>CM027672.1:0-10000000 GCA_015731905.1 Salix dunnii
TTATTTTTTAAAATTTATTTATTATGATGGAAAAACAATATAAAAAAAACTTAATTTAAAAAATATTTTCTTAATAAAAACACTTCAAGCGTTTGTTGACTTTTTAACTCGAAAACACAAGTAGCGTGAAACAAATACTATATATAATACTTTAGGGACTAATTAGTTTGTCTGGCTAAACTATAGTTACTGTTTTATAGTTAACTCAGTGTCATTCCCTCAAACTCAAACTCAAACTCAAACTCAAACTCAAACTCAAATTGTTAAAAATTTAAATTTAAATTTTAAATTTTAAATTTTAAATTTAAATTTTAAATTTTAAATTTAAATTTTAAATTTTAAATTTAAATCTAAATTTTAAATTTAAATTTTAAATTTTAAATTTTAAATTTTAAATTTAAATTTTAAATTTAAATTTTAAAATTAAATTTTCAAATTTCAAATTTCAAATTTAAAAAAAATTCATTAAACCCTAAACTCAAACTCAAACTCAAACTCAAACTTAAACTCAAATTTTAAACCTTAAATTTAAACTCAAATTTCAAACTCAAACCTTAAACTAAATTTCAAATTCAAACCTTAAATTTTAAATTTTAAATTTTTTTAAATTTAAAAATTTTAAACTTAAATTTTAAATTTTAAACTTTAAACTCAAACTCCTAAATTTAAATTTTAAATTTTAATCAATGTCCCTTCTCTCTAAACCAAATTTAAATTTTAAATTTTAAACCCTAAACTTAAACCCTAAAACCCCTAAACCCTAAACCCTAAACTCAAAACTTAAAACTTAAACCCTAAACCCTAAACCCCAAACCCCAAAACTCAAACTCAAAACCCTAAACCGAAACCCCAAACCCCAAACACCAAACCCCAAACCCCAAACTAAACCCAAACTCAAACTCAAACTTAAATCAAACCAAACCCAAACCCTTAAACTTAAACCCTAAACTCAAACCCTAAACCCTAAACCCCAAACCCTAAACCCAAACCCTAAACCTTAAACCTCAAACCCTAAACCCAAACTCAAACTCAAACCCAAAGCTGAAGCTATGAACCCCGAACCCTAAACCTCAAACCCTAAATTTTAAATTTTAAATTTTAAATTTAAATTTTAAATTTTAACTATGAATTTTAAATTTAAATTTTAACTTTAAATTTTAAATTTTAAATTTTAAATTTTAAATTAAATTTTAAATTTTAAATTTTAAATTTTAAATTTAAATTTAAATTTCAAATTTTCAACCCTCAAATTTTAAATTTCAAATTAAACCCTAAATTTTCAAATTTTCAACCTTAAACTTAAACTCAAATCTTTAAATTTCAACCCTCAAATTCCTAAATCTTCAAATCTTTAAACCTCAACCCTCAAATCTCAAACTTAAACCCTTAAACCCTAAACCTCAAACCTCAAACTCAAACCTTTCAACCTCAAACCCTCAACCCTAAACTCCTTAAATTTAAATTTTAAATTTTAAATTTAAATTTAAATTTTAAATTTTAAATTTAAATTTTAAATTTTAAATTTTAAATTTTAAATTTAAATTAAATTTAAATTTTAAATTTAAATTTAAATTTTAAATTTTAAATTTAAATTTTAAATTTTAAATTTTAAATTAAATTTTAAATTTTAAATTTTAAATTTTAAATTTTAAATTTTAAATTTAAATTTTAAATTTAAATTAAATTTCAAATTTTCAATTTCTAAACTCAAATTTTAAATTTTAAACCTTTAAACTCAAATCTTGGCGCAAACTCAAATTCAACTCAAATCAACCCTAAACCCTAAACTAAACTAAACCTCAACTTAAACTCAAACTCAAATCTTGGAACCTAAATTTTAAATTTTAAATTTAAATTTTAAATTTAAATTTTAAATTTTAATTTAAATTTAAATTTAAATTTAAATTTTAAATTTAAATTTTAAATTTTAATTTTAAATTTTAAATTTTAAATTTTAAATTTTAAATTTTAAATTTAAATTTTAAACTCAATTTAAATTTTCAAATTTTAAATTTTAAATTTCAAATTTTAAATTTGAAATTTCAACTCAAACTCAAATCGCTAAACTCAAACCTTAAACCTTAAACTCAAACTTCAAACTTTAAACTCAAACTCAAACCCTAAATCTCAAACTCAACCTCAAACCCTAAACTCCTCAAACCCAAACTTAAACCCAAATTTTAAATTTTAAATTTTAAATTCAAATTTAAACTTAAATTTAAATTTTAAATTTTAAATTTTAAATTTTAAATTTTAAATTTTAAATTTTAAATTTTAAATTTAAATTTTAAATTTTAAATTTAAATTTTAAATTTTAACCTTAAATTTTAATTTTAAATTTTAAATTTTAAATTTTAAATTTAAATTTTAAATTTTAAATTTAAATTTTAAATTTTAAATTTCAAATTTTAAATTTCAAATTTTAAACCTGTAAACTTTAAACCTAAACTTAAATTTTAAATTTTAAATTTTAAAACTTCTAAATCAAAACTTAAATTTTAAACTCAAATCCTCAAACTCAAATCAAACCTAAACTCAAACTTCAAATTTTAAATTTTAAATTTAAATTTTAAATTTTAAATTTAAATTTAAAATTTAAATTTTAAATTTTAAATTTAAATTTTAAATTTTAAATTTAAATTTTAAATTTTAAACTTAAATTAAATTTTAAATTTAAATTTAAAATTTTAAATTTTAAATTTTAAATTTAAATTTTAAATTTAAATTTTAAATTTAAATCAATCTTAAATTTCTAAATCTTCAAATTAAATCAAACCCTCTCAAATTCAAATTTTAAACTTAAATTTTAAATCTCAAATTCAAACTCAAACTCTCAAACCCAAAACTCCTCAAACCCTAAAACCTTAAACTCTCAAACCTAAATCCCTAAACCTCAAATTAAACTCAAAACCTTAAATTTTAAATTTAAATTTTAAATTTTAAATTTTAAATTTTAAATTTTAAATTTAAATTTTAAATTTAAATTTTAAATTTTAAATTTAAATTTTAAATTTTAAATTTAAATTTTAAATTTTAAATTTAAATTTTAAATTTTAAATTAAATTTTAAATTTTAAATTTTAAATTTTAAATTTTAAATTTAAATTTTAAATTTTAAATTTTAAATTTAAATTTTAAATTTTAAACCTAAATTAAAACAAATTAATTTTAAAACTAAATAAATTTCAAATTTCAAATTTTAAACCTTAAATTTTAAATTCAAATTTTAAAAAACCTGTAAAATCATCTAAATTTAATCTTTTAAATCTTAAACTCAAACCTTAAATTTAAACTTAATTTTAAATTTTAAATTTTAAATTTTAAATTTTAAATTTTAAATTTTAAATTTAAATTTTAAATTTTAAATTTAATTTTAAATTTTAAATTTTAAATTTTAAATTTAAATTTTAAACAAATTTTAAATTTTAAATTTAAATTTTAAATTTTAAATTTAAATTTAAATTTAAATTTAAATTTTAAATTTTAAATTTTAAATTTCAAAATCCCTCAAATCTTTAAATTTTAAATTTTAAATTTCAAATTAAACTTAAATTTCAAATTTTAAATTTTAAATTTTAAATTAAACTCAAACTCAAACCTAAACTTAAAACTCAAACTCAAACCTTAAATTTTAAACTCAAATTCCTAAATTAAATTTAAACTCAAACTCAAACCTTAAACTTAAATTTTAAACTTAAATTTTAAATTTTAAATTTTAAATTTTAAATTTTAAATTTAAATTTAAATTTTAAATTTTAAATTTTAAATTTAAATTTTAAATTTAAATTTTAAATTTTAAATTTAAATTTAATTTTAAATTTTAAATTTTAAATTTTAAATTTTAAATTTTAAATTTTAAATTTTAAATTTTAAATTTTAAATTTTAAATTTTAAATTTAAATTTAAATTAATTTTAAATTTTAAATTTTAAATTTTAAATTTAAATTTTAAATTTAAATTTTAAATTTCAAATAAATTTAAATTATCTTAAATTTCAAATCTCAATTTCAAATTTAAACCTAAAACCTTTAAACCTTAAATTCAAATTTTAAATTTTAAACCCTAAACTTTAAATTAAATTTTAAATTTAAATTTTAAATTTTAAATTTTAAATTTTAAATTTTAAACCTTAAATTTTAAATTTTAAATTTTAAATTTTAAATTTAAATTTTAAAATTTAAATTTTAAATTTTAAATTTTAAATTTTAAATTTAAATTTAAATTTAAATTTAAATTTTAAATTTTAAATTAAATTTAAATTTAAATTTTAAATTAAACCCTAAATTTTAAACCTTAAATTTAAACTCAAACCTAAATTTTAAATTTAAACTCAAACTCAAACCCTAAACTCAAATTAAATTTCAAACTTAAAACTCAAATTAAACCTCAAACCTTCAAACCCTAAATTTAAACCAAACTCAAAATTCCTAAACTCAAACCTTAAACTTAAACCCTAAAACTCAAATTTTAAATTTTAAATTTTAAATTTAAATTTTAAATTTTAAATTTTAAATTTAAATTTAAATTTTAAATTAAATTTAAATTTTAAATTTAAATTTAAATTTTAAATTTTAAATTTAAATTTTAAATTTTAAATTTAAATTAAATTAAATTCTAAATTTAAATTTAAACTTTAAATTTAAAGTTTTAAATTTTAAAATTTTAAATTTTAAATTTAAATTTTAAATTTAAACTCAAATTTTAAATTTCAAAAATTTTAAATTTCAAACCTTAAATTTAAACTCAAACCTTAAACCCTAAACTTAAATTTTAAATTCTTCAAAATCTTCTTTAAATTTCAAAATTTAAATTTAAATTTTAAATTTTAAATTTAAATTTAAATTTAAATTTTAAATTTTAAATTTTAAATTTTAAATTTTAAATTTTAAATTTTAAATTTTAAATTTAAATTTAAATTAAATTTTAAATTTTAAATTTAAATTTTAAATTTTAAATTTTAAATTTTAAATCAAAAATTTAAATTTAAATTTTAAATTTTAAATTTTAAACCTTAAATTTTAAATTTTAAATTTTAAATTTTAAATTTAAATTTCAAATTTTAAATTTTAAATCCTAAATTTTAAATTTTAACGTTACATGAAAATGATCATATTTTGAGTCAAAATATTGGAATTAAATGATTCAAAAACTCAAATTCATATACACATCCATGCCTATAAATCTTATGAAGATCTCTTGGTTAGCTAAAATAGTTTTCAATGCTAAACTCAGGCCACAATACGGTCATTGAGATTGGTCTCCTAATGCTAAATTCGTTTTCAATGCAAGGATTATCTTTTGCTTGGAATGTATTCAGATAATATAACAGTCAAATTTATTGGGAAACTAAGACAAGTTACCCTTCGCCATGAACTGTGAAGTAGAATTCTTCAACAACATATGAAATCCATCTCTCTGTCTTAAGTGAATGATTCATTTATTTTGGATGCAGGTTTTGCTGTCCAGACTAACTTTCCTCGGCAACAAAGACACCTCAAACTCAAACCTTCAAATGTATCGGAAAACAGCTGAGGCAGTTATGTGTGGTCTCATCCCAGAGTCTCCAACAGCCACAAAGAGCAGAACAGATGGTAATATTCTTTTTCAAAGCTATCTACTTCTCTTCAGATTCAAAATGGGTGGCAAAAGTTCAAATTTTTAATAAAGTTCTAAACCAATTTAAAACTACCATGAGAATGTGGGCCAAGCAGGCCTAATGAAACTGGTTTGGATTTTAAGCAGGCATACACTCAAATTGGTAACAGAAACCTAGTGCAGTTCACCATTCCCCTAATTTCCCTCTACCAGGAATCCCAGTTCTTTTCAAACTCAAACTCAAACTCAAACTCAAACCCTACAAACTACATTATCTTAAGCTGTATCTCCACGGGGAAAAATGAAGAGATCCAACCCAAACTAAACCTCAAACCTTAAATTTTAAATTTTAAATTTTAAATTTTAATTTTAAATTTTAAATTTAAATTTTAAATTTAAATTTTAAATTTTAAATTTTAAATTTAAATTTTAAATTTTAAATTTTAAATTTAAATTTAAATTTTAAATTTAAATTAAATTTTAAATTTTAAATTAAATTTAAATTTAAATTAAACTTTAAATTTTAAATTTAAATTCTAAATTTTAAACTCAAATTTAAATTTTAAATTAAATCAAATTTTAAATTTTAAACTCAAATTTCAACCTTAAACCCTAAATTTAAATTTCAAAACTTAAATTTCAAATCAAACCTAAACTTAAATCAAACCTTTAAACCTCAAACCTTAAACCTTAAACTTAAAACTTAAACCCTAAATTCAAACTCAAACTCAAACTTAAATTTTAAATTTAAATTTTAAATTTTAAATTTTAAATTTTAAATTTAAATTTTAAATTTAAATTTTAAATTTTAAATTTAAATTTTAAATTTTAAATTTAAATTTAAATTAAATTTAAATTAAATTTAAATTTTAAAACTAAATTTTAAATTTAAATTTTAAAACTTAAATTTTAAATTTTAAATTAAATTAAATTTAAATTTAAATTAAATTTAAATTCAACTTAGTTGCAAATTTCAAATTTTAAATCAGTTGCAAATGATAATTAAATTTTTTCTTTAAACTTAAACCCTCAAACCCTAAAACCTCAAACCCTAAACCCTAAACTCAAACCTCAAATTTTCTCAACCCAAAATTTAAATTTTAAATTTTAAATTTAAATTTTAAATTTTAAATTTAAATTTAAATTAAATTTTAAATTTTAAATTTTAAATTTTAAATTTAAATTTTAAATTTAAATTTTAAATTTAAATTTAAATTTTAAATTAAATTTAAATTTTAAATTTTAAATTAAATTTAAATTTAAACCTAAATTTAAATTAAATTTTAAATTTCAAACCATACCTTTGCAAATTTCAAATTTTAAATCAGTTGTAAATGATAATTAAATTTAAACCCTAAACCCTAAACCTTAAACCCTAAACCAAACCTTAAACCCTAAACTCAAACTCAAACTCAAACCCAAAGCTGAAGCTTAAACCTAAACCCTAAAACCTCAAACCTAAAACCTAAAAGTTAAATCCTTAAATTTAAATTTAAATTTTAAATTTAAATTTTAAATTTTAAATTTAAATTTTAAATTTTAAATTTTAAATTTAAATTTAAATTTTAAATTAAATTTTAAATTTAAATTTTAAATTTTAAATTTAAATTTAAACTAAATTTTAAATTTAAATTTTAAATTTAAATTAAATTTTAAATTTTAAATTAAACTCAACCTTCAAATTTTAAATTCAAATTTAAACCAAACTCAAACCCTAAATTAAATTTTAAACCTAAACTCAAACTCAAATCAAACCCTAAACTCAAACTCAAACCTCAAACCCTAAACCCTAAACTCAAAACCTAAACTCAAACTCAAACTCAAACCCTACAAACTACATTATACCGAAACCTAAACCCTAAAACCCTAAACCCTAAATTTTAAACCCAAATTTAAACCCATTTAACTTTAAACCCTAAACCCTAAACCCCAAACCCCAAACCCAAACCCAAACCAGACTTAAACCCAAACCCTAAACCAAACCCAAACCCAAACTCAAACCTCAAACCCAAACCCCAAACCCCAAAACCCTAAACCCCAAACCCCAAACCCAAACCCTAAACCTCAAACCCAAACCCCAAACTCAAACCCAAACCCAAACCCAAAAACCCAACCCTAAACCCAAACCCTAAACCCAAATTAAAACTCAAATCTCAAGTTTCGAAACCTAATCTGTAATCCCTCACCTGAACCTAAACCCTAAAACCTCAAACCCTAAACCCAAAACTCAAACCCTAAACCCTAAAACTTTAAAACCTAAGATTTAACCCTAAACCCTAAACTAAACCTAAATTTAAAACCCTAAATTTTAAACCTTAAATTTAAACTTAAATTCTAAACTAAACTAAATCTAAACTTTAAACCTTAAAACTCAAACCCTAAACCAAATTTAAACCTTAAACCAAACTAAACCCTAAACCCTAAACCTTAAACCCAAAACCCATACCCCAAACCTTAAACCTCAAACCCTAAACCCAAACCCTAAACCCAAACTCAAACTCAAACTCAAACTCAAACTCAAACCCTACAAACTACATTCGGTAATCAGACCTCAAACCCAAACCCCAAACCCAAACTCAAAATTAAAACCTCAAACCCTAAACCCAAACCCAAACCTTAAACCTCAAAAGCCCTAGAAAAACACTTAAATTTTAAATTTTAAATTTTAAATTTAAAATTTTAAATTTAAATTTTAAATTTAAATTTTAAATTTTAAATTTTAAATTTTAAATTTAAATTTAAATTTTAAATTTAAATTTTAAATTTTAAATTTAAATTTAAATTTTAAATTTTAAATTTTAAATTTTAAATTTAAATTTTAAATTTAAATTTAAATTTAAATTTTAAATTTTAAATTAAATTTCAAATTTTAAATTTCAAATTAAATTTAAATTTTAAATTTTAAATTTCAAATTTAAATAATTTTAAAACCATATTTAACTCAAATTTCAAATTTCAAACCCTAAACCTCTAGAATTTAAGACCTTTAATCAATACTAACCCCTTAAAACAACACATGTCATCAACAACAAAGTAAATCAAACTGAAAAAAACTAATTAATTGTCCAATTGGAGTCATTTAAAATCGACACCCTTATTAATTACGGATGATTGCGTTCAAAATTAAACATTGTCAACAATTATTTGCTTGATTAATTTTCAAGTGTAGTTTTGGGATAAATACCTGGTAATTAGCAAACAACTAAAGCTATAATTTTGAATCCTAGCCAACTGAACCAAAATCATTTTCCCAATGCTTTGTAAGAGCTGTAAAATGATGGCATACACAATGATGGTTTCAAACTCAAACTCAAACTCAAACCCAAAGCTGAAGCTAGCTAGGCCTAGGAGCTTCTACATGTATTACTCAAACCTCAAACCTTTAAAATTTAAATTTAAATTTAAATTTTAAATTTTAAATTTAAATTTAAATTTAAATTTAAATTTTAAATTTTAAATTTAAATTTTAAATTTAAATTTAAATTTTAAATTTAAATTTAAATTTAAATTTTAAATTTTAAATTTTAAATTTTAAATTTAAATTTAAATTTTAAATTTCAAATTTTAAATTTAAATTTTAAATTTTAAATTTTAAATTTAAATTTTAAATTTTAAATTTAAATTTAAATTTTAAATTTTAAATTTTAAATTTAAATTTAAACCCGAGATCGGCAAGTTTTAAATTTAAACCTTAAATTTCAAACCTTAAACTTAAACCCTAAACTCAAACCCTAAATTTTAAACCCTAAATCAAATTTTAAACTTTAAAACTCAAACCCTAAACCCTAAACCTCAGGAAAACAAACCCTACAAGCTCTACACTCAGCCACCACCATAAACCCCACTACCCAAGAGAACCTTGAAATAACCAGACACACTGAAGCTGCGTTACAAATGATCACTAGCATGGCAGTTCCAAAATGCTTAGAATATAAAATGGCCTCCATGAGTGACAGTCACAACACCATTTGCACACAGGACACAGGGAACCCAGGTCAAGATTCTGATTCAAACTTTAAACCCTAAACCCTCAAACCCTCAAACCCTAAAACCTAAACCCTAAACCCTAAAACCTCAAACCCCAAACCTCAAATTTTAAATTTTAAATTTTAAATTTTAAATTTTAAATTTTAAATTTTAAATTCCTAAATTTTAAATCTTAAATTTCTAAATTTCTAAACCTTAAATTTTAAATTTTAAACTCAAATTCAAATTTAAACTCAAATTTTAAATTTTAAATCAAACTTAAATCTAAACTCAAATCTCAAACTCTAAATCAAATCTAAACTAAATTTCAAACTCAAATCTCAACCCTAAATTCCCAAACTCAAAATCTCAAACCTCAAACTCAAACTCAAACCTGAAACTCAACTCAAACTCAAACTCAAACTCAAACTCAAACCTCAAACTCAAACTCAAACCCAAAACTCAAACTCTAAACCTCAAACCCCAAACCCTAAACCCTAAACCCTAAACCCTAAACCCCAAACCCTAAAAAACCCCTAAAACCCTAAATTTTAAATTTTAAATTAAATTTAAACTTTAAACTTTAAATTTTAAAAAATTTTAAACCCTAAACTTTAAACTTAAACCCCCAAAACCTAAACCCCAAACCCTAAACCCAAACCCTAAACCTCAAACCCAAACCCTAAACTCCAAACCCCAAACCAAACCCCAAATTTCAAACCTAAACCCTTAAAAACTCAAAACCTCAAACCCAAACCCCAAACCCCAAACCCTAAACCTCAAACCCTAAACCTCAAACCTCAAACCTCAAACCTCAAACCCCAAACTCAAACCCTAAACTCAAACCCTAAACCCTAAACTCAAAACCTTTAAATTTTAAATTTAAATTTAAATTTTAAATTTTAAATTTAAATTTTAAATTTTAAAATTTAAATTTTAAATTTTAAATTTTAAATTTTAAATTTTAAATTTTAAATTTAAATTTTAAATTTTAAATTTTAAATTTTAAATTTTAAATTTTAAATTTTAAATTTTAAATTTTAAATTTTAAATTTTAAATTTTAAATTTTAAATTTTAAATTTAAACCTTAAATTTTACTCAAAACTCAAACTCAAACCCCAAATCTCAATTCCTCATTTCCCTCAAACCCAAAACAATTTAAACTCAAACCTCAAACCCAAACCTCAAACCCAAACTCAAACCTCAAACCCTCAAAACCCAAACCCAAACCCTAAACCCAAAATTTTAAATTTTAAATTTTAAATTTTAAATTTAAATTTTAAATTTTAAATTTTAAATTTTAAATTTTAAATTTTAAATTTTAAATTTTAAATTTTAAATTTTAAATTTTAAATTTAAATTTTAAATTTTAAATTTAAATTTTAAACCCTAAATTTTAAATTTAAACTTAAACTCTTAAACCCTAAACTCAAACCCTAAACTTAAATTTAAACTTTAAACCTCAAATTCCAAACCCCAAACTTTAAACTCAACCTCAAACCCTAAACACTCAAACCTAAACCCTAAACTAAAACCTCAAACCCTAAAAAACCCTAAACCCCAAACTCAAACCCTAAACCTCAAACCTCAAAACTCAAACTCAAACTCAAACCCAAACCCTAAACCTCAAAACCTTAAACCCTAAACCCTAAAAACCCCAAACCTAAACCCTAAACCCCAAACCTCAAACCCCAAAAACAAACCTAAACCCTAAACCCTAAAACCCAAATAAAACCCTAAACCCCAAACCCCAAACCCCAAACCCAAACCCTAAACCCTAAACCCAAACCCAAACCCCAAACCCTCAAACCCTCAACCCCAAACCCTAAACCCAAACCCCAAACCCTAAAACCCTCAAAACCCAAAACCAAACCCCAAACCCCAAACCCCTAACCCTCAAACCCCAAACCCGAAACCCTAAACCCCAAACCCCAAACCCCAAACCCCAAACCCCCAAACCCAAACCCAAAACCCAAACCCAAACCCCAAACCTCAAACCCCAAACCTAAACTCAAACCCCAAACCCGAAACCCCAAACCCCAAACCCCAAACCCCACACCCCAAACCCTAACCCCAACCCTAAACCCCAAACCCCAAACCCCAAACCCCAAACCCCTCAACCCCTCAACCCTCAACCCTCAACCCCGAACCCCGAACCCCGAACCCCCAACCCCTAAACCCCTAAACCCTAAATCCTAAACCCTAAACCCTAAACCCAAACCAAACCCAAACCCTCAAACCCAAACCCCAAACCAAACCAAACCCCAAACCCTCAAACCCCAAACCCAAACCCAAACCCAAACCCCTAAACCCAAACCCCAAACCCCTAAACCCTCAAACCCTAAACCCAAACAAACCCAAACCCAAACCCCAAACCCTAAACCCTAAACCCAAACCCCAAACCCTAAAACCTCAAACCCAAACCCCAAACCCTCAAACCCCAAACCCAAACCCCAAACCCCAAACCCCAAACCCAAACCCCAAACCCCAAACCCCAAACCCCAAAACCTCAAACCCCAAACCCCAAATCAAACCCCAAACCCAAACCCAAAATTTTAACCCAAAATTTAAACCCTAAATTTTAAATTTTAAACCTTAAATTTTAAATTTTAAATTTTAAATTTTAAACCCAAACCCCAAACCTCAAACCCTAAACCTTAAACCTTAAATTTTCAAACTTCAAACCTAAAATCAAACCCCAAACCCTCAAACTCAAACCTCAAACCCCAAACCAAACACCCTAAACCCTAAACCTCAAACCCTAAACCCTAAACCCTAAACCCTAAACCCTAAACCCCAAACCCCTAAACCCTAAACCCTAAACCCTCAAACCCAAACCCCAAACCCTAAACCCTAAACCCTAAACCTAAACCCAAAACCCCAAACCCTAAACCCCAAACCCCAAACCCCAAACCCCAAACCCTCAAACCCTAAACCCTCAAACCCCAAACCCCAAACCCCAAACCCTAAACCCCAAACCCCAAACCCCAAACCCCAAACCCCAAACCCCAAACCCCAAACCAAACCCCAAACCCCAAACCCAAACCCTAAACCCTCAAACCCCAAACCCTAAACCCTAAACCCTAAACCTCAAACCCAAACCCAAACCCCAAACCCTCAAACCCCAAACCCTAAAACCCAAACAAACCCCAAACCCCAAACAAACCTCAAACCCTAAACCCCAAACCCCAAACCCAAACCAAACCAAACCCTAAACCCAAACCCAAACCCCAAACCCAAACCCTAAACCCTAAACCCCAAACCCTAAACCCAAACCCCAAACCCAAACCCCTAAACCCCAAACCCCAAACCCCAAACCCCAAACCCAAACCCCAAACCAAACCCAAACCCCAAACCCAAACCCTAAAACCCCAAACCCCAAACCAACCCCAACCCCAAACCCCAAACCCCAAACCCTAAAAACCCAAAACCCCAAACCCTAAACCCCAAACCCCAAACCCAAACCCAAACAACCCCAAACCCTAAACCCCAAAACCCCAACCCTCAAACCCCAAAACCCAAACCCCAAACCCCAAACCCAAACCCAAACCCAAACCTCAAACCCTAAACTCAAACCCCAAACCTCAAACCCTAAACCCTAAACCCTAAACCCTAAACCCCAAACCCTAAACCCCAAACCCTAAACCCAAAACCCCAAACAAATAAACCCTAAACCCTAAACCCTAAAACCCCAAACCCCAAACCTTAAACCCTAAACCCAAACCCTAAACCCTAAACCCCAAAACCCTAAAACCTAAACCCCAAACCCCAAACCCTAAACCCCAAAAAACCCCAAACCCCCAAACCCTAAACCCTAAACCCCAAACCCCAAACCCTAAACCCCAAACCCCAAACCCCAAACTAAACCCCAAACCCAAACCCCAACCCAAACCCAAACCCTCAAACCCCAAACTAAACCTCAAACCCTAAACCCAAACCCCAAACCCTCAAACCTCAAAACCCCAAACTCAAACCTCAAACCCTCAAACTCAAACCTTAAATTTTAAATTTTAAAAAACCAAACTTTAACCAAATTTTAAACCCTAAATTTTAAATTTAAACCTAAATTTTAAACCCTTAAATTTTAAAACCTTAAACCCTAAACCCCAAAAACCCAACCCCATAACCCCAATAAAAACCCAAACCCAAAACCCTAAACCCACCCCAAACCCCAAACCCCAAACCCAAACCCCAAAACCCTACCCAAACCCAAACCCAAACCCCAAAACTAAAACCCAAACCCCAAACCCAAACCCCAAACCCCAAACCCAAACCCTAAACCCCAAACCCAAACCTCAAACCCCAAACCTCAAACCCAAACCCCAAACCCTAAACCCTAAACCCCAAACCCAAACCCCAAACCCCCTAAACCCCAAACCCCAAACCCTAAACTAAACCCCAAACCCCAAACCCTCAAACCCTCAAACCCCAAACCCCAAACCCCAAACCCTAAACCCCAAACCCCAAAACCCCAAACCCCAACCCCCAAACCCAAACCCCCAAACCCCAAACCCCAAACCAAAAACCCAAAACCAAAAACCACAAACCCAAAACCCAAAACCCAAAACCTAAACCCCAAACCCCAAACCCTAAACCCAAACCCTTAAACCCCAAACCCAAACCCCAAACCCTAAACCTCAAACCTCAAACCCTAAACCTCAAACCCTAAACCCTCAAACCCTAAACCCTCAAACCCTCAAACCCTAAACCCTAAACCCCAAACCCAAACCCCAAACTCAAACCCAAACCCTAAACCCTAAACCCCAAACCCAAACCCCTAAACCCTAAAACCCAAACCCCTAACCCAAACCCTAAACCCTAAACCCCAAACTTAAACCTAAACCTTAAACTTAAACCCCAAACCCTAAAACCTAAACCCCAATTTTAAATTTTAAATTTAAACTTTAAATTTAAACCCTAAAACCAAACCCTAAATCCTAAACCCCAAACCCCTAAACTCAAACCCCAAACCCCTACCCAAACCCCAAACCCCAAATTTAAACCCCAAACCCAAATTCAAACCCAAACCCTAAACCTCAAACCTCAAACCCCAAACCCTAAACCCTAAACTCAAACCTCAAACCCCTAAAACCCAAACCAAACCTAAAACCAAAACCCAAAACCCCAACCAAACCCTAAAAACCCAAACCCTAAACCCCCAAACCCCAAACCCAAACCCCTAAACCTAAATTTAAACCCAAAAATAATTAAACCTAAAACCCCAAACCCCAAACCCAAACCCTTAAATTTTAAACCTAAAAACTTAAACCAAATCAAACTCAAACCCAAACCCCAAACCCCAAACCCCTAAAACCCAAACCTTAAACTCAAACCCCAAACCCTTAAACCTCAAACCCAAACTCAAACCCCAAACCCCAAATTTAAACCCCAAACTCAAACCCTCAAACCCTCAAAAAACTCAAACCTCTAAACCAAACCTCAAACCCAAACCCCAAACCCTAAACCTCTAAACCAAACCCAAACCCAAACCCAAACCCAAACCCAAACCCAAACCCTAAACCCTAAACCCTAAAAACCTCAAACCAAACCCTCAAACCCTAAACTAACCCTAAAAACCAAACTAAATTTTAAACCCAAACCCCAAATCAAATTTAAACCAAACTTTAAACCTAAAAAATTTAAACCCTAAATTTTAAACCTAAATCCCAAAACTCAAATTTTAAACCCCAAACCCCAAACCCTAAATCTTAAATTTAAACCCAAATTTCAAAATCTCAAACCCAAACCCTAAACCAAAATTAAATCAAACCTCAAACCCTAAATCAAACCCCAAATCAAACAAATCAAACCAAAAACCCCAAACCCAAACACCCAAACCCTAAAACCCTAAACCCTAAACCCTAAACCCTAAACCCTAAACCCTAAACCCTAAACCCTAAACCCAAAACCCTAAACCCAAAACCCTAAACCGTAAACCCAAAACCCTAAACCCTAAACCCTAAACCCTAAACCCTAAAACTCCCTAACCTAAACCTTAAAACTCCCTAACCCTAAACCCTAAAAGAAAGGAAAACATGAAAGGCCAAGCTCGCTTATAAACAACAACGTTAGGTCCTAATAAAACAAAAAACCAACCCATAGCTATCATCAAAAAAAAAAAACCTTTGGGCTGGCAGCCTTACAATTTGAGGTCGCTCGCCTACAAATTAAAATTGTATTGTCAGGGCCTTCGAAGCTCAAAGCCTTCCAACCCACTAAGCAAAGAGGTGACCCACCACTGGTCCAGGCTCCTCTGAAGCCCTTTCCCTCCCAGTCCATTGGGAAATGAAATGCCACGCCGCTAGTCCAGGCTCCACTCTTCCCAGTTGCTGATGGGAATAGGCATCCCATAATTCATAACAAACGTCCTCATCTTTTACATGACCTCTCCCACCATCGTCCTGACTAACTTGCACTGGTTCATGAAGATTCACTCATTTCACTCTTGCCACACTAAGTAAATCGTGATTGCAACTGGATGCCTCATCAGAAGGTGGCTAATGATGGAGTTGTGATGGGAACTGTCCGAGGCCCATTGAAGAAAAGCATCCTAACTCTAGCTAGGGCACTAGACATGAAGCTTTCCTAGAAAAGCATTTCATATCGTGCTAGAAAACCTACATTGAGAAAAAAGATGTGTATAGATTTCTAGATGGTCTCCACACAGCACACACACGATGGAGGTTTGTCCATGGTAGCAAGCCTGCCCCTTATAGCAAGCTTCTAGGGTTTTGAAACTTTGAATAGAAAAGATTGTAGGGTTTTGAAAACTTTGATTAGAAAAAAGCATTAATACCCTTGGACAAACAAGTAGGATGAAAGAGGGTCTCCCTGCCAAAGCCCTTGCATAGAATGGAACCACCCTTGCAGAGCCCCATTTATATTGATTGAGAAGTAAGGGTTTGTAATACAAGCCTTAATCCACTGAACCATGCCGTGAAGGATGCCAATTCATTGTAGAGACCTTCAATGATGAATTCCCACCAAACTATGTCAAAGGCCTTCCTAAGGTCAATCTTCATTGCATATCCAAAAGGGCTATGATGCAGGTGATGATGCTGCATTAGCTCCTAAGAGAGGAGAATTGTATTTGTGATTTGTCTTCCTGACAAGAAGGCAATCTATGAATGCCCAACCACCATAACTAGAGCTTGCTTCAAATGATTAGCAATAATTTTTTATATGGTCTTGTAAATGATATTGTAGCAAGAAATAGGTCTATATTCTTCCATAGAAATGGGATTTTTCACTTTTAGGATGAGCACAATAGTGGCAGCATTAACACATTTAGGCATGATGCAGGAAATGAAGAATGAGAGAATTGCTTCAATGAACACATCCCCCATGATATGCCAACAATGCTTGAAAAAAAGGGAGGAGAAGCCATCTAGGCCTGGGGCTTTACCATCCTGGATAGAGAAGAGAGCCTCTCCGACTTCCTCATCGAAGATTAGGCTAGAGAGCTCCTGTTGTAAGTTTGGGTCGATGGGTAGAGGGAATCTTCCCTTCCCTAGCTGGAAAAGGGTGTTGTTTGGAGCCATAATCCCTTTATAGTACTCCACGGCGACCACCCCAATATCTTGTTGGTTTAGAACTATGTCCCCTTCCTTGTCCCTTAAGCTGTGAATCCTATTTCTTGACATCTTGTTCTATAAGTTACGATGGAAAAAGGTCATGTTCCTATCCCCCAAGGTGAGCCACTGAAATCTAAACCTCTACTTGAAATATGATTCCTCATCTCTGCTCAGCTGCCAGAAAATAAGGGTTGCCTCCCTCTATTTCCTTCTAACTTCTTTAAATAAAGGCTCATTGTCAAGATGCTTTTGTGTTTCTTCCCACTTAATATTTGCATGGACCACTCTATGGGAGATGTCTCTCCAATGATGCTTATGCAAGCTAGTAAGGTGAGTCTTGATAATTTTTAACTTGGTGGTGAGTTGGAACATGGCTGTTCTAGTAACTTGCAATTGCCATACTACGGAGACAATGGGTAGAAAATCCTCTTGATCGGTCCAGAGGTTAATGAATTTAAAAATGGGCAGAGGGGGGCCTACCTAGTTTGAAGGTGCACCACCATAGCACTGTGATCAGAAACACTACGAGGGAGGAACACAGCATGTGCATTCTGCCAATTAATAGTGAAAGCGTGGTTACTTTTGGCCCAGACCAGTTTCTTGACTATGGTATGCTAGTGATCTTGCATGTTATGCCAGGAGAACCTCAACCCTCTATATGGCAGGGGATTGAGGTGAGCTTAATGGAGGCAGTTACCAAAGTCCCTTTTATGCCCAACCTAGTTGTCATTGCCTCCTATATTGTTTGAAGCCTTCAGGGTTGCACTAAAATCCCCCATTATAAGCCAGGCTTGGTGATGGTGACCCCTACTCTGCCTGAGGATATCATCCCAAAGAGCAAGCATGTCTGCTAGCATATGTAGCCTATACACGAAGGAGATGATGATGTACTTGTTATTCTACTTAAAATTAATCTTGCATGACACCCACTATTGCTCCATCTGAATACACTGGACATCACACTCTCCTAGGTCCCAACCCATAATAATTCTTGCCATAGCCCCATCAATACCATAGGAGATGAAATTCCATGCATGCAGGTTCAAGCCTCTCTCTACTGCCTGCATATTATCTTTGAGCACTTTTATTTCCAGAAGGCTTACCACCTTCAGCTTATTATTCATTACCCAATCGTGCATGTATTTTTTCTTATTTGAGCCATTTAGACCCCTAATATTCCAGCAACCTAACATAAAAATAGAGCACACTGGGAAGGACTGACCTAGAGGTGGCTAGCCCCTTTACCTTTCTTCTTGCCCCCCCTTTTTTTCTTTACTTTCATGAAGGCTAAAGGGAAAACATCTCGATTATCATGGCAACTCTCCATCATCATAGAGTCAATGCTAGAATCCTTTTCCTCCTCAACTGAGTGGCTTTGTAAGGAGGCCACCTTGTTAACTGAGCAGTGAGTGGGCTCTCCGCCCTTGTTAAGGCTCGCAGCAGCGGATATGCTTCCTCCGTTTATTGCCTGCTCCTTCTGTTTCATTTTTTGCTCTTTTCCTTCTTGCTCATGGTCATTGAACCCTAAGCCCTTGTCACTGACTAGTTGCACCAAGCACCGGTAATGCTCATCTGGTTGTTTTGCCTAGGCATCAAATGAGGTGCCTCCTTGGTAAGGTTTGGAAGCCCTAGGTTGCTCTTTGAGCTACTCTTCTAGATCCCATGTGGTTTCTTTGTTTGAGAGGCCGAGCATGTTATCATTTTTGTCTGTGGCTTTGGCTTCCTTTTGCCTATTATGGCCTTTGATGGCTCCTTCCTTAGGCTTCATCATGGCTCCCTCCTTGGGTTTCTATATTTTGGCTTGCCTGCAGGAATGCCCAAAGAGGTGGCAATTTGCACACCTCACTGGTTGCCACTCAAACTCTACATCAATATGCAACAGGGTGCTAGATAGAGGGGTGGCTATGTCAAAACTATGCACGAAAGGCTACGCTGCATCTATTTCCACACACACCCTTGCAAAATCCAGCCTAGTGCAGTTGAAGATGGCTTCGTCACAAGAGAGGGTCATCCCACCATGCTAGCCACAAGGCTAAGACCTAACCTCGACCATAAGGAGAAAGGCAGCCCATGAATCCTGATCCACACAAGAAGCTTTGAGATTCTATTTTTGTCAAAAACAAAATAAGGGTGTCATTGCTGCAAGATGATAACTTTGCCACCGAACAGCCAATTGCCCCTCTCCAAGACTTCTAGCATTTGCTCCTCCCTCTAAAATCATAAAATCATAAAACCTCAGGTAGTGGTCATGACTATCTCCAGCACCTGTGATTTCCAAACATGATTTGCTATCATGTTTACTGAGTGATAGTTCATTCTATACCTTGGGAAGAAGCCAACCATGCTTCGGTCCCATTGCTCTGCATGCTCCATAAGTGTGTCCTCCATGATTTCAATCTTGCTACTAATTTTCTACTGAGCTATTGAATTCATCATGTACCTGGTTCTTGAATCTGTTACCTTAACCCTACCAGCCCAAGAGATGGCAGGCGCATTAGCTGTTACTTTCTGCTGCTTTAGGGTTTTTAGGGGAACCATGGTGGGGTCTTTTGGTGGCAAAAAAACTTGATGGGTATTAGCAAGGAGACAAGGCTAACAGCCTAGATGGTGATTAGGGAGGGATGAAAGAGAGATTTGGGTTGGTTTCAGGGGGTCAACAGGCTTGGCTCAAAGCAAAAAGAAAAGAGCAAAAAAGAAAAACGAACCCAGTGTGCAAACTATTTCACCACTGAGGGCTAAAAAAGAGAGATTAGACAGGTGCAAAAAGAGAGAGAGAAGGAAGATGAATGGCTGAAAAGGAAAGAGTTTGAGAGTTGTGCACAGATCAGTACAGGTGATCAGAACGTTGAGGGCTAGTGACGGCTACTAAGGTGTAGGTGATATCAAACTTAGCAATAGATTGTCTACAACAATAACTTCGAGTCCGCTCTTAGCAATTAAATAAATAATCATAGAAAAATAAGCATAGGAGAACAAACATATTCATCATATAAACTAAAAAATTGAGGTAAAAATAGATCTCACAGGTCTTGAAATATGAAGGTTTCCGTGTCCTTACAACCAAGCAAAAGAGTCTAGCTTTGCATGTTTATTGAACAACTAAATAAAAAGATGGAAGAAAACATGATTTAGGGTTTGGAGGAGGAAGATTTGTGTTTTCTTTGGTGCTGGCCGAAATTTCCTTGCTCCTCTCTTCCTTTATATATGCTTCGAAACCCTAGTATCTATTTTACAAAATAGCCCTTCCTTAAGTTGGCAGAGTTTCGTTATCCCTTGTAAAATTCATATCTCCTTCATATCACATCTTTTGAATCTGAAATTTTGAGCGTTTATAGGTCTTTGTGTCCTGAATCCACTAAAATTGAGTTTGCATCAATCGGACTTCTGTAGCTCGAGATATTGAAGTTGGAATGGACAAAGGTCGACATCAGCAGATTGCAAGATTTGGCTTTGAAGGATGTGATTCCCATGCTCTTCCTTATTTTATTTATTTTTACTTATCATTCCAGAAATATATGGATGTTAGCTTTTTAATGCCACTAGAATCACTTCATTTCGATCTCTAGAGCTTCCGCTCTGCACAAAACATTGACTGAAGATCAAATCTGTCAATCAGCTCCAATTACCTCCTTTTTGCATCTTTCATCCAAAAATGCCTTCAAAACATAAAACAAAGAATATCAAGACATTTAATACACAAAACATATGCAAAACACTAGGTAAATATGGATGAAACTATCAAATAATATGGTCGCATCAGTAGGCGGGGGAACTCTTTGGTTGAGAGCTTCTTTCTTTATCCTTCTCTCTTTATCCTTCTCTCTAGAAAACACATTATGCCTCATCGCCCTAACCTCTAACCCCAAACCCAGACCTGGAACCCCGAACCCAGAACCTGAAACCCAAAACTCCAAACCCGATCCTAAAACCCTTATCCCATACCGTAAACTTTTTTTGGAACTGTATGTTGCTACACAATTTTTAACCCACCTATTTTTATGTTTCAAAGAAAGACAAAAAATATTAAAAAAAGACAAAAATCAGAAAATATCTTGTTATAGGGGAAAAATCGGGGACCAATTGAGAGTTTAGTGGTCGATCGAGGGTTAAATCGCGTAAATCAGAAATCAGGGGCCAAAATGAAAAGGCGTGCAAAGTTAAGGATGCTCTTGAAATGCTGACGGGGATACAAATGCACAAATTAAAACTTTAAAATTGATTGGGGATGCAATTAGAACAATTATAGGTTTAAGGATCAAATTGCATTTTACCCTCATAACATCAAAATTGCATGTTTCCTGTACTGTTCCGACACCTGAACAGTGCAAGAAACACAGGGCTGCAATGGCTCTTTGCAGCCTTCAACCTTCTGCAATCACAGGTACACACAACACAATATGCATGTTTCCCCCTATAAATATGTTCTTCGCAGGTGCCATGAAAGAGGAGAGATAGAAAGGAGGAGGATTTTAGAGGAGTAGAGGAGAAAAAAGGCAAGAATGAGAGAGACGAAACAGAGGAAAAAAGAGAAAAATTGATAAACAAAGGATGAGATTTACAAAAACAAAGGAGAAAACTCACAAAAACAGAGCAGAATGTTTAGTAGCAAAGGGGAATTACGTAGAGATAGGAAAACTTACACAAGGTGACACTTGAACCATCTACAACCACACTTCATCTCCCTCGTCTCCGGCAGATACATGAGCTCTCTCTTCCTCCTTCATCTCTCTAAGTCAGCCCAACCTCCCTCTCTCTAAAAATCTGCAGCCATCATTCTCTCTCTCTCTCTCTCGGTCAGCTCCGATCATCAGCTCAAACCCCCTAGCACCACCCATTCATCACCATCATCTCCCCCTCCACACCAACAGCCCATCCGTGACCTCTGAGAAACAACAGCAGCAGTGACGGTAGCAATAACAGTTGCACCAGTCATCTTCTGACGCCCACTTTGGCCACCATTTCCGACACCACCATAATAGGAAGAACCACCTCAACCTCCTCTACCCAACAGTATTAACAGGTATGCCGTTTGTCACACTCAAAAATCCTCCATGATTTCTACTATAGCAGCTTCTTCTTCCTCTACATATGGGGAGTGAATTAATTCACTCCCCACAGTGTTGTTTGGCCCGGCTTTGTGCTCGGCCTGACTTTTGGAGAGGGCGAGCTTCCAGCCCATTTGGGTTGGAAGCCCAGCCAAAGGTAAGTGGGCAACTAGCCCACTAATAATTAGAAAAAGAAAAAAAATAAAAAAAATAAAATATATTCAATAAAAAAATATATCTTTTTTTTTAAAATATAAAATGTGTGCATACGGCCAATACACTAGCATATTTTAAAAATTCTTTTTTCTTTCAAGAAAATATATATTATCTCGAAGTTTGAAGAAAAAATATTTTAGCATGGATTTCATAAACAAAAATCATTTCTCGTATTTTTGGATTTTATAACATGTTTGTAAAATCCAAAGGGTATTGGCCAATATTCCAAAAATATCAAAATCTTATTTTTGGGAATTCATTATTCACTATTGGTGTTTGGATAAATAAATCCTAAGGGGTTAATATCCAAAAATTCAGCGGGGATAATTTGCTATTATTCACTGTTGGTGTTTGGATAAATAAATCCTAAGGGGTTAATATCCAAAATATTCGGTGGGGATAATACACCACCATCATTTAACCAACATATTATTTGAATGATTAAAACTATAACAAATCATAAGCAAACCAAAACGTCAAACAGCTTACCTTAGGTAGGGCGTATTAGGGGTGCTAAAACCTTCCCTTTACGCAACCAGTTCCTGACTTTAGAATCTTTGAAGGACCAGTTTTAAGTTTTCTAGTAACCATAATACTAGGCCGCGACTCCCTTTTCCACAAAAATAAAGAAAAACCTCGATTTCTGCTTATGGGTTGCTGCAGAAACTATCAAAACCTCGCGTTCAGCAGGAAAATCAGAGCTATGAATAAGAGCACATCAGGATACCCTTACTTAGCAATACAAAATTCTCTGCACAAACTAAAATAAACCCTGATAGGAGAGCCCGTGAGAACCAAAAAATTAGGCTTGGGTGAATGCCCAGCTAGCCTTAACAAAAACTAAAAGAAAGCCCTATTATAGAAACCTAGACGCCCCTTACAAAAAACCTGAAGCTAGACCAGGGCAAAAATATCCCAATCGACCTAAACCCAAATCAGGATAAGCTATAGGCTTGGAGACGACCAATAGATGGAGTGAATGGCCCATTGGCCTTTGATCTTGAAGAACCTCTCATTAAAGAGTTTAGGGCCTAATGAGGCCATCCTGGGTGCTAAGAGATAAGGCAGCCCAGCTTCGACCTTCTTCGTCCCTTGGATGGGTTCCTACTAAAGGCCCCATGTGCGATGAATATCTAGAGGGAAGGTTTCCTTTTTTCCCATGTTGCTCAAATAAAGATGGATGAGCTTGAAAATAGCTATCGTAATGCCCTGCGGGTTGTTGTGCTGAGAGCTAAAGAGATGATTGTTCCTTTCATGCCAGAGATGGTAAACTGTGGTGGACAAAAGGAGCTTAGGGATGGTGTGGGAAATGTTGTGCCTTTTATGATAAGAGGTTGTTGCCCATTGCAAGAGCTAGGTCCAAGACAAACCTGGCCAATGGGTGTTTGTTCATCCGTTTATGGAGGTCTAAATAGACACTGAGAAGGAGCATTAGAAGAATAAACATTTATATTTCTCTATTTGCTGGCCATAAAGGGTGCAAGTTGGCCTAGTTTGGAAACCATGTCAATGTAATCAGTCCAGAGTGTTGAGACATTGATGGGATGCTAACCATAGCATGAAGGATTGCCTTGGAATATTCCCTGGGTGCCATATCAAAAGGTGCATGTTTGAGGGAGCTTTGGTGGGACGCAGGAGCTCCCATACAGATTGGATAGTGTATTTCCCTGAAGGGTGCTCGCTCCAAACTAGGTGGTCATCTTGGTTCGAATGAGGATGGAATGTTATCTGCTGCCAAAGATCCCTTAGGGCTAGGGAAGTGCTGCGGACTTGCCATTGATTGTCTCTTATGATAGCATAGTGAGTCCTACGTAATAGACCAATTGAAAAAGACTTCTGCCATGGATGTCGAAACTCCTTTGACTTTGTTCCAAACTGAGATAAATGGGCTAACTCGAAGTGGTTGTTGTTTCACGCCCAAGGAGTTAGGAAAAAAAGAAAAGCTAAGGGCAAAGAGGCAATGGACTTTGATAAAGAGTAGGAGGTAAATAAACCTGTGACAGAGAAAGAAACAAATGAGTTCCTGGAATTGATGAAGCATAATGAGTATTACATAGTGGACCAGTTGAAAAAACCCCTTCCAAAATCTCCATCATGTCATTAATACTCAGTTCTGAGCCACATCACAATGCTTTATAAAATGTACTAAATGAGGTCTACATACCTCAAGATATTGAACAAAAGACTATGGAGAATCTAGTAGGAAGGATTCATGCTTCAAATTACTTATATTTCACTGAAGATGAACTTGACGCTGGAGGAATTGGACATAACAAGCCTCTGTATATCACATTCCGATGCAAAGATTGTCTTATCAATAAAGTTCTCATTGATAATGGCTCAACCCTTAATGTATTGCTAAGACATATGTTCAATGAGATGCCAGTGGATCCATCACATATGCAACCAAGTGTGATGACAACTAGAGCATACGATGGCTCGCTAAGACAAGTCTTAGGGTCAATCAAAGCTGAACTAGCCGTGAGTTCACAAGTATTTCTAGTAACCCTTCAAGTGATGGACATCCACCCTTCCTATAGCATGTTGTTAGGAAGGCCATGGATATATTCTACAGGAGCAGTCATCTCCTCACTGCATCAATGTTTGAAGTACATTGTCAATGGTGTTCTAGTTACCGTTAAGGCCAAGGAGATTATATTGATGTTGAAAAATATGGCGGTCCCTTTCAATGAAGCTGAAGATTATATGGATGGAAACCTTCATGCATTCAAGGTTGTGAATACTGAGGAGGTTCTTCAGAGTACTATAATAAGGAAACCAGAGATCTTAAAGTCACTAAAATAGCCACTAAAAGTATTTTAAAGCACGAGATTCATGTTTGATGTGACGCCAGAAAAAGGAAAATCAAGTGGATTGGTGTAACAAAGTTGAAGTCTATAAAACAGAAGTTTGGACTGGGATATAAGCCTAGAAAAAAGGATTATAAGTAGGTTGTTGGTGCATGAAGAGAGAAGAAAATGGCAAGGATTGAAGAAATGAAGCCTGAAGAAGAAAACTTAGTCATTTTTTCGATCAGGGTTTCATTCTCAAAGTTTGCGTATGTGATGCAACCTGACTAGGGACACAAAATCTCTCTTTAAAAGCTTTTTTCTATGAGCATAAACACTTTGAAAAAGGATGAAGTCGAGGGCATTACTGGGAAGACTCAATCTGGAAGAAGGGATGAAGAACTGCCACAATAAACTAGTTATGCTCTGGAGAAAGTTATTGCCTCTACATGTATTCGGAAGCTAGCCGAGGGAGAGAAGTTCCAGAATTGGGAGACCCAAGAAGCTCCATTGGTTTTCAAAATGTAATAAACAATACTTGTTTAGATCAAGATATTTTTTATGTTGTTTGCCTTTCTTTGTTGTTTTTGTTTTGTTTTAGTTTTTTTTTTACATTCGAGGCTCAAGAGGTCAATTGGGTTTTATCTTTGTTCTTTATCAAATTTTCCTTTTAATAAAGTCATGCATCTTTAGTTCATATTTATTTTTATTTTCTCTTTCTTTCTTCACTTGCATTTACACTCACTTTTCATTTTCAAGAACCCTAAAAGTGAATCTTCCACGACAACACCTGCACTTTACACTGAGAATGAATGGATGAATTTTAAAGAATACATAATAGATGTAGAAGTGAAAGAAGAGGATGAACATAACATTAGAAAATTCACGAAATTAATAGAACAACATGAATAAGTTTAGAAAACCGCTAAAGATGAACTTGAAACCATAAATATGAGTAATGAAGAAAGCTAGAGAGAGCTCAAGATAGGAACTCTGATCACATAGAAGGAAAGAGAAGACTTGATTACACTGCATAGAGATTAAGTAGATGTTTTTGCTTGAATTGGATTTTGACTATTTTCTCTCTCTTCTCTCACTCATTAAGAGCTGAAAAAAATGATGAAAATGAATTTTAGTACTAAAATAATTTTTTTAAAAATTCAAAGGACCAATCATCTTATAGCAAAACAATACAAAGGATAATAATGTACTTTACAAATTTGAATGCACTCCCCATGTTATTCTTTTTTTGCACTTTACTTCTCTATCTTTCAATTCAAGTCTCACCCACAAAAAAACATTCAATTAGGCTCTAATTTGAGTTAAATTGTGCTAAAACAAGGTTTGAGGACCAAATTAAAGATTTTTAAAACTCTATCTATTACAATCCACAATGAAATGTAAGAGAGAAAATAGTAAGGATATCTTTAGTAAAAGAACCGAAGATTTATATTATAGGTAATATATATCATTCAAACTCAATACATCCTTCCAAATTGTAAGGAAAATGATTTATATTATAGGTAATATATATCATTCAAACTCAATACATCCTTCCAAATTGTAAGGAAAATGATACGACTAGATTAATCCAAATATCTTGTGTTGAAGTTGAGGTAAAGCATTCACTTGAATGAAAATAAATATGAAACATGAACTTCTACTTCTACCTCTACCTCTGCATATTGAGAGGGGTGGTCAAGACTTAACTCTATTTGAAATTGAAAACAAAAAGAATTTACAAACTAAGGCCCATCGTCTCCATCTTCAATCAAATTACATATATCTAAGCACTCCATCAAACTGCACAACACGGAAAAGAGATCCAAATGTAAGTGTATCAGTGCACAATACACAAGTAGAAATATCACGTCTTCAACTTCACAGATATCATACTAGCTAGTTTAACAATAATCAATGATGAATGCAAGGCGCATTCTCATAATTCAATTCAGCTCTGCTAAACGTGCATCGTTTTACTTGGTAGTACATACTTTATAGAGATTAAGTAACAACAGAATAATCTATGCACTATTATGTTTATCATTTACTAGTAATTACGGCCTCGAAATCCTTCCTTGAAAACCACTGAAGACCTGCAAAAGATAAAAACAAACAAATGAAAACTATTCAAAATATTTTAACATCAAATTTTCTCATGTCAAGCACTTAAAGGCAATAAAGTTACAAGTAGAACAAACCTTCTAACATTAAGAGGGCCTTTTCCTGGGGCTTCACTACCCCTAACACAAGTGGTGACACACTTGATAGTGCATGACTGCTGAATTCTAGCCTTCTTGCAATCCTTAGGAGATACTGATGCACACTCCCCACTGGATAGCGTTTGTGGTATGTTTGATAGTCTTATGGTCAAGCTGCGCCTCTTGCTACCTCTGGTGAGATAGCTTGTGCTTGATTTAATAAAAACAGGTAAACTTGCGGCTTAAATTAGCATTATGCTAGCTAGCTAGCTACTATTTTGATGCACATGCAATCAGGTTTCCTTCAGGTTCCAGCTCAATTTCACTAGGTTTACTGGCCTTTAAAAGTTTTGTAGTGTTTTCATTCATTACAGAAATGACGCCGAGCCTGCTCTGCGCAGTTAAATGTCATCCCCTCCCTCAGCAAACTATTTACTTGCAGATGAAAAGCTTGCTTGTACAAAATCTAACAAATCTGATTTATCTATGATCTTGACAAAGAAAACAAAGGGGCGATCGAAAAGTTTATTTTATACATTGTCTGCCCTAAAGAGAAGAGAAGCAGATAAACACAATGACCACACATTTTTCATTTACAATTACAGGTATAAATACAGAATTGAAAAGCTTAAGTTAAGCCTGAGTTTTTGCTATTCTATAACTGACTACAAGATGAGTTGTACATGATTCAAACATTCAAATTAACGTATTGGATGAGGATTTTATGGAGGAGCCGATGCTATTGGATGGGTAATTTGTGGAAGAGTAATGACTTTCCTTAGATACCCTACCTATCAAATGTACCACGTTGTGCATTGCCTTTTCTTTTTCAATCAGCTTGCATATCATTTGGCATTGAAATATACACTTTTCTATATCTTCCGAGCGACTATACACCAATATACAGTACGAAAACTATACAATGGACACGAATCATAGCAAAGGAAACAGAACGAATATGTTTTTATTGCAAGCAAACAGATGTCAAACAAGAGAAATTTTCTGTGGGCGGAAGCAGAGAGTATGATATTTCCTTGCATGCAGCATAGTCAGTCAAGTGTTCTTCTCCAAAACAGAGAGTGCTGGTGTCAAATAGTTGTTGGCTTTGTCAGGTAAATGCGCTACCTGCACAAGAAATACACAATGTAGTGTGTTAAATTCTATCCAAGCCTTGGAAAAAAGATACATATGATAGTTTTATTCTCTTGCGTTAAAAAGCTATTATATTTGTATAGTTTTATTCTCTTGCATTAAAAAGCTATTATATTTGAATGTTCCTTACAAGTTCATAGAGCTCCCTCCCTTGCTCAGCAACGTATTCGTAACAGACCTGCACAATCAAAATTCAGTCTTCCATCTCACTTAAGCTACTCAAACCTAAACTGAATGTTACCCACATCAAAACTCTTGTTTCTTGCGGTTGAATCGTGCAATGCCTTCACACAGATATCAGCCACATCAGCACAGCTAATTCCCTAATTTAAGAACAAATATTAGGATATTGAATTTTGTTCAATTATGTCCTCTTCTATGCTGAAGAATACTTAGTTCTCACCTGAGAAATCCTATTTCCTTGATCAAATATGAGTGCACGTTGACCACCTGGCTCCTCCTGAGAAAAGCGACCTTTCATTATGTTTGTCCATGTTGGGGAAGAGATAAAGCAACTCAAATAACTATACATTAAAGAATTTACTTCTACAACTACCAGTTGTCCATTGAGATTTTATCTAGGACAACTTTAGGCACAACATTAAGAAAAGACTGCAATGACACTTAGAGATATTAATTAGAAGCTGCTATTGACAAGAAGACTTCTTCAGATCAGTTTACAACACAGCAAAGCAGCAATCGAACTTGCGTCTTTCTATGTACAATAACATACTGGTGTTGCATACTCTATAACAGTTTCTTTTCTCAGATATCAAATGTTATTAAGATATCGGTTTGTTGGTTATCAACATCACACTAGTCAAGAAAAAACAAATATCAGCAATGCTTGTCAGCACTAATGTTGATCTTAAAAGAGGTCACTCATCCACTGCTGTAGTGTTTTTCAAATTTTTTCACTTTCCCTCATGTAATGGCTAATCAATGTTAGAATTTTGCAGACAAGAACACTAATTACCTGTAAGGGACCAGGGCGAATGATTGTGTATCCAAGTCCTGATCTCCTCAGCGAGTCTTCCCCAGCCTGGAAAATGTTAGACCACAGACGTAACTAGGAAAGAAAATAAAAGGAAAGAACAAAATCAGAAAATGGTGCTAACCCTCTTGGCCTGCAGAACTTGCTCCCTTCTTGTGGGTTCCACTCCTAATCCTGAACATGAGACCAAGACAAAGTCTGTTTCTTGCCCAGTCTGCATAACATTCGCAATAGCCTTAATAAACAGGAAAACTTCTACTCTCCATATATAATTCATAAAACAGAAAAGATTATCTGGATTTTTTTGAGCAGCAGTAGCAGTGCACTTACAGGTAAAGCTTTTATGTATTCCAATATAAGCTTAAAGCTTCTCAGGTCTTGCTTCGCTCCTGCAGTTGCTTCAACAGGTCTCTGTAGCAAGAATATTGAATAGAATTAGCGTAGCTGGACCAAAAATAATGCAACTCCACAAGGTCCATGCTTGCAAAGCTCATCATAAAAAAAATCCTTTAAACCAATTATTTTCTGGAAAATCCAATTTTTCATTCACGCCAGAAAGTACAAAAACTAAATGCAAAGTTCCATTTCTTGCAAGAAAAAAAACAAAGTAGAAAAATCACTACAAAAAAAATCCTAATGACAACCAAATTATAATGACAAACAATGCTTCAAACAGTAATACAAATAAACAATCCCATCAAGAAATACATGTCATAGACCTTGAAAAGGAAGCCATAACTAGCTAAAATGACTTACATTACCAACACGTAATTATTATCGTGCATGAAGTATGTATGGATCTGTTGACCAATAGCTTAAGCTTTTAGACCAAATTCTCAAGCAACTTTTTAACAAATTATGCAGTGACAACCACAATGAAAAATTGGAAATTGTGGATCCAGTGAAGCATTTCAGCATGTTTTCAAAAGAACTTTAAAAATGAAGTATTCCCCTCTATGGAAAAGTGATTTTCATGTGATAAAATCTTGTCACGTAGTTGCTTTAACTGTATTTGAACCAAATTCAAATAAGAATCGAGATATCAAGACCAAGGCAAATAAAAAAACCCAGTCATCTCACAATCATTTGAAGCAAATGAATGCAGAAATCTCATATTAATATAACTTTTTCTTTCTAATATTTCTTTAGTAGTTTTATGACAATTTACTGATAGACAAACCTGTCTCCGGGGCTCAAAACGGATGGTCATTGTGTGTACAAGAAATGGGTCCAATGGTGGATCATCTGGTTTAACAGGGCGGAAGGCAGAAAATGGCACTCTTACCTGCCATTTACACAAAACAGAAGCTGCTAAAAGAAGAAATTGGAAACTGGATCTGTAAAGCACTAAAAGAACTACAACTCCTTGAGAAAGTTATCATAGACGCTTACCCTACAAAATCCTACTTTGGTGCTAATTCTTGCAAAATATAATTTGCTCTGAGTTGTGTCAGCTGAAGGACCAGCTTCGAGTATCAAAACATAGGATCTTCCATTTCCACCAACAGAGAGCACTAGACCTTCATACCTAACCCCAAGGAAAAAAATATTTTAGGAGCAGGATGCAAAAGAATAAGCCAACAGGAAATCTATAAACATCCAGTTTCTAGTGATACAATGAGCTAATTTTATGTATCACGTACCTGTCAAGAGTATAACCCAGAGGAAGTGATAGCCTTTTTGACAGTTCAACATAGCCTCCCCTAGTGAAAACATACCCTATAGGGGGGATGAATAACAGAGTGAAAGAAAGCATGCATAGAAAATTTAGTTGTATACACAAAACTTCACTAAACGTCATCGTAAATGTAGTCTCTCTCAATTCTGTTAGCACATTTCACCTGAGAAAACTGCATCTCCGGCCTCGGTGAACTCAAATTTAGCATCCATTCCTGCATCATACTTCGAAGCAACTGCATCCTGGAAGTAAGTTCCTTGACGAACTTCCCATCCATTCAATGAGTCTGCAGATTTGAACTTTGCAAGCAAGAGCTTGCTTTTGCTGCTTTTTCCAGCTCGTAGTTGTGCTAGTTTGTTGTTGTAGTCCTGCAATTTTGTAATGTATAGTACTCATAGACAAGGGAATTCGATTCTGCTGAAAATGGATGCGAGACACTACCTGAAGGGCTTTGGTGAGATTAGAAACCCCTTGGTGATCAACTCTGAAAAGATCTCCAGTTATGGAAGAACGAGCAGTGGCACAATATATGATTTTGTTGCAGCCTTCCACTGCTGCCTTAAGGGTAGAGGGATCTCCCACATCCCCTATCATGATCTCCACTGACCTGGGAAGCATGTTCACAACTTCCTCATCTGCCTTCCTCACCAAAGCCTGCATTAATTAATTAATATACTAAGAATTATGGAATCAAGAATATTAACCCCAATAACAAGGAGGGAGAAAAAAGACCTTGACAGTGTAACCCCTAAGCATAAGTTTCCTAACAACTATGCGGCCAATGCGACTGGTGGCACCAACAACAAGAACTGTGGTGTTCTGGGCACCAGGGATAGCAAACTCACACATGGGACCCTCCCTGATGAGCAATGCATCAAGAGCTTCCTTATCATCTGCACGTGTTGTCCTTGATATCTGTCCCAGCCCTGAGAACTTTCTCCACACCTCATCGAATATCTGCCTTGACTTCCTTCCAAGTCCAACAGGGTTTACATCCTCCAAACTCAGTGGTTGCTGCTGCTTTGTTGTGCTTTCCTTGTTATATTCTTTCATATTCTCTGTCTCTGTCTCTGTCTCTGTCTCCTTCCTATCCTTGATTGCTCTCACCACAACAAATGTGCTCTTCTTGTGGCTGTTTTTCACTGTTGAGAGAGGGAGAGATGAGCAGATCTTGCGGTGTGAGGTGAAATTGAAGTGATTGCTGTTCGTCAAACTGGCACTCCCATTTGTTGTTGGAGTCACACTTGCACTTGCTACTGCTGCTGCTCTCATCTTTCCTTGTAAATTCTTGCTTCCACTAATTAATTATTGCTGAGTAAATGTGGTTGATTGATATAATCAACAAATGACTAAGAATCTCTTCAACATGCAAGATATAGTAGGGTAGCTATTTCTCCAGTCTATACAACTGTTCCTTTTCTTCTGTCAACTCGGAAAAAGAAAAAACTTAATTATATGCAATTTGCAGAAATTGAATTTATGAGTGGATAATTGTGCCAGGAAAGATTACAAAAACCAGGAAAAACAGAAGGGGGGAAAATGGTTGGTTGGTGTTTCATGTTTGAGGCTTGAGAGATCAAGATCGTAAGGGCAAATAAATGACACAAGGAAAGAAAAAATGGAGACCACATAATATTATTTGAGGTTTTTCCGACAGCTGCAATTAGAGCCACCAAACCTGCCACGTTCACATTCCATTTTCCTCTCATTCCCTTTGTTTTTCCTCTATTTTTTTTGTTGAATACTGACCTCATTTTTCCTTATCAAATTATCTCCTGTGGCCTTGATTTTCTGGGTTACTGAAATGAATCCGTGTACTTTCATTTATAGCAGCTAATAATCCCAATAAATTAAAATGTTATTTTTGACTTTGCTCAGCAGAATATATATATATATATAAAAGAAGAAAAATCTACTTATTTTGGTGCAGTATATAAAAGAAGAATTCATGGGCGTGCGTGTATAAAAGATTTGGAGAACTCTACTTATTTCATCATCTTTAAATAACATGACGTTCTACAAAAAGGGTGGTCAAGTATCTGAACTCTCAACTTAAGGGGAAAACTTGACAGGGTGTGGATACGGGGCAAAGAAGAGGACAAGAGGAAAGAAGAATTTGAAACTCCTCCTCTGCCCTTTTCCCCACCCACAGAGGTAAGAAGGCATTTTAAACAGATTAGAACAATTACATGATACAGTCGCCGCCATCAAGAATGGCATTTTAAACAAAATACAAAGATAATAAAATAAAAGAATCACCAAAATGGGCCAGTGACTAACAAACTTCACATCAGTACTCTTATATATTCCGACTCAGGGAAATAGTTAGCTGCTGCTGCTAGGAAAGCTTTCTGTCAATGAATTTCATTCGCTTTCTTCAACAGGGAAACGTAAAGTAAGTCACCCCACGCATGAATAAAAGAATCATTCCCTCACAGCTGTGATGCTAAACCAATATGTTGTGCTTTTGCATACTTTCCCCCTTCAGAACCAACCACCAATATCGGAGAAGTTTTACTCACACTTCCTCATTTCAAGCACTGACACCTCAGAGCAGCACATATCTATTGTCCCCTTCTCTCCAAAAACAACCTTATTATATACAGAAAAGGTTACCCAGAATTGCCAGCAACCTCAGCAGCTCTCTGCCTCATCATCTCCATCACAGCAGCCCTTCGTCGTGAATCAGACTGCTGCTGAAGTCTCCTCAAATGTTCTTTCAGATCCCTGGACAAATATACATACATTTTTGAGAATTGACAAAACAATATTCCCCAAGTTAGTTGTAGATTTTAAGGCAAGGTTTATGCATAAACCTGCAGCGTGGAACATGGCACTCTGATTCTTTGCATGCCCGCGCATGAAGTTGAAGGAGATACCACATCTTTTTACACAGAAGACAGCCTCCAGATGCACGAGTTTTGCATTGTATCCCATGACGGAAAAGACCTTTCACCTTACGACAGTTAGGATATTGGCAATGTGGAGAGCGGCATTGTGAAGCATGCACCAGAAGATCAAGCATTTTCCTAAGCTGCAATGTCAAATAAACAATTACATTAGACACTATAGGGCAAGAAAATTTTAGCAGAAAAATGACTCGGTACATAGGCAGATGAATATATCATATGGAGTGTTGGATCATCAAGTTTCGTTTCACAGTAGTCAATCTGAACATTCATTCTTCACATTAGTGAGATTATCAGTACCATGACTTCTATATTCCACAATCATTTGTGATAGAAAATCCCACAGCACAAATGAAGTCAGATTGTTCAGATTCTTCTGGTTGAGAATCAACCACTCACTTTTTGAATAGTGTAGATCATTTGATGGGGTCAGGGAAGTGCACCAAATTTATGCAGAGAAATTGCAGTCACTTGTAACAAGGTACATGCCAATTGACAAATACTTCACAACATCTTCCACAGCTTATTTCATGGGGTCAGGGTAGTGCACCAAATTTATGCAGAGAAATTGCAGTCACTTGTAACAAGGTACATGCCAATTTACAAATACTTCACAACATCTTCCACAACTTATTTCATGGGATTAAGGAAAGCAACTGGTTCAAAAGTCTTCATATATATCAAATTAACAAACAAAGAAGAGTTTACCAAGAGCAAGCAGTTGTATTTTCAAGATATGAGTCAGAACTCTAAAGACTATTAAAAAGATTTTGTACCTGCAGAACCCTCAACTGCCTAGCTTCTTTGTTCTGTGCATCGCGCTCAGCCAAGGATGGATGATTCGTCAACTTATGAGGATGATCCATACCCCCATCCTTTTGATAACAAGAATTGCATACATCATAATCTGGGCACACCTCACAACGCCAACCTTGACCCGTTTCAATGTCAAGATGGCATATATTGCATGTTGTCACAAATGCAGGAGCAGTTGGATTGTGAAGATGGTAAAGAACCATCATTGAGGAATGTTTAGCCCGGCGTAAAGTGTCATATTGATAATGGTTTCCTTGGCAAAGACTCAAAAATGCCTGTCTAGTGTCAAAAAACTCACTTTCAAGAATTTCATCTTTATCCTTTGTGTCAACAGGTACATCAGCGATTTCATCCTGCAGAATTTAGCAGTGTTTTCATATTCAAAGAAAAGGAAAGACTTTCTCAACACCCAATACAGGATTTCAAAGTAAGGACCTTATAATCTAAATTAAATAGAAGTATTCCTAGGGCCAAGAAACTTACAGGATAGAGTGCATGCGTTTCCCTTTGGTTGATAGGATGCCGCTCTCTTTCTTCACGCTTCTGTTCAGCTTCATAACACCTACAGAAATACAAGCACAGAAACCAAAATTTTAAAAATCACTACAAGAACATGTTTAGGAAATGTAAAGGACCTTTTCAAGAGTCATCAATTGAAACAAGACTAAACCCTGTCTCTTGAATTGAAAACCCTAGACCCCTAATCTCCTTCATAGTCAGTTGTAACCCACAAGAAAACACACAAGAAGATTTTGAAATCTGTCTTGTCTTGTACTAACACCTGTCAAAGAATGGTTGTTTACTAAGGCCTTTAATAGTTTTTATACATATATAGAGCTTATAAGGAAATAATGCTACTGTAATTCTGCATTTATTCACCTATGTAGTTTCCATTGATTCTCGTTTACTGTTACACGAGTAACGATGTTAAGGTTACAACAGATAGTGAATACAGATGTTCAGGTTACATAAAGTTTTCACTAAATAGGAATCCAGGTGAAGATTAAAGATTCTTACTTGTCACAAATCTGAAAGTTTTTGCACTGCTTGCAAACCCAACGGGTGCCCGATACCATTAGAATACAACAATGTGAACAGCAATGCTGTAAATGAACCATGATAAAGTCTTCCTTCATCGGGCAAATTGTTTCACCAAGCTGGAGAGAGATTTTTTGAAAGAAGAAAATCAATTATAATTGCTTAATATGAGGACATCATAACAAGCTCCAAGGGTCTGGTGGCAGAAATTGCACAGTAACACAAATGATAACAATATGATAAAACAGCAGTTGATTGGGAAACAATGTTAAGCTGTAAGAAATAGGGGATAGGAATTACTTTATGCATCAGTAGCAGGTCCTTTGATGCATTACCAGAAAGATCTGCCTGACCAGATGCTTTCAGGGCCCTTTTTGTAATGGTCTTTTTGGTAGTTCCCTTCTTGTTTTGTTTTCTCCCATCTTCTTCTTGATTAAGCTGATAAATTAAATCCTCGGCAGCACCAGGCCAATAATCCCCATCAAAGTAGGGAAGCCTAGCTGCTGTGACCTTTGCCTTACATTCACCAGTAGATATGAAGAAATGGTCATACAAATTAATGAGGTCAGCAACAATATTTTCCTTGGCAGCTTTTCGTAGCATTGCAAGATACCTGGAAACCAAAAGACATTCAATGAAGCACATTAAACAGTTAAAGAGGAAAAAAGTAAAGCAACCTATGAATCTCTCTTTGGAAGTTATTTCTTTGCTCACCATTCCCGGAGCTTGTCAGATTTTGGTGTTTTCTGGATTTCTGGGTGGCAATACAATATATAATCCTCACCCTTCAAAGGAGGGCAAGCCCATATATAGCAGCTTGTAAAACCCCTTTTCTTGCAGTATTCAAGGTATCCAATCTGCAGAATAAAAATAGGATTAGTTATCAAAAACTCCAATTACAATTCCTAACCAAATGAATTGTTCACATTCTTAGATCATTTGCAAAGAGATGGATAAGTATTTGAAACTAACCAAAATTTCATGGTAAACAAATGTACGAAGAGCCTCTCCCATCACTGTTTTAATCTCAGGTCTGAAGTACTTCACAGAATCAAGATAAGAAAGATAGACACGGCGCTGATTTGGAAACTGGGCTTCTGATCCGAATTCCTGAACATACATGCCAAATAGGCATACCTCAACGCCTTCAATTTTCTGAAATAACAAAACGACCTGAAAGAAAAAATTCCAGTGAATTATTTCTATAATACTTAGCACCCAAAGCTTTTCAGAAGTTCAAGTATGTGCGTCTCAAACATGGTATCCTGCAAACCTTAGACTTATATGGGAATTCAGTTGGATAATTCTCCTCCCGAAATATCTCAAGAAAGCGCTGCTTCACTTCCAACTTTTTGTCAACTGATGAAACTACTCGAACTACAAGGGATTCCGCTCCAGGAACCTATAATGTAGATTTTTAAAGAAATTAGATTGCGCCAATTAGCATGCATCAATGTTCTAATTTTCAAGCACCTAGGAAAAATTTATAGTCGTCAAGGACGCAAAAGTAGACATTTAACAGTAATGAACTATTTAACAGTATAAAATGTGCTGTTGTGGGAACAATCATCTAAAGTCTTATACAAAGAGCAAGAATGTCTGGCAACTAAATACACTGCAACAGGATTGGAAACATAGCACACACATTGACAAAGCGAAAATGGTATTTCTGGAAATTAATTGTTCTTACAAACTATCGTCTACATTGAAAGTTGTTTCAATGTCACAAAAAAAAGAGCTCATGTAGTCAATTGCCAAACAGTTTCATATCATACTATTTCCCATAGTATTTGTTAGTACTGGAATAGAGGCTTTAATCTAGAGAAAATCACAAACTAAGCACCTATACTTCAGTAGAGTTTCTGTAAGAATTCTTATACTTCATTTTTTTTCTCTTCTGAGCTCCTAAAGATTCATTCAGTCAAGTACATTTATTCCAGAAACATATTTGATGGGGCCTTGTCAGAACAAGTGTGCTTGATTGGTCATTTTTTAAGAGTTTAGGAATTCATATAACAAAAATTAAAGCATAGGAACTCAAATAGAAATTTTAACAAACTCTAAACCATGTCAATTTCATAAACATATACTACATAAAAGTAAAACTCCTCCTTTCCATAGAACCTGCATTGCAAGCATATTTTCATCATTAAAAGTCCATATGGTAGCAGAATAAAAATAAAATCAGGATTTTAAAAATCAACCAGAAGAAACATCACAGGCCACAGCATGATATGTAACTCACATCATCAAAACTTTTCCCTTGGATCTTGGCCCTATCCTGTCTTTCCTGCTTCAGTTTCCTAAATAACCTCTGCTCTATATGATCACTAAGTATTGTTCTAGGCAAATCCTTAGCCCCCAGAACTGCACTTTGTGGTAAGGGCTTGCGCTCTCCTCTTTCAACCTCTGCAATGTAGCAATTAGGGCAAGTATACTCAGCTTGCCCGCCATCATTCCTTCGACCATTAAATAATGCACAAATTTGGTGTTGCCATGCTTCACATTTGTCACATTGAACCCACTGCACAAGCATGAAAGAGTAGATTGTAAGTGAGATTATTTGAGACTACCAAGTAGCAGAAGGACAAGTATAAGACCACAGATAAACACACCCATTCTTCAGTCTCCTCATCATTTCTCTTCTTCTCAAGTCTTGCCTTTAGAATAGCAGACCCATCAGCAACAATAGTATCCCCACGAGCCTCATTATAGCATGGAATACAGAAAAAGTGCCGTGTATCACCAGCTCCCATGGTATAATACATTGCATTCCGCTTAATGCGACCACCACAGGGTGTACAGTATATTGGTGGTGGTTCAAAAGTAAGCTTTTCAACTGCACACAGTTGACAAGAGTTCTCACTCATTGAATGCTCCATTGCTTGGTTCTTTTCTGCCTTTGCCTTACTCTGTACAAAGCAAAGTGGAAATACAGAAACAAAAACTATTATCGTCCAACCAATATATTTACTATGCGCAGAACAGATAGCAATTTCAAAACCCAATGTGCATGCAAGAGAGAACTGCATAATTACTAACAGCAAAAAAGCCTGCAAGTAAGATCAAATGTTCTTTCATGATGAACCTACGAGCAACAGAAGGTCAGTAGCACATTAAGCAGCAAACAAGAAGCCTCATAGAGCTAGCACATTTTATAAATACAAAGAGCTTAAGACTCATTCACTATGAGCATACACACATATGCAAAACTGCAAACTCAACAACATTCAGAACCAAACATTTCAAAACAGTACAATTTCAGTTGACAAAATGGGAGGACAGACAGCGTATGTCGATGTAACTTCTGGCTTTGTGATTGAGCAGAAATTCCACACCATGTCTGGACATGCCTTACTTCCTCTAGAGATCATTTAACGATCATGTTTGAGAAAATTGCAATGCGCAACATAAGAAAGCTGTAACGCAAATGACTAAGGAAAAGTGTAAAAGTCAGATGCATAATCTTACCTGGCCAACCCACTGCCTGAGCCCTTTTATATGCTCCCTCACTTGTTCAGGTGTAAAAAGTTCAGTCAATGACACCCCCTTTATTTTTGGCTTCCCGGACTTGGTCCCAGCTGGATTTTCAGCAGACTTTGTAGCATTTTCTTGCTTAAGTGGATCAGTTTCTTTCTCAACTTTAAGACTCTCCTGCTTGACTAAACTGGCAGACTCATCATGTACCATGGATTCATCTGCAGGCATTTGGCTGCTGACATCATCCATGTTGTCCCTTTTCATCTCACTATCACTAGGACTTCCTTGTCTAGAGCTTGCAGGAACTTCCAACTTCACTTTCATGTATTCAGACTTAACAGTCAGTCTATTATCACCATGTTTGTGATCTTGGCGCTGGACATCCTGGGCTATATGAGCATCACTGACTGCAGGTGCTGATACAGCAGAAACTTCACTCTCAGGTCTAAGTGTTTGGGAAGATTGCTCTAGTTTCATGCGTTTTAGAGAAGGTTGCAGATCTTCAGTGCTTTCAGCAATTGGAGTTCTTGAAATCATTCGTGCTGCATTTTCTCCATTATCAGTGCCTTTGCTTGGCAAACCAGAATCTGTGGCTGGAGGTGTGCGTGTCTTCATTTGTATCTTTATTTGAGCCTCTAGATAATTTTTAACAGGAATACAAACAGGGCAACATGCATCTCTGCAGTGCCTAAAGTGATGAATCAATATCCTGGTATGCTGACATCGAGGATATGAGCATGGAGTTGACTTGCATCTGTCCATGTGCCTCAACAAATTTTGGACAGTAGTGCAGTTAGGGTCAGGACATTGACCTTCTGGGGCAGGACATCGCCGGGCATGCCGCAAGAACAAAAGCCACTTCTGCTGATTTCTAAATTGCCGGTCACGGTTAGCGTTTCCAGATCTATAGGTGACACCACTTGAATTTTGGAGCTCTGAAGTGCTTCTAGGAGGTACTGTTTGACTGACAATGGATCCTTCTGAAGCCACATTATTACGCTGAGCATCACCTTGCCCGGATATTCTCTGGCGGAAATCCTCTTGGACATGCTGCTCATGAGACATGCTACCTGGTAAGCGAGTCTGCTCCTGAGATTGTGGATGCCATTGATCCTGCAATGCTGAATCTGATTGTGTCCCAACAGAAAGGCTGTTAAAATTATTTTGAGAATCTGAAACCAACTGATGTGGATGCATTTGCTGTGAATTTCGCGTCAATGACATGACCGTTTCATGCTGTCCAGATGGATGACCGAGATTTTGTGCATTCCTAGAATGGTCTCCAACCACATTTTGCTGGAATTGGTTTTGCAATTCAGACATTTGGAAGTTCTCTGAGGTTTGTGAGTGCAAGATATCATTATGGTGCTCCATTCCAGGCTCACGCTTCACTTGACTACTGGGATCAGATGTGAGCTGGGATTGACCAAAAGCATCATTGTTCAACAGATGATGGTGCTGCTGACTTTGCTGTTTTTGTAAACGATGCTGTTGAGCAAAATGCTGTTGAAATTGCTGCTGAAGTTGTTGCTGCTGGTGAGGATGTTGTGGAAGTTGCTGCTGTTGAAGTGAAGACTGGAAATTCATCTTTTCAGACTGGTCAAATGATTGAGGCTTTATATGCCCAGCTTGATGTGCGGCAAGAAAATTAGACTGATTATTTACAAGAGATGAGTTAGTTTTGGGCACAGACTGCAAGCTTGCAGAACTCAAATTCTGAGCATTTATGATTGATCCAGCAGATGTTACAGCACCATATATGTTGCCAGATCCAAAAGAATCAGCATTATTCATCCCATATCCATCCCCTGGTAAGATATTCATCTGCCATTAGACGTTGCTTTTTGTCCAAAAAAATTAAAAAATCTCCAAGTTAATTATTACATGATAAATCTCCAAAGAGATGATGGAGTGGAGAGAGGGACATTACCTTGCATTAGTTGACGTTGATGTTGATCAAGCTGCTGTTGCAATGGTTTAGGTGAATTTGCATATAGTGTGGAAGTCATATAGCCATCAGAGGTACCAGGCTCATTAACAAGCGGTAAATTATTCCCAGGCATCCCTATACCACCATTTAGGGGACCATTTGCAAACCCATAAGATTTCTGCTGCATGCCAGACCTAATATTGCTACTACCCATTTGACTGCCAAGGTTCTGCAGTATGCGACTGTTCTGGCCACCGATGTACTGCTTTGGCTGCTGTGTCTGTGATACCATTGCAGAGTCAGCAGTTGAAAAGCCAACACTGTTAGCAGAAGATTCCACATTCATGTAAGACTGGTTATTATTGTTGTTATTGATAAATCCAGGTGTTGGAATCATTTGGCTTTCCGTTCTTTGCACACCCATAGAGGACATATTTCCACCAGAACTAATGGAAAAATTGGCTGGTGACTGCTGGTATCCATTAGACAGATTTCCTGCAAACAGATTGTGTGACACAATCACAAAGTAAATAAATTGATCACTAACAGGGATGATTAAAAGCACCACAAGGCTTAAAGTTACCATCTGATCTACTGAAGGAACTGCCATGCATGCCACTTGATGGCAACAGGCTCCCTGTGTTGACAGCTGAAGGTGCTAAGGTATCACATCCACTGGAAGTAATCATCATGGTATCTACAGAAGAGGTCATCATATTTGAATTCCCAATGCTTGACATACCAGGAGTTGGTATCATGGTACCAATGGATGAGGAGGAATTAACAAGCTGCTGATGCCTTTGGTTGTGGCTATTTGTAGGGGAGCGCTTGAGCAGACTACTCAGACGACTCTCTAGGGTATTCTGGTTCAAATAATCCTCCTACAAACAAATTAATAGCAGCGTAAATTGAAAAAAAAAAAACTCAAGGAATGATATTCAGCAAATTTTAAAGAAATAAAGAATTAGTTTAGTGATTTGCACTTTACAGCTGTTCTGAGGATTAAAATAAATCAGTCTTTTAAAGTAGTTTAACGTGTTTCAGCAATCAATCCATTCCCTTTCTTACCGAAAGTGGAATAAAATAATATCTCCATTAAATATTTGACAATGTGGACACCAAAACAAGAGTCCGAATACATGCGTAAATAAGAGTTAGATGGAGCAGGAGAAAAACCTTAGTCTGAGCAGCTTTAAATAGACCCTCTTCTAAGCGTTTGGCAATGCCCTTAAACTTTTGTTTCTGTGTATCATCCACTGGCTGAGAGCTCCGCCGCATTATAATTTCAAATCTGGAGAGAATACATATTAAAAAAAAAAAATCAGTCCCTCAATATCCCGTCTAGGAGACAGATAAATAACGGTGCTAAGTAGAATCAATAAAGAAATATATTCCCTCAATTTCATTAAATAGCAAAATGTAGTGTGTTTGGCAATGCAATGTGAAACTGAAGCTTTCTTCACTTGGAAAAGCATTACCAAATGGAATGTAGCTGTAGACAGTATTGATGCTTCTAGAAATAGCAAGCAATAGCAATCAAATTGACAAGTTTCCGAAACAAACGGGGACTTAAAACTGACAAGGAAAGTCAAAGCCATACATTTTTTGTTGCATATATATGCGAGCTCGGTAAAGCTCACGGTCAATGCTGTACATATTAGCAGGAGGAGCATTAGCTGCTGCTAAATTCTGCATCTGCTGATTCCCATTCTGTTGCGGCGGTAATTGATTGGAAACCTGCCCGGACAGATGCGCTTGCACATTCATCTCTTTTCTTCTTTAGATTTACACCAATAGCTTACCACCAAGTGTACATGTACTTCTTCTCATGCTCTCCAACTGCAACAAACAAACAGAAAATCAAAAAATTGGGAAAAAAATTTAAAAATCATTGATTGATGAGTACAAAATGAAGGAAAGGAGGGAAATTGGAATAGGGGAAAGATAATTGGAAGTGTGAGGAAGCATAACCCTAAGGAAATTAGAGTGTTGGGTGCCGAATTGGAACAGAATAGAATCGATCAAATTTTCGAAACCCTAAAAAACAAAAAAACAAACAAACAAACCTGGAGCTGAAATAGAAAGAAATAGATCACAGCAAGAAGGTTTTGATATTGGGATTCGAATTCGCTAATTGATCGTACAATCGCTGTTTTCTATAATTTATTAAAAATAAAGAAAAATCAATTATTATTATTATTTTTTACACAACAGGGCAGGGCAGGGCAGAGGGGCTGAGGAGAAATAAAAAAGAAAGAAAGAAATCGGTATTAAAAGTAGAAATATAATGAATCGGAGATTTTGGTGATTTAGTTCTGCTTCTGGTTCGTGTTCTTGTTCGGTTGGGCGAGGAAGAAAGAAAGAAATCAAAAGAGTTGAATTTTCTTTCTTTTTTTCTTTTTTTTCTTTTTTCTTTTTTTTAGAGAGAGAGAGAGAGAGGCGACAGCGCAAGGTTAAAAAGTCTAAAAAGGTTCAAGAGAGAGAGATTGTTCAATTGGGGGATTAGATATATTAATAATAATTATTATCATTTCAGTCAAAGCAAAAGGAAATATATATAGTTTAGGAGCAAAATGGGTTACTACCCCAATTGTTTGGGGGTCTATTTTGGATAGATCATGGTGTGAAGTGACACAAGTACCCCTTCCTTTATCTTCAATTTTCACTACATTGGTAACTCTTTCCCATACAAGCACATCGCTACTACAGTTCAGTCTCTCTCTCGTCATCTTTGTCACTTCGTTTTTTTCCCTTTTCTCTTCCCATTTCTATTAATTGTTTTCTAATAATTAATTTTCTGTATGATAAACCATCTGTAAATATGCACAAAGAATAAAAGGATTTTTTTTCTTCAAAATTATGACTGATTCCATGGTCACTAAGCTCAAGTGAGTTGCTTGACACCATTTAATTATTTATGAGTTAAGTTTTCAAGGTGCAAGTCTCGAGTTAATGAGAAAGTGGTCCCAGTATTCTCTGTCAAACAAACTATGTACATCATTACCTCTGTGGAAGGAGTTTAAGTGTATTTGATGGCATATTTTTGGGTATGGTGCAATGGAGTTTAGGAAATGAAACCCTGAGCTCAATTCTGGTTAGATAAATGGATAAATGGTTTGTGTTTTAGTGCTTTTGTGTCTCGTCGGGTCTTTTATGGACATGATGCTAAAAATAGTTGTTGTTCGTCCTTCTATTGTTATCCAAGGTGAATTCTCTTCTAAATTAGTTTATGATCTTGATCAACATAACTGGGGTCGAAGATGACAAGAATCATTGATTGTCACATACTGTTCATATCTTTGGCAAGTACGTATAATCGTGCTATTATTGTTAGAGAAAGGTTTCAAAAGCTTGTGAGTGGTTCAAATTGAATTCAATTATGAAAACCGAGCATTTTCGCATAGAAGATGTAAAATATATATTTGGCATTCTAAAAATAGCCAACGTATAGACTCTCATTCTACGAGGCTATCAAAGCGTAAACTTGCTCGTGTATAAACATATTTTTTTCGAAAATAAAAGGAAAGGAAATGATTGGTTCCACAGGAAGAAAAAAACCAGTCTGTTTTCACGAGGTACAGCTAGAAATTCCTATTTGTTACGGAATCGACCATTGACCATTTCCACTTTTATCCGGGAGAGCACAATCCTGGACTTGTTAATGTTGTTTTTTCAGATGAGCGCAGGAGGCGGTTGTTTCTTTTAAAAACTAACTAGGGGTGCTCACATCCGTCAAGATGGACGAGCCTGTGGCTTGATGTCCTAGCTCTGTGGCTTGCTTGGTGGTAGCTCTATCAACGAGGGTTATTGATTCTTCACAATTTTCACGACAATCATACAGGGAGAGAAGGATGGGAGACAAGGAGACGTAATCTTTTTCTAACAAGTGCAGCAAAATAACGATGATACATACTGGCAAATAGGCTCATTGCTATATTCACCATTCCTGCAGCTTCCCTCCGTTTCACTGTATCATTACAATTAATACATCAAATGGATCTCTCTTCCCAGTGGGTTCACCAGTCACAGCTGGATGTGGGGTTTAAAGCAAGTAATCATTTCAATTGTATGTCGAAGGCCTTGGTCTTGGCGGTATATAAAAAGAGTTACCAAGATCAATTGGAGTTTGTAAAAATGGGTTCCATCTATCAAATACAATCCGCCCACCACGGCCAATTCTTCCATGAAATCTATAAGGTGGCATCGATGTATCATTCTTCAATGAAGAATCTGCTGGTGGTACAATGCCTGCAGCTGCCAACTTTTCTGGAACCAGAGGCTTTGTGAACAAAAGCACTGGCTCAAGAGGGTCCTGCGTTTATCCATAAAATAAAAGAGTTTACCAGCATATTTCATATTCAAGATAAGACATATGGAAGGTAACTTATCATTAACATATCACCAACTTAATGATTAGGACAAAACTAATCAACTAGTGTAGCAGTGACTATTTCTTGTGATTACTGCTTTTGGGAGATATGCAAACAGCAAGTGAGAGAGAGGATAAGTGATTCGCTAAAGAATCCATCCCTTTACCATTTTATTGAGCCATCCAAGAGGTGTATGTCGCCGTCTAAACTCTTGCTTCACGGTTACAGCAGGAACTGTGAGCAGGTTGGAGTCTGTAACAGGTGGATTTTGAAATGCAGGTCTGCTATGTGGACGGCTATTTGCGTGGTCATCTGAATCAACGAATTCATCTTCACTTGAAGCTAACTTGGACGATAGAGGGAATCCTGGAACTGCCATGCTGTCTTCAAGGAGCTCAGTTTCATGCTGCACCAATGAACTAAAGAATTACAAACAAAACACCGAAATTACATGGCACAGTATACATCCAAATAAACAACTTGATATGGTGAATAATAAATGATCCAATAAAAAGAAGGGAAAAAAGGAAACAAAGAACCAACCATAAGGTACATGACATACCTTGTACTTCATTTGGATCCTTTGGAGGCTCACCTCACTCTCCATTGCCTCTCTCTTTTTCTCCTCTCTCTGCATGCATACATATAAAGGCAGACAATGAGCGCTTCCCTTAATATGAAAAATCAATGGCTTGCATTTTTTCATATATTCATTAAATTTTCATCAGAAAAAACCAACCCACCTTAATCAGAGCCTCAAGAATAGTCTTGGCTTGTTCAAGGTTGCGTCTGACCTGAATATACAAGATAATTCCAAAAGAAAATAAAATAAACATATTGAAGAGCAGATATGGGAAATGATACGACTTATCAAAGAGATTATAACAGAAAGCTGTTCACATTTTGCTCACAAACCAGATAACTTTCCAAACAAAAAACCCATGTCGGTTCATTTCATTCATTCTTCACAAGTTCTATGTTGCATAGAATAAGAAACTTGCAGGCATACACACCCATTAGTCTTCAGAAAAAAATTAATCTACAAGTGATTCTCCTTGCATTCAAGGTCAGTAGGCATTTGAAGGCCTGATTAGTAAAGAGAGATGTATCAAGTAAGTTGAAATGAGACAAGGAAAAATTATATGCTACGAACTGTTCTTCTAAAATCAGGTGAAAGTGGAATACCACTCCTCTATATTGTTTCGCTTATAATATGAGCCTCATCTGACAGATGTTCCTTGAATCTACTCTCCCACTAATAGAAGTGATAAAAAAAATAACCCTGTTCTCAAACAGCTTATACTTAATGCCTTGCCTACCCTGCCCATGCAATCCCCAATTCCTCATGTTAGTTTATTAGACAGATTCTAACTCCATCCAACATGCAGAAACAAAAATGGATCATTTGCTTTCCCAGGGGAATATTGACTGATGCATGACCCCAAACTCGTATCAACTTTCTTCTTCCATGCTGAAGTGACTTGCAGTTATTTAAAGGAGAAGTTCTGTTTCCATTATACACAACAAGGATGCCATGACTGTGTAAGGTTATCAGTACACACAAATGACAAGATGAAGGACAGGGTGGATAATCTGCCCACTAGCATTTTTATATTAGGCAAACTTTTAGCAGTTCTTGGAGTTCAAGTTAATTGGGATTTGATTTCAAAAGGGGCAAAAAGAAAGAGCTGTTAGTTTGGAAACTTGAGAAACAAATTTAAGGGCCTGTTTGGGAGAACGGTTGCAGTTGCTTTTGAAAGTGTTTTTTGTTTAGAAACACATCAAAATGATATTTTTTTTTAACTTTTAAAAATCACATCAGCACCTCAAAATGATCTAAAAACACCAAAAAAATTTCATTTAAAATGAAAAAAAAAAAAGTTGCAAATTTTGGCCAACTGGTGGTACAGCCACAGTGCCAAACAGGCACTAACTATGATATAGTTATACTTTGGAGGGGTTAATTCATTTGATTGGTGATAATTCTGAAGAAGACTTAGTATTTGCACTACTACAATTCTAATGAAACAATAAGATAAATGTCAATAGTTGTGAGCAGTAGGCCAAGACATCATAGCAGTAAAATTTTGAAGCAGCAAAGGAGAAGAGAACCGACTTTTCTTTATGCAACAAGCCTCAACAAAACATCTTAATCAAATGCACAATATTGAAATCACATGGCCTTTCAAAGGCTTAGCAATCCTAATAGGACTTAATTTCGAAGCAAGAAAAACAAATTCCTGCTATTTAGACCCCAAAAAAAACTATACAGGCTATTGGATCTAGATTAACCAAATATGAGATTTTCTAACCAGCTAAATATTTTAACAATCAATTAAACAAACATGAATGCTCATTTTTCGACTAAAGTGCCATCTTAAGTGGCATGAGATTACCACACGTTATTTTAAAGAGAACTTGTGGCTAATCAATAGCTATGCTAGCCGTGAGTTTCCAAACTAAAAAATTCTCTCTAAATTTGAATGGACAAAAAAGAATGTGGGCACATGTAGAAATGAGAGCACATGTTTCAGCTTAGCCAGTAACAGACCCCCTACAAGATTCATGTTTAGCTCATGGTTCTTTTGCAAATATGAGAAGCAAGAATTAGTAGTATAAAACACAGGACTAGTGATATCTTCCAAGGAAATAAAAGTGTCAATCTTGAATGGGAATTTGTATCGATGATAATTAAAGAAATAATAGAGCTCACCTGGCGAAGCTTGTCAAATGATTGCACATTATTTTCCCTCCTTTGCATCTGCAGAAAACAGCAGGAAGAGTTTAGGAACCTAGAAACAATTGCCTTATTCTTTAAAGATAATGTATGGAATATCTTTTTGTAGGAAATTCACTTAAGTATCAGAAAACAAAAGCAAGAGAATATACCCTTCTTGTATGCAGCCTGTGCGCCTTCTCCCTTGGTCTAAACACATTGTAAGGATTGGTATCATTAACTGGTGGAGGAGGCTGTACCAAAAAAGAAGAAGAAGAAGAAGAAGAGAGACATAGAGGGAAACAAAGCCAAGACAGGACAGTCAATAAGCAGAAAAGAGTCAAGAATAAACATTGATCTTAATAAAAACTGATTATTAACATTAGTTACCACTTGTCATCCAAACGAGTTTCGCTAACAAAATAAAACAAAAGAATCTTAGCAAGTTAGTTAATTGAAGTCAACAATAAAAAGAAATCTTTGGATAGGATGGTGGGTTTGGTGTTATAATCTTCCAAATCTTATAAAAAGTATCAGCTCTGCTAAGTGCATCTTCAACATTGACCATACAGGTAACGTTAATTTATAAAGACTGATCAGTGTGATTTGAATGAATTTTACTAAAACTTTCTCCTACAATTTACAACACTATAATAATTTTACAACGCTCCATAACATCCACTAATAACTATGAGTTCAAAGTGTCTTGAGAAAGTTTCCAGAAGCATTGTTTATCATAAAAAACATAAAATAAATAAATAAATATTGATTTCATTCAACTAACCTGCAAGCGCCGCAGAATTGGTTTCTTCCATCTTTCACGCTACCAGTAGAAAAGGAAACAAAAAAAGATAAATATTCAATGATATGAACAGCTATATGACAACTGTCAGCTCTTTCACCGAGCATAACTTGATATTAAGTCTCTACTGGAAATATCATAAGAATTCAAAGCAGAATGCTGCAACTGAAGTTAATCTATCAGAACTCAACAAAACCCTTACCTTATCTTTCCAATAATTATAGACAGACTGAAACACTGCATAACGGGTGGACTGAGTTTGAGGTTGAGCTTGCAAGGCCTGACATTAAAAGGAAAGACAACCAAAAGGTTCAAAAGCAATGAGCTGTATATATATATATATATCAAATGATTAGACAAAATGAAACTCCAAATGAAAGCATCGTAACTAAGAGACAAGAAGTATAAATATTGTGAACAGGAACTTTTTACTCCATTTCATTGCCCAGGAAGGTTTAAAATCAATGTATCTAGTAGGAAAGTCCATGTTAACGGAAGCAATAAAATTGAAAGGCAAATGATCAAGCTACTGGCTTTTGCACATGACTAAAAGCATGGCAACACAGAGGAATTGAAGAATCTACACAAAATTTAACCTCAAGAGCTGCATCAAATTGTAGAAGTACAGGGATTGGTGAAGCAAGAGTAGGCGTTATAACCCCTGCTCTTTCCCGAGCTTTATGATCTAACACCTCCAACTTGAAAAGCAGAAGTTCAAACCTATATTATAACATATTTATTTAGATGACAAAACCACAGTAAGCAGCAATAATAATCTCCTCATTACTAAAAAAGGAAAATTAATTTACTTTTCAGGTGAAAGATTCTTCCTGTCCTTTTTGTAGAAATCATGAAGCCAATCCTCATCCTCATTATCCAAATCATACTCAACAAACTCCCCAAGCTCAGCTCGAGCTGCAAAATATATATATATATATATATAAGATAAATTTAATTTGTTCAAGAACGGAATAATGCAAAAGTCAATAAGAAACTCACCTCCCCTAGCGCGAAGATAGGAAGTGGGGGGAGCAAATGTGCGACCATAATCCCTTTCATAGGTATCAACAACGACAAACTGGGGAGTAGGTATTTCGGCAGCAACTTTCTTTGAAGGAATAATGTGGTGGTGATTGACATCATTTTGGTCAATATCAGGAGTAGGAGCAGGAGCAAGTGAAGAAGAGATGCGGAGGAGAAGCTGCTGCTGCTGCAGAGAGTTGCGTGTTGAATTCGGAGTGTTGGTGTCATCTTCTTCAAATTCTTTAACAGATTTTACGATAGGAAGCTTCTTGTGAATGTCCAGCGGACGCGGTCGAAACGAGAGCCTGCTCATTTCTTCCTTCTTTTAAAAAAAAATGATTTGGGGATTTTGTTTTGTTTTCTTCTTCTTAGTATAATTCTAGGGTTTGCTCTGGCCTCTGACGGGCGGAGAAAAGAAGCCGCCTTTGAATAGAAGAAGAAGAAGAGTAAGGTAAGGTAATGAAATGAAATGAAATGGATTGGATTGGTAATAAGTAATTTAGGGTTTCAGAAAGAAAGGAAGAAGATGTTGAGATGGGACTGATGGACGTCACTGGCTATCGCGAGGAAGGCGTTTAGGGTTCCAAATTCGAATTGGGACCACCTTTTGCCTTTGTTTTTCTCATTCGTCAGGATATCACGGGTGAGGGATCCAATTATAAATGCTCTTTTTTTGGGGATCATGTTGATTTATGGTTGGGTGACAAAAATGTTATTTCTATCCCTTGAATTGTTTTATAGTTTCAGGTAGAGGAATGATAGTTTCCATTTATTTATTTATTTTGAAAAAAATAAAACCTTGTTTACTTCATGATCCTAGTTAAGTCTTCGCTCTTGCAGGACATCATAACTTTCATTTACATCTACAAAATTGAATTAATGTTAACAAAATAGTGTCGTTTAATAATATTTGAAGGGCTATTCTTCATCACGTGAAAATGAGTATTTTATTAATGAGATAAAGATTATTTTATAAAATATTTTTTTATTTAAAAATACATTAAAATAATATTTTATTTTATCTTTTAAAAATCATTTTAACATTACCATATCACTCTAAAATCACACAAAAATTAATTTAAGAAAAATATTTTTTTCCAAAAACAGATAACTGACCGGCCTAAAAATGCAAAACACAAGCACGGCATTTGCAATGCCAACCATGAGGAGGGCTAATTCGGCTACACTAGGGGGATTGAGACATAGTTAACTCAATATTCTCTCTTTATGTTATGGGGTTCTGATCATCGAAGCGTTTTCTCTTATATTCCATACCATCAAGATTAGATAGTGAGGAAAGGTGGAGGAGGAGAATATAATATAAAACAACCATTTTGATATATAGACTTTAGAAACAGAAGGCTGATTGCTGAGAGGATGCCATGGTTCTATCCCATGCAAGAGCAGAAAGCACGACAAGACCTGCCACATTTTGTGTTCATGCAGCATCACTTGTCTCCTTCTTTGCTTGAATTCCACAACGTACTTAAGCAGTTGTTGTGGCTCCACATGCAGTCTGAGTCCATCCATCCAGGGCCACCATTTTCAGGTGCAGTCTCCTGTGGTGCTTCTTCCACGACCCAATCATCCATTGGATCAATCTCTTCACCCACAACATTGTTTCCAACACCAGATCATTTGTTTTGCAGCTGCAAGATATAGTCATTCAATCTTTGTTGCTTGATACGGTTCCTTCCATCCATGAGAAGCTTCTCGGCCACACCCTTCTTCAGGCTATACCTAGATGGACCAATACAAGTCTGACTCGGATTCTGATGGCAAATCTTTGCAGCTCATAACATTGTTTCCTAGAGGAACACTACCATTGGGCTGCTTTTGAGTTTATAATGGCATTAAAGTTAATAAGTTTCATTCATGACCAACTCAATATAGCAAACAACTAAAATTGAAAGATCTTAAAGTGAAGAATTATCTCTTCCAAGTCATTGATTGCACAATTCTTGACACGATTCTCAAGAAGGACATTGCCAAAGATATTTGGGAGGTCATGAAGAAAACATCCAAAGGGAATGCAACAATCAAGAAGTCTTATCTTCTTGCTCTACGACGAGAATTTGAAAACTTAGAGATGAAATTTGGAGTGACATAATACTTTTCTGGAGTCATGAAAGTGACAAACAAGATGCGAGTCTATGAAGAAGAGATGGAGGACGTGAAGATCGTAGAGAAAATTCTACGTACTCTCACAGAAAAATTCAATTACATTGTCTATTGCATAGAGGAATCAAAGGACATTGAAAATATATTATGTGGATGAACTTTAAAGCACGTTAATTGTGCATGAGCAAAAGTTTCAAAACAATAATGGTGAATAAGAGGTTTTGAAGGTTACACTGGAAGAAGGGAAAGGTAGAGGACAAGGTAGAGGACAAGGTAGAGTTGCTTATACGGGAAAAGGAAGAGGTAACGACAACAACAGTTTCAACAAGGTTGCAGTGGAATGTTATTGGTGTCACAAATGGGGCCATTTTCAGTATGGGTGCTCATCTTGAAATAAAGAAATCAACTATGTCAAGCTTGACGAGGAGGATGAAATGTTGTTGATGTCTTATGTAGAAGAAAACAAAGCTAAAAGAAGAGATGCATAGTTCCTTGATTTGGGATGCTCAAATCACATGTGTAGAGATATAACAAAGTTCAGTAAGATTGATGACCTTTTTTTCTGCAATTAGTTAGGTTAGGAAACAACACTAGGATGAACGTGATAGGTAAAGGAAGTGTGAAACTGCATTTGAATAAATCAATTTTATGGTGACCGAAGTATATTATGTTTCAGAGCTCAAGAACAATCATTTGAGCATAGGACAGTTTCAAGAGAAAGGTTTGATGATTTTGATTCGGGGAGGGGTATACAAGATCTACCATCCTCATAAGCATTGTAATTTTATATAAGCATTTGTTTATGAATTGTTGTTAGTGACAAAATGTAACCACCATTGAACAAAAAATTAATTTGTGTAATTAAATTGATGGAAGGAGAGGCCACTAGCCTCTCCCTGTCTAGTGACTGGCGGCCTATAAAGGCTACTGATGAGAGTAGTGATGACCCTTCACAGGTTGTCTGTTGCACAAGGAGAGGCTAGTGGCCTCTCCTCAGTTGACAGAAGGAGAGGCTATTAGCCTCTACAGGTCACTAGTGACAGCAGCGACAACCCTTCACTGGTTGTCTGCTGCACTAGGAGGGGTCAATGGCCTCTCCCCATCTGACAAAAGAAGAGGCAACTAGCCTCTCCCTATTTGTGATTGACGACCCCTTTACGGGCCTTCTAATGACAGTACCAATGACCTTCACGAAGGCGCTAGGTACTTTAAGGGAAACGACAACCTATTGGGTCACCGTGACTGAGCTGGGCGGCAACTTCTGTGGTCGCTGATGTATGAGGGAGGCGGAGCAATACAGTAGAAGAACAATCATATGGATTCAGGTAGGGTTTTTTTCAAACACACAAGGACTTGGGTGAGTAAAAAAAGGGTCATTAAGTGGGTTGGATTGATTTGGTCCAACCAAATATAGAATCGACCCAATAAAATGGGTTGACCCACCTATGCAGTAATAAAATAAAATGGGAAATTGTTGGTGCATGGATTCAAACTTTTGTTTTCCAAGTCCATAAAGCCAACCACACCATTATACGATGCTTATTTTATGCTTATGTAATGTAGTTTTATTCATTTCATTCAAAAGAAAGATTTTGTCCACCACACATGTAATGGTTGTGTAGGTTGTCGCAACGATGATTTTTTGTCGCGCTTCGCGCCCCGCCATCTCCCCGGGTTGGGGAGACAACGGCGCGTGATGAAAATGAGGGGTTTGTTTATAGCTGTAAAAATTATGACTATAAATATAAGGAGTTGCTACCTAGTATTAAGGTCACTAGAAACCTATTATTCTGCGAGAGTTTTGGGTAAGGAGACTTGTTGTGCAAGGGGAAGACGCATCACCCCAGTGCACCCTACCTAAGGTAAGCTACATTGTTGTTTGATTATTTTTTTTTAAGTTTATTTTTTTACTGCATAAAAATTTTTTTTTGTTTTGTCTACGAGTGTACTTTACAATGTAATTTTACACCGCAGTTAGAAAATCTTTTTGCTATCTACGGATGTACTTTACAATGTAAATTTATACAGTAGTTAATTTTTTTTTTATCTATGGATATATTTTACAATGTAAATTTACATCCTAATAGATAGAACAAAAATAAATTTAATTATTTTTTATATTTTGGCTGAATTCCAATGGATAATCACAAACTAGTTACGATATCCAATTTTCATTTTTAAAATATGAGAAAGATGCACGGTATATTTTTTTACGAAAAATATGCTTGAAAAATCTTGAAATTCGGGCGTATGCATAAAAACAAAATTTTTTTTTTTAATTTTTATATATATTTTTTTATTTTATGGATAAATAAAGAAAATAAAATAAAATAAATAAAAATTAGTGGGCTGACAGCCCCACCCTTAATGGGTCGGGCTGATAGCCCACTATTGCATGGCTAGACTGACTGCCCAACCCTGATGGGCTGGGCCTCAGTCTAGGTGGGCTGCACAGCCCACCTCTTGTGGACTGGACTGAGCCTTCAATCCAAGTGGGCCTTCAGCCCATCTTTCTTTTACGCTTGGGCTGGGCACAAAGCCCAGCCCATTTCATGCAAGCCCGACCTGCATGAACAATGGGATGTAAATTACGTCCCACTGCATGCAAGGGACGAGGACGAAGGAGATGATGAACAGTTGATTTTTCGACTATGATGAAATGTGTATCTGTTAGCACCGTTGGGTAGAGGAGCTCGAGGTGATGATTCCTCTGGTGGTGGCGTCATCAACGATGGCCTGTGGTGGCCGGAGGGAGCTTCCAAAGTCGTCGGGGTTTATGTTGCAGCTGCTGCAACCGTCGTCATGGCCTCGCCTGAGAGTGTGTATGGGTCATTGGTGTGGAGGGGAAACTCGCGGTGATGATAAGGGTTGTTTTGGGTGGTCAAGCCACCATCACTGATGGGGAGAGAGAGAGCTCGGCGAGACTAGTTTTAGAGAGAGAGAGGACTTGCAGACTGAGAGAGAGAGAGAGAGAGAGCTAGTTGACGAGGGGAGATGAGGGATGATAGTGTAATTTTTGTGTAGTATTTCTTTGTTTTGGCTTGTTTTTCTTTGTCAAAAATTCTCTGCAAACTCTCGTCTCCTTCCTCCTGTTTTTCAGTGTTTTCGCCTAATCTTTTCCTCTGGTTTCCCTCTGTTTTTGCCAGTTTTCTTCTGTGTTCTCTCCAGTTTTTTTTCCTCCCTTATACCAGCATTTATGGCTTCTATTTATAGGGAACCGAGGCACTCCTCATGAACATTACGGTTTTGTTGTTCATATGTCAAGGGCTGGTAAGGTTTTGCGCGTTGTATCGAATTAAACCACATGCTCCACCGCTTATGCAGGCCCCCGTGAATTCCTTTGGAACTTACCTTTTATCTAGCTTATCACATGTTAGGTCAATCCCTTCCACTGAGCACCAAACTCATTCCATCAAACGGGTGCTTCAACCTTTTTTGAATGAGTCAAGAAATTGCTTATGGAGAGAATGTCGGTTCCACTAGATCGAAAGTTGTTTTAGCTATAGATTGAAGCACCGTTCTATTGCCTCCTATTGGATCCTCGAGTGAATGAAGGCGTCTGAATCCGCCTGGCAGCGCAAAGCGGTTCCTAAGCGAATGATCAACATGTATCTTTCTGCTTGCCCCACTTGGCTTAGCTGCTTTGGCTAGTGAGTGCCCTGCTGTAGAGAGCTGTTGCAGGGTCGTGTTCCTGCACTGTTCAGGTGTCGGGACAGTGCAGGAACATGCAAATTTGATGTTATAAGGGTAAAAGTGCGATTTGATCCTTGAACCTATAATTGTTCTAATTGCATCCCCAATTAACTTTAAAATTTTAATTTGTTCAATTATACCCATGTCAGAATTTCAAAAGCATCCTTAGCTTTGCGAGTCCTTTTTATTTTGGTCCCTGATTTCTTATTTGTGCGATTTAACCCTCAATTGACCCTTAGACTCTCAATTTGTTCACTTTGGTCCCTGATTTCGCATAACTGGCTTAAAACAATTCAATTCGATCCCCAAAAATTCCAACCATCCGAATTAAATTGAAGAACCTGATTTCTCTCCAATTAAGCTTTTAATTAATTTGATTTGACCAATTTAAAGTGTAATTAAGTCCTTTCATTGAATTAAATCCTTTAATTGGATCCTAAAGTAATTCTCAAACATAATTATACTTTAAATTGGCCCATGATTAAATCAAATTGGCCTATAAAAAATATAATTATGATTTTTTGGCTTAATTCTTACCTCGAATTAGTATTTTTTATTTTTAGGCATGAAAGAGATACGATTTGGTTCCGCAACTATTCAAATTTTTCACCGTGATTTTTTACCGATGCTAACCCTTTTTATTTTATTTTTGATAAAATTTGGGGAATAACCCAAGATTAGGGTATGACAGGTGTAGGTTTTATTACATAGCAATGGATTTACAGCGGAGCAATGGATTGCTACAGTCTATGAAAGATATTAAATCTGTACATTCATAATTACATTAAGATGTTACACCATTAACTGTGATTGCATGATTCTCGTTTCCTTGATCTTCTCCTGCATGATCTGTGTCTGACACCCCACCGCAAGTTGAGCATGGTAGGAAGCACAAAAAGCCTGGACTGAAATAGCTTGAATAGAGAAGCCGAGTGACTTTTAGTAAAGACATCAACAAGCTAAAAAGTTGATGGTATATGTTGGATCTGTAGAGAACCATTGCTTACTAATTCACTAAAAAAGTGAATATCAATGTTAATATGACGAGATCGCTTCTGTGATACTAGATTGCAAGTCATTAAGATGGCACTAGCGTTGTCATATAGAAGAGAGGCAATCATGCTCACAAACTCAAGAAGGATAACAAGTTGTTGGTAAAAAAAATGACAAGAAGAATGCTTGTTTCTTCTAGAAGAAGAGTAGGCATATGAAGAAAGATTGCCAGAAATATTGTGGTTCAATGTTATCTTTTATTTTTTGTCCTATTTTTTTTTAAAATTGTAATGCTTAACGTTATTTTAAAAAAGAAATATTTAATTTTTATTTAGATTTATTAAACAAATAAATTTATATCGATTTAAATTTTATATATTTTGTGAGAAACTCATGTTTTGCAAAAATTCTACCCAGATTTCATTATTTTCCCTGCATTTATAGCATTATGAGAAAATTATAATATTCTTTAGATTTTTTTTACATTTTAAAAATATAATTATAACTGCAGCGAATCTTGGGGGCAATGGAATCGTATTTACTCAAAAATAATGAAAGAAGGTTTCTTTACCTACAGTCCAGTTTATAGGTAGGAAACCTTACTGGCTCCACAATCAGATTGAGAGCCACTATCCAGCTGCGTGCTTGTTGTTCAGTTACAATAAGTTAGCAGCAAATGAAGAAAAGTTTCAATTGATGAACCAACAGTGACAATAAATCAGAAAATAGAAAGATAGGAAACCGAATTTTGTAACATTTTCTCCAGATTATTTTTCTAGGGATGAGTTTTCTTCAAAGGGTTGATAAAACTCAAATGGAGCTATGTTCAAGTGTGAGAATGCTTGAGGAGCCATCAAGAACATCACAGATACCTCTGCGTCATCACAGAGAGCTCAATAACACAGAAATGAAAGAACCCAACAAAGCAAAACCAACCATGAAAGCTTGGGCCAACCCATTTCTGTAACGAGGGGAAGGGATCCTACATGAAGTAATTTATATTTGAAAGAATACGCGCAAATCAATAACAAAGAAAAAACATCAATTCTGATCATTTTGCCATAAAATATTATCAGGGACTGAAAACTTTCAAGGCTAGCCGGTTCCTTTCTATTGAAATTTGATTCCTCTTTAGCCACCGTTTGGGGCTGAGGTGGCAGCTGTGGTGCAACCTCAACTATCAGAAATGGTTTTAAGGTTTGTGTTGTTGGTTCGAATTTGCTAGCAATGCAATCAACATATTTATTTTGAAACATGCATCGATGACTCTTTTATTTTGTTGCGGTGCATCCTCAACCTCAAAAACATCCACTCTCAAAACACGAGGGGAAGAAAAAAAAGTAAATTACGTGCTCTTATGGGTATATTTATTGTTGCCATTTTGACCAAGTTTCTATAATTTCTCCCAGGGGATGAATTCATCCAACAAGTCAAGATCAATTTCTCAACCAACGTCTCAGGAATATATTAACCTTGAATAGGATTAACCCTGGAAATGTTGGCCTCTGGTGGTTAGGTCCCACACCAGCATAAATTAAATACCAAATGATTGGAGATCTTACCATCCCTCTTGTGACATATATGTAGTGGCAGTCGTTGTGAGATAAACTGTATTCATAGCTCAAACTCAAAAACATCCATTCTCAAGCTCAACAAGAGCATCCTCTCTGTCTTATGCCATGGTGTTCACTCTTTTCAAGCAGCGAATGCTAGTGCTACTATAACACATAGAACAAGGATAGGCGGGGAATCAGAATCACCCACAACCATAGAGAGGTACTAGGCTCATAGAAATTAATAATTTAGTGGTTCAATAAATCTGAAGTCACGTCGCTGTTCCCATGTGTGCAAGCATCATAATGAAAGCTCACAAAATAAAAATTGAACCATACCAGGAACCTAATTTTAGGGATGGCTGTCTGAGCTCTATTTTGAATGAACAATAAAAAAATACTGGAGCTATGAGATTTTATTGCAAGTTATTAATAATAACAATGGAGTAAAAGTTTGATGGCATAAATGATACATGCCTAACAAATATGGTAAGGCATCCCCAAAAGCAGAAGCAATGAATATTTTCGCAATTTAGTAAGATGAATTTAAACGCATTAAAGTCGCTTAACAATACTACTTTCCGGTATCCATATCTGAAGAAGCCGATCATAAAAGGAACAAGTAGCCACTACAGAGCTGTATTGTTTGACCTTCTGAGATAAATTCCCCCTCTGCCAATCTGCACCGTAAGCAAGTGAGCCATGCTTGGTATAGGTCTCCATCACTTCTCCTTTCTCCTCATCAATCTTCACAACTGCAAAGCCATTGTGCATGCAAGCAGCTAAGACCACGCCCGGTACATATGGGTGGTGCTTGACTCTCCAAACTCCTCCACCTAAACAAACTGAAGTTTCATTGACTGGTTTTGAAATTGATCTTACATCCCATAGCCTTAGATACTCATCATAACTACCGGTGATTAAGATATTAGGGTCCCTAGGACTCTTTGCAATGCAACAGACACCCATCTTATGGACTTTAGAATTCTGAAACACCAGATTGGAAGGACCATCCCTTAAATCCCAACAACTGAATTTGCAATCATCCGAACCAGTGTATACCAACTGAGGTTGGTGAATGTCAAATGATGCAGCCCATAGCTCAAAATCATGTGCTTTCCACTCTTGAATTACATCTAACTGGGACTCTGAAAAGGACACTACAGATACAGAACCATCAGAAAGCCCCACTGAGATAGAAGTGGTTGATGGATTCCAGTCCACACAAAGACACATAGAGGAGCTTATTTTTTCACCAACTATCTCTCTTAGAGATAAAGAGTCCCCTGCATCATGAATTAACAAAAATACTCTTAACAACCAAACGAACAGGATAACAAGAACATTGATTTCGTACTCAAGTCACTAAATTTACAATTTCAGTCTATATAACCATTATTTTCCTACGATGTCCAATTGTTAGGGTACATATCAATGTTAACCCTTCCCCTTCGGAATCCCTCCTATCACAAGTACGAAAAAAATCCTATCCCAGGTTTTTTGGGGCAACGCCAAAAGAGTTCATAAAATCACTTAGTAGTCACCCGTGATGTTAACATGTGAGAAAGAAATAAGGGCCGCCATCATTTGTTTCCAAGAAAACGCGTGTTAAAGGACATGGAAAATTGTAAGGTTAACTAAACACCAATAACATTACTCATGGGCTAATTCGATTTTTCTCTTCATATTTTCCAAGAATCAAAACTATCACTCATAAATACGCGCGCGCATGCCATGCAACTTAAATTTTAAATTTTGAAGTACTTTTACCTCCATTAGAACAACACTCTAATCCATGAACTCTCAAGTGACCATCAGCATCAGCTTGAGCAAGCATTGGACCAACATTCCCAACAACAGGACTCCACTTAAGGTCAAAAATCCCCACAGTCTCCACGCGGTAAAACAACTCAAACCGACCCAAATTAGCATTTACATCGAATAGTGAAATGCTACCAGTTCGACTCGGCATATCCCCCTCCTGCAACGTGTAAGTTGCAGCTGCTAAAACATTGTGATACGGCTCATGCATACAAAACTCTACTGCGTCTGCATTACCATCTAGATAACACTGTGCCACTTCCATAACTAGTAAGCAAAACGAGAAGAGTTGTTTAGAGCATTTGTAAGGAAAAAAATGGATGGGACATTATGTCAAACAGTTTGTGGACACAAAATTGAAGAGTCGAATTTTACAACCAAGACCACAGTTTGGTTTGAGAATTTGTGTTTATGCCTGTCGGTGGGTGTGATTGTTAGGAGTGACATGTCATGCAAAATTTGCTGAGTTTTACTCCTACATATGAAAAGGAAAAAAAAAACTTAATTGAGAGAGAGGAGATACCTTCCGGTGATGTTCGTTGGAACTAAATGTTGAGGTTTAGATGCTTCCGTTGTAAATCGAGGGATTGAGACTCTTTTTGTCCCTGTACTTGTAGAAAATATTCAATTTGATCGCTCTAAAAAAAAGAGTAAACAGCGTGTTTGTTTTCACATTTCAATATGTTATTTAAAGGATTTCTAAATTATTTTTTATTTGAAACACATCAAATTAATGATTTTTTTTATATAGTTTGATGTACTTATGTTTTAAAAAATATTATTTTTATATTTTTCTGAATTAAAAAACACTTTTATAAAATATCATGACATCACCCAACACACATTAAATTCTTCTATTTTGTATATTAATTTAAACCTATTTTTTAAAGTATTTTTGCTTGTAAAAATTAATATATTAAAGTATTTTTAAAGTATTATCATGATTTATTTTATATATTTTTTAAAAAATTAATGTACAAATGTTAAAATTTTAAAAATATTATTTTAATATATTTTTAATTAAAACCAGTCAAAATTACATTCTCAAATACACACTAAATCAGTTCTTGTGGAGAAACTCCACTTAACTAGTTTATAGTAATCAAATTGGTTAAAATTATCAAAATAATAATCTTATCTCTAATGATACCTTAAAAGAGGCAAGAGCCGAGACACGCGGTCCATTGCAATGAAGAACCCACAAGCGATGTCTTGTATTAAATCTCAAATTTTAGGCACGGCTGTGGTGGTTAGGAAACCAGGACAAAGATATTTTTGGCCATAAACATATTTTTTTAGCCATTTCAACCCCAAGTTTACCTTCCCAACACCCATATAGCACCCCAAAATCAATTAATTTTAACTATTTTATATTTTTGAAAATAAAATTGAAACTCAACCGGATTGAAAACTAGATGTACATTAAATAATATAATAAATAATACTTTTGTAAAAATATTTTTTAATTAAAATATATTAAACAATATTTTTTTTATAGAAAAACAATTGGAAAACAAACATGGCTAGAGCTCTACTCCAGTCCAATAGGGACTCTACTCATTTATTTTTAATTATTTCACTCGCTATATAACTGTAGGGAAACAAATGTTTACTTTTTATATTCTGGTTCCATTTTCTGAAGATATCTTACTCTGATTCATTCATATGGCGGCAACCCAATCACCATCACAACCTGATCCAGATCGTCACTCCGGTACCTCTCTACCTGCCCCACTTCTTATCTTCATCATAATTGTATAAAGTTCTTATTTTTTTCCTTTTATAATTCAAATTCTCGTTTTTGTTGTTGCGGTGTTTTGATTTGATGGAGCTTAAGTCATTTACAGGATGAATTGACTTGTGGGCTGTTTGGTCATTTTCGTTTGAATATAAAAAGTCAATCTTTCTGTTTCCCTCCTTAGTCTTTGGAGGATACTTGCCTCTTTGTATGCTGAGATATTGTAAACTTGCATGTGTTAATAATTTGCTTTGTTCTGGGCTGTGTTGGGTGTTTTATGTTGAGATATGGGATATGGGTTGTGCGAGGTGACCTTAATTACTGCAACTGCTCAGTTTTGCTTGTCATGTGTAGCTAATTATTCAATGAAGTATTGTGAAGTGGAGGTTCAAGAAGCTTATTTGATTTCTTGGCATGGTTGCTTTCTGGAATATGAGCCAGTGGCATGAAAAGAAAGATGTTTGATATGCTGGAGAATTCAAGTTGATGTCTGTTTCTATGAGCTAACTTATTGTTGTCAAGCTGATATGTTTGGCTGATCAAAGGATGGTTAGAGTGCACAGAATTTGGTTACTAATGAGTGGTTGCTCATTGTTTTGTATTATGCATGACGGTAGCCTGTTTAATTCTCCTATCGAATGTATAGATCTAACTTTTTTTCTTTTAAGTATTCACGTTGTTATATTTATCATATGTGCATAGGTGTGAATCTTTGGAATTGTGCGCGCATATTCATAGCTTCAAGTTTTCGTATCCCCAATTTTAGCTTTGGTTGGTCAATAAATTTGTAGTGCCTGTGTCTCTAAGACTACTAAGTCACTGAGCATACTGATCATGGATGCAGAAGAGAAACCCGCTGAAACAGATAACATGGAGGAGAGGGTAGTTACACATAAACTTCAATCCTCCGGATTTTGTTTTTCTTTCCATACTCACAAGTTTAAAATAAGCCTTATTTGTAACTTCTTTTCAGATTCTATCAGCAAAAAACGAGACATCAGTTTCTTCTAATTCCTCACAGGATACAGCTCCGTTAGGTCATCCGAGGGACAACACAGGTCAATCTGAAGCTTTTGGTTCTCCTGGGATCATGCTGTCTATCCACCTAACATTCATGCCCCTCAGGCACAGGTGTTCTACTACAGGGGTTAGTCTCACAGTCCTTTTTAGGGCCCTGAACCTGACAGTCACTAATCACACTGATTATTGATGGCACACAGATGACACTAGACATTAATGTTTAGATGTCAAATGCATGTATCTGCAATATTTTTCTCTATTAGTTTATGATTGTTGATATCTTAGGTAAATTAATTAAGGGGCCATTTTATTCATATTGTCATTCAGGTTATGACAATGCAACTGATGAATGGGATGAATATCCTCCATACATAAATGCTGATGGGTTAGAAATCGGGTCACCTGTAAGCACCCCCTCCATCGCATCATTTTCTTACTTAGATCACATTTTCTGCTATTCCTTGACCCTTTTTTTTTCTTTCAAAATCTTATTTAGGATGTCTACAATGACAATCCCTCTCTTGTATTTCATGCTGGATATGGATATAGTCCGCAAATGCCCTATGGACCATATTCTCCAGTCACCACTCCTTTACCTTCTGTCGGTGGAGATGCACACTTGTACTCCCCTCAGCAATTTCCACTTTCTGGGCCACCTTCTTATCAGCATCTAGTTTCACAACCAGAGTTCAACACATTGGCAAATATCGACCAACAAGGTGATAACATGCTTTGCGGCCCAAGGCCTAGTTATCCTCCTCCAATGGGATCAATCAATGGAGGCAGTTTTCCAGGAAACCATAGTTTTCATGATCTGCAGCATGGGTTTGATGGATTGAGATCTGGGGGACTGTGTTCAGCTTGGTCAAAGCTCTCTGATAGAAATAGGCCTTTGCCCCCCTTTTCACCTGCAGTTTCCCCACAGCCTATTGGCACATTTGGTTCATTTGGGCAGAATGTTGGAATGGTTTGTTTTCTTACCTTTTTTTTTTTATTCTGTAGAGAATACATGATGCCACTAACCTTTTCTCATCACAAGATGTTACTGTATGCAAGGAATCCGTCTAGCTAGTTAAGAAAAGGGGTTGTAATTAAAGTGCGGATTGTTTTGTCCTAGATCAATTTTATAAGCTTAGTATTTGGAAATTTTATCGTAACTTTAAATGATGATCTATGCAAGATGTCTGCAGCCCTAGCAAACCAATCATGCAAAAGACCTTATTTATTATTTGCCAATAAATGACTAAATGATTGTTTGAATGCTTGCATTTTTCCTTTTAAAGATATTAGGCCAACTGATGTTTTTAAGAATTTATTTATTGGTTTTTACTAACCTTATCCTTCTTTTCCACCCAAATCCAATAGATGGTAGAAGAAGCCTGATAACATCCTGCACTGCCATAAATTTTTGGCTATGACTGCAAACATTTTTCATGTACAAATAGGATGCATTTCTGTAATTGATTAGCATGTCGTGATGAGCACCAGGGATCATAATAACAATTAATGAGGCAGATTTGGCTCTTAATATTAAAGCTAACTGATCAGTTTTTGTTGCAGGCATCTCAACAATAAAGATCATTTTAGAGCCTTGAATCTGGTTCAAACTCCTACAAAAGAGCCTATTTGCAGAGTGGTTACAATCAGGGATCTAGTTTTGGAAGTGCATCAATTTCTAGTCTGGGGACAAACAGCCAGGGTTGGCTCTCCCTTGAAAACAGCAGATTGCGAGGAAGGAGCAGTATTTACTTGTGTGGCTGCAACAGTAGTCTTGATATTCTTAGTGAGCAAAACAGAGGACCAAGGGCCTCAAAGTCTAAGGCTCAAAATATAGCTGATCATGGTCCTTTTGTTGATGATAATAAACATAGCAAACCATCTGCTAAGATCCATGATGAGTCATACAACCAGTCAGATTTTGTGACTGAATACAAGGATGCTAAGTTCTTCATCATCAAGTCATACAGTGAAGATAATGTTCACAAGAGCATCAAATATGGCGTTTGGGCTAGCACTCCAAATGGGAATAGAAAATTGGATACTGCCTACAGTGAAGCTAAGGACAAGCAAGATCCTTGTCCTGTGTTTCTCTTATTTTCGGTAAATACCTGATTCTTAAGCGCTTAAAGATTAGTAAACTGGAAGCTAGACTACTGCCTTGGTGCAAAAAGAAAGAACTTGATATATATCACTGAACTAGAGATTTTGGTGGTGTTTACATTTCTTTTAAATGCATCAATGTCCTAGTGCTGTATTTACTCCTATTCAATAATGGAGGGAAACTTAAACTCCTGCAACATCCCTGTTATAACCTCATGAGTTTCTAATTCTTTGTTAATTTCTATGGTTCCTTTATATTCGTCTAATTTATTTATTTATTAGTCTTATAGCAGGTGAATGCTAAATCTTTCTTATTGCCTCTGAACTTCTGATTTCTTTTTTCTTGTTATGTATTTATCTGTTACTCATATATGCAGGTCAATGCTAGTGCTCAATTCTGCGGGGTGTCTGAAATGGTTGGACCTGTTGACTTCGACAAGAGTGTGGATTACTGGCAGCAGGACAAGTGGAGTGGGCAGTTCCCTGTCAAATGGCACATTATTAAAGATGTCCCAAACAGCCAGTTTCGTCACATTGTCTTGGAAAATAATGACAACAAGCCTGTCACTAACAATTGAGACACACAAGAGGTAGGAATCAATTTGGAACATCACAAATAATGGGAATTTCTTGGTTCTTTAGGTATTTTTGGTCCACAACAAGAAATTACCAGTGGTTTTTTGGTCCTTGAAATTCCAATTCCAGGAGTCTAGGTGGTTAGTTTATTGTGATGTCACTGGCTATATGCAAGCTTAAATGTTTAATGATTATGTCAATATTTCTTTTCAAGGAAATTAGTTGGTTTCTATTCACACAGTTATAAAATAGAAACTCCAAAACATGTATTTTTCTCAGCTCTCATGTGCCTAATATAAAGTTTGATTTATTGCAGGTGAAATTGAAGCACGGTGTTGAGATGTTGAACATCTTTAAGAATTATGAATCTGATACGTCTATAGTAGATTATTTTGATTTTTATGAGGATCGACAGAAAGCCATGCAAGATAGGAAGGCCAGACAGGAAGCCAGCCTGATGGCTGTAGGTGTAGGCGGAGAAAGTGAACACAGAAATGCAGTTACCTTGCCAACTGATATTATCAAGCAGATGTCAAAGAGTTTTGCTCAAGTTATCCGCTTGTATGAGTCTAGCAAAGAAGGCATTGTTACTGATAGAGCTAGTTCTGGCTGTGATGGTTCTGTAGGAATTAGAGTTAAATTGGAAGATGGTATCACAACTGTCCCCCCCTCACAGACCATTTAGGAAGATTCAAATACTGCAAGATTTGGCAGTCTCCTGGCAGCGTATGTGACATGAACTTTAACTCTATCTTCTAGTTCTCCATTATCTTTTGAAGTTAGATATATCTCAGAATTGATTGGAGTCCGTCTGTAACTGGATGAAGGGCTTACGAGTTTTGCAAGGCTGATGCACTGCATGTATAATACATGGTTTTTTGAGTGTCGTGTTTTACTTGTAGTCAGTGTTGTTTTTGTTTTCTGGTCCTTGTGTTGAAGTTTGAGTGAGAATAGTTATGTGGAGACACTGGTTGACATCTTGCATTTGCAAGTACGGGAAATATAGCCAGAGATGTTGAAGTAAGAAATTCATAGACTCGTTTGATTCATGTTATTCATCGATTTGTGAAAGAGTCATGGGAATGATGTCACACAGCAAAGTTGTCGGATGCAGTCAGCACTTGTTACCAGGTACCCAAAGTGGAACAAATGATTTTGTCTTAGTGGAGGGAAGATGAAGAGAATGAATGACAAAAAAGTCACCTGCGAACTGATGATTCTGACTCTTTATGTGCATAGCATGTGCAGTGTAGCTGATGACAAGAAAGTTGCTGATTACGTTGTTTTCAAGCAAAGCAAAATCAGTTTAGAACCTCTTTTAGCTTGTAATTTTCTTCTTTAACAGACAAGGTAACGACACTATTCAATTTCTAAGAGGGGCTGATCATCTTGAAGGCAGTATAGTAAATCTGACAAGCTGATGAACTAAAAGTGTGATCCTAAAGTAAGAGATTCATGCAAAACCTTTTATTTTCATCGCTATGATTGGTTTGGTGCTCAAAAATGAGAACAAGAGGGAGAATGAATGGTTGCAATGTCTGCAGTTGTTGGGGTATCCTTTAAGGTTCTCACCATTAAATCTCTATTAACAATTGGATATGATGGAAATAGTTGCCAATGCTGAGTACATGCATGAACTAGCTTATGCAAATCTTATCCATGAACTTGAGAATGACTTTCTACTAGTAGAATAAGTTGGCATGTTTCGAAGAAAGGATTGGATTGGATTAGAATGGAATGGGTGGATACTCAAGGGATCCTGACATGACACTTCCTTTAAGATTCTCCACTAAAATTAAATACCATTCCCTTTTATCTCAATACTGTACTATAAATATATAAACTTTTGTGGATCAGACAGACTCAACATAGTAAGGGGCAATGCTAGAAATCAAATAATCAATGGATACATCAACAATAATAAACTAAAACTGTCCTCCTCATATTATTTGTGATTTTCTTAATTTTCCCAATTGTAGTAACAACTAACAACCACTAGTAGGAAGGAAAATAAGAAAAGAGAGTAAAGTGTTCTTTAGTCCTTCATGTTTTAAAATGCATAGCAGAGCCCCTAAAGTTTTGTTAACCAGTCTTGTTTGGACACTAATTGGTTTTTCCTTAATCCAAAACGTAATCATTTCATGATTTGAATTTTTTAGAGAAAAACCCACATGGTGATAGATTACAGAAACGCCTAACAACACTCGGCAAGTAACGAGAGTAAGTTATAGGTTTTTTAATATGAAGGATTGAGTTATAATTTAATTCAAACAACAGGAACTAAAGAATAATTTACCTAAAAAATAAATAAAAAAGACAGAGAGAGAAACAAATATGTCGTGACAGAAAAGTAAGGGAAATCAAAGAAGCAAAGCTGTGAGCTTCATTAATGATCGATCATCCATACTTTGTTTTCTTCTATCAGCCAAAAGAAATTATGGGTTTTACTTAGAATTGCTAAAGAAAGATGAGTTTCTTTGGTTTCAATGGATCATCACTCTATTCTTCTTTAAAATCTTCATTGGATTTTTGGTTCCTAAATGAAAGAATGAATTTTTGTTATGGATGGGCTACTCTCTTTGTTCTTCTTTGCATTATTCTTTTCCTCTTCTCCACAAGACTGCTCAGATTCTTCTCTTCTTCTTCTTCTTCTTCTTCTAGGCGACACAACGTTTCTTCGTTTTCTCCAGCTGCTTCTGCTACTGAAATTGCCTCCTCTAATTCCAGGTACGTACCTTTTCTTATTCAATCTGGTCCCTGTCTTTTTAGAGAAAATAATTCTTTTTTCATTTTCTTCTATGTGGATGCTTTCTTTTTTGTTATTGATTTGGTGTATGTGTTGATTTGGGGTTAGTTTAATTGAAGCAAACTTTCAATCTTGGGTGGATTTTTGTCACTGATATGCATGTTCTGTTATTTTCTGCTGCTTATTCAGGATTTCAGAGATTGTTTCCGTAGCTGACTTGAAGTTTTTGATTGAGAATTTGGATGAGAAGCTATCAGAGAATGAGAAATGGGAAAACGTTACAAATAAGCGAAACAATCTTCTAGCATATACTGCCAAATGTTTCAAACCTAAGGTTAGTTGCCTTCTACAACTAATAATACTAATGTTGTTCTGTTTTCGATTTGCTAAAAGTATTCTCCTCTTGGTTTATTGAATATATTAATTACGTTCATTTCAAAGTTTAATTTTTATTGTGTTTTATGAGTTCATTACTTACGGTACAAAGGCGGGGCTTGACTAATTGATATCTCTTTTGTATCGGGATCGGTTATTATTGGTGGAGAGTGCTATCAGAGTGAATTAATGTAACGTGATGTTTTCTTGTTGCATATTTGCAGGATGCTCCTATAAAGTACTTGAGCTTGACCGTGTTTGAAAATTGCACCATCGAGGTGCTTAGGGACTTTTACATGGACAATGAATACAGAAAGCAGTGGGATAAGACCGTGGTTGAACATGAGCAGCTGCAGGTGGATAGGACTAATGGAACTGAAATTGGTTGCACAGTAAAGAAATTTCCACTCTTGACGCCAAGGGAATATGTTTTAGCATGGAGATTGTGGGAAGGAAAAGATAAAACGTTCTATTGCTTTATTAAGGTAATAAACAACTGCAATCAGTATTAGTTAGCTGTTGCATTTTACAATTTCGATTCACCTGCATGGACTTGCTATCATGAAAATGATCATTTATCATCTCGATGGCCAATTCTTAATTTATATTCTGATGTTGATGATCATGTCTAGGAATGCGAACATCCTTTAGCTGTAAGACAGAGGAAGTTTGTACGAGTGAAGTTCTTTAGATCTGGTTGGAGAATCAGTAAAGGTAAGTTCATGACCTGGCCTTTTGCAGTGATTTCATGTCATGGCATTATGGTCAGACAAACACAAAAGAGGATGTTGTGACTTGTTGTCATTTTGAGCTTTGTTTACATTATTTTTCTCTTAAGTTATCATCTTTCTGTCGTTGCAGTGTAGATGAACATTAAAAACAAACAAACATTGAATGAAACGTCTCATATTGACCTTTTTTGACACTGATTTTGGGTCTTTTATTTTCATATATGTTTGGAATTTAGTATATTAGAGAGCTTGCATGTTTCTTTCCAGCATGGAGTATTTAGCTCAGACCCAGTTTGATTTATGTCGTGTTTTCTTTTGGAGTTTGTATTATTATTACTATTATTATAGTCAGAAATGGAACATCCTTTGATGCTACTGAAGGTTTCTTTATGCAAGATATTGATAATTTTTGTTTTGGTTTTGTACTATTCATCATCTGGTCTATGTTTGGAGACCATGTCCATGATTTTCAATTATCCTGATCTCTTAGTTCCTCTTAAATGAAAACAGTTTATTTTTGGATTGTCTATTAAGTATTCTTTTAACTCTTCCTAAATGGAAGTAGTTTGCTTGTTTTGATTATTTTGTAATTTCAATCACTTTATTTTACAGTCCCGGGTAGAAACGCTTGTCAGATCAAAATGTTTCACCAAGAAGATGCTGGTTTGAATTTGGAGATGGCAAAGTTGGCTTTCTCAAGGGGCATATGGAGCTATGTATGCAAGATGAATGATGCACTACGCAGATACTCTGTGATGAGTCATCCTCTGATATGTCCAGCTGTTACTGCAGTGTCTCTTATCCAGAAGGTGAGCACCAGCAACTTGAAATACAGATGCAGTTAAAGAAAATATTTGACTGTGCACAGCCTATCAATAGAATACTGGTGAAGTCAAGGCTTCCTTTAGAACATTACACATAATATTCAAAATATGTAATGTAAATGACTAAGTTTCCAAAACCTTGGGTAGGTGATTAAACTTTCAAAATTACTGAAAAGAAAAAAATTACTAGTTACATTATATTGAGATCATCAAATTTGTGTTTTCTCGTGGCATAGGTTCCACCTGGACTAGAAACAATGAACACAGTTGTGGATACCCAGGCAACTTCAACATCGATTGCCTCACAGGGACTAGATACCGGTGAAGCCAAAGAGAAGAAATTCTTAAGAAGGCCATCTAAAAAAATTGTCGCAAATGGTCTGCTTCTTCTAGGGGGTGTAATCTTCCTGTCCCGTGGGCACTCTAGCCTTGGTGCTAAAGTTGCCTTGGCATCTATCCTGACTAAGCTGAGAAAACATGATGCCTTGTCAGGCCAAGAAAGGGAAAGATGAGTTTCACGATGACATTGTATACCAAGACTAATGCTGGTGGACCCCATAAAGCTCGTGACCACATTATTTATTAGCTCGAGCATGGAATCTGACATTTATGCATCTTAAGGAGAGTGCATATTTAGTCCGGGCAGGAGTGGGCCGAATTTCTTTCTCATCAGTGGTAGTTTGGTTTTTTGAATCCTAAGTGTATAGAAAAGTTGTAATTTAATTACTGTTATTACCATTATAAAGAACCTAAAAGAGGTCGGATTGTTACTATTCACTATGACTCATTGTCACTGTGGACTCGCAATTTGATCCAGTGTTGCGCGCGTGGACGTCTATTTTTTTTTTTTTCTGTTTTGAACAGTTCTTTAACGAATTTGCCCCCTGAAAACGATAAAACACGCCGCCAGCCTGAGGGGCTTCGTGTCATTGCACATGTCATGTTGGATCGGTCCGGTCCGGTTCACTGCAATTTTTTTTTCTTCTGAAATTGACTAAATACGTATCTAACCCCTAATAAGATAAAATTGATGACTTGGCAACAGGGGCATACCAGTAATTGACCTTTCTTTTTTAATATTATTTTTGATTTACGGTCTGCGCGTGTCTAGCATGCGTCCCACGATGTTCCGCCTCACACTCTGTTCAGGTGGCGCGTGAGGTATCATCCAGTCACTGGAGATGGGCTATCGCCGTCTCATCCGATGCCCTCTGCGTGGTCTTCCTCTCGATGCGGCGCGTTTTCTCAAAAGGTGGCGATGAACGCAGTGGTGGCCGGTTAAACATGCTAGACCCTTTCTCTCTCTCCTGCACGTACAAGTGCAGAAGAGGGCCCCGAGTTTTTGCCTTGTGCACTTCGGTCTCTCAACTTTAAATTTTATTTTTAATCCTGATTTTTGTTATATAAGTTTTGATTTTAATTCGATTGGATCCTTTGATTGCAATGAATTAAATGTGAATGTTTCACTTCGGTCCTCCTTCTTTTAATTTCCGGATTAGGTTTAAATAACTCAAGAAATTCGGTACATAAGTTTTGACTTTTTCAATTTTATCCTTGGATTGAAATTATAATATATTTGATTTTCATTTCAGCCCTTATACTTTGAATTTTTTATTTTAATCCCTTAACATTTGATTTTCATGCCGGCCCTTATATTTTTAATTTTTTATTTTAATCCTTTTATTTTTTTTTATTTATGGAATAATCTCCACTTTTGTCCATGTATATATAAGTGTGCTCTTATCTTTGATTTTTAATTTTTGTTATTTTCTTATTTGTTGAGGTGATATTTTTTCTTTTAAATTAGTTCTTAAATTTTATGTTTATCATTTGAAAATTAATATTTCTTTTTTTTTCCTCCCTATGGTTTTTGTTTTGGTTTTTTATTAGTTTTTTTTTTCTATCTTCAAGTCAGGTTAAATTTTTTTACCTAATATTTTTTTTTTATCTTTTGTTAAAGCTTTGAAGATTTTTTTAGCTTTTTATTTATTTTTGTTTTTTAAATCATTAACACAGTAGTAGTAGTAGTAGTAGTACTACTACTACTACTACTACTAATAATAATAATAATAATAATTTTTCTTACTTACGTTTTTTTAATGTTTTTGAGTTCTTTTCTCTAAGGATAATTTGATAGATTATATTGTTTTGACAATGATAACAATAATAATTTTAGATGCTAAGACTTCGATATGTTGTTTTTATAATAGGTTGTGATGATCTATTTTATTATATTAAATCGTGCATATAGAAATATTATATTTTAATTTGGAACCAGCGAATCCTATTAATTTCTTTAATCCCAACAATTATAAAAATTGTTTACTCAGCCCGTAACGTAATGTGGTCAATTTTTTTATTTTTCAAATCAAATAATTTTTTTACAGTTAATAATTTTTATTTTATTTTTTAATTTTCTCTTTCTGTTATTTTTTTATTGGTTGTTTTATCCCAGTCAAATGAATTTTTTTTACCTTATAATTTTTAATTTAGTTTTTTGTTTGATCTTTTGTTAAAGTTATTTAGATTTTTTTAATCTTTCATTTATTTTTGTTTTCTTTTCATTATTAACACACTAATAATAATAATAATAAGAAGAAGAAGAAGAAGAAAAAGAAGAAAAAGAGGAAGAACAAGAAGAGGAGGAGGAGGAGGAATTATTTTAATTATTTCTTTCTTACTTTTTTTAATTGTTTTTCAGCTTTTGTCCTCGAGATAATTTGATAATTTTTATTATTTTGATAGTAATAACAATTATAATTTTAGATGTTAAGGTTTCGATGTTGCTATTTTTATAATAGGGTGTGGTTATATGTTTTATTATATTTAATTTTGCATATATAAATATTATATTTGAATTTTGGATTGGCAAATCCTATTGATTTTTTTAATCCAAACAATTATAAAAATTATTTACTTAGCCCACAACATAGTGCGGTATATTTTTTAAATTTTCAAGTCAAATAATTTTTTTAAAGAAATGCTTTCCCCTTGCATTTTTTTTTTATGACTGGCTTCCTTTTTTTTTTTTTTTTTTAATGAACGAGAACTTTTTTTTTCATATTTTTAAAATTTTTTATTAACCAAGGTGTCCAAGTCAGTTTTTTCTTTTTTATCGGATTTCTTTTTTTGTGTTTTTTTTAACTAGGATATCCGTAGCAACAAATTTGTAATAAATCATCGCATCTTCTTAGCAAATTTTCTAACTAATTTTATCAAAAATATTTTAACGATAGCAACATTCAATCACTTTTTGGTGGGAAAAAAACCGTGTTTAATAGATTTTATCAATTATAATTTTACTAATAAAATGTAAAATAATTAAATACAAAACGTATAAAATCAATCAATTTTCTACATAGATAAAAAAAACCCAGCGCATCGCGCGGGCAATACCGCTTGTTTTCTACTAAAGTAATTATCAAGCCAGCTTAAGGAAGTTAGGAGCCAACACCAAGGTTAGAAAATTTATAGTATCAAGACTAGCCATGAAGAAATTGTTGGGTTGTGCTCGTTTGGCACTGCAGTAGTTTCTGTTTTTCTAAGTGTTTTTTTAAGTTCTTATTTTGCCTGAAAAAAATAATACAAAGAAGTATTATTTTAATACCTTAAGATTTTTGTTTTTTTTACTTTTGACCGAAAATTAAGGACACAAAAAGCAAGCATGGAAAGGGCACGAATCATATAAAATGAAGCAAGCTCGAAAAGGGTACGAATAATAGAAAATGATCATAACAAAGCTTGATATGGTAATTTCCAAATTTTGGAGTAATTATCGACAGGAGACATTTTCTCCTAATGATTTTCCATATTCCAGACATCTTTCCTAAAGTTTCATTAATTTACCCCTGTATAGTTAATTATTGCCATCCTTTCAGGTATAATATATTGATATGAATGAAAAAGAAGATATTGATATGAAATGGAATGGATAATTATGCTTTGGCATATTATGAAAAAATTTCAGGGAGTTTAGAAATTACAATATCACCAAATAAGATTTCTCTCTCTCTCTCTGTTTTTTTTTTCTTTTCTCAAAAGAGTCAGAAAGTAAATTACCACAAAATCTCTCAAAGGATTATCGTTATGTATGCATCAATTGGCTTGAAGATACCTTTGACCATCCATAGAATATAAGGATATGTAACTATAGTAGAAAAAACCCTTGGATTATGAAAAAGGCTTGGAGAAAAACGGTTAATAAAAGGAAGGTAGACTGTAATAGAAGGCTTTATTACTTGGTAATAACTTGTAAGGCTGGAAAACATTGCCAGACTCACATTTCTCCTGATCATTCGCTCTCCTTTTTTCACTGCAAAAATGCCACTCACTTTTTGATCCGTCTTCCTTCAAAAATAGCCAGCTTTTCTTTTCTTTTTCAATAATGAAAATTCCTCAAGAAAAAACTCCCATTTCCTTGTTGCTCCCAGAAGGCCAGGAACTTGTTGTTCTTGGCTGAATTCTGAAACGTCATTATTCATCACCACCCCCTTGATAGCTTGAATATCTTGTTGCTTTCATAAGCACATAGCTCTTTTCTTCTGCTTAAATATTGGTTTATGTTTTGGTGTAGGACAATGCACCATAGTCTTTTAGGGTTCTTGATTGTCTTTCTTGGAATTCTGACCACCATGGTCCATTCAAAGACTGATTCTGAAGATGGGATGTACCGTACTCCATCTGTGCATGCACTGAAATTCTAATTGACTGATATGTAAAGAATTTAGGGGGAGAGAGAGAGAGAGTTGCCAAAGTAGAAAGCAGAGAAGCAGAGAAGCTTAAGATATTTGGTAATTTGTCGTATCCTATTCATCATGATTACTGGCTATATATAGACCACATACAACAACTGAATTCAAATTACATGTAAAGTAAATGGGTGCTACTTTTCAGCAACACTACTACACGATCTATCTAATAAAAGAAAATGGTACGAGAATTAAGGCTAAAGCATCCAGTGTAGCCTTTTACTCAATACACCCATACATCCATGATGGTAATGCGTGCGTGAATTGAGCCATGATGAAAGTCACGTAACAATCCTACCCACTCAAAGAATCCTTGTCCGCAAGGATAAAATTTGGGTAAGTTCTAGAAAAACGCCATCTATTTTCCCAAGTTGCATCCTCAGCTGGGGCACCAACCCATTTAACAAGAATCTCATTTTTAGGGCGATAAGGCCCCTTCTGAATAATACGACGATCCAAGATGGCTTCAGGCTGAGGAAGAATTGAAGCAGTATCAGAAACTGGTGGAATCTGAGAAGAGACCATTGTTGGAATTGGACCCAAATGCTTTCGCAGTAGGCTGACATGAAAAACATCATGAATTTGAGAGCCAGAAGGTAGTGCAAGTCGGTAAGCCACTGGTCCAAGTTTTTCCAGTATCTCATATGGGCCAAAGAACCTAGGAGCCAATTTAAGCGACCCACGGAATGCCACTGAAGTCTGTCTATACGGCTGTAGTTTTAAGTAAACCAAATCCCCCACCATAAAATGAACCTCACGCCTATGTTGATCAGCGTGGCATTTCATCTGGTTGCGGGCAAGAGTTAGGTTGTGTCGTAGTTCTTTCATGACAGCATTTCGGTCACATAGATAGTCATCCACAGCTTGAACACGAGTAGTGCCAGGAACATAGGAGAGTAGGCTAGGGGGAGGGATACCATACACGACTTCAAAGGGAGACAATTTTGTCGAAGAGTGGACAGAAGTGTTGTAGCTAAATTCAGCCCAGGGAAGCCAATCTAACCATTTTCGAGGCTGATCTCCTGCAAAACAGCGAAGGTATTGCTCCAAGACCCGATTGACCACCTCCGTTTGGCCGTCAGACTGTGGGTGATAGCTCGAGCTCATGTTAAGAGTAGCGCCCTGCATTTGAAACAACGTGCGCCAAAAGGAACTGATAAATACCTTGTCTCGATCAGATACAATGGAAGAAGGAATGCCGTGCAAGCGAACAATGTCTGTTATGAAAGCCTTGGCTACTGTCAACGCGGTGTATGGATGGCGCATGGGTACAAAGTGAGCATACTTGGAGAGTCGATCAACGACGACCATGATCACCGTATGGCCTTGGGATGAAGGCAATCCGTCGATGAAATCCATAGATATTTCTGTCCAAATTTTGTCTGGAATGGGCAAAGGTTGTAGTAGACCAGCAGGACTGAGGCAATCCGTCTTGAACCGCTGACAAATCTCACACCGTTGTAAATATTCTCTAACTGTGCGGTGCATATTTGGCCACTCAAAACTGCTCCGAATTCGTGCAAGGGATTTGTGGTACCCAAAGTGTCCACCAACTGCTGATGAATGACCATATGAGACGATGGCAGGAATTAGGGTCGACTGTGGACTCAAATAAATCCTGTCATTCTTGAACCATACGCCATCACGTTGAAGGAACTGATGACCCAATCTTGAAGACTTGTCTGCTAAGGTTGAATAAAAAGAGTCTTGTTTCACTTCATGTTGAATTGCTTCCCACCATTCCACCTGTGGAAAAGAGATTGCCAAAAAATTGAACTCAACAACACGTGACAATGCATCAGCACCCCCATTTTCCTTGCCCTTCTTATATTCAATATCATAATCGTATCCCAAGAGTTTCGGCAGCCAACGAGCTTGTACTGGTGTAGTAATACGTTGTTCTAACAAGTACTTCAGGCTCTTTTGGTCGGTACGTACAGTGAAGGGACGTCCAAGAAGGTACGGGCGCCATTTTTTGATTGCCTTAACAATGGCAAGCATCTCCTTCTCATAAGTGGAGAGATTGAGGGCTGATCCCTTTAACGCCTCACTGTAGAAAGCCACTGGTCGCCCTTGCTGAGTAAGAATTGCACCAATACCTTTCCCGCATGCATCACATTCAACAATGAATCGTTGAGAGAAGTCTGGTAATTTGAGGATCGGTGGCGTTGAAAGGGCTGCTTTGAGATGAGTGAAGGCGATCTCCGCATCCGAACCCCATATAAATCCCTCTTTAGTCAATAACCGATTCAGTGGGGCAGCTATGGTACCAAACCCACGTATAAATTTTCTGTAATATCCCGCCAACCCAAGAAAGCCACGAACTGCCTTTATTGTCTTTGGAACCGGCCAATCCTGGACTGCTTGAATTTTGGAAGGATCTACTGCCACCCCCTCTTCAGAAATAATATGGCCCAAATAATCAACCTGTGTGACACCAAATCGACACTTCGATTGTTTTGCAAATAAACAATTAGTAGTCAAAAGCATTAAAACAGTGCGAAGATGTGACAGGTGTTCCTCCCATGTATGACTGTAAACCAATATATCATCAAAAAAAACAAGAATGAATCGTCTGAGATATGGGCGAAATAAATCATTCATGAGGCTCTGGAACGTTGCTGGAGCATTGGTTAGTCCAAAGGGCATCACGATGAACTCATAATGGCCTTCATGAGTCCGAAAGGCTGTTTTATGGATGTCATCATCTTTGACACGGATTTGGTGATACCCTGACCGGAGATCGAGTTTGGAATAATACCTGGCACCATGGAGTTCATCTAGCAACTCGTCAATTACTGGTATTGGATATTTATCTTTCACCGTGATTGTATTTAAGGCTCTGTAGTCCACACAGAAACGCCAAGTGCCATCAGATTTTTTAACCAATAGAACAGGAGATGAAAATGGGCTATTGCTCGGTCGAATCAAGCCAGACTCCAAAAGCTCCTTGACCATCTTCTCAATTTCAGACTTCTGATAATGCGGGTATCTGTATGGCCGCACGCTAACGGGTCCGTTGTTGGGCTGTAATGGAATCTGATGATCATGTCTTCGATGAGGTGGTAGACTGGTAGGTGGATCAAAGACACTTTGATAAGTAGTGAGAAGGTCAGCCAGGTCAGCAGGTGGAGATGTGGACAGGTCGCCATCTTGGATGGAAATAATTTGTAGGAATAACCCAGTGCCATGTAATGAGTGACACTCCTTGTCTGATAAGGCTGTGAGTTCATTGCTCCCAAGTCCTTGTAAAACTTGAGTAACGTTGTCATGGTGGAAAGAAAGTGTCAACTTTTTATAATCCATCACGATGGGTCCCAGGGTCTCAAGCCATTGAACCCCCAAAACTACAGGACATGCCGCCACCGGAAGGACATAAAAATCTGCTGTGATGAGGTATCCTTGGACGCATATTGAAAGAGCCAAACATTTCCCAGCACACTCAATAGTTTCTCGGTTGGCCACCATAACCTGAAACTTTTTAGCACAATCCACCATAAGACCGAGTTGTGAGACCAGAAATTGGTCAATGAAATTATGCGTGCTGCCCCCATCTATCAGAATTGTGACATTCTTGCCATGCAATCGACCGGGTACTCGAATTGTTTGAGGATGTGCGGTACCTGAAATTGCATGAAAAGAAATTTCGGGTAACGGATCAAAACATTCTTGTTCATTTACTGGTACGTCTGGGCCATGGATGACATCAAGACCGTCTTCTTGAGTTCCATCCCATATCATAAATAATTGGGGTCTTTGACAGCGATGGCCTGGAAGGAATTTCTCGTCACAGTAATAACAAAGACCCTTCTCACGCCTTTCCTTGGCATCCTGGGTGGTGATACGTTTGAAAGGGCTTGAAGGGGCTGACCTTTGTGATGGAGGTGGTCCTAATAACCCAGGTGAATTGTGAACAATTGGCCGCTGCTGTGAACCAAATGTGGGAGATCGATATGGATGGGATCCTTTTCGTTGCAGTGCATTGCGTTCTTCCACCAATCTAGCTACCCCTATAGCCTCAACCAAAGATCTTGGTTGTTTTATCTTGACATCCAATCGAATGTCATCTCGTAGTCCGGCGATAAAACAGCCTACAAGGAAAGTCTCTGGTAACCCATTGACACAATGCGAAAGCTTTTCGAAAGCCTCCTGGTATGAATTAACAGTGGTAGTTTGTTGGAGTCTGGTTAGAGCTTCAGATGGATCCTCATAATCTGTTGGCCCGAAGCGAATCAGAAGAGCCGTAGTGAATTCGTGCCATGTTAAGGGCCCCTTGTACTTTGTAATCCACCGGTGCCATTGTAGGGCGATACCATCGAGGTGGAAGGATGCTAATGGAACTTGTTGATCTGGAGCCACAACGGTAAAGTCGAAGTACTGCTCGGCCTTATAAACCCAACCATTTGGATCCTCACCACTGAATCTTGGAAAAGGTAGTTTAAGGTGTTGATGATTGGTACGGTCAGAAGATGGGTTTGAATGTAGAGTATTATGCTGGCTATGGGAAGCTTCTCCAGGGGAGTCGCTGGGTAAGTGGGTGGGTGAAATTTGTTGTAGGCGGAGTGCCTGTAATTCAGTAAGGATTTGATCAAATCGTGATTCGTGGCTGGAGAGGATCTCGTTGACCTCATTGCGGAATTCTGCATTTGATTTACCGCGAGTATCCATGGCTGAACCGGCTCTGATACCACTGATATGTAAAGAATTTTGGGGGAGAGAGAGAGAGAGTTGCCAAAGTAGAAAGCAGAGAAGCAGAGAAGCTTAAGATATTTGGTAATTTGTCGTATCCTATTCATCATGATTACTGGCTATATATAGACCACATACAACAACTGAATTCAAATTACATGTAAAGTAAATGGGTGCTACTTTTCAGCAACACTACTACACGATCTATCTAATAAAAGAAAATGGTACGAGAATTAAGGCTAAAGCATCCAGTGTAGCCTTTTACTCAATACACCCATACATCCATGATGGTAATGCGTGCGTGAATTGAGCCATGATGAAAGTCACGTAACATTTTACTTTACATTTTGTTTTTTTTACTCTCATGGTAATCACCATAGTTGAATGAGGTAATGGTGTTTAGGAACCTGTAATTATATATAACATTTTGTAAGGTTACTTTCATAGATAACATATATATGTCGGCTCTTAAGGTTTATCAGAGGTTGAAATTTCTGTGCATGTTTAATCTCAGGAGAGAGTGTAATTTGATTTATATAACACCATTCAGGGGTGATCTATGATCTACAATGCCTTTATCAATACCATAACCATTTGTTGTTTAATCAACAGATAGTGAAAGCTAGCCTCTCTAAATGCAAATAACTTCTGATGGGGTGTTCTTAGTTTTCATAGATTGGATATGTCAAGGTTTATTTGCAACTCCTCCTTCCTGTGTATCTAGATAAACAGCATCAATATGAAAATAACTATGCTCAGAACTTCATTTCATTATACAGCTGTAATGTTGGAATCAAGTTGAACCCTTTTTGAGGCTAAATAAATAATAGAAGAAAACCATAAGCTCAATTTTCACCTCCAATAGTCCAATAATCTAGGTTTAAAGCAGAACCTGTAATGGAATGCGAACCGATGGGTTATAGAAAATAGAAGCTGTTCTTTAGAAGTACTTCAATCAGGTTATTGAATACCTTATGCTCTTCTGAAGAACTGGTTGTTTTAGCTATAATTTTTTACCAAAACTTGATACAAGTAGGCTTAAAAGCTTCAAATATCTGAGGACAGCATTAAAACCTTGAACAATTCTTTTATGATCGTCAATCACATAATCATAATTTGCTGAGTATCTATATGATTAGAAAATAATAAGTTACTTTCATATGTAGTTGTATTTAAAGATTCTGATGTGTCCAATATTGTAATTGCAGTTTCGGCTTTGAATGTGATGTTTACGAACTTAAATTCTCCTTTAAAACTGAGTGGATGGAAATCAAGTGGTGGAGACCCTTGTGGAGACTCATGGGAAGGGATCCAAATCTCAGGCTCATCTGTGACTCAAATGTAGTTCGATTTGCTATCTAAATATATCCGGTGAACAGATATCGCTTTTCATAAATTTAGGAGGAATAACCCTGAAATTTCTGAATGCTGCCTTCTATTTGTCAAAAATTTGCAGAAAGTTATCTGGACTTGGACTTACCAGATCACTGAGTTACCAGCTATCAAACTTGAAATCTGTCACCTACTTGTGAGGCCCTGTTCTAAATCACAGCACCTCTTCCACTACTTTTTTCTGATAAAGGAACATAACCAATGCTTTTTGTATTATTTGTGATAGCACAGTGATGTGAGAAAGAACAACCTCAATAATGATATACCATACCAGCTTCCTCCCAATACAGCTAACTTGTAAGCCTCCTGACATTTTCTTTTATAAATATTGAATATAACAAATTTATCTGAAGCAGGATAACACAAGCCTTTGTTATTTACCCTAGCTCACTTTTTTTTTACCGGAACGATTGAAAATAAGTGTGTTTGGTATTAATCTTGTAAGTTCAACGTGCAGAGATCTTTCTAATAACGGCTTCACTGGCAATGTGCCCTACTCAATTTCACAGATGACTAAACTTCAATAACTGTAAGAAAACTTGGTCTGTCCTTTGTTACCAAACCTTCCAGTTGGTCAGAATGAATGCTCATTGTTTTGATGCTTCCTCCAGAAATCTTAATCATAATAAAATCAATGGACAGCTGAGTGACATGTTTCAAAAACTCAGTAAACTCAAAACACTGTAAGTACGACTAACCGAAATCAAAAGATTGTGAACTCTTTTTTTTGTTGAAATAAAATTTTTAGTCTACTCATGGAGATGAATGACAGGGATCTATCCCACAACTCGATCTCTGAGAATCTGCCTCCAAGTTGTTCTGCACTTAAAAGCCTCAGTACATTGTAAGAAGTGGTAATCAAAACGTTCATTCAATGTGCTTTTAGTTTCTTGTGGTGATCGTTTGTCTTTGTACAGGCATTTGCAAGACAATAAATTCACCGGTACCTTAGATGTCCTCGCCGCACTTCCCCTTAAAGATTTGTAAGTTACCTTCTGCATAGTTCAATTAAATAGCTCTAGTTTTTGAGTTTAGGTGAGAAATATTGATAACTGTACAAAATTCAGAAGTCCTCCATCACCACATTAATTTGATAGTTGGACACAGCATATGTGAGTAGGATTCACTTTGCACTTCCCTTGATTCATAGATAAGAATGATGAAACTTAAATACAGCAGTCGATGTTAGTGGAGAGTAAAGGATTCACTAACATGAATCCACTGTTCCACCGGCAGGAATGTTGAAGACAACGAGTTCACTGGCTGGTTTCCTGATTCACTGGAGGGCATTGATAATCTGGAGTAAGAGCACTCTAAATCTGCATTATTTTTTATGATGTAGGCTGTAAGAAAATGCTTCGCTGACTTCGTGATTCTATTTTCTGAAGAACCGGGGGGAATTCGTGGTCATCTGGTCATGCTCCTCGTGGTAAATCTAGTTCAACCCATGAAAAAGGAGGTGGAAAGAAGGGCATGAGTGGACTTGCTGTAGCTTTATTAATATTGGCTTCACTGGTTGTACTTGTACTTCCCCTATTACTATTTTCAAGAAAAAGGTCCTCTCCATCTTCAAATTTTGTTGACGAAGAGAAAGGTAGCCGGCATAGAACATTTACTCCCCTTTCATCACAAGAATTATCCAGTCACAGGATTGCTTCCACAAAGGAGTCTAAAGGTATTTATTTGACCGACTTCAGCATCATTTATGGCTGACAACTTTGCTATACTTCGTGTTCGCACCATAATGTCACTGCTTAATGATGTCTCGTGCCAACTGTGCATTTTGAAGGTATTGCTGGTGTGAGCATAACAATATGATTTACTGGTGGCAGAAACTGAGTCACTCAGTTCATCTGGTCCGATTGATATAAAGACTTTGCAAAAATATCCTTCGATGGGTTGCAAGCCTCCACCTTCCAATTTTTCTCAGTCTATAAATGACAAACAGTTTGCAAGCTGTCTTAATCCAGGAAGAAAAACCTCTGTTCGTGCCGTAGCTTTTCCGTTGACAGATTTGCAGACTGCTACTGGAAATTTTGCACTTGGCCGACTTATTTGTGAGGGTTCCCTTGGTCGTGTCTACAGGGCAAAATATCCTGATGGGAAGGTAAGCTTAGTCATTTCATATTTTATGTGCTTAATTATCACTGGACTTACACAGAATCAAACACAATTTGCAATAAGAAGTTTGGATTTTGCACTCTTGCAACATAATTTACCTTATGCTCGTCAGGTTTTAGCTGTCAAAACGATTGACTTATCACTTCTTCAAGGTGCTAAGCCAGAGGATTTTTCAGAAATTGTCACAAGCATCTCAAAAGTTCACCATCCGAACATTGCTGAGCTTGTCGGTTATTGTGCAGAACAAGAGCATAACATGCTGATATATGACTATTTCAGGAATGGCTCACTTCATGGTTTCCTGCATGTGGCAGATGACTACAGTAAACCTCTAACTTGGAATACCAGAGTTAGAATAGCTTTGGGCACGGCCCGCGCGGTCGAGTAAGTTAACTCAATCACATGCTCATGCAACTCGATTGCCTGAAATGGACAGTGGCTAAATGCTTAGATTGTTAGAGTAATGAAGCAGATATTCAGAATGATTCCCCATAGCTGTTTCCTTCCCTTCTTTTCGCTAACAAAGTAAGTACATTTTCACATCAGGTACCTCCATGAAGTATGTTCTCCATCCTTTAACCACAAGAACATCAAGTCACCAAATATTTTGCTTGACAATGAACTTAACCCATGTCTTTGCGACTACGGGCTGGGAAACTTTCATCATGTTAGTATTTCTTGAGACATAAAAGATCTCCTTACCGCAAGCATAGTTTGGAAATGTGATTTCAACGGCGCATAAAATTAACATAATCCATGCTGATCATTATGATTTTTCTCCCTTTTCAGCGGACAAGCCAAAACCTTGGTGTAGGATACAATGCGCCAGAGTGCACTAAGCCTTCAGCTTATACAATGAAAAGTGATATTTACAGCTTTGGAGTGGTGATGCTGGAGCTATTAACTGGTCGGAAGCCTTTCGACTTGTATGGTTACACTACTGCAGTAATCTTTTTATTCACCATTTGCTAGCGTTGTTAGTCAATGTAATCTCCATATCTTAACGAGTTAATCTGTCATATTTCCTTACTTCCTTACAGTTTGAGACCAAAATCAGAACAATGTTTGGTCCGAAGGGCCACCCCGCAACTGAATGACAGTGATACGTTGGAAAAAATGGTAGACCCTGCATTGCGTGGGCTATACACTCCGAAGTCAGTTTCTCGATTCGCTGATATCATTGCCCTCTGTGCACAGGTAAGAACCGGCTTCGTTTTTCCTCCATGCCAAGGAAATGTTAGTGCAGGATAGATTTCCTTTTTCTTTTTCTCAAAAATTCAAAAGGTTGGTGAACCTGAGAAGAGAAGTAATATTTTGCGTTGTGTTTTTGGTATTACTAGGCGGAGCCTGAATTTCGGCCACCTATGTCAGAGGTAGTCCAAGTGTGGAAAATCTCAGTGAAATTCAATTTGTATTCGTGTTTATCTCATTTACAAGTTAACGTTATTTACACTAAAAAAGGGCACAACTAACCAAGTCAGCTCCTTGATTTAAGAAAAAGTAAACTACACGAAACACAAATACAAAAAAATACAGTTGTAAGACAACTTAGAACAAGTAACCGGCCTATACGTAATAGGCTATGGCAGCCTATAGAGACTTTTCAATACTCCCCCTCAAGCTGGATCAAGAGGGTTGATAGATCCAAGCTTGGAAAGTAGCCGTTGGAATTGTGTTGTTGGTAAAGCTTTGATAAATATATCCGCTAATTGATCATAACTTCGAGTATACTGTGTTTGAATCACCTTGGATTGAACATGAGCATGAATAAAATGACAATCGACTTATATATGCTTGGTTCTTTTATGAAAGACAGGATTGGAGGCGATGTGAAGTGCTGCTTGATTATCACAGAAGAGAAGCATAGATTGATTATGACAAAAACCTAAGTCAGACAATAACCCTTTTAACCATATAAGCTCACAAGCTGTGGAAGCCATTGCCCTATATTCTGCCTCTGCACTTGAACGGGCAATAACCGATTGCTTATTGCTTTTCCAAGTGACCAAGTTTCCTCCTACAAAAACACAATATCTTGTGGTTGATTTTGGATCCAAGCAGTTCCCGGCCCAATCAGCATCAGTGTACCCAAGAATGTGAACATTTTCATTCTTTTTCATGAGGATACCACGACCAACAGACCCCTTAATATACCACAAGATTCTTTTAACCACATTTAAGTGTAACATGGTGGGAGAATGCATGAATTGACTCACAATGCTTACTGTATATGTGATGTCGGGTGTGGTGATAGTTAAGTATATAAGTTTACCAACCAACCTCTAATAATAGCGGATGTCATTGAGAGGTTCACCTTCCATGTCAAGCTTGAGTTTACTATCTAAAGGAGTGCGGGCAGGTTTTGAATCAAGCATGCTAGATTCTTGGAGAAGACCAAGGGCATATTTGTGTTGATTTAAAAATAACCCTTTGTGCGAAGTAGCCATTTCAATGCCAAGAAAATACTTCAACACTCTCAGATCTTTGATTGCTAGCTTCTGTTTCAAATACCATTTAAGATTGTTAATTTCATTAGCATTGTCGCCTGTGACAATAAGATCATCAACATAAATGAGAATCACCACTTTTCCAGTTGATCCACTTCGAAAAAATAGAGAAGAATCTGCATTGCTACTTTGGAAGCCAACTGCCTCTAGAACTGAACTCAACTTTGCATACCATGCACGTGAGGATTGTTTTAATCCATAAATAGATTTGTGTAGTTTACAAACCAGATTAGGATTATTGCCTTAAGGATGACCAGGTGGAAGTTTCATAAAACCTTCTTCTTCAAGATCCCCTTGCAAGAATGCATTTTTTACATCCATTTGGTATAGAGGCCACGCCTTATTGATTGCAATAGATAATAACACACGAACTGTGTTCATTTTTGCAGCCGGAGTGAAAGTCTCTTTATAGTCTACACCATATGTTTGAGTGAAGCCTCGCGCCACCAATCTTGCCTTTTATCTTTCAATAGATCCATCGGAGTGAAACTTGGTTTTGTAGATCCATCAACTGCCTACAACATTCTTTCCTTTGGGGAGCTTAACAATACTTCAAGTGTTGTTATCATCAAGAGCTTTCAGCTCTTCTTGCATTGCCTTTCTCCACACTGCTTGAAGAGTTACATCCTGAAAGTTTTGAGGATCATGAGTGTTAGAAATCGCACTAAGGAAGGCAACATGATGCAGTGAGAGCTTGTGATATGATACAAAGTTGGTGATGGGATGCTTGGCATTGTATGTGACATAATCTTGCAGCCTTGTAGGAGGACGACGATCACGCATAGGATTGCGTCTCAGAGATGTATTAGAGACTTCAACATTGTTTTGGTCCTCAAGATGATTATGAGGATTGTCCAGGTCTTCAACAAGTTCATTTTGAAGTTCACTTTCAGGAGGACAAGTAGGCAGTATAACCATATCAAAAAAGGTATCCTCCCCCTGACCAATAGCTTCATGAGTTTTGGAGTAATAGGGAGTATTTTCATCAAATCGAACATCCCGTGATACAAAGAGTTTCTTAGAGAAAGGATTGTAACACTTATATCCTTTCTTTGTCGAAGAATATCCCAAAAGCATGCATTTGATAGCTCTTGGATCAAGTTTATCCTGATGAGAAGCCCGAATATGAACAAAACATGTGCATCCAAAGACCTTTAAATGAGATAGGTCAATCTTCATTCCTTTCATGATTTCAAGAGGAGATCTGAAATAAAACACACTACTAGGCAAACGATTAATAAGGTAAGTAGCAGTGAGAACTCCTTGAGACCAAAATTTTTTTGGAACGTTCATTTGGAACATGAGAGCTCTAGTTTTCTCAAGTAAGTCACGATTTTTTCTTTCAGCCACTCCATTTTGTTGGGGTATACCCACACAACTTGTTTGGTGAATGATTCTGTGTGTGTTCAAGTATTGTGTCATGAGGTGAGACATATATTCAGTGCCATTATCAGATCGTAATGTTTGAATTTGTGTGGAGAATTGATTTTTAACAAGATTATGGAAGTCCTTGAAAACATTTAACAATTCACTTTTGAATTTTAAGAGATATAACCAAGTGGTTCTTGAGAAATCATCAACAAATATCACAAAATATTTATAACCATCAAAGGATTCAATGGTTGGACCCCAAATGTCAAAGTGTACAATTTCAAAAGGTTTATTAGCTCGAGACTTAGAGGATTTAAAAGGCAACCTAGTAGACTTAGACAATTAACAAGAGTCACATATGGTTTGTTGTTGAACCAGGTTAGGAAACAAAATGGATAGAACATGTTCTAAAGGGTGAGCTAAATGTTGATGCCACAAACTCTGATTTGGACTGAAGTTGGAACTAACTTGAAATCCCTTGCTATTTTGAAAATCTTTGAACAAGTAATAAAGAACATCAAGATAGATCCCTTCACCAATCGTCTTCTTAGTGGCTATATCCTGAAAATGACGTTGTGAGAAGAGAATATAGCAAGATATTTTAGGGAGTTTGTGATTTTTCCAACCGGGAGCAATTGAAAAGGAAAGGAAGGGATATAAAGAGCCATTGACTCAATATTATCCGAGAGTAACATGATCTTTCCTTTACCTATGACAATGGCACCCTTACCATTTGCAACTGATACTAAAGATGACCTACTCAATTTTTCAAAATCATGTAAGTGTGTAAGTTGATTTGTCATATGATCAGTGACACCTGAATCTATGACCCAAAAATCATGCATATTACTAACAGTTAGAGCAGTAGCAAAAGCATTCAAAATACCTAAGGTTTCTTTTGCTGAACAGTTTCGAGTTTCAGCAAGAAATTCAGCAAATTAGCTGAGCAAGGCAATTGAGTTTTCTTTTCCCACATTGTTTACTTCTTTGTTTTCATTACTCCCTTTTGTTTTTTGAATATAAAAAGCAAATTCATTAATAATTTCAGCTGGATTGGAAGTGAAGTTTTGAAGTCCCTTGTTTGAAGTTGTTGCTTGATTAGCCTTAAAAGCTGAAATCTGGAATTTCTTTTGAGTGCCCTTGTTATCCTTAAACTTTAAAGGCTTCAATTCAGGATGAAGGATCCAGCATCTCTCTATCACATGACCAATGTTGTTGCAATAACTGCACTTCAAATCTGGCCTCTTGCCTTTATAGACTTTCTCCTCAGTGTGTTCGTGATTGGACAAATATGCTCTAGTTTCATATATATTTGTCTCGGTTTCAAAGTTCATAACCTTTCTTCGCACCTCTTCTCGTGAAATTATAGCACAAACACTTGTAAGGGATGGCAGCTAAGAGTTCATGAGGATGTGACTACGTAGATCTTCATATGTTGAGTCTAAGCTCAATAATAATTGAAAATTTTTGTTTTCTTCAGCTCTCTTCAAAAGCACAGCTGCGTCTGTGGTGTGTGGACGGTACACCTTAAGCTCATTCCACTTGTTTTTTAAACCACCGAGAAGTTGAACAAACGGTTTACCCTCTTGTTGAAGGTTTGTAATGTCATGTTTGAGCTAAAAGACATGGGCAACATGTTTTGATTCCCATATATCTCCTTGACAGTCTCCCATAGTTGATGAGAGGACTCAAAGTAGCTGAATATCTCAGAAATTTTACGCTCCATAAAGTTGAGGAGCCAGGACATGACCAATTGGTCTTTACATAACCAAGATTCATAGTTGGGAAAGGAGATAGCTGGGACTTCGATGCTTCCTTTGATAAACCCGAGCTTGGACCTTCCACCAAGAGCAAGAGTAACTGCTATCGACCAAGGAAGATAGTTGAATTCATTCAATAATATTGAGCTCAACCGTTGGTTTGGGTTGATCTCAATCTCAGGGAGATTAGAGGGAGTTGTAACTGACGAGCTTTTTGCCTCTGATGTAAAAGGATTGTCATTTGCCATCTTAGTAAGAACACACTAAAGGAAGAAACAAATATAGAAATAGATTTAGGAATCACGCTCTGATACCATGTGGAAAATCTCAGTGAAATTCAATTTGTATTCATGTTTCTCTCATTTACAAGTTAACGTTATATATACTAAAAAGGGACACAACTAACCAAGTCAGTTCCTTGATTTAAGAAAGAGTAAACTACACGAAACACAAATACAAAAAAAATACAGTTGTAAGACAACTTAGAACAAGTAACCGGCCTATACGTAATAGGCTATGGCAGCCTATAGAGACTTTTCAATACCAAGCATTGGTGTGATTAGTTCAGCGATCGAGTATGAACATGAGAGATGATATTGCGATTTCTAGTCAGATGGGGGATTCTGACAGCTAGTGCTGTGCTCTATCAAGACTAACATAGATCAAAAGATTAATTTCTTCTTATTTGGTCAGTAGGCTTGGCTATTTAAGACTTTTGGAGATTTGTTCTTCTTTTTTTATGCACGAAGGATTTTATGGAGAGATTCAACTTCCTAAGCGAGCGAGGTAGCCTCCATAGTGCCTGTCAATGCCATTGGTACTAAATCTAGTTTGATCAAAAGGTCAAATTAGGTAGGTTATTGATCATTTGAAATCTAGTTAAAGTACATTTTTCAGTTAATTAATTTATTTAAAAAAAAACAATACAATTTTAGTATAAGCGATTGGTTAGGAATATAGTGAGATGAACAACCATAAATACTTGGTGATCTTCTCCTGGTGCTAGCTACCAATATTAATTTATCTGTGAAGCATGAAGGTAAATAAATAAAGTTGTTTAGTCTAAGATCCAAGAAATTGAGAGAGAATTATGGCTTGTAATTTCCTTTCTTTCTATCTTTTGGGGTTTGGTTTTCAATTTTAATGTACCAAAAGTTCGTTTAGGGCCAACCCAAGAAAATGTTAGAAATTAATTTAACTTTGATTTGGCGAATCAATTATATATATTAATTAACTAAAAGATTAAAGTAGTGCCACATTTACTATGCTTTTTCTACTGTTCACACAGACTTAGATTACTATTCATTGCGATAGTAAAATTATGCTTTTACCCCAGGTCCAAAAATTTTTAGCCCCCGATACTAGAGATATTTTTGAATTTTCCAAGGCACATGGGCGGTATTTCTGGATTTGTTGCACAGTACAACGACGCAAATAGCCTCTGAAAATGACAAAATAGTGACGCAAGCACCAAGGCTGTTTCGTTTTTTCCCAATTATTTACACAATGAATTGACGAAAACAAACCCCGAAAAGACAAAATAGCGTACATTAAACGGGGGCAGGGAGGTATTTTCCCCTCAAGTTTTTTCATGAATATCAGTAGGGTCAGAGGCGTGTAGGTAATTAGCCAATATTTTATTATATTTTTTGGATGAACTGCTGGCACGTCGTACGAACGCGCCAGCGACGTTCCACGCTAACACACCCTTGAGATAGCGCATGAGGCTCCTTCCAGAGGTCAAAAATTCAGGTAAGCAACGGTGAGACGGTGCGCCACCATGTCCTCTGTCTTCTGTCGCGGCGTGTTTTGGTTATAAATGTTCAGGTAAACAGCGGCGGACGGTTTTGTGTCAGTTGTCAATTTTCTCTCTCCTGCAGCCACAAACTCTGTATCGGTCCCTAATGTATGTAGGAAGTTTATTTGGTCCCTTAGGTTTTGATTTTGGTTTTATTACTAATTTCTTTAATTGAAAGTTTTATTCTTTTCAATTGTGCCGTTTAATTAAAACCGATTATATAAGGAAGTTTTTGTTTCAGTCCTTATTCTTTTGATTTTTTATTTCTTTTTTGTTCATTTAATTTTTTTAGTACGGATGTTTTGATTTTTTTAATTTGATGCTCCAATTGAAATTAGTCATATATACAATTTTTCATTTCAGTCCACCTTCTTTTAATTTTTTTATAAAATTACTCAGCAATTATCATGATTATTTCCATTATTTATTTTGGTCCCTAGGTTTTTATTTGTTTCAATTTCATCCTTCAATTGAAATTAATTATATATTTTAATTTTCATTTCGGTCCTTATTCTTTTAATTTTTTTATTTGATATTAATTCATTTTTTTTTATTTTTTGACAATGTTTATTTTTTATTCGTATTTATGCATCTATACTTTTAGTTTTTATTTTTAGTTTTTTTATTAGGGTTTTATTTTTAATTGGTTCAATCCTAAAATTTTAATTTATGTTGGTAATCATTTTAAAATTAATATTGCTCCATTTTTCCTTTTATTTGTTTATTTGTTATTTTTATTTGTTCTTTGGATTAGATGATTTTTATGATTTTACTATTTGTGTATTGATAACGATAATTTTAGTGATTATTTTTTTTATAAAAATCTTTTCTTTTTTTAATGATTTTTCATGTCAATTTAATTATTTTAATTGTTTTGATCGTAATGTTGACAATAATTTTAATTGTTATAGTAATGATAATGACAATAATGTGAAGATAAATTTTCAATTTATGTTGTCGTCTTTTTGTAGATAGAAAATTAACTACTTATTTTTGTTATTTGATTATTGCAAATTTTTATTTTATATTAATTCATTTCATTTTTTTTTTTTTTGGATTTGATTTTCAATTATATTTGCGCAATGATAATGATAATTTCTGTGATTTTTTTAATTGTTTTTTTTATAAAAATCTTTTGTTTTTTTTAATAATTTTTCAGGGCAATTTAACTATTTTAATTGTTTTGATAATAATATTGATAATAATTTTAAAAGTTATAGCAATAATAATGAAAATAACGTGAGGATGAATTTTTAATTTATATTTTCATCTTTTTATGCATAGAAAATTAACTATTTATTTTTGTTATTTGATTATTACAGGTATTTTCACAATTTATATTTTATTTTTGTTTGCTTTAAATTGAAATATAAAATGAACTAATCTTAATGCAGTGAATTCAATAATTCAAATATCCGAATCTTTTTTTTTTTAATGATGATGATAAATTTATGCTGGTTATTTTGTTAAAAACTACAAAACATATAAATTTATATCGATTTAAAATTCATATATTTAATAGAAAACTTGCACTTCACAGGATTTCTACACAAATTCATTATTTTGGCTAAATTTATATTACAGAAAAATACATATAATTAATATTTTTTATATTAAAAAAATATTGTGTCACCCACGCCTTATCATGGGGGCATTTAGCTAGTGTGTGTGTGTGTGTGTGTGTAGTAACTAAAATATAATTGTCATGCTGTTGTTTACTGTTCATGCATTGTAGATTGTAAGTAAAATTACTATGGATTGGATATTTGCTCCAGTGCTTCGCGCGCGTACGTCTATCTTTTTTTTTCCCGTTTATGAACAATGAATTAATGAATCTGCCCCCCGAAAACGACAAAACACGCCGCCTGGACTGAGGGGCTCCGTGATCATTTCCCACCTCAGTCTGACCCGATCCGGTTCGCCTCACTTTCAATTATTTATTTATTTTTTGACATTGACTAAATGTAGATATAGCCCCTAATAAGACAAAAATGATGAATTCGACATAGGGGTAGACCAGTAATTAATCATATTTTTTTTATTATTTCTTTCGATGTACTGTCAGCGCGTGTGGAGCACGAGACCTAAGGTTTTGCTGCCTCACGTCCTGTTTAAGCAGCGCAGGCGCGGTCAGCCGTGACCGGAGATGGGCTACCGGAGTCCCTCCCGATGCGCCTCCGCGTATTTTTCCTCTTGGTGCGGCGCGTTTCAGCAAACGACGGCCAGAGACGCGGCGATGGCTGGTTCAAGTAACTGGCCACGTTTCTCTCTTTCCTGCACGTACAAGTGCAGGAGAGTCCCCCGATTTTTTATCTTTTTCACTTCGGTCCTTGGACTTTGAATTTTATGTATGGTCCTGATTTTTGTTATATAAGTTTGGATGTAGTTTGATTGGATCCTTTGATTGAAATTAATTCAATATTAATGCTTCACTTCGGTCCTTCTTCTTTTAATTTCCGGATTGGGATTAAATATATTAATTTATTTGGTACAACAGTTTTAATTTTTTTAATTTTTTCCTTTGATTGAAATTGATAATATATTTGATTTTCATTTCGGCCCTTATACTTTTAATTTTGTATTTTAATCCCTTGATTTCTTTTTATGATTTTAATTTTGTTAAAAAAATATGATTTTTTTAGTCTTTCATTTATTTTATTTTTTCATTATTAACATAATAATAATAATAACAATAACAATAACAATAATAATAATAATAATAATAATAATAATAATAATAATAATAATAATTTTTTTCTTGCTTACACTTTTGTTAATGTTTTTTAGTTTTTTTTTCTTGGGATAATTTTTATTGTTTTGATAGTGATAACAATGATAATTTTGTTTTTTGTTTTATTCTTTTGTTTGATCTTTTATTGAAGTTTTTAGGATTTTTTTAGTTTTTCATTTTTTTCCCTTTCATTATTAACACAAAAATAAATAAAATAATAATAATAATAATAATAATAATAATAATAATAATAATAATTTAATTCTTTTTCTTGCTTACTATTTTCTTTATGCTTTTTATTTTTTTTCCTCGGTATAATTTGATAATTTTTATTCTTTTGATAATAATAGCAATAATAATTTTAAATATTAAGACTCCGATGTTGCTATTGTTATAATATTTTAAATTAATGTTGCTTCCTTTTTCCTTTTATTTATTTTTATTTTATTTGCTCTTTGGATTAAATGATTTTTATGATTTTACTATTTACGCAATAATAACGATGATTTTAGTGATTAATTTTTTTTTATTGTTTTATTAGAAAAATATTTTGCTTTTTTTTAATGATTGTTCAGGTCAATTTAATTATTTTTATTATTTGGACAGTAATGTTGATAATAATTTTAACTGTTATAACAATGATAGTGACAATAACGTGAGGATGGATTTTCAATTTATGTTTATTCTTTATTCATCTTTTTTATCAATAGAAGATTAACTATTTATATTTGTTATTTGATTATTGCATATTTTTATTTGATATTAATTCATTTAGTTTTTTTAATTCTTGGATAATATTTATTCTTTATTCATCTCTATGCATCTATGCTTTTAGTTTTTGTTTTTTTATTGGGGTTTTATTTTTAATCGGTTCAGTCCTGAAATTTTAATTTATGTTGATAATCATCACTCCCCTTTTTCCTTTATTCATTTTTTTGTGTGTTTTCTCTTATTTCGATTTGTTATTTGGATTAAATTATTTTTATGATTTTACTATTTGCGCAATGATAATGATAATTTTTGTGATTTTTTTAATTGTTTTTTTTATAAAAATCTTTTGTTTATTTTTTTAATGTTTTTTCAAGGAATTTATTTATTTTAATTGTTTTAATAATAATATTAATAATAATTTTAATTGTTATAGCAATGATAATGAAAATAATATGGGGATGAATTTTCAATTTATGTTTTTGACTTTTTGTAGATAGAAAATTAACTATTTGTTTCTGTTATTTGATTATTACATGTATTTTCACAATTTATATTTTGTTTTTGTTTGGTTTAAATTGAATTATAAAATGAACTAATCTTGATGTAGTGAATTTAATAATTCAAAAATCCGAATCTTCTTGCTTTTTTAATGATGATGATAAATTAATGTTGGTTATTTCGTTGAAAATTGCTAAATAGATAAATTTATAGCGATTTAAAATTCATATATTTTATAGAAAACTTGCATTTCACATGATTTCTGTATAAATTTATTATTTTAGCTAAATTTATAATACAATAAAAAAATATATATAATTAATATTTTTTATATTAAAAAAAATATAGTGTCATTCGTGACAATAGGTAGAGACATTTGGCTAGTAAATATATATTCATGGTTACATGACTTAGCGGTCATAAATCATGCCAAAAGATTCAGGACTGCTAAAGTGGGAATTTTGTGTCAACGATTAATTTACGAGGGGGTTTGTTTTCTTTTTGTTAGGGAAAAAAAACAAGAGCATTGCCTAATTCCACTGCTTAGTACATGGTAATTAACCTCTTATTATTATTATTATTATTATTAGAAGATTTAGTCTTGAAATTTTAATTTATATTAGTAATTATTTTAAAATTGATAATTGTTTTCCTTTTTTAGTATTTGTTTTGCTATTTTTATTTGTTTTTTAGACTAGATGATGATTTTTTTGTGCTCATAATATTTATTTTGGTTTTAACTTTTTTGTTTTTGTTTTTGGTTGCTTTTTTGTTTAATTTTTTTTTAGTCTTTGAGATAATTTTATAGTTTTCATTATTTTTGCAATAATAATGATAAGTTTAATGATTTTTTTTAATTGTTTTCTTGCTTGCTTTTTTCAATTATTTTTTTTGCTTTTTTTTTTTATTTGTGGAGACAATTTAATAATTTTCATTGTTTGGTCAATAATGATAATTTTAACTCTTATAATTATGATAATAATGCAGGCAATGGCCTCTGGATTTCTGATACTAAATATGTTCCCCATACATGGTTACAGATGGATATTCACCGAACAGCCAAGCTGATGATCAATTTTCAATTAGAAGATGGTGATTTTCCCCAACATTTATCTTTCAAATTATTAATCTACACTCAGAAAACCACTTCAATTGAAAAAAAGAAAAGAAAAAATGACCAGACATCCAACAGTCCGCCGTCAATTTCTTTTCAGTACTTAGTGGGCGGAGCTATATCCTATGATAGACAGACAGGAAATCACTGATGTGAATCTGCCCTTCAACTTTTATTTCACAAGTCTCCTCACCTGTCTCCTAACCTGTGATATTCTTGTTCATGACAGGAAATCATTGGTGTGCTCATGAAAAACTGCATGTTATATTATACAGCATGCAGAAATATCTATCCATTGTGGTCTCTTAGGACAAGTTTAATGGCAATAACTATTTTTAAAAGTCAAATGATAGAAATGATTCTTTGAATAGTATATAAATATCTCTTGAGTTGATGTGATCTATAATAGAAAGAGCTATTTTTTTTAAATTTTATTTTAAATAAAATTCAATTATTTTATATATAGTGTAATTATACAATTCATTATACAATTAATATGAGTAAATTATATAATTAAATAATTATTTTTGAAAAACCCGTCAACAATACAATTATTTTTTTTAATAAGAAAATAAAAAAAATAATTTTAATTATAATTAAAAGATCCAGAATATATGAAATTTGAAATTTAATTATAATAAAATTTAACAAATTAACAATAAGTTCTTACATAATTCATCAACATACAATCCATTACAAATAATTCAATGAAATTACTTATAAATTAGTACTCTTTTTTGCCATAATTTCCAACTTTTTATCTTCAAAATACGCTGCAGAAATTGGATCCATTTTAGAAGTATTCATCTTCATAATCTCGATTTCTTGTTTCTCTTGCTTCTGTTTAATCAATAAAGCTTGTTGCTCTAACATAATTTTTCTGTCTAGTTTTTTTTCGACCTCAATCTCATCAAAGCTATCCTTCAATTGTTGTAAAATAGTTGCTACGCTTGTCTCCCCAACTTTCTCTTTTCCTTGTCTGCGTTTAAGTCGTTCCTTTGCAACTTTCTGACCAATTGGTCTATTTTGGTAAACAAATATGTCACTGTCTTCTCCTAAACTAACAGAATCAGCGGTTGATGGATTTGAAGAAGCTGGACTTGCATTTCAATGATTTTTTTGTTTCTTGTTTGACTTTTGATAAAGACTTGCACGTTCAAATTGTCACTTGGTTTCTTTTTTTAAGATAACCCAACAATATTCCAGTTGAAATCGTTTGCCAACGACTGAAGCATACATTTGCCGCGCATCATTAATCTGGAAAATCAAATTCAATAAATAAAACTATGTTATATAATAAATATGTTAAACAAATTATTTAATAAGAAAATGTTTAAAAAAAAAACATTACCCTTGATTCTTCAGTCGTTCCACTTTGTTGGCGATTTTCAATTTGGGTAACAAAACCAACAAATTTTCCAACTTCTCTATTTATATCTTGTCATCTATTTGAGATGCTTATTTGAGAACGATTATTCAAGTTTCCTCCATTCTCGACAAAGTACGCATGTACTCGAGCCCAAAATTGTCTTGTTTGTTGATCAACTCCTGTGACTGGATCTTTGCTAGTATTTAATCACGCAGATACAAGTAAACAATCATCTTCTGGCGAGAAGTTTTTACTTCTTTGTTTTTTTTTAGTTGTATGAACAGTAGGAATATTTTGTTGAGAAACAATCTGTTCAGACTCACTTATAAGAAAGTCAGTGAATGAATTTGGCAAATTTGAGTCCATCTGCATAAAAATTACATTGTGTTAATTAAGCTAATTGATCAAAAAATTATTATTAATTACCTCCACAAAAATTGTAAAAACTAAATTTACACAGTTCTTAAATCTAACTGTAAATTTAAAACATGTAATTAATCTAATTGATCAAAAAATTCATAATTTATCAAATTTGCATAATTATTATTTTTACTAAATATTATTATTAAATACCTCCACAAAAATTCTAAAAATTAAATTTACACAGTTCTTAAATCTAACTGTAAATTTAAAACATGTAATTAAGCTAATTGATCAAAAAATTCATATTATTAATATTCACCCATTTTTCAATATTACTAATTATTATTATGAATTTCTGATTTTTTTTCCTAAACATTAAAATACCCCCACCCCAAAACCCTACTTCAATTGCGCCGCTAACCTAATTAATCCCAAAACCCAATTCATCTGCTCATCACACCCAATTACCCCGTCGTCCCTCTCACTCTCCCATCTCGTCTACGTCCCTCTCACTCTCCCATCTCGTCTTCTCCATCTCCCTCTCACTCTGCTCGATATCACCTCTGTCACGACGAACTCCCTCCCCCAATCTCCCTCTCCCATGGCGCTCCCCCCTCTCACTCTACTCTTTCCCCCCCTCTCACTCTGCTCTCCCTCCTCTCCCTCTGTTCTTTGCTCCCTCCCAGTATCCATCTCCCTCGGCTTCATCCCCTGCATCTTTGGTTTGAACAATTATTCAAGTTTTTCTTGTTGAAATTTCAATGACATGGGTTCTTGTTCAACTCGTAATCAAAGGTTCTGTTAAGTTTCTACTTGTACAAAAAAAATCAAGAAAACAAACCAAAGATGCAGGAAGGTTTGACAGGAATCGAAGATGCAATCTACTCGTTGGATTTTGAATTTTGATGAAGGTATTTTCTGATTTTTCTTCTCCGGATTAGATGCAAAGTATTCTGTATTTTTTCAATTTTGAGTATAATCGTTGCTGTGTTGATGGGTATTGGGTTGCTGTGTTGATGTGTTTCGATTTGTTGTGATTGTTTGGATTTGTTGCTGGTGATTGTTTGGATTTGTTGCTGGTTGTTGTTTGGAATTGTTGCTGCATCTTCAGGTTTGTTGTGTCGATTTTTATGTTGTTAATTTGTTCCAACGGTAACATTACAACGACTTTATTTTTTTTGCCTCTCAGTATATACACCTGTAGGAATAGCTCCCGAAGATGAAGAAGCCATTTTAGCTTTTCAATTTGCTCTTCACGTTGGAAATGGAAATTTAACATAAAAAGAAGAAATTTTGAAAATTTGCCTTTAGCTGCAACAATGGCGTGCCCCGTTAGACTTGCCCTTATAGGACACCGGAGGCATGTTCCGTTTCCTTCAACATCGAAGTGAATCTGAATCCAATAGCAAACTATCTAACTCATTGTAATTAAACACAAACCAATTAATGAATCTAAATCAAATAGCACCCCACTATACCATTCTGTTCTGTTAGTTCGTTTAGAATTTTCCTAGTATGTATAGAGAGAAACAGGTTTCTGAATGGCAATACTTCTTGTACACAGATTGAATGTCTGTAGCAGATAGCTGTACCCCGAAGAATATCAGGTTTTTACTTTATAGAATCAAATTAACATGAATGTTTCTGCATTGCTTGTCGTCTTTGATCTAGCCGTCTCACTCTCAGTCATCTCTCTGTTTCTTTTCTTATCACCAAATATAACAAGCATTATCTCTTATGCAGCTCACAAGAAGCTGTGAGTCTCACTTCTCTTCCTCACTGGCCATTGTGTAGTATTCTGAAGGTGAGAGAGAATGCAATATCCCCACTTCTCTTCTGTGAAGGTCGTGGAGGATGTAATATTGTGAATTTTTTTCTTTGAAAAAGACAGTAATGCCCTTAAGTGTATTAATAATTGAGGGGCATATTAGACATTTCACAAGATTTGATTAATAGATGAGGGTGTAGAAAATAGGTTTTTAAGGCAAGATTTATATATGTAAGCTTGTTGTTATTAATTATGATTAGTCGAGATAGATGAAGATTTCAAGTTTATACACTTAAGTTTGATGGATTGATTATTATGAGTGATTTAATGGGTTGATTTCATTAGAAATTATGAGTTTTAGAGATAGTTGTGTAATGAATGTATTATGGGCAAGGAGTTTTATGAAATTACATGGAGATTATGGGAAAATGGTGTTTTGAGGTTGAAGAAAAGAATTGTGAAAATTACAGTTTAGTCTCTAAGTTTTGAAAAATTATGATTTGACATCTAAAACATATTTTAAAGTTTTGGATATATTAATTGTGATGTTAATATGATGAGTTTTAATTTCATCCTTGATTTTTGATATTTTCAACTTAGTTCTTGAATTTTGTAGAGTAATGATGTGGTCCCTATTTTTTCTAGTGAAATGGCAATCCAGTCCATAATTGTAAAAGATTGTTCTTAAGAGGTATTCTAATAAGAACTTTCAAATTTTTTAGTGGTGGATTATAAAGTTTAATTTTGTTTGGATTTGGAATTGATTCGATTGCAATATTGTCACTCTAAGTAATTAAATTAAATATATGTTGGAAGTATTATGAATTTGCATCCATTCATTTTGAAACTCGTTACATGATTGTGGGCAATTGATATGAATAATTCTTGGAAGTGTGTGTGTGTGTATAATATGTATGTTTAGATATGAATAAATCCTTGGTTGTATTTATGTAAAATATGTGTTGCGTGTTAAGTGTCTTAATATTATAAAATATATTTGTTTGCATTTATATGATTATATTGAAGTGTGAATTATGCATCTCGATACCATTCATACATTTTCAAAATGTTGTATCAATTATGTGAATTGTTGTACCTTTTAATAACGAAATGATGAGTTATGCACTAGTACAAATATGTCTAATGCATTCATCACATGTTTGTTTAATAATATTATTTCATGGTGTATTTATTTTAATTACTCACTAAGTCGTGGAAGCTCATCCCATTCCACAATGATTCTGTTTCAAGAATGAAGTTAGTGTAGGGTAATGATTATGATCTATACATTAATCAAATAAATTGATGGTATGAGGATTGTATGTATAGTCTATTATAAACTTATGATTATGATATATTGAATTAAGATATTTGATTAATAAAATTTCTTTGTGAAATTTCCTTTAGAAAATGTTTGGTATGCATGTAAAAGGCTTACATGGTTAAGATGACCTATGGTGATCCTTTCAATTGTGTTCTAGCACACCAATATGTTTTCGAGGCGTGACATAATATATATCTATACATATAATTATTAATCAACCACAAATTATATAAACCGAATGCATATATCCTTTAGTAAACAAATTTATAAATGAGAACTCCTAAATATTGTTCATGTCATTATCATATCTAATGAATAAATATTTTTGCACTATATCAAAAATGATTTTTTTAGTCCAAGTCCTTGCTTAGAGGTTTAAAGGCAAGAGTGGGAACTTGTTGATAGAAAGGTGTGAATTTTATCTCCAACCAATATCCCTAGACTTGGCAGTATAATAGGCCTAAACAATATGGATGCAGCTAGCTTCCAGGCCTAAGAGCACACGAGTCCAGTGAGCCCCAAACCCAACGTATTTGGACTTAACAATATAAAAAATATATTTTTAATATTAAAATAATCTAAAAATCAATTAAAATATAAATACTTTTACATAATATATATTTAATAATATAAAAAATATATTTTTAATATTAAAAATAATCTAAAAATCAATTAAAATATAAATACTTTTTACATAATATATGTTTAATAATATAAAAAATATATTTTTAATATTAAAAATAATCTAAAAATCAATTAAAATATAAATACTTTTTACATAATATATGTTTAATAATATAAAAAATATATTTTTAATATTAAAAAAATTAATTAAGATATAAATAATTATTACATGATATATGTTTATTAATATAAAAATATATATTTTTAATATTAAAATAATCTAAAAATTAATTAAAAGCAATATGAAAAGTATGATAACCAAACACATAAAATAATTTTTTTCCAACCCCAAACTTAACCACAGTTTTAACCAAACACTTCACAATTTATTTTAAACCGCAGCAAAAATACTTTTCTTTAAACTACTTTTTCAAACCTGAACCATAAAAACAAAAACAATACTAAACATGTCCTAAAAGCCTAAGAGGACATAAGTCTAACGTACTACTAAATTCAACAATCATGAACTCTACAGTTTGCCAAGAGAGTTAAAGGCTAGAAGATTGTTATAGGCCTTATGTTGGGCTACTAGACTCTTTTGCTTATCCTTATGATTTTTAACGTGATGTTAATTTCACTGATATTAGTCTCCCTGCACTCATAGGTATACAAGAAGTCCCCTGAAAACATACTAATTTTCTATCTCATTAATGTTATGTAATAAATATTTATTCATTATTTATATTATATTGAAGATATTTACACTCATTATTACAGCAAAAACGACAGGGTCAAAGACTATAAATATATCATGAACCATCTAGGCAAAAAGTTCACAATTTTTATTATCTAAACAAACAATTCTAAATACCAGAATATTTATTATATCATACAAGAACATAACATTCTTGTTCTTGGAATTTAAAGTTCATTCTCTCATTAATACTATCTCTCACTTAAAGTTAGTCTTCTACCACCAATTATCCACTTTCTAAACTTTGAAGAATATCCTATTGATATGAACATATGACTATCTGCTTTGTGAATACCAAAAAAAACTCATTCTTGAACCTACTGAAACATAATCAATATCATTTGAAAATAATTCTTATGAGAAGGCATTGCTAATATTTTATGTAATTTCTCATATACTTGAACTAATTCTTACCAGAAGGGCCAACACTGTTATTGAGCATGAATATGTTGAGTTCACTTCACCAGCGATCCAAGCTTTAGAGTTGCCAGAATGACTAGAAATAATGGATTTCGGTCTACCAACACACACACACAGACACACAACAGTCTACCAGTAATCAATAATTTGTTAGAGATCTGAAATTGATTTCAATCTATTCAGGAACAGGTGGGATGGAGACAAGTAATAGGTCTATTATGTGGCAGCTTTCTTTACATAGACTGTTCATGAAATCATGAACAGCAGGCCACATGGCAGACAGTTAATCAAAAGTAGTTTTGGCGTGGTGGCTATTAAACGCAGCCCATATTCTTTAAATGCAAGTAAATATCAATTGAAGCTGCCATGAGTGAATTAATCTGACCAAATTCATTTCATGCAAATACACTTATAAGGCACTGACCCAATGATGGGTAATGACAGGTTTCAGAAATGGCTGCTACTATTTTATGGTATTCCTAGGAGTATTTGGTTAACCAGAAATATTTTGGCTGTTAATGATGGTTAATGACTCTTGTTTTTTTTATTATATGCTTGATTAAGAAATTGTGAAGCTTATTTCTCTTACACGGGTATTTGAACTGGATAGATACCAAAAGATGACGATAAATAGTATTTAATTGAACGTGTAAAATGGATCGGATCCACACATATAAAAATGTTTGATGGGATGACTGGTCATATAAGTAGGGCAATATTCCTTTCACATTATTTTTTGCTCGCTACTTTAATTTGACAGGTCAACAAAGGGAAGGGTATATTTAGTGAGGTGACATATCTTTCTTAATTGCATTGGTTTGCATGCCCGTGATGATACTGCAGCTCCTTCCTCCTTTCGGTTCCTCTCTCTGTATAAATACCACCTCCCTTCCTTTTGCCTTAAAAAATCATCTTATTTCAAAATTTAAGCACATATAAAATTTCAAAATATAATATATATTATTATTTAACATGTTTTTTCTCTATATTGCTTAAAAAATCAACTCTCTCTCTCTCTCTGTGCGGGCGCTGCGCGAGTGGTAACAAAGAACATAACTGAGTTTGCATGCAGGGGGGGGGTAGGAGATCAATATTGAAGCAGAGGTGGTGTAATATTAACCAAAGGAAAATGTGGAGGCTAAAGATTGCAGAGAAAGGGAGCAACCCTTACATATTCACCACGAATGATTTTGTTGGAAGGCAGATATGGGAGTATGACCCAATCGCTGGAACTCCTGAAGAGCGTGAACAAGTAGAAGAGGCTCGCCGGAATTTTACCAAAAACCGCTCGAAAGTCAAGCCCAGCTCTGATCTTCTTTGGCAATATCAGGTACGTAATGCATATATATTCCGCTTCTAAAAATTTATTTACTATCTAGTAACCATTATAATTTTTTTATTTTGTTTTTTTACCCTGTATATATAACGAGTTTCTTAAAATAGTTAAGTTTTTTCTCCTTTAAATTCTATATATACATAAAAAAAGTTAGTTGAGTAACTGTAAGCAACTAACTAAAACACGTTCATGTGTATCTTTCCCTAAATTACTAGCCTGATTGGCAGATTACATTAATCAATCTATTTAATTAACTAACATTAAAGAATCACCATATATATGCATGTTAATGTATGCATGTATATGAAGGTGATGTTTGGTTACCTTAATTCTTGGAATAAATAAACATGTTTGATTAGAAATACTGCATATATATGAAGATAGAATAATATAAATTTATCTTTAAAATAAATTTATCTTTAAAATAAATTTATCTTTAAAATAAATTTATATTTTTTTTAAAAATAAAATACAAGAGTAAATATTCTCTTTATCTTCATCTGTTCTTAATCCAAAGTTAGTAACCATGCACAATATAACTTATATAATCATCTTTTCTATCCTAATAAAGCATGCATCTGTTGAGGAATTGGGTAATTGAATATTGTTCTGTTAAACAATATTCAATATTATTAAGTCTAGCTGGCATTTCTTGTTAGGTCTAGCTGGCAGTCCAGTTGGCACTTCTGTCGTCTACTGGGTTTGTTAAGCATTTCTTTAGTGTGGTCTGTTTTTCATTTCTGCTTTCATTTTCTGTTCTTCCATTTCTATTTCAACAAACTTTGTTTCCGTATGTATGTAAAGGCCTATATATGGGTCAATACTTATTAAATGATTACTGTGGTTTCCATTCCTCAAATATTGTGTGGGCAATTGTTCATTACAATTGGTATCAGAGCTGGGTCTCGCCAATGATCTGTTCTTGGGTTGAAATTTGGGGTTAATTGAGTGAAACACAGGGAGAGTGAAACACGAGTGAAACACAGTGAGAATTGAAGAAAAACACGAGTGAAACACAGGGAGAGTGAACATCATATCATCGGAGGGCAACAACTTCGTTCAACCGGCGATTCCAAAGTTCGATGGTTATTACGACCATTGGGCTATGCTTATGGAGAATTTTCTCCGGTCCAAGGAGTATTGGGACTTGATTGAGAAAGAAATACCAACGGCAACAGGAGAAGCAACAGAAGCACAGTGCAAGGTGATTACAGACTTGAAGCTTAAAGACTTGAAGGTAAAAAACTATCTATTCCAAGCTATAGATAGGAATATTATTGAGACCATTCTCAATAAGGAGACGGCAAAAAACATTTGGGATTCAATGAGCTTGAAGTACCAAGGTTCCACAAAAGTGAAACGAGCCCAGCTGCAGGCGTTGAGAAGAGAGTTCGAGCTTCTGGGCATGAGAGAAGGAGAAAAGGTTAATGAGTATTAGCCAGGACTATGGTTATAGCAAACAAAATGAGATCGCAGGGAGAAAAACTGGAGCAGAATGTGATTATTGAAAAGATTTTGAGGTCAATAACACTCAAATTCAATTATGTGGTGTGTTCAATTGAAGAATCCAATAACATTTCAACTATGTCTGTGGATGAACTCCAGAGTAGTTTGTTGGTCCACGAACAAAGAATGATTGGGCAAAAGGATGAAGAACATATCCTGAACATCACCAACACAGAGAGGGCTAGAGCAAGGGATGTATACAGGACAAATGGAAGAGGAAGAGGTCGAGGAGCTTTTAGAGGAAGGGGTCGCAGCTGGAATAGGCAGCCTCTAAATAAAGCACTTGTGGAATGCTTTAACTGTCACAAATTGGGTCACTACCAATTTGAATGTCCGCAGATGAGAAATGTTGCAAACTACACTGAGTTTGCTGAAAATGAGGAGATGCTGTTAATGTCCTTTATAAACATGGAAGAATCAACAATAAGAGATAATGGGGTTGCTGAAGATGAGAAGATGGTATTAATGACCAATGTGGATGAGCCAACAACAAGAGAGAGTTTGTGGTTTTTGGACTCAGGCTGCAGCAATCATATTTGTGGAAACAGAAGTTCTTTTTCAGACTTCAATGAAGGTTTCAGACAAACAGTAAAGCTTGGGGACAACTCGACAATGATGGTAATGGGGAAGGGCAATATCAGACTACAAGTCGGTGGCATAACTCAGGTGATTACTGAAGTTTATTTTGCACTTGTGTTAAAAAATAATTTGCTAAGTGTGGGACAATTACTAGAAAAAGGTCTTGTATTTTTTTATCAAGAATGGGATATGCAAGATTTATCATCCTAGGAGAGGATTAATTATGCAATCCAAGATGTCAGCAAATAGAATGTTTACTGTCATGACTTCAGTAATTCATCAATCTTCTGCATGCCTTCAAACTATGATTAATGACAGTACACACCTATGGCACTGTCGTTTTGGGCATCTCAGCCTAAAAGGACTAAGAACCTTGTTCTATAAAAAAATGGTGCGGGGACTACCAATGCTTGAAGCTTCATCAAAGGTGTGCTCGGATTGTATGGTTGGGAAGCAGCATAGAGAAGCAATGCCCAAGAAGAGTCTGTGGAGAGCTTCTCAGCAACTCCAGTTGATCCATGCTGACATCTACGGGCCTATCAAGCCTGAATCTCACAGCCACAAGAGGTATTTAATCAACTTCATTGATGATTACAGTAGAAAAACCAGGGTTTATTTCTTGTCAGAAAAATCTGAGGCATTTGATGTGTTTAAGAAATTTAAGGCTCTAGTGGAAAAGGAAACCAGTTATTTTATTTGTTGCCTGCGTACTGATAGAGGTGGGGAGTTCACCTCAACAGAATTTAATCAATTTTGTAGTGATAATGGGATAGCAAGCCAGCTTACTGCCTCTTATACACCCCAGCAAAATGGGGTGGCTGAGAGAAAAAATCGTACTGTCATGAACATGGTACGTAGCATGTTGTTAGAAAAACAAATTCCTAGGAAATTCTGGTCTGAGGCTGTTAACTGGGCTAATCACATTCTGAATAGATGCCCAACCACGGCTTTAAAGGAAATAACACCTGAGGAAACCTGGAATGGTAATAAACCCTCAGTACATTACTTTAGAATTTTTGGATGTGTTGTTTATGCCCATGTTTCAGATAATCGTAGAACAAAGTTGGATGATAAGAGTGAAAAATGCATTTTCTTGGGTGTGAGTGAGGAATCTAAAGCCTATAGGCTATACAATCCCATCTCAAAAAGGGTGATAACAAGTAGAGATGTAATATTTGCTGAAAATGAGAATTGGGAATGGGAAGAAAATAATACTGGGCTGGAAACTGATGTGTTAGAATGGGGTGATGAGCAAACTGATGGGTCAGAATGGGGAGATGAGCAGGCTGTCAGGACTCAAAATAATCCTGAGATGAGTGAAAATACTGAAGAACAGGATGTTAGGCAAGCTGTTAGGACTCGAGATGATCCTGAAATGAGAGAAAATATTGAAGCAGAGGGGTCACCATCTGCTGGATGTGCAAACATTGGATATGGAGAAGCAGAAAATTCATCAATTCAACCTCAAGGAAGAAACAGAAAGGAGCCCATATGGATGTAAGATTATGTGTTAGGGGAGGAGTTACTGGAAGAAGATAGGAACCTAGCAATGTTTGCTATCTTTGAAGATCCAGTTATATTTGAAGAAGCTGTGAAAGGGCAGAACTGGAGAGAAGCCATGAGACTGGAAATCAAAGCCATCACAGAAAATGACACATGGGAACTGACAACATTACCAAGGGGGCAAAGAAAATAGGGGTGAAATGGGTGTATAAAACCAAGCTAAATGAGAAGGGTGAGGTCGATAAATTTAAAGCTCGACTTGTAGCAAAGGGTTACTCACAGCAGTATGGTATTGATTACAATGAGGTTTTTGCTCCAGTAACAAGATGGGATACCATTAGGGTGGTTCTTGCTCTTGCAGCACAAAAGGGTTGGTGTGTGTTTCAATTAGACGTAAAAAATGCATTTTTACATGGGGAACTAAAAGAAGCTGTGTTTGTTGATCAACCACAAGGGTTTGAGGTAAAGGGAGAAGAACACAAAGTCTACAAGCTAAAAAGCGCATTGTATGGACTCAAACAAGCTCCTAGAGCTTGGTACAGCAGAATTGAAGGGTATTTTAACAAAGAAGGGTTTGAAAAGTGTTACTGTGAACACACACTCTTTGTAAAGACTGAAGTTAGAGGTAACATTCTTATAGTCAGCCTTTATGTAGATGCTCTAATATTTACAGGAAACAATGAAGACATGTTTGCAAGATTTAAGGAGTCAATGAAGAGTGAATTTGCTATGTCTGATATCGGGAAAATGAAGCATTTCCTTGGTGTGGAAGTCATACAAAACCAGCATGGGACATTTATCACACAGAAAAGGTATGCGTATGAGATACTGGAGAGGTTTGGAATGATGAATAGCAAGCCAGTGAACAATCCAATTGTTCCAGGATGTAAACTGTCAAGGGATGAAAAAGGAATGGCTGTGAACACAACAACATTCAAGCAAATGATAGGCAGTCTCATGTATTTAACTGCTACGAGACCAGATTTAATGTATTCTGTTTGTCTGATTAGTAGGTATATGGAGAGACCTACGGAGTTGCATTTGCAGGTTGCAAAAAGGATATTGAGATACCTGAAGGGGACAACTGAGCTTGGAATTGCTTATAAAAGGGGAAAAGAAGAGACATTAATGGGGTTTGCTGATAGTGACTATGCAGGGGACATTGATGATAGGAAAAGTACCTCTGGGTACATTTTCATGCTTGGAACTGGTGTAGTCTCATGGTCTTCGAAAAAACAACCAGTTGTGAGTTTATCCACCACAAAGGCATAGTTCATTGCAGCAGCTTTCAGTGCATGTCAAGGAATTTGGCTGAGACGAGTTCTTGAGAAATTGGGGCACACTCAAAGCAAATGCACAACCATTTATTGCAATAATAGCTCAGCCATAAAGCTTTCAAAAAATCCAGTCATGCATGGGAGGAGTAAACATATAGATGTTAAGTTCCATTTCTTGCGTGATTTGACTAAGGAAGGAACTATTGAATTGATACACTGTCCCACACAAGAGCAACTTGCTGATATTATGACTAAGCCCCTCAAATTGGAAGCATTCTTGGAGCTGTGCAACAGACTTTGTATATGTTCAAGTTTAGTTTAAACTAATTGCATTGCTGCAATTTAGTTTAAGGGAGAGTATGTTGAGGAATTGGGTAATTGAATATTGTTCTGTTAAACAATATTCAATATTATTAAGTCTAGCTGGCATTTCTTGTTAGGTCTAGCTGGCAGTCCAGTTGGCATTTCTGTCGTCTACTGGGTTTGTTAAGCATTTCTTTAGTGTGGTCTGTTTTTCATTTCTGCTTTCATTTTCTGTTCTTTCATTTCTGTTTCAACAAACTTTGTTTCCGTCTGTATGTAAAGGCCTATATATGGGTCAATACTTATTAAATAATTACTGTGGTTTCCATTCCTCAAATATTGTGTGGGCAATTGTTCATTACAGCATCTCAGTTCCTATCTGGGTAAGATGTAAACAAGGAACTTGCTGAAGTCGACCAATAATTCAATGGCAGTAAAATATGAAATGGTAACATTTTACAGAAAGGGTTTTTTTGGTAATGTGATGTAATATTGATCTGTGGCCATTTTTTCTATAACTCCAGCCTTATCCATGTCAGATGTAAAGTAGGAGCTTGCTGAAGTTGACCAATAATTAACTGCAGTAAAAATAAGATTGGCAAAATTTTGCAAGAAGGGCTATTAATTGAATGTAGAAAACATGAATGGTCCATGCGGTAAGAGTTGAGGATGGTGAGGAAGTGACATATGAAAAGACCACAACAGCATTAAGGAGGTCAGCCAACTTTTTTTCAGCTTTGCAGGCAAGCGATGGCCACTGGCCTGCTGAAAATTCCGGGGTCCTTTTTTTCCTTCCTCCATTTGTACGTATCTTTTTTTATACCATTATGCTAACTCATGTTTTAATAGAGTAATGCTATATACTATATATATATATATATATAGATGGACTTTGGTATTGGAAAAATAATCAACCAGGGCAAATAATATTGTAGGTGTTTTGCTTCTACATTACTGGTCATCTCAACACCATGTTCCCTCCTGAGTACCGCAAAGAAATCTTTCGTTACATATACAATCATCAGGTAATTAATTTATTAATTTCTTATCACTTGAAAAAAAAATCTTTATTAGTAATCTAATTAATTATGCAAAATTAACATGATATGTTGCAGAATGAAGATGGGGGGTGGGGATTGCACATAGAAAGTCACAGCAACATGTTTTGCACAACTTTCAGCTACATTTGTCTACGTATGCTTGGGGTAGGACCAGATGAGGAAGCTTGTGCAAGAGGAAGAAAATGGATTCTTGACCGTGGTGGTGTCTCTTCCATTCCCTCTTGGGGCAAGACTTGGCTTTCGGTATGATCTTTTCTTCTTCTTTGGGTTATATGGATTTTTAGAAAATCAGTCATATATTTATATATATAATATATAGCTAGTCCAATTTATGATTCATAAGTGTAGTATAATAATATTTCTTCTTCATTTTGATATAGATTCTTGGTCTGTTTGACTGGTCTGGATGTAACCCAATGCCCCCAGAGTTCTGGATTCTGCCTACTGCCCTTCCTGTTCATCCAGGTAATTCATTAGCAAAACAGTACATTTCGCTGTTCTTTTAGCTTGATTTGCAAGTCAGTAATTATTATTGAAAAAAAGGCAGCAAAAATGTGGTGCTACTGTCGATTGGTTTACATGCCAATGTCATATCTCTATGGAAAAAGATTCGTCGGACCAACTACACCTCTGATTCTATCACTGAGAGAAGAACTCTACCTTGAGCCTTACGAAAGTGTCAGGTGGAGGCAAGTCAGACATTTATGTGCAAGGGAGGATCTTTACTATCCCCATTCCTTGATTCAGAACTTCCTTTGGGATAGTCTGTATTTGATGTCTGAACCTCTTCTTACTCGCTGGCCCTTTAACCAGTTGATCAGAAAGAAGGCTCTTGAAGTGACAATGAAGCACATTCATTATGAAGATGAGAGCAGCAGATACATTACTATTGGATGTGTAGAGAAGGCGCTGTGCATGCTTTCATGCTGGGTGGAGGACCCAGATGGTGTTGCTTTCAAGAGGCATCTTGCTAGGGTTCCTGATTACTTGTGGGTTGGAGAAGATGGAATGAAGGCTCAGAGCTTTGGTAGTCAGTTGTGGGATGCTACGTTTGGCTTTCAAGCTTTGTTTACTAGTGAGCTTGGTGAAGAAATCAAGCCTACACTGGCTAAATCTTTTGATTTCATCAAGAAATGTCAGGTTGTGGATAATCCAGCAGGTGACTTCATGGGAATGTATCGGCACATTTCTAAAGGATCATGGACTTTCTCTGATCAAGATCATGGGTGGCAACTTTCTGATTGCAGAAGCTTTAAAGGTTAAAATGACATCGACTACATTAATTATTATTTTCTTGAAAACATTTTTATAAATTAAAGTAGATCTGATTTTCATCCTCTCTTGTTCAGTGTGTTCTCTTTGGTCAAATGTTGCCCACTGAATGCATTGGTGAGAAATTGGATCCTCGGATGATTTTTGAAGCTGTCAATATCATTCTTTCACTACAGGTGAGTAAATGGTTGGTTTTATCTTTTTTGTCTTTGAAATTTTCTGTTCTGCACTTTCTTTCTTTCAAAGAACTGCATCTAGAGTGGCATCAGAATTTTGATCTTCATCCTTCAATTAAATTCAGGGACCAAGAGGTGGTCTTGCAGGCTGGGAGCCTATTCGCGGTGAAATGTGGTTAGAGGTAAATTATATGCTAATATCTTTTCCTTTTCTTTTTAGAATCAAAATTGTATTCAATTAACTCCATCATATCAATTGAATATTATTTTTTGGTATTTTTTGTTCTTAGAAACTCAATCCTATGGAATTCCTGGAGAACATAGTCATCGAGCACGAGTAGGAATTTTCTTACAATCCTTTTCCCTTTATTTCGTACCATAAATATTAAATTTCTCTGGTTCTGTTTACGTATATGGTGTCATACAATGCAGCTATGTTGAGTGCACATCATCGGCAATCCATGGATTTGTGATGTTTATGAAGCTGTACCCAGGACATAGGAAGAAAGAAATTGAGACTTTTATCACAAGAGCTGTCGAATATCTCAAAATGATTCAAATGCCTGATGGTTCATGGTATGGAAACTGGGGAGTTTGCTTCATTTACAGCACATGGTTTGCACTCCTTGGGCTAGCAGCTGCTGGAAAAACCTACTATAACAACCAAGCGATGCGTAGAGGCGTCGATTTTCTTCTCAGGGTACAGTCTCCAGATGGTGGCTGGGGTGAGAGCTACCTAGCTTGCCCAAACAAGGTAATTAACTTCATTTCTGCAGTTAAGTTATGCCGAGACATGAGGGAAAATAATTAATTTGAATAAAGATTAATGCTATGCTTCATTTTTCAGATATACACAGCTCTCGAAGAAAACCGATCAACTTATGTTCACACAGCTTGGGCTATGCTTGGTTTGATTCATGCTGGCCAGGTCAGTTCCTTATGTACTAGCTAGTTGATCTTTCCCAGTTGCTTTAGTTCTGCAAATACATTATGCTGATCTTCATTCCGAATTTCATTTATCTTTTTGTCATTGTTTTTGTTTGGATAGGTGGATAGGGATCCGACTCCACTTCACCGCGCTGCTAAGTTGTTAATCAATTCTCAAGCTGAAGATGGTAGCTATCCTCAGCAGGTATCTTGACATGACCTAGCCATTGTAACTATAAGTACTGATATGGCTTTGGTGACTCCCATTTCCTTGAATAACTTTCCACTTGATTTTGCTTAATCATTGTCTGAATTTTTCTGCAGGAAATTACTGGAGTTTTCAAGAATAACTGCATGTTGCACTACCCTATATATAAGAATGTTTTCCCATTATGGGCTCTGGGAGAATACCGAAAAAATGTTCCATTTCCATCAAAGAAGCTTTGAGTCAACCTTTTGTTTTTGTTCAACAAGAGATAGATATAGAGTTTGTTTGTGTAGAGAAGCAGGAAAGAAACTGCACAGATCCCATATGCGTACATGGGGTAGTGGCCGGACTTATTTTATGTGAATAAACTAGATATATGCTCAGAGAAGCTTGTATAAAGTTGAACCAAAAAACAAAGTTTATCATAATGCCATGTATCTATTATATTAATCAAAACCAGATCAACCTTTCTGATCTTGTAAATTAGAATGGATGATTTTCTATATGCAACTACAATTATTTTGAGGCGACTGACCATCAATTCTAGGCATGAATAACCTACAATCCCACCTAGTTTCATCTGTCAACAGGGATTTCGGTGATTTTCTTTCATTTTGTTTTTTGTTAGTGCCTTGGAAGCCAACCAAACCAAGCTTAATACTGAAAAGGAAAAAAATTCTACATCAGGCATTAACTGCATAGATATAGTAGACAGGATAACTATTAATCGAGCATTAGACATAACTTAAAATTAGCATATCTGCCTAATATAACAGCACTAACAACTAATCATCATAATTAAATCGAAGGCTGGCCTTGGATCTCTCCTGCACTCACCTCTACCTCTAAAATACAAATCCCTTCTACGCTGTCACCCAGGCAAATCTTAGTTGCTTGAGCATCTTCCATTTTTCTTTTCCATTGTTATCTCTGCATCCTGGTCATCTTTACTATTCCTGGAATTGCACATCAACTGTGTCGCTGTCCTGGTTATTGCGTTCTCCATTTCTGAAAGACTAGGAAATTAAGACAAAAATAAGTGAACGAAGACTTCTGACTATTGATAATTCTGGAGAGAATAGTAAACATTTGAGAACTCTTGAGCACTGTACTAATGGTAATGGCTGCGCACGTAGCTACGTTTGCGCGCGCAACCACCTCATCATTAGCCCCCCTTGTTCTTGCTTTTGTGTTATCCACTGTGGTTACATCCTCTGGTTCACCAGATTCTGATGCTCTTTTAAAGTTCAAGAACCTGCTAGCGAACAACGAGGCTATTAATAGCTGGAATCCCTCTGTGAAACCATGTGAATGGGATAGATCAAATTGGGTTGGTGTGCTTTGTTTGAATGGAAGCATCCGGGGTTTGCAGCTTGAACATATGGCACTTGCCGGTGATATTGATTTGGAAGCACTTGCTCCCTTGCCTTCGTTTAGAACATTAAGCCTTATGGATAACAATTTTGATGGTCCATTGCCTGATTTCAAGAAACTAGGGAAGTTGAAAGCGTTGTATTTGTCAAACAACCGATTCTCAGGAGACATTCCTGACAACGCATTTGAAGGCATGGGTTCATTAAAGAGACTGTACCTGGCGAATAATCTTCTTACAGGCAAGATTCCTTCGTCACTTGCTACCTTGCCTAAGTTGATGGAATTGAAGCTTGAAGGAAACCAATTTCGAGGCCAAATACCTAATTTTCAACAGAAGGGTATGAAGACAGTAAGTGTAGCCAGCAATGAATTGGAGGGTCCAATCCCAGAATCCCTGAGCAGATTGAGTCCAAATTACTTTGCAGGTAATCTTTCTATCCAAGCAGAGATTACTTATGCCACTTTATGATGTATTTATTTAATTTCTCAGCAGCATTTTCCTGAGAAAATCTTTCTTAACTAAATCATTTTCAGGCAATAAAGGACTATGTGGACCCCCGTTAGGGCCATGCATACCCTCTCTACCTTCTACCCCCAGAGTTACTGGGAAGAAATTTAGCATTCTATACATTGTAATCATTATATTGATTGTGCTGCTAATACTAGCAGCCATTGCTTTTGCATTCCTTTTGTTTTCCCGGAAAAAATGTAAAAGTCGAATACAGAGGACAGCATCATCACCAGAGGAGAACTCCAACAAAATGGTGGCTTCTTATTATAGGGATGTGCATCGTGAATCGTCAGAGACTAGATCCCATGCAAAGAAGGCTGATCATGGAAAGTTGACATTCCTGAAGAACGACATTGAGAAGTTTGATTTGCAAGACTTGCTTAGAGCCTCAGCAGAAGTTTTGGGGAGTGGGACATTTGGATCTTCATATAAGGCAGTTGTCGTTGGACAACCTGTGGTTGTTAAGAGATATCGGCATATGAACAACGTGGGGCGAGAAGAGTTCCATGAGCACATGAGAAGGTTAGGGAGGTTGAAACATCCCAACTTGCTACCTCTTGCGGCATATTACAATAGGAGAGATGAGAAGCTTTTGGTTACAGAGTTCGCTGAGAATGGTAGCCTGGCTAGTCACCTTCATGGTAAGTTCATGATGCATCGACTGTAATTTTTTCTAAAAATCGTCAAAGTCTTTGTGTACTTACAGCCATTCTGCCTGTCTTCTACAGGAAATCATTCAGCGGAAGAAGATGGACTTGAATGGCACAGCCGCTTGAAAATCGTCAAAGGAGTAGCCAGGGGTTTGGCTTTTCTCTACAATGAGCTTCCTATAATTGCTCCACATGGACACTTAAAATCTTCCAACGTGCTCCTAGACGAGTCATTCGAGCCTCTCTTGACAGACTATGCTCTAAGACCCGTGGTCAACCCTGAACATGCCCACATGTTCATGATGGCTTACAAATCACCTGAGTATGCACAGCAAAGCCGGACATCAAACAAAACAGATATATGGAGTTTTGGAGTTTTAATACTGGAGATGTTAACTGGCAAGTTCCCAGAGAACTATCTAACACCATGTTATAGCAGTGATGCAGACTTGGCAACTTGGGTTAATAACATGGTGAAGGAAAAGCGAACAAGTGAAGTGTTTGATAAGGAAATAGCGGGAACAAAAAATAGCAAAGGAGAAATGATAAAACTTTTGAAGATTGGATTGAGTTGCTGTGAAGAGGATGTAGAGAGAAGGTTGGACATTAAGGAAGCTGTCGAGAAGATTGATGTACTGAAAGAAGGAGACGACGATGAAGAACTTTACGGAAGTGATCAAGGGAAAGCATATAGTGTTAGAGGGAATGATCAGGAAGGATATTCCTTCACATTGGATCGATGATTGTCGGAGGTATATGGAGTGAAATTAAGGCGTATAGAACAATATCACAAGGGATGAAGGGTGGAAGAATCTGTTATGATCAGGGTTAGCTTTCTCTGTTAAGTACTGTAGAAAATGTTGCAAGGCAATAATTAGCTGATAGAATTTTAATTTTATGTTTTTGGGTTTTAGAAGGAAATTAAGAGGAAAAAAGGAAACCTGTAAGAATACATATATTATTTATTTTTCATTCAATTCATTTTGGTCATCATTTGTGCATGTTATGTCCCCCCACATGAAAAGTAACCCTAGTAGGTACGCCTGATTCATAGCATCTCTGTAAACCAGGTCTCATTTGTACCCTTCATGCTTGGCAACGCCAGATTTTTCTTGGTGCTTGTAAACTTGGCATTCATTTGACAATGAAATTTATTTATAGCTTCCGGATCAGCTGCTAGAATTCACAACCATGCATGTGCCTAGTCCAGCCACATATATATTCTGTCTCTTTTCTGATCAGTAAGTTTATGATGCATTTGAATTCTCCCAGCAGTGTATGCTCCTGTCATAATTATGAATCATAGGCTCAAGCTTTGCTATCATTCTTAAACTTAAACTAGAGTCCAGGGTAGTATTTTTCCATAGGGAAGTCTTCCAATGGCATGCTGTTAAGGTTTTTTGCCCTTAAAGGCTTGATCAAATGGATAGTTAATATTGCAATCCTTATCACCAGAAATCCCTCAAAAGGAAAATATACATACATATATATTTGTTCATGAAGATTTTAAAAGTCACAAATTTATTTATTGAGAACTTTATGCTTTCAGACGGATCATTACATTTCGAACAAGAATCAGCAGCATTCAAAAACTAAAGGGTGTAGGGAAACTTGGCCCTGACCAGTAGTGCATGTCTCGTTTTTCTTTTTAACAAATTGTTTTGTATTAACAGAAATATGAAAAGGAACAGGGGCTCGGCTTGCACACTTAAATTCTGTGCTGGCCGAGGCATTAGGCCCATTGGCCGATACAAACTGCTTGGCTATCTGCCGCCAGAATGGCAGCCTATTCGGCTACACAATCTCAGCAAAGGCCAGGCTGAGGGCATAAAGCCCAAAACATATAGTTAGAAAGTAAATAAGAAGAAAGAAGAAAAATGGTATTCGCCAGCTAAGAGGGCCCATTTACAATGATAGCCCTTGCCAGTAAATTCCAACGAATCCTGGTCAAGTCATCAAGCATGGTGAGCGAGACTTCACTGAGCAGGTGTAAGCGGATACACTGGAAGATGTCTTTTGTGAGCTTCTGGTGAGAGCAAAGTTATTGATACCGTTTTGTTTCGGCCGAAATGACCGAAACGTTTCGTACCAGGTAAAAAAACAAAACAAAACGATGTCGTTTTCATCTCGTTTTAAATACCGGTCGGTACCGGAAATACCGGCCAAATACCGGCCGAAACACCCCGGAATCACCCCGGGTGTGCCGTTCCGGCCATGCCAAAATTTTACTTCCCGCCTTTCCCGTGTCCTCTCTCTCTCTCTCTCTCTCTCTCTCTCTCTCTCTCTATATATATATATATATATATATATATATATATATGTATATGTGTGTGTGTGTGTATATGTGTATATAGTTATATACTATTATTTATTATTTATGAGATGTATTGAAAATACAAAAATAAAAATAATAAAAATTAAAAAATATATATTATAAAAAAATAAAATTATATCAACTTTGATTTTACATAAAATAAAATTTTTTTTTTTTTTTAAGTTTTTTCACATATATAATTAATTAATTATATATGAACAGTACAACCCCGAAACGGCACACCGAAACGCTCCGAAACCGAAACATTTCGTACCAATAAAAAAAACGAAACGGTTACCGAAACGGTATTGACAACTTTGGGTGAGAGACAAAAGCTTTCAAGCCACAGGTAATAAACTGTGATGGAGAGCAAGGTTTTGGCAATGTGGCCTCGAAGATCCTTCTTCCTGCTATGAACTGTGTTTGTCCAATGGAGGAGCCTCTACCAAGATATAGAATGTGTTTGGTATTATTTTTATTATTGTAGTTAAGGTTTCAAAAAAAAAATAGTTTTATAAAAAATATTTTAATTTCTATTCAAAATAAGTTTTGAAATGTTTGGTTAAAACTATGGTTGAGTTTGAGGTTAATAAAAATCAGTTTAATGTGTTTAATTACCAGATTTTTTATATTACTTTCAACTTGTGATATTATTTTAAAGGTTATAAATATACACACGCATATATTATTTTTTAAATATTATAGATTGAATAATTATAATAATATAATATAATTAATAATTTAAGTAAATTGAGCACTTTGTTGAGTCAAATTAGCATTAATAATTATTTTAAATTTATCAATTTAGACCTTTCTTAATTTATTTTAGTAAATAAAAATATTAATAATTATATATATGATTGCAACAATCTTTCTTCCAACAAGTATAGAAGGTTAGACTTTGTTAAGCCTATGAATCATTAGAAATTTTCGTATTTATTGAACTAAATGCATCTAAGGAAACAAGAATAGGTATTAAAAAAATTAACAGTGAAGAGTAACGTGTAGGTTATTGTTACACTAACGCGCAGGTAGCTGTGGCCATGAGAAAAGCAGCAGATGTGTGGAAAGCAGCAAGTTACAGTTTTAAATAGAGTTTAGATTATTTTTGAAGATAGGATCCACGCAAAATTTTCAGCTTTTTTATACTAATCAAACACCTAACACATAACTTTTTTATAATCTCTAACCACATCACACTCCCAAACACTTTCGTAGAAGGCCATCGAATGTTTGCATGTTTTGAAGCTGCTTCCCAAACTAACCTTGAGTACTGGCAAAGGAAAAACATATGCTTGTGGATTTCTGGATGAGAGATGCACAACACACATTTCAAGGTCCTGCATGGTATTTTTCGTCACAATTATAACACAACCCCTTGTCCCTCCTCTCCTGCATTTGGCTGGCAGTAAGTCTTTTAATGGGTAGGGGATATTTTTTTTGGGAATTTTGGTTGTATTGGGCTGTATTTTGTGGGGCTGGAAGTCTTGGGAATGTATTTTGTGGGGCTGGAAATTTTGGTGCAGGTAATCTAAGTGGGGCTTGCTTAGGGTAAGCTGGTATATAGTTGTTGGTTGTTGTGTTGTTGTTGTTGTGGTTTGTGTGTAAGTTTCGGATTGGATAGTGCCTCCTCCCAACTTCTTCTTCCTGTAATTTGGCCAACCCAAAAGCAGCTGAAAGTGTGCTTGGTCTGAACATGGTAACTATTATTCTCAACTCATCTCGTAATCCACTTAGAAAAGTACTAATACAGAACTCCTCACTTAGACCTGTGATTTTATTTGACAGGATTTCAAAAGCTGATTGATACTCCTCTACACTCCCCGTCTGTCGCAGCTTGGTAAAGGCGCCTACTGGATCCTCAAAAGCTGAAGGTCCAAATCTGGTGTGAATGGCCTCCTTAAATTCCTCCCATGATGTTATTGGGCTAGACTCCTTTAGCCAATAATACCAAGTAAGTGCCTTTCCTTCCATGTGAAAAGAAGCAATTTCTAGTTTTTGCTCATCTGGAGTTTCAAAGTAATTGAAAAATTGTTGTGCTTTTAGGATCCATTCACTAGGATCACCTCCATCAAAACAAGGGAAATCCAGACGTAGGGATCTAGCTTGAATTCCCCCATGCCTCTCAATGAGTGGATTAGCCTGAATTCTTGTATCTTGAGAAGTGCCTTCTCCTGAGTTTCTTCGGTTGGTAACCTGTACTAAATTGTCATAGTTTGATGCCAAATTATTGAGTTGTTGTAGTATTCTTTCCATAAGCACCCCTTGCTTGGCTTGTTCTTCTGTCAGAGCTGTGGATGCTCCTTGTAATTGCTTCACTGTTTTAGAAAGTTGGGACATTCTTGTGCCTTCTGCCATGGTCGCTGGATGTTTGCTCTGATACCACTTGTTATGTTTTTAATTGTATTTTGTATTTTGAATGCTTTGTGAATGACTGGGTTTGTCTTTTGAAAGAGAGAACAAGTTCTGGAATTCTATGGATCCAGAGGCCTACTGCACACGGCAATTTTGAGATAATTTTTCCAAGATGCCTTTCTCATTAAACAAACAGGAACTTAAATACATAAACTAGAATTGTAACTGCTCCCTGTTATAACCCCCCCCCCCTTAATTACCCATTACAAGCTTTATTTATTGTTTTATTTAACCCGAAATACATAACTGAAATACACAACTGAATACTGAGTTTAATTGCATGACCATGGTTTGTATGACCACGGTTAATAAGTAAACTATAGTTGCCACGCGTCAATCATCCCGCCTACTTGTCATATCTGCCACGCGTCGTCCATCAGGTGTCCACATGTCACTAATCAGGCCCGTAACATGCACACCTTTTGGTATTGTGGTTCGGCTGTGTTTCAAAGTGCATTTGAATTGATGCTGTTTTAGGTCCCTTTTTATTATTTCAGATCCTCACATCAAAAAAGTTGAAAAGCACTTTGAAAATCATTTTCAAGTGCATTCACAACCCACACTATTGAAACAAAGCAAGCCACTACTAACCCATTGCTAGCTCCTAAGCATGTGGCAAGTTTTCACATTGGTCAACTTTCAGAGTACTAGCAGAATTTTATATATTCTCCTCAACTATGAACTTTGATTGGAAATATATGATAAGCAAATCATTCAACAGTCAGGATAAATCACATACAGATGGAAACATAATCAACAATAACAATCACGAGACAGATGAAAATTGAGAAATGAATTCCATTTTTTGCTGATGTATATGTGCATTGAACGACCACTCATTTAACTCCAATGGTTTTGTTCTACGGAAAATTCAAGGCAGATGTACCAAGCACTGTGTCAAGAGGGGCACCTGATTTCTGTACTGTGTATGTTGTCTCAAAAGGAAAGGTCTCTACAATGAGAAATGCTTCTCGTCCTGCCCCTTTCGCCTCCTCACTTCTAGATCAAATACAAAACCAACAGAACCAAAATAGTCTAAGAGAAGATTCTTCTGAAGCACTATACAAACATGTTTCGAGCATAAAAGGTTTATTCTCTAAATCATATGGTCCTTTTTCCATTTTATTTTGTCTTAATCCTAATCCAAAATCCATTTTATGGTCTTTGACAGAGAGAACGATGCTAGTCAAGCCTCTTATCTCAGTTGGTGAAACCTTCAGGTAAGTAGGGAATGCATCAAATCATTTTAGAAGATGAGAGGGGATGACAGTGAACATGATTTAATATAATGTGCATATATAGCCAGTAAATATTTATGGAGTGCTGGTCTGGGATGTCCTTGTAGTAACTTCTTGGTTTTGATTACTATAGCTTGGCTATGATTTAATTTGTTCAAAGGCTGACCATAATACAATTGTTGGTAACAACAGGTCACCATTTGGAAGAGGAGGACAGGGTCATAGTGTAGATCTCATGTCAGAAACTGACATATCATTTGTCAGCTCCAGCAGGCCAAGCACTGACCGCATGTCTTCTGTAACCTATGATTACATGGATTCTGGAGTAACCCCTCGGTTTTCAACTAGCTCAGACACTAGCTTCGCATCTATGCACTCAGGACCATAGTTCATTAGCCCCAGTTACCATCAGGGATTTTCTTCAATTTCACAAGATAGCGGCAGAACATCATTTACTGGTTCAACACACAGCCTGGTAAGCAATTAACCGTTTTGACAATAGCATGATTAAGTAAATAAGCACAACTAACCATCAAACACTGTAAACACTAAAGGAAATAAAGGATGTTTTATAATAGCGTTATTATTTTGACCACTGTTTTCCTATTAACAGGAAAATTAATCTAGTTTGATCATATCCTCAAGTTGTTTGATTCGGGCTATACTGCGAATATTGTGAGCAACATGCAATTGAAGTTTTTCTTCTTGGGTTGTACATTGAATTTTGCAAAATAGATAAGATTTTTCGGTCAATTTAGATAGAGTAACATCTTATGATGGCTTGTAGCATAATCTTACATCGATCTTTCCATGATTGGAAAAGGCAATGTCATATTTTGATTTCTTTAGTCTTTCATTTGTTGTTTTGACTTTAAAGTCGATAAGACTGCGCAAAGTGTGATAACAAAGCACAGATGCATGATCTAAATGCTTTCTCCTAATCTGTGATTGAAACATATAGGGTGACATGGAATCTGAGATGAGGAGGCTAAAACTAGAGTTGAACCAAACAATGGACTTGTACAGTGCAGAATGTAGAGAAGCACTTACAGCAAAACAGAAGGTACAGAGAATTCATGTTTTCTTCGTGCACTACTAGTAAGATTCCCAGTAGGTTCTAAAATGGAATGTATATAGGCAACAGAGCTGAATCGCTGGAGAATAGAAGAAGAACGAAGGTTGGAAGAGTCTAGGTCTTCTGAAGAAGCTGCACTGTCAATTATAGAGCAAGAGAAAGCCAGGTGCAGAGAAGCCATAGAAGTTGCTGAAGAAGCTAAGGAGAGAGCTGCAATAGAAGCACAAAGGAGATTGAACATAGAGAAAGCCCTCAAAGAAGCTGCAAAAACGAAAAGAGCAAAGGATGATCTATCTTATCATGATATCAGATACAGGAGATACAGTATTGAGGAGATTGAAGTAGCAACACAATACTTTTCAGAATCAAAGAAGATTGGGGAAGGAGGTTATGGCCCAGTTTACAACTGTTATCTTGATCATACACCAGTTGCTGTCAAGGTTTTACGTCCTGATGCAACCCAAGGAAGGTCTCAATTTCAAAGAGAGGTGAGAAACAAAGAAAACTGATTAATAATGCCACTGAAAATGCTTTTCCAAAGTGCTTTTTGTCTAAAAGATACCACATTGATGATGTTTTAGGTGCTTTTGGATGATTTTGACTCTGTCATATCAAAACCATTAAAAAGCACTAGTATCAGCATCAACTGGATGTTTTATCAACCAAAACCTTATTGAAAATCACCTGAATTGCAGTGCCTTGATTGTTCTAAATTGAAAGAGAAAAACACCAATGAGCATAACATTTTCAAAGCATACGACTGTGTTGAATCGAAGTTAAGAGAAGAAAAAGAGCATTATGGAACTGAAAATCTAATCTGTACCTTGCAGGTTGAAGTACTTAGCTTAATACAGCATCCAAACATGGTACTGCTTCTAGGAGCTTGCCCAGAGTATGGTATTCTAGTCTACGAATACATGGCAAAAGGAAGCTTAGAAGACCGTCTCTTCAAGAGAGGGAATACCCCAGCTCTTTCTTAGCAAGTCAGGTTCCGAATTGCAGCCGAGATAGCCACAGGTCTGCTTTTTCCCCATCAGACTAAGCCAGAGTCACTGGTTCACCGTGATCTCAAGCCAGGAAACATTTTGCTAGACAACAATTACATCAGTAAGATTAGTGATGTTGGATTGGCCAGGCTTGTTCCCACTACTTCTGAGAATGTAACACAATACCACATGACATCAGCTGCTGGAACTTTCTGCTATATTGACCCAGAGTATCAACAAACTGGAATGCTTGGTGTGAAATCTGATGTATATTCCTTGGGGATCTTGCTTCTGCAAGTTATAAAAGCCAAGCCACCAATGGGCCCGACTCACATTGTTGAACAAGCAATTGAAAATGAGACACTCAAAGAAATTGTAGACTCGGATGTGCCTGATTGGCCAATTGAAGAGACTTTATGTTTTGCAAAGCTTGCACTCCAATGTGCAGAACTGAGACGGAAAGACAGGCCAGATCTTGGCACCGAAGTCTTGCCAGAGCTCAACAGACTGAGAGATTTTGCTGAAGAAAAGATGATCCACTTTTTTTTTGCTAAAGATTTCGGCCCCTCTCCCAACCACAGCCTAGCTTCAATAACTCCTCCCATCAGCCAAATCTCAGTAAGTCCCACCAACCTTAGCCAAAATTCTGCAACTCCCACCAACCTTAGTCAAGTTTCAATAACTCAGGTTAGTATTGAAGCAATTGTAAGTAATCTAATCTGGAAATGAAGGAAGTTTGATTGCTGAAATTACAGCAATATTGAGTATTCTGTCATAGAATTTGAAGTATATTACAACTGAATATATATACAGTACAGAGGAAAAATTATAAACTTAACTAACGTTATTATTGAATTATTCCCATTGCCTTATTAATTGTAATTATGGAAGAGCATTTACTGTGCACAATGTCTTATGTGCACAATGTCTTATGTGCATGCTTCAATTAATTGCACTGTGTCCAACACTCCCCCTCAAGCTGGATCAAGAGGGTTTATAGATCCAAGCTTGCATAATAGACGATGAAACTGGGATGATGGCACGGCTTTGGTGAACACATCGGCAAGTTGGTCACTGGTTCGCACATAATGTGTAGTGATGTTGTTTGATTGAACTTGCTGGCGAATAAAATGACAATCAACTTCGATGTGTTTAGTCCTTTCATGAAACACCGGATTTTTCGCAATATGCATGGCCGCTTGGTTGTCACAAAAAAGGCTCATCGGAGTGACCGATGAACAACCCATATCAGCTAGGAGGCTTCGCAGCCATACAAGTTCACAGGCTGCAGCCGCCATTGCACGGTATTCAGCTTCGGCACTGGAGCGAGCCACAACATGTTGTTTCTTGCTTTTCCAGGACACAAGGTTGCCTCCAACAAACATGCAATACCCAGTAGTCGAGCGCCGGTCAAGGTGATTCCCAGCCCAATCCGAGTCTGTATAGCCCATTACATTGGTATGGTTGTTTCTGGTCATGACAATTCCACGACCAATAGTTCCTTTTAAATATCGCAAAATGCGCTTGACCATGCTTAGATGATGAGTGGTTGGAGCATGCATGAACTGACTGACAAGACTGACAGCGTAGGTAATATCCGGACGGGTAATCGTCAGATAAATAAGTTTACCCACAAGTTGTTGATAATATTTGGGTGAGGGAAGAGCCGTACCTGCAAGAGATAATTTTAGTTTACTATCCACAGGAGTAGGGGAAGGTTTAGTTGAAAGCATACCTGCATCTTGAAGCACATCGAGAGTGTACTTACGTTGATTAAGGAAAAAACCTTTCTTTGATGATGCCATTTCAATCCCAAGAAAATATTTTAAGGGACCAAGGTCTGTAATCGGAAATAATTGTTAAAGAGTTTTCTTCAATTTGGAAATAGATGCAATGTTATTCCCTGAGATAATTAAATCATCAACATAAATGAGAACCATCAATTTATCATCATTTTTGAACCGAATATATAAAGAGGAATCGGCAGAGCTTTTGCTAAAGCCTAATGTAGCAAGGGCTCCGCTAAGTTTTGCATGCCATGCGCGAGGACTTTGCTTTAGCCCATAAATAGATTTATGAAGTTTACATACCAAATTAGGAGTGGAACACGACGAGTGACCAGGAGGAAGCTTCATAAACACTTCTTCTTCAAGATCCCCGTGTAAAAAGGCATTTTTTACGTCCATTTGCGACAAGAACCATCCATTATTAACAGAAACAGATAAAAGAACTCTTACCATGGTCATTTTTGCAACAGGAGCAAATGTCTCCTTGTAATCAACACCAAATTCTTGGGTATACCCTTGAGCCACAAGACGCGCTTTATAGCGATTGACAGATCCATCTGAGTTGAACTTTGTCTTGTATATCCATCGACTACCAACTGCGTGTTTACCTTTTGGAAGGGGAACTATACTCCAAGTATTATTGTCAGCTAGTGCTGTTAGTTCCTCCTCCATTGCTTTTCGCCATACCAGGTGAGATTGAGCTTCAGCGAAATTTCGAGGCTCATGATCATTGGATATTGCTGACAAAAAAACAGAATACAATGGTGATAATTTTGAGTAATCCAAATAATTTGAGACAGGATACCTGACTGCATAAGCAGCATAGTCTTGAAATTTGGAGGGGCACTGTCGAGTTCTTGGAGGATTGCGTCTTGGAGCTGGCACTTCATCCGGCAAATGTGGGGACATAGGTTCTAGAGGTATGATAGTAGATGGAGGATTGTCAACCGGGATATTCGTTGGAGTAATGGGCCTAGTGGGCCTAGACAAGTCAAGGCTGCAGATCTCTGCGCTGGGAAGAGGAACTAAGTCTTCCAAGGACTCCCCCTGAGTAGGATCAGTGAAATAAGGAGTGGTTTCAACAAATCTAACATCCCTGCTGACATAAAGTTTCTGGCGAATGTTATCATAACATTTGTACCCTTTCTTGGTATGAGAATACCCTAAGAAAATGCATTTGGAAGCTCGCGGGTCAAGTTTGTCACGATGATTTGAGTGCAGGTGAACAAAACATTGACACCCAAAAATCTTCAAGTGTGAGGTATTGGGAATTTTACCCTGCAAAATTTCAAGAGGACACTGAAAATCCAGTACTTGACTGGGTAAGCGATTAATAATATAAGTGGCCGTAAGAACTCCATATGACCAAAATTTTTTTGGAACATTCATTTGAAGCATTATGGCTCTAGTTTTTTCTAATAAATCCCGATTTTTGCGTTCAGCAATGCCATTTTGTTGGGGAGTATTAACACAACTAGTTTGATGAAGAATTCCATTAGAATTTAAATAATTTTCCATAGCATGAGATGTAAATTCTGAACCATTGTCAGATCGAAAGATTTTAATATGTGTGGAAAATTGAGTAGAAACTAGTTTGTGAAAAACTTTAAAGCAGTTAAAAACTTCATTTTTTGATTTTAATAAATATAACCATGTAACTCTTGAAAAATCATCGATAAATGTGACAAAATATTTAAACCCATCAATTGAAATTGAAAAAGGACCCCATACATCTGAATGAATAAGTTCAAAAGCTTGAGATGCTTTGGACAAAGATAATTTAAATGGAAGTCTGCTGGATTTGGAAAAATGACATGTCTCACAATCATACGTTCTTTTGGACAAATTTGGTTTTATTTTGGCGATGACGTAATCGGATGCATGAGCCAGACGAAAATGCCACAACTGATGATCATTGATCGGAGAATAAAACGCTTGTAATCCTTTCGGAACTTCGGAATCACAAAAAAAATAGAGACCATTCAAATGAAATCCTTCACCAATCTTCTGTTTGGTGTGATGGTCCTGAAAAATCACTTTAAACGAAGTAAATATAACATCACAATTAAGGGAAATAGTTAGCCTTTGAACTGATAATAACTGAAATGGAAATGAAGGTACATATAAAATATCGGAATTAATTGTTTTTGAAGCAATTTTAATTTTTCCCTTGCCTTTTACTGCTGCCGTAGATCCATTAGCAATTGAGACAAAAGATGATATAGGGAAAGGGGAAAAATCATGAATTTTGTTTAAATTATGTGTCATGTGATCACTAGCACCCGAATCCACAATCCATATATCATGCAATTTACTTAATTCTAAGGCAGTTAAAAGAGCAATATAAGTACCTTCAAATTTCTCCTCATCCTCTCGGTTAGCATACCCAGACAGGTCACGGGTTGAAGATCCACGGGTGGGTAACCCACCAAATCTGCTTACAAGAGCAGCACTGTCACTTGACAACCCACCATTTTCACGGGTTGTTAACCCATCGAAATGGCTGAGCAAGGCACTGCCTTCTTCAGTCAAAAAACCGTCACCTCCCTGATTTCTTTTCTTTTGAAGAAAACTAGCAAATTCGTTTAGCAATGACATAGGGCTAGAATTCATGGGTTCTGTAGCAGCAATATTTGCTTTGATTTTTCCAAATTTTTTGTGTCCTATTGAATTCATGTTCTGCCGATTTTGCTTCAACTCAGGATGAAGACTCCAGCAACGATCAATGGTGTGACCCATTGAATTACAGTAAGAGCATTTGAGATTGGGACGCTTACCTTTGAAGAATCCCTTCTTTGCAGGGTGCTGGGCTTCACGAGCATCTGCTAATTTGAAGGTCCCTTTGTCTGCAAATTGATGAGCAACACAAGCATGGGAATCAGCGAATTTCAATGGGTTTTCACGGGGCATTACCTTTCGTCTGATTTCTTCACGCTGGATTGTTGCACAGACGCTCTTTAAGGAGGGGAGTTCATCATTCATCAATATGTGGCTCCTTAGGTCTTCAAATTCCGATCCCAAACTGGCCAGCAATTGAAAATTTTGGTCTTCTTCCTTGCGTTTGCGTAGCACAGTTGGGTCAACTGAATGAGGTCTGTAAATTTCTAATTCGTTCCACAAGCTTTTAAGCTTACTCAATAATTGTACAAAGGGCTGACCGTTTTGATGAATATTGGAAATGTCTTGCTGAATTTGGAATATGCGAGCGGAATTGTTTTGGTTGCCATACATCTCTCTCACGGCTTCCCAAAGTTCCAGGGATGATTGGTAGTAGCTGAACATCTCAGCAAGATTTCGGTCCATTGAATTTAACATCCAAGACATCACCATTTGATCTTTGGCTAGCCACTGTTCAAATTCAGAGGAGCTTCTGTCAGGGGCCAGTTCTTTGCCGTTTATGAATCCCAGCCGTGATCTGCCTCCAAGAGCAATGGTCACTGCTCTTGACCATGGTAAGTAGTTAAATCCATTTAGCAATACAGTTGTCATTTTCTGAGATGGATTAGCATCACTGTCGATGCTTGTATAATTGACAGCTACTCCTTTTAGTTTGTCTGTTGATTCTTGCGAATCCATGTTTAACAGACAGCACAACGAGAGAAGAGAAGGAAAAAAAAATGCAGAGCAAGGCTGTAGGATCACAGCTCTGATACCATGAAGCAATTGTAAGTAATCTAATCTGGAAATGAAGGAAGTTTGATTGCTGAAATTACAGCAATATTGAGTATTCTGTCATAGAATTTGAAGTATATTACAACTGAATATATATACAGTACAGAGGAAAAATTATAAACTTAGCTAACGTTATTATTGAATTATTCCCGTTGCCTTATTAATTGTAATTATGGAAGAGCATTTACTGTGCACAATGTCTTATGTGCACAATGTCTTATGTGCATGCTTCAATTAATTGCACTGTGTCCAACAAGTATTGACACAATTCCTTTGCTTAAGAACTCACTGAAAGTTAAACCCAGGCAACACTCTTAAAGAATGAGGAAGAAAAATAATTGTTACATGAAATTCCAAAAAAGAAGTATTAAACAAACGCCATCACAAGATTTGATATGATCATTGTTTTGTAGAAGCAAGCATATAAACTCTCCATTTTCCCAACTAAACTGGGGATATTATATTTTATTATAAATATTGTTGATAAACATTCTGCAGGAAGTGATGAGCAATACTATAGTTGGAAATCAAGGAAGCCCGAAGAGCCAATCAAGCACTTAATGGAGAACAATAGCAGAAGCAGGTGCTAAAATGATTGTGTTATCACATGGTAATTAAAGGTCACCTTAATTATTATCATTATCATTATTATTAACATGTTCAAAAACTTTTACTCTCGGAGCCACGACAAGAAAGCTGGAAGAAGGCCAATGGTAGTTTTCTTGCAGCTACAGTTTTACAGAGAATCCATCCAATAAGCAATTTTAGCGCCTGACAGTAGAAACATGAAGTTAATTTTGTGTTGCTTTAGGTTTTCAATGTACACATATATATACTTCGTATTTTACAAATTTTCCAGACATGTACCTTCTCTGCTATCAGAAAAGGTTTCAAACTATATACCCTTTCTGCTACAGTTACTCTACTCTGAAAATCTGGCAAACAATGGGGAAAAAACAATATTCTCACTTATACACATATATCATATTACCAAAAGTCCTAAACCATACCAATCCATATATTTTAATGAACTTGATCTTATTTCTTTCCTTTCAATTCTCTGTGAGTGAACTAGAAAAGAACAAGAAAACCTAATTTTTCTTTTCCCTCGTTTGTTCTTCTTGACAAAACTGACCAAGAAATGCAAGCTTGAAAGTCTCAAATCTTCAGAAACAATTAATTCACTTACATGACAGTTTCAAATCAAGAAGATAAAAGGCATGCTCAGTATATACAAGATAATTATATAGTGAAATATACTAAATACCTCATCTATGAGCAATCTTTGATTAATCCCCGTTATAAAATTTGCCCAAGTCCACTAGCTGTCTCTTCAAAAAATATTATATAGTTATTCTCAGAAGACATTTTTATTTTTAAAAAAGAGTATCTGAAGCTTTTAACTTATAAGCTGTCTAGGCTTTAACTCTAACTGATACAAAAAACACTTACAAGCATGATTTATAAACCCTACATACAGTGGTCAGTTTAGAACTTTTTGGCACAAATATTGAAAAACAGCATTTCCAATGGTGATGACATGTCTTTGCTACGCAATACCTTCATTCCTTGTCGTTTTAAGGTTTGGCGAACCGTTTAGGAAACGTGTCTCCTTGTAGGAGTTTCTCGTACCGTGATGTGTCCTGCATGCTTCTTTCCTTTTTGATTTTGCAAATAAGTTAAACACCACCACTTCTCAGTTCTTGCACTCATCAGCTTCTTTAATACTTGAAATCAACAAAAGGAAACAGAAAAAATAATGGGACTAGGTGAAGAAGTCAAGACTTAAAGTTTCCTGAGGGATATGTTACCATAGACATCGATTTTATCAAAATTTTAATTACCTGTTGCATTTCAGAGGAATATGAATGACACTGCAACCAGAGGGCATCGACAGAAGTTTCCAGCAAGAGAATTAGGAGAAGGCATATTTCGGATACCAAGGCACTATCCAGGCAAGAAAATGCGTACTCATTTGGTGTACAAGCTAGAATTGCCATCAAAAGACAAGGAAAACGGGCCTCAAGAATCGCTTAACATCGAACGTGAGGACTCATTTAATTCAAATAAAGAATCCCGATTAACATGGTGGCAGTTTCCAATAGAGGGCTTCAAAACAAGATGAAGGCCAGGATTCCAACTCACTTCCAAGGCCAATTTGGGCAAGAAAAGTTTGTTCCTGCTGACCCACCAGACATGTTGAATTATGAGGGATGTGAGTTGCTATTGATATCCGCCTCGGATGGCATAGGAGAGGGGTGGGAATGGAGCTCAAGACAGAACGTGAAGGCGATGATGATCCAGCTTCTTGTTCTGATTAGGTGAAGACTGTTGGAGAGACTGCCCTACCAGTTCCCTACTTGAAGGCACATGGGCTTTACTGTTAAAAACATATTGTTGAGTTATATAACACCAAGAACAAAATTAAATCTAAAAACATTGTAAGCATTGAGAATGAATTGAGAAACCATATGTAGGAGGCTACTAGTAAGTTGCCAGAACAATTTATAAAGGTAAGAGGATTAAACATCCCGAGTGCAAATAATGGTTTGAATGCTAGAACAATAGTTTTGAAACCGTAATAACAAAAGTAAACCAGATGAAATAAAAAGCAAAGATCTGCATGTGGTTAGTGAAGGAGTCTGATGTTGGCAAAGCAGAACCGACAATTGAACTCCATGAAGAACAGCGGGAAAAAAACATGGGATTTTGACGGAGCAGTTCATAAGTGTGGACGCCTGGTCCAGTGCCCAGGTTTCCTATTGCAAGGAAAAGATGTTTAGCTTTCATCAAAAAGATAATAAGTATTTCCAAGCCAACTCTTAGAGAATGCCAATTATGCAGTAAGCAAACAAAAAAACAAGCCAGCTGAGTTGAGATTCTTAACACGCCTACAAACGTTGTCAATTTTTGTATTGGGTCCAAATCATATGGTTGAAGAGCTAAAATGTTTGAACGAACTAAGAGGAGTATTGAAGATAATCAAGCTTGAGGAAGTTAGAGACAAAGAAGAAGCTGAGAAGGCAAAACTGCGTGAAAAAAGAATGAACGAATTGGTGCTTAAATGGAGTGATGAAGGTAACAGCAGTGTCAACAACGAGGGTGCGCTGGAAGGCCCGCAACCTCACCCATACATACGAAGCTTGGCAATTGAGGGTTATGGAGGCGAGAATTTCCCTTCATGGATGTCTACATTGCAGCTCAATAATCTGATGGTGCTGAGATTGGAAGGCTGCAGCAAGAGCAGGCAACTCCCAACACTTGGATGTCTTCCTCGCATTAATATTCTAGAGATGAGAGGAATGGGTTCTGTAAAATGTATAGGAAATGAGTTTTGTTGTAGGAGTGGCAGGGCAGGAGTACTCTTTCCAGCACTAAAAGAACTCTCTGTTCTGTATGGATGGTCTTGAAGAATGGATGGTACCAGGTGGAGAAGATGATCAACTATTTCCTTTTCTTCAAAAGTTAAGTATTTGGAGGTGTGGCATGTTGAAAAGCATTCTGATATGTGGTCTTTCATCTCTTGTAGCATTTGAAATTGAAGATTGTGATGAACTGAGATTTTTTTCTGGTGAATTTGATGGTTTCAAGTCTCTTCAGTTGTTGAGGATTTGGGGATGTGAAAAGCTAGCATCCATTCCAAGCGTACAACACTACACAACTCTTGTGGAATTGAATATAGATGACTTCCCCGAGTTGATCACAATTCCTAGTGATTTTCGAGAATTGAAATATTCTTTGAAGAAATTGATTGCTAGTAGTTTAAAATTGGGAGCTCTTCCAAGTGGATTACAATGTTGCACATCTCTAGAGGAATTGTCGATAACGAGGTGCAGAGAGCTTATCCATATTAATGATTTACAAGAATTGTCTTCGCTTCGAAGATTATGGATTTCAGTATGAGGAAGAGAGTACCACAACAACTTCAACACCTCACTGCCCTCAAGTCACTGGCCAGAAGGAATTTCGACGGAGAGGAACTTGAGGAAGCTTTGCCAGATTGTTTGGCCAACCTATCTTCTCTTCGATAACTTTGTATTCTAGATTTCAAGAATCTCGAGTATCTTCCAAGTTCAACAGCCATTCAAGGCCTCTTCAAATTAAAGGGACTGGAGATTCATGGATGTCCACATCTTGAAGAAAATTGTAGAAAGAAGAATGACTGTGAGTGGCCAAAGATTTCTCATATCCCACATATCGATATAATATAAAGGGTAAATGTGTACACGTAAAGTTCGGGGTTTAAAATTATTAGACTACCTTCTTTTAAAATGGTTTTATTTCATTCATTTAAAACTTTTTTATAAAATAAATCACTATTTATTTATTTTAACCTAAATTTGATTCCGTTGAACAGGACAGGACACTAATAAGTATAACTACCAAATCTATCTTGATAAAAGCTATATACTATTATTTATTTATGATACTTGAAACAAACCACAAAATCTAGATATCTTGATAAAACTCACATTCAAATTAAGTCATTCATATATATAAATATGAATTGAATGGTTATTTGTTATAATTTATAATCTTCAAATCAATAATTTAAAGTGTTATTTATTTGTTATCATGCATGCCTTCCTGTATTGTTTATCTTTCCAAGACTAACACCTTGTTGGCTATTTTACCTATCATATGTGCAAGAGGGGGCTGAAGGAAGCCATGGAATCGTTATTTGAACAAAGCTTATGCAAGATAGTGTTTGTCAAGATGGATGAATGTGTGAGTTGCTTTCCGTTGTCTTTACGAGAATGGATGAAGCTGGCAGCTTATCCCGAAGATAAAAGAGCTTCATTGGGAATGGACGTGGTTTTTTATCAGTATACAATGCAACTTCTATTACTTTATATTAGGTTTTTGTTTTTTAACACTTAAGAATTCAATTTTTATGAGTTTACATGCTGATGTACAACTGCACATTTCTGAAGATTTATTCTTCCTTCTGTCTAACTTGAATATCTAAACAGGGAGAACCGGATTGAGCAAGATACATGAATGTGCATTTGAGAAAACATAAGCTGCTCTAAATGCAATATTTCAACTCAGTTCACAATAGACCCAACTCAACAATCTATCTCCCCTAGTAAACTGGTGAGAGGGGAAAAAACACAGTTACCAAACCAACGAAGGGAAGCATAAATTGAAAGAGCAAAGGGATAGAAAGACCAGACGAACACGTCCATGGGACATGAACACCATGGCAACAGTATAAAGCAGATCTTGATAAATCAAGCTGTTAGTGTATCAGAGATAGGCAGCAGAACTGAAAACAGCAGCACCTGGAGAGCACCAAATAAGAGTGAGAAAGAAGCACAATGAAGTCTGTTAACATCAAAGAGAGAACAAAAAACAGAAATGAAAGGGAAAACAAAGCTAAAAAACACCTAGCAACCAATAGGTTTCGTCGAAGATTAGGATAATTAGTTTATGTTTCAAATAAATTCAAATTTAGATTTGAATAAGTACGGAAAAAATTACCTAGAGTGGGCCCAGTTTGTGAAGCTAGCAATAGATGGCAGAATCAACCTCAATCATCATTTAAATGGAGAAGTGAGCAAACCAGCAGCCCGGAGGTCACAGAACTCATTGGTCAAAACTTCCTCTGATAGGTTCCAATAAGTTATTTACCATCCACAAGCTTAAACAAATTCAAACAAAAAATAAAAGCTAAAAAATTGCGGAGACAATTATTATCGTCTTTACAAAAATTCAGCAGCATTAAGAAATTACTAAAACATTTGTAAAAACAGAACTATTGATATAGTTAAGAAAATCTTTTTAGGAAAAGAAAACAAACAAAAAACCGAGTTAATTAGAATTTAGTTCTTATAGTTTAGATTGATTAGAAAAGAGAAATCTAATAATGTAAATCCCAACAAATAATCATTTATTTTATAAAAAGATTTAACTGAAGTTAAATTAAACAAAACCATTTTAAAAACTTTAATTTATAAAACCTCCATCTCCTGTGAGAAAAAAACAAATAATCAATTATTTTTTAAGAAGAAGAACGTTTTATAAGTGCTTTCATTAATTTGTAAACTTTAATATGCATACAAATAAAGTACCCTCTGTTATATTATGATTGTTGGGATACGAGAAATCTTGGACCACTCACATCCATTCTTCTCCTGTCTACAATTTTCTTCAAGAAGTGGATATCCCCAGATCCACAGTGTCTCTTATTTGGAGAGGCTTTGAATGACCGTTGAACTTGGTAGATGCTTGAAATTCTTGCAATACGAACTACGAAGATATTGAAGGGAAGAAAGGTTGGGCAACCAATCTGGCAAAGCTTCCTCAAATTACTCTCTCCCGAAATCCCATATAAGCAGTGACTTGAGGGCAATGGGGTGTTGAAGTTGATGTGGTACACTCTTCAGTTTATCCCTTCCATATATCTCTAGTCCTTCAAGGGACCCGCTTGGATGTGATTATAGCTGCTTGAATGCCTATGTATCTTCCTTGAAATTTTTTGGCACGTTTTGCCTTCCAAAAACTTCCAGCTCTAGATGTTTTGCAGAGGAAAATGGAGAGCCCTTTAAAAATAGCATGTGCTTCTGAATGCTAAAGATGGGGTCTCATCACATGCTGAGGCTGAAGATTTTGGCCTACGTTGATGTGTTTACTAATTTCTAACAAACCTTGACCTGGAGTCAGTCAGAGTCATGCATTTACCACTTCTCTTGGTTCCCACTCCCTCGTTCTCTCTAGTTGTCTACAGTTCCATGTTTAAGTCGGTCACCAAATGTTGGTGTTTGGCTGTTGTTATTCGAGAACTAGATTATTTATACATCGAAGCTAAAAAATGCGGTGTATTTTTATGGTTTTCTTTCTCATCAATTTTCATTGCAATCAATCATAGGAAAAAAAAGGTTTACGTCCATCTTTCCATTTTTCTTTTGTGGTTGTTGTCTTTCCATTTATTCATTGGCTTTTCAATCAATTTAGATACTGCTAGTTCTGCGATGGGGTTATTATTCCATTGATCTAGATGTCCCTTTACTTCTTTGCAGGCCTTTAATTTGTTTATGTATTGCCTTTGCTTCTTTTTCTTATCTTTCTATGCCTTTCCCTTGTTTTTGTAGTTTACAGTGGTGTGTTGATTTGAATGGCTTCTTCTGTGGTTTTGGTGAGCTTGTGTTGATCTAGTTTCAAATTTGGTTTCTGTCCCTTTTTTTGGATCTATGCCTTTTTGTGACGCCGGGTAATGAAATAAAAAAAAGGAAACACAAGTGAACACTTGAAAAATAACACAACTCACCATCCAATGGAGATCTCCATCAAAGGGATACAGAGTTAAACAAGAAGAAATCCTTCTTCTCAAGAACCTAAAGCTAAACTTTATTCAAATTCTGAAAAAACTTGCTTCCAAATACAGATATTAATAACCAACATGCTCATCCACTGTATCTCATGGTACAATGTACCTCTAAATACATGAATATATTAAATACTCTAGATACATGAATATCCTTTCACATATATACATGAATAAGAATTATCTAGACTATTCTAGACTCTAGCTAAATTCAAATGTATGATCTAAATTCATACTCTAGAAAATTGTGTTTAAACTTCCAACACACAAGTTTTAAGAAAAGATAAAAACTAAATTAATGCTCCTTTCTCTTGAGATAATGGGAGAAATGTATTTGTGGGGACATAAGCTATAGGAGTAGTTTCTGAAACTGCTAGTACAAGTGAATTAAAAGATTGTCATTTTATAAGGGAAATAAACATAAAAAGGAAAGAATAAAGTAACAGTTGGATCGGTATAAATAGCAGTTGAACAACAGCAATTTCATCCAAGATTATCAATTTCATTGCGTTCAAAATATTTTATATCAATTAAAAAAAATATATATTGTTTTTATTTTAATTTAAATTTAAATCTATTACGGATATTTCAATTAAATATCAGTCGAAACGCACGCGAAGCATGCCGGGTAAGCCGTTTTGACCATGAAAAAAACAAATCAATTAATTAATTAAGTGAGTAAACGCCCTGCACCCCCTCCATTCCATTCCCCAAAATCAATCAGTCAAAAAGTCAAATCCCTAATACTTCTGTTCCCCAGTCCTCTCCTCGATAAATCTCAATCGATAAATATTGTCAAGTTCGGACTCCTCTTCCTCAATCCTCACTCCTCGTCAAGACCGACGGCCGAGGAAGCGGAAGGTTTGGCATAGACAACAACTAGCTTGAAAAGGGAGCTGGAACCCAGAGAGGGAGTGAAGAAGTGATCCAAAGTCCACTCTAAAGCGTATGTGCTGTGTTCGCTATCATCAATCCCAACCACCATCACTTGCTTCTCTAAGGTTGCCATATTTTGATCAATCGATCCCTACAATAATTCCAAAGTGCTTGAGCTATGAGAAAATGTTAGATGTAAGCTCATCAACCGTTCCAGGGACGGGCCCCAAGAACACTAATTTGGAGTTCACTCTGGGCAGGCCACATTGAAGTTATCCACTGCGTACTGCTGCTCATTCTGAATCATTATTATCTCTAGGGGATGCTGGTGAAGAGAATCAGGAACCCAGGTGAGAAAATCAGAGCAAAGGAAATGAAGGAATCGTTTGTTTACTGGAAAGTGGTTTCCTTTTAAAATTGAATTCCCGGGAAAGTGAATTCTGATGTTTGACAGTGTTATGGAAAATGAACTGGAAAACACTTTCCAGTGTTTGTTTGTGCTATGGAAAATAAACTGGAAAATAATTTATTAATAAATTAATTTTTTTTTTCAAGTTTATTAAAATAATGAGGAACAAATCTTACAAATTAAAAAGTTGAATGATAATGAAATTGAAAAAAATATAATTTCATAAATTATCTCAAATAAAATAAATAATAATCAAAATAATAGAGATCAAATCTAAAAATTTAAAAAAAAATGAAAGGTGAATAAATTAAAATAATAATAATTAACATTTCATAAATTATTTCAAATAAAATAAGTAACAATAAAAAAAATGAGGACCAAATTTGATAGATAAAAAATTTCAATAAAAAAATGATAAGAAAAAAGCAAATAGCAATTATAAAAATAAGGACCAAAATTAATATAAAAATTAAATTTTAAGAGATGGAATTGAAAAATAAATATTCAAAACAAATTATATATAGCAATTAAAAGTTTGAGGAATAAATTTGATATAATCAGCAAATAATGACATTTCTAAATTTTTCACAACTTCCGAAAAGTGTTTTCCGCCCAAATTTTCATGAAAACACTTTCCTGAAAACCAAGCCAAATTTTTCTTTGACTGGAAAGTGTTTTCCGTTGATCAACTTTCCAAAAAACAAACAAATACAGGAAAGTTTGGAAAGTGGTTTCCTGAAAAGTGAATTCCGGGAAACAAACAAAGCCGAAAAAAAAAGGAGAGCTAAAGAAAGACAAAGAGACAGGAAAGACAGAAAGCAACAAAAGGTGAAGAGTCGAAAAGGCATTTGGATGCTTTGATATATGATGTGAAGTAATGCGCTCTCCGTTAGGGCAAGTCCAATGGCAAGAACCATTTTTAAGAGCTAAATTATAGAAATGGCTCTCTGAATAGTATATAAATAGCTCTTGAGTTAATGTAGTTTCCAATGGTAAAGAGCTATTTTTAAGAGCCATTTTTTTAATCTTGTTTTAAATTAAATTCAATTATTTTGTATATAGTGTAATTATATAATTCATTATACAATTAATATGAATAAATTATATAATTAAATAATTATTTTTGATAAACCCGCCAACAATAAAATTATTTTTTTAATAAGAAAATAAGAATTTAATTTAATTATTATTAAAAGATCCAGAATATATGAAATTTGAAATTTTAAAATGTTGAAAAAAAATTCAAAAATTTCATTTAAAAAAAAACCCGCCAAGTTATGAAATTAATTTAAAGGCGCAATATGATTATTGAGGATGAAGGTGCAATGTATGTTGGTGTTGATCATGAAGGCACAATGTATGTTACTTATTGTCTTTGAGTGTTAGAAAAACTTAAAAAATAAATTTAACACATTAACAAATAACCAATAAGTTCTTACATAATTCATCAACATACAATCCATTACAAATAATTCAATGAAATTACTTACAAATTAGTACTCTTTTTTGCCATAATTTCCAACTTTTTTTCTTTAAAATACGCTGCAGAAATTGGATCCATTGTAGAAGTATCCATCTTCATAATCTCCATTTCTTTGCTTCTCTTGCTTTTGTTTAATCAATAAAACTTGTTGCTCTAACAGCATTTTCCGGTCTAGTTTTTTTTCGACCTCAATTTCAACAAACCTATCCTTCAATTCTTGTAAGATATTTGTTACACTTGTTTCCCCAACTGTCTCTTTTCCTTATCTGCGTTTAGAACATCTTCAGCATCACAAGCTACATCTTGTAGCCTCTCCAGCAAAAGCTTCACCGAATCGTCTGTTTCTGGCCTTTTGGCTGCTTCCCGGAGCACAGCTTGGATCACGGTCAAAGACTTGTTGAGCCTTCGCAGCTGGCCCTTCAATCCCCAGGCAAGTCTGATCCCTTCGGCAGCCATGGAACTCACCCTTGTCAAAGTCTCCTGCATGGCAAACGTAAGAAGAAGCTCTACTGCCATGTTGTCTTTTTTTTTTTGGGAAATCAAAGAAGTAAGATCTGATGAAAAGAGAGGTGTTGTTTTGGAATGATGAGATGCGTTGTATTATTGATTGATGGCAATGTCAGCATCTTCCACGAACCACTACGGTCAAACTTGGCATGTCGAAGCCAAGACAAGGACCCTATCTTGAGGGTCCACATCCAAATACCTGTAAACGTGGTAACTAAAAGTTTAGAAATTGTTTTTTCAAGACGTTGCAACTACTCTCTGCCAAGTCTGTCTTTCTTTGGTTTTTTTAACGCAACAAGTTGCTGAGGTTGACAATGATATGATTTAAAAAACGAAGCCAGTCAGAACCCGGCAATCCCAGCCCCACAAGAAAGCAACAACCCCAGCCAATCACCCCTTGGCGAGTCTCAGCACAAACCAGAATCAGAGAAAGCCAAAAGGTACACAACATGGAGCCTCCTGGACTTCGGGCAGGAAAGAAGATGTGAAACTAGGGATCCCATGAAAAAAAATGTTTTGAAGTCACAGAGGATTCACTCACAGTCAATAGGATGACAATGATCAAAGAAAATAGGATCAATAGGCAGAAAATATATAAATATATGTAATCTGATTCTAATTAGATGGAGGAGATGAATCTATTAAGCCCATAGGACTTCTTGTTGGAAGTTAAGTTGCTTATCAGCTTGAGTAGTAATCATGTGCAGAAGAGGAAGACACTAAGAGATGTGCAGAGAGTTGCATTTCATCATTAAACATGCAAAGAAGTGTATAAACATGACAGTTACATTCTGTTATGTAGCATGCATAAAGTGTGTTCAAAGTTTGTTGTAACTAACTGTAGAGAAGTTGTAACTCATGCATAAAGTGTGTGTGTGTGTTCTGCCTTAAGTATATAAGAGGCATAACATCAAATAATTCATACGCAAAAAATAGATACAAACTTACCTTCTTCTGGAAATTCTCTCTGCCTCAAATTCTCTCAAATCCTGCTCTCCCAAACAAAAACCCATACACCTGCAATATAATTGAATCAATTAAGAAAATCAACATGGTATCAGAGCTGGTTTGATCAACAAGGAAGGGAGTAAAATCAATCTGTGATCATTCAAAACAGAAATTAAAAGAGAAGAAGAATGGTGAGCAGTGGTGATCTAAGGACACCTCAGTTTAATGGAACCAATTATGATTTTTGGGCAGTTAAAATGGAGACTATCCTGATAGCTTTTGACCTATGGGATGTGGTAGAGATGACTCACACAAATCCTGAATCAGAGAGTGAATCTGCAGGAGAAAAAAGTGGAGCTTCAAAATCCACAGAAGAAAAGCTAGCTGCTATGAAAGAAATCAGAATCAAGAATGCCAAGGCATTGAGCCTCATCCAAGGAGCAATATCTGATGAGTTGTTTCCGAGAATCAGAAATGAAAAATCAGCACAAGGAGCATGGAATGTGTTGAAGAGAGAGTATAGAGGAGATAAGAAAATGAGGGCTGTGAAATTACAAGCTGTGAGGGCAGAATTTGAATACATGAGAATGACAGAAGGAGAAGGCTTAGAACATTACCTTTCTAAGTTTTTCGAAACAATAAATAGCCTAAAATCACTAGGAGAAGATGTTCCTGAGGTCAGAATTGTGCAGAAGCTTCTTATGAGCTTGAATAGAAGATACCAATCTATAGTTTCAATTATTGAAGAAACTAGGGATCTTGATGAGCTGAAGGTTGAAGAGGTAATAGCCTCGGTCAAGGTCTTTGAAAAAAGAGAGGACCTGTATGATGAGAGAGATAGGATTAATGGAACTGAAAATGCATTCAGCAGCCTTAAGGTTGGTTATAACCAAGGGCATGCTGCTGCAAACAGACATTCACATGGAAAATGTATTCCTAGGTGGCCGAGACAAGATCAAGGTCATTCAAGCTGGAATCAAGGGAGAAATATGATGAATAATCACAACATGAACTGGAATCAAAGAGCTGAAACAAGCCATGGAAATACATTCAATTCACAGTATAGAAATATGAACAACAATCAGCTGAATACCAAACCACAATGCAGCACTTGTCAGAAATTTCATCATGGTGTTTGCAGGTATAAAGGTCAGCCTAAATGTGGAAGATGCAATCAATTTGGACACAACACAAATGATTGCAAAGATTACAAGCAATTGGCAAATTGTGCACAAAAGGAGGAAGAAGTGTTCATTGCAAATGCATTTTATGCTTGTCATGTAACAAGTATAAGGGACAAGGTTTCCCCTACTGACATAGAAGAAGACAGAAGTGAGGAATCCAATACAGAGAGGGATGTGATTCATGATCAGGAGTCTAAGTTGTCAAATGACTCAGATCGGGTACCAGTTATTGACATTTTCAGTGAGGAGTTAAAGCTAGCACAGGACGACGAGTTGAAGCAAGATAAGGATGTTGTTAGCAATGAGCATTCAAAGCTAGCACAGGATATGGAGTCCAGTTCACTGAATAAGAAAATCATTACAGCGAATGCAGTGGATCCGAAGTTGGCAAGCGATATTGATGACATGAAATCAAAATTGTACGTGGCTGAATCAAAGCTAAGTGAGACTAAGTCTTCAATTTCAAAGTTAACAGAGGAGAAGAGGCAAAGCTGTCAAGAAATGAAAATCTTGCAAGAAGAACTCGATTTTCTGGATGAAGCCCAGATTTTGAAACTTAAGATGATGTCAAGAGAGAGAGGAGATGAACCTTCTGCTCTCACAAAGAAACTTGAAGAAAATCAGAATGAATCATTTAGAATAGCGATTCTGACACAGCAGGCTAATACTATGATAGCAGACTTGGAATCTATACTTGCCCAGAAAGAAGAATTGGTGAATCGACCAGTAGACAAACCAGTCATTGGGGTCAAATGGGTGTCCAAGACAAAATTGAACCTAGATTACGGGTGAATCTTGGAGTCAAACTGGTAAGCAACTTAGGAGAGGCTGTTGGAAGTTAAGTTGCTTATCAGCTTGAGTAGTAATCATGTGCAGAAGAGGAAGACACTAAGAGATGTGCAGAGAGTTGCATTTCATCATTAAACATGCAAAGAAGTGTATAAACATGACAGTTACATTCTGTTATGTAGCATGCATAAAGTGTGTTCAAAGTTTGTTGTAACTAACTGTAGAGAAGTTGTAACTCATGCATAAAGTGTGTGTGTGTTCTGCCTTAAGTATATAAGAGGCATAACATCAAATAATTCATACGCAAAAAATAGATACAAACTTACCTTCTTCTGGAAATTCTCTCTGCCTCAAATTCTCTCAAATCCTGCTCTCTCAAACAAAAACCCATACACCTGCAATATAATTGAATCAATTAAGAAAATCAACACTTCTGACTCACGTGTATTGAAGGTGAATATTCATGAATCAATGGTTTTCTTTGCGTTGTGTTAGTGTAGCTGATCCTTCAATGAGCTGATCTTGCTCCACATCTATTGGGTTGTAAAAGCATATCAAAGTCTGCAAAAGAAGCAAAAAAAAAAAATCAATGATACCAGCATCACAAAATCATGAAGATGACAAGGATTATGTTCAAAGGTCACTGAAAAGTTCACAAATGCCCAACAAATCCTTCCCATACAAATTCCTAATACCAAAAAGAAAGATTTAGCAGATTCCATATCAATCAATTCCTTTGCGCATTCACACTTTTTTTGAATTCAGCCATTAACAATGATTCCAAAAAAAATGTTTGGTAAACAACACTTATCAAGGTAATTGTTGGTAGTAATTACTAATATTATAATAGTCCACACGGGTTTTACTATGCTGGAATAGCAGTTACTTGTGGAGCCAACCAATCAAAAGGAGAGAATGCACATTAATTGCGAGGACAAGAAGGCACAATACATGTTGCCAATGTGTTGGCGGGTCCTCGGGTGCATTGGATAGCACATGTGCCTCATTTGAATTTGTTCTTTTCTTCCTCTTACTACCATCCATTGGAGGATTGCTTGATGGTGCAGTTGGCATGACCGATGCTTGAGTAATGATCGGAGATGCTGCAGGCTAACCAAATTCAACATTGAACCAAAACACAAAGCCATGCAATGGAGCTAGAATAACATTCAAACCACACTTACAGCAATCAGAAAAATAGAAATGAACAGCAAAAAATATTTGAGACTGGAAAACAAAATGATATACAAGCATTAGAGAAGGTACATGGAATATTTTTATACAGTATGCTATATGTTGAAAGCTTAAACTTTGAAATGGATAGCTGATTAACAATGAACAAGAGCAGGAAAGTCTCGTGTTCAAAGAGAAAGATATTAAAAGTTAATAAAAGAGAGCATACCTTTCATCATTGACCTGAATTTGTATCTCGTGGTAACGGATTCTAGCTCATCAATTGCAATTGTATAGAAATCCAACTGCTTAACCGCTAACCAAAACTAGAAGTAAAATCGCCAAATGGAGTAGATTTTACATGAGTGTGCATGCATCAAAACAAGATATACAGAATGTCTCTCAAGATACAATCCAAAAAGAAATAGCCAGAGAATCTCAAAATCCACTGAAGCAGACATCTCAGACCAATAGGGGCAGTCAAGAGGATTTGTATCAAATAAGGAGGTTCCATATTTTGATGAAAGCATTTTTTAATGAATAGAATAAGGCATGTGGTGGGCCAATAAACTCATAAACACAGAACTACGTCAATTCCACCACAATTCCTCGTCACATTATCCATACAGAGCAGTAAAACGTATTTAATATGTTATTTTAGTCTCTTTATTCTTCCTCCCAATACACGACACAGGAAATTGGTGAAGGCACAAATATACGCCTCAAAATTCCTCATCTCATGATAGTTACAGACCTTGTGAAGCAAATTCAGCAGATGGGCAATGTTTATGCAAGCATGCTCTCTGAAGAAACAAAAATGAGTTTTAAGTGAAAAATGACTATCATGTGAACTCCAAGTTCATCAGTCATTACCTCTTAAAATTTCTTTAATCAAAGAATTATATTTAGAGGGACATCAAATCTTAAAATTTTAGCAAGCTTTGAGCCATTTTAGGTGCACGCACTCTCTATCCCTCACATGTGCGTGCACACATGCACAGACAACCATCTCCAAACATAATCACAATGGACACACACGTGTTTAATTGGAATGCATCATGAAGAAGTAGGCAGCTTAAGCATTTACATGTCACAAATGTAGTTAACAAGCCACAAAACAAGGATTTTTTAAGTCAATAAAAGCTTACAAAGAAGTTAACTGTACAGTTAAGAATTTGAGGAGACTCACCACATGCGGCCATATCAATATATTTTCACTTGATATTGATTCCACAGATGGCTCTTCAAATGCAAAGTGTTTTGCTAGAAACAACTGTAAGCTCACAAATATCATCCCAAATCCTCATCCAGACATGTACTTTCTTAAAAAGCTCCATGCAAACGCAATACTCACTATTGATTCCATAAACGTTTTGCCAAAAATCAATGCTTTCACCGTATCTGTCTGGATGTGTGACAGGTGCCATGTACAACTGTAGGCAGTATTTATAGGATATCAGCATTACAAACACAGGTGCTTGATGCACAAGTATGAAACTGTCACAAACACCAAAATTCGGTGTAATTTAATGTCATTCAAAGAGGAATTTGCTGCCTCTAAATACATGTACAAAACCCTAATTTACAGTCTACAATTAATGCTATTTGTTGTTACAATATGATATTAATTCCGTATTCTGCTGTTATGATTTGCTTTCCATATATCAAGGATGTGTTGTAACTGCTGTGATCTCTTGCCATATATACATTATTGACACCCCTCTAAAATTGATGTTGGTCGACCAAGAAGCATCAATTTGTCAATTATCAGTTGATGTCATAGTCGAGGCAAAACCTTCGTAAATACATCAGCGGTCTGATGTTCAGTGGAAATATGGTGTAGTGTAAGAACATTATGATCAAGAGCTTTACAAATATAGTGACAATCAACTTCAGTATGTTTGTTGCGTTCATGAAACACAAGATTAGTAGCAATCTGAATAGCACTCATGTTATCAGCTTGAAGCAGTGTAGGATGGTGTTGAGAAAAACCAAGTTCTCGCAACAAACCCCGGAGCCACACAATTTCAGAACATGCTACGGACATAGCCCGATACTCAGATTCTGTGAAAGATTTTGAAGTATGATCTTGCTTTTTGCTTTTCCTTTTTGCTTTTCCATGAAATTAAAGCATTTCCAAGAAACATACACCATCCCGTAACAGACCAACATGTATCCATACATCCCGCTTAATCTGCATCACTATAACTTGTTAATTGTAATGAAGTGTCAACAGGAAAAAATATCTCTCTCCCAGATGTGCCCTTAAGATAACGAATAATTCTTTTGACAGCAGCTAGATGAGGTCGACAAGGAGTCTGTAAAAAATGAATGACTTGTTGTACTGCAAAAGAGATATATGGTCGAGTAATGGTTAAATAATTCAAACTGCCCACCAATTGCCTATATATGGAAGGATCAGGCAATAAATCACCATCATTCTGACAAAGTTTTACATTGCTCTCAAGAGGTGTAAGAACACTGTTTCTTGATTCAAGACCGACCAAAAGAAGTATCTCCTGGGTATATTTGTGCTGATGTAAAAATATCCAGTCAGACATAGAGTACACTTGTAGGCCAAGAAAATAATGAATTTCTCCAAGATCTTTCATATGGAATGTAGTGTTAAGAGAACACTGTAAATTATCAATAAGTGGAATATCAGATCCTGTGATAATAATATCACCCATACATACCAGAAGAGCAACAATACCATTAGCAATTTGCTGAAGAAACAAGGAGGAATCATATTGACTCTGAATAAATTTAAGATGCAACAAAGTAGTGCAAAAAATTTTAAACCATGCTCGAGGTGCCTATTTTAGATCATACAAAGAACATTTCAACCAACAAACTTTATCGGATAGGTGAGTAAAGTACCAGGAGGAGGAGTCATATAGATCTCCTCTTTCAAATCTCCATGTAAAAATATATTTTATATATCCATTTGACGAAGTGACCATCTCTTGGAAGCAGCAATTGCCAAAATAGTTCGTATGGTAGTTATTTTAGCGACAGGTGCAAATGTCTCCTCATAATTAATACCATATGCTTGACAATTTCTAAAAGCAACTAACTGTGCTTTATACCGTTCCACAGACCCATCAGGTTTTAATTTGACAGTGTATACCCATTTATAGCCAATAGATTTGGTTCCACGAGAACAAGAGACAATATCCCATGTGTGATTATCTTGAAGAGCCTGAAGTTCTTCTTTCATGGCTTGTGCCCAATAGTCTTGGGTAGAAGCCTGCACATAAGTCGTAGGTACAACAATACTATTAATAGCAGTGGCTGAGTATCCATACCTATTTGGGGCGTGTGAAATCCAAGATGATCATCTTGCTTGATGATGAAGATCAAATGTCAATTTCATGTTCAGAAGGGGCAAAGTGGATGGTGGAAGTCTTTAATATACAATTTCTGGCTTAAAACGTTCAAAGTGAGAAGACAGACAATTATCATCAAATATGGGAAGCTGGATAGAGGTGGATTTTATAGAGGAGCAAGACTGGAAGAAATTTTGATTCCCAAAGAAAATCACATTTCAAGAGATACGAATTATATGAGTATTTTTGTCATAACACACAAACCCTTTATGAGAATTACTGTATCTTGGAAAAACACAACGAGCAGCTTGAGCTGTAAGTTTATTATGTTCAGTAAATGGCAAGTGAACAAAACAAACACACCCAAAGACATTGAGAGAATCATACTCAGGAATAACATCAAATAAAATAGAGTGTGGAGATTCAAATTTTAGAACTTAGGAAGACAAATGATTTCTTAGATGAACAACTATTGACAATGCTTCTACCCAAAATCGAGTAGGTACTAAAGAATCAATTAGTAAGGTACAAACAATATCTAAAAGATGACGATTCTTACTCTCGGCAACTCTATTTTGTTGAGGAGTGTAAGGACAATATCTTTGAGAAAGAATCCCTTTGTTTTTGAGATATTCCTGAAATTCTTTAGACATATATTCCCCTCCAGAGTCAGAACATAAAATTTTAATATGAGTAGAAAATTGATCTTCAATAAACACAACGAAAGCCTGAAATGTTGAGAACACCTCAGATTTAAATTGGAGAAAATATATCCAAATGAAACGACTAAAATCATCAATAAACATGACAAAATATTTATACTGAGCATGAGAGAGAATAGGGCTTACTCCCCATACATCAATATGAATAATTTCAAAGCATTTAGAAGCTCGGTTGCCATGTGAAGGAAATGATAATGATTTGCTTTTTCCTAATTTGCATGAACTACAATCCAAAAATTTTGTTAAACAAAAAATTTTATTCCCCAAATATCCATGTCTCATAAGATGAGTTAATACACTAGAATTGGGATGCCCCAATTTCTTATGCCAAAATTGATGATTATTAATGACAGTAGAATAAGCACAGGAATTAATACTAGAAAATTGTATTGGAAATAAATGTCCCACTTTAAGCCCCTTCGCGATCACCTTCCCCGACACTTGATCCTGCACATAACAATCGTTATGATTAAATCAAATTTCACAATTATTTTCTACCATTTTGCCCAACAAAGAGTAAATTTATAGATAATTTCGGTGACACAAAAATATCTTTAAAATTCAAACCCAAATCACCAACTGATAAAATTGGCAAATTATCACCATTTGCTACATATATATGCTGATTACCCATGTATTTTTGCACATTACACAACCCATTTTCATTGTTTGTCATATGATTTGATGCTACTGAATCCATTAACCAATTTTTATCATTTGCCGAAACCACATCTGAATTAAATTCAGACTTCTTTCCTTGAAACCCAACTGCCAAATCCATTATTTAATTTCTATTATTTACCGAAACCACGGAAGAGTTAAGTTTAGTCTTCATACCTTGGAACCCAAATGCTAAGAGAGCAGAGACGATCATCTACAACACCATCTCCGGCGTGAGGGTTGTCGATGAAGAGCTCATCGTCGATGAAGATTCTAGTGTCGATGATGAGACAGTTGCGGCAGCCATGGAAGCAGTACCCAAATTCATCTGACCAGCAAGCCCTAGCCCTTATCGATTTTGAGGTCGTAGACGGCAATCCTTAATAACATGCCCCTCTTTTTTGCAATAATTGCATAACTTCTTGCTGCAATTTCTGGCAATATGCCCATTTTCTTTGCAATTAAAACACTGCAAACCCACACTTTTTTATCATCCCTTTCCCTGAGCCATGTATGCCATGTTCACCATTTCTGTAGCAGTCGGCTGAGTCAACTCATGGTGAGTCGCTATTCTCCCCGTAATAGCTCCTTTAAACAATCATCAAAAGAAGGTAGTGGATTTTGATTAATCAAGCTAGCTCGCATTGCCTCAAATTATGGCTGAAGCTTCATCAAGAACTAGTCTCTCTGACTCTCGGCATGAATAAGGTGCAATGCCTTTAAACTTGTCTTTGGTACTTAGAGTAAATTATACCAGTGTATTAACTCTATAGATTTATAAATCCTGCATAAAATTGTTCAATTAAGAGATTACCTTGTTTGTAACTGGTATAATTTTATACTCAATTCAATTTGAAATTTTTGAGCCAAATTGTTCTAGGAATAAATACGTCGAAAGTAGTCCCAAATCTCCTTCCTTGTGCCAAATGATCTGAGATTGTTAATCATATAAGGTTCAATAGACCCCAGAATCCATGAAACAATTTTGGCATCCTTGGTAGTCCAAGCAATCAACTCCTGTGGGTCGGTTGGAACCTTTGTAGTTCCATCAAGATGCCCCCATAATTCCTTCCCTTTCACAAACATCTAAAATTGAAACTTCCAACCGGCATAATTTTTGTTATTGAATCAAATAAGAAAAGTCTCTCCAGACATCTTTAAAATCTCACAAAAAATCGAAGAAAATGTTGAAGATTTGGATCATAATTGTAGCTTTGATACCATGTCACAAATACCAAAATTCCGTGTAATTTCTTGTTATTCAAAGAGGAATTTGCTGTCTCTAAATACATGTACAAAAACCTAATTTACAATCTACAATTAATGCTATTTGCTGTTACAATTTGATATTAATTCTATATTTTGTTGTTACGATTTGCTTTCTATATATCAAGGATGTGCTGTAATTGCTGTGATCTCTTGCCATATATACATTATTGACAGAAACCACATGTTTTTCAAGTGGGATTCTACTGAACATTTAACATGATTACATAATTGTTGGAAGCATAAAAAAGCCAAGTCCACATATGTGAGAATATTGATAAAATCCTTTCTTGATTGAAAAAGAATATTAAAAAAATGTCATCACAAACCACATAGCCAAACAGCTACATAACACCCTGAAAATGTAATGCAAAAAGATGAGCATTAGTTTAACGAAATACCTGTAAAGCAATATCACTTGCATCCACTGCACATAGCTGGTGAAACAATATCTTTCAGATATGAGGCACGTGTAGATTGAAACTCATGTGGTGTCTGTGTCTATCACCTTAATTGAAAGTCAAACGTAATAAAAGAATCAGAGTACTTTCTCTAAACACAATAAAACACAGCAACTCCTAGTTTTCTGGATACAATTTACAGTACAGAATTTCGGAAGGAATTAACTCATAATGGCCACTTAAGGAATTCAGGAGAGAGGTAAAAGAATTCTAAGATAGAGCCTTCTGATATATATAACAACATCAATTCTAAAGTTTGAATATTTCAAAGAAAGAACATTATATCAACATTCAACCAGTGGCATCTCCCATGCACCACGTAAAATGACCATGGAATATGAGAAGTCAATTTTTGGATTTATCTCTAATAATCATTTTGTGGACATAAGTGATGGTTAATTATGCAATTCATTAATACAGTTCCAAAGTCAAAAGAAAATGCATTGCCATGTAAAAGAATTGCTCGAATATAGCTTACCCGTTGCCTGAGCACAAAATATTGAAAGAATTCATGTGCCAGAACCAACATCCACGACAACCCGAACAAGTGTTCGAATTGAGCAATCAGGACACTTACTGCACAAATATTCTTAAAATTTCTCGCTACTAGGCAGAATGTTGATGTTCAACGTATAAGATTTTGAAGCCTTTTTCTTTCATGACATATTTCATGGTCTTAATGCATGTGGAATCATACATCTTACGTAACTGTTCGGATTAAATCAAAGAGTTACTTAACAAACGCTCCTTGCCAAGGCGGCGCAGACAGAAAGCTTCATGCAACATCGTTTTACATCAAGAAGAGCACAATATTAACTGTTTGTCCGCACATGATCCTCCATACATAGAATAAAAACTTGAACATTTTTTTATCATTCAATAAGAAACTCTAACTGCAAAGAGAAAAGCCCACAAATGAAATTCCTAACTTCCAAACACAAAATACTTTTCACCCAAGAACTGTTTGGCATGCGTATTAGAACAAATTATTTTTATTTTTTATTTTAAATTATTTTTTTAATGTTTTTTATCGTTTTGATACATAGATATAAAAAATAATATTTTAAAAATAAAAACTATTATTTTAATATGTTTATAAATATATTTTTTTACATTATAATAACAAATAAATTTTTAAAATATTGTTATTATTTTTTAAAATTATTTTTATATTTTCACTTCAAACAATTTAAAAAAAAATAACTCTTAAAAGCAATGTTGTTAAAATCTCGAGTTGGCTCATAAAATCGTATAATTTTAAGAGTCCACATGTATGACCTTGAAAATCAGTAAAATCACGAGTTGACAGTAAACCCGGTCAACTTGTAAAATCAATAAACTCGTACTGATTTCACGAGTTTGCTAAAAGTGTAAAATTGATTAACTTTCTCATAACTCCTGTGCACTTAATTTCCTTTTGGCTTGGAATACCCTTGTTATTAGTGATTGTTATCAAATTGGTTATGAGATCACCATCACCTCCACTAATGACAGTTTGCATCTATTACAAGCATAGAAGCAACAATACACACTTAGAAGAAACAAAGCAATGACTCTAGATATAAGAAGCCAAGTTACCAAAGAGAAAATCTCTTCAGGAATTCACATATCAGATAGCTAGAGACACCAATTTAAGAAAGCAAATCAACACACAAAATAAGATAAGAAATGAAGAATGAGAGATATACTTGTTAAAGCCAGATAACCAATCACTCATCAAAGAAGAGATAGTAATGACAAAATAGCTCAAAGGATTTAGCTTTGATTTCTGTATCATATATAGAGATTACATGGATGTATACATGGAAAGTAAATCAGCATGATTTAAGTCCTATATATATGTAAACTATAAGTTGTCATTTATACAAAATAGGAAACATATTAAAGAGGAAAATAAATGTGGATTTGTAAAATAGGAAAGCTTGCTGTCAACAAGCTTTCTGTTGACAGCCCCCCTCAAATTGATGTAGGATGATCAATTAGCATCAATTTGCTACTTAGAAAACAATGTCGATAATGAGTGAGTGCCTTGGTGAAGATACCAGCAATCTGTAGATGAGTGGAAATATGAGGAAGAGTGATACTACGAACGTCATAGGCTTCATGAATAGAGTGACAGTCCAACTCAATATGCTTCATGCACTCATGAAACATGGGATTAGCCATGATCTGAATAGCTCTTGTATTATCGGTATGGAGAGGTGTAGAATCAGTCACTGAAAAATCGAGCTCAGCAAGCAAACCTTGAAGCCAAATGATTTCAGAACAAGCTAGAGACATTGCCCTATACTTAGATTTCATAGAGGACTTAGAAACTCTGTCTTGCTTCTTACTTTTCCAAGAGATCAAGGCATCTCCTAAGAACATACACCACCCCGTGATTGATCGACGGGTATCGTCACAACCTGCCCAATCCACATCACTGTAAGCAGTAAGACTAGGAGGATTATTCGCAAGGAAAAATAAGCCACGTGCCATGGTGCCGTGAACATAGAGTATGATCCGATGAACAACAGCCAAATGAAGATGTCGAGGAGTTTAAAGAAATTGGTTAACTTGTTGTACGACAAATGAGATATCTGGTCTAGTGATGGTGAGATAAACAAGACTGCCTACCAATTTCCGGTATAGACTGGGGTCAGTAAGTAAGTCACTCTCTTTTTGGCGGAGCGTAATATTCACCTCCATGGGAGTATCAACTGAAGTAGCCTCTTGTAGACCTGCCGTAGACACCACATCACTAGCATACTTATGTTGAGTTAAGAAAATGCCCGAGGAGCTACGATGCACTTCAAGACCAAGAAAATAAGTAAAAGACCCAAGATCTTTCATATAAAAAACTTCTAAGAGATGAGTCTTGAGCTGACCAAGGAGATCCGAATCAGAACCCATAATGACAATATCGTCAACATAAACCAGAAGAACAACAATACCCATAGCTGATTTTTGAAGAAATAAGGAGGTGTCATGCTTGCTTTGTGTGAATGAGAACTGTAATAACGTGGTGCAGAATTTATCAAACCAGACCCTCTAGAGCAATAATTTCTTCCTGCATAACCTATCGCCAACAATCATGCTTGATAGCATATGAATAGCCTGTGGGAATATCAAAAGTAGACAATGCAGCAATAAGAGCTGAAATAGATTTACCAAATCTGGAAGTGGAAAACCCATACCTATCCAGGGGTATAGACACTATAGATGAGTGATGTATCAGAGGCTCGGGCTATGCGTCAACTGACTGAATCTGGAGTGCGGGAGGATCAAATATCGAGTGAACCAACAGAGGAGACTGCGGGCAGGAGCATCTTGTATACACAATATTAGGTTTAAAATGAGAGCTAACTAGATGAAGGTCAGAGAATTGAGACTCAAAGGAGGGAAGGACTGCGGGTAGGAGCGTTTTGTATACACAATACCAGGTTTAAAATGAGAGCTAACTAGATGAAGGTTAGAGAATTGAGACTCAAAGAAGGGAAAGATCACATTAGAAGGAGAGGACACAAAAGACACAGGAAAGAACTGTTGATTTTCAAAGAAAATAACATTCCGAGAAATACGTGTACGTCGTAAAGTTGGATCATAGCAAACAAATCATTTTTGACACACATTATATCCCAAGAATGCACATCTAATAGATTGAGCATATAATTTATATCGTTCATTGTTGCAATGTCGCGGTCACACAAATTAATTACCCTAACTTAAAACAAATCAAACAAGATAGTATAGAACAAGCAAGGAGTCGATCCCACGAGGACGATTTATTTATGATTTTTATGCTATATGTTATGCAATTAGGGGGGTTAGAAGTTGTCTAGGCTAGACTAAAACAAACTAAGCAAAAATGATATAAAACTAAAATTTGTCAATAAAGCAAACCAAGCAAACCTTGGTCGCACGTCAACATCCACCTATAAAAATCAGAACTGATCATGAAAATGACACATCAATTTATATTTTGAATATTTATCTCTTCTTAAAATTGGTTCGTTAACGGATTTGCCGTATAACTTACCATAACCATCAAACAACCATAGTGTCCACACTAGTAATTTGATTCAATGACAGCATTAAAAACTAGATAAATTAATCAATTAAGATACATAATTATCTGCAATAAATGTTTAGTTCGATTGAATGTTCTCCCTAAGATTAATAATGTAGATCTGATACAATTATTAACTTAGTTGCTTCACAAGTTCATATACCACAATTCTGGTTTTGATATCAAACTTAGCAATAAATTATCTACAATAATAACTTTGAGTCCGCTCTTAGCAATTACATAAACAATCATAGGAAAATAATTATAGGAGAAGAAACATATTCATCATATAAACTGAAAAATTGAGGTAAAAATAGATCTCACAGTTCTTGAAATTTGAAGGTTTCCATGTCATTACAACCAAGCAAAAGAGTCTAGCCTTGCATGTTTATTGAACAACTAAATAAAAAGATGGAAGAAAACATTATTTAGGGTTTGAATGAGGAAGATTTGTGTTTTCTTTGTTGTTGGCCGAAACTTCCTTGCTCCTCTCCTCTTATATATATGCTTAGAAACCCTAATATCTATTTTATAAAATAGTCCTTCCTTAAGTTGGCAGAATTTAGTTGTCCCTTGTAAAATTTATATATCATTCATAACATATCATTTTGAGCTAAAATTTAGAGAATTTTATAGGGCTTTGAGTCCTGAATCCAATAAAATTGGGTTTGCATCAATCGGACTTCTGTAGCTTGAGATATTAAAGTTGGAATGGACAAAGGTCGACATCGACAAATTGCAAGATTTGATTTTGAAGGATGTGATTCCCATGCTCTTCCTTATTGTATTTCTTTTTCCTTAGCATTCCAGAAAGTTATGGATGTTAGCTTTTGAATTCCACTGGAATCACTTCATTTCAATCTCTAGAGCTTCCGCTCTACACAAAACATCAACTGAAGGTCAAATCTGTCAATCAGCTCCAATTACCTCCTTTTTGCATCTTTCATCCAAAAATACCTTCAAAACATAAAACAAAGAATATCAAGGCATTTAATACAAAAAAAAATATGCAAAACACTAGGTAAATATGGATGAAACTATTAAATAATATGGTCGCATCACTCATGAGATGGCAAATGAACAAAACAGACACAACTAAAAATACGAAGATTATCATATCTAGGTTGTTTGTCAAATAAATGGAAATAAAAAGAATCCATGTATAAGACTTGAGAGGGTAAACGATTAATCAAATGAATAACAGTTTTTAGAGCTTCAACCCAGAACATGGTAGGAACAGAAGATTCTATCAAGAGGGTGCGTATCATATCAAGAAGATGACATTTTTTACGTTCGGCTACTCCATTTTGTTGAGAAGTAACAGGACAAGAGTGTTGGTGAATAATACCATTAGAAGCTAAGAATGCTTGAACCTCAGTAGGCATATATTCACCACCAGAATCTGTGTAATGTCTTAATAATGGCAGAAAATTGATTAGTAACATATACTGAAAACTTAGTAAAGGTACAAAAGACTTCAGATTTAGAGCGAAGACAATAGACCCAAGTAAATCTGTTATAATCATCAATGAATGTCACATATGTTGACATATAATACTTGTATGCTTTATATATTTTGATGATAACAATAAAAAAAAAATGGACTAATAATATGCTTGGATGAGATTAAGTTATAAACAGGTATTATACAAAGAATACATCAACAAGCATAATGGATTACACGAAGAAATCATTCCAGGAAGTCCAAGATGCAAGCAAGTGAAGACTTAGAATAAGTTTTCATTTTAGTACTTTATGTAAATCTCAATTTCTAACTTGATAGCACAAATTAAAATGAACTCACACACTTCACATTGCATGCATTAAAAGGGTTTGATGATTATAGGTTTAAGTCATAATCAATCGGTTCAAGAAATTCAGAAAAGATAATTTGTCAAAATAGGGTTTCTGCATGAACCGGTCAACCGCTTGGGTTACCTTGTGAACCGGTCGACCGCTTGGTCAAAAAGATTGATTTTCTGGCTTTTAAATGAACCGGTCGACCACTTGATTTATCCGTTGTGAACCGGTCGACCGGTTGAGATGACAGTTGCACTAAAACGGCTAGAACCGTCTAGTTTCTCTTTGAAACTTATAAATAGGCCTCTTAATTGCAAAAAGAAAAAAAAAGAGAATTTTTTATTATATCTGATATTGAAGCAATTAGTAGTGCATAAACACCTTCATATCATCAATCCTCATTAATACTCAAATTTGTGTTTAAATCTTCATATCCTAACACAAAGAGTATTAAATCTCATTCTCACTACACTTAAACACCTTCAAATATTCTAAGTGCTATTAAGTGAGATAAAGAGATCATATATCTTAATTTGTAATATCCACACTATTGAGAGTGTATTGTTGTGTTACAAAAACAATCCTTGTAAAACTCTTGAGAGTTGAGTATAAAACTCTTGATATTTGTGAGGGAACATCACCAAGGAAAAATCTTGAAGAGGGTACATCTTCAAGTGGGAAAAAGGAAAATCTTGAAGAGGGTATATCTTCAAGTGGTGTAAAAGTCTTGGTGTGGATTCATCAAGCGGGAATTGTAATCTTGTTACTTGGACTAGTAAGAGAATACAATACTCAAGTACGGGTTGGTACTTGAGCTGTGGATGTAGGCTTGCCGAACCACGTTAAAAACCGAGTTAGTAATCTCTCTCTCTTATCTCTTTACTTTAAAAGTACTTAATTATATTGTTGGTTATTGTTTTACTTTAAAGTAATTAATTTTTAAAATTGCATTAATTGTTCTATTTACACCTAATCCCCCCCCTTAGGTGCATAGTTGCCTTAATCCTTAAACAACAATTGGTATCAGAGCCTAGTTCTCAGTTATTAAGTTTGCTTAAACTTTGAGTAGAATGGCAACTACAAGCTATAATCTCCAAAATGAAGGTGCTTCAACATCTAGACCACCATTTTTTGATGGTAATGACTATGCCTATTGGAAAGGTAGAATGACAATATATCTTCAATCTATAGATTTCGATTTATGGCTTTCTATTGAAAATGGATCTCATAGACCAATTAAAACCGAAAATGGTATTGAGATTCCGAAAAGCATGATAGAATATACTGACCTAGATAAAAGATTACTTTATATGGATGCTAGAGCAATGAACACTTTATATTGTGCATTAAATAGAAGTGAATTTAATAGAATATCTTCTTGTAAAAATGCTAGGGATATATGGCATGCTTTAGAAGTAACTCACGAAGAAACTAATCAAGTTAAAGAATCAAAAATTGATATGTTAGTTCATCAGTATGAGTTATTCAAAATGTTGCAAAATGAATCCATAACAAGTATGTTTACTCGTATGACTAGCATTACAAATAGTTTACATGCTCTTGGTAGAACTTACACAAATGCAGATATTGTAAGTAAGATTCTCAGATCTCTACCGAAAGCTTGGGAAGCCAAAGTGACGGCAATACGAGAAGCCAAAGATCTCACAAAATTACCATTAGAGGAGCTCATCGGTTCTCTAATGACTCACGAGATAACTATGGATAAACAAGATCAAGAAGAAAGGCCAAAGAAAAACTTGGCATTTAAAACTGTTCATCAAATTGAAAGCGATGATAATGATGATGATGAAGACAGTCACGACAATCTTGAAGAAGATGTAGCATTGATCACAAGACAGTTTCGAAACTTCCTTAGAAAGAAAAATGACAAGAGAAAGTTCTCGAACTCAAAAAGAAGGGAAACAAAGGAGAATCAAGTAAAGAAACTCCAAGATGCTACAAATGCAACAAGTTGGGACATATCAAAACCGATTGTCCCCTTCTTCAAACAAAGAAAAAAAATCACTTTCAAAAGAAAGCTTTGAAAGCAACATGGAGCGATGACTCGGACTCAAGCTCCAGTGATGAAGAAGAACATGTGGCTAACATGTGTTTCATGGCAATCGAAAGTGAAGATGAGGTATTATCTTCGGATGATGAATCCGATCCTTCTTATATTGAATTACATGAACAACTTGAAAATCTGTATGTAGAATATAAGAAATTAGGTTCAAAATATAGTACCCTAAAAAGAAATCATGTATGCATAATTGAAGAAAAAGAATTACTAGAAAAGAAAGTATGTGATTTGAATGACAAGAGTAGTAAGACTAATCAACTTGAAGAAGATAATAAATCCTTAAAAGAAAAAGTTGATGAGTTGAATGTAATTATCGCAAAATTCACACAAGGCTCAAAATTTTTTGAGAAAATACTTTCGAGCCAGAGAAGTATGTTTAACAAAGGAGGATTAGGTTATAAACCTAATAAAAACAAAAAATACTTAAAGAACTACTTTGTTAAAGCTAAACAGTCTTATGATCCAAGTCATACATGCAATTACTGTAGAAAATCAGGACATTTGATTTATGCATGTCCTATGAAGAAAAATAAGACTATTAAAATGATTTGGGTTCCAAAAGGAACCACCCCTAACCAAAAAGGACCCAAGAAGGTATCGGTACCAAAATCCTCATCTTGATTCTGTTTTGTAGGAACCAAGGAAACATGAGGAGTGGTTTCTGGATAGTGCTTGTTCAAGACACATGACCGGAGACGGCACTCTTTTTTCAAGCCTTACCAAAACTAAAGGAGGAAAAGTGACTTTTGGGGACAACTCAAAAGGGAAAATTGTTGGAATTGGTAACATTGGAGGTATGTCTTCACCCTCCATTGAAAATGTATTTCTTGTTAATAGGCTTAAACATAACTTGCTTAGTATAAGTCAATTATGTGACAAAGGCTATAAAATCATTTTTGATCATACATGTTGCTTAATACTTGAAAATGATAAAATTATCTTTATCGGTAATAGAATTGGAAACATCTATAAAATCAAAATAGATACATGTATAAGTATTGAAAGTTGTCTTGTTGCTAGTATAAATGATAGTTTTCTATGGCATAGAAGACTAGGTCACATAAGCATGGACATCCTTTCAAAATTAGCTAAAAATGATTTAGTTAAAGGTCTTCCTCATATTGCATATATAAAGGAAAAGCTATGTGACGCTTGCCAAATGAGCAAACAAGTTAAAACGTCTTTTAAAAGTAAGAATCACATATCAACCGAAAGACCTTTAGAATTACTTCATATAGATCTATTTGGACCAACTAGAACAAGAAGTTTAAGTGGTAATAGATATGTGTTTGTAATCGTTGATGACTTTACTAGGTATACATGGGTTATATTTTTTAAATCAAAAGATGAAACCTTTTATGAATTTGTAAAGTTTTCAAAGAAAATCAAAAACGAGAAAGGATTTTCTATAATAAACATAAGGAGCGATCATGGTGGTGAATTCATAAGTGATTTATTTGAAACGTTTTGTGAAGAAAAAGGATACCACCATAATTTTTCAACACCTAGAACTCCCCAACAAAATGGGGTTGTGTAAAGGAAAAATCGGTCTCTTCAAGAAATGGCAAGAACAATGATAAATGAATTTAACACCCTGAAATATTTTTGGGCGGAAGCCGTAAACACTTCTTGCTATGTTTTAAACCGTGTTACTTTGAGACCTAAGTTGAAAAAGACTCCTTATGAGCTTTGGAAAGGGAGGAAGCCCAACATCTCTTATTTTAAAGTCTTTGGTTCAAAATGTTTTATTCTAAACACTAAAGACAACCTTGATAAATTTGATTCAAAATCCGATGTTGGAATTTTTCTTGGATACTCCTCCTCTAGCAAGGCTTACAGAGTATACAATAATAGAACACTGTGTCTTGAGGAATCCATGCATGTCGCTTTTGAGGAAACTTAAAATGACAAAATCATTGAGATTCTAGATGACTTAAATGGAAGTGTTCAAAATTTGAATCTTAATGATAAAAACCCAAAGGAGTCATCAAATGAAGACATGAACAAGGACCAACCAAGCTCAAGCAATCAACAAGAGTTGGTAAGTAACTCCTTTGAGCCGCCAAAGGAGCTAAGGTATGTAAGTTCTCATCCTCCAGATTTAATTATTGGTAATCCTTTTGAGGGAACTAAAACTAGAGCATCCCTTAGAAACATTAGTGGACATTATGTATTTGTTTCTCAAATAGAACCTAAAACCTTTCTTGAAGCCGAAAATGATGAAAAATGGATTTTAGCCATGCAAGATGAGCTAAATCAGTTTGAGAGAAATGATGTTTGGGAACTAGTCCCTAGGCCAAAAGATTTATCAATAATTGGTACTAAATGGGTCTTTAGAAACAAAGTTGATGAACATGGAACTATTGTTAGAAACAAAGCAAGACTAGTTGCTAAAGGTTATAATCAAGAAGAAGGAATAGATTATGAAGAAACCTTTGCATTAGTGGCTAGACTTGAATCTATAAGAATGCTATTAGCCTATGCATGTCATGCCAATTTTACGCTCTTCCAAATGGATGTTAAAAGTGCATTTTTAAATGGCTTTATAATGGAAGAAGTATATGTTGAACAACCTCAAGGCTTTGAAAATTTTGAATTTCCTAATCATGTTTTTAAACTCAAAAAGGCCTTGTATGGTTTAAAACAAGCACCTAGGGCATGGTATGATAGATTAAAAATATTTCTTATTGAAAATGATTTTAACATTGGCAAAATTGACACCACCCTTTTTACGAAAAGAAAAGGAAAAGATATCCTTATTGTACAAATCTATGTTGATGATATAATTTTTGGTGCTACTAACGAATCTCTGTGTAAGGAATTTGCAAAATGCATGCAAGAGGAATTTGAAATGAGCATGATGGGAGAATTAAATTTCTTCCTTGGATTGCAAATTAAGCAAACAAGAGATGGCATCTTCATCAACCAAAGCAAGTACACCAAGGATCTTCTGAAAAGATTTGGGATGGAACATGTCAAAAATGCCGACACACCCATGGGGACATCTATTAAGCTTGATATGGATGAAAAAGGTAAAACCGTAGACATCACCAAATATCGAGATATGATCGGTTCTCTTTTATATTTAACCGCAAGTAGACCCGATATTATGTTTAGTGTATGTTTATGTGCACGATTTCAAGCATGTCCAAAAGAATCCCATGTTAGTGCAGTAAAAAGAATTTTTCGTTACTTGCATGGTACAATTGATTTAGGGTTGTGGTATCCGAAGGGAATTGAAATGAGTTTAATCAGTTATTCGGATGCAGATTTTACGGGTTGTAAAAGTGATAGGAAAAGTACTAGTGGAACTTGTCATTTTCTAGGATCATCACTAGTATCATGGGCGAGTAAGAAACAAAAATCGGTAGTCCTATCAACAACTGAAGCAGAATATATTGCGGCAGGTAGTTGTTGTGCACAAGTATTATGGATGAAACAAACTCTGGAGGATTATAGACTTAAGTTTGAAAATACTCCGATTAAATGTGATAATACAAGTGCAATTTGCCTATCTAAAAATCGTATTCAACACTCTCGTACAAAACACATAGAAGTAAGACATCACTTCTTAAGGGATCATATTGCAAAAGGAGATATTGTACTTGAGTTTATAGGTACAGAACATCAACTTGCAGATATTTTTACAAAACCCTTAGGAAAAGATCGCTTTTGCGAAATAAGAAGGAACCTAGGGTTTATCCATGCAAATGATGTTTGAATTATGTATACATCAATGGTTATAAGTTGAATTTATTTGATGTTAAAATATATACACTTGAAGCATAAGAAATTTGTTCAAAACAAATTTTAGGGAGTTTAAAATTCTGGAATGAACCGGTCGACCGATTCATCAAGAGCAAGCCCAACCGGTCGACCGGTTGAGGCAGAAAAACAGAGGATGGCTACTGGAATTTTTTGAAATTTCGGAGGAAAATGTTTCTGAAAATGATTTTTGGACATAAAGGGTATTTTGAAGTTTAAATCAAGATTTTAAAGTCAAAGTGCAAAAATTTCCATCTTTGCATGGACCGGTCGACCGGTTCATGCATCTGGATCAATCGGTCGACCGGTTGAGCCAGAGGAACAGTAGCCTTAGCTACTGCCGAAAATTAGCACTTTTAGCCCCTTGATTTCTTTGCCTTTTGGACATAATTTTTACATGAAAAGGCTACATTTTGAGTGCAAAGAAAAGTTCAAAAGAGAAATTTGGAAAATTCTCATCTTGGGAGTAAACCGGTCGACCGGTTGAAATTATCCCAAGGCAACCGATCGACCGGTTGCTCGATAGTATAAATACTATCTAGGGTTTCAGAAAACGGAAAACGGGAGAAAATTAAAATTTCGAAAACCCTAACTCAAATCCTCTCAAAAATCACTCAAAATCAAAACACCCAAAGCCTAATTGAGGTCAATGGCACCCAAGAAATGCTTGAGGAGGACTGAATCAAGGAGCAAACAAGCCAATGATCCTACTTCCTCATCAGGTGACAATGTTCAAAGGTTTTTAAGTAATTTCTCAAATAGAGCTATTTGTGTAGAAAGAGGTTTAGGCAATGATTTGTCTCCTTTAGGTATAGATACTCTATTTGCTGAAATGGGTTGGTACTCATTATATGAATATAAGAAACCTACATACCCTAAGTTGATGAGGATGTTCTTTGCTAATATGAGGGTTAATGTAGAACCAAGTATAATTATTACTCTTCAAGAAAATCCCATTGAGTTTAATTGTGCTGTATTAGCTGATATATTGGGTATATCTAATGATGGTCCACGAGTTTTTGAAATTAAAATAATTCCGACCATTGAGGGGTTTATCTATGATTATGTTGTTGCATTGCACACTGGGAATACTGAATTTGCTCCAGGTGCTAAGATAAAGAGTCAGGATCTTCTGTTAAGACCTAGACTACTTCATAGGATTATTGCTCACAACATCTTGCCCAAAAAGGGGTATTATGATGAAGTTACCTTTATGGAGTTATGTTTAATTGATTGTATGATTCAGAGAAGGCCAATAAACCTTCCATATATCATGATTAGGAATATGATCTTAGCATACAATCAAAAACAAAAGGCTCTACCATATGGTCAAGTGTTTACCACTATTTTTGAGCACTTTGATATCTTGCTGACGGGTACGGATAAGAAACCGTACTCGGATAAGACGGAGATTGATACCACCACTCTCACTAGAATGAAATATGTGCTTAATGAGAATGGTGAGTGGATTCAAGGTCACCAAGAGGGTGCACATGCTGAGGAAGAGCATGTAAGTGCTGAAGAGGAGGAGAATGTGGCTGAGGATCAGGGTGAGGATCAGTTCACAAATTTATTTGAGTCACCACCTCCGGCTTCCTCGCCAGATGAGCCATCTGCGAGTGGCTGGTCGCATAGGATGGAGAGCCGTCTCACGCACATTGAGGCGGATATGCGATACATGAGAGACTCTCACGAGGCTTTTCAGACAGAGATGCGGACTGATATGCAGGAGATGAAGGAGATGATGGCGTCACTTCTCTCACGATACCCACCTCCTTAGAGATTTTGTATCATGCATCTCATTTTATTGTGTTTATGCTTTTTATTTTGGATATATGTTGTTATTGAATATTATTATGTTTTTTATAACATTGGGTATTACATTGATGTTTTGGAGATTATAATTTTGAATATTATGTTTTTATGTATCTACAATGTTAATTTTCTTTTTGTTGATGCCAAAGGGGGAGAGAATATGAAAATATAAATATGCATCAATAATGGGGGAGAAAAATATGAGAATATGGAAAAATTTATATGCATATATTTAGGGGGAGAAAAATGAATTTTTCTTGAAATTGCATATGATATTTGTACTTAGATTAAATTGCTAAAAATATTTAATGCCTCTTATATATTGCATTACAAAATATAGGGGGAGACTCAATTTTTTATCATAGTTTTTTTTTGTTTATTGTCATCATCAAAAAGGGGGAGATTGTTGACATATAATACTTGTATGCTTTATATATTTTGATGATAGCAATAACAAGAAAATGGACTAATAATATGCTTGGATGAGATTAAGTTATAAACAAGTATTATACAAAGAATACATCAACAAGCATAATGGATTACACGAAGAAATCATTCCAGGAAGTCCAAGATGCAAGCAAGTGAAGACTTAGAATAAGTTTTCATTTTAGTGCTTTATGTAAATCTCAATTTCTAACTTGATAGCACAAATTAAAATGAACTCATACACTTCACATTGCATGCATTAAAAGGGTTTGATGATTATAGGTTTAAGTCATAATCAATCGGTTCAAGAAATTCAGAAAAGATAATTTGTCAAAATAGGGTTTCTGCATGAACCGGTCGACCGCTTGGGTTACCTTGTGAACCGGTCGACCGCTTGGTCAAAAAGATTGATTTTCTGGCTTTTAAATGAACCGGTCGACCACTTGATTTATCCGTTGTGAACCGGTCGACCGGTTGAGATGACAGTTGCACTAAAACGGCTAGAACCGTCTAGTTTCTCTTTGAAACTTATAAATAGGCCTCTTAATTGCAAAAAGAAAAAAAAAGAGAATTTTTTATTATATCTGATATTGAAGCAATTAGTAGTGCATAAACACCTTCATATCATCAATCCTCATTAATACTCAAATTTGTGTTTAAATCTTCATATCCTAACACAAAGAGTATTAAATCTCATTCTCACTACACTTAAACACCTTCAAATATTCTAAGTGCTATTAAGTGAGATAAAGAGATCATAGATCTTAATTTGTAATATCCACACTATTGAGAGTGTATTGTTGTGTTACAAAAACAATCCTTGTAAAACTCTTGAGAGTTGAGTATAAAACTCTTGATATTTGTGAGGGAACATCACCAAGGAAAAATCTTGAAGAGGGTACATCTTCAAGTGGGAAAAAGGAAAATCTTGAAGAGGGCATATCTTCAAGTGGTGTAAAAGTCTTGGTGAGGATTCATGAAGCGGGAATTGTAATCTTGTTACTTGGACTAGTAAGAGAATACAATACTCAAGTACGGGTTGGTACTTGAGATGTGGATGTAGGCTTGCCGAACCACGTTAAAAACCGAGTTAGCAATCTCTCTCTCTTATCTCTTTACTTTAAAAGTACTTAATTATATTGTTGGTTATTGTTTTACTTTAAAGTAATTAATTTTTCAAAATTGCATTAATTGTTCTATTTACACCTAATCCCCCCTTAGGTGCATAGTTGCCTTAATCCTTAAACAACAACATAGTATTTAAAATTTTCATTTGAATCAACGGGAGAAGGTCCCCAAACATCATTATGAATAAGATCAAAGCAGTGAGAAGCTCTACTAGCATGCAAATGAAATAGAAGAGTTTTGATTTTACTAATTTTGCAAGAATCACACTCGAGAGATAAAGAAGAACTTTTTTTATTACCAAGAAAATCAGAGTTCAATACATGAGATAAAATTTGAGTATTGGGATGACCTAAATGACGATACCACACGATTCCAAGAGTAGGAATTTTATTACACGCAAAAGACTTAAAAAAGGAAAAGGTTGGAACAGGTAAAAATAGTGAAAACAAGAGCCCCACTTTAAGTCCCCTCGAGATCAGCTTCCCCGTTACCTGGTTCTGCACAACATAACCAGTACCAGAAAAATGAACAACATAATTCTCATCAACTAATTGTCCAATAAAAATAAGATTCGTGGCAAGTTTAGGAGTAAGGAACACATTAGTAAATGTAGAAGATGCATCACCAACAGCAGTGATGGGCAAAGAGCTGCCATTGGTTGTTTGAATGGTCGATTGACCATCATAGGGCTGAACATGACATAAGACAGTAGAAGTATTTGTCATGTGATTTTCAGCACCAAAGTCGACGTACCAAAGTTTAGTGGAATTTTTACCTTGAATCCCTATTGCAAATAATGCTGAAATGAGCATTTGTTGTACCATTTCTGGTGTACAATAATTTCCTGGCGGAGGTGTAAGGGCGGAGGAAGCACCTGAAAAAAAGGCATGTACTTTAGACCTTGTGGTTGGAGGAATGGTAACAGAAGTCTAGAGTGCTCGACCTGACGATTCTGAGGGTGGATACAATATTTTTTTTGATAATATACCCCTTCTTCTTGCAATAAGAACAAATTTTCTTACGACAATTGGCAGCAATGTGCCTATACTCCTTGCAATAGAAACACTGCAGATTTTTAGAGTATATAGAGGGTCCTTGGCTGTGAGCAGCATAAGCCATGGTGGTTGTCCTGAAACTACCATGAGAATGCTCTAGAATAGCTTAAGTACTAAGCCTTTGTTCTTCGTGAAGCAGCTCACCAAAACAGATATCAAAAGAAGGAATAGGAGATCTGTTCAATAAAGAGGACCGAACTGATTCAAACTTCAGGTGTAGTTTCATAAGAAACTGATCACGTCTGCTATTTGCATGAAGATTCTAAATAGTGGAAAGAGCAGCATTAGGAACATCCGCTGTAACTAAGTCAGTATATTCCTGCCAAAGGGTCAAGAATGTCAAGTAATAGTCTTGAATAGAAAGACTGCCATGTTGAAACATAGCAATCACATGTTCTAATTGAAAGCGACGAGCATCATTAACTTGATGATACATTTTCTTCAAGTAACATGCCTTGGGCAATGCGATGGGCCCATAGATTGGTAACAATATATGGTTCGAGCAAACCAAGAAGCCAAGACATAATTCGAGCATCAAGTACAACCCATGAAGTAGAGTCCTTAGGTTCTTTCGGTTTATCCGTATCAGATTTTAGGGTAACATCCATGCCATCAATATGTCCCCATAGATCTTTTCCTTAAAGGAAAAGATCAAATTGAAATGCCCAAGTAGCATAATTTGTGCCTGAATATTTGACACACATAGGTGCTAAATCCATCATAAATAAATGTATCCAATCAAATAACACACACCAAAAAAATTTGGAAGGAAACCGAAGCAAAGGAATGAAGAACCTGTTTTTGCTGCCAAGAACAAGATCAAGAGAGGTGCTGTGAGATTGCCGAGAGATGCCAATCCAGATTAGCAAGGGGCTATCAAAAGGTGCTTATTTGTTTTGACAACTCTAGAGGATGCTGAGAGGTGCTGAGATAGCAAGGAGCTACTGAGAGGTGCTGATCTGTTTGACAAATCTAGAATTAGCAAATAAAATCCAAGTTGAGACCAAAAAAGGATGTCGAGAGCCTTGTTTCTAAAATCTAGAAACACTGAGATGCTGAGAGGTGCAGATAGAACCAGAAAAAGAGATACTGAGTGTCATGTGTTAGAGAATAATATAAATCATATTCTAGGACCTCATCTAACAGCTTAAGCTTTTAGGTGAGATGACTCCTTAACATAGTATCAGAGCCTTGTTCACCTAGTGGTCACAAGTTCGAATCTCATCACCTTCATTTTATTTGATAAAAATCAAGTATAAAGTAGAGTGAGCATGTGTGCAAGTTTCAAGCACAAAGGGCTTTTACTTGAGGGGATGTGTTAGAGAATAATATAAATCATATTTTGGGACCTCACCTAACAGCTTATGCTTTTAGGTGAGATGGTTCCTTAACACCTTTTTTCTAAAAAAAAAACCACCTAGAAACCAAGTGGAGCCCTGTGAACAGAGACTGCCAAGAACCAAAAGGAAATTCAAGCTAAAATACAAGATTGGGGAGAAGATTTACCTAACTCTGATACCATGACAAAATAGCTCAAAGGATTGTCTAAAAATTGTATCTTTAGCTTTGATTTCTGTATCATATATAGAGATTACAAGGATGTATACATGGAAAGCAAATCAGCATGATTCTAGTCCTATATATGTAAACTATAAGTTGTCATATATACAAAATAGAAAATATATTAAAGAGAAAAATAAATGTGGATTTGTAAGATAGGAAAGCTTGCTGCCAGCAAGCTTTCCGTTGACAAGTAAGGCAACAACCGTACCAGTTCCCCGTAACTCCATGAGACCATTAAGCTAAAAACAACATGGATTTCATGAATCAATAGAGAAAATCACAGGAAATCTAGTTCAACTTTCAACATAAATGGTAGGGATCTTAGGATCAAAAGGCCTAAGATTTTGTAGCAGGAAAGATATCTTTTTCTCTTCCTTCTCCCACTCTTTCTTATTTACTTTTCAAAAAAATAAACAAGCACAAGGAAAAAGGGGAGATCTTTTAATGTTTTCTAATGAGATACTCAAACAAAAACAGTGAAAATTGTGTAGTCTTTATGTGAATTAAAAAGCTTTTATGGCTGACAAGGCAAGCTCTCATTTCATCTCTCTCCCTCTCCTTCTCCGTAAGTAATGGGTGAGTAGCAGTAGTAGTAGTAATCCTTTTCGATAATAATGATTTTAATGAAATAATGAGGAAGATGAAGACAACAAGGATGATTTTAGTTTACATGACACATCACCAATGTGTTTGTTTTAAATTTGTTATTTTTTAGTTAATGAGAGTTGATGGATATAATTGTATCGTATTTTTAAGTTATTTAAATAATGTATGAACCTTAATTTGAACCATGTATTTTAAGGTGTTTGATTTTTTTCTATTGTTTTAATTGTGTTATATTATTATGTACTAATTGACTAGAATTGTCATATATAAGCGACATAAAATATTTTACTCGTGATTTTACGATTCAAGTTTATATTACATTTTCGTATCGTGTCAAAGAAACAATTTTCACAATCTTGCTTTAAAGCATTTTTAACACTAAAAAATAAATTCATAACCAACAAAACCTACCAAAATCTTTTAGCAAAACAAAGCATGAAGCTAATTTCACATTCAAGAAACAGAATCTCGACTCTAACAAGATAAAGAACATTGCCACTAAACCTTAAAATCCAAAATTCTTCACTTATACATCAAACAAAACAGCCACAGGAGAACCTAAAACCATAAACCCTTGTAGAAAAAACATAACAATTTACCAGACAAACATAAACCAGGATACAAGAACTTAGTGCAGTTTAATAAAGATTGAAGCTTTTTTTTCCTTACCTTAATCATCTCTTCATGGATACCAACATAAGCATAATTGTGAAAGTAGGCCTTATCAAACTCTGTACAAGGAGTGACATTTTGCTCCTCGCCAAACCCATCACGTGACTTGTCACGTGCTCTTCTAACTCGGTTACTTTGACTCGTCCGGAGCTGCGGCTGCATGTTTTGGTTGTAACAGTTACTGTTACCTAAGCTTGAGTACATTCTGGACGCAAGAGAGATGGAGGGAGAGGACTAATGGTGGCGTTTTGTTGATGGCCCGAGTAGGATATGGGTCAAAAGTTTGCATCTTGAAAATGGTGTTTGAATGAAAAACAGGACTTTACTCATTTTTATGAAAGCCCAATTAGAATTTTCATGGATTTTCTTTTCCTTAGTGATCATTTTAAGTTTTTTTTTATTTAGGAATTAAAAAAAACTGCTAGATTTTTTTCTTAGTAGCTTATTTAGATGCCATGTTTTTATGGTAACAGAAATCTAAATAAAAAAAAAAAAGTCACACCGTATCATCATGAGAAAAACTAGCATTACAATATCATAGAATAAAAACAAATAGTTATTTTTTCAAAATGAGTATGAAAAATTGTAAATCCTCTAATACGATTTATTTAAATGCTATTTAAATATATATTAATCTGTACTAATAATTCTACATTTTCATAAAATGTTTGCTATAAAGAATTTAAAATCTAACTTATTCCTTAAGTTATGAGACTTATAAAAATTATAAAACAAATAGATATTAATACAGTGTATCTTATTTTTATTTAAATTCTAGAACAACTTTGAATTTCAAATGATTTTCATGATACTATATTAATAAATTCACAAACCTAATTTTATTTATAAAATTGCAATATTTCAAATTATAGCCGTATATATATATTGCATTTTAAGCCAAAAAAACCTAGAAAACAAATGGTATGGATGAACCCCCAAGACAAGGTCACATAAAGCCCTTCCTTAAACCCCATAGTAACAAAAGCCCCCCTCGCAGCCTCTCTACTCGCAGCCTCTCTCTCTTTTGTGACCGATTAAACTGAACTCAAGAGACAACAATGGCGGGGTTCGTACCTCCCGGTACAACGTTATTAGGCAATGAAGCAACATCAGAAGCAGCCAAAAAGATCGATGAAGTTCACAAAAAGGCTGATTACTTGAACCTTCCTTGTCCAATCCCCTATGAAGAACTCCATCGTGAAGCACTCAGTTCAGTTTCTTATCTCTTTTTCTCTCTTTATAATAGTCATCGATCTGTTTATTGGCATGCGTTTTTTTTGTTGTTGTTTTAGTGATTAATCTGACTGTGAAACCCTAATAGGCTTAAGTTTTGGCTGGTCTTCTTTGGAGTGTTTGGTCTATAAAGTTTGTTTTTCATTGGTTATTTTTGGTTATTGAGGTGAATTAAAGATGAGTTTTTGGTCGTGTTGAGAGTCTTATGTGTGAAGTGAAGTGGGACTTTGAGATTTGAAGGAAGTGATTTGGGGTTGTGACATTTTGTGGATTCTGATGTGTTAGTGTTTTGCAAGTGTCATTCTTGCTATGACGTCGTGGTAAGTTTTGTCAAAAATGGAACAGAAATTAAGTTTTTTATTTTGATTTTGGATTTTTAAAAAAATGAGGAAGTGTTTGATCCAGGTTATTACGATTTAATTTGGTACGAAGTAGATTGCTGTTAATAATTAGAGATGATGGTTTGTTCTTGGTGCTAACGAGAGATTGTCTTCTGAATCTTTTACATTTATGGTGCTTCATAGGTCCACTGTGCTAGCCAAACCTGCGTGGAAGGTTGACATGCCTTAAGCTTTAGACGCTAATTCCTTAAGAATGTCGCATATCATCTTGTCCTGCATTTGGAATTCTATTGTCCTGCATTTGGAATTCTATATAATAAATTACTGTCATTCAAAAGATTAGTTACTGAGTCATATTGTGTAAGTGGTGGTGATAATGCATTTCATTTTAGAAGTTTAGGGCGGAAATGTTCTCCTTTTTAGTATGTTTGATTTCTAATTTCCAAAAAATTATTATGCAGTGTCTTTGAAGCCTGAGTATTTTGAGGGGATGCGTTTTGATTTTACCAAAGGACTGAATCAGAAATTTTCTCTCAGTCATAGGTAGCAGCTTTGGCTTCTTTTGTTTCAAATTCTTTTCAAACATTTTAATTCATTTTTTATCCTGCACTTTGGCACTAACTATTATCATTATCTCCTAGTGTAATGATGGGGCCCATGGAAATTCCTTCTCAATCTTCAGAAGCCATCAAAATCCCTACTGCTCACTATGAGTTTGGTGCTAATTTTATAGACCATAAGGTGGGCTGTCAGTGACATATTTTCCTTTCCATTTCATTTACTAATGCACCCTCTGGGGTTATCATATCATAATTTCAATTGAGTGTCTTTACCGGGTCTCCATAGACAATGCTTATCGGGAGGGTTTTGACTGATGGGAGAGTAAATGCAAGAGTGAAGTGTGATTTGACTGATGATCTTGCTTTAAAGGCTAATGCTCAGGTGAAATATATGCTCATATCACTGAATTTTTGAACTTCTTTTCCCCTAAAGCTAGCAAAAGTTGTGATTTGCATGTAAATTTTTTTAATAATGTAATATTCTTTTCCACGCAGCTTACAAATGAGCCTCACATGTCTCATGTCATTTTGAACTTTGATTACAAGGTGAAGTTCTCTCTATTATTTAGGTTTGTACATATTTTTTGCATGATTATTCTCCTTTCACAAACATTGGAAGCTGGTGTGCCAGACATTTTTTTCTTCTCTAAGCATCTATATCAGTGTCAACTGTACTCAAGATGAAATTATCATGCTTCTTTTCCTGTTTATATTGATGTTTTACCTCATACAGGGTAAAGACTACAGGAGCCAGTTGCAACTTGGAAATGGTGCCTTATTCGGTGCCAGTTACATTCAGGTACAATATATTTGATATATGACTGTTCTTGGTATCAAGCTCTATAATTTGGTTACTTTGATTCAGAGTACACTGTTCTCTTAAAACAATTTATAGAGCAGGGTTTTTTTTCCAGTTACACTAAATGGTGGTTTCAACTGTCATTATCTTTCATGATGACCAGAAGCTTACAAATGACTTCACCTCTTCTTCCTCTTCAGTTGCATTTTTATTGTTTTATGCTCATTGTTATTCTGTTTATCGGATCTTTGTAATGCAGAGTGTGACCCCTCATATGTCTTTGGGTGCTGAAGTATTTTGGGCTGGTCAGCATCGAAAGTCTGGTGTTGGATATGCGGGTCGTTATGAAACGGACAAGATGGTAATTGGTTTAGCTTTCATCCTTTATTGCATGAGCTATCGTTGTGTTTGAGTACTGTATAAGGTTCAATGACTCTTGTAACTTGCATTGATATATTTAAAGATAAAAAAATATAACAGAGGTAGAAGTTTTATGCAGAAAGAAGAAGTATAGAAGAGTATGTAAGGGAATGCAAACTGGGAATACTTTTTACTATGCACAAGTGTGCATTATATAGAAACTGAAAAATAACTTAGAGAATGAGAATCAAGCCATGAACAGAAATACATTTCAACAAACTATCCACTTTCTAAAGACTAGGAAAACTAAAAACAAAATAGAAGCGTAAAACAATTTCCCGATTTGTGGATAAGTTGCAGTCCTAAAAATAATCAACTAACAATATATAAGCAAAGGTCAACTATCACTTGCCTTCCAATTTCCATAAAACCTATTTCTTCACTCAATAGCATGCTCTGATATAATTGGAGTCTAATGGGCCTAGTGAATTGATCTCCATGTGCAAGAGATCTGATGACTTACTGACAAGGTTCATTTCTTTCATTATCAATAACTATATGCTGAATGAAAACAGATGTAAAAAAAATGAAAACCAGAGCAGGTTCTACTTTTATGCCCATTGTGTGCAAAATTAAATGCCATGTATCATGTTCACTATCATGAGGTTTTATGCAATTTTTTATACTGAAAGAGATGTCTAATCTATACCCATAATGAAAGGATAGAAGAGCAAGAAGGATAAAGAGGAAAGCCTATTGATCTCTTCTTAGCTGGTACTTTAAGTGAAACTCCAAACTTGTAAATACTGTGCTTTCACCTTTTGCCATAGATTTTTCAACTCATTAAACGTGCAAAAACTTGAATCGGATCTCTAACCTGTACATGTGCATGTCTTGCTTTGACTGGATGAAATTACTTCTTTGCCTACAGGTTGCTGCAGGGCAAGTTGCTAGCACTGGATTGATGGCTTTGAGCTATGTGCAGAAGGTTTCTGAGAAGGTAGCCTGTTTCTTGAGAAAACTGTGACTTTTATCTGAATAAATTTCTTACATTTATCTTTTCTGTTAATATTAAGGTTTCACTAGCAACAGACTTCATGTACAATTACTTATCAAAGGATGTGACTGCTAGTGTTGGCTATGATTATGCCCTCAGACAAGTAAGTGGTGTAATGCCAATTTTTCTTCCTTTTTAGAAACTGATTTGTAGCAAATGGATTCCAGTTTCATTTCAGCTCTTTTCATATATTGAGGACCGATTTTGGTTAAACTGAAAATTACTATTTTCTCAAAACAATTGGCCTGAACAAATTGAATTTGTGGGTATGGTGCCACTGGGTTAAAGTTTGTTATTTGTCATTTATTTTTAACATGCTCATTAGATATATTGATATTTCATTATGTTTGAAGTGCCAACATATTATTGCCTAGGTTGTCTGCAGATCTCTGACTGTAAACCTTGGTCATCAATCCTGTTGGGCCTAAAATCTTAAACTTGCCTGTATTGAATTGATACTGATTTTGGTGGTTATTTCAGGCCCGTTTGAGAGGAAAAATCGATTCCAATGGATGCACGTCCGCCTTCTTGGAAGAACGCTTGAATATGGGTCTCAATTTCGTTCTCTCCGCAGAGGTATGGGGCCATGGTATTTTTAGATTGTTAGCATGATGCTTCAGCTTTTCTTGGCACTTCTGATAAATTTTCTTTTGTCAGCTTCTACTAGCCATTTATATGTGCACTTCCTTCAAACAGATCTTCGCAAAGCACTATCATCCCCTTTCTTCTCTTCCTTCTTCGAGATTTTTGAGTCATGTTAGTATCCTAACCAATTATGAATTTACATTTTGCAGTTGGATCATAAGAAAAAAGATTACAAATTTGGATTCGGGTTGACAGTGGGCTAATTTAAAGAACTGCAGACATCCGACCTTTTATCATCAAATTTCGCATAAAACCTGTTGCTCGCAGCTTGGCAAATTCATGGGTCAGCCTTGCCTTTTGTTTGAACAGTTTATTTTCTTTTTTAACGTTTTAACTGTTTTGAGAAAACATTATTTGTGCAGCAGCAGCAGCTGCAGCCGGAACAGGTTTAGCTGCAAGTAGTATTCATTGAATTGGTATAATTTTGCCTGCATCTCTATAGCTGTACTATAAATTATCGAAGAGAAGCGTGGATGCTTCTCATTTCGAATCAGTAACATTTTCTTCATATTTATTTTCTTAAAATCAACGAGTCTTGATTCCAAACCAAGAACAGAGATACAAATCAGCAGTTTTTTTTTTTTTTTTAAAGAGCCATCGAGAATTTTTAACCAAAATAGAGGCCCTTTACATGTTATTAATCAAATAAATATTTTCCAAATGATACTTGACCACCCCTGCAGACGTTAGCCTCTCCTAATCCTCTACCTAAATATCATAAATTTTAGTAATTTTTTTCTTTCACATTACAGGCCATCAATAAAAATTATTCATCTTTCTTTTCTACAAAATTAGATTTTCTACCGCCATTCTTGTTCAAATTAGTTTGATGATCGGATTTGTAATGTCTGTACATGTAACACCTAAAGCAAGCAACCTTTGATTTTTTTTTTCTTTGGCCTTAACTTGTAAAAAGTTGAATTGAGGATCATAAGATTAATTATCTTTGGATTTTTGAAGTGAAAATATTGCTGTTTATGCTTCTTTCTCATTCTCATCCACCTCTTTGCGAGGTAGAAAAACGACTGCTAAATGGAATTCATATAACTTGCTTCTTCTATCTTGTCCATTCAACTATCTGCTGGTGATTGAGCAGGGAACCTTGCAATTCATCAATAAAAATTTCATTTATATCCTTGGTTTATTCTATTGAAAACACAACAAAATTGATCTTTGGCGCCATGAACGAAGAATTTTCTCAATGATAGTAATATCCTTAGTTTTATCGCCATGAATTCTCATCTTGTTGATGGTTACCTCATTCGTGAAAAATAATTTGTGACTGACTCACTATATATATTCATCCTAAGTAATTCAAATTTTGTTCCAAGTATTTGAGATTGTTGTCTTCTTACTCTAGTTGTTCTCTAGTACTTCTTTTTCATTGAATCCTTGAAGAATTCCTTACAAAGAATGGTTTCCAAGATTGTTTCCTGGAAATAATCTTTCCTGCCGTAAAATCTTTCAATCGTTGTGCTTCTTTGCACATTAATTATTGCTAATCCGAATGGTGGTTCAATTATTTCTTGAGAATGATTTGCAAATACCCCTTCAATCTTAAAAAATTCTCCATTAGCATGATGGAAATCAAAATGAGGAATGGCGGGTTGAACAAAATTATTGGAAGCCGTGATAATTTTACAGGAGACTCTTAAAGCTGCCTTCTTTCTTTCTTTTTATGCGCTACGTTTCTCAATGGCTTTGCTAACAATTGCTATTGGAAGCTGCTGTTACTTATTTTATTTCTTCACCAATTCTATAAGGAATTCTCCATTCAAAACTTTGATACCAAATGATTTTGAGAAAGAATACTTGCTACTGCTGTTAACGTGTCAATTCCAACTGCTGCAGCTACGAAGAAAAAACTGTTAATGGCTGGTGTGAGATTCAAGCTGCTGCTGTACTCGTCTACTGTTGCCGAAAACTCCGCGGTGTTTTTGATTGTCAAAGGGAGAAAAGGCTGCTACGTTTTTTTATTTTCTATCGTAATTAATTGATATCAATTGCCGAAAACTAAACACAGAAATGTTAAGAACCTCCCAATACTTATTGATTGATTCACTCATAAGTATTGCAAATTGCATTTTCTTTTGTTATTTGTATTTGGAGGCAGAGGATTGAGTCATCCCTATATGTCGTTTAAAACTGGCTGAGCACGTACCAAAAGCTTGGTGACAGTTTCGAAATATGGTCATTGGAAGTGACAGTTTCGAAAGGAAGCCATGGCCAACTTTGCAGATAATAATACTATACGGCCTAAACATGTTCCTGACCAGTAACGATCGCATCCAAGATAGCGATAGTCTCATTCTCATCAAGATATCATTTTGAAACCGATAACCGGTTTGGATGGATAAAAGAAATAGAAAAACAAAAATTAAAATAGATGTGTTTTGAGAATGAGAAAATAATTCCAATAAATTAATAGATAAAAGTTAAAAAAATTGCAAGAAAGACGTGGCAGCTCTTTCATTAAATATAATCATACAAAAAAACTACAACAATGGATGAGGAGGAACTCCCTCTCTCACACATTTCTCTCTCTCTTTGCACAAATGGCAGCTACTGCTTCTAATCTCATCCAGCTACATTGTGATTGATGGCTGGTTTATCTCTCTGAACCTCTCTAATCTATAGCTGAAATTGGGGGAGCACACGTCCCATTTTCAGCTGTCAACAAATCACCACAAATCTTCCCTTAATTTGCAGCCATGATTTGATCAGCCCATTGTTGACTCCTTGGCAGCCTCTCTTCAAGCTTTATTTTCATCTCATTGTAGCTCGAGTTTGTCTCCACACTCAACACTACGCAAAGAAGCATCTCCCTTTGCGGGGCAGACAATCAAGCATCGAGAATGAAACTGTGCTGCACTAGATCAACTATTTCTGCTACTTTTGAAGCAGACCGAAGGAGTCTCCTTGAAGAATTAGTGGAAAATTGCTGATCAAAAGGTAGTTACTCCAAGCAATTTGCTGCTTAGGCTTATGTGAACTGCCATGATAATACATGCTATTCCATCATGCCAAGAGAGCTTGGAGAAAAGGGTTGGAGCCAACTTGGATCAAGCATGTCTTCAAGACCTTTTGATACCATATACAGGCTACCCATTTGAAACCCTTTATAATATTGATTCAGCGGATTCTCCATCATTTCATGCTTTTGGATCGTGATGATCCCACATCAAATATTTACGTGTTAAATGAGGGGAAAATGATGGAAAGTTCGCATTTGCTCATAACAATGGTAGCAAATTTGATTAATAGGGGTATCTTGCAGAGGTAGAATCTGTTGTTAACATGAAGTTAGGCAAAGTTTCAATCCCTTGCTGCAGTAGTCCCTGAAAATGCCAGGCCAATAGAAATCCTTACTGTCTGCACGTCACCCTTGATGAAATTCTTGAGTCCATTTTAGCCTAGGCTTTGCTTCAGTGGATAAAACCAAGTTCATGATTTGGCGCTGCCGATGCTGTTGTGAAACAGGAGAAAAATTCAAGAACCAAAATAATTTTATACAAAAACTTCCTTTATGGTGTGCACCCCATGGGACAAGAACGAAGATTTATCCTATCATGTCCAATCCAATCCAGACCATTTCCATTTGTTTTGTTTATCACATACCAAAAGCGTTGCCTTTGGGTTGGACCAGAAAGCACTCAAGAGGGCACCATAATCGCATACTATTTGTTTTCAATCTTGTCCATCGAAACACAAAATTACACCTAAAGCAGAGCGCGTACCTCTGTCTAGATGTTGGAAGCACACCTTCAGTAGCACACACCACCTTCTAGATGTAAGATGCAAAACCACAAAAATTAAACCGAACCCAATTTTTGAACTATAACTTTCATTTTCAATCAATATCTACAAAATTTATCAATTCTGTCAATCTCTTACATACAGGAGCACTCAAGTCCCCCAAGCATTTGCTATATAGTTTCTATTTGTTTATATAGCAATTCTGCCAATCCCTTTACATAGAGGAGCTTTCAAGTCCCAATCTCTGTTATAAGGGAGTACTCAGCCCCACAAGGATTTGCTATGTATAAGAGATTGAGTAAATCTGCTGCAAGCAAAACTGTGAAAAAAACAATAAAATGGAAATCTTTCTTTTTCTCCTCCCAGTCTAACATTGCAAGGCCTTTCACTTGGAATTGCATCTGAACGTTTTTTCCAAGATTATTAAGGGTCATTATGCATTCCAGAACAGCCTCTGGCATATATTGCCACTGAGCAAGGTATTTCATTTTTTTTTTGTGCGCGCGAAAGTTTTTGGTTTCTTAGTATTTAATTTCTTGCTTCTTTAATTGTATTAGAAGAGTCCTTTTTTTTGGCTTCATGCAGTTAACCTGCTTTCTATGATTTTATTCATCAAAATGGACAAAGTGGGTGCTTCTCTTTTGAGATGGTTAACAATTTTGATTTGGTTCTTCTTGACGGTCAAGCTCACTGCTGCTTCAAGGTATATATGATCCCCCATGATCATATCTAGTGTTACTTTACTGTGCTTTTTTTGGAACATTCTACTCCATGTACTTTTCCTTTCACATTTCACAAGGATGGAGCTAGGCACTGCCTTAAAACAGAGGAGCTTTAATTTAATTTAATTTTTCATTTTATTCTCATAACAGAGGAGAAAAAGTTTCTGAACATTTTATTCTGAAGAAAAACTAAGGGTTAGTTTTGAACTCTTCTCCTGCCCCTGCAAACATGATTAATTTTCAAGCATAATAAAAGAATCGTTTCTTCTGCAACTCCCTACAAATTTTATCTACAGAAAATGTGCCTTCGTACGCCTTCGATTACATGCATTTGCATGATTTTTTTTTTTGAATCAACATGGTCAGGAATATATTAAAATCATTTTGAGTCTGATTCATGTAAAGAATCCCTGCGTTCGAATTTCTTCAGGACATAACATCTTTTATCTAATTGCAGGGAAGTTTTCCAGAATGAAAACGGTAAATTTCTTGGGGTGCGGCTGCACAAGAATCATCATCAGGTATATGCTAATATGCACTGATCGCCGTAGATCACTAAACCATTATCGATTCAAATTGAATGATATTGATATTTTCTGATATCGTCATGGTAGACTCGCTGTAAGACTACGCATTCTGATCCAAGGATCAATACGAGGCTACCCAAGTTTTTTTTTCTCTTCATTTTAATAAAAAGAAAAAACTAGATTAGTCTTCTAACCCGATCTAGACTAGCTCCTGGAATCACTGCGATAATCAGGCACAGTGGGTTTTATAACCAGGGTTAAACTCTACCCAGCTCAAAAAATTGACTCAAAAAATTCAATGAATTGACTCAGATGGTGATGGATAATGGCCTTGTCCAAGTCACTTTGTCTAGTCCGGGCGGTGATATCACCGGAATACAGTACAACGGAATCCATAATGTACTTGAAACCAAGAACAGAGAAGGCAACCGAGGGTACGACATTCACACTTGCATCTAATCACATCAAATGCTGTTATGATCATTTTGTATCCTCACTAATTTTACATCCATCTCATTGCGAAAATTGATTTGAGTAAAGGTATTGGGACGTTGTCTGGAACGTGCCTGGAAATCATATAGCTTACGACAGGTACATTCTAGTTTCCACAACTTGCATCAAATACAGTTATTAAACCTGTTTCGGCTCATGACTTTGTCTGAAACTCGGGTCATGAGCTGTATGATTTACTCAGATTGATCTAGATAAATTCAACACACTATTATTTTAATTCTTTTAAAAAAATACAGCGAAGTGGTTTTGAAAAATAAAAGTTTTGAAACCCAGCTTGAGCTGGTGGTTCACTAGATAACTCAGGTTGACATCACCAATTGACCCGCCAGGCCAGGCCGAATTTGGCAGCACCTTATCAATTATTTAATTGGCTTGTTGATTAATTATATATTTATGTTTCTAAAACCGCTATAATTCATCCCTGCTCCGAAGATTGAAAGGAACAGATTTTAACGTTATAATGGAAGATGAAGACCAAGTAGAACTCTCTTTCAAGAAGACTTGGAATTTCACAAATGGTAACTCCTCGGCTCCCCTGAACGTAGACAAAAGGTAATATATTTCATGTAAAATCAAAGAAACAAATGCAGTTTGCAGACAATTTTCAAGTGTCTAGAGTCACAGTTTATCTGTCTTTGGGAATAAGTCGTGTCCTTTTAAGTTCCTTTTCTTCCTACAGAAGATAGATCTCAATTGATCAAAATGCTTTCTCAGAGTTGTTAATGGGCCATTTCAGAAATCCCCTCATCAATATTGAAAATATTAATTAATTAGAGCAAAAATATGACTACTAAATTAATACATAATAAATTTGGTGGTGCTAGTAAACTTGCAAATTAATTTTATGAATGGATTTTACATGGCAAGAAACTTAAGATATCAATTGTAGTACTTGGAATACAGTGACATTGTGAGTTGCAAAATGTATCAATTGTTCTTTTACTCAACCCAAAAATTGTTTTGTGCTTATATAATTTTAAGAAAAAATGTTTCTCCTTTTTGCATGGAATAATTTTCATGGCTTCATACATTTTTATTTCTTGCTAAATACATGAAACTATTTATTGTGCTGGCTTTAAAAGTATAATAAACCTAAGATTTGATATTAACGACCGTAGAGTTAGCAATATATAATGCATACATACCATGAACAATATGCATATTTTTTTAGGGTATTAATGTTTATGATATTTTCAACGTTTTAGGTATATAATGCGACGGGGCAGCTCAGGGGTGTATTTATATGCCATATTGGAACGCCTAGAGGGATGGCCTGACATGGACATGGATCAAATTAGAATCGTTTTCAAGCTCCAAAATGACAAGTATATAAATATTATTCTGTCCAGGTTATGGAAAATTAGCAGCACCTAAAATGAATCAATCCAATTGTCAGGTTTCACTTCATGGCAATTTCTGACGACAGGCAAAGGATCATGCCAACGCCTCGAGACAGGCTCAATGCTCAGCGTCTTGCATATCCAGAAGCTGTTCTCCTGACCAACCCAACTAATACACGGCTTAGAGGAGAGGTACTTGTTGAAGCTAATTACTTGGTGATTGAGCTTAAAACTTCTAATTTGATCCATACTTACGAATAAAAACATGAAATTGATCATAGTTGTATAGACCAAACAAATATATAGAGAAATGTTAGAAATGAGAGTGTTATGATATCGGTTTCAGCGGTCAACCCAAAAATTATTGTTGTTTAATGTTGAGTGCATGGAACTTGGAAGGTGGACGACAAGTACCAGTATTCATGTGAGAACAAAGACAACAGGGTACATGGTTGGATATCAGAAAACCCGCCGGTGGGATTTTGGATGATCACACCAAGTGATGAGTTCCGTGCTGGTGGCCCTCTTAAACAAGACCTCACATCTCATGTTGGCCCCACCACCCTCTCTGTGAGTTTGCTATTCCTAAAAATTGAGATGAATTCGTTTTTTGTTTGAATTGTGATGTTTAAATTGAATAATTCAAAGAGCTATAAGGTCTAAGATGAAGAGACCAAAGTGTTTGTCAAAACGAATTAAATTGAATAATGCCACGATTCTAAGACTCAAAACACATATGATATATTACTTCAATTCAATCCTTACATCTTTCCCAGTCAAGTTCTCTTTCTCGACAATCTTAAGGATAAATTTTCTATAATAATATGATATATTAAAGAAAATAGTAAATCTTCGTAGATATTGTTTTTAAATTTGAACAAATACACAACCTTTTAATCATCGTTATCAACCCTTTGGTATTGATGATATGCACAGATGTTTACCAGCACGCATTACAGTGGGAAAGATTTGAACACAAAATATAGAAACGGGCAGCCATGGAAAAAGGTTCTGGGACCCGTATTTGTCTATCTCAACTCCATCTCCTCCCTTGAAGATCCCACAACTCTATGGGAAGATGCTAAAGATCAGGTGCGATTAACATTTCACCAAAGTTTACTAGTAATGACAACTTAATTATCCTTCACTTCTACAGTATCATCATTTCACCTTTCTGATATATATTACATTCATCTGCATGCTTCAAATTATCAGATGTCTATAGAGGTCAACAGTTGGCCTTACGATTTCCCTCAGTCGGAAGATTTTCCAAGCTCAAATCGACGAGGAAATGTTTCTGGTCAATTACTAGTTGATGACAAGTAATGGCCCATCCAGCTACCTGCACAGTACAGATTTCTAAATGCTGATTTTCAAGTGAATTGTCATACGTTGTATACGTTGTGTGAAATAGTAATTTAATGACAGCTCCATTATTTAGGTACATTAGTGACAGGCCGATGTGGGCGAGCTATGCCTACGTGGGCTTGGCTGCACCAGGAGGGGTGGGTTCGTGGCAAAGAGAAGCCAAGGTTAATTTCACTGCACTTCTGTTTGTGTATACGATGATTTAGTTAAATGTTGAATCGGGATTCTAGTTTTTCTTTCTCCTTGATCGTTTTCAGGGGTATCAGTTCTGGGTTCAAGCCGATGAGGAGGGTCGTTTCTTTATCGAAAACATCAGAGCTGGGCACTATAATCTGTATGCCTGGGTTCCTGGCATTGTTGGGGATTGTAGATATGATGCAATTATCTACATCCAACCAGGTACATCAGACGGACATTGCGAGGAAAATGTGTAGCTAGAACATATAGTCATTCATTTTATTTCACCGTAGTTCATTAACATGGTAAAGGATTTTGATCACAAGGTTACTAGTCAATTTACAGATCATCAAGACAATTCATGTTTTTTTTATTTTTTTTATGTTAACATGACAGTGTCTATCCATGTCAATATGGGCATATGAAATAGTAATTTTATTATTTTGGTATGTTAATTTATATAGATCAACACCTTCTCGTTAATCCTCAAATGCAGGATGTGACGTCAAATTGGGTGTTCTTGTGTACGAGCCTCCAAGAAACGGTCCAACCCTTTGGGAAATAGGAATCCCTGACCGCACTGCTGCCGAATTCTTTGTGCCCGACACATACCCGACACTCATGAACAAATTGTTCGGCAACCAGTCAACTCACAAGTACACTTTCTTTTCTTTTCTTACTTGGGTGGTCACCTTTATTTTATTTTCCATTAAAAGAACTGTTAAAATAAGAAATCCAGTATTGTTTGATGTGCCGACGGAATATTCCGATGCAGTCACCGGGTAAAGTGCCGAATTCATATTAAAACTCATGTCATCAACAATTTCACATCTTTCTTTTATAAGCCTACAAAAGTATGGTCCGGGAGCAGTTTTTTTGCTGACATTAAATAATTTTAATGGACAGGTTTAGGCAGTATGGGCTATGGGAAAGGTACTCAGATTTGTATCCGAAGCACGACCTTACTTACACCGTTGGCATTAGTAATTATCATCAAGATTGGTTCTTTGCTCAAATTCCCAGGTACTTATCACTCATCCTTAATTTTGCGCTTCTTCTACACATACATGTTCTTGTGTATTTCCTTTGTTGATGGAATAATAAAGGTTGAATGATTTCCTGTAATTACTTGTATTGTGATTGTGCTGTGTTGATCAATAACTTGTGTTCTTTGTTGCTGAAATTGGGAAGAGTTATGGAGAGAACCTCTGGGTGTGTGAAACACTTATACTCTAGGCCAAACACGAGTGAATTGGGAGGAAGGCTGAGTTTAGTGACGGGACTAGACTGCCGCACGGGGATTGAAAGTGTGACGAAATTTTATCCCTGTGTAGCAGGCATGAGCAGCAGCAAGTTTTAATTATACTGTTGCATTGGTCAGGAATATGGGAAATCATACATATCAAGCCACAACATGGCAGATCAAATTCGAAATAGAAAATGTCACCCCAATTACCGGAAACTATACACTCCAGTTGGCCTTGGCATCAGCCTCTGCTTCTGAACTACAGGTACCAACGTTGCCCTTGATATTCAATGATCCATCAGTTGGAAAGATCAACAGATTATTGCAAGCCTCCAATAATTGAGGAATTGTGGATTAGGAACAGCGTAAAATAAGTGGATTAGTGGTGAAATGACTGGTAATATGTGATCATAGGTTCGGTTCAATGACAGAAGAGCCAATCGACCTCATTTTACAACAAGGCTAATTGGAAGGGACAACGCAATTGCCCGGCATGGAATTTATGGTTTGTATTGGTTTTACAGCATTAATGTGCCAAGCCATCTGCTTCGGAACGGAAACAACACCATATTTCTCACTCAGTCAAGAAGCAAATCCCCTTTTGGAGGAATTATGTATGATTACATTCGTTTAGAAGGGCCTCCAGATACGGGTTTAATTAGTCTAGAATGATTTTACACGTTTATTCCTGAACTCTTTTTTTCTTCAATATTATTTGTTTCTTGATTTTTATAAGTAGTCCGATAATTCAGATCTGTTTTATTTGTTTTTTTTATATATATATTTGTATCTAAAGAATAATTATTTGTATCGACTCTTACATGCTCATTTAGTCGGCCATTAAAAACTTGATCAGATTAATTTAAGTTTTGTCGAGGCAATATATCTTCTCCAACACAACCAAAACCCCAACTTAGAGGTTAAGTTTCAAATCTTGAGCTTCTTGGATATCGTCGGGGTAGAGTTTTATAATTATATACATGATTTTCTCAGGCGCTCTCTTCCTCTTGTTTGGTTGTTTTTTTCTCTTCAATTCTCTACTTTCTTCATTGTACACCATCCACTGCCCAGTGCCTATTTAGGCTTTCAGTTATTCACGAGAGACGCCGCATGAAAAAGCATAGTGCGGGCAACTACCCAAAGAAGCTCAAGTCCATCACCCTTCACCACTGCGAAGTAGCCTAACATATGAAACACTTGGTTTTGTTAAAACATGGTGTGATGTTTTCGATTTGGTGTGTTTTTGTATGATTTTTATTTTCTTTTTTATAGTTCTTGTCAGAATGCCATGGATTTGACAGTATTATGCCCACGCACCATAAGAGGGAAAATGAAAATGAAAATAAAAACAACAAAACTATTACTACTCTTCACACAACACAACAAATGGCAAAGACTAGAAAAGTATATCCCGTAGGAGCTGTTCTCCTTATACTCAACCTTCTCATGGCTTCACGTATCCCTCTCTCCCGCTCCATCCTACTCCTCCAACGCACAAACAACCTCTACCCTCATTCCCATTTTACCCCCAAACGTTTTCCCAAATCTTATCCTTGCCCTCTCTGGTCTTCGTCCTTCTCCTCGTGTCTCCAAATACTTCACAAATCATCAACCACAACAGCAACAACCCCTCCCTATATCTCTACCTGCTACTCTTCATTTTCAAAGGACCCTATTACTGACGAGGCCAATCCTTTACTGCAAGACTTTGAATTCCCTCCTTTTGATGTTGTTGAGGCCAGTCATGTTCGCCCTGGGATTCGTGCTCTCCTAAAGAACCTCGTATGTTCTTTTATCTGTTTTTGTTTTTGTTTTTGTTTTTGAGGTTTTGGTTTCTGGGTTTGCTTCGATTATTCCTTGCTAACTTTTTGTATTCTGGTTTTTGTGCTATCAAGTAGAAATCTTTTGTTAATCAAAGTTTGACCCTTTCGGTCTGTCATGGTTCTTACTGATGTTTTTGCAGGAGAGTGACTTGGAGGAATTAGAGAGAACAGTGGAGCCATCATGGCCAAAATTGGTAGAGCCATTGGAGAAGCTTGGAGACCAGTTGACTGTTGTTTGGGGTATGATAAATCATCTTAAGGCTGTTAAAGACTCACCTGAACTCCGCGCTGCTATTGAAGAAGTTCAGGTAAATTGTTCTCATCATCAATGCACATGAATTCCAATCTATGAGTCAAAACCTTGCTTTGATTAAAAGTTCGTTTTAATTCTGCAGTAATTTGTTAATCGCCCTTCTTGTGAATTGGTGCGCTGCATTGCCCTTTTGTGCTCACAGCTTTTAGCTTTTGTCTGCAGCCTGAAAAAGTGAAATTTCAGCTTAGGTTGGGACAAAGTAAACCTATATATAATGCATTTAAGGCCATCCAAGACTCTCCTCAATGGTCATCACTAAGTGATGCTCAGAAACGTATAGTGGAATGTAAGTATCTTAAACCCCTCCTGTTGTCTGAAATATTATTATGTGCTTTTACGTTTCTCGTTTACCTAATTCCTTGTTTTTCTCTAGCTATCTGGTTTTGTTACTCTGTGACTTCAGTCTACCAGTTTCACTGGTTTGCTGATTTTTTATGGCGTCATGCCCATAAACAAGTTTAGTTGCTGGATCACTCTTGATTAGTGGCTGCAGCATTAAATTGGCAGGGTTGGGGCCAATAGAATAGGCCTGACCTTGTAATCTTTTCTTGAAAGAGGGAAAAGAAGTCCTTTGCAGGGGTTGTTTTGGATGTTGTAGTAATGTTCTTGTTAAGTTTTGATGAAGTTGCATTGCACCTGGACTGTATCCATATACATGATTTTGTGATGCCTTTCTCTTGTATTAAATGAGTTGATCACTAGCCCCCATCCACCAGGGCAGGGTTGCATGATCTGGTTTCATACTCAGATCATTGTAAATGATGCAACTTTAACTATTTGACTATCATGAGTCTTTGGGGGCATGCCAATCAGAGAAGACATGAAATGAGCTTGTGTTATCTTTTCAGTTGTTGATTTGAACAGATAGAGATGTTTCTATATCGTTAAGGCCACCAGATGCAATTTTGCGGCAGCAAGAACCTGTACACTGAATAGTCATACTCGATTATGCTGACTGCTGAGAATGATATGAGCTTGAAACATTGAGGGAGGGAGGAAAATAAAATTATAAAATCATGTTGATCGTATTTATTTCCACTGATATTGGTCAACTGTGACTTGAATGGATGTGGAAAGTGCATTTAATGGTTGGATATTTCATGAACTCATGCTGATATGCCGGTGTCGTTGAACCCCGTCAATTAGTAGATGCCCTCAACAAATTTCAGACTACTTCTCACCAACTAAATGTACTCTGTCTTGCACTAGGGTTATCACTCACCAAATAAATGCTATATCATTTGCAGTTTCCGTACTTCCTATTTAATTCACGTGAAATGATCATTTGAGATTACACCTAAGCTATCTTACATGCCTGTTGGCTTTTATATTTTGATGAATACAGCCCAAATAAAAGAAGCAGTTCTTAACGGTGTTGCTCTTGATGATGATAAAAGAGAGCAGTTCAACAAAATTGAACAGGTGCTTTTATATTAACAATTTTCATCTTAAAAACAGAGTTGTCTTCTGTCCCTTCCCGTTCTAGTTATTTTCCTGAGGACGCTTGGTTGTGTGCATATGCTACCAAGAAGACTCTTTAAGTTAAATGACAGCTACCATTGAGTGTATGTCTTAGTTTTGTGTTGGTCATTGCTTGCTTCTCGATTAACATTTTAATTTGCAGGAACTGGAAAGACTATCCCAAAAATTTGGGGAGAACGTACTGGATGCAACAAAGAAGTTTGAAAAACTCATAACAGATAAGAAAGATATTGAAGGATTGCCTGCTACCTCACTTGGTTTGGCTGCGCAGACTGCAGTATCTAAGGTACTGCATGTCATTATCAATGCAAGTTGGTTTCAGTCATCAAGTCTAATAAACTGTTTTCTATTATATATTATCATATCAGGGGCATAAAGATGCAACTGCTGAGAATGGACCGTGGATAATTACATTGGATGCCCCAAGTTTTATGTCTGTCATGCAACATGCAAGAAATCGTGGTTTACGTGAAGAAATCTACCGTGCATATGTAACTCGAGCTTCAAGCGGTGATCTGAATAATACAGCAATTATTGATGAAATATTGAAGCTTAGGCTTGAAAAGGCCAAGCTCCTTGGCTACAATAACTACGCTGAGGTATGATTTGTTATTATGTTAAAGCTCAAATCTACTTTTGATATGTTGATTCAATTATTTATAATAGGTAAGCATGGCAACCAAAATGGCTAGTGTCGAGAAAGCAGAAGAGCTACTAGAAAAGCTGCGCACAGCTTCTTGGGATGCTGCTGTTCAAGGTAACATATTTTATTTCTCGGGATTGTAGTGGCATCACCTTTTTGCAATACTATTGAAGTTTAAGGGAAACTTTGCTTGTCGAGAGTTTTGCATGTTTGCGACTGTTTCTCTTGAAAACTCATGATTTTATTTTCTTCACAGCTTTTTAATATGAAAAATCTCCATTTACTAAAATGTCATACATTGCTCTGGTATGCTGTTGTCTGTTTGTGATATTTTTGGTTGAACTAAATCACGAGGTTAGTATATTCTTAAAAAAAAAAAATGCATTTTCCAGCACACCCTTCCTTTCGCAACCTCTCAAAATTTCAACTTTATCTCTTTTAGTAATATCACTTGCTATATGTGGCATTGCAAACTTACCCTCTCTTTGCATGGGTAAGTGGGCTGCTTGAAAATTTTCATTTATACTAGCATCTCGATTTAGGTAGGCTTCTGTCAAGTGTAGGATCTGCCTCTCCTTCATAATCTGGAACTTTAAAACTCTGTAGTAATATCACTTGCTATATCTTGTTGTTCAAACTCGCTCTCTTCTTTGCATTGGTGATTGGGCTAGTTGAAGATTTTCGGGTGTACTGGCATCTTGAATTTGTGGTAGAGTTGTACTAGTGTTTGTTTCAGTGGTTGCTTTGCCTTGTATAATTTTTGACAGCCAGTCAGTGCTTGCATTGCATCAAGACATTAGTTTGCTAGATATTACATAAATACCTCTATTTTCAAACACCACATCACTATAAATCAGATGTGATTGTTTTGTTGTCTTATTCGGACTCTCACATCTATATTATTTCTTTGATCTTTGAAGATATGGAAGACCTTGAAATCATTCTGATGGTTTCTTTGCCTGCTTCAAAATCTTACAACTAGATCCTTTCTTTGATCTTTGTAGATATGGAAGACCTAAAAATTTTCTCCAAAAATCAAGGTGCAATGGAAGCAAATGACTTAACCCACTGGGATACCAGCTTCTGGGCTGAGAGGCTTCGTGAGTCAAAATATGATATCAATGAGGTCAGTTCCCTCCCCACCCCCCATGTTGCAGGTTTGGTATGTCAAACTATGATTTATTTTCGTTCTGTGAGCATTTTCTCTCAAATCCACCTGGCTCTGAAAATCTGACGTGTTCCTCCAATGATAGTTTATTAGTATCCTACTCATCTACCTATCTACACTTGTTTCTGGTTGGGTGGGTTTAATGCATTTTGTTTTATAAAAGGTCCATTAGTTTTTATATCTATGCTGATTTTTGAGCACTTAATCATGGTTAAATGTGGGTTAGGAACTGATTTAATTCTTGTTGTCGAAGAAAGAAGAGAGTGATATAATAGATAAGAAACTCTATGTAGATATAATTTTTTTTCTTTGATTGTGAAATCCATTCCTGCTGTCTTTAAACTAATTCTTTCCATTCACTTCATGGTACTAAAGAATGGATGTGCGAGTGTTAATGCTGCGCACCTAGTTTTTAATTTCTTCAATTGCTGTTACACAATGCCATTCAACAGTCTTGAAGACCACTACTACATTACTTATAACCTGTTGCATAATGGAGAATATGGCTGCTACCATGATGCAGTGCCTACAATAGCCCTTGACTCTATGACTGCAAGTGCCATAGTTTGTGTGTGAAAAGTATAGCAGATTATTATCTTCAATGTTCTAATGTCTCACCTTCTATTGTTTGCTTCATCTGCTTGCCTTTTTCTTTCTGTAATATCTATTTCTGTCTGGAAATGCTCTGTATCTCTTGGTTTATATTCTGCAGGAAGAACTACGTCCATTTTTTTCATTGCCAAAGGTTATGGTTGGCCTTTTCAACCTTGCAAAGACAATTTTTGGAATTGATATTGAACTAGCTGATGGTCTTGCTCCGGTAATATGTTTCATTTACTTCATTTTACACTGCTTTTCTGTTTGTGATGGAGCTTATTTATTTTAAACTCGATCAACAACCATTTGCTGTGTAATAGGTTTGGAACAATGATGTTAAATTCTACCGCGTCAAAGATTCCTTGGGCAGTCCAATTGCATACTTCTATTTTGATCCATATTCTCGACCATCTGAGAAACGGGGTGGTGCATGGATGGATGAGGTGGTTTCTCGAAGTCGTGTTTTGTCACCCAATGGTACTGCTCCAAGGTTGCCTGTTGCCCACATGGTGTGCAACCAAACACCGCCAGTTGGGAATAAACCAAGCCTGATGACATTTCGGGAGGTAAGTTGACATTCTTTATTAGATCAGGGACATGAGTTTTCTCTGCAGAAATTTACGCAATTTTCAGACACAATAACTCAAGATATCGATGCAATGTGGCTACGACATGTGTATATTTTCTTTCACATAAATGAAATGGAAAACATGTCTAGTCATCATATACCTGGCTTTCATGGAATGAAGAATTATATATCATTATACTGCATTGATTTGGTTGATTATTATGGAGTTATGTGTCTTAGGAAAGGGAAGTTAGGTGTTGTTTTAGAAAGAAAGGCATATCGGGCAATTTACTAATAGGAATGGAAATTGCATATATTATAACCTAGTTACAAGGATTGATGACTCTTGCTGCAGGTTGAGACTGTATTCCATGAATTTGGTCATGCCCTCCAGCATATGCTAACCAAGCAGGATGAGGGCCTTGTTGCTGGCATTCGGGGTATAGAGTGGGATGCCGTTGAATTACCCTCCCAGTTCATGGAAAATTGGTGTTATCACAGGTAACATAATGTGAACCTCAATGGAGATTGATCTTCCATAGCATTGGTAGTATAATTCGTTCAAACAGCTCTGAGGAATGAAAAGGATTAATTGCTGTGGTTACAAGGTTCATTATTATGAATATAACTCTTAAGCTTCCTTTTTATGCATTCTTTACTCTGGATTTTTCGTTGACAAGTGTAATGATGTAAGTTTCATCTATAAATTACCCCTTTTTATCATGGAAATTTGGATGTGTATAAATATTCTTGAAGGATCTCACCTATTTAGGTAGTATTGATCACAAATTTACGCAACGCATATGTATTTACATGTGTTGCTGCAGGGAAACTTTGATGGGCATTGCCAAGCACTATGAAACTGGGGAAACACTCCCTGAAGAAGTGTATTCAAAGCTTCTTGCTGCAAGGACTTTCCGAGCAGGGTCCTTTAGTCTTCGTCAGGTAATTAATTTACAATGGTGCTTTCCCATTGTTTTCCTTTTGCGATTTTTAGGCTTTATGTTTTTGTATGTGCTACTTTCATGTAGTTCTTTTTTGTCATTAGCCATCTGAGGATAGTGCCTTTCTTACTAGATTTTCTTTCTATATTAGGTTTCATTTTCTTTTTCCAGTGTCATGATTGTAGAGATACTTATTTTTGTTACCATTATACAATTATCATGTATATCACATCAAGGACGATCAATTTTTACACCTTATATTCTAAATAAATCCATGGGGAAATCATAAATAGACATGTATGCCTTTTTTATTGTTTTTTAGGCAACTTCGTTTCCTCTTTCCTGGCACCATTCAAATTCTACAAGAAGTCAAATTCCTTACCTCCGCTGCAGTGATCTACTCACTGTTCACCGGCTTCATCAAGGCATAATGGAAATGCACGTTCCCTTTCCTTGCTTAATTGTCACAGATTTCAGCTGTAAATGTTCTTATGGTTTTGAAACTGCTACTTGACTTGCAGGTTCAAACTTCTTTTTTGAGCTTAAAATCACCTCCTTATCGTCTTTCAACAAAAACATAGAGAAGCTTGAGAAAAGCATTGGAAGTGAATTGTTGGGTCTTCAAAACTTGAGCATGCCACTCTTGAATTTCTTTTTAAAATTCAACAAACAAAAGACTGAGATATTTCAACTGGGTTTATTTTGAATGAAAAAAAAAACTGGCTTTCTTCATGTTCCTCTTCCTGATGCCATGTCTCTATCATAAAAATTTTGTGTAGTCTGTGACTAGGATATACTTGTTGACACAGTAAGGGAGAAACACCATGGACTTTCTTTTATCCTTTTTCTCCTTACAGAAAGACGGAGTGAGGAGAAAACTTGATATCAGGACTTCAAGACAGAGGGTGCCCATTAAATAAATAAAAAAAATCATGTGGAACCCGTTTAACATTTTTGTTATGTTTGAGAACAGTTTACTGTATTTTGGATAGTTCAATTTTTGGAATTCATGCTCACCCATTTTTTTTTTTTATTTCAGATAAAATTTGCAAGTTTAGATTTGGAGCTGCATACAAATTATATACCAGGCGCGTTGGAGTCCATCTATGATGTTGACCAAAGGGTCTCTAAAAGGACACAAGTGATCCCTCCTTTGCCAGAAGATAGATTCCTCTGTGGTTTCAGTCATATTTTTGCAGGTGTGCTTGACTGTGATGTTTATTTGAACTTCTCAGTTTTTTACTTTACTTCCTCATCCTCATCCTTCCCTTTTTAGTTTCCCTTGATTTTTATACCTTTTGTGAATATTAGGCGGTTATGCAGCTGGATACTACAGCTACAAGGTATGTGTCAAAATACTTGCACACAATACCTGCATTTAAAGTTGAAATGAATGCTGCAATGTTAGTTATGCTAATAGCGGTCCAAATCATTTTTGGTTAAGAAAATTGAATAGCTTAAAAGTTTTCTTCCTTGTCTTTTATATGGTCGTCTTGTAGGCTCTCCATATTAATGTTAGCCTTCTATAGGTCCAAACACCAGGCTTGAGCTTGCACAATTCTCTGTTATCTTTCATGTCTCTGACACTAAAAGAAAATGAGGAAGTTTGACTGCAATTTATACTCTATTTCCTCTTGTCATTTTGCCACTCTATGGCATGATATCTAAAGGGAAGTCTTTTTTACAGTGGGCTGAGGTATTATCTGCTGATGCTTTCTCAGCCTTTGAGGATGCTGGATTGGATAACAGCAAGGTATGGACTGTCCAACTGACCTTTGCAGTTTTCCCACTGATCTTTTGCTCTTAATTTTCCATCTTTGATCTGTGTTCTTTGATTATAGAAATTCTCTTTCTACATTGCACCGGGTTGATTTTTTGTTCGTGCATTCTCTTGGTGGATTGTAATCTGTGTTAAGATTTATTAAGTGTTTGAACTCTCCCTGACGAGTCCTTCCTGGAGCTCACCAATCACAATATATATATTTCATCTCATTCATGTAGGATTTAATGATGAATCCTGCCTCAAAATCATAATCGATCCATCTGATAAATAACAAGGAGTTTTAATGAAATGGTTGACATTAAAATTCCATGTTGAATTTGTGATGGGATCCCTAGCCTCTTTGAAGTTTGAAATTGTATCGCTTGCTCCAAGAATTCTTCCTTGTCAATGCCTTTAGTTGGAGTTTGTTACATCACAACAAGCGCCATATTATGATAATAGGAACCTAATACCGACATGAACTATTTATTAAGAAAACAAGGTTTTTTTTCTTCACATTTGCATATGATGCGAATATAGCTTGGAATAATGAAGCTATGTGATGCAACAGGCTGTTAAAGAAACAGGGAACAAGTTCCGGGAAACCATTCTTGCTCTTGGAGGTGGAAAGGCACCACTTGAGGTTCGATATAAAAAACTATATTTCCTCTGAATTTCATTTACGTATGCACCCTCTCTTCACAATCTGCCAATAAGATAAACTTCTATGTGATCTTGCTCTTCTTTGCTTTCCTTTAGATACAACTTTAATTTTTGGCCTACTATCGCGCTAGTTTATCCAGTTTAACTATATGCATCTTTGAATTTTAGGCCTGGAAAAAAAAAAGAATCATATAACTGTAACTCCAATCACATAATCCAAAAATTAAACGCTGACAATTCCAGCAAGTAGGATCTTCATACGTTCCTTGCTAATTATTCCTATCTTCTTGAACTTGACGTTCCTTGTTTTGACACGTCCAGGTTTTTGTTGAATTCCGAGGGCGTGAACCTTCGCCTGAGGCACTGCTCAGGCACAATGGCTTGTTATCGGTGACGACCCCTGCATAAGTCGCATTTTTCAAATCAGTTGGCATCCGGGTCGCTGTTCTTTCATTAAATTGAGTGGAAAAAATATATCAAGTTCCATAGGGATATTCTTGTCGTCGAAGTCCAAGCCCTTTTTATCTCATTCAATAGATCATTATTGGATAATGAACTTGGAAAATGATTTTATACAAGTAGTAATGATTCTCCTCCCAAACACAACTTAAGATGATTCTGGTGATGTTTATTTTTTGGTTGCCTTTTTCTAATGGCTTTTGCTCATGAAATGGACGTAGATAAGAAGATTAGAGAGCCAGCTAACCTTAAAATAACTTCCATTTGTTTTTCGAGAGGAATTGTGAATAAAAATAAAAGGAATTATTAGGAATAATCATCCCTTGACAATAAGGATAAAGACTCGATGAAGGGATTTTTCAATCCTTGCCTTTTTTTCATAATTTATTATCCCTTCAATTTAAATAAATTGATTTCCATCCTTTCCTTCTCCTAAACATCTAAATGGACAACACTTTATTCTTGATTTCTTTTTTTTTATTATTTAATTCAATCTATTCTTCCTTCTGTCTATCTTTGGTGACGAACATGGTTGAATCTTAATTATCTAATTCATAATAAACAAGTAGGAAGAAAAAACTTGATTATTTAAGAAGGTGCTAGTCAACGAATTTGTCCTCCATAACTAAATTTTAATTCAAGCTCCTGTGTGTTTGAGCTCTGAATACACTGAAGCTTGAAAGAAAATAAAAAGGTTGAAATGTCATAATGAGGGCTTGCCTTGAAAGAAAGAAAAGACTGGGTGCTTATTAGGGAGTTAAACCCAAGGAAAGAAATGAGAATCAAAGGCCACAATTACCAGACTGCCCCCATGTTAGGTGGATACGGGGAAGGGAGTAGACTATGTTTTTGCCCTTATAGATTCTTTAATGTTTCACTTCTATATCTATGGTTCAAAACTTTTTAATATAACCCCTATAGCTCTTAAGAAAGTTTCAATCCCCCCCCCCCCTGCTATTAACCTAACGTACATAAAGCTATTTTTCTTTTCTTTTTTCTCATTGTTTTTCCTACTTTTTCTCTCATTTTTTCTCTCAAGCCCGCATTTGTGCTACAAGAAAATAGAAATAAAAGAAAAGCTCAACTCAATTCATAAAAAGTAGATTATTTATTTAATATAGAACTTTGATAATATCACAATTTGCAAACTCGACTCGACGGGTTGACCAATAAAACTTGTTTCTTAGGATTTAACCCAAATCATATATTAAATTAAACCAGAAAAGTATATTTATCTAATAAAATCTAATTGACTTGATTAGATCGATCTGAATCAACCCTCGTAATTTATATATATAAAAATGAAACAACAATTTATTAATAAGAATAATTAACTTTATAGCCTATGAGTTAATATGATGATTCACTAAGGATGAATATTTTCAATTCGATTCGATTTTTATCAATAAAAACAACCAAATCAGAAAAAAAAAAAAAAAAAAAAACTAAAACTGGACCGAACCAGGTTTAAACCGACTGATTTCGATTTGGTTTGGTTTTTTAACTAAACAACTCAAAAATAGTTTCAGTTTTCTTAGTTTTTTTTTAACTTTAACCAAGTTTTTCCCTTCTCTCATCTAACCAAAATAAAATAAAATAAAAAATTTGGACTTAACCTAAAGAATAAAAAAAAGGATGGTTTTTTTAATTTGAATCTATTTGGTTTTGGTTTACTTGTTTTTGCTTTATAAAACCAAAAACCGAACCAGACCTGAAGTTTTTTTAAAAATATAATAGGTTTTTTTTAATCGTTTGGTTTTTCTTTGTTAATTTTTTCTAGATTAATTGGTTTTTAGGTTTAATCAGTTTTTTCTCGCCCCTAATCCAAACACTTTTTTGGATTAATCTCTAAATCAGATTTGTCAACTATGTTTAAGGCTACAAGTGTGTGTTAGAAAAAAATAAATTAAAAGGGTAGAAGTGAAACATTGGTGAAGTTATATGGACAAAATTGAAAAAACAAATGAATGACCGTATATAATAAGTTGGAGACGAGCAAGCCGATAAGATTCAGATCTGGAGGAGGGAAAAAACAGAGAGAAAGAGAGAAGAAATGGCGAGAGCAGGTGGCGGAGGAGGCGGAGGTGGGATAACAAACGCGGTGAACGTAGGAATAGCAGTACAAGCAGATTGGGAGAACAGAGAATTCATATCTCACATATCTCTCAACATCCGTCGTCTCTTCGATTTCCTCATCCAATTTGAGTCCACCACCAAGTCCAAATTGTCCTCTCTCAATCTCAAGCTTGATACTTTGGAGCGTCGATTACAGCTTCTCGAGCTCCAAGTTTCCACTGCCACTTCAAATCCTTCTCTCTTCACTTCCACCACCACCACCTCCGCTTGATCTCTGTTTCTTTTTCCTTTGGATTTCTCTTACTGTAATAATCAACTAGTTTTTTTTTTTTTGAGTTATTTATCAGTTTCTTGTATGTTTATTGTGCATTTGCTTGGATATTAGCTTAGGGTTGATACTGCTGAAGATTCTGCTCAAATACTGATAAAGATGTGATCAATGCTTTGAATATGTAGCTGAAGGTGGAATTATTGGTTTCCTCTTAGGTTGCTGTCTTAAGGATTGATGATTTCAAACTCAATAGCTGCCCAATGTTGAAAAGGGTTGAAGCTTTATCTCTAATGCTTGCGTTTTTTGCTTGATGAATTTGGATTTTGCCCTTTTTATTTAGTAATTCGGTTGGAATTGCTAAATTAAATAAAAAATCAACTTGATTCTTATAAATTATCCAGAAAAACATCAATTCAGTGCTTGCTTTTAAGACAAAGGGCACTTTAAAAAGCACCCCAAAAGCAATGTCAACTGATTCATTAGTTTATCCCCTGTTGTCATGCATCTGCTCTAGCTAAAGCTGCTGGCTGCTCCTTGTTATTCTGGTTTGTGATCTGTGGTAGAGGGTCTGTTTATGTCTCTTGATGTTGGTTTCAATTCTTTTGATGTAGGATATCTTGTTTTGGTTTTGAATCCTCTGTCGTTTCTCCTTGGTTGCATGCCTTTTTGCTCCCAAGGAGTTTGATGAATTTCACTGGCCGGAGCACTTCAAAAGCTAGTTCTTCCTGATTAATATCTATTGGGTTGGCTATACGTTAGACTACTGTTTTCGAAATGCTTGGGCTGTTTAGGTTGACAAGCATACTAGTGCCACCGCCACCACTCTCTACGTTGCCTCAGCATGTTAGCATACCCTTTATGCCAGGATCCACAATTTCATCAATCCTCGACTCCCTTGTGCAAGGCTTTGCCTGCATTTCTTTGGTTTACATGGAAATTCAGGCAGATATGCTAGCCATACATGACAGGGAGAAGAGAGGCATCACAGCCATCGAAGTTTTGAAAACGAGAAATTATGCTCGACCTAGAAGGCATACTAAGCTCCACTCCTGTGTACGTTGTATAGAATTTTGAAATAGAAACAAATTCAAGAATATGAACTTATTTAAAATGTTTATTTTTCTACACCGAGATAACACCACAGCTAAGCCTTATAAACCTCTTGAAAGAAAAAAAAAAAAAGAGAAGACAGATGGAAGAAATTTGTTTTTCAGTCTTTCTGTTTTGTTTATTAAAATTGTATGTATAGACATATTTGATAGACTTGTAATATTTTAATGAAACAAAATAATTGTTTGATGAACAATCACTTTAATGAAATAATATAAATATTTAATAAACATTCATTTTAATAAAATAATATAACTATTCACAATATTCAGTTTTATTCCAACAGCTATATATGTGTGAAGTACCATTTTTTTCCTTCTTTATTCCCTTGCAAACTACACCCCAGCATTGACTGCCTATGTTTTCAAGCAAACCCACCCCATAGCCAAGGACTTCACTTCTTGCAGAACATGTGGTGTTGAGTAATACCTCAACGATGGAGTTATAAGCTAGGATTCAGCCGAAGATGGCCTTTGGGTTATGACACATCGAATCAATTTATTTTATTATTATTGTTATTATTATTATAAATTGAATCAAATTGATGCAAACAAGAAGACAATAACAAGATAGAATAAAAGCTGAATATAATTGTTATATAAAACTCTAATTTATAATAAGATTTTAATTTATAAATTTATTAAGAGGTTTACAAATCCTCAAATATATAAATAAACTAATCTAAACAAACTAGAATTTTATTAATATATATATAAACAAATTCGGAAAGAAAAAATAATTAAGCATAATATTTAATTCTAAACTCAATATAACAAATAATTAAGAAAACAAATTTTTTTTTTCTAAAAACTCCTATTGGAGTTATAAAGAACTCGACTTTTAGCTTGAATTGTTCTTGCATTATTTTTCGTAGATTTTCAATAAAAGAATTTCTAACTTTTTACATGCTCAGTCTTTTCACTAGAAACAAGTATATGTGAAGATCATAAGTCAATCTCCTTGAAAATAAAATCAACTTATAGTTAGTAGAAGATTTAAAAATCTATCGATGCTTTACGTGCTTGTAAATTGCGAAATTACATCACGATTAGATTATGCTTGAACACACGTCTCCTTGTATCTCCGCTAAAAGAGCTACCCTTTGCTCGCTTGTGTTTTGTTGCCAAATGGCAACCCCAAGCTTCTTATTGTAGTTTTCATGATTTAATGTCGGTTTCTCTGATCCTCCCCCTCTTTTTTTGGGTGCAGAAGAGAGTGTAAACAGAAAGGACAGCCATGCACGAAAACTACACCAATTTTATCACCATCTAACAGATCCCAAATACCGGGAGGAGACTTCCATCTTGGGGCAAACCTAATCGAATCACGAAACCCGCACACTGATTTCCCTCTCGAATAGTCTCAAACCTACAGTATAACATTGGTATAATATTGTGGAGAGGATGATGATTAGTGGGAGTAGAAGGCAAGAACTGATCAGCTCCTCCCCCAAGCTCAGCAACCATTTTTTTGATGCAGAACCCATACATGAAGAAAAGCCATATCACCAATTTCGTAAATGATCACTGCTAACACCACCACATCCTGCACTACCAGGAGAACTTCCATCAACATTCAGCATTCGCCAACCTTGAGGAGGGGGTTTAACATAAAGAGCAGAATTTATGTCCTACCTCTCCTATCATTTCTTTCGCAGAGGAATGGCTTCAGATCATGAAGCTGAACTAGTTTCATCGATGTTAGGGTTTAAAATAGCACAATTTCTATTATTCAAGAAAAAAAAGAACAGACACCGGCAATACATTTGAGGCAGCAGGTACACATGGAACATTAAAAACTCAAACTCAGCAACATGCATTCCCTCTTTCATTGGATTAATTAACCATCAAAAGGTTATGAAGATGTCTCATCTTGCTTAGCAATCCAGCTTCCTATTCCTGATTCTTTCACCAGCATCTCCACTTTTACCACATTGTAAACTTTGATGCCAAAAACCTATACTCTACTGACAAAATGATCCCTCTGTAAGGGCAATATGATTTCATGGAATAATACTGCATCTCCCCGATATACAAGCTAACCACATTTACAGTTATATAGACAAAATGGTAGTTGATACAGATGAATGAACATGATGTCAAGTCCAATGCATGTTTCGTGCCCAACAATGTACACGTCCATCTGCAAAACATGTCATCTGCACAGGTGTAAAAAGATACCAACAAGATTAGAGGAGGAACAAAATTTATTAAGCTATTTCCAGCTTGCCCACCAAAAACAAAGAAAAAAAAAGGGAAAGGGAAGAAAACATACATAGACAGGAAAATTGTTATGATACTGGCAAGGCAAAACAAATATATATCATTCTTCTTAGAACTATGCGTCTCGTGGTTTTACTCTCAAGCATGAAACAAAAATTTGGATTTAACTGGTAGAAATTATAAGTGAAATAAATTGTCCACTTCACAGCACACCTCAGCTAGCGGATGAGGTTTTATCATCATATGACAGCAGAGATATGAGTTTACCAGGGATGGCATGCTCGGTGCTTAAATGCCTTAATTGCTGCTTTAGCAAAAACTTCTGCTGCTTCCGCCTCAGCCTCTGCTTTCTCAGCTTCCCTTGCTGCTGCTTCAGCCTCTGCAATTGCAGTTTCTGCCTCTGCAACTGCCTTCGCAGCAGCTGCAGCAGCTTCCAAGGCAGTCATGCCCCTAATCTTTAATAGGTCTTGATCAACCTGAGCTTTAGTAAGGATTTTGTTCTTACTCCTCTCCAATTTTAACATATCCTTCTGCTTTCCTTCAGGGAGGGGATGGTTTCTTCTCCCTTCAGAAACTGTTGAACTAGATGCAATCCTGTACTTGTGCTTGACCTATAAATACAAACACAAAGGATGATAATAATAATATGAAATCTTCTATTAAAATATTCACTACCTTTATAAGCTCAAAGCCTCGAACGCGTGCCTAACCATCATAAATTCTTTCTCCATTCTCTTCAAATTGCTGTTCATACTATTTTCTCTTTATACAAAGCTTCATTAATTTTCAAAGTCCATAATCTGTTATGACCATTTTTTACCAGAGTATTATCACCAAATTTCAGTGTTCTGCATCATAGAATTCTAAGATATCCTTGAAACACAAAACACAAGGAATTAATTTGACTCTGCAGGCAGAGGATGTTAATTCAAATCACTTCAAGATCTAATTAATTCCCATGCATGGTTGTGCACCACCTCAGAGTGATCATCACCTTAATCAATTTTCCATTTGCAGTCAAATGCTTTAGTTTTCCTCCCAACAGCTTTCTGAGGTTCATGGGCGCCCAGTATTTCTCCTACAAGTTACAGGACATCAACATCAAAATCATTTTGATCACAAATGAGCAACCTATTTATATTTGTTTGCATTGGACACCCAACTATTGGATATGCTTAGCTTGACATAGTAATTGATAGTTAAAAAAAAAAGAGAAATCTGGAGACAGACACTAACAATGTCCAGCAGTTAAGACTTCTTTTCATTTTGCAAACTCGACAATTGCCGCTTTACAACTGACAGACATGTGAGGCTATGTACCTGTATGTACAAAGCAATTGAAGCCCTATCAGAACCACTTGGCTCCTTCAATGTGGTAATAGCCTCTAAAATTAGATTATCCAACCTGCAGCCACAAAAGTAGGTTGCAACAGAGTTGGTATTAATTATACAAAACAGCAGGACAGCATGGTGATACAGAGAATGTTTAGCCTTGAGCAACAAAGACTTTCCACCTCATCTTTATAAGCAATTGCATGCAAATATAGCCTCATTTTCTAAATTCACAAGGCATTTGCCGAGCATAACCATAGGTTTTGAGTTGTAATCTGCTACCATTAATCATCATTAGAATTCAATATGCAATGTTGTCATAAAATAATATTTCACCATTTACACTCTTCAATTAGATTTATGTGCACATACGATTTCCCCATGATAGAATTTGAAACATTTTGAAAATTCAAATAATGGCATCTGTAGACCACAACCATCAACTTAAATGGCACAAGGTCATGTTAGCTAGAAACCCATGGAGGCTTAAACTGGCTGGAGAGGACAGAAATCGATAGAAAAGGAAACAGTGACACATGCAGATGATAACTTATTGTCAGGCAAAACTGTTTCATTTACCAAAGAGGAATGTCTAAAGCTCTGCAGAAAGAAACACAGAACAATATGCATATAAATTAAAAAATAGCATCGAAAAGGACAAGCACAATTAAAAACTAAGAGCAGTGACAGACCATGACATTTTACAATGCCACGGTGAGAAAAGACCAGAATTGAACTTGAAGATCTCAAGAGAATAAATGTGAATAAAGCAGGGAACAGTCTCTCATTCGAATTATTTTACTTGACTTCTATCATGCCATTTACCTCCATCTATTAGCAAATTTTGATTGAATACTAGGCCCAATACCGGTATTTTTCTTCATTAACAAAGATCTGTGTATGGATTGCCAGTCACCTAAACAACACAGCTTGCCTTCACAGGCTGAGAGCTGGCTAATTAACCCAGTCTTTCTATTAGAGCTCCAGACAATACAGTAAAGCTTGTTTGCAAGAAGAGTGAATGCTTTTTTCCATGTAAGATCTGCTATTATGATGTGGTCAGACTTGTCAGAATGGATATGCACCTTTTCAGAAAAATGGAATGATGATCAAATAATCTGTAGAGCACACAAGCATTACCCCAATAATAATATGCAAACTGTTTCTTCAAATTTCTTTTTGAGAACAAAAATTGTGGTACGAGATAGTTCAATTCTATCAAATATCTTTACAGCAAGATAACCATCACTGAGCAGGACCTCATCATCCGGGTTCATGCTATTTGATGTTCTTGAATATCATGAACATTCCTGTTTTCCTATAACAATATTAACCCTACAGCTGATCCTTGACTTTTGTTTATCAGAGAAAAAAAACCCGGTTAACTTGTCATCTTTCCATGCTCCACTCCGATTACATACCATCATCAAAAATCAAAAACCAATCCAAGCTCAGCAAAACTAGGAACTACAAACTGCAAGTATCATTTGAGTAGAACCATCTAACCTCGCAAGCAGGTCTTTCGGACCACCATTCCTCGGTGTCCCACTAGCCATTGCGAGAGGCTTAGCATCAACAACCTCTTCATTACTCTGAACCACAACACTAAGAGCCTTCCCATTCTCCTCATGTTTTGGTGTCAGTGGGCTCCTTTTAAGCGCAAGCTTCGCCTTCTGCCTGGACCCCCATATAGCAGTCACATTTATATTTCTCCATTTATCCTGCCCCCAGTCAAAACTCACACCATCAACATATAACAACACATCAGTCAAACAAATCAAACCCTAGGTCTTCAACAACAAGCACCATGCCTGGCACGGCTTAGCGTGCTCCTTTCATATAATAAATTGAAAATGTGGATACCTTGAGATCAACATTGGAACGCAAACGCAAGACGGCACTAAATTCAGGATCCATGAGTATTGTACGCCATTTCCCAGTCCCATGCTTAAGTACTCCAGCTTTAAGTGCTGCCTCTTCTTCAGCTGTCCACTTCTGCTTGGGAGCACCCATCAACAGTAGCTAGAAAATTTCCGCCCCTTTTTTCAACCTGAAATTTTATCAAACACCAAATAAACATAAATAATTTTATTTTTAAAATATTATCAAGATAATTAAGCATCAACTACAACTTGAAAATCAAAACCAAAATAATTATAAAAATCGATAAATAAAAATAAAAATATATTGTAAATTCAATATTAATTCATCTAATTTCAATAAAATTATGCAGAAACAACTAAATCGAAGAAAAATAAGAAAGGATCACAAGAAAGGAAGAAAAAAGGCATCAAATCAGCTCGGGAATGAGAAATTGGAATCGACACGAACAATCTGATAATCGCTTAATTTGAGTAATTTTTATTTTTTTTTTTTGTGAAAAGAGAGAGGGAGAGAGAATGAGTTTATTAATTGATTGATTTATATTACCTGATGAGAGAAAGAGCAGGAGGCAGAGAATGTGCGAGGAAAATGAAAACCTAGGAGGCTATCATTTCCATTTTTCCAACTATTTCGTGATTATTTTTTTTAGTAGAGGAAGCAGAAAAGGAAGAAGATTGTGATGGAGACGAAGATGAGAGTGGAATACATATATATATTGCGGCCTTAATTTTTGTCTCTAAATTAATAACTATAATCACTTTTTTCTTAAAAGAAGAAGAAGAAGAAAGATATACATTATATTTATGCGTGTGAGTGAGAGCATCTTTTTTACTGAATTTAAATTGTAAAATCATTAAATTATAAGTAGAATTTTCTAACTATATATTAATAATTTCATTCAAGTATTATATAACCGTATAATACAATTAAAAAAGATGAAATAAATAATTGAAAAACATCCTAAAAACATCATAAATAATAAAGTTTGAGATTATTTCAAAAAACGAATATTCGAAAAAATGTTTTTTTTCTATATATTAATAGACTTACAATTCTATATTGAGAAAATAAAAATAAAATTATATTAAATTTTAATATAAAATAGTAGATAACAGCAAAAAAAAAAAAGTTACTGTTTTGGAATTAATTTTCCAGTGATAATTTATTTTTAAACCCTTGAATTAAATCATCGTTTCATTTTTTCTGTCACGCGGGACAGCCCCTGCGCGTGAGGAAGGATTGTTTTCGGTCTTCAGTAATGCCTGTATTTGTTTTTTAATCATTTATCTCCGCTGGTAATCTATACAATTTCATTTAATTTTTGCCCCTTGAACTCACGGAATTATTTCTTAAAAATTCTGAAATTAATTTTTCATTAATAATCTATTATTTCAATTTTTTTTCTCTCTGTCTTGTGTTGAAAAAATAAAAGTTCAAACAAGAATATAGAGGTAACCGGTAGACCAGTTTCTTAGGAAATCTAAAGGCGGTTGATTGGTTACATAGCATTTATGCTTCTTTTAAGTTTAAAAACTCAATTTGATTTTATTGACTATGCATGATTTAATTCTGATTTTATTATATGTTTAAAGGAACGAGGATGGAAATTCCAAAGTGTTGTTCCCCGTAGCCCGTGATTCTTGAAAACCTACGCTAGAGCGGGTCGTTGCCCGCACCCTTCAGATAATTGAAGGTTGAGATTTCATTTTAGCTGAAGGATGATATGATTCTGAATCAAAGGGAACCACAACTTAAGGAGATACTTGAATCAATGTTGAGTTTTGACTGGTATTCTTAATGGTAGTTTGAATAACCTCATTCACAGCCATCACTCGTCCTCACAATTGTAATGCCTGGCAGGTCAACTAGTAACCTGCCAACTTAGAGCTTAGCCTAGGCTCGTTGACCAGCCAGGCCAAGTTTTATAACACTGCCCAGAACTTCAAACATTAAGGGCTAATATCTATATGTATATATAAGAACATTAAGGGCTAATTATTATAACATAAACTAAAAGAGGATGGGAATTCACTCCGTATAGTGTTTAAAAATACTGTGGATTTCAATAGTGTATTTTTGGTTCGGTTCGGTTGGTTTTCCAGTTTTCTGATTTTTTTATCATTATTTGCACAGTGAAATCATGTTTTTAGCCCTCGAAAAAGACAAAAAACCGGTTATGGGTGGAGGGCTCCGCGGTAATTGCACAATTTCGGACCTTACCGGTCTGGTCCGTTCCGGTCCGGTCCGCCTACCTTTTTAATATTTTATATTTTTTGAAAATGGCTAATTACGGGTTTAGCCCATAATAAGAAAAAATTGATGACTTAGGCACAGGGGTGTACCGGTAATTGACCATTATTTTTTTTTTCTTTTTAACTGTCGGCGCGTGTTAAACACGCGGCCGACGGTATGGAGCCCCACTCCCTCTTTGTGTGGCGCGTGCGGCGTGATACGGTGGCCGGAAACAAGCTACCGGCCTCTCTCTCGATGCGCAGCCGTGTGGTAGTCCTCCCGGTGCGGCGCGTGTGGTCCCCAGGTGCCTGTGGACGCGGTGGTGGCCGGTTAAAACCGATGCCGCCATTTTTCTCTCTCCTGCACGTAAAAGTGCAGGAGAGTCCCTCGGGTTTTATATAGTTTCACTTCGGTCCCTGGACCTTTTATTTTATTTATGGTCCTTATTTTTTTTATATAAATTTTGATTTAGTTCAATTGGGTCCTTCGATTGAAATTGATTGAATGTTAATGTTTCACTTCAGTCCTCCTTTTTATTTCCGGATCGAGTTTAAAAAGGTTAATTTATTCGGTACTAAAGTTTCAATTTGTTCAATTTTATCCTTTGATTGAAATTGATAATATATTTGATTTTCATTTCGGCCCTTATACTTTTAATTGTTTATTTTAATCCCCTTATATTTAATTTTCATTTCAGCACTTATACTTTTAATTTTTTATGTTAATCCTTTTATTTAATTATTATTAATTCATATTATTATTACTATTATTTTTCTTGCTTACTCTTTGATAATGTTTTTTAGGGGGTTTTTTCTCGGGATAATTTGATAATTTTTATTGTTTTAACTGTAATAATAATGATAATTTTTATTTTTATTTTATTTTTTTGTTTGAACTTTTGTTCAAGTTTTTAGTAATTTTTTTAGTCTTTCATTTTTTTCTTTCATTATTAACACACTAATAACAACAACAACAACAATAATAATAATATAATTATTTTTCTTACTTACTCTTTTGTTAATGTTTTTTAAGTTTTTTTTCTAGGAATAATTTGATAATTTTTATTGTTTTGACAGTAATAACAATGATAATTTTTATTTTTCTTTTATTTTTTTGTTTGATCTTTTGTTAAAGTTTCTAGGATTTTTTTAGTCTTTCATTTATTTTTGTTTCTTTTATTATTAACATAATAATAATAATAATAATAATAATAATAATAATAATAATAATAATAATAATAATAATAATAATAATAATAATAATAATAATTTAATTATTTTTCTTGCTTACTCTTTTGTTAATATTTTTGAGTGTTTTTTCTCTTAGAATAATTTGATAATTCTAATTGTTTTGGCAGTAATAGCAATGATAATTTTAGATGTTAAAACTTTGATTTTGCTATTTTTATAATAGGGCGTGGTAATTTGTTTTATTATATTATATTTTGTATATATATTATATTTTAATTTTAGACCAACAAATCTTATTAATTTCTTTAATCCCAACAATCATAAAAATTATTTGCTCAACCCGCAACATAATGCGGTCAATTTTTTTAGTTTTCAACTGAAATGATTTTTTTTCAAGTACTAATTTGTATTTTTGTTTTATCATATTTTTTATTTTTTTATTTGCTCTTTTGTTAATGTTTTTAAATTTCTTTTAATCTTTGATTTAATTTTGTTTTTTTGTTATTAACGCAATACTAATATTAATATTAAGAATAATAATAATAATTTGAGTTTTTGTTTTTACTTGCCTTTTTTCCTCTCGAGATAGTTTAATAATTGTTATTGTTTTGACAATAATAATGATGATAATTTTAGAAGTTAATACTTCGATATTACTATTGTTATAATAAGGTATTTTGATTTGTTTAATTATATCAAACTTTACATGTAGAAATATTATATTTTAATCTGAATAATTGTAAAAAAAATTTGCTCCTCCCGCAACGAAGTGCGGGTCATCAAACTAGTATATATATATATATAAGAACAGATAAATTAGGAAACGGCTTCACAGGGTGGATATAACCGGTGTATGAGGCCGTATTCCATCAAGCTGCAATAAAACTTTAACTGAATGCTCGAGCAACACTAATTCCACTTGTATCAGGTAGCAACTTCTTTGTATAATACTTAGAATTAGGGGATAGATTAATCTTCTTCCCTCTTTCCTCCGGTATCAATTGAATGGGAGACTCTGAGAAACAAAATGCCACGAACTATTTTCTGAGAAAATGACACTCCTGCCAAAACCTGAAGTAGATGGAATAGTGACAACTACTGCATCTTAAATTTAGACAACCTTGACACAAAGCATTCCCATTGTCTTCTCTGTTTCCCTCAAACACAGTACTCCGTACTGTATACAACAAGTCAATTAATACATAACTGGTGATCTAAAATAAAGATATATATTTTTTTAAGAAAAAATAATAGATTTAAACCAACAGTGATGCAAAATGACGAAGTATTTATAGCTTTGAGATTGAATGAACTTTAAATAGGATACAAGGTGTCAACAAATAGGTCCAGCACAAAAATTTGAACTAGAATACATCAAGAGTCGTCTCATAATGTTAACACAAAATTACCACATGCTTATAGTATTTTTTTTTTCCTTCTTTTTGACACCAACACACACAACTAGCACTCATGCAACACATTAGAGGGTGGAATGTGATACAATACCAATCTGCAGTGCGAGTTGTAAGCAGGAAAAGTGTTTCCAATCCAAGGGAAGAGGCTTTCCTCTCAATGAAATCTGCAAGTGTTAGACCATATGGCTTGGTAAAAATAAAAGTGAAGTGTTATTCATGTCCCCCAACAATTGTTCTTAGACAAAAAGAAGAATGCATGATGGGAAATAGAACATACATGAAAAGGCTGGAATAGGACAATTTCAAAATTAGCAAAGAAATACAACAGCCAGAACTCAAAATAAAAGAACATTCCAGTTGTGCTGAACACCATCAGTATAGGAAGTATTCCAGAAAAACCTTGAAGCAGCACACCACAAGGATGCAAGGAACAATATCCTAACACACAAAGAATGTCTCGACAGGAATTGGTACTTAAGAACTTCTCCAGTCTATTCAAACACTAAATGACAGCAGACAGCACAAAGCCACAAACTGCAATTTTTCCTCCGAAAAACAACAAAGCATATCAGCAGCAAATTCAATATCCTAACTAGGATCACCAAAAACTCATTCCCAATTGCTCTATCTAGCCCGCACAACTGAGCAATGAAAAAACAAAAGGCCATGTAGCTCTTCACTTTCATGGCACAGAAAATGGATTTTAGCAAACAAAGGCTTATGATGCTTCTTAATATGTAATGAGTCAATACTGTCAATTTTACTATTAACACTACGCAGATAGAAGCCTAAACACTAAATAGCACCAGGGCTTTCCTTGTAAGATTCGGTTTCTATAGTCGAGTGGTTTAGGGACCAATAGCAATAAGAAAGAAGAGACTTGCATGAAGAGATTCCTTGACCATCCATACTCTAAAATCATGCCCTCCACATATTTATCTTCGTTTTTTTTGTCTTTTTATGATTAGTATGTTGCGAGTTATTTTAACCGCTAGAAGGTAAGATTGACAGACTGATTTAATTTTGAGCAGACTGTGTTCATATTATGTATATGAACAGTAACTGTTATCGCATCCATCAATAGAGTGATTTATTTAAAGTCCATATAGCGATTCACATTTGAATCTTGCACAAATATAAGTTTTTTATTATCGATTGAAATTATAGTAGTATTTGGTTGGAAAGAACTTATTCAACTATTACTTAAATGCACAACATGCTAGAGTGAGATTTTTTTACATTTATTACCTATCATTCGAGTTATAACTTGGGCATTGTGATATGTTTTGATATATTTGTGTGATTGTATTAGTATACAATTAAGTTAAATAATTAAATCTGTTTTCTGTAGGATCATATGATTACAATCCCATCCTGTATCTTACATAGGATCGCAATTTTGGTAACCTTGAGCACAAGAAATAGCATACCAAGAAATTATCTCCCTGCCCTTGCCCTTCAAAGGGTATTTGATTTACGGCAGGGCAAGTCATTTTCTGGAGCCAAATTTTCAGATTTATAGCCAAATAGCTAGCCAGTTTATTGAATACTGGTGCCCGGTCGCCCATCTTCGCATTCAAAAGTTGGAATATAAGAATCTATTAAGAATTTCTAAGGTGTTCATAGTGGTTTAATAATATTTCATTATTCATTCTAAATCGTGCACAGATATTTCTATGCTGCTAGGAACAATGATTACATTGTTTATTAAAGGAGAAGAGTTGGTTTTGATTTTCCAGAAAATAGATTGGAGCTCATTTCCAAGGACAACAATTCACAAGCCTTCTCCACAGGATTAATGGCTCTCAACTTACTGGGCTGCCCAGTCTCCCCCAAAATACTAATTTCGCAAGACAAAGCCATGAGCTATAGTGAGGTTGAGTACTCGGACACAAGTTATTAAAGCCATTGGAAGTGAATAGATATGAAGAAGGTTTTAGTAGAAAAAATGTTTCCCTTAAAAAGCAAGCCACTTAAAACAAAATCTAGATTGGTAAAACCCAATCAAGCAAAGTTATCATCCAATCTAATCCCATTTTGTTTAACTTTCAATGCAATACATGAATCTTTAGCTAATGATTCAAGAAGGGTTTTGATGGTACTATGCGTTTAGACTTTATTGTATAATTATATGATTACTGAATGAAGATGTTTAAACTAGTATTTTAATTTTGAAAATTGAATTAATAACAGGACAGGGTCTCTGTTGGATGGAGAAAATCCTCCATCCTACTTTACCCGATTGGATCAAGGTCGGTGACAGGATTTGGATATTCCACGTTAGAAGCAGATGGACAAAACACCTGCCCTGACCCAATCTACTGCAAATTTGACATCTCTACCTGTAAACATCCAGCGTTGTTATTGCAGCATGATCCTAAGCGGCAGGGAATAATTTTGGCAAAATTTTGGATACGAGACAAACACTACCACAGGAATTTAGTCACCCACCGATCCTAAAATTGGCCCTACACCAATTTAGCTGCTCTTTAAGGAAGCTTCATGCCAATTACCTACATGCTGTCATGTCAAAATCAAAAGCAGTAATTATCAGTATAAATATATTAGATACACCAACACCACAAGTAGCAAAAAGGTTCTGCGCCTTTCCACTACAGGAAAAATGATGCTCAGTTGCAATGAGTAAAGATCAGCTACAATGTCTGTCTCGACAGATGTTTCCAGCACTCCTATTAACTTGTACTGCAACGAAACCCCTGGTGATGCACTCTGTTCCAATAATGATGATGCCATTAGTGAAATCAATAGCATGTCTTCTACAGATTTCCCAGCTGATATCGATGAGAACTACATTGACAACATCCTCCTTTCTGAGCTTCATCAAATGCCAGCAACCGAGCTAATTACTCAATTTCTTGAGATTTCAGAAGTTGGTTCAGCTCATCAAGATGCACTGAATTGGATGCTAAAGGTTGATGCTAGTCTTTTAAATCTACCCCCTTGTGCAACTTTTCTTTCTTTCTTGGTAAATGTCATTTCTGCTTTGCAGGTGCATGCTTCCTACCGGTTTAGGCCTGAAACAGCCTATCTATCTGTCAACTATTTTCATTGTTTCATGCTATCTCGTCCTTTGCAGGTAATGTGTTCTTCACTTCATGATCATTATATATTTCAATCGTAGGTTGGTTAATTGCTAACTACATTGGAACCACATACATTAAACAACAAATTAATTGTTATCAGAAAGAATCATTCTCTACTTTAATATTACGATGCCCTGCCCAAATGATTGACAAGATTTAGCGTTTCAAACTCTCATTACTTGGTTGTTAATCGTTGTTTCATGCAGCCAGTTAAAGGATGGCCCCTGCAGCTATTAGCAGTAGCATGCCTATCTGTAGCAGCAAAATTGGAGGAAACAAGAGTCCCGTCTCTTTTAGACATACAACTATTGGAACCTAGATTTTTATTTAAACCAAGTACAGTCCAAAGGATGGAGCTTTTGGTCATGAGCTGTCTCAAGTGGCGATTACACATCATTACACCTTTCTCTTTTCTGCATTATTTCATTGCAAAGCTTCCACATCTCAGCCCCAGAAGTAAAGATTTTATCTTAACTCATTCATCCGATCTTATCATCAGGACATGCAGAGGTAATTAATTCCTAGAGTGATCAATTTTTCCTCTCTCTTTTATACAGACAAAAATCACAGCTAGCTTGCGTGAATCTTGACAGTGATTAAAATCTTGGCTTATACTCCATCAACAATAGCAGCAGCTGCAGTGCTATGGGTGACTAATCAAAATATCGATGGCCCCAAATTAGAGTGCCTTCACAATAGAATGGACAAGGTGCGTCTTAAATCTTATCTTCATTAAGTCTTTATCAGGGGCTGTCTTAGTTTTGATGCACGATAAGCTCTTCTAACAAATCACAAAATATTATCAGTAAGAAATACTAAAGCCCTGATAGCTATTTTGACCATATAAGATCCAACATGTTTCGACCCCAAACCCAGTTCGGTTGGCCTTTGATCTGATGCTATCTGATAGCTATTTTGACCATATAAGATCCAACATGCTTCGACCCCAAACCCAGTTCGGTTGGCCTTTGATCTGATGCTATCTATTGGCTACCACCAATTTTATTTATTTATTTATTTAGTAAATTAAATGTCAAAGTAACAAAAATTCATGAAAAAATGGACACAGGAAATGGTGAGAGGATGCTACAACCTTATCAGGCAGAACATGCCTCAATTCTGTCGTGGTAAGGTGCTTGATGCAACTGTGCTGGGGAATTGCCATGCAAAGAAATGCTGTGGGAAGGGTTTCGAGACATGTCTCCAGACAAGTGCTGAAAATTGAAGTTGCTTACAGTATTTGAATATCAAAAGTCTGGCCTCTCTAATTATATTTAATTATATAATATTCTTTGTAAAACAAATACTCTTTTGAGATAGATTTTTTTTTCATTTTCTATTTTTGGTGGTGTTGAATTGAAAGGCAGCTGTGATTAAAGTTTGATATTAAATAATGTCAAAACAAAAAAAATGTTGATGTTTGATATTAATTACCCTGTCTTAATCTCTATCTCATCTCAATGATATTGCAAACTAGTGTTGGGCTATTTAGTAATTAATCTAATTATATTATTATAATCTTATCACATATTGTCATGATTATTTCAGTTACCTTTATTATTTCTACTGTATTTAAATAAAAATATCGATACATTTCATACCTATGAAAAATATTTAACCCAAAAACGAATTTGATGTTTGATATTACCGCTCTCGTATTGTAAAGATTGCATTTTTTACTTCCACAAAAATCATTAATTTTAGATTGTCACTGTCTCAATGATATGGTAAACTAGTTGTTTTCCTCCACGTTATAGCTATAATCCAGATATGATCGTTTGATTAAATCTAATTGTATTACCATGATCTTATCTTAATCATCATCATAGTCAGCATAATTATAAATATTTATCTATTAATTCTTATTATATTTAAATATGAATATTGAGCTACTCCGTAGCTATGAAAAATGCTCAGCTCAAATTTTGTGTAGTTTTCTTAGCAGTTTTTTTCCAACTTGATATTAATGTTTATTTTTTTATTGATCAAAATTACTTTAAAAATTATTGTATTTTATAGTTGAATCATGTGTCGTGTATACCACTATTATTTTTCAATTAATTATTTTTCTTCATAAATCTATTAGATATATATTATCGATTTTGTAATGTTTCTTTCAAAATTTGATTAACAATCAAACATTCTAATTCAATATATATTAAGAAATATAAATATCTAACATGTATGCACATAAGTAATGAACAAAAAATCTTGTTTTTTTATGTGAGGAAACTCTACTACCTGAAAAAAAGTATTTCATGAGCCCTGATAAATAAATAAAACCCCGATTATTTCGAGCTATTACATAAGATACATATTATGACTCAAACTCAAAACATTTAAATGCTTTATAACAATTAACGAAACCTTGGTATCACGAAACAAAAGAAAGTGTATTTTTTTCAAAGCTAAAAGTCTCCTATATTTGTTTGACTTGAAGTTTTGCTTGGACCCACCCATTAAATACAACATGTCACTTATTTATTTATTAAAGTATATATCAAGATAGTTGTCGGTCAATAGATTGCATCATGAGATGATCACAGAATCACTTACAAATCTAAAAACAGATCCCTTATCAAGGAGGTGTATTCTCTCTATTATGTTTTATTTTTAGGTTGGAATCTTCACAAACAAAATATAATTATTGTTTCGAATGCAATACGCTAATATAAGAATATATTAATGTATAAATACTTGTTTTTATTATCGATAAAAAGAAAAAGAAGAAGATAAGGATCGTAGGCTCTTGCCTTGGGGGGGGGGGGGGGGGATCACGGGTAGCTAGCACTCACTTCTTCTGGAAAGCTCAGGAGACGAGGAGCCCAGGAATGATTTGAAAAACGAAGTTTCTCTTTGCCTGCTTTCTCAAAATAATTGTCTTGCTCCACCCCTACGTGCTTCTCACATAAAATCCGAATATAGATATTATCAAAACAAAAAATATTGCTATATATATATAAGATTTAAGTACCATCATCGTCCATCAAAATCACTCTGATAAAATGTATTTACACTAATTTAGATTAGAATCATTAAGCTTAAGCTGATTAATAATATAAATCATATCTTATAACTTTATTTAATAACTTAAGTTTTTAAATGAAATGATTACTTAAAATAATATTAGAGTTTTGTTAACTCAGCGGTCACGAGTTCGAATCTCATCATCCTCGTTGTATTTAATAAAAAATAAGCACGATGTAATAAGGAATTGTGTGCAAGTTTTAAATCCAAAAAAACTTGCACTTAAGAATTGTGTTAAAAAATAATATAAATTATATTATAAAACTGGACTTAAGAAATTCCTAGAAAAAAAAATATCTGGAGCAGCTTGGGGTTTAGAGTCTAAGCATTTGTTTTGCTTCTGAAATCATAGTTAGTTTGACATTGAGGTTCAATATTAACCTTTTTGTTTTAACCATAAAAGAATCCTTAAATTATTTTTAATTATGATATTATCGTGTATTATACTTTTCAAAGTATTTTCACGTCAAATTACATTAAAATATTTCTTTTCAGATTTGTTTTATTCTTACATCAATACATTAAAAATAAATCACTTCGTACTAAGCTCGGCTATCGTTGTCAGACACATATGGCTTTCAAACTAAGTAGTTGTTTGGCTCCGCGGTTCACGTTGCGTTGCGTTGAACCACGGAGCTAAAATTAAATGTTACCAAACGGGACCCCAGCTTTTAGCTGTGGATCCCACATCAAAACTGGTTTTTGTGTCACAAATGCAAAAGCATCTTTTGCATTTGCGGCACGAAATTAATACGCATTGCAAACCACGGGTGTCTCCCTCGATCCCTCACTTGTCTTCTCCCTCCTTCTCCATAAAATAGAAGAAAGCCATGAACACACACATGAAAAAGACGAACCCCTTTAACCCCATTGACATGTAAGAGGGAGCAGTAGCTTAGTTTTGTTTGAAAGATTAGTTCGATGATAAACAATAGTAAGATTATAGTGAAGAAAAGAAAAGTCACGATCAGCCCCGGTTGGTCTCCACTTCTTCACATCACTCGACACCCTTTTTAGAGAGCAAAAGAGAGAGACAAACATGTTCCTATTGAAGGAGTCCCCAACAAGGAGATCACACCTATTAGGCTGCCATCGCCACTTGACGATGTCTTTAGCATTTGATTTATTTCCAAAAATGCAATTCCAACCTTTGAATATTTCTTTACATGAACTGTCATAGTTGTTGGGTATCCAATTTGGGTCGTAGATCCAGGAACCATGAGAGTAATTGTAGGAAGTGGAGAGTACTGTTAGGGTGGGTCTAAAATGGATGGTTTATTTAAACATTGAGGCTCTTTTGGAGAGAGAGAGAGAGAGAGAAAGGAAGATGGAAGCGAAGCAGAGAAGATAAAGCAGGGGAAAGAGTGGGAGTTTTTTAGGCTGCTAGTCTTTTGTGGGCATGAATAATTGATTAAAAAAGAAAAATTGGAATCTGACATCAAAAAAAAAAGAGAAGAGATATTGAAGAATTGATAAAATAAAAAAATGGGATATTTAATCATTGGCATTAAAAAAAAAAATTGTACTTGATTAATTGACTAAAAAACAAGGAAAAAAAGTGGGATCATGAATAATTGATAAAATAAAAAAAATAAAAATTTAGATCTTGAATAAATAATAAAAAAAATATATTTCAATTATTTCAAATATTTTTTTTATTATAATTATTAATAAATATACGAAATTATTCCAACAATACACACACATGTATGTATGTGTGTGTATACATGTATATTTTTAATTAATTTCACAAGTTGACAGTAACATGAAAAACATGGTAACCAAACATACAAAACTGTTTTTCATTAAACTCAATCTCAATCACAGTTTTAACCAAACACTTAAATTTCAGTTACGAACCGCAACTAAAAGCACTTTTCATGAAATTGTTTTTTTCAATCTCAATCACAACAATAATAGTTATGCCAAATAGATCATAAAAAGAATACTTTTTTAAAGAGCTGGTAATGGAGAAAATGATTAAGAAAAAACAGGAAGAAGAAATTACGTTCAAGAATAAAAATAAAATTATTAAAAAATATTAACAATAAGTTAAATGGTGTGGGGAAAATAGTGTAGCTCCCCACACAAATTACTGTGGATTGCTACAGTATTTCTCTCTTTTTTTTTTCTAATTTCATTTTTTTTCTCTGATTTCTTTTTCCTTTTTTTTTTCGTTTATTTTTTTTTTCATGCCTTTTATTTTGTTTTTTTTAATTACGTTAATTTTCCTCCTTTTTTTACTATTTTTTTCTGATTACGTTTTCTTTTTCTTTTTTTCCTTTTTTTGTTTCTTTCTTTTTTTTCTTGCTTTTCATTTTGTTTTTTTATTATGTATTTTTTTCCAATTATTTTTTTCATTTTTTTCCATGAAATATTTTTTATTATATTTTTTTTTATTTTTTCACTTATATATATATATATATATATATATATATATATATATATATATATATATATTATTTGTTTTTCATAATTGAGGTGTCTAGATTAGCTTAAACGCACCACGATTAGTTATTAGATACAATTTTTTTTTGTTTTTTTTCCTGATTATATTTATATTTTTTCCATGAAACATATTTGTTGCTGGTTATACTTTTTAGTTTTTTTTCTTTTTCCACTTATATATTTTTTTGTTTTTTATGATCGAGACGACTGGGCCAGCTTAAGCGCAACACAATTAATCCCTAACTGTTCATATCATCTTATGCGTACCACAACTAATCCTCGGACCCATATTTTTGCTAAGGTGCTTTCCTACTGGTACATTTTTTTTCTTATACTTTTGTTTTGTTCACTTATATAATTTTTTTATAACCGGGGTCTACATGTCAGTTTAAATGCACCACGATCAATTAATGGACCGAATTTGTTTTTAAAACAATAAGGATTGCTACACTGCTTTCACCTTATATTTTTTTTTCTTTAACTTATATATTTTTTTTATAATCATGATCTCTGAGCCAATTTAAGTTTTTTTTTTACTTATATTTTATTTTATAATTAGGATCTCCGGACTACCTTAAACGCATCATGACTAATCCCCAGAACAAATTTGTTTTGATAACCAGGGTGTTTAGAGCAGCTTACGCGCACCATGACTAATCCCCAGATCAATTTATTATTTTTTTTAAAAAAAATCTCTAATACTTTTTTTTGTTCACTTATACATTTTTTTTCTTATCCCCAAACCCATTTTTTTTATTTAACTAAGGTCTTTGGGTCAGCTTAAGCACACCACGACTAATTCTTGGACCGAATTTTTTTTAAAACAATATGGATTGTAAATGGTGTGGGGAAAACACTGTAGCTCCCCACACATAACATTGTTGATTGCAACAATGCTTTCCCACTGCAATGCTTTTTTCTCCGTTTTTTTCTTATTCTTTTTTTCCTTATTATGTTTTTTTTTTATTTTTTCCCCAAAATATTTTTTTTGCCTGCTATTATATTTTTATATTTTTTTTCACTTATATATTTTTTTGTTTTTTAATCGGGGTATCTGAGCTAGCTTAAGTGCACCACGATTAATCCTAAGATCCAAATTTTTTTTATAATTGGGGTGTTCAAACCAACTTATGCGTACCCCGACAATCCCTAGACCCATTTTTTTTTCTTTTTCTAAAGTGCTTTCCTGCTGGTATATTTTTTTTATACTTTTATTTTGTTCACTTATATATTTTTTTTATAACCGGGGTCTTTAGGTCAGTTTAAACATACCATGACTAATTTCTGGGCCGAATTTTTTTAAAATACAATATGCATTGCTATAACGCTTTCATGCTTATATATTTTTTTCTTTCACTTATACATTTTTTTTATAATAATGGTCTCTCGGCTAACTTAAGTTTTTTTTTTTTACCAGGATCTTCGGACCAGCTTAATCGCACCACCACCACTCCCTGGACCAAATTTGTTTTTTGATAATAGGGGTGTCCAGGCCAGCTTGGGTGCATCACGACTAATCCCCGACCAATTTATTATTTTTTTCTTATATTTATTTTTATTCACTTATATATTTTTTTATGACCGAGGTCTTTGGTCCAGTTTAAGTGCATTACGACTATTTCCCAGACTGATTTAAAAAAAAAAATATGGATTGCTACATTGCTTTCATGCTCATATATTTTTTTTTGCTTTTTTTCACTTATATATTTTTTTTATAACTGGGGTCTCTGGGTTAGATTAAGTGCACCATGACTAATTCTCAGACCCTTTTTTATAATCGGGGTGTCCGGGTCAACTAATGTGCACCACGAGTTGTATAAGTATGTATATACCGCCTGTAAGACAAAATCAAAGAGTTTGCTAGAGGGGTGTACTGGTAATTTATCAATTTTTAATTTTATTTTTTGTCACGGTGTTGTGAGTGTGTCTTCGAGTGTGACGTCAATTTTAGAGCTCATGCACATTTTTGATGGCGTGTGCGGCGTCGTGGAAATTCTAAAAACATATATTATTTTTTTATATGTTCATTTTATTATGTAAAATATGTTTAAAATAATATCATGGTATCAGAGGCATTTTCATTTTTTTTTTGTGCATAGTAGAATAATCATAACACCCACAAATAAGATAAAAATTAAAAATTGTAAGTGGAGGTGTCCCAGTAATTGTACTGTTTTCATGCACAATAAAATAACTTTTGTAATATCAAATAAGACAAAATAGAAAAGTTATTTGCGGTGGTGTTTCAACCATTTTACGTTTAACTATAAATACGTAAGAAAGAGTTTCATCTCATTTTATACCACCAAAGCTAAACTTATTATGTTTTTTTAACGCGGGTTGTATTTAATACAAATACAAATAACAATAAAAATTAAAAATCTAAACTAAGAGCAAATGTGTATATATACAGATAAAAAATTTAAAACTATTTTAGAAGGACCTAGAAAATCAAGGGATCAAAATTAAACTGAAAAATAAAAGAATAAAAACTGAAATATAAAATAATAAATTATATGTGTTAAAACTAGACAAAAAAAAATTTTAATCCTTGCGACGGAGCGCGGGTTCATGGCTCGTCATTTCCTAAGAAACGTTGTCTTGTGTAACTTTTTGCATATCATTATTTATTATCTATATATATATATTTATTTATTTTATATTAGGTCCCTGATTGAAATTGAAATTAACTTGAGAATTAATTAATCTGTCATATTTTATTTTTTTTTGTCATGGGCCTTCGAAACCAAGACTAGAAAGGTGGGAATATTGGACTTTAAGTCTATTCCATTCATTTTTGAGATAGGACTCTTTGCTGGGCCTTTTGGATTTTTAGCATTATCCAGCCTAGCTTTTTCAAACAGCTTTTTTCATCCTGGTAGTCACCCTAGTCAATGCTGGAATAATAATAATAATAATAATAATAATATATAGTAATCACATGAAATCAAGCTAAGCAAGTGTTGAATCTCTAAGATTAAAAGTCATATTTACTCAAAATCAGATCCATTTAACTTCCCTATGGTTTATCTATTAGCCACGCCCATAATATATCGTTATTTTTAATTTATTAGTTTTCTACTTCAAAATTACCTTAATTCATAGTTAAATATTTTCATTTATTCTATTTTTAAAGAAAGAAAAACAAGAAATATGTTAAAAATGAACATGAAATGAATACAAGAACTATATTATATGCAAATTAAAAGGCACGAGATTAACTACATAAATTCTAAAACTACAAGAATTGACTGATTCGTTTCTAAGGCTTTATAATTTGTATTAGAGCTGCTAAAACCTCGTGATTTAAAATTCAATTTATATTAAATTTTAAGTTGAATCAGAAAATATATTCATTCAACAAAATTTAGTTGATTTTATTGACTTATCCAACCCTAATCAAATGAGCATAAAAAAATTAATATGATCGGATCAGCATAATAATTATTTTCTTAAAAAAAAACCTTTGTTTTGACAATTATAATTTATAATTGTCACAATCACCACCTAATTTAAAAGTATTATTACCTTCTCAAAGAAGAAGAAAAATCGAAAGGGTACCTGAAAATATCTCCAATTCTTTGTATTTATTTCCAACAGAGCCACCGAATCAAAACCATCTTTGGCATCTCCTCAAAAGCATCTGCTTCCTTTCTCTTTCCGATTCCCTTGACGGATCCTCCCTCTATAAAATTCTTTTATTTTATGCGCAAAGAACATCATCATCTTGCTATTCAATCTCAGGTACCATCTTCTGCCTTTGCTCTCTTCCTTTCTTGGTTCTTCTCTCCCCCATTTCTATATATTTCTTCTTTCTTGATTCCATAAAAGACGTTAGCAGCTTTAGACTTTCTTGAACTCTTATTCTGTACGATCCCGTTTCTTGATTTTGAGGTTCGCCTTGAAAAAAATACGGTTTTTTTTTTATATTGATTAGTTTATTTATTTTGACGGCGTGTGTGCATTTGTTTTAACATAGGATGGATGGTGTACATCATATGAGTGAGGATTCGGAGCTGATATCTGAAACAATCGAGAAACTTCCGTCAAGTGTTTCAAGGGAAGGGAAAGGGAAGAGATTATGGAAGAAAGTTAAGTATCAGCTTGTAGAGTACAATTCCTTGCCCGCATATTTAAGGGACAATGAGTTCATTTTGGGCCATTACCGTCCTGAATGGCCTTTAAAGCAGGTTCTGCTCAGTGTCTTTAGTATCCACAATGAGACATTGAATGTTTGGACGTAAGTTTCCTATCTCATATCAACAACCCGTTATTTAGTATTTCTCATGGAGTTAATTAAACGTCTCTTGTTTTGGTGCTCGTGAAAAAAAGGCTGCTGTAGATGTTGGCCATACGTGGATTGTTGTGGTCCTTTACTGTTCAGAGAAGATTGGCCACCTATGTTTCTTGCTTGATTTTGTACTAAAAGTTTTGCGGTTCCCTTTGATTTCATATTTAGGAAGAAAGTGGTGTGCTTGTTGTCTATGTGACAGTGGTACTTCCATTTGGAATGAGGAAGTGAAGACAAGAGGACAGAAATGAAATATGGTTTTTATTGCTGGCTGGTAGCATACAACATTTATAAAATGAGAAGGTCACATGTAAAAAAATTTGTGGTTTGAAATGCTGTTTCAGAAATGTTTGAGAAATTGTCTAAAATCTCATGCGTGCGGGTTGGATTTACTTTGAGTCTACAAAGAGGGATGTTATTAAATTTAAACTCCCGAATTTTTAGTCAGAAACTCAGCTTATGGTTGTTCGGTGAACTAAAGATTTGGTGGTCCAAGATTTGGTCGATTCAATATCCCGGTCTTATTTTTTTATACCGAATTATTTCCAAGATCCATGAACTTGGTGATGCAATATTTGAAGTGCCCTTTTCATAAGTTTTGGTTCATAAGTCAGATGTTCTGTTTCGGGTCTTTAATATCAGTTATTGATTCACTGCAGGCATTTGATTGGGTTTTTCCTTTTCCTTTCCCTGACCATATATACTGCAATGAAGGTTCCAAAGGTTGTTGATCTTCATTCTCTACAACTACCTGAGGTGTTGAAAGCTGATTTGCACAAATTGCAAGAATGCCTTCCCTCGTTACCCAACATGCCTGATCTTCACAAACTAAGCGGAGAGTTGAAAAGCACATTGCCTTCAATTGATTTGCTTCCATCATTCTCAAGATGGCATGTCATGGACCTTCTATACAATTGTCTGCCTGAGCGGTTCTCACATAGCAACCAGACTGATGTTTGTGTTCTGGTAATGATCATTTTCCTCAATGTTGATATTACAGTCAATTGATGAGACTGGTGTGCCACACTCTTGGTGGCTGGTGATGAAACAGAAATTTATGCCCCTCTCTGTGGTAACATGATATGATGCTGGCTGAAATTAGATGGCTGATTTGTGAGGGAGAATTCACACTTCTTGTTAAATTGGGTATTTTTGTTCCTTGGTACTTTGAGCATCAAGATATCTTCACATGTTTGTAAGATTTTGGAATACTAAAATTGCAACATTCTATGAAGTTCTCCATAATCCTTTTGCTTTTGTTGTGGTATGCTGATTGATATTGATGCTGTCTATGAAGTTCTCCCTAATCCTTTTGCTTTTGTTTTCAACTTTACCTCTGATGGATTGAATTTTGCTTCATTTTGCATTTAAAGATTGATTAAATTTATGTTTGTAAATCAGAAATAGGCAAGTTGCAATTTGCATAAGCCTTGAATTTCAAAACTTCTCAGCTAAGACTCTGAGCAACAGAGCCTGCAACTGAAATTTGTGCTGTTTACTTAGAAGCCATTTTTATATCAAACTATATTGCGTGTATCAATTACTTGTTTTTAAAGAATGGTTAAAAAAGCATATATCCACCCTAGTAGAGTGTATTTTTTGACAAGCTACATGTAACATAGAACTACGTTTTATATTTCCAAAGTTTCTGCAGTTCACCTATTTGCTGCTGAAGGTTCTTTTTGTTGCATGGGATATCATAACTCCACTATGACTTTTTGCCGTTATTTTAAGTTTGTCTCGTCTTGTCCTTGCAAATATTACTGTGATGTTTCAGTATATTTGTGACATATATATTTTAGGCACAAACATTGATTTATTTTTCTGTTTGTGTTTAAAAGATTGAATGTTTTTTATTATTGCGATGATTAGAATGGTAGTCCAATCCATCAGTAGTTGCAAGAATAGAAGGGTTGTAAAGAATATTCTTTATTGATGCTGATATTATTTTCCAGTGCCTGCTTTCTACCGTTTTGTATATTCAGCAATTTTCACGTATAGAATTCCCATCTTATCTCCTGTCTGTTTTTGGTTGTTTTTCTTTTTTCTTCTCGAGTCTTCATTTGGCTAATGTTCTTACTATTTTCCCCTTTTAAATCCAGCGTAGCATGAAGGAGGATGTTGCAAACTTGATAGCACCCCTGATGCTGAGGCCAATCACACGTTGGCCATTCTTTGCTTTCTTGGGTGGGGCCATGTTTTGCTTGCTAGCTAGCAGCACTTGCCACCTTCTCTCTTGCCACTCCGAGCGTCTAACATACATCTTGCTTAGACTTGACTATGCCGGAATTGCAGCCCTCATTTCTACCTCGTTTTACCCTCCTGTGTACTACTCCTTCATGTGCAATCCTTTTTTCTGTAACCTGTACTTGGGATTCATAACTCTCTTGGGGGTTGCCACAATATTGGTTTCACTCCTGCCAGTGTTTCAAAACCCTGAATTTCGCACCATTCGTGCATCCCTTTTCCTTGGCATGGGTTTGTCTGGGGTGGCGCCTATTCTGCACAAGCTTATCTTGTTCTGGCACCAGCCTGAGGCCCTCTACACAACTGGTTATGAGGTCCTGATGGGGGTTTTCTATGGAATCGGCGCGCTGATTTATGCCACAAGGATTCCGGAAAGATGGATGCCTGGGAAATTTGACATTGCAGGGCACAGTCACCAACTTTTCCATGTATTGGTAGTGGCTGGAGCTTATACTCACTATCAGGCAGGGCTGGTTTACCTCAAGTGGCGAGACCTTGAAGGATGTCGAGGAAATTAAATCCTGAATGCTAAAAGTAATTGATTAGTGGATGATATCTTAGATTAATGTCATGATGTCACTAAATAAGTAAAGCTGGCCTAAATATGTAAATGCAGTGGAAAAGCAAAATACTTTTCTGCTGATTTTTTTGTGCATTAAACGAATGTCTCTTGTTCTGTATTCTATTATTCAAATGGCATTATAAGAACGTGTTGCTAGACCTGAGTTGGAACAAAAAACGGTGTCTAGTATCTACCTCTTGATTTGAAACTGTTACAATGATGAGACTGTAGCATGTTTGGGTTGATAAATTCAGTCCTCAACACACCCAGCAGTTCATTCAGAGAGCAGATAACGTTTGGTTTCATCTATTTCATAATAAACTTGGAAAGCGCGAGGTAGAGGAATACAGAGGGACAATTATTATTACTACGTATACAAAAATATGACTGGAAAACACTATGGATTGTGAGTGTTTTTACTGTGGATTTTAATAGTATATTTTTGGGTCGGTTCGTTCGGTTCGGTTAGTTTTCCAGTTTTCAGATTTTTTTATCATTATTTGCACGGTGCAATCACGTTTTTAGCCTTTGAAAAAGACAAAAAAAAGGTTATGGGTGTAGGGGCTCAGCGGTAATTGCACAAATTCGGATCAGACCGGTCCGCCTACAATTTTCATATTTTATATTTTTTTGAAAACGGCTAATTACGGGTTTATCCCTTAATAAGATAAATTTGCTGACTTAGGCACAGGGGTGTACCGGTAATTGACCATAATTTTTTAATATTTTTTTCTTTTAACTGTCGGCGCGTGTGACACACGCTCCAGACAGTTTTCCACCCCTCGTCCTTTTTAGGCGGCGCGTGAGGCGTGATACGGTGGCCGGAGATGGGCTACCGGCGTCTAGATCGATGCGTCTCCATGTAGTCTTCCTCCCTAGGCGGCGCGTGTTGGCCCCAGGTGGCTGAGGACACGGCGGTGGCCGGTTAAATCCGATTCACCCGTTTCTCTCTCTCCTGCACGTACAAGTACAAGAGAGTCCCTTTAGTTTTAATTTCATTTATGGTCTTGATTTCTGTTTTATAAGTTTAGATTTTGTTCGATTGTGTCCTTCGATTGAAATTAATTGAATGTTAATGTTTCACTTCGGTCCTCCTTCTTTTAATTTTCGGATTGAGTATAAAACAATTAATTTATTCGGTACTGAAGTTTCAATTCTTTCAATTTTGTCCTTTGATTGAAATTGATAATATATTTGATTTTCATTTCGCCCCTTATACTTTGAATTTTTATTAATTATTAATCTCCTTAATAATATGAATTATTATTAATTATTATTATTATTATTATTATTATTATTATTTAATTATTTTTCTTACTTACTCTTTTGTTAATGTTTTTAAGGGTTTTTTTTCTCGGGATAATTTGATAATTTTTATTGTTTTGACAGTAATAAGAATGATAATTTTTATTTTTATTTTGTTTTTTTGTTTGAACTTTTGTTCAAGTTTTTAACATTTTTTTAGTCTTTCATTTTTTTTCTTTCATTATTAACACACTAATAATAATAATAATAATAATAATAATATAATTATTTTTCTTGCTTTCTCTGTTGTTAATGTTTTTTAGGTTTTTTTTCTCGGGATAATTTGATAATTTTTATTTTTATTTGATTTTTTTGTTTGATCTTTTGTTAAAGTTTCTAGGATTTTTTTAGTCTTTCATTTATTTTTGTTTCTTTCATTATTAACATAATAATAATAATAATAATAATAATAATAATAATTTAATTGTTTCTCTTGCTTACTCTTTTCTTAATGTTTTTTAGTTTTTTTTTCCAGGATAATTTGCTAATTTTAATTGTTTTAATAATAAGAGCAATGATAATTTTAGATTTTAAAATTTTGATTTTGCTATTATTATAATAGGGTGTGTTGAGCTATTTTATTATATTATATTTTCATTTTGATCCAGCAAATCCTATAAAAATTGTTTGCTCAGCCCGCAACGTATAACATATATGTTTTTTAAATTTTCAAATTAAATGATTTTTTTCAGCTAATAATTTTTTTTTTTATCATCTATTATATTTTTTTTATTTTCTCTTGCTTTTAGTTTTTTATTTGTTTTTTTTATATTTTCAAGTTAGATTAATTATTTTTGCTTGATAATTTTGATTTTATTTTTTGATTTTATCTTTTGTTAAAGTTATTAGGATTTTTTTTGTCTTTCATTTATTTCTGGTTTTTATTCATTATTAACACAATAATAATAATAATAATTATTATTATTATTATTAATATTATTATTTTTCTTGCTTACTCTTTTGTTAATGTTTTTGAGTGTTTTTTCTCTCAGAATAATTTGATAATTCTAATTGTTTTGGCAGTAATAGCAATAATAATTTTAGATGTTAAAACTTCGATTTTGCTATTTTTATAATAGGGTGTGGTAATCTGTTTTATTATATTATATTTTGTATATATAGATTTTATATTTTAATTGTAGACCAACAAATCCTATTAATTTCTTTAATCCCAACAATCATAAAAATTATTTGCTCAGCCTGCAGCGTAGGGCGGTCAATTTTTTTAATTTTCAGCTGAAATGATTTTTTTTCAGGTAATAATTTTTATTTTTGTTTTATCATTTATTTTATTTTTTTTATTTGCTCTTTTGTTAATGTTTTTAGACTTCTTTTAGTCTTTGATTTATTTATTTTTTGTTATTAACGCAATAATAATATTAATATTAAGAATAATAATAATAATTTGAGTTTTTATTCTTATTTGCTTTTTTTTTTTCTGTCGAGGTAGTTTAATAATTATTATTGTTTTGGTAGTAATAGTGATGATAATTTTAGAAGTTAACACTTCGATGTTATTATTATTATAACATAATATTTTAATTTATTTTATTATATCAAACCTTACATGTAAAAATATTATATTTTAATCTGAACAATTATAAAAATTCTTTGTTTCGTCCACAATGAAGTGCGGGCCATCAAACTAGTTCGGAACTAAAATGGAGATAAAGTTGTCTTTGGGTTACCTGTTTCCACGATCATCTCCCTGTGGGCTTCGGAAGAGACATAAAAAGTCATCAAAATGCTTTCATTGAGAGTTGAACTCAAGACCTCCCGCTTACTAAACGGGTGCTCTAACCAACTGAGCTATGAAAGCATCCGCTGCCTGTTTGTTGGATTTTATTTAAATAATTTCTTGATAAGTTTTAGAGGTGGGCGGCCATTGTCGTACAGTAGTGACGTGAGAGACCCGGCTGTGATCAGAACGGTCACTGTGTCTGCAGGTGGCTCATCATGTTGTCAGTCTGCATAAATCGACCCCTCACATGGAAGTAGGGCATACTGGTTGCTAGTTAGTCATTCAAATAAATTACCCTGGGGCTCTTGACTTGAAAATGAATCCGAATTAGAAAAGGGATCTCTTACTAGTTGATCCGTGGATTATGGAGTCGATCAGATCCATCCTTTTTATTACAATTATTTTTTAAAAGAAATTCTTTAATACTGATTTGGTAGAGTCTAGATAAACAAGTTAAATAAATCACTAAAAGCTGGACTCGATTATTTATATTTGATTGGATTAACGTTTTTTCATATTCAACTCGAAACGGGATCAAATTCCGAGACCCTAATATTCCAAAGTAAATATATATCAAGTCAAGTGGTCTAATAATTATGCTGCAAACATGATCTGAGAATTCTGATACTATAAGCATACCACAGACCAGGGTCTGCAAAGATGGATGCAACCTTGAACGGGGGTGGGAGATGAAAAGAATACCAAAGCTTTTCTTACTTTCTGTCAGATAAATGCTGCTGATTATTCATACCACAGAGAGAAATGGTGTCCATATTGACATACATAAGGATGCCTTACATATGCAGAGTATGAAGCATAGCAGCAGGAAAGAATTGATATTACAGCAGCAGTACATAATGTGCAGATGAGCAAGCAAGTTAACTTATCAGCACATATTTAACACATGCTTCCAAGTAGTTAGAAAAGTTGGTTATTCTGTTATTTAGTTAATTAGTTGCTAATACGTAACAGAATTAGTTTATGTATATAAACTGGATGTAATGCATAAACAATCAATACATTTTGAAGAATGAACATTGTTCAGTTCTCAGAATTCTCTCATCTGTTCTTTCTTCTTCAGTAAAATTCAACAGTCCACACCGTTTTTGCACTCGATGACGTTAAAAAACTGAAGAATCCACACGTCCATTAAGCTGCTGTTCTTCTTAAGCTTCATGCTTGCTTTGCAGTGTGATATTTTAAAATCATTTTGATTTTAATGTGATGATGTTAACAACAATAATAATATAAAACTTGATAAATTACACTTAAAAGATTATAAATATGTAATTTGGAGGTTCGGATTCTAGAACAGCGAGTCGATGTTTTGAAAATAATTAATTATGTAATACAGGAGCCAAATACAAGGAACCCCAGGGTATAAAATGGAACCAAATTCTTAAGCCGAGAGGAAGGAAGACGATGGCATGGAAGATTATAATAATTAACTAAAATAAAAATAAAACGTGAGATGAAAGTGTCGTAAATGACGGAACTTATGCCGGAAATGTCTTAATCACACCAGAAAATCTAGTTCAACTGGAAAAGTGTCGGTGATACACTGTCACGTGCAATACCCTACGTGTCAAGTCTAAAATGCCACTCCTCGTCGACACGCGCCCCATTCCTGCCGTAGTTCACGGCTCCCCTTATCGTTTCATGTCTATGACTCACTCACATTATGCCCCTCTATTTTTACCATTTATTCAGTGACAATTTTAACTTTATATTTGATCAAATCAGCCCCCCATTTTCTAAAGATAAAAGAAAATACGAGATCCTTCATCTAACAAGATTTCCAAGCAAAATAATAATATGGATATAGTTTTGCAATCTTCTCGATACTACTAGATATTCTAATAGAAACCTCACTTGGAATGTTTGATTGGTATTTAGATGGATAATGCTACCCAAAAAAACATGAGTTTAAGAGCATTTAGAGCATGATAAATAATGTTCAGTATCTATTTCTTACTCAATTAGCATTCTTATTTTATATTTCCTAATAAATAGGGTGTCATTGAATTATATATATATATATATATATTTCCCAAATACAACCTGATAGATGGGATTCTAACCTAGAAAAAAAAAACTTAAATTAACATACCATCCCTCGACTCAAATAACAGACGAAGAGAAATTGATTTCATCAAATTTGAAGTAAAAGCACCCATGTGAGCAAAAACAAAAAGGCAAGGATCATATATAATTCTAAGTCCTCACTTAACAAGCCAGGCGTATTTTAGCCTACAAGGCGCCATTACACCGACGCTCTCCACCCTCCAATCACAAAAGTACTCTCTTGCTCCTGAAAACCCCACCAAAGTTCTGCAAATTATATGATAATCTTTCTTGCTTAAACCCTCTCCTCTTAACTAGCGGCATCAATAGTGGTCAATGCGTTAAAGCCTACCAAGCCCATCACATTTTTCACTCTCACTACTACTAGCCAAAAGAAAGCACGATATTAGTTGTAGAATCTAACCTAGCTAGCCTCTCTCTTTCTTTCATGTATAGTTTAATGTAAAATGATCACACCAGAAGTGCCCCAAAACAAGTCTCAGTACTATCCGATGACAAAATCAAGCGTTAGAAACAAACCCTTTTCCTGTTTCAGTGATGGGTTTCTCTATCTCGGTGGTGCTTTGGTAGCTTTTTTACTAGTTTGGTCAGTTTGGTCTTACACAGTTCCTCACGGTTTCGAACCCAATATTAGTACAAAATCCGCCGCCAACGGCGCCCAAGCCCGACAATGCGTTCAAGAAAATCCCTCTGTCAATCTAGGCTTCGACGCACCAGACCAAACCTTCTATGACGATCAAGAACTGAGTTATTCGATCGAGAAACCGATGAAGAACTGGGACGAGAAGCGAAAAGAGTGGCTCAAGCATCACCCTTCATTTGCTCCTGGTGCTCGTGATCGTGTGGTTCTTGTGACTGGATCTCAACCGAAGCCATGTAAGAACCCAATAGGTGATCATTTACTTCTAAGATTCTTCAAGAACAAAGTTGATTACTGTAGGATCCACGGCTACGACATCTTTTACAACAATGTTCTGTTACATCCAAAAATGTCAAGTTATTGGGCCAAACTACCAGTCGTCAAAGCAGCCATGTTAGCTCACCCAGAAGCTGAGTGGATCTGGTGGGTTGACTCGGACGCCATGTTCACCGACATGGAATACAAGCTCCCGTTACGGCGTTATGATTACAGGAACCATAACTTGGTGGTCCACGGCTGGGAAAAGATGATCTACAAGGAGAAGAGTTGGACGGCTTTAAACGCTGGCGTTTTTCTGATTAGAAATTGTCAGTGGTCCATGGATTTCATAGAGAAATGGAGTGGTATGGGTCCCATGAGTTCCGAATATAAAAGGTGGGGTCAAATCCAACGGTCAGTGTTCAAGGACAAGCTGTTCCCCGAATCAGATGATCAGTCGGGCTTGATCTATATGCTTTACGAAGACAGGAGTTTGATGGACCAGATTTACTTAGAAGGGGAATATTACTTTGAAGGGTATTGGGCAGATATAGTGCCAACATACGATAACATAACGGAGAGGTACACGGAATTAGAAAAGGAAGATGGGAAATTAAGGAGACGACATGCAGAGAAAGTGAGCGAGCAATACGGAGTGTTTAGAGAGCCACACTTGAAGGAGGCTGGGAATGGTAAAGGGAGCTGGAGAAGACCTTTCATCACACATTTTACTGGCTGTCAGCCTTGTAGCGGGGACCACAATCAGATGTATCACGGGGAGACTTGTTGGAATGGGATGGTCAAGGCTTTGAATTTTGCTGATAATCAAGTTTTGAGGAAGTATGGTTTTGTTCACCCTGATTTACTGGATTCTAGCACGGTCACCGAGACCCCCTTTGATTATCCTGATGATGGGCCTTGGTGAATGATTAACCTACCAGAATATAGGGAACAAAAAAAGAAGGTATGTTTTGCTTGATTTTGACAGCGATTAACTTCGTTGCTCATCCATGCATGGTGTTGTTGGTTTGGTTTGGTTTATATTGTTTTTTCAAAAAAAGATTTTGATCATAGGTTTATCTATATTTTATTAGAGCGTCAAGCATGAATTTTTAGGATTTTCTTTCATACTCTATACAATAGTTATTAAGCCCAGGAGTTGTACCTGAAAACCCAATAAAATCCTGACTGAGGCTGAATTCTAAATTAAACTGGTAGAAATATTAAAACCTTTTTGAGGCAGTCAGGTTTTTAAGAAGGCGATTGATTCAACCGTGTCAATTTCAATGAATTTGTTTCTATTAAAAAAAATAAGAAACGGTATTTTTTTTTTTTACTAGAATTAACTTAATGGTTTGTGGATTGATATATTTAATTTATGACTCGTATCCTTTTCTAAATAGGTTTCATGTATACTATAATGATTGGTTGTTTGTAAGGCATGCAATAATTGATTGAACATTTTAATTATTGATTTGGTGACCATGGTTCCCCCCCTCTTTTTACAAAAGAGAAAAAAAAAAAAAAAACACTACGGCCATAATTGAAGGCTTTGCACCCATTATTTGAAAGTACCGATAAGAGAGAAGCGTATAGTGGCACTTTTTACATGGGTATCTCTAGTTTTTTTATATATATATATTTATATTATAACGTGCAAGTCTGATGATAATTCTTGTCTTTGGCGGCTTAAACTAGTGCATGATTGGAGGATAATGCTCCACTTATCGAGGACTTGGTATGATGGAAGCATGATTTTGTTAGGTGGGGTGGGGTGGTGGCTTGAGTTTATGTGCATAAAGAAGAGAATTGTTGGCAACTTGGCATAGCTCTTGAACTTGCTTTTGACTAAATCATGGTGCTTTCTGTGCACATGACAGTGACTAAGATCTTCATTTTCAAAAGTGACCAATAACACCTTCCAGTATCCATTCAACCATGCCCAAATGGGCTGCTAGAGTAGTTATTTTTTGGATTTTTTTCTCTTTTAAAATTTCCAGGCTTTAGATCCTGTTTTTGTTATAAAGCCTATGCTGAAACAGTAATCGCCTTATGGCGGGTTGCTAGTTTGCTACAATGCCTATGTTTGCAATATCATCATTTTATATCGTTGGATTTGAATAAAATAATAAATTCAATGCTTCAGATGGGAATTGACAATGGGCAAAACGTAGGCAATCTAGACGCATCCCTACCTTACGATCGCAGTTCCAAAATCCTTTGACATTTATCGACCCTGGAAAATTTTCTTTAGATGGCTAATAGGCTAATTGTGGATATTAGTTGTTCCTGAGCAGCTGAACAGAATGATAAATCATGAATTATTAAAGGACATACTGGCCTCTCAATTCAACCTAGATTACCCTTGTGATCGATCTGTATTATCTCGGATTTTTCGTTATTCTTCTGGGTTATTCCGATTTTATCATTCTAATCCCGATGTGTTCCATGTTATTTTCTGATTTCATGGATTCATCAATGCATCCGGACAGAGTTTTGTACCTGACTTTGATGTGGAGGCGATACCTCGTATCTGTAATCTATGACGAGGCTTTTCAACTAAGTTGTTTGCGAGATTCATGTGGATTATTTTTTGTAAACACTGCATAAATCGAATTATATAAACATGATTTCCAGCACTCAGTGCTCATCAGTATGTCTTGTTGAATGACAGAAAACCTGAACTAGGGTGGTTCAAGCCTCCCATCCCGGTGCACTCATGCGACATGGCTATATATTTTCTGCTGGAAATTAAGGATGACTGAATCATATGCAGCAGTTGTCCTCGAGGGTCTTGCTCAAGGCAGTGGGATTATGTTTCATCAGCATATCTGCATACATGAGACACTCTTGCAAGATTCATTTCTTTTTCTTTCTTCGGAGGTCTTTCCTCCCTTTGATAAATGATTGTCTCCATGCTTATAAGGTATATATAGTAGTAATTTCCATGAGTGAATCTATGTTCTGCATCCAGAATAGGATGACTGTCCTGCTTTATTGAAGCAAGTCTTGCCTGTGCCCCTGTCTTCTACTCATCATGTCGAGACCCTGTGCAATAATTGGCCATTGTATCTTGTCCCGCTACTTCACCCAAAAATTGGGACCCATGAAAAGAGAGAATAAAATGCAAGTTGTGTCTGTGTTTTCTACGGTTTTTATTCTTAAATAATGCAAAACGTAACAATAGAGTTAAATGGCACCGCTTGTCCTTGGTTTTTTATGCCTGGTCTATTATTTATAATTTATCTCTGAATAATTATCGTTATATTAAATATTTGTACCAGAATTAAAGAAAATACTTTCGGGTTAGAAACTTAAACCTAACCCAATTTATTAAAAAAGTAAACATGAAGGGAAAATGGATTTTAACGCCACATAACAATTCACTCTTCTTATCAAATTTACTTCATTTTTTAGTGGAGTTTATGTGTCTAGTATTTATTAAAAGTATATTGAGAGCATTTCTCTATTAATTTGTGTGAAAATATACAGGAGAAGAAAATATCGAAGAATAATTTAAAATAAAGAAAACATGAGGAACAATTATATTCGTATGGATATATATTGGAGATGAGGAGATAACTTGAGCTACTTCTCTTTAAAAGCATGGAGTTGTCTTGTCCTTTATCACTTTTTTTTATATATATAATTCTCTTAACAGCATGTTTGGAACCAATTCTGCATGAGACTGGACTGATTGCAAGAGCATAATTGAATTCTAAAGTCGCCTGGGTTGTCATTGGCAGCACTAAAAGACCATCATATTCATTGTCTTCCTCCCTTGTTGATGAACCACTCGGCCGCAGACCATAATCATCTGCATTAAAAACCTCAATTATTTCAAATCTTGTGTTTAGAAGGGGCTCATGGAAACTTGTGTCGTTTCTCTTCACTGCGCATTGCTAATTAGGATGGATGACTTGCCTGGTGAATTGCTGCATGCAGCCTTGTCAGTGTCGATTCATATTTTGGCACGCTTAACCCTTCCGATGCAAGTGTAACCCATCCGAGAGACGTCCCAAAGGAAAACGCTGGGGTTACATCCGATGCAAGTGTAACCCATCCGAGAGACGTCCCTGTATGGGAAAATTTTGAAACGTTTTGGGTTGCTTCTAATTGCTAAAAATACCTCCTGAATTTCCATCAAACCCAATTAAACACTTTCAATTTTATAATTTTGATCCTAATGTATTTCTTCAATCAAAATTACTTCTTTTTTCTTCTTCCTATTAATGTGTTTTGTTTCAACAAAAACATTCGTCTCATATTATAATCATGAATGTGAGACTGTAGCTAGCCTATCACATTTCCTTATAAGGTTTGCTTTTTCCCAGCACTTGGATGAGAATAATAGTTAGGCTATGGCTAAAGAAGGAGGTTCATGGGGCATTCGTCAAAAGATATTTAATGTTCCAAGTAAATCTTCACGTTTTTTTAGTAAACTTGTTTTGAAAAATTAAAAACATATAAAATAAAATCTATTTAATACATAATCGATGTTATTGATTATTTTAAATATTTCGTTTTAAAAAAACACAATTTAATAACAAATAGAGTATAATTAATACATTTAAATAGTATTTAACATTACAGTCAGCTATTTTTTTTAATCGTTTTAATTCTTAATACATTTTTTTAATTATAAAAATATATATTATAAAGTTTTTTTTTTGATAAAAAAAAATTATAAGCGCACAACCAAAACACACGATTAGTCATGCTGGCTTCACGCTGAGGAAGTAGAAACTTTACAAGACTTGACTTGCTGAAAACTTTTCTCCTGTCACTGTCCCTTCTTACCAACCTCTGGTGTGTAATCGACATCTTACCAGCTTCAACTGGGTGGAATAATAATCATGCCTGCGTCACCCTCTGCTGTCCATTTCAGCCGGTGCTTCTTTCTCGAACCAGAACGACTCTGAACGTTAGGGAAGATCACCTGAGCAAACCCACCGAAGCTGCTTGACTTATCCAAACCGAACGATAGCAGCTAAAAGCTAAGCCGAGAGCAGTGTCGCTGCTTGACTTTGTCCCCCGGGATCCACCACAGGTTGGGTTCGAGTGAGAGCTGCGTGATAGGTGACTGTCCAGCACGGTTCGGAGATCAATTTTCGTTAATACTACTACCTTAACACGAATCCTTTTCACAATTTCCATGTAAAATTTCAAGTCAAAGAAAAGAAAGCGGATGGGGGTGAGGATTTTGAGACAGAACTTTCCGATTCCAACAAAAATAAATAACACATTTAAAGCAGTATGTATCGAAGGTATTCTAACACCAAACCTCAGGATCAAGTTTAATTACCTTTTCCAATTTAGTACGAGACAGCCTTCTACATGACGACTAAGAATTAAGAAATTTATGAAAATTGTTGACAAGCTTCCTTCTCAATTGTCAGAAACAAGGATACGAACGGCACATGTCCCAAATTTGGAACTTAAGCTGAAACAGATACTGTAAATATATGTTGGCAAACAGGAAATTGAGCCAAATTTGACAAACAAGAGAGCAAGAAAGTCTGACAGGTGAAGATAGAAGGGAACTACCAGCCCCATTCTTCACCGTTTAAAGACGGCATAGCTTTTGCTTCTGGGACAAACACTAGACTTAACCTTGACATCCTCTTCATCAAAATCACATGGTGATTCTTCATCAATCCTTCCAATAGGAGGAGCACTATGACTCCTGGGCATATTGTCTCCTACTCGAGGTGCAGTTTTTTTATGACTATATTGTTGTCCTGCAGGAACATCCACATTGATCTTCTTGTTTCTACTTCCTAAATTACTCCTGGTGGAGGCAGCCCTTAAAAGCTCCCCATGATCATCATTCAAGTGGTTTGGATTTGTTGAGCTGACACTGTAACTTCGAGGCATGCTATTGAAATTGCCCGTTGGGCAACTCATCACACAGACCTGATCTGAGTATTCAGCCATTCCCTTCACGTAGAAGTCCATGGCCCTGGCCAAAACCCTAAGGGGTGCCTTCAGAATCTTTTTCAGTGTGCTTTCTTTCCTTGACTTCTTATTGAGAACCATGTTTTCCGAAGAAGACTGAACAGAGTGGTAAAAAATACAGGTAAATGGGAGATGAAGAAAGCAAGAAATAAAACACAACACTAGCAAGGAGACGACTAGAACTTGTCCTTGAGGACTCTGGACATTAATAGATAGGTATGATGCTGTGGATGGATATATATATGCAATTACAGGGGCTGGCAAGGCAAATATATATGGAATGATGGGGCTATTAGGATTGCATTTACTAATTTTTAACTAGTCGAAAGTGATGGGGATGATACCATTATATATCCATCATGTTACAATAATAGTTATTTTTTAATCTTAATTTATAAGACTCTAATCAATGGGAAAATTAAGATTAGTGTAGAATCTTTCCACAAACTCTTTCTATACTAATTATAATTTGCCGGTATTTTTCTATAAAAAAATTACATCTTATCATATTTTTATTTTCATTGCAAGTCACCTTATATATACCAACAATATATTTGTGTGATGAATTATACAATAGAAAAATTCAATGAATAAATATTATTGCGATGTACCAACAAAAAAAATATAATCGGTGTTTTTATATGTATTTGTTAATTTTCTAGCTGTGAAAACTATTTTTAGATATTGTTTAAAATTACATCCCAAATAATATTTTATGATAATTTAAAATTTTTCACTTGATAATATTTTTTATATTATTCTCTAATCATTTAAATGTGTTATATATATATATTTTTAAAAAATTACTATATTTTCCAAACAAGCCATACCCATGTATAATCTTTGTTGTTTGTATTAGTTTACTCTTTTTTTGGCCACATATCCATTGAATGGAGTGTGGCTTGCGGACCCAACAGGTGCGTTTGCCAAGTAATTAAGAGATATACAAACACAGAAACCTATATATTATATACTGTACCTGCCGTTTGATCTGCTTTATTTTCTCCTTGCGTCATTAGAAGAAAACAATTTCTTTTACACACACACATAAATTCTATCAATTATAAGAGATGAAAAATGACTGTTTTATGAATGATGTTTTCAAGAGTTAATTGAAAAGCATGTGTAATATGCAAAATGACAGATGTTACTTGCTTGGTAATTTAAACTTTATTTGAATGATTTAAATTTTTAGATTAAAATATTTTTTCGGCATGATATTATAATGTTGATAATTAAACCATTATGAATTTAAATTTCTCTATTTATATTTTGACTAATAAAATTAAACATAAGAAGAAAAAAACATTAAACCTTAAAAAAACATATTAATATGGGGTTATTATTATTATATTAATATGGATGTCTGCTTAATCAGCAAAGTAATTTATCTCATATATATTCTCGGGTTGATGGCGAAGAATTTCTGCTTACTTGAAAAACCAAGTGAAATATCATATTAGAAAAAATCAGCAAATTAGATCTTATAACTATATCTTTAAAATTAAGAGTAACAGATGAATCATATTAGGAAAATCCAAATTAAATAATAGTTTGGATTTTATTTATAAAGTAAAACAACTACTCATTTAAAAAATAAGGAAAACAACAAAAATAGCCGTCCAATAACTGGGGAGAAATAAAATCCAGATCAGATCAATAATTGGGGTGAAAAATTAAAATTTTGGAAGGAAAGAAATAAATAGAGAAAAAAATAGGTGCTGAATATCTAAACACGGTGCGAGTCAATTATTTTGAAAAAGTCTCCTAAGCCGGCGAGTCTAGGGCTAGGTTGGCTGATCGTTTCTGAGGGATACACTGGCATGATCATCAAGGCATCCACTGCTATATCGTAGCCCACCAAGGATTTTTTCAAATCAAACTTTGAATTATATCCCCATAGAAATTAAGTAATCTACCCGTAAAAGTCACTTCGATAGCTGATGGGAATCTGTTGACCGGTTTAGTTTTTTTGTGTGCCTTTATTTATTTGTTTCTTTATTTCGATCATAGCGTGATTTCGCTTACACTTGAATTCATTTTATTAATTAGGTTTTGAGTTTATAATCAGCTCTCCTTTTCTCATAATGAATTATATCAAAATATAGAAGGATCAGTAAATGGACATGGGAAGGGTATATTATAACTTATCACGTAAAGGGATGATAAAAGTTTTATATATCAATAGATATATTGAAAAATATTATGTGTAAATCAAGACTATTTATTAATGATTTTAGGGTTTAGGGTTTTTCATATGGTACAAATATATTAAAAAATATGTTGGTTTTACAGTTCAAGTTTAAAAACAAATCAAACCTACTCTTTTAAAGATGAATTTGTTTTTGCGGTTTAACTCTTTTTAAAAAATACTTTTTAAATTATTACTTCTCTAAAAATTAATGTTGTTTTAGATGTTTAGGGTTTAGCTTTAATATATTGATAAAAAATAAAATAAAAATATTTAAATAATTTTAAAAATAATATTATGAGCCAAGTTATAAAACACAAACTAAATAGAATCAAAATCTATTAGAATTTGGTTGGTAAAAATTGTGGACAGCAATATTAAGAAGAAAAGGACGAAGAGGAAGAAGTAAACGGGGGGGTCAACCCAAGAGTGTCAATCACGGTTTCAAGTCACCCACGCAACAAAAATAATGGTTGAAGATGATATCATGTGACGGTGTGAAGTCTAGTCTTTTCGTTTTTATAGTCAATTTGGAGCGTACTGTTTGAGGGCAAGCGTAAATATCCTACCAAAATAACAAGTCTGTGTTTAATTCATTTTTTAAAATTTAAATTTAAAAATATTGATTATGTTGTAAGAAAAATCATTTATTAAGTTAGTAAATAATTTAGTTATTAAACCTGTATTGTCAAGCTTTCTTTTCATGTGTATTAATTAGAACAGAGTAGAAAATATTTTTACGTAATTAATAGCTGTATATGATTACGGCTACTTGCGGAAAGTTAATAAGCAAACCAGCAAGTTGGGCTTTTCCGGGCTTTGTCGGGTAGTCTGCCAGTGAAGCTGCAAGTTTCAATACTTCCTTCGATAGATAGATTGTGGGCTCACCTTGTCGGCTTGTTCATGAGGCCGTCTCCTCATTTTCGATTCCGCAAGCATCTACCCGAAAATATACTATTGTTTTCATCATTTCTTAACATTTAAAGTCACTTATATTAATTAATTACAACTCCTCGAATAATATATAGACTTCTATTTAAATCAAATATGTAGTTTGATGGGGAGAGAGAGAGAGAGACTCAATGCATTCACCCATACCATCAACTATATAAAGGTTTAATAGTTTTTTAATTCTAAATAATTTATCTATTAAATGATATAAATTTGATAAGGTTTATTTTACATATTCATCCTTATACTTTCAACTACATCTATCTTTATATTTTTATATTTCAAAATATTAACCAAACACAATTTACACGCATTATCAAGTCGTGTCGGTTGCATATGAAAACTGCAGCAGGATTAACCATTGAAAAAAAAGAAAAGCCATGCATTATTGAAATCTGAAAACGATGGTTCCTCAATATTCATTCAATAAATTACTCTTTTTCTGACGCAATTGCTTACACCCAAATTTACATAAAAAAATCTTAATTAGGACGGCTGCGACTTGGAGAAAAATGTTTTCTTACATGATTACTATTATACCTCAATACTTCATCGCTGCTTAAATGTATTTGCTTCACTGTTCTCTCAACTTTCATGTTAAGCAAAGGAAAAGCATGATCCTGCAGGCACAGATTCATTACGTTGATCTCTGTATAGCTTAGCTTGCTACAATCTGGTGTCCATTCATGCTGTTTGAGGGAGGGTGCTACCATTGCAGTTGAAAACATAGATTTAAGAAAAATAAATTATTATTTTTTAATCAAGATTTTAAGAGGGTTCTTAATGTGATCCATGCAAAACTATAATATCTACAAATGACTAGATATCTAAGAAAACCATGACATGCATGATGCTACAATGTAGCAGTTGGACTGATGTCGATGGTTTATTAGGTCACCATAGAGAATTCGTAGCATCCGTTGCTAGGCATTTTAGTGGACATTCCATCCCTTTGAACTTCTTCACACTTGAAGTTCTATTCTCACTGCCTTGCTTATACAGATTAAAAGGAAGAAACAAGGAGGTAATGCATAGAGTCACTGAGTATTCATACAATTGACTCCCTGGGATATATATGTGTGTGTGTGTGTGATCCTGTGTTTTGGATGGATTACGCTCATAATATAATACATAAATAAATAAATTGTTGAGTACTATAATTTAGTCAAAGATTCTTAACAAATTCCATGTGTGTGACGTGCTTGATTATATATGCAAGAGTAGAAAATGGGTCCAATAACAGAGGCGGCCAGTCTCCACCTGAGCCATTTAGGACCTTATATGCTCTTACATGGCTGGCGAATTATTCGTTTCTTACAACAAAATCTCTGCCTTTTCTACTCTCTTTTTTTAAAAAAAAATAAATAAATAATGTTTTCTCTTGCACAATATGTTGATTAGCTATCACAGTATAATCCAAATTAACCTGATATCCAATCCAATCTAAATCGGTATGGATGTTTTGAATCTAATGCTATGATATTGATATTGTGAAAAAAAAACACTAAAAACATGTTTAAAACTAATCCAAAAATATATATATTTATATCGTATAAATATTTAGAATTTTATTAATACAATATCATATATATATATATATATATATATATATATGCATTTTAATATTAATATAAAACACTTATATATGAATAATATTTATCATTTTATTATTTCATATATATATATATATATATATATATATATATATATATATATATATATATTGACTATTTTATTTTTTATTGATTAATAAATAATAATAGATAATAGCTACCCGAAACTCTGATGAATAATTTATAAATATCTAAATTTTTTACTTAACAAATAATATATAGGGTATTAATATAAAACAAATTTAACCTGGAGGTAGCATATTAATTGCCTAATGTTCATTAATTAATTACTTTACTTAATTAATTTACAAGGTCGGTGTGCACAATTTTTTTTCTTCAAAATTTAGAGATTAATTCGAATTGTTGGTGAAGAGTTGAAAAAACTTGGTTATAATTCAAACATGAATAAATCAATTGTGTTATGTTTCCATAAGAACAAATAATTAACTAAAATTTTGTTAAAAAATAATATTCAAAGGATGAATGAAGACAATTATGGTGGGAAGTATTCTAATGAATAAAATAAAATAAAGGTTCAAGAATTCAGCATTGGACCATATAGTCGATGTCAGCACTCACATAGGTGTCGGCTATAACATAGATATATAGTTTTATTTATTAATTAATTTGTTTATTCTTACTTGATTATCATGATAGATTGTCTATGTGGTAATTAGTATTGTATTTTAAACTATATTTAGATTTAATCAATATATATATATATATATATATATATATATATATATATATATATATATAACGCCAAATACAGTTTAAACCGTGTAACTTCAGCAATAAGCAGTTGCCATTTCTTTGTCTGGTCATCCACAGATTTCTGTGTACAAATCTTTATATAAAGTAGTCTTCCTTTGATCAATTCTCATTCCTCATCTTCTCAAAAGCCCGCACGAGCACACCAAAAATAGTTCCAATCAAGCTTGTTTCTCACCACGGAAGCATATAGTTCTTCTTGTTCTTTGACATCATCATCAATGTACTCAAAGCAATACTCAGAAGACACACAGGGCTTGAAAATGCCACAAACTTACCATTCATCACTTCATTCAATTCGGAAAACCCAGATGAAACCATGGAAGAAACCAATAGCACCATTTCCGCCAACCCCACCAAGAGTTTACAAGGTGGATCCTATAAACTTCCGAGACCTTGTTCAGAAACTCACTGGTGCACCCAAGAAAGAGCCAGAGCCGCAGCCAAGGCTACAAAGAGTGGCACCTCCTCCACTTGATCTTTTTACACCAAAACTATTTGGTACAGACAGAGAGATTGCAGCAGTACCCTTACAGCCCCTTCCTTCGCCTGCACGTACCCCATTGTCTTCCTTGTACCAGGAGTTAATGTATGAATCATTGGACGCGAAACCCAAGAGGATACCAGATAGTATAATGGCTGTATCAAGTTCGCTCGAATTGAATCTGTCACCATCGTCTTATGCTTGGTGTTCCTATCCTCTTCTGAGCCCAGGAACTCTTTCCAGTCTTGAACAAGGCACCGTGCTTTAGATGTTACATCCCCATGACATGTTTCACTTCCAGTACTGTTAGCACAATTTCTTCTAGCTAGGTTGAACAAGCTCTCATACCCCATTTCCACTTTTCGTTTTTCTTTTAGGGAATCATTTCGTTTTCGCTAAAGCTGCACAGAGATGCATGCTGTTTAAACCCTAGTTCCTTACGTTGTAATTAAGAAAATATATGTGGTGTCGGTTGTATCCTAGCCATTCAACTTCTTAAGCACCAGAATAACCATGAATCATGGAAGACATATATTTATATAGGTAGTCAATTGTGTACAACAATGTGAATCAATCAATGTATAAGAATGTCGATTCATTTTAATAGTTTTCTGATATTTTACTTCAATGTATGTGCGTTGTTAATTACATTAGAAAGATAGTTTATGCACTTGGTCAAGTGCTTAATTTGTATGCAAATCATGTAATATATGGTAATTTCTCCAGTTCATATGCCAGAAATGCCTTGGTACAGTATGATTACTTGTGTGAAAATGTCTGTACGGCTCAATAAAAGCGAATAAGCTGTAGTTTAACTGACATTATCCTCTTTTATCCTACGCGATCTCATGTTCGAATCTTTATTTTCTCTCAATGAACCTGGAATTGGTTGAATTCAGTCCTAAAATTGGCAAAAAGAAGACATGGTCTAGTGCATGTCTTGAAACAAAACAAAGAAGAAGGTAATAACAAATATCTTCTTCAACAGATGTTAGCTTTCGTGAACTAATCGAAGGGCATGCTGGATTTATAAAAATTAGTTCTGGAATATATTTGTTTAGAGTTGCATCCTGTCATAACTACAAATTCAATCTCTTCTAGTTGATAAAATAGCCATGGTCTTATAGAATCTCGCTAAAATCTCTCTTGAATACTAATATTTGAGGGGGGGGGGGGGGGGGGATCAAATTATAGTAAGCAGCTAATAGGGTCATTCAAAGATGGAAGCGTGTATTGGATTTTTTATGTAGATATTCAAAAATTAGAAATATGGCTATTATATTCTAGTGATAATTAAGCAGTGCATAGATCTTCAAATAATTACTTTTTGTTAGGCTGCCAACTGGCGGTGATGCGCTCACATGGTGGGGGGTCTATTCTTCTAGATTATAAACTAATATTGCAGTCTATTCAAATACGAGGAAAATTTACAGCTACATTATCAAATAAATTTGACCTGATTGGATGCCCCGATGACTGTGCAGTTTTCTGACCTAATTTGACCCAATTCTCTGTATGTTGTTGATTCGATCTGTGTTCTTGAATTCACCGACTGCTAAACAATAAAGAAAGGTAAATTAAAATGCATTAAATTAGCTTTAATTTGATAGTATACTCTCTGATATTTCGTCATTTGACCATTACTATTACTGCTTTACTATATTGATTCCCTTCGCGCATAGAATTACAGTCAAATTTTGAACTTCTATTCTAAGAATCCTTCATCAATTGACAGATCAACATGCATTTCAAATCACGGATGAGCTGGCTCAAAGTTTGATATTTGATATTGTATTTTAAAAATATTTTTAAAAAAATTAATTTTTGTATTTTTATTTTAATTAAAAAATTAATATTTTTGAATTATTTTCATGTACTGATATAAAAAAATAATATTTTAAAAATAAACAAAATATTATTTTAATACATTTCTAAATAATTTTTTTTTTAAATAATCTCAATTATACTTTCAAACAATCACTATAACATTACTTTACCGAGCCCAAAATGAGAAAAAAAAACATATGCAAAGAAAATTAAAAACATGTTTAATTGTAGAGATAAAGCTAGAGATATATAAATAATTTTTTCTTATATATAATTTTAAAATAAAATTTATATTTTAAAAACATGAAAGATAAAAGAATATTTTCTATCTGTTCCAGATACAATGACAGAGAGGTACTATCAGTGTTTGACAGAGTTGGAAGAGAGAAGGCAGGAAATGCTTTCAAAATTCATCTGGGATTTTTTTTTGCTGACAATGCCTTCAGATTCACTTAACTGCAACTCTATAAAAAATGGAATGGTCAACTTCAAAGAGCAAAAACAGCGTAATGCTGCAAGTAATATAGTCTTTTGTTTTTGTGTTTCAAAAGCTTTATTTTATTTTTTTGTTTCATTTTTTTTTTTAATTTTGTTATTGATATCAAAAATAATTTTTAAAAAATTACAAAATATTAATTTCATATATTTTTAAATAAATGTACTTTAAAAAACAAGCTTTAGCGCTTCCAATTCCTTAGTATTACGAAGGAAACCACTGAGCTTCATAATAAAAACCTTTGACTACATACAACATGATAGTTGGTCCAGACATAAAGGTCCTGTTTGTTTGCTGGAAAGTGGTTTCTTTTTTAAAAGTGAATTCCAGGAAAAATGAATTTCTGAAAAGTGAATTCCGATATTTGGCAGTGTTATGAAAAATGAACTGGAAAACACTTTCCAGTGTTTGTTTGTATTATGAAAAATGAACTGGAAAATAATTTATTAATAAATTAATTTTTTTTTCAAGTTTATTAAAATAATGAGGAACAAATCTTACAAATTAAAAAGTTGAACGAGAATGAAATTGAAAAAAATATAATTTCATAAATTATCTCAAATAAAATAAATAATAATCAAAATAATAGAGATCAAATCTAAAATTTTTTAAAAAAATGAAAGGTGAATAAATTAAAATAATAATAATTAACATTTCATAAATTATTTCAAATAAAATAAGTAACAATAAAAAAAACGAGGACCAAATTTGATAGATAAAAAATTTCAATAAAAAAATGATAAGAAAAAAACAAATAGCAATTATAAAAATAAGGACCAAAATTAATATAAAAATTAAATTTTAAGAGATGGAATTGAAAAATAAATATTCAAAATAAATTATATATAGCAATCAAAAGTTTGAGGATCAAATTTGATATAATCAGCAAATAATAACATTTCTAAATTTTTCACAACTTCCAGAAAGTGTTTTCCGCCCAAATTTTCCAGAAAACACTTTCCTGAAAACCAAGCCAAATTTTTTTTGACTGGAAAGTGTTTTCCGTTGATCAACTTTTTAGAAGGCAAACAAATACAGGAAAATTTGAAAAGTAATTTCCAGAAAGTGAATTCCGAGAAACAAACACAGTCAAAGATTCAACATTTAGTATAACCAGAAAAATTAAGGTCCCAGAATAAACATGATATATCAACTGATTCTTCCCTGCATTGAATAATATTTTTTTAAAAAATCAAAGCCCATAAATAATTCACACTCCAAAACTAAAAATCTGGTTTCTTAGATGCGAGAGCAACTTCTTTCTTTCTGACCAGGGCGTTGATAAGTGAAGACTTCCCCACGTTGGACCGGCCCAAAATTGCAATCTCAGGTAGCCCATCTCTTGGACAGTCCTTAGCCAGCCCATTACTCCACAAACCCAACTTCCTTGACGGGCATGACCCACATAGGGTCCCACAACAATACTCGAGGCAGGAAAAATCATCTCCTGTGTCACTTCATCCGAGCCTGCACCAGCCAGCACAAAGATAACTGTACGGACAAACGGGCCACGTCGGAGAGCGGCGGTAGTTTCGATATTTTTGATGCGGATAGATGGGGGCTCGGGCTAGGAAATTCTCGGCTCTTTGAAAGAAAAGGTTGATGGAAGCGGGTTTCTTGTGTGTAGAGGTAGAGAGTGAGGCGACGACAAATTGATTAGGCGGTTTCGAAGCCGTAGCTTTTGTGGCCGTCTGGTATCTCAATTTACACTCGTTTGGTAAAGTTTTTTCCGAAGTTTTGATTGTTATAGGACCATCAAAAACACTGTTGAACTATCGTTTATGAGAGGTAAAAATTTAAAGTTTTTGTCTGCATTTTATTTCGGCTCTTGCCTGCATTTCATTTAACTGTGTGTTTTTGTCTGCATTTTATTTAACTGTGTGGCAAAAACAATACATAACATATTAGAGGAAGAAGAAGATGATACAATATAAAAAATTTATAACATAACCACTAACTACCTTGCCATCTTTGGCACAGGCAGGACAACTAGTAACTCCCTCTTTCTCTCGATCATAGATTTTTCTTAGCCATGGATGCACCTCTCTTTCTCCTTCAGCAAGAACAGTAATCAGCAAGAACAGTAATCACCAGCGAGTAACAACAACTCCTCCTTCAACACCATCAAGCTTTTCTTTTCACCAGAAACACCTGTAGCAATGTAATCTTCTCCCCTAACTTTGACGTCAAGTTGTAGTAGTAGTGCACAACCTTCCAACACTTATTTTTCCCACCACATGCAACAATTCCCAACGCGCACCATAACAAGGAGAACTACCTCAGCTTTTTTTACCCGGCGACATCGGCAGGTAAGCCTCTCATCCTTGTTAGCTGATCGCTACTGTTCACGTGAATTAATTCACGATGTTTCCCGCTGCGCTATTCACATTTTAAGAAGATATAAACAGTGCAACATACCATTTCATTCTTTTCGGTTGGACCTCCTCTCGGCCCAGTCCAAGTCCAATAGAGTTGGACGGGCCATTTAGTTGGATCAGGTCCACTCCAATTTTGTTTAAAGAAAATATATTTAAAAAATAAAAAATATATGTAAATAGAGATCAGTCTTAATGAAATGAAAATGAGCATGATTTCATTTCACTCTATAACCTTATAGTTTTTCGATTGATTATGAATCAAAAACTTGCAACTAGATTTGACCTTGGAATTATATCTCTACAACTGGATCGCAAATGTTGTTACTAATGATATTATTGTCATATGTTGTTCCTCGATCAAATAGTAAATGATCGTATCAGCATTCACGTATTGATTTTAATTCGTAATGAAATTACAAATAGTTTGATAGGAGAATAAAAAAAAAATGTCTAATTAATATACAATATTTAAAAATCAATATATGTGTGTGTGTGTACTTTAAAGTAATTTTACAAGTTGACAACAATATAGAAAGCATGGTAACTAAACACGCGAAACTATTTTTCCATTAAACCTCAAACTAAATTATAATTTTAGTCAAACACTTTAATTTTAGTTATAAACCACAATTAAAAATATTTTTAATAAAATTATTTTTTTTAAATCTTATCCTTTTTATTTGTGGATGTGCTGCTACCGCCGTTTCTAACCCATTTCCCCATTCGCTTTTGGCACCTTTGATCCCTCTATTCTCAATTTTATCTTAGTTCGGTCCCTTCACTATTATTTGTTAAAATCTCATTTTCCCACCTTTATCAAGAAAATATAGCTATTAAATCCCATTCCATTTAATAGCTATATTTTCTTGATAAAGGTGGGAATATATATATATAATAAAAAATATTATATATATATGTTCATCTCTTTAATCAAAAATATTCTTATCTTTTGGATATTTCCTTTTCCTTTTCAGAGACTTTAAATAGACGCAACTAAAAAATCGAAAGGGCAAAATTCGATAAGTCTGCTTAACAGAAACAGTCCATTGGCGAAACAGATCCAAGACCTGGTACATCAATGTCTTTCCTTCGAGAATCTACATGCATTGATCAAAAGCTCGGAATCCATTTCCAGTTGCACCCCTCGAAATCCAAAATCCCATGCTAAATCCAAACCACCAAACACTGCTCTCATCTCTGTCTGCACTGATGAACACATACCCCAGTTTTACCGAGAGACACCCACCACCTTCGTCCCTTAACGAGCCGCCACCAACCGCCAATCCAGGATTGCCCTTAGCTGCATCCTCCATAAGTATTGATTTCAGCCCAACCTTCGCCAGCTCTCCTCCACCCACCCGTTCTTTCCTCCTCAGGTGACATTCTATGATTTTGTTTACCGGGAGCACCGCACTCATCTCAACATATGTAAAGGGTTCCCTTCAATATTAGGACAAACCTATTCAGGAAGAGGGTACCTTTTTATTTTAATAATTGTCAAAGTTGTTTTTAATTGATTAAATCACGCTAAACCAACTCTTTTTAGTAAATCGAGTTTATTCAAACTAAATAAATTACTATAAATCTGATTGGATGAAATAAATTAATTGGATAAATATCTTATAATTAAAGATTTATTTTTTTCAATGTTCAATTTTTTAAATTAACTTATCAATCCAATAATTGATTTTAGTCGGAGGCTTATCTAGGGATGGCAGTAAACGACGACGGTTAAAGATTTAATGACCGTCGTCTCTGTAAATTGATTAATAAAAGTAAAAATTATTACAGTGAGGATTGATCAATTCGGTGGTAGCTAACAAATAAAACAACTCACTCTGCTAAGCGCAAGCCATTCTTCTTTCGCTTTCGATTCACTTAAGAAAAATGTCATGGCTAGCGAGATCGATAGCTAATTCTCTCAAATTCGAAGACGACGATCATCAACCAGATAAAAACACCGCCACCTCCGCCGGAACTACCGATAATGTTAATGATAATAAAGATTTCTCGAATCCGGAATCAGATCAACAACAATCCGCGACACCTCGTGGCGTCAAAGAAGACTTCACAGATCTCAAACAAACCCTAACCCGCCAATTATGGGGTGTGGCATCTTTCCTCGCTCCTCCACCTGAACCACCATTGACGGAGAATCGTTCTCATACTTCGGATCCGGACGGATCCAACGATAAAGATGCCGACGACGACGCTGCACTGATTGCCGGCATTAGGAGCGATTTTGCGGAAATTGGTGGCAGATTCAAGTCAGGGATCTCAAAGCTATCCAGTAACAAAACGGTGTCGGAGTTTACTAAGATTGCCTCCAATTTGCTGCAGCTTGGATCCGAGAGTGATGAGATTGAGACTACTGTTTCTGCTGCTGCTTCTGCTGTTGGCGTGACTGAAGAAGTTGTGGGTTTTGCTAGAGATGTCTCCATGCATCCTGAGACTTGGCTTGACTTTCCTCTTCCTGATGTTCAAGCTTTTGAAGGTATTTTTTTCTTCCTGGACCAAAAAATTGAACAAATATTTTGTCTTTCATAGCTCTAAACACATACAAATTGCTATTTGAATATTTAAATGGTGCATTGCTTCCCATTCATAGCAATTCGGTGGCCGTGTTGCTCTTCGGATCAATAAAGCAACCGCTGTATAGGCTATTTATGTTAGATTGTGTTTGGTAATGCGTCTGGGTCCCTTTTGAAATTGTTTTTCAAAGTTCTTTTGTGGAGTTTTGATATGCAGATGTTAGCATTGTCAAAAAGCTCGTAAAAAGGCTTAAATATGATGGCTTTTTTATTCAAATTATTTTTTGCAAAACCAAATTTATCGCATTATTAACCACGCTTGTTTATGCTATCTAATCACTCGTGATTTTTCAGGTAGTCTAGAAATTACCAGTCCATGAAATGTGACACTTAAGGAGTATTATCATTACCGTCATCACTATTTTTTGCTTACAATATCGTTAAAAATTGAAGTTATAATGAGTAACAAGGTACCTGTTCATTAATCTTAATTATTATTTTATTCAAATGATCCTAGTTTGATGTGCATACGGCAACGCAAAAACCTACATGCCAATAACTCATTGAAGTGATTGCATTACTCAATTTGTGTGAGATATATTCCTCTCCACTCTCTGCTTGGAAGCAATAAGTAACAGTCATGGATATGTTTTGATCTGATTGTGAGTATGGCTGATTTTAAGCTTCTTTTCTTTTGTATTTTCATTTTCAGATTTTGACATGTCAGATGCCCAACAAGAACATGCTTTAGCTGTTGAGCATCTTGCTCCCAGATTAGCTGCTCTGAGAATTGAACTTTGTCCGGGATATATGAGTGAGGGCTGTTTTTGGAAGATTTACTTTGTGTTGTTGCACCCTAGACTCAGTAAACATGATGCTGAACTATTGTCAACTCCCCAAGTATGTTGTTTTTCTGTGGCAGGGTTGGCTGTTTCACTTTATTTATTTATTATTATTGAATTTTTTCAATAGAAACTGCTGTTACACTTCATTGTGGTTCGATTGCAATACTCATGGTTTCATTATGATTATCAGGTGCTTTAACTTGCTGCTCTGTAGTTCAATCTATATTACATTTCCTTGTATATGATCATTATTTTTATTGACTTAAGAGGGCTTGTGTTATTAAGTTTAGTTGTTTTGAACCTATAGCATAATCCTTGTATCATTGCAGAAGTCTTTCAAATCATATGGTTTTCTATTTTCATAAACATCTTTCTAGTTAATCTGTGCCTGAGTTCTTGATTTATGTGTTGCAAAGATGATGAACACTTTTGTGAAAGAAGCTTTTGATGGTATGATAATTTTGATCCTTGGTATCTGTTACAGTAGCTAATGTAAGAAATTGTTATTTGGTATGTGTTGCAAATTTTACTAAAGTGTCATCAGCAGATGTTTTGGAATTGATGATAGTGTCCAGCTTGTTTTTCTATTTAGTCCAAGCCTTTTTTCTTGCCTCACATGTGATCATTGCTCAACAAAAACTTGAAAGGCAGTTAGGGGTGTTTGGATAGATCTTGACATCCATATAAGTTTTTTTGTTGATGTTAGAACCAGGAAACTGACACTACTATTTTATTTTTGGCAGTTATCGGCTATTGTCATTAGTTGATTTCACTTCCATGTGATTTTAACATCATGTGCACCTTTATTGCGTTGTGAGCAATTAACTTGATTATCTGCATTGCTAACTGCTTATATGTGCTTGCAGATAGTGGAGGCAAGAGCAATTTTGTCGCATGAGTTACAGAACAAAACCAAGGCAAAGTCCACTCCAGAATGGTCTGGAGTTGACACTTTTAATGTAAAAGATACAGATGATTTGCCACATGAAGAGCCTCTCACTGTGCCATCTCATGCCAAGTCTGAATCAGTTCCAATCACGACATCTGGCATGGAAGCAGTCTCTCCCACACTTGCAGCCGAGACATTTGATGATGAAGTGGCCCCTTCCATTGTTTCAGTTGAATCAGAAACAAAGAAACATCCAGTTGAAAGTACTCAGATGCAAATTATTGACAAATGTGTGGTTGAGGAAGGAAAAGTTGACCAGACCAAGCATCAACATTCACCATCTAGTTCCTCCTCTGGGGTTCTGGGAGAGAAATTTGAAGATGATGGTGATGATTGGTTGAAAGATGATAGTTCAGAAATGATTGGTGTCAGTGGACCCTCGATGCCTCTAGGAAATGATGAGGATGTCTCATTCAGTGATCTTGAAGAAGATGATGGAGATGAACCTGCAAGTGTCAAGAAAGTGGCATCAGGCTCTGATTGTGCAGCAAAAGGATCACAAGATTGGGTTCAGCTGAGCAGAAGCTCCGCTGACTCAGTCAAGGATATCAAGCCTGCTAGCATAAAAAATGCTGGGTCCGAGAAGGTAAGTGCTCGCAACTCTGAAAACAAGGAATCTAGTGATTGGCTTGATGTTGATGACATTGATGTAATGTGATGTGATTCTGCCTTTAAAGCTTTCATGTTGTATGTTGTTCTTTTTATCCTTTTTTTTAATCTCCTTATTGTGAATATCTTGCATATGGTTTCTTCAGACCGAGTTGGGCTGTGGAACTTTATATTTGTAAATAATTCCAAATTCCAATATAAATTGGATTATGATATTTGCATGAGATAAGTATTTATGAAATAATTTAACACATTCCTATGCAACATGCGATTTTGCTTTGGCGTGGAGTTAGATGAGGTTGGTGATATGGTAGCTGAATTCTTAACTGTTACTTTGAATAGTAAATTGTACCAAGATAACAGAAAGAAAAGGAGACGTTCCAAAAAGCACATCCCAATTCTATTTTCATAGCATTTGGAATAATTTTCTTTTAGCCAGCATAACAGGTAATGAATTGCTGTACTAGATTTTGCAAACTGAAATTAGATGGTCATTTCAAGAATTTGGAATAATTTTTGCTGGGAGTTGGTGTGGGAGGTATCAAAATCAGAAGTGTGTTTCCTCCATTATGTAGTCTATTTATGCAATTGTACAAATGGATGTGCCACATTCGCTAGAAAACCGTGCAGGACAGCGCGTAGATTTGATTTTAATCTTGCCATGGAGAGCGTTCATGTGTGGGCAATGGCTAAATGTATATTGAAGAGACAAGTTCATTCATTTTATTAAAGAGATGGGACAAACGTATAATTTACTCTAGCAACAATTGAATTCACTACGTAAAATAGAAGTGACGAGTTGTGTACGAAGAATGATTCCTTTGATTGATTATTACAGTGGATGCTACTGGGCTAGGAAGATAAACTAGTCATGATCGTATGGAGCTGAAATTGCTTGAAAGCCTCTCAAGCTGTGACCAGAACAGGCTTCCTAGAGAGAACCGTGGCTTATCTTCATCTATGCTGCCGCTGCTAGCTCTGCTAATACTACTTACAGAGGGAGTCCGCCCCGGTGGTTTGTTAACTACCACTACAGACCCCCCAATCTCTTTTTTTACCTCTTCTATTGCTCGTGGATTTGCTTCATATCCTGAAGCATCAGTAACAAGGAATGAACCAACTGCTTTATCACCATCTGTTCCAATCTCAGCCCTTGATATTGATAGCCCATTCTCCCTGAACGACCGTGTCACATTCGAGAGGAGTCCCATTCGGTTGTGAGTGCAAATGTCCAGCATCACTCCCTACAGAACATAAGTCATTCACAAGTTAGTAATGGTTGCTTATGCTCGTGAAATTGCACCGAGCATTGGTATTTTGATTATGCGCCTTCACTCTAGTCCATTAGAACAAATATTATTTTAGTTTTTTAAAATAAAAAAAAGTCAGTTGTTATTATTTTTATTTTGTTAAGTTCATCTTCCTTCGATCGACCTGTTGGGTAATCTGAAAGTAAGAAACACTATACATACATGGGATGCTCTGCGCTCAATGGCAGCAATCAAGCATTGGGTTAGTTTATGCCTTTCGCTCTCCGTGTCCAAAGTGCACCCATCCTGCTGCCGAATGAAGTATTCCTGCAACATCCACATTCCGAGCAAGCGTCAATCGCCAATTATCATTCGATTTCAATAAACAAGAAGTTATGATCTGTAAGAAATGCATGGTGATGCCGTACCTGATCGGCCATGGTGCCCTTAGAGCTAACTGCAGCATGGAACACAACATACTGCATATCAGTTAGAGCGCAGAGTGTATCAAACAAGAGTTTGGGCCGGTCTCGACTCCTGACATTCACCACAGAGTACCCCTTTTCCTTACAAGATTCGATAGACACATGAATTTGAGTGCAGCTGTTTCTATGTGCTAAACCCCCTCCATTGCATCCCTGACATGGTTCGTGGTCCATGTTGGCGTACATCAACTGGTGGAGCCTCCGCCCTGTGTGGGTCTTTTGTCCTGGTGCTGGAGCCGTCAGTCGCACGCTCCTCCTCTCCCCCACCCCATGATGAGCCTCCACCACATTCTCCAACTGCTCTTGCACATGTGCTATTCTCTTTGGATCTGTGATGGGTCCTCCTTGGAACCCATCTTCCATGTAGATTATGGAAGCTACTCTATTATTGTGGGTCCATAGCACGGCAGCAGTGACATGGCACTCCAACTTGGAAAGCACCGCTGATATTTCAGATAGCAGACCTGGTCGGTCAGTCCCAGTTATCTCCATGGCCGTGTGATCTGTTGACGCGTATGGTGGCCTAACTTCTCTGCGGAGACAAGTTTGCAATTCCTTTGACACCCCTCTTCTCCTATTTACACAGAGTGCCTAATTTTGTTTATCATTCATTTTGTTATTACATAAAAGTAGAGCATCATAACCATATCAAAAGCAAAAGCATTCAGGTATATATGATGGACGGAGAGAGAGAGAGAGACCTGCTGAATGTAAAGTATGAGGCCTTCGTCAGTGAGTTTGCTCCCAAGCTGGTCCGTCACATGGAACACTGCATACCATACCATGTAATCAAAATCATAACAAACCCGCATGAAGGCGGCGAAGGCAAAAACAAGACATTACTACACACACAGAGGAATGATGCAAGCATGATCTTTTGTTTTGGCTGGTGGGCACTGACCTTCCATGAACCATCCCCCATCAGAGGAAATATATGATTTGGATATAACAAGGTCAAGATCTGTCAAGACTTGGACCATCTCTAATAGAATCCCCTGCTTGTTTGCACTGTCAACCTGCAACACAAAGTACGCAAATTAAATAGCAAGACACATAAATATATACGTGTTTCTCAAATTTTAATGAAACCTTGGGGTTACAAATTTACGAAAAGATCAATAGAGAAATTTGGGATGACAGCAGAAGAAGCCTTTCCTCCTCTTTTTTCCCCACCTCTTTTTCTTCTTGAAAATAACAATTGAGTTCCAGTGGCTATACTCGGTGAGTCAGTCAGAGAGAAACCAAAAGGGATCTCCATCTCTTACGTAGGGCAGTGTGATTGATGGCATCTTCTACTCCTACAACTAGGGTCCCATTACAAGTTATCCACAAACTAGAAACTGTTATATATCAAGACATCAAGTTGGGTAAACTATGGTAATAAGATCCAATAATGGGCTGGAAATCAAAGTTATGGGTTGAGTGAGTTGACTTGTGAGTAGATGAATCAATCTAAAAAGATGTTTTTTTTCTTCTTTTATAAGAAAAATAGACAAGTCCAAAGTAAAACTCGCAAGGTCATGCTCAAGTATATAACTCATTATACATGTCAAGCTCAATTAACATGTCAATCCGAACCGAGTTTAATAAATATCATGTAAACCACCACCAACAACAAAAAAATAGTAAGACACAGATGTCTAAAATCAATTTTGATTGCAAACAAAGTGTAAATAATGATAATGGGAGTAATGACCTTAACAAGAGTGCAGTCTTGGTATGTTTCATTGTCTATGCAAACTCTGCAACACCAAAACCAGCAAAATCAAACAAACAATTTGCGTGAGCATATACATTCAAGAATTCAAAAATATTTTAACTTATACCTTGGAGGGTAAATTCTTTCAATGAGGGATTCAAACTCTGCATTGATGCAAGGCTGATAAGCTGTTATCTCCATCTATATATCTTCTTAATAAGCAGCAGTGCTTCAAGGTTTGTTTGGCCTTGGAAATCACCAGAACTATTGTCTACATATCATCCTTTACAATCTATTTGTACACATATATTCATAACACGTACAAAAGAAATTCAGGAACGCGTTAATACAATACAATAATATATAAACTAATTGCAAGGGGAAGAAGAAGAATAGGGTGGAGATAAGAATGCGGCTTTTAGGCTATCTTGTTTAAGATTTTATAGAAACATGATGATTACAAATGTACAACACACTAACAGCAATATCACCTCATCAAATATTTTCTTTAATATATAAGACGAAAAAAATGTGTTTGAATCCATCTTTGATTCAGTCATAAATAGCGAGAGGAATTTGGTGTGTTCAAGAACTCACCAAGAAGAGTAGTTCATTTTCAAGAGAGAAAAAATCGAATTAGAGTAGAAATTAATACATCATGAAATGATCTCGGTGAAAATGTTGAGAGAAAGATTGATCTTTAATCAAAGGATATGTAAATTTCTTGAATACATAAAGAAGAGGGGGAGGGGGATGATTAATAATTAGAAGAAAAAAATAATAATTACCTTGTGAAACAGCAAATCATATATGCAAAACACAACTCAACTCAGGTGACGAAAAGCTTTGTGTTGTATTGTGTGAGAGAGATGTGGAAGATGAACCTGGAGGCGAACTGTGGTTGGGCTAATTTCAGAGCGTTTTCTTGGTGCTTTGAGATTTATAAATAGCAATAGCAAGCAGCACGCCAAGGTAATACCCAAGGCCATGGCCAAGGCCAAACTTGGAATGCAAATCCCACTTTCGTATTTTCTTCCTACTTTCAATGTTCATTTTCCTAAATCAGACCGCGTTTGCATAAAGGTTACCAAGGACGAGGACTGGGACTTTCATTGGGTTTTTGCCACGTATACATTCCATGACACGTGGCAGTTGTTTTTTCACCTAAGGGTGAGGAATCTAGACTTCTTAGGCACCCATGCCATCCATGAGCACCGCTCACCATAAGAGGTCATCAGTCAAGAAGCAAGTAAAGAGGAGGAAGAAGAGTGGGTGATTTTATAAAAATATCACAAACAAGACCAAATTGATTGATTTAAGTCAAACAAACAAAGAAAAATAAATATATATTAGAACACAGGAAAGTGAAAAATCCTCGTTCGTTTGACAAATCGATGGATTAATGTTTTCGTTCCGTATATAATTATGATTATTGACTCGTTTCCTCATTAATGTTTTAATTCCATATATTATATTATATTAATTATGCATTTTTTTAATCCAATTTGGGTCAAACAAATCTTCTTCTTCTTTTTTTATTTGTCAAGGGGTTGGAGTTGGAGTTGGACCATTTAGTGGGTTGAGGCGGCCGAGCTAACTAAGTTGGAACGAACCTAAATCAAACAAATCCATTGGATTGAGGTTGCAAAGTCATATAAATATTAACATAAAAAATTATGTAAAGTAGCGAATTGTTCGTGTCCGATGCAATAAGATATAATAATTATTATACATAGTTTGGGTTAATGAGATGATTTGATGCCTAATTCGGATCAAGTTTTGCTTGAATTGTTTTAAACATTGATTGATTCGGTAAGTTTTGAATTATCATGGTAGTTGCCTTATAAACTAATTGATTTCGGTAGGTCAACTTCAAGGGATTAAAAATGAAATAACATCATTTTTTGGATATGCTGACATTAATTTTCAAGTTTAAATTCACTGTGTCCTTTTAGTTTTTCTAAGTGCATGTATATATATTAATAATTTGCTTGTCCTATTATCATGTATCTAAAATCATCTGTCAAGTAATATAAATAGGAGCACTGTAATCTAAGTTCAAGTCGTACAATGGATCAAGTGTGACAATTATAAAATAGAACACAATTTGAGAAAGATCAACATGAGAATTGAACTAGTTTAAAGGTTCACACTAATTGAATGAAGGTGGCCTGAATTCAATTTCAGATTTGTATGCTGCTGCTGATGGCCATAATTCTATTCAAAAAGTGATGGATGCGGTTTGTGGGGATAAGTGAAGAGATCTGGCTGGTGAGTGTATTCAGGTATTTGTGAGCACAGCAGCTGCGGTTTACCTTGACAGGACTATGCATATCAACACCTATGATGAACTTTTTGCTGGATCAACCAATCCTATGCACGAAACCAAAGTGAGAGAGGTTTTGGTATCAATCTGTAATGGTGCAGTTGAGACTCTTGTCAAGACATCTCATCAAGCCTTGACAGCTGATGATTCTAACTTGAATTCGAGTTCCGATTCCCCTGTTTGGCCATTGATCAAGAAGAAGGCGCAGTGGAGGACGAGGTATCTGGGAAAGAAGCATTTTTTAGTCAATCTATGACAAGAAAATCAGTTGCTGAGGTTAAGGAGAATGGTTTGGTTAATAAAGTGTCATCTACTTCGGCTGTCCCAAGCAACAGGAGGCTTGTGCTCGATATGACCGGGAGGGTTACGTTCGAGACTGTTCGGTCTTTCATGGAGTTTCTGCTGGAGAAGCTATGTACTGGAATAAGGAGATGCGTTGATTTTTCTCATGAAGTTGCTGTTGACAATGGTTTGAGTTGTTGAATGATTCTGTATTATTTGCCATTAATTTAGTTTAGGATTAAGAGAGCATATCTGCAGGTAAAAGTATTGCTTTAATAGGCCATGTAATTAATTGGTTGATTACACATGGTATTATTATATTTCTATAAATTTATATTTATTATAAATAAAAATTTAATTTATTTTTAATATTTATATTATATTATATTAATAAATTCAATATTTGATTTATGAATCTAGAGTAAAAATAAAACTCATGGACAAAAATTATAAAGTTGGTATAAATTAAAATAAAATTGCCTGCTGAGAATTTGAGATAAAATTCTTCAGTGACTACGAGGGGCATTGCAGAGCCTGGGGCGGATGGACAATAAACTCCCTGCAGTCTAGCGTTGAAGATTGCTTTCAACTGCTGATCAGCATTTTAACATGGTTCAGAGCAGCTTTCCAGATCATGATCTGAATCTGTTTTGCAAGTTGCATTACTTTCTGATATATTTTTCCTACATCTTGTTTGGCTGTTACAAACTGTAGCGTCTGATTAATATCTCAGGATAAAAGTGATGGACATAATGAGTACAAAAAGAGCATCTCTCCAAATGCTGCGGAATTTACTCCAAAACAATCCTGAAAAGAACATCTTTTCCGTATTTGTTTCTTACACATCGAGATACTAAACAAACACAAGATCCAATTTGGGAATGCATTGGTGCCATGAAAGCAAAGATCGTGTCAGAATATCTAGTGGTTGCATGTTTTCTCTTGAGCCGGGGCACGGCTGTTTGCCATTTCTGTTTGATGATTTCCTTTGGTGCAAGTCTTATATGACAGGATTTTGATTAAGCGTTGACTTCAGTCGTGCAGTTCTGCCACGGACTGATGATGTTCGCGGATCCTAAACCGACTTTAGTAATTTAATTTTCGAATTTAAGATGGGCTTGCAAATCATTACAAGTATATTGTGTGGCCTTATGGGCTAGACTTGTTCTGGTCTTTTCATTTCCTTGCAGTATAGCAATAGCCCATGATTTATTTTATAATGTGGGTTTTATAATGTGGGCCATGGGGATTAGTTTAAAGTTATTTTATTTTGTAATCTAGAGTTGATCGGCAGATCAATGTGTCAATCCAATTTTTCACTAAAGCACTGTCGTTTCTAGTTTTTTAAATAATACAAAATAATACTATTTTGATTTAACTTGAATCAGATATTATATTGATGAGTTATCAAATTAACTCATGAAACGAAGCTATAGCTTACCGTTTTGTTTGTGCAAACAGGAATTCAGCGCTGCTTGCATCGATGCACCTCAAATGTGCGGGGTTTTGTAGCCATCTAGATATTGAAGAGTGGAAGTTAAAGGGTTAGTTTTGTATGTTGTTCTTTTTTCCAAGAATAATGCTAAACTTGAAGAAGAAATCATTTCAATAAATATGAACCTACTGATGCCGACATGAAATATAAAAGAAGTTTAATAAAATATGAGAAGAGATGGGTCAAATCTCGAAGATGTCATTGAGATATAAAGTAATTCCCTTTCCATTCTAATGTGCCTTTTGGTCGTGGGATTGAGCTCAAAAGTTATTTTCATATTTTAAACTGTTCTGACAAAAATTCTGGGTTTACAAGGAAAGTCCGACTCTAAAACCGTGTGTGTACTTACCAACAAGGTTGATAGCAGTCGCAAGTTGCCAATACTATATATGTGTTCATAGTTACAGCTTGAGACTCGAGAGATCACAATTGGCTCGAGACCATATATTAAAGATTTCGGTTTACGGACATTCAAAGGCTTTCTTTCTATCTTGAACCATTGACATTCATGCAATCAATGCTAGCTAGTTGACCATCATTATAACTTGAATTTAACATTGTAAAATAACATCATCGTTTAAGCTTTTTTTAAACAAATAGATCTTAAAATAATATTATTCTGGATTGACATCAATTGATATATATTAAATCAGCTTAACCGTTACTCGGATCTTGAATAATCAAGTTATAGTTTATTCTAGGTCCAATAACAACTTTGATAACCTCTCTCCATTATTAAATCAAGTATTGTGTTTATCTTTTATGGGTTTTCTCTCAAGTTTAAGCCTCGGTGATGACTTATCAACAAGCAGTCAAACATGGCTCTTTTAGAGAGATGGTCAAGTTAGCCAGCTAGCCATGACACTTACAGTTAAAGTTAAGCCAGCAAGTAAGAGGACCATTAACGACCATGTGTTCACATTTTTGTCAAAATGTCATGTTCTTAATTATGGTCCATGTAAATGGGAGAGCAATTAAGGACCATCCTTGCATTTCCAATTCTCCTCTTCTAGATGCTCATTGACATTTCTTCCCTCACATTTACTGCCATGGCTAACGCACACGAGATTGCAATCAAACTTACCTCAGCACTAAACAGCGCAACTATCACGGAGAAGCTCGTTGGTTTTTCTTCACCGTTTGATATCATAACTCAAATATAATAATAAATCCTCAGTTTATGTGTTAACTAAAGTCAACTATTACCAGCAATAATCTGTGCCCTTTTTTGTTGCTTCTCGATTGAACTCAAAAGAGTGTTCGTTTGTACTGAATTCCAGACAGGAGAAATTTATATAGCAATAAGCAAGCAGTGGAGTCGGTAGGGGTTTGCTGATTCTCCGTACTAATCCAGAGACAAGAAAATAATGATGCAATCGATTCCAAGATCAGCAGCCACAGACGCCTATATATAATATAGTTCACATGCAATAAAGTAAATGTGCTGTAATTGCTTCCGGATGCCTTTTCTGAATAAACAGTTTCAACTTGAATGTCTTTATGATCCAAATACAACGGAGAAAATAGAGTTATGTCAGAAAAATCAAAGAAAATACATCTGTGTAATTATTAGATCATAATATTAAAATGAAATCCATTTATTAACTTCATGATTTGCATGTGATGATGCTCATTCAAAAAAGAAACACAGCCTGTAAATTTATTCGGCCTCAACCCAGTACTAAAAACAAATCTCAGCTATCGAGACACATTTCAATGTATTTTTTTTATGATTCATCAATATATTCTCTGCATGCAAACCTTTATATACAGGGTTAGCACCTTTTCTTGATTTCACCAGCATGTGTTTTAATTTTTATATTAAACAGTAAAATAATAGAGGAATTAACTTGTCCTCGATAGCTGTGCCTATGCTTGTCGGGATTAATTACTGATCGCTGATTCTGCTAAATAGTAATTACTATAAATTATAATATAAAAATATCAGAAGCCTGGTGTGGACTGGTGGCAAAATAGCTAGCTGACCTGAAATGCACACAGATTTCAAATATCTTAATGGGAGTTGTCGGAGTCAAAGAATTAAATGAGGAAATTACAATGACTTGATTGGGAAAAGAATCATTCGACGTCAAGTCAGCCACAATGGCATCTCCCTTTCCTTTCCACGCAAATACAGTGCGTGATTGGCTGATACGATCGAAGCAACTTTTTTTAGCTGTAGAGCGTTTCGCTGAAATATTTAACTAAGTCATTGCACAAGGATATGATCATATGGAGTTTTTTTAATTTGTTTTTTTTTTCCACTTGCTAAATGATATCTATTTTTCCTGTGTAAATATGATATATTTTTTTTAAACGTTTTCTGTTGTTTCCTGTGTAAATATGATATTCTCTTAAAAGAACGTCGGAATATCCAAGGAAATAATTATGGAAAAACCCAACCCTATTTAGTTTTCCAAGAAGTGTCTAAATAAAATGGAACATTTTTTTAAAAAAAAAAAGAGTTAAAGCCTTACTTCCTAACTAGGGTATGGTGGAATACTTAGGAAATTAGGTTATGTTATATAAATCTATTTCTAATATGAATTTTTATATTTTTAATACAAAAACATATTTCACATGCCTCTATCGTATATATTTTTTGTATTCTATTCCGAGATATTAACCAAACATTGTCATACTAGATTTTTTACTGTATACGTACACCTGCTGGGTGGAAAGCATAAAAGTGAGGGTGAGAACTGGGAAAGGCAGGGGAAACCTGGGAAATTAATCCTCGAATTAGCATATAATCTATGCCCAGGTTGTAATAAGTTACTATATATAATAAACCAACACCACGGATATTTTATATACAGATCCTTTTTTGTTGCCTTTGAACAAATATTTCTCATCATTTAAGCCAAGAAAACATCATACTATATGATGTCAAACAAAAGTATACATCTCTCGATACATAATTCATGCATATATAAGACCATGTAGCAGTGCTTCATGGTTTGTTCTTCTGGGTATAGATGTAATCGGTGTGAGCAGCAAGTGTCCTTCTCATCAAGCACTCTTCCTCACCAAATCCTTCACAGCTGATCTCTTCCATCACCTCTGCATGCTCAGCCTCAACAACCTAAACAAATACACAGAACCCACTTATCAAAAACCTAAAACCTATCAATTGAAATCTGCTTCGTGTGAAATCAACCAGGTTTAACTACAAAAATTAAAAAGTTTCAAATTCAACAAACCTTATGTTGGTTCTTTGCCAAAGAACCATCGGGAAAGCCTGGCTCAGGGCGGGCGGCATAGGTTAGTGTGGAGCAGAGGAGGAGGGCTACCAAGAAGAGTGTGGGAACCTTAACAGCACTGGCCATCTCTCTTTCTTCCTGTGTTTAAGAGAAATTACAATACGGGAATGGATACAAGATGTTGATGAGATTCCGAGACTCAGAGACAAGACAAGACAGATGAGTGGTGCTGTATTTATAGCGAGGAGAGAAGACGAATGATAATGGTGTGAACTTGTGGTGGTGGGAGACTTCTAATATAGCAGCTCATTAACTACAGCACATTAAATCGAAAATGAAACTTTTATATATATTTTTAGAGACTTCTTCCAGAAAGGAATTTAAAAAGAAAGGGAGGAGATAATCAAAAGCAGACCACAGGAATTGCTACAAATAAAATAAAATAAAGGTTTGAAAATCATCGATGATATCACCACAGATTTGTTTGCATGTTATTATAGAATGACTTGGCCGACCTGGACTTGGGACGTTTGGCATGTAGAGCAGGAAATAGGTTAGGTTGTTGGGTTTGAGATGGTTGCTGAAGAGTAAACGGAAGAAAGGAAAAGGAAAAAGGAAATTTCACTAATGATGTTCTAGCTGGAGTACTGATTAATTGTTAATTAGTTCAGGGAATAATTACTGTCGATAATTATTTCTAATTATAATAGTTTAGAGAATTACTACGGATTAATCATGATAAAATTGAATGTTTTAGTTTTTTAAATCATTGATTTCTATCTTATATCTCATTCTTATTTTTTTATTTAACTTTTACTTTTATTTGCATTATCACTGTACATAACTCTTTTTAAAATAAAAGAAGAATAATCAACTTATTATTATCATTATTAACCAATCTCTATGGAGCCAGTTCATCATTATTAATTATTACTTGTTTTATTCTATACATTTATAAGAAATCATATAAGCATCCATATCACATTCATATCGGTCTCTATTTCTGCCATACCAGACCTAGTTGGAAACGAATCTCCATTAGAGATCATCATATTATTATTTTTATGATCAATTTTTATTAAATATAAAGCCTATAAAAAAGAATTTTACATTTATCAGGTGACTTAATTGACGCGATCTTAGCGGGGGGAATAAAACAAACTATTTCAAATATATATTACCAAATTATGGATATAATAAATTGGTTTTTATACATAAATTTATGTATAAAAGGTCTATAAAGGCTAAGGACACCACTCCTTTCAAGTAGAATAAATAAATTAATAAAGAGTATTAATCTCCATCTCTATAGAGGCAAGATTTCTTATATATATATATATAACCACCTCCATTCAAATAAACTAATGGGATCGTGCCTCTACATCTCATGGATGCAATTATCATCCCCGGTCAAAAACCATCATCAAGTGAACCCTACAAGCAATTATTTATATTCCGTACTTGGTGACAGAAAAATTAACTAAATATCGTTATTAGATAGGATAAAAAACTCCGATGAATATCTTCTGCTAGATCCTTGTTAGATGTAGCTAGCTTGCTCTGCAAATGTTTTTCCTCCTTAGATTAATAAATGACGTCATCGTCTTTTTTTAATTATTTATTTTATATTATTGACTTTAGAAAATAATTTGCCAACAAAAAACAATTCAATGGAGCCAACCGCTGAATTATCGTCTAACGCGTGAATTAAGATTAACTTTGTCACCATGTCACAATCAGAAGACACCATGCATTGCAAGAAGGCTTCAATAGTCTGCAAGTACAAGTTGGTGATTAAAAAATTCAATGAACCAACGATAGCTATATATTTACAGAGATTATTCAAAGATTCATGACACTATTTTAACAGTTTGCATATCGAGCTCGTGATTTTGCCTTCTAGATGTGAATTTATTGTATATGTTGAAACTTAATACGATAACTAAAGAAATCACATAAGAGAAATTTAGTGGGTCAAAACATAGGAAACGAGTAGGTGTCAGCAACCAGCTGGTGAGGTAAGAACATGATGGGGCTTTAGTGTACAAAGGTTGACTAAAAAAACAAGGAAAATAAACAAATAAATTGGACAAAAATAATTAATAAAAGGGGAGAATTTCCTTTGAAGATTTGGCAAGGAATCGATGGTGGGTGTTGCAGTGAAAGAGATCAGCTGGTTGAAGGAGTCAAAAGCATTTCTAAATGAAATCCTTTCGGTAGGTAAGGCAAGGAATTCCTTGATCAAAAAAATTCCAGCTCCTATTTATGACAAAGTGTTAATTAGCTATAGGGTTAGGGTTTCTCTATCTATATATTCAGCATCGTTGGATTCATTGATTCTAATTATGGTCAACTCTTAATTATTATATTTACAACACTTTTTTGGTAGCTTCGTTGGTTTCATATTGGATGAGTCTCCTCGCCCAAACTTTCATACTCAAATCCTTACATAAAGGAGATTGATTTGTGTGGATTTTGCTGCTGAATTAATGCTTTGTTGTTGTCCTTTCTTTTCGAGATTAATGGTATGGGATGGTGTGGCGTGGCGTGGCCTCCTCTTTTCATAAAAAAGAAAAATAAATAAATAAATAAATAACTCCTAGTAGTAAGATTTTGATGCATATTAAATGACAGGGAAAATCAAAATAAAATGCAAATATTTTGTTTTTTCACCACGGCCATAAAATATTTTTTAAAGAATGTATTTTAATTTTAGATTATGTATAATTATATGATTTTCTATTATTAAGAAATATATAGACATTTAAAGAAAATATATAATTATACATTGCTTTGGAAGTTGTGTTTGCGTTTGATGTTAAAAGCAGACAAGATTTATAGCTTTTTATTTATTTATTAAAATTAGGGTGGATGTTTGACATCGCGTAGATCCACTACAGGTTATTGCTTGGCTGATAAAAAGGCAGAAAATTGTGTCACTCTCTCTAGCAGAAGGTGAATACAGAGTCATAGCATGTACATGCCGTGAATTATCTTCGCTACGCTTGTTGTTGTTTTTGGATTTGAGAATATCAGGTTGTTGTATTGTGATAACATACCCAACTATGATGTGCAAGTTGGGTGTTCTTCGTATTCACTCCTCAACTGTTGACAAATATATAGCCATTCTAAACTAAATATACTTCATTTAATATGTAATTGTGTTTAATTATTTATTTATTTTGCATTCAAACTACTTAGAATAGAATAGCATAGCTATAGCCATACGTCTCCTACTGCAATACAATTCAATATTAGAGAAAAGATATCTATTCATTTTTCTTCACATCCATTACCGGATTAGTGTATCGACACAAAACTATGTTAAAATGGGGTCACGAGGAGGCTAATGAAGCATGGAAAACGTTTTGACATGTTTAGAAATGCAACACGCCTGAAATTTTTGCATCACTGCCTGCAAATATGATCGGTTTAAACCTAATAAAGAAATTGCCTCTCTAGCGATCCTTATCCCTTAGTCATAGTGATCACCCGTGGTCTCTCTCTCTTTTTTTTATCATTGTGAGAATGCATCAGCAATCTTTTCAGACTTTATTAAAGAAATTGCAAAAGCTGAATGGTAGGGTATAGTAAAGGACTTGCTTCAATAATGAAATTAATGCGATTCATCATTCCCGGTATTACTAATCATGCTCGACTTGGCGGGTTAACTCAGTGATCGGTTGATCCAACCTCTCAAGTTTTAAATTAAATCAGGTAAAGCATGCATCCAAGGTGTAATAACTGATAATTATAAATATATCATCTAATCAACCCAGCAAAAAAACCTTGAATCGATTCAAGATCAGCTGCCTGGTTTAATAACTTTCATTATTCCAATGAAAATGAATGATACAGGGACTTCCATATCACGGGTAAGATTGAATGAGCAGTGGGCTCCATGATAGAAATTATACGCACAATCTAAAGATAAATGTTTGAACCTCTGCGGGGCATGTAAGACTTCCATTTACATGAAACCAAAAATGGATTTGACTACACCATGTGAATACAAGGACCAAGGGCTGCAAAGTCTACCATGGATAGTGCATCTACTATATAAAAAGTGAAGGCTTTATGTCCTCATTCCATGCGTCATGTCTTGCTACGACCCAGACCCATGTTTTATATATAGTTGCATGTGTTTTTACCTTCTTTCACATGTCTTTCAAGGTTGAAATTGTCGGTGGAAATGTGGACGAGGAGTTGCAATCAAACAGGAGTGCAAGAACCATATCTCTCAAAGTGACCAAAAAATTGTCCATCAAATGATAGGATAGACAGGAAGCTGTTCAAGGCAAGTAGGCAATCACCATACAATAATTTGTTGGTTTGGACAAGAGATTGATGCCTAACTCTTACAAAAAAAAATGGTCAAAAGGGCCCATATAAATGAGTGAGAGAAGGGGCATCAAATTGAACCAGGAAAAATAGGGTTCTTTAATGCAGAGTCATAATGGCGAAAAAGGCATTCCAATATCATCAAAGAAGAGATTGTGTTGTGTTGATTGATTATCGTGACGTGAAATTCTTGGCAAGAGCTTACCACCACATTTACAAACCGGCTTTCTTAAATGCTACAGATTTATCATGAAAGTCTGAGCTACCTTGAATGGAAGGGCTCTTGATGTCGGGACAATTAGCCGAGTGTGAGGCCAGGCTTATGCAGGGCATGATGTCATGGATGGATGGATGGATAACAGGCCAAATATTAGAGTTGTCATTTTCATTTTGTTAGGGTTGAAATGATCAAAATATTTTATATAAGTTAAAAAATAAGATAAAATATCACTATTTTTATTTTTATTTAAATTTCGGTCTATTTTAGATTTTTCAGTCAAATACCTACCAAAATATTTTTGTTTCGTTTCGCCATTCTGTTTCGATCAAATAGTATTTTTTTAATAATAAATAATTTTACAATATCAATCACATCTATTAATTCAACTGTTAGATTGAGATGAAATTTTACTTGGAGTCTCTTGACATATTTATATATATTATGTTAAAGTTTCAAAGCAATCAAAGAATATAATGACCTTACTAGATTGATGATGACATTCTCGTAATGTTATACATGTTCATAATTTTATTTAGAAAAATCATTTTATTATTTTTTTTAGATTAAATTGCACAATTCTAAATAATTTTATTTTTGAATTTGAACTAAAAAAAATTTTGAATTAATATATTTAATTATACACACACAACAATACAACCCCAAAACAACATACTAAAATACTTCAAAACTAAAATATTTCATTTCAATTAAAAAAACAAATCACCCACTAAAATAAAATTGACAAACTTGGCAAATACTGATTCTCATAAAAAAAAAAAAGGGGGGGGGGTCCTGGAGGCGTTTGAGAGTAGACTTTTTTCTGATTCTTTCTGGACCCTGCAAACTCGGAGAAGTAGTCTAGGCATGGGCTATCCCTGTACGGTTATCCTCACGCCGGCCCATTTGATCACGGATTGATAGGATATCAAGCGGAATACTAAAAAAAAAAAAGGTGTCAGCTAAAGGCGAGGCTCCTTTGGGAGCAGACTTTTCTCATTGTATCAACACCCTGCAAACTGGGAGAAGTAGTTGAATTAACTGTAATGATAGCTTGGGCTTATCTCTGTACCAACTAGTAATAACCTAAGACATAATCTAAGATGGTTGCGTCGAATTAGAACTCAGAATTCTCCAAGTCAGAGACCTAGCTTTGCCTGATTGAGTTGCTGCCTTCTGCACTGTTTTGCTGCATGTTTCTCTTCTCATTTCTGGACTCCTTTCGTTGTCGGACACTTCCTTATCACTATGATATCATCGTATTCACTTGCCACCACCTTATCACTATGATAGTTAACAATTTGTGTTCAAATTTCATTCACGTATGCTACAATTGTTTTATTATTATTATTTTATGTTACAAATGGGCCTGAAATGCCCAAAGTATACCGAATCCAGGAGCACAAAGCAAAGCCTAATCACTTTAATGAGAACACATTCAGAGCACTGCATGTTTATTGAATAGCTGCTCCATCCTTCATGTTATCACAAAATATTGCCACCTATTATGTCCATTTCACCTTCTTACGACAATATTACTCTCAAGTTCTTACACATCGTTCCATCTCGAACACGGTTTGGACAAAAAAAAAAGACATTTTACCAACCCAGTTGAATTAATCTTTAATTGGGTTGATGGTCTTTTCATTGTGCTGTCGCGACTAATGCGTGCATTAAGTATATCCCTTATTTCATTTCAACCACTCAACTCATAATTAAATATAAAATTATAAATTTTATCGAAATATTTTGATTTGATTGCTCTTACTACCCGTAGATTCAATCGTGTCCAATTTACTCCCATGCTATTTTTAAACGACAAGAAAATTTAGAGTTGACCAAACTCTCCTTCCCTGATTGTTTTTGTTTTGCTCTTTTACATGACCTCGACATTCTTCTTCTTCTTCTTGCTGTTATTCTCTTTCTTTTAAAGGCCTAGAAGGCTAATGGGGTGGATCAAGAATAAAATTAGCTCCCCAGGGACAAACTTGTCTAAAATTATCCCAGGGAAAAATCTAGAATTAAATTTAATAATAGTTTCTATTTCTCTCTCGTCGTAATGATTTAAGAGAGAAAATTATAATAGATTAATAATTTAATCTAATCTAAAGATAGAGAGTATCCGGCCAATTGGATATATCAAATCTGTATCTCTTAAGAATCAATTCCGTGCACTTTATGTTGCTTAGCAAACAGTACCTTTAAGATACAAGGATATATCTAGCAAGAAACCACAACGAATTAGTGAATCCCAATAAGAAACCTGCTGAGTGCAAAAGACGTTGGACTCGACGCGTTCTCTTAATGTAAAGTGAGGCTGGTTTAATGCCAGCTTCAATGAAAATTAAGTTGCTCTTTGATACTATATTTTAAAAAATATAAAAAAAAATATTTTTATTTTAAATTAAAATTTTAAATTTTTTTAGATTATTTTCTTGTACTGATATTAAAATTAATTTAAAAAAAATATATCATTTTAATATATTTCTAAAAAAAAAATACTTTCAAACGTCATCTCATACGCTTCCAATCATTAAATGCACTATAAATTTAAATATCGAAACCAAAAAAAGCTACAGGGACATGTGCCCACTTTGAAATTATTTGGTGAACCCTTCTTGCCTGATTGGTAACGCAATGCACTATGGTTGCACCCATCACTTGCTAGTATAAACACCACGAATAATATCTTAATTTGTTGCGATGTGATGTACCGCATTATAAAATAATATTTGGTTCGTATTTTATAATAAGAAATATAAAGAGGATTGAAATAATATTTTTTATTTTGAAAAATAATACAGAATTATTATTTTATACTTTTATTTTAGTTTCTTCAACACTGAATAATATTGTGTTCAGAAGTATAAACACTAACTGAACACAATATTCTTAAAAATGTTTTATAATATCACTGTGAATTGAACTTAATGAAATCTTTATGTGAGTTCAATTTTTTTAATATTTTAACTTGTTGAATATCGATGATTAAAGTGATCACTGGGCAAAGAATACATTCAAAACTTTGAATCGTCATCAAATCGGTGACAAAAGATTCTGGCTTAAATTCTTTTGAGTGCCTCGGTGACCAAAGATATATTTATTCCTGACTCTTCTCAGGTCACTTTACGCTGATCACCAGCTCCACTGCCAATCTAGAAGAAAATCCCTCGAGGGGTTACTTTAGCCTGTAACAGCGGCCGGGGACCCTCCGAGTGTCCCAGAAGTCCCTGAATGAAATACTTTATCTGGTTCTCACAAAACTAATTTTAAACATTATATTTATTTTATTTTTGACGTGAGATGATTAAGGAGTCAAATAATACGGCACTGCCTCGTCTTCAAAATGCCTCAATTGATGGTATCCCATGTAATGTCAAGAATTAATGAAACCTATAAGCTATATATTGTGAGCTTCAAAGTTTATGATTGCATGAGATCATCTTCATTGTAAAGAAAAATATAAAACGTAAAATGATGGTAGGGCCTGCGATTAAGAACCCAAGTACACGAAATGCATCAAGCTACAAAAAACATCAATTATTCTGTCCCATTAACCTAACTTTTTCATCAAAGTATCCTCAAACTCAAGGCAAGAATTATACTATATTTCCACTTGGGTTTTTGAATGTACGAAGGGGCATATATGGCACCTTACCTCCTCCAACATTGCGGCACTGTTTTTGTGTACAAGCCTCAAAAGACAAGCGTGTTTAGCCTGTAGTTTAACCCTTTAAAAACCCGTCAACCTCTCTAGCTAGACAATTTTTAAAATCCTATTGAATGGACACTGCTTTTATTTCTAGAAGCTGCACAAGTTGGTGCTTCTGTAAAGGAGGGAGCCACGTCGTCGAGCCCAAGGTCCAGCCGCCAAGGAGTCCCAGCTCACGTGTTCCTGCCTGTAGAATGCTCGATGGAGTTGCAACATGGCTAATCAATGGTGTTGCAGCGATCTTTTTCACCTCTCTAGAGCGGTGCTCTTGCTTCTACATTGACACAAAAGATGATTCTGAAGATTATAGTCACTTGTTTATACACTATGAAGGATATGGCAACGAGGCTAAAGGCCTGATCAAAGGAAATGGAGTTGAAAAGAACGAAGATGGACAAAAATATTGGTGATTGATAATATAGGTGTTCTGAATATAGAAAATGCATACATCATCATAAATAAATATTACAGCTCCCTCAAAAAAAAAAAATGTTACAGTTTATTTGTTCATTAATTTTACAGGACTTGTACATATCATATAGTTCATGTAAAAGGATCAGCATTATTAGATTGTTAAAAAAAATAGACACAGTATATTTGTTTATATACTAGGATTACGTGTATAGATTAAAACTAAAAGCACGCATTTCAGAGATAAATATAAAATTAGCTCTTTATTTTATTTCTCAGAAGAATTTGTGGTAATAGGTATTTGTTTTTCGTAAAAGGATATATTACATATTTAAATGAAAAAAAATTTACAATAAATGATAATTAATAATATAAAAAAATAGGATGGTAGTATAATGCTGAGACGTGTTATGATTACAAGGTTGTTGTGCGGGTGAGGGTGGAGGGATGTGGCGTTTGTGATAATAAAAATGACAGTGGAAGTCATGGTAGCAAGTGCGTGTTTGGCTCTGCGGTGCGGCCTGCGGTTGAGGCTCACCGCAGAGCCAAACATATTTGTTACCAAACACCCGCATGAAAAATAATGGTGGTCCTGCCAACAATAGCGTTTCAACCGCAGGGTAACGAGAAGCATTTGACATATGCTTTTAGCTGCGTTTTGTTTTGTTTACGAGATGCGTTTATAACAAATGGACACACATTCAATACTGTTGCTTTCATTTCTACTGCCATGTACGTGAACACATTAACAAACGAATGCAGAAACGAGAAGTTCTGGGGAAATTTACAGAAATTTTAGCCAAAAAAAACATGCAAAAAACAAGGAAATATCACACAAAAATCACACTATCATCCCTTATTCCCCTGGGCAACCAGCTCCTCTCTCTCCCAGTTTGTAGGTGATCTCTCTCTCTCTCTCTAAAATCAGCTCTGTTGAGCTCTCTCTCTCTCCACCGTTAGAGGCCACCCAACCAGCCAACATCACCCTTATCACCACCGTGAACTTCCCCTACACACTAGCAACCTAACCACACTCTCCGGCGAGGCAACAGCCACGGTTGCAGCAGCTGCAACGTGAGCCCCGTCACCTTTGGAAGCCTCCTCCGGCCACCACAGACCACCATTTCCGAAGCCACCACAATAGAAAGAACCACATTGTCCTCCTCTACCCAACGGTACCGGCCGTTGACCCTCTAGTCACAGTCGGCCATGTTACTGTTCACGTGAACAGTAACGTGAACAGTAACATGGCAAAGTAAATTCATGCAAAACAAAGGATAAAACGCTTCGTTTTGTGCCTGTTTTTTGAACAATTAGTCTGGGCTGGGCTGGGTCTTTGGGTTGGTTGGCTGGGCCGGCCCATTTAGTTTGGGGCAGGCCTAGCCCTTTTTTTTATGAAAATATAGAAATTAAATTTTTAAAAAATTAAAAAAATTATGTAAATAGAGATCAATTATGATGAAAGTGATATAGAACAAGTGGCAAAGGCGTTTATACTCAAGAGATAGCATCCAAAATTCAAAGGCAACTGGATTTTTGCAGTCCGGGCTTTGAAGTTGGAATGACGTAAAACTCACCATGTTGATACATCTCGGCGTTTACGGAGGAAGTCAGAGCTTTGCTGCTGATGCATGCTATTTTTTGGCCAAATTCCATTGTTTAGGCCCCGAAATCGTCTTTTTTATCATTTTAGGAATGTTTTGTTTTAGCCATGACTCTTAATTTTCAAGTCCAAATCGATTTTCGTCAATTCCAGCTTGCTCAGGATTTATAGCCTTTTCAATTTCCGTATTTATCTCAAATTTGCCATTGTTGGTAATTTTATTAATTAGCGTCGTTTTCTTATCCAACATGGTTAGGGCTAGGGTTTCTGCTTCAAATATGGTTGTAAGCCTCTGGCCGAATCATCTTTGAATTATTGAATAAAGTTTGAACTTTTCTGAGAGTTCCTCTCATCCTATATTTATTTACGGAATATTCATCTCATCTTGTTGTGTTTCGATTGAATATTGATAAGAAACTTGCAATTGGATTTTGCCATTATATCTCTACAATATGTAGATAGAGATATTGAAACAACACTATTTATGGATCACAGATGTTGTTCTTGGTGATATTTTACCAGATGTTGTTCATCAATCAAATAGCAAGGGATCGCAGAGGCCTTGACGTATGAATTTAATTCGTGATGAAATTGCAAGTAATTTGATGGGAGAATAAAAATGAGTGTCTAATGTATTGAATTATTAATTATATTTCATTATTATGATAATTAAATCTACAATATTTTAAAAAATATATGTGTGTGTCTTTTAAAGTAATTTCACAAGTTGACAGCAATATGAAAAGTATGGTAACCAAACACTCAAAACTGTTTTTCATTAAACCTCAAACTCAACCACAGTTTTAACCAAACACTTCAATTTCAATTTTGAACCGCAGCTAAAAGTGCTTTTCATGAAACTGTTTTTTCTCAACCTCAACCACAACAGCAACAGCTGTGCCAAACAGGCCCTAAATAGATATATAAGTGAATTATTGTATATAGAACATTTTATACAATTTGACAAGTTAAGAATATCTTTTAAGAAATGAAATAGATTTTAAAATTAATTATAAAATATTTTATGGGTAATTGTTTTTATAAAATATTTTACTTTGAAACAGGTCAACCCGGATCAACCCTCTTAATCTTTGAATTAAATCTTATCTTACGTTGATCCCCAAATTAAATTTTAAAACTATGATAATGAGTATTTTTATATTTATGTCTTTTGTTTATTCAACGAACACATTTATTTGGATTTTCTATGGCTCTTCAGTCCCATAACAGCAATCAAACTTTACCTAGATAATTCCTAGCAAAAAAATTAATCTACTGAAAATCTGCACACTTCGAAGCTTCGGTAAGAATGTTTGGAGTTGAATCCTTAAACTTCATAAAGTTTCAGTCAGAGCAGTTTTGTATTCATATACTTTCTAATCAAATATAATTTAATATCTATAAACTTACTTTTCTCATGAAAAACTATTTAAAAAAAAAAATCAATTACAAACTTATCATCAACAACAATCTACAAGCTTTCTTCTCGAGGGATGTTTATTGTCTCCAAAATTCTTCAACCACCCAACATGCACGAAGCTGATGTCTCTCTGAAGTAAGTGGAAAAAGTCACAATTATTTTTCCTTGTAAACTTCACATGAAAATAGTATCTCCCATGAAAAGTAAGAAATCAACGATAGTCTTGCTATCATCAATATATCTTTCATAGTATAGTCACTAAGTTGGACTTAGTCGAAGAACAATATATAGAGTAATTAAATCATTAAAAAAAAAAAAAAAAAACTCCTCTAATATATCGAATCTGCTATAATGAATGTATTGCAAGTAGGAACTGTTTCCATCGAGTCATTGATAATCGCAACTCTAGAAAAAGAGTTAAGACTCATAAATTGCTAATTAATTAATCTGCCTGCTTCCAAACAGTGTTGGATATATCGAGCTCCTTAGGAATCTTTTTACACCACACTCTTAAGAAATAAAAATGCTTCCTTCGACTTGCTCTTCCATGATATCCGTAAAATATATTAAAATCATTAAAAAAATCAATTTAATGATATATTAAAATGTTTTTTTGCTTGAAAATATATTAAGATAATATATCTATTTTAAGTTTTTTCTTTTTTATTTCGGCATATCAAAATCATTAAAAAAATTAATTTAATATTTTTTAAAAATAAAATTAACTTTTAAAAACAAGCACATTGAAAATGAAATTATTTTTAGAAGTAGGAATTTAGCATCACAACATGATGCATATACCAAAGAGATTTAGAAACGATCAACACGTCTTGTCCTTGCTAAATAGTCATTTAAATTCTTCACTGCTAAGATATTGATGGTATAAAAGGTAAGATAGAAAGAAAAAAGGGCATTATTTCGCCCATGTTTTATGATTTTAGAATATCTTGCTTCTGAAATTTCGGGCTTACGCATATCATTTACTCAGCAGTAATAGATTATCAGTTCATGCTTTATTCTTTTCTTTCTGAGTTTCTTTTCAGCTACTCCAATGATGATTCTTGGAAGCTAAACATTCTTTGCCCTAATTCGCTCCGTCAATCTTTCCTAAAGAGATGCTAACGGGTTTAAAAATATTATTTTTTTGAAATCTTTATCTAATAAGTATATGTGTGCGTGTTATTTATTAAATTTATACTGAATAATAAATAGTACATGGAAAATAAAATATCCAAAACCTGATGCGTCATATGTAAATATTTAGATATTTTACTCAATAATAAATATTTATTTGAAGCATAAATACAAGTATAAATGTACTAGAAATCCAATGTGGCGATACTTGTTTGATAGTCGATGGTCGATATCACCCCTTTAAGTAGCCCCTCAACTTGCATGCTCCCTTTTTTTGTAGTTTCGGCAAAGACAGGGGTTTGAGGTGGTCATTTTCAGAGCGCCTCCGAGCTATTGAAATTGGAATTATCGAGGAAAGTATCAGTCGTAGGTTGGCACGTCGCGCTCTTTCAATTAATCACCTCCAAATGTCAAAGTAATTCGGCGATTTATAATGACTTTGCTATGGACATTATTGAACGATGCATCAATCGTGAAAATGATGTGATAATTGGAAGGGAAAAAAACTTAGAATTATGATTTTGGTTCTATCAGAGACAAGCAACCTCGATGGCTAATCAGGAGAGAGTGAGTAAAAAGAGTGGTTTAAGGGGAACGGCTCCCCAGAACATACCTCGATTTTGAGGTCATCTTGAGTTGATGGTAAATCACAAACTATTTGCCCTGCTGTGGATTTTGACATGCATGCCTTTGATTGAGATTGCTGGCAAATACAAAGATATGAAATGCCATGCCTTTGTTTTTAATACTATGGTGGTCAGTTCGAGAAAAAAAAAAAAAAGTTCAAATAAAGAAGTGGCGAACATGTTTGTTTGTAGAAAAATAAAAATAAACATTTTTATAAAACATTTTTAAATAAATTTACGTGTTTTTAAAAGTTGAAAGATAGAAGGGTATATGAAAAATCTTATTTTTACTCTTTGAGTGTCATTTACAAAGTTTTAAAAACTAAAATCAGAGAGAGGAAAATAATAAATAAAAACATCTAGAAATTGTTCATAATTAAATTCATCAAGACAAAAAAAGAAAAAAATTATGATGCTCCCACGGGATTCGAATCTTCTCCCGTACAAAACATGAAGGAAAAAAAACGAATCATTCACTAATATTTTATGTTCATAATTAATTCATTAATAAAGCAAATGTGATGTCACAAGAGAAAGACATCATTTTATATTATAATTAGTGAGCCACTCTTCTCTATTAAATATTAATAAATCACCTTAATGCCTTTGATGGTTTGGTCAGCCATGACATACATGCATGCGGCCCGATTTCTCTAATGGCTTGGGCCTGGCTAGCTTCAGCTAGACAACCATGCCACACGCGCGTCTGCTAGTCAGTAGACTCCCCCATTTTTTCAAACCCACACGCTCAATCAATCATGATTCGACACGTCTCACTTCTGAGCATCCGTTTTTTGGTTCCTTCATGGCTAAGCCCAATAATTCTGCGGGGCCCCATCAGCTTACGTTACTTTACTTTGCCTTTTGAAAAAGACCATCATGGCGCCCACTGACTAGAAAGCCGATCCCTGTACACATACGGTGTATTGTACACAGGTATACGGTTAATGACGAATATACCCTGAGGAGGCATTTTACACGCCAGTGGGGCGGGTCCTACCAACACCCTAATTTCTCCCATAAATATGAGCCTCCTATGATGCATTTCTTCCCTTTCCTCCTCCTTCCCTCCTTCACTGTCTATTTAGCAATTTCTTTAGCCATGTCGTCGACGGTTTCGACCGTTTTCCCATCGGTTGAACCGATGCCCGGCAGCCCATTTCAGTCCTTCGAGAACGGCTTTGCCCCTTGGGATTGTTTCGAACCCTTTTCAAGTTCTCCTCATCAATCACCAAAACCCGTTGGCTCGAGTTCCGGTTCAGATAAATCTATCCAGTCAGACCAAAACCCTGACAACTCGAACTCAAACTCTGGCTCCGACGACCCGAACCCTCAAGTTTCAGTCATAGATGAAAGGAAACGTAGGAGGATGATATCAAACCGGGAGTCAGCAAGACGGTCACGGATGCGAAAGCAGAAGCACGTAGAAAACCTAAGGAACCAGGTGAACCAGCTTAGGATTGAGAACCGGGAACTGACGAACCGATTGCGCTTTGTTTTGTACCATTCCCATGGTGTACGGACAGACTACGAAAGGCTCCGGTCTGAATACAGTACGCTCCGAAAAAAGCTGTCGGACATGCGCCAAATTTTGATGATGAGGCAACTCCAACAATTCACGTCCGAATGGCCATGCAATAATATGATTACCACGACCACCGAACAAGTAGCTCCATCATTAATCACTTCATAAACTATATAATAAAATCAATAAATCATGAAACTGAAAGTTAAAACAGGAAGAAAACGAGGTTTTATTTGTAGGGTCTTCCGGTCAGTACTCTTTGTAGAGTCTTATATATATGTGTGTGTAGATGATAAAGCTGCTATAAAGCAAAATCAAATGTGGGGGTTTCCGGTGATTTTTTGGTACAGGGTGCTTTTTAGGGCAAAATGATTGGCGGTTTTGGTGAACCTTGCTTCATTGTCTTGTAAAAAAGAGTTGTCGGCTGGTGTCGGTTATTTAAAGCAATATTATCCTGTCTTGCTATTGTTTTGAGTTTGCAACCGCATCACTTCTTAAGCTCCACTTCTAATTAGAATATGAATGGAGTTATATATATATTACCTTTATTTTCAGAAGAGTTATAATATGATGACAGTACACTTGAAATCTAGTCTGGACTATATTATATGAAAATTGATTTTATCGACATGGTTGACTAGATAATAATTATAGCAACACTCAAGATGCAATCCAATTTGATTTTACCCTAAACTTAAATTAAATCATGGATCGAACCGGACGAAATTTCATAATGTGGTACAGAGAAAGGCTTGTATAATGATGCCACGGCATCTTCCAACTCTCAAATAAGGTGGCACGCGTGTTTAATTAATGCTGGAACTTTCTGTTTATCAAATTAATGGAGGAGATCAAAAAGACCCAAGTGTCCTTAATAGTTAGACGCCGCTCCCTCGTATTACGCCGCTTGCAAGACTTTTATGAGGGATAATGTGGTCTTTCCAAGTTCTGATGCCCGTCTATTTAATTAGCTGACGAATGAATGCCCTTTATGTTTAATCTGTCATAGCAACAGGAAGCCGTCCCATCTACTCTCACTAAATACTTCTTGCAATTTTTAGTAATTTCTTTTTATTTGACTATTTTAAAATTTAAAGTTTCGTGTAAACACTGAATTTCTATATTAACAAAGCAAGAATGTAAAGTAATTTAGGTTATACATGAATTTGGATAGAAAGACTTGAGCAAAAAAAACACAATATATGTCAGAGAATTGGATACTGTACAGGAATATAAGACATTTAATTTTTAAAATATTATATATTAAGAAATTAATTATACAAGAATAATTTGATTTATTGTACATTTGTGCATGGTGTTGGGATGCATGATACTTTAAAAATATTGTTAAAAAAACATTAGATCAAATCATAAGCAAAGCACTTACTCAAGTAATTACCATTAATTTTTATAAAGTATTGGGGATTGTAGCACTGGTTATATTTTAAAAAAAAATTTATATTGGAAGTATTTTTAAAATAATATTTTTTTATTTTTAAAATTTTATTTTCTATTGACACATTAAAATAATTCAAAATTCATTATAAAAAAATTCACTAAAATAATGCTACTTGCCCTTCAAATGTCTAATAGCAATGTTCAAACTTCAAATACTTTTTGTTATGTCCACGTCACGATCAAACCGCGCCTGCCTGCTGACATTTGGCACAACGATGTTTCAGTGCAGCGACCTTTTCAATCATTAAAATTTTGATTATAGCAGTGAAGTCAGGACAGGACTGCACTCATAAAGTGATCCGAGATCGAACTAACCCGAGACTGGTGTCGGTCCAGGATATTTTGCTGGCCCGAGCCCTCAACTAGTTCAGCTCTTTTCTTTTTTGAATTTTTTTTATTAAAATAATATTATTTTATTTGAACTCATAATTATGATTTGTTTGACTAAACATTTGAAAAATGTTAATTCTTATTGCCCTTATAATTAATGCCTTCGGCCTGCCATGATTATCAAGAGGCACCTTGCTTTTTCCTTGCCTTCCAGAGGTTTATTTGGCCTCATTATTCTTAGAATTTAACAGCCTTTTCAACTAACAATCAAGAGAGATGGGGTTGGAAACAAACCTCACTATTTGGATAAACCTTGCAATTTTTTATTGGCTAATTCACACACTTCTAGTTTAACTACGAATAACTATCTAATTAAACAAAACAAAAAATCAATAAACTAGTTTAACACAAAATCTTTTTTTTAATAAACACTTGGGTTTTATCTAAAAGGTAGAAGAAGAGTACCATATACTTTTATCTCATGGTCATTTTTTACTTGTCTATTAATGGAAAGTTTTTTAAAGTGGTAGAGGATTTATAGAAATGCTTGCTTAAATATGTATTTGAAAGTTACGTGGTTACTTTTTTTGGTAATTATTTTTTTTATTTAAGAAAATTTCATCCTATTTTTAGACATTATTTGTAAATTTAGGTTAATCCTAAGTATCCTAAATTTTTATAAGATGAACACATTTTGATTTGAATCTAAACCTGCAATATAAATTTCAAATATTTTATCATCCTATCTTATCCCTTTAAATATCATGGAAAAATCCGATGCAAAGCTTGGACGCTTGACTCATTATGATACCTCGATTACATATTTATTAACGTGTATAGTAGTGAAGATATTAAGACGTGATAGAGCTCCAATCCTCGACGTGGTGGTGTGATAACAATTTCAAGTGGGTTCTCAATCATATGCACAGGCAAGCCTGCACCGGTAAATATTCGCAAGTCAATTACCACCTGAACACGAGCACAATTTGTAGGAGACTTGAAGGTCTCTGGGTGCCCCCTCACCTTCCAGCCGAAAGAAAACGTGCCTAAGTTGTTGCCTTGATGACAACTTCACCCGAATAGCTAGAAATCTGACCAGAACCTCCAGCAAGGTTAAATTGAATTCAATTCTGAATATTTGAAAGGCTTTACAATTTGAAGTCAAATAACTTCAGTACATAATGCATAACGTGAGGTTATGCCGTGTCAAAATAAAAAAATAATTTGAAATGAAAATGGACCGGGATCAAGTTTTAGAGCTGTCAGATTAATGTCAGGTTTAATAACTATAGAATACAGCGTGTTCAAATGTTCACTCTTCCTCGTCGCTTACTAGATTTTATGTGAAAAGGAAGGCTTTCTTATAAAGCGAAAAACTTGTTGGTGAATAGGTTACCAAGCAACTGGAAGGGCGGGCATCTGCCGAGCAAGGCAACTGGTTGTGTTTGCCCCAGGTATATTTGGCAAATGTATTTGGTTCAAATTGACCTAGACGGCTGGCCCAGCTGGGATCAAACTCTTAAGAACTCTCTATTTCCATGCACACTGTGAGGTATCTCGGCAGCTAATATCCTTACCGATAATACCTTGATCTTCTTTTGCATATTTGGATACAGCTATGCTCATGTTCAAGCAATAGTAATAACATCGCAAGGGGCCCTAATATGGGTCCGATCTCAACAAATTTTCAATGGCATTGGCCCCATCCTTTGAAAAAAATCTACACTTGATGTCAAGAAAAGGTCAGGCTAGGACCAAAATTGTTCTACCAGTGTCAATGTCCATGCCAGACTAGGTTTCTGAGCCAATTGAGTAAAAAGCAGTTGAGGAGTCTGCCTCGTCGGCAGGCCACAAGAGTTGCTCCTGTCAGGAAACTCCATCTTAATGTGCAATGGTAATTTCTATTATATGCTTGTCTTGGAAGCAACCTATCAAATGGAACCGACGGGGCAAGAGAGTGGATGTCACACCCTGGCCATCAAACAATCATTGTGTATTTTGGAAGTTACATGTTGCATCATTCCCCCCATACCTCCCTCTCATTATTTTTCTTCGGCTATATATCGTACCTATAATTGAACCGTGCATAACATGGCATGACATAATCTGATAATCCATTGCGCTCCTGTCAATGACGGGGTTATATTTCACAGGGATGATGCAGCGAATTTCCAAGAGAGGAACAAGACATTAACCTCGAACAAAGCAGAAACAAAATCACTTAGATCCACACATTAAAGATCCCTGCAGATCCATATGTGCAAGAATGACCAATACCTATCATTTGGAATCAGCCATGCCTTCACATTATAAATTGAGAAAAATAAACACGCAACAAAGAGAACATGGCCTACAGGAATTTATCAGATAGATAAAAGCTCCAAGCTTCTTCACATTTCCTTGACAGGTTTCATCCTTGGAGTTCGCTTGATTATAGGGATGGAATAGGTGGTGAACTTGCAATTATCGAACCAACCACATCCTCGTACAGACTGGCAGTGTCATTGTTTTTCTTGCACTCAGCTCTTGGGCTGCTCCCTGAACTGCTATTGGAAAGGGAACAGAAAGCTGATTTCTGCAAGACTCCTGTCGGAGAAGATCTCAGCTGTGGGCTGCCATCACAACCTTCTCTCAAAAGGCCAAGGGCTGATGAGCTCTTGCAGGAGTCTGCATGGCTAGTGTTGGTGGTCAAGACCTCTCCTAAAGGGCCACCGATTGAAGTTCCCCAGGAGATGGGTATCCAGTTGGTTTGCTTTCGGCTTGATTCATTATGGTCAATGCTCACCCTTAAACCCATTTGTACAGGGTCGAGCTCGCAGGGTAGCCTCATTGGTGAGAGGGCAAGTTTCTCTTGTGTGGGTGAGGATGATGATGATGAGAAGTCTGATGAGGCCATTGGGATTGACATGGAGAGCTGGGTCCAGTCCGATTTCAACTCTTCTGGCCAGCAAATGACAGAACGAGTAGATTGATCCTTCGGCCAGTCATCGATGAAATGACGAAGGGCATGCTGATCTTGGCTTTCTTTGTCATTAAAGTTTATAAAAGACTCGAAGGGTTTAGAGTTAATGTAAGAGCTCTTCTGCGATGGGTTGAGAAGAGAATCCGAGGAGACAAATCCAAACTCTGTTTGAGAGCATTGTTCCATTAAGATATCTTGTTTAGGAACAGAGAAAGAGGACGCATCAGATTTCTGGTTGATGGTGGACGACATCATAGAAATGCTCCGTGCATCTTGTGCTCTGTCAAAGACCAAAGGTATGACTATAATATAGTAATTTGTTAAACAATAAGATACAAACAGGATCCATAACCCCCACATATACATATTTTTGACATAAAACGTTTCAATCCAAATGTAAAAGGTAATAATAATTAAAAAAATAAAAAAGTTAAGGTGAAACCCATTTTGAAAAAGGAATCCTAAGTTTTACAACAGGACTAGTCACCGTCATCAAAGTATAGATGGAAATAATGAGGTCAACATTACTGTAAAGTAAAAGGATGAACGCATGAACATATTGTTGAGGAAAATACCGTCTTATAAAACTGGAAACGGATAACAAAAGGCAAATAAAACAAGCAAAAAAAAGGATGCTCAAATACACGTTATTTATACCTGTTGACATCAGCACCTGCAGAAGTGTTGGCAGCAGCCGGCTGCAAAATTTTGAACTGTTGTTGCATGGTCATCGCAATGCTGTTGGAGGCACCACCACTGGTTATAACCAATTTTGACGTCGAGTTAGACATTGGCACCACCTTTGAACTGGCAGTCCCAGTGGCAGCATGGCCAGTCTGGCCTTCCACAGGCTTTCTTGAACGATGGCGGCCTCTGTTTATATGCCTTTCACAATATTTTTGGTCAGCTACAGCATCCCTTGAGCACCGCCATTTCTTCCCATCAGTCCGACGACACCTTCCAGGTTCTGGATCATTGTTGTTGCCAGGGTAAACAAGATGGAAAGCGCTCCATCCCACTATGAAGATTGAGAAAGGAGAAGAAAAAACAGATAAAGGGACAGGATCAGCCAGGTGGGGGTAATTGGGGAGCAAATAAGAAAATATTGAAGTATTACTGTATAGCTACAAAAACAACTTTTATTTCGTGTGCATACAGGTTTGGTATTATTTTGAAATATCATGATACATTGAAAAAAGCAGGACACTATTTTCAGTACCAAACACGAAAAATAAATTTCAAATACAAACAAAGAGAATACTGAAATTAAAAGAAACTTGTCAATTGAAAATGCATTGTTATTCAGTGTATTTCAGAGGAATGGAAAAAGGTTACATGAATTGTGAGGGAAGGATCCGGTAGAGGAGCCAGGAAAGCCATAAGGGTAGATAGACTTCTTGAGAGGAATGATCAAATTAGAAGGCACAGGCACACGAGCAGTGATGTATTTGTAGATCAAAGCCTGGTGTTCAAGCTCCATCCACTGAGATGGAGTAAATGGTCCTCTAACCCCAGTAAAAGGCTCATGCATGCCTGCATTCAAGGCTCCGGTGTCATAGCCTGCAACATAAGAAAAAACATTTCTTGCCTGTAACATTTATCGAAGTTAAATGTATTCCTAAACTTTTTTCCTACTAACTTGGAGAAAAAAATACGGGAATAGGCAGTAAACTACACTATTTCTTAAATTTTTATCTCTATGACTGTTGATCTTCCTAAAATTTCTTGCTCCTTTTCCTCTTTTGTATCTAAAACATTCTCTAACACAGAATAAAAAAAAAACTCAAGGCAGAAATATCAGGCTCGTAAGTGTGGGGAAAATCAACTTTACCCTTTGACAAGACCCAAAATGTAAAAATTCTACTAAATGCCCATGAAAAGACCATCACTTGTACATGGAAATAAAGGCAAAATCCTCCTTTTGGACAAGAATGTATCTAAGATCTGTCATTTCCCAGAACCCTTTACTCCAAATCAAACACCAAACGAAATCCATGTACCAAATTTTTTAATAATAATAAAAAAAAATTAACCCCAACAAGATTACACTTGAAGAGCTTATATACTTACCAGCACTTCTAATATAAGAAGACGCAGTGTTTTGATAGTAAGGAAAGCTTGAGGCAGTGTAGTTTTGAGTGCTTCTCTCTACCAACCCACCATCTTTTCTTAGAAATGGAGTCGTTTCTGGTCTTGGAGAAGAGAAGCTCATCATGTGTTCTTGCTGGCGAGAATCATCAGAAAGCATATAGTTAGATCTCAGTAAAGAAGCGGGTTGGTGCAATGACATTGTTTTGGTGACAGAAAAATCATTGCTTTTTGGCATTTTTGAAGTTCTCCAGTAATCATCTTGAGCAGAAGAAGCTGATCTTTCTTGCTTACTTAACACAGATCCAAGAATCTTTGGTTTGGTTTCAGGAAGTGAGACATGAGGAGCTTCACTACAAGTTTCAGGACCCACAAGACCCTCCAAACCAAGAACCCCAAAGTCCATGGCAACAATCTACAAAGACTCTGGGATTAAAGCAAAAGTTCATTGCAGGGAGGTGGAAGTGGAAGAAGAAACTCTCGTGCCTTGAAACAAAGGGAGAGAGGAGGGGCGCATCTCAGGGCTTGGTTATGAACTTTTTAGAGAAAGCCTTGATTTTTTCTGTAAAATATTTAAAAAGATTTGAGCTTTGAGAAGATAAACAAATAATTGGAGAGAGGGAGAGAGATGAACTTGAAACTTGGGAGGCGGACAGGGGTACAGGACCAAACACACACTCTTCCTGGACATGCTACCATATGTTTATCCATGGTTCTGTGGGTGAAAAACAAGATATTTTTGGTCATTTGAAGGACACATCAATCTACAAGATATTCTTGCAAAAAAAGTATTAGATTTGAAAAGTAAAATTATTATGAAGGTTTTTCATGTCCTTCTATTTTGACATTATATCCTAGCAAATCTTTGGTAATTTAGTGTGTGTTTATATATATAGTTTTTCATGTCCTTCTATTTTGACATTATATCCTAGCAAATCTTTTGTAATTTAGTGTGTTTATATATATATTGACATTATATCCTAGCAAGTCTTTGGTAATTTTTTGACATTATATCCTAGCAAATCTTTGGTAATTTAGTGTGTGTTTATATATATATATATATATATATAGGTGTATATAGGTGTATTAACTGTGAAATAAAAGACATGCGGTATTTACTGTTCATTTAATCGTAAATTATCGTGGCAGTAAAATGTAGGATAAAAAATTTAAACATTGGGATCAGGATAAAATTTTTAACCTTCCTAGTAGATATAAATAGTTTTTTTTTATTTCTTTGCACAGTAAAACTATTATATTATATCTAGGTGCTGATAAAAAGATGTGAAATAGTGGGATGATTTTGTTTTTTTCGAATTCATGCACATTTAAAATATAAAAATAAACCCTAAAAAAAAAAACATGGAGTCAAGGGGATTATAGTATTTTTCACCCTTATTATTTTGTAATTATCTACACATACAAGTATGTGTAGGTAATTTACTATTTTATTATTATTGTTTATTTTTCTAAAACAATATAGGACGCCATACAGATGTGCTAGCAGTGTTTCAGCACACGCGTTATTCAAGCGATGCGTGCAGAGTATTTGGGCAGTGGAAAAAGCCCTTCCACTGTATCACCCGATAAGTCGTCATGTCTTCTACCTCCGGGTATAACGTGTGTCATGGGAAGGTGGTCATGAGATTGCTGGTGGACGGTTTTTCTTCTCTTCTTTTCTCTTTCCTTGTTTGCGCAATAAGAATGATAATTTTAATAATTGTTTGTTTTATTATTTATTTGCTTGCTTTTCTGTAAAAATGTTATGTTTTTTTTTTCATGACAATTTAATGATTCTGATTGTCATACCAATAATGATGATAATAATTTTAATTGTTATAGTCATGATAATGATGATAACTTTGCAATGAATTTCCAATAATGTTTTCTTCTTTTTTTATAAATAGCGAATCAATTATTTATTTAGTTATTGTAGGTGTTTTCATAATTTATTTTTTATTATTGTATTTAATTTAAATTAGATTATAAAATGAAATGATCCTAATAGAGTGAATTCAATGATTAGAGTATTTGAATTTTCTTGTTTTTTTAATTTCATGTTGATAATTTTATTGAAATATGTTAAATAAATAAATTTATATAAATCTAAATTCATATATTTTATTGTAATTCATAGAAATTATGCATAATTTGAGTATTTCTGCACAAAGTTGCGCTTCATAAAAATTCTCAAGTGGAATTATGTTTTATTTTGAATTGCATGAAATTATTATTTTTTATTTTTAGATTCAGAATATCGATCACTATTAAATCCACTGTTAACCAAGCTAGTTGTAGATGTTTAGAAATTTTGATAACTTATGCTTTTAGATGTGTTTTAATTGAAAAATATTAAATTGATATTTTTTTGTTATATTTTCAAAAATTTTGATGTATTAATCCAAAAAATAAAAAACAGAAAAAACTATTTAATGCATTCTAAATAAAATAAAAACACTTTTAAACCGGTGTTTGCTAATATTAACTTAATATATTTTTCAAATAAAGTATATTTTTATTACACTTCCAAGCACGGTTTAAAAACAGTATCACTGAAAAACTTTGATGGTTAGAAAACACCCTCCATCACAATATCAATCAATTATATAATCCAGAAACACTTTTTTCCTTCCCCTGATCATATCACCTGTCTCTTTACTACCAAACCAGCTATCAACTTTCATCTGCTCAAATGTTTGATGTTACATTATTGGATCTTGAGAGAAAATCGAAGAACATCGCTGTGATACCTAAAATTTGAAGCTGAGGAGACAATCATTGATCTCACGTCTGTCGTCACCGTTAATTTAATTTAAAAAAATACCTTTAAATAAATCCATTCAGCACTTCATTTAAATAAAACTCAAACTCCAGATCTTAAGAAAAAAACCCTTAAAAATAGCCAATTCATCTTCAACCACCCTGGTTCCCATGAAACAACGCCTTAAAAACACAATCGGACTTCAGCCAAACGCTTGTTTCGATATTGTTAGACGACGTTTGTTTATGTCTATATTGTTTGTATGATTTAAATTGTAGTTGGCTTAGAAATATATATAAAAAAGTGATTAATTACAGGTTGAAACACACGACATTAGCACATGAATACACATGCATTTACTAAGATTAATGGAGGTATCGTGTCCTTGTCAATGTAAGGTTTTTAAACTCCGGCAAGCTTCTGATTTAATTTCCAATAAGGACCGACCGAGTACCGTTATCGAATGTTAGTTTCTGGACAAAAAGAGAAGGGTGGAATTAAATCTTGGCCATATGCTAGCCCCAATTTTAAGGATTTGTGACTAAGAAAATTGTTTTTTTTTTATGATTTTGGTTTCCAACATTATATTTTTTAATACAATAGACACTAGAAATTCATATAATTATTAATTTTAAATCAATAAAATTAATTAAAACGCATTCTAGTTAAACTATGTTAATAAAAAAATGGATGTTCACGCCAGAAGAAAAATTCAAGCATAACCTTGGTATTTACAGACTGCTTCTGACCACCAAGTACAAGGCATGAGACCAAATATACCCACCACTCTTGGGAGCAGCATTTTTGTTCTGATCGAAGTCTAGCAACGTGTTTGTCTGCATGATTGCTACCAACCTATTAGATCCAGGGGTGATCTCTAGAGCCACCCCCCCTTGGTCTAGAGGTGAAAACATATGATTGGTACTACGACCCTTATTATGGGGAGTGTAGCCTAATTGTAGGTCTGTAAAAACTTATTTTTTTTATTTTAATTTTTGTATGTATTGGTGATAAAAATATACTTTTTTAGAAAATAAAAAAATATTATTTTATTTTTTAGGAAAACAATCATTGTTATATTTATAAACACCCTCTTCAAAAAATTGGTACGAAGACAAGGAATCCGGTCAATGGCCATGAGGAATACCCTTGAGTTTTCAAATGAGAACGTGTTGCTTCATCAGCATGGGGATCTCCAAATACTTGGCCTTAACTCGGTCATGCCTTCTGCCAACAGTTGTTGACCTGACAGTTTTTGCTTTTCTTGGAATAGAGTAATAGACTGCAATAACTTAAATTTGGCCGAGGTAGAGCAAATTGCTGCTTTCGGTGCAACGTGGTTTCGGTAGTAAAAATAGTGGGCCCCACTATCAAACTGATATTTTCTTTTGTTAACCAAACATGCACAAAACGCAGTTTGCACCACGTAAACAAACAAGCACTAATTAATTGAGCTGTAATTGCTTGGGTAAAGATAGCTAATCGTTCTTCAGTGGACAGCTTTGTGCTTGTAGGAGATTCTGTGTTTTTTATGCTGTTCCTGATCTGTGTTCAGGATAGAAAAGAAAGATATAGAAAGATTTGAAGGACGAAGATAAAATAAATTTGTTTATATAGTTATTTCAGAATGGGTCTATTATCTTAATTTATTTTTTATATTCAACGCTCGTGTTTTATCGCAGTTGAACTTTAAGCATATATATCGAAATAATATAAGCAAGGGGTGATTGCATCCATTTTACTGGTGCATTTTAATGAGATTAGATAGGTTCTGATGACAGATCACAGATGGTTTGCATGGAATCATAAATGTAAAAGGATTGGTTATAATTATTTACTCGGCTCTTCAAGGCTGGAATGCAATCAGGTTTCACCTACTCGATCAAAGCAGTGGTCTTTGCTGAGCATTTAACGAAGAATAAATTAAAAAAAAATGCAAAAGCTATCCAAGGGGAGGCACGGAGAAAACAAATGCTAGGATCATCGGGCCCTGCCAGCCACCCCTACCCTCAGCCAAATATTTTTTTTCACTGCATTATCTATCTTTTAGGTGATGGAATATTGGCCAAAATTTAAGCTTAATATATACATAAAACATGATAAAAAAAAGGATTTTATTTTGTATTCCACATCTCCTTCTCTATAGAGCATCTTGTAACGTAATGGTTTCATCTCATCCCATCCAATTCGAAATCCTAACCAATAAAGAATTTGTTTTTGCATAAAATGTAATGTTTTCCCGTAAAATACTTTCTTCTCAGGTTACAATTTCATACCATCAAACCCACCCTCGCAGGTGTAAAAACAAAAACCATGCAATCTTAAAACATAGAAATGAAACTATAAAATAGAATTCGGACGAGCCCTCCTCCCAGCCTCTTGTAAATTTCCCAGAGAAAATATCCGACCTCTTATTCGAACTCTTGGCTTGAATTTCCGAATTCTACCACCAACCCTCGTGCTGAAAGTATCGGATTCCAAACGTTCAGTGTACAAAAAAAGTTGGATGCAAGATATTGGGCAGCAACTGTGAAGATAACCTTTACAAGTGGATTGCTATAAATAATTGTGATGTAGACCGTCTGGTCTTTGAGTAAATGCAAGAGCAGGAGTAGTGTGTTTTTTTGGGGTGCCGTAGGGCGTTGAAGACCAAAACTAGGCTTTATTACACCGAGAAAAAAAGGAAATTTATGTCTGTTTTATTCAAGTCTTGCGGTCATTGGAGGCCTCTGGATTTAGAGTTGCTCTCTAGAAAAATTAATTTAAAGTAGCTCCGAATAAGACAAATCCTGCTTGAAGCTATATCGCCAATATATATGAGCAATACGAAATCCCTTACCATCTCCAGCCTGAATTTGATCGTTAAACAGGCCTGATCAGGGGTGGTCATGCCGGCCGAGTCAGGAGTGATACAGTGAGCCGCTGAGAAGAGAAGCTACTTCTCGTTACTGCATGCATGGGGTCCCAAATCCACATCTAGCCATATCTTATTGACAATCCTCGACCCGTTTTCTAGCCTGGGGATGTTTACCAGTTTGCGAGCATTGATTTTGAAAACCCCTGTTAGCATTATCATAAGCAGACATGAATTCTTATGGTACGGGCCAGCCTTGATCTCAGGCCACCGGAATAATTACTCTAATCCTATCCCTTTCATTTGGCTTCCAGGTTCATTGATGAAAGGTCATGATGGAGCGATGTGCGAGATAATGTTGTCACATCCAAACCAGATGAGGTGCTCGGAGCGCCATCACGTGATATTAGAGTCTTACATACATATTATGGTGTTTATCATGATGCAGAGTTGGGTTTGAAAGTTCGGTTGCTTTAAAGGCCGAGCCTATCCAGAGCATGGGCACGACGAAAAAAATTCAATGCACGGCGCATCAGCAAACCCAGGCGGCTAGCACGCATGCTAGAGGCTAGGGCTAGCGTCATTTGGGGGTTGGGGCACCTCTCGGGCCTATTTCGTATAGGATGGGTCACAAGCAGAGCCCCTGCATTTTATCTATAAGTTGGTTTGGGACACTACGCATAGACAGGTCTGGCATCTGCTATTAAATCCTTCCTTCCCCGTATGGAACTACCCCAGTAATTAGAGTGGCGAATTGTTTTTTCATCCTCGGATTCTTGTGTTCAATTATATTCTTTTACTGACCATTTAATAACTAATTTGTTAAGGATGGAAACAATTCTATGACGAGGGTTAGAAGCGAATAAACCCTGATTTCCAAAGTTTATTTTAGTTTGAAAATTCATTTTCCATGTTTTTCAAGGAGGGAAGAGAAAGAAAATCAACATGTTTTGATTTGAAAGAGGGAAATTAACTTGAACCTGGAGGATTTGGGGCTTAATATGTATAAATTGGAAAGTACAAGGATCAAAATTTAATATCATAAAAAACACTAAAAAGTATTGATTTAAATATTTCAAAACAAATATATTTGATATGCCTTCCGAACCACTCGCATCCCCTCAAGTTTCTTTTTTATTTCCTCTCAAGTTGTAAATCGAGCATATGACCCTCAGTTTTCTCGATGGAAAATAGGTATATCTTACGTGTGGCTAATTAACTTGATTAAAATATATTTATCTATAAAAGATATTAAATTAATATATTTTTCCATATTTTTCTTTAAAAAAAGCTATTACAATATAATATCAAATAACTCCACCAAAATACCAAAAACCAAATGAAAAATATTATTATTAAATTTAATTTTCCTTTTTTTATAAAAAAAATCCTTCACTCTCTTTTGTGAGCGAAATATCTAGGGATGAAATTCCCATAAAAAGCTACTGGGATGTCTATAATCAATTTCTGGCCCGATTCTACAAATCTCTTGCAAACCAATTAGCAACATCAGCATGGCGTTGATATCTCCAAAATCTCTGCCGCAAGTACCACCGCCTACCTGTCTTTCCTCTGCAAAATATGGCCAATTTCTCCCAGTAACCACAACCGCTTTCTCTCCCAGAAGAACACCCCCTACTCTTATCACTACACGCAGTGCTAAGAAACCCTCACGTCTCATCATGGGGGCCTCTGCATCCAGTTTCTCGGCAGACATAGGTGATGTCCTAAGTGATGTTAGCATTTTTACTTCTGCTGGGGAACCTGTCATGTTTAAGGATCTCTGGGACCAAAACGAGGTTTCAATAGTTTCTCTCATTCTAATTTTGTAACTGTGTGCAACAGTTTAAGGTTTTACTCTATAATTTGCTGGTTAACTATGTAGGGAATTGCTGTTGTTGCCCTTTTGAGGCACTTTGGATGTCCTTGCTGGTTAGTCATGTGATAAACGTTTGCTTGTCCTGGAAAAATGTTAACTTGTTATTAACATATTTATTTGCTGTGCTTGGTTTTTTATTATGATGATAAAGTTGGGAACTTGCTTCCTCATTAAAGGAATCGAAAGAAAAATTCGATTCATCGGGGGTCAAGCTAATTGCAATTGGTGTTGGCTCTCCTAATAAAGCTCGTTTGCTGGCGGAAAGGGTATGAAGTGGTTCTTGAATTATCCATTAAGTTTTATGTATGTTTACAAGCAGGAATATTGATCATTTGGCAGCCATCAAGCATTTAGCTGGTGACATTTTCTTAACTAAAGATCGAAAATTGTTGTAATGGGTCCTTGGACACTTCTTGCTTTCCTTTCTTTTTGTAACAAGTTTAAGGCGAACGGCTCAATTTAGGGTGTTGTTGTTTTGTCATGTGTTTTTTTCGTGTAACATATGCAAAAATCGTAACATAGTAAGGGAACCTGAGTATGCGCGGACATTTTTGTGAACTTGCCTTCAATTCAATAATCGTTCTTTTGTGTTTTGTTTTCTTTATATGTTGTAGTGCATGGTTATTGGATTCACTTGTGTGTTTTTGTGTGTCACATCCAATCCATTTAGTAAGAACCTCAATTTGTAAAGTTTCTATTCGTGAACGTTTGTCTTTTGATTAGGCTTATTGCTTTCTGCTCTAAATTTTGCAGTAAAGCATCTTCTGTAGCCATCTTTCCTAAGGTTGGAGATGCTTACTTTTCTGTACCACTGTACCATGTATACATCGTTAACGAGCAATTATTCAATACACCAGGAGATACTCCCCTCTCCCTCACATACTAATGGGGTGTGCGGTTTGTGATTATGGTTGGCCCCACTTGCATGCGAGAGGATGTTAGTATACTGTCAGAGTGTTGAATAATTTCCATCATCAACCATTTTTTCAGGAAATCCCAAGCCATCAAAGCATTTCTTTTGTTTGCTGTTTTTGTAACCCATTGGCTGTTTTTCTTTGGGGCACTGTTGTAACTGATTGATGTCTTGTTGATGTTGCATGATCAGTTACCATTTCCAATGGATTGCCTTTATGCTGATCCTGAGCGCAAGGTAATAATATATATTCGAGTCTTACATCCACTTGCATATCCTAGTTTACAATGGTAGACACTGAATGACACTGTATTTTAGGCTTATGATGTCTTGGGCTTATACTATGGTCTTGGACGTACATTCTTCAATCCGGCTAGCGTAAGCTTCCTCTTTTATGCTTCCTGTTGAAGTCTTCTTGGAGCATTCTTTATTTGGAACAGACATCATTTTTCATGTTTTTGTTATAGGCTAAGGTTTTTTCAAGATTTGATGCTCTGCGAAATGCTGTGAAAAACTACACCATTGAAGCCACCCCAGACGATAGAAGTGGTGTCCTGCAACAGGTTTGATTTATTTCTGTCTGCTATCCAGTGATGAAGAATTTTTATCTGTAGATTACCTGTAGGTCCTGTCATTGGTCTTCCCTTGATAGAGTTGCAAACAAGCCAACCCAACCAGTACTTTCAAGCTGTTGGTGTTCAGGCTTGCTTGGTTCAGAGTAGAGTAATGTATTCTCTAAGATCCTCAAGTATTAGCGAGATCAAACATCCCTCCATGATTCTAAAGGTTGCTTGATGGCCCTTACAGCTTAATAAGTAGCGAAACTTGTACTCCTTTTCTGTTCCATTATCACTGATTATTTGGTTTAAGAAACAAAATAATCAGTAGATATTTATCTGGTTTATTCAGTAGATATTTACTGCTGAAGTATCTACTGCTTCTTTGGTTTAAGAAACAGGAAGATTAAGTTTTGCAAAGGACTATGAAAAGAATTGTCAGCCTTGAAAATACATGTTTCCGAATCCAACCAGAAACTCAGGAAAGCTTGAGCTTGGTTGATTTAAGTTCATATAATCAGAAAAATCAAGTATCAATAAAGACTTGTTGCAAAGCTATTTGCTAATCCCAGTACTTAGCTGTTCATGAATAGTTCGTCTGTAGCACTGTCTGCCCTTGCTGTCATCCAATCAATTTCTGTTCTGTTCTTCTCAGGGAGGAATGTTTGTTTTCAAAGGAAAACAGTTACTGTATTCCAGAAAAGATGAAGGGACAGGGGATCATGCCCCGTTAGATGATATCTTCGAGATTTGCTGCAAAGTTCCTGTTGCATGAAGGTTTACTGTGTAGTAAAGTAAAGATCAATCTTTCACTTGTTAGTTGCCTGATTTTTTATCTGCTGCCTTGTAATAGTGGAAAAAATATATTGGTTTTCAGCTTTAATCAGGAAATACTGGCTTGAGCATATAATGCCTGTCATATATAGTTATCATAGCTCGCCTGTATATTTCTGTTCAATGTAGAGATTACAGACGCTTGACAGAAATTTAGTCATATAAAATAGAGCGATCATGTTTGATTTATGTCATGCTATATAGTCGACTAATGTAATTTCCGCATTAATGTATAATTACAAAAATAAATGCTGATTTAATTGTTTAAGTCTTGAAAGGTATTGACAGATGCAAAGAATAACCAGAGTGAGCATTTTACTTGGAAATTCCGCATATGTTTTAACAAGAAAAATATGTTAATCTGTCCTCGTGTCTTGCAAGTAGGGAAAAGCTGCGCTTGATTCCTCGTATGTTTTGCTGCAGTGATGGTCATGTTGAACTGGAATTCAATATTTCCTAATTATGAAGCTTTAGCTTCTATATGCTATAAAGAAGCTGTAGTTTCTATGGTAAAACGTGAAATGTTATTAAAAAATTTATGGCACCAGATTGACAAACAGCACCGGAAATTAACATGTCCCGAACTAGATTGCGATGCATGAATTGCTTGAAACGAATTTGTTCTTGCTAGAGCTTCTCGGAGGGGGGATACAAAAGGTTTGTGTTTGAGATGACGATGTACTGTGTTAGAGCTGTCGTCATGCATGTAACACTGTAATTATCAAAACCATGGAAAATACAAGCAGCACGCCTTATAGTGGTCTATGATCAATTGAACCTTGAGATATGATTAGCATCATAGCACTGGTTGTTTGGACCAAGGTTTTGTATGATCCAAGTAGTTGCTAATCTCTCCAGCTACCGATGGAAATGACTTGATCAGCTCAAGCAAAAAAAAAACAGTGCCTGTATGATTCTATCAAGAATGCTTCTTCTTCCAAATATCAGGGGAATCAGCTGATTGAGTTGTGGAGAGAATATTGGGGTTAAAAGGAAGAAGACGAGGTATTCTCCCGAAGGGGTCTGTTTAACTCGGGGTTTCATAGCTTTTTATACCCCCTTGAACCCATGTGGATCCTTTCATGATAATGGTTTTTGTATTTTTACGTTTTAAAAGTATTTCTAAACTATTATTTTTTTATTTGATTTTTTTTTTTTCATATCAAAATGTCGAATATTCTCCTGGGTCCAATCTGAAATGGCGAGCCTTAAGGCAAGTCCAACGGGCACGCTATTTGTGAATCCAAAGCTAAAAATTTGAAATTTGGCTCTTTTTTGTTAAATATCTGTCTCCAACGCAAACAGAATTGCCATGTCGAAGGTTTTTATGACATGAGCAAATTTAAGGGATATTGATTTGGATCTTCAAAATCAAAAGAAGGAAGATGACCATTGTAGGCCTTTAAATCATATCACAAACAATGCTCAACACAGCAACCATAAAATTACTCATCCCACCGAATTGAAGAATTGAAGAATTTAACAATCAACCCACCGAATTCAACAATCAACACATCAACCTACCAAATTCAACAATCAATACATCAACCCACCAAATTCAACAATTCAACAATCAACACAACAATCATTTCGATTTCAAAAATTAAAAAAACACAAAATATTTTGCATCCAAAAGAAGAAAAATCACATAAACTACCTGCATCAAAATTCTTTTCCCGAGTGTTTATCATAATCCCGAAACTCGGTCAGCTGATCTGGCAGTGAACCTCCTTTTCCCACTACTGATAAAGCAGTTAAGAACATTGTTATAAAAAATGATTGCATTACATGGTGCACCTCCTTTTCAATCTACGAAGCTCTTGGATCATCTGTAATTCCAGTTGCACGAGGATTGCTATGTAATCGGGAGAGAAACGAGTAGGGTTTCGGGGGGGGTTTAAATAATTAGGAATAAATAATAATAATATTTAGGAATAAATAATAACAATATTTAGAAAAATCAAGTGTAATTAATAATAATATTTAGTAAAAATAATTATTAGACGAAATTGAAAAGTTATGATTTTTGATCAATTAACTTAATTACATGTTTTAAATTTATAGTTAGATTTAATAATTATGTAAATGTAGTTTTTAGAACTGTTGTGGATGTCATAAATAATAATATTTAGGGAAAAAAAGCGTAATTAATAATAATATTTAGTAAAAAAATAATTATGCAAAATTGAAAAATTATGATTTTTTTGATCAATTAGCTTAATAACATGTTTTAAATGTAAGGTGAGATTTAAGAACTGTGTAAATGTAGTTTTTAGAACTATTGTGGATGTAATGAATAATAATATATAGGGGGAAAAAGCGTAATTAATAATAATATTTAGTAAAAAAAAAATAATTATGTGAATTTGAAAAATTATGATTTTTTAATCAATTAGCTTAATTAATACAATGTATTTTTTATGCATATGGACTCAAGTTTGCCAAATTCATTCACTGAATTTCTGACAAGTGAGTCTGAACAGATTGTTTTTCAACAAAGTGCTCCTAATGTCTATACAACTAAAAAATCACAAAGAAGTAAAAACTTCTCGCCATAAGAAGATTGTATACTTGTATCTGCGTGGTTAAATACTAGCAAAGATCCAATCACAGGAGTTGATCAACAAATAAGATAATTTTGGGCTCGAGTACATGCGTACTTTGTTGAGAATGGAGGACATTTGAATAATCGTTCTCAAATAAGCATCTCAAATAGATGGCAAGATATAAATTGAGAAGTTGAAAAATTTGTTGGTTTTCTTACCCAAATTGAAAACCGTCAACAAAGTGGAACGACTGAAGAATCAAGGGTAATTTTTTTTTTTTAACATTTACTTGATAAATAATTTGTTTAACATATTTATTATATAACATAGTTTCATGTATTGAATTTTATTTTTCAGATGAATGATGCTCGTCAAATGTATGCCTCAGTCGTTGGTAAACGATTTCAAATGGAACATTGCTGGGTTATCTTAAAAAACGAACCCAAGTGGTAATTTGAACATGCAAGTCATCATCAAAAGTCAAACAAGAGACAAAAAAAATCATGGAAATACAAGTCCAGCTTCTTCAAATCCATCAACTTGGTCAGAAAGCTGCAAAGGAATGACTTAAACGCAGATAAGGAAAAGAGAAAGTTGGGGAGACAAGCATAGCAACTATTTTACAACAATTGAAGGATAGCTTTAATGAGATTGAGGTCGAAAAAAAACTAGACTGAAAAATTATGTTGGAGCAACAAGCTTTATTGATTAAACAGAAGCAAGAGAAATAAGAGATCGAGATTATAAAGATGGATACTTCTAAAATGGATCCAATTTCTGCAACGTATTTTGAAGATAAAAAGTTGGAAATTATAGCAAAAAAGAGTACTAATTTATAAGCAATTTCATTGAATTATTAGGAATGGATTGCGTTGATGAATTATGTAAGAACTTATTGTTAATTTGTTAACGTGTTAAATTTTATTATAATTAAATTTCAAATTTCATATATTCTAGATCTTTTAATTATAATTAAAATTATTTTTTTATTTTCTTATTAAAAAAATAATTGTATTGTTGACGGGTTTTTCAAAAACAATTATTTAATTATATAATTTACTCATATTAATTGTATAATGAATTGTATAATTACACTATATACAAAATAATTGAATTTTATTTAAAATAAGATTTAAAAAAATGGCTCTTTCCATTGGAGACCACATCAGCTCAAAAGCTATTTATGCACTATTTAAAGAGTCATTTCTGTCATTTGGCTTTAAAAATAGCTCTTGCCATTGGACTTGCCCTTAGGGCAACTTTAATGGTAAAAGTCATTTTGGAGAGGTAAATTTTTAAAATAGCTCCTTGAATAGTGTATTTATAGCTTTTTTATTGATGTGTGCTTTAATGGTAAAAGCCATTTTGAAGAGCCATTTTTTTTTATTTTAAATATAATAAAATTATTTTGTATGTAGTTTAATTATATCATTGATTATATAATTAATAGGAATAAATTATATAATTAAATGAATATTTTTAAAAAACCCTACAATAATATAATTATTAATTTTATATATAATTTTTTACTCTCTTGTTAAGTTATTTGTAAATAAAAATAAATATTTTTGATATAATTATATTATTTTTTAATATATATATTAGAATATATAAAAAAGTGGCCTCAAGGTGGCCCCAAGGTGGGGCCACCTTTTTTAGCTCAATGTCCCGAGCTGCTACAAATAGCAGCTCGGGATGGGGATGCATGTAAAAATGGCATCCTCATTACAGTATTAAAATAATAAAAAAAAAAAACAATTATTATTTAACTTTTGCATGCGGGGATAGCATCCCTGCTGCAGATGCCCTTAGGCTAGTTGGGCTATCAAGACCTTCAAGAGCCTGGGCCGATGGTATATGCCTCGAGGTGGTCCTAGGACGTCAGGATGCCCCCCCGGCCCCGTATCCAAACTAAATTGGGTCATCTGAGCCTCGCCTGGGTTGTGTGTATCTGAGTGAACCTTGAAGCCCGTTCATTTACCTCGAGCCTAGCCATGATCAGTAGGCGTGGGCCATATCTAAAGAGTGTGAACCTCATATCCATGACTATGGACATGAAAAGGTTAAAGGTAGTGCATCATGTCTGCAAAACATCAATGTGGATGATAAAGAAAAAGCGATTGAGCAATCCAGTATTGCATAGAGCCGTAGAGAAGGACAGTTGCCATGTCGAAGGTTTTTATGACGATGAGCAAATTTAAGGGATATTGATTTGGATCTTCAAAATCAAAAGAAGGAAGATGAGCACTGTAGGCCTTTAAATCGTGTCGAATACCATCTGTACTGGTTAGCTACATGTATAAACGGCCTCATTCAATTGGAGTACGAAGAATCTTTATCATATTTGAAAGCTCGAATGTGTAGCTCGAAACCTTCTTGCTACACCGTGCTGCCATTTCCTCCATTGATGACCCTTTTCTTTTCCCGAGTGTTTATCATAATCCCGAAACTCGGCCAGCGGATCTGGCAGTGAACCTCCTTTTCCTACTACTGATAAAGCAGTTCAGAACATTGTTATAAAATATGATTGCATTACATGGTGCACCTCCTTTTCAATCTACGAAAGCTCTTGGATCATCTGTAATTCCTGTTGCACGAGGATTGCTATGTAATCGGGAGAAAAACGAATATGGTTGACCATTCAAGTGACTGGACGAATTCTTGTTTCTCTATAGATACGTTAAAGGAAACTTCCCAGTTCATCAGGAAGTTTCAAATTTGAAGCTGTCACGGGCAGCTCAATTTACACCAAATCCAACGTTTGCAGATTGGCCTTTTCATTAAAATAATTAAGTGAAATTTAACCACCCAAATAAGAGTTAAATCAAACGATGGCTGTCCTAATCAATCACGCTTTCTGAAGTCAAATACGTCTGCCACCACCTTAGAAAAACACCCAAATGCCATAAACAGACATCCCTCTTTGGTGTCATTCCTTGTGTTGTTGGGAAGACAAAGCGAAAGCGGAAAGCAAATTAATCCATATTTCCAGGGCTTTGTAGCAGACATGAAAGTCACCTCTTGTAACCACAGATGGGATAGGAGTTTGGATTTTTCTTCGAAAGAAACCCTACCACCACCACCACCTTATTATACATCTACACACACACACACTTATTTCCCTGCAGAACTTCCTCTGTTTGCACTCTTTCTTTAATACAATACTTCTATAGGAATATGGACAGTTTGGTGATCGTTGCTTTGATGGCATCAGTGAGTGAATATAGGTTTGGGCTATTGCTTGCTCCGCTTGCAAATCTCCATCGGTTTCTCTATTAGCGAAGCAAAATCTAGCGAGGTCTTGTCTAAGCAGCAGGGCTAGGATCACCACTAAGTTTAGACCAGCCCTAGCCTTTATTTTCTATGACAAGATGACTCTGTTCAGAATTTTGGAAATTTTATTTCTTTCTAAAGAAACGAAATGCTCGTTGTTACACTGACCAAAGAGGTCTAGAAAGAGAATCTTATTCCTGATTTTAAAAATGAAAAAAAAAAAAAAACAGCAATAAACAGCGAAAAATAGATTGGATCGCAATGCCAAACGGGTCCTAAGAAACGAAATGCTCGTCGTTACACTGACCAAAGAGGTCTAGAAAGAGAATCTTATTCCTGAAAAGGACATGTCACATTTGCCCTACACCACGACAATTCAAAGGACGAGGGAGGATAAATAAAACTGCGAGGAAGGTCAAGCCAATAAAGAGAGCAAGGAGCCGGGCTTTTTCTTGGTACGATAAAGTTAGTTTTTTTAAAATATATCTTTGATGTTATAACTTTAAAACAATTATAAATATTAAAAAACAATTAAATCTATACAAAAATTAAAAGTTTTAAGAACATGATTTTGTCTGTTCACGAGTATATTTAAGGTTTTTTAAAAAAACAAATCCATTAAAAAATACAATAAAAATAATGTTTTCTTTTTTTAATAATTTTAACATCAACACATAAAAATAATATAAAAATATTAAAAAAATAAATAAAAAATAATAATATTGAAACTGATGTAGGTTAAAGTTTCGTTACCTGTGACAATTCTATAATTATTTAGTTTTGGATAAAAAAAACTTGAAAAACAACTCTCAAAGTTGACCCGTATAGTACAACTACTTATAAATGTTGACTCATTCAAGTTTATTAAAATTAGTTTTAAATAAAATTAAATTATAATCAAGTTACGAGCGGGTTGACATGAAAGCAAACCCGGTTCAATAACTAACCACAGTTTTGTCTTTTAAACTGCGATAATCCCAGTATTGTCTTAATTATTTTTTGTCCTTGTTTTTCTCCCATTACTTCTAGCTCTTTTGCTTTTTGTGTGAACTTTTTTTTCCAGGGCCATTGAGAAATCCTGCTGTTACAGATGCACAGTGAAGTGATAAGACGTTCTTGTACATTTGAGGACATAAGATATTTAATGCTCTCCTGGTCTCCCATAAAAGCATTTTAATTTTAATATGTTATTTTTTATTTTTAAAATTTTATCTTTCTATTAGCATCTTAAAATAATATAAAATTTCTTAAGAGGGTTTTTAAATTGCTAAAACAAATACATTTTATGCTATTACTTAATATTCTATGAAAATTATTATTTAAAGTGGTTTGTATGGAAAATCAAATTTATTTTCTAATGTTTAGTAATGTTATTAAAAATAAGTTTAAGAAAGCAATTTATATTACTATATTACAGAAAACAGGGTGAAAAAAAATATACTCTAATTTTATAAGTTATTTTAAATAGAACAAATAAAAAAGTAAAGACTAGATATGACACTTAACATATAAAAAGTTGTAAATTCATAAAGTATTTAAAATGAAATAAATAATAAGTAAAAAATAAGAATGATAGATAATAAATCTCAATTAAAAAAATAAATAGCAATAAAATAAACATGGATCAATATTTATATAAAAAAGTCAAAACACACAGCAATAAAAAAATTAAAAATCAAATTCGATACAATCAATAAATAATGAATATTTTTTTTTCTTGTAATTTTTGGATAGTGTTTTCCACTAAAAATAAAAGAAAATCTAAAAATTAAGTCAGGTCTTTCTTAGCTGAAATTTGTTTTTTGTTTTTATCATTTTTTATAATAATAAATAAATACAGGAAAAAATAATAAGTAAATTTAGAAAATCACTTTTCATCTGTGAAACTAACTGTTATCCACAGTAATCATTAACGGCCAGATTTGACCCACTTTTTTGCTTATGATTTCTGAATAATTGGGGCCTTTTTCGTCATCGCAGTGCATTATTGCCCACCACACAGTCACTGATATGAATTTAATACTCCTAGTTTTTCTTCTATATATATATATGATAATTTATTCGTTCAGGTTGAAGCTTTTCTACATTTTTTATAATTAAATAAAGAGCTACATTGATTAGTGGTGATTTAAGCTCGTGTCCCTTTATTTATGGTTTTATATAATGTATAAATAATGAAAAAAAAAATGATTGGCCAGTTTCCTTTTAATGAATTAATGATTTATCCTCGATATTGTTTTTCACTTGGCATCTTAAGTTTATATTTGTATTTTGTTTTATAAAATTAAATAATAAAAAATTATATCTGAGATAACTTGCGCGTCAATCTAGAGTATCTCTCCCGGCAATGTAAATGTAAAGAGCACATTCGTTGCATCTGTTTTTCACGTGGGATTTTTATACAGTGGTCTAAGAAATTAAAAAAACATTTGATTTGTTTTTATTCAGTTATTAATAATAAATAATTATATCAATAATAAATACATTAAAATGCTTAAATGACTTTTGTTTTACCAAGATGCATATATAAAAACAATGTTACAATTATGGCATTAAAATAATATAAAAAAAATAAAAATATGTTTTTCTTTCTTTCAAAAAGACATAAAATCAACCGAACTCTAGACAGTGTTGGGGTGGGTGTTGTGGAGGGTATAATGGTCAATGCCTGTAGAGGACAGTTGACCCAACTGTAGCTCTGTTGAAGGGGCTACTCGCGAGGCTTATTTAAAAAAAGAAAGAAAAGAAAAGCAGACACCGAGGAGCTGCTTCCCACCAGAGGGAGGGTGTTGAAAACGAATAAAAGCAAGTTTTGCGGAGACAAGCAGAGCTGCTTTGCGAGGCCCAGGAACCATTTCTAGCAAACAATTTATTGGCATAGTGCTCTTGCTGGGTGGATTTGCTCATCATTGCTTCAATCAAAAAAGGATCTTTCTTTTCCATGCCATCCGTTCTTTGCACGTCAATCTCCCTTCAAATTTCCCCTTTCTTTTCCAAACCAAATCATTTCCCCACGAAAATCTGTCTCTTGAACTTGCTCGTGCATTATTTTGCATGCACATACAATGAAATCATCTGCTTGAGATAAATTTATTGAAACCATGCCAAACATTTGACCGACACAAGAATTGAGATAGACTTCGATCCGAGCCGACCTTGAATTTAGTAAAATCTCAAAACGAGCAGACAAAAGTCACAAAGGTGATCCTATTTCAAACACACACCAGTGGCAAATACTCGTTTACAGATGGAACACCCACAAACTGCCTCGAATTATCTACGCGGCTCTAAGCTCTGATTTGAAGAGGGAAGGCGTCAAAGAAATATTTAACTTCATTCTAGAGCACAGGAACATATAATTTCATCATTCTGTAAATTTGAAATTTATCTACTTTAATATATCTTATTTTAAACACTATTTAGAAACACGAAAAGGAGGAAATAAACACTGATGAACATATTTACCCCTGATATCTTCGAGTGTCGAAGCATGTATCTGTCTGAATAGCTGGCTAGTTTCATTGCTGGCTAAACAAGACACGCAAATACAAAAACTGTATATATGCACACCAGCTAGCATAAAGGATATTCGTTTCACCATGATCACCTACCCTCAAACCCCTTCTATTTCCTCACCAGATCATATTTTACAGGAAAAAAAAACATGGCTCAAATACGTTGTTGAGATACCCTGTCCTCATTGTAAATCACATGTCCTGACACCTGTCCACGTACATGTTCATGTACCTATTAAATTTTCTCGTCGCCTTCAGTTTTGGTTGCAAATTTTACAACATACAAGCATCTAGCTAGTTTGCAAGATGGTTTTCAAATGTTTTTATTTTATTTTAAAATAATATATATTTTATTTTATTGGTGTCCATTTTTACAAATAATTTAAATGTAAAAAAATCTCAAAGGAAAGATATTAAGCTACTGTTTAGTTTGAGTGTATAATAGGAATTACTTTTAAAAATGATTTTATATAAAAATATATCGAAATATTTTGTTAAATTATTTTTAAAATAAAAAAAATCAATTTTTGTAAAATGAACTTTTGAAATATCCAGCGCAAAAACAAAAAGCAGGATAAGGATAGGTCGGTAAATTAAGAGAACCAGTCCCGAATCAACTTTCACATCCATGCTCCAGGCAGGACAAGACAAGAAAGGCGGTCAGAGGACTGAGCTTGACTTTGGCAAGGCTAGATGCTCAGTGAATACGGCGTCGTCTTCGCCTCACCTGTCTGTCTGGCAAAGAGAGCAGACAGAAGAGTAGATGCCTCGTTCCTGCCCGCCTATATCGATCTATAAATCCCTCCTGTGTGATGGAAATAAAGTAGGCCCTGCAGGACTACACATTGAAGTGACTACAAGATGGACCGCTTTGTCTTTCCTTCTGCCCTGTGCTGTGAAATCTACTGATCCCTGCGCTGCTCCTCACATTAATAAAGCAAAAGCATGATGTGGTTTTTTCTTTTCTTTTTTTAATTTATTTATCAAATACCAGCCTCCACGTAATAAATTAAATCTATAAATCAATTTGACTTTTCAAGGTAAACTTCTGCTATCACTTACACCCCTTCTTTATAACTGCTGGGTCTTGCAGTGCATGAACCAGTAGCGCGTGTACAGCTGAGGTTCCCGTTTACTGTTCCTGTTTTGGCATTTGGTGTGGGTGAGGTTATTTCACTCGGATTTCATTGTGTTGTGTGCTCCGATTTAAGATATTTTTAGACTGCGTATGACTTTATTTATTTGTTTATTTATTATTTGGTTTTTACTATTTATTTAAATTTTAGATTGTGGAAAATGTTTAGAAACAAGAAAATTTCAAAAAAAATTTTCAATTCTGCATTTCCAATCTACTTTATGCAGTGTAACATGCAGTTGTAGCATAGTTATAAATGTGTCACTTTTGTTCTGGGTTTTATTTATTTGTTCTGTTTTGATCAAATATTATTATTTTTTAAAATAAATTATTTAATTTAGTGATATTAATTATAAATTTGACGAGAAGTATCTTGATATTTTATTATATCTTGGGTAATATTTCAGGGTAGTTAGAGACTATAAAAGACATGTGAAATTATAAATAATATTTTTTTATATATATTGTTTTAAATTTGTTTTAAAATGTTATTTTTCAAATAACATTAAATATTGTATTTATTAAGAATCTAAGTTTTTTAATTTATTTTGATTTTTTTATTTGAAGTTATTATGATCTAGTGATCTACATTAAAAAATTTAAAGGTTAAACTAAGTTGATTAAATATATTATTGTCTTTATATTTTTTTTAAATATTTTTTTTTAAAATATTTTTTAAATAAATTATATTCTTATTTGTAGTACAGGTTGTTTCTAGATTTATTAAGTCAATTAAGCAATACTGGTTTAACTTTTATTTTTTTGTTGATATTAAAATTTAAATAATATAATTTCAAGTTAATTATAAGCTTAAATTTAAATTATACTTGTTATTTGAATATATATTTCTCTCTGTATATACAATACAACCCAAAAATTATAAGTAAATATTCTAAAATTTAAATATACCTTTTTAATTTAAAAAATAAAATATCCGGCATTTACAACTTGATACTAAGCAGCCTTCTGCGACTAACGAACCCTTAATGGTGGTATCTTGGGATCATGGCGGTATTAACTAAGAAAAACAAAAGCGAAAAAAAAAAAGGCAACGAGGGAGCACAGGGTAAAAGTAAAAGAAGAGGTCTTTCTCATGCACAGATCCCTATGGAATGCAAATAGGATTCCCGTCATCGCTTGCTGGAACTCATTCTTTTTGTTTAGTTTAAAGGGAATTGCTTTGTTCTCTTTAGAAATCTTTTCAGATAGACAGAGAGAGAGCATAGATTCACTAGCAGGAGTTTGGATTTGTTAGTGGTTAGACCTGGTCCTGCGCCCAATATATATCTAGTTCTGAAACTTGCTATAAAACAAATGCATGCTCTGTTGTTACTTCATTGATCAGATCATTTCTTGACTGCTCATCGCCCTCACAAAAGAAATGAAGTCCATGAACAATGATGATGATAACAATAGCCATAATGCAAACTGGTTAGGCTTCTCTTTGTCCCCTCAAATGAAAATGGAGGTTCCATCAGGTGCTAATCACCATCACCAAACGCAGTCTCCTTCTGCGGCTATTCCTACTGCAATCCCATCAGGTTTTTTCCACTCCCAGATACCACAACTCAACTATGGCATTTACTATGGCGTTGATGATCAGAGTGAAAATGGAGGGTTCTACTCTCCTTTGCCTGTTATGCCACTCAAGTCTGATGGCTCACTTTGTATGATGGACGCTCTCACAAGGACACAGCCTCAAGGTTTGCCAACTACGGCTCAAACTTATCATAATACCCTGTAGTATATTCTTTTCTTTTGGTTTTGTTTTATGCTTTGGGTAAATGCTGTTTCTCAAACTCCTGGACTCTTGTGTTTGACTTTTATTTTAGGTGAAGCAGCAATGGTAACTACTTCAACACCAAAACTAGAGGACTTTTTTGGTGGTGCAACTATGGGGACCCATCACTATGAAAGCAACGATAGAGCAGCTATGGCTCTTAGCTTAGACAGTAGTCCTAGTATGTATTTTCACCAAGACCCAGACCATGAGCCCGACAGCCAAAATAGTCTAAATCATCTTCAGCAAAACCCCAGACAGCAACAGCATCACCACTTTCAACTTCAGCACTACCCGTATTATTCTTACTTTAGGAACAATGAGATGTTAGTTGGAGAGGAAGCAAAACAAATGGCTCAGGCGTCAGATTGCGGTCTTAGGCTTCCTAACATGGGAAATGAAGGGATAACTGGCATGAAGAATTGGGTTTCGAGAAACTATCAAGGTAACCGTGCCATGGAGCAGAAGATGCTTAGATCCATGGTAGAAAATGGAGGCGAATCCGGGCCAAATATCAGTGCAATGACATATGGGGATTTGCAGTGTTTGAGCTTGTCAATGAGTCCTGGCTCCCAGTCAAGCTGTGTTACTGGTTCTCTGCAAGTCTCACCTTCTGTGACTGACTGTGCAGTCATGGAAATCAAGAAAAGAGGACCTGAAAAGGTGGATCAGAAGCAAATTGTCCATAGGAAGTCTATTGATACATTTGGGCAAAGAACTTCTCAATTTAGGGGTGTTACAAGGTTGCTACTTCGTTTATCCTTGATCTTTTTTTTTTTCATTACAATAAAGTGTCTTAGCACGTTAGTTTTCGCACTGCTCTTCCCTGTTGTCTTTGTTTCCTGTCTTGTCTTGTGCCCCTGATCTCTCTTTTCTTTTCCTTTTTTTTTTTCAAATTGCTTTTCTGTCCCTTTGTTTACATTAGATTCTTGAAAAAGATTATTGTTTAATTGTTTTTCTTTAATCAGGCATAGATGGACTGGGAGATACGAAGCTCATTTATGGGACAACAGCTGCAAGAAAGAAGGTCAAAGCAGGAAAGGAAGGCAAGGTTAGCAAATAAAAGCTTAAAAATCAACATTCCCCCTACTATTTTCTTTGAATTCTAATTATATCACTGATCGTTTTTTATTTGACGGGGATGCCATTTCAAAACCAATTGATGATTCTCAGTTTATCTAGGTAAGCCTTTTTCATGTATACAATGATCTGGCATTTTAATACACATGCGCGCGTACATGAGTAACATTTATTAAGGCAATCCAAAATATGAATTTCAGGGGGTTATGATATGGAAGAAAAAGCTGCAAGAGCTTATGATCTAGCTGCACTCAAGTATTGGGGACCCTCAACTCATATCAATTTTCCTGTAATGATTGACCTTTTTTATGTTCTGTTCCAATTTTATAGGGGGGAGGGGGGGTTTCTTTTGCAGTTCTTGTACTGAAACTCTTTTTTTTTTATGTTAATAGCTGGAAAATTATCAAAAAGAAATTGAAGAAATGAGGGACATGAGTAGGCAGGAGTATGTTGCTCATTTGAGGAGGTTGAGATCTTTCTCTTTTCCTCGTTACCTTCTTTCGCATGTTTTATTTAGAATCTAATTTTTGCACCTTTTGAGCAGGAAGAGCAGTGGATTTTCTAGGGGAGCTTCAATGTACAGAGGAGTTACAAGGTCTTTATATCATTATTTAATATCATTTTAATATTGCTCACCTGTACTATGCAATTAGAAGAAATTGATTGTTTGAGTTTTAATTCCTAGCAGACACCATCAACATGGAAGATGGCAAGCTCGGATTGGTAGGGTTGCCGGAAATAAGGACCTTTATCTAGGAACATTCAGTGAGTTCTAGGGCCTAATCTTAATGCTTACAAGATTGACTTGCTTTCTTCTGCCAATTCTAATATTTATTCAACCTGCAACTTCAGGCACCCAGGAGGAGGCAGCTGAAGCCTATGATGTGGCTGCTATAAAATTTCGTGGAGTTAATGCTGTAACCAACTTTGTAATAACAAGATATGATGTGGAACGAATCATGGCTAGCAATACACTTCTAGCTGGAGAACTGGCCAGGCGAAACAAAGACATAGGACCTTGTGATGATACTTCTACCAATCACAGTATTCCTACTACTCATAACAGCAATGGGGATTCCTTGACCTCTCAGAAGAACAGTGAAAACGAATCAGATTGGAAAATGGCTCTCTATCAGTCATCACAGCAACTGGATCACAAGGCCTCGAATGTCATGGATAATTACAAAACTCAGGCTTTCTTATTGTCTCCCGAAAATGTAATTGGATTTGATTGCATGAGCTCAGCTCATCAGCACGAGTTAGAGGACCCGTCCAAGATGGGAGCTCACGTGTCAAATGCTTCTTCATTGGTGACTAGTTTAAGTAGCTCTAGAGAAGAAAGCCCTGACAGAGCAAGCCTGCCAATGCTCTTCGGAATGCCTCCCTCTGCAGCATCCAAGTTGTTCGCTAGTCCAACAAGCGACGTGAACTCTTGGATCCCAGCAGCATCTGCCCAATTGAGGCCTGCAGTATCATCATTGCCTCACGTCCCAATTTTTGCTGCATGGACCGATGCGTAGGATTTAGTGTACGATGCAAAGGGTTTTGCAAACATGTTTCCAAAGAAAGAGATTGGTTTTTATTTGGGTTTTTTCTTTAGTTAAACGACGCTTTGGTGCATGGGACCTTTGTTCATGAACAAGAGCTTCAAATATTCAAACCTTTCCTTTTCTTGACCTTGTGAAGATCTTGGAAAGTAGCAAATGGTGGAGGGAAGCTTTTAAAAACAATATGGTTGAATTCCATGGAATGATATTTGCAATATGGGATGAGCATTTTCTTAATTAGTCTCACTCAGCCAGCTTTATCGCCACTCTCAAGTACAGAACAGAACAAATAGAGTATGATTATCTCTCTTGCTTTGAGCCTTCGACCATAATATTTCTGATCTCATCACCACTTTTGGTCCTGCATGTACACAACATAATGATTACTCCCTGGCTTTATCGCACAACCTTTCTCAAAAGATGGCACTACAATCTACATTAAATTCCAATAATTTCAAAAGCCAAGAAAAGGTGGGGGAGGGTGTGAGTTCTTGATTCCAATTTGAGGAGTTTTTACTGGTTACTTCTGCCAGTTGCACTGAGGAGGAAAGCACTTCCTGCTTAGAAAAAACCTCAAGGCTCTCTCTTTCAAACCTTACAAGCTAATGATGTTAGGCATAAAAGCAATTTCATGTCCGCATGTGGATTTCAATTTCCTTCCAGTGTGCTTCACATTGTGTGTGTTCACTCCCGTGTGCTATCATATTCATTTTTGCCTCCAAAAAACTCTTGAATCATTATAATTTGCTTCCAGTTCAATGCAGTTGTCAATTCTATCCAAAAGTTGTAGGGTCTGTCATCAACAATCTCCTGTTTCATTCTATGAATTATTCAGATTTGTAGCTGCCATATTTATAGAACTCATACCTTTATATATATATATATATATATATAATTCGATGATTCTCATTCATCATTATAGGTGTTGCTAGTATCATCATTTAACGTTCTAAAAAAATCCTATATATTAACGTGGTTTTCTAGAGAGAAAAAACTATTCATATACTTGTATTTTTCAATAGTATTCTTGTATGAAAAAATAATTAATCCTCACTTGTAATATATTTATATTCTTTATTATGCCCATCTATCAACTCTTTTATATATATATAAAAAATCATGCAAAATACTTAATTCTTTCTTTTTACATTTTCTTGAAAAGGGTATTGTGAGCATTTTAGATAATTTACAACTAAAATATTATCTGCATTGCATATAACATATTATCATTAAATTTAATAGAGAGAACTGAAAAATGGATATATTATAAGTGATCAATAAACTAGTTCGATTAATTCGAATATAATGTAAGTGTTTGATATTATGGTATATATTTTTTAAAAAAATATATTTTTCCTTTGGAGATATATTAAAATATATATTTTTTTAATACCAACCTATCAAAACCAAGATTGAAATAATAATAATAAAAAAAAATCGGTGGCAATCATATCGAAACTATGGTTTGTAAATGCTTTGTAAATGGTGGTTTTATTTGGACTTTTCTGTGTAATTATTGAGAGCTAGCACCGATATCCCTCGGCCTAGCTTGTTGTAAACATTTCAAGTTCTTGGTCTTGAAACTATGGTTAGTCTAAGCTGTCCGGCTGTTGGCCATTGACGCAGCACCATCAAATGTTAAATTGCTGGGTAAGAGTTAAAACTATAATTTATATCATTCTGTTAACATATATTTCGAGGTAAACACAATTCAAACTTCAAACTGGTATGAATATGATGCATCAACATGTTTTTATCAAAATTTTATTTCTTCTGGACCTTGTGTTTTAAAAGGATTGAAGGGTGAGTAAAAAGTTGATGCTTGTTAGCCCAATCGTTTATTTAATTTACTTATATATGAGTCTAATAAGATGTTATACTCGATATTATTACACTTAGTATCTTGTCAATCTAAATAAACATAAAACTTGTAATTTTTGTAGACTTAATATTGAACCAGAAATTCCACACGATTCTTACCATGCCCCATGATATAAGATATTGAAGTGAAGAAATTTATATCTTTGCACCTTTAGATATATAAAAATCCTTGAAAGTATGCATAATTTATTTTTTATTAATGTCATGTAAAAATAAATTTTATTTTATTTTAAAATTGTAATGACAAAATGACAAGTTAACCTCTGATCCTCGTAAAAAAATAAAATTAATTCTTCACGAAGACCCTATGGATCCTTAGAGTGGGTAGGTTCGTGATCTTTTTTGTTTTTAATAATTTTAGCACGTGTGTTTTCAAATACAATATTATAAATCAATTTAATTTTAAATTCTTGAATGATGTTCCTAACATGTAATTTATATTATTTCTTAATACATTTATAAAAAAAAAATGATTTGAAAACTTATACATACTCATATTATCCTATATTATTAGTCATTTTTAATTAAAAACAAGAATGAGATTGCTGAAATTCAATCGTGATATCATGTCAAAAACAATCCTAAGATTAAAAACTCAAGGCAAAACTGCATTAATGATTTTATATCAATACTCTAACACAATTTATTTAGTAAAAAATCTTTGGTTCAAAATCTAGATAATTCTATATCATCTTCAATTATAAATTCAAGATAATTAAAAAAAAAAGACTTGTGAGATTAGACTACTAATCATTTGATTATTAAAATTTCAATATCATATCAGAAAAAAAAATCTTTCAGCTTAAAAATTATAACATAAGTGTCACATCCAATTCTCCGTGCACAAGATATTGTTGTCGTCCACCACACCCACGAGAGGATGGATTCGAGCAATGAAAAGTTGGACCAAGAAGCTGCGAGAAGATATTATTCTGTCCGAGGGACCCTAAATGGGCCTCTGCTTGGAGTAGGAAGAGGTGGGAAAGCCGTAGAAGAAGAGGGCCTCATGATTTAAGGGTCCAGGCCTCCTCATTTTCACCACACAATATTTCCTGGGCCCATATGTCCCCCGGGAAGACCTTTCACTCTCTCCTTTTGTTTTAGAAGGTCGCCCTTCAACAGGATGATAACGCAGCCCCAACAGTGTGTTGATTTGTTGGCGCTCATATTCTGACAGCTGTCACTTCAGCCTAAGGGCCGAGACCAGAAACTGGACCACTAGTTGAAAATCAAGCCCAGCAAAATCCAACTCCAGGTGACAAGAACACTTGTTGGTTCTATCATGAAGAGCTCCGGTTGATGTCGTGGACAGATTTCATCCCCAGCTCATATGAACTGTTGAAAGAGTTTTTAACAGTAAATTGATGATTTTTCCTTTTTTTAAAAAAGAAAATTAATATGACAATATCACGATTTTGAAAATTATCTCGAGAAAAATATATTATTTTCAATTATATTAACAAGCATACGCTAAAACATTAATCGTGATAAGCTTGGAGCATTTAACAAGGCTCTCATTGGAATACATGACAGGGCCAAGTTGGGGGCAAGACTGCTTAATTTCAGTAATCTATTTTATTTTTTCTATTTTATTGTTGATTTATCACTTTCTTTTACCATTCTTAACATGGTTTTTAACTTCTGTTTCTCTAAATGCTTTATATACACACACACACACACACTAAAATATAAATCCCGTCCCCCTTTTACCGTACATTTTTTCATTATTCACCCATACTCAATTCATTATTCATTATTACAATAAAATTATCATTTTACCTTTAATACTGAAATTTTGTAGCCCCCGGGGCCAGGGTTATTTTCAGTTTTTTCATGGGACACATGTGGTATTTCCGGATTTGTTGCATGATGAAATAATGAAATTGACCCCCTAAACGACAAAACATGCTGCCAACAGCCGGGGGTATTTTCAAATTTTCAACCTGGTTTTTTCGTAATCATAGTTGGGGTCAACGACTATATATAAAAATGATTAATGAAAAAACTCTAAAACTAGAAATAAAAACACAAACAGATTCAGTTCAATAAATCAAAATATAATCAGCAACATAGCTTATAATAAAAATGAATGGATATGAATTTTTAAGAAACAAATTGCTCTAGATCGTGTAATGAATAAATTTCTGTTAAAATATTCTTAGGATATCTATAATCTTAATTTTGTAATAGTTTGCCCCCATTTACTTTATTTGTATTCATATAAATTTTTTATTTTCAAAATCATATTTGATTAATTATTAGGTTATATCTCACTGTATGACGGTCCACGTCGAAATAAAAATAAATTTTTAAAAATGTGTCGGGATATATTTCATGTAATATGTTTTCAATACGAGATTTAACAATGGAGATGATATTATCTAGCTATGATTGTATTTGAGATGAATATAACAAAACAAAACAAAAAAACTAAACTCGGTCGTAATAGAACAATACATCAATATGGAAATAAATTAGGTCTTTACTTAATTTATTATTATTTAATTCCTCTTAATTTAATCTATATATAGCATTGTGATGTGCTGGTCATGTTTGATATTGTATTTTAAAAATATATTTTTTAAAAAATAAAAAATAAAAATAATTTATTTTTATTTTAAATCAAATCATTTTAATTTTTTTTAATATTTTCTTGATATTAAGGATATTTTTTTAATAAATATTATCAATTTTTAAACTCAGCAGACATATGAAAAGAACACAAAGTCAACATAATTAAAACAAACCCCGCCAACAATGGTCTTTTCTTTTAAAATCTGCCAGACGAATTCATTCTCAAACAAGTGATGATTATTAAAGCCAACGCTAATCCCTTTCCTCAGCACGCCGTCTCAGGCTTCGCAAATCAGGCATGCCAAGTCCTCCTTTTGCTTTCTTTAACGGAAGGGCAACGAGAGACGGCAACATTGGGACAGCCCACAGAAAGGAGTAACCAGCAGCTTTATAATAAACCTCGCAACTCCAGCGATCTGGTCTGGTTAGGCTTTAGCCGAAGCTGTCCGGTTGTTGGCCAATGACGTGGCACCATCAAAATGTTAAATTGTAGGGTAAGAGTTCTGCATTTTTTCTTTCTTCTAAAACTTGTGTTTTAAAAGGAATGAAGTTTGACTCGGCATTCCCGAGCCTAATCACTTATTTAATTCATTTACATGTGAGTCCGACAAATTATTAAATTTAGTATCATTAGCCTCAATATCTCGTCAAGCCTGGATAAATATAGAGCTTGTAATTTTTCTAGACCTCATGTTGAACCATAAAACTCCGCATGATTCTTACCGTGCCCCCTGACATTAAATATTAAAGTAAAGATATTTATCTCTTTACACCTTTACATATATAAAAAGCCTTGAAATTATGTATAGTTTACCTCTTATTAATGATATATAAAAAAATACTATACAATCACTTTAGCCTAAAAATTTAAGTTGTTGGATAATGTTCCTAACATATAACTTATATTATCCCTTCACATATTTATAAAATATATTATTTTGGTTTCAAAACTTATACATGTTCATATTATCATATATTATTAATTGATTTTAATTGGAAAGAAGAATGAAAGCGCTGAAATTCAAACGTGGTATTATGTAAAAAAACATTCATAAGGTTTAAAACTTTGGTCAATAAATGAAGTCGCATTAATTATTTTATATCAATACTATAAAACAATTTAACTAGAAAAAAAATTTTGGATTCAAAATTTATATAATTTTATATTGTCTTAAATTATAAATTCAAGTTAATTAAAAAATAAAGACTTGTGAGATTAGACTACTAATCATTTGATTATTAAAATTTCAATATCCATATCAGAAAAACAATCTTTCAACTTAAAAAAATTAATTACTGGACGAGCATTTATTGATAGTTTTATATTAAGATTATAACATAAATGTCACATCCAATTCTCCGTGCACAAGATATTGTTGATGTCCACCACACCCACGAGAGGTTGGATTCGAGCAATGAAAAGTTGGACCAAGAAGCTGCGAGAAGATATTATTCTGTCCGAGGGACCCTAAATGGGCCTCTTCTTGGAGTAGGAAGAGGTGGGAAAGCCATGGAAGAAGAGGGCCTCATGATTTAAGGGTCAAGGCCCCCTCATTTTCACCACATAAAAATTCCTGGGCCCATATGTCCCCTGGTAAGACCTTTCACTTTCTCCTTTTATTTTAGAAGGTTGCCCTTCAACAGGATGATAACGTAGCCCCAACAGTGTGTTGGTTTGTTGGAGCTCATGTTCTGACAGCTGTCGCTTCAGCCTAAGGGTCGAAACGAGAAACTGGACCACTAGTTGAAAATCAAGCCCAGCAAAATCCAACTCCAGCGTTTATATGAAGAGGAAGAATTACATCCCAGGTTACAAGAACACTTCTTGGTTCTATCATGGAGAGCTCCGGTTGATGATTTTCATGTATTAATATTAAAAATATTTAAAAAAAATAAAAAAATATTACTGATTTTGAAACTTAACGGGCATATGAAAAGAAACAAAGTCAACTTAATTAAAACAAACCCCACGAACAACAATGGTCTTTTCCTTTCAAATCTGCCAAACGAATTCAATCTCAAACAAGTGATGATTATTAAAGCCAACGCTAATCCCTTTCCTAAGCACGCCGTCTCAGCCCTCGCCAATCAGGCATGCCAAGTCCTCCTTTTCGCTTTCTTTAACGGAAGGGCAACGAGAGACTGCAGCATGGGGACAGCCCACAGAAAGGAGTAACGAGCAGCTTTATAAACATCGCATCTCCACTGCCTCGACTTGTGATTCTAGCGTCTGCTTGTTCTGGTCATGGACCCGGCTCCTATTCAGCACGATTTCCTGCTGTGCTTGGAAAAAAAATTCATTTATGTCACGTCCGATTCGAAGACTGCACCGCCTCGACTTAATCAAAACCTGGAATCATAGGCCGATAAAAGCTCTGATCTGCTGCGCGGTGCACCTACAGTGACACGTGTTTTATACCCAGAAACATGTTTTTTTTTTAATTAAGAAAAATAATCTGAAATACAGGTTGAGTCGCAGATGCATGCTTCTTCTAGGTAGGTATCAGATAGATGAGCTTACGTGGCATGTAAATTATGGTAAAATTCTCAACATATGAAAAAAATATCGATTTTTATATTATATCACAAGTATATTTAGTATAACCGATCAATAATGATACATGTGATGAGGTGAGAGGCTAGGAGTTCAAATTCGACAAGCTACTTGTGTTATCCCACGCCTTCTCCTGCTTAAAAACATTATGTATCATCTGTGTTAGTGTACTGAGTTGGCAGAATACTAATTTTCAAACCAAGGTTCCAATTCTTAGTTTTAATTATTTATTTTGAAATTAATATTTCCCTTGTTAGATTTTTCTACTAGTGCTCTTCAAATTCACACAAAATGTTCGTCAAGACTCTGGATCGAAGTCTCAAAATTCCACATAATCTTGGTCCTCGAGCAACAATTTCAACCAACCGAGGGCTCCAAACACGATTGTTTCCTGGTGCCCGTGGCGAGAGGTCTTGGATTTCATAGATCTAGATTGAAGCATCGTGATCATAAGATTGAGTTGTAAAATCTTTGGATCTGCTATATCTAATAGTAATGTGGCAGTCTTCGTTTTTTTTATATTGGATTATAATTCAGACTTTAATTTTATAAAATTAAAATAACTTGTTATTTATTTATTTTCTATATAAAAATTTATCTTGGTATAGTTTTAACAAAAACACATATTTTTTTGGATACAAGGAAATTTTATCCCAAAAAACACACATTGTGGGTCCTTCGGTAAGATAATTGTTTGGCATGATATTGAAATTTTATCGATCCAATAGGCATGAGTTCGAATCTCACCACCTTCGTTATATTTCATAAAAATCAAACATAAAATAGTGTGGATCTGTGTGCAAGTTTCAATCCCATGAGGTTTTCACTCCAGGAGGTGTGTCAAAGAATAATATAATTCATATCCTGAGATCTCGTTTAATAGCTGAAATTTTTAGGAGAAATATTTTTTAACATAATATCAAAGTCTTGTTGACCCAACGATCAAGAGTTCAAATCTCCCCACCTCCATTTTATTTGAAAAAAATCAAGCACAGTAGTATATGTTTGTGCAATTTCAAGTTCAAAAATGATTTTCACTTAAAAGGATGCATTAGAGAATAATATAAACCATATTCCAGAATCTCACCTAATAGATTAAGATTTTAGATAAAATGATTCATTTGCAATACATATTTATCTTTAAATTATTTATTTTAAATCACAACTAAAATTATAATTTTTAAATCACAACTAAAATTATAATTTTTAAATACAATTATAAAAACTATCACACCATTGAACAAAAGAAATTCTTTCATTTTCTTCATCATTGTGAAACGATAAAATTCAGGCTCCATTTTTCATAGGAACATGATTTATTTATTTACAAGAGAGAGGAGTATAATTCAACATCAAATGATAATTCCTCATATTCCATTGATTCATTGATACAGGTCACAGTCAAAAAGCGACAAAAATCAATCACTAAAATTCATGGTTACATCACCTTCAATGACTTCTACACCCGAGTATTGCGATCCAAATTTCCACCTGGTTTCTTCACAAAGAGATTCCATATACTCTTATTTTTTTAGAAAAATCGTTGCTATAATCGACAACTAGTCTCGTCACCTGGGAGCAAAAGTGGAGAGAGAGAGAGAGAGAGATCCCTTAAGATTACAGGAATGAAAGATCATGTGAATGGTCATGAGTGTTAAATTTTTTATGATGGGAGAGCAGCGTGGATGGGAATGGGAGAAATTTTATCTTAATTAAAAATATTTCACTTATCATGTTTTTAATTTGTTATGTGTGTGTGTGTGTTGAGGAGAGAAAGATCCTAGACGATATTATTGTCATTTTTTAATGAATCTGATTTTTTCTTGCCTCTCTTTCTTTAAATTAGATCTAAGAAATAAATAATAGAATATTCTTAATTATTTTTTAAAAATATAATAAAATTTCCCATATAAATACTGGTAGAAGGGAGGAAATCAAGACCAGTCCATTAGAGAATGAAGCATGATTATTAAAACTAATTTATCCGTCAAGGGTGGACCTCAGAAATTCTGTGATCCAAAATCTGACATGAAGTATGTTTAAGTTAAATTGAAAACGATATTTACCACATTAAACCTGGTTAATTTAATTTTTAATAATTTATTTAACTTCCAAGAACAGCTAGGTGTTTTTTTTATTAAAAAAAATAAACTAGATCGATCCTATAAATTAACCAAGCAATCTTAACTCCGTTTCGAGAAAACTTTTTATTTCCCGTGAAAGGATTAACAGAAATACAACACCCCAATGGATCGACACGTTGCCCCCTTCTGGTTCCCTAGGATTGGAACCCTTATCTTTTTTCATTGACCAAAATGCCCTCTATGCTACAATAACGTGTTGTCACTATCTTGCGCTTCATACGTGCAGGTCACTACCCCACACAAACCCCCCAGCCTTAGCTTTCATCTCAGCACTTTCACTTTCACCCCCCCCCCCCCCCCCCATCACAAGAACACTTCTCCCTGTCCTCCACTGCCACCTCCTCTCTTCCCCAGCTCTCTTTAAGCAATCCAAACACCTGCAATAACCAGCCGTCTCTCTCCCTCTCTGTGTTACTTAGAATTTAGCCAAGGTAGACCCTTGCAGTCAAGAATATTAGCAGTGAAGGGAAAAAAAGAGAGTCCACCTACAAGAACAAGCCCTCTTTTCCACTATGTGTCCCGTCCTCATTTCTTGTTGTATGTAACAAGGGTTTTCTTTTTTTGTTGTTGTCAAAGGTGGGCTAGCCAAGTTTCAATCGAAAAAGATAGATACAGTAGCACCCACCCATTCTCTGTCCTTTGAAACTAAGCTTGAGTTGAAGAAAAGAATTATTAAAAGAAAGTGTCTGCTTGTCTAAGCCAAGAATCAAATTTTTTTCTTTCTCTAAAATTCTAAATGGGATTTTGGTTAGTGCTCTTGTTCACTTTGTTAACCTGCACAAATCTCTCAAAATCAGATCCAAGTGATGAAGCGTGTTTAACCCATCTAAGCCAATCCTTGAACGACCCAACAAGCTCACTTCAAAACTGGACAAAATCAAATTTTGCAAACCCGTGTAATGGTTTCACTTCGTATCTCCCTGGTGCTACTTGCAACAATGGTCGCATCTACAAGCTTTCTCTGACAAGTCTCTCTCTTCAAGGGTCTCTCTCTCCTTACCTTGCAAACTGTACCAATCTTCAGTCACTAGACCTCTCATCCAATCAAATTACAGGTCCTATCCCTGCGGATTTGCAATCCTTGGTCAATCTTGCTGTGCTCAATCTCTCATCCAATAGACTGGAAGGAGAGATCCCACCACAACTTGCAATGTGTGCTTATTTAAATGTTATTGATTTGCATGATAATTTCCTCTCCGGTCAAATCCCACAACAGCTTGGTCTTCTAGTAAGGCTCTCAGCTTTTGATGTGAGCAACAACAAGCTATCGGGGCCAATACCTGCTTCATTAGGGAACAGGAGCGGTACTTTACCAAGATTCAATGCCACTTCTTTTGAGGGGAATAAGGATCTCTATGGCTACCCTCTGCCTCCAATGAAGGCTAAAGGTTTGTCCGTTTTGGCCATTGTTGGGATCGGTTTAGGAAGTGGGTTTGCAAGTTTGGTGCTCAGTTTTACTGGGGTTTGCATCTGGTTGAAGGTTACTGAACAAAAGATAGCCCTTGAAGAAGGCAAGATTAGCAGCCTGATGCCTGATTATTGACACGAATCTGGTTTGTTTAGGTTTAATTCAAGATTATTACCATTTCTCTATTCAGCTAAAAACGGTTGGAATTTCATGGAGGTCTGGGCTTATGCTTTTGATTTCATTTCCTCTGTGATGGGTCGCTTTCTTTTTTTTAGGTAGATGTTGTATTTTACTAGATTTTGGAGGGTTTTTGTTTTTTTTTTTCTTTTCCCCTTTATTTTTCACAACCATTTTGGTTTTCTTTTCAGAAGAAAAAAAAAAACTCCATAAATATTTTATGGAACAATGTATAAATGAATTCAAAATGATATACAGTGCAGTTTCTTTCACTTGATATTCTGTGTTTGATAGCAAGATAAGTTTTTTGCGGTTATGGTTTGGTAACTTAGTTTCAAGAGAAGTAATAGTTTTAATTTGATGTGGATAAAACTATAATGTGTACTGATGTTCTGAATTTGTAAATGGGCAAAACATAAACCACATAAAAAGATAAACACAACTTTAATCTGAGTATGGAAATGTAATTATCAATGTGATGTGGTAGTAATCTATATCATCTGGGTGGGTGTGTCGTGTGTGTGTTTGTGCACCTTGGAATTTTGTCAGCAGTGGCCTAAAATATGCAGGGAAAAAAGGCACTAGTGGACACTACTTTTTCGTGTCTGCTGAGACTTAGCGCTAGGCTCTGCATTTATTAAAAATGCTCTTTTACCTACTCTTCTGAGTTTTAGTGCTCTGTGATTGCGAACTAGCAGGAGACCAGCACCTCCACATGGATTGCAGATTGTCTGGTTTAATTATCAATTTTATTTTATTATTATTATTATTAACTTTGATGAGCCTTTGCTTTCCTTTCTTCTCACTCCAATGCTCTTCTCGTTTCTGCTGGTCATCATGCCTCCTCTACTTTGAATTGTTTTTCTCCTCGGATAGCAGATTCACAAACAGTGAAAAGAATTAAGAAAAAAGGTGAAAAGAGCGCTTGAGATTTATTTATATATATATATAAATAAATCTCAAGCGCTCTTTTCACCTTTATATATATATATATATATATAGAGAGAGAGAGAGAGAGAGAGAGAGAGAGGCTAGTTTGAAGCTCACATGTTGATGAAGTATTTTAAAAAAATCATCCGACACGCATGCAATCTTAATGCTTATTTATAAATACAATTAGATGTAAATTGATTTAGTCGGGACTTTCACGACTTGGGCTTTACTCTGATGGCTGCTCTTCTCTAGCACGATTAAAAAACAAAGAACTAAGATATTTAAAAGAATAATTGCGATCCATTCCTTGAACTTGGCTCGATCATTAAACCGAACTTGGAAAGTAGATCTCATGATCTAACTCGAAAAGGAGACTTGATGTCTAGTTGATATGATGTGATTCAGTTAATGACTTGGATTTATCTTCTATCAATTTACTTTAATTTATTTAGAAAAAACAATTTTTTCTTAAAAAACAGATCAATCCAGGTTAACACCGAGAATTGATATGCATCAATTGAAGTGGAAGGATTGTCGCTTGCTTTATATTTTACAGGAGTTAAATTGTGATTTAGTCCTTGTTGTTTATAGGAACTGAATAATTAGCCCTCGTGAATACCTTAGTCCTCTTGTTGGGTTTTGTACAGATTTTGAAAACCATGATGCGGAATTAATTGACATCATCACGTTGTTTGGAATTGTGGTGTAACTGGATATTGTAATTTTTTTTTATCAGTTTAGGTGTCTGGTTATTTTTGAAAAGCTAAAATTTGATTATGGGATCCCTCTAATTTTATTTGAAACTGGTGTTTCATGGCAGCAAATTGTTGCTGCCTGGGGCTGAGGCCGAGGGTATTTTAATTTATTATTTATTATATTTGTATTTTAGTTTATTATTTATTATATTTTCTTGTAGAAAATATATTTTTAATATTAAAATAATCTAAAAATTAATTACAACAAATAAATATATTAGAAGGAGATTACAATATAATTTTTGTCTCGTAATTCTAATTTTATTTTAGATGATATTTTACTACATGTTATTTCGGGATCGCAAAAATCTTCACGTATGAATTTATAGTTCCTGATGAAATTATAAGTAATTTGATTGGACAATAAAAACAAGTGCTTAATTTATTTGAATTATTAATTTTATTTTATTATTATAATAATTAAATATTTAATATATATACACTTTAAAAAAAAATCACAAATTAAAAACAGTATAAAAAATTTAGTAACCAAACACTTGAAACTGCTTTTAATTAATTTTAAATGTAGTCATATTTTTATCCAAATACTTTAAAAATTATTTTAAACTATAGATAAAGTACTTTTCATAAAACTATTTTTTTAAATCTCCACCATAAAAACAAAAATAATACCAAATTCCCAATAAAAATTAAGTAATGATCATCTTTTATCCCAGCACCAAGATTTTTTTTATTGTTTTTTCCCCATAGGCAGGCGGCGTAGGCTTATAGCCGTGGATTTTATGTAGCTTCTTGGTAGGAGGATAACTTTGTTTTTTCTTCGAAGAAACCAGTCAGCCCTTCGTTTTTACTTGGGGCTTTGCACGCGGTGGCGTGCCGCCCCTCATCCCAAATTGACCCTTTCGCTATTTATATATAACTAGCCAATGTATCTATGCTTCGTCGCGGGCGACACCGTATGCATCGAAACTTTATGATATAATTAACTGTGCTGTAAATTAATCAAATATTATTCTCACTAATATAAAATAGCAGATCTAAGTGTTTTTATTCGCTTAATTATGCTATGTTATGTCATAAAGAACAGGTTTAGTTCCCATTTATATCACTTTAGGATAATATATAATCACATGCTCGTTTTCTTTTTTTAATTTCTGAACTAGAAATCAAATACTAAACCAATAAGATTTTTTTTCCTCATTAAAACCCATATCTTGACATAAATCAGAATATTTAGCAGAACAAACAACTCAATTCAAATGATCTAGATAAAAAGAAAGAATAGAAGCTGGAAAAATCAATATCCAGTTCCAAAATTTAAGGAGAATATCGAGCATGCGAGGCTCAAGAGAATTAGATAAGGATAAAGCAACCTTGGCTAGACATGAAATTTGTCTTCGAGAGGCACAGCTTTTAGCTGAGCATGCCAAGCTTAACCACTCAAGCAAGGCCCACAGATATTCTCTGTCCCATCAATGTTGATTAGTGATGGAACTCAATGGCTGTGATTGCAAATAGTCAAACTCACACCGAAAGTGAGGACGGTCAAATTTGCTTTCAGTCCCTCACATTAATGGGCTCTTAAAAATGGGATGCATGTCATTATTCTTGGGCCCCTCCATCCCTGGCCCCAAGATCATGTTAAATTGTTAAAAACAATTAAAATAAATAAATAAATTGTTGATTATTACGTCAAAATTCGAAAGAGGAAGCTGTATTTCTGGCCTTTCGATCTTTTATTGTTTTTAATTTAAGTGCCTCACCTTCAATTTTGCTTATTCAAGTTACTGATTTTTTTTTGTTTTTCTTTCTAATATGGAACCTGGCATTAAGTTAATATGCTGGATGATGACGTGCCTGTCATTGATTTGGTGATACTTTGACCTACTGGAGGTGGGATGCTCTTATAATCAATGATCTTGAACTGTATGGTATGAATCACATGATCGGAGTGCATAGATAATTGGCTGCCCGTGAATTCCAGTCGGTTCTTGTGTAAAGCCGGGTGAAGTTAGGGCACTTTCAACGTGAAAACATTTAATTTAAAATTGTTGTTTGTCTTTATATTTTTAAAATATTTTTGGAAAAATTGAAAGTTAAAAATAATTTTTAACAAATAAAATAATATTATTTTGATGTATTTTTAAGTGAAAAATACTTTAAAAAATAATAATTATTACTACACTAAACACTTTCTTATTGCAGTTTTATTTTTACAATCAATTTATTTTTTGAAAGATATCATTACAGTGAGAAAAAAAACTAGTATCCCTTCGGTTCACTCATTGGCCTAGATTTCATAATTAAGTAATAAAATATATATATATATATATATATATATATATATATATATATATTTATATTAATTTGCTTATGCTGGGTTTTGGTAGATTCAACTAAATTGATTAGGGTTCTCATCGATTTGATGGGATTTGCCAAATTTCTCAAATAACTAGGTTTTTGAATCAATCTGTTGAACTAGAACCTAATTGAAAATTTTGAGGGAGGCACATTTTGATGCGATGTAGTCAATCAGATAATGTATTTTTATTGACAACATATATTTTAAAGCAATCTAGTCCTTATTTTTCTCATCATTGTTTGACCTCTCTTAATTTTGTCAACAAACTCTACTGCAGAGTCCCAGTATCGAATTCATCTGTCCCCTTTGATTTTGATGCACCATCACAACAGGGTAAGTACTTGGTCGTGGAAGGTATTCAAGTCAATGATGGCACTCATAGCGATAATCTGTCTCGTCAAAAATCTCCTCCTGCGTGCAAAAAACGATTAGCAGGGTTGAAAATGAAGTTGGCAGGCGAGAAGAAAACACCAAAATCACGTACCTGCAGTATCTCTTCAATGACATCTTCTAGTGTTATTATGCCAACAGCCTCCCCTTGGGTGAGCACCGGGAGGGGACTGTCATCGATGTGCAGGACTTCGGAGTGGACTCCATTTGACCATTTCTTGCTCTTGCAGTCTTCCCTCTTAAAATTTTCTTCACTCGACAAACTTCTCTTCGATTTCTTGATCCCTTTGTTCTTCAAACATATCTTCGGCGGGTGCCTTTCTCCATCAATGTCCACCCTCACATCTCTCACTGTATTATTATACACGATGCATTTGATAAGGAATCAAAACAAAAAAACAGCAAGCAAGCAAGTCGGTGTCTACCATGAGTTGCATTTTCACCAGCTAATTGCTTAGTGTCTCTTATTACCACGGCCATATGGCTATGGCCTTTCTGAAACTCATTGAGTATGTCATATAGAGGCATTGACTCTGAAACCCTGACACGTAAAACTAATGAAAATCCATTAGTCTCTTCATATCACATCTTTAATGCATTGGATAATTCTTTTGAACCACCTGTAACAGACCTTTCAGTGCAGGAAGAATGGATACCTGGGGATTTTGCGAATACTGACATTCTTCACAGGAACCTCGTCTTCTGGATGAATAGTTAATAGGTTTTTTACCTGCCATTTGTTTAGAAAGAGTGAGTCACGAGTTGCACAATAGAGAGAAGGAACCATTGAGAGCTTCGAATTCTAATGCCCAGACAAATTTAATTTTTAGGCAAAATTGTGCCATGATACAACCAATAATGCATCCAAGAAATGCATGTCAAGGGATCTGCTAATTAAGACATGCAAAATGAAGTAGGCTCAAGTAAATAATGTATGCACGATGCTGAGATGTGTATAGATATAGCTCATAGACATTGTAGATACAGAAATCTCTTAACTAGCTTTAGGTAATAAACACTAAGGTACCGTTTGGTTATTTTTATTTAGACAAAAAGAGACAGGGAGTGGAAACATAGGTGACATGTCCCCTGTATCTTCTGTCTAGAAAAGACAGAAATTCACTCAAAAAATTGCAGCCTAATAAATTAGCAGTTTTTGAAGCTACTAGCTATTATAAAGATGATGTAAGTCTCCTCTCAATATATATTATGCCAAATCAACGTACGAGGAAATTACCATTACAAGTCCAATAATGTTTCCTGTCTGCTCATGATAGACTGGCACTCGGCTATGCCCCTTCTCCAAAATTAACCTCATCAGAGCCCTGCACATTAACGCTTCAATAAAATCACATGTCGTTCCCATGAAACCAATTCATCATAATGCTTTAGTTTGGCAAAAACTCATCATACCTATCAAGTTTAGCATATATATCAACAGAGAAGGTTTCTGATATGGGAGTCATTGCATCCCTTGCTGTTTTCCCTGTGAGCTGAAGTGCCCCTGAAATGATTGTTGTTTCGTCGCGCGTCAGCTCTCCTCCTTTCCCAGCCTGCGTATCACCAGTACGAAGAATGGATAGGAATGCTTTTTCCATGATTTCATCTGAAGATATTGAGGAATTGGGATACTTTGATGTTGATGAACATGATTATACATACCTCATTGCCATGCAAGTCAACAAGTGTCTCCAACTCAGATCGGCGGAAAAGAGACATGTCTACTTTCCCGAGAAAATAGTCAAGTAGCTGGTGAAACATCCACAGAGGTGAGCGAGGACCGTCATGAAATCAAACCTTAAATAAAGCGAAAACCCTCATTTCTAGTTTATAAGGTGGAGTAATAAGGTAAGAGATAAGATAATTTTCTTAGAAAGTCTACAATTTTCACCTTGCTTATTGGATATGCAATAGGAAAACAAATCACGACAAGAACTTGGACAAATGGAGCCAACGTCGCACCGATTGCCAAACCATAGCGAGAACAAATAGCTTGGGGTATAATCTGTGTATAAAAGTAAGGGAAAGGTTACAAAAGAAGGGTTACAAATGATTTCTGTGCATGGAAGCTATATAGTGTAGCCTTGGCTACCATTTCCTTCAAGAACACCAATCGAAAGACATGGATGCATCTATAAATGCAAAGCGTAAGGCAATATAGCTATCAATTATGTGATAGTTCCGAGCGTGATCTCAGCTACACTTCGAGACAAAGTCCCGTGTGGCTCAAAATTCTCAATAATATTGACTACAGCATATCCATCTATAAAGGCTCAAGATTCTGGTGTGACTGTGGAAATCAGACACATACACAAATAGGTCAAGTTACGACACTAACCTCACCAAAGAACAGTATCAAGGTCACTGAGATAAGAATGGCACCCCAAGCTGATACCAGACTATCCAAAAATATAGGGAGTGCCTGCAAGACCAACCAGTTTAGAAATCAAGTAACTTTAACCATACACGATGTTTAAAGAAATTAGCATTTGCGAGAACTATTGTTGATCATTACCTCCATTGCAGCAGCATTGCAGATTAGCAAGGTACAAAGCAACAGATGCTGTCTCTTAACTACTGGCAATATTTTTGCTGTCACAGAAAAATCAGCAGTAAGCAGTTGTATAATTTTGAGCTCAGTTTCTCTATGAAAATTTAAAATCAAGCAACAACTTTCATAATGGATATCTATAAACCAAATAAAAAGTGTCACACAAATATCTGTTTAATGTGATCTTTCTAGTTGCTATCTTTTATCTTAAACAGGAGCACTCTGCAATTTCTTCACGGTTACAGAAATATATCCAAATGTGAGGATGGTTCTATTCTTATTCGAAGCTAGTCAAAATGAATCATTGCAGTATAAACTCAAAAGCTTTCCCTAAAAGCTAATTAATCTAGATAATAATAACCTTGATAAAGAAATTAGGATTTATTTATCTTAAAAAAGATAATAAAAAAATGTTATGTTGCACTCGAACCCGAACCGATATGCTCTTCAGACACGAACTCGAAAGGGGTTTGCAGTTCTGAAAGACAAAGACAGGAGTTGAAAAAGTAAATCAACAATGAATGGACTGAAGAACTAAGACTCTCCTCTTTTTTATGTAATTATTCCTATCCCTTTGTCCTCGAAAAGATTCGAAAAGAAGCAACAGTTCACAACGCATAGAAACAGTTAAGCATTAAAATAAATAAATTAATTAATTGTAAGTAAATTAATCACTATTCAATCATATGAAACAAAAAATATATATAATTTACTTGCATGTTTACGATCATTAGGCGTTCCAGACTTGGCAAGAACCTCAAGATCAACAAGGCTCATAGACATGAGTCCTAACGTCAGTCCAGACATCATCCCAGCAAACAACACAAGAAAAGCCACACCTGCTATCCGACTCCAGAACCCAGTTCCAGAGCATCTATACTCAAACCCCATTTGATGTCAAATTTCTCTTCTTTCTTATATTATTTGCACACTGCTCTTTGGTAAATATCAGTATCTGAGTATCCATATGTGTACCAATTTATAGCAAGAACAAATGATGAGGAGATTGGTGAAGAAGGATGAGCTACTTCATGGAGAAGACTAGAATAAAATCAGATTCTGAAGCTTAGTGGAACTCCAAGTTGAAATATCTTGCACATTGGCTTTCTATAACTAAGCAATTACTTTTCTATAAATAAATTATCAATAACTTAGTGTGAAAATAACGGAAGTTTAGAGCTAGCTTGCCGTTGAATGCTGGGGCCTTGATATGGATCGTCACCATCCAATATTTGCCCCCAACAAAATCAGGGATTTTTGTTCAAAAAAATAAATAAATATAGAAAGTGAAAAGGAAAAGGGCCGAACAAGAGGCTTGGGTCTAGGGTCGAGCCCATGATTGTTTTGATGGGCCACACAAGCATAAACATCTTTGTCCTGCCTAGTTCAGTTTGGCCCAATTTTGATTTAGTGAAAGACGGTGCCTTTTTTAAATTTCACCTCATTTAGATTAGAACTATTCAGAGAAACGTCCAATAATTAATATACAAATTAAGGAAGAAAAATGAACATTAATTCTAAGGTAAACATAAATTATCTTAAAAAACCGGGTGATGACTATTTTACAAATCATTTTCTTTATGTTCTCAACTTCAAGGATATGCACAAGGGAACAAAACGGTTTCGGCCTCTGTAAATTTAGCTTCAGCATACGTGCTTGCCTAAATAATGGTATCACAGTGGCGTGTGCGGGGGAGATTCAGATTACGGCAGTGGACTGCGCAGTGCTCCACTATCTTACGAGAACAAAGCAAGTAGGAAACACAGCTAAATCTGTTGTTATGAACTAAAGAGAGAGCTGTTGAAATGCCGACAAGTCACGAGAGGACAATAGCTCTGGCAAAGAATATGGAATCTTTGGTTATCTACTATTCTGAATAAATTCTTATCTACTATGCACACTTTGAACACAACGAAGGGAATGATTGTATTTTTACTAATCTGGTCTATTCCTATAAGATGGAAGATTTATGTATCTTAACATAATTCCAAAATTGTTACGGGGTTTTTTGAGTTGAGGTTGTTAGTTGATGCCGTGCCCACTAAAGTGTTAATATTACCAGCTGCTGATCTTCCTTGAAGTGAAAGAACTGAGAGTTCAGCTGACTGTTATCACCAATAATCCCCACAGGAGCACCGCCCATCCTGAAAACAATGAAATCTATAAGCATCCCTTACGGTAATTTTTCGCTGAGCAATAGAAGAGATTAATTTGATTGCATTGTGGCAGTCCCCACATATCCTCAGGTTTTTCACCACAAGTAAAGGCTCCCCATCTTTTGTAAAGAGCAGTCCGAATGCAACTGCTAGCTTCTCACTATGATGCGCTAACATAATCTCTTTCTCTTGTTCCCCTGTTTCATCGTCTTTAACAGAAGCCCATCTCACATCTGGCACATACCCAGCTCTCTTCATCTTGACAAACATCTCATCCAAGAACATGTGAATTTCCTTTATCCTTGGATGTGAATTATCTTCAGCCACAAACACATGCACCCTATTGTTCAATTCAATCCAGCTACACCCTGGTTTCTTCTTTATGCCTCTATCTCGCATAAGCTTTCTAATTCTTGCTGCCTCTTCCCATTTTCTGGCGCCGGAATACATACTTGCCAGCATGACATAGGGTACAGCATTTGTAGGTTCCAGCTGCAAAAACTGGTTTGCTGCCTTCTCAGCTAGCTCCATATTTCCATATTTTCTACAAGCACCAAGTAGTGCAGCCCAAGCAGCAGATCCTGGGCTAAAAGGCATGGTGTCAATCAGCCTCTCAGCTTCGCTCAACCTGCCAGCTCGACCCAAAAGATCAATCATGCATGAATAATGTTCTGCTTCAGGTTCGATCCCAAATATATCTTTCATCATATTAAAATACTTCTTGCCCTCCTCAACTCTTCCAGTGTGTGCACAAGCAGAAAGGATAGAAACAAAAGTTATACTTGTAGGGGCAATACTAGCTGCAAGCATCTGTTCGAAAAGGTTTAGTGATTCAGTTCCAATTCCATGTTGAGCATAGCCTGCAATAATGGAATTTAATGTCACAGTGTTACGTTCTGGCATCCTATGAAATAACTTTCTTGCATCTTGAAGGTTTCCACACTTCGAATACATTGCCACAAGTGCATTATTAACTGAAATTTGATTTGAAGGGAGCTCAGATTTCATTGCCAGTGCATGAAACTGTTTTCCCTGAGAAGGAGATGATAAATTAGAGCACGCGCTAATTGCACACACAAAGCTACAATCATCTGGCCAATAACCTGCACGCTGCATCTGTCTAAAACATTCAAGGGCTTCCACACATAGCTCCTTATTCTGTGCATATCCAGAAATCATTGTATTCCAAACAACCAAGTCTGTTCCACGAATCTCTTCAAATACTTTCCTTGATTCTGACATGCCAGCTCCACACTTTGCATACATATCAATCAAACCGCTTCCTACGTGATGATTTTTATTAAACCCACTTTTGATCGACTTAGCATGGAACTGAAGCCCCCCAGACAAAGCCTCCGCGCATGAAAATGTCGTTAAGACACTCGCAAGAGTAAACATATCAATTTCAAAACCCCTATGAACCATATGTCGATACAATGCTAAAGCTTCAAGCCCCCTTTTATGCTGCCCATATGCCACAATCATAGAGTTCCAAGAAACTTCATCTCTAACCTCCTCTCCCATCCCATCAAACACCATTTCTGCCTCCTCCAAAATCCCATTTTTGCTATAATAAGTAAGAAGCGAATTTTTCACCGAAACATAGGAATCGAAACCAGACAAAAAGGCCAGGGAATGCACCTGTCTTATCAAACCAACATCACAGCAGCAAGCAGTGATCACTCCAGAAAAAGTGAATCCATCCATGACAAGATCCATCTCTCTCATATCCCTAAACAAACTTAACGCTGATAAAGTATCCCCACGATCCGCGTAAGCATTAATGAGCGTGTTAAAAGAAACAAGGTCTGGTTGAGGTATTTGATCAAACAGGTGGCGTGCAACATGAATGAGTGATTCCTTTGCATAAGCAGCAACGAGAGCATTGAAAGAGAAAACGTTTGGTTCATGGGTTTGGTTAAAAGCATGGTGAGCAGTGGTTAGGAGGTTGCATTTGGAATAAAGGAGGATGAAGTGGTTGGACAGATAGGTTGAGGAAGGTACTAGAGATTTGAGGTAGATAGCATGGAGGGATTTTCCTGCTAAGAGGTCTCTGCTGGCGATACATGATTTCAAAATTTGGCGAAAGCTTTGCAGGGTCCATGAGATTTGGGTCATCTGAAGTCTAAAACTTCTCAAAAGCTCGGGACAATTGCCCCTTACTTCATGGCTCAACGCACTTCCACTACTCGCTCCCGCGCCTAGGTCATGGCTAAGTGGGTTTTAAAAAATAATTTATTTTATATATATATATATATAGTCTGATTTTTTTCTTGACTTGAGGCGGTCCATGTTCCAAACAAATAAATTACTCCTATCGAGTTGAGCCGATCTAGACGGTCTTCCAACTATAATCTTTACCCTATTAAAGTTGTATATAAAGTTATTTAGTCATTAGTTTTTCTGAAATCTTACTGGGGCACAAGCACATGTGATCAATGCTTAGTCATGACTACAAAAAAATTAAAAATTCACATCTCAATTTCTATTAAAAATGTCCAGGGAGATTATCGTTGGAAGTTTTTTTTTACACCAATCTTAAATTGCATTGTAACAACTCGCTTGGACCTTGAATAGGACTTTCTTATTTGGGCTACATGGACCTTATGATGGGCTTGCCCATCATGAGCAAATCAATCCTAATCCAAATCCAATACATTTCACTTGGACATGATGTGTCCATGAGCCCACATGTATTTCGAGTTGTTATAATGTAGCCATTAAGTAATGCTTGGTCTCGAGATTAAAAATATATATATATATATATATATATATATATATATATATATATATATAGTGGAGATATAGAAAATGTGTTTTCGTATACTTTTAATTTTAAAAATACAAAAATTCATTCTAAAAATATGTCTATTGTTTTTGTTATTATTTTTTTTGAGACAGTAATTAATACTTACATTGAATAACATAATATAATTCATCTTCTTTTATCCACTCATGTTCCAAACTTTCAAGTCTGTTGGTTTCGGCACATATCTTGTTAAAAAATTATCTCATTTAAAAGTTTAACTTTGTAAGTAAGACCCCAAAATATGATTTATATTATTTTTTAACACATTCTCTCAAATAAAAAATTTTTGGGCTTGAAACTTGCATAAACTCACATTACTTTATGCTTGATTTTTATCAAATAGAATAAGGGCTGTGAGATTCGAACTAATGACCGCTAGGTTAACAAAGCTTTAATATTATATTAAGGAATTGTCTCACCTAAAAATTTAAACTTTTAAATGAGACTCCAGAATATAATTTATATTATTCTCTAACATATCTTACATGCTATATATCTTCCTAGTTATCAGAAGCATACTGAAATAGAAATACTAATCCATCAATTCAAAACATATTCAAGAAAAATTAAAAGATATGAAGGCTATTTTCGTATTTCTAGTCTCAAAGGAATTACTCGATAAAGATATATGAACTGGTCCTTTGGTAGAGTAGAGCACACGAAGTAGGGATCATTTAACCTTCACTATAGTTTTTATTTTTTGAATCATTGATCATTTAAACTGTTGTGAGTGTTATTGAAATATTTTTTTAATTAAAAAATACATTAAGATAATATAATTTTTATGAAAAATCATTTTTGATAAATGAAAATAATCTAAAATCACACAAAACAAATTAATTTAAATATTTTTTAAATTCAATGACAAGTGACAAATAAGATGAAAAAAAACATGTAACATGCTAGCTGTGGCAGCAGAACATAACTTGTGTTAATGTCTAAATCGATATATGCACAATGGGTCCATTTCTTTCTGGATTTTAGGACTATATGAAAGAGTGAAATGCATGGCTCCCCGTTTCACTTCACTTGGGATGTTTTCTCATCAGGAACTCCTCTCTTCGATGCGGTATTGAAAATGACAAGTGCTGGTACAAAATCACCAGGCCAAAACTGTTGCTGTCGAAGGCTATCTAACTGGCCTTGGGCCCATTTACCTGGGCCCTTGATCCTTACACACCCCATTAAACCTTGCTGGGTCTGATTAATGCAATCCTGAATCCCCACCCCTTCAGTCCATCATGTTACGTTTTTTACTATGAAATGATCTGTATCTCACCCATCCTAGAAATAGTTTTCATGTTTTTTCAAAAACACTCGAGATCGAATTTCCTGTAACTGTGAGAAAATGTAACAAGCTTAATAATGCCTAATTATTATCTCGAAATTAAAAAAAAAAAGTCACTATAAAATCATTAAAAACAAGTATCGTCGCCAATAAAATCCAGATCAGTTTCGAGGTATAGTCTACCAAAATTAAGTTTTTGAAGTGGTAAAGCCTAAAACTTGAGATACACTATTTTCTTTTTCTAAATACTTTAGTAAAATAAATCAGAAAGAACTACATCAACTATCGGTGGTCCGTGCATATTATAAAGAAGAAACAAGTTTAGGAATGAGTTCAGAAACAAGAGCCAGTACTGTCAAGTGTAGGGCATGCACGAGGAACCGAAATCACTTTCAAGCTAGGCTGGACTGATTGGCCATCGAAGGTGCAAACACGGGAAGCTCCAAATAATTGGAAAGATGTTTTTATTATAAGCGAGACCACTTGATGTATGATTTGTATACACTCCATGCTTGATTGCTACCCCATACTTACTGTCGTGACGACGGTTTTTTCTCTTCTCGCACATTAAGTGCATGCAGCAGAAGCTAGTCAGTCAGGAAGTTAATATTTTTCCTTAGCTGGGAGAATAACTCTTTGCAAGTTTGTACTGGCAGCTATCCTCACTTATCATGAAGTAAGTAGGAGAAGTTACGAGAGAGTGGTCTAGGAAAATGCACTCAGTAAACAAAGCATTTATCACGAAGATTGGATGGAGAGTCATTCACGATAAGATAAGCTTATGGGCTAATGTTTTGAGGAGCAAATATGTCAGAGCACAACAGCCCATTGCTGAAGTTCAAGCCAGATGGAAAGACTCTAGAGTTGTTTGTAAAGTGTGGCCTCTTGTGATGCAGGGAACTAGTTGGTCAATTGACAATGGTAGAAATGTGCAATTTTGGATCGATAATTAGTCACAACGACTTGAACTGTTAATTGATTATGAAAAACATGTTATTACCGAAGATATGAAAAAGATTTACGTGGAAAACTTGGTGGCTAATAACGATCAATGGAACCGGGGCTCTTTTGCCCACCTTCCCCCATGCTAGTGATCATAGTATTGGCAAGCTATCCTCCTCATTCTAGGTACTGACATGGAAGAGGATTCTATGATGTGGTGACATTCACCAAATGGAAGCTTCACAGTTAGCGCAACTTATGATATTCTGAGAGATATGCTGATTGACACGAATCCAATTCATGCAATAACCTCTCTGGTTATTGATATTAAGCTGTTAATATCGGTGAACAATACAATTTTAGCAAATAAGATATGTTAGCTGAAATTACCCACCTGACCAATGGATGAAGCCTAATGTGCATGGATGTAGCAAAGGAGATCCCGGACTTATTCATGATGGTTTGGGATCCTGGATTAGAGGTTTTGCTATCAACACTAGTTATTGCACTTCGGTTAAGGCTGAGTTGTGGCAGTGATATGCAATTTAGAGTTGACCAGGAACTTGGGAATTAGAAAAATGTTTCTGAAGTAAGATTCAACTCTTGTTATCGACTTCATCTCGAGGAATCAAATTAAGGTGGACGCGAACTATACTTTAATTCACAAGCCTAGGAGGTTGTTAGATAGAGAATAAGAGGTGAAGATTCAGCATGTTTATCGAGAAGCAAATTCATCAACTGATGATTGGTTAGCTAATTTTGGTTTATCAATTAATCCAACTAATAAGGATAATTAGATCTTAACCTCACCATCTATGGGTTTGTATTTAATTTTATACTTTGACCTGATTGGGTCTTGTGTTACACACTTTTTCACTATTTAGGGTTGTAAAACCTCAATTTTAATATAAAAAATATCATATTGATTGAATATTTTGTCAAAATTAAGACAATGATGTTGTAAGCATGGCTTTAACCGACGAGATTGCACACGATTACTATTTGTTTAATATTTTTATTTAAAACAATAATTTATAAAAATATGTTGTCGCACCCCAGGTCTAATCTTTATTTTGAAAAGCGTATTAGTAAACTTTCAAAGATTCTAGTAGTAAGGAAGTGTTTTATGATTTGTTATGACTCAAAAACCTATAATTAAATGGCATGGGATATTTTTAGATATTAACGATTTAATTATCAGAATAATATCATATTATTATTTTGGATATTAACCCCTTTAGGATTTATTTATCCAAATACCGACAGTGAATAATAGCGTATCATTCCCGTCGAATATTTTGGATATTAACCCCTTAGGATTTATTTACCTAAATACCAACAGTGAATAATAGCATATCATTCCCGTCGAATATTTTGGATATTAACCCCTTTAGGATTTATTTATCCAAATGCCGACGGTGAATAATAAATTACCCAAAAAATAAGATTTTATATTTTTTTGAAATATTGGCCAATACCCTTTGGATTTTACAAACATGTTGTAAGATCCAAGAATGCAAGAAATATTTTTTTTTCTTTGCGAAATCCATGCTAAAATACATTTTTCTTAAAATTCCAAGGTAATATATATTTTTTGAACAAAAAGATTTTTTTTTTTTAAATATGATAGTGTATTGGCCGTATGCATAAAACCACATTTTTTTTATAGATATTTCGCACAAAAATTTATATTTTTATATATTTTTTATATATTTTCCCTATTTTTATTTATTTTATTTTTTATTTATTTTTTTCGTCCCGGTTACTGATGAGGATGGCCTGCTGATGAGGAAATGGCTTTTGGTGCTGAAACTGGTGGCCGGGGTTGATGGTTGCTGGAAGAGAGAGAGAGGCGCCGGGGCCTCTGGTTTTAGAGAGAGAGCGGAGGATTTGAACCGAGAGAGACGATGGGGAAGGGATAACTGACACTGGAGGTGAGGGAGATGAAGATTATCTCGGGTTTTTTACGTGAATTTCCCTCTTCTTTCCTTGTTTTTGCTTGTCTTTCCTTTTCCCAAAACTCTGTAAAATTTCCACCGATTCGTGGTCTCTGTTTTTCTCTTATTTTTCACGTAAAACCTCTTTTCTTCCCTTTTATCCATGCAGTGTTATGGAAAGTTAATCAAATCGCGAGAACTCAGAGGAGAATCAGGAAATTGATTTTGATGGAGATAAATTTGGGAAGATCACGGTTGATTTAGGAAAAATGGAATAAAGTTCCGATCTGCCTTGCTGTGATGGGAAGAAAAATAGGAGGAAATTATTATGCATAAAATTTTTAAAATTTAAAATTTTAAGAAGGTAAAAATAATTTAGTCCTTTATAATTTCTTTAATTGCATCCAATTGGATTTAATCTTGTGAGTTTGTGCAATTATATCCCCTTAAAAATTCAATTTCAACTTTAGCTTTGCGCGATTTTTTTATTTTGGTCATTGGTTCCTGATTTTCGCGATTTAATCCTTAATCGACCATTAAACTCTCAATTTGTCCAATTCAGCCCCGATTTCGCATAATTGACTTTAAAAAATCAAATTGGTCTTCGAAAATTTCAATTTCATCAATTGAACCCATATTCATTTTAAGAACTTGATTTCTTATTAACGAAACCCTTAGTAAAATTAATTCGACCAATTTTAAAGTATAGTTAAATCCTTCAACTGGACCCAAAATTAGTTCTGAAAATACAAAAATAATTTAAAACCAACAATTAGATCGAAATGACCCGTAAAATATAATTATATTTTTTTTCTTAGTTTTTACGCAGATTTATCTGATAATAAATTATTTCGACCTTTAATCTGCGATTTTCTTTATTTTCGGGTGCAAAAGGGATACGATCGAGCTCTCGAAAACATCCAATATTTCACCTCGATTGACTTGCTGACATCAGATCCCTTTATTTTATTTTTTTGTTATTTTCGGGTAGTTTTGAGGAGTGACCCAAAATTGAGTTACGACATATGTCATAAGAAAATCATATCATCCACTTCACATGCGAAACAAACACAAAGGATTCACCGGTATGCGTGGTAATAAAACCACGAATCTTTTTGTTTTAGTTCTCTATACCGGACCATAACCACCACACGAAATACTTGAATATCACGTGCTGAGTATATTTTTCCCGCATAGCCTCCAAGATGTGTGGAGGTTTGAAATTCCTCCAAATCATCATGTTTTTCTAGCCTAAAAGCTCATTTACCTTAACATGATTTTTGGTTTTTTTTTGTGTGTCTTGTATTAAAAATCATGTAACCTATATTGTAGAAATGAATTATTAGTTAATAAATAAAAAATAAAATTTTAACATTTAAATAAAAAAAACAACACTTTGAATTCAATCTTACCTAGTTGTTGTGTTGTGATTCTCATAAAACCTCATGATAACAACCTTGACAACTATCCTATTAAAATTTCTCCTTGCATGCCAATTTTTTATAATAGTTAGTCCATTAAAATTAATAAACTAACTAATTATTAACATAATAATTGTTTTATGCATCTACCAACCTAGAACTTTTCAAATTGCACATCAATTATGGGTTTACATTTAGGATTTTTAAAAACCTAATTTCATTGAAACAATAACATTCCTATCAATGATTTCATCACCAATAATATTGTGTGGGCAACCTCAATATTTATAAAGTTGAAATTACATTGTTTATTGAAATCAATTTTTAAAAGATTATCAAATGTTCTTTATTTTTTAATAGTGCATGACAACATCACACTTGATAAGCTTGCATCAAAAGAGACTGCATGTGTCTCGGGTGTTTGTTAAAGATCAACACTTAATGACTCATAATCATCAAAAGCAATGCTAGAAGAAGCAGCGGTAATCATGTCTGTATGAAACATTACTAACGTTCTCCTAGTTCATTAGGATCAAGTATAACTATAAATAAAAACATAAATTTTAGTATCATACACATTCCTAGTGGCTAGTTGTAAATCATAAGTATCACAGGTAAAAAAGAATAAGGAGCAATAAATCACTTGAGTAGATTGAATTTGTTTGTATATAACCAAAACATATGTTCTTTGATTCCATTAAAAATTAAGGACACGCCCTATGAATCATTGAAAGGGTGCATCATGAATCAATCCACTATATCATATGAATGATGTCATATTATGTGTTCATTAGTCTTTAGATACATAAACAACCTTTACAATCTAGGAGTTATTGAAATATATATAAGCTTTCTATAAGCAACAAGAGTCCTTTCCCTATCAATTTTGAGTTTATAATGAGTATGCTTGTATGTTTTGTAATCAATCAAATTTATATTTTCAAGGTAGTACAACATGCAGAAATTTGGATACATGTTAATTTTCTAGCATCCTAGGTTGATGGGTTTCATCATAAATTCAAAATCTTAAAATTTCTATTCAGCCTATTCCTTTCAAGTTAAATGTTTTTCATTCATTCAATAATTTTATCGTAACTAGCCTCACTCAGCCCATGACTTGACTTAATTTCGAGCACTTATACAATAATCAATAAATTTTTATTATTTATACATTCATCCTATAATAGTTCATTAAAATCTTTCATAATATGAAAAAAACTTGGTCGCATCTCTATTTGGTTTCTTATCTATGATTGGACATTTACCTAGATAATCTTAATTCACTATCATCATATCAATAACCATATTTCTATAAGAATTGTTATTGTCATCTATAATTTCATACACGTCACTAGAATTAGAACTTGACTCAACCATCCTTTTTATTATGGTCCCATTAGGAACATATGATTTTTTATGTTCAAACCAACACAAATATTTGTTTTCATGAACCTTTTGTATAAAGGACGCATCGTTACAACATTTGGATCAATTTTTTTATTTTTATACCTCTTACATAGACATCTAATACTACCCCACTAATATTTATTGGATTAGATAGTGTATAATTAATAAAACCCCAAACTTCATCACAATAATCCATCTTAAGCAACATACATACAATATTGATGACAAGAAATATTAATTAACTATGTGAAGTAAATAATTAGGTAACAATGATTCAACTCAAACTCATTAAATCTATCTTAAAAGCAATCTTAAATCATTGTCAATTAGCATAAATTCAAACTCCTACACATTAATTGCAATTTTTATCTCAACAATAAAATTGATAAAATATCAAATCTACCCATTAAATAAACTGCTTATTTTATTACAAAGCACCTAAGTCACAAAATAAAAATTATTTTTATCAAATTATAAACAAATATAATTTTTCAAAATCTCAAACAAGTCTTAACATGTACAACTCATACATTCATACAACAAATCTCTAAGAAAAAAAACTATTAAACAAATAAACACATGAACAAACTACATGTATCATAAATCTGCAATAAAAATTAACATTTTAAAATTGAATTCAAATTGATAGTTTTGCTTACTTGATAAAGGTGAATCGTAAAAAAAACAGAATCAGAAAAGAAATTCTGACAGACTGAGTGTTGGGTTGGTCGGATTTATGGCGATGAGAGTTTAATTTGTGACAAAATGGTGGGGTCTGCTTTTTTTTTTTTTTTAGCATAGAAAAAAGAAGAAGATAAAAAAATGATAGGAAGGGAGAGGGTGGGGGGGTCGCTCGTCAAATCATAATTTATAAATGGGTTTATGGACGGATTCTATTGATATTTTTATTTCATCGGTAATTTTTCTGTCCAAATAACATGTCATTGTATTTTTAATTGTCCTCTTTCCCAATGTAAGCTCAGTGGTAAACACCAGCACAAACTTTTTACCGGTATTTACCGATGGACATAGCAAAAAACTATTATGTAGGTTGATTTCAGAGTAATGATCTACCGATACAAGTTTGTTTATCAATATTTCTCTTTGTATTTGCCAATTTTTTATAATAAAAATAATTAAGAGAATATATTTAGATCCATGCCCATTCGGTATCATTGAAAAATAAAAGATAACAACCGTTCGTCAATGCTTGTTCATGTTTTAATTATTATTATTATTGTTTAGAAACAATTTTCACCAACCATATTACGTCTTTTCGTCTTTTGTTTAACATCTCTAATTGCTGTTTGTTTTATCATCACTGTCGTCTACTTAGAGAGGGAGAGTTTTTTCCTTTTTCTGAGGTTAATTTGCTCAACTTGTGATTAAGATATTGTTCCAGATCGTTTTCGAATTGAATTGAATAGATCCGCCATTCAACCTTCAGAGTACATCGATTCTGAAAATCATGTTAGTTGAGGTAGACCACGACAAAAACCAAAATCCAGGTAGTTGCGGCAGAAAATCAAAAACTAAAATCCAGTTAGCTGAGGCAGAACACAGAAAACTAAATGGCAATTATATTGATTGACTTGGTCGGGTATTTTAATAATTTAAAAATAAAGGTTTCAACAACAAACGCAGAGACCAGAAGGCTTAAACGAAGAAATTAAGAGTCGGAGAGCATATAATGCTACTTCGTAGACTTGAGACATTCAAATGGAGTCTCAAGTTGATGTATTTTTTGGACCATTGGGGTTAGGTTTTCTTTTATAATTAAGATGCGGAAGGAGTTCAAAAACTCAGTACCATGTATAGTTGGATCAAACTGTACTCGGCATTAATATCATTTTCAAAAGTCCTGATTCCTTCTTAATCAAGGGGTTTCCCCCCCTTCTAATTTATCAAATTGTACTTCACATTTTATCTTTTGAAAATATAGTTGGAAGCTCAAGATCATGTTCTTCTTCACCGCAAAGATCTTGCACGCAGCAAAGTTTTGATTACCTAGAGGCCTGATTAGTGTGCACATACTTCCGTCGCATCCACGTCATGAATTAAAGCTAGAGTACCCGCAAGGATAAGGACCAGCCAGCCAATGAAATTGTGAGAAAGTGAGGTTGGGTTTATCTCATCATCCCAGCTTCGTATTTCCATGCAGAAAATATCTCATCACCCTGCGAGGTTCTTGGCCAATAAGTTTCTCCACTTCTTCAGCCCATTCTAACCGCTTACTTCATTTATGAGAGTGGTAACTTGATAGTATCCTTATTCATGGACACTCAACTGCCATGGTCCCAAATCAGACTTTGAGTTCTGAACCGTGGAATTGCTTCATGAAAGACTTTTATTCTAGTCAATGCTAATTAACAATTTTATTTATTTATTTATTTTGATAAGGAATAAGGGAAGAAGAAAGGGATTAATTTATTTTGGCCCATTGGGATTTACGTGTTTTATTCACATTAAATTAGTTGGTGGGTGTAGTTTTCGTTGACCTCTCCATACTTTTACTTGGGAATGGACCTCAATTGCACAAGAGAAAATCGAAGATGGATAGATAGAGAATGAGACAAGGAGAGCATTCATGAAAGGATTAGGAAGGGGGGCAAGGTTGGTTAAATGAGGGAGCAACGGGACCATGCAATGTCTCCTACGAAGTTTGTGAGGAATAGACCAGCATGAGCATCATGTTAGTTGTCACCAAGGGACCAGGGTCTCCAAATTGGTCCCCGAGCCCTACACTCTTCTTCTATGTGTTTAAGTGGGCTTGTGGTGTGGGGGCAGCTAACGAGGGTTTCACATGCCATAATAACCTTTTTCTACTACAAACCACGTGGCCACTTCAATTATTCGATTTCCCTTTCTCTTCTGTTTTATCTCTAAGCACCCAATTAATTTTGTGTTAACATGTTAAGCTAATTGTAACTCTATCGGGTTTGTCCTAAACAACCTAAGAAAAATCCTAAGATAAGCCAAAACTTCATCTGGATAAACCTAAATTCTTACATGTCTGGATGACAAACCAATAATTTCCTGCCCCGGAATCGGGTTCTTGATTACCTGTGAATCTAAACACACAAACAGTCCGTGTAGTTTACTGGCTTCAATTCGGGGTGTGCGCCATCCATCTCATTATTTGGGATCTCCCATAATTCCTCGCTTGCCGTCCCAGAGCAAAGCTTGTGCCTGTCCAATAATGTGCTCATAAATTGCTTCAATCAGATCATTATAGCTATGGAGGAGACTTGCATGGTAACAATTGGGGAGGGGGGCCAATATTTTTCGAGCATTTAACTTGGATTGACCCTTCATTCTGGAGACATTATTGTTGCTCTGTCATGTTTATTAGTCAGTTTCAAAAGCTCTGACATTTTATTCCACTATGTACCTCAACACTTAAAGAGCTTATGAATACAGGGTGTTGACTTTTTTTTCTTCTTCTTTTACTCTGAACCAAAAACGTTTTTTTCTCACGCATGCTTTTGATAATTTTAAATTAATTCCTGTTTGAAAACATGAAATAATTATTGATAAACATTCAATACCAAAAAAAACACAAAATTTAAAGTGATTCACAGTGTATTTATAATATCATAAGCGGGAAGCTTTTTATTTTTTAATATATCAGAATAAGGTTATATAATATGTATTTATAGTAGAACCCTAAATTATATTGAAATAGAGTTATATATTTTATGTTTATAGTAAATCCTAAACCATCCAAGTAAACATAATCCTTCTATTTCGTTCAAGTATTTGTTTATGAACCACAAACTACAGTAATTTTACACTCCTTGATGGAATCCTTTTTGGTTTTGTTCCATGTTGGAAATTTTGATTTTGATTTTGATTTTATATCCTGCAACTTGTCATTATAAAGATTTATTTAATGATTTAGTTCAAAATAAGTTTTTAATAATATAATATTAAAACTTTAAAGATAAAATGATGACAAGTTGAAAGTGATTAGATTTAAAATAATTTAATAATACAAAGTATCGACATATCTAAAAACATTTAATAAGGCATCTAATAATTTTAGATTTTGAATCATAATAATTCTTCGATATCTTAGAAGTAATAATAAGATAAGATTGATCAAATTATCGTCGCTAGTCGCTAGTGTAGTTTCGTTGATGCTAGTATCAGACTCTATAAAATAACTAAAAGGAGTGTGATTCCGCCTTGGTACCTATGAAGTATTTACCATTTTGTGCTAAATGAATTTAAATTAAGCAACATTTTTTAATCGTAACAACTTTGATGCAATTATTGATTGGGTACATGAGTTACACATTGTAAAGGAGAGGTTACCGGAAAATAAGTTAATTCACATGAAAATACCTATAAAATTTTTTTATCAATTATTTTTTATAGGTATTCTGCTGTGAACATTACAGTCAAAATATTTTATTTTCATTTTATCCGGTCTATACTGACAGGAAGTTTTCATCGATAAATACCGATAGAAATACAATAAAAAATATTCAGTCAGTAAATATTGATAATAAACACCGACAGACTTTCATGCGAAATAGTAAACACTGCTTATTCTTGCAGCAAAGTATGAAGAACTCGCACACCAGCTCGAAGAGTCTGCAGAACCCCCGCATGGCACAAGTGAGAATCATAAGCTCAGTTTAATTGTCGGTTGGAGGATGCGGCTGAGATTGGTTTTTAAAGTGTTTTTTATTTATAAATATATTAAAATATTATTATTTTTTAAAATTATATTTAATATAAAATAAGATAAAAATAAATAATTAAAAATAAAAATAAAAATATATCTTTTAAATTTTTTATAAAAATAATTTTAAAACACAGTTAAGTGGTAAGCAACTCCTAAGTCAGAGTCATGACTCTAAGCGTAGAGAAAGTGTTGCAGCACCGAGCAGCATGGTTTATAAATTTTCTCATGTTAATGTACAATTATTTGATATCTTATGTACTTGTGTAACTGTTATATTAGTTGCAGCTGTTATGTGTAGTACAAATATTAATGGCCAACACATTCGAGGCTGCTTGCATACTTTTAATAGCTAGGGCCTGCTGCTATATCGTTTTCCTCTCTCGCTATATTCTACTAACCACCCCAGTAACTGGAGTGTGGACTCTTAGTTCCATGCCGATAAAAATATTAAGTAGCAGGTTAAGTTTTAATATATAATTTATATTATTTTTTAATATATAATTTAAAAAATAGAATGAATTTTAAATTCATGATTGTTTACTCAATCAAACTCTAATAAAAATTAAACAACCACTTAAATAAAAATACTTAAATTTTTAAATAGAATCTCAAAATATGATATGTGATATCTTTGAGATTTTTTTTATTCTAATCTTATATCACATGTCTCTGGTTTGTTAAGTTACCCCGAGTTAATTTAAGTTCTTTTCTTCTGCATTGTATTTTTTAAAATTTCTTTTATCTTTGACATTTGGTTATTAAGTCTTAAACTTCATTATCTCTATTCATTTTTTCGTTTTAAGGTTGTTTAGTATCTCAACTTGTTTTTAGTTAATTTAAATGAAGTTGTCTCTCATTATTGTAGCTTGAATATCCATTTTTAGTTAATTTGGTCAGGCTCTTTGCGTAACGTGAGCCACCTATCTAGTTCATTATAAACTCAAATAGAAGGGTTTTTTTTTTATTATTATTATTATTACCCTTCTCACATTAACTATAAACTAAAAGAGAATGGAGTTTATCATAACCCTGGTCACAGATCACTACTCATTTGAATAAAACTTTGTTTTTTTCAATCATTTTTTTTAATTTTATCATTTAATGTTAGATTTGTTTAATGAGTTATTATACTCTCATGACATGAGTCATGAATTTGACAAGTTAATCTTGTGGACTAAGGTTTTTTTATTCTTCTTAATCAACTTTTTATCCAATTTTATTCTTTAATATTGGGTTAATTGGTAATTAAATTTCATAATTTATTTTATTTACTTTCTATTATGTTATTTCAACCCCATGACCCAGAATAGTGCTTAATGAGTTGTGTTGTGTTGAGTTGATTGAATTTTATTTTTCGTGTTACTTTTTTAAGTGAATTGTTTTTCAATTTCAACATTGGATTGATTGAAAATAGGATTTCACAATATATTTTGATTTGTTTTTTAGGATATCTTAGTCTCATGATTAAGATCTTAGGTTTTATTATTTTAATCCAAGTTAAATTGAGTCATTTTTTATGTTATTTCTATGGGTGTCTCGATCTTATGATCCAGGTCACTAATCCTTCAATAATGAATTTTTATTTTACTGTGTTTTCTTTGTCTCATGATCCAAATTATAAGTTCGGCTAATTGATTTAAGTTGTCTTTTACTTTTATTTTTTAATACCATCCTTCAATATTGGACAAAAATTGAAATTTATGATTTATTCTAATTCGTTTTTCATGGGGTTATTCTTTTTTAGATTATTTTAAATATTATCTTTAAATATTTGGTTGATTAGTAATTAGGCTTCATTTTTTTTATTTGCTTTCCATGGTGTTATCATAATTTCATAACCCGGGTTGCAGAGTTGACATGTCAACCCGAGTTGATCCAAGTCAATTTAATATATTGCTATCTTAATATTAAAAAACTAATGTCATCTTGAAAACTTCTTGAGTAAAACTATGTTTTTATTACTTGTATGAATTGTTTTTGAACACACAAAGTCAATTGAGATGTATCAAATCAACTCACACAGTTTAAATTCTTTCTACTAGAAAAAAGATCAGTAATATTTGAATATATTTTTATATTTCAAAAAAATTAACCTATGGAAAAAATGTAGAATATCAATGTTCAGTTTATTCTATATAGAATTGATAATTTTAACACTCGCATTCACTGGCAAGTGAATTGGAATAGAGATGGCCATGCTATTATATTAATATAATAGTTGAGTTTGTGTGTTAGAATGAGGCATCGAAGATTACAGAGAGATGAATTCGATATTTTAAAAATACAATGAAAACAGAAAACCTTATTTTCACTTAAAAAATAGCATGTGAATATTAATTACGTAACCTATAACTCTTAAAGGCATATAATAATAAAGATGTGGTCTTTGTATTTAACTTTGAATCTGTAACTTTGCCTGCTAGTTTTTTTTCTTAGCTTACTCTAGATGCTTAATTTGAACATAACGGTATAAAACAAACATAATTGTGAAATAATCTAAATAGATTAAGTATTGGCGTTGTTTTCTCAAAAAAGAATGCTGCAGGGGAAGAAAAAAGAGAGACCTAGCAGATCTTCATGACGCATTCGAAACTAATGGCCCCCAGTCATTAAGCAACTACCAACCACATTATTTGCAGTCCTAGCTACAGGCTACTTCCAAGTAGTTTCAACATTCCATTGATGACCAATCCACCTTAATGGTCGAGCTTGGAGAAAGATTAAGAAAGTTATTTGACGATGATGAGCATGAGCTGTCCCTCACTTCATTTGAATACAATGGTGTAATAAAGCAAAGAAAATTAAAATCCTAATAAAGAGAAACAAAAGTCCTCTAAATCTGGGAGCTGATTTGCCTGCCTCCATATACACCACCGCCACCGCCACCAGCTCACCTACCTCCCTCGCTTTGCCTTCCATAATTCATGCAGAGGGCGTACGACAAAGTGAGACTCTTCATTTTTTATTTTCCCCTTTTGTTTTTGTTACAAAACACTCAATCAATGACCTTCAGCCTCTTAATTTTAACTCCTCCTTTTGAGCTTGAGTTGTTTAATACTAGTCTTAGCTGAGATCATATGATCATGACCAAAAAATATTGCTAGTGGGGGGTGGTCAGAAATCAGGTAGCCGAAAAACTAAGTGCCGACGATGGTTGGAATTAAATTGTTGCCAATAATTGCTTGCGCGTTCGATATTTTTTCGATTCTTTACCTTACCCAACTCTAAAAAACACACAATCTCATCAAATACCTCCTTCCCTTTATTTGTCAAGCAACAAAGATTTATAACGAACAATCCACTTTATCAGTCTCCACCGTCCATGCTTGATAGCTATATATCCTGAGCAATGTAGGCATTTTACTCAAAATTGATGCTGGCTCGATGACTTGGGTCATCGTGTATGTTACTCAAAGTATTTGGGAATCAGCTGTTTCGTTTTAGGGAATGGGGAAACCTTTTCTTCACATTTTCTTCACATTGTTAATTAGGATTTATTAACATATTTATTTAGTGAATAGTAAATAAGAGTTGAACCGACGGTCAGTGACATCTAGCTACTTAATTACCATTTCTATAGGCCGACTGACAATACTAATTGCTAGCAAATTACTCCATCTTTCTAATTGAGTTCCAACCTACACAACATGATACCGATTGATTTGTTTCCATTGAGACTAAAGGTTTGACTTCAAATCAAAAGGTTGTTGTCTGTGATATATACATATATTTGGCACTACGGATTAAAATTAAGCAAACAAAATGGGCCAATTTGAGGGTTAAAGAGGGAGAATATGGCCGACACGGAGTTATAAGGCAAGGAAGCACATGGTCCCTCGGTGGTTGCACTATCTACAGCTCAAGTTACCGTGGGACTTTGTGGGTCTCTTTCAGCCATTTTCTATTAGATTTACTGTCGGTATGGCATTTGAACAATGCTGCGGCTGCACTACTTGTAGCACAATAATATTTAGCAGAATTCTGAAACCCGGTCGGGTAGTTGATCTGCTTAAGGTTGGATTACCGGGTCATTTCTCGATTCCAATTTCTTATATATAAAATTGTTAATGTGTGCAAAGGGTTTTTTTACTAGATATGACCAAGGTAATCGGATTAATTTGGATTTTTAACTAGAAGGTTTGTTTTTTCTTTTTTTTTTAAAAAAAAGCGGACCTAATTCCAGTCAGAAATGACCGGATCCCGATCAACCCCCTAGCCAGGGAAGCTTTTAAGACTACGATAATTGTAGAGCCTTTTTCTTTCTCTTAAGCCTTAGCTTTTAGTTTTCTACTTCCCACATGAACTGCAATATCCAAAACATATATTAGCTACATATAGCCCCACGCGATTTTGCTTTCGGTGGAGCTCACTTTTCAATCTAAAAGGGTAGGGTTTGAGTGTAGCACTACCAATGCTGTGATAAAATAATTGAGCAGAGGAATGTGTGATGTCTTGTGGAACGAACGAAGCAGAATGCGAGTAGAGTTAACATTTGCTTGGTGTCCTAAGCAATTATTAGGCATAAGAAATATTCATGTCTCTATAGTCAAAACCATCTTTAATTGAACCTCTCCTGGTAAGCCACTATATATATGCTAGCTACATTGATATGCAACCTCACCACAGCAGCCAATCCATAAATCCTTCTTCCGAATCATATATTCAAGTCCAAGGAATTCTTCTTCCAATTCTCATCTCTTGTGCTTTCCTTGTCTTGAAAATCCCTTCTTGCTAGCTACCATATAGCTGTTTCTTTCTTTTGCAAAATTTTGAAACTCTTTAGCTTGAAAACAACTTGTTCAATAGATAACAGAATGAGGTTGTTGTCTCGAAAAGCCACGTGTAATACTCATGGTCAAGATTCCTCTTACTTCCTAGGATGGCAGGAATACGAGAAGAACCCATACGATGAGATCAAGAATCCAACAGGCATCATTCAGATGGGTCTTGCAGAGAATCAGGTTAGAAAAACATGCCCATAATTGTTTCTTCTATCATCTATTTTGGTCCCTTGGGTGGTATGGTCAGGAATATAGCTTTAGGTCTGTCATTTTATCCCTATTTTATTTACAGAGATGTTGCATACTGCCAATCAGAACTGTTTCTCTGCTTCCTTTGTCCTTGTTGTCGATATTCGTATTATATTAGAATTACAGGTAGCTTACGCTCCATTTGCTATTTTTTGCAGCTCTCTTTTGATCTTCTTGAGTCATGGCTTGCTAATAACCAGGACGCCTCTGGGTTCAAAAAAGATGGGCAATCCATATTTAGAGAACTTGCTCTTTTTCAAGATTATCACGGGCTTCCCGCGTTTAAGAAAGTAAGTTCATTATTGCTTGCTTTTTTTGGTCACAAGCGCGCGCGCGCGCGCGCATACGTGTTTATGAATGATTTATGTATCTAACGAAGCTCGGTTCCAATATTTTTTTTCTTTACAGGCAATGGTGGAATTCATGGCTGAAATAAGAGGCAACAAAATAACCTTCGATCAAAACAAAATAGTGCTCACTGCTGGTGCAACTTCGGCTAATGAAACGCTCATGTTCTGCCTTGCTGAACCCGGCGAGGCCTTTCTTCTTCCCACTCCATACTACCCAGGGTAAGTATGATCAATCATATACCATATCTTCCTAGCATAAACCAATTAATTTCCCTACTACTGCTTACATTCTACTATATCAAACTATTTTTTAATTATTCTTGCAGATTTGATAGAGATCTCAAGTGGAGAACTGGGGTTGAGATTGTACCAATTCAATGCACAAGCGTAAATGACTTCAAAATCACTACACCAGCCCTTGAAGAAGCTTTTCAAGAAGCCCAAAAGAGAAACCTGAGGGTTAAGGGTGTCTTGGTCACAAACCCGTCAAACCCTTTGGGGACTACAATAACCCGCAATGAATTGAATCTTCTTTTAAGCTTTATTAACGAAAAGGGCATTCATATAATAAGCGATGAAATTTATTCGGGCACAGTTTTTAGCTCTCCAGGGTTTGTTAGTATCATGGAGGTTTTGAAGGATAGGAAATGTGAAAGCACTCAAGTTTGGAATAGAGTTCATGTCGTGTATAGTCTATCAAAGGATCTTGGTCTCCCTGGCTTTAGAGTTGGTGCAATTTACTCCAACGATGACATGGTTGTATCAGCAGCAACTAAAATGTCTAGCTTCGGTTTAGTGTCTTCTCAAACTCAATATCTTCTCTCTGCCCTGCTCTCGGATAAAAAGTTCACGAGGAATTATATCTTGGAGAATCAAAAGAGGCTTAAGCAACGTCAACAATTGCTAGTCAAGGGCCTTGAAAAGGCCGGAATCAGCTGCCTGAAGAGCAATGCAGGCTTGTTTTGTTGGGTTAACTTGAAGCATCTCTTGAGCTCTAACACGTTTGACGCGGAAATGGAGCTTTGGAAAGAGATTGTTCATCAAGTTAAGCTCAATATCTCTCCTGGTTCTTCTTGCCATTGCACCGAGCCAGGTTGGTTTCGAGTATGCTTTGCTAACATGTCTGAAGAAACTCTAAACCTTGCTATCCAACGACTGAAGTCATTTGTGGAGTCCATGAACAATAATCGAAGCCATCACCAACTGCTGAAAAACTCAAGAAGATCAAAGTCCCTCACCAAGTGGGTCTTCCGGCTATCCTTTGATCATGACCGTGAGTCCGAGGAACGATAGCAAGGTAACTGTGTGATCAAGTGTGAACATATTGAAAAAACTTCACAAAATATATTTTTGGTTGATCATAAGAAATTTGTTTCCTTTTTTATCTTTTCTTCAATTGTAGAAAGTGCACTCGATCACTGCGTGGAATAGCTAGATTTCTTCTGTAAAACGTTGTGTTTATTCCCACCCGCCCTTTCCGTAAAATTCTTCAAATCAAGGATATTATGATCAATGTTATTAATTATGAGTTATATATTTAACATAATGAAAGGAAAAAAAAAAGTTATCCTTCTTTTTCTTCTCTTGTATAATTATAACTTGATTGACTTAAATATATAATATTTAATTATTATATCGAAATAAAGAAGACAAAGTAATCAATAAAAACGGAAAAGATATGATATATCTCATATCTTTTATTTTAAAAAATACTTTAAGATTATCTACTAATATATTTATTATCTCTATATTTTCAGCCAAAGTTATCTTTATCTCTTACGTTATTTATATTCTAAAACACAAATCAAATACAAACTCGGATATGTATTGGTGAGTTTGATCGTTACATTTACAAATTACTTTACTTGCAACAACAACAACAACAAGCGTCGTCGACGCATAATGGTTTTCCGCGTATTGATGGATAGAGACGGGGGACGTTTGTTGCCGACCTAGATGTAGTCGGTCTCCATTAAATGCGTCTCAACGGGCCACATGAGCATTGCATATACACGCCAGTTTTTTTGTACACTGCTCGATCTTGAAGTTGGTTTAATCAGTTTGAGAAATGTTTTTGAAAAAAATTAAAAAAAAGAGTAGCATATTAAATCAGAGTGAATTTAAATTATGCACTGTGTATAGTACCGGGACACTGGGAGATGTGTTTTTGTGGGTCAAAAGGCTGAGTCAAAGGGGGGAAAATGTTTGTTTTATGTAAGGAATAACAAGCTAGCTAGGGTTTCCAGAGGAAAAACAAATTCAAAAGAATCCCACCACTCTTCTCTTAGCTTCAACCAAAAGGCATGTAAAGGGCTGGCAAGATTGTCACTATGCACGAAACAATATTTGTCTGGGAGAGTTTCTTGAAACATTTCAATGCCTTTTTAGATATACACTGTCTAGGATCAATCAAGAGTGCTTACTTTTTTTAGAAAAGTGTGTTTCCTAAAGCTGCGCGGCTTCGCATCTTACTCAACCCCATTACAATATTTGTCTCCCAAAAGACCAAACTTCTGTCATGCCTATGTGTAGAAGTGTGGTGCAAAAGCTTTATTTTTACAAGAAAATAAAGAGAACTAATGTCCTTCCTTTATCAATAATGTTTGGTTGGAGAATTTCTCTCTAATCATGGTGCTTTAGTTGTCCGAACGTTATGTGATCACAGAATTTTTTAGTTCATTGAATTGCTTCTCCGAGAAATCATCTTAATTCAAAAGTTTAACTTTTAAGATACATCTTCAAATATAATATATATTAGACTCTAATATATTCATTTAAGTGAAGGCACTCAAATTCATGATCATTTTATTATCAAAACTCTGACATAATATCAAATAATCATCTCAACTCAAAAAATTAGATTATTAGATAAAATTCAAAATATTATTTATATTATTTTCTAACACACATTTTCAATTAAAAATCTTTTTGACTTTAAATTTTACATAGATCTACACTACATTGTGCTTAGTTGTATTAATTAATAGTGATGATAAGATTTGAATTTATAATTATTTAGTCATCAATATTCTAAAATTTTATCAAATAATCATCTAAATCTAAAAATATAATTTGCTAAGTGTGACTTTAAGATATAATTTATATTAGTTTTTAACACATTCTATCAAGAAAAAGTTTTTTAAATTTAAAACTTGCACGTACTTATCATTATCTTGTGATAATTTCATAAAATAAAATAAAATAAGAGAAGAAAAATTTGAACTCGTGATTATTGAGATAACAACTTTATATCACTAAAAAATCTATCTAATCTCAAAAACTTAGACTTTAAAGTTGAGTTTTAAAATATAGTTTACATTATTCTTTAACATTGCTACCACAAGAGCTTCCATTCATGATTTATATGGTATGCACTTGCACTATCATAAGTTTTTATGAAAAAATACAGGTTCAAATTAAAATCTTCATGGTAAACAATAAAACATCATAACATATAGTTTATATCCTTAATCAAATAATCCCCAAATTGCATCCTCCTCCGTCATCTCTAGCTTTATTTTCATTTCTATGATCTTTATAATGATTAATATTTATAAAGTTTTGTTTCATTATCACTGTCAAAATTGATATCAAAGCAGCATGGTTGCCAATTGAATAGATGGATTTAGCTTCCAGTGCTGGGGCAGCAAGAAGAGACTCTCCTTCTGATATTTGATAATTTCATCCAAAAGCTCGAAGGAGAACATTGAGTTTTAATGGAAGTTTTTCTACTCACTTTATTGACTACGTACTGATCAAGCACAGTAATTATCTCTCAAAAAAGTCTAAATTTTACAGTATTCTTAAAAACCAATATATGTGTGTGTGTGTGTGTGTGTCTTTATATATCATCCCACCCACAGGCTCTCAGATGTATTATGTACCTCAAGTTGTCATTAAACTTGACTCTGTTGCTTGTTCATGAAGTTTAACAAAGGCACAAAGCCCGTTTCCATGTGCTATGTGGGAGAGACAAAATATCAGCTCCCTGATTAAAAGAAAATGAAAATAAAATTATTATTATTATTATTATTACCATTATTATCAAAATTTAATAATTTAAAATAACTAGAATTATTTTTGTATTTTCAAAGATTTGCGGCGAACACCTGTAAGAACTACCCATGATCCTTGCATGTGATGAGAAGTTTTATATGTAACTCCCAATTGTGGTCAGAGATAAATAAAAAATAAACATACTAATTAATTCGTAAAGTATATAAAGAAAATACAAATTTTGGTCGGCTTCTCTTTATGTTCTTGTTGACTAAAGCATAGCATGTGCCCTACATTTTTTTTGGTTTTCGCTTTCCCATTTATGTATAATAATTTTTATATATAATAGCAGTTAATATAATTGGGATTGATGTATTAAAAGAAACTGGAGTAGCGTTGGGATATGAACAGTACTATTTGATATTAAATTATAATTTTCTGGTTAGACTAATTTATTAATTGAAACATCAACGTGATTTCAATTGAATTCATTTTCTTTTAACATGTATATGATTCTGAAAGGTACATTAATCTTCGATTTGCTATACAAAATAATATTAAATTTAATATTAGTTATTTAGGAGTTGGTTTATACAAAGTTTATTAAATTTGACTTGCTAAGCTAACTCAAATTTAACCTAAATCTAAATTAAAAAAAAATATTTATTTCAGATTCAACTGATCAAAATTTGGTTAAATTTTTTGAAATAATATTATTTTAATTTTTTAAATATTAAAATAATATGATTTTTATCAACTTAGGTCAATCTTTGCTATATAATGTACCATGCTAAAATGAAAATTAGTTTTCGCTTACAAGAATGTGTAGCAACAAAGATTAAGCAGCACCTTTTAGCTTTGATAAAAACAGACGTGAAAGATCGGTAAAGCTTGAGTCATCAAACAGCTATTTTATTGGCTTTATTCTTGAAAACTACAAGCAAAAATATTTAGACATGAAAAGAACTGATTAAGAACGTTTATGCCTACAATCAATTGGACATAAACATCACAATTAGACATTAAACACCTCCAAATGTTTGCATTTACTAATAATGAAGGGACACTGACAAGAAAGCCTTCGCCATAATGAGTTGTCCAAAAATAATCAATCAATTATCGATCGGCATTGGACAAATTAAACCTTGAATGTAATTATGGTTATTTTATTAATATTGTTATAACTATTCACTAATTATACTATCTACAAAGTTAGTTGCTAGAAATAGCTAGAAGTTGTCTCTAACATGAAACCCAATCCAATTTACTGATTTGGAAATACTTGATCTGAATTGTATTTCATTTAAAATTTATTTATTTTTTTAAAAAATCATTTCACTAAAAAGAAACAACACCAATCAAATAAAAAAATCGATTTAAAAATTTAGTAGGTGGTCCAGCAATATAAACATGGGAGTAAGAGTTTTGCACCTCTTATAGTCTTAGATTCGAGATCTATAATTGCTAATATAATGATTATTAAAAATTTACATCGTTAATAATTTTAGAGCTCGTTAGATTAGTCGAGAGGTCCACATAAACTAGTTTGAATACTCACATCAATAAAAAAAAAAAAAAAATTGCGGATTTCAGTCCATTCGTGACCTAACTCTTCGACTGAATCTTATAACCATGGTCGTTGTCAGCTGAAGTGCCGCCATGAGAAGAAAATTTTGATTACTTTGGTATGGGTGTCATGTGGGTGTCGCATGAGCAAGCCTCGGCCATCACCTGCTAGGGGAACATAGAGCACCTGCACAAGATAAATTTTTTGGTTAGCCGAGTGAGAAGGGTGAGGACGTAGGGTATAAGGGTTTTTCTCTCTTGGAATGACATATCTTTTCAAGCTGCAACCTGGTATGCCTTGCCTTTGTTGATGCTTGTATATATATGGGGACAAAGAGGGTCATGCGAACATGGTTCTTTGCCTCCCTTGCAGTAATGCTGCCATAAAAAAACAATTATATTTTCTTAAATGGGGTCCCATTTGAGGGGTCAAGACATATATTGGTGTTGTTTTTTCAAAAAGTTTTTGAATGATTGAGCAAATTTTACATGTTTTCTTCTTGTTTGTCTTGTCTTTAATTTTTCATGGGGGCTGTGATGTGGGGGGGGGGAATTAATACAGCAGTTTATGGTCTCTCTCTCTCTCTCTAGTACTCGGGTGAAGTAGATACGTCTTTGTTTTCAAAATTGAGATACAAAAAATACCAGGGAATAAAATCTCCTTGACCTGAACTCGATGCTTGATCAATGCTATTAAAAAAAGACGAGGAGGATAAACAATAAAACTATTTTATAAATTATATTGATTAAAATGTAGTGATACTTTTTATTCTAGAAGAAAATCCCTATTTATATCATATCAATTGTTTCGTAAATTAAATAATATGTTTTCGTGTATCGCCCCGTTTTTATTTAATGTCTCCAAAATACACACTTGTTCTAGTACTGGAAGCTACTGTTTTTATACAAAAAGATAGAAGGAAATGTAACTGCCATATTTCATTTCGAATTATATCTTGAATTTTACTTATTAGTTTAACATTAAATTGAATTGATTCTTAAATAATTAAATTGATTGTTTAACATGGTATAGCGTTAATGTATCTATTTATTCTGTTCTTTTCTCTTTACATGAATTATGGTATAAGAAGCTAGCTTAGTGATTAGGTCAGAAGTGCAATTAATTAAAGACAATGCGAAGCCTCCATTGTCTGTCAGCTGAAGCTTTCTGCAACAATCTTACAACATTCTTTGAATGTCTTGTTGAAGGATAAGAAATACCTCCTCCATCGTTACTATACTCTCCAAAGCTGAAGCCGGTCAATTCGAACTCAATATTTTAAAACCATTATCACCCATTTTCAGCCTATCCCACTGCTAAGAAGTAAACAAAGTCCTGAAAAAACTCACAGCTTCCCTCTTGATTTCTTCCAGAGTAGAATACGATGAATGGCCATCTGAAATATGGGCGGCCTTATCTATATTCCCTTTCTCTGCTGGTTGCCACCATATGAAAGAACCTCATGTTTTCACCCCCAGATTACCTAATTTATTCCATTTTCTGCCTTCATAAAGATTCAAAACAGCTATCATTGGGCCGTTTATGTGAGTGAGAACTTCTAAGCTCTTGAAGTTGAATGCTGGTATGGGTCCGTCTGGAAACGAGAGGTGAAAAGCATTTTGGTGCTTTTCTTCACTGAAAAACCGAGGTGGCGCCGGCCGCAAGTACAACCTCAAAACCAAACATGCACCGAGTTGTCTAGATTCTTTCGCAAGCTCTGAAGAGTGAATCTTATTTTCCAGAGTAATATATTGCACATCAAGACTGTAGCTGTGTGTGAACCAGATGGATATGAAGAAGCACCAAAGATTCAAGATGGCAGAGAGAAATGGAAGAAGAAATATCAATGATTCAGAAAAACTCCACTTGGAAATTGGTTGGGAGACCTTTAGACAGAAATATTATTGGAGTTGAAAGGGTGTTTAGAACTACATTAAATGCAGATGGTTTAGCCAATAAACATAAGGTTAGGTTGGTGGCCAAGGGGCATGCAAAGGTATCTGATCTGCAAACTAAGATTACCAAACTAAATTAACTAAAATAATTTTGTTTCAAAAAAAAAATTGCTCACCGGATCAATTTAAAATGATGCTATTTTGGACAAAATTATAAGAAAAAAAAAATCATTGAAGTTAACTTAGTTAAATCTTGCCTAAATCTGATTGTGCAAGTCATCGGGATTTGTTATCACTATACCTAGCCACCAAATTCTCTACAAACCCCTGATAACCCCCCTCTCACCTAAAATCTCCACCCCCACAGCTTGTAGCAATAGCAGATAACTATGGCTTTGATCTTTGAAATCATACAAGCGTCTTCCTCAATGAGCGCATTGCTCAACCAATAAGTTAGGTCCCCTGATCTTTTAACTTGAGAAAAATAAAGACACAGACAATAACATTTTCCCCGTGCCATATGATAACCTCGGGTTAAAATAATGTCATTTAGACTAGATAAACTATTTTTTAAAAAAAAAAAAACAATTTAGATTATTCTGAATTAATCAAGTTACAAGTTAACATGATAAGATGATTTAAATTTCATTCTCAATTTTTTTTAATAAATAACAATCCCTCTAATGTAAATAAAATTAGGGGAGAAGCATTTTAATGCCCTTTAGAAAGCTAAATATCAGCTGAGAATTGACAATTTGTCAATTTAGTCTCATATCTAGCCGTAGAGAATTTTCAGAATAAAAACCAAATATCTTACATTTTTTGCCTTGAAATAAATAAAAGTAACAGACATAAAACATAATATGACCCGAACACTGCTCTTATATTTTTTACAGTGGAAATTTGAAAAATAACTATTTTGATATCACGGCTAAAAACCTTACTAAGAAAATGAATCCTTCACAAAAAAAACATTCAACCGTGAAAACCAGGCTCCATGCACGTACAACAGCAACAACATTATGGCTTGCAAATAATAATAATTACATTATGGCTTGCCGGAAAGAAAGAAAAAAAGTGTAAATGAGCCACAGCAACATGATTTTCACGGCAGACATGAGCTACTTCAGAACATGGACAGAGGTTGAATTTAAATGAATTCATGTTAAGAGAACTAAATCATTTGTTAATAAATGATATAAAGTAGAGAGGCATGGCAAGCAAAATGTTTGCGGCGCACCCAAGGGCATGGCAAGCAAAATGTTTGTGGCGCACCCAAGACATGGACATCTGAAACGTGGTGGGTTATATTGTCCTAACCAAAGCAGTGAGCGAGGGTCAGGTAGAATTATCTACAGGTAAAGGTTTCAACTGTCCATCAAGATTCAAGACCTACTCTATTCCGTTAGCCAGAGCACCATCATTACTACCTCGTAAACCTAGAGCACCACTTCCAACCTTGCCCTCTTCACTCGGAGGTGCTGTTGCATTAGATGGAACATGTCCATTGCTTTCAAGAAAGGCGTCCACTTCACCATTCACACCAGGCTCAAAAACCTGATTACACCCACCAACCTCTTTGACATCCACACCAGACTCGACATGTCCATTGCTTTCATGAACCGCATCCACATTACAACCCTTTAAACCAAAAGCATCACTTCCAACCTTGGCCTCTTGACTCACAGGAGCTGCTGCATTAGATGGAACATGTCCATTGCTGTCATGAACTGCGTCCAATTCACCATTCACGCCAGTCTCACTTCTATTGCTGTCAGGAACCGCATCCACGTCACCACCTTTCAAACCCAAAGCATCACTTCCAACATTGTCCTCTTCACTCAGAGGTGCTGTTGCATTAGATGGAACATGTCCATTGCTGTCACGAACCACGTCCACTTCACCATTCACAACAGGCTCAAAAACCTGATTACACCCGCCAACCTCTTCGACATCCACACCAGACTTGACGTGTCCATTGCTTTCATGAACCGCATTCACATTACAACCCTTTAAACCAAAAGCATCACTTCCACCCTTGCTCTCTTCACTCGGAGGTGCTTTTGCATTAGATGGAACATGTTCATTGCTGCCATGAAAGGCATCCACTTCACCATTCACACCAGGTTCAATAGTCTGATTATGACCACCCTCTTCACCATTCAAACCCGGCATGACATGTCCATTGCTGTCATGAACCACGTCCACATCACCACCTTTTAAACCAAAAGATTCACTCCCAACATTGCCCTCTTCACTTGGAGGTGCTGCTGCGTTAGATGGAAAGTGTACATTGCTGTCATGAACCACATCCACTTCACCATTCACACCAGGCTCAACAATCTGATTATGCCCAGCAACCTCCATACCCCAAATGTTACTCGCATCATGCATGCAGGTAGGATAAAGACAGGCATTTCTGTAAGGAAACATTCCAGCTGCAGGCATGAATGGCATGCTAGGGACCATTGGTGAAACAGCCAAAACAGGTCTTCCAAATCCTAACATAGGATACGCACCCCCGTAGAAACTCATTCCATAAAAATACCCATGAACACCATCATACATTGGAAAAGGAGTATAATGTGGGTCATATGTGGGACCATAGAAAAGGTGATTTTCAGGTCCAGGGCCACTGTCAGAGAAGCCATTTGAACCCCAGCTACCAATATCACCATTTACTCTATCTTTTCGCACAGCTTTCTTAACCTCCACTGTCTTACCATTCAACTCATGAAAACTGTTGCGCATAACCTTGGCAACAGATTCCTCAGAATCAAAGGTGACAAAACCAAAGCCCCTAGGATTTTTTAAACTATCCTGCATTACAATTGCATCTATCGTCCTACCAAACTTTTCAAAGTAATTTCTAAACTGTTCATCAGTTAAATTAGATGATAAACCTCCCACAAATATCTTCTTAGTCCTGTAACAATTCTCATTGCCAGTACTGTTATCACTATTCATCAACAAACCATTGCTAGCAGTTTCCAGGTTACCATGGGGGTGGCGCTGCCGGTGCCCTTGGTGTTTTTCAGTTCTGGGTATTGCTTTCTTTACTTCTACCTGCAAAAAAAAAAAAAAGCAAGAAAAAACACAGCATCAACCACCTAGCCAGCCAAGACACGCAAACAATAAATCCCTTTTAAAATAATATCCTGACACATCCAAAATTCAAGCCAGCCTTCCATGCACAAAATAAATCAAACAACAGAGAACCCCGATTCAATTCTATTTCCGCTTTTATTGAAATAAACAACATGCAAACTCACAATTTAACATTAAAAACACAATTAACACATAAAAAAAAAACAGAAACAAAGCAAAAAACTGACCGTTCTTCCACGAATAACATGACTATCTTCAAGAGCCCTAGCAGCAGAAGCAGCATCAGAGAACGCAACAAAAGCAAACCCTCTTGGTAATTTAGTGATTTGGTCCTTGGCCACAAGTAAATACGAAACGACACCGTATTTGCTGAAGTGATCTCTTAGATTGTCCTCGCTTGTCCCTCGCGGTATACCTCCCACAAAAAGCTTCCTTTCCTCAACATCCATTATCAATTGCAATAATCAAACAAGAATTCCCAAAAATCCCCAAATTTGAAACCCCAATTTGAAAACATAAACCCTAGAAATCTCGGGTTCTAGGGTTTCTATATCTCGCCCCTGTTTCGCGTTTTTTACCTTTTTACCGGGTACGATAAGCTTGATGTGGGCTTCGCAGTGATCCGGATTGAGTTTATACTAAGCAAGGAATTTGGTTTACAGAAGAATTCTTCACTCCTTCAAATTCTGTATCAGACCACGCCCACACACACCACCAATTTTCTTGGGCCTGCTGGGCTGATTTAAGTCCATACTGTTAGAGTGCTCTTTTTTCTTTCACCCTTGAAATTTTCATCCGAATAAATTAGCATTAAAAAATTCATTGCGTGTCAAAAAGTATTTTATTCCTTTTTCTTGTTTTTATTTTTGTAACCTCCTTACTACTATTATAAGACTCGGTTTGGCCTGAGAAGTGTCATCAAATTCATGGGTTTAATGAAAAATAAATATTATAAAACTCTACTTTACTTAATCTATTTGTTAATTAGTTGATTTCATTAAAAAGATAAACATCCAATTTCACTACTCTGTGTGTGTGTGTGTGTGTGTGTGTAATGAAATGTTGATATATTGTAAAAAATAAACACCTGATTTTGCTAATTGGATAGGTTCTATAATAACTAATCTGTATTAGCAAGAGATTCTTTAGGCATTAAGAGTTTTGTTTAATAATTATTCTTGTGTAGCTAACTTGATATTTAATCGGATACTGATACCAGCCTATTTAATTTTGATATTATCAGCTTAAAAACATATATTCTACGTGTCCGCTTAGGAATAAGAAGAAAAAAAATACCTAGAGCTTATCATAACCGAAAAGCTTAATGGAGCACGCATGTCCAGTCGTCCATCGACAAAAGTGGCTCCCGAGTCTGGTCCTTCTGGGTTCAAAGAAATGGGCCCTAGTAGAGCCCACGTTACCAAACCCTGGATGTCATCTGTTTGGATTTTAAATATGAGGCCTTGAGCTGTGAGCATTTGCAGTATTATCCTTGAAACCTAAATTCTATCTTCCAGTGCCCTGAATTTTAAAACCAAAATTTCAAAAAAAGAACAATGGCCCATCTTGGAAGCGGGTAGAAAAACAAATCGAGTTATTAAATAGTTTAATTTAATTTTTGATTTATTTTATTTATTCATCTTGGTATTATTCATCTCGTATTTAAATTAAACTCACCTAGATCAATCATGTTATTAAAAATTTGACCGGATTAATTGAGTTTAATTGGGCAGTATCTTCTCCGATTTAGTAAAACTAAACTCATTTCACACTCTAGATTTCAAGTCCCCTGATTAGCTACTGATCGAGATTTGAAAATTAAATTTTATTTTACTTCCTCTTCTTTTTTCTTCACTCTGTAATCTGTATACATATATACAGATAGCTACTCGATAGCAGTAGAAGGACACTGTAATGTGATTTCTCAGAAGGTAAAGGTAAGATGGGATCAAGAAATATGGAAAAACCATTCACAAAGCTTGCGCAGAGAGACTCAATCCCGAGATCCTGTCACATGCTGTGGGTTGAAAGCTCAATGCTAAAGTAATAAGCAACGCCATTAGGCATTAATATAATCCTATGGTCCTATGCGTGCGAATATTCGATAATTGAGCCAAAATTATTATTTCTAGGATACGTGAACACTATAATCCACCTTAATCATTTATCTAGTCAATTCTTTACAAATCTTCAATCCTTTGCATGTGATATAAACCCTTTTTTTAATTTAATATAACCATGTTGTATTAAATTTTTTATAAAAAAATAAAAAACTTTAAACAAATATGCATGATGATTTGCAACGATTCACGTTGAATCATGTGGTGATAACCCCTGACGATTGGGTTTTGATTTTAGAGCCTCTTGCTCACCTGGCTTGCATGTATCGAATACCGAAGATAGCCTCGTCGAGAGGCGAAAATACTCCAGATTAACCTGTGATGGGCATCGAAAAAATGGCAGATTAGGTTTTTCGACACCCTAAAGTGGCCTGGAGAATTAATAAGGATAGCCCAGGTCTTGTGGTCTGGCGACTAAAATACAGGAAAATATGAAGGGAGAAGCATCTCTAGGTGCATGTAGTATTGTTAGCATTTCTAGGGTTTAGCAATCTCGCTTTTGTTAGTTATAGCTTTGTCATCTTCTCGTTGCAAAACATGAAGATTATTCAATACTCACAGCACATACTTCATAAAAGCATATCTTTTCCTGGGTTTTGGGTCCACACTGGTTTCAAGGTATTTCCAGTGGATGCCATGAGTGGAGGCGACCCAAGCTCCAACTCAAGTCTATGATCAAATTTCATCAGTGATGGTTTTTCTCCTGACTGAGCCAAAGTTTAGCTGGTTGCTGAATATTTCGTTCTCCTCTGTATTTTACGGGTCTGTTCAGCCACATAAAATTATGTTATTTTATTTTCACTTCTTAAAGATTTTTTCTAATGAGAAATTGAAAAACGTCAAAAATAGATAGGAGTTTTATATTAAATTAACAATAAATATGTCACGATTATAACATATTTTATTAAAAAAAATGGGAACATATTATCAATAATCATCTTAATATTTGTATTTGTAATGATATAATTATAAAATATCAGTTTTATTATATTTAGATTAAAGATTATGATGAAAATGTTATTTTTTTTTACACGGAAAAGGTTATACTTGTTAACTTAAAAGAGATCAATACTTCATATTAAATTTCTATTGGTTAGAAAATAAATTTACAGGTCTAATTAAATGTAAAAATATGAAAAAGTAATTTTAATATCTTGCACTAGAATGAGTATTATATGTAAAAAAAGAAATAATATTTTTGCAAAGTGTTGTTACTGCCAGATTTTTTAATCGAGTCAATATTTTTTAAAATATGTTTTATGATTTTAAATCAACAGCAAATATTAATTTAATCTAATTTATTAATCAATAGTTTTTTATAAAAAAAACAAAAAAAAACCCTTTATTCATATTATCAAACGCATACTAACAATCATGTTGCAATTTTCTAAAAACAAGATTCAAGATGCAGTTTCTCGTTCGCTGCCATCGCTATTAACTAGTGTTTGAGAGTATGGTTGTTATTGCTTTTCAAACTGTTTTTCATATTGAAATGTATTAAAATGATATTTTTTTTATTTTTTAAAAATTATTTTTGACATCAGCACATCAAAATGATCTAAAAACACTACACTGTTAGTTTTAAAAATAAAACAAAAACAATAAATAACAGCAAAAAAACAAATTAGATCGCATGAGAGCCCTTTTGAACAAACTATAAAAAATGGAGCGTTGTAGGATGCACTTGGAACATAATCACCTGTCTTTGCTTCTTGTTTTCCCTTCTTTCTTTCCTTAAGCTCGCACTATAGTCAAAGATGGACCTGTCCGACAGACTTCTTCCAGACAAAATAGTTGCAAGGTTACTTTACACATTCGATTTGGAATTTGGGGTGTAAGATTTGCTTCACCGTAGCATATATATATATATATAAAAGCATTATATAAATGTAATTTGATTTACTATTTCAGATCCTGATTTTCAATAACATATCAAAAGCAAATAACCCTTCGCTGCGGGGAAGGAAATGGCATTTCCAAGGACCGACATCATCTAGTATTTTTTCTTTTCTTTTGTTTCGTTGCAAAATTAATAAGAGAGTCGCAATTACTACAAAACCCAATGAGATGATGGGAGATGACCTTTGTAGCAATAATGACGAAAGACAGCCCTATATAACCTTGGAGTCTAGGTTTTTGCAAGGAGACACCAGACTTGATGGCTTGAATCCTTCTTGGACAAGGGAAGGACAAGCATGGTCGTTCCTTGAAAAGTTTAATCCTTGTTTAATTTGACCGAGAGCAGTGGTGATGAGACATGCCTTTGGGATTACACACTCTGTACATGTAAGCCCTAGAGAAGAATAAAAAAGAATTAAGGTCCTGTTTTTTTTTATATGCTCAGCCATCGATGCCTGCCTGGAGGTTATATGGTCTTGCTTTCCAAGGTTTTTTTAAATGATTTGCTTCTAACCCCAACAAAACTATGGTTCTATGCTAGACACTTATGACCCACTACGCTGTCAAACAAATCCTAGACTTCCCTCACAAACAAACGCCCTCGTTCAAACCCCGAAACGAGAAAACAATATCATATTTCCTTCACGCGATCCCCGAGGCATTGCAAGTCTATGCCTAGGAAATTCCCGGTCTGGACTCCTCTTCCAACCACACATCATAAAACTCTGCAGGTCTAGTTTTACTTGAATTGATTATAATGGTATGAATTTCAAAAAACAATATATAAATTCAGGTTAATACTGTATGTACACACCCCGCACATATAGTATTGTACATTTGAAACCACATGATAGATTTTATTATTCTAGAATGCATCTTTTGAGAAGAGAGTTGTTTATTGTTTTTATAAGCGACTGAAACTCTCGTTTTTGGGTTCAAATGGGATAATAATACGATTATAGATTCAAGATAAGAAGCTTGGTTAATCATATATGACTAATGTTTCCATTAATAGCACCCATAATTATGTGAGTCCACACTCACACATGTTGAACTCCCAGAGATATTGTGCTAATAGCACCACCTATTGATTTTTGTCATTTTAAAAAACATCTCTTAAGAAGAGGAGTATTTTATGGTTACAAGAGACCGCAATGTAGAATAGTGATATCATCATAAACCCTCACGGTAGAGGCATTGTCAATCACACCCAACTTACTTCCCCGTTAACAATGTGTAGTGATGATGTATGTTTACAACCGTGCATGGTAAAACCCTTTGATAGGTGTTGCCCGACTGGAATCATAGAGTGGATTTTGACATTTTAAAAGGTTTTTCACGGGGAGAAATATGTCTTTTATGCTCATACAAGACTTTGCCTCTCATCTCCTAATCGGCATTAGATAACGATATCATTATAGCGCTCCATGCAAAGAATTCAAGTATTCAAGCATGGTTGATGTTTCTCACAAACGGTGGATCGATTACGCTCCATGATCTAATATGTAAAGGAACCAAGGGTTTTTAGTGTTCAAGTAATGAATGTCACTTGTTCATGTCAATCTTCTATTCTACAAGACTGATGGCCCCGAAAAGGGTTGGTTGAAGAAACCTGAACTGGTGCAAAACAATCTCTGTTGGCGCGATTTCAAGGATCCTTTGATAGTCTTTAGTCGTGTTGTTTAGAGAGTATCCGTAACTTTTATACCTTAAATTGTTTTTTTTTGAGAGGTCAGAAGTTTTTTTCATAATAAAATAAAAAAGTTTTTTTACACGTCATTAAATGTTAATAAAAATATCACGTTCCTATCTCATGTCATTTTATACATAATAGTAACATCAATAAGATTAATTCTTATAATTAATATTAATATTAATTGATCTACATACATCTCATGAAAAACATCTTACAAAATTAGGTATTGAGGCGTGATAACCACGAGTTTCTTTATTGTATACTAGAATCGAGGATAATCATAGACCCAAGGATGTTGAGAATTACATTCCCCTGGGTCCAAAGATGCACTAGTCTATCACGTAGTTGAATATTATCAGACTCACAACCAGTTTAATAAACAACCGAGTCCAAAAAGGGTAAGTCTGCAACTCGCAAGCCTATAAATGTTTGGCCATGACACATAGCCGGGATGAGAAAAAATTAATTTGACATCCTAATAATAATCTCATTTTCAATGATTTTTGAACCTTTATTTTGCTTTTATAATGGGTCATATTTCTCTTGTGCCTTTAATGTATGGATTTTTAAGAACTCATTTGGTATTATAATAATAACAATAATTTTTTAGAATGTTTTGTTTTGCTCGTAGTTGAATTTAAATGATATTTTTTAAAATTTATTTTTGATAATAATATATCAAATAAAAAAACAAAAATAATTAATTCAAGTTAAAAAACCTTAATTTTCTAATAAATATTTTCTAAGAAAAAATAAAATAATAAATACACTTAGAGAATATTTACGTTTTAAAAATATTTTTTTAAAAAAATATTTCTTTATTTTAAATCAATTTTTCATATATATTTAAATTATTTTCATATATTAATATAAAAAATAATTTTTAAAAAATAAAAAATATATTATTTTAATATATTTTTTAATAAAAAATATTTTAAAAAATAATCTCTTTTAATTCATCAACAGTGACGAGTTTACCATCAAACCAGTCCTGTTATGCCGATTTAACTTTCTTTTTATATATATATATATATATATATATATAAACTAGCACGAAGCAGTCCCAACTGGAACAGATCTCGAATTGACCTGACAATCTCGACCAGATTTATCACTCTGCTTCAATCTAGATGAGAGAAGGGAAGAGGGGAAACGTGTGACCAATGTATCGACCAAAAAAAAGTCCAATTGATGAGGGGACCAAAGTGATCTTTTGAGTCAGCAACACGGCATCGGTTATTAGTTAGTCAATATTAAGCTGAAAATTAGTAATTGATATTGAAGGAAAAGGGGAGCTAGTCACGTGAGATCATGATCTCAACTGGGGGCTACATATGATATGTTCTCCCCCTCTCATTATTATGTTAGGTTAGGCTTTTCAGATTTGTACTATACTAGAGTACTTCCAGTTATTCTATTCTATTCTATTTTATTAGGTTGCTTTGTAAATAATTGTTTGATGAATGTTTTTTAGATCCGTCAGATTTAAGGCTTTCTTCTTGGTTAGGGCATCCCGGCCAGGTGTTGATCATTGATGTCAAGAATCTGCCTCTCCATCACTTGCTACTGCGACAGGCTAAACAACTAGAGCATTTCTTTGAAGCTTAGCCTTTGGACATGGAGAGAGGGCGTGCTCTAGCTGCTGCTATTTGGTTCGAAACCGACTTCAATCGAGCGAAGTCACTAGGGCATCTAATGCCTTTCCCTGGGGTTCGAGATTTTTACTTTTTAGGTGAGAGTTTATATTTAATGCTCGTTTATTTACACGTTAAGAACTGTTTTTCAAACCAAAAATATGTTTAAAAAGTAGCTTTTTTTAGCTTAAAATGCAATTTAAAACATAATAAACTACGTGGAACGGGCACTAAATGCCTAGTTAAAAGGTACACGCGCTTGAAATGTGTAACAACTGATGCCACACCCTGCTTTCAAAACGAGAAGAAGCATTGGTGACCTCCGAATCATTCCGAGAACCCCTTTTGAATGGGAAATTATTATGCAGCTTTTAATGCCCTAAACCTACTTTGCGTCAAGTGAAGTAGCAGGTGGCTCGAGACTGAATTTAATAGCGGTCGTAAAGAAGATCATTTATTTATCGTGTCAAGTTTTGTGATCGATCCTTGTAATCCAACGGATAGAAAGAGAGGTACTACTCTCTTGGTGCTGAATTGTTGGGGTAAAAAAAATACAGAAGCCTTGTGTTGAGATCAATCCTTGATTAATAGGACCCACAATAAAAGTCTTAGAAAAAACTAGTTTGGTTTTATCCAATTGCTGGATAAATTCTTCGATATATCCTTGCAATTTTTATTTGTTTTATCAGATATTTTCATCTAAAATAAAAATATATTCAAGTGAGAAACTCCAACCCCGCCTAGTTTGTTGATAAATATAAATATTCAAAATTTGAATTTTAACGCCACGTGATACGACTCATTTTTTAAATATTCTTTTTAATAAGAATACTCAAGTTGGTTTGAGCTCTTCATATAATGATATTGCTGTCGATTTAGATGGGAATATTTATGAAAAGAATAAAATATAAAACTAAATTGGATGTTAAATATTAACGTAAAATATTAAAATAAATAGAGCCGGTCCATCCAATTTTAAAATTTATATCTGCGAAGGTTGATACATTATGGACAATAACCGCGAGCTTATTGCAACCCACTATGATCATTGAAACATGTTTATGTAATAAAGTTGGCTGAGTTATTAAAAACTTGGCTAAAACCATTAAATATTACTGTATCGATATTTTTTATTTAATTTAATTAAAAAAATTATCTGAGTTGAGTTTCAAAGTCTCAAATTTTCTTGATCAAGCTCCGTATACTAAATCGTATACGTCAATCCATCGGATAAAGCCGTGTTCAACAACTGTACCACAAACTATGAACTCGGGGTATGTGCATGAAAGAGAGAGACCATTGTAAGGAGACGAGGTTCACCACACACCAGCACTCCGCCTTGAAAATATCAATTTCTAGGGAGCCCCATTTGGAGTAAAGGCCCGTTGAGATGGCACGAGAGGGATGACGCAAGTGAGGGCAAGTGAAAAAAATTGAAATGAAAAGAAAAAAAAGAGAGAGGAAAAGAGGTGTTGTGGGCCCAGCCTATGACTGTCGGCAAATGGGAAGCGAATTGCTCTAGCCACATCTCGACTTCTCTAAGCCCACCAACAAACACCATCACTTATCACTACTACAACATTTGCTAGTGGTTAAAAACACCCATGGCGTGGGCCCACGTGGCACTGTCATGGCCACCCCCTCTGTTGACACGTCAACATCAAAGCCTCTCCTTCTCTCTCTATGAAGCACATGCAGAAATGGTGATTCCGAGATGATATGATGACGGAGAGATGTGTGCTTGCTTTGCCTTTTTTCAACCTTTGCCTTGTTTTGTTTGTTTTTGGTTTGTTTCTCTCGCTCTCTCATGCCTTCTTTATTGCCATCCTCCGTTTGTCTCCCTTCTCAAACTCGCATTTGTCTCACGCGCTTTCCATGACCACATTCTTCAAGATGGTACCATGTTCGATTAGCCCGCTTGCTAGTAACGTGAGAAGTCGAAATTGTATTTTATGTCCACTGTAATTTAAAAAATATTTCATTAATATATATATATATATATATATATATATATATAGTTTTCAATTCAGCTCTTGACTATTAGATAGTTAGTTGATGGTCATTGAATCAAACTAATAACATATTTGGTATGTGCTTCAAAAAAGAATTTTTTATTTTTATTTTTTGATGTTGTTAAATTATTTCATGCTGATATTAACAATTATTTATGAAAAATAAAAAAGATATTTTGATATATTTATAAATAAAAAATAATTTTAATTACACTTTCAAACACGCATAGGTTATAAAAAATTATTAAAATAATATTTTTTTATTTTTAAAAAATTATTTTTAATATTATTATATGATAATGATTTAAAACATTAAATTTTTTAATTTAAAATAAAATAAAAATAAAAATATTTATTTTCTAAAAACACTTTTACAACCCCATGTCAAATTTAATCTTCTTACCAGTTTTGAATGTTATTAAAGTTTTTTATTTTAAAAAAATATTTTTAATATTAATATATAAAAATAATCCATAAATATATATAAAAAAATCAAATACTAAACATTTACTCAGAGTTGTTGCTAACAATATTGTTGGCGAAATTATTCAGTCGAATGCTTGGACAGGATCACCTATCTCTTTGCACTGTGGTTGAAGAATAATTATGGAGCATGGCCCGCGGTCAAGCTGTCTTCCTTCGACAAGGATGCGTCAAGCATGCCTCCTCTGCCAGGCATCTTTCTTTCAATGTCAATTATCTGTTTTTTTTCCTCTTTTTTCCCAATACTATCAACCCTTTCCCCACTATTTCCCAACATTCCATCAATCTCTCCGTTTTCCAAACAACTCCCCTGAGTTATAATTTCGCGGGTCATGTGACATGAAAGATAGAGAATTAAAAAATATTTATTTTTCGAATAAAACTCAAATTAAATATATAAATCTAATCAAGATTGCAATCTGAAAATAAGTTGTAAACTATATAAACTAACAAGATAATCTCATTTAATGATACCAAATTAACTCGTACAGATGGTGTAAGAGAACCATCTTATTTAAAATTAAGTCAATCACTCATCCACACAAGCATATGAGCTATAACTACTTACGAGGTTCGAACACTAGCCAGGAAAGTCAACCCACGAAGCTCTGATCATCGTCAAGAACAATGGTGGACATGCTTCAATCGTTATCCGAACAACTCCTCTTGCTCTGTGGTTTTCGCGCCCCGGAATAATTCTGCCCTGCACTGGATTCACGCATTCTTGAACTCGTGACTTGTAAAATCCAAGTCAAGGGGAAATCAATAGGAATTCCAAGGCGATCTAGCTATCTCCATGAAAAAATAATAACTTTGCATTCGTTTTCACACAAGTCGCGTTTTGGAATTACTATATTCAATGATGTTAGCCTAAATTCATTAGATGACTGGTTTTTTAAGAGATGTTTTCTTCACATTTAGTGGGGTTTATCTTGAAAATATGTTTCGAAAAGAGAGATGGTTCATTGTTCGAACTGCTATCCCCATTCCAGTTTTGTTCTGAAAATAAATTTTAAAAATTATAAATTATCCAGGACACTGACCCTAACTAACATGAGATTTTTTTGTTATCATCACTGTTTTGTTTTTCTAACGATCCATCTATGGAACTACTGGTATTAAAGAAGCTTGTCTTTCAACTGCGATTTAATCAGTGCATGCTGCGATAAATCTAGATATTGGATTCCATGCTGTGGAGTTAAACTGTGCGTTACCATTTCAATGATCCGAAGTTCGGAAAGTTCTTCAGGTTCGCGGACCGCAAATGAGAGCATCAATTACCGTGACAATGACAAGCAGCAAGAACTTCAAAACCGAATGTCCCTCAGCGTGAAAGTGTGTCCAAATATAAGCACGTTCATGTTATTATTCTTCTATTCTATTGTCTAATGTGTTCGTCCAATTAGACTGTTGAGCTCAGACTTTTCAGTTTTCCCAGAGAGTGAACTCTGCTTTTTAATTTCCCTTTCCCCCGCACCCTCACCTGTGCTCCAGATGCGTGCAATAAATCAATGGCCTGCCCCATTTGATACGACGTTTCAATTTTAAAATCTTTCAATCATTCCCGTGTTTTTATTTATTGTTTTGCATCGACTCCTTTATATTTCTTGAATTTTCCTCCCGTTAAGGAATTTCTTTTTTTCTTTTCCGAATTGGATGATGAGCTCATAATTATCAAACCTTTATTAGTCAGATGAGTTACTGGATGACTCGTTGATTTGAAGTCTAATCTGAATTAATTTTATTGCTGAATTATTTTGAATAGTAATCTAATTAAATTAAAATAATTTTGCAGATGTCTCTTCACACGTGAATAAGACTCGATGATGTTAGTTTCAATGATTTTTATCTATGTTTTCTTTATATATATATATATATATATTGCCATGTATATGTTTGAGTATCAATACAATTTTCTTTTTATATAAAAAAGGTGGAGATCTTGTTAGGCTTTTATGATGGAAATAAAAACAATGTCTGCTTTCTACCCAGCCTTGCAGCGGGGCCTAAGAAATCTATCCCAACTCAAACAGTGGGTGGAGCACTCGTCAGTGCTGGATTTGCTTCCCATCACGCACGCAGGAGGGTGAAATGGAAACTGCAGCGTTGAACTTTTGTAGCCCAAGGAAGGACTAGCATACTTGTCTCAAATTTAGAGACATTTTAGCTGGTGGATTTATTAGTATATATTGTCCACTCAATCATGCTATCTCAACTAATTCATAGAAACATGGGACACTCTCATTTAAGAAAAAAACACAAATTAAAAAAAAAAATCACAATTTAAAGAGCTTATTTAACCTGAAACTAGCAAAAATTACTAATTATAATTATTTAATAATTTTATTATCAGAGAGCAGAAATTAATTTTAATACTTGAGAGAGAACAGGAAGAGTAATGAAATTTGGGTGGTGCCCAATGCAAATGCCATGGACCCATTGCACATAAAGAGCGAGGGAGGGAGAAGATAAAGATGGGGGCGTGTAAATACGGGTTCCGAGACGACAGTGGAATTTCTTTCAATGGCGTCTGTCACGTGGCAATGCATCTTTGTTCAAGTAGCCCAACATGACATTGCCTTTCCAATCAATGAACGACAGGGAGGGAGACAGAGCAACCGCTAGCGGACTTTGCAAGGCAAAGTAAGCCAAATTTCCTTCTCATCTTCACCATCCAATACGAGAAAAAGTACTTTCAATCATATTCATTAGGTTTCACCAATCAGTTCAATCTGTTAATTAGTTGATTGTTAGGTTAAATTTTACTTTGAAATTAATTTGATCACGCAAGACTTTTATCTCTCGAGCAAGTCAGGTTTAAAATATCGGTGGTGTAAAAGTGTTCTTTAATTAAATATAAATTATTTTTAGCATCAATATATTAACAATAATATTTCTTTTAATAAAAAACAATTTAAAACACTTTATAAGAAAGTGAATCGCGTTCGACCCTTGGGTTTCAGCAGAAAAGTGACCATTCTAGATTCAAAAAGACAACAACACCCTTGTTTTTTTTCTGCCATGCCATGTAAATTAGACCACTCCTCCGGGGGTTTCTCTGTAATATTATTGAACAGAGGTTCTTGTGAGTTTTGTCTGAAATATATAAGAGTAGTTAGTACAAGCTTTGTCTGGCCAGTCTCCTCCCCCCTGCTGTCTCTCTCCAATTATTTTTTTATCTTTCCAAAAACAAAATCAAGTCTTGAACAGAAACCAGTCTGGTTTTTTCAGTTTCAGCTTTTGTAGCTTTAACTAATTTCTATCATCTATTCACTTATGTAAAGTTCTTAAGATGCACCTGTCTCTAACCCCTAAAAGTCCTGTCCTTTTACCCAATGGACTAATGCATCTTCAGTATTGTTTCTGTGGTGTAGAGATCTTGTAGTTTTTGTCTGTTTTTTCTATATGGATTTTGGGGTTCAGGTGGGTTTGGATGGGTTAGTGGGTTCGGACACGAGTAATAGCGGTTTTGCATCTCTTGCTAGTTCAGATCCTGAAGGAAAACAAAGGCTGTACGGATCTGGGTTCTTCAAGCAAGAGAGACCTGGCAACATCGATGGTGATTGGAGGAGCTCTAAATTCTCCAAAACCGAGTCGATGCTACTTGAGCATAGTAACACTTCATTTCTGAAATCTAGCTCCAACTCTCTCTTCTCTAACGGACAGCAGCAGCAGCAGCAGCAGATGCTTAGCTTCTCCTGTCCCAAACCAGCTCCTTCAGTGGAGAGAAGCTCTCAAAATGGCACATTGCCGTACTTTCACCTCACATCTTCGGCTCATAATAGGAATACAGGTACCATATTGACCACCGTTAAGGATTCGCCTATAAGTGGGGTATGCTTCATTATATGAAGATATGATAGTGTTATCCTTGGTTTCCTTTGTGGAAGCAAAGGCGCTATTGGGTGTATTGCATGGACCCTTTTTTTTTCCGTATTGAACTCATAGTGCTATCCTCTATTTGATCACTAGCTTGTTGCTTGTGGTATGATTCTCGGTAGCTAGAGGTGTCGTGAGGTAATTTCGGTTAAATCTATGAGTGGTCCTGATTAAAAGTCTTGTCAAGAGAAATTGTTCTCATCTGTATCTTCCTTCTTGTATCGGGGTGATGGGTTCTGGTAATTTATCAAAGACGGGAAACCTCTAAAGGGGAATTTTTTTTTTTTTGGGGTTTCTTCAGTTTCTTCTTTTCATGGCTTCACTTTCCACCTTCATGGTTTGTTTTCTTGGTCTATCACGGGCTGAAACTCATGGTTGTTTCAGGCTCTTCAAAATTTTAGGCAAGTTTTGATTGAGTAACGTTCTGGACACTTTACATGCTTTTCTTCTCCTTTCTACATCAGGAGACCGTGGGCTCTTCTATTTTTTGTTCTCTGCGACGAAGAGATTTTGGATTTATGTGTGCAGTTTCTACATGGTTTGACCTAATTTTTTTTTTTGGTTTTTACAGGCTACAGCTCTGGTATCTTCAATGCTGCCAGCATGCATGGGGTTTTGACTGAGACCAGATGGCCATTCACTCAATCACAATGGATGGAGCTTGAACATCAGGCCTTGATCTACAAGTATATAGCAGCAAATGTGCCTATACCATCTAATCTGCTCATTCCCATTAGAAAAGCTCTCGACTCTTCCGGATTTCCTAGCTTTTCTGCCGGATTTTTCAGACCCAATACATGTAAGCTTTGTCTCTTCCTCCATAACGAACTGAGTTCTAAGCTCCTTTCGCCGATTGTTTACCATAATGTTTTCTCCCCCTCAAATTGATGGTGTCTATTTTGTTTTACAAGGAAGACAGGAGTCTGTCTAGATGTGCTTCAATGTTTTGTATTTTGTATGTGAAGAAGTGGTCGGGAGTACAAGATGTGTTTTTCTTTTTCTTCGTGCATTATTGATCCTGTGGTTAAATTGTTACGCTTTGAACTTATGGTCACAGATCATTTCCTTTCGAATCCCTAGCATCTGCGTGAAAATAAATTCAATCGAGCACAAATTTTTGTCCATGAGAATAATTTATCATCTAATCATTAGTCTAGTGATATGAACTCATATCAGCTATAAGTCTTGTACTCCATTTAGTACACTCAATCTAAGTTAACACGGAAGTACTTTCTTTCCTGCTTCAAATTTGTATCCAGCTGATTAGTCAGGAATCAAAAACAAAATTCTGTGTGACATTTGTATGTGTTCCTTATGTCTTGTAAAATGTGCAAATACAGTGCCGTGGGGTGCTTTCCATATGGGTTTCTCCAGCAACACTGATCCGGAGCCAGGACGGTGTCGAAGGACAGATGGGAAGAAATGGCGGTGCTCAAGAGATGCAGTTACCGATCAGAAGTACTGTGAGCGGCATATGAACAGGGGCCGTCATCGTTCAAGAAAGCCTGTGGAAGGCCAATCAGGCCATTCCGCTGCAACCACCACCACTGTTAAGCCAGCCAGTGGCACTTCCTCCTCTACATCAGCAACAGTGGTGGGGCTTCGCAGCGCTGTGTCCGACAGCCTTACTATTGCTCATAACCAGCAGCAAGCAGCTAGTCCATCTAATCTCTCTGCCTCTAACACGCTCAGCAGGTGAAAGCAAGATTATTTTAAACCTTCCTTTACTGTCAGCTTGGAACCCATTCCTATCGTTCTAAAAAAGGTCTTATTTTTATTTGTTTATGGTTGCAAGATTTCTATGTAATTCTTACTTGTAAGGAACTCGTAGACATGTTCAGATTAAGTAGCTTATTCTTTTTTACACCCAATTTTCGCTTGTTTGAAGTAATTGATGGTTTGCTTTCATCTTTAACTCGCAGGATGTTCCTTGCTAAAGAAAGTGGAGGTGAGAGAACTCGGGATACTTCAGCCTTGTCCATGCTTCGATCCAATATTGACCTTAAATCTAAAGAAACTCCGTTCTTCATTTCAAAAGAACAAGACTCATATGGGGAATCGTTGAGAAATGAGTTTGGACTTGTCACCACTGACTCCCTACTCAATCACTCACAGAGAAGCTCATCTTTAATGAGTTGCAGAAATTTTGTTTCGACTCAGGACCTTACTGACCAGGGATCTGTTTCACAGCACTCCCTACGCCAATTCATGGATGACTGGCCTAAAAGTCAGTCTGATCGCTCTGCTGTTTCTTGGCCTGAACTTGATCGGCAATCAGAGAGAACCCAGCTATCGATTTCAATCCCCATGGCTCCTGCGGACTTCATGTCATCGACTTCCTCCCCAAACAATGAAAAAATAACTCTCTCCCCACTGAGATTATCACGAGAATTTGATCCAATACAGATGGGACTGGGAGTGGGAGGTGGTAGAATTGCCAACGAACCACCAAACCAAAAGCAAGCCAACTGCATTCCCAATTCCTGGGGAACTTCAATGGGCGGTCCGCTCGGGGAGGTCTTGCACACCACCAATAACAATGCAGCAGCTGAGTGCAAGACCACTTCATCGCTCAATCTAATGACCTATAGATGGGACAACAGTCCTCGTATAGGCTCATCTCCAACTGGGGTCTTACAAAAGTCAGCGTTTGCTTCGCTTTCAAATAGCAGTGCGGGAAGCAGCCCAAGAGCAGCAGAGAACAAGACCAATGAAGGTGGCAGTCTCTGCAATGACCTCCTTGGATCAACTATTGTCCATTCTTCATCATTGCCTGCCATGTAACTCTTTGACGTGCTATCTAAGAAGTCTCTTGGCGTGCAAGAAAATGCAGAACTTCGTTGCTGACAAAACATGTAACACTTTTTTTGAAGTTAATTCTGTCGTCTTATTTTTCTTTACCGCATTTTATTATATGTATTTCTTTGGATCTTGTTGTGTTGAGCAAACCGTGGAGCAGTTAACGAGGATGATAGCCTTTGTATGTGGCAGAAAGGTCTTTTAAACGCTTGTAATTTGTATCATGGAATTATGATTGTCTTGAGCATAATTGACGCCGGTCCCTCTTAAACTCAATATTAGATGCCATCACCCTGTAGATGGTTTGATTTTAATTAAGGTTACGAATTAGTTTTATTTTAGGTAATTTAATTTTAATTTAATATAAATTGTTTTGAAATGAATATGCGTGGAGGGTATGCTGGAAGTTTCAAGAAATGTAAATTATAAGTTTTTGGTGCTCTTTTTAAAACAAATTTAGCTGCAGGTTTTAGTTTTTAGTTATTTGTGGAAAGAGGATAACGAAGGATTGCTGGAACAGGAGTTTCATTGATATTAATTTGGGTAATAAAAATGATTGATATTTGTGTTAAATACTAAAGTTTATATTAAATGTTTATTTTTATTCTCTTAAATCGTTGAAAAATTGATTTGATCTTTATTTGGATATTGATTTTGGATTAATTTTAATTTTTGAGTTTATTTTTTTTTAGATATTTAAAGCAAAATAAGTTTATTGGTTTTTGAATGTAAAAACAATTCAAAACTTTTATTTTTCAGCCACAAAATTACTACGAGAAAAAAAGAAGTCCAGCAGCATAGTCTAATTTGCCAGACCCACTAACACCTTGCTTCGGCTTTTTATTTTTTTGTAATTTTTTTTATATGGCTTTTTTTCTATTTTTAAATTAATATTCATTCTCTTTTTATTTTGTTTAGAAAACTTATTCTAAATTATAACTATTTTTTGTTTTGCATTTTAAATTCTAAAGAGTATTTTTATTCATCTATAATATTTATTTATTTGTATATTCATATACGTTTCAATTTGCATTTAAAGTATCTTTAACTACAAAAACATATTTCAAAAAAACAATGTATATAATTTTTTATTTTTAAAAAATATAAGCAGCGAGGAATTGCGTGATATATATATATATTATAGATCTTTAAAAAAATATAATCGCGAGTGCAGTGTTATAACCTGTGATTGTCCTCTTTCCTCTTAAAGTCAAATGATTTTTTTCCCCATATATTAAGGAGCAGAGGCTTTGTTGCTTCAAATGTGCCTGACATGTTCGTCGCCAGTTGATATTACATGAGGAGGATATGTTTTATTTGATCCATTTGATTTGGGTTTTTTTTTCAATTATTACTCTTTTTTAGGACCACCAAGAATATTTGAATTACAAAATATTAACTTATTATAAAAATATATGGATTACAGTATATTAATTTATTTTTTATTTGTGAAAAATAATTCTAAAAATCACCTTAAACCAGAAAGATAGAACACTTGTCGAGGGCAATCTTCAAATCGGACTAGGCAAATGTAGAATTATGCATATCGAATTAGGCAGGTCATTTTGGAGCACCGTGGGTGTCATTCGCGAGCCGACTGCATACCTTGTGGTTTGTACTGGGCTTCTTTGTGTTCATGAGCTTAAACTCTTTAGACTATTTATGGCGTCCAGCCCTCAGTTTGATATTAAAAATCTTGTTAACACTGTATTTTAAGAATATTTTTTAATAAAATATTTTTTGTTTTTTGTTTTAAATTATTTTTTTATTTTTTTTAAAAAAATGATATACTAATATTATAAAAAAATTATTTTAATACTTTTTTAAATGAAAAGTACAGTGAAAAATATCTTCAACCCCAAACAGGCCCTAGACGGCTCGAGCATCTGTCTGTCAAAAAAGAATTCAATGATACTCTGTATTGCCAATTTGAAGTGAATTGATTAGAGACGGTTATGGTGAGGGTTTTTTGTGCATTTAAGTTGGGCTTCCACGTAGAAAATACTCGTACGTGGTAGCCTCTCTTTTTTTCCCTTCTTAACGGGAGACCAGTAAATCTAGGCCTACGCATAGAGAGTCGTATGGCCTAAATTCACCAGAATTTAAATCGAGTCTCGAGAAGAACTCAAGCCCTTATGAAGGGTAAAAATATTATATTTTTTAAAGTTGAAAACAAATGATGATTGAAAATAATAATAATAACCCCCTCACAATTACTGTTAATTTTAATGACCTTATAAATTGGTAGTTGAAATAGTAGATATATAATGAATTATAATAATATATCATTTATTTAAATTCAAAATTAAACCATATTTTTTTAACTTCCTCCTTATATATTAAAATAAACAATAGATTTTAATTATCATGGTATATTTAATCAAACATCTATTTCCATTTCCAATTGTCATTCTGTTCCACTCCTTCTCCACGTGATAACCAGCGTGGTGAAAAAAAACCTTTCCTATCTCGTAACCTTGATTTCAAAGGGAAAAATAGAAGTATAAACGGGCAAAATACACGGTGAAATACTTGATTCTTTTAACCTTTATATATAAGATCATCTCAAACGCACTAGCTATGAGAAAAGTCAAAGTTAAAAAAGTGTAGTTTTAGTTTTACTTTTTAATTTTAATTTTTTTTAAGGACAAGTCCAATGATAAAAGGTATTTTGAAGAGTTAAATTTTTAAAATGGTTTCTTGAATAGTATATATATAGTTTTTTTTACTGATATGTTCTCCAATGATAAAAACTATTTTTTTTATCTTATTTTAAATAAAGTTCAATTATTTTATATATAGTTTAATTAAACAATCAATAGAAATAAGTTATATAATTAAATAATTGCTTTTGAAAAACCCTCCAACAATTAAATTGTTATTTTTATTTATATTTAAATTAAAAAAAATAATTTAAATATAATTAAAACTCCCACAATATTTGAGATTTGAAATTTAAGCTATTTATTGTATGTTTTTCAAGTAATTGTATGTTTTTTCATGGTTGTTATATTTGAAGTTAATTAATGTTATTTATTGTCTTAAATTAATATGATTTTTTTTAAATTATTTTTTATGCTAATTATTAATTATTATTATTATTATAAAACCCCCCGTAGAAACTCTACTCTACTACTACTACTATTATAACCCCTTGTGGAAATGACCACCACCATCACTACTACTATCACCACCACCACCATTATTATAACCCCCGTAGAAACCCTATTTTTTTATTATTATTATAAAAGGTCCCCCGTAGTAACCCTAATTCCCCCCACCCATCTCCCTTTCTTTGTTTGTGCCACCACCCGTCCACCTATCTCCCTCCCTCCCTCCCTCTCCTTGCATTGCTACTCTCTTCCTTCTCATCTCCTCATCCTCTTCTCCATTTCTTTGCAATTCCCTTCATCTCTCTCTGTTGTGTCCTTCCTTTTTTCTCTCTTTCTTCGCAGCCACTACCACCACAACTACCAGCACTCTTAACTCCATTCCTAAACGCATCAATAGTGTAGCAAGAAAAGGAACAAGTGCAAATACTGTTGTTTTTTACTGCAAAGAGATTTTTTATTATATGTGTATTTTTTAAATGTGGTTTTGTTGATTGTTGTTGTGGTGGTTTTATTGATTGGTTGACAAGAGAAGGATATTGTTGTGATTATGATTATCTGTATATTTTTGAACTGTGATTTTGTGGTTTTCATTGTTGATTGTTGTTGCAATACAACGGTATAGTTTCTTGAATCCCAAAAGCTCTTTTTCAATTTGGCTCTTCATCTTTCCATCCGTAGGAATGACTTCCTAGTTGAATAAAAAGCAAAATACCTTTCGGGATGTCTCTTATTGAAGGCATGAAATTGAACAACAAGAGCTAAAGTTTAAAAAATTTACCTTTGCTTATCGGGATCCCTTTCCCATTGGATTTACTCTAACGCAACATCTATTTAAATAATTAAAATAACTCTTCTAGTCTTCATCTGCTATTTCTATATATTTTAACAAAAAACCAAAAAATAAAATAATGTACATTTACCCATTGAAATACTATAAAAGCTAATTAATACATTGAAGTTGCTTCTCTTGAAAACTGAAAACAGTAAACCAGCACTCTTCATCAATCCTCTTCTCCTTCGTTCTACCCCCCGCTCTCTCTCTCTCTCTCTCTCTCTCTCTACATCCTATACCAAAAAATCTTCATCCACGCATTAGCCATCAGAAAAGATGAGGGAATGATGAGTGGAGTGGAAGATGGAATGTTTTCGGGTGTTGTCAAAGTACCTAGTTTTGGAGCTCAAGAGAGTGTGAATGCTGAAACTCTAGTTTAAGGTGCTGGATATTGAAGATAAAGAGGATGAGTTATTGGTTAAGAGTAATTCTTCTTCTGATGACAACCAATCTGGGTTGTCAACGGAGCTGATAGTGGTGTTTTGGGTCCTAAAGATGCGGTTGTGTCAAATGGTTCTGTTAATGACTTCAGTTCCGTTAAATCGGTCGAGGACAATGGTCTAGATGTAACGGCATTTCAGCTCACGAACATGTGGGTGATTGGGGATTCTCTTGAAAACTTGGAAGGTGATAAAATGGAAAATGTGAGAGAAATCAATACAAATTCCTCTGGTATCAAAGATGAAGCAAACCGCGATTCATAAACAATGGGAGAACAAAGGGCTTACTTTTTGATGATGAAATACCAGAAATTAGGAGTTAAATTTTGCACTATATATATACAAAATATATTACAAAACTAGTCACTGACCGTCAACTCGTCGCAGAACTTTGTTTTTTTAAAGTAAAAAAATTCTAATTGTTTGAAAATTTTATTATTATAATACAAATTTTGACAAAATAATAATTTTATATAAAATTCCTGTAAATAACAAGTTTTCTATAAAATATATAAATTTTAAATTGATATAAATTTATTTATTTAATATATTTTAATAAAATCAACATTATATAATTATTAAAATAAAAAAAATTCAAATATTTAAATTATTAAATTCACTGTTTTGCAATTATTTAATTTCATAATTCAATTTAAGTTAAAGACAACAAACAAAAATATAAATTATAAAAACACTTACAATAATCAAATAACAAAAATAAATAAATAACTTTCAATCTAAAAAAAAAAATCATTAAAATTTCATTCATACTTATTATCATGATTATAACAATTAAATTATAATCAATATTTTTACTCAAACAACTAAAATCATTAAATTTTCTCAAAATTTTTTTTATAAAAAACAATGAAACTAAGAGGCTTACAAAAGTCAGCGTTTGCTTCCCTTTCAAAATGTCAAAAATCAATCACATCAATTATATTTTAGTTAATATTTGATTCTTTTAAATAATTTTTGCCATTAAAAAATATATTTTAAAAAATTATATTCACATTATTTAAAAAACTTATCTATCCATTTAGCTTTAAAAAATGATTTCGTCTGGTTTACCGCCCAGGTTCCGCCGTTACTGCTCTTACCCTATCCTTCTTAATTCTAACTCACAGAACAGATACTAATAGCTAGAGAATGATCGAAGACAACAAATAATCAAATTCCACCGATGAACTCCAAGTAAGAAAAGTCGAAAGGCTGAGGGAAATTCCACGTGACAACTATAAATTAAAGGTCGTCTAGTAACATAGCGTCTTTAACAAGTTTAAAGACCCAAACCACCCTTCCCGCAACTCCAACACAGATCTCGGTAATGTCGACAACAAGCCAGCCGGGCAGCAACTCCACTCCGATTTCAACTCGTGTATATTCACTTCACTCGTCTAATAGATGGAACGTCATGCTGCCGGTTCTGGGCAATCCAACCCGGTGCCTGGGCACTCAACAAGCATCAACACCAATCCTAGAACTAGAAATTTTCAATATTCCAAAACTATTGTTCTCCATCCTTTGCCTGCACGTTTAGTTGCAAGGGTGGAAAAAACAATAAACCATGACAGCTAATAGAAAACAATGCAACAAATATTGAATTAGAAGCTTGTAAACTCAAATTTCCCGTGTTACAGCATATTCAAATAAAACTTCCCAACATTCCTTCGATGCGAGACCTATTAACTAGAAAAATCCTGTGAGGCTTATGCTGTAACTACCAAGAAATAACAATATTAGCACGCGTATGTAAAATCTCCCCAAATCCACCACTATGCGAAATCAATTAGCTTGAATAATTCGATGATTATTAAGCTGTAGCTATCAATAAATCAGAATTGGTTAGAAATAACAGTTTATTGAAGAACCATCTTATGATCAAGCAAAAAAGAAATAAAATCCAACAAAAACGAGTTAAAATAAAAGGCAAAAATGTCTTCAAGTGATATGGAGGCGTGCGTAACCCTAATCCACAGAATTTCAAATTCCATCAAATTGAGGCTTTAAACACCACCAGATTTGATTTAAGGAGCTGACAAAACACAAAGCATTTAAAGCAAATGCATTGCAATTCATGTTCCAGCTCCTTCAAAACTTCAATTAATTCAGCCAAAAAAATAGTAAGTTTAACATGGAAATGATTTAAGCTACACAAATCAAATCAGAAAAATAATTTTTAATCAAATTAAAGATAAAATAGAGCAAAGAAACTTGATAAAGTAGAATCTGAAATTAAAGAAACGTGAGAGGGTTGGTGCTCATATTCTATGGGTGTAAATGAGTCTATCAAGCCATGGCTATAGCATTCAGAACGATGAATTTTTTATAATCATCACAGCCAACCCTCCTTTTAATCTGTTTTTTCTATCCATAGATGGAGGAATTCAATAATAAAACTTGAATAAACACATTATTTCAGGAAAATACGTTACGAAGATGGGCAGCGGGCTGTGCCGGCTTCATGTTTGAATGGCGCCGCTAAGCTCGTGGAGGGTTTAGTCCTCCTTGAGCGGCCTAGGTTATATAGAAAGGAGAGATGTGCTATAAAAACCCTAACCCTAACTGCACAATCATAAGTACCGATTGTTTCGTCCTTTCTTATAAGGTTCTAATAGACGCCGTTCGACTTTGAGTTTTTATTGGGCTGTTCCGCCCGGATTCTATGCGGGCTTGGAGTAGCTATAAACTGCACCTTAGAACAGAAATCCCGGGCTGTGTCTGAGGTTAGAAATCCACTTGCACCTAGGCCTGTTGTTTTGAAAAAAAAAATAGATTGGAAGCCTGAAATGTGTCTAATTTCTGGTTCAATTAAACAAAACATTAAAATAAAACAAAATATTGACTTTGTTTAATTTTTAGCAACCTAGTTCACTGAGAAAGATTTTATTCAAACTCGATTCAGGAGTGAGAAAAGAATAGATTAAACTGAGAAAAATAATTGAATCATTAAAAAAACTGATTAAATTGAAAAAAATCAAATCATTAAAAAACCAGATTAAAATTGTTTTAAGACTCCTAAACGAGTCTAGGTTTTTTTTAAAATAAAACTAGTAAACCAAACTCATTCAAATTAAAAAAAAAAATATATATATATATATATATATACACACACTATAATTTTTTTTACTCTTCTTGTTCGGACCAAATTTTTTAATCCGATTTTATTATGGTGAAATGGGATAAGAGAAAAACTTAGTTAAGGTAAAAAAAATCCTAAGAAAATTGAAAAATATTTTTTGTGTTTTAGTTTAAAAACTGAACTGGATAAAAACTAATTAGTTTAAATCAATTCTGATTTTTTAATTTGATTATTTTTATAGATTAAAACCGAAAATATCACCCTAATTAAAACTCAGCCGAGATAATGTGAAAAAACAAAGAAAGAGCAAAAAATAATCACCAATTATCACATGATGATTTATGTCCTTTTCCGAATCAATTTTGCAGGACAATTCTAGAGCTTGCTGAGAGAAATAGACGGAAAGAATTTGGTTTAGTTTTAGTTTTCTAAGTGCCTGTTTGGCACTGCATTCCAACTAGTTTTTTTACTTAAATTTAATTATTTTTTTTGTATTTTAAATAAAGTTTTTTTAGTGTATTTAGATTATTTTGATGTGCTGATATCAAAATAATTTTTAAAAAATAAAATAATATTATTTTGATGTGTTTCTAAATAAAATTTACTTTGAAAAGTAGCCACAACCATACTCCCAACCATCTCTAAGGATTTTCTTCTCCAACTCTATGCACGAGTGAAAAAATAATGTAAGAAAAATAAGAAGAAATCAAATTGCTGAGTTAGGAGCTGCACGTGGGCGCTGGATTTGTGAGTTATACACGCGCGCATTCGAGAATGAGTTGAGTCATGTTTGATAAATCCGAAATGTTAATTTGAATCCTAATCAGCAATGCGATTTAAAATAAAACATTGTTAATATCTATTATTAAAAAAAATCCCAGTCAAGATAAAATTATAGCCTTCGATGACCGGTCGTTATTGAACGGCCGCCCAGGGCATTCCTCGTCATGTAGTTTTCAATCAACAAGTTGCATCCTGAAATTCTACGACCACATTTTTCATTCTCCAGTATGCATGACAATAAATCTCTTTACTGGTTCCTTTCAATTTATACATTTTCCTATGTTTTGCCGAATTCCAAGTCTTGTAATTATAAAAAAAAAAGGCACCTGAATAAAACTTAAAACGTAGATTTTCTTTGCTGTCTCGAAATAAAAATAAAAATAAATAAGATATATCCTCTTACCTTAAGATAAATATTTATTTCATAAAAATAAAAATATATATATTTTTCCTTGTTTTCATCTCCTACACTAAACACCAATTTTTTTCTTGTTCAAACACTAATAAGACACAATTAATAATTTATTTGACACTGTATTCTAGAAATATTTTATAAAGTTTTAGATAATTTTCATAGACTAGTATTATGAATAATTTTTAAAAAATAAAAAATATTATTTTAATATATTAATAAATAAAAATTATTTTAAAAACAAACAATCACTATTATTACTTCCGTTTTGCGTTGGTCGCGAACTTTGATGTTGACGATGACCCTCCAATGTTTCGTACGTGGACTTGCAAATATTTTACAAGGGAATCTCAAAAGAGGTCCGACACCGTTTCGAACATTTAGGTTTTGATTCAACAGGTGACTCTGACCTGGAAAAATAATCCTGAAAGGAGTGTCAAGAGCCTTGCAAGTTTGGAATCCTTGACTCCTCCGCTCATTACATTGTGCAGTGTATAGCAGGTCAGGCCTGTCGATGCTCGGGTTTCTAGGTATTTCCCTTGAATTTCACAGGTTGATAGGCTGCGGGTTATCAGGGCTTGGACGGTAAGTATATGTCTTGAATTTCCAGGTTGGCAGGGCTTGAGCACGGAGCAGTAGGTATTTACTTTTGATGTCTTAGCTCTGTAAATCTCAGCGCATGGACGCTATATGGGGAGATATTTATCTTGGATTTCTTGGACCAGTATACCCTAACGCACTAGTGCAATAGATTTGGAAAAGAATCCTCTAGATTTATTAAAAATATTGCAAAAAAAAAATTATATTCAGGTATTAATATTTTTTAAACCACCAACATCAATTTTCAAAATTAATTATCTAGTAGATAGCTTGGTGGTAATAACTTGGATTAAGAGTTATATTTCCCTGCGGTCTTAGGTTCAAGCCATATAATTATTATCATTATCGTTACTTAGACTTATATGGACGCTAATTTTATGGTCTGTGAAATTAGTCGATATGCTTGCAAGTTAATCTGAACAATTATATTAATAAAAAAAATTAAACTAAATATATTTTGGATTTTTTATATATAAAAAAAGAGTTTTTTAAAGTTGTAAAGCTCACCTCAGAAAGGGTATTTCGACATTTGAAGTGTAAAATTCAAGACACTTATCCTCAATAAATAAACAATAACGTGTCATTTTCAAAAATAAAATCAAGTGTTTGGCAATCCTAACTACCTTAAATCATATACTGGTTCGTATAAACACATCTCCGAATAAAGCCAACCAAAACTAGCAGCCCAGAAAAATAAAAGATGAAAGGAAGAAAAACTGTTACCACCATAATGTCTTTACAGGAAATGACAAATATTCAGCAAGAGATTTCAAAATCCAGTTCTTAAGGTACTGTTGAAAAATCATTTTCTGTACACAGTGAGGTTGAGGCATGAAAAATACTTCTCATTAAAGCCAATAATTAACAGACAATTAGAAAAGTAAATGCAGCCACGACTTGACCAAAAACTCTCTCATAATTTTTATAATTAAATTCGTATTCAAGGGTTTGTCCATTTCTACGTTTTTCAAATGCTGACAAGCGAGTGGTTGCAACGTAATCCAGAGATGATCAAAGGAGATAGATTAGTCGTTAAGCACTATTATCGTTGCCATTAAAAATTGGAATTTTGCTGACTTCGAAAGCAAAACTGAGATTTGAGAGAGCACTGTTCTGCCCACAAGTCTCTGTCAAAACATGGACATAGTTTTAGACCATCCCTGAATCTTTATCGAAATCCTGTTGTTGCATTATGGATCTAGCGATTGCACGAATGGCCATAGTGCATTGCCATAGATAGATCAAGACTTCTCGAACCGGGGTAACAATTGTAAATTGCAGATGAAATTTGTTTAATATGTTATGAAATTCAATTATTTGTAAAACCGGCTTGAAAAATAATATACTAAAAGTTTATATAGAGGCAAAACCAATCTTGGCTATATATATATAAAAAAATATAAATATTAAAACTAACTAAGAAATATTAAAATTCAAAATGACACTAAAATCAAAGCTTTTTGTATCTCGACTGGGTATATAAAATTATCTCTTTTACGGGTAATTATCTCTTTCTAGAACGAGAATCTCATGATTAAATTTATCTTCGATCAAATAATTATATTTAAATTACCCGAAAAAGATAATTACTACCTTGTCCATGTGGGAAATCTCATCCACAAGCGTAACTAATCCACCAATATCGAAATTTCACATGATAGAGGCCAGTCAATGGTTAGCATCTGCAATTGTTCAACTATATACGCAAAAGCCAAGCTGGTAAGCTAAGCTGAAAGATAGAATTAGAATTTATTACCCTTTAGAATTAAGATAGCTGACCCCTTGCAACTGGAGCAAGCTAGCCACATGGTATTTTCTGCCTGATCTACACGACATTAACTCACTTGACCATTCATTTCCCAAGTTGTTGAAGCGTAGAACTTCAACTTTCTCGACAACTTTGCTACGTTTCTTACGAATCATGTTATGACATAAAATCCTTAACAAACTGGTCATGTTTTTTCTTATTACATGTCTGTGCACTCCTTTTCGTTACTTAAATAGCTGTTTGACGTTTTTTATAAGGAAAATAAGTAAAAGCCGTAAAAGGCATAAAGCACGCGAGCATCTTCCTCTGTATAATCCTAACCAGCCAGCCATATCTCTGTCCAGTACCACCCCAGAAGAATAGGAAAAATGAGCAACGATGATGTAGTCCATTCAAAAGTAAACGTGCCCTTTTCGTGGGAGCAGAAGCCTGGAGTGTCCAAGGTTACACAGCAAGAAGTACGCCCTGCGGACACATGGCATTTCAGACTGAAATTGCCTCCTCCTCCTAGCGCGTCAAAGAGTACTAGGTTTTCTTCTGATGATAATTTGCAAGTTCTTTCAGCCCCGTCGAGCTCTTTCAAGAAGGGTATCAGGATTCAAGAAGACCCCTTTTGGAGAGCTTACAAGAAATGCACCAGGTCCCCTATAAATGGCAGGTTGACCAGAGATGGTAAAGCTGATCGTGGAAGGCCTAAGACCGTGAGAAAGAACGGCGGTACTTCTCTCTCGTGTAAGTACTACTGTCCCGTTTCTGGTGATAATTTGGTAAGAATGTCTCAGTTTTCCACACCAATTTCCAAATGCGAAGGAACTGGAAAGGGACAATTGCTGGTCAGCCGGTTTGCTAGCCAATGATTATATATATCCGTTTTGAGCTGCCCTCGAGATCTGCATTGTTCATTTTCAATAAAAAAAAAATGATTAGAGTTCAAGTGTTTAACTCAACTCGTTTGGCAGTAATTAAATCATTGTGTAGAGCGTTGAGTTATGGCCAGATCATTTTGTTCAAATTAGAGTCACTGAATCACCAATAGTTTAAGCCGGAGAGTTTTCATTTAAGGTTGCACGAGCCACAAACCCGCACTCTGCCATGAGAATTATTTTTTATATATAGTTTTAACATATATAATTTTATATTTTAGTTTTTAGTTTTTATTTTTTTGGTTTATTTTCGATCTTTTAATATTTTTAGTTCTTCTAAGACAACTTTAAATTTTTTATTTGTATCTATATATCTCTACTCGTAATTTAGATTTTTAATTTTTATTATTATTTTTATTTGTATTAAATGCAGCTTGCGTTAAAAAACATAGTAAATTTAACTTTAGTGGTGTAAAATTAGAGTGAAACTTTCTCTTATACATGTATAGTTAAACGTGAAATGCTTGAAACACTACACGGGTAACTCTTCTGTTTTGTCTTATTTAAGGTTACAAAAATTATTTTAATGTGCACTGAAAATGTGAAATCATCAGGACACCCCCACTGACAATTATCGATTTTTTTCTTATTTGAAGATATTATGGTTATTATACCATGCACAAAAATGAAAAAAAAAATTGAAAATACCCATGAAATCATGGTATTAATTTAAATGCATTTTACATAATAAAATGAATATATAAAAAACTAATATACATTTTTAAATGTTCCACGACACCGCACGCGCCATTCAAAATGTGCTTGAGTTCAAAAATTGATGGCGTTCGGAGATGTGCTCACAGTACCGTGACAGAAAATATAATTAAAAATTGATAAATTACCAATACACCTTTATAGTCAAATCTTGGATTTTATCTTATAGGGGGTATATACGTCCTTATACAACTCGTGGTGCCCGTCAACTAACTTGAACACCCCAATTCTATAAGTGGAAAAAAAAATATCAATACACCCCTATAGTCAACTTTTGGATTTTGTCTTATAGGGGTATATATGTCCTTATACAACTCATGTTGCCCGTTAGCTAACCTGGACACCTCGGTTATCCAAAAAAAAGGTCTAGGGATTAGTCATGGTCGCGCAAGCTGGTCTGAACACCCCGACTATAAAAAAATTTGGTTCAGGGATTAGTCGCGGAGCACTTAAGCTGACCCGGTGATCTTTGTTATGAAAAAATTTATACAAGTGAACAAAAAAAATATAAGAAAAAAATAAAATAAATGGGTTCAGGGGATTAAAAAAAAAAGGTTCGAAGATTAATCTTTATGCGTGCAAGCTGACCCAGACACCCTGATAATAAAAAAAATATTTGGTTTGGGGATTAGTCATGGTGCGCTTAAGCTGGTCCGGAGTCTCCGGTTATAAAAAAATATATATAAGTGGGAAAAAAAATATACCAATACACCTCTATAGCCAACTCTTGTATTTTATATTATAAGAGTATATATGTACTTATACAACTCGTGGTGTGTGTCAGTTAACCCAGACACCCCGGTTATAAAAAAAAAAAGGTCCGGAGATTAGTCGTGATGCACCCAAGCTGACCTAAACACCCCGGCCATAAAAAAAACTCGATCCGAGGATTAGTCATGGAGCACTTAAGCCGACTCGGAGATCCCAGGTATAAAAATATTTGTATAAGTAAATCAAAAAAATATAAGAAGAAATAAATGAGTTCAGGGATTAGTTGTGAGGAGCGCAAGCTGGCTTGGAAACCCTAGTTATAAAAAAAAATCAATTAAATGATTAGTTGTAGTGCGTTTAAACTGGTCCAAAGAAACTACTTGAAAAAAAAAATAAAGGGAAAGCACTGTAGCAATCCATAGTGAAATGTGTGGGGAGCTACAGTGATTTCCTCACACCGTTTACATGTATTAGTCATGGTGTGCATAAGTTGACATGAATATCCCGTTATATATATATATATATATATATATATATATATATATATATATATATATATATATATATATATATAAGTGAAAAATAAAATAAAAAAAAAAATTAAAAAAAAAAAAAAGTCATGGTGCTCGTAAGCTGGCATGGATATCCCGATTATAAAAAATAAAATAAAAAAATATATAAGTGAAAAGATAAAATAAAAAAGTATAATCTGGAAAAAATATTTAAAAAATGCCCAAAAAAAGCATAATAAAAAAAATAAATTGCCTGAAAAATAAAATAAAATAAAATAAAAACACTATAGCAATCTACAATGAAATAAAAAAAGCATAATAGAAAAAAAAATTGTCCAAAAAAAAATCAAGGGAAAGCGCTGTAACAATCCTCGGTAAAATGTGTGGGGAGCTATAGTGTAAAAAAAAAAGTGGATCTGGAGATTAGTCATGGTGCTCGTAAGCTGACACGGATATCCCGATTATAAAAAATAAAATAAAAAAATATATAAGTGAAAAGATAAAATAAAAAAGTATAATCTGGAAAAAATATTTAAAAAATGCCCAAAAAAAGCATAATAAAAAAAATAAATTGCCTGAAAAATAAAATAAAATAAAATAAAAACACAATAACAATCTACAATGAAATAAAAAAAGCATAATAGAAAAAAAAATTGTCCAAAAAAAAATCAAGGGAGATTAGTCGTGGTACTCTTAAGCTAGCACGGATATCCCGATTATAAAAAATAAAATAAAAAATATATAAGTAAAAAAATAAAATAAAAAAGTATAATCGGGAAAAAATATTTAAAAAATACCCAAAAAAAACATAATAGAAAAAATAAATTGCCCGATAAATAAAATAAAATAAAATAAAAACACAATAACAATCTACAATGAAATACATGAGCAGCTAAAGTGTTTTCCTACCCCGTTTACGTGTATAATACCGCTTTACAAGATAATTCGATTTTACTGTTTAAAATTTGTCATTTCACTTCTAAAATTCCTTAATCTCGAGAGATTAACTGAATGATAAAAAATATATTACTTTCCTGAGTTTTCTTGTATTTGGTACTGTGATGTCATATAATTTTTAAAATGTTTTTATCTCTAATTATAAATGAAAATAAAAAAAAAAGTCTCGAGAAAGATATTTTATTTCAGATAATACGTAAACTAATTCAATAATATTTGTTGATATCTTTTCTAATGCTTTCGGGGTGTTTGATAAGCACTCCAAAAATATTTTTTGAAACAATTTGTTTTTGTTTTAAATAAAAATAATAATATTTTAGATTATTTTGATGTGCTGATATCAAAAATAAATTTTTAGAAATAAAAAAATATTTTCATATATATTTTAAATTAACTAGTATACTTTAGTTATAATTTTATCATCCACAAGGTTGTCATTACTGTTTAGGTTAGCGTTTTGTTTTTTTATTAGTACAGAATGATTCAGTTTTGGAGCGTTTCGGTTTGCTGATTCGGGATTGTACTATTCATATATAATTAATTATATATATATATATATGAAAAAAAAATATATTAATTTAACAAATATAATTAAAATTCAAGTTACATTAACTTTAAATCATACAATGCAACTTTTTTTTACAGCAAAACTATGTTATTTTTAACTATAATAATTTACTTAGATTTTTTTTTGTTTGCTGTTGAGTGGAGAAGATACAAGATTATATAATTGAGAATATTCCTCTTTTACATATCTCTCTTTCAAGTTTCAACTCTCTCCATTCTCCTCCTCCCCCCTTTCATCTTTGTGTTTTTCATTTCTCTTCTACCAGCGACAGAGACAGTGACAAAGACTATAGTTGTTGAAGTTGACAATGGTAACGACGAAAACCCCATCAAGCTAAAACACAAAATGTTGATCGATTAAGAGAAAGGACTGGGGAAGAGAAGAGTTAGGGATTTGATTTGAGATTTTGATTTTTGAGTGGAATTAATATGGGAAAAGAGGGTGTTGGGGTGTTATTGTGTTAAGCCGTTAGGCTTAGCTTAATTCTTTTTTTTTTCATGGCTGAAACGGCACACCCGGCATGATTCTGGCTTGTTTCGACCGGTATTTGATCAAAATTTTTAGTATGGCCATAATTTAAACCAAGATAAAAATAATATTATTTTATCTTTTTTATTTACTAGTATAAAATATTTTAACTATTCTAATCGAAACGAGATTAACAAGTCTGCCATTGTAAAGGCATTGAATTTATGTATCCAGATACAGAAACACATTCAACAAATTTAGTAGAATGGTTGTACAAGCAGTAACTTCGCGTCGCCTATAAGTTCAAGGGATTGACCTCGGATTTTTGAAATTTATACGGCTGTCCAAGACTCCAGCTTAAAGAATGACGACCGTGGAATACTTAATTATATTTTAATATACTTTAAAGTTTTTTAAAAAATATTATACACTACAGTCGATCCCCGGCACATATTAAAGAAGACCACCGCCTCGATATTAAAAAAAAAATCAAATAAAAAAACTATGCTATATACCTTGAAATTTCATCGATAAACGGTAATAAAGGATGTCCTGATAGAGACAGACAATTCACATATTAAAATTAAACGGGTAACAACTCTAACGAAATCTTATTGACTAACAAATGAATTGGAAGTCAGCCTGGTAATAGTGTTTTAATTAATTTGCTTAAAAGATCTTAATTTTTTTTAAATATATATATATATATAGAGAGAGAGAGAGAGAGAGAGAGAGAGAGTTATTCATAATTCAGGAACCGAGGTTTGCATTGTAAATTTATCTGGTAAGTGTATATTTATAAAGACATGTCTTCATTGTTTTTGCTTTTTTTAAATTCCGAAACTTGCTACATGTTTGTTTTTAAGAATTTAACATAAAAAAATATAAATGATACCGGATAATCGATAAGATTACGTATTTAATTAAACTTGAGTGTTTGGGAGTCGGACGGCAAGGAAAATTATAAATCTCGACTATCTGTGCTTCTAGTTGCTTAATAATTCTGATTTGTCTCTTTGCCCAGAACCATTAATTTCTCCACGCTCTCAACAAACTCTTATATTGATGCAGACCCCTAACGACTTGGTCATTTTTAGCCCACTTCAATTGTCTTTACTCTTACAATTCCTTATAAAAGGTGCTAACCCCGGCCTTGTTCCTTCATGTATACGCCTCCTTCGATACGCCTCCTTCGCTACTTGTATTATCTCTTCAGTCTTCACGTTTTATTTCGCGTGGCATCAACCTTGATCGATCGGCCTTTGCGAGCGTATAAGGGCTAAAACAACTCCAGATCTTCATATGATTCCTTAGCCATAGCATTAGGTATGAGCATGGAGCAAAGCAAGACTGTTCACTCAAACGGACACGTGCCCTTCTCATGGGAGAAAAGGCCAGGAGAGTCCAAGCTGGTAAATAACCATCACGGCTGTCCTAGTAAAGAAACACCCGTGGTAAAGCTACAACCCCCACCATGTCCGGTCAAAAGTTCCAGGATTTCTACTCACGATATCACAATCCCTCTTCCTCCATGCACGTTTCAGGCTCCGGCTGCTCCTTCCAGAAGTTCTTCAAGAAGAGGCCTCACGAAGGAGATTGATGACCCATTCTTGGCAGCTTATAAAGAGTGCACTAAGAGCACCAAGAAAGATAAGCCTGTAAAAAAAAATTTGGGATCTGGACGGAGAAAAGGAGCAATATTTGACTTCACATCATGCAAGCAATCGTGCAGTGTCCGTGATGATAACTTGGTTAGGGTTTCTCAGGCTCCCTACGAGAGAGATAAATGGCACCGTTCGTGAATCTTGGCAGGTTCCCTGTGCTTGGCCGGCTATTTTGACGACTTATTCTGTTTTCTGGGAGAAGAATTAATCGATCGGAGACTTGGTCTTTGCTAAATGTCTCTGTTTTCCAGGTGACCATGGTAAAGTCGGTTATTTCAAGAAGATTATGATTTGTATTTCAGTTTAGAAGATTGTAATTGAAAACTTACTGCCTTTCACTTCATGAATTTATTATATAATCATAAAATCTATTAAGATAAATATTACAATAACCAAAAAAGTATTATGGTCTAAAAATATTTATGATTTGACTCAATTAACTTAGATTTTTAGAATTAATAATGATGTAATGAATTATTAAAAAATAATATTAATATCCCTAAAAAAACTAAAAGCTTTTTATCAGGTGAAAATTCATGTGTTATATAATCTTAAAATAATATACTTATTAAATTATTTCAACTATCCATCAAAGATTGTTATAGAATTATTATAACTCTTGGTATGTGGTTGTTAATGAGAAGCCTATCTAATTAATCTTTAAACGTTAAGCGAGTGTTTATTTTTGAGTTACTTTAATCTTAATTTGATATATTTAAGTCTAATGATAGTTTTGATATGCTAATGTAAAAAAAATGTTAATTTAATTTTAATTGAAAATATTTTACAATATAATATCAAATATATATTTAATTAAAATGAAAGATCGCCGACGAAGCTTGTTTATCCAACCCAAATTGATAATATGTCCATTCATCATATTTCTCCAGCAACTTGCCTTCTGCAGTTTTAATTATAATGATTAATTAGTGATTAACTACATGAGACATGCTTCTGAGCATGATTTGTCATTTGAATCGTTCCCATTTGCTACGTCTTTTGAGGGCATAAGTAGATATTGAAAAATCAATAACTATCTGTTCATCTTCTATCATATACAGTAAAATCAAAGCAAAAAACTCACAAGCTTTGTCGTCTTGACACGTGGATTAATAGACTGTAAGATGAAGATAGAAAAATTAAAGAAAATATTTTTTATACATAATTAATGTTTATTGTCAATTCTTTTTGTTTGGATCAAATAAAAGATTGTGTTATAAACTTTCATTTAAGATGTGTATTTGTATCAATCCATTTCAATATCACTCGAGGTTATTTAAAAGAATGTAAAATCATGTGATATAATTTGTAGTGTTTATATATATGTATATAAAGGTTTAATTAAGAATTTCAAATGAACATGTATGGGGTATATAAAATAATCTACATATACATGTGTCATAACCAAATTTTAGATCATTCTCCAGAATTACCTGAAAATAAGAAAAAAATAAAAGAAAAGGGTTTGGTGTTAGCAGAAAAACCAAGATGAAAATTTTGGATGTTTTTGAGATCTCGATCGTACATCTTTTGTGGCTAGAAATGAAGGAAAATACAGATTCAAGGCTAACATAACTTATTATCAGATAAATCTGTGTAGAAATTAAGTCACAAGATATAATTATATTTTTATGGGCTAATTCGATTTAATTGTTGGCCAATCTAAAAGTGTAATCATGTTTGAAAATTAATTTATGGTCCAATTAAATGATTTAATTAAGCACAATGACTTAATTATACTTTAAATTGGTCCAATTAATTTTATTAAGAGCTTAGTCGATGAGAAATCAAGTTCTTTCAGGTTCAATTGATGAGATTGGAATTTTCGGAGACTGATTTAAATTTTTTCAAGCCATTTATGCGAAATCAAGGGCCAAAATGAACAAATTGAGAATTTGATGGTTGATTGAGGGTTAAATCGCGCAAATCAAAAATCAAGAATCAAAATAAAAAAGGCGCGTAAAGTCGAGGCTAATATTTGAAATTCTGATGATGGTATAATTGCATAAAATCATAAGTTTAAATTCAATTGGAGTGCAATTAGAGCAATTATAAAATGAGGGACCAAATTGCACTTTTATCTTCTCCCAACTTGCAAGCATGCATTGCTCAATCACCTACAACAAAGCACCCATTATTGGGCAATGTAGAGGCAGCAACCCTTGGCTGCATTTCATGGGCAGTTGAAGGGCTGCTTTTTCTGCTATAAATATACGGGGGAGAAAGACAATGTGAGGAAGCAAAAAAAAACAAAAGAAAGAAAAAAAAGCAGAAGATCAGGAGGGAAGAATTCACGTAAAAAAACTTTAGCAATCTTCTTCAACCAATCTTGTATCACCAACTCCTTCTCTTTTATTTTTTTCTTCTCTTTCAATAGGTCGACCTTCCTCTCTCTAAAACTAGAAGACCCTCTCTCTCTCCCCCTCTCGGTTCAGTAACTCCATCCATAAACTCCTACCACCTTGCACCATCCCGTAGACACTAGCCTCTCCCCCACCACTCCAGTAACTCATCCACCTTCTCAAGCGAAGGAGGTAGCAGTAGCGACCGTCATAGCCACGTAACCATGTCAACTTTTGACATCCATTCTGCCCGCCATAAGCCTTCATTTTTTACGCCGCCACCACAAGAATCATCAACTCGACCTCCTCTACTCAAAGGTACCAACAATTTCTCCTTTTTTCATACTCGAAAAATCACCATTCATCACCATCTCCCTCTCGCTTGCATGCAATGGGACGATATGCAAGTCCCACTGTTCATGCAAGTCAGGCCTGGGTGAAGCGGGGCGGGCACAAAAGATGGGGAGCTGGGCTAGACTAGAGAGCCAGTCCAAGCTTGAGAATAGTGGGCTGAGATCTTTCTCTCGCTTGCATGTAACGGGACGTTATGTAAGTCCCACTATTCATACAGGCCAGGCCCGGGTGAAGCGGGCTGGGCATAAAAGACGGGGAGTTGGGCTGGACTGGAGAGCCAGTCCAAGCTCGAGAATAGTGAGCTGAGAGTTTGGTCCTAATAATAAACGGGCTTGAAGCCCAATAGGATAATGAGTAGGCTGGAAACTTGGCCCAGTGAATGGGGCAACCAGCCACCATGTGTGCTGGCAGCCTAGCCCATCAGGGCGAGACAACCAACCCACTAAATAAAAAAAATAAAGAAAAAAAGAAAAAATAGAAAACTTGCATAACACACACACACACACACACACACACATATTACAAAAAAAACAAAACAAAAAATATGTTATTTTATGCATGCGGCCAATACGCTAATATTTTTTGAAAATTCTTTTGCTTTCAAAAAATATATATTATCTTGGAGTTTGAAGAAAAATGGTTTTAGCATTCGATTTTGTAAGCAAAAAAATCATCTTTCCATATTTTTGGATTCAACAACATGTTTGTAAAATCCAAAGGGTATTGACCAATATTCCAAAAATATCAAAATCTTATTTTTGGGAATTCATTATTCACTGTTGATTTTTGGAGAAACAATTCCTAAAGGGGTTTAATATCCAAAATATTCGGCGGGAATAATTTGCTATTATTCATTGTTGGTAGTTGGATAAATAAATCCTAAAGGGTTAAAATCCAAAATAGTCGGTAGGTATAATTTGCTATTATTCACTGTTGGTGTTTGAATAAATAAATCTTAAATGGTTAATATCCAAAATATTCGGTGGGGATAATTTGTTATTATTCACTGTTGGTATCTGGATAAAGAAATCATGAGAGGTTAATATCCAAAATATTCAGCGGGGATAATATACCATCTTCATTTGATCAACATATTTTTCGAAAGATCAAAACCATAACAAATCATAAGCAAACCAAAACGTTAAGCAACTTACCTTAAGTAGGGCGTATTATAGGTGCTAAAACATTTCCTTTACGCAGCTAGTCCCTTGCCTTAGAATTTTTGACATACCAATTTTAGGTTTCCTAATAACCATAATACTAGGTGGCGACTCTCTTTTCCATAAAAATAAAATAAAACCTCGACATGATTTCTCCTGTTTACGGGGAGGGTCGCCGCGACGCCATGCTCTCATAGAGGGTGCGACAACAAGGATAAACAACTAAAAAAAAAATTAAAAGCTTACTATATAATTTGAACATTAGAAATATGTGATGAGGAACTCTTGCATGAAATCATTAGACATTAATAAAATAATTTACAAAAATTGTCTAACCTCGAATGGCTATGGGATTTGATGTGCCTGTACATTAACATTTTCTTTCCTTTTTTAATGTAATTTTCATCTCAGAGTAATAATATAATCAAGAAAACAAAATTCATTGAATGAAAATAATTATAAGTAATCATAACACGGAGGGTAAAAAAAGTCGAAGGTTTTTATTTGTTATAAAGATCAAAACAATTGCTGGTGAAATTTCAGGCATTGTGTTTTCAAATTTGTGATTGATTTGCATTTCAATAGGTTAAAATCCTCCAAATCAATTAATAGTTATAAAACTGTTAAAATTTTACACATGCACACTAAAAATGATTCAATAAGCATGAATTAAAATCAATAGTATAATTTTTAAGTAAAAATAAATAAGTGCTTGAATATAAGATAATTATAGCGATAATATTATTTCTCACAAGAACACATATGATGTTTTTTCCCCTTGAATTGTAGACCAAAATTTAGTTCATAATTGCTGGAAAATTAACACAAAACAAAGAGAAAAGAATCTTGCATTGAAGAAAGAGATTAACTATTTATATTTGCTTCCTTTATTCCTTCCTCTACTTGTTGTCTTTCATGAAAATTCTACTAATGATTAAGAATATTTAATGTTAATTAACCTTTTTTTTATCTAATCATTGAGATTGATTAAACCCCTTGTCATTTATATGTGAAACTAACTTTGATATTGTCACTAATTTGTTGTAATTTAGACTTTGTTGCTATTTAAATTTTATTTATAACTTAATTTCTTGCAATATTTGGCCATTTCAGCTATATTGTTTCACTTATAGAATGTTATGGGATTGATTTGCACCTTTCTTAGATCCTAAAGTCAACCTTTTTTATGCCAAACTCTCATCTCCAATGAGGTGCTTGAAAATACTTATATTTTTCATTAGATCAGCAGATCAATCTCATCCTCCTTGTATCATAATTTTTTCAACTTAAAATAATTTTATTTGTTTAAGAGTCTTTCATGAGAGTTGTCATAACTTATTTTTGGGCTTTTTCTTGAAAAGGAAAAAATAAATAAAAAAGGTTAGAGTTGAGGGGAAAAAATCAAGTTGGAATTTTTTAACAGATTTGAGAGTCCGATCATACCTTTATTATGTCTTGAAATGAAAGAAAATACAGATATAAGACTAAAATAATTTATTGGATAAATCTACATATAAATTAAGCTAAAAGGTATAACTATATTTTTTATACGTCAATTTGAATTAATAATGGGTCATTTTAAAGTATAATTATATTTAAAAATTAATTTAGGGTCCAACTGAAGGATTTAATTAAGTGCAGGGACTTAATTATACTTAAATTGGTTAAATTAATTTTATTAGGAGCTCAATTCATGAAAAATCAAGTTCGAGAGCTTAAGTCGAGTTTAATTGAGAATGCTGAAATTTTCAGAGATCAAATTTAATTTTTACTAAATCAAATGGAAGAAATCATGGGTGATATTGAAGAAAATTCAAAGATAATGGTCAATTGAGGGTCAAGTTGCATAAATCTAATACCAAGGACCGAAGTAAAAAAGGCATATAAAATTAAGACTGCTATTAAAGTTTTGACGAGGATAAAATTGCATAAATTTAAAAGTTCAAGGTCAATTAGGAGCGTGATAAAGCAATTATAAATTGAAGAACCAATTTGTATTTTCATCATTCTATAGAATTTTCAGGTAGTCGGTACAGTGTTATGTGCACTAATATGTAACAGTGCACACCTACCTTCATCTTCATCATTGTAAAAAAATAAGAGGCAACTTGTAAACCATCATCCGCACGCAATGAGAAAATGAAGAGTCATCCCAGTCTCTATAAATACATGCACATACTTAGACTCGAGTCAGGAGAGAAAACTGAGGAATACATGGATTGAGTTTTTCTCATCGGCAACACAACATGCTTCTTCTTCCTCAGCACTGGTGGTCTCAACAGTTTTTCCATTCCACCGACAACAACAATCCTATTATTATCCAATGTCAACAAGATCTCGATCTTTTTCCTTATTAACTACCAATTATGGTTTTAGACCAACAACAACTTTGTCCCTCAACAACATTTGTGACGATTAACAAACTTTTTGTTTCTCTGGTAGTAACAACAATCCGCTCATCTCTGGCAATAAGACCAGTAATGTCACCCTCCTTCTCCATTGTAGCAACTTTATCGCGCCTTCTACAACCACTACAGGCCACCATTTTTGTCGTCATTGGCAAAACTAACTCGACCTCTATTGCATGGTGGCAATGACAGGTGCACCCACCATCTTTCTCCCCCCTTATCCTTCCATTGTCCACCTACATGTGAGCAGTGGGCGGTGGTCGGGACGGACATGTTGTCTAGTAGGGCCACCAAAAGAGTGGGTGGGCTGTTTTGGCCCATTCAAACTAGCAAACCAAAGTGATGGGTTGTTTTGATCGATTCGGGCTTGGTGGCTAGCCCTAAAACAATAATAGAAAAAAAAAATATGCACGATAACTTGTGAAATACAAAAATGTTGTTTTTGTGCATTTGACTTAACTCTAAAATTTTCAAAACATATTTTTCACATCTTTTCATGTTTTGAAACAAAAAATGGGATATCGTAATTATTTTATGGTTATTCGTTAGATTTTGGCCAAAATATCAAAAATCTTCCAATAGTCATCTTGTTCAATTTTTAGCTGTAATTTTTAATTATCGAGGTGTAAAATTACATTGTAAAATACCCAATCGATATTAGTGTATAATAAATGCAATGTTAAAATTCAGACCCTAAAACGACCAGGTTTCAATCCAATGAGGTAGGAATTCTCTTACAAAGAAAAATCCACTTTGACACTTAGAAAAGATTGATGAATAAAAACATGACCTGAAAAATAATTAAATAATAATGCAACTTATCTTAGATATTGTGTATTGGGAGTGATGCGTCTTCTCCTTGCACAATAATTTCTCTTATCTGAATTCTCTTAGACCATTAGATTTTCTAATGACCGTAATAATAGGTGACGACTCTTAAAAGTTATAAACCCCCCATTTTTATGCACTGTTTCTTTTTTTTAGGGATGACAACTTGTGAGGTGAGAAAAAATTGGCCATCACAACAAGAATTATAATCAATAACCTAATTCAAATATTTTAGACTTGAAACATGCTCATTTGAATATTGAGTGTAAAAATTAAAAATCCTATTGCAAGTAAGATCTCAACGTAATCTCTACCAAAATTTTATAAATTTTAGACATAGACTCGCACTAATATAATGCAATTTTAGATGCACATTCGGCAAAGAATAAATATGTTAATAATGCCAAACACTTATTTAGCAATTAATAAATAAGTGTTCCATAATGCTTTACACGATACCTAGAAAAATATTTGAAATTAATATATATATTTTTTTAAATCTAATATATTAAAATAATAGTATTTTTAAACATCACTTTATGTTTTTTATACAAAAAAAAAAAAACTATTTTAAAAATCAAACCGGCACTAAAAATTTGTTAAATCACGTGGCGGTTGATGATAGCAAAATCAGCCAAATGCAGGGGTAGATCAGGGAAACGAGTACATCTGGCAAAACCCACACGCCTTCTTGATTTTAATCATTCTAACCAAAATCAAAATCTTCTGCGCTCTTATTTCACTCTTAAACCCTAGAACTGAGACTCGCGCGTAGAGAGATCTTAAAATTTTCGATATCTCACCTCAATTCTTCTCTGCCAACTGCAAGTAATGCTTTTTCCTCTTATTTCTTATCGACTTCGTGTAATTTCCTTTTTGTATTTGCATACTCTGTTTGCAAACCTGGAAAATTGACAGAGAAAATTGAAAAACCCGAAATAGTGTACGTGTGACCTCTTGTTTGGTCACTGGAATAATAATTTTTTCTTCTCATTTCTAAGCGGTTCTTGATTAACATTCTGTTATGTAACAAAAAATATGCTCTCGTATTATCTAGGTTTTGATTTCGTGGGGTGCAGGCAATTAATTGGTATTATCTATTTTTTTGGAACATTTGCATTATTATTACCCGGCGCTGTCTGTCTGTCTGCTAGAATCTATTGCTTTATTTGTGTCCGCAATTTTTAAGCTACTGATTTCTGTCTCTAATGAATGGTTATTGCTTTATCATTATAATTTACGCAGCCGTTGATAAGTTTTGCGTATGTGCTGGAATGGACAGTAATCCTCAATCTTCTGGAGTACAGGTAGCTGTAAAAATTCCTATTCAATTTTTATTTTAAAGATGGCTCAGCTTTTAAAAAGCTGCTTGTTTTTGTGTGATTGTGTGTACATTATTGGGCAAGATGTTGAAAAATTTAGAAAAGGTTAATGTTTGGATATTTTTTGTAAGTGGTCCTTAGTTGCTAAGCTGTACGCAAAACATGACATTCAAGCGCCCCCCCCCCCCCCCCATCTGTGGATGTATCTTGGTGGATTCGCCACTTTAGCTTCCGATAGCTGGATGTGACTATTTTCTCCTTGCGTTTGGTGAGTTCTATTGTTGGCAGTATTAACTGATTTGTATGGTTATTATGGATAAATCCTTGTAGTTTCGACCAATGGTCCCAACACAGCAAGGGCAGCCGTACATGCCGGTGGCTTCTCAACAGTTTCGGCCACTTGGACAAGGTATGCCTTCTTCACATGGGATGCCAGCTGCTCAAAGTCAGCACCTGCAGTTTTCTCAACCAATCCAGCAGTTACCTCCATGGACAAATCAGCCTGGGGCACCTTCAGTACAGGCTTTATCAATGCCTTATGGTCAACCAAACAGGCCTCTGACATCATCGCAGCCCCAACAATCTGCCCCTCCATTAAGTAATCATATGCATGTGTATGGCACCTCTGGAGTTCCTAATTCCTCACCATATGCTGTAAGAACTCACCAACAGATTTCTTATCTTTGTTTGTTGGCTTATTTCATGGGATGTCTTGTGGACTTACATCTGAAGTTTGTATTGTTTCAGTTTGCACCATCTTCTTTTGGCCTTACACAAAACAGTGCCAGTGCATTGCCCCAGTTCCCACCAATGTCTCAAATGCATGCACCTACAGTACCTATGGGGGGGCAACCTTGGTTGTCCTCTGGAAGTCATGGTGGTTCACTTGCTCCCCTAGTCCAGCCTGCTGTTGCCCAACCTTCTATATCTTCTTCCTCAGATTCAGTAAGCTGCTCCCCGGCTTCATCTTCTAACAACCCTTTATAAAGTGGTGTTGTTGATGATTCCTCAAAGATTCCTTTTCCTGTAACTTGATACATGTTTCAAAACCTTGTTTTTAATAAATTGCATGGTCAAATAATTTTGGGTAAGATGATAGTTGTTAAGCATGGTATAAAATTTTGAAATTGACATTACTTTGAATTTGTTTTAAGTTTTATGACCTTCCCTGAATGTTAATCTTTTCAACATAATGGCACATGCATGCTTCTGAGATGTAGTGTCATAGATATGATCAAAATGCTATGTACTCTGATTTTGAATGCAGAAAGTTAGAGAAGTAGAGTAAGCTGATTTTAATTGTATGTTAGCAAGTAAACTTTTGTAAAAACTTATTCCTCCAAAGGATTTTGTGTTGGTTTATCCCTATATTGAGAATTTTTTATATTTTTTTCAAATGAAAAATGCATCTATATAGTCTATAGATCTACATTGAATTATTTGCTCCATATATGATCTTTTACCCACTCTATTGTTTCTCTGGATTTGGTTAGCCATGTTTAACTATTTATATGGAATTTCAGACAGTAGCTGTTTCTAGCAACAATCAACAGTCTTTGAATGATTGGCAGGAACATACAGCTTCTGATGGGAGGAGGTATGTTTGTGCTGTTGCCACATCATTACTTCTTATTTCCTATTTTTTTATTCAAAATGATGGCTTTTAAAAATGCATTCTTCGTAATAGATAATGGTTTCTTACAATATTTTAGATGTCAGGTAATGCCACTTGCATATAATTTAAAACAACCCAAATAATTATTACAATCTAACAAATCCATCCCATGCAATAAAATGTTCCTTGTAGTACAATTCAATAACTAAAAACTAATGAATACATTTTACCAGGTATTATTACAACAAGAGAACAAAACAATCTAGTTGGGATAAGCCTTTGGAATTGATGACGCCAATTGAGGTGAGCTGTATTCCTGAGTGGCTATAATTTGCATCACTTAAAAATTGTTGTCTCTGTTATCTATTGTACAAGCCTTTGGTATTGTTTGATATACATTCAAATCATGTTCCTTGGATATATGTTGTAGTTTTAGCTGCCCATAAGTTGATCAAAATTGTTTTATTTGAGATCTTGTTTTCTTTGCATGTTTCTTTACTTCTTTGTAGATTTCGTTGTAAATCTAGAGAAATTTTATGATTGCTCTATATGCTCACTTTCAAGCTGGCATTTCACTTTCTCAAGACATACAACATTTTGTTATTTCCATTCTACTCGCCATCAAGCAAAAATTTATGCAGAAGTTGTAGTTGGTTTGCTTAACCACCTTTGAGTTTTACCAGTTTCATTTTCTCAAAACTTTAGAATGAGAATGTCTACTCATCTCAAATAGCATATATATACTTTTTTATTCATGAATCTCATATGGTGTAGTTTCATGCTCCAACAAGTTAATGATAATTATATTCTACTTAGCTAGTTGGTTTGCCATTATTCTCGTGTTGCCTTTTATTTCTATTGGCATTATATGGTGTACTTTAGTTCCTTGTGTTTTTTGTTGTTTTTGGTTTTGAAACTTGAATGCGCTGTGTTTTTCTGCTATTACTTTTATTGGTTTTGATTTCTGAATAGTTCTCTCATCTTTGATTTTTAATGACTTTGATTTGTAAATAGTTCTCTCCCCTTTCCTAGGTATAAAATGCTTGGCTCAACGATGTTTCCTCTTAATTATGTATTTCACTTCTTTAGATAAGTTAAAGGTTATTTAGTGTTTCAAGTAGGGTTTTTATAGGCGCTTATATATTATGCATCAAAAGGGATGCCTAGCTTAGTCAACCCCTTTTCTAAAGAAGGCCCTCATGAATAGTGAAAAAGTGTCAATCTAATTACTAGGGAAATCTGAGCTGTAAATCTTTTGCAAAGAGGTAGCTTTATGACACCTATACGCCTATAAAAAATAAAAGTGTGCACACAAAGGTGTTGAAGGAACAACCTGTTTGTGATTTTGTACATTGGGCATGTTCGCATCTCTGGTTGTTGTTGCTAACTTGATATATACTACTTCATGCCTTAACAAAAAATTTAGAGTCTTGGTTGACAGAAATGATGGGTTGTCTGAATGTCTCTCAATAAAGAGTTCCATCATGTAGAACCAACCAGCATAATACATCCCTAGTTACAAGGTTGATTTTCATCTCAAACCTAGCTAAATATGAAAACCATATATACAATTATATAATTAGCATACAATTAGAATTGTATAATTATTATGGCTTTAAATGCTGCCATCCCATTTCTATTTGACAACCCCCTCATAATTACTGTTGTTTGATCAAGAAACATAAATTTGCCAACTAGAAATCAATGTTGTTGTTGGTTCATAGCCTTGGTAAAGATGTTAGCAAGCTAAAGATCAATGGAAACATGTGGAAGAGTGATGATCCAGGTATCCATAACTTCTGTAATAGAATGACAATTTATTTCAATATGCTTCATATGCTCATAAAAACAAGATTGGTCACAATCTGAATGACACTGGTGTTGTCCCCATGAAAAAGAGTGGGGTTGAGCTGAGAGAAGCCAAGCTTAACTAGCAAACCATGTAGCCAAACAGTCTCTGAACTAGCATCAAACATCACATGTTATTTGAATATTGTAGAGGATTTGGACACATGTGCCTGCTTCTTACTCTTCAAGGATCAAGTAGTCGCCAAGAAACATGCACCATCTAGTAACAGAGTACTAGGACATCCATCCTAATCAACACTAAATACAACTAGGCAAAGAGGAGTATCAACATGAAAGAACAACCCATAATTAGGTGAACCTTTGAGATATCAAATGATGAAAACCAACTAAATGTAATGATATGGAGATTACATAAACTGGTTAACTTGCTAAACCGCAAAAAAGATTGTTTTGTGTAATCATCAAATAATTTTGGCTCTTAACTAGTAGACAATAGGATCATGAAGGAAGTTGCCTTCCTCTTGATGACATTTCATATGAAGCTCTAAAGGAGTATCCGTATAAGAGAGATCTTGAAGACCTGACAAAGTGATCAACTCTACGTATATTTATGTTGATCTAGGAATATACCGGAGGGATTAGTGTAAACCAAGAAATTTTTAAGCAGACCAAGATCCTTCACATGAAACGTGGCTCGAAGATATTGCCAAAGATAAGTAATCTAGGCGGGATCCATCCTAATAATAAAAATATTATCAACACAGACAAGGAGAAGAACAATACTTGTAAATGTCTTGCAAAGATACAAGGAAGAATTGTATTTGCTTTGTTGAAAAGAAATTGAATCAAGGTGGCTTGAAATTTGTCAAACCACGTCTAGGAGCTTGTTTTAGTCCATAAAAAAATGTTTTTACGTACAAGCATTTGAGGAAGAATTAGAGATCACACTGGAAGGTAAGGTTAGGTAAACTTCCTTTTTGAGATAACTATAAAGAGGTGTTTTTGACATCCATTTGATGAAAAGAACAATGTTGTGAAACAACAATATAAATAATAGTTTGTGCTATAGCATCGTAGTGATCAGAGCAAAAGTTTCCTAATAGTCCACCTTATATTCTTGTTTGTTACCAAGAGCAACCAATTGTGCTTTATATTGATTCAAAGTCCCATTAGAATAGAGTTTGATTGGGTAGACCTATTTACAACCAATAGTTTAATTAGTCACTGGGCAACAAACAACATTCCATATACTATTATCTTTAAGAGCACAAAGCTCGTTTACCATTGTCTCACACCAACATTCATGTTTAATTGCCTCAAAATAACATATAGGAATTGGAATAGATGACAGTAGCATGAACGGATATAGGAGAAAATCCATACCGATCATGAGGATAGGAGAACGACAAGGAATCATAGAATGCATCATTTGAACATGATCTGATGGCAAGTCGAGCTTATGGAGAGGCAAAATTAGAATTCTCAATAAGATTCGGATCACTTTCATCTATGTGAGCCATGATTCTTATTCCATAATACACAAACAAAATCAAAATTCTAAGGTATAATAATACTTTTGAATTTCACCTCACCTCAAAGGAGTGAATTATTAGGGGTCATGATATCAAAAAATAATAAGTTCAAAGTCTAGTAATTAAACAAGAAGTCTGCAAACTCAAATCACCAAAACAACAACAAATCACCATTATATAATTAAGTTTAGACATGGTAGATGACGCTTTGAAAAAGCCTAAGCTACTCTGACATCGAATACTGGCAACACCTTTTAAGATTGAGTCAACAACTAAAAAGGGCTACAAAATTTACCGATAACCAAAAGAGATTAATGGAATGATTCCAAAACCCTCTTGACATTATTCTTATTTGAATGTTTAGGCTCTAATACCATGTTAAAAACAATAAGTTTTGTTTGAATGCCTATTAATCCAGAGAGTTCCTTCTATTATATAAAACCAAATAGTATAGTGCATCCTAGCTAAATATGGAAACCTACATACACTAGTTGGCCAAGATATTGTTAAAAAATGTTGTTCTTAGTTGGATTCTTTTGGTTGTGATTCTACACCACCATTAGTTTCTTTTGTTGAAATGATAATGGATGCTAGTTTCTGAACATTGGATTGTATCCTGTACCTAAAAAATGATGTTGCATCTAGATCATGAAATTTATAATTAAGAAATATTAGGGGAGGGTTTTGTTTGACTTGATATTGACATGCTAAAGTTCTACTTTATGGCTCCATGAAACATTTCCTCTTTTTATGTAATTTCAGAATAGTCACCTTTTTTGGCATGTGGATACAAGCACTTAACTTTATAACATCCTCCTTTTCTCAAAGGCCAAGTCTTCAACTCAAGACTGGTTACTATGACTAAATGAAGTAACAACTTTTTTAATTGATTTTCATCTTTTCTTTTTGCCAAGCCTATATAATTCTTTCGAGCGAGAGTTAGGTCTTTCATTCAAGACATGTTACTATGAACGAATGAAGTGATAACTTTTTAAATTGATTTTCGTATTCTTCCTTTAGCCAAACATATAATTCATCCGAGTGAGGGTTTGAATCAAAGATCCCCACTTTGGAGGAAGTGTTACACTTGCAACTATTCTAGAAACCTTTGGTACTAGGTTAAACCCAGTGTTGTTAATCTCATTCCGTTTCGGCCAGAATGTTTCGTATCAGTTAAAAAAACAAGATAAAACAGTGCAATTTTTATCTTTTTTAAAATTTCGGTCCATTCCAGAAATTTTGTTCAAATTCCGGCCGAAATGTTTCGGTTTTGTTTTGGCCATTTTGTTTCGGCCAAATAGTGTTTTTTTTTTTAAATAATGAATAATTTTACAATATCAATCATGTTTCTTAATTCAACCGTTAGATTGAGATGAAATTTTTCGAGGAGTCTCTTGATATGTTTATATATATTATGTTAAAATTTCAGAGCAATTAGAGAATATAATGACCTTGCGAGATTGATGATGACATTCTCGTAATATTATACATGTTCATAATTTTATTTAGAACAAATTATATTTTCTTTCTTTTAGATCATTTTTTTTCAATTTCATTATTGAACAACGAGTTTATTATGAATTGAACTTTATCATTCGATTTGATTTGCTTTATTTAAGGTTGTCATGGTCTTATAACGGAGGTCACACATTTGAAAGGTTAACTTAGGTTGACCCGAGTTGATTCAATATATCGTTGTTTCAATTTTTTTTAAGATGTCAACTTGATTTTCTTAATTAAACTATATATATATATATATATATATATATATATATATATATTTTTTTTTTTTTTTTTATTTTTCATGTTACCTTTGAACTCATTAAGTTGGTCAAGTTATATCAATTCAACTCTTATTTTTTTTACTTACATTTGGAATTTAAATTGCACAATTCTAAATAATTTTATTTTTGGATTTGAACTAATTTTTTTTTGAATTAATATATTTAATCACACACACACACACACAAACGGTATAACTTCGAAACGGAGTGTTGAAATGTTTCGAAACTGAAACATCCCGTTCCAATTGAAAAAACGAAGCACTAACCAAAACGGAATTGACAACACCATCTGGATTGTACTTGTACTAGTAATGGGCCCTTTTTGGTCATGTCATGCGAAATTTCTAGGATCCGGTTGATTTTATAGCTAGAGAATCCTTGGGCTAGTGATATATAAAAGAAAATGTTGCACATGGGGAGTTGTAATCTCACATTGTGATGATTATTTATCAAAAATCTAGATGTTGATATTGACTGGATAAATTTTTTGATCGAGTTTTGAATGAAAAAAACACACAAACTATCACAGAAGGTGGTGCCATGCTAAGCTTTCCCCAAGCAACAAAATTCAGAAAATGTCTCATTTTTTTATTTTTTTTTCCATTGAGAATATCTTTGTCCATGGTATGCTTGCTTCTATTTTTATTTTTTACGATTTTGTTGCTTTCACTTACTGCTGTATTATTGCATTTCTTGGAGTTAATAGTTTATCTTTAAGCTATAAGTACATGTTATTTTCTCCTCATTTATCCTCAGCTTCATCATTCCCATGGGTAATATCTTTCTCTGTAGCTGCTGAAGTGTTTTTATATATGTGATATCAACTGTTCTTTCCATATATATTCTGAACTGATCTTGCTTCTTCATCTGATAATTGCTGTCATTTTAACAGAGGGCTGATGCATCAACTGTTTGGAAGGAATTCACAACTCAAGAGGGGAAGAAGTATGTTTTGATTCCATTATTATCTTATTTTGTTCACCTAAGAATTTTTGGGAATGCTTTCTAGTATATCTTCTTTCTTTTTTCAACAAGATCACTATAATCAGGGGATGGTGTTTGCAGGTATTACTACAACAAGGTTACAAAGCAATCTAAGTGGTCAATTCCTGAGGAATTGAAGGTATGCATGTATAATTTTACTATCTGTTTCCCTGTTGTAGCATTTCTGATCTTCCCTTCCCAAACACCCGTTTCCAGATAGCTCGTGAACAAGCTCAACAAACAGTTGGCCAAGGGACTCAATCAGAAACTGATGCAGCTTCAAAAGTCCCAACTGCTGCTTCTGTCACCTCAAGTGAAATATCCACCACAGCCATTTCGGTTAGCTCTAGCTCTGTGATGTTTCCAGGGGTCTCTTCAAGCCCAATTTCAGTCACGCCTGTTACTGCCATTGCTAATCCACCCCCAGTGGTAGTTTCTGGATCACCAGCTCTTCCTGATGCACATTCTACCACAGCTAGTGCTGTAGGTGTCCAATCCTCTGTGACTCCTTTGCCAACTGCTGTTTCAGTAGGTACTGGAGCTTCTGCTGCAGCAGTTGATGCAAAGACAACAACACTGTAAGGACTTCTGTCTACCTTTTGCTTTTTGATGATATTTTGTAATTAAGAAACTGTCTTTGCCCCCTTTTTCCCAAGTACTGATGGTGTAGCCACTCACCAGATCACCATAACAAGAGTCACACCCTCAATCTTGAAGAAACCAAACTAGAGACACACTTAGCCCCCCCTACCCCCTTCAAATGAAAGTGGGAAACACAAGGAAACAAAAAATATTAAAATCAAATCCTATGTTTCTTTCTTAGTTAATTATCTGTGAAAAATCTATTGTGCGGGCCTGCATCAACTTCCATATACATACTTGAACAATTGCAGGAGTAGCATTGATAATCTTTTATCTCAAGGTGCTGCTAACTCTGTTGATGGAGCATCTATGATGGATACTACGGTATGGCTAATTCTTAACAGGCTATTTATGAATTTTACTAGATGGATTTGCATGTTTTGACCACACTTCCTACTGTATATTGTGGAAAAAAAGCATTGCTAAACCTTTTGTATGTTTGTAATATATATTTATGCTTAAATCCCTTACGAATCATTGTTTTGAAAGAAAAAAGGGCATTGATAATCCTTGGACCTCTGTCCTGTTTTTCATATTAAACAAGGCTGCTTGAGTAAACATATTTCTATGGCAAACACTTACTTTCAAGAGCTGACATGCACAGTGAAATCTTAATGCTAGATATTTGTTTTTTGACTTCTGTTTTACATCACCACAGGAATTCAATAAAGTATCGATGGATTTGGGAAAAACTAATGCCAGTCCTTTGGAAGAGAAGTCCCCAGATGAGGAACCTTTAATATTCACCAATAAGCTGGTATTGACTTAAAACTTGTTGCCACCCTCCCTACTTTTCTTGACAAGTAAATCTTGAATAATGTATCATACTTAACTACTTTCATAAATGGGAAATTATGCTGATTATGTGTGGGAATATGCTTCTGAAAAGAAAATAATACAGCAAAACTGCAATGCTCAATATGTAACGCTTCTTTTAGTCATCATTATTACCATCTTTTCTCGCTTGTGGGGTAGAGTGTTTTATTATTTTATATTCATTATCATCACCATAATTTATTTTCACTTATATGTTTGATATGTTCAGGAGGCCAAAAATGCATTCAAAGCTCTTCTAGAATCCGCTAATGTCCAGTCTGACTGGACCTGGGAGCAGGTATCATTGTTATTTATTATTCTTACCATCTATTTTCTTCTTTAAATGAATGTCATTGATGTGGGTATTTGATGCCAGACAATGAGAGAGATCATTAATGACAAAAGATATGGTGCTTTAAAAACTCTCGGCGAGCGAAAGCAAGCATTTAATGAGGTAAGCCTCAAATCAATCTTATATGGAACTTTTGGCATAAATTATTGAAAATCTTTTGTGATTGAAATGGATTTGAGTGGTTCTGTTTGCATATACTTTTGTGTATGTGCATTGATGTTTCAATTCATGCCATTCTGATTATTTATTTGCTTTAGTACTTGGGTCAAAGGAAAAAACTAGAAGCTGAGGAGAGGCGCATAAGGCAGAAAAAGGCCCGGGAAGAGTTCGCCAAGATGTTGGAAGTATGTAGCCATAATTAAATTGTCTTATCTTTCTCTCTCTCTTATCTGATTTCATAATGCTTTTTGATGGTTTGATCTCTTTTCAGGAGTCTAAGGAATTGACTTCATCCATGAAGTGGAGGTTGGAGTTTCATTCTATTCAAAGAAAAGCTCGATAGCTAGTTTATTTTGCTGTAGAGTTTAGTTTACTTTTGTTTTAACTTATGCCTTGTTATTTCAGCAAAGCTACAAGTCTCTTTGAAAATGATGAACGGTACAAAGCTCTTGAGAGACCTAGAGACCGAGAGGATCTTTTTGACAGCTACATTGTGGAACTTGAGAGGAAGGTAAATATTTCTTTTTTTGTGCTTTGGTTGCTTATGCATGAGCACATCTATATAAATATAGGCAACGTGTAAATGTGAATTGTTTTCTATATTATATAGACATGAAATTGCTTGAAGGTGATATTAGACATACAGGTGATATTATATACATATTTTTTTTTCTTGGGTAAAAAGTCTTTTGTAATATTTTATTTACTCTACATAGCTTACAAATAGTAATTTTTTTGAAACTTGAAGTGTGTGGCAGTTCCAAACTAGGCCTATAGGTTTCTAGAACCTCCAAACAAAACTTGCACACTTCTCTAATTTAATTGCAAGCAAAAATTTCTTTCAGTAGTTTATTAACTTGATTGGCACTTGTAAATTTTATTAATGGTTAAAATATAGCTGGGTTTCTTGGAGCAAAATTTTGATTAATTTAATTGATTTTGGAAGAACATTGCCCATGTTCATTTCATGTTTGGTGAAACAAAAATGGAGAAAATGAATTTCATGAGGTTTTTCTTTTGTGGATTTTTAACCTAACACCCAAGCCCTGTTGTATCAATTTGCTATTGAATGCATGTTCATAATAGTAACTCTATTTAGAAATCCAATAATGTCTTTACATGTAAGATTCAATGCTTATAAGATTCAATTAGCAAGTCACCTTTTCTGTTATAATGGCACACCCTAGGAGGCATTTGTATTTCTGAATGGTGTTAATCTTTTTTTCACTGGGAGAAACATCAGTCACACCGCTATGCTCTTGGTGTTTAATCTGTCATTCTCATTTCAGGTGCAGGCTTGGATGATTAATTGTATTATGCAAACCATCCTTTTCTTACATGTTTATGTTTTGACTTGTAATGCAGGAAAAGGAGAAGGCTGCTGAGGACCGTAGGAGGAATGTAGCAGAATATAGAAAATTTCTGGAGTCCTGTGATTTCATCAAGGTATTTCTCAAGGGACATAAAAAAAATGTAGCAACATGTATTTACTTCTGGACCTTGGCATGATTATTCTTCCATTTTCAGGCCAGCAGCCAGTGGCGGAAAATTCAAGATCGCCTAGAGGATGATGAGCGGTGCTTGTGTCTTGAAAAACTTGACCGTTTACTCATTTTCCAGGTATATTCTCTCACTTGTAATTCATTATATCCTTGTGAACCAGGTGCTGATATTGGTACTGGCAGGACTATATTCGTGACTTGGAGAAAGAGGAAGAGGAGCAAAAGAAGATACATAAGGTACTGTTTATCTATGCTGTATTTTTTTCTCCACTTGTATTTTCTTACCTCATTTTTTTTCTTTAAATAAAAGGAACATTTGAGACGGGCTGAAAGGAAAAATCGTGACGAGTTTCGCAAAATGCTGGAAGAACATGTTGCTTCTGGCTCCCTTACAGCTAAAACTCACTGGCTTGACTACTGTTTGAAGGTGCCATTTTTCATTAATTTTTGTGAAACACACGAAGAATCAAATGAAAGATGATAGGAAAACTGTACCTGATATCTGGATCTGAACTTGTTAGTTCATTATTTTCTCCTCTGTTTGTAGGTTAAAGATTTGCCTCAATATCAGGCCGTTGCAATAAACACGTCTGGCTCAAAACCAAAAGATCTGTTTGAGGATGTTTATGAAGAACTAGAGAAACAAGTAACTTGTCTCCTTTCTGGTTTCTGCAATCCCTGTTGATTTGTTTTATTTCAATCTTTTAAGAATGGGACTTGCATATATTATTTTTATTAAGAGGATTTATGGTTTCATTACTTTGCCAAATCAAACGACATCAATCTTGCATGTCAACATTTGTGGTTTTGTCCTCACATAATTATGACACCAGACAGTTTATTTTCATTCTACATCTTTGTTCTTTTGGATTTAGATTTTTTTTCTTCCATGCATAACTGTTCTACATGCCCCTCCATCTCAGGGCTTGTTTCTAAGTAATATAGTATATGATCCTTGCACGTTGTGCTTTGCTTAGGCAGGAAGCTTTGTCATAGGCTACATTTGAATTTGACCTGCAATAAAGCAAAAAGTAAAAAAAGTAGATCGTATAACCTATGTTAGTATTTTTCTCATGCATTAGTTTTGATTGATGACCTTGATTTTGCAAACCCGTTGCATCAAATTTTCATGTTTTTCACCAGTTTCAGTTGCAAAATACCAGTCTGAGTACTGCTTTAAGCCTATTAATTGTGCTATTCTATAGCTCCAAGTTTATCAGTTCTTAGTGGTATATAATTTAACTAGTAAACACAATCTTTTATTGCCCTGACTCCATCAATATACATATTTTTTGATTGGTGTGGAATTTTGTTTTTGTTATAACGCATATTTTCAAATTTTTCACAGTATATTTAATATACTTTCTTTATACTCACATAACAATGTCTGTCCTCTATATTTTCTGCTTGAAATGGTTGAAACCTGCTACACAAGTCTAACCTTTTCTTTTTTGTTTTTTGTATTGACAGTATCATGATGATAAAACTCGTATCAAGGATGCAATGAAGTTGGGCAAGGTATGATAATATATGCTGCTTCTTTTCACAGCCCCTTTCTAAATCTGGAATCCTTATAGGTGCAGATTACCATGGTGTCAACATGGACTTTTGAAGACTTCAAGGGTGCTGTTTCTGATGATATCGGTTCCCCACCAATATCAGATATCAACCTAAAGGTATTACGTTTTCTGTTTTCCTCCTGGTTTGTCCAGAAAGGTCTTGTGAGCTGTCAATAGAAGGTTTATGGTCAATGAGAAAAATCTCTTGTTTTCCAAAGGAGCAAATCACACTAAACCTGTAGAACACATCCTCTTCTCTATGAAACCAGAAATCTGTCTGCACTGCCTTCAAACTGCTATTGAACTTTTAATATTGGTGATAGTCCTGTGAAAATCTATCACTGCTGAGATGTCAACGATGGTTTTCCATGATGAAAAGTTATATAATAAGCTTTTGATGTATGCATGCAAGTTTTGAGGAAATTATTTCTAATGCACCTCATGGCTCATGCTATCTGATGAAGATCTATTATAATTTGAGAGTGAATCACTGCACTATTATTAGCATGATGCTGCTTCACGAGCATGAATGTGGCCTTACATTGCCCTGGACCTTATCTTGTTTTTCTTTTTGTCAGCACTTTCTCCTGATTTTCGGGGCACACAAACACACATGCAGGTCTTGAATTTGTTGTTCATATGCTTTACATGGGTAATGTACTGGTGCTTCATTTACTATCAAGTGTCACTTTCTACTAGTCACTTGTAGTAAATGGCTAGTTTTGAGCACCGCACCCCAGTTACTGTTTCATTAATGAGTTGATATCATATTGAAGCTTTACTGTAATGATCAAGTTAGACTGCACAAGGTGGGTAATCTTAATTAAGATTTTGGTTGAACTCTACTTTGAAGCTTTTATATGAGGAGCTAGTTGAAAGAGCGAAGGAGAAAGAGGAGAAAGAAGCTAAAAAACAGCAACGTCTTGCTGATGATTTCACTAAATTACTGTATACTCTCAAGGTATATCAAAAATATTTTGAAAATGTTGCGTTCTCAGTTCTGTTTTACAATCTTTGGATCATCTTCTATCTGTGAAAAAAGAATAAAGAAAGAAACATAGATATATTTTCATAGTTATCCAATCTAACCTGTTATAATTACGCTCTTTTATAGGAAATAACTGCTGCTTCTAACTGGGAGGATTGCAAACTGCTTTTTGAGGAGAGCCAGGAATACAGGTATTGCAGCTTACTACCACCTCCCTCTTTGAAGATGACCTGCTTATCATTGATCTCTAAGAACCTGCTTACTCCCAACTCCCTGTGCATTTCATCATGTTGATTTTTCTTTTATAGGTCAATTGGGGAAGAGAGTTTAAGTAAGGAAATTTTTGAAGAATATGTCACACACTTACAGGAAAAGGCCAAAGAGAAGGAACGCAAACGTGAGGATGAAAAGGTACTTGTGTTTTGTTAGTATATCTAGCGAAGCCAGTGTGATTTTGTCATTTCAAATGGCTGTTAAACTATTTCTTCTGGTTCCTTGTGATTTTTTCTTCATGATTGTCAAACGAATTTGAAATGGTTAGCTCTTGTGGGGCTCATAAGTACCTACATGTTTCAAATTTATTCTCTTGATCGACCTTTCAGCATATTTGATAAGAGAAGGGTTGCCTGTAGAAGGAACTTAAAAGTACATTCAGAAAAAGAAACAGAAAGGGGAAGTCAACACCACTTTCTATCTAAATGCACTGCCATTAGAAATAAAAATATCACATCCTTGTCATGGCATGTAGATAAGAGTGCACAAGAACCTGAATGTGGAAGCTGCTACCCTAGATAATCTGTCTGAGCTTTCCCTCCTGTAAAATAATGCTAGTTATGTTGTTTATTTTCTTGATTTTGTTTTCTTTTTTTGACAGGCCAGGAAAGAGAAAGAGAGAGAGGAAAAGGACAAGAGAAAAGAGAAGGAGAGGAAGGAGAAAGAGAAAGAGAAGGAGCGTGAAAGGGAAAAGGGAAAGCAACGGACAAAAAAGAATGAAACGGATGGTGAAACTGTTGATGCAAGTGATGGTTATGGCCACAAGGATGACAAAAAGAGGGAAAAGGACAAAGATAGGAAACACCGGAAACGACATCAAAGTGCCATTGATGATGTAAATTCTGATAAGGATGAGAAAGAAGAGTCTAAAAAATCACGCAGACATAGCAGTGACCGTAAAAAATCTAGAAAGGTACAACTCTAGTGGTTCATTTTCAGTTTAACTTGTGGGGAAAAAATGTTACGATTCATTGGTGATATTTCTTTGCAGCACACATACACACCTGAATCAGATGGTGAAAGCCAGCATAAAAGGCACAAGAGAGACCACCGTGATGGTTCCCGAAGAAATGGAAGTAATGATGAGCTTGAAGATGGGGAGCTTGGCGATGACGTGGAAATCCGGTAGTTCCTTTTTTCCTTTCATTTTACAGATTGTTACTTCAAATGAACCAACTACAAATGACCATTTCATAGCTTGTCATTGGTATATGCTGGATATAGTTCAGTGTTGTCCTTGTGCATTTGATTTGTTGCAACAAATTACTGTGCATAGTACTATTTTGGAAATGATGTGAACTTCACAGATTCTGAAAGTTGCTGGCCTTAAGAACTGCTGACTTGATAGGATGAGTTAAGTGTTGCTTTTGATTTTGGTATTATGAACCATGGTTATGACTTGGCTTGAATAGGTTACTGGATAATTTTTACTTTTGCTGGGATAATTCAACAGCAAATTGGAATTAGAAGAACATAAATGGAAGCTAAAAGGTTTCCAAGGGAAATGGATAATACTGATTTTGTTCTTGTTTCGAGAATAATGATTAATTCAACTCGGCTATAACTAAAACTTCAGGACTGGATCATTCAAAAGCCTTATATTATATAAAAAAAGAGAAGATAAAACATAACTCATAAGATATGTGAAGAACAAATGGGAAGTGAAGGATAAGGAGGAGCCAAAAGTAAATATTGTCAAATTTCTACAACAGGTTGTTAGAGTGTGGTTGTGGAAGAAACTGCAACTTTCACATATAACTGTAGATACCTACAATATAACTATGCTTTCAATTATTTGTGTTACTTTTGGTGGGTGAAACATCAGCATCCACTAGTCAATCACTTTGTATGCCTTGAACACTCTCCTTGTTTCCATTTCCTATGAATGGAACTAGAGTAATCCAAGGGCGGCTCATGGAAGCATGGCCCCCATACAGCCATATGATGGCTTGGCAACCGTCTGATTGACCGTGATGGGCTGTGCAAGTGGGATTTTGTGATTTAGCATGGTGAAATATACATGGTTAATGCTAGAAGTTCTAGACTCATGGATGGTGATCACTGCTTGAAAGTGTCCTTATTTTATTATTTTGAAGAAAATAGATGTAAAAGTTACCATTAAATGGAATGCCTACCATTTTGTTCTGTTTTGTTTTTTACCAGCAAGCAACATATGGCAGTGGATTTTGACATCTGAATTCAGGGAGATGGAAAGTGGTGGCAGAAAGTCGAAGAGTTGGGAATTAATTAATTTTTGAAGCTAGCTTAAGCATAACATCTGGTAATTGATGATGAGAAACCGATCATGTTTCTTACTATGTCATTCACAAGCTCTTCCAAAATGATATCTCCAATCTCTGATCCAGTTTCTCTCCTTTGCGGCTCATACTCCTTCCAGTCTTGTTCTGAATCCAGTAAATCCAAAAAAGCATCTTCAACTGCTAGCCCTTTATCCCTTCTGTCTGGCTTATAATTACTCCAGCTTTGTTCTGAACTCGGCAAATCCAAATTCAGCAATTTTATCAGGTTTGACTCATTGTCAGATTGTTTATCCCATGACTTTATTTTCTCACCAATTACCTTTCCAAGCTCTTCTGGCCCCAAGAATTGTTGGTGATGACATTGCAACTTCCCCTCCCTTTCTTGGGTCTCAACAATCTCCTTTACATAATCAAACAGAAGCTGCTTTGTTTGCTGCAGAACCATTTTGGATTTCAAGTACTGTGGAGAAAAATAAGACTTGACAAATTCTTGTGTCCTTGTGGCTTTTCCACAAACTGGTTTCTCATTTGGTGGGTAAAAAAGCACATCCCAGAGAGATGCTGATAAAATGCAGTCTTCTGTAAATTTTTCGGGTAACATAACTCTTGATTTTGAAGCATTCTCTTCTTCTGTTGTACTGGAATCCTCTGTATTATCTGTAAGAACAAGAGTTGATTTTCAAGAAATGTTTTAAAAGGCTGACTTTAAAAGTACAAGCATACACTGTGTTCATAGCAGATAAAGAGTCTAACTGCTGTGAATTGGGGAATTCCCATTAGAAGGAATCTGTTCTAGTACTGATGCCGGGCTGAGTTGCCTGCTTTCTTCTATACACTGCTGTTGGAGCATTCTATCTGCACTAACCTGTTAGCTTTGTGAGTAAGTGAATCAAGTCTGTGATTCCTTGGAAAGAAATGAATGAAAAATGTAACTTTTGTCTAATAATTACAGGTTTTCTACCTCCTGTGGACTGTGGAGGTTGAGAAGCTGTGTAATGTTTGTTGTGAGCAAGATATCATTTTGCGATGAAGTTGACATTTCTTCTACTTCACTCTCAGAAAATGAATTAAACACTGTTGCACTGCTAGCTGATGAAAATCTATCTAATTCTGGAACTTGCTGGTCATTCCTGCTCTTCTCACTGACCTTTATTTCCTCGTCATTATGATTAGAACCATTGATTCTTAGCCTCCGTTTAATGGAAATGGCTTGGTTTAATACAGCTTTCAATACCCTTGAATGTTGTGGCTTTTTGATCGTGTTTAGACCACATCTGACTGATCTCTTCAGTGACTTGCTTGAATTTCCATGGAAGCAGCAGGTACTTTCTGAATTCGAGCTTTTTCTTGAATATCCTCTTTGTAGAAGATGAGTATTTAGGGTGAAAGGTTCCTGTTGCTCATGAAGGAGCTCTCGAAGTTGCTTAAGTGGTTTTGTTTCTGTGATGGCCATTAGAGAAGTTTCTGGGTGCCCAGGGGCTGTAGAGGTGGTAAATTGGAGATGTGGGGGTGCTTGTTTAAGAAGTTTGGAAAGATGATGAGATTTACGGTGATGTTGTATTGCATTAAATGGTATAGACAGCGCATATCAATTAGTTTGGGACCTGGCAGAGTAGAAATAATAAGGGGAACGGATTTTGAGTATCGGACTGGGAGGGACAGCGACACAATGAACTCATCTACAGGCTATAGGATTTAACCGTTGGTGGATACCTTTTCGAGTTCCAGATCACCCGGTAATCATGAGTTTAGGTCGTGTGCGGTTTCCATCCAAGTTCAAAAAAGAACTTGGATTATTGAGTCCATTTGCGAGCACAATCACTTTTTATTAAACCAGTAGCATTTTGTTTTATTATTTAATATCAAATGGTTTTGATCGGGTCAATGTTTTATTTAGTTAAACTAAAAATCTAAAACATTGTGAGATTTTGACAAGTCAATAGTGTTTTGGCGGTGAATTTTTTTGTAATTATTGGCATGCTTCAGACATTGTGCGATCCCACCGCTCCTGTGTGATAGACATGCATTTATAAAAGTAGTTATGCTTGTGGTCCCAACATAATTGTGTCCATTTGGAGTGGTTACCCATGGCGTTGCCGAATTATTTGCTTGTGTTACTGTTATTATTTTTAATGTTCCAAGTTTTATGTAGCAACGAAAGCATATTTTCTGATTAATACCATTTGACCAATTAATTGCTTTTACTTTATTTTTGGAGGGGAGGAAATGAAAAGGGGTACTTTTTTTCCTTGTTTCATTTTTGGGTGCCTTTTTTAGGGATTTTGTTCAGTTTTTTGGAAAGCAAAAATTACTGAATTGTTTGGGGACGCGTTTACACATTTTGGTGTGACTTGCGTTTCTAAAATGAAAAGTATCATATGATCATTTTGATGCTTTTAATTGCAATATGGATTGTGTTACATGGGCAGCCGTGTTTCCAAACGGGTTGAGACTCTAGGATTTAGGAGCTGACAAGATATAAATGTTTTGTGATTTTCATGGCATCACCATCAACTTCCAATCGTTTGCTCATTGGGGCCCAAACCGTGGAAATATTAATAAAGTTAATCCAGGATTTAGAAGCTGAAAAAGATATAAACGTTTAATGATTTTCCAGGCATCATCATCAGCTTTTATTCGTGGGCTCATTGGGGCCCAAAACGTGGAAATGCTAATAAAGTCGATGGGAATTGTGGGCCTTCAACCCATCACAGTCTATTGAAAAATCCAAAAAGCAAAGTGGTCAAGGACACTCTCTCATGCCTTGGAGCCTAGTATCTTCGCTTTTTGAACCAAGGCTTTTAATGACCGGGACTTTCAAGAGGGGGAATTTGTACTCATTTATCTTGGCTACCGAACGACGTTTGGCTGCCCATGATTTTTGGCGTACCCGCTTGACAATTACACGTGTGCGACGTGGATACAATGAAGACATGTACATCGCTACAACGATTTAGCATATTGGTAGGAATTTTTAACCTTAACTTTTTTCAAAGATAATAAATAAAGAACGGCTTAGGGACAACACGAGTAGGAGTGCAAGCTCACTGAAAGAGACCGAGGATGACCAAAACTGCAGGGCTGAATGGCCAATCAATGCTAACACGAGAGGTGATTTCGAAATTCAGTCTTTCGGCCAGAACCAAAATCCACTGTCGCAAGTGTTCAATAAATAGACTTGGTTGATTGATATGGAAAATTGCAACTCAAAATTTGACCCTGGTTGATAAATCTAACCTTGAATAGATATATTTAATCTAAACTCGACTTGTTTAATAACATTTCTTTTTAAAATAAAATGATATGGATTTAATAAAAATAATCAATATATATTAACATAATATTATAATGCACGCGTGACGTGTATGACAATATGGTTCAGTGTGTTGACATTTAATGATTTCAAATGGAGGTGTACCTACCTGTCGCTACGTACTGATAGTGAACATGCATTTTGCAAGTAACGAATGCTCACTTCTTTAGTACGTAGAAGCAGTGTTCTTACTGAATAGAAGCAGTTCATGTGGATGCTTGGATCAAAAATCTGCCCGCTAGTTCGGAACCACCGCCTCATCTGCGTATGAGATTGGGTGTTTGGAAGTGTGGTTGTAGTTGTTTTTTAAAATATTTTTCATGCCGAAATACATCAAAATAATGTTTTTTTATTTTTTAAAAATTATTTTTGATATTAGTACATTAAAATGATCTAAAAATACTAAATCACAATTATTTAAATAAAAAAAAATGAGTCAACTACCACAAACCTGCGGTTTAGCCGCAATGCCAAACAGTTATTTAGTAAAAGTAGCGACATCTTCAAAGAAGTATCACACATGCATTTTTTTTCATAGAATATTTACACATAATTTGATACTACATTTCAAATTATCTGTCGACACAAGGCAGTCATTTTCGGAATATAACAGGGAATTCATCAGAAGGATGTCCTAGGCTAGTGCCTTTAATTAGGCGAATTAAATATCTGGATGCAGGAATAGACATGTATCAATTAACCGACAATATATATAAACTGAAAACTGTTTTCCTGTCCTAGGCTAGTCTAGTTAACAGCATAATTATATAATTCGATACAGGCTTAGACTAATTTCATTTTATGGTTGTCGAACTAGCTTCGGCCTAGCTAGGGCCTGGGCTGGCAAGTCACCAGATTGACCGCCCACGCCAAGCTAGGCCTTGAAACTAGGGTTAACTAACGAAATGTCTCTCATAACTGCATGATTTAGTTCCTAAGAACATCCAAACTCAAGATCATGTGTAGAATTACAGACAAAGAAATCAACACAGGTAAATGGGAAGCAACATGAACAGCGAACCATGTGAAATACCGAATAATCTAAAAAGCAGTCGAAACTGAATTTTTAACACCCAAGAGATTCGGATGCAGCAATTGGACTATGGGCTCTCAATTTCTCAACTTTAGATAGAAATTCACCTTGGAAAGACGTGAAGGATCTCTGCCGACTGGCAAAAGCAACACTGAATTGTTTGATCTCTTTCTCGAGATTTTTCCTTCTCTCTACTTCAATGTTCAAATTCTTCAAAATGTTTTCCTTTTGAACGGCAACCGTTGCTAGGTTTTGAGATGACTCGGAGACTTTGTCGATTAAAGAATCTCTTTCTTCTTTCAAAACCCAATAATCTCTTTCCATGGTATCATGTCTTTCTCCTGAATCCTTCAGAAGCTGGTTATTATGTTCTAATTCTTTCTCCAAGGCTTGGAGTTTTTCCTTGATAGCACCAAGTTCATCGTCCAGTTTCTCCTTCCAAGAAGCAGTTTCTTCTCCCAGATTGCATTCCTTTATCACATTTCAAAACTAAACCTTAAAACAGTGCAATGTGACCTGAATGATGCATGTTTGATCTACAAGCAGTTCTTTCATTGTAAAGCACTAAAAAATCGTTAAGGATCGTTATTGCCACACTTTGGAACTTGGCAACATGAACCATGTGGACTTCACAGAAAAAACAGAACTGATTCACTGTAAACGCAAGAAATATATTTAAGATCTATGGAACATAACTCACCACTCATAAAATCCGACGTGTGTGTGTATCTTAAAATGCAGGCAGCACTAGGGTATCGTCGGAAGAGTAAAAGACAAGCTTAGAAACAAGATAAACGAATACACCAGACTAAGATATGACTCTTCTTCTTATGGTCAGTGACCGGCAAGTTTAAACTTAGCATTCAAATGCACATCGGAAGAATTTCAGAACTAGAAAGGATAAGCTTTGAGTTATTTAAATGGTTTATTAGAATGTTTCAAATTTCAGCCATACTGCTGTGACATGAAGATCAACTCAAATACAATTCATGTTTATTTTGGCTTGTATTGTCATATAATTAACTAGCTAAACAAGCACCAAATTAAATGATAGAAATCCTGAAAGAGGGACCAATATATCCAAACATCAGGATGAAAAATAAAATCATGATTGATAAATGATATCTTGATGATTGTGACCAGGCTGCTACCTTATAAGTGGAGCCGCATATTGGATTCTTCTCCTCTTTATTCTGAACAGCTATTTTTTCTGCTGAAGCCAGGGATGTAATTGTGCTTTTCAATCTTTCAGAAAGCACTTTGCAGTTTTCTTGGACCAAAGAATCATTCTCATTAAAAGATTTATGATCATCCACTGCTAAAGAGAGACGCTTTTCCAAATTTGAGAAAAGGGTGAGGCCAATTTCACTTGTGGTAGATAGGAATTTTCCAATTGAAGAGTCTTCATCAGGTACAAAACTCTGTTTAGAAGTCAAAGTACAATTTACATTTTACTAATCTAATACTCAGTAAAAATGAACTCACAGAGGGATATGAATGCACAGCTTCACCTGCAATGTTAACATAACATCTTTGTAAATGTCTCTGCAACTAGCCATAGATTCACATAGCCTTTGAGGTATTTCTCGAACTAGCACTGCTTCATGTTTGAGTTCTGATATCTTCCCCATTAAATGATCATTCAACTGCAACTGTTCTACATGCTTCTTCTGCAAACATAAGCATGCGATACAATAAGATGTCAAGAGTTATACTGATTGGAGTAAGACGTATACCTAGAAAAAGCATTTACTTAGAGGTCTCAGATTAAATGGAAAGGTTTCTTCAGATATCAATGCATAGCTAACACCGGAAATAGATGGAAGCTTTGTTTGTGGACAGGAATTTATAGTTATTATTCCTCTAATTTTCAAATGAGCCAAAAATGAAAAAAATAGCAAACTAAAGAGTCGCCATTGCACGTTCCCGTGTCATAAACTACACATTGGATGCATTTCTAAATCAAATTTGCCGATAATCGTGGGGCGTACTGTATAAAAAAGTACCGAATAAAATGTAACTATTTGAGAGGACCAAACAGCAGCAACCGAACACAGCCATCATGAACACGTCACTTTCCAATATCAAGCTCATTCACTGAATTATCAACAGATTATGAAATTGAAAATTGAGAAAGGGAAAAGGCAAAAGGCAAACCTCGAGTTCATTCTTCTCTTCAAGTACAAGTTCTAGTTGCCTTTTGAGAGTCTCGACCTCTATTTTGTAATTCTCAGTTGAATAACCCTGACAGAGATGTGGATGAGTCCAATTAAAAAATAATGTGGCTGGACTGTGCTGCCAGTATTATCTAAACATAGAAACATGAAAAATATCACTACCATAGTCCTCTATCACATTTAGCAGGCAAAATCAAAGTTTCAAAATGCTAGAAAACATGAAGACTAATTAACAAGGCCATGCCAAGAAGTACGCTTTATTTATTTATTTATTTCTGGCAAGTTCCAAAGATGAAAACCTTAGCTTCTAATTCAACATTGTTTTAGTTATAGGGCTTATGCATGAGATTGAGAGATGAAAAACCACATGCAAATAACAAAACTTTAAGCACTTTGAAACAAAAATGAAATCAGACCAGCATATAGAAGAGTTAGAAAAGGTGAACACGGGTTCTCCAGAGGACATCCTTGATATTCTCATCTCAGGATTTTTCCTTAGTTTAACACAGAGGAAAGGGACAAGTAGCAATTACAGATAACAAGACGGAGCATTTGAAAAACTAAACATAAACTTACTGGAGTCACATCACTAGAAGGAAAGGATTGAACTTTTCTTGCAGGAGTCATTTGAATTGAATCAAGGTCAGCAATGAATCCTTTGTTCATTTTCAACCATGTGTCTTCATCAGCCACGTTGGTATAGTTATCTGGTAGAGGACTGAAATCTGGCAGCCTGGAGTAATTGGACCGTTTGCCAACAAAGGCATTGGGATCTGCCTTGAATATAGGGGTTCTGAAAACATCACTTTTAAAGACACTGTTGCTGCCACTGAGTTCTTCCTTGAGGATTTGTCTCCCATCATGCTGTTCCTGCCACCAGTGGTTATTTTATTATAAGAATATCAGTAACCTAAGAGGTGTAGAAATTTTTGTCAATGCATAAGAAATCAAAGAAAGAATAGTAATGATTACAAGCATTGTATTAAATGAATACAAATAGAATATGTATATATATATTCTTGTCATGACTATTGTGACGCAAAGCTTGACTATAGAAGACCAGAGGGGAACAAATTTGAGGTTACATATCTTGCTTACGTACATGATCAGTTTGAACCAGGTAAGTGCTTTATATCACTTTATTCTTTGGCATCCTTCAGATGCTTCATTAAAAATCATGCTAATAGTCACATAAATTTATCTTTAAGGGAATTTCAAAATGCTGCATTACTGATATAAGCATAAATGATGGAGAGGTCCAAGAACAAGGGCAAGTTACTCTTGTTGACAGGAAGAAGATATGGACCAATAGTGGACGATGGTAAAACCAATATATGCTGCCAACTTGCCACTATCAAAGTACTAGAAAGAAGGTTATGCTATCTGTGTAGTGACCTCTGCTGGACAAAAGTGCCGAGAAATTATGGCGTTTTGCTTTGCATGGAATATACCTGGATAGAGTTCCTATCACTATCTGAAAAGGAGGCACCGGTACTGAGATTGTCAATTTTCATCTGCTGCTCTTTGATGCATTGATCACGTTCCTTGTGTGATTTCCTCTCCTCTTTCAGTTCCATCTCAAGCTTTTCTCTCTCCAATTCGTACTGGAAATTTGAAATTGGAGCTCAATTAACACAAGTTATAAGCGGTGTTCATGATAATGGTCTCAGATCATGTTAGATGTAGAATCTACCTTCAGCATGTCATTTCTCAACTTCAAAATTTCTTGCTCCAGTACTTCAGCCCGGGATCCCTGAGCAGGTATTTAATACAATCAAATAATTTCCAAATCCTTACACGTAGAAATTACAATGAACACGGCATGATCATAACCTGAAGTTTCTTACGCAACTCCTCTATCTCTAACTTCTGCCGCTTCAGCAAGGCTGCATCTGACAAAATCTACAAGAAGACCACGAGGAAGGAATATTTTAGAACAAAAAAATGAAATTCCGTTTTAAAAGCATTTTTATAGTAAATTGATTTTTTATACTTTTTTTTCTTTGCTTGAAATTTTTTGTGTTTGTTTTCAAATGAATTTTTCAATACTTGTATCAAAATTAAATTTTAAAAAATAAAAAAGTATTATTTTAATTTATTTTCAAATAAAAAAACCCTTCAGAAATAATCAATACTATACTAATAAACGGGCTCACATGTAAATGCTCTGTACAAAACAACAGACATACCTCATTCACTTGGGCACAATTGGTGATGCGCTTAGCTCGACTAGCAAACTGGAGAGTTCCCTTTGTTTCCTCAATGTGAAGCTAAAAATCAACAAAAACAAAATACAGTTAACCAATAAGGCCCACCTTGACGCTGGGCCAATTGGACGAGAAAGCGATGTATAAAAGAAAAATGACTACCTCTTCTGGGGCTACGGTACATATAATTGAAGTTTTGGCATTTCCACCAAGAGCAGGTTGAAGTATACGAGTAAGCTTGCTATCACGATAAGGAATATGCCCCCTGTATTTTATAAACTAAAATATTAACAAAAACACTTCTAATAACCTAATTAAAGAGATAAATTCCCAACGCAGAAATTACCTCTGCTTGGCACCTTCACTTAGTTTGTTTATTACATTACCAAGAATCATCAAACTCTTGTTAATATGCTTCCCTTCTTTTAAACGTACACCACCAGCCCCTGTTTTAGCAATCCTTTCTGATCCAGCTAAATCTACCAAGTTCTACTTCCACACAGCACAAAATGACATTTAAAAAGTAGAAAAAACAGATCCTATATAATTCAATATGTTATCCACAATACAGCAAATGTGAGAGATTACACACCAACACAGAAACTCGGACGGCATCAGTAGTCGAATAATCACTAGAAGAATTGGCATCCTTCCTCTTACTTTCAATCACCTGACAGATGCAGCCTCATTATTGATAATAAATTTCATCAAAGAAATTGTATCTCACTACATCTTTAACCATGTCAATGACTTTTTACCATTCTAAAAATCGTGTGAGACCTACTGCTTCGGGCATTCATGTTCGTCTCTCCAAAGTGCCGATTAACTGCAGCGCACAAATTTCAAATTACATGTAATCACACGTTCATTATCACCATAACAATTATTTATAAACAAGGGCTATAAGTGAATTGTGCTTCCATACCCTCTCCTCCTTCGATTAACTTCAACACTTGTTCACCATTACTCACAATTTCCTCCTTTAGTCCTGCAACAAACACGCCGCGCTAGAACCGAATAAAATAAAAATAAAAAAGTCAGTCAATTATACAGACAGGGAAACTTGTAAAAGAGTAAGAGAGTTCCCAAAGCCTCTATCGAACCTCCAAGCTCTCATGTATTGGCAATTTCTGATTCTCGACGGCAAAAAGATCATTAATCTCCTCATTATAAATTTCCATATACGAAACTCTTATGAGAAACTCTCTCTCAGAAATCTGCTTCAAAATAAAAACTCATCAATCAATTCAATTTTTTTCCCAACATAGGAGCCACGGCGTGCCTGCAGTAATTACCATGTGAATTTTTTCAAAAATATCTTTAACAGCTCGATGAATAATTCCTCCATCGTTTTGAGTACCGTTCATCGTAAACGTCTTTCCACTGCTAGTCTGTCCATAAGCAAAAACCGTCCCTGCAAAAAACAAAATAAAAAAATCATTTAAATTAAATAATTATTGAAACTACACAAGCTATAATAACCATACCGTTAAAACCGTCAACGGCAGCAAGGATGAGATCCTTGGTAAGGAGCTCATAAACTCTGGAATTTGTGCAGCTCTCATCGAACACGTGATCTACCAAATTTTGTTTAAAAAAAAATCAGTGAGTAAAATATAGAATCAAATTGGAGATAGAGAGAGAATAGTGAGGTACCAAAGGCATAAGAGACGCCGGAGATAGGAGAGCCGTGAGATTTGTGAAGAGAGATGCGATTTTCTTCCACTTTCCAGTGGGTTCCATTGATGGTGGTGTCTTCAGATGCAGTGACAGGTGGTCTCACTCTAATTGCTACGCAGATCTTCTCCATTTTCTATCTCTCTTCGATTTGATTTTTGTATACGGGCGGGATGAGCAGCTGCCTTTGAAGACTGTTGGGATTTGAAAATGGTTTTTTAATTACGGCAATGTCCCTGGAGGCGATTGGACGTTTGTCTTGGATCTAGACTGTAGGCCCATATTAACTATTGGGCTGTTATTGATGGAACTTCTTATGAAAATCATGTTTTGTGAGCCCATAGATAAAAAAAACAAACCCTTTTACATTGGGATGAAATGGTACCCTACGAGTCAATTCTCATTTATTCAAGTCCAGATTTTTATTTATTGAATAAAAATAATTAAACATTCATGTTTATCCTGCATATCATATTTTTTATTTTTTATTTATATCATGTTTCATATCATATTTTTTATTTTTTATTTATATCATGGTTCATATCATATTTTTTATTTTTTATTTATATCATGGTTGAATCTATTAAATTTAATTAAAAAGTCTAAATAAAATTTATTCTCTCAGATTTTTTGAGCGTTAACAATTAAATTCTAAATGAAATTAAATCCCTGAAAACACTATAAGAATTAATAAAAAGAAAACATTTCTTATTTATAATTGAAACTAGAAAAAATTCCAATTTTGTTTAAAATACCCATTTTATGGTATATTTTTTAGACATTACAATAATTAAAATAAAGCCAATAAAGTTAGTATAAAAAATAAAATGAGTTGAATTTTATATCTTTCAAACATGTGATTTAAATTTATGTATCATTTGAATCTAAATTATAAAATATAATTAAATTCAATTACAATAAAAATTTGGTTCAGCAACTTATTAGATATGCATGGTACCAGTAATAATTATTATTCAATATACAAATAAATAACAGCAGTGACTTGTTTTTGTTACATATATGTGCATTATATCATTAGTATTATGGTGTGTGTAATGGGTTGGGTTTGAATCAATTTTTTAATTAGGTTTGAAAATATTCATGTCATAATTATTATCTATTAAAAAAATAATTAATCCAAAAGTATATTCATTTGTGATGGTTAAAATCAGTATCTATCTATCGAGTTCAGATAATATTATCATCATTTTTCTTCACCATTTGAATAATAAATACATGTGGTGAAAAATAATTTCTCACTTAAATTAAATATTCATCCTAAATTAGTTTTTACACTATCCATTATCAATTGGAATGGCTCCATAAACAGTTGAAATTAGTTTTTACACTATCCATTATCAATTGGAATGGCTCCATAAACAGTTGAGACATTTGAAAAGCTATTTAAAAATACTAAATAGGTCGAAGAGTCTTCTTCTTTTGGCGAGCAAAATCAATCTTCGAAAGCCTCTCGAAGGAAAAAGAGACAACCTTTTGCTATTTTGTTTCGTCTTCTTTATGGTCTTATTACCACATGTCCAACTCATTCAAGTCTTCACGGAATATCTTAAACAGGGCCAATATCCATAGGTTGGAATAGCAGTGTGCAAAAACAAGAGGTTGTGAGTCACATGACATGACAGTTACTCTACTTCTGATCCCGCAAACCCCCTCCTAGCTCCCCCCCTCTTTCTTTTTCTTTTGGGCAGTCCATTCCTGACTGTATCCCATGCTTCTCGTCAAAAAGAATATCAGCAAGCTCTGTAGCCCTTTTAAATCAGTGATCAATGCAGTCCAGCAAGCTTGTTTAAAAAAAAACAGAGGGAAGAAGGTGATGCTTTGTAGCCCCTTAAATTAGAAATCCAATGATGATCACGAATCCCTGCACTCCTCGCAACTCGAGGAACCTTGCAAGTGAAGAAAGAGCGGGGACAGGATATTGGTGACAGGCCTCTATTTTGTTTTTGCTTTGAACTCGAGTGAACAATAGCGAGTAAACAGCAATTTATCGGCCATAAGATGATGATATGGATGCCAAAGATTCATGATCTCATGATTGGCCAGCTGAGTCTTGGGGCTATGAAAAACGTAGCCTTCATCTTTTTTTTCAGTATTTTCTTTTGAGTTGTTGGGATAGTACTTGATATGAATAATCAAATTTGCTTTTTCAATCTCTTTTCTGTCCATGTGATACTGGCTTTGATGATTTCATGGGGACTACAAATCTTATAATCCAAATCCCTTCCCTGCACCTGGAACAAGAAGGGCCCGTCTCTGTGAGACACCTTTTTGACGACATGCATGCATGCATCAATAAAGTTCTCATAGCACAGGATTATGCTTTGATAATGAGTGCTTTACCTCAGTTTGGGGGAAACATGGATTTTCTATCCATTGTTTTTTAAGGGATGAATAATTTCACGTCGGGAATATTTTAACAACTTAATTGGCAGGAAATGCTACACATCTCACAACCAAAAGCGGTGTACGATGATCAAGAAGGATCCATCTTAATTTGATAATTGAGGAGGTTGACTTTGATTAGATATATAAAACATAAACATATTCAAGTATTTTTGATAAATAAATTTGTCTCTGTTAAATATATGTATACGCACGCGTGAATAAATATCTAACCTATATATGTTAGTAAAAGTCTGAAAATATTCTACTAAATGAGTTGACTTGATTAAAATTCCAAGTTCAGAAATTGTATACTAACAGAATCATGCTATCCCCCATCTTTGTTTACAGCCCAATATCCTGCCCTCATTTGAAACTCCCTTCTATAAAATGTTGTTGCTCCTATATTTCTTCTGCCACAGACTGAGCAAGGTTACAGTACAGGCTTTTCATGGTGATGATTTTTAGCTTGGGAAATTTCCATTGAAGAATGGTTTAGTATATATAAGGGATGTTGCAGGAGTCATTACATGATTTAGATTGTACTATAGATAATTACTGACTATGTGCCGCAGGTTAAATTAGTTTTTTTTACATAAAAACTATTTGGGCACCATTGATATATTTTTTAATAGAAAAAAAAATAAAATTATATTAAAATGACCAAGTTGACTTCACAGATTTAAAGACAACTCAAATGAGTGATGAAAATTAATCTTAACTAAAACAATATCAAGTCACATTTTTTTAAGTATTAAAATGACAATATATTAGATTGATTCGGATTAATTAGGGTTAACTTGTCAAATATATTATCTTGGTTATGAGACTCTAATAACCATATAGAAATAAAATATTAATAAAATATTTCACTCATTTTTCAATGAATCTAATGTTGAAGATAAAATTAAATAGGAAAAGGACAAAAACAATTATCTAAGTAAACATGAGTTAACCTAACAAATTCAAGTGAAAAGGCTGATATAACTTCATAGAAAAAAAATATAAAGTATAATTCTCAATCAATTTAATATTGATGGGTACAATTGAAATAAAATTCAATTAAAAAAAATTGAGTCAATTTAGCTGACCTGCAAAATCCATAACTCGAGTCTAAGATCATGATAACTTTATAGAAAAAAATCAACAAATAATTATGATTATGAATTATAATCCTTAATCAACATTAAGTTGATAAGTTTAAAAAAAAAACTAAGAAAAAAACCCTAAGCTAATATGATTAACATGCAAAACTCACGACAAAGATAATAAAATTAGGATAACTCTAAAAAAATTAAAATAAATTATGAGTTCTAATACCCAACAAATTTAATATTGAAAGATAAAATTAAAAGAAATACATCCATAAATCTTTTTATTTCTGAATTGTAAAATATCTTAGCATTTCATTGTAAACTGCTATAATAAAATGCCAAGATCTTTTCGTATAATTATAATTATAATGTAATGTTTCATATAATTTTAAAAGTTGATTGAATTTATTTTCTTAATAAAAAATAGTTACAAGTATATATAATTTGAAATAACCTCTTGGCTTAATCAAAAGCTTGTTATATTCTTCAGCCGAATTTTTTATTTAAACAGAAGTTGGAAATTTTAATCTATGAATTATAACTTGCACCATGTTCATTCTTTAAAAAACTACTTTGAATAATTCATATTAAACATGAATTATTCTGATTCATTTTTATTATAATTTATTTTCAAAAAATAACTTTTAAATTATGGCTTGAATATATATAAAAACAATATAATTAAAAAGTTTCCCCAAACACATTCTCAATTAAAAACGTAGTCAATTTAATACTTGTAAGTGTGTGGCTTTATGTTTTTAGATAATTATAAGTCTGTGGCCTGTGGAGTGTCGCTTGTAACGTAATGAATCATTATCATGAAGCATAGGAATATGGAATTTAATACTTTTATTTTTTCAAACGCATCATCCATAGAATTAGAACGATTTTAATTTATAAAACATAATTAATAAACATACCATGATTATTAAGCTTATAATTGTTTATTAAGTTAAAGTCTTGGATTATTAATTGCTCAAATAACCTTAGCTTAAGCTGACGCTAAACTAGGTTTAGTAACTAAGCTCATATAAAAGTAATATTTACAAAGAGGGGGGATGAGGGGAGCTAAAGTTATTCTATGACATCACTTTATCTTCTCCATTGGTGCTCTAAAGTTTTGTTGATGAAAGGAGAAGACAACTTTTCCATGGGCCACGATGAGGTTCCTTTTAATTTTAAGCAGAACACGTTTTCTCGTCAGCTAATTTAACACTAACTCTGTATACTGTAAAGGAGGGTCAAGAACAGCTTTCCTTTTACTTTCGAAGCCATCGATACAGTGAGGTCACGATGAGTGGTGGCGTTCGATGATAGCGTTTTCCTCGGTGCCTTTTGGTGTAATTAATTAATACCGGGGCGTATCCATCAATCAAGTTTTGTTTTTTTAATAATTATTTAAAATTTGTGTTTGATATGGTGATGTTAAATGTTAAAGATATTTTAAAGTAATATATATAAAGATATTTCAAAGTAATATGTGTGTGTGTGTGTGTGTGTGTGTGTGTGTTTTAGTTTTGAAATATTAAAATTATTTCAAGAATATTATTTTATAAATAAAACATTTAAAAAACAAATTGTAAAACATAAAAAATCTAATTGATCATTAATTTTGTCAAACTTTCTGCTAGGTGGGCGGATCTATATATCTCAATTTTGATATTAATATGAGCTAAAAAATTGAAAAAAAACTTTCAATTAAAATAAATAAATTATGGGGTAAAATATTCAGAATGTTTTTATTTAACGTGAAAAACTGTTTAGACTTGTTCAAGTTCATTATTACATTGTGTTGAAATACATTATTTATTTAATTAAAAAAATAGAAACAATAAAATCTAAACTTTATTGAAATCTATAATATATTTTAAAAAAATACCATAATTCATCTTCAGATTTGATCAAAAGGCAGATCCTTCCACAATCATTGAAATATATGTCCTTTAAGATTGTTTCCTCGTGTGGATTGGCAACCCTTCAAAGATTCAAAAACATGAGTATGCTTTTTCTATAAGCTCCCAACATCCAATTTTGCAATTGAAATTCACTTGCTACTCACTTAATTATCCATATAATCAAACAACCCTGTTAGTAAAAACCCTATAGACATAATTAATTAAACAACCCTGTTTTGCCAATTTTCTATAACATCCTCTCATTTTCTTTCTCTTTTCTAGTGTAACTCTATACAATAAAATAAAAAAACTCTTTTCAGTGGGAGATCTCTTCGGAATGTTTTTATATAGTAAAGAAATTATTGGAAATAACAATGTTCTTCTACGCTATCAAAACTTAAAGGCACAATCTTAAAATTATAAGTAATTTTCTGAACAGATTTGAGATAGCTTAGATCTCCTAAAAGCAAGTGATTTGCTCTAAAACAATATCTCTCTGGCTGCTTTGCATCTATTCTCATCCTCCTCTTTTATTTGACCTTCCCTAGAATAATAGTATTTGAATTGTATATGTATTTTTTGTGTTAATCTAGATTTGCTTGTCAGTTGTTTCTTCTTCCCAGCAACACCATTTCTTTTATTTTTATAAGTCATTATCAGTTGTCATTACCAGACTCCTTGGTCATCCATATAAGCTGTCTTTGGCCTTACCCCGACCCTACATGCAAACACTCCTTTCATTTGCAGGCAAGTTTGTTGAGGAAGCTATTTAATCCATTTTGACTGTCTTGAGTCCTTTGAGAGTTGTCGGACTGTCACACCTACCCTCCATATTTCATTTCTTTATTTTCTTCTCAAATAAAAGCATCAAAAATCATGGTTTTATCTTCTCATCCAATCCTTGAAAAAACATAAAAAAATCTATCTTACCTTGATTCAATTTTTTTTGGACCCCATTTATCAAAACCCATCTATGTTCTTGATAAGGGGTGACTGAATAACAGTTTTAACTATATTTTAGTGTCAATCAAGCTCACAAGTGAACATCCCTTTTTTTCTTGGAATTAAATATTAAACTTAGCATGACTAGATGATGAACTCCATATTTAAGTCAAGTATTATATAGATTAAAATGGTTAATTTAATCAAACTTAATTGATTCTAGAAGTGTAACATGTAATTTGGCTAACTCATTTAAAATTTAATAACTTAAAAAATTAAATTTCAAAACACCATTGTTTTTATTATTTTAAAAGAAATTAAAATGATGTTATTTTGAGTTGATTCAAGTATATCCAAATTAACTCATGCACAAAACCATGTTTAATAGCTCTTTTGACTAATATAGCCTTGAGATTAACCATACAATAGGTAGCCCAGTGGTATAAGCTTGAAACTAAAAAATTTGTTCTCCCTATGGTTATAGGTTCAAGCCTTATATTTTTTATATGATGATTATTTAAAATTTGCATGGTTATTAATTTAAGATTTGTTGAATTAATCAAGGTGAATGCAAGATAAACTGGATATCCATATTAATAAATAAAAAATAGCCTATAGATGTAGTCAATGATTCGTGGAATAACTGTAGGAAATCGCAATGAAAATGTTATATAAGAATATATTAGCAATCCTGTCACTTCGACTTCTCTTTAATCTTTTAGGTGGGACTTGCTGATTTGCATTGGAGGTCCAAACAAAGTTAACATCCCACTCATTCACATGATTCCTCATATTGTTTTCCACTTTGGCAAAAGCTAATGGCTTCTCTTATTTACAAACGTGATGTAAATATATTCATTACACTTTTTTTCGTTGTTGGATTAGGTTATGAGAAGGAATTATCAACTGTTTTGTATAGTAATTATACGTTAAAAATTGCAGAAATCATCGCACTCCATAACTAGTTTCCAAAAAAACATCTATTTACACAAGTCATGCCCTAGTTGAATATGATAGCAATGCTACCATTTCATGAAGCTGTAGCAGAGTCTACTGGACCTAATATCACTGGCCAAACACATAGCTAAAAAAGCTTAAAGAAAGGGGGGGGGGACGAAAAGAAAAAGGCTATCCTGCTTCAAAGGAAGTCCTGGACAAGACCAAAAGGCAGGCATCAGATCTTCACATGGAATAGCAACGTGGGCTTTGTCTCCAACAAAATCTCAAGAACAGCCACATTGAGGTCATTAACACCCACCGGCACTTGGAGAGGGAGGGAGGGAGGGATTAGGGAAGAGGGAAGAGGAGGGCTCTAATATTTTCATGAGTTTATTAGAGCTTCACTAGGCCCAATTATCTTGGTTAAGATTTAATCTTAATTTAACAAGGAACAGATTATTGTGCTTGTTGCATGGCGTTCATGGCAACTAAAAGGTGGCGTAAACCCGAAAGTCTGGCCTTGAGAGCCATAGATTCAGACATTAGGTGGTCATTCTCTCTCCATAATGCGTGAGACTGGTTTATAATTGAGCCTAACCGGTTCTGGAGCTCCCGGTTTTCAATTTTCAACCGGTTTAATTGTTGTGTGAGGTTCTCTAAATACTTCTTCTTTCTCCAACGGGACCTTCTGGCTGACTCTCGGTTCGATTCCTTGCGCCTGCGCTTCTTCTCATCGGCCGAGTAAACCGCCTGGCTTGATCCCCATGAACCGGAATTTTGGCTAGGTGAGGGGGGTTGGAGGAGAGATGGGAGCTCTTGAATTTCATTCGCCGTGAACCCGGGGCCATGACCCGGGTGCCCTAACTGGATCGCCTCTTGGGCAGAGAGCATGATGGGTGAACCGGCAGGAGATTAACGAAACAGGTTTTTCAAATTTAACCGCGAGGGAGGAAAGGAAGGGAAAAGGGAGGAATGAAGTGCTGAGGATGGCTATTTATGCAGCAAGGGAAAAGAGACTCGGGGCCGACATGAAGAAAAGGTTTTGGAATGGCTAGGGCATTTTCGTCCAGAGAGCGTGTATTTATTTTCATGTCGACCCAACTTTTGTCGAAGGTGCCATGGTAGTGGGAGTGCTTTTATTTACTTTGGTCTGCCTTTAGAATTTCTTGTAGAGAATTGACTGTGGGTCAGAGAGAAAGGTTAGCTTAGCTTAGCTTAATCACGAAGAATCAAACGAAAACAACTCAGCACAACAACTTAGGGATGGTCTGTTTAGCATATTATTCTTCTATCAATTCAATTAGGCATTGAGTGGATAAGATTTCTGATCTTTTATCTATGCATGCTTTTGCAAATGAATCATGTATTCAATGGAATTTAATTTCTGCTGTCTGTAGTCAATCTATTAGGTTATATTAATGAATAAAACAGTTCTATTTATACCCTCATAAAAAAACAACGAATCAAGAAAAATGAAATATATCACTTATCAAGACAGGAAACTAGCTAGCACCAAATCAAAACCCCAAAGCAGAACTGTTTTAAAAGAAAAAAGAAGTTATTTTTTTCTCGTTTGCACGCAAGAAAAAGATGGATTTGAGTTTATAGGTCACAAATCTTTTTCTGCAAAGCAAAACTTTCAAGAGTTCACGTTTCCCAAATCAAAAATCTATTTTGTAGAGTGACTTGCTACTCTCCCAAAGCAAAATGGTCGGCTCTCAAACAGAAATGTCCAAGACTTTGTTGCAGACATTATTGCTTCATATGATCATGGCATGCACATTGTGTTGGACTATGTATATTCACTGAATATATATACATTAACAATGAATATTCTTTCCAAGTTCGTTTGTTTGGTAGTTTTCTTAGTTGGCAGTTAGTTCCGGTTATAGAATGTTATATAGCAATATAAAAAGCAACCGTAGTGGAGGGCAACATGCACCAGCTGCGCGCACACCTTCCGCTGTTATTTTAGCTTTGTTGTTTCATGAACTAAAGTGAATCTAAGCGTTCTGTGTTGGAAAGCAAATCAAACACCAGATTCTAAGGAACCAGATTAGGAAAAGTCTTCTATGTAATTGATTTACTTTCAATGTAAATGCCTTGTATATATCCTTTCCTAGTTAGGCTATTTGTTTCCTAGTTGGATAACAATTCTCTTGTATAAGTATACAATTTTCATCAATGAAAGAATCATCTGGATATAGCATATTATACACCAGTTTTACATGGTATCAGAGCGGGGAAAATCCTAAATCTCTGTTTCAATTTTTTTTTTTTCCAATCATCCTTACCTCCTTTGCTCAATGGGAGACGAAGAGCAGAACACATCTGCAATCACAAGGAAAGGAGGGAGTTCTTCCAGTGGCACACATGACGCCAACAACCCCTTCTTTGTTCATCACAGTGACCATCCAGGCATGGTACTTGTCCCCAAACTCCTTAACGGGGATAATTACACAACATGGTGCCGATCGATTCGCTTATCCCTTGGTGCTAAAAATAAGCTGGGTTTCATTGAAGGTACTGTCAAAATACCCTCTGCATCAGAAACCCCAGATCAATATTCCCACTGGCTGCAATGTAATGATATGGTGCTATCATGGATTCTCAATTCCGTTCAACCTGAAATTGCTGACAGTGTTATCTACTCAACAACTGCACACGAAATTTGGGAGGACTTGAAGGAACGATTTTCTCAAAGCAACGCACCAAGGATTTTCCAACTACACCGAGAGATCACTTCCCTTACTCAAGGGCACATGTCCGTGGCTTGCTATTTCACCAAAATGAAGGGTTTATGGGACGAATTGGCCTCCTACAATGACTTACCCACATGTTCTTGCGGCGCTATGAAGAAACATCATGAGAGAGAGGAGCGTAATGGTCTGCTGCAATTCCTCATGGGATTGAATGAGTCCTACAGTGCGGTAAGAGGACAAATCTTGCTCATGAACCCATTACCCAATCTTCGCAGAGCATATGCATTAGTTTCGCAAGAAGAAAAACAAAGGGAATTGGGTTCTGGAAGGGTAATTGAAAGTGGGAGTGCAGCCATGATCGTGCGTTCCAACCAGCAGCCCCGTTTGAATAACAGATTTCACCAACAACCCAGGTATAATCACTCTAATCACTCACTGCCCAATCCAAAATCAGTACTTTGTTCTCATTGTGGAGACACAAATCACGTGATTGATACTTGTTGGAAGCTGCATGGATACCCTTCATGGCATAAATTACACAAATCAGGAGGTAATAGCAGACTGCCTGGAGGAGGAGTACGCAGAAAATTTGTTTCTGCAAATCACGTTGATGCCAACCATGTTGATGAAAATTCAGTTGACACAAATCCCAGTTTTCATGAAGTGAAAACAGTGATGCCCAATCTCACCAATCAGCAATACAAGCAGATATGTTCAGTCTTGAAAGATAAAGAAATTCCACGAACCGATGCCCATGAATCTTTCCCCAATTCAGGTTTGTCCCATGAATCTCCTGAACTTGACTGGATAATTGACAGTGGAGCAACAGACCATATCACGTCTTCTCCTCATCTGCTCACAAATATAAAACAGTGTGATATGCCTCCCGTAACACTACCAAGTGGAGAACAAGCTTCTATTACTGCTACTGGCACCTTACCGATAAATTCCTATTTATTTCTAAAAAATGTGTTGGGAGTTCCCACATTCAAAGTTGACTTGATGTCGGTAAGTAAAATTACAGAGGATTTAACTTGTTCAATAACATTTTTTCCACATTGGTGTATTTTACAGGATTTGGTTACGAGGAGGACGATTGGTGTGGGTAGACAACGAGGAGGCCTATACTATTTGGCGGCACTTGCTACAAATTCTTCCCACAAACAAATCAGTCCATCTTGCCATTTGGCTTTCAATTCTGCGAACTTATGGCATTGTCGTTTGGGTCATCTATCTTCAACTCGTTTAAATTTTATGTCAAAGACATTGCTCAAATTTCCTTCTTTTTTAAATGATGTTTGTGATATTTGCCCATTGGCCAAGCAAACAAGAATTCCTTTTATTAATAGCTCCATCACATCTTCACATCCTTTTGAACTCATTCATTGCGATATTTGGGGACCACATAAAATAGCATCTTTATCTGGAGCACATTATTTTCTTACCGTGGTAGATGATTTTACAAGATTTACATGGATTTTTCTCATGCACCATAAAAGTGACACACAAGAACACATTCGATCTTTCTTTGCTTATGCCCACACACAATTTCACACCAAAATCAAACAAATTCGTGTGGATAATGGCGGAGAATTTTTTTCACTTCGCCAATTCTTTTCAGATCATGGTGTCATTTACCAACGAACTTGTGTTTACACCCCCCAACAAAATGGGGTCGTGGAACGCAAACATCGTCATCTCCTTGAAATGGCACGAGCTCTACTTTTTCAAGCTCACCTCCCTCTTCGTTTTTGGGGAGAAGGGGTACTTACCGCTGCTCACATCATTAATCGAATCCCCACAAAATTGTTGGGCCAAAAATCCCCTTTTGAAGTATTATATGGCAAACCACCATCATATACACACATGCGAGTCTTTGGATGTCTTGCTTTTGCTACTAATAACCATCCAAAATCCAAATTTGATACTCGTGCCATCAAAAGCATTTTTTTGGGATACCCTAATGGACAGAAAGCTTATAAATTGTATGACCTTTCTACCAAAAAAATTTTCATTAATCGGGATGTCCATTTTTTTGAGCAACAATTTCCGTTCTTAAATTCCACCACATCTCCATCATCCATAACACTACCCATCCCATCTCCTCAATACATGGCCGATTACCCAAAGCCCATAACTACAACTGAGCCTATTGACCTCACTACCTCACTTACACCCCAGCCCATACAAGCCTCTGAACCCAACCCCACATCTCTCCCACCACCCGAGCCCACACACCTATCCGAGCCCACATACATACCCTCACCCGATAACCCACCTCCTCCTGCACTCTCTCCCCTACTTTCAAACCCAACCGATTCCACATCCACAGCTATTACCACCATTCAACACCCCCCTTTTACAGACACCTCGGCCACGTCACCATCTCCTTCCCCATCTCCTTTTCCAATTTCTAATACTCCTGTCAGAGTCTCACATCGTTCAAAACGCAAACCTGCTTGGCAGACCGATTATGTCCTCAATCACGTCCTCACGCCCAGACCCACATCATCGTCTTCCTTGCCTCCAATCCTCCATCAAGGTACACGTTATCCCCTTTGTAATTTTATTTCCTATCATCGTTACTCTCCTTCACATCTCTCCTTTATTGCAACTGTCAGTAGTAGTATAGAACCTTCTTGTTTTGCAGAAGCTGCTGTCGATGCCAATTGGAAGCAAGCTATGTGTTCTGAACTTGAGGCTTTAAAAGCCAATAACACATGGACGCTGACTTCCCTGCCTCCTGGCAAGAAACCCATCGATTGTAAATGGGTTTACAAACTGAAGTACCGATCAGACGGTTCAATTGACCGCCATAAAGCCCGGCTGGTGGCTAAAGGGTATACCCAAACCGAGGGAATTGACTATCACGACACTTTCTCACCCACGGCCAAGATGATTACCGTCCGCTGTTTACTTGCCGTCGCAGCTGCTCAGAACTGGTCCCTCAGTCAATTAGACGTCAACAATGCATTTTTGCATGGGGACCTCTCCGAAGAAATCTACATGACACCCCCACCTGGTCTCCGGCGACAGGGGCCGAATCTTGTATGTCGCCTCAACAAGTCACTCTATGGACTTAAACAGGCGTCCAGACAATGGTTTGCAAAGTTCACTGAAGCAGTTCTAGCTGCTGGATTTACCCAGTCCAAGGCAGACTACTCTCTCTTTACATGCAAGAAAGGTACATCATTCACTGCCTTGTTGATTTATGTCGATGATATTGTAATAACTGGGAATGATCAAAGGGCAATTTTATCCCTCAAGCAGTTTTTACAGTCACGGTTTAAAATAAAGGACCTCGGAGACCTTAAATATTTTTTAGGGATTGAGCTTTCCCGATCAAAAAAGGGTATATACATTTCCCAGAGGAAATACACCCTTGATATATTGAAAGACAGTGGCAATTTAGGAGCCAAACCAATAGCATTCCCCATGGAACAGGGCACCAAACTTTCGGATGCAGGTGAATTGCTCAAAGACCCATCTCAATTCAGAAGGATGGTAGGGCGCCTAATATACCTCACCATCACACGGCCTGATATCACATATTCAGTGCATGTGCTTAGTCGTTTTATGCATGCACCCCGAGTTCCACACATGGAAGCAGCTTTCAGAATCCTTAAATACCTTAAGAATGCACCAGGCCAAGGTCTCTTCTTTCCAGCTGAGAATAAATTAAAGTTGTGTGCTTATTGTGATTCCGATTGGGCAGGATGCCCTATGACGAGAAGATCTACGAGTGGTTATTGTGTATTCCTTGGTGATTCGTTAATTTCTTGGAGAACTAAGAGACAAAAGACTGTCTCATTATCTTCTGCAGAGGCGGAATATCGAGCAATGACGGGAACATGTTGCGAGCTCACTTGGTTACGAAGCCTGCTATGTGATCTGCATCTTACACATCCAGAAGCTTCAGTTCTACATTGCGATAACAAAGCAGCACTACACATAGCTGCAAATCCAGTTTTCCATGACAGGACTCGCCACATAGAAATGGACTGCCATTTTATTAGGGACAAGATAAAGGACGGTTCAATCTCTACGCAGTACATCCCTTCCTCACAACAGCTGGCAGATATGTTCACTAAACCCTTGGGAAAAGATGTCTTCCTGTCTATGCTTGGTAAGTTGGGAGTTCTTGATATTCACTCTCCAACTTAAGGGAGGATGTTGGAAAGCAAATCAAACACCAGATTCTAAGGAACCAGATTAGGAAAAGTCTTCTATGTAATTGATTTACTTTCAATGTAAATGCCTTGTATATATCCTTTCCTAGTTAGGCTATTTGTTTCCTAGTTGGATAACAATTCTCTTGTATAAGTATACAATTTTCATCAATGAAAGAATCATCTGGATATAGCATATTATACACCAGTTTTACATTCTGCAACCTTTCGTGTTTTCATCAGTGGCGCAGTAGCCTTCATGTGCTGCAGGCATGGCTAGCTAGTAAAAAAACAGCCCGGAACCAGCAGCTTTTCAAATATGTTCAATTGCCTTTCATATGCTAAGCAAATTAGAGGCTGTTGTTGCTGTTTTGCTCTTAGATATTGACGTGGTGCAATGTAATCGTTATATTATAATGTTATCTGGTTGATGAACACAGCATGCACCAGCATTCTTCTTCGATCGAGCAAAGATAGATCGAAGAACGCATCCACGTACGGGATGGTAAAGGTAGAGCCCGAGCAGAGTAATTGTTGGCCTCCGGACTCTGGAATGCTAAAGACTTGTTGCTTCTCTTGGGATTGAGATCGTTGGTAGATATCTTACATTATATTGGATGTTGAAGGAAAGATTTAGAGGGAGAATGAGGATTTAAATATATGATCACACTTGATATTATGTAAAATAAATATTTTTACAACTAAGTAATTATGCATGACACCTCTGTCAAGTTATTGGTCAATTAATTTATCCAAATAATTGCTTTTTGAATTTTACAAATATATATTGATATGAAGAGACGTGTCTTCTAAGTTCTACAGATATATCAGTTTAAGGAGTATTTTATTTTTAATAAATATCAATTTAATACTAAAAGAAATGAATTAGAAAACAATTTTCTTCTCTCTATTTTTCTCTACATTTTTTTTTTTGTTTTATCATTAACAAAATAGAAAATCTTATGAAACTTATAAAAGTTGCCGTCTAAAAATCTCAAGATTTTATTATATTCTAAAAATATATTACTTCAACGCTACGTCAAATATAATATATCTATAAACTTACCATATCCACTAGCTTCACCATTTAACCCCCGCCATGGAGCATGATGGGTGATGAAATTAGTAGAGTGCATCTCAAACAAATGAAGGATGATGAGGATTAGATTCCACAGTTGATCATTTAAGTCTTTGGATACTTTCACATCAATTTCCAATTCAAATGGCTAATCCACAATTAATCATTCAAGTACAGTTAATCATTGAAGTCTTTGGATACTTTCACATCAATTTCCAATTCAAATGGCTAATCCGCAATTAATCATTCAAGTACAGTTAATCATTTAAGCCTTTGGATACTTTCACAACAATTTCTAATTCAAATGGCTAATCCGTAATTAATCTCGTTGATAAATTTTATTCATCCCTCGTTTTCGTTCATTTCTTTGGCACCAGAGACGCAAACAGGAAGGGTGCAAGTGGTGAAACGTCCTATTTAAATGACAGGTGTCAGCTTCAAAACCATTGCAATAGAAACGTCGTATTGACCCGTCAAGGAGGGCACAGCAAATAGCAAAAATCTGTGGAATATTTTGGTGGATTCTTAGTTGAATTCGTCACATGAAGAGTATTCGAGATTCTTCAATGGAAGGGACGAAGCTTATAGAACAAGGAGCTGGAATAATGGTTGGCCAGTCGCTAATAAGAGGAGAAACCTAAAAGGCTACAGGGAAGGAAGTGTCTAAGAAAGTCGAGACACTGGATGAAAAAGATTCAATTAATCGACTGCTAAGAAGCATAAGCCGAAAGGAATCATCGAGTTTATAATAAGTTAACCATCCCTTGTGCTAAATGGTAGCTCAACGCACCATAAATAAGTTTTTAAATTCTGAATTCACAATAATCACCTGCTAAGCCTCTCTCTTTTTCCCTCGCTAAAAGCTGGGGTCAGAAATTGTTCTCAGCCACGGTTGCAGGCAAAAGAGGTGTGGGGGTGGCTTTCAATCAGGCCGGCGGGAGCGAATCTTATATCAGATTTATTTTTTATTTTACATTTTATTTCAAATGTATTTTTTGTAAAAAGATCTAAAAAATTATTTTATATTTTATAATTTTTTAGTATTTTTATATTATTTTCTATCAAAAATATTTTTTTAAAAATAAAAAATATAATTCATTACTAAAAACACTTTTAATAACAAATTTACCTATACTTCCAAACAAACACATGACAAAAACAATTTCTTTTGTCACGAACCCGACACAGCCAGGGCTGAGTTGGTCATTGAACCAAACTAGCAATTATTCTAGATGAACTTAAACAATCCGGCCAAGTTTGGAGTGACTTGGACCAGACAAAACTCAGTCCACATCTAACCGGGTTATTTCAGGTTTTTTTTATTTTTAATGTCTAAAGCAACATTGTTTAAAGAATTGCCAGGCTGATAAAAAGTCCTCTTAAATTTTGAAACCATCAACTGACGCTTACATTTGCCAAGGTGATTAATTATTACAATGTTACAACATTCCAAATTCAGACCTATGATACTACTGAAAAGAAAAATACAGCTTTAATTACAAGTTCCTTCAAAGTTCAGGCAGGAGTGCTAACTACAGCTACTGTCCGCGAGCTGTTTTATCCAAATTTCTTCTAGCCGGCGACATCTTTGGTCTGTTTGGAGATAACCAGGGTGGGTGGGTGGTGTAGTATATTTACATGTTCACTGGAGGAGTTCCCTGAGATTGCAGTTAGTGAAAACATTAACACTCTTTTGCACATGTAAGGAAATCACTATCAACCCCCACCAAAAAGAAAAAGGAAAAATTAATGTTCATATCCTCAAATACCAAAACAAAGTTTAACCCTACCAATTGGCACACTTTATTGCAACACAGTAAAGATAACTGAAACAAAGAAACTTCTAGTATCTACCTAAAGATGAATCCATACCACTATCCAAATTCCAAAACCGAGCTCACCTTTCATTGAGGAACAAACATCAAAAACATTGATTTTACCTTGAACAAAAGATCATATGCGATATATTCCCAGGGCAATGATATGGACATTAAGCAGCATTTGAGGGGCAACGTCTCGTCATCTGAAGATATGGAGGAGGAAGCAGCTGCATAGGCCTGCCTTGCTGCCACAGATGCAATAGATGCTGCTTTTTGAAAAACTGAGCCAATTCCAAATCCTTTCTTTGAAGTAACAGGTGAAAAGGGGCCAAAATCTTGCTGGCTTTGATCTGATAATATGAAACCTCGATTCAATAGGATGGAAATCATTGTGCAAGCTATTCACACATCTAAATAACTAATAAAGAATGACGGCACTTTTCCAAGACAACTAGGGGTCTTCCAACCCAAAACCACAAAAATCAGAGAGGTAGGAAAAGAAAACCCACCCATCCACCCACACAATATATATATATAATAAAAAAATCAAGGTATTATTAAGAAAAGGATTTTGTTTTTACCTTCAACACCAGAAACAGCAACTTCAACTTCCCCACGACCTCCTGGACCTTTCATGTAAAGTCTGTCTGTTTTTCCAGGGGAATGACCAAGAAGACTCCCAAATCGAGACTTGCCAGCTGTTGAGCGGGGGAGAGAGACAAAAATAAGAGAACTAAATGAGCAAAGAAAATTGCCTGGAGCTTCAGTTTCTGATACCTCTGCAAGCTGCATTAAAGTTCAGAAACTGGCAACAATAAAATTCTTTATTCAAATAAATAAATAAAAACCTCATTTTTACCAAAGGACAGAAATCACAGTTGCAATAGTTTTGACAATAACCAGAAATCAGAGCAATAAGCAACAAGGTTAGCTTTTGTTAAGTTGCCAAGCAAGAACTTCAGAAGTAGAGAAACCACAAAAGTCACAAGAACATGTTAGAATACTTGCTCCCAAAGAATTTGACCCCAGGCACCCAAACAAACAATCGTACTAGGAATCAGCTGAAAGCTGAAGTCATTACCAACAAAATAGAAAAACAAGCATAAGGCATAAAGAATTGGATAGAAAAGATAGTTTGCTAACATCAGAGTGCCTATTTGAAATAGATGGGATGAATGCACCTTCTTTGTTGATTCTGACAAACCATTAGTACACATTGTGTTCATCTGCAGTGGCAGAAGCTATATGAATTTAGTTAGAAGTAGATAAAGATGGATTAAGGTTAAATGTTTGGAATTTAAGCCCCACAGTCCCCAGAAGGAAATTGCTATTCAGTCTAAGAAAATTAAAATAAGGTTAGCATATTGCAAATCAGAAAATCTTTAATGGCTATAATGTTTATTCAGCATGCTTGCCTCCACAAGAGACTAAAGGATACTTTTGGCTCCCAATAATAAAAGCACATATAAACAATAAGTTATATATGTCAGTCTGAAGACAACAAAAACAAATTGACTGTCAAACTAAGTCATGACTTCATGTGCTTCACGCAAAAGCATTTCTGCAGCAAATAACAGGTAAAATCAAAATCCAAATAAAGAAGAGCCAAATGCATATTGCTCATGCTACTCTAATAACTGAAAGTCACCTAAGATTTACTTCTGATGAAACAACAGAAACAAAGCAGAAGCATTTTTGAGTAATTTATTGAAGATATACCATCATATGCTTCTCGGACCATTTGAAAGCTGACAAATCCGGAGAAAAGTGTGAGCTGAAATCATAATAATGGCTCAAGTTATATAATGAACTGCATGAATTATATATAGAAATAAGAGTGGTTTCTTTTCATGCTCATCTCTATCTCAGCATGTAGAATTAACTAGAGACAATACTGGATGATGAAAATATATATAATAATACCCTACAATTAATAATCAATGCATCTGTGCAGGTAGTTATATTGCAATTGGCAAATGTATGCTCGTGGTCAACTAAGCTGGCAAGTTTAACATGGATTTTCCATAGCTACCCATGACATCTACAATGGTCCATTCCAAGTAGTTAAATCCTAAAGTTCTGTAAGAGTTTGCTAATAAGATTTAAAAGCTCTCCACGTAAGGAGAGTGTGATATATGACACCAGAAACTACTTTGATCTAAGCCAACCTAGTCCAGGAGATGTATCAATGTCAGAGAATTTCAAGCAACTTAAAGCCTCTTCATATCAGAATAGCTCGGCAAATGGAGTTTGTGGTAGATCAAGTAGCTGGAACAAGCAAGTTTCACATGTTGGATGACACATGCACATACCTTGGAATTTTTTTCCTTCACAGAACTAGTATCATTTTTCTGGAAAACATTACTGCTAGAGCTTCCATCATGCAACTCCTTGTCACTAGGAAATGCTGCCCCGTCATGTGCATTGAGAAGTACACAATAGCAGTGGTCTCTTTCTGTCAATACCTGATGATAGCAAAATTATAAGAAAAGTAACAGTGTAAATGGCTGGAAATATGTCTCCTACATGTGAAGCTTTGTATATCCTTTCTTTTCCTCACTGCAACATGATGAGTAATTTATGCACTTCACATGGAAAATTTATTCTTAACAAGGGTTTATCTTGATTAAAATTTGAGTGAAACAGATCACATTTTATTCCGCTCCCCTTTATTTAAAAATTTCCATCTGAAATCCATGCATATTGACATCCACAATACACCTTGTCATGAGAAAAACATCAATAAAATAAAAAAAATGTAAATTGTTGACCTTGCAAAATAAAGCATTAAAAAGTATAATGGTGATAAGATAAGCATGGTACCACTGCATCAAAAGTGGAGTCGAAATCATCAACTGCAAAAAAGATATCTGGATATGCAGGCGTTGTCTCCACTTCCTATATATGCATCAGAGATAATGTCATGTAAGAATTGAAGACAAAGCACAAATTAAGACGATGACTTGTTAACAGCAAATGAACATGCCTTTTTTGAGTCCAAATGAAAATTTACACGGCTTGGAGATGCATAAACAGTCTTTACAACCTGCAGAGACACCATGGAAAAAGTTAAATTCTCCCTATGGGTAAGAAGTTCACAAACTAACAAAAAGAAACAATCATGCTATAAAAAAACTGGAAGTACCTTATATATAGGTGACAACTGTGTATCTTGCCCAGCTTGATGATTCCGGAGAACTTCTTGACTGAAAACAATAACAGTAAAAAAGAATTCAGAATCACAAAGTTCGTCCATGGCTAAATAATACAGCTTTCCATTTTAGGATTAATACAATAACCTATTTTTATCAGTCACAAGCCCTTTTAAGCAGGTGAAAAATCTTGAATTTCAAAAAAAAAAATCTTCATTTCCAGAGCAGTTTTCAGCTGTATGGTAAGTAAAATACATAATATATATAAGGTAAAGGAATGGCATGAGAAAGAAAATACCTGCAAATTGCCACGGTTACTGTGTATGATGTATGTGCAATCAAATTCAAGTAAAACGAGCGCCTCCAATCCACCTCCAATGAACTTTCACTAACTAAATTATCCAACTAGTAGACAAAACTGAAGATAATGAGAACCTTAGCAAATCAATTCAATATACAAAAAGTTCACATCTAACAACAATATACACAATCATAAGAAAAGAAAAGAAAGGCCACATCTTCACCTATAGCCACATTCAGAGTTTTATATTGACAATTGCATAAACTCCCACATTATCTTTCCATCATGATGTGGGCAAAAAGCCACAGGCAATCAACAGACCAGCTTTCCCTCAAGCAAATATTATCACGAAATCAATCCAAAACACAAATTTACGCTGCTCTTTACCTTGGGTGCCCACCTGCGTACAAAGTAAGGAGCAGCACTCTCTACACTATCATTGAAACCATATCCCTGCGTGCTCTAAAACAGCATAATTAAACAAAATTAGTACAAGTTAGAAATCCACATTAGAGCAAAACTATCAAATTGCCACTACAAATAAATAATGCTTCACCCTTTTTCTAACGAAAAAGACGAGATCATCATCCTGCTTTCTCCTTGATTCTTTACCACGAATATAATACAAATCTAACACATCATGCCAAAACTGCGAGTCCATTTCAACATCAGATGCCTCTTCCTCTCCCACTGTAGTTTTCCCTAACAGCTTAGTGTGTTTCTTCACCATAGACAACAACTCATACCTATCAATTAAACAACAATTTCCACAATCAAATTTCACACACAAATTAAACCTAAAATTTTAACCCAATTAAGTAACAGAATCTACAGTACCTGGAAGGAGTCTCTCCGCCATCCCCTTGCATTTCTGTTTCTCAAATTTGTAAGGAATTCGTAAACAGCAACCACTTCGCGTCGCGATTACTGAGATCGATTGACTTTTCAACAGCGACCTGACTAGGGTTTTAGAATTTCCTCGCCAGCATTCATTTCAATTGAAAAACTGGAGCCGGTGCGCGGATCGCTTATCCGCGCCTTTAGAGGGATATTTAGAGGGATGATTTGGTGTGTCTCGGTAGATGAGAGTCATTGTGTGTTTACTTATTAGAGAGAACAGGTGGCAATATAAAGGTATTTTATGTAGGGTTATCAATTTCGTTTCGTTCCATTCGGAACGATCAGAATATTTCATTTTATTAATAAAATCGAGATAAAATAGCGTCGTTTTTATTTCAGTTTTAACTCTGGTTTATTCTGGAAATTCCGGCCGGAAAGTCTCGATTCCGTTCCGGCCTCAAAATCTTCTTTATTTTGATTAATTTGTGATTTTTTTTCTAATTTTGATATTATATTTGTTTGATTTTGTATTTGTATTGTATAATTTAAATTTAATTTATTTTGAATTTTAATTATGCTTGTTAAATTAATATTTTAATTTTTTCATATATATATATAATTAATTGTATATGAACAATACAATCTTAAAACAGTACACTGAAATGCTCCAAAATCAAAATATTTTATACTAATAAAAAAACCAGAATTACAATCAGAACAATAATGATAACCTTGGTTTCTCTTTTATTTTAACGGCCTGTTTGGGATAGCTGTTGTGGTAATTTTTTAAAGTGCTTTTCATGCCGAAATATATCAAAATAATATTTTTTTTTTATTTTTTAAAAATTAGTTTTGATATCAGCATATCAAAATAATCTAAAACAATAAAAAAAATATTTTTATTAAAAAAAATAATACACCGCAGCAAACCTACGGTGCAAAAACAGCCCCAAACAGCTAAAGACTGCTTGCCAATGCCTGTTTTTGACCTGCCATTAAAATGAACGGTGAATGATTGTTGATTGGCTGTGCGGCGTTGTGATCATAATAATATTAGAAGTACTGATGAGTGAGGCCTGGCATGTACGTGTGGCTGGCCCAACTTGAGCTGGCGTTTCAGTAACCGTATTTTTTGTGAAGAGCAGTGCATGAGCGACACCGCTTCTCAGACACGTGGTTTTAAAGTTGTGAGGTCTGTTTGGGGCGGTTGCGGTAGCTTTTGAAAGTGTTTTTCGTGCCAAAATATATCAAAATGATATTTTTTTATTTTTTAAAAATTATTTTTGACATCAACACATCAAAATAATTTAAAACATCAAACCACAATTTTAAAAAAAAAAAATAACAAAACGCCGTTTGGACCGCCCACTCAAACGGGCACTTAGTGGGATGTTCTGTCCCTATACTTTGATTCTTTATGAGTTACATCCCTCTAATATTGTAGCAGTGAATCTGTCAAGGTCCTTCCCGCTCTTCAAAATTACATCTTCAATTGTAAAAATTGATAAGAAATGAAGAGGCCTAAATTTTAAAAATTGTATGAAATTAAAATATATAAAAAATGAAAATATATATGAAAAAAAATCGTTTAAGTGGGTTCTTAATTTTTTTTACTGTATCTGTGTAAATATTTAACTTAATAATTATTGTTTAAACATTATAAAATTTATTGGTGTACTTGAAAAACAGATATGGAAGTGGGTTCTTGAAGAAAAATTCTTTTACTGTGCTTAACTTTTTTATATTATAGATATTTAATAATTATAATTTAAATATTATAGATTTTATATTATTCTTAAATAAGAACTGTCAATATAGGTTTTTAAAAATTGAAATTTACATAACCAAAACTATTTTGTACTATTAATTAGAATATAAATGGTAAGTATTTGGTTATCAAGATATCATTGTATCTTTTTTTATCCCAATCTAAAAATTTAGAATTTTAAGTAATATTTAAACATATAATTTATATTAATCTCTAAGTACCTACCCACCAATTTTTTTAAAAAAATCTTCATAAAATTACCATACCACATTTTTAAATCAGACAATAATCCTACAATCATTTAGTAGATCCAAGTATCCATTGCGACTTGCCAGTCTAATAGCTCATCTCAAGTGTTCTTTACTTGGAAAATTAAATTAACGGCTTGGGACATCCAAGAAAACAACAGTTGAATTTTTAAAAAAAGATTAACACGGTGTTTGAATTAATTTGTGTTTATTTTAATTAATTTTATGAATTTTAAAATTAATAATTATATAAATTTTTAATAGATTTTATATTAGTAATCATAAAAATATATCATAAATAAATAAAAAATTTAGTTTTAAAATTTTAAGAACACCTACTATATAATTACGTTTTAAACCTTTAAACTTTAGCCATCGTGCATCTGCTAGAAAAGAAAAACTGAAGGCAGCCATTGATACATGACAGGAATTCAATGAAGGTGAAGACGGTGATACGATTTAACCTTTCTGTCTAAATAGTATATAGATTTCTTTTATATATTTTTCAATGATTTTAACATATCAATGCAAAATAAGAAAAATATTATTTTAATATATTTTAAATTGAAAAACATTACTAAAAAGCTAAACTGAGAAGTTCACTGTAGCTCCCACACATTTCATTGTGGATTTCAACAGTGTTTTCTTCTTTTTTTTCCTTCCGTTTACATTTTTTTTTTCTTTTTTCATTGTTTTTTTATTTGTTTTTTTCTAGCCTTTTTATTATTTTTTTTCTATTTTTTTTACTTCCGATTATATTTTTCTTTTCTTTTCTTTTTTTATTTGTTTTTTAAGCCTTTTTTGTTATTATTTTTTTTCTTTTTTTTTCATATTTTCCCATAAAAAATTTTTTTACTGGTTATATATTTTTCTTTTATATATATATATATATAATCTTAGTATTTAACTAGCTTTAACGTACCATGATTAATCCTCAGATTAATTTTTTTTTATAGTTTTTTTTTACTTTATTATATTTTTTTTATTTTTCTCCCATAAAGTTTTTTTTCTGATTATATTCTTTTAATTGTTTTTCCTTTTCCACTTATATATATGATTGAGGTGTCCGAGCTAGCTTAAAAGCACCACGATTAATCCTCGGATTCAATTTTTTTTATTGTTTTTATTATTTTTTCTTGATTATGTTTTTTTTTCCTAATTATGTTTTTTTTCATTTTTTTTCCATGATATATTTTTTTGTTGGTTATATTTTTTTAATTTTTTTCTTTTTCTGCTATTTTTTTTATGATCGGGTATCCTGGCTAACTTAAGCACGCCACAATTAATCTCCTTATTTAATTTAATTTTTTTTTACTTCCTATTACATTTTTCTTTTCTTTTTTTTCATTTTTTTTCTTTGCTTTTTTATTTGTTTTTTTTCTAGCCTTTTTTTTGTTATTATTTTTTTTTTCTATTTGAAAATAAAAAATTTAAAATTATCTTAGAATGACTGAAAAAATCAAGAGATCGAAACTAAAATAAGAAAATAAAAGAATAAAAATGCAAAATGCAAAATTATTTGTTAAATCTAGAAAAAAAAAAATTAATCCCTACGACGAAGCGCGGGTTTACGGCTCGTATACTATTTAATATACATTTCAAATTTCAATCTTTTTTTAAAAAAATCAAGATATCAAGTTTATAATTAAATAAATTTGTATCTCTCACGTGTCATGATCATAACTTTAGATTCTCGTCGCTGCGAAAAAAATCCTATAATTCAATAATTTTGAGCGTGTGTGCGTGTATTGAGGAGATTTTGAAAATGGTTGTTTGAAAGTTTTGCCCAAACTCTCGTGTTTGATTCATTGCATTGAAAATTTGTTTTTTAATTTTAAATTTTAAATTATTTTTTTAATATTTTTTAATTGATACCAAAAATAATTTTTAAAAAATAAATAAAATATTATTTCATATATTTTTAAATAAAAACAGTTTCAACCGCCTTACTAAGCAGTCTATTAATAAAGCCTCCGTATCTCCCGGGACGTAATCAGGAGGTTGGGCAAAGTTGGGATTCTGCGTGCCCTGATTGACGTTATGTATAAAGCAAGTTTCCTTTGATTGATGATACATGACTATTCTCATGACAAGCTTATAAAACACCAAGTAGCAAAGAGGAATCCAAGAAAATTGTGGTCGGGCAACCGACCCATGATCCTGCCCTTCTCTCTGCCCCCTTCTATTAAGGGTTTCTCCCCCTTCGCTATATATATTCCAAGTGAGCTTGGCCAGCTGGGAGATCAGCAAAGATCATCGACCAGGCAGAAAGTTTTAAACAAACATTTCCTCCATTATTAGGGTAATCCATTAGATAGTGTGTATGAAGCCAATATCATATGGACAAATGCTTCAAATATTTCTGGTTTGTCCTCGTTACTCTTTTAAAAATAATTACTGAGATTTGTTTCATCTTTCCCCCCTCTAAATAGAGAATTTGGTTGTTTTTTAACTACCATAAAATCAGGTAATTCCATTTTTATGTCGGTAATTTACTGTGAACATTACCAACAGCAATAATTTATTGTTGTTTTGGTTAGATTTCACCAACAGCAAATATATTCGGGCACAATGAGTGTCATATTTCGTTAGTAATTTTATTGGTAAATATCAACGGAAAGCCAATTAGAATTATGTCATTGATAATTGTTGATAGTAAATTACCGAAGGATATTCGGATGAAATTATAGTGGAGTTCAAAAATAGTTTGGGCACGATGAACTCCAAGGGAATTTTAGTAAAAATGAAATTTGTCAACAAGGATATTACCAATAAAAGGTTTTCGTCCATTTGGTTGTTTAGAAACAAATTATTAGCAAAAATTATATGAAATTATTGATGGATATTTCCTTTAATATAACTAAATTTTCTAGTAGTGCATGATTATTGTTTTTGTTATTCCACGAACAAACTGTGAAGGAGTGTAGATTTTGAGAGGCAAAAGGGACCCCACTAGAAAGTTAGCATATTGAATAAAGTTCTTAAATTTAGTATTACAGCATCGGCACCATAAACAGTGAAAATGTGTTTTTAAAGGTTCCACACTCCCACTAGTAAAACGAAAAAAATAATAATTTAGTAGATAATATAGTGATAGATGCTTGAATTAAAGAGTTTGTTCTCTTTATGATTTTAAGTTCAGGTCATATGGTTTTTAATATAATAATTATTAAAAATTTATATAATTATTAACTTCAATATTTATGGATTAATTAAGATATACACAAGCTAGTTTGTATACCCCTATTAATAATATAAAAAATTGACATGCTGGTGGGTTTCTAAGCGAGATCTAAAGTGGAATCAATTGAAGTTGCAATTACAATCGGGAAAACAAATAATAATCAAGTGGGGTGTTAAAATTACAGCAATTAGACTTAATTTTTTATTCAATTCGGCCCGGTTCAAAACTCATGTTACAGGTTATATGAATTGATTAATAAATCCAGGTTTATTCTAAAATGACACATTTTATTATATTTTAAAAACAATTTTATTTTAATTTTTAAGTAAAGTTAAGTCGATATTATCTTGGATAAAACCAACCTAAAAAAAAAACATTGAAATTGACCCTGCGAAGCCCCACATGCATAAATTTGACCACATCACCCGAAATTTAACCAAACCAATTAAAAAAGAGAGCCATGGTTAATCTCCAAGTTAGCAAGTCATGAAGTCTACCTACTACACCATTGGTTTAATGACCATGATTATTTTTGTGGGGTTAAACTTGAGTCTCACTTGACCTATCACCACAAAAAGTTGGGGATGATGTGATATAATTTACAAGTAAATTACAAAATGAGATTTAATTAAATGAGACAGATAGGGATATAATCGGTTTTTTAAGCTCGAATAAACCATGCTCCTATTCCAATTAAACGCAACAATCTTTGGATTCCTTGACATGGAGTGCTCAGTTACAGTGAAAGAAAGCAGCCAACAAAAAAGGAAACATCATGATAAAGAAAGACAGCATCATTCGAAATCATGGGGGAAAAAATCATTTTTGAACATTTAAAGTACTTTTAGGCGTCATTGCCGAGTTTAGCTTTTATTTTATTCGGTGTTGTAAGACGAAATATCATGGCTTCCAAAAGAAGGAAATAATGCATGATAAACTAATTAAAAAGAAAACGAATTTGTTCGAGCTACCTCTAGTTAAGCAAGTGCTTGAGCAGATCAGATCAGTAGATTAATTAATCACTTAAAAAGGATTTGCCAGTTAATGTTTTGTGTTTATTTTAATCAGTCTTCTAAAACACTCATGATTGTTGGTTTAGGCTTAATATTCCAAATTCAAAGGCCTAAATCTAACTGATTTATTTGAGAAAGGGATTAAGAGCAGTTTGTAGCATGCTGAAAGCTAAAATACAAACAAGCATTAACTGTGTTTTTAGTATTATGGTGTATAATATTTTTTTTTTGTTAATTTAAAATATATTTAAGTATTATTTATAATTTTTCTATTAGTGTGTTAAAATATTAAAAAATATATAGAAAAAAATCAATTTAGTATTTTTTTTAAATAAAAAACAATTTAAAAAACGAAAACTACTATAATACAAAACAGAACAGAACAGGCACTAAATGATAAAACCAAAATCTAATCAATCAGAATTCGGTAGAATTTCGTGTTATCATCGTCATAATGGAACCAAACTTAATGGTACAAAATTGAAAGCAAACACTCTCATGGCTCAGAATCACTTATGTTAATGGAGGCGACTTCCTAAATTATTGAGCAGCAGTGTTGTATCTGAATCCAAAATAGTAAGAGTTTTCTTTTTAAAGAGAAAAGGGTTTTTCTTTCCAGAGATTTTATATGAGCATAGATTTCTCTATGAAACAGAGATGATTATTATTATTATTTGAAAAATTATAGTGATAATAAAACGCCGACGCTTTTAATTACTGAAAATTATGAACACACACACACAAACATATATAATTTGAACTCTGTTTATTGAATTGTTTTCATATATATTAATCGATCAAAGTATCATGACTCATAAGAGATGATCAGACCATCAAACACAAACCCCTTAACTTTACCATTTCCCAGCCTTTCCAAGAACAAAAAGAGCAAGCAAACCAGCCTCACACATCCTAAAACCCCATAGCTTACCAGAATGAACGTTCTTAATTTTCAAGTTTGCTAAAGCAACCTCACGCAGAAATTCAATACTCGTCAAATGCTCCAGCACTCCTCTTGCCCTTCCCTGTCCTTCTCCGGCTAATGGCGCCGCCTTCAAGGTGCCTCATGTTTCCATCATTGAGAATCAAGGGTGCATCATTAGCTTCATCACCATCATCTTCAGTGGCTATACGGATGCAAGAACATCTGTCTAAGGATGCAAAAAATGCACTTGCCACACCATTGATGAACCACATAGCTACCCCATCAAGCTTTCCACACCCGGGTGACGAGCCATGACTGGATGTGGTACGGACCCTTGGCTCGACAGAATTTGAACGCAAACTGAAGAAGCCAGAGCAATTCGTGGAAGTAGTTGCAGCCATGAATTGAAAGATCTGGTAGCCTCAGGAAGAGAGGTGAGATAAAGAAGAAGCCTCAGGCTTTACCTTGAGGACTCCAGGGACCTGGTATTAATGTTGTTAATTATTACAAGGCAATTTCCGAATATTGCCCCTGTTGATTTGTGAATTTACGAAGTATGTCCTCGTAAATAATAGTACGAGTGTCTTCACCGCGATTCCCAGTCATGTCCTCTAGTCGTAATTAAATGGACCGTAGAGACATTGTATGCGGACAAGTTCGTTAGATATTCTAGACATTATTTTTTTTCACTTGTGAAGTCTCAAAATATTAATATAAGAAAAAAAAAAGGATTTTATTAAATTATTAAATTTAAATAAAATCATAATTATACTTAAAATCCAATAAACATCCTTATTCAGTTATTTGCAGATATTGTAAAAATCCTATCAATTGATGAATATTAGCTTAATTATTGAACCCACCCGATCTAAAGATTTAAAAATTTTATGTTTTGAAAACTAATTCAAGATAAGCTTTAATTTTACTAGTAAAAAGGATTAATTTGATCAATACAAGTTAATTTATAACTTTAATTAATCCAGTTAAGTTATAATTAGGTTAACTTAAAAAGAAAATAAAACAATATTTTTTTATAAAAAATATATTTGACTTGATTTTATCATATTTTTGTAAGTTAGTCTCACCGCCTAACAACCTAGATTTTTTTTACATGGGAGTCCTCGAGTTGAGTATGGTAACCATGCGGGTTAGTGATTGGACAACCTTTTCTAACCAAGGGAAAATAAGACTGTAAAAATTACAAGAAGCAGTAGCATATTAGCATTTTGTTAATCATGAGTTAATGGTAAATCAAGTAATCAACTGCTGACGGAGCAATATACTCCAAGAGCAAGATTTAAAATAAAAATAACAAAACTCAGGGTAGATGACCTTCCAAATGTCAACACCTAGCCACCTAAGAAGGTAACCAACCTAGCAAATTGAAGGTAGAAACAATATTAGCTGTACCGGCACGTGAATATATACATAAATTTTTATGGTTGTTTTTTAAAGTATTTTTTTATTTAAAAAAATATTAATTTTTTTTTAAAAAAATTATTATTGATATGATTATATCTAAAACATTAAAAATTTTAATTTAAAATAAAATAAATTATTTTAAAATACAGTTTCATATCTCTTATAACAGGTAGTGTTGTCATCAATTTCCAAATATAACTCTCAAAATTCATGCCATGTGACATAGTCAATAATAATAATAATACACCATAGTAAGGATCAATGATTAAAAAATTATGTTCCTTTTCTTTATATCATAAATTTGAATAATGAATCAGTACCATAAAACAGAAAATAATAAAAATCCTTTTAGCATTTGTACATGGTTTTTTTTCTCCTCTGTTCAAAGAGACTAGATTTAACAAGATAAGTTTCTTCTTCATGATTTACTATATTTTTTTTTTTTTTGTTCTTAGCTCTATGCATGTGTTAAAAATTCTTGAATTTCTAGTCTGGATATTTTGAAGCAGATAGTTAATTCCAAGTTAATCCGGTGTCGTGCTAACAAATTAGATTTTAATATTGAGGGGGTGATTATTTTCTAAAATGATTTTTATTTGGATCTATAATAATAATACTTTATTATCTTTTATGATTTATTTTTAATTCCAACACATTAAAAAATATCTTAAAGCATAAAAAAACAAAACAAAGAAAAGAATATTATTCATTTTTTAAAATGAAAACAAAAAAGCTTTTCGTAATGAAGAAAGAGGACAGTTCAAAATTCAAAATTAACTACTGTAAACTGGAATAATGAGATGGCACTGGCTGATTAATTCATCATCTAACCGTCGGTGAGCTAACTTCAACTTATTTTAACATGAAATCGTTGTAATAATATAAAGACATCTCACACATGTCGGAGACATGTCCTCTATTTGGGAGCCAGCATAAAGATTAGCATCATATATTATATAAAAAAGAAAGTAAACTACGTAACATTTTAGATCCAAAGAATCCGAATTTCATTTTAAACTTCTTCGGACAATTACCGAGTTAAATCTCCATGGCTTGATTAGCTGAGCTCTTACAATCCGATTAAAATATGGTCCAATCAACTTTAATATATATATATTTAAAAAAAATAAAACAATAATTAAATTTAATAATTCGAAACCTAAACCAAATAAGATTCCACGAGTCCAACAACTAACTATCAACCATCAATATCCTCCCGACCTTGCATATGTTGTCCATCTACATGTGTAGGAAATTATGGAAGCAGTCAAGGACAAGAGTGAAACTATAATGAAATTAAGAACAAAATAAAGATAATAATGATGCCACCCCATGAGAGAAGGTGCAGCTCATCATAGGCGGTGACCCCATCCGTGGATCACATATCTACCAAACCTATTCTAGATAGAAAAGCAGATGGCTTTTGTTTACTAGCGAAATGTTTTGCCTCATCAGATCAGCGCATGAAATTATGAAATTGTACGCGTGCATGAAAAAAGAGAAAGAGGAGCTTTATATTGATTGCTCTACAGTTTGTTCGAGAAAAAAGTTTGGTTGGAGACGAGTGGATGAAAATTGAGTTTAATGGCATCTTAATTTTGTTAAATAATCAAGACAAGCTAAAAAAGAAAGTAGGAGAGGAGGCTAGTTTTCATTAATGAATAGTTTCAATGCTTAATTAATTATCTAACCTAAATATATAGGCTAAAGCACAATAACTATTTTACACTAAATAAATAAATAAAAACTTTATTATTTTAATATCTTCTCTTAAAATCACGATACGTTGAGCATAAACATCGAGGGTTTGTCAAGTAAAAAATAAAATCATGAAATAGAATGGAACTTGATAAAAAAAAATCTACAATTGGCAAAAAAGATGAAACAAAAGACAAAGTGATGATGCCATGCTTGAAATGATAACGAGTAAGATGATAATTGATCTCAATATACTTAGTTCATTCATGAGAAAAGAAGTTGTGAGCAATTTGAATAGAACTCCAGTTGTTACAATATATAAAAATGGGATGAGAAGAAAAAAACTCTGATATTTACAAATAACTAACATAACCAAACAATAATTTTAGGAGTGGATGTCATAACATGATACTCTGTTTTAGTTAAAAATGAGAAACAAAAAATTATTTATTGAAAGCGAGAAATAAGATAATCACTTAAAAAATATAAAAACTAGTAACAAATTTGTAATTCATAGGATCACTACCATGAATAGCATTAGAGTATGCATAAAACTCCAAGGAACAAGTTGATGAAAGTAAGAGACTTTTAAAGATTATACCTCGAAGATATAGTAAAATATAAAGAACAATTGCTCAATGAATGAAAGTAAGATAAACAACTAACTAACCAACAATATGAACATCATATGTTAATGTTTGGACATGTAATAATAAGATATATCAAGTTTCTAGCAATAGTATGATATAGAGGAGGATATGACAAAAATAAATCATCAAAAGAGGAATATTAAATGTTAACCTTAATAAAAATACTTACAGTCTTATTATTAATAAGTCTAATTCTCTTAGGAATCTCTCAAACATAATTTCTCAAACCAATAGCTCTTATTAAAAAGAGCAAAACCATGGCTACTAGAAATAAATTCAAGGGAAATGATCATAATAGAGAATTTCTCAAACCAAGCATAAGGTGTTTGTTTAATACTGTAATGTTTCTTGAGCTTGCAAGCACACTCGAAATCATATGAAACACTAGGAGAAGGAACCATATAAATTTATTCTTAAAGATTTTTATTTAAAAAGACAATTATAACATCAAGTTGAGAGATATGTCACTGACAAACTGAAACTACTGCAATAATAGTACAAATAGTTGTCATTTTAGCAATTAGAGTAAATATCTCTTCGTAACTCATATCATATTATTGAGAGTATCATTTTGCATCTATTTTAGCTTTGTATTGCGCAATAGATCCCTCATTATTAGTCTTAATCTTATATACCCAATGACAAGTAGCAAGACTCTTCTCAAAAGATAGAGGAATCAAATCACAAGTATTTGTTTTATACAAAGTTGAAAGTTCTCATCATGCTTGTTAATCTCATTTCTTTTCGGTCGGAATGGCCGAAACGATCCGTACCAGTAAAAAAAACGAGTTAAAACGGCGTTGTTTATGTCTCGGTTTATATTCCGGCCCATACTGGAAATTTCAGTCAAATACCGGCCGAAACACGCCAGAATCATGCCGGGTGTGTCGTTTCGGCCATGAAAAAAAGAGAGGAATTAAGTTAAGCCTTACGGCTTAACACAATAACACCCCAGCACCCCCTTTTTCCAAATCAATTCAACTCAAAAATCAAAATCTCAAATCAAATCCCTAACTCTTCTCTTCCTCAGTCCTCTCTCTCAATTGATCAATATTTTGTGTTTTAGCTTGATGGGTTTTCGTCGTTGTCATCGCCAACTTCAACATCTACAGTCTTCGTCGTTGTCTGTCACTGGCAGGAGAGAAATGAAAGACACAGAGATGGAAGGGGGAGGAGGCGAAGAATGGAGAGAGTTGAATCTTGAAAGTTGAAAGTTGAAATTTGAAACTTGAAATAGAGATGTAAAAGAGGATTCTCTACTCGAGCAGAGAGTTGAAAGTTGAAAGAGATATGTAAAAGAGGAATATTCTCAAGGCATATTCTCAATTAAATAATATTGTTCCTTCTCCACTTGGCAGCAGATAAAAAAAATAATCTAAGTAAATTATTATAGTTAAAAATAAAAATAGCATAGTTTTGTTGTAAAAAAAATTAGTATATAATGATTTAAAATTAATTTATCTTCAATTTTAATTATATTTGTTAAATTAATATTTTAATTTTTTTTATATATATAATTAATTAATATATGAATAGTACAACCTCGAAACGGCACACCGAAATGCTCCGAAACTGAAACGTTCCGTACCAATAGAAAAAACGAAACGCCAACCGACACGATATTGACAACCTTGGTTCTCATACATAGTTTACTGCTAAAAAAGATTAAGAATTGTCTTTTTATTGGAAAATGGCTCAGAAAGATAATGAATAAAAGCTAAAAAAAACAAGTAAATGACAAAGAATAAGAAAAGTTTAGTGATTATATGAACTTGCAATGTGTTTGGATTGATGTAGAAGTGGATCTATAATCTCAGACGGAGTAGGAGTAATCGTAAAGGAAATGGTGTTTCAAGTGTGTTAAAACATAAAATGTCATTATCTACAAAATGATTAGTATGAATTGGTCAAACATGAGGAAGAATATTTAAGATACTAGGAACCTGAAATGATAAACTATCAGAATCCATGGAAAAAATGATCTATACAAATAAGATCAGATCTAGTCAAGCTATAAGAAGTTGATGGATTAGAAAAGAAAGGTATATGCTGGAAAAAAAAGACAACATGAGAAGACATAAAGCTTATGAGTTATAGGATCAAAACACAAATACCTTTTTTTACCTTCACCATAATCAAGAAATACACAAATAGTAGATCAAGAGGTTACCTTATTATTTTCTGCATGGGAAAGAAAAATAAAACAAGTATAGCTAAAAACTCTAAGGATATAATAGTCAGGGGCATACTTATACTTTTCAAAATGAGATAAACTTGAAATATAAGACAACGAAATTGTATTAATCAAATTTACATCAGTAAGAATAGTTTCGCACTAAAACTCATTAGAAAATAAAGAAGACAATAAAAGAGAATGAGCAGTTTCAATAATGTATTTGTATTTGTTTTTAGCGATACCATTTTGTTTAAGAGTATCCATACACGAAGTTTGATAAAACATTATATCTTATAGTCACTTCATCATTACCATTTTGAACAACTTGAACCTGACCTATAAGTTTTATTTTATCCATGAACAACTATTCAACTCTGGAACAATCTCTTTAAAAAAGTGTCTATGTAATAAACTTGTTGACATTGCTTGGAGAAAACAAAGATATCATTGATGTTGCAAAGTTTAGTCTTTGTATTAATTTTAACCAAACCATGATGGGGCTCCATTGTAATTCCTATATCGGTAGTATCATCCCAATAACATTTGAATGAAAAGACTTTATTAGATTGTGATATTTCAATTCACTGACTTCTTCTAACTTTTAGTAATAATCTTTAAACTCATTAGAAATTGATCTTTTAATATGAACCTCATTATAATATATCTTTCTACTTCAACCAAACTCTTCAATATGGATAACATATTCATTGATAAAATACATAGTATAACAATTCTTTTTTTTTCAAGATCTAAACATAGTAAATTCAAAATAACACTAGTATTCTTTCCTAAACGATGAACTTGGTATTGATATTACAACCATTAATATTTGATGAGATACGTGTAATGATATTACCATTGTTATAGAAATTAAAATAATTAAATAGTTCTTACATGCGTTCTAAATCATATGAAAAATTATTTAACTTGTAATCAAAAGATTTAAGATTCGGTCATATATGAATTTTGGAATAGTAAAAATTGATAATGTTGTCTAAGAAGAATTATTCAATTTATCAAATTATAATAGTACAAGAGTTAAATTATTCAAAAATAATGACATGTTAATTATTTGCTCGATGAATAAAAGGTCTTATAACGATCATATGGTTATTTATATGCAAATTAATATAAGTATTTTTCTATAAACTTTTTTTTTATAGAAAATATATTGTTAAAACATATAGATTAATTTTTTTTATTTTTATATTACTTACATTAATATCTAATATAATCTCCTCTTATATTTTTAGGATCAGATAGTACACTAAATGATGCGACTGCTATGGAGGCTCCTGACATTGTTTCTGAGGCTGCAAAGGTTTGTCCACATGCGTGATGATTCGCAAACTTCTCATTTCACTCTCTTTTTTAAAAGTATTTGTCCTTGAACAGTGCCATGGATTATGCTAGTAAACCAAAGTGAGAAAGCTGATTCTCCTAATCAACAGCACTGTGATAGTATTCGCAGAGCTGCTGAAGCAGGGCCTACTTGATGATGCAATGATAGACACTTCAGATGGTTCTAAAGAGAATTCCTCCTCAGTCCCCTTAATGGGAATGGATGTGGGGGTCCGTGTATTGATTTGATGCGGGTCAGCACTGAGCTTGATGCCGCTGCAAAGGATGCTGATTTGGTATAAGTCCCCATGTCCAAGTATATCTGTTCCAAACATAAAATTAAGGACAAAAGAGTGCAACTAATCACACGCTCATGCTTTTGCTGCGCAGATTATATTGGAAGCGATGGGTAGAGCTCTTCATATGAATTTCAATTGATGTTCGGTAATCGTCTAATGAGATCGGTGCTTTTCTCTTACCGCTTCCAGTGCTTTCATGCCTGACCTTGCGATAGTTTTTCTTCTGACATTCTAAAACGTTGAGAAAATGGCTTTCATGACGCCAACTCTATTGGTTTACTATCCCGAGACATAAAAATCAAAAATGGCGAAATAAAAGGGATATGCCATTTTGTTCATCTTGTTTTGAAAAAACAAAATTTCATCATCTCTCTAACCAAATACTGCATAATCATAAGCCGTGTAATCCGTCAACGTGTCATGATCTAATCGGTTGTTAAAGTGCTAATCCAGCCTTGACCGTAATTACCTTTTATCATATTTCAGTGCCCTCTCCTTTTACCGTAATTACTAATTATATAGATTCACCTCCTATCAACCTACCCTTGTCTCACAGCTCTACACCATATAAGAAACCCAAAGGGCAATCTATAGCCAAAACGATGCCTAAGCTTACGTACAGCCCTTTTCACCATAGCTCTTCTCCTCAGCTTCACGCTTACTTATGATGCTCGTCCCCAGCCGTTTTCTGTTCTATCCGATGAACCTCTGGTGAAAATCTAACTTGGTTGTAATTTATCTCAATCATCATGCATGTCAGTCACTATTTTTCATGGTATTGATAGACTCTAATTATACGTTTCTTTGTTGTGATTTTGGACTCTTGTTTATTAATGTGATACGTAGGATGTCCAGGCAGATGTGAAGGACTAGGGGGAGGGGCATGCTTAGCGAGAAGGACACTCGCAGCTTTACTGGATTATATCTACACACAGAAGCAGAATCCATGAGCTTGCCATAGTGCAATTGTAAAATCAATAAAGATGGAAGTTGAAGTGCATCTGTTGGTGATAACATATTAAGAAATATATCCTGCTTCCTGCTATTTTGTATTAGAGTCTCAAAAATTTTACTTCATTGTGTTTACTCTTCTCTGTGATCAACCCTGTTACAAGGAGTTAATTCATAACCAGAATAAGTTGATAAATCTAGTTATATTTTAGCATCAAGGTGTGTAATCTATTATTCACTTGTAATTTCTTGCTCTTGCAGATCTGTGGCTGGAAAAGGGCTAGTGGCTGCTAAGAATAAAAGTTTCATGGTGATTACATGTTTGGGAAAGCAATCGAAACATAAGTTGTTCCGGTAAGACCTCTGTCACCCTTATGTGTCGGAAAGTTCCAAGCAAATTTGTTCATAACGAGTGAGGAATCAGTTTTTTTTTATCAAAAAAAAATACCTTTAAAACTGTTTCAAGGATTTTCCTTTTTTTTAAAAAATAAAAATCATGTATCAAACCGTCAAACTCATGTATCAACCCGTGTCAATATAAACAACTCTGGTGCCTTCGATTTCCAATCCCACAAATCCTATGCCATAACAAAGACTCGTGAGTTTTTCGTATTATTTAGATATGACAAATGAAGCTTCATAGAAATTATGCGAGAGCAATGACTTTTTTCGTTAAATGCATGTTTTCGCATCTTATTTGCCAACGGAAATTCGTTTCATCGACGACTTGGAAGAAACGTAGGCAGACTCTTTTAGCACAGGTTTTTGGTGTTCTTGGGCCAATGAAAGCAACAAGTGCTGACAAAAGATTTGCACTTATTCCAGAATTCACACATCTTGCAATGCTAATTCCTATCAGTTCAGCATAATCACAATGTCTTTTGTAGTAGAGAACACTCATTCCACAATCCATATCTATTTGTAGCAAAAATTGAAGAGAGTGACAAAGGTGTTTCCAATCAGCTTTGAATATCACTTTCAAATGCAGCTTAGAATAACACCAACAGCTATGTTCGAGCTACTTTTCTTGTAGATGTTTGACTGCGTCAACCAGTAACCATAAAAAAATCTGCGTTAGCAGAATATAATGGATTGGTGTAAGAATCACTCAATTGCCTTCTCGACTGTGTTAATGGGGTCGGAAATAGCATCAACAACTACCCGGGACTATTCCACTAAAACTCAAGATAAATGGAGAGAGTAAAGGGTAGTAAAATCACACAAAAGCAAATACATGAGCTTAGGATGGCATTTATTCACTGTCTCGGAACAGAAAAGATGGAGATATCTCTCCCAGTGTTTCATGTTCTAGAAGTACATAAATTCACTCTAAAATGATCTCAGAGACATATTTATTTCATATTCCTCCAATCAAACATGTCTATATCCTCCTTGTATATGTCATTTTTATCCTAGGATATTAATCAAACGCAACCTAAATAAACACACAAAAAAAAGTAGGTTCAAATACACAGCAGAACAGAACATGTACATACCTGAACTCCTCTGTTGCAATAACTTCTTACCACAGGAAATCAATACTTCTATCCTCGGGAGATGATCCAGCCATCAAGTTCATCTCAGTATGCTTGATCTTATTTAACACAGGTAATTTGTTGTAACTCTATAGGTATAATATAACTGTTTAGATATGTGGTTGCGGTTGTTTTTTAATGTATTTTTTGTTCAAAAATACATTAAAATAATATTTTTTATTTTTTTAAAATAATTTTTGATATCATTGTATGAAAATTATCTAAAAACACCAAAAACATTTAATTTAAGTTAAAAATAAAAATAAAAAATATTCAACTTTTTTAAAAGCAAAACAACACAAAGGAGAAAGTAAAGGCTTTCTCACAGTTCCCAAAACCCCATCCCTCACTCTCTTCAAGCTAAGAATTTTTTTCTATTTCCTTCACAGCAATGGTCAAGGAATTAGAATAGTTTGCATAGACTGTAAACAATAAACATGGAACTGTGGTTCCATATATCAACGTAAAACCAAGCATATTGAAGGTGAATATTCAAGTGTCAGTAAGATTATAATTTGATGCATCATATCAGATTTCTTTTTATTGTTCCCTTTTTTTCTCAAAAAAGAATGGCAATTCCATTACAAGAAACTATCAAATTTAATAGAAAAGTGCAAGGAATTGAGGCTAAAACCACCATCACAATGATATACATACAAAGAGGTACAAAGATATACATACAGGACCTCTCTATTTCCACAAGAAGAGCTACTTCATGAAGGAAGGAAGAGCCCTGTCAGTTCAAGCAGGTAAGAGAACCCTAGTGCCACCCAGAACATGTAAATACAAGGCAAGGCATACGGTAACAATAACAGAGGACTTAGCCCCAACATATCTGACTACTTCAAGTCCCCTGTCTACCACCTCTTCCTGAACCACATTGATACTTCTCCTCACCCCATCTGACATCTTCCACAGCATGAATTCCACAATACACCTTATCGTTTCAAACGTCACCCTCCCAGTCACATCAAACACAAGTTTCCTATTACTTGGCACTGACAAAGTAGATGAAATCTTTCCAACCCATCCATCACTCTGAACCCCATCAAAATAGTTTCCATCTTTCATACATGCTTCTCGATTGAAAAACTCATCTTTTGTCGCACGCTGTACTTCATCCTGTTTGACAATTGAACATGCAGAACCCGATTTTTTACTCGAACTTGTGGTCAACACTTGGTGAGATGTTTTCACGAGCGTTTCCACAGCACCATTACAGAGAGAAGCCAAAAAGTCCCTCACATTGTTTTGATGCTTTGGATTTGTCAGGCCAGTGAAAAGTTCATCATAAGTATTGATCTTCAACGTCTTATCCAGATAAACAGCAACCGCCGAGCTCACAAACTTCTGTATGCAATCAGCAATGAGCTCCCTACACCGAGCATCACAAACCACGCCAATCCATCCAGGCACATCTGACAAACTCGACCCCATTTGACCCCCACCACTCGAATAAAACCCCAAAACCAAGTTCCTCGCAAAACTACCAACCACAACAGAAACAAACCCGGCCCCTTCATCAGAAAACAACCTCTCCATCACCTTATCAGAAAAACTATAATTCCCAGAACCTAACCCTACCCTATTAACATCTCCAGACTCCAAATTATACCCTCGCAAAACTCCAACAGTCAAAGCCTGGGTAACCCTCATCAAAGACTCAGAAAACTCGTCCGATTTCGCAATCTTGGAAATTTGCTTTAAACTACTAGGGATTTTATCCGAATCAGATTGCAAAAACTCCTTCAAATCCTTGGAGACAATACTAATGGTCCCCGAGGAATCTGAAACCATTTCGGCAATAGAAATCAAAGCCTCCATTAGTTTCATAAATCTCCTCCTTTTCCTTACCACAGCAGGCAAATTATACAACCTGTAAGCCCCATATCCAGATACACCAAAAACAGCTAGTAGAATTAACAATTTCTTTTTCCTCCTAGAAAAATCGAAACCCCTTTTCACCAATTCAAGATCCATCGCTTCCGCAAAAGGGAACCCGAGGGCTTGAATTGTGAAACAGAGGAAAGGATAAAGAGCCAAGAAAGGCAGACAGAGATGGTTGTTTATATAACCGAGGAATCTAGGGTTCGGTTCGGTCTCTTAATAATCTTGTTATGTGTTGTTGGAGATATTTGCCATTGGCAGTTGAATCAGTAAAAGATGATTAAATAAAAATGTACGAAAGTGGATGAAGTTAGTTGGACATAAAGAAATGAGACAATTGAATGCAAGAAATTAAATGTAGTATTTAAGAGTGTGATGGGATTGTTTTATATATATATATATATATATAATATTTTTTATATTTTTTTAAATTTAATTTTGATATCATAGCATTAAAATTATCTAAAATATATAATAATAATGATAATAATAATAATTTAAAATAAAAAATATATTAATACTTTTTAAAATAACAATTAGATATCACATTCAAACACTTCTTAAATTGGAGATAGCATAGTTGACATCAATTTATACATTTATCTAAAACATGTACATGTTAACAAGTTATCATTATAAAATCAATTAGGTTGCTGAATTATATCATAATTTTTCTTCTTCTTAATATTGACATAGATGTTATTGAATAATTATTTAATATTGTTATTACAATAATGTTATTTTATTTATATTTTATCTTGATATTGAGCCAAATAAAATTTTAAGAGTTTTATCTAGTCAACAAGTTATTAAAAACTCCTTTAAATAACCAAAAATTTACAATCGATATTTTGTTTGATTCAACTAAAAATTCAACCTAGATTAAATTTTGAATTTTTTTAAATCAACTGAAACAAATTTAATTAAAATAAAAGATAAAATATGTATTGAGAATTATGATAGTTTTTATAGTTACAATTTTAAAAAATTAAGTTTACAAAAAACATATTCAATTATATTTTTTTTATGATCAAAGTTTCAATCAAAAAATTTTAATGAAAATAGTGCAAAACTATCAACTAAATACTTTTAAAACCATAATTAAAAACATAATTTTAACTATATGTGATCACATTAAAACTATATGTCAAAACATTAGAGAGATGACTAGGGATCTGAAATTTTTATTATTATTATTATTATTATTATGAATATCTAAACCAATTTTTATATTTTTAATTAATCTTATAATTTTTAAAATTAATAATCATATAAACCTTTAATAATTATTACATTAATAACTATAAAATTCAAACGGAAGAGTAAAGGGCTGCCCTCAATTTGATTACACGGGTGACGGGAGAGAGATGGCAAGCGTGGGAACAGAAGTGACAAAAAAGGGTTAGGAGAAATGGAAGATGAGAGGCTCGTTAGGGTTGACTTTGAATTTGTTAAGGTTTATTTTATTTTATTTTTTCCCTTTTATTTTGTCAAATCGCGGGTAGTGCTTATGTTTGTTAGATCATGGATGTGCAAGTTTCAGGTTAAGAAATGACTTGCCACTCTGTCGATCCTACTGTGTATCACTGGAATCAATCGCGCCTGCAAGATTAAAGAAAATAAAATAGAGAAAAGTTGCTGACTTGGTCAATTTCCACGTCACATTTATTATTATGAATCTATCACGTCGTTGTTGGTATGTTTATACTCCCAACAACCACCTACCCTGTCTTTTATGTACTGTTTTTGTTTGATAAGTAGTGAAGTGTTGAATTGAAAACACACTGTGTGACGTGGTTTATTATTTTATGTTTTTTTTAAATATATTTATTTTAAGAAAAATATTTTATTATATTTTAAAAGAAAAGACTCGTAATATCAAGCAGCATATACCTGGTAAGTCCGTTCTTAAATCTAGTTTGAGAGGGGATTTATTTTACTATGTTTTTTAGTCTTACTCTTACCAAACATACTGTGTTTTTTAATTTTAAAAATATTTTTTTAATAAAAAAGATCTGTCATTTTATTTTTTAAAAATTATAGAATAATGTACTTTGTAGTTAACAAGTCGATCCACCCAACCTCTGTGAACCCTGGTTAGTTGTTATAGTTATGTTGAATTGAAAATTTTCCACATTTATTTATTTTGGCGAGGCACAATACACTTATATGAATAGGAGGAACTCTGTCAATTAACTTGTAGTCGAAGAGGTGATGTGTCAATAGGATACCTGAGATCCAACCTTCTTCCTTGTAACAAAAAAGAAATGAATAGCAATTCTACAACACATTGCAAATTCGTCAACTAAGTTCCAAAAATGCTAACCACCACCTCTTTATGTTTTTTTTCTTCTTCTTGAATTGCATTTGGTAAACGATTGATATTGAAGAACAATTAAACCATAATTTGATTTCATATTAGATCAGAATGCATGCCGAAGGATGAAGTCTCTCCGAGTGTGTGTGTGTGGCCATTAAAAATTACAGCTCTGACTATTTATATTATATTGGAAAAAGAAGTGGGAAGTGGGCCGGTTTCATCAACAACAAGCATTCTTTTCCATTGCTGAGTCATTTTAAGTTTATAAAACGATATGTTTACAATCATTTCAAAATCAATCAACAAATCATTGCTCTCTATAAAACCTGATTCAAACAAGCATCATGTACAGAAAGAGCTCCCCGAACAAGAAGCATCATAGAAGCCCGCCCATCCCCAGTCCCCTGCCCCTATATGGTTCACATACATGCAGGGAGTTGTCCATGTCCTCAGCCCTAGAGTTCATACCAGATGAATTTACAGTTTCATCTGGAACCCAACCAGCAAAGCTTACGCCAAGCTGAAGCGTGAAAATAGTTTTATGTTGTTCTAGTATCAGTACCTTCTGAAACTCTCTTAGAGTTTATTGGTATGCTGTTGCTGGCATCATCTTCAAGATCACTAAAAGAGAAGTCTTCTTCATTCCCCACAGGAATTATGGTCTTGTAACCACCCAAGTCAGAATCTTCCTCGTTTAGCCAGTCATCCTCGCCCTCTTCATAGTTTGGAACCACTGTTTTCAACGATGAACCAACCAGCAGAACATCCTTATCCACAGTTTTTATCACTTTTTTCTCCTCAATGGCAGACTTATCAACAAAGTGCATCTCCGTACTCACAATTGGGTGCTTCACAGTCTCATAATCTGTTGTCGTGATAGATGCCTGTGAAAAATCAAATGTCCTGGCACGCTCAAAATCTTCATGCAGAACATTATCATCATCTTTTACACGAGCACTTCCGAACCAGCCAGATTCTGGCTTAGTTTGCTTATGTAGCTCCTGTATCCACGTTGCTCTAGCTTCCATTACCTGCAAGTAGTGGGTGTATGCTTGTAACTACAGAAGCTTGTGAATTTCAAATATCTCAGGACAACTATGGTGATGCCTAATGCCCACAGGATAGCATTGATCATCAAATAAAAATGCAGCAACATTTCTCCACAGTTGCACAACAAAAATATTCCCTTTTGTTAAAAAGTTATTGCAGCCTATGGTAACCTATCCAGGCTGCTCTTCCCCAGGTCATTTGCAAGACAAAAAATTAACCAATTACCAATCAAACCAGTAAATCCTGTATGCTTGATACGAAATACACTAATTTTCCAGTAAGAATAAATTCATAATTTTCCTCTTAGGCCCCGTTTGTTTCCCGGAATTCACTTTCCGGGAAACCACTTTCCAAACTTTCCTGTGTGTGTTTGTCTTCTGGAAAGTTGGTCAACGGAAAACACTTTCCCGTCAAAGAAGAATTTGGCTTGGTTTTCAGGAAAATGTTTTCCGGAAAATTTGGGTGGAAAACACTTTCCGGAAGTTGTGAAAAATTTAGAAATATCATTATTTGCTGATTATATCAAATTTGATCCTCAAACTTTTGATTACTATATATAATTTGTTTTGAATATTTATTTTTCAATTCCATCTCTTAAAATTTAATTTTTATATTAATCTTGGTTCTTATTTTTATAATTGTTATTTGCTTTTTTCTTATCATTTTTTTATTGAAATTTTTTATCTATCAAATTTGGTCCTCATTTTTTTTATTGTTACTTATTTTATTTGAAATAATTTATGAAATGTTAATTATTATTATTTTAATTTATTCACCTTTTATTTTTTTAATTTTTTTTTTAGATTTGATCTCTATTATTTTGATTATTATTTATTTTATTTGAGATAATTTCTGAAATTATATTTTTTTTCAATTTCATTCTCATTCAACTTTTTAATTTGTAAGATTTGTTCCTCATTATTTTAATAAACTTGAAAAAAAAATTAATTTATTAATAAATTATTTTCCAGATCATTTTCCATAATATAAACAAATACTGGAAAGTGTTTTCCAGTTTATTTTCCATAACACTGCCAAACATCGGAATTCACTTTATAGGAATTCAATTTCCAGGAATTCATTTTCCCCATAATTCACTTTCCAAAAGAAAACCATTTTCCAGCAAACAAACGGGGCCTTAATTTCTTCTTACATTTCCCCTTTAGCTAGGTCATGTGTTTTTTCACTAGCTGTACTTCATAAATTCCCTATAAACCCTTCAAGTACTTATCTATAAACATACTGGATACAGCTGCCAGCATACCTAACCATCTCCAAATGTTGCACCAACAGCCAATAGAAGAAAACAATTTACTTTGAAAGTGTTCCCAGGACTCAATCAGCTTATAGCTATAGGAAGAATCAATCACAACTCACAAGCATCACCGATGTGTTTATTAATGCGTTCAAGCATACATTTCACTAGATTGAACCTTCAGTGCACTGAATTTATACAACCAATGGATACTCAATGATTGATCTTATTTGACGCACTTGTAGAAGAAGTAACAGTGAAGATACACTGGAGCAAAATATACAAGGATTGCATTTCTAAACTTAAACATTGTGATCTTCAACAGGTTTCTATTATGCAATAAGTAAAACCATGAAAACAGAAGTCGATGATCATTTTGTCAAATTCTCTCGTAAAAACATGAGACAAGAATTGGAAAAAAAAATATATTATTTTTTTATCTTCAAAAGAAGCAACCAGATAGGTCTGATCTTATTCATTGATAAAGGATGCACATGCAATAGGCAAAAAAGAGTTTTGTGGGGTCAGCAAGTATTAAGTAATACTGATACTACATATGGAGGAGTTAAGAAATATTTAAATTGAGAAGTTTTAATCAATTTGATTGAATACAGGAAATTTGTAACCCATATTACAAATTTTCAACCAGTACTAAAGGGATGAGTTGAGTTCAAAAGGAATTAGAAATTTAACCGGACTAAAAAAATGATTACCTGAGGTGTGGACAAAATTTCTGCATCATGCTTGTGGAGTCTAGAATGCAGAAGAACAAAGTAAACTTTCCAGAAGTAACTCTCAGTCATATGGCAAGGGCAAAGTTCAATTCTGAGAGCGGCTAGTCTGGGAGCAAATCGTTCAATAGCCAAAACATGCTCTCGTTGAGTATCAGACAAGTCAAAATCTAAAAGAAGGTGAAAAAAGAAGACTATAATAGATGTGCATGTAGCATAAATCACATAAGCAGACTATCACAAAATAAAAATCAAGTATAAACATATCAAAAGTAACAATTAAGTGCACTTAAGTGATAAGATGGAACTTAGCCACCAAATTATGATTGAAACTTGTCAAAAACCATTCAAAATTAATTTGAGGCAATGGAATCACATATTCGGTGTATGTGATCATATTTGAACAACAGAATTCTTACTACAGAACCACTAATTCTGAGCAGTGAAATGTTTCGATATAATTTAAATTACAGATAATGCTAAATAAGATGACAACGGCAGTGCTTCTTCGACATTCCATACAGCACAGTCAAATACACAATTATGTCCATTTATTAAAAATTCTCCACATACAATTCAAATTACAGATAATGCTAAATAAGATGACAACCAAGAACTGCATGCTTTGACATTCCATATGGCACAATTGAACATACAACCAAAACCCCTTTATTAGCTAATTCTCCACTTGCCAAACAAATTCCATCGCTACATTTTCATTTTTAGCAAGCGCGCGAATGGAGTCCACTCAACAAGATATAAACCCATATGTTCCATGCCAATGCTTTCAATTTGAACCCTCTCTTAGTGCCTAGAACCTACTTCTTACTGAGGCAATAATAGCTACGCAATGCCACCTCTAATCAGAACTCAATCTACATAGGGCATCACCATTTACAGCAAATTAAGCACAAGAGCATAGCATTTATGCAAAGAGACATGGATAATCCAATTAACAACTAGTAATGCTCCAATAATTAATCACAAAAACACAACAAATAATAATAATAATAACACCGAAACCCACCATCTAAGTCCTCTTCTTCATCAAGAGGAAAATCCAACCAAGTTTCCGGATGCATAGCGATGTTCCTCGCAAATGCCAAAACCTCATCGGTAATCCCGACCGCTCCCTCCAGCTCCCAGTCTTCATCATCACCATCCTCACCTCCGGACTCCCCCGTCTCCAATTCCTCCAAATTCTCTCCTCTAAATTCTTCTCTCCCATTTTCCTCCGATCCAAACGGAAAATAATTGGACGCCATTTTCGACATGTTCTTTAACCTCCCTCCGATCTCGGAAAAATCGTGCCCGATCCCCGAATCAGACGGCTCTCTTTCGTCACAGTATGATGCAGATTGATCAGAGGGCTGTGATTGGTCCAAATAAGAGACTGAATGATCCGGTGGAGGCGCAAGGAAAGAGGCAACCCCCCAAAGTTGACGCGTTAGGGTTTGCTTCAATTCCGTAAGATCCTCCTTGACGCCTCTAAGCTCTTCTTCTTCATCTTCGACCTCTGATTCCTTTAATTGCACTTCGTTGTTGATTCCATTTTCTCTTCGTCTTTCTTCTTCATTGCGCTTTACTGGTGAAGAGTTGTTGGGAGTTCTAGATGCGACATCGTTTTCAGGATGGTCGTCTTCATCGTCCATTCTTAGGGAGGTAGCGATAGAGCGAGCCAGCCATGACATGGCTTTGGTTTGGAGAGGAGAGGAGAGGAGAGGGAAGAGGGGTGAGAAAGTGATTGGTGGAAAGGTAAGGGGTCGATTTAAAATTAAAAGTTTGGTTGGGGGGGGATCTAGTGCGTCAGTCGTTTTCTCTTACAGCCAATTAGATTTTCCCACGATGGAAGGAAATTTCCTTTATTTCGTCGTGAAAGGGTTTTTCTTTTTTCCAAATAACACATAAAACCAATGCTATCACTTCCGTTTTGTTCTATCCGAAATGTCCTTTACATCTAGTTTCAGTTTAAAACATAAAATAAAATAAAGCTGATTTTATCCCGCTTAGAATTTTAACTTATTTTGAAAATTTTGCCCGGAATATTCTTCCTCCATTCTCTTTCGGTGAAATAATATATTTTTAAAAATAATATTTGGTTTTGCACTGTTAAATATATCTTTTAATATAATTTTTAGATTAAGCTGAATTTTTTTTAATAAGTCTCTCAACTTATAAATATATTTCATTTTAAAGCAATTTAAAAATATAAAAACTTTATGAGTTTGTTATTGACATTCTCGTCATATCATTCGGGTTTATAATTTTATTCGAAAAAAAGTATTTTATTAGATTTTTTATATTAGATTTTTTTTATTATTATTCAATAATGAGTTTATTGTTAGTTGAACTCTATAGTTTGCTTTGATTTTTTGTATTTAAGGTTATTATGATATGGATAAACATTTAAAAGATGGTCTAGATTGACCAGAGTTGATCAAATATATCATCATTTTAATATATTTTTTTAAAAGACATCAACTTAATTTTTTTTAGTCATATTATATTTTTATTTATTTTTCATGTTATCCTTGGACCAATTGAATCGATCTACTCATATTGATTTAACTCTCTCTTTTTTTTATTTGTGTTGAAAATTTGAATTACATAATTATAAATTAGTTTATCTTTAAACTTGAACTAAAATTTTATTTGATGAAATAATATATTAAATTGTGTGTGTGTGTGTGTGTAGGACAATGGAATACCAAAAATAATTTAAAACCAAAACATTTAATTCTAATAAAATAAAATACTAACCAATAGAATTGTTTATGTTGCATATTTTAAAAACTTTAATATAGTATTTTTAAAATAGCTTTTTAAAAAATTGCTATTTCTCCATCATTTTATTTTTATCTTGCTATTTGGAAGAATGAAGAAAAATAGTTATTATATGCTGACTGTTAAACATTTATGCCCCGGGTGGTGAATGTGGTCGAAACCATCTAATTTATATTAAAAAAGCTTACTACCTTAATTTAAAAAAAATAATTGAAATGGGTTGAGTCAAAAGAATTAAATTGATGAATTCGATTTGGTTATATTTTTTCTTGTTGAAACCGAATAAGCTTAAATGAACTAAAAATAAAATAATTGGACTGTTTTTTTTTTATAAAAGCTTACTACCTTTTTAAAGATTGTATAATTACAAAAACCTTTCTATATTTTATCCGTTCCTATATTTTTATAAATTATAATTATATACAGAATAAAAAAATTCAAACAAAAAAAATTATAAAAATATAAAGAAAATAAAATTCAAATTATACAATAAAAGTATTTTTGTAATTACCAATTAATTAACCTGTTAGCAGTGGAATAAGAGACTGGTGCACGCAGGGGCCATAGTCTAGTGATTAGATCTGATCCACCATGCAATAATTGCATAGTGGCTTGATTTTATCCTGTATGATGTATTGAATAGAATATAGTGTTTAGACTTGGGCAGGCTACAAACGGTCCTCGTGCTCACATGCTGGTCTGACTGATCTGGGCTACTTTGTATGGCCTACACCACTGCCTGGGTCATGTATCTTAAACCACCGCGTCGGTTACTTATCATGCGATAATCCAGGGTTTTTTTTCATATATATATATATATATATCACAACTCATGATCCGCGGAGGTGGCGGTTGAGAACTCTTGGGAATGTTAAAAAAAATAGGGCACAGATAGTTTTTTGAAATATTTTTATTTAAAAATATATTTAATTAATATTTTTTATGTTTTAAAATTCATTTTAATATCAAAATATATATATATATTTTCTAATTAGAAAAGTTTGGGTTTTTTTATAATAATAAAAAAAATCCAATCCACACTAAAGTCTGGTGGAAGCTAGGCAAGGATTGACCAGGTTTCATTTTATTATTATTATTATTGAGAGTGTGTTTAGATGTATTTTAAAAGTGTGTTCGGTATAAAAAAAATTAAATCAATACTTTTTTAGTATTTTAGATATTAACATTATAAGATAATATTATTTTAATATATTAAAAAAAAAAACTTGATATCACGTTAACAAACACACGCAGACTCGTCTACAATAGGCGTGGATAGGTAATCTGAACGTGCCTACTCCTGTTTATCGCAGCAATGGACAGCATTTAAGTTCTGTACGCAAGGTGGTGACAACAAGCTCTATCTGTACGTTGTCATTGTGCAGACAAGCCAGGAAATTAAGAGATTTGTTGTCTAAAACAATGTTTTTTTCCACATTTTCATAACCTGACGACCTTCTTGGTGTGAAGCTTAAATATTATCAAGTATCTTCCACCTAGAAAGAGTTAAGACTCCAGCTAAACTTGAGACATAAAGCGACTAATCCTCATGGGATCATGCTCTTGTTTGTCAATAATACAGTCCACAAAGAACGAAGCTTCCGCCTATATGTTGACAATTAAGTCAAGACAAGAAAACAACGAAGCTCCGCTGCATTTTTCGTTCATTGATTATCAAGAACATGTCCACAAAGGATCTTAAAAGACGACACTCCTGTGCCTTTCAAGTTTGAACCAAGTGATTGAATGGATAATTAATGCTCGTTGAAGTTGTCGCAGTTCGCTGACCAATCACCATTACAACTTTCCAGTGGTGATGCTTTTGTTATGCTGGTAAGGTAGTCCACTAATCCATAGTTATAGAACATAGCTAGCGCAGTCGGTAAATGGCGCTGATCTAGAACATCGTCCCAGACAAGTTTCCTTTCAAATTGGTTTTCTTTCTATATATTATCGTTCCTTTAACAACATCGTTTCAATAATAATTAAAAAAAAGGGATCAATCTGTCAACTTGTAGGTTATCCTGCACACAAGCTTGTAGTCTGGTTTTGAGAACAAGTTGAGCAATGGCCTGCCATACTCCGTATAGTTAGATATACAGGATGCATGATTCGGGTATGATGGTATGCCTAAAGATGACCACTGTCAAATTCTTTTTATAAAAAAATGCAAGGTCGACTGTTGTTTTTATGCTGTCGCTATACAGTATCTCAAACATGGAATTCCAAAGACCGGCTAAATCCCATGGTTATTTTGATAAACCGTGGAGATGGTGATGATTTACGATGACATGCATTAAACCAGCCTATACGAGGGACAATTAAGAAAGGTCAAACACCCGCAGTATCATACGAAAACTTTGACCAGCTTCTTATTCTAGCTTAATATTTGGGAAATCTCCATGATTCTAGGTCGCATTCGAAGACGAGATTAAGCGTAATTCCTCGAAGAATCATTGTCTGCTCTGCTTTTTAGGTTGCAAGATATCCTAGCGCTTTTTTCCCACTCATATTTTTTTTGCCTTTTTTTTTGGGCCAATGTGGGTGCCCGTGTGCATGCATTCGTGACAGCAAAAGTGGAATCCAATGCCACCTAGAATGCTTCTTTCTCAGCTCTGTTATCCACATCTTGGCAGGAAACTGCAAGGCAGACAAAATGGCAGATGTTTCGCGCGTTGATGTTAAAAGTGAAGGTTCTTGAAATTTTGGCTGACTCCTGGACTAGGCTTGGCCAGATGATATATCCAAAACATGCATGCATTTGCTCCACCGTATCTCTATAACTATTGAAACCCACCAGTATTCAGATGTAAAAATACATTGCTCGATGAACTGCAACATCGACTTTTGCCACCATGGCAGTTTTACTTGGCAAAACCCAAATCCAAGTTTTCAACAATCCTTACTGTGCCAATTCCCATCATGCAATGCAGAGAAAATGGATGGGAAAAAGTTGAAGCATCAAGTCAATCAACATTTTAACAGGTACTCCTCTGCTATTACTATTCTTGAACAGAACTCAAAAGCGTGCGCGTGCACATAGGCAGGCTTATATTTAATTGCAGTGAGGAACTGACATCAAATTGATGTCTAACGTTTAAGCTTTTCCAACATACAAACACCCCATGATTCGGGCGTTTACTTCCGTGATTCATGAGCTTACACGGAAAGCAGAATGCTCAAAAACTCTGCAATGTCCGAGTCACAGTAAATCATCAATTTAAACTGTAAAGAAAAGTGCACTCCTCCTCCTCCTCCATAAAACCCTTAAAAATAAGGGCAGAAAATATGGGGATCAGTGGGAGGTTGAAAATTAGCTTCAACTTCAAGAGAGAGATGTCGGGGCCCATCTAATCTGTTCCCTGTATCGTCCCACTTAACCCCTGCAAAAACTCCATTACAGAGACAGAGCTCACAGTATCGATATCCTGACTATGGATACAATGGCCAAGCAAGAGATCAGATAGGCGGCAGTTTGGCAGAAAAAAGGAACACCCAATTGAACGACAACATAGCCTTTTTTGTTATTATTAGATAATTTTGGCAAACCACCAGCTCATAGACAGTGGATCAATAACTAAACAATAAGCAATCAGCCTAAATCCACACTATGACGCTCCTTTCATTTAAAATCAATACAGTGTATCAATGATCTTTGATATATACAAGCAAGAGAAAATAGTATCTTAAAGCAACCCCACTTTGCATCATCTAATCCCGCGAGCTCAAGCCCCTTTCCATCTTGTGACAGTGGAAACGGATGGTATATATCAGCAAATTCTCATAGTTCTTCACTGTATTGTTCTCGTAAGCTTACACTCAGAAATGACAATCGTTGATGTGTAATTTAGACTGCACAATTTCAATAGTTCAACCGACTGCTGCTTCAACTCAGGATTGCAACCGCTCTGTATTACAAGTAGTAGTTTGGCTGCCAAACCAGCCTCCACAGCAAGTGCAGTACACTCTTCTGGTGCAAGCATGCAAACAGCCCATAATATTGACAATGCAAGCTGCATGCAAGCCTCCGAAACCCTCATCAATAACTTGACCACATTCGGTATTGTGCTGGCACAATCCTTCAGAGCCAATCTTCCCTCAGGAATACTTGAAAGAACCTCCAGAATATAAAGTGCTAATGCCAAGCATTCGCTATTCAAACTTGGTAAAAGCTCCACTAATGGAGGAACTGTCCCAATGCTCACAACTGAGCCCCTAACTGATTCATGTGAACAAATACTCTTTAGCAAACCCAGTCCAGCCAATAACCCATTTGGGTGCCTCTTATCTTTCACCAACCTCAGCAAACCAACTAAAAGACTCAAGCTTGACAAGTTTTCATGCTCAAAATCAGTCCCTTCCATCAACATTTCTATCAGTCGGGTACAATTGATCTTGGTCTCAATAGAACCCTCATTCAGCATATCCACCATTAAGGAAATCTTCGCAGGTTGCCTCAAATTCGACTTGGATGCAAAATCAAGATCCAAATTCACGAGAATTCCAACTGCTTCAGACCCAACGGCATGAGTTGTGAAGGGGCCCAATAAAGAAGACACCACGGCAGTCCCTCCATTATCCAGCACAGCCTTCCGTGCCGTAGAATGTGCGGCAACAACCTGCCTAAGTTCCTTCAAAGTTTGCACTCTAGATTGACCCTTAACTTTCTTCAGATTTTCCAGAAGCTCAATAGCCCTTCCTTGCACATCCTCTGATCTCTTCTTCATAGCCAAGAACTTCTGCGAGAACCAGCTATAAATTAGCTGCTGCATAGTCCTGTTTGGCGTCACCGTATCATCCCAGAGCTCTTGCATTGTAGTGGGGCACGTGCAATGACCTAGAGAGAACCATTTGAGAATGTTAGATCTCTCGTAAGTCTGCCCTGTGCAGAGCGTCACCGGGTCTTCCATTGGGTCCAGCGAAATTGGACATATAAACACTGACGGTACTTCTATTGATTCAAGCTCTTCAATCATCTTCTTCAGATCCAATTTCTCCGCCACACCAGCACTAACTAAAACACCACCGCCAACACCGCCCAAAACGCCATCCTTAACGGCGGTTTCTAGATCTAGAACTTGCCCTCCAACGCCCACATCAAGCTTTACATTTCTATAGCTATTTGGCTTATACATCGGCATTTTTAGCAAAGAAAAACACTACCCACAATCCAACAAGAAGAGAAGAAAAATCCAATCCAACAAAAGGCCCTAAGATGTCAAAAGAGAAGGCAAAGACCAATTAAAACATTAAGACCGATCACGTCCACGAGACAAGAAACGTGTGGGGAAGAAAAGGAGTAAAGGGATTATAGCATAAGGCATCTTTCTTTCTCTCTTTCTATCTCTCATTGACATGGACAAAGAAGAGTGACTATCAAAGGGGACAAATTTTCAACATTGTATGCTTTACCTTTGCCCTTTATCTGATCTCTTTCTCTAGTTAAGACAGTCAAAGAAACATTCTTCCTCGTCATCATCAAAGACATGATGAACATATTATCTTCTTCTCTAACACTCAAGCTATCTCACTCAACTCACTCACTGAGAACCTCCCCTTGAAGCTCAAAAGCAAAAAAAAAAGGTGAAAACTTCAACAACCCATCAAGTACCTGAAGAGCTCAACAAAAAGCGAGTGTTGTAAAGCAAAATTATAGCACTGGGGTCATGGAAGAATGGGAAAACCTGGAACCACACCTGACTACAGTGTAGTTATACAGAGTCGAAGAGTGTGGAAGTGTGAAGGGGAAATATAAATAAATAAAAATTAAATAAAAGGGTAGAGTAGTAGCATATATCTTGAGCAGACAGTCTTCTCTAGCCTGTGATGCCGCTGCTACTGCTGCTGCTGTGTAGGGCAGATAACTAAAGTATGAAATTATCAAATTTTCGCTACTGTGGGCCACCACTCACTCAAAAATCAAGGATTATAAATACAACCCACTTTACTATTTGAAAAGGGCTTCGTATTGCTTAGATTACTATGAAATTCACGAGTCATTATATAAATTTTTAATATTACGATAATATATTTTATAGTTTAGCGTCTGTTTATCTAATTTACTGTGTTTTAAACTGTGTTTTGAGTTAAACACATTTTTTTATATATATTTTGCTGTGTAAAAAATAAAAAACACGTCATTTTACATATTTTTAATTAAAAAAATAATATATACTACATTACCAAATATTAACTTCATATTTAATATTTAACATGTATTTGAAGGTGTGATGCATTATATTTTTATAAATATATTTTTTAAAAGATATATATAGATATATTTTTTAATTTTCTATATGAATATAGAAAAATATATATATATATATGAAATACACTTTTTAATTAGTGTTTGTTTTTGCATCTCAACTATATTTAAATATATATATTTAAATATATATATATATATATATATATATATAATAATTATTCTGATGTGTTCATATGAAATATAAATTTAAAAAATATGTTATTTTATTATATTTTAAAATGAAAATATATTTTAAAAGATAAAATGGAACAGTTCTGTAAAAGATTTTTGCGGGACAAATCTTGAAATTATGGTCCCACTCTTGTTTGGATGCATCAGCAAACAATCCGTGTTGGCAGTCATGAGTCATGTGCCCTTCAAGTTGAGGCGCGTATCCTACAGCCACACCGCTCTTACGTTTCGACTCAAAATAAAAAATGGAATGACAAAATTTGCCACGCCCACATGTGTTAGTGACTACTGCATGCGAGTTAGTTGATGTTTTATTTTTTAAAAAATTATTAATCTAATATTATTTTATTTTTTAAAAATTAATTTTAATATTACCATATTAAAATGATATAAAAATATCAAAAATAACAATTCAAGATAAATATTAAAAATAATAAATTTTCAGATTTTTTTCAAAAATATTTCTGAAATACAACGAATACCCAATTTTCATCGTTATTTATTACATATAAAAATCATATATTTTCACTTTATAAGATTTATAAAATCACATTAATATTTTTACGCTGGAAACATGTATTAAACAATCCTAGGGAAACTTAGGATATTCTCCCTATTTATTTATTTTTAAATCTAGAAGGTTTGTTTTATGCTTTTTATACAAATATAGCGAGACATTAAATATTTTTATGTGACATTCTTTATTTATTTATTTATATGAGATTTAAAAATCAAGTTTAATAATATTGATTTGCTACTTTCATATTGTGATTTTTTTTCTCCATTTGTTTGTGCAGAACAATGGTTGGATTCTCTCCAATTATTTTAATTTAAACCGTCAGAGATAAATTAATATTTATGATTTTACTTGACAATATCTACCACCAAAAATTAAGTTGTTTCAATTAAACTTAATTTATATTGGATACAAGGAAACTTGCATTCTAGAAAATATAATTTGTAGATCTAGATAAACGAGTAAAATCATGAATATCTTATATTCTTATAAAAGATACACGTCTTAACTCGAATTCGAGATTTAGTATATAAATCACAAGCCTTCTTTCATCACATTATATTCCTTAGAGACTATTGTATTCAATTTGATACTCAATTATAATCTTGTTATAAAAAAAGGAAAAATAAATTATAACAACCAATCAATAATTTCTTCTTCTAATTATGACATTAATATGATATAAAAAAGACCATATTATAAAATCCAATAATTTTTTGGTTTTCAAATCAAGGATAATCTTGTATTTAAATAACTTAAACACAACACAAGCTAAGTTTCATATTTATAGATTCTAGAATAAAAATAAATATTTTTAAAAAATATCATGCGTGATGGTAACAAACACGTCATCATTATGCCAAAACCTGTCACGAGTTGTATTTCTTAATATCAGATAGAATTTTTAAGATATTTTTATATACACCATTATTATTTAATTATATCTTTTTTATTAAAAAAAAATATGTCTCGAAAAGGAAAAGGAGAGCAGGCAAATCCACGGGACAAGAAACGTGTGGGAGAGGAAAAAGAGAAAGGGCACAAGGACAGAGTCTGTGGTCAAAACAGCAAGTCTATCCCATCATGATCACCATCAGCATATAATCCTCGACTCTAATTCCAAGCTGAAAGAAAAAGTGTGAAATCATCAACTACCAAACCAGCAATCAAAACTGATTCACAAAAGATGTCAATGAACAGTGACTCCATTGCACAAATTCATCACACAATTACATGTCTGATTTTTAGTTTTTCAAAGACTTTTTTTTCAAAAAAAAAATTAAAATATTTTTATATGCTGTTGTTATGAATGAGTTTTTTAATTAATAATACGGCGCTTTCAATAACTCATTTGGTGTTCTCAATTTTTCTAAATATATTTTTTATTTTTAATATAAACACACAAAAATAATTGAAAAATATAAAAAATAATTAATTTAAAGCAAATTATTTTATTTTTTCAATCAAAAAAAATTTTTAAAATACAAAAACATACAAGTTTTAAGGACTATAAAGAATGCTATAATGCTTTTTTTAAAATATTTTTTTTACTTGTAAATATATTGAAATAATATTTTTATTATATTTTTTAAAAAATATTTATGTTATCAACATATTAAAATAATTTATATATATACATACAATAAAAAATTATTTTATTGAAATTTTATATATTAATATCAAAAATAATTTTAAAAAATAAAAAAATATCTTATAAAAAAACAGCTATTGAACACTAAAGTAGCTATTAGTGGGGGTGCAGGCTATAGCTTCTGATTCAAACCAGCAGCGACTGTGCATCGCACGTGTAGTCGTGTCGTTAGCCACCTCGATATCTAGTTCCAAAATCAAGGACATTCAATAAAATGATATTTTTAATTGATGTTTCGTGACAAACGAGGTAATAACAGCAGGGACAAAAAAAAATTTGTTTAATAGAAAAGTCGAATATAAAAAAATAAATTCAATTGGTCATGAAAAAGTTTTAAAATAAATTTATATATTTAAAAAAAACCCAAGATGCGGACGGCTTATCTTTATCTTTTTTATGAAACAATAATCACTCATTATATTTTAAAAAATAAAAATACAAAATAAAATGGCGTTTATGTTCACTTACACAGTAACGCCGTATTTTATATTAAAATCTATTTTTTATGATTTATTTAAAAATGGATAGCAAGCACTGTAAAATGTAGCCACGGTAATTCAATTAAAAAAAAGAGAGAATATGGGAGTTAGGCGTATAAATTATAGTCTTAACAGAGATCCTACTCCTCCACCATTGCTTGACTGGGATACTTGTTTAATTATTTAAATTACAGATCAATTATGTATCGCTGAAAGAGATATTATATCAAATTCATCGATGTTTGATAACATGAATAGAATTAATGGTAAACTATGGTTTATCATATATTTATTGCCACGGAAAATCTTAATTAACGTCAATTAAACCCTTATTAATTTCTTGGCAATTTCAATCTCACAGGGTCCATGATCCGTGGCAAGTGTCAAAAACCATAGTTAATGTTTTTCAAACATTTTATAGATACTTCGAATCAAAGCCAGGAATCTTATAATATAGTATAAAACCTGGAATATTGACTGATTAAATTAAATCCTGTTGATTTAAAATAACATTGCTTTAAAATAAATAATTAATGTTGTGTTATTTTATTCGTCGAACTATTTGAATCTTGATCCAGTCAAAATGGCTATATTTTAACCTGTCATGTGATCTAAATTTAAGTAGATTAATTATCATATACTTTTCAGACCGCTACAAGTCTAATTACACTGCTTAGAATAATTTAATAAAATAGTATTAATTTCTAGAAAAAAAGAAATAAAATAAAAGATGGATCGGGGAACTGGAAGGGGTGGGCCCACTGAGAGCATGCCTCTCATAAAGGGCCAGCTCGACTTTTGACTGGTTATCTTGGGTCTCGACTGTACACGGACGCACTTCCGGTCTCTTGTTTGACCCCTTTTGCTTGGTTTTTTTGGGCTAAATCGACAGTGACACGTGGCCCATGGGAATCGTGCGCCCTCTCTCTTTGTGCCATCCTCTGCCTCGCAGTTAATTTTTGTTTGTTTAATTAATTATTTAAGCTATTCTAATATAAAACATTAACGTAAGCAGTAGCTGCAACAATGGTAACAGTGGACGGACTTGCAAATAGAGATTTGACCGATATTCTTTTGAGGCAGTACACAGGTTGGCTTTTCCGCTGTTGCCTGCTCCCTTCCCCCCCCCCCACCCCCCTCTTTTTCTTTAATCAATGGAACATAAATCAAGCTTAAAGAAAAGAGTAATTAGATTATTGAACAGCTCCCAAGTCATTGATTTGATTTGAATTAATATTTTTAATTAAGATGATAGTATTTTATTTATTTTTTAAAAAATATTTATCTATTAAATTTGAATTGAGTTTAACTGTGTTAATCAAATCATTAAAAATCAGACAGTTTAGCTAAATTAATAGTTTACATGATTTAACTAAGAGTCAGGTTTTTGAATCTTGAACTTCCCGAGTGAAACCAACTAATCAAGCTAAATCTAATAACTTTATTGCTTCTATCGAAAAAAATTATCTTGATCATCAATGAAATGCCCTGTATCTACCCCAATCACACAGGCTACGGAAGAAAGCTAAGCATGGCATTGAACATGGTGACCTAACTAATCACATCAGATTAGATGGAGTCAGGGATTTGCACTTCTATTTTATACCTTCCATTTATCCATGACAGTTAAAATCTCTACACGACTGAGATGGTAACATGGGAATTAATACTATAAATTTCTCCTGTTATTTCAGCAAGTGCTGAACCATTTTGGAGGATCGAGGTGTGAGAAATCCCACCAATTCTAATTATCTTGAGGGCTTGATTTTTCTCCTTGGCCCAGAATTTCTCAAGTGCTAGCAGGCTTGCCATGTTTACCGTGCCATCTCCGTCCCCATAAACAACATCCGGCTGCTCATCGAAACCATTTTCCCTGTAGAATAAGGTCTCTGGTGTCCTAACTCCACTCCCCACCATACATGTGATAGGAACCTCCGGGGCAATCAATTGCTCCGTTAAAGGCAAAATCCGGGTTGTATAAGGATAAACCCCCCGGGAAAATCCAATGTCATTAAGAAATTGAGTGATTTCATGAGCTGAATAAGTAGCATTTGGCGTGATAACAAGTTTTGTTTCACCAAATACTTTTGCACAAGGCAAAAGCCATAAGTTGCTTTCTGAAGTCCTCTGCTCTTCTCTTACAAGCAATGGATCGACGAAGGGCACTCCGAGTGTATTCCCTGAAGCAAAAGTAGACATTTGCTCCACTGTACCACCCCATGGGGTAGAAATTGCGACAAAGTGTTTGATATATTTCCTACGCCAAGATAATGGGTTCTTGTTGAGAAGTTGGAGCACAAAGAGACCTCCTAAACTGTGGGAGACAATAATTACTGGCTTCCCTCCATTAATTCTGCTTGCTTTTTCTACGAGATCTTTCAGGTCCTGCAAAAACTTGGAACCAACCTTTGATGGGTGCCCTTCTGCAGCCAAGCCATACCGAAAATCATATGGGGCTCCAAATAGTGTTTCGCCACTAACATATCCAATTTCTTCTAAAGATTCCACTAGTGGAGCCATGTATGCCGTGGCTCGCCTGCAATTTATGGAGGCCAAGCTAACCATGTTACATGAATACATTGCACTGGTTGCTAAGATTGAAGGCAGCAACCACTCAATTAAATAAATCATTCACGCTCAATTAAATATATTTTTCACTGTTGATTACAGAAATCAAATCCTAAATAATAATAATGCAGGTAGACGATACATGCCAACTTCAACGCATCTTAATTGTAGGGTTTTAATCGGGTCGTGACATTAAATACATAAAACAAGAGGCTTACTTGAGATTGGGGTCGAGGTAGAGAAGGGACTGAGTGGAGCCAAAATGGAGCACTCTGGTTTCAACCCCAGGAGCGTTACGGTAATCATCCAAATCTTTATCGTAGAAGAGCGTCATACGATCAGCAAAACATTGGGTGAATGGTGCTAATAGGACTCCGGGGTCAAACCATAGCCTGAACCAACCTCCCTTTTGCTTCACAATTGGGTACCAATGGCAGAGCAGGCTCGAGGGCTTGTAGCCACGGGTTAGTCTGGCTTCTAGTTGGTTCCCACCATTTCCAGGTACTAAGATCAAAGGGTGGAGATTGGTGGTTGCTTGACACGTGCAGAACATCATGGACATGCAAAGTATTCCCAGTTTGAACATCAATCTCTTCATGTCTTCTTTTCTACTAATATGTTCCGAGCAAAAGAGTGAGATAGAAGAATGGCTAGGTCTTATGCGCCCCCTGACTTGCAAGTTTCAGAACCTTGTAATCCCTGCGAGGACTCTGAAGTGGAGAATTGGACACGTTGTCGATTGGAGGAAAGGTCTGGTCCTTATTTATCCTCCAGTGACCTCCCATTATTTTGAACAAGGCCCGAAGCGAAGCGAAGCGTAGCTCAGCTTGAAAACAAATATGGGCCTGATCGAAGGAAAATGCAGACACGTGCCTACATGCCCAATTCACACGAGCCAACCCATGCAGGTTGAGGAACGTTGATGGATTAAGGTGGAAGCCCATTGCACTCCACACGATTACAATTTACAAGCCTCGCTGATTTTTGTAGTTGGTGGACGGTGGAAATGGTTCCCTCATATTCATATTTTGAAGAAACCATAACTAACTATATTTCAGGCTTTATTATTAATTTTGATTCAATAAAACATAAATTAAATTAGGATTAAAATAATAAATAATTAAATTCATCCTATTTTTATGATAAACTAAATCTTGATCATTTAACTTCAATTAATTATCTAAAGTTAATAAACACGATGGTAATATTCTTATATAAACATAAAAAAATCTCAGTCCGTGCAGCTTTGTTGTGTTTTTATTCTTGCTGAATATATATATATATATATATTAAACACTAGCAACAATTTTTCATTTAAAAAACATTGTATAAATTACTGATTCATCTACTATTATTAAATTTTTTTTTTTGAAGAAATACAAGACGCTTGATAAAACATATTATCTTCTCAGCTTGAAAGCATGTACTATTCATGTTCATATTAGTGTTTAGTTATTTTTTGGAAAAATAATATAATAAAGATAAAAAAAAGAAAAATAAATTTATATTTTGAATGAATTTTGATATCTAAAAAAATCTATAAATATTTTTATATATATATTTTTACCGTCTCCATCTTCCAAAATCATAATTACCTGAAAGAACTTTGCTAATCAATAGAATATTGAGTGCACTAATTAAGATTTTCAATATCGTTCTGGTTGCCGTTCTGATTTTTCTATTGGTATGGAACGTTTTGATTTCGGAGCATTTCGGGATGTCATTTCGGGTTGTACTATTCATATATATATATATATATGAAAAAAATTAAAATATTAATTTAATAAGCATAATTAAAATTCAAGATAAATTAACTTTAAATTATACAATACAAACACAAAATCAAACAAATATAATATCAGAATTAGAAAAAAAATCACAAGTTAGTCAAAATAAAGAAGATTTTAAGACCAGAACGGCACACCCGGAACAGAACAAAGACGTCCGGCCTGAATTTGACCATAATTTCCGAAATAAACTAAAATTAAAACTAAGATAAAAAGAACATTATTTTATCTCAATTTTATTAATAAAACAAAATATTCTAACTATTCTAGATGGAACGAAACAGACAAACCTGACAGTAACAACTAATCAGGCGCTATAAACATGCTAAAATTTGACGAATTACCCACGCAGAAAAAAGCTGGTCTGCTGTCCCCATCACCTTCACCTAACAACTAAACATGGTTCGGCCAACCAGAAAGGATTTTTATCGGCTTAGTTCTATGCTCAAATACCATGGGCACGTCTCTCATCGAAGAGCAGAACCAGCAATCCATTTCTGCTCCAGAAAAAAAACACAAGCAGCATCATTTCATTTTCCTTTGTATTCCCTTGCTTGCATGGTGTTGCTCTCGAACTTGTAAGCGGTGACATATTGTACGGACTGACGATATAGTTATCCGGCATGATCCGATGAAGAATTTGAATTTTGATCGATTTAATATTTTCTTTAATTCAATTTAAAACTTCAAATTCCAATTTTTTTGGATCGACGGTGAAGCTAGATTTAACAATGGGAGTAAGAGGTGCATAATTGACTAATGGTTTCTAGAAGCTCTATACAATGGGTGCCTGCAGATTGCGGTAAAGCTGGCTAGTTGTTAAGACTCACCTTTCCTTCTCAATTCCATAAATTGTTCATTGAATTAGGCTCCCTCGCCGTCCCTACTCGGAATAATTGGGCATGCGAAATTTCTTCCCATTAATCTATGCAGGTGGCCGGGCACCGCCTCATAACTAGCCACTGCGGTTCCTTCAACGATTCAGCTTCCGACTTTGAAAGCAAACCCAGCGAAAAACTTGTACATGCTTTGTTTACTCAGCATCACTCCTGGGTATTATTGACACTTCACAGCCATTAAACACACTCTTTTTAGCTTCAAAGTTCACATGAAAATGTACTCTCTCAAATTTAGTCTTAAAACCTAACCTAAACTGGGTCATGGGTAAAGAGAATTCACCTTGAATTTTTTTAAAATTAAAATAATATTGTTTTAATATATATATTTTCATGTGCTTAGATTTTTCCTTGATAAAGATTATTTCCAAGTTCAAATTAATCACTCTGTCTAATCAGTATATTTTAATACATTATCTCTAGCATAGTAGCATGAGAGGATTTATCTCAATCAGCAGAAATTATTTGGTACAGCTGAGATGTGAGTATTTATGGTTTTATTTGTTTATGTATTTTAAAAGCATTTTTTAAATATAAATATTTTTTGTTTTTTATATTACTTTAATATACCGATATAAAAATAATTTTTTTTTTTAAATAAAAAAATATTTTGAAAACCAATCAGCATTAAACGGTGAGAGGGAAAGGTATTAATTAGTCCAATTAACTGTAAACGGATGAGTATGGTAGCTTGCCATGTAGTCATTTCCTTGTTCTAGAATACACACAAGTTACAGCGACAACTCACCAGTCAGACTTTTGGATGTCCAAGGTGAGCTGGCGCACGGGAACTAAAATTCTTAAGATTAATTTTCAATTTTTCATACTCTTCTACAAGCAATTAAGAGCTTTAATTTGATTGTTTTTATATTATTATTAATGTTTTAAATTATATTTTATTTTATTTTTTCAAATTATTTGATGTATTAATATCAGAAAATAAATTTTTAAAAAATATTTTAACAAATTTTAAAGTAAAAAAAGATTTAAAAAATAAGTTATTGGATAAATTTAAAATTTATCTAATCAACTCAAATTAATCTATAGACTGTTAGATATATTTAACTCAAATACTATTATCGAATTAAACTAGATCAACAAAATCATGAGTTACCATCCAGTTTTATCAGTTTAATATATTTTATAATTCAATTCAATACTTTAAATTGAGCAACTATTCAAAAGCCTATTTTCTAAGTGGCTATGAGAAATTAGAAAATAACGCCTGTTTGGGCACACTAGCTGACATGAAATACCCTACATAATAATAATAATGATTAAAAAAAAAAAAAAACCCCGGCTATTGTCCAGATGAATATTCATCCATTAGCCGAGTCAGCAGAGAGGCAGGCATGATTTGGTAATCACAAAATCCAAGGATAGAACTCGTCATTAGTCAACATTTCCCGGCAACGTGTCCTTTTTAGTTCGCTTTATCTACTCAATTCTCCTCACGTTCTTATCCACGGTTTTCTCATCCAGAGTGAGCGTTGAAAAAAAGGAAAGTATAGAAAGTCTATATCCAAACGCCAGTCTTCGTTCATGCCGGTAGCCTAATTGCTGTCATCATCTCCTCTAGATATATAACCAAACCCCACTAACCTAACCCCACTTCCATTTCTCCTTCTCCCAAAATCTGTTTCTCACAAACATCCCATTTTATTTCACAATCTTGATCATTTTCCAGAACCATAGCTGTTAGCCAGCTAGAATCAACCATGAAGACAAAAGCACACGGTCAAAGCAAGTTCATGCGAGTCATCACAATCCCATTGAGAGTTCTGTGTAAAGCAAGGGATGTTTATGTTAAAAGCATGATAGATTGCTCAACGGGGATGAGGTACGGCCCTTCCATGGTCTCGCGAGCAGGACAGCACCCTCCCCTGCCCAGGAGTTTCAGTGTTAGCCCATCAAATTCCGGTGACGGTGAAGATTACAGAGAGCTTGTTAGAGCTGCTTCTTCCAGGAGCTTAGGTCACAGCAATGAAATTGAGATGTACATGCAGCTATTGAGGCAGCAGCGATCATCGGCGATGATGGGGTCCAAAAAGGTGCTGCCAAAGAGCTGTAGTGCTGGAATGGGGTTCATGGACAAGATTGATGAAGACAAACCATGTGTTTTTGAAGCGGGTGCTGTTGACGTAAAGCCACGGCTGGGTCCAAGAAGCAGTAGCTGTGCTGTTGGAAAAGGAATGGTTGCCTTCTGAATTGTTTAAGGGCTCTCCCTCATGGTTAATTCGGCTCAATTCTTTCCTCCTGGTGTTGATGTTTGGGTTCGCTCAGCATGGAAATATTTGAATCTTAGGCTCAAGGCTGTGGGCTTTTGTAGCGCAATATATAGCAGTACGAGGGAATGCTTGCATCTTTGTATATTCAAATCAATGAAATTGGAATCCATATTAAAGAAACGCAGGATGAAGAACATCATCTCATTGTTTATTTCCAACTCCATTCCTCCTTAGATTCTCTCCAATTTGAGAAATGATAATATTATAATGTGCTTTTAAAAAAAATTGATTTTTTAATTTTAAATTAATATTCTTGATATTGTTTTTGATATTTTAAGTATATTGATATCAAATAGTTTTTTTTTTTAAAAAAATATATATATTATTTTAATGCAACTCTTGACAAATTCTTTTTTATTACACTTCCAAATAACCCCTAATAGTAATGATAAAGTAATGATTAGTATAATAAGATAGTCATGTTAGGAGTGGTGAATACATGTAATTATGATAATGATAATAATAATAATAATAATATTAATGATTGAGTATTGATGATGCTGGTGGGAGTCATGCTAGTTACAGTAACGATAACAGTGGAGTGGTAATGGTGATGTTAGCTAGAATTACTTACGTGGGAGTTTTTTAAGGAAAATTATATTTTCCTAATTAATTATATTTTTTCTATTTAATTTTAAAAATTAATATTATGCATGATAATTTTATTTTTTCCATTTTGTTTAGGGTTTTTATTATTTTTAGATTTTCTAGTAAGTTTTGTTTTTATTTACTTAGTTGTGAATCGCTATAAAATGTCAACTACTTGGAAAAAAAATTAAATAATAAAATTGCAAGTTAGATTTTACACATCATCTTTGTTTTTTTTGTTGAAAAATTTATGTTATTGTACTTGTTGTTTTTGCTGGTGCTAGTTGGTCTTACAACCTAAAAATTCTTATAAGTTAATTGTTGTGTGTTGTTAAATAACCATGCATTGAAAAGGTGCTCACAAAGCATGGAATGCTTGTATAGGAGATGATGAGGTGTTTTTCCCTTGAGGAAGATACTTTAAAGAGCTAGTGATAGAATATATGTGAAGACAAATAACAAAACTAACTAGTAAATTAGAAATGATAAAGTTGTAAAGGCAAGATGAAGAATAATCTTGTCAATTTACATGAATGAATAATAGAAAACAAGAGGAACGCGAGGGGAGAGGTTATGGATTCATGGCTAATTTTGAGTGTCATTTTAGAGGCATAAGCATGATAGACAACTTCTTCATTGAGATGAGTATTGTGAAGATTTTGAAAATCTTGTATATGATGGGATAAATATTAATTGATATTCTCCACCAATTTATAATGTTTATTTTGATGATTATTACTTTAATAATTATACCATATACAATAACAACAATGATAATAATGATATTATTAATGATACCCCTGTCGATAATTTAAATATAAAGTGTGAAAAAAACATGGAAAATGCTTAACAAAAGAAAATTACTGATTTAAAACATGTTATGCGTGTGTGCATGGATTCTAGAATACAATGTATCTAATAAGATGCCCGTGTTAATGGAGTTTTTCATTTTAAATAAAATAATTTTATTTGGAGTTATTATTATTAAATCATGTTTATTGTATCAATTTTTTAATTAAAATGATGATGATTTGAAGAAAAATAATAATCAAGTATCAAGTGGAGTAACTTAGTCAAGTGTAGATTTATTAGGTTGAATAATCATAGAAAAATAATTTATACACGATTTAATTTTAAACTTAAATAATAGAAAAGCACATGACCAAGTCAAATTAACAAGGTCAAGAGAAATCATGCAAGCAAATTATTTTGTTTTTATTTGTTTTATATATAATTAAATAAAAAAATTAAATGCATGACATGACATGGAATCATGTTCATCCATCTCTTTATTTTTTAGTTTAATTTTTTGTTACAATTGATTTTTTTTTTAATTTTTATTGGCATATATGATTATCAATTAGTTTTATTAAATATAAATATAAAGTTTTTATTCATCTTTGAAAAATTTCTTTTTTTAAACAAACTAAGCATGAACATGTTTAAAATACATTTAATTTAACTTTTTATCTTGCTAGTAATGTGCTTTTATATTGCTTTCTAAAGTATTTTTATTTATAAATATATCAAAATATTTTTTTTCTATTTTTTTAAATTATTTTTTATATCATCATATCAAAATAATTTTAAAATACCAAAAAAATATTTTTTTAAATAAATTTTTTTAAATATAATACCAATCAAATATTGATATTAGTGAACTGTTGTCCAAATGAATATTCACCAATTAGATGATGAATCCATAACGAGACAAACTTGAAATGGAATATTAATCCTATTATCCAAATGATATCCGACAATGTGTTTGCTTCGTCTGTTCAGTAGTAAGGATTTAATTATAAGTGAAAAATGTGAGGTAAAAATAAAACATTTAGTGGAAATGATGTCTAATAATAGATAAAAAAAAAAATTAAGAAGTATAAATACCTCTCTCTTCCAACAAAAATGGTGGAAAGAAAGGGAGATATTTTTTAAAGTGTTATTTCTTAGTGTAGAATAATTTGAAAGAAAAAAAAGAGTAAATGATAACAAAATATCCTTGCAATAAAAATAAAAAGATTAAGAGTGTTATTGGAAGAATAAATTGGGAGGAAAAAGGGGGAGAGACTGATAACATCAAGAAGAAAAGGAAGGGAGGTGATTTTGATTTCATAAGTAATAAATATTTAAGTCTTTCTTGGTATGATGCCTTTTATATTCATATAGGAACTCATAACTTTATTGCTAAATTGCATGATTTTTCTTATAAGATTATGGTTAGAGCTCTATAACTCTAATCATAGTGAAAAATCTAGATAAAGGTTGGAATACAACCTCTGTTGACAGTTTTGAGAAGAGAAAAAGAGAGAGAGAAGAGAGGTGGTGAAACAACTAAATTAGATGTGTTAACAAAAAGTAAATAAATTATGTAAAATGAGCGTTTATAATAATGTTTCAATAGGATTAAGAATTCATATTTTGTTACAGAATAATAAGGAATGAATAACAAATTAAAAGACTTGTGTGATTGTTTGGTGTGGTTATTATGAATCATATCATTGAATAAGAATAATTTGTGAGAATTGTTTATAATTACAGGAGGAATCGCGAGTGTGGTGCAACAACAACAACAATAACAAACGTCCACGACTAAAGTACCAGCAATAGGTAGGTGATTCGTGCCTATATCAACCAATTTAATTTCTATAATTTTAATTTGTGAATTATATACTTAACGTTTCTAGTTGAAGTTTGAAAAAATATAACTTTTTAGCAAAAATATTTAAATTGTACATGTCAAAGAAGTCAATTTGTTGTGAAATCTATCAAGCTATGACAAAATAGCCAATTTAACAATATCTAGCATACATTTAATGTATATAAGGATCTCGAATAAAGAGATCATAAAAAATAACTACTATACATTTAATTTATATTAGAATTCTGAATAAAAAGATCATCATAAATGATTGATTTACATTCAACATGTCAAGACCCTAGGGATAAGGATTGCTATGCACAAGTTTACACACTTTGAGAGTATATTAAGATTCCGGATAAGAGATTATGATGCAATGTACATCATATATTAGTGTATATTAAGATTCTAGAATTTTTTTTTTTGCATTTTCACACATTCACACGAAGAGATATGTTAGAGAATCGAAAATAAGTTTTTACGATGATGTTGCCATAAGGCAAAGGAGATATAGGCAGAAAGTTAAATTTGCGACTAATAGCTATCATTCTGATCTATAATTCTGTTTATGTTGAAGCAGGATGGTGTAGTTGAACAAATAACTTTGCTATTATATTTATTTAGTTTTCTTTTCTGGAGAACAGGGATGTTACACTGATGATGAAAGCTCGACATAAACGGGCCTACTTTGCTATTTGGTACAAAGAGAAGGCATCTTGCAAGGGAGAGGAAACAGACAAAGGTGAGTTGTGCAGGATACCCTCATTCTCTATAACTTCCATCTTTGCATACAAAGGGAAACCAGTTGAAGGTTCATTCAACTTTAATGTATTAATGGGAGGAAAAACTGTGAGCAGTATGACTTGCCGCAGCCACAAAATTAGATTGCACAGAGCTTCCTTCTCACTTATCACGCACTTCTCTTTTTGGAAGCAAATCAGGTCTTCTGAATCTCAAACCTAACCTCAAGCCTGCAACGTAGGAGCATTGTAACTGTTAGCAATTTGCTTGAGAACTATCTTACTCTCACTATATATTTTGCACCATAATCGAGTTTATAGCCATCACCAGCATTTGAGTGTGTATGTGTATTTAGTGCAACTGCCTGCAAATAAATAAATAAATATTCGCTCCCACCATATTTTGAACTACTTCAATGATGTATACATCTAATCATCTACCACTTACCCTATTTAAGGAAACTAGCACTAGTTTAAGGATCAAGCAATCCACACATACCTCTCCCATAACAAGAGACAGCAATAACACACTTTTTTACTTTTTTGTGTTCAGGGAATTGGGTGAAACAGGTAGAGGCTCCAGTTTCTTAAGAATACAAAACTTCATGGACGTGGCAGCCATGATGGAGAAGCTAATCACGATGTGGATTAATAGTAAACAAAACATTTTGGAGGAAAGACAGAAAAGCAGTGAATAACATCCTTAAAATGAAGGTAGGAGCCGGAGAGATTAGGAAAGCATGTAGAAGAAAAGGGGTAATGTTTGCTTTGCAGCCACTTCGCTACAGCTTGTACGTGTTGACGTGTGAGTAACGGAGGAGAAAGCAAAGCAAGTGACATAGATATCAGTACTAAAATGTGACTTGACATGCAGAGTGCATTGGTTGTAGAGGTTTGTGTTGGGGTAACCTGGAAACTCCCTTTGATTGAAGACCACTTTGTTCAAAGGATTCTCAGTGGAATTAAAATTTTGGGGGTAGTTGTGCTAGTATTTTAAACATCTCAAGAGATGGACAACAGTTTGAGAGTGATGGACAGGTCTGACAGGATTGGCTAGATGATTGGTTAAAATGTGCCAAAATGCTTGCAACCTAGGGATCATGGTACCAGTGTGATATGGGTAGGATGTGTGAGGGTCCACACCCAAGAACTCTAGATTTTTCTCTCTTATTAGAGGCTTGACTGGGAAGTGGCTGCATGGTGTTGTGGCACCATAGGTTAGATTCGTATTTCAACTCCACTCCTCATCGAGATATCACAAGTCAGAAGCATAAGGTGAAGATTATGAGAGGTGAATTTTTTGTCTAGAGGTGTAGGGAGTTGACATCTTCTCTTGTTAGTCCAGTTTTGATTTTCAATTGGTAATTACTATCTTAATAAAATCTTCCACCAAAGAACAAGATGTTGAAAAGAGAATGGCAAAGAAAAACAACAAACTTACCAGTGGAATTCCTTGAGAAGAACTTTAGGATTTCATCAATAATTATGACCTACACCAAAAACACTACATTTTAAGTACAATAAAAGGAAAACGAGCTTAAGATATTTGAAAGGCAATCAGGCAGTACATTCGTCCAACAAAGCAAAAAATAAATAAATAATCAAAGATGCAAAATGCCTTTACAATGTTTAAATTCAGGAAAGGTAACCTTTCTCTATTTTAATTCACCCAAGGATAGAATATATACGCAAAAGGGGCATAGCAGTGGCATCAAGTTCATGAGAATACTAAGGGGTTTCCATGATTCTAGCTTGTATACAGTATTCTTAAAATCTTGGTTACTCCCAACCCAACTTCCATTAAAATCTTAGTCCAACGGTGCTTGTGCCACATCTATGAAGAAGACAGAAGCACGAAACATAAGAAAGCATATCACCCACGATGGAACCTTTGTTTTCACCATATTAGAATGTAAAACCAGTACAAGGTAACATTTCTGAGCAAAATTCCAGCAACTATATTCAATGTCCCAAGAATCTCATTGCATAAAAAACTATAATCAAAACACATACATATCAGCAAAGGGGGGGAAATGTTCTGAAATTAGTAAACTGGGAAAGTTAAGATTCACTACATACAGGGAAGGAAAGATACAAGACAGCTTTCCACTCAGCCCAAGATAATGGCGTTACCTGAAACAAGATGTGTTGCAAATTGTTTTATAAGCCTTGTGGTTATGGGTAAATATAATTTATTAACTCATAATATCTCATGGGATGGCAAGGGGAGAGAGCTTACTGAGAAAAGAATAGATAGCGGGTGCACATACAAGATCAGCATATGAAGGAGCATAGTCAGGACAATTGAAGCAACAAGCCATAAATTACTCCAGGGAGGGATAACACTGTAATGAAAGGGGAAAATCATTACAGCACCAAGTCAGTCCAAATGCAACTTTTATTTTATTTTTTATGGTGGAAAAGAGTGGGCAGGGAAAAAAAATAATCACTTAAATGAGGAAAAGGAGTTGGTGTAGAGAAATCTAACGACAATATTAAATTTGATGTATCTAACTACCATCAAATTATATGAAAAGCATTCTAAGCAATTGAGCAGATTGATGCAAAAAAAGAACTAAATGTTCACAAACTTTGCAATTAAACTGAATACTCACAGAAGAGATTGATTTTCACTGAGATTATTCAAAGCATTAAACATCTCAACAACAACAAGCACTGTCATGGATACAGTTGATGGATGCCTATCATCAAATATACTGCACGGGTAAGTTGTCTCCCTTGTTGAGCAACTGTCAAAATTCATCTGCAATAAATGAATACATAAAAGTTCTGACATGGAATTTGAAGATCATGCACAGCAACATTAAAAATGAAATATATTTATCTGTGCTGAGCACAAAGAAACCAAAACCCAGTCATTCTATACTAACTGAAAAAAAAGGCCTAGTGCATGCTAACTTGTCATTTAGGTTTTTCCCTTTAATTTTTTTTCCTGAAAGGATCCCGTCAATTATTATAAGCATAAAACTTGACCAAATACATTTAATATCAACTTCAAGTATGGCACCATGAGATTTTCATGGATGAATTAATAATGTTAATCTCAACATAATGAATAAGAACAAAAGAAAAGGAGACTCAGAAAGCTAGAAACATTCAAGGCCTCTTAGAGCGGGACTCAAAAGACTAAAAGTAAACAAGCAATTGCAGGTCACTGAGCATGGGAATTGTCTGAGCACAAAATGGCACCTTAACTTCTATTAATCATTGCCTTGATGACCAGATGTCCATATCAAATTATACGAGGTTGTGCTCAGAAAAGACTCAACTTTGGCCTCTTTCAGAAAGGACACCCCATAAACAATTAAACCTTACCAGTTCTTTGTATGGTAGCTTGGGACCCCTATCAGAGTATACAAACCACCACACGAACCCCGCAACGGTGGCAAGGCCAACATAAGCTGCATCAACCAGACACGGCATCAAACACTGATAGAATTTGAAAACATTCAGCATTAAATTTATTCAAGTTCAAATCATGCATATCATAATCAGAAGAAATGGTTAACTATTTCTCCTTCTCCAGAATTGCGGACTGGCAAGGGCCTGAGGATTGAGATTCTTACATTGTAAATTATGAGCTTGGGGATGATATGCAGAAAACCCTAATTATATACCGTACCTATCTAAGGTGTCAAAAATTTTTCAGACAAAAGATCCTGTATTTGTTTTAAATATTACCCTTAATTGCCTGTACTAATTTAATTAGTTTCTCAAACACTTGATTTAATTATTCAAATAAAAGTTTTTATCATTCATAATTGTTCACTACAATGTGAATGGGTGAATTTCACTTCGAGGGTGATGCATTCATGTAATATACCAGGCAATACTACCTTGAGTTAATCACATTGCAGGGGACATGAAATTATCAAATCATACAAACGTAGCCCACATGATCAGTAAGATAGCAATCCACATGCAATAAGTTTAGCATTTTATATTACCTCCAATTACCAGATAACGAAAAAACAACCACCCACTAACAACTGCTTCATTTACCTGCACATTAAATTAAAAAAAAGATGATATTCAAGACTTATAATTGGAGAGAGTGACACTATGAGAGTAGAAACTACAACTCACCTATAAAAAACTGATAAAACATGGAGTCTTGTATAGTTAACATGTGCTCAACTTTAAATCAAAGATGTCCACACAGAAAAGGGAACTGCCAATCCAAACTATCTTGCCTTTCACTCCATTGTTTATTTGTTTCTTTTCATTTTCTTCTCCACCGTTTCTTTTTTTTTTAAGCGTTATCCAGCTCTTTCTTTATTCTTCAAGGTAATTAAAATTAATTAAAGAGGTCAAGAGGCAGAGCCCCTATCTACAAGAAGTCTACTTCAGAGAGCAATCTTAGGACAAGGTGAAGAGGTGAAAAACAAGTGTAAATCCATGAAGATGAAAGAAAATTGACCATCTAAACATGTGGGTCAGACAATATCAATGAATATCCCCCTCCTTCAAAGATCCATTAAGTCAATCTCCACAAGCATCAGGCCAAACCTAGCATTGTTTCCCGCCTACTTGTAAACTCACTCATGCTTACTACTAACTATTTAAAAGCTTAGTGGAGAACATGGCAAGGAAAATATATAATAACAAACAGAGCTCTAAACAATCCAGCTATCCAAAGGTAGTTCACAAAATTACCATCTCATGTAGATACATGGAATTGATTAGCAACAATTACTCTCACTTAAAGGTTCAAATTATCAGAATAATATCCATGGAGCACCTTTTGGCACAGCTTCCACACCCTAGCCTTATCATATGGCATATTAGTATATTACCACATATTAAGTCCTAAGCTTAAACAAAGTGTCTATTATCCAGCCCATTTAATGCTCATTACATCATTTATGCGAGCTGATCTATTCATCTTCTCTCTTTTATTCAGGGGTTGGGTTGGGTTGCAAAATGCACCAGACGAGTCAAACAGATAAACCCACCCTAGTATACAGATCTATTAAACAAACTAACGCTGTCCAAAGCATGAAATTAATACCTTTCGAGGTTTAGCCTTCATTACATCAGAATCCTGCTTGTTGAAACCAATAGCAATGGCAGGCAATCCATCAGTAACCAAATTGACCCAGAGAAGTTGGACCTGGATGAGATAAGACAAAAATTAAATTCCAGCTCTTTCAATTGACCAACATCTTCTACCTAACTCATTGTAGAATTATTTAATCCCAAGTATTGCCCTCTCTTTCTTTATTCAAAATGAGCGCACTATTGAAATATTAAAGTAGTACGCTAAAGCACTCACAGGAGCAAGGGTATCAGGTATTCCAAGTACAGCTGCCACAAAGATACAAACTACTTCACCAATATTTGAGGAGATCATGTATCTAATGAATTGCTTTGTATTATTGTATATAGCCCTTCCTTCTGCAACAGCCTGCTTAGGAATTAACTTGTTAAGAAATAGAATAGCACGATATCTGAAAACTTTGGTACTTATTGATGGTGATCTACCTACACTTGGTGTAAGAATTTGTATTATCAAATTTCAACAGACTAACTATTAAACTTGATACATCATTCAGATAGGTCAAGGGTTTCAATTTTTAAGTTAATTGGACACGGAAGATGCTCTAAACAGCTGTTCAGTAAAAAGATGTTAATGACTGTAGGATATCAAGTTCAATTCGAAGAGCTATATGTATGGAGTAATTGTCATATACTGATGACTCGAGAATTGTTTGCATTCAATCTTAGGACATGTATATGTTATAGTCTAGCTGTATGATATGCCTTTCTCAATAACAAAAATAATCACAAAACAATAAGAACCAGCAAACTATACAGAAATATCAAGAAGCAGCAGAACTACTGCAGATTAAGAGGGGGAGGGGCCTCCTATACCGCAACAATGGAAGCAAAATTGTCATCCGCCAAAACCATATCTGAAGCACTCTGGAACAAGAATAGAGACGGTCAAAAACTTAAAGGGGTATTTGCAGTTGATAAAAATATTGGGATAACAAATTAAAAGAAACTGATAAAGCATGTGCCTGCTGATAACAATTTATCATGTAAAACTATGAAGCTGATTATTGAAGTTGCACCACCGTATGTAGCTTCCCCATTATATTAACAACGGAAAAAAAAAACTTTGCACTGAGTCATTCAGGTTACGATTCCGCAGAAGACAATTTTTTTCTTAACAATAAAATTTCATTCAGTTGACCCAGGCACCAAAACAATTGATGAAGTTCCGTCAGTTTACCAAAATTTGTGACCATATATAAACTTGTGTGAGCATGTGGAGACGGGTATTGTAAGGAAGAGACATGATTTATGGACACTGCATAGAAACAGTTTATCATCCATGAATATAATCTTGAATGCATCCATACAAGGTGGCTCACCTTTGCAACTGCTGTTCCAGATCCCATGGCAATTCCTATATCTGCTTTCTTTAGTGCAGGTGCATCATTGACACCATCACCAGTCATTGCCACCTAAACAAGATGAGATCAATGATCTTTAACATAGATGGGGAAGTAATATAATCACAGCAAAGAATTAAAAGCAGAAATCACCACACCACATGTTTGAAACAACACATAAATGCAAATCATCAAAAGTCGTAGTCACTTAAAAATACCTTAAACAGAAAATTTATGTTAGCTGAAGCACTGCAACAAACATAAGCTTAACCAAGGTGTGCTATTATTTTTATGCAAATATCAAAGCTTATGTGTAATCCATCCTCAGCCTTATATTCCTGATCCAGAGCAACTGTCATTTTAGTGTTTACTTAACAAGCCCCAGATCCTGCACACCGCAATTCAGATGTGCATGTGCTTTCTTGCCCTGCATTCCATCCAGGATAGAGACACCATGTCTATATTTAGCGCCTCAACTCCATACTCTTTTCTATCGTTTTATCATTGTCTTGCAACTGTCAATGTTAATCAAACGGCTTCTTACATTACAGTAACCATTCTTTGTTTCACAATGGAAACTAGTTCTTGCTATCCTTTCTAATTGTTCCCAATAACTGTTTGCACAAGCTTTTAACAAATACAATTATTTATCAGGATCTCATTTCTATATCCCTAACAATTTATTAATCCATATTGCATACAAAAAAACTGAATCTTGCCAAACATATTCTGGAAAAACAATACATTTTTTTGAGTTCTAAAATTTCCTTGATGGCTTGGCTTTCATAGGTTACTGGTTTGTGATATATCCTCCCATGGAAACCCACATCAACTTCTAGACTAACCTATCAAGATATTCCACGAGAATGTTTGCCATTGTATGACTCTTACAATGGTAATTGAATTTTTTTTACTTCTAATTCAACACATTATATATTACGATCCATAACTCATAACCCATTAGACAACACAAGTGTTTGTTTCAATAATAGCATAGATAGTGATCAAAGCTTAGCCCATGCATTGCACATATATTTGCTTGTGTAAATATAGATATAATCTGAAAGAAAATACTAGGTCTACCACTTCATTTTGATGTTGTAGGGCCTCCACCAGCATCCTTTTATGGTTAGGTTCAACCCTAAGAAAACAAAGAAAAGAGGATGTTACCAATTGACTTTGTAAAATTCCAACAAAATAACAAACATCTGTGCAGGAAAAGATGGCAAGGTTAAGAAAATAAGAAGATGTCATGTTGCTTAATATTCTAATGAAATTTATGATAGTAATAAAATAGAAAATCAACCATGCCTGGTAAAAAGTGCCATGCGTTGCAAAGCCAGTGTTTGCTGCAAAGCTGGAAGCTCTTCGAACTCAGAAGCAGTGTACGAGCGTCCAGAAAAATCTTCCAAATGATCAAAAGCACCAATCTTATTACAAAGTGATTCTGCTGTTGACTGAGGAAGTAAATGTATTAGAAAGGCAACCAGAAAGATGGGAAACTGTTACTTATACCATATTACATAAATAATTGTTGCTCAATTTAAGTTACCTTGTTGTCCCCAGTGACAACTATAACACGTATACCAGCAGTCATGCATGCAAGCATAGCATTTCTCACTTCCTCTCTAGGTGGATCAAGCATCCCAACCTTTTATTGAAGTAAAGGTGAAAATGCAACGAAAAAGTGAGAAGTGGGAGAAGAAACCCAAATTTCAAAAGCGCATGAATTCTGAAGCATAAAAACATAAAAGTAAGGGGGGTTGTGCAAACAGACATGTAGGTCCACAGGGTGCACACAAATGGTCATGTGCTCACAACTATAGCAATGCAGTGCAAAAGAATAAACTGGATCTAAGAGAAGGTTCTAAGAAAATTAAAGCATAAAGATATGATGGGAAACTAAGATTTCAGTGTGGTCACAAAAAATCAGAATTCTAGGTCTATTTTTCCTACTCATGTTTTCTCAATCAAAGGATGACACGAGGTAAAAAACAAATCAGATGCAGCTCTTATTTATCCAACCACCTCCTTCCAGCAAAAACCTTTGTTTCGGCATGAAATTTATTTTTATACAAGTTACTTCATCCCCTCATAGTATAAATGAAGGCAGCTGAGATATGCATATAGATAAACATAAATGACTGAATGAAAGGCATCAAGTATAGAAACCACTTAATCTAGTGTAAAAGAAAGCATACCAACCCAATAAATGTAAGGTCCTTCTCATCTTCAAAGGAGAGAGTCTGTTGACCAACGGGCATCTGTTTGAAAGCTAGAGACAGGCACCTCAATGTTTCTTTTCCTGCAAAACTGATCAACCAACATAGCATTCATACTGCGAACAAAAATGCCTGCGCCATGGATCTTAAATATGATAGTCAAGTCATTGGCTCATCTTAGAAGAATTTACACGAGCAGCAATGTTTGTGAAAGAAATCAGTAAGCATAGAGTAAAAGGAGAGAAGTTAAACATTGCTAAAAACACCACCTTAGCAGAAAAACATCAATGCGGATGATTTGGCTCTATGGAAACTTGGGGAAGATGTGAAGAGAAGAGAACCTAAGAAAAATGACTGATAGAGGAACATAATCCCACCTTGTTGAAATATAGCCAATTAGATTAACCCTTCTAAGAAAAGCCATGAATATATGTTTATCTTCTGCTAGACAGCTCACTTTAAATCAACTCAAACCCTAAGAACTTGCATGGTATAATTTAAAAATTAGAAGGACTAAATCTCTAAATTCATCATAAAACTTCAAATAAGTTCAGTCCATGACATGTATTCTTCACTCATCCTTCAAATGTAGTATAAAGATATCCAAAATGAATGCTAGCACCAAACAAATCCCAGAAGGAAACATGTGTACTTCCAAATCTTCAGAACAGAAATTCACCATATTGTGCCAGGCAATTGGGGCGCAAGTAACATCCACTAGAATTTTAGCATCATTTCTAACCTGTGGAACCTTGACTCTAGCTCATCTCTGACAGCAACAGACAATGGAACAGTAGACCCATCATCATTGCAAAGAATACTGGTGCATCTAGAGACAATACTTTCTGGAGCACCTTTTGAAAACATAATCTTTGTCTGCTTCCGACTACATAAGACAGACATCATTTTTCGATCACGAGAGAATTCCAAAACAGAAACCTATCAAAATGTTAAGCTTGTGTCAGCAGTCAGATTTAGAATTCCAAAACAGAAACCTATCAAAATGTTAAGCTTGTGTCAGCAGTCAGATTTTTATTTTAATGAATAACTGGAAAGTGAATGCCGCAATACAGAATATAACCTATTTCTCAAGGTCCGCTTTATGATACCACTTCCTAACAACCAAATTTAAATTCAAACGGAAATTTTATACAACCAATGGCCTTAAGGAAGTTGTAATATTTAAACAGATTATTAATATATCAATAAATGAGAAATGGTGCATAATATACATTGAAAAACAAATAAATAAGTGCAAATGAGAGGACATATACCATAATGAACAAAAGAGTTTTGAAAAAAAAGGTGAATAAAGAGAAAACAATACTGGACATATAATGTATGAAGTCAATTGCTTCACAAATCAACCGCCAATGACCAGAAGATAACAAGTAGACAATCTCAAAATCAAGAAGAATCTGAAACAACAAATAAACTTGTAGCTCATAAATATTCTTACAAGAGAGGTGAGATTTTGATTTCTAATCTCACCTATGTCAATCCATCATTGATCTCACAAAAAGATAATAATCTCAACCCATTTAAAAAATATTTATCATTCATGATCTTCATTGTCATTCATGTTCAACATTCTTACGCTACACAAGCGAAACTGAATTAACTTACTCAAAATAAGGAAGAATTGCACAACATCCAGTTTACAAAAACAAACCTTTTTGAATTGGCTTTCCCAATACTGATTACAGTAAGATGCACGCTCATGCTTGGTCAGCATATGCAGTGCAGAGGGCATGGAATCAAAACCAGGAAGGCCAACCTGGAAAGATGTGGCAAAAATACACAAGTTTACCACAAACTCATTAAAAAAGTGAGGAGGGGAGGTCATAATTGGAGAAAAGGGTGAAGGAAAAAAGTGAAATGCTATGGTAATGTCGTTGCTCTATAGAAGGCCCAGCTATAACAGCCAACCTTTTCTGCCAGAACACGAAGCGCCACTTCAGTGGACTCTCCAATTTTTTCGTAGATTCCCTTGTCTGGATTATATTGTAAGATAGACTCATTGCAAACAGCCGAACACATTGCAATGTGAAGAAGACATGGCGACTGTGCTGGAAATTCAATCTGCACAAAGAATCAAGGTCAAAAGGATGCAGTGCTAACAAAAAATCCTGTAGGACCACGCAAACCAACCAATAGCATGTTTCCGCAAGGAATAAACACTGCAAGTGTTTTTCTTAAGTAAGACAAATCGAATGAAATGGCATCAGACGGCAAAACTTTACAGAGAAAAAGATGTGCGAAAATCAAAGAATAAACTCTGCACTAGACTTTATATCCAATCCAATTATCTGACAAGAAAACCTCCTCCCCCACAGCCACTTATAGATGCTGCAGAAAGTGTACCCAATACTTTGCTGTGGTGTGTTAGCAAAATGTGACAAAATACTTAAGCTTCCATATATAATCTTCATAGCTCGTTGTAAAGACCTAGCATTCTGAAGACTCGTATCATCATTCTAACCAGGCACGGTAGTGCTATTAGGGATCCAGGCAGCATTGTGCTCAAACAATAATTACCACTAGTGATGATGGTAGTGAATCTGGCAATTCTTGCGAGAAAACAATGACGAGGAAAAAATAAAGATCAAATAGATGAGACTATCGCATTGAATATTTTCCCTAGTCCAAAACATCTGCTTCTCAAACAATCTGATACAATTATAAAAGCTGAAATCAACATTCGATAAGTCTGGATTATGTCTCCTGATATACAGTTCTTCTGTACAAGGACCCTAAAATCAATACATGCCAAACATCAAGCAAGTCAAGCTCAAACTAGAAGGTTGACATGGAACATGTTAGACTACCACAATCATTCACATCTCTGCAATCTTCCATTATAATCCCAACAATCCGAAACAAAATGAGTACCTGCAATCCAGTGCCGCCAAAAATCATGCCTTCTGGAGCATAACTTGTCCCACTTACACTGTATTCAGCAATAGTTGGACCATGATGAACAGAATGAACAGCACATATCTGGGAAGACAGAGTAGAAGGAAATTTATCATTTATTAGTCTAGGTATCTGACTAGGAAAACCAAGACAAAAAGTTCAGCCAGAAAATGTCTTGAATCAAATGCCCTGACAAAGGAATTAATGATGCTTTTTTCTCCCGCAGAGTATGATACAATAAGGGAATCTTCTAACCTCTACAGAGATTGTGTCCCTTGAAAAATTATATACAGACAACAAAATATGGAATCCTGTAATTCAAACATCGCTATCATCACTATTTTCTCTCACTGAGCATTACATTCTAAAGGCACGACAGATCTCAGAAATCAAGATCCTCGAAAATTACATACAATGACATAAAAAACGATGGCTTAGGTTTCCCATTGTGCTGTGACTCAAACATCGCTATTGTCCCTTTGACTCATAACTTTGCATTCGGTATTTGCATGTTTTGAGGTGATCACCTTTGAGACAGACATCATATTAGTTGTCAATGTTCCGGTCTTATCACTGCAGATTACTGTAGTGCAGCCTAAAGTCTCCACAGATGGCAAAGAGCGCACAATGGCATTCAACCGAGCCATTCGCTTTGTTCCAAGAGCCAAACACCTAGATGAGAAAGAAATACAATGAAGTTTGTAAATCTTTCATATACCAATAACAGATTAAATAAATGGCCTTAAGAAAGCATTCAAAACATCATTATCTAGAAATGACTTGATTGTGTACTAGAGGGAGGGTAAATGTATAACTTTCAGATTAAGCAATCCAATTTCCTTCTTACTATAAATAAATTAGTTTTTCTGGCTTCACCATGGAGTTATGTTTCAGAAGTTTTCAAGGTGTTTCCCTATGCAGGAGGATCAGAAAGCTCTTTCATTTAAATCTAATGTACTTCTCCATTCTTTCCTCTATTTAAATTAAAATTCTTTTTTTAATATATACATATGTGCGTGCTCATCATCAGAACCATTCAGGAAGCAGACACCTACTTTAATCTGTTAAGATCATAACAGCCATGTAAATTTCATGGAAAATTTATTTCAATGAAATAAAACACAAAGCACTCACGTTGTAACGACTGCTGGGAGCCCTTCAGGAATTGCTGCAACTGCAAGGGCAACTGCAATCTAGGAAGGCACAGCAAGTAGTTCAGAGTAAACAGTAGTGGAAGAAGTGGATCATAAAACAGCAAAGTAGTTCAAAGGCCACTAAGAGTAATTCAGCTAGCCAGAAACAAAGTACAAAATGGATTATGGAATTAAAATAATATGATGATGAGGTTTAATTTACTTATTCTTCACATAGTGGAAGTGAAATTTAAACCAGAACCCCTGTGCACATGCTGTCTGAGAAGAAATCCCAAGAGCATTCAACTGATGCATACTGAAACAAGCTTACAAAACAGGGGTGATAGTTTCAAGCAACTAAGTATTTCGAAGTTTTAGGGGCCTTTTCAATAGTGTGGTAAAATTATGGGGTTATTCCATGTGCTGGGACTATGACCAAGTAATTATCCACAAATACCATAAAGTAGAAGAAGCAGAATGTTTCTATTCTGACAGCAAAGAAAAATATCAGATACCATCCACAGAACAATACCTTGAAATAGTGGATTGCACCGCGCAAGAACCCGCCATGAGAAGGGTCACGGAAGTGACCGATGTTTACAATCCACACAAGTATACAAATCCCTGCAATAACCTAAATTTGCGCCAAATATTCAGTATGCAATTCATAGCATAATACTTAAGAGGTATCAGCTTATGTTTGCAAAGAAATAAGAGTTCCTGATGTCAATTAATACAAAGGAGAAATTTCTCAAAATCTATGGAACAATGCAAACCCGATGGTGTTATAAAGCAGGTAGATAAGAGATGATTTACATGAAAAATGTATTTCCTAAACAGTTACAACAGCCAAGATTTGTCCCTTGGCATGAAAACAAAGGAAAAACTGGATGTGGATCAAGCAGTCTTAATAAACCCTGCAATAAATGCAGCATTGCTTTGCAATCTGACATGAAAGGAGCATTTTGCTTTGTCAATATCGATAAACCCAACCTGGACCAAGCTTTCAGATTATCTGCAATTTAAATTCATTTATCCAACTCTAAGATGGATAAGAGAGAGGGGATCATTGCTGTTTTTTTTCCCTTTTTTTTGACATGGATGGAACTTTCCGTTTCCTTATCTTTTTCCTAGTATGGGATGGCAGAACAATTCTGCCTACCATTTTAAGTCCACTTAAGTAAAAGCAATATATAACGTTTCCATGCACAAAAAGAGAGAGGCCAGCTGATGAGCAATACCTTGGCCAAAAAAGTGCCAAATTCATCCAATTTCTTCTTCAATGGAGTCGCTTCCTGAAAAGAGTGCAAAAACAAAGAGCAAACACAAACACTGAATATGTATGATTTCAAACAAGGAGCTCTCTTCTAGTAGGAAACATTAAACCATTAGACATAGAACAACTAGAAGGATACATAAATTACATTTTCACCAAAAAATGTGTGCCTTGAGATGAGTTCACTCATTCGCAACAAGAAAACTCCTAACTTACAATAAGAATTGCCAAAAGCTCAACAATCTTACTATGGTACATCATCCTGTATAGTTATAGTTCATAAGCAAGTCAAATAAATAGGGTTCAATCCAATTACACAGAGCACAAACTTAAAGACTCTGGAGGAAGTCACGGGGTGAAAATAAGAAATCTGGAGAAAAACAGGGCAAGCTTAAAACAAAGTTAACAATTTACTTGCAGATTAAATATTTATGAGAAGACAGAAAATTGATAGTGCTTACATCATCTGTCCGCAACATGGAGTCACAGATGTTCCCCATGGCAGTATTGGCTCCAACTCCAACAACAACAGCCCGTGCCCTGCCCACAACCACTACTGTACCCTGGAAGTCAAAATACATTTATTCAATGGCTCTATAGAAAGAAAAAAAAAATACTGGTTGAAATTTCCAGATGAAGAAAAAACATTCAAAACTATGGCTTATTAAAAAGAAATGGCAGTAGTAGAAGTAATACGCAGTATACCCACTTTCCATGACAGAGTTATCGCAAAAGAAAAAAAAGTTACATCATTTATGTAATTTGATGAAAAACTGCAACAAAGGTAAAAAAAAAATACCGAGAAAATAATATTTGTTTTGTCTTGGTACACAGCATTTGTTGCTATGGTGGACTCAAGCTCTTTTTCAACAGAACAGCTCTCGCCTGGAGTTGTCAAACAAAATCATCAGTTCAATCAAATCCTGGCACACTTTAGAAATAAGTAAATAGAGAGCATCCGAAACAAAACATAGAAGACAAGCATTCCCTGGTCAATTATTAATATAATTCACCAAATTCATCAATGCAAATGCCAACAAAATAAACAAAAATTCAACTCGAAATTGTTTAGAACATGATTATCTGTAGTGAATAAAATAGAAACTTGATGCAGAACCCATGAAATGTTGGGAGTACAAAGAGGCATGGTTCGGATACTTAGCCTATAGAAGAATGATCATAGGAGTGTAAGGTGTTTGACCTTGCCCACAACAAAATGCTAGGGAAATGTAACATGTTGCCTAGCCCACAAGAGTGGCAATGGCATGTATGGTACATAACATGGTCTCAATTGAAAAGAATTGAGGTGTGTCAATGCATGGCCTAGTCCATATATGGCTCACTATATGAATTCAAAGTGCGAGGCAGTCAGAAAAGTGGCTATGAGAATGGGAGATATATAGCCTAGTAGCATGTGAGTGTAAGTCCACAGAATGGGAAGGGAAGCTCAAAAATCACATTAGTTTATTTATGAAGAAACCCATATGGCGTCCTTCAGATTAAAGAATAACTTATCCTTCCCCTGTTCGAGCTAGATGAATTTAATTGAACAAATCATTGCATTATCCAAAGAAAAGGCTGATGTACCAGTAAGGATTGCTTGATCAACACGTAACTGATTACTTAGCATCTCAATCATTCTCATGTCAGCAGGAACCTTGCATCCCACTATTTTAGAAAACAAAAGAATCTGATGTCATATCCTCAGCATTTTCATTCATGATAACAAATAACTAGCTCTGATCACTAGACTATATGATTAACATACCACTGACTTCCACAATATCGCCTGGAACAAGTTCAGTAGCAGGAAGAATGGAAAAACAACCTGTGACAATAGATGGACAGGAAGTTGTAAGAAATCCAACATATCTAGGGAATCAAATGTATAATTTGTTAACTCTCCGCCCAACAGATGGAAAAAACACAGTGTGGGCTTAAAGTAACAATTGCAAACAGCACAACTACCCACTCATATAAGTATACAACTGTCAAATCAAGAAGTCTAGGTTCAGATTTCAGTGGGACTTGCAAAGTTTAAGCCAGTAAAACAAGTGATGATGAGAGTATACATAAATGACATGCCTTGAACTACATATGTTTAGTCAATGAAGTTCAATTCATCGAAAGTTAAACTACCACAATCACTCTGCAATGCAACAGAGAGGAATCTGACAAAGTCAAAAATTGAAGAACCCACAGACTTACACGAGTTCTACCAAGAAGAACAATTCCCTAAAACAAAGAAACACAAGGACAAATGTTCTTCATCGGGATTCTTGACTATAGGAAACCCTTACTCAATGAAAAAGCAACGAGAGTTTAGCATGGATTGCTAGTTTTTATTTTCCCCTCAAGAGTAAAACATGCACCAAGAAACAACCAAATCCAGCCCCGCCCATTAAATGGTTAGGAAAAGGTCTACTGCTAAGGCGGCTAATGATATCATTGAGAAAACCACAGTAGCATTGCCATAGATACAGGGCAAACTGCTAAATAAAACATTATCCAAAGCTAATAACCCCAAACAATTGACAGAAAAAGCTCTACAATGGCAACAAAATAGAACACACAATGCACTAAGAAATTAATATCACTATAAGGCCAGCATCACAACCATCTGGTTATTTCTTTAAATTTTTGGTTTACCATTTCGCAGCACAGTAGCAATATCAGCTTGATAGGCACGTAATTCCTGCAAGCACGAGGGAGAGACCATAATCAACACAAGATGAACCTCTGCTGACCAAAAACATAATCTTTGCAGAATAATGTCATTTTCTATATGTCAATACCATGGTCCTTCTAGTTGCGAGGGCAGATTAATTTATCAAAGTGATCAATATGCACCAACATTCCTTGGTGATAACAAGAGATGCACACAAGTACATTGCATTCATCCAATTTCATTCAAAGCTTAAACAGACAGCTGCCACAAAATGTGTAGAGGGGCAAGCAGAGTGTAGAGAATTATGTAAATTACATTGTTAATGGATTGTTATTTACTAGAACAATTAAAAACCATATCAATAGTATCCATGTCCAGATGTCAGCTACAGTTTATTTGAATCGTAAGAACTCCAGAGCTCACCTCAAGAGCCTTCTCAGCATTTGTTTCTGTAATTACACCTACAGCTGCATTGGCAGCCAAAATCAACAGGATGACCTGTGCATATAACAAAATCAGCACAACCAAAAAACAAATATCTAGACCATAAACCAAAAAACAAATATCTAGACATGGAAACCTGAATGGTAGAAAAACCATATATATGAGTTGTATGTTGTACCAACTACTACATACGATGCATACCAAAAAAATAAGGAAGAAAGATATAGATAGAGCACCAAAATAAATTCCAGATCACATCAGCCTGTCTTGGCATAAAATTTTGGGTTTTTTAAATGCCCTGTAGCATGTAATTAAAGCATCTAAAATTTCAAAATAACAGTCATTGTATATACAAAACTAAAAAAAAATGGAGGGATGAGATGCATTCAAAGTAAAACAACAAAAGACCTTTTAATAAGAATATGATCTTATTTTTACAAATGAAAAGTAGGGATTCTCGTATTCATCCAGAGTTCATGCATTTCCTTAAAATGTCTGATCTTTTCATTAATGAAACTGTTCAACGTATGTCAATACTGAAACAATATACATATGCAACCCTACTTTAATTTGATCCTAACTAGGATGAAACTTTTGATTTTACATGCCATGTGGCATCCAGTGTAAAGCTTACATAAGTTTAAATATCAATAAACTAGCTCAGTTTGTTGGTATGTAACAGAAATCAATTCATATGAAAGAAGAGAGAAATCATATCTTACAAAAGGCTCCAGAAAAGCTGTCAAGCCTGTTTCCCCATTAATCAAAGCCAAAACGAGAGAAACAGCAGCAGCAGCAATCAATATTTTAACAAGCAAATCATCAAACTGTTTTAGAACCAATTTCCAAAAGGGAGTTCCTGTTTAGAGAGCAATGTGGAACATATAAGCCTCAAGGCAGCATTTATTTTTCTAAATAGAACCATCCATTATCACAGATAGCTTAAATGCAATAAAAAGCAGAATTATAGACCCTCAATTGATGTCAATTAATCAAGAAGAAACAAGATGAATATCCAATATCCATATATGATTACCAATCAAGAATCTCCAACAGGATCAAATCCATGAATGATACATTGAAGAGAGACACAAATAAAGAGTTTTCATGAAACTCATCTAACTATCTAATGACTCGCCACGTCTCAAAATTCCATTTATTCCCTCTCTATAGCCTAACCCTCCAAAGGGCAAGAAAATAGTCCAAACATAAATAGGAGTATTTGATTTATTTTACGGATATAAGATCATTATTCAGATTTAATAAAAATATCAAAGATTTTTTCTCTAGATTTTTCTATTGTTATAGCCTTAGGGCTTGAGAACCCTAGTTTTATCTTTCACCTTATGTTGCGTCAAGTGATATCAGAGTGGGTCAACATCCAGATTGATGGCGAACTGTGCAGAGAATCATGGAGCAATTGGTGGCAACCATCTCCGTGACAGTGATAAGGGGATGCAAACTGTTTGGGATTGGCTAGATTGCCATTCAATAGCAATGCAACTTTAGAAAGGTGAGTGCATAATGGGTTTGGCAACTTCAATGCCAAATTTGATTAGCTTACAACCATGCTTGAGGTAGTAGGGTTGCGCACGATCATGAACGGAAAAGAAGATATGCATGTGTCAGGGATGACGCACGAGGCCAGCACAACCCTAAACCAATTCTTGCAAATCCTCATGGTCAATATGACTACGGGTATGCATCTAATGAAGATCTATTTTGGTTGATGAGAGGCACAAACAAGAATTGCAACGAGGAGAGAAACATACTTAAAGACTTACCTCAAGGCCGACCTTGGACCTATTCTTAAAATTTCACTTAGACAACCACTTGCATATATGAAGGGTGTTGGTGAAGATAAATTTGATGGGGTTGTGGAGCCTTGTCAAATCAAGACAAACAACCACAACCTGAGAGACAAATCGATCATCTTGATTCAAAGTTAGTATGAGCAAAAACCTTATGATCGTAAAGATGTTTTATGCAAACCTGATGGAGTATATTGAAAATTTATATGATGATGAAGATCTTGCGAACAAGGACATGAAGGACCCAACAATTTCTATCAAGTCTTCTAGAGATATTATATTATATAAGATTATATTGGTGTTCCTTTAAATACAACCATTGAAGTATTGGACATAGATGATGTTGAACTCTAAGTTTGAGGTAAAGAAATGTGAGAAGGAGTTACAAGTGAACTTCATAGGAACAGAAAGTATACCATCAAACATGGATATTTTCTTATTATACACGCATCATGAATTAAATTTTGAGGTTCACAGGTCAAAGACATGCTACTTCATGAATAAGTTAATACAAAATTATATTTGAAGTATTTGTTCCTTTGAGTTGGAAGAGTTCAATTTCTAACAGATAACTTGAGAACAAGTTTTTCTCAAGTGGAGGAGATGACATAGAACAACTATCCCAAAAGTTTATGGACCAGATTCATAAGGCTAGGTCTAAAAAGATGTCCGCACCAAAACCACGAGGCATCCAATATGAACCTAAGTTATTGTTTTCTTGTTTTAATTATTTTAATATGAACCTAAAGTTATTGTTTTCTTGTTTTTATTATTTTTCCTAGTTACTTTTGGATTTTAATTATTTGTTTCCTAATTAGCTTAAAACTTCAAATTTAATTAATATTTTACTATTTAGGAATCCTTTCCTGTAAAGGTTTTTAGGACTAATATAAATAGGAATGTTTTGTTTATTTCATGAAGATCAAGACTATCATTTAGACTTAATAAAATGGTTTAAGAATTTTCTCTGGATTTCTCTACATTTAGGTTTGTAACCCTAAGGCTTGAGAACCCTAGTTTTATCTTAGCTTTAAGTTGTAATCACTAACATACTTTGACTACATCAAATAAAGTTAAAAGAAACGTGGAAACTACAATTGCACTAGAAATGCAATATGATATGAGAAGGTTTAAAGCAAGACTGTTGTAGGCCAACCCAACCAACCTCCAGCATCAACAAGCAACTATATAAGTTTTCAACCTTTTCAATTAGGAGGTTGTTAGTATCACTGCAGTCAAGAAACTCTCTCTCTCTCTCCATACCTTTCTTCCCTTCATCCCTTCCCTCTTGATCATATTTTAATTTAATTTCAGATTCCATATTAACTCGATCATCCTGAACACGCACTACCTAACAATATCCACAAATCAACTCAACAAAGCCTTAAACCTATCTAAATTCCATGATAAAACATGAAAGAGAGGAGCCAGCAACTATACGAAAATTCTCATGTGACTAACATATAAGACAAAAGGCAAACAGATGAACCAGGAAGTTTCATATGATTAACACAAAAAAGCAGTTTAAGTATTCAAAATCTAAGGAAACCAGTGACATGTGTCATGTACTTACTTGTCTCTTCAGGCAGCACTGCAGACCACAATTGAAGCATACAGCCAAAGGACACGAGCCATTTAATGCAAAAGAAAGGGGGGTTAAAATCCATAGTAATTTTATTTTTTTGACAAACCGGAAAAGAGTCCAGTGGCACTAAGATGAGGATAGCTGCTGAAATGGAACATTTTAATCACTTTATGTATTGTAGCACTACATAGAGATATCAAAATAATCGCAGATTGCGAGCAATTGAAAAAAAAAAAAAACAGCAAACATTTTAAAAGCAGATGGAAAAACAAACACTTACAAGGATACAATCTTGAAATGCAGATTCGACTGAATAAAAATAGTCAGAGTCTGAACATACCGTTTTTACCATAAACTTTTGCATGTAGCGCCACCTGCAACAACACCACCAACAGTGATAACAAATCTTAAAACTTGAGCTTGAATCCTAATAATCAGTTCAGAACAGAAAAATACGCATACCTGAGAATCGCTGAGCCCTTTTGCAGGGTCTACCCTAAAAAAATCCAAAACCTAGAGAGAAAGCAGCCATAGCTTGTTACAAATTGATCTTCTCCATTGTTAAGCGAATATTGTAGCGTAAGAGAATCCATGGAACGGGATTGGTTACCTCGGTGATGGATCTAGCGTACGCGTCTTCCATTGAGAATCTGAGAAATTAAATCTAACAATTTTTATAACAGGCTGCTACTTCTTAACATTTCTAGAGAACTTGGCTTCTGTCTAAGATCTGAAGCGGAACTGTTTTTTTATATGTGTGCGTGTTTTTTGTTTGGTTTCCAAATTTAGGCATTTAAGTTTTTTTTTTAAATTATGTTAATTATAAATTAAAATAAAACATAATAATCTTTTTATTATTATTTCAAAGTCTTGTATAATGTTTTTTAAAAAGTATTTTTTAAAACTATTTTTAATTTTTTAAATCAATTCATCAAAACTAAAAATACAACTTTATAACAAATCAATTTAATATTTTTAAAAATCAAAAATGCTTTTAAAAAGCACTCAAACATAATTTTAAACAAAAAATAATAATTATTATGATTGTAAGTTGGATAAATTAACATGGTTGATCTCAAAGGAACTTGTTTAAAGACTTAAATAAAATAAAACCATGTTATATTTTTTTTTAAATAATTTTGATTAAATTATTTCAGTCTTCATGTATTAATTGAGGTATTAATTGCAGCATTATATTGAGTGCTTTGCGTTAAATATCTCCGCATCGGGACATAAAAACAAATTTTTTTAGTCAAAAAACTAATATATATAGGTTTTTAAACCTTTTTGTACAAGAAAAAATATAAATCAAAAAATTTATACATGTGTTTAATTAAATAAATCAATAATTATTTTATATATATATATATATATATATATATATATATATAAATAACAATATTTCTACTTGACTCGCATTGGTGGAAGCTGGGCAATTTATTTTTGAAGCAGAAAAATTATATTATTATTACAAAAAACACTAAAATAGATCAGTGATTTACTGTTGATCTCCTGTTCACGCACACCCAGATCCACTGTGGACTGGGGTGCGTGATCTGCTGCTTCACCTGTTCATTTTAAAGATTCAAAAGTTGATTGTACGTGAATTTACAAAAAACACTAAAATAGATCAGTGATTTACTGTTGATCTCCTGTTCACGCACACCCAGATCCACTGTGGACTGGGGTGCGTGATCTGCTGCTTTACCTGTTCATTTTAAAGATTCAAAAGTTGATTGTACGCGAATTAAAAATGAAATGAAGAGCTGAAGCAATGCAGCCCATTTTTAAAAAGTCAAAAGTTAGCTAATGCACTGTCTCAAACTCTACATGAATTAAAGAGATTAGGTTAGGCCACGTGAATTCACCTCCCCATACGTGAATTGACCTCCCCCGTCACGTCATATTGGGAAAGCTCCTCCCTCCTCAACGAGCTCAACCTCCAGAATATCTAGAACCGTTTGGGATTGGACTAGATCGGTTCACTCAATATTATTATATTATTATTTTATTATTAACTTATAAGCTATATGTGAAAATATTGTTCATATAATACTATTTATGATTGAAACAGTTGTTTCATTTAATAATTTTTCGTTCCTTCATTTTGTCCTTTTCTGCTTTGCCTACATGACTCTCTCCCCTATTTTCTTCGCTTATAAGCTAACAATAACAGGTCAATGACAGCTGAGAGAGAAATTGTCGACCTGGTAAAAATGGATTCAATTCTACAAGCCTTTTCAATTCTCTCTCATCTCGAAAGAATTTGACCAGAGGAATTGAATCCAAAAGCCCCCGCTTTCCTTCACCTGGGTTCACTCTTTTTCTCTTTAATATCTCTGTCCTCGACCAAATTTTGTGTTTTTTTTCCATTTTTTTTTTATTTTCAAGTAACTATGTTTTGATTCTCTTTTGGATTTTTTGAAGGCTAATGGAAGATGACGTTTCAAACCTGTTTCGAAGTGTGTCAATGCGAACTCAAAAGATTGCTCTAAAAATGATTGTTGCGCTTGCCAGCAATGATAACAAAACTCAGGTTTCTGATTTTTTAGTGAAGGATTTTTTATTTTGCAATTATTTGAACTATTAAATAAGAGTAGTGAACTGGGTTTCTGTTTTTAAATGAAAAGATTGAATTTTTATTTATTAATGTTTGGCTTATTTGAGAAAGATATTAGTTGCTGGGGCTTTGTTTTTAAATTGGGAAGATCAAAGCCTTTTGTTGTTTTACTTATGTTTCGTTGATTTAAAGAAGATGGTTTTGGATTTCTTTTAAGGCAGCAATTGCTAGACTTGAAGCATTGGAGAATGATTATATAGGGATGGAAACAGTAGAAGCAGTTGATGATGATGAGCTTCTCTTGACGATGACGATGATGGTATTAACTATTAAAGTCTCATTCATTTTTCTCTCTGTTTTTTCTGTCTTGAAAAAACCTTTGTTGCATTATCCATTGCTTTGCTTTGCTTTGTATAGTTTCAGGTTAAAGAGAATGTCCTTTGATGCATTAAATATGTGGAGTGTTTTGTGTGTATGATATGTTTATGTTTTCCCTGTCAATTTTTCTTTTGCAAGAATTATATATAGCTAGCTGGTTTTCTTTATTAGTATTCACAAAGAAGTTTGTTGTGTGCTTCTTTTTTCTGTTATTTTTTTCATGGTGTCAATTATCTATTCTAATGCATCTTCTGTGTCGGCAAGATAAGTTTCTGGCAAAACATGTCCCTTTTTGTGAATTTGTTTTTCAATAATGTTATGCAAAGCTATGCCCCATATTTATGTTTAATTACCTTTATTTTAAAATATTAAAACATGTCCCTTTTTGCGAATTTGTTCTGCAAGGATTTTTGCTTAGCGTGCATTTATTTAAAAAGTTTTGAACTTGACATTTTGATCATCAACCCATAACCAACATTTGATTCTTTGGATAGGGAGAATGAGAAACCTTCTTAAAATTCCTTCCAAGTTGTCATCACAAGTAGTGGTGGTTTGATGGGATTGCATAGCAACGTGAAAGGTGATCATATTGTTTATGTCTTTTAGCCATATTGTTTTAAAACATTATTTGATCTCCATTGCAGTCAGAAAGGCACAAAGCATAAGACTCGGCAAGCAAAAGCACTTGAGAATGCTAGGAAAGCCCCAAGATATTTCTTGGAGCTCTTATATGAGGTATACATGGAACGCCAAACATGTATTGATTGTATGAATAGTAGGTCTAAATGTAAAACAGACAAAAACATGCAAAGCTAGAAGCTTTGCCTCCGCATGTTCCATCATATATGATGGCAGCAGTGGGATCCAAGCTCTACTTTCTGTTGGCATTTCTGTATAGTTCACTTCCAATTATACATGTGCGACGTGTGGAATACGCTTTTGTTCGATCTAATGCCAGAAGATACATGATGATGCCCATTGCTTGAAATTTTTGGCCTGATTGGTAAGACTTGGGTGAGGCTTTTTTTTGGTAGATATAACAACACTTCACCTCCATGCGCTCACTTTGATATACTAGAGCTATTTATGTATTGTGCCACTCTGATTTTCAGTATATGTGTGTAATAAGCAGATGGAGGCTTTATTCTCGGCACATGTACATCTGTTTCACTTGATTCAGTCAGATGTCCAAGGGTATATTTTGATCCCTTCTACACTTTTTTAGCCAATGTCTTGCTAGGTTGTCCTATATTATTAGATCTTTTTGGACATGAAGTCAATATTTGTTATAGTGAAATCGTGTTCTTGAAATTTTTTTAAATATGTTTTTGCTATAAATTATTTTTTTAGTATTTATGAACTGTTTTGATGGGTTGATATTAAACAAACTTTCAAAAAAATAACAATAATATTTTAATGATTTTTAATAAAAAAAAACACTTTAAAAAATAACTAAATAACTACTGCAATAATATTACTATAATACCAGACACTGCCTAAAATTTTATCTATATTTTCCCATGTGAAAGTTATAATTTATCTGTCGTTTCGCGTGAAAAAGGATTATTTAGATATTTTTCTTTGGGAAACCGAGTTTGCCCCTGGAAATCAAACCCCAACGGGTGCAAAAAGATTAAAACCATTTCATAGAACAAGCAAACTAACATTTGCCAAATGCATATTGCATCATTTCTGATATTTTTGTCTTCCTATGACTAGAGTTGTCTCTTTAGATTCTGGATCATTAGTTACGGACAATAAAAGTAAATGGAGGGGATTTTCCAACTTCTAAGAATTAAATATATTTTATTGAAACAAGCACTCGATCCAGAAGCGCACCACATCAATTTCTTATTGGAACACTCTTATTAGGGACATAACTATTACTAAAAGTTAAAACGGGTCTTAGACTTATACAATGAATAATAATTTTTACTATTTAAGTAGACTCTAGCTATGAGGGTATTTTTTATTTTTTATATTTTTTTACATGGTAAAATAACTATACTACTTATATATAAGACAAAATAACACAGTAATCACTAAGAGTATTATTGTTAATGTATATTTTTTAAATGGTTAAATATAAAATATTTCCATATAAGATAAAATTGCATAATAAATGCTAGGGTCAGCAGGGACATTGCATATTTTTTTAAAATGGACAAATATGCATATACCTCCATATAAAATAAAATTCAAGAGTTATTATTTAAGGTGTAGCGGTAATTTAATATTTTTTTTATTATATATTCTGACAAGATACTATATGCACATTGCCAGACGTGCCACCCATTCAATGTTCACGTGGTTTTGAACGGCGCGTGTAATGTTGTCTGGCGTGTAAAAATACCACACCGGAGTCTAGAATTATTCTTCGTCATATTCTTTTTCTCCTGATGCGGCGCATGTGGTTCCAAGGTGGCTGGAGACGTTTTGATGGTTAATTGAATATTTTTCCCCTGTTCTCTGTGATGTTTGCGAAAATATACGTTAAACCACGTTGTTTATTGAGTTTTGATTGTAGTCCATGATCTTTCGATTGTTTTGTATGATTTTTATTTCTGTTATATAAATTTTGAGATTTTAATTTTGTCATTCAATAAAAATTGATTATATATTGTAGTTTCATTTCGGTTTTCGGTTTTCAGTCTTTTAATTTTCAGATTGATTTGAAATTCTTAATATTTTCGATATCAATTTTTTTATTTGTTTCATTTATATCCTTCAATACAAAGTGATTATATATTTTAGTTTAATTTCAGTTCTCATTCTTTTAATTTTCGATTTGATGTTAAATTCTCTAATTTTTTAGATACTAAAATTTAAATTTGTTTCAATTTTTGTCCTTTAAATTAAATTTATTTAACTAATTAAATATTAAAATAACCAATTACAACATGTATAAAATCAATCATTTTATTATATAAAATAAACCCAGCGCAACGCGCGGGCAAATAACTCGTAGATATATATAAACCGTGTGGCTGTTTCCCCATTCACTATACATTGTGAGGAAACACACTGTGGATTGAATATTTTTTGTCCGTGCGTCACGCAAATTCATCTGTCTTTTTTTCCCAGTTTTGAACAGAGGATTAACGAAAAAGCCCCTTGAAAACGACAAAATAGTGCACAGGAACTAGGGGGTTTACCGGTTTTTCCATTTTATTTGCACAGTGAATAGATGAAAAAAGCCCCCGTAAACAACAAAATAGAGTATAGTAAATGGGGGCAACTACGTCCTTTCCCTTACGGTTTTTCCATAAATATAAGTAGGAATAGGGGCTTCTTGGTAATTAACTCATATTTTTTTTTTTCGGATTAATTGTTGGCGCGTCATACGGACGCGCCAGCAGCGTTCGACCCTATGCGCCCCTTAGGCGGCGTGTGCGGCTTCTTTCCGCCTTCAAAAATTACCTTTCGTCGTGCCAGAAGATACGCTGGAAGGTCCTCTATCTTCAATCGCGGCGCGTTCCGATCATAGATATCCGGATAATCGGCGGCGGAAGATTTTTCATCGGCCGTCGCTTTTCTCTCTCCTGCAGCCGCAAAGTCAGATCCGGTCCCTTATGTGTTGTGATAAGTTCGGTTTGGTCCTTGATGTTTTGATTTCGTTTTTATTACTGATTTATTAAAATTAAAGTTTTATTGTTTTTAATTGTGCCCTTCAATTAAAACTGATTATATAAGAAGTTTTTATTTCAGTCCTTATACTTTTGATTTTTGATTTATTTTTTATTCCTTCAATTTTTTCGGTACAGATGTTTTGAATTCTTTAATTTGGTCCTCCAATTGAAATTGGTAGTATATACAAAGTTTGATTTCAATCCCTCTTCTTCTGATTTTTTATAAAATGACAACAATTTTCATTATTTATTTTTGGTCCTCCAATTGTTTTTTGTTTCAATTTTATCCTTTAATTGGAATTAATTTTATATATGTTATGTTTCATTTTGGTCCTTATTCTTTTAATTTTTTATTTGGTATTAATTCATTTGTTTTTTTAATGTTTTTTTATTGATATTTATGCATCTATGCTTTTAATTTTTATCCTTTTTTTGTTTTATTTTTAATCGATTCAATCCTGAAATTTTAATTTATGTTGATAATTATTTTTAAATTGATATTACACATTTGTTCCCTTTATTTTTTTTATTGTTATTTTAATTTGTTCTTTTGATTAAATGATTTTTATGATTTGTTATTTACGTAGCAATAATGACAATTTTAGTTATTATTTTTTAATTGTTTTTTATACAAATCTTTTGCTTTTTTTGTAATGATTTTCAAGGGCAATTTAATTATTTGAATTGTTCTGATAGTAATATTGATAATAATTTTAACTATTATAATAATCATTTTACTATTAATATTGCTCATTTTTTCTCTTTGTTCATTTTTTTTTTGTTCTTTAGATCGAATGATTTTTATGATTTGACTATTTATGCAATGATCATGATAATTTTAGTTTTTTTTTTATATATACAAAAATCTTTTGTTTTTTTTATGATTTTTCAGGGCAATTGAATTATTGAAATTGTTTTGACAATAATTTTGATAATAATTTTAACTGTTATAGTAATGATAATGATAATAATATAAGGATTAGATTTTCAATTTATGTATTCATTTTTTTGTGAATAGAAAATTAACTATTTATTTTTGTTATTTGATTATTGGAGGTTTTTTTTATATATTAATTCATTTATTTTTTTTAATTCTTATACAATGTTTATTTTTTTTCGTATTTATACATCTATATTTTTAGTTTTTTTATAGTTTTTTTTAATCGGTTCAATCCTAAGATTTGAATTTAAATTGGTAGTCATTTTAAAATTAATATTGCTTCCTTTTTCCCTTTATTGATTTTTTTTTGTTTTTTGTTATTTTTATTTATTATTTGGATTAAATAATTTTTATGATTTTACTATTTATGCAATAATAATGATAATTTTAGTGATTGATTTTTTATTGCTTTTTTTATAAATCTTTTGCTTTTTTAATATTTTTTCAAGACAATTTAATTATTTTAATTATTTTGATAGTAATATTGATAATAATTTTAATTGTTGTAATAATGATAATGACAATAACATAAGGATATATTTTCAATTTTTATTTTCATCTTTTTGTAGATAAAAAATTACTACTTATTTTATACTGGTTATTTCATTGAAATCTATTAAACAGATAAATTTATATCCATTTAAAATTTATATATTTTATAGAAAACTTGCACCTCACAAAAATTATATACAGATTTGTTTTTTTTATGATTTTTCAGGGCAATTGAATTATTGAAATTGTTTTGACAATAATTTTGATAATAATTTTAACTGTTATAGTAATGATAATGACAATAACATAAGGATTAGATTTTCAATTTATGTATTCATTTTTTTGTGAATAGAAAATTAACTATTTATTTTTGTTATTTGATTATTGGAGGTTTTTATATATTAATTCATTTATTTTTTTTAATTCTTAGACAATGTTTATTTTTTATTCGTATTTATACATCTATATTTTTAGTTTTTTTATAGTTTTTTTTGCTGGGATTTTTTTTAATCGGTTCAATCCTAAGATTTGAATTTAAATTGGTAGTCATTTTAAAATTAATATTGCTTCCTTTTTCCCCTTATTAATTTTTTTGGTTTTCTGTTATTTTAATTTGTTCTTTGGATTAAATGATTTTTATGATTTTACTATTTACGCAATAATAATAATAATTTCAGTGATTGGTTTTTTATTGCTTTTTTTTATAAATCTTTTTTTTAATAATTTTTCAGGGCAATTTAATTATTTTAATTGTTTTGGCAATAATATTGATAATAATTTTAATTGTTGTAATAATGATAATGACAATAACATAAGGATATATTTTCAATTTTTATTTTCATCTTTTTGTAGATAAAAAATTACTACTTATTTTATACTGGTTATTTCATTGAAATCTATTAAACAGATAAATTTATATCCATTTAAAATTTATATATTTTATAGAAAACTTGCACCTCACAAAAATTATATACAGATTTATTATTTTATCTAAATTTATGTTATGATAAAAAAATTATACATAATAAATATTTTTTATGTTAAAAAAATATGATTTCACCCGCGACGAGATGCTGGTGCCATGGCTAATAAATGTATAAATATTGTCAAATTGGTTTTTCATACCGAGTAAAAAAAGAAAAATGAATCAAAAAGTTAATACTTATATACAAATCAATGATATAATAATAATAATAACAACAACAATAATAAATTAAAATAAAATTATTGGGCCATGAAGCATTTTTTATTTTTTTTTAAATCACACTTATAAAATCCTCAACAATTCATGAGAAGTTAACTATGATATAAAATGCCCCCCTAAACTTAGGGTGTGTTTGAAAGTTTGAAAGTGTGTTTAGAAAATATTTTTGTAAAATATTTTTATTTTTTATTTTAGATTAAATTTTTTAATATTTTTAGATCATTTCAATGTGTTAATACCAATATTAGTTTTTTAAAAATAAAATAAAAAATTTATTTTAATATATTTTTAAATAAAAAATATTTTAAAAAATAACTCCATACATATTTTCAAACAATTAAGTTTCCGCTAAAATCTAGAAATAAAAGACAAAACAGGATAAATAAATTAAATAAATATAGTTTCTGATACAAGAGATAATTTTTATCATTTTTTACAGGATCATGTATGATTCTCTATCCTTTTTTGAATCACACGAAAATAAAATTTATGATGCAATTTAATCTAGTTATGCTGTTCAAGATAAATTCAAATTATAGATAAATTAAATTCACATGTTTAAAATATTTATTGTATCTCCGGATTCAATTTCTTTTTATTTCCTGTGGTGCTATCTTTATTTTGTTCCAATTCCTCTCCACCCAGGAAAATAATCAAATCCAAGTGCTGTTCCCAAAGCCCACCGCCGTAAAACAAAAATTCAAATCCAAGTACTTTCCCCAAAGTCTCATCATCTTGTCAACACCGCACAAGCTGTCTTTATGGTATTGCAATTATTTTTAAATATTTTTAATTTAAAAATATATTAAAATATAATTTTTATTTTTTACATTATTTTTTATAGCATATCAAAATAATCTAAAAACACTAAAATTTTATAATATATATCAAAATAATCTAAAAACACTAAAAAATTTATAATTTAAAATAAAAAAATATTTTTTTTAAATACTTTTAAAACACAACACCAAACACCTAAAATTAAGGACAAACAACAGGATTTGTGAGTGGATGAGAAGATAATAGGCCTGTTTGGGAGAGCTGTTGTGGTAGCTTTTCAAAGTGTTTTTTGTGCCGAAATATATCAAAATGATATTTCTTTATTTTTAAAAAATTATTTTTAATATCAGCAAATCAAAATGATCTAGAAATACCAAAACATATTTAATTAAAATAAAAAATAAAAAAAATTAACAAAAAACTGTGACGCGGTGGGTGAAACGCCGCGCCAAACAACTTCAATGATGTTTTGGTCACTGTGGAGCTGAGATTTTGAAGATTGTACGTATTTAATCTTGATAAGAGGAAGAAAAATGATGAATAATTGAAATGAGTAGACAGTAAACTAATTGTAATATTAATTATTTCTATTAAGTATAATAAATCATGGTGATTGATTTCTATTTTATAATAAATACCTGAATTATTTTTAAAAATTGAATTCCACTTCAAATTCAATTATTTACACTAAAAATATATTTCATTAAAATTTATAAATATACAAGTTGTTGCTATGCCCGTAGTTCATACCAGTATGATCTATTAATTGGGCAGCGATATGGGCCATGAAATGAAAATCTAAAAACTGAAGAATACCCAAAGGCCCAAAGTTAGGTCAACCATCTTTTGATGTTAACTCCTCCAAAATATTTTTATACTAGGAGAGGCCCGAGCGCAACCCAGGGAAGCTGAAAACCGCTGTCGTTCGATAAACATACCGGTCCAAGAACGAGCCGGTCCAGGTATAAACAATACAGAAAGAGTCAATCATCTCGCTTTAAACCCTCGCAAAAAACCTAACACGCCCCGCGTCGCCTCCTTTCATGTTTTCGTCTCTCTCTCTCACTGCTCCTCATCACTTCGTAACTACTTAAACCCTAGATACTATAACTCGCCGATTTCTCTTTTGACTTCTAGTTTAGCCCAGTAGAAATGCTAGGAGCTGCTTATAGGAACAGCTCAATCGAGTGGAGGCCGTCTCCAGTTGTATCCCTAGCCACCAGCGCCGACGAGTCTCAGGTCGCTGCCGCCCGTGAAGACGGCTCACTCGAGATTTGGCTCGTCTCTCCTGGCTCCGTCGGCTGGCACAACCAGCTGGTACTTCGCTGTCACACTTCTGACTCTTTATCTGTTTCATGAAAGTGATTTATTTAATTAGTTAAAAAGTTTCCCCACGTTTTTTGGGACTTCTTATGTGTAGACGATTCACGGGAACCCTAATTCGAGAGTTTCGTCGCTTGCGTGGTGTCGTTCTGGCTCGAAGGGATTGCCTTGTGGTAGATTGTTTTCGTCTAGCATTGATGGTTCAGTTTCGGAATGGGATCTTTTTCATTTAAAGCAGAAGGTGAAATTTTGCCTGCATTTTCTGTTTTGACGTGTAGTTTTTAGACTTGAAAACATATGCTATATGAATCACGAGGTAGTGATCTTTCACACTTATAATTAATGACTTTACGATCTCAATAACTTTCCTATATTTTGTTGAACTCGTTGGCAGAATGTTTTGGAGTCAATTGGGGTCTCAATCTGGCAGATGGCAGTGGCGCCTTCTAGTAATTCAACAATTCACACAGAGCTTAAGCCACCGCACCTTGGAAACGGGTATTTAAATGGCAGACACAAAGGTGGTGAAGAGTCTGAATACAGCAGTGAGAGTGAAGATGATTCGGACTTGGATGAACAACGTGAGCAAATAGTTGTTGAGGATCCATGTCTGGCAATTGCTTGTGATGATGGGTGTGTCCGGATATACACTGTTCCTGAATCAGATGGGCTAATATACAATAAAACGTTGCCCAGGGTCAGTGGTGAGATATCCGCACCTCTGTGAACCCTCTGGCAAGTTGTTCCTTTTCTCTTTTTGCAGAACTATTTGCTCATGTGATTGTTTGCAGGGCGTGTTTTAAGTGTGACATGGAGTCCTGATGCGAGTAGAATATATTCAGGCAGTAGTGATGGGTTAGTTTTCTTTACAATTTTCCATCTAGGTGTAGCCTTGTGAATCCGACTTCAAAACCTTGGAGCTAATCTTAAAATGAGCAAACAATTTCTGGAATATTGTAGTTTTTTTTGCTAGAAAGTTTTTTTTTTTTTTTATGATATTCATCTTAAAATATATACCACCACCTTATGCATGTCAGCATTCTTGCAGTTTTATAAGGTGCTGGGATGCTAAGCTGGGTAATGAGATATACAGGATAACAGCTGGGCTCGGTGGTCTGGGTAGCGGATCTGACCTTTGTATTTGGTCTTTACTTTCCCTGAGGTAGATACACAAGGATTCCTGTTTGTCTGTTTAATGTGGTCAAGTAGGCGCACAATTCCTCTAGGTCATGTTTTAGTTCTACAGCATTCTGACAATTGATTCTTATTTCAGATGTGGGACCCTGGTCAGTGCAGACAGTACTGGTGCTGTTCAGTTTTGGGACTCTCAACATGGGACGCTTTTGCAGGCACATACTTCTCACAAGGGTGATGTGAATGCTCTGGCAGCTGCACCTAGTCATAACAGGGTGTTCTCTGCTGGATCAGATGGTCAGGTACAGATATATTTCTTATATATAGTTCAAATTTGCTATAATTTTCTAACCATGTCACTGTCCATTAAGAGATGCAAACGATAAATTCAGTACATGAGGTTTCTAACCTCTATTTTATACTACTAAGTAACACTCTCATTGCTGTTATCTCACAAAAATGCCAGTTGCTATCCATTCAATTAAAGTCAGGCACGGAGTTTACTATTTGGCTAATGTTTTGCTGCACTTCTGTTTGCAGGTTATTCTTTATAAACTTACCAGTGAGACAGTCGAATCTGGTGATGACATATCTTCTTTTAAGATGTTGAAGAAATGGATCTATGTTGATTATATAAGAGCTCATACACATGATGTTAGAGCCCTGACAGTGGCGGTACCCATTAGTCGAGAAGGTGCATGTAATATCTTTTACCTTGTGCTGTATTTATCATGGTGCTTTAGTATGTATTTTTTCTCCCCCCTCTGATTCTGCATTCTGATGTTTCTCACTTACTGACTCTGAATGTTTCAAAATGACAGATCCTTTGGCTGACGATAAAATTAAAAGAATTCGTCATAAAAAAAAGCCTGTTGATTTTAGTTATAGTAAGTGGGCGCATTTGGGAGTTCCTATGCTTATCTCTGCTGGTGATGACACAAAGCTCTTTGCCTATTCTGCTCAGGAATTCACTAAGTTCTCGCCCCATGATATCTGCCCAGCACCCCAAAGAGTGCCAATTCAGTTGGCTCTTAATACTGTATTCAACCAGAATAGCTTGCTTCTAGTCCAGTCATCTTCATGGTTAGATATACTCTGTGTTCAAACAAAAGGTGGATCCTTGACTGGTACTGGTCCTGGTTCATCAAGGGGCCGTGCAACAACTGATATTCTAGCTCGAATTAAGACCAAGGGATCTCGGAAAATTATTTGCAGCACAATTTCTAATGCAGGGGTTCTATTTGCTTATTCAGACCATGTTAAACCCAACCTTTTTGAATTAAAGAAGGAAGTCAGAAAAAGTGCATGGAATGTCAATAAAAAGCCTCTCCCTCAGAAATTGCCATATGCACATTCCATGGTCTTCAGTGCTGATTCATCTCGACTGATGATAGCAGGGCATGATAGAAGGATATATGTAAGTCTTTTTCAGTAATCATCCTTTTTCTTTACCTTATTTGTTACTGGAAATTTCACTCATGTTCTAATTTTGAAATCACAGTTCTGGTGAAAACACGTGCCCTTGTTTTTCACAAATTTATTTGTTACCCTCACTTTTCCTAGATCATTCTGTTGAGGTGGATGAAGCTTGAATGGATCATGTTGTTATTAACCTTTTTTAATAACCCCACTTGCTTTTGTTGGTGCTGCAGGTTGTGGACGTGGGCAGCTCAGAGCTAGTACATACCTTTACACCATGTTGTGAGGAAAATGATGAGGAGTTACCACCCAATGAACCTCCCATAACTAAAATGTTCACTAGTTGTGATGGGCAGTGGTTAGCGGCCATCAACTGCTTTGGTGACATATATGTTTTTAATCTGGAAACACAAAGGTATGGAATCTGGCTTCTTAAAGGCTCTTTATAGTGCCAGCTTTATTTGCACTTTGACTCCCTTTTTTTCTGCATGTTGTATCACAGCTTCAGTATGTTCCCTCATTGCAACCTGTAATTTAATTGAGATCCTTGATATTCAAGAAAGTTGTTTGGAATGTGATCCTTGATATTCAACATTAAACCCTAAACCTAATGTTTGGTTGGTTATTTTTATTGAATATAAGAAACTTGATGAGTCCATACTGTGATTGCAAGTCTCATGGTTTCTTCTTCTAGACTAATTATTTTTTACCTTTGTAAAACAGGCAACACTGGTTCATTGCAAGATTGGATGGTGCCTCAGTAACAGCTGGTGGTTTCCCCCCTCAAAAGAACAATGTGCTTGTAGTCACAACATCTTCAAATCAGGTCTATGCATTTGATGTGGAGGCAAAACAGTTAGGAGAATGGTCAATGCGGCATACATTTGTTCTACCAAGGAGATACCAAGAATTTCCTGGGGAGGTCATTGGGCTTTCTTTCCTGCCCATGTCAAGCCCTCCTTCAGTTATCATTTATAGTGCCAGGTGCTGCTCTTCTCTCCTTGTTTATTTTCTCAGTTTTGATTACATCAATGGATTGGTGTGTAATTTTTTCCATCCACCCATTTTAATTTGGAGTACTGAGTTAATGGGCGCCATTCTCATCCATCCATTCCCATACTTGGTCTTCTAAGAACACTCGCAATGTTCTTTCACTAACTATTTTGATGTTAAACATAATGTTTTGAGATTGTCTATGATGTAGGGCAATGTGCTTGATTGACTTTGGGATGCCAGTGGATCGAGAGGAAGATAGCGACTTGGTAAACAGCCAGCATTCTCCACTGAAGAAGTTACAAACTACTACCATGAATGGGGGACTGAGACGTAGGTTGAAAGAATATCAAGCAGAGACAAAACTTAGAAAAAATTTTGAAATTCTTGCTTTCAGAGATCCTGTTTTATTTATTGGCCACCTTTCTGAAAATTCTATCTTGATCATGGACAAACCATGGATGGATGTGGTTAAAACTTTTGAAGCCCAACCTGTCCACAGACATATATTTGGGACATAACTCACATGTCAAGGGTTTATTTACTGGCATGATGGAGAATGGAGATTTGGCAATTTTATCTCGTACTATTGCCATCACAATTTTGATTTCTTAACAGTAAGAGGGGGTGGAGGTGGGACAGTGGGGGTCCCTTGTTGTGCAATGTATCTCTTATAATAATTGCTTTTTACTTGTTAAATTAGCAATTTTGTCTCGACCATATTTTAACCTTGTTCAGTACAAGGGTTTTGATGTATAAATTCATAGATCCAATTCAGTAGTGAATTCTTTTTTTCACGTTTCTTCTGTGTTTTTTTTTTTTTTTTTTTTCATTTTGGACAACAGTAGTCAGGTGTTGAGAATCAAATTATAAAGTTGCTCAAATGGAAATGGAGAAATGTACTTCGCTTATTTTTTTCTGCCTATCTACCTGGATTTGCTAAATTGTCTCCATTTATTCTAGATTTTTTTTGTTACAGCCATTTATTCTGGATTGAGTTGTTGCAAGGTAGGAGTTGGAGAAATTTTGGCTGGTAGTGTAGCCAGTCATTTTTTTTAAAAAAAAATATTATTTTTTATTTGTTTCAAATTAATTAATTTTTAATATTTTAAATTATCTATATATATTTTTTTTTATTATTAAAAATTACTTATGTAATAACCTCTATCACAATATCTAATAAGTTTTTAACTTTAAATGATAATGTTAACCAAGCTTCCATTATGTTTTAAAATATTTTTTTATTTAAAATTATATTAAAATATAATTTTTATTTTTCTAACATAAAAAAGTAATTGAAGGTTTTTTTTTTTTTTACTTGAAAAAATATTCTTAGAACATAATATCGAACAATGTAAATATTAACACCCCTATCTCTCCATCTCTCGGTTCGCTGTGCGACGCCCCTTATTCCTGCTAATGTTTGCAGGAGTGCAAGTGTGAGAAAACTTGGCCAATATTTTAGTTTTTGTTCATATCAATTCGTGATGTTTGATTGCCATTGTTCCGTTTTTGCTTCCATCATCCTTGCACGTGCTTGTGCTACAGAAGCCAGGTCCAGGCTTCAGTTAAATACTGGGCATTCATCTCAAGTGGAAATCGATATAGCCGGGTGCCGAAACCATGTGCTATCATAAGTAAAATCTAAATCCCTGTTTGTTTAAAACCAATATAGTAAAAACTAAACACGAGTAAAATCACGTCGATAAACAGAGCTGAAGACTTCTCTCTTGCACTTGCAATTTACCGCCCCTAAATCCACACTCGAGGGATCGGATAGTTGGATACACAAATGTTTGAACCCGCATGAATGATCTGGATCCTCATCATTTGAAATTCAATCAATCGATTTCCACTCTTTTTTATTATTATTATTTTTAACGGAACTCTTGGACACTCTTTCTTCTTCTTCTTCTTCTTTTTATAGTTTCAAAAGACAGGTTCAAAGTTTGGATCTTCTGGGGAAAAAAGAGGGGATGTATTATTAGTTGAGTTATAATTAACAATCGAAGTTGATTTAACTGTGTGCATGCATTCTTACAAGATCCGAAGCCAGTCTTATGATGTGGATACAATTTATAAGATGACGAGTTAGTTGCAATTATTACAATTATTGGTGTTTGTTTCTGAGAGCATGATAAGTGCGTCCAAAGAAGTTGCCTGGCCAATTCCTGTTGATTAATCGCAATTGCCTGTATACTTCTGCTGTACCCAATTCTTGTTTCTTCTGGATTTCAACTGCCTGCAACAGGATCGGATTGCTAAGAATAATAATCCATCAAGCTACAATATTGGTCTGTCTCCTCCAACGATTTTACCCTTGTTTCTGTAGTTATTTGATCATAGAATTATCATATGGTTGGCGAGGCATTAATCTTAACATATGTCCTATGTTGTCAACATATTTTATGAAGTGGAAACTATAATGAAGGGGGTTTGGCAGGACATAAGGGAGGGTCTTGTCCTTTTTCTAAAATATAAGTCCTTTTCCAAGATATGAGTTCTAATTCTGAGGACAGGAGCCCCTTCAATAAAGATTTGAAGGAAACCCACCAAAACAAATTCAATAATTGAAACCAATATTATGGATGGATCACATTCTTAGCAGGCAGCTATCAAGGGCTAGTGGGGTGGTGCATCTTTCGGTCTTTTTTGGTGGAAAATGAGGCTTCTCTTTTGGCTCCTTCCATCTGAAAAAAATTGTCTGGCTCGAGTCTAGAAGGGCATCGATTGCCAGTTTTACAAACCCTACCTATGTTTAAGCTAGGCTGGTAACAGCAGAAGAGGCGAGAAGTGGGTCACTTATTGGCCTCTGGGATCATTATGCTCGGCCATGGCCCCCTCTTCTCAATCTGTGCATGTGTGTGTGGTTGTGTGTGGGGTGCAAATGGACACCCCTCTCATCAATGCCAAATGTTGAGACACTCTGTTCTTCGAAGGACCACATCTTTTTACCAAGCTTTTCTTCTTGTTTCCGCCTTTCTTACCTGAATTCCTGAATATTCCTCGTCAATTAAACATCTTTAACAATACAACTAGATCGACAACAACTAAAGCTTGAGCCTCCACATTAGACATTTTGCTTTCTGCTTTCCATATTATGTTACATTCCTCTCATAAAGCTGATAAATTTGATTCAGCATACGTAAAAAGTACAGGAGGCAAGAGGCAAGACTGCACAGGATACCTATTAGTTTCCTTATGTGATCACTTTAATAGTGACAAAAGAAGAACAATAAAAAAGTGTCTTGAAGACAGAGAACTAATTTATTTTTTTATGTTCTAATGTTGTTTCCCACTGCACTGACAGGAGCGAATAGTAAAAAGGAGTGGAATTGGACAAAAACAAAAACAAAGGAACAAAATCCCATTTGAGATACAATGACCTTCCTTTTCTTTTACCTTCTTCCAATTCTTTCTCCATAGTCTTGAGCAACTGCAGTGGCAGAGACAGGCTGCCCATCATTACAGTTTGTCATTCCATTTTCTTGCCTGAAAACCACCTGCCAATACATTAATCATTAGAAACTTGAGAAAATAGAACTATCAATGAATCCTTAAAGCTCATAGTTTTAGATTAATTATTATCAATCAGGAATTGAACAAATACTGACCTGGTTCTTTTGAAGCTGCCTTTTCAGTATGCGAGGATTTATAGAATCCAAGGTGCTTCTTGAGTGAAGATTTCCCCTGTAATGCCATGGTATTGGCCATTTGAAGTGGTGAAATTAGAAAAATATTTATGGAGCAACCCCCCCCCCCCCCAAACACTATACAGATTCGCCCCGAATCGCACACATATTATTTGATAAGGCAAAGAGATGAGTGCTAAGAAATGGGGGGAACAAATCTGAAAAAAAGGGAACGCCGACAAGTACCTTCAAATGTGTAGCAGAAAAACCTTGGGAGAATTCAGGGGCATGCTCTGTTGGACCTTCATTATTCACTTTCTGCATGAATATCAAGAACCCGTGTTTAAATATATAAAATTCAATATTAGTATGCGAGAGATGAGAACTACATATAATTTCTTTTGAACAACTTGCCTTGCTCAATGCCGGAGAACTAGCAGTGTCGTCAAGATACGAATACTGTTGGCTTCTACCATGTTCTCTGCTCTTCTTTTTGTTTTTGCTCTTCCTGGCTGGTTTATCACAGCAGAATTCGTCGTCTTCGCGGCAATGAGGAGGTCCAGAGGATGCATCAGAAACCATAGACAGATCCTCATCCTGTTCATCCTCGACTCTTGCACAATCCCCATCAACAAATCCATCGAAACCCTGATACTGGTTTTTTGAAATGGTGGATTGGTTCAAGTATGATGTCCAACCAGATTCGCACCCGCTACCACTATATTGAGAAGCTGGTATGTTCATTATCAGTCCTCTCTTTTTGAAGCCAAACCCCAAATGGGATTTCTTACAGATGCTACTTATTACTACTACCTGTAAATGACCATGCAACTCTGCTCTCTTTACTCGATGGTTCTTCTCCATATAAATAGAAGAGAAAGTAGAACAGGGCTGAGGAAAAACCAAACGAATCACATTCAAATCCTAGACTGTTTTTGTCCTTTCCCCTATCCTTTCGCCCCCCTCTTATTTTATCTGTTTGTGGATCAATCAGAATTGCCAGTTGTATCTGTATGTATCCGGGAGAGTGACAGAGCAAACCACACCAACTGGTAAACTTTTGTGACGAGAGAAACGGTTAATGTACAGCTTACTCTCCTAGTTGCTGAATGGGGTCAATATTAGAATTTAGGCTCACTGGCATTTCCCTTTTCTTTCTCTTAATATTACAAAATTTAATCAACATAATAATATATCATTGTTATTAACCACATCAATAAATCAATTTAGGATTTGGTTGACTTGCATTTTCCTGGTTTGACCGAGTCTTAAAAAAAATCCAATATGAAGTTGATTGGTTGACTTGACGATTGGTTATTGATAAAATTAACCTATTATACAAGGATACCAATAGCAATTTCAAGTCATTGGTTATTGATAAAACTCTCTGATATCTTTTTTCTTATTTTAATTATTAGAGTATTTCCTAGACTAGTCTTTGTCTAGCTTTATATATATATATATATATATATATATATATATATATATATATATATATTAGCAGACAAAGAATTGCGTGAGTGGAAAATATATATATGCTAAGACAAAGAATTACGTGAGTGGAAAAGATAATTCATACATGTCGACGTTAGAATCCAACTTCGTTGAATCGCTAGAATCCATGCTGTATATCTGAACGAGGCTGACCGCCTCGCTGTTTTAAAGGTACAATTCTCTTCTCGCCGAGCCCCTTTCTCCTTTGTTCCCAGAAATAAAATGTATTTCTAATAAATAGTAGGTAGTATACTGATAAAAGATTAGCATTAAAGTATTTTTTTTATGATTTTAAATTTGAGTTTTGTAATTATTATATTTAGAATCTTGTATTCGAGTTATATTGCTGTTAATATAATAATTATTAAATTATTAATTTTAAAACTCATATAATTGAATTAATAAGATATATAAGTGAATCCAAAAATTTATATTGATAAAAAAAATTGTATTACTATTACAGTACAGAAGAAAGGAATCATGGAGCCAGATCACTGTATATATAAATAAATAGATGCTGAGATGAAAATTCTCTTCATCCTTCGACATTCTAGGCTTGAAAAATATTGGATGCATTTGACACGTGCAAATCCAATCCTGCACACTCCCCACTATTCAAATTCAACACCAGTAGGCGATGCATAATATAAATTATATTATATAATTTTATTTAATAATTTAAGATTATAAATATGATGGTTTTTTAATATAGTATCAGAATCTTATTGATTTGATAGTTACGAGTTCGAATTTCATCATTTTCATTCTATTTTATAAAAAATCAAACACAAAATAATATAAACCTGTGTAAGTTTCAAGTTTAAAAAGCTTTGATTTAAGGGAGTGTGTTATAGAATCATATTATAGGATCTCACTTAATAACTTAAACTTTTAAATAAGATAATTCATTAGCAGAATCATGCTTTCTTGGATATGTCTTAGTCAACTAAGGAGTTGTTTGGTTTTATTATATTTTTAAAAGATATTGATGTGATATATTGATATCAAATATATATAATATTTTTAAATAAAAAATATTTTAACAAATATCATTATCACAATACCAAACACTACCTAAATATTTTCCATTATCCAATTTGACACAATTATTAGTGCATACAATTCCATGAGTGTACACAACAAATTAGAGAAGAAAATAAATAATAATGTCCCCACGCACGCTTGGTAGTCCATGTTGCTTTAATCGCTCACCCTCCCTCCCTTATCCTTGTGTTGTTAACTTCTCCTAGCTAGCAGACATGGTCTTTTTAGGTGTCTAAAGATTCCACCTCGTGTGCTTGACCAATGATTTGTTATTGACTACAGTATTAACCCCAAGTCTATTCCATCAAACTTGTTCCATTTGCAGGTGCCGTTTGGCAACGCGTTTGTGCTAGAGATTTGAAAAAAACATTTAAATATAGTGTTTAGTTAATTACTAACCGGAAATTTTTTGCATGAATCCTACATCAGATTTTGATCAAAACTCCGATGCAAAAAAAATAGCAATTGATATCGGAGGGTTGCTGGTCTTGCTTTTCACGTTTTCATTTGTTGCATGTGCTGAGAAAAGGTTTGTAATATTTATATTTTTAGAAAACAAGGTTTAAGTTCATAAATTGATTCAAATATTTTTCTAAAAAATATATCTATAATGACCATTGAATTTTCAAATATATATATATATATATATATATATGTATGTATATATGTATGTTTATTTAATTTTCAAATTCACTGTCTTGCTTTTCACGTTTTCATTTGTTGTATGGGCCGAGAAAAGGTTTGTAATATTTGTATTTTTAGAAAACAACGTTTAACTTCATGATCTGATTCAAATATTTTTCTAAAAAATATATCTATAATGACCATTGAATTTTCAAATGTATGTATGTATGTATGTTTAATTTTTGATAATCTCTTAAAATCTATTTTTTTATATATATTGAAAAATATTTTTTTTAAAAAAGTAAAACATATTTAAAATTTTTATTGTGTTCTAAATTGTAGTTTTATAAAAACTAAAATAACGTGTTTATTTATTTATTCAGAAATGCATTAAAATAATATATATTTTTTTAAATCATTTCATTGATCTCAGTCTTAAAAATAGTATTAACCAAATGTTTCAAAATTTATTTTGAAGCGCAGCTAAAATATTTTTTATGAAACTATTTTTTTAAAACCTCAACCACAAAGGTAAAAACAACACCAAATACACCCTTTATATAGGTCACAAGTTAAAAGTTAAGTTCATTTTCATTTAATTTTTTTTATTAATTAAAAAATAAATTATATTATTTAATATTTTATCATTGTTTTTCAAGCTTCATTATATATATATATATATATATATAGACACACACACGGTGCGATTTGCTTGATGACAAAAAACTACCCCATTTTAAGACAGAAAATCCTCCATCGTACATTCAAGTTTGCTGTTCACAGGACCCTAACAATAATGTTGCGATTCTTTCTATCAGCACCGCTAAATTATGTCAAAATTAATAATTATTTAAGTAAATAATATTTTAAATAATTATTCAAAATTAAAAGCTATAATATTCAAACAGCATGATTTACAATATGAATGAACGTATTAATTTTCATGAAAGTGGCTCCATGCAAAAACATCTCTCTCGGAGGTGCTTATTCTTTATATATATAAAGGCTGACGAGGTAGATGATTTTTGAAACAGTGATCATAAAACCTGATCAATTGAAAAGATCAATCATGGGGCCAAGTTAAGATCTTCGTCCGATTCAAAATGGTCCCATGCACTAATGTGCACATGCCCTTTGTTAGTTTGTGGCCCTTTGCCAGGCCATGATCCGTAATTCATGTGTATGGACTCCGTTGGTTTTAAGACTTTCTTCTCTTCCGTTTCGGTTAGTCCCTCACCTTTTGTTACCACTGGTAAAAAAAAGTTACAGTGATGAAACTAAGCTTCAAGCTTGGTTACTAATCCAATTCCATCTCAACCTAAATTCTGGATTTTGTTCATCTATTTAGTTTTGCCCCACTATATTCATATATAAATATACTAAACTATTACAAGTATGATAGTATAAATTATAAGAGCTGGTGTGTTTCGATGTTTTTTTCTCTCTTCTAATTCTGTTTTTTTTTCTTAATTTACTTTTTAATGTTTAGTTTATTAGAAATTAGACTTTATAATCTATTATGATTTTCTTTATATGTGGTTAGCTTTGTCTTAAACCAGTGCCACATGTTTGGAGGGTTGTCTTGATTTTTTTGTGTTTTTTTATATTGTTTTTTTAATTTTATTATTCAACATTTGTCCGACTATGAATTAGCCTTCATGACTTATTTAATTTGCTTTCTATCAAATTATCTTAGTCTCATATTTCGAGCTGTAAGTTTACTCGAGTTTTTTTAATTGATATTTTATTATATTTTATCATTTAATATCAAGCTGATTATGAATTAACCTTCATGATTTATTTTGTTTGCTTTTTATGAGATTTTCTTGATTATATGATTTGGTCACGTGTTTTGTGGCTTAATTCTAGTAGACTCAGGTTGATTTATTGTGTTCTATTTTTAAATTGATTTTTGTCTACCTTCAACAACAATTTTATTGAAAATTAGATTTTATAATTTGTTTTAATTTACTTTTTATGAGGATTACCGTAATCTTATCCTTGATTGCAAGTTTTACAAATTAATTCGAGCTAACTCAAGTTATTCTTTATTTTATTTTCTATGATGTTATCTTGATCTTACAACTCGAGTCTTGGGATTTGATAGGTTAACTTAGGTCAATTTCTTCATATTATTATTTATCAATCTGATTCTTTAAAATTGAGTAGATCAAGAATTTAACTTCATAATATATTTTAATTTGTTTTATATGAGATTATCATAATCTGGATCATGAGTTTGATAGATTAACCCAGATTGATACATATCAATTCAATATGTTGTTATTTCAATATTATTTTAGAAAATATTATCTTGAATTTTTGTTAATTAAATTATTTTTATCAGTTATTTATGTTGATTTTTAAATGAATTAAATCAATAAGGTCATACCGGATCAATATGTTTATAATTTACTTTTTTACTAGAAAAATAATATTAGTAATGATTGAGTGCCTGTTTGCACTGCGGCCAAATCGGCGTTTTGCTGTTTTTGGCTTTTTTTTTTTTTCATTTTAGATGAATATGTTTTGATGTTTTTAGATCATTTTGATATGCAGATATCAAAAATAATTTTTTAAAAATAAAAAATATCATTTTAATATATTTCGGCATGAAAAGCACTTTAAAAAACAACAGCAACCATGCTCCCAAACACCCTCTGAATGTTTTCTTTATATATATGCATTATGTACACATTGATGGTGATACATACATCTTTGCATGTTGATACCTATCAATTTTAATGGTTTTAGCTGACCACCTATAGAACAGTCCCCCACCGTAGATTCCTCATGTGCAAATGAAAAATCACCGAGGTCATGGGCTTCGGTAGAGAGCTGAGATCTGCAAAGATGGTCCCAACAACAGCAAGGTCAAAATCCTGCCAGTTGCTACAGTACGCACCGTGGAAACACCACCGTCTTTCTCAGACTCTCCCCCTTCCAGGACCAAGCCTCTACCTCCTTTCTTTTTCACTGCTAAAGCAAACAAACCCAGGTCTCTATCCATTAAAAAATGAAAGTCAAATCTCCATCCATTAATACTTTTGTCTCTCACAGAAAACTTAAGCCATCGTTACAAAAGGTCGCCCCATGTTTATTCTAATGGTAATAAATTCCTTCCCGGTTCTTTTACTTATTAACACGTCCACATCACATCCTCACCCTTTATTTATTTATTTATTATTCATCTCCTGCCCTCTATATGATTGGAGAAAAAGAATTCAAAGTCCACGAACTCCACCAGAAATTTCCAAACTGGCGCATATCCGAATCAATATCGTGACGCATATACTTAATCATATTCATCCGTGTGTGTTGTCTACCGGTTGATATGGGAGCTATTGTTAATTACAATATCAAGAATTTGACAAGAATTGTCTCCGAGATCCATGTAAGATGTCCCCAGTCCCCACCAAAGTTATTAAACCTGGTATGATTCCGGTTTATAAGTTAACCTTAATTAATTCAAAGATTAAGCTTTCTTGAAGAAAAAAAACATTAACAAGAAGTTATTTTGGATTTAAGAAAAAAACAAATAGATATATTAAATTTTAACTAGGCATATCATGTTGTAAGTTGATCCGTTAGATAGGTCAGGTTAACTTGAGTCAATGAATCAACCTGTCACGTTAATCTGTCATGTTAAATTGATTTTAATAATTCTAGTCTTTATGTAATTAAAGAATACCGACACGATAAGAACGCCGACACAAATACTTTTTTCACTTTAAATTTTGATGTAGATATAGGAAATCTTAATGAACCAATAATGCAAGCAATGTACACTAATAGATTAGTCAAGCGCACCTAACGCACCAATTAAGCGTCATTCTCATGAGTGACCGTCCATTCCTTCAACAGAAGATCCAAAGCAAGACCTGGTCGGTTTCAAACTGACATTAGTAATGTTAATTAACCCACTTCTTGACTTATCGATCGTGATTTACAGCTACGTTATTCCTATCAATCAAACCAAACAAAACTGTAACTATAGTAAGATAGTGGGATGTGCTCTTCTTGTTCTTGTTTTTTTTATCGACATTTCAAAACTAAAGGAATATGTAGTGCTGACCAGCTCAAGATTTTGAAATCCGTGGCCCCATCAATTGAGTGTTATCAACAACCTTTTACAGCTCGGTCGGTGAGGCTAGCCTAGCCAGGTCGATGAGCTGCCATTCTTCTACTCCAAACAGCGTGATTTATTGGGAAAAAAACAACGACAACTCATTCTCTATCCTAGAAATTTGGAGACCAGATTCTGAGGTAACTACGGCTCATCTTTGTATAGTAGCATAGATGGGAATTAAAAAGGAATCATTTGATTTTTTTTATATTTTAATTCAAAGTTAAAAAGTTACATAAAGTTTTTAAGATATATTTTATATTATTTTTATCTATAATTTTTTTAAATAAAAGTATTCTAAACTTGAAAATATTGGTGTGATTTGACATTTAATTATTAAGATTTTATATTATATATAAAAAAGTCATCAAATTCTAAAATTTTAATCAATTAAATTAGATTTCGAGATATAATTTATAATAATCAACAAGTCTTAATAACTTCGAGAATCATCATTCCTTCAGCTTAGTTAAAAGGCAAACTCATCATCTCTTGTGCTTAACTAAGGAATGGACCTAATTTTCTCTTGGATTCAACTAAGGGAATGACCTTTTTTATTGGGTGATCATTCTTCCCTGGGCATGTCCAAGAGAATAAGTTTTCTTCTTTAAACATGTCTAAGGAAATAATATTTTTTCCTTTGAAAACATCCATATAATAACCGTTTTTATTGGGACAAAAAAAATAACCATCCAACCTAGGACAAACCCAACTTACAAGACAAGTTTAACATAAAAAACAAGTACAACCTAATAGATGAGTCCAACCTAGACTTTCACGGACAAACCCAACTTGTAACACAAACTTAACCTAGGAGATGAGCTCAGTCTAAAAGGCAAACCTAGCTATTATGAGCTCATCCTCCTATACCTCGAGGTGAATTAAAGTCTTTTATGATTCAACATGTCTCTATCTTTTAGCTAAATAAAATGAGTGATATATAACTCAAAATATTACAAATATAAAATTACGTTTAAGTCCATCCCCTCCATAAAATAACAAGATTCATGGGCTATAAATACATCATGAGAACTTAAAAGAAAATCTGCATTCTTCATTCTCCATCACACACACACACACACATATATCTGGAGCATCATTCTCTAGAATATTAGCATATTTTCTCTTTCTAAATGATATTTTTTTAAGCACCGAAGAGTTCCTATGTAAAAAAAAAATACCTTTTGCATGTATTAGCCACAAGTATAAAGAACAAGATATCAACTATCTTGACTAAAGAGAATACATGAGGTTACAAGTAGCAATTGATTAACTCATTATACAACTTCAGAGTCATATTCCTTGATTGTTTGAATTTTTAGGACTAAATAAAATAAACTTTATATAGCTAGATGGATCCCAAATTTGTAGTTGGAAATATTTTAAGGAGAATATTTTTTGAATACGTGTGTTTATGCAGTAGACTGTGATTTTTTTTAAAAATATTTTTCTTTTCAAATTAAATTTTTAACAATTTTAAATTATTTTGATATGTTGATATTAAAAATAAAAAAAATATAAAAATACTTTCAAAAAACCACCATAAAAATAACCAATATCTTAGTAATGAGGACTGCCATAAATAATAACACAACTACGGTGGGTGGCGGCTACGGAAAAGAAGAGGCCATCCGGATACCACTCGCCATGTTTTAGGTGTCCCATTTCAGAGCTTGCAAACGAGATAAGATAAACAAGAAGGGACGAACATGTCACCATATAATATCTACAGATTTCTAGCCAATCTACGGTTAGGATCTGCTGATCACCTCTTTGAAGGTACACAACATTTTTGATATCCATACTCGAGGCAAAATTATTTCGCCATTGGAGAGGTTCCTGTTTAGACTTTGGTGTTGTCTGAACATGGTAAGAATCTAATTGGGGTAGCTGCAATGAATTCACATGATTGGATTTATGGCCACAGTCACAGCTAGCATAAAATATCGGGAGACCTTTTTAAGTCTTCCTTCAATCTGAAAGCGAACATCATATCTTTTTGCAGAACCATGCAAAGCCTCCCTGATCGGTCTAAGCTTTAACCCCACAGCTGCATCGATCACCACATGTCGTTGATCTAGTTTCGTACTGTGTGACAGCCGAAGTGAAGAGAAAACGATTGGTTTTGAAACGGCATGTCTGTAAATGAAAAGCCTCATCAAATCACTGTAGATCATCAACGGGTCAGTTTCTGATTGATTCATAGACTGAGTCTTGGATCAAGTTGGGTTTTAATTGAGACCCGCCATGTTATTAATCCTGAAAAACTGGATTGATTTGGCAAATTAATTTATGATTTAGATAATTTAATCAAAACAAGGCTGAAACTTGGTTTTATACTGTTATTATTTTTAATCTTAAATTAGTGTTGTTTTGAATAAATGTTTTTCAAAAAAACTATTGACTTGAGTTAAATGGCTGACTTTTCAACCCATGACCCGCGTCTTGGTCCCGGGTCGAGTCTCAAAACATTAAATCAAACACACAGTTTGAAGATAAAGTAAAGATTTCTGAAACGGCTGCTGTTGCCAGAGGAATGCCCCCTTGGCTCGTTCCATTTCACTACAAGAAAATAAATATTATATGCTTGTAGGAAAAGCTAACGCAGAGCATAGTTGTCGATCTAATATGATCCACGATCTAGTTAAAGACCCGGTTTACCGGGTCACTGGTCCACCTGCTATGGGTTATAGCACCCGTTTTAAAGGTGGCTAAATCCTTACATAAACAAAGGGCTAGAGCAACCCGACGCCGGAGAAACTGAAAATGATGTCGGGTGTTGCATATTTATATGGATCTCCAGAACTGAAACTGTGTTTTTGTCAAATGGTACAGAGATTGAGGGGCCATTATCTTCCTGTAAAGCCGGTGTCAGGATCCAAGTTGTCAAACTAGTGCAGCCGTTCACCCGTACAGAGTGTTTTCCTGAACAAGTTCAGAATTGCACTGTTGTTATCGCAAGTCCTTTCATAGTTAGAATCACCGCAAGAAAGACTGTGCAGCCTGTATAAAGAGCATTCTACCAGACACAGGATACTGTATAAAGAAGATGCAGATTTTAAAGCAGGGCTATTGTCGGTGATTTAAGTCAACAATTCAGATTATAGAATTTTACTAATTTAAGAGAGATAAAAAGGTCGGGCTAAAGTTTGAGGCAAAGTTATCAAACCTCGTGGTTCAAGCTAACTCGATTGAATCAAAACATTATCTGAATTGATCGGTCGCAAGTTTGATATATTAAATTATTTAGAACTTATTATATTAATTTATAGTTTTTTTAAAAACCTATCTAGAATCAAGTGCTGGATCGATTCTCCATGTTGGACTGGGTTTAATAACAGTACTTAGAGATGCTGCAGTCCCGCCTTTCATTTAGCAAGAGACGTCTATCACTGCAGTAACAAAAACTAAGAAGCAACACAGCATCTTGAATGATCTGGAAGAGCATACAAATAATAATTATAACACCTTGTCAAAAAAAGAGGAAGAGCTGAGGGTGCTGGTTTGTTCGAGACTTCAATCAAGATCAAAAGCAAACCATTGTTCTCAGTGCTTCATCCCCTTGATCCCGCAGAGAAATGTTATAAAAATCAAAGTTAAAGGGAAGGGAACAACTTATTGAGCTTGCATGGAAGTGCATAGAATTCATCATTTCTAACATCTGAACTGTATAAACTGAATTTCTCCCACCATTTCAAGCCAGTGTCTTTCGCTGTCTCATCATTTTCTTGTGCCAGCGTGCAATCCAAGAACAATGCAACCAAAGCAGCCACAGTTGAGTGGGACATGAAGATGACAGTCACTATATCATGAAACTGCAATTCCAATGAACAAAAGGGAAACAAATCATATAAAAAGCCAATAGTACTCTAGGGTTAACAAATATATATCATCCTACCCAACTGTATCGAGCGTGCACATGAACATATTGATAGTATTCTCTGAAGTATTGTGGTATCGAAATGCCAATGAAGAAGGAAAACCCCAGTATGAATTTTGTTCTGAAACTATTTAGGTTACAGAATTGGAGAAAACCAAGGCCTGCAGAAGCTGTGTACAAAATTTAAAGGCAACTAGTATTAGAGTTGAATTTTCTCTATGATTATCAATAATATTTATAAATACAAGATGGGAATTCAATTATTTCACACATAAATTCCTTAGAGAAAAAATTTCACTGTATATAAAAATTTACTTACAGGTATAACCAAACAAAACACAATACAGAGCAGCAATGATTGGCAAAGGTATAGATGCAAAAAAGGCTCCAAATTTTCCTGGACAGGGACATCAATTAGCCATCATTAGGAGGCACAAAAGTTGAAAAGCAAAAGAGGGGGATTGAACAAGGCATAACCTCTAGCTAATACAACACTCAACAATTAACACGAGAATTAAAGTTTATGTACCAAATAGAGAGAAGAAAATCATGAATCCAGCTGATATTTGGATTACTCTCCGGCTTCCTACTTTTGTCAAAGCCAATAAACCTGCATTTTCCCTGTTCATATAGCTTCGTTAGGATGTTAAATTTCCAATAATAGATGAATTATACTACAGGGACCATAGAATAAAACGTACAACGCCGACAATGCAGTTTATGAATTGCATATTTGAAAATGTTTATTATTTTTATTATTTCTGCCGTCTCTTTTCTGTCTCGATTAAATACAGAACTATAACATGTTAATCCTAAACAGGAAGCATAGATTTAAAACCATTACACTGAAGCAGTAAAGCCAGTCACACAACCAAAAATGCCATTGAGTAAAACCCCGATTCCCTGAAAATTCAAAAAAAGTTTCATTTTATGACTGGTCAAGATATTCTGAAAATACAGTAAAATCATGATTAGTGAACATTTTGAAGAACATCATACCAGCCAACCAATACCACGACTCACAACTGAAGGAGGCACAGGAGTGGCACTCCCATATCTTGATGTCGCATAAAATGTACCAGTGGACTGCAGATGATAAAAAGAAGAAGAAGATTTATCACACTAACACTAGCTCTTTAATCAGAAGATTAACTCAGTAAAGAAATGCACCTCAAATAGAGAAACAAAAGAAGCAGCCATCATTGCAAAAACTTCACCAGCCTTGAATGTCGGGCTTCCCCACTGAAATGGATAAGGAATATACATCCTGCATTTAATTGTAAATTATCATATAATTGAAGTCTATAGTGCACAAAGAATTCACTCAAGGTAAAATTATATTTTGAAATTGTTTTTCATATAATAATTATATTTAAATATGAAATACATATATAATGGATACATGATATTTTAGGGTACTAAAAGGTGAGATCATGCATTATTATTAAACTCGGTCCGAATCAACACTTAGGTCACGTGAGAAAAAAATCAATTCAAAATTAACTCATTTTAATATGGTCTATCATGAGAGTCAATTGACGATTCATTTAAAAACCTGGTTTATATTTTGTTTTAAGAGATTCCAAATAATTTCTTTTTATTTTCTTTAATTGACTTGGATCATCCTGTTAATCCTATACCAGAACTTCATGCTAATCAAGTTTAATAATTATGACATCAGGTGCTTAAAGGTTAAGCTAGTTTCCCCTTGTAGTCTTACCAAGGCGAGGCATTAATAAGTCCAGCACGATCAGTGCGGCAAGTCATTTGAGTGATTTCAGGTCTCTCATTATACGCTGTACTTGCAGTCAGAATCTGTGCAAATAACCATGCGATTGCAGCTGAGAACAACACTGCAAATCGATCACATATAGGCCTCTTTGATTGTACGTAACGAGGAAGATACTGCAAAAGCATAAACAAATCACTTGGCATCAAAGGAAATTAATAAAAATGAAGCACTGATTGTTCATCAAGCATCCCAAAGCTGGTAATGCCCTTGGTTTCTACACTAGCAAAATTAAGTATATGAGCCAACGAATTAATAAATAAATAATAATTTTTTATACTTACTTGTGAGAAAAAAACCATTATTAGTATTCCTGGAAGCCCAATTTCAACACATTTCGCCAGCTAAATGAAAGGGATAAGAAGAGAGATTAATTCATTAGAATTTATGCCAGAAATTTGTGTAATAGACAGAGTAAAATATAAACTATAGTGTTCAGAATTCAATACCGTGGGAAAGCCTAGATAGGAGAGCCCAAGTCCAGCAAAAGTTACACAAGGAACAATAGAAACGGGACTAAGGAACCTTAAAGAACAAAAAAAAGAGGAAAAAAAAGTCCCAAGTCAAATGATGCTACAAACAAAACGATGATGTGAATTCATGGAAATGATTAAGGGGTGTATTTGAGTTTTTTTTTTTAAATCAATTATTTTAATGTTTTTAGACTGTTTTGAGATGATAATGTTAAAAAATATTTTTAAAAATATATAAAAATAATTTTTATTTTTTTAAAAACCAAGAAAACTTTTTAAAAAGTAATCATAATTATATTCTCAATACATGTTTATTTCAGGCGCAACAAGAACGCTTGAATGAGCATGAACAGTAAAAAGAGAGTAAAATATCATTTTTCTCTTAATTAATTTTGTTAATTGTTAATGAACTGGTTAATTCTACATGATATCATCAAATAACTTTCAACAACTTACCTCACTGCATTTCTCCATAAACCCAAAAACCCCATAATTATCTGAAAACAACCTGCAATAATGAGAGCTCCCTGTATTGCTCTCATTGTCTGTACAAATCTCTACATTAAAAAAAACCCAATAAGACTAGATCGAATACAAGAAAAGTCAACTGAAATGAAAAGAAAAACTAGCGTGGAGCTTCACCACATAGTTATCCAAGCAAGAAGTATGTCTACTAGCAAGAACAATGGAGGTCGCCGGTATCATATATGCATATGAACCCACTGCTACCGAAGGAAGACGGGTGCCGAATAAAGTTTGGAAAAGTGTGGTCAATCCTGAAGTAAAGAGCAAGGTCTGTATTACTCGAGCCTTCTCACCCTGTGACATTTAAACCCAATCCACAGCACTAAAAATACAAGAAAATGTATCGAGAAACACGCAAAGTATAAGACATCACAGTGCATGTGTTGCTTAGTTCTTACATCACCACCGCCCATTCGAGGAACGATTATGCTCGGTATCAAGACAGTCATGCCAAGAGTCAAGAGATAATGTTGGAAACCTAATACGAGAGCTTCGGCTGCACACAGGAAAAACAATGGTTGATTGATCTCTTTTAGCACGATTAAGTTATTGTTTAGGAGGGCAGCTAAGATAGTTTTTTAAAATGCTTTTTATTTAAAAATATATCAAAATAATATTTTTTTTTAAATAAAGAGATTATAGAGCATACGCCATGGAGGAGGACTATTTATGCAGTATTGGACTCCGGGTAGTTGCTCTTTCACAGGATATGGTTGCAACTCAGGTCTTTTGTCACCACCTCCACCACCACCATCTCCTCCTCCACCTCCACCACCTTCTCCTCCACCTCCACCACCACCTCCAACTCTGCCTCCGCCTCTGCCTCCACCACCAGAACCAAAACAAACACCGGTGCCACCACCGAAACAAGTATTGCAACTTTGAGCCATGTTTTAGACACTTGCACAGAGAAGGATTTGCCAAGTGAACGTATGTTTTCCCCCGTTGGTAAGCAGAGAGTGTGAGTTGTTACAGAGATCAGAACTGTAAAAGCATGACTGTCTGTTTATCTTCTTTGTTGAAGGGTGACTGTTACATTTTTGTATTAACTACAGGCATTCAAACATATTGATTAAATTTATTAATTGCTTGAATTCAAATTTAAAAGTGATTAATAAATACGCAATCATAATCTTTTTTTTCTTTGTTGATAGCTGTAGAATCATAATCTTTAAGCAATAAGAGAATAATTTATTTCTTAAATGATCACCAACGATTTTCACACTTGTACTTATAAGAACAAAATCTGCTGTAATAATAAATTGTTCTAAATTTATGGTTATCGTATCGCAAGTTGTTTTTCTCTCCCTCTTCGTGATTTATGCTCATGCTTCATTAATTTCTTTTTTTCTTTTTAGGGTATAGTACAGATAATTATTATTGTATTTAATATTTATTATATCATAAGGTGCAAACTTTTTTCTAAAAAAATAAATATGATATTTTAAATATTGAAGAAAGAATATATATGAAATTTGTCATCAAATTTCTAGAGGCTAATCCAGCAAAACCCATCTCAGAATTACGCTCCGCTCCACCGGCAGCCCATGAGAATTGCTAGTTTGAGGGCAAGCCGTAAAAATTCAGGCTTTGCAAGCCCACTATCAGTTCTTCCATTCTATGAGCGTGTTTGATAATATGATTGAGGTTAAAATGATTTTCTTTCAAAATATATCTACTTGATAAATCGACCGAATGAAACTTGATGGGTACAGGCCAGATATCTACTCAGATTAGATTACTACACCGAGAGATGGGGGATTCGAGGAGATTGTCTCAAAGGCAGGCACGCTACCTGTTTGATAAATTGACCGCATGAAACTTCACAACGGCACAAGCACAACTCCAATACTGTAATTAAGCGTGCTACCATACTTGCTGCCCCTTGTCTTTCATTTTTCTTTATATATTTTATTAACTCCATTAACCCATCATAATCAAAAGCTGATGAGCTTTGGAGATGAAGCCATGGAAATTACAGGTAGGCTTCCAGTTCCTGGGAATGGAGAACCTCCTCTTTGTAAAATTCGCATCCCACGTTTCTCCGTTTCATTTATAACCCGGAAAGCTCCATTAATCATTTGATTCATATATTGATTGTTTTGATTGCTAAGCACTAGAAAAAAGACATCGATAAGTGACACAGGAACTGTTGAGTTTTAGCAAAATAATTGCAACGATGATCGAAATCATCAAACCACATCACTTTCCTTCTTCACCATATCAAAATACTATCAGAAAATTGTATCTTCCATCTAATTCATCAGCACACACACCAATGCCTATTTAAGTTGTTATCCTAGATGGTAGAATTCATGAACGCAACGGCATGCTCTTGACAATCTTTTTCATTGAAGTGGTGCTGCGACCACTTGGTGATATATGGTAATTTTGTGTCGTATCAGTATTTTTCAATAGGTGTATAAGATGCCACACAAGCTCAAAAATGACAAGGAACAGTGGGAGGTACCAATAACAATCTTTGATGGCATTGACGACCACACTAACTGGAAGCAGATGTGGGAAAAAGAAAAGCAGATGCAACCGCAGAAAAGCAATTAACAGAAGCAGCTTGAGACCATTTCAAAACTTTGGTAAAGTTTTAATAATGAACATGGGTGTAATTAGAATATCTTTGTCCACAATTTCTGGAGAATATTTCTAAATATTTCGGGAACTTATCCTCTCTATGCAGAGGAACCCATGAATACTTTGCTTCTTGGTACATCATACGACAGCATCATGAATCGGCAGCATCTTGCCGCTTCACAACAAGCAGCTAAATCCACAAGGTAATTGTAGAGATACTGTTAAGTAATTCTATTTATTAACATCTTAATAACTACATAGCACAGTTATTCTAACATCTCCACAGAAACCTGCGAAGCTAATAGGATCTCCAAACGAAAACGAGAATGAAATACAATATTGTCATTCATTCACGCAGTTCATAAATGTAGGCCTTTAAAAGAAGGAAAATGCTATGCATGGAATGAAATCATACTGAAACTCCACACCAGTGCACGCAGCAAGAGTTCATGTGAAAATTAAATGAGTAAACACCACAAAGTGTTTGTATGATTTGTTTCTAAGCAAACCATTACTCATTATAAGCAAGAACAAATTCGATTTATCTGTTCACCGAATAGAATTTTTTAAATAATAAGGATCTCAGAAAAGCCCCTCGAATTAGACAAGACACAAGGCAGAGTCACACGCCACATTCTATTGCGCAATATATCAGAAAACACAAATTCAGTAGTTGGGAAATGTTAATAATACTAGAGGACAACATGTTTATGATTTATCCCTTTGTCACAGACAACATTTTCTGCCATTCCTTCATTACAGGCTACACTTATGAAGGAACTCAGAAAAGCACTTAGAACCTCAAAGAAATCACATATATAATCATTCCTAAGACAAAGTAAATCTATCTATTTATATGAAGTATCCGACATGCCATTCCTTCATTACAGGCTACAGCATCAAAGCTTCAATGTTTCCACTGCCCCATATAAGACCACCACTTCCCAAACCCAGCAATCAACTAGCTTAACGATAGCCAACTCGCAAACATTCACGATCTCTACATCCCAACAAAACAAAGCAAATGCAATATAAGCAAACATAAACAAAATAAGAACTTTGAAGGCCAATTAACAGCAGGGAAGTGAGTCATTACCAATCCAATTCCTTCAAAGAAACACTCGAGCTTTGATTCCTAGCCATATCACCACCATCAGCAACCTCTTCTTTCTTCAACCAAACCATTGCATTATGTCTCCCCTTCCACTGTCCATGTCCATCAAACCTCCCATGCCCTCCTCTATACCGCCCGTTTTCCCCATTAAACCTCCCATAACCTCCTCTATACTGCCCATTACCACGATAACCACTATAATTAAAACCTCTGTGATTCACATCACCTCTACCAGCATGGCCATTGCACTCTCTATTACTAATTCTACCATTAATAACCTTATTTGGCCTCTTTGATTTTTCACTGTCTCCCGCAACTGAAAGATCCCCAATTTCTTTCTCATTTTCCACCGTATGATTATTCTCCTCCACCACTTTCTCAACCTTTTCCAGGTACTCCGCCCGCATTTCCCTCTTTCGATCACATCCAGCATTATTCTTCTCACTTTTCACTTGCAGCACTTGCGACCCACTCCCCGTCATCTCCCCCTCCTCCTCTTGTGCCCTAGCTTCTCCTTTTTTCTTCTCCTTCCCCTTCCTGTTCTTGCTCTTCTTCTTCGTTTCCATTTCTTCTCTCCTCTCGTTCACATTTTCTTCAAGAACAGCAACCGAAACAGCCTCCAATTCCTCTATTTCTGTGCCGATTAAATTCCCCGTCACCTCCCCCTCCTCCTCTTGTGCCCTGGCTTCTCCTTTCTTCTTCCCCTTCCCCTTCCAGCTCTTGCTCTTCTTCTTCGTTCTTATCTCTTCTCTCTTCTCGTTCACATTTTCCTCTAGAACAGTAACGGGCATAGCCTTCAATTCCTCTATTTTTGTGCCAATTAAATTCCCCGTCATCTCCCCCTCATCCTCTTGTGCCCTAGCTACTCCTTTCGCCTTCTCCTTCCAGCTCTTGTTCTCCTTCTTTGATCTCATTTCTTCTCTCTCGTTCAAATTTTCTTCAAGAATAGCAACTAAAACAGCCTTCGGTTCCTCGACATTTTTGCCAACTAAATTCCCCGTCACCTCCTCCTCATCTGCTTGTGCCCCAGCTTCTCCTTTCTTCTTCTCCTTCCTCTCATTCTTTTCGCAATTCTTCTTCTCATTCACGTTTTCTTCAAGAACAGAAACCGACACGGCCTTCCATTTCTCGACACCTGTGCCAACTAAATTCCAGTGGTGAGATTTCCCGTTGGAACTTCTTCGAGTTGATGGAAGAGAGGCAGACACGGGCACTGAAAGTGATAGGTTCCCTGGCTCTGATTCAGTGTTACGAAGCTTCTTATGATCGTGTTCCTCTTGCTGTTCTTTCTCCTTTTGTTTCCTCTGCTGTTCTTTCATCCACCGTTCTTGGAGCTGGGCCAGAGTCACATAATTTGAAGGCAAATCTGCATGTTTGTTGTCGGTTTTGTTTTCCATGGAAATTTGAAGAGAAGAAAGGGGATTTGGAAGGCTGCCATTATAGCATTCGTACACCGATTTAACTTGCTGAGGAAGGAGATGTTGGTGCTTTTTTATTTTCTTAATGGTCCTTGTAGTCCTAGCTAATAACGGCACTGCCCTCACGAGTCATGTAATCTCGTCTTCCTTGATTCCAGATGTCAGTGGGTCGGTTTTCATATTCATGTAGGCCTGGCCCTTTACATATTTATTTTAGACTCAGTTACTGTTTATCACTGTATTTAAATTGTGTTTTTTTAATAGTCTTTGTTTAGTTAGTAAGAGTGAGATCATAGCTTTGAAACTGGTTTGGCTTGATGGATTACCTGCTGACTTGTTGATTAAAAAACTCTGAATTTAAAAAAACTTTGTTTGGGTTTTTTTATATAAAAAAAAGTTAAATTGAGCCAATATAATTTACCACTCGAGTTACAAGTGTCAAAATTCACCAAGATTATTTCAATTCTCCAAGAAGGTTGGGCGCTCGACAGAGGAATAATTGGTAGTGGAGGTTATTTTTAACCAGAACTTACAATACATTCGTGCTATTATATTTTAATTAAACAAAAACAGTCGTAAAGGAATTGGTTAGCAGGGATTTAATAAAATATTTTATTAAATTATTATTTCAGTCCAAAATATTTAATTTAGAAAATTTATTTTATATTACTCTTTAATACAAACTCATTAGAAAGAAAATACGATGGAAAAAACCACTTCAAGGAACGCATAAAACCCGTAGCAAAGCAATGAGCCATGAGGGCAAAAAGGAAACTGAATGACAACAATAAAAAAGATTTGTATTTCACCCCATTCCTCTAAAATTATTAAAATTTAAATCCATTGTTAACCAGGAGCTAATTAGGGGTCAGCGGTTCAAGTTGTTGCAGAAGCAGAGATCAAATATCCAGTCTCCTACATTGTCAAGGGCTTCGACAGAAGATATGTTGTCTTTTGCTCGCTCTTAAAATGAGCTTGGAACCAAACTCATGCTGTCTGATGACTCTAATCCAATATTTCAGAGAATACAATACGTTCGAAGACCTGTAATACCGGACAACGGGATCTCATTGAATGTCGTCAAGCACAGCAAACGCTCGTTTTAAGTTTCAAGTCCTATATATGATCGTTTTCCAAAGAGTACAGGTTCAAGAATTCGATTCATATATATACAGACCAGTCGATGTAAAACTGAAATAAATTCTCCTTATTCATCATCCAAACCTTGCCTAGGTTATGGTTTTTCAACTACGGCTGTAACTGCTAACTATCTGTGATACTAAGAATGCCAACTTTGATGATGATGGCATCCATCTATCACGGTTTCTGTTGAGTCTGTTATAGAGTCAGTTAGTAGTTAATGTTTTAGTTGCTAAACAGTTGGGTTTAGTTGTTATATTCTTGTTACTTTTCAGTTAGTAGTTAGTATTGAATGGGATTGTTGTAATCACTATAAAAGGAGACCGAATTGGTCAAATAAAGGGTGAGATCGTTTTCTGTAATCTGCGAGTTCAACATTTGGTATCAGAGCCATTTGTGGCCTGATTGGGGAACCAGAGAAGGGAAACACCGAGAGAGAGAGAGCAAGAGAGTGAGAAGAACAAATCAATTTGGGAAAATTGAAGAGTGTAAACACAGAGTGAGAGAACTCGCAGAAGAGAAGGAATCTAAGAGAGATTCATAGAAAACGAAGAGAGACAATCAACATGACTTCATCGTCATCGGAGCACTTCGTCACAACATCCATACCTAGGTTCAATGGGCATTATGACCATTGGGCAATGATGATGGAGAATTTCCTCAGAAGCAAGGAAATGTGGCATCTGGTCGAAGACGGAATCCCTGCGCAGAAATCAGGGCAAACTGTGAGTGAAAACCAAAGGAAATCCACAGAAGAATCAAAGCTCAAGGACTTGAAGATCAAGAACTACCTATTTCAAGCCATTGACCGAGAAATTATGGAAACAATTCTTGATAAAGGGTCTGCCAAAGCCATATGGGAGTCCATGAAGCAAAAGTACCAAGGTTCAACGAAGGTAAGAAGAGCTCAATTGCAAGCTTTGAGGCGAGAGTATGAAGTCTTAAGCATGAAGGAGGGAGAAAAGGTGGACAAATATGTTGCGAGGACATTGACAATTGTGAACAAAATGAAAGCTCACGGTGAACAATTACAGCAGAGTTCAGTGGTTGGGAAAATATTGAGGTCCATGACGTCTAATTTCAACTATGTGACCTGCTCCATAGAAGAATCCAATGATTTGGATAGCCTGAGTATTGACGAGCTTCATGGTAGTCTTCTTGTTCATGAACTGAGAATGCAGGAACATAAAGAAGATGATCAAGCCCTAAAAGTTGCGCAGGATAATCGTGCCTATAGAGGAAGGGGCAGAGGAGTGTTTAGGGGATTTTGAGGAAGAGGAAGAGACCGAGAAAGGCTACTGAATAAGGAGTTGATTGAGTGTTACAAGTGCCATAAATTGGGACACTTTCAATATGAGTGTCCCGAATGGCAGAAGGGTGCTAATTACACAGCAGCTGAGGAAGAAGATGAAATGTTGCTCATGGCTCATGAGGATATGCAAAGTGTTTCTGATCTTGAACAAGATGAGGAGATGCTGCTCATGACTCACGTAAAGATGCAGCAGGCTTCAAGGGATGAGGTATGGTTTCTTGACTCAGGATGTAGTAATCACATGACTGGGAATAGGATGTGGTTTGTGAGTTTAGATGAGGAATTTAGACAATATGTTAAATTGGGAAATAATGCAAGACTGTCGGTAATGGGAAGGGGAACTATTAGAATGGAAGTGAAGGGAATAATTCAAGTTATTTCGCATGTTTACTTCATTCCTGAATTGAGAAACAACTTATTGAGTATTGGGTAGTTGCAAAAGAAGGGAATAGCCATACTTATTCAACATAACATGTGCAAACTATTTCACCACAGTAGGGGACTAATAATGCAGAGTGTAATGTCCACAAATCGCATGTTTATACTATTGGCTACCATGAATGTTAGAGAACATGACCAGGCCTGTTTTAAAACAATTGCTGAAAATGATACTTACCTGTGGCACTGCCGAATGGGACACTTGAATTACCAAGGGTTGAGAGTCCTACATCGGGGAAATATGGTGAGGGGGTTACCTCAGTTAAAAGCACCTAGAAAATTGTGTGAGGGTTGCTTAATGGGTAAACAACATAAAGATCCTTTCCCAAAGAAAAGTTAGTGGAGAGCTGAGGAAAGATTGCAGCTTATACACTCGGATATATGTGGCCCTATAACATCCGAGTCTAATAATGATAAGAGATATGTACTTACTTTCATAGATGACTTAACAAGGAAGACCTGGGTGTTTTTCTTGACAAGGAAATCAGAAGCACTGATCACCTTCAAAGCCTTCAAGGTTCAAGTTGAAAAGGAAGCAAACAGGAGCATAGTCTGTTTAAGGACAGACAAGGGAGGTGAATTCACCTCTGATGAGTTCCATGAATTCTGCCGAATTCATGGAATAAAGAGGCAACTTACCTCTGCATACTCACCCCAACAGAATGGGGTGGCAGAGAGGAAGAACCGAAGCATTATGAACCTCACTCGAAGTATGTTGATTGAGAAAAAGGTTCCTAAGAAATTCTGGGCTGAAGGGGTAAACTGGGCTGTGTATGTGTTGAATCGTTGTCCTACAAGTGCTGTGAAAGATAAGACCCCTGAAGAAGCTTGGAGCAATGTCAAACCCACTGTGGAACACTTTAAAGTGTTCGGGTGTATTGGGTATGTCCATAATGTGGATCAGAATAGAAGAAAATTGGATGCAAAAAGCACTAAGTGTGTGCACTTGGGACTAAGCAATGAGTCTAAGGCATACAAGATGTATGATCCTGCTGCCAAAAGGATCATGGTGAGCAGGGACATTGTGTTTGATGAAAGTGAACATTGGGAGTGGGGAAATGAGGACAATGAAAGTACTGGTGGTGCTGGTGGAAATATTCTGGATTGGGGTTATAGTGAGGATGAAAATACCATGACAGATGGGCTGTGGAATGATGAATTGATGGGTGGAAAATGTGATGGACTTGCAGCTAGTAGTGAAGGTATGAGCCGTGGTGAGATGCAAAGTGAAACAAGCCATGAAAGAGATGAAGAAGAGCTTGTTGACAGTGAAGCACACTGCCCAGTGCCCACCCAAGTGAGTGTTGCTGAAACAAGCAAGGTCACGGGTAGAAAATGCAGCAAACCAGCTTGGATGAATGAGTATGCTACTGGAGAAGGGTTATCTGAAGATGAGGAATTCCAGTACCTTGAAGATAATGAAGTGCAGAACCTTGTTATGTACACAGAGGCTGGAGACCCAAGTTCTTATAAAGAAGCTATAAAGTGTGTAAAATGGAAGGAAGCTATGGATGTAGAAATTCAGTCCATTAATAAAAATCAGACTTAGGAATTGATGAGGCTGCCTGATGGAGCAAGAGCTATTGGTGTAAAATGGCTCTATAAAACTAAGTTGAATGAAAAGGGGGAAGTGGATAAGCACAAGGCCAGACTGGTGGCTCTGGGATATGCACAGAAACAAGGGATTGATTACACTGAGGTGTTTGCTCCTGTTGCTAGATGGGATACCATCAGAATGATTTTATCTTTGGCTGCACATAAGAATTGGTATGTGTACCAATTGGATGTTAAAAGTGTTTTTTTGTATGGAAAATTAGAAGAAGATGTGTATGTGGAACAACCTAAAGGGTATGCGAAGAAAGGCGAAGAAAGAAAAGTGCTCAAATTGAGAAAAGCTTTGTATAGCTTGAAGCAAGCGCCGCGAGCCTGGTATAGCAGAATAGAGTCATACTTCATGAAAGAGGGATTTATGAAGTGTCCAAGTGAACACACTTTGTTCACAAAAGCTAAAGAAGGGGACAAAGTGTTGATTGTAAGCATTTACGTAGATGACTTGATCTTCACGGGGAATGACAAAGAAATGATGGAGGAATTCAAATCTGCTATGAAGGAAGAATTTGATATGACAGACCTTGGTAGAATGAAGTACTTCCTGGGTGTTGAAGTCATTCAGAATATTGAAGGTATTTTCATTAGCCAACGAAAATACATTCAAGAAATATTACTGAAATTTGGGATGAGTAACAGCAATGCCACTAAGACTCCTATGGTGCCTGGTTGCAAATTAACCAAAGATGAAGATGGAACTAGAGTTGACTCTACTCAGTATAAGCAAATGATTGGGAGCCTGATGTATCTCACTGTCTCCAGGCCTGATTTGATGTATGTTATGAGCTTGGTAAGCAGGTATATGGAGACTCCTACTGAAATTCATATGATGGCAGTGAAAAGAATTTTGAGGTATCTTAAGGGAACATCAGAACATGGCATTTATTACAAAAGGGGTGAAGATATGGAAGGGATAGTGGCTTATTCTGACAGTGATTATGCAGGGGATTTGGATGATAGGAAAAGCACATCAGGATATGTGTTTATGATGGGGTCTGGAGCTGTAGCTTGGTGTTCTAAGAAACAGGCAGTAGTAACCCTATCAACTACTGAAGCAGAATTTATTTCTGCTGCTGTGTGTGCTTGTCAGGTTATATGGATGCTAAGGGTTCTCAATCATCTTGGTTGGGAACAAAGCAGATGCAAGATTTATTGTGACAATTCGTCCACTATCAAGCTTTCAAAAAATCCAGTCATGCATGGGAGAAGCAAGCACATAGCTATTCGATATCACTTTCTGCGTGATTTGTCAAAGGATGGTGTGGTAGAGCTCAACTATTGCAATACTCAAAAACAGATTGCAGATATTATGACCAAACCATTGAGACTGGACAATTTCATCAAGCTGCGAGAACAATTGGGAGTGTGTATGTTGCCTAAAGAATAAACTGATTACTTTGGAGTAAGTCAATATTAAGGGAGGGTATGTTGAGTCTGTTATAGAGTCAGTTAGTAGTTAATGTTTTAGTTGCTAAACAGTTGGGTTTAGTTGTTATATTCTGGTTACTTTTCAGTTAGTAGTTAGTATTGAATGGGATTGTTGTAATCACTATAAAAGGAGACCGAATTGGTCAAATAAAGAGAGAGATCGTTTTCTGTAATCTGCGAATTCAACAGTTTCTTGCTTCAGATTTTGAGTAGAGAAGAATTGCTTGTCTATATACTTAATTTATTTAGCAAAGGCACAGACATTACGATGGAGTTTCGAAGATCCAAATACAGGAATGTTTTTTGCTAATATAGTTCCTCATCATTTTTTATTTTTCATCTTTCTCGTTATTCTGATTTTGTAGTGCCTGAGCAAAATGCTTTGGTGACTTGTTCGCAAATTTGTATGTGTTGCCTTTGATTGGTAAGTGGGCGGAGAGAATGTACTTGCTTCGTGCCTGGCCCAGTGCTATCCCTGGAGCCAAGGGGAAATCGGTTTTTATTTCCTCAATGGCTCTATCTGGCACAGCCAAAAAGGTTAGCTGCTGATAAAGCACAGAAACTAGGATGATTGTGAAGGACATTATGAGTACATTGTTAGGTCTATGCATGTCGTAATTAAGATATCAAAACTAAGTTGCATATAATCATCAGACCCGGTACGAGGTTTCATCCAAAGATCAAAAAATAAAATATGTTGTAGGATCATGGTTATCTTGCAGGATGACAAGTTAACGTGAATCTATAAAAAAAATTGTTGTTTAAAATAACATCATTATTTTAGTTTTGAGAAAAACAGATTCTTGATTTCAACTCCATCTCGCTCAACCTTCCCGAGCAAGCAAGCAAGCCATAACAACAATAGAAATATACTGTCGGAACTGGAAAGCACAAACAAAAACCTTTTTTTAATAGTATTTGACGGCGATGTTGGTGTATTCTACAAAGAACTATTCTCTTTTCTTTTTAACCAACAATCGTAACACTTGTCTATTGGTCCGTTGCCCACGAGAGTATCCAAAAGCTGCAAACAGGTGTGTTCACAGAACAAGCTTTCAATAACCATGGGTGCAGAATAATGTCGAGTCAATTCCTGGCGAGGTTTCAAAAGCACACCGGCTTGTATATTCTTAGTTTTACTTCTCTCCATTTGTCAGCTTCCCATCAGCATATGCCAGTTTTTGTTTAGGTTGTATCGAGAGCTACTCTCCAAATTAATCACCGTTCGTCCTCTTCGTTACTCCCCTTATGCTTTGTCATAGCCCATAAAATCCCATCCTTGCATGCTATAAACTAAAGACTCTTTTGTGTCTTTTTCTCCGTCTGTGAATAACAATCTCAATGGCACTCCGTCGAGAGGATTCAATAATAACCGAGCTCAATTCAGCATGTTCTGATTTGAAAGCATTGCTTCAAACCTCAATCAAGATTGAAGATACATTAGAAAAAATGGATAAAAAGTTCGATGCTATAGATGAAAGCCTCTCAGCATCCTCAAGAAGAGTAGCTCCTTTGCATTCTTTGGCCATGTCTGCAAAAGCCCTTGAAACCAGAATCAATAGAGCTGTCTCTCCTGCCCTTGCCCTCCTTGACAGCTTCAAGCTCTGTGAGTCTCTCCAACAGAGGCTCCTCGAAGTTTCCTCCAAATTATCTGCAGATGAAAATCCTAAGAAACGGCTGAAGCTCTTGGTTAAACTTGTTGATTGTGTTGATAAGTTAAATGCAGTCATAAACACAATTAGTGAAGATGGTGAGCCAGTGATTCAAAAGCTGCAAGAGGTGGTGGAATTCTTGAGCAGGACCAAAGCTACTGATCAGTACAGAGCTTATAGGTTGAGAGAGACTTTGGTCACACTCAAGACTCTTTACGATACAGAGATTGATGCAATGAAGTTTGATGGGTTGCTTGATGAGGCTTTACTCAATTTGCAAGATGAGTACGAGAGCATATTGCAGAAACTGAAGCACCATAATATTGATGAATCCCAGGGGGGCAATAAACCTGGCATAGCTGATTCTAATCTGGGAACAGAGCTGGAGATTGAAGTCCTCAGACGAATTTCAGAAACTCTAGCTGCCAATGATTGTCTTGACATATGCATTGATATCTACGTCAAGGTATATGTCGAGTATACTTCTTTTCTTAAAAAGTTTACTGACCTCTAGAAAGCAGAGCAGAGAAATATGAAGCCATGCTTGCTTCTAATTTGAACACATCAATTCAAACAATTCGACGTTTTAATAAATTATTCATAAGATATCACGGTATTAATTTATTTCTTCTTCGATAGGTGAGATATGTAAGAGCAGCGAAAGCATTGATGCGGCTAAACCCAGATTATTTGAGGACATACACTCCGGAAAAAATTGATGAAATGGCATGGGAGACTTTAGAGACAGCGATAAGCCTTTGGATTCAACATTTTGAACTTGCATTGAGAACAGTATTTGTGTCCGAAAAGAAGCTTTCAAACCAAATCCTGGGAGGGATTTTGGATGGAGCTGTCTGGCTAGAATGCTTTGTCAAGATTGCAGATAAAATCATGGCAGTCTTCTTTCGATTTGGGGAAGGTTTTGCAAGGAGCAATAAAGAGCCCCAGAAGCTTTTTAAGATCTTGGACATGTTTGACTCCTTAGAAAAGCTTAAAACAGAGTTCTCTGAGATTTTTGAAGGCGAAGCTGGTGCTGATATATGTACAAGATTTAGGGAACTAGAAAAACTCCTCGTCCATTCTTCAAGCAAAGTGTTTTGGGAGTTTGGTCTCCGAATTGAAGGCAATTCAGATGGTTTCCCTCCACCACAAGATGGTTCAGTCCCAAAACTTGTAAGATATGCCATTAACTATCTTAAATACCTTGCTACAGAAACTTATAGTGCACCCATGGCCAAAGTTCTTCTCACAGAACAAATATGGAAAGCTGGTATTTTATCGAAACCTGAACCTGAAGAGAACTTACTCAGAGATGCAATTACCAACATCATGGAGGCACTTGAAAGGAATGTCGAATCGAAAAAACTTCTTTACAAGGACAGAATCCTGCCCCAAGTATTTGCCATGAACACATATTGGTACATTTACATGAGAACAAGAAACACAGAACTTGGGAAGCTATTGGGAGAGCAGTACTTGAAAATGAAGTACAAGGTTGTTGCCGAGGAATCAGCTTACACGTATCAAAGGCAAGCTTGGAAACCTCTTGTAAGATTGCTTGACAAGGAAGAATCGAAAAAAGAAAACCAAAGTGACAATGATGATACGAGGGGTTTGATCAGAGAGAAAATGGAAAGTTTCTTGAAGGGATTTAGCGAGGTTTCACAAAGGCATAGATCAGGGTCTTACAGAATTCATGATGTTGATTTAAGAGAGCAGATTAAAGAAGCCACTGTGAAGCTAGTGGTTCCTGCTTACATTGAGTTCTTGGATGCTTACTCAAGTGCTTTGCCATCTAAATCATATGTTAAACCTGAGGCAGTCCTAGGATTGTTGGATCAGATATTCAACGGTAGCGATAACAAATCGAAGCGTCGTGATTCAAAGCCCCTGGCACGTGGGGGGGCTTCATCTTCCTTTGACGGTGAGATCAAGGATTTGAGAAGGTTAAGGTCATATACTAGCGACATGTAGCTCTTTGTTGGAAGTAGGATCCCCTCGTGTTCTGTTTCGAGTGTGTATTTATAGCATATTACAACGTTAATGTACCATAAAACACAAAAAGGCATCTTAAAACATGAAGCACCACATTGAAATTCTATGTTTAGTGCGAGTGTGAGGGAGCATTATATGGGAGTATTGAATAATCTCTCAAGAAAATGGTGCATTTTGTTGCTATGCATTGTGAATGCTTGCCGTTTGAAAGGAAGTGGCAGTGCCATGTTTCAACGAAAGCACCAATCCTTTATTTGTGGCCTCGTCAAGTAAAAGATTTTCCATTAGATAAAACTTTAATTTTGGCATTAAATTGAATGGGAAACTTGGCCCAATTTGGCGTTGCTGTTTAGCGTAATTTTGATTTCAATATGGATGCGGTGATTTTGATATGATCAATTACAAGCGCCTTCTCTCTGGGCCATCCGCGGCGCTTCCTCCGCTGTGAAGCACAAGGAACTGCTTTCAGGCGCTCTTTCTACTGGATTTGTATTCTGTCTCTACATTCCGCGGTCTTTCAATTTGTTTCCTGCTTCTTGGAAGATGATGGAGACACGAAGGCTTCACTCACAGCACTCTCTCCTGCTTCTTACTGAAGGGAATTTGTGAGACAGGAAGTTGGAATTTTATCTTGTGTGCTGAAATCCAGCTTTGCCAAATTATAAACTTGATAACGTTTTATTTGCTAGCAGTTATACTGAATTGTCTTCGCTCTGCCCCCTAAATTCAAGTGATGAGACATGCATGATTGCGGGTGTTCAGTCAGGTCCAGCCTGGCTTCGGAACCTTGCATTTAAATGGACAGAAACCAGCGATAACTGAAAGACTCTAGAGGGTAAAACAATGCTGATCATCGGCATCTATTGGAAGTCAATAGAAAGCAATAAGAATCCACAAATTACACGAGTTGAGCTCACCAAATCGCATACTATAATCATACAAGTCTTCTCATCTCATGCGAGCATCCATGATAGCATAACAAAATCCAAATACAAAAAAAAAAAAAAAAAAAAAAAGCCCACACACTTCAATGAGAATATCATGATTTTAATTTAGCTCATAATCATAAAGCCATTTGGACTGCAGGGAAAGTGTAAACCATGAGGGTGACAGAAACATCATAGGGCAGGAAAATGCAGATGAACATCTATCGTTCAGCAGATTATGACTCGGCAGCTACTTCTCTTCCATTAGCCTTGTCGTTCATGGAGTCCTTCTCAATATCACCTTCAAGTTGGCTCAAGTTTCCCTTTTCCTTGATAAGTTGGTTGTGGTGGTGTTTGCAGTAGAGGCGACCTTCATGTGCAATGTAGTTTGATGGGCTAATTGTACATCCTCCGTGGATGCATTTGAAGCAGCTTTTGTGGTAAGGAGTTCCATTCACCGAAACCTTTTAACAGAAAATTTTAGTGTATGATGATTCAGTAAAGGAAATGCATTTGAAACGTTTTTTGAGTTGGATATTTTTCAAGTGTGGTAATCTTTACCTTCTCAGTTGGATAGACAGTGTTCTTGCAACCGAAACACTTGTCTCTGGTTCCAGCGAACATGGTCGAGACTTTAGTTGACATGGGTTTCTGATAATAAAAAAAGTCATGGTCAAAACCAAAGAGAGTTGGTAGAAACTCAATTGTAAACCATAAAACGCATTTAAATGGCAGGAATATAGGCAAAGGAAATTACCTCACCATCAACGGGTTTCTCTGGTCTTACAATTTTTGGTGTCCCTGGAAAGGAAATTGAATGCGAGTAAATCAGTTTGAACTCGAAAAGGAAATGAACAACTTATTCAACACTGGCTTCCTAAAATATTTTCTATATCCTTTACCCTCAAAGCTTTTGTCAAGACTGCCAGTTCTTTTGAAGAGTTGATCAAAATGCGGCCTGCAGTAGAGCACCCCTTCAAAGGAATTGTAGTTGCCAAGCTGCAAATATAACCATCTGTCAGCAGATTGCATATAAGAACTACAACTTGATTGATTATCTTCTACCATGTCTTTCTCAATAAGAACTGCTGACTTCGCTTAACAGTGAACAGATCAGTGAGAATGCATCAAAAGAAGAACAGCTGAAAGAAATCATATCACTTCAGAACAGCAGAAAAATCATTTCATTATACCCCGTAAGGAGCTCCTCCACCTGAAATGTTTGCTTCAGTGAATTGAATTTTGAATTGTTGGCTGATCTATTTTTGGCACTGTTAGTTTGTGCAGGGTTTTGGTATCTAAAAGGTGATATCGCACTGCTCATAATATATTGCAGGGGTTTGAATTTGATCATTAACATGATAATCCAGCCATCCATGATACAGGACAATTCGAGGTCGATATGCAAGTATGAAGAGTAGATAGCTAAGACCAAGAAGGCAAAACTAGAACCAAGAAGCTACAGTAATGCTGGGAATACATGGAGCTCGATCTGTATTAAGTAGAAACAACCAGGATTTCAACTTTAACAGGTGCTAAAATATATGGATCTACAAAGTTTTGATCCATTATCAAAATTCTTACAGCATACCTTGAGGGTTCCTTTGCAATGATGGCATCGGAAACAAGCCTTATGGTAGACACGGTTATCGGCTGTTAACTTGTCGACAAGATAGACAGTCTTGTCACATGCCATACACTTCTGGGTTGTTCCTGCAAATGCCATGGCTTCAGAATTCTCACCTTAGCAGATGCAACTGTAGTTTCTTTGATTCTATCTCCTCCCTCCCTTTGTTTTGTTTCTGTTTAGGGACTAAAGGGAAGAGAAGTGATGCGGGGAAGATGAGGAGGAGAAATGATGAACAAATGTGGGCTGCAGGATGTTGCTGAGACCAAAAGCAGTGTTGTATAATTGAAGTTAGTGGCAATTGACAATCATTTTGACCAACCTTGAAGCACCTAACTACCGCTGTCTATAGATATTTATTTTATTTTATTTTTGCCTGTACTCTTTAACACTCGTAAATAAATGGTGAAAATCTGAAATCCCAACTTTGTTTTGGTGGTGTGGTTGGATTTTCTCCAAACCTTTGCCCTCATTCGGTGAAATGTCTTGTCGAAAATCTCCTTTATTGTCTGTGTTAACTAGGTAGGAATATTTATCAGATTGTTCATGAACCATATCGATATGTATTAATTTAAATAAAAAAATGGACAAATTAAACTAGTTTTATTACAGAACATGTATAGTTATTAGTTTTATTATTGGGTCGGCCTTAGATTTTCTTAGCAAGTTTTGGAAACCCAATTCTATAATGGGTAGAGGTCAGGTCATTTTCACGTTTAAATTAATCTTAGAAATTGTTATTTGAAATGTCTATTATTTTTTCCTTTCTTTTTTTCTAGTTAGGTTTTCAAATTTTAAAAACCCTAGTTGTTTTATCAGGCATCAACTTGCTATAAACTCAACCAAAACCAAGGGGTCTTGCAAGCGGGTCTTGGCATGTGGTAAGGGCAGCGCTTGTTTTTGTTACAAATCCAGGTTTGAGCCGTGACATATATGTTTATTATTCTCGTAATATATTATATGTTTATTAGATTTATAATATGTTTATTGAATCTATAAATTAATTGTGGTACACGCAAGTTTTTATAATATATTTATTGAATCTATAAATTAATTGTGGTACACGCAAGTTGACTCGAATATTCCAATTAAAAAAAAAAAATAGGATCTGGTGCTAATGATGTGGTTAAAATGCACAGGCATGGGTGTGTGTGCTGTCATAAACTGTTCAACTGTAGACTTGCTACATTAAAAATAAAATAAAAAATGTTATGAGCAAACTCAACCAGGCACGTAGTATGCTATATGTATGCACCAACCCACTTAGAGGATCTTTGGTTATTTGTTAGATGGATAAATGAATCTAATAGCTGGAATTCTGGCCTGCTAATATTATCCTCCAAATATCTTTGCTGTCTTCCAAATATGAGCCGCAGGCTAGGATTAGGGTTTTGCTCTACGTTTAAAATTTGAAAGGAGGGGACCATGAAACTGGAGTCTTGGACTGATCCATCAGGGTAGCATGGAGCTTTGTCGTGCACTGAAAATTCAAATTGATTTCAGAATTCAGGAGCCTAATTTGCATGATTTTCCAGTGCTATTGACAGCTGACCCGGCAAAGGAAAACAAAAGAGTGTGCTAATGGCTTTTCACTCTTTTGCTAAAGCAAGATACTTCTAGCGATGAGATAGGATCGATTAGATAGTATGATTGGGATTGTTTTTTAAATTATTTTTTATTTAAAAATATATTAAAATAATTTATTTTTTATTTTTTTAAAATTATTTTTGATATAAATACATGAAAATAATATAAATATACTAAAAAAATAAAAATAAAAGTGAAAACAACAATGTGAAAAACCTGGTTATTCAATATTTTTTAGTCAAAATATAATTATATATACATAAAAAATAAAAATAAAAACTTCTCCTTTTGTTTAAAATTAGAGGGGCCCAAGGCTTTCCCACGCCAGCACTTGGTTATTCAATATCTAGCTGGATTTCTAGCCTTTCACATTTTAATCCCTCTACTGTATTGTCTTGGATTGTCCGAGCGTCAGGTAGGCCTGGAGAAAAGATCCTTTACCAATATCCGTCACAGCCATGTTATGCTAGTAAAAATGTGGTTAAATCATAAATGTATAGGCTGTTCTGGTCCGTCATTTGATTTTAAAAAAATGTGCAACATAACAAAACTTTAAAAACTATATATTATAAAATAATTATTAGAAAACCCTTAAAGGAATTTATCATGTCAAGACTCCGTCTAGAATAACAGAATAAAATGAGTCTAAAATACAAAACATGATATGAATTTACGGGTGTAGAGTTGTGAAAGAGACTTCCCCAGCCACTCAATGACGACCAAAATTGATCCCACCATGCATGGGTGCCCCCACACTCTTGTCATTGCATCGTCCCCACGTTCTGCTTCAACCCCGAATCAATCCCGCCTGGCTGAAATGATATATCTGTTTGTCATTATTTTAAAAAAATATATGAAAATTTTTTATTTTAAATTAAAAATTAATATTTTAAAATCATTTTAAAATAATATCAAAAATAATTTTAAAAAATATATCATTTTAATCTATTTATAAATAAAAAATATTTTTAAAAACAACATCACGTAACATTTCTAAAAGCCTGCGCTCACACTGTATTTCCAAAGGGTAAAGTGGGCTAAAGATTTGAACTCGGTCCCAATAATCTATTTATTGAGTGCACTCACATGCACTCACGATTCATGAATCATATGGTATACAGTTAAGCTTTGGTCCTCCCGATATAATTCCCATGTGAAATCCGAATCGAATATGCTGCGTCGCTTCTCATGTTTAATCATATTTTCCCATCTAGAACCGTGTGCCCTAAATAATCAGGCGGACCACTTTGATTAAAGTTTAAATCAAGGTCCAGGTTAGGTTGGGTTGGGGACCCATGCAGCGTTGGTTAAAAATTCTCAACCCTTGTATTTGTTATTTGCAAACAAGTTGCCCTACTTTTGTATTTTTCAGGATCATTAGTCAACGTTATAATTTTTATTGGATAAGATCACATTGAGTCTCCTATAATTTATATTATTTATATTATGAGAAATTATTCTTACCGAAAATTTTCAAGTTGAGCAGCAGCCGCGAAGTCATTGTAAATTGTATATATCTTTTGTTTGCGACGATATAGCGAACGGGCATTTGGTCTAGTGGTATGATTCTCGCTTTGGGTGCGAGAGGTCCCGAGTTCGATTCTCGGAATGCCCCGACTTTTTGATTATCTATATATATATTATTTATTATTTTATTTTTCGAAAAAACAATACCTTTCTTTGGTAATTTTCAACCTAAAACCCTAACCTCCCCAGAAGGAACGAAATCCTTCCTCTCTCTGATCCCATCTTCCTGTCCTCCGAGTAAGGTAATTTTCAAGCTAAAACCCTAAACCCAGAGGAGCAACGAAAGCCTTCATCTCTCTAACCCCGTCTTCCTGTCCTCCGAGCAAAATAAGCACAAAATAAATAAATAAAAATGGCGTTTGGGCAAGTGGTGATTGGTCCACCGGGATCCGGTAAAACCACCTACTGCAATGGCATGTCTCAATTCTTAAGCCTTATCGGAAGGTATTTTTTGCGTTCAATTTCCCAATAGCTAGAAAAGAAATGGTGATGTTAATAATAATGTTTGATTCATGGTAATAACATTATGCAGGAAGGTTGCTGTTATCAATTTGGATCCAGCAAACGATGCATTGCCGTAATCTTTCTTTCTTTGAAAACCCATGTACAATATTGCTTTTTGTTGTAGAAACACTTGGTCATTGCGATTTTCCTTTACAGGTATGATTGTGCTGTTAACATTGAAGATCTTATCAAACTAAGTGATGTAATGAACGAGCATTCCCTTGGTCCCAATGGAGGTCAGCATGCTTATTTATTCCACACCCTTCTCATTAAGTTCTGCTAGTAATTTCTTAATGCTGATACCATTTGCTTTTTTTACTAGGTCTTGTTTATTGCATGGATTATTTGGAGAAGAATATTGACTGGTTGCAATCCAAATTGGAACCTCTGTGTAAAGGTTAATGCAGTAGATTATATGTGTCAGCCGTTCTGTTTTTCATGCTTTGCTTTGTTTAGGGCATGTTTTAACTTTGAGGTTTTTAAAACCCACTAGTTGCACTTTGTTTTGTACACCTTCAGTCTAGTTACAGTGTTGAGAATGTTGACTCTGTTGCAGATCACTACCTTCTTTTTGATTTTCCGGGCCAGGTAGAATTATTTTTTCTCCATTCGAATGCCAAGAATGTTATCATGAAACTCATTAAGAAGTTGAACCTTAGGGTATGCTTTAATTATACAAGGCTTTTATATTATATTAATTTTTTAACCGCTCTATGTGATCTTGATACTATAATTGAATTACTCATCTTATGCAGTTGACTGTTGTGCATTTAGTCGATGCCCATCTTTGCAGTGATCCTGGGAAATATGTTAGTGCATTGCTTTTGTCACTATCAACAATGCTTCATCTGGAACTCCCACATATCAATGTCTTGTCTAAGATTGATCTAATTGAGAGTTATGGCAAGCTAGGTTTGGCTCTTTTTTCCTTTCCTGTTTTGAAGATTGTGTTATATTCACAAAAATTTGTGAGCATTGAATGTATGTCTTTTAATGTGCTGCAGCTTTTAACCTCGATTTCTATACAGACGTGCAAGACTTATCATATTTGCAGCACCATCTTGATCAGGATCCCCGTGCTGCTAAGTACAGGTCTTTATTTCTAGAATCCATTTCCTGAATTACTCAAACCACTTATGCTTGGTGCATTGAGTATGTGAGTTTTACATTGCCAGCAATCCTACCCATTTGCTTTTTGGTCTATTTAGATTTTCATTCTCTTAAACTTTGTGGAAAATAGAGTGTGATTCTGTTGTTGGTAGTTATTTTAAACATAAGATGATACCCGTCAAAAAGCTTGATTGAACACCTGGCCAAATGTTAAAATTAATAACATGGGTCTTTGTAGGAATAATGGTTCCTAATCTCAGAGACCCTAGCTGTGAGATCATCAATCTATGTTAGATTATTTGAAGGTTTTAAACTACTGCACCATTGACAGGCGAATACTGTCACTTCTGATGATCATATTGGTGTAAATACCTGTTTAGTTGTTGAACATTTCTTAAATGCAAGCTGTCAAAATCTCTTGTCGCAGGAAGCTTACAAAGGAATTGTGCAATGTAGTGCAAGACTTCAGTCTTGTTGATTTTACAACTTTAGACATTCAGGCATGGGAATTTCTCTCTCCCACTTGTAGTTTGTATGAAATGTTTATAGCTTGTTCTTAGTTGGACAGTTCTTTTCAGGACAAAGTGAGTGTAGGGAATCTTGTGAAGTTGATAGACAGGACCAATGGTTACATCTTTGCTGGCTTGGAATCCAGTGCAGTTGAATTCAGCAAGATTGCAGTTCGCCCTGTTGATTGGGATTACTACAGATATCCTTATTGTTGTTAACTTTTATTATATTAGATGTTGTTATGTGACATGGGTATTATTCTTGTTTAAGTGTGCTTTTTATTAAGCGATAGTGACCATGCCTTGTTTATACCATTAATTTTTACTGAAGCTCGTCAACTTGTAGGCTCAAGTAAATCCCATGCATATTCATTATGTATATAATTGTGATTCTCTGCTTGAATATTTATTAGGAAATTTTCGTGTTTTATCAGAAACTAAGATCTGGTAGCTTCAATAACTCTTAAATGTTTGTTATGGCCTAAGTAATCAGTAAATTATTGACATAGAACGAACATTTTTCCTTGACCAAGCAGTCCACAGTTGCAGCAGTGCAAGAGAAGTACATGAAGGATGATGAAAAATTATGAGAATGACAACTGAAAACCTAGTTTGGTGAGATAATTCTCTTCGTATTGAATTTATCAATCCCAGTTTTATTTAGCTTGTCTGTTTCTTATAGAAAGTTTTGGGCTTCTGTCGCAGGTGCATCCATGCATGATGTATATAATGAAAACTGGGAACTGACCTTTTTGTGGAATGTGCAATTTAATCCTCTGTTGCATGAGGCAGAACTCTGACTTGGAGTGTAAAAGTAAACAATCCATGGCGGTTGTCATCACTATAGATATGTTTTTGGTCATTGAGATTGTAATGCTTTTGTTTTTGCTAGCTATTCGGAGAGAATTAAATTTCATTATATAGTTTTCTTGCTAGTATAATCTCGTAACAGACAAGTTTTGGCAGCAGAAGGAGACTCGCTTCCACCAGTGGCTGATGCATTGTAACGAGGTGTACTTTTATCAAGTCTATAGAAGTATAGATGCATTTGGTGCTATTGAGATGGTATTTTAAAAAAAAAATGTTGTTTGTTTGGAATTTTGTTAAAATAATATTTTTTATATTTAAAAATTATTATTAATATCAACACATTAAAATAATTTTAAAAACAAAAAAAGGATTAAAAAAATATTCAATTGATTTCAAAAATATTTTTAAAATGCAAGAATAGACTTTTATTGATAATTTTTTCTCGCTATTTATTTTTTAAAGTTCATTTCAATTTATATGTTTTTTTAAAGTGTATTTTTTTGTTGGAGTTATATTAAGTTAATGTTTTTTGTTTTTTAAATTTTATTTTTATTATCAACCTATTAAAATAATATATATATATGATAAAAAAATGAATTAAAATAACTTTCAGTTGAAAACATGATTCATAAAAATGGCTCGAAATTTAGTATAAGTTATATAAACTTAAACTTTAATTAAATCAATTTCTTTGCCTCTGTAACAATTTATTTTAAGTTATTTCTAGCAAAATGTACTTGTAATTTTTTTGAGCTGAAAGTAAGAAAAAAAGCTTTAAAATGATTTATGAAAATCTTATCAAGCATGATCTAAGTTATGGTGAAGTACTTGTTTGATTAGTGTGCTCGCCGCTAATCGGATAGTTGTTTTAATAAAATTTGAAAGCTTTTTAAAATATTGTTTTTGGTTTAAGAGAATCATTATTAGAAATCAAAAGGTCCATGTGTACATTTAATTATATACATCAAATTAAATATATCAAGAAATATATGTGTTAATAAATACAAAAAAATAAAGTATTAATGTTACTATTTAATTTGTCTTGCTACCCATCTGATAAAAAAAAATGACACAAAATAATATATATAATTTCTTTAGTTCTCTTCCTTTTTTTATAATGGAATTCATGCGAAAAGTGCTTGAAAAGTTGAGGTTGTTATATTAATTTTTAATATGGCAGAAAAATAGAATAACACGAGCTATTAGCCTACGCTTTACCGAATTGAGAAATTTTTCTTATCCTGTTTTAATATATGTAATTTTTTTTTATTTTGTATTTCAATTCTTATTTTTTTATTTATTTTTTTATTTGGTTTCGATTCTTTTATTTTTTCAGTATTTTAGGGATAGTTCTTGATTTTTTATTTGTATTTATATATCTAAACTTTTAGTTTTGATTTTTAATTTTTATTGTATTTTATCTTTGTATAACTTGAGTTAAAAAATAAAGTAAATTTAGGTTTGGTGGCTTGATATGAGAGTGAAACTATCTTTGTATTTTTTTTGCATTTATTTTGTCTATGACTTGGTATAATTTTAGTTTAAAGTGATTTTTATTTAAAAAGAAATTAAATATTTTTTTCTCTTTTTTAAGATTTATACTTGATATTATTATATTAGAAGTATTTCAGAACACTCAGATTAAATTAATTTGAAATTTAAAAAAAAAAAACTTAGTTCATTTTTTATATATATTTTAAGGTGTTAATATTTAATAAATATCAAAATATATAATCAATCTCGCATATTTTTAAGAAACAATATCTCTTAAATAATCATTATCATTATTTTAAACGCCTTATCCATAATAAAATAAATATATAAAAAAAATCAAAAGGTTTGTAGTTTGATTATTTCTCTTAGATGTATATCGTCATAAAAAAAATCTAGGATTATTAATTTTTTTTAACATGTTAAAAAATTTAATTTTGGCTACAGCGAAGCGCATGACAAGTTACTTGTATATATTTTTCACTGTTTGAATACATATATTTTTCATGAAAAAAATAGGGATTATTTCATAAATATTTATAAAAAATAAAAGAATTAAAATAAAATAAAGAGTCCAAAATGTAAGGATTGAAATGAAAAAAAAAACGATCAATTTAAATTAAAGGATAAAATTGAAAAAAATCCAAACTTCTATACCAAAAATATAAAGAGATTTAAAACCAATCTCAAAATTAAAAGAATAAGGACCGAAATGAAACTAAAATATATAATCAATTTCAATTGAATGAAAAATATCCAAATTTCTATACCGAAAAATTAAGAGATTTCAAACCAATCTCAAAATTAAAAGAATAATTGTCAAAATGAAATTGAAATATACAATCAATTGAATAAAAATAAAACAAATCAAAACTTATATAACAAAAATAAGGACCATACAAAATAATCAAAAGATTAAGGACTTAAATGAAAACACCATAAACAAAGGGGTATGTCGTGTAATTTAGCATGCAAGAGAGAAAAATGAGAAAAAATAGCCCACTGTCATGTTACCAAATACCTTGTGATGCCATGCGTGACACCATAAGGAAGACTACATGGCAATGCATCCATAAAGATGCCAAATGAATATTTTTCACCCTAGTATGACGTTGCACGCGTTGTTCGAAGAGTGCGTGAGGTTAAATACTATTGATAATCTGGCAGACGCGCTGATAATATTCGGTAAAAAATAATAATATAAAATGTCAAATTATAGAAACACTCATACAACTAACTTTTTGATTTTGTCTTATATGGGGGCATATATGTATTTATACGTTTTCAAAAAATATAGAATGCTTGAAACTCCGTGCAAGCAACTCTTATGTTTTGTTTTATTTGAGTGTAAGAGGATTATTTAACTGTGCAATAATGTAAAATTACAATGATACCCCCGATAGCAATCCTTGATTTTTATATTATTTAAGGGTATGATAATTATTTACTGTATGCAGAAATATAAAAATTTAAAAATACCCCCGAGTCCAAGACTAAAATTATCGTGTACTAAGAGGTAAAATATTAATTATATTATTACAATCCACTGTAATTTATATGTATTGGTACATAAATTTGCTACAGTAAAAGACAACTTAAGGTGGCTTATTAACATTAATAGTGTTTGAAAAGTTGGAGTTGTTGCCCTGATTTTTAATGTAAAAGAAAAGAAAAATAAAATAATGTTGCAATAGCTATATTGAAATGCAATTATTTTAGTATTTGTATAATGTTTTAAAAAAAAACATGTAAGGATGGGAAATTAAAATAAAGATAAAAAATAATATAAATAGATAAAATATAAAGCAATAAATATTCAAAATATAAAACATAATGGGATAAACATGGATTGGTGCCGGGAAAAGCTTACGCAAGTTGCTAGAAGCTTACGCAATCCGTCTAGATGCGATGCCAGGATGGCTTTGCTCGTAAACTATTTTTTTCTATTTCGAATTTTGGTATTCCAATTTATTTTTAATTTATATCCTCGTAGGTCAGCTTTTCTTCAACAAGGCGATGAACATCACATGTAGAGTTAGACTCGGAACTTGGCACGATACACTGCACTTTTCAATACAAGGCTGTCCACGTTGCATACATACAGAAAATAATTCATTAATAATGTTTGTTTATTTTCCTGTTATATTAAATCAGAAAAGGACATGTTAAGATATATTAATGGCTGGGATAAAAGATATAGTTGAAATAGAAAAGGATAAATTAATGGCTGGGACAGAAAAAGACATGTTGATATTTCTCTTATATTATGAAAGGAACACGTATATTTTTTATTCTAGAATGAATAGATTTGTTTTTATAATTTTATTTTAATTCCTTTAATCGTATATATTAGTGTTGTTTTTTATGTTTATCTATATTTTAAAGGGGTGTGTGGGAGTGCTTTTATTCTTGTCTTTATATGTTTTTCAAAAATATATTTTTTATTTAAAAAAAAATATTAAATTGATATTTTTAGTTTTTTTTTTTTGTAGTTTTGATGTGCAAATATATAAAAATATATTTTTTATTTTAATATATTTTAAATAAAATTTTATTTTTAAAAAATCGTACCAGAAAGCACAAAACACAAAAAATTTATCCATATACTAACTAAACACAATTTATATGTATTTTTCATCAAGAGATAATACATCGTATCTGTAAGAAGTTTCTGCCTTGTCGTCCAAGTGAATCGTGTCTGAAAAGCTATCGGTGGTCTCTAAGCGCGTGGATTGGTTTTCTTTGAAATTTGTTTGATACATGGGCACCTTCTAGAGAGAAGTTTCCATTGTCAGGCCAGCCTTGACATTTTGAATGTAACAGAACACACCGGCGATGGATTGAATGCGAGGGCGAGACCAATGACTACGAGAGTAAGAGATTGGAAATAAAAGTTACTGAAATAAATAATTGATCAGTGAAATGGAAATCCAGGTATTTTTTTTATAAAAAATATCAGTTTCATTTAAAATAATAAAAACGGTATTATTTATTAAAGAAACAGGTTGGCTGCATGTTTATCATTGTGTTTCAAAAATTATTTTTTAAAAAAATTATTTTTATTTTTTATTTAAATTAATATTTTTATATATTGATGTCAGAAATAATTTTTTTAAAATAAAAAAATATTATTTTAAATAAAAAAAAACCAATTACAACTAACAATCCCAAATAATATCTGCATGCCAAGAAAGTCAGGTACCGAGACGGGTCAGGAAATCAATTTTGGGTTGAAAATTATGGTAGTCGCTAACTGTATGTTTCCGGCCATTATTTGGAAAATAATTAGTGGGCCAAACCAGGCTGCGAGCAAACAAAACATCGTTGGTCCTGTCTCATATATAAAACGCTATTCTTCGTTGTCTTGACCATAATCTGAGAGTCGTTTCCGTCTCGTGACCGGCCTTTCAAGTTTATCTTGACATAATTACTCTTGAACTTCACTTCTTTTTTTAATTTTGTCCATCTATGGCTTAAAACGTGTTCAATATATGATTAATAGATTTTCTCCCCCGCTATCGATAAGAAAACGAGATAATTAAATAAACAAGTAGAGAGTCGAGTGGTTTTTATTCGCAATTTATAAAGTTGACAAGTTTCCATGCCTGCATATATTATCTTCCCTCATCTCTGTGTTTTTAAAGGGTTTGATGAAGAAGGATAAGGTGGGAAGGGATGGGTTTAAAACGCTAAAACTTTATTGAATTAGCAAATACTTTTTAAGAGAGGGAAGGGAATGAGAGGGTGTGCAAAATTTATAATTTTTTATTTATTTTTGAGTTCGAGTAAATTCTATTTTTTAGAAATTGTATTTTATCGGTCTAGATGAATGAGTAAAATCCAGACAAACCCAAATACTTGTAAAATATACATGTTCTGACTCAAATTTGAGATTTATTGTGCAGATCTCAAATATTTCATCGTCACATCAACTCTCTTTGAAACATATATTAACATCATGGAGGGAATGATTCAAAATTTATAATTTTCTCCTTTTTTATCTATCCATCTATCTATCTATCTAATCCCAAATCTATCATGTAAGGATAAATAAAACACATAAACAGGAAAGTTTTGATTAAATGATTTTTATCTAATTAATATGAGATCTCAAGTATATTACAAGTAGCATTCTCCTAGAGGCCGGGCTCAAATAATCCCATAAAAGAATTCTAGCTTACAAGAAATAATCCACTTAAAATACGCATCACTTCGTGACCATTCACCTCTAATCCCTTCCATTTATAAAGGGTTTCTTGCATTCTCGTATACTTATCACTAGCAAGAACATAGAAGTTTGCACATGCCAAAAGGCTATATTTATACAACAGTACACGCATATGAAGAAGCTAAGTCCAACTTGTGAATATTACAAACATTTAGATTTAAAATAAGAGAAGTTTAATAATTTTTATTTGACAAGTTGACAAGCCCGTAAGCTTATTTCTCAAGTAATCCTTCTTAATTTCTTAATAGTTCTCGCATCATATGATTAGTGGGGATTTAACCTTTAAATTCCCATGCATACGAAAGATATTATGTCATGTGGGCCAATATTAATTAGCAGCAATAGATATATATTGATTAATTAATAAGCCTGTAAAATCAGCTAGCTAGCTATTTCGCATTGGGAATCAGGATGGTTAAAACCACCAAAACGTTGATTGAAACTTCTATGGCCCATATTGATCTTAAATTATGGAGAAAGAAACTCTTGAATCTTGATAATTGAGGTGATGATGCTAGCAACATTGACTATAATTAAGAAAGGCTAAGTGAGAAGATTTTGAAGGTGCAAGAGGTAATGGGATAAGCAATTAACATGAGATAATAAGTAAAATAGAAAATCAATGAAACAATAATGATAAATTAAAACCAAATCCAATTCTGCACTAAAAAATTTTGGCACTACATTTTAAAAATAATTTTTAAAAAATAATTTCCCCCCCTTTTCTTTTCACTTTAAATTTTAAAAAATATTGTTTTTATATTATTTTCATGAGCTAATGTTAAAAATATTTTTTTAAAAATAAAACAATATCATTTTAATCTATTTTTGAATAAAAAATATTTTTAAAAATAATCTCAACAACACTTTCAAACGATCATTAAATTCACTGTTTTTCATTGTTAATAATTAATTCCTTGTTCCAATTTTAATTTTTCAACCCGTCAATTAGCAGTTGCTGCTAAACTAAACAAACACTGTTTTAGCATTCTCTCTCTCTCTCTCTCTCTCTCTCTCTCTCTCTCTCTCTATATATATATATATATATATATATCCCAAACAATCATGTTTTAACAATCCATGCTATATTTTTCAAACCCTGCTCAGCTTTTGAACTGAAATAATTTATAGAAAATCGTGTTAATTAATTTACAAGTTATCGAATTTAATTTAAATTTACTACTTTTATCCAAAATAATATTATGTTAGTTTTTTTTTAAATATTGATTTTAACTTAATAATTAAATTTAACCGAATCAGCCGGGCAATGTCATTCGGTTTATTGAAATTAATATTAAAACCAATTAAAATGAAACTAGGTATTAGTTAGACTTAAAAAAACATGGCGTCTCAACCAAACAGAACTGGATCGAATGTAATACCTATAACTCAGACGACCTTTTCTCCATCCTGGTTAGGAAGGAATAAATTATAACTCCCAGGGTTACCCCCTCTCCACGAAGTCAAACAACACGAAAATGAAATTATCAAGGAAACTTCTAAGGGATTTTGTTTTGTTCAAACCTTTTTTATTTGACTAATGCCATGGCTAGCAGCTTGGATCTGGTCCTCTCTATCATCCCTTTAAGTATATACGACACCCTGCTTTCTCTTCTATAATCCACATAATATATAGCCAATCCAAAGCTCTCCTCTCTGTCTAAATAACGCCTTGTATACACTCAGAATTTATGATCAGATGTTGAATTCATTCATTTGTGGCAGTTTTCAGAGTCAATTGGAGGTAGAAGATGAATCATGGATCAGCCCCTCTTCAACACCAGGAAGATCAAGCGCTTCTGCAACACCAGAAAGATCAAGCCCTTTGGCAACACCAAGAAAATCAAGAAAGAGTTCCAAAACTAGCAAGAACCCATATTCGTCCCGTGGCCTCGACAAGTTCTCTGCACTTCTAGCAGAACTTGAAGAGAAAAAGCAGAAGATATATTCACAGATGGGGCCTGAAGATGTACCCATGGTTCGTTTCGTCTACTCAAGCTCAAATGATTGTATTCCTCTTATAATCAAGGTTAAGGATCAAAAGCAAGACAAACCCAAGATCAGTAGCGCTAAGGATATGAAAGATAACCCCATCGCTCATAACAATGAAAGCTTGGATAACTTGCCAATCGAGGCACCAGTTGAAGAGAAACAAGTCGAGCAGCCGAGATTGGAAACTGCTAAAAAGACTGAGAAGAAGTCTTCTACATGTAACGTGAAGTTGCACAGATGGAGAAGACCTAATTATTATATGCCAGTTGCTATCATCTTGATTTTGTTATTGCTGGTTCTATTTGGGCGATCAGTTGCTATATTATTGATCTCTCTTGCCTGGTATATAGTCCCTGCATTGAGTACAAAACAGCCAACACAGAAGAAAGATTATGTCAGGAGATTAAGTGAGCCCAAGATGATGATTACTCATGGGATACCTTCTCCTCCGAGAAGGAGTACTGGCTCTATGGCCTGTAAATGGCCTCGACAACATGGGCAACGACAAAGCTTCTGAAGGTGATCCGGTTCAATCAACCTCAACTCTCCGTTTTTCCTTTCTTTGCCATTTGGGGTCAAGATTTTGCTTCTTTTTTGTCAGTAGATGTACAGAAATTTTGGTTCCAATGCTAGAAGTGTTTTGAAACCTCGAGCCGTCCTTGGGATTTTCCATAACTGTTAATTAATCACACTAGTATTAAGGGTTAAGCCGATGTAAATATAGCAGAGGCTCGCATACCATATGTTTCTTTGTATTTTGATTCCATGGTACTGTACTTCTCCTATACATAGTCATCTCCGCCACTTCTAACTTAAACCTCAGGTTTGATGTTCATTCAAGCAGAGATCACTGCTTTGTACAGACATTGGTCGTGAATACGTTAACTGATAGATTGATGACACACACTCAAAGAGCCAGAAAACCTGACGGCTGAGATCTTGTTAGCAAAATTAGGTGTGCTGTCTGTTCTGTTGATTACAATTTCTAGCTAAATCAGGCCATGAAAATGCTGCTTTTTTTTTTTAATGAATTCTTGAATCTCGAAGTCGATTCTTTAATATTTTTTTTTATTAGATTGAAGAAAAACGTTTAATCAGAAAATGAGCAAGCTAGCTACAATATAACACGCAGCTATTAAATTATATAATAAAACTATAAATTATTCAGAAATAGAATAATGCTTTAATTTTATTTAAAATTGTAGTCAGAAAAAAAATTAAAACTTCATATTCATTTTTTTTTTCATTTATAGCACTGAAAAGGTAATTTTTCAAATTCATACTAAATTTTAAAATTATATTTAGATGTTCTTCACAGTTTTTCTCTGTAGATTTTCACTATTTTTTGAATGAATCAATTAATACATAAACATTTTTTTTCTTTTATATACAAGCATTTTTTAGCAATATAAAAAATTATAATTATTTTTTAATATTTTCATATTTAATTAGTACCATAGAGCTTATGTGCGTGTACATATAAATCTAATTTAATTTTTTTTAGTTAAAATATAATTTCTCATAATAACTCCTCGTTTAAATAAAATAACTATTTAATAATTAGATTACCACGAATATAAAATATTATTATGACTATTATATATTATGGATTTATTTTTTTATAAAAATAATTATGATTTTAATTTTTTATATATATAAATAATTTTTTATCAATAAATAAATATTTTTTAATTGAAAAACAAAAACTAGAAGAAAAAAAACTAGAAATGAAAACAGAAGGAGATGACCACGATAAGAGATCCTGAAGACGGATTGAGGCTGTTATCTTCTAGAAAAGGCTTAATAAATGACCAGTACGAGTTGGATCAGCTTTTCTTCAAAGAAATAACGGTCTTCCAATTTTGAGAGGTGCAGACACGGTAACGTGTAGCCATACATTTCATTGTCTGGAAGGATTGATTTTGCCGAGGTGACAGGTCTTTGACACGAACGATTAAGTATTTATGTGAAATTATCAAATAATTAATTTCAATCGTCTTCGTATACAGAAGAAATAATAAAATAAAATTCAAGTGAATTAAAATCACGTGATTTTAATTTTTAAATAAAAAGATGTTTTTATTACAAAAATCAAACCAAAAGTCAATAAACTTGATTTATTGGCCTACAGACTTTGTATTTTTTGAAGCATCAGCAACGCACGAAGGCCACGTCGAAAGACCAAGTCAGCTTTATATCCGGCAGGTTACGAATGAATTACCCTTTCACCCTTGTCATACGTTGACTTTGATCAGCTTTTAATTATATCGATTAAATTAAATCATGAGTGAATTAGTAGTTAAGTTATCAAGTTAAATATAATTTATTTATTTTTATTAAAACCAAAATCTTTCTACTTGAGAAGTTCTATGATTTCTCTTCCATGAATAATAATTCGATCTATCGCTTCGTATCCTACAAGATTAGACTCTGGTATCAGACGTGATAAAGGGCTTGGCTTGCTGGCCAGTGCACATCACTGTGGCACATCAAAATGTACTTATGTCCGAAGTCGATTTTTAATTTAAAATAAAACAATAAATTTTTAAATTTTTTTAAAATACTATGTCAAACAAAACCTTATTATAAAAATAAAAAGGCTATGGTATGGTACAGATATATCGGAGAAGGGAACGAAAACTAGCAAATTCTCTGTATCACCGCGCTAGTTCTCTACCCGACATGTAGATGTTTTTCAAAGCTGAGCGTCCCCATCCCTACTCCTGTATACAAGACAATAAAAGCATGTCATTAAAGCAGACACACTGACTTTCACTGCAGCTACAGATGATTAACGACCAAGTTTGTCAATGGTGGAGCAGAATATTCCAATCTTTATTAGCCTATATTTCTCTATACAGACCTTGAACCTCTTCCGGCGTGTATCAGAAATTCAGAATCAGCTCTGAATTGATATTCCGCTCCCATGATTCATAATTTAGCAGTAACACGGTGGATAATGGAACCAGATTCTGATGCAACAGACGAGGTTGCTGGGCAAGACACGGTGAATCAGTTCTTCACTCACCTAGACTTCCCAGACCAGGATAACTAAATCAAACTCCAACATCGCTGCTCAACAAAGCAATTCTCTTCAGAAAATCAAAATGCAGCAACCTTTAATAGCTGCAAATTCTCAGTCTGTCACATGTCTAAAACAATACTAGAGCACCAGCAATCCCACAAACAAAGAAAACATTGTGCGTTGAGTGAATCATTATAAAATCATACAGTTGAAAGGTACACCACCTTATCTTTTCAAATAATTACCATCGTATTATTATTTATTAACCATTATATTTATATATATGTATGTATTTATTAAGAAGAGTTTAGATTTTATTAAGACGAGTTTAAATTGGGTTTTGAGCCGGGTTTAATAATATTTAGATTTTATTTATTATCTATTAAATAAAATAATTACATGTCACTAAAAAAAAAGTGGATTTATTTGGTTTAGAGTCTCTTTGCTTTTGCTTTTGCTTTTCAAAAATGTTTTTGAAAAAAATCAAGTTTTTATTTATTTATTTATTACTTTTTTTTTTGTATTTGCAGATCATTTTAATTTATTTATATTAAAAATATTAGCTGATTATATTTTTTTATAAAAGAATATTATCTATTATAAAAAATAATCATTATTACACTAACACGAGACAAAAAAATCATATTTGTCATTCCTCTCTCGTATCTGATTTGCCTCCTTTTTTAGAGTGCTTTTTTATTGCCTTAAAAGGCACCGTTTCGGTACAAATGGGATGAAGCTGGTCCGTGGTCTTAGTGGCCGTATAGTATTGCCATCCAAATGCAGATTCCAGCAAAAACAGGTTTTACGGAGTTTGATAATGAGGAAACTATGTTTACATTGTTACGTGGTCCACCGTAAAAATCGATCAAAATTGTTTTTTTATAAGAAACAGGATTATAAAGCTTTTCCCGCATTTCAAAATGTAGCAAAGTAACTGAATAACGAGAACCCCAACAATGATTTTAATCGCAGTTATGGGAGGACATTAATTGCAAGCACACCACCAACGGTTTCTTTTTCTCTAAAACGACAATTCTCTTTACAATCAGGGAAGCTCAATTAGAGCACCACCACCATCTTTTTCATCACCGGTAACTTTTTCTTCACGCTAGAAGTTTCATCATAACCTCTAACTCATGTAGAGCACCACCACCATCAACTATAATTTTAATTAAATATTTAAATTTTATTCATGAACCGTAACTAAAAATACCCTTTATAAAATTGATTTTTTTAAACCTTAACTACAAAATTAATCTCAATCCAACCACATATTTAGTGCCTGTTTAGCACTGTTGCCAGACCTGTGTTTGACTACTTTTGCCCTATTTATTTATTTTCATTTTAAATAAATATATTTTGATATTTTAGAATATTTTAATGTGCTGATATCAAAAATAATTTTTTAAAAATAAAAAAGTATTATTTCGATATATTTCAGCATAAAAAACACTTTGAAAAACAATAACAACCATACTCCCGGACAACTCCTCAATCAGCCAAATTAAGGTGACGACGAGTAAACGTGTGCGGGCACCTGACAACCATATGAAAAGACAAGGAGGTCCCTTGTTCTTAACGCGGCACGCGGTGATTGCACTCAAGAGCCTGAATAAGGCCCCGTTTGTTTCCCGGAATTCACTTTCCGGGAAACCACTTTCTAAACTTTCCTGTGTTTATTTGTCTTCAGGAAAGTTGGTCAACGGAAAACACTTTCCAGTCAAAGAAGAATTTGGCTTGGTTTTCAAGAAAGTGTTTTCCGGAAAATTTGGACGGAAAACACTTTTCGAAAGTTGTGAAAAATTTAGAAATGTCATTATTTGCTGATTATATCAAATTTGATCCTCAAACTTTTGATTGCTATATATAATTTGTTTTGAATATTTATTTTTCAATTTCATCTCTTAAAATTTAATTTTTATATTAATTTTGGTTCTTATTTTTATAATTGCTATTTGCTTTTTTCTTATCATTTTTTTATTGAAATTTTTTATCTATCAAATTTGGTCCTCATTTTTTTTATTGTTACTTGTTTTATTTGAAATAATTTATGAAATGTTAATTATTATTATTTTAATTTATTCACCTTTTATTTTTTAAATTTTTTTTTTAGATTTGATCTCTATTATTTTGATTATTATTTATTTTATTTGAGATAATTTATGAAATTATATTTTTTTTCAATTTCATTCTTATTCAACTTTTTAATTTGTAAGATTTGTTTCTCATTATTTTAATAAACTTGAAAAAAAAAATAATTTACTAATAAATCATTTTTCAGATCATTTTCCATAACATAAACAAACACTAGAAAATATTTTCCAGTTTATTTTTCATAACACTGTCAAATATCAGAATTTACTTTCTAGAAATTCACTTTCCAGAAATTCATTTTACTTAAAATTTACTTTCTAAAAAAAATTATTTTCCAGCAAATAAACAGGCTAAATATAGTGTTTTCCGCGATATACAATGAAGAGGCAAAACCGTAAAATAGATTGACATCGGCAGAGAGGGAGGGAGAGAGATGGGGCTATCGTGCTTCGCTTGCTTCGACGGAGGAAGCAAGAAACAGAGACGAGAAGAGGGGAGGCTGGCCTCTGCGGAAGCTCGTGCTAAATCAGCCGAAGCTGCCCAGAAACGGTAATCTCAACTGATCCTATTGTATACGTACTGTAATCTCAACTGATCCCATAAGATTTGGATGGTTTTGGTGGATTTTATATGTAATTTAGATGCTTTAATTGATTCTTCAATTGCAAGTAATGGGCTATTAATGCCAATTCAAAAATTCTCTTATGAATTTATGCTTAAAGTTCAGAAATTTCTACCGGCCCCTGTATTTAAATTATGAGTTGAACTCTAAATCAGGTGGTTTAAGACAATGGAGGGGTTGTATTTTAGGATTTGAAGCCAGAGTTTTATTTTTTAATATTAAAATAACTGTTGTTGGCCAAAAATATGGACTTCTTTGGGCTATTTCTTCTCTGAGCAATGCTTCAATTGAGTGTGTTGTTTTGTGAAAATAGTAAAGACTTAATCATGTTTATGTACGCGTTCCGATCATTGCTAACTAGTTGACACATGAGGGTAGGATTTTCTCTAGGATGTTGTGATTATCCATGCTACTGGAAAAGCAAGGTTTTTGCTGCTTGGAAAACAATGGAGATAATCTCACAAAGAAATGAACTTGAAGCACTTCAAATGATCTCAGAAGGGTCTTCTTCCTTCGTTTATAACATTTAGATTATTACCTTGTTAGCAGGCAAGAGCAATTTGAAAAATCTGCAGCGGGAAGAGCTGCACGGGCGCAGCTACAGGGAATGGCAAAGCAATCTGCAAATTCTAACAAAGGCGAACCAGTTCTAAAGGTTTTATGTCTGAAATGTTTTGTATTTTCTTGGTTGATTGTAATAAATGGCAGTGATGCAATGGCAGTTAAATTTCAAAAAACCCTAACAGAGCCATTGAGGAATCCGATGCTTCCTCTTTATAATGCCATTGTTTCTTATTCTTTTGCCAAGATTGCACTTTGATATGGAATCTTTTAATGGGTTCTTAACCCAGTTGATATAATTCTATTTTGTCAAGAGAACTAACATAAGATGAAAGCATGACCATCTCATTGGTTGGTGATAATGATGCAGTGGCAGATGAGTTGAAGTTAGAATTTGTCCTTGGTGCAGCAGCTGTTTTTATCACAAGTAAGTCAAATCTAACTTTGTTGGTTTTAAGGGACATTTTTATGAATATAAACATTATATATTCATTAATACAACTCCAAGTCACGGGCAATCTATGAAGACAAGTCTCTGATTTGGGGAGTCGCTGGACATTAAATGGTTATAATATAGACCTGGGCAGGGCCTGATTAGAATTTCTGATTTTGATGTTTGCTTGTGACTAGCATGTTTTCCTCTGCTCCCTAAGAAATCCCTAATCCATAAGAGCATACTAGCAGCAGTTTTATAAAATCTTCTCTAGATGCATATGATCACAGTTATTTCTATTGGGTAGCGTTTATTCATTGTCAACAGACAGAGATAGATGAGACAAAGAAGGCATGTCTCTTGTACTTTCTAGTTTCACTTCAAATTTATCTCAAAACGTATTTACTTTATGTTTCCGTCTCTTCAACCACACGATCTTGTCTCTTTTGTCTTGGAACATTGACCAAACAGAGCCTTAGTTGCTTCTCTGTTATTTTACAAAATAAAGAGTTTCTACTTATCGTTCTGGATATTGATTCCTAGTTTCTCATCAGTGTTTTCAACTGTGCAGTTCATTTGATAGAATTCAATCACTCTGCCATGCCAGTTTCTCACCTTCTGAAGGCTCTTTTGTCAATAACTTTGCAACAGATGCTGCATCCCAAATGTCAATATTTATCGCCAGTTTTGTATTTTTTCTGTTCTGATGATGACATGCTGTGCAGAAGTAATGTGGAATGGTAGGATTATACCATGATAGTAGATCCGTGGTGTTTATGCTATTATATCGGATGACAAAAGTTTTCCCCCCTTTTTCTGAAGAACATAACAATTAGTTGAACTGCCTAATTGGAGAATAATGGTTAGTTTTTGCCTTCATGCTATTGAATATTCAAGTTTCCTATTTGAGATTTTTTTCCAATTTTTGCTTTTCAATTTGTCATTATGATTTAGTCCAATTTATGGCAGGAAGGATTAATTTGATCAAATTTACACGGTAAGGGAGCAATTTCTAGCCATTTATTCTCAATCCTCTGAACCGCCGCTGAAAATCATTATTAAATAAACTTTGCTATAGATTAAGTCGCTCGAGGATACAGCAGGATTGCTATACAATTTAACTAAATGGGTTGATAACTAAACTATGAGTGGAATAAGCACTAGGCATGAGTCGTTTAGCCAGTGTGCCCTTGTCCAGATATGTCTGCATAAAATAATTGAAATGGACATCACAGAAAGCTTTGAATGGGAGCTGACAGCTTGAGTTCATGTGCCGCTTGAAAAAATTCCGCCGCTTGTTTTAAAGAGCCTTCCATTTTTGAAATCAACCCAAGATTTAACCATGCTTCGTGATTTGTGGGGTCCAATCTCAACGCATGCATTAAAAAGCTTCTCGCAATCGAAAATGACTGAGTGCCAAGCTTCATCAATACTTCTGCTGTTGCAACAATGCTTGGTACATAATCCGGTTCCACCGACAATGCAATCGAGAAGGAAACAAGGGCTTCTTTGTGCAGTGATTGAGCTTCAAATAACATTCCTGCCAAATGATGAGAAATCGATGTCTTTTTAAAGCTACCATGTTTAAGGACATTCTGTGTAAATAGGCGTGCAAAGAAAGTTGTACTTGACGAGCCTAAGTTACAGAGACAGTAACCAACCTGTCACGTGCCAACTTCTAGGAGAGTGGAACTCCATAAACTTGGCTTTGTCCACACAAATCCTGGCATCACTCCATGAGCCGATTTTTGTGTAAATGTGTGCCAAATCTTGCCAAGCTGCCAGTTCCAAGTTTCTTTCTGCAAGTACCTGTAAAGGAGGACAACATTCAGCACATTTTTCCTCCAGAGTTGAATGCTTGGCTACCTAAAATCTTAGCATCACTAAAGCTAGTGAAATTGATGTCAGGATTATGTGAGATAAATCTTCCTAGTTTTGACTTTAGGCATAAACTAACAGTATCCATGCATATCCAAAACTTGGTATACCACAGCTAAATTGTGACATCTATATTTCTTAAATTCCTCCGACCTTAAATCTTAAACCTGACTCATGACTATAGATGAGAAATGACAAAGGACATTAGAAGACATACCTCAGATTTGAAGATATGTGATTGTTCTGGGTAGTTGGCTTGGTTATCCCGCTGTGCTTGAATAAGAGAAAGCAATATTCTATATGTTTCTATTGCTTGCTTGGGCTGTTCCTGAGCAATTTGCAGGGTAGCCTTCAGCCTAAGAAGTTCAAATTGATCTATCCTCCCAGCGTCGTCCAAAGCAAACTCCACAACTGTTTGAGCATCTTTGAACCGTTGCTCTGCAGAAACTGCAAGGGCCAGTAACTTCCAACCTTTTACCGAGTTTCCAGCCATCATTTCAGTGCACACAATTGCATTTTCAAAGGCAACACCCAGGTTCCTCTGCAGCATGTTTTCCAGCCCAAGACTGTACATCACTTCTGGATCCTCCTTCCTGTTTAATGCTGCATTATTTAGAGAGTTCAAAGACTCTTTATGTAAAAGAACCCTTTCAGAATCAGACAAGGAAATTCTTGCCGCATTCCCATGGCAAACACCAAGGAACTTGTGCGCCTGACCAATGAAATGTTGATTGTGATTATCAGCCAAGTCAAGAACCTTGCGAGCAAAACTTATGCCTTCATGGGCATGCATTGGGTCTTGGGAACACAACTTCGCTCCCAGCAAAAATGAAGGGATGTGTGGTTTGTTTTTTGATTCTGAACAACCAGAAACTTTCTTTAACAGGTTCAGAGCTGCTTCGTTCTGACCTGCAGCAGTGTAACAAAGGGCAAGAAGGTACCATCTCTCAGCTCGGTTATAGATACCAGGAAGGGCCTGCTCCACATGCTCAGCTAATAACTCAAATTGCCCCACGATTGAGAGTGCATAAGTCAGGTGGTCCATGATTTCTTCATTCCACTTTATTTCCCCACTGGCCACCTTACTCATGAGTACTAACAGCAAGAGAATTGCTTCCTCTATGTTACTTTGGGGGCTAGCAAGACCCCATTGCTGTAACTGAGGGGGGAGTGTTGCTTCAACAGCACTGTAAAGTAACATGGAAGCTAATTCCTTTTGCACTCCAGCCAACTTCTGTGGGTTCAAGTTCCATGGTCTGATGAGAGCCCTACGATATGAAGAAATAGCTTCGTCAAGCAAGCCCGCATTTGTCCACAGAGCAGGTAGCAACTCTAATGCTTTGTGAAACATCTCCTCCAGCTTGCAGTCTTCACCAATGCCTTCAGGAATACCATTGGGTAGTGCTGATTCAAGTATGTCCAAAATAATTCCGCATTCCTTTGCAGCCTCTAATGAATGGAACTAGCATCAGAACCACTTGAGTTTTTGGATTGTAAATACAAAACAGTCTATCAATATCAAGCCAGTGAAGTCCCCGTTTGTGGGTAAAAATATGTTTTATGCCAAAAACAGGTTCTGTGAAGACAAAGCATCCAATAATTCAAATTGCATAACTAGTCATTTCTTTTTTTTTAAAAAAAAAGATGAAAAAATAAATGAGGGGAAAGTGCAATTTGGAAAGATCTAAAGTCTGTTAATATCCTTTGAATTTCGAATTCTACAAAAGCCCACCCAAATTTTCCCATATAAGATAAACATTAGCTTGCTAACAAGATTAAAAACAACAAAAAATTATACCTCTATGCTGCGCAAGTTCCTCGAGTGATTTAGCTTTTAGCAAGATTGCTTCAACAAGAAGACTCACTGAATGCATAGACATCACACTTGGAGGCACAATTTCACCTTTGGAACGTGGCTTTCTATACTGAATTCTTTCAACAATTGCATTAATCATTTTAGGGGTCAAACCCTTGATGTCAATACCCTGGAATACCTGAAGGGCTGCATCAAAATTCCCTCTCTGATATTCAAGTCTCCCTAACAATGCCCTAGCTTCCTATATCACATTAAAAAATGAGAACATTAAAAGAAAATATCTGTATTATTGGTGGAAGCCACTGTTCAAAGTTATAATACACAGACCTCATAATTCAATGAGAGAGCCTCTTTGAGAGTAGATTCGGCTTCATCCACTTGAAAATCCTCGAGTTTAGACTCCCAGTCTCCGGTTGTCCTCGACGAGAGACCACTGGCCGAGAAATCCCTTGTTGCCAGCGACTCCGGTGACTGCGGTGGTTCATCAAATTTGAATTGCTCTCCTGAGCAAGCACACAGCATCTTCTCCAAATCCAACAGCGTAATTCAAATTTCTTTTGTCTGAGTTGAAGCAAAAATATCAGTCCTCGCCCAATTCTTTCAAGCATGAAACACACTATTCAAGCTATAAACCATGGCATTTATGGCACACAACATTACGTCTCTCTCAAACAACAATGCATACATATCCTTTGCAAACAGCGACGACCCATTTAGTAACAGATCCCCCACAACACAGCAATACAAAAGAAGCCCACGAAATCTCAAAAAAAAAACGAAGGACAGAGAAAGAATTGATCGAGACGAGCAGGAATGAGACCAGTATATACAACAAAACAAAAACAAAATAAATACAGAAGCAGGAAATGAAAGGGGCGAGACATCCAAGAGGAAAGAGCTTTGAACTTACCAATAAGCAGAGTCAATCCAGTGATTGTTTGTTCATTTGCAGCCTTCGTTTCAAAGCTACACTATTTTTATAACATTTTTATTAAGGCCCTGTTTGTCCATGCCAACATGAAAATGTGGTTGGAATATAAAAAATATTTTTATATATATTTTTTCATTTTAGCTGTTATTCAAGTCCAAATATTAAAAAAATAATTTTAATTTTATCACATAAAAATAATTTAAAATCACATATATAATTTTTTTAATAAATAATTTATTTTTCTACTAGTAGTATTTGTTTATCTAGCTGAGGCGTTGCAGTTACAGGTTCATTTAGGCAGTGCAGGAATGGCCCAGAAGACCTATATTGTAGGGGGGCATAGTTAGTGGCAGAGTGCAGTTTCTTCGGAGATTCTCTCTTCATTATATTTTATTTTATTTTACTTGTGAAAATCATTTAAAAAAAACATTAAAAATACTTTTTAAATCAACCATAAATTTAAAACACATCTTTTTTAATTATATGTTAAAAATATTTTTGAAAAAATGAATTTTTTTATTTATTTTAAAATACTTTTATATTTTATATTATTTTTACATGACAATATCAAAAATATTATTTTAATATATTTATAAAAAAAAAAAATCTAAACAGTCCCTGGATACAGTTTCAAACAAAAGAAATGAACGTTGCTTTCGTGGCGGCGACCACGTTGATCTGGGGAAGTGCATCCGACGAAATTCCAAACATGCCCTTGTGTCTTTTCTCGAGTGAGCGGTCTCTTACAGTAAAATCCTTCTTGAATGGTTGCCATCACAAGTTTTCATGCTCGGCCAGCTTTAAGGAATTAATTCAAAAAATTCGAGCCTTTGGAGTTTCGTTTGAATTGAATTTTTTATTAAATTTAATAATATATTTATTTGGAGGGTGTTTGTTAATGTTTTTAGAAATCACATTTGACTTTTTTTAAAATTTAAAATTTTAATTTATTTTTAAAAAAATATATTATTTTAATATATTTCTTAATAAAAAAATATTTTTAAAAATATCCTTAAACCCTAACTAAACCGTCACCTAGTCAAATCCAATTAGAGTATTAAGGGGGGAAACGGCTACAGCCTGTTTGGCACGCGACAGCGGCTGCGTTTTGCAGCTTTTTATTTATTTATTTATTTTGCATTTTAAAAACCCATGGTATAATAATTTAGATCATTTGATGTGCTGATATCAAAAATAATTTTTTTTAAAAAAAATATATCATTTTAATATATTTCGACACGAAACACACTTTGAAAAGTTACAGCAACAGCTCTACCAATCACCCTCTAATTAGGTGAAAGTTTTCATGCCCAGGCAAGTAAAAAATTATTTTTATTGAAAGAATAAATTGTGCTTTATCGACCTTCCTGTCCCTGTTGAATAATGCGGTACTGGATAATTTTTTCAAAACTTCCTGATGTATTTTTTTATATATATTTGTATATTACAATAATTGAAATACTTTAATAAAGTATTATTTCAATATTTTTCAAATAAAAAATTCACATTTAATTTTGCGTTCAAAATGTTTTAGTATTTTTATATTATTTTAATTTTAGAAAAACATTATATTACACTCCAAAACTCAGCAAGAACAACCTGATAAATATATTGTTGTTTTAAAGGATTAAATATCTTGATATTATACATAACTCTTGTTTTTTAAAATTTTTATTTTAGTTATTATTAATGATCTGATAAATATTTTGATACGAACAACCGAGTAAATATCTTGTTTTTTTTAATATTTATTAATTCTTATTTAATTTATATTACATGTGCGTATAATTTCTTTTTGGTATATAAAAACACATCAGGAAAAAATTATTTATTCCACTGCTAAAGACTGGTTAAATAGCTGGCGCGCTTCTATAATGACCGGGGACAGAACACTATTCCTTCTCATCAACTGAACAAGAAGTCGTCTTCTTAATCAATAATAAAACTACCCACTAATGACCCTACAGTCAGAGTACCATCACCGTCATCATAATCTTGGAAGAATCATCTATTCGTGGTTAGAGGTTGTCTGCAGTTCACTGTTCCAGACTGGAGGTTTTGCTCAGCCAAAATAATGACGTAGATTGACCCAACTCAGTTTTATAGCTAAGCAACAAGATAAGCTCTGCACTTTGGATTTTTTGTATCTTAAGAAAAACAATATACTATTTTAATCAGTGTGTCACCTTTTTGACTGGTTTCAGAAGCATTATCTTGCCTCAAAATTCAAAGCTAACCAGCAATCACAGTAGCATCTCCACGGTGCTCAAGAAAATGGCAGGGAACTAATCCGAATATCAAGCACATGATTGGCGGATTAGTGATGATTGGCGGATTAGTGAAAGCATGTTTTAACTATTCTATGATCGAGTGATTACGAGCTCTGGTCAAAGTTATCATATCATATTCATCAATCCGATTCCAAAATTTAGCTGCTAAATTTCTTGGCATTTTGTGTGGCACTGTGAAAGTGGGAGGGGTCCTGGAAAACCTGATATCCATGGTGATTAGTTTTCAAATACTCGATGAGTGCAGCCAATGACAAGGGATGATCGGCATAGACGATGCAGAGGCAATCTTTGGAAGGAAGCCAGAGAAACACTAAGTTAATTTAGAAATTCTGACATTTCGAACTTGATTTAGATTAGATTTGTAATTAAACCGACAGATTTCGACCTGATAAAACTAGACGGCTAAGTAGCCAACACCATATCATGGAGATTTTGATAACTGGGCACAGCTCACAAGTCATTACTGCGTGCAACAGCAAATACATTAATTTGAGAAACATGGTTCATAAAGAAAACTCCATGCACGGAGTACCTTCACAGGCTTTAAACATTTTCGCATAAATGGCTTGAAAGCCACTTGCCATTGTTTGAAGAATCAAAGAAATCTTGAAGGCGATTCGTGGGAAAGCTTCTGGATCAGTGACATTACGAGAATAGAAAGACAAATAAAAGGCAGACCAGTTCAGAGAGGAGCAGACAGATCACGTGGTCTCCCTGTCTCCTGTCGATAAGTTTCAGTGTACTGATGAGAAGCAGAGGCACAGATGTTTGTGATCTCTTTTCTGGTTATGCTATGGAATCCCTGTCAAAACTGAGCCATGACCCTGAGGGAGTCCTTTATTTTTTAAAGAGAAAAGAAAGAAAGAAGGAAAGTCGTCCTCGTCCGCTCCCAAGTCACACATCATCTTATGTCACCTAAAATAATAATTTATCCAAACAACCTTTAAAATCTACCATTAAAAATATTATTTTAATATATTTTTAAATAAAAATCACAGCCTTTAAAACCTACCATTAATGGCTGATTGAACCATCCAACCTCTTCTATGCCTCCCGGGGACAGATTGTGAAGCCTGAATTAACTTGGAAGGTATAGACTTGACGTTTTTACTGGCGATGGGGAAAACGCAGAGTCACCCTGTTGGGCTATGCATGTCAATCCGATGACTTGTTTGTGGAGGAATTATTTGCTGGGTTTTTTTTAAGTCAAATACGCATCAACTCTCAACCCATGATTGACTAGAATTATGTTTTGTAACCATGGTTAAATTAAGATAGATAGATGATTTCGTGAGTGTGGTTATCATTATTTTTTAAAGTATTTTTTTTATTTAAAGATATATTAAAATAATTTTTATTTTATTTTTAAAAAATTATTTTGACATAAAATAATATAAAACACTAATTTTTAAAATAAAAAATAAAAAAATTCAAATTATTTTAAAAATAATTTTGCAATGACAACCCGCAAATTGAGCGCGTGTCAAAGCAGATAATTTTTAAAGGAACTAAAATAATATTTTTTGGATAAAATAAAATAATTAATCTGTGTTAATTCAATTACTCATAGATTAACCCAGATACCCGAATCTCTTACCGGTGAGACAACAATGGTTTCTATCATCCCATGAAGCTTTTCCAAGTCAGAAATCTGTTTAAGGGCCTGCAAGCAAGAAAAACCCACTTATTGGCCTACTCGGGCCCTTACAGGCCCAAACATCGAATTGACTATAAAAGCCATAGCCGCCCCATGACCTCTCCTCTAAGGCAACGACCTTAGCGAGGTCTACAGCGAAGTAGATGCCCATTTTTTACAACTGGGCTACTCCATGTCCAAAACCAAGCCACTGGATAATCTTCCCTTCCACTCAGTACAACTCCACGCCACGATACTGTTCGGCAACAATTTGGACAACCACCATCAGTTAGGAGTAATATTCTGTCCTCCTCTTTGCAACTGGGACATTAATTTTTTCGAAGAATCAACTAAATTATAAAGCAAGAAGCTTCGAAGGTAGAAAACAAGAAAGGCCGTGCTTTTTGAGGCCGAAGATATGCTTCGAGAATGTGGAGGGAAATCAGAGACAGAGAAGCGGGCAAAACCCGCCCCAATTCATTCAAGAACCGGGTCAGTTCCTCCAGGATCTCTGATCTTCAACTCTCCAATTACAAAGACGTTGTCTCCCCTCACAGAGGCTCCATCAACTCTCTTCAGGTACTTGCCAGACCCAAAATTTCTATCTTTTTTTAAACCAATTAATTTTTATGATATAGTGTTATTTTTGGAGGAAGCTGCTGCAGCACGTTTTTGTTTTGATAAATGAAAAATCAGGTTGATTTGACAGAGGGGAGATACTTATTATCTGGGGCATCAGATGCATCAGCTTCTGTTTTTGATATCCAACGTGCCACGGATTTTGAAGGGGGAGGAGAAGGAGCTCTTATTGCCAAGCACAAGTCTTTAATTACTATTGACAAGCAACATCAAAATGGTCATAAATTTGCCATATCTTCTGCTATTTGGTATACAATTGACACGGGCCTATTTGTTACCGGCTCTTATGATCATTATATTAAAGTTTGGGATACAAATTCCACCCAGGTATATTGTGCTAGTGCCAGCCGTTTGAGCTCGATTGTTTTTGTCATGATTACGAGGTTCTGAGTTGTTTTATTTGATGTTGGTATAGATGGTTATGAATTTCAAAATGCCTGGAAAGGTGTATAGAACTGCAATGTCTCCGTTGGCAACTTCTCATATGTTAATAGCTGCTGGAACTGAAGATGTTCAAGTTCGACTCTGTGATATTGCTTCGGGGGCATTTGCGCATACGCTATCCGGTCATCGTGGTATGTTTATGGTTTGTAATTTATCTGTTTTTTAATGTATATGAGTTGTAGGAATTCAGGTGTTTATATATATGATTATCTAATGCAGAATTTATGTGCTTCTTTGTTATTTCCTTGATGGCAGATGGTGTTATGACAGTGGAATGGTCTACTTCAAGTGAATGGGTTTTGGTTACTGGGGGATGTGATGGTGCCATACGGTTTTGGGATATCAGGCGTGCTGGATGTTTTCTTGTTTTGGATCAGTCCCAGTCTCAGCTTGGCAGACGGCCACCTTTGCTTGCACGATCTGCTGTGAACAAGGTTGTTTTCTTGTGCTCTTCTTTATATTATCCAAAAACAAATCCTTAGTTGACAAAGTTTTTTTCATGCTGCAAACTAACGTCCCCTCAACTTCAATAATATTTCTTTCCATATGTTCTGGACACTCATGTCGCCCCACCAAAAAAAGTAAATGCAGGGCTGTGATTCTTGCATGTGTTTTGATTGTTGATGAGGCATTTTCTCTTCTTTTTTTTCCATCTCCTTTTCCCTACCCATAAAGAATTGTTTGTGACAGGAAATCATTAGTAATATGGCTTCGCCTATTCATATGTTAACAATAATCTGGGTGTTATTCCTTAGGTTTCAACCTCAAAGGCATTATCTAAAGGCCAAAATCTCTCTGTAAAACCAAGGTTGCCTCAGAAGAAATCTGGTGGTGGGAATGGAATCAAGCATTCACCTATTGGTCAAATTCCAGCCAAGGGATCTCTCAAGCAACGATTACATCCAGGGATGCTGTCAAGTCAGGATCGTGCCACTGCACATTATGGTGCTGTTACGGGTTTAAAAACAACCGAAGACGGCATGTATCTTCTAAGTGCAGGTTGAGTTGTGTTATTTACCTAAAGTTAATAACAATCCATTTTGTAATCTGGTTTAATTTTTAAAAGTGAGTTTACATGAAATTTGACCTTCTACATGTTGAGTATAAGGTAGCTTGCATATGTTGATATAATTGTGAGATTTGGTTATAACTTGTACTACCAATGGGCTGCATGAAAATTGAGAAAGATCTGCCCAGGGATAATGATACTGTGGGTAGGAAATATAGACTCATGGGGCTAATAATATGTCCAATAGAAGTTTTCCAAAACAGGGAACTGAGTGATATTGCCCCTCGAGACTTCCTCAACTTATTATATACTTTAAGAAGTGCAATTACCTAATTACTCACTTAGTTTTTGAAATTATTTTAACATTTTTGTTTTGATGGGTAGTTGAAGAAGGTGCTTCTATTGACTCAACAAGCTAAAATAGGATGCATCTTCTTGAAAGTCATTGAAGAAGTTTCTTTGGAAAGTGATCTTAGCATTCCCAAAATTATTAAACTAAATATTTTTCTGCGAATGAGTTATTAAGGATCAATTAAGGCTCCTTTGCCCATGCTGGACATTTTGTTAATATCGGTAATCAATCACTCTTATAAGTTGTATCTTATTGTTTCATTATATGTGTCAACTCATCTTTTATCTTTTAATTATTATTTGATCCCGTCTTTCTCTCCATGATGCTTCTGGATTGCAGGATCAGATTCAAGAATAAGGTTGTGGGATGTCAAATCAGGCCGCAATACCCTTGTGAACTTTGAAACTGCACGCTTGCAAACTAGCAAGCCAATTCAGTTAGCCACAACTCAGGATTCAAATCTCATATTTGTTCCATGCATGACCTCTGTGAAAGTAAACATTCTTTATGCACCTTATGTTTTCTATTAAATTGTCAATGAGCATGAGACACTGCCCTTTATTGAAACCTAATATATTCCATTGAATGCTGTAGGCATTTGATGTTTGGTCGGGTAAGATGCGTGTGACATTTCGTGGCCATTACGAGTATGTGAACTGTTGCTGGTTTAGTTCTCAAGATCAGGTTCCATTCTATCCTTGTACATTTTCCCAAGGATTGTTCTAGTTATCACTTTATCAGCTTAATTACCTGCTACCAGTTAGATTATTCATGCAATCATAGTCGTGAAACCTTCGTCCCACTGCACTCATGAATATCAGATCTCCACAAATCAAAATGAGTAGTTTAATCATTACACGCTCCAAGTTTTCTGAGATTTAAATTACACGCCAAGTGGAGAATAGGGAGAGAATTTTGTGGGGTTTGTAATATTGGAGAACAACAATGCAGTGACAGACTGCAGAAGGCTGCGGCGCAGCTCTCTCTTAAAAAATAGAAAGAAAAAAAAATTAATCTGGAAACATAGAATGTGTTCATAAATCAGGCTTGTCATAGCTGATTTCTCAGTTGCTATTAAAACTTCAAAAAAAATCACGTGCCTTGCATTCCTAAGTACAATAAAGTGCTGCGGGATCTTTTGGATTTTACATGTAAGAAATGCACTTCACTGGTCATTTATTATCACAACATCAACTATTTGATTGGTGATTCATTGTTCCAGGAACTGTACACAGGTGGCAATGATAGACAAATTCTAGTTTGGTCTCCGGCCAGATTGATTTCCAACGAGGTTGTAGACCTTCTGAACTGATTTAGTTTGTATAGATTAAGCTATCAAGTATTGCATCAGATCATGGGGGTTATATTGATATTTTAAGCATTTGCTGCTGCTTTCTCACTGAGTTTTGACATGGACATGCAGGATGCAAGTCCAGCTGAGGATCAAGATAATTGGAGCGATTGACATCTGTTGCTGCATGAATTTGTATTGGATATCTGGCCTTTGTGTGTTTTACACGTACAGAGCAGATGTACACGTGCCCTAGTTTATCTTTCTTTAATGACTTTTATCTTGTTTCGCTAGTACATTCTTTCGTGGCTTTGTATATTGACTCCTGAGTTAAAAAATGTACATGAATTGAGGAAAAAGTTGAGACAATAGAAATTTATACCCTATTTATGGGTTCTTGGCTGGCAGGTCAACCTGGTGACCTGTACACGGAGGCCTTGGCTCTGGTTGTAGCGTAGAACACATTGTCAAACATAGTAGACATGATTTTATACGTCGGAGCATGTAGATGTGCATATGGTCAATTGGCAGTTGCAATTTCAGAGAGAAAAAGGAAGGCCATGCAGATGGGTAAAAGTTTCAAGTAGTGTCCACGTTAATATAGAGAAGAACAGATGCGTTTCTGTATCTAGACTCGTAATCGGGTTGATGGTTCTCCTATGCTGAATTTCGTCCCACTTCTATCGTTTTTTATATATATTTTTTTATTATTATTATTGTAGTCATCTCTAATTATTAAACAAAAAAATACAACATAATATAAAAAACAAAAATTTACCCGACAACCTGAAGGCCATATTGGTATTGATTATTAAATAAAAAGTATTCCAACATAAAAATAAAAAAAAATGGGAAAGGAAAAGTGAAGGGACAAGTGCTCAATCTGTGAGCACAGAGAGGACAAGTTCTATCTGCAAAATGAACACCCCCTTGTTGGTTCAACCAATCCTTTACCAGCGCTCTTCAAATTGATCAGAACGACGACTATTAATAGCTTAAGTCAAAGTATTTTATCCCTCTCTGTTTCGAGTCTTTGGTTTTTACCCATCTCTTTCTTGCCAGCCATTGCAGCCACTAATTGAACACGCCACTCGCACATCTAGAAGACAGCTTTTATGAGCTTTGGAAGTCCCTATACTTTTGGTTTACCTTAATAAGGTCCTTTACTTTTGAAATGTCTTAATCCAGCCTTTATAATAGTTCGCTGGCCCATATTGCTAGCTAGTCACATAGTTTTTAAACCCGGGGAGTCAGGTCAGGTTACATAGGTTACCCTGGATTAAACAAAAAAAAAATTGAAGTTTCAATATTCCTCATGTAAAATTAAGAACAGGGTTCATATAAATGTATGTTACGTATTTTATAAATAATAAAGTTTAAAAAACTATCTTAAAAGGTTTTTTTATTCTACATTATAAAGATAATATCTTTTTATTTTAAGTTGAAGTATTTGAACTGAAAAAAGTTATTAATCCACATTAAAGTAACATAATTCATTTCTTGTGAAAATAATATATATATATATAGGCTTTTAATTCCATGTTAAAAAATAAATTATTTTTCTAATATTTATATACACGAAAATGTATGCTCTCTTCCATAAGACTGCAAGTGTTTTTTGGAATGCTACTCTCGGCCTACGCCTTTATTTATAGTTTGATTTTGTCCTTGCTTGTGTGGAGGTGTTCCTCGTATAAATGTTTGTTGGCATACTGTAAAAAAATATCTATTTAATTTTTCACTTTGTTAAAGAGAATGCCGGCACGAAAAAAATAAAAAAACAGCCTTACATGTTGAGATGTGAGGAGAAGGGTATCTACCTTGTAAAAAAAATTAACATGAAAAAAATACATCTCATCAGTACTTGGATTTTTTAATGAATTTCTTCAAATATGAAATATTATATTTCAAATTTAATGGTTAAATAACGTTGTTAATGACAAGGAGACTAACGATGTGAGCAAAGATATGGTAAAAGGACTGGATTAAAAACAATTAAAAATGAGGGATCTCATTGACAGAGTCCTCGGAGCACGCTAACCGGCTTATGTATCTGTCTTTAGCCCCCGTTTTAGTACAGAAGGCCAGAACAACAAAAACAAGCTGGGATTAGGTTGCTGGCTATCTCCGGTGAAGATCTGACACCAACCCATGATGCCAAAGAGTCTACAGTCTCCACCAAGATTACCAGAGATGGACCCAGCAATCTGGAGCCGTCTACCGGAGGAGCTACTGGAGCATGTTCTATCTTTCTTACCTTTAAAAACGTTCTTAAATTTGAGATCAACTTGTAAGCATTTCAAGTCTCTTCTGTTTTCTAGCTCTTTCATGTCCAGACACACAACCTCTGGCTCTCCTTTCTCTTCTTTTCTCTTGCTTTCTCACCCTCAGTTTTACCAGCAATTCCCTTTGTATGATTCTATTGTTGGATCCTGGCGCAACTTAACTTTATCACTCTCTCTTTTATTACCTGGTACTGGTTCTAATGTTTCACCATCTTGTACTCTTCTTTCATCATCTAACGGGCTCATTTGTTTCTCTCTTCCTAGTTCATGCTCGTTCCTTGTGTGCAACTTCGTGGCTAAATCTTCAAGGATTGTGGAATTCCCAACTCATCCTTTTACTTTTGAGTCATTTGTATTCGTGTCCATGTCATCTGGGTACAAGATTTTTGTGCTATGCTCGAAGTTCTCTTCAAATTCTGTTTTTGTTTATGATTCAAAAGTCCACTCTTGGCAAAAGTTCGATCGTTTTGAGCCAATTTTAGGAGATAATTATCGTCAAGAAGGCATTTTCTTTAATGGGTCGTTGTATTTTACCACCTTAGAGCCATTTTCTATTGTGTGCTTTGCTTTGGAGAGTGGAAGGTGGGAGAGATTCGACAGTGAATTGCCAGGGGACCTTACATTTGTTAGGTTGGTAAGTGATGGTAAGAAGAAGCTCTACTTGATCGGTGGAGTTGGGAGAAATGGGATTTCAAGAAGCATGAAATTGTGGGAATTGGATGATGAAAGGGATTGGATTGAAGTAGAAAGTTTGCCGGAAATGATGTGTAAAAAGTTTTTGTCAGTTTGTTACCACAATTACGAGCGTGTTTACTGCTTTTTGCATGAGGGGATGATATGTATTTGCTGCTATACATGGCCAGAGATATTGTATTACAAGATGTCAAGGAGGACTTGGCACTGGCTCCCTAAATGCCCTTCATTGCCTGAGAAGTGGAGCTGTGGCTTCAGGTGGTTTTCTTTTGTTCCAGAGCTACATGCTCTAGTTTGAGGCAGTTGCAAGTGTTTCTTCGTCTCTATGTGAGGCTTTTTTCTTTTCTTTTTGGAACTTTATTTTCTTTTGTTACTTGTCAGGTCCTGCTTGTCTGTATAGATAGTTTGCGTGCCAGTGAGATTTGTTCTGTTGGGATTTTGTTCTTATTTCTGTTCAGGAATCTGATTTTTTGGATTGGATTGTTGCTAAATGGCTGTTATCGATACTGGCTATTAAGTTCGTTAAAACCTGTGTGAGATAAGATTATAATAACTGGACATCGTGCAGCAGTCAAGGTCGGCTACGGCATTTTCTGTCCATATTTGAAGCTCTAGATTTTTCTTCCTGATAAAAACCTGGTTCAGATCAGACTCTAAACCTCATATTTTTATTGGATCTGATCAAATTTAACAGCTATGGTGATCCCGGGCTAATCCTCCATTAAAAACTGCTAATTTTGTTATCAAAATGGAATGTGAGCTGAGTTATTGTTTGAATGTCTTGTTGATGATTTGAGGCATAGATTCAACCTTGAAATGTTGGGTTATTGTTTAAATGTCTGATTCTATAGGCTTTGGCAATTGTCCTTCTCGCCTTGGGAAATTATGAAGATGAAGACATCTAGATATTAAGAGAAAGTCAAAAATATCAATATCTGTCGTTGTTATTTTGTTTCTTTTCAATCTATCAGCTTCACGGATAGCGCGTAGACCGGGGCAGCTGCCTGCATTGCCTATATACCAATAAGATTCAAAACCATAAAATCGTGTCTAGCACCATTTTGTCAACGAGGTTTTTGTCGGAACCCCGTGTGATAAAAGAATATAACCTGTCATAGTCATTAGAATATTATTTTTATACATCTCCCAAAATCACTGACATATTGTATTTTGAAGCTACTTATTCCACCGCACCTAATTTAATGATAGATCCCTCTCGGTACATTTATCCGGGCATTATTAGAAGCGAGAAAAGGAGATAGCCTTGAGGTCACACCAATACATTATATTGGCGTGAATACTTACCATGCTCAGCAATAAATTCAAGGCTCGAAGCGTGTATAAATCTTTTTTAATTAAATTAAATATTAGTTTAATAGAATTTAATAACATGATAAAGTTAATTCTAAATTTAGTCTAGTTAATATAAAAAATAAATTCAATAATTAATTTATTAATTTGAGATGTGTACTTGAGGGTTTTTTTTGGGTGAGTATAAAATTATATTTTGAAAGTAATTTATTTCAGTCTGCCTAGTTTAATGATAGATCGCTAGGTACGTTTATCCAGGCATTATTAGAAGCAAGTAGAGGAAAGAAGTTGAAGTCAAAACAAGATATTATATTGGCGTGCGTTCTTGTTAAACTCAGCAAGAAGCTCAAGAGTTGGAGTTTGGTATAATCAAAGCTGAATTAAATTAGACAATGATTTGATGAAACTTGACTGTCCGGGCACGTTCATTTCAAATCTAATTGCATCGATGTAAAAAAAAAAATATATATATTTAAATGAAAATAGTTGGTGCATATTGATTGCCTGATTTGCAGCTTTAGCTCAACCAATAATAACACTCATATATATTATCATGACCAAACCATTGACCATAACAGTATCGCGTATTGCATCAGACTTTAGGAACGGGATTGAAGTTAATTATTTATGTTAATTTTCAAGGTATTTTTTGTTTAAAAAAATATTTAAATAATATTTTTTTAAAATTATTTTAATGTGTTGGTATTAAAAAATAATTTTTAAAAAATATTATTTAAAATAAAAATAAAAAAAATATTTTTTTCAAAAATATTATTAAAACCAGACAGCGGAAGCCGGCTCAAATTTCAAGGGAACGGCCTGCTAGATCCGCTGCTGGAGTGGTCGATTTTGTGCGTTTTCAAAGCTTTACAATAATGATCATGCAGAGCAATGGCCAACCCTAACTATTTCTTGATACTTTAAGAGTTGAGGGAGAGTATCATCCATCGGTATCCAACAGGAATGATTCAAACTATTCACAGGCTTCTACTGTGTTTTATTCCTAGTCAACTTGATTAGGTGGAATATAGAAAGAAGATGGAGCCAGCTCGTTACTATAATGAGGGATTAATATAGTTAAATCACAGCATAATATAATTTACTATCCACTTCTACGGTGACTTCTGAAATGGAGATATCTTCATTTAGAGGGTGTTTGAGAGAGCTGTTGCTGTAGCTTTTCAAAGTGTGTTTCGTGCAGAAATACATTAAAATGATATTTTTTTATTTTTTAAAAATTATTTTTGATATCAGCACATCAAGATGATCTAAAACATCATACCGTGGGTTTTTAAAATGCAAAAAAAAAAAATATATTGAAAAGCTGCAAAACACAGCCGCTGCCGCGTGCTAATCAGGCAATTAGTGGTTACACTTCCAGAACACTGGGGAGATGGCTCAGATTAAGTTTTTTTCTCTTTAATATAACTTAAATGATTAGTAAAAATATATTTTAACTCTAAATAATATTTATGATGAATTTTTTTATATAAATAAAATGAATAATACATTAGATCAATTCAAATCAAACTATGTTAACTTGCTAATCTACATGTCATATCATGAAATCATTTTAACCTCATGAAAAGTAAACCAAAATAAATTATTAAATATAATTTTTAATAAACTCAATATTAAAAGAAAATTATTTTTGAAAATATATTTGGTCAACTTAAATTAATCTACCAAATTTATGTACTGGATCATAAGATTATGATAATCTAATATAATACAAAATATACAACTCATTTTTAATCAATTCAATATTAAAAGATAACATTAAATAAAAAAATAAACATAAAAAAACTTAAATGAACCCATATTAGCTCGTCATACCAACAACATGAATTGTAAAACGAGATCATAAAAAAATAAATCAAAACAAATCACAAAGTCTATTTTTTAATCGATTATGTATTGAGGAATAATTTTTTTTTAAAAAAATATCAACTTATCAAACTTAAAATTATAAGAGTAGAATAACCTCATAAGAAAATAATTACAAAAAAATATAAAATTCAATCTCTAATAAATCAATATTAAAAAAGAAATTTAGAACCTAAAAAAAGAATATTATAATAAATTGTGTTTGCAAGCAGAGGCATACTCTTCACTTTTAGTTTTTTTGTTAGTATTGAAGGAAATGAAAAAAAAAATATTATTCCAATATATAATGTTTTGTTACAATAAAATCCCCTTAATTTTATTTTATTTTAATGTTAATAATGTTAATGGTAAACTAGGTTTAACCACCGCTTAAGCTTCAGGTAGAGGATGTATGAAAAAATAGGAAAAGGCTACAGACTCAACCAGTCACCTAAAAATATGTGTAACACTCCAGAGGAAAGCATTCTGCAGCTGATTTTTTTTCTATAGCAAAATATGCTAATCCAAATGGAGTTTTCAAAAACTGTAGTTTATTAGAATGCAAAAGGGCAGGAGAGTGAGGAGAAAAATTAAGAGTTCTACAAGAGAAATTGAGGGCATCCTTTCTACCATTAAACAAAAATGGCCGATCAAGGCTTCAGAGACAGTGCCAACCCAAACTTGGGAGTATTCTGCAAGGCTTTGGTGTCAAAGGCACCTGAAATTGTCAGGAAGGACTTGGGCATGAGCTCGTGTTGCAGAAGAGCCCCCAGATTGCCATGGTTGTTGAGCTTTGCCTTCAGCAGTGTCTGTGGATCAACTACATATGAACATCCTACAGTTAACGTGTTCTCATTAGTTGAGAACCTACGACTCATATCTCCCACCACAGCTCCTCCACGCAGCTGATTTAGGTTATGTAAATAGGAAAACCTTATTGAGTCTCCTTTGTCAGCCCTGTCAAAAGAAAAGAAAACACTTCACTGATGTTGCCCTGTTTCAAGCTTGAAGATATCCTTGCCATTGTTTCGTGGTGTTTCTATTTTATACTTCAATAAACTATTGAGTACTGATGCATCTTGGTGTAACAAATCTAAATCCCAAGGTACAAGATATAGCTTGTAAGGATAGTAAAAGATATATTAGAAAGCGAAAGCCATTTCATTAAGTGTACAGAGAGCCGAGAAAATCCTCTCTTAATCTGCCAGATAGCAAGAGATTGATAAGAAAGTGAAAGTCATTTCATTAGTATAGAGAGGGCCGAGAAATTTATCTCTCTTGATCTGTCAAATGTTGGGGAACAGGATTCCTTTATAGGAACAATTTTGATTTTTGTGATTTGACCATCTTCATTTTATCTCCACACAAAGTGTATCTCAAAATGTTCTTATTTGCTGCTAATGAACATTAAAATTGAGACTTACAGAATCACTGAAGCACTGGAATCTGGCTTTGTCAAGCTCACACCGGTGTTGTACTTCGCAAATTCACCAGAAGCTGTTACATAGGTTGCCTCTGCACCAAAAGCAATGCTAGGAGTACCAATGGCTACTGAAAAATCAACAGCGGGAGACTTGTTCAGACCCAAAGCTCCAGTGAAACTAGCATGTTGATGTAGATATTGCACCTCAAGCTGTGATTGAAAGAACAGACAGCTTAATAATAATAAGCAATAACCATTCAAGAGATTATGTTTACGTCCAATATAAATTATGTAAATTATAGACCTTGCCAGAGTTGTAACCAGGCAGTTTAATTGAAGCAATAGCTTTGGTGGATGGCAGAAAATCAGTGACACTGAGAGTTGTTACGATCTGTTAAATGAAACAGAGTATTGTTAGAAAAATGATATTGTGAAACTTGGATTTCAGAAAGATACGGTGCGGGAGTTACATTTGATTCTGTTTCCAGTTTAACATCAACTTCAGCATTCTTGTATTTGTAACGTGCTCCAACATCACCGGAAGACAGGCCTCCTTTATTGGCTACATTTGAAGTAAGAGCCTGAAGATAAAAGATATGATATCATTGCTCTTTTGGTCCCAAAGAAAGAAAAAGATAGGCCCAAGTAGGCGTCATTTAACATTTGGCAACACTAACTATGCGTTCAAGGTAACACCTTGGAGATACAATTAAAACTATCATTTGGGCGTTGGCACCAACATGAATATGTGATTTGGAAAGAAAGATCTTCAACCAAACTTTAGGCATTCATTGAGAAGAAAATGGTTAGGAAAGCAGATATTACTAAAAATATCGTTCTGGAATAACTCCCAGATTGGTTTTCGAACTTGCCTAATGCTAATTTGAAAGAACATTCTGTCTCCTGCAATGGAGGAAAAAGGTCAGATGACATGGAACCATCAGATGATCCAATACATCAACAAGAAAACACAAGGCAGTATACCAATTTGCAGAATACACACAAACAACTACATATTAGTGTCTGCATCTTTATTTCACAGATATTTTCTGTTCATTATTTCCATTCAAGCAATCCATTAGATACTAAAAGAACTCTTTTGATATTGTGGTAACGTTAGCTTTTCAAAGTGTTTTTCAATTAAAAAAACAATGAAATGATATTTTTTATTTTATTTTTTAAAATTTATTTTTAATATCACCACATCAAAATGATATATAAACACTAAAAAATAAATTTGAAGCAAAGAAAAAAAATCATTTTTTAAAAAAAATGCTTTTGAAAAAAGAACAATCATGCGCTTGTTTAGAATTGTGATGACGGTTGCTTTTCAAAATATCTTTTACTGAAATGCAATGAAATATGTTTTTTTTTTAAAAAAATATATTATTAGTACAAGCATGTTAAAACGATATGAAAACATTTGAAAAATTAATTTGAAGCAAAAAAAAAAAATCAAAAGAGTTTTTGAAATGAAAAACAAAGGTGCTTTAAATTCTAATGCTACTCGTCTGTGAAAAATACATTTGACACTCCTTTTATTTTTAAAAAACACATCATTCAAAATCTCAATGTTGCTGATTTATCAAGCTAGTTGGCTACTCCAAACGTGTCATATCAAGTTTCTTAACGAGCTTACAAATTACATCCTTAATCAGTAAGTTGCCATGCTAGAAGAGCAGACAATAAATAGTCCCTGCAATTCATTTCACAACATTGACTCTCCTTGCTTGATTTAGCAAATCTTAAACATTTACGGCCTTGTGATGAACAGCAAGCATAACAGTACACAACAGCACTGACAAGCATATGACTACACATGTAACACTGATGAGATTGATCTTAAGAAAAAATGAATGTGATGAGATTAAACATCAATTAACGCAGAACAATAATCGCGGTTCTAATCAAAGAAACAAATCCAAGAACATGGGGCAACTAAATTAGTCGTGCAAGCATTCGACACACAGAGCTGGATCCAAGCAGCAAGGAACAAAAACAATAATAGACTGCTAATGTTCATCCGAGTTAAAGAAATAAAAGAAAAGATTACAAAGGGATGAGAAAACGAACCACCCCAGAGAAACTAGAAGAAGAGATTGTAATCTTCTGGTCGGAGCTGTAGTCCTTGTTGAGCAAATCTGCAACCAATACAGTATAAGAAGCTTGATTTGAAAGAGAAAGAAAGGGGGGAGGGAGATCTACCTTTGGCTTTCTTGCCGAAGTCGGAGAAAAGTCCAGGTCCCTTGCTCATGGTTGCTGAGAGGGAGTCAGAGAGAGAAACGACTTGGGAGGGAGAATGGAAATGGGAGAGGGTTTTGACGAGAAAAGACAGGGGTTTATACGAGCCTCTTACGCCCACCAGACACTACATTTTTGTTTGGATTGGGCGATAAGCCAGGAAAGGGCCTCTTCTTGCAAGCCTCCGATATTTTTGCTCTTGGGCCCCAAGAAAAAGAAATCAAGAAAAGGCGCGCAAATAAAACCCTTAAGAATAGCAGTGGTGGTCCTGTTGGCTCGCAGAGGTGAGTACTGGTTTAGACAAATTGGTTTAAATTAAAATATTTAATTGGATCGAGGGTTTTATGTGTGTGTGTGCGTGTATTTAATTGGATCGATGTGTATATATATATATATATAATTGGTTTTATTCGATTTTATAAATTTAAAAACCAAAATAAGACTCCCTTATTTTTGGTTTGGCTATTTTGACAAGTCAAAGCAAGTGTTTGGGAGTCTGATATTCTTTTGTGGGCTCTACCAAGTGCGTTTCAATTGGATAAAAAAAAAAATCTGTTTTATCCGATCCAATTCTCTCATTTTATTTTTCATCACTAAATATTTTTAGCACTGTATTTAAAAAATATTTAAAAAAATAAAATTAAATGCCAGTTTAGAACTGCTTCTTTAATTTATTATTAAAAATAATGAAAAAAATTATATATTTAATTTTTATTTTAAAATAAAAAAGATTTAGTATTTTTAGATCATTATGAACTTATAATATCAAAAATAATTTTTAAAAAAATAAATATAATATTTTTTAATTAAAAAATATTTTAAAAAATAACTTTAATCATAATTTCAAACTGCTCTTTAATGGATTATCATAAAAAAATTAAAAAAACAAATATTCATAAATATTTTACCTGACACTGGATATCACAATAATGCCAGATATATGAAAATCAAGTGATGTTCCGGTAATTTTACAAATTCTTTGTTATATGCTACCATGGCTATCACTGAATTTCCACTTCCGGGATATTTGAGAGTGTTGTTGTTATTGTTTTTTAAAGTGTTTTTCGTGTCGAAATGTATCAAAATGATATTTTTTATTTTTTAAAAATTATTTTTGATATCAACATATCAAAATGATCTAAAAATATTAAAATATATTTATTTAAAATAAAAAAAAATTCAATGAAACGCCAATTCAGAAGTAGTGCCAGACAGGCACTTCATCTACCACCGGGGATGAGATTTCAATCAATCTAGTCAGTAGACGGTAAAAAAAGGACACGTGGGAAAAACTCATGTTAGCAGGTGGGGGAAAAAGTTCAACTAAGAGGGTTCTTGTTGGGTTTTTTTTATGCAAACATACAAACAAATCATTGCATTAAATATCAAACCATCAGACAACAATAATTTAGAGGTTCATCTCGTTTCGGTCTGATTCTATGATTGTACTATTTCTCATTAAATTTTATTTTTTTTGTATTAAATCATTTTTAAAAATATATTTTAAAATAATGGTATTAAAAGTAATTTTAAAAATAAAATAAAACAGATGTTTTAATATTTTAAAAATATAATTCATACCTCGTTCAAAATCAAAGTTTTTGGTTGACCTGGCATAGCTGTAGATGGATAGCTCATGCAGTTAACAGAACAATGTTCCCAGTTCCTTCTCTAACGTCGCCCCAGACAATCGACAGCGTATAAATTACTAGAACAGCAATCACTGCGTCATTATAGTGACTCGCGGTAAGTAACTGCCTTTTTCACTTGGTGTGAGCTAAATATTTTTTTACTAGAAAATTATACATGTACGTTTTTTTCAATGAACTTTTTTATACAGAATATTAAAATATAGATTAAAAAGTTCATGTATATGATGCAATATATTAAGAAATATACATGTTAGTAAATAAAAAAAATATACTGGTAATAATTAAAAATAAAAGTAAAAAAAACAAGTACAAATCAATATATATAGATAGATAGATAGATATTTAACCCTGCAAAATAAATAATTTATCTAATTGTATTCACTAAGTTTTTTCTATTGAAGTCAAGTTTGTATTAAGTCAATTGATACTAAAAATAGATACACATATTGAATTGATTGATTAAAATAAAAATGAAATAAATATTATGCAACGCTGCACTTGTCATTAATATTATATATTATAGACGAATCAAAATAATATATGCATAAACTAGACACACAAGACATTATCACAATACATTATCTGTCCAAAAAGATGTTAAAAACTACTTAATATATATATATATATATATGGGGAAAAAACAATATAAAAAAATAGTTTTATTATTGTGGCTTAACTTATAAAATTTGTGAGCTGAATTTAAAACCAGGTCGGATTCAATATTGTTTTCCTTTTAAATTTATATTCAATCATGAAAAAGGCCAAACAAAAAAAAAGCCCGAACTCTCGGGCTGAATTATAAATAATGATAGTATGTTTTGTATAATTCTATAATCTCACGAGTTAGCGTGTAGAAAAACTTGAGAACTAGTAAACACGTACTGGAATCGTTTTGACTCGTTCAAAATAGAGTAAAATCAGGATTTGAAGAATGTTTTTACAAGTTAAATGGCAACTTGTGTGTGTGTGAGTGTGTGTGTTGCACCTTAGCCTCTCGCTTTGTTCTTCTTCTCACGGTCTCAGCCGTTCCACGACCATCACACACTACTTCCATCTTCGGCTAGCCCTCTCCCTTTTCTTTTGTTTTTTCTTTTTTGTTTTTCCCATAAACGACAACATCATCTTTACCAGCCACTGAGATACAATATAGGTTTAGTGATTGAGATTGATTTTAATTAATTTATTTTTTGTTTAGAAATGTTTTTTTGGTGGTCATATACACAGCAGCAACGAAGTCCATTGACCTCGAGAGAAGAACGGGATGTTTCTTTAACGATTTAATTTTTCAACTCGATTTATTGAATTGTTGCTCTGGATCTTTTGTTTGTGTATATTGTTGTTCTGAAACAAGGATGTCATTGTTTACGTTTGATTTGGTGATTATGTTTATGATTTCACGATATGAATCTACTTTATATTTTTCATAATTTATTTTTGACAAATATATATTGGATTATAAAATCGACATCAATCTAGATTTCATATATATTATTTTACGATAGTTTTTGCAGCTGTAATCTGAAAAAACAATTACAAATTATAGTTTTTTTCTTATAAATAATTTTTTACAAAATTATATTGATCAATCAAATATTTTTAAACACGTTACTGGAGCAAAATATAGAGCATATCACACCATATACAGCGCAGGGCCGCGACTTAGATGTAAAGAAAAAGCAAACCAAAAAAAGCATTCCAAATTAATTTTATTGGCTTGTTTAATAGTGTATGATAATGGTTTTTTAAGAATAAATTCAGAATATTTTTATTTTTTTATATCAACCTGATCAAATATTCCCAACACAATAAAAAATAAATTTAACAAAAAATAAATTATTACAAAATATATTTAAAAAAAAAAACTTGCATGCGATGCCTTTATTTTCATCCAAAAAAACCCGTCCGGAGAGCTTTATCGAACAGCGAGCCTTCCATGCACGCGTTTAAAGAGTGATCCTTTGCACATGCTCGGACCTGACTACGATTTGGTGTGGTCAATAGTATGCACGTGTCTGCTCACCTTCCAAGGACCCACGCCCGCCCGCCAGCCCGCCCGCCCGCCCGTCCAGGTGTTATCATCTCTTCTGCGCTCATGAGAACCTTCCCTCCTCTCTTAAATAATACAACTCTCTCTACTGTCCCCAGACAAACACCAGTCACCACCAACCCAAACCAAATATCCATTTCGGACCCAATCATCATCCAACTGGAATTTATATACCAGAATTATAGCTATGGAGAAGGAGAATTCTGGGAGTTTCGAGTATATGGGGAGGAGCTTTAGTGAATTGAGTGTTAATGACGATTCCTCTGCTTTCAGCGACTGTAACAGCGACAGATCAGGGGAGTTCCAAACGGCGTCGTCTCAAAATCGAAGGTTATTACTAGCCTGCGCCGCTGAGAATTCCGATGATCTAATTCGCCAGTTGGTATCGGGTCTAGAGTCCTGTTCGATTGACGAGCAAAAACAAGCAGCCATGGAGATCAGACTCCTCGCCAAGAACAAACCAAACGATCGCCTCAAAATCGCTAAAGCTGGTGCAATTAAGCCCTTAATTTCGCTAATTTTATCGTCCGATTCTCAGCTTCAAGAGTACGGTGTCACTGCGATTTTGAATCTATCACTCTGTGACGAGAATAAAGAATTGATAGCTTCATCAGGCGCGATCAAACCATTAGTCAGGGCTTTGAAAACCGGTACGTCGACGGCGAAAGAAAACGCTGCGTGCGCTCTACTTCGTTTATCACAAATGGAAGAGAATAAAGTCGCAATCGGCCGGTCAGGAGCGATTCCAATGCTAGTAAACCTCCTCGAAACCGGAGCATTTCGCGGGAAAAAAGACGCCGCAACTGCCCTATATTCGTTATGTTCAGTCAAGGAAAATAAAATCAGGGCCGTCCAAGCTGGGATCATGAAACCTCTAGTGGAATTAATGGCTGATTTCGGGTCTAACATGGTGGATAAGTCAGCGTTCGTTTTGAGTCTGCTGATTACGGTTCCTGAAGCTAAAACCGCTGTTGTTGAGGAAGCAGGGATTCCAGTTCTGGTAGAAATTGTTGAAGTCGGGTCGCAGAGGCAGAAGGAGATCGCGGTGTCGATATTGTTGCAGATTTGTGAAGATAATCTAGTGTTTCGAGCTATGGTGACTCGAGAAGGAGCGATTCCGCCGTTGGTGGCTTTAACACAGTCCGGCACTAATCGCGCCAAGCAGAAGGTGAGCCTAATTCTAAATTTCCGGTTGTTCATGACCTCGTGCCTGGTGCATCTGACGTGGCATGCTTGTTCTGGAAATCAATGTCGTTTTAGTGGTTATCTTTTTGAAGGCAGTAGATCATTATTTTGCCACGTCATCCGCCTCTTTAAATGCGCTCTTCTTTTTCGTAGAATGAAACTGGTTTTTATTTTCTCCTCGCACACTTTTTCCCGTCATTTATCTCAAAATATTTAACTTTATGAGTTTCTTATATAGTTATTAGATGTGGTTTAGTTATTCGAATCTTGCATTTGTGAATTAACTATATAACAATTTTATATTGATTTTAATCACGTTATTCCAATCAAATAAACAATAATCCGTCTGTCATTTGTCTTTATTTTCTCTCTCTTTGCATTATTGTTAACGGGTTTCGGTGTCGGTCTGTGTGTGATGATTGTGGACAGGCGGAGACATTGATAGATCTTCTGCGGCAACCAAGATCCGGTAACGCCGCCGTTGGGAGAACGTCAGATGTGTCAGGATGAGTGTTCCAGCCACATGGCCATGTGTAACCATACAATCAAACGATGCATAGCTTTAAAAAGCAAAAAACAAACTGTAAATATCTTAGCAACTCAGAGCTTGTAAAAAATGTGATTAGCGGTCTGGGTTTGGTTCTGGACTCGGGTTTTCCTTTGCTGGTTTTGATGTTGTCGTTTGATCTTTATCATTGAATAGTTTGTTTACACTGGGATTTGTTTGCAGTCCCGATTGTGCGAGTTGGATCAATTTTGTATCAAATGTTTTAGCAAGGCTAAATATATTTAGAATATGAGTTATTTTTCTATGCTATTAAATTTGAAAATAAAATTTAGTTTTACTAGAATTTTTTTTATAATTTAACTTATTGGGTAGCTTCAAATTAAATTATTTTATATGATTTGATTTCTTCAAAGATAACTTAATTGATTAGGAAAAAATAAATTATAATATTTGTTTATAGATAATTTGATTGACTAGTAAAATAAATAAGAGGATAAAATTGAGCGAGTATATGATGAAATTTACATGATTTGAATGCTAAATAAATAAGTTGGACAAGAAAAAAAAAATTAAACACTAAATTGATAAAAAAAAATGTTTTGAAAGAAATGGAAAAAAGAGGGTATAGATTGAAAAATAAATAAATATAACAATCCGTTGTTACGTGTGATCAAGGTAGCAGCAAAAGCAAGCATGTCGAGAGGGAGAGAACTCTCGAAGAGTCGTTAGTGCTTCCTATCGAACCATTCCTCGAGGACCTCGTGGACGAGAGTCGTAAAGAAGTTTATATTCAAATAAAAGTGGATTTTGGATATCAAACCATCATGAGTGTGGATTTTCTATATGTTTATAAGAGGATTTAAATTGAATGGTTATGGTTTAATATAATATCTAATAAATTTAAATTGAATGAATATAATTTAATATTTGAAGAAAATAAAAATAATGTAATAACTTAAATATTTTATTTAAATAATAAAATTTAAAACATAACCCATCTTGTTTCTTAAAAAATATAAAGAGACTAAAATCCTCTCGGCATCTTTTTGTTTGTTAAATGGTGAGCATCGTGTCCTTTGGTTATGATCACACTGGTCATGGTGTCTTTATCTGGGTCCCGAATTAGATGCCTTGATGGCCAGTACTGACATCTTGTTTTTTCTTTTCAGAATTTTCTAATAACCCCATCATTTCTTTCTTGAAATTCTTCCAAGTGATGTTAATTTTTTGAACCGGACACTTTTCCATTTCATCAAGCTTCCTGTTTATTGGCTGGTCGTTGGCGTGACTATTACCTAATTTAGAAAGTTCAGGTCAGTCTTATAAATGATTTTAAAAGTGTTTTTCAAAATAAATAATTTTTTTATTGTTTATTTTAATTTTTTTTTTATTTACTGATGTTAAACTAAAAAAAATTATATTAATATATTTCTGAATAAAAAATATTTTTAAAAACAATCAACTAGTATTCTATCATGTCCAACCTATCTAATCTTGAAATTATTATTTTTTTAAATAATGGTATATTTTTCTCATTAATTTGATGTTATTCAAGCCAAGTGCACTTAAAAAAATACTTTTTAAATAGATATCAGCCAGTCAAAATCATTTAAAAATATTGTTTTAATATTTGGTGTTGGTTTATCCACTATTCGATTTGCCAGTGTTCGAATTAAAAAAAAAAAAACATTATTTTTTATTATGTTTTTTACTTGAAACACAGGTTTACATACTGTGTGCGTGGACAAACGGGCCCGGACTCGAGGTGAAGCTTGATCTATTCAACCGAATGGAAAAGTAGAGATGCCTCGGGCTGTATTCTTAACCGAGAAATTTGTCCAACTCGAGAGGTTCAATTTTCCTTGCTGATGTCGACGCTTGAACTGACATGGACTGGGAGAATAGAGGGAGCACAGGAGTCAACAATCCTGTTCTTTTCTTGGCTGATTTCATGGCAGCTTTAGCTATTTGTATACAATTGTTCCGGGAGATATTTAGTAACTGTTTGTTTGTTTTGCTCGTACAAACTGTATTTTACAAAAATAAAATAAATATAATATATTTTAATTGTTTTGATGCGTTAATTTTAAAAAAATATAAGCAGTGCTCGGGCCATCAGCAAACCCCAGTAAGAATTCAATTTGTTAATGGGGAGTGGAAGAGCATATTATTCGAGTTTCATTTTTTTTTATTTGCAGTTCACGGTCGAGGGAACAATCTCTGTTGCCCAGTCAGAGAGGTTCTCCACTCTATTTTTAATATATAAATTACGAGCCTGTGGGTTAAGTAAGGCGCGTGTCTTGGTCGATCGGGAACCTGTCAAGGGAAATAAAACAAATTTAAATCAATTTTTTTCTCTTAATTTATTCAAAGAAGTGGATCTCTTTTAAAAAGACGACCTCAATTAGTATCTAACCACGTACTGTGTAATACAAATTCTGACTTGAAATTTGACTCAGTTTAAGTGGCTTTATAAAAACGTAGTTATATTTTATTTTAAAAGTGTATTTTATTCAAAAATATATTAAAATAATATATATTTTTTATTTTTTCAAAAATTATTTTTGATATCATCGTATGAAAATAATTTAAAAATACTAAAATATTTTAATAAAAAAAATTATGATGAAGGCGTACAGGATGGCTTAGATATTGATGTCTTATATTCATACAAGATCCTCTGTGATTTTACCAGGATATTGAAGATGTGTATTTACCCGAGCCTGAAAATACAGGATTTAACGGCTTGTTTTTAGATTCAGCCTTTGGCTCAACAAATCGAACGTGTTGAAAGGAAAGAAAATCAGACACATAAAAGAGTATATAAAAGGATATCAGGATTCTTATATTTTTACAAGCATTTATTTTTTTATTTTCTTTTATCAACCAGGGCTTGATATTTGCTGGGCTTGTATAAAAATTATTGGCTAAACCATTTTTTATTTAAAAATATATATTTATTATTATTTGTTCTACAGATATTTTCAATATAAGGATATCAGAATCATTTAAAATAAAAATTTTAAAATGCACTCCTAAACAGTCTTTAATCAATGGAGGGTATTTATTATTGACTCCGTCCAGGACACTGAATCTGGATACGTGGCGTTGAGAACGTGGTCATAGGCTCTTAGCTGTGGGAACATGTCAATTGGTGAAACGGAACAGTTCCATGTGACAAGACGTTTGAGTGTAGATGGAGATTTATCCATGGCTGTGTGTAACCGATTATTTTTTATTATTATTATTAGTATACCGAAATCATCTTCAAATATAAAATAATTAAAATATTTTTTTTATTAAAAACGCATTTCAAATGCAGAAATAAACCGTTATTAATTCTAGATAATCGTGGTTGACAATATTAAAACATGATTATAAAACTCTTTCGAACCGCTTTACAGCAAAAATAGAATTCCCCGGATATTTAAAAAAAAATCTTAAATATTTTTCATATAAAGTCAAAGATTAAGAGTCGGTTCTGACATGAGTTTTTTTAACTATCGTATTTTTTTCCCCTTCAATTTAAAACGATTTAAATTTTAGGTTAACCCCATTAAACCAGTCTTGTCTTTATAACATTATCTTGGTGTTTGATATAGAGATTAAACCTCATTTTTATTAAAAAAAAAATTAGCAAAATAAAAAATATTATTTTAATGTATTTTGAATAAAAATACATAGAAAGATAAAAGAAAATAGGTGTTTATCATAGAGTTTTAACCCCTTTTATAAAAAAAATAAAAATTAAAAACACTGTTTCAGATTATTTTTTGTTAATATTCCTGGAACATTTTGTATTGAAATTAAAAATAAAATTTAAAATAAATAAAAATTATTTAAAAAAATAATCGGTCTGAAGTCTGAACACAATAAATACGACAACGTGCTCGATGCAGAATCTTAAATAGCATTCCCTCGGTGGTCCAATTGCATAACACATGACAAATGAGGTATCTCAGCTAATTAATCATATAATGACATATTTCAGTGGTAAAAATTTATGATTAAAAAGTTTATTTTCACTGTAATTTTATATTTGAATTATATAATTATTAATATAATAATTATTAAAAACTTATATATTCATTAATTTTAGAATTTATAATTTTAATAAAATACACGAAAACTAACCAACCTGACCAGTCAGGTTAATAATAATAAAAAAAAAAAAGCACCATTCAATGTACTGCAATAAATTAATTGGTGCCCACATGGCCATTAATGAAAGATCAGAATAATTTAATGCTGGCAAAAAAAAAAAGGAAAGGATTTACTTGTGACTACTGAAAATCAAATTTCCAAGTAAATTTTCGGAAGACAAACAATGATTGGTTTACCGGCTTACCATCACGGGGTTCTGTGCCGCCCTAAGATTTGGTGTGGCTTCAGGGTCCATTAGAAGTTTAGAACCAGGCTGCCGATGATTGGAAGCTTCCTTCTGCTTCCAGACCACTGGATATCTTCTCATCAACACTATTTCCTACCCTCTTTAGGAAAAAGGGCCAATCATCCTTTTTCATGTTTAAACTGGGCTATCCCGTGGGCCCACAAACGGGCCTAACCCTTTCCCTAGTACTTGGAGAGAGCCACTTCAATTCCCGTCTCAAAATCCGTGTCTGTAAAGAGGTCAGATAATGAAGAAGAATCAGTAGCAAAAACAGAAGAAGACAAGGCTTATTGAAATCTAGGATGAACAAGGTGTAGAAAATGAGTTATAATTCCGAGAAAGAAATAACAATAAAAATATAAAACCTTTATCCTTAAAAATCTCATGATGGGAAAGATATCACAGCCATTTGAAATTGTTAGTCTGTAAATTCTCGAACTCGGCAGAAATGAAGTCGAGGTAGCTTCAAGTATACACAAGCACGCTCGAACCCTTCATAATTTAATTGGAATTGTTCGAATCCTCGAGAGCTGAAACATATAGCAACAGTCGTGGTTAGAGCCTGTTGGGCTCTCTTTTATTCAAAGCGAATTAATTAATTACCCAGAGAGCGAGCAAGGAATCAATTGATGAGACAAGAGGAAGAGGTGGGAGGGATTGGTATAGTTGTGAGACATGACGGGGATACTAATTCAGATTATATTTTATTAAAATAATATATTTTTTTTAAATAACAAATGCTGGTCTAATCATGTTTAATCAAGCTAATTGGATATTTAAAATTTCATTAGATAAATATCTTGTCCAATCAATGAAGACTTCGTTTATCAGGAAACGGCAATAAAAATCAATTAAAATTAAATAATGAGACTAGAAATTTCCGGATCAACATGTGGAGTTCCTTCCTCCATCTTTAACAGTGACGACTGTGAGCCAGGAATAAGTTGCCGTCTGCTAAAGTTTATGGAGGCATAAAATGCTGGGATGCTTTTTCCACGCCGGCGTCCTATCGTTGTTTGCGTGCATGTTCCATGCTTTCCGTCTTGTTCCCCTCGCCTTTTCCCTTACTTGTGAAATTCTGTGAAAATCTTTCAATTTTTATAATTAACGTCTGTATTTGGATTATTTTTCATTAATTTTATTAATCTTAAAATTAACAATGATTATATAAATCTTTAATAACAATCATATTAATAATTATATAATTTAAATTTAAGATAATAAAACAAAATAAACCTCTCATTCCCAAACTCCTTCACTGGCTAATTAAAATCTGTCAAATTTTAAAATTTGTATGGCAACCTCGTTAATAGACATTTATTTTTTCAGTGGACTTTTCTCAATTAAGTATTAATTATTTCTATTATATTTGTTGAAGAGTTAAAATGATATATCTTTAGAATACACTAGAGCATTGAAATTTATAGACAACAACTTTTGTAAATTTCTATAAAAAAATATTTTGTTTCTAATAGATATAAATAAAGAGTTTACAAAGAAAAATAGATAATAAATTGTTTTTTAATTTGATTTCTATTAGCAGTAAACTGATATTTATATGAAAAATCATATCTTTTCAAACTTCCATGTTTATAGAATTCAAATGGCAACCGTTCAAATGAATTAAATGAACAATTTGATAGAAGGTGTAATGCATAATTATTTATTAATAAAAATTATTTCACATAGTATCAAGTGTTTATATATATATATATATATATATATATATATATATATATATATTTCATTTAACATACAAATCAATTCATTCGATTTCTTATATTATAGGTACAAAAAAAATATTTTCTTTTGACGTGGAAAAAGCTTTTTTCTCTATTTATCTAAGCAATTCATAACATTTTCCTATTCGTGTAGAACTTTTATAGTGTGTTGTAATAAATTATACGTAAGGGATTGCGAGGCTAGTGGAGCTGGGAAATCTTTTTAGCTTTCTTAACAGGGAAAAAGAGAGAGCACGCCCAAGCCACTCTCTAACATTCTGCAAAATTGATTTTTTCATCGTGAGATATTGAGTCCTTGTCAGTGTATTTTTGGAAAAAAAATATAAGATATGTTTTTATTTTTTATTTAAATTAATCTTTTAGATATTTGTAAATCATTTTGACACGTGAATATCAATAATATTTTTTTTTAAAATATTATTTTAATAATACAAATTAAATGCATGTCATAACTGTTAGATTTCATTCAAAAACAGTCATGTGAAAGAATTGGATTATAAGGTTAATTATTTCTTATTAAAATAGTAATATATTCTTTCGAAATCAACAGAATCACTCGAATCATAATTAATTTAATTTAATTTATTCGAGAGTTTGTTCAATTATAAATCTTCTCTCGAGTTAAAATCAAGATTCCAAATATCTCAAACCAGCCTTCCAAATCAAAGAGTTCATCAACTATACTCCATACTAACGACAGAAAAATTCTCTAGCTAAAGACAAATCAAGTGGTGGGGCATTCATGACTTGGATCCTGGCCATCGTACACTGAATTGTTACCCTCATAAAAGATTCACACATATAAGCGGCGATTTTTCTTGCTCAAGGAGCCAAAAATCAAACTTCGGAAAATTCAGAGTACCCAAAGCAGAAGCATTAATTGCATTTCGATTCGCTTTCGTCCAATTCAAAGACACATGGCAAGAGAAACAACAAAAAAAGAGAGGATGAGAAAGTAGCGTACATCATCACGTGTCTATCACGTGGCCAACCTTATCCTTTTCTTAAGAATCTTAGGACTACTGTGAACTGTCCACAAATTATTCATCAGGCGTCAACATTTTACCCCGCTCTTTACTGCTGCTCTATACCAGCAGCACGCAGCCCATTTATCGCCTCCAACCCACGCACAAGAAAAAACCACTCATCGGGAAAGGGCTCGCTTGATGACCGGTGCCAGCATCGCCGGTGCGCTTAAATGGGGCAAATGCCCTTCAGTTCTTAATGTTTCCACGGTATTTTCGCCGCCCAAATGATTCTTCAAATACTCGGCCACTGATGCTGGGACAGATACATCCTTTGATGTCTGGATTATACAGCACGGTACTTTCACTAGGCCTAGTATCCCTCTTAGATCACTGTTAAAAACGGTCCGTGACACAAATAACGTAATATCTGGTCTCATGTTGAAAAGGGTCCGAGTAAATTCTCTGACAGCATCTGGTACATCAGCTCCCACTGCTAAAGGTGCAAAGCCATTGACCCAAGCCTCGTAATTAGCCTCCATTGCTTGGAAAACAGACTCAATTTCCTCTTGCTCGAATCCTCCATGGTAATCTTCATCGTTCAGAAATCTGATTGCGTAAAGTGTCAAGAAAAAACTTGGGTCAATAAACCGATTTCTCAGCTAAATTTCAATTGACCGTTGATTAATCGCACAAGCACGCGCGGCAATATCAAGTCAATGTTTAAAGACTAGAAAAGAACACAGCTTCTTCAGGTAAATGCAGAATTGGATATATGAAGTTCTTACCTCGGTGATGCTCCGATGAGAATTAGCTTGCTGAAGAGCTCCGGACGTCTAATGGATGCCAGTATACCGATCATAGCAGAAACAGAGTGCCCCACATAAAAGCACCGGTCAACGCCAAGAGTGTCAAGAATGTTGAGCAGATCATCAACATAAGCTTCAAGATTGGTGCATCGTCTAAAGTTGAAATAATCAGGATTGACACTACCAGCACAAACAAGATCAAAGAGAACTACACGATAGTATGGTGTGAAAAAGGGGAGAATGCGTTGCCAAGCGGATTGATCAGTGCCAACTCCATGGGCAAAGACCAGAACTTTCTCACCCTGGCCTTGAACCCGGACATTGAGAGCGTCCAAGATGAGGCTACCCATTTATGAGGGGAGAGAGAGGTGAGAAATGGGGTTTCGATTGAAAGATGCTATTGGAAATAGGGAGGAGGGAGCGGTCACTCTCTTCTATGGCCAGTACATGTATGCAGGTCAAGGAGTGGGGCTGTGTAGGCGTAGGTGTGCTGGTTTGCGAGCATGGATAAGTCATATTTATATAGCTGTGTGGGCCGTACATGTCAGGACACAAAATGAAGGATAGTGTTGTGAGTCACTTTTTTGGGGACAGATCATAAGCGATCCACCCATGGATTGGTACGGTTGTCACAAAATTCTCAAGTTACATTTTTTAGATCATCACTAGAAAGAAAATTGTTTTTCTTAGGGGTGTTTTAGAAATACAATTTAAAAGTATTTTCTTAGAAAAATATTTTTTTAATTTTAAAATAATATTTGAGTTTTGATGTCATAATATAAAAAACAATTTTAAAAAAATAAAAAAAATTTTAAAAAAATCTATCGTAATTCCAAACAAACTATTTAAATTTGTATAAAATAATATTATTTTAACTTTTAATTTTAAATTAAATTATGGGCCGGATTTTGTAAGTATGGTTATAGTTTTTTTAATATAAATCTCAAATCAATATGTGTGTGCTGAGTTCGGACGAAGATCGTAAAATCAATGTATATATACATGAACATACAACGTTGTCAAGGAACTCAGTTGAGAATCCTTACAGACCTGGGCTTATGTTACAGGGAGCTTGCGCAATGGGGGTGACCTGCCCGTGGCATTGTTGTCATACTTGCACCGAATCCTTTAAAGGAGGAATAATATATGCAGATTCCCCCCCACCCCCTTCACATTCAATCCATCTACTTCTTTGATTTGACAATGGATAAAAACTAGTGCTATTGCCATTGTTCCCACTAGATAATTAATGTCACATGCTCTGTTGCCACCGAGTTATCTTATTTTAAAAAAAAATATGTAAGAATATACTTATTACTAGTATTTTTTATAGCTAAAAAATAAATTCAAATATTCGAACATGACTTCTTTTTTTGGTAAGTTTAAATATAGCTTGAATAACGAATGAAAACATACTCAGAATAAATATTTAAGATAAATGTTTTTTATAAATATTAGGATGACAATTTATTAAATTGATTTGATTCTGTGTAGCTTAACTTGCTAATTTATATATTGATTTATAAGATTATGATAATTTCATAAAAAATAAATCATGAAGATTCATTTTTAAAAATTCATTGTTAAATAAAATTAAAAAAATATCAATTATCAAATCATAATTGGAATCATGAGACCAAGACAACACAAGAGTAAAATTAAAACAAATTATAAAACTAAGCTTTTAATCAATTTGGTTTGAAAAATATTTTTTGAAAAAAAAAAACACAATTAAAAAAATACATAACATAATTTGAATCAACTACTGTTAGCCTACCAAACTCGTGACTCAAGTTTAGAAATGAAGATAACCTCGCAAAAAATAAATAAAAAAACTTATAAAACTCAATATTTAATCATCCCACCCAGGATTAAATAATAAAATTGAAAAAGAATAACTTTTGTTAACCAAGTTAACCTGTCCAAATTGTAGTTTAATCTATTATCCTGAAATAACCTAGTTAAAAGTAAATTAAAAAAAATAAAAAAGCTAAATTGTTAACTAACTCTTTATTTTTTTTATTAATATTTTTGTTTACATATTGCTTTGCTAGCCGTGTTATTGAAAAATTGATGGCTTGTCGGTTCGAGTTGTAAATAATAATGGGTGAGAAGAGTTTATCACTTTGCTTACAAGCACCGAGGTTTAGTAATTTCTTTGAACGTTTCCCCTTGTAAAAACCATGGAAAATTTACCCGCGTGTGGAATTGTGATGCCCCTTTAAAATCGTGATTTTGTATTATTTTATCATATTAAGATAATTTGCCAGAGAAGGAGACCCGTGCCAGCTATCAAGATCATACTCATCTGAACTATTGATTATCAATAATGCTAGCTGGTAGACGGGACGATCTTAGGACCATAACAGTGTTGCTGATGTTGGTGCAGGTGACGACATAATTATATCATACACAATCCTAAAGCAGGATGCTGTATAATTACTTATCAGTTAAAAATGTACTCCAGGTGAGGGCAGGAATCAGTCGGTTTCTTCTAGATAGATGTCTTTTTGATGATCACGAGATCGTGCAAAGTGCCTCGTAGCAAGCTGAGTGTGAACGTTTCATACAGAATATCTCCTACTGATCGATCTCCTGTGAATTAGAAGGCAACTGGGGAATGATATTTATAAGAATCCGATTCAATGGGGTAGCCTTGATAAAAAAAAAAAAAAGGTACTGTATTTCCCCTTCTTTGACTGAGATTGGCAATGTGAAGCACAGATATCATGAGCAGATAGCAGGTTTTCTTTACTACAAAGCTTTCGTTTTTACCATGATTAACCATATCTTAAGAGCCACACATTTGGCTTAGCCCCAGCACGATTTTCATTTCTACTATTCCTGATAGCTACCTCGCATGTGGGGTTTCTGTACAGAGGAGAAGGAGCATGCAACTATAAGTAATCGATGCAGGAGATAGTTCTGTCGACAGATTTGATCGTTACTCGTGGCATACAAGAGCACATCACGCGACCAGGAAAATCCCAAGACATAATTAATCCACTGAAATGCTTTATCAGATTATATAATCTCTATCAGCTCTGCAGTCTTAATTATCTTCGCATGAAGTCAAATATAATGTAATTATTTAACAGAAAACGATATGGATCTGCAAAAAAAACGCATGCCCTTGATTATTGTCATTTCCAGATGTTTTTATTGCTCGCGTTTAATCTCTTTATGCATATTCCCCCTCTATTTTTGCCTCCGTTTCTGGCTATATAGATCCTCGATTACACAGGAAGGAGACTCTAGAAGTCAAGTGACCCGCGAGATGAACAGCCAATTAAGTGTAGCAATCAAAACAGCATGAGTCCGTGTCAAGGTAGGCTAGACTAGAACAGTATACCCAGGCTTCCAAGTTCCATTGATCTGCGAGGACACACCGACAGGGTGAAAAGGTTGCAGATAAACTGTGGAGCTACTTGGGCCCTCAAATCCGTACATAAGCATATCGGCCAACAATGACGTGAAGAGAGAGGGGGGGGGGGGAGAACAAGAGGGGGTGTAGAAGGAGCTACATATTGATGGATCTTACAGCATCGTGGAAGTCAGTTTCCATGAAGTCTGTAATGGGTTGGATGAGTCACTGGGCTTATCTTATCTTATAACTTTTCCAATCTTCTTTACACATCTTTGTATATAGAATCCACTCGTGATCTGAGAACTTGTGGATGCTATTGTTTCTTAAAATAAATTTTATTTAAAAATATATAGCATTAATATATTTTTTTTTAATTTAAAATAAAAATATATTTTTTTAATTTTTTTCAAAAACAATTTAAAAGCCATATTAAAAACCCCACTCTTGTCTAGCTAGGGATGGCTGAGGTGGAAAGCATGGGCAGAAAGGGATGTATAACTAATGTTTTGGTTACAGCATGTAAAATCAGCTAGATGCCCTGGAGAAACAGGTTCTGGAATTGAGCCTGTATCTTATGTGGTCGCCTTCAGTGCTTCTCTCTTGTCAAGGCACCGTAGCGATACCATACTGCTAGGAACTGTCTGGGCTACAGAAATAATATAGTAGTAAGAATAAGCTGGTTCACCACGTCAACAACTCGGATTGACTCTTTGATAAATTTGATCAGGCATAATCCAGTCAGCACCATGTTTTAAACCCACTGATTATTTTTCCTGGATTTGTTGTCTAAATGAAATTATTTTTAAATTGATCCTCTAACCGATGACCTACCGTTGCCTTAAATCTACCAGGATCGAGTTTTTCTTTTAAATTTAATCCTTCAATCAAATACTTTTAATTCCTATTTTTTATATATAAATTTTTTATACTTTTAATCCTTCAATCTTTTTTATTATTTTAGATCCTTTTTTTGTTTATTTCCCCCCCTTACATTCTTTAACATTTATTTTGCTATGGACTATATTTTGGTGTTTTTTCATGTATAATATTTTCAGTTTAATAATTTAATCACAAGTTTAAACAATTGATGCAGGTCAATAAATTTGTTTTAGTTGTTTTTTTAATTTTATTATTCAAAATTAATTTTTTTTTTAAAAAAATAAAAGCACGTTTTTTTTTTTATTTTTTCCCCTGTAGAGTTATATCAATCTCATAACTTGAATTATGAGTTTCATGGATTATCATTGTTAACGCATCTCTTATTATTTATATTACATGTTGATGACACTATTTAGGTTGACTTAAATAGCCCCCACCCTAATTTCGTGCCCTCGTTATTGTTTTTTTTATTATTATTATTTTGTTTTTATATATAAATTTGTGTTTGTTATTATTTAATTAAATTTAAATTATTATTTTTTATTTCAAGTACCACAAACACTCTTGTTTTTTTTTAAAAAAAAACAAGTCTAATAAGGAAAAAATCCGCTGGTTTATGCCCAGTAAAAACTAAGAAGCGAACAGAGGTTGGGCAAGCGATAGACCACCTTTCCACCTAACCCAAGAGCTCGGTTTTAATTGGTAGTAGTTTATAATATATATTTAAAATAATGTGTGCATTCTTTTATTTAATTTTTTACATTGATTAACTTTGTTTGACATATATTTAAAATATTTAATATTTTAATGAAAATTAATCATGATAAAAACAATTACGAGGATAGAGATCGACAAGGGGGACTGAAAATTGCCTCCCGCTGGAATGAAACAGTATAAAAATTAAAAGACTTCATTGCTTTCACAAATCTCTATTATCATCGCTTAAAATCATTTCCCCAACGCAGAGCAGAGACAGAACTCAAGCCATGCCCCCATGCAACCCTGGTCTTGCGAAGTACCATGCATCATCGTATTTCAAGAGAAGTGATACTGCCCACTGTTATGGTTATTGTGTTATAAAAATATTTTTTTAATATATATATATATATATTGATTTTTATTAATGCATTTTAAGCCAAGAACACTTTTAAAAAACATTATGCATCACAATACTAATGTTTTGTTTGAAGTATATATTTTAAAACATTTAGTTAACCAATATACATCACTATTTTACATGAATCTTGTTAGAAGTTATTTTCAAGAACCATGATTGGAAAAATATATACAATTCACCGTTTTTTTCAAAAGTATTTTTTAAATTAAGCATAAATTTTAAATAAATATTTACAAAATACACACTTACATCATTACACGGGAGATTATTACAATTTACAAGTGAATCTCGACATAATCATTTCAGGACATGTGTATCCCCCACACAAACACACTATCGTCTATCATCCTCTTCTTTTGCGATATCTCTTCGTACTAAAATAAAGAGAGTCTAAATTTCTCTTTTTATAGGCACGCGTGTTGATTCTTTTATGCCACTCCAATCATGGGTTCCTCCCACAGAAGGTGGCTTTGGTGTTTTTACCTCCAATGATTTGATGTCCATGGATAAGTTGAATAAATGCAATGTGTTTCTGCTTCTCAGAAGATCTGGGTGCGTTGCGTTGACAGTGGGTCCTGTGTCGATCATGAGAAACCCTAATTCGTGCTGGTGGAGTTTCTTTCAAGAAATTTGTTTCGTGAAATACGAGAGTTTTCCCTAAACCTTGGACGTCTTTACATGCTTGCTACTTTTGTCACTTCTGTCCCAGGGCAAAAGAGTTCTGTCGTCTCATGGAATCCAATACATGACACAATAAAACCATATATATATGTATACAAAATAGATCGAAGATTTTGTGTGGAGATATTGATTGAAAAATAACATCAAATAAAGAAATTTTATATTTATTTACTTCTCTTCTACTCCTATCTCGAAGGAGGAGCTCCGGGCTCTACTCGTGTTTATGCAGAAAGCTCGCAGGTGAAATTAATTAGAATTGATTACTGATCATTTCATTAAGTTAAGTAGAATTAAGATTTAATAAAAATAAATTAACTCTTAGAATTTATAGAATAAATAAATTGACAATTCACACTCACGATGTGAGGTCGTGTAAAGATTATTTTTTCCCAACAATAATTCCAAGAAAACTGTGTGTGATTAGATTGGCCCTTCACGCGTGCGTTGACAGGAGTTCATCATATATCAACTTTAATCCATGTATTTCTTTTGGTGGGGATTCCATTAATTATCATCCTCTTTCTGTTGCTAACTGTTCTGTCGGCTCTCTTACATTCTCATCTTCTTATCTTGTCTCTACACCTGTCAAAGTGCTGGAAAATCCTGCCTTTTTCAACCACTACACTATCTTCATGAATCTACCTTTAAGTAGTAACTTGTCCGTACACAGACAAACTTCAGTTGGATTCTGTTAAACTGCTCACCGAAAAGCTTGATTAGCTTGGGTGAATAGATGGTAATTTAATACCACCTTTGATGCCGATAAACCTGAATTGAAAAACAAATACCACAGTTTAGATTTTAAAATTAAAAATTAGAGATAATATTCATGTTTTTTTTATTCCTTTTTTAGGGGCTCGGCTTGTTTTCAGCACCTGTCCCGTCTCTACCCGTGAGCTTAGCTAATAAATAAAACATTAATATATCTGTATAATATTTATAATTTTATTATATACTGTATACACACACCTTGTGTGGGAGTATTGTTATTTTATTTTATATTAAATAATATATATATTCTATGATGAATATATATACACAGATGACTGGCATTCGATGAATAAAATATAGATATTTAATTTTTGGTGTCGTTAGATAATATATGGAGCATAAATATATACACTTCTGGCAAGGAATCTCGAATTGATAACTATGCTTTAATGTTGGGCTTGTGATGATTGGGAGTTAGAATCTGGGCTCCTTGGAGTGGCACCTGAAGTTCTATTAAAAATCCAAGAAAAAGCCTTTTTAACTTATAAGGGTGTGTCATGGTTTCGGGCCTGGTGATCACGACTGTATACATGGGCTGGCCTCGCTAGCTATGAGCCCAAACTTGTGGTCCGAAGCTATCCATTCTTGTAGCCGGTGCAGTGGAAATGGATTCACAGAGGCCGAGTTCATCGAGTTTCTTCGGGCTAGGTGCTGCCCAGTCCTGGAATACTGCATGTTTGAAGTTACTGTAGTGTAAGATAAACATTTTATTTTGAAATATATTAAAGTATTTTTTATATCAATACATTAAAATTATCTGGGAACATATTAAAAAAAATATTGATTTGATAATTCTTTTAAAGCAAATGCATCTTTAAAACGCAAGGTGCAAAAAAACTTGGATTTGATGACGTGGTGAAAAGCGTTTTTAAAATAAAAATATATAAAATAATCTTTTTATATTGTTTTGTTTTTAATATCATTGTTTCAAAAAACATTTAAAACGTAAAAAAAATATAAAATGATTTTTTTTTTACAAAAACAATTTAATTGCACTGTTATTATATTGTATTATTATAGAATATACTAAAAAGTGTGGCTTAATTAATGTGCATTTATAATGCTCACAAACGCAATATTACGGGCTCGTTGATCTTTTCTGATAATTCATCGTGGGTATCAAAGTTGTATTTTATGTGATTTGATTATAATTGAAGATAAGTATCAAAATGAAAAAAAAAAAAGTTAAACATGGATGACAAGTCCAAAATCAAGTCCTTGGTTTTCAAAATAACACGATTTATATGTTTTAGGTCCCTTTGAAATTTTAAAAACTAGTCTTTGTATACAAATATATTTGTGTTATTTTTCAGTTTTTAATTAGAGAAAAAGGGATTGTGGATTCTTAGAACGGAAGAAAAAATCACTGTTCACTTCATTCGTGACCACCGAATATAATTGTTTTTTGTGCTCATGAGTTATGGTGGATAAAAGATGTTTCATGATGGATTTCTGTATTGAGTTTGGGTTTTCCTCGTAAATAAAAGATGACTCAAAACTTGTGTGGATATAGTTCATATAAAAAGACCCATTTAGAAAAGTAGGGTTTCATGACCCCACCCCTTGGGCACTGAAAAGTGAAGGAGAGAGACATAAGAAAAAATAAAAGAGCTACTAAAATAGAGAGAAAATAGAGTTCTCGGATTTTTTGTCAAATTTTGATCAACTAATCTGATCAATAAGTATTTATGGTCCGATTGAGTTGAAAGTTTACAAGGATGTTCATAACATGTGAATCGTCATTGTGAACGGTGAAGTTTGGATTCTGAGTACTTCACATATGATTTTCAGCCCGTGAACAGTAACCTCTATTTTTTGTGAAACATTCCTTGAATTCCTGTATTGGGTGATTTATACCAAAAAATTGTATTTATGGAAAGTGAATGAGAGAGACAAGAAAATGTAAGTGAGCTGCCAAAATAGAGTTCTTGGATTTTTTTGTCCAGTTGTGATTAACTAGTCTGATCAACAAATATTTGTGGTCCAATTGAGCTGAATGTTTGCAGGGAAGTTCATGACATGTGAATTCTCATTGTGAACGGTTAATAATGGATTCTGAGCACTTTGCATGTGGTTTTAAACCTGTGAACAGTAGCCTTTATTTTTTGTGAAATATTCATTGAATTCTTGTATTGGTTGATTTATGCCAGTAAATTATATTTTTTTGAAAATAGTTTCTGTTTACATGCCTTTAGCTGAGACTAGAAAAGACTCATGTATTCATATTACTATTGATAGTGGAAGTGTTCGAGTAGCCTACGGTCCCGTGGTTTTTCTTTCTGGCGCTGAAAAAGTTTTCCACGTAAAAAATACGTGTCTTGTGCTTATGGTGTTTAAATATGTATTTTTCGCATATATATTACTCTATTTAATATTTTCCTACATATTTACATAAAGAGAAAGTGTTGAGTATTGTTATTTCTTCCAATATTTTAAAATCTCACTGATGCAAGAAGCAACAAATATAAGTTGACAAAACCAAAGTTAACCCATTAGTTTTTGTTTTCCAGGTCATTTTCTTGGTATTTTGATTTGATATAAAGATTTGCAGGTATTATAAGAGTGTTTACGATGTATCATGGGGTTAAGATGGCTTAAAAATAAGGTTTTCTAGCCTAAAAAATCGCTCCTCTGATTTTCTAGCACCAAGGCAATGGTCAAAATCTGGGTTGCGGATGATAGAGACAAATGGCATGTCTGCCATTCTCTGTTAAAAAAGCAGACAGATAAACATTAACATGTTAGGTTTAAAAGTGCGTCAATGTTCGTGGGCTCGTCATTGTTGGGGCTCGTGCATGGCAGGATATGGCCCACAAATCTAGACTCTCCTTGGCCATCTGTGTTCTTAGGCTGGGTATAAATTTAATGGAAAAGTTTATTGAAACCAATTGAGTTCATTGTTTAAGTCGCATCTTTGATGAGTGAAGCCACAACACCTAGACTTTTATGATCTAATATCTTTTTTTTTAAAAAAAAATATACTTCAATTAATATTCATCACCTGTGATTTGTTTTTGCTTATATTTAACATTTTTTTGGACAAAGATGGTTTTTTGACGATGTTATGCATATTTAATTCATGTCAAGATTATTCTCATTTGTCTTTTTTTTTAATATTTTTGTATACGATAACTTTATCTACCCAAAATATTATTATTATTATTCTAATGATGATATCTCCAACACGTGTAGTCTTGTATGATATTTTCTTACTTTTATTTTATTAAATCAATTTAATATGCGTGATATTTATTGATTGATTGATTGAATAAAATAAAACGAGATTGCACTTGTTATTTTATATTATTTTCCACCAAAGGGTGAAAATGAAACTTCTTGGAAATTACAGGATTATTATTAGAAACGTTTAAAATACAACAATGAAGACGGGACATGTCTCCATCTACGCGGATCAAACACGGCGGTCCCTTGTTCTTTTTCCTCCACCTACATTTCCATGGACGGCCTGGTCATACGTCATAGCTCAAAAGTGTGTTCCTTTGAATAAGCTTTTTCTTTTATTCGTCCGGAGACGAAGAAGTTGATTGGAAGTTTGGTGGCGATTATTTTTTAAGTCGGCTCATAGTTTTTTTTCTGGACAATCTTGACACAAATCACTAGCTCAGTATCTACCCTATTTGTTTACTTGTTTTAAAAATATTATTATTTTAATATATTTTTAAATAAAAAATACTTTTAAAACAAAAATCAATATTATCACTACAAGTTCTTAATATATTTGAAGGAAATTGAGCAGTTTCTTTTAGGTTTTGATATCCCAGTCTAAACTTAAAAAACAAGAATGGAACAAGCCTTCAAAATCAATATTTCGCTTATTATTCTATTATTTAAAAGTTTTATAATATTACCCCTGCCACTATAAGTTTCACTTATTATTCTAGACATGACCCTTTAACACGTGTTTGATATTTGAAAATACATCAACATGTTAAAATTATAAAATATTAATTTAAAAACATTAATTTACAAATTCTTCAAGAGCTAAACCATGCGGGGAGTTCACTGTAGCTCCCCACACATTTCACCGTGGATTTCAAATGTTCTTTTTTTTTTTGTTTATATTTTTCTTTTCTTTTTTCATTGTTTTTTTATTTGTTTTTTTTTATTATTTTTTTCTACTTTTTTTTTTACTTCCGATTACATTTTTTTTTCTTTTCTTTTCTCTTTTTATTTGTTTTTTAGCCTTTTTTTTGTTATTTTTTTATATATTATTTATTTTGTATAATCAGAGTATCTAGCTAGCTTAAACGCGCCATGATTAATCCTCAAATTAAATTTTTTTAAAGCTTTTTTTTCCTTGATTATATTTTTTTTTTATTTTTCTCCCATAAAGTTTTTTTTTTCTGATTATATTCTTTTAATTGTGTTTCTTTTTCCACTTATATATATGATCGAGGTGTCCGAGTTAGCTTAAAAGCACCACGATTAATCCTCGGATTCAATTTTTTTATTGTTTTTTTTATTTTTCCTTGGTTATGTTTTTTTTATTTTTTTTCCATGGTATATTTTTTTGCTGGTTATATTTTTTTAATTTTTTTCCTTTTCTACTATTTTTATGATCGGATATCCTGGCTAGCTTAAGTACGCCACAATTAATCCCCTTATTCAATTTTTTATTTTTTTTACTTCCGATTACATTTTTCTTTTCTTTTTTTATTTGTTTTTTTCCTAGCCATTTTTTTGTTATTATTATTTTTTTCATATTTTCCCATAAATTTATTTTTTACTAGTTATATTTTTCTTTTCTTTTTTGATATATATGTTATTTATTTTGTATAATCAGAATATCTAGCTAGCTTAAACGCACCATAATTAATCCTCAGATTCAATTTTTTTATACCTTTTTCTTCCTTGATTATATATATATATTTTTTTTCCATGAATTTTTTTTCTGATTATATTCTTTTAATTGTTTTTCTTTTTCTACTTATATATATATGATCAAGGTGTCCGAGCTAGCTTAAAAGCACCACGATTAATCATCGGATTCAATTTTTTTTATTTTTTTTTTATTTTTTCCTGATTATGTTTTTTTTCCTGATTATGTTTTTTTTAATTTTTTTTTCTGCTATTTTTTTTTTGTTTTTTATGATTGGGTATCCTGACCAGCTTAAGCACGCCACAATTAATCCCCTTATTTAATTTTTTTTTTACTTCCTATTACATTTTTCTTTTCTTTCTTTTCATTTTTTTCATTTGTTTTTTTTCTAGCCTTTTTTTATTATTTTTTTCTATTTTAAAATAAAAAATTTAAAATTATCTTAGAATGACTGAAAAAAATCAAAAAATCAAAATTAAAATAAAAAATCAAAATCAAAATATAAAATTATTTATTAAATCTATATAAAAAAATTTAATCTCTCCAACAGAACACAGAACACGGATTTATAGCTCGTATAAACTAAACTCTACCGCAATTTCAAAGACTCTTTGAAGAGGTAGTTAAATCCAACAGAGGGTTCTTTTTCCATGATGCTTTATTCGGCAATAAAGCAAGAGCTGACAAGCGCTTTTAAAAAAGCTATCAATGATTGTCTAACGTGTTCATTATATAAAGTGATTATTCGAAATAAAGAAAAAAATTGTTTTTAAAAATATACTAAAATAATATATTTTTTATTCTTTAAAAATTATTTTTATATCAGTATATTAAAATGATATAAAAATATTTTAAAATTTAAATTGAAAATAAAATTTAATTTTTTTAAAAAATATTTTTTAAATGCAATGTCAAACACCCATTTTATTTGTTTAACATTATGATAGTTTATATATTTATGATTTGAAAAAAATGTTTTAAAAAATATTTTTAATTATTATTGATTGAATTAATATATTATTAAAGTATCGTCAAATAAAAAATACTTTTAAAACAAAAATCAATATTATCACTGCAAGTTCTTAATATATTTGAAGGAAATTCAACAGTTTCTTTTAGGTTTTGATATCCCAGTCTAAACTTAAAAAACAAGAATGGAACAAGCCTTCAAAATCAATATTTCGCTTATTATTCTGTTATTTAAAAGTTTTATAATATTATCCCTGCCACTATAAGTTTCACTTATTATTCTAGACATGACCCTTTAACACGTGTTTGATATTTCAAAATACATCAACATGTTAAAATTATAAAATAATAATTTAAAAACATTAATTTACAAATTCTTCGATTGAAATCAACTTTTAAAATATATATATTACTAAAAAGCTAAACCGTTTGGAAAGTTCACTGTAGCTCCCCACACATTTCACTGTAGATTTCAACAGTATTTTTTTTCGTTTATATATATTTTTTATTTTTTTTATTGTTTTTTTAATTTTTTTCTAGCCTTTTTTTTTGTTATTATTTTTTTTCTATTTTTTTTTACTTCCTATTACATTTTTCTTTTCTTTTCTTTTTTTATTTCTTTTTTTAGCCTTTTTTTGTTATTTTTTTATATTATTTATTTTGTATAATCAGAGTATCTAGCTAGCTTAAACGCACCATGATTAATCCTCAGATTAAATTTTTTTATAGTTTTTTCTTCTTGATTATATTTTTTTTATTTTTCTCCCATAAAGTTTTTTTTTTTCTGATTATATTCTTTTAATTGTGTTTCTTTTTCCACTTATATATATGATCGAGGTGTCCGAGTTAGCTTAAAAGCACCACGATTAATCCTCGTATTCAATTTTTTTATTGTTTTTTTTATTTTTCCTTGGTTATGTTTTTTTTCCTGATTATGTTTTTTTATTTTTTTCCATGATATATTTTTTTGTTGGTTATATTTTTTTAATTTTTTTCTTTTTCTACTATTTTTTTGTTTTTTATGATCAAATATCCTGGATAGCTTAAGTACGCCACAATTAATCCCCTTATTCATTTTTTTTTTTTTACTTCCGATTACATTTTTCTTTTCTTTTTTTTTCTTTTTTTTCCTTTGCTTTTTTTTTTTGTGTTTTTTTCTACCCTTTTTTTTGTTATTATTTTTTTCTCTTTTTTTTTCATATTTTCCCATAAATTTGTTTTTTACTGGTTATATTTTTTTTTTCTTTTTTTTATATATATGTTATTTATTTTGTACAATCAGAGTATCTAGCTAGCTTAAACACGCCATGATTAATCCTCAGATTCAATATTTTTTATAGCCTTTTCTTCCTTGATTATATATATATATTTTTTTCCATGAATTTTTTTTCTGATTATGTTCTTTTAATTGTTTTTCTTTTTCTACTTATATATATGATCGAGGTGTCTGAGCTAGCTTAAAAGCACCACGATTAATCCTCGGATTCAATTTTTTTATTGTTTTTTATTATTTTTTCTTGATTATGTTTTTTTTTTCTGATTATGTTTTTTTTTATTTTTTTTCCATTATATATTTTTTTGCTGGTTATATTTTTTTCTTTTTTTTCTTTTTCTGTTATTTTTTTTGTTTTTTATGATCGGGTATCCTGGCTAGCTTAAGCACGACACAATTAATCCCCTTATTTAATTTTTTTTTACTTCCTATTATATTTTTCTTTTCTTTCTTTTCATTTTTTTCTTTGTTTTTTTTCTAGCCTTTTTTTATTATTTTTTTCTATTTTAAAATAAAAAATCAAGAAATCAAAATTAAAATAAAAAAAATAAAAATAAAAAAATAAAATTATTTATTAAATCTGCATAAAAAAAAATTTAATCCCTACAGCTCGTATAAACTAAAATCTACGGCAATTTCAAAGACTCTTTGAAGAGGTAGTTAAATCCAACAGAGGGTTCTTTTTTCCATGATGCTTTATTCGGCAATAAAGCAAGAGCTGACAAGCGCTTTTAAAAAAGCTATCAATGATTGTCTAACGTGTTCATTATATAAAGTGATTATTCGAAATAAAGAAAAAAATTGTTTTTAAAAATATACTAAAATAATATATTTTTTATTCTTTAAAAATTATTTTTATATCAGTATATTAAAATGATATAAAAATATTTTAAAATTTAAATTGAAAATAAAATTTAATTTTTAAATGCAATGTCAAACACCCATTTTATTTGTTTAACATTATGATAGTTTATATATTTATGATTTGAAAAAAATGTTTTAAAAAATATTTTTAATTATTATTGATTGAATTAATATATTATTAAAGTATCGTCAAATAAAAAATAGCTCAAAAATATTTAGTTGAAATTGCCATGCGAGGTGCCATTAATAACGAAACAACTAAAAGAAAGAGGTGTAGGATTTTCTCGACTTCAATATATATAAGAAATTTAAATATAAATTTATTAAAAAAAGAAGAAGCTTTTAACAGGAAAACAAAATTGCGCCATCTCTACGCGTTTCTTTTATTCGTCCGGAGACGAAGAAGTTATAGTATTTTTTTATATATATAAATATATTAAAATAATACTTTGTAAATTAAAAGTTTTTATTTGGTGGTTGAGTCATGGAAATGGATAACTAAATAAGCAACATAAAAGGAGAGGATGAATTTTTGGAAAGAAAGAAATTGGATGGTTCATAAAAAAAGAAAAGAAATGGCAAGTACAAAGTCTCTACATATTTAGAATTAAATACCCCGTAAATAAATATTTTATTTATTTAAAATATTTTTGAATTGTTTAGATATTTTATATTTTTATTAAAAAACATTTAAAAAATAAATTAAATTATATCTGCATTGATTTTTACTTGTTATTTATCATCAGAGAGCTAAGATAAAACTTCATAAAAATAACACTATTATTAATAGAAATGATTTAATTTGTAGAGATGGAAACATAATATTTTTACTAGCTTGTTGATATGGTAAGTAGTGATAATTTTTTATATATATTTAAATAATATATTTTATATTTTTTTTAATTTATTTTCAATGTCAATAAATTAAAATTATATATATTTATATATAGATAAATTTATTCAAAAAATGTTTGATAGCAGCAAAAAACTTTGTGCCACCTCTACGCGGATCAAACATGACGGTCCCTGCTTTCACATGTACGGCCTGGTCATAGGTCATAAATGTGTCCTTGGAATAAGCTTTTCTTTTATTTGTCCGGAGACGAAGGGCATGTCTGAATGTTCTAGACTTTCTTCGAGGTTTCTTATAAAATTATTTTCTATTTAAAAATATTTATTTTATTTTTGATGAAAATATCTAAAAACATAAAAGAAATCTAATTTAAAATAAAATAAAATAAAATAAATAAAATTTGAAATATAATGTCAAAAAGACTCAAAGGAGTTATTCGGTATCGCGTTGATGGTTATTTTTTACAATGTGTTTTTTAATAAATATATTAAAATATATATTTTGTTAATATTAAAATAAATTAAAATCTTTTTAAAAACACAAAAATAGATACGTGAAAGAACAGCTTCTGAGCAGACCAATTTCAAGTCTGACGAAGAAAGGATAACGATTGGACAGGATGAAAAAAGCAAGACGGGAGACAATTAAAAAGGGGGTGTTTGGGATTGCTGTTGCGGTTGCTTTTCAAAATTTTTTAAAAAGTTTTTCGTGCCGAAATATATCAAAATGATGTTTTTTTATTTTTTAAAAATTATTTTTGACATCAGCACATCAAAATAATCTAAAACACAAAAAAAAAATTAATTTTTATTGAAAAAAAAAAAAAAAAAAAAGTTTGCACCGCAGCAAACCTGCGGTGCAAACGCTGCCCCAAACGGGCACAAATCTGCCAAGGTTGTTTTCAAGTAGGCCTACATATTCTAGAAATTAAGTTTTTTTTCGCGCCTTTCTTTACATGATATTTTATTGGTTATTTCAAAATTTTATTTTAAATAAAAATAGATATAATTAAAAAAGAAAAAAATTATATATAGAGGTATTGTTATTGATTTTGGGGGATCACGAGTTTCATCTTCTTTCTCACCTATATATTTGTATTTTTTTCTAAAATAAATTAAGTAAATATTAAAATATCACTAATTTTTTTTTTATATTATGTTAACACAGAAAAGTGAGTATCTCATGAGTTCACATCGAAAAGTAATGTTTGTTTTTACAATTAAATCTTGTTTTTGAAATTTATTTATTTATTATTTAAAATTATGCTCTGAATTATTTTTAGATTTTTTAATATGCTGATATTAAGAACAATTTTTTAATATATATTTTTAAAAAATACTTTAAAAATTAATTGTTATTATTATAATACCATACAATGCACACTTCTCTTTATATTAATAAAAACAAGCCCCTCGCATCGATATTGGTGAATCTAATGAGATCTGAGATTTGGATCAAGAAAGTTTTAAAAATAAAGATCAATTTTTTTAAATAAAAAAATTATTTTAATATATTTTTTTAACAAAAAAATACCTTCAAAATCAATCTACACTATATTTTTAAACAATCACTAAGCGGTATTCCGATGTTAGCTTACGAGAGCTTGGTTTAATATTTGATTATCAGGACATTTTTTAAGCTAATACACTTAAAGAGTGCCTGCTGACCCTCGATTCTTTTGCCTGCTGACCCTAAATTTGACACTAAAAAAAAATAAAGGAATATAATAATTTTTCAAACTTTCTGAAATCAAATTCCAGCATCCCATGTTATTGTCGTAACTCGTAACCGAGGAGCCGAAAAATCAAGTGCTCTCGACGACGTGGATTCTCAGTCCCAAGAATATTGTCGTAACCCATATTCAGGACATTTTTGAAGAGAGTGGAAGTGGAACTTGGATAAGTTTTAATATTTGTTTTCGGAATTTAAACAAATTTTTTTAGTGGTTTTAATTTTTTTTAAGTGTTTATCATAAAAATAAATTTTAAGGAACAGACATAAATATTATTTTAATATTTTTCGAGTAAAAATTCATTAAGAGATAATCTTTTTTCTATTACCAAAAAAAACATATTGCCCAGCATTTTCAATAGCTTTCGGGCAGGGGTCACTGATATTGCCGGTTCAGGGGAACGAGCTGCGGGTGGCCGGTTTCCTGGCAACTACGATTAAAATTCTGGGCATGTTCCAGCAACAAGTGGAGATCGCATTATTACCTGCTCCATTTCAACCCACGTGATCTCTATCATGGCATCCGCTCAATTCTGACATGGATAATATAAAATTTAAAAAGCTCTGAAACAACTGCTCATGGAAAAATAGATTCGAGCGAGACGTGCCAGTCTCCTGCGAGCTTCATTGGGAAAAAAATATTATTTGTTTTTCCTTTATATTAATTTATTTTTGTATTTTTCAGATTATTATAAATAATATATCAAAATCAATTTCAAAAAAATATATTATTTTATAATATTTTAAAAAATACAACTTTAAAAAAGAACCACAACCTTTCCTCCAAACAGTCATACGACGAAACAACCTTGTAACTGTGGTATAAGTACACAGAGACGAGACCCACGCATATATTCTTCCAGGCATGGGACTGGGACCTGGATGGAAATTCAGCAAAAGAAAACTGCTCCTGAAAACTCGCCGGAGAAGACCATAATCTCACCGCGTGAGAGAGTTGTTGCGTAGTCCACTCGCCGTCAAACCCACGCCAACAAATGATTCGGATAAAAACCTGCGTGGTTCGGTTGTAATTCATCCAATAAATGGTTGGAATGATTTTTAACAGCGAAACACTTTCTGAAAACTACTTTCTAATGCTTGAAAAAATTGATAACATTTACAGTAAAAAAATATTGGCTCTAATGAGAAAAAAATGTCATGTTATTTATAGAAATGACACGTTTGATTATTATTTTTTCTCTAATATATTTTTATTTTATTTTGTTCTCTATAATTTAATTTCTATACTGATGGTTGTCCTCGTTCTTTTTGTTATTATTTATTTTTCTTTTAGTTTTTATATGTTTAATTTAAAATAATTTATGATACTAGTTTCTTTTTTAACCTTTTCAAATTTCATATTTAGTCATTATTTTTTTAATAAACTTTTTTTAAAATTTAAAAGTTATATTTTAAATTCTTTTCCATGAATATAGGCAAAGCACCGTGAACTATTGTTCAACTTGTTTCTCGTGACAAACATCGGTCCAATTTAAATAAATAAATAAACTACTTTTTGACAAACAAGATAGTAGCTTTGATTCGGCAGGTTTGGACCGAGTTTAACAAAAACAATCAAATTACTAAAAAACCATGTCATTAAGGGTCGGTCTAAAAGTGTGTTGAATATTGTTTTTTTTACTTTAAAATGCATAGAATATTATTCGCACGCGCACCATGTCAAAAAATTACAAGAAAAACAAGCTAAAACTAAAGAGAAATTTGAAACTTTCAAACACATGTTATGTTGGATAAAAACTAATTGTCATAAGTCATTAAATTATAATAACCCCTTTGTCATTCAAAATAGTTTTGACTTCATTCGAACTACTATGTATTCTAGGATTTCAAACAAGTATTTGTTATCATGTGTGTGCAATTAATTGACAAACTTCATTCGAACTACTATATATTCTAGGATTTCAAACAAGTATTTGTTATCATGTGTGTGCATTTAATTGTTGTCAATGTATATAGGATCGAGACTTTGATTTCCTCTATCTTACATGGTATCAAAGCTATAGGCCAGTTCATTTTCATTTTTTTCCTCCATGTTCTTTAGCACTCATGGCTATTAAGCCTAACCTTGCAACCATCCTCAACACCAATGAAACATGCTAAACTCTCATGATCATTATCGTTGTTGCTTATGCCCCTTTAAAACTTGCCTTTATCAATCATCTCTCGTGGAAATTACACCCACAAACCCTCTTCATTGGCTTATACCTTTTTGGCTATATTAATGACTTAAAACCATGGTCAATACAACCAGACCCAATCCCGGTTATATTTTATGGATTTGATATGATGAACTTATACTTGATGTTGTTATTGACTCAACTCCAACCACCATTATTTATTTTATAACTTAAGTCGATACCTCTAGACAAGCCCGAATTATTCTCGCAAACATATATGCTAAACCCTCTCGTGGCTGCATCAAACAGCTTGAAAACACCATCAAGGATTTATTTGACATCATAGAGTTCATGTGAGTCATAAAAACTAAACTAAACGATCTTGCTATTCTTAACGCCTCATTTGATGAAAAATAAATCACTGATAAAATCCTTAATGGTCTTGATAATGATTATAGAGAATTAGTCAATGTTGCCTAAGCACTGGACACCCATGTCATTTTTGAATAACTTTGCAAAAAAAAACCTTGATTTTAAAGCCTTATTCCAAATTATATCACTTGAACCATGCTATTTTCAAGCTACTACAAATCACATACCAAACTAACAACAAAAATTGATGTCCATCCTTCAACTCTACCAATCGCCTGTCCACTACAACGACCACATGACCCTATTTATTATAGTGCTCCCATCCTCCTCCGAGGACATAGTATTGTCAAAATTACAGGATTCAGGGCCACACTACCAAATGTTGTCCTTCATTTCACCCTGTACCAATTCATATTTCCACCACATTCAATTTTTCCTAAAAAAACCATATGTGACAGCTAATAACTCATCTTGCCTCGTGTTTTTCCACCATGTCATGTTGTTTTTTGGACAATGGTGTATAACTTCATGTCACCTCTAAATTGAACAATATATCCTTGCATGTTCTTTACAATAGCACCGATGACATCGTGATCAAAGATGGATCCAAATTCCTATCATCCCACACTAGTTTTGCCTCTCTTAAAACTCTTCATTGTACTTTCACATTAAACGACGTTCTTTATGTTTCATCTACAAAAAAAGAATCAAATTTTTATTTCATAGTTTTGCACTTCTATCAATGTTATCATAGAATTCTTATCATTCACTTTTCATGTGAATAAACTTCATATTGGAGCAACATTGTTGAAAGGATAGATTAAAAATGGTTTATATGGATTTATGGTATGATGGTTTCATTAACTCTAATGGTTCCATTAATAGGTTCAAAACATGTTTAGTTAGAAAACAATTTCATCACGATTATTAAGACACTTTGAGCCTTGTTATAAAACCAATGACAACTCATGTTATTCTCAACCTTGTTTATCTCGGGGCTAGTCTTTACACCACTTGATGTTAATAACATTTGTCTTTAAGGCCACCTTTTTAAAACTGTCTAAATGCAACAAACATGAGGGTTTGTAGATTAGGATCATCCATCCTATGCCTGCAAACTTCAGGAGGCAATTTATGACCTCAAACAGGCATTTAAAGCATGGTATCATAAACCTAATACTTTTCTATTTTATTTGGTTTTAAGAACTCCTATACAAATTCCTCATAATTTATCTCACTACTATTGGATAAAAGTTTGTATATCCTTGTCCATGTGATGACTTAATAATTATTGATGCCAACACCAAGATAATCAATTCCTTTATTGATGTTATTGCTCGTCATTTTTCAATCAAGGATATTAGATATATATCATATTTTTTAGGTATAACGGTAGTCCCAAGTCATCAAGGTATTTTCCTATTTCAAAGGTTTTATATTTTGTATAATCCAATTGAAACTTACATGATTAATGTCAAACTTGTGCTCACTTTTATTATAAGGAGTTATATTTTCCTCTTCGTCATGTCAAATTTCTTGATCTTAAATCCAAGATTAAATTTTTATCTATGGGGGTATACTATAAGTCATGAGATTGTAATTTGTTGTAACAGCCCCCTGGTATCTCTAATTTGAATTCATTCAAAATAGTTGTTCGTTGGAGTTAAGAAATAATTTCAAACAACTCTATCTTTTAGGATTTTAAACAAGTGTTTGCTATTTTATATGTGTATTTAAGTGTTGTAAATGTTTAATGGATGAAGACTTTTTCAATCTTACAGTGATTAAATTTATAAAATAAATATTCTTTCAATTTATTTTAATACTGATTTGAATATGATTTATATTTTCTTTCATTATGGGTTTAACAATCATGTGTAGAAACCAAAAAAAATAGAGGAAACTATCTCAATAATATTCACATCAGGTTCAACATACTGTGGTTCAAATAAAAACTATTTTTTATTTAAATTTATTATTATTATTATTATTTTATATTTGATATCAAAAATATTTTTTTAAAAATAAATAATTTTTAAATAAAAAATAAAAGATTCCATACACACCGGACACAAACGCGTTGACTTATTGCCCGGCAACAACGACTCAGATCGCCAAAAATAATAAAACATAAATAAATGAAGAAAAACTACCATCAACGCGGTTTTAAAAGCAAGCTACCGGTTCTTCCAGTCAACAAGTCTACTAGCTTCAAATATTTGACCTTCCTCTTTGCACAGCAAGACGTGCATTCCGCGAAGCTCGTGTCCTCGATTCCTTACAAAAGTGGCAGCTCGGTAGAACTAGTGGAGTACTTTAGATTTTAAATACTGTTAGTGTTGGTTTCGTGTTTTGAAGAAACTTAAACAAGAAGGAATCATCATCTGATGGAGAACTACTTGAACGAGAACTTCGGCGACGTGAAGGCTAAGAACTCATCGGAGGAAGCGTTGCAGAGATGGAGGAATCTTTGTTGGGTAGTTAAGAATCGCAAAAGGAGGTTTCGTTTCACTGCAAATCTCTCTAAACGATTCGAAGCTGAGGCTATTCGTCGATCCAATCAGGTCCTCTCATTTTCTTTTCAATCTGATTTTTTTCATCACTTTTTTTTGTATTCGACTAAAGTGGAGTCGTTACCAACTCAGATTTCTGTGGATTTTTATTTTGTTAATATTTGTTTTCTAACTTGTTGGATTTTTTTGTTATTTTATTACTTTAAAGATCCTGGCAGATTGATTTTAGATCAGTGACTGTTTATTTGAAGTTTTTTCCTATAGAACCAAAGTAAAAATTATGTGATCCTTGCACACATTTTCATGATGTTTATTTGGTTTTTGTGCTGTTGCAGGAGAAGCTCAGAGTTGCTGTCTTGGTTTCAAAAGCTGCTCTTCAGTTTATACATTGTGAGAATCCCTGGCGCTACTCAAATTCAAGGGCGGGGGTGTTTTAGGGTTTAGATTAAGAGCTGACTCTTGTTCTTATTTTGGACAGGTTTAAATTTGTCTAGTGATTACGTTGTACCTAAGGAGGTCGAGGAAGCTGGTTTTCAAATTTGTGCGGACGAGTTGGGTTCCATTGTTGAAGGTCATGATGTCAAGAAACTGAAAATTCATGGTGAGGTGGAGGGTATTGCTGAGAAGCTCTCCACATCAATCAACGATGGGATTACTACTTCTGAGGATTTATTAAATGTAAGGAAGGAAATTTATGGGATTAACAAGTTCAATGAGAGCCCACCTCGAGGTTTCTTGGTTTTTGTGTGGGAAGCCCTTCAAGATATGACCCTTATGATCCTTGGTGTTTGTGCTCTTGTCTCTCTTATTGTTGGCATAGCCATGGAAGGATGGCCAAAAGGTGCCCACGATGGACTTGGAATTGTTGCGAGCATTCTGCTTGTTGTGTTCGTCACTGCCACAAGTGATTATAAGCAATCTTTGCAGTTCAAAGATTTGGACAGGGAGAAAAAGAAGATTACAGTTCAGGTTACCAGAAATGCTGTGAGGCAGAAGATCTCTATATACGATCTACTTCCTGGTGACATTGTTCATCTTTTTATTGGCGATCAGGTTCCGGCTGATGGCCTTTTTGTTTCAGGGTTTTCAGTGTTAATAAATGAGTCAAGTTTAACAGGAGAGAGCGAACCAGTTAACGTGAATGCTGTGAATCCTTTTCTCCTTTCTGGAACCAAAGTTCAGGATGGGTCGTGTAAAATGCTCGTGACCACTGTTGGAATGAGAACGCAATGGGGTAAGCTGATGGCTACTCTTAGCGAAGGAGGAGACGATGAGACCCCATTGCAGGTAAAATTGAATGGAGTAGCGACTATCATAGGAAAAATTGGCCTGTTTTTTGCTGTTGTAACATTTGCTGTCCTGGTACAAGGATTATGTAACCGTAAGTTTCAAGAAGGAACCCACTGGATTTGGTCTGGAGATGATGCTAGGGAAATGTTGGAGTTTTTTGCTATCGCCGTCACAATTGTTGTAGTTGCAGTTCCTGAGGGGTTGCCATTGGCTGTGACTCTGAGCCTTGCTTTTGCCATGAAGAAAATGATGAATGATAAGGCACTTGTCCGCAATCTGGCTGCTTGTGAGACAATGGGATCTAGCACAACTATCTGTAGTGACAAAACTGGGACTCTAACAACTAACCACATGACTGTTGTAAAAGCATGCGTTTCTGGTGAAACTAGGGAAGTGGGCAGCTCTGAAAGCACTTCTTCTTTTGGATCAGCAATTCCCGAAATAGCGAAGAGTATTTTGCTTGAATCAATATTTAAAAACACCGGGGGAGAAGTTGTTGTCAACGAGGAAAAGAAAGTTCATATACTGGGAACTCCCACTGAAACTGCTCTTTTAGAGTTTGGGCTGTTGCTTGGTGGAGATTCCTACCAAAAACGAGAGAAATCAAAAGTTGTGAAGGTTGAACCATTCAACTCTACAAAGAAGCGAATGGGGGTAGTTATAGAGCTCCCTAATGGTGGTCTCAGGGCACACTGCAAGGGTGCTTCTGAAATAGTTTTAGCTGCATGTGATAAATTTATAGACTCAAACGGAGTGGTTGCTCCCCTTGATGAAGCATCCACCAATCATTTAAAAGATACAATTGAAAGGTTTGCTAGCGAATCCCTTCGAACTCTTTGCCTTGCGTACCTGGAGTTAGGAAATGAATACTCAGACGAAAGCCCTATTCCTTCCCAAGGTTACACTTGCATAGGTATTGTGGGTATCAAAGACCCAGTACGCCCTGGTGTCAAGGAGTCTGTTGCTATCTGTAGGTCAGCTGGAATTGTTGTTCGGATGGTAACTGGAGACAACTTGACCACTGCGAAGGCTATTGCTAGAGAATGTGGGATTTTGACTGATGATGGCATAGCAATTGAAGGGCCAGAATTTCGGGAAAAGAGTGAAGAGGAATTGCAGGAACTTATTCCAAAAATTCAGGTACATCTACCCCCACCCCCACCCCCCACCCCCATTAATTGGGGGAGGGTGTATTTAGTGGAAGAAATGTTCTTCAAGTTTATGAGACTTTAAGATGCAACCTCTTTTTCATGACAAATTATTTGTTGGCTCGAACGGTATTTTTTTTCTGTGGCTTATCCATGAAGTGATTTATGCTAAAGTGCGTCACCTGCCATATGTTAAGTGTCTTTTTGATAGTGTAGTTGAAGTTTTTTTTTATAGTACTTTTTATTTAGAAATGCATCAAAACGATATTTTTTTTTAAAATATGATTTTTGACTTCAACATAAGAAAATGATCAAAAAACACCAAGAAAAACTAATTTAAAATTTGAAAAAAATCAATTTTTTTCAAAAGAGCTTTTGAAACAAAATGCTAAACAGGGTTGTTCTTTATATGGTTAGCATTAGGCAATTAGGTGCTTTGCTTCTATTGCTTTTTTTTTTTTTTGAAGAATGATAAAATCATTGATGCTATTTTGTCGTGTGTTTTTACTGCATGAAACATTTGTAGTAGTGCCGATGCTTGCATTTTATCATTATGTATTTTTTCTAAGTAATTATAATGGGAGTAATTGTAAGAATTGAAATCCAAGATTCATGCATAAACATTAATGATTGGGATACTAATTTAGGGCAATATGAGCCCTTGATCAGTAACCAAAGTTTGTTTTTCATATGATATTTTCTTCAAACATTTTTCTCATCACTGTAATAATTGTCAGAAACTTGTGTGCTCAACAATTCATCACAATTTGTAGGTAATGGCTCGATCATCCCCATTGGATAAGCACACCCTTGTGAGGCACCTACGGACAACTTTTCAGGAAGTGGTTGCAGTGACTGGTGACGGTACAAATGATGCTCCGGCACTTCATGAAGCCGACATTGGGCTTGCAATGGGCATTGCTGGGACTGAGGTTTGTTTCACTAAGTCTTTCAGCCATATAGGCCTCTGCAGGACATCCTCCTTTTTTATTTCCTTATAAAAGCTTTATTTATGCATAGAATCATTAAAGAAATTGCATGTAAAATAATATAGTAGCCGTCTTCACTTCAATTTTTAGTGAATGACAAGTTTCTGCTAAAGCACAAAAGTTCAATATGATAAGAGTACATGTCACATTTGTTTGGTGAAGACATAGAATTTTGTGTACCAAGCGTAGGTGCTTTTTGATTGTGGCCTCAAATTCTTCTACCACTTGAATGAAGACTAACATTCGTAGCAGTTTCTGCTATGTTACCTTAAATTCTTGTAATTATTACATTCTTTGAGCTGGGATATTGAGATCTTTGACTTGCCTTCATGGTTAAGACAATAAAATAATGGATGTTAGTATTTGAAAATGCAATCTTCCACTTCTTGATGAACATTTATGTTGCCGATAACCGTTTTCTGGAGGAACAACTGATTTCTTATTTGACTGCATGTTATAACATGCTCAATCCTAATTTGAACTAAATTTTGTTCTCTGAAACATTTGGTAAAAGACAGAATGAGAGTTTCCCTAAATTAGCAGCACTTGATTCGTTATTATACTTACCTCTTAGCTGTCAAGTGCAGCAGTTATAATGCACACTGTTTTCAGGTATCATGAACTGTTTGTGTTCTTCTTGACCTTGGATGAGAAACTCTAATTCCGTGTCATTAACACTACCTCGTCATTTAAATCATGAACTGCTTCCTGTGTTTCCAAAATTTTTCTAAGCCTACAAAATATATTGAAAAACATCCTCCTGTTCTGCAGGTGGCCAAAGAGAGTGCTGATGTCATAATTCTGGATGATAACTTCTCCACAATTGTGACTGTGGCAAAATGGGGACGTTCTGTTTATATAAACATTCAAAAATTTGTTCAGTTTCAACTGACAGTCAATGTGGTTGCCTTGATTGTCAACTTCTCCTCAGCCTGTTTGACAGGTATCTGGATTATGACCTAATCATTGTCCCTTCAAATTTATCTCCCCAGGTTACTGCAGAGAGATGACCTAACTATTTAGTTTTCCACTTATGCTTTGGGGTTTGGTGTTCTCTCAGGAAATGCTCCCCTGACAGCCGTTCAGCTTCTCTGGGTCAATATGATCATGGATACTTTGGGAGCACTTGCATTAGCCACAGAACCTCCAAATGATGACTTGATGAAGAGATCACCTGTTGGAAGGAAAGGAAACTTTATCAGCAATGTAATGTGGAGGAATATTTTGGGGCAGTCCGTTTACCAATTTGTTGTTATATGGTACCTTCAGACGAGAGGAAAGACAGTTTTTCGACTTGAAGGCCCGGATTCTGATTTGATACTGAACACACTCATTTTTAACTCCTTTGTCTTTTGTCAGGTAATGTTGACACATTTGAAACTAAATGAACCATACTTTAATTTTGTATCCAGAGAAAAGGCCTGCTAAAATTTTCACAGATGCTGCATGCATGTAATTGTGAATAATGCAAGCAATTATTTTTGATACGTTATGGCATGAATTGCATGTTTTCTACATTCTCTCCTTCAATGGATATCGATACATATTTCTTTTTGAGTAATGCTGCTTGCGGAAAGTTCTTAACTATATTTTGTCAAGCATTACACTTTCTTTTTAAGTAATGGTCTTCTCTCTTCCTTTAAAATCAATCGCAATGTGATAATGATTGTTTTTGCTGGCTGATGCAGTAAAAGGAGTTGCACTACCTTTTCATTAGCTATCTAATTGTAGGCTTGTGCAGATTCTACTTGTGTTGCTGACAATGAACATCTATCGTTCCTACAGGTTTTCAATGAGATCAGCTCCAGAGAAATGGAAAAGATAAACGTGTTCAAAGGCATACTGAAAAACTACGTGTTTGTGTCTGTGCTCACCTGCACAGCCTTTTTCCAAATTATAATTGTTGAATTCCTGGGTACATTCGCGAACACAGCTCCTCTCAGCTGGCAGCAGTGGTTTGTCAGCGTTTTCTTTGGATTCCTTGGCATGCCAATCGCAGCAGCTTTGAAGATGATTCCTGTGGTTTAAAACTGAAATCTAAGCTAGTAGACAAGGTACCTCATTGCTCATCAAATTTTCTTTCATGATATTCCCCCCCTTTTCGTTCATTGTTTTTTCATTTATCTATCGTACAGCAGCAGGTTTTTTCTTTTTTTCATAGTGATAGATTGAAAGCTGGGGCCATAAATGGCTTGTAATGGTCGCCGGTGATTTGATTGGAAGCCTGAAATCATTACTACTTGACTTCTGACTACTAGGCTCTGGTAGGAGAAGTATTGTAATGTGGATTTATAAACAAAACCTTTAGCTTGACCATTAGGGTTCCATTAATGTATGCTCTTCCAGATCAACATGGGGTTTTGATGTAATAAATCGCCATCACCTAATGCCCTCTTCCTCAATTTCCTGCTTCAATCTGCTCAGAATAAATATTTAAAAAATGGTCAAGCTCAATGTGGTGCGGGATTGGGTGGTAAAGCCCGGTTCACCGATGGACGCCCCGACCTCAGAATGTACCGAAGCCCTTTTGACATCACTTTATTCAATAGCTGGGAATTATATGATCTGCTCGTCAAGAAATTATTGTCAGCAAGAGTACAAAAGTCAAGGCCGTGTGTCCTCGCTCGTTCACCAATTCTGAATATTGTAATTAAACTTGGCCCTGATGGACTGAACTTAAAATTTAATGACTTGGAATCTGATCAGACCGGGTTTTATATCAAGCTATTCTGGAGGTTGATCCTGTCAGTTTGGTCAACCGCGCTAGGTTAATTTTAAGGTTTTTTCTTAAAAATACTTGTGTCTAAAACAAAGCTTTTTATTTATAAAAAACAAAACTGTATTGTTTTGGACCGGCTCAGCAAACTCATGATCAGGCCAGGTCATCCCTTAGACCGGATACTATATGAGTCTTGACAGTAACTTTGACCGAGTGTCAAAACGACAAGAAAAGAAGACCAAGGGGAAAAGAAAGAGAGAACGACAAGGGCGGGTGTTGTCATAAATGTGGGACACCAACAAACATTTATAAGCAGCTAATGCCATGCCTAGATTTCTAGCTCCGTGTTTAGCCGATGCCAGAAATGCGCCTGTAAGTTTTGTTGACTGTGTAGAAGGCAGATGACAACTATGAATCTCCGTACATGCAAGTGGTAAAAAGCCATTTGAAGTGGTCAAATAATCATTATAGCATGTTGACCAGCATTATCTCGCTTTTTATCGCGATATTCTAATGGGAAAATGGTTATTTTAACAGGGGGAAGTTTAAAGAGAGAAGGTAGTAAAAATTTCCGTAGATTTTATTATTTTTCTAAAATAAAAATACAACTCTTCATTCTTGACAAGGAATTTTAACATCCCATGTGCTATTACTTTGGAGACCCAAAATCACCATTTTGGTAATAACATCTCTCTCTCTCTCTCTCTCATATATATTCCATTGCAGATCTTCTTAGAGCATCTCTAATAATAATAAAAATAAAAAAAATATGTATTTTTAGTAGGTAATTAACACAAATCCATCGAAGTCGTGGAGATGAACACTCAAACGAAACTCGCATTGTTATATTCCAGAAGGAAGAAACCTTTTTCACTCAAAAGGTGGAGACTTCTCTTGCCATAGCCACTATGAAAGTGTCTTGCATTTGTAAACAAATACATGTTTGACGCATTAATGGTTAAACTGTGCTCTGATTTTGATTACTGGGAGTGATGTTTCGTTTAATAATGTGATGATTAAAATTGTGTTGTCTCCATAAATATTTTTAAAAATATATTTAGAATTCTTTTTCATGGGATTTATTGAAAATCCTTTCTCAAATTTTGTTTACTAAAAAACTATAATTTATACCTTTTTTAAAAAATAAGAGAACTTTAAAAATTAATAGCTATTATATTCTCAAACAGTAACTAAACTCCTTTACATATACGACATGAAACCACGAGGTGAATGCTGGTTCACATGCATAAGATTGGCAGCTGGTGATGGGTCTAGTGCCAGAAAGAGTACTTATTTGCCAGTGTTGACCGCAGAGTCATCCATTGGACTCCTGGGATGAGAAAATTCTTGCCGCAATAAATGGTATCTCCGGGGACGTCTTCCCGCTATAAATGGTATCTCCGGGGACGTCAACCAAATCTGCACTTATCCTTGGTTTCAGTCAAGAGCATACGAGAAAAAACCACTGCCTTTTTCTTTTTCTATTTTTGAAAAAATGATGAATGATTAGTTGGTTTCTGGGCAGCTATTTTTTCTCTTCATATTGCAATGCCAAGCAAGTTAACAATCACAAATCACAACAGCTGCAGGAATTGTACCGTGACGCAGTGGAACCTCGACAGACAGAGAATTAGAAAACAAGAAGGATAGTATTTTAAAAAAGAGAGGTATCAACGCCAATAGCCCTATTTTATGACTCAATATTTTCTTGTACACAATTTGTGTTAAATCCATGGTAAATGCAGTTTCAGATTCAGGTAAGCATCAGAAGAACATAAAAGAATCTTTTCCTTGCTGAGTGAGCATGTTTGGTTACAGAACCAGCATCAACTGCCACTCGAAAAGCCATAACAATCCAGCAGTAATACCAGTATTGGAACTTCAAAAAGACTGGGAAAATGTAGTTTACAGGGACGAAAATCTATTCCATCAATCTATAATCAAGCATGGGAATTCCTTTTTAGGTCTGATGACCCCTCTCAAATTTCAATAAAGCCAACAGGGCTTCGGAGAGAAATAAAGCTGGTCCCTCTATGAGAGGCATCCCCCAGACATTCAAGCAAATCCAATCACATCCACCTTTACACTGCTTTTCTGATGGCTAGCATGCGGCACTGTTTCATCAAACCACACAAACAGAACTACCCCCCCCCCCCCCCGACTCAAATCACAAGTCCTCAATCTGCTATCAGCCTTTTCAAAACACAAGGAAGCATCCCATCAAAAGGTAGGGTTGCAAGAAACATTATAAACCCAAACCCAGATAGAAAGTTAATAAAAGAACTAAAAAATTATGGCGAAAAAGAATAGAACATGTGAGTAAGCATATGAACCAACTTTTTAACAAGCAGTATTTGAGGACCTTTCTTCTGCCCTCTAATCTTCTTTCCACCTTATGGCATTGGTCTACTAACACTATCGGCTTTTACTATAGGCAACCAAAAGTGTTGCCTTTTTCTCCCTTTTCCTTTCTCTGTGTCTCCTTTCTTTGGCTGCTCCTCAGGGAGACAGTTTCAATCAACTCCGAATTATATCCATAAGCAAAAAAACAAAATCATTAACAAAACTCATATCACAAACAATCTTTTCCTCTATCTAAGTGTTTCCATTCGGTTACCCTTGATTTTAAGCAGGACCATCATTATCAAATTGAAGTCTTCTTCTCTTGATGCCATTACTCCTACTAGCCGAATTTACATTTCTTGGCGTGCGAAGGTTTTCCGCATCTAATTGCTGCAGTAGATTGTAACATCGAAACACATCTTCCTGTGACACAAAAAGGCCAGGTAGAAGTCCAAGGTCAACAGATTCATCTAATCACAGTAAGAAGGGATATTTCCAAAGAAAGCCAACAAATCAATCGCTCACAATATTAAGAAATCCTGGATAAGCAATGGAATTCATCTGGATCTCCAATGTGGTTCTTGTTAAGCTGTTATTTAATACCACTAATGTGGCAGCCGCAGCTATAACAGAAGGTCGATGGCTCATCAAATGTATCTCTGCATATAGCATACTAAACATCAATGTATACCATAATCAATGCAAAGAGAGAGTAATTAAAGGATGAATTCTAAACTAAGGTACATTACCTCTCATTAAAGCCAAAATGGATCGCACGGTCCTAGACACTGTTTCCCTTGGTGGAGAATCCTGCCTGGAGAATTTTATCATGAAATAGCGAAGGAAAGCAAAGGGAGTTGAGTAGTTCATTCTCCATTGTAATGTACTCAGTATTCCAAGCTCTACTCTTTTAACATTTGTGCTTTCAAATGTAACTCCTCCTGTTTGAAACTGTGGTAAAGAGGGTACTCGTACTTCCTCCATCTTTGAGGCCAAAGAAATACAGCCTACAGAAATCAACCTAACTAACCTAGAATAATTTCTCTGCAACACCAAGAAAAAAAGAAACAATAAACCACGAGCAGAAGAGCGGGCACTCAATTGAAACTTTCCAATCCAGAAGCCTTACATCAACGGAACGACTTGAAAGGAACCGATCAAAATATATCATTGACAAGTATGCGGTGTGAAGATGAAAACCGAAGTTTTTTCTTGTCTGCGTTAAAATCCAACAAAAGAAAACAGAAATGTTTTAATCTTCACAAAACTTAAAGATCAGGTATGAATAACAGTTTGAAAGAAAAGAAACCAAAATACACTAACTCTGAGAATCCATGTAAAAGCTTCCGAGCGGGCAGTTCTCAACGAGGCATCAAGAACCAAAGTTCCGTTAGCGTCAAAACCTTGACGAGCCTCTCGGTTAGCCAACAATGTCAAATACTCATCTTCCGTATCTGGGTCGCCAACATAAGTCCTTGTAATATCAATGTATGTATCATCTTCATCTGCCGCTTCCAATTCACCAAGAAAATCTTCATGACAAACAAGATCGACGGGAGATAAAGATTCGCCTGCCATTTTCTTATTCATTGCATGCTGAGAGCATGCGTTAAATGAACTCCCATGACTTATGAAGTGAAGAAAATGAAGTTTGACCAAGGATCTTGATAAAAGGAGATGGAGATGTGGTGCGAAAGTGTTGGCTACTGTTTTAACGGTTGTCTGTTGAAATAAAGAAAATGTGGGTGTTTGTATTTGTTTCGTACCACTGTATATATCTTCTAGATTTTATCCCATTAACAGATTGTTTTATATAAATATTTGAGATAATATATTTTTCTAGTTAATTGAGCATCCTGTAAGTTTCCTTAACTTGATATGTGTTTGGAAATGGAACACAAAATACTTTTTAATTATAAATATATTAAAAAAAACATTTTTTTTTATTTCTTATTAAAACTATTAAAAAACCATCCAAAAATTAATTTAATTTTTAAAATAAGAAATAAACTCTCCCAGCAAAAAGTTATAATCTTGAAATTCTTTGATTAATTCAGTACATCATATCGGATTCAACGAGTAATGCTTGTTTGCTAAAAATGTTTTTGAAAAAAAAAAATAGTTTTTTTAATATTTTTAAATTATTTTAATATATGGATATTAAAAATATTTTTTTAATAAATAAAAAAATGATATCATTTAAATACATTTAAAAAAATATAAATCAAACTCTATCACTTATCTGAACTAAAAATACCTCTCTCTATTATTGCGGGAAAAGGATCAGAAGAACGGCGGTGTTCTTCGTTGGATGTAACCGAGCGTGGGCTTCACGGCCAGATGAAGAGAAGATGAGGGGGGTTGGGGGGTTCACTTGTCAGGAGGGTACCGTACAGTGGGTATTGGTACCTGAAAATTGCACGTTGATCTTTAGCGATTGGTTGGGGTGTTGTTTCTATTGTATGATCAAGCTCATTTCCGGGGACACCATGATGCTTTACAGAGTGAAATATATGCAATAACTCCTCTCGTCAAAGAAGACTCGTCAAAAAGGCATCTGCATTTCATTCATCATCTAGCTAGGATTAATTAAAAATATATATAATTTATTATTTTTTAACTATGCAATATAATTTTCATCGCGATGCAATATCTTTATACTGTCTAATTTGTGGACATTTAATTATCCTTTTGACGTGAACATGTTGAAAGACTGTCAAAAAAATTTTTATTTATATATATACTAACTAATTATTAAATTGTTCAACATATCCAGAATCATTTTTCACATACTCGGCAATTGTTTTAGATATTCCTTCAATTTGGTATTTAATTTTCCTCCTACTTATGGGAAAGAGATTTGAACTTTGAAGTACTTCTATTTATTATTTATTCAGTTTAGTTTATATATATATCTCAATTAATTTTACAAGTTCTGAAATTAATGATCATATAAATTTCTAGTAACTATTATATTAATAATCATAAATTTGAGACCACGAAAAAAATAAATTCTTTTTAATCTCAAGTTTTTTACATTTACCATCTCTTGAATAGTTAATTATCACTTTTTTTTTTTACTAAAAAAAGAGAGGATACAAACCTAAAAGGTGAGTGGATGCACACATGATGTATCCAAGACATTGACTAAACATTGGAATAGGAAAAAGGAAATGTAATGAGAAAAGATTCCAACTTTCTCTGTTTATCTTAAAATAGAAACCCTAGAGAGATTCCAAGTTATGCCCTTCCTTAATTATTTTAATATATTTTTTCTATTATAAGCTTTTAATATCATTAGAATTTTTAAAACAAAGATTTCAAGAAGTTTTTATTGAGAAATGAATAAAATTATAGTTATACAAATTAACTATACACCTTTAAAATTATAGAAATATTACACCACACGCCACTAAAAAATTACTTTATGGTAGAAGCCATAGAATCATGCGGAGGCAACTGCCCTTCTTGATGGTGCTGGTAGAATTAAAAGATGACACAGGATTCAAAAGCCATGGAATAATCACTTTATGACTCCATTATATACATATATATATTACCCATTACATTAATCTTCAGTAGCTCCATGAAATTCTAGTCTACTTCTTTGACTGTGCCCACATACCTCTTTTATTCTTCAGCTTCGATAAGCGAGTAAAAGAAATATAAAAACAAGTCTCTCTGGGCTGAAATGATACTATATACATCCCTCTGAAAGTCTCCATGGAATCCTGTTTTGTCTTTCTGACCAGCTGTTTAAATAACAACATCATGAAAAATGGCTCCATGGCCTCATTTTTTTCAATACATTTTCACTGGTTTTGCTTTGACTACTTACGAGCCATCGGGATGCAACCACTTGCCTTTTTTCTTTCTTAATTTGCTTGTCTTTTGAGCTCATGTTCTTAGATGCATTTTATGTGTATTGATTTTACTCGGAAAAAATATTGATTTAATACTCGGATTCATGATTCATTTGTTGGTAAATATATAATACTATTTCAATTTTAAGAAATAGTTTATATTATTATCTTAATATATATATATATATATATATATATATATATATATATATATATATATATATATATATATATATATATATATATATATATATATATAAAAAGAGAGCTGTAAAAGCTAGAAATGGGGTCGAGTCGAGAATCACTTTCTTTCCCAGCTGATTGCCCACTGAATGACAGCACAAAGCTTGGTTTTTCGTCTCTGCGGTCCAATATAATCCTTTGGCCAAATAATTTTAACATAGAACCCAGAGCGACATCGCTGCTAGTTCTATTTGTCGGATCTCTGGCTTGTAAAGGAATGGCTCGAGATCAGTCCCCAGTGGGTGGATCATGATCCAGCTATGGCTTACAAGTTTCATTTATTACGATCCTTGTTTTGTACACACATTCGTCGCCCTAATTCATCTCAAGGTTGATAAAAATAGAAAACTAAAGCATCTTGAATCTTAAATTACAATGCTAAATTCTTAGATTATACAGAAAACCTATTTACGTGTGTGCGTATATGTATTTAATCAATAAAAGATGTGGTGTGATGATAAAGAATTTACAATCTACACAATAAATATCTGGTTCGAGTCAGGACATGTACCTAGACAACCGAGTTTTATTTATTTACTTGGCTCTATAAAGTATGCTTTTGGGTTGATGAGTTTCCTCTCATTCAAAAACAAATATGCATGTATTTATGTTCTAATTCATTTCTTCAATCGACCACTACTTCCTTTCCCCTGCTGAATTAAAATTAGCAACATTCTCCACTCATATTTCTTGTCAAGGTTGAATGGTATAGATAGAAAATAAAATATATTGAATCTTGGATCGTAATATCCAATTACAGATTAAATTCTATATAAATGTGTATTAAATAGGTAGATCATACTTCATTTTCTTTTATGGCTCATACTAGCATGTTTTTAAATAAAAAAGAAGAAGAAGAAGATAGAAAATAAAAAATGCTCAGGGCAAACTGTTAAGGAAATTAACATTTAAAAATATTTTAGACCCTGCATTATGAATAAAAAAAAAGAAAATTTATTATATTTATCTGGCAAATATAAAAGCAAAGAAAGCTTCTTTTATCCGTGGGCTCCACCAATCTCAAGTTGCATGGGGACTTGACCCAGCTAAGCCGGAAAGAGTAGCCTGTCTCTATCCCGCACCTTTAGCAGCATCGTTCCTCAAAGAGGCAACAATTTCCCCTCTGAAGCGAGCCCCGCCTCTAATGCCACGGTACCTAACGTGACCTTTTAAAGGGCATTTTATGCGGCTATTCACTTGAAAAATGTACCCAATAGAGAGGCTTTTTCCCTGGTATTGTGAGGCCTCAATCCATATCGCTATTTTATTATCATGACATGAATGGACCCCATCGGGGGGGTTGTCAGAGTACTGTTTCTTTTTTTTCTTTTTCTTTTTCTTTTTCTTTTTATGTATTGTGAATAATCAATGATAATATGATAACGTAGAGAGTTATTTCTACTTGATTTTTTTTATTTTTTAAAATTCATTAGAAAAATCAGGGTTAAAGAATAATTTTTATTTTTTTAATTTTACATATTATTTCTCGTCTTATTCTTGTTTTTCCCCTTTTCATGTTTTATTTTTCTTTTCAAATCTAGAGTTTAAGTTCGTCTTTGATTTTACAAGCTCTAACTCTAGTTAAGTTTCATGTTAGTTAATCCAACTGACGAGTCAATCAATAATACAAATATATGATGTCAAAGGGTGGGATTCAATACGAATTTGAAAGTTTTTTGCATTGGATGCGAGGAGACCTGGCATGCCTCTCACCCAAAAAAGATAAATAAAAAAAAGCTTAACGGAGTACTGAGCCTGGCATGAGGTCCATATGTGCTTTGCTAATTTAAAGCAAAGACAAAGGCCACAAGCCACAATTCTCCCTATAAATTTAGGTGATCACGTAGCCTTGCAGAAAGGGAGGTAGGGTTTCACCCTATAAACCCATCATTTAAAAAAAATCAACTCATCATACAATTTAGTCACATAAATTTTTATAATATAATCTATATTATTTTTTAATAAATATTTTTTAATAAAAGATTTTTAAATTTAAAATTTAAATAAATTTATATTATTTTATATTTAATTTTTATTAAATATAATAAAAATAATAAGATTTGAACTCATAACTATTAAATCAATAAAATTCTAAAATTATATTAAAATTTCATTTTATTTATAATTTATATTATTTTATGCACCACCAGGTATTTTCAATGCTAGGAAAAGGTTGGCATGGGCGGTCACTTGTGCAATGATATGCTGTCGTATAATTAAACCATCGCCCCCCACAGCTGGCCCCGTGATTTTCAAACTCGATATCATAGCAAGAATATTATGTATAGTCAGGGTGATGGAAACGGAAGAAACTTGTTGATAAATAATTATTAGAGGGTAATCAAGACCAGAGGTAGGCAAAGCCCTACAATGGAGTTGCTGGGGTTTCTTTTGCTGGTTTATTTACATATTTTGTCGTTTTTTAAATAAAAAACATTTTAAATAATGTTTTTAATTTTAAACTGCGGTTTAAAACGCGATATATATACACACACACCTTGCACGTAGATAAATGATTGGATCGTGTGATATATATATATATATATATATATATATATATATATATATATATATATATATATATAAAATTCGATAATTTTCAACTTATAATTATGGATTAATAGATTAAGTGATAGAGTAAACTTTATGCTAATTATTTGATTAATTGCAACCCTATTTCAAGACACACGTGCTTCTACATTTTCCAAAATAGGGATAAGTCTGAGAATGTACACGAGACGATGTTATATATATATATATATATATATATTGATAAATAGATGGAAATTGACAAAGGAAACAGCAATAAATCAAGGAATACTTGGATCGAAATGTAATTTCAAATAATGGATTTTGAACGTCGTTCATTTATAATACAAGGAGCCCCAGCCCAGAGATCAAAAGGTCCTTCAGGTTCAGGAGGTGTTTCGAATCAGTACTGCTAGTTTACACACTCCTCAAAGTACCTAACGAAGTAGCTTTTTACTTACCCTCCAGCATCAAAATTCAGCATCCATCCCTTGTAAAATTTTAATAACCCGGTTGATTTAATGGATCAACGCTAATGGGGTTTCTTTTTGCATGGAAAACAAAACAATATTGTTTTAATGAAAATAATCATTCAATTATTCGTAAATTAATTCAATAATCAATACTCTTTTTCGGTTCAGCCTCCCGACAGAAACCAACTTTGCATTCTTGGAATTGAAAATGTTTGCTCCAGCAATGAAGTAGGTTCCAAAGCAATTTACGCGGGTGCATCCGATTTCCACGATACACTACTAGGAGGTAATTAACTTGAAAAACCAGTGCTGCTCGGGAATAGCTATCTAGTTGTTAATGCAACGCTCCCGTGGTCGATCTTTAAATAAACGTGAATGCAGCAGCTGACCCCATGACAGGAAATATCTGTACTGCTGAGAGATGATCAGAAGCTGGGACGCAAAAACAAAGTTTGGTCGTCAACAAATAACAGAATTTGGAAATGGGAAACTGAGTGCTGTCGTGGTAAAATAACAAGCAAGCAATAATGCTGCCCGGGAGAGAACAGAATGGTGATCAGCAATCCCTGCACGATTGTCTTGAAATTTCTGACACGCAAGGAAGAGAGTCGTGCCGCACAGACACTTAATCCTTGATAACTCCGATGCCATCTCTTTCAACATAAACTTCAGCTAATCTCTACTTAGATGTCACAGACAAGGTCAGGGAACAGGAGTTTGATTCCCGATGTGTTGACTGCCTTGACCTGATCCCCCTTGAAACTTACTCCTCTACTTCGCAAAGCCCCACCCCTAGGGCAGTGTGCTCACATGGCGCTTCTATTTGATGGCTGGTGATCATGGCACCCAAAAACTTCAAAGGGGATTCTTTTGATCAACCATGTGCTTTCCACCTTCAGGTTGAGTTCTTCCTACACATCGCCTTGCGGCATTTATTGTGTTTGCAACTGTGATAGAATAATATTTTTTAAAAAAATATATATCCAAATAAATATTTTTTAATTTTTTATTGTATTTTTAGTATTCGTACATCAAAATTTATAAAAAATATCAAAAAACATGAATTTTATTGATTTTATAACCTGTGAACTGGGCATGTGAATTGTGATACCACGAGTATCATATATATATTTCAATTCAATTATAATTCACGGACCCAGTCTCTCAAGGTTGGGTATCGTTTTATCAAATATTTAACTGTGTTTTTTACCGTACGGAAGGCTGGCCCCTGGACTTTCCTCTACCAAGAACTAAAACAAGTGGCTACCAACACAAACACTAGTGAGAATTTTATGAATTTGATCATCACATTGTTGTTATAAACATGATCTTGATCCTTCCATCCTGTAGTTCTCTTATTCGTCTGATAATATTTCATAAAAAAAATAATTATTTATTAACCTTTATCCAGCAGTGGGTCTCCCTGGTGCTTTTTAAGCCTGCTTTATTCAAGTAGCAACTCATCATTGCATGATTGGGAGCAGCCATCAGGGTAGCCAGTCAAAAGATCGGGAAACAATACTGTGTTAAAAATTGTCCACGACATCAAAGCCAAGCAAACTTTATACCTCAAGTTGTGAACAGAATTATTTTCGGAAAACAACTTGTGGAATTGGATTTCGGTATAGAAGTTGCATGGAAGAATTAAGAAAATGTTTAACGTGGTCTGAGATATGATGGGCTTAGATTTTACTGACCTCAATGAGTCTTCGTCGGGGAGAACTTGGAACAGAAAGGCCCTGCTTCTGCTTGCATGATGGGCTTAGATTTTACTGACCTCCATGGCTAGGAGCTACGAGAGGATTGGGGTGGCTGGGTCTGTTCTTTTCTTGGGTGAAGTGAGCATTTTCCCCCCCTGGAAATGGGCCTGATTCGATCTCTTGACTGCAGCCATGGTTGATTGGTTTGTTTTCTATATATGAAATATCAGAGCCTGTTGGGTTTGTATATTGCTTCACAAGTTCTCCACGGATTTGCAGTGGTTCATGTGGTGTTGAATAAAACTAAGGATATTTTTTATTTTTTTATTTCACCCCGTGTTCATTCTCTATAACAAAATCAAAAGCATCGTTTTGACCGGTTTATTTGAGCTCCCTGTTCCAAACATGACATACATTTTGACTGGTTTTTGTTTGGACTGCAGTTTAAAACATTAACTTGAAAAATAAAATAATTGGGGTAGATATTGTGCGGTCATCATGGTTTATCTCCTCGTAAAATACCGTGGATGACACTGCTTATTTTTCAAAAATTTATCTTGGTCCTCGTAGTTTTATTTTGGTCAAGTTGATTATGGTTAAGGGTAAATTAATTGATCATGGTTGAAGGCCAATTATTTTGGTCGATAATTATGGTTTTAGGCAACGGTGAAATTATAAAAGTAGGGACCAAGATGAAAAAAACATTAAACATGGATGGTGTGTCATAAATTATATAAAAAATACACTTGGATCCTCAAACTTTAAAAGCAACACGAAGTATATTACTCAGATTCCTTAATATCCAGACAATCACTTTTCATATAAAAAAAATGTTTTTATTATTCCTGGATCCTTGTTTAGAAAGAAAAAAGAGTTGACTAATCATGGTGATGACATCGAAAGTCATCATTCAGGTCATTTGTAACCATTAAAATATGAGTTTTATTTTGGTCGATTTGATTATAGTTAAAGGCTAGTTAATTAACTTGATTTTCTTAGACAATGGTGGAATTGTAAAATTAAAAACCGAGATGAAATGCATGTTAAACACAGATGGCGTGTTATGGATTACATAAGAAATTTATTTAGAGTCTCAGACTTTGAAAGTAATGCAGAGTATATATTCAAACAAAATCACTTTTCATACAGAAAAGTATTTTTATTAATTTTAGATCAAAGAAAAAAGAGGAGTTGACAAATTACAGCGCGACGAGAGAGGAAATCATTGTTCAAGCTATTTTTAGCCATTAAAATAGGGTTCTTGTGGTATTTACTAATTGTATTAAATGCGAGGGTCTTGATAGTTGTTTGAAACCTCAATATTTAATGAGGAGAAAAAAAACATATTTAGAATGAAAAAAACAAATTCAACCCTACTCCATTTCATGTTATTTTTTAAAAACATTTTTAGGTATTTTGAATTGATTTAGGGATGTTTAAAAGATGTTGGCAAGGTGTTTTCAAATTGAAATAACTTAATTAATTTTATTGGACATGAAAAAGGTTACTCTAATTGTTTAGCCACCATTAGGTGCTTAGAATCTGGACTCGCGCGTGATACATTGTTTGCCTTGACATATAGCTTGTCACTTGCATATTTTGTTTAAGATACAAGGATAAATGACGACATGTCATCAGTCCCTTTCATATATATACATACATATATTAATTGAATAAAAAAAATAACAAACATGACCAGATAAAAATAACGTCGTGCAATATTAAATGTTTATATTTATATTTTTTTTCCTTAATTTTTAAAAATACTTTTAGTTATTGTTAGTGACTCTTCATCTATTTATTAACCCATACAGTTCTCAATTTATGTATTTATATGATTTTTGACTTACATGATTTGTTTATGTATAACAACACACAAAAAAATCAGCATGTATATTTTTCTTTTCTAAAAAAAAATTGCCGCAACAAATAATAGATTGAATTGTCTGCACTACGATGCGGGCGGAGCAAATAATTTTTTTAACTATTGAGATTAAAATATAATATTTATACATGTAAAATTTGATATAATAAAACAAATTAACATGCCCTAGTATAACAACAGTAACATCAAAGTCTTAACTTCTAAAATTATCATCACTATTACTATTAATTTTTTTTTATAAAACTACCCCGAGAAAAAAAATACAAAAAAACAACTAAAAATTAAAATTATTATTATTCCTTTAAAAATGAAAAAAATTAAATTAAATCAAAGACTAGAAAAAGCCTGAAAACATTAATAAAAAATCAAATAAATGATAAAATAAAAATAAAATTATTAGCTGAAAAAATCATTGACTTGAAAATTAAAAAAATTGACCGCACTACATTGCGGACTGAGCAAATAATTTTTATAATTATTGAGATTAAAAAAAAAGATTTACTGATCCAAAATTAAAATATAATATATATATATATATATATAAAAATAAATAAATACACTCTATTATAAAAATAGCAACATCAAAGTCTTAACATATAAAATTATCAATATTATTATTGTCAAAACAATAAAAATTATCAAATTATCCCTAGAAAAAAAACTCAAAAACATTAACAAAAGAGTAAACAAGAAAAATAGCTAAAATTATTATTATTGTTGTTGTTGTTGTTGTGTTAATAATGAAAAAAATAAAAAATAAATGAAAGACTAGAAAAATAATAAAAAATTTAACAAGAGATCAAACAAAAAATAAAAATAAAAATTATTAGATAAAAAAATTCATTTGACTTGAAAATAAAAAAAACTAATAAAAAAACTAAAAGAAAAAAAAAAGGAGAAAAAAAATATAAATATCAATTTTCAAATGATCACAGACACAAAATAAAATTTAAGAGCTAATTTTTTTCAAAAAAATATTACCTCAACAAATAAGAAAATAAAAAAAATTAAAAACCAAAACCATGAGTATGTTTACATATACATGGACAAGAGTAGAGACTATTCCATAAACATAAAAAAATAAAAGGATTAAAATAAAAAATTAAAAACATAAGAGCAAAAATGAAAATTAAATATATTATCAATTTTAATAAAAAAATAAAATTAAAAAAATAAATAAAAATACAGTACCAAATATTAAAGTATTCAAACTCAATCTAAAAATTAAAAAAAATACCAAAACAAAACTTTAATATATAATATTTAATCACAGGACATAAATGAAACTACATAATTACATTGGAAGGAAATTGCATGATAACGTAGCATTTGCAGAATTTGATCGGAATCCCACTTCTATTCATAAATGATATTTTAGCTGGTGTTGTTGCATGTTTAGGAAGTGGGAACTATAGGCATGCTCGCATGAATTTTGTACGTGATTGAATTATAAAGAATTTAATAAGATAATAAAAATACATTTTCATAAAATATTATTTATTTTATGACGTGATAGTAATTAAATCTAAAATATTTTAATTATAAACCATTAATATTAACATATATTATTTTTAGTCATTTATAATCCAGCCTTAAATTAAAAACATTTAACCAAACACCTCAAACATTTTTTTTTCAATTTTAATCTCAACCATAATTTTAATTGGATATATATTTTACCAAACCAATTTTAATTAAAACAATTTTTTATAAAAAAATTTATTTAAATTATAACTACACAACTACTACAAAGTTAAAATTTTATATATTTTTTTAGATATGAGAAAATCTTATTTTCTTTATATATTTTTTATAGAATCAGGTAAAACTCTGACGAATATTCTAAGTTTTAAAAAAGGAAGGACAACTTAACTCAAATCCAGAATTTACAAGTCAAATATAAAGTAATTTGTGATTACGAGACGCATGCACATTATTAGAGTCAATGACGGCACCAAAAATAGAAATCGAAACGAATCCGTTTCACATGTGTGTTCATGACCACCAAATCACTCCAGCCCCACATGCATCCATCTACCCAATCACAGATTCACAATCTCTCGGTGGAAACGAAAACACGTAGCCATCCACACACCTCCCTGGCTGCACTTGACAACACGCTCCTCGAATATTCTACACCAGTCGATGGGAATAAGCCATTAAATTCCTCCCCGGCTCATCCTCTACTCGATAAAAGAAATTTCCTCTCTATTTTTATTTTCCACCCTAAATATATTCTCTGGCTCTTTTATAGAAACCTGCCTCAAGTAAATTAATGGATAAATCCTTAATCAGTTCAAATCCGTCTCCATCTCGGTTTCTAATTTTGCTTCAATTTATATCTGCTCAGCTTTTATTTTCAAAAAAATCTCTTACTATTTTTCAGATTTATTGTGGATTTTGCTACATTTATCAACCCTCGCTCAATTAGTTCTATTAAACTTCACCGCCGGCGGCGATGGGGAAGCGTATGTTCTTCCTCTCTCTCTCGTTCTTCAGTCGTTGAATTCAATTTTTGACTTGTCTAATTAGGGTTTTTACTGGTTAATTACTGAATTATTATTATTATTAGATGGAAAAACTTAGGGTTTGGATTATGTTAATTTGTGCAGGTAATAATCAGCGGAAAAATATAGCGATGCTGGATTCTGATGATGAAAATAGTAGCGTGAGTTCATCGTCGACTGCCCGGTCGGATCTTATGTCGGTGTCGGGGACCGAAGAGGTTCAGGTTGATAAAGATAGTTTACTAGAACAAGCTCTAGATGCTTTGTATGAGAAAAGGTTTGTGCTGGCGTTGTGCTTCGGTTTTGAATTTTAGGTTTTAGGTGGTTTATGGCTGTGAATAATGTAGTTTCTTTGTTTTGTGTTGAATTTGACCTGAATTGGTGATGTTGGTGTTGTTTTGTGATTGAAGGGGTTCGACGAGAGAGAAAGCTTTGGCAGCGATTACTGATGCTTTTAATACCAACTTGCAGCATCAATTTGTTGAGAAGAAGTAAGGACTGCCTAAGAGATGGTTTTCATGTGCAGTGGCTTTTTGCTGGTTACCTAGTTTGATCGATCTAGTTTATTCTGTTGGTGGGATTGTGCTGTAAAGTGAAGATATTAGTCATAGCTGTTCATTCGGAGTTTCTTACATGTATTCCGTTTTGTATGTTTCTTCAGATTTGCTACTTTACTACACCTGTGTCTTAATTCCATTAAAAAGGGTTCTAGCAAAGAGATAGCTCTAGCATGTCATGCCATTGGTTAGTGTTGAACCCACTTTGCCATTTCTTTTGTCCTTTACCTGTATTTTCGATGTATATTAGTTTAATATGTTGTTTTTGTAGGATTATTGGCTCTTACTGTTGGTTATGGGGATAATGCACGTGAAATACTGGAAGAATCAGTTATTCCTATTTCTCAAAGTCTTAAATCTCAGTCTGATTCCTTGAAGACAGCATCGGTATGTATGATCTGCAAAATCTTTGAGAGTTTAATTGTTTTCCAGTTTCCACTTATTGTTGTGATGTTGAATCTCCTGTTTTCTGCTGGGTGGTCATTTTCAGTTAGTGGAGTGTTTGGCTATTGTGACGTTCGTTAGTGCAACTGAGACCAAGGAAACTGAACGATCAATGCAAATCATGTGGCAATTGCTTCATCCTAAACTAGGCTCTAATGTATGCATCTGTTTTTACTATTTGCTCTATTATATAAGTGTTATTAATGATGTTATCATCTATCCTTGAATTACTTGCTTTCAAGACATCAACCCGTGCAGTAACAGCTCAATGCTGTAGTTATTGATTATGTTCTACCAAAACTAAATTTCACAATTTCTCTTTCAGGTAGTTGCTGTCAAACTCCCTGCTGCTGTAATAACAGCAGCGGTGTCTGCTTGGACATTTCTCTTGACTATCATGGACGGATGCACCCTTAACTCCAAAGATTGGCAAGAGTAAGTAAAAATTTTCATCTGATTTTCCACTTCATTTTCTATACTTGTCTTCTTTGACATGTTTCAATACCTGTCTTCTTTTATATGATAATCAGCGTGAATTGTGCTGAAATTGATCAGAAGGTCATTTAACCTACCCATTCCCAGTCCATTTGCACAGTCCATAATGAAGAAGTTCGCAAATAGTTAGTCTTGTCTGGACAGTTGTCTGTTCCCCATGGCATTTTTTTCTTGCATGGCGAAGTAAAACTTCAATTCATTACTTTCACTGATGCAGGTACATTTCTTATTTCTCTACTCTGCTAGACAAGGATGACAGATCTGTACGCATTGCTGCTGGTGAAGCACTAGCTTTAATTTTTGAGACAATAAGTATTGAAAAGCTAGCAACTGAAAATAAGACTACCCCAGATGGCTCAGTTCCAGAAGGAAATAAATCCCGTGAAGGATATACACATATACTAGGACTGAAATCAAAAATCCTAAATCAAGTTAGGAGCCTGTCTGCTGAGGCTGGTGGAAAAGGTTCCGCTAAGAAGGATCTTAACAGTCAGAGGAACTTGTTCAAGGATGTATTGGAGTTTCTGGAGGTATTAATTTATTCCTGTCCTTCTAAGTTTTTCTGTTTGCGTGTGCTTCTGTTCTGATGTTAAGTTTTTACATTACCAGGATGACCATGCTCCTGATATCTCAATGAAGATTGGAGGAGATTCGTTACAAACATTAACATGGTCTGAGCTTATAAAGGTTTCTTTCTCCTTGATCATTATTTTGTCTTTCTATTCACTTTGTTGGTATGTGTTTTAAGATTTCCAAGCTCTCTGATTCGAGTTCTTTTAACAGTTAAACTTCATGAAGCACTTTCTTGGTGGTGGGTTTATTAAGCACATGCAGGTTGGTTTTCTTGGGCTTGCTTTTGTCTGTCCTTGCTTCTGATGTGGTTCTTTACTCTCTTTTTTGTCAGTGTCAATTACTTTGCTATATCATTAACAAGTGATTTTGTTTAAATAGGACAACGAATTCCTTCAAGATGTTTTCAGGTTCACGCCCAAGAGAAAGCATCTAGTAGGTGTCAAACATCAAATGTCTAGCAGCGAAAAGGTCTGTTATACTCTTCTCCAACTTGGCCCTCTATGACTGTCTACAACGTGGCAATTATTTATTTGTCCTAAAATTGTGAGATTGTCTTTCGCCTGTACCATCTAAACTTTTCGTCTTGAGAGTCAGTAAAGTGTGTGTCCTGATACTTTGGATAGTACAATGTGTTCTGATACTTTGGATATTTGGCTAGGTAAACTAATTAACTTCTTTAGATTGAAGTTCAATTTGGTTAGTGATGTGCTAAAACCACGGTAATGGTTTAAACTAAACTTCCTTTATATAGTTATGATTGGTTGTTGATGGTCTCACGTACCTTTTCTTGTTCATATTTAAGATCCAAACTTTCTTATTGCTGCAAATAAAGTAATCTCCATCTCCAGTCTTGAAAAATCTCTCCCCTTCCAGATCTCTCAAATTGAGCACTGTTCAGCACACTAAAACACAATCTATTCCTAGGAGAATCATGTTGTGAAAAACAAGGGCTGTAAATTGAGACATTTACTTTTGTGATGACCTCTTTTTTAGTGGCACAGTTTTGTTTTAAGATATTGATAAGATGCATTCCTTGTTACAGAGGATGTTTCAGTCGCCAAACTCAATCCTCAATAAAGCCAGGACCCAGTTTCTGAACAAGCAGCGAATGCTATCTAAGGTTGGTTCTTCTTCATTCAGTATAGTTAGTTACTGCGTGTACTTTTCTTGTCACCACTTCTTTTGATGTGAGGAACATTTCAAAAACTAATGCTCCAGTGTGCTTTATTCTATACTATCATCTGTTCTCTGGGCATTTACTTTTACCTGTTCCTTTTTTTTTTGTTGCAAAAAACATGTGAAAAAACAGCTTTCTGGGCTTTATACACTTCTTTTAGCTTTGACATTAATAGTTGCTTTTGCATTACCAAAGTTGTTGACCTGTACACTTCCCTGGATTATCCAGGATAGAAACGATGGGCATTTTGCTGTTGGCATGGGCGATGAAGATATGTGAGGAATCCAGTCTAGCTGTTAAGACGTTGTAGGATGAACATCCACTGGAATAATTTAGCAGACTGTAAGGATTAATGTCACATTTTTTATAAATTTGGGAACAGGGAAATGGATAATTGTGGGGAGGCCATGCTACTGATGATGTACACAGATTATTGGTATCCCAAGATAATAGATCACATCATTCATTTTATTTGTAGCTGTACGGTGTAATAAGTGGCTGTGATTTGAATGCCAAGTGTAATGATTCGGAAGATTAAGATTTTAAGAAGGGTTTGATGAGATAGAGAATTAAGTTGAACTCGTTTTCTTCGAGTGGGCAACAATAGATATTCTATAGATTTAAAGAGAGGAGACGTCGGCAAGCATGAAATCCGAATGTATCTCAACAGTATGATTTTCATAACAGTCTGCATCTAGTGGTCAATGGACGATGGTTTTCTAATCTTTTGGGAGTCTCAGACCGTCTTTCCTCCAGTAGCATTTGGTATAAAAAAAAGAGGAAGACTACCTAAATTTCTCCCTCTCTGTTTGGCTGCAGAGAATAAAACAAAACAGTGTGTGTGATCATAGTCATTAGTCTGGAATTTGGCCTAAACAAGGTACTGGGTTGATACACATGGAATGGAGTTATTGAGTTTGATCTATTTTGATAGATATCATATAAATATAAATTAGTTTTACTTACAATGCACGTGTAACAGTGTTGATATTTATTTTATGACGGGGCATTAAAGTTTTATTATATAAAATATCGTGCACAACCTCTTTTCTTAGACCAATATCAAGTCCAGCTCGTGCTTAACCAAATTTGTCAACTATATTTAAATATGAATTTGAAAATTGTGTTTTTTCTCCACTTGTATCCTTCCACTATCATACTTTTTTTTTTCTCATTGAATTAAATTATATATTAAAAAAACACTATTCATTTTAATTAAATTGTTTTCAATAGTATGATAGTATACAAAGCAAAAGGTTGCAAAAAATGTCAACGATTAAATTTTTTTTTTTTTTTAAGAAAAAACAGATTTACTAAAATGTAATGTTTATTTATTGTATGTATCATATAAATAATAAAAATGATATATTTAATAAGGATATTATTAAAATATAACAAATAAGTAAGAGTATATATAAAAAAAAAAGCGTCATGGCGTAGGCCCAATTATAAGGATGATACTTTTAGTGATTATCGAATGACATATCGTTCATGGATCATTTCTTCACAAAAACGTCAGGTACAGACAGATAAGATGTTTAATTCAAATCTCTTGCCAGCGCCTTCATTCATTGTTTAGCCTCTTGAAATGGCCCTCTCAAGTCTCAACACATCGGATTTCAGCATTGGAGCTGATATTGATTTTAAAGACCTTCATTTTCTATTTTTTCCCTGCAATCCTCTAAACTTTATTAACACAAAATCCCATTATAAATAATCAACACAAAATTCGAATTTAAAAATCTTATTTCAAATCGACATATCTTTTTCATTTCCAAAGGTATTGGTTTCTGAATTCTGATTAAGGCCGAATTTCATTGATGGCGAATTTCTCTCATCCTCTCTCCTTTTATTTTCTTGATTATTTATATCTTTAAACCATTAGTTTTGACCTTTTTTTTTTTTAAGCAAATCTAAAGGTTATTTTAAAATAATGGTTTCAAATCAAATTTTGACCAGGATTTTTAAATCAAATCATGGTTTGAAAATTTAAAATATTCACGATGAAAGTCGAAAGTATTCTCATTAGTTTTTCAAAGTCTCGCCTCGAGTTTTCCCTACAAAAAAAGAGGTACAAAAATTTCATCCTTTCATGTCAATTGCTTCAACTCTATTATGACCGTACAGCCAAAGAAAAAAAAGCCGCCAGGAAAGAGTGTCCCTGCTATAAAATGCCACAAAAATGTTGTCCTCAGTCCAGGCCTCGCAAAAAGCAGCCAGACTATACAGCTGTATGAATCTCTCAAACATTGTAAACCTCACCATAAATTCATATATATTTTTTCTATACTTATTACTTGTTGTATAAGCATGAAAATCCCACGAGCACTTAGAAACCAGACAATCCAGAGAAGTGCTTATTCATGGCTCTATCCTTCCTGTAGTTATTATTATTCCCTCTTCCCCGACCTCTACCTCTATGGCTAGGAGTATTTTCTCTGCCTTGAATCTCAGAGCCATCAGACTGGTTGTCTTGGGCATCATTTGACTCCCTCAGCCTTCCTCCCCCCCTATTTCCTCTGCCCCAGCCCCGGCCCCTGTAATTCCCTCTCCCTTCTGTCTCAGGTTCATCAGACCGGTCCTGATCCTGCCCTTGATACTCAGCCCACTTTTTAGCTGCACCCAGGGGAACATTACCACCACGTCCAAGACCATGAATTTGCTCTCCCTGTACTTGATTAATAAGAGCCGCTTCATTGGCATTTGCCACAGCGACCGAACCTGCAACCTTGTAACTATAGTTCTTGCCATCCTTCACAAAATATTGTGGCTTTTTCTTGGAGCCCCATTTAGCATTAGGAGAGTTTTGAGTCCCTGATGATATCCCTGAATTAGAGTTTACTCTGTCATCTAATAGATCATTCACCTCCACCACAGACTCGGCAACACTGAAACCCAGATCATCAAAGGAGTCGTCATACTCATCTTCATATTCATACTGTGAAACTAGAGCAGCCATCCTTGCAGTATCCTTGTGATCTCTGGTGTCAGTGGTGTAGTGACCAGGCAGGTCATAAGGCTTCCTGACAAACCTTCCAGTTGTAGATGATGACGAAACAGGGGGAACCTCAACTTGTTGCTGCTCCACAGGGACCACTGGATTAATAGAATGCGGCGATGTTGTTGAAGGAAGTGCAGATTCAACCAACTTTCCTTTTCCTTTATCTTTCTTGCCCACAGTTGAAGCAGTTTTGGGCAGTGGCATTGTCTCCAATGAAGTATCCAAACACCTTAGATCTTCATGGAGGGTCCCCTCTAGTATCCTCTGAATGACCTCCTCTGGATTATGATTATAAGCTTCAAGACAAGCAGCTAGAAACCCTCTACCATAGTCAGGAAAAAGGTCCTTTATTTGACTAATTTTGGACTCCATGATGGCAGCATCTTCATCCATCTGTACTTTGTTGCTCGCAATGGCAGTTGGAAGAGCAGGTGACTCCTTGATGGTGCCTTTCAAATTAGATGCCATCATCCCAGATAAATACTGGAGCTGTTCATCATCCATGAAAATCCACCCTGCAGTAAGCAAGTTAATTATCAAAACCTAAACAATAGTGAGTTCCTCTACCAAACACAGGCACCATCAAGAAGAATTCATGGTTAGATGAGGAGAAAATCTAAGCAGAAAGGATAACCTCATATTATTCCATTCAGGACATGACATCCCATTTATCCTACCATGCCATGAAATCAGCAAAGTACATACTCACAAGGATGTGTAGCTTGGTATGATGTAAAGGCCGCACCACATTTATTCAAGGTTTCAGGACCCTTAAGATCCTCAACTGCAGTCCATTCATAGAAGGTGGCAATTGTAACATTCACTTCTATTATAGAGCCAATGCCATCCTAAGTCTTGAGTGGGACAGCAAGGAGTACTAAGAAATGCACTACATCATTAATGAAAAGGAGCCAAATCCCTCTAGCTTGTTTTCGTTCTTTAATGTAGTTTTTTTCATCCCCAATAATTCAATACAGGGACACAATTTTTTTCATGATTCTCCCCCAAATATTCAACATATCGAGTCTTAATTTTTCTTTCTTCACTTATTTTTCTATTCATTTCCAAATAAATTAGACACTGAGTAATTCTGGCCTGAAAGATAAATAACAGACATCTATGTGTGAGCATAAAAAACCAAGCAAATAGAATTCAAGCGAATGTAAGTATAACTAGGACGCACAGCACTTAAGCAAAGCACTTACCGTCATTTTGTAAACTCTGAAGCCTACTCATTATATGATGATTCTTATCAATATTCTGAAGAAATGAAACCTTGCTCTGGTTTTCCTGAGCACCAAGCAGAACTCCATTGATCTCCCTAAAAGTCTGAATCAATATGTCTGTCCTTATGATGGGATCCTCTACTTTAGCTGGAAACATCTTTGTTACATGTGGAATGGGAAGGTGATCTTCAAAAACTCGATCACTTAAATAGCAAGAGTCCAACAATTTCCATCCGAATTTGGACAGCCTCATTGATAACATCTTTAAGCTAACTGCAACATTCAATATCATCCCATTATCCCCTCCTGTCAAGATGACTTGAAAGCCTCGCTGCAAAGCTGGAATTAAAGTATCATGCAGTCTTGCAAGGGTGATCAGCATTTCCTCATTCCCATAACTGCTTGGAGACAGTAGTTTAGTATGAGAAAACAAAAAAATTCTTAAGTTACAGACCTAATAGAGTATCAGTTGAAGTTCTAATACACTGGTGATCCACCAGCAGATTATTGTTGGCGTATTAAAAAAGGAAAAACCAAGCCGTGTGATATACAACCACAACTCTTTGTGATGAAAGAAATTCCTGGCTCTTTTAATAAATAACCTGAACAATGCAAGGTTTAAATAGGTACCTCATTTCAACAGGGCATGAAAAGAACACAGCTGCTGATTCATATGCTGTGGCAAAAGCATCCATGGAAACAATTGCATCATTTATAAAGTCCATCACCTGAAAAGGGAACCAAATATGATAATATAGCACTTGATCCACCTTAACACCAGAAAAGGACAAAAATAAAAATACATTATGACTTCATCACAGTAGGAATCAATTTGTGACAGTGTAAAATTACTGTTTCAGCCAATTATCTTATGCAGTGTCGATTTCAGTCTTCTTCCATATAAATCTTTCAATCTGGAAGGGGTCAAGACCCTGTAATTTGAAGCACAAAACATTTGTTCTCTTTTTAATGAAATATGTGACATAAAAAATGCCATTGTCTTGCAAGTTAAGAAAACAAAGCATCAGTAGTTAAGCAACGGGGAAAAAATCAGTGTCATTAATTTACTGAAAAAAGAACTCACTTCCAAGTAATCAGTTAGAAGCGGGCTGGATCGATGGTCTTCATGGCTTCCAGCGGAAAATAATACCTATAAATATCAATGGAAAAGTTTATTGAGTGTATCATAGAAAGTTAGCATACCTCCACTTCATGATTAAACTATTAGAAAACTCCACTGATGATTTCATTTCTAACCCTGTTATTTATTTTGTTCCGACATATCTTTTTCTCATTCTCACCTTAGCTACACTCAATTACTCATTTGACAAAAAATGCTACTTTTCCACTGCCCAATTGACAATCATAGATTATAGTTGATCTAATTGCAGCTCCATAAGTTTTTACCTTGAACTGATAACCATGATTTGATTCTAGGTACTTCCCCCATAAATTTCACCACCTTTTGTGATAGAACACAGGTTCTAAAAATGGTCCCCGTAGCAACTCTACCCATCTATGCCAAAAACCCCCAGGGCCTTGCTTAGTTTCTGATGTGTGTTCTATTTTTTTATAAAGTATTCCTGCAGAGGCTCTGACTTCATCTATCAAAATCATATCCAAGTGGTATTACACTTCTATCCATGTTCAATCACCTTCTACACTTATTTCCCTGAGTGATTCATTGATTCGATGCCTCGGTACTTCATGCAACATTGTATATAAAGTCCCATAAATTCTTAGGTAGTAAATGACAAAAGTATTGCAAAGAAAATAAGTTGAAGTAACCAGGGTCAACTGGCGGTCACAAGAAACAAATGCTAGGAATCTGTGCCCAAACATCTTTCCATGCTTGAAATGTAGAAATACTCCTTTACACATAACTACAAGCCATTAGAGTATCCTAATATGGAAAGTCTAGAAAAGCACCTCCAAAGATGAGATGCAGCGTTGATGCATTGTGTGGATGATGCCCAGGAAATGAGTCATTAAAGTGGCCAGATCATCATGGAGCCAAGGCTGGGCTTTCAAGGCATTCTTGACCTGAGAGGGAGAAATATGTGTGAGAGAGCATTTGACTAAAACTCAATTGAAGGCATCACACGCACAAGCAGTGTCCACATACAATGCCAACCCTGTAAATGTCAGCTTTCATAAGCATCCATCAAAGGATGAACTCCAAACACTTTTTAACAAACTATTTCAAAATATTTCCACTATGACAGGATGAGGCAACTTAAGGAGTGAGAATTCTAGTTCTGCCTGCAGATTTATGAGCAACATCTTCATTTTTGTGGCCTTTGTTGCTAATTGATATGCATCCTTTTTGAGGGCCATTCAAATGGAATTGAAGTGAAACATTCAGGTTCTTGAAGGCCACTATTGTTGACAAAAATAAAGTATATGGTATCTTGATGATCTGTGCTGCAATACATTGCAATCAACAAGGAACAACCATATCTTGAAGAAACCAATGCATTCCCTAGGTATCTGAACCCCCAGCATAAAGCCATGCATCACGCTTGAAAAATTATTTTTCTGGCATCCCATGCAAAATATCACATTTCCTTTTCTGAAATACATTAGCTATATCCTACTCAAAGACTATAGCCGGCAACCAAAGACCAAGTTAAAATTGACTGAAAGCAAGGGCCAAATAAGGTGCCCCTTAACTTCATGAGTATAAACAAAAAGGAGGACAAAAATATCTCTAGATAGTATAGCCTTAGTAAAGAATGCAGTAGCTTTAAGTTGAAAATGTTTTGCATCCATTGCAGAAGAAACACGAAGGAAGTCTTTTTTTACAGACACCTACCAACAATCCAGTCAATTCTTCATTTTCATGACCGTAAATGGAACATATATCCAACAACTTAGGCAAGTCCAGTAACTTCTTTTCCTGCAACAGGACTACATTCAATAATTTGTGAGAAAAAAGCACACGGAAAAATCACAGCCAGATTTATGACAACAGAAGTTCAATCACGTGGCACTTGATATATCAGGATCTAAGTTTACACAACCCACCAGCATGATCCTTTGAGTTCAAGCTTTCAGCAGCCTGAACACCCGGATCCCTATTGGAAGATCTGCAGCAGCAGCAGCATCAAACTCAAAGTCAAAACAACAAATCAAAGGTAGGGACACCAGTTGTCAATACAGAGAATGAGAGCTTACATGCGATACAATACCATGAAAACACGACGACATAAGTCAAGCTCTCCAACAATTACCCCAGCAACAATTCCCTTGACTCCACGGTGTGGAAAATCATACCATCTGCTCCTAAATCTCAAGAAGCTATCCAGAAAATCATGCAACGACACATCACTAGCCACTGAGAAAACAAAAAATAATAAAGATAATCAGAGAAAATTGTCGTTTACAAACAAAAATTATGTATTAAACTGCACCAGAGTAATTCCAGCTATACAATAATTTGAAACCTTAATACTACCAATAATTATTAATTTTTTTAGGGTAAAAAAAACTAGAGGGGGTTGCAAATAATAGAGCTACCTTCTTTCCAAAATTCTTTAGGTTTCAACTTGAGTAACCGAGACAATTCTCTACTCAAAAGATCAACAACTCTCTGTGATTCTATTGGATCGAACCCCCCTTCATCGGCACCGAGTCCCGCGGCCACGGCCTCATCCTGCGGCAAGTAAGTTACAAATTTGCCACCGCCCTGAACACCAGCTACAGCTTTTCTCGACACCCATGCCCCTTCATCTCTCAATTGAATCCTACTCGACCCTGTGCCAATATTACCGCTCGATGCTGGTGCGGCGGCAGCGGCATCGGATTCATTTGAGAGAGATTGCCTTAGAGAATCAGAGAGGGTAGGGTTGGGGTTGGGGTTTTGATTTTTGGGGACGAATTGTGGTTTGGGGAAATTTCTGCTGTTATTGCTTCTCCACTCTTGTTGTTGCTGCTGCCTGTTGTTGTTTTGAGAGTTTCGGCGTGACATGATTTTCTTTTTCCAGTAAACAAATGCAATACACTAAAGGAGAGATGCAGAAATGCCAGCGTGGAGGATGGGTGGAAGGGTTTGCTTTCACTCTCGCAGTTAAAACTTATAAGGTTCCTCCTGGTGGAGATGCGTTGAATGATGAGCGAAGAGTGTCTAGCCGCGAGTTCCAAGGTTTTGCTTGCGTACCACGTGTTTCTTTTTATTTCCTTTTTTAAAACAAAATTGCATTGAAAACATATGTTGATCTAAATATTTAATCTCAGTGTATTGAATCTTAATATTCTTTTTTTTTTCCAAGAGTTATTTTTAACATAAAATGTAAAATATGTAATATATTTATTTTAGTCGTTTGCGCTATATTTTTTTTTAATAATTAAATACATGCACACAGTTTTTTTTATGATGCTTCTAAAGCAATTAGTAACATTTCTATTAACTAGTATGAGAAATAAAATAATTTCTAGATCAATTTTTTAAAATATAAAATTACAATAAAAAAATAATTAAAGATATTATTTAATATTTTTTTTATGAAATATGGGTTATATTGTTTTTACTCTCCTTGGATTTTTTTTCTTCAAAATAAGAATAAAAAATACTAGTTATTTACAAATCACCATGAAAAAATCCGATTATACACACTTTAAAACATAAGAAGATTTTGAGTATTGCTTTTTTCTAAGTATTTTTTCCCCTAATTTATTAGCTTTAAATATCTTTTAGTCCTTGTAGTTTATTGAGATAACAAGTTAATCCTTGCACTATAAGAAATAATTTAATGATCTTTTGAAAACAAAAATCCCACGAAACAAATACCAGCTTCCAATTATTACTACAGTATTCTCGATCAAGAAAAGAAAATGATCCACCCAAGCAAAATCTATTTAAAAACTATTAAATATCCAATTTCAAGATATTATCGCTACGATTAAAAAAAGACCCCAAAAGAATTAGTGCCTCAGCAAAAGAAATCCTAACTTCTTGAACACGAGTTGAATAGAGCTCGCGGTTAAAAAAAACACAATCTGTTCAATCTCATGGTGCCGTCATCGCCCCTGAGCCTGCCAGCAAATTGAAAGCGTAGAGCTCAGTTTGCTACAAAACAAAGTGTACGAGAATACTAATTATTTTTAAAGTATTTTTATTTGAAAATATATTAAAATAATATATGTATTTTTAATATCAATACATCACCATCCATATATAAATACTAAAAAAAATAATTTAAAGCATTTTTTAAAAAAGAATTAACAATAAAAAAAGGAAAACAGATTCAATGTTTATTCCAAATTGACACTTCAGATTCAACCATCACGACCCGCGGGTGTCTAAAACTTCTATAAGAATTGGTTTTGAACCTATTGGGATGATTTTTTGATCGGGGAGAAGGGCCAAACTGCACTTTGGATTTTGTGGAAAATGATATGATGTGGTTTTGTTGCAGTTCACGGATTTGCGTAGAATTGCTGGAAAATTTCAGGCAGTAGAAGTTACATTACAGTACTCACATTTTTCAGATCATTCAATGCAGTCACTGAATCACAATTTTTCCTAGAAAAGCTGGATATTTCTGGAAAACAATCTGGCCAATAAGAGAATAACGGGAAAGGGTCAGAGAGAGAGACATTAACAGATGCATGGCCATAAGGATTATCTAATTATTTCTCATCCTTGAGGGATAATTAATTCGTTTTGATAAATTAAAAGGACTAGCTTATAATTAACTCAAAGGGAAAATGCTATGTACCAAGCAGATACTTTAATTTCACATCACATCAAGGCATTGGATCTTGATCACTGTCATGCGATGAACCCAGGGTTTATAAGCAGATCAATCATGGATATTTCTGTTTTACATCTATCTCGATGCCTGCTGATAAAAAAACCACATTGCTGTTTCAAAGCACAAAAAAAACATTTCAATATTGAGACTATTTTCTAAGCTTCCTGCTGATCAAAATCTTTAAACCCAATCGAAGTTTGTTTCTTTTGGCAAAACTAAACCAACCAGACAGTTAGATGTACCGGGAGCAATTGAGAGCATGGAACAAGTATCTTGTGAGTAGGGAAGGATGAAGAGAATCCTTGTCCAGATCGATTTCCCGGATGGGATTTTAATTACTCCTGCACATTCCCTCTGCTTCAAATATGATATGAAATCCTGAAACTGTAGAATTGAAAGTTTAGCACAACGGAGCATGAAGCAGTTGATCCTAATCATGGACAGCACAAGTTTCGTATCATGAGTTAAATAGAGAGAGATCGATCCTAGAATCAATGCAGAAGAATACACCACGCCATCTGAGATCAAGACCCGGCTGATGATAATGCATGGGCTTTAATTAGCATTGAATAAAAAGTACACATTCTGCAACTCAAAAATAAAAATGGAGCTTTAGGTGCATATAGTAAATGCAAGCCTGTGCGTAGTGTCAATGCAAAATCGGAGCAATACTGGATAAATTTTCAATTGCCAAGATGAAACATACAAGTGCACAATGAATATAAAAAAGTGATATAACTTACACCCTTTTGGTCGTTTGCAGACGAGGGGATCAACTGGCATACTTCCCTCTGCATCAAACATTAAAACCATAAAAATCATAGTACAGATGCAAAGAAGAATCATGATGAAAAGCATCAAATGGAGAACAGAATACAATAGAGGATAAGCCATGCAACACAATCTCAATGATCACTGGTAGCCCTTTCCTTGTTTAATTAACATTAGTCTATTGATATTTTAAAGCTTTATCCATTAAAAACAGCAAGAATAAATCACTTTCATTCTTGTGAACTATATTGTGTGTGCTTGATAGCTGTGTGTGACTGCAGAATGTCATTGGATAATCACACATGGCTCAAAAGATATTTATTTTGGTACCACACTTTTAATATTTTAAACTCCATCTCGTTGTTTTTTACAAGTCTTGTATTCATAAGAATTCCAGAGGGTAATTCTTTGAATAATGGCCTGCACTTTCTAACATTTTCTAACTCAACTGACTTGAACTCGAAATCTCTTAACCTTGAGGTCTCTTAAGAAATTCTTGGAATACCTAATATAGCTTAGATCATTTGGAGGTGAGCAGTCAATTAAAAGGGGGCATCAGTTCATATTGTTTTGAGGATCAAAAGAAGCTCAAATCCATCAATTTGCCCCTAAAAATGATGAGAATATCAGGACAGCAAAACCATCTTCAAAAAAAAAAAAGTGCACATGAACCCTGTTTTGAGAGGCATTCATTCAACACATCAATCACAAGTCCTTAAGGCAGATATCTGTGGCAAGCTGTGACAAATTGAATTATATCAAATGGCCAAGGAACAATGCTAATTTATAATATGAAAGTCACATGCTAAATCTCAAGAGAATAAATAAATCCATGTATGAAAATCAAAATATGAGAGAAAATTTCAGCAAACAGACATTCACAAACTCACCTTGTGTGGTGGGGTACTTGTAAATGTTGATTTTACATGCCGAAAAACTGTGCGTTTCGTCATGTCTAGTTTAGCGGGCCATCTGCACCAGGAATAAGTTGGAAAGATCACTATAAATTCATCTTATTTTACAAGACATAATGAGAAGAGAGAGTATACTGCAAATTGAAATTCTACCCAGCAGGTTCAGACATGGCATCCGAATATTTGCAAATATCTGAATCCACTCTTTGTGCAAAAATTTTACAGTAATGAACCCCGCTTTTGCATAATGTGCCCTGCCACTGATATAACATAGAGTTTCCAGAACTTTCTGCATCAGTTGATTCTGCAACAGGTGGAGGTGGAGGTGGGGAACTAGGTGGAGGAGGAGCAGGTGGTGGAGATGGAGGTAATGGAGGGGGTATTTCAGGCTGAAGTGGCAAAGATGGTAAAGTTGGTGGTACAGCAGATGTGGGAAACATTTGTTCCAAGTGCTGCACTGGAGCCCGATGTACCTGTGCAAGTGGAGTAACAGATGCATGTATAAAAGGAGATGCAACAGAGCTTCCTTGAAAGCTATTTGGCATTGCTGCTGGTGAGATTGGGTTCAATGGAACATGATTTAAGCCTCGTGGATCCCATGAATTGTTTGGAGGAAGATAAACAGGTCGCATAAATGGAGGTGGCTGGAACTGCTGTGGTGGCGGTATTGGTGGTCCGTGTGTTCCTACAGGTGCACATGAGATGCTTACAGGTGGCTGGTGCAGCTCAATTTCGTTGTTCTTGTACATCCACATCGGTTCAGATGCAGCAGGAACAACTTGACCACCTATATGGAAGTGTCAGCATTTCAGTGGAGGCAAGAACAAAGAACTAGAGTAAGAACATTAAAAAAGGAAATTTCACCTCCTGGCGAAGGATCCACCCCCCCAAATGAATGTACACCTTGTGCAGAAGTCGCATGATTCTCTGATTTTATTTGTGGGGATACAAGCTCTGTGGAGCCACCTTCAGGCTTGATTGAGAATGCAGCAGCATTTTTTTCTGGATGACTGTTCAAACGAAAGGGAAATTTTCTCACAAGGTTCAAAGACACTTACGCTAAGCAAAGATATTATTATCTCATGCGAGGACTAAAGTTGAAAGGATCTAAAATCTAAACATGCACAACACTATCAGCTCAAACAATAAAACTTTATACATGTAAGAACCATGCGTTGCATAGAACAAGACAGTTAACTACATTGTGTCACGACGAATCTGTAAACATGTGAATGGCCCCTGCTGGGTGATATAAATGTTTTAGAGGGATGAAGGGAGGGTGGGAGGTAACAGGCCTTCAGACCATACAAGCCATAACAGTTCCAATCAATCAACCACTTCCAGTCAAAGTCCATGTTTTAAACTGCATATTTTAGTTTTTACCTTGTCTTTGAACTTAAAAAATGAACCGTGTGCAAAGTGAGCAATTCAACAACTTGTCACCCTTTGCTGGCAATGGAAAACATCCTAAGCATATTTATCAGGATTACATACCTACTTATACAAGGATTTAACATCAGATAGATAGCACTCAAGCGCGACATTATTTCGTAAATGACAATTAAAAAATAAACATTCAATTATATTTTGTTAGAAAATTCTGGGGAATGTATGAGACATAAGCAAAACATTTGAGAATTCAAACCTGAACTCAATCTGAAAAAATGTCCCATGACAACCGCGGAGATTTTTCAAAACAGTGATTGCAGCATCAACATTGGTGCATTCAACCAACCAACCACACCCCATATGCATATTTGCACGTGTCAACCGGACTATAGACCCTACACTGGCAATAGCAAGATTGCAAACAGCCATCAGCTCATCATCATTAAGAGAGGGGGAGTTGACATTTGGAAGACAAATCCAAAGCGTGCTTGATGGCTCTCGATCAGCATCCCTTGAAGAAGGAGTCATGCTGCTTCCAGGTACATAGTTGTCAAAATAATTTGGGTTTTGATTAATATTATATTTTGTACGCAACGAAGCAAGTAAGGAAGATAAATTAGACATCCTAGTCCTGGAGCTGTCAGCAGGGCTCTGGGGTACAGTTTGCGTACGTGGCGATTCTGTTGTACCATTGAACACACTAACTGAGTGATTGCTTCTAATGTCAGCATGGATAGCAGCTGGTGCTGACCTTGTACCATCGAACTGAGGCAACACAGCATTAGCTGATCCATCATTTAAAGCGGGATGCTGGAGTTGTCCTTTACGATGCAGCCTGAGATGTACCATCACAGCAGTAGTTTCTTCAGGAGTTTCAAACTCCATCAGTACTGCTCCTTCATTGGTGAGATCAGTGACCATGCGTGGCCCCTTGTAAATCACTTTCCTTGATTCATGCAGAATTTCATCCCTAGCCCATTGGCTTGATATATGTCCAACATAAACATGACAACTAGAGCCAACCGCTACACCATTCATAGCACCCCTAGCACCCAGTCCTATATCCATGAATTTGATCCACCAAGGGAAATGGATGCGCAAATATTCCCGAGCTCTAATAGCATCAAATATGCTCCTGTACTCAATCAAGGCAAATCCTTTGACTGGAAAGAAGAAAAATTGTTCTATAGGACCAAACCTCTCAAGCTCATACCTCATATGAGCTTCAGATGCATCCGGACCTAAGGAACCCAACCAAAGCTGTCTAGAAGCAGAAAAAACATCCATTGCAGCAGGGTCCCCATCACAGAACCAAACAGTTTCCGCTATAGAGCCATGAGCTGCTGCCAAATGATGTTTAGGAGAAAAAGAATTACTTATGCCTCCAATGGGAGATCTCAAGGCAGGTAAATTAAACTCCATATTAGAAGCTGGATTTTTGTCCGCGTGGACATTAAAGTTTCTACCATCCAATGAATTGCTCCTGAAGTCCAATGGAGTTCTTGTAGCAGGTGAAAGCACAGATTGGTTCAATGGATCCCTAGGCATGCAAGACCTGCCATGTGACGGGTCTCCAGGGTGATTCATCTCGAAATCCATGGACCTTGACCCTCCTTTATGATGACAAGTACCTACATTAAAGGCATAAATCAGTTTCAAGGGGAACTATTGGGCTGCATTCTTTAAGATACTGACCAGAAATATTTCAAGAAAAACATCATTGAGGGTTCAATCATGAGCATTTAACATACCAGCTGGTTCACCAGAGACTTCATGTTCATTACACATCCTAGGAACCGAAGATTGTCGATTTACAAATTTTGATGGATCAGAATCATCCCCGTCACTGTCAATTTGACTGTCATCTAGCTTATTGAATTCTGCAAATGATTTACAGATTCCTTCTAGAGCAGATCTAATGTCTGATGCAGCTATAAAAGATGGCATGTTGCACAACTTCTTGTACTTTGAGAACATCCAACTTCTCAAAGATGCATTATTGCCAAGGACCTGCATGAAAGAAGCCTCATTACAGGAAATTGACAATGAGGAGCACTATAATGATTTCAGTGCATCCATGACTAGGCTTAAACAAGGAGATGAATGCCTTGGTGAATTATATTTCAATTAGTTTATCTTCAACTAGTGGGAAATAACTCCAGTTCTCTAATCTTTACAACCAAATAACCAAGATCTAATATGTACTTGAAAAACTTGTGCAATGTATCACAAATATTATATACAACATATCATATTGTTACAAACAAAGAAGACACCTAGTTGGTATTGAGTTTGAACCAGAACTGAACAGCCAGCATCAGAAAAATGCATATTGTATTTTTTGGAATTAATGCACAATATATGAAAATCAGGAAAGAAAGTAGAAATTAAGAGTATTACCAGTCTCAACAAGCAATTCTTTGGTGAAGACGCATCTTCTGAAACCTGTCTACCATCTAAAGGCAACTCGCCACTAACATCATGGCTGTTGTCAAATGGTCCAACAGACCCTTCACAAGAGGTAGTTCCATCACTTGCATTAGCCAGAGACACAACATCATCAGCTATGTTGCTGGTCACCTGACTAAGAAAGTAGAGTCTTTCTTGGAGTCTTTCAGGAGCAGTTGATTTTAAGAGCTCAAAACAGGCACCAAGCAGATCTTTAGGGCAAGAAAAGAAAATACAGAGCATACTTAAAGCACACAACTTAGACAATTTAACCGACGAATTTTCATCTTCATCGTCAAACTTCTGCTTCAACTCCGAAAACATCTTGAGATCATCGTGCATCTTCAAAGTTTCCTTATCAACAATCTGAAAGATATCCTTATCCTCAAATGATGACACAAAGAATGACAACACATTCTGAAAAACCACAGAGCAAATGCCTCGAATAACAGCTGATGTTGGAGCTTCCAAAGAAGCGGTTCGGCAGATATCAACTAAGCCAAAAATACATGCTTTAGCTGTCTCAAGAGCAACGCCATCAGAATCCTCTCCTCTATTTATCACTGCCAGGCTCCAGTTATGCATGTTGATTACAACTTTAGTCGCTGCTTCAAGAGCAGTCGGACAGTGTGAAGCATATCGAGGGATAAGATCAGCTACAATTCGTTGCACACTAGCACAACCTGCAATTCTAGCAGCAAATATTTTTAAGCAAAAAAAAAAACCAAAAAAGCATTAGTGATGAAATTAACTTGGCAAATCAAACACTAAACCCTAATTCCACAAATAAAAGTATAATTTCAAGTGATTGGTTCAAAATTGCTAACCTCTTGAAGCAGTAATGAGTGCGAGATAAGCTTGTTCGAGGTCAGGCACGTGACGTCCTTCTTTCTGCGAAACTAAAAACTTGAGACGCTTGTAAATTTCGTAGACGCTCTTAATCTCATCTCTGTTTCTCCGTCTCGCGTTAATTTCATCTTGAGAAAGTGGCGGTGGTGTTGTTGGTGGTGGTGCTAAAGTGGCAGGTGACTCGTCCAGATTTTTTGGTGAAGGTTCTTCTAGTTGCTGCTCGTAGAGCTTTCGCTTCTTGAGTGGCTGCTCTGCAGCGTCCATGGGTTCAGCGGGCCGGAGAGAGCTGGCACGGCCGCGATCTCTATGGTTGAGGGGTAGTTTCTGGGGTTCGATTGTGGACGGAGACCATCAGTAAGATGAAATTACTCATGTAGCCCTGGAGGCCGTCAGTCGAAAATCATACTTGTATTATTTGGGCTCGCACACTTTCGTGGGCCGGATCTTTAAATGAACTTTTTTTAATCTCCTTTCTTATGTCTCTCTTATATTAGTAGTATGAATAGTTTTAGTTTGGGTATCGTAATTTTTTCTATTATTTTCCATTTCAAAATATTAAATTAGATTTACAGGTTTACGTAAAATAAGTTTTTTTAATTTCTTTTTCCATCTCATCCTTTTATTTTAATGAATTTTCATGTCGTGAAGATATTAGTTTTGTTTTGGTGCTCAGGACAAACAAAATTATTTTAGAAAATTAGCTTATAAAACAGTGGGGAAAAAAGCAATGGTTTCTATGGTGATTGTATGAAACTTGTCCGAGATTAATTACATTAATCTAATAACTCATTAACTCAGAGCCTTCGTTATATTTTAAAAAATAAAATCATATCATTTTGGTTAAAAAAATTAAATTAACTCACCAACTTATAAGTTGAACTAGTTTGAGGGAGTATTTGGAGTGAAGTAGTAGCTATTTTTCAGATTATTTTTTACAAAAAAATACATTAAAATATTTTTTAAAATTATTCTTAATAATCTGTCACCCTAAACATTATTAATTTTAACAATAAAAAACAAAATCTAAGCACAAAAAAAAAAAAATATTACACTGTGACCCTAAACAAAGTCCAACTTGTAATCCAAACTATTTCTTATAACTATAACTCTATAAATAATATTGTTAAATATTTATTAAAGGGCGATGTAGCTAGCGAGGAGCTTGAATTTGAGCTGAATTATTTGAAAAACTAAATGACATGACATTTTCACAATAGTCAAGCTATTGTTCAACTTTTTATATTTTATTTCATATTACAACAGTGCAATTATTGAAAATTTTTAATTTAATTCTTAAAATTGTCCAAAATATTTTCGTATGACAAAAGGAGTTTAAATCGGGTGTCTTGTTCCTTGAAAATGCCTTAAAATAGATTCGGACAGGTTTCGGGTTGATTATTGGGTTTAGACCTTTTTTTGTGTGATTTGAGGTTAAAAATGAGTTGAACATGGTTAGGGTTAGGGTTAGGGTTATGATGGTGTCTTCAGAATGTTTTGAGTTGCACGTTATTTTTTACATAACAAAAACTAAGCACCCTAGTTTTTCATCTGCCGTAATAGTTAGAATCTGAGCATATTAGACAAAAGAAGAACTTGAATTGAGATAGATGATATGTCATTTGCCTATTGTCTTCCAAAAAAAAGAAAAGATCTGACATTGCATCTCCACGCGCGGGCTTTTTAGTCATGGCTAGGCACTAGGTCCAACCTCGTTCTTTGTTTTTTTCTTTTATTTTTTTAGTTTTTTTTAAATAGAATTTGTATCTTATTTATCTTTTTTAAATAGTGATTAATTTTTATTTATATTGGATTTGTTTAATTTTTAAGAGATTTTTCTTATTCATTTATATTTGTTGTATATTAAATTTATTTTCAGAAATTAAAAATATGTATTTATCATTATATTTTTATCATGTGCAGACTTGCATGATAAGTTTTTTCTTTTTATTTTATCTAATAAATCTTATGTGTTGATCGATTTGTAATTCAATTTGATTTAAATAGATAAATTCATTAAACACAACAAGGTAAATTATTCATATTATGATTTTAAATATATTGATTTATATTTTTCTCAACAGAAATAAATTATGAATTCAAAATGGGTTTGTTTGAGTCTTTTTTTTATTATTGAACTTGATTCTTTTTTGTTTATTTTTTTCTCATATTATAAAAAAGATAGTTTCATTGAAAATATCTACGAGTTTAACTTTTTTCCATTGTTTTTTTAGCATTTTAGTATTGTGTTGCTACTTGATTTGGTGATTATCTATTTTTATTATTTTGTAATTTAATAAAAAATAATTATTTTAAAAAAGAAATTATGATCAAACTAGAGTCAATAATTTGATTCATAGATTTGGTGAGTTAACCACAGTTATTTAGTTTATAGGCTTAAAGAGTTTACTCATTGATTGAATATATATATTATCATTTATTATTAAATTTGTTAATAAATATATCACGAATATAATTAAAAAGTAATTTAGAAATCAACGTTATTAAACTAAATGGAGTCCGTGACATGAGTTGTTTGAGGACTAAGATCAATCCACTTTGTTAATTTTTCAATAATATTTTTATAAAAAATTAGCATCTTAATTTTTTTAAATTAAAGTCATGTTTTTTTTAGTTATAAATATTGTATTTATTTAAATCTATTCAAGCTAGTTCTTACTTCTTAGGTGTAATTTAGCTGGTTAAGTGGGATAAAAAAACTATATTTTAAAAATATTAGCTGGCCCCGCGATGGCTTGATACTCATAAATGCTCATTAATGAACAGAAGCAAAAGATGCTTGCTTCTACAAGCTTGTGAAGGGGCAATTCATTGGGATGAGCAAAAGCAAGAAGATCAAATGAGATTTTAGTATCGATACAGTGATATATTAAAAGCAGCTTTTTATTATTAATTAGGAATAAATATACATATTATTTTCTCATTTCTATATAAATTGATGAATTAATATTAAATAAATTCAGCAGCTTCTTTCATGCTCATAGAAGCATAGAGAGCTTCTGGTCGAGGCCAATATCAATTCCACTGTAAGCCAGAGGTGCGTACATCCATAGATCATCCGAGCTCAAAAGCTGCAAATAAATATGATCGGATTTTAGCAAATGTATTTAGATAAGAAGAAAAATGATTTATTTGGCAGCGGCAAGAAATTCACAAGAGCCTTTACCTTGATCTGAAGCTGCAAAAACTTTACATAGTGAACCGCCTCTTCTAGCATTGTGCTGATATCAACCTTGGTTCCATTAGGGACAATATTCTGTAAGATTTTCAGTCTTTCGTTTATCCTCTCCCTCCTTTTCTGCAGGAATGTTCACAGATATGTGAATATAATGCTCAGGAGATTGCCTTGTGTTCTAGTATAATTAATAATTTCTAGAATCTTACCCTTGCATAAAGGCTCTGGGGATCTGTAGCAGCTCCCCTAGTAGCTCTTGTTTTGCCACTGGAACTGAGAACTTTTTCAGAAACTTTGGAATAAGAATCCTTAGAGGCATTATCATCTTCTGAGCTGCAGCTGCTGGAGCTTTGTCCATCTGGTCCAGCGTTACTCTCTCCTTCTTCATTGCTAATATTTGGAGTGGACCTTTGGTTTTTTTTTGGCTGTACACTCTTCTTACTCTTTTGCACCTGCAATGTAAATCATAATTGACAGGATAATTAGGAACTACTTCGATGAGACAAGCTCCACCGTAGAAAGAATTGTCGATCGTGGACTTGAATTAGTGAACTTACATTTCTTGTAATCCGAGGTTTCTTCTTCGTGTTGTCCGATGTATTTGCTATTGGTTCTGGACCATCATCAAGCTTCCTTTTGAGCTGCAATCCCTTGGCCTGAGCAGTATTTGCACCTGGCTGCGGATTATCATCTAAATCTCCTATCTTGTCACTGCTCATATCTCCATTCATGCAGGCAGTTTCTGCCATTGCAATTTCGGGGGGAAATGGCATAAACAAGCCAGTAGTTGTCTCAACCATGGACACGGAGTTATCGTTAGTAGCCTGAACGTGGTTAGAATCATTGAAGAAGTAGGGTTCATGGCTGGAATAAGGAAGAAATACACTGCTGCTACAATTACTGTTTTTACTACTTTCTTGAGAATCGAAATGCAAATTGGGGTTGAGAGTGTTCCAAGAATAAAACGAACTCTCATTCCCAGCCATGCTCACGTCGGCTTCAGGAGCAGGGAAGAAATCTGGTGGGATTGAAAATTGCGATCCTTCGTCATTATCCCGAGGAAAAGAACAGTACGGACCAAGTAATTCTGGGGTGAAATCAGGCTCTTCCATGGAGAACATTCTGCTGAATTCCCATTCACCTTCAGGAAAATCTGCCATAGTCTGTATATTCATTTTACACTTGGATGCTGTGGAGAAATTAAGAGAGAGGCTCTTATGTTTCTTTGGTGATGCTTCTAATCAATTGAACCCTGATTTCGCTTGAGACAACCAAAAAGTTAGAGACATATTTATACCAATGCACCTTCAATAAACGTCACTAGCAAGGATTGACTTCATCTTGTATTTAACCTAATTATTACTCTGGTGTGGGTCCTAATTATGTTAACTGAGCTCAGGAGTCCGTTGTGGGGCCAATACCAGGCAAAGTACAACTAAGCTGGGACCAAGTTCATGCAATGATAGACTAAAATAACAGAGAAGATCCAATGGCCTTTCAAGCGTTACATCTGATAAACTGGGATTAGGATGGCTAAGAGGGTCTAAGGACAATCATTGAGAGGTGGTTTAACTGTCGTTAATTACTCTCTAAACGACGTGAAATAATTAGGCATAGAATGAAATGAGAATGGGAGCATGCTTTTTGAGTACTTGAAAGTGTCAGAACGTGGGGTTGTCTTCTACTCATCTTGAATATAATACGGAGGGAGAATTCTGGCGGAGAATAAACAAAACGCGTTCGAAGCACGGCTTGATCGTGGAGATGACTGTGACAATACTGCTATAAAAACACGCAAAACCCGACACGTTAACCTTCGAACTAGTTCCTGGTCTCCTCAATTGCTGCTTGAACCTAATCCATGTTCCTGATCAGTTGAAGTTTTTTGAGATTGTAGGCAATTCATCTGTTTGAAGGTCCTCTACATACAAAATTCATTACAATATATCTCGGCGTTAATAACATATTTACCAAAGTTATTACGCCTCGTGCTCTCATGTCATGGGATTAATTGTTTAGGTCAATTAAAATAATATCATTTAATTTTTTAACAAGTTAAAACAATATCATTTTAATTTTTTTAGAAAAAAATAAACCAAATTTAATTTAGTATTTTGATTATTTAGGTTGCTCATATTTTACCAGGTTAATTTCTACTATTTTTTTTTAAAACTCGACTTGGCAAAGTCCTGGTGAGTCCTATCCAGGTTTAACAGCACCACATTTTACCAAAAAACTTAATGGGAATGCATAATGCAACATTCACAAATTTTAGGCTAGCTAACAATGGTTGTGAACTGATCATCGGCCTTGTTGTTATCCGGCCGTGATTTTCTTTCTGCATCAACCAACAACCATGTTGTCCACAGGATTTTTCTTCTTACTCTTACAGCATATTCTTTATAGTGATCTTATTAATCCATCATGGGTAGTGCAATTGTTTTAAAATGCTATATTACTACACATGCTAGTGCTCTTCTCGTGCATTTGAAAATATATAGATGAGGATCAATGTGAAATAAAATAGAGATCAGAAGGATCTCAAAAGAAAGAAAAGAAAAGGAGAGGGAAAAAAATAACATATCTTTTAACTTAGTGAAGAAGATTAAGCAGATTACAATGCAATGGCTCCACGTAAACAAAAGAACAATATCTCTATGGAAACCCAAAAATATAGAGCTATAACATCTTCACCACCGACTTAAAAAAACGGAAACCCTAGATTCGCCACAAAGCCTCATAGCTAGCCAGTAGTCCGTTTATATTACCCGAACAGAGCCACGAACACTAACCCCCTGTGATTCCGGCGATTGACACGCATTACTTCCACTTGTCAGACAGGGACGTCGTACAATTTCTCACGCACTTAAGTTTCCTTTCTAATGCTCTTCTGTTAAGCCTAAGTCCATACATGTAAAAGGTATCGTTGTGCTTTTCAAACTTAGCACCGGCCATGGCACGAACCTTTGTAAAAAAAACAAAACCCTAAAAATCCGAAAAAAAAGGATTTTAAAGCGATAACGATGGAGGGAATAAAATCCTCAGATGACAGGACATTGTGGAGGAATAAAAACCACAGAGATCTCATCCTGTTTCCTCCATTCAAGTCCTGATTCATGCTGTATAGCCGGCGCGGCTAGCACGATTAGGGTTGGTGCTTTCAGCTCATGCCCTTGTCAAACATTAAAGTTACCAACCATGTTTTCATTAAAAAAACGTTTCCAACCATTTAACAATTTGCCTAAACTGACAGCTGTTTCTGTGTTTAACAAACTGCCACTGCAATATTATTCACTCAAGAAGAACCACGAGAGCCTAGCTTGAATGTCGAGGCACTTGTCTTTGTGTTTTTCGAATGTATAGTGTAATTTTAAATATCATGGGGTTAGCTTTTACGTATCGAAATTAAATCCCTCGATTTATTGTAGAGAGTCATCCCAATAGAACCTTACATTCTCTTGAATTTGAAATCAAGATATGATAAAAATACATCAAAATTTAAGCATGGGTTAGCATTTTGTCTCGATATATATATATATATATATATATATATATATATATATATATATATATATATATATATATATATATATATATATATAGTTTCCAGGTCTCCTTATCTGCCACCAATAATAATAAAAATAAATAAATAAATAAAAGGAAGATGGGATTTTTCAAATTCCATCACGCATCTTCATTTGAGCATTTAATTAGAAGCTTAGCTATCTTGGCAAACATGGTTTCACACATGATCTATTTTGGAAAGCATGCCACTAAAGGCTTAATTATCATATGGAGGGATATTTTGCTTGTCAAAAGCCTATTATGTGTGTGTGCATAATTACATAATTAATTGCTATAAAGTTTGAAGCCAGAATTAAAAAATATATTTTTAGCATTTGAAAATATTTATTATATAGAGGATATGTATTGATAAGTTAGTGAGGTGTCGAACATTTTTTTATGGTAGTGAATGTCAAACTTTTATCTCCAATGGTAGAGAAATGTCAAATTTAACTATTTTATTAATATTTTCAAACATTTTTTTTTCCAATGGTAGAGAAATGTCAAAGTTCACCATGTCAACAAAAAAAAGTCAAATTTTAAAACCTCTTATCTCATTAGTCAATGCCTCGATGAACATCATATTTATTACTTATTAATTTCATGAAAAATTTCCGAATTCCTTTTGTTAAAAGATTAGATAATGTCATGAACAATTTATAGTAACTAATTAATTTAAATAAATAAATAAGGTGCTGGACCACTTCCGACTTCCCAGTCATTGAGTCAGCAGGCTATAGCGTTAATCGTTAATTTGCTGGTTGACTATCTTAATCAATTTATATTAATTAGTTAATTAACACTAATTATGGGTGTGGTTTCTCCAAACTTTTGACGTCTTAGCATTAATGGGAAACAAAAAGTGTCGGCATTAATATAGTGCACGCATAGAATTATGTTGTCATAGTGTGCACATGTATTTATATTAATCAGCCACACTGTAATCCATAAACAAATTATTTGCTTAAGAGATAATATTTCTTTTTTCCTTTTTAATTATTATTTCTTTCTTTTCTTTGGCACATTTCAACCTCCAGAAACAGTTTGTATCAAAATACTGTAGAAAGAGCATGCGCTGCTTAGAGGTTGGTGTACATGAACACTATATGACACGTTGCTCACTGCTTGAAATCAAAAGATATTAAATTCTGCTCACAACACAAGGTGCAATATTTTTTTTAAAAAAAAAAAACATTTTTTAAAAAGAATAATTTACAAATTATTTTGAGATTAGCTATTGAATTCAATTATTTTTAGTATGACTATTTTGTTAAATCCATATTGTAATCAAGCTCAAGTCTGATAGATTTAACAAGTTTGTGAGGTCCTATTCATAATTAGAGAGTGTTTGATAATATGTCTAGGAAGCATTTTTGAAAAATAAAATAAATTTTTTATTTTTAATTATTTTTTTAATGTTTTTAAATCATTTTAATATACTAATATAAAAAATAATATCAAAAAAACAAAAAAATATATCATTTTGATATATTTCTAAATAAAAAATACTTTCAAAAATAACTTAATCATGCTCTCAAACAGACACTTACTTTTAACTTGGTTTATTGTTAAGCTTAAGTTTTTTTAATTTAATATATCTTTCAAGTCCAATTTATTTTTAAAATATTTTTTTTAATTTAATTATAAAAATCTATTACAAAAATTGTTGACTCGTAGGGATTTCTCTATATTTTGCACACAAAATGCGCACAAGCAAGCCCTATAATTAATATTTGGCTATTAATTTGAGCCTCGCCTTTGTAACCTCACCATAGACTAATTCTTTGTTTCACATTACAATTACAATGCATGTAAATTTCAGAAATACTTTACTTATATATATATATATATATATATTAAAATCATCAAAAATATATATATTTATATATAAAAAAAAAACTTTTACAGGCTCACTAGAAAAATTCAAAAGCTATAGAATTGTAGTTGGCAAAACTTATAGCGTTGCCATTACCTAAAAAGTATAATTAATAATTATAAATAAAATAACGAAAAAAAATATATAAAATCAACACGTAAGGCATACATGACACATATAATAATGTGAACGTCGAGAGAAAAAAGCTCGGCGATCAAAACTGTGTGCTATGTTCATGGTCAGGATAAAAATATTTAAAAGAAAAAATCAAATAAAATAAATATAAGGGACAACTTGCCAACTTCTAAGTCAACGAGACAGAGATGTTTTTTGAGCTTTTTTAATTTTTAATTTTTAATCTATTCCGTGCCTGGTATTTTTGAGAAGAAGTTTTTATCAAATAGTTTAGAATTCCTTTCAATATGATTCATGAATTGCGGCCTTTGACTTTAAGATCAAGAAATTATTTTTTAAATAAAATAAAATATGATAAACATAATATGAATTGACTTCGAGTTGGAAATATATCTCATAAGAATGGTCTGCAATTACTTTATTAAAAAATGGATTTTAACTTTTGATAAGTTAAGTTTAAAATTTCAACTTTTGTTTGAGATAAGATTTTGATTTAATTTTATAATTATTTTTTATTTAAATTAAACAATAGTTATTTAACGAGTAAGATAGTGGTTTTGGCAAAAACAAAAAAAATATGAGTTATTTAAGTGTGTTTTTTCAAATATCTTTAATTAAGTTAAAAAAAACTCATGCATGTATTTAATTAAATACATAAAGCAACATTTAATATCGACATATACAAAAAAATAAAGTATTGATGTGTCTATTCAACGCGTTGTAGGTTGAATATTTTTTTCTAACACATGAAAATTATCGTGGAGATGTTATTGGTGTATTTCTTAACATCGAGTAAAAATATAAATGTGAATTAAAAAACTGGAGCTTACATGTAATAAATATCATGCATATTTAATAAAAACATGTAAGATCTCCCTTTGAATTTTAATATAATGGAACAATATTGCAATTGCTACATCAAAACATCATTTTCTTAGTTTTCGTGGCATTATTTTTTTGAAAAAAAAAGTGCGAAGAAAAAGATAGGGGCGCTAAAAAATTTATTACAAAAAAATAAATATAAAAAATGATGATGAAAAGACTAAAATACCAAACATAAAATGATAAAAATACCATATATAAAGAGAAACAAATATAATAAAAACTTGTTTTTTAGTACTCACAATCAATTTTGCCTTCACCACAATACATTTGCAATGCAAATTGTATACTTTGTCATCTCTCCATGAAAATACCATTTTATTTTAGTATGAGTACTAGTCATTTAACTTATGCTTTGTTGTGGATTGAATATTTTTTACGGCAAAATAAATAAATATGTAAGCTTCTAAAAATATTTTTTAAAAATATAATTATAAATTGAAAGGCCTATGAATACATTTAACTAATTACTTCGAGAATTATGCGTTAATGAATGAAAAAAAAAATGTTAACATGTTTATTAAACATTGCATATCAAATAATTTGTTTGTAATGCAAGAGAACTAGTGTTTCTGTGTTATTGATGAGTTTTTTTAATATCAAAGAACAAATATAAATATAAATAAAAAAGTTGATGATTACATGTAATAGAATAGAGTAACGATCATATGCATCGATAAAAATATATAACATCTTAGACTAATTTTGAATGTAGCAGAATAATAGAATAGTGTTGCATTTTTCTCACTAAAACACATTTTTCTTGATCCTTGTATAATATTTTTTTTTAAAAAAAAAAGTGTAAAGAAAAAACAATATAGTATAATAAAACTAAGAAGAAAAAAAGAATGGTATAAACAGGCAAATTGTAGAGTGCTAAATATCAAAATTAAAAAAAAATATAATTGTTTTCCATAAAAGTGTAAAGAAAATAAATTAGAAAAAAATATTACAAATAGAATGAACGACAGAAAAAAAGAGGTGAAAATAGAAAAAAGTGTAACATAATAAAAATGGCAGGTACAAAGAGAGAGAAAAATGTTGGTGCACTTGTTTTGTAAAATAAATAAAATAAATAAATTTTTACTCGTTACTTGCCTCTTGCTCTGCCACGTGTCAGATAATCATTTTTGGCAAAAAAGAAAAATGAATGCAAGACCTTCAAATGTTTTTTTTTTTTTTATCTAATTAAAAACTAAAAAACCTATGCAGAACTATTTGTGCCAATAAAAGCAAAAACAAGCTGTTTTATATTTTAAAAAAGAAAGAAAAAGAAAGGAAAAAAAATAAAAATATATCACAAAAAAATGAACATAAAAAACGTAAAAAACGTGATGAATAGGCCAAGCATGAATTATAAAAGTGCTAGGCGTATTTCTAAAAAGAAAACCCAATAATTACAATTTTGCTACCGCTACAGTAAAAATAATTTGCAAAGTTTACAACTAGGATATTTCTAGAAGATAACACTATTTTTTAGTATATGTATATTTAGGATTTTTTTTTAATAAAAAAATTAAATTAATCTAAAAAATTACACCAAACATAACCTAAAACCGTCGGGCTGAGATGCTGGCCTTTAGTCATAAAGCAAGATAGATGGATCCAAAGGAAAAAGGCCAGGCTATATAAATAAAGATATACGGGTCCAAAATGAAAAGGCCCAGGAAATATTAATAAATGACTCATAGAACTATGATTAAACACGGTTAGGGTAAGGGATCATAAAAACAAAATATGCTGACACAGTGTTAAAGGGCAGACCAAATTTGAGATTAACCTCTGATTTAGTATATTTCTAGACACTGAATAATGGCTTAAACCATGATATTTAATAAATACCTTTAAAATTAAGAATGAGCATGATCTTACTAAAAACCCACATGGCCAGCAGGTCAAAAAGCCAACAACTTATTACTGCTTATATCAGTTCACCATAACACCGTGAGAAAGCAAATTGGTCTACTGTGTCCAACACTTCAACCATCAAATTTGTTATTTAACTAGTCTTACATGGATTTGAGCAGAGCTCCAGCAATCAGGAACAAATATAGGGTTGAAAAGGAGCCTTTTTACCATCAAAATGGTGAGACTAGGTTGAGTTTACAAGGACAAATAATGGTCTGTCTCCTAGACGTTCCCGTCCCTGAAAAAAGAGAAACCAGCGCATCAAATGACAAAAATGCATCCTTACGTTTACCTAATGAGAAAGAGTAAGAGACAGGCCATGAGAATATGGACTCTGTATATAACTCAACAGCTTGAACCTCCAATATTGAGAGGTTTATGGAAGCAAATTCAAATTAAGTAAATTTAAGTTGCTTCTGAATCAGCTTCAATTCTAATTGCACCAAAAGGTTCAAGCAAGCTGGCTTCTAGTAGCACTGACCAGAACTTATTTTCTAATAGTCATATAAGAATTGGCCAGCATAATAAAATCATTGGACTTCAGATTACAAAACTTATTCTTCAATAAGTTTTCCTTCTATGCCGAGGTCACAAAAACCATACCGAATTGCAAGAAAATAAGAGCTTCAAGGAGAAAAATAAGGATAGGGTGCATAGTAGAGTACACGACCACTAAAGTCCCGGTTCAATATTCATGTTTTTCCCCCTTAGCATTTTTTTTTCTGGGTAAGGCTAGACTGCACTATGAAAAACATTGAAATAGCTCAAATTACATGTCCTGTACAAGTAGTGGATCATTAGTTTTCAAATTGCTCAGGGTGGAAAATACCATTGTCTTATTGGAAACAAAACTGAAATCAGAGAAATAAATCAATGCATATCAAACTCAATGGAAACAGTTCATGTTATGGATGAAAATGTAGTGTTTTATATAACATACCTTCAGCCCTAACAATTCAATTACACAGGCACACTCGACGACATGCACCCCAACACGCTCTGCAATAAAGAAGAAAAATTATTTGCAAATGCATAGATGTGACATCAATTAAATGACGAGTGAGCAAAAGAATATTTTCCTAACCAACAACAGACTATGCATGCAAGACAAACTATACCCATGTGGGTAGACAAGACCAAAATCACCGACATGTATTATTAAATACAAAAAATTTCAATGATCTTCATATAAGAACACCCATGTTTCTCACTATAAGGGGAAACACCTACAGTCTACTTTACCAAGTGAGCCGAACTTTTGATGCAAAGTATCCAATCACCCATGTTATTCTTCCTGATATTCATCCCCATCCACAACAAAGAATGTAGTGTGGGGAGACTAAGATGACAAACCAATTAAAAGTAAAGAATGCCAATTCATCCAGAAGTTATTTTAAGCTATGAAACACTACCAAGTAGCTTCACTGCAGCACATAAGGTCCCCCCAGTTGCAATGAGATCATCAATTACCAATGCATGTTCTCCTGCTTCTACTGCACCCACATGCATCTCCATTTTGTCTGTTCCATATTCCAAAGAGTACTCTTCTGAAATAACCTCCCCTAATAAAACCATGAAACACAAACCATTCAGAGAACTTCAACCGATGTTGACTAATCGAAACCGATTCCATTGACACCAGATATTAGGTAATGATTGTAAGTGATCTAGGAATTCAATTCTCAAAGTTGGAATGTAAACTAAAAATAATCATCAATAATGCTTCGTTACTAATCAATCAAGGATATGTTCAGGATCGAGAAAACCATAAAAGCATGTAGTTCATATGGAAGTGGAACAACTCAGTGCAAATTGATTTTACCAGGCAACTTATTGGGTTTCCTCATGGGTACAAATTTTGCTCCGATTGCTAATGCAATGGGAGGGCCAAATATAAAACCCCTAGCTTCAACACCTGCAATATGCATAATGGTAAGAAGACATAAATATTGTGACCATTTTACCAAGAATAAGAGAAAAATCAGTAAATAGTAGGATGAATCAACTAAAAAAAATGAGTTATCTTAGCAATCACGCAATTTTTCATAGTTATTACTAACCAATTTCTTTGATACTGCAAAAACACGTGTCCAACTTTACTGCCGTGCACTCCAGATATGCATGGTCTAAAATAATACCAGTTTTCTCAGAGGAGCCAAGTTCCCTCGCCAGATTTTATTGATTGTAGAGCATTAACCAAAGACATGCCACATTTGTATCTATCGGTAAAGTCTCACCAGAATCAGTATCCTCTTTCCCGTAGAAAGCAAGTCCTTGCAAAATTTAAAGGACATGTTCGAGGGAAATATGCCTATTGAAAACCATCCATTAGCAGATGGGTAACAGCTAAATCGCTGGCACACTTTTATCAGCCTTGCATTAATCATGGAAATCTAATAGCATGGCCCTAGGGTTTTAGTTTAAAACTTTTCCCTTTTTTCTCGAGCCTTGTTTTTTCAGCATTCCTCAAAATTATCGTTAATAATAAGCAATACCAATTCACTAAAGTAAATTTATTTAATCTAATAGTTTAATCCCTTCTACAACTATATATGTTAAAGTACACTTCACTATTCTTCAAGAATCCCTTTATCACTCACATTTGGATGCCTTGAACAATTCGCAAGTCCTTATCTAAATTGCGGCCGATTTTTTTAAAAAAAAAAATAACAAAAAAGAGGACTGAAATGAAGGGACCTTTCGAATTCAGGTAAACATCATAAACTCACAGTGGAGCTCAATCATGATCACGGGAAAAACTAGATCAGCAGTTGATAGTAATCAGTTGTTAAAAAAAACAAGTACCTGCAACAACAGAGATGTTTTTATCTCTGTACCTCTCAACAAACAAATCAATAGTATCCTTAAACGCTTTCGTATCAAGAAGCAACGTTGTTATATCCTGAAACATAATCCCTGTCTCCCCCAGAAAAACAATAAAGACCAAACACAAATAGATCAACAATGGGTAAAACACAGATAAACAAAAGAGTAAAGGCATACTTTGTAGTTACCTGGTTTAGGGAAGTCAGGGATGACCCTTATAGCAGAGGAGATTCTGGCTATACGAGGATCTTGCTGCTCATCTCCAGTGGCCATTTCTCTATCTTGCTTCCACTGTGACTCGCTCACTACTCAACAAGAACTAACTCAGATTTTTTGTCTTGCTTCAAAGAGAAATAAGCTGTCTGCGAGTAGGTCTTTCTTGCAATCTTTTTTCTTTACCAAATTGTCCTCTGCTTTAAATATCTAGCCTTGTGGCTTTTACATCAATAAGAAATAATCCTTTGATTTTTTTTATATATATTTACATGTAAAAAAAATACTTTACAGGCGTTAATTACAAATTTACAATTATTGAAAAAGTATGCTGAACTGGAAATTACCAGGGCAGTCCTTGTTAAAAGAAAAGAAGTTACCAGAGCAGTGAAGGCGATTGGGGGCAGTTCGGTAATTCTGGGAGAAAGTTAAAGGTAATTGGTTACCGGAGGAGGCTGCAGTCGGAGCCGACAGACGTTTCAGAGACGGTGGTCGAAGTCTATTTGAGTTTGGTGGAGGAGGAAAGATGGAATTTGAACAACGGGGCAGAAGACTTCCTTGCATCATTTTTTTGCCTCTCAATAACGCTGCCGTATAGCGTGCTGCTAAATAAATAGGTTTTGCTTTGAACGAGGGTAATTTAGTCCAGGCAGTATTTATTATGTTGGATGTATCTCATTGATACCTAATCTGGGATCTGACAAGCTAAAAACTGGAATCATTAATTCATTCAAAACAACATTGTTAGTGGTTTTTTTTAATAAAATAATATTATTTTAAAAAAAATAGAAATAAAATTATCGAAGCCCACAATTCCGAGCTATCCAAATTACATGCTAAGCCACCAAGTGTTTCCAGTTTGGCAATTAAAAAGAAAATCTCACAAGATTAATATGTTCGATCAGAAAAGGTTCGGTAACTCACTCTAAAATTATGTTCGGTAGTAGATAATTTATACAATATTATTTTAATATACTTTTAAATAAAAAATAAAGTTAACCCTGAATTGAGAATTGGGGAGGGAATGTCCCGCACACAGAAAACGAAAGCATGGATCGCGCTGCTAGCCAGTCTAGCAGTGGTGTAATTGTGACCCCCACGCCGGTTTTAAATTATTGCTTTCTGCCTTTAAACCGCTTTAGTCACTGGAATTTCAATAAAATAATAATGAGTGAGTGCTTGGCTTATCCCAAGTGATAATCAATCCAAAAGAAGATTGAAATAATAATATCCATAGTGGATCCATCATGACAGCACGAGAATCACCAGTGAAAAATAATGGATTCATTGAACCTTAACCCACCACCTCAAAAACAAAAGAGATTAACTAAACGGTAGATGATTAGTTGAGACTTAAAAAATTATTTTTATATTCGAGTTATATGATTGTTAATATAATAATTATTAAAAATTTATATAATTATTAATTTAAAATTTTATAAAATCATCGAGATACATGTAAAGTGACCCAGACACCACATTAATATAAAAAATAAAATAAAAAGACAGTAAGAATCTTGGTGCGACTTTAGGCAAGTGAATATTTTCCATAGATATCGCGATAGATCTTTTTCCCCTGCTCATCCCCTTGGCACTTCGGGCAAGTTTCCTGCCAAAAAATCTGAGTTCATGAATGGAGAAAATGAAACGACATACGCAAGTGAAAAAGAAGATAGAAGTATGCTGGTAGCTTCTGTCGACCGATGCTCATCTCATAGCACTGTTATAAAAATGTGAGTGTCAGCTAAATTCAAGGGCAGTTAACCTGTAATTCTTTATTTAAATATTTTATTATTCAAGCATGTGAAATATTATTTTATTTTTCTAATAAATATCTGTGTTAAAGTTCTGTCTATTTTATATTAATATTATAGTAATTAAATTAACACATAGCATGATACCAACACACGGAATGATAACATGTTTGATATATACATGAGCCTTTCGATCTGTTTTCAATTAAGTATATATACTTTTATTTATCTGAATGTTTATACTTTCATTAAAAACTGTTCGTTTTGTTATGGAAAACTAATTTGATTGATAATAAAGATAAAGCAAAGTCATTACAATTCCTATCATAGCATTGTAAATGACATCTCGTTTTGTCTATTTTACATTTTTCTAAATAAATTATATTAGGTTATTTATTTATTTAAAAATAAACAGTGTCTTAAATACTTCTAAAAAATGTATTTAAGAAACTATCTTGACTAACCTGATTTACATGGTGTTTTACATTTTAAAAGTGCTTTAAAATTATTATTTTTATTTTTCATTTTAAATTAATTTTTTTAATGATTTTAGATGGTTGTCAAAAATAAATTTTAAAAAATAAAATATTTCTAAATAAAAAAACAATTTAAAAAACAGTTTGAAACATACTCCCAAACACTAAATTAAATGAGCAAGCCAATGATCCTGGGGATATTAACATGGAAATTACTCAAATAGCTACCGTCATCGCAGCCAAGGTTTCCTGACGACGAGGTAAGCATCAAAGCTCCGTCTCTGGAAACCTCGTCAAGGAAAACCAGACAAGCAGCTGCAAGATGGTTCCTACCCATGTCATGCTACTTTCATACATGGTTCATATATTGCATGGCCTGCCTTGGTATGTTTTGCTGGTGACTTCAACATCACAAGAAAAGCAACTGAGTCTACTGGAAACTCTGACTCGAATCTGTCTGCTGTTAATGCTTTCAATAGTTGTCTGGATGCATGTGAATCAGATGACTATCCTTTTACTGGACCTATCCACACATGGTGTAACAAGCAGCAAGCAAACCCTATCTTTAAAAAGCTAGACAGAGTTCTGGCAAACAATGCATGGCTCTCACATTTCCAACATATCTCTGTGGAATCTCTACATCCATTGGAATCTGATCATTGCCCCAGTCTCCTCCAAGATCCCATCTCTACCCGGGCCTTTCAAATTCTACAACTTCAGGGCATCTCATCCTAAATTTCTACATGTCTTTGATGATATCTGAACCTGAAACTTCTAAAGTCGTCTGGGAGACTTGACAACACTTTCTATTGCGATTTACCAAGAGGGTACTGGATGCGAGAGCTCTCCTTGATGATATTCAAGCTGACGTATTATCTAATCCCACAATACATCAATATTGATTCAGGAGGAAAAGGAGGCTGTGGAGGAAGCATTTTTCGAACACAAATCAAGACTGACATGGCAGAATGAAGGCAATCTCGGCATTGCCTATTTCCACAAAGTCACAGGAGCGAAGCACGCGAGGAGTGCTATTGCAGTTCTATATAATAATGCAGATAAACTCACCAAGCCTGACGAAATCCAAAATGAAGCTGTTTCGTTTTTCAAGAATTTCTTTGGATCTGAAAACAGAGAAGTTCGTGGAGAATCATTTCAATATTTTATAAGCAGAAACTTTTCAGTGGCATTAAAATCTTATCTCATTTCCCCACTTTTCCCAGAAGAGATGAAGAAAAATAGTGTTCACATTTAATGGGCAGAAATCTCCTGGCCCCGATGGCTTCACTGCACGTTCTTCCAATCTACTTGACAGATTGTGGGAGAGGATATTGCTTAAGATATATCATAGTTCTTTGTTAATGGTAAAATCCTGAAAGAAGTGAATGCCACTGCAATCTCATTGATACCAAAACTACAAAATACTTCAAAAATTATAATCCTTCAGACCGATCTCCTGTTGCTCGACACTTTACATGTGCGTGTCTACAATTTTAGCAAACAGGTTAAACGCATGCTTGCAATCTCTTGCAAGTCAGAATCAATGTGCCTTCATCTCCTATGGAAGACTTGCAGACAACCTACTTCTTGCACAAGAATTGGTAAAGGATTATCAATGAGTAACCTCTCTCCTGGGATTACTGTGAAGATAGACCTTTTGAAGGCTTTTGACTCAGTTAAATAGGAATTTCTTTGGAATGCTTTAGCAGTTATGTGCTTCCTAGAAAAAATTATTAACAGGGTCAAGACTAGTGTCACTACTGCCAGCTTCTCTGCTAGTATGAATGGGGATCTTGTTGGCTATTTTTAAGCTAACAGGGGGTTAAGGCAAGGTGATCCCTTCTCACCTTACCTGCTTGTCATTGCTATGGAAGTGTTTTCATGCATGCTTAATGAAGCTACTGACCTTTACCCCATGATGTTCCACCCTTGATGAAAACAGATTCATCTCCCTCATCTATGCTTCGGAGCTGATCCTAATGATCTTTGTTATACGAGACCTGGCAGCTATGCAAAGAGTCACATCTCTTCTTAATCAATTCTATATTACTCCTGGAATGAATCTCAATCCTACGAAACGTGAATTCTATTGTTCTGGTGCATCAAGAACACTAATTCAGAACGTGCCATTGTCAACAGGATTCAAATTTGAATAATTTCTTGTGAAGTATCTTTGGTGTGCCATTGATCACTGGAAAGTTATCTTTTTCCTGCTGCAAGCCTCTTGTAGATAAATTATGTTAGTGATTCAAGCTCTAATTATGGAATTCACAAGATCGATGAAAAACTACACACATTATTAAGATAATCGGGGCTGTTTAAATACAGCTCTTTTACATAACAGAATTGAGAAATATTAGCCACTACTCCTGCTATTTCTACTGTGATGATCGCAGATCAAATTACCACAATTGTGGCGTGAGAATAGGTCCACTTCTTGACTGCCACACTAGCTGAGAATAGCGTGAGAATAGGTCCACTTCTTGACTGCCACATTAGCTGAGAAATAGGTTATTATTCTGCACTTATGCATGTATGCATGCATTTATTCAAACGTAAATATCCCTTAACAAATTATTCCAGAGTTGAGCCTCAAGATGCCTTACCTTTGCTGGAAGACTCCATCTAATCCCCACAGTGATCTTCAGCTTGCAAAACCTCTTTAGTTCCTTCTTCTAGCCATCAAAGTAATGAGGATAATTGAGCTAAAACGCAGCTCATTCTTGGGAAAGATGAATCTGCTCAAGGTGCTAAGGTTGCTTGGGATAAACTAACTTTGACTAAACAGGATGGAGTTTTGGGGTTGAGGAAAACGAAAGAATAACATTGCATGCATTATGAGATCTATATGAAACTTTCTCCTTTAATCAGGCTCTATAGGTTGCCTGGGCTTATGACAACCTACTTAAAGATAAAAGCATCTGGAAGTATAGTGCCTTTTGATTGCAGATGGGCTAGGAGGAAAATTGTAAAATTTCCACCTCTAATCAAGGAATGGAGCTCTCATACAATCAGAAGTGGAAAAACAACATCTCTATGTGGGGTTCTCTTGCACCCAGAAGGTCCACTCATGTAGAAATACAACAGAAGAATCATCAAAGTAGTTATCCCTTCCAGGACTAAATTCCCATTAATTATTAAAAATAACTCTTTGTTTTTGCCTCATGCTAGATCAGATATGTTTGCCGCAAATATAAACAGCCATTTGTCGGGCACCCTGTCCTAATGGAACTGATGATGATTCGGAGACTTGGAAATGGAACTGATCAACGGCAAGTTCAGTATTAAAAGTTCTTGGGAAGATTTAAGAGCTAAAGGATGGCAGGGTGGATTGATTCAAAATGATATGGAGCTCTCTCTATATTCCAAGGCATGGTTTTATAGCTCGGCTTATAGTCCTAAACAAGTTGTCTTTCAAAGGATAGCAGCTATCTGTGCTCTTTGCAAACAAGCCAATGAAAAGCATAAATCATTTTTTTTATTATCAATTTGTAAATGGAGGTTTTATACAGATGCAACTTCAACAAACAAAATGGAAACTGGGAATTATTTTAACAAATAAAATTTAAAAATCATTGTTTAAAGCTTCTAACTTTATTAATTTGGATATTTAGATTAACTTGTATTCATCTCGACTAATCTTATATACATTAAAGTTATTGAATATATAAATCTTTTATTATTATCATATAAAAATATATAGCCCAAACTTGAAATTATAAGGAAAACAGATGTATTAATTCTGAACTCTCACTATTAAATAAACTTCTAGATAATTTTAAAGCTTATGATCTTTGAGATATTAAGAGCATGTTTATCAAGTAACATAAGAAAATCAATAAAACAACACTATTTAAAATATAAATTTTATTTTTTATGAAGTTGATATGGTCAACGGACTTATCTTAATTAAATCTAAATATAACTAAATTAATATCTACTTTATTAAAAATCTTTAAACTCGGATCAAACTTCAAAATAACATGTCACCGAGTGAGCTTATTAAAGCAAACCTGAAATATTTTATCCAGAAATAAAATAAATAAACTCTTAAGAAAATAAATGGAAAGGCTACATGCACAGCCATGTTATTTCAAATCTACCCGGATGTAATTGGACAAATCGATCAAAAAAGTCGTCAGCATTGCTCTGCCATGATCTAATTACGTGGACCGTCTGTAAGGGCCCGAGAGCTTTAGGGCGGTGGCACGAGGATTTATCTGGATTCTTCGCGAATCTACTTCCTCTGCCTTTTCTCGTACCGTCTAAAAAAAATCAAGATGGAGTGATACGTGTCAAAAATGATACGCGGACAGACGGTGAAGTGTATGAATATCCTGTGTGTGAACGTGAAGTGTATAACAAGATGACTAGCTTAGCTGATGTAGATTATTATTCATGAAAGTAAAGCTTTGAAATGAGTAACGATTCTCAGACATTTGTACCATATACATAGCTTTGGATGATGATACATAATTGGTTATCAAACCGGTCCGGTTTAAGTTTTATTTTGATTTTATTTTTATTTTTACCTCAGCTTAAATGAAAGTTTAACTTCCCCACTACACACCTCCATCACTTGGTTAGCACGTGTAGATATTGCCCACCAAACTTTGAAAATTCCCCCTTCAATTTTGCCTCCTTATTACTACCAATTGACTGTTTTCTTTAGGTGGTGGTTGTTTGATGCCTATGAATATTCAAGTGTGCATGCATGAACGTCGGCCGCCGGCTAAGTACAAAGAGGCAAATTGATATAAGATCACCTTTGCTTGGAAAAGTAAAGGTTCTTTGTATTGACTTGGAAGTAGTCCCAGTCTTCACTTGGCTACTCCCTCCTCAAACCTACTTCAACTCACTGCTGACGTGTCCTTGTACTGTTCTCCCACTTTGACCGTGTTTGGTCGGGTCAGCAAGCCACTCTTGGCCACCAAGAGACTCAAGATTGGCCACCAAGAAGAGGGCTCCTTGGCCTTTCCTATGACGAAACGTGCTCCACTGGATTTATGTTTTGGATTCCTAACCCCTCGAATCTCTTACTGCTACCTTCACACCTCTTTCTTTCCAACCACTTGTCACGCAACTTCCTTCTCGAGTACTTGTCCCTTATATATAACCCACTTCACCCCCTCACTCTCACTCATAAAATTCACACAATTCACTCTTCCTCTCACAAAAACAAGCGCTCTCTCTCTCTCTCTCTCTTCAGAGGAATCAGCAATTCATCGCTCTTCTGCTTTCTACAATAGAAAAACGAATCAGATGGCGCTAGAAGCTTTAAACTCCCCAACTACAGCCACCCCATCGTTTCAATTTGAGGATTTAAGCCTCCCCTGCACGGGAGAGCCATGGGTAAAGCGCAAGCGCTCTAAGCGCTCACGTCTCGACCACCAGCCTACTGAAGAAGAATATCTCGCTCTCTGTCTTGTCATGCTAGCTCGAGGTTCCACCCATCTCCAATTCCCCACCTCAAGCCACCAGAAGCCCCTCGCCCCAGCAACAGTATCCGCGTCGTCAGAACTAAAAAACAGTCACAAGTGTTCCGTATGCAGCAGGGAGTTTCCATCGTACCAGGCCCTCGGCGGTCACAAGGCAAGTCACAGAAAACTCTCTGGAGGCGGAGAAGACCAAACTAACTCCAGTACGACTACCTCTGTCATCACAGCAACAAAAACCGTAACTAACGGAAGCGGTAAAACTCATGAGTGCTCCATCTGCCACAGGAGTTTTCCCAGTGGACAAGCCTTGGGTGGACACAAGAGGTGCCACTATGAAGGTATCATAGGAGGCGGGGAAAAGAGTGGTTTGACTTCAACTTCTGAAAGTGCTGGATCTACTAACACTCGCACTCATAGCCATGGTGACTTTGACCTCAATGTTCCTGCCTTGCCAGAGTTATCTTCCTATTTCTCTGTATCCGGTGATGATGAGGTTATGAGCCCTCTACCGGCGGCAAAAAGGCTTCGTCTTTTGATGCCACCCAAAATTGAAGTCTCTCAAGCTCAGTAGAAAAATTAGCACCTCTGTTAGGTTGTGCTAGGTGATGTCAATTTAGAGATTTGCTAAATTGTATTTATTTATTTATTTATTAAATCTTTTTTTGCATAGAAGTTGGATATTGCAGTTGTAATTCGGGAAATTCAATTAATTAGTATCTTCTTAACTAAAAATGTTGGTCTGTTTATTTTATTTTCAAGTTGCGACGTCCTGGGCTGTTCGTGTGTATTTTATACCTTTTGGCATTGAATACCCTAGCGTGCTCGCATCAGCTTTGATGTGTGCGCAGAGCTTGACCTCCTCATGATGAGTTGCGCAGCCGCATGACCAGCGGAGCAAGTAGCGGCGGGGAGTTATTTGAAAATTAAGAGTCAATTTCTCTCTCTCTCAAAGCACTTAAATTATTATTATTTTTTTAAAATCAAATCTCATAAATAAATTTTAAAAAATATATATTATCTTAGAGGGTGTTTGGGAGAGCTGTTGCTGTAGCTTTTGAAAGTGCATTTCGTGCCGAAATACATTAAAATGATGTTTTTTTATTTTTTAAAAATTATTTTTGATATCAGCACATCAAAATGATCTAAAAACACTAACCGTATGTTTTTAAAATTCAAAAAAAAAAAAATTAGACCAAAAGCATTCAAAAACGCTTTTGGGTGGCTTCCCAAACACCCCCTTAGTATATTTTTAAATAAAAAATATTTTAAAAAATAACCAATATCAAATTAATAACTCGCAGTTGTGAAGTTTCACAAAGTTGATAAATTTGATTTGATGATTAACTCGAAAAACATATCTATATTAATGTTTTAATAGTTTATTTAAATGTCTTGGCTAAATCAAACTATCTCCTTATGGATCAATGAAGCTGTACTATATTTTTATTTTTTTAATTCAATGTAAATCAAAGTTAAATTAGATTTAAAATCATAAACGCAAGCTACGCGGATTTAACAACCATAGTCTCGAGGCCACTTATCACGCGTCATCGGAATAAAAAACATTATTCTTACCATACTTGCAATCTCAAAAACGAACACAAGACAAAAGGCAGGGAGTGATGGTTTTCATGAGATTACATGGTATTTTATACAATATAAACATCTCCATAATATCTCTATAAGTATTTAGGATGTTCTTAAGATATTTATAAATATCCTGCATCTTGAATATTTATGAGATATTTATATAAAATATATTAGAAATTAAATATTTTGTAAGATATTTATACTAAAAAATCTATATAAACAAATCTCTATAAGAGTAGAGGATTATCTTTCTAGAGAACACAAGTTTAATACAATATAAAACTAATATAGGACTTTAAACATACATATAGATGTATGTATATGCTGCAGTGAACATGTATATGTATTGGCGAGGCGGTGGTGGGGGTGGGGGTGGCGGTGGTGAGGGTGAGGGTGATGTATGCTTGATCAGTGACACTGTGATGGTAGCTCACGTTTGCTGTATGAAAGGATAAGAACATTGTATGGGCATTCGGTGATGGCACAGGTAATGTTTTCCAAGTGTAAGTGATTAGGACGCAGGGTACCATTTGCTTGTGCAGTTAGTCTTTTCTTGCCAACACTTCAGCTTTATCCTGCTAACACTTCAGCCTCCCCCATTCCTTTTCTGTCCACTGTTTTGAAATCCTGCCAATTTGTCAAGTAGATCTAGAATCATGTTATTCCAAGTCTTGTATTGGGTTGGGTTTTTATGCAAACTAATCATATAAGTTAACTCGCAGCTCAACTTGTCCATTACAAATTCAAGTGAAACCTAATTAATTATTAAAAGATAATTTTTTTTTTTTTGATATTTTGAAAAAAAATCCAAATCAACCATGTTTCAGACAATTCTTTTAAAAATATCTCATCAACTCCTATTAACTCGATGATTGCATATTGGTCTATTTAAATTCATTACTCAAACCATTAACTAGGTCATGGGTAATGTAGCGGCCACTAGAACAACCTAATTAACTTGATTTTGCTCGTGCATGTACTTATTTAAAATTTATGAGTATAGTGCTGATTGCTTTTCAATTGATTTCTACATTAAAATATATCAAAATTATTTTTAATATTATCACACTAAAATAACAGAAAAATTAATAAATCAATAAAAAATAAAATTAAAACTAATTTCAATAAAAAAAAAAGAAGTTATTCCACAGCCCCAAACAATCCCTTATTGTACATTCATGACGGTGTTCTCATCTTAAACTTGTACGGAGGGGCAAGCATCCTAGTCAACCCTCCATGTCCCAGTCAACCCTCCATATTTAACAGCATATATTAGGATCAGCTGGACGCAATTTGAAATGAGAAACGAAAAGTAAAGTCAATTACACAAGCATATAAAGCAGAACTCCGCAAATGATATTGGTAAGCATCATAGTTTTATAAAACCATGTAGAGCTTCACGAGCCAATTTCGTGATTTTACGATTCAAAACTTATAGCTCATGTTGATTAACTAACTTGCGAGTCAACCCATAACATCAAATTTGAACCGAATTAACCCTGGATCCTGGATCGAGTGTTTAATTACGGTTATTATATATCATTATTAATCCTCCATGTGCTGATATCGCACATCTACCCATAGTTTTACATAGATGACTCTGTGACGAGCAAGGATCTTAAAATAGACAGCAAATGCAAAGCCACATGTACAAATGGCTGCCATTAGTGTGGTATCTAAACCAAAGTAGGGCTGCATTTGTCGCCGAAAACTTTCGGCCAAGTAAAAGGTTGTACAGTGCATCAACACGACACGAAGAGAATAAAATTACGACGCCCACGCTAATCACGTTAATAAAAAAAAACATCAAATGTGAAGAAGAGATGATCAAAGTGTAATATAGCATGTGAAAGCATATCCGATGGAATAATGCACGAGTGCCCTTTCATCGAAACTTGCTTGTGGATCTGACCAAGCCAGATCAGGCTGCTCTGGACATGTTTTTGCTCATCCCAACAGTAACGTTTGCGTGTGGGGCAGATGGAAGAATATGAAAAACGAAGAGACCAATATGGATACAAACATCTGCTCAGTAATTTAGTCGTGAGATTAATTCTCAGTCATTAGGCACAAGATTATTTTTAATTAGATAATTTATATTTTTCAAACCAACCATGATATATAGTAAGAGTTTATACAAAGTCAAATAAAGTGATTGGACTACGTGGAGAAGTCAACTCTACAGGATTATTTCACACCACTAAGAAAGCATGCTTCGAAGGGGGTTTAAGTCCCCCCCTCTACTTGCTAATTAATTAATTAAATATTTTGTTATTCTTTATCCCGGTGTCTATCAACCGACGATATGCCCCACTTCCCGTGGTTTCAATTCATTGAACCTGTAGCTTTGGGGTTCCAGCAATATACTATCTTGGTCCACTCCAGTCATCGCGTAATAAAATCAATTAATGAATGAATTGTCAGTTGGTCGGCAGATGGAGTTTAAGAGGATCAATAAGAGGGGATTTAAACGTGCAAAGGACTTGAGTACTTATATAAGAATGTATATATATCACTCATCTTTTTGAGATGATGAGAAGCTCTCGTAGCTCAGTTGGTTAGAGCACCCGTTTAGTAAGCGGGAGGTCTTGAGTTCGACTCTCAACGAGAGCACTATTTATATTATTTCTACGGAGCTTCGTTTGATCTCATTAAAGTTCCGGGATTGAGAATTGTCAAACCTTTTTTTTTAAAGTAAACAAAAACAATTGTGCATAGAAGAAGTAAAGAAGAGGCACCTTCTAGATTTTTTTTAAAATAGAATGTAGATATTTTATTAACATAGCTTCTAAATAAATATCAATTGGCTGTGTGCTATACGAATCAAGAGAACGCGTTCCAATCTGGTTGACAGTCAGAGAACACGCCCATCAGAGAGGAAGATTAAGTCAACCATTGACTTTTTTTTGGCTTCAAATTTTTCTCCGTGGCTTCCAATTATAAACTGGTCTTCGTTCAACTACTAGCTGGATAGGAAGATTTTTTATTGGAGTTTCCTACTCGTTTTCATATCAACTAAAGACCCCATTTTGCATAGTGGTTGTAATGATATTTCTCAGAAATTTGATTTTTTTTAAATTTTAAATAAAAATAGTTTGATGTTTTTAAATCATTTTGATGCAGTAATATCAAAGATAATTTTTAAAAAATAAAAAATATATTATTTTAATATATTTCTAAATAAAAAACACTTTAAAAATCCCTTCACTTTTTATTTCTATATACTTTCTTAGTTTGCAAGCCGCCTATCACGATAATTTATTTTATATTTTTTTTTATCTAAGCTGAATGTTTAATTCATGCTCTCTCTCTCTCTCTCTCTCTCTCTCTCTCTCTCTCTCTCTCTATATATATATATATATATATATATATATCTGAGATTAAATTCAAATGATTAAAAGAAAGAAAAAATCAATAAAAATTACTAAACTAACCTAGTTATTTAAAGTATTTTTTATTTATAATTTTAATTTTGTTTTCTTATTTACTTAATTACATAAATTCACCCAATCATATGAAATAATGATACTGTGATAATATAACCTTTATATAATCAATATAAAAAGATTGTAGATCCCACATTAAAAAAAAAAACTTAAAAAATCACAGGGAAAAAATATTATAAAATCCCTTAGTTTTTCTAAGCAAATGGTAAACATCACTTGATGAATTAAAACCAAAGAGTTGATCTATAGCTAATGAGGCCTCATGGACATACGGTTTACATTTTCAACAAAAACTAGAAAGGCCCTTTAATGTGGGCCTGTTCCCAGAGACAGAGCCCATAAACCCATACATGCTGGTGTTAAGCAAGCCCACAAATCAGTAAAATTGCGTATTCATGAAATTCTAAATTAAAAGTTCACTTCACATGCCTGAAAAACTTCATGCATTCATGAAGTAGACGATATAAGATTCATGATTGACTAAAATTGATAAGAATATCCTAATATTTCTTTCATATCTATCTTTTTATTTATTTTAAAATGATATTATTTAAATGAAAAAGGTAATTAAAACAAAGTTTTTTTTTTTTTTTTTTTGTGTGCGTGTGTGTGTGGAAGCCTCACTTGAGAAAATAATGTGAAGTTCATACGGAAGGGTGCCACTAAGGTATATCATAATCAATCATTTGCCGATTAATTCATAGGACTGACCCGGTCAACCATTCATGGATTATTCCGTAGGATCACCCAGGATCGACCCAATCAATATCCAAAACAGCTCAAAAATAAGCCCCGCCCGAGCCAACTGCGGGTCGACAGGCCACCGACACACTAAGCTGCGCCGGGTTTAACAAATATACTACTTTATATATATCCGCAGGCCGTGGAATAATGGTCTCCAGAATACTGAAGCTTTGACAGTTCAGTTGAAAGTCAATGGTAGGAATTGAGCTCGTATAGAAATCTTTCAGTACAGCTTTTCTTTTAAAATAACTTTAGTGATTTGATATCAAGCATGTAGTAATGCTAAATTACTTTTTTTTTTTTAATATATATTAAAATAAAATATTTTTTATATATATATATTCACATCGTATATAAAAATTATCTAAAAATATTGATGAAAATCAATTTTAAAAACAAACCGCATTCTCACATTTATAGTAGATATATGTTACCTTGCTGATATTGGGACCAAACATTTAAACCATGGAACAAGTCCAAATTCTGTTTTTCTTACCTGGCTAGATTATTAGTGAAACAACCTCGATAATTGATCCACGGTTTTCCTCCGACTAGATAAGATGGCCTGCTCAGAGCAAAAGGCAATGGCACAACATGGAAAGCTCCAAATCAGTAGATGTTGCTGTCGGTAGAGACGTAGTTCGATCTATCAGCATGCATCCATAAGAAGAGACAAAATCGAGGACACAACGATGCATTGAGCTGAGACAGAAGTTTAGATGCAAGAAGCCAAGATAGCATGAATGGTATAGACTCGTTTTTTTTCTTTTTTTTGTCTTTAACTTGGAGATGTGCCTGTGCAAATCTCGCCAATGGGTCTGGATTTGCAGTAACTTTGATCTCCTAACAGCGTGTCTATTTTGAGGAAAGTGAATGGAAATGAGAGTAATCATAAGAAAAATAAATATCAGTAATCTCGCCAAATGGGTCTGAATTTGCAGTTTTTTTTTCCTTTATATTTTCTCTAGAAAAAAAAAAAATAAAATCATGAGAACTGGTTAACTAATTTTACTAAACAACATGGACTATATTAGAATTAACACTTCCGGACACCCATGTTAAAGAGGTCGAGAGTTTGAACCTTGGATTCTTTCTTCACGTCAAAGAACCATCAAGTGAAGCTAAGGATCTCGGATGACAGGTCAAGAAACACGGTGCTTAAATAATTGTGGGAATAGAACAGGCCGGTGCTCGCTACAGGTAAAAAAATAACTGGGGCAATTAAAGTTCTAGTCACAACTCAAATCCTCGACCGAGCCGTGGCCTTTGCCTGCCCAGTTCTCTGTTGATATCTTCCTAGTGGGCCTACTATAACAGATCAAGTTCATCTCATCCGTGTTGAAAACGAACGTGTTCCATAATTTAAACATGAAGAAATTAGGGTCTCAGAAACAAGATGCTGGCAGCCGCCGCAAGAGTCTAATCGAACCTGGAGGTGGAGAATCCCAAACCATATCAGGAGAAATCTGGGAAGCATCAAGCTTGATTAAGAAACCTGCAACAAAATTTCCCTTCGCAGAGGGTATGTTGCATGCTATCTTACCTCCTATACCTGAAACGTTTAGACGGTCCTCTATGAGCTTAAATTGGGCAAATTAGCAAGAATAATAATTACAGTAGAGAAAAAGAAAACAAGATTGGGTAAATCAAGAGTCATGTTCTTATTCTCAGGAAGCAAACTGTCCTGACACGTTACCTGCTTTGTCCAATAGATGTCTCTCATGGGTGCTGAGAGGAGAGATTAATAGAGTTGTACGGTAAGTTTTATGGTGTAGGACTGAGAGCATATCTCTTTTATTCTCGGATCTTGTTATCTCTAAGGCGTTCAAAAAACAGAGAAAAAACTTTGTCTTGGAAAAATTACTTGAAAGCCTATTAAAAAATATTTCTGACTAAATTAAATTAAGCTAGAAATATATACAGAATATCTTTTATAAATAAAATACTACGACGTCTGAGATTGTCCGAATTGAGAGTTTTTCGTGTTTCTAGAAGGTATCTCTGAGCCTGCCAATTCTTCCTGAAAGCCAGAGCTTCCTCAGAGCAGAAAATTGGGGGCCTGGTTGTGACGGCTTACGTGGAGTTTTTGTGGCCTATGGATAAATGGTCAACGGGGAGTTGAAGTTTTACATTGAAAATCTTCAACTAGATTTTTTAATTGATTTGCTGAATTATCAAGTCTGTTTCATATTTTTTATGATAATTATATTATAATTTTCTATCAAGTTAAACATTTTTCGAAATCCATATTAAATCGGTTTTGTAGTTTTTCTCATTTGTTTTGAAAATGAGCGTGTTCCATCGATTCAAACACCATGCGCTCCATATTTCTCATGTGTTTTTTTTTGTCCTGCCTCTTATTCCCGGCAAGATTTGTGGGGACGTGAGCTTGGATTGGCGAGGAAGAAGAATATATAAAATTAAACAGTCGGGACGATGCCATAATAAAAGTTATTTTTCCTTTTTAATTTTAACAATTTAATGTATTCAATGTATTCACAAGTTAGTTTATATATATATATATATATATATATATATATATATATATATATATTAACTAAAAGATAAATGGTGTCCTGATTTTACTGTGCATTGTGAAGAGATGCACTGTGGACTGGATATTTGCTCCGATGTTTCGCGCACGCACGTTCACCTTTTTTTTTTGTCGTTTATGAACAATGCATTAACGAAAAACCCCCTGAAAACGACAAAAAAGGTCATCAAACCAAGGGGCTCCGCGGTCATTATGCACCTTGGTTCGACCCGGTCCGGTCCGGTTCACCATACTTCCGATTTTTTTTTTAAATTGATAAATATGGATATAGCCCCTCATAAGAAAAAAAAACGATGAATTTGGAGCAAGGGCAGAACAGTAATTGACAATATACTTTTTATTAATTCTTTCGGTAAATGTCAAAGCGTGAGGGGCACGCGCCCGATGGTTTTCCTCCTCACGCCCTGTTTAGGTGAAGCATGAACTCTCATACGGTGACTGGAGATGAGCTACCGCCGTCTCTTCCGATGCGCCGTCGGGTCTTCTTCCTCTCGGTGAGGCGCGTTTCCACAACAGATGGCCGTGGACGCGGCGATGGGCGACGCAAGCCACTGGCCACCTTTCTCTCTCTCTTGCACGTAAAAGTGCAAGAGAGTCCCCCGGTTTTCGTAACTTTTCATTTTGGTCCTTATACTTTCAATTTTGTTTTTTGTCCTAATTTTTGTTAGAGAAAATTTGATTTAGTTCAATTGTGTCCTTCAATTGAAATTAATTCAATGTTAATGTTTCACTTCAGTCCTTCTTCTTTTAATTTTCGGATTGGGTTTAGAAATATTAATTTATTCGGTACAACAGTTTAAATTGTTTCAATTTTGTCATTTGATTGAAATTGATAATATATATTTGATTTTCATTTGAGCCCTTATACTTTTAATTTTGTATTTTAATCCCTTAATTTCTTTTTATAAGTTTAGTTTTGTTAAAAAAATAATTTTTTTAGGTCTTTTATTTATTTTATTTATTTATTATTAACACAATAATAATAATAATAATAATAATAATAATAATAATAATAATAATAATAATTTAATTTTTTTCTTACTTACTCTTTTGTTAATGTTTTTTAATTTTTTTTCCTCGGTATAATTTGATAATTTTTATTATTTTGATAGTGACAACATTGATAATTTTTTTTATTCTTTTATTTAATCTTTTGCTTAAGTTTTAAGGATTTTTTTAGTCTTTCATTTTTTTTCTTTCATTATTAACACAAAAAATATAATAATAATAATTTAATTTAATTTTTTTTCTTACTTACTTTTTTGTTAATGTTTTTGAGGTTTTTTTCTCAAAATAATTTGATAATTTTTATTGTTTTGACAGTAATAACAATGATAATTTTTAGTTTTTATTGTATTTTTTTGTTGTAGTTTTTACAATTTTTTTAGTCTTTCATTTATTTATTTATTCTTTGATAATAATAATAATAATAATAATAATAATAATAATAATTTTCTGCTTACTATTTTGTTTCTACTTTTTTTTTTCTCGGTATAATTTGATAATTTTTATTGTTCTGATAATAATAGCAATAATAATTTTAGATGTTAAGACTCCGATTTTGCAATTGTTATAATATTTTAAATTAATATTGATTTCTTTTTCTTTTGTTTTCTATTATTTTTATTTGCTCTTTGGGTTAAATGGTTTTTATGATTTTACTATTTGCGCAATAATAATGATGATTTTAGTGATTAATTTTTTATTATTTTCTTATAAAAATATTTTGGTTTTGTTTTTAATGATTGTTCAGGTTAATTAAATGATTTTGATTGTTTTAACAGTAATGTTAATAATAATTTTAATTGTTATAACAATCACAGTGACAGTAACATGAATATGAATTTTCAATTTATGTTTTTATTTTTTTATCGGTAGAAAATTAACTATTTATATTTATTATTTGATTATTGCAAATTTTTATTTAGTATTAATTCATTTAGTTTTTTTTTTAATTATTGGATAATGTTAATTCTTTATTCATCTCTATGTATCTATACTTTTGGTTTTTTTTTTATTGGAATTTTATTTTTAATCGGTTCAGTCCTAGATTTTTAATTTATATTGATAATCATTACTCTCTTTTTCTCTTTATTCATTATTTTTTTTGGTGTTTTCTGTTATTTCAATTTGTTATTTGGATTATATTATTTTTATAATTTTACTATTTGCGCAATGATAATGGTATTTTTTGTGGTTTTTTTAATTGTTTTTTTTTTTTAAAAAAAATCTATTATTTATTTTTTTAATGTTTTTCTAGGAAATTTATTTATTTTAATTGTTTTGAGAATAATATTAACAATAATTTTAATTGTTATAGCAATGATAATAAAAATAACATTATAATGAATTTTCAATTTATATTCTTGAACTTTTGTGGATAGAAAATTAACTATTTGTTTTTGTCATTTGATTATTACAGGTATTTTCAAAATTTATATTTTGTTTTTGTTTGGTTTAAATTGAATTATAAAATGAATTAATATTAATGCAGTGAATTATTAAATTCAAGTATCCTAATCTTCTTACTTTTTTAATAATGATAATAAATTAATGTTGGTTATTTCGTTAAAAAACTATTAAACAAATAAATTTATAGTAATTTAAAATTCATATATTATATAGAAAACTTGCACTTTATAGGATTTTTGAACAAATTTATTATTTTTACTAAATTTATAGTAAAATAAAAAATACATATAATTAATATTTTTTATATTAGAAAAAATATTTTGCCATCCGCAACGAGGCGCGGGCATTTAGCTAGTGTGTGTGTGTATAAAATGACGTTACTTGATATATTAAAAAAAAAACGAGTTATTAATTGAATATACCAGATCACAGGTTATTTAAAATTTTTAATAAGGTTATATTATTTAAAATTTTTAATAAGGTTATATTAGATTAATACATTTTTATAAATTTTAAATTACAGTTTCAAGCCGTCTAGATTTAATAGTTATATTTGAAAAAGTAAATATAGATTTAATAATTATATTTTTAAAAGTAGATATTTCTCAATAATCTAAAATAAATACCAGTTGTCACTTTAACTATACAGATTTTATTATAATCTCTTCTAAAATTCAAATAATAAATTATAATAATACAAAAACACAACCAATTTGGACCGCCAAACTTAGTGCATATTTGTTAGTATGGTTGTGGTTATTTTTGAAAATATGTTTTAATTTAAAAATTTATTAAAATACTTTTTTATTTTAAAAAAAATTGACATAGCACATTAAAATAAATAAAAAATATAATAATAATTTTAAATAAAAAATATAATAATAATTTTAAATAAAAAATAATAATACATTTTTTTAAAATATTTTTAAAATATAATATCAAAATGTAGTATCATAAGTCACTTAAAAGAAGATATCAATCCCCTGCTCTATCTCACGCTTCCACCTACGGGGCGACTAAACTTTTTTAACTTCGTACCCGTACTTTAAAAAAAGCAACTAAAAGAAAAATAAAAGGCAGCGGACCTACTTCAATCAGACGGCTCAAAACATTCATAAAGCAAAATCCAATGGTGTACCTGGATTTGAAGAACAAAAGACGCGAAAACACGGAGCCGCTCGTGCCCAGAGTTTGGAAGATATTCGCCTCGACAACCACAAACTACTCCTGGACCCCACAAATCACTAAAAACTCCCCACCGTTCAATCAGCAAAAATCCTTAACTCAACCACAGTTAATTTTTTAACTTAGCTTGTTAACCACACCCCCACTTTTTGCCCTCTCTTATACTCCTTCACCGCTCCCTAAAGCTCACTCCTTCCCCTCACTTACAGCTAATCGTCTCTTGGCTTATCACCAAGAAAAATATAACCATTTTATTTGATCATCAAGAAAAGCATCGAGATCAGCCAGTAATTATATCAGACCGTGAATATGAGCTGCAATGGTTGCCGAGTGCTGCGAAAGGGGTGCAGCGAGACATGCGTATTGAGGTCGTGTCTGCATTGGATCCCCACCCCTGAAGCCCAAGGTAACGCTACCCTGTTCCTAGCTAAGTTTTTTGGCCGCAGTGATCTCATGTCTCTCATCTCCGCCGTACCTGAATCCCAGCGCCCTGGTATGTATGAACGTTTAAATACACACCAAACTATATATATACATTTATACATGTAGAAGAGTACAAAATTAATTTTACCTTTTTTCTGTAGTTTTGTTCCAATCGCTGTTATTCGAGGCATGCGGGAGAACAGTGAATCCGGTGAACGGAGCTGTGGGGCTGTTGTGGAGCGGTAACTGGAACGTGTGTCAGGCGGCTGTGGAGGCGGTGCTTTCCGGTGAAACCTTACGGCCGTTACCTGGAATTCTCACTGGAGTCTTAGCGCCGAATTGTGATGAATCATCTGACAGTTTCTCTGCGGCTGCGTACGCCGTGCATAGCATGACGTGGAATCAATCAAAACCGTTTGATAAGGAGAATAATAATCATGTGGTGTCTGATCATCATGTGAATCTTTGTCTCGCTAGAGGAAGAGGTGGGAGAGATAAGAGAGGAAGAGATGCCGTGTCGTTTTATACAGGAGGAGAATCGGAGACCACAAGCTTCGAGAGCAGTGGGGCTGATAAGAAAAAACTTTTAAACCTGTTTGTTTGAATAAAAAAAATAATGAAGACACAGAGTACAGGTTTTGCTGTAGCCTCTTTTTTCCCTCTATAAATATAATGCCGGAATTTTAATCCGGCGCGTTTTTGGCTGGATATGGACAATTTTCCGGTGAACCTTTTTTTTTTTCTAGTAAAATTATTGGATACTCTTTTTTATTTTTATTTTTTTATGATAATGATGTTTATTGAATATTGATTATTTATCAATTCGATGTTTTTCGTATAATCCATCATCGATGGTTATATTATCTGTGAAATTAACTAATCTAAAAAAGGTTTGGGTAATTGAATGGTCAATCCAAGCGTAATTATTTTTATTTTATTAAAATAATAATATCTAAATTTTAAATTTGACTTAACCAGGTTCTATATCATGATTAAAGTTATTAAAAGTTAATTAAATCAAGTGGGTCGATCAAGTTGGTATTTTATATGATTTAATTTAAAACCTGGTGAATCCTATATTCTTTCGGATCTAGGATTTAACAAATACCATCTTTATTGATATTATTCAAATAAATAAATAAATAAAAATAGAATGAGCAGCATCATTAATGTTAGTTAATTTGTCTGGTCCGTACACATGGAGATGCGAGCGAGCTTCTCAGAGATTGAGATAAGCTGCCGCTGCTGCCGCCCAGACCCAAGTGGGTCTAGGATGGAGAACTGTGGTCTGACACGTGACGGGGGTTGTTCCACCTAAGAGCGAGAGGGCTACAGAAGTAGACGAACCATGATGGAAGAGTCTGGTGCGGGTGCTGCTCTCAGATTCTAAGATGCCATGATCTCCCTCAAGGATAATGTTAATTTGATTCAGAAGTCTAAAATGTCGAAACGCAAATCAAGAGCTGAGAAGATGGAATACATCGTGTATTCTAATAAGCTGCAGTGATTTTAGAGTTTTTGTTTTGTTATTTTTAAAAATATTTTTTTATTTAAAAATATAGTAAAATAATATTTTTTTTATATTTTAAAAATTATTTTTAAGAGTAGTACATCATGAACCCTAATGCATGATTAATCATTAAATTACTTATGTTGATTCGTTATACCATGTTAGATATTGACTGAGCCGGTCAAAACGAGCTGGTCTAATTTCATCGAAGTTAATCTAGAACTCTAATACGAAGACAAATTTGATAACATTGATTGCCAGAGGCTGCTCCCCGGTCTTCGGAGAGAGACGGGGGTGCGTCCTAAGTTAGTTGTAGATTGTATAGGAAGTATCAAATGTCTAGCTCAGCTACCCTGTCCCAGCTAGCTGATAATGTTTTGTCTCCATGGATGGATGATTTGATGCTGATAATGTTCACCGATGACAAATCAGTTTACGACGTCGTAATATTCGGAGCCTTCTCGATATAAATCCGATGTTGGCTTATTATCTATCTCTCTTTTCTGATCTCGGGTATCTCGCTGATTAAACCTCGGGCAGTAGCTGGGCTAGATGCCAAGTACAGCACGAAAGAAGCATGAACTTCACATGAAGGCAGATGATTTTTGACCCATGGTCTCAGACTAGCCGAGCAGCTGGTAGATGAGGAGGGAGCATCATAGAATTACGTACTTGACATGGGGGTGAAAAGGGTGGTCCCGCTCGAGATTTTGTGGAGAAAAAAAATGGTGCGGTGCACGTCAGCTTCCTCCCCCAAGTCCTGCTCCACTGGAAGTGCGTTCCACGGCATTTGAACACCCAAAATATTATTTTCTTTGACAAAAAGACAAGGTTATATGAAAAGAGAGCACAAGTAGTAAAGAGAGAGTCATTATTATTCCAATCCTTTCGAGTCGCTGCGTCTCCTAGCATATGCCGTGGATCCCACCTCATCTTCACCGGATCACCATTTCAGCATACTTACCTTCACCATCCTGTTCTAGCAATGGGAGTGGGGTGATGCGAAAGTAAAGTTATCAGGCTAAATGCTCTGTACTAGGAGAGAAATGTGCTTGTTAATTGAAGGGAAAAGGAAGGGAATGACGTGAAGCCGAAAGAGACTCTCAGGGAATCTTATTGAGATCGCATCATAATTCCTCGCTTTCAACATCACTGTATTTTTTACAAACAACATTATAAAAAGTCGATCACCTCCCTAATATATGGCAAGGAGTCACTATTTTATTTATTTATTACCATGGTCTTTTCAAGATACTTTATGGCTCTATAAACAGATGATTCGTCCGAAGCTTGCATTGGAATTCTACGATTGAGTAACTCTTCATCGATAAACAATTTGTCCTCTGGAACCCAGCCCATTTTTAAAACAATATATGATGAGATGGGGAAGGCGATTTTGTGATTGACGTTAAGACGTTTGGTGCTTTTACAGGTTATTTTAAGTAGAAAATATATTAAAACAAAGGTTTTTATTTTATAATTTCTGACATTAAGACATCAAAATTATTAAAAAAACACTTAAAAAGACATCAATTTCATATTATTTGAAAAACAGGCTGTAGCCCCAGAACAAACTTATTAACCTACTCATGTTGTAGTTCATAACATGAAATTGTATATGGCCGACGTTTTAGAACAGAAAAGAGTGGATAAGACCTTAGATATGAGATATTTTAGAATTGTTTTGTAATGAATTTCAAAGACAGTGTGGCGTGTCTATTACCTCTGCCCTTGTAACAACTCCAATGAGAAAACTAAAAAACACACTGAAGGGAAAAAACAAAAAAAATAAACTTACAAAAAGAAAACTATATTAAAGAGCTAAATTGATATTTTTAAGTTGAACATCTATTCATACATATTTGATCAAAAGAGCTAAAAATCATTTAATATATTTCTATGCAAAAATATAATTTTGATAATTCTTGTATTAATTATTTATTATTAATAAATAGTTATATCAATATCATATATATTAAAATAAATTTGATTTCTCTAAATAGCTTTTTTTCATTGGAATACAACTATAAAAAAATATTATATTTATACTATTTAATAAACCATATTATTAATTTGACTTCTCTAAATACTTTTTTGCCCTGACATGCTCTTACAGTCTCCATATCTTCTATTTTAAAACATGTAACCAAACACTAATTCTTAAGCAGCGGCGGTCTGTTCTCATGAAAGAGAATAACTGCAAGGCCGGCCCCGGCAAAAGCCTAATATAGCAATGAAATAATAGGCCCAATTCAAAGTAAATTCTTTCCAATTGTGTAATCAAATTTCTAGCAACTCTGTATAACAGCATTCCTTGTTTCGATTTCGATTTAGGTCACTAACTCCTGATCAAGCAAGGATAATAAGTCGCAGATACACAACGGGTGGATGAACAGAGAAATAAACTGCAGAAAATCATCGTTGGGACACCAAATGCATATAACAAAGTAAGCAAGAAATAAAGAAAGGAGAGGAGACTCGGAAAAGAAAGAGAATGAAAATATCATTATATATATTTACACACGATGAACTCTGCCCTACAGAGAAGTACCTAAATACAATCTAAATCTGGCTTTGAGATCGACAACTTCATGCCATCTACGTTTGCTTATCCATTCAATACTTTTCTTAGTTCCTTGAATCAGAGGATAAAAGGGTTTGATTTGATATTGTTAGCACTAAGGAAGGAATTAAGTGATTTGAGATTTTTACACTTGTCTTGTCAGGCTGGAAGGCACTCATTTTAGTTGTAAAATATGACTTCTCAGGCTGCATTCTTTTACCTGGCAACATGAAAACTTTTCGTTAAAAAGCTAACCGCATTAAAGGGAAAATGCCAAGAGCTACAGAATCAGATACAGATGGCTACTCTAGTAAGGCTATAGAAGTAAAATGGAGTTAGTTTCTATAAAAACTTCTTAATTCTTGGTAAAAGTAAACCAAACACAATTACCTGCAGGGCTGCAATGGTTGACAGTAGATCCTTGCACTGATAAAGCCTATTACACTCCTTCTGACTTGCCTTTTCAAGTTCCATCACCAAAGAGTTTACTTCCTCAGCCTACGGTAATGCAAGGATAAATAAACTATTAACACGCGGACAATTATCGCACAAAGCCATCTTCAGAGGCATTTTTCAATTTGTAAGATTTCATCCATCACTAACATCACTAAGTTGTTTGAGCACAATAAAAATCAGTAACTTTATATTTCCATTTGTGAGTCACCAAGAAAAGGCTAAATTTATGGAGCTTCTTTTGGGGGGTTAGCTTTTGGAGGGGCATTCACTGGGAGGACAACATGGCCAGCTCTGCGCAACAAAATGTGCAGTGGCTGCCCTTCATCCTAGAAATCCCTTCAATCCATCTCAAGATTAAACTTTAGACCTCTAGCTAAGCACAAACACTGGACCATCTAAAACTTGAAAGAAAATGCAAGTAAGGTCTTGGCCCCGTGGTCAGTGCAGCGTTTGTTTTTGCCAGCTATCCAGGTTCAAGCCTTGCCTTGCACGCCTATCGCCCCCGCGGTGTCTTACATGCTCACTAGGCTTGTAGGATGTTCAATGGGAATGGGGATCAGTTGTGGTGCGCGCAAACTGGCCCAGACACCGCGGTTATAAAAAAAAAAACTTGAAAGAAAAGGGCTTAGGCACAAGGGCTAATAAACACTATTATAGGGCACCTTCAATAGTTGGGCTGCGACAAATGACAAGTTTCCCAATATTTGAAGAACACTAGTAGTCAATTACTCATTGAAAAAGGTGATGCACTGCATGCTTACTATGTGTTGATACGAACCATACTGTGAAATGTAGTCAGTAGCATGCCCAAGCTATGGCTTGTTTAGTATAGGTGGCAAACATAATGAAACTGATACATTAAGGCTACGTTAGTTTCAAGTAAAATATATATTCCTCATGTTTGGTTCAGTTGGAAAAACTTGGTCAATGGAAAACATTTCCAATCAAAGGAGAAAAAAAACGCTTGAAACAAAGGAAGACAACATATTGTTCTCGTGAGATGAAAATATTCTACAAAATCAACTTTTTTCATATATACCAAACACCAACAATCATTTTCAAGTAAATTTTACTTAGAGTAGCCAAGGAAAGATAAATGATATATTTCCAGGAAAATATTGTTTACATAAATCCAAAAACAAGTTATTTCACATGCGACAAACAGAACATAACATGCAAAATGTTCACTTACTGATACTGAATAAAATTAAGAAAATAATGAAGGTTAAAAAAGGAAAATGAAAGAGAGAGAAGTGGGAAGAGGGGGGGAACAATGACCTTGGATAACAGTATGCAGATTGAGGATGCCATTGCCTGCATCACATCAACCGCTGAACATATAGCATCCTTCAGATTTTGGACATCTGCCTGTAGAGTTCCAAATCAAATATGCAATTATCAGAAACCCAACTGAAACCAACATGCCCAAAACAAAAATCACGACAAGGAAAATGGCACATACCCTTGCCCCACAAACAACAGGCAGACGGAGTGTGCTAGCCTGCAAAGCTTCAACGGCTCCCAATAAAGAACGGGAGTAATCCTGGTCAATCAATGCCAGTTCTTCTAAAAATAGCATCTGCAGCAATCATGCACCATTAGTTTAAAACACAAAATCACAAGAAATAAACTACCTTTAAGATCTTAATAAAGCATACATCTCCATTAAAATAAAACTTTAATTTGGCCACTGCTCTTTAATAAAACATAATAAACTTAAATAGCATTCAAAGCAATGATTTGGTTGAAATCAAGCCATATGGTTTGAAAATCTTTGACAATCTGTTCAAGAACACAGCCTAATGAGAGTCATGTTCATTTGACGTTGTGTGTATGTTTCTGAAAAACAGAGGATTTAAACACTTTCAATCACGAGATTTAAATATTAGCTTAAAATGATAAATGCCTTGAAATTCAATTTATTAGAAACTCTCGATGAGATATTCAAAAATTCACCAGTAAAATATGCATAAAATACTAAAATGAGTACAGCAACATAGGTAAACATAGTGCTCGCATGTATGCTGGGGATAATGCAGTTGTATCTTACTTGCCCCTTGAGGATGGAAATCAACTTCCAATTATGTCTTAGCCACTGTAACTCTGTTCTTTTTGCTCTAACAGACTCATACAGTTTTGATGTTGTCACACGTGCATTATACAGGCTTTTCTGGTATAGAGAAGAACATTCAGACAAGAAAATTCCTGTTAGATAATTTGACTGGTCAAGTTAAATTGCATAATAGATGCACCAGCCAAAATAAAAAGGTGTGGTAAGCATAACAAAATCAATACATCCACCATCATATAGGCCAAAAGTGGTAATGCTAAGTATTGCTATTATTTAGATATGCTTAAATAGCTTGACTTTGGCCACAATCTTACTAAATGCTAGAAGTGATAGATGGACAAATCTACAACACGTGTCTTCTCACATGGACAAGCTATTACAGTCGATCAGGCTTCAGTGAAAAATATTAATAGCTCAACATAAATAATATAATTGTGAGTTTCATGTTATAGAGTTGACTTAATCAAAATGATTTTAGAAGGGAACTAAAACACGAGAAGGGAGTTTAAGCAATTATTTTTAGTCAAAGCTTCTAAAAGCAATTTTGAAACCTAGCACCCATGACCTGTCAACACAATCAAAATACTTGAGCTGCAGAATCAGATTCCTATCATATTAAATACAATGGTAAAAGGTTAAAAAAATCAATCTTTTCTCCATCCCATCTCAAGCCAAGAAAAGATTCATCTTGTCAAAATGGTTTTATTAACAATACAAATTCTTTGTCAATAATAATCCTCAATCCCATTATTAATAATCTAGGCTGGCAGATGAAAAGCAAAATTCTAGAAATTTAAAACTCACCTTCCAATCGCATCCTACACAAAACTTTTTTAAAAATAAACTCTTATGATATGACAGATATATTTTTTTTTCCCACTGATCCACTATTATGTTTATTACCATATTAACAGATCATCTTCAGCCTTGATTAAATGAAACTCAAAACTAGACTCGATGGATGACTGAACTTGGATGGGAATTTAATGCCAAAATATCTTTTTTATACGGACATTCGAACCCCAACACCAAAATAACCTTCCACCAGTCACCATGACACAAATTTGATATCAACCTATAATTTCTTCCCTACTGATTATGCAAAGCATTAACAAGAACTTGCAAGTTCCCCTCAACTACTAGGTCGCAAATGTGAGCAACTAGTTGTTCAAAAAATTCATCTCCTTCTGTTGTGAATGACCGTGACTATTTACTTCTTGATTGCCTATCAATCTCAGAAAGATCTTAAGTTTTCATTAGGCATTACTTGACCACACTAGATTAGATAAATCCCCAGGTTAAACAAATAAATCAATGAAAATCAGCACTTCTCAGTGATAATTATGTCGATGGTAGAGCACCAGTGGCAGAACAACATGGAAAGAAGCAGCAAACATATTACAATGGTTTCCTCTCCACTAAAATTCTCTATGCCATCCATCAACTGGTAGTAGTTACCGAACAAAAACAAAAAATAAAGAAAATATATACTAAATCATAGAAAACAGCAATCATACCTCTACATTCAACCTCTGGGCTGACAAAGCGTAATCGGCTCTGGCATTGACAAAACGCCATTGCAACATCCGATTATGCAAAATCCTTAACAAATGCACCTCCACAATCCGATTCTCCCCAATCCTCCCTTTCCTAATATCAGCCGCAAAGCTCAAAATTGAAAGGGTACTGCTCGCATTGCTCAAATTACTACTTACAACACCTCCCATGGCATTCCTCACTCTCGAAGGACTCATTCCCCTCATAGGAGACAATGCAGCTCCTGATAATGTCCCAAACTTACCAGGTGACGCAGGCCGTAACGCTCCACCACGAATAGGAGACAACTGTCCCCTACAATTAACAACTCCTTTTGGAGAAGATATTGGACTATCACTTCCAAACTTCTTTGGTGCAATAAGTTTAGCAGGTGTAGGTCCTTTCAATCCAACGTTCCGAGAACCTGGCGACCCAGGTTCTGGTTGCCGCTTGATTCTATTATTTGTCTCTTGCCAAAACCTTGCCGGCACAATTAATCCACGTGCTCCACGTTCCCCTTGTACTCCGACACCGACAGCAGTTCCACTACTATCTGAAGTAGTACCAGATGAAGCACTCTCAGTATCAGAAGCCAGAAGATGCTCACTATGCATAACAGATCCATTAACATCCAACGGCTTTGCGGATTCAACTGCACTGGTATCAGAACTCAAACTGCTTTCAATTGATGACCTAATAACATTGTTGTTGTTGTTATCCACCATTGAGTGTTGCAATGCCCTAACGACATTCAAATTGACTCCAGATCCAGCTAATTTCTTCCCATCATCAGTACAATCCATGCTTCTAGTCATGGAATTCTGTTGCCTTAATCTCCCTGGCCACCGACGTTGCTCCATAGGCCTTGAGTTCTCCGCCTGATCAGTTCCTCTGGTAGGTATTGGAGTAGTTGCTTTACGCCTCTCCGGTGTTCCTTTTCTTCCAGCACTGGGAGACGAAGTTGGCTTCGCTTTACTGACTTGAAACGAAAACGACTCTCCTTGAAACGACACCGATAACCTTCTTGTTGAAGTAATCAACATTCTCTGAGCATTCGTTATCTCACCACCACCACCACCACCACCACCACAATTGGCACTTCCTATTCTCGAATCAAGAGAGTTAGTTCTCGGCGTAGCCGGACGCCTACGCTCCGATGACTGTGACCGTTTGATTGCGGAAGCAGCGGAAGGCGTTGGAGTCATCGTGGCCGTTCGTCGTGAAATTGACGGTGATGCGCACCGGTTGAATGCTGAAGTAGTGGGTGCCGTTGCCGATGCCGATGACAAGTAGCGAGAACTGACTTCCCGGGATTTGGGACGGCGAGGAGCGAGAGCATTGTCAGGGTCTGATGGTAACAAAGGAGGTCTCGCAGGGTTGAAGTTTTGCGTTGTTCTTGGTGATGATGTCGTTTTGGGGTTTATCGGTGATGAAACTGCAGCTACCATTGTCGTAAGGAGATAAATTCAAAATTCAATTCAGATATCATTCTTCTTCGAAACCCTAGTTTCTGTTTAAAACCCTGTCAATTGATTAATTACAAAAAATAATAATAGAGAGCATCAAGGAGATAAAACCAGTGAGTGAAAGTAGATTTAAGGAGAGTGTGAGAGAAACAGAAATTGACCGAAGAGTTTTTTTATGACCGTTACCGTTTTCCGGCGTGATAGTGGAGAGAGTGGTGTCGTTTAACTGTAGGCGAGATTTTAGAGCATAACTGTCGTCCTCCCTACTTTTTTTTATAGCAAAAGTGAATAAACACGGTTTTTGAAGATTTGATGATTTACTCGCTGGTTATATATGGGTTGGAGACTCGCGCGTTATGGCAGTGACGTGGCTAATAATGGGGGTATTTTTGGAAATGGCCAAGGAGAATGTCGCTTTTCGATGACGTGGCTAAACGTGAAAGCGAGTTTGTGGTTGTACGCTAAACTGGAGGTGTGGGAAAAGAAAGGGGCAGCGTGTGAATCTTTGGAGCAACGTTACGCAAATGACACCGAGCTGAATTTTAAATTTCTTTAGAATTATGGAAAAAATAGCCGTTTTGATTTTGACGTGCGAGACTACTGCATTTGATAGTGCAGTTAAATATTATTATTTTTAAGTATTTTCAATAATTTCAATATACTAGTATTAAAAATTAAAAAAAATATTTTATTTTATTTGAGAAAAACCTCTACAAATACAAAAATATGGTACATATATATCAATGGCTTAGATAAGAAAACAATGGTCTGGATCACCAAATTTTCCTAAAATGAAATTGCTAAGCCAATCTACTATTTAAATATGGTAATAAACAACAAGAGCTCTTGGCAGGTGTAAATTGATAAGGATAATAGGGTAATAAACATATAAAAAGGTGTCAAAGTAATATTAATAATGATTTGTTTTTGCCCTTGACTAAAACTCTCACCTTCACGTAAAAGTAAATTGAATGTAAGATTTACAAGGAAGGAATTTCAGTTCAAACTAGGGTTTGCTCGAGGTAAAATGAAAAGTGGTTTCAAAGTAAGTCATTGGACTGGGGAGGACAAGGACAAATGCAAAAAGGAAAAAACAATATTATTTTTAATAATTTATTTTTGTTTTGTCGGATAAAACAATTCATCATCATCATTTGATCATGTTCATAATGCTTTTCCTAGACCCAAATGATGGTTTATGTCTCTTGCTTAAGGTAAAATGGAAAGTGATATTCAAAGTAAGACATCGGACTTATGGTCAGACAAACCTAATTGTGCTGACAAGACATTTATTCGTAGAGTTATTCACACAATTATAGAGACATGGGATGGAAAGACTTCGACGCCATTAAGTTTTTTTTATTTAAATTCTAAAACATATTCTCAGAATAATTATTATTATTATTAATCATGGTTTAATCATCTAGGAAAAAAAATCAATATCATGCGTGCTAATGATGCATTGTACGTAGTAATTTGTTATAATTAAGGTTACATTTAGTTGTGATTAGAAAATATTTTAAGATAAAAAGATAGGAAAAAAAAACGTTAGGACTGAAAATAAATAAATCTAGAATATTAAAAAAATAAAAGATAAATATAAATTAAAATATTTAATCCCGTTAAATATTAGGGCTTGCAGGATTGAGCCTTTTTCTTTCTTTCTAGATTTGTTTTCTATTCCTTTTCTTCCAGTTACGTTCTTCCTTACAGATTCATTTCTAAATTTGATTAAAAAAGGGTTAAGAAAAATTGTGAATAGTCCATGTGAGGAGATTCGCAATGCAATTTGAACGGTGAATAACTGCACCTCGTAGTTTTTTTTATTAATATTTATTATATAAAAGACTCTATTTTAATTTATTTTCCTTGTGAATCATGTTTTCTTAATTTTTGACGCGTGCTTGATATTATGGTGCCTGATGCTTTTGAAAAGTAATTTTATTATGAAAATAGATTAAAATATTTTATTTTTTAAATTTCTTACATTAATATATTAAAATGATTGAAATACATTAAAAAAACATCAAATTAAGGTAAATATGTTTTTTTTTTCAAAAAAAAAGAAGTTAATGCATACCAAACGAGGAGAGCATCAACCACCTAATGAGGAAAATAAAGAATGTAATCACCAACTAAATTAAAACCCAATAATTAAGATGGGCCTAGTAAAGTCACTTACGTCCCCAATAACCAAACCCTAACTAACTATAATTAATATTATTTTGATGAAGGAGGACCCTTGCCCTGCTTTGAGTTCTTATAACTCAAACTCTCTATTAAGTTAATCCAAGTCATTAGTGCTTTGCTTTATTAGCCCGTGTGGTATCAAAATCAATCCATCCTCTTTCCACCCCGGGCCCCACATTCTTAATTATTTTTAACCTTCCAAATACTGTGAGCCTCCATTTCCAAAATCCATTATTATGACGTACTCTTTTTTCTCCCTAGCATGCATTTTATTACTACTTATAATAGCTTGATTATTAAACGTGGAAGCATATTTAGGGTGATTTCGATTCTACATGCCTTTTAATTTTTTCTTATTTAATAAAATATTAAATTAATTTGATGTTTTTAATGTCTTAATCCAAATTAATCTAATGTTTTTAGCATGTTAATAAAATATCTGTTTTTAAAAAAATCATTGCTGACACACGATGATAATTATAAAGCATTTTTTTTACTTAAAAACATTTTTGTATATTAATATATAAATATTATAAAATAACTTGTATCAACTCTATCAATTAATTTTTTTATCTAAAAGTTTAAATTGATAAATAAAATTTTAAAATATAATTTATAATATTTTTTAATATATCCTCTCAAGTAAAAATTCTTTAGATTTAATATTTATATACAATTTTATATTTAATTTTTATTAAATAAAATAAAAATAATAAAATTCTAACTGGATGAACATGATACATCTAAAGGAGGAGGTGGGGAGAGGTAGGCAGCTTTGGCAAAAGTAAAAGCGTGCCTCTCCTATCTAATTCCATCCCAGCCCTAAACTTGAATGAATTTATAGCTCTTGTATCCACCGAAGCCAGACATTACTAAACATTCATCGTCTCCAACTGGCATAATAACTCTGTGAACAGTGGGGACGGCTTTGAAAAGCCCTTGTGCCTATAAAAAATTGTTTTTTTCTTTTTAATTTCAACAAACTATTAATTCCGGAATTAATATTTTCTCTCTCAGCAACATGTCTCCAAGTATAGATTTAATTCAAGAAACAGCTTGTTTGTTGGTTTTCGTTTGCAGTTTACAGTAACGAACAGGATCAAGTGGCCGCTCGTTCTGCTACCACTGGCATGCTAGCTAGTTTTTGGTACAGCTAGGCAAACAAGGCAGCGATGAAAAATCTACAGTGGAAAACCTATACAAAATGCTCATGAATAAGTTTGAGGTCTGTGAATCAGAATCACGACTTGGACGCCACGAGCACCTTGCAATTTGCATGCTCGTGAAATCAATGTATAAAAGGACCACTCAGAAAAAGTCTGTTCCTTCGTCAGCACTCAAATTAATAAAGATTTTTTCTTTTTTCTTTTTCTTTATAAACAACTCTCTAAGTTCTACGAACCATAATCATCAAGTTCTACCTGTATGAAGGATTAATTTACTGATTCGGTGATTGTTCAAAACTCGAACCAAACTGGGTTTTATTTCTGAATTATTTTGAATATGGACTCGATCATATATACCAGAACTCAGCTAGCATGTCAAGTACTCTAAATAAGGCTTCACGGGGTCTATAAATTTTCTTAAACTATATTATTTTAGTTTTCTAAGTTATTTTGGGATTGATTTGCAGATCAAGCTGACAATCAATGACTCCTGCTTTAAACCGGCCCGCCAACAATGATGCAAACAAGCATTTGCCTAACCAGGCGTTTCTGTTTAAAACTTTCATTTGATTGGGAAACTTTAATTATTAAAGATCTTATTGATTAGATGGCAAGGAATAGCTACAGAATTCGATACATAATTATTTTATGAGGCATGATGATGAAGATGGAAATGATTGCTTTATTAACACTACTCATGTCAAGCAATCTTTTCCACAAACATTCATCAGAAGTGCTTAATTGCCTTGCAAAAATGGTGATAAACCTAACTGAATCAACCCCAGCTTGCTCTTTCTTTCTCTAACAAGCACCTGACATGAGTAGTTAGTACTGTTTTATCGCAATAAAAGAAGTCCCAGGCACTCAGATCAAGGAGAGAAACAACACCTGAGCGGGTAAAAAAAGCACAGATCTCTCTAAGATGCCCTGTCCCATGCTGCCTGTTTTTGTCCTAGCCTCTCTATATGAGAGTTTCCCTTGCTTTTATGTAGTTACTTGTGATTTGAAAAAAATAAAATAATTAAGAAAAAAACTACAAATCATATAATTTGAAGCCTAAGAAATATGCACTGTAGGTTATAGCTATATTTATCTAATTCCATTGGTGGTAATTGGTTGTTTGGACGGTGATTGATAGCTTCCAAGGTAAAGATAGAAATTGCTTAACCATTTTTTAAAAAATAATTAACATGGATGGTGATCAAACATCATAAAAAACATTAATATGAAATGATTCAGCAAACTAAAAAGTTGACTGGGACATCATGTGGTTCCAAGCTGACATCTGCACTGATTTACAGGCAAGCTAATTCGTTAGTAACTTAAAAAAGATGGCAATCAATTTAAAATCAAATCTTTATTAACAAATCATGATCGTTAGGAGTTGGAAAGTGTCATGACTTAAGCAACAATTTATATTATAATTGGTTCTAAAGTAACTAAGCTTTACATTAAGTAATTAACGTTTCTAAACTAACGAGCGATACCCCACTTTGAAAGTTAGGATAAATGCCTTTTTTACTCGCTCCAATTGCTTTAATGTGCACGATGCTCATCTCTCGATTAGCAGGCCCAGAGAAGAAAAAGAGGGGAGACCGTAGGGACTAAAAGATGGCCGAGGCCATCTTTTACAAGTCTTATCGTGATACTTTCTATCTTCTCATTGAGAGATTGTGAAGAGAGCATGAGCTAGCTAGGAGAATATTGGTGCACTATCTAGCTGACGTTGATTGATGGAAAAAATTGGATGGTAATTATAAGATTTAGCTTGGAGAAGAAGGTATCGTATTTGTTCGATATTGGGTCTGGTCAATGAGGGTTGGTGTGTAGATAATTCTACTTTCCTTGATTTTTTTCCTGCTTTTAGGTTTGGTTTGGCCACCCTCTAGCTAGATCATTTTCTAAGATAAAGATTATTGTTCATGGTTAGCACTCAATTCTTATCAAGACTCTCGAGAGGGACACCATGATTGATATTCTCTCCATGTCTTTGCCTTGTTTTCTGCTAGTTGCTTAGCAGGTATTCTCAGTATATAATATTATTCAGGGAAATTGAATTTCATGCAATATCTGTCGTCAAAAATTTCAAAAACAAAAGTAGATGTAAAGTAGAAATGCAGTTGCCATTGATTGAAGGTTCCACGAATAAAGCCTAATTATAGCTAGGTGAAGATGCAACGCTAGTACATGTGCTGGAATCCCCAGATCCTTCGGACGTCAGGGATGAATGGTCAGTCGGGAAAGCTTAAATTAATTAAGGTTAAATTGCTTTAAACCTTTCTTGAACTGAAATGGACAAGTTTGAGGTCTTTGAATGATCAGAAGCAGGACTTGGACGTCACGATCGAGCATCTTGCATGCTTGTGATAATGTGCACCGCCTAAGGCCCCGTTTGGCATTGCGATCCAATCTGTTTATTGTTGTTTTTCGATGTTTTTTTTTATTTTATTTTTAAAATTAGCGGTTTAGTGTTTTTAGATCATTTTGATGTGCTGATGTCCAGCAACCACACTCCCAAACACCTCCTAAGACTACTATAAAAAAAAGTTCGTTCCTTCGTTAGCACTCAAACTAATAAAGATATTTTCTTTTTTACATTTTTTATTTTCCACAGGAACAATTCTCATAGATAAACAAAGCCTATACACCATAACTATTAAACATGGTCAGGCTCGATTTTTTTTGGAACTATATTATATATTAATCAGGCCAAAATCTGTTTGCCTAGATTCATGTTGAAAATAAAATAAAATAATTAATTTAGTAAAAAAATCATATTAATTGGATGATCCATTCAAAACCCAGTCATAACCTAATATTGTTTTATTAAAATAATATTTTAAAAAAATATATAAGAAAAGGGATACCGGAGCACAAGAAGAAGCTTTTAATTACAAATCTAAATTAAGGTGCGTGGTAAGTTAACAACCATAAATTAATTAGGAGACGAGCTTGAGCATCTCTTTTAGGCCACGGATAGTATAACGAAGTGTAAGCAAGTGATCATATAACGAACAAGCAGCAATATCTGTTAATTATCATTATTACTCCAATTCAGGGTAGAAAGCAATATTCTTACCCCATTGATTTACTGCATGCGTAAATATTAGAGTAATTGTTGAAGGATAGCTAATTAATGTCAAGCTGATCATCAAATTACAAGAAAATTCAAACCAAGCAAAGCAGGATACATGAGCTAGCTATACGAACGTAGACATTAAGACAGGCAAGGCACGTACTTGAAACACCAAATAGAGATTAAGGGCTACATCGTTTTTTGAGAAATTAATGATCATGTCCACCCAGCTAACCCAAGGGTTTTGGATGGCCAGGACCAGGAGGAGAAGGCTTGGGAATATATGGGTTAAGAGGAGAGCCATGCACAATAGGACCGGGTTTTATGATAGCTTTTGAGCTTGGAACTGGATCGATCGGGTGGTAATCTTCCAGGCTCACGTCGTGTGCATTGGTCTTAACATCATCGTTCAGATCATATTCATTTTCCTGCAGTTTCATAGGACAAGAATAGAAAGGGATCTGTTAATTAGTTTGTTGCATGTTCATAATTAAAGAAAAATGAATTAATCTTTTTAGCCAAAACGACGCCCTTTTATGCCTACAGTACCTTGAGCTTCCTGCTTCTTGTTGCCATTGCCATGCTAGCACTAGAGTCGGTGAAGATCACATCTGGATTTACATTAAGGAATTACAGTGTTAGCATGTTCACTAGCCATTGGTTCAATGCTAAGCAAAATTCAAAAATTGGTGTTTCGGCGTCATCAATTTTCGCCGTTTCCCCCGCTGAAGCGGGTCTCTCTGGAAAAACCATCTTACGAGATCTTGTGCACCAAATCCAGAGCATAATCACTGACATGAATTCCAAAAGACTCCACATGACATGTAAATTGAACATGCAGGGTTTGATAACCCTTATCCACTGTTGGAGAGGAAGAGAATACAAGAAATGGCAAAAAATTGTTGTGTTCAAGGACTAATTGACCACAAATGTAACTGGAAAAGATTTCCAATTGTTCAAACAATCCCATGATTTGAAGCCAGTATCCTGGACTGACCCTTAATGGTTGCAGCATGCTTACAAGGCAACAAATAAATATTATTCACTCTTCTGCTATACCTATACAGTATTTAATTACAACCAAGGATCCATGCAAGAACAACGACAGGTTCCAGATGAATAGAAGTTATACCCTCTCTAAAGCAGGCTTTTGAGAAGGGAAATCTAAGCACCTCGTCTTTGTGTATCTAGTGTCCGTACAAGCCTTTGAACTAAAAATTCATTTTTGCATAAATCAATGCGCCAAATAATAGAATCCATGTATAAACGAATCTAGGCCACCAAAAAGTGATAAGAATTTTCTCAACTGTTTAAAAATTACCTTTTTAATTCTCTCATTCTCGAGTCTGTCTAGTTACAGCCGAATATCATTTAACAGTACTACTCTCCAGTCTGTCGGAGAAAGTTGCAGAAATGCCCGTGTTCGATTAACTTCAAGCACATTGATGATTAAATATATTGATTACCGGGTAAATATTTGGGATTTCGGAAGCTTTACTCAAGCATGATATGGGTTTTCTATGTATACTTGCACCTGATTTGTCATGAAGGCTAACTACAACAATAAATGCTGCTGGTATGGTGATAGAACAACCCAATAGGGATCACGAAATTCGACTCTTAAGTAAAAGCAGGGAATCAGCTACACAAGAATTTTGTATTGCAAGCACCGATTTCTTAGGGTGACTTCTGCAATTGATAGGTGAAAGAAAAACAAACAATTCCGCTTCAATTACAGAGATCAAAATTATAGCCTTGACACTCGTGATGAAGAGGGGCTGGACTCATTTAAGGTACCGATAATGGAAAACATATCTCCTCAAGTTATCATTGCTTTTTTCTCAATCTGTATGTTAATTATAAGAGCCAAATGTCAATATGCAATAAAAGTGCAGGCAATGTCAAGAATCAAAACCCAACAACCAAATTAAGAAAGACAATGAGAATCTATACAAGATCCTGCATGAAATCAGAAATGTTCTGCCAATGTCTTTGTCTTACAGTACGATGATGCAAACAAAGCCACAAGTGGAGCTGAATATAGTTAGTAGTACCCCTTAGGCACTTACCAGTTATTGCCAGGCAAGTTCTGCCTGGTGAGCAGTTAAGGAACATTTGGGCTGTCCCAACCATCAAGTACAAAATCCAGAGCCCAGAAACCTTCATAATGTATTGAAAATAACAGAAAGGACACAAACAAAAGCCTCTCCACGAACCCTAACTGTAGAGTTTTTCTTTAAAAAGACACCTTTCAGCCCCTTAGCAAGCAAGCCCACAGAGAAGACCAGAAGAAAAGGGGGGGGGGGGGGATGAATGATCGCTCAGCTTTTAAGAGAGCAAGAGAGTCCACCAGAAAATCAATGGAGATAAGGAGTAAAAGGGTAAGAGCCCATGTCTAAATATTTAAAAAAGAGACAGCATTGTTTTTATGAGGGCAAGTGAACAATAAAAGAAAGCATGTGGGCATCGTTTTCTTTCATTGCTGGAGAGATGCAGGAAGGGAGTTAATTGGGGTTTTGTCTGTGTTGTTTGCTTTTTAGTGTAGAAGAGAGCAGTGAGGAATGAATGAAAGAAATTAATGCAGATTTCGAAAGAGTTGTGGTGGAATGCGAGCCGTCAGGCACGTCCTCTGCTGCTCCTGAGTCCTGACAGCAAAGCAAAAGCAATTTTGCGCCAAACTGCCTTGCATCGCCTTGTTTATCCAACGACACCGTTCCTTTTTTGCTAGGAGTTTCCTATTAAATTCGATGCCATACATCTGAAGAAAGTAAATTCTCTTATCACTTGGACCACCCTCCAAGAGAATCATTGTTAAGAAGTTCCAGTACTTACACCTTCTTAAGGGCCAAGTTGGTCAATGATCCGAACACTCCTTGGCAATCAAGAAAAGAAAATCTATCAGATTTTGAGCAATTTTATGTACTGAACAAGCTAGAGATCCTATTTTTCTATAACTTGATAGCTGTTCCTGTCTTCTTTCAGCTCAAGAAGACCACTGATCAAACTAACTAAAAAGTCAAATTCTACAGATGGATGAACGAACGATGTAATCCATGATATTTTGAAGGAGTTGTGACGGTGCTGAAATTCCTTGACAAGACATATCAGCGCAAGGATGATAGGAAGCAGAAGTTCAGTCTGAATTGCGATATTTTTCTGCACCCTTCAGTATTATGATCATAACTTTCGGTCTGAATATTAAAGTGATGCAAGAGATGCATGTCGCAGGCATCAAGATATGATATTTGAGGTTTTCGAGACTCCAAATTCTATCACTTGGACCTTTGTTTTTCGAGTGAGCTCTTTGGATATCAGATCTATTATTCACAATTTTGATCTGCACGTAGTTCTATCTCTTCTCTGGGAAACGACAACTAAAAAAAAATCTGATATATATATAGATAGAGAGAGAGAGAATTATACCAAACCAAACACCTGTAGAAGCATTAATTTTGACTTGAAAGTTTTCTCTTTCTTCAGAGGAGTCATCGAAGTACGGGCAAAGCCTTTCAAAGCACGAAATATGGGACAGATACCCGACATTGTTGATGGGGAAGATGAAAGCGAGAAGGTGGACAACCAACAGAAGTTCAAGATTTAACAAGATTAATATTTAATGGGAAATTCGATCCAATTTAATCCAACGATTAAATTTTTTATCATCGCATTTCGACAGAGATAATTAGTCTGCCTGTTCTGGAATTTCTTGAATTTAAACTTATTTTGAAATTTTTTGGATTTAAATTTATTTTATTAATTCATAAAAATATTTATCAGGTAACCAAACATCTATATTAATAATAATAATAATAAAAAAATCATATTTTCACACCCATGACTCCCAACCACATACATCTACAAGCCCGGCTACAATACCAAGTCTTGTAAGCTTGTAATACTACCATGGATCACAACCACAGCAAACAACACAGAGCTCCCATGAGGGAATTGTGAGTGTAAGAAACAGATCATAAATAATCATGACAGTTTCAAGGTTGGAAGTATCGGGTTCAGTTTTTGCAATTTAGGCCCATTCTCTATCTGGACCAGGAGTGTTTCAAATACAAATCTTGTTAGTAATTCATTTGATCTGGTCGGATTGATGCAAGAGACTCGGCAGATTTGAGCTATCAGATATGGATTTGTCATAGAATGCCTACAAGTTCAAATATGTCAAATGATTTTTCTATCAAAAATACTTATGATTTTTTATTCGACATTAGATTGTAATTGGATTTTATCTGATGCTCTACAAGTCATACTCGGAAATCTGTTGAAGTCGAAAAGATTTCCAAATTAGACCCAGGAAATTTTTTTTATTATTATTGTTTTCTTATGTTTCTTAATATTTTATTTTCTTTGTTTTTCCTGGTTATTTCCTGGTTTTCTTTTCTTTCCAGCATAAGACAGCTAAGTTCCTATTTTAACCATCGAAGATCATTCAAAATTATTTTCTGTGTGTAAGAAATAGCAGCGGCAAAGTTTCTTCAAATCCTTTCCGTTTTTTCTGTAACAATCTTGTGGAAACACGACTTTGCCAGTAACCAGACCCCAGCAGGCTTCAAAATCAAGGGTGGTGAGTAAATTACTCGGCGAGCCCCCAATACAAGTAGGCAAAAGAAAACCTTGCGTTCTGAATAACCATATGGTAATTAAATTCAAGAGTTCAATAGGGTGACTGGATCGTGTTTAATACAGCACAGTTCAACAGGTATCTGGGTTAGGGTTCAATATGTATCATCTCTTGTTCTCATGACTAGTTGATCAATGTAATAGACCGAGTTCTTGAGGATTTAGATATTTCTATTGTTTTTATGCTCCGTTACTTTGCGGAGCACTCCAATTTTCCTCGATTTCCTCAGATCGTACCTGGTCAAGGGCCTCTATTTCGATTTCCTTGAGTTTGGCAACCGCGTTATGGCTTTTTACAAGCTTCCGGATACACTTGGTCCTTGCAATAGTGTTCTTGACTATATATAATGACCAGCAGAATAATCATTTGGCTATTTCGCATTTGGAACTTGTTTTCCTTCACTGATCACGTTTAACTGGTTAAGCAGTACATTAAAAACACGAAATTCACAATTCCAAGTCTTGCAGCTGTGCATTAAATTGAATTGTTTGTGTAATTCTTGGAGGGTAGTCATTTATCATGATGTAAAAGAAATTTAACTATCAATATGGAACATAAGAGATATGAAAGAACTTCGTAAATTGCTTTGACAGGCTGAATGTCAGGTTTCGTTTAGGGTTGCTAACCATGATTTGCATCTAAAACCATGGTTTTGAAAAAATATCAAATTTCAGCTTTATCAAAACCCATGATTTTAAGGGTGTTGAGTTTCAAAAAAAAAAAAAATGGTTTTGAAAGGGCTACCAAACACCTACTTTTGACTCAACTTGCTTTTTTCCAACTTAACCACAATACCAAGGTACTTCAAACTCATCGGCCTGGTGACACAGGGACCTAAAACACTACAAGGTCAACCAGGCACGCCAGAAAAAATTCTACTGTCTGAGCTAGGTTGCAAGAATTATCATGTGGTCCTTCAATAAGGTATCTGGGTAGGTTCATCTTTATACACTCTGTTAAACAAGTGCAAGCTTAGACCAAAAACCACATCGGTAAAACCCCAGGTTGGCTAATGTTAAACAGAAGTCTAAACAAAGGAGAAATCATCACAAAACATAAACAGTGAGTGAAATTAAAAGACAAATCAAAATTCTCTAAACAAATTCCATTTTCTTCAATAACACAAGACAATACAGTTAGGACTTCATAATTCAGTAGATTACATCGCTGGAGATATTAAAAGAAAAGGAAAATAAAACCCCCTCACAACATATTTCAGACAGAGCCTTCAAAAGCAGATATCAATTATTCCTCAATTCAGCGGTACTGCAGTCAGAAACAAACACGAATAAGTCTCACTTCACTTAATAAACAATTTTAGCAACGTCAATGCAAGTGATCTATGGCAATCCCATACTTTAAAGAGTTTACTACGAAAATCTTTCCTATTTCATTCTCTTTTCCTTTACAGAGAGGAGGGATGAAGGCTTAAATACTCTAGGGAGATTTCAAATTGTGAACCTTGCTTTGTAAAAGAGTCCACCACAAATTCAAGCTAGGTCGAATTAGTTCCTGTTTTGATTCATTCAACTTACAGGATGTATCTAACCAAACATTTCATCATAAAAAAATATTGAAAAAAAAGGACCTCAAAAGTTCAAAATTGTATGACAGGGGCTATTTACCAATCTAAAAATAAGGGCATTCTGAAAACAGTTCAGACAGCGACCATAAGACTGTATAAGCCAACAACAACAAATGTAAGGATAAAAATAACAGGATTAACAAATATCTGTCTTCTTACCTTAATGAAGCCTATTTCCTTAGCATTGCTGCGGAAACACTGCCTGCAACACATCAGTCCATACTTCCTGATTATCCCATGAGGGTTTCCACAAACTCGGCTGCCAACACGGATATTCCAAATCAAAATCCCTAACTAAATACAGTTAATAAAAGTGGAATTCACTGAGGAAAGAGATTTAGTCCACATGGCAACTAGATGACTGCTGTAACATGACCAAAAGAACAGAAATACAGTGACATGATCTAAAATGGATCGCCATCATTTTACAAGGACCTAAGCAAACAATGCAATCAAGAAGAACATCAAACCTAAGAAAAACTTAAGCAAATATGAATTTCATGATTTGTTCTATCACACTTGAAGACCAACCAGCGAAAATAGATAGCATACATTAAAAACCCAAAATAAAAAAAGAAGACAGGACATGACACTTAAACAACATGGGAATCACCAAATCAAGATGGCGGTAAATAAAAGAGGGAGAGAGGCTCAGTTCCATAAAATACCAGGTGCGGGATCCAGGACCGTAGCTCTTGGGATGCGAGTTCCAAACATTTGAGTGGCCCATTTCGTTGATGTGATCGACAGTGTAACGCCTAACTTACTGCGCCGCTCTCAAGAGCCAAAACCCTGACCGAGATTTCTTTTACAGGGAAGGTGATATGCTGCTGCTTTTATAGGTCATTTTCATAGTTGTCACCATTGACTTGGAAAACTATACGGGCTTTGGATCATATCGGTAGAATTGGATAAATTCAAACGGTATTTTTTAAAAACAATATCAATTTGTTGAAAATTCAGTAGGGTGAATTGAGTTTCATTATATTAATATTTTATTAAATTTAACTAAAAATCCAGTTTAGATTAAATCTTAAATCTTAAATTTCTCAAATTAATTTATTAGAATTGGTCATATTTAATGATTATAGGTTTTAAATGTTAAGTATTGTGGTAAAATATATTTTTTAAAAATAATTTCTTAAATTTTACAGACATTAGAAACAGTAAAAAATATATAATTTTTTTTTCCAGCTCATTCAAAAAAAAAAAAAAAAAGCCTGCTTGTTAATTCTAAGGTTCTGGACTATGCTAAAGGCCCATATGTAAGCCCACAAAAAGTAAACTCAAAGGCCTCAACTTCAATTTTGAAGCAAAAAGCTACTGCTTGTAAGGGCAAGTTTAATGGTAAGAGTTATTTTGAAAAGATAAATTTATAAAATAGTTCTTTGAATAGTGTATATTTGACTTATTTATTGATGTGTTCTCTAATAATAAAAGTTATTTTGGAGAGCTATTTTTTGTATCTTATTTTAAATAAAATTTAATTATTTTATATATAGTTTAAATATACAATTAATTATATAATTAATAGAAATAAGTTATATAATCAAATAATTACTTTTGAAAAACCCTCCTTCAATAAAATTATTTTTTAAATTATATTTAAATTAAAAAAAATAAAGTAAAAGATCCACAATATTTGAAATTTAAGCTACTTATTGTATGTTTTTCAAGTAATTATATGTTTTTTTATGGTTGTTGTATTCGAAGTTAATTATTTATTGTCTTAAATTAATAGGATTTTTTTAAAATTATTTTTTTATGCTAACTATTTTCTTATGCTAATTAATAATAATAATTATAATTATTATTATAATTATTAACTCCCCCGATTATTATTATTATTATTAACTCAACCCTCCTGTAGAAACCTACTTTTTTTTTATTATTATTATTATTAACTCAACCCTCTCGTAGAAACCTTCTTCTTCTTCTTCTTCTTATTATTAATGTTATTATTATGAATTAGTAGTACTATAAAAGGCCACCTCTACCCATAGTAACCCTAATTCCCCCCCTCATCTATCTCTCTTTGCTTTTGTTGCCGCTGCCCACCCCCATTTCCCTCCCTCCCTCTTTTTGCGTTGCTGCTCTCTTTCTCTTCATCTCCTCATCCTCTTCTTCACTTCTTTTTCTTCGTTGCCTCCCTCCATCTCACTCTAGTGTGTCCTTTTTTATTCTCTCTTTCTCCACCACCATCACCACTACCACTACCAGCAACCTCGATTCTATTCACAAACCCACCAATGGTGGCAAGAGAAGGAACAAGTGCATATGTTGTTGTTTTTGCTGCCAAGAGATTTTTTATTATTTTTGTATTTTTAACTATGGTTTGGTTGATTGTGATTATCTGTGTATTTTTGCACTGTGATTTTGTGATTTTCACTGTTGATTATTGTTGCAATGCAACGGTATAATTTATCGAATCCCAATTTTTTTAATTTTGGCTCTTTATCGTTCGATATGTAGGAATGCCTTTCCATTTGAATAAAAGGCACAATCCCTCTCGGGATGCCTCTCTCGTTGGAGGCGTTAAATTGAACAACAAAAGCTAAAATTTTAAAAATTTGCCTTTGGCTCCCGAGATCCCTTTCCGGTTGGACTTGCCCTTACCTTGGAAGCCTTGGTGTGTTGCTCATATTCCAATAGTCTTTCGCAAGGAAACAAGTAGAATTGTGAATTAAGGGGATGTTTGGTATTGTGATACAAATCAAGTTTAAAAAAAAACTGGGATTTCAAGACAAACGAAAATACAAAAGTTTGTTTTTTGGCAAACAAAGGTCCTCATTGTTTTGTTAAGTTAGCAATCAGTCCTACAAATCTTGACAAATAAAAAAAAAAGTCCTTCACATGCAAAATTAGGATACAATATATTGAGCCCTAACAGATATTTCTTTCCTTTCCTTTTTCAAATATGAGCATACTTGTGAAATCCATTTAAGTAAATCCACACATTAACAACAATATAAAAAATATGATAACCACACATTAATAACAATATGAGCATACATGTGATTTCATTTCACTCCACAAATCTATTGTTTTTCGATTGATTATAAATCAGAAACTTGCAATTAAATTTGCCGTAGAATTATATCTCTACAACTGGATCGCAGATGTTATTACTAATTATATTGTTACTAAATATTGATCTTCGATCAAATAGCAAGGGATCATAAAGGCATTCACGTATCAATTTAGTTCGTGATTATATTGCTAGTGGTTTGACGAGAGAATAAAAATACATATATCATGAATTATTAATTATATTTTAATGTTATGATTATTAATCTATAAAATTTAAAAAATAATTTTTATATGTGTGTGTATCTTTTAAAGTAATTTAATAAATTAACAACAATATAAAAAACATGATAACCAACCACACGAAACTACTTTTTATCAACCTCAAATTCAACCACAGTTTTAACCAAATATTTCAATTTCAGTTATGAAAAGTAGCTGAAAATATTTTTCATAACACTATTTTTTTTTAAACTTCAATCACAAAAACAATTGCAATATATATAAGGGAAGCTGAAAACATTATTTTTGGGAGATAAAAAGATAAAATTTTCATTTTCTGTTGCTAGCTGACCCATTAAGAAATCATGACTATGCTGCATATTGAGTCTAGTTGTGGCTTCAGATATAGGAAATCATAATTTATAATCCCATCAAAGCATGCCAGACATATCTTAGGGTGGAGCAAAAAATATAGCAACAAGAAAAACAAATGAGAGCTAAATTGAGGAAAAAAAAACTAAAAATCTCTTATCCAGATCAGTTTTAATTTGAAAAAGGCTGAAACTGACAAAATCAGCTTAAACCTTGTGGAAATTCAAGGTTATTTGTTAATAATAGTTATGGGCTACAACAAAAACATGGAAAAAAAATGTGAATGCTAAAAAAAAAACATGAATTAAATCTCAAGACACGAACATGATTATCTAGAGCTAAAAAGAATACCTACAAGCAATAATTTGATCCAATTTCAATGCTTGAATTATCTTGAACCAGCAAAAGGGGTAAAGCCGTCCCATCCTTCTATAACTCAAACGAGGAAACATGGCCAGCATTTGAAGTCCAAGTCCGAGGATTAATCCGTGCTCGCTTTCTTTAAGCTTGCCATGTATGTTAAATAGATTGTCCATACATATGAGCAGATACTGTTCACTAATGGCTGTCGTAAACATTACCAGAAATCCCGTATGTTAGCAAAGAAAAAATACAAATAACCTCCGAGTCATAAAAATCAGGCTCATACAAATTTTCATGTATAGGGAAGACAAGGATCCATATATACCTGTAGAGGAACGGGCACAAATTTATATGTCGCAAAATCACATGCTGGCCAACACAAAAGACCATTCCTCAGAGTTGGAAGGAGGTCACGCTTCAATCTAGCTACTATCTCATCGTTGCTTTCACCTGAGTTGGTACCAGAACACTCATTCAGGAACGCCAAAAACCAAAGAATAAGAGAGATAGGTTTACGGACAAGTTGATATATCTCCCATCTACAAAGCGAGGGATGCACGAACTGGAAGCCATCTTATATCCTGGCATATAGTTGTGGCCCAGTTTTTTTGGAATAAAATAATCAATAAGAGCCTTGCTTGGTTTAAATTATTATGTTGCAGCAGTAAAATCAAGTGGGGCCTGCTGTTTGAGGCTGTTTCAATTAGCATCAGCGCTGGCTAGGCAAAGATATCATCAAAATGAGCAGTAAAGGCCTGCCTAAGACTTATAACTGCTCCGATTTTTATTTATTTATTTTCTTAAAAAAAAAAAAAAAAGCTAGCTTGCACAGAGTATGCCAGAAGCCAATAGCATCCAGGACAATGCCAAACTTTCACTAGTATCAAACAGATGGAGCCCTGCCATAAGGCCAAATTGATCCAAGTACAAGCATTGATAGTCAGTGGAGGACTCTGGTGTAGCCTCCACGGACTTGTACAAATGAGAGATGATAAAGAATTGGTCAATTACTGCCTCTCTATAACCTTGTGATGGGAGAAAAACACAAGATACCCTGGAGAGACAGCTATAAAAATACTAGTGCCATAAAACACTGAAATCATAATGAAATAAATTTTTTGCTCACCTTGTAAGGCTGCATTATAGGAGAAGAAAAGGGTAGTATTAGCAGGGCCATAAACTGCTTGTCCCATTAAAATTTTCTTGAAGGTAGTTAGCACATCACGTTTTGGCAGAACTTTTGACATAAAATTAAACCAAAGATGCTGTGATGGCCCTAAAAAGAGCAAACCATATCCAGCCATGCGTAATGTCCTTATGAAGTCAAGAGAGCTAGAAGATGTTGATGAAATCATCTGCACAAATTTTTACGATAAGCAATCAAGGAACTTAATTTCCACACACACACACACCCCTCAAACACACAATGGGATAAAAAGAGATCCTGTAAGATCACTTAAATCAGAAGAAATATCATAAATCTACTTAACAAAGTAATTCATAACCTGCAGTCAATTTTTATACAGATTTCAACCCGGTGAGCCTAGCTATAGAAAAGAGAAAAGAGCAAACATCAATTTAAATAGATACTTCAACAGAAGAAGGGATTAAATCATGTAATTTCATTCTCAACCTATGATTATACCTCGTAAATACTATGCAATAGCTCCACAAACTTTAATTGTTGCTGGCCATATGGAGATTGTGACAGCTAACTAAAGCTAGAAAAGATTTCAGTGTTAGTTAAAGTTTTGGCATTTATTAAGTTTAGAAAAGAGAATTGAAAGAAGCAAGCCAGATGAAAAACGTTCTCTCTATCTTGCTAGTGCGAAATCTGTCAAATCTTATACACCTGCATCCTCAGATAAGAAATATTGCAGCTCCATTATGCATCCATTACACCCAAAACGAGGGAGGAAAAATGTTTCATCTACCACATTGCAAACGTTATATTCATAGCTTGAGTTGCCAGTAAATGAAACTCCTAATCTTCATTAGCACCACACGCAAGTAACATCCTATTTTCCCGCAAAATATTTATTAGCAGTTGGAATCAAAGCCCCCAGGTATCCTACATAGGAAGCCACGAAGACTCAAATGCCTCGTCAATTACATGAAGAGATTCCTTTTGCATAACAAAAGGATTGTTGGCATACTAGAATTCAACTAATATTTCATCAAACACAAGTTATGGCCCCAACCAATGCTTAGTATACCCATGTAGAAACCAGTACTGAACTAGTATAAATTGAAGGAGGCTAGGGTCTACCTGAGCGGTCAAATCAGCAGCAGCGTAAATAAGCGAAGTCGTGAAAGTTTTGGTGACAACTGGGTGTGATTCAAGCTGGCTCAAGTACCATCCTATAAACCCACTTTTGGATTTAGAATTCGAAAAGGATGGTCTTGATGATGATGTTGAAAATGGGTTTGATGGGGATGGTTTGTAGAGAGTGTAAGAGACTCGTGTTTTGCTCGAATGATGACGAGGAGAAAGAGACTCCGTGTCTCTAATACATGTTTGCCTCATGAGATTTCCATGGAGAAAGGGCTTGCAAATAGTTCTTATGGCAATGCTGCCCATGATGACGAGGAGATAGAGACTCTGGGTATCGTATACCTTGGGCGATGGGTTTTCTGATCATTTGTTTCTGTCTCCTCTCTCTGTTTCCTTCGAAGAGTAACTTGGGAGTGTTATATATATACACGAAGGCTAAAAAAACAAAAAAGTTTGTCTGGGAGAGCTTCCGGTTTTTCTGTATGTTTTTTAAAATTGTTTTTAGAATTATTTTTTAGTTTTAATATATTGATATTATTCAATATAAAAAAAATGGATAGATTTAGAAAATTTAAATTTATATCAGATTTCTAGTTCAATCGGATTATATATTGACCATGACAAACCAGAATAATCTCCATTAATTTTTCGGTAACCTTATTCTACAAATCTAATTGAAATTACTCTACAAAATTTCTAAGAAACTTATTTTGAAAAATAAAACTTAAATCCTTCGCGAAACAGTTCCAGGACCGGATCCGAGAAGCGAGAATCATGCTCAGGGGCGGAAACCTATGAATATCATCTTTACAAGTGACTAACATCTCGACCACGTTGGATTGCGTTGGATCCAATCTTGCCTCACTTTTTCAGGGATGGCAAATGCCTGGAAAAGAGAAAGCAACAAACAGCCAAAACACCTCTCTCCAGTCCTTCTACTCCTCTCGCTACCTCTCCTCCTCCTTCTGTTTCTCTTCTTTTTCAACGCTCGATCCCCATTGAATCTTCCTAACCCCACGCTTAATGTGCCTCAAGTTTACCCAATCCCTCCTTTTGATTGCTTCAAATCTCCACAAGCTCACCCTGTGGTTGCCAACATAGTGGAAAACCTCAAATACCCCTTTCTCTACTCTCTCTCGGATTTTGGGTCCTTGCCCGACAAGCCCCACAAGAACATTGTCAGGTTCCTGAAAGGAAAGCCTTTCAGGAAGCCAGATATTTCAGCCACAATCCAGCAACTTCTTGAAGGAATGAAAGGGAGAAATGGGTTGGTTTTGGATGTTGGGGCTAATGTGGGAATGGCGAGTTTCGCAGCCGCGGTTATGGGTTTTAAAGTGCTGGCTTTTGAGCCAGTGATTGACAACCTTCTGAGGATTTGTGATGGGATTTGGTTTAATCGTGTTGCGGACTTGGTTACTGTTTTTGAGGTTGCTGTCTCTGATCAGATTGGCAATATCACTTTTTACAAGGTAAAAATTCGATCTTTTTTTCCAAATTTTAATCTCTTTTTGGGGCTAACATTTATACTAATTGATTGATTTAGCCTAATTTGAACCCTACTTCTTCCATCTGCTGAACCGAATACTCATCACTGTAGTCCTTTTAAACTGGCAGCTGGTAGGTCGGCTTGACAATAGTGCTGTTTCAGCCACTGGTGCAAAATTGGCATTCAAGTCCAACGAAGAAATAGCCCTTCAAGTAAGGACCATTCCCCTTGACGAACTAATAACAGATTCAGAGCCTGTATTGCTTCTCAAAATAGATGTCCAGGGATGGGAATATCATGTACTGAAAGGGGCCGTAAAATTACTGTCAAGAAAGAAAGCTGAAGCCCCCTACCTCATTTACGAGGAAGATGAAAGGTTGCTGCAAGCGAGCAACAGTAGTGCCAAAGAGATCCGGGATTTCCTCCTCAGTGTTGGTTATAGTCATTGTGTACAGCACGGTACAGATGCGCATTGCACCAAGGCTTAGTGAGCACCAGACCATTTCATGGGAAACATAACCTATCTAACTGAATGGCTTGGTTTCCTGTCCCCGTGAATTTCAAGGAAATGTAACACGTTGGCTCCTTGGTGCTTGTCATTTCTTCTTGCCTTTAGAAGACTGCAATTTAGTGCCTTCGCATCTGTACTGGCCGAGGAAGTCGGATTTTCTTGGATGCATATTTAAGCTTTTCAATTGTTTATGAAAGCTCTCCCGATGCATTGATGTATATGAAAATCTATGACCTCTTTGTGTGTTGGCCAATTATTTTTGTTTACAGTCATGGAGTCATCTTTACATTTCAGTAAAAAAGTTTGGGAGAGCTTGCAATCCTTGTACCATTTGGAAAGCAAGAGTGGCAATCATCTCGCAATGATAAAATCATGCATGATTTTGCATGGTCCTGCTTCAGAGCGTCAAGTATACACTTTTATTCGATTGGAGTTGAAAACTTACAAAATCCACTCAACGCTAAAACTTCACAACAAAAACATCTGAATATCTTGTTTCCACGGAGGAAAGCAAGAGGTGGTGATATTAACACGAGGAACAACAAATGCATTGACCAAGGCACATCTACTGGCGACCACAAGATTCTATGGATGCTTACAAGCCGAACTTCTGAGCCCTATCATGCAGAGGCAAGCCATTTACAGCAATTTATCTTACAAATTTGTTCTTCTAGCGAAATCAGACGATGATTGGCCATGCAGCAGTCAGGAATCAGGACCGTGATCTTGTCAGGTACCAAACACAAAAAACCACCATTTTTTTTTTTTTTGAGGTGAAGGGGCACATGTGATGTTATTCAACTGTAGCATCGGACCTGGTTCGCTCGTACAGCTGGTAAATCAGAGTAGACCTGGACATCTGAGGTTCCCTTTCCAGCACTGACATTACATCCTTAACAGAAATGGTACGAACCACCTTAGTTTGAGGCACAGTTGCTTGATTCCTTCCACTTTTCCTAACAGCTCCTGCCAAATGAAAAAGGTAAGATGAAAAAACAAACAGGTGCAATGAACATCATAATGCATAATGTGATTACAAACAGAAAGTTTGCTTAGCATGTGTCCCTCAAATTGTCACACTTACCAGATGCAGAAGAAGGAACTGCAGGGCTCCTTTTTTCTGCTTCGAGATTTCCCATCGTATTTCTTCCTGATGGAGATAGAGGTTTGCTGTTCACATCTTTAACTGACATGGAAGCAGATGCCCCCTCCATCCCTCCTTCACGTTTCTGCCGAGCTTGCTGAGCTAGTTTCCATTTTGACATTATGTCAGCTCCCCCATAAGCTGCTCGAGCAGCAACATTAGCAGCTGTTGCCCTCATTTTGTCATCCTCCTCTTTGTTAGCCTACATTGTAATAAAAATTGGAGAAACAGAGATTTGTTTTATTTGGCTAAAACATTTTGTCATCTCCTCTTTGTTAGTCTACATTGTTTTAGAAAAACAGAGATTTTTTTTATTTGGCTAATAGGCAAACTTTTAATACTTCAACATCTTTGATACCTTCACTGATTTCACACGACCTTCATCTTTCCCCTTCTCGCCTTCTTCACCTCCATTGTCACCCTCTGGCTGCATTACAGATTCAAAGTATGTAAAAAGTTAAGGAATTCATGCTTGAACAAATATATCATATGTAGAAATATCTCGTATGTACATGTGTACTGTTCTTTATGAGCATGCACTTCTTTAATCATATATAATGATAGTTTAAGAAAGTGTATTGTTCTTTATGAGCATGTGCTTCTTGAACCATACATAATGAAGTAGATAGTATCAAACAAGGCACCCACGTCATTAACTTTTTGGAGCTTTACTGCTTCAGCCTGCTTTTTCTCCAATTCTTCCTGAGCTTTTCGGTTCATTGTCATGATCTGTTGCCGAACATCTAAAGTAATTATGGTCTGATATCTTGGCTTCTCAGCATCATCACGCTGTAGAGATCCAATTTCAATCATGAAAAATGATTCAAGTAAGCAAATAAATCCAACAGAGAAAGAGAATGAGAAATTGGTGAAAAGGAAATAAAAACTCGCCTGTTTTGACAGCCTGATCAGGTTATTGATTAGTCCACGCATCCTTTCTTCCACACACTAAAAATTGATATCCACAAGAAAACGGGTGAAAATTATCACAAAAAATGGATCAAGAGCTAGCAACTCACCAAGGACAAGCATCGCTCCACATCAGTGCCGATGTTCTTCAAACCACATTTGCCCACTGGAACAGATTGACCAATTAATATCATACCATGTGTGAATAATACTGCCTTCCATGCACAAAGTGCATAAACAAATGGATTTACAACAGACAAACAGGGGCCAAAAAACAAAAATACTAACTGATCTCTCCCAATTTTTTCTGCAAAGGATTTTTCTGCAACATCAGCCTCTCTTCTTCTTCTTGTACAAACCATCGTGATGCTTCTGAAACTCGACTGTCCTCCTTAGGCCCTGAAAATAGCTGTTCTTCCTCTTCCTATATCAAAGAAAAATATCCTAAGAATTCCAAGCTTATTTGTCAAAGGAGTGCTTTTCCTTGCTAGATAACACTTTCGCACAAACAATCTTGATGGTTGCAAAAAATACCCTGAGATTAACTCCACTGACAGCAGTGACATCATTGAGTTGTTCAATGCTTTGATCCGAAAAAGCCCCAGATACCTTTTGCTTCTTACTGCATGTTATCCCATAGATTATGCATTGAACATGATTGAAAAGGAGATTTTAATAGAATTAAAGAAATAAATGAGTCAATTAAAATCATTCTTGGTCCATAAAAGGAGCTATTTTACGTTGACTCTGGTGGAGAAGAACCAAGTGCTTCAAATGGCTTCTTTTGGCCGACATAAGGCTTTTTGGGAGGTGTTCTTGCATTAACTCCAGCAGGAGAAGCTACAGATGATATTCGTGAGCTTGCCTGATAACATATAGAAACAAAAAGGATATTATTCATCAATGGACAGAAAATGACTAATTTAATCATTCCTGAAGTTTTGTTTGCGAAATTGAGTGCACAAAACAACAATTCAGATGAGTTAAATTAAACAACCTTCATAAAATTTCATGCAGTTGGAGAATCTGTATACCATATTGACACTCAATCTGAGTCAAACCAAAGGGGAATTAGCTGGTAAAGCCAAATTAACTCATATACTCCACCACAACTAGGAGCCAAGGTTAAGACAGAGGATGCTTTTAGCTATCTACCATGTTGGCACAGGAGCTGTCAGAAGAATTTATATTTGCTTAGTAATATCAGTTTTTCAATTTGGTTACGAAAATGCTTGTGTTATTTGGATTCTCTATTAGTCCTGTAAATTTTAATAGTGCTTCCTTTTCAATAAAGGATTAAAATTTAGACCTATGACTAGTGTAAATAAGGCTGACTACGCTATTTTTCCAAACATTTCTTATATTTTATCAATCGGTTTACATTTTAGAGGTCATCTACAAACCGCAAACTTATCTTTCCAGTTCCAGATTCAATTTTCTTCTAGTTTAGACATCACATTTACTGTTTTTTTTTCTATTTTGATTTGATATCTCCTCCCACAGTACATCATATTCACACACCAAAAGAGTGTTTGAGTTTTGCAAAATGCAGGATGACATTTGTGGTTCATTTTCAAGGATAGTGAAGAAGGCTACATTTTTCAATCAGTTTCAAAGTAGCCAGTATCTTCCTTCAATGAAGCAGGTTCATGTTTCACCTTTTCAATCCCTGTTTCCCAAACATATATGCTTGCTCTCATTGATGCTTGGTATAAGATATCAAGTTTCACCTATGCCCAATGGACAAGTTATTTTAATCCAGCCTCATCAATGTTCATGGTTACAAGAATAGAACAAAATCAAATGTTTCTAGCATTGCATGAAATTAATTATCCGTTGCAAATTAGTAGGAAGTACTGGGGGGTTTTGCCACTTGAAAACATAAGAGCAAAGCAAAAATAAAGGGAAAAACAAAAGCGAGTTTAAAAGTAAAGCAGCCATGCAAAAAACAAACGGCCGCGTTCATCTGCAAATGTTTAGCTGTCAGATTAAGAATTCATCTAGTGGTTAAACAATGACCTAAAAGATCATATATAAACTATGAAATCAAGACCTCAAACAACTAGATGTGGTAGAATTATATTCATGATCAGTATGAAAGTACCTGGTCATTGGGGTCCATTTGAGTTGCAATTGAAGGGGGGAAAGAATTGGGAGGCACTGTTGAAAAAACAATTTTAGAAGATTGCTTGTCTAAAGATTGGTCCTTTAAATTTACTGAAATTGCATTTCCCTGTTCAACAGGTGATGGAGACAGCACTTGAGGGCTCGACAACTGGGGTTTGTTCTGCTGCTCACCAGCCTGTTCAATCAAACCTGGTTTTACATATTTCAACGATGAGAATGGAGCAGGACTTTTCTCTCTATTTGGTGGTGCTTGCCAAGGAACTGAATTCTGTTGCAATGCTGATTTGTTTGTATATTGGGAAACAGAACCACTTTGCACTCTACCAGGATCATCAGCAGAATTTCGCCTCTCAAACTTCGGTGTGCTTATCATGTTGTGCGTTGGCCCTCCTGTATGAGCCACACCCATATTTTGATGCTGTGAAATTTGCCTTGTTTGTGGATCAAGGGGTTGTGGCTTCACAGATGGTCCTGAAGTACCAACATTTGTCCCAGAATATGGATGATAATTACTACCACTGCTGCCATACATTGTAAAGGAAGCTGGTGGAAAGTGCACATGTTGTTGTTGCTTGTTCTGCCCTTGTGGTGAAATCGAGGATTGCTCTCTTTCGTGATTGGCAAGGCTGGCATTGGAGGAATAAGATTGGCTTGCTTGCATTACAGGAGAATCTGGCTTCCATTCCACCGCTTTGGATTTCTGAGAATTGGCGATGCTTGAATCAGTCTGCAATTGGACTGCAGAAGGAGGATTATGAGATGGTTCTGAAGGAATAGATCCCCTCGGGTGAAGTAAAGAATTATGTGGATCAGGAAACTGTACAGCACTGATACCAGCAGGCATCGGCACATTGTGCTGGCGACCAGCTTGAGGCTGTAACTGGGACTGGTTGGTACCTGGCTGCAGTGCAGGACAAGCTATTTTTAGCCTAATATCACTAAGAGATTCCTGCGCTCATTACAATTACACTAACCCAAGCATTACTTGCCTGTGATTGCAGTCGTGCAGCTGCCAACCTGAGCACTTGATCCCCAACAATATTTCTCATAAGTCTGACAAATTGGTCTTTTGCAATTTCATTTTTCTAAAAATAGCAAAAGGAAGATATATGATAATAATAACCAGTCCTGTGCATAAAGGAGAAAGCACAAGAACAAAGAAACTCATGTCAGAGACCCACCCTCAGTTTATTATATAAAGTTTGTAGCTGCATCTCTCTGTCTTTATCAAGATAGGGCTTTAAGGCAGGCAACAATATTGCAAAAGGTATCTGCTTGCTATTCTTTTGGCTACCCACCTGATCTGTGCCTGCAGTTTGCTGATTGCTCATCTTCTGAAAATTCAAAAAGTTAGGATCACCATCAGAACTTTTAGTTTTATCAGGCTCAGATTTTGGGACAGGATTTTGGTCAGAGCTTTGCATCCCAATCGATTGAGGAGTCTGGAGAGGAACCTGTTCCACAGGCTCTTGTTTAATATCATCTTGGAATGTTTTCTTGAGTAATGGTGGGTGGGTTGGTTCCTGTGGGAAACCCCCCTGCTGTTGCTGGTTCTCCGCATTAGGTCCATTATGCTTTGTCTCCATTATAGATGAGTGCTGTTCCTGATGATGATGTTGTTGTTGAACATTTCTTGCATTGAGTCCCTCAGTATTATTGGCATTGTCATTTTTCCCTGCAGTTGGCCGATTTGGAAATTGTTGACTGGAACTTTGTTTTCATGGGACAAAACAACTATATTTTACAGTTGTGTTTGATAAATAATCAAGATTTTAAATATATTCAAGACAAGCTGAGATACCAAGCATAAAGCACAATTGTAAAATATATTCCAGACAAGCAAGAAGAGTATCAACAAGTCCAGGAAGAAATCTGTACTTTTCGAAAGAGCTTTCTAACCAGAATGGGCATAACTTGTAATCCAACCATTAAATCAGACTGAAATTTTGTCAGCGCATTCTACCTCCCCAGTTCTGTAGTGCGGTATAGTTTCTTTCTCTTCAGTTTAACGCCATAAAATTTAGGGATTGAGAAATCCTGGCTTTCTATCTTCCACTGCACCAACTAACTTGAAAAAAGTAGGAAAGGACTAGACACAAGCACAGGTATTACTGCCAATATGATAAACTGACCGGCTACTTGATAATCTGCAGCCATTAAATGAGCACAGTACCAACAAAAAATGTTCAATTTTTTTATTCATTTCTCCAACTTAACATGCTGACGTATTAATCCTAACCTCCACTTTCTCATATTTCAGCCTAAATCATATAATTCTATACTGCCAGTAAATTATAAGAAAACTGGATAAATTGATTAAAATGCGGTCGAATGAAGATCAAAAACATACCTGCAACCGAATCAGAAGGCTGAGCGTTGTACACATCGCCCCCAATATCCCTGTTCAAGGCAGCTTGGAAAGCCTCCACATCAGCACCGGAATGCATGGTTTCGTCCTTTAAACACCAGTCCAAAAATCCCTCAGGATCAAAATTAAGTTAAAAATAAAAGGGAAAAATAATAATGCTTACCTCGTCTTCTTCGAGAAGCCTCATTATGTTAGGGTCCATCACCAACCCGATAGCCTGTGGTTGATCGTATAACTACGTTGCTTATTTCAACAATCTATTTGCTTTAGGCGTGGATAAGATTTATGATTGTATCTATATACGAAGTGCGAATGACCAGTGAGGAAATTAATCTGGGAAATTAAGATAGTGAAGCTGTTTGATTTTGCTAGTGTTCCCGAGACGGTTGTTTTATGGGGAAGAAAGAGGGAAAGGTTGCGATCTCTTTGTGGTTTGCGATGCTATTAAAACCGGCCCGAGCCATGACACCAACCCAGTCAAAGATTTGGGTCATGAATTGGCTGAGATGGTTAACGTGGATAAACATGGTTTCATTTAAAAATAAATAAATAAAAACAACGTTGCTTAGAAAGAAAAGAAAAATGGAAAAAATTAAACCCGGTTAAATTGTTGACCTAAAAAAATATTAATTATTTTTATTAGTTAGTTTGATTTCTTTTTTTAAGAAAAAAAAAATTAAACCAAACCCCTTTAAGACTCGATCAATAATCAGGTTAATTTTTAATATTTGTGGTGACTTATCTTATTTGGTATGGAGATTGATTAAAAAAACATGAATTATTATATTATCTGGAACATTGAATTTAATTATTTTTATTAAAATGATATTATTTTGTTGCTTTAAAAAAAAATTCGATATTAATTTGATTGAATTTTTAGTCTATATTAATATCTTATTCCATTCAACAGCTACAAATCGACCTATGTTAGGTTTCAAATCCTGATTTTTTTCAGTAGTTACGTGTTTGACAACCATGGTTCTATATCCGAGCACTTAATGATTTGGAACAGGGTTCTTTAACCTTTCCTTATTGCCCGACCCGATTCACGAGGGGCTTCGGTTTGTTGTTTGTGTGGACTTGTTGTATATGCAGAGACCATTCCTTTCAATTTTTATTATATTTTTTCGTGCGCTTTTCATTTGAGAACTTCAGTTTAATTAAAAATAAATAAACAAGATAACGTCATGAGTCCACACAGGAAGTCATAGTAGATAAAACAATAAGAAATTTCATCCAACCTGAGGTTTCGGATCCGAGTTTTCGTGACTCGTTCATTGCAGAGACTATATTTATTACTGATTTGTCAGACTATACCTGAAATGACGTGGTGCAGTGAGGTTTTTTCAGCTATAAAGAACATAATCTCACTTTCCTGCGACTACCGTGGCAACTTATCAGTACACCGGAACACAGGTGGACTGGAGAGGACAAAAGTTTTAAGGAGGATTGTTTCTGCTATCAAACACAGAATTATCTGGGATGCTGAATTGAGATGGGGTATCAGTTTCAACTTCCAGGCACATGTCAAGTTTTAACGTGCAATGAGGTATGGCGCAATCTATAAGGAATTAAGGCAAAAACAGCGCTGGCAAATATGAAGTCAATAATGTAACTAAGACATTATAGTATTATAAACATACTCCACAATACATAGCAATAACATCCAAGAATCTGAACGAATTGCTTTGCAAGTTCCAAACTTGATCACCTACGACAATATATATGGAGCTTTTAACCCATACCCACAAGTTCTTTCTTCCCCTCCTGCTTTCATCTTCATTTCTTGAGGTGGGGGAAACATGTATAGACGTCAGATTTGGGGTGCTTGGCTTCTGCATGCTCCCTGCATTTCACTTCCGATGTGGTACAAATGAATGTCTGCATACACACCTTGCACTGCAAACAAAACCCAACAGTTTATTAGACAGGCCAAAAACAAGATTTTCAGTCCAAGTTCTTCCATAATTGAATTGTAGGTTAAGACCTAACAGGAGGTAATCTTATCGAGTTGACTGCGATGATCTAAAAAAATCCATTGAGACAGTATCATGATAGAAGCCAATGAAAAGCATAGATATAACCAGAAGATCAGGGCACCTCTCTCAGATGCCACAAATTCATTCAAAAACCTATACTGAACCGTAGCTTTGCACTGGTCAATAAACAGATATGGAAAAGCAAGTGTAGATGATTCTTAATCATTGATTAGTTGTTGAGGCTGGGTTTCTTCCTATGATTAATTCATGCCTTGATAAGTGACTACAAAGGAGGATTATCTCTCAAGAAAGTAATAATTAATTTGAAAAGAAAAAAAACAGATCCTTTCCAAATATCTGTTCAAATTAAAAGCTTAAGCCGTTGGCTAAGATCATAAAAGAAAATTGTTTTACATTGATACCTAATACATACTCCCAGTTAAATGCCCTCTGGGCTTAAAACTTACACAACCAATACTACGTTTTGTTTAGAGATGATGGGGTGATCGGGCTGAACTGATTCTTTGACAAAATCAACTTATCCTGACCTAATTTCAGCCCCAGCTTTCACTAAATAAAGTAAATTTAAAAATTCTAAGAATTAAATTGTTAGAAAATTAGCAACCTTTAAGAGTAAGAGCAGTACATACCTGGATCGACATGGCTTTCTTGTTTGATTCGAGCTGACTTCCTGCATATACATCGGACGACAAAATCGAGTCAGATCATGAACATAACCACATAGATCTCCTCGGACAAACATCGAGCAGTCAAATAAACAGAGAGAGAGATTAGGATTGCTAAGGTTTTATAAACAGCCAATTAATTACCCTTGGAAGCAGCTTTCTGCTTCTCCAAGTTCTTCTCGCGAGCCATCTTTGCCTTCTGCCCGTTGCCGCCTCCCATTTTTTTCTTCTTCTGGTGAAACAGACTCTGGAGCGCAGGAGATGTGGTCTGGGAAACTACAGCTTAAGGAGAGGAGAGGAGAGGACACCACGGCAAATTCTGCCTAGCGGATACCCTATTTATGTTCAGAGATGATAGCCAACTGAAAAGACAAATCCCTTCGAACTACGCCTGTGGTTTTTTTTCTTTTTTTTTCACCGGGTGGGGGTTTGTGTGGGCGTATAAAATAGTTGTTATGCTGGATCTGATTAGAGATTTATAGAGCATTTATTTTCACGGTATAATCGTGTTTTTTTTAATTTAAAATGATTTTTTTATATATATTGATATTATAGATAAATAAATATATTATATTAATATATTTTAAAATAAAAACACTATAACCAATTATTGTCACGATATCAAATCCTACCTAAGAACTTAAAGATTTATAATTTAATTATGGTTTTTAGTTAAAATGTATTATACATGGATCCAATAAAATTTAGTTAACTTGGTTTAAGTTTTTAGTAATTTGATTTATTCAACTAGATTTTATTTATATATATATATTAAAAGGTCGATCCGATAACATGTAAATTGATATAATAACATAATAATTTAGACCTAAGTCATTTTATGGATCGGATATGATGATATGATAGAAAATGAAATGTACACTTTCTCTCTTGCCTTAAATGTCTAGAGGGATTGCTGAGGAAACTTCGTTAAAGGCAGGCCTGGATCCCGAATTAATAATTTCAACTCGATAATATTTTTGTTTGTTCTTGACTTTGACTTAAATTTAAGGTTTAATAATATTTTGATTAATTAATTAATATTTTTTATAATTATGGACAAAAATTGTCCAGAACCAAGAGGCTTCGCTGTAGATTGGTCATGAATTTCAGAACACAGGTCCATAGAGAGTTGCTTAATTTCCTGGACTTAACTGATTTTTTTAAAGTGTGTTAAAAGTTATGTTTTATTTAAAGTAAAATTTTAAAGATTTATTATTAATATCGACAAATCAAAATAATTTAAAATTAAATTAATAAATATACAGTTGGACAACGATGCTAAACATAGAACTATAATACATGTTATTTTAAGTGTGATTTTTAATTTGAAATATATTCAAATAATTTTATTTTTTACTTTTTTCAATATCAACTACTCAGATCATTAAAAAAAATATTTACAAAACTAAAGTTGAATCAAAGCATTAGGTATTTATTTGTAAGTGTAGTTGATGGTATTTTTAAAAGTATTTTTTTTATTTAGAAATATATTAAAATAATATTTTTATTATTTTTTAAAAATTATTTTTTGATATAGAAAATAATATAAAATTACAAAAAAAATATTTTAAAAAAAACAACGAAAAATATTACCTACACATTCTCTAGTGCGAAACAAGCTGGGCGTACTGCATTATAATTAAAGTAAGCCACACAGCTGGAGCACACTTGTTAGATTGAGGAGCCGTGGTGGTCCGCGTTACAAGGCTTCTGACAACACGAATAAGTGGTGGACCCATGCAACCCAATAACACAGCCTCCTAATAAATGGCCCAACCATTATCGACCACTAGCACGCGTTTAACCGTTCCGGGTCTTTGACTTCTGGCTTTTTTTAACTTTAAGGTGGAGCCATTGCTTGCTCGTTGGACGGTGGTTGTACGGTTGAGTTCACGAACAAGCATTATTATTATTTTTTTCTTTTAATTTATGATATATCTATTTTAAAAATAAATTACTCATCCCAATCCAATACATTAAAATATATCCAAAAAATCAAGTGAAAAGATTGAAAAAAACTATCTACCAAACCAACCATTTGCGTGGATTGATTACACACACTCTTGACTTTATGGATAGCAAAACAACTTACTTTGCGGTATTTATTTTTAAAATATTTTTGAAACACGTCTGTCATTCCTGTGATATGTTATTTATTCATTTGGTTTACAAGATATTTAATGAATATAGAGATTAATTATATTACACATAAACTATCCAGTTATTAAAAAAAAAAATACTCACCATCAGCCTTTAAATAAATGGGAAGTTATCCGTTATTTTTCCTCTTGCTCCTTTCTCTTTTCTCAATCCATGTTCCTCGAGTCCATCGTTTTAAAATTCTAATGTCATTTTTTTTACGTTGAGGTTAGATATTCTGTCTTAACATTAACTATTTTAACGTTAAAAAAATTCTAAAAAAACTATGAACCCGGTTTATCCTTCAAACTCAGTAGACTTGCCCCATTTCAGATTTTCTACACGGGCAAACAACTAGTAAAGGAGGTGTAATGAATCACCGGTAAGTATTGGCGTCGTATAGTGTTGACAAAGGAACTACTCATAGCATGATTCTACGTGGCACTAGTAAATGCTGATGAATTTGACACGAATAAATGCAATGGCAGGAATTTCACTATCAGCTAACTTTTAAAAAATAATTTTACGAAAAGAATTCTAACTACAGTTCACGATAAGTTTTGTATTGTTTAGTTATAATTATAGTTAAGTTTAGAGTTTAATAAAAAAAATAACTCACTTCAAATAAGAAATTAAAAATATAATATGTATTTGAAAATGAATTAAATAGTGCGGATGTTAATGGAAATGGTGAAGATGAAATGAGTCTCTCCCGTGCAGAGATTACCCGTATAAAATGAATTTATCTTCCCAAATTCAAAGTTCAGACTACTTGAGAAGAAGAAATGGTGAAAAAACAGTTTATGGTACCCATCGGAGTTTACAAATTCTTTTGCTTCAGTTGCTATGATATATAAAAGTAAAACGAGAAAGAGAAAATATTTTATATGCAAGTAATTAACGTAATCAAAAAACTCTTTGTTGGCGGATATCATGGCACGATATTCTATTTCAATTAAAGATTGAGAAACAATAGATTGTTTCTCATTCTTCTAATAAATAAAAGAATCATCCAAAATATACAAAAGTCAACAATACACTTACGATTCATAGGATCACTACCATGATCAGCATTAAAGTATGCACGTGAATTTATAGGCCATGTAATTTCTTCTAAGCTTGCAAACATACTAAAAAACATGTGAAATACCAAGATGGGGGGTTGTATAAACTTTTTCTTATATATCTCAATTCAAAACAATATTTATATAACATTCAATTGAGAAATATGTCACCAACAAACTAAAATTAATGTAATAAAAGTACAAAAAATGGTCATTTTAGCCATTAAAACAAATATATCATCATGATCTATACCATATTTTTGATAATATTCTTTAACAGTTAACCTACCTCTATATCACTCAATAAATTCATCACCATTGGTCTTGATTTTATACATTCAACAACACTTATACAAGGAGGTAAATGAACCAAACCTCAAGTATTTGCTTTATATAAAGCAAAGGTTTCTCATTCAAAACTTAATGACAGAGAGGGTCAGAATTAACCTCTTTAAAGGAAAAGGGATAGGAGAGCCAGTTAATAAAAAATAAAAATAAGTACATGACAAAGAATAACAAGAATAAACAGAGAATGGTAACCATGTGGACTTGTTAATATTTATTAATTGACATAGAGATGAATTTATAATCTCAAATGGAGCAAGAGAGATTACAGAGGAAAATGGTGCTTCAAATGTGCCAGGATGTAAAGTATCATTACTTGTAGACTGGTTAATATAAAACCTCAATCATAAGAGAAAAAAACACAAATAATAGATTGAGATGATAGCTTGTTGCGTTTTACATGAGAAAAACAAAAACAAAATAAGTACAACAAAAAACTTCAAGGAAAGAATAATCGGTTTATCCTTAAAACTCGGTAGACTTGCTCCATTTCACTCAATAATTTAACTAAAATTATTGTAATAAGAGTATAAAAAATGGTCATTTTAGCCATCAAAACAAATATCTCATCATAATCCATACTATATTTTTGAGAATATTCTTTAACATTAAACCTACCTCTATATCACTCAATAAATTCATCACCGTTGGTCTTGATTTTATACACTCAACAACACTTCTACAAGGAGGTAAATGAACCAAACCTTGAGTGTTTGCTTTATATAAAGCAAAGATTTCTCATTCAAAACTTAATGATAGAGAGGGTCAGAAAATTCATAGATATTCGCAAGTCCACATGGTTACCATGTTCTGTTTATTCTTGTTATTCTTTGTCATGTACTTGTTTTTATTTTTTATTCAGTGCCTCTACTATCCGTTTTCCTTTAAAGATGAATTTATTATCTCAAATGGAGTACGAGAGATTATAGAGGAAAATAGTGCTTCAAATGTGTCAGGATGTAAAGTATCATTACTTGTAGACTGGTCAATATGAATTGGTCGAGTATGAGGATAAGTATTTAAGGTACTATGAAGCTAAGATGATAAAGTGCCACAATCCACATAAAAAGATCAAAGCGGGTAAGATCAAATCTAATCAAGTTACGAGGAGTGATTAAAATAACAAACAAATATATATGCTCGAGAAAAACAACATGACGATCACATAATATTTTCGAGTTATGAGATCAAAACAATGATACCCCTTTTTACCTCAATCATAAAGGGAAAACACAAATAACAGATTGAGATGATAGCTTGTTGCGTTTTACATGAGAAAAAAAGAACAAAACAAGCACAGCAAAAAACTTCAAGGGAAGAATAATCGGGGGTATACCCATACAATTTCTCTAAATGATATAAACCGAATATAAAAGAAGATAAAATTGTATCAATTAAATTCATAGCAGTAATAACAATTTCACCCAGAACTTAACATGAATCGAAGCACACAACAAGAGAGAACAAGCAATTTCAACAATGTATTTATGTTTTCTTTCATCAACGTCGTTTTGATCAGGAATATCTATACATGAATTTTGGTGAGCAATTTCATCAAGGGTAAGTAGCTCACAAATATTATTAAAAGTGTATCCCCCATCTATATCATACTTAAAACATTTAATAACAATAAAATATTGGGTTTTGACAAAAGCTTAGAAGAGTGTATATTTCAAAGAATCCATAACAATATTTTATTAAATAAACCGGACAATTATACCATAAAATAGCCTATCATCTTAATAATATTAATCTATATTATTGTTTACAAGAGGTTTTCTCTATCATACCGAACAAGTTTCTTTTTCCAACACCCACTTCACTAGCCGGGCCTTCATATTCTAATTTCAATTGATAGTTTGTCCCCATTTTATATATACATTTTATATATATATATATATAAAAGGGACCTGAATCCAAAATTATGGTTTAGAAATCAAAATTATTGCACCACCACAGTTCTCACCGCGTAAGAGGATACACAATCAACTTACATGCCTCGATCATAAGTCATGCCATGGTAGTAAAAAAAAAAAAAAAAGCCTTGTTCAGAAGGTATTTCCATCGTTAATTAACCAATGAGAGCACTCACAAGTCACAGCTTAAGATTTTTACCAGTCAGCGCCACTGTTCATCGTCAATCCTGCGACTTAGGCATGGCCACTCTCTCGTCTCGAAATCTCCACACCCATGTCATAGCCCAGTACCCCAGGAAGGCCGGGCTAAAACCAATCCGATTTGCATCTCGGTCCTGCACTTTCCGCTAGCCTATCACCCCTGATGGTCTGGACCAGGTAGAAAGTTCTAAAGTACCAGGCTCTGGCCCGTGTCATCACAGGACCATCGACCTTGACCCCCCTCTATATTTTCAGCCCAGGCTAGTTCATCGGCTTTAATGCATGGATAGAAAAGTGTAACGTGGTGTTAATTTAAAATATTTCTCATTCGTAAATATATTAAAAAAATATTCTTTATGTTTTCATAAAAAAATAATTATTTTAAAAATCGAGTCCTTGTTTTTGACCTTTTCATTTCCCTTCTGTTTTTGGTTCGGGTCCTGGAAGGAGGTCATGTTTGATGCAGTGATGTGTGTGAATATACATTTGACTAACCACATTTATGAGATTAATTTCCTGTGATTTTTCAACCTGAGAGAAGATTCAATGCTTTGAAATTAGGTTAGTTTCGTTTATGGAATCATTAATGGATACTTGTCCGGGGGGAAACGAAGACCCACACTCCTATCCTGTCCACCATCATGGGTTTCCTCCTCGTAACCCACCTTCATTATTAAAGGAAGATGCCTCTACCTGCAGTCATCACTGCCCCGTAGATAGAGATAAGCATCGCCATATTTTCAACGAAAACTCGAACAGTGTTGAGTAAAAGAAAATCGTGAACCACGCAAGCCTTGTTGAGCCCTTCTTCCCTTCGTCTCTGCCCTTGCCGAGCCAGTCAAAGATCGGGCAGCAACTCAAACTTGCAAGTTATCAAAAAAAAAGTTTTTAAAATAGATCAAGTTTCGTCGATAACTTGAGCCGACCAGCCTGAGTAGTCACGCCAACCCATCAAGCCTGTCGGATTTCTAGATATGTGTTATAGTAGGTGTTTGAGAGTATGGTTATGGTTGTTTTTTAAAGTATTTTTTATTTAGAAATATATCAAAATAATATATTTTTTATTTTTTAAAAATAATTTTTGATATCAGCATATCAAAATGATCTAAAAACATCAAAAAAATTTCATTTAAAATAAAAAACCATATTTAAGTACAACCGCAATGCGCATAGAGGTTTGAGAAGGTTTTTTTGGAAAAAAATATATTTTTATTTTAAATTAAAATTTAATATTTTTAGATCATTTTTATATATTAATATCAAAAATAATATTTAAAAAAATAATAAAAATATTGTTTTAATATATTTGTAAAAAAACAATTTTCAAAAATAATCTCAACCACATTTTCAAACAAATATTTAATACCGTTTCTCTTGAAATTTCGACAGCTGATTGGCTATTTTAAGAAGTAATATATGTATAAATTATATTAATTTAGAGCTTTATTTTCCTCTATAAACATACGTCAAAGGATATATATATATATATATATATATATATATATATATATATATATATATATATATATATATATATATATATATAGGCTATGGATACATCTCAGGGACCGATTAGTTAGGTGGAGCAGTTATTTTCCAAGAATGTGACGAGCCATTCTTGTATGCTGAGGCGCTGGTCCAAGGATAACAAGTGGTAAAACAAAACAAAACAAAAACACACCCAGCAACGTCTTGAAACAATCTGGTGATCTAAGACTGGATTTTATTGAGCAAAAATCTTGAAACGATCCGGTGATCTTGCTGCTCTAAGTATGATCTATAATAAATTTTATTTTTAATTATTTTCAATACTTGCTTGATTAAAATTAGGTGATGTAATCAAATTCAGTTCAAACACCATTAAATTCAAAGCAATAATTCCTTTCGATTTGACGGTGTTTTAATTGAGTTTGGTATGGGTCAATCGGGCATAAATTACCTGATTTTGAGTAGATAAATGTTAAAAACATGTCAAGATTACAATACGTAGAATATAAAACAGAATGTTTTTTAAAGTATTTTTTTAATATATATATATATATATATATATATATATATATATATATATATATATATATATATATATATCAGGTCTTATATGTTGGATCATCAATTCAATATTGGGTTTATATGAGAATAATTATGTGTTTGTAGACTGTCAAATACTAATTAATATGATCTGCTAAGTATTTTAAGTAATTGGGTTTTATGTATCTAATAAAGTGTAGATCTTTAATGTGTAGAGATTAACGGGTTATTCCTATGTTAGTGATGGGATAAAATAGAAATACCAAAAGATATGAATACCAAAAGACATTTTATTACCTATATATATGGTCATGGTCCTCAGATTACAAGTGCTGCATTCTTATACTGACATCTCATTATTAAAGAGAAAACTAAGGTAAGGTAGAGAGAACAAAATGGCTCTCAAAGAAGAATGTGTTAATCTGGAAGGTCATTCGTACGACTCTAAATAATGACTTCCGGATATAGATTCAGGTACGCTTCTACTTTATAGTTTATGTAGTTTATTGTTCTTGATAATTCGACATGAATATAAATTTCTATATGTTATGAAATGTTAGATATATCATTACATGGTATAAACAATGTTTTTACTTGATAAAAATTATAAATATAATATTATAAATAATCTATAAATTGATCCAACATAAATCTAAAATATTTAATTAATCAACAAAAACCCTTGAAATAAATAAATAAAAACTATAATTTTTATATTCTGTTAAATCTATATTTTAGATCTGCAAATGCAAAAACTAACAGGACATCAATCACGCATAAAAGATATTTTTTAAATATAAATATGTTGAAATAATATTTTTAGATTTTATTTTTTAATATAAACATATCAAAATCATTTAAAAATAATTTAAAAAAATATTTGAAATTTACAAATAAAAAATAAGTTTTAAAATGAGCTAGTAAATAGGAAAACATGGCCGAATCGCTGTGGGTCCCGTTGGCTAATTGTGCACCTTTTAGAAACCCAGCACAGTGTTACAGTTAGCCTATCTGGGACCCACATCACCGTATAAACTTACCGAAAAAGCAAAATAAAGCAGCAGAATATGCCTTGCTCTTCCCTGCAATTATCCTTTTCCCTCTCCTTCTCTTCTGTTCCGATCCCTTAATTACTTCTGTCTTTTCCACTCTCTACCCCCGTCAAAAACAAAAGACTATCTCCTTCTCGCTGCTTCTTCTCTTTGCTTCGATAAAAAAGATGGAGCTTGTTAACGAACTTCTTTTGACTGGTGTTATTGCTGTTCTGTTCTCCTTTCTTATAGCCAAATTTGTTTCTTTGGCTTTGTCCAGTGGTGATTCCAGCCACCACGACGATTCTCAAAGTCAAAATGTTGATCGAGAAGTTTTCGCTGCTGCGGAGATTGTCGGTGAAGAAGAAGAAGAAGAAAAGGGGATTATGGAGGAGTTACTGTATCGTGAAAGATTGGAAGTCGAGGGGCCTAAGAGCGAAATGAGAACAGAATTTGTTGAACAAGTAACAGAAAAGGTCCATGAATTTGTTACGGGAAGCTCTTCAGTCGAGGAAGCTAAAGAGTCAGCACCTCTCGAGGAGATACTACCTGAAAGTGAAGCTGAGGCTCAAGAATTGGTCGAGGCAGTTTTAATAGAAGAGGAGAAAGAACACAAGCTAAAAGAAGGTGACTTTGATGATGAGGACATCAAGCAAGTAAACTTGGTTAGTTCTAATAGAGAAAACAGAGGAGAGGAACCGATTGGCGTTGAATTAAACGTTGTCGAGGAGATTGGGGTTGCTGGCAGTGATTCAGAAGAGAGAGTTGAAGAAATTGATGTTAACGAGGATGATGATGATTGGGAAGGGATAGAAAGGAGTGAATTGGAGAAAATATTTGGAGAAGCAGCAAAGTTTGTTGAGGAGTCTGGAGATAAAGATGAGAGATTGGCAAGTGCGGGAAATGATTTGCAGATGGAGCTGTATGGACTTCATAAGATCGCTACCGAGGGGCCTTGCAGGGAGCAGCCTCCCATGGCTCTCAAGGTTTCTGCCCGTGCTAAGTGGTATTAAATTTTCCTAAATTAATTTAACGTCTCTGCTTTAACCCCCCCCCCCGCTGTATTCTCTCTTCTCTTATTGTTTGCTAAATTGTCTGAACGAGAGCAGATAAACGTTTTCCATTCGAGGTTTTTAAGTTTGTCTAAGGATAGGACAAGATAGTCTTAGGTGAGAGAATATGGTTTGGTGATACAAAAAGTGAAAATTTACGGCATGTGGATCAAGAATTAATGGATGGCAAACAAGGTCATTTAGAAAAAAATAAAAGAAACCCAGAAAACGAACACAAGGAAATCGTTGCAAATCCACGTCTGGATAGCTAGTACTGAATGATGTTTTTATGGCCATTTTGTTTGTTTCCCTCCACGCTCAGGTCTTCCATAGTATTTTCTCGTACAATTGATGTTTTTATGGCCATTTTGTCTGTTCCCGCCATGATTAGGTCCGCCACAGTATTTTCTTGTAGGAAAAAACAGATAACAATGACCCTATTGTCTTAATTTGGAAACTAAGAGGTGTTGCTCTTGCCACGATTGGTTTGGTCGCAGTCCTTTTCCTTTTCCTCTACCCTAGATTTTTATTGCTGGTATTGATTCAAACTGTTTGGAAATAGTCAAAAATCCAGAAAGCCTAGCATACAAAATTCAAGATCACGCCAGCCATCAGCCATAATCTTTTGCTAGAGGGATTGTACACCTAAGAAAAAGAAAATGAAAGCACAGAACAACAGCTTAGGGGCTGCCTATACCCAAAACTTGCACTGTATAGTTTGATAGTTAGTTACAATAACAGGGTTGACAGCTGCTATGTATGAGTGATCGAGGGCACTGGTTACGTTGTGCAAGGAATGCTTGGCAAAGGCTGGGAAGCATGAGTCCAGAGGCGGCTATGGAGCAGTATATTGCCCTTGTATTGGAGAGAGCACCAGGGTGGATGGAAGACAAACCTAGTGTAGGTATTTTCCACTGCAGCGTAGAACACTTGTGTTTCCTATAATGACTTTGAACAATTCCTGGTTAATTTTGTTTTGCAGGGAGACAATAAACCAGGATCTTCTGAAGTGGAAAATCTTGTTGCTGTGACTCCAGATTTAAGTACATCATCCCGTCAACCAAATTTTACAGACGAAATGTATGTCCTGAATGTTTGGCTATTTCCCTCTTCAATCCTTTATCTGTTAGTCTCGTTCCTTGGTCTTTTCATTAGCTTATTATTAAGTTATGATACTATCACTCTCATATGTAGGACATGTACGGATCCAGAATCGAAGCCTGTTTCTGAAGAAAGGGACCCAACAGGGGGCTCAAACCTGGATAGCAGGTTACAAATTGTTAATTCATGCATATCACTTTCTCTTTCATGTGCCTTATTCCCCTAAGCTGTTGCAGGAAGTTGAGGGTTCCTGAAAGGGTTTGAATATAAAGTTAATTTCATAGGACAATATGATTAATGTAGTTTCCATGCTTTCTATAGCAGAAAGGTAAAAAATATTTTAAAGAAATCTTTATTCGGTGTCATTTATCATTGGACTGATTTATAAGGTTTCTTTATAACATCCATTTGGAAAACAAGCATCAGCATTACATAGTAACAACTAAAATTTCCCCTGGGTTGCCCCCTGGCATGGGGTAGCTCAGGTGGTAGGGCATGGCAGTTTGAGTTGAGATCTTAGGTTTTTGACTCAAGGTTTTACAAAAAATAATCCCCAAGTGGTTTTTGTCTCTTTTGAATAATCCTTAATTACCTCTTGAAATGCTGTAGATGGTGTTTTCCTCAATCATGATTGAACCTCAAATGAGGCTGAGAAGAAATCTCTTTCTTAGAAAATCAGATCTCTTTGAAGAATTGTTTTTTATTGCTGAAAAAGAAACAACAGGCATCATGCTATAAATATAAGGTGGCAGGTTTTTATGGAAATGGGTGGATGAACATCATTCCTTGCATCACCACTTTCTTATGTGAAAAGTTTATTGTTTCTGCCACTTATTTAAATGAAGATTCTTATTTAGCTGTCATCTATAACTAGACAATCATCAGTGACAATCTATGGGGAATCTGCCATCCATGACTTGGGTCGTATTCCTGGGCATTGCCCTCATGAATATTCATGTAGTCTCCCCACTCATATCTTTCTTATAGAAACGTCATGCTTGCAATGATTTCAATATACAAGACAATTAGGGCTGCGCATAACCTATTTAACATTAAATTTTTCAGGCCAAAGAATGACAAGCATTGCTCTGCTGCTTGATATCTTCAACCATGGAGCCCTTCTCCTTTGGCTTTACCACAAACAAGACTGATTCTTGTTGCTAAGTATAATTTGTTTCAAGTATGTAAGGTTCTTGCCTGTTTATACTATCATTTATATGTGCCGTGTGATACTAATAACATCTATGCGTTGTGCATTGATGCATTTGTATACCTAACCTGCTGGTTGGGAGCATTGAATTATAATATGATGTTTGTGCAGCATTCTTCCGATGCATAGTTAGATTCGATGCTTTTGCCAATCTTTGTAGGTCCCTTCCTTGACTCTTTATATTCTAATCCATGAGAATACATGAAGCGATGTTGGCATTACGTGAAAGGATTGTGCTAAGAGTTTTTTCGCCCTAATTGTGCTTTTGCTGCTTGCCAAATACTTATTGAGAACACGTTCACATGCAATCGAAGTTCTCATAACTTTTGGGATTGTTGAGAGGGAAAGTAGTTGCCTATAGTCTCTATTTCTTTTGGTAAATTATACTCTCCTTTTTCTTCCCTGGCAGTTGACTCCAGTAATATGGGGCATCCCTTTATATGCTGACTGGGATATAGACGAGACAGTTGTGGATGTCATTCACCTAGAGTTTAGACATGCGAACCGAGATAAGTTTTTTTTTTTTTGGGTGTACAGCCCTAATAAGTATAGAAATATGGACGAGTAAAATAGTTTGCAATGGTTGCTGGTATAGCAAGTTACATGACCAAGGTCATTTGCACTGTGAACTCATGGTTTTGGCCCGCCAGAATTGTTCCAGGGGCTCTCAGATTTTAATTTCCCGTGTTGGAAGCGCACAAATAAGTTTAGATTTCGTTTCAATTGTTAGGGATGACTTCCATATTCACTGTTTTATCGCATTTATTTGTGGTGGCCATGGATGACCCTAGCACTGAATAATGCTAACAATTGCTATTTATTAGAGCTTGGTGCTAAACATTGACAAACTCGCTAAGATAGATAATGCATAAAATGCTTCTACGGAGATTAAATCCTTATTCTCTGCTTAAAGACACGAGGGAAATTGTAGTTTTTCGTTGGTGAAACATAGGGGTTCTCATCACCATATCAAGATCGGTTTTCTGACCCAGAACCTGTGATATGGACATTGTTGTGATCATACCCCCCACCTCCTCCACCTCCCCCACCACCTATGCCTCCACCATACCCCGAGCCATACCCATTTCCTCCACCATTGCCAGCAGAACCAGATCCACCTCCAAAGCCGCCACCCCAGCCACCACCAAACCCACCACCTTGGCCCATGCCATTCCCAGTGCCAGTGCCAGTGCCAGTGCCCCCGCCCCCACCACTGCCATAGCCCCCGGCCTCGCCATTGCCCGGCCCATAGCCCTTATCAATGCCACCCCCTTGCCCACCACCTTGTCCATAACCACTGCCTGAACCTGCACCGTAACCACCAGAAGACACCCGATATCCACCCTTCACTCCGAGAACACGTTTCACCTCATGATCCATAAAATTCTTGCCCCTCATTAACCCCCCTTCTTTCTTTGCTTCAGCGAGCACATAACTACAAAGGCCGAATCCTAAGAGGATGAGAAGCCAAGACACCACATGTTGTCTCTCCATACCACGTCTCTCAAAAATCAGCTGCACCTTAACAAAGAACCAACCTTGCTCTTAGAAAAACAACACGGATGAGGGAGACAGAGAAAAGAAAAGAAAAGAAAAGAAGATGAAAACCTGGTATAGTTTCTACTGTCTAGCAGCCTCTATCTTATTGCAAGCTCACTGGTAATAGTCTACGAGTATTTGTTGGTAGTGGTAGTGGCCTGAAGGCTGAAGCTATATATAGAAATTTCACCATTAAGGCTTGTAGGAGCTGTGAAGCAGGTTCGGGGGTTGGGCATGCCTGCAGATTGTGCCTGATTGGGTGGCGCATGCCAGCTTAATCTGGTGATGGGAGCCATTTGCATGACCATAAGGGCTCTGCAATGCAGTGGAGATGTGTGAGATTTGGGTGTCATGGACATGGAAGTTAGTTGCTGGGCTATAGCCCTTAGCTTATGATCACTGTATTGTTGGAGAGGCCAGAGTCGAACTCCAAGCAGCCATGTAATGACTGTTAGCCATGTAATGACTGTTTAAAAATATAACTATGTTATTTTTAAAAATAATTTTTATTCAGAAATATATTAAATTCATTTTTAAAAATTACTTTTGATATCATTGTATAAAAATAATCTAAAAACACCAATTTTTTTTAATTTAAAGTAAAAAAATAAAATAAAAAAATCAATTTTTTTCAAAAATACTTTTGAATCACAGTGACAAACACCCATTAAATTTTCCTGAAAATATCCTTCTTGTTCAAGAAAACTTCTTTGAGTTAGGCCGTGTTTGGTACTCAAATGTTTTTGAAAAAAAAATGATTTTTTTTAATTTTTATTCTCTACTTTAAATAAAAAAAAAATTGGTGTTTTAAAATTATTTTTTTATGTTAATATCAAAAATAATTTCAATAAAAGAATGCTCTCGGGCTTCAAACGAGAATATATTTTAATAATTTTTACACATAATAAGCTGTTGATGGAAAAAGACTGCTTGTGAATCAGACTTGGGGCCTATGTAGAAGAGTGATCATGGGCCCTTCTAGAATAAGTCTACCAAGATTCTCATCCTTCGATCCTACAATCAAACCCATATTAAAAGACAAGCGAATAATTCTCTCTGCTCGGATAATTACATGGGCTCCACGAGAATCTCAAGGACTGTCTGACGGCCCATGTTTTCTGTTTGTTTTAGCATGATTATTAAATCTGTTCCGTGGCTTTGTTCGAGAAATCTATTACTTGCACCCTTCCCAAGTTGGATTTTAAATTGAACCTAAGTTTTTAGTAATTTGATCGAACTCGGTCCAAGCCATGTATTACGGAATTTATCTGTTTTTTTTCTTGAGAAAATAAAACAAAGCGGGTTGAATTAAAATAATTAATTCAGCAACAAATGAATTATATATTGATATGATAATTCAGTTTCACAATATTCTTTTATGGGATATGGTTGTTTCTGAAAATATTTGTTAAGAAAAATATATTAAAAAGAGTTTTTTTTTAAAAATATTTTTAATATAAGTACATGAAAATAATCTAAAAATATTAAAAAAAATAATATAGAATAAATTTTTTTAAAAGTATTTCAAACACAATAATAAACACCTCTCCGAGACAGCAACGTTTTCAGGTTAGACAGTTTTGTCTTTGTTTCACGTGTCAGCATTTAATAAGATCGCTAATTCTTTAACGATGAGCCAGCGCAATGATGTGATTTTTGCAATAATGTCGTGATAGTTTTTATATTAAAAATAAATAAATTTAATTATTATATTTTTATCATCGCCGATAAAACCGAACGTATGAGAAGAAGTCATGCTGAGGAGGGCAGAGAGGCATCAAATATGTTGCTTGTTCTATTCAATTTCATTTTGTAACGATCCCGGCTAAATTATTACACGCACACATACACGCGCGCATATACGCGTGCAATAGAATTTGGAGTTTAATTTAATAATATTTATAAATCATTTATTATATCCATTAAGTATTGTAATTATTTAAAAAAAAAACTCACTTAGTTTAATTTTCATTAAGTCTGGATTAAATTGTCTTCGTGTCTTGGAATGAGTGTTTTAGAAGTGTGATAATTTGTACTCTTGTTTTTTTTTTAAAAAAAAACACCTTTTTATATAAAAAATTATGTATTTTTAGTGATTGTAATATATTGATGTTAAAATTAAATAAAAAAATCATTTAAAATATATTTTATTAAAATTAATATAAAATATTATTCTTTCATGTAGAATAAACGAAAATAGACTTTATTGAATTTTACAAAACAAGATTTGAAATGATTTATGTATAGATTTCAATATTAAACACATAAACTATTTAACGAACTCTTTTCTGCTTCCCTACCCTTTAAATTCCCGTTTGTAAGTTCTACCTCCCCAACGTTTTGCACACTGTATTCCCAGTTTTTTTATCTCAGATTTATTATAATATTTTTTTTATTTGAAAACACATTAAAATAATATATTAAAATATCAAAACATATTATTTTCTTAAGAAACTGAGAAGGCAAAACGACGTTAGTAGTTCCGTCGCTAAATGGACGGGGGTTAGATGCAATACAAGGACGTGTCATAATTAATGGTTATTGACAATGTTCGTCTACAGAACCCTACCGTTGTATAATTGCAGGGAGGTTTTGATCTTCGACGGTTGTGGGTATTCTATCCCAGAGAAGGACCACTGAAAATCGCAAGGAATTCCAATGAGAGACGACTCCTTGCTGACTGCTCTCTCAATTATTCGGGCCACTGAAAGTTGCATGGGACAGTGACGTGTCAGCAACTCTGGGAAGATTCGAAAAACATTTGCTTTTTAGTGGATCGCTTTATTTCAATGTCTGAAACAGCGAACCTCAATCAGTGCCTAATGCAGCCTTCCTTTCAAATCGCCTTCTACCAATTTGCTACTTTATTTATATGTAATACATTAAAATAGACCTGGTGATGGATTTTAAATTATTAAAATAACATCATTAAAAAAAAAAGATTTATATGGCGCAGGTGATCCATCGAGTGAAACTCTTCTACACCCATGATTTTATGTTGGATTTGGTAACGAGGCTATCGAAATTTCAAGAAAATCAGTTAATGTTCTGGAAGTTGATAATTTAATAACTATTTAAAAGTATAGATGGGACCAGGATTGTCTGCTTCCTTTTGTTTTTTTGGCTGAAATTGCTAAATGTATCGTATCATTAAAAAAAAAAAAGATAGACGACGTTGTTTTTATCTCAGTTTAAATTTTAATATGTTCTAAAATTTTCAATCAAATATCAGCTGAAATATTTTGATTTTATTCTGCTTGTTCCGTTTCGACTAAATAGTATTTTTTAAAAAATAATAAATAATTTTATAATATCAATTATATCTTTTATTTTGATTGTTAGATTGAGATAAAATTTTACAGAGATTCTCTTGGTATATTTATATATATTAAGTTAAAATTTTAGAGCAATCAGATAATGTAATGATCTTGCGAGATTGATGATAACATTCTTGTAATAATATACATGTTCATAATTTTATGTAGAAAAATTATTTTTTTGTGTTATTTTTTAGATAAAATTACACAATTCTAAATAATTTTATTTTTGGATTTTAATTATTTTTAACTAATATATTCAATTATATATATACAAGTAAATTATCAATCCCGAAATGACACGCTAAAATACTCGGAAACCAAAATATTTTGTTAATTTAAAAAACAAAACATTAACCAATGGTATTAACAATCTTGATTGGAATTTCTTTTTAAAAATTTTTTTATTCAATTTTTTTTTATTTTTTAAAATTATTTTTAATCTCATCATATTAATTTAAAATAAAAATATTTTTTTAAAAAAATATTTTTAAAACGAGGGGAAAAATACGTATAAGTCAGCACTTGTCAATCTTCTCGACAATAATCGATGACTAAAAAAAAACATTTGTCGCTGATTTCCAAAAAGTAGATACAAGATTTTGGTGCTAAGGAAATAATTGGATCATGAGAGCAGTCAAATCTCAGCGTGATCGTGATTGTAGTGCAAGGAAATCAGCGCGCGCAGTAGCCAATGGGGCGGAGCCAGGAAAGGCTGGCTGGGCCCGGGCTCCTGCCGCCACCCCCCCCCCCCTTTATTTTTCTATGAATAATTTAACATTTAAAGATTAAAATTAATGGAATTTAAGTTATAATCAAAAGCAAACCATCATAATATTTCTTTCTAGCTCGCGTTCCCAGAGATTCAATATTTGGCATACAAAAAGATGATATTTATATTTATCAAACCGCTTTTCAAAACTAGGCTGAATATTACATTAAAAACTTCGGTTACAAATTGTCATATTAATTCTCGATAATAAGTTTTTTTTTAATTAAAATAATAACAATTTATTTTTTAACATGACACTATACCACTTAAATTTTGATAAGTTAACCCAGATATTAAAAATCAATTAAATAAATATAAATTATACTTAATTCAACCATGGATTCAAGCTAAATAAAACTCTCAATTTTAAATTTTTTAAATCAACTCATCAAAATAGAAAAAAGACAGAATTTGGTATGGACATCAAAATCCATCAAGTTCAAGTAATGGAGATGGTCATTTGAGGCATGTCAAATTGATAAAACTCTAATACAAAATCATAGATACAGAGGAAGGAGCAAGCACAAGCTAACATTACTGTCTTTTTTATTTACAGATTCAGCATTGTTTAAAATCATGTTTTAAAAATATTTTTTTTAAATAGTCATTTGTATTTTAAATTATTTTTTTCATATATTAATACCAAAAATATTTTTTTTGAAGGAGCCCAAACGATTAGAATGCATACCCCACTGCAAGGGGATCTGTACGAGGTCAGGAATCTTAATTAAGTTAGAGGCAGACAGCTCTTCAGGGAGAATTAAACCACAGCCAACCATCGTTTCCTTCCTTCCATACTTAATTTCTTTTTCACACCTTTTGTTTGCCGACCATGCTGTTGATAAATGAAAAAGAAGTTTAAGCATGAAAAATGGTCCAATTTTCACATATTAACTTCTAGATCACGTCAGTAATTCCAACAAAACCCGAAAACTGATGGGAAACAACTGGGTTTATCCATGCTAATCTCGTTCTTAACGATACAATTGTATTATATAAATACTGTTGCCAAAATATACTGCCAGAACATTTCCAGCTATATATGTATATATATATATATAACGGCAGTCACCATATTTACCAGTTTTTTTATATCATAGATATTTAGTTCATATATATTTTAACTAATTATATATATACTAGAATAAACGATCAATTACTAGCGTTTACTAACCCTAAAAATTATGAAATTCAAACTAAAGATTTGTATCGAACAAATTTAAAACTAGATCACTGAGTTGCATCAAAATTGTTAAGCATAACTCGGTACAAGTTGTCGGTACAAGTTGTAAGTTATACTGTTACAGGATCAACGATTTAACATGAATATATTTATTTTTTATTTTTAAAAAGAAGCTGAAACAACATGTTCTGATTTTTTTTTAAAAAAAATAACGGGTTGATCTGGACTCTTAACCGGATTAAATGAATCAACTCGTATTGATTTCTTAAAAAACTTGACACTGACCAGGCCCTAAAGTAATCGAACCCGGTTCGACCTGTCGTGGCAGTCCGTTTCTCCACAGCTAATCCGCATTTAAGCTTGAATGAAGCCAACGCCAGACTGACAGGTGGTGATGATTGATGGACAAGCGCGGGGTTATTTATATGTTATTTTCAATGTAGAAACTATTGGTAGCTGTAAAACACTCCAGCAATTATTTGAGGTGGGGGTCCAGTCCTGCTGGAAGATCGTGAGGAACACCCATTTAGATGACTAAACACCACAGCGATTCAATTATCTAATCAAAGAAAAAGGCTACTTTTTTCTTAGGGCCTTCAATTACTTTGTGATAATTGCATACCATCACCTACTGATCTTCTTCTTCTCTTCCCTCTAAATTATTATTGTATGGTACTCGTTTCTCAACTATGCATTACTCAAAGATCTGACTTCTGACCAGGACTCCACCCATCACAATCGGGTGCTGATAATTGCTCATTAAGACAGTGGTTAGAGGGATACTGGTTAAATATTGTTGGGTTTTTAACTCTTTCGTAGGTGGCAAATGTTAAATGCTTGAGATTAAAAAAATTGTTTTTTAAATAAATTTATATTCAAATTTTATAGTTATTAATATAATCGTTAACTTCAGGACTTATAAAGATTAGTCGAGTCATATATAAAGTATATTTGGTATTGTTTTTGCTTTTATGATTGTGATTTAAAAAAAATAATTTCATGAAAAACACTTTAGTTTTGGCTCAAAATAAGTTTTGAAGTGTTTGGTTAAAACTGTGATTGAGTTTGAGGTTGATATAAAACAGTTTAGTGTGTTTGGTTAACATACCTTTATATTATTGTCAACTTGTTAAATTATTTTTAAATGTGTGTGTGTGTGTGTTGTTTTTTAAATATTTAATAATTATAATTAATAAATCATGTAAATTAAATATTTGTTTTTATTCTTCCATCAAACTTCTTGTAATTTTATCACGAACTAAATCCATACGTGAAAACCTCTACGATTTCGGAATAATATATATTAAAATATCATCTAAAACAAAATTAGAATTGCGAGACAAAAATTATATTGTGATCTCCTTCTAATATATTTATTTATATTTTAATTAATTTTTAGATTATTTTAACATTAAAAATATATTACCCCTCCCTCCTCCCTCCTTGCATCCTGAAATTCCACTCTCCCTTGTCCACTCAAGTGAATTGGTTTCGAGTGAAAAAGAGAAAAATAGTTAATAGTCGTTTTTCTTGCATCGACTTTTCACTGTAATTTTATATGGGACCCATGTCTTATATCCTGCTTTTTATACTAACTAAACACTAGATTGGGGTGTTTTTTTTACAATATTTGGTTACACTACAATCCCAAATACCCTCATATCGGACACCCACTTTAATTAAAAAAATATTGATGGGTTCGACCATTTGATATTGAACGTATGGAATTCAAGCGTTATTCCGGATTTGATTTTTAGTTGAATCAAACAAAAACACCAATATGAAAAAAAATGATTAATTTAACTTGGTTTTAATAGTAAAAAAATAAAACGATGTTACTTCAATAATTTAACAACATCTCGATTTAGTTTAGGAATCGGATATAAAAGCACGACCTCAGTATTTCTAGACACGCCAGGGATGAACGATGAGTGGTATTTCCACCAAACCTAAGCAGATCATTATCTCAAGCAAGTGAAGTGATGTGGTGGGTAAAAACAGAGAACGTATTTTATTATATCTTTCACTGAAAATCAGATGGGGAAAGCATGCATTATTGATCACCAAAATTTGCAGTCACAGAAATAATTGCCGAAGCTATCTGGTGATTGGCGTTCTTTATAGTAGCCAAACAAGGATTTTCGCCTAGTAAAACACAAATGGATTGTCCTGTTCGATAACTTTGTTTTCCCAATAAAGTTGTGAAAGTGCAAGCAGCTATATTATTTATATATCAAGTGTGAAAAGCAGGACTCCATGATTTCTGACAAATTTGACAGCAACCGGGATTCACAAGAGCACTTGTATTTATGCATGGTGACCTGTAAAGTTTAGAAAAAATGGCAGATCGAACGAATTCCTGCCCACCACACCAAGGTCTATCTCATTTATCCTCACGAGCGGGATTGTTCGGATAGAAGCTGCAAATCATGGGGCCAAACTGCTCGTGGAGAATTAAGACATGAACGTTTACCTGCATCTGTCTACAAAATATGTGGCTGCAAGAATTAGGTGCTTATTAATATGATTGGCATAAAAGATGGTATAAATATAGCCAGCAAACCGAGTTATGTCCTTGAATTACCGAGCTGTTCCATCGTTGATCGGGAACTTTCTCGAGTGTTTTTGAGAGAAATCCAAAGACAATGGACTTGAAAAGCTGACAAACGCTTCGGAATCTTGAATATTACGCGAAACTTCGTAATCCTTCAACGACATCCCAACACTTTTGATTTGGAAGTTCGGCGTCCCATTCAACACCGTTTTCGGCTACACACATCACCATTAGAGCTCCCCTTGGAACACAAAGATGATATGCCGGCCACTTACTGGAATGAGATTCAGGAATCCAAGTAATGATGCCACGTGAGAAAATAATTAAATTGGTCTACCCGGGACTCGTTGATATAGAATATGATGGCCCGGCCAGGTTCGAATCGGGTTGAGTGGTTGACACATCCAACTCTAGCTCAATAATTATATTTTTATTTAATTGAAAACAGTGAAGAATAAATTAAAATAATATTAATTTAAAACAACCAAACCAAAGCTGGTAAACCCGGTGTAATAACCGCAAGCCAGGTTAAACCCGGAACAGTTGTGTAACCATGACTTTTAACAGCCCGCCAACATCGTGCAAGCCTACTTTAATGCTTTTACTTGTGCAGTTATCCTCATACTTGATTGGTTTCCAGATAAAACAAAACTAGAGTATATTACAGTAGTGCCATTTAAAGAGATAAATAATTAGTTGTGAAACGCTGCTAATTTTGATCAAATTCGTAATCTCCTCTGCATAGCTCCGAATCTTTTCCAGAGTTTAAACAGCAATTCATTTGAGTCAGACCGGTTGTCATCATGCTATATATATGAACCTCATGGAGACCTACCTTGGAGCCAAGATAACCTTTCCCTGCCCTATGCAAACATCACTTTCTATTCTCCCTGCGCTTTAAAACAAGAACAGTTGCCAGAAGTAGAACACTACACTGCCTGAATTCTCCGATATGAAGATGGAAAGACAGGCCATGAAGGGGAAAGACTTGAACCTCGGGCTTCAACTGATAGCCACACTTCTGGTTCTGTGCTTCTGTTACACATACGCTGTTGCAGAAGGGAAGAGCCAGCAGACGAAAAAGACTTACATAGTTCACATGGACATGTCCAAGATGGCAGCGACTTACGAAGATCATCTTCAATGGTACGATTCATCTTTAAAATCTGTATCAGAATCTGCTGACATGCTTTACGCTTACAGCAACATAATCCATGGATTTTCCACCCGACTCACACAAGAGGAAGCTGAATTACTTGAAAAACAACCAGGAATTCTGTCAGTCCTACCTGAAATGATTTACAAGCTGCACACAACTCATTCCCCAGAGTTCCTTGGACTGGGGACCAGCGATTCTCTTGTCCCTGCGTCTGCCTCCTCAAGCGAGGTGATCGTTGGAGTACTAGACACTGGTGTCTGGCCAGAGATAAGAAGCTTTGATGACACGGGGCTTGGCCCCATACCAAGTACCTGGAAAGGTACCTGTGAGGTGGGTAAAAACTTCAATTCAACGAGCTGTAACCGGAAACTGATAGGTGCACGATATTTCTCAAAAGGCTATGAAGCAGCATTTGGACCTATCGATGAGACGATGGAATCAAAGTCACCAAGAGATGATGATGGCCATGGAACTCACACTGCAACTACGGCAGCTGGGTCGGCTGTCTCAGGAGCTAGCCTTTTTGGGTATGCATTTGGGACAGCGCGTGGAATGGCTCCACGAGCTCGAGTAGCAGCTTACAAGGTGTGTTGGTTGGGTGGATGTTTTAGCTCTGATATTTTAGCAGGAATGGAGAAGGCTGTTGCAGATGGTGTTAATGTCATTTCAATGTCCATCGGAGGAGGGATCTCAGATTACAATCGAGATACAGTAGCGATTGGAGCTTTCAGGGCAGTGGCACAGGGAATTCTTGTCTCATGCTCGGCCGGAAATAGTGGGCCAAGCCCAGGCAGCTTGACTAATGTTGCTCCTTGGATAACCACTGTTGGTGCTGGGACGCTGGACCGTGATTTCCCAGCTTATGTTAGCCTTGGAAATGGAAAGAACTACTCAGGCATATCACTTTATAGTGGAAAGCCATTATCTGATTCATTGGTGCCACTTGTTTATGCCGGTAATGTGAGCAATTCAACAAGCGGCAACCTTTGCATGACAGGAACTTTGGTTCCTTCACAAGTTGCAGGAAAAATTGTTATATGCGATCGAGGGTCAAATAGTAGGGTTCAGAAGGGCTTGGTGGTGAAAGATTCCGGTGGTATAGGGATGATTTTAGCAAACACAGAGCTGTACGGAGAAGAGCTAGTGGCTGATGCACATGTTCTACCCGCATCTACTGTTGGGCAGAGAGCTGCGGATGCAATTAAGAACTATGCCTTCACTGATCCAAAGCCAATGGCCACGATTGCTCCTGCAGTCACAAAGCTTGGAGTTGAACCATCACCGGTGTTAGCAGCATTCAGTTCCAGAGGTCCAAATCTGGTAACTCCAGAAGTACTCAAACCAGATCTAATAGCACCGGGAGTCAACATACTGGCTGGATGGACCGGGGCAGCTGGTCCATCCGGGCTAACAAGAGACGACAGGCATGTGAGCTTCAATATCATTTCAGGTACATCAATGTCATGTCCTCATGTCAGTGGATTAGCTGCGCTCATCAAGGCTGCTCACCAGGACTGGAGTCCAGCAGCCATCAAGTCCGCTCTCATGACCACAGCCTACGCAGCATACAAAAACGGGGAAAACATACTAGACGTGGCTACGGGACAACCAGCAACGCCATTTGATTTTGGAGCCGGACATGTAAATCCAGTAGCAGCCCTTGATCCTGGCCTCGTCTACGATGCCTCTGTTGATGATTACCTCAGCTTCTTCTGTGCTCTAAACTATAGCGCATCTGACATTAAACAAATCACAAACGAGGACTTCACTTGCGACTCGAGCAAGAAATACAGCCTGGGGGATCTTAACTACCCGTCGTTCTCTGTCCCACTGGAAACTGCTTCAGGCAAAGGGGGTGGTGCTGGTGTAACAAGTACAGTCAAATACACCCGGACCCTGACAAATGTGGGTGCTCCAGCAACATACAAGCTTTCCATGACTTCAAAAACTCAATCTGTTAAGATCTTAGTTGAGCCAGAGTCCCTGAGCTTTGCTAAAGAGTACGAGAAAAAGACTTTTACAGTGACTTTCACTGCTACATCCATGCCTTCCGGTACAAGCAGCTTTGCTCACCTGGAGTGGTCAGATGGGAAGCATGTTGTGGGTAGTCCTATAGCTTTCAATTGGACATGATCCGAAATACCGAGGGGATCCCGTAAATGATTGTCACTCACGGCACAAGTGCCTGAATGTCTGTGTATTTTCAATCTCTTCCCTGATGTTCCAACAGCAAGCTGTTGCGTTCATAATTGCTCTCTGAGGTTATCAGAGGACATATATATATAAAAGGGGGGAGTAATTGTACAGAGGATAATGGAAAGACTTGTGTGAAATTCTTGTGATTGCTTAGGTGAAATTTAACATATGCCCAAAAACTAGATGGGAAAATAAATTTTACAAAGCCCAACCCTAAGATGGATAAGATGAGGGGGCGGGTGTGAAATCATCAAATACATCCCTCAAACTAATTTAACCGAGATACGAAGTACAATACAGGCACAATGTAGTGTTGAGTTCTAATACCAAGAAAATTTGTGGATATTCATGCCACTCAACCGTTCTGACACCCTACAAAAATGAATTCCTCCATGCCATTCATTTAAGTCTATAGTAGATATGAATTCTTATTAACCTTCATCTGAATTTCAAAACTCTCCAAATCTAGAAATTGCCTGGTTCAACTGTTTCACTAACAAGGCTACAGCATCATAGAAAAAGTATCAACTAATTGATTAATTATGTTGCTAACGCATTTTTCATAATCATATAACCTAAGGTTCATTCATGATCAAACAATGGCAGGTTGCATTCCAATGCTAAAATAGACTCAAACTAACAAAATGCAGTGATCAATCCATCAACCTAAATAGCATCAATAAATAAAATTGTTGCAAAACTGAACTGTCGAGTATAATTTAGATATTTCTAAAAAATGGAGAAAAGGTTTCATCATGAATCCTCGATAGACTGACAAACAGGGAGATAGTATGTATCAAGCTGCCAATACTTGTGTCTCACACCTTGCCAAACTTCTTCTCCCAAACAATCCTTAACAGGCAAGGGAATTAACTGCGTAGAGTAGCCCAAGTGCTGCATTTCCAGGGAGACCAAATTACAGTAAACAACATGGAAGAACGCGTTTCCTCCACATAGTCCATTAAAAAATGAGTAGATTCCTCCGGGTTTCAATAGCGCAGGTAAGTGTTGGTGAAACTCCCTCAGATCTTCATAATATTCTCCATAAGTGTCAAAGAAAATACCTGCACAGATTTAGCCCATATTTCGGAAAGTTATATAATATGCAATTGCTCTGTTGACATTTTAAAGAATACACTTCATTATATAACTATATTTTTCAGTCCTTGCAAGGACAGAATAGTTTGGTGACATCACAAAACTTCTTGGAACTTTTCCGTATGTCTGCAACACCGCAACGACTTTACAGAATGACCAATATAATACTCATACTCAAACTAGCAGTAGATAAGAATTATTCAAGATAGATTCATAAGGAAGGTGGAGAGATATGAGAAGTTGAAACTCAAGTTGTATTATACTTCAAGACCACACAAGAATCCATTTGTACAGCAAGCTCCCAAAGATACATTTTATGATTTTCAATGCTGACATTAAATGAAGATCTAAAATGAAGAGTGGATTATTTTTCTCTGGGAAGTTAACGGGGTTTAAATTCAAAAGAAGCACCATTTCTGAGCACCTGTCTCGTGCACACACAACACAAGAATGTGTCCCCTTTTTTTTCTCGTATGAACATAAAATTCAGATATACGGTGCATCTTTGCTAAGAGAATTCGCTTAATATCTAAACAACATATTACCAATCTATTGTGAGTTAAACAAGCAGTGCAAAAATATGAATTCTCAATTTCTCATCAAACAATACGATGAACTTACGAGAAATTGTTAGCCAGCAATATAGGTTTCCCTGACAAACTCAAATCACGGAAGCTGCACATTGTTACTTTGAAATGACAACAATAACAAACAATACATGCCACACCCTATTGCAAAATTGTAATTACGAACACGATCTTGTTTAAAACGGGCATCGTGGATTTACCATCATAAGTTCCAAGTTGAGGAAGAACATCTTGCCACCGCCCGAATACTATCTTCACACTATCCTTCTCACCCCAACCACTTCGAATCATCCGTTCATAAACCTCTGGATGCGCCTCAACAATCGTATGCACAACCGGATTATATTGTTGAATAGCTGAATCCACAAGGCCCATTCCAAAGCCAATGTTCAGTATGTGACCACCACCTGAGCAAACCGCCTTTGCGTGTGCTTCCATCAATGGCTTCTCCCAAGCCATCATTATCGCCTTGCTATCCGAGTCCATTATCTTGTCTTCACTGAAACTAACCCTATCTTCCAAGTAATTCTCACCATAACAAGAATTTGACTTCTCTTTCCTAGCAATTGTTCCTAATATTAACTCAGACTGAATCCCTGTACAATTAGAGGTCATTTTAGTAATCATAACGGAACCGAAGCTGTTTTAATTAATTAGGTTCGGAGTAGATTAAAAGAGGAAGCCAAGTAATTTTTTTACCGTACCAGCGTTGAGGAGAGTTTCGAAGGCGTCTTGGTGGCCAGCTTCCATGGCGAAATCTCCGGCGGAGATATTCGAAGGAGAGAGAGCGTTCCACGGTGCGCCAGCATCGAGAAGGTCCTTGACAATAGCGGCGTGGCCGTGCTTGGCGGCGTGCATGAGAGGAGTGAGGCCATTGCTGTCGAAGTAAGTAACGTCGATCCCTGAGTTTATGAGACATTTAACTTTCTCTACGTCGCCGTTTTTCGCTGCTTCGCAGAGAATTTCGCATTCGTCCATGACTGCGCGCGATAACAGTGAAACCCTGCTCCAAAGTCCAGTGACTTCTTAACCAATGGAGCTCTCTTTCTTTTGGAATTCCCGGTGAGTCTGGCGGCTAAGATGAGAGCCACGTGGCACAATCGGGTGTGTTTTCTGGTTCGTTAATTTGGTTTGGTGCGCTGGGGTTGATGGTTTTCTTGTGTAGGCTTAGCTAAGTTTTGAACGTAATTGAGGGCTCTTTATTTCTGTTAGTTAATCTATATTTCGGCCTTGGGCCCTTTCCTTTTGATTATGAATATCGGTCCGAAAAAGAAAAGAAAAAAGAAATCAATTTCATCTCAACTCCTTTAAACTATATAGGTTTATCGAGTATTTTTCTAAATAAATTATTTTTTATTGATTAGAAATTTTGTTCAAATGTAGTGGACTTAATCGAGTTCTTGGTGATTAGTAGCCCAACTAAATTTAGTTAGGTGGATTCAAGTAATTTAAAAATAAAATGGTATTTTATAATATAAATAATCAACTTGTTTAATCAAATAGCCTACAAGTTAATTTAATAAAATAATTGATAAAATAAATTAGAAGGATCAATGCATATTTCATCTTGACTAGATTTTATGGAATATTTTTCAAAAACTTTATTATTTATAATTAACAATGGTATTTAACTTAAACATTATTACACTGGTTAGGTTTTTAATAGTTCAATTAATTTTGTTATTTTTATTATATCAACTCTAAAAAGTAAAATATATTATTTTAATAAAAATAATTAACTCAAATCAACTCAGATATGACAATAATGTTTTATCAGAATGAATTCAGTTAAATAAGTCCGATCGCATGGTAAAGTGCTGTTTGGATCTACTTAAATAAGGCCAAAACTCTGAATTTGGCGCTAGTATAATGACACATGCCATATTATATTTTATCCAATTATAAATCCACCAACTTTGACCGCAGTTTGATAAAACTGCCCGCGTTGAAACGTCATCGTTCTAGAAATACCAACTCTCCTTCGCGGCAGCCTAACCGTTCGAGTACAGAAATAATCTCGGTCGTGTATGCAGTTTATTTATTAAAATCACGTGGCTGCTATCAAATACAATTAAAATCATTAAAAAAAAAAGCTTCTCCCCTTCCTCCCCCTCCCCCTCCCCCTCCCCCTCTCTCTCGCAAATATTTAGATTGCATTGGATCCGCATCTTCATTCAAATGCTGTGAATACTCACAGAATCTACAAGCTAGAGGTTTTGTTCTTCTATTTTTTTTTTAATTAATGGCTTCAAGTTTTGATCGGTGGGAGAAGGATCCGTTCTTCTCTGCGGCTGAGGAAGTTCAAGAATCAGCAGACAGGTACCGTGTCTAATAAACATTAGCTAATTTATATTTTTTTCCATAGATATTTGAATTTTCATTAATTATTTCCTGCTTAAACTTAGTTTTTTTAATTAGAGATTTTCATATTTGCCTGAATAAATTTAGTTTTTTAACGAGAAATTCTGACCTTACCGCTTAAGCTTCGCCTGCTGTACTAAAAACTTCAGGTGAAAAAACACAATATCTGATTTATTTATTGTTTTTTATTTTGTTTTCGTGATTTTAGGAAGCAAAGGCAAAAACTTATTTTATTTTATTCTATTCTATCCTTTAAGGTTTGATGAAGTTAGTTATTTTGCGGGAGTATGCCTGTCTTATTGATACATGTTTTTGTTAAATTTTGTGTATGCAATATGAAGGACGGAATCAACGTGCGTTCGTGTAATTGTGTGTTGATGTATTTTTTTGTTAAATTTTGTGTATGCAATATGAAGGACGGAATCAACGTGTGTGTGTTTGTGTTGGTATATTTTTTTGTTAAATTTTGTGTATGCAATATGAAGGATGGAATCAACGTATAGAACATGGATTCATTCAAACAAAGAGGAATCTAGCATGTGGGATTCCGAGCAACTATGTCGGGACCTACATACTGTGCTCGGCACCACCAGATGGCAGGTCATTTCTCCATCTACTCTTTATTGAATGTTCTATTTTAATCAGCCTAGTTGATTTTAATTTGATCCATGGTTGGAAAACTCAATGCAGTTAGAGGAGTTTGCGCGGGCTGTAGGGTCGAGTTATGTTAAAAGCTCTGGTGATGATGCAAAAGACAGGCATCGGGATTTTATTGTTGCAATCGAAGATCACATATTAAGAATAGAAAATTCTTTAAAGGAATGTGCCCTATTAGAGGGCACGACCTCGCTGCCTTGGGTGCATTTGGATGAAGGGGACTGCAATGAACTTGCATTGTTTTTATCAGGGCCGTCAACACCACCCAGAGAGAATGTTTCAAAAAATCATGTCATGGAGAGTGGGATAACTCAAGGAGGTGAAGGGTCTGCCCCACATTCTTCAAAGAAAATGACTAATTTGGTCGAGTGCTTGTCCCTGGAGCCCAGGGAGGAGAAGTCGCATGGGCATAGAAGGACAGCTAGTGCTAGTGCTGATATTGGTGCGTGGAAAATTGCTATTGCTGAAGATGCTTGCCTATCTGATCCTTGTAATGAGAAGGCCCCCGTCCCGCGACCTCCACGAAAGGTACCTAGTTTGTCTGGAATTGTATCTTCAATGGAATCTGTTTCTAAATTCAACTGGCCAAAGAACGGAGTTCGGAAATGGAAGGCAATGGATCGTCAACAAGAATCTGATACAATACCATTGCAATCTTCACAATTAACTAGGGTCAGTATATTTTTATTCTATTTGACTTTGTGGTTGGAATTTGCTTCTTGATTTTCTTATTATGTTGCTGGTATCGTTAATTATTAGAAATGGGTATTCTTGACTTTTTGTATAGGGCGTAGATGCATGCTATGAGAAAAGTAAGAGTTGCCTGGATAGTTATAATGAATGTTATGACAAGCAAATTTATGGCTGGTATGGAGCCATGCAGCGCCAACTTCAACGGTCCCAGTATCAAATGCAATATAGCCGGCCTGTCCAAGCAGCCTTGTCAGTTGTTTTTCTCTTCTGCTTAATTGGTGAGCTATTTAGATCCATTTAAATCTTGTTTGCTGTGTGTGGGTTATATATATTGCTACAAATGTGCTGCTCTTCATTTTGTAGTTGTATATCTAACAAGCACTCTAGGCTTTACAGCAATTAGGTTTTATATATATATATATATATATATATAGAAATTGATTGACATAAAATAATTACTGAATGCATGTGGTATTACAAACATTTTAAGAGTGTGATTAGCTTGGAAAAAATCTTAAGATTGCAACAATATGAGATGATGTTGTATATATGGTGTTTATTACTTTATGTTCTCTGTTAATTTTTGGTCGTTTTATTTTTCTATCAGGCATTTGAATCATTTTATTAGATGAATAGGTAATGCATAGTTCAGGTAGAAATTAGAAGTTGCTGCATCTAATGAGATCATAGTTGCTATCAAATGAAGGACATTTTATTTTAATCATGTAATTTTATTAAGTGCGCGTGCCCTGCCCGTGTTTGTCAATGCTTTCACTAAAGTTTTTTTTCCCCAACTAAAGGCATCAAATTATGCTTTTCTGGGTGATTTTGGATGGTTTTGATAACCCCCAGCAAAGGCATTCCCAGGCACACACTGCATGTTTGTCGACTTTATAAATAAGGCTATGCAGTTTCATTATCTGAGTAATGTAGGTTTGCTTTTGGAATTTTGCTTTATTTTGAAGTCAGTCATCGTTCAGAGTAGTTTGTTACCTTTTTAGCACTGCTCTGTGTTGCTTCTTTAGCACTGGAATGAGATTGGTCAATAGTTTTAACCACTTTCATGTTTGGTATAAACAGATGTAAACAAGGTTGAACTGATGTGCAAATAAAGCTACAAAACTTACCTTGTTTTTGTTCCAATATTCAGAACGCAACTGGCATGATTTGAGTGGAATAATAAGTGAATAAAAGCATTTAAACTACCTGTAACTGTAGTAATATTTTTATGAATAACTGCTCACTGTGAACCAAAAAAATCACAAGATTTTGGTAAGCTACCATTCTATAATAGGAGGAAAACAAAACTTGTGAAGACAGCCATGTACACATCTACAAATCCATATCAATAAAACTTTCGATAATTTTTTTATGAAGAGTTTTTGAATGATAAGAATTTTAGTACGAGTTTATTGGTTCATAGAGCTTATGTTTAGTTGTTCTACATGCAGTTTTATTTGCTCTGCATGCAATTTAAGGAGCTGTTCATCCTACCTACCATTCACAGCCTGGGGAAATAAATGGCCCGGAGGGCATCCCATTGGTTGATATGCAGGAAAGGTGTTTTGAGAGAACAAGAGCTTTTCATTATTATCAAGTGACTGGTTCGGTGGAGGTATGTGTTCTCTTGTTATGCAGTAGCCAGTATTATTTCTGTAGATAAGCCCCTCGCCCACCCATGTTTATTTCCCCTTCCTGTCCACCATTTCTCTCTTCCTCTTAGACTTTTGATTTTGTTGTATAATTGTAAGAGCCAAGAGATGGCAGTGAAGGTTAGCCAGGAACATTTCTCAAGCGCCATCTAATCCTGTAATGAGCATTTTTTTTTCAAAGCCACATTGGTGTAGTATTTTCACAGTATGTTAAAACAGCACTCTTTTCTTTTTCAAAGCTACTGAGAAATTTTCATCTGATATAGCTGTTCAGAAAGTGGGGTAACTGGCACTATCAGTCTACAAAATTGGACATCACCTAGATTTTGTGCTTAAAGAGAGCCTCCCAAGATGAGCGAAAAATTGCGAGACGGAAATGAAATGTTCCTGATCCATTTTATTCACGATAAGCCTTACAGAAAAAATGCGAGGAGGAAATGAAATGTTCCTGACACAATTTTTCACGGCAAGTGTTACAGAAGCAGGTACCGATGAAGTGATCGAACCGGCAACTCTTACAGATACCGGTAACTAAAGTAGAAACCAGCAAACACTAATGGCAGGACGAACTCAAGAAAAGCTGCATACTTGGGCATTTTATCATCCTTGATCACAGAGGCACTCATTTCTTTGCGCGTGGATTCCACGAAAAAAGCGTTCTTGTCTGACTCAGTGAAAGCGTGACCCTGAAGAACACCAACCTGGTACTTCAGGAGCAAGTTTTGGGCTTCCTTGCTGTGTCCAATGTTGTTGAATTGCTTCGTCGCATCCTTTCCTGCAACCTCGATGAGCACCTCTTCTCCTGCTGGATGCTCGTTCAAGAACTTTGTTACGTCGAGTACCTGTTAAAACGAAACAACTTCATTACCCACAATCATAAACGGAACAGTATAGGAGTATATGTTTCCAAAGAGAGGATTACTCTGCCGTTAATGACAAACCAGCAATCTTTTTTGGATCTGTGCTGGGCAACCTGTGAGAGAGTGAAAACTTTCTGGGTAGCCATTTTGCACTTGAGAATCCAAGTTCGTTGTGCAGGCAATTTATAAAAATGAAAGGGGTTAGGTTTTGATCTTTGTTGGTCATGTCCGCTAACACCATGAGTTTGGTCATTCACGTGTGACCTAACGTTGAAGTCGTGGACTAGTAAGTAGCTGATGCATGATGCCGTCTTATTTTACTTTACTGTGCTTGTTGAGTGCACCTGAAGCCCCAAGGTCCCGAAACCCAAGTGATTTAAGACAAAATTGATGGAGCAGGTGTTTTTAGAGGATGTGAGATGACCCAGGTGGAGACCTGTTGTCTTTTGTTTTGGCCTGAAGCACGAGCAAGCCATGAGAATTTTTGTCATGAAGAAATGAACAGTCTCCTTAATTACCAATCCAGCAAATTATGTGATAATGTCTCCGAAAAAAACTAGGGGAACCAGTGTGCAGATTATCTCGCTGAACTTGGTTCGAAGCATATTCAAATTGTGCCAGTTTGTATGTGTTTCAAGCTTAAAAACATCAATTTTATTTTTATGGGTTTCAGCCTTAAACTGAGTAGAAAACGGCCCGGAAGCTTGAGATCCGGCGCCTGCAAATATCTTCAGAAGGGCGAAATGGTGGACAAACAAACGATGCTAGATTCTTTTATTAGTAGTTCAAAACAGACTGACTGTTCTCGACACATGATACAACGTTGTTTCTCCCCCTCGTCCCCATGGTACAATTAATCTAAATGCTTCTTATTTTTTTACTAAAATTATATTTCCAACAAAAGCCAGCATGCCCAAGTTTCTCAAGGCACAACCTTGCAAGCCTTCATCCTCTCTATCCAAGAAATGAACGACTTCTTGGAGTTCCTAAACCCCAGGAACCCATGCTCTTTGCTTTTATTCATGCTAGGTATAGAAACTTCCCCGCCAAATATCAAATCGACAAACCACCACGCCCCCACTTCCTCCAACTTGGAGGGCAGAAGCTGATTCTCCTTCACTATCTCCTCCCAAACGGCTCCTTTATCTTTCATCGTCTCAGCCAAGCTTATCCTCCCCCCAGTCTCCGCAAGCCCATACTCCTCTCATCCAAACTGTTCTCCCAAAACATTCCATAATTGCTTCCATTTAAACACATCTCCATTGTGGATATTAAATGCTTCGTTTTTGGCATTGGGGTCCACACACGCCCAAATTTCATGCTCCGCGATGAGATCAGCATCCGAGGCAACTGCGTAACAATTCCAAAGCTCTTTCACCCCAGGAAACAGCATTGGACTTCCCTCATGTTTGCATATAGCAGCGTAAACACAAAGCGTGCGAACAATATTCATCAAGCTATGAGGCGAGAACCCGAAAATGTTGTCAGGTCGGTGAACAGACCAAGTCAATCCTTCTTTCTTTGCCACTTCCTGGAACAGGATATCCTCAAGAGTGTAGTAAAAGTTGGGTAATTCCAATCTAGGTAGATCCTCAGTGAAAGGCGGATCACGAGCTTCAATCTGGCGGAGAAACTGGAAGGGCCCAACGTAGTGTTTGGTGCCGGTTTGGAGGCAGATGTGGCTGAGATTGTGAGCATTAGGGATAACAGCCTCGAGAACGTTGAGGAACATTAGGCCGTTTATCTTGCAGTTCTCAGACTCCGTCTCTCGGTTGCCCCAGGTAACATAAAAGATGTGAGTAACATCCGTCAGCAGTGATAGCTTCGACTGTGTTTGGTTCCTGTCAGAAATGTCACACTGGATGTACTCCACTGGGTTGTCTTCATTCCAGCTAGGCCGCTTACCTCGAGCAACACCGTAGACTTTCCATGGACCGCCAGGGGTGCCAGCAAGTGGGAGAATCTCGGCCAAGCTATTGCCAACTATTCCTGTTACACCCACCACCAGCGCCACACTCTTATAGTCTCGTGATGCAACATCATCTTCATCAATTTTTTCCTGAAAAAATTAACAACCCAACTTTATTCAGATGCTACTACATACGTTACCAGAATAAAAAAAAAATAACATGGGCAAAAGATATAGGAATTGAGTTTTAATACCCGGATATTGCCAATGGCACCGGCCCACCACCAGCTCATTTTGTATTCGGATAGTCGATAAAGAGACGGAAAATTCTAGTTAGTGAAATAGAAAGGAGGCTAGCTGTCGTGATTTATAAGAGAGTTCTGAAGAAAAAAGAGCAGGCAGATGACATGAGCAATGATGTCTATCTAGGTACTATCATGAATCGTGGAATAGTCAGGACATGAGAATAGTTTGGCTCTTCTGGCTACATAGAAAAATCCCGCTCTTCTCATATCGTGTTCTTGATTTCATTCTTGTCTCTCTGACTCGCTTGATCGAACGGTCCATATCCATCCATGACTCTGATGACCCCCCCTACCTTTAAATATAATCTCTTCCTCTCTTATTCTCATATGTCAATAATTTTTTTTTCTCATTATTTAGTGTTCAGTGTTTAGGTCGTTCATGGTTTCTATTAATCGGAAAATTGAGAGGTTTCTGAATTGGAGTTTATGTTTTTTTTTCGTTTACTGTTGACCTAGTGGATTTTTAGATTAGGTTCGGCTAATTCACCAAATGTCTATTTCTAATTGTATTTTAAAAATATTTTTGAAAAAAAAAATTAGATTATTTTGATGTGTTAATATTAAAAATAATTTTTAAAAAATAAAAAAAATATTATTCTAATTCTTCAAAAATATTTTTAAAAATAATTTAAATCACATTTATAAATAATGCTGATTGCGTGGCGAAATGGTATAGAATCACCTCTATTATTTGTTAAAACTTCATTAATATTTTAAATTATTGGTAAAAACATCATTAATCTTTGGATTCCATCTGTTACGTCCATTGATTACCATATTTATTTGTCGCTTTAATTTTAACCTTCATATACATAAATTATATTAAGATAAAAGAAAAAAAAAGCTTTTCATCACAACATCAAAGACAAAGATGTAAGAGCCCGTTTAGTAACGTGGTGCAAATTATGTTTTTAAAAACACATAGTTTGCACCCATTTGGTTAACATTGAAAAACGTTGGTTTAATTATGGGCCCACTTATTTTTATTATCAAAACCACGTTTCATCGAAAGTAACAAATTGTTGCTTTCGGTGCGTTGCCACCATGGGGGCTGGGGATATATATATATATATATATATATATATATATATATATATATATATATATATATATATATATATTCTTATAAAAAAATATATTATTAATATTAAAATAATCTAAAAATTAATTACAATAAATAAATATATTAGAAGAATATCACAATATAATTATTGTCTCACATTTCTAATTTTATTTTAGATGATATTTTACTATTGTTCCGGGATCGTAGAGACCTTCACGTATGGATTTAGTTCGTGATGAAATTACAAGTAGTTTGATGGGAGAATAAAAACAAATGTCTAATTTACTTGAATTATTAATTATATTTTATTATTATAATTATTAAATATTTAAAAGACAATATGCGCGCGCGCGTGTTCTTTAAAATAATTTCACAAGTTGACAGCAATACGAAAAGCTTGATAACTAAACATTCGAAATTGTTTTTTATCAACCTTAAACTCAACCACAGTTATAAACAAACACTTCACTGCTTATTTTGAATTGCTGTAAAAATATTTTTTATACAACTGTTTTTTTTAACCTTAACTACAACAGCAACAACAATACTAAACACATCCTAAATTGAAGCTATTAGTTGAATTAGATGACTTATATTTTGTAGCCTAAATCAAGCCATATTTAATTTTAAATAAGATGAAACCTAGCTGAGTCAATTTCAATAATTTTTCTAATAACTCACTAGTTGATCTGACAACCCAACAGCGCAGATATTGCACTGAGTTGACAACTAGTGATCTTAAGATCGAAATTTGTTTTTTATCAGAGTAAACTCACCTCTTTTTAAATACTTTTTATAATTTTAAATTAAACAAGTAAATTTTTAATTTTTTTTATAAAATAAATATATTCTAATACTTTATAAAATAAATATATTCCAAACTCCATTGCTAACCGGGGGGGGGGGGGGGGGCTCTTCCTTCCTTCGAGTGATTGAGGGAAGATAAATTTTTCTGAGTCCTATTATTTTGATTTAAGGATAGATTAAAAAAAATTGAACAGTTATTTCAGAAAATATTAACTTAAAAAATAAATTTAAGAATTAATAGTATTTTTTTACTAATAATTACAGCATGATTTTATATTTTATTTCAATTATGTTTCACCGTACAATAAAGTAATATTGAAAGATAAATAAATATTATTTTAATTTATTAAAAAAAAAACACTATACAATACCAAACGTGCTACATTAAAGTAGATATAGTATCATAAAAGAATACATACATGATTGATTTTATATAATAGGTGATTTAATAGTAACAGTACGAAATAATTTAGAAGTTAGTTTTTTTTATGATAGTAGATTCAAGTTACATGATTGCTAGAACAATAATAATTAAAATTTTATATAATAGTTACTTTTAAAATAAATAAAATTAAATAATATACATATAAATTAATTTAGATAATCATATTAATAAAAAAATAAATAAAGGGAAATAAAAGCAATTAAACGTCGAATATGGGTTCATAAAAAGCAGGGTACATTGGAATTAGTGATTTCATGGCTGTTTTCGAAACATCCACCAACACCAATTGTTTTTTTTATATATTAGACCGTGTCTTAATCAAATATTTATATAATTTAATTATGGCAGAATCATTAATATAGCGTTTACATACACACACATATATGTATGTATGTATGTATGTATGTATGTATACACACACACATATATATATATATATATATGTTATTGTAGTATTTTAAAGTAATTTTTATTTAAAAATATATTATAAATATATTTTAATGATCATATTAATATAGGTAACAGAAAACAAATCTCACTTAAGAATTAATATTCTTTGTGTTTTCCATATTTCGGCCAATCTTCTGTCTCTCTTTGTCATGCTTGCGTTGTATTGTCAAAGAGAACAAAAAAAGGATATATTATAAAAAAAAACAAGTTTATTTTTATATCAATAACTCTATTTCTTTAATCTAATATATCTTTGTTTTCATTGTTTCTATTTAGTTAAGGGATTTTAAAGTTTTATAATTGTAAAACAGCAAATTGTTTGGAAATATTATATAGTTACTAAGAACTTGCATTTTTACAAACAAATAAGTAAATTAAATTACTAGAATTTGTTAATTTCTTGAATATACTGATGAATAAAATATGCTGTTAATTTATAGATCAAATCTTCTCTTGGCGATGAACAAAGAAGGAAAGCTCACACGTTTTGTTGCTCTCAATTTTTCTTTATATTAAAATAAAAAGATTTAGGTTGCTAGTAGTTTATATAAAAAATCATGATAATCTGAAAGGCGCATGTTTTCGTTTCACTTTATAACCCTGTTATTTTTAGATTGATTATGCATCAGAAATTTGCAACTAGATTTGGCGTTGGAATTATATATCTCTACAACTGAATCGCAGATGTTGTTACTAATGATATTGTTATCATACGTTGTTTATCGATCAAATTGCAAGGGGTCACAGAGACATTCACATATTGATTTAATTTATGATGAAATTACAAGTAGTTTGATAAGAGAATAAAAATAAATATATGTTTTTTTCATGAATTATTAATTATATTTTATTGTTATGATTATTAATCTATAAAATTTAAAAAACAATATATGTTTGTGTCATTTCAAGAAATTTCACAAGTTGATAGCAATCTGAAAAACATGGTAACCAAATATATGAAACTGTTTTTTTATTAACTTCAAACTCAACCATATTTTTAATCAAACACTTCAATTTCAATTATGAATTGCAACTAAAAGTGCTTTTCATGAAATTGTTTTTTTTAAATCTCAACCATAAAAACAAAAACAATATCAAACACACCGTAAATCTAAAATGGAAAATGAAATCTTCTCCTTTAATTACAGGAGATTTATTTGCAACACTCATCAATTAAATCTTCAGCTAATTTTATCATTTCCAACCAAAGCTAGCATGCCTATGTTTCTCAAGGCACAACCTTGCAAGCCTTCATCCTCTCTATCCAAGAAATGAACGACTTCTGGGAGTTCCTAAACCCCAGGAACCCATGCTCTTTGCTTTTATTCATGCTAGGTATAGAAACTTCCCCGCCAAATATCAAATCGACAAACCACCACGCCCCCACTTCCTCCAACTTGGTGGGCAGAAGCTGATTCTCCTTCACTATCTCCTCCCAAACGGCTCCTTTATCTTTCATCGTCTCAGCCAAGCTTATCCTCTCGCCAGTCTGCGCAAGCCCATACTCCTCTAATCCAAACTGTTCTCCCAAAACATTCCATAATTGCTTCCATTTAAACACATCTCCATTGTGGATATTAAATGCTTCGTTTTTGGCATTGGGGTCCACACACGCCCAAATTTCATGCTCCGCAATGAGATCAGCATCCGAGGCAACTGCGTAACAATTCCAAAGCTCTTTCACCCCAGGAAACAGCATTGGACTTCCCTCATGTTTGCATATAGCAGCGTAAACACAAAGCGTGCGAATAATATTCATCAAACTATGAGGCGAGAACCCGAAAATGAGGTCAGGTCGGTGAACAGACCAAGTCAATCCTTCTTTCTTTGCCACTTCCTGGAACAGGATATCCTCCAGAGTGTGGTAAAAGTTGGGTAATTCCAATCTAGGTAGATCCTCAGTGAAAGGCGGATCATGGGGCTGAATCTCCCGGAAAAACTGGAAGGGCCCAACGTAGTGTTTGGTGCCGGTTTGGAGGCAGATGTGGCGGAGATTGTGAGCATTAGGGATAACAGCCTCGAGAACATTGAGGAACATTAGGCCGTTTATTTTGCAGTTCTCAGACTCCGTCTCTCGGTTGCCCCAGGTAACATAAAAGATGTGAGTAACATCCGTCAGCAGTGAGAGCTTCGACTGTGTTTGGTTCCTGTCAGAAATGTCACACTGGATGTACTCCACTGGGTTGTCTTCATTCCAGCTAGGCCGCTTACCTCGAGCAACACCGTAGACTTTCCATGGACCGCCAGGGGTGCCAGCAAGTGGGAGAATCTCGGCCAAGCTGTTGCCAACTATTCCGGTTACACCCACCACCAGCGCCACACTCTTATAGTCTCGTGATGCAACATTATCGTCATCATTTTTTTCCTGCAAAATTTAAGACCCCAACTTTATTCAGATCCTACTGCCTACGTTAACAGAATCAAAATAAATTTAACATGGGCAAAAGATATCGGAGTTGAGTTTTAATTACCCGGATATTGCCAATGGCACCGGCCCACCACCAGCTCATTTTGTAATCGGATAATCGATAAAGAGACGGAAAATTCTTGTTAGTGAAATACAAAGGTGGCTAGCTGTGCTGATTTATAAGAGAGTTCTGAAGAAAAAAGAGCAGGCAGATGACATGAGCACTGATGTCTATCTAGTTACTGTAGCCACTCCCCTACAGTCAAGATTTTGTCGTATATGGGGATATAAATGTATTTTTACATTTAAAAATAGTACAATAATTTCATCTGAAGTTTACCGTATAGTTTTGTTGTATTAGGGGTACTTTTTTGTATTGAATCACTTTAAAAAAAACATGTACTATAACTTTAATGCCTTTGGGTGAAAAACATTATTCATTTCTGTTGATAACCTGTACTCTTGTAGCATGAATCGTTGAATAGACATGAGAATAGCGTGGCTCTTCTCATTTCTTGTTCTTGATCGAACGGTCCATATCCATTCATGACTATGATGACCCCCTCTACCGTTAAATATAATATCATCCTCTCTTATTCTCATACGTCAATCAATTTTTTATTTGTTTTTTGCATTATTTAAATAGACACAGTATCAAACAATTTTACCACTCCTCTGGCCGCCGGTCGAATTTTTTCCCATCAGAGTAAACTCGCCCCTTTTTATATATTTTGATTTAAGGATAGATTAAAATAAATTTAACAGCTATTTCAGGAAATATTAGCATAAAAATTCAATTCAAAAACCAATAGTATTTTTACTAACTATTACAGTTTGTTTTTATATTTTTATTTCAATTATTTTACCGTACAATAAATTAATGTTAAAAGATAAACAAATATTATTTTAATTGATTTTAAAAAAAAAACTAATCATGCTACATTAGCCCGTATTTAAAGTAGATATGTTATCATAAGAGAATATATAAAGTGTTAATTATATAGTAGGTAGCTAAATGATAAGAGTTTAAGATTAAAATATTTATTTTTTCTGTAATTTTAGATTCGAGCCATATAATTGATAATATGATAGCAATTAAAATTTTATATAATTGCTAATATGATCATTATTAAAAAATATTATATAATAATTAATTTTAAAACCTTTAAAATTAGTTATATTTAAATTACCAGATACCCATAATAATAATAATAGAAAAAAAAAATACATAAAGGCAAAGGTGAAAGAAAAGCAAGTAGACATCGAATATGGGTTCATAAAAAGCAGGGTACATTGGAATTAGTGATTTCATGGCTGTTTTCGAAACATCCACCAGCAACAATTGTTTTTTTATATATTAGACCGTGTTGGTTTTTTTTTTTTTTTATTACCCATAATATAATTGTCATTGTGTTTTTACTGTGTTGCATTGTGAATTGTGATAGTAATTACTGTGGATTGCGACAATATATTTTTTGGGTCAGTTCGATTCTCGGTTATCTCAGTTCCCCGGTTTTCTGATTTTTTATTATTTTTTGCACACTGAAACAACGTTTTTAGCCCTCAAAAAAGACAAAAAACCGTTTATGGGTGTAGGGGCTCCGCGGTAATTGTGCAATTTTGGACCGGACCGGTCCAGTCCGGTCCGCCAACCTTTTCATTATTTAATATTTTTTTAAAAATGGCTAATTACCAGTTTGGCCCCTAATAATACAAAATTTCTTACTTATGTACAGGGCCACGCCGGTAATTGACTATTCTTTTTTTATTTTTTTTATTTTAACTGTCGGCGCGTGCGTCACACGCGGCCGACAGTGTGTCGCCCCACGCTCTCTTTGAGAGGCGCGTGAGTCCTGATCTTCCTCCCGGTGCGGCGCGTTTCTCTCTCCAACGTCCATGGACGCGGCGACGTCCGGTTAAAGGCGCGGCAACGTTTTCTCTCTCTCCTGCACGTCAAAGTGCAGGAGAGTCCCCCGAGTGCTATTCCTTTTTATTTCGGTCCCTGTACTTTTAATTTTGTTTATGGTCCTTATTTTTGTTATATAAGTTTTGATTTAGTTCGATTGGGTCCTTCGATTGAAATTAATTGGAAGAGCATTTTTCACTTCGATCCTCCTTCTTTTAATTTCTGAATTGGGTTTAAATAAATCAATAAATGCGGTACAGCAGTTTCACTTTATTCAATTTTGTCCTTTGATTGAAATTGATAATAAATTTGATTTTCATTTCGGTCCTTATACTTTTAATTTTTTTCGGTACAGCAGTTTGAATTTTTTCAATTTTATCCTTTAATTGAAATTGATAATAAATTTGATTTTCATTTCAGTCCTTATATTTTTAATTTTGGATTTTAATCCCTTTATATTTGATTTCTCTTCCGGGCCTTATACTTTTAATGTTTTTTTTTTAATCCCTTGATTTCTTTTTATGATTTAAATTTTCTTAAAATTTTTATTGTATTTTTACTCTTTCATTTATTTATTTTTTTCATTACTAGCACAATAACAATAATAATAATGATAATAGTGATGATGATGATGATCATAATAATAATAATAATAATAATTTAATTATTTTTTCTTACTTACTCTATTGTTTATGTTTTTGAGGGTTTTTTTTTTCTAGGGATAATCTGATAATTTTAATTGTTTTAGCAGTGATAGCAATGATAGTTTTTGTTTTTGTTTTATTCTTTTATATGATCTTCTGTTGAAGTCTTAGGATTTTTTTCCCTTCCATTATTAACACAAAAATAAAATAAATAATGATAATGATAATGATAATAATTTAATTGTTTTTTCTTGCTTACTCTATTGTTAATGTTTTTTAGGGTTTTTTTTCTCGGGATAATTTGATAATTTTTAATTTTTATTGTTTTCACAGTGATAGCAACGATAGTTTTTGTTTTTGTTTTATTCTTTTGTTTTATCTTTTGTTGAAGTTCTTGGGATTTTTTTTTCTTCCATTTTTTCCCTTTCATTATTAAGACAAAAATAAAACAAATAAATGAAAATAATAATAATAATAATAATAATAATAATAATAATAATAATAATAATAATAATTTATTATTTTTTTTTTACTCTTTTGTTAGTGTTTTTTAGGGTTTTTTTCCCTTAGAACAATTTGATAGTTTTTATTGTGTTGACAGTGATAACAATGATAATTTTTAGTTTTTATTGTATTTTTTTGTTTGATCTTTTTTTGTAGTTTTTATAATTTTTCTAATCTTTCATTTATTTATTTGATCTTTAATAATAAGAACAACAACAACAACAACAATAATAATTTAATTGTATTCTTACTTGCTATTTTGTTCTTGCTTTTTATTTTTTCCCTCGGTATAATTTGATTATTTTTATTGTTTTGATAGTCAAATCAACAATAATTTTAGATGTTAAGACTCCGATATTGCTATTGTTATAATATTTTAAATTAATATTGCTTCCTTTTCCCCTTTATTTTTTTTATTTTTATCTGCACAATAAGAATTTTAGTGATTAATTTTTTTTTCTTATAAAAATATTTTGATCTTTTTTTTAATGTTAGTTTGAGCTTTTTTGTAATCTTTTATGACGCCATACCTACATTCTAAAAGATGTAATCTATGCTTGCGTAACAAACTCCACTTAAAATTTTATACATTTTATCTCCTAATCTAGAATTTTTATTTGATTATATCATATAAATTTATCATTATGAATTTAATTATGTTAAATTATATACACAAGAATACCCGCGGCAACGCGCAGGGGCACTTAGCTATAATAATAATTTAATTATTTTTTCTTGCTTACTCTATTGTAAATGTTTTTTAGGGTTTTTTTTCTCGGGATAATTTGATAATTTTTATTGTTTTCACAGTGATAGCAACGATAGTTTTACTTTTGTTTTATTCTTTTGTTTTATCTTTTGTTGAAGTTCTTAGGATTTTTTTTTCTTCCATTTTTTCCCTTTCATTGTTAAGAAAAAAATAAAACAAATAAATGAAAATAATAATAATAATAATAATAATAATAATAATAATAATTTAATTTTTTTTTTTTTTTACTCTTTTGTTAGTGTTTTTTAGGGTTTTTTTCCCTTAGAACAATTTGATAGTTTTTATTGTGTTGACAATGATAACAATGATAATTTTTAGTTTTTATAGTATTTTTTTTATATATATTTTTTTGTAGTTTTTACAATTTTTCTAATGTTTTATCTATTTATTGATCTTTCATAATAATAATAATTTAATTGTTTTCTTACTTGCTATTTTGTTCATGCTTTTTATTTTTTTCCTCGGTATAATTTGATTATTTTTATTGTTTTGATAGTCACAGCAATAATAATTTTAGATGTTAAAATTCCGATGTTGCTATTGTTATAATATTTTAAATTAATATTGCTTCCTTTTCCCTTTTATTTTTTTATTATTTTTATCTGCACAATAAGAATTTTAATTATTATTTTTTTTTCTTATAAAAATATTTTGCTCTTTTTTTTAATGTTAGTTTGCGCTCTTTTGTAATCTTTTATGACGCAATACCTACATTCTAAAAAATATAATCTATGCTTGCGTAAGAAACTCTACTTAAAATTTTATACATTTTATCTCCTAATCTAGAATTTTTATTTGATTATATCATATAAATTTTTCATTGTGAATTTAATTATGTTAAATTATATACACAAGAATACCCGCGACAACGCGCGGGGGCACTTAGCTAGTATATATAGTAGACCGTGTCCAAGTTCTTAATTCTGTTCGGGATTATATTATTTATGTTTGTGTATATATATAATTAAAAATATATTAATTAAAAAATAGTTTAAATTAAAAAATAAAATTATTTAGAATTGTGTAATTTAATCTAAAAATATAATAAAAATAATTATTTTAAACAAAATTATGACAATGTACAATATTATAAGAATATCATTATCAATATCACAAAATCATTACATTCTTTGATTTTTTTCTGAAATTTTAACATAATATATATAAATAAGTTAAGAGATTTTTCGTAAAATTTCATCTCAATATAACGGTCAGATTAAGAGATATGATTGAAATTGTTAAATTATTCATTTTTTTTAAAAAAATTATCATTTGGCCAAAATGACACCAGCAAAACGATTCCGACATATTTTGACCAGAAAATCCAAAATAGACCGGAATATGACCCGAGATAAAAAAATATTATTTTATTTTATTTTTTTAACTCACATGGAAATTTTTGAGCGTTTTAATCAAAATTAAATTAGATTGATATCCTTTACCGTGTCTTAATCAAATATTTATATAATTTAATTATGGCAGTATCATTTATATAGCGTTTACATAGAGATATTTGTTATTGTGCTTGTGGTATTTTAGAGTGATTTTTATTTAAAAATATATTATAAGAATATTTTAATGATCATATTAATATAGGTAACAGAAAATCCATCTCACTTAAGAATTAATATTTTTTGTGTTTTCCATATCTCGGCCAATCTTTTGTTTCTCTGTCATGCTTGCGTTGTATTGTCATGTAAATTAAATTACTAGAATTTGTAAATTTCTTGAAATATACTAATGAATTAAATATGTAGTTAATTTGAAGATCAAATCTTCTCTTGGCGAAGAACAGAGAAGGAAAGCGCACACATTTTGTTGCTCTCAATTTTTCTTTATATTAAAAGATTTAGGCTATTTATATATAAAAAAAATCATGATAACTTGAAATCATTTTCTTAATGATCAGAAAATTACCAGTTTAATTTATGTATGAGTAAAAATAATTATTTTGAAATATTTTTGAAATGTATTGTTCATATTAAACTAATATACTAAAATAAATAAACCTTTTCGACACTTGAAAAAAAACATAGCAATCCTTCTTCACCAAAGTATCTAAAAGACTATAATCACAAATCATGAGCAGGAAAGAAACACATCGTCGATGTAATCTAACATACCGATACCGATTGAAATGGGGTGGAATTTGACGTGGGCAATCCACCTCCCCTTTTCTTCGACACAATCAAACAGCGAGTTACACAGATCAAGCAGCTAATACAAGCAAAATGGAAAACAAACCACTTCAACTAGGGATGATCTTCTGGGATCTCATCTTTCCAATCCAATACGCAAATGATTTGGTGGAATTCCTAAACCCCAAGAATCCATGTTCCTTGCTCTTATTCATGCAAGATATAAAAGCATCGCCACTTAACATGGTGTCCACAAACCACCAGCCTCCGACCTCCTCCAACTTTGTGGGAGACAGCTGGTTCTTCTTCACTATCTCCTCCCACACTGGCCCTTTATCTTTCATCCTCTCGGCCAAGGTCACTCTTTTTCCCCCCTCTTCGAACCCGTACTTTTCTATCCCAAACTGCGCAGCCAGGACTTTCCACAAGTGCTTCCACTTGAAGTAATCTGCGTTGTGGATATTGAACGCTTGGTTTTGAGCATTAGGCTCCACACACGCCCAGATTTCTTGCTCTGCCACCAGATCAGCATCTGATGCGATCGCGTAACAATTCCACGCCTCTTTAGTACCGGGAAACATCAACGGAGCTCCCTCGTGCTTGCATATAGCAGCATAAACAGAAAGGGTTACAATTATATTCATCAAGCTATAGGGCGAGAAGCCAAATATGATATCAGGACGGTGGACAGACCAGGTCACTCCCTCTTTCTTTGCCACTTCCTCGAACATAACATCTTCCAAAGTGTAGTAAAAATTGTCTACCTTTAATCTCGGCAGATCCTCCGAGTAAGGAGGATCATGGGATTCGAAATTGTAAAATGACTCGAAAGGGCCAATGTAGTTCTTGGTTCCTGTTTGGAGGCAGACGTGGCGGAGATTGGTGGCGATGGGAACAACAGCCTGAAGAAGGTTTCGAAACATGAGGCCATTAATCTTGCAGTTCTCTGCTTCGTTAGACCGGCTCGCCCAGGTGACATAAAAAATATGAGTAACATCAGTGAGCTGAGAAAGCTTTGATTTAGCTTGCGCCAAGTCTGAGATGTCACACTGGATGTACTCGACTGGGCAATTTTCATGCCAGTTTGGGCGAGGACGTCGCGCCACGCCATAAACTTTCCATGGACCGCCCGGAGTGTCGGATCGTGGTAGGATTTCCGCCAAGCTGTTGCCGACAATTCCTGTTACCCCTACAATCAAGGCCACGCTCTGATAGCTTCCTTGCCCCACTTGAACTTCCGGTTTCTTCTGCAAATTGAACCATTACAGGAGAAACAAATGAGGTCACAAAATTATAATAATTAATCAAGTGTGTGTAAAAATATATGATTTTTCTTTTCTTTTACCCAGGCAGCGGTAAGATCACCAGCCCACCACCAGCTCATTTCGTCTTAGAAGATTGTAGCAGAGGAAGATAGGATAGGAAACGGCGAGGATAGTAAGAAGAGTAAAGACAGAAGGTGAGGGTGTAAAAGCAATACAGCAACTGATAGCCTGTCGCATTAATGATAGGTTGAGATTTGCCCATGGGCGATGGGTCTCGAACTTTCATGAATTTCTTTTGGAATAAAGTCTGAATTATTTAATCAACACATTATTTATTTTTATTAAAATAATATTTATTTTCGGTATATCCCACTCTAATTTTCTTCGAAAAAATTAAGTCCGATTAAGCGTGTTTAATTATATCGTGATTTCTAATACTATAGTACTAGTAAAATTTAGGCAAGTTTTTTTATTTAAAAATCTAATTCGCAATTTATTTTTGTCCAAGTACACCTATAAAATATCTTGATAAACTTATCACCAACTTCAAAAAACCCATATAACCACTTTGAATCAATCAAAATCAAAAACTTTCTCGAACTCAAATATATTTCTTAGGTAATTTCAAGGTAAAAAATAACATAATTTGAACTTTTATTATCAAATAAAATCATTTAATACCAAGATCATTTATTTTAGTGGTTTAATAAGTTCAACAAAAAAAATATATCCTAAAAGTCCAATAACTCTCCCTCCTCTCTCAAATCGGAGACTAAAAACTAAATAAATAAATAAAGTTTTGAGCCAAAAGTGATTTTTCTTAAACTTAGAAAATTAAAAGGACCTGATTGTTAGAATTCATTAAGAATGAGGACTAAGTTGCTTATTTCATAAAATATGTAATCATCATTTGTCTTCTTAGCGTGTTTCAATTTCACCAAATTTTTTTTTAACAATTTTAGCTAAATTAGATTGCAATTAAGCTCTTAAAAGGCAAAAAAAAAACACCCATATGTATAGTGAATCTACAACGCCCATAAGTGTGAATCTACAATGCATGAAGGAGCAATATTTCCCTCATATCTTGTGTGTGGTGTGCAGAAGAGAAGTTTCTAAGTGCATTTGGTGCAAGAGTCAAAAAGTGTGTGTGCCTTTAGTGGTTGGTAAGAAAAAAAGAGTTAGGCAATGTGAGAAATCTTAACAAAAAAAGATTGTATTGTGAATAGGTAGGAATCACCACTAATTCAAGGCATCTTCATATCTATGTTTAACAATTTTTTTTTTTTTTATCATAACTACCTTTATAATCATTATTTTTTTTAGTGACAAGTAATGTCAAAATATGATATTCTATTTTAATCACATTTCTTTTATCTAATATTTTTTCTTAAATTCAACATGTTGTTTATCACTGTTAGTATACAATTAATATATAATAAACATCATTGATAAATGAATGACTTTGATATTTCAATTTAACCAAAATCAAACATTTAAATATTTTTCCTTCAATGGCATTTTATATGTTCCACAAAGATGATATTATCTCTAATTGATTTATCAAGTTTTATTAATTTGTTTTTATCTCTATATGTGTGGTTGTTGACTTTGTTATCTAGATACTACAGTTTTTTTCATATTATTATTCTCTTTCTATACACTAATAGTAGAGTGGATTCCTTGTTTTCTTCTATTATAATTTTTTTTCATTTGGACTCTAGAAATCCTTAGCATAATAATTCATCTTTTGATAATTATAGTATTTAATTTGATTTATCAAACCTGTTGTCAAATCTAATTTTTCAATTGTTATTGTCAGCTGAATCAGTCGATCAGCTCCATTTATGTGATCGATCAATTTACTTGTTAAGCTATCATAACCTTTTTTTCTCCTAATTTGTTCATGCCCTCTACTCTTTTAGTATAGCCATAATTATCTTGCTTTGAAAAAAATATTTGTTCACCCAAATCTTTTTTTAATCTTATTGGTTGCTTTTTTTATGGGATTATAATTTTTCCATAAGACTTTGTATTAAAAGAACTTGTATATTTTACAACTCCTCCATGCCAATTATATAATGGAACTTCTTTTACAAGAAGAATAGGATCTTCTCTACCATACATGTTTCTTTTATCTTCTGTCTATATCTCTTTATTTAATTGTATATTGTCAAAACTCTTGCAAAGTATTTTGAAATATTCTTATGACTTTTCAAAGTCATCACATAGTTTGTGTAGACATACCTTTCTCACATTGGTAGCTCCTGGTTTGATTCTTGCAAAACCTTATATGCTTGGTTAAAAGTGACATCATTCAAACATTAGTAGATGATTGTGAGTACTTGTTTATCCATTATTCGTGTCTTTTGCACGATCTCGTTTTGGTTTGATATCGAGGTTGCTCATTTATAGACTTCTTATAGCCCTTTTCAATGGTCTCTAATACATCTTTGAAACTTAGTCAAGCTTTTGCTCAAAAACACCAAGTTTTATTATTGTCATTTGTCAACCTAGGACACTGAAGTTGGAAGTTTGGATACACCATGTTAGATAATCAAACATATTCTCTAATAATTAAATTATTAAAGATACACATTTTTCGCTCTCTCTATACTTTTTAAATTTTGAATGCACTGACTCCTATATTTATAAGGAAGTGTTTGAGAGTGTGGTTGTTGTTGTTTTTCAAAGTGTTTTTCGTGCTGAAATACATCAAAATGATATTTTTTTTATTTTTTAAAAATTATTTTTGACATCAGTATATCAAAATGATCTAAAAACACCAAAATATATTCATTTAAAATAAAAAAAAAAATAGGGCAAAAGCAGCCAAACAGGCATTAAGCCTCTATGTTGTAAACAATTAAAGAGTTAAACTTCTCAAAAGAAATCCTAATCTAACCAAGAATCTAATATTTTAATTAAACAAAAATTTTAATAATGTAATCTATCACAAATCTTTCTTCATCAAGAATCCATGCTTTAACTATAATCTTATCTAATAATGATAAAACTTTAATAAATAATAATTTTAATATTACAAAGCTCTAGCAATATTAAAACTATTATATAGTTGATATTTAACAGCAGGAGAGAGAATCCAACAAGAAAGAGCTATTAGAGTCAACGATTTGGTAAAAAGATAAGAGTATAGATGCCCATGTAGCGAATAGTCGGAGGAAAAGAGTCATTTGCAAACCCGTAAGAAATACGAAGCCCAACAAGAAATAATACCTACCGTGGAAGATTCATTGAACTCGCACGTTCTTGTCGAAGAAAAGCAAACAATGGAGCCAATGTGCAGTGAAGTGGCATCAATAAGTGTCAAGTGGCAAGAAGTAACAAGAGAAGTTCTCATCTTGAAGCAAAGTGAGACAAGGAAGTTAGAGGAGGAACCTCAGGACATCTGTATATGGGATTATAAAGTTAAGAAACCACCAGACAAGTTGATGGAAAAAAACAAAAACAGGGCTCTTCAACTGATTGAAAAAATCAGACAGGAACACAGGATGAATCTATTGGTATGTAGATGCCGGAAGCTTTGGAAGAGAAATGCTTTCCTACACGAGAGCAGGACGCAGAAGATTAAGAGGGTGAAGAGCTTGCCAAAAGAGCAACGTGAAAGCATACCTTATGCTGTTTTCAGATTTTCTTCCAGTAAAGACAACCTCACAACTCAGAATCATTTTTTGGATAATTAGAAATATTTTTATACAATGTTTAGATAATTTTAAACCATTAATCAGAATCACGAGTAACAAGAATACATTTATTAATCTTCCCAAAATACATAGGTTAATATTGCCAATATGAAACACATTGTACCATTAAAATGTGGTGAATTTTGATGTGAGTAATCCCACTCCCTCGGAGCTCTTATTTTTCAACACTACCGAACAGCAAGTTACTCACATGCAGCACCTAATACAAGCAAAATGGAAAACAAACCACTTCAACTAGGGATGATCTTCTGGGATCTCATCTTACCAATCCAATACGCAAATGATTTGGTGGAATTCCTAAACCCCAAGAATCCATGTTCCTTGCTCTTATTCATGCACGATATAAAGGCATCACCACTAAGCATGGTATCCACATACCACCAGCCCCCAACCTGCTCTAACTTAGTAGGAGACAGCTGGTTTTTCTTCACTATCTCCTCCCACACTGGCCCTTTATCTTTCATCCTCTCGGCCAAGGTCACTCTTTTTCCCCCCTCTTCGAACCCGTACTTTTCTATCCCAAACTGCGCAGCCAGGACTTTCCACAAGTGCTTCCACTTGAAGTAATCTGCGTTGTGAATATTGAACGCTTGGTTTTGAGCATTAGGCTCCACGCACGCCCAGATTTCTTGCTCTGCCACCAGATCAGCATCTGATGCGATCGCGTAACAATTCCACGCCTCTTTAGTACCGGGAAACATCAACGGAGCTCCCTCGTGCTTGCATATAGCAGCATAAACAGAGAGCGTTACAATTATATTCATCAAGCTATAGGGCGAGAAGCCAAATATGATATCAGGACGGTGGACAGACCAGGTCACTCCCTCTTTCTTTGCCACTTCCTCGAACATAACATCTTCCAAAGTGTAGTAAAAATTGTCTACCTTTAATCTCGGCAGATCCTCCGAGTAAGGAGGATCATGGGACTCGAAATTGTAAAATGACTCGAAAGGGCCAATGTAGTTCTTGGTTCCGGTTTGGAGGCAGACGTGGCGGAGATTGGTGGCGATGGGGACAACAGCCTGAAGAAGGTTTCGAAACATTAGGCCATTGATCTTGCAGTTCTCTGCTTCGTTGGACCGGCTCGCCCAGGTGACATAAAAAATGTGAGTCACATCAGTGAGCTGAGAAAGCTTTGATTTTGTTTGCGCCAAGTCTGAGATGTCACACTGGATGTACTCCACTGGGCAATTCTCATGCCAGTTTGGGCGAGGACGACGGGCCACTCCATAAATTTTCCATGGACCGCCTGGTGTGTCGGGGCTTGGCAGGATTTCTGCCAGGCTGTTGCCGACAATTCCTGTTACGCCTACTATCAAGGCCACGCTCTGGTAGCTTCCTTCTCCCCCTTTAGCTTCTGGTTTCTTCTGCAAATTGAGCCATTACAGGAAAAACAAATGAGGTCACAAAATTACAGTAATTAAACCAAGTATATCTAATTAAATATATATGAACTTAATTACCCAGGCAGCACTAAGATCACTAGCCCACCACCAGCTCATTTATTTTTGGAATGACAGAGAGTGGGGTTTAAAAATAATAAAAGCAAGAAGATGGCAACAACTATTCGTATGCAGTCGCATTAAATAAGGGTGCTGTGAGAACTGAGACGTGCAGCCGCGATGGCTGTCCTAGGTATTATGATAATTATAATTTTTAAAATTTATTTTTAATATTATCATGTTAAAAAAATCTTCAAAAACGTTTTTAAAATATAAAAACAATATCAGATTTTTTTTGGAAAACAAATCTGAATTATTGAGCTACATTAGCTCTTTTTATAAAAATGACATTTTTTTTATAGAAAATTCAATTAAATATTAAATCATTAAGGGGAAATTTTAAATCAAATTATTTCCAAATTTTTAGAAATAAAGCATGTTAAGGGCATGTTTGAATGTATGATTGAGATTATTTTTTAAAATATTTTTAATATTAACATCCTCAAATTATCTAAAAATATAAAAAATTAATTTAAAATAAAAAAAAAATTAAAAGAATATTGCTGCTCGAGTAGATGCTAGTTTTTATTCTGAATAAACTATTATATGTTAAAAATATATTAAATCAAATAATTTAATCGAGAAGGATTTTATACTCTTTAGCCCAACGAGAACGCAGGACTAGACATGTAACTTTGAGTTGAAATATAATTTTCAATCTTGTTAGTAAATGTGTCCGGGGAGTTTTTTTTTAAAAAAAAAATATTTAAAATTTAAAATTTTAATGTTTTATATAATTTTGATATAATAATATAAAATTAATTAATATATTTCTAAATTAAAAAAACCTTAAAAAATAAAATTTATCACAAACTAACAGTCTTTCCATAGCTCACGTGCTTCAAAAGAGACCCCATCTTGTGAATCAAAAAACAAACAAAAGAATCCGTAGAAAAGTAGGTAGATATTGAATAGCGGTTCGTAAAGAGCAGCCCCCTTGGACTTAGATGAACTCCTTGGATATGCTCGAAACATCCAACTATACCAATGTCATATGTTGGAGATGTTTGGTGTGATGTCGGACTCATCTCAACTTATTCGGATAATGTTATCTTGGAATGGAAAGAAATATGTTTTTTTCATGAAAAGATAAAATTTATTCCAAAACTATTATATATATGATTTCTAGATATTTTAGGAGAGAAAAGGACAAATATTAAAAAAAACAAAAACATGTTTGGTTTCGGGATATATAAAATAGTTTTAAAGTGATATTCTATGATAATTCTATTAAATTTGAGTTTATTTGGTATTGTATTTTAAAAATATTTTTAAAAAATAAAATATTATTTTAATATATTTCTAAATAAAAAAACAATTTCACCCGAATCAATCACCTAACAACAAACAAACAGGAAGAAAAGCATACCTTTCCAGCCTGAAACTTGAAATCATTTTTTAAAATATAAATATTTTAAAATCAATTTATAAATTAATAAAAATGAGGAGAAAAAAATCAAGAACGTACTAAATCACAACTCTTGAAATCAAAAAGAGGAGGAATGTTTTTTTACAGCTATTGCTAAACCATTAATCATAATCATGAGAAAAGGAAAACATATATTATATTAAATATCAATCCAAAACTTTCACACCACCTGCCATTTTTAAATATCTAGGCATGCTTATCAGCTGCAGGTAGAGAATATCTTACCTCCAGAATTATATAGTAGGCTAACAATATAAATAAATATAAAGCACTCTGAAATTATTTTAATGTGATTAAATAAAAAACATATTTAAGAAAACAAATATTATTACATAAATGCTAAATTATTTTGATCGGGTCGGTCCATGAGTTTGGATTAAATTCGTGTCCCTCGTCATAAGTGCTAAAGTAGACAACATCATGGTTAAGCCACGCCATTCCTGCATTTACGTTGAAATGTCAACCGACGATTCCAATCTTTTTGTCACGTGCTTCGTACATGAGTTTTGATACAGTGTTCGTTTTCGATTTCTTTTCTTTTCCACCAAACACTGGTGGTAGGTTTATTTGGGATTGTTTTTTAAAGATTTTTTTTATAAAAAAATATATTAAAATAATATATTTTTTATTTTTTAAAAATTATTTTTAATATAACATATAAAAATTATCTAAAAATATTTAAAATAAATTTTTATTTTATTTTTTAAAATTATTTTTAAAATGCAATCTCAAATCAGGCATGAAAAGAAAACAACAAGGAGATAAAAAAGGAAAAATATTGGCAAGCAGGGGAGCTGTTTTTTTTTAACAAAAAAATTATTTAATTAACCCATGATTAATGTTGATTAAGGTGATTTTAATGCCGATTACGATCGACTAACTTAACACGCGTCTAGAATTAAACTACTGCTAGACTAATTTTACACGAGCCGATAATTAAGCTACTCGAATTCTTCTTTTCATTTGCTAGTGTGACATGTGGTTTACTTTTCCTCTCTTGTTGTTTGCTAAACCATACGGGACTGCTGTGATTTCTGTTTTGTATGTTTTTTAATAATATATTTGATTTTAAATAATATTTATTTTATTTTATAATTTTAATATGTTACATAAAATTAAAAAGATTTTTTTAAAAAGAATCATACATCGCAATAACATATAAATTCAGGCCAATATTTATCAAGTAAAGATTAAATTGTAGTCTATAACCACAATACGATATTCAAGGATGATGAAATTCTTATTATATAAGATTAAGAGGGTGTTTAGAGGTCTAATAATAATTATTTTTTAAAATATTTTACATTTAAAAATATATCAAAATATTATTTAAAAAACATTATTTTTGACGCCACGTCAAAGAAGTCCAAAAATAAAAATAGTTAACATCTATTTCCACCGCAAACCGATTCCAAAATGTGATGTATCATGCACCGTCCACGATGGCTTTTGCTGATCGGTCTTCGTTGCAGTGGAGATTTTTGTAGCTTTGATGTTACTTGTGGGGCAACTGGATTTAGATTGACGAGTTGCATCGTGCTGCTGAGTTGTAAGGTTATGAGAAGCATATCTGAGTGGCAAAAGTAATTTTGAAAAGCTAAATTATTATTATTAATATAGTATTTTGAATATTATAAATATAATTTTTATTGTTATATACACTCCAATGATAATATGGTTTTGAAGGCATTTTGACAATTATTTGGTCTTAGCATTTTATTTGCCCTCGCTGTTGGAGATGCCCTAACCAGATCGGGTTTAGTGGTTGTTTGGGTGCTTTTGATGGTTTACTTTATGCTGAGTCTAGTAACCACAAAAGGAAACTTGTAGGGCTAAAATGCAAAGTTTTTAAAGTCTAGCAGTGCAGTTGCTACCTGCTTTTGAGTTTTTTTAAGAATATATTTTGTTTAAAAATAATAAAAATTATATTATGAAGTCTCGTTTAAATCTTTTAGGTGAAATGATTACTTAACATAATATTTAAGTCTTGTTGACCCAGTGGTCACGAGTTCAAATCTCATCACCCTCATTTTATTTTATAAAAATCAAGCACGAGGTAGAGTAGACATGTATGTAAATTTCAAGTTCAAAAAGCTTTCACTTGAAAAGGTGTATTAAAAAATAATATAAATTATATTCTAGGACTTCACCTAATAATTTAAATGTTTAGATGAAATGGTTTTTTTTACTTCAAAAAATGTCCAGGATCTTTTTATTTTTTTATTTAAAATGATTCTGACATGATAAATATATATATATTAAAAATGATTAGTTTAAAAATCAACTAAAAATTATTATCTAGCACCTCGTTTCCACGCATCTAATGGATGTAGGATTATCTAAATTGTCATCTATGAGGGGAGTGGTGTAATTCACTAATTAGTCTTTGAGTTTGCCGTTTAGAAATCATCAGTTGGAGTCTCGGTTTATTCAGGATTGCTAAATATTTTAAATGGTTATTAATTCTAATATTTATGAGATTAATCAAGATATATATATATTGTCAACTAAGACTGTCAAGTAGCACTGATTGAGCAAAGCAAAAATTAGCTCATGTTACCGCAAATTAGAGTTGGCACCACCGAGGACACAATGCTGCTCTGCATCTTGTATGTTTATGGTTGCTGCCAACAAATTATAGTTTATTATAAGTTATTTAACTTGTGTTCCACCGCGGTTTGAATTTTTTATATATAAAAAATGTAAATAAATTGATAATCATTTATATAAATAATTAACAAAAAGTCATTCCACACTATATTGATATGCTTTTCTACATAAAAAATCAAAGAGTTTATTAAATTATCCAATTAAATAAATCAACAATCATTTATATACATAATGGAGACAAAAAAGTTGCTAACATCGATTAGAAGATGAATTAAGATATTTAATCATGCAAAATAAGAACTTGTCTTGTTTATTGAACTTGTCTATGTAGATTAATAAAAGATAGTAGAAATAAACAAAAATAAAACCGATTGGTTAAACTAATGCACAAAACAAAATATTTTACAAGACTGGACACGCCACAAATATTATTTAAAGATAAATATATTTTTTTTTTAAAAAAAAAGTAAGTTCATTTTTATAAAAAAAAAATATATGGATGAATTAGAATACTATTTTAAAAAATTATATACAATTTAATATATATATATATATATATATATATAGACACACACACTCAAAAAAATACCTGCAAAACTCGTGAGTTAAATCATGAAATTCATAAAAAAGAGACTGAAGTTAATCACAAAACACCTTTTTTAAAAAAAGAAAAAACTAATGTATGATGATAAAATCATAAAAGAAAATGAACAAAGAATGGAAAAATAAAATGAATGACATAAAATCATAAACATGTATTTTCAATTTTATGACCCGAGTCACTAGATTACAGGCATTAGAAATGAAAAGAATCCAAAATTTAATTATCATCAAATCAAATGTCGAAGGATGAAAATGAAAAAAAATGAGTTATATAAAAGGATCTAAAAATATATAATTAAAAAGAGATGAAAATCAAAATAAAAAATAAATTAGAAAACAAACCAAGATACTCAAAGTTAAATTGGAATAATAAATAACTTTAACAAAAAAAAAAACAAATCAAAATAAGGGTTAAAAAAATGAAAAAAAAGTAATAAATCATTCATTATCAACCGTCATGCATCACTTGCAGAGAAAAAGAACATGACATGAAGAACATCATAAAAAATAAGTTTGGTTATGAGGTGACATCTCTCATGTCGATTAAAAATAAAAGTTTTAATGTAAAATTATTAAAATACCCCTCATTAGTTTGAAAATGAAGCTCCTGGGTTTTATTGATTTTGAGGATAAAACATAATTTTCCCTTGAAAAAACTAATATCCCTTTAAATAATTTTTAATAATCAATGGAACCTAAAAGAAATCAAAATTATCCCAGTAACAAAAACTCATTTTTTCCACCCAATAACAAAATATAATAAAATATCAATTTTACCTCAACACTCCACGACTAACCATTTCTAGTCTTGCAGTGAAAAACCAAGCACTCTTTTTCTCGCTGATGATAACTTTACTACAACGCTCCAAATACAATTTGACTCGATACCAAACATGGTTGCCAATCCGGCCCGACAACCCGACTAAAAATACTCGTGACTCTAAAACTGGTAAGAAAATTAACCGGCTTGAATTTCAATAATCCAATCAACTCAACTACACCCGATAAGATATTGTAATAAAATAATCGAAACATGTTTATTCAATGACAAGCGAGCTGACTCGATAATCTAACGCCGCATGCCTTTTTTTTTCTTACCAATTCTGAATCAAGGCCCGAAAAATGTGATTACGAACCCTGATACAGATCACAACCTCGACCAATCTCCAAGTTCATTCTCAAAAACAGACATAACACCACCGGTATCAAGGCACAACCTTGTATGCTTTTATCTTGTCTAGCCACGAAACAAACGATCTCTTGGAGTTTCGAAATCCCAGAAATCCGTGTTCCTTGCTCTTGTTCAAATTCGTGACGACACCTGGACCACCGAAAATCAAATCTGCAAACCACCATCCACCAACTTGCTCCAGCTTGTTTGGCAGTAGCTGGTTCTTCTTCACAATCTCCTCCCACACTGGTTCCTTGTCTTTCATCGCTTCGGCGAAGGTTATATTACTCTCTCCCTCTACAAACCCGTGGTCTTCGATCCCGAATTCTTCTGCTAAAATCTTCCACAAATGCTTCCATTTGAACAGATCTCCGTTGTGGATATTAAAAGCTTCATTGTGTGCATTAGGATCCACACACGCCCAAATTTCATGCTCTGCAATCAGATCTGCATCGGAAGCAATTACGTAGCAATTCCATGCCTCTTTTGATCCACGAAAGATTAAAGGAGTTCCTTCGTGCTTGCATATTGCAGCGTAAACAGACATTGTGACAATCAAATTCATAAGGCTATAAGGCGAAAACCCAAAGATAACATCAGGCCGGTGAACGGACCAAGTCACCCCTTCTTTCTTTGCCACTTCCTCGAACATAACATCTTCTAAAGTGTAATAAAAGTTGGGACCATCTAATCTGGGCAGATCTTCCGTGAAAGGTGGATCATGAGCTTCGATCTGGCCATACAGCTCAAAAGGACCCACGTAGTGTTTACCTCCTGTTTGGAGGCAGACATGGCAGAGATTGGGAGCGATCGGTATAACAGCCTGGAGGACGTTACGGAACATGAGACCATTAATCTCGCAGTTCTCCTCCTCCGTGGCTTTACTGGCCCAGGTAACGTAGAAGATGTGGGTCACATCAGTCAGCTTGGAAAGCTTCGATTGGGTTTCGGCAGTATCGGAGATGTCGCACTGGATGTACTCCACCGGGTTATCCTCGTTCCAATCGGGGCGTGAACGTCGGGCCACGCCGTAGACTTTCCATGGGCCACCAGGTGTGTCGGAGAGAGGGAGAATCTCCGCAAGACTGTTGCCGACAATCCCCGTAACTCCTAGAATCAGGGCCACGCTTTGGTAACCTCGTGGTGCTTCATCTTCTTCAAGTTTTTTCTGCGGATTGAATCAAATACAAACAATTAGTTTCATTTATTAACATGGGCGTGGGTGTATCATATCTCGGGAGATGATTTTTCCATTCTTACCTTGGCAGCGCCAATAGCACCGGACCACCACCAGCTCATGTTAACTTGCTTCTTCTTCTGGATATGTGTTGCCTAAATGAATCTCCCTTTTAAAATTGGTTCTCGCGTGAAAACAAGAATGCGTGACGCGAGCTATGACCTACGTGACAACTAGATAGAGTTTTCTAGCGCAGCCTGCCTTCCGGGATTATCCGAAAAAAGCAATGATAAAAACGTGATTCGAGTTTTATTTTGTATAAAGAGTTTGATTAATATTGTTTTTGTGATTGAGATTGAAAAAAATAATTTAAAAAAAGATATTTATTGTGGTTTAAAATAAATAGTGAAGTGTTTAGTTAAAATTGTGATTAAAATGGAGGTTAAAAAAATAGTTTTGTGTGTTTGGTTATCATGCTTTTTATATTGCTGTCAACGTATGAAATTACTTTAAAGAACACACACACAGATAATATATATATATATATATATATATATATATATATATATATATTAACAATAAAATATAATTAATAATTAATGAAAAAAATAAATATTTAGTGTTATTTTTTCATCAAACTACTTGCAATTTCATCATGAACTAAATCGATACATGAATGCCTATGCGATCCCTTGCTATTTGATCAAAGAACAACATATGGTAACAATATCATTATTAACAACATTTGTGTTCTAGTTGTAGGGATATAATTCCAATGTCAAATCCAGTTGCAAGTTTTTAATTCATAATTAATCGAAAAATAGCAAGGTTGTGAAGTGCAACAAAGTCACGCGTCATTGTTTTTAATCAAAACAGATCTTTTTCTACACAGTTTTTTTATTTTTTATTTTTAAAATATATTTTTTTTAAAATCGGACTAGTCTTGTCCCAAACTAAATGGGCGAACCCAGCTTTGCTGGACTTGGGTTTGGCCAAGAGTAGGCCCATCCCAACCCAAAAGCTCAAATAAAAGCATAAAACGGTGTGTTGCACCCTTTGTTCATTTATTGAATTGCTTGGCCATGTTACTGTTAACGTGAACAATAACATGACCGACTTTCACGAGAGGGTGAACATACGATATCGGCGAGTAGAGGAAGCCGAGGTGGTTTTTTCTATGATGGTGACGTCGGAAATGGTGGTGTGTAGTGGCCAGTATAAGCCTTAAAAGGTTGTCGCTGGTGCTCTCTACGACGAGGCTTCCTGCAGCTGTTTGAGGTCACAACGAAGCTTTTGACGTGGAGGAAAAGTTGACGGTGATGAGGGGGATGGTGGTGGCGCCAAGAACTGGCAGTAAATGTGGAGAGAGAGGACAACAACGGAGAATATAGAGAGAGAGATCGTCGACTGTATCAGGGAAGAGAGAGAGAGAGAGAGAGAGAGAGAGATCGACGGTGACTGTTGCTTTGTTCCAAAATTTTCATGCATTCATTGCCTTCCTACGTGTTAATGCTCAGAAAAATTCATGAAAATTGCCTTCCTATGTGTCCCATGCATGAATGCTTGGTCGTGTCAGTGAGAAAGAGAGATTGCGATTCATGACATAAGAAGCAGCCTCATGTCACGAAACGAGTTGTTTCTCCAAAACTGAGGTTCAACCTTGTTTCTAAGTAGGTCTCATAATTTAAAAAATGTGGTGTACTATTTACCAAATGACAAACTACTTGTGATTCTTCTAATCGTAAGTAGAACCTCAATACTAAACAAAAACTAAATTTAACATTAATTTAGAAGATTACTGTGTAATTTGATTTAACTTATTAAATTTTTAAAAACAAAAGGAGGATTTTACTGTATCTCTTGTCATACAATACAGTTCACTAAAACTATATTCCTTTTCCTTTTCCTTTTTCTTGATCTATATGCATATCTATATTTTTAGTTTTAATTTTATTTTTTAATATTAAATTTAATTTATATAACTTTTTTAGGAAATTATTTTTTGTGAAACTATTCTAAACTTTTAATCAATTATAAACCATGGATTTAATGGATTCGAGTTTTTTATAGTACTGGATTAACTAAGAATTAATTTATAGGATTTGTTTTGGTCTATATTTTTTATAAAATTATCTATATTTATTGCAAGAGTTGTGAATTTTACAGTTTAATTCTTATTAATTCCATTTGTTTTTAGGTCATTTTATATATATATTTTTTAATTTTTTTGTCGACACTAAATTTATTGAAATTGATATTTTATATTTTATTTTAATTTGTTTTATACCAGTCGCATGACTCATGAAACATATTTGACGGATTACTCTGAGTTGTTTTTGGGTTTATTTTTTATTTTTTTTATAATTTAATATTGAATTTATTAAAAAATAAATTTTATAATTTATTTTTTATTAAATTATCATGATTTCTTAACATGATATACAAATTAAAAGGTTAACTTGAACTAACTACAATCAATTTAATATATTATTATATTAATGTTTATTAAGTAATCTCATTTTAATTTTTGTGTTATACTAATTGCACTTTTAAAACATTCCCAAACATAAAAACACATCATCAAACAACCTCTAAATTTATAATAACTTAGATTGTTTTTTAAAATATAAATCCCCTTAGATTGTAATTTTTTTTCCTCTCGTTTTCTACCTCACATCAACCAAACTTTCATTCCCCCAGAGTCTGTGCACGACACTCTACCCTCGTTTATGACTCAGTGGGTTTAGCTGCATGCGCTCAGTAACCCATGACATACAAAACTGGTATAACTAATCGAATGAGAACCAGTTTTTGACCGTAACAGGTCCTTTGAAGTTTTTTGGCTAACCAGGGGGGCAAATCCAGCTACCGTGGATCAGGTTAAATTAAACTAAGTTTTATAAGGTTTAAATTTAAACTTAAAATATAAAATATTAGACTAAATGAAATAAAAATATTAAATAATTCTAGTGCAATTTTTTTCTCATAATTGGATTCGCGTCGTGGCAGTAGACAATAAACGAGTTGCAACTAACCAAGTTGTTAATTAATATTAACTCCAGTCCAAATTTTTTCATCTAAAATTCTCTAAATTTGTCAGTCCTTGAGAAGTTTGGAGATGATTGTAAATTTCTTGAAGCTGTCTAATTTGATGAAGCTATCTTGTTGTTGAGAAAATTGGCATTAGTAACGCGCTCTCTCATGTGGAGAACAGGGATAACAGGATGTTTGGTGAGTTGGTTTATTCCTCCTTTCTTTTCTCCTTTACTGGCTTGGAAGCTTTGATAGCTGAGAAAGCAGAGGGACAAAGGGAGGGAAGGAAAGAATTAAATGAAAAGCATAAACAGTGGATAAACAGTAATAATGTTTTCACGACATGAGTAATGTAATGTAATAATGCCTCGACGAATCTCCAAGTTCATTCTCAAAAACAGACATAACACCACCCGTATCAAGGCACAACCTTGTAAGTTTTCATCTTGTCTAGCCACGAAACAAACGATTTCTTGGAATTTCGAAATCCCAGAAATCCGTGTTCCTTGCTCTTGTTCAAATTCGTGACGATACCTGGACCACCGAACATCAAATCTGCAAACCACCATCCACCAACTTGCTCCAGCTTGTTTGGCAGTAGCTGGTTCTTCTTCACAATCTCCTCCCACACTGGTTCCTTGTCTTTCATCGCTTCTGCGAAGGTTATATTACTCTCTCCCTCTACAAACCCGTGGTCTTCGATCCCGAATTCTTCTGCTAAAATCTTCCACAAATGCTTCCATTTGAACAGATCTCCGTTGTGGATATTAAAAGCTTCATTTTGTGCATTAGGATCCACACACGCCCAAATTTCATGCTCTGCAATCAGATCTGCATCCGTAGCAATTGCGTAACCATTCCATGCCTCTTTAGATCCACGAAAGATTAAAGGAGCTCCTTCGTGCTTGCATATTGCAGCGTAAACAGAAATAGTGACAATCAGATTCATCAAGCTATAAGGCGAAAACCCAAAGATAACATCAGGCCGGTGAATGGACCAAGTCACCCCTTCTTTCTTTGCCACTTCCTCGAACATAACATCTTCTAAAGTGTAATAAAAGTTGGGAGTATTTAATCTGGGCAGATCTTCCGTGAAAGGAGGATCATGAGCTTCGATCTTGCCATACAGCTCAAAAGGACCCACGTAGTGTTTACCTCCTGTTTGGAGGCAGACATGGCAGAGATTGGGAGCGATCGGTATAACAGTCTGGAGGACGTTACGGAACATGAGACCATTAATCTCGCAGTTCTCCTCCTCCGTGGGTTTACTGGCCCAGGTAACGTAGAAGATGTGGGTCACATCAGTCAGCTTGGAAAGCTTCGATTGGGTTTCGGCAGTATCGGAGATGTCGCACTGGATGTACTCCACCGGGTTATCCTCGTTCCAATCGGGGCGTGAACGTCGGGCCACGCCGTAGACTTTCCATGGGCCACCAGGTGTGTCGGAGAGAGGGAGAATCTCCGCCAGACTGTTGCCGACAATCCCCGTAACTCCTAGAATCAGGGCCACGCTTTGGTAACCTCCAGGTGCTTCATCTTCTTCAAGTTTTTTCTGCGGATTGAATCAAATACAAACAATTAGTTTCATTTATTAACATGGGCGTGGATTTATCATAGCTCGGGAGATGATTTTTCCATTCTTACCTTGGCAGCGCCAATAGCACCGGACCACCACCAGCTCATGTTATCTTGCTGCTGCTTCTGGATATGTGTTGGCTCACTGATTCTCCCTTTTGAAATTGGTTCTCGCGTGAAAACAAGAGTGAGTGACGCGAGCTATGACCTACGTGACAACTAGATAGAGTTTTCTAGCGCAGCCTGCCTTCCGGGATTATCCGAAAAAAACAATGATAAAAACGTGATTCGAGTTTTAATTTGTATTAAGTTTAACATTAATTTAGAGGATTAATGTGTAATTTGATTTAGCTTATTAAATTTTAAAAAACAGAGAGAGGATTTTACTGTATCTCTCGTCATGTAATAAAATTCACTAAAACAATATTCTTTTTCCTTTTTTTAATCTATATGTATATGTGTATTTTTATTCTTTAATATTATATATTTCTTTTAAAAAAATATTTTTTAAAAGATTATTCTAAACTTATAATCAATCAAAACCATGGACTTAACAAATTAATCCATTTAATTCAAGTTTTTTTTATTTTTTTTAATATTGGATTGACTAGAAATTAATTTTTATAATTTATTTTTTTATTAGATTTTTCTTATCTCATAATTCAAGTATAACATGTTAATTTTTACTAGCTCTATTTTTTTATAATAGTTTTTTCAATTTTATTTATTAAAATTAAGTTTATTGATAATTGAGTTTTATATTTTATTTTAACTTGCTTTATACTAGGTTATTTTATTCTCATAACTCTAAAAATATATTTGACAAATTAACTCAAATTATGTTTTGGGTTATTTGTTTAATTTATTATTTTTAATTTAAGCCTTTAATATTGAGATTAATAAAAATCAAGTTTCATAATTTATTTTTATTTATTTTCTATGAGATTATTATGATCTTTTGACACAATATGTGGATTGAAAGGTTAAACTGGATGGATTATACTCGATTTAATAGATGATTGTCTTGATATTTGTCAAAATAATCTTATTTTAAATTTTTATTTTGAGTTGAATTATGTTATTATTGATTATTAAAATTGCTTTTAGACTGGTAACCGGGTCATATACTATAAAAAAAAATATTAACAACACCTGAATTATTTTATATTAAAAAATAATAATTAACAACATGACAAACTAATGATATAGGTCGATATAAATTGAATAAAATCAAAACCATTAACATCATTTTTCAGGTAAAAATATAAACTTAACCTGTTACTTGTGAAAGGATTTACTGACATCAGGTTAACTTGATTCTTTTCCAGGTTAAATGTGTTTGATAGTATGGTATAGGGATTATTTCATTTAAAATATATATATATATATATATATATATATATATATATATATATATATATATATATATATATATATATATTAACGCATCAAAATCATAAAAAAGTAAAAATAAAACAATTTTTTTCATAGTAGTTGCATTTTTTAAACATAAAAACACACTATAAAACAACCTTTCATGTTTTATTTTAAAAGCTTAAATTCCCTTTGATTGTAATTTTTTCTCTCGTTTCATATCAACCGAACTTTCATTTCCCCACAGTTTGAGCACGACACTCTGCCTGCTCGAACGATTTGAAGCAAGCAAAAATACCAATTTTCTCCCTTTGATTTTCATAATACAAAATCAGGCAAATAAACAATCGTAATCTACAAATACACCCTCACCATCTATCGAAATGGTATCATGTTGGTCCCTGATGACTGCACCTGTAACATAATTAATGGGTTTTGATGCATGCACTCAGTAACCCATAACATACAGAACCGGTACAATTAATCGAATCAGAACCATTTTTTGACCGTAACAGGTCTTTAGAATTTTTTTGGCTAACCAGGTGGGCAAATCCAACTCCCGTGGACTAGGTTAAATTAAACCAAGTTTTATAAGGTTTAATTTTAAACAGAAAATATAAAATATTAGACTACAGTTAATAAAAATATGAAATAATTCTAGTGCAATTTTTCTCTTAATTCGATTCTCGTTGTGGTAGTAGACGATAAACCAGTTGCAGCTAAGCAGGGTGTTAATTAATATTAACTCCAGTCCAGTCCAGTCCAGTCCAAATTTTTTCATGTAAAATTCTGACAAGAGCAAGAACAGAGAGAAATAGACCTCCAGCAAATACATTATTCTTCAGAATTCAGATATGCTTTAATAGAAATCATCAACAGAAAGATTATCCGTTCAGCTTCCAAATTATTTTTTAAAACAGCAAGACAGCAGCAGAAGGACAAGTAGACCAAAATCCACCAAACTCAAGGCACGATCTTGTGAGCCTTCAATTTATCCACCCACGAAATCAAGGAATTCTTGGAATTTCTAAACCCTAGAAATCCGTGCTCCTTGCTCTTATTCATACACGAAATTATGGATTCTGCACCCAACACAAAATCTGCAAACCACCACACTCCTACCTCCTCCAACTTGTTGGGCAACAGCTGGTTGTCCTTCACAATTTTGTCCCACACCGCTCCTTTATCCTTCATCAACTCCGTCAAGCTCACTGTCTTCCCATTCTCAGGCAACCCATATTTTCTTATCCCAAACTGTTCAGCCAAAACCTTCCACAAATGCTTCCACTTAAAAACATCTCCATTATGGATGTTAAACGCTTCATTTTGTGCATTAGGATCCACAGCTGCCCAAATTTCCTGCTCAGCAATCAGATCTGCATCAGAGGCGATGGAATAAGCATTCCAAACAGATTCAGTCCCAGGGAATAGTAAAGGCATCCCTTCATGTTTACATATAGCAGCGTAAACAGAGAGAGTGCCCATCATGTTCATCAAACTATATGGAGAAAACCCGAAAATTGTATGCGGCCGGTGCACAGACCAAGTCACTCCCTCTTTCGTTGCCACTTCCTCTGCTAAAATATCTTCTAACTCGTAGTAAAAGTTCGGTACTTTTAATCTGGGCAGATCTTCTGTGTAAGGAGTATCATGTGGTTCGATCTTACCTACCAACTCGAATGGACCAACATAGTGTTTAAGACCAGTTTGGAGGCAAACATGTTTGAGATCGGGGGCGTTGGGGATAACAGCCTGAAGGACATTGCGGAACATGAGGTTATTAGCTTCGATGTTCTCTGCCTCCGTGAATCTGAGGGCCCATGTGACATAAAAAATGTGAGTAACATCAGTTAGCTGGGAGAGTTTTGCTTGAGTGTCTGCCGTGTTAGAGATGTCACATTGAATGTATTCAACTGGGTGGTCTAGGTTCCAGTTTGGCCGTGGACGACGGGCCACCCCGTAGACTTTCCATGGACCACCAGGAGTGTCGGATAGTGGAAGGATTTCGGCCAAACTGTTGCCAACAATTCCAGTTACTCCTACCACTAAGGCCACGCTCTGGTGACCTTGCGACGAGTGTCCATTTTCAGCTTGCTTCTGCAAAACATTTGCCAAAAGATGAAATGTTAAGTAAAAACATAATTATCAAGTTCAAATAAAGCGATGAAGATTTGTGAATGGGATTGGTTTAATTTTAAATACCTCGGAAGCTCCGATAACTCCTGCCCACCACCTGCTCATTTTCTAAACAAGATTCTGAGTTCTAACCAAGAGTCAAGCTTCACTGTCTCGCAAACTTGTTTGTTGTGTTAGGTTTCTATGGTGCCAATTCTTGAAGATTGTTATATAGGTGGTGTGGACGACAGTATGGAATGGTTTAAAAATGATTTTTTTCAGGCCTGGCAGAGATTTACGTCTGCTGTCACGCATGCAGAGATTCAAATTCGTGATGATATTCTAAAAATACAAGAAGATTAATTAATTAGTTAATCTATGACTAATGATAATTAATTAATGATTTAGTATATATTTTTTTTATACAACAGATTGCTAGTGCCCACCACTGTTTCATTTGACAGTCTCTTAATTCAATTTTAAAAATAGTTTTTGCTTAAAAGAGTATTTTTTTTATATAATATAAACACAATATAAAAAAAAAAAAAATCTGTCTGTCATAACAGCAACACGACAAGTCGAAAGTTGGTGAATGTATTATTAATTGTTTTTCTTATAATCACACTATACAAATATGGGGACATGGGCTTTTTGCAAGAGATGGAATTGGAGAGCCGTTGTTCATAATTCACAACAAACATTTATTTGTCTTTTATGGGCCGGGACAACAGACAAATTAATCCACACCACCGGATTTAGCTTAATCATGGCAGACCCCACTTCAAATGGAGGAGCCCAGTATGGGCCCACAAAGTGATGGACGTCGGGGCTAGCCTTCCTAACACAAATCTGGCTTCACGTGTAGCTTCCGAGTTTGATGGAGTGATTATAGGGCTAGCTTATCCTCGCTGCCTGGTTGAGAGTGAAATAATAAAAAAAAAGTATTTTTAAAATAAAAAAGAGAAATTTATCTTAATTGATTTTTAAGTGAAAAATAATTTAAAAAATTCATTACATTTAATTACAAAAACTGCTCTAAAAAAAGTCATTAAAAAAAGGTATAGAATGGTTGGACTGTCTATGGGCCTAAATTGGATATATTATAAGTTGATAAATGAAATTTCTTTTTTAAAAAAAATCGAAGAATCAAAATGGGATTAGCTATAAATGTACAAGTTATGAAAAATTTTATCTATTTTTTTTATTTGCAATGTAATTATAATTTATGATTATTATTTTTTATATTTTTTTCTCGTAATTTTAACATGACTAGTGGTACCACCCTTACATCACCTATTCAAATATTATGAGAGAAAATAACTGAAAATACTTAATAAATTGATCGTTCTCCGCGTGCATGAGACTCCATTATCTTGGTTTAATAAACATTATGAAACATATAGCAGGTGGCTCAATAATACAAGGTTTGTTTCTTATATGATTTTAGATTTGATTGTTAATATGATAATTATTGAAAATTTATATAATTATTAATTTCAGAACACATAAAATTAAGTTGACAAAAAAACCATGATAATAATAATAATAATAAAAAAAAAAACAATATGGTCTGCATGTTGTCCATCCGCATGCCAGCTGAAAACAAGTGGCTGAAAAAGTATACCAGAACTACCCTTGACTGGGCTCTAGGCCCGTTATGGTCTGGTCTGGGTTTTAATAACTTGCTATACATTATGGGTCTGATAAAAGCATACTTAGCTGAGCTAAAAATCACACCTTTTCTCTATCAAAATTCTCACCATATCATAATCATGTTTTTGCTGCTTATAATTGCAGCTCACATAGGCAATTTCTTGCGCTGATTGCTTGACCTTGGAAAAAAGACACGAGGCTTCCATCTGCTTGCTGATCATACGTGCTGCATGGTATTGAATTTTCACACCTATGGTAGTATCAGTCTTGATGCAGGCATTCAGGAATATAATGTGGTCCATCAAGCTGCCTTTGGTCAACCCTTTTATGTCAAAGGTCTGCGATCTTCTCCATAGGCTCTTGCTGTGAGAATTTGCAGGAGTGGACAGGCAGAGAACTCTAGTCACTGATGGCAGCATCAAGGTCTCCAAGCAGTAAGTGACACTGAGCTCGGTCACCATGAAGTACCACTCTCTCTTTTCTTAACCACAATGGACAGTGATCCAATGCTTAAATATACTTCAGCAATGCTTCTTCCATGGTTTCTAACCAGAACATGTGGTTGCCCTGTTGCTTTATCAAACCCACCATAACATTTCTCCCTCTAATCTTCTCTCCAGGATTTATTTTCTCTCGTTTACTCTTTTTCTACTTAAAATCCCATATTTCTTGGGCAACTTTTCGAACGTCGCTGTTCATTAACCCTAACTTGCTTTGTCTGTCATCGAAAAGAAGTGCTCCTGTGATTGCTTCGCCTACATTTGATTGATCGCATAGACTCCTGAGCTCAACCAAACCTCCAAGAAACAAGGTGGCAACTTCTATAACTTTCGACCAGGTATCTAGGTCTTTGAGAAGAAATAAAAGACAATCAATACCAATGTGTAATGCCAATCATATGACGATCTCGAGAGATTCAGAGAGATTCTTAATAACTTCAGATTCAGCAATACTCTTGCTTCTCTGTTCGCTGTAATATAAAATTCTTTTGAGTCCAACCCCAGCAGGTGATGTGTGATTCGTCAATCCACCCCGCATTTCACAAATCTTCTAGAAAATCCTGCCTACAAAGGAGATTCAAGGATCTTTCTTTAAAAGCCAAGCAATTTAAGAGACAGAGAGACCGGCATTGAAGTTGTCTAGCCCACTCCTCTGCCTTTCTGTTCTCCATGTCTAACCCTCCAACGCCTTCTATAAGCAAGTTACTATGATACTTCATCCTCATCTTTGCATCCTTTACCCACAACAAAATTTCTGCACACCACTTCAAAGCAAGTGGAAGCTAAATGCATTGCTAATTTCATTACATCTTCTTCATACACTATACTGCATCAAAGGTTTTCTCATAGCTTGCTAGGTGACTTAGCGCTTGCATGGCAACTATTTGCCCCAGCAACCGATCTTTCCTCTTAAAAGATCCATTAATGGGGGCATCACACCTTATTGAACGGCTTTCTATGCAAACTCAACCTTGTTCATGGTATAAGAGCCAGTGATTTGAGCTGTATAATAAGGGATGTAAATGTTTTTATCCTTAAGAAGCCCAACTTCTATTATCAACACCTTTCTGGACATAGCTTGCCATGCAGTTGAAAATACAGAGAGAAGGGAACTCTGGATCATCTGGTTGAGTCATAGCAATATATTCCATACACCGCTAAGAACAAGTTCCCGGTTCTCTCTGAAAGCCATTTTCTTGAAACCACTCGTTGACCCAGATCTCCTGATCATTGAGTTTGGCTCTTTCATCATGCGAAAGAAACAAGTAGAACTGATGCAGCTTTGTTCAGTATCAAATCAATAATGCTTTCGTTACTGCTGGTAGTGATTATGGTGTAGATTATCTTCTCCTTTTTCTTCGGGAATCAATAGTTCAGTGACAAAGGAAAGATTGGGTGTAGGGTTAGCTTAGGGTTTGTCCCATATAAGATTTAACTAAGAGGAAATGAAAAAAGTGAGGGGCCAGCTGGAGACTCCTACTCTACTCACCTAGCTTCAGATGAAAATACTTGACAATCTATAAGTTTAGATTCTTTAGAAGCATTTTCCACAATTGGATGTTTGCCTTTTACTCGAGAAAGGTTAGGACTCCATTGTTTAACTAGCAGCTAAATATTTTATAGCAGCTCTGACAGTGATTGTACATTGCTGCATCTGTTTGAACTTGAGAATGGAGATCCAATAGTTACAGGAAGGTATTCAAGTACATCCTTCTAAAGGGTATAAAGGCATTTCACACATCATAAACAAGGAGGAAACTGATCCTAGGATCACCATGCTGTAAAATGTCAGGCTGAGAGAAATTTTTTATCATTCGGAGCCTAGTGGAGGGGGCAGCATCTACGTTTCTCCACTACAAAACCCAAAATAATAGTAATTGTCAATCCAACCCCTTAAATATCTAAAGAATTATCTATTCTCAGCCGTTCATGAACATAAAACAATCCCTAAGTTTTGCTTTGTTTTCTCTTCTATGCTCTCCAAGTGCTTCCCCCATCATAAACCAAGTGGTCCTCGCAAGGCTTAAGGAGAGGACGACATATACTCTCTACACTTCTTCACCCCTCAAAACCCCATACAATCGAGAAAAATTACCTTCATCTTCCTGAGCATTTTATGGACCTCAAGTAACGCATAGATTAATCATCATTTTCTCTTCTATGCACCTATTTCATAAAGCAAGTGGTCCTATCACTCAGAATTTTAGACCTGAACTCATGTAACAGCTCTGCTTTGCTTTTGAATCCCACTATATTCACTCTCTAAAGTGATCGCATAAGCAAAAAGATAAGTTTTTACAAGTTCCTAGATTTTACAAAACAATTTAAGTACTCAAATTATGTCGTCCAGGATCTACATTTTAGTCTGGGTTCCTCCATTGCTACTCTCCCTGTCGCATTCTCGTTAGAAAGCAGTTTAATCATAACTGCATGCGAAAGTGCAAAACATAAAAAACTGGCAGAAGAGAATTTTGGCACCAAATGTTGATGGTCACTAAACCATCTGCAACTTTGCTGAGGGTTTAGTATCTTCTAATTAGGAAAACTTTCCCCTTTTTCACCACAATCGCACAAACGACTCATTCTCAGTGATTCACCAGCTGAAAACTATGCAAGACAGAAGTGACGGATGGCATATGTATAGAGTTAAGATCTTAACTATCAGCATGCAATTTCCCATTATTTCTTCCGCTTTCAAGTTACGTTAATGGTTAATGTAACATGATCTCAAGTGGGCTGCAAAAGGAAGTGAGGGGCCACAGGGCATGGGACATGGTCCCTGCAAAACAGAAGCATTATATATGTGGTCCCTTCACATCCTTCAGCTTCAAACACATTCCAACTCCATAACTAACAAATCTGAGAACAGAAGCTTGGGGGGACTAAAAAGAAGACATACGGATTTTAATCTATCTAAAGCAAAGGCAATGCAGTCACATTAAACTCTGTAGAAACGTTAAACATAGCTTGCTTCTGTAACCTTTTGAATTGAAGTTTGAATGTTTTCTTCCTACCAATTCCTTGAGTCGAATGTTGAAAGTATCTAAAGGAATAAAGATTTAGTTTTTTCATATATCAATATCAAAAAGCAAAAGAGAAGTAGTTCAGATTCTCAAGAATGCTGGATGCTACACTGATAATAAGCCTAGGCTCCATGATTTTGTCTGAGGAAGAGCAAACGTGTTTAAGGCCTACAAATAGCTGTAGTACCGATACTAGAAATAGTTCTTTAGAGGCAATGAATGATGTTTCCATGTATATTCGTGGCCATCATAACTGGTTCTTCCAAATAAGATGGTAGAAAGAACTGTCTAACGTGCAGCATTCTGGACATGGCACATGGTGGAGAGAACCTCCACCAAGCACCACTCCATATGCTGAATCATGGCACCCATAATGCATTAATACTCTCTATAACAGATTATGGCACCTATAAGATACGTTTATGTTGTAGATAACCACTGACTCCATTATAATTTCATACTCTGAAGAGCAATCCCTGCGAACTTGGCATCTACTTGAACTTTTCAGGCCGTTCAAGAATGAAGTGTTTTCTTGGAAAAAGTGGAAATCTTGATAAACTATGCATATTGACAAATGATCCACAAAAATAGAAAGAAAAAAAAACCTAAAAAATCTAGCCTTTTATCTGGCAATCTCACAACCCTAACAAAACAATGAGGTTCCCTATCGCAGTCAGTGGCTGTGTCCTCATGTCTAGCTAGGTCCATAATGCGTAACTTGGTTGTGTTTTACATGATTACAGCTTCCTTTTTCCTCGAAGGTAAACTTTTAACTTTCACTTTGCATGGATTTTACTTAGCTTAAGCACTACGGGCGACTCTGATCACTCAAGGTTCAAAGAGAATAATTAGTTTTCAATTTTATTTTCCTCGAGCTTATAATCCCTAATACTTGTAATCCAATTAAATCTGAAACCAAGTTTCTAGATCGATTGTTCACCACATTGAATTGATGACGACAATAACTCAAGGCATGAAGCAAAATCAAGGCTTGTGCCCCGACAACTCGGTAACGTAATCGCCCAAGCTGGGGAGTCCATACAGAAATTATCTACCCAAATGGGCTTTAGTGCTCCCAGTTCTAGTTTGGTCTAGTTACTGTTGCACATCATCTACTGTCGCAGCGTATGCATTGACATGGACAAGATCAAGTATTCCAGAAGCCCAACAGTAGATCAGACTCTACATTTGATATGTCGCTTGCATTTCTGCCACAGCGCAAGTCAACAGATCGTCCAGAGAACTTGAGCATAAATTGAGAAAGTGCACTTACAAAAGGTAAATGATACACCACCATTGAATGGCTTCATAGATGAGACCTTTTTGAGAAGCCAAACAGGGAAATGGAACCTCAGAAATCCACTATTCCAGGAGGGTGAACGGAATACCAACCTTTGTTAGCTCTGTCACCCGCAACACAAGCTCTGGTTCCATGGTGAATTTTTCATTGAGAATACGTTTTCAACCAGAACCTGAGAAAATATGTAAATGGCTATGCTCTATTTACAAATTCAAAGGGACATTGATTCAATGCCAATACTTCACAAAACCACTAATAAGTTCCTACCTTTACCATTCTCCTTCTAATTGGCTGGTAAGAGTAAAACTAGACGCCTAATCTAGCAGTGTGATGATAAGATACCACAAGCCCCTTCCCTCCCTTTCCCTCTAAACATCTGTTTTCCACATCATATTGTTATGAGCACTTTCATGAGATCTCTCTAGGGCAGCAACTTTAGCACGATGGGCTGAAGCAGCCACAGCAGGCTTTACCCTCTGACTGCGAGGAAGCTCGCAGGTTTCACTAACAGAAGCAAACCTTAATTCAGCAGGAGGAATAAAACAGTCCATGGACAAGCCAGGGACATTGAATGCCACTTCTTCAATTGCCCATGCTTCTTCCATTCGGGTCCTAGTGTGGCTCATTGCCGTATCTCCAAACCGGAAGAGGGTTACTACTGAACGCCCAGAATGAGCAATCATAATACCATCCACTAGCCTGTAATCATCAAGGAAAGAATTGATTGTGGTCTCCCAGTAAACAGCATCACCTCCATTGTTTTGTATGCGGGTCAAATGAGAGTCTTCTAAATGAACAAGGAGTCCTGTTTTCTGGCTGAAGTAGCCAAACAAAACATGCCTTATGATCTCTGCTGGCCCTTCACTCCTAGCCTTGAGAGTTGCAGGATCTGCACATATCTTGAGGATAAAGCAATCATCTCCATTGATCTTCTTCTCCCCAATGCATCTTGCATTAGTAAACATGCTTGCGGTTGTTCTTGGATCAAGGCCCTGGGATTGAACATGAGCATTTAAATAAACATTGGATCAAAGAACTGCCTGTTTGTTGGGTGTAAAATGAGTGAAAGATGAGAAGTATCTCACCTGAAGTGCACGGCGCAAGGGTCTAACAGGACCTTTAGCAGCATGTGCACCAAGCCAAGGTGTATGCCTCCACACAAGATTCCCATTGCAGCCGGCATGAACCTTGCTTCCACCAAGCGCAAGCTCAACATACCACATATCTGGATTCATTTGCCACAAAACAAACCCACCAGACTCTGCAGCTTTGGAAGAATTCCTATTTCTAGTGACCTTGTTAGCCGTCTCAAATTCTGAAGCTATCATCCTCACCTTCCCCATAGCATACGCATTGTGAATGGAATTTTGAAGCCTTTGCCCTCCTGATGCTGCCGTGTACTGCTGTAATATGTACTGAGCAGATGAAGTTTCCTGCAATAACCACATAAAACCACCTTAGCATGTATATTATTAAAATAAAAGAGCACACCCCGTGTAGTGTTGTATAAGCATTATCGATCGATCTAGCAATAGCAAAGAGTCAACTAATCAACATCATCCTTTTTTTTTTTTTGAAGAAAAAGGGTAATTCCAAACACATTTCCCCCTTTATTTTAGCTACATACACAAGCAACGAATTAAAGAGTAATCATATCATATTGCGTATATTTACAGATACACAAACCAAAGGAATAGAACCTTACATCACAAACCAAAATGTGAGTGATTGTCTCGAGAAATTCTATGATGCTCAAGCAGTAAGTACTAAAACTTAAAGCACAGGAGAGAGAGGGACTGATACAGGAAAAAAAGAAATTAGAGAATAAGAGATAAATTCTCATTACTTTTTAGTGCGTTGAATCTCTCATTCTTGTTTCTATCTTTTTCCAGTGCTGTGAATATTGATAGTTACAGCTCGAGTAACGTGAAATCTTCCGAGTGATTCTATCAACAAACATCCCTATTTCTTAAGAAAAAAAAGTGTTGCTCCTAAACAAGCAGGAAATGAAAACAAAGAAACCCACTTTGATTTCAAAATTTCATCAAGGAATCAACTTTTTGCATAAGAGCACAGTAACTAAACTTTACTAAACTGAAGCAGTTATCACAGTACTATAAAGTATATTAATGCTAGAAACCAGATCAATAAAACAATTTCTTTGGCATAAATCCAGAAAAAAAAAAACTTTTTTTGTGTTATTTTAAGCAATAAGATAATTCGGTATAAAGATTAACGCTGAGAAAAAAATGCGAGAGAGCGAGAGAAGCGACTCACAATGGGAGTATCTTTTATACTAAGGTGAGGCAAAGGCTCAGCAGTGCTAACGTGAACCGGAGCAAGCGGGGCACCCAAGACACCAAGCAATAACCTCAGATCGGACCGTTTACTAGTGCTATTACAAGCATTTGATGAGGAAGACACAACCGAAGACGGTCCTACTCTTGAAAGCTGTCCTTTCATCCATTGGCCCCACTTACCTTCCATCCTTGAATCTCCACCGTCATCTTGATCCGGTCCCTCTTTCAACGGCGATAGAGCTTCCGCTGGCCTCAAGCTCCCTGATCTAGGTATGATCATGGGCTCTGGCTTTGCGACGTGCTGTCCATGTCCTTTTCTCCTCCGTAACAAACTAGACATTGGCGATGCACTCCTCGCTGGACTCTTCGCTCGTGACCTCCCCGGTGATAGTCCTCTAACTACTGAAAAGAACCCCTGCTTCCTCTCCATTTTTACAATCTTGTCACTGAGGCAAGAGCCGGGCTAACAAAGCGAAGCAAAGCGAGTAGAGAGAGAGAGAGAGCGGGAGAGGGAGTGGTGGATGTGAGAGAGAAACCTGTGAAGATAAACTGATAGAGCTAAATCATTCGCCGTGAGACAAGAAAACTGTAAAGAAGCCAGTACGTGTGTCTGTGTTTTTTTTACTGAAATCCCTGTACGTCTATTTTTCTTTCTACGAGGAGTTGACGGCGTTGGATTAATTCCGTTATATTTGTTGTTCTCAAAATATATTATTTTATGTTCAATTTTATATATTTTTATGATAAGATGTGGAGAGAGAGAAATGATGCCCAGAATTTATGAGCTACTAGTGGATATAAAATCTCGGTATCATTGTAATTATTAGACGAGATTTTCGAAAATTCAGAGCCCATTGTCACTTTTTGTTGATTTTTAGGTTATTTTTAAAAATATTTTTATTTAAAAAATATTAAAATAATATCTTTTTTTAGTATTATTATATGAAAATATCTGAAAATACATAAAAAATATAAATATTTTTTTAAAAATATTTTTAAAATACAATGTCAAGATATTTATTCCCATAATATTAATGATGATGTTGACTTAAATATGTTATTTGACTAAAAAGGTTTAATCAAGTAACATTTTAAAAGTTATTAATGTAGATAAAAAAACTTACAAGTCAAAACATTCAAAAACTACTAATACTATAATTATGGAAAAAATCTTTTAAAATATTTAGCTTTAATTCTTTATCTTCCTAAATCTATAATAGCCATTTATTTAGAGAAAAAAAACTTATTAATATCAAATAATTTTGCTTATTTAAATAAAAAAACACTAGAAAACATGATAATACTAGATAAAAAATAAAATTAATCAAAAAAACATTTATCAATTAAGATTTTATTTGACATTACGTTTCAAAAGCTCTTTTAAAAATTTTTAGAAAAATAAATTTTTATTTTTTATTTTAAATCAATTTTTTTTATGTTTTTAAAATATTTTCATGTGCTGGTATTAAAAATAATTTTTAAAAATAATAAAAAAATATTTTATTAAATTTTAAAAAAAAAATACCATCATTGAAAAAACCTCGTATATCATTTATTGCATAAAAAATATCAACTAATATATGGAGTTTACAAGGGAACTAATTTAGAATTATTGGTACGAAAGAAAACGACAATGGCACAAAATATTCTTTTTCTCGTGACAGAAAATCAAAAGATTTTGATTCATGGAAAACTTTCCCATCGCCGTTAGTGACGGTCAAATGCAGTTAGGTTACGGTCAAAGGATTGATAAAGTAATGCTAAGGGGCATGGGTTGCAGAGCTTAATATTCTTTATAGTAAGTAGAGAGTTTAGTGATCATTAATTAGTAATCAGCATGTTAAGCACGCCAGTAGGAGTGCAGTTCGTTCTTGTTTCTTGATTAATTTTTTAATCCCTGTGTTTTTAAATTAATTTCTCAGTCTTCTCAGGTTTTCAAAGCTGTAGGTTCTGTTGACGTCATCAATTTCTTATAAAAAATATTTTTTATTTTATTTTTAAAATGTAGTTAAATTCAAAGGGTATAAATGCTGAAAGAAAAGGAAAGATCAGAACTAATTAATGCAATATTTTAGAATATTTTATTCTCTTGAATTGAGAATGGAAAAATGAGAAGAGTATTTCCTTATAAAGAATTATATACAAACAGATTTTTTCCACGTAAAACATAAATGATATTTTTTATTTTATTTTATTTTTAGAAAAAGATTTATTAGAAATGTATTTACGAATAAATTTATTTTATATATCTATATTATTTTTTTAACCAAACATATTTCTATCTATTTTGTATTTATATATTATATTACATAACACTAACCCAGAAAACAACTTAACATAGCAAGTAACAGAGAGGGAAATAAAAAATAGTTGAAAATTTTCATTTTCATTTCTTATTTTAAATTAATTTATATATATTTTATATTATTTTAATTTATGAATATCAAAAATAATTTTTAAAAAAATAATAAATATTATTTTAATATTTTTTATAAATAAAAAATATTTTAAAAAATAATCACATCAATAAAAAGATACGTAGCCCCAATTTCCCTGTCTCGAAGATGCCTCCGCTGCCAAGCCAGCGACCTTTTGAATCTTTGCAAGCACTGTTGCTCGATCACCAACCGCCAATCACGGTCACAGGGACTTGCTGTCCATCGATTTTTCTTGATGTTTTGTTTGAGATAAGGAGGGCTGATATAGATACGTGGTGGTTCACGATTGCACTTCTAAATTGACCAAAAGTCGAGGGACATTATCAACAAGGGGACAACTCATGCGACTCCCGGAGTTTTTCAACATTATGCCATTGTTTTTTCACTTTTATTGTTTTATTAGGAGCATGCTTAGCATTGATTTTTAAAATGTTTTTTTTTTAGAAATATATTAAAATAATATTTTTTTTATTTTTAAAAAATCATTTAAATTTGTTCAAAGATTTTTTTAAAACACAACGGCAGTGTCAAACATCCCTTAGCCTTGTAATAAAATGTTCTTCCCTCTCTTCTTTTTCTATTTGTTTTTGTTTTTAAATTTAATTATAATAAATCAAATGTTTCCTGTCATGATTGCTTGAAAGAATGCTCCACTTATTGAATGAACATGGTGTGGTCTGAAATCAACCGCAATGATGTCAATTGATTTTTTCGTCTTAGATAATTGAGTTCTCAATCTAACGGATTCTCTATTCAAAATGCTGCGATTATTTAATTTAATTTAAAATAAATAAAATATATTATAAAACAGACTTGAATTTACTTGTCATTTTTTATAAACTTTGTCTATACCTTCCAACAATATTATCTTGAAATATTGCGTCGCCGATCAAGACCTGTATATTATAAAACAGACTTGAATTCTCTTCACGAAATCAGAATCTAAAGCTAATTAAAAGTTTATTGCAATAAAAAAAACATTCAATTTAAAATACTGTTTAATTTAAGATTAAAATTGTTTGATCAGTATAGTGTTTAGATTTGTAATTTATGCTTAGGTGAGTTGAATGTATTCTTGGACATTAAAAATCCATTTAAATATATATGAGATAATAGTTATCGGGATATAATATAATGATAAAAAAAATTATGAATTATAATGCAGATTTTGAATTTACATTAAAAAAAAGTATTTGAGATAATCCAAATAATCAGGGCGTCACCCTGATGTATCCAGCACCAGAGAAAAAACATAAAAGAAAGGAGAAGTTGCAGAAGAAATGATGTCGTTTTTATTTTTATAATAACAGAATCTTGCTAGGTTATTCGAGAGCTATGTTTAGCTGCCGAGCCGCATCGAGTGATGTAGGTGGGCATCAAATTATATGTCTACCATAACAAAATGAATCCAAAATCGGTGATACCTTCAAAGGGTATCGGATCAGATGTAAAGCTCCAACGGATAACAGGACATCTCGAGATCTAAATGTGTTCTCACAGCAAAATCCTACAGTTTCCCCGTTCTGCCATCGTGCCATTCGTACTTTAGTGCCTCGGTTAATGTGGCCGGGTCATGCATGATCCACGCAATACAGGTTGCATGCAAGAAGACAGGCAGTTTTTCGAGTAATTCATTGCGTATAAAGTGGTTACTGGATAATTGCAGGCGTTATGCCGCTGTTCAGATTGACATAGACAGGATAATTAGTTAAGATTGGCGTGATTTTTTAAGTAAAAAATAAATAGAATAGATTCTACGGAGATTAGCTAGATGTAATCTCTGGTTGACTTAATAGATTAAAAAATAATTTAGATGATCAATAAAAATATAATTTTAAGAAAATCATAACAATATTTTAAAAAATAATATTAAAACAATAACATATTAGATCGAATTGGATTAATTTGAGTTAATATATCAAATATATTATTTAGAATATGAGACTCCTAGAAACTCTATAAAAACAAATAAAAAAAAACTATTAAAAATAATTATCAATCAATACAATGTTAGATTATACAATTAAAAACAAAATTCAACTAATAAATAGTTGAATCAACTTAAGTTAACACGTTAAACACAGATCATAAAACTCAGATAACTAATTAGAAAACAAATAAAAAAAATTATGAAACTCAATTTATGACCAATCTAGTATTAAATGGTCTTTTTTTAAAAAAAAAAAAATCACCCTTGATGACTCGGTCAAAAGAGTAGGATAAGCTCTCAAAGTGTAAATCTAAACAAAATTTGAAACCTTCTTCCTAGTCCACATCGAAGGATGAAATTTAAAAAATAATAACAAGAGACAAAAAAAAAAAAACACAAGTTAATCTACTTGAACTATACTCTTGATCAAAAAACCACAACAACCTCATGAAAATACAAATAAAAAATATATAAATCTCAATTCCCATCCCAACCAGCTCGATCCTGAAGGACTACATTGAAAACAATATCAAATAAAAAAGGGAAATGACCCGAGTTAACCACCAAACTTGAGTTAAAAACCCAGGACAACTCCATAGAAAATGGATTGAAAAAAATTATAAAATTTGATTTTCATTCAATCCATTAATTTAAGATAAAATTTAAAACAATCATAATTAAATAATAGACCAGAAGACAACTCGTGTCAACATGATTAACCAACAAAACTTGTGACTAGGGACACAAGATCAAAATAACTTCACTGAAAGCAAATTAAAATAAATTATGGAGTTTTTTGGTACAGTAAAAAGAGAAAATCTTTCATTGCATGTTAATATCTATTTTGGTATAGAGCAATATTGTGAAATTTGAGATTATGAAAACTAACCTGAATATTTAAGTTAAAAAAATGTGTCGTGGAATTTTAGCTCATTATACAATTATTTCACATCACCTGATTTTTTTTTAAAAAAAAATATAATTTACGTTGACATGGTTGAATTTCAATCAACCCTGCCCGGTACCTCGAATTTATTCAAAATAAAACTCAACCGAATTACGTTCGAAATCGAGCCATTGAATTGGTTTAATAACTATGGATTATCGAAACATCTTAATGTAACACATCTATGATTGGTGTCGATGGGCCCTTGAGTTGCATTTTTCTCACTCTACAAATAAATGCCATGCTTTCCCTTTTCTAACAGTGACAGACGCGGCTGCCGAATCATTTCTCCACTCTTCAAACCCAAGCAATCTATTCTCTCCACCTTTCATTTCTATTCTCTTCCCTTGTCGGCTCATGTTCTCCTTTTCTTCTCTGGCCTTTCTTTTGCTATCCCTTTTCAGCACACCACTGAGAATAATATCCAATTCACGTATATTCTAAACTCATTATGATTGCTATAATGACTTTAATTTATTGTTTTTCCTTGAAATATTTTCTTTCTCGAGAGAATATCAAGTTATTTTTAAAATAATTTTGATTTACGCATATAAAAACTGTATTTATAACTGAAAAATATTTTTAAAAAACATTACAAATAAATAAGGTAAAAAAGTCCGTGTTACTCGAATCATGAAAGTAGAGCCATGAACTTAAGCGTAGCGGATATGATGAAGCTAATTTGACCTCTCAGGAGTCAGGACAGCATCGAACGTGATAGAAGCAGCTCGGACCGGGGAGCGCCGATAGGTGGGTGCATCGTGGGCCATGCAAGAAATATCCTTGCTATACCTCGATCACCGGTCCAACCCTTCACTGTCCGAACCACCCTCGATGCCTGCTTGTGCAAACTAATTGCTGAAAAGAAATAAATAATAATTAATTGATGTCATCACAGTGGAAAAAGTTGAGGATTAGAGCCTGACTTTAGATAACTTTAGACTTGTGCAACCTAACTCTTCTTTTCTGTTAGACTTGAAGTGCTTGTAAATCTTGCGTTGAAATTGTATTTGAGTAGTTCATCGGAAATAATATTAATTTAAGATTTTCGAGTATTGTGATAATTTCAAGGTGTTGATGTCAAAAAATCAAACAGTTTTATTTTTTAATTTATATTTTTGTGTCAAGCGATTAGGAATAATTTAATTAAAATTTCAAGGTACAGGTCATAAATTTTGAAATAAAAAATTAATAATATATATATATATAAAAGCAAACTCCTTTTATCATCGGCGCTGTCCTTCGAAATTAAAACCTAATTCTTGTGCCTTTCCATATATATATATCAAAGAAGTGCGTGAATGTATATATAATCCCTCTATTTACCTAGTTTAGATAGCTACTTTAATTTGACCAAGCTCTAGCCGTTGATCTAGTATTGCTAGTCAATGGGTAGCTAACATGTGTCCCTTGTCGCACTCATCTTGAATCAAGTACTCTTATCTTTTATAAAATAGATTGTTAATTGCGAGAAATTATTTAAGATACATTGATTATTGACAAAATTAATGGCAACACTCCATGAAAAAAATAAAAATCATAGCCAGCAAATCCCACATCATTTGTTACCACGAAAAGAAAAGAAAAATAAACAATATATATTTATTTTATAAAATAAATCATTTTAGTGTCTAAGTTCATTTTTATTCTCATTCTCTCGCTTCTCCATATTCGGCTTGTTAATGTAAAATACACTGCTATAAAAAAAACTCCACCTCTCATTTTTATTATCCATTCCAGGATTAAGAATCAGTGAAAGATTATTTTAGATCATTAGCTCAGCTCGATTATCTAATTTAATCATGCATATTTTATCATTTCAATATAGTATAATTTTTTCGTTCGTTCATAATATTTTTTATACGCAAGCCCTTCTCGAACGGGAAACGCAAAGCTTCCTCGAGCTAGTAGGTTCTCGGCTGGGCCATGACCGTGTGCGTGTCTTTCCCTTTGAGCTCACTGTGTTCAGGCAGAGTCCAGCTTTTCTTGCTTCGGTAATGATATCTCATTAGTGAAACTCTAGTTCCTGGAATGATTTTTGGATGTGTTTGTTGATGGGGTATAAGGTGTTTTTAAAAAATGTATTTTAGTTGAAATACATTAAAACAATTATTTTTTAATTATTAATGTCATTGTATCAATATTAGAAGAAAAAAATAAAAACTTTAATTTCAATGCATTGTATATATATATATATAATGCATTGAAATTATAGTTTATATATACACACACACAGCTTGAAAGGCTCCACAATGCTAAGCCAGCAAAAGTTAGACTTGAGCTGCCACGCCAAATAAAAAATTAAGCAGTAGTTGGGTGGTTTTTATATAATATTTCTTAAACTTTCGGCTCTTCTAAAGGTATTAATTCGCCACCTTCTTTTTTTCTTGGCTCGAAGCTTGTTTTTCATATTAAAGTAGCGCGACCAAAAAATATGTTGGGAGAAACAACAATACTCAACATTTTTTTTTTGTGTGAATTTATAGGAAACTATCAAATAGAGCAATATATATGCGGAAAACATATATATCCAAACACCACAAGCACAAGATATGCAATTTTTACGTGAAAAACCTTCTCAATGTGAGAAGGAAAAACCACGGGACCGTAGTCCACTTAAACACTTCCACTATTAATAGTAATAGGAATACACAAGTCTTCTCTAGTCTCAATTAAAGGCATACAAACTGAAACTATCTTCAAGAAATACAATTTCTTGGCACAAATCAACCAATACAAGAATTCAAGGAATATCTCACCAAAAACAGAGGCTACTGTTCACGAGCTGAAAACCATATGTAAAGAGCTCAGAATTCAATCTCCACCGTCCACAATGAAGATTCACATGTCATGAACATCCCTGTAAAGTTTCAGCTCAATCGGACCGCAAAAACTTGTCGATCAGACTACTTGATCATAACTGGACAGAAAAATCCGAGAACACTCTTTTCTCTCTATTTTGGCAACTCACTTGTTTTCTTGTGTCAATCTTTCTATCTTTTTTTACAGCCACCAAAAGGGGTGGGGATATAAAACCCTATTTTTTAAGTGGGTCCTTTTATGTGGGCTAGATCCACACAAGATTTTGGGTCATCCTCTACATGGGAGGGAAACTCAAACCCAATAAAATGATGATGGTGAGAAATATAGTATTAAAGCCCGGCACAAGTTCCAGATTAAGGAAACTCGGTTTGATGTTTAATAATATCATTTTGAAATTAAAAGAAAAACAATTGTGTCATTTTTTTAAAATCAGTCTCTATATATTTTATCTCTATATTTGAACAAGATTAGCATGTCAAATCATTAAAACTCAAAATAGTTTCCTCTCATCCTCGATGCTAACAAAAACATAATAATAGAGAAAGGGATTTTAGTGTACCTCTATTCACAAAAATACTATTTTATTTTACATTATTTAATATTAAATTAAATGAAGATTGAATTTTATTATTATTACTAATTTTTTTAAAGTTTATTCTATTTTCATGTTCTATATTTGTGGTTTCATCACTAAACTCGGTTCAGTTGAATTTTTCTTTTTCTTTTTTCTCATTTTTATTTTTAAAATCATCATTCAAATTTAGATTGATTGGGAATAAAGTTTCATTATTTGTTTTATTTTATTTTTATGAGATTACTTGCATTTCATGGCCATAAATTTAATTGGTTAATCAAAGTTTCCTTGAGTTATAAAATTTTTTAATGATATCTTTTTAAAAAATTATTTTTTAATATTGAGTTGATTGAAAAATACTTTTTATATTTTATTTTAATTTACTTTCTATTGAGCTATCTCAATTTCATGTTTTGAGTTGTGTATTTAATAAATTAACCCAAGTTAGCGCGGGTGAAAATAATTATTTTTCTCCAATCTTATTCTTTAATGTTAGTTTTATCTTGGAAATTGATCTATATTATTATTTATTTATTTATTACTTATTACAGGTATAATATGATCTCATGACTTAATATATGGATTGATAAATTATCCGCAGTTGATTTGATATGTTTTCATTTTAATATTTTTTTTCATATTAAATATTTATTATGTGTCAAATTCTAATTTTATCGATAATCCGAGTTATTTTTGGATCATTAAAATTAATTGGATCATATTAAATTAATTCTTATAATTTTTTTTTATTTTATTAGAAAAAATGTTACGACGCATCAATATTTTTTTTATTATACTAGAAAACCGACTCCCGCATAACACAAAAGACTAAAAATATAGAAAAACCTAAACAACGTTACAAGCTGGTAGGTTGACCGGGACGGTGTTAACTCCTCGTTCATCAAAATAACGGGATCTTGTTTTAGTGGCTGGGCTAATTATCATCTCCGGGCTTAATTTAAAGTATCTAGCCTTTGGTTCGGGACCTCTAGTAGTTTTTGCTCTTCTTATTCTCTCCTTTCGTTACACCAACCCATGTTCAATGTAAGACCATATCTCCAACAATCCAACGGGCATGGGACAGTTAAGCCAGCAGCAAAATGATCACCAGCTTCCGAAAAGACAAGTAGTCATGAAATGATATTATTTTATGCAGTAAGAACCTTCCTGTTCCTAAGAAATCATGAAATGAAATGTAAGATGAACTTTATTTCTCGTTTCAAGTACTGGACCCTTAACTTGCTTCACATTACATCAACTTTCACGAACACAAAACTATTATTGGGTCACAATTCACAAACAGTTTGCTCTGATGATGGGGGGTGGGGAGGGGGGGTCATTCATTAACAGGGGAGTGATAAGAAGCTTTGAGCATGACAATCACAAGCATGCCCCCTTCAGCTTTACAGCTGCAATCTGTATGATTGGTGAGATTACGTGAAAATCTCTTCGGTGTGTGCTAGGTACCGAGTTTGTTTGATTGGTGAGAAGAGGTTTCTTTTCTTTTCCAATGCTCGATGCTGCTGTTGGCATATGCTATTCATATCTGCAGTGAATAATCTTTGATTCTGTCTACCAACTTCATATAAGCCAAACTCAAATAATCTATGATCAGGCTGGTTAATACCAAGAAATTTCATTTCGGTGGAGAACAAAACGTCATCGATTTAGGTTTATCCAATAACCTAATAACCCCGGCTATTTTTCAGGTTAAGTTCCGAACCGGGTCTGGTAACTCCACTCTTATTTCTATAACCTGTAGGCGTTGGTGGTGACGGAAATTCTGCAGTGATGAAACAGTCAAAGCTGGTTGTTCTTGCCTACCAGCTCCATCTCAACCAGCAAGAAAAGTAGAAAAACATGTAAGGAAATTATTTTTAGGTCTTTTACTTGGACCACAAGTCCTTCTCTTTCCCGAAATTGTGGTCATTATAGGAATTCCGTTTTCATAGGATACATGCTATTTTCTACAAAATCGGTTTTAATTAAGGAGTTATATTCCATATCAATCACTACCTTGATGGACGGTTGAGATTGAATTAAAGAAAACCCTAATTGGAATTTCGGTCCTTTCTCCACCTATAAATATAGGCTTTTGTCTATCACAAAAGCTAGTCACGATTTTCAACACATTAGGGTTTATAGGCGAGGAGAGAGAAACCGAAACTCTTCACTAAAGCTTTTCTTCAACTAAAGTTCAACACCGATCAGCATCAGGATTCACTAATCAGCATCGGAATTTACCAATTAGTAGCAGGATTCGACAGCAGGATCAAGAACTTCCTCGTACCATGATGAACGAAGGTAATTCTTAATCCTTCTTAAATCGAAATCTTATTGTGATCATCATGCAGTTCAAGATCTTAGGGTTTATGTTAAAAATGATTTAACAAAACAGTCATCAAGTTTTAGGATCCCAGCTCGGGGCAATCTCCCATCCTCGTATTTCACTGGTACAAAAAGAAACCGTGATATTACTCTCATCACCGTGAGTGAGGATTGCTGAAAATGCTCTTTATTAGAATAAAGAATGCCATGGTAATAAAATAATGATGATGTATTGCGGTAATCATAGTGTTTATGGTGGTAATATTGATAGGGATAGGGATAGAAATGTAGATAATGATGATGATGAATATACTAAACAACATTGTAAAAAGAATTGTTATTTCTAAAATATTTTACTGAGTTGGGTCAGAGGAACTCAGCGAGGAAAAGACAAATGAGTTACAGTGGAGATATATATAGAACAAATCCATGTGCTCGCCTCGAATGAGGAAGTGCTTTACATTCAAGCATTGAATCATTCAAAAACGAAGGGGAATTCACATGTCAATGCTAAAAAAAACTCACAAAATCAGGAGGTGGAAACAACTTTCCTGTTACGACGTACAATTCACATGTCATGCTCTACAAATCGAAAGGACCAAGCCGGCCATACTTCTTTAATGTTGCATCACATCTGTGCAAATCATGAGGGTCTCTCGTCCCTCTTTTCTCTACCTTCTCGAGAGTCCTGGAAGCTACGGGAGTGCTAGGAAAGGTCTCGAATTGATCCTCAATCCATCCACCTATACTTATCCTCTTAAAATTGTTTTTATTTAACTATATAGTAGTTGTTCTCATGTAATAATAGATATTAAGGTTGTAAGAGCTTGAAATCATTAGATTTATTTTTTTTAGTTTTAATTTTACATTGTTGTTACTATAATAATCACTGAAGATTTATATAATCATTAATTTTATAGGATTAATTGAGGTGCACATAAACTAGTCCGAAAATTTATGTTAATTAAAAAACAAAAATAATGTTTATTTACTGTTTCAATGTGGAAATAATAGTTCTACTAGAGTAAGGAGAAATATGTTTGGTTGAATTAAGAAAAATTATAACCGAGTGTTTGGTTGAATTAAGAAAAATTATAACCGAATATTGAATTTCAAAGAGCTTTTAGAACTGTTCTTTGTGGAGCCATACTTTTTCCTTACACATTATCAACACCACAAGACTTTACAGGAGGTTGGTAATGAATACAATCTTTGGCTGGAGTAAAAACTTTCACATTTGCGTTATAAAAACCATGTTAATGTCTCTCAAATATCGAGTCCATCAATCACCTTAAGATCCGTTCAAGAGCAAGGATTGAATATAGAGGATAAGCACTCGATAATATTGGTATAGTTTATAAATGAATAAAAAAGGAAAAGATACCTATCTCATATCGGAAAGGAACGTTCCCCGATATTGTTATAGCATGATATCCTTTACAATTATTATTTTTATTTAAAAATATATTGATATAATTTATATACATAACAACACATCAAAATCATTAAAAAAATACTAAAAAAATCCCAATTATATTTTTTAAAATGAAACAAATCCCCAACAATAAAATAAAACTAATGTAATGAAACCCAATAAAATATTTAGTATGATTTGATATATAAAATGATTTGAAAAAATATTGGGGCTTGAAAATTAAGATCACACTTGTGTTTAATTTTAATTTAAATACAAAATATTGATTCAATAAAACTTGGTTGATTAATCACTCGCAAAAATTAAATAAAATTTAATTAGATTAACAGCAATTTTTTTTGAATAAATTGATCAAGTTAACTTAAAAAATCCATGTTAACTTGACAAGTTAGTGTATCTGTGATGTTATGATAGCATGAATACACACACACACACATATATATATATACACACACACACGCATCAAAATCATTGAAAAAACACCAATTATATTTTTTTAAATAAAACAAATTCAGAACAATAAAATACAACTTACGGATAGCTCCCTTTAATGACTCAAGCTTTTTCTCTCTCTCGGATCAAACTTCAAGTCACACAATGACAGCCACTCGATACAGGCTGCACATAATATATTGGCAATAGATAAGCTAGCCCGATGGAGTGCAGTAGTCAGCACGAAAGAAACAGAAATGGATGGATGCCACGTAAGCAAAGCAGTTACTGGAAGAACCCTTCACAGTCTGTGCTGCATGTAAATGAGATCGATCATCATGGTGATATGCCCGACGTTACTTTAAAGATACTGGAAAGTGGAAAGCATAAATCCACCCAGGATGATTCCTTCACCAAAACCCCATGACAGTCTGTAATTTTTTTTTTTTTAAAAAGAAATTCTATGGAATTGAGCACTTTCCTGACCTCTCACCTACCCTTATTTGGCCCTATAAATACCCTTTACCATGCCCGAGCTCTTTCATATCAACTCCTCCCTGGGAAAATCTTGTGTACAAGTCCTTGTTAAAACTTCAGCTATATAGAGAGAGTTCCCGAAAAATGAAGCCAGTTTTTGCAGCTATTTTTCTTGCGTGCCTTGTTTTCAGTTCCTCTTTGTTGGAGGTCACAATGGCCGCCTCGGGTATGATTGGATCTGTACTTTTGCATCCTTGTTTTGTTTCCAATACATATTTAGTAAGACTAACTGTTAATTTATGGTGTCTGGTTTTACAAAATAGGATTCTGTGACTCAAAATGCGAAGCGAGGTGCTCCAAAGCAGGAATTAAAGACCGGTGCTTGAAGTACTGTGGAATTTGCTGCGAAAAGTGCAAGTGCGTGCCATCTGGGACTTATGGGAACAAGCACGAGTGCCCTTGCTACAGGGACATGAAGAACTCCAAGGGCAAACCCAAGTGCCCTTGAACTTATATGATGATGCCGAGTCTTACAGATGTATGTCTGCATGATGAGTTGGGTCGTAAAACTACTAGTAATTAGGTCATATATAGCTAAAATATTAATCATCTGGGAAAATAATGTGGATGGTCTGTGTCTATTCCGGTAAGTGCTACCGGAATACTCTGCATCTTGTATACCGTTCCGGTTAAATTGGCATTAATATTGATAATAGTGAACTATATCTAAAAAACTCGCCAGCAGTACCCTTTTCTTCCAAACAATGCCTGTCTGCAATCCTTCTCCTAATCTAAAAGTGAAAGTACGTAAGACCAGTCCATCTTTTTGGTTTTGATTCAAAAAAATATAGTTATTAAACCGCTTGGAGAGTCAATTTGGTGACTCGGAGTTTGAACCGGGCTAAATTTAACCACAAACCACCCTTATGAATTGACGACTCGGCACCTAATTAAACTTGAAGAAGATCCGGCCCGTCAATTCTGAGATTTTTTTAAATCTTTATCTAAAACATTGTTTCAGTTAATTTTCCATGTCAGGTTGAAAAAAAAAAAAAACACTGAGAGTCCGTTTGATTAGTCAAATCTTCACAGACCACCCCCCTTGCCTCTCCTGGCCCATCCTCTTCAATCAGGGTCATCAAAATGTTCGCCATTAATGAGGCTAAGATATATAAACAAATTGATCTCCAGTAAGAACCAATCTTTAAGTTTAGGTAGAAATATTTTGATATTTTTATGTGTTTTTTATCCAGTATATATATATATAACAAAAGGAAGAGATTAAAATGAGTTTTTTTTTTCATCTTATTAATCAAACACATTGCATTTCTCTTTTCTTTCTAAACAGCAGTATTTAATTTTATTTAAATGAAATTGAGTCAGCATTATCAATTTTCCTGACCCGTAACCCAGGTGCTAAATTCATGGATCGGATTTGAAGACTATCGTTTCAAGAACTCAAGGTTGACGAAACTTCCTACGCGGCATCATCATGTGAAGTGTACGGTGTAGCAGACACTTTGGGCTCGAGATGTCCCCGTTTCCTTAAGATAGCCTCCTGATTTATGCCACGTGAGTCTGAAACGCTATTTGCTGCTGATAGCCGAAGGCCCACTCGCCTGTCCTGAAAAGCAAGAGAATATTTCTATCTGTCCTATATAAAAAAAAAAAAACAAATCTAGATCCTAATCTTTGCCAAAACCAAATATAATATGTGAACTGTCTTGACCTTTGTTATATTTATTTATGACTAATTTTGCCTTTATAACATCGTCACTTTTTTTTAAAAAAAATACCACATCAATTTTTTTATTCATGTAAAATCTATTTAAAAGTTATATATAAATTTAAAAACACTTTGAAAAAGTATTTAGAATTAGGTTTACATATCAGGCATGCAATCAAGTGTATTTAGATAATTTACGAGTATTTTTGCAAGAGGAATATTATACCCAATATGTTTTTTAAATTTTTCTTAACTTTAATCAAGATGTTAATCTCATTATATTTTGACCGAAATATTTTATACTAGTTAAAAATCAAAATAAAATAATATAATTTTTATCTTAAATTAAATTCCAGTCTATTCTGAATTATTAGGTCAAATTCCAACCGAAACGTTCTGAAATCATTTCGCTGGTGTTGTTTCAACCCAATAGTATTTTTTTTTAAATAATGAATAGTTTTACAATATCAATCATATTATTTATTCTGACTATTAGATTGAGATGAAATTTTACAAGGAGTCTCTTAACATATTTAGATATATTATGTTAAAATTTCAGAACAATTAAAGAATGTAATAACCTTGTGAGATTGATGTTGGTATTCTCGTGATACTATACATGTTCATAATTTTATTTTGAAAAATCATTTTATTGTGTATTTTTTATATTAAATTGCGCAATTCTAAATAATTATATTTTTAGATTTGAACTAATTTTTTTTATTAATTAATATATATATATATATAGCCCTGAAATAACGCGCTGAAATCAAAACATTCAGCTCCAATTAAAAAAATAAAACATCAAAACAGAATTGATAATCTTGCTTTTAACATCATACCAAATGATTGAAAAAGATGTTTAATTTAATAAAAAAAAATTCTGTACAATATTCTAATATCTTATCAATAAGTTTATCCTTCAGTTTTTCAGCATCTATCACTAGAAATGGAATGAGGATTTAGGAAATATAGGCCGAAGGGCACAGTGAAAATTCTGGCATGTGAGTGAGTTATAATGGGCTGTGCTTAACTGCTTGTGCAGCCTTCAAGACCGACCAATGCAATAGAAGTTGCAATCATAAAACTTCACGTAGATGATTTAATCCGAGATCTGACTCTCGGTGACAAGTAAAATGGGTTAGTCTAAATTTATATTTTAAATAAAAACGATTTTAATTTAATAAAAAAATATTTTTTTTATTAACTCACTAGACTTCAGATTAGTGAATCACCGTATTAAAGTAAATAAACTAGAACAAGTTTTATAACATTGGTTGCAACAATGTTATCAATGATTTTTAATGAACGAAAAGGCAATTATTATTAGAGATTCACAACGCAAAAAAAAAAAAAAAAACATATAATATTACAGTATAAAATGGCGGGTATTTAATATGTCTAATAAATATAATTAATTTTATTTTTTAACACAAATTAATAGTAAATAAAGTTTAGTACACTCGGATAATATTTAATGGATACCCTTAGCTTTTTCTCTTTTAGAAGCAATATTTTCAGGAATTTTATCATTTCTTTATGCGTAATTTACTGTATTAGGCTTTTACATTATACTGGCGACTCTTTAATGGTGTTTAATGATCAACGTTATTTCACTACTGTTAAAAAAAAAACTCAAGAAAGCTTCACGAAGGATGAAAACATGATGACTGGGACTAGCATCAGGTTGCTTGGATGCTGCTCCGTGCCCAAAGCAGCTTTCAGCAGGCCGCGATATTATTAAAATAAGGTTGCTGCTCCACCGCATTCCCCTAGGGCGGGTGAGGTTGAATTCTCAGTTTCTGTTTAGGTCTGGGCTGACGCCTTTGTGTCAGGCCGTTAAACCCAACTCAAAGTCCAACACAATTGAAGTCCGAGTAATTAAACCTAATCAAATATTAATCTAATCAAACCCAAATAGATTTTTAGTACCTGATTAGACCGGCAATAAAAAATAAATTTAAATAAAAATAATCACCCTAAATTGACCAGGTGACCTTAACAAGGAGTCTTTCTCGGGTCAGCTTCCAGTTATTTGAGTTGATGCTCTTGTGATTTTATTTATTTATTATTTAGGGGAGGGGGGATTGCACTCCCGCATCTTGTCATAGCATACAGCAGAACCGACGAGAAAAGGGCAAGAGCCCAGAAGTAAGCATTGATGCCTAAAAAGGAAAAACAGAACTACATTTTGCCTTTTATCTTTATCTCTATCGAGTCAATGTCTCATCAATTACCCCCGTTGTGTACCTATGAAAGTATAAGCATGACATTTTACACAATAAGAGTCCAGTCTCTCTTGAAAAACGGGGGAAAAAATGCTTCTGATTACTCTTCTATATATTTCCCCTTTCAACTCTATTCATTGTACAGCAAGAGAGGGGAATCAAACTTCATTACCGCATATTTTGTCACCGCTGTGATTAGTATTGACGATGTGTTTATCATCATCCTCGTGCAGTCACAAAAACCTGTGATCACAAAGGCTGAAGTTCTTGCTCAGGAACAATGGCACCGTCACCGACAGGCTCATACGTTCCAAGTGCTTTGTGATGTCTCCAGACCAAAAATAGGCCAATGCTTAATAAACTAACAACCAGGGTAACAACAACTCCAACAATCACGGCCACAAAATGTTGCTGCCACCATGTCCTACAGCATGCCGAAAGAATAAAATGTGAAGGCAAAAAAATGCGTCACAGCTTGGAATAAGGCAAGAAGAAGGCAGGTATCCTAGTATAACAGCTAAAAACAAAGCAAGAACAGAGAGGGAAGAACACACATACCTGTCCTTTTGAGGCTCAATCTTCCATTCAACCAACTCATAACTTCCAAATCTCTCAGGAAAGTGTAATCGATGCTCACTTAATTGCAGAATTATTTTCTGCACACAGAAATAAGTAGTTGTAATACTTCAGTTAGTGAGTGAAAAGGTAGCCTGTTGCATATGCAACAACTACAAGACCAGAATGGTATGATTACCCTTGCTGTGGTATTGGATATGTAATCAGCAGATTCAGCAGGAAGGATGGCCCATTTAACAAGATAATCATTTCCTTTCAACGTGAAATTCAACATGTGAACCTGAAAATATAGCAATTTTACAAGTATTAGGTTAAATTTATGCTTAATCTCATTCAGCTAACAGTGAGCAATATTTGAGATATCGTTGCATGTAAACAAATTGAATACACCAAATGTTGTTATTTATGTTGATCGCTATGTTAGATTAATTTGAATGGTAACAATTCATGAGCTATAAACCCAACTCGTAAGGTTAAAAACCATGTCAAGACAAAGTAAATCAATTGTACCTGTAAATTATCAACCTCCAACTCATGGGCAATGAACTCTGCCACTTCTGTGAAGTTGGGGTTGGTGTTTGAGTTGTTGACACTAATCAACATATCAAATGTTATAATTCCAATTCGGATTTCACCTAAACATCACATGGAACAACACAAACATCATTGGAGATACTTCATGGTACAAACATGAATCAAAAGAATGTTACAAGCAACGCAACATCATTGGAGATACTTCATGGTACAAACATGCATCAAAAGAATGTTACAAACAACGCAGCATCATTGGAGAGATTTCTTGGTTGATTAACCATGTTGGTTCAAATGAATGGTATTGATCATGCCACATCTACGATTGTTTATAACTGTGATAAGCATAAATTATAAATAAAAAACAAATTATAAGATATTCCTAAAAAAAATTGAAATAATTTTATTTTATTAAATTAAAGATTGATGTTAGAAAAAATGCAAAGGACATCCAGCACTAAATAAATCCCAATTTTCCACATGTGCAAGCCACCGCCAACTACTGATGCAAAATCACTAAGCTACTGCAATCTATTTTTCTACTGTCACACAAGAAACTTTTGAAGCTACACCATTATACTTGTACATTCCATCCCAATTAAATTGTTTTTAAAAGGCCCTTTAGTATTTTTTAGATTCTTCTACTTAAAAACCCTATCCCAGTTCTCATTTTTTTTCAATTCATTGGCATATAAAAATAAACCCAAATCCCATCCCACCATCATTGTTCACCTTAAGCACCCCCACAAAATTTAGTAGTCAAGAACCCCTGTTCCTATTTATTCACATCAATTTCCAAAGCTTGCAAAAACAAACCAATTTATGAACCATCAAATCAAGCACTCAAGAAGTATTCTAGAAAACCCAAATCATGAATGAAAAAAATCACAACGTTGTCATGAATAAACAGCCTACAAGCAAAGCTCTTTAGATGCTAAATTTGCAAACCATAGAAAATCATCAAAAATGCAAATCAATTTTGCACTCCTATTTTATGATGCATGCTTGGCATGGGGCCATGTACATGATTAAATCAAAGTACCTGGTTGGAAAAGCGGCATAATGCTTGGAGCTTGCCCAGGAGCCATTTCTTGACTTTTATTACTGCTAGGGGGAAGTACAGGTGCTGGAGCAGGTACATCAGGAACTTGCAACCTCTTCCATAGTTCAGAACAGTTAGTTTTCCAGAAACCAATTTTATCATTCTCTCGATCGTAAGTCACTAGTGTGTTACGGACAACAATTCCTGCCACATGATAAAAGGTAAGAGATCGATCAAGTGTATCTGCATATTATAGATCATCAATTATTGAATCCAACTCTAACAACTTTCAATTTCAGAGACATGCAAGGTAGAAGATGTATTTTACCTCCCAAAAGAGTAGTCGGGTCATTTCTATTCGGGAAAATACCCAGGCAATATGCACCGCTGACCTTTGTGTGCTGTAGCCCATGCCATGAGAAAAGGAAGGAGAGAAAAATATGAAAGAGAGAGAAGGAGGGAAAAGAAATATATTGCTGTGTAAATAAAAGAAATAAATTGAAACCACGATCGAGCACGTGATGCAGGAAAACAATAAAAGAAACAGGAGACGTCCTGAAACATACTGAAGTAATAATGCTAGAATCCCAAGCTTATTTTGTTCTCAAGAAGAAATTTAAGAAGAAAAACAAAAGCCAAAATTACCCGGAAGAGATAATTCTCTGGAGACAGTGACAACTTTTGACCATTGCCAAACACCATATTGACTTCTGGAAAAACTTTTGACAGTTGAGAGACTTCCCTAAATCACAATTCAACAAAAAAGAAACAAACAAGGAATAAAATAAGAACTCAACAGATCTTACTGCCAGGACATGTTATAAAGAAAATGATGCTAGACTGCAAAATTGTGTTCTTATTATAGGTAACACCTTCCAGCACCAGAAAAGCAAATATCATGGTAGTTCGGATCAGGGCCCGGGATCTGCTTGAGATGATGGATTTCCTTCGTAATCTGCATTTCCGTACAAAGTTAACCTTCATATAACAGTCCATCTCAACAATATATTCTCCTGTAGCTGAATGAACAAAAAAAATGAAACCAGTCTTTATACCAAACAGTACCAAGACTTCATTTTCCCAATCAAGCACAAGATATAAGAACAACAGGAATGAGGTTATGGAAAAATAGTAAAAAAATAAAGCCGAAAGAAGATGAGAGTAAGCGCCAAACTCAAACATAATCTCACACTTAACATGCAACTTATGCAATCAGCTGCTATTAGCCTAGATAGAGCCAGGCAATTCCATCAAAAATCAAATATTACTGGATGGAGATTAATTCTTGAAATTGATATGCATCACCAAAATTGTTAACCTTATCCTCTGTATTCTTAATATATGGAATTTGCTATAAAATCAATTGGCAATTGCAAGTAAATAACAAAATAATTACACAGCTAAAGTTACGAGTAAAGAATATCAAATATGGATTCCAAATCTAGTTAACAAGGCAAATCCTCTCCTAACTAAAAAGGAATTAAATAAAATAACCTCACTAGCATTCAAAAGAACATTTCACCTAACCTACAGTAAGAATGTAGAATATGGATGCTTTGATGTCTGACCATGAGATAGCAACATAAGATGACAAGTTCTTACTTGTTTAATGCAAAGCCTTAATCATGAGTTCACATCGAAGCGAAACTAAGCATGGAGGACATTGGTATCCCAAGAGCATACCCGAAAAATGATGAGTGACGGTTCAAGTAATTATTCGTGTGATTAGGCTTAAAAAATACCTTTATGTAATGGTTTCTTTGAAAATTCAACTGAGCAACACAATAAATTTTCAGGTGAAACTTCATTTGGAATGATAAACAGTAACATTGACATTTGTAATCGAAAGTAAAGTTGTTAAGCAGAAAGAAGAACAGTAAATTAGTCACAGCAGAGCCATGACTCCACTTTTAGATCAACCATGGTAGAAGAGATAGAAATTAGAGCCATGATATCTTACAGCATCTTTTAACGCATGAAAAGCTGCTTCTGGAAAGTAAGCATACGTAGTTCCACTGTCCAAAACTGTGCCATGCTTTTCATCAAAGACTTTTGGTTTTAATTTCAATGGCTTCCCAGCTACATGTAGTTCCTTCAGCTCAATATTGTAATATGGACTGTCATCATCCAAAAACTACAGTAAATGTGTGAGATGTACTAAGATGAATACCAAGAAAATTAATCAACGATCACCACGTTGATAAGGTATCCTACCTGCGATACGGGTTGGAATGGGAAAAAACCATGTTTTGGGGAGGAGAAATCGCACCAAGTACCATTGCACCTCCACCCACATCCATCCCACCATAACACAAAGAAAACGAATCACCAATGACACCCTTGTCAACAAGTTGATCAACAACACTGAGCCTACCACGACCCAAACCCATTATCCCATCAGCACGTTGGCTGTAAAGATCACCAGTTTCCACATTTTCACAACCAAAAACAGCACGTTGAGGTTTAAGCTCACTTTCATTTCCAAATGAAACAACATCCTCAGCAATCACACCACTGCTGGAGCTCATCTCTGCATAGCGTCTCTCATAAGTACACTGCTTACCCTCGTCATCACAGTTACAACTTGGGTTGCACTTCACAGGCTGATAAGTACTAGACAATTCCGGTTGAAACCTCGGATCCTATATAAAACCAGAAAAAATCAGTTCTCAAACCACCATACTCGATTTACTTTTAAAAATTAAAACCCTCGTTTCAAATTAAGTGTTATTATTTTTTAAATCCTTTCATTTAAAGAGTAAAATCATTGCATCGTTTAATCAACATGTAAACTGATGAACTGTGCACCAACAAAAGATACGATCAACAAGTACAAGATGAGGTGGAGATACAGCAGAACCTTATAAGAGCAGGAAAACAAAGCCAAACCTGATGCTTGCCGCATTGTTCACAGCTAGAGCACGGAACATATGTCACGGTACTGCCTGTATCCACAATAAGAGCAAATTCCTGAGGAGGCGTCCCAATAAAAAGCCGCGTTGTATAATAACTGCAAAAAAAATCACCAATGACGAAATTCAATTGTACAATAATACACAAGAAACAAAGCGAAAAAGAAAATACAGTGCCTATACCCGTTTGAAAGGAGATCGTCGAAGAGGCGCATGCGGGCTTTAGGGAGCTCGGAATTCTGGAGATGGCGCCGGCTGTAGTGGTCGTCGAAGGGCATCCGGTGAGCGGAGAGGTTAGGAGTTGAGAGGTGGAGAGGAAGTATCATGGGATGGTTGCGATTGTTGAAATCGGAAGTTGAAGAAACGATGGCGTAGAGATTTAATAGAATTAAGCAATAAGAGATTATGAGGAGGGAGGAGGAGGAGGAGGAGGAGTTAGCCATGAGGGTCAACGGTGTTGGGAAAGAGGGGGAGAGCGGAGATACAATACACAACTAACTAGTCCTGACCTCTCTCGCCAAATAAATGGAATGTTATGTCAGACCGGTTTGATATTAAAGGGGCGATGATGATCATAATAATAATAATAATTAATATTATCATTATATATGTTAAAAATAATATTTTTTTAGCTAGATATTAAAAATTATAAAAATCAAATTAATTTTAAATAAATAAATAAAATTCTAAGGAACTGCAGTTTCAACCAACCAACCTCTAAAAATATGTTTATTTTCATGGTTTAACATGCTTATTTTTAAATTGTTTTTTTTACATGAAAAAAATAATATATTGATATATTAAGGTATTTTTTATTATTTTAATGTTTGAGTATCAAAATTAAAAATTAAATATATTATTATTATCTTAATATATTTTTAACTGTAAAAAACACCATACACACAATTCTAAAAATAATTTGAATTATTATCTTAATAAGCCAAATGTATTTTTGCCCACTTTTTTTTTATCAATTTTAACAAAAAAAATAAAATAATAATAATGAATTCGTGTATCAAAATTAGATTTAGAAAAACACAACAGACTCAAAGGGTCTAATTTTATAAATAAAGGGAGGGGTAAAATATGTTTTTTATGACAACTTTGAACAACCACTCGTAGCGTCTTTTCTAAGTTGGCCACGTGTCTTTTAATTCTGTCCGTGACCAATAAATTTGATGCAACTGGGTGTTAATCTTGCAGCTAAAGGACACAACTGAAAAAAGAAGAAGCTAAAGGTTCAGAATTAAAAAAACCCAGCAAAACTTCTGTTGCTGCTGTCACTCTTTTAACTTCTGTTATGATCTCATCTCATTCTCTCTACAACATCGTTTCATGTTGTAAAATGAAGATCCACGGCCATTGGTGCTGCACAATTAAGCACATATATTGGGAATAAAATGCAGCTGCTGATGCACTGTCTATCAGAAGTTACAATCTTGGTCTTGGCTTCCATGTCTATGAGGAGGCTCCCGACTTTCTTAAAAGTATTATTATTGCGGATGCTAGGGGTGTTGTGAGGCCCCGTTCTGTTGTTTTGTAGTCCTTTTGTTTTGTTTGGGCTTCTAGCCCCCTTTCTACCAAAAAAAAAACCCAGCAAAACTCTAGTTCAAACAATGCTCTGTGAGTGTGTGAATGTTATTTAACAACGTTCAAATTATCCTTCCATTCCAGCTTGTTTATTTCATCAATTTATTTGGAAGATTGATTGGGAGTGCATTTTGAAAGTATTTTTAAAAATATATATATGAAGTTTAAATTAACAAAATTTGATGTTTTTAGATCATTCTGATGTGCTGACATCGAAAATAATTTTTTAAAATAAAAAAAATATATAATTTTAATGTATTTTTAAACAAAAAAACACTTTAAAAAACAACAACCACCACACTTTCAAACAGATACTGAGTGATAGGAATTTTAATTAGATTAATTGAATTTATAAACTTGCAATTTCATCTTGACAAGATTTTAAAACCTATTGAAATAAAGGATTCTTGTCTAGGTATCCCATGATAAGTTTTAATAATCAAGTTTTTTGGAACCAAATGCTTATACTCTTTTTAATGAATATGATTGTTTCTATTTTTCTTTGTTTGTATATAGATTTATCTAATGGAAATGTAACAACCAATTACCAATTTGCACCTCATATTGATCAAACAATTAACTATTTGTCAGAGTTTTTTCTATTTTGTTTTAATTTTGTTGATATAATAGTTGATAAATTTAAATTTATCAAGTCATAAAAACCCTAGAAATCATCTTTTCCAACAATCAGTCAAACAAATGAATGACCCATTCTTTATTGAGAATGTCTAAGGGAATGATATTTTTTATTTGAAAACACCCAAAAAAAGATCCAATCTAAAATAAAAGTCCAATTTAGATGACATGTCCAAAAAATCATGGGTATGGCAAACATGTCACATTTAGTCCAAAAAATAAGTCAAATTTAAGGATAAATTCAAGAAAAAATGAGTGGAGCGAACTTGTCAGGCTCAAAGAGCTTAAATCTAAAAGTTAGCAAGGTCTAAGAAAGAAAACGTGATTTTGTTGAACATGTCAAACCCAGAAAACTTAGACTTGATAACTAAACAAGTTACAAAAGAACATGGACAAGGTAGACATGACAAACCTAAAACGCATGAATATTATCAAATTCCAAGATTTTATGTTCGATCCTAGATAACCATTTACAATATGAGTATCAGGGACACGATAAAACATCATGTTTCTCCATATATAATAATTATCGATATTGAGATAGTAGTTTTCTATATTTATTGTTGTATACAAGATTTTTTAAGAGATCTACCATATTTATTATCATATTAATTATATGCAAGAGATATTTAGCTCTCATTAACGTCGCTGAAAAAAATATATCAAAATGAAATCTTAATTTTTTGTGCATATATTTATTTTTTTATATTATTCAATAAAAAATAATTTTAGGAAAAAGATATAATTATTAAAATTAAATTTCATGATTTATTTTTTATGAAGTTACTGTAGTCTTAAAAAAAAATCATGATATTAAGTAGTTCCTCGGTTTTATAAGAATCTATTTTTTATAATATATTTTTTAAAAAAAAATGTTTTCAAAAAATAAAATTATTGAATTCAATAAAAATCTTTATCTAGATCATGAATTTTGACGGATTAATTTAGATTGATTTAATATATATTATTATTTTAATATTTTTTTTTTAAATCATGATTATGACCATGATGATATTTTTATAACTAAACAATAATTATTTTTTTCAGTATTCTATTTTTCTTTTCTTTTTTCTTGCTTGCTTTGCTCTTCCCTTTTCAGCGGTTGGTTCGATTGTAATTTTGTGCACTTGTCTTTGTCTTGTCTGGGAATAAAGAGCTGATGGGTTCTCATCGCAAAATTGTCCAAACACTCCTTCAAATAAAGTCCAGCTCCCTTTACCAGGGAGTTGCTTGTGAAGGGTTACAGAGGAATGTAGAATTGTAGAAGGGTTTGCTGGGTTTTAGGCCTCCAGACACCCACTGTAACAGAAGAAAATGGTTTATGTGATAGAGTGGTGATTTATGATTCAAAATGCTCTTTATTCTAACCATTATTTTAAAAGTTATTTTATATATATCACCGCCTTTTCTTTTACAAATACATAGTTTATGAAAAAAATTATAATTACTCAGCTTGCCTTTTCATTCCGAATCCGCAACCACAAAAACTATTAATAAAAAAATTCAGATTTTTTTGGGAGTGTTGTTAAAATTATTTTATAAAGTGTTTTTAGTTTAGAAATATATTAAAATTATATATTTTTTTATTTTTAAAAAAATATTTTTAATATAAACATATCAAAATAATATAAAGATATATATAAAAATAATTTAAAATAAAAAATAAATTCGATTCAATTAAAAAAAAATTAAAATATTTTTAGCACACAGTGCAAAATAAAAACTAAATACGCAACCAGTATAAATGGCGGGGCGATCACAAAATATACAGTTTAACCTTATAATTTCTTCGAGATTGCTGCCGGAAAAACAAGCTAGCTAGTTCCTACTCGGTTACAAAGTCACCACAACCTCAAATCCCTTAGTTTTAATGCTACAACAGCACGTAACCGAAAACAGGTGACACCTAAACAACAACAAACAACAGACACTCGCACAGCCACTCACCATGATGAAGCGTACGATGACAGTGACGAGAACAACTAAACCACAGTAATAATGGGGTGAAACTTGAAATAAAACATGCCCAATACCCAGATCTGTCGGAAAATTGGTTAGAACAACTCCCTCGGTTTACACATGCCTACAGTTGTAGCAGCCTCGAGTTCTTGTTCAACCAAACGAGCACCTTTTGCCCGTAGATATTGCTGCGCATCATTTGAGCGTTCCTTTGTATCAGAGCAATTAAATATCTTTGGACCTGTCCCTGCTCTTGCAAGAAAATGGGAAGAGGACAGCAAATGATCAAATCCTGTTGGAGGAAAATATCTCTGGGATTAAACTACACTTGATACGATAAAAGAAAATTACTAAAACCTATACAGGCCATGCATGATGTTGGTACTGGCAAACACAGTTGTTTGGGAGAGAAACTCGTTGGCAAGCTTGGTGAATTCCTGCCTATTAACTAGCAGTGTTTTTGAGAAAGTGGAAATGCAAGAAATGCAAGTCCAAAATCAGCATCCCAGGATGCGGAGACCGATTTTAAGTTCAGCAGACCATCCCACCAAACAAAGAGCCGTACACAATTTCTGATAAAAAAAAAAGGCGAGGGACTCGATTCCTAGTGGAAAGATACGCCTCTAATATCCAGAATTCATTAACATGTATCCAGACCAGCTCACGGAGTTTGAGATTGGGAGGTCCAGATTGCCAGTCATGTCTGTGGCACTGTAAAGTTTATTCAAAGGACAGGAGAGGCATATAGAAACAGCTTGATACTGGTAATCACAGTTAGATATGTCTAAAAATAAAGTGATGCTTGCTATAAGTGAATTACATAGTTTGCATTTACCTAACAAACAGGTAAATATATATCTTGGAGTGCAAACGATCTAACCTGAGATACTGACAGTGCCTTCTGGATAACAAAGTTTCCAAAAGGATCCACAAGGAGCATGGAGGAATGTGGATTTCTTAGCAACTCCATGATAATTTGTGTGGATTGTTCCTTTCTCGATGTTAGCAAGCAACTTTCCACGACATTACTCCCATACTTATTACACGAAAGAGCCATGTAACTCCCTTCAAACTGTGCTAGGAGTTTTTCTGTGATTTCCGGGGACTTTAATTTCAGAATATGTTGCACTACATAGTTTCTACAGAAAATCATGGAAAATTAGAAGAACCATATCAAGTTAATATTACACGCGCGTATGAAGTAAAGTGTAAAGCATTGATGAGGTTTAGTATAACAAACCCATAATGATCTTCTGCCAGGAGTAGTGCATTTGCTATTAGCTCATCCAACAGTCGATCTCTGGCTTCTCCCTCAGAATATTCAACACATCGCTGCAGCACACAGCATCCGCTCTTGTTGGTTGCAATCCCAAAGCAGTTATCTGCCACCTGTTTCAGAATATACTGGAAAAACAACCCACCATCAGGTATTCATGAAGCCAGAATATGATTCAGTTTCAAGCAATACTTTTTTTTGCAGAATAAATCACATCGTGCATCGGGAAGAAGATTTATCGGTCAAAGCAGTTTTTGGTTATGAAATGCCAATATCTTCCCATTTCACATGATATGCAACTCTTTATTATGCAAGTAAATAGAGATAGAATGCCTTACACCTATAATTCAGGTGATTGAGATGCAATGTTTCTAGCTAAATTCTCCCCTCAAACTGAGCGCCAATGGTTAGGCAGAGAAAAAAGTTTCACACTGATCCTGAATAAGCATTGGGCTCATAACACGTTTGGAGCCCGATATTCCAAGGAATGAAGAGAGTGCGAAATAAGCAAATAAATAAAGACGGGAGCATATCAGAACAACTAAATCAGGAGAACTTGCTAATTGAGCAATCCCTATCTACATCAACATTCAACAAGTTGGCTTCCTTGAATTGATTTGAAACCCTTAAGCAACGATGAAGATTAAAAAAATTAAGGGTACGAAAAATCAGAAACAATCAGAACACAAGCCATAAAGCCATCATAGATCCCAGCCAGCTGAATCAAATTCAAGCATGGCATATACTTATACTAAACTTATGTAGAGGGATCCCAACAAAAGCCAAAGCCATGGAAGGCGAAAACCAACAGAGAAGTTGCCAATTATTCTTCATCAAGAAAAGTGACTAAGTTATAGAGTGGGAGAAAACAATGCAGCCCTTTTCCTCTCCCCTAAAAGATAAAATATTCCAGTAGAAACTGTTAAATATTCAGGATTATAGGCGATAGCATAGATGCATATATAGAAACAAGAACGTTGCAGTAATGATTGTACCTCTAAGAATGTTCAGGAAGATGGCAAAACTAGAATATAGTTAGCACCCATTAAGTATGAATTAAGTCAAAATTAACAATCAAAAAGTTGAATTATTAAGATACGAATAAGGATATAAAAGAACTTGATCCATAAAGAAAATCATTTGACAGGGACATAATGTGAAAACAAGTACAATAATCACCATATTGAAGCGAAGTGATGGAGCAAATCATCTAGCAATACAAATAGAAGCATTTCACAAGAAATGAGAGCACAGATTACACTCCATCAGAAAAGAACACAGGATTACAACAAACTTGATTGAAAAATTAGCTTTTAGTGGGGTCAATGAATTGAAAGATCACCTTATTGTCCTCAATGGAAAAATACTTGAGAAAATGCTGGATCACATGATGACCATTTGAATCCGTAATCAATGAAACAGCACCTTGGCTGAGAGCTGATACAACAATAGAAACTTGCTGTGGGTTTGTGATACAATTCAACAGCTTCTGTACAGCCCGAGTTCTGTTGCCAGAATAAAAAACAAATCAATTCAACAGTTAATAAAGCAAAAGGAAACAAGTAGAAATGAGTAAAATAACAGATAAATTTATGTACATACCCATGCACATCAAGACATATCCTCACAAGTTGAAAATCAGTACGAGTTAACATTCGCAAAATCATAGTCCTCTGTTCCTCGCTAAGAACCTCTACAAGCTTTTGTACAACATAATTCCCAAACGGGTCCACTATCAACCCACCCACATAGCCTATGACCTCGTAAAACAACACATCAATCTGTTCTCTTGTTGCACTCTCAATGAGCTTTTGCAAGAATTTGCATCCGTATGGGTCCGTAGCCAATGCCACCACCTTACCACTCAAATCTTCCCAGGACAAGTAATCTTGTAACCCAAGAGGTCTCCTGATCCAAGAATTCTTGTTTTTATACCCCAAACCATCATTAATCGACCTATAATTCGATTCTCTTTGCACTAATCCTCTATGGTCGTTGAAGTTTGGATTTTGATACGCGCCGCTATAAACAGAACTGTCAGTCCCCAAATCAGAATTAGACCCGGCTATGATTGAATTGCGAAGAGAATCTTGAACCCTCGTGGCCCCAAAAGTATCTATATCATTGTTTTGCGTTGTGAAGAAACCAGCATGGTCAACGCCACCAAGGGCAAAACCATCAAAAGAGTTCAAATTTACAACAGACCCATCAGAGATATTGCTATTAAAACGTGAGTGTAAATCTTGGGTATCATGAGATACAGCAAGTCTGGAAAATAAAGATTCAAGAAAGAAAAGGTTTTGTGTAGAAGTTTTAGGGCTCACGCGGCTTTGATCCGTCGAAAGGGAATTGGGGGTCTTTGGGGAAAAAGGCCTCGTTCCGGCAAGAAATCTGAGACGCTGATGGTGGTGGTGACGGTCCATATTTCAAGAAAAAGAATTTGAGAGAAGGGTGGGGTGCAGGAGGGTTATGGCCTTGCGGGGTTACACAGAAATCCTCCTGGGTTTTGGGATTATAAAGGGGTTGGGGGGGGGGGGGGGTTAAAGGAGAGAAAATCGGTGTTTCAATTCGGAGAAGAAGGATTTTATGGAGAGATTGTGCTAGTGTTGATAGAGTTTGTATATAATGGAAATAGAGTTGACTGACAGAGTTATAGATGGAGTGTGAGACTGCAGGCGTGAGCCTACTTTGCATGCGTTTCTGGTAAGAATTCATGCAAGGAAAGCAAAGCTAATTAGCCGAAGATGTTGGTCCTTTACTTTTCACCTGTTGTTTAGGTTGGTCCTTTTCTTTTCACCTGTTGTTGTGGGTGGGTGTTCATCGGGGAACAAATTATTTTGTCCTCCCAGGTGTACCTTTATCATATTTTTTTGTTTTTAAGGTTGTTTCTCGTACTTTTCGTTTCCTCGGGCCCCATCGCTCAGGTCGTGGTGGACCCATGTCGTAAGGTTTTTAACTTAGAATTGTTAAACGCGGTTTAAAACTGATTCAGAAGATAGCTTACGTTAGAATCCGTTCGAATAATTATATTAGCCATCACGAAGCTGTTTAATAATAATAAATAAATTATTATTTATAAGTTTTAAGACTTTGTTGAATTTTAAAATGATATCACTTTACTTAAAAATAATATTTTTATACCTCAAAGTTTGTTTGTTAAACTCATGAGCTTAACAAGCTAGCAAATCAAGAAGATTATTTGATTTTTAAACAGCTATTTTTTTGTAAGGATTAAACTGTATTTTTAAATAAAACTACAAATATTAAATAGTTTCTAAACTGGGACTAAATAATTTATATTAAAAAACTATAAGAACTAGAATAAAATTTGTGAAAGCCTCCGTTAAATTACTGAAAAATCTTATGAGCAAATAAAAAAAATATAATAAATGATTTTATCCCATTACATGGCATTGTACCAGCACGCGTTTAATTTCATTCTTTTAACACATCTCCGATCGATCCCACCCAAGAATTAATTCATATATATTGACGTGATAAACAGATTAATTAATAGTTTAAGATTCATACTCAATTCGTGCTCGATGCCAATTTAGAAATTAAAAGATAGCCCTAAATACAGTAATCAACGGGCATCAAAGACAGTCCTTGGTTGGTAGTGATTAAGGTGTTGACAATTCGAAGTATGAATTCTTAGTTTCTTAGCATAAAGAGAAAAATAAGCATAGACATAAGAAATTGTTCCATAAGTTCTCCGAGACAAAATAAAATAAAATAAAATAAATAGATAACAATTATCCTATCTCTATGTTATCCTCTTCCCATAATTTCTTAACCCTATCGCCACAATTCCAGACATATCTTAAATTCCCCGAGTTCTTTTTATCTTCGAGATATATAATTCACAAACTTTACAACAATTTTTTTGTAAAATTTTATACAACCTAGGGCTTGGATGATGACTGAGTAAGGGGGGATGACTTCTTTCTTTCTTTATTTATCTTCACAAGAAATGTATAAAGTTATTTACGTGTTGATTTTTCGACAAGAGATACTAAACTGATTTGCTTTTAAATTCTTGACTTTCATATCTCACATTTCCTTGTTGGATTGGTGCTAACAAGTTGCCGAGAAAATACCATCGACAAAGAATACAATCGAAAGAGTTAACATTGAGTTGCCGAGCTTTATCATTTACTTGCCTTTTAAGATAGCTTCAACGTTGAAGAATTAAGATGGAGACCAGGAGGCCCATCCTTTCAAAACTGCTGACTCGTGAATTCAATTGGAGGAATTAAATTATTGGTTGGGATACGGAAAAGGAACCTGTGGCCACAAAGGGAAAGATTAGAAAACTAGTCATTGCCTTTTTTGGCAAATCGAAGTTATTGCCAGCCAGGGTAAACTTACTGGGATTTTGTAGATGGGTTTTTTTAATTTAATTGGATTTCATGATGGCAATATTGTAATAAATCAAGTTTTTATACACATATTAATTTATTATTAAAAAAATACCGATCTAATATTTTATATACCAAATATATTTTTAAATATACCCCAACATCATCTCAAATAAAATAAATATAAACTTACTGCATTTTAGGATGTCTCGATATATTCAGCAGCTTTGAAAGTCCACGTTATTCTCATCGAAAGTGACTTGGTGGTCAAGGTCAGGGTACCATCGTTCTCTTTGAAGACTCGGCAGCTTCCATGCAATTTCTCTGCTCCGGAAATATATGATCACGTAAACTCTCTCGAAGCTGTGAGCCGAAGATCTCTCGAGCAATTTCATTGCATTTTCCACGACGCGCCTTTCGAGTTTTCTTGACTTCTTAATTTTAGGCGTCAAGAATCAGAATTCTGTTGGTAGCGATCTCTTTCTCTCTATTTCTTCTGTAATTTTAGGCGTCGAGAATCAGATTTCTGTTAGTAGCGATCTCTTTCTCTCTATTTCTTCTGTAATTTCATGCGCCACCTTCATGTGGACTCAATCAAACATATTCAAAAGCCACATTGTTTGAATGAATCGAGTTAATGATTTGTGAAACCCATAGGTGCTAGTGATAGCGAGTGGATATTTGGTATTACGATCAAATATATTTTTAAAAGTGTTTTTTTTTTAATATATTGAAATAAATTTTCTTTTCATATATAAAACCACTGAAAATTCTAAATTGATAATATTTTCAGGCAAATATATTTTTAAAAAACACTTAAAAGCAAAAATTGTCCTTCTTCCGAACATGTTTCAAGGTTTGACTCTTTCTTAGTGATGCAAAAGCTAGAATGTAACATGAAACAATGATCGGGCCTGGTTTTGCATTTTTTTAATTATTAAAATTATTATATCGTTATTATTCTCAACAAAAGAAAATAGCCTCCTCCATTAGGGTAATATGGCTTTTTCATAGTAAAATGACTACCTATTTGAAGCAAAAAAATGAAACTGAAACATGGGTAATTCTGACCTTTTCTCTTTAACAATATATTAAAAAATGATTAAATTATACTTAGAACTCAATTTTCCTTTTATCCTTTCATTATGTTTTTTCTTTGTTATAATTCAGTTAGATAAAAAGAAACTTAGTATTTTTATAGATATAAAATATCACTTTGAATTGACAAGTGGATTACACATGATTATCATCATGTGTAAGTGTTTGGCAACATTAATGTTTTACGAGCGGCGCGTATGGCCGTGCTTGAATGCCAGCTTTTGCGGCTGTGTTTGAATTGTTATTATTATGCTCGTGATCAATTGATATCTAGTTTAGCATCAGCAATCTTTTCTTCTTGATTTTCATGCTTGACCTACAAATTCTTAAAGAAACTATTCAATTATGATTTTTTATTTATTTGGTTTATATTCTTTTCATTATAATTGTTTTATTTTAAATAATTTAGAAATTTGAATACCTTTTCTGTAATTTCATCCTTCTTTGTTTTTCTCATCAATCAAATTTGGTCTCTATTTCTTGGGTGTTATTTATTTTATTTCTAATCCTTTTCTTAATTGATTTTTTTTTCAACTAAATCCGACAACATTTGATTTCATTTGGTTTTTATGTCATGTTTTGTTTATTATTCTTTCAATTGTTATTAGTTTTTTTTAAATAACTTGTTTATAAATTCCTTTTAATTTTATCCCTCAATATTTGTTGATAGGGATTTTGTTGATCAAGAAACTGGTTTTTAATAGTTACAGGTTTGAAATATTAATACAATTTTGATTGAGGTTAATTATTCCTTTTGTTTTACTTTTTAAAAAATTCCACCATCACATGAACTTGTTTTATTGCCAGAGGGAATTCGGTACAACTCACATCTTATGGCGAATCACCAATCAACTGGGGCTCTAACGAGATTTTTGATATTATATTTTTGAAAAAAATAAAATTTTAAATTTTAAATTTTAAATTAAAAAATAATATTTTTAAATTATTTTAATATACGGATATAAAAAATAATTTTTAAAAATAAAAAAAATATTATTTTAATATATTTCTGAATAAAAAAATACTTTTAAAATAATCATAATTACAATTTCAAACCCGCGCTAATATTCACCATCTTGTCGCAGTCACTGTATAAATAGGGTTTTTCAAAAACTTATAGAGCTAGCCCAGTCCAGAAGAGGCTAGTAAAGGTAACATGAATGGAATCCCTTGATTTGGCAGGGTTTTTTTTTTTTTAAGATTTCTTGCTTTTATTACCAAATCGTATGTGATTCTCTCTCGATCTAATTCTTGATGTAAGAAGAAGGTGACGAGTAACTACCATGATGTTTCTTTCAACTAAATAGGTGATGTAATGGAAAAGAGAGTGCTTCATATTTCCTCACGCGATTGGAAGATGTAATGGGCACATTCACAAAGTCTCGTTTTGGTCCCTCTAGGTTTGAAAATTTTGTCTTGATCTGTATTTTTATTTACAAACCATACTTATATTGACCTTTATGGTCCTTTAACTTTATAAACAAATAAGACTTAATCCTTGCACGGATTTTTGTTTTCAAATAAAGCCTTAAATGATTTAGGGCAAACACTTGCACATATTAAAAATATTATCTGAAAATAAATATTTTTTATAAATTTCATCTATACAAAAAATTAAAAAATATAGACGAATCATAAAAATTAAATATATATATATATAACAACAACAAAAAAATTCGAATAATTTATTAAATCTTTAATTTTTTTTCTTAAATATTAGTTTACTCCAAGTGTTTTGGGTTCTGTTTACTTGACAAACATTATTTTGGATTTCATTAATAATCAAGTTAAGTTTTTTAATTCTGACATATATATTAGATCCACAATGCTGTGAAATCTAAATCATTTGGGTTTAACTACACGGCTAGATAAAAGTTATTTTGCTAATCATTTTTGTATAAATATTCGCTTATCAAAGTGAAACTAAAATGTATGAAGAGAAAACGCAGCACCTTGAATTGGGCGAGATAGGTAAAAGAGAGGGAGACATGGAGGGAGAGAGAGAGAGAGAGGAGAGCGGGGTTCTTGATCAAGACAAGGAAATTGGAAAGAGATGTCAGTCCCCAGCTCGTTCGTGTTCGTCGAGGATTGGTCGTATGTCTTTAACACCGCTGGTTTTGATTGTACCACATCGAGAGAAAAGACAAGGATACAAGAGAGAGCAACCATACAAAATCAAGGCCAGGGGCTCATTCCAATTCATACCTTTCTCGGCCTTTCGGCTAAGATCAAGTGTAGTATCTGTTCTTATCAGTTTAATATCTGATACGTGGGCCATCGGCCCACACGATATTAAATTAATTTTTCCAGGGTGAGTTCTCATCACAGCAGCTTGCTGCTGGGGTTCTCGAGCGTCGCCTGTGTGTTGCACTCCAGCACTGGCCTGGCGCGCCCTCCATTTCAAGTTGGAGGCGATAAACGCGCTGTCTAATGCGTAATAGGAAATCAATTTCTACCATTTCAAGTTCTCGACTGACATTGCAGGAGCTTAGTGCCTTAACTTCTTCTATAATATTGTCAAATGGAGAATAGCAACAATAGGGAAATTATTACCGGCATCTGCTTTAACCTCAACAAGTTGGGTTCTGAAATCGTCAGAGAAGTTGTAGTGGTAGAATGATTTTAAAAATTACAAAAAAAAATCAATAAACATATATTTTTTATTTATTTTTCAAGTCAAACGCTACTAAACATAAAATGTCAATCAAGAGTGAAGGAAGAATAAAGGGTTCAAATTTTAGAAAGATGCCTTTGCATGCTTGGGCGTGGCCTACATGTAACTTCCAGTGGCTGTGCCTTCGGCATGGTGAACCCGGTCCCCTCAGTCATATCCACCATTTTTCCGCCAACTATTTGCCACTCGAAACACTGAATTAGCGAGCCCAACGCCAATCCCACCACTTTCAGGGCCAAGCCTTCTCCAGGACAGCTCCTCCTTCCATACCCAAAAGGCATCAGCTTAAACCCATCTCTAGCCCCCTCTAGGCTGTCAAACCTTTCAGGCCTGAATTTTCTTGGGTCGGGCCAGAGTTTTGGGTCATTTTGAATGGCCCACATATTCACAGAGAGCATTGTGCCACGTGGAATGCGAAATCCTCCCACCAGGCATTCTTCTGATGATTCATGAGGCACTAGCATCGGAGTTGGCGGGTACATCCGTAACGTTTCGTTTAGGATGCTGCGGAGGTAGGGAAGTTGGGCAAGATCAGCTTCATCCATTAAACGATCGTGCCCAACATGCTCGTCGATTTCTATTCGAGCCTTCAGGAGGACTTCGGGATGGTTCAGCAGAAGTGAAAGTGCCCACTCCATTGTAGTGGATGAAGTGTCTGTTCCCGCCAATAAGAGCCCCTGCACACCAAACCAAATTATGGTGGAGATATCTTTTTGTAGCTGGTGTAACTTGACATGACGACAACAACTTCTATCAGTGGAGATATCCTACTGCTTGTACAAATATAAAAAACAAAGATGACATATGACTTGTTTATTCTCATGCATAAAGTTTGCTATTGTGCATTGTCATTTTATTGACAAAAGTTATATCCGGAGACATAATATGTCCCTTCATCCCCGCAAAGTATTGGCGTCCCGTGCCAATTTACTTCCATTTAATTTGTATATAACTGGTGATAACAGACGTGTCCGGTAAGATTTCATCCACTTAACATGTCAATGTTAAAAAGGTCACTCAATGCTAACATTTTAAAGTTACAAGATTCCTCTAGCAAAGTAACTAGTCCATTTCGCAAGATCGAAAGACAAAACATGTCCCTACAATGATTCACATTACAGTATAATGAAGGACATTTGACAATTCTGAATTATGATCTAAAGATAAAAGAATAGTGCTGCATATTGATATCACAATTCCATTGATCATAAAAATCAGTAAAACAAGCAATATGATTGAAGATCTTACCAGGATAAACCCTTTGATGATATCGTCGGTGTAATACTCAGGTTCATTTTGTTGCAGGGACAGCAGAACCTGAATCAGATTCTTTTTCTTTTCTACACAGCAATCAGTCTCCGATATTTTTCCCCGTTTCTCTTCTATCAAATACTGCATGAAACTATCTCTCTTCATATGGCACTCTATCAATCTCTTCTCCATCTTTTTTGATTTAATCCACGGTATATAGTCTCCAATAATGGTTTTTCCTCCCAGCAAGAAGGATTCAGCGTGAATTGCGCGAAACCTTTTTGCTTCTTCCGCATCAGAGACATTCTCTCCATAATATCTCTTTCCAGCTATCATTTGCATCATGATGTTCAGTGCAAGTTCGAAGAAAACAGTCTTCATATCTAGAAGCTGGTTCTGCTTTTGGAAGAGCCCACAAATCATTGCCTTCACCTCCTCCATACGTATGGAAGAAAACATTTGGAGGCGGTATGCGGACAAGACTTCAATAGAGACGATTTTCCTAAGGTTTCGCCAGTGGTCGCCATAGGGAGCCCACACAAGGCTTGTGTTGTTGTAGGCAAGGAGTTTTGTTACGAGCAACCGCGGGCGGTTTGCAAAGACGACATCGTTTTTCGTAAAGCATTCTTCAGCTATTGAAGGGGATGAGACAACAAGTTGTCGACGAGATCCGAGGTGGAGCAAGATTACGGGGCCATGTTTACTGGAGATTTTCGACAGTGTCCTGCAAATTGGATTCTTGAGAAGGTAGAGATGGCCAATGATCGGCAGTGAAGGGAATGGACTAGGGGGGAGGTTTTTAATCTTGTCCAGGAAGTGCCTTGTTATGATATACAAGGCTAAAAACACAGGAAAGTAGAGAAACAAGGTTGCCATGGATTTGTCAATGGCCACTGTCCTTGTTTTCCAGGAGGAAGGTGTAATATTGGTTACATTTTGCTGTGCATCGAGACTATCTATATATGCAGTTCTTCATACTGTAGACTGTAGTCATAGTAATATTAAGGGGGTGTTTGTCAGCGTGGTTGCGGTTGTTTTTCAAAGTGTTTTTCGTTTAGAAATATATTAAAATAATATTTTTTATATATTTTAAAAATTATTTTTGACATCAACACATCAAAATGATCTAAAAACACCAAAAAAATTTTATTTTAAAAAAAAAATTTGGTCAAAACGGCGGTTTGACCGCGTGCCAAACAGACACTAAAAGACGAATACAGACTTGATGAGGTTAGTGCTGACACATTTGTATTGGACTAGATACATGCAAAGTACGGGTGAACATTTTCGATTCGGTTCGGTTCTTATAAAAAAATAACTAAACCAAAAATTTATTTAAAAAAAAAACCCAAAACCAGACCAAACCTATTAAAAGCCAAACATTTTTTGTTTGGTTTGGTTCAATTTTTATGATTAAATAATTGAAAATTCGAAATTGTTTTTTGGACCATCTGATAGGTTTTCTATTGAATTTTCTAATGGGTTTGCAATTAATATAAAAAAAACTGATTTTCTTGTAAAATCCCAAAATATTTTTAATTTTTTTGCATCTAATACAAATATTAATGTATTAAATTGTTAATATAGTGTTTATTAAGTTTTTTTTTTTACTTTCTAATAATTTTATTTTGTTTAATTTAGCATGAAGCGAAATAATTAAAACTATACAAGTAAACAGATTTAAATTTAAATTACAGAAAATACCTTCAAAGGGCTTCAAAATAAATAATAAGCAACATTAATATAAAAACTTCAAGAAATACACCCGATTTTGAACTAATTATTATCCATTGCTAGATTTAACTTTCCACCAAATTCTACAAAAAAAAAAAAATAATAGAAATGTTAGGTTGAAAATAAATTGATTAATGAATAATAAAATAGAAGTACAAGCGTATAAGAAAAATAATCAATTCAAGATTTTCATATTTTTCATGATTATTCATCAAGAATGAAAAAGATCAAAACATGTTAATAATATATATTTTTAGAATTTACAATATATTTACAACATATATTTATAATAATTTAAACATGTTAATCATATAAACATTTTAATATACAATGGTAAAGTCTTCGTGACAACACATAGAAAGTTAATAAACCAGGAATAAGATTCTATCTTTCCCTCTCCACTTCTCTATCCTCTTGAACCATGAATCTCAGTCCTATTTGATTATTTATGTTCTTTAAAGAAAATACATGCAAGCTAATATACCTTAATCAACCGACCATTATCCGCGGTTAACAACAATCCTCCAAGCCACGATCAGGACAACAATTATCAAAATGCATGCATCACCTCTGGTATAATTACTAAAAAAATAGCTACGAGATGATAGTCATGCTGAGATGAAATTGGACCTTTTTTGTAATAAATATTTTTATAGTTAATTTGGAGTAAAGTAATGAGTAATAAATTTGATTTATTAACAAAAAGATGTTCATTTTGTGATTCCATGATGACATAATACAATGGTAGTTAAAGATTTTCACCTCCTTCTTGATCAATCCTTCTTGAGCTTAGACAATAGCTTACAATAATTTCCACTCGACTTTATCTCATCAATCAACTCAGGTATACTTAATTCATCACAAACCCCTTTTTATTTCTCCCAAAACTTTTTTTCTCATAGGAGAACATTTTATTAAGGTCTAGTTATGCTAAAATTTATTTTGGATTTGATTTATTTAACCTTTCTTTTATTCTCCTTCTGATTTTAGGGTTTCTAAGAGAGTCAGTGGTTTTGAGTTCTGACTTAGGAAATTATTTTCAGAGTTTACGGGTCTTACTAAATTATATCAATCGATCTGACTTTTTTTTTTTTTTTATATAGTAAAACAAGAACCCAGAAATGGTTCTTCAGGAATAGAGGACCCAGAACTCTTAAGGTTACAAAGCATAGCAGTATTGTGTCAAAGGAAGTCCACACGAACCCCAAAATCAGCTATCAAGGACCAGAAAAGAAAAAAGAATAGCAAAAGCCTTTCTTTTCTTCTTTTTTTTTTTTATCATTGATCCGTGAAAATGAAAGTTGACGTAAGAAATGGCTGTCAAGGTACAGAGAATTGCAAAGGGACACGACGATTTTTTGGTTCGTTTTTGCTATTTTACATCAAATTTTTTTTAAGAAAAAATTAATAAATATACTGACGAAGTTTTTTTAATTTTTTTTATATTTGAAAAAAAAATTAGATTTAAATTAATTATTTTAGTGTTTTCATATTGTTAATATTAAAAATAATAAAGAATTTAATATATTTTCGAATAAAAAATATTTTAAAATGTAAAACTACTGTCCATCCCTAGTTTTTTTAATATTACAATAATATTATCTAAATTTCTTATTAAAAATATCTTTTAAGTCATTGTTGCTATAGCAAGTTCACTTATCAGTTCCAGGATAGACTATAAATTAATATGAAGGTAATAAATATATGTTTTTAACAACTATAGTCTCTTTCTAGAGTGTTTGAGGTTATTTTTTAAAAATACTTGTGTTTAAAATTGTATTAAAATAATATATTTTTATTTTTGATATCGAAAATAATATAAAATATCATTTTTTTTAATTTAAATTTAAACAAATTCAATTTTTTTTTTTATATGCATGCTAAATACAACCTGTTTTTTTAATTATTTCTTTGTATCATATCAAATTCTCTAAATAAGAGTATAATTTAATAATATATTTTCTCTCTCCAATCGACCTCTTATTTTAGTAATCTAAATAAAACACTAGTTGAAACATGACATCATTCTTTCTTTAAACGGGTTAAAATTGAATGAACAGATATTATTATAAATGTATTTTAAAAGTTATTTTTATTTTTTAGTTTGAAAGTATCGGACTTTTATTTAAAAATTATTAATAAACTTTTTTAAATATATCTAGTCATATGAAGGGTGTATTTGTAATATTTTACTACAAACCACTTAATCTCAATCGATATATAATTTAATTTAAAAATGTCATTTATTATCGAATAAAAAAACATTAGAAGAGAAATTACTATAAGCTGGGACTTTTGCCGGGACCTGTACTGGAGGTTATTTCTTCCTTGTTTGGTATTTTCATGATTTTTAAAACAGAAAATATTTTTAATTAATAAATATTTTTCAAAAATAATAACAGAGGGCACATTGAAGTGGTATTTGGTAATGGATATCAAAAATATTTTTTAAAAAAAATAAAATTAAAAATAAATTATTTTTATTTTTTACTTAAAAGTTAAAAAGTTTAATGTTTTTATATCATTTATATTTACTAGTGTCAAAAATAATTTTAAAAATTAAAAAAAAATCAATTTTGTATATTTTTAAACAAAAAATTCTTTCAAAAACAACCTTAAATATACTCTCAAACAGATATTAGAGGTGTATTATTATTGCCTATCATGATATGTTTAGTATTACTGTGCGATATTTTTTTAAAATGAATACATCAAAATTATCTTCTTTCTTTTTTATCAAGTCAAACGCTGCTTAATATAATTTCAAATATAAAAAACAAGCATGCCAACATGGATGATGCAGGGCGGATAACCCATGGATAGAATCACATCACGATGCCAATCGAGAGTGATGGTAGAATAAAGGGTTCATATTTCAGAAAGATGCCTTTACATGCTTGGGCGTGGCCTACATGTAACTTCCAGTGGCTGTGCCTTCGGGATGGTGAACCCGGTCCCCTCAGTCATATCCACGATTTTCCCGCCAACTATTTGCCACTCGAAACACTGAATTAGCGACCCCAACGCCAATCCCACCACTCTCAGGGCCAAGCCTTCTCCAGGACAGCTCCTCCTTCCATACCCAAAAGGCATCAGCTTAAACCCATCTCTTGCCCCCTCAGGGTTGTCAAACCTTTCAGGCCTGAATTTTCTTGGGTCGGGCCAGAGTTTAGGGTCATTTTGAATGGCCCACATATTCACAGAGAGCATTGCGCCACGTGGAATGCGAAATCCTCCCACCAGGCATTCTTCTGATGATTCATGAGGCACTAGCATCGGAGTTGGCGGGTACATCCGTAACGTTTCTTTTAGGATGCTGCGGAGGTAGGGAAGTTGGGCAAGATCAGCTTCATCCATTAAACGATCTTGCCCAACATGCTCGTCGATTTCTATTCGAGCCTTCTCGAGGACTTCGGGATGGTTCAGCAAAAGTGAAAGTGCCCATTCCATTGTAGTGGATGAAGTGTCTGTTCCCGCCAATAAGAGCACCTGCACACCGAACCAAATTATGGTAATTCGATAGATGATGCAAGCACTGGAGATATCTTATTGTAGCTGGTGTAACTTGACACGACAACAACTTCTATCAGTGGAGATATCTTACTGCTTGTACAAATATAAAAAACAAAGATGATGTATAACTTGAATATTCTTATGCATAAAGTTTGCTCCTGTGCATTGTCATTTTATTGACAAAAGTTATATCCGGAGACAAAATATGTCCCTTCATCCCCGCAAAGTATTGGCGTCTCGTACTAACTTACTTCCATTTAATTTGTAATAACTGGTGATAACATCCTTGTCCGGTAAGATTTCATCCACTTAACATGTCAATGTTAAAGAGGTTACTCAATCATAACATTTTAAAGTTATAACTAGTCCATTTCGCAAGATCGAAAGACATTATAGAATTGCTGCACTTGGGCAGAAAAGAAGAAAAGAAGATGAACTGGTAACAAACAGCAGAGTGTTTGTGATGTTTATATTTTGCGTAAAAAACTGATTTACAATCTGATATCAGTATTTATACTAGAATATGCTGACTGTGTAAATAACAAACCTATATAACTAATTGACAGCTAAGAAACTAAATTGTAACTTAATAACAACTGATTGATAACAAACTTCTACAACTGAAAAATGACGTCCCAGCTTTAATACTCCCCCTCAAGATGAAGGGAAGATATTTAAGACATTCATCTTGGACTGAAGGCGTTGAAAGGGAGCAAGAGCAAGAGCTTTGGTGAAGATGTCTGCGACCTGGTTCTGAGAGTTAACGTGAAGAGTCCGAATGATACCTTCTTGAATTTTGTCACGAATGATGTGGCAATCAAGCTCAATATGTTTAGTCCTCTCATGGAAGACAGGATTGGCTGCAATATGTATTGCAGCTTTGCTATCACAAAATAATAATGCTGCTTGAGGATGTGGAATTCGTAGATCCTGTAGTAAAGAGAGAAGCCAAATAATCTCACATGTACTAGCTGCCATTGATCTATATTCGGCTTCAGCTGAAGATCGAGACACTGTGTGTTGTTTCTTAGACTTCCAAGATACAAGAGAATTGCCTAAGAACACACAATATCCAGTGATGGATCTTCTGGTGTCTGGGCAACCTGCCCAATCAGAGTCACAGAAAGCCTTGAGATGAAATGTGGAAGATGATGGAAAGAATAGGCCTTGGGCAGGAGAGTGCTTGATGTATCTTAGTACTCTGTGTGCAGCATTGAGATGGGGCTGTCGTGGATGTGCCATAAACTGGCTGAGATTTTGAACTGCATAGGACAAATCAGGCCTTGTAATAGTCAAGTAGAGTAAACGCCCAATCAATCTTCTATAAGATGCTGGATCCTCAAGTAAAACACCATCAGTAGAAGATAATTTCAGATTGGACTCCATTGGAAACTTTGCTGGTTTGGCAGCAAGAAAACCAGAATCATCAAGTATTTCCAAAGCATATTTGCGTTGGCAAAGGGAAATACCTTTAGCAGATCTAGCGATCTCCAAACCAAGAAAGAATTTTAATTCACCAAGATCCTTTAACCGAAACTGGTTATTAAGAAATGCAGTAAGCTGAGTGATAGCTGTTGGATCATTACTTGCTAGTACTATGTCATCAACATAGACTAAAAGAGCCACAAAAGAAGAACCTTGTAGTCTAGTAAACAAGGAATAGTCTGCCCGAGATTGAATAAAACCGTGAGATATCAAAGTGGTGGAAAACTTTGAAAACCATTGTCTTGATGCTTGCTTCAAGCCATACAAAGACTTATGTAATTTACAGACCTTTGTGGACTCCCCCTTAGATGCAAAACCAGGAGGGAGATTCATGTAAACTTCCTCATGTAACTCCCCATGAAGGAAAGCATTGTTTACGTCCAACTGGTGAAGATGCCAATTGCGAGCAACAACAATGGCAAGGAGGATACGTACAGTGGTGAGCTTAGCAACGGGAGAGAATGTCTCATAGTAATCTAGTCCCTCACACTGTGTGTACCCTTTGGCAACAAGTCGGGCCTTGTATCTTTCGACTGTGCCATCAGCTTTGTGCTTAATCTTATAAACCCATTTGCAACCTATTGGTTGCTTGTTCGGTGGTAGATCAACAACAGTCCATGTGTTGTTCAACTCAAGAGCAGAAATTTCAGTTTGCATGGCATTTATCCATTCAATGGATTTAACAGCATGATGAAAGAATTTAGGTTCAATTTGAGTGGTAATTGAAAGACAGAAATGTTTGTAAGCAGGGGAAATGAAGTTATATCCAATGGAAGAAGATAAGGAATAGGGAATACCTGACTTGTCTTCTGGAGTTGGATCAGATGAGTGAGCTATAAGTTGGCAGTGATACTGATGCAAATAACTGGGAATTGAACGAATGCGAGTGGATCTACGAAGTGATGAAGTCTGTGGTGATGTGTGGGCAGTATGTTCAGGATGTGAATGAGAATTGGTGGAATATGGAGGGGATGCAGCAGGAGTGACAGGAATGGAACCAGAAGTATTGAAGTCAGGTGGTCCTGTAGAAATGGGGAGTGAAGGTAAGGCTGTGTCTGGTATGTTGTTTGGTAAGACTAAGGGATGTGGGGATTGATCAGCAGAGGGTTTATTTGAATCATATGGAAAGGTGGATTCATGAAATACAACATTCCTAGAAATAATGCGAGAATGAGATGACAAATCAAGTAATGTGTATCCTTTGGTACCAATTGGATAGCCAAGAAAAAGACATGGAATGGACCGAGAGTCAAATTTATGTCTATTTCTGGAGAGGGTTGAGGCATAACATAAGCAGCCAAATACTCTAAGATGAGAGTAATCTGGTGGTTTAGAGAAAAGGATTTCGTAAGGTGATTTGTTTGAAAGAATGGGAGTGGGGATTCTGTTAATGGTGTGTGCTGCAGTGAGTATGCAATCACCCCAGTAGGATAGTGGAAGATGTGACTGAAAACGTAGAGCACGAGCGACATTCAATAGATGTTGATGTTTACGCTCTACTGTGGAGTTTTGTTGCGGAGTTTCAACGCAACTTCGTTGATGAATAACTCCTTTTGTGAGAAAGAAATCTGTCATATTGAATTCAGGACCATTGTCTGAACGCAAGCATTTGATTTTGAGATTGAATTGTGTTTCAACCATGCTGAAAAATTGAGTGATGTATGAACGAGTTTGAGATTTTGAGTGTAAGAGATAGACCCATGTAAATCGACTAAAATCTTCAACAATAGTCAAGAAATAACTGGAACCATTATTGGTTTGTACAGATAAGGGTCCCCATAGATCACAGTGGATCAATTCAAAAAGAGAAGTGGAAACAGACTTGCTTTTCGCAAATGGAAGTCTGTGTTGTTTAGCTAGTGGGCATACAGTGCATATACTTTCTTTTGAACAAGTAAAATCAGGAATATGATGGCTAAGTAACATCATTCTAGGGTGTGATAAATGGCCTAGTCTATAGTGCCAAATATCATTGGATGTATTCTTTATTGAAGCTGAAAATGTCTTGACAGATTGTGAAATAACATGAGAAGATTTGCATATCAAGTAAAACAAGCCTCCTTGCTCTCTACCCAAGCCAATCGTCCTCCATGGTGACAAAGTCTGTATGAAACAAAAATTAGCAAGGAAAATGAGACAGCACTTTAGTGTTTCGATTAACTTGCTTGCTGAGATCAAGTTGAATGAGAAAGAAGGCACACAGAGAACATTATGCAGAACAAGATGTTCAGAAATTCTGACAGTACCAATATGAGTAACACTAGCATAATTTCCATTTGGCAACTTCACACGAGATGATATGACAGCAGTGATGGAAGTGAATAAAGAAATGGTGCTGATCATGTGATCAGTGGCCCCCGTGTCAATGATCCACGATTCAGTTTGATGACAGTGAACATCAACTGAAGCATGTGCTGTTGAAAACACTGAATGTTTTGGATTGAGGTAAAAAGAAGCAGAGGAGAGGAAAGAATTACCTCCCATATTTGAGAAGAGATGATCTGGTGCATTGCTTACTTGATGGACAGAAGCAGGATTCTCAACAGGAGGTGTTGGAGGTTTGATCAATGCAAGCAACTGTTGACACTGCTCTTGAGAAATTGACAGTTGAGGAATTATATTGTTCTGAGAATCAGATTCTGAAAACACAGAATTGACTTTGTTTCGATTTGTCCTGTATCCTGGTGGGTAACCATGCAGTTTATAGCATTTTTCCATTGTATGACCAAGAAGACCACAGTGTGTGCAAATTGGTCTGTCTTTGCGAGTATTATGCAGAAATGGTTGTCTGGCAAACCGATTCTGCTGTGGTTGTGAGCCATATCGAGGCAAAGGATTCTTGATCATCATAGCAGCAGTCTCATCATGCAAGGGACCAATTGATATCTCACGCTGTCTCTCTTCTTGAAGGACAAGAGAGAAGACTTTGTTGATTGAAGGCAGCGGGTCAATAAGGAGTATTTGACCTCTAATTTGAGCAAAACTATCATTCAATCCCATTAGGAAATGAAAAATGTAGTCCTGATGATAGTGATCAAGAGTAGTCTTGAGAGCACCACATGAGCATTCTGGAAGAGGACGATAATTCGTCAATTCATCCCAAAGACCTTTAAGGCGAGTATAGTAATTACTCACATTCATGTTTCCTTGAGAGTGTGCAGAAATTGCCTTCTGCAACTGAAAAATACGAGGACCATTCTTCTGTGAGAATCGATCCTTGAGATCATTCCACATCTCATGTGCAGAGTTGATATAAATCACACTAGAAGCTATCTCTTTGGAAATGGAGTTTAGAAGCCAGGACAGCACCATGTTATTACTTCTTGTCCAGGCATGAAATAGAGTTTCAGATTCTTCATCAGGTTTCTGTAATGATCCATCAACAAAAGCAAACTTGTTCTTTGCAGTGAGTGCCATAGTCATTGATCGACTCCAGGTGTGGTAATTATCACCAGTTAGAGGTTGTGACAGCAAAACAAAGCCAGGACTATCTCCATGATGAAGATAGTATGGACTGGAAAAATCATCAATGGATGGAACAAGAGGAGTTGAATGAGCGGAAGGAAAAGTGGATTCAGAAGCCATTGTTGTAAGCTCTGATACCATATAGAATTGCTGCACTTGGGCAGAAAAGAAGAAAAGAAGATGAACTGGTAACAAACAGCAGAGTGTTTGTGATGTTTATATTTTGCGTAAAAACTGATTTACAATCTGATATCAGTATTTATACTAGAATATGCTGACTGTGTAAATAACAAACCTATATAACTAATTGACAGCTAAGAAACTAAATTGTAACTTAATAACAACTGATTGATAACAAACTTCTACAACTGAAAAATGACGTCCCAGCTTTAATAGACATAACATGTCCCTCCAATGATTCACATTACTATATAATGAAGAAAATTTGACAATTCTGAATTATGATCTAAACATAAAAGAACTGTGCAAATCCATTGATCATAAGAATCAGTAAATCAAGAAACATGATTGAAGTTCTTACCAGCATAAGCCCTTTGATGATATCGTCTGTGTAATACTCAGGTTCATTTTGTTGCAGGGACAGCAGAACCTGAATCAGATTCTTTTTCTTTTCTACACAGCAATCAGTCTCCAATATTTTTCCCCGTTGCTCTTCTATCAAATACTGCATGAAACTATCTCTCTTTATATGGCAATCTGTCATTCTCTTCTCCATCCTTTTTGATTTAATCCACGGTATATAGTCTCCAATAATGGTTTTTCCTCCTAGCAAGAAGGATTCAGCATGAATTGCACGAAACCTTTTTGCTTCTTCCGCATCAGAAACATTCTCTCCATAATATCTCTTTCCAGCTATCATTTGCATCATGATGTTCAGTGTCAGTTCGAAGAAAACTGTCTTCATATCTAGAAGCTGGTTCTGCTTACGGAAGAGCCCACAAATCATTGCCTTCACCTCCTCCAGACGCATGGAAGAAAGCATTTGGAGGCGGTATGCGGACAAGACTTCAATAGAGACTATTTTCCTAAGGTTTCGCCAGTGGTCACCATAGGGAGCCCACACAAGGCTGGTGTTGTTGTAGGCAAGGTGTTTTGATACGAGCAACCGTGGGCGGTTTGCAAAGACGACATCGTTTTTCGTAAAGCATTCTTCAGCTATTGAAGGGGATGAGACAACAAGTTGTCGACGAGATCCGAGGTGGAGCAAGATTACGGGGCCATGTTTACTGGAGATCTTCGACAGTGTCTTGTAAATTGGATTCTTGAGAAGGTAGAGATGGCCAATGATCGGCAGTGAAGGGAATGGACTCGGGGGGAAGTTTCTTATCTTGTCCAGGAAGTGACTTGTTAGGATATACAAGGCTAAAAACACAGGAAAGTAAAGAAACAAGGTTGCCATGGATTTGTCTATGGCCACTGTCCTTGTTTTTTTTTAGGAGGAAGGTGTAGTGGTTAGATTTTGCTGTGCATCGAGGCTATATATAACTCTATATATCCCATTCTTCGTACTAGCAGTCATAGTAATAAAAGAAAAGAGGTGGAATTTCAGAAAGCCGTGCCTGCTTGTCTTATCGGACCGATATTAAAAGGCGAATATGGATGTGGAAGTGATGAGGTCAGTGCAGACGCATTTGTATTGGACTAGTTACAGCAACTGCAGCGGGGGTAGGTACATGGAGAGCTAAAATTAAAAAGTGAATTGTTTACCTTTTTTTCTTAGTTAAATGGCCACTTAAGAGTGTGTGTCTATCTATATATATATATATATATATATATATATATATATATACACACACACTAGATAATGCCCCGCGCTTTGTCACGGGCGGCACAATTTTTTTTTTAATATAAAAAATATTAATTATATGTATTTTTTTATTATAATATAAATTTAGCTAAAATAATAAATCTGTACAGAATTCATGTCAAGTGCAAGTTTTCTATAAAATATATGAATTTAAAATCGATATAAATTTATCTGTTTAGTAGTTTTAAATGAAATAACCAGCATGAATTTATCATCATAATAAAAAAAGCAAGAAAACTCGGATATCTGAATTATTCAGTTCACTGTATTAAGATTAGTTCAATTTATAATTCAATTTAAATAAAATAAAAACAAAATATAAATTATGAAAATACCCATAATAATAAAATTTTAAAAAATAAGTTGTTAATTTTCGATCAATAAAAAGACGACAACATAGATTGAAAATTTATCCTGACGTTATTGCCATTATCATTGCTATAAAAACTAAAATTATTACTAACATTACTGTCAAAAGAATTGAAATAATTAAATTGCCCTGAAAAATAAAAAAAACAAAGCGAAAGATTTCTACAAAGAAAATAATAAAAAAATAATAACTAAAATTATCATTATTATTGCATAAATAATAAAATCATAAAAATCATATAATCTAAAGAACAAATCAAGAAATAGAGAACAAAAGAAAAATGAATAAAGGAAAAAATAGAGTAGAGTATTACTTTTAAAATGATCACCGATATAAAATAAAATTTCAGAAAAATCTTAAAATAATAAAATTATAACAATGATCTAATCCAAAGAACAAATAGAAATGCATAAATAATAAAATCATAAAAATCATATAATCTAGAGAACAAATAAAGAAATAGAGAACAAAAGAAAAACGAATAAAGGGAAAAATAGAGTAATATTACTTTTAAAATGATCACCGATATAAAATAAAATTTTAGGAAAATTTAAAAAAAAATAAAAAAATAATATCATTGTTATTAATGTCAAACACAATAAAAAGTATCAAATTATCCTAAGGAAAAAAACAAAAAAATATTAACAAAAGAGTAAGCAAGAAAAACCATTATTATTATTATTATTATTATTATTATTATTATTATTATTGTGTTAATAATAAAAAAAAATAAATGAAAAACTAAAAAAATAATTAAAACTTTAACAAAAGATATAAAAAAAATTTCTACCGTAAAAAAGTTATATGATGTAAAAAACAAAAGTAGTAAAATATTATTACAATAGTCAAAATTATTATTAATATTATTGTCAAAACAATTGAAATAATTAAATTGATATGAAGAATCATTAAAAAAAAAATCAAAATATTTTGATAAGAAAAATGAAAAAAGGAATAAAAAATAAAAGAGAGAACAAAAGGAGAAAAATTACTAAAAAAAAAAAACAAAGGATTTATAGGAAAACAATAAAAAACTAACACTAAAATTATTATTATCATTGCGTAAATAATAAAAATCATTTAATCCAAAAAATAAATTAAAATAACAGAAAACAAAAAAAAAAACTTGAATAAAGGGAAAAATGAAGCAATATTAATTTTAAAATGATTACAGATAAAAATTAAAATTTCCAAATTGAAACAATTAAAAAAAATACAAAAATAAAAAAATAAAAGCATAGATGCATAAATATGAATAAAAAATAAACATTATCAAACAATTTCAAAAAACCAAATGAATTAATATAAAATAAAAAATCAAAAGAATAAGGGCTGAAATGAAAAATAAAATATATAAAATTGAGAAAAAAAACTCCTAGGACCAAAATAAATAAATGATTATTATAATAGTTAAAATTATTACCAATATTACTATCAGAACAATAAAAATAATTAAATTGCCCTGGAAAATCATTACAAAAAAACAAAAGATTTATAAAAAAAAATTAAAAAATAATCATTAAAACTGTCATTATTGTTGCGTAAATAACAAAATCATAAAAATCATGTAATAGAGAGAACAAATTAAAATAATAGGGAAAAAAATGAAGGGAACAAATGTGCAATATCAATTTAAAAATAATTATCAACACAAATTAAAATTTCAGCATTGAGTCGAGTAAAAATAAATAAATAAAGGACAAAAATTAATTGTGTTTATTGTGTTTATTTTTTTTTATTACAACATAATTTTAGCTAAAATAATAAATCTGTGCAGAATTCATGTAAAGTGCAATTTTTATATAAAATATATGAATTTAAAATCGATATAAATTTAAATAAAGAAGCATAAATTTATTATCATCATTAAAAAAGCAAGAGAAGTTGGATATCTGAATTATTCAGTTCACTGTATTAAGATTAGTTCAATTTATAATTCAATTTAAATAAAACAAAAATCAAATATCAATTGTGAAAATACCTACAATAATAAAATTTACAAAAATAAGTTGTTAATTTTCTATCAGTAAAAAGACGAAAGAATAGATTGAAAATTCATCATGACATTATTGTCATTATCGTTGCTATAAAAACTAAAATTGTTACTAACATTACTGACAAAACAATCAAAATAATCAAATTGCTCTGAAAAATAAAATAAAAAAAAGCAAAGGATTTTTATAAAATTAAACAATAAAAAACAATAACTAAAATTATCATCATCACTGCATACATGATAAAATCATAACAATCATATAATCTAAAGAACAACTGAAGAAAGAGAAAAAAAAAGAATAGAGGGAAAAATAGAGTAATATTGCTTCTAAAATGATAACCGATATAAATTTAAATTTAAAAAAAATAAAAAGATTTTAATAAAAAAAATAATCACTAAAATTATAATTATTATTGAGCAAATAGTAAAATTATAAAAATCATCTAATCTAAAGAACAAATAAAAATAAAAGAAAACATCTAGCCATGGCACCCGCACCTTGTAACAGGCGAAATCATATTTTTTTGAATGTAAAAAAATATTTATGATGTATGATTTTTTTTTATCATAGCATAAATTTAGAAAAAATAATAAATCTGCATATAATTTTTATGAAGAGCAAGTTTTGTATAAAAGATATAAATTTTAAATGAATATAAATTTATTTATTTAGTAGGTTTCAATGAAATAACCAGTATAAAATGAGTTGTAATTTTCTATCACAAAAAGATGAATACATAAATTGAAAATTTGTCCTTATGTGATTGTTATTATCATTACTATAACAGTTAAAATTATTATCAACTTTACTGTCAAAACAATCTCAATAATAAAACGATCTGGAAAAACCATTAAAAAAACAACAATTGAAATTATCATGATCATTGCATAAATAGTCACATCATAAAAATCACCCAATTCGAAGAAAAAAAAAAGAAGCAAAAAACAAAAGAAATGAACAAAGAGAAAAAATGAGCAATATTAATAAAAAAAACAATTCAAATAATTAAATTGCCATGAAAAATTATTACAAAAAAGCAAAATATTTGTATAAAAAACAATAAAAAAATCAATTAATAAAAAAAAAGGGGAAAAATGAATTAATATAAAATAAAAAATTAAAAGAATAGGGGCCTAAATGAAAAATAACATATATTAAATTAATTCCAATTAAAGGATAAAATTAAATAAAATAAAAATTGGAGGACCAAAAATAAATAATGCAAACTGCTGCCATTTTATAAAAAATCAGAAGAAGAGGGACTGAAATCAAACTTTATATATATTACCAATTTCAATTTGAGGACCAAATCAATGAAATCAAAACTTCCGTACCGGAATAATTGAAGGAATAAAAAATAAAAACAAAATCAAAAGTATAAGGACTAAAATAAAACTTTCTTATATAATCAGTTTTAATTGAAGGGCACAATTGAAAACAATAAAACTTTAATTTGAATAAATCAGTAATAAAAACAGAATTAAAACCTCAGGGACCGATTGGAACTTCATACAAACATCAGGGCCTGATCTGAATTTGGGGGCGGCAGGAGAGAGAAAAGGGACGTCGGAGAGAAAACCGCCAGAAGCTTCTTAACCGGACATCAGTGGTTGGAACGCCCGCGACGGAGGATAGAGGACCGTTAGGCGCAGCTTCTTTCATGGCGGAAGGATATTTTTGACGCCAGGAAGAAGGCGCACGCGCCGCCTGAATGGCGCAAGCCGCCGCGCGTAAATATAATAAAATAATGGGACAATGACCGATACGCCCCTGAACCTACCCATAATTACTAAAATACCTGATGGGAAAGGACGAACCTGCCCCCGTATCCTGTGAGCTATTTTGTCGTTTTATGAACCCTTTTTCGTCTTCACACTGTGCAAAAAAAGATGGAAAAACCGAGAGAGCCCCTGCAACTGTGCACTATTTTGTCTTTTGCGGGGGCTATAATCGGCAAGGCACTGTGCACAGGCGGAAAAGACAAAAAAAAAAGGTAGATATACACCCGCGAAGCACCGGGACAAATTGCGAGTCCACAGTGCACCTGAGTCACGGGCTACAGTAAAAAAAGCCACAGTAAATGTGGCACGCCGTTTATATATATAGGTAATATATATATTAGAAAATAATATAATTATATTAAAAATATTTATTTAAAAATATCTCAATAAGAATAAAAAATTATATATAAAATTAATAATTATATTATTGGAGAGTTTTTAAAAATAACTATTTAATTATATAACTTATTTATATTAATTGTATAATTAAACATATAAAATAATTGCACTATATTTAAAATAATATTAAAAAAAATAACTCTCCAAAATTATTTTTATTATTGAAGTTTATATCAACAAAAAAACTATATATACACTATTCAAATATCTATTTTAAAGATTTAAGTATCTAAAATAATTTTTATTATTAAAGGTGCTCTCTACATGCAAAGTTATTAAACGGAACACGGCACGATTTTTTTGCTATAGATCATGGTTCCCGGTCAGTTTTTTGTATTTTACATCAAGATAATTTTAAGAAAAATAATTAATAAATATACTTGCGAAGTTTTTTTTTTATTTAAAAAATATTTTTTAAAATTAAATAAATTATTTTAATGTTTTCATATTGTTAATGTTAAAAAAATGGAGAAATTTAATATATTTTCAAATAAGAAATATTTTAAAAGGTAAAACTACTGTAAATCCATAGTTTTTTAATATTAAAAATAATTATCTAAATTTCTTATTAAATATATTTTTTAAGTCATTGTTACGATAGCAAGTTCACTTATCAGTTCCAGATTAGACTAGAAATTAATTTGAAGGTAATATTATATACGTTTTTATCAACTATTCTTTTAATTATTTCTTCTTCATGTTATATCAAATTCTCTAAATAAGAATATAATTTAATAATATATTTTCTCTCTCCAATCGAGCTCTTATTTTAGTAATCTAAATAAAACATTTGTTGAAACATGACACCATTCTTTCGTTAAATGGGTTAAATTGAATAGACAGATATTATTATAAATGTATTTAAAAAGTTATTTTTATTTTTTAATTTGAAAGTATAGGACTTTTATTTAAAAAATATTAATAAACTTTTTTAAAACAGAAAATATTTTTCAAATACTTGTCAAATGCACTGTAAAAAAGACTTTAAATTATCGAAAGTGGCTGGGAGGTCGTTATCAGACACATGGGTTAATCATATAATTTAATTATTCTACATTAAAATTCTCATTTTTTCAGTAGCTAGACTCTTGTTTTTTAAAATATTTTTTACTTGGAAATACATAAAAATATTATTATTTTTTTTTAAAAAAAAAAAATTACACCTGTATAGTAAAAAAAACAAAATGAATCCCTGCGTATTTTTTATTAACAAGAACGAGAACTAAAGGACGGATTTACAGCTCAGAAAGATGGAAGAATCACAGCGAAAGCATGACAGTGTCACCATTCCTACAGTCTCAGCTGACTGTAGATATTATTTTTACTTATTTTTAAATAAAAAAATATTTTAAAAATAAATATTATTGTTATAATACTAAATGACCTGTATTGTTATATTTTTTGTGGTTCCGGTCTTAAAAAGTAAATTAAAATTAAAGAAAATATAAACCGCACAGCAGTACACCGCACCGCAAATCCTATCCAAAGTGCCCGTTTGGGTGGTGTTTTGCCTTTTTTTTTTCTTTTTTTTTATTTATTTTAAAAAACGACGATTTGATGTTTTAGATTATTTTGATGTGTTGATGTCAAAAATAATTTTAAAAAATAAAAAAATATTATTTTAATATATTTCGACATAAAAAGCATTTTCAAATTTACCTTCAAAGTTTCTCTGTCAGTCTGCCTGCTTTATTGGATTTTTGTGAGTATGGATAAGTTTTTTTTTTTATAATATTTTTTTGTGAGTATGGATAAGTTTTTTTTTATACAATATTTTTTATTTAAAAATAAATTAAAATAATATTTTTTATAATTTAAAAATTATTTTTGATATAAAAAAATATCTAAAAATATTAATTTTTTAATTTAAAATAAAAATAAAAAAACTTTAATTTTTTTAAATACTTTTGAAATATAGTTTTAAATAGTTTCTTAAATTTCTAGGACCCACCAAGAGTTTGGGATATTTTTAAACGTCCCTGCGTTTTACTTGATGTGGTAAGCAAGTCTTCGGCCACTAGCAAAGAAGGAAGGTGTTGGGATTGTGCAGTTTATAGTAAAGAGGAAGAAGAAACACAGAGAACAGAGAGAGAGAGAGAGAGAGAGAGAGGAGATTCTAATATGCATTAAATTTATGATAGATGATGCAAAATGATCATTTTATTTGAAATATTAATATATACTAAATGTATATTATCTAGTGCATTACAATCATCTTTTATGAGATCCTAATATATATTTATTTATTTGTGGTGATTCATTTACCCTGCCTTATAGGCATTCATGTATGGTGATCCCCTTTATTCGGATCCAATTATACACTGAATGTATATTAGATATTATCATGTTTTGTTCTTTTAATATTTTTATGTTAGCAGTATTGTCATCATCTGATAACTCATATAAAAAATCATTCTTCTTTGATATATATACATTTGGGATATTGACCCAAATAACAACATCATTACACAAACTTTTACTATTTCTTATAATCTATAGCATTTAATAATTTATATTTCACATAAATAACATGTTAATCATGAAAATCTAACTAGTTGGTGTAGGTGGATAACTTATATGTTGTGAAAGCTTTACTCGTGCTCCCATGCTCCTTGTAAATACAACATATCTCATAAAATTACCCTAATTCAGTAATACATTTCATAATAACTATATCAACAGTTAATATTAGTTTTTATCTCAGTTATTCCTTTTTTATATTTTATTTTCATTTCTCTCATTAACATCTCCATTCTTTATCCGAGGACTAATTTTCATTTCAAACATGACTAGTTAATTTTGAAAAATAAGATGTTTCACAAATTCTCTAAAGAAAAACTATCAATTTGAATCCTTAACACGTCTAAATAGTTACTTTAGCGACCTTTTGAAATTAGTAGTAGAGATCCTCGTCCGACTTCCCCTCATATTTTTCATTATATATCTAAAAAATATTTTTCATCATGCTTGTTGAAAAAACATAAGATCTCATAATTATCAAGTCCTGCATTCTTGCTGTGTGTTTTTTTCTTGGAAAAATCATATCAGTACTTCAGTTTTTTTATATAAAACAAATAATAATCTACCCGCGACGTTATTCGAGTGAAAGAAGCAGTCACATTGCATCCTTTGAAAATTTCTCCTCCTTTTTATTATATATCTATACCTATGTCTATCTATCTATTCCTATGTCTATATATATATATATATATATATATCGCGGAGGCGTGCGGGCAAGGCACTGGTTAGAAATTTACATTAAAAAAAAGCTCGCGGCGGCGTGTGGGCAAGGCACCTGGTTAGAAATTTACTAAAACGAGAAGAATTCCACGAGAAGCTAATCACGAGCCACGACTTCCGCCAGGACTGAACTCTAAAGTAAAATGCGTTGAATACAAGGACCACCTCGGCTGAGAAACAGGACTTCAAGTTACCTAAAGCAGTTGGCAATGTATTTTTCAGACATGGAAAAAAAGGCAAGAGAATATGGTAAAAGATTCAGTTGAGAAACAGGACTATATGGTACGTGACAGTTATACTAATTTAATATTACTTATATTCAATTGCTAATTTAATTGTTACGTTATTACATTTATGACTAATAAAAAAATATTTTTTCTTTAATATTAAAATAATAAATTTAGAGTAAAGATAAATTTTATAACATAAAAATGCATTCCAAGAAAAATTATAAAGTTTTTATAACTATGGGATTCTTGTTGCATCAAGACATTATTTCTCATGTATTTTAAGTTGATGTTTTCTTAAATGTTGAATATTCATTGGAGTCGCAGAGATTATTTTATATTATGTTATTTTGATTATAAAATGAAGCAATTATTTTCACAAGTTAAGGTATAAGAGATATCTAAAATTAATATACAAGTACTTGTCATAAGATACATTTATTGTATTGTCCATCTACGAATTTCACGTGGAGAGATTATTGATGTCCATATAAAGATTCACATGAATATTGTGTAAATGATCTTTGAATTCTAGATCATTAAGTAATCTCCCATATAAAATATTATGATTTGATATTATTATATGTTATTTTAATTGACATAACAAAGGAGTAGACAGTGTATATAGCATAAAATATACGAAGGAGGTACTCAAGTGATTAATATAATACTTGTCACCCTGAATTTATTAGAGAAAATATTTTGTGTGCTTTAAAACATTTTTTTCTCCTAAATTCTTGTCCAAAATAAAATAACATTTGAAAATAGTTTTATATCTTATTTAAATAATTAACGACTATTGTACATAGAACAAATATAATTTAATACAGTATGACTTGATTAGAATACATTTAACAATTAAAAACTAGAGTATATTTAATATAAAGATTATATTTCTAGACCTAGATAAAGTTTGTAGGGACTTGATAGAGTTAATTTATTAAATTATTTTGAATTAATATACAAATATCTTTCACAAGAAAAAAAAATATTTTACCAATTTATAATTTTTTTTATAAATAGTAAGTTATGTCTCATTTTTTTTTTTTAAAAAAAAATAGAGTGGTTGTTTATTAAAAAAACAAAACTACCCAGATCACATAATAAAAAAACCAGCACTCCATTCATATCAATCCTTTATTTTATTTTTTTTACATAAGAATTTATGAGATTTTTTACTAGTTATTTATGTGGATATTTTTCATTGAAGGTTGGATAATTCAACATTTTGTGGTTTATACTAATTTAATCTTTAAAAAATTATTTAAAGCAAAAAAAAATAGATATTTAAGTAATAAATTTTTTAAACCATTCTAGATTTGTCTAATGGAACCTTAAACACTTCCAAATAATTTTATTTCGTAATTTTCGTTGCACATGTGATTTTCGAAACCAACAAGTTACTCTTTCTAATAAAAGAGAAATGGAAGGCAGCCAATTTTTTTTTTATTTCATTATCAGTTCTCAGTGGTCGATTATTCTCAAACTCGTATCTGAGAAAGAAGCCCTCGCATGCATGGGCGTGGCTTACATATAACTTCCAGTGGCTGTGCTTTCCGAATGCTGAACCCGGACCCCTCAGTCATATCCACCATTTTATCACCAATTTTCTGCCACTCGAAACATTGAATTAGCGAGCCCAAAACTAATCCCACCATTTTCAGAGCCAGGCCTTCTCCAGGACAGCTCCTCCTCCCATACCCAAAAGGCATCAACGTAAACCCATCTCTAGCCCCTTCCGAGTTGACAAACCTCTCAGGTCTGAATTTTCTTGGATCTGGCCAGATTTTAGGGTCGTTTTGAATTGCCCAAACATTTACAGAAAGCATTGTGCCACGTGGAATGCTGAATCCTCCGACAAGGCATTCTTCTGATGACTCATGAGGTACTAGCAACGGGGCTACCGGGTACATCCTTAACGTTTCATTTAGGATGCTACGGAGGTAAGGAAGTTTGGCAAGATCAGCTTCATCCATTAAACGATCATGTCCGATTTGCTCGTCGATTTCTATTCTCGCCTTCTCGAGGACTTCGGGATGGTTAAGCAAAAGTGAGAGTGCCCACTCCATTGTAGTAGATGAAGTGCCTGTTCCAGCCGATAAGAGCAACTACACACCAAACCAAAATATGGTAATTCCATAGATGATGCAAGAAATGGATATATCTTATTCTAGGCTGTGTAACTTGACACGGAAACAACTTCTAGGAGCGGAGATATCGATCCTACTGCTTGAAGATATATATAAAAAAAAAAGACGATGCAAACCAAATAACCAGGAGGTCTAAACAAAAAAGAACAGCGCTGCATAATTATGATATAGCCCTATTTCATTGATCATAATAATCAGTAACTAAGCAACAATATTAAGAATCTTACCAGCATAAGCCCTTTGATGATATCGTCAGTGTAATACTCAGGTTCAGTTTCTTTCAGGGACAGCAGAACCTGAATCAAATTCCTTTTCTTTTCCCCACCGTAATCACTCTCCATTATTCTCCTGCTTTGCTGTTCTATTAGACACTGCATGAATCTATCGCTCTTTATATGGCACTCTCTCAACCTCTTCTCCATCTTTTTTGATTTTATCCACGGTAAGTAGTCTTCAATAATGGTCTGGCCACTTAGCAAGGAGGTCTCAGCATGGATTGCACGAAACCTTTTAGCTTCTTCCACGTCAGAAAAACCATCTCCATAATATCGCTTTCCAGCTATCATCCCCATCATGATGTTCAGTGTCAGCTCGAAGAAAACTGTCTTCATTTCTACAATCTGATTCTGATTACGAAAGAGCCCGCAAATCACTGACTTCACCTCGTCCACACGTATGGAAGAAAGTGTTTGGAGGCGGTATGCAGACAACACTTCAATGGAGGCGATTTTCCTGAGGTTTCGCCAGTGATCGCCATAGGGAGCCCAGACAAGGCTCGTGCTGTTGTAGGCAAGGTGTTTTGCTATGAGCAAACGTGGGCGGTTTGCAAAGACAACATCATTTTTGGTAAAGCATTCTTCAGCTATTGAAGGGGATGAGACAACAAGTTGTCGACGAGATCCGAGCTGGAGCAAGATGACGGGGCCATGTTTACTGGAGATTTTCGACAGTGTCCTGTAAATTGGATTCTTGAGAAGGTAGAGATGGCCAATGATCGGCAGTGAAGGGAAGGGACTAGGGGGGAGGTTTTTAATCTTGTCCAGGAAGTGCCTTGTTATGATATACAAGGCTAAAAACACAGGAAAGTAGAGAAACAAGGTTGCCATGGATTTGTCGATGACCACTGTCCTTGTTTTTTTGGAAGGTGTGTTACTTGTATCGCTCTGTGTCCCGAAGAGACCATGTATATATCAATTACCCAGTACTCGAAGTCATAGTAATGAAAGAAGCAGAGTAGAAATTTCAGAGAGGCCGTGCCTGCTTATCTTATCTTATCGATTGAAAAGAGAAAGGTACTACGGACGTTATGACGTCAGTGCAAACGCATCAGTGTTGAACTGGTTACATGCTAAGTTATTCTAGAATGCTTGTTTTTACTTAATAATTTGTTTTTTTTTTTTGCTAAAAATAAATAAATTATTAAATGCATGCCCTTTTTAATTTATATAATTATATAAGTTGTGTGTTTTTGAATTACCTTGAATGTAATTGTGAGGGTAAAATATTTAATGACATGGAGGATAATTAAAAATAAATTTGATTTACTATTTTTGTTAAGAATAGTTAATGATATTAATTAATAAATAGTTCTAGTTATGAATATGATTAATAACTAGTTAAAAATATTGATATTTTCCTGAATATGATTAATTAGTAGGACCGGTCATATTAGTAGAGTTTATTAGCAATGTTATGATTTTCCTATAGCATGACAAAAATATTAACTATTTTATTAACTATTTCTAGTTATGATTAGTTAATGATATTATTGACTTACATTGATATCAATTTTCATGAAATTTGATTAGTTATTTCGAGTATAAAGATTAATGATTTCAAGAGACTTGACATGGGCACGTCTTAGAATTTGCACGGAATATGTTCAGAAAACAACCATTACTAGTATCTAAAATTATAATTTTTGTCTTCCAAAACGTGCATTGTTTTTATTCCAAGAGGTTACACCTACACAAACAAACATATATGGAAAAGAAAAAAAACATTTAAAGAAAAACATTAAAACATAAAAATTAAGGTTGTGACAATAATACCAAAAAAACATATCATTACTAGTATGTTCATGCAACATGGATCCAAAGTTGGTTTTGTGGATCCATTTCATGCATGAATAAAATTAAACTTGTTGAGGATGAACATCCATTTATCAATATGCATTAATTAAGTCAAAACATCAAACTAAAAAAAATATTTACACATAACAAAAACAAAGCTAAACAACAATTACAAACATCAAGTTAAATTAGAAAAAAATTTAATACCAACAACATAACACAATGAAAAACATAATATCAAATAAGTGAACGCAACATAAATTGTCAAGCATTTAAAGTCTTTTTATGTTTGCCAACATAAAATACAGGAGAAAATGCACAATAAAGCAAAAGAAATCAACTAAAAAGCAGGTCAAGAGACCTTTTAGGCATGCCCTCGTAATCGGACTCGATTATTTTTTTCATTGCACCTAAGTGGGTGACATATCATCTACGCTAATAGTTGTTTTGAGAAAATATAAGATGATGCATCATCTGATTTTGCCTAGATTTTGGCAATTATAGTGGCCAAAATGTCAAGGCCCTATTGTTTTTTCTTTACTAAGAACTTGTTTTTCAATTTATTTTTGACACAAAATACTTTTGGATCAAAAACATCAAAACTTTAAAAAATTGCTCTAAAAAATAAAATCAATATATTTGTGTTTTCACAAACTTTAAAGGTGAAAAAAATACATAATATGATTTTGTCTTATAAAATAGAACAATATGATACAAATTGCATTTGTCTTGCACAAATTAGTGTCAACGATATATTTCTTTATATATCGTCGAAATACGATAATTATTTTTTCTCCAAGAATAATAAAAATGGACTTCAATGCTAAAAGTAAAATTTGAAAAATATCAAGGTACAAAAAATGTTAGGGTGATTTCTAGAATGTGGGATCAAAGTGTGTTTGTTTTGTAACTCATCATACGCCATTCATGTTTGATTTTTTTTTTTTTTTGTACTGTGGTCCATCTTCTTTCAATCTAATATTTTCTTAAAAAAAAACAAAAAACTATTTAGTTTGAATTAGAATGAAGTCGATGGAAAAAAAAATTGAGAATCAAATAAAAAAAATAATTATACACAACTCATCCACAATAATATGTGAGAGGATGAACAATGTATGCCCAAACAATGAAAATCCAATACCTTTTATTTATTTATCTAATTTGTTAAGTGTATCATTACGTTATTTGAAGATATATAATTTTCAAGTTATTTCGTTAAATGAATGGTACTGACTAAGTTTGAATATCATACAAAAAATGAATATTTTGATAATTTTAAAATTGTTGTCTATTTCCTTTGCCTTTTATTTTAATTCCAAACTATTTAGTTTGAATTAGAATGAAGTCGATGGAAAAAAAAATTGAGAATCAAATAAAAAAAATAATTATACACAACTCATCCACAATAATATGTGAGAGGATGAACAATGTATGCCCAAACAATGAAAATCCAATACCTTTTATTTATTTATCTAATTTGTTAAGTGTGTCATTACGTTATTTGAAGATATATAATTTTCAAGTTATTTCGTTAAATGAATGGTACTGACTAAGTTTGGATATCATACAAAAAATGAATATTTTGATAATTTTAAAATTGTTGTCTATTTCCTTTGCCTTTTATTTTAATTCCAAACTATTTAGTTTGAATTAGAATGAAGTCGATGGAAAAAAAAATTGAGAATCAAATAAAAAAAATAATTATACACAACTCATCCACAATAATATGTGAGAGGATGAACAATGTATGCCCAAACAATGAAAATCCAATACCTTTTATTTATTTATCTAATTTGTTAAGTGTGTCATTACGTTATTTGAAGATATATAATTTTCAAGTTATTTCGTTAAATGAATGGTACTGACTAAGTTTGGATATCATACAAAAAATGAATATTTTGATAATTTTAAAATTGTTATCTATTTCCTTTGCCTTTTATTTTATATTGGTCCTTCATATTTTTTAATATCATCATTCCCTGCCAATTTTGAAGCAATTGAATGATGAAATCAAAGAAAAAACAAAAAAAGTATATACTGATGTGATTCATAGGAATTGTGAAAGGGAGCATAATGAATTTTTCTATAGTCTTATTTTTTTTTAATCATAAAATAGAGGCTAATTTCAATCAGATTATTCACCATTAAAATTTTCTAATTTCTAGCAGCTGGGATTTTTCTACGCATATCTTATTGACAAGGACTTTTGACAAGGACTGGGACTAAAGAATAGCTATATATTTGGATTTGGTATTGTGGTATAATATATTTTTAAAAAATATATTAAATATGTTTTTTTTCAACTTCTCTCTCTCTTTCTCTCTCTTTGAATCATCATTTCAAAAATATTGAAAATTACTAAAATAATATTAATTTAAATATTTATAAGTTAAATATTTTATAAAAAAAAACACATAAAAATAATAATTGCATAGTCGTCAAATAACATCTTAGCAAAAAAGAATGAACTATATTGCTTGAACTTAAAATTTAAATAATTATTCAAAATATCAATCTTATTAATAAACATCTTATTGGGTTTCGGAACTCAGCAATTGTTTCAAGATCTTTTTTCCTGTAGATTTCTAACACCCTTAAAACTAGCTGCATCTACTCGATGACTTCATGGTCAGCATCGCTGTCCAAATAAAAAATCGGGACCATGCTGGCTGCTCGAAAATCGATGACTTCACGAAATCTCGTTCCTCAATCCCATATCTATTTGAAAACAAGTTTTCCTTTTATATGAAAAATGTCAATAAGCTGCGACATACATGCTGTGAAATAATTCATGCTATCTGCTAGGTTAGCAAAATCCATGATGCCCAAAAGAAAAAAGACAACTTCAGTTGATAAACAACCACCGTAGCAAAGAGACCGAAGAAATGACAAAAGTACAGGTTTCCCTTCTTTCTTTTACGCTTCGTGACAAACTACAAGGCAAACTGTACATAGATGGATTTAATAACTATGACTGTAAGCAGTTATGATTGGTTTGTCTCCCTCGTCCTGAATGAGCAACACTTAAGAAGCCCAGACGTTAAGAACCACGGAATTGTCGTATGAAACAGAACCTTTGCTCGGACTTGCGATCTCAACCATGAATTTGACACATGAGGGGCTCACTTCAAAACTAGGCTTATCTTGTCTGGCTCATATTACAGATTCACAGTATTCCAACTTCCTATTGTCTTCCCAAGGTTGCGTCGTTGCACAAATGTGCAGATTGATTGTCAGACAAACGGTCGCATATAAATGGAGGGTAGGGTATATGATACGTGACAGTTGTTTCTTCGATAACAAGTGCAAGGAGGGCAGCCATCTTTTCTTTCTTCATCAGGAGTCATATGACAATAAATAGCATTGGTTATGCAGGACGGATTACCTAAGGGTAGAGTCACATCATGGAAGAATATATATATGGTTCATATTTGAGAAAGATGCCTTTGCATTTCTTGGCGTGGCCTACATGTAACTTCCAGTGGTTGAGCCTTCGGCATGGTGAACCCGGACCCCTCAGTCATGTCCATCATTTTATCACCAATTTTCTGCCACTCGAAACATTGAATTAGCGAGCCCAGCGCCAGTCCCACCACTCTCAAGGCCAAGCCTTCTCCAGGACAGCTCCTCCTTCCGTACCCAAAAGGCATCAACTTAAACCCATCTCTAGCTCCCTCTGGGTTGTCAAACCTCTCAGGTCTGAATTTTCTTGGATCTGGCCAGATTTTAGGGTCATTTTGAATGGCCCACACATTTACGGACAGGATTGTGCCACGTGGAATGCGGTATCCTCCTACCAGGCATTCTTCTGATGACTCATGAGGTACTAGCAATGGGGCTACTGGGTACATCCGTAACGTTTCATTTAGGACGCTGCGGAGGTAAGGAAGTTTGGCAAGATCAGCTTCATCCATTAAACGATCATGTCCGATATGCTCGTCGATTTCTATTCGAGCCTTCCCGAGGACTTCGGGATGGTTAAGCAAAAGTGAAAGTGCCCATTCCATTGTAGCAGATGAAGTGTGTGTTCCTGCCAATAAGAGCACCTACAAACCAAAGTAAAATATGGTAATTCCATAGATGATACAAGCAGTGGAGATATTTATCTTATTCTAGGTGATATCCTACACTTAAAAAGAACAGTGCTTCATTATGATAGCACAACTCCATTGATCATAAGAATCAGTAAATCAAGAAACATGATTAAAGTTCTTACCACCATAAGCCCTTTGATGATATCGTCAGTGTAATACTCAGGTTCAGTTTCTTGCAGGGACAGCAGAACCTGAATCAAATTCCTTATCTTTTCACCACAGCGATCACCCTCCAGTATTTTTGTCCTCTGCTCTTCTATCAAATACTGCAAAAAATTGTCCCTCTTTATATGGCACTCTTTCAGTCTCTTCTCCATCTTTTTTGATTTAATCCACGGTATAGAGTCTCCAATTATGGTTTTGCCACCTAGCAATAAGGCTTCAGCGTGAATTGCCTGAAACCTTTTTGCTTCTTCCACATCAGAAACATTATCTCCATAATATCTCTTTCCAGCTATCATCCGCATCATGATGTTCAGTGTCAGCTCGAAGAAGACTGTGTTCATATCTACAAACTGGTTCTGCTTACGGAAGAGCCCACTAATCATTGCCTTCACCTCCTCCAGACGTATGGCAGAAAGCATTTGGAGGCGGTATGCAGACAAGACTTCAATCGAGGCGATTTTCCTGAGGTTTCGCCAGTGATCGCCATAGGGAGCCCAGACAAGGCTCGTGCTGTTGTAGGCAAGGTGTTTTGCTATGAGCAAACGTGGGCGGTTTGCAAAGATAACATCATTTTTGGTAAAGCATTCCTCAGCTATTGAAGGGGATGAGACAACAAGTAGTCGACGAGATCCTTGTTGGAGCAAGATTACGGGGCCATGATTACTAGTGATTTTTGACAGTGTCCTGTAAATTGGCTTCCTGAGAAGGTAGAGATGGCCAATGATCGGCAGTGCGGGATATGGACTAGGTGGGAAGTTTCTTATCTTGTTCAGGAAGTGAATTGTTATGGCATACAAGGCTAGGAACACTAGAAAGTAGAGAAACAAGGTTGCCATGGACTTGTTAATCCTTGTTCCCGAGGAAGCTGTATTCCTTGAATGTGCTCTGTGCCTTGACGAGACTGATATGTATATCTATACACGACGATAGCGTGTTTCTGGTTTTTTTTCTCTTCAAAATAAATAAATAAATAAATAAATATATATATATATATATATATATATATATTAAAAAAATATTTTTTTTTATATAATTTTAAGTTACTTTTATGTGATATATCAAATTTAATTTTTAAAGATATAAAAAATCATTTTAATATATTTAAAAAAAAATTCTTTTTTCAAAAACAACTTTAAACCATTTCTATATGAATTACATAGTACTGGTAGTCATAACAGCTGGTAGTCATACTAGTAGTCAATGGGGTTTTACATTATCGTTGAAATTTTATTTATATATATATATAAAGCATGTTTAATTTAAAAATATATTAAATCGATAATATATTTTGTATTTTTTTTTAAAAAAAAATCTTTGACCACGACGGTACTACCTCGTGGTAATGGATTTTCAGAAAGTCGTGGCTTCTCTTGTCTTATCGATTAAAAAAAAAGCGTCATGGACGTGATGAGGTCAGTGCAAACGCATTAGAATTTAACAGGTTACAGCAAGGTATTATAATCCGTTTCCTATCCACGTTTCAGGTTACAGATTCTGTGAATTGAAACGATCAATCCAAATCTTTGAAGATTTTTTTTATTAGACAATAAAATAACAGTATTTTTTATATATTAAAAATGATTTTCCACTGTATCATCATGAACTAGTATTTCCTGAATTTTGTTGCCTGTCGGATTCATATTACAAGTTAAATACAACGTTGAAAGCTACAGTATATATATATATACACACACTAGACAATGCCCCCGTGTTTCATCGCAGGCGGCACGATATTTTTTTCAGTGTAAAAAATATTAATTATATATATTTTTAAATTGTATTATAAATTTTATTAAAATCATAATTTTATCCAGAAATCCTGTGAAATTCAAATTTTTTTATCAAATATATGAATTTTAAATCGTTATAAATTTATCTGTTTAGTAGTTTTTCATGAAATAATCAGCATTAATTTATCATCGTTATTAAAAAAATAAAAAGATCTGGACATTTGAATTTTATAATTCAATTTAAATAGATGCATAGAAACGAATAAAAAAATAAATATTATCCAATAATTAAAAAAAGAAATTAAATGACTTAATATGAAATAAAAATCTGCAATAATCAAATAATAAATATAAATAGTTAATCTTCTATCGATAAAAAAACTGAATATATAAATTGAAAATTCATCCTCACATAATTGTCATTATCATTGTTATAAGAGTTAAAATTATTATCAATATTATTGTCAAAATAATAAATTAAATTAAATTGAAATGAAAAATCATTAAAAAAAGCAAAATATTTTTATAAGAAAATAATAATTAAAATTAATAATTAAAATTATCATTATTATTGCATAAATGGTAAAACCATCTAATTTAAAGAGCAAATTAAAATAATAGAAAAAAACTAAAATAAAGGCAAAAAGCGAGGAATATTTATTATTGATATTATAACCAAAACAATAAAAATAAACAAAATAGGAAGCATGAAAAAATATTAAAATATTATTATTATTATTATTATTATTATTATTATTATTATTAAAGAATAAATAAACCACAAAAGATTAATAAAAAAATAAAATAAAAATAAAATTATCATTGTTATTACTGTCAAAACAATAAAAATTATCAAATTATCCTGAGAAAAAAAACTAAAAAACATCAACAAAAGAGTAAGCAAGAGAAACAATTAAATTATTATTATTATTAATAATAATTATTAAATAATCATGAATTCAATTACTATTATTATTATTATTATTCTAGAAATTTAAAATTCAAAATCAAAGTTAAAAGCACATTTATATATACATGAATAATAGTAGGGATTATTATAGAAATAATAAGAAATCAAAGGATGAAAACAAAAAATTAAAAGTATAAGGGACAAATATTAATTATGTCTGATTTTTTTATTGTAACATAAATTTAGACAAAATAATAAATTTGTATAGAATTTTCATTAAGTACAAATTTTGTATAAAATATATGAATTATAAATGGATATAAATTTATTTGCTTAGTAGGTTTTAATTAAAGAACCAATATAAAATAAACAGTTTATTTTGTATCAACAAAAAGACGAAAACATACATTGGAAATTTATTCTTATGTTATTATTATTATCATTACTATAACAGTTAAAATTATTATCAACATTACTATTAAAATAATTAAATTGACCTAAAAAATTATTAAAAAGAAAAAAAAATTATATAAAAAAACCAATAAAAACACAATCACTAAAATTATTATTATTATTATTATTATTATTATTATTATTATTGCGTAAATAATAAAATCATAAAAATCATTCAATTAAAAGAACAAATCAAAATAACAGGAAAAAAAATATAGGGAAAAAGAAAGCAATATTAATTTTGAAACGATTATTAATATAAATTCAAATTTAAGGATTGAACCGATTTAAAAAAAAAACAAAAAAAAAATATAGATGTATAAATACGAATAAAAAAATAAACAATGCATAAGAATTAAAAGAAAACTAAATAAATTAATATAAAAAATTTCAAATAATTAAATAACAAAAATAAGCAGTTAATTTTCTATTCACAAAAAGACGAAAATATAAATTGTAAATTTATTCTTATGTTACTGTCATTATCAACATATATTAATATTTGAGGATTGAACCGATTAAAAATAAAACTTGAATAAAAAATAAAAGACAAAAACAAAAAGCACAAATGCATGAATATGAACAAAATATAAACATTAGCAAACTTTTTTTTTTTCAAAAAAACAAATGAATTAATATAAAATTAAAAATTAAAAGAACAAGTACCAAAATGAAAAATAAAATATATAATTAATTTTATTTGCAGGTTCAAATTCAAAGAAAACAGAATTTTGGGATCAAAATAAATAAAGAAACAAATAACGATAATTGTTGTGCAATAGATCAAAATATTAGAAGAAGAGGGACTGAAATAAGAAGTTGTAAAATAACCAATTTTACTTGGAGGACCAAACTAAAAGGAATCGAAACATATGGACCGAAATTATAACAGGAACGAAAAAGAATTAGAAAATCAAAAGAATAGGGACTAAAATGAAATATTCATTTAATAATCAGTTTTAATTGAAGTGCACAAATGAAAATAATGAAACTTTAAATTAAAGAAATTAGTAATCAAACCGAAATTCAAACATCAGGGACCAAACCAAATTTTGTACAAACCCCAGGAACCGGACCATAATTTGCTGCGGCGAGAAAGAGAAACCCGGTGGCCGACACAAAACCGTCCTCCGCCGCTCACCGGAGGTTCTAGTATATACACACGACACTTCGGACGATTGCCGACATGGAGGCGCACCGTGTAACACGACAGAAGTTAATTTTTAAATGCCGGAATAGGTGGAAAGCGCCACCTCAAAGGGGCGTTCGCCTGGAACTTCGCTGGCGCGTCCGGAAGACGCGCCAGCAGTACCGCCGAAATAAATAATAAAATATTGGATATTTACCTCTTCACCCCTGATGCAACCGGTATTCACGAAAAAAACCAGAGGGGAAAGGACGTCTCTGCCCCGTTTACTGTGCGCAATTTTGTCTTCTTTGGGGGCTTTTTTCGTCGATTTACTATGCAATGAAAACAGAAAAAATGGTTAAGCCCCTGGTTCCTGTGTATTATTTTGTCGTTTTCGAGGGGTTTTTTTTCGTTAATCCACTGTTCAAAACCGGATAAAGAAAAAAAAAAGGGGCGCACAGACGCATGCGAAGCACGAACGAAAAATGTCCAGTCCACAGTGATTTTACTGATAGTGAACAGGGAAATGGCGACGCATTATATATATATGTATAATATATATACTAGTCATTTATCCATACTTCATCGCGGGTGTAATCATATTTTTTTCAATATAAAAATATTAATTATATGAAATTTTTTTATTATAATATAAATTTGGTCAAAATAATAATTTCATGAAGAATTTATATGGAGTGTGAGTTTCCTATGAAATATATTAATTTTAAATTGATATAAATTTATCTCTTTAATAAGTTCCAATAAAATCACTAGCATAAAATTATCATTGTCATTAGAAAAACAAGAAGATTTAGATACCTGAATTATCAAATTTACTATATTAGAATTAATTTATTTTATAATCTAACTTGAATTAAACACAACAAACAAAATATAAATAATGAAAACATCTACAATAACTAAATAACAAAAATAAATAGTTTATTTTTTATTTACAAAAAGAAAAAAAAACACCATTAAAAATCATTTCTTTTATTATCATCATTATCATGACTATAACAATTAAAATTATTATCAAAATTATTACCTAAACAATTAAAATCATTAAATATCTAAAAAAAATAAAAAAAGTAGAATATTTTTACAAAAAAAAAAAATGAAGCGAACCCACAGTCATTAAATTACATGGGAAGGGAAAGAGAAGTCATCTTAAAATGAAAAGTGCAATATAGTTTGTTGCTGTATGATTATACACACGGTCTCAAAAGATAATGGAAAACCATAAACGCCCACAACCATCAAAAAATATAACCGGGGTTATTAAAGGTAAAATTATCTATATACTGTTGAAATTCACAGTGCATTACCTCACAATCTACAGTGCAGCATACAGGAAAAGAGCCACACCTTTTATATTTTAGGTAATATATCTATATATATATATAGAAAAATAAAAAATATTTTTAAAGATAATATATGTTAGAGTATGTAGATGAGTATTGTATGAAGCATACCTACAAATAAATATTGTATAACACACGAAATTTATGTAGAAAATAAAAACAAAACAGTAATACAATTCAAATCCTTATTGTTTGAGACATTTGGATGATTTTAGGATGGTCTAGAAGAGTTATACTTCCTAACTTCCTGATGCTATATAGTTGCAAGTCTATTTTGCTAGCAGCAATGAAGTGCACCGTCTATAATATAATAGTAATTGTTTTTTTTAAATAAATTTTATCTCAACAAATTATTTATTATTAATAATATTAATATTAATACATCAATATAAATATAAAAAATATATATGCTATGTAGGAAAATGAAAAATCAAATTGGGCCACCTTTTTCTATGTAGGCCCATATACAAAATGCATTTATAAGCTAGTGAAAGCCCCCTTTTTATACGCGGGCACAAGGCAACGACCTCATTGCTAGAAACAATATAAGAGTTTCCATAAGCAGTAGATCAGGTGAGTGAAATGAAGTTAGGAATCATCACAATTACCGATATTTTAATTAAAGGAACTGTGTCAGTGAATTAAAAACAGGCATTGACTTCGGGGATATTTAAGTTTGATGTTTACGATGCATAGGTTTGTACTGCGCGGAAAAGCAAGGATACCCTGAAAGTTCACATCAGGATGCCTTGGATCAACTATCAAGTGATTGTATCGTGGAAATGCTTTTCACTTTGTCCATGGAGTCTGCAGTATAAATTTATGTTGTCCACTTTTAACCTTGCTTGTCCCGACAAATCAACTTATAACTCACTGATTCGAGAACTTATCCGGGTTAATTTAATTGAAAGAACTGTTTTTTTTCCATTGATTACAGCTTTGGTTTCTTTCAATTTAGAAGAGACTGATGGACGAACTGGAAATCAGAGAATGAAAACAGACTGATGAAGCTGTCTCCTTTGGTTTCTTTCTCCTGTGCTGTCTTTTTTTTCTCTTGCAATCATTCTGCCACAACATTGGTTTTTTCAATCTAGAAGAGGCAGCCAGATTTGTAACTCGCTAATAGAGCATTATTTTGTTGTTTGAGAGATGACCAGCTTGATCCTTGGTAGGTCATGAAACAGAGTTTTCGGATTTGTAATGTGGATGGTGGAATTTCTGCTTCTGGATAAATAATTTGCTCGATAGAGTGACAATCTCTACAGAAACATGATCTTTGCGTTGCAAGATGCTGTATTAGTTGTCAAAAAATGTTATTACATCAAGCAATCGAACAAGATCTCCATACAACTCTCAGGCAGCTGAAACTAATATTGAGATGGCTTCCATTTTGACTAATTCACAGACTTCTCCTAGAAGAAAGCATACGGACAGGTAAAATACTCGAGCAATAATTTCTAAAGAAGGGATTCAGGTCACTAAAACGCTTATATGATAGCCAGGAACCCATGAAACTCGAAATTGAAAATTCAAGATAGCTTGATCCGAGAATGAAAAAAAGATTCATGGACCAGACATACAGCAGCTACTACACCCAAGAACAACAAGCTAGCATTCTGTTCACCAACACAAAATTCCTTGCAAGGGGAGTCCTACAAGGGTCGTTCCTAGTTATCCTCTAAGAAGTAAATAATCTTCTTACTTTGTGAATAAGCCTTCTACATATTGGACACATCTTGTTGTCCTCCTCCATTATCCTGCAAAAGACTTTCTTCATCAGAATCTTGAAGAGTTAGAAATGTCAAATAGAACATACAGTTTCTTTCTCATATTCACCTCTGAGCACAGTCATAGCATGTGGCACAATGGCCACAAGGAACGAAAAAACAGTTCCGTTGATCATCATAACAAATTACACATAATTTTGCATCATACAAATCCTCTGAAGAGCTACACGATGATCCTTCATCATCTTCTTCATTTGTTCCGTATGTTAAACGAACTGACTTGTCTTGCATTATGGGTTCAGTTTCAGAAGTTTCAGAGGTTTGCCCTACAGTTGTTTCCACTAGGTTAGTACTCTCAGCATCACAAGCGCCAAGATATTTCAATATCAGGAAAATAATGATGACGATAGCTCCTGCAAAGCACAAATCGTTTGGGGCTTGGTCACAGGTATTTTCAAAAGATTATTCAAAGCATAAAACAAGATGTGTATGATACTGCACCTAAAATCGCGATGTAAATTATTGCACGAGCCACGAAAGCTACCTCGATATACCATCCATTTAAATCTCCCTGCAACCAAGTCATTAATCAAGGTTCAGCTCAAGGAAAAATGTCTGTCATCACAAAAAGCATGCAAGCAAGAAAGGTTAATCCCTTACATTATCAGGAGTTGTCACCACAACGTATTGAGTTTTGGGAAACAAAAGTTTAAGCCGGCAAGATCCCCGTATTGTTGAACAATTGTTACTAGCTTTTGACAGCTCATACATCTTGGATGAGACATTTACAGTCAAAGTCATTATGATGCTTTTAGGATTGGTGTTTATCAGACCAAGATAGTACCTGTTGTCCTCCTCAATTGTGTATTCAGCTTCTTTACCTGAACAAACGAAGAAGCATTTACAGGTCTATTCAAAGTCTGGATCATAACTCATTGCTTTTAAATTCATCCGTTTTATGAGCTTTCCTTTCTGTTAACTCAGCATGCTCCATCATCGCAGTCCAATAAGAAAAACAACCAATCATGGACTTGAAAAGCACTCGGAGCCAAAAGTTATTAACGAGAGATTTTCTTAGGCAGATTCACATCAAAACAGCACCAAATTCAATGGAATTTCTCTAGGCATCACTCAATCCTAAGTTAATCATTTGAATAACTTAATGGTACAGACAACCAGATGAAAAAAATGACAGATAGATTACCACTCAGAGGTTCGCTGAGGCTGAGGGCATCAGGGGAACTTGTCTGTTTTGGAAGCAAATTTTCATACTTTCGTTCTCCTGCAGAGCCACATGTACTTTGGTTATACCTTGAAGCCAAACTTACGAAATCAGTTGGACCATTTTCTGCTTAGAAAAAACTCAAGAAGGCACCTTTTATCATCACCACTTGAAGTTGATTTAAAATACTGGCTCGAGCTTCCCATCTCATTCGGATCTTCGAGCCCTTGTTCAGCCACAAGGAAAATCCCTGAAGAAAAAAAAATACAGGGTTTAGAATTAAAAAAAGGAACAGCATTGCATTGTATAAATAAATCGAAAAAAAGTAAGGTCTTTCATGTAACCTTTCGACTGTAAGATGCAACAATCATATAATCCACTACACTCCAGTTCGTTTCAAAGCTTAACTCGGGCTTCTCATGGAACTCATGTAAAAGAACCCCTTTCTTGTCTTCATCTCTCACCTCAACTCGGTCTACAAATACAGAACTTGCCTGCATCAACCTTGATGAGCTAGGTCCAAGCACCATACGAGAATCCCCGAAATACCCATATCGCAGACTCACTGAAACTGCAAAATCATAACCAAAATGCTCGTCACAGATTGAAGGCACAATTAAAGAGAAACCGCAATAGAAGATGGAAGAATTACATGCCACATATCCATATTGTCAAACAGGCAATTAGCCGTCCCCAACTTTCTTGCCATCTCTGAGGAGAATGCCTCGGAGGTGGCATCACTGGCCTGTGCATGGCTGCTCTTAGTGAGAAGGGTAACGAGACGTTCTGGTTTGATGCAAGAGAGGAGATACTGGGAGAGAAGACTGGTAGGTTTTTGTAGGTTCGTGTGCTGCCTCGCACCACTGCCTTCAACAAACTGTTTTATTCATGGTGTTTGGCGGGCAATTGAATGGCAAGTTTAGTTTTTTGAATGTTAGGTGTGAGTTGATTTTGTACACGCTCAGCTGTTTTTTGGGTAATGTCCTTTCCTCATACACTTTTTAATTAAGACACTTCAAAAAAAAATCACTATTAATTATGGGATTATAAAACCAGTTAATCCGTCAATTCAAAACTTCATTCTAGTCGAATTTTTTATTAAAACATTTAAAAAACAATAAATTTATTTTGGTATCTAAAAAAATAAAACGACAGTATTTTATAAATTTTAAAGAAAAAAAATACAATAATATATTTTCAAGCATTTAAAAAAGAATTAAATTCAGTTTGACCTTTGATCTTGAATTGGGTAAGAAAACTAGGTTAGGTAAAGGTGACTCGAGACATGTGGAGAGGTATAGCGATTAGAGTCAGATGAAAAATGAAAACGTAGTTGTTGGTGGTTTTTCTAGTAATGCAAAGCACAGTGGGTCGGTAGAGTGTAGAGATGAATTGACAAAGTTTCAAGTTAGTCCTAAAATATTATATTTTTATATATATGCCATTATAAATTCAATGTGATTAGTACAAAAGTCAGTCTATGCGACTGTTTGAAATATGTCCAACGACACTGTTGTCGCTAAATATCTCAAACGCAAGGTATCGGGGAAGTGTTGCGATAGCGTCTCGAGCTTTTAGCGACGTATTCCTTAGCTGTTATTGGCCCACGACCTTCATAATTTTCATGGAATTTCCCTTCTTGAGATATTCCTGTCTGTCGCCGAAACGCTTTTCTTTCACGATAAATATTCTCATCTAGCCAATACCCCACAGCCCACGTATCGTTGCGGGTACGATATTTTTATTATTATTGTTATGATAATTAAAATTATTAATAATATTATTATTAAAACAGTTAAAATAATTAAATTATCTTGAAAAATTATTAAAAAAACAAAATATTTATATAAAAAACAATTGAAAAAATCACTAAAATACTCATTATTATTGCGTAAATAGTAAAATCATAAAAATCATCTAATATAGAGAATAGATAAAAATAACAGAAAACACAAAAAAATAAATAATGGGAAAAAGAAGCAATGATAATTTTAAAATTATTACCAATATAAATTAAAATTTTATGATTAAATGATTAAAAACAAAACCCCAATAAAAAAAACTATAAACAAAAACTAAAAATGTAGATGCATAAATACAAATAAAAAATAAATATTGTCCAGAAATTAAAAAAAAAAAATGAATTGATATCAAATAAAAAATTAAAAAAATAAGGACCGGAATGGAAAATAAAATATATAATTAATTCCAATTGAAGGATAAAATTGAAACAAATAAAAAATTGAAGGATAAAATTGAAACAAATAAAAACCTTGGGATCAAAATAAATAATGGAAATAATAATGATAATTGTTGAGTAATTTTATCAAAACATTAAAAAAAGAAGGACTGAAATGAAACATTGTATATATGATCAATTTCAATTGGGGGACTAAAGTAAAAAAAATCAAAACATCCGTGCTGAAAAAATTAAAAGAAAAAAATAAATCAAAAAATCAAAAGAATAAGGGTTGAAATAAAAACTTCATTGTATAATCAATTTTAATTGAATGGTATAATTGAAAACAATCAACCTTTCAGTTAAAGAAACCAATAATAAAACTCAAATCAAAATCTCAGGGACCAAAATAAACTTCCTACATATATTAGGGACCCGATCTGAATTTGCGGTGCTAGGAGAGAGAAGACAGATTACCGACACAAAATCATCCGTCATCTCTTACCTGAACATCGATAACCAGCACGCGCTGCGAAGGCAGGTAGAGGACATGGTGGCACACCGTCCAAGACAACGAAAGTGAATTTTTGACCTCTTAAAGGAGTTGCACATGCCACCTCAAAGGGGTGTACGTGTGAAACACTTCAAGAGCGTCTGAATGACGTACCAGCAATTCTTCCGGGAAAAATATTGAAATATTTGCTAATTACCTACACACCCCGAAATCTTTTGATATTCACGAAAAAAAACCGAGGGAAAATACGGCCCTACCCCCATTTATTGTACGCTATTTTATCATTTTTTGGGATTGTTTCCGTCGATATACTGTACAAATAATTGGGAAAAACTGAAACAACCCCTGGTACTTGCATCATGTTTTTGTCGTTTTCGGGGGTTATTTGAGTTGTTTCACTGTGCAACAAATCCGAAAATATCATCTGTATCCCCTGAAAAATTAAAAAATACCCCTAGTATTGGAAGCTAAAAATTTTCAGACCTGAGATAAAATGATAATTTTACTATTTGTAATAAATAGTAATTTGAGTCTGTATGAATAGTAAAAAAAATACAGTAAATGTGGCACGGGTTTTGTTTTATAATTAATATTTATAATTTTCATATCTCTCTCTTCCTTCTTGTTTTTTTTTATCATTACAGCTTTACACAACCAGTCTAATACGTCATGAGATATTACTACATCAATTAACAAGACGATCTTAAAAAAAAAAAGAAAACGAAATAATTTGTGAGTGTAATTACAAGATCGATGCCCGAGGCAGGAAAAAATTTCCCCGCCGACCACAGCCACTCCATTAACACTGGCAGCAGGCATCTTTTCCACGCCGACTGAGTGCATGCTGGCCAAGTGACCGAACTGCTGTTTGGTTAAAATTTAATTTTTATATATATATATTTTATATAATTTTTTTAAATTATTTTAATGTGCTCATATGAATAATAATTTTTATAAAATAAAAAAAAATTATTTTAATATATTTTTAAATAAAAAATACTTTAAAAAATAAGTTGTTCTCAAACATCCTTAAATTAGTACAGAAATGAACGCGCCCCGGAACCCAGAACCTGCTGTCTGCAAATAAATAGGTTAAGAGGACTGAACCCTGCTGTTCTCTGCAACCGAAGCAGCTTGAGAAATTCTGTCATCATCTGCATCTTTACCAAAAGTTTTCAGTAGTGATGATTTTAGTGTTAATATTTAGCTCTTCAGAAACAAAGAAATTCTTTGTCACGACGTGATTATCTATTTAATGTTGCAATTGGCTGAGATCTTGTGTTATTAATTAAAAGATACGATTCAAAAGCACGAGATTGAATCTTATTTGATAGTGTTTGGGCGGTAGTTATGGTTTCAAAAAGGTTTATTTACTTAATATAGTATTTTTCAATCGGGATTTCTTTATATATTTTATTTTAAAATTGCTATCGACACATGTTATATTAATAATTCATAGAAACTTTTACAACGATATAATTTCACCAAAATTATAAATTTTTCTCCCGTCCTAATATTTTTGAAAAAAATTGAATTTTTTTAATTTTTTTAATTTAATTTAATTTGATATTTTTATATCATTTCAATGAAGATCAAAACTATTCTTTAAAAAAAATAATATTTTAATATATTTTTAAATAAAAAAATACTTTAAAAAATAATTTTAATTTCCCTACCAAACAGTCAAGGTGGGCCAGCGTGTGATAACCCAACAAGGACATCCAGTTCTCAAGCCTGTATTGAAAACTTTAAACGAGTAGGCTTCAGATTCGAAGCCGAAACAGTCCGCCGGAGCTCAATAGTAGGCTTCAACTAGAACTAGCATTTCATGATCCAGGAGCTAAAAATTCCACTGCAGCTCCTCTATCCATTTTTGTATATCGATTTCTTTTCCTTTCGCTGCAACTATTTTTGTCCAGACCATGGTAGCAGAAGAGCTTGTATTATGGCACGGTTGAGCTTGTATTTAAAGTAAGACTTGGATTATATGATAATAGTTTAAGTTCCTATTTATTACCGTATTTAAAAAATAATTAATTATTTTTTAAATAATATTTTTTTATTTTAAATTGAAAAATAATTAAATAATTTTTTACTTTTAATTAAAAATTTTAATTTTTTAAATCATTTTCATGTACTAATACTAAAAATGATTTTAGAAAAATAAAAAAATATCATTTAAAATATTTTTAAACAAAAAATACTTTTAAAAATAACCTAAACTACTTATCATTTCTAAATTTTTATGGTAAGTAATTTTCTTTTCTTGTTTTCTTCGAAATTAGTAAAAAAAAAAAAAAAATGTTTACTGAATTGGGAGTAGCACTCGGATCAAGATAAAAAATTTCTATTTTTATTATAAGAAACCTTTTCATTTCCAGGCGTGTTTACGGACCAATTGTTATATACCAAAATTAACCTTGTCTCTCCAGGATAGTTAGATAACTTCGATCTCACAGTGTCGTGTCTCTTAATTACAAAACTAAGGATTCATCGAGTTAAATAGCAATCGCCAAGTGTAATTTGTTGAGAATATAAGAGAATTTCATTCTCATGGTTTATCTTGACATGATATATAACAATTGACTTATTCTTTTCAGTAATGAGAAGATAAAAACTAGCTTAAATCAACTTCTTTTTTTATGAAATATTTCAAGTCAAGCCACCATCTTTTCGTGGGTTTCTTATATAGCATGTACACGATGAAAACTAGGAAACAAAGTTATCCGAGAATCTCTAACATCCCATTGGATAAATATAAAATTATTTTTGAATTTATTATACGGAGATATAATTATAAATCACAAACTATCTAATTCTTTGATCTCGAACAATAATCCATACACACCGGTGAAAAAACATCCAAAATTTCTATTTAAAAAAGAGAGATTGTTTTGTTTAAAGTGTTAACTCTTTATTTTATGACTCATATAATTTCATGTCCAGCAAATAATCATTTTTAATTGAAATAAAAGGAATGACTTGATATTTCCAGGGAAATCCCTAGCAAATTAACAAAGTATCAATTCCTCCATTGAATAATATATATATATATATATATATATATATATATATATATATATATATATATAGAGAGAGAGAGAGAGAGAGAGAGAGAGATATTCAAGATCTTTTTAAAAAATTAACACGATAAAGTCTTTACTTTGTTATTTTTAGGTTTGTATATATAATCATTGTATTTATTATGTTTTTGTTTTTGTTTTCAAAATATATCTCGATCAAGTTACACTTAATTTGATCATCTCAATTTAATTTATGATTAATGATTCTTGATGTCTGTGATCCATTAGTTTCTCAATATGTTGATTTGTGTATAAATTATAATTATAACTAAATAAGTTAAATAATTTAATTTATTATCAATTCAATAATTGATTAATTTATATTTAAATATTAGATATGTCATCTAAAAACCACCAGATATTTAAAAAATTATCAATGGGTTGACTTATATCATGATTGTTCTTTACACAATAGTTATCGATCATTTTGAACATGGTTTGAAGCTATTTTTAAACCTCATTCGATCTCGACAAAAAATTTTCTAGTCAATACTACCCGAGAACATGTAAAATATTTTATCCAATTCACATGGGACGGTGAATTGTCTTTTAATTATACAAATACCTTCATGTAATTCATTTTATGCCCAATATTTACAGTCCATTACCTCAATTGAGAAAGTAAGTAATGTGATCAAAGTATAATATTTTTTATACAAAACAACTAAGTGATCTCAAGTTTAAGGATCACCCACTCAATCGTCAAATAAAATTTTTTTATATATATAAATATAAGTGATATCTTCAAATGAAGCTTTTATATGAATCAATTCAATATACATGTCTCATGACAGACATCTATGTATTAGTTTTAGGTATTTGTTATATAAAAACTCACAAAAACAATTATTTTGTTACATAGAATAAAGAATATAATATGAATTAATCCTTGTAACCTTGACAAATATCCACGATTCATGACAGTATTAGATAAAAATATTCTACAAATAAGATTTTGATACAAGAAAAATCTCATAACTATAATAGTTTTATGATTTTTTTGTAAAATGTTTTTATCCATAAATTTTATTTTTACTTTAGATTTATAAACCAAATATTAGATTGATTGATTCAATATATATAAATATCAAAGATTACTCAAATCTTTATTAATAATAAACTCGTGTCAATGTCATCCCGAGTTTGTTCGCCCACATAAAAACACTAACATTTGTGTGAATCAAGACCCGGGATTTGTTTCTTCTAGAAACAAACATATATATAAAGAACATGTATGTGCTAATGTCTGTCCCTTTTCAAATGAATGGATATACATGGACTATATAGAAAAATGATGTTATATTAACCCATGACAAGAGAGTTTGTCTTTAAATTGCACCCGACACAAGCTTATCTGAAAAAAAACAAATATTACTAATACCGTGGAGCCCTTTGATGCACAAACTACAAGGATTTCAATAGCAGCAGTGAAGGAAGAAGGCATTTAGTGACGTATATTCTGGCGCTCAAGAGGTAATGTAGCCGAGCTTGGTGAGTGTTTTTAGGCACTTTAATGTGAGTGTCCTAACCAGTTGATGATTTGTCTTGGACAAATTATATGGACAACCTAATAAATATATTTATGGAGCAGTGAGATTGGTTTAAGCCCAGGAACTGTTTGGTCACGCATACTCAAGTAATATATTTATTAAAAATCTCATATTCTTAATTTTGATTTTTAGTTTGGGTAGTGTTTCTGGTATATTTAAGACCTGTAAACCTGCATACATTATCATTGGAGCTCCAGGGGAAAAAAACTGGGAATTTTGAGGTTAAATTTGGCAGCCCAGTTCGCCGTTGAAATTCATTTTTTTTTTATCTTCGGGCTCCACATGCATCAAGAAGACAGTGGGTACCCACACGTGCGGGGGAAGTCGTTCGAGTGATCAGAGATCTGAAGAAATCAATGACACGTTAGGATTGTATCGTCCTCGTCTTCCTCTCCTGTAAAGACTACAACTGAAATCACACGGCAGACCATCTGCTTCTCGGGACCCTTGCAGACTTCTCTGCCATTTTTCTAACCTCGACTGAATAGACATGTATACTAGCTATTTTATTTTTCTGCAATTTACCGCGTTTGTAGTAATTTTTTTTTAATATAAAGATATTAATTATGTAATAATTTTTTTTTATTATAATATAAATTTAGATAAAATAATAAATATGTGTAAAATTATTATGGGATATGAATATCCTATAAAAGCAAGGAGATTCAAATAAGATACATGAATTATCGAATTCACTATATTATAATTAATTTATTTTATAATCTAGAATTAAACAAAACAAATAAAATATAAATTTTGAAAATATCTACAAGAATCAAGTAACAAAAATAAATAAATAATTTTCTATTTACAAAAAAAGAAAATATCATTGAAAATTCATTCATGCATTACCATCATTATCATAACTATTACCATTAAAATTATTATAACATTATTGCTTAAACAATTAAAATGATTAATTTGCCCTAAAGAATAAAAAAAGATATTTTACAAAAAAAATAAAAAACAATCATTAAAATTATTATTATTATTATTATTATTGCGCAAATAATGAAATCATAAAATTATCTAATCCAAAAAATAGATAAAAATAACAACAGGCACAAAAAAAGAACAAAGGGACAAAGAATAAGGACCGAAATGTAAAATAAAATATATAATTAGTTTCAATGGAAGGACAACATAGAAACAAAAAAAACCTTGGGATTGGAACAAATAAAGATATTTAAAAAAATATAGTGTAATTTCATTAAAAAAATTAAAAGAATAAGAACTAAAATGAAAAGTAGCATATATGACACAATTAGAAAAAAATCAAAACAAAATATAAAATTAATTCCAATCAAAAAATAAATTTCATATATATATAAAAAAACCTCGTGTCCAAAACAAATTAAAACAAAATGTATAATTAGCTCAAATCAAGGACAAAACTGAAACAATTAAAAACCTCAGGAATAAAATAAATAAAGCTATTCTTTTAAATGAGGATCGAAATGAAAATTAGCATGTATAACCAATTTTAAGTAGATGACATAATTAAATAAATCAAAACCTGCATACCAAAACATCAAAAGAACTAAAAGTAAATTAAAAAAAAATAATGATTGAATTGAAAACCAATATATATATATAATTAGTTTCAATTGAAAGATATAATTGCAAAAAAATCAATTTTTTCATTGAGAAAAACAATATTATAACCAAAATAAAAAACATAGGGACCAAAGTCAAACAACAAAGACTTAACTATATTTATTGGTGGCACGAGAGAGAAAATGAAGAAAAAAACAAAAATCATCCATTAGATCGTGCTAGTCACAAGCCAAATTAATATTTTTAAATGTAAAAAAATATTAAGATCATGAAGAACCTTTTAACAATGCAATCAAACTTATTAAAACAATTAATATTAAAACCTCATAATTTAGTTTTCTATTTAACTCAAGTTTTTAACTAGATTGCTTAGAATTCAACTTAAATTAGACCAATTAATTTCATGTATCTAAATATATTATCCATGACAAGTAGAACATAACTTGACTTTTTAAAAAACTTCAACATGGCATTTGTTTGTTTTTTAAACATTACAATGACATATTAAATCAATCTTAGACCTTGATGACCATGTCATGAACTTTGTCAAGTTTAATAATAAACTATAATTTTTTTTAATCACATGATAAAAATATACAATCACAAAATTGAGCAACGATCTAACAATAAATACTTATTTCGTACAATGACAACCCTATAAAAATAAAGGAAAAAATAAACAATATAGTTTATTTTTCAACCAATCTATTATCAAATAAAAAGATAAAAATAAAAAACCGTGAAAGGATCCAAAAGAAAGAAGAAAAACATGTTCGAGTCAATGAATGAATTCATCTAACCTATAAATCATTCAACAACATGGACTTGCATATCAAACTTGTGAATTGAGTTATGAACTTCGATAAGATTGCAAGTTATTTTTTAAAACTTGCATTTATTTCTTTATATGATAATAAAAATAAACAATCACAAAACCAGACATCAATCCAATACTAAGATGTTGAAAAGAAAAAAAAAATTAAAAAATAGTTAAATCCATCAAACTTGAAAACTAGGTTAACTAGCCAAACTAGTGAATATATCCATAGAATTTAATAGCATGACTTTTCTTTATAAATATGTTTTTTACTATATAAGAAAAAAAACAAGTTGAAAAAAAAAAGACATCTCACTAAATCCATAAATCGAGTGTGGCTTTGCATTTTTTTCTCTAATAAAAAAACTTGAAAAACAATAAAAATAAAAATAAAAATATATAAAAATATTTAATATATCAATATGATTTATTTACCTGATTTTGTCTAATAAATATACTTCTTTAAATCAATTTGAAACAAGAATCGACACAGATAAGATTTATTGAATAAAAAACAAAAAAAAAAAATCTGCCAAAAATTTCAAGGAAAATAATGTATTTAACTGGAAAAATAAAGATGTAGAGTATAAAAATAAATATCTACGAGGCAATTTTTAAAATAACATATCATATTATCTATTTCATTTTTAATTTTTTTTTAATGGTACCGAGTTAATTAAACCGTTAAAAACCTAACTAATCAATAAAACTTTATGAAATAAATATTTTTTTTATTCAATTCAATACATAATCTAAATCATGGATTTTTCAACCTCTCCCTTTGGTTGGGTGTTCAGAATATTGACTTGTGTGGGAGGGTGACTAAAATAACGATTTACAAAAATTAAAATATTTTGTTTAAAATTATTTATTTTAATATTTTTAGAATATTTTCATGTTAAAATTGATTTTTTAAAATAAAAAATTATTATTTTAATATATTTAAAATTATTTTTTAATAAAAAATTATTAACCCAGCTTTATTAGATCTTTTTGGTATTATATTTCAAAAGTATTTTTATTTTTTTTAATTTTTATATATTGATATCAAAAATAATTTTAAAAAATAAAAAAATATTATATATATATATATAATTTGTAAAATAATTTTATCACCTAGAGGAAAAAGATAATAAACAGCCGGAAAAAAAAACAGTTATAAAAAAATTTTACACCGACTAATTTCAGATCCACTCGCCAAAACAATCCCCATTCTCCCTCCTCATGTTTTTTTTTTTAATCCAAAAAATTGACCCGCCCACAGTCTGCCTCCTCCTCGAACCCAAAATATTTTGGCCATGGTTTTTAAAATTCAAAGCCACCCCCCAAAACGCAAAATCTCAAAAATAAAAAACCAAAAACGCAACAAGCGCCAAAGTCTGCTCCTTTCAAAAACAAAATCATGGCGCTCGCTCCTCCTCTCTCTCCACCACTACAAAAACTATACCCCTCTCACACTCGCAAAACCCTCTACAACCCCCCACCGCCCCTCTCACTCCAAACCCAAAACCTGGCAATTGTCTCGGTGAGTGCAGAGGAGTAAAATGAATTCAATTTCAGAGAAAGAGAACTGTGTCCGCATTACTCGCGCTGCCAAAAAGAGGGCGGCAGCGCTGGGTTCAGCCGAGGACCAGTCCTTGAATAAGAAGAGGGTTGTGTTGGGAGAACTTCCCAACTTATCAAACGCCACCGTTTCAGTTAACGAGGTGCATAAGCAGAAAGCGAAGGCGAAGTCAAAGACCAGCAAGGGGACTTTAACGAAGAAGGAGGGTATTTTCAAAGAGGATGTTGATGGGAAACCTGAAGATCCCCAAATGTGTGCACCATATGTATCTGATATTTATGAGTATCTTCATAAAATGGAGGTAAAGATTGTTTTTCTTTTTTTTTTTGGTGATGTGATCTGTAGAAATGTAATTAGGTACCGTGTGGTTTAATTGATTTATGGTGTTTATTTTTCAGGTTGATCCAAAAAGAAGGCCTTTGCCTGATTACATTGAGAAGGTTCAAAAAGATGTTAGCCCCAATATGAGAGGGATATTGGTGGATTGGTTGGTTGAGGTTGCGGAGGAGTACAAGATTGTCTCTGACACTTTATATCTTACCGTTTCTTACATTGATAGATTCTTGTCTTCCAATGTTCTCAATAGGCAGAGGCTTCAGCTTCTTGGTGTTTCCGCTATGCTTATTGCCTCGTAAGATCTGGGATCCCTTGAATTTTTTTAATGTTTTTTTAAGTCTAGTTTTATTTATTTATTTATTCTCATTTTGTTTGCATATGTAGAAAGTATGAAGAAATCAACCCTCCAAATGTTGAAGATTTTTGCTACATAACAGATAATACATACACCAAGGAAGAGGTACTTAATTGATATTTTTTCTTTGCTTGTTTGTTTTATGGGTTCGTATTTTCATGTTCAAGCTGTGACTTTTCATTTTTTAATTTTAATTAATGGTGATTATGTGTGACTCTGAAGGTGGTTAAAATGGAAGCTGACATACTTAAAACTTTGAAATTTGAAGTGGGAAATCCTACAATAAAGACTCTCTTAAGGTAAGCTTTGTGAATGATTTGATGTAGCTCTTTGTCTGCCTGCAATTGGTGATTAAATCATCATCGAAGGTTAATAGTTTCGTGGACTGATTTTTGGTATCGTTTGTCATGTTGGTTTGGCAGGAGATTCACCAGGGCAGCACAGGAAGATTACAAAGTAAGTGTGATCTCATTTTTCATTATTGAAGGTTAACGGCTTGAATGCTCTGATGCTTTGGAGCATTTGTTCTTGTTATTGACTGTTGTGTTCTTTGTGCCTTCTCCAGACTTCAAATTTGCAGCTTGAGTACCTGGGATTTTACCTTGCCGAGTTGAGCTTGCTGGATTACAATTGTGTGAAATATTTACCTTCTTTGGTGGCTGCTTCTGTTATTTTTCTTACAAGATTTCTGATGCGACCCAGTACACATCCCTGGGTAAGTAGTGCAGGGATACTAATTTGAATTGACAGTCGTTTTTGGAGTGCGATTTCTAATTTTTCTTCATACAGAGTTCAACCTTGCAACAATACACCGGATATAAAGCAACAGATCTAAGAGAATGTGTTCTCATCATACATGACTTGTATTTGAGTAGAAGAGGAGGTGGGTTACAAGCTGTGAGAGAAAAATACAAGCAGCACAAGGTATGGTTTCTGTCAAAACTAGTCAGGAAGATGAATGAATTCTTGTATTGCGAAAGGGCATTTTGTTTACTCATGTATTCTCTTGGAACAGTTCAAGTGCGTGGCAAACATGCCTTCCCCTCCAGAGATACCAGCTTTATATTTTGACGAAGTTTAAATGCAAAAGTTGGCCGGGGAATTTTATGTTATGGGATATGGCAAGTGATGGAAATTGATACTGCCTCAGGAAGACCTAGAAGCGAGAATTTGTAATGCAAAAGTCATGGCATTTTGGATTTACTGTAAAATCTTGATTGATGTTTGGGGCCTCCTGGAAGTCAATTTTTGGCGATGTGGATTGAACTTTTGTGGTGCCATATGCTCGTTCTTGTAGTTCTGATCTCTGGGTCTTTTACCTGGAGTGTGAATATGGCTTTGTTAAAACCAGCAGCAGGGTAACTGTGCTATTGCTGACTCTTCTCACTGCTAGAATAGTTGAATTTGCTTGGGAAGTCTTGTGAATACTGAAATTTTGATTTTGGTTCTTATGTTGACTGCTAAATGGCCATTATGAAAACATGGATTTTCTATTATTTTTGATTTATCTGAAAGGTGCAAGTCTCATAGGCTTTGAAATTGGTATATACGAACCCTAATGAAAGTGGGATTTGTTAGAGTAATGACCATTGTTTTTAAGAGCAAAACTTTGATGGTTCCAAACCCTAATGCCATACTGATTACCGTGGAACAGAGAAGTACCAAACGATCTTTACCAAAGTCTTACATTTTTGACTGAAAAAAATGCTCAAACAAGAGCAGGTGACTCTTTAGTGATTCATCTTTGTTCTCACAGTAAACCTCTACCTGAAGGGTTTAGCCTATTCATTGCATGCAACCTTTGGCTGCTAATTGCTGCTGATCGAGTGAAAATTAGTAAATAGGCATCCTGTAACGTAATAATTGCTGCTGATCGAGTGAAAATTAGTAAATAGGCATCCTGTAACGTAATACGTTTTTGAGTGATGGAGAAAGAATGTAGTGTTAAGGCCGTGGGGCCAGGTCTATGTTAAGCAGCTCTGATTTTTGGATGTGTTCTGATACCATGTGAAAAGTAAAACTACCTGGTTATTCTGCAGCTGCTTCCACTGGCACAATTGCTTTCTGGCTCGCCCCAAATCTCTTAACATTGTTGAATCTTGCCACCATAGGTTCCCATTACCAACTTGTTTTGGGCAAGTGAATGGGAGTGAACACACCAAGTTATTGGAATATTGGTCTACTAGCAAGCAAACTTATCGTTGCCATATGCCACTCACACTGTTACCCTTTGATTGCTCCTTTCTCAATCTTGTGGGTGTTCGGGAGGCCACCAAGTTCTTGTGAACTTTAGAATTTCTCAAGCAGAAGCTACACTAGAAAACTTTGCCGCAGTGGGTTTTGAATGTGAACCGTGCTCCATATCCATAGTGCAGAGCCAAGACTAATGTTGAAGCACTAATTTGAATTACCTTCTTTAGTTCTCTGGAGTAACTATAGCTAAATGTTTAACTTTTCTGGTTGATGACTGATGTTCCTGTTAGTTCCATGTTCTGGAAAATCATCTTAACCGCGTGTTGATTTGAATGCAGGCAGTCAAGGAAGCTATACTATTACGCTCTTTATACATCGCCGATGTGCTTCAAGAGAACTTGCTGATATACAACAACAAGATCAAAGATGTGAAGATTGTATGTCCACATTTCTAAAGTTTGTTTACCGTAATACTACCTGTGTCCCCACGGCTTGTTTTTGGCAGCATCCCAGAGCGTTGTCAGTTATGTCAATATAACCTATGTCAAGCTTAGCATTCACATGTTTTCTGTCTATATCCCTCCTCTAGCTTTGAACTGGTCTGTCATATCATAATCAAAGTTATACCAGTTGCATGCCATAGATTTCGGTTACTTTACCCAGTGTTTGCCTAAAGATCTCAAAGTTTGATCCTGACATGATAGTATTTGTGGCACTACTGCAGAGTATTTACTGGCAGTCCTCATTATTGTAACTATCATTCTTAACTAAATAATTTCTAATCTTGGATGCATCTGTTAGCAGAATTTTTAGCACTTGCTGACATCGAGTAAATCACTGGAAGAGACGCCTTGATTAATCATGTGGTTGAAGAAAGGAGAGGCTAGAGCTTGTAGGAAAGTTCTGGCTTTAGGAGCACAAATGATTGCACTGCTACCTCTGCCGACTGAAGGATGACGCCACTCGTTCTTTTTCATCTCCGGGACTTCATTAGCAACTTCGTTTTGGCAACATGTCAAGCTTGTAGGAAAGTTATGATGTATGTAACACTAATGGATGAGTTTTTTTTTTTTTTTAACCAGGTTCTAATAGCAATGGTAAGAGGTGCAGATAGGTATATTTTGTATGAACTCAAGGAACATTTCACCTTCCTTTGTCCTAGTGGGTCCGTGTAGCTGTCTCATACAGGGCAATGAGCTGGGAGAACGAACATAGTATCAAGGTGTTCCTGAGAAATCCAGAGGAAACAGGCAGAGCCCAATTCTCAACTTGCCGGTAAGGTACTTGCAATCGAGGCTTCCATGTCACAACAAGACCAATGTGGCGGGTGTATTGATGACCCAGGAGGTTGGAACAGAGAGTTGTCTAATCGAAATCGCATCATTATCCACAATCGGAGCTACTAGATGGTGCTGGGTTCAGCGACAATGGTGGAAATCAGGGCAGGTTCTCATGGATGGAGTGCACGAAAGTACCTTAAACTAGTATTATATGGTTCTCCAGGTTCCCGCCCCAAAATGTTATGCCCCAGGTACTTTAATACTTCTATGAAATCGGCACCCTTCCATGGAAGATCTTCATAGTGCTGCTGCCACTGCAGTAGCTTACATTTTGACTGCCAATACAGCACCATAAAGTTGAGGCATGCCTTAACTGGCATCACCTGCCTAATCTCACATATTTATCACAATACTGCGGGAGATAGCCTAGCGCCATGTGTTTCGGAGAACATTACATGTGTGGAACACACACACACACACACAAACAGAGAGAGAGAGAGGGGTTTTTGAATTAAGGCATCATATAATTAAGCAAAGCCTTTACATAAGAAGCTAAACCTTTTGGGTCAGCTCTGTATCACTGTCCTTCCTTTCCCGTTTTCGAACCCTTTAATGATTCCCTATGTATGATCTCCATATTTGCTAAACTCATCATGATCCGATGGCTTATTATGAGAAACATGAGATAGTCCAAATATGACTAGGTCTCGTCGATAATTTATTTTATAAATGAAACATTAAATTTAATAAAAATAACTAAAAGGAGTGTTTGTCATCATGCATTTTAAAATATTTTATCCTTCTAAGTATTTTTTATAGTCTTAATAAATTAATATAAAAAAATATATTTTTAACTAAGAAAACCACAGTGCGAAGTAACTTGTGGCAAGAATATCTCTACGTATCTACGTTGCTAAGATCAAAGTTTTGTCTCCACATAGGTTACAGAGTAGGAGGCCCACTCCGCACTAGGTAGGTAGTTTCAAACCATTAAACAGACACGTATACGAGCCCGAAAGTAAAATGGGCCAGCACCGAGAGCATAACGCTACAGCTGCACTGTAATCTGTGATGACTCCACCGAGTGTCGGTTATCATAACGGCAACCAGTTAAAATTCCCAGCAAACTGTATAATGTCGGTAATCATCACTGTAATCTGTGATGACTCCACCGAGCATTGATAAAGCTAGCTTATGAATCTGATGGGTACGACCGGTCAGATTTTAATGTCTTTTTAGAGATTATCGGTTTGAGTTTTTCAAATTACAAGTCATTAAATATTCATTTGATTCTTAACTTTATGATTTATAAAATTAGTTAAAATATGTGTAAGTTGAGTAAGCTAAGTTAACGGACAACTACATTAATAAAAAAAACTAGCTTATGTTTGGTTCAAAGTTCAGTGGCCTCTCATTGTCAAAGCAGTCGTCATGGCAAGCCACCAGTCACGGAATGAGATCAGGGAATCACTGGTCTTTCATTACAGAAGAGTTATCTTGCTTTTCTTTTCTGATACAGTGCGATATTTGATTCCATATATTCAGTGGCTATTAGAAAGAACCGTGGTCGGTTCAGTTGCGCATGATTTGACTACTCAAAACCTGTACTGCAAGTAAAGATTAGTGCAGGATATTAGCTACTTTATTCCCTTAAAAGCTTCGCACATTCTTGCCTTTTCGCTCAACTTTGCATGGAGAAGAAAAAAGTTTTTGAAAACAATAAGAAACTCATAATTCAGAAACCCCATTTTCTAATTTAACTCCTTTTAAGGTGTAAGCTTGCCACCTGATTCTGCTGGCTCTAGATGAAGCTGTAGCTGTAAATTGACTAGTTTTCAAAGCTGACAAAAAAAGCACAAGAGCCAAGATCTGTTTCTATACGCTGTAAATTGGACCTGGTATGACCTTATTTTAGGGACAGAAAGCGAGAACAAAAGCATTACAGAAGGCAAAAAGTTATCGTGAAATACAAAGAATAGCTAAAAGTTACATCGTGAGTTGCGTTCCTTGTTTGCAGGGTACTCATTAACTACGCTACTTCATCACTTCTTTCCTCCGCTTCCCTTGCCAGACAAAGTCATCAAACTTTCTGCCTCGGTCCCAGATCTTGCGTTTCTCTCTAATTCGAAGAGGCGAACCCCCCCCCCCCCCCCTGAACGTTAGAAAAATGCACCTTCAACAGTCCCTTCAAGTCTTCATGTTGCAGAAGCTGGTGGTTTTAACTCTCCTTGTACTGTTGCTCTCAGGAGATCAGAAAGAAGATACAATGGAGAATGTTCATGACCTACAAGACCAGCGGAGACCAAGTAGTGCAGAGAAGCAGCAACAGAAACGTTTGAGGCACTCCTTTGATATGCTCTTTTCAAGCAAAAGAAAAGTTCCAAACGCTTCAGACCCTCTTCACAACCGCTGAGCCAAGTCTTACTGTTAGTTCCGAAGATCAATTTCGCTGCTAGTTCTTGAATTAGCTAGAGCTGCAAAATGTGAAAGGAAGACTTTGAAGGTCATATAGTAGATGCTGCAACAGCAATTCCACTAATTAGTCTGCATTTTGTCAACGATTGTGATGGTGGAGTATCATTTGAAAGCTAGGATGCAATGTTCTGCTCTTAAAATGTGTGCGTGCTCCCAACTTCTGTTGTAGCTTGATACCAAGCGTATGTAATTTATGAATATATTAACTAGTGATCAAGAAACATGTTCTTTGTGAAGAACTTTTCTGTAAATTTTCTTGTATTACTGTCTTTTCTATGCACTTGTTTTTCTTATGGCTAGACGATCAACAATGGGACCATCCGCCACTCCTCCTTCCCCTTCATCGGAGAACACCGTGTTAAACTCCACCGTGTCTCTACTGACGTGTGCTCTCTCATACTACCCCAAACTTCTGGCTATCAGCCACCGGATACTCCATATTCCTTGCAAGCATGAGGATGCATGCCTATATACCATGTCATCAGTCGATGTTACCGTTAAATTCGTCCACCTTGCAGGATTAATTTTTTAAAAATAGAACCGAGCGTAACCTGAATTGATTGTTTAACAGAGCCAATACGACCTTGCTATCAAGAAAAAATAATAATTTTATTTTAATAAAAACAATTGATTCATTAACCTGTGATTAACTCGGTAGTCCGACATCTGATCCCAAAGTCAAGAAATTTTGCTCATGCAAAGGCCCATAAATAATGGGATAAAAACGTACGAGCCCATTTAGAGGGAGACGCGTCGCTTCTTGTGCCGGACCCTCTGGCCTCTGCAATTAAGAAGCCAACTTAGTTGACCGCTAAATTTAGTACGGATCACGTCATATTTCTGTAGTATACATTTGTTTTTTATATTTTAAAAATATTGTTTATATTTTAATACTTTGATCTCAAAAATAAATTTACAACAATAAAAAGCATTGTATTAATATATTCTTAAATAAAGAAAACTTTAAAAATTAATACTATCATACGACGTTCGGCGACGTCGTTTTGCATGCGAGATGCTTCAGGCATGGTAATGGTTTACAAGTATTTATAAAATTGTTTTTATAAGTATTTTTTATTTAAAAATATATTAAAATAATATTTTTTTTTAAAAAAATTATTTTTAATATCAATATATCAAAATATCTAAAAACACATTTTATTTTAATTTAAAATAAAATAAAATAATTTTTTCAAAACGTTTTCGGACCATAATCCAGACAATTTTGGAATTGTTATAATTTTATTTTATTTTATATGTGTTTTATTTTAAAAAAATATGAAATTAATATATTTAGATAGTTTTAATATTTATTTTTTAAAAATACCTACCATACACGTCATATTCTAGGATGAATCATTCAAATGAAGTGGTGATGTTGGAAAAAAAAAAATTCAACGTGAAAATGACCTCTCTAGCTAGTGGAGCCGCAAAGTACTGCTATTAGTCAAACCATAGCTCTTGTTTCTTCTGAAAAATCTAACCCGCAACTGCTTGATAAATGGATATGCTTCGAAATTCAATGGCACGGTGTGCTCAATTTGACTTGAGTTTATTTATTTATTTATTTTTCTTCAGTAAATATCTGTTTCCAGATCATGCATAATCTTTTTAGTTTTGTAAAACAAATTAATTAGTATTTTATTCCAAAAATTAAGCATTCAGTTCTTTTTTTATTTTATGTTTGTTTTTATTATTAACATAATATTTTTGCTTTAAAAATTAGATATTATAAAAAGATTAACGAGTAAAGAATATATTTTTAGAGTAAAACGTTATTCTTTAAAATAAGAAAAAATCAATTGATCATTCATTTCTTAAAACTAGGCAGACTATTTTTTAATTTACTCCGATTTATATTTAATTAATCTAAATTATTATGTAAAAATTAGGAGACGTCGCTCTAAATGCCATGGCCATGGGGCTATACATCGTGCATATGAGAAATTCAATTTGGTCAGCATAAATCTCATCAGTGGCCAAGAAAGACGGCGGCTTTCTATAGTCAAACAGTTCATAGCATTCACGCATACAACCCCACTTGACCGCTTCATCACAGCAGGCTTTCCTAGTTAATAAGATCTATCTTCCTCTTCGTGGCTCTAGTGTTCTTGAATTTTCTGTTTCTTAATGGAATTCTTGTACTATCTCCTTGCTTTATTCTTCTCCCTTTTCATTGTTTTCAAGAACTTGTTCCATCGGAAGAGAAATTTGCCCCCTGCTCCACTTGCTCTTCCTGTTATTGGACATCTATACCTCCTTAAGCAACCACTGTACAAATCACTTCATTCTCTTTTATTGCGTCATGGTCCAACCTTATCACTCAAATTTGGTTCTCGGCCTGTCATCGTTGTGTCTTCACCATCTGTTGTGGAAGAATGCTTCACCAAGAATGACAAGATATTTGCGAACAGGCCCAAGTCAATGGCAGGGGATCGTCTGACCTACAATTATTCTGCTTTTGTGTTGGCACCTTATGGTGATCGATGGCGAAACCTGCGTCGTCTTGCTGTGTCTGAAATATTCTCTTCAAAGAGTCTACGAAAGTCCTCTGAGATACGTGAGGAAGAAGTTAGTTGCGTCCTTCGCAGGCTGTTGAAGGTCTCAGCTAGTGGAACACAGAACGTGGAGCTGAGGCTTTTGTTCTCTACTCTGGTTTCCAATGTTGTCATGAGAGTGTCTGCTGGAAAACGTTATGTTGAAGAGGAACATGCTGGCAAAATGATGGAGAAGCAACTGATTCAAGAGTTTAAGGATAAGTTCTTTCCTAGCCTGGCGATGAATATCTGTGATTTTATCCCAATTTTGAGGGTGATTGGTTTTAAAGGTCTGGAGAAGAATATGAGAAAGTTGCATGGAATTAGAGATGAGTTTTTGCAAAATTTGATCGATGAAATTCGATTGAAATTAAAGAAAATCACTTCTTTGAAAACTGATGAACTAGCAGATGGGGAAGAGAGAAGGTCGCTGGCTGAAACTCTCTTGCATCTGCAAGAATCTGAACCTGAATTTTACACGGACGAAGTTATCAAAAGTACAGTACTGGTACGTAGCTTCATGCATCAAGTTTTCTCTGTTTCGTTACCTATTTAGTAATCTGAACTGTGAGAGGCTGAAAAGGCAAAAACTTACTGTCCAGTCCGCAATCGGCAAAACCTTTTCTACTTGCTCATGGTGTTTGATTCTGCAAAACCAATTCGAATGATCATTAGTATTAGTGCACTGCTTCAAAGTTTTGATTAGTAGGAGCTATTTTTTGAAAAGAACTTAGCTCGGGGAGTTCAGTTTAAGTCATTCCCCAACTTTGATTCCGAAGGAGAAGAGAAAAATGTGAAAACTTGCTAGCATTCATGTCTCAGCTTTATGCCACTAATCTTTAGATTCTTAGAAACCCTCCAAGTGAGTTGGCCTGAAAAATTTTGGATTCGTCGTTTAATTTGGGCTGTGTTTTTAGTTGAAATGGAGAAGATATTGACCTAGCAAGCTAGTTTTTTAGGATCCAATTGACCTGGACAAACACGAGATCGTTAACAATATCAAAAAAAGAAATGAACAAAACACTGTTTTTATTAAAATGGTTGATCTGAGTTAACAATACATGATCCGTGGATTGATGAAATAGACTGCCAAATTGCTACATCTATTTTAATACTGTTTTTTTTTCCTTTCACATGAGGAGATTTGGGAGGCCAAAAGAAAGAGGGGCTGCTAGGATTGTTTGTGCATGCTAATGGACCAGCAACATTTTTTTCTTATCTATATATATAGAAGATCAGTGTTTTCCCAGGGATAGTAGACCCAAAAGTTTAAGCAATATCTACCTCCTGTCCATTTGCTCTTCCAATTATAGGTTTCCTTTAAGAATGCAGATCACTAAAGACTCTCTAGTCACAATATGGCCCGATTCTATTCCTCAAGTTTGGCTGTAGGTCTATCCTTGAAATATCTTCTCCATCTGCTGTTGGAGAAACACTTCACCAAGAATGACATCACTTTACTTACAGTTATAGTGCGTATGTGTCCAAAAATGTCTTAAGCTCTAAAGGAATGGGAAAATTGTCTCTGGTGTGAAGTCAGAAGACTTGCGATTTGTACAATAGATCCTCAAGAAATAGGATTTAGTCGCATCAAAAAAAGAAGGGGAATATCGTATTTTCAAAGTTCACATTTGTTTCTATGCTAAATTTCCAATTTTCACACAATCAAGTATTGTCAAAACACTAGCTAGGAGCTTGGCCAAAATTTCCATCCTAACTCCTCTAAAGCAATGTGTATCAGATGATGTTTGTTGCTGGCACAGAAACAACAGCAACTACTTTGGAATGGGCAATGACACTCCTCTTGAATCATCCGAAAGTAATGCTGAAGGTGAAAGCTGAGATTGATGAACATGTTGGACATGGGCGTTTGCTGAACGAGTCGGATACTGTCAAGCTTCCCTACCTTGGGTGTGTTTTAAACGAGACGCTTAGATTATATCCTCCAGCGCCTCTTCTGCTTCCTCATTTTTCGTCCGAAGCTTGCACTGCGGGGGGATTTGATATACCGCAAGGCACAATACTGATGGTAAATGCTTGGACCATGCATCGAGATCCCAAGCTCTGGGAGGAGCCCGATGAATTCAAGCCCGAAAGGTTCGAAGGAGGTTTAGGAGAGCGAGAAGGTTTCAAATATATTCCTTTCGGTACGGGGAGGAGAGTTTGTCCAGGTGCTGGCATGGGTTTGCAGATAGTTTCATTAGCCTTGGGTGCCCTAATCCAGTGTTTTGAGTGGGAAACGATAGGGCCAGTGGAAGACATGAGCCATGGTTCTGGAATTACTTTGTTTAAAGCGAAGCCATTGGAAGCATTGTGTAGTCCCCGCCGAGATTTGATTACCCTGCTCTCCCATCTTTAAAGGGGTTTTTAAAGGCTATCGGAAATTAGCGGTTCATAGGCCCGGACCTGGGTTTCGTTCAGATTCGGAATAGTTGCGGTTATTCCATTGCAAAGTGTTGGGCTGGTCATAGTGGAAATGGGTTGATATTGGGCTTTAAAACAAATGCCATTTTATTTCAATCAACTTAAATAAGTTTTATCTGCAGATAGGCTTCACGCCCAATAAAATATAGTTCAGTGCCCCCTGTCGTGGATTCTAGAAAGTCAACTGGCTCAATACCTATCATATTAATTTTATCACGTGTTAAATGCCAATTTGAACTTTTTTTTTTTTAATGCTAGTAAAAACGTGCTTGATTGAGTCCCAAGCCGATATATAAATATCATCCAACTTTAGTCAATGATTTAATAAATTGATAAGATAAATTTGACATTTGGTACACATGGTTTTGTTGGTTTCTTAGTTCAATCAAATAATATATCGAGTTGATAAAATTTGGCTGACATCTTACTGCATGTTTAATGACTAAAAAATTATTGAAATTAAATTTTAAAATAAAATTGATAAAAAATAATATGAAATTGATTATTTCTTAGTGTTTTCTAAGAATTTTAATATACTATTATTAAATAAAAGTTTTTTATATATATATTTTCATATAAAAATTTATTTTTAAAAAAACGTTGTTAATCCATCCAGTAACCAATGAATCAGAATTGTATGTTTCATATTACAATAGTTTTTTATATTTTTTTTTTAGTAAAAAACCTAAAAAAGCCATAAATTTATGCTTTTCCATGCTTCAAGTAATTTGCCACTATATGCTATATATCATTTTAAGGATATTATTTGCTAACTAGTAACATCTTATTTTTTTAGTTTTATATTTGAGTTATGTGGTTTTTATTAATAATTATTAAAAATTTACATGATCATTAAATTTAAAATTTATAAAATTAGTTAATGCATATGATAATAATATTTATTTAATAATAATATTATAAAAAATATGATCATGCTAAAAAAATGTCCAACCAAAACCAACGGCAAAGACAAACGGAGTTTAATATATATATATATATATATATATATGCTGTCCTCTTAAGCATCCACAACCATGAATTTAATCATCTAGTGGGACTTGGATAAATGCTTATCCTGGAAAACATGCTGTATAGCTACTGCCTTGCTCTCTTCTTCCTCATTTTTCTTGCGATTAAATATGTATTCCATGGTAACAAAAACTTGCCACCAAGTCCTCCTTCTCTTCCAATAATAGGCCATATCCACCTTCTCAAGCCACCTCTGCACCAAACGCTACAGACTTTATTGCAGCAATATGGCCCAATTCTTTCCCTTAAAGTAGGCTGCAGGTCTTTGCTTGTTCTTGGTTCTCCATCAGCTGTTGAAGAGTGTTTCACAAAGAACGACGTCGTCCTTTCCAACAGGCCCACTTCTTTTGTCGGAGATCATTTAACTTACAACTATACCACTATCGTCTTCTCTCCGTATGGCCATCTTTGGCGTACCCTCAGGCGTTTCGCCGTCCTTGAATTGTTCTCTCAGAAAGCCCTCAATAAGTTCTCTGCCGTCCGCAGAGAAGAAGTTTGCTCCCTTCTCCGTCAATTGTCTAAAGCCTCCTGTAGTGGCACCAAAAAGGTGGATTTGCACTATTTCTTCTCACTCCTCAGCTACAATGTCGCTTTGAGGATGTCTGCTGGTAAGAAGTATATTGAAGAGGAGGTTGCCTGCTCGGATCAGGGCAAACAGGATCTTAAGGAAATCAAAAAGATATTCAATCCACCTTTATCCATTGGTTTGTGTGATTTCTTTCCTGCTTTGAAATGGATCGATTACAAGGGGTTTCAGAAGAGTGTCATCAAGCTGCGTAATGGGAGGGATGGATTTTTGCAAGACTTGGTAGATGAGATTCGACAGAAGAAAACCAGTTCATGTTCAATTCCTGATGCAGGACTGGAGAAGACAACCGTGATCGAGGTTTTATTGTCTCTCCAAGAACAAGAACCTGATCTCTATACAGATGATATCATCAAGGGTCTCGCAGCGGTAAGCAGTTTTTGCCGGAAAATTTAGATTGACAGTCTTTCCATCTGTTTCTGAATTTTGGTTTGCAACTGACAAAATATTTGCTGTTTATCGTTGGTCATTAAGATTAGCATGGAGAAATTTATTATGGTTAGTTCGTTTCACCCTTTTTTTCCAACTACCATCTGACTGATGTCGCAGAAAATATTCTTAGACAGATGCTTGTGATATTGCTTGCCTGTGAATGAGCTGTTCTTGCTGACTTGCACTTTTGTCTTTTTGCATTTTTCTTTTCCTCTCACCATTTTGTCTGTCTTCGTTTGTCTTTATTTTGTGCTATTGGCAATGGGAGAGCTGTTACGCTAGTTTTTTAAAAATTTTTTTGTAATGAAATATATGAAAATGATATTTTTTTATTTTTTAAAAATTATTTTTAACATTAATATATTAAAATAATTTAAAATATTAAAAAAAATAATAAAAGCACCGCAGCTGTGCAAAAACTGTACCAAACAGCTTCTTTGTAGTCTATCTAGCTAGCGGCCACCTCACCTGGTTTCCTAGGTGAAACCTAGTTCATCTGGTTAGTGTTTTAGTGACCCGGTTGATCTAGTCAGAGTCTAATCAAAACTGTTTCTGGTCAGGTTAATTGAAACGAAATGACGTTTTTTTAACTAAAATGATTAACCCAGTTGAGGTTGTGAAAGTTTTTTTTTTAAGTGTTTTTTTTAAATATATTAAATATATATATATTTTTTATTTTTAAAAAATAAATTTAATATTAGTACATAAAAATAATTTAAAAATATATAAAAATTAATTTAAAATAAAAAAAAATTATTTTTTTTAAATGCTTGTAAAAAGCAATGTAAAATGCTTAATAATGTGTTTTAAAAGTATTTTTTTAAATATATTATTTTATTTTTTCTGTTAAATAATTTGTTTTGATATTTTTATTAAAAATAATTTTTAAAAAATAAAAATAAAATTATTTTGATATATTTCTAAATAAATAATACAAACTCAACAGCTCCCATATAAATATTTAATAAGCTATTAATCAATGTTTTTTTTAGTCGCTTTCTAGACCGAATCAACCATGGTGTAATGTTTATTTACCTTTAAAAAATCCAAACTAAATATATTATAATATAAGTGTTATTATCCATATATTAAAAAATTCCTAAAGAAAAAGGACGGCGTAGGCTAATTGCAGTGCAATAATTCTGCTGGACACCTTCTCAGTTCATGCATCCCCCCTTGTCTAATTCAGGCTCGTTTTTTATTTTTTGTCCCCGTGTAACAGGAACGTGGCTATATATGTGTTTCCCAGCTGATTACAATACATCTATCAAGCTCTTAAATATATGGACAAGGACGATGAATTGATAGATTTGTTCACAATTCTTATTCAATTATTATGGAGTATTTTGCAGTGTAAATGGATGTGTATGTGAAGTATCACCATTTATCCTTGGCTAACTTGAAGTTCTTCTTCTACAGGCAATGTTAGTTGCAGGAACAGAGACAGTATCTGTTACCATGGAATGGGCAATGTCAGTTCTCCTGAACCACCCAGAGATATTGCAGAAGGTAAGAGAAGAGATTGCTAGTCAAGTTGGGCATGAACGCTTGGTAGAGGAGTTGGATCTTCCTAAGCTAAAATATCTCCGTTGCGTTATCAATGAGACACTTCGGCTGTATCCTGTGGTGCCACTCTTGCTCCCACGTTGCCCATCTGAAGACTGTACCGTGGCAGGATTCAAGGTTCCAAAAGACACAATCCTACTGGTGAATGCTTTCGCCATGCATAGGGATCCCAAGTTGTGGGAAGAACCTAACAGGTTCGACCCAAAGAGATTTGAGGTGACCTTGGAGGAAAAGGAAGGCGTCAAATTTATTCCATTTGGTATGGGAAGGAGGGCTTGCCCGGGATCTAACATGGGTATGCGCGCAATCATGTTGGCAATGGCTGGACTTATTCAGTGCTTCGAGTGGGAGAGGACCGGACAGGAGATGGTCGATATGACACCAGCAGTGTCAATTTCTATGGTTAAGGCTAAGCCTTTGGAGGCTTTTTGTAAACCATATGATTCCTTGGCTAACCTATTCTCTCAGCTCTAGTGCGAAGGTATGATTCGGAGCTGTGGTCCTTCGACGTAGTCTTTTTCTGTGGGTGGACTTCTTCTTCAATCTTCGTGCTCATTCTGGAATGATTAATATGTAAATTATCGCTTGATTTGTGCAATAAAGCTGCAAGGAAAACGTGTTGATGACTTTGAAATAATTACTGTTTACATCCTCTTTCCTGTTGATTTTTGTTTCATAGTTTCAGAGAAGATGCATGCCCATGCTTCATCTTCAACTGGAATGCCCTTTCTCCCTCCTTGTCATATACACAGGCCCACCAGATTACCACAGAAAAACAAACCACCATGTCTTCCGGTGCTTGGCCATCTCCACCTCCAGAAGAGACCCCTCCGCCCAGCTACGAGTTCTAATCTCATTCAACAGTTTCATTTTATATAAACAGTGAGGAATAATAAGCAAATTGATTTAATTTTAAAAATCTATGTGATTATACGTTTTGAGTGGAAAAAAGAAGATTCCCCTCAATTTTTATGTTTGCCTAAAATATGTTAAACAAATTGAAATACCCAAAATAAGCTCTCACACCAAATTTTCTGATATGTGATGTATCAATCAATGTGTAATTTATTGGTAGTCTAAATGTATTTCTACTTGATTTCGATACATTTGAATTTGAATTTAATTTCATTTAATCAGTTGTTATAATATTCTTTTAAATAAACACAAGATGCTAGCATAATGTTAAAAAATTATAATTTTAAAACTTGTTTTGAGAGTTTATATTTATCTTTTACAAAATTAAATTATTCTAATTGAATCCCGGTTGATTTGGTCACCTAACCTAAATTTTTAATTTAACCATTATATTTCAAAAATATTTTTGATTTTTTTTAAATATTTTAAATTAATTTTTTGATATTTTTAAATTATTTTTATGAACTCATATTAAATATATATATTTTTTTAAAAAAATTATTTTAAATAAAAAATAATTTAAAAAACAACATTAAACAATCCATCAATTACTTAGTCTACCAAGATTTTTTAAATATTTTTTCCAACTTAATCCAGATCCTGATCGATTAGATTCCGGATTGACACGTAAGCCGGATACGAAATTATTACACTGACATAAAAGACACGCAAAAGCTATTTTGTCTTTGCTGTCTCCATTCAACAGTCTAAAAAGGTTACCTTTGCAATAAAAATTTCTAGATCCTGTCCATCATAGCTGATATCTGCAATTCTTTATACTAATTACCGCTGTTTTATCGTGATATTCATTAACATCCATCCATCCTAATCAGAAGCCTGCGCACAGGAAGATGGAGGTGTCTCACTGGTTCAACTTTGCAGCACTGTTCTTCTTCCTTGTGCTCGCATCAAAGCTTGTTATATACAAATTTGGAAATCCCAAAAACCTCCCACCTAGTCCACCTTCTCGTCCTATCATAGGGCATCTCCATTTATGTAAGCAACCACTTCATAGAACTCTATGCGAGCTTTCTAGCAAGTATGGTGACATACTCTTTCTTCGATTCGGGACTCGTAGAGTCCTTGTAATCTCCTCCCCATCAGCCGTTGAAGAGTGCTTTACTAGAAAAGATGTAATATTTGCCAATCGCCCTCGTACAGTAGCTGGAAAACATCTTAATTACAACTCTACAACCATGGGTTTCTCTTCTTATGGTGAGCATTGGCGCAATCTCAGGCGCTTGACAACCGTTGAGCTCTTCTCTACAAATCGTGTTGCCACTTTTTCTGATATTAGAAAAGAGGAAGTTCAGTTATTGCTAAAGCAATTGTTTCGCGACTCCAGCAAACAACAGGCTAAGGTGGGGCTGACAACAAGTTTCATGGAGCTTACATTCAATGTTGCGATGAGAATGATTGCAGGAAAACGTTATTATGGAAAAGAAGCGGTGGATGAAGAAGCGAGACAGTTTCAGAATATTACAAAAGAAATGGAGGCGCTGCGAGGGAGTTCTAATATGAACGATTTCTTTCCAGTACTACAATGGATGGATTTCCAAGGTTTGGAGAAGAGAATGATGGGGTTGATGAAGAAGACGGACAAATTCTTGCAGGATCTCATCGAGGAGCACCAGAGAGTGAGGAGTCAGTCATCTCAATCCACCAAGATAACCGATCTGGGCCACCAAAAGAGAAATATGACACTTATTGATGTTATGTTATCGTTGAAAGATACAGAACCTGAATTCTATACTGATCAAACCATAAAAGGTGTAATCATGGTAAGAAAATCTCTTGAACTCGTGCTCCCAACTTCAGCAATTTGACTAGTAGATACAATTGCAGGGGATCACAAGTGATCGTTCCTATAGATGATGGGCAATAGGCTCTTTGCTATTGATAAAGTTCTACTACTATTCCTGCTCATCTGATATCTTAAATCTGCAGAGATATTGCTAACATATTTGATCATGTGCAGTCAACACTAACCGCAGGAAGCCAAACTTCAGCAGCTACCCTAGAGTGGGCCATGTCTCTTCTCCTTAACAATCCAGAAACAATGCAAAAGGCTTCCGAAGAGATAGATGGTATTGTCGGAGCAGAACATATATTGAATGAAGTAGATGTAACAAAGCTCAGTTACCTCCAAAACATAATTAACGAGACATTTAGGCTCTTTCCACCCGCGCCTCTTCTTTTACCACATGAATCTTCCGAGGACTGCACTGTTAGTGGATTTCATGTGCCCCGAGGCACAATGTTACTGGTCAATACTTGGAGCATTCATCGAGATGCCAAGCTATGGGCGGAGCCAACAAAATTCATGCCAGAGAGATTTGAAGGTGGAGAAGGTGAAGGGTATAAACTGCTTCCATTTGGTGCTGGAAGGCGGGCTTGTCCTGGGGCTGTTCTAGCCAAGAGAATCATAGGCCTGACACTAGGTGTCTTGATTCAGTGCTTTGAGTGGGAGAGAGTTAGCAAAGAGGAGATTAACTTGACAGAGGGAACAGGGCTTACCATGCCCAAAGCTGAACCACTGGAGGCGTTATGCAGACCTCGCCAATCCATGGTCAACCTCCTCTCTTCTATGTGAAGCATATGGATGATTTTCCTCAAGTACGCTTTCTTTTTTTGCTCCGAGACATTCTATAAATAAGGACATACTTTTTTCATCCATAATAATATACATAAGCCATGAGAACCTGTCCCAACTTTGATGAACAAACGAACGTGAATGTAGTCTGGCTCGCTTAATTCCAGTAGCATGTTTTGCTTGCAATCTGACTAGAAAAGTCCCAATATCTGATCATGCAACTTCCTTAACTAATTCTAATATCAGATTCAGCAATTTCAGATGAAACTTACGAGATTCGAACCTGTTATCATTTGACTAACAAGGATTTCATATCATATTAAAAAATCATCTCAATCTTAACTATAAGATAGATTCTAATATATGATTTAAATTAAACACTAGTAAACTCAGAGAAGTTTCAGGAAACAGACGCAACAACAGTTTCCAGCTTCTTAGTGATTTCTTGAACAGTTTTTTATGCGCTTTTCTTTTTCAATGTAGATGCAGTTCTGTATCGTTTAGTGCATGCGTGAGCGAACACTTTCTATTTCAAAACATCGCCTTGCTGCAACTTGAAAGAGCAACTCCAATGAAAAAAATTATTTTGAAGAGTCAAATGTCTAAATAAGTTTTTTAAATAGTATTTATATGACTTTTTTATTGATGAATACTGATAAGAATTATTTTGAAAAGCTATTTTTTATATTATTTTAAATATAATACAATTATTTTATATATAGTTTAATAATGTAATTAATTATAATATTCCATAAGTTTATGTCTTATTGGCGTACTCTGACATTCTTTTCTTGGTTTTAATTCCGTTGTTTCACTTTCTGATTGCTAACACTAATTAGCCTATTAGTTTCCTAGTTTAGTGCTGCCTCAATTATGTTCCTTGTCAAATTCTATTTTTAAGCACAGTGCTAAGCATCTATGGAAAGACAGGGTATATCTTCTAACAATCTATTCTATACAATCTATTCTATACCTGTTGAAAAATCAAGGGACAAATTCACAATCAGCTCATCAAATTGGGATGGCAGTTTTAACAAGGCAGATAAATTCCTGTCAAGTTACCAAATTGGGATGAGGTGATTCAAGAAGAACATATCTAGAACCTGAAAATCAAATCAGCATGGTTGATATCAAGTTGGCTATGTTAATATGTTTTGTTTACCTTTGATTTTAATCAGTCATCAACTTGGTGGATTAATCGTACCTTTGATTGGCGTACTCTGACATTCTTTTCTTGGTTTTAATTCCGTTGTTTCACTTTCTGATTGCTAACACTAATTAGCCTATTAGTTTCCTAGTTTAGTGCTGCCTCAATTATGTTCCTTGTCAAATTCTATTTTTAAGCACAGTGCTAAGCATCTATGGAAAGACAGGGTATATCTTCTAACAATCTATTCTATACAATCTATTCTATACCTGTTGAAAAATCAAGGGACAAATTCACAATCAGCTCATCAAATTGGGATGGCAGTTTTAACAAGGCAGATAAATTCCTGTCAAGTTACCAAATTGGGATGAGGTGATTCAAGAAGAACATATCTAGAACCTGAAAATCAAATCAGCATGGTTGATATCAAGTTGGCTATGTTAATATGTTTTGTTTACCTTTGATTTTAATCAGTCATCAACTTGGTGGATTAATCGTACCTTTGATTGGCGTACTCTGACATTCTTTTCTTGGTTTTAATTCCGTTGTTTCACTTTCTGATTGCTAACACTAATTAGCCTATTAGTTTCCTAGTTTAGTGCTGCCTCAATTATGTTCCTTGTCAAATTCTATTTTTAAGCACAGTGCTAAGCATCTATGGAAAGACAGGGTATATCTTCTAACAATCTATTCTATACAATCTATTCTATACCTGTTGAAAAATCAAGGGACAAATTCACAATCAGCTCATCAAATTGGGATGGCAGTTTTAACAAGGCAGATAAATTCCTGTCAAGTTACCAAATTGGGATGAGGTGATTCAAGAAGAACATATCTAGAACCTGAAAATCAAATCAGCATGGTTGATATCAAGTTGGCTATGTTAATATGTTTTGTTTACCTTTGATTTTAATCAGTCATCAACTTGGTGGATTAATCGTACAGAGAAGCAACAAAAAAACACTGATATAAATTCCCTTTCACGAAATCTCGAGCAATTCCAGCTGTATCAAAAATGAAAAGTCTGGATCTGTCAACATAAATAAGCATGTAATTCGCATGCAGCACAAATCCTCACCAAATTAAAACCAAATGCCTCTTGGTCATTCTATCAAACATGTTATATGCATCGTTAATTTGTCTAATTAATCCATGTTGACTCACAACCCCTGTCATCGCAAGCAAATTCCACCACAAAAATTCAAACCCAGATCATTGGAGATACAAATTGTAAAACCAACCCATTATAACAACAACAAAAACTCATCCAGAGAACCAAAAACAAAGTCAAGAACAACACCTGCAATTTTCAGAACAAAAAATTAGCCCAAAAAACAACCCCACAACACCAATCACAAACATACCCACATGCAGAAATTCTTTTGGATTCGTAGAGCATACACAAGAAAAATAAAATAGAAATGATTTGTAAAAACTAACCTTAAAACCTCCGGTTATTCAGTTTCTGTTCTCCTTCAAATTGCAAACTTCAAACCTTAATCCCTTGTTGACAGAAATGGTGTTATTTTCAAAGGCTTCGGTTTCAATTGTGGCAATATTTGTCGAAGGTTTTGGTGCAGAAAAAGAATATTGCAATGGTAACTTGTCCTTTACCTGTTATCATTTATCATTTGCACAGCTATATTTAGTTGCCGAGGAGTGGAATAGCCATTTTGCCTGTCCAAATAACTATCCATCCTATTGGAGACTATGACAATCGATAAAAACTAAAAATTACATATATTTGCCTGCTCGGTTGGAGAGGTTCAGATTTAGCGATGCACAGAGCTATGTGTATGACTGGCACATTAATTTTGAAGATTTTTCCTGTAACTCCAAAGCCGAAGGCTTAGTTATGTCATGTTATAAGACCTCTCTACACCTTCAATGAAGGTTTTTGGTAATGATTGCTTCAATTTGTGAAAAGGAAGCAGACATGACTGCGGGGTCGGGAAACACCATGCAAGTGCCTTTGAAAGCAATGTTCGAAGCTCGCATGTCCATGATTGATGTCCTTGCGTAGCTAGGGATACTGTCTGATCACCTTTGCAGAATAATCATTACAGATCCAAATCAGTTCCCCTCAACGATCGAATGATCTTTATCTTTGTTATCTGTCTGTAGCTAAAGCGTTTTACCACACTGGAATATTGGACTGTAAAATTGTTTCTCTGCTAAAAAAGATTATTTTTGACATATTAAAAGAATTTAAATATTAAAGAATTAATTCAAAATATATTTTTTAATTTTATTTAAAAAATACTTTTAAAATAAAATACCAAACATACATTTATTGTCATGGCCTGGTCTTGGAGTACTGGTTCCATTAGAGCAAGTCCCCTTGGGTGGCACTTCAAACTTCAAAGTCTTGGCTTGTAGCGTATTGCCGCAAAAGAGAGGGAAGACGTTATTTTTGTGCTGTCAATTAAGCATCATTGCGTAGTTTTTTTAATGAAATCTCGTTCATTGTTGTAATTAAAATTAATTGTGTTTGTTATTTTAATTTTAAAATAAATATTTTTTCTCCAAATTTATTAAATTCACATGTAAATCCAAATCACATCATTTAAAAAAAAATAAAAAATAAAAAATATATCATTTTAAAACTTTAATTACATTGATTGAGTTATTGATTGATATCATGAGAATGTTTAAGATTGGAGTAATATTTTTTAAAAAATATTTTTTATTTAAAAATATATAAAAATATAATCTTTAACATTAATGCATGAAAATAATTTTAAAAATATTAAAAAAATTAATTTGAAATAAAAAAATATTTTTTTAAAAATACTTTTAAAAAGCAAAAAATAAATTAAAAGCAATGTCAATCAAGAAAAAAAAAGTGTAAAAAAAAAAAAGTTGAAGATTAAAGATTCGTACAAATTTATATATCTTCGTGACAAAGGATGTCAATTGTTAATGTCGATTTTTGTTTTGATTTTCACATCCGTCCACGTGGCCTTGAACTCTCTCCTGATTGCCACGAATTAGATCTAAGGTGACTCGTCACAGAACATCAACCCATGATAAAACGACGCCACACCAATTCCTCTTCGCATTTCACACACCCGTTACACATCCATCTTTCTCTCTCTCAACCCCTCGCCTCTCTTGCAAAAGAACCCCAAAATGTCGGACTCCGAAACTACCACCACCGTCTCCGCCACCGAACCGCCATCAGAAGACCACTCCTCTGCGGAGGGTACAGAGAAGCAGGCAAGCAGTGGTATTTCTTTTAGCATTTGGCCACCGACTAAACGCACTCGCGACGCTATTACAAGCCGTCTAATCGAGACCTTATCCACCCAGTCCGTTCTCTCTAAGCGCTATGGTACTATACCTCAAGAACAGGCCTCCAAAGCCGCCCTCCGCATTGAAGAGGAGGCATTCTCTGTCGCCACCGCCGTGGCTTCCTCCGAGAAGGACGGGCTTGAGGTTCTCCAGCTATACTCCAAGGAGATCAGTAAAAGGATGTTAGAGACCGTCAAGGCTCGGGCTGGATCGGGTGTCAATGGTGATGATAGTGCGACGGAGACAGCGAGCGCTGATGTGACGCCGAGGGCGGTGGAGAATGAAGAGGTTTCGAGCTCTGCCGAGGCTGAAGCTTGATCGAATTAAGGTTTTTAGCTTCATATTTGATATGCTTTAGGTTTTTTAATCTTTTTAATTTTGGTGCTTACTATGTTGAGATCTGGATATAATAACTTATGGTTTTTTATGGTGATTATACGATGATTATGATTTAGTAATATTATCAATGACTAGGTTTATTCTAATTTCTGATTGTTACAGCTTTTTGTTTTTGATGTGCTTAGTATTTTCTGGGCTAATTGTGATCGCGATAGTGTAATTGAAATGAGAATTTAGATCTCATGGGCATGTTCATTGATTGATATCATAAAATACAAGGCACGCTGATGGGCTCGTGTTAGGGATTTGATTTAATGATGGGCAGATTTCGTTTTGTGTATGTAATTGTGAGATCTTAGAGCCAAGTCGGTTGTGCTTGATGAGCTTAAATTCGTATAGCTGTGGCTTTTTGCTTATCTTGAATTTCAATTGGGGCATTTTATACAATTGTTTTAGAAATATAATCACTATACTACATTGCTGGAGGGTAGTGACAACAAAGGGAAATTGGACATATTGTGAAATGGGAAGAAAGTGGGGGGAAAGAAAAATGTTATGAATCTACATAATATTGCAGTATTTCTTCTGTCAATTGTTGGTGTTTTGAGATGTCTAAAAGAAAAAATCATTCCTTTTGTAATGAGTGAGAAGACATTGTTATGCTAGTCAACCCTTGATAAGCGAGTTGCGCAATTCTCATGAGATTCTTTTGTTTAAACTAAGCTAAATGCAAATACAAGTCTTCAATTTTCACTCAGACTCATGAGATTCTTTTGTTTAAAATAAGCTAAATGCATATACAAGTCTTCAATTTTCACTCAGACACCTCATACCCCTTTGCTTAACTAATTTGTAGTATGCATGCTTGTATGATGGAGTGTGGATATGAAGCCCCTATGCTAGTTGTTTTTAAAAAAATATGCAATTTGGATAGTTGAACCCAGGGAAGTTTCTGTTCTAGAGAGTTTGGTGTTAATAATGTTTTCTACCATCTTTTCAGTTGATCCAAGTTTCAACTTGGTTCCTATACTTAATCGTTCCTTTGTTAACCCCAGCAGTCTGAAATTCCTTTTTAACAGTCTAGGACATTAGGCACGAGCTACTAGTATCATGCTTAGTGATTGGGAAGTGTTCTTGTCCCCATTCTTTTCTGCATCATATACTGATCTTTCTGTGTTGGGTTGTGGACAGTTTCAACTTCTGAAATCAGTTAGACTTAAATTTGCCAATGGTAACATCTCTCACTGCAAAATGCAGCCATTTCATTTTCTGGAATTTAAATCAGTTAGTATGACTGCAGTACAAGAGGCAGCCTATCTCCCTCTTTATCTGACATTTTAATTCATGTTTTTTTTTTTTGGCTGGATCCTCCGGGCATAGTGTCTTTAGCAAATATTTGTTGTTTGGTTTATATTTCTGTTTAAGCAATGTATCAATATTCTGGTCTAATCTATGATGACCTGCCTCACCTTAGTACATTTACTCAATGTCTAAGCTATGTTGCTTCTTGGTCAGCATGATGAGGTGGTTATCTGGGGAGTGGTGGGTATACTTTCTGATCCTGTTGATTATACCCTTGATGTGTGTCGTAGTAAAGATTTGATACTTGAAATTCACCCCCAATACCTGACTGCTTTGGTTTTAAGGGTATAAGCTGTAGTCTAACTAGGTTGGTGCTTTACCAATATTAATACTTAGTCTATGCTCATATTAGGCTGATAATAGCATTGTGACTTGAAGTATGGAATTGCGGTGTTTGAAAATGACCTGTTTCTTTCAAGGCTATGGACTTTTATACTGTAGTTTTGTGAACCACATACATGCTTGTACACTATAACATTCCTTGCCCCTCAACCCTGTGATTCTGACTGGGTTGGATTACTACAATTGCTATGATGCTTAAGAAAGTTATCATGGGATAACAAAATGCTGTCATAGGTTTCAAGTTTTCCAGTCCTGCTCTTCCGTCTCCATAGGGATATTTCACACTATTGCACTGCACATCTGAGATTGCCTTTGCGTTTCAAGGCCTTGCAAAGCTGTGTTAAGAACAGCAGTTCAAAAGCCATTCACTCGATCCTAACTACCACGTTCCAACTCTATAGCTTTTACTGAAAGGAAGAGGGTATTAATCAATAATACTCAGCTTTTTGTCTAGAATGTCACCTTTTGGATGAAGTGGATTTTGCTTCAAAAACTTTTCATTGCACGGAGCTGCATTTTCTAGATGGTTGAAATATTTTGAAAGTTTTCCCTTGATACTTGATTCTTTGTATGATAAGTTGGTAACCTAATTGAAAGGATATCAACTGTCGGTAATTTGTAGTTATTTCGAGGACCACATAGGAGTTGTTCACATTACAATCTAGTCGAAGGCTCATGTTTAACCATATAGTCCATGCATCAAGGTTAATTTTTGGGAAACAAACCGGTGCGTCAATATGAAAGGATTGGCATGAAAGTTTAAATTGTTTTCAGGTCTTCTGGATGTTCTGTGGTTTTTATCCTCGGTGCCTAGAAAGAAACTTCAATCCCTTTACGTGACATCAACATGAGCGGTGGCTGAAGTTATTCTCTTGCACACTCTGGAGTCAGGGATTTAGTATAAAAACCATAGTTTTTTAGTCCGGTGCGAGTCGCGGTTCTGCAGTGTTAATTCACGGCTTAGCGGGGCAACTGAAGTTTTTATGCCGAATTAATGTCATTTTTTTTTTTATTTTCTACAGATGTTTTGGGGAAAAAAAACTTATTCAAAATGAAACCTGGCTTGGGCCATGGGCCGGTTGGCCGATTGTGAGCTAGGCTCTAGCTCGATGGTTTTTATACATATGATAAAAACAACATATTAGGTGCACTGATATGACAGGGTCAGTGGATGTTGTGTCACAGTAGGTCCACTGCATTAGCTCTTTCTCACTACGATTGATCCTCGTTAAAAATGTAAAATAAACTGGTCAAGATTTGAGGGTGAGCGGTTTGGAGAGGGAAATTATGCGGCAGGTTTGAGAATTCAACTTTGACTCCCTCCAAATCAACCTTTTTTCTCAACTCTTGCAGACTTTGATGTGCGGCTGCAGCTGTATTCCCAAGTTTTCGACCAGAAAATTACAGTAGGTGGTGGTGAACGCATTTCTGTCTAAATTATATAATTCCCATCCATTTGAATTCAATCGCAAGCTAGGGTGTCGGCAATAGAAGCTCGGTGTACTAGTTGTCGGTTCTCTACTACATTTTATTTGCTCTCTCTGTTTTCTTTCCTGAGAAAAAAGGTGGTGTTTGACAAATAGTGACATGGATGAAATATTGAGCTTGCCAAAAAGGATAGAAAGAGTTGTTAATTTGAACTTATCGAGTTGTCCACTTTAATTCTGCTAATAACATATGGTGTAAATTGATTTTATGATATAATCATAATAGAAAAGGTATAGGTTTCTCTCCAAACTAATCTCAAGAGGGAGACCCGATTCATTTAATTGCAATTTTCTAGCACAAAGTTTTGCTGGTTGGATTGTCTATATCTTTTTATGATGACCAGTTTTCATTTCGAGCATGCCTCTAAGGTCGTGTGTTTGATAATGCACTTCAAGTAATTTGGCAAAAATATTTTGTAATTAAAAATATATTTGAATAATATTTTTTCAGATATTTTATAATCTTTTATATTATTATATCAAAATTATCAAAAAAACATTAATGTGATATTTTTTTCAAATAAAAAACAATTTAAAAAAATATATTGAAATATAAAAACAAACAATCACTTGGAAATAGCAAACAATAAATCAAGCACAGCACCTTATATTTTATTGCAAATGGAGGCAATATCAAGTGTCCATATTTTATTTATAGCCATGCTATCAGAATCTTCTTTTGACTTGGAGGCATTAATGTTTACATAATTGTCCGAGCAAGAGAATAAAGCTTGTCGACTTCTCTGAGTGCATTGGATCATAGCATGGGTACAGAATTTATAAGAAAAAACAGCTCATTACTCACAGATGCATTTTCTTCATAAGATTGAATTTCAAGAGATAACATTACGTGCTGTATATAAAGGTATAGGCCAAATTGTATCCAAAGAGTGTATCTATACTGTTTGTTTATCTCTAGCACTACGAATTACATTGTACTGGTCTTAAGATCAGTCCTCTGAAGGGACCATCCTGGGAAAAAAACATGAAAACATGGGGGGGGGGTGCAAAAAGAGTAATAAAATCTGAGTGTTAATGGCCGGGGCCTCTTTTGCTCGGGCCAGAAGCCAATTGAAACATGAAGCTTCTCAACGAGGGACGCCTGCTAGAGTTGTTTGAAGAAACAACAAATGAAGCCATGCCCTTTGATCCTTGAGCTCCATCTACTTGCTGGTATCCTGTGGTAGTGATGGTGCTGGTAGTAGAACGAAGGGCCCTGCAATGGACTGCTCTCATCTCTGTCGACACCACCAATAGCGTCAGGCCTACCACAAACCAAAGGCTCCTCAATGAGCTCCCTTTTTTCATTGAGATTTCCATACCCTTAATTTGTTTCGAATTTCTATCTCTCAGAGAGGGTCGTCTGAACTTGTTTCGATCAGTGCTGATCTCTCACACGAAGCTGGACTATGCTTATTCTGTGATTGTTGTAGGGCTTTGTATAGATGTGCCGTGGATGCATATATTTATAGCAGCATATGCTTGGAATGGACGGTGAGGCTCTTTGTCAAGTGGGACCATAACAAGATCCTTTGACTTTATTGACCACTGCCCTGGGGAAGCACCGTCTTGTACCTACAAATGTAAACACACGCTTTGATTCTGAATTCTGAAACCGTGTGAAACCATGCAGAAAGCACAATTTTGTATCACTCAGCCTCGCACACATATATGTATTCTTCATGTAAATTTAGACGGTCAAATTGAAACAGCATATAAGACTCCTTTTTATTTATTTGGATTCGAGAAAAGCTCATCTTTTATGAAATATATTTTGTGAATCTAAATAAACAAGTAAAATTTTGATTATTTCAGCTCTTATAAAAGATACATGTCCTGATTTAAATTTGAAACTTGCTTTTCTGACCTCAAATTTTTTACTATCATGTCACACTTCTTAGATACATATAAAACTTTTCACTATTATTGGCATCGTATTTGTTTTTTAAAATATTTTTTTATTTTTTTAAATTTAATTTTAAAATCAGCATCATCAATTTATATATTTAGAAGTTGTCACCGAATGCAGCGAGCTTCAAGGCAGGAACCCTTGGTTGGTTCACACAATTTTCTGATATGTATAACCAAGCTTAGCTGGCTGTCGTCGTTGGCAACTTCTAGTTGTAATGTCAAAGCAAGGCGTGCCCATGCTCAAAGTTTTCCACGTTACTTTTCAAACCACATGCCTTTCAAAATGCGATTGTGATTAAATTGTAAAATCTTGCTCTTTATTCACCTACAAAAGGATTGACAATAAGATATGGAATGACATCAAGTCTACCTTTTGACTATTACATAAACTCGATACTGGTTGCCAGTGCTTTGTTATACTTTAATTAAACTATTAATTTACCTGTCTTTTTGGTACCCATTGAGACTTAATTTGCTGTATGCATGGAATTAATCAACTGATTTCCATGAGAGGGCTTCTCTACTTTTACAGTCGTCGTTTTAAAAAATAAATTACAATTTTTTTTATAATTAAAATTTTAAGATAATGTTTTCTATGAAATTCAGAATGGCAATGTGTAACCAGTTAATTACAATGAAAATATCGGTGTACTATGTGCATCTACGTCGGCATGCATGCTACCGATGTCCTTGATTGGATGATAATCGAGTTTTAAGCTGCTAATTTCTGTAATCAAAATCCAGTGGTCATCTCATATCTTTTACCTACTCTGATCGCAACAATAACACTTTGTGATCAGAAAATCTCGACGCAATTAGGTTGCTAACATAGTGTTTATGAGTGTAATTAAGGTGAACGGTAGGTTTTAATAACAAAAAGGGCCAGACAAATATTACATCATACTTGTGTTTCATTAAGTCCTGACGACCCTCTTCATTCACATGTGTCCATAGAAATCAAATGTCAAAGTTTTGAAATACCAGCGTGGTGTCTGCGGGAATACTTCGACAGATTATACAATGCGTTATTAATTGGGCGAATCTATAAATCATTTGGGTAATCCAAATCAACTAAATTTAAATTGAATTTGATCCGGTCAATTAAGTTCTTAAAAATCTGGCCAAGTTAATAAGATTTTATGATTCGGTTCAACTCGAAACTCATCTTAAATCAGAATTTAAATTCCAAATTTCTCGGAGCAGGTGAGGTTATACAAGACACCTTAATTGCAACCTAACCTCTCAAAGGCAAAATCCAGTTCAATTGATATAACTACCAATTATTCAAACTGATGCCAAATATATGCTAGGATTTGCCTTTGTTTTCTTTCTATTAGTTTGATTTGTTTACTAGCCACCCAGTTCCAGTAATGATCAAATCAGCCAACTTGCAGCCAAATCCGGGTTCGTTTTGCAAGATTTACGGAACTCGAATATATATATTTATTAAGACACCTACAATTGTGTGTTCATGAACATTGTGAATCACGAACGTACGCTCGTGTTTTTTAGTTTTTCTATACTAAATTTGGCTTACCAATTTACGACATAAAGTTGATAAGCTTGCCAGAACAATTCTTTCGTAAAAGAATATGATTACGGTTTTATTTGTGAAATTAAAAAAGTGGAGCAACAGTTCATTTAAAAATTCCATAACCCTCTTGCTGACATATATAACTTTTTAAATAATAATAATAATAATAATGTGTAAGCATTTTTATTGGTGAGATGTAAAAATGAGTTTTGGTATTTTTAGTTCATGAATGAACCTTATTGTAGATTTGTACTTAAAATAGTTAATTTTTAAAATAATTATTTTTTTATTCTTCCAAAATAAAGGTAGAGAGATATGTTTAATTTTAGGGGAAATGGGATCAATTTAAAATCTACTTTTCTTTTCTCAAGGCATGCTAGTGGTATTTTTAATTTTTAAGTTGAATAAAGTCGACATTTTTTATTTTGATTTTATCGTGGTCAATTATAATCCATGTGATATTAAATAATCAATTTAGAAGTGAATAAGATGGATGTCATCTAAAATGGCAATGGTAATTGTTATAGCTGTGGAGTTATTTTTTCAAAATAAAATCAGTGTACAATCTGTCCTTTTTCCCTACAGGGGAAGACGAAAATGCTATCCATATTCATGATCCTCCATCATTACTATTTTTTTCTTCTCATAGTAGGTGAGCTGATTAGTCTCCGATTGCATTCGATTTTCACACCCAATTTGTTCACGCATACAGCAACAAGCAGATAGCAATCCTGCAGCCATCACAAGATTTTCTTCTTGTCCTGGCGTGACTTGCTTAAACCGGTGTATAGCGTGTGCCCTGGAGATGTCAACCCATCATGGATCTTGCGCCGATGAAAACAATGGCGTCAACATTATGATGCCTGTGAATGTTAATTTTCATATTTCTTCATCTGTGTTGCTAGACTGGCAAGAATTCCTGCAGTGGATCTTGGAATAGCCCGGCAGGAGGCGAATAAGCCGGCACTTGCCGAGGTTGAAAGTTGTGGATTTGTGTTTCCATTTAGCAGAAGTGGCAAGAGATCGAGAGGCGTTGACATTATTGAACCAGATCCTCTCCTCATTCACGGGTCGACTCGTAGAAGAAATAATATTTCATTTTTCCAATAAAATCCATTTAAATATAGGGAATTTGGTGAGCATGGAGCTTTCTCAAATTCCATGTTATTATTATAAGATTGACAAGCCCTGATTTAGAAGTATATGAGCAGAAAACATGCAATATTATGTAGATAATATATCTATGGAGTCTTACCTAATCTTCATATAAAATCAGCAAAGAATTTATTTATATGAAAAAAAATCACCAGGGTATTTATGGAATTTCGAGCGTATCCAAGGGGCCCATTAACCATATGATCAGAGGCCGCTCTGTAAAGTGATGGCCGTGTTATTCTTTTATTCTTGTACTAGGAATATTATTTTTTTTGGTGGGTGGTGACTTAATTTTATATACAAGCTTGATCTTATTAATTAGCAATGGTTGATATATAATAATAAGTTTGACTGTAGTGAAAGCTTGTTTGCAGTATGCAATTTCACTTTGTCGAGTACTTGTCACGATCATGAATCACATTTTGTGCTGAAATCGGGTGCCTTCTTCAAGACTTTTTTGCATTTTGGACCAACAAACCATGCCTTAACATCTGGCATGTGTTGAAATTTCTCGAGCAGAATTGAGGTGCATATGCGCTGTTTATTTCCCTAACAGTCCATGAATTTTCCACTTTCATTCTCCTATTTATACCCAAAACATTTCATTTTTTTTCTAGCAAACAGCTTGAGCAACAAAAATGAAGTATCCTTGTCATAGCTTCTCACATTCGTTGCTTAAATTCCCTGTCACCATTATCACATTCATCCTCGTCCTCTCATGTTTCATGAACGTGGAGGGCTCTAGGACTTCAGGGCGGCACCTGCTTTTTCCCAGTTCAGTCAACGCATTCAAGACAGCTCCAGCTTATGCCAGTCACAGTCACAGAGGGATTGAACACCTAGCCCAAGAGTATTCTGGCCCCAGTCATGGAGGGATTGGTCACTAATTTATAACCCCTTGACCACCAAGTTCATATTGAGCTAATTGTTTCTATATATTTTTTGTTTCTATTTCCATTCAGCTGCCTGCAGAAAAGTTTGAACCACGTCCTCATTAATACCATGTTCTGTTCGTGACTGCATTGAAGAAGGTGCAGAAAAGTTTGAACCACGTTCTCATTAATACTATGTTCTGTTCTTGACTGCATTGAAGAAGGGTGAGCTAACTCCGAGAATCCATCTCCGATTCAGATTGCAGGATGCAACTCTCCTGCATGGAGCTAGAATCGGTAGTAATCAACGGTCAGCCATACAATGTTATATTTGCTTATTGTTTTGGGAAAATGCAGGAATGTATCCTTCTGCGTTTATTCCATTTCTATGTGGACTGAATTTTTTGAGAGTATATATGATAGTCATGTGTATTAAATATAAATTATTTAATTTAAATCAAATCTTTATGATTTGATGTAAAATAGTGAATAACATTAGCTTAATTAAATGTTTGACATTTTATTTTATTTTTACAAAATTGAAGTCATTAAATTAGAAATCAATTATGAGAATTACAACATGATCGATGATATTTCTTAAAAAATATAAAAGAATCCAAATCTCATACCCTACTTATTAAGTTTCAATACTGCTTACGCATCAACCAAGTTGACAGAAGCTCAGCTAGACATGAAAACTTTAACTCTAATGTGTCTTGTAACTGTCTACTCTATTTATTTTTGGTAGCTTTTGCCTCTTTTTTCCAGCTAGTTAAGTTGTTTTTGTCATTGCATCCTTAATTTTTGAACACCTCGTGTTTATGAAGACATTTTGGCATTTGTATCTCTTCACGATTTGATTATTAAGAGTATAAAAAAAGATTCATATTTTCATAAAAAAAAAAAAAAATCATTTCGTGACACCAAAAGCAAAGTTATGCATAGCCGAGATCACAAAAATGAGTATCCCATACCAAAGATTAATGGCTAAAATAAAATATAAACTTGATTGATAGTAATTAAGACTTCATTAAAGAAGATTGCCAAGTTATTAGGAGATTATTTTAGCAAGCCTTACTGATAGAAAGAGGCAAGAGCTCGAGCAAGAAATCACTCAGGATTCAGAAATCGATCACAAAATCGACCACACCCTACAATTACATATTCCCATATCCATGAACACACACGACACAACAAGAAGATCGTAAGATGAAGAAAGAGTTCTGAGTGAAAAGGAGAAAAGCCTGCTCACATTCAATTCTTTTCATGAAGGAAGAGAAAGAGAGCGAGGCTCGATCTAAATTGATGAGAGTTCAGGATGGGTGGGAACATGAAACGTAAATTAAAGAGCATTAGTTCGAACAAGAAAAGGACAAACGTTGTCTTGTACAGGAATCCATTTTGATTTCCATGCAATGGAAGGAATGGCTAACTTTTTTTGAAGGGCATTCCATTCAATGAGAGTTGTATGACCAAAAAATCAAAGAAATTAAATCAAACAACGTAGATTTGCTCTCGGATTTTGGGCAGTCACGGAAGGAAAGATGGGATGGTTATTTGACTTTGCCATTGCTAGAATCAAGTTGCTAAAGCAAGAGGGTAATGTTGCCAGTATCGGCAGATTTCTTGCACCCCGAAAAAACAAAAGTGTAGGCAGACTTGGGAGATTTTCATTTTCGACCGTTTCAGGAACGTAGGTCTTGTTGCCACATTTGACTTCGGCTCGCAACTTGGGCTATTATTTAAATAGATTAAAGGGTGACTATGCTCTCTTATAAACTGTCAGTGCTCTTTTAACTGTTTCATAAAATTCGAACTGTCCTGCCTGATTAGTCTCGGATTCATTCTCATGAAACCTATATCAATTTGGGTCCAAAAATAATAATAATTTTTTAAAAAAATATAAAAAATAAAATCAGTTTTCTTTAAGAGAAAAATTGTAGAACCAATATAGATTACCTTCCTCACCACCTCTGTGACGTAATCATCGTCATGATCATATTTTATAGCCATGTTCCCATCAGCAAAGTCCACCAGTAAAGCCATGTGGGGTGTTATCCTAAACAGTGCGTGCTCCGCGATGCTCTCTTAGCTCAGGCACGTGATGCCTGTTTTAGGCCCTAGATCGTGGGGACAAATAGAAGTCCCAGCAAAGGCCCATTAACGTCCTTTTCTTCATTAAAAATAATATTATTTTTGTTTTTTATTATAGCTCATTAAACCAATAAGAAATAATAAAATATATTGATTGAAAGCTAAAATATTGCGCCACAATTTCAAACCGTGTCTAATACTTGAGCAGAGACTAGGACAGCCCGGTGAGTTGCCCGAATACATCCAGTGCAGGTAAGCTTGTCTATGGGTCCAGAAATGACATGTCGTGGATACATGGCGCACGTAAACATACACACATGAGAGAGTGATCGCCAGGGCTGTCAATCAATCCAAAAATATTATTTTAAAATAATAAATATTAAAAATATATATATATATATATATATATATATATATATATATATATGTATGTATGTATATATATATGTATGTATGTATGTATGTATATATATATGTATGTATGTATGTATGTATGTATATATATATGTATGTATGTATGTATGTATATATATATGTATGTATGTATATTGAGATTAAATAATAGTTCAGTTAAGCTAATTCGACTTTGAACTCCAAAATAATAGTGAAGCTTTATTCGTTGTTTCTTTTAGTCGATCTTGAACTCGATCACAAATAAAATAAAACCAAACAAGTGTAACTTTTTTAATATGATTATATAGCAAATTATTTCGTTAAATTCATTTAGTAACTTACAAAGAGTGGAGTTAAGATATTTAGATATTGTTTGTCACTGCATTTAAAAAATAATTTTGAAAAAATTGATTTTTTTTATTTTTTCTGTTTTGAATTATTTTTTTTTAATATTTTTAGATCATTTTCATATGCTATGTCAAAAATATTTTTTTTTTAAAAAAAAATCATTTTTAATTTTTTTTTAAATAAAAATATTTTCAAAAACAATCATAATAACAATCATAATATTATTTAGAGGCTAAACTAGAGAAAAACAATTTAAGGGAGTAAAAATTAAATTCTACTAGTTTTAGGGTCAAAACTATAAATTGTGCAAGAGAGACTGAAAAAATAATAATTGATGAGGTTAGGCCTACCACTCTCCCTGTCTCAACCCTGTATCTTATAAAAAAACTTGATGACGTAAGTAGTGATTGACAGTATTTTATTAGTTAAATCATTGCATTTATTTTCTTAAGAGAATAAAAAAGTTATAATTCATTAAAAGTAATAAGAATATTCTATCTAATATTCTTTTAGTTGTATCTCTGAATTTATCTAAAGTGAATAACTAACATGATGTTCCTGTTTGTGTTTTATAGGTAATTAGCATTTATTATTTAATAAAAATATTTTATCATAATAATATCACTTAAAAAGGCCTGTTCAAAGCTTCAAACACGTGGCTCTACTCGCTGAGATCCAATGCCAGTTGCAAGGCTCTGGCTGATGCTGATTGCTCTATTATTGTTATTTGTCATCCAACCATCGCATTCGGAAGCATTCCTTCATGATTTTTGGCCTAACTCTTCCCATTTGCTCACACAATAATATTATATTAATATATGCTTGTTTTCTAATACAAGGACAGATTGTTCCTGATACTTTTTTATGAAGTTTTGTTGATGCCATGGCAAATCCCACGGAGATAAATGGTTTGTTTGGCAGTAGGAGATGCTTTTAAATTGCCTGAAAAATTATTTATTTTTCATTTAAACATGTTTTTTTATTTTAAGTTACAGTCAAAACTTAAATTTGATTGTATATTATAATTTATAGTTTTTTTTTTAAAAAAAATGAAAAATCTAAGGTATTTGACACTGTGTTTTAAAAATATTTTTGAAAAAAAATTATTTTTTATTTTAAATTAAATTATTTTTATGTGTTTTTAGATTATTTTCATGTGCTAATATAAATATTATTTTTTTTAAATAAAATATTTTAATATATTTTTAAACACAAAAATATTTTTAAAAAGCTTCAAAACAGTCACGTCAAACATACAAAACGTAATTTATATGCTTTTGCATGGCTTGTTGATTATAAGAATTATCTTGACTTTGCGCGTGGGAACTTTGGATTCTCAGGATCACCTCAACCATGCCAACTTGCTAATCACATGGTTATGGTCAAGGGCCATTGCCAATCCACTTTGTAATGAAATATAGTGTAGAAAAAAGAGGGAACTTATGGAGCAGCCAGCGTGAGGATCCGGTGGGATCGAGATAATGTGAGCCGGGTGATGCCAAAAACCTCACTTTCAAACCAGATACTCGAAATATTGTTTGGAATAACTATAGCAAAACAACAACTTGGAAAGCTAAGGGCAGGAAAAAAAAAGCTAAGGGCAGGAAAAAAAAAGCTAAGGGCAGGAAAAAAAGAGTAGAGTAGAAGAAGCTCTTTTCTCTACCACTGAATTTTCTACCTTCCCTTTATCCCATCTTTCGTTTTTCTGTTTCCTGTTCGAGGACCTGTGACCTTTTGTTGGTTTTCCCGAGCAGCCATTGGAGGCTCTGTGAGTGCCCTGATGCTCCATGAATCCATGCGCAGATTAAGCCCAGCCAATTGGTTAATAAAAAGAAAGTAGAAGAAGACCCAATCCACTTTATTCTGAAACACTTTTACGATGAAAAGACAGGTAAAAGTCATATGATTTTGTGGTCTAAAAAGTTTGTCATTTCTTACATAATTTTTACTTAGATTGTAAGTTATTAGAATTTATTTATTTTCATTGTTTTGTAAGAGCTTTTTAACATTTTGATATCACTAATAAAGTAAATGGATCATCAACACTGATTAAGTCCTGCACCTTGACATGATTTTATACATGATATTAGTTTTTAAAATGTTTTTTAATTGAAAATAAATTAAAATAATATTTATAATAAACAAATAAAACTCAGATTTTCATCCATATCTGTCTCGACCACGATACTGTATAGAGGCGTACAATACAACAAAAGGTCGAAAAACACGACTCAATAATCCCAAGTGGCTTCGAGCACAGTTCTATCAATAACAATAATAATAATAATAATAATAATAAAAGTCTTAATTCAGTTTCAGATGGTTTGTTTCTCCTCTTGCCTATTTCTTTCGGTGATTTCAGTCACTCGCGCTCTGCAGTGTGATGTCCAGACGTGTGCAATACAACAAAAAGGGGGCCAGACAACACAGGAGAAATAATTAACAAAGCCAGTTCATTCCAAACTTGTTTGCTAATCCTAGTCTGACAAAGATCTAAAGACTTCGTCAATTTGTTTATTTTTGTGGTCGTTTTCAGCAAAGTTATCTATTTTATTTTAGTTTGTGTTTTGTTTTTAAATGTTATATAACATAATTAAGAAAATAAAAACTAAATTGATATAATTTGATTGATTTGATAAGTTAAAAAATAATATAAATAATTGATAAAAATATAATTTGATTAAAAAAATAATAAAAATAATAATTTTTTAAAAAATAAAACGGTAATATATTTGGCTGATTTAGATTAACATTTTAAATTTATAATCTAGATCATGAAACTATGATAACCCGGAATTCCTAATAAACTCATAATTGAATAGTGAAATTACTCTAAAAAAACACAATTAAATTTAAATTTAGATAAAATTATAAAAATATCATTAATAATCTTTAAATCTTCCAAATCTTTGACTGCTCTATAATTTTACAATAAAATATATTAATATGTCAAAAAAATATCATTATTTTTTAAAGAAACAAACCACAATTAATCCAAATCTACAAAGTCCTAAAAGTCAGACTTCTTTTGTGTTTTTGTGGTAATTTCTACCATAGTTGTTTTAAAAATAAATATAGTTTTTTTACAACAAAAATTTCAGGAAAGAGTTTTTAGTCAAACTTATCATTCAAGCATGGTTGGTGATCCATCCTGGTCCGGTAGAACCATGATTTAATTTACCGTGCTGACTTGAAATATTTATGACCTCGAGCATGTGCTTATTATTGTGGAGTTTTTTATAGTCACGGAATTAAGAAAAAAAATGTTTAAAAATCATATTTTTTTTATAATTGAGATTTAAAAAAAATAGTTAAACTCAAATAAAATTATGAAATTATGAAATGTATTAAATAATTAAACATTTTCAAAATTTAGTTGAACCTCGGGTGGCACAGCTAAATTGATCAAACGTTGACGTTTTATATGAATTGATTAGATGACCTTTAAATTAACTCAAATTCTTTTTCAAAGTTTGACAATATTTTCAAGTTTAATCCCAAAACAACATGATAAAAAAGAAGAAGAAAATGGGCTGATTGTTCCCAGTTTCTATTTAAAATAAAATATTTTTATTATTATTTTAATACAATAATATTAAAAATAAATTTTAAAAATATTTTTAAATAAAAAACATTTTAAAAACGAATCACTCCCACCAGATTAAACAATTCCTGCAAAATGAAGAAACAAAACACACCGAAATACAAATAAAAAAATATATTAAAAGAAACATAAAATCGGACAAATTCATCAATTGCATGTACACAACTTGACAGGATTTTGTTTTTGTTTTAAGAAAATGAGCATCAACTCACCTTCTTGTCCTCTTCGATAACAACCAAGACCAGGCCCCATTAGGTCCATCATCTCTTCTCTACCCCAACCTCCTCCGTTATTTCCTTTATCTAACGCTTTCCCTTCTCCTTCTCCGTCTCATTCGTCTCTCCATGAAGCGCCCACTTGATACCGAAACCGAAAATCACAACAAATTCGACATAAAAATGAAGAAGAAAAGACACCAAGAAGAAGGCGAAATCAAGGAAGAAGTAGAATCTGAAACCAGTACAGGAACTGGCTTTATGAATTTAGACGAGAATTTACTTTTCGAAGTGTTGAAGCACGTAGACGCGAGGACCTTAGGGAGGGCATCCTGTGTTAGCAAGCAGTGGCACAGGACAGTACAGGATGAGAGGTTATGGGAGCTGATCTGTACCAAGCACTGGGCTAATATTGGTTGTGGTAATCAGCAACTGAGATCTGTTGTCTTAGCTCTTGGTGGGTTTCGTCGACTTCACTCCCAGTATCTCTGGCCTCTGTCAAAACCACAATCAATTCCTGCACCCTCTGCTTCTTCTTCTCCGTCTGCCTGGAGTCCGTTCCCGCAGATTATTGGGAATAAGCCACCAGCTAGGTGGGGCAAGGACGAGGTGCATCTGTCTTTGTCTCTGCTTTCCATTCGGTATTATGAGAAGATGAATTTTAGTAACAGAGGAAGGTGAATCAGAGCTAATCTGAGTAATTTATATAAGAGTGTATTGTTAATCTTTTCCCCTTGTTTTTGTCCAAATTTGATTTGGGTTTTCTCTTTTTTTCTGGGTTTTGGTTTGGGTTTTTGTTGTATTTGATGTCTGCTATGTATGTAAGCTTATTGTAATGAAAAATGCTGTTTCACATTTTTGCTAGATTCTATGTTTATGTACAAATGAGGAGCAGTGGAAGGATTATGTTTTAGTCTTTGGTCTTGCAAGAGCTACAAATCTGCGTTTGGACAAGATGAGAAAATCGTGATGATATTTTTATGTTTTCGATTGGAGGAAGAAGCATCAACAGACAGAGCCAAGGTGGGTACAGTTGAAATTAAATGTCTGCCACTGCCCATGTTGTTTGTCAATTTTGCCATGGCCTGATTGTAAGAGACAAGAGATTGGGTATGTTGAGGATTCGATTTGTGAAAAGCCTTTGATGAGTCCCTGAAAAGAGGATTAGGGGCTTTTTGGGAGTATTTTACGGGTGTTTTTGAAATTATTTTTTTATTTATAAATATATTAAAATAGTATTATTTTATTTTTTAAAAAATATTTTATATATTGATATGTGAAACTAATTTTTAAAAAAATAATAAAAATAAAAATTTAAAATCCAGCGCAAAACATCCCTGATTGACTGCCAGATTGTCGTATATGTGATCTTCATGATTCCTTTGAGAAACACCTAGGGGCGTTTGGCAGCCCTGATAGACTCCATTGGACTGTTTCTCGTTATATTTCAAAAATATATTTGAAAAAAATAATTTTTTATTTAAAATAATTTTTTTAATAATAAAAAAATATTTTGGGTCAGTTTCGAGAAATTCTTTCATAATAATGGAGTTTCATTGAGAAAAAAACACATTTTGAAGTTGAATCATGGATGGGGTTACCCAATGTTATGCCTCGAAGTCGGAAGGCTCATGGGTCACATGCAATTTCTGTTTAGTCTCAACTCTTTATTTTTTTTTACCCTGAGGTGGCCAGTCAAAATTGAATTGTTTCAATCAAGTCCCCACTCCCAAGTTTTCGATTATTCCTGGTGATTGGGATCTATTTATTTATTTATTAGAAAGGGCTGGTGTCTTGCAGGCATTTTTATCAGACACCACAAGTCAGGACTCGGGAGGCCTTTCAACTGCTATGATATCTCATCTCGGCCCATTTGTAAACTCCCGTTGCTTGGACGCAGGCCCACTTAACGGCTCTTCACAAGCATAAGAAGGCCTTCCGAAACAAGATTATGTGTTGCTCTCTAAGTGGATCAATGGATACGAAGAACAGGGTAATAAAAATATACCTCTCCTCTACTCTCCTTTATGTATTTATTTATTTATTTTAATTACCATTCCTGTTTTTCTCTCATTCTCGTATCTATTTATTCTTTATGTTATATCTGTCAAGGGGCAATTATTAAATGTGGAAATTCACCGGCTAATGGAGTAATCCTTCGTTTATTTTTCTTAATTTGCCACATCCTTACTTGGAATATTAGCATTCTATTTAATTACCACACTTTTTTATCTACAGTTTTTTTGTTCAAAAAACAGATGCCATTGTCAATAGAGGAAATTAAAGTTTTACATTATGAGGTAAATACGAAGAGAAATCACCAAATTTATCTATATATATTAGATCAATATGGAATGAGTTCTTGAAAAATAAAATGTTTGTTTCTAAGAGGAAATTTAGTTTAGATTAATGAGTAGACTATTTTGAAAATACTCTTATTTTCAAATCAAAATTGATTTTATGTTGATTAGAACATTTATTGTCATAATTAATTGTTTTGCCAATAAAAAACAATTTCTAGTAATGCAATGTATTTTTTGTCTGTAATTGTTTTCCCAATAATCATATGAATAGAAAACTTTCATCGGTAATTTGTTTTCATTAGTGATTCCTTCGGAATTGAATCTATCGATGAAAACAATAACTATAAATCTATCGACGGAAAGAACGACATCAATTCCATTAGTATATTTTGTCAATGATATCGTTGGAATATACCATCGATGATTCTATCATTAACATTCTGCTTGCGAGTCAATCAATATATTCTATCAATAATATTCTAGCAGTGTAGTCATCGGTAATAGTGATATTTTGAGTAATTATTATCCAACACTCTAAAGAATATTGGCAGACCATAGATAATGGAATCAATGATCAAATGTAAATGATGGAATCATCGATGATATATTTCACTAGCATCACTGACCAAATATATTTGTTGATAACTTTATCAATAATTCTATTAGAATCAATGTTACGTCATCACACAAAGTAGATTTTTTAGTCTCATTATATTTACCATTGATATTTACCAATTGAGTCATTCTGTCAATTATGGTGTGTATAAAATATTGACGAAAATGACGATGATAACTTATTGTTAATAACATTATTAGTCAAATACAGAGAGGAAAAAAATTGTCGCTGGGAATTCATGAGAAAAAAAAACTTTTGAAACGAACATCCCTCCATGAACGAAAGAGAGGGGATTGAAAGATGACCAAATGGCGATCTATATGATTGTAATTTGGTGATCCATGCTCGCGCAAGCCTTCACGATTGGGAATGATGAGCTCGCAAAAGAAATCAAGTTGTTGGACATCGAGTTATACGATGAAAACCAAGTAAACATTTTGCACAAGTAGGGACCAGAATTTGTTCACAAAGTGCCTGCCTTTGTGGTGTCTTTTGATTTGTTGCATCCTTTATTACATCCTTGCTGATCCATCAGAGACTAAAGGTGGCGGCACCTTGACAACCCCAGTCCACCACGTTTTTAAAAGTTCACACTTGCCAATTTTTCTCCCGAGTCAAAGATTATATAATGCCAATGGGCGATCTTTGCCTCTTTATATATATACATGGGAGGAGCGGGAAGCGCCATTGCACCAACACAAAATATTCCCACCTTACAATCTCTCTTCCTTTGATATTATTTATATTTCCTTTCAAAAACTTATATAGCATATTCATGGCCAGAAGTTTCAAGTCTTTTAGCCCCATGATTAATGTTCTTCTTCTACTTCTTGCTGTAAGCTCTTCATTTTTCATCTCAGAAGCTGGTCCTCTAAATGTTTCAGGGGCTCATGGTTCCATAAACAAGGAATTTGAGTTTGTCTTTGATGGATTATACATTGGACGGATCAAACTGGGTCCTAGTCATGGTGGGATTGGTAATAAGCATACCAATGCTCAAACCCTTGGAGCAGCCATCAACTCTGGCCCGTCAAATGGTGGTCCGGGAAACTGAGTGCACAATGTTACCGCAATGCACTTGTGTCTATTTAGTGTTGTATATCTATTTCAATTACAATATATTTTTATTTATTGATTTATCGATTGTGATGTAATATTTATAGCAAAATAATTTGAATGACGAGAAATTAATTGTTATTTTTTAAAAGAAATATCTGATTTATTGATTGTGATGTGATCATTAATAATGGAACATATCTATTTTTATCATATTGAATTTGCTGAAGTTTCAAGTTTAATGATTTTCATTTCTATTTGAAATGAGATTGCAGCATCATATCATTGACGACGCTGAAGCTGTAATTTATCATAAGAGTTTGATGTCTCGAAAAGTTTTTGGTTCGACTACCCAAAAAGCTAAAAAAAACACCACACTTGCAGTTCCATCCTCACTGTATGAACTTCAATGACATCAATATCCATAGAAATAAAACATTGAGTATCTTAATGCACGCATACTAGGGATACCATTAAGAAATTGCTTAATATTCGCATAAAAACCATTTAATTATATATGAAGAATGAAATTATATTCTTGAAATATATATACTAGATCATTTTTAATATAATATATATATATATATTAATCTAGCTTATTGATGAAATAATCCAAACTCCTTTTCAAATCAACTGTGTGTAAAGTATAATCTTGACTGCACCACAATAATCACGACAGTTTCGAAGCCATCTTGACGTCTGTCTGTTAGCTATACCACTCAAGGTTGGTGACAGTCAAAGCGAATGGTGAGCGTCCAATCGAGACAAACAACAACGCAAATAGTTGTGTTAGACAGAGAATAGACGTACTTCGCTACTGTCTTTTCCTAGACAAGGTAGAATGCCAAATTCGGCGACGAGGAAGAGAGCATTCTCCTGTTTATACCATGCAGCTATATATTGTCGATCTTTTCCTCTCCAAAATTTGTGTTAATGGTCTCTGTGTATGTTACAATTAATATGGATGAATACCAAACCTTATGCTAAGTTATTTTGAATCGGAAAAAAATAAACCAACCATCTTAGATTTGTTAAAGAAAAATCTGAATTTAATAAAGTTATATTTGACTTTAATAATATATATGTTTAGCAAAGATTGATTGAAGCAAACTTTTTCAATGAAATGAACAGGTAGAATAGCTTGGAATCAATAAATTATAAGTTAAAAATTATATATAATTAAAGTAAATGTTGTAACTTAAGGGTAATATATGGGGGGGGTTCTTAGGTTTCAATATATTAATTGATAATGAATTAATTCATGACCTGTATTCCACCTGCACCTGCAAATGGACTTGGTCTCTGCGCACTTACGCCGCTGCTTTTTTATTATCACTAAGGCACTCTCTCGGACCCTTCTTCTATAAGAAAATAAAAGAGAAAGTAAAAATAGATTGCTGAGAAAGTTCCTTTTAAGGCTTAAAGTTTCTATGTTTTTCCTTTTTGCAGTTATTATACAATGTATTGATTCTCCCAGGCCGCACGTATAGACTGACGAAGTCCCTCCTTTCAGGAAAACGGTATAGTCAGGTGACGGCAACTAAAATGTTCTCGAGCGCACCACGTGTTTTCCAGGGGCTTTTCCTCTCTTTTTCCCTGGTCAAATTTCTAGGTCTTATGTTGCAGAATGCAGATTTGCAGTCCCTATAAATAGGCGGACACCAAGTTAATGAGCTCTCAACTTGCAGAAAACATTTCTCCGAGCAACAGTTGGAAACTTCGTCAACAATAAGAAATACCTCGAGTGCACCACTCAATGGCAAGACTTTTCATGTCTTCAGTATTCTTTGCCGGGCTTCTCTTCGTAAGCTCTCTGCTTTTGATAGTCTCAGAAGCTCGTCTTCTCAATGTGGTGGAGTCACATGGCTCTATAAACAAAGGAATTGGTGCGATATTCTCTGATGGGTTGCATGTTGAAGAGATTAAAAACAGCGGCCCAAGCGAAGGAGGGAGGGGCCATGCTTCGAAGAATGTCAACACCGGAGAAACCCCCGATGGTCCTAGCCCTGGAGCGGGTCACTGATATAATATTGAGCCAGTCTTATGTGAATCGATTATTCTTTTAATCTTTGTAGCATGCTAGCTATATAGCAATTCATTTCTATATAGATTCTCAAGATTATTTTCATTTAATTTTACTTGGCAATGAAGCTTTCTTCCATATAGAATCTATCTTACGGGCAAACATTATCTTTAATTATTTTTTTCTAGCCATAATTCAAATGACTAAAGAAAACCATGTTCCATGCATCTAGCACTAACTACTAGGAATTTCAGGCAACTTGATCTCACGATCAGTAGTTTACAATTGGCTTCTGTACATCATAGAGGTTTCCAGAGCAAGTCGAAGCATGTTCCTCAGTGACACATGATGTACGTCTTCGCCACGTAAGTTGAAAAGGGACCTTAATTAGGTGCTTATAATTAAGAACGGGAAAATGGACGTATCAATGCAACTATATTCATCACATTTATTAAGACTGTGCCCGTACTAGCTAGCAATCTCTTCCAATAATGGCCACTCAATTTCTTCCCACGGTTGCTCTTATTACATCAGTACTTGCATTAATCAGGAAAGAATGCTGTATATATAGCTATCTTCAACCATGAGAACCTGTGTTCATAAGCTACAAAAACCTGCATAGGTAGCTAAATCGACACTCGATGAGACTTTCGTAAAGCAAAAGGAAAGAAGATACATTACCGAACCAATGACGGTTAGGTCTAGCAGCAAGGGGCTAGTCTTTCCCGTGAGGTGAACATGGTTTGAATCCTCGCCAATATTGAAACCCACTTTAAGGTGCTCCACAATGCCACGAAGATTATTAGTCTGCTTGTATGAAAAGGAGCAAAAGGAGAACAAAGAAAATACAAAAAACAGGTTCCATAATATGACCAAGTTCTAGCATAACTATGCAGTCTAATTATTTCTACTAAAAATGGACTGTGTCAGGTAGAGGTATTGCTTTCTGCATATGAATGGAGGCTATTAGAAATTAAACAAAGAAAACAACACCTGAAGAAATAGATGCATGGCTATACTTTCCTGAAGAGTTCGAAAATTGAATACGAACAACCTCAAGACGGCAGGACTGCTTCAAAGTGCCGTTGACCAGCTACAACCAAACTTGGCTGCTTCTTTCTGTTTTGTTCTCTGCTGCTCAAAGTTTTGACAGTCGAAATCAACACTTTAACAGGACTCGAAGAAACAACAACGCGTAATGGTTGTTGTTTGCTGTATGATTTAGGTGTTCATCCTCCTTAAATATTACTTAGCTACCATATTATGCTATTAAGTATGTGTTTTAACCTGTTGATTTGCCTTCTTATCACACACTCTCACCGATCATTTCTAGCCTTCCGGGAGGTACTTATAATCTTTGTTGTGTTAAAATATTTTTGATACCTTTTGCATTTGGATTATTTTGGCAACTTTTCTCTGGTAACAATATTCAAGCTATGGCTTAGATTTGGTCCGGCAGATTGATCTGTAAACTAAATCAATAAAGAAAATCTATAGCACATAAATAAAACACCATATCTTAATGTGAGACTATTCTCTCTCTTTTAGTGCATGATTGAGTCTGCTGTTGTTGTTGTCAAATTGAGGCTAAAAAGCTTGAATATTGTATTGATGCAGTGTAAAATATATACAATGAATCATATATCTCAGCATTAAGTACCAGAGATATTGTAGGCTACAATTTAGGAATTAACCGAATTTGAATCTTCTAAGTATAGTATTTGATAATTTACTGCCTAATATAATGCTTATGTTAACACTCCCCCTCAAGTTGGTGAGTAGATATTATCAACACCCAACTTGTCAAGTGAGTTGTGGAATATTCTACTAGATACTGCTTTCGTCAAAATATCTGCTAGTTGGTCTTCGGTCTTCACAAATGGAATCTGAATTATTTTTGCCTCTAGTTTTTCCTTGATGAAGTGACGATCTACTTCCACATGTTTTGTTCGATCATGTTGAACTGGATTGTGTGCTAGTGCTATAGCCGCCTTGTTGTCACAGAAGAGTCTTATTGCGTCAATTGGAGGGTAGCCAACTTCAATGAGCAATTCTCTTAGCCATAGCATTTCACATATTCCTTTGGCCATGCCTCGAAATTCAGCCTCTGCACTGGATAATGCTACCACCTTCTGTTTTTTGCTCCTCCATGAAACCAGATTTCCTCCAACAAATGTAAAGTAGCCCGAAGTAGATCGTCTGTCAGTAATGTTTCCTGCCCAATCAGCATCCGTATACCCTTCAATGTTCAGATGTTGATTTTTTGACAACATAAGGCCTTTTCCTGGAGATGATTTCAGATACCTAAGGATTCGGATTACTGCATTCATATGATCTTCACTCGGATTATGCATAAACTGACTTACCACACTTACTGCGTAAGTTATATCTGGTCGTGTATGGGACAAGTATATTAGTTTCCCAACTAATCGTTGATATCTCTCCTTGTTGGTAGGTGTTTGATCTGCACAGTCTTTTAAGCCATGATTCTGCACTATTGGGGTGTCAACTGGTTTACAATCTAACATACCAGTTTCTGATAGCAGGTCTAATACATATTTCCTTTGTGAAAGGAAAATGTTTCTTGTTGATCTTGCCACCTCAATTCCCAGAAAATATTTCAGCCCCCCCAGATCCTTCATTTCAAATTCAGATGCCAAATTTTTCTGGAGCCGAGAAATCTCTTCTGTATCATCTCCTGTAATTATCATATCATCCACATAAATTATTAGTGCAGTTACATACCCTTGTCTATGTTTCAAGAATAAGGTATGATCCGAGTTGCACTGTTTGAATCCATATTTCTTCATTGCTGAAGTAAATCGCCCAAACCATGCTCTTGGTGACTGTTTTAGTCCATATAATGCCTTTTGCAGCTTGCATACTGTCTTTTCTGCAGAGTTAGTGTTGTATCCAGGTGGAATGTCCATGTAAACTTCTTCCTCGAGATCTCCATGAAGAAATGCATTCTTCACATCAAGTTGGTGTAGCGGCCAATCCTGATTAACTGCTAGGGATAATAGAACTCGAACTGTGGTCAATTTGGCTACTGGAGAGAAAGTCTCTTGGTAGTCTATACCATATGTTTGAGTGAATCCTTTCGCCACCAATCGTGCCTTGTATCTTTCAATAGTTCCATCTGCTTTATGTTTAATAGAGAACACCCACCTGCATCCCACAGTTCGTTTTCCTTTCGGCAACGGAACCAAATTCCATGTGTGATTTTTGTTTAATGCCTCCATTTCTGTCATTATCGCTTGAGACCATTCTGGTGAGGATAGTGCTTCCCGTATATCTCCAGGAATATGTGTTGAAGAGAGTTGGTGGGCAAAAGCTTGCAAAGGTTGCGATAACTTGTTGGATGAAACATGATTAGCAATAGGGTATCTTTGATTTTCTGCCGCATACTCTGGGGAGTACCGTTTTGGAGGTTTCCCTCGATTGTGCCTGAAAGGGAGTTTATATCCAACAGAAGTATTTATTTCGTTAGAAGATAGGATTGGTTGTATTACCTCAGGTATATTCTCTGAAGGAGTTTGGTCTTCAGGTACTGTCAAAGAGGGAGGGTCTTGAGTATGTATTGTTGACTGAACTGGCGGCTCCGCTGACTGAACTGGTGGCTCCACAGATGCTTCTGTCGTTTCAAATTCCAGATCTATCCATTTCTCACTTTCTAAAGATAGCTCCCCCTGGGAGGGAGAAGTGGATAATTGTTCGGAAAAGTAGTACTCCGACTCTAAAAAAGTGACATCCATGGTAATATACATGCGCCGAGTGGGTGGATGATAACACCGATAACCTTTTTGATGTGTCCCATATCCCAAGAACACACAGCGAATGGCACATGGGTCTAGCTTGGTGCGCTGATTTTTATGAATATGGACAAATGCTACACTCCCAAACACCCGTGGGGCGAGCATCAAAATAGATGGGAGGGGTCGGTATGTGGACAAAGCTTGTAGTGGTGTTCGGAAGTTAAGTACTCTTGAAGGCATTCTGTTCATAAGATAGACTGCAGTAACAACAGCTTCATTCCAAAGGTAACGGGGCATATTTGCACCAATAAGAAGTGCCCGAGCAGTTTCCAGAATGTGCCGATTTTTTCGTTCAGCAATGCCATTTTGTTGAGGTGTTTGGACACAAGATGTTTCATGAAGTAGACCATGTATTTGCAAGTATTGGTGGAAGAGATGATTATCATATTCCCTACCATTATCTGTGCGGAGAATCTGAATCTTACATGCAAATTGAGTTTGAACCATGGCATGAAACACCTTAAATATATTGAATACCTCATTTTTATTTTTTAGCAAATAAAGCCAAGTCATTCGAGTACAATCATCAATGAAAGTGACAAACCAACGAATCCCATATGGGGTAGAAATTGGTGAAGGTCCCCAAACATCAGAATGTATAATAGCAAATGGTGTAGTACTCCTAGGAGAACTAAGGGGATATGGAACACGATGGTGTTTAGCAAAAATGCATGTAGCACACTTAAAATCCAAATAATCCACATCTTGAAATAAATTCAGAAATAAATACTTTAGATAACTGAATGACGGATGCCCTAACCGAACATGCCATAGCCAAATTTGTTGCTGTCGAGAATCTGACGCTCCTTGCATATTGTTCGCTTTACCGATGCTCATATCATCAACATAATAGAGCCCCCCTCTTTTAGTACCACGACCAATTATCTCCTTGGTGAGAATATCCTGAAAAATACAAAAAGTTGGATACATTAGTACACAACAATTTAACTCCTCAGTGACTTGTCCAACTGACAATAATTTATTGGACAATGATGGGACAAGTAATGTGTTGGATAACGAAATAGATGGAGAGATATCAACGGTCCCTGCTCCAGTAACTGGGTATGCCACCCCATTAGCATTAGCAATACAAGAACGTTTAGGTATGGAAGTGATAATTAGGTCTTTCTCTTCATAAGTCATATGATCTGTAGCGCCGGAGTCAATGATCCAGTCATTGCAATCATTGTGATCTGTACTTAGAAGAGCTATAGCACAGTTACCTGAGTCACTGAGAGTAGAGGGTCCTTCAAATAGAAGGTTCGGAGAATCTACCATTGGTTGAGTAAGTGTAGGTTCAGTGTTCACCAAGGCTGCTCGACCTGTTTTGTTACTTCTGTCATTCTGTTTTTTTGTTTTGAAATTCTCCCACCAATCCGGATACCCATGTAATTTAAAGCATGTATCACGAGTATGCTTAGAATTATTACAATGAGTGCATCCGATTTGGGTCTTGGACTGGCTGTAATCCCTTGGAAGAATTTTTTTATTTGGGCCAGATTGGTCCAGCCGCAGCCCATCCAGCCGCAGCCCATCTCTATTCCCCTTATATTGGCCCGGTCCCATGACCAGCCCATAAGCATTCTCAGCCCCCGGCCCACTTCTATTCAGCCCACCTCTCCCATTTTCAACCCCCGGTCCACCTCTATGCAGCCCATCATCTCCCGTCAGCCCTCCCCTAAAAATTTCATCATGTCTTCTTTCGTCTTCGTCCCAAGCTCTGGTTGGGACGTCAGGACGGCGCCCTCCTCCTCGTCGTGCGACGAGACCCATTCCAGCGTGTCCAAGCATCACCGACTGCCTGGAGTCTTCCTTCCGGACAAGAGCATATGCTTGCTCCACCGTGGGTAGTGACTGTAACTGGAGGACATCGGCTCTCACATTGTCCAGCCGATCATCCAACCCGTCTAAAAAGGTATACACCCTGTCTTCTTGTTGTATTCGGTTGAATTGTGCTATGTCTTGTGCACATTTCATTGGGTTAGGTCTCCGAAAATCAATCTCTCTCCATAGTCCTTGGAGACTGTTATAGTAGTTTTCTAGGGTTCCTCCATGTTGATTCAATTGGGTAATTTTCCTCTTCAATTCGTAGATTTGAGAAGTGTCAGACCCATCAAAATAGGTAGTAGCAATCGATTCCCACACTAATTGGGCAGTAGGGAACCTGATGAAGTTGCCAATCAAATGGGGTTCCATAGAATTGATTAACCAACCTTTGACAATGGAGTTTTCGGTTCTCCATTGTCTGAAAGTTGGGTCTGTGGGTGTGGGCTGAGATAAATCCCCATTGATATACCCCAATTTATCTCTCCCGGAGATATACATTTCCATGATTTGAGACCATATAGCATAATTGGTACCATTCAATTTGATACCTATCTGAGCAGTTGGGTATTCGGTTTGAGGTGGATTTTGGGGTGGAATTTGGTTAATTTGGGGTGGAATCTGTGGAATCTGGGGTGGACTTTGGGGAAGAATTGATGTGTGTTCATTGTGGAATGTAATCGGGTCTGTAGTCTCCATTGTACAGGAGAAGAGGGGAAAAAAAAAATTCAGGGTTACAGCAGGATCTTCTGCTCTGATACCATGTCAAATTGAGGCTAAAAAGCTTGAATATTGTATTGATGCAGTGTAAAATATATACAATGAATCATATATCTCAGCATTAAGTACCAGAGATATTGTAGGCTACAATTTAGGAATTAACCGAATTTGAATCTTCTAAATATAGTATTTGATAATTTACTGCCTAATATAATGCTTATGTTAACAGTTGTTATTTCATGTCATACACCATTATTAATTTATTGTATAATTGAGTGGGCAGACTTAACTTTAACCAGTATGCATTTCCAATGTGTATGAAATGAGTTCTCTATGCACCACAAAAGACCAGCATAAGGCTTCCAGCATCAGCTACTTGTAATCAATAAAGCATGAGCTCAATTCCGTTAAGTTCTATTTGGAATGCCCGGTATATCCTGAACAAATTTTATGTTACTTTGGAATCTCTATCCATTCTAAAAATTCCACCTAGAATGCTTCGATTTCATTCTGGTCAAATAATATTATTTTAAAATAATAAATAATTTTATAATATCAATTATATTTTTTAATCTGATTATTAGATTAAGAGAAAAATTTATAATGAATCTTTTGATATATTTATATATATTATATTAAAATTTCAGGGCAATCACAGAATATAATGATCTTACAAGATTGATGATGAGATTCTTATAATATTATCTAAATTCATAATTTTATTCAAAAAAATTATTTTATTGTGTCTTTTTTTAAATTAAAATTTTCTCAATTTCATTATTCAACAAGTTTATTAGGAATTGAATTTTATAATTTGTTTTATTTAAGGTTATCATGGATTTATAATTCAGGTCATACATTTGAAAAATTAATCTATATGAACTCGAGTTAATCCAATATATCATGATTTTAATATGTTGTTTAAATTATCAACTTGATATTTTTGTTAAACTATATTTTTATTAATTTTTTATGTTATCTTTAAACTCATCAAGTCAATCGAATTATATCGGCTTAACTCTTATTTTTTTTACTTATTTTTGAATATTAAATTTTCCAACTTTAAATTATTTTATATTTGAATTTGAACTAAAATTTTATTTATTGAATTAATATATATAATTGTATATATAAACATAAAAAGTACAGTTTCAAAATAAAATGCCAAAATATTTTAAAATCAAAATAGATCACTTCAATTGTAAAAACAAAACTTTAATCGAAACGAAATTAACAATTTGCCCCGAAAGAATAATAGAGATGATGCATGATTATTAAATAAATCTAGTCAGGATGCCAGTGCATAGGGCAACTGGGCCAGGCCGAGTAAGAAATTGAACTCATAGAGTTAATTCTACTTTTTAACTCACAATCATAATGAGCTCGAAGTTGTCTTCGTGACTCATAGTGTTCTTGTTCCATGTCTCCTTCCATAGGAACCTTAAAGTGGTTTTAAAATCTCGTTTAGAATGAGTGTCTTTCTAATTAAGTTGAATATTGACTTTGCTTAACTTGAGTGATCTAATTTAATCCTTCAAGCCAAACTCAAAAAAGATCCTAGTTGATTACAGAAAAAATTGCTTTATAATTTTTTTTAAATATTATTTTAGATTTTTCATAAAAAATATCAAAGATAATTTGATTAATTTATTTTGTGTTTGGAAAGATAGTTTCACCACTATTTAAAAATAATCAATTTTCAATTATTATTTTTTATATTTTTAAATTATTTTGATATGTAAATTTCAAAAATATTATTTCTAAAAAAGTAATACTATTATTTTAATATATTTTCAAATAAAAATATTTTAAAAACTAAAATGTGACTTAGAGTGACGAGAGGCACACTGAACTATGGATAATAAGCCCAACTGTCAATTTGACCGGAGCCGTAAAACCCCTGGTCATTGATCAAATATTCGAAGTCAATGGCTGAATTTATTGAATAATCGGTTTCGAACTACGCGACTGTTTCTAAATGCGTTTAAAAAAAATAAATTGAAAAAAATAAAAATTTTATGTTTTTATTTTATTTCAAATTATTTTATTTTATTTTTAACTCATTTCAATGTGATAATATTAATATATATTTTTAAAAAAATTTCTGGAAAAAAAAATTCAATCACCTTACAAAGTCCTGTATCATCCAATGTTGTTGATCTTGTCGTTTCGGTCAAAATGATCGAAATATTTTGTATCAGTTAAAAAAATAAGATAAAACAGTGTATTTTTTACCTGTCTTAAAATTTCAGTTTGTTTCGGAAATTTTCTTCAAATTTTGATCGGAATGTTTTGATTTCATTCTGCCTGTTTTGTTCAACCCAATAATATTTTTTAAAATAATAAATAATTTTATAATATCAATCATATTTTTTTAATCTGACCGTTAGATTAAGATAAAATTTTACAAGTAGCCTCTTGATATATTTATATGTATTATGTTAAAATTTCAAAGCAATCAAATAATATAATGAACTTGCAAAATTCATAATGGCATTCTCATAATATTATACATGTTCTTAATTTTTTTAGAAAAATTATTTTATTATGTTTTTTAGATTAAATTACATAAATTTAAATAATTTTTATTTTTAGATTTGAACTATTTTTTAAAATTAATTACTTGCCAATTCCATGCGCCCGTCGATGGTGACAACATATCTTTTTCAACGGAAAAAAAAATAATTAAGTGAGTTTTTTTTATAATATATTTAGGTAAAATAATAAATTTATGCAGAATTTCTATTAAGATAAAAAAGTAAAATATTTTTATAAAAAAATAATCGCTAAAATTATCATTATTAAAGAGCAAACAGTAAAATCATAAAATTATCTTACCTGAATAATAGATCAAAATAACAGAAAACACAAAAAAAAAAAATAACAAAGGAAAAGGAGGAGTAATATTAATTTGAAAATGATAACCAATATAAATTAAAATTTCAGAACTGAACCAAATAAAAATAAATCCATGATTGGAAAATTTAATGAAAAAAATTAAAATAAAAACTAAAAACATGGATGCATAAATACAAATAAAAAATAAACGTTGTCCAAGAATAATAGAAACAACCAAAGAAATTAATAGCAAATAAAAAATTCAAACAATAAGGACTGGAATGAAAAATAAAAAAATATAATTAATTCCAATCAACACAACAAAATTGAAACAAATAAAACGTTCGAATTGAAACAGATAAATATATTTTAAAAAAATTATTGTGTAATTTTGTTAATAAAAATTGAAGTTTACATTACTAATTTCAATTGGAGAACACAATAAAAAATTTAAAACAAATTATATAATTAATTTTAATTAAATGATAAAATTGAAATAAATAAAACCTTGAGACCGAAATAAATAAAGACATTTAAAACCAATTTTTTGTATAATGTTTTTACAAAAATAAAAGAATAAGTAATGAAATATAGAATATATGATAAATGTCAATTGGAAGACTCAATCAAAAGCAATTAAAGCATACATACTGAAATAATTAAAATAAACAAAAGCAAACCAAAATGAAAAGAATAAGGACTGCATTGCAATCCAACATATAAAACCAGTTTCAATTAAAGAATACGATTGCAATAAATCAAAAAATATATTGAAAAAAACAATAATAGAAACAAAATCCAAAGACCAGGGACCGAAATAAATATTTAGCAAACATTTAGGACCGACACATATTTCCAGACAGCAAGAGAGAGAAAATAGAGAAAAAACCTAAAACCATCCACCGGAGCTTCCCTGATCACCATAATTGGACACGCGCCACACCGGAAAAGTAGATGTTGGCACAACATGTGACGCGATGAAAGCTACTTTTTTACCAATGTAATGAGGTGCATACGCCAAAAATACTGCAGACGTGCGAGCAATAATATTAAAATAATGCACAATTATTTATACACCTTGGACTCACCAATAACCATGAAATCACCAAGGAAAATTCATAAATACCTCCGTATCTGACACCTAGTTTTTATCATTTTAGGAGGTTAATTTGGTGGTTTTACTTTACAATAAATTCAGAAATACCATCCATGTCCCTTAGAAATTGTTAAATTACTTTCTTTTATCGTTTTCGGAGGCTATTTTTGTAGTTTTATTATATAATAAATCCGGAAATATGATCCATGTCCTTTAAAAAATTTAAAAATATCCCCAAATCTAGGGGTTAAAAAAAATTATACTAAGATAAAATGATAATTTTACCATCATAATAAATATTAATATGTGAGTATGTATAAACAATAAAAATGACACGGTTTTATATATATAAACAATAAACAGAATATCAAAACAATTCAACACCGAAATATTCTATTACAATTAAAAAATAAAACACAAACTGAAAGAAATTAACAACCTTCAAAATTGAAATCACCCAGCTCGGACTAACTTCGGGTTTTAGCGTAATTTCAACGAGCCCACGTATCTTCCACTTCCCAAACTTCTTCTTCCTCTTCTTTATCCTCTCCATAACAAAATCCTCCATTACCATAGCTTGCAAAGCAAAATGGGAAGCTCAGACACTGGATTAAACAATGATGATGACTCAGCGACCGTATCAGATGATTCAAACACCGAGACAGACTCGGACATGAGAACCGAAACCTACGAGGAATGTCAGTCTTCGCACCCTCCATCTGTATTTGTAAATGATGAAAAAGTCCTCGCTTTTCACTCTGGACAATACTATGAAGCCAAGGTAATTGTAATATTCAGAAAAGGCTGAATCTTTATGTTTTTTTTCTCTATTTCATTAAAATTCAACGTAATTTGAATAATTCCATGTAAATAGGTGATAAGAGCTTTATATGAAGGAAACAAATGGGGTTTTTTTGTTCATTACACAGTAAGAATCAACTGCCAAGTTGTCTAATTTTATGTTTACCTGCCTTTTCTTGTCTTTTGAAGTATTTTAATTGCGTAATGTCATGTTTTGCAGGGGTGGAACAAAACGTGAGTAGCATCTTCCATGGTACTGAAACTTGGGATTTATGTTTTGAGGGAGATAGGCAGGTTGTTGTTTGTTGGGACTATAATTTTTTGTCATCTTGATACTTTTAGTTTTATCCAAAGCATCCTTCGTGTTTCTTTTCTGATGAATTACTTTCGCCCTGCTTAAATTCCTCAAGTATTGTTCTTTTCCTTTTACTTGAGAGCAGAAGGGAGTTACTGGATCGGGGGAGGGGGGGTGTTTGTTCTCAAAGCTACTCATTCATTCTGGCCTTTATGAGTTTGAGACAACCATGTTCTAATGGATTGTATTTGGAGCACATTTAGATCTTTGGGTTTTAATACCCAGTTTAATTTCTACATAAAATGTGTATTTTTGCTTGAAATTTTTGAATTGGCTGGTTCTGAGAGGGTGGATGGAATTGGAGTTCTTTCTTTCTTCTTTTCTTTTTTTTTTTTTTGGGGGGGGTTGCTATTTTTTCTATTTCGTTGATTGTTTACCCAGTAAAAAAATCTGCTTTTTTGTCATTTCTTGAACTGTTGTTTGTGAACAGTTGGGATGAATGGGTTGGAACGGATCGCTTGCTGAAGCATACTGAAGAGAATGTTCAGAAGCAGAAAGCCCTCAAAGAACGATTAGAAATGGAGCGGAAAACAAAGGCAGTACAGGCACCACAAATGAAACCCAAAAATTCTGGTGGTTAGTATGATTCTCACACTAAATTTACTAATGCATAGTGTATGTTGAAACTTTGATATACAAAGTGTGATTATATGATGATGCAAGTACTTTACATTTCTTTTTAAAGTTATTGTATCGGTTGTTGTAGAACATGTTTTTTTCTTATCGTGGAATGAAGAATATGATCCATAATACTGTATGGAACCAGAAAATATGTGGGATAAATAGATCAGTGATTGGATCACTTCCTATTCTCTTGTATTATTGGATAATGTACAAAGATGATGATTGTTCTAGTTTTCTATTTTCTGTCTAGTTTTAGAGTCGGAGATTGTGCTCCTTCGCTCCTATCCTCAGCATCATACATAAGAGTTCGCTGTAATCTTTGTAAGATCAAATGTTAAAGATACGTGCAGCTTTAGTCTTATTAAGAGGAAACTTGATGGTTGAGGTCAAAATAAGTCTTTCAAAGCAATTCAGATAGCCCCTCAATCTTGATGCAAATCTAATAGCATGGCGAGCTTTATTATCACATCCATTAAATTAGGATTCTGATCCATGGTTTGTTTCCAAAATAGACCATTGGTTTTCTTAGAATTAGGGCCAGCAAAGAAGGGAAAAGTTGCCTTAATAGACCATTACAGATGGAAGCTTTGTTATTCAGGAGAACCTCCACTAAGTCTACTTTAATCTTACATGCGAGGAAAAAAACACTTTTAATTGTTGATTGCAAGATTCTTTTTGGTGATACCTTTGAACTGGCGATTTCTTAAAGCTGTTCTGGGGACATATATGCAGTTTCAAGGGGAAGGAAGCGGAAAAATGACTCTCTTAATAAGGTACTATCCGGTTTATTGAAGCCTTGTGCACTTTTGGTTTGCCCATGTCATTCCAAGCGCATTCCTTACAGTAAAAATTGAAAAATCAGCTAAGATTTAAAAAAAAAAAAAAAAAGGTTTTCCATTGATCATTTGGCATCTTTTGCTTAGCCTGTTGTTTTGACTGCTAGGAAAAAGATCTTGTACCCTTGGAAAAGCTGGTGAATCTCCAAATTCCATCAACACTAAAGAAACAACTCGTTGATGATTGTGAATTTATCACTCATCAGAGCAAGGTAATTATTGTCCCTGTTCACAGCTGGTTTCTCAAATTTAAATATTTTCTAAAATTACTTGTAGTACACCACTGTTACATTTCTGTGTTTCCCATGCCACCAACTTTTGCCTTTTGCTCTCAACATCTTTTCATTGCCTGTTTTACTTATTGCTCTGTTCAATTGTAATTAATTAAGCAGCATTACTGACTGGCTGTTTAAAATTTCAACTTTTTTGACAGCATAGACAAGTAAGATTTGATTACCACAGTACTGAAATAATTGTGTTATCATTCTAATGATTAGCTTAGCATTATATCTGTGTGCTTAGCTATAGAGTTACCTTTAATGTATTTTTTCTCTCTCTTTTCTTTCAGCTTGTGAAACTTCCTCGTACCCCAAATGTCCAAGACATATGCACGAAGTATTGTGAGTATAGGTCAAAAAAAGATGTCATGTAAGTAGAGAACCTGCTCTTTTATCAACTTTTTATTATACCCCTGGGGACTACTACTTTTAAGTGATAGAATAATTATTTGGAACTTTTTATTCTCTGCTGACCTGAGGAGAGGGGGGAGTGTTTAGAATTGTTATTGTCAATAAAGGAAGCACCCTTCTGTTCTAGAATTCTTGATCTGTGTTGTCAATGCTCTTAGATTTTATGATTTGGTGGGTGTAGGATGCCTGAATCAACCGCTGAAATTATGAAAGGTTTGCGCTGTTACTTTGACAAAGCCTTGCCAGCAATGCTTCTTTATAAAAGTGAGCGGCAACAGTATACGAATGCAATTAGAGATGGTATTTCTCCCTCAACGGTATACGGTGCCGAGCATCTATTACGCCTCTTTGGTATGTTTACTCTTTGCTGTGGGAAAAAAATAAATCATTTTTCTTTTTGTTTAAAATAGTTTTGAAAACTGTGTTTGGTTTCCTTTGTCTACATTTTTTAAATCAGTGAGTTAGAAACCAGTCCTCTGGCAATAGATGTAGCATCCAATTCTGTACAACACTGGTTTTGACAGGAGGATGCTTCTTACAGTATATGGTAGTACTTAATACATTTGTCTGTAAACAGGCCTCGAGAAGTATAGCATGGCGGTACTGATATTTATTGGAAATACAGATGCTGAATTGTAGTAGCTATCTATCTCAACTTATTGTGCTCATATTCTCTTTGTTGCATTTTCAGTTAAGTTGCCCGAGTTATTGGCTCATGCAAACATTGAAGAGGAGACACTGACAGAGTTGCACCAAAAATTGGTTCACTTTCTGAGGTAGGAACTCCAATCATTAATAAATCCTTATGGCTTGACTTATGTCTGCATTTACCACCTTTATTTGGGTTTGAGTTTTCCGAGATACTGGTTCATCAAGAGCAAAAGATAATTGGATCAGAAGTCTAGCATGGACTAGCTGCACCATGATGTCTGCAGTACACTTTTTTTATCTGCAATACTCGCTGACAACCATGAATTCCGAACTCATGTCATCTTTTTTAGGCAATCAGAAATCTATATTATCACAGAAATTAAGTCCAACTGATAGTCTCAGAAGAATCAACTTAGTTTACTGCTGTGTGTAATTCCAACTGTTGAACTTCATTGGAACAAATAGAATTCAAGTGACAAAGCTTGCTTTGTGCATGTTTCTGGAAATTTATTTCAGATAATCAGTGTCTATGATACTTCAATTTCATGTTTTTCATTTTTCATTTAGGAATTTGTCGTACCAATACATTTTCTATTTCCATGCAGGTTTCTTCAGAAGAATCAGAGTGCTTTTTTTCTCTCTACATACCATGTCCCAGAAGATTCTGAAGCGAACACCATCAAACAAGATCACTAGGTTGGGGACATAAGGATGTCGATTTGTACATAATACATCATCAAATGCAACCGGACCATTTTAATCTATCCCCCGTCTTTGTTAAAAACTTCTGAGATTCAAGTGCATGTCATTCACTTGCGAACCCTTTTGTGAGAATCCAGTAGAAACTTACACTAAGTTGATTGTCTAGATGGAATAGCTATCTTGCCCTGCAAGGTGTGCAGGAGGCTGCGCCCAACTTTATTACAATCTCTTACACTAGCTAGCAAAGTGAGAATTAGGTTTGGAATTGAGATTGTCATTTCGAAATTGTTTTCCTTAGTCAACTTCAGTGTGTGAGGAAATTGCATCTCGTTAAGAGACTTCTGAAAATCTAAGAGAGTTGTGTTTAAATCAATGCTCAGATTTTCATCTTATTAAATCTAATGGGACTCCTGTAATACTCAATTTGTCTAATGGCAGTGGTAAGAATATTTTCGTGTATCCCAAAACTGTTCTTCTATTTTCTTCGCATTTATCCATTTCTTATGAACTGTTTATTCATCTCTTATGAAATAAATATTGGTAATTACTCTCAGAATACTCCAAATTTCTCAACCAGCACTATTTTTATAAAATGTATACTAGGATTTACATATAACTAATTCAACATATTTATATCTTTTGAAACCGGTGCCAGCTAAAAGGTATCTTGTTTAAGAACTCGTGGGGTTATGATCCGGCCTAACCATGAATCAGCACGCCAAGAAGAGTAGTTGCTTTGACTTCTGGACGGTATAAGACAATTTTTGTTCGGAGAGAAGGACATCTGTAGGTGATTTGAAGCTTCTCCAGAGGGTAGCATTCACCGAAGTTTGAAGAACAAGATTGCCGGATGCCACTGTTTAGAAGTTGAAGCTGCACTCAAGAGAGGGAACTTGAATATTGCCCGCATGAATCAAGGCAAGCCAAAAAAAAAACCGTTCCATTTTTCAGCAAGGAAAACTTAAGAGCCTTTTGCATTATCTGGTTGGTCTCTGTTTTCCATCCAAACTATCGTCGGGAAACTTGGTGATCCATACACCAAAAGCTGAAAGCATTGTCACCTACAGAAAATTAGAGCCCTGCAGGGAAAATACCGTTCTCTGAAACAAAAACGTTGTTTGATTTTTCAGCTGAAAGAGATGAGTATTGTTGAAGAGTATCGATTGTTTGCAGAAGATGAAAAACGAATTTGGAACAAGCAGGAGAGGGCAAGAAAGAGAGCTGAAAAGACTGATAAAGCCATTAGTAATTGCATTGCCATTAACTTCAATGCATAGAATTTTTGTTGTCTAATTATCAGAATCAGAAAAATTAAATGGATTAGATCATTTTTTTTTTTATTCCATTTGATCATTATTTTCTTTTGTTTTTCTGTCATTGTTTATATGAACTATGCAACATTATTTTTCACCTTAAAATATGATGAAAAAACATGTGTTAAAGCCTCTTATCCTATTTTTAGCAGATTAACTCAAAAAACTCGTAATATTAAACTCAAAATACCTAGTTGAGTTAACGATTAACCTTATAAAATTTAGTTGACTCAATCAAATTAACTAATAACCCAATTAATTCGAGCAACTTCTATCCAAATTTGACTAGCTAAACTAAGAAAATTAAAATGAAAAAAAAAAAGAAGAGAGAAAGCAACCGGCTATAATAATAAAAATAAATAATTTTGTTATACTTTTTTAAAAAAAATTAGAGTTTTTGTGTTTTTTAATGAAATTATTTTTTTTATTAATTTGTTCATATATTATTTTAATATTTTTTAAACAAAAAAAAAACTTTTGAAAACCATACTGCAATATTAAATTAAATATTTAGTAGTTGATATATATATATATATATGGAACAGTGTTCCCTGGATGCTTTCATGGCAACAATAATACCAAATAGTAACCGGACACAATTTAAGCCTAGCTTCTCCTGGTACCAAATGCATCCACCGAAACTTCAAATGTTTTTCTTACCGTTAATGAGGTACTGTCATCTACCACAAGCAGCCAGCACAATCCACCTCCAAGTCAAGCAACCCAAAAGACACAACCTAAAAGTCCAACACAAAATTCCAAAACACTTTACTGTAATTTATTTGTAATAAATCCCAAGTTAAATAGATTGTCAAATCGGTGAAAAATATTATTCGATTTTTTTTTATAAAACCAGAAATTCAGTTAAGATTAATTGATCTGAAAACTAACGTCTTACGATTTCCGGCTCTAATTTTTCAAAATAAACAAAGATTTATTACCGTTCAGAATTTATCCTTAAAAATACTAGGTACAGCCACTTAATCATTTTCATCAAGCAAAGCCAGCTACCAAACAAAATCATTCAGTCAAAGTGTGATTTCTCCAAAAAAACAAAATTATCTTTTGATTTTTGTTTCTGTATACAAACAAAAACGGTTGCGTCCTTTCTGTTCGTCACCTCACTTGAACGGGTGCGGTTCATTTAATTCCATTTTTATTGAATTTAAATTAAAATAAAAAGTACGATCGTTTTTTTTTTTTTTTCCAATTTATATCAAAAGAAGTTTTTTCCCTTCGCGATCCTCTTCTTCTCCGCCGAAGAAAACTGCTCTGTACACTACCAAAATCATTGCTTCTGTCTAAAGCAACGATTAAAGCAACTTTAAACCAAACAAATTTTAAAAAGAAAAAGAAAAAGAAAAAAACAAAGTTTTTTACTTCTTTTTGCTCTCCTCTGTCATTCTCTCTCCGAGTCAACTCAGCTGCTTCATCATCATGCGCAGATGATCATGATCATGATCATGGCCGTCAATAAAAAAACTAAATCTCTTCTGTTTGGCTACTCGATTCTGCCAATACCAATTCGTTTGACCACAGCGTTCCTCACGGCCTCTGTTCCCAGACAGAGCCCATTTTGATCAATCCCGGACATGTAGTTCCTCACTTCCTTCCGTATCATCTCTTGCATGACTGCCAAAAACTCAGCACTGAAAAACTGGTTCTCAAGTCGAAACTCGGGGTTCTTCTGTTGCAGCAATGAAACTTGCTCCTGTTGCTGCACAGTCACTGCAGCTGGTGGGGGTGGTGGAGGAGATGGAAGTGCAGCAGGTGTTTGCACCACAGGTGCCGGGTTAATTACATGGGATCCAGAACTTGAGCCAGAACCCGGAGTCTGACAAGCAATGGATCCAGGAAGAGACAGGGATAATGAAGTCAGTGGATCTACGATCGGAGAGGACACATCAATCGATAAAACAGGAGGGAGAAGAGAAGTGGTTTTGGCTGGCGGTCTGAAAACGGGCGATGAATTCGCGCCCGGTATACTTGAATCGCTCAAATCGGATCCGGAAGGGCTACCCGGGTTCAAGTATAGACCCGAACCTGCCCCGAGACTTGCGGATCTTTTATGAGGCTGTTGTTGCGCGTCGTCGTTTATGTCATCAAACATGGACGAACATTTTCTCTTGAGGGTAGAATTCCAGTGGTTTTTGATAGCGTTGTCGGTGCGCCCATTGAGAAGGCGGGCGATGGTGGCCCATTTGTTGCCGATACGAGCATGGGCCCTGATGATTGTGTCATCTTCTTCAGCACTGAATGGTCTGTGCTCGACCTCAGGGGATAGCTGGTTGCACCATCGCAACCTGCATGATTTCCCAGATCGACCAGGGATTGATTTGCTTATCAAAGACCAGTTTCTTGGTCCATAGGTTTGGACTAATCTCTGTAACGCCTCATCTTCTTCAGGGCTCCATGGACCTTTAATCCGATCCATATCTTTTCTCGTAGAAGCCATGGATTGATTTAGAGATAAATCAAGCTCTGAATTGAATCTAAACTGAGAGATTAAGAGGAGGATTTTCTTTTCAAGTGGTGGAGGCAGAGCCTCGCCGTGGCTTATATAAAAGAACAGTGTAAGGAGTCGGGAGGGGTGAATATATACATATATGGAAGGGTTAGGGATGACTGGTTAAGCCAGTTATAATGACCGGTTATGGCCGTTAAAAGACTGAGGATTCTTCCTGGCAAGGCAGTTACTAGTAAACAGCTGTCAACTAACACGCGTCATCTCTTCGTTTATCTAACTTATATAGGTTTTCTTAGAGTTATTTTATTACTAGCGAATTTTTTTTTTAATAAATTAAAATAATATTTTTAAAATAAATTATTCTAGATATTAGTGCGTGAAAGTAATCTGAAAATTCCAAAAAAAAATGTTTTACAAATGATAAAAACATAATCATAAGACTCAAGAGCTTATTTTAAGAGATATAAAAAATATAACCAAATAATATTTTTTTTAAATTAATCGATTTATTTTCACCTCGACTGATAATTATCAGGAAAACCGCTCGGTGCAGTATTGAAGCGGCAAGCAAGCATTTCATGGTGTAAGGACATCCTTTATTCGATTTTCTTTTTTTTTTTGAATTTCCAATCTATATGCAAGCGTGCTCATCAATGAACCTCGTATTAACAGGTTGTTTTTCTCGTTGTTTATCTCTTGATGAGTGGCTACTTACCAGTGAATAGTGTTCGTAAATATGTCTGCAATATTAAAAAAAAATAGTCAAGTTTTCTTTTTTAAAAATAAACTAGATATTTTAAATGATATAGTGTTTGTTTTTTTAAAATATTTTTTAATTAAAAAAATATTAAGAAAAAACGTATTTAAATAATTCGAAAACCGTTTTAAAAATTTCAACCACTCGTGATTATATCAAAAGGGATTATTTTTTTGAAAGAAAACAAAAACGTGCGGATTAAGGCAATGGACGAGAGGCGGGGGGGGATGTGATTCTTATCCGATGATGAGAAAATAATAGTATTTTTTGAAAGAAAGGGCAAATAAAATGAGGTGTGACTTTGACCGAAGACAGGCTGGAGAGCATTTACGTCGATGGATTTATTTTAAAATTGATTTAAAGGAGAAGGGAGTGAAAAGGACGCACGGAAGTGATGAGCTGGCATAATAACGACAAGAGTTGAGAAGCAGAATAAGCGGACGAACGGTGCTAAAATCTTGTTAGTCCAGCCTGTCATTGGAGCCCCTCTCTGACGGCCTACTCCCCCACCACTGCCACGTTCAAGTCACGCTCCATTCCTTGCTGAACTGCCAAAACCGACTTCACCGTCTTCTCTCGCGTTACTATTTATTTATTATGTCCTTCCGAGGCTTTCCTTGCTGTTTCGTTTTTTTTTTTAAAAAAAAAAAAAAATGGTTGGAAGATGGGCTGACTCCCTGCACGGCATTTAATTTGAATTGGATTGTAATGATACCATTTAATTTGAATGAATGAATTTAAGATATGTTTTCATAAATTTATGTTTCGCCTTATATACATTTATAATTTTAGGATATAGTTTCATGTTTTATTTTCTGCATGTATGTATATCTATTTATTGAATACTTCATTTTTATTGTACTTGATGTTATTGAGAAATTGCGATCACATTGAAATTAACTATTGAAATTGAGACCCATGATGGTTCGAGTTGTGATTGAAAAACGGTTCATAAAAGGGTAATAAGATATTTGTTGATAATTTGAGACCTCTGGCAATAGAAAATAATATGTTACATTTTTTCTACCCTTATACAAATTCAAAAAATAAACAATTACCATGATTTACCGTAAATTATAATTTGGATGCTGCCTATTTTTTATATATATAATTTATATGATTTTCTAATAAATTTTAAATAAAAATTACTTTTTTTAAAAAACGTTTTACACTATAATTTAAAACACAATCCAACCGTTACTTTTATCCAATTCAAATTCTTCATAGTAAATCCACGAACACAGGCTAATAGGTTATCACACTATCTTCCTTTTATATATATATATAAAAAATCACCTATATTTTATATATATATATATATATATATAAAAAAAAAAAAAAAAAAAAAACAGAGACGTGCATCACTAAAATTCCTTAACGAGGCAAATCCTTTACCCTCCAAAGCAAAGGAGGAGCAGTAACCAAACAGAAATGAGAACAACACCGTCCAGCTTTACATGCCAATACAATACCAGGCTCCCTCTTCAGAGCAATTACTAGGTACAACGACGTACAGGGTAGAACTTCCCAGCCACCATACTTGTAAATCTTGAACAGTACAAGGCCTTGGTTACATTGTGAGAAAGTGGACATTAAATATTTTTATTTTGTTATATATATTAATGGATTGAGAGTCGATTCAAGCAATGTTCCAGGCGAATTCAGGTTTGGGTTTTATAACTGTCTTTGCACGACCTTACCTGGGATCTTGTATAAAAAAAGGAAAGAGGGAAAACTTGTAAAAACGGAAAAGAGGAGAGAGAGATAGACAGAGAGATAACGAAAAGCCAATAGAGCGGGAAAAAGAACGGGTGTTTTTATCTCCAATATGAAGTCGTTTTGCGGGAGACAGCTTTATAAACCCCCACACACCCTGCCAGACACCCTGCCACTCTCATTGCCCGCACGCACCCACCTCTTGTCCTTTACCCGTACTTCCACATGACCTACTTCTCCGCACGAGTGAAAATCACGTGGCAGCCGAAACGCACAGTTTTTATGCACCTTTTGTATCAGGGCGAGTCCGTTCATCTTCTGCGAGAATCATAGGCATGGAATCCGGGCGTGTCTAGAACCGGTTCACCTTTTCATATCATGTAAGTTTATTATTTATTATGAAAAAATAAATGAAATTACTGTGGAAAGAAATATATATCAAGTAAAATAATTATTCCATCAACCATTCAAGCTAAACTATAATTGTCAAAGTGGGTCCAGCAGGAAAAATTAACTAAAAAATTTCGGGATCCAAATATGGATCTGGGTTGAATTTTTTGGTGGGTCTGTATCAACTTACCCGCGGCTAAACCAGATCTTAAAACCATATAAAATTTAACAGCTCGCTGTTAAAAACAAATGTATAATACGGACTACATGGTTAGCTAGCAACTATTTGGTTTCATATTTATGCAAGCACTATCCCGAATCTACAATGGTATTATGTGTCATCATATTGTACTGCAGCATTGTTTCTGGTCCGTATCTAGGTAAATTTTTTAAGATAGGATTGAAACATTATTTTCTGGAAAATATATTTTGTTGATCTAGTTAAATGAATAAAATTTTTATTATTTTAAATTTTTATAAAAAAAAATACATATTCTAATTAAAACTCAAAACTTACCATGTTGATCACAAGTCCCGAGGGCATGCTCAAGGTTTGCCTTTTAGCAGCAATTATAATGCTCTGGATTCCAGCAATTTTGCCATATGCTGCAGATTTTTTGCGAGACATCGTGCCAGCCCGTTCGAAAGGGCATGTTTTCTTCAGAATTATAGATAATTACGAGTTAAACTGAGAATTAAAGAATGATTAAGGGCTCTGATCGAGGCACATGGTTTGGAAAGAGGAAGGATGTTTCCTCTCGCTTGAACTCGTGATTTAAGTAATGGTCACTAGCTTAATATAATAGGATTATGAGGACTGCAAAGAAGCCATTTCTGGTCTCGGAAAGGGTAACCTTCGAATCCAAGTAGACAGGAGAAAATATTTGTTTCCACAATTTAAAGCAAGTGGCATTGTGCCTTATTTGAATCCACGAGAGCATCACATAAAATAATACGACGTCGGGAAGAAAAAAGTCCCAACAGATTATACACGTGGGAGAAGAATAATAACCCAGGTTTTATCCCTCATGAACCACTACGGTGCCTGGATTCTCTGGAACCAATTAGTAGATGACTCATCTTTCTGTAATTTTCACAGGAGCATTGAGTTGTAATTAAATATATATTCAAGCATATTTATTAAATCTTACTAACGGCACTGAATTCACTTCTCAAAAATAATAATTTAATAGCAACTTTTTTCTCTGTCTTCTTTATAATCATAATTAAACAATGTTGGATAGTCCTGAATAAAAATTTTATCATATTAATATTTTATAGGATAATCTTATGGGACATTAGCTAAAATAATGTAATTATTTCTATTCAGATTTTTTTTTATTGTATTTCAACAGGAGCATTAGAAAATCAGAAATTTATGGATTATGCTCATGACTTCAAATTCTGAAGATTGTATAAGAAAATTACTGATTTTTTAATTCATTTTTATTAGTTCTAAACTCATTTTATATTTTAGTTAGAAAAATATTTATTTATCAATTGATATTGATTGAAATGAATTAAGAAAATAACTAGAATAATAGGAAAAGAATACAAAACCAAACTGTAAATACATGCATATAATATATTCTACACTCTCCATGTACAATAAAAATAAAAATATATATTATAAAATTAAATTGGATGATTTAATCATCTTGATTTATTAAATTAATTAATTAAAAAATAATAAGGATGTAAATAATATATACAATTCAATTATTGCACTGTGATAAATTTTTAAATAATTTAAGAAGCTCTTTCAAGAATTATTCAGTGAACTTCAAATCAAAGTATACAATATGAATTTTTAATCAATTTGAAAAAAATCAAGCAAATCTCATAAATCTGAAGTTATTGGTTATTCTTTTCTTTATTTTCTTTCTTTTCAAAACTTCACTATTGCTCTATTTAGTTCTTGGTTTCTATATTAACACGTAGGATAGCATAGTCTCTCTCTCTTGAATTATTAAGGGTCCCACCTAGGAGCATAGAGACTTGTGAGAGTCCTAGTTTTCTTCGTCTGAACGGGGCAGTTAAATCATGCCGAACCGAGAAACGACACGTGGAAACACAGATGATGACTGAATGAACATCCGACAGCCGACGACCTAACCATGTACCTGGCAGTGCCACGGATGCTTTGTTAGAAGTAGGGCGGGTTAGTTTTGTCGGTTTTTATTGACGAGCCAACGTGGGACCATAAACTGTAACGGACCTAACCGAGCATGTAAAAATCTGTTGCCACGTCAATAGATTGCCAGCCATAACCCACTTAATTTAGCCCGAGTCCCAAGAGAATCAAACTCTAGGGATTCGCAAAGAGACGTTAAGTGGGGACCGCCAACATGGTTTTCCGGTTCATGCATCCATCGTACGGCTCAAATCGAGAGCACCTGACGTCTGTTAATGAGAGCGTGTGGGAGGATATTTTATTCTAATGGGTTTGCTTACACCACGGTTGTCTTACTGCTTTCATATATAAATTGACTCTGTTAATTTTCATACCCTTGAGTTATGAAACTCGTTCAGCCTTGGGTTGGTCTGGGTTTTAAATGAGTTAAAAAATATTAGTTTGATTAAATATGGTTAGATTAATTTAGTCAAATCCAATCCAAACTTAACCTCGTCAATATTAATATTTAAAAATAAAAATGTAATAATTATAAGTTGACAAGGCAACTTGATGACTAATATCTTTTTCATTCAAACTTTTAATCATAACCAATAATTATGATCATAGCTAGCAAATTCTATTTTCAATAATACAATAACACTTCAAAAATAAATAAAAAATCATGCATGCATTTTATTATTATTATTATTATTATTATTATTATTCTATAACAAAATACACATAGAAATATGAAGCTAGTTTATGTATGATGAGCCTTGTGTAGTCAAAACGGACAAGATCAATGATAAGACTTAGAATTGTGATGTATGGTGTTCTTCACTTCAATATTAAAAATATATTTTCATTATTTAAAGAAATCAAAATTATTATAAAAATACTGAATAAAAATAGAAATAAAAAATAGATTTTTTAAAACGCACTCAGAACGTATACACGCGCGCTTTTATTCTGTTGTAACAAGAGAAGATGGTAGTAATTCAAATCATTCCGCTGAACGATACCGTTTGACACTTTTGAGTGAATAGGACCTGTTTCAACACCTAACTGGCAATCTGAGAGGAAAAACAAAGAAAAAAACAGAGAGAGCATCCGCTTATGGTCCCGAGCATCTATAATAAAATAATTGTGGGCTATCATCAAAACTCGGTCTAGTATCAGAAAGTTGTCCAAATTAAGCATATTTCTTTGATGTTGTTACCTGCTCGACGGTTCTCTATCATTTCCTTGGTGTTTTTAAAAGCAACAACGTGTTAAGATAAACATGCTCTTTTATGTGCAATTTACCAAACAAAATCCTTAAAAATGAGAATGGGTACCTCTACTACATGGTCGAAATTGACTCCCAGGTTGGCTGTAACCTCATTTAAAGCGGTGTGATCACGAGCCACATCCTTGAACCGCCTACCGCCCGCCCGCCGAAGCAAAGGAAGATATTTCAATGCAACGCAGTCGGTCCAATTTTCCACACCCCTTCTTATAGCTTTCATTTTTTAGCCCGAACCAAATTTGAGATATTCAAACAATCGTTGTCATGGAATGCTGATTTTCCTCTTTAAACTTCTTATAAATGTAACAAGATAACATTGTTTTAAACAAATTTAATTCACTCTTCATTTTTTATTTCTTAAAAAAAACAAATCATTGACCAATTATAAATTGACAAGTCATATCATTCAAAATATAACCAGACCAACTTTTTTAAACAGTTCAGGAACAAACCTGACCAGAGCTAGATTAATAAAATGAAAGAAAAGTTAGAATTGCTTGTCTAGGAAATTACTAAAAATAATTCAGAATCATGATGAGAATAATAGTCTGAGGAGTCCATTTCGGCTTTGCCCTCTTGAGCCACCCAGCTTGTTGAGAAAACGTCGTCTGTCTCGATTTATAACCGTTGTTATCATTATTCGCTAATGCCGTGACTTGTTGAGAGAACATCATTGTCCATGTAGTCAATATATTAATCAACCAGGTGGGTTACAACAACATTGTGTTCATCCTAGGTTTAGTTAATAATATAGTTTGTAATATTTTAATAGGTTAAATAAACAAACGATTTGCTGAAATCAACAAGTGATCTTTTGGGTGCCTATCAAATATGGAATTTTGCAAGTACGCATGCATCTTCTAGAATTTGTTGCGTCTTGGCATGGGAAACCAAACAATTTTGGATCACGTCAAGAGGGCTGGACTGGAGCCACTTCCTCCCTAGATGGCCAGTGAGAAAGAAAAAAAAACTTGTTTATTTTTTTTATTAACATATATTTTTATATATCTCGACTAATTTTACGGGTCTTAAAATTAACAATTATATATATCTCTAATGATCATTGTATTAACAACCAAATGGTATTTAACTTGAGATCACATTAAAGGCAACTCACCAAGCTCCAAACTCTTACCAACTGTTTATTTGTTTGCTGGGATGAGGTACAGTACTCAAAATTGGCTGGGAGGCTGGTTGGGCCACGCCTTGCTAGCCTTCACTCAGTCGAAGGTCATTCCAAATCATAGCCTCAATCTGTTTTTTGTGTTTTACCCATGTTACCCTTCAATTTATCTCTAATGAGATTTTCTTTCGCTAGTTTTCTGTCTGATGAATGGGTCTGATAGTTAGGTTTGTAAAATCATTTACCTCTCTTCGAAATTAAATCATAAAATAAAACATGCATCTAAGGCTGCATTTATCAATATATATATAAAGTTATAAAGGGATAATATAACAAGATTAATTTGAGAAATGAAGATTGAAATATAAAAATAAATAGGACTCCAAGGACAATTTTAGAATGCATTTGTATCCTTTTCAAAGAACAAGAATAAAGGGGCCATATCTACTTGTTCCAAAGATCACCGGGTTTTTTTTATCCCGGGACTATACACAAAGACTGCCCTGGACTGTGAACAAACTCTAATGAACATTAGAAGGGGGATTGATTGTCACCAATTTGAAAATTCTTGAATAAACCGAAATCATGTGTCCATGTTTGGACTCGATTCAATGATCACTCTGCATTTCGGTTTTGATTAATATAATTCAAAAGATAGCTGGGTCAGCCCGACCTTATCTCCAGGTCATCCATGGGCCACGAAGCTAAACTCTAGCCTAGAACAAAAATTAACGGCCTCCAAATAAGACCAGTTAACCCTTACTTCGTGAACAGACAAGAAGACACCGAACGATATTAAAGGGAGAGCCTGCAGAAGAGGATTACGATGTTGCAAGTTTGAGAAGCAGTCTGCAAATATTTCCCCTCCAAATCTGTCTTCTGATACAGCTCAAAAGGTAGTCATACATTTCTAAAAAAAAAAGAAGTATTCATAAATTATGTATTTCGATCTGGATGCTGCCAATTGTTGGAAATTTATGAGTCATGACATTTGAGTTACTAGCTGGCCGATGATTCGTTGGTTGTAGCCCTGGCTTCTGGTGTCAGAGTAACCCGTCTCAGTTCCGATCTGGAGTCTGATTCGGCTGAGGGCTTAGGTCACCAGGTTTATATGCGGATTATTAAATCACACGCAAAAAAATATTATTTAAAAAAAAAATTCTTTTAAAAAATAACCAATTGAGTGTTATTTAGGCCTGATAAGGAGTGAAATATTTTATTATTATTTTTCTCTAGATTAGGATTTGAATATCATTCTAAAAGTCAGCTAAAAACAACGAATTTAGAGTTTGAAATTATTTTAAGCTCGGCTATATCTCAAACAGTTAAAACCCAACAAATGAACCCACATATAAGATGAAATCATCACTTCTAATTCATTACCAGGGATCTTGTCAGATGATGTTAAGATTTATATGAAGGTGTCATCCAGGACAGTAAAATCGATGGAGACGGCTAGACACAAAAGAAAAATAGATAAGAATAAATTGTTGTGTGGTTCCACTTTCAATTGGGCAATCTTTTAGTTCAAGACTCGGTTGATATTGATCTGACTTCAACTATAAAGAAATACAAAGTCAAATTCACTTAAAATTGAATCAATGAAAAACACACGCATGTATGTATGTATGTATATTGTGTGGGGGGGGGCGTGCGTTGTTGATTAAAATACATGTTGATCACCTTATTTTTATTCCATGTGAATGTTTGATATCATAGCTAATAAATAAAATAAAACCAGAACATAAAAAAAAAAGAAAAAAGGAAGCTATATTCGTTTATTAAACTATCAAATTATCTTTGTTGCCTAAAAAGATTTTTCTCGGACTTAAAAATAGTAGCGAAATGATATCTTATTAATATACACTGTTCTATCTATATACAATATAGATAGTATTTAAATTAATGGCATTAATTATATAATATTTTTATTTGGTTTCAATTTAGATTTAAAAGTTTAAATTGTATTTCAATTAAAAAATATTTCATGGCCAAGGATATTAATTTATAGATATTTTATTTATTTATTTATTTATTTACATGAACATGTGCAAATTCAATTTTCCTTCTCTTCCTCTTTCTTTCTTTTTATTTTTCATGTAATAATAATAATAAAAAAAAAAATTGTTTCTCCCATGATTCTGGCACATGCCTTGTTTCTTAAAAAAAAAAAAAGGACCTGGCAGCAATCAATATTTTCTTTATTCATCACTAGACTATAAAAAAGGCTTCCACTTTGCTTCCAAAACGGGGCGAGAGGCGAGGCTGAGAAAACAAGAAAGTGGTCTGTCTCGTTTGCGACATCTCAACGCAAAGTGAGACAGAACCTAAACGATGCTTTCCTTGATGTTCTTGCTTCTTCTAACTCAAGGCAATCTATCCATGTCCGAGCAACGGCCTCAAAACATATTTATCCTAGCCGGACAGAGCAACATGGCCGGCCGTGGAGGCGTAGCCAACAACACCAAGAACGGTATCCCCTCATGGGACGGCATTGTCCCTGTTCAATGCCAACCAAACCCGTCAATTCTCCGGTTAAGTGCCAGCCTCACATGGGTCCAAGCCCATGAACCTCTACATGCCGAAATCGATTATAACAAGACCTGTGGGGTCGGACCAGGGATGCCGTTTGCCAATGCAGTCTTGACTAGAGTGCCGGACTTCGGTTCCATTGGTCTAGTACCGTGCGCTATTGGAGGGACTACAATAAGGGAATGGGCAAGGGGGGGTTTTCTCTATGACCAGCTGGTGAGGAGAACTCAGTTTGCGTTGCAAAGTGGGGGAGTCATCCGAGCCATGTTATGGTATCAAGGAGAAAGTGATACCAAAATCAGAGAAGATGCTGATGCGTATAAAGGAAGGCTGAGCAGGTTTTTCATAGATCTCCGCGCCGATCTTGGGTATCCAACGCTACCAATAATCCAGGTGATTATTATTTTACATGTCTGGATTGCTTCTAAACATCATTCACGTCGTTTTGAAACATGAAATCTAAATCTACAATTGCAATCAAGTCCCAGGAATCTTGGCCTCTTGACTAGATCCTTGAACAGAAAAAAAAACAAATAATAAATTATAATGGCCGTGTGGATAACCAGCTCACCGGTTCTGGAGCAATTACAACCGTTGACTGAAAACTTGTAGCGTTGATTGTTAAATTGTTAGGTGGCTCTGGCATCCGGGGAGGGTCCGTATGTGGAGATTGTGAGAAACGCTCAACTGGGAATTAACCTTCCAGATGTGCAGTGTGTTGACGCCATGGGACTTCCACTAGAACCAGACAGGGTGCACCTCACCACGCCGGCTCAGGTTCAACTCGGCGAGACGTTGACTGGTGCATTTCTGCAATCCCTGCCTAACCCTATTCAGCTTACCAATTATTCTTCCAGGAGATTTTCAAACTTCATGTCCCACATTTTTATCGGTCCATTATTGAGATTTTTTCTGTTACTGGTTGCTTTTACGTAGCCTTTTCTTCTTCTTGTAGACAACTTGCTGCTACAGTTGTCAGGCGAAGCAGAAGGGCATGTCTATTAACAAAGTTATTTAAATGCATCTTAACCATGACCGGACAAATTAAAATAATACCATTTGATTTCTTACAAATATTGTTTTAATGTTTTTTAAAAAGACAAACTCTCATATAGTTTTAAAAAATGTCGTGTTTATTTCGACTCTCATATACATGGTTTAAATAATCATCCCAGAAAAGGTGATTAAAAAATAATTTGAACAACGTTGCTCCTCTGGTTGTGATGTTGTGCCATTGCCTTCGGCACTGAGATGGTGTTTGGAATGTGATAAGAAAATATTTTTGAAAAAATAATTTTTTTTTAATTTTAAATTAATTAATTTTAGTGTTTTTATATTATTTTAATATGTTGATATGAAAAATAATTTTAAAAAAATAAAAAATATATAATTTTAATATATTTTTGAATGAAAAACACTTTCAAAAACAATCTCAATTACACTCCTAAACAGTCACTAAACCAATCACCTAAATCATAATAAAACCTAAAAAAATTCAGTGTTTAATGGTACATATAACACAATAAAACTAATATTTTTTCTTTGTTGTCAAAATCATTTTTTTATTTTTTAAATTCATTTTTTAACATATTTTTTAGTTGTTTTGAAAAAAACATGGCTGCCTCTATTATTTTTGTTGTTAAATTTAGCTTTTCTAAAGGAAATTAATTTTTAAATTAAATTAAATTAATCCATTTATCCTTCAACATTTAACTTTTCTTTTCTAATTATTTTACATCACCATTTTCAATTGGTGACAACTTGCATTTTTGACCATAACATTATTTCTTTTCTAACTATCTTAAAGGAATTAAGAAGAAATTTTTAAAAATTGGGATAGGAAAGTAACAACTACCACAACATAATTTCTATTCTAAGTATCTTACATCACCATTTTCGATTGGTGACAACTTACATTTAAATTGTGTTTAATTAATATCTCTGAATATAAATAATAGAAATAAAAGAATAAAAATATATTTAATTGGATAAATAAAAATAAAGATAAAAGAATAAATCATTTTCTAAAATATCTTTGAAATAAACTTGTGTTATTTAAAAATAAAAGGTCAAGAAATACTTCCATTGACCAACAGTTTTTTTTTATATATCAAAAAACAGTAATCAAACTCTTAAAAGAAAATCTACATAAGCAATTATTGGCCAAATCAACTTATTTACCCTAAACAATTTCATGTTCCAAGAAGTAATAAAGTTAGTTTATCATATTAGCAAATGGTAGAGAAAATTTGACGAAGGTGTTAATTGGAGAATGTTTTGCGTGTTTGATATAATAATAATAATAATAATATAGAGTGATTTAAAAAAAAAATTATTGAATTTCTTTTTAAGCTTATTTTTCTTAATTTTGGTTCGTAAGAGAAGGTATTATTCTGTTACCACTACAAAACCAAATTACCGACAAGTAGTTGGGGGTAAGAGTAACTCCAACACAGAAATCATTTATATTGGCGAAGCTAAATAATTATTCTTTTAGCAATTATGTTGACTTTTCGTGTCTCCATCGGTTTAACTATGTTGATAACTAAGATAATTTTTTATTTACTGAATAATTAATTTGATTAAATTATTTATAAGAAAATATATTTTTAATTAATTATATTTAAATTTATTTATTATTTTAAATATATTGCTTAGTGTGTTAATTTTATTAGTTCATAATATTTTATAGCGATATAAAATTAATATCAAATCAATTTATTTATTTTGAGACTCGTCAACAATAAGTAAGATTGATTAACTTGAAATATAACAACCATAAAAAAACATACAATTACATGAAAATTATGATAACATAAGAGGCTTAAATCTAATGATCATTTACTTATTGTTCCCATAAATGTTCAATCAAATCTTCTTGACACTGAGAGTCCGTTGCTCTATCCCTAGTTCGATTATGAGTTTGAAAAAAATCATGTAATTCTGGTGTTTCACCATGTGACACTCATATAGAAGAACTAATTTCATGTTCATGGTCAAATCCAAGGTTCAATTCTCCTTCATCCTTGATAGTCATATCATGCATTATTATGCAAGCTTTCATAATATTTACAAGATTTTCTTCATCCCAGTATCGCACAGGTCCATACATTATTGTGAAACGAGATTGTAACACCCTAATACCCTCTCCACATCTTTTTTTTTCAGGCTCTTGTTTGCTTGCAAAATATTTTTTCTTTGCTCCTAATGACTTTGGAATTGTCTTGACAAAGATAGACCAATTCGGATAAATCTCATATGCTAAATAGTATCCCATTGTATATTTATGTTCATTGGTTGTATAATTGACATGAGCAACACGACCTTAAACAAATTCAGCAAAAACAGGTGATTAATCATGAGCATTAATATCATTTAGTAATTCAGGTATTCCAAAAAAAACATGTCATGTCTAAAGATCTTGTGAAGTCATCCTCTCTAAAATTACAGTAAATTCACTACAATATCCAATACACATCTCATACCATCCAGTTGGGTATTTTTCTCATTTTCATTGCATGCAATCCATGCTCCTTGGCATCCCTGAGAATCCAAGATACTCGTCAATTGATAATAACCAACCATTATTGATCACGTGTGATCCCTTAGATACCAATTCTCACAAATTTCAACAATTAATTTGAAGAAAGCTTTAAGATTTTCTATCGCAGTGCTTTCCTCAATTCAAATATATTCATTAATAAGATATGACAAGAATATCATATGCACTATTCTATGGGTTGCAGTTACCTTTTGAAGACAATATAAGTCAAAAACGCTAAGTGCATTTGTCTTTTGTTTGAAATATGGATTATGAGCTTCAAAAAAAAGAAAAACGACGAATCATCATAAATCTCTTCTGAAACTGACTTTTTGTGAATTTAGGATTTTCTGCAAAGTAATCACTATATAACCTTAATTCTTCTTTTTTTTTATTACGATTGACAATATTATTTCCTAAAACATAGCCATGAGACTCTGTTATCTGCCCTTGATTTATCGATTCTTCTTTTGCAACCACTGCAGTAGCAACTTGGAAGGCAAACATGGGAATGTCATCATCGAAATCAAAAGTATCATAAAAATTAAAATTAAAATTTAAACGATTCATGATGAACTTGAATGAAATAAAATAAAGATTGGAAAGAAGAAAACAATGAAGAAAAATATGATGAAAAACATATTTAGGTTTATAAGAATATTGATAGATTAATTTAATTTTCTCAAAATTTGAAATTTTAAAGTTTAAAAGGTTGGCGATTTTTTTGTTAAGATTTGAAATCCAAAAAATTAAAAAGTTTGGCGGTTGTTTTTTCAATATTTGAAATTTTAAAATTTTAAAAGTTAGCGGGTATTTTTTAAAAAAATTGAAATTTTGGCGGTTCTTTCAATATTTTAAAATTTAAAATGTTGGCGAGTTTCTTTTCAAATTTGATTTTTTTATTTAAATAAAATTAAAATGTTGGAGGTTTTTTTCAAAACAATTATTTAATTATATAAATTATTGATATTAATTATATAATTATATTATATATATATAATAATTATACTATATTTAAAATGATATGAAAAAAAAAATCTTCTAAATAATAATAAAATATTTATACTATTAAAAAAAACTATTTTATCAATTTTATTTTTTAAAATATTATTTTGCCTCGGTCAACAAGCCCATAATCCAGATCAAGTACAAATCTAAAATTGCGTCACTCACAGCAGCAGAAATGGTACAGCCTATCAATCAAAAATTTCAATTTTTGGGTTGGAAAATCCACTTTTTACAAATTGATTGACGGTTCTCTCCACATTTTATTTCCCTCTCAACTTTTACTTTCGGAAATAATATCCCACCTCTCATTTCAATTGGGGATTTTTTTTAACACGAACATTAAATACATCTCCTAATTAGGATGGAATGTTTTTGTCTCAAGTAGGCCTTAAATATGGATTAAAATCCTTAATTAATATTCCCCCCTAACTTTAGAGTAAAAAATGTCTAATGACAAAATTGAGAGAATATCTTAATTAGATGTGTTTCCATAATTAAAAGCTTTTGTTTCAACCTTTACAATTATTATAGAATATTTTCTTTTCTTTTTTCTTACAAAAGAGAGCTTAAAAAAAAACCCTCTAAAACGTTGGAAAGATATTAATATCAATTCAATTGCATCTAATTAGTCATATAAAACTTTTTTATCTTATTATACTTTTATTTTTATGATGAATTGTTTTTTAAAATATTTTTTTATTTGAATATTTATTATATTGAAATTTTTAAATAGCTTTACTATGCAGATATAAAAAACTAAAAAAAATATAGTAGTGCATTTTAAATTAGAAAAACATTTTTATAAAAACATCATGGAAAACACTTGGAGTGATGGTAACTTCTATGTCTATCCTTGTCAAATTACTGACCTCTAAAAAAATGTAATTGACCAATACCTTCTTGATTCATGGCATCCTTGTTAATAGTAATTAACCAAATTATAAATCTACTAATTGTATAATCAATCTAGATTTCTAATGAGAGCAATTCCCCTTTGCTCGTAAAACAAATCAATTCGTAAGCGCCGTCTAGGCTATATACCAATATTGTCATCTCAGTGGGTAAAATAAATCTATATAAACAGCTACACCAGGGGCAAGCAACAGGCACTCTTCTCGGAGTAAGCTTAATAAATTATAGAAGCCATGTTCAAGCTACTTATGTTGTTGCTAACGTTCCATTCCAGTTTAGCAGCTAACGTTGCCAAGGACATCTTTATTCTTGCTGGCCAGAGTAACATGGCCGGCAGAGGCGGTGTCGTACATGGAAAGTGGGACGGGAATGTCCCACCGGAGTGCAGACCGAACCCATCAACACTTCGACTGAGTGCTAAACTCACATGGGAAGAGGCACAGGAGCCACTCCATGCAGACATCGACGTGGGAAAGACTTGTGGGACTGGCCCAGGCATGGCATTTGTGGATGGACTCAGAACCAATGGCTCGAGAATTGGTGTGGTGGGTCTGGTCCCTTGTGCGGTTGGTGGGACCAAAATCAGTAAGTGGGCTCGAGGTACGAAGTTGTATAGTCAGTTGGTGAGTCGGGCTGGAGCGTCAGTGAAGGATGGCGGGGCGATTCGAGCGATTTTGTGGTATCAGGGAGAAAGCGATACCGTGACAAAAGAAGATGCTGATGCTTACAAGGGAAATATGGAGACGCTCATCACCAACTTGCGTGCTGATCTTAATAAACCATCTCTGCCTGTAATCCAGGTACGACCCTTTTCTATTAATTTGAAGAATTTAAGGCACCAAGTACGATTTTGTTATCTCTTAGACAATAATTGGGCAAAAGGACATGCTATTGATACACGAGAATGTGATGAAACAGTAGTGGTGGGGATGACTGTTTCAGGCCTATCAAATTCCTCTGGCAGGGAAACAAATGATTTTTGGTTCAGACCACACTTGACTGAAAGGCTGCCGTACCTATAAGAACAGTAACATTAACTGCAAAACCATCGTGTCTTGCAGAATTAATATGGGTCTTGTTCATGAGAATTTATTTTATCCAAGCATGTCAACAGAATAGATTCTTGGAGCGATTAATAGTCTGGAGGATACATGTCTTCTGGCTTGCAGATGTCATAAGAAGCTTACGATGACAACTGCTTTCAAATTTTGAAAAGGCAAGCATGTGATCGACGGATCAATTCAAGAACATTTTGATTGGATTTTACGTGCGTTGATATAGAAACGTTAAACATAGAGGTACAAAAAGTAAAGTTCTTCACCGATTAGTTTAGTAAATGATGCCCTTGATCGCTAGGCTGTCGTTCTGGGCCCATGTTAGAAGGGCAGTGATCCCTGACAGATTTTACAGGGATAGTTCAATGACAGTGTCGCTCCTCTACAAAACTATCTACAGGTTCAGCTTAGGCTAGCTGTAGGTAATAATCCTTGCTCGGAATGCAAAGTTTGTATATTCTTCAACAGAACTTTGAGATTAATTTAGAAACAATTTGTCCTTGTGAAAGTAATTTTGTTGGTTACAGGTAGCTCTTGCATCAGGTGAAGGCAAATTCATAGAGATTGTCAGAAGTAGTCAACTTGCAATCAACCTACCGAATGTGAAGTGCATAGATGCCAAGGGATTGGCCCTCCAAACAGATAACCTGCACCTCACTACAATGTCTCAAGTACACCTTGGTATGAAGTTGGCTGGTGCCTTCATAGATTCTTTCGGCCAGATGCCATGATTGAACCGCAATTATAGAGCTAAAAGGGGCTGATGGGAAGATCTTGAAGTTGTTTTTTATTTTTTTAAAATTAAAAAATATATTAAAAATATTTTTTATATTAATACAACAAAATGATTTAAAAAGGATTAAAAATATTTCTTTTTTATTTTCTTTTAAAAACACTCCCCTGCATTTTCAAAGTCAAAATGTTGTGTTTGCCATGTGGAAAGCAATTAGGTCCTTATTCACTGGTCTAGTTTTATAATTAGCGTGATATACTTATTTCACCTCGTGATTATTAATAAATAGTTAAAAAATAAAAACAATGCAAGAAGAATAATTTTAATGACACATCTAAATGGATGGAAATCTAAAATTATTGAGAATCAAATCAAATTATATTTAATTACTTTAAATATCTGTAAGTATAATACAGCAATCATCAGTTTCCCAACATTGTTGATGGGAAAAAAGGACGCAGTCTACTCTTAATTAGATTAGTAAATTCTACGAGAGATTGATTTCTATGAACACTTATTTAATTAGTTGTAATTTAAAATAAAACCCCATTCATCGCTAAACTATTGCAATCACGCAATGGAAAGTTCCTGTAAAATATTTTACAATATTAAATTCAATTAATATTGCTTTTGCTTATATTACTTGAAATTTTTTTTCAAAATGTGCTTAAAACTCAATTATATATTTTAAAAATAGTTTTAGAAGATTAAATTATACTATTTGATACATAAAAGATATATGAAAATGTATTTATATAACCTCTTTTTTTTTGTTTGAAAAAAATAAACTACTTAGTTTGATTTCTTGCTTGGAGATAAAGTATTTTTTTAAAAAAAAATGCATATATTTTTAATATTTATTTATTTATTATATATATGCATATAAAAATGTTTAAACGTGTGTTAAATAAAATAAATTAATAATTATCTATATTAATAAATAATAATAAATTTTTTGATTCCAATTAAAGATGGGTTTGAATCAAGAAAATAAATTTTTATTTTATCAAATTGAGTATTAATTTAATGTTAAAACTTATTTTATTTTATTTAGTTGATTTTATGTGGGACTCTTCCAATGTTAAATATAAAATGATTAGATTAAAAATATAAAAACTCAAGTGATAAAAAAAATGCAAATAAAAAATGTTTTTACCTCAAATCCTTTAATATTCTTGTTAATAGACTACACCACCACATCCACTTCGCGTTAGGTGGAACTTTATAGTATTTTGCTATAAAGTTATTGTTTTTGATGCCGAGAGAAGCACACCACAAAGAAATGTATACGTTCCATCTTGTGACGTCCAAATTCAAACAGATTCATTTCAATGATCAACCAATTTGCAATTAAGTATGTTAATCATGGGCCCACATGATTAAGGCATATCATACACTAATCAATGGGTTTAATTTTAATTTATTAGCATTCGTATTAAATCAATCATATAGATAAATAATATCTAATTAATAAGTCAATGCCAGGTGTTATTTAACTCCGTTTCCATTAACCGGGATTAACGGATTCAACCCGCTATTAGGCCCAGACCGAGTTTCATTAGTGTGGTAGTTGCCAGCCAATCCAATCTTCTTGCTGACATGTCAGCATTGAAGTCCCCTAGCCAACCAATATCCAGTATCGCATTACCTTCGAACTCGCATTAGATTCGGCCACTTCACGAGCACTTCTTCTACTAATGAGCTATACAGGGTCAACGTGAGTCCTCGATCTGGTTTCGGGACTCCAAGACAGAGGCAAGGAGGGACCTGAAATGGCGTCTGCATATTCTTGGAATTTCATGGTTACTCCAACAAAGCCTTCTCTCTCTTGGAAACTCTCTATTCCCTCGCCTTTCACTGCAGTCAACGTTACCCGCCGCCAAAACAGGACGGCCAAAAGATTTGTTGTCTTTGCCACTGTATTTCTTGACCCCAAGCCAACGGTCCTCGTCGCCGAAAGACTCGGAGAAGCTGGTCTTGAGCTGCTAAAATCATTTGCCAATGTTGATTGCTCTTACAACCTCAACCATGAGGAGTTATGTACTAAGATTTCACTTTGTGATGCGCTGATTGTGAGAAGTGGGACTAAGGTCACCCGCGAGGTTTTTGAAAGGTCGGGCGGCAGACTTAAGGTTGTGGGTCGGGCTGGTGTTGGTATTGATAATGTTGACTTGTCGGCTGCCACGGAACATGGGTGTTTGGTGGTTAACGCTCCCACGGCAAATACGATTGCTGCTGCTGAGCATGGGATTGCCTTGCTTACTGCTATGGCTAGAAATATTGCTCAAGCTGACGCCTCTATTAAATCTGGTTTGAGCTCTTTTTTTTCATGGTTATGTCTTTTTTTTATGCTTCAATTATTAGTCATTTATCGAGCCTGCGGCTTGCTTTAATGTTGGAAATTGAATTCTGCTCTTCAATTGTCTGTTCAATATGTTTCTGTTATAATGATCAATAAGGGTTTACTTGCTTAAACTTTACTGCACGATCAGTAAAATTTTGGAGAATAATGTGATTTCAACAGTTCATGTTGATGCACAAAATTGTTGAGATTAGCAAATTGGTTGTATTTTGACCATATCCTTGATCAATGATCAAGTAATTTCTAAACAATGACTTAAATCATGTCTCTGTTAGCATCCAATTTTGAAATTCTTCAGTGATGTCTCATTTTACTAGAAGAACATCAATCATGTTATGAGCTTCAATCTGCCCAGGAAAGTGGCAGAGAAGCAAGTATGTTGGGGTTTCACTTGTGGGGAAGACACTTGCTGTCATGGGGTTTGGAAAGGTTGGTTCGGAAGTGGCTCGGCGTGCTAAGGGTCTTGGCATGCATGTTATTGCACATGATCCTTATGCCCCAGCAGACCGTGCTCGTGCTATAGGTGTGGAATTGGTGACTTTCGAAGAAGCTATATCGACAGCAGATTTCATCTCCCTACATATGCCTCTTACCCCTGCTACATCAAAAATGTTCAACGATGAGTCTTTTTCCCAGATGAAGAAAGGAGTCCGAATTGTCAATGTTGCTCGTGGTGGAGTGATCGATGAAGAAGCTCTAGTAAGAGCTCTGGATTCTGGAATTGTTGCTCAGGTTCTGGTTTTTTTCACCAAGTCCTCATTACCTCGTTCCCTTTCGCCATTGAGTCTCGGTAATTTTAGTATTTGTGCAGGCAGCGCTTGATGTCTTCACAGAAGAGCCCCCTCCAAAAGACAGCAAGCTGGTGCTGCATGAAAATGTGACGGTGACTCCTCATCTTGGTGCTAGCACTACAGAGGCTCAGGTATGCTTGACCATCTATTCAGGCTTCTGGTTATAATTTATTAATTTCTCATTTTATTATCCTGCTTAATGGTGATGAGACTTATTCAGGAAGGTGTGGCCATTGAAGTAGCAGAAGCTATCGTTGGAGCTTTAAAAGGGAAGCTCGCTGCAACTGCGGTAAATGCACCAATGCTTCCTGCTGAGGTAATTCTTACTTTCAAACCTTCAATCCCTAACAAACAATGCACTATAGATATTTTATGCTTTCCTTTGATGAAGTGAAATAGAAGTATCTCAAGTGTTAGCTTTCCACCATTTTTAAGTGACGCTTATGTATATCATATACTAGTTCTCGGATTGTGATCTCATTGCTTTTCAGCATGATGTGAGAAGGGCTCGTACCCTCCCCGTAATGTTTATGTACGCAGTGCAGGTTAGGGAATTGTATCTTTTTTTCCAGTGATTATTTTTGCTCTTTGCAGATCCTGTCAGAACTTGCACCATTTGTTACTCTGTCAGAAAAGCTTGGCAGACTGGCAGTGCAACTAGTTGCTGGTGGAAGTGGGGTGCAATCAGTTAAGGTGACTTATGCTTCTTCCAGAGGTCCAGATGATCTTGACACTCGGCTGCTTCGTGCAATGATTACCAAGGGTCTGATTGAACCTATCTCCAGTATTTTTATAAACTTAGTAAATGCTGACTTCTGTGCTAAGCAGAGAGGATTGAGGATAACAGAAGAGCGCATTTTGTTGGATGGTTCACCAGAAAATCCACTCGAGTTCATCCAGGTTCAAATTGCCAATGTAGAATCCAGATTTTCCACTGCAATGTCCGACTCTGGTGAGATTAAAGTAGAGGGAAGAGTGAAAGATGGGAATGCCCACCTTACAAAGGTAGGTTCATTTGCCGTTGATGTGAGCATGGAAGGCAGCCTCATACTGTGTAGGCAGGTTGATCAACCAGGTATGGTTGGCAGTGTGGGGAGTATCCTTGGTGAAGAGAATGTAAATGTGAATTTCATGAGTGTTGGTAGGATCGCTCCACGAAAACAGGCTGTAATGACCATTGGTGTGGATGAGGAACCCAGTAAGGAGGCGTTAAAGAGGATCCGGGATCTACCAGCAGTTGAAGAAATTGTGTTTCTTAAGTTGTAGTGCTCAGATTTCCATCATTCTTGAAGTATATTCCATGCCCAATTTTTGAGAAACCTGTGCTAATAGTCCAAGGTTGATTCTGTGTCCCCCCCCCCCCCCCAAAAAAAAAAACGATGATCAGTACAGGCCAGTTTTTCACTGTAGATCTTGTTTTCACTCTTCGTTTTCTGTCAATTGGTCACGTTGGCTTCTCAGGTGTTTGTCACAGCTGTATTTCGATGTGAATATTAAGAAGCTACAAGCTGCAGATTGGCTGTTTGTTTGTGTGAGCATTTCCATGGTTTCAAATTGTCATACTGCCTCTTGTAGGTTTTTCAGTGATCCTGCGTCGTATCACAGCATGTGTGGTCTCCTTTCTAGCTATGATGAAATTCCAGTTCATGAGGAGTTCAGCCTGTTGAACAAGAGAAAACAAAGCAGCAGCTGCTAGCAATTCAATAGATCACGTGAGGAGCTGGTGGACATGGGATTTTGAGCGATAGCTGTTGTTTTTTTAAATTAGTTATTGTTTATAGATACATGGAAATAAAATAAAAACATAATAAAAATATTTTCAAGTATTTTTTTTTTAAATAAAAATCAAGAAACATGTTTTTTATTAAAAAAAAAAAAAAACAAACAATATCTAGATAAATTTGATCCATTGTACAATAACATAATTGAGATCAACCTGTGATCAAATTTAGTGCTTGTGAAGGAGTGTAGTTAATGTTTTTTATAAAGTGTTTTTTATTTATAAAAATATTAGAATGATGTTTTTGTATTTTAATTTTATTATATCAATATATAAAAATGATTTTAAAATATTAATTTTTTTAATTTAAAATAAAAAAAACAAAAAAATAAAAACATTTTTGAAATGTTTTTAAGTTAAAGCTTGATACATCAACTCAAGACCTATATTTTTGGTTGATGAAATTCTTAATCACATATTAACAAAAGGTTAAAAATTAATATCACAAACTTAACTCGTGGTTCATGAGAGATAAATTTTAGACGCTCGCCGTTTTAATTTAAAAATAGAGGCTTGACCCAAATTAGGCCAGGCTCCAGGTACTCGTGGAAGAGACTTTTATACAGGATACTGGATTTCTTTTCCGAGGAAATTTTCCTCTCTTGTCTCGAGAAATAATTTCTTGTCGTGGGTATTTTTAATTATGCTGACGTGTGGATTGACAGTTTCCTAATTTAATAATACAAATTCAAAAGCAGTGGTGGCTTTACAAACGGTTTTTTTATATATATAAATATAATAAAATAAAATAGAAACACTTAAAAATAGTAAAAAAAGAAGAAGTTAGTGTGTAAAGACAAACGCACCCTCCAATAGACTTAAAAATGTTTGTTTGGCCAGTAGGGTATTAGCCTAGTGGTTCAGTTAAGTGTTTATTACTTCTAAGTTGGGTGCTAGCACATGTCAGGTATGTTTGTCATTTTTATATTTTTATATTTTTTAAAATTATTTGTTAGCATGAAAATAATTTAAAAAAATTTAAAAAAATTGTTTTTAAATAAAATATAAAAAAAATTTAAAAAAAACAGTATTAAAAGTTAAACCGCTTGTAATCATGAAAGCAAATGTTAGATGGCCACTATTTCTTCTCTCTTCAGAGATGATTTTTGTTCTAGAACCGAACTAGAATGTTTTAAATTTTGAGTAAAAACTTAAAATTAAATATATATATATATATAATACGCTGTGTCAGACGTTAACTATTTGACTGAATGCACTTTAGATACGGTGCATTGATATTTTTGTTCTCCACGATTACAAGAGAAGGCTGTATTTTGGTTTTAATTTGGTGTTTTTTTTTTGTTTTTTTAATAATATAATAACTTACCTACTCTTGCAATTTGTTTCTCCTCATCATTTTAAATTAGTTTTTTTTAATTACCAATATTTGTTTTTCCCTTCGTCATTTTAAATTAGGTTTTCTTGTAGTTATCAACGAGTTATATGCCCGCACGATGCGTTTTGATTTTTTATTTATATAGAAAATTGATTGTTTTTATATGTATTGTATTTTTTTATTTTAATATTTAATTAGTTAAATTATAATTGATAAAATTTGTATAATAAAAATGGAAAGTGGTTTTTTTTTATTTTTTAATTGCAGATAATGTAGGTAATTTTTTTTTTATGAGTTGCATTTTTCCCCAGCAATATTACATCCAACACATTATAAATAAAAATATTATAATTTATTTTTCCAAAAATAAATTTACATTTTTTGCGTGCTATAATTAGTTATTTCAATTTTTAATCACTAAAATTGCAATCGATAAAATATGTTAGAAATGAGTTTTTTTCGTGATATAATTAGTATTGTTGTCTGCGCATTGCGCTATGGTTTTTTCTATGTAGAAAACTAATTAATTTTTTACATGTTGTAATTAGTTGCTTAAATATTTAATTAGTAACATTGTAATAGATCAAATATGTCACAAGTAATTTTTTTCCTTGCCTAAAAGGAATAGTGTAATTAAAATGGAAAGTGGTTTATATATTTTTAAATTGCAGATAACTTAGGTAAATTTGTCAAAAAAAATTGAGTTGCCTTTTTCCCCGCAGTAATATTAGATCTGACATATTAAAAATAAAAATATTATATTTTTTTAATAAATAAACTTAATTTTTTTTGCGTGCTATAATGACTTATTATCTGTCTAAAAGGAATAGTTTAATCAAAACGGGAAGTGACTTGCATATTTTTTAGTTGTAGATAAGTTAAGTAAATTTGTGCTTGCGCGCGCGTTGCGCCGGGCTTTTTTCTATGTATAAAACTAATTGATTTTTTATATGTTGTAATTAGTTATTTTAATATTTAACTAGTAAAATTATAATAGAAAAAATATGTTATAAATAATTTTTTTCCGCCTAAAAGGAATAGTGTAATCGAAATGTGAAGTGATTTGTATATTTTTTAATTGCAGAAAATATAGGTAATAAAAAAAATTTTATGAGTTGCTTTTTTCCCCAATAATATTAGATTTGACACATTATAAATAAAAATATTGTAACTTTTTTTCTAGAAATAAACTAACAATTTTTTGCGTGCTATAATTATTTATTTTAATATTTAATTAGTAAAATTGCAATAGATAAAATATGTTAGAAATGATTTTTTTGCGTGGTATAATTAGTATGCTTGCCTGCGCATTGCGCTTAGGTTTTTTTATGTAGAAAAGTAATTGATATTTTACATGTTGTAATTGATTGTTTAAATATTTAATTAGTAACATTATAATAGATAAAATATGTTCTTAAAAAAAAATTCCAGACTAAAAAGAATAGTATAATTGAAATGGGAAGTGGTTCGTACACTTTTTAATTGTGTGATTTTTTCTTAATTGATTGATATAAATATACATGACGCTTTAATTTCCAAACAATCCACTTTTATTTCACTGTAACGTTATTTTGCCAAGATTGTATTCATTGTTTTGTTGTTGTCGTTGCATTAATTATTTTATTGTTTCATTGCCATTGCGAGTTTTTTAAAATGATTGTTATATATATACATGACGCTTTAGATTCCAAGCATTTCGTTTCTCTTGCCATTACATTGTTCTGGGAACATTGCGTTAATTGTTTAGTTGCTGCTGCATAAAACATGATGATAATTATATATATACATGAGCCTTGATTCCAAATATTTATTATTTTATTTTAACGTTATACTACTCTAGCAAGATTGCCTTAATTGTTTTGTGATTGTTGGTGATTGTTTTGTTGTTACTGTTGCAGTTGCGCGTTTCTAGAAATTGATTTCTATATATATATATATATCGCGCTTCAAGTTACAAATATTTTCTTTTGATTTTGTCATGGCGTTGCTCTGGCAAGATTGCGTTAATTGTTTTGATATTTCTGATTTGCTAATTGTTTTATTGTTGTTGTTTCCATTCCGAGCTTTTCTAAATTGATTGCTATATATACATGACACTTGCTTTTCTAAATTGATTTTTTCTAAATGGAATTCTATATATATAAATGACCTATTTATTATTATTCTAAAATATTTTTAATATAATAATATGAGCAATAAATTTTAAAATCAGTTTTCTACATAGAAAAAAAATCATCTCTAACATATTTTATCAAAAGAGTTTTGGCAATAGCAATATTCAATCACTTTTTTATGGGGAAAAAAAACCATTTCTAACAAATTTTATCAATTATAATTTTACTGGTTAAATATTAAAATAACAAAATACAACACATAAAATCAATCAATTTTCTACATAGATAAAAAAGCCTAGCGTATCACGCAAGCAATACCGCTTAGTTGTCCAGGAAAAAAAATATATGTACTTGGGAAGAACAAATCGTGGTGCGCGTAAGTTGATTCGGACACCTCGGTTAAGAAAAAAAATGTATAAGTGGTAAAACAAAATAGGGGAAAAAATATAAAAAAAATGGATCCGGAGATTAGTCGTGGCGCGTATAAGTTGGCCCGAACACCTCAATTATTAAAAAAAAAAACATTGTTAAAATAAAAACAACAACCAGTTAATAGAAATTTCCATAAAAAAAAACATGGAGATGCTATGGATAAATGAAATTTATCTTAAACATAGTGATAATTTGATTTTTCGTCGCCGCAGTAAATAGGAGAAAAAATAGAATTCATTTCTTCATCTTAAAAAAAAATAAAAATTTGGAGAAATTAACTATCAACCCATTTTCATTGGTCGATCAATCAAAGAAAGGGATCGATTAACTAACGAAAATCATCAATAATCTCAGCAACCAGAACTGATTGGCAAAAAGGGGCAGTTACTCTCACGCCAAGAATTGGGCGTAGAAAAAAAAAAACAATTCAATTTTGCTGTATGAGCATCTTGAACTCGCGCGCGTCGACGCTGGCAGCGCTCGGACAACTGCTCGGCCACAACCACTTCTTGTTAATTTCCACCATAAAAATTACAAAAAACATCTCTGTGTAAAAAAAAAAAGGAGCACATGCGCGCACAAAGCACCAGAATAAATTACTAATAAATAGTGATAATAAATCTAGGGCTACAGTAACCAATCAATTCTCTTTTAGATATATGTAATATGAAATGGAAATTAAAATCATACATGTTATGGGCAAGTAGAATAGCCGAAAAAATTGAAAAAGTTATTATTATTTTTTTTTAAAAAAAAAGTTAATTGATTGAAGATTTTATTCAGACAGGAATAATCTACGTGGGAGTGTGTTTTTTGAAAAGTACAAATGCATGCGGGAGAGAGAGATCAAATCGGCCAAGAAAAACAGACCCACCCACTAGGCGGGACACGTTGAAATACTTCTGATGACACGATAGGTTTCCAAAAACAAAGGTAACAACAAGAAGGTCGCCGTCTCAAGATATTCGATAATATTCTTGCCTGATTCCCTCTTCAAGATGCTCTCCCCTTGTCTCAGGATAAAAAATGTGGTACAAACATATCACATCTTTTTTATAAAAATATTATTAATAATAATTTTTTATTTTAAATTAATATTTCTAGTGTCTTTAAATAATTGATACATTGATATTATAATACTTTTTTTAAAAAAATATCATTATAATATTTTTTTCAACAAAAAAAATATTTTAAAAAATAGTATCAAATACACTCCAGAACCAACCTTCATATACTGGACAATGCAGCTGTCATCACATTTAGCAGTGCGGTACGAGGGGCGAAAGAGCCACCTTCGATTTGGCGGATCATCAAAACAATCTACGAGACATCAATCAAGAAAATTATTTTAAAGAAATGATTAAGATTCGAAACCTAAATGGAGCGGTCAATTTTTATTTCTACTACAGTAGGGGATTCTGGCCAGGCTTGAAGCCCACAAGACATGGGTGGGGGTGGCATGTAGCCATCGCATCTTCAAAACTAAGTACAGTTGCACTAACTTGATAGCAATACAAGCTAAGAGCAATAATTTACTCCCAGATACCAACTTCCATGAACCCATCTTCAGTGGCGAATCCCCTGAACATCCCATTAGTGTTAAAACCACACGCCACCTCCCCATCTCGAGACACTGCTATCAACCCAGCTTTACCTTCATCGAGTCTCTCCTTCACAACAAAATCCACAGCTCCTTGCAGGTCCAATCCCTTGTACTCCATCACCGCCGCCACATCACGTGCTAGTGTCCCGCGTATAATGGCCTCTCCTTCTCCGGTGCATGAAATCCCACAAAGATCACAGGCGTAGGTCCCAGAACCAATCAGGGGTGAGTCGCCAATACGACCTGATTTCTTGTTCATGAGCCCACCTGTCGAAGTGGCAGCAGCGCACCTTCCTTCACTGTCCACCACCACACACCCAACTGTTTCGGGCGCATAAACACTGATTGGGAGTCCGTTCATTACCAAGGGACTGTCGGCAGCGGCACCCGCGCTGCAGCTTTCCAATCCAGCGGCTGGTATCCTGTAATCAAACTGGTTTCGGGCAGAGTAAAAAGACACCTAGTCAAAAACGGGCACGCCATATCAATAAAAGAATCTGTGGGGATTCAACTTACCAGGATGGAGTTGGCTTCTTTTGCTAATTTCAACATCCCCACGTTTTCCTCCGTTATAAAATAGCCATTGTCCACCAGCTCCACACCCTAACCAAGACCCAGAATTTAATAGGCATGCACCGTTCATATTTTTTTTCAAGTATATGCAGTGACTTTAATTCAATATTTACTTTCTTTTTATGTAATTATAAGAGTTAATCCCAGTTATTTCTGTCCAAGACAAGTGTCGCTTTTTAATTTGACTTTTTTTTTAATTTTTAAAATTCAATTAAAACAATTCATTTAAAATTTTATAGTGCTAGCTAACTGTAAGAGTCACGGAGAACCTTATGCCGTGGTATCTTTTTTCACTAATTAGCACACGTGACTTGATAAAGGGTTAGCCTCCAGGCTAGAAAAGTTAAAATACCTGTTGCCTGGCAAATTCCTCGGCGCCAGAAAAGGCAAGATAGGAATGGGGAGATTTTTCCATAACAAGTCTTGCAAGAGAGATTGGGTTTTTCACTGTGGTTAAACCTGATACGGCACCGCATCTTCTCTTAGGGCCATCCATTATGCTGGCTTCCATTTCAACTGTTCCTTTCTCTGTTAGTGCAGATCCGCGGCCAGAATTGAACAGGGGATCCGTTTCCAATTCTCTCACCTGTACCAGCAAAAACGTTTAAAGAATAAGTGATTCAGCCCTCAATCATTCACTGACCATGTTCTTAATCTTCATTTACAAGTTCAGAGCCCCAAAATAACCACCGACACGACTTCGCTCTCTATGCACGGCGTGGCCAGAAAGAAAAACATGGTTCCAAAGAGAGTAATGAAGAGCAAAATAGGGGGGCAAATTTACATCGATTGACATGAAAATTTCTTTGTTTACCAAGAAAATATGAATAAATAAAATCTTAAAGAGGCCGATGATGGTGCAGTTATTTTCTCTTCACATTAAAACTCCTTGTGAGAGATTAAAACAGAGAGGGAAGAATCACATACAATAAGTTCGACAACATCAATAGCGGGGATATTAGAGCGAAGAGCAGAGATGCCGAGATGAAGGCAGCGAGTGAGGAGTTTTTTGGCATCCTCTTGTCTCTCTTGAGGGAGATTTGGGTCCACACCAGCGCCACCATGCACCGCTATAGCCCATCCTCCCATTTTTCCTCTCTCGCTTCCGTTTCTTAGTAGGGGGTGTATCCTTGGTATCTGCTTTCGAGTTGTGATCAGCTTATATAGGCGTTTTGCGGCCTCCACGTACCCTCCTCTACATGTCTGTGACGATACCACTTTCCAACACGTCGTTTCAAAGTTTATTTAAATTTGAACTCTTTCACCCACCTATTCACTGTTTGAATTAATACTTTCTTACTGTTATTATAGCCCTAACAGTTACAAAAATCAATCCATGCTCGACCCCAAGGTCCCGAGTGAATAGGTCAGGATGGGTTTTTAATCGGATCAATCCGGGTTTTCCTTTTTTATTTTTTTCCTTCCCGCATCAATTCATACCTCAATTTTATCAAAATCGCAAGTCCACATGTTAGGCCGGTCTGAGTTTTCATATTCTATGCTAAATTAGTAACTCTGAGTTTTAACAGCCATGCTAATTGTATTATTATTTTTTTGAAGAATAAAACGACAGTGTATTGGGAATGAAAGTTGAGAGAAAATTGTGATTCTTTGATTCAGCATTCCTCTGTATATTTTCATCTCGAGGCATGCAGCTAGTGATTCGAGTCGCGAGTGGAAACAAACAAGTTTTTACTGGCTCGTGATCCCCGCGTGCAAGATTCTATCTGCCAGAATTAAAACTTGACTCTATTATCATGGAGAATCACCGTAGATTTTTATAGTATGTATAGTATTCGATGCACTTGAATAATTTGGTGAGCTAGATTCTGCCACCAAAAACATTTTGATTCTCTTACCGAGGAGAATCAATACACATACTTTTTATAGCATGCACAATATTTTAATTTGATGGCCGTAGATAATTACCAGATGGCTGCTTTTCTTCCTTATTTGTCCATGGAAAGGACAACAAAAAAATTAGCAAAAATCTGCTTTTAAAAAATTATTAAAAAAATAGCATGCACTGTAACGCACTAATAATTTTATTGGTTTAAGTTGCCCCACTAGCCATAAATTGACCACGAAATCCACACATTTGGGATCTCACGACTAACATGTATATGAAGTTGCTTCTCAGTTAACTCGAGAAAATTCAAAGGGTAGGTGGGGTTTTTTTTTTGTTTAGAAATATAGTAAAATGATATTTTTATTATTATTGAAAAATTAATTTTGATATTAATAGATGAAAATAATTTTAAAGTATTAAAAAAATTAATTTAAAATAAAAAAACAATTTTTTAAAATATTTTTGTAACAAAATTACAAAAGAAACCCGAAATAGATAGGAGAAATGGATGTGTCCTTGAGCATGCCCGCCACTACCATGCATGAAAGCAGGGCGGGTGGACCATAAGCACGCATGTAAAAGTGCTGGGTCCCACGGCTGCTGGTTTCTTGGAACTGAGTCCCTGATTAATGGAAATCATCTGACGATGATTAAGTACTCACCGATAAGAATGCTGATTGGTTGGATTTGCTTAAACCGATGACTAAGCGACAAGCTGTGGTAGCCTCAAGATTGGCATAAACTGATTCAAGAATAATAAATATAAATAAATCACGATAAGTAGTCATCAAGGAGGCAATAAATAAATCAAGATAATTACTCATCAAAGGCGAGATTCATGCACGGCCCAGAGGGTTTTGATGGTTTTTTAGCATGCTTTTTTATTTTTAATATTTTATTTATTTTTTAAAATATCACATCAAATATCAAAACACCATCAATCAATTAAAAAAGTATAGACTGAGTGTGTCGGCTTTTTCACGCCAGCTGCTTGATTAGAATACCTTGTGTGCATCGTACCAATTCCATTTGGAATTCCCATCCCTTCGGTCTAATTATATCTGTTCGGGTTAATTAAATCGAGCGGAGCGGGTCAAATGTGTTAAGTGTAATGAAATCAGAATTTTAACTAAATTTAAATAAAACCTTTTTTTATCAAGTGACCGTACAATCAGACGCCCAAGTCTTTTCCCGTGATCGTAGAACACTCTCTCCGAGTCCAATGTGCATGAAATTATTAAAAATATATTTTTTTAATGAAAGCTCGGGTAATTTTCTATTTAATTGTTGAATTTGGTTATGACCACAGTCTACATATCTGACTTTACATCGAAATAGCTTATTAGAGCAATTTTAATAGAATAGCTAAAAGACAAGATAAAAAACAAAAGAAAATGTTTTTATTTTTTATTTTCTAGCTCCGAAAGGAGAGTTATATTAAAAAATTAAAATAATATTTTTAAATTGAAAAACTATTTCTATATATTTGATAAAAAAACCATAAATTATTTAATATATCTCTATGCAAAAAAATAATTTTAACCGTACCTATATTAGTTATTTACTATTAATAAATAGTTATATCAGTATTATATTTATTTAAATATGATTGATTTATCTAAATGATTTTTTTACTAGAATGGAAAAATAAAAAATGCTACATTTATACTATATATATATATATATATATATATATATATATTATTAATATGACTTCTCTAGATAGTTTTTTCCCTTGAAGATGCTCTTGTAGTCAACCAGAGTAGTTCGTTTCTAGATTTACTCTTTAAAGATCACCTGTTAGAGTCTCACAATCATCATTATTATTATAGACTGGTAATTAATCATTTACTCTGGAATCTATAGAATTAGTTAAGATATATGAAAACAAACTAGTTTGGATACCTGCATTATATAAAAAACGAAGCTTGTTATAGTTAGTTAAGGGTTCATGGACATGTCTAAGTTAAGCTTAGAAATTTTTTTCAGAATTAACCTGGTTATTCTATAATTTATTTAAAAAAAATTATCTTATTTTAATTTAATATGCCAAAAATAAGTTTTTTTTCAACCATTTAAACTATAACCCTGGAATTTAAGAAAATTTACTTTCCATATTTTACCCAAAGCTGCACCCACCTGATAATATACTAGAATCATAAAAGGAGCTCGTGCAAGGGAGTGTCACGTGAGGCAGTTGTATCTAACATTGAATTTTAAAAATGTATTTTTAAAAAAAGTAAAAAAATATTTTTATTTTTATCTTAAATTAAAATTTCAGTGTTTTTAAATTATTTTAATATGCTAATATCAAAAATAAATGTTAAAAAATAAAAAAACAAATATAAACACTATCTAACAGTCGCGAAGTGGAGGATGGTTCAGACAGCATTTCCAAGCAGGTCTTTTTGCAACTCCAATCCCACAAGAGCAAGATGCAAGGAAGAAAAGGAATTGGTGGCCGCAAGCATCAGAGAGAGAGAGAGAGAGAGATAGAGAGAGAGCGGGGGGGGGGGGCAGTGGAATCCTCAGTATACTTTTCCCCACTATCACTAAGGACATTGTTGTTGTGCATTCCAAGAGATATTCGATCACGTGTTTCTGTCTGGAGACGTATCCTCATCAGATTCCTGAATCTTTAATTTGCCAAAAAAAAAAAAAAAAAAGGTGACGCTGCGTTTCAAATCTTGGCCCCTCCAGCTCCTTCAACAGCCACCCCACCGAGCTAATGGAAACAAGAAAATTCTAATTTTACTATCAAGTCTCTGTTTGTTTTTGGAGGCGTGTTGTACGGTCAATGTCTTTTCTTCTGATTGTATTTTTTTTAAGAAAAATATTTTATTAATTACCACCTTTTGTTTTTTTATAGATCATATCAGCAACTCTTTCGAAATCATTGCTAAAAAAACAATTACAATTTATAGCTTTTTAAAAAAATTATATTTTCAAAACTCAACAAGAAAAATTATCAAAATATTAATCACATACTAAAACATTTCTTTTTAATCTTGAATTGTTTTCTAAAATAGTTTTTATTTAGAAATATATTAAAATAATAAAAGTTTTATGTTTTAAAAATTAGTTTTGATATCACAACATTAAAATAATTCAAAAACATCAAAAAAAATAATCTAAAAGCACAAAAAAAACACTAAATCCAACACAAAAAAAACAATTTTTTTTTCTTTCTCGAATGACTTAATCTTTCACCATTCAAGATTCCTATTGGTGTTGCTAAAAAGCTTGTCTCTATGCAAATGCGCCTCTCACGGGGTTGATGTTGAGAGTAGCAAATTAACAAAGTTGTGTGGAAATTTTCGGCATAGTTGAGGTCTAGAGATGGATTAGGAGTGGGTTTTATTTGGACCAGAAATAAACTTTTGATTTTCAAGTGGATTTTGGAGGTTCAATGGCTCGAGCTTTTTCAGGGATCCATGCTCATTAGCTTCATGTAACTACTGCCGATCCATGCTAATGCTAGCCAGGTGGATTGGGTTCTTGAATTGGATGCAGCGAAAGCAGTTGCTGGGCTTCAAAAAGATACACGAGAAGGGCTAAAAATCAGTTTAAAAGCGATCCAACCCCAGATCAAGTTTTGTTTCCGTTTCGAAAGTATCTTAACTCTGTTTTATCATGGAAGCAGGCGTGGACCAGGAAGGAAACAATTACAGTGATAATGAACAGAATGGATTTAGATGAAACTCAGACTAGATTTTCAATCAATGATCGTGGAGAAATAGAATAGGTGTTGCCAAATCAGTCTTCAATCCGGGCCAAGACATCAGTTTGTAGGGCAGAAAATCTTACTCTGAACTCTAAAGTGACCCACCATGCACCAAGTAGCTATTTGAGCAACAAGTTTCTTTTCCAAAAAGAGACTTTTTCTTCAGGTCCATTCAAGGAACCTGCACCTCAAGTGGGTCGTATCTTGTGTTCTGGGTGTCGAGATGGGCTCAGATATTTAATTGGGTTTGTGATCCAGTTAGCGACATGCAAGTCCTACTTTTCCAATGTGGACGCCCTTGTTTCCTCGTTTAAAAGCATCTCATCCCTCCCCATCTACACATACATGCACTAGCTGAAAGGTAACCAGAGTCACTTATCATTCACCTAAAGTGCCAAAGAATAAAATTCCAATCTCTGAAAAATCGATAGGTTAAACATTCTAGGTTGCCAGAATCTACCGAGAGCCAGATCTTGATATCTCTTGACAGATGGTTGGTAGTCACCTATTTTTAAATGAATTTTTTTTTCCCGAGGAGCAGGGCTGCATCTAAAAATGTAGCATTGTCCCTTTCTTTCTGCCCATAAAAGGGACACTTGAGGCCTAAAAGTCATTTGACACTGCGAATGTTAGCAACAACTGCAATCTTACATTACCCCACACAGAAAAAAATCAGTATTCACTGGACACGGTACAAAAGGAGCCCGTCTTCCCTACCTCAGGACCCCATTAAAATTCTGCTGCTGTTTACTGACTTTTTTGGCTTTTCTTTTGGTGTTTCCCATGTCACGTTTTAACATATACTATCATATGCATTTACCGTATATACCACTATATTGTTTGCTAGCGAACAACACATATAGTAGTGAACAACACAGAAAACAGAATACCTAGTGCCTGTTTAGCAGTGCTGTACACTGCGTGCGCAACCTACGTTAGCTAGCAAAAAAAAAAAAAATGATGTTTTTGCTACGTTGCAGCGCCTTGCCAAACGGTGCCTTGTTACTATCCCAACATCAGCCATCACAGCTCTAGGTGACTGATTTGTTTGGAAAAGATGTCTTGAGAGGGATCAAATTAAAATACTGCTAGAAATAATGTACCATTGTGTACAAGTTCATAAATCAAATACATGGTTGTCTTTACCTGGAAGGATTCAATACTTTGATTGGCGCTTCCTGGGATGCCGACTCAAGTGGTCTTAGCCCAAACAGCCCAATGGATATTCATCCTGTGGTGCAAAACATTATCAACTCGTCTGCTCTGATATTCATCAACAAAACATTTATATCGTTAGGAAGGAAGGGTCTGTCCATTACAATTATACTGCTCACGAATGGAATGTGCCTCCTCTGCCAAATTGTAGATGGATCGAAGTATCCCATCCTTCAACACTCTTTTCCATGGAATTATGATCTCAGTGTATTGGACCCACTCCATAAATCTTTCAGCTCAGCTCTTGTTTTTGTCCTTTTATATATTTTGTGCTTTTCGTTTCGAGGACAGCAGATTTTAACTCTATGACTCCAGCTTATTCTCACCTCCCTCCCTCTCTCTCTCTCTCGAGTCACCAGGAAATACAAATGCCCAACGATGGTCTCGTGCCTCGTTGCCCAATTAATTGTCAAGGGCTATTTGATAATATTGGTAATAATTAAGCAATTAGTTTGCCAAGCACGACAAAAGTTCGGAAGATATGTATCCATGTTTTTCCTACCTAATACTATTGTTTTTGAAATAATTTCCTCTAAATTGAGGCCCCTCAAATCTTAATGATATCGTCCTGTCTAGCTTTGAGCATTGAAATTATGTGAACGTAGGTTGGCCTTCGGAGGAAACAATTGGAAGCCTGTTTGTGCACGTCTTCGGATGCTTTTTACGTGATATTTGTCTTAAAAGAAGTTTGGACAACTCTTCTTATATGACTTTTTTTAGGTGAACTTCAAAAAATAACTAATAAAATACTATTAGTTGCTCACTGAACATTATATATTTTTTCATAATTAATTCTTAAGATTTTATTTAATTTGAGTTTTATTGGTTGGATGAGTTTTGCTCTTATATATTTATGTTATTTTTCAAAAAAATTAAGAATTAATTACCTTTAGAGTTATTAAAAGTCGTATTCTTCCTGCAACTTGGCTGTGATTCCAGGACTTGTGAAATTCTGATTTCTTTCTTTTTCTTGGATATCTCACTCTTCTTAAAAGTATACATGTTGTTACGTGACAGAAGACTAGTTCCCGATACCAGATCTATACAATGAATACCATTTATAATTTGTTAGACGTTGCATCAAGTTTGAAGAGAAATATATACTATAGACAATCAATTCTGTAAATTATTAGATTATGTCCCAATGCTTTTCTTCTTCTATAGTTGATTGCTCTGGTAATCACTCTCCTCAAATGTGGATGCTGATGTTTTTTTTTTCATTTTGACAAGTCTGCCAAAGTAGCTGACAATCACCATCAGTGGTAGCTTGCTGTTTTGTAATGTTCAAATGATCCGATAATTGTTGATTGGCATGTCGGCAACACGATCAAACTCAGTCTAGGAATTAATAACTTCTGTCAACGCTTGACAAATTTTGGGCACATGACTATCAACGGGCAACAGTACCGCAACTTTGTCTGATAGGTTAAAGCCTAATTAACGTCGCAATGACTATCACGACCGCAAATATGATTTATCAGTGGAAAATGTGTAATTCCTGAAAAGAAAAAGGTATGGAATGAAAAAGCTCGATGTGACAAGCTGATAGTGGATTGTGCAATGCTGTACAGCAAAATCAGGTTGATTCAAAGCGTTGAATATTAAGGAGCAATGTATAAGATGGACAAATATCCATAATCCTGTGAATGTCCTCGAGCCTTTTAGGGTCTGTTTAGTAGTGGCAAATAGCGGTGGAAATTACATTTTACATCAAACATAATTTTAAAATTATTCGATGTGGTTAATTAATACATTTGATAATTTTATATAGATTTTATTGAGAATTCTCTTTAAAATATCAACAGCTTGAAATCATCAAGGCTCTCACTAGGCCAAAAGGGTGTGTGATTGTGAGAGCTCGAAGTTTAAAGATGGTGTCTATAAAGGAAAGTAAAGAGGAGATTCACTGGAACCGATTACCAGAGCTCTCTATTTTATGATCATTCATCCATATCTTATCATTGTCTTTTCCCCTCTTTTCCTTTTCGAGCTGAAATACACTACAATCCATCGCTTCTAAACTATCAAAAGCAAAGAACGAAGACATTACAAACAAAATCAAAAGATTTTGTCCCCCATTTTCAACATTCCCTTGCCTTTCAACTTTTCCCTTTTAGTGCTCGATTTTTTTATTGGAACTAATTGCACCTGAATCCCCTTTTAATCCTCCCTTGTGACCTCTTTATCTGGTTAATGCGGCCTGTTCTTGTGCTTTCTTTTCGGATCTTATTTTTCTTGATTAATCCTCCCCTCCCCTCAAGCTCCGAGTCCGCTGCACAGTGGAAAAAATGAACCGAGGGAAGGTAAATCACTACAGCTTGAAGTGTTCCCCATTTCCTTGATAGAACTTCCAGAAAGATCAGCACATGCAGAGAGATAGACCTGGAAAAACATACGAGTGTAACATGCTTAAATTCACTGCAAAATTCTCAAAGAATCGCCTTGTATTGAATGGCAATGACCAAATCTACGCCTGTCCATGGCATGGTCAATATGACCCAAATGGCTATATTAGTTCCTGCATTCACTGTACATTACAAAGATCTGGATTCGGTAATTTTGTGAGTTCAGCAGCTGGTTAATCAATTTAGTAAGAAATCCAGTGAGCCGTGTTAATTGAGATTGAGAATAAAGCCGAGTCATGATTCCCTTTAGTTTAAAGTGGAAGAAAGCACATGCAAGCCTTCTTGACCGAGAGTGATGGCTTGAATCAAATTTCTATATTCGTTTAATGCGTTTCGAATTATGATCGGATTGAAAAAAATAGTATTTTCTCGATCCAAATATAGTTTCAGCAGTGTAGTTACCACGTAGGCAAATGTCACCGAAGCCTCTTCCATTGTTAGAAATCCATGCACATAAAATACATGTACTCATCTCACACGTATATACTTGAAGTTTTAAACAATACGATTTGACAGATTTATTGCTTGGGCCCACTTGCATGTCTTTATCAGAGCAGTTAGTTCTGTTGACTCTGCCATCGGACTCCTCTAGCTTCTATATGCTCACATTACACCTCAAGCTTCTGCGTCAATGAGCGTGTAACTCAAGCGCCATGTATAATTATCATCCTCTCTTCATAGTCTTGCGCGTTTTGCAGCAAATCAATTACTTTTTTATATGTATACATGTAGAATTGTATGTATAAATATGTGTGTACGTATTTTTAATTTAAAATGGACATCCATAAAATCAATAACCAGCAAAATATTAGACTGGTTGAGAAAAAAATTAATTAATAATTAATCAAATATTAAGTAATAAAAAAAAAAATCCGGTCTGTAAAGACAGGAAAGCCGAAAGTGTTCTCGGGCCTTCAAAAAAAAGTCTTAGGCGCACAAACCTGAAGCAAGCCAACTATTTGTTTTTTTTTAAAAAAAAAAAATCTTAGGCGACATGGACATATAGAATTGTATACGTGCGTGTATATACATATCAGTAACCAACAAAATATTAGACTGATTAAGAAAGAAAATTAAAATAAATTATATTTTTAATTAATAATCAAAGAAATATTAAATAATAAAATTTTAAAAAAATCCAGCCTGTCCAGCTTGGAAAACCCTAAGTTCTCGGGGCTTAAAAAAAATATTAGGCTCTCAAACCTATAGCAAGCCATCTATTTAGGCCTTTTTTAATTTCTCTTTTAAAAAAGGCCTTTTAAAAAATGACTAAGGCCTTTGATACTTTTAAAAAAATGACTAAGCCACATATTACTCACAATGTTTAAATTTTAGAAATTAATGATTCAAGTTGATTCGTTTTAAAATAGAAAAAACCTATTTTCAATTATATTTTGACTTTAAAAAAAAACCTAAAACATATTCATCACTTCGAACATCCCAAAATTATCTTCAAAGCTCATAATTAACCCGAAATAAAAAATAAAAAAAAACTTTTTTGATTTGGATCTCGAATTTTAAGCAAGTTTAAGTGAGAAAAAACACTTTGTCTAAGCTTTTTATATAAAAAAGAACTCACTGATATCAAAATCATTTATTTTCATGGTTATCTCAATAGAGATAACACTTTTTTTTACTCAAATAAAGGACCAAAAAATATAAAATATAAAGTATTGGGTTAAAATTGAGTTTTTAGGGATGGAGAATTTATAATTGTAAAAGTTAAAGGACAACATTGTATGTTTAGTTCCAAGTCTAAAAAAAAAACATTTATTTGCCCGCTTTTTCATCATATTTCAGTATCTTTGAATCCTGTCCATTCTTAATAAATATGCTTTAATTTTGGTTTAGTTGTAAAAAAACTTTTTTAGAAAGACAAATTAGTATAGTAATTTATAATTATTATAGTAATTTATAATGCCTTTTTTCTTAATGAAAAATAGATAAGGAACAAATTTTTCCTTACACCTTACAAGCATTTCTTAATTAGGCCAAGATTGGATTAGGAGGGAGGGGATGAGAGAGTGGCTCAAGCTTTCACACTGCACCAAATAGAACCTACTAAAATGTCATTATTCTTAAATAGTTTTATTTTTAAAAATATATTAAAATAATATTTTATTTTTAATTAACCTATCAAAACAATAAAAAAATAATAATTTTAAGCTAGAAAAATAAAAGTTATTAAGAACATGTTGCCATGATAAAAGGCCTGATTGCCCATGTAAAACTCAGGAATAGTGGAGTTCAAGCCTGTGGGCAAGGGAGGTAGGTAGCCGCCCCAAGTGATCTGTGTATTGCTGAGATAAAATTATATACTCAGTATTCACTATATATTTAATACTTTTTACAAGTTGGGAAAGAAAATGAGAGCTGTGAACCTCAAAATAGAAAGAAAAGGTTATTTAAGAGCTATATGCTTTGCGTGTATCAGCGGCAGAACAGGAAAGAGCAGGTATCTAGGCTAGAGGCATAGGAGAGAGTGCTTATAGTAAGAAAATCAGAATGGACGGCGTGGTGACAGCTGGGAGCGAGCTCTCCCGGCAGTCCGATTCAATGGGTAACATATCAGACACTATTCACTCGAAAAATGAGCTCTGCCAACGAGGTCAAACACCAAAATGTTACTCTACTCACAAAAAATTGAAATCCCTGATATTCCAGTGGCCGACAACATGTTCCGATCTTCACATGCAAACAAAAACCCTTCCTCTGTGTATTTTCAATTTTCAATTTCCCTCCCAGCTCCCATTTCCCTCCCTCCAGGCTTTCGTCTAGTTAGACCCGCCCTCCACAGTACATCCATTTGTTTTTTATGCATTAAATAGGTGCAGACAACACTGAAATGTACAGGAGATAGTCCATGTTAAACTTAGTGAAAGTGAGCAATCTTTTTTATATATAGAGAGAGAGAGAGATGAAATAGACGAGTTAATGAATAAGTTCGGATGAAATGTTTTATTTATTATAGAATATGAGACAATGAAGGGCCTAATGAAGTGGGGGGAAAGAGGTCAGATTACCACCAGAACTCTTACTCATCGGCTCACTTCTCTCTTTTTTCTTTTTCTTTTTGTTCTGTTCTTCATTTCCGGTAAAATGCCAACTATCTCTGCTTCCAATTCCCAGTACTCAATCAATATTTTCTGCGTTCTAAGCATTGGTCAGAGCTGGGAAAGCAGAGATGGCAGGCAATTTAACTTGAACATTGAAAAAGCATAAGACTTATTAACAGTACAAGAGGTAGTAGTCCATTAGGGAACGAGAGGAAGAACTTCTAAGGCACTAGCGAGGAATGCTGGGAAAAATCTGAAGTTGGATTGTTTAGACTCTGCAGTGCCCTACTCTTCTTGGACTGAGGCTTTGGTGATGAAGGCACGGATGATGCCACTGACCATAAATCATTTGAGCTGTCTGAGCTAAAAGACACATCAACCACACCGCTTGGACTACCTGGAAGTGAACAAAACTTGCGTTTGTATGACAGAACCTTAAAATTGTCTCTAGGTGCAAATTCCATTAAGAACTCGCTGCAATCCTCTACCTTGTCCTGTTTTAGACATAATCAAGATTCAGTATAGAGTTCAAATATATTGCTGTTATGATGTGAACAGAAAAAAATGGAAATCAATAAAAATCGAGAGCAGAGATACGAACTTTATCGATTCCAAGAATGCCCAACAGCTGGCTTTGGTATTCTGCTGCGAGACTCGGTTCAATGTTATCAATAACATAGAGCATTGTGGCGGCAGCCATTATAGAAGGGACATAAGGCATAGACCTAAAATCTGCATGTATTCATTCAAGAAAGATAATGCAAGTAAAAAATTGAGCAAATTAAATGAAGGAATTCTATTCTACAAGCGAGGTAAAGGAAGGATTTTGACAACTTGCCGGCCAAGACAGAGAGGACCATGCGCTCACACCTCTTGAGAAATTCCAAACAAAGATAGCCCCCTAGACCGAGCCTTCTAGTGATGTAATCAAGAAACGATATTGGGGTTACTGGATTCATCTTCCATTTGAGAGTAGAAAGAACCAGGATCTCCATTCTCTGGATAGTTTTGGCCTCGAACACATATTTACTGTCCTCCACCTAAGCAAGTCAAGCAACATACACGCATTAAGGAGCAAATCGGGCAAAAGAATTAATCACAAGCATTTAACAAAAGAGCCTGCAGGTTTATATCAGATCGAATACACATCTACCTGAAAATCCAACAGAAGAGGCACTTGAGTCTCCTCCACCTTGGCAGCAAGTGAGAGGCAAGACACAGCCACAAGTTGGGCCATCCATGGCTTCTCTTTCTGAAGGTGGATACTGGATAGGAACCTATCAAGATAGTTCACTGCCAAAACTGCAGTTAGAGCGGTGAAAGAGTAGTATGCATTGACCTTTAGAATCCACTCTACAGCCTCGCAGCGAGCCCTGGCCAGAGATGGGTTGGTTTCTAAGTCTTTGCACAACTGATTTTGCTCCTCCCTGGCAAACAAAGCGGAAAGTTCCTCGTCTTCCCAGCTCAAGTCCTGTTCTAGCAATATTGGAAAAGTGTCTAGTTTATTACTACTGTTGCTACAGTAACTCTCTCCTTCTAGTTCATCTTGAAAGCAGTCCTCTCTAACCTCTTCCACCCAGTTCTCTTCGGAACAATAAAGAGCATCATAAAGCAATGTAGGGTTTTGCTGGTCTTGTACTGCACTTGTTTCTTGGTTATACATTGATGCCATCTTCTTCCAGGAAGAAGGGGTGCAGATCTTGGTTCATTGTAGGCGAGAAGAGAAAGACAAAAGCAGGGTAGAGAAACCAGAGGAGCTAGCTTGAGCCATCTCTCTTCCTCTCTGTGAGTGTAGAGAAGAGCAGGAAGGGGGAGGGGGCTGATTAGTGACCTAAAGTTGTGTTTATTTGAGGGTGTCGAGCTGGTGGGTCTTGTTTTATCGGGACTTCTCGGGTCTATCGTCCCAGACCGGAATCGTGTGGGCCGCGTATAGCGCTTCCTCGACACGTCACACAATTTTACCTCGGTTTTGCCTGACCCCGCGGTTTGAAGTTTATTGGGCCCTGCTTGCTATGTGTTTTTACTCTCTCATCGGTCATCATGCCAAAACCAACCCATGTAAACATGCTGTCAGTCTTCACTTTTATGTTTGGTTTTTAGGCTTTAGATTGTGTCTGGTCAGAGAAAAATAATTGATCTTAAGCGATTTTTTGAAACCGTGTTTTCTAAAAAATAATTTAATTTAAAATTTATAATATATATTTATATTTATATTATTTTAATGTGTTAATAACAAAATTACTTTTAAAAAAGTAAAAACACATATTTTAATGTATTTTATGTGTAAAAAAACGCTTTAAAAACTCATTAACAGCAACAACTTTATTTAATAAATATCAATAATGTAACAAAAATAGTTGGAAAAAAAAAACGTTGAAAACACAGTTAGAAAAACTGAGCTTGTATGATAGGTGGACCCAAAACGTGGTCGGTTTAGGTTTTTTAAACAATTAAAGAAAGTGACCGTATCAATACTGGATGATTTTATTTTTATTTTTATTTTGGTAAAAAAAAAAAGGGCCATCTCTTGTTTGTAACACGGGTCTTATGCCGAGTCAATCCCAGGGGCATGTTTAGCAACAGTGATTTTTTTCCTATATAACTGTAAAAATTATATTGTCGCGGTGAAAAAATAAAATCAAAGTTTAAATTAAATAGAATAAAAAATTATAAAATATCTTGAACCACCTCCCCTAAATTAAGTGTCTGTTTGGCATTATGATCAAACTGGTATTTAGTCAAATTTATTTTATTTTATTATTTTAAATAAAAAAAAATTAGTGTTTTTAGATCAGTATGATATGTTGATGTCAAAGATAATTTTTTTTTAAAAAAAAATATTATTTTAATATATTTTTAAATGAAAAAAATTTTGAAAAGCAACCATAGTCACACTCTCAAACACTCCCTTACACTTTAACTTCTTTAAAATTTTAATTTTCTGGAATTAACCAATCGAGGTTAAAAGGATCATCTGTTGATAAATTAATTTCAATTTTTTAATCTAGAACTAAACATGATTATAAGAGTACCTGAGAGTGTTGTAATCTCTATTTTTTAGGCATGCCTTGCTTTTCTTTGAAAACATGAATACAATATTTAGTGTTTTTAAATAATTTTAATATGTGGGGGACCTTACTCTATAATCTCTTTTAGGAGGGGGTGATAGGCAAGAAACATGGCAAAATATTTAAAAGAAACCCATTTATTTATGTTTTTTAATATATGTTTTCAGATTATTCTAATTTATTGATATCAAAGACAGATTTTAAAAAATAAAAAATATTATCCTAGTATATTTTTAAGGTAAAAAAATATTTTAAAAAATAATCATTGTTATATAGTAAACTTAAAAGGTTGGTAGATGGCTAAGACTTGGTGTATATTTAAGAAATGGTTTGTGTTCATAAGATTCTTGGACAGAATGTATGAATGCATTTATGCGTACCGAATCCTCGAACTGAGTTTGTGTGGATGAAGGATTTCCCTCTCCACTGGAGGTCAAGGGTACCCCCCGAGGGAGATGGAGCAGCAGGTGGTTGCCGTGGAGACTGGAGAGTGTGGAAGTTCGAAATCTACACTGATTTCCCTTATCTTTCTATCACATCCAAAGGCATCCCACATATTAATTTCAGTTTTAATTTGAATATATACTGGGCCAACCTTACTGTAAAAATTTCCCATCAAATATCGTTGACATTTTGTTTTTAAATTACCTTTTCACACCATCAAGAAATAATGAGGTGATGGTTTGAGTAGATAAATGGATTTATTTTTCTAGTTAAAACACTAGCAAGGAATTAAAAGAAAAAAAAAAGGAAGCCTATAAGGATATATTAATTTAATTTAGACGCGGATGATTTTAATTTAAAGAAAAAATGGCTAGAATCTAAGGCATGAAGAGGATGTTTAAGAGTGTAGTGTAACTGGTAATATATAAAAAATAATAATTTTGAGTGTTTAATCAATATAAAAAAATGTAAAAATAATGTGGTTTCCACTTCAACAATATGTGTCCCGGAGTTTAATGTTTTCCGTGTGTTTCGGGGCTGGTGGGGGGAGGGGGGGTTTTGTTTATTATACATGATGCTGGGAAAAGGCTAGGTTGGTGGGTATTATTTTGTTTATTATATATTATATTTTTTTTGTGTAGGTTTGTTATTTATTATATTTTCTTATGAAAAATATAATTTTAATATTAAAATAATATAAAAAACAATTAAAATATAAATAGATATACTAGAAAGAGATCACAACATAATTTTTTATCTCGCAGTCCTGATTTTATTTCAGATAATATTTTACTATATATTGTTTCGGGATTGCAGATGCCTTCATGTATGGATTTCTTGTTCATAATGAAATTACAAGTAGCTTGATAGAAAAATAAAAACAAGTGTTTAATTTACTTAATTATTAATTATATTTTATTATTATAATTATTAAATATTTAAAAAATAAATATTAATTTTACAAGTTAAAAGTAATGTGAAAAGCCTGGTAACAAAACATTTGAAACTGTTTTCCATTAATATCAAATTCAACCACAATTTTAGTCAAACACTTCAAAAATTATTTTGAGTCGCACCTAAAATGCTTTTCATAAAACTATTTTTTTTAAACCTCAACCATAAAAACAAAAGTAATACCAAACATACTCTAAATTCCTCATAATATAAGTTTGACTTGAAAATATTTTATACTGGACTAGCATGATTTTTCTCACAAAACTATTATTTTCTCGTAAGATGATGGTTTAAGTGTTCATCTAGAAGTATAATTAAAATTATTTTTTAAAGTGTTTTTCGTATAGAAATATATTAAAATAATATTTTTTTTTATTTTTTAAAATTATTTTTAATATCAGTGTCAAGGAACCATCTTACCTAAAAGCTTAAGTTTGTAAGTGAGACTCTAGAATATGATGTATACTATTTTCTAACTCACTACCTCAAATGAAAGTCTTTTGGGCTCGAAACTTGTACAAGCCGACATTACCTTGTGCTTGATTTTTATCAAATAAAACGAGGATGGTGAGATTTAAACTCGTGACCACTGGGTCAATAAGGCTCTGATACCATGTCAAAGAACCATTTCATCTAGAAGCTTAAACTTGTAAGTAAGACCCCGGAATATGATTATTCTCTAACAATGAGCACATTAAAAATATAAAAAAATTAAAATTTTTAAAATATTTTTAAAATACAATATTAAAATATCATAGAATATGAAATCTAAATAGAGATCTAGTCTCATCGAATATAAATTAATTTAAAAACATTTAAATGGATTCAAACCCACAACTCAATTTTATCGTAAAATCTAACCAATTAAGCACCTGTTGTTTTTCGTTATTCCGAAAAATAAACCCATGCTATCCCGGCACAGATAAGCTTCTTCTCCGGGGGTATTTGGGAGTGTAGTTGTTGTTGTTTTTTAAAGTGTTTTTCGTACCGAAATGCATTAAAATGATATTTTTTTTATTTTTTAAAAATCATTTTTGATATCAGCACATCAAAATGATCTAAAAACACTAAACTGCCGGTTTAAAAAATATAAAAAAAAAAACATCAAAAAACAACAATAAACAGATTGGATCACAATACCAAACGGGCCTTCTTCTTTTTTTGCAGTCGCGTGTGAATCGATGGACTATTCCATCCAGCCATATCAATTGACAAACAATGACCGATGCAGAAACATAAACAGAACAGACAGGACAATTATTATATTTTTTCAATGTTAAACCTTTTTGTTTTTCTTTTTAAAAAAAAAGAGCATGGTACTGGCAAGGGGAAGGCAAAAGATTAAGGATCTGCAAGCAGAAGTCAGTGGTGTACGAGTGGACCAGACGTTCGACATTTTGTTTTCAACTAGTAATTGAATCTTGACATCTTGTCTCAGGGACGGGTGAGGTTGGCGATATTAAAAAGCAAGAGACTTTAACTCTTTCAACCATAAATCCAAGTGTAAACTCGAGACAGCATCGATATTGAATGATATTCAAATGATTAACGAGCTCTTGCAAACTCTCCAGCCTGACTGCGTACGAGCACAGATGAAGACATTGAATCGCAAATTACACAGTTATCAAAATCTTCTCGCCGGATGGGTAAATCCAAACACCTGGAATCAGACTCCAGTTGGATCTCATTCCGAGTCATTCATTTCTAACGTTGATCGAGCTAAACCACAGACAACTCAATGAGCTAGTCAAAACTAGTCTGAACACTGTCTGTTAAAAAGTTATAATGGATACCGCAATGCAATAACTATTAAAATCTAAAAACTTTATATTATATATATATTTAAATAATAGTTTATTCAACTTATACTTGTTTATATTATTTTTTTATATTTGATTTTTATTAAATAGAACAAGGATGATAATATTTAAATTCGTGATCATTGAATCAACAAAATTCCAATACCATATTAAAAAATCATATCATCTAAAAACTTGAACAATCAATTAATGATTTAAAATGTAATTTATATTTTCTATCAACAACTCCTACCCTAAAACCGGGCCAGACACTGATCAGGGCTCGAAAGTTATGAAATTGCATTGAATAAGGTGGGATCGGGGATCGATCTGCATGCAACATGGCAAATTTAACAGATAAATCCTTCTTTCACCATCTCTACTGCTCTCTCTTGTCACGATAATACCAGGGCTGGAACAGTGATGCACATGCCAGTAAACAACAGGGGGTGTATCCTCTGAAAAATCTAGTCAATGTGTGCAATTAATGCCTTTACATTTATTTTCTTCTCCTGTCCCACAATCGTGTTTTTCTTCAATTGATTTTAGAAGACAAAAAAAGAGAGTCGGAGATCTACTGTAGCTCCACACAAAAATTATTGCTAGTTGCCACGTGTAATTACTATCACGCTATTTTATTATTTGACTGGAAAAAAATTTAATTCATTTTTTTTGTTTTTTAATTACTCTTTTTCATAAAAAATTTTAAGGTGTATGTGTATTTCACAAATTTTTAACATTGTAAAAATATTTTTTTTACCGGGGTCAACGAAATTTAAAATTATTGGTAAAGGATTTTCTTTAATTTTCAAAATATTTATAAAAATTAAAATGTGTTATTTTGCTTTCAGAATCATTAAAATATTGAATTATTGGACAAACACTTTTAATTTAATATTTTCTGTCATGAAAAATATCATTTAAAACACAGTTTTAAATTCAAAAATAAATACTTTAGACTTTAGTTGTTTATAATAAGAGTCGAAATGAAAATTTTATTTTAAAACTGTAATTAGAAAAAAATCATAGCTTTTACTAAATATACCTTACAGTTTTCTTTTAATTTTTTTTTTTGAAATCTAAGTTCTGTACTCACAGCAAAACAAGTTAAAAATATATAAAAAAATTAAAAAATCAAAAACAAACTTAATGTTTAGTTTACTGTCGGGCAGTGTAATTAATTAGCTCGATATTACCGCACGAATTGTTAGATTTACATTTTATTTCAGACCGAGTAATAATGACCTGCAGGCTTATTTCTTCGTTCATCACTGCAAGCCAGTCTCTATTTACCTTCGAAAGGTACAATGATAGGAAAATAATTCTGCTACACAAGGCACGAGTCAAATCCACCAAGGATTTGAGTTTTCCCATCGAATTTAAAATAATTTTTTTATTGATAAAAATAAAGAAATAAATTAAAGTTAATTTCGTCAGTATCCATTTAACTGGCATCAAGTTTCAAGCACCATCTTACTTAAATTTAATTAAATTAGTATTTAAAATGATTTAAACAAAAAACAACCGGACCAGGTTCAGTTCATAGGGTTATTAGATCGATCCGCAGAACCAATCTAGTTTTAATAACTATAACTAAAGTATCTTGACTCTATCGTTGCAAATTTTAGAGCTAAAAGTGTTAATTTGTTTTTGCATATAAAACTATGTTTAAGAGTATTTTAAAGTGCATTTTCAAAAATATATTTAATTAAAAAATATCAAATTAATATCTTTAACAATTTTACTGCATTAATACTTTTTCAAGGAAGTGTTTTGGATTATTTCTCAAACACAATCCTAAACCCGCAAGAGAAAACTGAAAGAAGATTGATTGACATTTGCAGGGCAATTATTTCTCTTTTCATTTTATTTTTTGGATTCATTATCCACAGACTGGTTTCGAGTAGATTGTTCAAGTTGGTACTCATTGGAAAATTCAGTTCCCCATGTAATTTCAAGACTACAATCCCAGAAAGACAAGTCAGTTCGTTCCTCGAAGGTCGCTGTCTGTCCATCCCTGCCTAACAAATAACAGGAGGGGTAAACCAAAAGAGAGCAACAGTATTTGTACGCATGCGTTTGTCCTCAATTTTCATCAGAAATCTATAAAATCTTTGCCCCATTGCAAAAAATCTGGCAATGGTCGCGTTGTTTACCTATTAAGACTAGAGTAGAGTTTTTGCCCTGACCCTGATTTGTTGCTTTCTTTTCTCTTCTTTACAGGGCTCGATATCCAAGAAATGTCACTGCTAGAAAGATGGTGAGAGTACTGAGAGGACATAAAAAAAGAGGGGTAGTGCTTGCAGGTGAGATGGAATCACTCGAGGAAAGAAATTGAAGGAGGAGGTAGATGTGTCGTGGTGGTTGATTTGGTTTCCAGTTCACTACACAAAGTAAAAAAAACTCTTGGGGAATGGGAACAAAACTGAGAAGCTTGATCGTGTTTTTGCATTATTTTTACCATTCAAAGAAAGCTCTTTTCTTTCTTACCCTTTTTCCTTTTCCTTTTACCTGTTCATCACAGCTCACAATGGCCATTGTTGTACAGCTAGGGAGTATTTTATTTTATTCTATATCTCCAGTTTCTACATCAATTTTCAGATTCAAAAACCCACGACACTTCTTCAGAATCAGAAAAGATCGTGTACATTTCAATCACAAAAACACGAAACAACCAGAAAGCCAAGTAACCCCCGATGCTCTTTATTGGAACTCTCCAACCCATTCCCTATTTCACCAACGCAGACCTATGCCTACACACTATTTAGTTCGTGGGACCATGCTTCAAGATGAGGAAGGTTTTGATACAAGAAATGTGTTGTATGGAAGCGTCTGAAAGACTGAAAGAGAAAATAGTTGTATGAAATAGAAAAAAAAACTCATCATGGACTAGGGGGCTGTTGGATTGACGACCCACATGGATTTCTTAAGTCCAGCTGGGTGGAGGACCTCCCAAGCTGAGGCCCACTTCAACTTGTCTCAGTCTAATGATCATGTGTAATCATGGCTTCGCATGTTAACTGCTAAAAATTGCAATAGAAACTTTTTATTATTGATGCATGGTAACTGCTCAATGTTGTAATTGTAGCATGATAATGAAGGGTTGACCTTTGATTTATTACCCATGAGCCCTGGATTGTTGCTTTTTATAGTTTTGGCCCCCCCTGATTATAAGCTTTCTCATGTCTCAAAACACATGTTGATCCCCGCTAATAAATAATATGATTAGCCAGAGTATTTTTCTGTAGTACATGGCCAAAACAAGGCTTGTGATTACACCATCTAACTTCATAATATACCATCCTCGTCAACAGCTCACTCTTACACCTTAAATGACTTATGTCAAACATCATTGCATGCGAGTTGTGAAATTGCTGCTCTTACAGCATTTGCGATTCCGAAAAAGTAACGTTCAAACATCTGAAAAGAATAGCCAAGCCCTGGGAGTTTTGCCACTTGCAATCAACACCGAGCCGTAAGGCCCGAATGCACATTATGAGAGTCGTACGTAATCTCTGATTGTCACGGGGACAAGCTCCTCTCTCAAAAAGCTCCATAGCATCACTATAAATCCTACAGCAACCTTCTGGATTAATCTTATAGTTGCAGATTGTTATTAAGCAGATTTCTACCTGACCGGAACACTCCTAATTCCAACCATCTGAATTAATCTTTTTGGTTGCAGATGGTTATTTAGCTTGTACTGCCAAGAACACTCCATTTCCTACTTGATGGTATTTCCGCGTGCTTTGACTAAAAACCTACATACGGAAAAGAGAGACATTTTGTAGACATTACAGATGCTAGACAATGATAGCTCTCCAGCGTTTTGACCAATACAAGTCCACAAACCCAAACTAACTACTCTACTTGCCACTTAAAAAAATGCAGGAATATAATTGACCATGCTCGAGCACCTGTGCCATTATGCTTATTGACTGTAACCATGGCGTTTTGAATAGCCTGCACGATAGGCGTGTAAACCTCATTCACGTTCACATTCTCTTCTTGTTTCCTGCAGAATCTTCGTACTTCATTCTATCGAAGTGTGAACAAGTTCGTGACATATTCTATCGAAGTGTGAACAAGTTCGTGACATGTTAGGTACAGCTAATGTGGCAACAAAGTCGGAGTGCATTTCAATCATTTTGTCCTTGTCTAAACGAAATTGAACGCCCTAGTTAAGGATTATCTGCTATATTTGACAATTTGGAAAACCTAGGATACATTTACGTACACAATCTGCCCCTAATGGAAAACTTTAAAATATGCCATTCAGAATGACCTCTAATTTACAAAAGAAAAAAGAAAACTGCAGATGGAGTATCAAGTAATCACTGGGTTGTAACCATCATCAGGCCATGCTTAAAATGCTCTTCAATGAATCTTTCTGCATGATTTGGGTACTTGAATTGAATGTATGCTCGCAGGCACTTCCTATATGAGAAGTCTATCCATCCACCATCAGATCTAACAACAAACAGGCACCTTGACCTTTTAAAATGAGGATGACGATCAACCTTCAACAAGAGTAGTTCAACAGCTTATTAGTATTCTCATAGACCAACAGAATAGAAAACTCGGAAACATTCACAATTTCACATTGGACATAATTATCGACACACACAAAGGAGAAAATGACAGATGAGTCCAATTCTAGCCACAACAGCTGGCATTTGACTTGTAGCGAACAAATAGCTCTACTCTACTGATACAAATGCCCTCTGCAAACAAAAAGAAACGAGGGACCACACAAGAAAGAATAGAACAGATTCCATGTGACAGGGAAATGAAAGTGGCACCTGTAAAACGATTTTTATCTACTGACCTACATACATAATGACCATGTGTGGACCAAAACCCCGCAGATGTCCTAGGCAAAAGGTGCATGCAAGAAATTAACAAGGACAGGGAAACTGAAGCATGTATCTGTCAATTTCTTCCCTGACTTTTCGCTTTACTTTCAAGGGATAAAGGAGAAACATAAAAACAGGGGATTGTGGGAAAATTCAAAGAGATAGATAGCATTGTCAAGTGAGAAGAATCCAATTGGTCAGGCATCAAAAGTTTCCAGCTGTGTTGCAAAGATGCCCGGGAAATTCGAATTTTAAAAATCCCATTACCAAGCAGTAAAACAATATTAAATCTCTATGGAGTGTCAGACAAGTACACACAGGTCACTCACTCCAAAATTGCTAGTTTGACACGGATAATCCATATGAAAAAGTGAAAACAAAATATAATCAATCTGGGGCAGTATACATCCATTATACATTAGGAAAAGAATAACAATTTTTTCATGGTGATTTCCGAGCTATGAGCAATTACTTTTAAGAGCTGTTTTGAACTCTTTTTAATTATAATGAGATATGAAATACAAGCAGTAGTATTCTACTTGCATGCGTCCATATGATGGATTCTTTCAATCTCTAAAGTGTAATGCGCTGGCAAATGTCAATAAACCAATGGTGGAGAAGCAACAGAAGGTCTTTCAGATTATTTATATAGGAAAGCTCAAGATGTAATTCTATTTTATTTGTATGCAATGTAGTGAATCTAATTGTTTAGATTGTTATGCTATTTAGTATTGATTAGGCCTTATTTTATTTAAAACTTTATCATATTATTCTAGTGTTTTGTTAGGGTCGAAGTGCCTATATGAAGGCCATAACCTAGTATTAGTAGTGGGACGGATTGGATGATTGTTAAAAATTAATTGTTCATGATTTTCGTCCTACAACTATTCTTCTTATCTCTCCCTTCCACTCAAAGTTATTGATATCGTTTCGTTTCAGCCGAAACGTATCGTACCAGGCAAAAAAAACGAGACAAAACGGCATAGTTTTTGTCTCGTTTTTACCACATGAATTGGAATCCAATACAACATCGTGAAAATACTTCCTCCTTTTATGCACTTATATATATATATATATATATATATATATATATATATATATATATATACCTCCCACCCCCTTTCTCCCCCCCCCCCGCACCCACAAACATATATATATTTATATTATATAATATATATGTATCTCCCGCCCCCACATGTGTGTGTGTGTGTGTGTGTGTATAATATTCAGTTCACACTATTATACACACTAATGTTTGTATTCAAAATGCAAAAATAAAAACAATAAACAATAAAAATATATATATTATAAAAAATAAAATTGTGTCAATTTTGATTTTATAAAAATAAAAATTATATTTTTTTTTTTTGCTTTTTAAGTTTTTTCACATATATAATTAATTAACTATATATGAACAGTACAACTCCGAAACGGCACGCCGAAATGTTCCGAAACTGAAACGTTTCGTATCAATAGAAAAAACAAAACGGCAACTGAAACGGTATTGATAACCTTGCTTCCACTCTTCATCTACTCTTGTACCCCTTTTTTCCCTCTCTCATATCTGATTTCTATCTTACATCAACCAATTATGTCCACAGCTAAGAAACTAAGAGACAAGGAACAATGGTGCGTTACACAAAAAGGAACATAAAATTGGAACTTGAAAAGAAAGAAACTGAGAGCTTGAAAACTAAGGAAAAATATCAGAAAGTGAGATAGATACCAAGCCAAATTTTCTAGCAGTATAATACTACAGCAGAAAATTAAATAAGTAAAAATGGATCGTGAACTCGAAAATTGTAAGCATTCGTCCCGTCACTAAGATATCAACAAGGAAATACGACTGTGCTGCCCCAGAAACACATAAATCCTCAAAATTTAATGGGTTGTGATTCGTGAGCTAATGAGATATCTGCTTTTTTCATTTGTTTAAATTTCTCCGGGACACCTTTGGGCCTCTTATCATCGGCTAAATGGACTTAGAAACGCGGCGCCCTTCTCAATAGGCTACACCGACAGTAGCGGGTAAAAATAACATGGGTTGGTGCTTTGACACCCTACAGCACATGCAAGCCACACAACCAAAAAAAACAAGGTAATGAAATGGAAAAACCTTAAATCTCCTCATGATACGCAGAATGTGAGTGTATACATAGCATCCTTGAGCACTATGCCCAACCATCTGGACTAAAATGTCTTAATGATGCTCAAAAGACAGAACATTGTATCAGAGAGATTAAGCAAATCATAACCTTCAACATTCAAGTAATGAAATCCCTTGACTATAACCTTGTCTTTTATGTCTGACCTACTGCTGGAAATAATTTATTTACTATTGTATTTGAGTCTTTCGGTTGTCCAGGTCGATAGGTTAGTGGCTGTATGGTTATTGTACGTGTCCAGTTTTTTCATGGTCACTAGCGTGCCCAATTAGTGGTCTGTTTTGCACAATGTGTAATGCCGAGTCTTACGCTTTTAATTTGGTTCTGTTAGTTGATGTACTGCCGATTTAAAGGCTATTGATTATTCAATAAAGTATGCAGAAAAACAATCTTATTCTACTGTTTTGTTACACCTATATCACAGGGGACATGCAGGTCAGACACTTGCAAATTCAGGTTTAAGACTCACAAGGACAATCACCATGGAAAATTCTAGATTCATTCAGGTTTAAGACTCACAAGGACAATCACCATGGAAAATTCTAGATTCATTCAAACATGTCAGAAGTTCGCTACTTCAAATTGAACTAGGAGTCTTTGAAAGTACACTTAGGCAGCCTTATCACATTGATTCTGAAATATCTACAGCATTACCATTACATTATAGCATGGGAAAATATGCCAGATAAATTTTATACCAGCCAAGATAAATGGTTGACATTTCAAATTTACTTGGAAAATCCTCCAAAATCAAACTATTCCCATGGGCTTACCTGTGTACACTACCATCTAAAAGGGATTTGGAAAAGACAACTTTATAAATGGCACTCATTCTCACCAGGTTAACACCTTCGAAAAAAATATAAGCACTAATTAGAAGCCACAATTTAAACCCATTCATTCTATGCGTAGTGCAGAATAAAGCATTTTTTGGGCACTGGACAGGAGGACCTAAGAATTCGGGGTCACAAGACATTCATGCTGATGTTTGGGGCAGTGGGATTAAGTGAATTACCTTACAGCATCAAGATTTCAAGCTATGATATCACATGCTAATATTCTTTCTTTTGGGTCAGACAAACTGACTCGTGCAATAACTTCATACTCGAGTCAGAAACTGGGTGTTTCAGTTGTTGAAAATTACACAAGAACAATCAAATCAGAAAATGTTAGACTGCATTCTAACTTGGCAAACATCCAATATTCATTCTAATACTACTAGAGAGCAGTACAAGAATAGACTCAAGACATTAGACATGTAGAGAAGCATCAAAATATCTAATGCCCCTACCATTACATTATATGTTAGAAGAAACCTTAGATAAAGAAAATTATACTTCCTCGTAAAATTAAGAAAATAATAGCAAGGAAGAGGGAATGAAAAGAAACAGATGAGCACCCTGCCATTAAGACCAACACGAGGAGAACCATGGGTATGAGCTAAAATGCTAGAGATATCCAGGAAACATTAGAACGTGGGGAAAAATCGCCGGGCATTGGCAAGACCTCAAGGATCAGGAAAAGACTCAATGTTCAGCATACAAATCTTATCTTTACCAAAAATAAATGTCGAACCCTTCATAAATTAGCACAAATAAAAAGTTTCAAAGCATGAAAACAAAAGCAGCAAGTAATTAAATTCCTTTTGGGTAACTACACAAACTTACCGCTATAGAATCAAGCCCACATCCTACTTTATCATCACAATTCGGGTGATAAACAAGAAGCCTCCCAGCCACAGCTTTCTCGTCTTCATCTGTTAGTTGTTCCCCATCCTTGTATCTAACAGTAAGTAATAAAATCAGAGCAAAAGTAGAGATGATAAGCAAATAAAGGCAGACGACATAATAAAGGGACCTGTTAGAGTGGATAATTTCTTTAGCGAGGTGAGCTGTAGGTTCAATATCTCTCCAAATCTCTGCTTCTTCAGCTTTCCACTCCCTGTAATTTTTCTCTTCCCAGCCTGAACACTTTGCTGCCTCGCACAAGCTCGACACTGTGTCAATCAAAACAGATATATCATCCTCTTCCATTCGAATATGCTCCGCTGTCGAACACCATGATCTCCGAAGTGGCACTAGCAACCCGGTGGCGAAGCGGCGACGGTGTTGGGGCCGGAGGCGCAGGAGCTGGCTGAGAAGTGCAGATGCGGCCATGTCAGGGTCTGGGAATGGATGGGTACTAAGCTTGTATTGTGCCGTTGGTAACTTGATGGGCTCGTCTTGAGTCTGTTTCTATGCTTGGGTTAAAGAAAATCTGGCCCGTGGCCTGTTTCATCAAATTAAAGATAATTTGGTATTTGAATATTATTTGTATTAACCAGCTGTCCAATTATGAATAATTGGTTACGAAAATATGTAAATAAAAATATTCCTAAATTAAATAAGGAGAAAAATCATCAAATTCCTTTATGAAATGCTCATGCGATATAGGAATAGCGATTAAGTAATCGAGTAATTATTTTTCAATTGTTTTCTTAGACATTTAATTGATTTTGATTTATTTTTTCATACTTTATTTGATTTTTTAAAAATTATTTTCTAAAAGATTATTACACACAGAGTCTTGAACAGGGGTTGAATGTTACCATGAAATGGTATCATAAAGCACGCTTGTCTACAATTGAAAAGGAAACCAAACATGCACAAAGAGAGGGAAAGTTGCTGTTGTGATCACCTACGAAGCAAACATAAACCCTAGAGCTAATGTCGTTTCAGGTAAAACTGGAGAAACGATTCGACAAGCTATTTCTAAAGCGGGTTGCTCTACCTTGGCTAATAAATACCACTGCTGCTTCTGTTTTGTCAGCCGCCCCAGGTACTGATTCTACTTCTTGGATTGTCGGCTCGGGCGCGCATGACATCTGATGAAACCCTTTTTTTATTCTTTAAGTCTTGTTCCTTACATCAACTCCATTAAAACATCCTATTTTATCATTGGAATTCGGATGCTAAGCAAGAAGCCTCTCTGCCACAACTTTCTCATCTTCACCTGCTAGTTGTTCGAAAATCAGAATGGAAGTTGGAATGAGAAGCAAATAAAGGCAGCAGACGACATTAGAGAGTAAAGGGGCCTATCATAGTGGAGAATTTTTCTATAGGGAGGTAAGTTATAGGTTCAATATCCTAGGCCCGCGAGCTCACCCAATGAATGATCTGGTGATAAAGAGTCTTTGCCACCACTCCTATGAGTTAAACACGCTAGCTTTACTTGTTTACTAGGAACCCTAGACAATGACTGCTCGGATCAATATGATGCTATGATGGGAAATATTGCCCCAAGAGACACAGGACCACACGGTCAAAATCAAAACAAGAGAAAGAAATGGCACACTGAAAGATCTGCATCATAGACTAAAAAACTGTTAGAATATAATTGATCACCAGTGCCATGGGCTAAGATGTTCATTGACTATAAACATGGCCTTTTGAATAGAATGCGTGATTGACGTGCAAACCCTATCTTCGCCTACCATCTCTTTTACAACATACCCCTCCTACTTTATTCTATTGGTGCCTAAATAAGTTCTTGACATGTTAGGTACAACTAATTTGGCCAATCTGATAGCCCCCCTGCAAATAATCAAATGCGGGTTCTAGGATTGGCGAAAAAAGCTTATTCTTATATGCTAACTAAACAAAAGACAGATGCAAGTCAACAAAGTCGAGTTCATTTCTAAACAGACAGACTCCAAAGTGCTGGTCAAGAATTATCTACTACATTTGACATTTTGGCAAGGCCTAGGATACATTTAGGTTCTAGAATCCATACACAATCCCCTGCCCTAGTCCAAAACTTTAAAATATGTCGATCACAATGATCTCTAATTGACAAGAAAGAAGAAAATTGCAGATGGAGTATCAAGTAATCACCAGGGTTATAATCATCATCAGCTGCCACGTTTAAAATGTTCTTTAATGAATCTTTCTGCATGAGCTGGGTACTTCATTCGGATGTATGATCGCAGGCACTTCTGATAGGAGAAGTCTATCCATCCACCATCAGTTCTTACAACAAACAGGCACCTTGAGTTTTTAAATTGGGGATGACGATCAACCTTAACAAAAGTAGTTCAACTGGTTATTAGTATTCTCACCGACCAACAGATGAAGACAGTCACAATTTCACATAGCACATAATTATCAACACACAGACAAAGGGGGGAAAATGAAGGGCGAGTCCAATTCTAGCCACAATAGCTGGCATTTGACTCGAGTGAACAAATAGTTCTATTAATACGAATGCACTCTGCAAATGAAAAGAAAGGAGGGACCAGCAAAAGAAAGAATGGAACAGTTCCACGTGACAGAGACCCGTTAAGAGATTTTAATCTAAATATAATCAATTTGGGCCAGTAAACATCCATGATACATTAGGAAAAGAATAGCAATGGATTCTTGGTGATTGCTCAGCTATGAGCAATTACTTTTAATAACTGTTTTGAACTCTATTTAATTCTAACAAAATATAAAATAGTAGTAGTATTCTACTTGCATGCGTTCATACGATGGCTTCTTCCAATCTCTAAATTGTAATGTGCATGCAAGTGTCAGTACACCAATGGTGAAGAAGCAACAGAAGATCTTTAAGAATATCATCTAGGAAAACTCTAGATGTAATTCTATTGTATTTGTATGTAATGTAGTGGATCTGATTATTTAGATTATTATGACATTTAGTATTGATTAGGCTTTCTATTTTGTTTAGAATTTTATCATATTATTCCAGTGTTTTGTCAGGGTTGAAGTGCCCATATGAAGGCCATAACCAAGTATTAGTACTGGAGTGAGTTGGATGATTATTAAAAAATGAGTTTTTTTTTCCCCTTCCTACAGCTATTCTTCCTATCTTTCCCTTCCCCTCGTCATCTACTCTTGTGCCCCTTTCTTCCCTTTCTCATTTCTATCTTCATCCTACATCAACCAATTATGTCCACAGCTAAGCAGTTAACAGAAAAGGAACAAAAGTGCATTCCACTAAAAGGAGCATAAAATTGGAGGTTGAAAAAGAAAAAAACCTGAATTTGAAAACTAAGGAAAAATATGAAAAACAAATAAGGAAATGCTATGGTGCTGCCCCTAAAAAAGTACAAATTCTCCAAATTTCATTGGTCGTGTAACTCACATACTAATAAGAAACCTGATTGTTTCATTTGTATAAATTTCTTACGAAACCCTCCTCCCTGTTGGCTCAAAATATGATTGATAACCGAGGACCCCTTTGGGCCTATTATCAACATCATCTAAATAGGCTTAGCAAAATGGCACCCTTCTTAACAGCCTACACCTACAGTAGCAGGCAGAATAACTTGGATTTGTGCGTTGAAACTTCCAGCACATGCAAGCTATACATCTAAAAGAAAAAGCTGCTGGCAATACCTTAAATTTCATCATGATATGCGGAATGTGCGTGTATACTGCAAACAAAGCATCCTTGACCCCTATGCCCACTAATACGTGTCATTTAACAGTATGAATGATGGTTGAAAGATAGAATAATGATGGATCAGCGTGATAAAGTAAATCATACTAGACCTTCAACATTTAAGTAATGAATCCCTTGAAAATATCCTTGTCTTTTATGTCTGAGTTATATCACTAGCAACACACATGTCAGACATTTGGAAATTCAGATTTAAAATTCACAAGGACAACCTCCAGAGAAAATTCTTGTTTCATTCAAACTAGCAACAGTTCTCTACTCAGCAGTCTTTGATAGTACACTGCCACAGCCTTATCGCAGTGATTCTGAAATATCTACAGCATAGCCATTGTGTTATAGCATGGGAAAATATGCCAGAAAATTTTTATACCAGTCAAGAGAAATGGTTGACAATTCAAATTTACTTAGAAAATCCTCCATAATTGATCCATTCCCATGGGCTTACCTATAAACACTACCATCTAAAAGGGATTTGGCAAAGACAACTTTATAAATGACATTGATTCTCACCAGGTTAACACCTTCGAGATAAAAAGTTTGGATTGACACATTGACATTTGCCAGTACATGTACAGGCTGGTTAACAACAATAATAAAAAAAAGTAGCAAATAAAAGCCAGAATTCAAATCCATTCATGATATCAGAGTGGAAAACAAAGCATTTCTGGGCACTTGGGCACTTGGACTTAAGAATCCCTGGTCACTCAGCAGTCCTGCCTATGTTTGGCTCAGCGGGATTAAGCAAATCACCTTACACCGTCAAGATTTTAAGCAATGATATCACTTGCTAATGTTCTTCTTTTGGGTCATACAAACTGACTCATGGCAAATGACTGCATACTCGATTCAGAAACTGGGAATTTCTGATGTTAAAAATTACACGAGCAATCAAAATAGAAAATGGTAGACTGCATTCTATCTTGGCAAACATTCTCTATCCAAAATTGAATCTAATACTATTAGTAAGAACAGTTTAGGAATTGAGTCAAGACATTAGCCACATGGAGAAGTGTGAAAATATCCAATGTCCCTATTATCACATTATATGTTATATCTCCGTGTAAAATTAAGAGAACAAGAGAAAGAAAAACGAATGAAAAGAAACAGATGGGAATTCCATCATTACAACCAACACGAGGAGAACCAGGGACATGAGCTAAAATGCTGGACAAATCAAGGAAACATTAGAACATGTAAAAACAATTGTGGGGCAATGGCACGACCCGAATAGTCGGAATAGACTCAATTTTTAGCACAAAATCTTATCTTAAACAAAAATAAATGTATAGATAGCACAGAAAAAAAGTCTCATAGCACGAAAACATGAGCGGCAAACAATTAAATTCCTTTGAAAACTATGCAAGCTTACCATTATTGAATCAAGCCCGCATCCTATTTTATCATCAGAATTCGGGTGATAAGCTAGAAGCCTTTCAGCCACAACTTTCTCATCTTCAGCTATTAGTTGTTCTCCATCCATATATCTAGCAGTAACTAAGAAAATCAGAGCAGAAGTAGAAATGAAAAGCAAAAAAAGGCAGAACACATTAGAGAGTAAAGAGACCTGTTAGAGTGGAGAATATCTTTAGCGAGGTGGGTTATAGGTTCAATATCTCTCCAAATCTCTGCCTCTTCATCTTTCCACCGACGGTAATTTTGGTCGTCCCAACTTGAATACTTTGGCGCCTTGCGCAAGCTCAACGCTGCGGGATTCGAAACAGACACATCATCCTCTTCCAGTCGAGTAGAATCCTCTTTAGAACACCATGATCTGCGAAGTGGCACGAGTAATCCAGTGGCGAAGCGGTGGTGGTGTTGAAGCCGGAGGCGCAGAAGTGGAGCGCCCCTGATAAGTGCAGATGCCGCCATTTTTGTGTTTAGGAATGGATGGTTACTAAGCTAGTGTTGTGCGATTGGTGACTTGATGGGCCCATTTATCTCTTCAAGAAAGACGTGGGCTCTTTTGATGGCGAAATTATCTGTTGGCCTATTTTCTGGATCCAATAGTTTTGGGGCCTTCGAAGTCGATTTGCTGACACCTTCAATTGTGCTATATAAATGGCACTAGCCCTTGTAATGAAGAAGAGAGGCCTATACTTATTCTCTTTTTTTTTAAAAAAAAAAAAAACTGGAATACCGAGGTTTTTCTACGTGTGGGTCCTTTAATTTTTTTTTCTATATAGAGCGCTTTTAATTTTTTTTTTTTTAAAAAATGATTGCAGCTTCATAATTGAAAACAAATTATTGCTTTCATCCAATGTATGGATATAATGAAATTCTGAAAATAATAACTTTGTTATTTGAAATTGTAGGATGAGAACATTAACAAAATAAGGTAATCTTCCAAGATATATTTTATTCTTTTCGAAGATATTATTGGTGAAAAGAATTTTAATGTATTTTATAAATTTAAATGGACGAGTAAAACTCTGGTTATTCTAGATTCCTACAAGAGATGTATGTTTTGACTATAACTCAAAATTTGTTATACATATTGTAATTTTTTTATTATCGTGTCATATCCCTTAAAGACTAATATTGTATGCACATGGATTAAAAAAATACAAGAAAATTTATTAAAAATAATAGCAAATAATCATTAAAAGGAGGTTTTTTTAATTTAAGATTTGTTTGTGGTCGACGATGTAAATAAATATATATTTTAAGGATAAAAAAATATGATTTTTCTAAATTGATCCAGTGACTTGTAAATTAAACCCGTGATAAAAACAGTATATCTTACCGAGTCATACCCTAAACCAAGTCTATCAATTATGCTTTCTACATTTTTATTTTCTTTTTAAAAAAAATCACGTCAAGGACCATTGGGAATCAGGCGCCAGGTCCTAAACCCTGTCTTTTTGGGAAAGGTATTCATTGTTTTTAAAAGTATTTTTTTAAATAAATATATTAAAATAATATTTTTTTTAAATAATTACGATATGATATTAATATATAAAAAAAGAAAAAAATCAATTACGGTTCCAAGCAGGACCCTTAACTGTCGAGTCGAGAACATTGTAGATCGGTGATTCAAAGAGGTACTTTATGTCTATAATTAATTAATTAATTAAACTTTCAGAAAAGCTGTTTCAAAATTTGAAAATACAAACAATGTAATTTTTTTTTAAAAAAAAGATTCTTTGCCATCGTTTTCTAATTTATTTTTCAAAATATTTTTAGGAGTAAAGTAATAAATGTTTTTTAAAATATTTTTTATTTTAAAATACATTAAAAAAATGATCAATTTATATTTTAAACACTCTTTAAAATGCATGTTTAACAATATTGTGTGTACGGTTTTAATTTATAAAATATTAAAAAACAAAAATTATTTTATATATTTGTATATTAAAACTATAAAAATAATCTTAAACAATGCTTATTTTCAACAGCAATCCTGAATACTTTTCTTCCTAACTGTCCCTTCAACCAAAATATTCTTTTTATTTGAAAAATGAGTTTTCATTATCTTTCCCTAAAATCTACAATTTAATATCTTAATATTCAAAATTTAAACCTTCATGATTAAAAATTTAAATTAAAGCTATCTAGTTTGCATATTTAGAATTACAATTGATATTGTTTTTTAAAATGATATTTTTTCATGAATATATTAAAATAATATATTTTTATTTTAAAAAATTATTTTTGATATCAATACATGAAGATAGTATATAAAAACAATAAAAAAATTTAATTTAAAATAAATAAAATGATTTTTTTTACAAAAATATTTTTAAAATATAGTGTCAAGAAACTCATATATAGTGTCCTAACTAATATAAAAAATTCACAATTCATACCTAACCTGACCTAAATTTTAAATTTAATCTGAGAAGATAATAAACTAGATTAACTAAACTAAAATTAATTCAAATCTTAATAAAAAAACATTATCTTAATAAAAATAGTTAATTTACAGTAATTAGAGAATGAAATCTAAATCCAATAACTAGTTTAAACTAAACGAAACGATGACACCGTAATAAAGACGTTGCAATCATATTTGGCGGAGCAAATGGAAAGGGAAATATAATGTTTATACTTCATAGTATAAGCAAAATAAATAAATACATACTGGCACAAGATTCCAAGCGGACGACCTCACTCGCTGACACAGAACCTCCCTTTCACATTCGCCACATGTCTTTTCACAATAATTGAGCAAGAGAAGGGTAGAAAATTAAACAATTTATTAATTCAAACTTATCTTAGTTGACCAATATATAAATACTATTAAACTACACCTGAGTATAACTAGAGATACGTATATTTATACCAAATAAAAAATATTTATATTTTTTAAATACAATTCGATAAATATAACTAGAGATACGTGTAATGAATATTCAAAATAATATATGAATACTTGATTTTTTATTCAATGGATACCTCACAGGATGAAAAATAAAAAAGAAGACCCGGTCAGAAAGAGGTGTCCACACGGTAAACAAATGAGAACGCATTCACTGGATGTAACTCAACAGAAGAGAAGCCTATTCAATAAAAGAAAAACGAATTGAAATCCATTATCAGATCCGTCTTTGAAAAGAAGACAAATCAAACTGCGCGAGAGTGCACCGTCCCCCTCCCTCTGAAGCTGAGCGTGCAAATCTCCACCGTTCAAGTTTTAATCAACCAATCTCCGTGGATGGGCCAGTCAGCTTCGACGGCTTTAATCACAAGCCGTCGTGATTCAATTCACAGCAGCCACCGGTCGAAATCTAAATTCACGGCGCCGATCATTTCGATGCAAGTAGAAGAACAAACTGAATTTGTATTCTGCGAAGAACCTGATTACATCTCAGATCTTCCTGATGAATGCTTAGCTTGTATTTTCCAGTCACTCAATTCCGCCGACCGGAAACGCTGCTCTCTAGTCTGTCGGCGATGGTTAAAAATCGAAGGACAGAGCCGTTACCGACTCTCTCTAGTCGCCAAATCAGATCTTCTCCCTTTAGTACCGTCTCTCTTTTCTCGCTTCGACGCTGTAACTAAACTTGCTCTAAAATGTGACCGCAGATCTGATAGCATCGATGACAGAGCGTTAGCGGCAATATCCAGTCGTTGCCGTAACCTCACGCGCCTCAAGATCCGCGCGTGTAAACTAGTCACCGACGAAGGCATGGAGGCTTTCGCTCAAAATTGCAAAGCATTGAAGAAGCTATCGTGTGGGTCTTGCAATTTTGGAGCAAGAGGAATGAACGCCGTCCTTGATAATTGCGCGTCGCTCGAGGAGCTATCGGTGAAACGGCTTAGAGGAATTTCTGATCACGCGGCGGCTGAGCCCGTAGGGCCGGGTTTAGCAGCGGCTTCACTTAAAACAATTTGCTTAAAGGAACTTTATAATGGACAGTGTTTTGGCCCGCTTATAATCGGGTCAAAGAATTTAAAAACTCTGAAGCTTTTTAGATGCTCTGGTGATTGGGATAAGCTTCTTCAAGTGATTTCGGGTCGGGTAACGGGTATGGTTGAGATCCATTTAGAGAGGCTCCAAGTTAGCGATTCTGGCCTTGCGGCCATCTCTAATTGTTTGAATTTAGAGATTTTGCATCTAGTTAAAACCCCGGAGTGTACTGATATGGGACTTATTTCCATCGCGGAGCGCTGTAGGTTATTAAGAAAGCTTCATGTCGATGGTTTGAAGGCGAATCGGATTGGTGATGATGGGTTGACGGCAGTTGCTAAGTATTGCCCTAATTTGCAAGAGTTGGTGCTCATTGGTGTGAATCCTACCACGATTAGTGTAGAATTGTTAGCTTCAAACTGTCAGAATCTGGAGCGGTTAGCGTTATGTGGGAGCGATACTGTTGGTGATGCGGAGATTTCTTGTATTGCAGCCAAATGTGTGGCATTGAAAAAACTTTGTATTAAGAGCTGTCCTGTTTCGGATCATGGACTGGAAGCGCTTGCAAATGGGTGCCCTAATTTGGTTAAAGTGAAGGTGAAAAAGTGTAGAGCAGTTACTTGTAAGTTTGCGGATTGGTTGAGAATGAAGAGGGAATCGTTGGCAGTGAATTTGGATAGCGGGGAACCTGAGCATCAGGATGCGAGTGTTAGTGATGGCGGGTTACTGGAAAATGTAGTTGAGTTTCATTCAGTTCCTAATCAAATGCCGCTGCCTAGTATTGCATCTAGCAGTACTGGACGATCAACTTCTTTCAAGTCAAGATTAGGGCTTTTGAGTGGGAAGAATTTCGTGGCTTGCACATTTAGAAGATGGTCGGGAGGTAATAACAGTTCTCGAGGATAATGAGACGGTGAACCTGAAGTCTGCGCTACTGAAAAAACAGTCACTGCCCTTGGCCTCTTTGGATTATTTTGGATTGTATTGCCTGATTCCATGTTTTATGTACTAAGTTTGATGTTGTGTGCTGTTTATTGCCTTTCCTATGGAATCTTCACTATAAAAAAGTGATCATTTTCCTATTTCTTAGATTGCTGTTCACTTCAACTTTGTGTTTCTTTATGTTGCAAGTTGTACGACACGCTTCTGGTTTACATGCTAAGAAAGATTCCCTGGGAAATACATCCATGCATTATACCATTGCTTGTTAAACATTGTCTGTGTGATTTTTTAATATTATCCAAGTTTTGCCCAGTTATACTTTTACGGTTTTGATGCCTATACCTCTCTGTTCACTGGTTCTAAATATATTATGTTACTTTTTCAGCGAGAAGCTGCTTGTACAGTTGGTGCATAAGCAGATGAATCCCTGTGGTTGATTTCGGCAAGGTGAATATAATGTTTGAACCTGAATTTTTAGGAGCTGCATTATGCAAGTCTAGTTCTAGAACTGACTGATTTCTATCATCTGTTATGAGTCTCTCCTAATTGGTAATTTACCTTTGTTTTGGAAATCTCTCTCCAAAATACACAGATTGACACGCTAATTAGAGTAATTAGATATTTGTTGGAATTTCTTGCCTAAATAGGCCTAGTTCATTTATTTTCTTGCATGCACTGTTGACTAAGTTACTTTTAAGAACAGTCTCTTGCATTCCACGCACTGTGGTACAACAACACGTGCGCGCACACACAATAACCCAAATACACATTGACCCTACAGCTTCTTGTGTGCAGTGTAGTACAAGGATCTTTACTACATCAAGTGTATGGTGCAAGCGAGCTCTGCGCAGACTTTATCATTTCAGCTGGGATCGATTGCATAAATACTATTTTTAGATCAAGTGCTTTGCTAGATCAAGTGCTGCTTTCTGGCTACATGATGACATTTTACTCAAACAGAAGGTACAGTTTGCTTCAGTTCCTGTGTGTATACTGCGCTATGAGGTAGTTTGCATTTGATTTTATTTAACCTTCTTAGTGGCATACAAGAGGACGATGATTGGCACGGTTTTTCCTTGAATATCAATTCCTCCACAGTTTGATGAGTGATTGTAATGCAAGCGCTACATAGATTGGCAGTTAGTCGAGTGTGTGAGCTTGATCTTTTAATACAAATATTCATGAATACCCTTTGACCTGCTTTAGCTACAGCAGATTACTTATCCAAGTATCATTTTCACATCCATTTCGAGTATGCACAACTACTGTGTCCTGTGATTTATTGATTTCACTGGTTCTAGAGATTTTCATGCTGACTCTGGGTTTCGACTGAACTGATTAAAAGAGTTGGACTTTTGCGGGCAGGTCTGAAGTTTGATTGTTATCTTGGAAGGGAAAGCCGTAGGACAGAGGGAGGGAGAGAATAACAATGGTAATCAAAAGATTACCCCTTTTGTTTAGAGGTGGGCCAATCTATTAACAAAAGAAATGCGGATTGCATTCTCAAAGAGATTTGGTGTTTGCGGGCATAGGAAGAGGGAGATTCTCATTCTTGTTTGTTGGGGTGGAGGAAGTTTTGCATTCTTAGACTTGGATGTTTTGGTCATTCCACGCCACAGGATGGATTATCTTTCAAGGTAACCCATCTTTGATGCAAATTTTAAGCCTAATGGTATTGATTACCTCTTGTACGGTGTCAAATCTTATGCATATTCTTGTTTGTGGGGGTGATTAAAGCATAAGCTAGTGAAGCAAGTTTTGCGTGCTTAGACTTGCTTGCTTTGGTCATCTGCACCACAGGATGGGTTATCTTTCAAGGTAACCCATCTTTGATGCAAATTTCAAGTCTAATGGTATTTGATTAGCTCTTATCTGTGTCAAATCTTATGCATATTTATAAAACACCCATTTCAGCAACGAGATCCGATCAATGATTTTTTGTCCAAAACAATCTTGTTTTAGTTTTTTTTTTTTTTTCTAAAATAACATCGTTTTTTTAACAAAAAAATTCCCAACAGATCTTCGACCTGGCCGATCCAAGATCTGATACGTGCTGTTGTTGTTTTTAACAGCTAAGGGAGTTGACTTTAACGGCTAGGGAGTTGACCTAGTTAAATTCGAGTATTCTAGTGGATAGGTTTAGCCTGCAATTTAGAGACGCAGTTAAAATCAAAATAAGACATGATTTATATTTCTTTTTAATCCAGAATAACATTTCACTGTTCAAAATCACATTGTTTCACACTTTAACTAGAAAAGAAAAAACCCAATACATATAGGTGAATCTGTTGACTCGATAGTTCACCCGTCCAGCTTGCAACATAACCTTGAAAGTAGTTGGATTTAATAGGTATGGTCCAAGAGTATCTCCTATGTTGTAGGAATGAAAAATGGGACCATGCTCCATGCCATTTAATTTAGCCTTCTGGAGTGTGTAAAACAAGGTTAAAAAAGCAAAAATAGGATATATTTTTGGTTGGGTTCTGATTTAGGATCAGCGTTGGAGATGCCCTAATGCCTTGAAAAGATATCGGCCATTCCACACATCGGGCGACTTTATTTTCAAACAGGATAGGGTCTGCAAAGCCATTAGTATAACGTGTGGTATTAATATTGTATTAATATACAAATTATTTCGAATTAATTATCAATTTGCTATTCAGTATATAGAATTTAACTTTTGGTAATGAGGGTATTTTAGACTTTTTTTATGCAACTTTTTGATATTATCTATTTTAAGGGGTATTTATGTATTTTCCAATGATCTTTTACACAATAAAACTATGGATTTATGTCTAGAAGCAAACAAAAAAAAGTTTAAAGGTATTTTCAGTTTTTCAATTGGCTATTAACAATGAATTAATATTTTTATCTCCAGGTGAGACAAAAGCAGTTGATTAGTGATGAGGGTATTTTTATATTTTCATGTTTGGATGAATAATGAAATTATTAAAATACTATTAGAAATATCAAAAACACAAGTCAGGAGTTGGGGTATAGTGGTATTTTGATGTTTATTTTTTTTTTATTATTATTAGGATAAGGGGGTGTAGGTAATTCTTCTGTATTTTTATTTTATTTTTATATTTTTTGGAGTTACTATAGACATGTCTTCGCGATGCATCAACTGTTTTTTGCTTTATGTGCCTCTTAAGACGTGTTTGCGATGTCTTGCGGCTAGAGAAAATGCTTAGCCGCCATGTCGCTGAATGCATCGTCAAGAGCTCTGCCACATAGTGGTGTGTGTTGATGGACAAAGTGCAAACAGTGGCCAATGGCTAGTTTTTCTTTTTTTACCCATTTTCTCTCCTCTACATCAACAACATACATATTGGTCCCTTTGTTAATGGTTGTTGATTTCAATCCCTGATCTTTATATTTTGTTTTGCTTCTTAATTCTTCTATAAAAGTTTTAGTTTTTTTTTCAATTGTACCCTTTATTTGAAATCGATTATATATGTTATTTTTCATTTCATTCATTATTCTTTTGATTTTTCGCTCTTTTAATTTTTTTCAGCTTGCAAGATTTGATTGGTTTCAATTTTATATTCCAATTGAAATTGATCATATATGCTATTTTTTTTATCTCAACTCTTATTCTTTTGATTGTTTTTTTTATATCCATTTAATTTTTTTGGTCTTAAGGTTTTAATTTATTGCAGTATTGTAATTCATTTGAAATTGATTATATATTTTATTTTTTTATTTCGGTTCTTATTTTTTTATTATTTTATTTTGATTCCTTTGACTTTTTTTAATCCTTTTTACAATTTTTATTTTGTCCATACTCACGTGTTTGTTCTTGAATTTTTCCAATTTAGTCTTGAATTTTTCCAATTTAGTTTTGAATTTTTCTCTTTCTCTTTTTATTTTTATTTGTTCTTTCAAATGACTTTTTTTATTTTCATAATATTTATTTTGTTATTTTTTTTTATTCTTCGAGATAATTTCATGAGTTTCTTTTATTATTCAATAACAATGATAAGTTTAATGGCTATTTTTTTAATTATTTCCTTGATCATTGTTTTGTAAATGTGTTTTTTTTTTTAATTCTCTAGGCCAATTTAATCATTTTTATTATTTGGGTAGTGATTGTAATGATAATTTTAACTATTACAATAATGATAGCAATAACGAAGTAGCAATGGATTTTCAATAATATTTTATTCTTTTTATAGGTAGAAAATAAATGACTTGTTTTTATTATTTAGTTGTCGTAGATGTTTATATAATTTATTTTTTTAATTAAATTATTAAATGAGAAAATCATAACACAGTAAATTCAATGATTTAGGTATCTAAATCTTCTTTCTTTTTAATAGCGATGATAATTATATGTTAGTGATTTCATTAAAACATATTAAATAAATATTTTTATATTTATTTAAAATTCATATATTTTATTAAAAACTCATACTTCATATAAAAATTTTATAGATTTATTATTTTGCTCAAATTTATAGCATTGCAAAAAAAATCTTGCTCTTAAAAAATAATTCCCATTGAAAAATATATGTGATTTTGACCATACTTATTTTATTTTATTTTCATTTTTGTTAAAGTTTTTTTGTTTCTCTTTAAAATCATTTTATATTCCTTGCATACTCTTTTATTACAACTTTTTTTATTATTATTACTATTCTATCACTATTTAATAATTTTTATTGTTTAAACAGTAATAGTAATGACAATGATAATAAAAATAATAATTTATCATAACAATTGTAGTGATTATGATATTAATAATTATAATTGTGGTGCTAATAGTAGACATAACTTAAATAATATCAACAATAATGTATTTTATTATAATTCAAAATATTATAATATAATATTTATAATGATAATAATACTAATATTACTTTTGCTCTTTCATTATTTTCATTTATTCTTTAAACCAAATAGTATTTGTTTTATGCTACTAGTTTTTTTTTTTTTTTTAAAGTTTTGCCTTCAATCATAAAAAATAACATAAAAAATAACAGCTAGAATTATAATTTAAATAATTTATCACTAGGCGTTATATTTATTAAAAATTAAATCTTACAACTATATATATAATATTTCAAATCTAATATATCAGATTAATGGTTTAGAAAAAGTCTATGACTCAATCTCGTGTTTAATTTTTTTATCTTATTTTTTTTAAAATTATATAACTTAACATTAATGTTGAACACAAATAATTGTTTTATTTAATTTTGTTTTTCATCAAGACTTTTTTTTTTATTCAATTTCAATTCCTTCACTTCTTTTTTATCATTATAGAGAAATCCCTATTTTTTTTACATTTATATATTTATGCTTTTATTTTTAGTTTTTTTATTTTTATCATTTTCTTGTTTATTATGATTTTATTTTTATTCAATTTAATCCTAAAATTTTAATTTATATTGATGATCATTTTAAAATTAATATTTTTATTTTTTCCCTTTGTTTCATAATACATTTTTTTATCGAGTATTAATCTTTCAAGAATACGGAGTAAATTAGTTATATATCATTTAATTAAAAAATATATTTTCTGGCAACACCATCGACGATTGCCGAGCAAAGATTTAAGACCATATTCACAAGTCTGAACTTCGGTGGCCTTCTTTCTTCATTATTTTTTGCCCCCGAGCAACACGCATTCATGCAGAGGGAGTCAAACATGTAAAAGCGGTTATCTAACGAGCGAGGAGAAGTCTCGTGCTGCATTAGATGTTTCTTTGCATATCATTATTGTATTTTCAGATTTAATCTGCCCGTCTACTCGAATCACGGTTCCCGTGCTTTCCAGCGCTTTATTCACGCTGGTTTGCTAATAAAAACAGTTGTCAAATAAATAAATAAATAAAAACACCATTGAATAGATTTTCTAAAAGATTCTAAGTGGACATCACTAACCTCCTCCTCGTACAAGACACCCGCGCAATCCTCCCCTTGCAAAGCACCATGGCTTTCCATGGACTAACCTGACTGGTAAGACTCACAGCTAACCAAATCTTGAGGGGTGGTTTTGCATCGTGGAGTTCATCAAACAATACAAATAAACTAACGCATGCTGTGGGAATAAATCACGCAACTAAAATAAACCAAATGAGAGAAGTATATAACGTCGTCGAGAGTTAAATATAATTCTACTAGTCTTTAATACACTACAGGGAAAGAAGAAGAATAATAACCACCACCTTTGTCTTGTACATTCATGACCATTGTTAAGCAGGCTTCCTTGCAACCCTAGCCATTAATGGGAGTTCAGCTGCGCCTGTTAGATTTGTCTTATTGAAGGATGATAAATTTCCCCTCTTCACGTACTGAAAACATATTAAAGGTCTCGCAACAATGGCTCACTAAAGGCACCTGTTGAATCTTAATTCAAGCAAAGCTCATGTCAACTGTCTCCACTTAGTTTACTTTTTTCTCTTTCTTGGTTTCAGGCTTTTGGTAGAAAATTATCTGACTGAGGATGGTACCATTTGTGATCATACCAAGTAGGGAGCCCAAAACAACTGCAGAAGAATTAAGGACAGAAACTATGTGAAACACACGCTATATAAACAAAGAAATGGAATAAGCATTTTACAAAAAAAAGAAGCAAAATACAGGCACAGTCCATATAAAGCTGTCGAGAAGGGTGATGTGAGAGGGAAACCATTATTTAAAGATATAACATCCCGACATTCAAATTTACCAAGGTAATCATATTTGAAAAGAATATCTCCAAAAGAAAAATCAGCTCAAGAGTAATGCTTGTAAATCCATGTCCAAAATCATTCATCACCTTCATAAACACGATGAATTCAAAAACATAGCCATTGATGTAGTTTTGTCTCACAATACCACTCCATGATAAATCAAATTTTCAGTTATATCCTGGCCTAATAGAGTAAAATGATAGTTGAATTGACGCCCCACATCAACTACTTGAAGGAAACCGATCTTTTTAAGTGGAAATGAAATTAAGTTATGAAACAGGCTAATGCCCAAGAAACAGGACCGGGTGAAATGGTAGTTGGATTTTTTAAGCATGAGAGTCAGCTTGTTAAAGTAGAGTCAAATAATTTTCTCTGTTCAAACAATCAACTGCAGATATTAAAATAAATCTCCAAAAGCAAGGAAAGTTGACAAGGATACCACTTATTGGTGCCTTCTCTTGCATGCTGGTAAAAACTCTCACTGCAAAACAATTCAAAATCTCATTAACTCCACTCAACATGTCTACTCATTGTGGAAGCTGTTAAATTTACAATGTCTCTCACCCAAACCACCACCAAAATTCATGAAGCATGTTAAGAAGCTGAGCTCCCCGGTGCTTTTGTTCTGTTCAAGGATAGCCATTAATTAGTAACATGAAAAGGCTGCAAGGAACATACATATCACTCATCATAGATAGAAGGCTGCATATCAGACAGCATAATAAGAGAGCTGTTACCAACTTCTACTCAACCAAAGATCTTAACAAGGTTGCATATCAGACAGCATAATCAGAGAACTATCACTAAATTCTACTCATCCAAAGATCTTAACTCTTCTCATGAAAGCAATGAGGAGATTCCCAATTCAACACCTCATGCACCACTCACTTGCATGTCCAATTAGTACAGCTAAAACCTAAATATGGTATGTGAGGAATGATAAAGGCACCAGTGCATTTTTGTGCATGGAGTCAATTAGGAGCTCACCGATGTGTCCATTCCTATAACAAATGATGAACAACAAGTGGTTCATAATAACTAATAACTACAAAATCAAGTACAGACAATATCCCTCTAACAAGGGTCACAAGGGCAGTATTTCCTTGTTCGTTACATATAAATAAGCAGCATTTTTTGGAGAAAAAAATGCCAAACCACCTACGAAGTCAATTTCGCAAGCTAAAAGTTACAAACATCCTATCAGCGCATATGTTTAAGTATGGAAACTTGTTACAAGTATCTTACAAAAGACTTCGGGAAAGGTGGCAAAAATATAATTGATGGCAGTGGAAGTTCACTCCCCGTGAAAAAATTCTCCCATTTTCTAGTGCAAACAAACACTGAAAATTTGGTGAATGGAAAAAAATATCCCATGAACCCTTGCATAGTGATATTTTGGAGAATATTTTAACCAACTCACAATATTATTCATTAATACCATCACTTGACCACTTCAGCCTCCTCTAACACAACCAACATGCCATTGCCATTGCCGCCGCCACCTCCACACCATCATATCACAAACACCAACACCACCTCTCTCCCATTTTATTACCTTCACTCTCTCTATGATGACTCATTTTTTCAGGAAAATTAATATTTTCTACAAAACAACCCCCCCCCACCCCAGTCAGAAAGTTCTCCTAAGTAATTGCAGTGCTGAAAAAATATGCAAAATATGATTTCAAACAGATTTCATTGAGAAATACCCTACAACTTAACAGCAAAACATAAACTTGATCTTTTAACTTACAGAAAAGTTCTCCCATATCTGTGGAATCCTGGCAAAGAGAAAAATAGCATGTTGGGACGCCTGTAACAGATTATTTCCACATTAGATTGGTTCATATATGCAATAGAAGATAGAAATGGAAAGAAAAAAGTGGGGAGTAAAATTTCATTAACACGAAAAGTGAATATGCGTCTACATTTTGAGTCTGGGTATCCATTTTTTTTATATTATAAAAAAAGAAAAGAAAAGATGGGTGGCAAAAATCCCTAATGAAGATGTTAAAAACGCAGAGTATACTTTAAAGAGCCAGTTAATGCAGGGTAGACATTAAAGGGCCACTTACATAGAGAGTTTCAAAAAGAAACGGATCAATTTGACCAGCTAAAATAGTTGGTGCTACAGCACAGTAACTGAAACAGAGTGATAAGGAAAAATATTGAATAAAGTTTCAATTTTCACAGTTTGCAATATCAAAACTAGAAGATAGTAGGATACAGCAATGCCCTGATCCATGTTGGAGTACGCACGGGTTGTGAAAAGTAGTAGATAATAGCAACTAAAATTATAGCTGCAAGATACAAGCAAAAGAGGAAAAAAGTTAGATCTTTCATATACAACTTCAGTTTTAATGAGCAGAACATGAAGTTTAAAGATAATCAGAACATAACAAGAACTAATCAGAGGAAAACCTAAAGCCTAATTAACCATTATGTTTGTAGGAAAAAAAATCCTTCAGTTTCAACTAATTTTGAACACAAAAATGTGTATTCAACAAGATACATTCGTTAAAGGTGATGAATAAGTCCGACTTCATTGCCACATCAGAGTTCACATGGTATGCATTGTTAATCAGAGCATCTACAACTAACACAATTTCTACGGTCATCGAAGATAGAATTCAGATTCCTTGAATAATTTGTAGCGATTAGCTCCCTATCCATCACATGTCAGAAGTATACCACATCATTTGACAACCACCCAGTCCGAAATCATTAACACAAACAATCGATCACCCTAGCACCAAAATAACAGATAATGTCCCCAAAAATCCAGAGATGCTCATCGAAATTGTGAGGATAGATCTCACAATCATGATCACCAACTTCGAGAAAAATCATGATCGATTTCAAAGTAATTATCCCTGTAGCTTCAATGCAGCAACGGTTTTCACTTGGCCGCCTACAAGGACAAGTCAAGATAAAGAGAAAAGAGTGTAGCACGAACCTTGGATCAAAAGAAAAGCCAATTCGCCATAAGCAGAAAAAGGAAGGCCTTTGTGAAGACAATAAGCTAGAGCTATGGTATACCCAACCACTTCAAGCTCAAACCCTACAACACTAAGCCCTCTCACACTTTTGTGCTTCAAAATTTTCAGTATCTGAAATTGCAATAAACAAAGAATTAGATAAATAAACTACATCTGAATATTATTATAATAAAATGATTTAAAGTGAAGAAAACCACTTACCTGGGGGACTTTGACGGTGGTAGAAGCGGCAACGATGGCGTAACCGAGAAGCTTGGAGATTAGGGGAAGCAAACAGTCCTTATCGGGGAATTTACCGTCACGGAGAGATCCGATTGCGCAGCCAAAATCCATCCCTAAAACCTCCATTTTCTTCTCTTTCCGGTTAGCTATGGGATTGTGGATCTGAACACAGTTACGCTGATCGTCTACCTGAAGTTGAGATCTTCTATATATAATTTAGTGCTTGGACTTTTTATATTGTGTTTATTTGAGTGTCCTTACTTTTATTATTTTCAAATTAAGGTATTAATTTTTAAATTCTTATAATTAAGTATGCCTGAACATTTTAAATTATCTATGATTAAATATGTATTTGAGAGTGTAATTGAATTTATTTTTCAAAATATTTTTTATTTAAAAATATATTACAATGATTTTTATTTTATTTTTCTGAAAAAATATTCTTGATACCAGCCTATTGAATGATTTAAAAATACTAAAATAATTAATTTAAAGAAAGAAATTATAAAACAAAATTATTTTCTATCAAAAACATTTTTAAAATGAAAAAAAAAACTCCAGGTTCTTAATTTTTATTAATTTTTTTGTAATTGAAAATGTGTGCATTAAAAAATTAATCAAGTGTTTTAAACTTTTACAGCCAACAAAATCTACTTTGTATCTTCATGGAGACAAAGTTTGTTAAAGATATATAAAATTAAAAGTAATTTATTCAAGTTGAATAAATAAAAAATAAAAGGTGACTTGTCATGATAAATAAATTCGGGTGGACAATAATAGATTAGATAAGAAAACAAAAATAAAATAAAAGTATGGGTTTTAATGAAACTAGGTGATGATTTATATATTTATTTGGTGAATGAGCTCATAAATTTTATTGATAAATTGTTATAAGATTATAAATAAATATAATAAAAATAATATAAGCAATGACCCGAAATGAATATTTGTTTATTTTTATTAGTTGATTATAAGTTTTTGAAAATACAAATATTTTAATGTAATAAAATAATAATAAAAAGCAAATGTACTCATTCAAGACAAAAAATATTTATGCACCGAAAGCATAAATGTAAGCATATCATGTGTTAATTTAATAGTCATTTCAACACAAATTTGATAAAAATATATACTCAAATAAAAAAAATAAAAAAAGTAAAGACACTACTGTGAAGAAATGAAAAGTTAGCACCCCAAATTTGTAATAATCTCCTGAAGTTAACAGCTCCTTCAACACGCATGCAGTTAAAGTGCTTTGATTGGCGCGTGCAGGGCGTTGTTTACGTGCTTTTTCCATGACGAGTCAAAGGCTGCAGCCGCTGCACTAAAGTGTCCTGTATTTTTTTTAATTATTTTAATTATTAATATTAAAAATAATTTTTAAAAAATAAAAAATATTATTTTTATATATTTTTAAATAAAAAATACTTTAAAAAACAACTTCAATTAATTATTAACTATAAGCTTTGTGATCAACTATTTTTTTAGCCCTATAGAAATGACTGATAATTTTTTTAAAATATTATATATATATAAAAGTATTTTTAAAATTTATTATTATATTAAAATGACATGAAAACACAATTATTTTCAAAATTATCTTATAAAAATAAAAAAATATTGTAATGCAGGGGTAATTTAATATATATATATATATATATATATATATATATTTTTGTTTTTTTAATATTTTTTTTGTTGGCTTATGAGCAAGTATTAGTGTTTACAATGCTTTCAAGGCTGAGTTATAATAGTAGCTTGATATTATATTTTAAAATAATTTTTTATTTAAAAATAATATTATTTTGATATGTTTTTGAATAAAAAATATTTTTAAAATAATCTTAATTACTCTATCAATGATTGGTATCCAGTTTACATGAAAATATTGATTTTAACTTTCCTTTAAAATCTTCCCTCTAACATTATCACAAAAGTCTATTATAAATCTATTATCTTTTCAAGTTAAATAAAATTCTCACTAACTACACGTGGTTCCCTACAATGGAGCAATTAATGAATCAATTAAGATTTAATCATTGTTTTGCAAAAAGACTTCTGACTTTCGAAAGTGATTAGGCGGAGCAATTTGCTTCGACTATCAGCCCAAGCTGAATGAATCTTCGGTGCTAACTGTTCAAAGCTTAGACTATCAGCCCAAGCTGTTGCCTGGGCTTGGAAACCAGGCTTTTGATTCTAAAAGCTCAAACAAAATTCTGCAAAAGATCGAGGGGCCTAACCTCCACTCAATTTAACATGAAACTCAGCTCAAGCTAGGTCTTGAGTCAAAAAAAAAGTCACCGAGTTAACTCGCTAGGTCTAATAACACTGGTTGCGTTCACGGGATCGCAGAATTGTAGGGAAATAAACTGGGTGTGGATATGCCTATCCAGTGAGATATAGCAATAAGGATTCAGCACCAATTGAAGGTTAATATTGGAATACTCTATCCAAAAAGATAAGGGAAGAGAGAGTGATGATTGTAGACCTGGAGGGCCGTGCCACGCTACTTTAAGGGGCTGTTTGATTGAAAATTATTTTTGAAAAAATTTAATTTTTTTATTTTAAATTAAAATTTATAATGTTTTTAAATATTTTAATGTGCTGATGTCAAAAATATTATTTTAATATATTTTTAAATAAAAAACACGTTTAAAAGCAACCTTAAATATACTCTCAATTATGTATATTTTAGTATATGTTTGAGAGTTTGAAATATATTTTTTATTTAAAAATAAATTAAAATATGTTTTTTTAAATCATTCAAAATAAATCAATTCAAAATAAAATTAAAAATATTTTTAAAATAGATGCACTATTTCTGCCCTATTATTTGTAGCTGTCATCCATCAGGCCCGACCATCCCCCTCTCCCCCCAGGCCGTGGGGTGCCATCCCTAAATAATGTTTTCATCCTGGACCAATATCCCTGTAATTTCTAATGCAAGATGTGGACGGCACCAACCACCGGGCACGGATTCATTTTAACTCCGAACTGTAAATGGGACTGTATCGATGTGGGGGTGCGGGGGTCTCCATGAGATCCATTTGGTGAGTTGGTGAGGTACCTTTTGGTTATTAAATGTGAATTGACTGGCGATATTTTATGATCCACACAACGCATTGGTACTATCCAATGAAATGCTATCTTAACATAGATTTATTTTGCAAAAAAAATTAGACTGAGCATGGTTAATTCCTATAGGAATAAAAAGTGGCTTGATTTTCTTGATAAAAAGTTATAAAATATAGTTTGATTTTAGATCGTCCTTATCAATCGTAACTCAAACATGGTTAATTCGTATAGAAATAAAATATAATTTTTAAGTGAAATTAAATTAGCAAATGTACTCCCACGTTTCATTGAAAACACATATACAAGCCGAGCCAGCTTTTTGCGAGTTTGATTTATAAAATTATTTTTTATTTATAAATATATTTAAATTATATATTTTTATTATTTTTTTAAAATAATATTGATATTAGTGCATTAAAATAATCTAAAATATTAAAAAAAACATTTAAATAAAATAATTCTGAAATGCAATGTAAAAAATAACTGTAGTTGCATTGGTATGGAAGTAATTGGGTTTTGGTTAATATTAAAGAATGAAAAGAAGATGTTGATGGCGCAGAGAGACAACTCAAGTGCGCCGAGATCTTTTCCTCCACAATTTGTTCCGTTTAAAATAAATCATGCAAGTGAGGGAGAAGGGCAGACTGTGTATGGAATCTAGCTAACAAAGGAAGGGAGCAATGCAATTCATGTCGAAGGAGAGTGGGGACGTCTTGGTCAAGTTCATGATGCTGCTCTCCTAATTGCATAAACAAGAGGAGGCTCAGGACCACATTTTTATCCTTGGTACTCTGTCTGTTTAATGGAAGATTTGTAAGATCTTGCACTGCAAAGGAGCTCATCGTTTTCTATTCCATAAATATTCATCTACTCATTAGAAAGTTCAATGCCCAGAAGCTTAAGGACTGGAAGATTTCATTTTCTTCGTGAAAAACATTTTCGGCACAGCTTTTAAAAGTTGGAGCTGGGAACGTAATTGCCCTTGACAGTACGTGGGAGTTTGGACTGTGGCCAATGCTCGGCGAGAATGGCTAGGTCTTAAATGCTGCTTTTATATCCCATCGAAAGTACCCTTGAGACGATTTCTACCTTTCAGTGGTTTATCTCGAGGATTCCACTGTTAAATTCCTTTCACACCAACCTTCAGCAGCAAGGTAAATCCATCCATGTATCCCACGGAAGATTATTGTAAATGGTTCATGTCACCGTCAACGTTGCATGGCCCTTCTGTCAGGTTAGCCCCCATGGCAAGAAAAATTATTGCAGAGCTAGGCTCTTTTCTTTGTGGGGTATTTGTCCATTTTGTCAAGGACGTGTTGTTTTCCTAGCTACACAGCCACCTATCTGCAATATCCCACAGCCATATGCATGCCAGTTGATCATCTCTCGTGTTTGTTTTATATAACCAGGCTCATCTGAGATGCCAATGATTTGATTTTAGCCATTACTAAAGTGTATTTAAAACAAAGAAGCTGTGAGATAGAGACGAGTTCAGCAGTTGTGTGTGTTTTGCGGGCCATGTTTAACTTCGACGATTAATGCAGTGATAGAATTACTCTCCGGCTGCCCTTTTTTGTCTGTATTTTACTTCACTATATATTTAAAGGTATTTAGTTAATTAACACATAATATAATTTTGTATTTTCATAAATTTACTGCATTTTTTTTAAAAATCTTGATTAAAAAAAATATAATTTATACATATTTTTATATATTCCTTCCAACTACAAAAAAATACCATAATATCAAACACTATGATGTCGAATTATGCTGCTAATGAGAGCTAATCAATGGTGTGTTTTCGAGCCTCCCGGTCATGGTTTATGCGATGTGTTACTTTCAAAGATGACCCATGTATAATAAGTCTGTAATAAACATGTTTAGGAAATGTGAATTTTTTCTTAAAATTGACTTGATTCTTTGCTTAATCATTCTAGCAGGGCAATTGATTACAATTACTCCACGGATTGAGATTGATAGGTCAAGAAAATACCCTTCATTTATTTATGCATGAGTAATTAGACATATAAATATTATTAAATACTATTTTTAAAGTATAGTTTAAACTTGATTTTAGAGTTGATACGGTGCTAGAAATGTCATTGCTTTCAAGGTCAACTCTAACTTAATTTAAAAAAAAAAAAATTATCAAAACAACTTGAGTTGGTAGCTGTGTTTTTATTAGATCTAGCTATGTTTAGGAGTGTATTTGAGAAGTGTTTTTGAAAAAAAATAAAAAATTATTTTATTTTAAATTAAAAAAATTGATGTTTTCAGATATTTTTGTGTACTGATATAAAAAAAAATTAAAAAAAAATTATTTTAATATATTTTTAAATAAAATTATTTTTAATAATAACTACAACGGTACTCCTAACCGCAAAAACCAAGTTTAAAAACAATGCTAGAAAGTGTTTAATTATTACAGGATAGATGGACTTTCCTTTACTTTTACCACCAACTAAACTAGCAATTTATTTTTGCTGCAGTATACATTAGTTGAGCTGTGAGTTACTGTGAAACAAAACAAGCTAGCAAACAAGGGAAAAGAAAAAAGAAATTGCTCCCAAGGGAAAAAGAAATGCAAAATGACACTAAAGGACAGTCCCATCATGTTCTCTGAACAAACAAACAAAATGAAGAAGGTTCTGTCATGTTTGGACTACTTAAGCTTGCTTTCAATTAAAAGCTTGCACAACGAATCACGTTTTACAACCACGGTTATGAAAATTGACTTGGTTTGATGGATGAGGTTAGTCAGTTGACGAGTCACCGAGTTGAACTGGTTTTTAAAAAAAAAGACAAATTAAAGTAGATTTGATTGACGTAAATCAATTTATAATCTTATATAATCTCATGATCTAAAACAAGTACGAGGATGTAATCACGTTGAAGAGAACCTTAAATACCTGACCGAGGCGCTGTATACAAGCGGGTTAAAAGCATGTTTGGCTTAGCTTTTGTACCGCAGGTTTGCTGCGGTGTAAAATTTTTTTTTTGTGTGTTAGATTATTTTGATGTGCTGATGTTAAAAATAATTTTTAAAAAATAAAAAAACATCATTTTGATATATTTTAGCACAAAAAACTTTTTGAAAAGTTTTGAAAAATAACCGCAACAGCAATCCCAAACACCCCCCTGAGCAGGAGCGTGCTTCTTCACTCTCAGTTTTCTTATTTCCTGCGCTTGGTCTGTGCAATTGTCAAGCTTTTTGTTTGTTTTTTTTCCCTTTTATTAACTGTGACTCTTAAACTGGTACTCCTCGTCAACAGGGAGTTCATCTCTACTCTCTCTCTCTCTCTCTGTCCGTGCGTGTCTGGCTTTCATTTTCTATCTTTCTGTGCTTGTGACAATGGAAGGACTTCCGATGCTTAACTGTCTCTTACAGCACACGCTGAGGAGCCTGTGTTCATGTAAAGATTCTTCTAATCCTTCAAAATGGGTGTACGCAGTCTTTTGGAGGATACTGCCTAGGAATTACCCTCCACCGAAGTAAGAAACTTGAAATTGAAGTTATTTTCTTACAATAAAGGGGCAATATTTTGTTACCAGAAAGAATTTCAAAAGCTAATATTTTTCTCCAAGTGCATGCATGCCTAATGCCCAGGGGATGCGTTGTTTTCTTGCAGGTGGGATTATGGAGGCACTGCTCTTGATCGTTCCAAAGGAAACAAAAGAAACTGGTAAGAATGACCAAAATCCCTCCTTATTTTTACTTATTCTGGGATAATGATACACACCCTTCTTCTTTTTGTGGCTTTTCAGGATCCTAGTTTGGGAGGATGGATTTTGCGATTTCTATGAATGTGAGAGAGCAGGAACTGGGTACATGAAGGGAAGATTTGGAGCAGATGTCTTCTTCAAAATGACTCATGAAGTTTATAACTACGGGGAAGGGTGAGAATTGATAGCTCTAAAACTCTTAACTTTGGTTGGTAATAATATGGTAGGCAAGTGAATGAAGGACTTTGTATGGAAACTGGTTGCAGATTAGTGGGGAAAGTTGCAGCAGATAATAGTCACAAATGGGTGTTCAAAGAAACCTCAAATACGAGTGATCCTAACTTAATCTCCTCATGGAATATGTCAATTGAACCAGTAAGATGATCAGTGCAAATTTTGCTCTAAAAGAATGAAAGCAGATAAGAATGCAGCACTACCTTTTCCTTCTAACATAACTTTCTAATGTGTGTGTCCTCTAAACAGCAGCCTAGAGCATGGGAATTTCAGTTCAATTCAGGCATTCAGGTCGGTACTTTGATCACAGTTCATTAAGCGTAAGAAAATAGAATCCAGTCCAATCACCAAAGTTAATCCATGGAAGCTCATTAAAACTTTTTCTTGACTAGCAGACAATTGCCATCATTTCAGTCAGGGAAGGTTTCGTTCAATTGGGTTCTTTTGATAAGGTACTTCTCTCCCCATCTCTTTCTCTCTTTTGACTTCTAAATTTGTGCGTTAACTAACAAGAATTTACTATCTGCTAGAATGTGGAAGACCTTAACTTGGTAATCAGTATACAGAGGAAATTCAGCTATCTCCAGAGCATACCAGGAATCTTTGCAATACAAAGACCATACCTACCAATTCAGCATCCATACATTATCAAACCCAGTACCCATACGATCGAGAACCAAGAAATAGCTTTCTCAGTTGATGACAAACGCCAAATAACAGGAGTTAAGAGATTGTTTGATCAAAGGATAGATGATTCTCCAATAAAGTCCATCAACTTGGGTTGGAACAGTCCCCAAAATGGAATCCCAGGACCCCCCTTTTGGTCAATACCACCTCTTCTGCCCACCATGTCTTGCAGTCTCGGAGCTTTGTTATCAAAGCTACCTTCTGCGACCCCTTCCTACAGTAACATCGAAGCTCTTGGCACATTTCTTCTCAGCAACAACAACAACAGTTGTAATAGTATAAGCCAGAGAGTCAAGGTTGATGATCTTGGAGTAACAAGAGAAGGCCAACTAGTCTCCTCTAGCCATTTAGACGCTGCTCGGGAAGAAAAACCAACTTCCATGAAGCCTAGCTTGAACTTACCGGACAAGGTGGTCGGTTTTGGACATCTCAGAGAGGGAGAAAGTGCCTTGGGTCTCAATTGATCAGGAGAACCATACTGTACTTATCATTTTATCTCATTGTCTTACGCACAAACGTGGAGTTGTTGATAAATTAATATTATTGCATGATAAAACTCTCTTAATTGTATCCTACGCTAACATTACATCATAAGCATGAAGTCATTATCATATTTAGCCCACGTAGATTTGTGCATTAGAATTTGGAAGCTGAACGTAACACACTTGTCTGGTGTCCTCTCTTTGGAGCAGAAATACGAGCGCTCAATACAGCCTCTATTATTGAGGGTGATGTTAATAGTTGCGAGAAGGCATCCCCTTCATCAAGGGCAAGTATGGGGTGGCATTGTGGGGTTGAGCAATCGTGGTCTATCCCTATCCTTTTGGGTAGTGGTGGTCGATCATATGCAATGGTCCCCGAAAATCAAAATGAAGATGAAAATGACGAGATAATGGAGTTCAGGATCGAGCTGTTTTGTGAGACATTTGGTATCTAACCCCCGACCCTAGGGATGGTCCCGCCCTCAATTTGTTGATGATTTTCTTTTCAGTTGATGTGCTCTCGTATTATGTCATAAGGGATGGTTGTGATTAGTGTTATGAAACATTCATCCGGTCCCATTTGCTAGTATAAGACAACATATTAAGCTCGGTTGTATATGGTCAGAAAATAGAAAACACAGTGAACTTGATCAACAACCTCGTAGTTTGAATAACGCTGACATTTTTCTGATAGTAAGAAAAAAGATGGTTGTTTCTAGTTTCTGTGTCTGGTTTTCAGTCATGGTGTTGTTCACAACAGAAGTCACCTCTTGCCTCCTCTCCTATTTCTAAGTTGATCGAACTTCGAAAAATTTGGACCTTGGAACTGGGTTGAGGTCACACTCGTCTTCTCATGTGACAGTTAAAATTCTCAGTAATTAAGGTTCTAAAATGCTGATACCTGCTATTATCCATGCCTTGTAAGACATGGTTTGGGGTCTAACCTACAAAAGAACTGTCATTAAAGGGATGCCTGATATAACTTCCATTTTTATTTTTAAATGTTTTTAAAAGGTGTTTTAGGCTTCAAAAAATCTATTTTTTTAAATATATTTCTTACTGAAAAACTATTTTAAAAATAACACATCACCCCCGCTCCACAATAAAAAATTCCTGAATTATCTTATCAACCTGTGATCACCTAGTACAGACAAGCCAATCATTTTAATTCAAACAAATTAGCTTTTTAGAGATATTATTAATTTTTTCGGAGTTTAACGAATCAATATCAAAACTAGTTAAAACTGACACTGGATTTACACAGCTCGTAAAATAAGGTTGATGGAGATCATGCAAGCTTGTTTGTTAAAAGTATGAGCACCCAGATCATGAAGTCAGGCCCATGAGAATAGATTATAATGGTCAAGATCCCGCATGACAGAGAACATGCAGCCCTGCCCAGAAAGGGAAATCAGGGAGCCTACAGAGATTTTCAGCAGAGAGGACCAAATAAATATTTGAGGAAATAAAAACATTTCGATATTAGAAAAATATTTTCCAATATGATAAACATCACGGTATAGAAAGAAAATATAGCTAAGGGAGTACAATATTTTTTATTTAAAATATATATCAGAATAATAATTTTTATTTTTAAAATTTATATTTAATACTAGCATGTCAAGACAATTAAAACTAAAAAAATATTAAAAAAAATTATATTATTTTTATTAAAAAAATGTTATTTGACCGCAAAAATAAGTAAATCATTAATACGAGAAGAGTACAATTTTGCTGCAGTAAAGACCCAGCTTACATCTGCTATATAAAAAAATTAGCATAACGAATGCTTCAGAGCAACTCCAGCGGGAAATAAAGTTAAATATTTAAAATGATTTCTTGAATAGTATATATATAATTTTTTTATTGATATATATTTTAATGATAAAAATCATTTTGAAGAGTTATATTTTTTATATTATTTTAAATATAGTGCAATTATTTTATATGTAGTTTAATTATACCATTAATTTTATAATTAATAGGAATAGATTATATAATTAAATAATTACTTTTAAAAAACTCTCCAACAATATAATTATTAATTTTATATATAATTTTTTACTCTCTTGTTGAGATATTTTTAAATAAAAACAAAAATAAATATTTTTAATATAATTATATTATTTTCTAATATACACACATACATACAAGTGATTCAATCAGCTATCAAAATGGCTTTCTCAGTAGAGTATAGAAAAATAAGTGAATATGTCAATATATATATATATATATATGTATATATATATATTTATATAAAAGGTGGCCCCACCTTTAACTTCTCCACATAAGCTGTTTCAAATAGCAGCTCATGTATTGGTGTTAATTTTTACTCTGCAAATAACACTCCATTACAGTATAAAAAACTAATAAAAAAAGTTAAATAATTATTTTTTTATTTTTGCTTTCAAAAATAGCATTCGTGCTATAGTTGCTCTTATATGCATGAATAATATAGAATATTATTATCCTTTAGAGAAAAATAAAGAGTACAAAAAAAATAGTTAATTATTAATAAAAATATACTTAAATATAAATCTCAAAAGTATTTCTTTCTTTTTTTTAAGAACGAAAAGATTTAAAGTTAAAATTCATAAGTTAAAAGTTCAAAGTTCTAGCTAGCTTTACAATCAAAAGAAAATGATTCAATCTTGTAACTTTTTTTATTAAAATCAAAACTTATTTCGCACTAAATATACTTGGAACACTTTTTAATAAAAAAAAATAAGAACAACTTAAAACTCGTTTTACAAAATAATATCAAAGATAACCTTTATATCTCATTATTTCAAATCAAGGGACGGGCCATGTTCTGGTTAACAGGCAGTCTATTATATTATTATACCACCCATGGTTTCAGAAAATGTTTTCCTTCGGTGGTGGAATGGTATCATATCCTTTCCTTCCAAATTTTTTTTCTTCTAGAAAATACATTTAAGATATTAAGTAAGACCTTAGCTATTTTTTATTTTATAAAAAATTAAATATTATATCTCGAACTGGAGATTTAAGATATCGAGTAATTTGCTATCATACTACCCGGACTCCTTTCCTTACACTTTGCATGAGAAAAATCGAAATCATACACCGAATCATATTCAGATTTGTTCCTCATCGATATATAACAAGCAACTGTGATTGTTGATTCCTGCAAGGAAACAATTGACGAGCATCTAGATATGAAAGGCACAGTTACAAGAAGTTCAGAGAAAAGGATAAATGCCAATGATGCTTGGCATACCGCGATATACACAAGCACCACGGATGGTATTACAGACCAAATTCATCAGTCATATTGCTAGATTATGACAACATTTACAGAAGATATTGGATACGGATATCAAGCTGTCTATTTTCCAGATGAAATGCGGATAAATATTAAATTATTTACACAATCGGCATTTTAATGATCGTTTAATTATCATCCATCTTTGGGTGTCGAATGATGCAGAGATTAAGGTCTGCAGTATGATAAAATCAAGAAGAAAAGCATCTAAACCGGCCATGATTCTTTTCTCATTTCTTTGATTCTACCGTCCTGCTGCTTCTTGGCGCAAACTTATCCTCAAGCAACGTTGTTTTTGCCTTCAGTTCCGTGAGCCCAGTGAGGCTTGGCAGGAGTGCGTCGCAATGCCTTCACTCCAAATGGGTTGCCCTTGCTCTGTTCAGGAGTTCAAATAATCAAAAACATAAAATTAGTTTTGTATGAATAATGATATACATAAAAATGGATGGAGAAGCCAAGTGTAGTTTTTCTTACAGTCAAGCAGGTTCCTTCGTTAACATTGCAGACTGGGTAGTCATGTGGGCAGCAACTGTAATGGTCATCACAGCAGGTAGCCCCCTCAAGCGGGCAGCATCCCCATGCAAAGCAATACTTTCCATAATCAAAGATGCAGCAGCAAGTGCTGCTATCAGGGCAGGAGAAGTAATTATCACAGACGGATGGAGGTTTTACTGGAGATGGAGGAGATGGACCAGGATTGGGGGGATTCTGTCCTTTCTTGATAGGGTAAGAGGGTTCGATTGCAATTCCACATTTTCCAGCTGGGCTGGCAATGCTTCTCTCCATTCTGATATAGCCGCTCTCTCCCCAGCTCTTGCCCCATGAGTTCCTCACAATCCAGTAGTCTTTACCCTTATCAGTTCCATAACCCACGGCGGTAACACCATGGTCCAGATTTGTCCCACATTCTCCAGTATACACACCCTGGACAGTAAGGAAATAAGATCTAATCAATTATGATCGGTTCTTGTAGCCATTACTCAATTGAGCTGCATGTTTGGCTCTTCAACAAAGTTCTACTGTGCTTTATGAAATCAAAACCATCAGGGCCTATGCATAAGATAAAATGACAGGGAGAAATTTTTTACCGATTGATAGAACTGGAAATTTCTGCCACCAGCTTCAATTGCAACGCTCACTGGCTGATTTGCCACTGCCTTTTTCAATGCTGTCTCGTCATTTACAGGAACATCTTCATAGCTATCGATTGAAACAACTCTGGCATTTTTCTGCAAACACAAGCAACTACTAAGGAAGCATCTTCTTGAATAAACATATTTCATTATCTGCATTAATTTCTTGGAGTTTCAGTTTCATGTTAAAGACCAAAGAAGGCTCACCCTGTATGTATCACATTTACCATCACGACCGAGGTAGGGATAATCATCTTCAGTGTCAATGCCACCATTGTTGATGATGAACTCAAAAGCATAGTCCATAAGACCACCATTACAACCTTCATTATAACTGGTATCGCAATCCACCAACTCCTGCTCAGACAAAACGATCAAATCACCAGTGACGATCTTGTTTATCCCTTCCACAGCAGCAATCGTTGAGAACGCCCAGCAACTACCTTTATATCAAAAGAAACGTTAGTAATTTATCCTTTCATGGTATATATAATATCGAAACGTTTCAAGACCCAGTTTGATGCCAGCAAGTTTATTTACTAACATATCAATACACAAATCTTTAATAACAAAATTCGATTCTTTGCCTAATAGCAATTCGCTCCTATTTTGCTTTTCTGGATTAATCAATGAGTAAAATGTATCATTCAAAATTGGCTAGCAGTTTGCCCTTTTGCTGGAATCAGTGGATCCAAAAATTATCGATACCAGCCGCAATTATGACTACTGGTCTGGAACCTTCTCATTTATGACGAAACCGAAACTAAATTCAAGACACGGCCACCCTAAACCTAAACTATGAAAATAACTCATGGGTCCATTTTTTTGTGAGATGAAAGATATACAGTTCCCGGAATACTGAATAATTCCTCAGGTAAAGCGATATGGCAGTCAATCGAAAATCATAATGTAAACTCCTCGCACAAGGAGCCAATCTCCCAAGTACTGCTTCAAATCTATAGGCAAAAGTGTCTAGCGATCCCTAAAAACCCGAAGAAAATATTAAAAAATTCGTAACTTTGACGATCAAGTTTAGTTTTTAACCATCCACGTCCGGATCGATTATATATATTTACATAGTGATGTGTGTACGTGAATTCCCAACCCCCCCCCCCCCCCGATCTCCTCTTAAATGCTCTCATAGAGAGAGAGAGAGAGAAAGAGAGTTCGTTGACCAACAAAGACAAGAGGTTAATCAAAACATTTGGAACATAATTAGATAGTCCAGGGAGATCAAAAACAAATACCTAAAACATAAAATTGATTCTATGGCAGAAAAAGGTTGACCAAATTTTTTAACCCACTAGCTTTAACTTCAATCATCCTTTTCATTTATGATTTACTGTAGTTTCGGATGGGCCTCTAAAATCTTTAATAAGAATTAAAAGGGAAGAGGTCTAAATATTTGCTTCACTGGAAATAGATTTATGTTTTTAACAAAATAATTAATTAAGTAAAGCTGGCAGTTAAAAGAAACTTACCACAGCTTCCCTGATCTTTGACCTCAGCGACAGCACCTTCCTTCCTCCAGTCAACGGAATCCGGCAAAGAGTCTTCAACACGTGGAGCATAACGATCGCTGGTCCTGGACAACCTCTTCTTATGACCGCTTCGAGCACCCAAGTACATAGAACGGTACTCCTCGTTGGTAAGATCAGCAAACCGGTTCAGCCCGACTGTGTAGGTCCGGTTCTCTGAATTATGCTGATCAATAAACATGAGATTATCCTTAAAAACCTCAAATCTGTTTTCTTTCTCTCCTAGAGCGTTGTAGTTCTTTCCATGCTTTACAAGCCACTCCTCGTACATGGCCATAACCTCAGCATCAGTTCTCCAGCTTGATTTGGCACCGTGAGTTTGGTCATAGGAAATGATTGACATGTCGAAGGCTGATGATAAAGTAAAGACTAAAAACAATAGCACCAGCATGAGCGTTGATGATCTAAACAACCCCATCTCTGTTTTTTTTCCCCTTTTGAGAAAGGATTGGAGAGGAAGATAGGATGTCAATGGAGGGGCGCGGATGGTGGGTTTATAAAGAAAAAATGGATGAGATATTAGGGTTAAATACAATCAAAGAGAGTGGTTAAATTTAAGGGAAAATAATTAAGCCTTGAGTTGGTATGGTAATTTAATATTAGAAAATTGGGAAATGAAAATTTTGGTAGATGGCAAGTGAGACCAGAAAAGCTAGTGTACATGCGGATGAGATTTGATTGGTCAGGAATCTTGACGTGGGACCAACCCCGTGAATATCGGAATTGCTGTAATGAGGACTGATTTTCACGCGCGGATTTTTGCTGGGTAAACTGGCCAGCCGTCATGGTTTTATGCATAGTCGTAAAATCTTATTGACCTGGAAATTTTAGAATTTGATGCGGGATCCAATTTGGTCGAATTAAATAGGATATTAATCTAGAAAAACTTTATTGATTCATGTTAATTTTTATTTATAATAAAATTGATCTGATTTAAAAATTGTGTGCTAATAATAATAGTTAATCTAAATTTACCTCTCAATAATCTACGAATTAATTTTACAATTCATGAATTAATAGTTTTGTGGCTCTCATATGAAAATGTTTAAAAATAATTATAAATTATATTTTTTTTATTAATCAAAATTTTAAGAGTAAAAATTCAATTAAATATATTGAGTTATTATTTATATTTATAAATTAAATACTTTTATTATAGATTTAAAACCTTGTTTCAAATATTCTATCTATAAGCTGTCTTAAAATAAGAGTATGAGAATGTGAGAAATATTATTTTTTAAATATATTTTTATGTTAATATAAAAAAAAACTAAAAATGAAATATTTTTTTCAAAAACATACAAACCCTAACTCAACAAACCAGGCTGCATAACTGGGGCATGAAACGGTTAAAACTTAAAAGGTAAATGTATTGTTTTTACTTGAAAAGAGTAGGGTGTTGAGAGTGGTTGATAAAGTGTGCGAATTAGGAGTGACCACGTCATCTGACTTTTGTGTGGTGGGTGCCTTGGGCTGGTGGGAGACTGAGACCCCTCGTTTTGTCTTTCTGTGGGACATCACGAAAAGTTCGATTGATTCCTCCGTTGCATAATAATTACAACCCCTTTCCCTTTCACGAAAAACAATTGCTTCGCAACACATCGGTCCTAGTATGTATTTGGTCCTCACTCTTTATCTAATCTAAATTCTGATACTTCCATTATGTTTTATCCTACTATCATCCCTAAACTTCTTGTTTCTCTATTATTTGGTACTTTTGTCAGTTTCCTCCTACGAAATTTGGGTTTAATTTCAATTTATCTCCTTGGATTAAGGATAGATCCAATATTCAATCATTATATTACTACATCATTATGTGATCACATTTCTTGGAGCCATGCCGCTCAACCCGACAAGTTTCTTGGTCTTGATTATACTTAGGAAAAGGTATAAACAAAAGCATGAAAGAAAATCACGATCACAGGCTCAAACATGCTAGACCTGGCAGGTGGTGACGTGCTACTTTTATTGCTCTTTTGTTTAATCCGAGATCCTTTTTTAAAATGCGTTCACAAAGTCTTCGGTGAAAAAATCACTGAAAGCTAATCGGGGGTGGGATTACGTGCTGAATTAAAAAATCTAAAGCAAGCAGATTTAAGAAAACAAATGCATATTCACTGATTAATTATTCTGGTGTTTATACCATGTGCTTGGCCCTGATAATATTTTCGTATGGAGTATTAAGCAGTTTCCAATCGAGCTCGAATATCGAGAGAGAAAGATGAAGGGGTTGCTGCGTCGAGGACATCAATTGATGGAGTGAACAGCATCTTAGCTCTTAATGGTCCGAGTGATCCTTCTTTCTTTTTTTGTCATTTCTCAGTGAAATTCTTTTCGAAAAAAATATATAATCAAATAGTTAAAGCATGTGGTCAAGGGATGTTTCTCGCTTGCTTTCCGTGTTCCACTTGTCTGCCGAAAACATTGAGTTTGAGAAGATATGAAGAGACATTTACACACTTTTTTGTCTTCCTCCGATAAAAGAGGTAAATTGTAATAGCAGCTGTTTAACCACCACCGAGACTATTGTTAGACTAGTTCGTGTCTTGCAGGATTAAATCGGAAATAATATTATTTTAGATAAATCTATCGTTCAATCTAATTAATTTAATCTATTATATCATTTAAATTTAATAAAATCAACTTTTAGAAAACCAAGCTTGATGTCAGCATCTATACTATTATATTGATCGATACGCAGGGGAAATTTAATAACTATAATTTGAATAAGTAGGGTTACGGTGTCTCTCAAACAAGTCATCAGATGGTGCGCACCAAAAGGTTTTGAAATTAGAAAAATCCCAGATGGGCCATGTCCATAGATTCCTTGAATCTCTCGATGGTTTTAATTAAGAAAGGACGAAAAAGATAATGCTCGACTGACAGGTGATAGCCAGAGATTTTTTCAATTGCTGAGATATTTTCATGTTGATTGAGTGTTTCTGTGGGGTTTTTAAGATCACTAGCCCAATTCACGTGGCCATGAACTCGCAACAGGACAGGACCATAATTTTTTCCGGTTGAAGACCTTTATAATTTCTCTCACGGACAGTATTGATCCACGAAGCATGCATGCTTTTCTACGAACAAGGATGAAAAAAATAAAAAAATAAATTCTAATTGGATTCCCAGATAGATCCAAGGCACCTGGCTGGTAATTCATGTGAATTTGGCACGCGACCAGGATGATTGGTGGTGGAAGTTTCCTTGGTGAGAGTACAAGAAGGGAAAACAAATTTCTCTTGGATGAGTGAAAACCAGACATTTCCAGCAAAACCATACTTGGGTCCTTTTACCATTCTAATTACCTGTTTTGAAAATGTTGTTAAGATTATTTTTTAAAATTAAGATTGTATTAAAATAATATATTTTTTAATTTTTTTTATATCGGAACATTAAAATGATATGAAAATAACAAAAATATTTAATTTGAAATAAAAGAATTTATTTTATTTCTAAAATGAAATGAGAAATATAGAGTTTGGTAATATTTTTAGAGCAACGATATAGGTTATTTAAATATAAACATGTTTTTTAATATAATTGCCGCCATTAGAAATACTGATCGATTGCTTAGTCACAAACCAAATGCATATCCCGTAAAAAAATTAGTCAATTCAAATTCTTAAGAAAAATCCAAGATAAAGGAGATAAAACATGCAACGACAAGAAAACAGACAGGTCATTGGATTTGTCACGAAACCTATTTATAAATACATGCCCCGCTTTCGTGAATCGCAACTGACTCCTTTCATACCGGGAAGCAAAAATAAATTGTCTGGGCAGTTTCCGTTACGAGGCAGAGATAAACTATAGCTGTCACGACCATAACTTAATTATCGGGTCTTTTTTTTTATATAAATATTTTATACCAAAACAAATATCACTTGATCTTTTTTATTTTAATTTTTAGTATAAGTCAATTAACTCCACCATCTAAAAATTCAAACGGATAAATGAGTTTTTAAAATATAATTTATATTATTATTTAAATTAATCTCTTAAATAAAATCTTTTTAAGTTTGAAATTTATACAAGTTTATATATTTTTTATTTGATTTTTTTATCAAATAAAATAAAATTGTAAAATTCAAATTCGTGATCGTTGAGTTAACACGGTACTGACAATATATTAAGAAATTATCTCTTATAATTTATATTATTTTATAACAAGTAGTATAATTTTATTTTATTTTAAAAAAAACAACTATCATGATATCAAATACTATCTTTTTGTTCAATTTAAAATCGACTTTACATCAAGTTGTGAGTGGTATATTTTTCTGGTTGGATTAAACCCCGTTCAATACCTGCGAAGAAAAACAGTGGCGTTAGGATTGATTTCTCGGCATCTTCAAAAGCTGAAGCTTCACGAAACACAAAAAAAAAGGAATTCACGTACTGAGATTCATCCTGGGCAACAAAATTTGTCATGTGATTAAATATTATGGAAACCCAAATTATAATACAGCAAAAGTCAATGATTTTCTAATATCTATAATGAAATTTCTGTCCCCAGTATATGAATATTTCTTATACCACTATGTCTCGAGCAATATTTTTATCATATAGAAAATATTTTTCATATATATGAAAAATACAAATTCCCATTTAGACAGAAACACAGTGAAATCAGTTTCCTTGACTAAAATTATAAAACGACTAATGGTTTCGACCTCTGATGAAAGAACTGGCTTGAGAATTGAATATTTCATAAATACTGGAGAATGTTATATTTTTGATATTATATATAAAAATAATATAAAATAATTTAATTTAAAATAAAAAAAATGGTAAAACTCAATGACAAACAGTGACTTCATGGATGCAATCTCAAAAGAAAAGTCATCTTTAATGTACGGCTGGTATGTTGTTTTCAAAATATATTAAATATTGGAGAGAATAGATACCTAGTTTTGTAGGCTAGTCTCTGGCCCAAAATTCCAACCGCGAATAACCTGACCTGCCCACGACTTTTTGATTTGCTTGTATAGATTTTCTTGTAGACTAGAAGTAATTAGTCTTTAATTTTACAATTAATAAAGGCTTTTATTTAGCTATATCTAGTAGATAATCTGTAGATAATATATGAGTTTTTGTTTTGTAATCAAGGTTCAAAACCTAATTATTTTTAGATCAAAGCATTCCAACTCCATCAATTTACAATAGCAATAAATCAATAATCAAGAAATAAATATGTTTCTATATCAAAATGATCGTTGCATTTTTAAAAAGTTTTTTTAAAAATAATAAAAAAATATTTCATTTTTATATTTTTAAATAAGTTTGCTATTATAATATCAAAAATATTTTATTAAAAAAATATTTTAATATATTTATAAATAAAAAAATATTTTTAAAAACAACTTAAATCATATTCTAAAAAAAAACTCCGAATTTTAATATATTTATAAATAAAAAAATATTTTTAAAAATAACTTAAATTATATTCTAAAAAAAACTCCGGCTAAAGGTGCTGCTTTTATAAATTAATGGTGCAGGCAGTGTCCTTATCACCAATTTCCACCCTCTCCGATCCTTGCAAGTTGAAGCTCGTATATATTCAATAATTGCAGACAAATTGAATGTGACAAGCTATTTTTTATATGGTTCAACCATGCCAAGGGATCCATTATACTATATCTTATCCTTTCCTTATCCTCACCAAGCGTCATGCAAACCCTAGATGAGATACGACAAGGGCAATCAAGGGAAAAAAATCCAATCTAGATGCAGAAAAGTAATGGATATTCAAACTGATTCTCAATGTTATAGAACACAGACAAAAAAAATACTCTGATTCTCCCTGCCATAAACCCTAACTGGATATCTCCAGCGATAACGATAAGCAGAGCAAAAACTCGTTGAACACAGTATGATGGGGGAGAGCCAGTTCCTAAACAATTGGATCTTTAAGAAAATTAAAGAAATGCAACGTGGGGCAAGGGGAATACATGGATCAGACGCCCATGTGAACCCATTAAACGACGATACAGTCACGGGTGAGGCCCTGGGCCCGCAGCCCATCATCTACAAATTTCTTTGAGATCTAAAACAGCTGTAACTTGCCTAGTCGCCTACTTGCATGCGTTACTCACTCCCATGGCACAAGCAGCCAGAGTTCAATAGCTCTCGCTCCTCTATTATTTATAATACTAAAATATTTTTTTATTTAAATATATTAAAATACAATTTGATATCACACAGCTATTTGGGTTTATATATATATATATATATATATATATAAGCAATAAAAAACAAAACAGCTCATTCATAAATATAAAAAAATCACTACATGAAAGAGAAAAACACAGTGAAAGAGCACACTTTTGATTGGTTGCATTATTCTCGTCATCTTAATTTACTAAAAATTTAATATTTCGTGTGCAGATTATGACAACACAATCTAAGATTGAGGGAGTTATATTATTCTAGTTGATAATAAAATACAAAAAATAAAATAATAAAAGGTTGCGCTGGCAAGACCAATGCAGCTATTTATTTATTCTTATAGATTGAGTTATTTATGTCATCGCAACTTATTGGGTATGATAGACTATGTTCACGGGGATAGTCAAATTATTTTGCATCAAACATTATTTATTTTTATTGATGATAATGGGGTGGTGAAATAATAATAATAATGGAATGGTGTTAACAATATGAGGTGATGTGATTTAGATGGCTGTATTATTTTAAATAAATTATTATTTGTTGAATATTTTATTGAATCTCATTAAATAAAAATATTATTCAATTAATAAATTAAATTTAAAAATTAATCATAAAATATGTTTAATCGACATCTTAATCCATAAAATATTTATGCTAGTTTACTATAAAAAAAAAACAATTAACCGTTCAATTTTTCAAAAGAAAACCCAAGTATTTTCGCACTCGCTATTCGAACCAGTGGAATCCAGCCTGGGGTGACAGTTGAAGTGCTCATTAACCGTTGACGTGACCAGATCAGAGCTGCTAGCACCGGCACCATGCCGCCAGGCAGACGAATGACGCAAGAATGTCATGGCCGTCCTTATTCCCATAAACTAAACAACGTCTGAATGGATGACTCTTCGGCCCCGTTTGTTTGCTGTAAAGTGGTTTTTTTTTTAAAGTGAATTCCGGAAAAAATAAATTCAAAATAATTTTCTAAAAAGTGAATTCCTATATTTGGCAGTGTTATGGAAAATGAACTGGAAAACACTTTCCAGTATTTGTTTATGTTATGAAAAATGATCTGGAAAATAATTTATTAATAAATTAATTTTTTTTTCAAGTTTATTAAAATAATGAGGAACAAATCTTACAAATTAAAAAGTTGAATGAGAATGAAATTGAAAAAAAATATAATTTCATAAATTATCTCAAATAAAATAAATAATAATCAAAATAATAGAGATCAAATCTAAAAATTTTTTTAAAAAAATAAAAGGTGAATAAATTAAAATAATAATAATTAACATTTCATAAATTATTTCAAATAAAATAAGTAACAATAAAAAAAATGAGGACCAAATTTGATAGATAAAAAATTTCAATAAAAAAATGATAAGAAAAAAGCAAATAGCAATTATAAAAATAAGAACCAAAATTAATATAAAAATTAAATTTTAAGAGATGGAATTGAAAAATAAATATTCAAAACAAATTATATATAGCAATCAAAAGTTTGAGGATCAAATTCGATATAATCAGCAAATAATGACATTTCTAAATTTTTCACAACTTCCGAAAAGTGTTTTCCGTCCAAATTTTTCGGAAAACACTTTCCTGAAAACCAAGCCAAATTCTTCTTTGACTGGAAAGTGTTTTCCGTTGACCAGGAAAGTGTTTTCCGTTGACCAACTTTCCAGAAGACAAACAAACACAGAAAAGTTTGGAAAGTGGTTTCCCAGAAAATGAATTCCAGAAAACAAACAGGGCCTTCCTTTCCTCGTTGCACAGCAATATTGTAATAAACGGTAAAGCTCATTTATTTAGTAAAAAATAGAATTAAAAGGATGAAAATCAACAATGCTATTAGATTGTATGCCACTCAGCTAATCACGTTTTAAATTGTGATTGATAACGTTGAATATATATATAAAATAATCATGTTGTATTTGTTTAATATTGCATGATAAAAAAATGATATATATATATATATATAATATGTTTAATTGATTAAATATAAAATAAATATATTTCTAAAATACTCTAGTAGATTCTTGTTTAAACTCATGCTTCTTTTTTCTTTTTTCTTTTTATCATGGTAGTGTTTCATGATTTATTTTTATTTATATTTTGGGGTGGGGGGGGGGGGGGGGAGGATTTCATGATTTTGGGCTTTTTTTGCCTTCTCATTCCTGCGCTGTCACCTTAGGAATAACAAGAGAGAGAGAACAAAATACACTCGACTGTCATCAACCTATATGTTAATTTTGAAGTGATGAACATTGTAATCCTGTCGTGTTTTCTGTCATTCAAAGAGCACAGAGAGCCCATGAAAGATAAGCCCACCACCAATTATGTTACGGTCCAAGTCGAGGTCACACGTTGTAATTTAAAACGCGCTTATCGGGCCTAAGGCTGTTTGAGATGAAAAGTATCGCAAGTATTTAGGAATTTCCATGAGCTCCCCCCTCTAAACAAGGAAATACGATCTCTCATGTTCCTTCCCTTTGAAAATACAAACTTTTTTATTCAAGAAAATTATAAAATAAATAAAAGTATGATTACAAAATCTCGTACTGTTTTGAGACCCAAGACCCCAACTTTTTAATGTTTAAAAAGAAACAAAAAAAAACCTTTTCATTGGTTTGTTATTGCTTTTTCAAAGATATTTTTTAAAAAATAATATTTATTTAATTTTAAATTAAAATTTTATTATTTTCATGTGTTGATATTAAAAATAATTTCTATTATAGTTTATTATTGCGTTTTAAAAAATATTTTAAAAAAACTAATTTTTATTTTATTTTAAATTAAAAACATTTATTGTTTTTAAATCATTTTAATATGCTTATATCAAAAATAATTTAAAAATAAAAAAATATCATTATAATATTTTTCTGAACAAAAATCATTTTAAAAAATAATTTTAATTATACTCTCAAACAAATACTAATTCGTTTCTTAATTAAAAAAAACCTTGGTCTCAAAACAAAATTATAGCTAATGCTAAAATGTGTTCTCCTTTTCAAACATAAAATCTCAATTAATCTTTATAGAAAATACTAATACTTGACTCGTGTCTTGGATCGAAAATCTGATTTTTAGGAAAAATAATCATACATATGAACTTTTTTATTGTTAAAAAAAATTCAAATGAAGATAAAAAAAAAAAAAAATGTTTATCCATGCATGTTATGAAGTAAATCAATAACTGTGTATATTAATTAATAAATAAAATATCATAAACAATAACTAAAAATAAAAGTGAAATAATTAAAAAATATATATATCAAGATATTTAATCATGCAGAGCGATTCTATTGGTTGAATTCATGTACTGAAATATTATTTTTATTCAATTATACAATAATAGAAATAGACACAAGCATTAAATTAATAAAAAAAAATCATGAAATGTAGCACGTGTTAATGAAAATATCAAAATTCAAAATTTAACTCGTTTCCATCTCTCTTTAAAGCACCTACAAAATATCACACGCAACTAATAAACCTTTTCACACAGCCTTAAAAAACATCTCGGGATCCAAATCAAACCGAAACAAATCCCAAAATCATACGTGTGATCAATTTTTTTTATTAATCCATAATTTATTTAATAAAAATATTTTTTTCGAAATCATAGTAATTTTGTTAAACCCTACACATGCGATTTTGAAATGCATGGCAAAGTATCCTGTACAGAACAAACCTCAATTCTTGCTCATAAGACGTTACCTGGTTTTAAATTCATCACAGACCAATTAATTTTATCTTAAATATACAGAAACAAAACAATGTTTCCCTCCCGAATCCTTGCCCGTGGTACACGTAAAATACTTTCAATTCCTGCGTCAAGAGGTCAAGTTGTCTAAAATTCGGAGCATCCGTTGAACAAAAGTGACAAAATGTATGCACCGGGCAAGATATATAGATTGCGCCACACCCATTATTAGTCGCCGTTGCTATTCAAATTGCTATCCGCAAAAATACGCGAAAGATATCCAACGTCTCACGTCACCGAATGCTTTATTTATTTGTTTTCCGAAAAGAAATGAAAAGAAAGAAAGGCCGTTGCTTTGCTTTGTTTCCCACCGCGTATTGTCTAGATCACATGTACCATGATTGTTTCAATCGGTTTCACACGGTACTTAGTGATTAAGAGGTTCCAAGATTTTGAAAATGTTTTTTTTTTAAATATATTAAAATATTTTTTATTTTTTAAAATTATTTTGATATTCATATATTAAAATGATATAAAAACACTAAATATTTTAAATCATATATATATATATATATTTGAAACGCTACACTAAAGGGTGCTTAAAAAAATCCTAGATCAAAACATAATTTTGACTAGATTTTAAATTGAATTAGAAAAATGATATTAATTAAAGAATTTTTTTTAATTGGACCTTATCCACTCTAAACTCAATTGGAATTTATCCAGTAACTCGTTTTCTTTCCAATTCAATCTCTATTCAGAGGCCGATGGACATGCAAGGATACTCAGCCCGAGGAATAATTCAATGTTTAGAAATATGATTAAATTTATTTTTGAAAATGTTTTTTATTTAGAAATATGATTAAAGTTATCTTAAAAATGTTTATTTTTAGATATTTTAATATCAAATGAAAATTATCTAAACACACTAAAAGAATTAACTTAAAACAGAAAATTAAATAAAAATGAAAAATACGAATAAAATGACCGTAGGGGTAAGCATCCAGCGTAGTAGATAAAATAAACATCGGTCCATGCACTTACGTGGGCCCAAAACCGGATTCATGCTGAAGATGATGATATCAACGGTGAAAAACCATAGATCTCAATGGTGAATGGACCATTTGAGAAAAAAGAAAAGAATCCCATGTGACTTGAAGATAGAGCTTTGACGCAGCTTCTGGTGTCCTGTAAAAGAGGAACCCTCTCGGCCCCACCTAGCTCCTCACTCTAACATATACTTACGACTTTTGCATTAAAAGCTGTTAAAGGTCAACTCTACCTCACTGTCTCCAACCCAGAATCCCTTCACTCTCTCCCTTTCTCACCGATTTTACCGAGTCATCTATCCAACGGCTCATCAAAACGAAACCTTTTGACCTTATCCCTCCCTCTCATCATTTTCTTACACATTCTCCAACCGGTTTCAATAACCCGGTTCAAGACTTTGATATGAGGTGAGGTGGTCAAATTAATTTGCCAGTTGTCGGATGAATCTAGTTTTCTCATTAGATAATACCGCTTAAATTTAAAAGGTCTTATTTTAGTAGAAGAGATTAATTTAAAATGAAATTCGACTTGTTTAAATTTCAAGTATTTAACGTTGAGTTAATGTGCTAAACGTTGTAAAAACGTTTGTGATTTGCTATGAAAAATTATTATTATTATTATTATTTTAGCTAAGATTTAAAAAAAGAGTTTTTAATATAAAAATATTAATATTTAATATGTATTTATTGATCAAATATTTTCAAAATTAACAGAACATAAATTGTATTATCACACCATATAAACAAATACAATGTTAATAGACGGAATGAAGAGCATTTATTTTAGGGATTGGGTTTATTTTAAAAGTACAATAATGGCTTAGAAAAATATTAATAGTATATATTTTTTATTTTTTTTAATTGTTTAATTTGCTGGTAATAATAAAAAATATTTTAACATATTTTTTAAAATATCTTTTTATATATTTAAAATTTACTATCGAATTATATTTTCATGCCGTTAAGGGGACCCAATTTTAAAGAGGCAGTCAAAGTCCTGGAAAAAAACGTTCACGTGGCAGAAACCCATTAGGCAGGGAGTTTGACGGCAAGGTAAACAGAAAGGACAGGATAGCGACCTTTGATGCCTTCGGCGTTTGAGAGAGGAAAGGGTATCGGTTTGACTCTAAAAATAATATAAAATACACGCTACTTTCATTTATTTTCTCAGCATCTTTCTCCTTTCCCTTTTGCTTTTTCTTTCCTCCTCTTTTTTTATTTGTTTATTTCTCCTTGTTTCAAGTCCCGTTGAATTGAATCCGTTCTGTTTATGTATCTTCCTATTTGTACAATAATTGCGACAATCTTTTCTCACCCCTCTCGTCTTTTTATATACCAGTCAATCAATCCAGAGATAGAGAGAGAGAGAGATTCAGTCTTGGATGGTGTAAAAGACATGGCTGTGGAGCTTATGATGGGGTGTTCTGGTGATAGTTTTGCTGCAAAAATGCAAGAGAAAGCTGTGAGAGAAGCGGCATCTGCTGGGATACAAAGCGTCGAGGAAGTCATAAAACTGCTCAAACAAAATCAACTGGAACAACAACAAAAACAGCAATACTACCAAGAGTTGTCTGCGGCCTCTTCAAGTTCCAATCTTGGCACGGAAAATATCATGGCTGTTACTGATACGGCGGTGAACAATTTCAAAAAGGTTATTTCTTTACTGGGTCGCACCACAAGAACTGGCCATGCTCGATTCAGAAGAGCTCCTGACACCTGCCCTCCTCAACAACAAATAAAAGAACCAGAGCCAGAACCGCAACAGCAAAAACAGCAAGTTCAAGAGCCAGTGCCATATGTTCGAGCAATTAAGTCGCAGCCAACGGAGCAGGGCTCTGCTTTCAGAGTTTATCAGCCGACCCCAATTCATCGTCTCCCTCCTTTGCCTCACAATCAGCAACAAAAGACGCTGCTGGTTACGAAAAATGGCTTGTCAGATCGGAATGAAATAGCCACTACAATCAATTTCTCTAATTCGCCAGCAATATCTGCTCCCACTTCTTTCTTGTCTTCTTTAACAGGGGAAACTGATAGCTTCCAGCGTTCTATGTCATCCGGGTTTCAGTTTACCCAACCTTCTGCTGGTAAACCCCCTTTGTCCTCTTCTTCTCTTAAGAGAAAGTGTAACTCCATGGATGATGCTGCTCTCAAGTGTGGCTCTTCTTCTAGTCGTTGCCACTGCTCCAAGAAAAGGTTTGTCGTCCAAACTAACACAATCAAATCTCATATGATTAATTTTTATGAGATTGTTTGAAATAGTGCTGATTTCTTTTTTCATTAATTCAGCAGGAAATCAAGAATTAAAAGGGTGGTTAGAGTTCCTGCAATTAGTAGCAAGATGGCTGATATTCCACCAGATGATTATTCCTGGAGAAAGTATGGTCAGAAGCCCATCAAAGGCTCTCCTCATCCCAGGTGTGCTATAGCTGCCTTCTTTGTTTCCCAGATTTTCAATACATTTTGGGTATTGTCGATCCTTCAATGCTTCTTTCACGTTTCGATTTAAACTTAGATACTCGTGGGCAAGTCCAAAAAACCAATCTTGATTGCTTTTGTTTCAATTTGTTTAGGGGATACTACAAGTGCAGTAGCGTGAGAGGATGCCCAGCACGCAAACATGTGGAGAGAGCTCTAGATGACTCGATGATGCTTACCGTGACCTATGAAGGGGAACACAACCACGCTCATCCAACTGATGAAGCACCCGGTGCTCTTGTCCTTGAATCATCTTAAGTCAACTGATCAATCGGATGGAAAAGATCTTCCCCAGTTCATTCGCACCCGTGTACGACAAGACAATAGTGCTCAGATAGTCAAAGGACAAGGCAAGTGGGCACATTAGCTGCCGAGGGAACAAAAAAATGAAGAAAGAAACTCCATAGGATTCCTTAGTTTCTTTCATCTGGCTGAAGACTTTTGTTTAGAAATGAAAAAGGTAGGAAAGGGGGTAGATATTGTGGATTTGGTGGGAGTTGAATCATGCAAGTAGTGGTTTTTTTTATAATTTTTTTGTCAAGGTCTTCCACTGGTTTCTAGATTTTTTTATTTTTATATACATATATGCTTTATTCCCTGGTGGATCTTGCAAGGTTTCCCACTTAATTTGTTCCGATTTCCACCCATGTTATGTGCATTATTTTTTAAATGAGAGGGGCAGTCAATGGGCAAGAAAAAGGATTTGTATTTAATGAACATGGTTGACCCTTCATGTCCAAAATAGTCATGATGCTCACGATGGTGGATGAAGGGAAGTTTTGGCCTTTTGGGTGGAGGTGTTATCCTCTTCTTGTTAGTTTATTCCACGTGGCAGTGTTTTCTCGTCTTCTGATTGAATTTATGACAATGAATCCATACCTGGATTTGGGTGCTGTGGAGAATCCGTAAAAGTTATGGTATGTGGCATGGATGACTTTTGAGAATTCATGCAAGTGATCCGCCTAAATTAATGAAAGTTTTGTAAAGTCAAACCTGCTTGTTGGGGTTATGCTAATAATTGCCCTCCCACCATTTTTAGTTTTTCAACCAGATTCGTGCTCTGCAGCCAGTTGGATTCATGACTATGATAAATCCCAATCTGTTAAATTGAAAATAATTCAAAACTTATAGCGTTAAATCGCTCTTCTTTTTGCAGAAGCCAAATGTTGTGCACAAATATTTTCAGTGGAATTTGTCTATTTCCATGGAACGATAATTTTACATGCTATGGACAGGTATGCGCAGGCGTAAGAAGTTGTAACAATTCATAAATTAGCATGGGTGCCAGACAGAGTTGATAAAATCTGGTTCATAGTAGAAACTTTGTTCATTGGCTCCAGCATAGCATTGCCAAAAAAACACACATGATACAGTCGAAGACGCCGCGGGATTCCTTAACAACCAAAGACCGCCGCGCTGGCTACCAACTCATCCTGCAATGCACAGAGCCTGTTAGTTCCGATGCCAAGAACATGAAACGGCAAGAATCGTAAAGGTCGAGGCTGGATGGCAAAAGTTATGCCCACGTTTTGCAATGAGTTTCAAGATTATTTTAAAAGATTTTGATTTTTTTTTTATATTCTTATATTATTTTCATGATATTAAAAATATTTTTTTAAAAATTTCATGAACTCCAAAACATGGGTTAAAACAATTCAGAAGCTGATTTAAGCACATTTTTTTGGAAGGGTGTTCGGCCAGCGTGCAAGCACTACAAATAATTCTTAGATCTACTAAATATCTTGTAATCCAATAAATATATAAAAATACTGTAAAAACAATAAATTGCAAGGCAAGACTCGACCCTTAGATAGCTCGAACCCGGATAACTAGCTGAACAAACTAAGGTTGTCAATACCGTTCCGGTTGTCATTTCAATTTTTCTATTGGTACGAAACGTTTCGGTTTCGGAACATTTCGGTGTGCCGTTTCGGGGTTGTACTGTTCATATAAAATTAATTGTATATATATGAAAAAAAATTAAAATATTAATTTAACAAGCATAATTAAAATTCAAGATAAATTAACTTTAAATTATACAATACAAATATAAAATCAAACAAATATAATATCAAAATTAAAAAAAATCACAAATTAATCAAAATAAAAAAGATTTTAAGTCCGAAACGGCACACTCGGAACGGAATCGGGACGTTTTGGCAGGAATTTAACCAGAATTTTCAGAATAAACCGGAATTAAAACCAGGATGAAAACAATGTCATTTTATCTTGATTTTGTTAATAAAACAAAATATTTCAGCTATTTCAGGCAGAATAAAATAAAATTGACAAGGAACAAACTTTACGCAAGACCCCCACTTGAGCCTTTAAATTTAAGTAATTCTTAATCCTATCAGTACAATGTTTTCAAACACAAAGGCTCAATTGTGCATTTTTTTAACTTTCCGAGGCAGCAATAAATGCAATTTTTTAAATGACATTTCCCAGTTTCAAAGGATATTTAAAATCTCACCATACAATCATTATCTAAATATAAAAAACAAAGGGAAAAAAAGGTGTGTAATGGAAAATAGCATCACACTTATTAATCTTTAAGTGTATTATAAAAAATATAGTTAAAGTTTTTTTTTAAATATTTTTTATTTTTAAAAAATAGCTTTTAATATCAGTGTATCAAAATAATATGAAACTATTAAAAAAAATAATTTAAAATAAAAGATAAATTATATTTTTTAAAAAATAACAGCAAAACAACGTCACTAAGGCCCCGTTTGTTTGCTGGAAAGTGGTTTCTTTTTGGAAAGTGAATTCCGGAGAAAATGAATTCCTGGAAAGTGAATTTCTAGAAAGTGAATTCCGATATTTGGCACTGTTATGGAAAATGAACTGGAAAACAATTTTCAGTGTTTGTTTATGTTATGGAAAATGATCTGGAAAATAATTTATTAATAAATTAATTTTTTTTTCAAGTTTATTAAAATAATGAGGAACAAATCTTACAAATTAAAAATTTGAATGAGAATGAAATTGAAAAAAAATATAATTTCATAAATTATCTCAAATAAAATAAATAATAATCAAAATAATAGAGATCAAATCTAAAATTTTTAAAAAATAAATAAAAGGTGAATAAATTAAAATAATAATAATTAACATTTCATAAATTATTTCAAATAAAACAAGTAACAATAAAAAAAAATGAGGACCAAATTTGATAGATAAAAAATTTTAATAAAAAAATGATAAGAAAAAAGCAAATAGCAATTATAAAAATAAGAACCAAAATTAATATAAAAATTAAATTTTAAGAGATGGAATTGAAAAATAAATATTCAAAACAAATTATATATAGCAATCAAAAGTTTGAGGATCAAACTTGATATAATCAGTAAATAATAACATTTCTAAATTTTTCACAACTTCTGGAAAGTGTTTTCCGCCCAAATTTTCCGGAAAACACTTTCCTGAAAACCAAGCCAAATTCTTCTTTGACTGGAAAGTATTTTCTGTTGATCAACTTTCTAGAAAACAAATAAACACATGAAAATTTGAAAAATGATTTTCCAGAAAATAAATTACGGGAAACGGTCCTAAGTAATTCTTAACAGCCTGACTTTGACATATTTTCTTCTTCAATAATTACTGGCCACGTCTTCTCAGCAAGTTCGATAGCTCAAGGCTCAATTTTTTCATCATTATCTAAGCTAGCTCCTTCAGCTGCCATGCTGTGCAATAATAATGAAAAACACGATAAGTATTAGAATAAACCCACCGAGCGAACACGATAAAATTAATAATGCCTCCGTATTTATTGAAACTCGAAAAGTAATAGTTACCGCACAAACACGTTATCTCTTTTCATACTAGCTCTCTCCTCCTTCACCTCTCCGTGTAGAAAAATCTCCATCCCCGTCCGAAAGCCCACCTGGGCTTTGCTTCCATCAGCACACAAAATGTCAAGGAAACTTTCCACGGCCACCACTGTTCTGAGTGCATTGGAATTATCATCGAAGGATGAAATCATCTGTGGGTCAGCAGATCGGGAATCACAAGTCGAATGGACTTTTCCCATGCTATTTATACTTCACGACTCTTATTTACTTCATCTTCTGGTTGCTATTCTCGGCTCCCTTACTCACTGACCAAACAACGAGAAGGTTCGACTACTTTCCATCATTAACAATCACGCGGGCAATTCATCATTTTTCCATTCCCCGGATAAATATATTATCCTGTGATCTAGATATAGGGCGTGTTGGTTGCTTGGTGCCAATCCTATCTGTCTGAGGAAGGGACTACTGTGTTGTGATGAGGTTGAAAGCTGTGGTTTTTAAAAGAGAATTCGATATTCGAATGAAGGTTTTGGGAAAGATTAGCCCGTTTCGCACTGTTGATTATCAACGTTTTCTTTGTTTGGTAATTTTATTGTTTTTTTTTAAATATATTTTTGATGTTGATACATAAAAACGATCATAAAACATATATAAAAAATATTTCTGTATTGTAGAAATAAAAAGGGCATGTGTATTTGGTATTATAGTGCAATGTCTTACAAAAAATAATATGAAAACGAATTAAAAATATTGATATTGTTGTATTGTTAAAATTTTTTTTTTTATTTCTTAAAATTTATTTTTGATATCTATGTATAACAATAGTTTTAAGATATATAAAAAAATTGATCTAAAATAGAAAAAAATATTTATTTAGTTCAAAAAATATTTTTGTACCGTAAAAACAAACACAAGCAAGATTATTGAGTATTTTTTACTTAATATATATATATATATATATATATATATAAACAGTAAAAAATATATTAATTGAATACTTTTTAAAAATATATTTTTTAAAAACGTACTTAAATATACTGTTATGAGTAAACATAGTAATATGGTTGGAAGATGCGGTGGTTTCGTTATTCTATTTTTTATATTTATATTTATTATGATGTATTTTTTTAATTAAAAAGCTATTTTAAATATAATAAAATTTTATAAAAAATATATACTCCAAGTAATTTAAAAGCGTGGAAGATTATCTGATATTGAATTTGTAATGTTCAGAAACATATTTATAAGGTAAAAAATCAATGAACTGGACAATACTCCAAGTAATATACATTATTAATTTGATTAAAAAAATACCTTTTTTACATAAAAATAGATCAAGTCAATAACCTTTTCTCCTCTGCTCTGAAATTAAAATGGTCGCTATCCTCGATCAAGAAATGCGGTGCGGTCAAATCATCAATTAAGTAACGGCACTTTCTACCCGAACAGAGCATCAAGTGAAAACAAGATAAGAAAAACGTCAAAACACAGCGTGTAATAATTTAATTTCTTTTAAAAAATAAACAAACATGGCCACATAGAAAAACAAGCGCGCATCATAAGTCTAGGCCTGCAGCGCTGTGGTGCAGTGTCTTTTGACTAGACCCGGCCAGAAATATCCCGCAGCACCTCGTAAGACCTTTAGATGACACGCCTCACCTGCGCCATTCAATCCATCTATGAAAACTTATCCTTTCTCCATCCTCGCCGGCAGATTATTGGAGGAAAACAAAGTTAAGTGGAATGACGTTTTTACTACAGTATATTACTGTTAATTTTTTAATGTATAATATTTTACTGTTAATTATTATAATTGGATTTTAAAAAATGTCATATATATATATATGAGCCGGAAAAGAAATTGGATTCCCAATTGATTATTGATTTTGGACTAAGTTTTTGTATTTTTAGAGGTCAGTGAACAAGTTTATGAGGGTGTTTCTTAGCTGTTTGAGGTTGAAAAGTATTTTCTAGAGGATAAAAGTCAGGCATCCTACTTATTTTTTAGAGGTTGAAAGTCAGGCGTGTTAATTTTTCAACCACCACAGTAATGGAAATCTAGGTGGGTAAACCACGCGTCATTTTGTTTTCAAACTGACATGTCGTCTACTGTATTATATTTGGGGGGGGGGGGGGGGATGAAATACGCGCAGGACCTTTAGTGACCTCGTTCTTTGCTTCTTCTTTTTAAGTTTGAACTTCTTTGTTTGTTTTAAAAACAACTTTTTAATTTGTATTTTACTTATTGTATTTTTTTGGCTTATTTATACTCATTTAAATAGTGATTAATTTTTAATTTTTTAATTTTTAAGATATTTGTATTATTCATTTGTGGTTTTTTTATTTATATATATTGAGTTGATTTTTAGTAAAAAAATTATTTATTTATTTTAAAATTTAAAATAATTGTAGCCATGTATAGCGTATATATTTTTATCTGATTTAGTTTGATGTGCTTGTTGATTTTCACTTCAATTTGATTTAAATAAATAAATTCATTAAACTCAACCGGATGAGTTATTCATATTGTAATATTGAATATCTCTTAAACATATTTTTTTTCTTCATTCAATAATGTACTGGTTGAGAAATAAAATGTGAATAAATTAAAAAAATAATCCATGAGAAAAACATTATTAAACTCGATACGGTCAGTGACAAAAGGTTCATGGAGACTGGGGCGAGTTATTCTGTTGTTTTGTGAATCATGTTGTTTTTTTAAATATTATTTTTGTGAATTTAAAATCATGTTCTAAAGAGTTTTCAAGAATATATATGAATCGTTGAAGTTCAATATACATGCATTTAATTTAGCTGGAAACTGGAGTTGAACAAATAACTATATTGCAAAGTTCTAGAAAAGAATCAATCTGACGTGAAATGGAGCGAAAGTCAGTTGACTAGAGGATGTGGCATTGACAGTGCCATAGCAGAGGCATTCAAATGTCGTTACACTCAATTGGAGTGGTGTATGTTGGCCGTGTGCTGCAGTACACTAAAAACCAGGGTTTACTGTGTTTACGATTTTAAAAGTATTTGACCAATGAATACACATTTATTTTTTTATATAGAAAAATTGCATACATCTGTTGACTATGGTAAAAAATCAAAGTTTTGATACCATGTTAAGGAATCATCTCACCTAAAAATTTAAGTTTATAAACAAAATTCCAGAATATAATTTATATTATTATCTGACAACTAATTACATATTATCAGCGGGCCTTGGACATACTTTCAATTTACAAACTCGAACCCACGGTGGAAGAAAACAGAAACAACAACGGGTTTCACAATATATTTCAAATAAAAATATTTTTAAATTTAATATTAAGCAAACAAAATCTGTGTTGTTAGGCCAATGGCCCAGAAACAGCGTGGCATGTTTGTCCATGACTCATACCTGCACATGATTATAACACTTTCGAAATGTGGAATCTGGTCTGGTTCTCCTCCGCCGAGGAGTATACCGTTACCGTCCAGACAAAAAAACGAGTTTTTCCGTCAAGAGGTAGTGTAATCTGGAATCCAGTAGCTAGAGGTTCCCTAAAAAATGAAAAAAAAAAAATGATCTTCTGGTGTGTGTGTGCGCTTTAAGATTATTTTTTAGATTTATTTATTTATTTATTTCAATTAAAATGTTATTGATGTTTTTAAATTGTTTTAATATACTGATATTAAAATATTTACAAATAAAAAGCACTTTAAAAATACTGGTTACTTTCAAACATTTGTTTTATAGCATTTGATTACTCTATCAAAATAAAAGGATAAAAATATTCTAAATAAACAAATATTTTATATTTTAAAAATCCAAAAAATATTTTAAAAATTATAAAGATAATTTTCTACTGTTACCGTTATTGTCTTTCTTTAACCAATTACAAGCATGTCTCTGTTTATCATGAAACACGCTTGAAGTAAATGTTTTGTAAGAAATTATAATGATGAGATCTTGTAAGTGCATGTTTGCCCACCTTGTATTAATTTATGTTTTGAAATTTTTTATTTTTTTTATCTAAAAACTCTTAAAGTAATACATTTATGAACAACTTCTCAAAACTTATTTAAAAAATAAAACATCTAATGTAAGTTGCTAAATTAACCTATTCTATACACTCACATAAAATAGAAGCTAAGCTCAAAATAATAGGGAAAAATGAGAAAGAAAATGAGAAATGATAAAGAAAAATAAAGATAAATCTGAAACATTATTTTAAATCTAGTATGGATAAATTATTGATAAATTTCTAATGAATAAAAAATCAATATCGGTTTTTTCTATTGATTCATTTTTTTATTTTTTTTTGAAATTTACCTTTTCTATAAACCCATTTAGTAATCATTTCACGTCAACAGATCGTATAATACGAGTAGGTGGTGGGAAGAAATATATGCTATGATGATTTTTTTGAGAAAAGTGTTGTTGTGCTGCTAATGCTTTTCATTTCCTGGGCATTCATCTGTTAATGCTTGCTCCACTATGGAGCTGTGGTGGGGATCATGCTTAAGTAATAAATACATTATTATGAGTTCACGAAAAAAAAGTTAAAAAAATAATAATTAAAGATTATCATTTGATCACTCTCATGTCATTTTGCTTTATAAGCATTGTTTTATATATATAGTACGAGGCAATCTCTTTTAATTTAAAATAAATCAATTAATTCGTAATCTATATATATATATATATATATATATATATATATATATATATATATATATATTACGAGGCAATCTCTTTTAATTTTCTTCTTAACTTGCCAGGTTTCTCCTGGTGCTGCATTTGCTCTTGTCTGCCCCATCTCAAGCTGATAGAGAGAAGCATACAGTACTTGTACATAAATAGAGACAAGGAGGAGCAGTATGTCTACACTTGTCTGTGTAATCCTCACAACTCTCATTGCCACCACTCTATCAAGTGGCGCCAACAGGGAGACGCTGGAGTTTCTCATCGGCAGCAGAGGTAGAGGCCTAAAGAACGGTTGCAGCTCTGAAAATCACGGGAAATATAGGGCAGCCCAGTGTTCAAAATTAGGAGACACAAGAGCACCACCACCAGGTCTGCCAGTGAATAAAACAGGACTGTTGGTATTTGCAGACCAAAGGCTGGCTTCGGTGTATCCTATAATACAGAAGTTCAAGTCCTTAATCACCTCGGATCCTCTTGGCATCACCAAAACCTGGGTGGGCTCAGATATATGCAACTACAAAGGGTTCTTCTGTGATCGTCCTCCAGATAACGACTCTGCAACAGCTGTTGCCTCTGTTGACTTCAACGGATTTCATCTTGCCGCCCCTACTCTCGACGGGTTTCTTGATCAACTTCCTGATGTTGCACTTTTCCATGCAAATTCCAACAACTTTTCAGGGACTATCTCGCCAAATATCGCCAGGCTTCCTTATCTCTACGAGCTTGACATAAGCAACAACCTATTCTCTGGTTCATTTCCTGCAGCTGTTCTTGGCATGAATGGCCTAACGTTCCTGGACATTCGGTTCAACTTCTTTACCGGGGCAGTACCGCCTCAAATATTTACACAGAATCTTGATGTTCTCTTCATCAACAACAACAATTTTATGACGACGCTGCCGGATAATTTAGGCAACACTCACATTCGTTACCTCACCCTGGCAAACAACAAATTCACAGGTCCAATCCCAGGAGGCATTTTCAAAGTATTTTCCTCTCTGAGTGAGGTCCTCCTCCTGAACAACCAGCTAACAGGCTGTTTGCCTTATGAGGTAGGGCTTCTCAAAGAGGCCACGTTATTTGATGCTGGAAACAATAAATTGACAGGTCCATTGCCGTTCGCCTTGTCTTGTCTGGAGAAGGTGGAGCAGCTGAACTTTGCAGGCAATCAATTATTTGGAATGGTTCCAGAGGTGGCCTGTGAGCTGGTACATTTGACGAACTTTTCACTGTCCGATAATTATTTCACGACGTTGGGGCCAATGTGCAGGGTTTTAATTGAGAAAGGAGTTCTTGACATTACAAACAATTGCATCCCTGATCTTCCATTCCAAAAATCAGTAGAGGAATGTTCAGATTTCATTGCACACCCGAGGTCCTGTCCCCAAATGTGGTCTTATACTTTCATTCCTTGTATGTCCCCCTTCAGCTCTGGCTCTGTCAATCCTGGAATGGCTCCTTCATCTTGACTGCCTTACATTAAGCTCATGTCCTGCGTTGGCTTTTCTCCATGTTTTGGAACTTTCCATGATATTGTTCGTGAAGATAGCCATTCTTTCACTCCATCCATGTTCATCCCATATAATAATCCGTGTCTTAATTTTGCCATGTTCAATGTTGAGTATTGAAAGGGCCACATAGTTTCTGGCTTTCTGCTGTGTAAATTGATGAGCATCTATCACGCCATTACATGAAGTGTAGCAGTTCGGTTCTTCAACAGGACATGCGTCTTAGCCGTCGTTGGCTTGCCCCTTCACTCCTTGAATTTTGATGGTGTCCATCTAAAATTCATCTTTTTTTAGTTTGAAGACGATAATTTTTTAATTTCATTAAAATAAAAGATTTAGAGTTTTTTTTCCTTTTGTTTAGAATTATTATTTATATTTTTAATTATAAAGGGACAAATATCAATTATATGGACTAACCAAAAAAAAAGTCAATAAAAAAGACATCGGTGAACATTGGAGAAAAACCTCGATCATCAATCCACTCCAGTAGTATTGTAGTGTATTTTGAATATAAAAAACACCAATCTAGTCCAAAATAATAATAATAAAAATAATTCTGTCAAAATCTTGACCCTCACCTTAGTATATTCTATTTTCCTATCGCATCATTTAATAATCTAACAAGATTGTTATACTGATGTTTCAATTTTTTGCGTTGTTGTTATAGCTAATTTAAGAGTATGACTTCACTTAGGATGTGGGTCATTGGATTATCTATTTAATTTGTGGTTAACCTATGTTAATTTTTTTATTCAAAACAATAATGTTGCAGTTTTTTCTTAAGAAAATAATTAACTTTGGCTCTTGTACAAGTTTGATCAAATTGATGCCTAAAACCTAACTTGATTTAGTACCTGTTTGGAATTGGTGCTTGTTTGAAATCATGATTGAGGTTGTTTTTAAAAATAAATTTTATTAAAAAATATATTAAAATATATTTTTTAAAATAATTTGTGACATTAACCTATGAAAATAGTTTAAAAATATTAATTTTTTTAATTTAAAGCAAAAAATAAAAATATTTTTTTCTTAAAACACAATGAGAAACAAGAAGTCTCTAGATCACCAAGTTTTAAGATCAACATGCCAGAATAACTGAATTTAATAGTTATAGCTATGAAAAATAAGGCCTCTTGTAATGAGAAACCAGGAAAAAACACAATTCAAGTTAGCCTCCGGATTTCTAGGTTTTTTGTTTTGACATCATCAAATTGAATTTAATAGCCATAACAATAATAATAATAATAAAAAAAAACATTTTGTAATGAAAAACCATGAAAAAACTAGAGACTTGAATTGGCTTCTAGATTGCAGTGTTTTCGGATTGATATGCTAAAATCGAGCTGAATTTAATAATTATTACAAGGGGAAACAGGGCATTGTGTAATGAGAAGCCAAGAAAATTGAGCTGAATTTAATAACTATTGCATAGGAAAATAGGGCATTTTGTAATGAGAAGCCAAGAAAATTGAGCTGAGTTTCATGTTGATTTGTCATATGAAGCTGAATATAATAACTGAGGTAGGGGGGGAAAAGCATCATGTAGCGGGAAACCATGAAGAAAAAAACGAGGAGGGGCCCTCTGAAAAGCATATGGTCCTCGAATTGGATCGTTCTGAGTGGGAATATGCTAGCTTCTCGATGTGGCCATTTAAGTGACCGCTGGCTTCTGCAATATTCTTTGACCGGACACTCTCTGATTCTATTCCACACTATTTTTAGTCTCAATTTGAGTTTGGGAAAGCCAGAAGACGCCACCATCCCACATTACCTCATCTCCTGCCGCCACCATGTGGTCCAGCTCGGAAAGTTCTGCATTAAAGAGAAAATTGCGTGCTCCTATCCTTTGTCACCGGTCACTGTTGTTGGCTTTATTAGGCTGTAAATGGGAAATGGTGGTGCTTGGTGGGAGTTTTCTGCTTTTCATGATAAGATTTAAGAATGTTTTATTGGACCGAGTTGGGCATGTTAATCCCAAACTCTCCATTAAAATGTTAATGAGTGGCTTGGTGTAGTCGTTGATTATTTATCTGAATTATGAGGTTATCAATCACACGAGTCAAAAGCTATATATATAGCTTTATATATATATATATATATATAAAGCTATATATATAGCTTTTGACTCGTGTGATTGATAACCTCACAATTCAGATATATATAACTTCTTGAACATGATTTAAAATGTGTGTCTAAACTATATAATATAAAATTATATTTTAAAGAGTAAATTAGAATAATTCTTTTGTTTTTTTAATCAATTTACATGTTAGTTAATATTAAATATTTTTTCCAAGCAATCTTCAGCCACACACTGTCTGCTACCTCCATTTTTTTAAGTATGAATTTCTTCATTCTAACTTTTTAATATGAAAAACTATTTTATCACATAATGTTTTAAATATTACTTTACATAATTTTTCAATAAAAAAACAAATTAAACAGATTAGAATATTTTGAAAACTTCCAGTCTGGTTTCGTTTAAATTTTTTAAAACTAAAACTGATAAATCATAATTGAATTGACTTGTTTTAAATTTTTTAAAAATACTATAAAAAAATTTTTGATCACAGAGATGATAAACTATAACCGAACCGGCTCAGTTTAAATTTTTTTCATTTCATTTTTTCTGGTGAAATGAGAGAAGAGAAATATTTGGTTAATGGTGATCATACAAATAAAGTAAAAAATCCCAAAAAATAATATGGTATTTAAAAAAAAAAAATATATATATATATATATATATATATATATATATATATATATATATATATATATATATAAACCACATCAAAACGTTTAGTTTAAACTGATTTCAATTCAATTATTTTTTTTTTGAATTATAATTATAATTTGATTGTTTTTATAATCAACAACCAACCGAATCAAAAATAATTTACTCGTAGGCCACTTTGTGCTGGGTTGCTATGAGGCCTGGCTGGCATTAGGAATTGGGAATGGGTCATAAACCTCGCCTTTCTGTCTGGGTCACGGGTAATTTACATGGCTGCAAGGCTATGAAATTTGAGCTTTGAGTCCAACTATTACCACGGTATTCTCCCAGGCCTGATAATGGCCAGCTCCGTGAACCAAGTTCAGGAGCTTCCCAAGCAATAAAGATTAATGGCCCATATTCGAGTGAATAATTTCTGAGTTGGGTCTGTTACCAGGCATTGTAGCATAACTCACCCCAGATATTGGGCCACACGCACCGGCAGGAACTCATGCTATTGATAATAATAATAATAATAATTAAAAATAATAAAATTGACGCAAATCTAGATAGTCATTCTAGGGTTAGCTGGTGATCTGTCAGTTGCCACGATCATTGCCCTGAAATTACGGCTCCGTGCCAACAAGCAATCATCCATCATCTACATCCATTTCCTGGAACAATTACACGGCGAAGGTACCTCTGATTAGAAACACATTCACATGTGTACGGTGTAACTTGCGTGGACTGCAATCGCCAGCCTCTGGATTCCATAAATATGAAGTTTATGACCCATGAATGTTGGGAGTTGCCTTGCCTTGCCTTGCCTTGTCATAATTTATTTATATGTTTGAAGTGATATGTTTTAAAAATAAAAATGGTTTGTTTGGTAGTTTAACTGCTGTTGTTTTTAAAATATTTTCAAATAATATGTATTTTTTAAAAAATTATTTTAAATGCCAGTCTATTAAAATAATTTGAAAATACTAAAAAAAAATTACATATAAAAAAAGTTTTATTTTTTCATAAAGAATTTTAAAACAAAATGCAAACAATCATAGCAGCCATGATTTCGGCAACCTCTTGATACCATAGATACAGGTTTGTGCAATATGATTAAAATTATTTTTTATTTAAAAGGATATTTTTATTAAAAAAAAATGGATATCAACACATGAAAAAATTTTAAAACATAAAAAAATAATAATTTGAATAGTAAATAAAAAATAATATTTTCTTAAAAAATGTTTTTAAAACGCATCAAGTGACCATGAGCCTAAGAGCTGGCAGTTGCGTTGAGCTGCAGACAATTTATTTATATGTTTAAAGATATTGGAATGAGTTTTAAATATGTTTTTTTTTTTTTAAGTATTAATTTATTTTCTAAAATACTTTTATGATTGTGATGTTATATATATATATATATATATATATATATAGATTTTGATGTTAAATATAAACATATAAAAATATTTTTATAATATTTAAAGGAAGAAAATTGTAAAAATAAAATAAAATTATACACCACTATAACCAGCAAGCAATATACAGTTAGGCTGGACCTATATTTGGCTAAAAACCGTAATTATTTTTCCTAACCACCACTCTCGTAGACTTTTCATCTCAATTATAAAATTAGTTCTAGATCCCGTGTAGTTTAGAGTCTGGGTTGTTGAATAATTATATCAACATGACTAGTGACTAGTGAGCTAATCCAATTAACTATAAATTGATTTTATTTTATTTTTAATAAATAAATAGATCAATGTTAGTACAAGAAAAAAATCTTTTTTTAATATTATGTTTCAAAATATTTTTTAAAAAAATATTTTTATTTTTATTTTTTATTTAAAATTAAAAAATATTAGTTCTTTTAAAATTAAAAAAATATTTTTATTTTTTATTTAAAATTAAAAAATATTAGTTCTTTTAAATTATTTTTGTATCAAGTATAATTTTTAAAAAATAAAAAATATTATTTTGAACAAAAATTCTTTCAAAAGTAAAACTCAGCTGAAAAATATTTTTATTTTTTATTTAAAATTAAAAAATATTAGTTCTTTTAAATTATTTTTGTATCAAGTATAGTTAAAATATATATATATATATATTATTTTAAACAAAAAAAATCTTTCAAAAGTAAAACTCAGCTGCGAAGAAACTCCATATAACGAGCCACGTGATCGACTAGCCATATTTGGTGGTTATGCTCTCCATAGCATTGATATTCAAACGCATAGTAATGTTTTTCATTGTATTTTACAAAAAAAATAAAAAATATATTTTTAATTTTTATTTCAAATTAAAAAATATATATTTTTAGATATTTTTATGCAGTGATATTAAAAATATTTTTAAAAAAATATTATTTAAATATATTTCTAAATATAAAACAATCTCAATTATATTCCTAAACACTCCTGCATCTTAAGGGCAAGTCCAATGGCAAGAACCATTTTAAAGAGCCAAGTATTTAAAATGGCTCCTTGAATAACATATATATGGTTTTTTTTATTGATGTGTTCTCTAATGGTAAAAACTATTTTGGAGAGCCGTATTTTTTTATCTTATTTAAAATAAAATTCAATTATTTTGTATATAGTTTAATTATGCAATAAATTATATAATTATTATGAATAAGTTATATAATTAAATAATTGTTTTTGAAAAACCCTCCAATAATAAAATTATTTTTTTAATTATATTTAAATTTAAAAAATAAATTTAAATATAATTAAAAGACTCGCAATATTTGAAATTTAAGCTTCTTATTTTATGTTTCTCGAGTAATTATATGTTTTTTTACAGTTATTGTATTTGAAATTAATTAATGTTACTTATTATTCTTGAGTGTTATAAAAAATTAAAAAAACAAAATGAATATATTAACAAATAACCAATAAATTCAAACATAGTTAATTAACATACATTTCATGGCAAATAATTCAATCAAACCAATTACAAATTAATACTCATATTTTTTATGTTAATTATTATTATTAATTATATAATAATATAATAATAATTAGCTAAAAAAACCCTACACCCATCCGTTCCCCCATCTCAAACTTATTAAAAATCCCTAATCTCCTTCTCCTCTCCCCTTTGCAGTCGCCCCCCACCCCAACCCCCAACCCCAGACCACCTTAACCCCCTCACCCACATTATTAAATCTCTCTTGAGCCATCATTTTCCTTCATCCCTCCCTCATTTTCTCTCTCTCTCTCCTTCTTCTTATAATTAATCGATCGATCAAGATCTCTCCCTTTCCTTCTTTTTTTCGAACCCTAAACCACACCAGTACCGAGAGAAAAACAACATCTTGGTCTCCTCGCCCCTCTCCTCAAGTGCTTCCATTTTTCTTGTGTTTTTCCTGATAGGTTTTGATTGAGCTGATTGCAATCATGACTGTCATATTCTTAGAACTATTTAGGGTTAGGTCTTGGGAGTTCAAGGTAAGAGGATTTTGAGTTTCCTTACGGTTTTTTATTGAAATTTTAGGTTTTTTGATTTCCTCCTATTACTACAAACTTGCTTCTTTTTTTTCTTTTTGGTTTTGTTGGAATGAAATGAGAGGTTTTTATTTTGATTGATGATGTTATGTTTTATATTTCTGCAATGGTATAATTCATTGTACTCCAACAAATGTTTTTTAATTTAGCTCTGCATCCTCTCATTTGTAGGAATATCTTCCCTGAATTTGAAAAGATAAAATGCCTTTCAGGATATTTTTTTCATTAGAGATATTAAATCAAACAATAAAAATTAAAATTTTAAAAAAATAATTTTACCTCTTGGGATGCTTTCTTCGTTGGACTTACCCCAACCGTCCTTGCTGCGTAATTATTATGAAATGCGAGTCATGGACTGCAATGGAACTAAAAAAGTAAAAGTTGTTGGCTAAATATTGCGCGCACGTGACAACTCGTGTTTCACCATTTACAGACACTGCTCATCATTTTATTTTTTTAATTTAATCATTGAAGTTTTTTGTTTTGCTCGGTTGCATTATTATTATTTTTTGCAAAAATAAAAGATAATTGAATGAATTTGTTTTACTAGGGGAAAAATGAAAGACATCGAAATAAAAAAAAAAACAGTGTATAGATGTGTGATGATTTTAAAGCTTTCGCATTATTTATTTATTTTTCCTCTTACTTCATAACTATTTAACACTAGGTCCCATAAAGTATATTTTGATAAAACTTTGATATAAAATTTTATTTTTAATTATGTTTAAAAGCAAAAGGGCTTACATGCGGGCGGTTCTATTAGGATTGCACTAGGGTCTTTTTTAAGGAATTTTTTTAAGTATATTAAAATCATAGAAAATAAAAAAACAAAACCAGGCACAAAAACTTAGATCGAATTTGATCAAACTCGTACTATTAAAAACTTTATCAAATTAGCTGACTTTTACCAAATTAATAATTTATAAATTATATAAATATGACGCAGATGTGATCGTCACCACAGCTTCAAGTCATGGATGATTTATTTTTTTACATTAAAATGTAAATAAAACAGTTTTCTCAGAGTAATTCATTTATAGGAAAGACAACCAGCTGCTGCACTGCCGAGCCAACTCGGACTTTCTTACTTCTTGAGATGCTTCAGAGACTGTGGCGTAATGAGCCCAGTAGCAGACAGGTGTACGGGCACGCGTCAGAGGGAAGCTATGGGCCTGTCTTGGCTGTCCCCACTAGCTAGCTACTGCCCCTGGATATCTAAAGACAAAAATAATTTGGATGATAAACTGCGTTCGACCGTACATTTTACATGCGGACCCACCCACCCTGTAGCTCTCCCAGCTCATCAGGTTTCCTTCTTTCTCACCAGACACTGTAGGTATGGGACCCGGATTTTAAATATTTACATCTATTGCCTGTCTTTACTTCATAACATATTTTCAATTTTTCTGACCTATTTTTTTTAAACCAACAAGTTAATGGTTGGATTTTTATGGATCAGGCAGGAATAAATCGAGTTGTTAAATTGACTTGAGTTTTTAACCAAGATAGTTATATATTTTTTTTTAAATCTGAACGATAGATCAATCAAGTTTTATATATTGACTGGCCAAGCAAAACTATATTTTATGACAATGCTTTGAGATGGAATTCGATGACAATTTTGTTCCGAGTATCTTAAAAATAATTGACTTAATCCTTTTTTTTTCAAATTAATTTTATAAAAATAAAACTTTAAGTTGAGAGATTTATAAAATAACAAAATAAATTTTAAATCTTTATATAAAATCATGAAAATTATACATAGATAATAAGATAGATATATATATATAGAATAAATCGAAGTTGGGCCAGGTGAAAATCCTCACTCGATACTTGATCCAACCTTGAAAAAATCGAAAACTCACATGTAATTTTCCTAAATAACCGGGATTTTATTTTTTTATCTGAGTTCAAAAAATATATTTTTTAAATAATAAAATTTTCTCATACACAAAAAGAAAAATCAAATAAAATCTTAATCCAGCTCGACAAAGTGAAAAAAAGAAGAAATTATAGCCTCTTTTTCTTATATCAATGATATTGTAAAGTGTGTGTGTGTGTATATTTATATTAACATAAATGTACTATAGGTAAATTAATTAATTTCATAAACTATAAAATTAACAATAATGTAATTCATCGTTGTATTAGCAGGTGAAAATTATTATAGTATGCTTAATATTGTTTTTACTTTTATGGTTGAGATTTAAAAAAAACAATTTCATAAAAAGCATTTTAAATGCGATTCAAAATAAGTTTTGAAGTGTTTGGTTAAAACTACTTTTAAGTCCAATATTAATAAAAAAAACAGTTTCATGTATTTGATTATCAAGTTTTTCAGATTACTTTCAAATTGTTAAAATACTTTAAAGGGCTTAGACACACACACACACACACATATTGTATTGATAATCATAATTTCATGATGTAATAAATAGTATAAGTAAATTGAACACTTCTTTTTATTCTTTCATCAAACTATTTGTAATTCCATAACGAACTAAATCCATATGTGAAGGCCTCTGTGATCCATTATTATTTAATTAAGGAATAATATCCAGTAAAATATCATCTGAAATAAAATTAGTATTGCAAAATAAAAATTATATTTTGATATATTTATTTATATTTTAATTAAAATTTTAAAAATTTTAAAAATTATTTTATAACCCTCTACCGTCAACTTCTAATATATTATTTTAATATTATTTTAAATCATCACTCCGCATCTCTTTTGCTTCCCCTTTCTCCACTTCTAATATATTATTTTAAATCAACTCTCTGCTTCTCCTCTGATTCCCCTTTCCCCCTCTCTCTCGAACGCACTAAAAACATACAAAATGCTGCTAATTGCAAATCACATATTCGGCTAATTTTTACATGGGCCCCACAGCTTTTCAGATTGTATTTGTTACCAAACACAATAAAACTGATTCTTACTCTAACTGGAGGTTGAATTGCAATGACAAACGGGCACTTAATCCCGAACCCCTGAAAATATACCAGATGGTTTGCAAAGCACATTTCTTCGATAACGTGAGAATGACAGAATTAGAACGTGAGACTGACAGAATTAGACACTCTAAAGATTCACTGACGTGTCAGCTCAATCAAATTGTTAGGTGGGGTCACTTTATTAGTAGCAGCTGGATTCATTACTTCCCCTTGTCAGGTTTTAACCACTGTAAACTCACATGGCACCGTCGAAGAATTGTAAATTGTTTTTATACATAGTGATAAGCGTGAAGTGCACATTCTTCCTCTCCAAAGCAAAGAATCATATCATAGATTAGCTCCGTGTACCTTTAAATATATATTTACATCGTTATTAAATTTGATTCAATTTAGTAAATTGACATTTATAAAAAAATATATTAACTCAGTCAGATTTAATTAATCTAGTGAATTGATCTATATTTTAATTAACATATAATTTTAAAAGTATTTTTTTTAAATACATTAATATCTATCTATCTATCTATCTATCTATCTATCTATCTATCTATCTATATATATATATATATATATATATATATATTTGTTTTTAATATCAATATATCAAAACTATTAAAAATAAAAATATATTAATTTAATATTTTTAAAAAATTAAACATGTTTAATAAAGGAGTGGTTGAAAATGCATTTGAAAAATATTTTTTTAAAAAAATATTGTTTTTTTTTAAATTAAATTTTTTGATATTTTCAAATTATTATTATATATTAATATTAAAAATATTTTTTTTTTTAAAAAATATTACTTTAATAATGCATAGCTAACAGACACTTGATAAGTTTCGAATCACAAAAACTTACAGCAAGCGAAAATAACAAACACCAAATTTAATAACCGTATAGTACCAGGATATCAAATAAATAAATAAAACATTAATTTACACACAATTCTCTCTCATTTTCTTCACGTGATTCTGAACTTGCAGGTCCCGGCAACTGCATCTCAGTCCTTACATCCTTTGTCACTAACCATTGCTCTATCTATTCCATGGAATACCCTCGCCTCTCTAACTCTCTCATTCTCTCTCATTCCTGGTCTTCAACACCATCAGGAAGCGAAATGGACCAATCCCACCTACCCTTTTGAAGTGGCATCAAAGAAGAAAATAACCCGCAAAAAAAACAGACCCTAGGTGATTTTTTCTTTCTGTTCCTGTTTCCCCAACCTCGCCGATCCCTTCGTCTTGTACAGCAACAATATGCTGCATGTTTTGCTTTCAACTTCTCATTTCTTACTCTGTTTTTTCATCGCAGCAGCTTCTTCTACTGCTCCTGCATCAAATTTGCTTGCACCACTTGATGCTACCGCTCTTCTTGCCTTCAAATATAAAGCTGATTTGAACAAAAACCTTCCATTTTCTCAAAACACAACCTCGCATTTCTGTCAATGGCCAGGAGTCAAATGCTTCCAACAAAAAATCATCCGCCTTGTTATCCGAGACTTAGATCTTAGTGGCATTATCGCTCCCATAACATTAGCTTCCCTTGACCAGCTCCGTGTCCTTGGTCTCCAAAATAACTCCTTAACTGGACCCATCCCTTATGATCTCTCTAAACTCACCAATCTCAAGTCACTTTTTCTTGATCACAACTCCTTCACTGGCTCCTTCCCTCCTTCACAGGCTCCGCACTCTAGATTTATCATCTAACGATCTCTCCGGCCCTATCCCGTCTGCTTTAATCTCTCTAGATCGGTTGTACTATCTTCGTATTGACAGGAACCGGTTCAATGGTTCTATCCCTCCATTAAACCAATCCTCTCTTTTAACTCTCAATGTTTCTTTCAACAATCTCAGTGGTGCAATCCTAGTGACACCTACATTACTTCGTTTTGATATTTCCTCCTTTTTATCAAATCCTAGCCTCTGTGGAGAGATTATACACAAAGAATGCCACCCCACATCCCCATTTTTTGGCCCATCTCCAGCGGCAGCAACGGTGGCTCCATCGCCGGCAGCTGTAATTAGTCAAAACCAGGCATTACAAGGCGTTGACATGACACAGAACGGTCAAAAAACAAAGCACAAGAAGAATGTACTGATCATTGGGTTTTCATCTGGTGCATTTGTTCTCATTGGTTCGGTTATTTATTTTGTCATCGCTGCCAAGAAACAGAAAACACAAAAGAAACGGACGGTTGCGATTGCCTCTGCTGGGATCATTGGACCCACCGCAGAATCAGTGACTGTGATGCAGATAGATCAACAAGAGAGTGAGTTAGAAGAAAAGGTGAAGAGAGTGCAAGGGCTGCATGTGGGAAAGAGTGGGAGTTTATCATTCTGTGCGGGTGAGGCACATCTTTATACGTTGGATCATCTAATGAGAGCCTCGACAGAGTTGCTAGGGAGAGGAACCATGGGGACCACTTATAAAGCAGTGTTGGATAACCGTCTAATTGTGAGTGTAAAGCGTCTTGATGCAAGTAAATTATCAGATGGAAGCAAAGAGGTTTTCGAGCAACACATGGAATCAGTTGGCGGACTTAGGCACCCTAACTTGGTGCCACTTAGGGCTTATTTTCAAGCTCTTGAGGAAAGGCTTCTAATCTATGATTACCAGCCCAATGGCAGTCTCTTCTCCCTAATTCATGGTAAGCTCTTCTACCAATACAAAGTTAGGTGCTTAAGCGAATTTGTCGTGGGTGCTAGATTAACATTTTAATTATTAAATTTAGTTTCGAGTTTACTGAATTAGCAGTTACATTTAAACCATGTCCTGTCTAGTAGGTGGACTGTGGACTAGGTTGTTCTGGCTTTTAACTTAGATTGGGTTCGGAACAAGTTAAACTGGAGTTCGATTCATCAGGCAACCTGATAGGTCATCCCTAACAAATTTTTTTTCAAATTCTTTGATTAACATGATTTGAACATTTTTGTAAGGAATTAAAATTATTCTGTTTGATTAGCATGAAATAACTCGTTTACCTCGTAGCATTAACCTTGGACCGAACGGGCTTAAGGCTAATAACTTTGTTAATAGGATATTAGTTTTCCACGAAACAACGATAATCTTGCAGTCGACGACATTGGAATTCAGGAATTGGTGTTAGTTTTCTGCCTGGTAACTGCTAACAATTAATCAATTAGGTTGTTAATTGCGTAAAAGCACATGGTTTCATGGGGCATCTCATCGAGCCTAACATAAAATTAGCATTTATAATTTTAATTAAGGCGCGTGGTACACTGCTCCTTATGGGAGGTGCCACTCGCGTTGGGAAATATAGGAGTTGATCATGCGGTGTAGCTCTATCCAACAGCCAGCAGGAGCCATCAAAAGTTTGCGTAAAGGTGATACTCCTACGCGCTTACTGGCATGTTCACGTCACTTGCGGATGAATGTATTTGAAGGTTAAGATTCTGATTCTGATTCGGAGGGGTCTCGTGGGTCCTGTAACACGACCACACGTGTGGATACGAAATCACAGAAGTTAAATATTCAGCTGTACCGTCTCATCCAACGGTGTAGATTTCATTAGATTCTGGGTGTGTTGTTAAACCGGTCCGAGTAGGTGAACTGATGATCCACAACCTAGCATTAGTACTTATCTCGAGCGAGATTTCATGGTTTTTTTTTTAAAAAATGTTACGTTCTATTTTACTTTATTTTAAATAAATCATGAAATGATGCTCTTTTTTTAAAAAACAATTAAATTGTGTTCTATAACTATGGACTCTTTGTTGTATTCCTCATCTGATGGGGTTCGGTACGTAAAATACTATATTGAATAATTGTGCAGGTTCGAAATCAACAAGGGCAAAACCACTACATTGGACATCATGTCTTAAAATAGCAGAGGATGTTGCCCAAGGCCTTTCTTATATCCACCAAGCATGGAGGCTTGTCCATGGAAATCTCAAGTCATCTAATGTCCTCCTTGGCCCTGATTTTGAGGATTGTGTGGGTGATTATTGCCTTGCCGCTCTCGCCAATTCACCAATTGAAGATGACGATGACCCCGACGCCACGGCTTACAAAGCCCCAGAAACACGCAGTTCAAGTCAACAGGCAACTTCCAAGGCTGATGTTTATGCATATGGAGTATTATTACTCGAGCTCATAACCGGCAAGCCTCCGTCACTGCTGCCTCTTTTAGTCCCACAGGATTTGGTAAATTGGGTTAGGTCTACAAGGGACCATCATCAAGATGATGGTGCCGGGGAAGATAATAGGCTAGAGATGCTTTTTGAGGTGGCTGTTGCTTGTAGCTTGACCTCACCTGAGCAGAGGCCCACTATGTGGCAAGTTTTGAAGATGGTACAGGAAATTAAAGAGACTGTTTTACTAGAGGATAGTGAATTAGACCTGCAAACTGGGATGTCCTAGCCCTAGTTTATTACCGTACCTCAACACTAATGAATGGACGAATAAAGTAGAAAAATAGATGATATGCTATAACATATGGAATATATGCTTGTTCCTTCGCTCGGTTCCTTTTTTCTGGATGAATGATTACAGTGGTTAACTTCATGGTAGCTTCCGGAGTTATGTTTTCCCATGGTGTCCATGGCATCCAATCTGGTGGGGGTGTACTGGCATATGAATATTTTTGTTATGATAGATGTTGCTGCTCCCCATGATACATCTATATGGATGCCTTACAATTCCTTGCGCCATCAAAATCTGAAAGGTAGAAGAAGATAATCAAGAAGCAATGCAGACATGTCCATATTTCTATTGGCCTAATGTAGTTCATCTTTTCCCACTTCAAAAGACAGTATCCTGCTACTTTTTTTTTATCAAGAAAGACAGGATTATGTTAGGTGCCTGTCTGTGATTCCTTTATCAGAGGGTGTCGTGAAAAATCAACTCGGAATGCCTTTCTATCATGTTAAGTGTCTGTCAATGATTTCTTTATCAGAAGTTGTGAAAAACCAACTCGGAATGCTTTTCTATCATGTTAAGTGCCTGTCAATGATTCCTTTATCAGAAGTTGTGAAAAATCAACTCGGAATGCCTTTCTATCACGTCAAGTGCTTGTCAATGATTCCTTTATCAGAGTGAGCTGTGTGAAAAATCAAACTCAAAATGCCTTTCTTAGACAATAAATTATAAAACCATTAAATTACAATAGCTCACAAAACCATTCATTTGATGAAAGCTTTTTATGCTTCGTGTGCACGACTAGCTAATTTAACGTTCCTCGATTCGCCTTCAAGTTCCAGCCATCACCATCTGCTTGCTGTGAGAAAATGTACCTCAATTACAATATTGATTGCCATTAGTCCACAGTGGTCAAAGAATGGAAAGTTGAAACTGTAGTGGTTTTGGCTCTGTTTGGTTGATTAATTCAAAAAACATGTTACTCAAAACCTGATTCAATTCAAACACAAGAAGATATTAATATGAGAGAACTTGACTTGTCAGCCAATTGACTTATAGTTAAATTATTACTACAGCTAAAACAGATCAAGGCCTGATCTACTGTTCATCCTCTTACAAATCACTATTCATGGTTACTGTTACGCTCAATTTCGGTTCGGTTCTGCTCGGTTCAGTTCGATCTTCTGATTTTTTTCTTTTTTGTACAGTGAAATAACGCATTTAGCCCTCGAAAAAGACAAAACAAGGACATCTGACTGAGGGTTTCAAATGTAATTATACACTTTCGGTCCGGTCCGGTTTAGCTACCCGGTTCATTTATTTTTTTATATTTTTTGCACAGTGCAATAACTATTTTAGCCCTAGAAAACGACAAAATCATGTTTTGTCCATGAAGGGTGCGCCGGTAATTTACCTTTTTTTTTATTAATTTCCCACCGATTTACTGTTGACGCGTTGCTGGACGTGTTGTCCACCTTCAATGCTCACGCGTTGTTCGTTCCACGCGTGCGGTCTATTCTGGCATCGAAAAATACCCAACCGGTATCTAGAATGATTTTCACCACTGTCCTCTTCCCAATGGAACGGCGCGTGTAAACACAAGATGGTCGGAGACATGTCAATAGTCGTTGACAAATTTCTCCCCTTTGCTCTCTCCTGCTTGTGCATGCTGATGTCAGCGTAACTGTTTTTTCCCAATTTTCACTATAGTCCCTACTTTTTGAATTGTTTCGTTCCGGTCCTTAGTGTTATTATATAAGTTTTGATTTCTTTCAACTGAGTTCTTTAATTGAAATTAATTATATATTATACTTTCATTTAGGTCCTCACACTTTCAATTTTTTAAATGGTTTGGAATCCATAATAATTTCGGTATCAAAGTTTTGATTTATTTCAATTTTATCCTTCCATACAAATTAAGTATAAATTTTAGTTTCATTTTGGTCCTAATTCTTTTAATTTTCAATTTTGTTTCAAATTATTTAATTGCATTGGTATCCATGTTTGGATTTATTTCAATTTTATCCTTCAAATTATATTTATTATATATATATATTTTTTTTTATCTCTTATACTTTTAATTTCTATATTTTTTTTATATATATATATATATATATATATATATATATATATATATATATATATATATATATATATATATATATATATATATATATATATATATTTCCGTCCATATTTATATATACATGCTATTAGTTTATGTTCTCAATTTTTCTTCATTTATAATATTACTAAGTTTTTATTTAATGTTCAGATTTTAATATGTGATGATAATTATTTTAAATTTAATAATTATCATGATTTATCTTTTTATCCCCTTCAAGTCATATATTGATAAAACATTCAAAATACATATAACCTAGATTTTTTAGAAAACAAAATAATATCATTGCCCTGAAATAATTTTAATATAATAACATGAGTAATAAATCTTATAAAAAAATTATTTTTTTCTACCAATAATTATGGTCTCATGAATTTTTATTATTTCCACTGTTATTCAGGTTTTTTGTAATATTTACATTTTAATATGTGTTAATGGTTATTTTTAAATTATTTTTTATTATTTTATCTCTTTATTTTTTTTAAAATTCTTTTTATTAATCTTTCAGGTCAATTTTATTTTTTAAGTCTACCTATTTATTTTTTGTCATTTATTTAGGTTTTTCTTCTTATTAATATGTGAGACTAATTATTTATTTTAATATTTATTTAATATGAGCACCTGAAAATATATATAGATAGATAGATAGATAGAAAAAAATTACCTAGGATTTTTTAAATAACAAAAAAATAAGATCAGTGTTCTTAAATAGTTTTAATATAATAATACGAGAACTAAATATGACAAAATAATAATAATAAAAATTTTCCTTTTAATTATAATTTTGTCCTCTTTTGTATTGTTTTTATAAAAAATAAAATATCTAATATTTCAATTCTGATATTACTGAGAGAGAAAAAATTAAAAAAAAATGAGAACACAAATTTATCCATTTTATCTGTAATTAAAAAATATATAAACTACTTCTCCTGTGTTTTAATTACATTATTCATTCTAGGATGAAAAAAATACCAACAAATTTAATCTATTATAATTTTATTAATTAAATATTATAATAACTAATTATAACACGTAAAAAATCAATTGATTTTTTACATAGAAAAAAACCCAATACAGTGCATGAGCAAATAATCTAGAACTCCAATCGAATCAACTCCAGATTCCTTCCTCGATATATAAAGTTAATCTAGAACTTGCAAGTTAACTTAAGTGCTTTTCTATCTATTTTTTTTTAATAAAAAAAATTAATTAAAAAACAATATCAAACAGTTTCTTAGTAATCCAAATCCCTTTTCAAATCCGTTACCGAAACGAAACTTGATAACCATGATCAAAACTCTCACACCCTACGGATTTTTCAGAAACAAATTAAAAAGAATTGGGGCCATAGCACAATAGAATCCGAGGCCCTTGAAAAATAGGGCCGTACACAAATGATTGAAACCCATTTAAACTGCAAAAGGAGCCCAAGCTCAATCCGATCATAGCAAATCCACGAAAGAGTCGAGTTCGAGAATCAAACAGAGAGATCGAATGGCGGTGAAGAATTTGCTAGAATCGTCTGGCAATCATTAATCAAACCAAAAATAAAAAAGCCCCCTTGTGGTAATTTACTCTGTCATCAAAGAAAGGAAAACATCAGCAGAGCAGAGGGCGACTGTACCATATATAGGATATTAGCAGGCTTAGAAAAGCAAAATCTTTGAGAAAGTGGTGGAATGGTAGATGCCATGGAACATCGCACTACAGACACAGAGATGTCTGACGTGACTGCAACGCCGCCGCCGCCTCGAGTCCCAGATGACAACAACAACAACGTAAGAGAGTTGCTCACATTGGCTCGCCAACTCACCAATCAAGGCAAACCTTCTCAAGCTCTCCAGGCGGTAATCAATCAATTACTTCAATTATATATATATTTTAATTTTTTTAATTCAATAATAAAAAAGACCTCCAATTTCTTTGATCTCCTTCTTTTTTCTAGTGAAGGGATTATCATATTCTCCTTTCTTCTTTATCTTGATGTTTTTTTTTTGACTGAAAAGTTTTTTGATTCTGATGTTTAGAAGAGTGATCAATCTTACAGGTTTTAGACATTTAATTAACCACTTTGTATGCTTTTCTTGCTTGTCTAGAAGACGGGCCATTCAATTGGCCATCACTCACACTTTCTCTGCATTATGATTTTTCTAGTATTATTGAGAATTGAAATACTGTTTGTAGCATACCATCTTGAAAAAACAAAACTAGGAGCGCATGTTGAGTTGTGGCTTAAATTGGTGGGTTGGTTTAGGTTAGATTGATAATTGCATGGTATGGTGCTCTAAACAAGATTGGAATGTGTTGATATGTTTTCATTTGAAAAGACTTTCCATGTTAGAGTTGGACTTGGAGTGTTTTTTCTAATGAAAAGGACCTTGTTGCTAGTATTAATAGCATGTGTAATGGCTAGTTTATGTGCGTCTCTAATGTTAGTGGTGGCAATCAAAGAATTAGTTCAGTGGCCAAAACCTTTAGTCAAAAGAATTAGTATGGTATTTTTCTCGTGACTGATTTTTGGGTGTAATTTAGGTTTTGGGTAGTGAGGCGATCGTGTGTGGTTGATTTGTGATCGTGAACCCCAATAATTGATTGTGAGTTTTTGTGGAGTAGGCTTTGCCGAGCAACTTTATATATCGTATCTCTTTTATTTTGTCATTACTTGTTTTGCTAGGGCTTTGCACTAGAGTGCATGCCTATCGTGTCTTTCTTCTAAACAATACAGCTGAGGGAATTGAAGGGTGAGTCTGTAATGTGATTAAAGTCAGATCCAGGCATTAGTGAGATTTCAATAATGGGGAGAAAAGAAATGTCTATTTCAAATTGCTGGCAAGGGCGAGTCACAATTGTCAGGATGGTAGTTTAAGTCATTAGGGTTTCTGCCTTGCTAGTTGACCTTTTAAGGGTGTTCAACATGATAATTTCTTTGACCCCAGGTGATCGAAGTTCAAAATCCATATGATTTTAACAGCTTACATGTGCGAATCCGTGAAATGATGGGGGATACAATAAGGAACTTATAATAGCCTGAAAACTACTCATCTGTGTTTCTTTTTATGTCCCAAACTCAATCATATTCACAAGTTTTATCATCCTTTTGTTGTTAAGCCATCAAATCTGTTATGTATTTTAATAGTTTGGCAGTGGCAACATATATATATATATATTTATATATATATTTCATATGGACAAGTTGTAAATGAATTAATCAATTAAATTTAGCAAAAATACCCAAGCTATATAAGGCGAGTGAGTAGCTAAGGGATACCAGGACTTGTATAGTTATTTCGAGACTACCATGAATGATTGCCAACCTTAAGTATCTCAAAATTCATGTCAGGCTTATTGTTTTTCTATAGAAGGAATATTCATCAGTAACAAATTAGCATGGGTATAGGTTCCTTGCACCTGCATGGACACTTATGCATGCACACAGTGGGCTCACACCATAGTTCTAACATGAGAAGTAAAAAACTGAAGTGGAAAAGGGTTGGAAAGTTTTTATGAAAACTATTTCCCTTTTCTGTTTAAATGAAGTGCGCTGAATATTTTCCAGAACCTGTGCTTACTGAATGCTTGGCACAGGTGGTAATGGCAATGAGAACCAAAGGTGGGGATCAAGCTGTTTTTCAATCCTTGAACCGAGCTCGGGAGCTGTATTCGAAGAGACTGCAAGAGAACACTGCTGTTAATCAACTGGCATCTTTGTTTGCTGAATGTGCAATTGCTGAAGCCCAGCCTTTACAAGCTGAACAAACTCCACTTAATGTAGGTGCTTTGTCACCTTCAGTTGAATCTGATGTTCATGTAAACTCAATACTTGCCGAAACTGGCAGGACACAAATTGTGTTGGATGCATTCTCAGATGGGAGCAGTTTCATCTGCCTACAATGTGGTGGCCTTGTAAGCAATCATCGCAAAGATGAGCATTATGCACATTGGTGTGGCAAACTCTGAAGCACATGAATGTGGAATGAGTTTTTGCTACGCGTTGCAGTGCTACTCAACATGCTTGATTGGCATACCACTTTCCTATACCTGCTGCATTGAACTGCATCGTTGCTTTTGAGTCGTCAGCATTTCATCTTCTTATATGCCTGATGTGGTCATTACCAACCAAAACTTCAAATGCTTGTCTTGAGATATAGAGGTCCAGATTTGGCTTGAAATTGGAGTGGATTGAATAGGAACGTTCCCTTGTAAAACTTGTCATTGAAAGCTTTTACTATTTAGTGGTTAAATCCTCACTATAAATGACAACGATGGCATGTATCAACAGTGTATCCTGTATGTGTATTTTTGAAGGCAGTTAGGCCTTAATTTCTGGTGATCGTTATTACTGTCTGTCTCTGGGAGTATGTACTCGGATCCTGCTCCAGCGAGTCCCCTCAAATCTAGCGTAAAAAAAAACACATCCCCCCACAATATCTATACGAGATATTGTTTTAGTTTCAAACAGTGCTATGCTGGTTAGTGCTGTCACGAGTTCGATCTAGTGTTTTAATGTATCATTTAAGAGGCCAAGCTTTGAAGATGTGAATAACAAGGCGATTCGAAGAAATTTCTAGTCATTAGTCGATGAAAAGCTGGCTCCACTGGGTTTGGAAACGTAATTTGCGGTACAAGCCTGTGATTATGAAAGAAGAGGATGGGTTGCCATGTTGTGAAAACGCCAACGGATCTCAACTCTAAACGGGGTCATTTTACCAGTGCTGCTCTTTTGGACCCTGATCCAAACAAAAGGTTACCACACCAAAGGAACCATGCACTGCAGTGAATTAGGAGCCGCCATTACACCAAGCAAAGACATGCATACTTATAAGACATGATTTAGGGCTCAAGTGAGTTAACCCGGATACAAGAACTCTTGAAATGACATCGTTTTGATATATCAACCTTGTATCCGAGAGCTAAATGCCTCGTATGAAAGAACTGGATTATTTAATTGTTGAAATTTTACAGCAGTTTCACTCACTTATTCGCTGTGATACTTCCATGGTCAAGGATAGCAGATGGTATCATGCAGAGTACATATTACTTGATATAATTAAGGCATTGTATTGATCTCAACAGCAGTAGGTGAATGCAGTATGATCACTGCTCTTTGAAAGAAAACCACTCTTATTCTTAGATACAGTCACAGCCATAAAGAACGTACAATAAATTCTCTAAACTGTTTTTGCTGTCAAGTGACAGAACACTACAACTTCAATCCCCTTCAACAGAATCAATATTGAGCTTATACACAATAAACATCGGAACATGTTTGGCTAGAACTTACATACAATTACTAAAAAAAAAAAAAAAGACCTTTGTTATACATTTCTGTGACTTCTGGAGAGGGATTTCTTCCCTTGAAAGAGTTGTTGCAGAATATATACCAAAACAATAGAGACACCTGGGGCAAGATGTTCTTTTACTGTCATCTTGCAACTCACACCATCACAGGTATCAGCACTTGTAGTAAATATTTGGGTCAGACCAGCCGCATCAACACTGCTTTACAAGATGCTTCAAATGTGGTGACCACAGCAAAAAAAATAAAAATAAAATTCCAAGATTAAAAACCTATTGCTTTTCAAAATCCGCTCATCCACGAGAGTTATAGGCAGATCACTTCAACAGCCACTCCCAGCTCACTGCATGATGTAAAAGGGCATATTCACTATCCATAAAACTTGGCCTTGCTACCCTAAAGCTATATTGTCATTTTCACAAGACTAATTTGACCAACAAGGCATATCTTTTTCTATCATCTGTTGTTTTTCAAAAAGAAATGTCCATTAATGTAGCTACTGTACTTGAAAAGATGTTTTGAGCAAGAATACTTGATAGACAAGTAGATTCAAGTATTCACAAATCTACATTTATAAAAAAAATTGCAACAGTAGAATCAAGTGGTGTCATTGCACAAAAAAATTACCTCCACGCCTCTAAAGGTGCTTTCTGTGCTGTGTTGGGATCATGCTTATAGGTCGAAGATGAGTATCAGGCAAGAATAACTTGGTGACGACAGAACATCATACTTTACGTGGCAGAGCCTGTGGACGAGTCTTTGCCCTCATAACTGCTACATCACTGTGCCTGATCAATTCTGACAGTCTCCATGGTTTCTGCCACTTCCATTTGAATTGTAAAAGCCACTGGTGATGACTTCTCTTCCATCTCCATAGCTTCCCACCTTGCCCTACAGCTGCTAATTTCCTCATTGACAACTGCCCAAGAGGCACCATCTGCACTAACAATGAAACCCACTCTCTTAGTCAAGCAACAATGCAGGTCCATGCTTACAATGGAAGAAGAAGAAGCAAACTAACCTTTCTAGTCTGATCTATGAATGCAGCTGACTCTCTGACTGAACCATTAGCAATTCCTGGTGTATATTTTAGCTGTTTCTGTGCCGGCACAGACACTGGAGACAGCGGACCACTCATGTCATCATTGAAATGTTTCAGTGAATTGTGGGAGTTCCTCTGTTCTTGGTCAGCCTGTAGAATTGAAAGCAGTCATAGTTGAAAGTTGAAACTAAGAGTGATAATAATAGTTAACATGCACTTCTTTTTGGTTCAAGGATAAGGAAACCATGGTATACTCATGAGTCATTATTTCTTCATAGCTCTATAGAAGAACGCATGCAAGGGGGGATGACTTATAAGAAGCACCCAGAAGATTCATGTTCTTGCAATCTTCATCATTCATGACAAGTCTATACTCTATTGAATGACATGCCATGCCTACATCGCAAATCCTTTACCAGACAAGGGAAAATTTCAAAGCTAAATTTTCCCTACAAGGTCAATATAATATTAACACTAGTATTACTGGACCATCATAGAATATGTTAAACATATAAGCGAGAGCATGTCAACTTAAAATCTATTTCTGTATCTGCCTTAAAATATGGTCTAATATGTTCAATTGTATTCTCAGGGTTTCTAGAAGCTGTTATTTGATGTACGGAAAGAATAATAATTTTACAAAGTGACAATCTTATTTTACAAAGTGACGTAATCTTACCGAGGCTGCTGTAGCCAAAGCCACAGCAAGTGCTTGCTCTCTCAATTTTAGCTCCTTTTCAACTTCTTTTCTTTGTGATTCACTTTGTCGCAATAGACCTACAAGTTCTTTGAATTGCTCCTTCATTTCTTTTATTTCCATTTCCTTCTCCCATAGTTGACACCTATCAAGATCACACAACTAGGTCAGCACAACCTTTTCCAATCATCATTATTAAAAAACATTTAAAAGCCTCCAAATTATGTGAATTTGCATGAAGCATGTTTTGTGTTGAAGAAAGAAAATGTTTGCATACTGTCCATATATTTGTGCTTCCTATATGTTTGGCGATAAAATAACTCATGGAGAAATTTGCTAGTTTCAATATTATTTAAATATCCATAGTTCAGAGAAAGAACCTAGCATCCCCCAGAGAATTAAACATATACTGAAGCAAATTCTTCGCATCTCCCATGGAACGAAGCTGATTCCAACGTCCGCGGTTTGTAAATGCACGTTCTCGCTCCTCTGCTTCTGAAAGTTGTGAAGCCATTGCAACAAGAGAATTAGATGATATGCTCAACATGTTTTCAAGTGATGATTTTCTGGCCATTCTAGCATTTGGTGACATAGAAGAAGCCCTGACAAGAAGGGAAGACACGTTAAGATATATCATGTTGATTTGAAGTAATGCTATTCTACCAGCTTGATGCTGCCTCGTTTATCAATCACTGGCAACGAAAAAGTAGGAAAAAATTAAATATACCATTTTTTCATAGCCTATACCTTGCAAATCCATTCTTTCCTCGCGGAGGACTTAATCCTTTTGAAGCAAACTCATCCACTTGCTTCAACACAGCCAACTCTTCTGCCAGTGCAGCTCGCCTGTAGATTGCAGCATAATCAAAACAAAATTATGACAAGAGATTGTACAGCAGATGTGAATTACCAAATATTGAATTAAGTGCATACACTTGGCTTTGCTTCTCATATTCAAAGCGGACTTCATGCACATTTACCATGACCTCCAGCTCATGATCAAGCCAACGTTGCAAGGCTTTCTCATTGCTCTGCAGATGCAAACTTAAATTCAATGTAAATGCATTAAGAATAACCAGATAAAAATAACTTGTGAAGAGGAAGTCAAGACAATTACCTGACCATTTGCTCCATTTCCATTAGAGATAGCTGCATGATGGTAATACCATTAGTAATGGAATTTACAAGACAAAACAAACACTGTAAACAACCCATTTTTCAATCATGAAAATAGATCTACCAGCTGCAGAATCTACCATTGGCTGCATTAGCCATGTTCATAATTTTTTTATACCTTATATTGGAGAAGTTATTGTTTACCAAATAATATTGGGCTCACAAGCCTTGATCAAGGACACAATGCTTTAACAAGCATACCTGAGTTGTCTCGTGCAGAAGATTTTCGAGCTTCAAGCAGCTCTTTTAACCTCTTGGTAGCCACTGCAGCCTCTTCTGTCTTTCTTTGAAGAACCTGAAGCGAAGAAAATCATTATGATACAAATAATTTATGTTACACCAACAGAAACAAGAAACCAATGATGGTGTATGCAGCTACTTTCATCCATACTAAAAGCAACAACAATCGATGCTGGTGACGGCTAAAAGACCTAGATAATAATTATCCAGGCAGATGTGCTTTCAAAAAGGCAGAAATATACCAGATAGTAGTGAATAGAATTTATCTCTTGGGACAATATGATCCATTAGAAAAAAAGCATAACAAACCATATGGGGATGGAAAATTGGAGCTTTATAGAATTAAATTTCTCTCTCCACATAATGAATAAAGTTCTTTGAAAGGCACAGTGTGTATTAATTGTTAATGTTGCTTGAACTCACCATTTTCTGGCGCTGGTTTATAGCTTGTAGCTTATGCCTTTCATATTCATTTCTTCTCCCTTCTTTCCGTAACTGCACAGGCAAATGCATTATCAACAGAGGGGCAATTGAGATGAACATGCAGGTTATCTTGGCATCATAGTTTCATAAGATGATGCAGTCTCATAAGCAAATGATAATTTTTTATGAAGTTTCAATTATATTTTCTTTTTGCATCACATCCCAGAAGTAGGCATAACTCAAATAGAAACAGCAAAAGAATGAGTGGAATAGAGATTTTCAGATAATCGAGCAGAACAAAAGGGAATTACCTGCAGCAGTTCCTTTTCTCGAGAGGCCTTCCACTGCCTGAATTGTTCTGCCTCTTGTTTGATCCTGTGTTGCAACTGAACCTGTACTCTCAAACAAGTAGGAAATAAATGTGATGTTAGTAACCTGTGAAGTAGAAATACACAATAAACAACTAAAATATGCATGATATTGCAAGATAATTTACCTTTTGTGCCTTTATAGATTGAATTTCATCTTGTAATCGCTTTGCTGCTTCATCACTTTTTTGTTTTTGCTTTAAAAGCTGAACTTGGTTCTCTTGTTTCTTCTTAAGATCCATAATCTAGCAGCATAGATTGTGAAGATTATTTAAACTTTTAATATTGTTACGACTCTTCCCCATAAGGAAAATTAAATGAATTTGTATATAAAATGATCACCTGTGCCTCAAGAGTTTTTAATTTCTGGGCATGGATATCTTGCAATTTTTGCCCATCAGAGCTAGCAGAAAGATTTTCAATTTCAGCCAGCAGACGATCCCTCTCTTGCTGAAGTAAAAAATAAATGGAAAATAAATGGAAACATCCCTCTTACTCTCAAAGAATAAGCTATGGAAATATGTTGAGTTATTTCCCACCTGCACGGCTCTTTTTTCATCCTCCATTTCCATGATTTTCTTGCCAAAGTGTTGCTTGAGAGCTGCAGTGTCAGCCCCTCCAAAAAGTTTCATCTCTGACTGCTCAGAGTAAAGAACAACATCATATACAAGATCAGGTTACTTGTATTATTCAAGAATGCCTGTTAGCAGATGCATTACAAGCAAAATATGAAGCAGAGAACTTAAAAAGATACTCAAGAATGATGATTTTATCTCCAAATGGAGTGCTTTAATAGGAAAAAAGGTGCAAAATGAGAAATCGATTACCGAACCAATACATCTATGAATAATGAAGACTATATTGTTAAATGAAGTGCTTTAATGGAAACAAGAGCCAATTTGAGTATGTCTAGGAGGAACCACACTTTATAAATTTTCTCCAGCTTCGGAGACTTCTGCTTCTACTTGATCCAGTCAAAATCACCTTACATGATTTCCCCTTGTTTTACAAGTTCCAGTAAATTCAAGTAACAAGTACTTTAAATTTCTCTGTAGAATTTCAGCCATGTCCAATGAAAATAAGCAGAAAAACTCATTCAACAGTAAGATCATGGAATTTAGGGTCGAAAATGCATGGTCCAGAAATTACATGCACTACCACTTTCATACATATAAAAGATATACCTCTTTCTCCTCCAAACGTCTGTTCAGTTCATGCAATTCTTTGTCCATGGTATTCTGCAAAATCGTGTGCTCCCACTCTTTCGCTACTTCTTCATCAATTTCCCTGGAGTCTCCTGCTAAAAGATGGAAATATTAATAACACGGCTACAACTGAAACAAATCTTTTGTTTCTGGTAAAATAAGAGCGAAAGGAAAGTGGAAAAATAGAAGTTAAAGAGGTAGTGATATAATTGCAACAACTGGAGAAAGAAAAGGAAATCCAAGTGAGTAACTGACGATCTAGAGGAGCTTACCAGGAATAGTTTCACCCATTTGATAATCTTGTGACTCTATACTATGCAAGCTCCTTTTAAGCCCATCAGTTTTCGCAGAACAGATACTGCCATCCTAAAAGGTGAAGTTTGATATTCATGCTCCATACTTATTAAAGGTAAGAAAAACCATTCAAGTCCAAAATAGAGGAGTATCTATCACAAACTTGAGCATCTGTTTCACGTTGCTCTACAGAAGTGCATCTGCTGCGGTATTCATGAAGTTCACGACAAAGGTCCTCATTGGCAGCTTCAAGCCAAGCGATCCTTTCCTTGAGAACCTACATGAACAGTTATTAGGAAACTTATACAAAACTATTCCAGAATAAATTGTATTGAAAGAAAGGGCCAACCAATCCTTTCTTTAAACACGCACATGATTCAGAAGATTAATATCATGATTGACATAACATGACAGATATAAGTTTACATAATCTAATACCTGAACTTCATCCGATGAGCATCCTCCTCCACGGGCAAAAAGCTCTGCCTGCAAATACTCAAGCTGTTGGCGCATCTTTAGCATCTCACTGGACATCGGATCTCTGTTAACCTATTACACAAATGAAGAGAAAAAAGTTTCACTCACGATGCTTCATGAGATCACTGAAACTTTAGCTAAATTTGGAAAAGAAATAGAAAAGAGAGTTATTCTGAAAAGCTTACAACAGGCTTATTTTGGATATTGCGGGCACGATTTGCATACTTTAGGGTGTTGAGGGTTTCCTCAGCATTGATATCAGCTGGACTAATGCAAGCTATATAAGGCAACAATTTACATGTTAGAGAAAAATTAAAATATCTCAAGGGAAGACGAATTACAATGCTTTGAAGGAAAATAGAACGGAAGAATTAGGCTTTGGGTGGGTACCAATCATAACAGTTCTGCTGTTACCACCAAGCGAATCCTGTTAAAATATACAGCCCTTAATAACATTAAATTAGGAAGCATCGGAATAAAAGGAAAAGAGTAGAAGGTAAAAAGTCATCCAAGGTCACCCTTAACCATCTCATACACCATTACTTCTTAAGTGCTTATAATCAGTACCAATCAATATGTCCAACCGATTTCAAGTTGACTAACTTATAGGAAATCAGTTATCTAAAGTGTCTGGGATGAAAAAGAAATTTGATAGATCCCACATTTTACATACTCAAGTGGACATTTTGTATGTCCTTTTCAACTATGTAATTATTTATCATTCAAAGCAGTCATTCAAATGCTATATGTAACGCATTTGGCAGCTGACAGGAAAACTAATCATACGAAAAAACTGACTTCATTATTTTCACACAAAATCCCTGCTAAAAAGCTCACATTGTTCACTCGATACGAAAACTGAGTCAATTTACTGTCAAGTGTCTCATACCTGCAGAAGCCTAGTCAATTTACTGTCTCGATACGGAACATGAACACCTTCTTTTCGCTTTTTCTCATCGCCAAGTGCACTGATAACATTTCCAAGTGCAAGAAGGCCCTTGTTGATGTGAACTCCTGTATAAAAGATAAAGCTGTTTACACACCTTACAACAAAATTCACATCAATTAAGCAATAAGCAATTCCACCAACCTTCCTTAAAACGCATGCCATCAGAACCAGTCCTCTTGGCTCTCTCAGATCCAGCAAGATCTACTAAATGCAGCTTTGCACACAGATACTCTTCATTCATACTATCATTTGGATTGCTATCACCAGGGAAAACTGGATTGAGCTTTCGTATTTGCTCTAAGGTGATGGTGAAGATGGCATGTGAACGACTAGATAAAAAAAAAATCATTTGTCACAAAGCTAGTGGTGTTTACTTTAGCTTCAAAGTAAGAGTTTACTTGCAAAGTCTTAAAAACCAGTTTGATAAAACAGAATTACTGGAAAGTTTATAAGCTCGTGCATATGATATTCAACAACAATAATGAACTCTATAGTATGCATATCAATCCAAACAGATCATTATCACAAGTCTTTTCCATAATTAGCAGTTAGCAAAGCCATGAGCATGTAACGGTACTTTGATGCAGGGAAACAAATACCTGCAGATACTGATAGAAAGATCAGTAATATACCTTGATTGATTGTTCATATTTGTGCTCCCTGTTGCCCTGCACAATGATCCTTGTTCTAGGCAAATAGCCATTTCTTTAAATGTACAAACACTAACTTCTGTCGATCCTGCTAGTGTTATTACACCATTTGAAGTCTCACGTATTTGTATAGGTGGTTTCCCTGGGAGATTTACTTTACCTGCGTGCCCATTTGCAGTATCTGATTTGTTCAAAGTCGTAGGATCCAGCAAATCTCTTACTTCTTCTTTCAGAATCTTTCACACCAAAATCTCTCTGTTAGATACTCACCACAAGTTTCCAACATTGTTGAGAAACATATATATACTAGAAACTAGAGTTATTTTCAAACTACTGAAGGAGTATACATATAACTCACACAGCACTCCTGGTCAAACGTTATTGGATTTAGACAAAAGATATGACCTTAATATTATCTTCAGTCAAATCACTAGCAGATGAGGGAGCAGATTAATCATTCAACATAATATTTTAGAGCTAGACCCGCTATCTACAACTTAATACAGGCAGTTTTCTAATGGACATTTTATCAACATAAACTGCAAAAGCAATTTATTAGCTGATGTGGACACCGCAACAAATGTTGTTAAAAAAGAAGAGTTTTCCTATCTTTCTACAAGACAGAAATGTGATATGCAATTGATGTTTGCATTGAACGTGATATTTCAAGAGATATGCCATAGGTTAAAGATGGACAGAGAGAGAGCAAGAGAGTGTAACAAAAAGCATAATTCATGATGACCCCTTTGAGTGGAAGAAGGAGGGAAGAAATGCTTCTACAAACCTCAATGAAAGAAACATGTAGTTGGAATTCGGTTTGATGTTTTAAAGTCTCAATCTTTCTGAAAAGAACATTCATGACTTGAGGAATAATTCCCATTTGGAAACCATCTTTGAAGCCAGTTCCCATTGTATATGTCTTCCCAGATCCTGTCTGCAACAGATTGCAAAGTAAATATGAAGAAAGAAAACCACATAATCCTTAAGCAGATTTCCCAGGGAAAATAAAGATTTACCTGACCATAAGCAAGAACAGTGGCATTATATCCTTGGAATAAACCATCAACTAGTGGAGCAATACAATCTTCAAACATAGCAGATGAAGGAGTGCCACTACTCCCATAGACATGATCAAAAGTAAATGAATGTGTGCCTATTTGTACCTGCAACATACTCACAATCAGCTACCAGAGATATCCAGTCTTTTGAGGTGTCCAGAAAACAGAGGTTAAAGAAACTAAAAAAGTCCGATAACTATATCACTCAAATGCATCTACAACATCACTTAGAGAAAAGGGAAAAAACACCTATATTATCCAATAAATATCAGATGATAGCCAACACAAAAATGAATGCAACTCTGATGTCATTATATTTTCTCATCATTTAAAGTTCTGAACATGTCAACTTGAACAGCCAATAGAAAGAGCAACTTTGAATATGAGTTCGAGACAAGTCTTCATGACAGATATAACACTAACTGTACAAAGTTCCTTTTCTGTTTTCAGTTTGGAAATACAAAAAAAAGGATTCCAGGATCGGTCAAAATCTTTCCCCTAGCGATGAAGAAACTATGGCCAGGTCTTGCATCAGAATTACATGATACTAAGAACGCCAAGCACACCTTCTGCAGACTGAGAAATTATCAAACAGAATAAGAAAGCTTTAACCAACGAAGCAGGAAGGCCACCTTATTACTGTCATCGCCTTTATATAAAAAGAAAAGGAAAAGGAGACCAATTCTACAATAAGCTAAAAATTAATCCCTTGGCAGTTACTATCTTTCACAATAAACTTAATCTCACGACTTTCAGTCAGTTTATTCAATCTGATATTGTCTAAAACTCCTTAGAAGTTGCTGTCTTTCACCATAAACTCAATCTCACAGCTTTCAGCCTGTTGTAGTCAATCTGATTTCACATGAATATTCCATAGCAAGTTACTGTCTTTCACAATAAACTCAATCTCATAAATTTCGGCCATTTTAGTCAACCTGATTTTGTACAAGTAAATTCCAATTCTAAGAGAAAAGAAATCTATAAAAAATCAGATTCTTACAAGAACTTCCAAAAAAAGAAAACACAAAACTGGGATTAAACAATTCTATGCTTGGAATGTTACCAGCACATTTTGTACCAGAAATTAGGATATAATCATGATTTTTTTTGTCAATTGAGCAGGATTTGATTTCCCAATCATGAAAATGTCAGGCAATGACTTCCTTCTGATCGAAACTCAGATTGCGATAGGTAACAGCAGCACACTATTCCAGGTCAAACATGCAAGACTTCCAGATTTCCAATATTAGAAAAATTATAGTAAAGCATAGGAATAATCTTCTTTCATCACCAACAAACATCCACTAAGATCCAGATCTCGAAACTCTAAAATTCCCACAAAAAGAATAAAAAGAAGAAAGAAAAAGGCACCCCATTAGAGTCACCAAACCAACCATCCTTAATAGGCTCTTCTGTTTTTCACTCTCTACTCGCTCGCTCGCTCTCATACACATTGTGGGGTAGTAAAATTGTACGCACCTGAGGCTTTCCAGACACAACAGTGACACAATCTTTACAGCCTTGAGCTCGCTCATCGGCGATGAGTGGTCTTATATGAACAGCAACTTTGACACAGCAATCCTCTCCTCCGTTTGTAGCAGGAGAGGCAGGACTAGGCGAAGGAGGAGCTTCCATCAAGATGTTAGAAAAAAACAAGAAGAAAAAAGAAGAAAAGGGAGTAAGGATTTTAGTTTTTAGCTAGAGGGATTTTTTTTTTTTTTACAAAGGTTATATGTATGTGAAAAAATCAAAGAAAAACAGTTCTCATTGTCTGAGAAATTGGGGAATTTTATGACAGGAAAGTGATCCAGCAACAACAACAGTAAAGAGCTGAAGCTGGTGGAGAGCACTGTGTTTCAACGTCGATAGTTTAGTTTGGTTAGAGAGAGAGGGAGAGAGAAGGGGTAGTTGGGGAAATAGCGGCAAAAGGGTGGGCATATTAGAAGGAGTGGTAGCAAGTACAAGTGTAAGAGGTAACTGCAAAGACAACAACCACTATGATTTTCCTTTGCCTTCACTACATTCACATCCCACACCAGCCCTGACGGTTGTGGTGGTAAAGTCTTTCATGACACTCTTTCCTCTTTTGCCCTCTAAAACCCAACGGCTCCCTCCTCCTTCATGTGCCTGCCCTCTCCGTTCCTCGTTTCGTTATTACCTTTTTACCCCTTTTGGACACTCTTTCGTAGTTATTAAATAAACTAGCCCCACCAGGAAATTCAGAATTCATTTATTTATTTGGAGTCTAATCCGAGTCGGTTTCCTAACTCAACAGTCAAAGATTTTGTCTTGAACAGTCGTGATTTTCTCGTCATCGAAACAAAACGCTACCGTTTATAAAAATAATTGACCCTAATTACCCAAATAACTTTTTTTATCGATCCCATGATCCAACAGCTCAAACTCCTTTTCAGATCAATCTCTAAACCGGACCCCATAAGTATGACTCTTGCACCTGGAAAAATCTATGAGAGCATATAAGCACCTGAGGGAGAGACTAAACATAAGATTTATTTGCAATTAGTAGGAGGCAAAGTAAGTTAGTGTACGGTGGTAACTACAATTAAGAACACGTATTATGGTGTTTTATGGTTCATGATTGTCCCCGGAATACGGTAGAAGAAAGGGCCAGCCCGGCACTCTCTGCCCACGTGATGTCGAATCATCATACGACTGGGAGAGGTGTTTTCAGCACGAGGACGATGTGCTTTGCATATGGGACCTGTGGAGGTCACATTTTTATTTTTATTTTTATTTTTCTGTAATGGGTTTATTTCTAATTATAGATGGACATTAATGACATGATGGAAAGCTGTAATTAGCCAGCTAGGTAATTAATAAACTTACTTTATGGTCATGATTAAATTTAGTTATTTATGATAATGGTGGGAGTGGTGGATATAAAGAAGAGAGTGATAGTTATCTGACAAGCACGGAAAATTCAGGCTTCAAAACTCTGGTTTTATTGGAATTTTGGTTGAATTGAATTAATTTAGAGTTGGTTAAACTCGATTAATTTTATTAATGATTCAACTAATATGATAAATATAATTAAAACCTGTCTACATGTAAGAAATATTATTATTTTAATAAGGATAATTTATTATCAAGTTGGTTTGATTATTTATGGATATTTGAACCCTATACAAAAAATATGGAGTTCAAAGTTTGATTCTGGTTAAATTTTTAGTTGAATTATATCATATATTAATTCAATAACCAATTAACTTTGACAAGTTTTTAATGATTTAGGGTGTATTTGATAATATATTTGGAAAGTATTTTTAAAAAATTTAAAAAATATATATTTTATTGTAAATTAAAAATAATTATAGATAATTTTTATGTGTTGATGTTAAAAATATTTTTTAAAAAACTATATATTATTTTAATATATTTATGAACAAAAAACACTTTAAAAAACAATTTTACCTATACTCCCAAGCATGCACTTTCAAGGTTTCTTAAAAAATCACTGATATTTTAATAAAAATAATAGATTAATGTTAATTTAAAATTTATCAGTGATAAAGTGTGATTAATATTATATTTTTTCTCGGTTATAATTTTGAATTATTTAGTTAACAATTTTGCATGAGTCTCGTTAAAAGATATTTATTGAAACTTTTATCAAAAATATATATTAATTTATAGTTTTTTTTAAATGAAATCGTATTAAAAAAAAAAAGGAGAGACACGATTAAACCTTTTTATGTCCCGTTTATCGGATCAGGTCGCAACTATGAAAGGAACTGTTGGACCCACATATCAGACATAGCCAGCTGGTGGTCGCCCAACCCTCACATGGCCTCTCAAGTTTTAAAAAGCTGTAAATTATTTTTGTAGTTGTGTTTTAAAAATAATTTTGAAAAATGCAAAAATTAATTTTATTTTAAATTAAAAATTTAAATATTTTATATATTAATATAAAAAATAATTCTAAAAATAAAAATATATTATTTTAATAAATTTTTAAATAAAAATATTTTGAAAAAAACAATAACAACTTAATTTTTCTATACAATCGTAGTGGAGCCTACTTCTTTCCCTCTGGTCAGAACTGGTATCTGGTCCCTTATTTTTTGAGTTAGTTTCTGTGGCTGTTAATTAATTCATCTATGGTGTCTTTCAACTTTTTAGGATGATCTTTCCTTCTTGTGTCGGCGCGGCGCACTCTAACATGCCAGGCCAGCTCGGCTTTCTCATGTTAAATCAACTCAACACCCCCCCAACAACATTAACATAACAAAACATTGTCATCCAGTCACCTCCATTCCAGTTCGCTTGGCTTTTTATTGACTAGAGCCTCTTTCATCGTTGATTTTTTACTCTTTTCTTCCTTTAAATATCGATCAATCCAGGAACCAGGACAGCTCCAAGTTTATTTAGGAACTGTGTGGGAGTGCGATTACAGTAATTTTTAAAAATATTTTTTGTGTTAAAATATATTAAAATAATATATTTTTTTTATAAAAATTATTTTTAACATCAACCTATTAAAATAATCTAAAAATACTAAAATATATTTATTTAAAATAAAATAAAAATTAAATTTTAGCTGAAACGTTTGGCGCCAGCCAAACAGGCACTAATTTGCAAGTAGGTGTAATTAAATTCAGCAGCCCGATTTGATGGTTGCATCCGACGATGCTAGGTTGATTTGGACGTGAGCTCAGCCAAATTTAACTTTAAAAATGTATCGGGTAAAAAAGTTAATGATTATATTATTTTAATTTAAAATAAATAATAATTTAAGATTAATCCGAATTAATTTGCTTAAGTAAAACACTGTAATATCAAACAGATACTAACTCTGGTTATAGATTAAACCACATTTTAATAACTCTGGCTGGAAAGTTAATGTATCCCACAATTTTGATTTAATATAAGGCCAGTAGTGATGTTTTCAGCCATCCATTTCACTTTAATTTCGGATGTCTTTATTTGCAGGGTCTCACATCAACCTCCGCAATTAAGGTGTTTTCTCTGCCGAATTATGCAGGGGATACTTAACCAGCCAATCGTGTCGAGAGTGTAGAGCTCTATTTTCTGGGACGGGTTTTAATTGAGCACCCCAGCTAAACTCTTATCATATGATGACACAAGTTACTGGCCGAGCAAGAAACTGTGGTTGTTCGGTGGTTGAAATGCTAAAGAGGGGCAGGAAACAAAAGTAAATTCAAATTAGATGAACAAGCTCAATCAATGGCGTTGAAGCTCGGAGACGAGTACGACTATGTATTCACACAGTGACTAGTGTGTGCAAAGACCTTCTATGCCATGTAACAATTGATTTACATGCCCTAACTTTTTAATTCTTTCAATAATTGAACTATATGGTGTTTGAATTACACTCTTTTCTATACTGTAAGAATTTAACAGTTGTAATTGAAGTATCATATTTTTTTCTGGGTACAGTGAGCGTTATTTTTCATCTCTGAACTGCATATTACTTTTTATTTATTTTTAAGAAAAAAGGTTAGCTAGAATATTGCATTTGGGGGGTGAGATCTAAATCACTGGAGCATACCAATTATAATCATGGTGATCTCTACTCGAGATCCATACATATTCATAAAATAATGCATATACAGGAGATTGAAAGGCTCTTCTTACCATATCACCGAGCGTGCCTAACCTTTTCAAGTGGGTCACAGCTGAAGCATCATTTCACATTTTATTTTCCTCTCTCTTGGCAATAACTAGCAAAAACTAACATTCCAATTCCAGATAAAATTCTGAAACATCAAAATCTAGACATATATTTTTCATCTTAAGGGCGAGTAAAAACAATTAAATGAGACCATTTCTGTGCCTTGATGCATTTCTGTCCATGTGAGGGTAGACTGCAAGTTAAGCAAACCGGTGTGTAAACATCAGTTTCTTTCTGCACTTGCTTGGCTGCTTTATTCCTTTATTTACAAGGAAGAAACAGGGTGAGAAAGAGAGGGGGAAAGGCTGATGCAAAGATCCGAACCTTAAGTTTCCTTTTCCTAACCTAACTCCCCTCCATTCACTGGATTTTCCCTATCTAACCGTTGGCTTAGATGCAGACCAAACAACAACTATATTGTAAAGGCACCCACTTGATTGGATTAAGTTTGTCGTGGCAATTTAGTTGGTGTTTAGCGATACTCAGCTCCTTTTAATCCCCCACAGTCGAACCAATCTTGCCGACCTGAAAAGAGTTCGAACCCTAAAGTTAATCACTTTAATGTCCTATTGCAATGAATAATTTACTTTTTGACTACAACGCGGATGGAACTGGCTCACCGTTTTGTTGTTTTATTTATCATTTGTTTTCGGGGGTTTTTCTGCTCGATTTGCTAGATGTCTGGTTCTTGGCTAATGCTTGGTTTGGTAACACTGTTTTCAAGTTTGGGAACACTTATATATATATATATATATATATATATATATATATATATATATATATATATATATAAGTGTTCCCAAACTTCTATATATATATATATATATATTGTTTTTTATGATTTTATTATGTTAATATAAAACTCTGGGCGGCTCAATAAACCAGTTGATATCTATCAATAAAAAATAATGTTAATTTAAAATAATTCTAATTAAAGAATGAAAAATTACAACAATGTTATTTCAAGAAAACAATATTATTTAAAAAAAAAAAAACCAAATCAATTGTATAAATGATGGACTCATCAGATCAGTTAAATTTAACCAGATTTACTCCCATCTTAATCTAACATGAAATCCAATCCAAACCAGGCAAAGTCCCGAGTACGATAACACTGATGGTGGCGCATGGACGTCCGTGCTGAGAGAGTGCTGAGGCTGAGCTGAAGTGTGGTACGGTCTTGCAAATTATTCAGCCCAACGTTTTTATTGCAATTGAAATCTTCAATCATCACATTATAGATATAGATATAGAGGCACCAAATTTTTGTTCCCCGACCTGGAGGTAGGAAATGGAAGCCCTCCATCTTACATATATAGCCAAGGACAAGAATCTTACTCTTGTTTTTTTCCTTGCCTGTACATGCCATGATATGAGTCGAAGAATGTCCTGACTCCTGATAAATTAAATTATGGCAAGGTCCCTCCTATACTTGTAGATTTCGACAGTTTTTTAACATGACAAATCATGGAAGCCAGTATGCTTCGATAACACAAATTCTCTCCTTTCCTTTTGTCCTCGAACAAATATATTTTTGCTCCACGGTGAAAACTGCGTTTCAAATATATTTTTTGATATAAAAAACGTGGTTTAAAATGAACAACTGCGTTTCAAGCTGTGATTTCTTTATTGCCGCATCTCCATCTCCCCCCCCCCCTTTCTTTCTCCCCATCTTCTTCTGCATTCTACCCCATGTGGAGCTTTGCATCACATGCGTGCAGTTCCTTTACATCACAGCATTATATTCCTGATCCTTTCTTTTTATCCAAGCTCCACCATCTTTCCGCCCACTCTCATTCTGTCAGACTCTGCAACAGCTCTCCTTTATTAACTCGAATTATTAACCCCATTATTAAAACTAATTTGAACCATCTTACTATCCAATCACCGAGTTCTGTTAATCAGTGCACTCATTTTATTTTTCCAAGCACTCATTAAATATTCTTTACAGGGTTTCATGCATAGAACAGATATAGATTCCAATGGCATAATCATCGCCGTGGCCCTCTTCTTGACAGCTCTAAAAGGAAATTGCAATCCAATTGTCAAATCCACAAGTGTTGTGTGCTTCTTTCAGTTTTGTCTTCCATCATGTGTTGTCTTGGTAAAGACTACTATGTGCCCATAAAGCTATCTTGATCGTCTTTTTCCATGGGCTCCAAAGTTTAAAAGATTGGAATTGTAGAGAGACATAACATGTGCAAGACTGTTATTGTTCATCATGCGCATGGGTCATTGCGTCGAGATTTGGACGCTGTGGTGATAAAGGTGGTGTTGTATTGCATAGCTCCTATTTTCTTCGAGTGGGGTTGGCTCCTCTCGCTCAATTTCCAGACACCAATCAAATCTGAATGTGTTCGTGGCTGTAACACCTCTTAATTTTTTGAAAAGCCTAACTTTGAGAACATAGCGAATATTATTATTCAAAAAAAAAATTGTTTAGAGATATATTAAAAAAAAAATTATATTAGTACATTAAAACAATCAAAACATAAAAAAATTAATTTAAAAGAATTATAGATTGTAATTGGATCGCACTCCGAAACACAACATAAATAAATGTTTAATGTTGTGATAGATTTTGGGACCATTGCTTAGGGGAAAAAACCAATAACTTGTAGCTTTTTATTAATCAGCGAATCAAGATACAGACAAGACTATATTGTTATTTTATTAATGAAGTGGATCCTCGGTCCATTTCTTTATTTCTTTAATGGTTTTTAAGGTAATTCACTGTTTATTTTCTATGTTTAACAAATTTTAAGGTCAAGTTGTTTCCTTAATGTATAGTTTATTAATTCATCTAACCTCGTAGGGCTGGCACATTGATTAAGGTTTGGTGGGTTGCTCTTTTCAACTGATTTTAGAATTTAGACTGACTAACAACATTATATTCCGGTTAATATATTTTTTTATTTTCTTTAATGGAAAGAGAAGAAAAAGAGGTTGAATCAATTTATTCAAGGAAAGGGACATTATTGGGTCTGAACGTAAGCCCAAAGTCCCAAGGCATGGATCATCGCTACAAATTGGTAATAGTCAGGCCCATTTTCACACGTTAAATTTGAGAGGAATTCTGGCTCAGTTTGGTTCGATGCTCCAATATAGGCCCACTACTAATTAGTAATTGTTATAATATACTGCCATACTGGTGGGTGTGACCCAACTCAACAATCGGGTTAATGAGCTTATTGTATTAACTCGAAAATGATTATTTCAGATATATATATATATATATTAAATATAAATCGATTAAGTTTCATCCGGATTTAATAATTTGTAACAAATTATTTTTGAAAATATTTTTTATTTAGAAATGTATAAAAATAATATTTTTTTTTATAAATTATTTTCAATATTAATATATTAAAATAATTTAAAAATATCCAAAAAAAATTAATCTTAATTTTTTTTTTCAAAAACGATTTTAATTTTGAAACACTAAACGAATCAGCAGGTTATTTTTCAAACTAGTTTTAAATGAATTGGATCGATGAGTAACCGGGTGCGCTGTCGAAAATGGTAACCATCACCAAAAGTCAACCAACGGGAAATTCCCATATATTTTCTTTGCAAGCTGTAAACGAAGTCTGTCATACAAAAACCAAATCTTTCCAAGGTGGGTGAAAAACGTTCCAAGCCACCCAACAAACAAAATAGTCTCTGCAGAGAGATAGTTAGACAGAGGGAGAAATCATGTCAGGAGGAGGTATAGCTCGCGGTCGTCTTGCTGAGGAGAGAAAGTCATGGCGTAAGAATCACCCTCACGTATGTTCTTCCATTTTTGCCCCTCTTTAACATCTATCCAACCATCCATCTATCATGTCTTCAATTGGGTCTTATTTTTGTGAATTTCCGGTTTAGGGTTTCGTGGCTAGGCCTGATAATGCACCAGATGGTTCTCTTGATTTGATGGTGTGGAAGTGCATCATACCTGGCAAACCTGGGGTTTGTAGTCATCTCTATCTCTCTCTGTCTTTTTTTCCTTTAAAAAAATTATTATTATAGATTTACACGGTTTTATTTCTGGTTTTCATTAACTGATATAATTTATTTTGTTTTTTACTGTAATTAGTATTGATTAGCGAAAGGGTAGTTAAGATTTTGGGGATAGTATAGAATTAATGATTGCATAAGTGGGAACAAATGAATTATAAAAAGTTTAAGTCAACGCGTTATTAGTAAATTGGTGCCCTAGTGTGAAATTTTGCAAACCATTGTTTTTGCTGCCCAAAGAAATAAATTATTTATTTGGGTTTGGAAGTATTTTCTGGTTCTGGTTTGATAAAAGTATCTCGTATTCGATATTTGTTATGTTTCTGGTTTACGGGGAATGTGTTTCTTCACATGGGATGGCAGTGGCTATGCCTTGACGGTCCTTTTTGTACTCCTTCTGATTGCTCTCAAGGCCCCAAGCCACCAAACTTAAGGCTTAGAAATGCAATTCATGCCAGTGTCCCTTTTGGTAACAGACAGTTCTATGCCGCTTAAGGCCGCTGTGATTTTTAATATAAGTTTGAAAAATGAATCTTAATATGCCACTTTAGACGTTGATCCTTTTAAATCATCTTTGAGATCCTCGGAGACTGAGATATTATGTAAGGGATTGGAAAGCATTTAAGGACCTAAGAAGTGGGAGATGTTTTGATGTGATAGCTCTTTTATGTCGCAGATCAATTGGCATTTTTACTCTTCATGAGAGGACCTGGGTCAAGATTTCTATTTTAACCCTTTTAAGTTGCATTTGGTGCTCATTTGATTTATCTGCAGTTTATATGTGTCATTGTTGAACTCTTTACATTATCTTTCCACCGCCTCCTACAAAGAAAGCTGTTTCTGGCTTCTAGGTGGTCAGGAAATGCACGTTCATAAAAGTAAGCATTACGTGCTGTTTGCTCAATGATCTCATCTGAATGTTCATGTCCTTAATGTGCACAGACAGATTGGGAGGGTGGCTTCTTCCCCCTCACGCTTCATTTCAGCGAGGACTACCCAAGCAAACCTCCAAAGTGCAAGTTCCCCCAAGGTTTTTTCCACCCTAACGTCTACCCTTCTGGAACTGTGTGCTTATCTATTCTCAATGAGGACTATGTAAGTAGTCGGCTCACTCTCTCATACATCACATGTTGCAAAACGCCCAGTTTCTAAAATTATTTTTTCTAGGGCTGGAGACCAGCCATTACTGTGAAGCAAATTTTAGTTGGCATTCAGGATTTGCTTGATCAACCAAATCCTGCTGATCCTGCACAAACTGATGGCTATCAGCTTTTTGTCCAGGTTTTTTTTTTTTTTTTATCTCTATATCTGAGTCATCAGCTTTGATTTGATTGGTTTTTATTGGATTTCTATCTTACGCAACATGGCTGTGACTTTGCAGGACCCGACTGAGTACAGGAGAAGGGTTCGCCAACAATCCAAGATATATCCACCCACGCTCTGATGCAATAGTTGCTACACCATGTCTGCAACTTGCTAGCTAGATTCCATCATATATGTCCAAACCTCCTTTAAGTAACAGAGTGATTCAGTGCCAGTACTAGACTATGAGTTAATTGTCAATTGAAGCTATGCATCCCATTTATGTAACTGGTTTTTTTCATGCTTTGCCACAATGTTCCTGCATTGCAAATTAGCAACATGACGACTTTTGGATATAAAACCTATATTGATTGCCCAGTAAGATTGTTATTTATACCACTGGCGAAGCAGCATGATATGCTGGAAACTGGTTGTATGGGAAACCATAACTGATACTTCTGAATTTGGTTAAAGCAAGTGTAAGCTTTTGAACAACTTTATCGGATGCTATGTTATCTAGGAGAGCTTGTATGATCTGTATTACATCCTCGTTTTTTCACCTTTTTATGTGTTTCAAGCATGCAATAACGGTGAATTATTTGAGTTAGACGTCAGTGTAGGTTCATGCAAATCTAAGGAAATAAATTGACCTAATAGAGTGGTTTTGGGAGATGATTTTTATCCTTAGGATGGCCATAGGTGAAGAATGCTGCAGCTGCTGGAGCGTAGTTAGGACTAAGACGGCCTCTATTATTTTATGCATGTCATGACTGATTCACAATTATTTAAAGCTATCATGCTGTATTTATCGAACTGTACCGCAGGACTTTTCGGGGTCCCCGTGGAGGATAAGTTTTCGCAGCCTTCAAGTAAACCAGCTTCTTTAACAGATTTTGGGAGTCTAGATAGAATTATTTTTGAAAATGTTTTGGAATTGTTTTTTTTTTTAAATATATATTAAAAATGATATTTTAAAAAAAAAATTATATAAAAAATATTTTTTTTATATTAATATATAAAAATATCTAAAAATACTAATTTTCTTTTAATTTTAAATAATTAAAAAATTAAAAAATATTTAAAAAATGCAGTGTCAAAATGATATTCTAAAGGACCAACAGGGATGTTCTTGAAATAAACCATATTTTCGCTCCTTATGTTTCATTTAGGTCTTTATAATGAAATTTCAAATTATTAATATCAACCTTTTGATTTAGCAAAAAAATAAAATTTTAATCCTGATATTATTTTTAAAGAGAATTTTTATATTTTCAAAATAAAAATACAATAAAGACATTTTTCATATGCTTTAATGGTCTTGTATAAGAAAAATATTTCTTATGTCTTTATTGTCTTCATCTCCTGATCCCGAATTGATATTTAAATTCTATAATATTTTTTATCTCAAAATAATAATAAATTATTACCCTAAAATCTCCCTCTAGGAGTAATCTTTACTGTACATGATAATAATAATAATATTTAATCGACTTATTAATTTATCGTTTTTATACTGTACTAAGAACCAATGCTCAAACCTTGTGGGCTTATCGAAATATGGTATAGTGAGAGGCCCACTATTAATCAATCGTTCCAAAAGTCAAAACCAATTTCATTTTGTTTGCAAGCTATGAATGAGTCGGTCATATGGTCTCTCCCAGGTCTGAGTGAAAAAAACTCGCAAATCATCCATCATCCAGCAAACAAAGTAGTCTCTGCAGAGAGATAGAGAGTGAGAGATCATGTCAGGTGGAGGCATAGCTCGTGGTCGTCTTGCTGAAGAGAGAAAGTCATGGCGTAAGAATCACCCTCACGTATGTTCTTCCATTTTTGCCCCTCTCTAACATCTATCCATCTATCTTGTCTTCAATTGGGGTCTTGTTTTTGTGAATTTCCGGTTTAGGGTTTTGTGGCTAAGCCTGATATTGCACAAGATGGTTCTCTTGATCTGATGACGTGGAAGTGCATCATACCTGGCAAACCTGGGGTTTGTAATTCTCTCCCTCCCTCCCTCTCTCTCCCTCCTTTTTTTTTTAAAAAAATATTATTATAGATTTACCCGGTTTTATTTCTGATTTTCATAAACTGATATAATTTTTATTTTATTTTTTACTGTAATTAGTCTTGACTAGTGAAAGGGTGATTTAGATTGGGGGATGATACAGGATTAATGATTGCGATGATATAGGATTAATGATTGCCAAAGTGTGGACTAATGGATGATAACAAAAGTTGAGGTCATCGTATTATTTGGTAGGTGGAAGACTTATGTGTTAGGAAATTGTTTTCAGTGTGAAATTTTGTGAACATTTGTTTTTATTGCTGCCGGAGTAAATAAATTATGTAGGATGTCTTTGGGTTTGAAAGATGTATTCTCTTGCTCTGGTTGGATAGGATTATCTCATATTCAATTTTTGTTATGTTTTTGGTTTACGGGAAGGGGTTTCTTCATATGGGATGGGAGTGGCTATGCCTTGACGGTCCTTATCGTATCCCTTTTCATTCTTTTCAAGGCACCAAGCCACCAAACTTAGAGCTTAGAAATGCCATTCATGTCAGTGTCTTTTTTGGTAATGGACAGTTCTGTGCAGCTTAAGGCCACTATACCTTTTAGTTTTTACTATAAGTTTGAAAATTGAATCTTAATATGCCACGTTAGAAGTTAATTTTTTTTTTTAATATCTTTGAGATCCTCAGAGCCTGGGATATTGTGTAAGAGTTTGGGATATTGGACCTAAGAAGTGGGAGATGTTTTGATGTGATAGCGCTTTTATTTTGCAGATCATTTGGCATTGTTATTCTTCATGAGAGGACCTGGGTCGAGATTTCTATTTTAACCCTTTTAAGTTGCATTTGGTGCTCATTTGATTTATCTGCAGTTTGATATGTGTCGTTGTTGAACTCTTTACATTATCTTTCCACCCCCTCCTACAAAGAAAGAAAGCTGTTTCTGGCTTCTAGGTGGTCAGGAAATGCACGTTCATAAAAGTGAGCATTACATGCTGTTTGCTCAATGATCTCATCTGAATGTTCATGTCCTTAATATGCACAGACAGATTGGGAGGGTGGCTTCTTCCCCCTCACGCTTCAATTCAGCGAGGACTACCCAAGCAAACCTCCAAAGTGCAAGTTCCCCCAAGGTTTCTTCCACCCTAACGTCTACCCTTCTGGAACTGTGTGCTTATCTATTCTCAATGAGGACCATGTAAGTAGTGGGCTCGCTCTTTCATACATCACATGTTGCAAAACGCCCAGTTTCTAAAATTATTTTTTCTAGGGCTGGAGACCAGCCATTACTGTGAAGCAAATTTTAGTTGGCATTCAGGATTTGCTTGATCAACCTAATCCCGGTGATCCTGCACAAACTGATGGCTATCATCTTTTTGTCCAGGTATTTTTTTTTTTATCTCTATATCTGAGTCATCAGCTTTGATTTGATTGGTTTTTTATTAAATTTCTATCTTAAGCAACATGGCTGTGACTTTGCAGGACCCGACTGAGTACAGGAGAAGGGTGCGCCAACAAGCCAAGCTATATCCACCTGCGCTCTGATGCAATAGTTGCTTCACCATGTCTGCAACATATTAGTTAGATTCCATCATATATGTCCAAACCTCGTTTAATTAACTGAGTGATTTAGTGTTGCTACTTGACTGCTTGTTAATTGTCAACTGTAGCTAAGCTTCCTATTTCTGTACTAGAGGGTGCTTTTTTAGTCATGCTTTGCCACATGTTCCTGCATTGCGAGTGACCAACATGACAACTTCTGGATATAAAACCTATCTTGATTGCCCATTAAGATTGTTATATATACCTTTGCGAAGCTCTTGCGATCCTTGACTGATACTGCTGAAATTGGTTAAAGCAAGTGTAAGCTTTTGAACAGCTTTATCAGATGCTATGTTATATATGAGTGTGCGTACGATCTAATATACGTACTCCTTATTTTTTATCCTTTTTATGCGCTTCAAGGAGCAAGCATGCAATAACACTTGATAAACAGGGTACTACTATTTGAGTCGGATTTCAGAGCAGGTTCATGCGAGGCTAGGAAGGGAAATCTTCCGCATTCTGTATGGCCTGCAGGGATGTGCACGGTGGAAACTATATCTCCGTCCCTTCAATTTTCATTTCCTCCTTGTTTTTTTAATTGTCTAAACCTAAACCTGGCCAGGCCAATTCAAAGAAATTATTTTTTGAAGAACAAATATTGTCATTTTAATAAAAATGATCAATGTCCTGGTGTACTAAATGGCTGTTTGGCACAGCTTTTGAAAAAAAATGTGATATTTTTATATCATTTTGGTATAATGATATAAAAAATAATTTTTAAAAATGAAAAAATTATATTAAGGTGATTTTAAATAAAATAATAATTTGATAAACAATTTCAATCATGTTACTTATAACTTGTCTGAGAGAATAATTGTGATTTTTTTAAATATTTTTTTATTAGAAATATATTTTTTTTATTTTTTTAAAAAAAAATTTAGCATCGATATATAAAAATAATATAAAAATATTAATTTAAAATAAAAAATTAAATTTTTAAAAAATGTAATGCTAATGATATATGTTTCTATGTGAATTCTCAGAACAGTTATCCTACACACTGACAGAGCATATTAATGTCAAATGTGTGACATCTTATTTTGACGCATGAACCGCATTTAAAGTCAGACGTCTATGGACACTAATTTTGAATTTTCTGTAGAATATTAAAGGCAAGTTTTCGTCCAGACCAGATAGATAAGCAATTTGGTCACGTTAACTCTTCTTTTTCTCCCTTTTGAAAAATCTCCATTTCAGCCCACGTGTTTGTGTTAATTCACCAAGCAGGCTTCTATTAAAATAAATCTATTCAATTTACTCCTGCCCTCATCAACACTTTCAATTCAATTGATTCAGGTCAAATTCTAGATTAAAAGTTTTCAATGACAACTATAGCTTTTTCTATTTTCAATTTATGATAATTATTTTATTTAAAAAGCAAAACTTTTATATTATTCTTATTCTATTACTTTAAAAAAAATAAACATATATATATATATATATATATATATATATATATATTAAAGGAATATATACACAGAAGGGTTTTTTCTCTTCGCTACAAATTTAAGACTTCAATAATCCAGCTGCCGTATTCTTGAGGTGGCAAGGAAGTCACTAAACGGCATTGTATTGCCGGAGTCCATCAGCAACAAAGACTTGGCTGGTTTCCTACTTTTCTTAGTTTCGAATACTAATTTATTACTTCAAACCCACCGACTAGAATTTTGACTTGTTCTTGGATTAAGCAGAAATGGTGGTCAACCTTGTGATCCTGTAACATGGAAGCGTTAAATATCTGTTCAATTGCTGCATCCTATCTTGACCTTCGAAGAGTGTTCCACTCAGAAATGAAGCTCACACTGTTTGCTCTGTTTTTGCCTCGTGTTTTCTTGAGTTCAAGTACACTCTGATGATTATCATACTTGTATTATTATCATTGCATTTGCTTCTATTTACAAAGTGTTTTTAAATTATTTTTTGCTTCTATTAATATCTGTTCAATTAATATTTTTTTAAGAAAAAAATCATTAATTTTAATGTATTGAGGTCAAAAAATAAAAATATATATGATAATAATAATATTAATAATTTTAATATATTTTAAAAAACACTATACATTATAAATAGTAAAATAATATATAGTTTTGCTTCTCACATTTTCATTTTGGGTAGGAATGAAAGAATATTGTATTGTACATTGATGAATGAAATGGTCCGAGTTTATCCAGAGAGAGATGTACGAGTATAGACTTCTATATTATTTTAGTTAAAATTAATACTTGTGTGTTTAGTAAGTGATATTTTTAAAAGGTGTTTGGCACGGTGTTTCTATATTGTTTTAAAAAAAATTTATTTATTTATTTTTTAAATTATTTTTTATATTTTTAAATTATTTTGATATGTTGATGTTAAAAATAATTATATATATATATATTTAAATGAAAAATATTTTCAGAAACAACTGAAGGACTCTCCCAAACAAACAATTAATATAAGTTGATAGAAATATTTCTTTAATTGAAGAAGAGAATAATAATTCATGTGTCCCCGTACAAATTTTAATATATAATAAAGTTTATCAAACATAAAAATTGACTTATTGTTGTTTCATTTTCTATTTATTTAGCGGAGTGTTTTTTTAATCCATCCATAAGGAAATTATTATATGCTGTTTATTTTAACAAAATAAAAATAGTTGACAAGGAGATATATTAAAAATAGAAACAAACGATTGAAAAAAAAAAGAGAGAATATATAAATACATATTGATAGGTTTTTCTTTGTGTGTATATATATAAGTGTCTAAAACAAAAGAAAAATTGTTATCATTAGAAAATTTATGGTAAAGAAATTTCCAAAATTCTTGATGTGATTGATTTTTGAAAAAATAAATATTTTTATTTTTTCTATATGGAGAAAATAATTTCTGTATTTGGTATTATAAGGGTTATATATGTATATAAAAGGTTGTAATATTTTTTCTGGCAAATTTTAATAAGATAAATAAAAATTAAATATTTTGACGGTCTATCTGCAAATATAATGTTCTTAATTTTTTAAGATGTTAACTTGCAACAAACTCTATTGTCCATCATCTCCATCCATGTCAATTGGTATCTATATTCAATGTTTTCTAGTTTTCATTTATGTCGATTGGTATCAATATTTAATAATTTTGATGATTAATTATTATTTGTTGTTGAATAATCATGACTAGAAACGGTCATATGACATTATGTGATTGTGTGTGAAGAGATGTGGAGGTATTTTAGTGGGAAATTTTTATAGAACTAGTGTTTTATTTTCAAATGAATTGGTTGTTGGTATTGAAAATCATGACGGTGGAATTTATAATGGGAGCAATCAGTATAAATATTTTTAGAAAATAAATATTTTTCAATTAATCTTATTTTTTCTATTTGTATTTTTTTTATCGTGTATCATTATATTTTGTTTAATATATTTTTTTTCTACTCGAAAGAATATTTTTCTTTTTCCTATTTAGTATTATGATAATTTTGTAGTTTTTTTTGCCAACATACATGTTTGTCTTTGAAGCAAGACTAGAATGAACAAAAGATAAATATCTTGAGTATTTTTCTATAATTATAGTATTTATTGTCTTTGAAAAATTGAAAGTATAACAAATTTTGTTACTCTTCACTCTTCGTCTACATCAATTTTCTTTATGAAATAAATAGATAAAAAGAAGGTACGGACAGAGGGATTAGATCCCAACTGTATGGTAATCTGATTGATATTGTTTTTTAAAGTATTTTTTATTCAGAAATATATTAAAATAATATTTTTTATTTTTAAAAAATTATTTTTGATATTAGCACATGAAAATGATTTTAAAATAATAATTTTTTTAATTTAAAATAAAAAATATTTTTTAATTCTTTTAAAAATATTTTTAAAATACAATACTAAATACCCGAATGCTTTTCAAATATGCATGCCAAATGCAATATTAAGATTGCAAGTAATTATCGTTTCATGGAAAGCTAGGCATATTATATTCGGGATTTTGAACCAGCCCAAAAAAAGAACGAAGGAGAGGAAACGAAAAGAAAAGAAGAAAGGAAAAGGCATATAATTTTGTGCCTTTTATGCCTTTCATTCATTACTTTTTCAAGTTATCAACGAGAACTCTCTCTCTCTATATATAATGACGGTTCCAATAGTTATTATTTATTAAACATGGTATTTTCACATTATATTTTAAAAATACTTTTGAAAAACATTAAAAAAATTATTTTTTATTTCAAATTAAAAAAATATTGATATTTTTATATCATTTTTATCTACTAATATCAAAATGTTTTTTTAAAAAAATATAAAAAAATATTATTTTAATTTATTTTTAAACAAAAGAATATTTTAAAAAACAAGTTAAATATATAGACTCGAATGAGTGGTCTACAACATAAAACTTGTATCGAATTTGGTTTGCTTTTTGCAACCGAGACGAGTCAGTTTATAATTCAGCAGCCAAACCTGAATAAAGCTTAAGTAGATTAACTTCAATAATTTTAAAAAATTATTTAAAATATCATTATATTGAAATATAAAAAAAGTTCGAAAGGATATAAGATAGGTTTTGACCCACCCTGAACCGAAACCTTGGACCGGGTCAGACCCTATGACAGGCCTGGCTCCGGTCGACAGTCTTCTGACATTATATAACAGGAAGGGTATAACAAAGATTCTGGGTTTTTCTGTAATCGACAAAAAGAAAATGATTGGCAGAACGACAACTTCAATGAATATGGTGTTGGCTGTACAAATTTATAAATGTATTTTTAATAATATACCGAAAAAGAAAAGTATCAGCACTGCTCAGAAAACCTGTTCCTATTTGGCTGAAACTGTTGAGAAATCCATCCATGCACAGCAAATTTATGCCACTCGAACACGGAACAGAGGAAACCAATGGTAAAAATGGTTAGTGATGCTCATGTGTGGCTGCTAAGGCCTGGTGTTTGGAGATCTTCCAGTGCCATTATCCAAGACGATTTCGAATAAATCAGCCTCCGACTCGTCATCGAAGTCAAGCCCTTGATTATTAGCTCCATTGACGTGGCTGTCCTTAGTGGTACTTCTATTGAGCCACTGGGAGTCGATTCTTCCCATTGAGAAGAACTCCATGCTGTCATCATAGCCCAAAGTAGGGGACTTTACAAGAGGGCCAATGAAGCAAGGATTTGGTGTTCTGCGAGCATTTGCATGTGCGTAACTGAAGGCACTTTGTCCGAAATTGACAAGAACCAATATGTTATTGTTTGCTGCAATTGTTGGGTAGAGAGGTGTTCCAAATTCCTCTGACTTGCAATGAACTTCGTGTAGCAGCTCTCCATCAACTGTGAAGAACACTTGCTTTTTCCCAGGATCAAATCCACAACCAATTACTTTATCTGCTCTTGCCCATTCTGCTTTCTCGGATTCAAACACAAGTTCCATACCTTAAAGAGAGGAGACCATTTGAATTAATTAATATTTGTCTGGCAAATGCGCAACTTTTGAATTTATTAACTTGTAAGTTTACTACAAAAGTTTATTCTTAAACTTAAAAATGTAAAACCTTTTCCAAAAGGGTGATTAGAAGAATGAAAAGAGAATTAATTTACCATCAAGATAGAGAGAACCATTGGAGTTGAATCCAATCGATCCTGGATAGCATCCAGGAAGTTTCAAAGGAAGAGATCCTCCAACAGTGAGCCCAACCGATAGCATAACTGCTGAACCTTGACAAGCATCTTTACCAGCAAGCTTTAAATCCTCAATTTTGCTGATTCTGTTGCTACTTACATGCACTAAAGATTCTGAATTCGCTTTTGCATTAGTTTTTTCTTGGATGAGTTTAGCCTTCTCGCCTTCCTTAGCCTTGACAACAGACTCTTGATCATCGCCATCGGAATACAAAACTGTGATCTCAAAATAGGCCTCTTGGGGAAAAGAAGAGTTGCCCAATGGAGGCCCCGGTAAAGGCAAAGCTGTTCTAATTACAGAAGCAGCAGACAAAGAAGGATTGCTTACATCAACCTTCTTTAACCCGGAATTCAGCCTTACCTTTTGCATAAAATCAACTGATCCCTGACAAACTTCCCAGCTAATCTCTGTATCTGTTTCTCTTCCATGATCACCAGCGGCACATAAACCCAACAGGGATGATCGCGTGGAAGGAGATGGCATGTAGCTTGTAAAACCAAATCTAGACCATCCATTTTCGACTGCATCGGTTATAAGCGCCGGGTGATCAGCCCAATTGAACAAGGGTCTTGTAGAAACCCCACGACGAAAAACATAATAATTTCCTCTTCTTTTGGTTTCATACTGACCAGGTTGATGATGTAGACCCCTTTGGTGAAGCTTTGCAATCCCATCCTGCAAGCTTAAAGTTCCATCAGTTCTTAACGGATCAGCAACACCTCTACGGTTTTCGAAACAAAAACATCGCCAAACTGCCAAGGCAAAAATCATTGAAGCAACTACCACCGCACCCCCTGCCCACCAAATATGTAACAACACGAGCATTTCTTCCTTTTACTTCAGAATTTTTTTCTCTCTTTAAGATTAATAATGGGTTTTTCTTGTAGATTTCTTTTGCAGAGAAAAAAAAATCAAGAAAGAAGAAGAGGAGGAGGCGGAGGAGGAGGGTTGCAATAGGATTTTAGAGGCGTGGACTCGTGACTGGTTCAAGAAAGGCAACAGGGTGGTGTGAACAATGAACAGTGCCAAAAATGTGAATCAGAGAATAGGTTGGCGTTTTTAAGAGAGATGTTGCCATAAACGTTTTTTCTTCACAGTCCAATCCCTGGCTATTATATTCTGACCGACTCGACGGATCAGCCCAAAATTTAACTAGAATAACTGACCCATGATCCGGTTGATCATGCCAAAATCAAACGAACAACTCGATGGTTCAACTTGGCTGGTTGATGACTTTCCGAATTGGACTGCCGGATATCGAAGTCTAATAAACACGGTCAAATCTAGGATTGGTTAATATAAATCGACAGTCTTTCTTCATTAAAAAACGCGTATGTTGTTTCATCTGAGTTTTCAACATGGGAAAAGAAAGAGAGGGATGCTTGTAAGGAAGCACTTCTAGAAAGCCACACACCAATTCTACTTTCTTGTCTGATACGTGGACTTTTGGGAGGGAACACCGGGGCTTTTGCCATACCATCAGGATGGAGACTACTGTTAAAAAAAGCTACAATATAAGAGCAAAACATAAGCTCGGGAACAAGGATTTTATTGCAGGATTTGGTGGGCGTTATTTTTCGACTGACAGTTAATTCCAATTCCCATGTTTGTTAGCTTAGCAGTTTATAGTATTGGCTTCATCGTTCAAGACGTGGTTGGCAGCTCAGCATTATTTTTTAAAAAATATTTTTTTTTAATTTTAAATTAAATCAGTGGTTTTAGTATTTTTGAATTGTTTTAATATTAAAAATATTTTTTTAATATATTTCCAAGCAAAAATATCAACTACACTTTTGACTCAATTATTTTTGTTAAATTAAAAATGTTTTTTTATGTATCTTATAATACAATTAAATGTAATCGACGAGTTTAATTATTGAATAAATATCTTATAATATTCAACTAAAAGTTAGATTCTAAATCAATTTGTTAAATTAAGCAAGGTTTAACAACTGCTATTCAAGTTATTGTGAACATCATGGTGCAAAAGATTATTCTATTTACCCCACATCTTCTTTTTGTTTTTTTTCTCCTACTAGCCAATAATTCAGAATAATATCCTGTTTTATTTAGACATCACTGTCCATCAAGCATGCACATAGAAAAATTGTCTCGTTACAAATAAGGATTCAGGATTATCTAATTAAAGTTGTTTTTGAAAATATTTTTTAATTATAAATATATTAAAATAATATTTTTTTATTTTTTAAAAATTATTTTTGATATTAATACATGAAAATGATATAAAAATATATTAAAAAATTCAGAATAAAATATAAAAATAAAAAATTTTATTTAAAAAAAAAACACAATATTAAATATGTCTTAAGCTTTGCAAATGGCACAATATTAAATATGTCTTAAGCTTTGCAAATGGCCACCTGTCTTAGACAGAATCACGCAACGAGGGGACGGCACTAAACATTGTGCTTGCCACGCTGGCTTGGGCTGTGGGGAAAAGCGGGGGTGGGGGTTTGGATCTGTATAAATGCTAGTTTCCTAAAGACCTTTATACCTTTAATTTTGACTCCTTCAAGATTTAATTAAGGACTTAATCCTATTTAATTAACTACTTTAGTGATCACAAACCCCATTTCTAAAGGTTAATTCTTTGACTTGTTTTATTCTCTATTGAAAAGTCCAAGCCTCTCATCTTTTATGTCCATGCAATGTTGTAGGGCCAAGATGCAAGTTTGGCTTCTTTCAGAGTGTGACACGTGGAAAGACTAATAAGATGCAGCATAGAAAACTCCTGTGCTGATGAATCTTGTGTTTATTTTTCTATGATGGCGACTTTTGCTGCTCTGTATCGACCCAAGAACACACATGGCAACTGTTTGATCTCTCACTGATCATTTGTTTAATCGCCAGAATCAGATGCCATGAACTCGCCCGATTTTTCATCTTGTTTCCTTGAAGGATCTACGAACATATATTTTTTTGATGGGATTTGTGAAATGATCTGTCTCTGCTAAAGCCTCTCCGAAGCCACAACTTATTCACAGTGAGACACCACCAAGTAAATATACGTAATGGGTGATCATGCAAGCCCCGGAATCGATTTTAAAAACAGCAGCAACCATCTGATTAATAAACAATTATCCTGTTCGGTAGTTGTTGTGAGAAAAAAGTTATATTATCATACTTCTGAAGATAACTACCATGAATGAAGGGGGCAATGGTGACAGAGAAACCAGAGTTTGCAAGTCAATCAAATCAATTTTCATCCGATTTAATTTAAAATTTAACTCGAATCTGAGAGGCATAAACATTAACCATGTTAGAATCCTGGTAAATCAATGGGAGTTAAACTCGTCGAAACATGTCTAGAAGTAAAAGATGACTCGGTAAAAGCGAGTTATGGCAATGGCGGAGGCTTTTTCTAAAGGAAAAGGAAAAGAAAAAAAGAGTAAAAGATGAACATTGAAGGAAAGAATGACTAGTGTGATAATCAACTGCAGATAAAAGCCTTTATCTTTGCTTTTATTACAAATCATGATCAACATTCACCAGGCAAGACCATCCAAGTAAGAGCTCATTGATCCCATCCTGTCATCCTTGTTGCAGACAAGGGTTAACGGGACAGATCATTGGTTGGTCTGAGAGGATAATCTGGGACTAACAAAAAAGATTGTCACGTCATCAGCGTTGAAACTGCTTATTTTATGAGTCTTTTAGTTACATTTTTTTTATAATGAATTTTCGATTTTCTATTTAAAAATTTTAATTTGATCTCCTGAATTTGATTTTTTTAGTTTTTAAAAAGTTTTTTTAAAAAAAATAATTTTTTTTTAATTTGATATTTCAAGTCAGTTTTATTTTAAAATTAATTTGACTATTCTTCCATACAAGGTTAGTATATTTTGCAAGGGTGATAAGTAGCTTCCCAAACAAGAGCATAAAAAAAAAAAAAAATAGCAGCAACATCTTGTTGAAAGCCCAGTTTGGCATTGCTGGCCGCAAGCAGCCCATTTACAGCCCATTATCTTAATACAGTCTATATCAAAGCCCAGATTTAATTCTCTCCTCTTGACAATGGGTACCATGACCGGATTTTATACTGTAAATATCCGAACCAAAACAAATCATTAGAATCCAACTCTAACATGTACCCGTAAATGATCCAATCAAGTTTTAATAATTTAAATTCAAATGCTATAATACAGCATTATTAATATATAATTAGTTTATATATATATATTTATTTATTTATTTTATATCGGCTATAAATTTTAGTAGATGAAAATTTCTCATCCTTCTACCGGTTCGATATGGCATGCATTGGAGACGGTTGAAATTGCTATCCTTATCCCCTCTCCTTATTTTGCTGCCGCTACTGCCTCACCAAAGCCAAAACATCAGAGAAATTCTCACAGTGCCTACTGTGGGCGAGACTGGGAGAGTGATCTCTTCGCAATCACAAATGAGCCATGACTCCTCTCTGCAAAGCCATTGACACCACCGCAGCTTCTCTACTTAAACCCTCAATTCTCCTCCAAAAAACACCCCTCAACTTCTGCCACTCTCTCAATTTCACACCTATTCTCAACAAGAACAACCTCACTCTCACTTCAAAACCGCCACCAAACCACCTCCGCCCAATCACCGCCACAGCCGACGCCAGCCACCCAGCTGCGACATCCGAAATCGACATGGTAAGAAACAGACAAGGAATCTACACGTCAAAACAGAACAAAGTTGTTGTTTTATGGGACCTCGACAACAAACCTCCACGTGGGCCGCCGTACCCGGCGGCGATGGCATTAAAAACATTAGCACAGAAATTCGGTGAAGTAATCGACATGTGTGCGTATGCTAACCGGCACGCGTTTATTCATTTGCCACACTGGGTGCTTGAAGAAAGGCGTGAGAGAAAACATTTGGACATTTTGGAGAGAAAAGAAATTGTAAGCCCTTCACAGCCTTATGTCTGTGGCGTTTGTGGGCGCAAATGCAAGACTAATTTGGATTTGAAGAAGCATTTTAAGCAATTACATGAGAGGGAAAGACAGAAGAAAGTGAACAGAATGAGATCGTTGAAAGGGAAAAAACGGCAGCGATATAAGGAGAGGTTTGTATCTGGGAATCATAAGTATAATGAGGAAGCAAGGAGGTTGTTAACTCCGAAAGTTGGGTATGGGTTAGCAGCGGAGTTGAGGAGAGCTGGGGTTTACGTGAAGACAGTGGAGGATAAGCCACAAGCTGCAGATTGGGCATTGAAGAGACAAATTGAGCATTCAATGAGTAGAGGGGTGGATTGGTTGGTTTTGGTTTCAGATGATTCGGATTTTTCCGAGATTTTAAGGAAGGCGAGGGAGGCAAATTTGGGTACTGTCGTGGTGGGGGATAGGGATAGAGCATTGGGGAGACATGCCGATTTGTGGGTTCCGTGGATTGGGGTTGAGAATGGGGAGCTGACTGAGAAGGATTTGGTACCGAAAGGTAGGTGGAGAAGTGAGGATTTGGAAAATGGTGAGGGGTTGTTTTCGGTTACGGATTTTGATGAGGATGGTGGTTACGGGGGGAGTGATTTGGAGGGATTTGTTGATGGACTTGTAATGGCGAGGTCTGGGTTTAATGGCATGAGAATTTCAGCTTTTTCAGAAGGGGAAGAGGAAGATGAGCAGGATTATTTGTTATATGATAGTGAGTGTGAGGAAATTGAATTTGAAGATGAGGGTTTTCGGTAATGGTTGAACTTTGTGTTTTGAGGAGCATTTCATTGTTTATTGAAACCTTGGATGGTAACACAAGGGCAAAGTTCAATTAATAGCATGGATACAAGAGGCTGTTTGATGGACTGTGTAGTTTGTAGCTGGCTGCTTTAGGAAGTTGCAGAATGAATTTGAACAAAGTGATGCATGGCTGCCTGCATTTTGTTTGTCTAACTTCCTCCATGATCATGCTCAGTTCATTATCTGAATATAACTGTTGATGCTGCTGCATTCGATTTACAAACCGGTACATGACTATCCCCAAACTTTCTCTCTCTCACTCTCTGTTTTTATCTCATTTTTGGTTAGAGTTGCCGCTAATATATGAATAATTATGTTTAGTTTACTAGAAATTAATTAGAACATCGAAACCCATCTAGGATATTCTGCTTACGAAGCTTTGTCTTTCAGTTTCTGTATTTTTAATATGTAGGTGTAAATCTTAATATGACTTGGGCTATTCAGATGAATTTTTCAGACAATCAAGTTTATATATAAATAGATAATTGTAATGATGACTTGAGCTTGGAAAATTGAATCTCAACCTTTTGAGATGATGTAGGAGCTTAGTCGTAAAATTTCATATGCTTCCTGATCAACCACGAAAGTCTTGATTCGTGTAGCAATAAAATCTGTCTTGTATCAATCTTGTATCATATACTAGATTCTAAATCTTGCTTGTGTTTAAGCAAATGGAAAATATCATATAAACATTCTATATCACAGAGCTTACTACAGAGTATCTCAGTTTTCAATCATTGGTTACGTTGGCCCTTAACATAATAATCCTACGTTGCATCCTTTATGACATTAATTTAAATAATGTCCATTAAAAGTTAAAATTTTGGAAAAAATAAGTGGTTATCCAATAAGTTTGGGTGGACCGCAGTGTTTGTATAACCCAATTATCTGATCTGAGCACTGATATCATCAATTGACAAGGACAGGTATTTTCTGAAACATGAAATCTTTCTTGCTCAGTATCAGTAAAGCTCCACCAGTCTCATGCCAGGACTTTTGATGCAGTGGTTGGAAGTGTTTGGGAAGACATGGACATTGTTTCTGATCTGGACATTCAGCTCCTTGAGCAATTAACAATACAAGGCCCATAGGCATTCAACTTTTAGAAGCAGCTGTTTTTCTAGCTTCTCTAAAGCCGCAGTGCTATGACTCATAGAGTGGCCAAACAGAGCTGAAACCTGTGTCATGGATTAAAATTAATATCCCTCCCTTGGTTGTATGCTAGTAGTAAAATGACATGTCAATATGATTTCAATGAGCTGTGTCATGAAGAATTGGTGAATTTTGAAGATGTGCAAATTGCTCCTGAAGGGCATATAGAGATCAATCAGAAGCTTTAATTGTAGAATTTCAGAGCACTTGACCAGATGAGGTCCTTTTCAACACTGTGGGATTAGGACCCGAAGATTTCTGATTGACTTGGAAGTCAGGTTCATTGTTTTTGTGAACTTCACTCCAATGAAGAATTTGATCCGTCCAATGACATAAAGGGGCATTTCTGTATTTTTGTGGTTTTGGTGAAGGAGAAAGAGCAACACAAATAGAAGCTTTCAAATTGCAAAATACAAAAGAACGAAAAAAATGAAAGCTTTTAGGATGTTATGGATGAGGTTATTGATCACCACCAGATAAAAAAACCCACACACAATCATGTAAGAGATGGGGCGTGACAGGTTTCGCCACATTGCTCCTGTTATATCGAGCCAGATGATACACATATCATGGAAATTTTTATTTCCTTGATGTTTGCCTCATCTATTCAATAGTTCAGTACACCTTTAATATGGACAACGAGTGGCAGGGCACAATCATCCAAGGGAGCTTTGGACTACTTTACTGTGGTGTATGGATTGGAAAAGGAGGTGACGATATTTTCACATAGGATAAGATGCCAGCATCAATCTTATGCTTGGTGTGACACTCCTGTGAATTTAGAACATCAAGCTTTTTATTGGAGATCAGGTTCAGTGGTTCATTGAATTGTACTGGCTGGATTAGTCATGCAAAACAACCATATAGTGAATGTTTCTTTTTATATATATAATTATGGTTGCTTTCTTGTGATCATGATTATTAATCTGTAGATATATGAATTCATTTGCAATGGATTGTGCAGCTCGCTTTTGTGTCTGCCTGAATGCTCTTGTAGTGACTGATGAGCAATCGTAAGGAACATCTGAATGGAAATGTCTAGGTTTCACATAATCATCTGCACCCTGATGTTGTATAAAGCAGACAAACTAACACGGATTAGTTTCGCTCATCTTCCAGGCTTTTGACCCGTTTCGCTCATCTGCCATAACATGATTTCAGACTCTAGACTGCTATATAAGTTCAGGATATTTAAGCATCCTGAACAGAATTCTGGGAGTTATACCACGACCAAGTTTTTCATGTTGAACAGGAGAAATATGTGTAGTAGCATAAATTAAGTATTGTTCATATTATAACATTTCCTCAACGATTGAAGGTTAAAATCCGTCACGGTGCAGGTTTTGATCATAGGATTTCCACGTAGGAGTCAACTCTGCAGATATACCTCTATCTTCTGCCGACTGAATCTCCAAGTTTGGCCAATTGCTGCCTCTGTTCCCCACTTTTCCGCACAGTAAAATATTTTTCTATTCAGAAAGTCCAATATTTGGTAGACAACAGGGCATTCTTGATTGCCACGCTATGGGAGATAGGATTACGCACGTTGGAAAAGAAAAAAGAAAGGAGAGAACCAGAAAATGAAAGGAAAAGAAGGAAAGAATGACTTGACAATCTGGGCTCTTATATTCATTGAATCAATTCCATTTTAGTATTTTCTCAAACCCACAATTTGCTCCATTTCTTTGGATTTTTAATTGCTCTCAAACCATGTCTGCCCCTGTTGAGTGCCGTCGCTTTTATTTATTTTATCTTATTTTATTTTATTATGGGTGCTTACATTGTAACACCATCATCAAATTCAAGCACTTTTCTTACTAGATCCAGCATATCAAGCTAGATTTATGCCTCATGGATGTTGCAGGTTTCTTTCTAAATAAAAGTCTCTAATTTATTACAAGAGAACGGCATGATTTTCTCCTAACCAGCTTTTATTTACTCGTTAGTGAAATTGCAGAAGATTATGTTTAGTTTACCTAGATGGATTAGCTTAGCAAGCTCAAAACCCATTAGCCTAATACCTATCTTTTCTAAAAGGTTCGATCCCCTACGAGCTTGGCTTCAACTTTTCAACTATCCCATCACCTGGAACATTATGTGATTTTTTTAATGTAGATTTTTTAGTTTATAAAAAAAAATGCTCGCAAAGAATGTTTTAAAATCATTTTGATACAGCTTACTTCTTGTTGCGTAGGTGTGAAGGCACTCCCATGCTCCCGCCGTCCGTCCGTCCACCCACCCGCCGACTTTTCTGTTAGATTATTGCCTGAATTCAATTTTAAAATTTTGATTTCCATGCTTTTCCATATTTTCCATGAATCTAACAGTGTTTACTTGCTTCCTCTTAATTTAGTCTACATATCGGAACTGATAATATTCAAGAGATAATTGTACACGAAACACTATTTGTCGACTCTCTCTTTAACTCTAAATCGATTCCTGTGATTCTAAAGTGGAAGCATTGTAGAATTAGTAGGCTGTTTGGGACACAATTAAATTACTATAAACAACTTATTAAAATTATTTTACATTTATTTTTGGTGCATGGAGTAAACAACCACAGTATGCATGGGGCTTAAGAGCATTCTTATGCTACGTGCTCTCTTAATCTTCATCCCCGTTGCGTAGATTCGGGGGAACCATGAGGTGCAATCCAGGCAATTTCATGGAAACTTACAGCGAGTTCCACGAAAAAGAAATTAAAATTAGAAACGTGTTTAAATTTAGATCTGGAACATGTTGTTCCATAATTTTCTTTATTTATTTTTTAGATTCTCCTTTCTGTTTTAGGTTTTACAATTTTAATTTGATCTGGGTCTAATTAGTTAGATCAATTTAGCTACGATCACGAAGAGTTTTCTGGTTTGTTTTTCAAGACAGTTAAAATTAATTATTCAAAAAACGTGACATTATAATTAATTATTCTGCACTGACCTGGGACTGCATCTCCACCTTGCAAACGAATCGTTGTTATCCGAACAAGAGATCAAGGTTCGGGCTTGACGTGCTGAAGACCTCAATGTGGATGGTTGAAGTGCTGGCGTGCAAGGAGCACAACTACACACGTCGGCGCTCCCTTTCCCACAAGCCGCTACCTCTCTTGAGCTTTCTCTTTTTATAAATTCATTAATGCCCTTATACACTGATCCCCAAGTGATCGCAACATCGACAAATTAATCAAGGTTTTGTGGGTTAGAGTGCCGATTATATTTTAAATTGTTTTTTATTAAAATATTATTTTTTATATAAGTATATTAAGACAATTTTAAAACATCAGAAATTTAAGTTTAAATAAAATAATTCCAAATTATAATTAAAAAAACACGGATTTAACTATTCAGCCAAAACACGTCTTAAATCTTTCAAAGATCGAATTTTAGATAAATATCCACGTCTAAATAACCTTACTTGTCATGGATTAGATCTTATATGATAAATTATCTACTTAGAGTCGGTTAATCTATAACATGTTAATTGAGTTATAACTGAATTTACTTATTTTTTAATAAAATAAAATAATATTATTTTATTTTTTAAAAGAAAATAAAAATGAAATAATATTGTTAATATGTTTTTAATATCATGATTCATGGTAATATTACTTAAAAATATATCAAAATAATTTTTTTTAATTGTTTACATTAATATATCAAAATCATATAAAAAAAATACATTGAAAAAATGCCAGCTCAATATTTTCTTAAAGCAAGCACATTTATAAATTATACCTAAAAACAAAAGATATCACACCACTAGAAAATTACTAATTTGAATCATTATGTCCAAACAATGATCCGGACCTTAAACCAAATCATCAAGCGGACTAGGTTTAATAATTTTGTTTATCAATTTAGCTTGCAAGAGAGAGAAAAAGAGGATAAACCGATCATCATTAGTTGACACGTGTCATACCAAGCTGGAGAGGACCCGACGACGCATTCATTAAGATGACAAATAAATATTTTTCACCGTCAAATGACACGGGTACGCTGTCGAAAAAACACGAAAGAAAGACAACTAGTGACGTGTTAGTGTGACTTCCCAACAACTTTTCTTAAAAAATAACGAACATTCATATGAAAATACAAATATGCACTGGGTGATCTCTTTAATTTTGTCTTTTCCGATGGTACAATGGTAATTTCACTATTTATCTAGCGTAAAAAATCTAAAATACTCTTACCTGACACTCTAATGTTTTATCTCATTGGAGGGTATAATAATTATTTTAAATCCGTAGTTTCAACACACTAGGGGCAAAAAAATAATTACAGTATTATCATTGTCAATAACAAGTGTTTAATTCTTCAGTATTTATCCCAAACGGTTTAATTCTTCAGTATATACATACACTGCACTCACAGTAATTTGTCATATATTTTTATGATATGTAGAACTTAAGAAAGACGGGGAGAGATGGAGGTGATGGATATGTCGGTCAAATTTGGATTTATCTTAAAGGCAGATTAACGAGGCGGCCGTGCCCAGACGACAGACTAGCAGCCAAGTAGGAAACAAAGGTACCCAAACCTCTTCATATCTCCTCGCGTATTACGCCACACCAAGTATTATATAAGTAAAACCATAGCTCGAGAAGCAACCGTTTTAGTATTTTTGGCATTGACAGCAGAATCTTTCTGGGTTCTTGTTTTTCCTTTTTAGATATCAAACCAAATCCTTAAACTCAGTAGTCCTGTTAGTTGTTAAAATTAACCATGGAAGGAGGGTGTTGTACATCGTCAACAAATACTTCAAGTTCAACTGCAACAGCAACCACACAGAAACGGAAGCACAGCAGGCAACAAAACCAAGAGAAGCCATATAGAGGGATAAGGATGAGGAAGTGGGGTAAGTGGGTTGCTGAAATTCGAGAGCCAAACAAGAGGTCCAGGATTTGGCTTGGGTCCTACTCAACACCAATAGCTGCAGCTCGTGCATACGACACGGCTGTTTTCTATCTGCGAGGTCCTTCTGCTCGGCTTAATTTCCCTGATTTGATATACCAAGAAGATGTGTTGCGAGATGTGTCTGCTGCATCTATACGCAAGAAAGCCACTGAAGTTGGGGCTAAAGTTGATGCCCTACAAACCGCTCGCCATGCATCACCAGAAGATAACTCACGAGTGTTACTTTCAGAGAAACCTGATTTGAACAAGTACCCAGAAAATTCAGATGAAGAGTGATCAAAACAAGATCGTTGATTAGAGGTTATAATTAACTCTGTAATCTTTTTTTTTAATAAGTCTATCAAGATCTTTTTGGTTAGCCAAGGCATATATGTGTAGCCGGAGAAAATTTCTGGCAGAAAAGAAATTAAGTCGTAGTGGAATCAGTATCGGTAATAGATACTATGAAAAATGAGTTCTGGTGATGATGATCGATCACTGGTAACTGGTAAACTGTTTAATGAATAGTTAATATAGTTTAGTTAGTTAGTCAACGAGTTTAATTCTGTGTTTGTCTTGTCTTCTAGCAGTGGTGTGTGTTATGTTTGTACCGTTGTAATAATTCCAAACTAGGAGTTACGATGATGAGGGGAGGAGGAAGAATGACCATGGAAGGTGGGATATAGTGAAGCAGCCATGGCCTACCTTTCCCTCTCTTAGCAGCGATGAAGCTAGCGTAATTTGAAGTTTCCAAGCAAAAGAAATCAAGTAGATAAGGAGATAAGATCTTGGCCACCAAGCTGTGGCACCTGTGGACACCACAGGGCATAATCATGAAATGCATACTGCTATATGCGAGCAAGTGGTCCTTAATCAGAAGGTGGTCACCTTCATGGGATGGTGGAAAGCTTACGAAAGGTTTTGTTTGCTGGAAGTTGATAGGGGTGATGAAAGCCAAAGGTGGGCGGTGAGTGGGTTCTCAGTTTCCTTCTTTAATTTCTAGTATATGTTTTTTTAATTTGTTTATTGCTTTGGCTGTACATGCATTTAGCTCCAGCTCTTGTCAAATGTGCATGTGCGAGGCCTTGCCTGTGAAGTGTGCGAGGACCATTTATATATAATAATATATAATAGGGTTTCCTTCAATCCTCGTCTGCCCTTCAATAAAATATTGATTCCCGAGAAGATATGTAGTTAGGGCTTCGGAGAGTTGCTTAATGCCAATTAATACCATTCTGTAATGCATTGTTTTTATTTATTTTGATTGGTCGGTTGCTATATCGGTTGTGTGCTGATTAAATATTGTAATCATGTTCGCTTTGACGAAAAGAAAATACCTACCTCCCCTTGAAAAAAATAAAAACTATCGTGATGATTATATAATTTAATTAGCTGTTTTTATATTTATTTTCCATGTCTCTAGTAATTCCAGCTTGCATCCTAGCTTTCTTTCTCTTCGGTTTAGCATTTTAGTTCATTAATAAATGACAGAATCTAGACACAAAACAATCTCCTTTTTAACACAGCAACTTTTAAATGATTTATGACAATATTTGTTTATTACAGCAATCTATATACTCTTATATATTACAATGTTTATTCATCATATTTTTAATAAAAAAAAAAGTATTTAATTATATATTACAAATCATCATTTACGTGCACATCACGTGATAGTTTCAATATGATTTTGCAAAATCATTCCTTTCGATCAATAAAAAATATCTCTATAAATAAAAAGAGTTAACGCTCATATGCGTTATAAATAATAGGTTTAATATGGGATCCATCTTACTTACTCAAGTTCGGGTACGAATAAATGTGTGTGTGTGTTTTTATCTTTTATTAATTTAAAGAAATATTATTATAATTTTTTAAAAAAGAAAAGAAAAACTGATTTCTCTAATACTAAATACGATTCATCTTCCCTCTCCGAAGGAAACTTCATGAGTTTTTGTGCTCGTCATACTTTTGTTAGCTAGCGTGATGAGACAAGCTAGTTCAAAGCTCGGAATTTTGGTAGTATAAGGAAAATAGCTTCCATGCCACCTTTCATGAAGTGGTAATCTTCACCATATTGAATTTGGCTTCTGCATGATTCAAAGCCCCGTCCCTCCAAAAATAAATGATGCGACCATTCCAGGTTTTTGCTGGGGGGGAAGAATTGCCGACAAATTTTATTTCCAAAGGATATTAATTGATGTAGATATTAATTCTGAACAATTCAATATGAATTGCACCAATCAAACTTTAATGACTTGGCGAATCAACTCGTTACCTTGTAAGTACTAAATTAATGTTTTTTAAAAGAAGAAAAATTCTTAAATAATGTTTTTTTATTAATAACTTAGCTTGTTATATATATATATATATCAATTTTCTATGCAACTACTGGGGCTTGAAAACACTCGAGTGATTCATGTATAAACAAAAGGGAAAAATGAACACTTTGATGAGGGGCCGGGGCCATAAGGAATGACAACATATCACTACCATGACAGAGCAACTAAGATTGCTTTATCTCGGAAATGGGGATCGGGTGTTCTTAATTTATGAAAACCCATGATTAGATCAAAGAAATAGAAGCTAAAATTAGGTCGAAAATGAAGATCTCATATTCATGGTGACCAAGCCATATACTTCTCGAAGGTGTGTATTCCACTGCCAAAACATCACCAGCCATCGACAACACCACTATAATTATTTTCTTTCCTTGTTGCTTCGTATAAATCACACACCATAAGTCACGATCGCCTTTACAATTCTCTTAAGCAATCACTTTTATTATTATTATTAATAATATAGATATAAAGCTCGATTAATCTAATAAATATTAAAATTAACGATGATATAAAACTCTAATTATTATTATATTACTAATTAAAAAATTTAAACCTAGAATTATAATAAAAATAAATATTTTAACTCCAAACTTGTATTACAAAACAAATGATTTAGTCACCTACTGGATGGATGGTGAAGCAATCACTTTCGCTGGCCACTAGATGGTGGTGTATATACCTTGTGGTGTTGGAGTCGATCGAAGCGAGACACGTATAGGTGATGTGAAATATCTGGTAGATTTTTCATTCACTGGATCGATAAGTATTAGATCAGGTAGAATATCGACCGAGTCAAACGAATTTATTGATAAAAAAAGGACACGGTTTTTTTAGATTAGGCTCGAATTTTATAAATATATTTATTTATGGTGTTAGCAAACTAAGTGTCTCCACGTTCAAATTTAAATTTTTTCTAGGATATTTTATTTTTTATTTAGTTTAGGATTCCTAGTACTCGCTATATTCTATTGATTTCTTTTTCTAAAAAGAAAGAAAGATCTATAAATTTATAATTTATTATATCATTTTTCTTACGGTTTATGTATACGAATATTCTAGGACTCGAAAGATCCTTTTTTTTTCTTTCTTATTGCTACAACATTCCCCATAACTCCCACCGGACCTTCTAGATTATATATTTACACTCCATTCATATATATATATATATATATATATATATATATATATATATATATATATATATATATATATATATATAGTTTGGGTTTCACATAATTCATGCTTTGCATTTAACAACTAGTTTGTTTTATGTGATTTTGACTAAAATTATTATTGATGAAATATCTTATCTAAAAATTTAAAATGATAAAAGAGATTTTGAAATATAGTTTATATTATTTTTTTTATAATTATTTTGAATGTAAAAAATATAATAATTATAAGAATTTTCTTAGTACTGCTATTAAACTCATTATAATACTCCAAATTTGAGATTTATTTATTTTTATGCTTCAAATATAATAATTATAAGAGTTGTCTTGACATCATCTTATTAAATAGATATGTTAAAAAAAATCAAGTCAACTTATCAAACTTACAATTCAAGCTATAGATTTTATCATGTTAATTTAATTTTATTTGTTTTTATTATGGTGTGGAAAAAATATAAAGATAAAGATTAATTTGTTATCAATTTAATATTAAATTATAAAATTTAATAAAAACATCACACTAAATAACAAGGTTAACCAAAAAAAAAAAAACTCAACCATGCTATCCTATCGCCCATTATTAAAAAAAAAAAACATATGCAAACAATAAATTATATTAAAAAAAACATTAATGTCCATAACACTCCTGAAACCCGTGACCTAGCTTCATGCCACGTACTAACCACTTGAGTTACGATACATGATTATTGTTCAAATGACAAATAAATAAATAAATAAATAAATATATATATATATATATATTGTTCACTGCGTGCAAGAACAGTTAAGCCAACACACCTGTGTTTGGTTATCTTGTTGATGGAGAAGTTGCAGGACCATCAACCATGTACCTAAAAACATACTCCCGAACTCGTGGTCCCATGCAGGCTTTTTGCTAGTAGCAATACCGACTCGCCACGCCATTCCTTTTTTTTTTTTTTTTTCAAAAAACAAATTGTGCAAACTGCAAAATACAGAAACTAGAAGAAATGAACAAAATAAAGTGACATGTCGTACACATGTTGCCACTTGGAAAAAGGAGTCTGCTCACAATGATAGCATGTCGTTTCACACTAGAAATCAACTTTTTTATTTTATTTTTTTACTGCCACCTAAGAGGGGATTCCAGTGCTCACCTTGTTCGTTGAATGAAATGCCCAAACAGTCCACTGAGTATGATTTTTCAAACCGCCTCCTCAAAAAAAAAAATCTAAATTTTAATATATATATATATATATATATATATATATATATATATATATATATATATATATATATATATAAGTTACTGAGGATAATCGTTCATATTATTGGATGCAGAGAACAAGGAGGAGAGTTCATGATATTTCGGAGATATGTTTCTTTATATATCAATCGACATGCACTAGTTTAAAAATAAGTTTGAACAAGTCAAACGAGCCTTTCAATAAAAACATAACTCTCAATCTCATGCCCAGGATCGATTGGTTATTGTTGGTCAAGGTTGTTTTCATGCTTAAAAATTACTTACTGGATATTCTAAGTCAGTATTGCTGATATTTTTCTTTATACACACACACGCACATATATATGTTTTTCTTATTATTTTCAATATCCTTTCCTTTAAAATAGTTTTATATGTTATTAGCATCAATTATTCACCTTCAGGTTAATTAAAATCATATTTTATAAACATGAGATCATGGTAAAATTATCCATAGAATCCATCTTAATTATTATTGTTGTTGTTGTTGTTATCATTATTTTCAACTGGCTGCCCCAATAATTATTTTTATTGCAATAATCTTGTAAGGACGGCATCTGGACTTCCCATTATATGTCACTCTTTACATCCATTTTTATACTCTTAATAATTGTTTCTGTAAAATTAAAATTTATTTTTAACCATGTATTAAACACGACCATAATGGAAATTACTAGTTTCTCCCGCCCGAGGCAATTCTTCCTCTCCTCGTGGAAAACAAAAGGATCTAATAACTAAAGTCCAGCCGAGCACAAGGCCCATGGACTGTCCATCATATGTCTACTTCTCTTATCGGGCTTTCGAAGTAGCCCATATACAAAAACCAAGCTCGCAGTTCAAACGTCAGACCCATGGTGTATACTTCGACTCCTCAAGTGCTCTTACATGCGAAGTTGTAAGCCTTGGATCAGCTTGAAGCCCAACTCATATGGATCTAAGCTAGAGAGAGAGAGAGAGAGCGCACTTGCATGTCCCAGGTTGATCATTTGACCGGATCAACTTGTGCTTGATTACGTCGAAACTCGGTTTTTAATCTTTTTATTATTATTTTTTAAAATGAAAGTTTTTACCTTTTTTAAAAAAGTCATTTTTACTATGGCTAATGTTTTTACCTCACGACCCTTGATCAAGTTTTATATCTACGGTTGCAAGTTGAGGGTGAAAATGGTAAAAAATGCCATTTTGGACCATGCAATTGTTAGCATCACCTAATTTCATTAGACCCATTTAGCAATTTGGGTCCGGATTTTTAAAATGCGTCACAGCACATTCATAATTTTTTAAGGCTAAAATATTTTAAATAAATATTCGGAGACTTGGGCCTTTGGCTACATAAGTCAACGAGCTTATAGTTTTAATTTTATTTTTCAAAAACCTATCAGCACCAATAGTTTAAAAGTATAAAATATAAATTCGAGGGCTAACTTTTGGGTGTATTTTTCCCCAAATTCATCAAAATAAAAAATAATAATTACTGGAAAATTTTCAAATTTCTTGACCGTACCTCATTAAAATGATTTAGATTTATCTAAGAGTACATAGTCAGTCCATTTATTTTTATATTTCGTTGATTTTTTTTAAAAAAAAATACTATATATTTTTGCTTAAAATTATTTTTCTGTGTATCTAAATTATTTTACACAATCAAATTCTACACAAATGATGGGGGGAAATGTTGGTATTCTATTTATATCCGAAAAATATAATTAGAAGTAGGAAGCTTTATGTTTTGCAAATAAGATACTGAGTATAGTTGAAAGTATTTTTTATTTAGAAAAATATAAAAAAATATATTTTTGACATCAGCAAGTTAAAAACTAAAAAAAAAAAACTTAATTTAAAATAAAAAAATATTTTTTTTCAAAAATCACTTAGTTTTGTTGTCTTCACTTGTCACCGGATTTAATTCCCATGAAAAATATTTTGGTCGTTATATATATTGTTTTTAAATACTATTCAAGAATAAAATATATATTTACAGTCTACCAGTAAAATTTATAATAAATACAGAGCTGGGACAATCCTTTGTTTAGAGCAGAGGCACTGATCATCCCTCCGTCCACCATCCTCTCCAATATGCCATTAAACTCCAGCCGATTCACCTGGATGGAGTTAAACAGCTAGAATTCTTGACAAGTCCAGAAAGCTGGAGCTGAGCTGCTGCAACAAGATCAAATATTTTTTTGACAGGTGTAGGTTTTTCTGGCACTTCCACAGAGAAAGCGACTCTCATATACTTTTTTCGTCGCAAGTCGCAACACATTTCTTGCCAACTTGCATCAGCTAAGAGATTCTGAATCTATCAACACAACATCTGGCCAAAGATCTGATGAATCTGTCGTAGTTATTGTTCAACGAGATCATGATCATATGCCAGTTAATTACTCATCTTTTCACTTTAATTTCACAAGCCGTGAAGATAATCCAAACACTAAATCACATCTCATTCACTCTCCCCCTTCTTTGCTCGTGGGTGCTGCTGCTTTATTTGCCATTATTAGTTGTTGAAAACATTTTGGACATATATGGAAAATTGCTCCTTTCCTCATGTTTGTGGCTATCTATAGTTAACGTTGTTTTTTCCAATACCGGGGAAAAGAACCACCATTAGGACGGTGTGATATCGGGATGCCTGTTTTGCTCTCTTCTATGGATTATGGTTTTCAAAAAACATATCAGATTTGGACGGTGAAAACTGGCTTTTTATAAAATCTAGCTTGCTTTTCCAGAAAATTGTTTCTCTTTTATTTTTTATGGAATTTATTTTATGATCGTTAATTGTTTGATTGCTATATATATATATATATATATATATATATATATTATTTAATTTATATAATATTTAATCATCATTATTTTGATTGCTATTTTTTTATCTGAAATAATTTATAAAATTCAGTTATTATTTATTTAATTTTATCATCTTTTGATTTTTTTTATCTGTCATATTTAGTCATTTTTCTTTTTATCACTGTTTATTTTATTTTAGTTAACATATGAAATTGATTTTTTCTTTCCTTCAACTTTTTTTCACCTGTTAAATTTAGTTTGTGTTATTTTGATTGTTATTTTTGTTATTTGAGATATTTATAAAACCATTTTTTTAATTTTATTATTTTTTAACTTTTTTATTTGTCGTTCTTGACCTTTAATAAACTTTAAAAAAAAATATTCTACTTACATGAAAACTATTTTATCCATGATTGTCCCACACTTTTACCTGAGATATATATATAATAACTTAAATTTAAAATTTATCATGCATATTATAAATTGTATAATATAACGTCATACTCCTTAAAGACAACAAAGTTGTTAGACATGTATAATAAATATAACTTTGACTCGAATTGGAGATATGCCATGCAGATTTCAAGTTTTTATTATCATGTCTTACCCCTTGAATATCAAAAAATTATTACACATGGATAATAAATATGATAAATTAACTTATGATTGATTCAAATCAACAACAAAAAAAGAACATATCATTTTGAGGGGGAATTCAAGTTAATTTATGATTAGATGATTAATTGACCGGTAAAATCAACAATATTAAACTTACTCAATCCCAAGATGATTTATTTGAAACTCAAACCAGATCAGATGGGTTGAAATTTGGGTTAACCTAACACTTATTTGTAACTTTTATGTGGGAGCATAGTTGATTTTTTTAAAAAATATTTTTTATTTAAAAATATATTAAAATAATTTTTTTATTTTTTAAAATATTTTTTAATATCAACGTATGAAAATAATATTAAAATATTAAAAAAATAATTTAAAATAAAAAAAATATTTTTTTAAAAAATATAATGACAAACACCTATGAATATACGTAGTCATGTATATGCGGTTCGTGTACTTTGGCGGGAAGCTGAAAACGCAGCCCAAAAAAATCTCAAGCTCGGTACATTCGAGGTGTCAGCAACATATTGGAGTGGGACATGTGGCACTTGGGCTTTGTGTTATTGGATTTTGATTTTCAGACATTTCAGAAAGGGTATTGAAAAGCAAGATGGGAAAGGAAAGGACGTTTGGACTTTGCGAGAGGAGAGTCAAAATTGAACTCTTTCGAGTTTGTGCACCACAAAGTGGTTAAAAGAAGACAGGTATAGTCGTAAAATCTTGGGATTAAAAAAAACATTCTTTATATAATTTTAGGTTTAATTTTTATAGTTATTAAAATTTTATATAGTTATTAAATTTAAAATTTATAAAATTAATTAAAATATATATAAAAGCTCATTTAAACATTATTCATGTTAATAAAAAATCATATGATAAATAAAAGCGGAAGAAAGTACAAGGATTTGTGACAATGTGTGAAGGCATGTACGATTATCATGCTAATACGATGATTATTAAAAATTTATATAATTATTAATTTAAAAATTTATAAAATTAATCAGAAAACATCAAATCTATTCTGAACATCTACCTTACTAATAATAAAAAAACATAGGATAAATAAAAGCTGAAGAAAGCAGGGGTGCGTGCGCATACATGTAGCTATGATGGATCACTACGCTACGGCTATTGCTAAAGGAAAAGAGAGAGAAAAGTTTGAACAGCGAGTATCTATGAGTGCCATCAATTCAATTAATTGTGTTTGGACTGTCATCCATTTACTCTCAAAACAAAATCCCTTTCCCTCAACATCTGCACCCACTTTCCCTTACACGACATGACAATTTTCTCACCATGCGATCATGGTCGTCATCCTCCCCCTCTTTTATCTCCCTTACTTTGCTCTCTTTCTCGAGAAAAAAGAAAAAAGGAGGACGTAAAAGCAAAGAGAATTACCCTGTAGAACCATAAAGTCATGAGCTAAGTATATATAAAGATGCCCATCAAAATCTAGTTGGAGAATATATTTCAATCCAAACAATGATGCCTTCTATCACTTTATTTGGCACCATGCACACTGACATTAAAAGGGAAGTAACAATAGAGCATAAACAATCCCTTTCTATCAATTTCCAAGCTCAAAAGGTTTCCAAGCAAAACGAAAGCTAGAGTATAGAAATATAAAGTGATTAGCGATATAAAAGAAGGTGAAGACGACGCCCTTTTTTTTCTCTATCTAATCTATGATTAACCTGTGATGGTTTTTGGTGCCACATGCCATGACTTTTCTCCTACCGACATGTTTGGCCCCGATCCGACCCCTTTTATGAACTTCCAAGCACAAAAAATCTCTCCCGTTGTTGTTCGATCGTGGTTCTTCTACCGTTTCGAAGCACAGCCGTAGGGTTTTCCGGGCTCGATGATGATCAAAGAAAAAAAGAAACAAAAACCCGTTAAAATGGTGAAAATACAACGATGAGAGAGGGGGGAAGGGATCGATCAAGGAGTATATATTCGAACCAATCCAACATTATTTGTGCTTAGAAGTTCATTAGAACCAATTGAACCTCATTAAAAAACTCAGGGATCAATCAAGGAGTATATATTCGAACCAATCCAACATTATCTGTGCTTAGAAGTTCATTAGAACCAATTGAACCTCATTAAAAAACGCAGGGATCAATCAAGGAGTATATATTCGAACTAAAGGATCTTATTTGTAAAAAATATATATTAAAGAATCAAATTTGAACGAAATCTCATCTAGTTCATTCCATGTTGTTGATTTCAATAACTTGTTAAAAAAATATTTAAAAATACAAAAAAAATAAATCTAACTTAAATTAATTTAATACCCTAGCTTGAAAATGTAGTCGAAAAAAAAAACTAGCTTGGTAGATTGTAGGCTCGATTTATAGTTGTTTAGACCAATTTAAATCAACTGTTTTTTTATTGAAAATAATGTCATTTATATTTTTTCAAAAAAAAAAACTCATGATGTTGATTCGCATGGACCGAGAAGGGGCTAAACAGGGCCCTGCCCTGAAAGAATTTTATTATTATCTTTCCGTAAATAATTTATATTTTTAACTTTAAAATTAATAAAATTTAAATTCAGCCACCAGAAACCTTTTTCTGATTTGGCCCTCTATCTAAATTTCCCGGCTCCACACTTGACGATTCAATTGAAATTTGTTCGTAAAATTAAATTATCAAAACCTCAGGTGAGTAAATATCCTCTAATTTCAACTAAAACTGAACCCGATTTAAATTCTAGACCTTGATTTCCTCAAATCAATCTGTAAATTAAGTTAGATGGAACTTAGCATCTGAGATTATTTGCATGGAGATATTAGACGCCTATCGCTACAGTATGCAGTATGGTGTTGTGATGCAATAGCATAATACATTTATTATGATGGAGTTTTGGGGTGGCCCATAAACACGTGCAAATGATGGCATTTGTCTTCCCTAATGATGGATTCCCACCGCTTCTTCCACTGTGTGGGATCCACTCCTATCATGCAACCCGACTTCACATCCTCCCTCTTTCTCTTTGACCACCAAATTACATATCACAACCAAATCAGATACTCGATATCTTGGCTCCTCCGTGGAAATTCTCTGCCTACATTGTTTTTCCAGTGATGTCAGCCTCCAATTAATTTCACCCCCTGTACATGACTCGTGGCATTGCTTATACATGATGCTCCACTCAAAAAGTAGTTATTTTTTTTATATAAAAATCACCATAATTACATTGCCGAGAGGCTGTTATTTTTTTTTAATTATTGCAGGATTAACTTGTACACTGCTTGTTTAATCTCACGGCTATAAAATTAATAATTATAATGATTATTATATTAACAACCACAATACTCAAATATAATACTACAGAAAAAATAAATTTTTTTTATCAGTTATTACTGGTAACCTACTAGCTAGGTTGTGATTTAATCCGGGAAAGTGATGAGGCCTGGATTGGGTTTGCGTGAAACTTTGAGGAACAAATAGCCAGCAATCAATTCTCTCGACGCGGTGGTTTTATAGGTTCGGTAATCATTTCTCTGCTCATAAACATTTGATTATTGTCTGGGTATCAAAATAAAAAAATTATTTAGTTAAAAACAAAAGTATAAAATAATCTTTTTATGATAGTTTTGAAATAAATTTATTTATTTTTTAAATTAAAATATAGAAAAACATGTTTTTATTACCATCACCCATTATCTCTCTATCTACTTTATCCCGCTACATTAATAAATACTATTTTAACGATTACAGTGATGCGTGGATTTATCCAAAAGTGATGTTTGGAAAAAGAAATAGCAATAATGTATTGACTCGATCAATTTCAGTAGCCATCTGATCATTTCTTTTGATTTAAAGGGTATTTAGCACTGTTTCTCAAGAATATTTTTTTTTTAAAAATTATTATTTTTAGATATTTTTAGATATTTTTATGTGTTAATATAAAAAATATTTTTTAAAAATAAAAAATAATCTCAACCACACCAACACTTACTATATATTTTTTTCACAGAGGTACTCGCTGCCTAATCACAACGAACAACGAACAACCGCCAGTTTTACAGTAGAGATTTTGCTTAAACATTGCCTGATAACCTTCAATCAATTCAAGAGAATGTGAGGGGTTTGGTGTGTCTCAAAACTTCCTCCCTCCTTCTCCACTCAAGTGCTATTATTCTATAAGCAGCTGTCGTGGCTGTGGATAATTAGCCAAATAATAGTTGTAATATCTGGTTAAATAAATGAACTGTCGAGTAATTAGGTTGCTAGGCTAACTTGTAGACAACTAGGTTAATCTAGGTTGTTGATTTTTATTAAAATAGTATTGTTTTGTTTTTTTCTTAAAACATTGATGTTGACTCAGCACATTAAATTTGAAGAGAAATAATTATTAATTTACCACGTTTAGTTTAATTAATATTTCTGTATAAATTTTCTAAATCAACCTGTTAGTGCTAACTGTCCAGCGCATGTAATTGCAAGACAATTTGGAGTGTATTTTAATTAAAACCATAAAAGGTTCTTTATTCATTATTAATATTAATATAATAATTTCACATATGAACTGAATTTAAAAAATAACTTAATAAATAAAAATCAACCGAATTATCGAACATATCCTTACACTAGCTGTCCGCGCCATGGCTCCTTCTAGGAAAATCTTTTTTCTCAACAACTCCCTGCCTTGCTTATCTAACTAGACTAGGAATTTATGAGGTGAATTTATTATGGTGTCGTGATTGAAGGGCGGAGGTGCAGGTGTGATCGTTTTACGGGTTGGAGGAGGGGAGGCCAAAAACATGGACTCAAGCTCACAGGCTAATTTATTTAGTCAACATTTGATATCATTACCCCACGTATTGTCGTCAAGCTAGAATGACACCTGGCCAATAGAATTTAACCTCAAAGGGATTGCTTTTGGGAGTGATCTTTCCTCTTTTTAGAGTACTAGCCATGCCAAGCTATGATGATTTTTCACGACTTTTTGCTTGACAATGCAACTTCGAAGAAGTAATATCGTAAAGAAGCACCCATGAGGCATTCATGGTTTTAACCTTTCCATTATGTTCTCTTTTAAATAACATCGCAGGTGGAGGCCGTGGAAGCTAAAAATAGAGGTTAATTTTGTGGGAGCTAATACTTTAGCTAGTAAAGTATACCGTACGTGCTCATGATTTGGACAAAAAAAACAGATTGATATTTAATTATAATCTGTTTTTATTCGCACATGTGGAAGTGGGATAGTGGAGCATTATTGCCCGTTTAGTTGAGTTTTAAAAATAATTTGTTGTCTTTTCTAGTCACGAGGGAAGGAAAATGAGGTGGCTTTAACCACGGTGGTAAAAAATGGACAAGATTGCTGGGTTAGTGTAATGATAAGTTGATCCGGGTTTGAATTGTTTCGAGTTTTTAAAAAAATAAATGAAAACTGATTTCATTAAAAATCTAAATTTATTTACTGCTTGGGTTTATTCCAGTAAAAAAAATAACCCTCAACTTATTAACTTTTTACAAAAATAATCAAGAGTTAACTCTCTCAACTTGTAATCTAAATTTTATCTCAAATCAACTCGATAATAAGTTTGTTGTCTTAACTCGGTTTCAATTCAAGATTTTAACTTTGAATTGATGAAACTATTTTATATTATTTTCCTGATAAATCTATAGATAAATCTTTACCCACAACTGAATTATATTAGTTTATATAATTTAATGGAGCTATCAAACCTTCTTTCAATCAAGGGGTGGCACTCCTCTTCCAACAAAAAAGAATTGCCGAGTTTCATTTATTTTAATTTTTAGGAATTGATTGCTATACAGTGATACAAGCTGTTATCGGTTCATTAACTTGTACAAGAAAGCGCAGGAGGGGATGAATTAAAATCATAATTATTATATTTATTCTGATTAATTTATCTGGGAAATTTAAAATTCAGATTTAATACAGGTCCAGTTTTTCATTAAACCAGTAAAATAATAACTTGGCTGGAGTTTTAATAATTTGATAAAAATCAAAACTGAACTACATTATTGCTTGCTGTGTAAAATTACAAAATAATATTATTCAATAGATAAAATAATAATATAAACAAACCCCTTGATTGATCTAACAATGCAAACTTTTTTTACCAGTACGGATTTGAAAACCATGGCTAAAATGACAGGATGTGGCCTAAGGTTCGCGCATGATGTCCGTGTGGAAACTCATCGAGTTTAGAATGAGCTGTTCAGCAAGGATTGTCCAAATATCACGCCAAGAAATTTGTCAAAGGTTCTGGATCTCGTTGTACTAAATTGCAAATCTGCGGTCGGAAGAGAGGGAGAAAGGGGTCATATCAGCCAGGCAGCCAAATCTTTAGACTTGAATCCTTATTTACCGGAAATATGGAATGCGATGAATTTTATCCACAAGGATTTTTTTTTCATTGGAATTATAGCCTGTTACATGCATGGAAGTTACCCTAGAGTCATCCCCTGAAGAATTTTTGTTACATCGATCACGTGTATTGAGAATGTTTTTCACTGGTATCACGTGGTCAATGACTTTCAGTCCCTCACTCACTCGATGGTCTGTGCCTATGAACGTGAAGGATATAGACCCGTCCCATAGTGTGACTCTCGAATAAATGTTGTATTTTTTTAATTATTCTAATATATATATATATTCGAGCAAAATTATATTTCAAAACACCCTTATCTAGAAAGACTTGATATTTTTCTATCGTCTAATTGCTTCTAGAAAAGAGGTGGTTTTTTTTAGGAAAAAAATACGTCCTCTTAGCTGCATATTCCACGTCAATATCCCCACAAAATCAGTGCAAATTAACAATGGATCACGACGCATCACCATACGACCAGGTCAAAGATAAGGCAGGGGGGATGTTTTTTCCAGACTGATACAAATGTTTTTGAAAATTATGAAAACATGGCATGGATGTCAAAGGGAATTTTGAAAAATACCACAGCCAACAAAAAAAAATACAATAAAAAAAGAGAGGTATTTTGAACAAAACTTAGTTGATAAAAAAAGTCATAGTTTTTATCTGTAATTTTTATTAGAAAATTATATAAATTATATTTTAAAATTTTAGTTCATAGTTTATTTTTTCAGGGGAAATGATTATTTGATAATTATTTCTATGAGAATTATACTTTCTTCTATTATGCTGCTTTTTTTTTTTAAAAAAAAAAAGCTTTCTACATGTACGAGGTTGTCAAATTTTAAATGAAATTCCTGTTCTGATTTGAAAAAATAAATATTAAAGGTTTGACCACATAATTATTGAAAGCAAATTTAGTGCATAAACAACATATTTGAAGTAAGATTATTGTAATTACTACCAGAACCTTGTCCATTGTAGGAAAAACATGTTCAGCTCAGTCAAGGCTTCCTATAAACAGTCAATATACTCTGGTCTGTCCACACTGGCCCCCTAATTAAGAAATCATCAGAGAAAATTACAGCAACGAAGGGCAATCATATAAGAAACATTTACCATCTGGCAAATGATTCATGGCAATGATAAATAATTCTGATTAATCAAGCACATATGCTGTTTATGCCTCACAATTTCTTTACCCGCCCAATCACACGTGCTATGTGGAATCACTTATTGACAGCTCAAAGTGAATGATGCCCGTGATTGCAGTCAGTCGAGATCCTTCTGCAGTTCTTTAGTTTCACTGAGAAACTAATCATAATGCACATAACTGAAACTATTATTCTCTCCAGATGTTATTATACGTACTTATCACCAGCTAATCAGCAGGACACGGTCTGCGTACCCTGTTTGATGAAGCTTGAAAAAACTATACGAACTCTGGACTTTCTTCTCGACAATAATAGAACGGATAAGGATGTTACATCCAAAAAAAGATCTTTTAATGCCGAAATCAATTAAGGGTTTTGAGATATATATTATGCAAAAACGAGAGTAGAGAGAGAGTTGGATATTTTTCACGTAAAGTTATAGCTTGTAATATATATGTTAGGAAAAAAACTGGGAGAACTCTGCTGAGCCAACCCAACCAAATTTACATTTTTATTTTATCACTGCATTTGGTTTAAGAAAACAAAAAAAGATAATATATATTTTGAAGCTAGAAGTATTTGTAGCATGACATTAGTGCGTAGACAAAACTCATGGTGTAACAGGACATGGGAAGGGGGAGTAAAAGGTGGGGTTTGGTGGTTTATACAGTTCATACTATGTGGGAAATTGGAGCTACAGTTCCCAGGGAAGAGGAGTTGGATTTGGATATGGCGTGCACTGCTCAAATAAATATATTAGGGTTATTTATGTTTTGAATTTTCAACATTCTTCATCACTTATAGACGACGGCATTCACCGATATTTATCCGTATCTTGAAAAGAAAAGAAGTTCCATTTTCAAGTTTAGGGATTGGAGGAATCTTTTTCATCATCTCCCCTCCCTCTCTATCGCTATTTACTTTATACAGATGAAAAAGCTTGAGAGAGAACCTCAGAGGCCACCGAAAAGCATGGACACCTTATCATGAAAGCAAGAAAAAAACGAGCCGATTAGACGGGCCAACCCACACGCATAAACACACAGTTACTCACTCACGAACACGCCCACACGCTCGATCGGCCACACATTTGTGTCACTCGATCACTGTGTGTTAATTTTTGGGTGTCTTTTCTTCCGTTAAAAATATGGAAATCATAAGTCAACCTCCCCTCATGATTTGGTCTTGGTTTCTTCTAAGCACCACCTCATATCCCATTTTCTTTAGCACCCTCTATATAATAACACTCCCTTTCATTCAGTCCTTCACCATGGGAAGCATGAAGGTGCATCAGTTGGCACGTGGATTTTGGGAGCACGATCCCGCTCTCACGCTTGGTTGCAAACGTTTACGCCCTCTTGCTCCCAAGCTGGCCAGCACAGATCACAGTGTAACCTCTTTTGATCTCAAGAGCTTCATCAGACCCGATAGCGGTCCTAGAAAGCTTGCCTCCTCTGACGAGAAGAAAGATTCTCCTCAGGTACCACTGACCATTAATTCTTACCTAGCCAGTTCAATAGTACCGTCACTAGTTTTTAATTACATCTGCCTGGATTCTGAGCTAGCTTAATTACTCCAAATATCGTAGCACAGTTGGTCAAAGAGAAACGTAAAACGAAAGAAAAAAAATAGCAAAGCATCTTAAAAGTATGTGGGTTATTTTACCTAAAAATTTAGAAAATTTGATGCATGTAGGGGGAAACGCACCCAGGAGGGACACGGTGGAACCCGACACAAGAGCAGATAGGGATACTAGAGATGTTGTATAGGGGAGGAATGAGAACTCCTAATGGGCAACAAATAGAAGATATCACTGCACAACTAAGCAGATACGGCAAGATTGAAGGGAAGAACGTTTTTTACTGGTTCCAAAACCACAAAGCCCGGGAGAGGCAAAAACAGAAGAGAAACAGCCTTGGTTTAAGCCATAGTCCTAGAACCCCATCTCCCATCACCATTATATCTTTGGATACTACTAGGGTATGTCACTGTGTCTCAGCAGCCATTGATTATAAAGACTCGATTAATTCGTAATCTTTTCACTTTGGTAAACGAAACCATGTTTTTGTTAGTTTATGTATATGTTTTACTCTTGTTGTTTCACAGGGAGAAGTGGAGAAAGATGAGGATAGTCCATACAAAAGAAAGTGTAGGAGCTGGTCATTTGAATGCTTTGAATTAGAAGAAAGCAGGTCATGGAGAGAAGAGGAGGGAGATAGAACTCTGGAGCTTTTCCCATTGCACCCGGAAGGAAGATGAAGGGGGTTGAAAAAAAAAATCTCAATTCAATTTTGTTAATTTCATTGTGATGACCTGCTTTCACTTTCTTTGTTTCGAGAAAGAAGAAAGGCAAGTAGTTGTTTCTTTGTACCCTATTTTCTGACCTGGAACCAAAGCTCTTTGTCACTCTTATTCGATCTCCTCTTCTGGGTGTGTGTGATCGTTTTGACTACTAAAAAAACTTGTTGATAGTTGAGACAAGCCTTTTAGGTTAAAAGGATTGGCCTATGGACACTGAAGTCCACGCACCTACTTCCAATCTTGAGCCTACGCTTTCATATTTTAAGTTTCGAATGGGAAAAGAGATGCATCTTCTTCCACCGTTCCAAGAAAAATTGATCCATTGCACTGCTTAGAAGACTTTCATAAAGTAGCGTATCAACTACAAGGAGACATGAAAGTTTTTTCTTTATTTTGCTGAGAGTGATTGACATGCATTTTCCCAAGAAAATAAATAACAGTTGGTGTTATGTGGGGCTCCTTTGTATCAACCATTCCACGAATTTTATTGGCTCGGAAAAAGAAAAGAAAATAACTTTCCAAGGATCTTTGGAGGGAAAGATGATCGCAAGTGCATTTGAAATGTTAACGGGTTAGAGTAATTAATTTATCTTCAATAAAAGTGATCTCAGTGTGTATACTAGCAGTTAAAAACTCGTATATTTTTAAGTAATTTTTGTTTAAAAATATACTAAATTATAGCATGAAATTATATATATATATATATATATATATATATATATATATATATATATATATATATATATATATATATATATATAAACTACGGACTAGATTTTTACTACGTCCAGATTAGAGCATGAAAGACAAAAAAAAAATAGGCTGGACAATTATGTATCTTCCACAAAATGTTGATGGCGTCTCTGAAAATCACATCAAGGGCATCCCTACATTAGAGGGAATGCGTGTGATTGGAAGAAAAATCCAGGAAAAAAAATGCTAAGATCCGATCTTGAAACAAAATCAATCGGATGAAGGTCGCCATCAAGTTTTAGAATGCAAGTTAATATTATTAGTCCATTCCGAGTATTTATTAATCTATTTTTAGAGTATGAAATATCAAAACCACGAGGTAATTGATTTAAAGCCTTTAATTTCAAGAACTGGACATCGTTTTGATGTTAATTTCATCGTGGATTTTATTACAAATACGATTAGTTATTAAACCCTTGACCCTTTTTTAATACGTGTCAAAAATATATTCATTCACATGCATTTCAGATTCGAGGAATTTAATTAGACGTGGGGAAAGAAAATCATAAGAGCTAGATCCGATCGAAATGCTGATCATTACCATGATGATACATATTATGTTTGTCATTGTGGTTGTACTGGCATTTCATCAAAATTTAATTTTTTATTTATTTTAAATAAATTTTTTTTGATATTTTTATATTATTTTAATATGTTGATATCAAAAATAATTTTTAAAAATTAAAAAAAAATACTTTAAAAAATAAACACAACCACATTTTCAAACAACCTTATAATCAGGGCGAAAACTATTCCTCAGGTTGTGCTCTCGTGGCCTTCCCTGAAGTACTCTCGGATCTGCGCTTCAACAAGGTTGCGCTCCCTGCTCTCGGACTAGCCGCTCGGTGCTATCTTCTCGAATGCAAACAGGTTCCGATTTGGCATCCCGGAGAATCTTGGAACTCTCCTATTTCTGTTCTTGTCTTTGCAAACAACCACCATTATGGGTGTATTCCGGGCAGCTTGAGAAGAACATGGGAAATAAACACCCTGAACGAAATCATTCTCATGAATGACAATCTCTCTGGGTGTTTGCCTCTTCTTCTTTACAATGCAACGCACGTTCCATCTAGCCATATGAATGATGATCTTAATTAATTGCACTTGCACATGAACTTCAATCCCATGATCTTTCGTCATAAGATGATGCACCGCTCGTATACTTAAACTATACAGGCAGGCAATTTCAATTATGCGTTGCTATGTACTGTTAGATCCGGGCAGGCTAGAAGGGCTGCTGGGAAAACTCTGAACTCAAAGCTTTAATCATATTATATTTTTATGATCCGATTGATTTGATCAAATCTAATCCAAACTCAATTAAATAAAAAAAACATAACATCGTTATCTTGGTAAAACTAATTGACCCAGTAACTCTTATGTTAACTAAACGATCTAATGATTAACTTTGTGATAAAAATATCGAGGTTCCTTTCAGTGTTGTTTTTTGAAACCGATGTGAGAGCTGTAATTCAAATACATTAACAATAATCTAAAAGGTACAATAGACTCCTTGGAAAGAAATGCACTTTAGATTCTCCTTAACGATTTTTCTTTAAAAAATCAAGAGGCTGTGACACATTAGCATAGACCAAGAGACCTTCATGTTCGAGCCTGTTTTTTTAAAGCCCATGAACGTTGCACCTCATTATATATATAAATTGTTGTTCCATATTAGAAAGAAATAATTAAAATAACAATCTTGTCAAGCTTAATGGAATCAATGACCGAGTCACATGTTTTATGGGTGTAGCCACAAAGATACATTGCTATTTCCATGTTTTTTTTTAAAAAAAAAAATATGCTGTGTTTAATTCTTTTTTAAAGCAATTGGTTTACTTGGCAATGGTCCTCTCGACATGTTTTATGTTTTTTTATATGATTGATTTATTTTGAATTGTTATTTATGAGATTATTATAATCTCATAATCTATAGGCATATGATACCCGTTGTATTTTATTACATGAAAGATATGTTTTATAGCTCATAGTTACATTGTCTATCTCGTGTCCGAAAAAGAGCTAACAATATCTGCATATTTATTTTCCAGAGTTTGAAAAAAACTAGTCTACTCAAGTTAAGCAAACATGTTAATATTTGTTTTGGTATTTAATAGTATAAATAATTATTTATTTAATTTAATAAATACACAAGTTTTTCAATTTTGGAATCTCTTTTGTAAGAAAAAAAAACATGCTGAAAAAAATTGTGTATTGAGAAAAATTATCCAATTCACCTGGAAGCGCCTTTAGCAAGCGGAGGCTATTATTTATTTGTTTGTTTTTTTCACCATTTTATATTTATCTACTCAAAACCCTTGCTGTTTGCCTCTGTAATGGTATGAGGTGTACAAAAAAGAACAAGGGAATTCAGTCTGGGCCTAGGAGGAGAGATTGTGGTTCATATGGATCAGCTTTGCAAGATGTAACTTGTGTTGGGCCCAAGACGAAATCTCTATGGGCTTTCGCTTTGGCATAAAGGCCGATGCTTGCTTGTCCTTTCGGAATTTGATCTGAACTGGAAATTAGCAAGGGCTTTTTTTATTGAACTTTTAGCTGCCTCTTTTATTTTTGTATTTCAATAACGTTTTTTTAAATATTATTTATTTATAATCAAATTATTTTTAATTTATAATATTATTTTTTAATAATGAAAAAAATTAATATATTTTTTAAACAAAAAATATCTTAAAAAAACTTTAGAAAGAAAAAATTATTTTGCAAAATGTTTGGTAAATGGTAAACTTTGTTTTACAATTATTACAATTGAAGATTAAATCAAATTTTAATAGGTCATAAATAATTTATTCATCTTAAAATTAATAAAAAAAAACTAACAAAATTGATCAAATTGTAAATTAACTTAATAAGTTGACAGGGTTAAATTAAATTTATTTACTTTTGAAAACAAAAAAGTCAACTAAATCCTAGTCAACTTGATGACTTGATCGTTCTAGTAATTTCATTAATTTAGGGGGTGTTTGGGAGTGTGGTTGCTGTTGTTTTTTAAAGTGCTTTTCATGCTTAAAATGTATCAAAATGATGTTTTTTTATTTTTTAAAAATAATTTTTGACATCAGCACATCAAAATGATATAAAAATACTAAACCATCTATTTTAAAAATAAAAAAAAAACAATAAAAAACAATAAAAAATAAATTAAATCGCAATACCAAACAGGTCATTGTATAATAATGTTTTGGTGAATTGCTTAAAAAATAATAATTAAAATAAGAGTTGATAAAGCATACGCTCTCACATGAACAAAAGCAAAGGGAGAAAGTACAAGGAGCCCACTCTCCCAGATCCCAAACACCCCTTGTATTATCCTATGTGCTAAATTGCTATGTAACAACTGGCCTCACTTTACTTGATCATCATCACAACAGTTTAATAATAACCGTTCAAACAAACCACAAGCCGAGGGAAACGAGAAGATCAACGGCCAGTAATTAAAGTCGATCTAAAATCGAAACTAGGGTTCTTTCTCCCAATAACCTCCCTATATAAACTTAACAGTTACCACTTTGCCGGTGCGGTGCAGTTTGGTCTGCCCTCCCACCCAAAAATCACAAAAAAATCTCCCCTTTTCTCCGTTGTATCCCGTACGGTTCCCTCCGACGATTTTATCCCCGTTTTACCCCTCCCCCTCTATTTATCCCAATATTACCTCAAAAAATTTCCAAATTTATACTTTTAGGTCTTATATTACCAGTTTATGATCCTTTGTGTGTTTTGTTGATCTCTCTAGGTTTAATTTAATTGTAACTGGGGAAGAGGGAAACAAAAAAATCACAAAAAAATAGAAAAAAATAGAAAAAACTCGAAGGATCTAGAAAACCTGTTTGCTTTCATTTGAGATGGCGCAGATTCAGTTGCATCAACCGGCGGCTCCGGTACCGGGACCCAACGGAGTGGCGGCGGGACCTGGCGCGATCCATTTTGTGCCGACTTCGCTTTATGTTGGTGATCTTGACTTTAACGTGACCGATTCGCAGCTGTATGATGTGTTTAATCAGGTCGGCCAGGTGGTTTCGGTGAGGGTTTGTAGGGATTTGAGCACCAGGCGTTCTCTCGGCTATGGTTATGTTAACTATAGCAATCCTCAGGATGGTTAGCATTTTTCCTGACCATTTTTTTTCTCAACTGCATTTTTTTATTGTAATATTTTGCGGGAACTGAAGTAGAAATATTTTTCGGTATTGAAAAATGTGAATGCATGGTTTACTTTTGTAAGAAAATTAAGTTGAGGAGCCATATTTAGCAGATAAGAATTATGAAGATTTGTTCTAAAGCCTGGTAGCTTCAGGTTAAGAAGGACTCAGTGCAAGCTTTTAAACTTGTATGGATTGGTTTGAGAGAGACTACATGGACCTAGGAGGACTTTTTGTACAAGGAGTGATTAATTTAATTCTACTAAAGTAAACCATTGCTTAACTGCTATGAATTGCTTTGGGGGTAGATAAATCGCTAACTGCTATGAATTGCTTTGGGGGTAGATAAATCGCCGGACTCTCATTTTCTATGCTTTCTAGCTCTTTGTTGATACAAAGGAGAGGTTGAGTAAGATTTTAATGTTAGAATTAGTTACCACTCGTTGGATTAGATGCATGAGATTTAATGGGATTGTGGTAAGAATTTAAGAGACTAATTTGACCATAAAGCAAAAATTATAATCCTGTGTGAAAGTTAGGGTGTGGCTCTAGTATTACACGACAATCAAGCTTCCTCAATCTTGCCCATTACCAGGATGCAATGCTTACAGGTGTCAATCTGAATGAAGAGAGTATAATAAATATAGTAAGGGAAGGCACGGTCATAATCCCTCAGAAGTTGGAGGTGAGAGCAAATGATTTGTAGCTCTTGTAAGATGATTTGGTCAATGTAATGTAGGACCGCAACCACTGAAGCGATTTAGTTTTGACTTGCTTTTCATTTATGTGGTCTTTGGAGAATCATATCATAGAAGTTTATTGATCTTTCACCCCTGATCAAATAAAGACATTTCGAGGTTTTACTTGGCAGTGCTTAAGTTGGCAATGCACTTCCATGTCTTCAACACTTTACTGGAATTTGATGATTCTTACTTTTGTTTCTTTCAACATTTACTCATCTATAGCTGCAAGGGCACTGGATATCTTGAACTTTACTCCACTCAATAACAAGCCTATAAGGATCATGTATTCCCATCGGGACCCAAGTATTCGTAAGAGTGGCATGGCGAATATATTTATCAAGGTATTCACATTTATGTTAACTGCTCTATTTGATTTTTCTTTCTCTTTTAAGGCAGCTGAATATTACTTTTTTCTGTGTGGAGTTATTTTTTTCATTATGCCAGGAAATAGGATATTCATTCTTCAATTTCAAAAGCTTTATATAGATCCTTTTAAGTCTTCCATAGTACTATATTCTGAAAGAAAAATGGGTTTTTGTTGCTGCCTATCTTTTGTGATGCCTTTTACTAATGTTGACTTTTTATTTTGTGTTGTGTTTTGGGAACTACAGAACCTGGACAAGGGTATTGATCACAAAGCTTTACACGACACATTTTCATCATTTGGCAATATTCTTTCTTGCAAAATTGCGACTGATGTTTCTGGCCAGTCCAAAGGCTATGGCTTTGTACAATTTGACAGTGAGGAGGCTGCACAAAATGCAATTGATAAGTTAAATGGCATGTTGATTAATGATAAACAAGTGTATGTTGGACACTTTCTTCGCAAACAGGACAGAGATGGTGCTCTATATAGCATGAAATTCAACAATGTTTATGTGAAAAATCTGGCTGAATCCACAACAGATGAAGACTTGAAGAATATTTTTGCTGAACATGGAGCAATTACTAGTGCTGTGGTGATGAGGGATGCTGACGGTAAATCAAAATGTTTTGGATTTGTTAACTTTGAAAATGCTGATGATGCTGCCGATGCTGTTGAGGCTCTTAATGGCAAGAAAGTTGATGGTGAGGAGTGGTATGTTGGAAAAGCCCAGAAAAAATCTGAAAGAGAGCTTGAACTGAAAGGGCGATTTGAGCAGAGTATGAAGGAGACTGTTGACAAATATCAAGGCTTGAATTTGTACATCAAGAATCTAGATGATAGCATCGATGATGAAAAACTCAAGGAATTGTTCTCTGACTTTGGTGCTATTACTTCATGCAAGGTATGGAATATTGTCCATGTATGTTGGAAATCATCCCTTTCTGATCTCTTTTTTTCCCATGGATGCTGACATTTCAAACATTCTTCGCATCTTGTACAGGTCATGCGTGACCCTAGTGGTATTAGCAGAGGTTCTGGATTTGTTGCCTTCTCAACTCCTGAAGAAGCTTCTCGAGCTGTAAGTTATGATCTCTATGGCTGCCGCACTGAGATCAAATTTAATGGCTATCCTTGTTGTTTCTTTCACAGCTTGCAGAGATGAATGGCAAAATGCTTATCAGCAAACCCCTGTATGTTGCCCTTGCTCAAAGGAAGGAAGAGAGAAGAGCAAGACTTCAGGTACTGTTTTGGTTGCAAATGGAATAAGTAATGTTTTTGATGAATATATGTTACTACTCCAGCTGGATCCTTCAGGTTACTTATTTCTCTTTTTTTGGATAACTTGAATGTTCTGGTTGTTTGGAAGGCTTTTTAATAGATACTCTACTTATTATGCCCCCTCTATTTTTATTGCCCTTTTGTCTTTTATGACGCCTTTTCCTTTTAATTTTAGATGTTTCTTGAAAGATATTTATTTATCCAGTCTCGTCAAACAGTTTCATGATTTTAACTGTTTCCCTTGGATATTCTCATTTCTTCTGACAAGGCATCAGGCCATAAAGATGCCACTCCTCCTGAAACGCAATGCTATTTATGGTCATGGGATCATGATCCCTATCATTATCTGATACTAACATGATGGGCTCTTTAGATATTAGGAGATATCTATTTATTGATAAAATTAGATACAGTTGGTGGTAGGAAATAGTAAGGTGATAATTGCTGTATGTTGTGTATTGGAACATGGCATCTTATCTGTGTTGTTAAACGCTACTTGCTGATGTTCATGTTTACTGAGGTGGCTTGTGCCTTTATTTCTCACGTGTCTGGTTTCTTGCAGGCACAATTTTCTCAAATGAGGCCAGTTGCCATGGCACCTTCAGTTGCTTCTCGTATGCCAATGTATCCTCCTAGTGCTCCAGGTCTGGGGCAACAATTTCTGTATGGGCAAGGACCTCCAGCCATGATGCCTCCCCAGGTAACTTATCTGCTCTTTTTTTTGTCATGCTTGCTAGATTATTCACAGTTATTTTGTTTCTTCTAGTCTATGGCTTTAGAATCATTGTTCATTTTTTATAGCAATGATGTGGCAATAAGCATGGTCAGAGTGTTGATGTAGCTAAAAATTCTTAAATCTTAAGCTAATAATGCTATAGCAATTAATAAATAAATACCACCACAACAAACGAATCTTACAATCAACTCAAACCGAGAAATTGGGCTCTATAGGATGAAGGTTTATAGGAATCCAATGAAGAATTGGAATCACGAATCAAGGTGAGGGTCTTTTGAAAGAGAGAAAGCTAGTGCTAAGAAAGCCATTGTAGAGAGGTATCAACATCATGCAATAGCTTCCACAACCTCCAAATCATCCATTATTGCAAGTCCCATATTCTAAAAGCCCTTAGGAACAGCAAAAACAATTGCATAATAAACAAAGTGAGTCCCAACAAAAGCATAATAGAGATAGACACAACTTGGTAGAGGTTTTTTCTTTTCTTACTAAAGCTAGGCAAGAGAAATTAAATTAATTTGGAAAAGATACATTTTGCAGATAGGGTTCCTTTGCACATCTTATAACTTTGCCCCGATCAAAGAATATATATTGATAAACAAACAAATAATATATAAATGAATAATTGACGTGAACACTTGGTCAAATTTTGGGGGGTTTGCATTCACATAATCAGAAAAACATGCTATTAGTTGAGGCGCATAATGCATTTATGAAATGCGGGAACTCATGCTGGATGTTTTGAGTTATTAATATGGACCCATCAACATTGTGTGATATCCCATATTTGATTTTTTTAATCAAATGGATGTTTATACATTCCATGAGGTTCTAATAACTTCTGAAACTGGCTGTTCTAATAAGTTTTAGCATAAAAACTGGGATGAACTTTGTCAGAAATCCTGCATGATAGTCGGCTTGGAGTTCTTGCATTATTGAGACTTGAAGCTAAGCTCAACATGTCTATGATATGAGTTCTTTGCAGCCTTGACATTGAGATGTAATATGCTTTTTTTGCTTGGAAATCATTCTCTCACTGTTTCTTTGGTTCTTTTCTCTGTTCTGAAGTCGATGTGAGCATTAACATGAATCTAGGGTGGCAGAATGTAATTGCATGTTTACTTGGCATCTGAAACACATCCACAACAGTTTCAATATTGAGCAATTACGGATGCTGAAATTGAATCTCTAAATATTTGTAGGCTGGATTTGGCTACCAACAGCAACTTGTCCCTGGAATGAGGCCTGGTGGTGCTCCAATGCCAAATTTCTTTGTGCCTCTGGTTCAGCAGGGTCAGCAAGGCCAGCGCCCTGGAGGTCGACGTGGGGGTGGTCCTGTTCAACAGAACCAGCAGCCAGTCCCTCTTATGCAGCAACAGGTCAGTAGAAGATGTTCTGGATTTATGATGCACATATATTCCAAGTTCTTTATATTAAGAGTGCTATTCTTTTGGTTTGTTCCAGATGCTTCCGAGGGGACGAGCATATCGTTACCCACCGGGTCGCAACATGCCTGATGTATCAATGCCAGGTGTTGCTGGAGGCATGCTTTCTGTTCCTTATGACATGGGCGGCATGCCAATACGGGATTCTGCCAGCGCACAGCCCATGACACTTGCTGCTTTATTTACTGCCCTGGCAAATGCAACACCTGAACAGCAGAGGACGGTGGGTCTGCAATATTTTGTTTGTCGATGCTAACTTCTTGCGGTCCATTGATTCATTGGGCATGTGGTTTTATCTTATTTCCTTGGTTTTTTTTTTTGGTTGGCAGTTGCTGGGTGAAAGTCTATACCCCATAGTTGATCAGCTTGAGCATGATTCAGCAGCCAAGGTAACAGGAATGCTTCTGGAGATGGATCAAACTGAGGTGTTGCACCTTCTTGAGTCACCAGAGGCTTTGAAGGCAAAAGTTGCAGAAGCCATGGACGTCCTTCGGACTGTGGCTGCTCAGCAGCAGATCAACAATCCAGCGGAACAGCTTGGCTCGCTGTCTCTGAATGACAACCTCGTCTCCTAAGTGTATTTGGTGGACTAGGAAAGACTGCCTCAGAATGATTTCCATCCAGTGTGTGGTTTTGGTTTTATACAAAAAACTGAGTACATGATGTCTGTGTGTGTTTGCTGTGAAAGTGAGTGGTTGAGTGTGAAAAGTTATGGAAATAAAAGAGTGTTTTTTTAACAATATTATTAAATTCAATCAAGTGGTTTGGTTTTAAAATCTACTACAAGTTTCATACTTGACCTAAGTTTCTAATTAAACCATCTAAGAGATTGATCTAAAATAAATCAATTAATTTAATTGGTTTAAAAGTAACTTGATGATTGATAAAATTATTACATGCTATTTAAAAAAAAAAACATCAAGTTTTATAGGTATGGAAACGGGATTAATAACTTATTTTTTAATAAATTATTGTTCATTTAATTATATTTAATTATATGATAATAAAAATATATAAAAAATAAATTATTAAAATAAAGATTATAATATAAAATCATACGGTTTATTTTTTAATCATTATAGAAAATATATTAACTTTAAATATTGCATGAAATATAAAAATCAAATTAAAAAAAACAAGCAAAATAAGGGTCAGAAGGAAAAAAAAATATTGATTACTATTGTAACTCAATACTGATGGGTGCATCAAAATAGTATTTTCCCTGTATATTTTAACTTTTAGTATAAAATATAATTATCAAATAAATTCTAAAGGATTATCTATATTGCTCGAGTTTTTAATTCCAATTCTCTATCTCTCAATTCACTAAAAAAAAAATCGAGTGCTTAATAAAATTTGATTGTGCAAATAAAATTTATGGACCATAATAGAATTTTATCAAAAAAACACCATTATGATCCAATTAATGGTGAAAAGGTGAACAATATGAGAATCTGTGGTGAAAGGGTGAACAATATGAGAATTTGTTTAAACAGACGTCGTTTATATTTTAGATAATTTGCTTTGTTTTGCTTATTATTTTCTTACTCAATCAAACAATAAAAAAAAACACCTGTTTAATTGATTGTACAAAATAAAACAAAACAAAAATATGATTCCTGATTACACACATCAAAAAAAATATTTGCAAATAATTTATTTTATTTTTGAAAATATAATTCATCTACATAAAACATAAAAAAAAATAACAAATTACAATTGAACGTGAAAAACTTCTTTGAAAATTAAATGTATAGCTAAAAAAACACTATTATTAAAAAAAAAAAGACTTTAAATAAGATAAAAGAAATAAGAGTATTAATCAAAATATCTTTTTTTATATATAAAAATCATTAATTAAAAAATATTAAAGTATCATGCACTACTGCACCAGCCCATTGACGGTGGGGCCACGCACAACGTTACCAAGCAAACTCATGTAACTAATTCTTTTTTCTCGTTTCAATCGAGGGGATGACATTACATCGGCCCTATTTGTTTGAAAAACAAATATTGACGTATTGTCTGATCTTATATAGAATATTTGTTATTTTTTTCAACCCTTTTTGAGTTAAAACAGTTTAAAAACTATGATAAACCTATCATTGAAATAAAAATAAAAATAAAAAACTCAAAATAAAATCAATCAAAAATCATTTAGAGCTCATATATGTGTTTTTTTTACAAACCTTGGATATAAAAAAAAAAATCTAATATAAACTCTTCTCATCAAATTGAATAATTTGACATCAATTTCATTTGTTTGATGGTCTAAATTGATGCCAACGATATGATTCTCTCTCTACCACCATAATTCAACGACTGCTCTATTTTTTTCTCAATTCGAATCTAAAAATAACAAAAAAAAACTTTTATACCAGGAGTGTGCCAAAAATATCAAGGTGCCAAAATTATATAATTTATGGTTTTTAGAGTTTGAGAAGTGAAATATGTTTGGTTTTAAACTCATGACACAATATCTATGTTTTGTGTCATTTTCATTCTAGTCCTTTTTATTTCAATTTCACTATTTCTTAACAAATTAAAATAAATTAGAATGAAATTGCTGGGGGGGGGGGGGATCGAGTACCAAATTTTAAAAATTAAAACTCTTGCATAGCCCCCTTCACAATATTGTGTTAGAAGGTGAACAATGCATTAACAAAAGGTGGAAAAGCCAGGCATTTTAGGTAGCTGTTAGCATGTGTTTGGTATTGTTATAATTTTTATGATCATAATTTTAAAAAATATATATAAATTACTTTTTTTTTAATCAAAGTAAAAAAAGAATTTCAATTAAATCCCAAATTAAATCAAACCAAATGACTTGTAGTTAAAGCGAAATGCAGTCCAAGCACCAATACGCATGAATTGCCAAACAGAGATCTGACCCTGTATTCTGTGAAAAGGAGAGAAAATAACAAAAAAAACCCACCAAGCTCTGGTTTTGTTTTACAGAGAGAGTGAGAGTTTGTATAGAAAAAGGGGACGGGGAAGTGAAATGCTGGTGGGTTTGGTGGAGAGTTCTGAATTTCAGGGACGAATCTGTGAAGTTTACTGGAAGTGTCTGCGAATTTTCGTTGAATTGACAGTGAAGGTGTGTCTGTATTTCAGTTGGTTTGGCCTAGTTACTTCTTCTCCATGGTTTTAAGAAACTCCATACGTGTCCTCGAACTAATAACGACTTTTCGATCAAGTCTTCTATTTTTCTTTTTTTTACAATTTCATCCTCCAAGTGTCGGCTATACTTTATTTCATTTTGCTTCTCTGAAGTCAAACTAAACACATTCTCAAATACACTAATAAAATAGTAGCCGAAAGTAGTTGAAGGGCACAATTATTAGGATAGAAAGTTAAGACACTGAGTTGAAATATGTAGTTTGACTTTTTTTTATTGACAAGTCAGCTTAGTTACTTTTTCAGTGATTGCCAAGATTATCCTTGACAGCAAAAAAAAAAGAATAAACTTTATTTATATCTTTAATGGGTTGAGATAACTCATACATTAATTCTAATTTTATATTGGAAATATTTTCTAGGACCCCACACTCATACATTATTATTTTGTACTGATTCATTGTATATTATTTTAAGAGGAACAAAACTTTAAATGTTACGAGAGTAAAATTACACTTTAGCCATCTTTTCATAAAAATAATAATTTATAGACTATAATTATATGAAGTTCATAGTCTCTTTATTATTCACCAGTCATCTTTAACGTACTAGTCAACGCAATTTTCCAATCATCTTGATTTTCTTTATCAAACCACTAAAGATCTCCGCTAAAAACAAGAAATCAAGTTGCATGTGGTAATATATTTGGCTGATTCATAGGAATCATCTGATTGGTTAATTCTTCAAGACAGATCATCGACGGCTAGAAATTGGAAATGTCAAACAGGAAGTAGGTGAGACTACTTCAATGTTGACCGGATTGCATTCGTTGTAAAAAAGTTTGAGAAAAGGAAATGCGAGGAACCTCTGTTTTTCACCTACCGCATCTGGGCAGCAATAGAAGACTTGGTCATTCTTTTTCATATCAAAATAATTTTTAAAAATAAAAAATATATTATATTAATATTTCTTTAAATATATTTTTTTTCAAAAATAACCCTAATTATATTTCTAAGAAATTGCTGAGGCTATAAAAGCTGAAGCTGCAAATCTAAAGAGGGCTAGGCGCAGAGGAGTGACCAACCAGCACCTTTCTAGCAATGAATCCGCCTGCTGTCAAACACATCTCAGAATGCTTTATCAAGCCCAAACACATTGTAGAAGAAGCAAAAAAACCTTATTATTTGGCACCATGGGATCTTGCTATGCTTTCTGTCCAGTATATTCAAAAGGGACTTCTCTTTGCCAAACCGCCACAAAAAGAAAACCAGCAGGGCTTCAAGATCATGGATTTCTTGGAACATCTCAAGCAATCTCTCGCTCTAACTCTTGTTCATTTCTACCCACTAGCCGGACGCCTTGCAACATCAAAGAGTGAAAACCCACCTTCCTACGTCGTCTTCGTGGACTGCAATAACAGTCCAGGAGCTAGATTTACCTATTCAACCGTTGACCTCACTGCATCAGATGTTCTTTCACCTACTTACGTGCCATTGGTTGTTCAGTCATTCTTCGACCATGATAGAGCCCTCAACCATGATGGCCACACCAAATCTTTGCTGACAATTCAAGTGACAGAGCTGATTGATGGCATCTTCATTGGATGTTCCATTAATCACAGTATCGTTGATGGATCCTCGTTCTGGCATTTCTTTAATATGTGGTCAGAAATCTTTCAAGGGAAAGGAGACGAGTTCTCGATATCGCGCCCTCCAGTTCTCAGCCGCTGGTTTCCTGATGGTCACGGTCCAGTGCTGAGTCTTCCTTTTACCCACCATGACCAATTCTTGAGCCGGTTTGAAGCACCTGTTCTCAAGGAAAGGATGTTTCACTTCTCATCAGAATCAGTCGCAAAACTCAAAGCAAAAGCCAACGAAGAGTTCAGCACCAACAAGATCTCATCGTTCCAGTCTCTGTCTGCTCTTGTTTGGAGATGCATAACTCGGGCACGCAATCTTCCACATGATCAAGTAACCTGTTGCAGATTGGCTATCAATAATCGGTCGAGATTGAGTCCACCATTATCTCCTGACTACTTTGGAAACTCCATTCAGGCACTGAGAGCTGGGGTTTCCACCGCAGGTGAGTTGCTGGAGCAGAATCTTGGATGGGCAGCATGGCAATTGCATCAGGCTGTGGTGAGCCACGGTGATGAAAATGCAAGGGAATTTCTCGACTCGTGGTTAAAATCTCGGTTTATTTACCAGATAGGCAAGTTGTTCGATCCTCATAGTGTGATGATGGGGAGCTCACCCAGATTCAACAAGTACGGGAATGAATTTGGACTGGGGAAGGCTTTGGCACTTCGCAGTGGATATGCACACAAGTTCAGCGGGAAAGCATCAGCTTATCCTGGACATGAAGGTGGAGGAAGTATAGACCTGGAGATTTGCCTCTCCCCTGATGAAATGACTGCCATTGAATCTGATAAGGAGTTCATGGATGTTGTCTCTCCGTCTCCTTATTAACAGTCCTGCTAGCTGTAACCTCCAGAAGATCACCGTGTCTCCTTTTCCTTTTCCTTTTTTTTTGGGTCGCTGGGAGCACAGATCAACGATTTACGCTTCATCTGTCCTGAAAATGGAATGAAACGATCTGTGTTTTTAATCATTTCCCACTAATAATTTTCGCACTGACTTTTTTTTTCAACCCTTTGAAACGCGATAGTATACCAATTAAAATGATTGGTTAGCAAAAGTTTTATACGAAAACACTATAAAAAATAATAAGATCAGTGAAGTATCGACATTAACAACCTGGGTTTTCATGGCCGATTGGGCCTTTGTCCCAATTATCTATCCAGAGTGGCCATATGGCCGAACTGAGCCTGGCCCATTATTCTTCATTCTGTCTTTTGTGGGCCATTCGCCCACTGTCCCTTTTCTCTATCTTTTGCTTGGCGGTTAGGCAACCGTCCATCAGCCCTGACCAACAGCCTGCCAAAATAAAATTTAGAGCATATTCTTATTATTAAGTATTTTCCCGTCAATTTTTTTAATTTTATTAAACCTCCAATCAAAACACCAATCCCTAAATTCTAAATTCACAAACCCTAACCCTACTTAAAAGCTAATGGTCCCAAAATTCAGCCAATTATTTTCAAAATTTTCTTTCCACAAACATGGAAGCTAAAACTCATCAAACAATACTCGTCATTATCTTAATTCGCATTAAAACAATATTTAATATTATGGCAACTAGTTTTTGTTTCCCTGAAGAAAAAATAAAAGTAAAAGATACTCATAGTTATATTAATTCACGCTCGAAGAATTTTTTTTCCTTCTTTTATTTTTTTTACATGAGAAATTCAGGTTGATCATTTTGATATTGATATCTCAAATTTAATTTTGAGTCTTTTAGTTTTGGATGAAGTTTAATTTATTTTCAATTATATATATATATATATATATATATATATATATATATATCATGTTTTTCAGTTTGATCTTATTTTATTTTATTTTTTAATTATTTTCTTGACTTTTTTTTGTTGAAGTTTTGATGGTTTTTAATTTCGTTTTTCAACTCAAGTTTGTGGGTGTTTTTTTTTTAATTTGGCACTCATATGTTTTTTGTTTTATTTTCTTGTTCTCAATTTAACCCTCAACTCAAGGAATTGTTTTCTCCTCTATTTTTTTATTTTATTTTCATCATCATTCTTGTCATTGTTTATTTTTATTTTAGATTCATTTATATATATATTTTTAATTTCATTATTCAACATGATTGATCATCTTAGGTTTTCCATGCTTGATGTTTCTGATCTAGTAACTTATGTCATGGGTTTTTAAATTTATTTACTACATAGTTCCTAAACCTGTCCTAGAGGTCGACCCATGACAAGTCTTAAGTCACAAGTAATGTTTGGCCCAGGTTAACCAGAACAACCTAATTTTTTCCACGCACTCTCAAGCCAAGTTCTGGTCATGTGTGCACATGCATGTTTTCCATCAAAACATGTGTAATTTCTGGTCATCTATACGCTAGATTACACTTTTTGAGTATCACATGCATTCTCTCCAAAAGTAATTATATGTATCTACTACCAGAATTTGGCAGCAAGAAATTAAATACAACCTGCGGCTATAAAACCTGGAGCTCCAAATCAGAAGTGGGCAAGATAGGAAGAAGACTAACCAGCTAGTGCCTTTCTTGCAATGTATCCAACTACTGTCACTCACATCTCAGAGTGCTTTATCAAGCCCAAACACGTCGCCCTAGAGGAAGTAAAACAGACTTATTATTTGGCACCATGGGATCTTGCTATGCTTTCTTCTCACTATATTCAAAAGGGGCTTCTCTTTGCCAAACCACCACAAACAGAAACTCAACAGGGCTTCATAATCATGGATTTCCTGGAACATCTCAAGCAGTCCCTCTCCCTGGCTCTTGCTCATTTCTACCCACTAGCCGGACGCCTTGCAACATCAAAGAGTGAAAACCCACCTTCCTACGTGGTCTTCGTGGACTGCAATGACAGGAGTCCAGGAGCTAGATTTACCTATGCCACCGTTGACCTCACTGCATCAGATGTTCTTTCACCTACTTACGTGCCATTGGTGGTTCATTCATTCTTCGACCATGATAGAGCCCTCAACCATGATGGCCACACCGAATCTTTGCTGACAATTCAAGTGACAGAGCTAATTGATGGCATCTTCATTGGATGTTCCATTAATCACTGTATTGCTGATGGAACGTCTTTCTGGCATTTCTTTAATACGTGGTCTGAGATCTTTCAAGGGAAAGGAGATGATGTCTCCATCTCGCGCCAACCAGTTCTCAACCGCTGGTTTCCTGGTGGTCATGGCCCAGTACTGAGTCTTCCTTTTACCCACCATGACCAATTCTTGAGCCGGTTTGAAGCACCTGTTCTCAAGGAAAGGATGTTTCACTTCTCATCAGAATCAGTCGCAAGACTCAAAGCAAAAGCCAACGCAGAGTTCAGCACCAACAAGATCTCATCGTTCCAGGCCCTGTCTGCTCTTGTTTGGAGATGCATAACACGCGCACGCAATCTACCACATGATAAAGTAACCTGTTGCAGATTGGCTACCAATATTCGATCAAGATTAAATCCACCATTATCTCCTGACTATTTTGGAAACTCCATTCAGGCACTGAGAGCTGGGGTTTCCACCGCAGGTGAGTTGCTGGAGCAGAATCTTGGATGGGCAGCATGGCAATTGCATCAAGCTGTGGTGAGCCACGGTGATGAAAATGCAAGGGAATTTCTCGACTCGTGGTTAAAATCTCGGTTTATTTACCAGATAGGCAAGTTGTTCGATCCTCATAGTGTGATGATGGGGAGCTCACCCAGATTCAACAAGTACGGGAATGAATTTGGACTGGGGAAGGCTTTGGCACTTCGCAGTGGATATGCACACAAGTTCAGCGGGAAAGCATCAGCTTATCCCGGGCATGAAGGTGGTGGAAGTATAGATCTGGAGATTTGCCTCTCACATGATGAAATGACTGCCATTGAATCTGATAAGGAGTTCATGGATGTTGTCTCTCCATCTCCTTATTAACAATCCTGCTAGCAGCAAAGTCCGTAATTTACTCTTCATCTGCACTGAAAAAACCAATAAAAAGATCTGTGTTTTTCAATCATTTCCCAGAAATTAATTAAAGCTTCCTGAGGAGCCAAAGCATTCACAGCAAAAATCATTTCCCACTGAATAAGTTTTTGTTTTCCACCCCTTAAAAACGCAGTAATTCACCAGTTAAAATGATTGCATAACAAATCTTAGAAAAACCATTATAAAATTAATTAAGTTATCTATCCTAATGATCAATATGTTTCAATTGGGTTGAATCCTATAAGTATTAGCAAATTACGTCTATTAAATTATGACAATGAATCATAAAATAATTTCAATTTTTTTTTCTTAACCCTATGAGTCACTTTACCAATATTTTAAATATTCGTTTTCAATTTCCAAATTCGAACTCCATTGGCATGGTGTTTGCTGTGAAGAGGAGATGTAGGGGCGAGATTGACCTAGGTGATTATTTCACGTACATTTCAAAAATATTTTTGATATTTTTTATTTTAAATTATTTTTTTTATTTTTTATATCATTTCAATATGTCCATATCAAAAATAAAATAATATTATTTTGATATAATTCTAATTAAAAAAATAATTTTAATCACACCATCAAATATACCTAACTGAAAGAATATAAGTTGGACCTTCAAAATCAAAGTCTCGGGTATGAAGGTCACCTCAATTTGTTATTTTAAATATTTTTTAAAATAAATATGAAAATTAATATACACATATAAATTCTAGTTGATTGCAGATTTCTGATTGGAACAATTAGATTTATTTATTTATTTTAGTTTAAGCTTTTAATTTCAGATCAACTCATCAAACCAATCCATATTATTTGTGCTGTTACTTTTCTACTCTCATATTTTCTCCTCCATAACAATTCCAGCTTCTATCATTATATTTTTGGGAGTTTTGTTCATGAGCGGGGATTTGTATATTTGCTATTTTAGTGCAGAATATATTATTTTTAAGTGTTTTTTTTTTTTGTTTAAAATGATATTAAAATATATTTTTATTTATTTTTGACATCAATATACAAAAACACATCTTAAAATACAAAAACAATATATCAATTTAATATGTTTACCAATGAGCAAACCTCCTTGCCCACATGGATATGTATATGGATCTCGATTTGGCTTGGTGTCTGACACAGTTTATGCTTCTGTTTTCAGGTAATTTTTTTTAAAAAAAATATTAAATTGATTTGTGTTTTTGTATCGTTCTATGATGGTTGTGATATGCTGGTGTTCTCAAATACCCCACAGGTGTCTTGAAGTAGGTTAACAGATGATGTAGTCTGCTTGGATCCTGATTTATATAATAGTAAGCCATCAACAATTTCAAAACTTACTGTTCCTGCCTTTCAACATCTGTTCCTGCCACTGTTGATAGCATCTTCATTGGATGTTCCATTAATCACTGAATTGCGATGGAACCTCTTTCTGGCATTTCTTTAATACGTGGTCTGAGATCTTTCAAGGGAAAGGAGACGATGTCTCCATCTCGAGCCAACCTGTTCTGAACCGCTGGTTTCCTGGTGGTCATGGCCCAGTACTGAGTCTTCCTTTTACCCCCCATGACCAATTCTTAAGCCCGTTTGAAGCACCTGCTCTCAAGGAAAGGATGTTTCACTTCTCATCAGAATCAATCGCAAGACTCAAGCAAAAGCCAACGCAGAGTTCAGCACCAACAAGATCTCATCGTTCCAGGCCCTGTCTGCTCTTGTTTGGAGATGCATAACACGCGCACGCAATCTACCACATGATAAAGCAACCTGTTGCAGATTGGCTATCAATAATCGATCAATATTGAATCCTCCATTATCTCCTGCCTACTTTAGATGCTCGATTCAGGCACTGAGAGCCGGGTTTTCCACGGCAGGTGAGTTGCTGAAGCAGTATCTTAGGATGGACAGCATGGCAACTGCTGTTAATTAACCACCAGTACAATTTAAAAATTTAAATTAATTAGTTGAGTTATTATAATATGATTTATATTATTTTTTTTAAATATTTTTTTAAATTAAAGTTTTTTGAGTTTGAAACTCGTACAGATATATATTATATTGTGTTTGATTTTTATCAAATAAAATAAATATTGAGATTTAAACTCGTAACCACTAAATCAATAAAAATCTAATATCATGATAAAAAATTATTTTAATTAAAAACTTAAACTATCAATTAAGATTCTAAATATAATTTATATTATTCTTCCAATGATGATGAAAAGATAAGAGAATTTTTCAAAATATATTGAGATTTAAATTCGTGATTATTAAATTAATAAAAATTTAATATTATATAAAAATATTTAAATATAATTTATATTATTTCCGTATACGAAAAGGTAATGAAATTTATAGATTAATAGTCTAAAGTCTCCGTTAATTAACCACGTAGACAAGCATAATCTTGTTTTTAATGTATGTGAGATCTCTCACTCGTACACGAAACTCAGAACTCTTAACTCGCAATGCTAACGGTTAGGCAAATGAGTTGGACAAGCTTTTGTAAACCGCGCCCATTTCGAGAAATATTTCTAAGGCATCGTTGGCGTGAAGCCAGAAGAACACAGCCCTTTATCATAGAATTCAACAATAAAATATCTGGTTGAATGACAAATTAACAGAATGTCCGAAGGAAATGCGAAACTAGACGAGGTTTTGCAGTGCCATTGGTGATTGGACCAGTATAGTTATTTTTAGGTGAATTACGGCACACTAAATTAAACCAATTAAATTATTTTTTATTAGATTTTAGCATTTTAATTTTTTACTATATGTTCGTTAGATTATTAAAATTTTAGTCGTCGAGTATGATTGTATGACTTAATATCTAGTTTGATTGAGCTAAGAACTTGATCTAAATCTGGTTATATATCCTGGATTTATTTATTATATATTATATTAAAAGGTCTGAGAAAATAATAAGCTTTCTTGAATGCCATGTCAGTATCTTATGATACTTATTACGGTATTTCAAGCAGCTATGAATAATTGATATTAATTTCACCTGCGGGTTTGAAAATCTAATCTTCTCTGCAAGCCAATAAAAAAATATATTAATTTAATATAATTTTTTATGTATTTTGCCCTGCTTGGACATAAACAGCCTCAATCATGTTTAGCAATATATTGTAGTGTGAATTTTAAAAATATTTTTTATTTAAAATTATATTGAGAGAATTGTTTTTAATATTAACATGTTAAAAATATTAAAAAGGTATTTAAAATAAATATATTGTTAAAACATATCAATAACAATTGAAAACACAATACTATAAATTCACTTTTAAGCGCATCTTAACATGTTGCTCTTTATAGGGGCTTGGGCCAGTGCGCAGCCGGAAAACAAAATACGCAACAAGCCCTAAATCATTAGAAAAATAGCACCCTTTCCCCCCCCTCCAATGGTTTCGCCGCACGTGTAACAAAGAAAAATTTGAAGACTAACCAACCGAAACCCACAGGTCTGCTCCCCACATTCGATACAGCGGTTTCACCTTTTGTCCCTTTCAATAATTTCTAGTCCTACTCGCACACACCGCATGTTACATAAATAAATTATGAACTCGCGTTCTATGCTAACCACGTGCTCACAAAACTCCATCCATCAATTCACGGAGCGAGTACCAAATTGACCACCAGCTCGTACTCTCCCAAGATGATCAACGTGTTTCCTTGCATACTAGTATCCCTCGGAGCTATACCGTCACTCTATACCACCACAAAAAAATAGAAGCCATAAAAAGCAACAGCACAGCAGGACGGGGAATTTAACCATACCACGTAGGTCACGTTAGCTCTTCTTCATACACGCTGGCCAATCAAAACCAAGTCGCCGTCAACCCTTACCCCACCATTCATCCAACTCAGCACGAGATAGGGCAAATTTTTCAACAATGTGGGTCCTCTGAAATTCCAATTTGACATCCAAAAAGGAAAGGTCGTTGCTGCTTCCAAAACAACCTTCAATATTTACCGCACAATAGGCTCGTTTTGTTTGCCTGCGTTTTGTGTTATGGTTGTTCATTCGAAAATCGGTAAAAATAATTCTTCTTCATTTATTTATTTTTTGGAATGTGATTATCAATTACAAATTACGTGCATCTTAATTAATTTTATAAAATTTTAAATTAATAATTAATTAAAATCTTTAATAATCATAATTAATATATCACTCGTATGAATAAATTCTAGGGAGCAAACCTAAAATCTAATTAGTTGAGTCACGTCTCTAAAGGTTTAATTTTTTATTTTTAAGGTAAAATTAAAATAAAAATAAAAAATAACTTATGTATTTTTCAATTCAAAAATAAAATTAATGATTTTTAGAGAGCAAACCGATGTATTTAAAAAAAAAACATTATTGATTTTAACATGTCAAAATAATCTAAAAATATTTAAAAAATTATTTAAAATATTTTTTTTTCAAGAACACTATTGAACACACATGTCAAACCAACACTATTTTAAGGAAAAATTAAAATTTTTATTTTTATGTAAAACATAGCTTAGTATTTTTTTTTCAATTCAAAAATAGAATTGGTGATCTTTGGGAAGCAAACCAATATTTAAAAAATAACATTATTAACGTTGACATATCAAAATAATCTAAACACTTTAAAAACTTAATTTAGAACAAAAATATTATTGAAATATAATATCAAACCAGCACCATGTCATGAGATGATCATATAATAGTAGATAGGGATTAATTAGCAGCAGATATTTTATGATATGATCAAAACTCTAATTGAAACTAGCTTAAAGCATCAAATGAGGAGGGCGAGAGTGGGTTCGTGGTATTTGAAGATTGAGACAAATTTTTGTCAGAGAACGCATGCGAGACTCTTTCTAATAGCTTTTTTTTTTTCGCTTGAAAATATATTAATATATTATCTGTTTATTTTATAAATTTAATTTTTACATTGATATATCAAAACAATCCAAAAATATTAAAAATAATAATTTAAAACAAAAAAAAATCAAATTTAATAAAAAAACAAGTTAAAGTATAGTATCAAACACCTTGCAAGCTAGTAGAGGGCAAGATAATGTCGGGTTAAGGGCAACTAAGATAAAGTATGATGTTATTATTAGAGTATAAAAGATATATTTTAAAATATTATATTTATAGTATAGATTATAAAAAATAATATGAAACATTTATATAAATAGAAAAGTGCTCGCACAACACTAAGATTTCATAATTTTAAACCCAGAGAGAGAAAAGATTATATGTTGTCTATGGTTTTTGAAAGAGAAAAGGAGATGTGTTACTTGAGATAGATTTTTGTAGCAACTTTTTTTACATTGTTTATAAATTAAATTCCGAATTAAATTTAAATGGATAGCATCAAAAAAGTTCATACTATAAAAAAATCTAACCCTCAAAAATAAATTAAATTCATATAATTATAAATAGACTGGTAGGTTAAAGAAAGAAATTTAGGGTATGTATTTAAATGCGGTTTTGAAAGATAAATTATATCTGGTTAGAATTAGTTTTAGATGATTTTTTTCTATAAAAAATAATTTATCGTTAATAAAATAATTATAGCTTGTATAAAATATAATATTTAAAATAAAAATTATCTGACTAATTAAACAATTTTCTTATCTTTATTTGATAAAAAGCAATGGTTACCATGGGAGTAACGGTGGATAGGATCAGCTCGGATAAAAGCGTGACAATTTTTCTCACTCCGGCAGGTTACTGGAAAAGTCCACATTTGACTCGCGGATAAATTAAAACCAGGGAGGGGGGCAAAACAACAGAGCAGAGAAATTAAGGTGTGGTTGACAGAAAAGGCAAACATACACCAGAGCAGCACCAGAGTGAGCGAAAAACTTAAAGGGCACGCATCTTTTTTCTTTACATACAGACCCCCCTCCACCCCTCATGGTTTTTTTTTGCTGCATTCACAAATACTTCAATGGAAGGGAACAACAAAAACCCCAAAACGCTGTCGCCTTCACTCCCACCTGGTTGCCGATTTTACCCTTCCGATGAACAACTCTGTTACTACCTAAAAAACAAGAACCGCACCATTCCTAACGACACCGATGATGTCAACGGGTATGATTTGATTAAGGAGCTGGATTTGTACGATTACGACCCGTTTGACTTGCCTGAGAATGCTTGCTATGCGTATGGTTATAAAGCGAGGAAGAGACACTGGTATTGCTTTACGAAGGAGCAAGTTAGGGTTACGAGGAGGAAGGCAAAAGGAGGGTATTGGAGGAGAAGTGGTAGGGTTAGGGATGCTGTGGTCGGTCCAGGTGGGAAGGCGGTTATGTGTACAAGGACTAGGTTTGTTTACTATTTGGGGAATTCTGTTAAGAGTGCAGTCAGGACTGGTTGGGTTTTGTACGAGTATGCTCTTGTCGATCATGCTAAGGTAAATTTATTAATTTCCGGGCGTGCTTGTTAATTTCTGTCGAGTAATTAGCTGTCTTATTTTGTTTAAGGGTATGGATTTTATGATTTTATTGGAGAGTTAGCGGTGGTTGGGACTTTAGGGCTTTAATTGTAGGTTTAGGATCTTGTGAATGCCTGTAATTCTATGTCTGCATCGTGAAATTAACCTTGTTTTTATGCTTTGGGAATTCTTGGTAGTGTTTTCTTTGATCAATTCTGCAAATGATAGATGGACCTTGCTTCACACTTGCTGGTTACTTGTTTCCACAACTGACAAACAATTCTGAAAAATTGAACTGAAATTAAGGAATCAGCGTGTCAAATTGTTGGTTGTTACGCCACTCATCTGTCTTTTGCATCTTGAAAAATCGAAGTGGTGTGCTGTGATCAATTTAATATCTTTAATTGTATTGAGTGAATTTATTATTTATCTTCTCTATCGAGTTTTTTCCTTTTCAATTAAAGTTTCAAGATCTCTGGCAATCTGGACATGGGATTATTTAATTCAATTGCCTTTTGTTACTATTAGGAAACCTCATTATATGATCCATCTGCAGGCTTCATTTGTCCTATGTCGGGTATTTGTCAAGTCTCGTGGAGGAAATAGCATTTCAGAGAATGTTGTTAGTTCCTGTGCTGAAGAAAGTGTTTCCGCTGTGCGCACCAATGGTGCTCGCCATGATGGATTCCTCACACCAGACATTGCTGAGGCTAAAGTGCATGATGACCATGTCAGTATGAAAAATGACTTATCTAGATATTCAGCAAGATTGGGTAGAGATTTTGATGATCAAGTCACAGCTAGACCTACTTCTATTTCCAGTTTCCAGTTTCCATCGAACAGCCAATGCAATGAGGCGGTAAGATGCTTATGATATTTGGGCCTGTCAATTTAGCTGTATCATATCCACCATTACTGTGTTGCATCCCTGCCTCTTATTTTATGTTTCTCACGCATTCCCTTTCTTGCTCCTAATAGTGCTATTTTTTGTTTACACAAAGCGTTTATAATATGCACATGTGCTAAAGATTATTGCCTTTTCTATCTCAGCCTCATGACCACACAGGGAAGACTGTTATCAGGGTTTTTAAGTAGCATCACTTGCATTAGTTTAATTTGCATGGATTTACATCTTAACAATATGGCTATTTTTTGTTCTGTTGCAATATTTTTTTGATACACTTGTTCAAATGAATGTGAAAAGTATGATTTGCGGTCAAGACCTCAAAGTTTTCAGAGTTCCCAAGAATATACACGGCAATTTGACAACAAATATTCCATATTTTGACATGGTTGCAATATCTCAATTTTTTCCTTATTTCATTTGAGCCCTCGTTGAAATTTCAATTTTTGTAATGTTTTCGATATCATGAAACTGTGTTTTTCTTCGACGCCCTAGTCTACTACACATTACTATTTTATGTGGGTGATGCACCTGTTACATATATATCTGTGACTTCTTTCTGAAGCCTTTTGGTGTATTGTAGTGGCATAGTATTCATAATATATCTAGCTTCCATGTTTATTCGGTCTTTTTTCTCATAATAAGTCCTATCCTTTTTTCCAAGGTACTAATAAACATTCCCTTACTTGCCTGGAATGCAGGTTAGGAGGACATCTGGGACTACTGATGGTAACATGTATGTAGATGCTGAAACTTCCCAGCAGTTACGATCCATTTTAGAGGGAGATTTTATAGAGCTGGATGATCTTGTGGATTGACCATCCAAGTCAGAAGCTGGCAGAGCTAGTTTTGAAGCTGTGTGGATATCAACATCAATTTTCAGGGTTCAGTTATTGTCTGATACAGTTAATTGAAGGAGGGACTTGAAACCATAGAAGGAATTTACTGAAAGAGTTATGTTTAAAAAAATTGTGGATACCTGAAGCTCAGGTTTCACTTGCTCCTGAAACAGTATATTTGAGAAGCGATTAAGAAACCATAGAAGGAATTGTCAAGGTTCAGTTATTGTCTGATACAATTAATTGAAGGAAGGATATGAAACCATGGAATGAATTTATTGAAAGAGACATGTTTAAAAAAATTCTGGATACAGTAGCAGTTTAGAAACTATAAATTGAATTGACTGGAAGAGTAGTTTGGGACAAGATGTGGATACTAACCCTATCACTCAGGGTTAGTATATCAAAGAAGGGGTTTATAATCCATTGAAGGAATTGCTTCATCATTACAGGTAAATACATGCCACATCTTTGCTGTAGTTTTTTGCTTTCCTCTCCTATTAAAGGAACTGCTCAGCATTTCTTCGTGTAATTTATGTGCAGATTTCCTATGCCTGATATAAGACATTTTTCTCCAGTAGAATAGCAATGAGATCAATATGTCAGATGATGGGGAGTTCAAATATAAAATCTTTGAGAATTGGTTGCTTCACCTGGCTTTGTGATCTCGATGCTTTTCTCTATTGATGGTAGGGTGTTTCTTTGCATCTATGAGAAAATGTTAATTTCCCTATTTTTCTAGCCTTAATCTGGCAATTAGACTTGTTTCAGCGTATGTTCTGTTTTCTAGCTTCTTAATACCTATTGTAAATTAGTCTCCTCTCCTCACTCTGGGACCTCTAAGCTTGGCCTGTCATGTGTTCCATTTCTGAACAATATTGTAGCATATTTGGAATTTTGGATGGCTTTCTTATGAATGTGAATTCTAAATAAATCTTTTTATAATCCAATGCTGGTGTCTCTTGATTTATAGAACTTACTCTGTCAGCTGATGCAGAGTGAGATGCTGGTAAAACACATGGACTGGAATTGGTGATTAACATTTGATCATGTCATCCTTTGCACTTTACATGCTATTGAGTTCATTTTCCCTTCAGCACTCATAACATGGACTGCAGATAGATTTGTACGATCTAACTATGCAGTTGGTTTTTATTTGAATGGATTTTTAATATACTTTCAAGATTCGGTTTTTTTATATTATTATTATTATTTGAGTTTTTTTAGTTGCAGACTTGTGGTTGATTATTGCCCAACTCGACCTATATGAAATCTTGGGTTATTAATGGGTTGTCTGGTGGGTTAAATATCCTCTTTCCGCTCCATCACCAACCTCTCTGCCCTTGAAAATATATGATACTGCGTCATCTGCAATACTGCTGTACAGTTTCATCTCGCATGGTGGTTTGGCCAGTCCATTCATTGTGACATGGAAGTATAAAATAATTCCATGACAACACATTTCCCTCAATTTTTTTTTTCTTTTTTAATAAGAAAGCTAAAGCTAGTGCGATGAATTATGTTGAAACTCGGTTGCGATGACGACAGATAGCTGCATCTGTCAACGGATCTCGAATTAGTGACATGGTATTGGATAGCATCTAGCAAGTGGACCTTGTACGATGGCTTTCTTTTTATCTTTAACTCATCTTTTCTTTTTCTTCCCTCTTTGAAGTCCAATCCTTGGTTTGGGCAACTAGCATACTTTTCATCGATCAAGGAGTTAATTCCCCTTTTCTTGATGCGTTTGTGACACTAGGCGTTTTGTTTGCGATCTTTATTTATCATAGTCCATGCACTGCTCTGAAAACTGGACTTGTTATGTGTCTACCTGAGGACCTATCATCAACCTTGCCCTAGATCGGGCTACATTTTGATTTTGAATGCTCATTCAACTGACCGGTTAGACTCGAGTGACTTGACAGGTAGGTCAATCATGATCGGGATAACCGCTTAGGTTTTTTCACTTGACATCGTTTTATTTGTCGACCCGCTCACCATATATAATAACCTTGGTCTTGGACTGGGTCGTCGGGTCTCTCAACTATGTGTGAATGTGTCCGTTAACCGAGCAGTCATATGCCATGTGAACCAAACTCATCACTGTTACTTCGGTTGGTTACTTTTCTCTCGGGGTAACCTTCTGGCATTTAAAGTCAAGACACAAATAAATTGAGTTGACTTGCTCTAGCAGACCGAGTTGAGGTTCATGAGTTTTGCTCCCTGAAATTAACTGCCTCCATAACCACGCCCACCTTTGAAGAAAGCTATTCTAAAATGCGCTGCCCCGAATTGAGGCTCAGGCTATACCCCCTTGCTAGAGGACTCATTCTTCGCTAACATCCAGCCCATGAACTTACTGTGCTGCCCCAAATCCAATAGCTGCTACTGTATTCTCAAATTAACTTGTTTATTCTTTGTTTGTATTTTTCTACCTTGTCAAAATGATTGCAAGTTTCGACAGATTCACTTATTAAGTGGGACAATAATCAATCTTATACTCAAATAACTTTAAGATGTGCCATCACTCGATGGGTTATCCTTGTGGACCGATCACGGTCAATTTTCGTGACGACCGATGAAAAAGCAACCCTCTCTGAAAGAGAGCAGATAAAACAAATAAAAAGGTACAAGATTACAATTAGAGACCAAAGCAAATGAGAACCCTATTGAGATATGACCGGTTTAAAAGAAGTTCAAACCTTTGTCTGTTTTTTGGGCAGCAACGCGGCTTCAAAAAAATTTAAAATTTTCTAGTTGTTTGAATTTTTTTTTTGGTTAAAAATAAAATTTAAAACATAAGAAGAATTATATTAATATATTTTTAAATAAAAAAAATTTTAAAAATCAATAGTAATTGAAATTCCAAACACCATAGAAGACAAGACCATTCCATTTCCCCTTCTTTTTGACACAATAACAGACCCGAATCAGCATTGTCTAATAATTGAACCACTGACCGCAATTCGGGTGAGATGTTACTCGGGCATTCAAATTGCAGGTTTTCGCAGAACGGCATGTGCTTCCAAGGTATTATATGCTTGGCGTTCTGTGATTCTGCCAATTGATAATTTGTCTCTAAAATAGTAACCGAAAATCAAATGGAAAGGGGTGTCAAAAAATCATTTTATTTAAAAATTTAAGTTGATAGAAGAGAGCTAAAAATATAATTTATATTATTATCTAATATTTCCTTTTAAATGAGAGTTTTTTGGATTTAAACTTAGACGGACACGTATTATTTTTTATTTGATTTTTTTATCAAGTAGAATAGAAGTGATGAGATTCGAACTCATGATCACTGAGTCAATAAATTTCTGATATTATGTTAAGGAACCATTTCATCTAAAAAATTAAGCTTGTAGATAAAATCCAAAATAAAATTTATATTATTTTTTAACAAGAAAACCTTGTGAATATATAATTGATCCTGCGCCCGTGTGTGGTGTTATTTGCTAGGTAATCTGTTTATATTCGGTTTTAAAATTCTATTTGAAAAATTATATTCCGGCAAGACCTGGATAGTTGGGATAAAAAGGATGTTTTTTTTTTTAACCAAACTATTTCTATCATAGTTTTATGTGTTTTTTCTATTTTGGGACACGAGCCCAACACAATCTTTCAGATTTTGAACACAATACTGGTAATGGAATTCTTTTCTGGAAATCTCAGGAGTTGCATCGGCTTCGGAAGATCGCATTGAAAAGTCAGTGCTGGAATGAGCAGAGAAACTACAGTAAACAATTTAAACAGATACTGCTGTTGACGCCGCGGTGGAGGCTGAGCCAGGCTGCATTTTCTATGTAGTGATTTTGTGCTCGGCGTTGGTGCCCTGTGAGTCCGCAGAATCTTGTTTGCTTCACTGATTTTTCTCCATGCAGGAGGAATACAATGATTAGCAGATCTTGGAACACCGGGCCGTGGACATGGTTTCCACATGGATTGCGTTAAACAATGGCTTTCGCACAACAGCTGATGCCCTATTTACCGAACAAACCGGCTTGCGTGGTGCCCGTTTATCATTGCAGTGCATTTTTTTTTTTAAATATTTTTTTATCGTGCTAATATCATAATATTAAAAATAAAATTTAAAAATACATTACTTTAATATATTCTTAAACAAATTATTTTTTAAAAAATATTACATTCTGAAGCATACACATTTGAATGGATATTGCTGCTAATCCATGAGCACACGAATATTCGATTTCTACCTGCCACCTGTCAATGTTTATTAATTTAAGAGCTATGATCACTCGGATCCTGCTTTTTGGCAACCGGCACGAGTATAGCTACTTCAAGCGAACACTCCATGAGAGTTAAAAAGAAATGATGACAGAATTGTGATGGTTATTAAATATATATCATTTTAATAAGTTTTCAAATAAAAACTATTTTGAAAAACTATTTTTATCATACTCTTGAAAAGTCCTGATATATTTTATTTTAGGTATTTTTATAGTTTTAATATCCATATATACATAAAAATAATAATATTGTGATGCATTCTTAATTGATTTTTTAAAAGTATTTTATACCTATTACCAAACACACTTCTTATTAAGAGCTTAAATGGAGTTGGGAAAAAATTCAACGAAATTTAATTGATAATTTCAGCTTTTTAACGATATAATTTTAATCTTTTTAATAAAATAATAAGTTATCAATGATCTCACTATAATAATTAACTTTTTAATGTAATAATTCAACTTTATATATATATACATAGACAAGATGATTTAACAAAAAAAATTATTGTTTGTTCTATAATCTCCTGATCAAGGTAGACGAGTTAAGAGTTTATTTGTTTTCATGCTTTGAAAAAATAAAATATTTATTAATTTATTTTTTTTCTTATTCTCTTTGATTTATTTTTTTATACGTTTTCAGTTTTGATATGCTAATATCGATGATTAATTTTTAGATACATACACATTATGTTAGTATTTTTTTTTTAAATATATTTTAAAAAACAATCAACACTGTAATACAGAATAAGTTTAACTAGTGTTTAAGAGTGTGACAACTTCTGTCATTTTTAATATATTTTAAAAGCATTTTTTTTAATGAAAATGATCAAATTGATATTTGATGCTTCTTGGTGTTTTTTTATGGTTTTAATATACCAATATATATATATATATATATATATATATATATATATATATATATATAGTTATGATGATTTAGAGATAATATCAATCTAATATTAAACTGATTATTTTATTTTTACCTTTTGAGATGAAAATTCATATTTTTCCTTTAAAATACAATAAAAAAACACCTCGAATCCATGTCAACCAATCAAAATATCTCCCTCTCTCTCACACACAACTCAACAATGATACTATTGAAATCAGTTTATCTATTTTTAATATTAATGATTTGCCTATTTGAGTTGAAATTCCATTTATTTTCTCCTGTGCTTGTCATGATCCCATGCTTCTTTTTTCCTTTTCCTGAAGAGATTTCCCTGCTATGCCAAGAAAGAAGGAATAAAACAGGAAACCTCAATAATCTATATATTCATATTCAACTGGTCCCCGAACTCGTAATATTACCAATTCAGTCCCAAACGTTCCAGAAAACTCCAGGCTGTATATCCTTTCATTAATGCTCCTTGACTTTTGAATGAATTTATTTATAGAAAATAATTTATTTAATAATATATAATATGCAAATTAAACAGAAAATATTGACAAAAATGGGGAAATTTTGGAAGTCTGTTTGACGTTGCAATGCGGCAACAATAATTTTTTAAAGAATTGTTTGCTATCAACGTTAAGATGATAAAAAAAAATAAAAGATTTAATTTAAAGCAATGAAAAATAATATTTTTTGGTAAACTACATCTTGATTGCAGTGCCAAACACGCGCCAGACCTAATTGATAAAATTTTTACATACTGGACTTAATTGAAAAGAGGTATGTAGAATAGGGATCAGATTGCGCGTCGTGTAAATCATACCGAAGAAAATGTCGCTAACACGCCACTAAAAGTGACATCGGGAACTGCATTTTTGTTGCTTAAATAAATGCTTCAGGCTAAGGTGACGTTTCTGTTGGATAAGACACTGAAAGGTCTGAAAGATGTGTCTTTGACTTTCACCTTCAGCTAAGAATTCAAATGAATTTACTGAATACTCCCTCAATAAAAGTATTTTTATACTATTTTCCAGTTTTAGATTGTTTTTGGAACTTCCAACTGTATTTTTTACTGATGACATTGCTTTTCATTTTAAAAAAAATAAAAAATTATTTTAAATTAAAAAATATATTATATATAAATATATATAGAGAAAAAGTAATAAATGATGTTATTGCACTTTATTTTCTAAAAATATATATGTATGTGGTATTGTAAAATGAATATCTTTTACAAGATTTTAAATCAAATTTCTCAATATTTAAGCTTATAATTTTCATAAAATAAAATAAAATCAGCAATCAAGCTTTTGGTTTTTTATGTCACTAGTAATTGAAATTCATGTTATTGAAATTAGATAAATATTTACTCGATTGAATAGACAATATTGTTTTTTTTTTTGTCTAAATAAAATGTTAAAACTTGACCAATTGTTGATTTCAACATCAAATGGCTGTTTGAAATTGTAGTTATAGTTGTTTTTTAAAATATTTTTAATTAAAAAATGTATCAAAATAATATATTTTTTTTATTTTTTTAAAAATATTGTTTATATCAGCATATCAAAATGATCTAAAATCACTTATTTTTTAATTAAAAATAAAAAAATCAAAAATAGTTTTTAAAACAAATTGCGAAACAACCGAAATGTCAAAATCTTGAGCAATCCATTTGAATCGAAATGTATAGAATAGATAGCCCTGAAGTTTGAAAATATTGTTTTTTGTTTCGAGAATAACAAAAAGCAGAGGGGTAGGGATGCAAAAAGAAGAAAAGTAGAAGTCTTAATTAAGGCGGGAGATTAGTCCAAATTGATTACAAGCATCTCTCTTCCTTTCCTTGTTATGCCAAAACCTCCACTAAGCTCTCAAAAGCCTCCCCTAACCCTTCCTTCCCCTAAACAGCAAAAAGAAAAGCATATCCAACACCCAAAAAGCAAAGAGAACAGCAGCATTAGTCAGGAAGAACCAGCTAACCAAGCCACCCGAAGATAAACCCCCACACACATATCCATGGCGGATCTGTACGGAGCGGCAGCATCAGCAGCGGCTACCGAGCCGGAAGAAATCTCGACTTTCCTTCATCAACTCCTCCACAACAACTCTTCTTCCTCTTCTAAATTCATGCAGCAGGCTCTCTCTACCCCGGTGGAGAATGACTTGGAATTGCTAGATCGCCACCGGTTTTCTGAGACGGAGTGCGGTGCTGGTGTTAATTTCTCTGATCCTGATGGTTATTATGTTAAAGAAGGCGTGGAAAATGCGGTCATCTCAAAGAGGGGAGGAGTCTCCGTGGAGGATGATCTAGGTGATTTTAGCTGCGATAGCGAGGTAATTGAGTACCTTATTCAAGCAATTCCTCGAGTTATTTTTTTCTTGAATTGTACGGGTATATATATGTGTGTGTGTTGCTTTAAAATATTTTGAATATAGAAGGGGGTGGAGGTGCAAGCTAATGCAGCGCGGCCGCGAAGTTCGTCGAAGAGGAGTAGAGCTGCGGAGGTTCATAATTTATCTGAAAAGGTTCGATTCGATTTTGCAAGACTCCCGTTTTTATTTTCTTGATTATTATAATTATCTTGATTGTATGGAATTTAATTTATGCGGGTTTGATTTGAAATGGATGGTTTTTTGAATAGAGGAGGAGGAGTAGGATCAATGAGAAAATGAAAGCATTACAGAATCTAATTCCTAATTCTAATAAGGTACACCGTGTTTTATTGAAACAAGCTTTAATTAGTAAGTTGAATGCAGAGAGTTTCGATGGAACTACTGTATGATTTGGAATTATATTCTGGTTTTGATAGACGGATAAGGCTTCGATGCTGGATGAGGCCATAGAATACTTGAAGCAGCTCCAGCTTCAAGTTCAGGTGAGTGGTTTCTAGGGCTCTTTTATTTGATTGTTTGTTTTAACCCATTATGATTAATTAGTTTAGACTCTTTTTCTTGATTTCTTTTCATTTTGAACTTTGTTGCTCTATGAGCGATCCATGACCAAAGCTTGTTTTGGAGCTTTTTAGTGCAACAATGTTGCTTCGGTTCGTTAAAGAATTTGCTGGATGCAGAAGTCAGCTGAACGGTCTTACTTTCCAGGCTATGCAATTCTTATATAGTTAGAGCATCTGGTTAAAATACCTAGATACACCCAAATTCTCATCAAATTTATTTCATGTCTTCTCTAATAGATCTTTCCGAAGTCTATATATCATAAAAAGTTTTAGGCATTCTAATCCATAATCAAATACAATTAGGCCTAGCAAGTGCTATCATTTTTTTATAGTATGTATTTGTGTTTATTGAGTTTGATTTTTAGGCACAAAGAATTCATATCTTGGTTAGTAAAAAGAGCAACAAATTGGCCATTTTCAACTTTGCTTTGATCGACAAAAATGAATCTGATTTTTCAGCTTCAATACTAAAAAGATGGCTCTCACTCAAAATTTGATTTTGCAATGGATTTGATTGCTACTGCTCTGGACTACAGGACCGAGTCTTCCTGTAGTCATGATTGAGCATGACTTCCTACACTTGGAATATAAGTTGGATGGCCTGGTTTTCTGCACCTGGGTGAACATTTGTTTGCTTAAATTTCCATGGGGTTGTTGGCTGGGTCAAAAGCCTCATGTCAGAGGCTGCGCAGAGCAGATACTGACTGGGTTTAACGCCTACATATCTATATTGGATACTGTTTCCATGGAGTAACATCCTAAAAGTTCTGATTACCTTAAGCTCAATGTTAGCATGTGAAGTCACTAGTGACTTCAATGGGAATAATAGCAAAAATAGGCTGGCAGCTATTTTTCACTGTAGCATGTCATATGATTCATATCATGATTGATTTGCAGATGCTAACAATGAGAAATGGATTGAGTTTGCACCCGATGTGCTTACCAGGAGCACTACAGCCAATGCAGCTGCCCTTGTCAGGAATGAGCTTTGATGAAGGAAATGGATTGTTAACTACCAACACATTAACAGGCATATTTTCCGCAAGTGAAGATAGCTCACAGCAAAATGCTCTTAATCTTCCAACCCAGTGCACCATCTCTAATCAACCAATCACTATTCCTTCAGGGTCAAATATTACCTCATCAGAAACTAACTTCGGTTTTGAACCACTGATCCACATTAACCATGCACCCTTCAATCTGTCCACATCTTCAAAGGTAAACTCTATGCAACAACCATAGGAGTATTTATGGGAATTTGCTGGGGTAACATTTCACCCTTTTTTCGGTGATGTGAAGGAAATCTGCAGGGAAGGCACACCACAGGCACAGCTAGAGATGAATCAAACTACGAAGGCTTCTCCATCTGGTGTGTCCTAGTTACGATCTTACTCTTCAGATACATGATCAAAGAAATTACCACCAATAACAGTTTCCATTTGTTCAAATACCATATGAGCTGCAAATGATCCTCTAAACAACTGACATTTCACTCTTTCGCCAGGTCATTTATTTTGTGATTTATAACAGCTTCACACAACTGTAAGAACCGGACTCTTAGCGTCCTTTAACTTCGCTGGAGATGTTTGTCTGAAATTTTATTAGGAAACCAGGTTGTTTCTGTCAGCCTGGATGAATGTTTCTATTGGTACTCCGTTTGAAATCTGTATTTGAAAGAAGGGAATGAAGCTGTAGGGTATTTTACAATGCTTGCCATTTTGCTATGTCTTCTACAGCTTAAAAGTAGGGAAGGCAGTTCTTGCCAGGAATTTTTGAAACGCATGGCTTTAGTTGAAAGCTAACCACAACCCGAGTAAAGACACGGAAATAATGCATGTAACAGGGACTTGTTAGAGAAAGAGCAAAACCAAGAGAATCTTTGGGACTTGTATTTGCAGGCGTTTCTACCGATGCTGATGGCATTTGCTCGAACAGGGATTTCTACCGATTTCATTTATGATTTTCGATTTTCTCAATGCCAAAAGTATATCTCTTGTCCTGATGCCCCACCTTTCAAGAAAGAATTATAACCATAATTCATAATCATAACCGAGCTGAAAAAGGTGGTCCGGATACATCCTTCAAATTCAGTCGCAAAAGTCAGGCAATCATCAAGGAGGGGTGAAGGTACACTTTCATCATACACGAGCACTGGCTTGAACCTAAGATGGTTTCAAAATTGAAAACTGATAGTTAGATATCAGATTAAAGTTGTCATCAGCATGGTTATAAAAGTAACCCACATCATAACTTGAGTTAAACAGTTTTTTAAAATTAAAATAATATTTTAAAAAAAAATGTAAGAAAAATAAGTGCGAACTATCCTAAATTCCTAAAAAAGCAGTAGAAAGGGACGTTAGAGTTATTGGGCCGCAGTTTCAGAGCCAGATTTTCTTTGGAAAGTGACAGCCACATCGTGGCCTGTGCTGTCATTTGTCATGACACGTCCTCGTTTTCTTGGAGGGCAAAAAGTTTGGACTCTCGCCCTTACCCTGAGATTCCTTGCCGTTTTACAAAATTGCCACTTCATACTGGTCAGGAGAAATTGTAAGGTATATAGTTATACACTCTTACTAATAAACATATTTAAATCCGTTTTATATGATTTTTTTTTACTTATAGCTTTAATTTAAAGGTTATTTAAAATGAAAATTACTTTAAAATAATTTAATATCTTTTTTCACATAGCTATATTTAATTGATTTATTTTTTTGGTGACCCCATTTTGTTGGTTTTTGTTTTATTAGAATATATTTAGGGATACCATTTTTTATAAAGAAAAAACATTTTAATATTTTTTTTGTAGTGTATAAAAACAAGCATTGAATAACCAAACAATATTATTTTTTATTTCTGGAAATGTTCAGAATTCTAGTATAATAGCATTTGGTAACTAGTTAATGTGTTGTATTTATAAATATTCAAGAAGCTGAATAGAGTTTGATCAAGTTTTATTGTTATGCTAACCAATGATAATTAACTAAAAATATTTATCAAATACATTTTATTTATATCAATTCATTTCTAACCTTCAAAACTGATATATATTTTTTTTATGAAAATAATTATTATTTAAAAAAATGAATAAATGATATTATATACAAATATGTCATTTCAAAAAAAAAAAATGATATGAAAAATAATTTAAAATAGAATTACGAATACTACCCTATTTAGTAAGTGTAATTTATCTTAAAAAAAATAATAAAGAATATTTAATTTTAATGAAAAAGTAAATCTCACAAGTAACTGCTTTGCTTTATTAAGAAAAAACAATGAAATATGTTAACAAAATAAACTTTATTGACAGGATACATGTGATATTACAATCAACCAATTAAAATGTATATATAGGAATACAATTAAACAATTATGGAAATAAATTATAATCTTTAATTATTTAAAATTTCTGGTTTCATCATTCGACGTGATACATAATTGATGGATGTGTAAATTGGATATCAATCCAAAATATATGGTCTTGATTTGTTTCCTCACACCCGTTAAACTTATTCACATGAGTTTGATATTTATATTTAAAAATAATATTAGAATCTTGGGGGGAAAAAACCTCAATAGGCCAAGGCTATTCAAGCCGATAGCAACCAAATAAAACAAATTGATTTTCTAAGGGCATCAAAAAATTAAATCATAGGACTACAATTTATATATTGAAATATAAAACTCTAGTATATGATATGGTATTACAATCAACAAATTAACACACACAGATATATATATATAGATTTCTCGATGGTTTTGGATTGAAATTCCTTGGTATAATTATTCTTTAATATAATACTTGGTTTTTTTATATAATTAATAATTATACCAAGGAATTTCAATCCAAAACCATCGAGTATATATAAAATTTTTATTCTTAATTTTATTCTTTAATATAATACTTGGGTTTTTTTATATAATTAATAATGATACCAAGGAATTTCAATCCAAAACCATCGAGAAATCCTTCTCCTTTTCTTGGATGGATCAATCTTTGGGAATGGGAGCTTCCGTTTTGGTTTGGTAGACAAATAACGGCATTAACTCATGATTATATTTTGGTTTTATGTGTTTTCTTGGAGGCCAAATCATCTCATAGACCCACACCTTTTCGCCACCTTTTTCCTTCTGTTAAAAAAAAACGCATGCTTTCTTCTCTAATCCCTGATTCTCTCAAAAACCAGCCATGTCGATCCACCATAAAAACCTGTAGAGAAACCCTTTTAGCTGCCTTCACTGATAATTCAGATAATTATAATAAGTTGCACTTGAAATCATAATACAATTATTCAGCCACCAGTAGTCTAATGAAGACGCAAATACCGGCCGTGGCAGTAGTACGGGGTCAAAAGAGATGTCGAAAAGGAGGGGATGCAAGAAATAAGAAGGTTGTTAGTGGTGGTGGTAGTGCAGAATCACAACATGAGATGCACATATGGACTGAGAGAGAGAGGAGAAAGAAGATGAGGGACATGTTTTCTAGTCTTCATGCTTTGCTTCCTCAACTTCCTGCTAAGGTATTTTTTTTAACTCAGTCTACAAGTTTGGCAAAAAAAACAGTTTATGCTCTATAAGGGACGTTAATATATACATTTCTTAATTAATATTACCCCAACATGCGATCTAATTTGGATGCCTTGATGAACATACATAGGATTGTATTTCACGGGGCCGGCTCCTTAATTACACCTATGAAAGTCAAGGAACTTCTCTTCTTTTTTTTGTTAGTTTTATTCATTGTTCAGTTTCAGTTCATTGCGATCTTTGTTTTGATTCTTGAAACCACCCTGCTAACTTTTTGTAAAGCTTTGATGAACAAATTTGAACCCATTTGTGTAGTATTTGAAATCTTTAAGGTTACATGATCGGTAGATCAGTTTCAGTAGGGAGTTGCACTAGGGTCTAATTAAGAGAGAACCTAACTTATCTCTGCTTCTTGTCTGCTGGTTCCCTGTCAAATTCTTGTATTTACTCATGTCTGTCGAAGAACGGACAGCTTAAGTGAATTTTGTCTTCATCAGTTACCTAGGGCTTCTCAATTTAAATTATCTCATTTCTAAAAAACGTTAATCGGTTGTTTGACGCAGAAAGATAGAAGGCTAATGTTTTTATAGCACTGAATAGTTGGATTGTTATTGTTTCTCCCTCCAACTGAAGGGAAAGAACGTACAGTGCAAAAAATGTATGAATTTAGTTCTGATTTCGCATGAAAAGTATGTATTTTATTTTTTGCTTCGCTTCAAAGTTCAAATTGATTTCACACTGAAGCTTGTACAGGCAGACAAATCCAGTATTGTAGATGAAGCAGTAAAATACATCGAGACCCTCCAACAAACCCTCCAAACCTTGCAAAAACAGAAGGATGAAAAATTCCAGGGAGCTATCATTGACCATGAACCATCAGAACTGATCACATCACTGACGGATACAGTTGGATCGAGAGAAGCCTCTTTGGCTGCTCTGGGACCGTCAAAGAACTTCCCTTCAGCCTCAAAAATGTCTCAGAATGCATTTTCTGTCTCTCTTTCTGCGGCTTGCTTCCAGACATGGTTTTCACCAAATGTTGTCATGAACATGTGTGGTGGCGATGCACAATTCAGCGTGTGCTCAACAAGGAAGCCCGGGTTACTTTCCACCATCCTCTACATACTAGAGAAGCATGATCTGGTTGTTGTATCTGCTCATATTTCCTCTGATCAGTATCGTAGCATTTACCTGATACATGCGCATGTAAGTATAACAAACTTGACTCGAAACTTTCCTTTTATGTTTTAGGGATGAAATGAGGGACTGGAAAACAAATAACAGGCTAAGTGTGTCGTAGATATTTGCTGCATTAAGGCATCATCTCTCTGATTTTGCCATGGAGGCAAATGCCACTTGAATGTTTGCTTATCTGAACAAACATGACGTACAGTTGAGGCCACGGCATTACAGTCTTTCAAACATTTAAGTTCCTTGTGAATCTAATTAAATCAAGAAATCTAAGCACAAGGTTATACATATGCATGCCTCGTATGGAAGAAGCATCTTAAACTAACATTTGGTGCAAGGAAGCAATTATTAAATATGTATTTGTACTCTTGCAGTAATTTAGAGAATAATGTGCCAGCATTCCTTCCCCCTTACTGTTTTCAATGTAATTATACATGCTTCTGATTATGTTATGGAGCTTTCATATCAGGCCGACGGAGCTTCTGATCAATATCCAGAGGCAATGTCAGTCGAAGATGCATTCAAGCTAGCAGCAGGCGAGATGAACTTATGGGTCATGTCATGTTGATTTGGAACCATCAACAGAATGGATGTCAACTCTTAAGACTTCGCTTTTTTTGTCGAAAATTAAAGGGCGGTTCGGTTCACATGCGTGAAATGGGGGGTGCATAATAAACTATCAGCTTGATCGATCTAATGCCTGGCAACATGGATATATAGCTTCTTTGGATCCATGCTAAACGTTCCAATTAATTAATTTTCTGCATATACTCAAGCAATGTGAATGACGCTAGCTAGCGCAGAAAACTGCTTCCCATGTCTGCACAGCTGAACATCAGGAAAGGAGATTAAGTTTGGTAAATATACCAACATATATAATTAAGACCAAAGATATAGAGGTTCAAATTTATATTTTTCATCAACTACTCCATTTGATATGCTAGAGTCCCTGCAAATTTATCTTGTGATTGATTTTAGGTATATTCTCGGTGTTTCTTGTTAGTCGCAAGTAGCAATGTTATCAGCAATCTCATTAAACCCCGCTTGTCCGATGGGTCGACTATTCTTTTTTAACCGCTCGACCTGGTAAATTAACGTACAGCTCGATCAAAATCCACTGTTTTAATTATCGAAGCATGGACTGGGTCGGGTTTATTTAATATGGTTGTGAAAACAGTATAACGGATCGCTTGTGATGATTGGCTTGTCAACAAAGCTCGATTGCAGATTATCCTCTGTTTGTGACACGTGTTGAAGGTGCAAGGCAGCAAAAACTACGTAGCATCTCTTTGATCGGGAAGCGAGGAAGAATCGTCTATAACAGATGGAAACCTCATATTAGTCCCCGCATATTCACTTACTCTCCATTAGGTCCTTTAATTAATTCTGTTAATTGGTTTTCAAAGCATCGAGCAGTCCTCAATCAAGTCCTTGCATGGATGTCCGTTGATATTTTGGGTTTTCTTATGTAATAAAAACAATGCCCTTTTAAAGCGAACTTGACATCTTTATTTCTAGTTAATTTTAGAAAGGAGGAGCCGATTGAGAAACATTCTGATATATTGGAAATATTAGAAGGGTAAAACATCCTTTAATCCCTCTGCTTTCTCCTCAAAGCTCAGAAAACTGTATCCAGGCATGACATATGGAATAATTAATTAGTCGAGTAGGATTGAGGTCTCTTGCTTCCATTTACCACTGCCAGGCCCTTCAGCTGGTGGGCTTCTACTGCAGTGCTAAATATGTCGGTAGCAACTAGAAAGTTCATGGGATATGATGCCCATGACAGGTTGTTTTTTCTAAGGGAGTGTTTATCATTATATTTTAAAAGTATTTATAAAACAAATTAATAAAAAATATTTTTCATTTTAAATTTATTTATTTATTTTAATACATTTTTCAATAAAAAATAATCTCGAATATATTCTCATCATGCAGGCACGAAAAAGACACTGCACACTGCGTCAGCTTTTCTTTACCACCAAACCTAACCACTGAAATGGTGGAAAACATGGGAAATATTGGCAGTGACATTTGAGTGTGACAACAAGAACGAGTTATGCTTACTCTCCGCTGGGGCATGAGCACATTATATTTCCTCGGGTTGTCTTTGTTTTATTTATTGCATCTTGTGTTTTTCTCCTTTAATTATGAGGAGTGATGAAGGGTCGCTGGGTGGAGTAGGCATGTTCCTTTTCAATTTTATTTATTTATTTATTTTAATCGTTTTTTTTTTTTTTAAGTAGATAAGAAATAGGTAAGGAAAATGGGAAATCTTGATCGAGAAAGAATACAAAATTTGAAAATAAATTAATGAATGAATTGGTGATAGTCAAAGATGCTCAAGGGATTGTTTGGTTAGTTTCGTTATAGCTAACTCATTTTTTTAGTTCGGTCAACTGCTATTTCGAGCTTTAATTCTAAGGAGATCAACAACAAAATCTGATAAAAAAATATTAATCTCATGATATGAAACATATTAATAGATTTACGGGGTGTGAAAGGTAGATTAGTGAATTAATGCGTGTAGATAATACACCGAACGGGAACCGGTCAAAGCTGAAGGCCGAGAGGCATGTATGTATGTTGATCAATTGATATCTTCGAGGTGTAAGGGATGGAATTGCTATCAAATTCGGGGGTTCGATTCGAGACTGAATTTTCTTAAAAAATAGATTACCTTCGATTTGGTCAGTTCAGTTGAGACCTGATTGAACTTATTTATTAAAAATAAAATAAAATGATATTATTTTAAATAATTTAAATAATCTCTTGTTTTAATAACATGGAAGGGTTAAAAAAAAACAGAGATGAAACTAATTAAATTCCCGTGGGCCCGGAGCTAGAGTTAAATGAAGGGGGTGGTCACTTGAAACATTGGATCGGCCCAAGTTCACAGCCCAGGCAACATTAATGGCAACTGCAGTGGTGGAGGTTTCAGGAGAGCTATAAATAAAAAAAAAAATTTGTAGCTTAATTTGTGTAACTGTGGACACCGCAACGGAGAAGGCAAAAATGAAGGTAAAAATACCTTCCTCTCTTTGAGATGTTATTTGTAGCAGTTCAGTAGAGAAAGTTAAAATCGTGGCCTCACCTTGGGGCCACCTTCTATATATATATATATATATATATATATATATATATATATTAGAAAATAATGTAATTATATAAAAAAAATATTTATTTTTATTTTTACTTAAAAATACCTTAACAAGAGAGTAAAAAGTTATATATAAAATTAATAATTATGTTGTTGGAGGGTTTTTTTAAAAAAAATATTTAATTATATAACTTACTCCTATTAATTGTATAATCAATGTAATATATATTAGAAAATAATATAATTATATCAAAAATATTTATTTTTATTTACAAATACCTTAACAAGAGAGTAAAAATTTATATATAAAATTAATAATTATATTGTTGGAGGTTTTTTTTTTTAAATAATTATTTAATTATATAATTTACTCCTATTAACTGTATAATCAATGACATGATTAAATTATATACAAAATAATTCCACTATATTTAAAATAATAAAAAAATGGCTCTCCAAATGACTTTTACCATTAAAGCACACATCAATAAAAAAACCATATATACACTATTCAAGAAACTATTTTAAAGATTTGCCTCTCTAAAATGTCTTTTACAATTAAAGTTGTCCTTAGACGTAGGCAGATGACATGTACGGCAAACAGACCTCGTGGATTCAAGAAAAACTCGAGAGCAAGATAGGAATCCTGGAAATGTAAATTAGATCTCGGATGGTTTTAAAACCGGGAAAATATTTTGATGCCATTCAATATTTTTTATTTATTTTTTATACACATATAATTATGGAAGAAAACAGAATATTTGATTGTTCTATATTATAACAGCGTACTAACCGATGGATACGGGATCATTTGAGTTGCATTTATTGCTAACCCTACAGAATATTGTATGAGCATAGAGTATCTCGTCTCGTCGGAGAGAAATTGATGGTGCTTTAAAATCTAGAATATTAAAAAAATTATTTTTCATCATGTTTGGACGATGAATAATTATACATTTTTGTTTTATTTTTTTTTAATTTAGAGGTTGGTGACAAGTGATGGATTTATCTGCAAAACAATCAATTTCTAATTTTAAGAACCTTTTCAATGATAAAACCAATGACTGTATCATTAGGAGGTTACACCAAATAAATATTAAATTTAAAGAACAACAATGTTTGTTCTTAGTTCATGCATGATAAATATTGATGAAAAATTGCAAGATAATAAAAGATTACTGACACTGTACATGAGTTGTTTGAAGATGTATTTATAACCTTAATTTTGTTTTGTTTTGTTTTTTATTCAAGAGGTCACAGATCTTTTTATTTTTCTTGTCCAAATCAGAGGTATATCCTGGTAATAAACATTGGCATTGACTATAAATGTTTTCTTGCTTGCATTCACCATGTTAGGTGTATCAAGCGCCTGTAAGAAATTCTTCGTTTAAAAAACAATGTTGATGACCTAAAAAATATTGATCCTAATATTTTACTAGACACATAAATGCTTGAATATGTCCCATAGTACTCGTAGTAAAAATTATAATTGTCATATTAATACTCACACCAAAAACAAAAATATTAGACTATTGGGTTGATTTAAATGAATTATTTTTATAGAAATAAAGTTGTTTATTTAGAAGACAGTAACACTGGACTAGTTAAATTTAAATTGAATTCAACCAAATCAATCAAATTACTAAAAATATAATCGAGTTAATCATGGTTTATTATATGAACGAGTATTTTTTATTCAACTTAAAAATGATTCAAACCAAATTTTAAAATAATAAATTTGCAAAATCTATTTATCTATCAAATAATTCATATTCATTTTATCACCTCAATATTTCAATAATTTCTCAACCACTCCTTGGACAAGAGATACAAATATAATATTCACACTCAACATCATGATAGAGACAATTAATATAAATTATTTTTTTCAAAATAAAATCTCTTTTTAATATTAACTTGAATAGGTTTATATTTAGTTTGGAAAAATGAACTAAAATATTAAAAAAAAATCAGTTATGTCAATAGAAATATACTCGATTGATATTTTTTTCAGTAAAATTTAAATCATGTTTTTAGTTATAAAATTTTAAAATCAATTTACCAGACTAAACCGAGTTTTATAATTATAATAAAAATATATTAAATACTAAAGAAATTCCACTATATATTGAGTAGTATTTGACCTAATCCACAATACTATATGATCTTCCACAAACCATAAATGCAACTTTAGACTTAAATACCCCACTAAATAAAGATTAGTAGACTCTTAGATTATACCACTAAGAGAAGATTAGCCATTAATAATGTAAAATACTTGTACTGGGATGAGATGATGACATTGACTCCTCTCTACTCGTCCCACTCAGTCCAGCTGTTCTCCTCTCCACTCTATTGCTTTCTCTGGCTCTTTGCTCTCAATTGCTTCCCTTCTTTCATCATTTTTGTCACTGCTACAACACCTGCTCCTCTGCTTTCTGTTTACTTAGCCTAAATTAACCTTTTATCTTCATTGTTCTTGCAAAAAAAAACAAAGAAATTCAACAAGAAGTGGACGAAAGAAGAGAGAAAACAAGTACTTGCAGCAGTAGCAATGTCTAACTATTTCTTGAACGATGAGCTATCGAAGAAGACATCAATCTTTGGTCTACGTTTATGGGTAGTGCTTGGTATTTGTGTAGGAGCTGCTATAGTTCTTCTTCTTTTCCTTATCTCTCTCTGGTTCACCTCTAAACGCAACAAGACTAGTAATAAAGCCAATAAGCCTATCGTCACCACTGGTACTGCCACCACTAAATTCGTTTCATCTCTCAACAACCCCACAATCCCCAACATCTCTAAAGAAATCCAGGAAATCAGGGTCGACCCGAAAAAACTCAACCACCCGGATCCTGTTCCGGAGTCGGAGCTCCAGAATGGGGAGGAAACGACTAGTTCTGTCGGTGGGGGGAATAGAATTCATATCGAGATTGGGAAGGATCATAGAATTTCGTATCCCGAGCGGGTAGGCGGTTTGGGGAGTGGGAGTGGGGAGACCAGGTCCGGGCCCCGGTCCGGTGATCAAGCGGGTGCAGTGATTACGGTGCCGGAAGTTTCACATTTGGGGTGGGGTCATTGGTATACCCTTAGAGAGCTCGAGGAGTCTACTAATTATTTTGCTGATGAGAATGTGATTGGCGAAGGCGGGTATGGAATTGTTTACCGAGGTCTTTTGGAAGATAATACTAATGTTGCCGTCAAAAATTTGCTTAATAACAGGTAATGATTATGTTTTAAGTCATTATTATTACTTATTTTATATCGGGTTTGCCAAATAGTTAATTGTCAGCATGCGTTGGCTGTTAAGGTTTATGAGTCTAATGGCTTGTGGTTTTGATGCAGGGGACAGGCTGAGAAGGAGTTTAAGGTTGAGGTGGAAGCAATTGGACGAGTACGGCATAAGAATTTGGTGAGGTTGCTTGGTTATTGTGCTGAGGGAGCTCATAGGTTTGCACTCGAATATTCCGTTCATGATATTTCTTTTGATCTTTGATTTTCAGTGTTGCAAGCTTGAGTTCTGTTTCATGCCTTTGAATTTTAGAATTCTGGATGTAATTATCCTTTTTTCATTGTGTTGCATTTTTGTAGTAATGGGTTTCATGGTTGTTATACAGGATGCTTGTTTACGAGTATGTTGATAATGGAAACTTAGAACAGTGGCTTCATGGAGATGTTGGGCCTTGCAGCCCTCTAACATGGGAGATTCGTATCAATATAATAATTGGAACAGCAAAAGGGTAAATGATTTTATTGAAACATGGTTAATCATAAGAGCTTCAACGCTTTTTTCTCTCTCTCCCCTTTCTATTGCTTGTTATGACCAGAGCTTAATTGAAAACATAGGCTTACATACCTGCACGAGGGACTTGAGCCCAAGGTCGTTCATCGTGACATCAAATCGAGCAACATTTTGCTCGATAAGCAATGGAATTCTAAAGTATCTGACTTTGGCCTTGCAAAGCTCTTGGGGTCAGAAAGTAGTTATGTGACAACTCGTGTAATGGGAACTTTTGGGTTAGTTAGACTTCTTTTACATGCAGTCTATATCTCCATCGTTTTAATCAATAACTATCTTCATGATTTTGGTTGACAAAATGAAATTACATGTATGTTCTGCTCGTTGACAGATATGTGGCTCCAGAATATGCCAGTACTGGAATGTTGAATGAAAGAAGTGACGTATACAGCTTCGGCATTCTTCTTATGGAAATAATTTCTGGAAGGAACCCTGTTGATTACAGCCGCCCTGCAGGAGAGGTTTGCATCCGCCAACAAATTCACTTGGCAAATTGTCTTTAAAATACTTCAATATAGTTTATACATCTATGCCCTTGATATGCATTGGCGAGTCTGATTTTCAGGTGAACCTTGTTGAATGGCTTAAAACGATGGTCACAAATCGGAATGCAGAGGGAGTTTTGGATCCTAGGTTGCCGAAGAAGCCTTCTCCAAGGGCATTAAAACGTGCCCTATTGGTGGCATTACGCTGTGTTGACCCAAATGCTCAAAAGAGGCCGAAAATGGGGCATGTCGTACATATGCTAGAAGCAGACGAGTTCCCCTTCCGAGATGTAAGAGCTCATTTATCTCGGCAACTGATTATTTCATATACAGCTCTATCTCAGTGTTGTCTCTGAAGCTATACCTTGGTATTCCTTTTCCATGTTTATTTGTTTTTATGAGATTGGCATGCCCATATCAATATAGACAGGGCAAGAACCACTAGCTATGGCTAAACAATTAAAGTTTGACAATGCTTTGTGCTAACTTCAGTTTCTAATGGGGTGTTAATTGCACCTTGTTTCTGATAGGTGCATTTCTTAGAAAGTTTTTGACAGGCTTGACTATATTTTGAGCAAATTGCAATAATGTTTTTGTGGTTAATTTTGTCTGTTGAACATGTAAAGCAAATAAAAAATTCTTTGTTTAGTTTTCTGTTGGTGCCACCATCAGGAATGCCTTTTGCTCTTATTTACAGGACCGTAGAGTTGGCAGGGAAGCTGGGCGTTCCCATTACGATGTCATGAGGATGGATAAGCGTGTGACTGAATCAGGTGATAGTAGTGGGTATGAAAGTGGTGTTCAAACCAACAAGTCATTATGGAGAAAGCAAGAGCCAGAAGAGCAGTAAGTAGGCTTGCCAAACTTGTACAAGGTGAACTAATTCACTTGTTTTGTCCGTTTCTCTCCATTCAGAGCCAGTCACTTCTCCTGTATAAGCTACCCGTAATATTTTGAGTTTGCACCATCGGTGGATTCCGCAGCATTTTGAGCCACTCTGTTCAGCCGATCTGAGAACTTCTTGTAAATCCAACTCAGTATACTAGTGGTTGACATAACTGGTTCCTGAAGTACCTTTCTTTCTCTAATAGATCATTTTAATAATGATATGTTTCTAGATTTTTTTCTTCTTTATATCTTTGCTATATAAAGTTTCAGGTCAAACAATTGTGGGATCAGATAGTAGGAAGAAATTTTGTTACAAATATGTTGATTGTATTGCTCCGATGGGACCATCAATATTTCTGCTGAGAAGTTTGGAAATTGGAGCTGTAAATTTTGAAAATTTCAGCCTATGCATTGTTTTCTCAGGAGACAATGACCTAGTCGGAAGAATTCTGCAACCATATCTAATTTTGATCCTCTCCAGTGTATAGGTCTACATGCAAAGCTTAGGATTCTCATTTTTACATGCATGCTTAAAAGTTCACCAGTACATGTGTTTTTTACCTGCAAGATCTGCTCACATTTTGTGTTGCCGACAAAGAACTAGTTCAGAGGTTTGGCAGTCAAAAGAAGGCATAGAGACAAAGGTACTACCACTTCAGATCATACTATCATAATCCCTTAAGCATGCATGTGACTCAATCTGAGCTTTAAATGTTTGAATGTAAAATGCAATGATCAACGATGATTAAGACAACTTTGAATTTGGTGGGAATGCATACGGAAATTTGGGCCCTACAGTACTCAAGCGTGACCTGTTGCTTCCTCCATTGGCTTTAAAGCTCGTGGGGGCCTCATAGGGACAACAGCAATTGTTTAATAAAGATACCGAATTACAGGACCCCCCCAAGATGTCTTTAGCCGAATTTGGTTTTTGACAAGTGAAGTTGTGAGCAACCCTTTTTCTCTTTCAGGATTTGATATCTTGTTATGTCTTAAAAAGAGTTAAAAGACCCATTATAGCTTTGTCTATTTCCACATCTAGTGGTTTTATGAAGCATGAGCATGTTTGTAGTTGGAAAGACTTGATTTTTCTCTATTTAAAAATATTATTATTAGTATCTTTCTATTGTTTTGATCTTTTGACACAAGATATTAAAAAATAAATCTTTAAAATAAAAAATATATTTCCAAACAAAAAATATATTTTAAAAAACAATTGTTATCACAATACTAAATAAACGCACATATCTTTAGTTGTCAAATATGATAAATTAATATGGTTACTAGTTGATCTTGATCTAAAGCCAAGTTAAAGTGAAGTATTTTTTCAGATCAAAATAGATATTGACTTGAGATGAAATTTTATTTGTAGAATTTATTTTAGGAATTTTTCTTATTTAAAATCATGTTGCAGTTTCTTCATTAAAAAAACTTGGTTGACTTATCAAATCTCTTAATTCAACCACTAGACCATTATTACCTGGAGTTTTGTCTCAGTTTTAAAGATTTGGACCTAACCCTAGATTTTTTTTTTAATTTTAAAAAAATATTTTTTATATATTTTTTATGGATCTAGATTAAATAAATATAACCCTAATTATTTTAAATTTTTATAAATTAAATATATACTACCTCGAGTTCAAAATATATAATATAAATCTCAGACTTTTTAAAACTACACTACATCTCTTGGCCGGAGACGATTGCACAAGATTTGACTATTAGTATTACAATAATTACCGAGCCACCCAAAAAATAATATAAATTATACGTGTGTAGGATCGAAAATTTAAATGTATGATAGAATTTGCAGAGCAATGAATCGCATTTACTTTAATCTCGTAATTTCACATAAATATCGAACAATTGAACATCACGACTCACTAGCTTATGGAATCTACACAAATGAAGCATCACCTCCTCCTGGTCCCGATTTTTCCTGCCTAGCCTAAAATGAAGCTGGTAGCCTCGTCTCCTACCTAGCAGCAATTGTCGTTACTTCTATTTTTTTCTCTGGGTGGGGGCATAAATCAACCGACGCCCGACCACGGGTGGATGGGCAACAGGCCCACTAAAAGGAGGAAATCCAGAAAAATAACAGCGACAATAATAATGCTAATCAACTAACTACATAACTTATAAGATTTTAAAATATAATTTATATTATTTTTTTAATATATATTTTAGTTTTTATATTTTTATTAAATAAAATAAAAATAACAACATTTAAACTCGTAACTAGTCAACAAAACTTTGATATTATACCAATAAATTATTTTATCTATAAATTTAAGTTATTAGATGATATTTCAAAATATAATTTATATGTTATTTAACAATAATAAAGTAGTAGTTAAAGTTATTATACTTTGATTTAATTAAAATAATATTTTTATTTTAAAAAGTTAAAATATTTTTCTTTTGATTTTAAAAAAAAAATTAAATTGAATGATTGAGCTTATAAATCATTTAGATTTAACGGAGTAAATTCTAATATGTTGATTCCAAGTTGATATATTAAATTGAATCTAATAGCACTACTACTACTACTAGCAACCTATGTATTCCATGAATTTCTTCTTCTTCTTTTTAAATAATAATAAAAAAGTTCAACTATGAGTGATTTGATGTGACTTTAAAGTGATATTAATAATGTATCCCACTCTAATAATTAAGAAAAAACCCTAAATAAATTTATCATGATCAAGAAGGTATTTTTCTTAATTAATCTTTAACTATCTTGCTTTGATTTTTAAAAAATAAATCCCATATGATAATAAAATAAATAAAATGAAAAAACTCCTCTGTCACATCCAAGTAATTTAATTAAGCCTTCGCCTTTTAAACTGGTACAGCATGCGAATTTTTTATTTTATGAATTACTAATTGTTTCAACTGCACGATCTCTCCAGTTATTTCCCGGCATCTCTGGCTCTTGTCCCCTGCTAGATGCCACTGCTAACACCAAAGAATCAGATTCCATGGTTTCTCCATCCCAAGATCTTGTTTTTGCTGTGAGGCTTTAACAAGGGTGGAGCAAGTTGCAGGTGGGTGTCTATGACCTCATGCTGTCTGTGGCACTGACATAAACTAAACCAGTAATCTGGTCTCGCTAAAAAAATGAATTGGATTGTTCAAACAATTGGGTTAAAGTTCTTTGTATTGAATTCTTTTTGTTTATTTACCTGTCAAATTCGAGGATTTATAGAATGTGAAAAAATATTTTTTATTTGTGAAGGTAAGGAAATCTGCCACTTGACACGCAGAACAGAGCTAGCAGGATTGAGAAAGAACACCGACAACAATGACCAAATAATCAGGGGATAGTCAACAAAAGTTAGAACTTGCAGATGAATTCTTCAAAGCTGCTTTAGTAACCATTGTTGACTGCTTGCTTTGGCCTTGTTTCTGTAGAATTATTTGACCTAAAACATTCAAGATCAAGATACAATTTACGAAGTGTTCATTGTCAAAGCCATGAAATTCATGCTTCTGGCAAGGTTCACCTCATAAACAACAAACGGACAATATATTCCATCCTATCATTTTTCACATCTACTGTGTGCGCGAAGAGGAGCTCGATCTCATAATTCTCATAATCTCGAGTTGAATAAATCATAGACAAATATGCAACCAGTCCACTGCAACTATATTAATTAAAGTAGCATCCAACACCCACCGTCCCACATATGCTACATCAGCTAAAAGACAGATCTTGGTCGTTTGTATAGCATTAGAGTTATCTTTTTTTAAAAAAATAACATATTTTCAAGGATGAAACTCACGACAAGACTCCATTCTATTAGCCGAGATAATATCTATTTTGAAAACTTATTATGTACGAGTGTGAATAGATATCATAATTGGTGGTGTGTGGGAACACTAGTGATGTTGTGCTACCCAGGCCACTTGCCCGGAGAGTTACAATGATCTTATATTGGATAGAAGACGTGGGGTTTTATTCTTTTATACATCACAAAGGTCACCTCTCTCCTTAAGAGATACATTTCAAGTATAGAATCCACTATACATGGCACCTTTTAGGAAGCTATCATGTGCGGGTGTGAACGCATTAATGGGAGCCATTTGTGGAGATGCTAGTCATGCCGCATTATCCAAGTTCCTCGTCCAAGGGCTATGATAATATCATTATTAATTATCAACTTTGATTGCTAATTATATGATAGTTAAACTTTTTTTCTTAATTATGAAATGAACTTTTATATTCATATGGGGGCATATATCACGAGACAAATCGACTTGAAAGAAATAATAATATATTTCTAAAACATATTATACAAAAATTAATTAGATAGACAATTATCATATTATACGGAAATATACAATAAAAATAAAAACATTTATATGACTAAATTATCAAATAGATAAATAATTTATTTGGTGATACGAACATAAAAGCTAGTATCATAAATATAAAAAAATTTAATAATATCATTGTATGCATAGAAAATTATAAAATATGGAAATTATAAAATATTTTTAAAAAATTTATTTAAAATAAAATTAACTGGTCTAATTAAAATATCAAAGGTAAAAATGACTCAATAACATATTTGAACAAATAGTCTTAAAAGGACAGCATACAAGTTTCGAAGCATGGGCCTGAAAACAGATGGACTGGTAATAGTCGTATTCCAGAATGAGCAGCGGCAAACCCAAGGAAATATCAGCTCAGCCTGAGGAGAGAGAAAACCCAACTCACCGAACACAATGCTCTGGGCTGGGCTCTAAATAAAAATGTGGGCCCAGAAGAAACACAAAAATACGGACACACGCGGCGTTGAGATCGTGCAAATTAAAACACTTCACTTGTGATTCACCACATAAACGTTTTATTCTGTTTTTTACTTTCTCTAACTTCAAAAGTTGACATGACTAGTTTTCGACCGAGTTTGAATCACTATTATTAAACTTTGCTTGGCTTCGCTGACATTGATGTCTTCTAAATCTTAAGAAAAATCAATTTAATTTGACTTGATTATTCTGTTGATTTTTTATTTTAAAAGATCAATTTAATTATGTTTTTTTTAGTTTAATTTGTGATCTAGAATTTAAACTGAGTTAGATATTAAATTAAGTTTAATAACTAAAAATATTAGAATACTATCTAGAGTTTTTAATTACCATAAATTAAAAGGAGACTATTTTTTTATATATAATTTCACTAATATATCAAGCGTGACAATGATAATTGCTAAATGCAGTTGATTAATTGATTAGATTTAAAAAAAAATTATAAACTAAAATCTAATCCAGGATATGAAAAGATATTAATTCAATGAAACTTGATTGATTTATTTTTTTTATTGATTTGACAAAATCCAATCTAACCTGACTAAATCAATAATAATAGTAAAATTCTAAAAAATAAAAACAAATAACATTGTTTTAATAAAAATATTTATTCAAGTTAATTTATTGATCTAATTTCATAATGTTTTTTCTGACCGGTCTCTAAAATAAGATGAGATAAGTAAGCATATTTTATATGCTTGGCAGGTCTAGTTAGTTAGAATATCTTTGTTTGATATAGGTTTTATTTGATACTGTATTTAAAAAAAAATATTTTAAATTAATTTTTTATATTTTCAAATCATTTTTATATTCTGATATCAAAATAATTTTTTAAAAATTAAAGATATTATTTTAATATATTTATAAATAAAAATTATTTTTAAAAACAATCTTATACTTTAATTAAAGTAGATGCGTAGTGCGTAGTGCGTAATGCGTAATCGCTAGACTCTCACCCCTGTTTAACCCAAGTGAGCATTTTTTTTTCTCTCTCTGAAATTTCTCTTCTCAAGGCCTCCAAGGACTATTACTTTGATTTTCAATTTAGGGGCCCGATTGAGAATTTTCAAGCCTGCTCGAATTTGTGCTCAAGCTTTTTGCTCTCGTCTTTTCCCAACCTTGTATTATCTAGTAAACATCGAAGAAAAAGTCTACAGACACTAGGAAACTTACCCCGACAGCATTAGAGAGCTCCACATACATTGTAACCATAATTTTCAGACAGATTTAAATTAAATTTGTGAATATTTATATCTTATTTATTACACATCAAATAAATAACCATCTAAAGAAACTTATTCCATTTTTGTTGATTTTGGATTAAATTAGTCATCATTAAACCGGTCTAAGTAGAACTAGCCTATCTTTATAGCAAATATTTTGCCCATTAACATTTAAATTAAATTTTTAATTCTGTTTGTGAATATTTATATCTTATTCATTACACACAAAATAATATAACTCCATTCATGTTGATTTTGGTTTAAATTAGTTGTCATTAAACCTGTCTAAATTAACTAGCCTATTTTTGGAGCAAACATTTTGCCCATCAACATTTTCATACAAAAAAAAAAACTCATATAAACAACATTTTTTTTTTCAATTGGGTTACTAAAGAAAATAAAGAAATAAATAATGAAGAGAAAGAACCACTCTCTCTTTTTGCTTATTTTTTATATTCTTATAACTCACATATATACATGACTTACATAGAAAAATGTCTTGTGAAAGAAGTAAGTTGACAGCTTCAATTATAGCAATTGCAATTTGACTTAAATCAATAAGATAAGATCCACAAATCAAGCTTCAATTGTTGTTGGTTCTGAAATCTAACAGTTAAATATGGCAAAAGATAATTTTTAAAAGTGGTGGTTATTATAAGTTTGGGTTGTTTGGGTGCATGGTTGCGCTATATATAGCTGTATGGAGTGATTGGGCTGCATGCGCCTATGTGGATGTAGATTTGCGCTTGTTTGATCTTTGAATGAGGATTGATTTGAATACATTGCATTGTTGGGTTTGAAAGGTTTTGTTAGAGTCGACAAAAATGATGATACGAATGTTTCACCATTTTCTTTCACTTAGGATAGCTAGCTAGGCCTAAATCATCTCTGTGAATGATTGATATGCTGAGCCAGGTTTTATGGATTTGGTGGAAATTAACAGTGAATGATGCTAACCTCTCATAAAATAAAAAGCAATCGGTCGGTTATGATTAAAAAACATGGTAAACGAGAAAGAAAGTTTGCATTTAGCACGAAATGGTCCACTGGAAAACATATAATCTAGCTGAAGGCAAAAAAGATTCGGGTAATGTCATTTATTCTTTGGAAGGAATAAATCAAGTTTTATTATCCAGGAGGAACGTGTGCGTGGACAAATGGCCAGTAAAGATTAGAATTTGATGGCCACTACTGGGCTGGATACTGTGTGATTAAGCTGATCGATCCATTTGAGATAGCCATACGTCACGGTTGGAGCATCCTCGTCAATGTCGATACTGATAACAAAGCCTTGCTTTTGATTTTTCTTCGTGAATGACAGGATACTTGGCTCTACCTTGATTCTCATCTCCTTAGGAATTTCTATAACTGCTTGGTAAACACTGTCATCACCCCCCACGTTTGTCACAACCCTACTAAATGTCTTTGTTGTTGGAGAGCTGGTTTTGTTGGTAAATATGGCTGTAATGGAAGGATAATTTAGGTTCACTGGCTCTAGACTGCAATTCCATTGATTATGTCTGAGAACAGCACTCATCTGCTTTTCAGTATAGCCAAGGCCACATAAGAAGTTGACATAATCTTGAACATTCATGTCATAGATAAGTCCAGGGTCCATAGCTTTGTTTGGATTGATGTGTCCAGCACCAAAGTCCAAAGGTGTAGCTGGAAGACTTGTCATCTGGTTTTTCATGATGGTGCGAGTGTTATCTTTGGTATATGCCGTGGTCATAAGAGCTGATCGGATGGCTGCTGGGCTCCATTCAGGATGAATCTTTTTTAGCAAAGCTGCTACTCCTGCAACATGAGGCGCTGACATCGATGTGCCCGAGTATAGTGCATAATCTGTTTCCAATTCATATTTCCCTAATTCCATGAATGGCTTGTTTGGTGCAACTGCTGCAAGTACATCAACTCCTGGAGCAATAATATCTGGTTTTAGGACACCAGGGGTGATTGGATCTGGGCCTCTTGAAGAAAAATAAGCCACTTGAGGTGCTGGTTTGACACCCAAATTGGTGGACAAAAATGTCATGCTCTTCACCTTTGCTGCAGTCACGTTAGCGACATACTCTCTAACCAAAGCCCCAGAAACAGTTGGTAGAACTATGCTGGGAATGTTGTAGTCTTCTGGATCTAAAAATGACAAATCTGTCATGAATATTCCAGCATATGCACCTACCCTTTCAAGCTCCTCCTTTTGCCCTTCAACATCAATAGTGGTGCTATTATCACAGAGTACTATCTTTTGGTGAACCTCACTTCTATTCAATGCTCCGTAGTTGCATATTGATTTGGATTCGTTACTTTTGTCATAATATAATGGAACATCTTCGATGTAAATGCTCTGTGGAAAGTAAGATATTCCTTCAAATGTCAACCCATTCTCTAGAGTCATTGTAGCAGTGAAACTCCGATCAAGTGTGCCAGCTCCGACTGTTGTGATCCAAGGTGCACCATTGTACGTGGAATTGTAGGCTCCATCATTCCCAGCTGCACATACAACAAAAATGTTTTTCTCCATTGCTGAAAGTGAAGCTATGGCAATAACATCATTGAAGTAAGGCGTTTGCGTAAAACCCAGAGATAGTGACATAATGTCAACCCCGTCAGCAATAGCCTGGTCCATCCCAGCTAGGACATCAGTCGCTGCGCTCTCTTCAGTATCTGTCGCAAAGAGTACCTTGTACATGGCAACATGTGCGGCTGGTGCTACTCCTCTGGCTGTGCCTCTTGCATATCCGAAGTGATTAGCACCAAAAACATAGTTACCAGCCGCGGTGGATGAAGTGTGTGTTCCATGACCAAAGAAGTCTCTCGCAGAGTCATAGTCATACTTGGTAGAAATTTTTCGTCCTGCAGCTACTAGTCCTTTGCTGAAAGATCGAGCGCCAATGAGCTTCCTGTTACAGGTAGAAGGGTTAAATGCTGTGCCATTTTCACACTTGCCCTTCCATCTCTGAGGAACTGATGGCATGCCTTTGTCATGAAAACTTTCACTCTCTGGCCAAATTCCTGTATCAATGATCCCTATGATCACTCCTTCACCACGAGATGCAGTGGGCAATATTCCAGAGTTTTGTCTCAATCCTAGAAACTTGGGGCTGTGGGTGGTGAATAGCTTTCCAAATGACTCTCTATACGTGCCAATGTGAGCCGGAGATTTCTCAATTTCAGCCAACTGAGAAGGCGTGAGCCTAGCACTAAACCCATGCATGACATGGTTGTAGGAGTACAAGAAAGTCCCCTCGTCATCGGCTGGATTTGATAACGACCTGAGCGTGGACCGGTGCCATGATTCGTGGGTTAAGAATGTGGCAGGCTTGTGAGAGTTGTCCATGTGGACAATGTATGTCTGATATTTTTCACCTTTTAATTCCGCATTGCTTATTCCAATTAGCAACAACAAGAGGCAAGACAACGCTGGAAGTGAAATAAAGTACAAGCAATCCATCGCTTTGATCATGTCTGATCAATAGACTGCAATGAAGAATATGATATATACTTACATGTAAGTAGGAGAATTTATAGTTAATTATGTCATAAACGAAGCTCATTGTTAGTTTCACAACGTTAATTTCAATTCTCTATAATTTTGCTGGTCGATGATTACTAGAGGCATTGAATAAACAAACACAAAATTCCAAAGATGCTACACAAGCAAACACAGTCCGCCCTTGTAAGATTTCCTGCCATCTTGTTCATAGCTGTTGTTCGTCTGAGAATTTTCGGATTCAAAGTCTAATACAGTCAAGCCGGTTGAAAGTAGTTCGGTTGATAATTCAATGAGATATAAATCCATGGACTACTATTTTGATTTTCGATTTAAGGCCCCCGTTGAAAATTTTCAAGCCTGCTCGAATTTGTGCTCAGGCCTTCGGCTCCACTCATTTCAAGCCTGCTCCAATTCTTTTCACTCTCTTAATTCTATCACTTATTCTATTTAAAAACAACGAAACTACTTTTTAGTGATCACGGTGTTAACACTTATATGGTGTTGACTGTGTTACAAAAATATTATTTTTATTTTTATTTTTATTTTATAATTAATTTTTTTATATATTTTTATATCAAAAATAAATTTTTAAAAATATATTATTTTCAAAAACAATATCAGCTTTTAAACATGTACTTTTCTATAATGTAATATGGCCCGAGCTCTGTCGCATCACATGTTATCTCTTATAAAAGAGTTAAATATGCAGATGTTTTTACTTGATTTATAGCTAAATATTTTTTAAAATATAAATAAAAAATTTTATTCATACATGTACTAAAATAAATTAAGAACTATGTATATCAATAAATTTAAAAAAAACTGAAAAAATAATAAATATAGATTAAAATATTTAATCTCAAAAAATGATATATTTACCCCATTATGTTTGCTAAAATTTATTAATTAAAATATTTTATTTATTCAATCAAATAATAATAAAAATCGACACATATTAAAGTTTTTGAATAAAATAGGAAGAATCTATTACTTAATATTGCACATATTAGAAACACTGTTTGAAAATAAATATTTTTTATTTTTTTAAAATAAAATTCATCCAACATACAAAAATATATATAAAAATATATATGAGAGGTATGGGCGTGTGATAATTAGCCCCTCATCTTGGAAAATAAAGAAAAATGTCTACATCAATGTGATGTCCCTACACCCTGCTAGAGTAGTCCATTATACCATCTATCATTCATGCTTGAATAGAGAGCCCAAATTATAGAGGGGTCTGGGTGTGATAATAAATGAAAGATATTATCTCATATAATGTCATTAAAAGGATTAAAAATTGTAATATCATGATAACACTATGATGTTTATAAAATAATTTTAATAATATTTAGGCAAAATAAAATGTTTATACAAAAACAAAATTTTTATAAAAATAAAAAAAAAATATTATTTTAATATATTTATAAATGAAAAATATTTTCAAAAATAACAGCAACCACAATCCCAAATAATTATTTTTATTCGGCTTGTAAATTACACATTTCTTTTCTATTTTTTTCCCTCTCTTCATTCTCTCTCTATATATAGTCATTCTCTTGTTTGCTATAAGAGATTTTAATAGTGGTTTTGTCTTTTATAAAACAAAAATAAATAATACTTTTCTTTTACAAGCAATAACTTGCATTAGAACAATAAAAAAGGTGGAAAAAATATTAAAATGAATCTACAAAATAAATGGGTTGGCAGAAATTAAAATAAATAAATAAATGCAACTCCATGATCTTCTACACTCAGGAGATTCCAAGATGCTATAATCAGGTGAGGCAGCGGCCAAAACAACATCAACGATAGCAACCCGAAATGAATTTGAATCGATTCCCATGGAGTTTTAGGGAGTAAATAAACACGAAGATCAAAACTAAGCCACAAAGCTATAAATTCTAGTCCCACCCTGTTTGGCAATTTTATCAGCCATAAAATGTTTTAAAAGAGATATATTAAAATACACACTTATATTTTTAATTGAGATTATTTAATTAAAATAAAATCATGTTTGGCACAATATTTTTTTTTTTAAATTTTGTAAAAAATTAAAAAAAAATACTTTTTATTTTAAATTAATTTTTTGAGAGTTTTTGATCATTTTTATGTGCTAATATCAAAAATAAATTTTAAAAATAAAAAAAATATTATTTTAATATATTTTTAAACAAAAAATAATTTCTAAATGACTTTAAAATAATATATAACTATTAGCTAATATTCACGTTCTATGAATTGACAATATTTTAATATAAAAAATGTCACGTCATATAATAAAAAATATTTTTATTTAAAAAAAAAATAGCTCTAGCACTATCCTTAAAATAATTGAATTGATAAGATCTTAGTAGCTAATATTGACTAATCACACGCCAAAACTTCGCTAATTTAAATTAGCGATTATCTGTTATATACAATTTTAACGTTGTGTTTAATAATTTTTAAACAAATAAGATTAGTTAAGTGTGTTTAATATTTTCTGAAAAAATATATCATAAATGTGTCATCATCAAACTTCCAAAAAGCAACAAACGACAATATTCATAATAAATTGAACAATCGACACTATTCATGGGCCTTTTATTTTTCCCTAGTGGTTGTAGCTATTGACTTTTAATCCTCAAAACGATATGCGACTAAAGCGACCCGCTACCAAATAATGGACTGCCGCCTGCAGGAATATAGGTAGGAGGGTTATTATTTATTTATTTAGGGGTTCGAGTTTATTTATGTATATCTTATCTAATTTAATAGGTCTTGAAATTAATAATTATATAAATCTTTAATAATTATCATATTAGTAATTATATAAATTTTTAATAATTATCATATTAGTAATTATATGATTTTATACCTGATATCATTGAAAAAATAAACTTCTTGATCCTAAATTTTTATCATGTAGACACTCACTAAATGATTATAATGTTTATTATTTCTTTTAGCCTATGGCTTCCATTAGCCTGTAATCTAGCCAAAAATATATGAAAAAAAAAAATACCAAAAACACTACTATACACATGGAGGGATAAAATCCAAAAAAAAAAGAAAAGAAATTTTTTTTTTCAAAAGGACACCGTAGTAAAAAAAACAAAGTCCAATAAAAAAATATCATGAAAACCTTGAGCTAGTCGACCTAACTTTATCAGCTTGTTCTTAAAATAATCAAATGGTAAGAAAAGTGAAAAAATAACAAAAATCAAGGGGAAAGAATTTAATATAAAATGATAAAATTGAAAGAAAAAATCATAAAAATCAAGGGAAGAAAATATGAGTCAATTTGGGTTAACTAGATTAATCCACCATAGATGACATGAGAACAAGATAAAAAATAGACCTTCAAAAGAAGAGCATAACAAAAAAAGGCTCTGGTTAAATAAATAAAAAAAATATCGAGTAAGAAAATACAAGTCAACCCGGGTTAACTTAATCAACCTGCACTCGAGATAACCCAAAAATCACATAGATCAAAGGCAAATAATTTAACATCAAAGTATGATCACTGTATAATTTCTCATGAGCCAATTTAAAGGCACAGAGATCATGACACAATAACACGTGTGTTACACGCTTCAACATCTTTTTTATAATAATATTTAAAAACTTTAAAATTATAAAGTTGTCTTTAAAAAAACATTATAAAAAAAAAGCCCTGGAAGAAGAGGACTAAAACATCCTCATATATAGCCTTTATTTTCTTGAACCACAAAGTTAATGTTATCATATATTATTATTTTTTAAAAAGCATAAAGAAACCCGTCTATGCATTTATATATTTTTTCCTCTTTAATGGCATGACTGTAATTTTGTTGTTTTAAAAAATCTCTTCACCCAAATATTTGTTTTTGCTTTTAAGTGCTTACAATGGAATAAAAACACGTATGGACCATCTTATCTCAAATAATTTTATAATGATCTTGTATTTTATGAAAAAGATATTTTTATTCTTATGTAATTATGTTGTTTTAAAAAATCCCCTCATCCAAATATTTGTTTTTGCTTTTAAGTGCTTACAATGGAACAAAAAACATGTATGGACCATCTTATCTCAATTAATTTTGTAATGATACTGTATTTATGAAAAGACATTTTTATCCTTTTAGGCTTAATAAGTTTTTTTTATATTAAATTGAATTATAAAGAATATTTTTTAATAAAATTATATATAAAAAAATCAAATTACAGAGAAGGTGAGACTTAAGAGAGAAGAAAATCTTGTGGCTTGAAAAATTAGCAGGCTTCGATGACAGAAACATGATATAACATTAATTATTAAGTAATAATTTTGGTTCGTAAATCACGGCTGTATAGATCGAGGATGAGTGCGTGCAAGATTCAGATTTAACTTTAGCTTGAGGCGACGAATTACGACGACATTATCTTGAAATAAGATGCCTGTGGCCTTTGAAAGTAACTAGCACCTTCTTGTAAGAAGTCTTGTTTGGGTCGTGACATGTTTTTTGTGCCCTAGCTGGGGGCATGGTGGGCTCTAACACCACCAATTACATGTGACTCTTTGTCAAGTTCTATAAAAACAAGTGACTTAGTTTCTTGGCAAGTGTTGTTGGAAGGTATTTTTAAAAATATTTTTTTATTTAAAATTATAATGAAATGATATATTTTTATTTTTTAAAAATTATTTTTGATATTAATACATGAAAATGATATATTTTTTTTATATTTTTTTTAAAAATACTTATGAAATACAATATCAAACATCCCTTTTACTTAATCAGATTGCGATGTCCAGTGATCTTCATCTAGAAAAAAAGGGGATGGAGGCAGTGAAAGAAGCAAGCCCACCATTAAATTGACGATAATTTGGCATGCTTCACACAAGAGGAAACATTAGTCTCACAAGATTCCTTGATGATGGTAGATTTTTGGTGGTGCCAAAACTTTTCTTGCACGCGGTGACTACCATTTACAAGTTGCAGTTGCTGTCTTGGTCCACACATAATGAGGTCTTCCACTTGATGCTTTATCAGGACCAAACGTCTCTTAAACTGCATGCTCTTAATTATGTCCGTTTCATCAATTTCTTAATTCACCCGATCAGACTGGCTTTGCTCCGAGAAATGTCCATGCAAATGGAGACTGTGTGAATTACTTTGATTATATTGTTTGAGTATTCTGATTATTATAACATTTTACTCTATGATTGAAAATCTATTTTGTAATTATTTGAAATTCGTCGAACTGTAATATCTTTTTTTACTGTAAACCCCATGTTGGATTCAAAAATATATACAGCAGCCAGCAAGAGTAAAAAATAAAGAAATTGATTCATTAGGTTTAAAGTTTTGTGATGATTTATAACTGGAAGTCTAAGATTTATCTAACGTGTGACTCTTGCAGACAGCTTGGCAATCGAAGAAGAGTCTAAATCGACTAATGATTAATGACTTTCACGTAATCGATTATTATAGAGTTGGTTTCGCTTGTACATATCATTTGGGCATAATTCAACTCGGTAACTCGTTGATTTAAGTCTAGTTTGAAGTAATTTTTATTTTTAACCTGTTTGATCAGGAAGAATCCAATCAAATTCACTCATTCGACTAAACCAGATGCAATAAAATAGTATTATTCAACTTTAATAATTTTATTTCTTATAAAAAAACATGTTAAATAAGCCCATTTGCAATGGATAGGTGGGTATCAAGGACGTAAACCACACACACACACACACACATAAATACACACACACATGAATACATGATGCATGTATACATGTACATGCATGGAGGGTATCGAGCTGACATACTTCCGAATTCGCTATATAAACAAGCCCAGACAGCTTCACTACAGAATTCTCCAAAGACGACTATCTCCTACCATTAAACATATCACATGGCTACTCGTCGCAATGTTCTCTTGCATAAGTTGTGGATTTGTTTTATCACTTTCCTATACTTCAGCATCGAATCATTATCACAAACCGACAATTATATTGTTCACATGGATTTATCAGTGATGCCCAAATTCTTTGCAGGCCAGCATCATTGGTACCTGTCCACTCTTGCTTCTGTATCTGATGTCGCTGGTATAAGCACAGCCAGAGCTGCCACTTTTACGGCCTCTTCTAAACTTCTTTATAGCTATACTCATGTTGTCAATGGCTTTAGTGCTAGTCTCACTCCTTCTGAGCTCGAGGCTTTAAAAAAGTCTCCAGGCTACATTTCTTCCATTAAAGACTTGCCTGTTAAACACGACACAACTCATTCACCCAAATATCTTGGCCTGACACCCCAGTCCCCAGTATGGAAGGCGTCAAATTATGGCGACGGTATCGTTATTGGGTTGGTGGACACGGGTGCGTGGCCAGAGAGCGAGAGTTACAATGACCATGGCATGCCTGAAATTCCAACGACATGGAGAGGAGAATGTGAAGGTGGCGCTCAATTCAACTCCTCACTGTGCAATAAAAAGCTCATTGGAGCTCGATTTTTCAACAAAGGCCTAATTGCAAAGCAACCCAACGTCACCATATCTATGAATTCGACACGCGACACGGAAGGACATGGGACCCACACATCTAGCACAGCTGCTGGAAATTACGTGGAAGGTGCGTCGTATTTCGGCTACGCCGAAGGAACTGCTAGTGGCGTGGCTCCACGGGCACATGTAGCCATGTACAAGGCTCTGTGGAATGAAGGTTCTTATACAACCGATATAATTGCTGCGATTGATCAAGCAATTAGCGATGGGGTAGATGTATTATCTATATCACTGGGCTTAGATGGAGTTCCTTTGAATGAAGACCCTATTGCCTTGGCAACATTTGCAGCCATGGAGAAGAATATATTCGTGTCTACTTCTGCTGGAAACGAAGGGCCTATCCATGCGACACTGCACAATGGCATACCTTGGGTGTTAACAGTTGCTGCTGGTACTCTAGACCGTGAATTTGACGCAGTTTTGACGCTCGGCAATGGAATTTCGATCGCGGGCTCATCTTTCTATTTGGGGAGCTCATCGTTTAGCGAGGTACCTATCGTTTTCATGGATGGATGTCACATTATGAGCGATTTGATTAAAATTGGACCGAAGATTGTGGTCTGCGAAGGTGCGTTTGATAGCAACGACTTAAGTGACCAAGTTGAAAATGTCAGCAGCGCGAATGTTACCGCAGGTGTCTTCATAACAAATTTCACAGACACCGAAGAATTCATCGGGAATGGGTTTCCAGTGGTGATTGTGAGTTTAAAGGATGGGAAAACCATCACAGATTACATCAAAAACAGCAACAGTCCACAAGCAAGCGCAGAGTTTCGGAAAACAAATCTGGGGATTAAACCGGCTCCAAGAGTTACTAGTTACAGTTCTAGAGGGCCATCCGCGAGCTGTCCATTGGTCTTGAAGCCTGATATTATGGCTCCAGGTTCACTAATCTTAGCTGCATGGCCTCAGAATATAGCGGTGGGTTTGAACAATTCACAGCCTATGTTCAGCAATTTCAATATATTGTCAGGGACATCCATGGCTTGTCCGCATGCAGCAGGAGTGGCTGCACTCCTGAGGAAGGCACACCCTGATTGGAGCCCAGCTGCTATTCGATCAGCCATGGTTACCACTGCCGATACAATGGATAACAGTATGGAGCCTATTAAAGATATTGGTTTTGGTAATAGAATATATCCAGCTAGTCCTCTAGACATGGGAGCTGGACAAGTTAACCCCAACAATGCTCTAGACCCGGGTCTCATTTATGATGTTAATTCAACTGATTATGTGAGATTACTTTGTGCCACAAATTTCACTGAAAAACAAATCCAAGTTATCACAGGATCATCGTCTACCAATTGTTCCAACCCATCCAATGACCTCAACTACCCTTCTTTTATTGCCTATTTCAACGAGAAAAAATCACCATCAAATTTAACCGTTGTGCGAGAATTTCACAGGACAGTGACCAATGTTGGTGAGGGAATTTGTAGTTACACAGCAAGTGCTACTCCCATGAGTGGGTTAACAGTCAATGTCATGCCAGACAAGTTGGAGTTCAAGACAAAGTACGAGAAGCTAAGCTACAAACTGACTATTGAAGGCCCAGCACTTCTGGACGAAACAGTGACCTTCGGTTATCTCAATTGGGTTGATTCTGAGGGTAAACATGTTGTCAGGAGTCCCATAGCGGCAACAAGTTTGAGCCCGGCGTTGTCTTAGAAAAAAATGAATTAACTGGCTACAAGTTTACTTCTATAGCTGCTGTTGTTTAATAAATTATATATAATTGGTGGGGGAACTTTCGTGGAAATAGCTTCTTCTTCTCCTTTTAATATATTATAGTTGCTTGTTTAATCTCATACGTATCCATCTCAAGGAAGTAAAAAACAATAAATCAATCAAGCTTGTTGCTGTTTACAAAACTTTAACATAATTTCCTTATAGATATATTCGAGCTGTTAATTCGTTTCTTGTGCAGAGGTTATCCCAATTATAATGAAATATTTACATGTTCCATTAATCATCTTAATTTTTAGGAATGCAAGTAGTCTTGGTCTTCAAGGGTTCAGCATAATGATAAAAAAATTATAAAGGTTTCGAGTTCGAATCAAAATATGCATTTCTTATAAAAACTTAAAATAAATAAGATTTTACTCTTTTATTTGGATTCACAAAATATATTTTATTTGGAAAGTAAAGCTTCCTCGTATCCAAAAAATATACAAATAATCTTGTGGATAATTTAGGTCCTCGGAATATAGAAAATTGATAAAAAAAATTAAAAAAAACTATTAATCTGGACCAAGATTCAAATTGTGAGTTTATAAACTTGATATAAATTAACCTTATGCCATAGTTTTTTTTTTGAAAAAAAAAATGAAATCAAGTTGTTCTGGATAAAAAAAAAAAACCCTGAAAAATAACGTTATCAAGACCTCTCATCTGGTTTTGTTTTAAGAAATTTATCAATACATCTCTCTGCTGTAATATCGTGATATTATTTTGAAGATCTTTTCCGACCAAAACAAGAAAACTAAGGTAATTTTACCTTATAGCAATATTTCATGACAGGACCGTACTATACCAAGTTCCAGCTATATAATACAAGACACTCCTTCCCACGCCGACTTGTATAGCTGCAGCCCGTGACTCACATGCATTTAGAAAGCAGTGCTGAGTCTACTGATGTGACGTGTGTGTATGATCAGTGTCCATTTCTAAAACAAATATCATAACTATTAAAAATATTGTTGTTCATGACTATATAAAAAAAAATCATCAAATTAATTATAACAACAGTCACAAAATGAAGGATTATGGTAGAACAAATCAAAAGAGACACTCAAAGAAAGAAAACGAAAACGACATCATGCCATCACTAAACTATATATAGATAGACAAGGTAAAATATATTTACTTTCAATTTGAATAATATTTTTTTTATCCGAGAAAATCTCATCTTCAAAAATCATATTTTGTAAATATAGATAAACAATTAAAACTTCGGTTATTTCAACTCTTATAAAAATTACATGTTTTAACTTAAATTCAAGATAAATTTTTTATTATCACATCACGTCTATTTAGAACAATTTGAACAATATCATCCAAACAAGAGTCATGAAAACAATTGGAATGCGATGCATATGCTTTAATATCTATATAATCAGTAAACCAAAGTATATGTGCACTCTTTTTTTTTCCATACTATTTCCCTTTTTTCCTTTTAATTTTATCCATTTTCTCCTCAATTATGTTCTCAAAATTACTTATTTTTATAATTGTTAGAGTTGTTTTTAAGCTGATTAAATCACTTTAATCACGTATAACTAACTTTTTCATTACTTAATTTTATATAAGAGCCAAGGGAAGATTTCTGTTTTGTCATTTTTTTCTTCTTAATTTCGTTCTCAATTTTTTTCATTGATTAGCTAATTGTTTTCAAACTCATCAAGTAAATTAAGTGTTTGTTTCAGATTGTAATTGAGAATGTTTTTAAAAGTATTTTTCATTTATAAATTAAGTGTTTGTTTGAGATTGATTTTAAAAATATTTTTTATTCACAAATACATTAAAATGATATTTTTAAAAAAAAATTAAAAAATATTTTTAACATCAATACATCAAAATGATCTAAAATATTAAAAAATTAATTTAAAGTAAAAAATATTTTTTTTCAAAAACACTTTCTAAATACATTTCCAGACATCCTCTTAATCATGACAATAAAATTTTCATTTAATTTAATTTAAAAGGAGCTAATTGTTGATTCCATAATGTATATTTTTTCGAAATTATTGAACGATAGAAAGCTTAATCATGCAATCCTCTTGTATATCTTGAAATCCATGACTGCTGTAGAGACACGCGGTAGTGATCATCAGGGATTCATCGTCAATGTTTTCCAGTATCAGTCTTTCGCATCAATCAATTAAAGAATTAATGATACATGCAACGGCATAGGTGAGGCATTTATGTCTGTTTGATTTGAGATTCTCATTCAAGTTATTTTTAAAAATATTTTTTATTTATAAATATATTAAAATAATATTTTTTTAAAAATATTTTTAATATCAATACATTAAAATGATATAAAATATTAAAAAAATAATTTAAAGTAAAAAATAAAAATAAAAAATTTTCAATTTTTTTTCAAAAATACTTTTTAAATATATCATGATGATAAAATTTTCATTTCATTTAATTTAAAAAGAGCCAAGAGTTGATTCCAGAAAGTATATTTTTTCCAAATTATTGAATGATAGAAAGCTTAATCATGCAATCCTCTTGTATATCTTGAAATCCATGACTGCTGTAAAGTCACGCGGTAGCGATCACCAGGGACTTCATCATCAATGTTAATCTTCAGCTTCCAGCATCAATCTTTCGCATCAATCAATTAAAAAGAATGAATGATGCATGCAACGGCATACGTGGGGCATTTATGTGCGGTGAATGTTTTGGAGTGCAGTATCTTTAGTTTTTTAATGTATTTTAAAAACAAATATTAAATTAATATTTGTTACAGGTTTTTTATATAGTTTTAATATGTCAATTAAAAAATAAAAATATTACATATCACGATATCAGATCAATGTTGACAAGCACACCAGGGCGTAGCTATCCTTCGTTAAAGAAGGCAAAATGCAAAGAGAGAGAGAGGATATACAGAAACTCTTGAATTTTGAAAGGTTCTATCTTCTTTAAGTTGAAGTGTATTAAAAAAACATATATATCACATAATTAATATTTTTTATACTGAAAAAAATATAGTTTTGATCATGAAGAAATATAGAGAAATTGCTAATATATAAGAAATATTGTCATATAAAGAGGATGGAGATTCTTTCATATGTTACGAATTGCGTGGTATGTTGGCTAAATTTATCTACCAATTTTGAAATTAAAAGTCACATTATTTGATCGCAAAATCAATTATAACAACAATATTTCGAATTCAAAAAATCCAATAAAATCATAGCCATTCTTCGCTTTTGTTTTCAGATTTTTGATTGAATAACTATGTCCGATCGTGTTTGATCAAGAATTTGAATCAATAAATCACCAATTATAATTTCAGCCCATGCTCTGGCTGAGAAATGGAGAAAGGTAGCTGCGAGCATCTCCCCATTGCTGAATGGAACAGATATAAAGCTAGGAAAACTACAAACTTTGATCATCTATCTGTCAGTTAAGAAGAAGAAGAGTTCTTGCAGCCATTTTTTCCACCAATTTTCATCTTGGTTTAGTCAGTCGGATGATTCAGAAAAATCTAATGAAGGGGTGGCTGCTTATGATGGAAGATGGAGATTCCATGTTGCTGGTTGAATGATCTCAGAGTCATCATGCACGACATGCAGCTGTATGTATGAGTTATAATACATTTTTCCGACTAATTATAAGGATTTGACCCAACTTTATCCTCCCATGGCTTGGTGGCACATCACATCCCCGCCGAATAAGATGTGAAAACGGACAAGAGTATCGCTGAATTCGTCCGAATAATCTTATAGTTTGGATGGTATGGTGTGTACACACAATACTCTGAAGAGAAAATATTTTAGTAAAGTTATTCTCTGAGATTGATTCTTGTATAATGAAAAATAAAAGGCTACGCTTTCTCGGATCTTAGAATTACAATATTAAATATAGATAGAGAGAAAACACGAACAATCTATTTGAAAAAACAAAAATTAAACCATTAAAAATTTTAAAATATTAAAAAAACAACCCAATTCAGTGATGAGATATTTGAGCTGTCCATGCATCTTCTTAAACTTGAAGTCGGAAATATACATACAATATCTTACATGCATATTTCTCTACTGCCCAGCAAATGATTGAGTGGAGTTACAGCGATTGGTCGAAGTGGTAGGGACAAGCCGGGTGAAGGTAGACAGTTACGTGTATAATTCTCTTGATGGAAGTGGACGTGACAGCTGGTGCATGCCGACCGCGGTCACCGTCCCTGGCGTTGCCTGTTTCATGACCTTGAAGCTTGGCTGCGGGGTCTCTGAAGTATTTGTTTTTTTTAAAAAAAAAAAAAAACAAAAACAAGAAGGGTTTTGCATCTACAACAATGTCGATTGGGGTCACTCACTATATTTAATTTATTGTTTTTATAAAATTATATTTTAATTAAAGATACATTAAAATAATGTTTTTTTTATTTTTAATATTTGCATATAAAACTATAAAAAAACCCAACTTAATATATTTTTCATGAAAAAACACTAGTTAAAATGTATTGCCGAGAGAGAGAGAGAGAGAGAGAGTAATTATAAACCGGTCAGCTTTCGTTTCTAATTAATTAATCAAATTTAGTATTTAAAATTTAAGTGATTGAATGAGCTCCGAGAAGTTTTTAAATGATAAAATCCCCTTTTAATCTAGTGAATTAATTAATTCAAAATTGAAAAACTATTTGATAATTTCAGGTTTCGATTCCATGTTTGAATTTCTCCTTTATACAGCAAATAATGTGGGTGGTTGCTATTTTAGTACAGTCCTTTCCTGGGGTGAAAAGAGAGCCCACTCGCTCTTCAGTCCAAGCCCAGAGGCAAACATTGCTAGGTTCACCTGCAGGTCTAGGAGCTGTTGGATCGTATATTCATCATGGGCTTGGAGATTTGAGTCCGGTTGATAAGGCTCTGTGTTACCGCGGCCATGTTTCTTTACCCTCTAATTGTAATCAAAATTAAATCAAATGACCATAATTTAACGCATGAGAAAAATATAATAATTTAATATATTATTTTTGAATTATTCTTTTTTATGTACGATAATTAATTATCATACATGATACAATTTGATGTAAGATAACTAGAATTGGTTCGATTTGACTCGGTTTTTACATAGTAATAAAATTTGATGTTAAATAACTAGACTTGGTTCGATTTGACTTGGTTTTTTAATAATTTTTTAATATAAATGATGCATTAGTTCCAAATATACTCCCCCTATTCCAATTAATTGATAAATTAATCTCAAGATGTTATAAAAGAATAAATAATTAACATAGAAGAGCATAGACATCAAAACATAATCAAAAAAGACAAGAGAGAAATACCTTGTTTAATATGAATTCTTCTATTATTTCAATGTGTGTAAGGAATACAAGACAAGTGGTCTATTTATAGGAGAAGGAAATGAACTCAAGGGTTATGAAAATCCAAGAGTTACTTAAGAGTAATGGACATTCAACACATATAAATAAAATTTATGATGAATTTATAACACAAGATAAATAATAATAATAATTATTATTATTATTATTCAATTTTGATTCAGTATTTGAATTTATTACCCATCTCATATATCCAATCAAAGAGATGCATTAACTCAAAAATATGTGATGCTCTCTTAATCTACAATTTAATTTTTTCTATGAAGAACCTCTCTATCTTTTTTTTTAATATTTTAGGTGAAAAAAATAGGATAATAGAAAAAACATTCAATTGCCTGAATTATTTGACGAGGTAAGGAAAATAACAGAAAAATATAAAAAAATGGAGCAATTCAAGTACCCAAATTACTCATCCTACAGGCGATTAATTTTCCTTTTTCTTATCCTTGCCTCTTCTTTCATTTTTTTTTTTTTTCTGGTGAAAAAAACTATATCATGGGTTCTCCAGGGGTATGACTGAAGGCATAAAATCCCCCCCAAAACAATTATTTATTAGGTTATTCAGGGATAAATATTTGAAATTAAAATATATTTTTTTAATTTCAGGTTTGAATTCTGTAATTATTAATATAATAATTACTAAAAATTTATATGAAAATTAATTTTAGAAAAACTTATAATATTAATTACGGTGGATATAAGCTGAAATTAAAATCCAAATTAATTAATAAAAATAATCCCAAAAGTGACAAAAAGTAGTGAGTGTGCAACAAATAAAGCTATTAAACGGAAGAAGCATGAGGATGCCAGCTCAGATAACGCGAGGCAGCATCCTTCCACATGGGTTCACATGTCCGTCAAAGCCCGTGGTCATGAGCAATTTTATTAATCATGTTCTGTCAGGTGAACCTAGTAAGTTTAGAACCTTGTTTATGTTGGATTTTATATTAATCTGGAAATTCATCTAATTAAATAGTTTAATTAGGTGGATCAACTGGTAAATACATAGTTCCTCTTGAAATTCGGCGACATTTTAATTTTTTTTAAATTAATATATTAAAATAATACCAGCTGATTAAATTTAGCTGTTTCACCCACTCTATTATCCAAGCTGGTATTTTCGGCTATGCAATTTCTCATTCTCATTTTCTCTTTTCCAGTTTGACTAATTGACAATCCAAATTATCTGTAATTTATAGTCTAGAGAGACAAACAAGTTAAGTATCTGTTTGATACGTGGCTAAACCGATATTTGGTTGTGGTTGTTTTTTTTTAAATAAATAAATATATTTTGGTGTTTTTATATTATTTTGATGTGTTGATATCAAAAATAATTTTTAAAAAATAAAAAAAAATATCACTTTGATGTATTTCAGCATGAAAAACACTTTGAAAAACAATTATAACCACACTCCCAAACACCCTCCAAACCTACGGGGATATGGAGTGCATTACCCAGTAAGGAGAGCCCTGGTCGATGGATAATTCTTTTATTTTTATAAAATAATTTTAATATGGGAAAGATGGGTGGAGAATTGTTTTTATATTTAGTTTCTGATAAGAAATGTGTTTAATTAGAGTAATAAAAATAAAAATATAAAATAAATTTGTCTACGAAACCATTTTATTATACTTTTAAAATATAATATACATAGAAATATATGTTTATTATCTTGTATTTCTTTATCTTAAAAACAACAATCAAACACTATTTAATTGTAAAAAAATACTGCTTTAAAACATAAATGAACCTCAACTTTGAGTTGGCTATGGGTCAGTAGCCCAAATTGTCCTCCCACCGTGATTATTCACCATCCCGGGATCCTAACGGTGAATCATCAACGGTATGAATCTATTTTCTTCCCTCAAAGATTGTTTAAACGAAATTAAGAAGTTAATTAAAAAACTTTAGAGTTTAAAACCTAAAATTGATTGAATTGATATATTTAATTAGATCAAGGGTTAACCAATAAAATTCAATTAATCATATTAAATTCACTCTAAAGCTCATAAAATCAACATTAAAAAATAATAATGATATCATTTTAATAAATCAATGAACTTGATGACTGTATAAATTAACTGAAACAACTCGATAATAATCAAATTAACTCAAGATCTGAACCTTTTTTTCTTATTGGTTCAGAAAATTGTATTTTACAGTTACATGTACAGGAAGAAGTATATTGAGTGATTGTTTGAAAGTGTAGTTGATATTAATTTTAAAAATATTTTTTATTTAAAAATAATATTTTTTGTTATTAAAAAATTATTTCTGATATATAAAAATAATTCAAAAATATCAAAAATTTATAATTTAAAATAAAAAATAAAAATATATATTTTTTATTTTTGTAAAAAGTACCAAGTACTACCACAGAAAGTTCCTTATTAATATGTACGATGTGCGGTGCCAACTGTGAATTGACTGTCACGTAATTAGTTCCTCGACTCTTCCTCTGCCCGACCCTAACAAAAATTTACATCTTAATCCTGACAGATGGACACCAAGCACTTGTGCTGTCTTTGTGCTATAGACATTCCACGCCTTAATTGCCGACGAGTTGACAAACCCACCTCGCATCATTCCCACCCGGTCTCCAGCAAGCCACGGAGAATAAAAACACATCAAATTCTCCAAATTTTATATAACTCGGTGCTCAATCAAAGCAAAATCTGATTAAGAAGAGCGTGTTTGCATCCCGTGAGGATACACCACCAAAAAAATGCACGCCAAGACAGACTCAGAGGTCACTAGTCTAGCACCATCATCTCCCACAAGATCTCCCCGCCGGCCAGTTTACTACGTCCAGAGCCCATCACGTGACTCTCACGATGGAGAGAAAACTACGACGTCTTTTCATTCCACCCCTGTACTCAGCCCCATGGGATCCCCACCTCACTCTCACTCCTCTGTTGGCCGCCACTCGCGTGAATCCTCTTCAAGCAGGTTTTCTGGGTCGTTGAAACCTGGATCGCGCAAGATCTCACCAAACGATGCGTCTGGAGGGGGTCGAAAGGGTCAAAAGCAGTGGAAAGAGTGTGATGTTATTGAAGAAGAAGGACTTCTTGATGATGAAGAGCGTCGAAGGGGTCTCCCTCGTAAATGTTATTTCCTTGCTTTTGTTCTTGGGTTCTTTATCCTGTTCTCTTTTTTCTCCTTAATTCTTTGGGGTGCTAGCAGGCAACAGAAACCCAAGATCGCAATGAAGGTATATTATATTTTAATTTATTCTCACTAAAATTAATACAATTGAGGAAATTGACTGGCTTTAATTGGTTTATTCTATTGCAGAGTGTTACATTTGAGCAATTTAGAATCCAAGCTGGTTCTGATTCAACTGGAGTGGCAACTGATATGATCTCTGTGAACTCCACAGTGAGAATGACCTATCGTAACAAAGGAACATTTTTCGGAGTCCATGTGACCTCAACACCTCTGGATCTATCCTATTCTGAAATCACTTTAGCATCAGGAAGTGTAAGCCTACTGGAATCTTTCTTTTCCTCTATTTGTTCAAAAGAAAAGAAGATATACTGAAAGTTCCCTAATCTGTTGATTTGGGTATTGCAGATCAAGAAGTTTTACCAATCAAGGAAGAGCCAGAGATCGGTAGCAATATCTCTTATCAGTGATAAAATACCATTATACGGGAGTGGGGCCGCGTTAAGCAGTTCAACAGGGACAACTACATTACCAGTGGCCCTAAAATTGAACTTCGTTGTTAGATCAAAAGCTTACGTGCTGGGAAAACTGGTTAAGCCAAAATTCAACAAGAGAATTGAGTGTGTTTTCTCTTTTGATCCAAAGAAGCTCAACGTCCCAATTTCGCTCCAGAAGGCTTGCACATATGATTGATCATCTGTCATCATCACATGAAGAGGGATTTCACATATTTTTTCTTTTAATTTATTTTTTTGTTTCGAGGATGGAAAGTAAAGGTGGAAATGGAAAACAGCTCAGCAGGCAAACGGGGAAAGGTGAGTCACACACGGTATCGGACCTTTTGGTTCGCCCAGCTGCCCGTAGAGGGAAGATAACACCTGCTTGCATGCGGCGGTGCCTTGTGATTGTTGACTTTCTATTTTCCTACTTTTTCCACGCATATATATTATATATAGCTAGAAATTGCTGTCAACATGAGTGCTAACTCGTGTTAGTGCAACCATTCGTGTAATTGAATTCTCTGATAAAGCTTTACAGCAAGATGTAATCTCGTTGGTTTTATTTCGGTAATTTAGAATTCCAGTCATTTTTCATATCTTTTTATTCATCAAGTGGCCTGTTAAATTTGTTAGCTGCAGCCTTTATCCGCTATAAATTTCTTTCATTTCAGTGTAATGGGGCTTCGGTAAATGGTAAAGGTGGTGTTAGACCTCGTCTCTTTCGATGACAAACACATCGGTAGAATTTGAGTGACTGGGCAACCCATTCCATGGAAAATTATGGCAAAATCCAGCTCCTTCTTCTTCTCTCTCTGTTTTTTTTTTACAGAGATCATCGTTTGAAATAGCTTTTTTGCTATAGTCTTTGAAATAGAAGAGACAAAAACAATATTTAGCTTCTGTTTACAAAAACAAAAGTGTTACAAAAAAGACAAAATAATGGTTTTGTGTTTGTTATGTTGGAAGTAGAAGAATTCACTTCAAACAGATTTATTTTATATATTTTGTCGTGATAATTTCAATTTAATATATTTTAGAAAAATATATTTAGAAAAAAACACGTTTTTCACATTAATCTTGTAATTTAAAAAAAAAAGTATTTTTAGATATTAATAAATTCTTTAACAACCAATCACAGTCTTCCAATTATTGAGACAATAATCTGAAAATGATAGCTTGGATATTAATCAAAAGCATCTTTAAAACCTGCCGAGAAGCCCGCCTAGCCGGTGCACATGCTAACCAGCAAGGACAAGGTATATAGATAATAATAAATTTGGTGTCGACTATTAGCGAGGATAATCAATAACAAACAATCTCGTCATCTTCAACTACACTTACAGCTGTTTTACCTAATTTCTTAACTCATTGCTGATCTTTAGCATTGAAAAATCTTTTTTTGTTATTATTAATGTGTGTAGATCAGTTTGTGTTTATCTCAATTAATTCCATGAGTCTAAAATTAACTATAATTAAGTTTTTTATTTCCACCATATTAATAACTACATGACTCAAATTTAAAATCATAAAGAGATTAAATATTTTAATCTAAAATTTTCATCACTAAATCCCCTTTTAAATAGATATATTGAAAAATCCTGCACTAGACTTTAGTGGAGGTGAGCCATGCACCTACCACGTCTTGACAATGATGAATCGTTTTACACACTCTAATGTCGATGAACTTGAAACAGAAGATGATGAAAAGAGAAACAAAAAACAACGCCATTATAGACGACCAGAAAGGAATGTAGCTTCTAATAACTTGTGTTTTACACTACATTTTAAATATATATATTTTTAAAAAAGTATTTTGATTTTGATTTCTTTATATTTTTAAATATTTTGATATGTTGATATAGAATATAATTGTTTTTTTAAATATTATTTAGATATATTTATAAATATAAAAAACACAAATTCAGCAATACTCTCATACAAGCTAATTTTTGTTCACTTAAATGGCGATTGCGTGCTGGTTGCCATCCTTTCAAAAAGTAACAATGTGGGGACTTGTTTGACCATCTGGCTCTTTATTTAGAAATACTGAAATTAACCTTGTCAAAGGGGATCAAAATGAATATTAAACTAAAACAATGTCAAATCACCCCATTCATTGCATTAAACGACCTTTTTTTGTGGAGATATTGTTTATTAGAAAATAATATAAATTATATTTTAATATTTTATTTAAGAGTTTAAGTTTTTAGATAAGATAATTTTTTAATATGATATTAAAACCTTGTTAACTCAGCAGTCACGATTTTGAATCTCATTACTCTTATTTTATTTTATAAAAATTAAGCACACATTAATATGAACTTATGTGAAAGTTTTAAACTCAAAAGATTTTTTCTTAAAATGATGTGTTAAATAATAATATAAATTATATTATATAACTTCATCTAATAACTTGAGTTTTTAACTGAGATTATTGTCTAATATTGTTTAAAAGTGAGAAATCTACCGAATTATAATTTTTATAATTGATGTAGACTATGTAGATGCCAAGGGCTCAAAGTTGAAGCATGATATTAATCAGAGCAAGGCATGTATATGCTTTCAGGCTCCACTAAAGAAACAAAAACAAATGAAGACATTGTTTTCGGATAAATAGAGCAGGAGATCTTCAATAGTTTCTTGTTTGTCATATAAAGATTCGTCTCTCCTCCCCAGTGAAGAGCATTATGCTTCTGTGAGACCACATAAAATCAAGACAGAAGCTGCTGAATGAGCAATGTTTTTAGTTCCAACAAATCGGCATCTTAGACTAAAGAAAAAAACAAGAAATTTGATGGCTGAAAAAAGGAGGCTATCCTTTATCTGATGAAAAAAAAAGAAAAATATTATCATCATTTTCTTTTGCTAGCAGGGGAATGTTGTGCAAGCTGGTGAAAATAACTGTGCTGTGATCAGAAGAACTGCATCAAAACGAGTGGTTTTTATAGTAGGATGTGAATACTTTATTCGCTGAAGTGAGAGGCACAAATCCAATAAAATATGTGCTGTCTCAACACGGCCATTACCTGGGAAAATGCTTTCCATTCTGGGATGAACAGACCTAATAATCTCATTACACAGATGGAAAAAATGTACGAAAGAGAAAGCAAAGTCTCATCTCCTGCAGTGAGTGATACAAGAGCAACCTCTGGTGTAGGGGTTAGCCTGTCCTCTTGATCTGAAACAGTTATGGGTGTAGTAAGACCGCCCTGAGCGAGCTGGGCAAGGCACCCTGTTTGCAGAGAGAGCACCGTAAGATATGTAATAGTGCTCTGCTCTCCCGTACAGAGATCTCCTCTGAGACCCGCCATATTCTTCGTCTTCACTGTCACTTAGCTCATCGTTGATAGACATTGTTGATGGCCATTCCAGAGCTTCACTCGTCAGTTGGATGAAATCCTTCAAATCAGCATGAGCTTTAGCAGCAATGAGAAAGGCTAAGAAGGCGACAATCAAAGTTAGAGCTGAAACCCTCATAGCTTGCAAACATGACTGGAGATTGTGGGACCTGAAATATATAGGAGAGCGTTCGAGTGGAAACTGGATAGATGGAATTATTATTTCTATAAAAAAATATTTAAAAAATGAAGATAACCCAGAGATCTAGATCCTCAACCAGTTAATACTTAAGATCAGGCTAGACAATTATGAACGATAAACATGGAGCCACATGAAAATGGGAATTATTTTTTTTCATTAAATGAAAGGGAATTTATTTGTTCAGTACTGCAAATGGGCTGTGGACATCGCATTCACCACCCTTGCCGGCTCGCCTGCCTTAATTAACGCTGCTTCTTGTGCGGTGCTGAAACATGCCATTTCTTTAAAGATAATTGATTCTGAAATTGTTTTTGTTTCGCTCTGATTCATCCAATACAGACAACTATAGATCAGTATTTTCTGTGCAAGTGGGCTTCACGAGTAACATGTTCTTCGTGTACTCTTCACTGTCACATATTTTTTCCCCTCTTTTTTTGAACGACTTACTCTTCACGTTCACGGGATAGATCAAAAACCATTATCACCGCAGCATGTGCTATTAATTTCAAATCATATGAGTATTAATATAATAATTATTGAATATTTATATAATCATTAATTTTTAAATTAATAGGATTAATCCAATTATACATGAATGAAGCTGAATATTCATGTTAATAAAAAAATTATTATTAACAACATAAATTGTTTTAATTTACTGTTTGAAATCAGAGAATATTTGAATAATAAGATTAATTATATAAAATCTTCCTGGCTGTGCCCGTTGAGAATGTTATCTCCTTATCACATGTCGTTTTCTAACAAGATTCTTATCAGGTTGCTTTTTAAACATGTCCAGAATTCTCCACAGTGAATCATAAACTGCTGTCTAATTGTTAAAAAAAGGAGATATGTGAGCATATAATATTTAGTTTATAGTTTATTATAAACTTGCAATCATAGAGTAAAATTAGTGTAAAAATAAAATAACTATTAAATTATACATGAGAGATTGAAATTAACCCTGTATGGACTCTAAAATATATATAGAACTAATCCTTAAAGTAAAAACATTTAAGATATTTGCTTGTTTAATAAACCAAGATTTTTGTTATTGTCAACAATAAATTCTTTATTTTTACGAATTTAAGGCTCATCATTTTATGCAAAATGATTTCCCCCCAAATAAAACTCGTATGATTTGAATAACATTATTTTATTTACGTGCATTTCTAAATCAAGATCTAATAAACTACAAAAAAAAAAGTATTCTCAAAATCTATCTACCATGATCAAACCTAACCTCTAGAGTAAAAGAAAAGGAGATAAGTGAAGAAATTTCATATAAATTTCCACTTATCCGGGACATCTTTTTATTTTACTTGGATTAATTTCGCATTAATATTCATAGTTCATTAATCAATCATAATAACACTCGTTTTCATCAGCCCACGAGTAATTTTCCATTAATTTTTAATTTATTTTTATAATATGGTAACATTCCATATTAAATTACCTTGGTTTACAAAACCCAACATGTTTTAAACCCTAAATGTGAGTGAATTTTCACATTTTACTTGGTTTTAAAATACCCATTACTTATTTTATAAATCAATTTTAACAGTTTCCTACATGAATAAAAATTGTTCGGCCATTACATGATTCAAAGAATGTTTAAAGAGATATTGGTTTGATAAATCACTATACCCGGAGATGTAACTTTTGACTTTAAACATTTTTAAATTAAATATTATTCGATTCACTCGCTAATAGTGAATACATTATCTTGAACTATATATTTAATTTTTTTTATATATAAATCAAGATAATAATATTTATATAACTCTCCACCTGAAGTTTTATTCATTCTCACAGCTGTATTTATTTCAACCCTAATAAACTCTCAATTTCATGGATACTGTAGAAAATTTAACATTTTTAAAATTCTCAAGGAAACAATCACATTTCTCATTCATACAATTTATTTTTAATTAAAAATTGGGAGTACGCGTTCTTTAAAAGTAAAGTATTTTAAGAAACAAAATGCTAAACATCAGGGGGGAAATTGAAGAGAAAAGTTTCCTAGGAAAGCAAAACAAAAGAATAAATATTGTATGATCTTTTAAAGCAAATGTACTCAAATGATTTTTTAAAATTCGATATAAGTAGAAAAGGTGGGAACAAATTTGTTAAAATCATGCTTATTACTTTATTTGAAAATCATCAAATAATTTTTTTAATTTAATGATGAGACTATTTTCCAACCAGTTTTTATTTTAATAAATATTAAAATTTTTCCAATATGTTTGTAATTTTATATACCTTTTATATCAATTCCGTGTTTTAGAAAAAAATATTTAAATATTTTATCTAAATTTAATTTAAAAAATTTAGATAACACAAACTTTCTTAACCACTAAAACAACCTCTTGAATTAATATCAAATACTAATCACGTAGAAATCATATAAACGACGTAGTTTAGCATCAAACACGGACAAGAAGCAAATACACTAGACCGGACCTCGCCTGATTTTTTAAGTCAAACTGTCAACCAAGAACCGGCCAAATTATTAATTAGCTAAACTATCGAGGCTAAAATACAAATTCACCATATTCTCAGGCCCTTCTGGAAAATACAAAGAATCTCCGCCATCGGCCAACTCGCCCTTCCCTATATGGACAGAGAACCCCCCTCTCTCTCTAAGTTTCCTTTCTCATCATGGCTTTTCCCCAGCACCAGTTTCAACAACACTACCAACCTCAACAGCAACAACCACCATCTAAGAATTTGAGGTAAATTAGGCTAAAAAAAAGACAATCCTTACATGAATTTCTTGGGAAGCTTGCTCTTTTTTTTAATCAATTTTGATGCAATCCAGGAATTTATATGCAATCGACGGCCAGGTTTCTCCGGAAGTGGCCTATTTTAATTCCTCTAATTTGCAAGATCAGTCTCAGCATCCTCCCTACGTTCCTCCTTGTAAGTTTCCTAGCTTCTCATTTTACTGCTTGATTTATTTTTCTAGCTAAGAAGTCATTGCGAACTAGACGGTGATTTTTTTTAAATTTATCTGTTTATGCTAATTAATTAACAAATATCAGCTACATAATTTGGTTACCATGTTTTATTTTATTAGCTAGCATGCACTTAAATCAAGTCATAAATTCTGGGTGTTTTGTGGTTGTTGTTCTAGTTCATGTGGTGGGGTTTGCTCCCGCTCCAGTTCCTGGTCCTGGGAATGATGGCAGTGACGGGGGACTTGAACTACAATGGAATTATGGGCTAGAACCCAAGAGAAAGAAATTGAAGGAGCAAGACTTTTTGGAGAATAATTCCCAGATTTCCTCTATTGATTTCTTGCAAGCACGATCAGTCTCAACTGGGTTAGGGTTGTCCCTTGACAATACCCGTGCTTCATCTTCTGGTGACTCGGCTTTGTTATCGCTTATCAGTGATGATATTGATAGTGAATTGCAGCGACAGGATGTCGAGGTTGATAAATTCCTCAAAATTCAGGTTGGGATTTGTTTAAAGATAACAGCTTTATTTAAATGCAAAATGAGCTTACCAGTTGCTATTTTTGTAGGTTTATTTGCCTCTTTCATTTTGTTACAGTTTTTTGTTATTTCACTGCACTACATTTAATTGCAAATACTGGTTGCTGCAGCTTCATTTAATGTGTTTCTTATACTGATGTGTCATCTATGACCTGTTAGTTTTAGTGAGTACTAATTACTTCACATCCCATGATTATGAATAATGCAGTTTGTGAATCGGATCATGGATTTGTTTCTGTATTGTCAAGCAACATTTTTTGCATGTTTACTTCATGTCACAGTTACGCTTGCAAAGTGACACTTCATGATGCATGGATGTTGCACTGCTCCTAGGAATTTGAAGTCTGCTTGTTGATCATTTTGACTTCAAAAGCACAGTTTTATCAAAATCCAGAATAGTGAAATATAAAGATAATTGGGAAGAGTTGGTCTTCTGTTTCTCTCTCTCTGGTGATTATGCTTATTTGTCAGTATTGCATCACTATTTATTTGTATCTACTTTAATATATTTATTCAATTAGATGCAAGCATTTGCTTGATGAATTGTTTTAGTATTTTTAAAACTAATGCTGGACTACATTAAATCAATAGATTCTACAACAAAGATGGAAATTGCTAATCCTAGATGCATGGTGGCGTGGCCGTCTTTTGTCTGATGTTCTTTCTGCTGTTCAGTAATTCTCTTAGGTGGCACCATCTAAAACATTCAAAATCAATGGAACTCAAATGATTTTGCTCAACTTTCTAGGTAGAGTTCCTGGATTCCATTTGTTGTGTGAGCAAGTGTGAAAAATGTTTATAGAGGTATTCTGGAGGATGTCATTCTTTAAATTTTTCCTTAGGCAGTTCATTTCCTTCCTGCTGTGAAGATATGATAGGCGTTGCTTTTGTTTGAAGTGTTTTTTTCTTTTCTTTTGTTTGAATTGATGGTTGTATGGGAGATACAGCCTGGATATATATAATTGTGGAAGTATTTTTTATTTATATAAAAAATCATTAATAAACCTAATAAGACGTATAAAGTGTTTTAATTCAAATTTCAATGGTGTAAAGTGTGTTTATGTGATAAATTAAGAATTTTAATTCCACATCTTCATGGTTTACAATGCCAATAATTCGCTGTATGTTTTTTACTTTATTAATATTTGGATTGCGTAATATGCATGAATTTAACTTCTTTTATTAATCCATCAAAAAACATGGGTATGTATATTCAATTGTGAATATATATCCAGGTTTATTAATAATTTTCCTTTTTATAAATAAAAGTACTTCCACGATTATATATATATAACAATGTGCCTAACGGAATATTTTGAGGGCAAGGTGGTTCAAGTTTATGTATAACAATCTTCCAAAACTATTTTTTGAGTGCCTTCCTTTTCTTTGCTATGCATATCATGGTATCATAGTGTGAGGTGCTCAGAAAATATATCTGACTTGCTTGTATAACTAATAGGGTGATCGACTTTGGCAAGCCATCCTACAGAAGTTCCAAGCTGACCAACTTCAAACTATCTCACTTGTGGAAGAGAAGGTTCTTCAAAAACTTCGTCAGAAAGAAGCAGAGGTGGAGAGCATTAATAAGAAGAACATGGAACTTGAAGAGCAAATGGAACAGTTGTCTATGGAAGCAGGTGCATGGCAGGAACGGGCCAGATACAATGAAAACATGATAAATACCCTCAAGTTTAACATTCAGCAAGTCTATGCTCAAAGTAGAGATAGTAAAGAAGGTTGTGGTGACAGTGAGGTGGATGATACAGCTTCATGCTGCAATGGCCGTGCCATTGATTTTCACCTGCTTTCCAATGACAATAATGACATGAAGGAGCTGATGACTTGTAAGGCTTGCAAAGTCAATGAAGTTTGCATGCTTTTGTTACCGTGTAAGCATCTCTGCCTCTGTAAGGAATGTGAAAGTAAGCTTAGTTTTTGCCCCCTGTGTCAGTCCTCCAAGTTTATTGGCATGGAAGTCTACATGTAATTGGATACATATGAAAGCTCTAATGCTACCTAGTGTTATATGCATTGTTTATGGCATTTTCATAATTGCTTATTGCTTGCATGCTGGTTACTGTTGCACTTTTATGGTGTAAATGTTTCTTCAAACGTTTTTCATACAAAAAGATTTTCAGGTGCAATGGGATTCTTTATCCATTTGGATGGTTTGTATATGCATTAAAAGGAACTGAAAATGGTATAAACGATTTAAAAATGTTGAAGTGCATTCTTCTTGTGTCATACATTTCTCTGGTGACATGTTGAAGTGTTTTTTTGAAGTATTTTGAATGATGACATTTGTTGCTTTTGGAAGGCTTGTCCTATCTCATTCAATAATCTCCTCTAATTTAGGAGTGGGACTGATAGCACTGCATCAAGTGCTAACGACACTCCACCTGTCTGTCCAGCCATATATTTTCTTTGGCCATGAGCACATGGCGGAGTGCTATTACCTTCATCCCTGTTAAGGCTTATGCTCATCAAATCTGCAAACGCAAAACTTATTTGATATGATTTGTAAAAAGAGTTAATTACACTGCAATAAAATAATGTTGATCTACTATCGAAAGATGAAGGCAGTCTATTGCTGTAGAAAACATGCACTAGTTAGAAACCAGGTCAGGATAACGATCAAGCATTGATATTTTCTTTCCATTTGTATTTATTAGAATCTCGTTGCTTTATAATAATATCTATTGTTTTGGCAACATCAATCTATAGTATGTTTCTCAATCTTACATAGATCGAGTTCCTTGTCCGCTTAGTCACATGTCTTGGAAATTGCAAGCTTCTTTATTTTGGGATATCTAGAGCATAGCACTCTGTTTTATTGAATCACGTGGTTTATAATAAACCTGATTATATTTTAGCTATACTTCAACATGTTTCGATTGTATTTTTCAATTCCATTTTGCCCCAGTGGACGAAATTGATACTGCAACAACTCATTTGGCTTGAGATTATGGATATTGCTGGAGTTTTACCAAATATTTCATTACATTTTTTAATTCCATTTAATTTCATCAAGTTAAGTATTTCATTATATTTTTAGTAAAAAAAATAAAATCATATCACTGATGCTTGGTTGATTCTTTTCATGCGGTGATTCAAGTAAAATCAAAAGTGTTGATATTTGTTACTATATATTGGCTTTAAGATATGGCTGTTGCTGGAGTATGATGCTGCTATGTGTTGTGACATGTAAGGGGGTGCATGGAGGAAAACCATATTGCATATAATTGTGAAATCTTCAATGATGAAGAGGTGTGGACAAATCTTGCAGCTATTCTCAGTTAGTCCTCCTTGTATTGTGAGATGCAAGGGGGATTTGATAGAAAATTTCATGGCTGAACGTCTTTTAATTTGACTAATGTGAAAGATTGGCAAGGATCAAATTTGAAAAGCCAACCAACAGAGTTTGGATTTACTTTCATGGAGTTTTATCCAGTAAGAGGGCCTTTTATTGTTGTACTGAGAGACGATCATTGCATTGCTCGATAGTATTTCCATATTGCACCTGGGGTGCTGTACACTGACCACGATTTCTTCAGGGATGGATCCTGAGTCGCTACTCGCCTGGTGTGTGTGATCCGATAGCTTTCTTTTTTTAGTTCTTAGTAGCAGAGTACCGTACACTTTTGATATTTCCCTCGCAGCCCACGGAAGGGATCCAATCTAGTTCGTTAATATTTTTTTGACACTGATACTAAAAATAAAATTGAATTGTAAAATTATAAGTTTTTTTTTACTATTTATGTATTGATAATTTCAGTTAATAAATTAAATTATATTAAAATATGATAAAAAGAGTTAACAATATTATGATTATTAATTAGTAATTTAAATTAATAAAAAAGATAGATAATATAAATAAAAAAACAATCCTATGAAAAATAAAATATCTCAAAATAAAATTTTTCAATGCAAGCAAATCATTGAATGGTAGGAATTACACAAAAAACTTGATGATAACTCAGTTGTTATCATCATAATAAGTTATGACGAATTTCTTTTAGATTGCAAACTAATAAGTCTTAACTAACAATTAAGTAACATAAGTCTAATAATTAAAATAAACTATTAAAAATATTTAATGTGTTAGAATAAATTTAAATTAGAAATAATTATTCAACATTAAATAAATAAATAATGATAATAAAAACAAAGTTTTTGTTATGAATTTTTTCAAGTAGTCCGAATCTCTAATTTTCACAAATTCCCGATAGATTTTAGTGATTAAAAACATATAGCTCTCTGTGGTATAAATAAATTACCGAACTTATCATATATATTTGAAAATATTGAGATGTTTAGTTTTTCTCTCATCTAGAATCGCAACAAAATTATACTTGTAGCTCCATGTATCTAAAACAATACATGAATGTTTAATTTGATATATTTGACAAGATTCATCTAGTCGCTTTGACTCTATGAAATAATAAGTTTCTAAACTTTGTTTAATCTAACAATTTACCAAAATACATTTTAATATATTTAATATTTTTCTATAAAATATCAACTAGATCCAATATATAACTTAAAAGATATTTTGATTTCATAAAACTAGTTAACAAATATTTTGAGGTCAAATTCAAAATTGACTTGCTTCGTATCATAAATTTAATAAACTCATAAAATTAGAATGATTTTAACCGATTTTGCACTAATCAAACCCGATTTTAATGGTTTTCAAATTTTAGTTTAATTTAGTATGTAAATACATGTTAACTCGTAAAATTATAAAATTTTAAGAGTCAACTCGTGATATTGACAATAATAGATGGCTAGTTACCATTCTGAGCCTTCGGCCTAAACCATACAAAAATCTCATAAAGATTATTTTAATTAACATTAACCTTGAGTTAATATTTCTGATTCTAACCTTCGTGTTCATATCCTAGTTATGAACAAGACTTGGGTTCCCTGGTCAATCCACTAACTTGGAGTCTAGCTTATATCATGTCAATGAAAAAACCTGAAATTAAGGGGTTGAGATTAAAATAATAATAATGCGTTTCAATTGATGCCAATCAAAATCACCACTGGTTTAGAGGGTGTTTCATGTTTACAGGGTTTAGTGAGCTAATCGTAAATCAATTATTGGCCTGACGACATACAGTGTCATCCGTCTACTTAAATTTCTTTTTACTGGACCAAGAGCATATTGCTGGGCTGCAGTGCTTGATTTAAAATTTGTTTATTTCTTGATTTCTAAGGCAAATAATTGATGTTAAAATTACTCTAACCATTCTATAATTTATTTTTACATTTACCCTTTTACTTTTAAAAATTATATTTACACTCTAAATTTTATTTCCCACACGACACTTCACATTATATGCTAATCTATAGTTTAATTTACTCTACGCTCCTTAAAAATATAAGCTGTATGTTTTAGAAAATGCAGAGCAAATATAAAAGCTACAGAATGATTAGAGTAATTTTTCTATAATTAACACTTAGTCACTTAAAAATATTAACTATCTAATAATATTCTTTTATTTTTCACTATTGATAACCTCATGTAATATTTTTTTTTTACGATATTCAAGCTGAAATTACAAAAATATTGGGGGTGAGAAGATGAGCAAGAATATTATTACTGCATTAATCTGCCTGACAAGGAAGAAGAAAACTCTATCGGTCGGACGTCGATCCAGTGGTTTCTATAAACTTATCAGAAGCCCATCAGCAAGAAACAATGGTATTTTTAGATTCTCCAGGCTCAGCCTTCCCCTTTTATTTTCTTTGTTTATTTATTCTTTTAATTATTTTTCGCTAATGAATCGTATTCACAGTGCCGTTTGACCTAGAATTGTAGAATACTGATCAGTGGAGAATAGGGAATAGATATCTCCGAGGACAAACGTATGCTCACATAATAATATATCCTTTTGAAAAATGATCTCAAAAAAAGATTATTTTTATCATGCATGTTTAACCAAAAACCAGACTCTAGATCTCGAGTTTCTTTGAGTTAATATCATATTAGGGCTAATATTAACAGCCATGCTCTATACCCTATGGCCTATTATTCTTAATTAGGGTTAAATTTAGTCCTAATGGATTGGGCTGCGCTGGGACATCGTTAAGTGCCCCTACCATGACAGCCTCTTATTTTCTTGGTAATATCGTGAATTAGAATATGTTAGACACAGGAGTAGATCCATGTGTTAGAATGTCCAGCAAAGCGTCCTATATAAGGTTGTCTCTATGCACAAAAACCCATGTACTTAAATAATCCGATATTACAAATAAATTAATACATGTGTGTGCTGGATGGATCTAGTTTGAATTTGGTGGTTCTTTGTGAAAAGATTACGTATATGGACATGCGGAGACGGGATCTTTTGTTGAACGGATTTACCACCTATATTTGTCAGCGTATGAATGGAGTTATAAACCCTAATAATACCTTTTAAGATCATAGAAACATGCGTTGTCTAGTATTAATTACGGTAATTAAACAAGGAATTGTTCATTGACCCACCACACACAATCTTGTAATTGAAGCTTCAAGCAAATCCAATCAGAATCTAGAGCTTCGATCAAGCTGATTAGCAAGGTATAATTTTAATCATCATGGTCTTCGACTTTTCTCCCATTTATAATATATACAGTGAGTAGTGTTGTAGAAGCCTTGGGATGCAAGTCTTTTGATTGGGCGAGTATTGGGCAAAAGTAAAGGTTAAGAGGAAGAGGAATGCTTTCTTTTAAGGGGAGGAGAGAAGATTGATGAACTTTTTTCTAATCATGCCCTAGAAAGTGATGACAAAGAGGAAAGTGAATATGCTTCCCCCATGATTATAACTATCTGCCATGTATTATTTTTCCACCTCCACTTCCACTTCCACCGCAAACCCTCGCTAGCCAGCCGATCTCAGTCCTGTCAATGCCTGCCTCCTTTGCCTTTTCCCTCTCTACCTTCTCTTTTATTATAAAGACTTGGATGAAAATGTAGAACTAGACATGAAATGAACATTCAAAATTTAATGGAAGAGTGACTTTACTAGAGTTCAATCATCCAACCCCTCCTTATTCCCTATAAAGCTGTTTTTTTTCCCCACTACTTTCCTTTTCTTCTTTCACTTGTGGGGTATTAGGGCATGATATCTCCGTTGGCTTGCTTACCTCCACTTTGTATCTCTTTTTGCCTCTTTTTTTCGTATGATCTTTTACATATATCCCTGGGCTGTATTTTTCTCCAATTTATATTCTTATCACCAGTCAAAATTATTCCATTTTGAAACTGAACATGCTTCTTGCAATGCCCACACCTCATGCCTCGGGCACGAGGCTGGCTCAGATGCAACTTGCTAGGGTCCCTAAAATATGTAGAATATTTGCATTACGTAGCTTGAGGTGTTGTCTTTACTCTTCTCTCGTTCTCTTTGAAACTGCTTAGTTAACAATTGTCTAGCTATTAGCATGCGCGATTCTATGGCAGTGCCTTTATATTTTAGCTAATTTTTTTGGTTACCATCCACGGGTTAGCCTCTGAAAAGTGAAAACACGACTCCAAAATTGACTAAAACCTTGTGATTAGTCCCTAGCATAGAGCCCGTTTCTTAATTAAGTATATGAAAAAATAACATTTATATATCTTTTGGGTCTCAAAAAGTTTCTCAATCGGGTACTTTTATCAGCTTATAAATAAAATTTAACCATCCACCTCTCTCTATATACTATATAAATAAGATTTTGAAAAATATTTTCTTTTCAAAATACTACATAAAAAACCACGCCGTGTTCCAACGTTAGTGGTAGGAGGAAGTGTTGTAATAAACTAAACCAGATGAGATGCAAAGAAAAATTAAAAAAAGACAACATATCAAATTAGAGGCCTCATTGACAGTACACGCTACTAATTTATTGGATGAAGCCCTGATGATGTTATAGCTAAGACTCTTAAAAACTCTTTCAATAACAACTATAAGGCTAGAATAAATGAAACTAGGTTAATAATCTAATCTTATTCAAACATTTTACAGTTAATATCATAAAAATATCACCAATCTCAAAAGCATGACTACAGTATAGTTTATGTGGGTGCTTGGTACTTGCTATTTCGCTGCGCGTGAGAATCGGACAGTGAAGAAATTGGAGCGGATAGTTTTCGATTAGGGACCATCAAAATTTTGTGCGCTGGTTGAGTGATCTACAACAGATCATTCACAAAGCTTTTTGCTTGACATGATTGACCAGCCAAAAGGGTTGCCTCAGTGGATTATTAGTTGGCAATAATATCTGTATGATTATAGGAATATGTAAAAACGAGCGAAAATAAATAAATATATGAGCGAAAACTGGACAGCCCGGATCAACCCAACACTGCAAATGATTTGAGGATAACTTCATTTCCCCAGAAGATAATGAATCGATCACCATCCGATCGATCTACTGATCATAACTCTCATCGAATTTCGATGAAGCCAGATTGCCCGTTTTTGTATCTTGAATTATTGGATGTCATCATAGTAAAAAAAACTCACTTTAAGAACGTATTATTGCTTTGTGAGTAATGGACGTAGGAGGTGGGTCTTCATATATATGCATGAAATGATGGCGAGGATGATGGAGGGACCCAAACAAGGCTTTTGATCATCACAAAGGAATCCCTTGGATTGAGGAGTAGTAGTATAGCAGCAGCAGCAGCAGCAGCAGCCTTGAATTTGTGGGGTATCTTTTTTTTTTTTTTGCTAGGCACCTTTTCCTCCCCCTCTCTTTAACGTTCATCAGCCACAGTATCAAAAGAAGAGAAGAGGAAGAGAAAAAAGAATGTGATGTGCATGTGATCCAACAGCCTTTATGTTCCCTCTCCGAACCCAATATACTAAACCACCGATCTTCTTCTGTTGTCTTTTTTGACATTCGGGGTCTAGTATACTTTTCTGGGTTAATCATCTTAAGGTCATGCATAGATAAATATATTGTTCGGTACTAAAACTTAATACCGGGCCCATTTTCAGACATGATGTGTTTGCCGAGACTTGATCATCGAGAGCACCGATTAAAAGCATGGCATTAGTGGAATCTATGGGTCCAAACATCACTTCAAGCGGATCATGTAAAGTGTAAACATCTTTTTGGTGAGAGAATTTTCATGTTCTGTATACCTGCAATAATCGACCCATTATCCTTTGTATACGACAAAGTTCTCTTCTTTTCTTGGGTAATGGTTATGACAAAGTTTCTTTAGTTTTATAGTAGAATCAATGTTTTTTAACGTAGAAGAAGGATGAGGGGGGGAAAGGTTGTAGCTCGAAAGGGAGTTAAAATGACCTTTCATATGTTGATAAGAAACTATAGTCCATGCAAGGATAATATTTTGATGTGGAGACCCTTCTGGACCTACGCTAAGGAGATTAGGTTTGAAGGAAGCTGTTTTTTAACGTTTTTTTAGAGGAATATAACTTTCGCTTGAAAATGAAATCCGAATTATTCTAAAGTACTTCATTAATTCAAGTTTTCTTTATCTTTCTAATCAGTCAATTAAAACAACTTCTTTGCTTCTTTTAGGCCAATGTCTTTGGTCCAATTTGATTCCTACAAAAATAATGTTATTCACGTTTAAAATCATATTTATAGAACTTGAACTATTGATCGACTCATAACCTAGTCAGTTCAAAGCCTAGGAAGATCAACGATAGAGAAAAAAAAATAGAGGGAATTGACTCGGCTTGACTAGTCAAAAATCCACATTGACTTCGGGGAAAAACCATTAACAGTATCTTTGTTCTTCTTTTAATCGTGCTTGTCGCGACGATACTTTTTTTTTTGTTTCGCGCGCTGCCATTCCTGTAGATGAGAGGAGGTGCATGAAAAAAAGTTTTTTATAATCATAAAATTAGGATTGTAGGAGTCATCACCTAGTATTAAAATCATTAGAAAACCTGTAAGAGTCTTGGTAAGATGAAGAAACATCACCCCCAGTGCACCCTACCTGAGGTAAATAACATTGTTGTCTGATTTTTTAGATCAAATTTTTATTTGTTGGTCTTTTCTAAGTCTTGAAGTAGATCTCTCTTCGTAAGAGAGTATTTATCTTATTGGGTCAAAAACCTAACTATTCTAAGGTTTGAATTTTAGCACTATATTTATTGTCTTTTTAATATCTACTATTGTACTTTACAATGTAACACCTCAATAATAGAAGTTTGAAACAAAATTATTGTTGAAAGATTTTTGTTATTTTAGCCAAGTTCTAATGGATAATCATAAATTTGTTATGATATCAAATTTTCATTTTAAAACATGATAAAAGATGTAATTGTTTTGTTTTAGTGAAAAATATTTTTAGCAAATATTTAGAATTCAACTGTGTGCATGAAATTTTTTTTTTTTTGTTTTTTTAAATACAAATTTTTATATATATATTTTTTAAATATAATCAGACTGGATCTGACCCAACTAAATAGTCAGCCAAGCCAAGGTGGGCCATTTCGGCCTAACAAGCCTTTTTGATTGAGCTAGACATGGACACTGTCTAGCCTAACTACCTATTATTCACATGTAAGTGAATAGTAATGGTACTGAAGGACAAGGTTACGTGTTACTATTGTCGTGTAAAGGAGGTTAAGCTGGTTTCACAAGTGGTGGCGGCACCGAGAATGGTGGCTGATGGTGGCTGTAGGAAGTGAAGGAAGGTGGCTGCAATGGAGGGAGAAGTTGACTCTACTGATGCTTTTGTAGCTAGAAAGGAGGAAACTGTAGTTGTTGTTATTGGAGGATACAAAAAAGATAGGGACAATGGCTTCGATAGTTTGCTTCACAGTTTATTTTGTGTGTTTTGTCTTTAGTATTCCTCCTTTTTCCATCTTTTTTTCTATTCCTTTGTTTTTGTTCTTGGTTCTCTGTTTCTCCCCTTTATTCTCTCGTTCTCCCTGTTCTCTTCCTTTTTTAATGTTCCTCCTTTGTTCTCTCTTTGTGCCCCCTCCCCTATGTTCTCTTGTTTGCTTTTCTTTTATAGACTCAAAGTTTAGGTTGCATGACATAAGATTGTTGTGCATAAGATGGCGTGCAACAGTGCAAGAAATGGGGATAATGGTGTGTTGCAGATGATGACAATTGCAGGGTATGGTAACTAGTAAGTTTATGAGTAAGGCATTGCAGAAAATAGTTTTTTTTTAAATCAAAATTTTGAGATTACATTTAAAATAAAAAAACTTTATACAAATTTATTAAAAAAATAGATAGACAATAAGGAGTTAAGACAATAAGGAGTTTTTCAATGGGAAAACATGGAAGAAAGCTGTTTTTTTTTTTCAATTTTGGCTACTAATTTCTCCCTTTAAAGGCCATAGATTTCATTTCTATTTATACCTAGGGGAAGAGGGTAATATAGTCTACACCGGAGTAAAATTTCAGTTTTTTTTTCAAATTATAACTATCCCAACTGTTAGCTCAAAACAGGTGTCATGAACTGTCAAATTTGACACCACTGTAGGCTGCTTGAGTTGTCATTTTTAGGGATGAACCTACACGTGTGTGGTGTCAATCAAACAAAACTAAACATGTGCTAGTATAGTCAAGAATCAGGGGATCATTTTCACATAAATTTTGTCAAATTTGATGAAGGATAAAGACATTAAATGCACTTGCAAGGATGGTACCAAAACTGGATTTTTTGGTGAAAATTTTAGGAAGAAAACTATTTTTTCTTCAATTTGGGCTTCTGATTTATCCCCTCAAGCCATATATTTCTCTTCTTTTTATACCTGGAGAAAGAGGGTAATATAGTTTATACTAGAGTAAAAATTCAACTATTGGTTCAAAACAAAACCATCCCAATCATCGGTTCAAAAGAAGTGTCAAGAATTGCTGAATTTGATAGTTACGGTAAGGTGTCTGAGTTGTTACTTTTAAGATTGAATCAACACGCATGCAGTGTCAATCAATTAAAATTAACTATATGCCATTACAATCAAGAATTAGGTGATCACTTTCGCACAAGTTTTGTCAAATTTGATGAAAGATAAAGGTAGTAAATATGCCTGCAAAATTGGTACCAAGGTAGGATTATCCAGCGAAAATTTGAATAAATAATGACTACATTACATGTTGTCTGACCCCCTTTATTCTACCAAAATTCAATTTTGTCCTATATCTTATGATGACTCTGAATTTATTGCACCCCCCCCCCAAAAAAAAAATTCAACCAATTGACTTGGTAAAATAATATATTTCATCTCTAAAAATTCAGATCTTCTCAATTTAACCCAAATTAGATTCTCAAACTTAATTTTCAACCAATTAAGCTCTTAATAAATCATTTTGTGGAAGCTTGTGTATATAGATAACAAAACAATAATGCACCTTATTTTCTTTCTCTTCAACTTTAGTCCTTGTGCCTAGATATTTTGACATTTTTATTTTTTTATTTTTTGTTTTTATTAAAAATAAATACATCAAACAACACTGAAAAATACTCAAATATGACTCAAACACATCAAAAATATATTTTTCTGAAACACATCAAATACACAAAATGACAACAAGATGCAACATATCCATTGAAAAAGAAGGATTACACTCATAATAACTTGATCTTGTTGATTTCAACAAAAGAAACTAAGTATTAACCTAAAAAGAGAAACCATTAGCAAGAACTTCTTTAAGGCAAGGAACATATAGAAAAGGCATCAATAAAGTGAAGAACACCATGACAAAGGATACATGGATTTATTTGCATGCGTCAATGAAAATAATCGATGTTTGTGAATTTTAAAGAGATGATTTGTTAAGTGTTAGGGAGAGGTATGATAGCTATGAGACAAGGATCAATGGCAACACCAATAACAATAGAAGAAAAAGAAGAACCATTAATCAATACAAAGAAAAAATAAAAAATATCACCAATGCATATGTCATGGATGAGAAAAGGGATAACTACCAAATTTGAAACAATAATAATTATAGGGGCAGTATCGATTGGATCCATAGGAAATAGAAGAGAGAGACTTAATATATTTAGACTCTGATACCAATTTGAGAATAATATGAGGGTTGATAGTATTAATTAATCATCTTTTTTTTTTTTTAAATATATAGGGCAACATACAATAGTAAAGTTAGAGATTATAGATGATAAGTATAATTGCTATAATATACTCACTCTAAATCAAAACCTCCTATTCTAAATTGATTTTTTTTTTTATGTTTGACCTTTATTTAAAGTTTTGAGTAAAATCGGATGATAGGATAATTGTAAATATTAAAACTATTGCTATTGATATTTGTTATACCTTGTTTCAAAACAAAAGTTTAACAACCATCATGGCAATGAAGTGCTATGATTTTTTCCCCCAATATAATCATGAACATAAATTTATAAAATAATAATATTTTACTATATATATAAAAAAACCAATGAGAAGAATACCTTTCTTTCTACAAAATTGAGTAAAAATACATTTTAGACAAAAGACATTGCATGCTAAAGCTTGTTTTTATAAATTTTCTAAGAAAATAAAACAATTGAATAGTTTATATGTTTAAAATTGGACTTAATTATCGATTTTGCTGGAATTGAGTTAAATAGCTTGATCACCTTGCTTCATGATTTAATGCTTGAGCATTAAAATCCATTTTGAAATTTCACTATGTTATTTTGGAAATGCATTTCAAGGTTAATGTCTTTGGATTTCTTCAAAGGCATTGGATTAAATAAATAAAAATATTGCTTCTTCCTGGCTTGACAATTCCATGCGCCTAGAAATTTACTACTGAAATCAGATAGATTAGACGACTCAGTCCCTATTGATAATTGGGGCAATAATGAAGAACAGCAAGTTCCATATTTTTGGTCGCTTGCCATGCCTGCAGACTACAGCAACTCCGCCCGGAGATTGTCATCTGAAAGGACAGAGGCGTCCATCACAGTACGTAACAGTGTGTGTGTGAATGTGTGTGTGGGTGGGTGTGTAACACAAAGGACAAATTAAGACTGGTTCCATGAGTGCGCTAGCTAGAGAGACAAGCGGGTATCTTGTCCTATCCATTAATATCAGTGTGCCATTTCCTCGTGGGATCCGTATCCCCTCGTGAACCCTGCACATAGTCTCGGTCTATCTCAGATAAATTAACCGAGCCCTCTTCCCTTCTTCAACATCTTAGTTTGACCACCACCTCTGTATCTCAATGAATATATACTGTTTTAGCATATTTTAGTAGTTTTATTACAGTACATGTATGTGTGTGCTGCATGTTTGAGAGATTTGAGTGAGATGCTTTTGTGCATGCATGATTACTAAGCTTAAACATGTTTATAAAATAGTGGTTCTTGCAGTGCTAGAGCTAGAAGGGTTAATGAAAGAGACAAGAAAGAGTGCAAGAAAAAGACAGAAGTAAGAAAGAACCTTGTAGGTTGTCGTATTGAATACACATTTTGATTCTTCTTAATTTTAGAGACAGAGATCTAGAGAGATTATTGTTGGTGGTGGTGGTGTTAGAGGATTAACCTTTTTTATATATAAATACGGGGATTTAAGTAATTAATTCAATCCGTATTCGCTCTGTGTTTTAAGCTGTCTCTCCTTGAAATTCTCATTACATAGATTATCTAATTATTACTGTTATCATTTGTTTATTACTTATAACTAGGAATATATAGTAATTGTTTTTGGAAGGTATCGGCGGTGGTCATGTGAGAGATGATATAGGCAGAGAGGTCTTGTGGGGTTCACTTTCACTGCGTTTTAGAAATTAGAATAGAATCTTCCTGGCTCTTCAACGTGTAGAGGTGTTTGTGTTTGTGAGTGTGTTTTGAGTTTGATTTTGATTTTGCTAGTGATGGTGGTGGGCTCGGTAGGATCTGTGTCTAAGTTGCTGACAACTTGTTAGAGAAAAGACCAGCCTTTACTTTCTAGATTTCCATACTCTTGTGGACCCTTTTTCTATTATATTTCTCTTTCTTATTACACACACACACACACACACACATGCATGTCCTACTGTATAATGGTTACTGAGAAAAAGAGCTCCATGAATCATGAAAATTACCTGCTTACTCATTAACTATCCATGCTTCTGTTACCTTTTATCCACAAACTGCTCTCTCCATCAATGGCTACAGGTCCCATTGTATGATTGTTGGACCCACCTGGTCATCAAATGGTTCAAAATTGGATTGATGGATAATCATATAGTAATTAATTAATTAATCTGGTTCTTGTAAATGGGACTATATATGTGTGTGTTTGTTTAACCGCGTGGTTTGCTAGCTGCATGTGCAGACAAATAGATTTTAAGCTTTTACGTGCGTGTTTAAGAAGAAAGCTCAAACTTTTTCTTAATAATTTCAAGTTTTTATCGTAGTTAAAAATGAAAAACAAGCTTGAACATTAAATAGATCATCTGAAAAGCAAACCTAACCGCTACATGGGGTCATATTAGGCAATATTCCCAGAAGTATGCATGTAACATGAATAAGGGAATGGAGGGGTGGTAATAAATATATCTTGTGTAAGATAAAAACAAAACAAGTATCACGAGAACGGCATACACACACAGAACTATCAAAAACACAAGGACAGTTTCCATGTCAGCCGCTGTAACCTTGCAGAGTGCAGAAGGGTAAAGGTTTGAACCTGAGAATCAAGAAAAGGAAGCTAAGAACACAAACAGACACAGAAAGAGAGAGAGAGAGAGAGAGAGAGAAATTTCTTAGACCATGTTCTTCGAGTATTTCCCATTTTAATTGAGTATCGGGACTCGAAACTGACATTTCTTCTTAGCAATTTCTAGTTAATTTCTTCACAGTCTATGCAAGAGAGGGAATAAAATAATCAATACCACATGCAACCTTTCTATTCTATAATATCTGTTCGTGTCAATACCTGCTAGCTATTCATCATGTGATAGATTAATTGCTCATCTGGAACTCGACAACTTGAACTAGGTGATGATCTTTCATGTGACTGAGATAAGTTTCCTTTGGCACTACGCATTGGCTATCATGCACATGAAGTTTCTTGCTTTCTCATGGCACATCTTGAGTGGTGTAAATTGTGCATATGTCTGATCTCAACTATGGAAGTCAAATGATGCTAAGAAAACCCAAGCCTTATTTATTTACGGGGAAATTATCTGACTTTTTTTATATTGTTGTATTTACTCTTTATGCTTTTAAAAGTTAATGTTTATATCGTAAATCAAATTGTTTCATGTGCAACGATTTAATTATATCATATATTTTAGTCTATCAAAAAGTATAATTTTCTAAATGTATGAAGAATAAGTGTAAAGTTAACTAAATAATATAGGATATTATTTCTTTTATATACCTTTTGTAAATATCTAATCACATATAATTTATTCATTCATTTATTTTTGTAAAAACGGTACTAGCATTCTTAAATGTTAGTTTTAGCATTAATGTCTCCAAAACCATGTTTGACATTGTGTTTTAAAAATATTTTTATATTATTTTTATGTTTGATATCAAAAATAATTTTTTTAAAAAAATATTATTTTGATGCATTTTTTTTATTAAAAAAATACTTTAAAATGCAACCGCCATCACGTTACCAATCAGAATCTAAATCTTATTGCTATAACGGTAAGGCTAGATATAATTTTAAATATTTATTTATCTATTTTACAATACAACTTATGACATTAGACAAGAAGTAAGATCCTAGTCAAAAGGGAATAAAATATGAATGATGCCGGGGGGGAAGGAATGCAAGATGTGTCTTGTTAAGTAAGATTAGATTGAATTTCAAAAAGCTTTCGAGGTAGTTAACAATATAAGACTCAAATTTTCCAAAAAAAATAGTAAAGGGGGGGAGGGCATTATACATTGGTGGGGAACAATGACAGTTTAACTTTGTTTTTCCAATAATGAGAATCACAGACATGATCAAGATAATCAGCTGAGTATCTGTGTGAAATAATGAGTCTCCATTTTCCTATTGCTTTGCTTTGGACCTCCCTGTGTCCCTACCCTTATTGCCAGCACTCATCATGAAATGAATCCATTTCTCACTTTTACATGTTGGATCCTTCGGTTCCCACTCATTGCTGTGGTTTTCTTGCAATCTTGTTCATATTTTGACACTTGTAGCTGCAAAACTTGAGCTCATTTTCCTTTCCTGAATATATTTTCAGTCATTTCGTGGCACATATAGCCAGGCTCGCAGATGTCATTCTTTAATTTCAAGGGCAAGGGCATGAATGTTGGTTCTCTCTCTGATCCCTTGAAAGCTAGCTAGCTAGCACATATAAAAACAAATATTTCTCGGGCCATTACAAAAAAGGCAAAAAAAAAAGAGCTGTTGATTTTCCATGGAAACTTTTGGGGCCAATAATTCAATCACCTGAGACACGTCACCAAGGAAGCCGAGCCACGAAAGAGCCAAAGTTGGAGGTTCCAAGCACATATAGTTCACTGGGAATCTACTATACCTTAGAAGGCTAAAAGGGGCATGCAGTGTAGTATGTGGGGAAAGAGCAGTAAAGGTAGTAGTGGCCAGAGAGCATGTCTATTATTATGATATATATATTTTTTTTAATTTTATAAAAAATATATTTTATAGGTTTAATTGTGCAAATAAAAACATAATTATTTTAGATTTTTATAAAGAATCCACGTAACTTAAAATCTGATATTCATGCCTCTTGGGACCTACTATTATAATAGATTTTTTAGTATGCTCAACTCCTATTTTTTTTTTATAAAATATACTTTGTGAGTTATAATGAATAAGAAAAACTCTGAATATTCTAGAAAAACAAACAGAACATGTTAGTTAAAATTTACAGAGTAAATCACAAGTTTTTTTTCTCGTCACTCGGGGACCAATTATTATTATGATATCGATACTGAAGTTTGGAATGTAGTGAGCAAGAAAGTGGTTTAAGAGAAGCAATGGAAGAGCGGGAGAAGAAGGAGAAGGAGAAGGAGAAGGAGAAGAAATGTCGTCACCAAAGAACAGGCTTTAAATCCCATCACGTAGTTCGATGTATCCTTAACCTTATACATCTTCAGCTGGCTAGCTAGAGTATTAGAAAATGATGGGATTCGAAATTGGAGAGTGTGAGTGTGTGTGTGTTGGGTTGGTAAATATTAAACAACAAAAGGAAAGCTACAAAACAAAAAGAAAGACATGAAGTGAAAATTTGAAACCACCTTCGTCTCAATTTCTTTATACTTTTATCTGCATCGAATCCTCTCAGATTGTTAATGACCACAATACCCTTTCAAAAATGCTAGTGTTACAAAACCCGGTCCGGTCCGAAATATGCAGCAAGCTTGTCAGAAGAGGGCCTGTAGTTGAGGCAAAAACCCACCATAAGACGAGACAAAAACCCTCAATTAAGGAAATGTACTGTGTAATTAATCAACACTACCAAAAGAAGGCCTGCAAAAAAAGATGAAGAGGGAAAAAATCATGAGACAAGTATGGAATGGTAGTAATGAAGAGTTTGACCATGCCATCCACTGCAAAAATGGAGAGAGAAGGGGGGGGAGAAGAGAAGGGTGGAATTGTCATTTCACAAAGGGCAGGCCTGCACCATCCTCCTATGCCTGATTTTAAGTGGCTGTGCAGGGGATCAATGTCAGAGATAGAGAAAGAGAGGTCACGGGTTTGTCTTGAAAGGCCCTTATTTCACAGTCCTAGACAGACAGACACATATTCTCTCTCACTACACAACCGAGGAGGGAAACAAATTACTATAGAATGTCAATTCACCCCCCAGGTTCTCACTGTATCACACAGCACATAAAAGGTTAAAAACACAAGCTCCTCTCCAACATTTTTATCCATCCACTCTCTAACTTAGTCTTTACCTATCAAAGCCAAAACTCTCACTGTTTTTCTCTTACACCTCTCTCTCTTTGTCTCTGAAAAATACAAGGTGCTTTTGATCTCCAATGGCTCTAATGTTGGATAATTGTGAAGGGATATTACTCTCATTAGACTCCCACAAGTCAGTCCCAGCTCCCTTCCTTACCAAAACCTATCAGCTGGTAGATGATCCAGCCACTGACCATATAGTTTCTTGGGGTGAAGATGACAGTACCTTCGTTGTTTGGAGACCACCTGAGTTTGCTCGTGATCTCCTCCCTAACTATTTCAAGCACAACAACTTCTCTAGCTTTGTCAGGCAACTCAATACATATGTAATAAGAACTGAAATCCCGATTGTTATATGTCATGTGTTGAGCAGTTTGTGTCTTTGCTTTTGGTTTTTTTTTTTTTCTGGGCAGTACTGATTTGATTTTGTTTTGGTTGTTTGGTGCTTTAGGGTTTTAGGAAGATTGTACCTGACAGATGGGAGTTTGCTAATGAGTTTTTCAAGAAGGGAGAGAAGCATTTGCTTTGTGAAATCCATAGAAGGAAAACGGCTCAGCCACAAGTAGCTATCAATCAGCACCACCATCATCAGCACCACCCACATTCTCCCTTTGGTGTTAACGGACCCAGTTTCTTTCCTTTTTCAAGAAGAACCAGCATATCTCCGTCTGATTCAGATGAGCAAGCCAACAACAACTGGTGCGATTCGCCTCCTATCACTTCACCACCAAGAGGGGTTGCTAGCGCCACAGTTATTGGTGGCGGAGGTGCATATAATAGCTCAGTTTTTGCCTTATCAGAAGATAATGAGAGACTGAGGAGAAGCAACAATATGCTAATGTCTGAGCTTGCACACATGAAAAAGCTTTACAATGATATTATTTACTTTGTCCAAAATCATGTCAAGCCTGTTGCTCCCAGCAATTCCTACTCTTCTTCTTTGCTTCTTTGTGGCCCATCACCATATGGCACTACCAATCCTGTTACTTCTAATGGTTCTTTGGCACAAAAGCCCTTAAACCAGCTTCTTGGGTATTATCCTACCAATGCTCCAAACAATTCTAAGCAAGCTCCTCAAGTTCATGTCTTGAACTCTCCAACAACTACTTCACAGAGCTCTTTGACCTTTCTTGAAGAAGCCAACAACAATGGCTGCAAGACCAAGTTGTTTGGTGTCCCTTTACAATCCAAGAAAAGATTGCACCCAGAGTATGGTTCTAATCCAGGAAATATGGAGACTAACAAGGCTCGTTTGGTGTTGGACAAGGATGATTTAGGATTAAATCTCATGCCTCCTTCAAGATGTTAGTATCTTCAAATCCATTCAAAGATCTGAGCTTTTTGTTTTTTATATTGATATCTTTACTTAGATTTTCTTGTTCGACTGTCATGTTCTTTTTATAGTCCTAAGAGATTCTGAGGTGATAGCAGCTAGTGTTGATGATGAAACATGTGTGTGCGTGCGTGTGGGTTTTTGTGACCTTGTATATAACTTTAGTGCCTGGTATTATCTCTGTTCCCCACAGCCATGAATGCAGGTGGGTTTTGGTTAGAGTGAAGATCAAATCAAATCAAGTTTAAAAAAATCACAACCCCATCGTTTCCAAAGAGATGTTCTTTCATTTTGGTTTCTTGCAATTGATTGCTCTCTCTTTCCTCTTCTCCATTTTCTCCTCTATCTCTCTGAATTCAAAGTCTGTATGCTTCAATTTCATTTATTAATGCAAGGGAAGGAGATTCTTGATGGCTTTCCTTTTAGGTTCTTTTGCGAGAGAAAAAAGCTGAAAGATTTCAGCCTGGCTCATCGACAGGCTCTCTCTAGGGTTTTCTCTGATCACTCCCATTAATGTATGATACGTACAACTATGTATTGCAAAATACTTCCAAAACTTTCAAAAGCTGATGGATAGATGGGATAAAAATAAAAGCAAGAAAAAGGCAGCTGGGGACAATATGGTTGTGATCATTCATCTTTTCTCAAAATCTAATTAGCCTTATCATTACAACTATTATCATTATCCCTATAACTATACATCAAAGAAGCTATATATAATATGATTAATTTAGAAAAGAAGGTCATCATTTCTCTCTAGATATGGAGGTTATATATAGTCTCCATGTCTCGTTCCTATGAACTGTCAGTGCTCAATAAAATTATAAATCAATAGCTAGATCGATGTAGTGCAGGAAGGAATATGGGGATTAAATGATAAGAAAAAAACATAAACAAAAAACAAAATGAGCGGCCTATTCGATGAAAGCGAAATGTAAGAGAGACTGACTAAAAATGAGGTTTGAAATGTTTCTATCAAGGCTTCTATATACTTCTTCTTTTCTAAGGACCAGAAACCTTTGCTTTTTCCTACTTTAAGTATCTGATCAACTTCTCCAAACCTCCCATTAGATCCCATCATCTCTCTCTCTCTCTCTCTCTCTACAATACATGCATCCCTGTTTTCGCTAATTCCAATCCATCTTAATTCTTCAGTAAAGCTAGAGCCTTGACTGGTAGCTATAGCCAATCCCGTGCACATTTACCTCAAACCACCATGTCTTTTTATGCTTTTGCTTGTCCTATATAAAGTTTAACTTCAAAAGTTTGACCACCCATTTCTACGTTTTCTCTTTTGCTTTTATTGGCTTGTTGCTTGTGTATTTGTCATTAAGGTTATTTAATTTGTAACGCAGAGGAACTCTGAAGAGACAGAGATGAGAGCATATATGTTAAGAAAGGTCCATTTTATCTAAAGTAGGAATATAGTATTCTAAGAATATCTTTGTCGCGCAATGATTTCGTCTCCTACGAAAAACAAAACCCTAACCCTAGTTTTTTTTACAAGAAAGTACCCCGACTCCCCTTCTCCGAACCTTTGTCCTTTTTGGGTAGGTATCCCACGTGACATGAGAGCTCATGTGTATTGTATCATATATAAAATCTGACGACACGCCGGTCTATTCGTATAGAAGGGTGAAAGAAGAAAAGGTGGTGGGTGATGGGTCATCCAAAAGTGGATACGGATCGTCCAATGCTAAAGATGCTTTAAAGGAAGGTGTTTGTGATCGTGTGTTTGCTTAGCAGCCGTGTTGTACCACCAAACTAAATGTGTGTTTAAAAACAATTAACATTTATAATTAATATTTAAAAACAATTTTTCGACGAGATTAATGTATATTGATTAACCACACACATTTACATATACAGTTGACATAAAATATAGACCACTACATCACATCACATAAATAAATGTGGCCTAAGGTCGTCTTTTGAATCAAAACTCACATCACACCACACCACATAAAAAAATCCCAGCACGAGACCTTTTGAATCGGAATTTTAAAAAGCAAAAGAGAGAAATGGGATCTAAAAAGACTTCGTTTAGTCTTTTGATAGCACTTTGTTGACATTTCTTGACCCTTCTTTTTGTACAAAACTTTATTGACAACTACCATATACTACTTATACTTTTAAGTATTTATATTTATGTAATGCTATGTGGGTGCGTAATATATATATATATATATATATATATCAAAAGTTTCCCATGAGACGTAGATATTCCTGCCTAGTCTAGGTTTGGTTTTCCAAGTTTTGTTAACCAGTTACAGTAATCCTCTAATGAAGACTCTTGAAAATTTTTATGCTTCATTACGGGCACCCATGTACAATCACCTTCTAGCTGTCGAAAATTAAAAGTGCAAAATGCGATGTACTGCCTGGCGCATATTCTCGAGACTGCAATTTTCTGTGCGTGGAAATTTCTCGAGCATAAAATTACTTGGTGGGGATCTCAAAATCTGTGTATGCCTGCCTGTGAGGAGAGAACATAGGAGATGCACCTGGGCTGCACATGATGTGTTTGCTCCCGGCGTAAATCAATTCGATATTTGATTATTTGCTATACCCAGATGAGGAAAATCTCCGCTGGATAGTAAAATCCAAGCTTGTCCAGCTTTTGGGACCCTCTACAGTGATTTACTTCTATAAAGAAAGGGTAATTAATTTCATTTTTTGCTACTTAAGTTCATATGGCTGAGCAGCTCCTCTTCCTCTCCTTCTCCTGCCCTCTACTTAGTATTGTCGATTTTCTTAAGACAATATATTGTAATTCCATGGATATATTATGAAAATATTGATACATATCTAATTTATTTAGTATAATAAAATTGCTACTTTCTTTCTAAAATTGTTTTTAATGGGCAAGTAGTTTGTGGTCAATAGATTATTTACTAGAATTAATTTTTTGATTTTTTATCCATTTATTAATTAGATCCTTCTATACGAAGATAATATAAATATTCTATCAACTAAATTACTAAGAAAAAAATTAAAAATCAAATTCATTAAGAATTTGGTAAAAAAAAAGTAAGAGATAGTGAAAACTGCTTAGCCAAATTTATTTAAATAAAATAAATAAAAAATTATACAGAATAAATCGTTTAAAAGAAATTACAAAGAGAATGTTAATTTTAATTGATTGACAAAGGCTAATTAATTGGATTTTAAGACCAATTTTCACCTACCCTTCTTAACTCTCCATGCTCTCTCTCAATCTATTTTAGAAATTAATCAAAACTAATAATTGGAATTCATTTACAAGTCTAAAAAATCCAAGAATTGTTTTAAGAATATTTATTTTAGTTAAATTGGCATTGCACATTTTCCTTGTAGTCTTCACATAAAGTTAATTTCAAGTTGGTTGTCGATTTATATTTTGGAGCATATATATATATATATATATATATATCAAGATTACCAAATCATCGAATTAAATTCAATATGCAAGTCGCTAAAATAATACAGCTGAAATTATTTTTTATTAAAATATTATTATTTATTATTTTTAAAAAATATTTAAATATATCAAAACTGGATTTGAGCTGCGTTACAATAACCTATGTAACGCGAACTAAATTTTATCAATATTTTTATTAATTTAACTTAAAATTCGAGTGCAATCATTTTAAATATCTGATGTTAATATGTAGTTGAAGGCCCAATTGAATGAAATCTCCAGCTATTTTCATAATATGGGCCTTTTTAGGTCCGAATGAAAATACTAATAAAGTAATGTATCATGGGCCTTTCTAAACTTGTCAGTTGGGTTGGGACCATGAAATTAGTTCAACGCCTAAGCCCGATAAACTAAGTTGGATCTTGGAAGTTTAGTCATTACCGTTATAAACCTAAAAACCCTAACAAAACCACGAGCTTGGAGTACTTGTTTTGGAGCACTCTCTTAATCAACACCAGAATGGAAGAAGAGATTGTCATAGCATCCTCCTCAATCGACGGTGGCATAGGTTGCTGGGACCTCCAAACAGGAACCGAAAACCTTCGCTATAAATCTTGCGCCTCCCCTCCTCATGGCCTTACTTCAGTTGGCCGCCGCTTCCTCGCCTCTTCCCAGTTACAGGACCCCAAAGCATCTTCAGGCGCTATACTCTACTGGTCCTGGTCTAGGGTATCTTATTTTATTATTATGCACACGAACTGTTTGATGAAACTCTTCGAAACATGTTCAGCCTGATATATTTTATTTCCATCCATTGATTAGCCTCAGGTGGAGGTTAAATGTTTTCCCGAGGAGCCAATAAAGCCGCTTGTTGCTAATAGTGAAGGCACTTATCTTGTTGGTGGTGGTTTATCTGGGAATATTTACTTTTGGGAGGTGGGTTTTCTTGCTGTTTCTCGGGTTTTTAATCTTGTTTGTTGGTCTTGACCAGCTGAAACTAATTGTAGAAGAGTTGGTAATTTGGTTGTGATATTGATATATGTCAGTGTGGGTTTCAGGTTGCGACAGGTAGATTACTTAAGAAATGGCGTGCCCACTACAGGGCTGTCACTTGCTTGGTTTTTACAGACGATGATTCTCTTTTGGTTTCTGGTTCTGAGGATGGATCTGTCCGAGTCTGGCCACTTCTCATGTACGTTCCTTTGGTTTTTGATGTGAATGCTTATTTGGTGCTCACAATTATAGAGTATAATTGAGTTTTTCTATATGAGTTAGGATTTTTGATGATCATCAAATGGAGCAGGCAAGTCAGCTTTACGAACACAGTTTTCAAGAGCATACTCTGCGCGTCACTGATATAGTAACAGGTTATGGAGGAGGCAATGCAATTATAATTTCAGCTTCCGAGGATCGAACGTGTAAGGTTGATAAGATGTTTTGTCGAAAACAATTATCTTTCCAATTGTTATTCACATGATTTATAATTTATCTTCATTAACTGAGGCAGTAATTTATACTTCTATCAATCAAGTGGTTGATAAGATGTTTAATTGAATCAAGATTTAAAGAGCTATAATTGGCAAGTGGGTTTATTAGTATGCATGCTCCAAGTTTATTTATGGAATCATATGAAATGAGTTATTTATTGTGTGATATGTAAATTTGTTTTGATAATTGAGATCGGTTTATAGCAGTGATATCTGATTGCTTAAAAAGGTTATTAGAGGATCCACTCTTAGTTTCTGTGTTGGGCTGATGCATTTTAAACAAATTAGATTTTAAACTTTTGTAGATTTGAACTCTGTACCCAGTAACGGTTTTGGGAAAAATCACATGTTTCTTTAAGAAACTTACATTGTGATATACTTTGATGTGCTTATTTGCTGGCATGATTTTTGAGTGACTTGGATCTTCAAGTTCCTTATGCAGAAAGACTATCCTAAATTGGGACTGTGTTTTTGTTTTTGTTCAAATAAGAAAATTGGATTGCAACTTGATTTATGATTACGCTATTTCTGAACTAAATCCCGCATGGTTTTGTTTATTATCCTGTACTTGGCGCTATCGTCTGAAACATGTATGGTTCATTGTATTTATATGATGCAGATTGTGGAGCTGCGTGTATCTGTGCAAGCAATGCACTCATCCAAATTGTTTTAAATGCATGTATTTTGCTTTAAAATTGTTTCATGACATGTGCTAACCTTTTATTCCAACGTGTATTGTGTTAGGTGTGGAGTTTATCTAAGGGGATATTATTAAGAAATATAGTCTTTCCCTCAATAATTGATTCAATTACGTTGGACCCTGGTGAACATGTATTTTATGCTGGTGGAAGAGATGGCAAAATACACATTGGTGCGCTCAGTGCTGATAGCTCATCTATCAAAAGTCATTGGTTGCATATCATCGGTTCATTATCCAGTCACAGGTGTGTGATTTTTCTTAAAAATCCATGTCATATATGTGGGCAATCTTCTAGCATGTACTGTTGTGTTACAAAGTTTCCATTGCTAAAACCATCACAACCAAGTAACTCGGCCTCTTGCATTTACATTGGTCTGTTCATTGAGATCTGAGGTGCTTGCTTTATAGTATTTAATAATGTGGTGAAGCAAGGCTAGCCATGGTGATTAGCAGTGTCTTCAATTGCTATCCTTGATTTTCATGATGACATTTACTAATTCTTTCTTCTGACAAGAGCCTGGATCTTGAGTTGCTAACATGGTATATTTTAGAGTCATGTTTCTCATTGATCTGCAGGTTTAAATTTCGCTCCTAGGGAACCTTGTGTATTTTTTCTCATAGATTTTAGAGACATCATATATTTTTTTCAACTCAGAAGACAACAACTTGGTTTCCTATGCTATTTAGAAGGTTTGTGCATGATCTTTGTATGTACTCACACATTTTTTGTACTGAACAGTAAGACAGTAACTTGCTTAGCATATAGTACAAATGGGAATGTCTTGCTTTCTGGATCAGAAGATGGCATGATTCGAGTTTGGGACCCAAAAACACATAACATGGTTCGTGTGTTCAGACATGCAAAAGGTTTTGGTCTAATTATCTAAACTTCTGCTTGCTTGTTTACATACTGTTTTTGAGTTGTTCCTAATTTTTATCCATTTATTCTATGCCTACATTTATGTGTTGTGCTCTTACATAACATGGATCGCAGGTCCGGTGAGCAATATCCATGTTCTTAAGCGACCAGCTTACTTGAACCCTCGAATGTTATCAAATGTACAAGCTTCTTCAAGAAGACATGGATTATCATTACCTCCTCCACTCAGTAAATATATCAATACAATGGATGAAAAAGTCGTTAGTGCAGTCGTTAATCTCCAGGCTACTTGCAATAACCCTACAGATGCTTCATGCATCAGCTCTCAAGTGATTAGCTGTCAAATCAAAGAACTCCAGGTTCTTAATTGCTAAACAATATTCATTCTTCACTTTTTTTTATCTAGATCACTGCACTGGATTTTTCCATAACTGCTAGTGTTATGAATGTTGCTTTGGAAAGAGCTCCCTGATGATGTCTGTCAACTGCATAGAATTTCTATAACTGATCTACAAACTTTGATTCCAGCAACAAGGTTCAGCTGCTGCAGCTGAAATGGAGGTGGAGAAGCTAAAGCTTGATTCCACGCAGGCGATGCAAATGCTTCAGAGGTGGAAGAAAATGTATGACAACTTGCATGAATTTTGCGTAGACGAGCTTTTAGAGGGAGATCATGTGAAAAGTGCAAATTAGATGTCAAAATGAGATGTAAAAGTATTCCTCGTTGCACGAATGGCTTCAAAGTTTTTGTTGGTGTATTTACCGTTAATCCGATGAACCTCAGTATATCCTTGTTATCGTGTCTTTTTTTCTGAAATTTTCATGTTTTTACCATAAAAATATAGCAAGTCATCCTGAGGGTATGGGGAAACAACGTTATAGTTTTGGATTATGTTTGCGATTTCTGGTAACATTTTTATTTGAGTTTGAGCTTAAAACATGTTACTGACATTCCATTGAAGCTGGATGAATAATCGCTTGACATTTTTCTTTCTTATCAATTGCGTGTTAACATGTCTACTTATTCTTCTTAAATATATTAAAACAATATATTTTTAATTATTTTATAATAGTACATTAAAACAATAAAAGAAAAAATTAGAGAAAAAGAAAAATCGTGTCTTAATTCCTCCGGCTCTCTTATTTAATTATCTTTGCTTATTGTATATGAAGTTGATTTTCCTTAAGACGGGACAAATTTTTGCCGGTATGACTTGGCACTCTTGGTTTGATTCATCTTCATGACAAGTCATACGAGCTTTGACTTCTTATTTGATTCGATTTTGCCAGATACAAAATTGCAATTATTGTTCAAATGGTGAAAATGAATTTGTATAACAAGCACTTCAAAGGTTTTTAAAACGTTATTATGGGATTTGTTTTAGCAAATCTAACAAGATTGAAGCAAAATAATAAATTATAGTTGATCCAAAAACTAGAGGGTTGATCTCAATTATTTTTATTTTATTTTATTCCAATATGTTTTAGAAGATCTTTTTAAAAATAAAAATTAAGATCTTACTTTGAGTTATCATGGGTTGACTTGGTATATCTAAAAATCAAAACCATAATTAGTCCTTGGTCTAAGTCAACAGATTTCTGGATTTATTCATTAAGTGTCTATCTAAGAATGTGGTAGAGATTGTTTTTCAAAATACTTTTCGTTCAGAAATATATCAAAATAATATTTTTTTTATTTTTAAATAATTATTTTTGATATCAACACATTGAAATTTTAACATAAAAAACAATTCATTTAAAAAAACAAAAATCATTTAAAAAAAACATTTAATTAGGTTTTCCAATCACCCCAATGTAGGCCGGGTGCCATAATAATGTGATCAGCCATCGGAAAGGAAGTGCTCGGTTCAATTTGATTTGCTGCAAGGGCATAACCGCAATCACTTGGTGGGGACGTGGGCCTGGAGACTGGAGCCATTCAAGAAATAATCACATAGCCCAAAGCATAAGAATGCGAAGCCCAAAATATACTATGTAAGGCAAAAATCAGCCTGCGATCTCATCTGTAGTTTCGTGACGCAAACTGCAAACACTTTAAAGCAAGATTTACATGCATAAAAGTCTGATCGACGAAACACTCTTTCGACACGCTTTCATTGAAGGAAAAACTAGCGTGTGCTAGTGAAAATGGGCTCACCAAAAGTTGACGCCAAACCCAAAACAATCCCTACATGCTAAAGATGCTTTGACTGTTTGATTTGAGCAATTTGGCAATAAGAAAACGATCCAAGCTGGTGTTGAAAATCATGTAGATAGATAGATAGAGAGAGAGAGAGCGAGAGAGATGGGAGAGAGAGAAAATCAGGGCCATTTTTTTTTATTAAATTAATATCATGAAAAGGCTGCTTTACTTCTCTCACTCACAGCCTGCAGTTCCCGATGAGAGGGGGAGCTTGGGTGGAGATTTTGAGGTTATGATGTTGTTTTATTGCTGTGTGTTCACTGTAAATGAAAGCGACGTGAGGAAGAGAAGATAAGGTGGTGCAACTGTGATAATGCAAAGTGAAAAAAAAGACCGACCCAACAACAAAATCTCTCTTCCCAGGATTATTTTTATCCAATCGAACCTCTTCTTGCAGAGAACATGTCTCTTATTCATGTCTTCTTGATATATATAAAAAATCAGACTTCAATTATTTTAGTGACGAAAGAGAACTTTAAATTATTCCATATTTTAGTGAGAAAGAGTAGGGTAATTCATCAGTAATCTTGAGTCTGGACAGTGTTTTGAAATCTGCAGGCCGTAGTGGGTGTGAGACAGTGAGAGGGTGTCACGTAATAATATCCTTTAAGAACAAAAAGATTCTACAATTATTATTGCTTACATCTAAGAAACAGTTATATTAACAAGATAGTTGCAATTATTTGTTTAATTGAACCACCATTTTCTTGCAATTTCTTTCTGTATTACTTGTTATATAGTCGGTTTAGTTTTCAACTCAATTACGTTGCATCAGAGTTATTGTAGAAAAACTCTACATTGGTACAGAGTGGGAATTATAACACTATCCTTAAAATAAATATTAAATCCGTGATTAATTAGGCTTTCTCTAAGCATTCTTGTTGTCGGGTCGAAACAGGAGTTAACTCGGGCGAGGTCAAAAAACAATTTGATGTTGATGAAGTTGTTTCTATCTAGATTTATTTCTAATAAAATAAACTGATTTATTTAACTTGTGATTGGATGCTTGTATTGGAATGAATTTAATAGCTACGATAAGCATTCACAAAACGGCAAACAACTCCAGATTGATAAGAATTGCAGGAAATCACTGAAAGTCAAAAAACTTTTTTGTTTCTCGATATCTCTTACCAGAAATTTCCATGTCCTTCTGAATGTTCGCAGCCGTGAACACTTTTAGTACGTAGACCCTGGATGTCTCCTCATCAACATCTACATCATTTCATAGTGTGCAGAAACCGGGTCCATCGGAGTAGGGCCGCCGATTTGGATCGCAGTGCTGAGAAATTTTTAAAATTACAAAACAATGATAGAAATTTAGGACGTGAAATGGAAAGGAAATTGTCCCGAGCTATATGCAATCAGAACCCTGTCGTTATGTTGGAGCAATAAATTTGTTGTCTCCGTTTTATTGGTGGTTGTTGCACCCCGTAAAAGAGAAAGACAAGAGGCTTATCAACTTCGATTTCCAGGCTTCTCTTCATGAACTGAAAATTGCAGGTCATGACATGGTCTAGAATTTTGATAGTGGATTGAGCGGTTTAATTGGATTAATCTAAATAGATTTTAAATAATATGTTTGAAATTTTATATCAAACTTAGGACTTATAGTAATTACAATCGTACGTACGTCTCTTGTTTCTAATTTAGAAGGGTTAGGTTGAGAAATTATTGTCATTACCTCCACAATTTTTACTACTAGGATTTCTTTGTAAGGATTAAAAAAAAGGCAATGACTATTATTATAATATGGAATAAATGTATTGTTTGTTTTTTATTTTATTTTTTGAATTGAAATCTTAAAATTAATATTAAAAGTTATTTTTAAAAAAATACTCTAGGTCGATGCAAGTAAAAAGTAGTGTTGTCAAAAGCATACGATTCTATTAATCAATATGAATCTAACATGAAGAATCATATTAAAAACTTGAAAACTAAAAAAATCAAGCTTGATTCGATGAACTTGGTAAAACCACTAAACTCGGGTTGATTTTACTAATTTGACATAAGTGACTCAATTAATTAACCATGTTAGATAATTGAATTGATTTTTCATTAACTCCCTTTGATTTCTGTGGTATCAGGAACTTTAAATTTTTTTATTTAGTTACTATTTTATGATAAAGTAAAACATCAGTCTTACCTCATTCTATTTTTGGCGGTACCTTTTCACTTCTTAGTAATTGAAGAGTGTCATATTTTCTTGAGCCTAGTTAAAGAGCTATATATCAATATTGGATCAAGTACTCTCTTTTTTTCAAGTTTGATCATGGTAGAACCTAATTATTCTACATCTCTTTGTTCATGTTTATCACCAAGAACCTGTTTACTGCTCCTAATTTTATCAAAACTCATAATGTTTGCACAAATGCCTGTTGATAGATTGCATTCATCTACTGAGCATCATGCTTTTTTCCATGATCTTTTTGAAAGCATCGTAAGAAAACTAAGTGTTTATTCGAGAGTATAGTTGCTGTTGTTTTTTAAAGTGTTTTTCATTCAGAAATATATTAAAATGATATTTAAAAAAAATTATTTTTGACATCAGTACATCAAAATCATTTAAAAATATCAAAAAATAATTTAAAATGCATTGTCAAACACCGGTAAACTTGATGATATCTCGATAGACTTTAGACTAAAAGGAAAAGAGAAGAGTGTAAAGAAAAATAAACTTGTTGATAGCATGATAGAGTATAGATTACAAAGAACTCTGTGGGATGGTTGTGATCTTGGTCTAATGTAATCATCACGTGAATTTCTGCATATTATATGTAAAAATTGATAAACCATTTTCTCGGACATCATTATAGTCCTTACCTAACTGTTTTAGCAAATGATTTGCTTACGAAAAGAATGTTGTTATTAACAATTCATTAAATAGTTTTTTTAGTAATCCAATGATGACTAAGGTTCACTTCATCTCACCCTCATTCCCATGAACATAAAGCTCATAAGATAATATTTATGTTCCAGAAAGTATGAGTTTCTTACAGGCCATGGACTAGGTACAGGGGTGTGTGAGAATGAATGGTGTTTTAAAGTACAAAATTTGTCATGAATGAATATGATGTAAGAATGGGCACACCATTATTCACTGGAATTAGAACCATATGCATTTGGGAGTAGCCACAAATGGGGACTTTTCTACTATTATTTAATAGAGATTGTCAATATATAGTTAATTTACATGGAAATTGATTTACGAATACTTTTAACAATGAAATAATAAAAAAAGAAAGAAAAAGAGAGGATAAACCTCTTTTTTTTCTCTTTGTGAAGCTACTTGACCACCATGGCAGAGGTCGTTGGGGGGAACTCCAGCACATGAAGGTGGCAGCAGAACCTGATCCGTCTCGAAAGGCGTTCCCGTTTCAACGAGAGGAGGAGGATAATTTAGGGCGTAGATGCTGTATTATCAGGATAATGCAGAGGTCTTTCCCAGTGGACCATTGCCATGTTGGCATCGCCAATACATCCAACGGCACTGGATTTTCACCGCCAACTCATTTAAAGGAATCTGGTGAGATTTCTGACACCTGTCATGTGAGTGGGGTATTTGGAAAGTGAATTTTAAGGCAAAGTTATAAGAGAGACCCCAACAGTTGCCACTGAATGTAATGTAATAATAATATATAGTTGTAGCATATGATATGATAAAATAATACTCGTAATCATTCATGCACCGTCAAAAGCACTTATGGTACTCCCTGCTGCAAGCAGTCGGTAGATCTGAACCCTTCATTACTCATCGGTGTCTGTGCTATATCCTATTTTTTAAATTGTTTTTTTCTATAAAAAAACATTATATTTTTTAGATGTTTTTAATATGGTGATATAAAAATTATATATTATTTGAATATATTTTCAATTGAAAATATTTTAAATAAATACATCGCATTACAATACTTGTTAAAGAATAATATAAAATTATTATTTTGAACTCACCCAATAGCATAAGCTATTGGGTCAAATTGGTATTTTCATACTAGTTGAATTATCACCATATTTATTTTATTTGATAAAAAACAAACACGGAATAATATTAATTTATATAAGTTTAAAGTGTTGAGAGTTTTTACTTGAAAAAAATATTTTAGATAATTATATAAATTATATATTCGGATATAAGAAAAATATATAAATCATATAACATGACTAATTACTTAATAAATTAAAAGCTTAAACTTTTGAATTGGTCATCCCATACGTAAAATCAGTAATTTAGAATCTACTATAATTCAAGTGATTTAACGGATTATTTGCAATATGGTTGATTTGTTCACCGGATAAAATGCCCATGAATTATATGAAAAAATAAAATAATAATTATGAATATTATTATTAACAAAAATAATGTATTTATAATCCAACAAATTGATTTGTGATCTAATTATTTGGGTTGTTTTAAGATCCGTTTCTACATCAAATATGATAACTATAAATTACCCTTTTAATGCGTTACATTTAGTGTCGACAAAATTATAACGTCAGTCCCTTATCTTTTGGAGTTAAACAAATCAAAACGAGGCAGCAATTTGTCAAGTGGATTTTGGAAAGTAAAAGATTTAATAAGAACACAAACTAGGCTGGAAAATGATGATAATCTTGTCACTCTAGTTCTCTCTTTTTTCATATTTATCTTAAAATTTAAGTATTATATAATTTTTTTTATAATCAAATTTAATAACGGAGAGAAAAAAACAAGTGGAAGAAGAAACAAAAGCTCACCAACTTTGCGATAACAAAGTTGCACAGAATTTTTATATATATATATATAGATATCGAGCAACTTGTTATATATAGTCTTTCACACTGGCTTTGTAGTCGGTTCCCGATATCATCACCTTTTTTATTATTAATTTTTCATTTTCATTTCTTCTCTCCATACTCTTTACAGTTCTTCCTTTCTTCACTGCAAATTCTGATAAAACTCTTAGTCTTCTGTTTTATCTTTCCCATCCTTTGTTTTCAGATTCTCAGTTCTCTCCTCAGCCCCCTTAAATAGTTTCTCGTTTTTTTTCTTCCTTTCCCTCAAAGTATTCTTAAGAGAGCGCTGATCAATCATATATAACCAATGGAAATTGACCTGTTAAAGTCTGCAACAGAAGATCAGATGGAGTTGATGATGATGATGATGATGGACAAGTTTCCTGAGTTCTACGGTGCTTGTAGCGATGTTGCTGATCATTTATCCCCCACTGAGTTTCTTGCTGCAGGTGTAAGTGATAGCTCCATCCAGCATTTGAGTACTAATAAACCACACTCTGCTAACTCACCTCCATCCATGGACATACCATCCTCACTATCTTTTATTAGCAATAATAACCCAATTCAAGACCAATTCCCTCGAGCTTTCTTATCCAATCCGTCATCGTCGAGATGGAGAGGTCTTGGTGAATTACCAGACACTGCAAATGATTATGCTACACCATCACAAAAGAAGAGTTCAATGGAGGCAATGAGAGAGATGATATTTCGAATTGCAGCCATGCAGCCAATTCACATAGATCCTGAATCAGTGAAGGCACCAAAACGCAGGAACGTGAAGATATCAAAAGATCCACAAAGTGTTGCTGCACGCCATAGAAGAGAAAGGATAAGCGAGAGAATAAGGATACTTCAAAGACTAGTCCCTGGAGGGACTAAAATGGACACTGCCTCCATGTTAGATGAGGCAATTCATTATGTCAAGTTCTTGAAGACCCAAGTGCAGTCACTTGAGAGAGCTCAAGCTAATAGGCCAGCAACAACAACAACAACTGGGATTGGATTTCCTGTGGCAATGACTAGTGGAAGCTACCTTCCAATGGGGAAAGAATATCACCAACAGCCTGCTCATCGTCGTCATCATCAAAGTGTTCCGCATTATGGAGATGCTTAATTAGCTCACGGAGGCGCGCAGTGAGCAAGCTGGATTTTTAAATGCATTTTTCTAGTGAATAGTGATCATGTTAGCTTGTGGGGTTGTAAAGAGCTAGCTTTTATGCATGGCTATTTGTTCTATCTTCAAATCTTTAGGCCCTGTAATCCTTGCTGTAATGGCATCGATAATCACATTCCCTGAATACGATGCCCGACTGTTCAAAATCTTAGGTGAACATGTCAATCATTGTCCTCCTTTCCTTTTTCTCTTTTAAATATATTTCCCTTGCATATGCCTAGAGGCCACCATATTCTTTGATGATTTCATGGCACTCAAAATGGCGTAATTCGAACAGCAGAAAATGAGGGATCTGACGAGATGTGACATTGGTTTTAATATCGACACAATTGCAGTGTCTCGCATTGGCAAAGGAACACTTCCACGCTATATATGCTGCTCTATGCGGGAAACTAATAAATGCTTGCTGGATGGATGCCCTGTGTAGTTTTTTGGTTAATGTCTCAGATATGGTTTTCTTTCTTTTCTTTTTTAAAGGTGAAAACATATATTCTATAATAGTTCTAGAAAATCCATCATATATTTATTTTATACTATTGTTTTTGTCTTTTCAAATTAAATTTAGGGCAGTACTTGCCGATAAAGTTTTTTTTTAATTTTCCAGCGATAATCTTTAGCTCTCCAAGAAAAGTCTAGAAGAATGGCTTCTTTGCCGATAGACCAACAGTTCCCACTTGGTCGTCCATGAGAATTACCTAGTTTTTCAGTCATTTTGGGGCACTTGGCCCTTGATCATCTTTGCAACCCACGTTCGACGGTAGTACAATGGGACAATCCTGAAACTTGAGAGCATAATTGATCGAGCACAGCTTGAGGGGTGGGTTTTGCACTGTTTACAATTATGATTGATGTTATTTTTAAAAATATTCTTAGTTTAAAGAAATATTAAAATAATATTTTATTTTATTTTTAATAAATTATTTCTACATTGGCACATGGAAATAATATAAAAATATTAAAAAAATCAAAAAATCATTTTGAAATGCAATACAGGTATCTTGAGCTGTAATAACTGCTAAATAGATTTACTCCAGCTTCGTCGTAAACATATAAAGTTATTTATAAATGGATTTCAAGATAGGTTTAGTTATTTATTTCCTCGTAAAATTATAATATAAATGAATGGTTTAGTGAGTGTTCGGTGTACCCAAAAAGTCATTTATATCCAAACTTATTAAATATGATTCAATCTTATTTATAGTATGTTCTAAAATTTTATCTAAGATTTAACAAGTTAATTTAAAATAATATTATTTTAATTTATAAAATTAAATTTTGATGAAACTGATTGAGTTCAATAACCTATCACAAAATCAGGTTTATAACACTGCTTATATTATTATATATTTTTAAGATATTCTACAATTTAACTATATGCAACAGTATAATTTTTTGATTTAATGAGAGAGAGCTTGTTTTAAGAGAAAGAAAGCATATTTGTGTTTCATTGGAAATGATAGCACGACAATGGTTACTAGCATCTCATGGAGCTCTTAGGCTACTATTTAAAACTATAGTTGATTTTGATTTTAAAAATAGTTTTTTTGTTTATAAATGTATTAAAATAATATTTTTATAAAATTTATTTTTTACATTAACACATGAAAATAATTTTAAAATACCCAATAAATTTAAATAAAAATAATAAATGAATAAATCATTTTAAAAAAATATATTTTTGAAAACGACAAGCATGAACAAAAAGGTCGGTTTTGATTTTTGATCAGGGAGGGTGCACGAGAAATCCACGTGAAGATCTGACATAGCAGTGGGCCTTATTTTTCATACGTGGCAGTATGATGACGTGGTTGTTCACCAACACCTTGACACGTGAAACTCAATCTACATCACATGGTCAAATGACATTTTCTCCTACGTGGCACTCCACGTCTGATTCCACATTTATTTTGGCTACATTTTTCGTTCTCGCCTCTTGTTCGAGTCTAGAAAAGTACAAGTTCCCTTGAATGTCACTAGATTGTCTTATTAATTCACGGGGTATCAAACAACTTGAATTTATTATTTTTATTAAAATAATATTATTTTATTTTTTAAAATCAACTAGTTTTACATCTGATTTGATATGAGCACCGTAATTTTTATAGAGTCATGTATTTTTTTCTAATTTAAAGTAAAAACCAATCTAAATTAAACATCTAATCATGAATTCTAAGGATTAATTACCTTGGGTCAGATTAGATTTAACAAATAAAATGATATTGGCATTTTTGTGTGGCAAATTACCTATTATAACGATTTGGTCAAAGATGTATCACTTATCTTGAAGAGGCACGGCATTTGTCATTAATTTAAAGAGTCAACTCTAGGAGTATTAATTTTTTTAAAAAAATATAACATTATTTTGGAAAAAAATAAAAAAATAAATATTAACATCTCGAGAGTCAATTCTAACCAAGTCAAATCAGGTTTTTAACTACATCAATCAAGTTTTAATTTTTACCCAATCCAATGTAATCTAAATTTGAATTTAACAGGTGGTATTGAATCTTGATGATTCTATAAAGATAAAAATTGAAATTTACCCCAAGGTCGTTTTGCTTGGAGGGGATAGATAAAATCATTATAGAAACCTATCTATAGTCAGGAATAACATGCACGGCATGAAATGTCATCACTGCACAGGCAAGTTGTAGAGGCCTCCTGTGATATTTAACTGGCCCTGATTTAATTTATAGATTCTGTTCGGCAACACTTGCTTTCGTCTTTATAGCTCTCCTTCTTGTTTCCTAACTCTTATTTGAAACTTGCATATGTCTCTACTTGGTCGTGCTAGGATGTAGTAAATAAAAGAAAAGAGCAACTAATGTACAGCTAGGTTGATGGGATCATCAGAGATTAATGAGGGAGTCAGGACAAAACGAGCAATGGACCAGCCAAATGGGTTGATGCAAGAAGATAAAAACATTGAAATGTGGTGGTTGTACGGATTGGGTTTTTGGTGTGGGGGCCTCGAGAAGAAGACACTCGAGATCTAAACATTTTAGGCTAATATTCTTTGCAGTTTCACACCCTTGTCCCGTTGGATAGGTGCAATGAATAATGCTATTCCCACACAAATCATCGAAACTTTTGCCCGGCTAGCTAGGAAAAGGGAAATTCCCATAAATCTCTAGGACCAATTATGCAAGCTAAGATAGTGAGCATGGATAGTTAAGTACTTATTTGTAACTATATTTTATAAGTGTTTTTGAAAAAAATAGAGTATTTATTTTTTTTAAAATGTTTTTATATTATTTTAATGTGCCAATATAAAAAATAATTTTTAAAAATATTATTCTTATAATTTTTTAAATAAAAATTATTTTAAAAAATAATATGAAACACAGTTTCTTACTAGCTGTCCGAAGTACAGAAGGTGTTCCTTTTTATTGACTTTTATGGGCATTAGTGGTTTGGTGGGCATGCACCAACCTTCGTCTATTTTACTGAACAAGGATACAAGACCAGACCTAGACTGCCATACAATTTTTTTTTAAAAAAAAAGGCTAAATTTCACATAATTTATACGAATGAAATAATAATAAATCATAAATAATCTCTCAAGTTGAGATGTAAATCATGCTTTGTAGGTTAAACCGTAAGATGCTATCGGTATCGAGAATCTATGAGCATTATATATTAATATGTTTGTGTGAAAATTTCTTGAAGGTGAAAACGGGATTCATGTTCCACGTAGAAAATAGAGCAGATCACGTGGAATAACACCAAACATGGAAGAAACGATGATCCTCACTCATATCCTATCCTATCTCAGGCTCGAATGCCGTGTTATCATCTGCTTCAAAGTTGACAGAAATATTTCAATGGATCATGGATGGTTAATTGATCGGAGGCTTGTAGAGAGAAAGTGTTTCTGGTCCAACAAGGGTCACTCCCTTTAATCTGGCCCAGAAGAAGAAAATTAAACAAGGAGTGATATTGGATAGGTTTCGCAAAAAACATTTGTTTCACCACCCACGACTTCAGAGCCCAAGTATGGGGTAAGATGACAACGGTAATGGTACATAGCCCATGAAAAAACTGAAGTGCATCATCATCCACCGCTTTCTCTCAATTATCACCGTCAACTGTTTCGTTTGCTCTTTTATATATATATATATATATATATATATATATATATATAGAAAAGACAGTCTGAACGTGAGATCAATTTAAGAGTGCATATTGTAGGAAATTTTGATTTTGAGTTTTGGGAGTCATTATAATTTGAATATTCACTTATAACTTTAGAATTTGTTCCCTAAAAATAAAAACATTATTTATGCGTATGTTGATATCATACTTACAAAGAAATAAAAAACTTGTTGAATAAGAGCCTATTCATTTTTAAAGAATATATTTTTTATTTTTATTTTTATTTTTTTCATATTATTTTAACATGGTAATGTTAAAAAAAATTATATTATTTGTGTTTTTTTCCAAAAAAAATAAATCATCATCAAAATACCAAACGAGCTATAAATTAATTGAAAAGACTCAAAATTTAAAGTATAATATGATGTTTATGAATTTATAATGATTTAACCATTCATTTTTTAAAGTATGAAAAGTATGCAAATGGATGACAATAAAACATATTTGAGTTCAAATATTTGTAAATTTTATATTGAATTATAGCACTGGGCATAAGTTTATCTGAATGAGGATTACTTATTTGTTTATTTTCAAATAAAAAAGTCTTAATCACATCTCAATTTTTTCAGACATTGATGATCTATATTAAGAATAGTATTATTTATTAATAATTAGTATATTGGCAAACCAGTCATGTTGATCGATTAAACATGAAAAATAAAAATCAAATACAAGAAAGAAAATAAATCGATGCACGTACAATCACCATTAGAATAAACAGTTTTACTTACATAAATATTAGTTGGTATTTATATTTATTCGTTGATATATTCATTTTTTTTTATCTTATACCATAAATCACGTAACCTATACAACGCTAATGAATTATTTATTAATAAATAAATAATAAAATTATAGTATTTGAAAAATAATTACCAAAATAGCTAAGAATACCTAGCTGTAGCATTATTTTGTCACGAGATTAATATCAAATTCAACACCATCTTCTTGAAATAGCCCTTACCTCATCATTATCCAAGTCAATTCACGTGGATGAAATTTTCAGCACGACATTTTGTATTTAAGAGACTGATAAAAACCAGAAACGTGGATCGTATGTTAAAATCTTATAACAGTGGTCTCGATTTGATTATAGACGATGTAAATTTGAGCACGACTGAGAATTTTATCGCTGTTCGTACAGGGAGACAAGAGACACGAAGAAACGTAAACATGCTGTCCAATCGGCAGCTTCCTCGAACTTAAAGCACAAGTAATTCGATACAATGATTCAATTGGCCGAGTGTTTCGGAATGATCTTTTGCTACGTAACCCTTTGGAGTGTACAAGAGAATATACTGTTTTGACGGGAAAATGATAGAAGCCCTAAATAATTTGGCCTTATTTGTTTATTATAAAAAGCATTAAAAAAACACTACTTATATTTATATATGAATAGTGAACATCTTTTTTTCATTCACTTTCTCCTTTTTTTTCATTTACATCCTTTTTTATTGAAATAATTTTTAAAATTTTAATATTGAAAAAAAGCTATACAATTATTAACTTAATATTTTTTTAAATAAAATTATTTTTATAAACACTTTAGTAAACAAAATAAAAAAGCATGTTTGAACATTTGATTTGGATATCACATGTAGAACCAGGAACGAGCCTTAGCGCAAGCATTAATGTTCCAAGATAAGAAGGTTGACCCCATCTTAATTGTGATGCATTCAAAGCCCTCAGGTGGTTGAGTGTGTGATTATATTATTTTTTATTTTAAAATATATTAAAATAATATATTTTTAATTATTATTTCTTGCATTAATTTATTAAAATAACATAAAAATACTAAAAAATATATTTTTTTAAAAATAAAATTCATTTTTTTAAAAGCACTTTTGAAGTGCTTCCCAGATAAATCAGGAATTATGTGTGATAATAAATTAATTAATAAAAAAATTATAAAAATAAAAAAAAATTATAGATCAAAATATTTAATATTGAAGCATATAATATTTATCCATTTGTATCTGGTAAATTTATTTATTAATATATGTTTTTATTAGAACAAACAATGATAGAAATAAAGACATAAAATAAAATGATCGAATAAAATAAAAAGAAAAAAAAACATTATGAAACACTACACATTCAAAATATTATCTAAAAATAAAAATATTTTATTTTAAACAATAAAGCCCGTCCATAAAGAAAATATATACATATATAGAATGAATCCGAAAAACTCTATAAATTTAAATGAATTAAAAAAGAATAACTGTCGTCTAAAAGAAGCTATCTAAAAGAATAAAAAAATAAGGAGTGCTAATCTAAATATAAAAAAATAAAAAATTAATTTTAAAACAAAATCAGGAGAGAAAAATAATTTAGAGAGAGAAAAAACAAAGAAGAAGAGTTACTATCCCTCGCAAGCCTGTTAGGCCCATTTTGTGAGGGCCCGCGCGTATGCCTTCCTTTGCAGGCTAGCGCGACTGGGTCTTATTTTTTTTGTTTTAGTTGGGAGTGCGAAACATGAAACCTCCAGATTTCTGTGAAAAAAACAAAACAGGGAAGCATCACTTGTTGAGGCACACGAAGTTCTCGTTTATTTGCTGGAAAGTGATTTTTTTTTTGGAAAATGAATTCTGGGGAAAATGAATTCCTGGAAAGTAAATTTTTAGAAAGTGAATTCCGATATTTAGCAGTGTTATGAAAAATGAACTGGAAAACACTTTCCAGTGTTTGTTAATGTTATGGAAAATAATCTGGAAAATAATTTATTAATAAATTAATTTTTTTTTCAAGTTTATTAAAATAATGAGGAACAAATCTTACAAATTAAAAAGTTGAATGAGAATGAAATTGAAAAAAAATATAATTTCATAAATTATCTCAAATAAAATAAATAATAATCAAAATAATAGAGATCAAATCTAAAAATTTAAAAAAAAAATAAAAGATGAATAAATTAAAATAATAATAATTAACATTTCATAAATTATTTCAAATAAAATAAGTAACAATAAAAAAAATGAGGACCAAATTTGATAGATAAAAAATTTCAATAAAAAAATGATAAGAAAAAAGCAAATAGCAATTATAAAAATAAGAACCAAAATTAATATAAAAATTAAATTTTAAGAGATGGAATTGAAAAATAAATATTCAAAACAAATTATATATAGCAATCAAAGGTTTGAGGATCAAATTTGATATAATCAGTAAATAATGACATTTCTAAAATTTTCACAACTTCCAGAAAGTGTTCTCCGCCCAAATTTCCCGGAAAACACTTTCCTGAAAACCAAGCCAAATTCTTCTTTGACTGGAAAGTGTTTTCCGTTGACTAACTTTCTGGAAGACAAACAAACACAGGAAAGTTTGAAAAGTGGTTTCCCGGAAAGTGAATTCCGGGAAACAAACGAGGCCGAAGAGTTGTTTTATTTCCCCAAAATTTCAACCATAATGGAAGTAAAAAAAATCAAAATCTTAGATTTTTCTTACAAATTAAAAAGTTGAATGAGAATGAAATTGAAAAAAAATATAATTTCATAAATTATCTCAAATAAAATAAATAATAATCAAAATAATAGAGATCAAATCTAAAAATTAAAAAAAATAAAAGATGAATAAATTAAAATAATAATAATTAACATTTCATAAATTATTTCAAATAAAATAAGTAACAATAAAAAAAATGAGGACCAAATTTGATAGATAAAAAATTTCAATAAAAAAATGATAAGAAAAAAGCAAATAGCAATTATAAAAATAAGAACCAAAATTAATATAAAAATTAAATTTTAAGAGATGGAATTGAAAAATAAATATTCAAAACAAATTATATATAGCAATCAAAGGTTTGAGGATCAAATTTGATATAATCAGTAAATAATGACATTTCTACAATTTTCACAACTTCCAGAAAGTTTTCTCCGCCCAAATTTCCCGGAAAACACTTTCCTGAAAACCAAGCCAAATTCTTCTTTGACTGGAAAGTGTTTTCCGTTGACTAACTTTCTGGAAGACAAACAAACACAGGAAAGTTTGAAAAGTGGTTTCCCGGAAAGTGAATTCCGGGAAACAAACGAGGCCGAAGAGTTGTTTTATTTCCCCAAAATTTCAACCATAATGGAAGTAAAAAAAATCAAAATCTTAGATTTTTCTTACAAATTAAAAAGTTGAATGAGAATGAAATTGAAAAAAAATATAATTTCATAAATTATCTCAAATAAAATAAATAATAATCAAAATAATAGAGATCAAATCTAAAAATTAAAAAAAAATAAAAGATGAATAAATTAAAATAATAATAATTAACATTTCATAAATTATTTCAAATAAAATAAGTAACAATAAAAAAAAATGAGGACCAAATTTGATAGATAAAAAATATCAATAAAAAAATGATAAGAAAAAAGCAAATAGCAATTATAAAAATAAGAACCAAAATTAATATAAAAATTAAATTTTAAGAGATGGAATTGAAAAATAAATATTCAAAACAAATTATATATAGCAATCAAAGGTTTGAGGATCAAATTTGATATAATCAGTAAATAATGACATTTCTAAAATTTTCACAACTTCCAGAAAGTTTTCTCCGCCCAAATTTCCCGGAAAACACTTTCCTGAAAACCAAGCCAAATTCTTCTTTGACTGAAAAGTATTTTCCGTTGACTAACTTTCTGGAAGACAAACAAACACAGGAAAGTTTGGAAAGTGGTTTCCCGGAAAGTAAATTCCGGGAAACAAACGAGGCCGAATAGTTGTTTTATTTCCCCAAAATTTCAACCATAATGGAAGTAAAGAAAATCAAAATCTTAGATTTTTCTTACAAATTAAAAAGTTGAATGAGAATGAAATTGAAAAAAAATATAATTTCATAAATTATCTCAAATAAAATAAATAATAATCAAAATAATAGAGATCAAATCTAAAAATTAAAAAAAAATAAAAGATGAATAAATTAAAATAATAATAATTAACATTTCATAAATTATTTCAAATAAAATAAGTAACAATAAAAAAAATGAGGACCAAATTTGATAGATAAAAAATTTCAATAAAAAAATGATAAGAAAAAAGCAAATAGCAATTATAAAAATAAGAACCAAAATTAATATAAAAATTAAATTTTAAGAGATGGAATTGAAAAATAAATATTCAAAACAAATTATATATAGCAATCAAAGGTTTGAGGATCAAATTTGATATAATCAGTAAATAATAACATTTCTAAAATTTTCACAACTTCCAGAAAGTGTTCTCCGCCCAAATTTTCCGGAAAACACTTTCCTGAAAACCAAGCCAAATTCTTCTTTGACTGGAAAGTGTTTTCCGTTGACTAACTTTCTGGAAGACAAACAAACACAGGAAAGTTTGAAAAGTGGTTTCCCGGAAAGTGAATTCCGGGAAACAAACGAGGCCGAAGAGTTGTTTTATTTCCCCAAAATTTCAACCATAATGGAAGTAAAAAAAATCAAAATCTTAGATTTTTCTTACAAATTAAAAAGTTGAATGAGAATGAAATTGAAAAAAAATATAATTTCATAAATTATCTCAAATAAAATAAATAATAATCAAAATAATAGAGATCAAATCTAAAAATTAAAAAAAAAATAAAAGATGAATAAATTAAAATAATAATAATTAACATTTCATAAATTATTTCAAATAAAATAAGTAACAATAAAAAAAATGAGGACCAAATTTGATAGATAAAAAATTTCAATAAAAAAATGATAAGAAAAAAGCAAATAGCAATTATAAAAATAAGAACCAAAATTAATATAAAAATTAAATTTTAAGAGATGGAATTGAAAAATAAATATTCAAAACAAATTATATATAGCAATCAAAGGTTTGAGGATCAAATTTGATATAATCAGTAAATAATAATATTTCTAAAATTTTCACAACTTCCAGAAAGTGTTCTCCGCCCAAATTTTCCGGAAAACACTTTCCTGAAAACCAAGCCAAATTCTTCTTTGACTGGAAAGTGTTTTCCGTTGACTAACTTTTTGGAAGACAAACAAACACAGGAAAGTTTGAAAAGTGGTTTCCCGGAAAGTGAATTCCGGGAAACAAACGAGGCCGAAGAGTTGTTTTATTTCCCCAAAATTTCAACCATAATGGAAGTAAAAAAAATCAAAATCTTAGATTTTTCTTACAAATTAAAAGGTTGAATGAGAATGAAATTGAAAAAAAATATAATTTCATAAATTATCTCAAATAAAATAAATAATAATCAAAATAATAGAGATCAAATCTAAAAATTAAAAAAAAAATAAAAGATGAATAAATTAAAATAATAATAATTAACATTTCATAAATTATTTCAAATAAAATAAGTAACAATAAAAAAAATGAGGACCAAATTTGATAGATAAAAAATTTCAATAAAAAAATGATAAGAAAAAAGCAAATAGCAATTATAAAAATAAGAACCAAAATTAATATAAAAATTAAATTTTAAGAGATGGAATTGAAAAATAAATATTCAAAACAAATTATATATAGCAATCAAAGGTTTGAGGATCAAATTTGATATAATCAGTAAATAATGACATTTCTAAAATTTTCACAACTTCCAGAAAGTGTTCTCCGCCCAAATTTCCCGGAAAACACTTTCCTGAAAACCAAGCCAAATTCTTCTTTGACTGGAAAGTGTTTTCCGTTGACTAACTTTCTGGAAGACAAACAAACACAGGAAAGTTTGAAAAGTGGTTTCCCGGAAAGTGAATTCCGGGAAACAAACGAGGCCGAAGAGTTGTTTTATTTCCCCAAAATTTCAACCATAATGGAAGTAAAAAAAATCAAAATCTTAGATTTTTTTTACCTAAAACCCATTTTTATCTCAAACCACCGTATAAAAACATACAATATTATAGAAATGTCGAGACAAAATACCAATTAATTTCTTATAAAAGGTTAATTTAAAGATAATGACCAACAAAATCATCATCATTATATATATATATATATATTAACATGAATGTTCAGGTCAAATTATGTATATTTCAACTAATTTTACAGGTTCTAAAATTAACGACTATGTAAATATTTAATGATTATCATATTAACAACCATAAAAATTAAATCTAATATAAAATAGAAAACAAGCCCTTTACTCACAAGCTTTTAATTTTTACCACTAAATCACTTATTAAATAATTCAAAATTATTATTTTTTTATAATTAGATTGTCTAGATTAATTTACACACGTCACAACTAATTCCCAGATCTACCGAATATACAATAAATTTAATAAACAGATAAAATATCACAACACTAATATTTACATGGAGAACTCAAACTTCTAACACAAAGGAAGAGACCAGGTCTCCTCCTTTGCTGGGTCAAGTTCTCGGATGCTATCATCTTTATTTCTATTAAAGATGGTTAGACATTCTCCATTATTAGCCTTTAAAAGTTGTTCGAGTAGATTGCCAATGTGATTACGCCGAAGTGCAATTCCACGAAATTGCACAATCATGAGCTTGATTATTGTTGCCATCCATCTTTGAAAGCCGGTGACCTTCCGAGCAAATTCAATGGCCTCTTCCCAGGTTGATTAGGAAGATCGTGTGCAGATACCCATTTCTTCTAATCAAGCTTACAATAGAATGTGACATCGACAGGATATTCATTATTCAATTTTATAATTATTTTTCGGTGAGTGTGAGGAAACCATATATTTTTGAAAAATATATTTTGTTAGTCTATGGAAGTGTTTGGAAGAGCGGTTGCGGTAGCTTTTGAAAGTGCTTTTTATGCCGAAATATATTAAAATGATATTTTTTTTATTTTTTAAAAATCATTTTTGACATCAGCACATCAAAATGATCTGAAAATACTAAAAAAAATTCATTTAAAATGCAAAAAAAAAAAAATTTGAATTTTGGCTAAACGGCGTTTCTGCCGCTTAGCCAAACGGGGCCTATATGGACTAGTAAATTTCTGATTATTCTAGATTTTTATAAAAAATATATATTTTATTTGAACTGAAAACCTGCTGTGTAAATCATATATCATCTTGTCATGCCCATTAGGAATAATTTTATAACTATATTAAGCTAATTGACTAGAAAATACGTGGATGATTAATTTATTAATCATATTTCAGCCAGTCTTATTCTAAGATAGGGAACCGAACTAGTTGTATTTATATTATAAAATGTAAGGTCAACTACAGATTAGTCATCTACTATATACATTATTTCAATTAAATTCTTGAAGTTAGAAAGTTAATCTCACAAACAAACAGCTCCAGCTCTGATTGAATCAAACTCAAGACTTGGTCTCATAATCAGGGTGCTTTCGATTAATTATCAAGAAACAAAGCTAGCAGCATAGTGACTAATAAACCTCTTGATCACGGTATAGAAATTTATATATTTGATGCAAGGCCTTTTACTGGGCCGTCTTTCCTCCATCCACAATTGAATTTGAGGTTCCTCGAAAAGAAATTAATATCAAATTTAACACCATCTCCTTGAAATAGCCCTTACCTAACCATAATTTAAGTCAATTCACGTAAATGAAACTTTCAGCATGACATTTTGTATTTAAGAGACTGGTAAGAACCTTAAACGTGGATAATATGTTAAAATCTTATAACATTGGTCTCGTTTTGATTATTGACGATGTAATTTTGCGCAAGACTGAGAATTTTATCGATGTTTGTACCACGAGAATAGAGACTCGAAGAAAAGTAAGCATGCTGTGAAATTAAAGATTCAATGAACTTAAAGCACACGAAAATCGAGACAACATAATCATGAAAAGACTAAAAAATATTTTTTAAATGATAAAAATATCTACATAAAAAACATTAAAAATAGAGATTTATTAAAGTCTAATAAAAAAAACATATGCTAATGTTAGAAATAAGATTCAAAACACAAATATTATATATGAAATATATATGATTACTGTGAATTTCCAAATAAAAAATATTTTAAAAAAATCACTATCATAGTATCAAACAAGCTCTAAATTAATCGAAAAGAATTCAAAATTTGAATTCTAATATAATGCTTATTAATTGATAATAATGTAACTATATTTTTTATTTTTTTTTGGTTTCAAATCAATACTTACATTTGAGTATGATAGGTGAGGATTAATTATTTGTTTATTTTTAAATCGAAGTGGTAATCACATCTCCATTGTTTTAGACATTGATGATCTAAACTGAGAATAAAACCATATATTAATAATTAGTAGATAGGTACTGACCAAGTTGATTGCTTAGAAATGAAAAATTAAAAATATAAGCAAAAAAGAAATGATGCGTGTACAACTTATTTCTATCAAGGTAGTGTTTGTTTAACCCAGATTGAATATTTTAATATAAAAATATAAGCAAAAAAAGATGAAACTGAATTGACAAGTCAACTCACAGAATACTTCAAAACTTAAACCCACAGCCAAGTTGAAATCGACTGGTTCTTATCTCTGTTTCTATTGCATAAACAAGAGAAGCCGGCGCTGTGATCGATTAGGACATTAAGTTGAATCGGTCACTAGGGTTTTCAGATTACCATCCCACTAAAGTTAATCCCTTTTTTATAAATATTAAAGCTTCAATTTATTACTTTTTGAACAAACTCCTCATTCGTAGCTCGATTCCTTTCAAGTTTGCCACCTGCCAATGTGGTTTCGCTGGAGTGCAATTCCACGTAATTCCACAGTCATGAACAGGATCGTTGTTCCCACCCATCTTTGAAAAGTCGATGACCTTCCGAACAAATTCAATGGCCTCTTCCCAGGTTGACTGGGAAGATCGAGTGCAGATTCCCATCTCTTCTAATTAAGCTTATGACGGAATTTGGCATCCAGGCCACGATGACGGACTATTCATTATTCAGCTTTATAACTATACTACGCTAATAATTAACTATAAAATACGTGGCTGATTAATTTATTAATCATCTTTCAGCTAGTCTTATTCTAAGATAGGGGATCGAGCTAGTTGTCTTCATATTATAAATGTAAGCTAAACTACAAGTTAGTCCTCTACTCTATACATTATTTCAATTAAATTCTTGAAGTTAAAAATCTAGCAATAATACCGTAAATAAAACTATTGACTTTAATCAATATATATTATACCAATCAAAAGAGGCTAATAATTCTTTCTATACATTTTTTCTGTACGAGCTTTTACTAATCACACTTTTTTTGTAATTGACAGAAGCTAATCTCCTTGCAAGTGGTAGAGAAAGAAATTATATTTTAATTATTCCTGCCATTTTTCAACAAAATATCGCTGTTGTTTTTTTGTATAAAATGTTTTAATTTGTTCCAAATAATTTGGAATAAAATATTTTTAATGATGTTGGGCACATGAGAAGAAAAAAGTCAAGATTTATGAAATTTGGTAGTAGATTCTTTTGATGGCTGTAAATTGATGCGGGACACAATTGAATAATGTGAGGTAGTTCTAGGGTAACATTGAATAATTTCGAACTCTAGGAACTTAATTGAAATTGGGTGTTTAATTGAAGGACAAAATTCTTTTTCTTCAGTATATAAACATGGAAGCCTCCAGCTAATTCTGCACCAGACATTGACATAACAATTCATCATTTCTTCTTTGCTTCCAAGCCATGGCCAATTTTAATAATGAGGATTTCTCTAAAGAAAAGTTGTTGCTCGATCCAAAGGAAGCTAGTTTGAAGGAACTCGTTCTTCTCTTATTCTTCTCTGATGTAAGAAGTAGAAAATTCGTCGACAGCTCCGAAGAGCAACGGCGGAGAGATTTTAATCGACGATGGCTCATTTTCATCTCGGTTCTTGTGCAAAAAGTCCTTCTTCTTTGCAAGGGACCCTTGGCTCAAATAGGGCAGACTATAGAGAACTGCTTAAATCTTATCTCAAACAACGGTGGCCTTTACAAACTCTTGTTGAATTATTTGAAGGGTATGTCCAGCTTCCATGATTTTTTTTTTTGTGGCATAAAATTAGGGAACAACTAGAGCATAAATCAGTGTAGTTGTGCATTGAAAAAACTTATTAATCTGGTCACTTTTTGATCGAATCTATGTCCATGCATGGGAGCATGGAGTTACACAATTAACCCCTTAATTAAGAATGGATTATACTTATGCAGGCGAAGTTGTGAGGCCGGATGAATCTTCAGCAGCGTTCAGATCTGTGATAGGACATTGTGACTGGAGAGTAGACCTAGACAAGAGTAGTACACCTGGGCAACTAAAATACAACACATCCCTGTCTTTAATGGCCGCTAAATTGTCGTACGAAAACAAAGCTTTCATCGAAACTGTCGTCACAGAGCATTGGGATGTAAGTATCAGTACTCACACCACATGATCGCACTTTTTTGTTTTTGGTTATAACATGGATCGAGTTACAGAAAACCTAGCTGTTGTAGATCCCAGAGGTTGTTCCATTTTTCTTTAGTGTATTTGTTTTTATTTATGTGCTCAAACTTGGTCTTTCAACGGAGACATATCCCTCAATTACAATACAACATATAGAATTAGTTTTGATATGCAAAGGTTGGTCGGAGAGACACTAGCTAGCCGTGCAAAAGAGATTAATGAAAATGTTTCGCTAATATTTCATGAGAGGTAACGATGGTTGTTCCCCCCCTTTTCTGCAGATGGAATTCTTGGGCTCCTACGACTTCTGGAACGGTAAGAAGCAAACCTTATACTTTAAATCATAGTTACCTTACATGGTAACTGGTTTATGAATCTAGTGCAAGTTGAGTTTACTTTGAATTTGGTTGAAGCTTGAAATAATCAAATATTCTGGACTGTTTTAATCAAACTTAATTAATATGGTTAATCTAGCTGAACCATTATAAAACTCTCTAGTTTCATCAGTTCAGACAAAAATTCGAAACTTTTTTATTCAAATCGATCGTGTTATTATTTTTAAAAAAACAATATCATTTTAAAATTAATTTTACGAACCAGCAACTCCAGCCTGGATTGAATCAAACTCCAACTAGATTTCACAAGCATGCTTCAAATTAGAAAACTAGAGGTCATCATTTCTCCGAAAGTACACTGTAGGACCATGCATGCTAGTCCTTAGCTAGGCTTGTAATTAATTATCAGGAAAGAAAGCTGGCAGCATATATAGTGACTGATAAACCTGTTGATCACAGGATAGTTTTGATGCAAGGCCTTTTATTGTGCCGTCTTTCCTCGATCCTTCCACAGTTGAATTTGAGGTTTCTCAACTAGAAATTAATATAAAATTTAACACCGTCTCGTTGAAACGACTCTTACCTAACCATCACTTAAGTCAATTCACGTAAATGAAATTTTGCATTTCATGCTAGAAATTTCGTGTTTAAGAAGTACGAGAAAAACCATAAACGTGGATAACATGTTAAAATTTTATAACGTTGGTCTCGTTCTGATTATAGACGGTGTAAATTTTAGCAAGACTGAGAATTTTAGCGTTGCTTGTACAAAGAGAATAGAGACATGCTGTAAAACCCATAGCTTCGTTGAACTTAAAGCACAGGAAATTCGATACAACATGAGGCCAAGGTATTCTAAAAACGAGAAAACATAAGGTCAGGGTGACGTAGGTTGCGAGAAACACAATAGTTAACTGGTACCCTCCTCTGGAGGATGTAAGAGAAATTATAGTTTTGACGGAAAATTGATTGAAGCTATAAATAATTTACCCTTATTTATTTATTTATTGTTAAAAAATACTATTTATAATTATATATGAATAGTGAATATCTCAATTTCTTTTATTGACAATTGTTTTTTTATTGGGTTTTCTTTTCCATTTACATAAAAAAAAAAATCATTGAGTTTTTTTTTTTTTTGCTTTCCATTAACAATTATAATTTGGTTTTTCAAAATTGACTCTTAGTAAACCATGAAATGGTATTTGGACTATAAACAATGTACCAATTATTGAATCCTTTCACTGTTTACATAGCATTATCGTTTGGTTTCGCAATAAAAATATTTTTAAAACGCATTTAAAAATAAAAGGTTATACACAAAAATTAAAAAAAAGCTTGTTTGAACTTTGATTTGAATGTCGCACAGAGTACCAGGAACGGGCCTCAACGCAAGCATTCCTGTTCCAAGATAAGAAGGTTGACCCCACCTTAATTGTGGTTGCATTCAAAGGGACCAACCCATTCGACGCAGATGACTGGAGCACAGATGTGGATCTCTCATGGTATGAGCTTGAAGGTATCGGTAAGCTCCACCGTGGCTTTATGAAAGCCCTAGGCCTACAAAAGAATGGTTGGCCTAATGAAATCGAACAAAGCAGTGACCACTTATATGCATACTACGAAATTAGACAAATGCTGCGGGACATATTGCACAAGAATGAGAACGCAAAATTTATATTAGCGGGACATAGCTTGGGCGGGGCATTGGCTATATTGTTCGCAGCAGTGTTAGCATTGCACGATGAAGCTTCGTTGCTTGAGAGATTGGAAGGTGTTTACACATTCGGGCAGCCTAGAGTCGGAGATGGGCAGTTCGGAGAATTTATGGTAGATAAGTTGAAAAAGTATGAAGTAAGGTACCTGAGGCATGTCTATAACAATGATATCGTGCCTAGATTGCCATATGATGACAATTTTCTCTTATTCAAGCATTTTGGTCCCTGCATCTACTACAATAGCTTCTACAAAGAAAAGGTCAGTGCTCTCTCACTCTCTTTCTTGATCTATAAGTTTCGATCAAATAATCGTGTTTTTCTTGACTTAATTATTTATCAGCAGAATTTAGTATCGATTAAGATTGCTGACAAGCTACTAACACTTACAATCATCCTGGATGACAATTGTGATTTGGGACACAGGTTATGCACGAAGAGCCGAACAAGAACTACTTCTCTTTGTCGATGATAGTCCCCAAGTACTTCACTGCTTTTTGGGAGTTTATTAGAGGTCTTATAATCCCTTATCTCCGAGGCCAGAGCTACAGAGAGAGTTGGTTTATGAGACTGCTAAGGGTCACGGGATTGATAATTCCAGGAATATCAGAACATGCAATTCAAGATTATGATAATTCTACCCGGCTGGGATCCTTCTCTACGCTATCGTTTTAACTCTACGATTCTCAGAAAGAGCTTCACCAGGAGTAAAAACAATCCACGATGTCTTTGTTGGAAATAATTTAATTTACTATTGTATTTGAAGTATCTAGTTGTCCAGGTCAATAGAATTCTATTTGTTAGTGGTCGAATATTTACTGTACGAGTCCAGTTCTCGTGGTTAAGTGGCTGGTCTGCTGAAGGTAGTTTAGCAGATGTCGAGTCTTAGGCTGGTTCTGTTTTGGTTCGGCTAGTTGATGTACTGCCTATTTAAAAGGCTATTGTTTATTCAATAAAACATGCACAATAAAAATCCATTTTATATTACATTTGCAACAGTCTTAGCACACTCTCGGTAATATCAATAGATAGACTATGCTCCGAGGGGTACTTGTCCTTCCATCTGATATATCTAATTTCCTGATTTAATGCTCTATATATAAACATGAATACAAGGTTTATTTTCAAACTTGTTATGTGACCTCAATGCGCTTTTGTAGTTCAAATAAAATAAATTAAGAAATATGTGAGCTAATAAATAGATAAGTAAATAAAAAAATCAAGAGAAAAGTATGAATCAAGATATTTAATTTTGTAAGATGGGATATTTACCTCATTATGTTTGCTAAATTTATTTATTAAAATAATTTTTTATATTAGGCCAATGATAATTAAAATAGAGATACAAATAAAATTGATTGAATAAAATAAAAGGGGTACAATGATGCACATACTAGAAATATCATATGAATTTTTTTAATTATTTAATAATCTTCATTCAAACAAGAGATATAGAAAAAAAAATGTATAGGATCAAAAAAATTCTTCAAATTTAAATGCATAACAAAAACAAATAATCATCATTTAAAAAGAAGTTCTCTAAACAAAATAAAAAAGTGAATAAGTAATAATTTTTTTAAAAAAATAATTTACAAAAATAGAAGAAAAAGAGAGAGAGAGAGAGAGGCTAAGCATTGCTATGCCTAACAAGCAAAACTAGCTTGCCTATTCTATTTTTTTCAGGGCTTGCGCTTTGAGTTTTTTATATTGTATATTATAATTGTATCCAGGGAAGATAATGTTTTTGAAAAAAAAAAAAGATGATGCATCACTTACTAGGGTTGATGATGTGTCGTTTTATTTGTTTAGACTTTACATTTTGTTATAGTGATGGCCGGAAAATTAAGGCTTGTTTTTTTCTACCAAAAAAATCATGTTTTTCAACCTATTTTAACTCAAAATATTTTATAAATCATACAAATTAATCTATAACCTAAAAATACCCAAGACAGATTGTCTCAAAAACCAAAATCAAAATGAAGCCAAAAGACAAATTGAGCTTAATTTTTTTATATAAAATTTAAAGATAAAATAATACATATGAATCGACATTATCTATTTTGGTAGTCTAAATCGGTAAAATTCGATGTCTAAAATGGATTAATTTCGGAGCATGACCTTTCCTTCTAGAAAAAAAGGGCAATACTCAGCCGATCCTCTTCTAATGTAATTTTTGCTTCGAAGAACGTATCTATTTCTACCGAGGAATAGCGCAGCTTTTGAAAAATTTAATAATTAAAATCTCAATAATAATATAAATTATATTTTAGAATTTAATTTATTAGTTTAATTTTTTAAATAAAATAGTTTATTGATATAATATTAAAATATTATTGACTCAGTAATCACAAATTCGAATTTCACCACCCTCATTATATTTAATAAAAATCAAGTACAAAACAGTATGATCTATGTAAGTTTCAAACCTAAAAATTTTAATTTAATGAGATGTATTAAAAAATAATATAAATTATATTTTAAAATTTCATTTATTAATTTAAATTTTTAAATAAGATAATTTGTTTAATACTTATCCTTGATCCTTGACACTTCAGAAGTTAAGAATTAACGGGTTGCACAAATAATTAATTTTTCGGTACAAAATGGCTACTAAAAAAAATAAGAGAGCGGCCTTAATTATATATGTGTGTGTGTGTAACCTGGTAAATCTTAAAATTTCAAACAGGTTGCTTTACTAGGATTAACATAATTAATTAAATTGTGCTACTTCTAGTTTAATTGGATTTTCATAACTGTTAATTATGAAGTTAATTAAAATGTATTGTTTTAAAGAAAATATTTTCTGTCATTAATCAATATAAAAAAAATACTTGAAATAATAAATTAACGGAATTCCACTCTGTTTATGTAACAATTTAAAGGAATATATTTTTTAATTATGGAGCGGAGGAAACTATTATTCTTACACTGACAATTCATATTTTATAAAATTGAGATTTACCCTAAAGCTATGTTTTATACAATTAAAAAGAGAATGGGTAATAATCTAAATACAAATTTATAAAATAAATAAATAACTATTAATTATAAAACAAAATCGAAGAAAAAATAATAATTTAGAGAGAGAGAAAACAAAGAACAAGCCTGCCTTATTTTTGAGAGGGCCCACGCGTATGCCTTAAGTACTATCTCTCGCATGCCTGTTCGGCCCAAGTTTAGAGGGCCCACGCGGATACATTACTTACTATCCCTAGCATGCCTGTTTGGCCCATTTACAGAGGGCCCACGCGTATGCCTGCCTAGAGTAGGAGATGGGCAGTTTGGAGAATTTACGGTAGATGAGTTGAAAAGGTACGAGGTAAGGTACCTTAGGCATGTCTGTAACAATGACATCGTGCCTAAAAAATATTTTCTTTCACTTATCAATATAAAACAAATACTTGAAATAAAATTATCAAAATTCCACTTGGTCTGTTCATGTATCAATTTAAAGGAATATATTTTATAATTATGGAGTGGAGGAAACTATTATTCTTACACTGACAATTCATAATATTTGTCAGTCAACCATTTCGATTTTCCTTATTGTCAACCTTGCCCCTATTTATCTACCCCATTTATTATTACCAAAATTATATTTCCGTACTACCATTATTTTAATATCATTTTGTTCAGTGTTTTTTGCTTATTAATATAATTTTTTTCTGTAAATGATAAACAATACTGCTTAAATATATTTTTAGCAAAATAGTATAATTTATAAATATGATATCTAACTTTGTCATTGCTCGAAATTTGAAATACATTGTATCAATTACAATTAAAAAAATTAAAGACGATAGAGAAAAAAAACAAAGGGATCTAAAAGCACTTTTAAAGTTTTGATTGTGACACTATATTTACTATTTATTTATATTTTAATAAAATAAATTTAACAATGATCATGTTTGTCATCCAAAAATAAATAACAGGTAATCTATTTGTTTTTTAACATGACATGATTGATATCGTGATTTTTTTTTAAGATTTGAAAGTATATTTTATGGATTTAAATAAATAAATAAAATATTAATTATTTCTGATTTTTATATGCATGTTTTAACTCAAAATTTATTATATAAATTTTAAAATTTTTATCATTATATCATATTTTTTTATTGACATATGATTTATCTCATAGTTATCTTTTGCATGAACGTGGCAAAATCACATGCCTCTCAATCTTTATTTAAGATTGCAACTTCCAATCCACAGTAGAGATCTCTTTTAGCTTTCTTTGAAATGGTTTTATTTAAGAGGTCACCAGCTGTTTCCCAGCGCTGTGTTGAATTTTTTTATTTATATAAAAAATTAATTGATTTTATATGTATTGTATTTTATTATTTTAATATTTAATTTATAAAATTATAATTGATAAAATCTATTAAAAATAGTTTTTTTTACTAAAAAGTGATTGAACGTTGCTATTATTAAAATATTTTTTATCAAATTTGTTAGGAAATTTGATAAGAAGATGAAATGATTTATTACAAATTTGTTGTCACGGATACCCTAATTAAAAAAATACAAAAAAAGAAACCCGATAAAAAAAATTGTTGACTTTGACACCCTAGTTCTAACTCTAGATTTATTATATAAATTTTAAATTTTTTTTTATCATCATATCATATTTTTTTCATGGATGTATGATTTATCTCATCGTTATCTTTTGCATTAACGTGGCGAAATCACATGCCTCTCGATCTTTATTTGTATAAGCTGTATTGTTCTACCATTTTTCAACTTATATTATTTTATTTTATTTTGAGAAAAAATATACTAACTTTCAAAAAATAAATTCCTCATTTTATCAAACATGAATCTCGTGAACAAAACCTTTACTCCAGGAACATTGACTGCAACTACCATCACCACCGCTCACCATTGCAATCAACTGTCATCACGATAATAATAATTAATGTCAGCAACCATACTATTATTTTAATAATATTTAATGTCAACTTATTAAGAGAAAAACTATGATATTATTATTAAGAGAAACAACCATACTTTTATTATTATAGCTACCACAATTTAAAAACTAATGTCATTTTGAATTAAGATATTATGTTATTATCATTACAGCTATCAGTAAGAAAATAATTCTATTCATTTATCAATGTGAAACAAATAATAAAAATAAAGTTAAAGTTAAGGGATCCAACCACTCAATTTATAAACATTGCTAATTTTCCCATCTCCAACCACACCAAAATACAGGGCCAGAGATAGAGTGTAGAAGGAAGAGAGAAAGGGAGGTGAGCAGAGCCAGGAAACTTTTGAGACAGGAGAGCGGCTTTAGGGTTCAAACTGAACTAGGAGAAAGAAAATCTAGGAGACAATTAACTTTTTCTGTACCAGGGTTTGCTTTAGGGTTCAAACTCAACTGATTTGTTCTTGTTCGGTAAACCGAAATTAGTCAATTATTGCTTTAGGGAGAGTGGGTTTTCTAATTGGTTGACTTGGATTTTTTTACAGTGATTTTTTTTCTATTTTTTTAAAATATATTAATTTTTTAAAATTTTAATCCCAGGAAATCGAAATTATAAAGCAATATCAAGTTAAGATCCCTTTAAAAAAACGCATATAAACAGAAATAAAAGCTGTGTCGCCGAGGACATGAATCACCAACTTCCCAACTCTTCCAGGCAAACCAGCAAGCTCTTGTTCATGATAATAGCAAAGGTATAAAATTTTATTTTTATGTCCACAAATCAAAATAATTAAAAAATATTTTTTTAAAAATAAATTAACTATTTTTTTCCAAGAAAACATTATAACGGGAAGGGCAACACTTCGACAGGCAATGGGTGGTTACGTATTTACGATGATATCAACAGCTGCATCTCGAGAGAACAAAGACTCCACGTGACTCACCGACTTCTATTATAGCTATTAAATTTCTTTCTTTTTTGGCTATTTTACTTTGCAGGCTTTAATTGTTCTTCTTTATTATCTTTACTGTTAATACCAAATTATATTTTTAATTTCTTTTGCAGGCTTTATCTATATGTTTGGTTTCGTATTTTTTTAGGCAAAAACTCGATTTTGACCAAACACTAGTTCATTTTAAATAGAATTTCAGATTGTTTTCTCAAGAAATTATTGCTCTCAATTATTGGTTTTTAAACCCAGACCGGAACAACCCTAATAACCAATGTTTTTTTTAAGTAATAATTGTTTTTATCATAAATTATTATAAAGAAATTAATGAATTATTTAAAAAAAATCAAGAAGAGGTTTTTTATTTATTTAAACGTCACTTATACAATTAAAAAGAGTGCACAATGAATTCTATTTTATTGATAATAGATCGCTACCATTCAAAACTACAAAAGAAAGTGTGAATCTATTTTAATTAGTCAACAGAAAAACAGCCATCACAGTCTATTAAAAAGTCATCAAAATCTTAGTTCAATGACTAAACAACATCTTAGCAAAATAAGAACTCTTAACCCAAATTATATCGAGATCAGAATTATTGACAAACACGAAAAGGGAAAAGAATTCATGAACAAAAGAGTTCTGTGATATCCACGAGTTAGTGAACTGATGAATGTTGAGTTGCGTCTAGAATTAATTAGATATTTTAATTAATTTTCATGCACTAATCAACGTTTCTTTTTTTGTAGAATGGATCCAAGTGCACATCTATATAGATTGAGGATGGATTTTGTTTAGAACAAGGGTTCAAGCCGATGGTGACAAGATCAATGTCCATGTGTAAGGTTCATACTAAATTGGCACCCAATTCTTTTGTTTGGCTCAAATACAGTAATCTAAAAATGAATCGATCTTAATGTTGAAGGGCCATCCTTAATCCTCTATAAATACCATCCTCGTACAATGTTAATAGTTTCATATGTTTAGATTTTAATAATTCTCTGGGATTTTATTTCCTGTTTTACTATCAGGATGAATAATAGGAATAGTAGGTTAGCCATGCTGGTATGATAAAAAGGAATTAATTATATTTATTAATATTCCCTAATAATTATATTTTTTGGATGGTTTAGAAACTACTATAAATATAATCTTATTTTAATATAGTAAAAATAAAAGCTTCTCCGTTTTAGTGATATGTATAGATACGTTGCCAAATCATGCTTTTTTCTTCTCTAAAAAGCAATTATTGCAATATTCATCAATAATTACCTTTTACAAATCACAACATTAGCTCTCGATCCATCGATCTATATGGATAATGATTTCCAGCTCAAATAGATTAACTTTTCAAAACCTTTCGCTGTTCAATTTCCAGGATATCAAAGTCAACAGTGATTCCATGCAATTACAAATTTTATATCATGTTGAAACTATTCCACCTATATACGAAGGTCAACAGCTCGGCGCAAGGGAAAGAATACTAAAATTTATTTTTAAAGGTGTTTTTTATTTATTTTATAATATATTAAAATAATTATTTTTATATTTTAAAACTTATTTTTATATCAGCATATAAAAACAGGTGATAAATACCAAAAATATTAATTTAAAATAAAATAAAATAATTTAAAAAAACTTTTAAAATACATGCTCAAACACTATGGGAATTAAAGGGTTAACCACCGTCACTGAACTCAAAATAACCTTTTCTTTTGTTGGTTACCAACTCGAGACCTGTGAGTCATGCTGATAGATTTAGCCAATCTTTGGGGATCGTAAGGTGAAAGCTCTTAATTGTCCAGCAAGTGTGTTCTCAGATACCTCCTCGACCAATCATCTCACATCATTTCCCCTTCCCATACTAGCCAAAAAGGGCTATAAATAGATGCGCTCAGCTTGCTGAGATCGTATCAGAGTTTGACACACCAAAAATCATCGTCATGGCCATTAACAGCTATGGCGAGCATTTCTATCAAAACAAGCTGCTGCTCGATCCAGCAAAAGCTAGCTATCTCGATCTGATTCTTTTCCTAGTTTCCTCAAACATAAAAAGTAGAGGATTCATTGAGTGCCACGAAGAGCACAGTACTCTGAGACATTTTAATAGCCGATTTATAGTCTTCATCTCACTTCTAGTGCAGAAAATCCTTCTTCTCTTCAGAAAACCTATGGCTATAATAGGAAATGCATTGGAGATGTGGCTCAACCTTCTCCTATGCAACGGTGGCCTTTTCAAGCTCTTGTTAAATATTTTGAAGGGTATTCAATACTGCATTCTTGCTTCTTTCGAATCGTTATTTGAGACTACTATCTGCCCTTCTTGTTCTTCTTCTTCTAAATATATAGCTAAAATAATTATTTTACTTGAAAAATATTTTGACACGAATATTAGTGCTGATCGCTCACGTCTATATATATATATATATATATATGCCCTGAACGTGTACATGTACTCATAATAATGCATACATGTATCATTGATGTCATTTCAATGCAGGAAAAGTTGTAAAGACACCAGATCGATCATCGGCAGAGTTCACATCCGTTATAGGAAATCTTGACCTGAGAGTTGAACTAGACAAGAAATCCAGACCTAGTGAGGAGAAATATAAGGCATCCTTGTCTTGGATGGCCGCTAAATTGGCATACGAGAATGGAGCCTTCGTTGAATCGACAGTGAAAGATCACTGGAATGTAAGTGTGTCTGTGTATCGCTTGCATAAACCTAGCATGAATAACGTGTGCATGGTCATTGAAGAGAAAATAAATCATGACCCATCACAGCTGAAGATTTTTAGAAAATGCTGTCTAAGTTATCCTTTTCCTCTCCCTTAATTTCTTGCAGATGACATTCTTGGGTTTCTTCGACTTTTGGAACGGTGAGACTTCCCTGCCATACGTTGTTGTCCGGTTTTATTTCTTCATTAAATATATTAAATGCATAGTTGTCAGATCAATAAGCTTAGATTGTTGAATTGTAAGATCCGAGACCTATCATTTTTATCAAAATCTAAGTAGATTTAGTTTTATTTAAAGAAAAAACAGAATTATTGTCTTCTATCAGGTTTCTCCGCTTCAATTAACTTTCTGAGTTAATATATTGAATTATTCAAATTCATCTATATAAATGGCAAGATTGATTCAAATTAAACAAAATATTTGACACTGCATTTCAAATTAAACAAAGTATTTGACATTGTGTTTCCAAAGTTCTTTTGAAAAAAAATAAAAAAATTACTTGAAATTAAAAAAAAAAATGATGTTTTTAAATTATTTTCATATACAAATATCAAAAATAATTTTTAATAAATAAAAAAATCATTTTAAAACATTTTTTCTTTAAAAATATTTTTAATAATAATCTCAATCAAACTCTCTGACAATCACTTCAGCTGCTAACAATCAATTCAGGTGACTTATTGAATCAAATTTAATTATTAAGATGAATATATACATGTCCGTAACTATGATAATAAAAAATAACGAAATAAGAAAACTTGAAACACGTTGAAATTGTGCTTTTAAAAATAAAATAAAATGAAAAAGGGAACACGTTGGTCGATGACTCTTGAGCAATAAATTAACTCGATAAAATCGGCATCGTCCTTCAGTCAATCATTAATGAACTCTTAAACATTATGTAGTTAGTTTTTATTGCTTCTTCGGACTTTCCAATTTCAATAATTATTGTTTATTAAGGGGAGGTGTGGTATCATTTGTAGGGTGATTTTTTTTTTTAAAAAAATGATTAAATGGAGAAAATAACTGAGATAAATCGAACTAATTAAATTGAGAAAATTTAAAAAAAAAAGAGATAAATCAAACTGAAAAAAAAAAACAATTAAACTGGTCATTTTTTTTTTAAATATTTGATTTGGTTTATGGTTTTTTAAGTAAAAACATATCATGAACCGAACTAATTCAATTGGAAAAAATATGTTATACTTTTTTTATTCTTTTGATCTAGTTTACTTTTTTTTTGTTTGGTCCATTTTGATTAAATGAAAGAAAAAAAATACTTGATTACAATAAAAAAAACAAAAGCCTAAAAACACCGAACCTGGTTTATAGTCTTTTAGTTAAAAAACTGAACCAGACCAAAAGATTTTTATGATAAAACCAATGTTTTTTTTTCTTCATGGTTATTTTAAATATACATGGCATTTCCTGTCCTTCTCTCTCTCATCATATTTTGTTTTTCTGAAAACGCTTGTAGATCTATACTTGGCCCATGTTGGATTATTTTTTGTTGTTGTTGTTGTTGGAACATAAATGGCATCGTGTACCACTAGTTTAGCATTCAAAAAACAAAACTAGAACATGGAATGGTAGATATGGAGATTATTTAGTATTTTGATATTCATGGTTTTTAAAAGTATGTTTTTGTTTGAAAATATATTAAAATAATATATTTTTTATTTTTAAAAATATATTGTTCATATCATCATATCAAAACAATATAGAAATACTAAAAAATATATATTTTAAAACAAGATATTTTTAATATCATCATATCAAAACAATATAAAAATACTAAAAAACAATATTTTAAAACAAAATAAATTGATTTCTTATCAAACAAGAGTAGTTGTCAAACAAGTTATTGGTATAAACTATTATTTTTTTAACTATTAATATCTGCTTGATATATTTATTGTAAAAAAAGAGAGTGAAAAAATAAAATAAAGTTCTTAAAAATATAACCTAGTTTTAGTTTTTTTTCTTTTCCTTCTTATATTTATTTCTCTCACATGTATTAAATACAAATAATAATCAATTATAAAGTAATATAAAATAAGTCCACCTAGTCAAATAAATGCATTTGAAAGCTATGTACGTTCGTGATAACCACCGCAAAGGAGGATAAAAAGCTATTGCCAATGGGATATTAGTCTAACGGTTGAAAGGATTTATTTATTTTTTATATATCAGGGTTCAAGTTCTATTATGTATATTTGTTATTCCCGTGGTGTCTTATATATTTATTGAATTTATAAGATATTTAGTGAATCCGTGAATTAATTGTGGTGTGTTTAAACTAACCCGAACATCCTGGTTATAAAAATAAAAAAGCTATTGCCAACAAGTGGGGTCTTGACCTAGTAGTTAAAAGGATTTATTTCTTTACTCTGTATTAATATTTAAGTCTCACCATACACACCTATCATCCCCGCGGTGTCTTACATGTTCACTAGATTTACAGGATGTTTAATGAATTCAGAAATTAATTGCAATGCGTATAAACTGGCCCGAATACCACAATTATATATATATATATATATATATATATATATATATATATATATATATATATGTCAAATCATCACAGGAGCTTTGGATTGGTTCAGACTCTAGGCGTGTCTATCTATTGACAAAAAACCGTAATCCTTGAATTTTTATTTTCTTCTGGAAAACAAATGGGCCCGAACATTTTTTTTCTAATTGTGATGCTTCGCAGATCACCAGAACCTGGCTTCAACGCACGCCTTCATGTTCCAAGATACAAAGGCAAACCCTAACCTGTATGTGGTGGCTTTCAGAGGGACGGAGCCATTTAATGCATATGGATGGGCAACAGATGTGGATCTCTCCTGGTATAAGTTTAAAGGCATAGGTCAGATCCACCGTGGCTTTATGAAAGCCCTGGGCCTGCAAAGCAATGGCTGGCCCAAGGAAATCATTGAGCCAGATGATCCCGATCACCTGTACGCGTACTATGAAACGAGACAAATGCTGAGGGACATACTTTCCAAGAACAAGGACGCAAAATTTATAGTGACAGGGCACAGTCTGGGAGGGGCATTAGCCATACTGTTCGTGGCTGTGTTAACAATGCATGGGGAGGCTGGGTTGCTGGAGAGATTGGAAGGGGTTTACACATTTGGACAGCCTAGGGTCGGGGACGAGGAGTTCGCCGAATATATGTCAGATGGGTTGAAAAGGCATAAAGTGAAGTACCTGAGACACGTCTACTGCAATGACATAGTTCCTAGGTTGCCTTTTGACAACAAAATTTTATTTTACAAGCACTTTTGGGAATGCAAGTACTACACAAGCTGGTATAAAGAGAAGGTCAGTACTGTTCTCTCTCTCTCTCTCTCAGTTATGCTTAGCAACTGATCCATTTGTAAATAATCTGGATATAGGTTTTGGCAGAAGAGCCGAACAAGAACTACTTCTCTTTGTTATTGGCCATACCCAAATTCTTGAATGCTGTTTGGGAGCTGATTAGAAGTTTTATAATCCCTTGCCTGAACGGTCCAGATTACAGAGAAGGTTGGTTTATGACACTGATGAGAATGGTAGGACTGGTGATTCCAGGATTATCAGCACATTGTCCTCAGGATTATACTAATGCTACTCGGTTGGGGTCCTAAGCCTAGCCGCTCCAGCTTCAGGACACTCTGCAAGAACTTCACCAGATTAAGATCTTGAGACAAGCGATTCCTTAATAGTTAATAGCAACATGTGGCTGGGTTTGCCTTCTCTCATTTTTCAGCTGTTGCGTTCATTGCACACTTAACGATGAAATGATGTAAACACCTTATGAGATCTGAGAGCAGGTCACTATAATAAAATAAGTTGCTGGATTGTGGGTGAAAGGCTAGGTTGAACAATATAAGTTTGATTTTCTCTGCTATAACCTTGCTCCTGTATGATCATGGGGATTTGTTTTATATAAAAAAAGTAGTGTTCCATCAGCTGTTGTCTTCAAAGAGTGGTTACTAGTTCCGGAAAATTTTTCTCTCGGAATTGAATCTTATGGTGTGTTTAATTGAGATTGGACTCTATCATTCGATTCAATTAACCTGGTATGAGGTTGAAAACAATTTAATGTTGGGTTGGCATTCAATTTTGCGAACAATAGTTTGCATTTTTTCTTCATAAAAGACTAAGAATCAAGGGATTATAATTGTTGCCTTGGAAAAAAAAACTGAAGTCGACAGCTGAAAACTACTTAAGAACTAGATTAACTAGAATTGAAAGAAAACCAAGAAGGGGTCGGACGAAGACGGCGTAGATAATATTCCACGAGAGAAACAAAACAATTCATCAAAATGTCAAAGCCTACTAGGCCTAAACCTCAATCCTTAAAAAAAATCATAATGAGTAATTATAGATTTAATATAAAATTCCATTAACATTAAAATTCCTAAACTAAAAAAATTATTTAAAAAAAAAGCTACAGCATCAAAGCGTATATTTAATTAATTTATAATGAAAAGCTTCACGAAATGCTCCATTTTCAAGGGAAAATGTCATCATATGACAATAATAATAATAATAATAATTGTTGATATACATACATTCATACATGCATACAAGGTTTAGCAGTCAAATTTCCTGGAGATTCTGATACCAGGAATGTCACATCCAGGGTCTTGCGTCCCATCTGAACGCTTAACAGAAGTACTAGTTCTTCACGCCCCAGCTCAGCTCCACTGACACCAAAATAGTGTCAGTAATGGTTTCCTCATGCACACTTCCATATTCTGCTGCAGTTTTTCCTCCAATTTGACCTGGGCAGGGATATAATGAACCTTCAAGAAGTTTCAAATAGTTGCCAGGACTCTATGGCTTTAACAGATTTATGATTCTATAAATACAAATTCACCTTTTAGGAATGGCAAAACATTTTGTGCTAGCCCTAATTTTTCAGCCATCTTATTTTTAGGAAATAAGATACCTTGACATGCTACAGAACCAAAGCAAATCATTGCATTTCATGGAATGCAAATGCGTTCTATATGAGACATGAACTACTAAACTGATTTTTTTCATCATTCGACCAATAGTAGCAAAGCTCTTCAGACTCTAGACAGGGTCGGCTGGTATGTCAGGGCATGACAGTAAAATCTTTCACAATAAACCAAATTTTGCAAGAGGAAAGGAGAAAGGCAAGAAATCTGAGACAAAAGATGTTCCCAGGAATTACCAGGAATTATATATACCGAAGTGTACCAACATGTGGTTGGATGAGATATCAGAAAGCGTGGCATGTGAAACAACCACTCAGGGGACCCTTTTGACGGGTCCTGCGGAATGATATAACTTTGTGAGAGTTTGTGGAAACTTGATGTGCCTGGTTTGCTAGCACCGAGCTCCTCATTTCCTGGGCTCTCTTTTGAGCTGATCTCAGCTTATTCATAATTTTATCCATAGATGACGATCTCTTTTTTTCAAGCTTCATCTGAAATGAACCAAGTCACTTAAGACCACAAATGCACAAGCCTAAATTTAGAAAACGTATATACAAATGTGAGTGGCTAAAGCTGGAACATATCATTCTTGAATCCCAATGGTCAACATAGATTTGTTTTTGTTTTTTTCATGGTACACTATTATCTTAAGTACAATGAGACTTAATAAAACTGATTAGTTTTAGGAATAAAGAGTTAAGAATCCAGAAGAAAAGTTCATTGCTCTGTTAAACAAATACTCGGGCACTGCTAAACTGTTATTAATCCTTCAAGGGGATTTTGTTCATCAAAACTTGGAATCCATTATGTTTGATATCATGAGGGATGCCCCCTTCCCATTAATGAAACTTCAATGATTTGTAATCCATGCAGTTAAGATTCTCATTTTCAGACATCTTAGACAATATCCTACTGTGCTAATATATGTCCTGCAGCTAACCAAGGTTATTACTTTATGATATTCTATCTAACACCAGCATCTTATAACTAAGTAGTAGCAAAGCTTTTAAGTGAGCAGAAACGAAGTGTGCTAGAAAATATCTTCTTTGCCGCACCAAGGATGATCATTAAGTGAATTAATCCTCTAAGTTAGTCAAAATTGTATGACGAAACGAGTTGGGGGGGAAAACCTCAAGTTTCCTTATTTCTGCCTCAGCTTTTGCCTTCTGCAGGTTCTCCCATGCTGTGATTTTGGCTTCCTCTCTTTTGACCCTTCAAAAAAAAGGACAAGTTCTATTATTCATCAAGGAAATTATGGTTTCTGTTCAAAGGATCTGGTGTTTGAGTGTAATTTAATCCTCGGTGATAATCCTATTAAAGTCTTCGTTTCAGTAATAACTGCATCACATTCACAACAAACTTATGATCTGGCCTGTAAATTCAATACATCCTTACTTTGAAATGCTCTTTCCAGCCTCTGAAACATCCCAACCTGATGAAAGAGTATCAGCAGCTTTCTTTCTCCAGTCATCAACAACTTCTGAGCTTTTTCTGTGGTTGCGAGCTCTGTGTTTCTTAGACCACCTTGTGACAGTAACCCTCTCATCCACCTGTACATCCCTAGTCTCAGATTTAGAGGAATGTACACTCTGCAGCTCCACAATAGGTAGGGAAGAGGGAGTGGAGGTGGAGAATGGTGGCTTCGTGGTGGGAGATGAATGATTACTACCTACAGGGCTCATTTGGGTGGCCATGTCCCTTCTTGAAACAACACGAGATACATTGGTTGCAGCATCCTTGTCACCATCAAGGTTTTCATCTGCATGTTTAATTAACAATGACATGGGATATTATGCATGCAAACTAAGAAAGGATCAACAGTTGAAATTTTAAAAGAGAAAATCAAACATACATCAACATGACATAATTGTTCACATATTGATATTCTGATCTTATATTTGAGTTATTCACGATGTTCCCTGCCGGAGAGTGTATATAGCCGGCCTACCTTCTCATTTTCATTATAAAAAAAAGAATAAAAACAAAAAGAACGAAACAATGCTTGACGTTAAGATTGGATCTTGACAGAGATTCTAAAAACGATTATAGTGAGAGGCACATATCAGGCATTTTATGATCAACTAGAATAGTAAATCTATTTGGGCTAGCGAACAGTCTCAAGCAATACCATCAAATACCATTTCAAAATGAGAAACTGTAATTTTTCATAAAATCCGTTTTATGACTATCAATCTCATCAAAACCCATCAATTTGAATCAAGCAACCGATGTGATTTGCGGTGTCTAGTTCTTTGTTTGACAAGTTATAATCTCAACAACACAAGTTCTATAGATAGATCATAATTCAATCCTCCAAAACAGAAATTAAAAGCTGAAAAAGAAAACTTTAATCAAATTCAAGAAATCAGGCTGAAGTAAAAAATTCGTACCTTGCGATGGCAACGAAGACTGGGCTACCATCTCAGAGCAACCATGCACACTAACCGAACGAGCCATGCAAGGATCTGTCCGCATAGGAAATGCTACACCATGGCTCCCATGTGACCTAATGCCCAACCCATCAGCAGCAATAACACCAGCTGAAAACGGAGAACCAGGAACAAAATTCCCCACATTCCCTCCATCAAACACCTGCATCCCAGGCGAATACAAGGAATAGTATGCAACTCCCGGTGGTCCAAGTGGTCCACTCTTTGACTTAGGCCTCCTCTGTGCAGGCTGAATCGAACTCCTAACAACCCCATCTCCCGAAACAGGACTAAATATCCACCTCTCAGCATCCTCCCATTTGGACGGCAATGTCCTTCCATTATTATTATAAGGCAAAACAGCAGCTCCAGTAGCATTCATCACTTGCCGCCTATTACTATTATTTGGCAACGGCACTCTTTCTGAGCTCCAACCCTTTTGCATTCCAACACTGGAATGATACTGATTAAGATAATTTGGAGTCCCAGGACTCGGAAATGTGCCAGATTTTCGAGATGAACAAGCTGCACTCTTCTTCATGTTACCCAATCTCGGCGATGAAGATGTGACCACATTGTTAAGATCTAGTGACGCAGGCCTCCTCCTATCTGGTCTTTTCGTGATTGCTTCAGATCTCGATCTCCTCTCCTGGCACTCTACATAAAAAAACTGGTCAAAATTAAGACTTTTTAGTACACTTTTGATCTGGGTTCTGGATTTTGCAGTTAATTTGTTACCTTTGAGAGCGAGAGAGAAGGAGCTTCTTGCAGAATCTAGGAGATGAGTATCGTCTTCTACAGAACTAATTCTGTTGTCTTCTTTTTGAACACCTTTTTTAATCGACAAGAAAACAGTGAGATTTAATTTCAAATTCTGTCTTTATTCGTTGGTTTTTCAAAGCTTAGCTGTAGCTGTACGTACCTTTAACGTTTTCTGCTTTTCTGGAGAGACGAGTGTGAATATGCTGTGGCTGCTGCTTCTGCTTGTTGTTGTTTCGATCTGGACCACTCGAGGAGTTCTCCTGTTGATCATGACCAGCTGCCAAATGCTGCATTGCACACTCAAAAAACTCCCTCAAAAACCATGGGTTAGAAAACGCATCATTCAGGAAAGTTAGAGAGAAGGGTTTACCAGAGAGATTTCAGAGGCGAGAGAGTCATGATCATGAGCATCGGAAGCAAAGGAGCAGCGATCGACGCTAGCAGAAGCAGAGGAGAAGAGACTGAAGTTGGATTCTAGAGTGAGAATAACAGAGTCAGGACTTGCATCTCGAGCTCTAAATCCTGATCTCGACGAGCTCTGCTCTTGGTACACCAGTTCCGGCATTCTGCAATTTTTCCTTCGCTTCCTGCTACCTCACATTCTAGTCCAGAGAGAGAGATACTTGGCTCTTCAATGGCATGTGTGCTGTTTAGTCACTCCATGGCGGGTATAAAAGAAAGGACGAGTTATTATTATTATTATTATTATTATTATCTCATAATCATTTTTTAATGCTTATGACTTGACAAATTAAGATAAAAAATTAAAAAAAAATACATCCACTGCACCAAATTCAATGCAAACCTAAATAGATTGATATTAAAGAATTTTAAATACTAAATATTTTAAATATTAACACAAGTCTACCAGCTTGAAGTAAATATACAATTTTAAAATATTAAATATTTACCAAGTTAATTAAACTATAGTGTTTCGATTTAGAATCGGGTTAAGGTTGTAGATATTGTGCCCTTTTGACACTGCAGCTAAACCAGTATTTGATTACTTTTTTTTTAATGAATATTTTAGTGTTTTTTGATTATTTTTATGTGCTGATGTCAAAAATAATTTTTAAAAATAAAAAAATATATTATTTTGATGTATTTCAACACGAAAAACACTTTGAAAAGCAACCACAAATATATTTCCAAACACTTCAATTGTATGAATATCCAAAACTTAACTCAATTAGAATTTGGGTATCAAAAAGCTAGAAATGACCGGTGGGGGTTGAATAATTATTTTGAATTTAATAATAGTAGTACAAAACTATATATATTCAATGTCATACCTAACAGTAATTAAATGTGCATTTGTTTTCATGATATATATATGTATTGATATTAACATGTAAAAAGCATAAAAGACATTAAATTAAATTAATGTTTAAAAAACAATTTTAAACATAAAAAAAACAGTGTCTAACTCTACAATGCAAACTCGTATTAAAGGTGGTCTCCGAGTCGAGTCGAGTCGAGTCGATATGATTGTGTTTTTTGAATTTTGTAGGAGGTAAAAAGAACAGAGAAAGAGACAATAATTTCGGCTAAATTTAGGTAATTTAAGGGGGATTTAATGATGACGGGGCATGATTTCGTTATCGTTAATCAAGTAGAGGTGTAGCGTTAGTGCGGTTTTTGCTTCTTTTAATGTTGTATTTCATGGAGAGTCCGAAACATCATCATTGCCATCTTTCTCAAAATCTAAAATAAAATTAATTTTTTAAATATATATATATATATATATATTAATTGTCTCGACTGAAATGACAGCGGGGCAAATGGATTGCTTCCTAGTTATTGCTCGTCCTATTCTATTCGTGCGGGGCAACAATGACTTTAGATCACCTTTTTTTGGAATGAAAGCTCGAATGCATTTTCCAACCGAGGACAAGATGAAAGGGACAAGATGATGTCGATATGATGTAAGATTTTTACCTTCAAGAGAGAGAGAAGTACGTGGGTCGGAATGCAGGAGAGAGTGACACGTATTAAAAACAGAGGGGGATAGTAGAGAAGTAAAAACCTCGTAAGTGTAATATATACATTTTTTCAATATCGTTTTCGCAAAAAAAAAATTATTTTTTTATATTGTTAAATTATTTTGATGCGTTGATATAAAATAAATATTTTAATATTTTTTTAAATAAAAAATAACATCAATTGCACCTCAAATAGATCCTATTATATATATCTTGAAGATAAAAGTCTAAATCATTAATTTCTTGGATTAATTGATTGAGCGGTGTCAAGATAATTACCATGTCATCAATGGATTTATAAATTAGATAAAATAAATATAAAATATATTCGTTCATTTTTATAAACTTGCCATGAACTTATTAATCTATAAAAGAACTCCTCAATATTTTCCACAGAAAAAGACGGAATGGAGCATTTTACCAAAGCCCTGTCATGTTTGGTCGGAGTTGAAAACAATAGTGGCCGTAATTTAAGCGCGGGGAAATTGATCATTTCTTCCAATGCTCAATTGTTTGTGTTCCATCAGGAAACAGCACCGACGGTCTGTGATCCCTTTAAAAGTGCCGCCGAGCGTGGTCTCTTTTCTTGCCACCTGTTGGATTGACTGAAATAGTATGTCTCCTCGTGAAGTAAACATGATTTTGTAGAGAGCCTCGTGCATGTGATCATCTGACCAAACTGCCTTTTCTTATCCTTTTTATTTTTATTCTCTTCTGTCTCCGTGCTGTTTTCCTCCCACCACATAAAACCTCCAAGCTATCAGCAACAACAATTATCAACGGATTGAATTGTTTTCTTTTTTTAAAATAAAATAAAATAAATCAGGATGGATAATGGTTTGGTTAATCTATGATTCAACTCGCCTAATTAATTTTGGGTGAGATTCATCTGGGGCAACTCAATTTTTAAAAAATATTTTTTTTATATCTAAAATAACATGGTTTCAGTTTTTTTATTATTATTATTATTATTCAAAACGAAATTATTAAAAAAATATATATTGAAGTAACATTGTTTTGAATGAATCTGGCCAAACTCACAGCTGAAACCTTAAATTGGATCGAATCTCAAGTCTGGGCGAATAACTAAGAAGACAAATATGGTAATTAAATTTGTCATTCTTGTTTAGCTGGTAAGAACTTAACTGAACGAGCGAGAGTGAGATTTTTAGGAAATGCACGAGAACAAAAATCACCAATACTGATCCCATGAACTATGCACTTAATATTTAAAATATACCAAAAAAATCCAACCAGAATCCACAATATTTATGAGAAATTTGACTCATCATAGGAGATAATTAAATGCTCAAGAGAGCAGCAGGAGCGGGCCTCATGTCTAGCCGGTGGCAGCTTGACAGCCTGGACGCTTGCCGGTCAGAAGAGTTATGCCATTAAAAAAATGGCCACGTTCATGTACGTGCTGCCACAATATCTAGAATATAGAAAGTTCTGAAATTCGAGAAGCAATGATAGGTGCTAAATTACAAGCTGGAAACTGAAGAAACCTGCATATATGATGAATTTGATAATAGAATAGTACACTTGATGGCTCCGGTAAGAGCAATCTTTGCAGGTCGTCTGACTCATTGGTAAATCCAGAGCTTTAACTTCGTCTAGTTGCCACTTGGGGATGCCGTTATTCTCAAGTCAGGCTATGCATCCTTGTGCGCATTTGCTTGTTATACCCGGCTCAATTTTATTTTTTAAGCGACGTGTTTCCATTTTTTTTATTTCAAAAAAATGAGATGTCTTTTGGACAAAAAAAAAAAAATTAAAAAATCAACACAAGTCGACTGGTCATGTTTTATAAACCTGTGTTTCAAAATTATTTTTTTGGTTATTTTTACATAGCAATTGATGTTAAAATTAATAGAAATATATATATTATGTCAATATATTTCTAAATAAAAAAACATTTTAAAAAACAATATAGATATAAATAGAAATTACAAATTGACTCACCCTTTCGCCCTAGGAATCAATGTCTAACCAGTTGAAAAAAACCTGGCAACTAAGTTCAGGGTCAACAAGTTCATCTTATCAAGACAGACAAAAGTTTAATAGCTACGTTGATGTGTGCTTTTCCGTTCACAATGGTAATAGCTACGTTGATGTATGCTTTTCCCTTCACAATGGAACCAAGCTCCTGTCATTCTCAACTTCAAAATTGTCAACAAATTAGATAGTTGAATCCTAATGAACTTGAATGGGAGGTTGCTTGTCCACATCCAATCATTATCATGATAAAACTATTCTGCTTCATAGGTTGTTTGTGTTCAATTTATCCAACAATATCTCAAAGACACTGATAAACTTCATAAAGACATGCCCGGTAGATCGTGAGTCCATTTCTCTTAACAAAACTTCACGGACCAAAAGCCTCTTTAGGGTTTATTCCGTTCACAACAGCCTAAATCGAACCCCTTGATTTAAACATCTTACCTATCTAGTTGGAAAAAAAATGGAGTCTTTGCTATAAGTTTGATCAGTAGGGCCAGATAAGCTAAAAGAGCACCCCCCTGAACATTAACCACCCTTTCCTTTCAAAACCTCAAAATGAAACCATGAGGGGTGACGTACTATGATAGCTGTTTTCTCGGGCATTCAAAAGAGTACCCACCTGACCGTCCCACACCAGACCGTACCCACCTCCCTTTGTACCAAAACATTCATTGACAAGCACACGGCACGGTTGTTAGGTCAAACACGTACGCATTTTCCATGGACAGGAAAAGTGGGTGTACAAACACGGCTTCAAATTCTACTACTTTTTAACTAAACTGCAATACCTTTCTTTCAACAAGAAATGCAGCCTTGTGCATAAATCTCTTGGTTGGCATTTGAAGGCTCCAATGACTCGAGTCTTTCCCATCCTAGACGCTTCAAACAGAGAGGGGTTTTGTTTAGGAATACAAGCATGCAACTTTAATTAGCACCAAAAACGGAAAATCTCTAACGAATTATACTTCGGGTACTATAGTATATCCTATGACACATTTTCCAGCTTGCAGCAGATTATTCCAGTAAAGTTACAAAATAATTACCTATTGGTGATAAGGTTAAGGATCCCTTGACAAAGAGAATAGGTTCAAACCATATGCAACACACAAACTTGGAATATCAGATTTTTACCTTGCAACTGTTAGCGAAGGTCATTATCTAGCAATTTGAAACACTTGAACTAAAAGAAAGGTCATTGAAAAAGGGAATGCTGAATTATTTGTTGTTGTTCGAGACTACTACTACATCTATTAACGACAAGAAGAATCCATTCCATTAATTTTCATCACTATAGTAAGATAATTGATGATTAGAATAGCTTACATAACTGTACAGGTAGTCCAAGCTAGCTAATAGTCCCCTTCTTAACTGCTCGACATACACAAGATCTTGACATCAGTTCCTTCCACCTGCATGCACGGGCAAAGCTAATTTATAGTCCTTCATTCACCACATTGCTGAAGTAAGCAGTTATTGCCTTCAACTTGCCATTCATAAAGTTCTTCTCAACCTGGGACCATGGAGAATAACCCTTAGCAACAAGGATGTTAAATAGTTTTTCATGGCACAGATCAACTTATCTCTAAAGAAAGCAAACAAGACCACACAGAATTCCTTTGCTGAGTTGGTCAATGTGCTCAGGATCCATTAAATGATCGCGTCATTGATCTAAGCAAGCACGAACAAGAAAACCTATCCAAACTATGTGAAGGGTCCACAGAAAAATGAACAGGACGTACAGACATCTACTAAGATGAAGAAAAATGAAAGAACTAAATAACAATGGGCATGTAAATGTGCTCCTCGCTACTGAGAGAATAAAGGAGGCACTACATTCTATTTGTACCATTACCTATAAGTTATTTATGGACAAAGCACACTGAATTCAACAGGAGAGCAGATGGCACACTAAATGAACTAATATGGACATTACCTCTAGTGACCATGGAGGATTGGAAGTTAAACACAACTCTGCCAATTGGTTGAGGTCAATATTTCTTGGGAGATACATGATAATTCTACGGCCAATTTGCTTTGCAGTGTTAAAGAGAAAATATCTGAACAAGTGTACATAGAATGAGATTTCATCTGTTTCGAAGAAGAGCCAAAACTAAAACCAAAAAGAACTATAAAGATTTAAAATTTACCCATCACGTGGCTTAAGCATGGTCTTGATGTTGTAAGTCTTTACTTTAGAATATGCAGGTCCTCCCCAAGGAGGCGACAGGAAGACTGTGTCTGCCTGCAGTCAGGGAAACAAAGATGACAAATTAAGACTAGAACAGAGCTGAAATAAGTTCAATGGTTTATTCAATATTAAAGATAAAACCCGAAAACAATTATTTTTCTTTCCTGAACCTAAAACGGTGATTCACAGCACTCTTTTTATAAGAACTGAACTTTCTATATACAAGAAGTATGAGATGGATGGACTGAATAAAAGTTAAAAAGTGGACACTTGAGGATCATAGCAACAGAGGTTACAAAACCATAAAATAGTCACATCTAAAATAGTTAAACCAGTTCAACAAAATGAACTGAACACATGCAAGACACAAAAATCAATGCTGGTAAAAGGAAACAAAAAATATCATAGCTCTCTGGCTACTGAAAAGAGAGAGAGAAGCAAAGAGGTCAAATCACTTGGGATCTCCTACAGTGCAAATTACAACTCCTACACTTCTTGATATGCAAGAAAACAGCTTTGATACCTTCAGTTTTGATGCCAAAGCAAAAAAGTCCCCTTCTACAAAATCTATTTGGTCATTAACTCCATAGATCGAAGCATTGTGAAATGCATAATCAATCTTCTTCGGATCAATATCAATTGCAATGACATGTTTGCCCCTGAAACATTAAATGACATGAAAATCAAGTACATGTAAATTAACACATCACTTCCAAACATTCTGAAGAGAGCAATGGGGTCTAGCAAATAGAAAAACCATATGCATGACAGAATTTTAAAAACTATATGCCAAGTGAACCATTTCTACAGCACCAAGAAACCACTCAGACTTGCGTGTAAGGAACTTTATCAGGGAATGAAAAATCAGAATATGGAGAGAGATAAATCTAGTCACCTCTGTGCAAATTGGATGGCATTTCCGCCAACACCAGTGAAACAGTCAATTACAGTGTCCCCAGTACAACGCAATGCATGATGCTTGGCTAAAGACTCTGGTGTAACAGAAAACCATCCTTCCTCATCCATTCTTATACCATCATCAAATCTGGAAAATAAGGTGTACCTTTGACACCAATATTTTCCAATGTTGGAAGAAAACTCTTGAAACATCTGCTCAATTTGAAGGCCTGCAGATAACAAAGCAAAACAAAATTTTAACAACATTTGACCAACATCAAGAAAACTGGAAGGTAATAAACAGCATTAAGTTTCTATCAGTAGCTATCCTAACTGCTTTGGCAAAAATGCAGTCCATGCACAAGCTATCCTAACTCTTTAATTCAATTTTCACATCCTACTTGTCCACTGAGCAGAAACAAGACGAATCAAATACTGAGAAAAAAAAAAATTTCTGTCAATATAGATATTTAAGAGTTGATCTCAGCAACTGCAACGGCAATAACTTCAACTTATATAACAGACAAGAAAGCCAACAAAAAGAAGGGGGGGACTTCAGACAAATGATGCAGATATTAGAACAAAGATTATTTTATGTATGATCAACTCCAATCAGCATGCCTTACATCAGTCAAAAACTAAGGGCCTGTTTAGGAAAACTGGTTGCACAGCAGGTGCGCTCGCATTCTCAAACAAACACTAAATGATACAACATTATGGAAATAGATGAAAAGATGAGACTGAACAAAGATCGACTTCTATGAATAAATAATTATACAGAATAGTCCGTTCGCATGCCAAAATGGGAACAAAGTATATACCTTCACTCTCCATTGATGATTTTTTATGGAATCGTGCTTTCTTCTCTTTCTTTTTCTGTTTTCTAATGACAGGGCTAAGCCGGATATCCAAATTATCATTTGCGGGGTCAGCAATTTCAAGATAGATATCACTCTCCTCAGTAACTTCTTCAGGGACTGTACTCGTTAGACTGCATGAAAAACAAGATGACAGCAGAATCACAAATGGGCAACACAAGAGGGTATAAATTAAGTTAACCATTACAATCATATATATTGGTTCTATCTTGACAATGTTCATGATAAAAAAATCACTGCTTCATGTTTATCAAACCTGGTTACTTTATTGTTCTTCAACAAGGAGCAAAACAACCAAAAACAATTAAAAATTAAAATAATGGCATAATACCTATTCATATGCTCCTGCACAGCTGATGGTAAGTGCAATGCAACTTCATCATTACAGCTTCCATTGACAAGACATTCATCTGCATGGTCAAAACTTCCATTTGCAGGGAGTATAGTTAAACCAGGCAAAGAGTTTCCAGTTGCAACTCCAATCTCCATCAAAACTTCATCTGATGATTGATTTACACAGCTCTCATCATTTGGAGGTCCCTCAGATGTCTCATGATAATTTAGTGACCCGCAAGAAAAGGAAGGCCCGCCATCCATTTCAGTCACTTCGGCACTTGCTTCATTCAATTCATCAGTGATATTGCCAGCTGCTAGATGTTCCATACCAGGGGGTGGATACCATGTACAAGTGTCTGTTTTGATGTTGTGAAAGTAAAATTTCATGTAGAAAGAGTCCCAATACACCCTCCAATCTCCAAAATCACCATAGTAGTTATAACTGTCTATTTCACCATGTTCAATCACTTCTGAAGTCTGAGACAACTCAGCAGATTCAGAAATCCTCGTACGCTCTGTGCCACTATCATTGCAAAACTTATCACCTTCTTCATGATGGTTATTAGCAGATGAATCTTCTAGACATTCATATCCAATTAACCTGCTGTCAACTTTTTTCTCACCATGGTCAACACCTGCATTTGTTAAACAGCAAACGGGTGGAGGAGCACAATCAGAATTGCTCAAACTTTGTCCTCCATAACCATCATCCTTGGACATAACATCATTGTGTGGTACAGACTTGAATTCACGGCCAGCATTAGACATGCAGTGAGATGTCCCCCCAAGGCTCTTCTCCCCGACAGCACCAGAAATAATCTTAGTTGAGCTTGTTGAATCACCAGTGGGGCATTCAGTTTCATTGATACCCACTGCAACATCATAAAAACAGGATTCACTTTGGCCCATCAGTGACATGCAACATAAGGAATTGCTTGTGCTGTCATTCAAAACAGAAGGAGATACAATCTCCAACCCACTCACTTGGGTAAATTCTAATGCTTCTTCCTTGGCTTCTTTATGACAACAAGAATGCTTCAAGCGAGCACCTTTCCTTTTGTTTTTCTTTATGCTATTGCTCGTCTGCCAGAATGTAATCAGTATATGAAAAATCAGTACATACGTATCACAAATAACAACTACATTGGATTATAAATCATAAAAAGCCTGCAAGAGCACGATTTTACCTTCTTGTTAGATAAGAAGGAAATGGGAAGCCCTAAAGCATCCATCTGTTTGGTCAGTTCTTCATTCTCTAACATTTCACTAAATTCTAAAAAAAAATCCCTCATCAAGACAATAACTCCAACAACTAAACTACTCAACTGCTGTATTAAAATAAAAGATTTTCTTTTCATATACATAAAAAAAGAGCCGTGAAACACTCACCAGTAGTTGAGGCAGGAACGTTGAAGCTGATATCGTTCAAGTCTCCAGAGGATTTCTGTGTTTCAAGAGAAAATGGAACAAATAAAGTAAAAAATTTAAAACCCTAATTGGATTGTGAGACTGAGGAGAGAAATTTACATTAGCAAAACAGCAGAACTTACAGTGGACTCAGGAAGCAAAGATATTTCTCGAGTCTCCGTCGAGCCATCGTCCCTGTTAGGTTAAATTTAAATGCATAAGAAAAAAGGCACAAAGTCCAGTTTTTCTTTTTACAAAGAGCAGGGATGCAAACAGATAAAAAGAGAGAACCATATGTAGACTTCAGTGAGCTTGAAGAAAGTGCCAAGAGCTCTAATCGCTGCATCACCACCACCACCACCACCACCACCACCACCTTCAATTTCCATTTCTCCGCTGTCCGATTTGGTCGCTAGTCACCGCAGGTCAAAAGAATCGTACGAAGCTGACCGGAACGCCAACTCTTCTGCACCGCTTTTCCAATTATCACGGGCAGCCGCTCCCGCTTCACTTGTATATTACACTAGCATCAAATGCCTAAACGACCACGTATCTACTCGTTGAAATAACGAGACACGGTGGCGCGGTATTATTTTCACTTGCGACGGTAGTGATTATTTTTTAAATATTTTTATTTTTAAATATATTAAAATAATATATATATATATATATATATATATTTATGACACCAGAAAATAGTTTTAAATAATAATTTAATATAAAAAATGATAATATTGAAAATTAATATCAAACATCCCCTTCAAAAAAAAAAAAAAAAATTCATCACCACAGTTATAAAACTTGTCTTGATAAATTAACCAAGTGAGAGATTAATTTTGCAAAGCTCTAACTTAATTTTAGATTGAATTTCATATTAAATTAAATTATTTTAATAAAAATAAATCTGCATTATTAGAAAAAACTTAAAAAAATCTTTTTATTAAAAAGCTGAATTAACATGTCATCCATAAAATAACTAAACTAATCGAGATTAGATCCTTGAGCTTGATAGCAGAATATTATAGTTGCACGAGTATTTAAAATGCAATAATATTTACTTTAGATATATTTTACTTAAAAAAAATATAGTATTTTTTTTAATTTTAATGTGTTTATAAGAATTATAAAAAAAATTATTTTGATATATTCTTAAATAAAAAATAATTTTTAAAAATATCTTATATTATAATACCAAAACATGCCTGTATTAACTATTAGCCAAAACATCATGTTTTATTTTTATTTTTATTTTAAAATATCCAAAAGAACTCATTATGATTGAAAATAAAATAACTGACCAATCAATCCGCAAACAAAGACTCGAACCGGGCCTTATAACCTGCTAAGCGGCAGAGTCGAGTGTGGTGGTTAAGTTGCAATTAGGAGAGCAGGGAAGCAGATGATGGAGGACGGCGAGATAGTGGAGGCAGTGGCAATGGAAGAAGACATGCAATTCTCTTCTTACGAGTCACTCAAAGAAACCAAATCCTCTGTCGAGGATATCATTTCCCAACTCCTCTCTCTGAAAAGAGAATCCAAATCCAAATCTCAACTCCCCGAATTCATCGCTCAAATGTTCCTCAACTTCGTCAATCTCCGCCAGGTAAACCAAAAAAAATAAAAAAAGCTAACCCTTTCACGATTTCTTTCATTTACGGTTATGGTTTTTGGGTTTTCCTTTTTAGGTCAATAGGTCGATTTTGCTAGAGGAAGATAAAGTGAAAGCGGAGACGGAGAAAGCAAAAGCGCCGGTGGACTTTACGACTTTGCAGTTACATAATTTGATGTATGAGAAGAGCCATTATCTTAAAGCTATAAAAGCTTGTAAGGATTTTAGATCTAAATATCCTGATATTGAACTTGTAAATGAAGAGGAGTTTTTTCGCGATGCTCCTCAGCATATTAAAGGGTCGAATTCGTCTACTGATACTTCGCATAATTTGATGCTTAAGAGATTAAATTATGAGCTTCATCAGGTAATTAATTTTAAATGAAATTGATATTATGGGAAGTGATTAGTGTTAGTAATTAAAGGTCTGAGATGGTGATGAGTTTTTTTTTTTTTATTTTCTATTAGAGAAAAGAGCTGTGTAAGTTGCGTGAAAAACTGGAACAAAAGAAGAAAGGTTTGTTGGACACTATTGCGAATAGGAAGAAGTTCTTGTTGAGTTTACCGTCGCATCTTAAATCGCTTAAGAAAGCTTCATTGCCAGTACAGAATCAGTTAGGGGTTCTGCATACCAAGAAATTAAAGCAGCATAACTTGGCGGAGTTACTTCCGCCTCCACTTTATGTGATTTACTCGCAGTTGTTGGCGCAAAAGGAAGCGTTTGGAGAATGTATTGATTTGGAGGTGGTGGGAAGTGTTAAAGATGCTCAAGCATTTGCTCGTCAGCAAGCGAATAAGGACAGTGGTGTGTGATTTTTATAAACTTGTATTTTTTTGTGATTTTACATGGTTGGAGAGAATTATAGACAGTGATGTTTGTTGAATGCACCAGGTATATCTACCAATGTGGAGACTTCCAGGTTGGAGGATGATGCACCTGATGAGGAAGATGATGGTCAAAGAAGGAGAAAGCGGCCAAAGAGGGTTCAAAGCAAAGAAGGCGTTGAGGCAGGATCGTATCAATCCCACCCGCTCAAAATTTTTCTCCATATATTTGATGACGAGGTTTCTGATCCAAAATCTACAAAGCTCATTACTCTGAAGTTTGAATACTTGCTGAAGTTGAATGTTGTATGTGTTGGGGTTGAAGGGTCACCCGAGGGACCAGAAAATAACATCTTATGCAACTTATTTCCCAATGACACTGGAGCTGAGCTGCCTCAGCAGGTATGGATTTGTTCTCCTCTGCCACAACACCCGCCCAGTTTTGTTGTTCCTTATTTCATTTTCTTTTCCATATTATGATAATTGTTCTTGATGACAATGCAGTCGGCAAAGCTCATTGTAGGTGACAACCTTGCATTTGATGAAAGGAGAACTTCACGTCCATATAAGTGGGCCCAGCATTTGGCAGGAATCGATTTCTTGCCGGAGACAGCCCCGTTACTCAGCGACCTTGAAATTGCAAGCAATGAAACTGCTAAAAACGAGATTGTTTTATCTGGATTATCACTGTATCGCCAACAGAATCGGGTGCAGACAGTTGTGCAAAGAATTCGCTCTCGGAAAAGGGCTCAGCTGGCTCTTGTGTGAGTCACTGATCTGTCTGTTTGAAGTCTTGGATCATTAGGGGAAGACTAGACGATTAAATAGGGGATGGGTACCAAAATGTGATCAAATCTCAGTATAAGCTTTCTTATCTTTGTTCGTTCAGCTAGGACTACAATAGCATTTATTAAGAGATAATGTAGTGACTCGTATTGTGGATTTTTTTCTGTAGTGTTAATCTGTTTTGCTTCTTATGACTTGTGCTGTGTGCTTATGCCTCTTATTTTGTGTATTAGTTTTCATTTTGTGGCTCCCTTGTTGTCTTTTTATCATTTTGTGGCTCCCTTGTTGTCTTTTTATCATTGTGGTGAGGTATCTTTGAGTTGAAAAGTTGGAATTCTTTGATTGGCTTACAGGAAACAACTTGAATCGCTTATGAAGCTTGAATGGCCTGCTCTGAATTGTGAAAGTGTTCCATGGATTTTGCACACGCCTTTATGCAATTTACATGGCTGGTCTCCTGCGGGGCCTCCACCTAATCAAGCTTCAACTTTGGCTGTTACTGATACAAATCTCGTTCAGGAACCAATCGATGCCAATATGGATGGGAGATTGGAGAGTGCTAGGGAAGATGGGGAGCTTCCATCTCTAATTGCAGCTGCTTCTGCTGTGAATGATGTTAAGCTTACTCCTTCAAAAGTATCTACTATAGAGCATTCCAGGCAGCTGAGTCTAATTTCAAAGAGCATTATATCACCAATTACTATGGTGAAATCACAAAGTTTCAAGAAATATGATGAAGATTCTGATCTCTTGCTGGATACTGATAGTGATTTGGATGAGGTTTCACAAATTGAGCCTGAGGTAGAAAACGATGCTTCTATTAAATACTATGAAACGGCTGACAAGTCATGGGTGGATTATGGGGTTAAAGAATATACTCTTGTCTTAATAAGGAAAAGGGATGACAGTGAGAAGAAAATAAAGTTAGAAGCAAAGGTTAGCTTAAATTATTCTGCTCCCTAGTATTGGTCCTTCATTAAACAGCTGTTGACATGTCATGTCAATGTTTTCATGGCAGGTTAAAATCAGCATGGAGTATCCTCTTAGGCCTCCTCTCTTTGGCTTGAGTCTGTACAGTGCTGGAGAAAATCATGATGAGAATAATGGCTCTGAACGGTACAATGAACTTCGTGCCATGGAAGCTGAGGTGAGCAAACAATGTCTTGCAGAATAGTTGTTCGCTTTCATTTAGGAGACACGTTAAGAGAAAATAAAGTAAGACCTCAGAATTATATACTGCAGAATATTAACACTAGTAGAGTATTGTTGCAGTCATTTAGTGGCAATCAAACTTTTTGTAAAAAACACCCACATATAGTACTTCTACCCTACAGTTATTGTTGGGGTATTTGAATGTTATGCTTAGAAATCCATTTTCCATTAATATTGGCCTAGAGTTGCATCCTGGTGATTTCTCACCTCAGTGTTAAGCCTTCTAGTTATCATAATTTTCAGTGTTCATATTGTGGTGTTCGTTTCAAATGTGGTGTTCGTTTCTGTGCTGTAATACTGCCAATTTATGTTTCCTTATGGTGCTCTGCAGATAAATCTTTATATTTTAAAGCTGCTACCTCTGGATCAAGAAAATCATGTCTTAGCTCATCAAGTGCGCTATCTTGCAATGCTGTTTGACTATTTCGTGGATGAGCCATCTCCAAGTGCAAAATGTACTTCTGTTGTTGATGTTGGTTTGTGTAAACCTGTTAGTGGTAGTCTTTTAGCTAGATCCTTTAGAGGGAGGGATCGCAGGAAGATGATATCCTGGAAGGACATGGAATGCACCTCTGGCTACCCATACTAGGAATAGAATCTTGGGGCATGCAGGTGAACTGGTTACCAGAAACTTTTGCTGCTGCCAATCAGATATTTACCTTGACTAGACTTGCGTTGTTCATGCAGACCATTTTGGGTGCGGATTCTACTTGATGGATCTGCGAAACATTAAACTCTTTTTGCTAGGGGCTATTGTATCAGTATTGCTCTGTCGATCGCTGGCCACACAAATAGGAATTTCCCACCGAGGAGCTGGGTGTTGTAATTTTTCCAGATTCTGAAGGTCGTGAATTTCATGGCATAAACTTGATATGGACATGCAAATCTGAACCTCGTTATTGCAATAAAATCGTGCGAGATACAGTTCTGAACCAGGCCAGTTTTGCTGATGGATATGGCTCAGAATATTAAGGTTGTCGGTAATGGCATCGTGAGGCAGGAGGTGTATTTATCTATGATTTTATGTTCGTAACTCTTGTATCTCGTGAAAACATGTGACTAGCTGAAAAGCGAGATTTATACTCAAACTTCCATGAGACTGGAATAAGCCATCCGCGGCATTGCTTTCTAAATCGAATTCTAACCCTAGGAACAGGGATTAAATGTACAGGCTTAGGGATTTGTCTAGAACGCCATGTGCAATCAGTAATTCAGTTGACTCGAAAAATGAAAAACACATCTTGTAACATCATTGCTTTGAATTGATCTATACTAATATATCCAACTACTTGCTCAAGTAAATAAGTTTTTCCACAGAGTGAGGCTTAAATGTGAAAAAAATCTATCACTGAAAAAAAAACTGAGGAAAACATACAGATGAAATGGTTCCTAACACAAATGAATTGCTTCCTTGACAATCTAATTACCTATTCAAAGAGGTTCGGAAGAGATGCAAACACAAATAGTAGATATTGGAGGGTTATAATCTAAATCACAGTAAAGCTCTGGATGTTCTCACTGTAAAACTCATGTCTTCTCCATTTACAGAAGAAAACACATTTCCATTAAATATGTACAGTCACCTACGATACATAATTTTCAACTGTATAATCACAAACGACCCTTTCAATTCACCATGGACCTGTCTGAGTTCGTCTCAAGCGCCTTTTCTTACCCCCCTGCTGCAAATTCATCATCTCCATGACCTATGATACCACCAAACGGAGAAAAATCAAGAACAGTTTAGTGTCTGCGTAGTTACAATCAAAAAACACATTAAGCCACAGCTATAAATGCTAGTTGGAGAGGCACACTGGTGCTGAGCAGCAACACATGAAGACATTATACTAGTTGGAAGCAATGATTTCCCCAACTAGATTGCTCAACTATGTACATTCACCAGCTTATGTAAGAAAAACATAAGGCACTCAGATGGCACATGCTTGATTCACAATTATTTCATTGACAAGCTGCAGCGCTAGTTTGCAAGATTCATTTGGACATAGTAGGATGAACACTTGAGATTTCTTTAGACCACATTAACTATAATAAAATCTATAAAAATTCGTGGCACACAAAAAGAGATTTGATAGTTGAAAAGTCATGCTTCTAATCATCACCCTAGTATGACTTCCCTACTAGAAATCCAAATTAATTAAAAATAAATGAATATAATTGCATCAGTCATCCTTATTGAAGGCTTCCATTTCTTCCATTTTAACTATAATTGTCAAGGAACTATCTCATCTAAAAGTTTAAGCTATTAGGTAAGACCACAGGATATGATTTATATATTATTCTCTGACACACCTTCAAGTGCAAATCATTTAGGCTTAAAACTTATACACAAGTCCATATTATCTTATACTTAATTTTATCGAATAGAATAAGGGTGGTGAGATTCAAATTCATGACTGGTGGGTTAACAAAACTTTAATACCATGTCAAGGAACTATCTCATCTAAAAATTTCAGCTATTAAGTGAAGTCTCAAGATATGATTTATATTATTCTCTAACAATGATGCCTTTGAATTTACCAAGTACTCAAATAAGATTTAGATTTACATACATTAAACAAAATAATTTATTAATTCATAATTATCTAAAAATAACCTTTTACTAAATAAATAGTCTTTTTTTTTCTTCTCTAAGATAACAAGGTTCTTTTTTTTGTTGATAATATACTTGATCAATTGTAATTTTCATAATTACGGGGAAATTAGTTAAATTATAAAATGATATGATAAATTATTATAATATAGTAAGTAAATAGATTTAATAATTGTTTTAGTTCCATGATAAGTGTGTTTGACACTGTGTTTCAAAAGTATTTTTGAAAAAAAATTGAATTATTTTATTTTATTTTTTATTTAAAATTAAATTTTTTTAGTGTTTTTAGATTATTTTGATGCGGTAATGTCAAAATTATTTTTTTTTAAAAAAAACATCATTTTAATGTATTTGTAAATGAAAAGTATTTTGAAAAACAACCTCAACTCCACTCAAACAATCAGTATCCTCAAGTTAGCTTGCATGTACATCGAGGCTAAGTGCATCCCTAGGTGATCTTAAGGACAAACCTTCCGCATCAGTCTAATGCATTCAAATTTTTTAATGAATTCTCTTGAATGCTGACCCCAAAGTCTGAACCCTAAAAAATTAATGAAGAAAGTGAAAGGACAACCAAGCTAACTCTTTTAAGGTTAAATCGAGATTACACTATATCATTTGCAAGTAGCATAAATTAAAGAGTGATTAGTTAAACTTACAGTGGTTCAAAAATTACCACAAAATAAATAAAGGTACTATCCATAATTTGAAGGCATTGTGTTTGTATGGCCTTTAAGCAAACTATTAAAAAAGCAATATATAGAGTTATGCGCATGCATGCATAGACGCGCACACAATGTACTTTCATATAGTAACATTAGGCTTGGACATCCGTGATAAAGAAAAAAGTTGAAATTACATTCAGACTACTTAAATCACCTAGCGAATAAGAAAACGATATAGATAGCAACATTGAATGGCCATTGGACTGATTGTGAGGAAAAGGGCATGCTTATTCGTATGTTTGATGTATTTCCTTTCAGTAACCTTGGCCTTGGACATCCGTTATAAAGAACAAAGGGAGGAAACTCATGATGAATATTCAAATCACCAAGCAGATAAGAAAATGATATAGCTAGTAGCATTGACTGGCCATTAGACATGTTATGAGAAAATAGGTAAAGATTATTCACTGTTTTTTGAGTAATAGATAGATATGGCACCTGATTTTTCTGCATTTCCACTATTTCAGCCTGCAGCAACCAAACCACAATCAATGAGAGCTAAACAGACAGATTTTGAATTTGTAGTAGATACTGATACAGCGAGTGTGTGGGTGTGATATGGCAGGCAAACATAACTGTGAGTGCAATAAATGCTAAAATACCTGTTTCTTCATCAATTCTTCGTTTTCCTCTTTTAACTTTGCCACTTCTGCTTCCAATTCCATCGTATAAGCCTGGTAAAAGCAGAAATGAAAAAAAACAGTATATAGTGAGAACATGCTTAAAAGTAAGAATGAGACACTCTGTTTTTTAAATATCAAGTGATACCCCCATATCATGTTTTGATTCGATATAAGCCAACGAGGTTAAACTTATAATTAACTTTGAAATAGGACAAATACAGGTTCAAGTTCACGTTGCGATCCTTAAAACAAATTTTCCATTACCTAGCAACAAATTAGATCGTTATAACCTCTCATGACATTGACTTCTCAAAAACTCTCATCTTGTCATTTCAGATCACTATCACATTACCATTCTGCTCCATTAATATTTCATGATGTTTTGGCATGCAGCGAGGCCATAGATGATAAAAGCTGAAGGTCAATGGCTAGCAAAATTCATGAACCACAAGGAGATGAAACTTGTGGTTGTTTTTTCTTAACTTTTGGTGACATACAACAAGTGACAAGAAGGAATATTTCGAAACAACTTACTGGTGTAAAAAACTAAATATAAAGATTCATTCTTCTTCTTCTTCTTCTTCTCTTTTGCACAGCAAGTTTGTTTACAAGGACACTTATCAAGTGTCTAGGAACTTCAGTCAGTAAAACATGGCCAGTGACATATTATTAGCTTCCCTCTACTTCAGTGCAGTGTACAAGAACTCTTGTGCAGTGGTCAGAAAAAACACAGAAATAATCATGGGATTGTATACATCAGATACCCAGAAGATTCATGCCTTCTCACATTCTTTTTTCTTAAGATATTTGAATTGCTTCTAGATTAGGGAAAAGTTTCAATTCAAGCAAGAACATATTTCAAACTAGTATACTGAAATTGAATCTGCGGCAAACTTACAAGCTAAAATCAAGACCTATTTGTATAAACCAGTAGATTATAATTACAATATCAAACAAGATAATCACCTGCTTGCGAGCACGAGACCTTGCAGCTGACTCTCTGTTCTTAATCATTCTCCTCTGCCTCCTCTCAACCACCTTCTCAACTGCACCACCAGCTCTCCTTCCCCTTCCACTAAATGCATAAGGCACTGGAGATACTGAAGATGTATCCCCATTACTCTTCCCAATTCCATCTGATGACAGCTGGTTCGCAGGTGACCCTGTAGCGACACCTCCTAATCCAACCACTCCCATCCCTCCACCCTGCATCAAACTGCTATTGATCCCTTGATCTCCAATCCCTAACATTCCACCTCTAATTCCAGGACTACTTTGTAGAGGCATCTGTGTCACATATCCCATAGTCGGCTGCTTAGGAAATATTTGTTGCTGCTGCTGCTGCTGCTGCACCTGTGCCTGATTTGATCTAAATCCGTTACAATTCAAAGGCAAATTCGAAGATTGCAACGAGGTTTGATTGGTGTTATTGTTATTCAACCCCACACCCCTATTCTGCTGAAACCCAATTGCTGAACTATTATTGGCTAACCGAGATAAATCACCAAAAAATACACCATTAGCATTAACTTTTGCAGCCACTGGAATATCCTCCCTTACCACCCCAGCCTTCGCCAGAAACTCCTCCAGAGTCATCTCTCCTAAAGTGGGCTGCCTGTGGGGCACATTATTAGCAACTCCAGTACTAGTCCCGTTAGGAGCATATTCCTTTGACATGTCTTTCCAGACCTCCTCCACCGTCTTCAGGCTCAGTGTCCGCGGCAGTGTCAGCGAGCCCTGTCGCTGGAGACCAACAGCCTCTTGTACCTTACCAGAGGTTGCTGTTGCCATGGTCTGTGTCTCCTCTGCACTCCATATACTCTTTAACAGCTCATCCATGTTCATTGACCCAAAATCCTTCCCTAATGATCCTCCCATGGTGTTTTGAAGCTCTTCAAACGTTAACGAGTAGATCGATGACTGTCTAGCCAACGGAAAACTCCCCGGTGGCCGGCCACCACCGGCATCTGACGGGTCATTTGTGAAGCTCTTGAAATTGAAATTAGTCCCCATTCTCAAAGTAACTGGATAGAACAGTGTCAAAATAGATAAAAAATCTGACAACTAAAGCCAAAAAAAAAGTTTTAAACCCTAACTTTATTGCATTTCCAATCCCGTGATGATACTTATCATCCATATCCCACATCAAAAAACTAAAAAATCTTCAAGTTTATATTTTTCAAAACAAGGAAGCACGAACCTGAAAACACATTAAATAAGAGAAGTAGCAAAAGGGAAAAAAATAATCTAAACCATGCAAACCATAAGGCTGATGCATCAAAAACAAAGATCGAGAAGAAGCTTAGAGCCAGCAGAAATCAATACAAGATGGTCAATTAAGACAATAAATACACCACAAGAGAAGCATACGAAGTCGTAAGTAATGAGAGAGTTGATATTAAAGGAAGAACATCTAACTATATACCTTGATTTTGTGCTTGTATTTTTTGGTGAAGTCTCTTTGTTTTTGGTAGCTTATTTCTTTCTTTGTCTGCGTTTCCAAGGATGTCTTTGCTGATGTTGGTCTCCTTCTTCTTCGCTTATTTAGGGCTTCTTGATGCGACAAGTGTCGTCTGTCTTTTCTCCTTTTTTCTATTTTTTTAGTAGATTTTAATGAAAGAGTTTATTATATTTTCTTAAAAGTAATCCCCGCACTGAAATTTCCACAGTAATATTGCGGTGGAAATTGTTGCTGGAATGAAAATAATTATTTTTTATACATATTTTTATTTCAATCCCAATTTAAAACATGACATACTGTATAAATAAATAAATAAATGTACTCTGAAATATAAATAAGCTATTAGCTTATAGGTTGAGAAAAAGAATTTGCTTGGATAGACTGGTTCACATCTAATAGAATTTTTTCAATAAGCTTAGCAGTTTTCAGTAAAAATCAACATAATTTTAATTTAATTATTAAATTATACTGAAATTTTGTGGATATATTCTACAAGATCGGTATTAAAACATGTTCAAAATATTTTTAAGAAAATTATATAAAGAATTATTGATATTTATATTTTATTAAATTAGAGTTTTCTTTTATAGTTAGCTGTAAAATTTATGAAACCTGAATTTCTTGTCTTTTGATATATGTAAGATCATTTATTACCCATTTCTTACCTTTTATTTCTTCTTGAATTGAACCTCTAATCATTACAAAATTATATTTATAGTAATGTGTTTCAAAGTTATTTTTGAAAAAAAAAATATTTTATTTTATTGATATTTTTATGTTTTTATATAAAAAAATATTATTTTGATATATTTATATAAAAAAAAGCAGGACTTACTGTTTGGATACGAGTTGGATGTGAAAAGAATTCAAAAGCTGGGCAAAACCAGAATTTAATATAATAATTAGGTTAGAAAAACAATTAACAAATGTAATGTGAAAAAGAGTTCAAAAGCTGGATTGAAGCAGGATTTCATATAATAATTGGGTTAAAAAAACAATTAAAAATTGTTTGGTGGGGCAGCTGTCTAAAGAGACGTGGATCAATCATGACTGGGTAGGCGCAGTGATGTGACGTGAGCCCAATAGGGGAACGCAAGATGGGATCACGAGAGCCGTCCACGTTGAGACATTGATACTGTTCGATGGTGCTGATAAAAGTGATTTTATAGTGCGCTTTGCACATGGGGACAGGGGTATTCTCGTCAAGAACGTTGATGTTTATCCCTTTCGTGCACGTGAAATCTATGTGCCGACATCGTTACGTCCGCTGTTTTTCCCAGTTTCGCAGGGAATCACAGCCTCTCCTTGCGGCGACTTTTCTTCGTCAAAAATGCCCTTGCTCGTTTTAATTTTTATTGTGAACGGATTTTTTTCTGGTTAATTGTAGCAAATTTATAGAAAGTGGTAGCGGAGATAATAAAAATAAAAATGTATTTTAAAATTAATTTGGAAATTGATTTATTTTTACTTTTTATTTAAATATATTTTCATATTTATTATTATTATTTTATTTTATTTATCATGAAATACCGATATAAAAACTAGATTATAAATTTATTTGTCAGTGCATATTTTTTCAACCATTTTGTGGTGATGTGATTGCTTTTTTATTTCATATTCACGTCAATCATGCGTGATCAATCCTAATAAGAGCAGTATCCTCATGATTTGTCCCATTAAATGGACCTAACAAGTTCTATAGTTTTGACCATAGATGGCTTTTTAGGGATGGAACAACGTTTTATTTTTATTTATTTTATTTTTTTGCTTAATCGACTGGGAAATATATCTCTCACCTTATTATTAAAATAAAATATATATTTTTCTACGAATTCCCTAATCCTAACATATATTTTCCACAAGAGTATATATTGTATTTAATTGATTAATACATATATAATATTTAATTAACTACATCAGCAATAAAAGAGTTTTCCCCCAAGTAAATGGGTCACACAAGACACCAACAATAAAATTAAAAATATCTTTGAAATGTAAGATATTGATTAACTAAATTATTAATAATTTTTTTTTTTAAAATAAGTTGATGAAAGCACGGGATGCGAACAATAAGAGCATGTTTGAGAGTATGTTTCGAAAATATTTTTTATTTTAAATTATGTTTTTAAATATTTTTATATTGGCTTTATTTGTTGATGTTAAAATAATTTTTTAAAATAAATATATATGATTTTGATATATTTTAAAATTAAAAACACTTTAAAAACAATTTGTATTGCAATTACAACCAAAAAGACCACGAGTTTAGTCAGGACAAGCTCAATGAAAATAAAGAAAAAGGAAAAACAAAGAGAGGGCCTAGTTAATGAGAAGTGTTAGGAAGTAACTTTGCTCATGCCGGCCATCCATGGCAGCCCGCCATGTCAATTCCTAAATTTCACATTAAGAAATATCAACATTCCATCTCGATTCACGATTTGAATGTCGTGGTGACATCAATTATTTTCTTGGTTTAATTTAATCGTGTTAGATACTGTAAATATGTCAACTCAACTTGATGGCTACCTTTGAGAGAAGCTATTGCCCCAACACACGCTATGTATTTGATAATTATTTTCTAAAATAAATAAATAATTTTAATATATTTTTAAATTAAAAATACTTTCAAATTATATTCTCAAAATCTACCTATACCTCCATATATCCTATGATTATATTTAAGAAAAATACAAACGGTTACTCTAACATGAGCGTGGTAAAATAAAATATTAAATAAATGATATGAATATAATGGCCCTTTTCGAAAAGCATGAGATAAACATGTTCATTTTGGCATTTTTTTTCCATTAAAAATATTCTAGTTTTTTAACACGTGTGTATTAAGATTATACACATTTCAATTAAATAAGAAACAAACTATTTATATATATATAAAATAAAAATAAATATTTGTATATCTCGTAGCTAGCTATTTGCAAGTCACAATTGCCTTGAAGGTTTATCTTCTTCTTCCTTTCAGCATGCAGGATGTAGGAATAGACAAATTCAACCTTTCTAACTTGATTCTTTTTTTTGGACTGCAAAATAATAATAATTATTATAAGTGGGAACAATGACTAGTTGGGGAACAGAAGGGACAACCATCACCACCAAAAAAAAAAAAAAAGCCTTTAAATAATTTTATCCGAATTTTTTTTTTGTAATTATCGTTGCTGTGAGTTTTGATTCGTTCACACAAGGGCACGACCTATCTCCATGGAGACAGGGAACCAGACCCTTTCCTCTTCAGGCATGGCTGTGGCTGCCCCCACGCATGGAATTTTCTCGGGCGTGGCAATTGGCCTCGGAGAACCTCTCGATTAAAATAACACGCCATTAGTCGGGCGGGGGATGTAAGCATTTTGAAACTACGGAAAACCTTGACCGAAAAAAATATTAATAAAGGGTTTGATCTTGTAGAAGCCATGAAAGTTCGGAGGAGATTCGCACCTACTTCCTACCAATATGAAGAGGATAAGGATAAGGGTAGGGTGGACGAAAAGTCAAAAGGGCTTGTTTTTCTTTGCCAGTGCTGTCATGATAGACTATTTTGTCAAGGCATGGCTTTGTTGTTCTTGAGAGGGGAAAGACAATTGAATTTGGTTATTTTATTATTAGACATATTTAAATATATATTTTTTATTATGATAGTTTTTGTAGTTATAGTTTACAAAAATAGATTTAAAAAGGCTTTGGTAATTACAATTATAAAAGAGTTTTTCATGGAGCAACTTAAAGTTATAATATGAGTAAATTAATTCAGTATTTTTAAACTTATAGTTAAAAAAATAAAATTACAATCACATCTTAATATATTGTTAGGGTTTAGGGTTTGTGTGTAAATTGTATTACAAGGGATGTAAAAATGTTCCGTACAAATTTGAAACGACACGAACTCTCTCAAGTCAAGAAGTCTCGTATTCCATAAAATCACATTGCCTCTTGAAGATTGCATCGGTTGACAAAGACCAAAGGGAATACAGAGATGTTTAGCTTATCCACTTCATTTGGACAACTCACAAAGGCAGATAAGAAAAGTAAAATGTCGGTGCATCACGATAAGCCATTGTTGAAGTTCAGAGATCATAGATCAACCCACGTCAAATTCTTCATTAGAATCTCAAACACAGATTGCAATCTAATAAATTTCTTATTTTTCTTGTCTGTCAATCTTACATGAGTTTTTAAGAAAAGTGACTTTACGATAAAAAACTTATAATTTACATAACAAGTATCCAGTTCGAATCAAGATGTGTGTTTTTTATAAGAATTTAGAATAATCACAACTTTATCAGGAAATCATCTCATCTAAGAGTTTAAACTTTTAGGTGAGAAACTAGAATATGATTTATATTATTTTTAAAACACTCTTTCAAGTTAAAATTATTTAAACTTGAAACTTGCATACAGGCTCACTTTATATTGTACTTAATTTTTATCGAATAGAATGACGGTGGTGAGATTCGAAGTCATGACCGCTAGGTTAACAAGGTTTTGATATCATGTCAATGAATCTTTTTATCTAAAAACTCAAGTTCTTAGATAAGATCCAAAAATATGATTTATATTATTTTCTAATACACTTTATTTAATCACTTGAATTCATAAAATATATCTTAATATATATGAGTTTAATCGCGTAAAAAAGTTCAATGTTAATCTAACATGCTTCTCTGCGTTGCAATCTAAAAAACTGTAATTCTTATACTTGATGGTCTGAATCGAAGTTTTCATTGCACAGAAAAAGTGACTACTCCATCCTGTGAGTGGACTGGCTACGAGGATACGAGCGGTGCAGGGACTTTGCTTGCGAGACAAAACCACTACAAATGATCTTGGTACGAGACATAACGAATAACACTTGTTTCGACATTATTCATCACATTCGGATAGGATGGTTGGAGCACTCTGAGAGTGGAAGCGAAGCAAGCCTGCCATCTGCTGTCGAGCTTGTTGTACGACCGAGCACAGAACTAAAATAGACCTTGGAACATCCAGTTACGTAACATCAGCATGATGCCCTCTTTTGATCCCCTGTATGTGGTAAACGAGCCTGCCGAGTCCCTTGACACGCACGCACATGTCTGATACTTCGGGTAAGTTACACTCGTCATCTTTAGGTTAAGTTAACCTAATTACTGGCTACTTAAAAGAATTAAAAAATATAACATAGTTGAGGTAAATGAGCTTTTGCTAGGCTGTTTAATTTCATAATACATCCATGGTTCATGCAACTTACTATATAATTTATCGAGTTGGATGCCTTTGAAAACTTTCTTTTGAATCATCGATGGTATTCATTAAAAGTGCTAAAAAACCAATTAAATTGAAGAGAAAAAAAAAAAACTAAAAGCATTAAACCGAGAGAATTTCCTTTTGACTAGACCAATTTAAAAGTACAATGTTATATCTTAATTGGTAGCTAAGATCTTTGAGTTTCTGTTTTTATGAGTTCAATGTTTCTTTCCTTTGCATGATGATAACTTTTATTTTTTTTAAAGTTTAAGGTATACTGCCGAGTGTTGATTATGTAATAATTAGGTCGAACTATTATTTCTAGTATAGTTTAGATGGTTTCCTGAAAATGTTCTCTTAATATATAGGTGGTGTTTCTATAATATTTTCGGCAACTGATGAGTTGTGGGCACCTGTGCCTTTTTTTTTTTTTTAATTTTGTGAAACATACAATCTTGTATCATTATTCATTCATTTCCAATTGTCGTTGTTGGTTGTTACTGTTAAGGAACCAACTCACCTAAAAGCTCAAGCTTGTAAGTGAGGCCCCAGAATATGATTTATATTATTCTCTAACACACCCCCTCAAGTGAAAGCCCTTTGGGCTTGAAACTTGCACAGGCCCACATTACCTTGTGCTTGATTTTTATCAAATAGAATGGGGGTGGTGAGATTTGAACTCGTGACCGCTGGGTCAACAAGGCTCTGATACCATGTTAAGGAACCATCTCACCTAAAAGCTTAAGCTTTTAGGTGAGAACCAACTCACCTAAAAGCTCAAGCTTGTAAGTGAGGCCCCAGAATATGATTTATATTATTCTCTAACAGTTACTAGTTTAATATCTGATTGAGAGTGTGGTTGGAGTTGTTTTTGAAAATATTTTTTGTTTAGAAATACATCAAATATAATTGTTTAAAATTATTTTTGATATCAGTACATGAAAATGATATAGAAAAACCATTTTTTTTAATTTAAAGTAAAAAATAAAAATAAAAATAAAAATAATTTAATTTTTTCAAAAATATTTAAAAAATACAGTGTCAAACACCACTCTTAATATATGGTTTAAACTTATGTAGAAAAGATTCTAGTAAATAATAGCAATAACACCTCTAAAAATGTTATTTTTGTCGTTTTAATTACTTTTCTTTTTTATTTATTTCACTTTAAATTCTTATAATAAAAATAATTTTTTACTTTTACAAAAACAGTTGAGATCTTATTTTTTTTTTATTATAAGATTGAATTTAAATAATTTCCAAGATATATTAGTTTTTTCTCTATTAATTTCTTTATAGGCAATAATTGTATATTTAAAACTTGAAAAGTTATATTGTAAATTTGAAAAAAACAATATCAACTCCTGGATAAGTATAAATTCGGAGGCAATCATTTTCAGTACCACTCTCGTATCTATTCTCTGGAGGGCAGGATCAATTGAATTGGAGTAGACGTGTCCGACGATGTAGTTGAGCTATCACAGAATCCAGATAAATGGCGCTGGTGAGTATCGACCAACCAAAACATTTTAGACAGCTGTTGAAATGTCGATAAACGTGGCAAACTGTTGTTCGTCCGAAATGTTAACGTCAGGAGGGTGTTTGATTGGTTTATGCCAGAGCAAATAGGGAATTTATTGATTCGTTCCTCAGCTCTGAGTGAAGCTATTGTCAACGGTGAAAACTGAACTGGAAGGTTAATGGAGTGAAGGGATGTCTAACTCCCGGTAAAGATCCTTAATTTCGAATTGAAATATTCCAAAGTAGCGAAATAAATTTCCCAGACCAATCGGAAATGATAGTTAATGGATGAAAAGTATTCATGATTCCACATTTCTTCCTTAAGAATCAAGAGTAGACATTACCTAAAGCTTGGGTCACAGTTAAAGCCCATGAATAGGCAAGTCAGCCCAAGCTATGGATTTTTCTCACAAAAAAAATCCTAAAAAAAATATTGTTTTGGTAAAAAAAAGAAAAAGAAAAGTAGACTTCTACAAAATAGAGCCTGAACCAGACCAGGTTTCAGGAGTCACCGAGTAGCAAATTCATGGGCTATCAGACTACTATCATATTCTTCCTCAAGAATCGAAAAATGGTACAGACTAGAAAAGTGACCGTCAAGTGATGACAATACAAATGGTGCCAAAAAGAATCTATGGACGTGGGAAGCTTGAAGCAATGAGATATGGAGAGTTTTGGAGATGAAGCGGAGCTGCCCAACAGCAGTTGTTATGCAGGAAATACAATGATACCAGTCTCCCATTTCCAAAATGCACAATATTAATATTTAGAAAGTGCACAGAATAAAAAAAAAGAGGTCTCCATTAGCCTGAATGCGTGGCATTTGTCTCATTAAAAACCCTAGAATTGCCAAATTCAAGGCCAACTTTTGCTGAAGCAAAAATGAAATATGAACACAAGGGTATTGAACAAGACCAAGTCCAAGTTAACAAGACAAATCATATGGGCAAGTGCTCGTGACCATGACATCAACTGTTGGGCACGGACAACCGAGTCCAATTTAAACATCTTTTGAGAGTGAGGAAGATGGATTTGGCTCTTGTCTCATCCATTTGAGGATCCTGAGAGGAAGCTATTTCCCATGAATTACACGCCAGCAATTTAAAAGCTGAGAGATGTTGTCGTCAACAAAAATACAGCAGATTGCAGTTCAGTTGTACCTGAATTATTTAGATTTATACTACTAGAAACTTAACTGAGCATTTCAATTTAAACATCAAGATTTCAATCCTTGCTTCTACTTGCTACATATGTTGCTTCAAGAGGTACAATGACATTTTATGATAAGAAAAAAACCAAAAAAGAAAGGGAGGGAGGGAGTAAAAAACCCTCAGCATACAATTATACAGGTAGTTGACAAGTTGAGGAGGCTACCTTCAACTCCTTCTTCGCCGTCGAAAATGTCTGAGAATGAAACTATCTGCATATAGTGGATAGTTCTTCTTGATCAGGCCCTTTATGCATTTCCAATAAGAAAAGTCAACCAATTGGCCATCTTTTCGAACTATGAACAAGCATCTTGATTCTACAAAATCAGGATGATACCCAACCTGTCAGCACAAAGAAGATACCCACATGATTAGCCATCAAATGCAGCCAGGAAACACATACCAATCACAATTCCCAACCCCAATAAAGGCAATCAACTCACTATCCAAAGTTTGCAAGGTTATGAATCAAGTTTTGTATTTAGAAAGGAATTAGAATCCATCTTAAAAACTGCTTAGCAGTATCCCACAAGTAGATAAAGCCAGTCGAGTCAAAACAAGACTTCTTTAACACCCAAAACTTTAAGTGCCACTCTCTCAGCAGCATTCTTCTGCCGCGTGCATGAACTTGCCTTCACTGTCAAAAAGAGATCACTCCCAGCTCTTCAAAGAACAGATATTCGTGTTCTCCACGACACTTAACCAACGATTTTTTACCAGAATCACACTTCGCAGATAGTTTGGTTACTAGCAAACTATACATGACCCTACTTAAGTTTCATTTTCCATGTCTGAAACACATAAATACACTAACAACATGCATGATTCTCAATTCCATAGATAACCAATAATGGAAAATCTACAATACATTCGAATGATAATGATAATTAAAAAAAAACTTAAAGCAAATGGATAATAAAGAGTGAAGGAGATTACTGTAATATAATCGATTCCACATCCAATCTTGCTATCACAATCCGGATGATATGCAAGCAATCTATCCACAATAGTTCTTTCATGATCTGGACTCAATCTATCTCCACTTTCATATCTGCCACAGGAAAACCCCATGAAAAAATCACATAAAATTTTCATTACTGATTTATTTTTAATTTTAAAAAAACTTACTTTCCAGAATGAAGAATCATTCTAACAAACCCAACAAGAGGGACGGTATCCTCCAAAATTCTGTCCTCCCAATCCACAAATCCTTCCTCCTTTTCCTCTTCACTGTCCTCTACTTCTTCAGAAATTCCAACCAAGTCCTTCTCTGAAGGTACAACCGGTTTTCTCAGCAAATCTGAACCGTCCGATCCTGTCTTAATTGCGAACAAACGCGGACTAGCGAAAGCAGTTCGATTAAACGGAAAAGATAACACCACTGCCGGAGAAGAAATTAAAGAGATAGGGTTTGAGAGAGCGGGTAGGGATAGCGATGGTGGTGGTTTAGATAACGAGGCCGAGGCCATGGCCATGGCTATGCCCTAGCTTCTTTTTGCTCTTGGTTGATGTAATTTGCTGTTAGAGAAGTGAAAGAAGAAATTGGAAAGGGTTAACGGTCACGTTATCATCACCCAGCTCTTCCAGTGAAGTTGCTGTGTGCAAGTGGAGACCTACCTTACCAGATTGCCTCACAAACCCATTTGTAATTGGGCTTAATAGATGGGCCTTTACAATTATTTATGGGCTCAGACTTAATTTTCTAATATTTTTTTTTTAAATGCAGTGACAGACATATATTTAATAACAATACCATTTATGAAAGCAGAAGAATGTTTTGTAATGATTGACTGGTCAATAGTCAACAATTGACCGAAGAATTGGATTGGGCAAATCTGTTTAGAGCTGAAGTCAATGGATAGAGGTTCGGATTTTATTCCTTGAGAGGCTCGTGCCATATATATATGGGTTAAAACCTCTAATTTTATCAGGTTTATCACTCCATTGCTCTCTAATTTTCAGGAAAATGAGTTTGCCTCTCCTCATTAACGTAATTAAACCTTTGAATGGTTGAATAGACTTCTTGTTGGAAATCTTCAATGACTCGTATACATTACAGTCATTACACTTATTGTATGGTACTGCAGTGAATATTATTTTTTCAAAATATATTAATATTTTTTTTAATTTTTAACATGAATATATTCAAAGATTAATAAAAAATAATACTAAACTCTCAAACACTCAATTATATAATAAAAAAGGATGGACCGACCATTACCCTTGATTTATTATATTCATAACTGGATATTTGACACACGTCTCACCATGAATTATATATTTTTTTCTTCAACAAAGAAATTCATATACAAGGTTTTAAACATATATGTGTAAATGAAAAAAATCTAAGTGAAAATAAAAAGGTATATGCATATGTAATCATATAAATCAAGAATTATGTGTGCTAGTAAATGAAAAAAAAAAAAAACTCTTCATAAATGATAACCGAAAATAAAACTAAAACAATTGAGAGACAAATATAAATTAAAATATTTAATCTTGCAAGATAAGATATTTAATCGATTGTATTAACTAAATTTATTTATTTAAATAGTATTTTTATTTAATAAAAAAATAATAGAAATAATTACACATATTAAATTGATTAAAAAACAAAAGAAAAAAAAAACTATGTATGGATACACACATTAGAAATACTATAAGAAAATAAAAAAAAAATCATTATTGCTAATTAATAAGAAATATTATATTTATCAACACTAAAGTTGGGAGTGTTAGTCTGATCATCACTATTGTTAATGTTAGTAATATTATATGTAAATTAATATCATAACATAACAAAAATTTAGCAATTTAAGATCAAATCAACAACATAGCTTATTTCAAGTAGAATATTTTAGTCATAATAATTTTTTAATATATCATAAAATTTATATGATTAATTAGGATTTTTAGTGATTATGGGACAACTTTTTAAGGAAAAACTTACTTTTAAGAAAATAATACGCCAAATAATTTTTTTAAAGGTAATTGCAATATTAGCTAACCACCACCAAAATAAAAGAGATTGCACTTAAGGCTACTAGAAAATAATAAATATTAAGTGTCTTTTGTTGAGATTGTTTATTATTAATAAATACATTAAATATATTTTTTTTATTTGTAAAAATTATATTTAATATCAACATATAACATATAAAAAATCTAAAATCATCTTTTTTTTTTCTTTTTCGAAAACATTTTTAGAACGAATTTGAAACGGTACCTGACTCTCAATGGCAAGATTCCAAAGTAAGAACTGTAGCTTACGATGATTAGTCTTTCTTCTTCTTTTTATATACAGTAGCTTACCTTATTTATATAACTGTCAATTTCAAGCATGAAATTTCTTCCCCCTTGCAAAAGTCAACCATTAGACTCTCAAATACTCTCCTCATCATATCATTCAACTGAGTACAAAGATTCTACCAAGCACAAAAATGTCTCCTTTCCTCTCCTTTTTCCTGGTTCTGCCGCTACTGTTAGAATCAAAAGCTAAGGCCATCGGAGCAGATAGCTGCTCACCGATCACCCATCAGATAACGGGGAAGATTGGCGGGGTTATCAATTATAGCTCTCGTGTAGGCAAGGAGCAGAAAGTAGCAATGGAGATGGCTGTTGAAGACTATTTTCGTTCAAGTTGCTCTGAGCAGCTAACTCTGCAACTTGAAGATTCAGGTGGAGATTCATCTACAGTTGCCTCTGCAAGTAAGCCTTTTTCCCTGTCTTTTAACAAGCCTGTTTAACAGAATCATAAACCAGAAAATCACTATTAAAAATGATTCAACAGCTTGAATGAGCCATTAACTTTCATGCTTAATTGCCAGTTTCTGCAACTTGAGACGTAGCTCAGCTGCGCTGACATAGTTTATCAACCTAACTAAGCCATGTCGGCACCTTAATGGGGACCACTACGAATTTCATTTTCCTAGTGTGTAGGGCAGTATTATTTATTTATTGTTTTAGTTAATGTGCAGTATTTTAGGTAATTTTGATAAGGTCAACCTTTTTTAACAATAATATTCGGCCGCCAGCTTGTAGATTAAAAATAAACGTTGTTGGAAAGAGTTGGTAGATATAGGGTAGAAATATCTCCAAGTATTTTGGCAGCATTCATCATTTCATACCCCGTCATTTACATTGATTAATGGTAATTGGTATTTTAAAATTAATATGATTTTTATTTTAATATATTGTTTCTATATTTTTAAATGATATAAAACATATCCTTTCACCATGCATTCTAATAGTTTGATTGTATATATATAGCTTAATTTAAGTGAACAGAGCAGTGTACACCTTTTAATGCACTGAATCACGCAACATATAGCAAAAAATACAGTAAAATGCAGTTTTGATGTAAGGTTGGCTGCCCGAGTGAGCATTGTAAAAAAAAAGAAGTTTCTTAAACGCATGAAATTGGATTACCATAAAAGTAATACAATTTCTCTGCACATAGGAAAGAAATTTCAGGGGGCAGTTCTTATCTTGCTTGAATTTTGAAAGATACTTGTCTGCCTGAGCTTTACCCCTCTGGCTTATAACAATTCTGCAGCAACTGAGCTCATTAGTAGCAAGCAAGTCCAATCGATAATCGGGACAATGACAGCACTAGAAACTGGTCTATTTTCGGAGGTTGATATGAACATGAAGAACATTCCTATCATATCCATGATTTCGCCTGCAATAACTCCGCCATCGATGGCACATCAATTGCCGCATTTCCTACAAATGAGTAACCATATAACCCTCCACATGCAATGCTTAGCTGACATAGTAGGCCACTTCAAGTGGAGGAAAGTGACAGCATTGTACGAACACAAAAATGGTTTCTCTGCTTATTCTGGGATTGTAACTCTCCTATCTGACATGCTCAAAGCTGTCAACTCAGAGATTTCAGACCACTCAGATCTTTCTTCCTTGTCTTCTGTATTAAACCCAGAAATCACCATTGAACAAGAGCTTATCAAGCTGAGGAGCAAAAGCAACAGGGTCTTCATAGTTTTAGTATCCTCCTTGGAATTGGCTATCCTGCTCTTTGAGAAGGCAAATCAAATGCGGATGATGGAGAAAGATTATGTATGGATTGTCACAGATGAGATTGCAAGCCTTCTCGACTCTGTTGATTCTTCTGTCTTGAAAAACATGCAAGGCGTGATTGGTTTCAAGACAAACTTCGCACGCACTCGTGACACTTATAAACGTTTTAAATCTAGATTTCGAAATAAGTATGGATTAAAGTACCCAGAAGAAGAAGAATATTCTAATCCAAGTATCTTTGCACTCCGCGCATACGATGCAACTTGGGTTATTGCTCAAGCTATGGAGAAATCACAGGGCAAAATAACCTCAGAGGAATTATCTGGGAACATTTTATCCAGTATTTTTGAAGGTCTAAGTGGCACCGTGAGGTTTGAAAACAATATATTATGGCAATCGCCATCGTTTCAGATCATTAACGTTGTCGGTAAAAGCTACAGAGTGATGGCAGTTTGGTCACCGAAATTTGGATTTTCACAGAGTGAAGAGAAACATAATGGAGCGACTGCCAACGGTTCTTTGAAAAACTGGGGTCCAGTATATTGGCCAGGTGGAATGCCAAGCACAAACCCAAGAGGATGGGCGATTTCTGATGCAGATATCCCATTGAAGATAGGGGTTCCTGCCATGGGTGCTTTCAATCAATTCGTAAGGGTGACTTTTGACCAGACCCAGAATGAAACTTGTGTAACCGGGTTCACAATCAATGTATTCGAAGCAGTTGTCAAGCGCCTGCCTTATAACTTGCCTTATGTGCTAGTTCCCTTTTATGGAACATACGATGAGATGGTGGAGCAAGTTTATCTCAATGTCAGGCTCTGTTTTCTACTACTTTTTTTTTTGTATTATATATGATGTCAATGTTGGAGCTAGGTTTGCGACATCGCTGATGACAATGTCTGATTCCTGTAATAGGGCCTGGACGCAGCTGTTGGCGATACAGAAATAATGGCAGATCGATTTCAGTATGTAGAATTTTCGCAGCCATATGTTGATTCCGGACTTGTCATGGTAGTAACTCAGAAAGCAGAAACATCGAATGCAACATGGATGCTGAAAACCTTTACGAAAAAATTGTGGCTGCTTATGATAGCAATGCATGTGTTCATAGGGTTGCTAGTATGGCTAATTGAACGTGGGAACAACACTGAATTTGAGGGGATCGGGACAATGTTATGGTTTTCAGTTACCATAATCTTCTATGCACACAGTAAGTTTAACCACACTCCCTTGTTTATTGATCTGCAGGGCTTTTGGCTTAAATTTTTGATGATCAATAATTATACCATATGCAGGACAACCGCTCACAAGCAACTTATCTCGATTGGTGTTGACACCATGGCTATTTGTGATTCTCATTGTCGTGGCAAGTTTTACAGCTAGCCTTTCCTCGGCAATGACAGTCTCAAGGCTCGAACCATCAGTGTTGGATATTCAAACACTTCAAAGAACAAATGCACCTGTTGGTTGCAATGGGAATTCCTTTATTGTAAGATATTTGATTAATGTCTTGCTTTTCAAACCAGAGAACATTAAGAGGATTAATTCAATACATGATTATCCAGAAGCCTTTGAGACTGGATATGTTAAAGCAGCATTCTTTGTGGAGCCTCATGCAAAAGTCTTCCTTGGAAAATACTGCAAAGGTTACACCCAAGCAGGACCCACCTTCAAGCTAGGCGGTTTTGGCTTTGTTGAGTTCTCGATCTCCTTCGTTTCTGCTCCTCATTTCACTGCACATAATTATTTTGCACAGAGAACAGATCCTTATACCTCCATCCTTTGATTGGTTTTTCTTCTCAGGTGTTTCCAAAGGGTTCACCTCTGGCTTTTGACATTTCGGAGGCAACCCTAAAAGTTATAGAGAGTGGAGAATTGCGCCAGTTAGAAGAGTTACTCTCCTCTTCTAATTGCACCTCTCAAGCTACAGCCATGGACACCTCAGGTTTAGGCCTGGAACCTTTTGCCGGTCTATTTATATTGTCAGGTACCATTGCAGCCTTCGGATCCCTCATTGCCATTCTTCGTCTGGGTAGGAATGTGCAAATCTTGAGTTACATTCAAACTGAACTCACAAGAAGAAGAATCTGGAGATGGGCAAGTATTCAATTATCCAGAAAAAGTTCTACCAACCCTGAAACAAATGGCCAGTTGGAGATTTCTTCGACCCAAGGGTGCTGAACCAGAGATTTTGCTCCCAGTAAAAAGTTGGATGTGTTGGATCGACTTCTTCCACACCAGGAACGCTTTGGCAACTATACTTGTATGGATTGACCTTTGTTTACGAAACTTGCTACTCTTTGTGCATATGTTGCATGTGTGTATGAGTAATTTTAAGAAAATTAAAAAAAAAATCATCATTAAATTCAAAGTAATAATGCAATTTGAACAAAATCATTTATATATAAAACACGTATTCATAACGTGTTAATGTTAAACACAATTTTTATTCAACTCTCCACTAGTATTATATTATAGCTACAATTAACCATAAAATATAAAAGGTATAAGTGCTTTACTATGTAGTATAATATAACATATGAGGTGATTTATTGTGAACTTTAACAATTCACCGATGATTTTACCCTTAGTGATCTCGGGTTAGGTATCGTTGGTCGGAGGGTGTTTTTGATTTTTCATTTTTTTTTGTTTTTGACTTCTCGAGAAATCAAACGGGAGAGCAACAGACATAAAAAGTAATGCATTCTTTTCTGAACTTAAATCTTGCAATTTCACAACCATTGGGGCCTCTTACTTCTCCAAGTGGTATCTCTGACGGCCATATTTTATCAGCAACCAAGTTCATGGACTCGGATTTGAAGACAAATAAAAGTACTTTGGATCTCTTGGTACCAGGACCAAGTGTTAAGGTATGCCAAGCATGGTATGCTAAAATAGTGAGGTTTGTGGGCAGAAAAGCTGTTGTTAAAGGGAATAGGATCTTATTGTTGTTCTTCTTCTTATCTCTTGGTGGATATGAGAGTACCTTTAGAAGCTCAAGTGGTCTTGCTCGCTGGATTGTGAAAGATTTTACAATGAACTGCCCCCAAAACGAAGACCCTCCATTCTGGGCAATCTGACGGTGGTTTGGTGGTCTGATCATTTGGGCGTTGGTGTTTTTGCTTTTCATGGTGTTTCTTCTTTTCTTTGTCTTCCATGATGAATGTGATTTTTCAATGGAGGTGGTTTCTTTTTGTTGTATGTGATAGCCAACCAATTTGTAACTTTTAAATTCATGTTATATAGTAATTTTATATGCTTTCTATGTTTTATTTTGTATTTAAGAGAGTACGAGAGTCAAAATGAAGGTACCCCTCTACCTAAATTAGATAATCTTAATATGGAATAAATTGTAAATTATTTTCTTAGGTTTTGTAAAATGAATTAACTAACTTCTTTGATTTTAAAAATAATTAATTAATCTTGATGACCATATTTAATTTAATATTATTTAAAAATATCCTTTTTTTATGATAATTTTTTCTCTGTCCTTTGTTTTATTCCTTTCTTTATTTTTTTAAAAAACACATAAAAAATAAAAAAATAAAATAAAGCAGGTCAAAGGATCAAGTTATAAATAGATTTAAAAATATAACTTATTTTTAAAACTAGAGGAACTATTTAAATAATTTTGGAAAACAATAAGGATTAATTTTAAAATCAACTCCTATTTCATGTCATCATTATCAATGTCAGCTATGTATGTGTCATTTTTCCATTAAAAAATAGTTTTTTTAGATGAATCACAAAAGTTTGATTATCATATTATTGCATGTTTATTATATTTAATATTGGAGGGAGTCATTGCTAAGGGTTATAAATTTGTTCCATACATACATATATACATACATACATATATGTGTGTCTTTTAAAACCGATTTTGTTAACTAGATATAATAATTTGTAGTATAAATATTTTTTTAATATTAGAAGCTTTGATTAATAATAATATTAATTTGATTCTTTAATCAAATATTAATAAAAAAGCACATACTTATACAAGAAAATAATAAATCTCAAAAGTCTATTAAAATAATTAAAATCTAATATATACATTAACTAAAACATAAAGATGATATTCAAATCTTTTTGATTTTTTAATGAAAATAATAATTTTATGCTGGTGATTTCATTGAAACCTACTAAATAGATAAATTTATATTGATTTAAAATTCATATATTTTATAGAAAACTTGCACTCCACAATAATTTTGCATGGATTTATTATTTTGCTAAAATTTATATTATAATAAAAAAATCTTACACAATTAATATTCTTGTGTTGAAAAAAATATATTTCAGATCACGATGAGACACTGGTAAATGGCTAGTTATTCATATAAATGGTGTGGTGGAAAGCATTGTAGCTCTCCACACAAAACAATATGGATTGCTACAGTGCTTTCCCCTTTCTTTATTTTTTTCTTATGTTATTTTTTTGTTTTTTATAACCAGGGTGTCTGAGTCGGTTTACGTGCACCACGATTAATCTTTGGACTCTTTTTTTTTTCCTTGCTTATATATTTTTTTCCCACTTATATTTTTTTTGTTTTTTTGATAACTGAAGTGTCTAAACTAGCTTACACGCATCACGATTGCTTTCCTATTTATATATTTTTTCCCCACTTATATATATATAACTGAAATGTCTAGGCTAACTTATGTACACCATGACTAATCCTCGAAGCCCCTTTGTTTCTTGCTTATAGTTTTTTTTTTTTTTTTTTTGTATTCCCCCCACTTATACATTTTTTTTTATTTTTTTATAACCAGAATGTTTGGGTCAACTTAAGAGCACCACGACTAATCCCCGAACCCATTTTTTCCTCACTTATATATATTTTTTCTATCCCCCCCACACTTATATATTTTTTTTGTTTTTTTATAAACAGAATGTCCGGGTTAGCTTATGTGCATTACGATTAATCCCTAGACTCTTTTTTTTCCCACTTACATATATATTTTTTTGTTTTTTTTTATAACCAGAATGTCTGGGTCAGCTTCCGCGCTTCACGACTAATCCCCGCACCCCTTTTGTTTGCCTTCTTATACATTTTTTTATGCGTTTTCCCACACCTATACATTGTTTTTGTTTTTTTAATAACCGGGGTGTCTGTGTCAACTTACACACATCACGACTAATTTTCGAACCCACTAAATACCCTGCAAGCCTAGTGGGAAAATAAGGCACCGCGGGGGTGATAAATATGCACAAAGAGGATCAAACTTGGGTGCAAAGGAAGGAAACAAGTACCTTCCCACTTATACATTTATACATAACTTATGTCTTAAAAAATATGCACATATTCAAAATTTGTCAATTGTATTATGCATGAGTCATGTCTAAAAATGTTATTTAGACCATTTTTTAAATTGTTCTTCATTAAAATAATATCTATATATTAACTAAAAAGCTAAAGAAGATCAAGGTCTTGTACAATATAATTCATTGTGCATTTAGACACAAATAACTGTGGATTATAATGGTGGCATTACCATTTTACCCCTTGAGGAATAGTGATTTTAGCCATGGGTTCAGAAGTATTTTAGATTTTTAATGTTTATAGATACAGTAAAAGAACCATAATATCTTCCAATAAGTCAAAATCAACAGTTAAATCCGAGGCTATTAAAGATACTGCACATGTTTTTTATAATATATAAATACAAAATAACATTTATATGCATTCATAAGAGAGAGTTTCACTCTTATTTTACACCACCAAAGCTAAACTTACTATGTTTATTAACACAAGTTGTATTTAATACAAATAAAAATAACAATAAAGATAAAAAATCTAAACTAAGAGTGGAGGTGTATAGATATAAATAAAAAATTAAGAACTATCTCAGAAGAATTGAAAAAATCAAGGGATCAAAACTAAACCAAAAAATAAAAAAATAAAAACCAAAATACAAAATTTTTTTATATACATTAAAACTAGATAAAAAAAATTTAATTCCAACAACAAAACACGGGTTCATGGGTAGTCCTATTCTAATCACAATAAAATGCAGAGAGATGCTTTCATTGTACATGTAAGTATCCCTTCTCCAAATAGAATGAGTGTTTTTATTTTTAAAAAAATATTATTTAAATAAATAGTTTTTATATTTTTATTATATGATAAAATAAAAAAATTAATTAAGTGATGTTCTGAGTCATATATTTGATGATTCACTAAACATTAATCAAAGAATTGAGTTAACATTTTTTAACACTTTCAGTGTTGAATTGATTATAAATTAATCTTGTTTCTTTTATTTTAAGACTTTTGCTAAATATATGTGAGTGTTCGAGGACAGGTCTAGCTTAGTCAATTTGTCTTGCCTGCTAAGAAGTAAGGAAGGACAGAAATATTTAATTTAATAAAAACAAAAATCGTTTAGTTTCTCATAATTGTAATTAATTATTTGGACTTCAAATTTGTTACTGTGGGTGAAGATAAGTCGAATCTTTGGGTAAAAAAAAAAACTTATAATATGGGTTGTGTAGCTAGGTGTCTTTGAAAATGTTTTTGATATAAAAATATTAAATTAATATTCTATTAAATGATAAAAAAAATAAATATAAAAAAAATTTAATAGAATAAAAAAATGTTATACAATACTGCACATGTTAAAAATATTATTTTAAAATTAAAATTTCTTATTTTAAAAAATAAAGCTCATAAATATAATATTAAAAATAGACAGATTAAAATAACATTTCAAAATAGTAAATGCACGCAACACAATAACAAATCTCTATTGAAAAGAGTTTAATTAAGAAAAAATAAATCATTAATGACAATAACATTTAATTGTGATATTTCGGGTTGCCGAAAAATGATAAGTATGACAAGTATATGCATAATAACATGCACAAGGAATACCTGGAATATTAATTTTAATTTCACTGTTTAAGATTTCATTTCATCCAATCAATAAATAACTAAAACTACAAGTATTTTTTCTTATTTAAAAATCTAAATTATTAATTTCAAAATCAATGTATTTATTTTTGAATGTTAGTGTTTCAAGCTCTGATTATGGAACTCACAAGATTGATGAAAAACTACACATCTTTATTAAGCAAAGCGGGGCTGTTTAAATACAGCTCTTACATAACTGAAATGAGAAATATTAGCCATTACTCCTACTATCTCTACTGTGATGATCTGCAAATCAAATCACCTCAAATGTGGCGTGAGAATAGGTCCACTCTTGACTGCCACATCAATAGAGAAACGTGTTATTATTCTGCATTTATGCATACATGCATATATTTATTCAAATAAACTTAACAAATCCTCCCCTAAACTGAGCATGCCGTGTTTGTTCAGCTCAGTTTAATGCCTTCTTCTCTTGTACTCCTAAGAGCATGCGGAGTTTCACAAAATCTTCGAGTTTGAGTGGTTTGGTCATGATGTCCACTATTTGCTCCTTTGTTCCACAGTAGACTAGCTCCACTTCTCCCTTCTTGATCAAATCTCTAATAAAATGAAATCTCACGTTGATATGTTTTGTTCTTCCATGTAGTATTGGATTCTTAGACAATTTAATGGATGAGCTATTGTCACAGAATACGGTAATACACTTACAATAATCCTCTTCAATACTGTTTAGAACCTCCTTCATCCATATACTATGACATGCACATGTGGTAGCTGCTACATATTCGGCCTCCGTAGTTGATAGTGTGACGATTGGCTGCTTTCTGGAACTCCATGCTACTGCTCCATCTCCCATCATGAACACATACCCGGACGTGCTTTTTCCTCCATCTAAGTCTCCCGTAAAATCGCTATCTGTGTAGCCTTTGAGGATGTTATCTGAACCTTTCTTGTAGAAAACACCGAAATCAATTGTCCCCTTTAAGTACCGAAGTATTCTTTTTGCAGCTAGTAAATGTCCTTCTTTTGGCGTGGCCATGAATCTGCTTAAGAAACTTACAACATACATTATATCAGGTTGAGTTGTCGTAATGTACATAAGGCTACCAATCAATTGCTTGTATTCGGTGCTGTTTACTTCTTCTCCTTTTTCCTGTGATGATAACTTAGTTCCTGGAACCATTGGATTATTAACTGCATTGCAGCTGCCCATTCCAAACCTTGTAAGAAGTTCACCTGCATATTTTTCTTGACACAAAAATATTCCAGCTTCCGTTTGGTGTACTTCAACACCCAGAAAATACTTCATCCTCCCTAGGTCAGTCATATCAAATACCGATTGCATGGAAGCTTTAAATTCTCTACACAGCTTTATATCATTGCCGGTAAAAATTAAATCATCCACATAGAGACTTACCACCAAAAAACTCCCTCCTTCCTTCTTTATGAACAAGGTGTGTTCATAACTACATTTTTCAAAACCTTCACCATTGAAGTAGTCCTCTATCCGACTGTACCAAGCTCTTGGAGCTTGTTTTAGGCCATACAATGCCTTTTTTAGTCGATACGCTTTCTGCCTCTCCTTTCCGAATGTATCCTTCAGGTTGTTCAATGTGAACAACCTCCTTCAGTTCTCCATGAAGAAATGCGCTTTTCACGTCGAGCTGAAAAACTTCCCAACTTCGTAGCGCAGCGAGAGAGAGTATCATCCTAATAGTGTCCCACCTGGCAACTGGTGAGAATACTTCACTATAATCTATTCCTTGTCTTTGTGCGTACCCCTTCACAACAAGTCGCGCCTTGTATTTGTCGATTTCTCCCTTTTCATTTAATTTGGTTTTAAAAACCCACTTGACTCCGATTTTTTTCATCCCTTTGGGCAGCTCCACTAACTCCCATGTATTATTTTTTTCGATGGCCTGAATTTCGGCATCCATAGCTTGCCTCCATTTTATGTCTTTCACCGCCTCATCATAGCTCACTGGATCATCTGCTGTAGTGTAGAGCACCAGAAATTGATCTTCCTCTTCCTCCTCCTCTGTGAGATTTTCTCCAGTTACATAGTCTTGTAAATGTGCTGGAGCTCCACAAATTCTCTTTGGCTGCTCTCTTCGGATTGGCTGAGATGATGAGGTGGCGTTTGCTCTCCAGGTGGCGTCTGCTCGATTTGCTTCACGGCTTGCTTCCTCGGCCTGAGCTTGAATTTGCTCATTGACAGCGTGGCCGTTGCCAGCGTGGCTGTTGCATTCGTTCCCAGCGTTGCCTTCATCTACTTCAGCAAATGTCTCGGCATCTTCCCAATTTAATTCCTCCAGGTCACCATCTATCCTTCCCCAATTCCAGAACTCCTCTTCAGCAAAAATCACGTCTCGGCTAGTGATAATTTTTTTGCTTTCTGGGTCAAAAAGTCTGTATGCTTTAGATTCTTCACTTACTCCTAAGAACACACATTTTTGACTCTTTTCTTCTAGCTTAACCCTCCTTTGATTTGGTACATGCACGTAAGCAATGCACCCAAAAATTCTGAAATGTGCCACACTTGGTTTGTGTCCAGTCCAACATTCTTCTGGAGTTGCATCTTGCAGTGCTGCTGTTGGGCTGCGATTAATGATATGAACTGACCATTTTGCTGTCTCTGCCCAGAAACTTCTAGGCATTTTTCCTTCTACCAGTAGACACCGAACCATGTTCATGAGTGTTCAGTTTTTGCGTTCTGCTACCCCGTTTTGTTGGGGTGTGCAGGACGTGGTAAGTTGTCTTTTGATACCCTGTGTGTTGCAAAAATCTGAAAAGATTTGAGAATTATATTCTCCTCCGCGATCACTTCGTAGACATTGAATTTTCAGCCCTGTCTCCATCTCCACCCTGGCTTTAAAAAACTTGAATTTCTCAAAAGTTTCACTCTTCTTAGTAAGTAAATAAATCCATGTCTTCCGGCTGAAATCATCAGTAAATGTCAGAATATACCTCTTGTTGCTCACGATTTGTGGTGTTATGGGTCCACATAAATCCGAGTGGATTAACTGCAATTTTCCGGAGGCTCTCCAGTTAGCCTTTTTTGGAATTTCTTCTCTATGTTGCTTCCCTTTGTTGCATACTTCACACACCTTGTGTACTGCTTGAATTTCTGGTAATCCATGCACCATTTGCTTATGATGCAGTCCTTGAAGCCCTCTCAAATGAAGGTGGCCGAATCTCCTATGCCAAAGTCCTGTGATATCTTCCTGTATTACTTGCAGACAAAGATCATTATGTAATTCAGCAAGCATGACAAACATGCGGTTTGTGGTCATTTTTGTATGCACAATGAGGCCTTTCTTCGGATGAAAAATTTTACAAACTCCTTTTTTCATCAACACCGCTAATCCTTTCTCCTGCAGCTGCCCCACACTTAACAAATTATTTGTTAAATCCAGGACGTAATAAACATTGCTGACAATTTGCGTCCTCCCTTGAACCTTCAACTTCACATTTCCTTGACCCATGACTTGCATCCTAGCACTGTTGCCCAGCTTCACATAGTGCGAAAAACTCTCATCCAAAGTGATAAACCACCTTTTGTTGCCTGTCATGTGGTTTGAACATCCTGAGTCAATAAACCACACTTCTTCCTTTGGCAGCTCTTTTGTTTCACCGTGAGCCATAAGAAGAAGAACGTCGTTTTTAAATTTCATATTGCCACCATTCACTGTCACGCAATCCACCAGCACCACGTGGTCTCCACTTTTCAGCTCCATGCAATCCACCTGCGCCACGTTGTCTCCTTTTGTCAGCTCAACGTCTCCTCCATTTACTGTCAATGCCACGTGATCTCCATTATTCAGCTCCACGTCTCCTCCATTTATTGTCATGTCTCTTCCATTTATTGTCATGCAATCCAGTGCCACGGTATCTTCAATTTCCAGCACCACGTCTTCACCATTCACCGGCACACAATCTGCCACATTCTCTCCATTCACCAGGACGTTATCTTCAATTTTCAGCTCCATGTTGCTACCATTCACTGTCGCACAGTCAGCCACGTTTTCTCCATTTGCCAGCGCCACGTCAAGTCCATCATTTAACTCCACATCATCTCCATCGTGTATGTCCGGTTTTAGTTTCACAGCTTCATCAACCTCGGTTCCAATTTCGGCAGATCCCATTTGCTCGACGTGAGCCATGAGAAGAAGTTCGTCTTCATCATCTAATTCCACGTAATTTGCATTCCTCTCCCAAGTAGGACACTCATACTGAAAATGCCCTTGCTTATAACATTTAAAGCATTTCACATTTGTTCTTCCAAATCCCTGTCGTCCTCTGCCTTTGCCGCGACTTTGATAGTTTGGACGTCTTCTTTCTTGCGGCTCATTTTGGAATCTCTCATCTCCAATTGAGACTCGTAATGCATGCTCCTCATTGTGTTCTTTAGCTAGCCTTTTAAACTTGGCTTCATGGACTACAAGGGAGCTTTGTAGTTCATCAATTGTCATGGTGCTGACATCCCGTGATTCTTCTATTGAAACCACAACATAAGTGAACCTTTCTGTCAAGGTTCGAAGCACCTTTTCCACCACCTTGGTGTCGGGCATTGTCTCCCCGTTGCTCCTCATCTGGTTAGCCACCGAAGTGACTCTCACAAAATATTCTGCAATTGTTTCACTGTGTTTCATTTGCAGAATCTCAAAATCTCATCTCAATGTATTGAGTAGAGATTGCTTCACTTTGGCATTTCCTCCAAACTTGCTTTTCAATGAATCCCACACAATCTTCGATGTGCGCCTGTCTAGAATCTGTTCAAATGTAACTCTATCTATTGCTTGATATAGATAGTGTTTCACTTGATAATCCTTCATTTTTGCATCATCGAGTTGTGTCTGCTGCGCATTGCTCAACGCAGTCCCCATGATCGGCTCTTGAATGCCGTTTTCCACCAGGCTCCACAGCCCCTTTGCTCGCAGCAAATTTTCCATCAACTCACTCCAATGATCATAGTGTTGACCATCGAAATGAGGAATTTTTGTTAAACTCTTATCTTCACTCATTCTCACTCTCACTGTGTATTTCTCTCTGCAATCAACCTGTCCCGTAGAGGCTCTGATACCACTGTTAGTGTTTCAAGCTCTGATTATGGAACTCACAAGATTGATGAAAAACTACACATCTTTATTAAGCAAAGCGGGGCTGTTTAAATACAGCTCTTACATAACTGAAATGAGAAATATTAGCCATTACTCCTACTATCTCTATTGTGATGATCTGCAAATCAAATCACCTCAAATGTGGCGTGAGAATAGGTCCACTCTTGACTGCCACATCAATAGAGAAACGTGTTATTATTCTGCATTTATGCATACATGCATATATTTATTCAAAATCACCTCAAATGTGGCGTGAGAATAGGTCCACTCTTGACTGCCACATCAATAGAGAAACGTGTTATTATTCTGCATTTATGCATACATGCATATATTTATTCAAAATCACCTCAAATGTAGCGTGAGAATAGGTCCACTCTTGACTGCCACATCAATAGAGAAACGTGTTATTATTCTGCATTTATGCATACATGCATATATTTATTCAAATAAACTTAACATTGAATCTCAATAATAATACCTATCTTCTTTAGAGATTTACAAGGTCCTAAATTGAAATCAATATAAAAATACGAGATTACAAGGAAGGAAGCACAAAATCCAAAAACAAGGCATAAAATATAAAATTAATAAAAAATAATCATAAAAATTATCCAGTCAAACTAAACTATATCTTAATTGACTTTCTAGAGGAAATATAAAATTGGCGCAAAACCCAAGTAGAAGGAGATGACTGCAGCAAGAACGTTGAATAATTAACAGGCTTTTGGTTAGAAATTTCGGCTACTTAGCAAATGTTTGAACATTTCTTTCTAAAATTCTCTAATAAATTTACTAGCTGTGGCGTAGTCCTTCTCATTCAATATACCTTCTCGATTCGAAAGTAAAAATGTCTCCTGTGATCCTCTCATTTTGCATGCTTTCGCTGCTAGTGGCGGTGTCAACGACCAGCGCCGATGAAACTGCCGGGGATCACTGCCCGTTGGCCAGCCACAAAATTGGTAAGATAGGTGGCGTTATAGATTACGGGTCTCGGGTTGGAAAAGAGATGAAAGTTGCCATGGAGATGGCTGCTGAAGACTTTGCTCGATCAAGTTGCTCTAAGAAGCTGGTTTTGCAACTTGAAGATTCAAGTGGAGACTCCGCTCGAGACGCTTCTTTTAGTAAGGCTTCTCTTCTCCGTTCATCGACAACCAAAAGAAAAAACAAATATAAAAGCAATTGTTTTTTTTTTCCTTTCAAAAACTAGCTAATTTAAAAAAAATAAAAAATAATAATATTGTATTTGATAATACCGTGTAGAATATTTTAAAAAATACATATTAATTAAAATTATATTCAAATAATATTTATATATTTTTTATATTATCATATTAAAACTATTAAAAAATTAAAATTATTTGAAAAACACGTTCAACCATAAATATTCCCCGGTCCCATCAACCATAAATACTCTCCGGTCCCATCAACCATAAAAACAAATACTCTCCGGTCCCATCAACCATAAAAACAAATACTCTGCGGTCCCATTAACATCTCTTGAAATATCTCATTATTTTTCAAGATTTTTTTTAATGTTTCATAATGTTCATAGCATATTAGACAATATATTTGGAAAAATATTTTAATTTTTTTTATTATTTTTAGATCATTTTAATATACTAATATTAAAAATAATTTTTAAAATATAAAAAAATATTATTTTGATACATTTATGAATAAAAAATATTTTAAAAAATAACATCAACTATACTTCTAAATAGAAATTAAAAATAAATTGCAATCACAATTCAATAAAAAAATTAACATTATTATTATTAATATCAAAATTCAAAATTTATCAGATTAGATTCTTTATAGTGCAGCTGTAATTATAAAGATAAAAAGTCTGAAATTGATACAACTAATCTACATGGTATGACTCGAAAACCCATGATACAAGACCAATCTCAACTAACCTAGTATGATCGAAAACCCCCGACAAGGTTAAAAAAGAAAATAATCTGATTTTTAATATAAATAGAAAAAGGTCTTCCTTTTGCTTTTGAAAAGTCTTACTCTTTCAGCTTCTGTCTCATTCGCGAATAATGCTGTCAGTGTCACTGATATTCCTATTCCCATAATCATAGCCCAAATCTTTGCCACCATTAATATATAACAGGCCTCTTATCGTTTTGCTGCAGCTGCTGAGCTCGTTGATAGCAAACAAGTTCAGGCGCTCATAGGAACGATGTCAGCGCAGGATACAGGGTATCTCTCCAAGATTGACAAAAAGATCAAGTATCTTCCTATAATATCCTTAACATCTCCGGCAATAACGCCGCCATCGATAGCACACCACCTCCCACACTTCTTTCAATTTAGTGACCACATCACCTTCCACATCCAATGCTTAGCTGCTATTGTAGGTCATTTCAAGTGGAGGAAAGTTACAGTGATATATGAATCAAAAACTGGTTTCTCTGCATATTCTGGAATCTTAACTCTCCTATCTGAAACTCTCAAGACTGTGAACACAGAGATTGAACACCACTCAACTTTCCCTTCCATGCCTTCTCTATCAAACCCGGGAGCCTTCATTGAACAAGAGCTCATCGATATGAGGAGCAGGAGCAACAGGGTTTTCGTAGTTGTGATGTCTTCTTTAGAAATGGCAGTCCTCCTATTTGCGAAAGCAAAACGGTTGGGGATGATGGAGAGAGGTTATGTGTGGATTGTCACAGATGAGATTGCAAGCCTTCTTAATTCTGTCGATTCTTCTGTTGTCCACAACATGCAAGGTGTGATTGGTTTTAGAACCGAATTTGCAAGCACTAGCAAGCCTTTTAAACGGTTTAGATCCAGATTCCGCAGCAAGTATCGATCAGAGTATCCAGAAGAAGAAGAATATTGCAATCCAAGTATCTTCGCTCTTCGTGCTTATGATGCAACCTGGGCTGTTGCTCACACTATGAAAAACTCAACCGGAAAATCAAGCTCCGAAGATTTATCCAAAGGCATTTCATCCCGTATATTTAGAGGTGTAAGTGGGGTAATGAGGTTCAAGAATAATGTGTTGTGGCAATTTCCTTGGTTTCAAATCATTAATGTTGCAGGTAACAGCTACAGAGAGTTGGCAGTTTGGTCTCCAGAATCCGGCTTTTCAAAGAACCCCGAGAATCATAATGGTGTGAATTCCAGAAGTTCTTTTGAAGAATGGGGACCAGTTTATTGGCCTGGTGGAAAGGACAGTGTTCCCCGCGGATGGGTGATTTCTGAGAAGGATAAACGTTTCAAGATAGGAATTCCTTCCACGGGCGCTTTTCGTGAATTTGTGCAGGTGTCTTTTCACCAGGCCAATAGCAAAACTCGTGTCACAGGGTTCTCAATTGAAGTATTTGAAGCAATTGTAAGGTGTCTCCCATATGACTTTCCGCATGATTTCGTTCCATTAACTGGCTCATATGACGAGATGGTGAAGCAAGTTAATAACAAGGTCAGGTTAATTTTTTTCTTCTATCTCTAGTTTCAAACAACTTTAATCATTGGTTATCTCATGCAAATAGGAATTGGATGCTGTTGTCGGTGATTTTTCAATAGAGCCAGGAAGGTTTCGGTACGCGGAATTTTCTCAACCATATATTGATTCCAGACTCGTCATGATAGTAACAACGAAATCAGTCAAGAACATACGGATGCTGAAAACCTTCACCAAAAAGTTATGGTTACTAATCGTAGCAATGCACATGTTCATAGGATGCCTGGTATGGATACTTGAACGTGGGAGCAACACAGAATTCGAAGGAATCGGGGGTATGCTATGGTTTTCGGTCACCGTGATTTTCTACGCTCACGGTAAGTATAATTAGATCAATTTGCAAAATATAATTGACGCTAATTCTTGTTATTGTATAAGGGTCTGGCTTAGTTTTCTTCATTGTTTACCAAATACAGGGCAATCACTGAGAAACAGTTTATCTCGAGTAGTTGTGGCACCATGGTTATTTGTGATTCTCATCATCACGGCATGCTTCACGGCTGATCTTTCCTCCAGGATGACTGTCTCCCGGCTAGAACCATCAATTTTGGATATTGATACACTATTGAAAACAAACGCATCTGTTGGTTGCAATGTCAACTCCTTTATTGGGAATTATTTGTCTAACGTTTTGCATTTCAATCGAGAAAATATACGGAAATTTGATTCAGAAAGCGATTACCTAGAAGCCTTTGAAACTGGATATATCCAAGCAGCATTCCTTGTCGAGCCACATGCAAAAGTCTTCTTGGGAAAATACTGCGAGCGCTTCACACAAGCAGAATCTACCTTTCAATTAGGCGGTTTTGGCTATGTAAGTTCTCTCTTTTGTCTCTGCTTCCTCATTTCATTGCCACATTGGTTATCATACAGAAGATTCTTACCTTCTTTTTACTGGCATGGCTTTCATTTCCAGGTTTTCCCAAAGGGTTCTCCTCTGGTTTTTGACATGTCAGAGGCAATCCTGAAAGTTATAGAAAGTGGAGAAATGAGGCAATTGAAAGAGAGTCTCTCCTCTCCCAAGTGCTCCTCTGATGCGTCAAGGGACAATACGCGTTTAGATCTGGAGCCTTTCGCCGGGCTGTTCATATTATCCGGTAGCGTCTCAGCCATTGGTTTCCTAGTTGCTCTTCTGCGTAAGGGAGGGAATCTGCAGATCCTGAGCTGCATTCAAAGATTATTGACGAAAAGGAGAATTTTGAGATGGGCAAGTATCCATTTTTCCAGAGAAAATTCCACCATCCCAAAAACTAAAGACCAAGTTCAACCTTCTACAAGTGTAGAGCTCGCAATTTTTTCCCGCTGAAAAATTATATTACAGTTTTAAGGTCTAGCTAGAAAACTAATTAGTAAAGCTTTCTCCACGAGTAGATATTCGATATGCAAGCGTGCGAGGCGTGTATATGTATATATGAATGTATATCAAATTACAAATAGAATAACATGAGATTCCATGATGTGCAATGTATTTATGGAGGAGATAGACAAGGTAAAATTGAAAAACAAGTTGGTGAAGAATTGCGGATGAATCATACACGAAGCCTAGCAAAATAATTGATAACAGACGCTTAAATTTGAGAAAATGATTCTACAAGACAAATTAGTATATGATTACTAATATGGAACAGAATATTTCAGTTTCAGAGCATTTCAGAGCGCTGTTTCGAGGTTATATTATTTATATATAATTAAGTAATTATATATATATGAAAGAATTAAAATATTAATTTCATAAATATAATTCAAATTCAAGATAAATTAACTTTAAATTATATAATACAAATACAAAATCAAACAAATATAATATCAAAATTAGAAATATTTTTATGAATCATCTACTATTCATCACAACCATAGGTAAGCACGGAAAATAATTATTTAAATTTTTGTTTTTAATTTTTTTTATGGAGGTGCTGGGGGTGTTTCAATTTAATTCTTTGATGATAAAAAGAAAAATATATAAATATAATTTTTATTTTTTTCTAAAATTAAAATTGATGCAACAATTTTATTTTTTTATTTTGGTTCCCGCATGATCTATCTATCTATCTATCTATCTATCTATCTATCTATCTATCTATATATATATATATATATATATATATATATATATATATATTTTAAAAATTTGATGCTGCTAGATTAGATGGAAAAAACAAGAAATTTAGAATACATTAGAGACCCATAATTTGTCCAAATAAACTGTGGAAGATGAGGTGGAAGGAATGGTTTTTTTTTAAGGCCAAAACAACACAAACAAATTAATATCGGCATGTTTCAATCTGTATTTGACCAAAAAATTTAAAATGGCCTGGAATTTAAACCAAGAAAAAAACAATGTTATTTTATTTTGTTTTGTTTTTTAATTGATATAAAATGTTTTAGCCAAAACGAAACTAACAATTATGATTATGAGGTTTATTGCATTTTAACAAATTATGGGTTTCTAGGCTTCTAGTTTTTATGTTGAAGTTTGCCTTGAGTTTATGATTTGCTTGTCTTTTTCATCAATTTATGATTTCTTCGTATGCATATAAGTTTGCTTATCATTAATCTTGTGTCTTCGTCTTTAAAACAATGAAATCTTGGCATTTGATTTTCAATTTTGCATTTCATGTTTTGCTTAAAATCAAATAATCATTTTCATAATCTATTTATAAGTTATTCCTTAAACTCATTCAAAATAAAAATAAAAAGGGCTAACATGACGGGGAAGTTAAATGAGAAATTTTGAATAAAACAAGGAGCATGATCATACCAAGGTTATTAATTCTGTTCCATTCTGGTCGGAACGTTCCGTGCCATTAAAAAAACCGAGACAAAACGACATCGTTTTTATCTCGGTTTGAATTCCGACCCGTTCCGGAAATTCCGGCCAGAACGTCTCGGTACCGTTCTGGCCTCAAAATCTTTTTTTTTTAGATTATGATTAAAATTATTTTGATTAACCTATGGTTGTGTTTCTAATTTTGAGATTAAGTTTGTTTGATTTTGTGTTTGTATTGTATAATTTAAAGTTAATTTATCTTGAATTTTAATTATATATATATAAACAGTATAACCCCGAAACGGCACGTTGAAACGCTCCGAAAGAGAAACATTCCGTACCAATAAAAAAACCGGAACGACGACCAGAACGGTATTGACAACCTTGGATCATACACCTATTGTGCCCAAAAATGAGAAACAATGCAAATTCAAGTCAAATAATATAATTAGATTTCTAACACACCAATTTGATTTAATCTTGGATCAAATTAAAATTTAATAGTATTTAAAATTGATTTGGGTCTAATTAAAAGATTTAATTAGATGCAATGAGTAAAAAATACTTTAAATGAGTTAGAATGATTTTATTAGGAGTTTAATTTGTGAAAAAATAAGTCTAGGAGTCTAATTTAAGCTTAATTAAGAAGATTGATATTTTTGAAGACCAAATTCAATTTCTACAAAGTTAGATGGTTGAAATAAAGGGTGAAATTGAAAATAAAAAATTAAAAGTTTAACGGTATATTTAGGGTTAAATTATATAGATCCAAAACAAAACAAAAAAAAAACATAAATATAGGGATGACATTAAAGTTTGGTGGGTAAATTGTATAAATTTAAAAGTTTAATTTAAGCAATTATAAGATGAAAACTCGTATTATGCTTGTCGGTTACTGTGTCATTATGCTAATAATATTAATGTAGAAAATGACACTTGCATAATAAATAAATAAATAAAACTATGCACATGAAACACAACTCATAGGAACTCAAAAGATGCGTTGAAAAAAAAATCTTCATAATACGATTGTACATTAATTTAAGTGAATAGAGCAGTGTACACCTTTTCAAGTACTGGATCACGCGACATATAGCAAAAAATACAATAAAATGGAATTAGGGTTCAGTTCTTAATTGAAGAGAAAACAATATACAAAGAAAAAGAATACTATGATATATTTTGAAAAGTCAATAATTTATATAAATAGTTGACGTGTATAATCATGATCATAAAATAACACATGCACCAACAGTTTATATAATAAAAACTATAGGAAAAATAATTAAAATTCAAAAAGAGTTAGGAAAATAATTAATAAAACTACACAAACATAATCGTCTAGGTCCAGTTTGATAGCCTTCTCAACTTGAACTACTTATAGTCAGTCAAACTCCTTTGAAATTAAACTTATAGAATCTACTAATTAAATTTGAATTCGACAATAAATTTGAAGCTATGATTATTTTTATCAATTTAATCATTTGATAAGCTAACCTTTTCATATTTGGCAAAATGTTTCACATATGTAGTTTTGATGTAAGGTTGGCCGGCCGGGTGAGCATTGTGAGAAGAAAAAAAGTTTCTTAAACCCATGAAATTGAATTACCCGCCGCATAGCAGGAGTATGTTATTTTTATATCGAAAATTATTATACTTGACCCGCCGCATAGCTAAAAAAAAAACCAGCTACAAACAAATTATTATAGTAATGTTCAGCTCAACCACGTGCATGTCTGAAAAGTATTAATTAACCATTCAATCATTCAGCACGTCATATATTTAATTTGGAGGAGAACCCGATCCATCAAGAACTTGAAAGCAGCCACCGGAGGCGTGATGGAAAAGAAATTAATTACTGTAGTAGCAGATAAATGAGGAAGAACACAGACGTTTTATGTTGGGCCACATTTTTTTCCTGGTTTAGATGTTTAGTGGTCAAATTCAATATTTAAAATATGATCAGCAATTTCTCTGCACATTTTAGGAAAGAAATTAAAGGTAGCAGTTCTTATCTTGCATGAAGTTTAAAAGATACTTGTCTGCCTGAGCTTTACCCCTTTGGCTTATAACAATTCTGCAGCAACTGAGCTCATTAGTAGCAAACAAGTCCAATCTGATAATCTGGACTGTCGCACGTCGCTGCGCAGCTCCTCGGGAGGGTTGTATCGCAGGGAATTAAAGAGTCGTCACCTGACTGTTGAGGGTCGCTAAAAGAACCCGGTTGTATTAGTCTAGTTAAAGATTCAAAGGTAGATGACTGGTTGCGCAAAGAGAAGGTACTGACACCCGTAGTACGACTTACCTGAGAGAAGTTGCATTGTGTATTTTGATGTGATTTTCAACGTTTCGATAAGCCGTATTAATTTATGTGAATAAATCTAGTTTTTGAAATTTTATTATAAGCTCGTGAGCCCAAATAAAATATCAGGAAAAAGATCCATGTAGATGCCTTAAAAGGATTATCTATCGTGGATGAGTTTTCTGTAATTTTATGCATCGTAAAAAATATTTCGATTAAAAAAAGAATCGGTTACCTCTCAGAATAACTTTGGAATTTTCTTTGGTCATTTCTAGATATTTAAATGCTAGCTTACTTGTAGGTTTGACATTTAGTATCTGAATTTAACAACTAATCTTCATGAATTAATATCGTGATTTTCAATATAGACCAATTCACAAAAATCGATCACCACTTAGAATAATTCTGGGAATTTTTTGATCGTTTCTACTTGTAGGTCCTTCATTTACTATCTGAATTTAATCATTAATCCTTAGCCTACTTGTAGGTTTGATATTTACTATCTGAATTTAACCATTAATCCTCATGAATTATTTCAATGTAGGTCGATTTAAGAAAATCGGTCACTGTTCAGAATAATTCTGGGAATTTGTTGATCGTTTCTAGATATTTAAATGTTAGCCTACTTGTAAGCCCAACATTTACTATTTGAATTTAACCGTTAACTCTCATGAACTAATTTCACGATTTGTTTCAATATTAGGCCAAATTCTCAAGATTTAATAAACTTGCTATTAAATCTAAGATATTTTTTCGAAAAACGCTTTGGCTGTATGCAAATAAAACATATTTTTTTTATAATTCTATATTCTTTTTTTTAAAAAACAACATAAATAAATAAAATACACCACACACACACATTCTCCTTTTCATTTCTTTTTCATTATATTTTACAAGTAATAATTAAAAAAATTCAAATAAATACATACACATAATTTTTTTTACAAAAAGATCTCGGGGACAGTTCTAGAGCAGCGACGGGGGCACTGGTGGTATGTCAGATCACACACCTTCATCATTGGCGGTGCGTGAAACTACGCCCCGCTACCGGTGAACAACAGGATAGGGGCCAACGGATCTGCCTTTTGTCTTCACTCTCTCGCCGATGGTGACGTTCACGACAACCTGCAAAACAACAACAAAAACACAAACAACAACAAACAACAAAACACAACAATCAATTTCATTTTTTCTTCAAATTTTTTCTTCTCGGCTTCTTCTTCTTCAAAAGGGACGGTTGGACTGTCCACTGTGGGGGCTATAACTGGGTTGTCTTCAGGTTAGATCTGACTGGTGACCGGAGGAAATAGCCGTTGGTGGAGAGAGAGGAAAAGGAACTAAGGCTGTGGGCGACTGTAGTCGACCGTGCTATCAAAGAGGAAGAAGAAGAAAAGAGAGCTTGTGACTGACATACGCCTTGGGTGCATAGATGAGGTTGTCGTTGGAGGCTGTGTAGGTCAGATATGGTGGTGGCCTGCTTCCCATGGCTGATTTGTGTGGTCGACGGGGTTGTTAAGGGGAGCTGAAGGCGAGGTAAAGAAAGTGAGGGGTGGCCGACAAGAAGTTGATGGAGGAGAAAGAGGGTGGAAGCTGGTTGTGGCTTTGGGAGTAGGAGAGAATGAAAAGGAAAGGGGGGGGGGCTGCCGTGGGAAGAAGTAAAAAAAGGGTTATGGCCGGGGGAGGGCAGCTGCAGCCCCATGGAGAAGAGAAAGAGATGGTTTGTCTAGGTTTTTTTTTGTGTATAGATTTTTTTTTTCCCTTTTCTTGTTGGTGATCAACTCTATTTATAGAGTTTTTCATAGTCAAAATTTTAAAAGAAGCCTTCAGCTTGCACGTCTTTTTGAATTTGATCCCTGGTTTTTGATTTGTGCGATTTGACCCTTAATTAACTATTAAACTCTTAATTTATTTAATTTTTCCACTATACCTATATATTTTTTTTTGATCTATTTTATGTTTTTTAAAAACATAAAAATAAATGGATCAAAAATTAGATAACAACAGGTTCCCGTCTGGCTTTTGACATCTCGGAGGCAACCCTAAAAGTTACAGAGAGTGGAGTCTGGCGTCAGTTAGAAGTGTTGATCTCCTCTTCTAATTGCACCTCTCAAGCTACAGCCATGGAAACCCAGGTTTAGGCCTGGAACCTTTTGCTGGTCTATTTATATTGTCAGGTACCATTGCAGCCTTCGGATCCCTCGTTGCCATTCTTCGTCTGAGTAGGAATGTGCAAATTTTGAGTTACATTCAAACAGAACTCGCAAAAAGAAGAATCTGGAGATGGGCAAGTATTCGATTATCCAGAAAAAGTTCTACCAACCCCGAAACAAATGGCCAGGTGGAGATTTCTTCGACCCAAGGGTGCTGAACCTGAGATTTTGCTCCCAGTAAAAAGTTGGATGTGTTGGGTCAACTTCTTCCACACCAGGAACGCTTTGGCAACTATACATTTGCTTGTATGGATTGACCTTTGTTTATGAAACTTGGCTATTCTTTGTGCGTAAGTTGCATGTGTGCAAGAGTAATTTTAAGAAAATTAAAAAAAAAATCATCATTAAATTCTATGAAAGAATGAAATTTGAACAAAATCATTTATATATAAAACACGTATACATAACGTGTTAATGTTAAACACAATTTTTATTCAACCCTCCACAAGTATTATATTATAATTACAGTTTCATTTATTTGAAGACTTTTGCTAAATATACGTGACTGTTCAAGGATAGGTCTAGCCAAGACAGTTTGTCTCGCCTTCTCAAGAGCCACGAAAGATCTAATTCAATAAAAACAAAACTCGTTTAGTTTATCATAATTGTAACTGATTATTTGGACTTCAGATTTGTTACTGTGTGGGTGAAGATAAGTTCAATCTTCAGGTTTAAGAAAAAAATTATAATATTGATTGTGTAGCTAAGTCTGTTTGAAAAGTATTTTTCATGTAAAAATATTAAATTAATATTATTTTAGTATTTTCAGATAATTTTAATATTATCATAGAATAAAAATAATAATACTCATTTTCTCTAGAGGTTTACAAGGTATTAAATAGATTAGAAACCCCGCCTAAATGGGAAAACAAAATAAACAAACGAAATTATATTTTTTTTTCTTTTTGATTTTAAGAAATAGAAAAAAGATTAATTAATTAGTTTTTAAAACAAGAGAGACTGTAGATTATTTAGTAAAACTAGAAGGACTAATTTGTAATTTACTCAATAAAATAAATATGAAAACCAAGAACATTGAAACTGTATGCAAGAGTAAAGGAAACAAATAAATTAGAGAAATGGATCATCAAACTTGTACAATATCTTATCTACATATTAGAGTTTGGAAATCGATTTTTTAAATTATATGACTTTTCTTCACAAGTTGACTTTTCTTCTGCAATCTCCTCTTACGTAGGAATCCGAGAACTGGTCTGTAAAAACATAGCCGTTTGAGGATATTTTAAGTTCAATACGTAAGTATCAGACGGGAAGTTCTGCAAGAAATTAGCCACAATAAAAAATTAAAAAATAGTATCATTTTGTTTTTACTACAAAAAATTAAAACCATGAATATTGACTTTCATGTACTTGAATATGTATTTGTAAACATAGCATTACTCCACCGGTAAAATTATAATAAATTCCCAGAAGATACGTTTTTCCCAAGAAAATAAATGATGTTTGGGAGTGATTTTAGAAAAGTGTTTATAGAAATAATTAAATTATTTTTTAATTATTTTTTTATATATTTTTAAATTTTTTGATATATTGACATCAAAAATAATTTTCAAACAAAAAATATTTTATAAAATAATCACAATCAAACTCCCAAATATAAAAAATATATAATAGGTGCAAAACCCGAAAAAAAAAAAAGATGACTGCAGCAAGAACGTTAAATAACTGTAACTAGCATAAAATAATCTGTTAATTAACTGACGCATGGCTAGAAATTTCTGATAACCTGCAAACGTTTGAAAATTTCTTTCTAAAATTCTCTAATAAATTTACTAACTGTGGCGTTATCCTTCTCATTCAATATACCTTCTCGATTCGAAAGTAAAAATGTCTCCCGTGATCCTCTCATTTTGCATGCTTTCGCTGCTAGTGGCGGTGTCAAAGACCAGGGCCGGCGAAGCAGCCGAGGATCACTGCCCGTCTGCCACCCACAAAATTGGTAAGATAGGTGGCGTTATAGATTACGGGTCTCGGGTTGGAAAAGAGATGAAAGTTGCCATGGAGATGGCTGCTGAAGACTTCGCTCGATCAAGTTGCTCTAAGCAGCTGGTTTTGCAACTCGAAGATTCAAGTGGAGACTCCGCTCGAGACGCTTCTTTTAGTAAGGCTTCTCTTCTCCGTTCATCGACAACTATTAAAGAATAATATAAATTATATTTTGGGACCTCACCTATCAATTTAAGTTTTTAAGTGAGATGGTTCCTTAACATGGTATTAGAGCCTTGTTGACCCAGCGGTCACGAGTTCAAATCTCACCACCCCTATTCTATTTGATAAAAATCAAGCACAAGGTAGAGTGGCCCTGTGCAAGTTTCAAGCCCAAAGGGCTTTCACTTGAGGGGGTGTGTTAGAGAATAATATAAATCATATTCTGGGGCCTCACCTATCAGCTTAAACTTTTAGGTGAGATGATTCCTTAACAACAACCAAAAGAAAAAACAAATATAAAAGCAATTGTTTCTCTTTTCCTATAAAAAATAAAAAAATAATAATAGTGTATTTGATAATACCTTGTAGAATATTTTTAAAATTACTTATTAGTTAAAATTATATTTATTTATTTTTTATATTATCATATTAAAACTATTAAAAAATTAAAATTGTTTGAAAAACATGTTAACTATAAAAACAAATATTCTCCTGTCCCATCACCATCTTGTCTTGAAATATCTCATTATTTTTCAAGACTTTTTTTAATATCATTTAAGATTAAATTGCAATTACAATTCAATTAAAAATATCGGTATTATTACTATTATTACTATTGTTATCAAAATTCAAAATTTATCAGCTTAGATTCTTTATAGTGTAGCTGTAATTATAAAGATAAAAAATCTGAAATTGATATAACTAATCTACATGGTATGACTCGAAAACCCATGATACAAGACCAATCTCAACTAACCTAACCTAGTATGATCGAAAACCCCCGACAAGGTAAAAAAGAAAATAATCTGATTTTTTTATTTTTTACCTTTTACTTTTGACTACCAAATAATATAAATAGAAAAAGGTCTTCCTTTTGCTTTTGTAAGGTCTTACTCTTTCAGCTTCAGTCTCATTTGAGAATAATGCTGTTAATATCACTGATATTCCAACAATCATAGCCCAAATCTTTGCCACAATTAATTAATATATAACAGGCCTCTTATCGTATTGCTGCAGCAGTTGAGCTTTTCGATAGCAAACAAGTTCAGGCGCTCATAGGAACGATGTCAGCTCAGGATACAGGGTATCTCTCCATGATTGACAAAAACATCAAGTATCTTCCTATAATATCCTTAACATCTCCGGCAATAACGCCGCCATCGATAGCACACCAACTACCACACTTCTTTCAATTTAGTGACCACATCACCTTCCACATCCAATGCTTAGCTGCAATTGTAGGTCATTTCAAGTGGAGGAAAGTTACAGTGATATATGAATCAAAAACTGGTTTCTCTGCTTATTCTGGAATCTTAACTCTCCTATCTGAAACTCTCAAGACTGTGAACACACAGATTGAACACCACTCAACTTTCCCTTCCATGCCTTCTCTGTCAAACCCGGGAGCCTTCATTGAACAAGAGCTCATCGATATGAGGAGCAGGAGCAACAGGGTTTTCGTAGTTGTGATGTCTTCTTTAGAAATGGCAGTCCTCCTATTTGCGAAAGCAAAACGGTTGGGGATGATGGAGAGAGGTTATGTGTGGATTGTCACAGATGAGATTGCAAGCCTTCTTAATTCTGTCGACTCTTCTGTTGTCCACAACATGCAAGGCGTGATTGGTTTTAGAACCGAATTTGCACGCACTAGCAAGCCTTTTAAACGGTTTAGATCCAGATTCCGCAGCAAGTATCGATCAGAGTATCCAGAAGAAGAAGAATATTGCAATCCAAGTATCTTCGCTCTTCGTGCTTATGATGCAACCTGGGCTGTTGCTCACACTATGAAAAACTCAACCGGAAAATCAAGCTCCGAAGATTTATCCAAAGGCATTTCATCCCGTATATTTAGAGGTGTAAGTGGGGTAATGAGGTTCAAGAATAATGTGTTGTGGCAATTTCCTTGGTTTCAAATCATTAATGTTGCAGGTAACAGCTACAGAGAGTTGGCAGTTTGGTCTCCAGAATCCGGCTTTTCAAAGAACCCCGAGAATCATAATGGTGTGAATTCCAGAAGTTCTTTTGAAGAATGGGGACCAGTTTATTGGCCTGGTGGAAAGGACAGTGTTCCCCGCGGATGGGTGATTTCTGAGAAGGATAAACGTTTCAAGATAGGAATTCCTTCCACGGGCGCTTTTCGTGAATTTGTGCAGGTGTCTTTTCACCAGGCCAATAGCAAAACTCGTGTCACAGGGTTCTCAATTGAAGTATTTGAAGCAATTGTAAGGTGTCTCCCATATGACTTTCCGCATGATTTCGTTCCATTAACTGGCTCATATGACGAGATGGTGAAGCAAGTTAATAACAAGGTCAGGTTAATTTTTTTCTTCTATCTCTAGTTTCAAACAACTTTAATCATTGGTTATCTCATGCAAATAGGAATTGGATGCTGTTGTCGGTGATTTTTCAATAGAGCCAGGAAGGTTTCGGTACGCGGAATTTTCTCAACCATATATTGATTCCAGACTCGTCATGATAGTAACAACGAAATCAGTCAAGAACATACGGATGCTGAAAACCTTCACCAAAAAGTTATGGTTACTAATCGTAGCAATGCACATGTTCATAGGATGCCTGGTATGGATACTTGAACGTGGGAGCAACACAGAATTCGAAGGAATCGGGGGTATGCTATGGTTTTCGGTCACCGTGATTTTCTACGCTCACGGTAAGTATAATTAGATCAATTTGCAAAATATAATTGACGCTAATTCTTGTTATTGTATAAGGGTCTGGCTTAGTTTTCTTCATTGTTTACCAAATACAGGGCAATCACTGAGAAACAGTTTATCTCGAGTAGTTGTGGCACCATGGTTATTTGTGATTCTCATCATCACGGCATGCTTCACGGCTGATCTTTCCTCCAGGATGACTGTCTCCCGGCTAGAACCATCAATTTTGGATATTGATACACTATTGAAAACAAACGCATCTGTTGGTTGCAATGTCAACTCCTTTATTGGGAATTATTTGTCTAACGTTTTGCATTTCAATCGAGAAAATATACGGAAATTTGATTCAGAAAGCGATTACCTAGAAGCCTTTGAAACTGGATATATCCAAGCAGCATTCCTTGTCGAGCCACATGCAAAAGTCTTCTTGGGAAAATACTGCGAGCGCTTCACACAAGCAGAATCTACCTTTCAATTAGGCGGTTTTGGCTATGTAAGTTCTCTCTTTTGTCTCTGCTTCCTCATTTCATTGCCACATTGGTTATCATACAGAAGATTCTTACCTTCTTTTTACTGGCATGGCTTTCATTTCCAGGTTTTCCCAAAGGGTTCTCCTCTGGTTTTTGACATGTCAGAGGCAATCCTGAAAGTTATAGAAAGTGGAGAAATGAGGCAATTGAAAGAGAGTCTCTCCTCTCCCAAGTGCTCCTCCGATGCCTCAAGGGACAGTTCGCGTTTAGATCTGGAGCCTTTCGCCGGGCTGTTCATATTATCCGGCAGCGTCTCAGCCTTTGGTTTCCTAGTTGCTCTTCTGCGTAAGGGAGGGAATCTGCAGATCCTTAGCTGCATTCAAAGAGTATTGACGAAAAGGAGAATTTTGAGATGGGCAAGTATTCATTTTCTCAGAGAAAATTCCACCATCCCAAAGACTAAAGACCAAGTTCCACCTTCTACAAGTGTAGAGCTCGCAATTTTTTCCAACTGAAAAATTATATTACAGTTTTAAGGTCTAGCTAGAAAACGAATTAGCAAAGCTTACTCCTCGAGTATTTATTCGATATGCAAGCGTGCGAGGCGTGTATATGTATATATGAATGTATATCAAACTACAAATAGAATAACATGAGATTCCATGATGTGCAACGTATTTATGGAAGAGATGGACAAGGTAAAATTAAAAGAGAAGCTGGTAAGGAATCTTGGATGAATCATACACGAAGCCTAGCAAAATCATTGATGCATGAATGTTTTTAGTTTATTTTTATTGGAGTTTTTTTTATTGGTTCAATTCTGAAATTTTAATTTATGTTGGTAATTATTTTAAAATTAATATTACTCTATTTTTCTCTGTATTTATTTTTAATTTAAGTTTTATGTTATCTTTATTTGTTATTTGAATTAGATGATTTTTATGATTTTACTATTTGCGCAATGATAATAATAATTTTAGTGATTATTTTTTTAAAATCTTTTATTTTTTTAATGATTTTTCAGGACAATTTAATTATTTTAATAGTTTAGATAGTAATGTTGATAATAATTTTAAATGTTATAGCAATGATAATGAAAATAACAAAAGGATGGATTTTCAATTTATGTATTCGTCTTTTTATGGATATAAAATGAACTGTTTATATTTGTTATTTGATTATTGCAGGTATTTTCACAATTTATATTTAAATTTTATTTGATTTAAATTGAATTATAAAATGAACTAATCTTAATACAGTTAATTCAATAATTCAAATATTCGAGTCTTCTTGTTTTTTTAATGATGATGATAAATTTATGCTGGTTATTTTAGTTGGAAACCATAATTTATATTAATTTAAAATTCATATATTCTTATAAAAAATTTACACTTGATAGGAATTCTGTACAAATTTATTATTTTGACTAAATTTATATTATAATATAAATATAAATATAAATAATATTTTTTATATTGAAAAAAATATAATAGAGGCACTGGACATTGACTAGTTGATATATAAAACACGTGTACATAACGTGTTAATGTTAAAGACAAATTTTATTCAACCCTCCACTAGTATTATATTATAGTTATAATTTCTTTTATTTTAAGACTTTTGCTAAATATATGTGACTGTATAAGTAACGGTCCAGCCAAGTCAATTTGTCTTGCTTACTCAAGAAGTCAGGAAAGACAGAAATATTTAACTCAATAAAAACAAAACTCGTTTGTGTAAAGCTAAGTTGAATCTTTGGGTCTAAGAAAAACTTATAATATTGATTGTGTAGCTAAGTGTGTTTGAAAAATGTTTTCCATATAAAAATATATTTTTTTTTTAATATTTTCAGATAATTTTAATATAATAAAAAAAAACATAAACAAGAAAAACACTTTAAAGTAACACAATTCCTGTGAATTTTAATGAGCGAAAGGGACTACCAAGATGAACCTTACATTTACAGCTATTATTTACAGAATATGTTTGGATTGTTATTAAAATATAAAACATTTGTTTTATAAAATAAAATAAATACTCTTTCTAGTTTTAAAAGCTATTCAATTGGTGTTTTTCATCCTTTTTATATTATTTTTTTTCTTTTTGATTTTAAGAAATAGAAAAAAGATTAATTAATTAGTTTTTAAAACTAGAGAGACTGTAGATTATTTAGTAAAACTAGAAGGACTAATTTATAATTTACTCAATAAAATAAATATAAAAACCAAGAACATTGAAAATGTATGCAAGAGTAAAGGAAACAAATAAATTAGAGAAATGGATCATCAAACTTGTACAATATCTTATCCACGTATTAGAGTTTGGAAATCGATTTTTTAAAGTCTATGACTTTTCTTCACGAGTTGACTTTTCTTCTGCAATCTCCTCTTACGTAGGAATCCGAGAACTGGTCTGTAAAAACGTAGCCGTTTGAGTATATTTTAAGTTCAATACGTAAGTATCAGACGGGAAGTTCTGCAAGAAATTAGCCACAATAAAAAATTAAAAAATAGTATCATTTTGTTTTTACTACAAAAAATTAAAACCATGCATGTTGACTTTCTAGCATTATGGGTTGTCTGGGAGTGATATTAGAAAATGCTTATAAAAATAAAGATTTTTTTTTGTTTTTATTCTTTATTTTAAATTATTTATTTTTATAGTTTTAGATTTTTTTGATGTGATAATATTAAAAATAATTTTTAAAATATATAAAAAAAATCATTTAAATATTTTTAAAATAAAAAACACTTTAAAAAATAATAATCCATAATCCAACCAACCAAACATACCAGAGGAAGCAACGATGCAGAGATATATAATTGGCGCAAAATCCAAGAAAAAAGAGATGACTGCAACAAGAACGCTAAATAACTGTAACTAGCATAAAATAATCTGTTAATTAACTGACGCATGGCTAGAAATTTCTGATACTTTGCAAACGTTTGAACATTTCTTTCTAAAATTCTCTAATAAATTTACAAGCTGTGGCGTTATCCTTCTCATTCGATATACCTTCTCGACTCGAAAGTAAAAATGTCTCCCGTGATCCTCTCATTTTGCATGCTTTCGCTGCTAGTGGCGGTGTCGAAGACCAGCGCCGGCGAAGCAGCCGAGGATCACTGCCCGTCTGCCAGCCACAAAATTGGTAAGATAGGTGGCGTTATAGATTACGGGTCTCGGGTTGGAAAAGAGATGAAAGTTGCCATGGAGATGGCTGCTGAAGACTTTGCTCGATCAAGTTGCTCTAAGCAGCTGGTTTTGCAACTTGAAGATTCAAGTGGAGACTCCGCTCGAGACGCTTCTTTTAGTAAGGCTTCTCTTCTCCGTTCATCGACAACCAAAATAAAATAAAATAAAAAAAGCAATTGTTTCTCTTTTCCTATAAAAAATCAATATTTATATATTTTTTATATTGTAATATTAAAACTATTAAAAAACTAAAATTATTTGGAAAACACGTTCAACTATAAAAACAAATACTGTCCGGTCCCATCAGCATCTTCTCTTGAAATATCTCATTATTTTTTATTTTAAATTAAGTTTTATTGGTAATTTAGATTATTTTAATAGGTTGATGTTAATTTTTTTTAAATATAAAAAATATTATTTTAATATATTTATGAATAAAAAATATTTTAAAAAATAACATCAACCATACTTCTAAATAAAAACTAAAAATAAATTGCAATCACAATTCAATTAAAAAATTAATATTATTATTATTATTACTATCAAAATTCAAAATTAATCAGATTAGATTCTTTATAGTGTAGCTGTAATTATAAGGATAAAAAATCTGAAATTAATCGAACTAATCTACAAGGTATGACTCGAAAACCCATGATACAAGACCTATCTCAACTAACCTAGTATGATCGAAAACCCCCGACAAGGTAAAAAAGAAAATAATCTGATTTTTAATATAAATAGAAAAAGGTCTTCCTTTTGCTTTTGAAAAGTACTCTTTCAGCTTCTGTCTCATTTGAGAATAATGCTGTCAGTGTTACTAATATTCCTATAATCATAGCCCAAATCTTTGCCACCATTAATATATAACAGGCCTCTTATCGTATTGCTGCAGCTGCTGAGCTCGTTGATAGCAAACAAGTGCAGGTGCTCATAGGAACGATGTCAGCTCAGGATACAGGGCATCTCTCCAAGATTGACAAAAACATCAAGTATCTTCCTATAATATCCTTAACATCTCCAGCAATAACGCCGCCATCGATAGCACACCACCTCCCACACTTCTTTCAATTTAGTGACCACATCACCTTCCACATCCAATGCTTAGCTGCTATTGTAGGTTATTTCAAGTGGAGGAAAGTTACAGTGATATATGAATCAAAAACTGGTTTCTCTGCTTACTCTGGAATCTTAACTCTCCTATCTGACACTCTCAAGACTGTGAACACACAGATTGAACACCACTCAACTTTCCCTTCCATGCCTTCTCTGTCAAACCCGGGAGCCTTCATTGAACAAGAGCTCATCGATATGAGGAGCAGGGGCAACAGGGTTTTCGTAGTTGTGATGTCTTCTTTAGAAATGGCAGTCCTCCTATTTGCGAAAGCAAAACGGTTGGGGATGATGGAGAGAGGTTATGTGTGGATTGTCACAGATGAGATTGCAAGCCTTCTTAATTCTGTCGACTCTTCTGTTGTCCACAACATGCAAGGCGTGATTGGTTTTAGAACCGAATTTGCACGCACTAGCAAGCCTTTTAAACGGTTTAGATCCAGATTCCGCAGCAAGTATCGATCAGAGTATCCAGAAGAAGAAGAATATTGCAATCCAAGTATCTTTGCTCTTCGTGCTTATGATGCAACTTGGGCTGTTGCTAAGACTATGAAAAACTCAACAGGAAAATCAAGCTCCAAGGATTTATCTAAAGGCATTTCATCTCGTATATTTAGAGGTGTAAGTGGGGTAATGAGGTTCAAGAATAATGTGTTGTGGCAATTGCCTTGGTTTCAAATTATTAATGTTGTAGGTAACAGCTACAGAGAGATGGCAGTTTGGTCACCGGAATCCGGCTTTTCAAAGAACCCCGAGAGACATCATGGTGTGAATTCCAGTAGGTCTTTTGAAGAATGGGGACCGGTTTATTGGCCTGGTGGAAAGGACAGTGTTCCCCGCGGATGGGTGATTTCTGAGAAGGATAAACCTTTGAAGATAGGAATTCCTTCCATGGGCGCTTTTCGTGAATTTGTGCAGGTGTGTGATGACCAGGCCAATAACAAAACTTGTGTCACAGGGTTCTCAATTGAAGTATTTGAAGCAACTTTAAGGCATCTCCCATATGACTTTCCGTTTGAGTTTGTTCCATGCAATGGCCCATATGACGAGATGGTGAAGCAAGTTTATAACAAGGTCAGGTTAATTTTTCTCTTCTATCTCTAGTTTCAAACTACTTTAATCATTGGTTATCTCATGCAAATAGGAATTGGATGCTGCTGTCGGTGATTTATCAATAGAGCCTGGAAGGTTTCGGTACGCAGAATTTTCTCAACCATATATGGATTCCAGACTCGTCATGATTGTAACAACGAAATCAGTCAAGAAGATAGCATGGATGCTGAAAACCTTCACCATAAAGTTATGGTCACTAATGGTAGCAATGCATTTGTTCATTGGATGCCTGGTATGGATACTTGAACGTGGGAGCAACACAGAATTCGAAGGAATCGGGGGTATGTTATGGTTTTCCGTCACCGTGATTTTCTACGCTCATGGTAAGTATAATTCGATTAATTTGCAAATTATAATTGACGCAAGTTCTTGTTATTGTATAAGGGCCTGGCTTAATTTTCTTCATTGTTTACCAAATACAGGGCAATCACTGAGAAACAGTTTATCTCGAGTAGTGGTGGCACCGTGGTTATTTGTGATTCTCATCGTCACGGCATGCTTCACGGCTGATCTTTCCTCCAGGATGACTGTCTCCCGGCTAGAACCATCAATTTTGGATATTGATACACTATTGAAAACAAACGCATCTGTTGGTTGCAATGCCAACTCCTTTGTTGGGCAATATTTGACAAACGTTTTGCATTTCAAACCAGAAAATATAAGGAGATTTTATTCAGAAAGCGATTACCTAGAAGCCTTTAAAACTGGATATATCGAAGCAGCATTCCTTGTTGAGCCACATGCAAAAGTCTTCCTGGGAAAACACTGCAAGCACTTCACACAAGCAGAATCTACCTTTCAATTAGGCGGTTTTGGCTATGTAAGTTCTCTCCTTTGTCTCTGCTTCCTCGTTTCATTGCCACATTGGTTATCATACAGAAGATTCTTACCTTCTTTTTACTGGCATGGCTTTCATTTCCAGGTTTTTCCAAAGGGTTCTCCTCTGGTTTTTGACATGTCAGAAGCAATCCTGAAAGTTATAGAAAGTGGAGAAATGAGGCAATTGGAAGAGAGTCTCTCCTCTCCCAAGTGCTCCTCTGATGCGTCAAGGGACAATTCGCCTTTAGACCTGGAGCCTTTCGCCGGGCTGTTCATATTATCCGGCAGCGTCTCAGCCTTTGGTTTCCTAGTTGCTCTTCTGCGTAAGGGAGGGAATCTGCAGGTCCTTAGCTGCATTCAAAGAGTATTGACAAAAAGGAGAATTTTGAGATGGGCAAGTATTCATTTTCTCAGAGAAAATTCCACCATCCCAAAGACTAAAGACCAAGTTCCACCTTCTACAAGTGTAGAGCTCGCAAGTTTTGCCCACTGAAAAATTATATTATAGTTTTAAGGTCTAGCTAGAAAACTAATTAGTAAAGCTTTCTCCACGAGTATATATTCGATATACAAGCGTGCGAGGCTTGTATATGTATATATGGATGTATATCAAATTACAAATAGAATAACATGAGATTCCATGATGTGCATCGTATTTATGGAAGAGACAGACAAGGTAAAATTTTAAAAGAAGTTGGTGAAGAATTTCGGATGAATCATACACGAAGCCTAGCAAAATCATTGATAACAGACGCTTAAATTTGAGAAAATGATTCTACAAGACAAATTCTAATATAGTGTTTTATGATTTTCAGTATATGATTACTGATATGCTTTTGATGCTTGAATATTTGTTTTTGATGCGTGAAAATCATATGTTATGATTTAAGAATTATGTACAGGTGTATGTGACCTGTTTGATAAAAACAACATATATACATGTTTGTATATTGACAATATGTTATTGAATCCTATGCATTTTAATATTTACAAGTTTATTGTTGTTTTTTAAGGTTAAATCATGTATATATAAGTGTATGTGACTTGTCTGAATAGGTTTAAGGCCTTTATTTTGGATTTTATTGCATTTTAACAAATTATGGGTTTCTAGGCTTCATGTTTTTATGTTGAAGTTTGCCTTGAGTTTATGATTTGCATGTCTTTTTGATCAATTATTGGTTCCTACGTATGTTTATAAGTTTGTTCATCATTAATCTTGGGTCTTGACTACTTTAAAACAATGAAATCTTGGCATTTGATCTTCAATTTTGCATTTCATATTTTGCTTAAAATCAAATAATCATTGTCATAACATATTTATAAGTTATTCCTAAAATTCATCCAAAAAAAAAAAAAGATTGTCGTGGCGGGTAAATCAAACTAGAAATTTTGAATAAAATCAGGAGCATGATTATACACCTATTATGCCTGAGATTGAGAAACAATGCAAATTTAAATCAAATGAAATAATTAGATTTTTAATACACCAATTTAATTTAATCATGAGAAAAATTAAAATTTAATTATATTTAAGAATTAATTTGAGTCTAATTAAAAGATTTAATTAGATGCAACAAGTTAATTATACTTTAAATGAGTTAGACTAATTTTATTAGGAGTTTAATTTGTGGAAAAATAAGTCTAGGAACCTACTTTAAGCTTAATTAAGAAGATTGATATTTTTGGAGACCAAATATAATTTATACAAAGTTAAGTGGTTGAAATCAAGGGTGACATTGAAAATTGAAAATCAGAAATTAAGAGTTAAATTGTATAAATTTAAGGCTGATATTAAAGTTAATGGGGTAAAATAACATAAATTTATAACTTTGAAACCAATTAAAAATGTAAATAGAGCAATTATAAGATGAAAACTCGTATTAAACGATTGATTGTAGGTTAATGTGTCCTATCATGTATGTGTTTAATATTAATGTAGAAAATAACACTTGCTCTTTAATATATGCATCATAAATAAAATAAAATAAAAAAAACTGTGCACATGAAACGCAACCCATAGGAGCTCAAAAGACGCGCTGGAAAAAAAATCCCTCATAAAAATTGTGTATTATCGGAAATAAATTCTGCTTCACACCTTCATCTGATATGATAAATAAATTCAGGTGAAATTAATGAGAGGGGCAACTTGGTTAATTCTTATCATAACTTGACCACTTGTGCTTTGAATATTTGCAGGCCTGCAGCACATGAACTGAATGAGAGTTATTTACGATCACTGTCCTCCCGAATCGTGAGCTGTAATGCGTCTGCCACATGTTACTGTGCTTAGTTAATTTCTTCACACCAACAACAGCAGCAGCAGCAGCAACAGGAATATTTAACTTTAAAGTCTGTGTGATTCATTTCATGGTATTATTTATACGTTTTCATGCTATTTAATTTAGACCCAAGTAAACACAGAAATAATAAATAAATAAATAAAATAATATAGTCGGTTTGATCCACCAAAAGCAGAAACCATGTTCAGTGCCAGTTCGTTGATCAACCCTGACAACTATGATCCAGCCAGAACTGCGATCCAAATCGTAAACCTCACGTTTTAATAGGTGATGTGATGTCACCCAAGGACCACGTAAATTCCATGCGACCAACCGTCAGAAGAGTCTTGTACAACGAAATCTGACCAGCACGCACCACCATGATCCTGAGTGATGAGACTTCCATCATTATACCGTTGAGGCCCAGATTTCCACTCTCCTCAATAGCACGTAACCACCACGTCCCAATAAAAACAAACTAAACGCCACCACAATCTCGGACAGCGTGATTACACGCACCAATCAGATTAATTTCTCCTTCTCTTTATAGATCTCCGCCGACATTTTAGAGTCTCCGGAAAGGCTTCTAGTCCTTCTCTCTCTACACAATTTCTACTCTCTCTCTCTCTCTGTCTCTCTCTCTCTGTGAAAGCTGGAAACGAGTGATTACCTTTAATTTTCTAAAAAAATCAGTGCTTCTCAGATACCAGTTCACGGCGTTGATAACAAGTCTCCGTTATATAAGAAAATTTCTTCTCTCTATCATGCATTTTCTCGAACACTCCTAGATCTCTCATCGATAATGTTACACTGAAGGAAATCAATTATGATCAGTCTTTGATTTAGTTTTAATCACTTCGTAAAATGGACGGTGGTGATGGAACGGTGAGGCTAGGTGCTTTGAACTTGAAGCCGGATCGGAGCGTCTTCGATTCCGGTGTTGACGTGTCCGTTTCATCGCCGGTTACCAGACAAAAAGCTGCCGCAGCAAAACAGTTTATTGAGAATCATTATAAGAATTACTTGCAAGGATTGCAAGATCGTAAAGAGAGGTATGGAGTGTGAATTCAATCCTTTAATTTCCTTTTTCTTTTTCTCTTCTTAGATTTGCAGAAATTTTTTAAAGAGATCAAGAATTTAATGCATGTGGTCATATATAAATGCAGAGTGCAATTTAATTCTTGTTTTAATTAGTTATTGAATAGTGTTCTTTGCAATTAATTGCTTTTATTAATTATCCTTTGAGTTTTAGTAACTATTTGATTAATTGCTAAGTAGATGAATACTTTTTTTTGAGGTGTGCAATGTGTTACGTTATTTCTGTTTGTTTAGGCGACGATCACTTCAAAGGAGAGCACAAGAAGCTCAGGTTTCAAATGAGGAACAAGAGGAGATGCTTAAGAATTTGGAGCGTAGAGAAACAGAGTATATGAGGCTCCAAAGGCGTAAAATTGGAATCGATGATTTTGAGCAGTTAACTGTGATTGGTAAAGGTGCCTTTGGGGAGGTAATGGATTTCGATTTCAGCATTTTTCTTTTTAAAGAATGATTAGATATAAACTCGAGGTGTAATTAGAAACTATTAATATTTTAGGTATTACTGTATGGTTTAAGATTCTTTAATAAAAATATTTGCAGAATTGGGGAAAATAGGATTGTTGTCGTTGTAAAGTCCATTTTCAGTGATATAATATGACCTTGGCTTGTCTAGAGATTTTAATTCGCGTGCTTGATGAAAAGTAATTTAATTTGCAATTGCAAACAGTATGGATATTTATATTAATATGTTCAAAAAATCCAGGTTAGGTTATGCCGAGCCAAGGATACCGGGGAGATTTTCGCTATGAAGAAACTGAAGAAATCAGAGATGCTTAGCCGTGGGCAGGTGAGAGCACAGTAATTAAGATAATGTTGATGACCAAGATACTATGCTTTTTTGCTGTTTACAAATTCCCTTCTCAGCTTAATAAGACCTCGGTCCATTCTAGTAGTGTTATAGGTACAAAACATGTTTAATATGTCTGAATTCGGATGTCAACTACACTCTCTTTCTGACTTGTATTTATCTTTTCCTCTTTTTTTCCTTTCCCTATGTTTAAGGTTGAGCATGTCCGATCTGAGAGGAACTTACTTGCGGAGGTTGATAGTCGATGCATAGTAAAGCTTTTCTATTCCTTTCAAGATTCTGAATTCTTGTATCTGATTATGGAGTATTTACCTGGTGGAGACATAATGACATTGTTGATGAGAGAAGACATTCTTTATGAAGATGTTGCGCGTTTTTACATAGCTGAGAGCATTCTAGCCATTCACTCAATTCACCAACACAATTATGTTCACAGGTATGTCGATATTGTAATTACAAAGTTTACAAGCTCACATAATTTACTTACCTGTGGGATTGGTGTGCTTTTTGTTGTTCATGGCATTGGCTGAGTTTTAGGATATTTAATGAGTGGGTCCTTGTATGTGTCCAGATTGGAAAGAAAATTATTTTATCCCAATTTCCGTGACCTGTCAAATTGGCACATTTGAGCTTAATCTTCAACTTATTAGTTTTCTTATGGGTCCAAGTTCTTTGTTTAACTTTTGGGGAGTCAAATGGTTCAGTCTTCTAAAGGGCATATACTCATAGATTTGATGGCTATCATAAGTTTCATTTGAACCAGACCACTGTTTGAGGAGTCGCAGCAGGCAATAAGTTTGTCATAAATTGTTCCTGTGTTAGGTCAGGATCACTTTTGAAGAATTTTAGATTTATAGCGGATTATCACTAGGATTTTCTAAGAGAATCAACGCATTGCTCTGTTTTCCCTTTTCTTTACTCAGAGACTGTTCTCCATGCAGGGACATAAAACCAGACAACCTGATACTGGACAAAAATGGTCACTTGAAGCTTTCAGATTTTGGCTTGTGCAAGCCCTTGGATAAGTATTCAAATCTACTAGAAAATGAAGACATTTCTACCCAGGAAGTGACGAACGAATCTGGAGGGCATTCTGCCTGTGACAGACCCCCTTGGTTGATGCCAAAAGAGCAATTGCAACAATGGAAACGTAATCGCCGTGCATTGGTATGATCTATATCCATTTTTACTAAAGCCAACTTTTAGCATATTCTGATTTTTTGCATTGCTGGGGCTGCGTAACTTATGCAAGATGCAATTTGGCAGCATGTCAGGTTTTGACTTTATATGAATATTGCATGCAGTTCAAGATTTTACAATCTGTTTTCTTCTGAAGCAATAACTTTTCCATGTGTTCAATCATCAGTTTACATTTACTTTCAGGCTTATTCAACTGTTGGGACTCTTGATTATATGGCACCTGAAGTGCTGTTGAAGAAGGGGTATGGAATGGAGTGCGATTGGTGGTCCCTGGGTGCAATCATGTATGAGATGCTTGTAGGCTATCCTCCCTTCTGCTCTGATGATCCAAGGATCACATGCCGCAAGGTTGCACTAAGTTGTGGTTCTCCATTATTTTCTTAGAATTCTTCATTTTTGCTAAATCGTCAATTTATCTGTTTTTTTTTCCAGATAATCAATTGGAAAACATGTCTCAAATTCCCAGAGGAACCAAAGATATCAAGCGAGGCTAAAGATCTTATATGCCACTTGCTCTGTGATGTTGAGACGAGGCTGGGGACCAGAGGAGTTGAAGAATTGAAGGTGAATTTTTCCCCAATAATAACAGCATTTATCATACACATCAGACAAAGTTGTAGAAATATATTCTCTTGTTGAACTCTTTCAATTAACAGGATAGTGTAGGCACTAATACATTGTTGAGGAGATGAATCTGCAACCTTGAAGTTGTCAAGTTGTAAAGCATGCGTATCTCATTTTTATTCTCAATTTTGTAAATTTCTGTGTGCTATTGCTGGTTGCTTTCCGATCTTTGTGATACTGCATCAATAATTTTTATACTGCAACAGATAGGGTTTGAGATGCTCTGTTTTCCGTTCTAAATTCTTCATTATTTCAGGCGCATCCATGGTTCAGATGCACTCAGTGGGATTTGCTGTATGAAATGGAAGCTGCATATAAGCCTACAGTCATTGGAGATTTGGATACTCAGAACTTTGAGAAGTTTCCGGATGTGAGTACACTGAAAAAGATTCCAGCATATAATTTGTGATCTCATATGGGATAAAATTTTACAATGATAATACGTAGATGTCCTTGCAATTTTGAAACTAGTTCAACTTACCTAAGAACTTCTCCAAGTATTAGCTCCACAAAGAGAGATCCCTTATCAATGGTTTCTGCATTCAAAGCCATGCCATTTTTAGGGTTAAAACAGCCACCTTTCATTCCCATGTTCTAACATGTTTTCTTTGGTCTTAACTTGGGTTTTCTCCTCCAGTTTTGGCTGGTGGCGTAAGCTTGATCCTATAACAATTCTCCATACCCCCTGAACATTTATCTTGTTTCTGTTACATTATGTTTTCTTTTCAGTATATATATATCGCGTCCTTATGTATATGTGGTGGTGCTCCTCTGAAAGAATAATTTTTGCTAAGCCTTTTCTTTTTTGCAGTTGGAAGGCCCACCATCCACAATACCAAGTGTAGGACCTTGGAGGAAGGTAACAACATTATTTGAAGTTTAACTTTTTATTCATGCAGAAAAATCCTTACAAGCCTGGTTTAATCCAAAGGTATAAACGAAATGGCCAACTGGGTTTTTTTCAACCATGATAATGTGGATATGGTGCTTGTAAATTGTATGAGCAAGTGTTTCATTATTCCCATGTTGTCTAGGCAGCTCAACTATTTAATTACCCTTATAGATTATGTAAATTAAATAGTTCTATAATTTTGCCATATAAGTGCATCATTTGCTTCTTATAAATATGTTTGTCTGTGTCCAATTTTTTCCCCATGGTTTATGTTAGCTGTGATGCTAATTTTGCACTGTGTTTTCTTGTTCCATGGTGCAGATGTTGACATCAAAAGATACCAATTTTATTGGATTCACTTTTAAGAAATCAGACGTCCTTAAATCACTGGAAAGTTCAGGTAAGCTGCTTTGGAGTTTGGCGGCTTTTCTTCGGTATCTTTGTTTTTTATTCGTTCTTTTGTTCAATCATTTTAGCACATTATCCAAACTTTTCACTCAATGTAAAGGGACTATGGCCCAGCTGAATTTTGAACACTTGGAACTTAATCTGCATTACCTTACAAAAACTGTCAGAAGGAAGAAGTCAGTGATCATTCTGCAATACACTTAGGAGTCAATAATTAAATACTCACAATGAGTTTCTTATGTGACTTTGTCTAGTCAGGCTTTCAAGTTACAAGAGCGAATGAAACGCGGAAAGCTTTTCTGTATTCTCATTATTATATTTATGCAGATTCACAGTAGTTCACTTGAGCATACGCGTTGTTTTTCTAATTGGTGCTCATTTTATTTGACAATGCTCAAACCGCAAATTAGCAATATATGCCAGCTTTTCACTCTGGTTTTACTCCTCCCTTGGAGTTACCGGCCTGGGAACACCAGATAAGAGGGATGCGTGTAGTTTACAGAATTGGCCATACATTGCATGACTAGCAGGGCTAGTGTCATTGACTTTGGATGCTGATTTCAGGTACAGACATGAAATTGAATGGATCTTCGAAAGCTCCATCTCTAATCTCCTTGTTAGGTACGATTCCTTTTCCTTTAAGTTTAATATGGTAGTAGTGTACAGTTGTTGCGCCACTAAGGTGGTGCTGCAGTCATATATTGGAGGTGCTGCTATTTCTATATGGATTCAACTGTTTTTATTTCCTCATGACAACTGCCTAACCTAGCATCAATAATGCATCTTATCGTCAAATTATGTTGACGCAATTGAATTGTAGCATCTCACAGAAATTGAGCCTTTATATTGTTCATGATGAACTGTCCAGAGAGAGAGAACACTTAAAGAGTTAATAAGCTAGTTCTTTATTTTACAAGTGCTGGTAAACCTGAAGAGAAAAATTGAATGTTGTCTCTCTCTTTTGGCTAATCCAGGTCAGATTGAACTTGAAGAGACTGTAATATCAGAAGGTGAACAGAAGCCGGAAACATGAGATCCAACTATCACACTTCGCTGCAGGTGCTGTCCGTATTCCTAGTTTTGCCATGAGAATAATCTACAAATGGAAGAATTATATACGAGGCTGAGTTGGCAGAGCAGCTGTATGAAGACAGGAACAAGGACACCATCAGCTTAAGGGGTTGATGTGTTCTGCGACTACAATGATTTTTGCTTACACGAATGTGTTTTGGTACTTTAGAGCAAGTAAATAGTTCAATCCAAATCTAAAACAGTTTTTTGAGAGCTTAATTTTCTTTTACACTTGTCAGGTCCAAGTACGAAAGCAACTTTTGAGCTGAGTTATAAATCCCAGCCGTTAAATCTGAACCTGGTTTAGATCAGGTTTTACTCCAAACTTGTATTTTTTATTAAAAAAAACATAGTTTGAGTTGATATGTAAACTCACAAACGAAAACCGGACCTTGTATCATATAAATCCTTAAATAGTTTTGCTATTAAATTTCCATGAAATAACTCATGTAGTTCATAGACGGGTTTGGATGAAAGAGCCGAAAAAGTCATCCTGTGTGTGGTGCCTAATATGGGCGTCCTTCCATTGATGAAGCACCAATATTCCATGGATGATGGAACTGCCTGCACCATATGAATTTATCCCCTTTTGTGGTCGATATTGGTCAAGGAGCCCGGTGTCTCTGTCCCACAATACATGCACGTCGAGATGCTATTGCCTAACTTCAACTGTACGTAGGGCCCATTCTCCATGCTTCGAATCAGCATTGTCGTTTTCAAAGATTAATAGCCCCCCTCTACTATATTCTGAAAATTGCATACACTCTGTGTTGCTGAGATATTTCCAGGATTATCCGTTCTTTTATCACTGGATAAGTCCAATCAATAATACTAGCCTCCCGATTTTTAATTCAATTTCCATGCTCTTCTACTTCTGTCCATTCTTAACCCAAAGACGCCGCCGTAGTAGGCGGATCACTGACATTGTAACGTGTGAAGTGAAGAATTAATTACCTACGATTTCGTTGACGAGAGCTCATCCGAGACGTGAGGCTTATAGCTATTTGGATTTCTTTAATTTGACCTAGGAGAAAATTATATATGTCCAAGCAATGTGGAGACGTTAGTAGATGAATCAATCGAGGTAAATATTTTTTTATCAAAATAATAATATTTCTTATAAATTAATCTGATAAATATCTCACCAGGTTTGGACTGAGCTTAGTTTACTTATCTAAATTACTAAAATTTAATTTTAATCCAATTTCATTTTTAATAAAATCAACATAATATTAATTCTAAAATTAATATGTTTTACTACTATGTTTTAGAGCAACTCAAAGGTAATGAAAGATAGAAAAAATAGTAATTATCTAGTTGGTGGGAAGAGTTTAGAATTAAAAATTTATTTTTTTATAATTTTAAATTTAAACCTTATAATTATTAATATAATAATAATTAAATCTTATATAATTATTAACCTTAAAACCTGTACTATTAGTGAATATATACAATTAGAAAAAAGAAAACAGAAAGGAGAGGAAGATATTTTCGATACTCTAACAAACAAAAAAATATCTGCCTCTGTCTTTGCGCTAAATAGTCTGCGTTACTGACGTGGCAAGCCTTGGTCCCATGACACGTGTAAAAGTGGTGACAACTGTAACGTTCTCTTGTCCCAACTCCCACTTCTCGTTCTTTACATTTCCTTTCTTTCCTTTCTATTTTTATTTTTTTCTCTCTCTGATTTTTTTAGGTTCTCTGAATCTGAAGATTCAATCCTTTAATTTTGTCAAGATATTATTTTATGGTGTTATGGATGGTTATAGAGGAAGTGAGAGCCGAACGAGTTCAGAAACGTCTGAGGTAACTGCTTACGAGTCAGGCGAGTTGGCTCAACAGGTACTCTCTTCTGAGACCCTGTGTCTGAGCCTTCTTGGGGATGTTATTGCAGATTTTGTTTTTATTGTTTTGAATCACAGTTGGATGCCGTTTTGATCTACCTTTTGAAGGTTGGATGATTTTATTTATATATTTATTTTTACCTTGTAATCTGTGTAGCAAGATTTTTTTTCTTTCAAATATCTAAAGTATAATTGCTTTGTTAATCTAATATTTTTCCATTATAAGTTATGATTTTCTGATATCTGCGTCTGGTGTCTTTGATTTTTAAGATCATGGATATCCTAAAAATAAATTAAAAAATATCTTTTTTGGGATTTTTTTAATGAAATTGTGATAAGAAAATAGGGAATGTGTTGCCGGCTTGTGAGGATTTTGCTTACCTCAAGATTATTAATTTTTTTAACAAGATTGGATGATTATATATATATATATATATATATATATATATGAATAATTTTCAAGAATTCTGATCATAATGTTAACTATGCATGTCAGGATTCACCGGTGATAGCATCGATGGCTTCAGAATGGACGGATGAGAAGCATAATCTTTATCTTAAATCCATGGAGACGTCGTTTGTTAATCAATTACACAATTCGATGGATCTTCTTGGTTGGCGGTCCCTGAAGGAAGGGTCAGATCCAAACTTGTCTAGGGAAGTCAATTGTCGCACCTGTATTCGTTCTGGTCAGGTTGGAAATTAATTTCTTCTGTAAGCTTTGGTGTTCTTCCCTTTTTGCTCTTATTTTTGTGTGCTTGCCATTGCGTATGTGTTTCTTCCGCTGTTTTGTTCTCACATTTCAAACTTATTCCATTTTAAGGTTCTCCGACGTTGGAACTGGCAGAAAATCAATTTTCGAAGGCCTGAATCACAAATAAGCTCAGTAAAGGAATCCCGTGGCTTTTTAACAAGTCCGTGGATTCAGCACTTTACATCTGCAAGAAAACCAGAAGATGTAGCATCTCCTACTCTTAAAGAACGTGCTAACCAAAGTCGAGCAACCATTTCAAATGGAAAGAAAGCTATGCTCTGCCGTCCAGCAACTAGTTCAAAACATTGTCATTTAAACAACTATTTTTCAAGTCGTCATGATTTGGTTGACAGCAACACAGGTGCTTTTAAATTATATTTGATGTTATTCCAGCTTTTTTCCATAACTTCAATTGTTGCAACAATAAAAGATTAGAGAAGAAACTATGAGAAATCATACACATTTTCTATGAATTCGGTTAGTTGATTCCTTAATCTTTATTGTTGTGTTTAAATCTAATTTGGCAGTATCATCACTCGCCTTCTCCCATTTCATTCTGGAATATACGGTGAAATATGTAATGTAAGCCCGGGATTATGCGATGCTCTATGTGTAGAGTTGAAGGATGCTCGTGTGTAAAGATAAAGAGACTGGCAGAACAAAACTTTTCCTAGTATGGAGGCGTTTTTGAAAATACCACTGCAGTAGTTTGTTACAAAGAATTTTAACAAGGAACTTTATATGGGAGAAAATATGAGAGTTTAGGGGCTAGAAAGTCGAGAAAGTAGTTTTGATTGTGTTTTGAAATAGTGAAATTGAAGAAAAACTAGAACTGAAGTGTGGAAAACATTGTTTTAGTACATTTATGTTCACCATGGTCCTCGTGGCTATCCATGCTTAGGGAAAAACAAGTAAATCTTTGAACAACATTGTTTTGCTATCAAACTGAGTGGCATCTTCATCATTCTTGTAGAGATGTCAGATCAGAACTTTGTTGATGAAGATATCGAAAGTGAAAAGGCAAGCAGCAATTCTTTGAGTTCAAAACAGATGAAAACTCTGAAAACTGATGCTTCAAGTAGTGACCAGGTAATCTTTAAATTTGATTGATCCACGACTCACCCTTTCATTTGAACTCTAGCTTACAACATAATTGCAAGATTGTAGTCTCAGTTTAGCCCTCCCGTTAACTGCAATTACAGGTTGTTCCCCACAGCGAGCCTCCTGTGGTGGAAGGCGTTGTGAAGGAGTGTATTTCAGCTGAAAAATAGATGATTTGATCCACTGATTAGCAAGTTGCTGGCTTAAATGACTTAACTTTCTAACCCTTGAAGTGAGTGGATAAGAATTATTTTTTTCCTTGGAATTGAGGGGGGAGATACAGTGATGCAGTGCTTAACATGGTTACCGCAAACAATAACTGGCATTTATTTGATGCTGATGCTACGAAGACAGGGGAGGTGGAGTAATACTATCTGTTGCCGTGGCTACTAATCTTTATCTGCTTACAAGTTTTGTGGTAATTATATATGTTGCCTGTCAGATATTTGATATGTTGACACAAGTTAGCTAATTTTGTGCAACAATTAGGTTTGTAACTAAGCTATGATGATAGTTATTGAAGCATGCCTTTGTCTGTGGGTTGAGGTTTTGCTTATGGGTACATGAGAAGAGTGATTTTGTCCATTTGTAACGGGGAGAAAAAAAACGTTAGGTTTATGTGGCAGTTTTTTAATTTAAGTTTCCTGTTATTTTAAAACAGCTAGTATGAGACACTCTCTCTATCTTTACTGTATGTCTTTGTTTTGTGTTTTTTTTGTTTCAGGATACTTTGTTTCCAGATAGATCTGGAAGTGGTGGGCTAAATCTTGATCGATACGACTGGTTAGAGAACACCACTCGCGAATGTGTGTGTCTTTTGAAGAAGAAAAAATGAAAAATCATAACCCAATTTTGCGACGCTATTGGGCATGGACTTCACGGCCTTTATACATATTCCCAAGCCCCAGAGCTTCCATTTTCCACAAACATTTCCACTTGCTGAGGGGCCTTGTTATGAACCAGGGAGGACACTTTATCTCACCTTGCACTTTGCTGGTTTTAAAGTCCAGATCAAACCCAATTGTTTTTTTTTTTTTTTAAACTTTTCTGAGATTTATTTATTAAACTTGATTCTAGATATTTTTTTATCTGGTTTGGGTTTAAAAGTTAATCAATTGAGGAAAAATCAGGTATCTAGTCAACAAACAACTTGGTCGATCAATAAACAAGTTTTGAAGATAAAATTAAGTGGAAAATAATAAAATTAATAGGAAAAAAAAAAACATAACTTCTATCTAACTTTAAGAGTAATTTTGATTTAAAATTAAACTAAGCTCTTTTGTCAAATTTTTATTTAAAATCAAACCAGCTGTCTTAGCCGATTTAAAAATAATCTATTAAAAAGTACGAAATTGAAATTGAAAAAGAATATATAAATATGAGATTGAAAAAAAAAAAAAAACAAGAAGAAAGGATCTCGTTAAAGGGAGAAATTGCTTTCTTAAGCACGACCAAACTGGGTTTTTTTTTTTTTTATCTTTTTAAAATAGGTAGTTACTGCTCACCCTTCGGCCCAAAGGTTTTAGGGGAGTTTCTAATGGGCTTTGACCCAAGGAACGAAAAGAGAGGGGAAATGGAAACTTGCTGTTACCTAATCTCTCTCACGTACGCCACCAAAGTTAAAGATAAAATCCTGCAGATTTCGCGTGCATGATGTTAACAAGAGAGTGATTTTGATGGATGAGCAAAGTAAGGAGACAAACATCGAGATCACACTATAATATCTACTAGTTTAATTCCTTTTGCTTGACAGGTAGCGATCGATCCCTTCCTTTGTGAAAAGGGATTGGAGTAGAAGTGAAAGAAGGGCTGCGAGAGAGACTTGAAGTAAGTAATGGATGACAGGCTATAAATATAAATTTGATTTCATTTTAAAGAGATGTCAGGATTGGGAGTGAAATATCGAGGAAAAGGAGGTGAGTGATGGCCAAATGTTTTGACGGGGTTCCATACTCGGAGAGCACGTTCTCATCAAATGTTGCCATCACCACGGCATTACTGTCATCAATCACGGGTCTAGGACTGCAACCAAACAACCTTACTCTTGCCCCATCATCTATAATGGTGTCGAGCTTTTGCTAACATCTTGAACCCCAGTGCTCACTCTCCCTGGCTAGCTTAAAACAGGAGCAAATCAAAGAGAATGAATGCCGGAGCAATATTCTAAAAGCGTGGCAATCTGATTAACACACCGAAAAGAATAATGATTTGGTGATGATGAGCCCACATTGACCATGCATGTACTAAGCAAATGATGGAGGAGGTGTTAGTGGAACCGGTAGGAGCTGTCGTGATCTTGACCATCCCGATATGATGATAAAATGTTTTTTAGATTCCCATTTAGCTTATGATATCCACATTCCACACTAGCCAATAATTCATTCACTTTCGGGGATACCCCAGCTGGAACTTGTGACGTGGCATCCTGGAAGTTCATGGTAGGTCCTCTGTATCGACCATCTCATTGGGTGAATGCTGATGATTAGATGCCGATATTAATCAAAGTTTCTCCTCAACCACAATTTTATTTTATACCATGAGAATGATGAACAGCTATAGAATATCCCCTTTTTTCTCACACCGGTCAAATCGAGTCATTATCTGCCGTATGTTACAAAAATTAAAGAGGCCAATAACTCGACCCTTTTTCATCTTTTTTCACTTCTTTCTATCGTGTAGTTTATGAGGGGTGATTCGAGATGTGTTTTCACTCGGCAAAAACACATCTTGAATACAATAATATCATCGTTTCAGTGCGAGATTTCAACCTGCCATAATACTCTAAAAGAAAAAACGGACTTCTGTATCGTTCATCATCGATAATGTATCAACTCAATCGAAATAAACAATATTTTCACCACTATAAATATATTTAATAACCGTAATAACAGCAGAAAATATAAGAAAAAACGAATGAATAATCAACAAGGACAAGAAATGGCTCTCATGAGAGAAAACATGTGAGAATACAGGGACGTGTTTGCAGTGTTTCTTCCTCCTGCTTTCTTTTCTTTTCCTACATGTTCGTTAGGGTTAGAGTCTTGATTGGAATACACTAGCCAGTCCAAGAACGTTTAACCTGTGCAGTTTGCTTGTCTCAGATACAACCCAAAAAAGTAGGCTGAAGATAGGGTTGCCGACTCGCATATGCTCGATACAAAGATACCCCATGGATACACAGAAAGGGTAATTCCTAGAATTAATTCTGTACGATCGGGTAAAAAAGAATACAGTGGATTTTCTTACTTTCGATTCCTTACTTTAATCTATGCAAGTCTTTTAAACTTAGGAATCGACAAAGATGTTAGGATACGTAACCATTCATTGGTCGGACCACCGATTAACAGGTCTGAAAAAATTACCTGCCTGAGCGCCCGTACAGACCCTGACACAGGGTAGAAGATGGGAGCCAACACTCCCTCTCACAGGCAACAGTATTCCTATACAGATTGTTGAAGAGGTCATCAAGCTTGCTCTATTCCTTTCTGCATGAAGTGTCAACTTAACCATCAAGAAAGGGAAGTTTGTGCCTCTTAAGCAGACAAATCGAATCCAGCTAGAAGCAAATAAATCTACATTAGGAAACCTTCAATGACATTTGGAAAGGAAGAGAGTTTGTTGACATTTCAAAGATACCGTGTATCAACAGGGCGTACAAATCATCTAAAGACGATGAGCTGCAATCATTTGTGACAAATGAAGAAAGAAAAACGATCTTGATTCTTGAGGAATGGAGAGTTTTTTTTATTTTTACTTTTGATATCAAGATCATTTTCAAAGATACCGTGTATCAACAGGGCGTACAATGATATAGGTTTTGGGTTTCATGTGATTGCCTGTGGTCATTGTTTTCTAGTGTTTTCTCGTTATTTTTCTTATCAAAAGAAGGGCAACGCCATAGGAATTACATCATACACAAGCTGGCGATTGAAATCCCTCTCATATCATCCAAGATGCGCGCCCATAGGGTTTGGTGCAAGATGTACATTGACAAATTTAAATTTCTTATTAAGAACAATCTTATATCCTTAATTCTCAAGATATAATTCATGTTAGTCTCTAATAAAAATCTTGTATTTTATTTTTATCAAATATAATGATGATGGAGAAATTCAAACTTGTAACCGTTAGGTCAACAAATTTCTGATATTATGTCAAAATACTATCTCATCTAAAATTTTAAATTATGAAGTAAATTCTTAAGATATAATTTATATTATTATTTAAAAAACAATGTTATACGTTGAAGTAAAAACTACCATAATTTTAATGCAACGGTTATATAAAGCTGATATTTTATCAACTGAATCTATAAATATATTTTATATAGCACCAACTCATTATAATTTTGAGGTCGTTTTCATCTAGTACCGAAGATACTGCTAGCTTAGAATCGACTTCCATCACCACATTCCGATACCCCTCTAGCCAAGCTGAACAAAATCTGTAAAAATGCCCCCACATTTAAGCAAATAAAACAAAATATCAAAGGATAAACCACCTAACCTCACCCTATTAGAATCATAAATGATGTCACCAGCTGCTGCGTAGCCAGTGGAAGCTTTAGGTGAATCATTTGTATTGACCTTCTCAGACCCCTTTACTGGGAAATATCCAATCCACCAGACGCATATAAGCTCTACTCAAAATCACGACTGAGACTCGATGAACTTCTTAAAAGCAAGAGCAAAAGACTAAGAAATGTTCGATGGAGGCAGCCGAGAGGATGTCTTGCTTAAAAATATTTTGACTTTGATTATATAACACTATGTTTCCCACCTGTCATCCCCGTATGATCCTTATTATCTTTATTTTTCTATTTTTTAACGCCATCAAGTTATCTCTAATTTTTGTTCATTTCTTGATGGTGTTAAAAAATTAGTTTAACCTTAAATTTTAAATTATTAGAAGAGACTCTAAAATGTAATTTATATTATTTTTTAATATATTTTTTAAGTGAAAAATATTTAGGTTTTAAATTTACACATGTCCAAATTATCTTCTGTTTAAGCTTTTAGGTTAAAATGATCATTTAATATAATATTAGAGCTTTAACCAAATAGTTATAAATTTAAATCCCATCCATTTTATTCTTTTTTAGATTAAAAGATAATTTAAATCATAAAATAATATAAGAAAAATTATTGGAGAAGAATAAACAAGGAAGGGGGAAAGTTGACAGCTAAAATGACTCCGAGTCATTGCTTAAATTTTAATTTATTTTACCGCAAAATATGTTAAATGTTTTTGTTTGAGTGATTGAATTATATAAAATAAATTAAATTTAGCTGAAGTTATATTTTCTTGAAGTCATCATGAAAATAAAAATCATCGAGTTAAATTACATCGAATGTAATGAAGAGGACGACAAATTAAATGTTGTTAAGTGGTATAGAGAGTTGGGGACCGACCAAGTACAAATAATGAAGACTGTGTTAGGCCGTTAACAGTGGGATCAATGGAAAATGAAAAACACATTTAATATAATTATTAATTAATTAATTATATATAATTAATTAATTAGGACAATGTGGTTTTATTTTTCTAGTGATCCCACTGTTATATATAAATCCAATCATGAATCTGAGAATGAATTGAATAAAGACGACACTTCGCTATGATTTGACGCGTAAAATTATTTCTCTTGTAGAAAGAATTGGCACCTACATTCTACATCTGCAGTGGAGTGAGTAGGTGCAGCGTTATTTGTCGATGATCTTAACACAACAGTCAAGTAGCAATGCCCTGTGAAATAGTTTGAGGAAGGGGTGAAGACAGACTGTTCTTAATTTGTAGTAAATTGGTTGGTATAATGTAATATACTTTGTGTGTGTGTGTGTGTGTGTGTGTGTGTGAGCATACACATAACAATGTCTATTTAAGATGAATATAAAAAAAATGTAGAATATAATGACAATTGATACCCATTTATCATTTAATCTTTTGAAAAGTAATTTTCGTGATCTTTTAACCAAGTGATTGTTCATCAGCTTAGATATTATATAATAATATGAGGTACTTTCCAAACGCTAGGGTTTTAAAAAGCAAATGCGTGTATGTGGGTGTAATCTTTTTAATAAGAAAAATAAGGCACCAATGGTGTGCAGTAAGTGTTTGATAGTCTGATTAAAATTGATTTAAAAAAGTTTTTTATTGAGAAATATATTAAAATATTTTTTTTTTATTTTTAACATCATCACATTGAAAATGATCTAAAAATATTAAAAAAAAAAGTGTTTAAAAAAAAAACAATCTTAAAACACAATTACAAGTAAAAATGTAATTGGCAAATGCAAATTCTTTTGATAGTCGATTCCAGTGCAATCTGAGGGCATGAAAGAAGACGACTATAATTGAAGTACCCAATATCTAGGGAGAGATATGCTTGTAGGGATAGAACAAGAAAATGGAATCAGTCTCAAGGACGTGTGCTAACACTGTGCGTAGGAAAAGTGACACACTGACATGCAAAAATTGACACGTAGAGTGGCCCGAGTTCGCCGTGTATACTACGTCCATTCTTCCCATGCATGATTGTTCACTTGGCAGAGTGCGATGCCCAGAAAAGAGCAAGCCAATCTTAGCACTGTTAACGATCTGATAGAAAGTTTTCTAGTTTAGTGTGGCAGAAATTATGAGGGCATAGACCAAAATATGGATGCATGTATCGAGGATGAGATCCTTGATCACAATATTTGATATCATCGAGCTTGCAATTGGGATTTGCCGGTCACCCCTAGCTAGACAGAATCTCAATAATGCAGTCAGGAGGATGGCATGTTTTGATCATTTTACAGATGCATTGCAGAAAATATTAGCTGTATATATGGGCACGAGTGCAATTCATCATGCATCGAAAGTGTTTTTTCATCTATAAATATTTTTTTAAGCATTGATCAAAGAAGAAGAAGAAGAAGAAGAAAGGTGGTGATCATGCTAATTATCAGGGCACGAGTGCATCAAGAATTCCAGATTTAATTAAATCTAATTTATATAAAACAATTAATGCACTTCACTTCGACAAGGGGTTGGCCCAGCTAATTAAACCACCACCACGTCAAAGAACTTAAGTTCGAAATATTGTGGCACCATATATAGCCCTTGTTGGTGGCAACTACGACGTCCTATGACTCCACCCGAAGAGAATCCTTGAACTTTAGCCCTTGGCAAAGGTTTGGTGGGAGTTTCTTCGAATATATATCTCGGCTCGGCGCCATGGGTGCAATGTTTCTTGCTGGGGTTTTGGGTAGCTAGATTTTTAGCTTTAATTAAGCGCATGCATTAATTCAGAAGACAGAGAAACGCAGAATGAATGAGAGAATTGTTAAATCAAGCATTTTATAGCATAAAGATATTTATATTCATTTTGAATTATCAAGAACAATAAACTATATAAACTATAAAGTGAAAGCATGTCTAAATCTATATTTAGAAATCATTATCTAGAATCGTACGGATAAATTTCCAGATTAAAATGTTTTTCTTTGAAAATCCTTTGATTTTCTCTACCTTAATCTTATTTTCTCTCTGATAATAGAATGTCAGTATGAGAATGAATTAGCACGTGTAATCTAGGGATCATGACCATATATATAGGTAACCAAGTGTCTTTTGGTATTCATATTTTTTGACATTCTCACCCTTTAGTATTCTTATTTTAACTCATCACTAAAATATGAATAACTCTTTAATCTCTACACATTAAAGGTCCACATCCTATTAGATGCATCAAAATCCAATTGCCTAAAAAAATATTTAACAAATTATTTTAATTAAATTTTATTTTATTTGACAGTACACAAACATATAATTATTCTAATGTAAATCCAATATTGAATTAATGATCAACAAGAATCTCTGGTAAAAAATACTTGCAAGCACGGGACATAATCTGATGATTCATTAACCCGGGAGGGGGGCCTCTCGTTTTGAAACCTGGTGTGTGCCCTTGACTGTCTCCTAGTGGAGCTGCTTCGGTGCAGGACTATAAATTATGGAGGTGCCATGTCCTGATGCTCATATCCTGACAGGACCATTCCTGTCGTGCCTTGGCTCAAATGGTCTACACCTGTTGAGGCCAGTAGTTGGTTTTTCGATACATCTAAGTAGCCATGTGAGCAGGCAAAGCAAATTCATGAATTGCCATGTAAATGTCATGGAACCCACACCTGAAGATCTTATCGAATCATGGGTGTGTTTCTTTTTATGTAGCGAGAATTAATGACGATTGAATAAAGCAAGATTTAACTTAGTAGTTAAAGCAATAATAAAAATGATTTCAACTAAGAAATGAATGCGAGAAGAATAAGAGTTTAAATAAAACTTGAAATTATAGCAAGTAGAAGCACTAATTTTAGAGAAAAAAATGTTTTTATGTTCAAAAACACTTCAAATATAATGCACATTTAAGATATAATATTTTTTTTTGAAATTTTTTGATGCTGTAAGATTTTCCAAACCTTTAATGCTCACTTTAATTAAAGGAAAAAATAAGGATAATTTTATTGAATTTGATCAAATTAACAAAAAAAAAAAAGGAAAGAAAGGAATGCTTAAAAAAATATATGAGAAAATAGTTTACATTAAAAAAAAAAAATTGTTTACGCGTGCGCGCATGTGTGTGTATTGCTCACCAAACAATTTTATTTTTATTTTTTGAGCACCCAACAATTTTGTTTTTATTGTTGAGCATCATTCATGGGATCACCATTCTTTTAATAACAAGTTTTTATTGTTATTGATTAATTTAAGGGTTTTAGTCCTATTTATCTTGATGATTGAATAACTTTTTGGCACACTAAGATTTCAGTAAGCAAGTTCATAATGTTGTTGTTAGACCTAATAATATCCAAAAAATAATTTCATGAGATATCAAATGTCTAATTGATTGTGTCTAACTATGATTTCTTTTTTTCTTATTAAAGTTTTTATTTTGGTGAGTACTTTGTCTATCATAATGTGTGTGGGGGGGGGTTAATTTAGAAACAAATGGTGTGTGTGTGTATATATATATATATATATTTTAATTCACTTGACTTTTAACACAAACATCATCTTATGCAACCAAATATATTTTCATGGTGGAACAAGTAATTATATTTTTTTTTTCAAATATTTCTAGCAAATTACACCACCACATAAAGTAAACATATACCTGTTAGTCGGTTTAGTTTCCTTTATATAAAAAATTCCAATTAGTGTCACTAAATCCCTCTATAACAACAAGAAAATCATAATAATTAATTTTATGATTAATAGTTTCTTTTAGATATTTTAAAAAATCTTTATAAAGCACTCTAATGTGAAACAATTAGGTTGTATGTATGTGTAATATAATTTACCAAATGCATATGTTATAAAGTCTAATATGATTTTCTAAATACAATAAAAATCCTATAATCTGAGAATATATATATTGAATCACATTTTCACTATTATTATTTTTTATTTAGTAAAAAGATCAAAATAACTACGTATTGAAATAATTTAAACTTTTAATATTTTTGAAATGTAACGTGACTAAGTCAAAGCAAAATTATTATTATTTATTAATAATTTAATTTCTAAAATAACATTAGCAATCCCAATATCCATCATATTAAAAATATTAGTCAAGAAAGATTTGGTAATATTTATAACTTGAATATTACTACGAGTATCATAATGTTATCAATATATTATTAAGAAATCATCTCATTTAAAAACTTAAATTGTTAGTTGAGACTCTATAATATGATCTATATTATTTTCCAATATACATCCTCAAGTAAAAACACTTTAGCCTTGAAACTTGCATATATCCACATTATTTTATAATTGATTTTTATCAAATAGAATTGGAGTTGTGAGATTCGAACTTATAATTGTTATGTCAATAAGGATCTGATACCATGTTAAAGAATTATTTCATCAAAAAAACTTAATTTGTTAATTAAGATCTCAAAATATAATGTATATGATTCTCTAATACATAAATATCACGTGGTCATTTTAATTCTTTAAAAAAAATAAACAAATTTATCAATTGAATTTGTTTAAAACTTGTCATATATCAAGACTTGATTAAACTTTTCACCATTATTTACTAAAATACACACATAAAAATTTTCATTTTTTATAATAAAAATAGAAACACACTTAACAATCTTGCGTATTTATATATTATTTTCAAAAAAAAAATTTCGGACATGCAACTAAAGACGGACAAATTCTACTTGGAAGGAAGCAACATCGTAACGGAAGTTTCTCGAAATGGATCACCAAGATCGTGACAAGTGTCGAAGTCCAGCTAGCCTTGATGGTGACGAGGAACTGTAACTGTATTATATGCCTTCGAGATCGAGTGCGTCCAGGAAGACGGAGGTTCCATGCTCCAGAGACCTCCACGTACGCCCCTACTATTCCGTACAGGTGATGTGGAGCCTACTGGAGAAGGTGGGTACCAGGTAGGTATCAAATCAGATGTGATAGGTCGGATATCTTAAGATTTCCGACGTTTGAGCTGGATGCCATTCTCACAAAAGGGAAAGCGGGGATTCTAAAATAGATTTTCATCACAAATTAAAAGGATTCTATCAAAGATATTTTCTCAATTAAATAATTTGTTTTTCATATAAAGACAAAAATATAATTATTCTCAAAAAAATTGGTATAATTGGATTCTAGCCTTATTTTAATTATTATTTAATGCTAAGATTTATCTACATATAATTTATTAAATTGGATAATGGAGTTCGATAGCTATTAAAAACACAAGAATAATTACAAAACCATATAAAAAAATTTAATTTCATACTATTTCCCCTACTTCTTTCCTTTTTTTATTCGCCGTATTGTTAATATATATAAAAAATAAAAATATTAAAATAAAAATGACCAAAATATATATAGATGTAGAAAAATCAAATAGACAAATGAACATAAATACAACAAATTTGTTAAACTATATATATCGATTAAATTAAATATCAACTAACAAAAAATCATAACATAACACGGTAATACCAAACATAAGTCTAAGTCTTATGTATGGCAAGAGAAAATGCATGCTTCTCGGATCACCTCCATGTATTAATAATTAATTTGGGATTGCTGACTTCGTTGGTGTAAAAAAGAAATTCAATCCTTAATTGTTGACATAATACAGGTATCCAAAATTTAATCTTTGACTTTAGTGTGTCGTGAAATTTATCCAAAACTATTTAAAAAAAAAAGTATTTTGAAAACAAATGCAGTAAGTCATCATCTTTCTAGTTTTGAACGACTCTCTACCCATGTTCTGAACTTGGAAACAAAATTTACCCCATTTAATTGAAAAGATAGAAGAAAGATGTATATTGATTGGATTAATATTACAGACCTTAGGTCTTGTATTTGTACAGTAAAAGTATTCCTATAAGTTAGGAATCGGAAACTACATTACAGGAAATTATGCTATAAGATAGGAACTATAACAGGAAGATAATATGTACGGATTATCTATTTCTATATAAAGATAATGTTAACGTTTATCTTGCTAATACTCCCCCTCAAGTTGGAGAGTGAATATCCTGGACTCCCAACTTGCGAATCATAGGAACGAAACTCTCCTTTCCCAAAGACTTGGTCAAGATATCTGCAAGCTGATGTGCAGAACTCACATATCTTGTGATCACTGAACCGTCTTGAATCTTGTCTCTAATGAAATGGCAATTCATCTCAATGTGCCTAGTCCGCTCATGAAATACTGGGTTGGCTGCTATGTGCAAGGCAACCTTGTTGTCGCAAAATAATAGAGCTGCTTTATGATGTATTAGACCCAAGTTTTTCAATAGTTAACGTAGCCATGTCAACTCATAGCAGGGTCCTGTCATTGCGCGATATTCGGCCTCGACGGAAGAAAGGGAAACCGTTTTCTGTCGTTTTGACCTCCAGGATATCAATGACGGTCCATGAAAGACACAATAACCTGTGGTGGATCTCCTAGTAAGTGGGCAACCTGCCTAATCCGAGTCACAATAAGCCCTTAACCTGAAATCATTATTCGACGAGAAAAACAAGCCTTGACCCTGTGCACCTTTCAAATATCGGACAACCCGAAGTGCTGCTTCCATGTGAAGTTTTCTGAGCTCATGCATAAATCTACTCAAAACATGTATTGCATATGTTATATATGGCCTTGAAACTGTCAAGTAAATCAATCTACCAACCAATCTTCTATACTTACTCGGTTCTTTCAACAAAACACCCTGGTCTGATAACTTCAAACCTTGTTCCATAGGAGTGTTAATTGGGGCAGCCCCTAAGAAACCAACATCCTCAATGATTTCCAACGCATATTTGCATTGACAGATCAAAATACCTTTCTTGGATGCAGAAACTTCAATACCAAGGAAGTACTTTAGATTACCAAGGTCTTTAAGATTAAATTGACTATGCAGGAATTTCTTAGTGTCAGCAATGCTAGCATGATCATTTCCAGTAATTAGAATGTCATCAACATATGTCAATAGTGCAGTAAAGAGCTTGCCTTGTGTTTTGGTGAACAAAGAGTAATCGGCTCGAGATTGAACGAAACCAACTAAACAAATAGCCTCTGAGAATTTAGCAAACCACTATCGAGACGCCTGTTTCAAACCATACAGTGACTTATGTAGACGACACACCAGATTATTCTCTCCCTGTCACTGTAAGCCAGGTGGTGAAGACATGTAAATTTTCTCTGCTAGATCGCCATGAAGAAAGGCGTTGTTCACGTCCATTTGATGCAAAGACCACCCTTGAGCTGCGGCTAAGGCGAGCAAGCAGCGAACTGAAATAATCTTGGCAGTGGGAGAAAAGGTGTCCTGATAATCAATGCCCTCCAGTTGAGTGAAGCCCCTGGCGACCAACCGTGCTTTGTGCCTTTCAACTGACCCATCTAATCGGAGCTTGACCTTATACACACATCTGCAGCCAATGGGAGTTTTACCAGTGGGAAGTGTAGTAAGAGTCCAGGTGCCGTTAGCTTGCAAAGCTTGTAACTCAGAAGTCATGGCCTTCTGCCACTCAGGATGAACAACTGCCTCTGAATAGGACTTAGGTTCAGTGATTGTCCCAATTTGAGCAACAAAGGATCTGTAATGGGGCATGTATCTGTGATATGAGAGGTGATTAGATAGAGGATGGAGAGTACCTTTAGTTGGACCCAGCGACAAAAAAGTTGATTGGTCAGTGTAAACATTGTTGCAGACGAAATCCTTTAGTCTGATCGATGGAACGGTCTGACGACTTGAGCGACGGAGAGGAATAGGGACAGGGATGGGGGTAGTTTGTGAAGTAGGGGGTGATGAGGGCTCAAATGGTGGAGCTGAAGGAGATGGCCGTGTGGGTGAAAAAGGTGATGGTGAGTCACGAGGTGAAGGGGACATGTGTGATGGCTCCGGCAAAGGAGAGGAAGATAGGGAATTTGGTAAAGGGGGCTTAAGGGATTGTGACAGGGAAGCATCTGATGTGGAAGGAAAGGAATTGGGCCAAGGGATGTCACGGGCCATAATAGGAATTGGGCCAGTCTCAGGTGGGGAAATGGGTGGGCCAGTCTCGGGTGGTGAAATGGACTGGACAGATGCATAAGGAAAGATGGTTTCATGAAATCTGACATCGCAGCTGGTAAAAAAAAATTTATTTGACAAATCAAATAATTTGTATGCCTTTTGTCCAACGGGATAACCAATGAAAATTAAAGGAATGGAACGATAATCAAATTTATGAGAAATACGGACATTAGTAGCATAAGTTAAACAACCAAAAACACGGAGATGAGAAAAGGAGGGTTGTTTTGAGAAAAGAAGTTCAAAAGGAGTTTTTAGAGAAAGAACCGGAGAAGGCAATTGATTGATTATGTGGACGGCAGCAAGAGCACATCCCCCCCCCCAAAAAAAAAGGTAGGGAGATGAGCTTGAAATTTTAAAGCGCGAGTCACTTGTAAAATGTGATGATGTTTATGTTCCACAACCCTATTTTGTTGAGACGTGTAAAAGCAAGAATATTGAAATACAACCCCATGAATTTCTCCGAGGGTGGTGGTGGCCGGTGTGGCAGAGTGTCGGGGTACTGGCTGTGTTAGTTGTCGTGATGGGATAGCGATGACAATGCCTTCAAAATAATTGTATGATCCTATGAGTTTGGTTGATTTATGTAAAATGTTATGTTTTTGTAAAATTTTATAATTTAAAGTTTTTATTTAGTGATGCAAGTTTGCAGGTTAACAGGGTATTTTAGATAATCTGTTTATATATATATATTTGAAAGAGCATGAATGGTCACCTTCTTAATTCTCATTTTAGATTTAAATTTAATGGTGTGCATTAAGTGAGGGAGGAAAGGATGAAAGATGATTAAGATGTTTTTATTTTTATTAAATATTAAATTATAATAATCTAAATTAATGAATGTTACAAAACATGATATAAATAAAAGTTATGATATAATTAGGATATTGACCAATTATCTGATGAGTTATCCAAAATATGCAAAAGAACAACCAAAATTAATCGAGCCAAATGGTATTCCAAATTAAAAATTACACGACATTTCAAATAATTATTTTTTTTAATCTACAGATGAACAATTCACTACCATTCCAATATGTTTTTTCCCCATAAGAATGAGTTGGAAACTTGTAGATGAAAAAAAATATATTTTGAGTTGTGCAACTTTTTTATGTATTTTTTTAGATTGTTTTATTTTTTAAAATATTTTTTATTCTTTATTTTTTTAATTTAAAATAATTTTTACACAAAGTGATAAATCACAAACACCTTATCACTATGATATGGAGTCGACAAGGCGATTGAAGTGACCTGTAATTAAGTAGTAAATTTTCTCAATCAATCAAAAGGAAATCAGATAATCACAATAATTAAAAGTGTTTATAAATTAAATCCTTTCTTGCATGATGCACGAGGCCCAATACCAATCTTGCACTTTAGCATGCGTGTCACGAAATACAGCTCGTGCTCATCTTCTTTCACTGATTCATCTATCATCATCTTCCTGTTTTTTTCATGTTTATTCTCCTAAACGAATTAAGTTATTTAAAAATTTAAATTTATAAATGAAATTTTATAATATAATTTATATTATTTTTTAATATACAAATCTAATTTATTTTATGCTTGATTTTTATCCAATAAAATAAATATAATAAAATTTAAATTTATTACTGCTAAATCATACCATATTCAGAATCCATACTCACAACACTGTGCTAGTAGTTCCAACCTGTAAACAAAATCTTTTGAACGCATTGATGCAGTCTATTTTTTTATTGTCTTTTTATAGAACACGGAGTCGAACTCGATCCCCTGAAAAATATACCCAGCTTGACCGTACTGAGAATCGATTTTGAAGGCCGGCTACACTCAGAATTTAACAGTTTCCCGATTATATTTCTTCCGACTTCTTATGCCGGAGAAGTTGGGAGAAGGCCATGAAAGTCAAGAAGAAGACACCAGTTGTTTCTTGGATTGATTAAATAGCTACCTTCCCAATCTACCAATAAAAAAAGAGTTGAATATATATATATATACACACGATATTTTGTATGATATTCCTAGAAAATTCTATTTTCGAAGCATCTTGGATTTGAATTTCTCAACATGACGAACTGGGAATAAATTCTGGCAATCTGTGATCAGTATTTTGTATGGCCAGCCACTTGTAGTCAAATCTTGAACGCATAAAACAGAGGTTCACTATAAAAGAATGAAAAATTTTATTTTTATTTTAAATTAATTTTTTTTGGTATTTTTATATTATTTTCATGTGCTGATGTCAAAAATAATTTTTTTAAAAATAAAAAAATATATTATTTTAATTTTTTTGAACAAAAACCTTTAAAAAAACCATCACAATTATAATATCAAATAGTAACTAAAACTTAAATTGGGTTTACTGGAAATTTTATGCATGGGAATTTTAATGAGTATTTGAAGAGAGAAAAATTTTTTATATATATATTATTTAAATGACAGAAATTCATTCTAAAAATATTGAGAAAATAGATTTATTTTAGATTCTTATCTTTTTTTTATTTAACAAAACAACTTTTCTTTTCTATATTTGTTTTTTCTATTCCTTTTGTATTTTAAAGTAATAAAAACTCACTTTAAAATCATTTTAAAGACCAATTTATTCTATGTTTTTGTCTTTATCTATTTGAGAAAAGGTTGTCTGTTCTGTATTTGTTCTTTCTATTTCTTTTATATTTTAAAATGACAAATTTGTATTATGCTTTTTATCTTCATGTATTCGACTCTTTTATATTTGTTATTTCTATTTCTTTTAAAATGACAGAAATCCATTCTAAAATTATATTAGAAACATATTTATTTCATGTATTTTGTTTTTATCTATTGAGCAGAACAAGTTTTGTCTCTTCTTTGTTCTTTCTATATTAAGACACTTGCCAGATACAACAATACAGTCATATTTTAAAAACCAGTCTGCAAATTAAATTAGATTTTTTTTTTTTTTTTGAACAATGAGATGTATGTTAATATGATCATCAATGTTTTTTCAATTCTTCTGTGATACAGAGCATTCTCCTGTGAATCTAGAATTTCTACCACGTATCATCCCTTGCCACCACCAAAACCAGAAAGCCTCGTTTTCTTACCGTCATAGCCAAATTCATTCTGTCAGGTTCAGTTCATATATATGGTAGACAACTAGACAGAGCAAGGATGGAAACAGTAAACGGCCCTATCCCCACATCACTACAGTTGCTGTATTCTGTATTATAACAGTGATTGTTTTTACAGTATTTTATACTTGAAAATATATCAAAATAATATTTTTATAATTACTTTTAAGTGATTCTGTGTGGTCACTTTACTTGAAGATTATATGAACACATTAAGCAGGAGTGATGAGGAATCAATGGTAAATTCTTGGACCTGCTATAAAGAGGAGACCTTGGCGAGAAGTTGTAAAACATCTGGATAGGCTTGGGTGTGAATATCCATATTTTCCATGGTAAAATCTGCCCACTAGTATGGGTTTGTTTCCTATTAAATTAATACCATATATATAACTGAGAGATCACACTTAATGTTTTTTTGTCTTTATTCTTTTGGACATCTATAAATCGGCTTCCTCTCCCGCTCTCCCCATGACTAGAATAACCATTTCCAATACCTTGTGTGATACTGCTGCTAAAACCTACTCACAGGCGAGGGAGAGAAAGAGATGGGAGGGATTCTTGCTTACGTTCTCATCTTTCTTGTGATTGTAGTGTCTTATATCATTAAGAAAAGAGGCAAGAAAGAAGCCTGTACAGGAATTAAGCTCCCACCAGGCTCTTTGGGTTGGCCTTACATTGGAGAGACTCTTCAACTCTACTCTCAAGACCCAAATGTGTTCTTTGCTTCCAAACAAAAAAGGTTCTTCCTTTTGTCCCCTCTTAATTATTTCCCATGATCATCTTTGAATCCTTCTGATTTCATCATCCCCCCTCCCCTCCTGTGCGTATTAGTTTTCTTTTTGAACGTTTTGTTTGCATGCAATTGAATGTGGTGTCCATGGTGATATAGGTATGGAGAAATATTCAAGACCCATATTCTTGGTTGCCCTAGTGTTATGCTGGCTAGCCCTGAGGCAGCTCGGTTTGTGCTCGTGACACAAGCTCATTTGTTCAAGCCAACATACCCCAAAAGCAAGGAACACTTGATTGGCCCATCAGCTCTTTTTTTTCATCAAGGAGATTACCATGTTCGTCTAAGGAAGTTGGTTCAGGGATCCTTGACTCTGGATGCAATTCGAAATTTGGTTGCTGATATTTCGGCCACAGCAACCTCTACCTTAGACTCATGGGATGGTGGGCATGTCCTTAACACCTTTCAAGAAATGAAAACGGTTAGTTGGCGAGGTTCAATATGCAGTCAAAATTTAGCACAGATCGATTTTTTAATGCTACTTTTCTACTTTTGACATGTTACACCCAGCCTAGATCCTATATGGCTTTCTTTAAGAGTTAATTCTTAGTGAATCTTTACGTAGTTTTATATTCCTTGCTTATGCAAACGAGCCATTTTTAAAGTTCTTTTTGCATTATTTACATGATCTTACTCAGAATCCTCAAATTCTCATGGATTTGTGCTCTACAATTGCAGTTTTCGTTTGAAGTAGGAATACTAGCAATTTTTGGCAATTTGCAAGCCCATTATAGAGAAGAATTGAGTAGGAGCTACAGAATTGTGGATAAAGGCTATAATTCCTTTCCAACAAGCCTCCCAGGAACTCCTTTCAAGAAGGCAGTGCTGGTGAGCAAAACAAACAAGAGTACATTTACCTTTAGATTTTGTTCTATGCTGTCTCATAAATTTTCCTTCGACATACATCAACTCTTCTAATAATTTCTCAAAAATGGATGCCCTGCAGGCAAGAAAGAGGCTAGGCAAGATTCTTGGTGATATTGTTTGTGAAAGAAAAGAGAAGAGATTGCTTGAAAAGGATCTCTTGGGATGTCTATTGAACTCAAAAGATGAGAAAGGAGAAGTCTTAACTGATGATCAAATCGCGGATAACATTATCGGAGTGCTTTTTGCTGCTCAAGACACCACAGCTACTGCCATGACATGGATTGTCAAGTATCTCCACGACAACCAGAAAATTCTAGAGGCTGTGAAGGTATGATTAAGAACAAGCCAAATCATCAGCAGGGTCTAGAACAAGTCTTTCTCACATTTGATTTGTTTCTTTTCTGTCTTTGAATTCTATCCATAGATACAGTAATTAATTGTTGATAATTATTAGTGATGATGTTTTCTATAGGCCGAACAGATTGCAATTCGCAAACTGAACGGTGAGAAAAATCAACCATTGAGTTGGAGTCAAACTAGGAACATGCCACTTACCCACAAGGTATGCAATCATGTTACAGAACTGTGCTCCTAACACTTCCAAGCACAGGGCATGGATTTTAGAATTGTAAATTTGTACTTCTACTTATTTGCCTAGTGGGATATCATTATGTTATACAAATGGCTAACATCAAGAAACTACGGATTGCCAGGTTGTGCTGGAAAGCTTGAGAATGGCAAGCATTATATCTTTTACATTTAGGGAAGCAGTGGCTGATGTCGAATACAAGGGTAAGAGGAAGTATAACTCATATCTATTAGAATTTCCAGGTATCTGAGTCTAAGACTCCTAGTAGAAAATCAAAGTCTTAACAGTTTGTCTATCCCTGGAGACCCACTCATATCGATTTAGCAAATAACCGGGCGTCCTGTTCAGATGGGGTGGTCAAATTCGACTGTATTTTCAATATGTGGAGAGAAAACGCAAGATCAAAGACGATCCTACTTAGATGGAGTGGTCAATTGAGCTCATATTGGACCTGGCCATAATTCTTTCAGCATTTATCATAGAAATCCACGTTTAGGAAAAGTGACTAAAACCGAACTTTGTGGCAGGGTACTTGATTCCGAAAGGTTGGAAGGTGATGCCTTTGTTCAGGAACATTCATCACAATCCAGAATATTTTAGTGATCCTAAAAAATTTGATCCTACAAGATTCGAGGTATGAATAAACATGGTAATTTATGGTTTGTGACCAAGGAATTTCTTCTCTTTTTTTCAGATTTTTATTCTCACTTTTTTTGTGTGTGCGTGTGCGTGCAGGTTGCACCAAAACCCAATACATATATGCCATTTGGTAGTGGACAACATGCCTGTCCAGGCAATGAACTTGCCAAGTTGGAGATGCTTATTATGATCCACCATTTGCTCACCAAGTTCAGGTACAGTCGAGAATCACAGCGAATGTATTGTCTGCCTATATTTGGTTAACGAATGTGAAATACCCTCCTGCTGATCCCCTCCAACGAGATTTGCCCATAAAACTTTTTCCTAATCTGCTTGATCTCAGCATTCCAGTCTCTGTTGACGTGCTGTATGGAAGATTTTAGTAGCTAAACAATTCGGTGATCTCAAGCGTTTAATCCAAAACAAACGTAGGATACATTGTGGGGGGGAATTATAAGAAAATCTAAAAGATATATCAGATTCACGGTGCCTTGTTCTTGGAGATTGCTCAACCTCTGTGTAAGAAATTGACGAGAGCTTCTTGTTATTTTGCTTTGCAGATGGGAAGTGGTGGGATCTCAAAATGGGATTCAGTATGGCCCATTCCCCGTGCCATTGCATGGACTACCAGCAAGATTTTGGAAAGAATCTACCAGCTAGGATAGATGTGCTCTTTTTATAACCTGAGATGCTATTTGTCTCCAAAAATGCTCCTTATTTTAACAAACAGTATTGTATTCCTTTTTAGCCATGTATTTCTTATTGCTCCAAATTAGCAGGAGGGTCTAAGCCGTACCCTCTCCCAGAGCTCATTTGGGGATTGTAAGAGAAGATTCCTATTTCTCTTTTCTACTTCTATCTCTTATGATTCTCTCCTTGTGATTCAGCCATTTTTTTTTATATCTAATCTACGATATATATAATAATCTTCATGAAGGTTTGATTCTAAATGATCAAGCATGCATTGCACGCTGCATCGATCCAAATTCCCTGGCTTTTACGTGAAGAATGAGTTCTTTTCTCGACACATCGTACAGTTAATACGAAATTAAAGCTTTCTACACTCTAGATCAGCTGTAAATTTTAAAGAAATATATATATATTTTTTAAGCTCTTAAATTATGAAATTTATTATAAAATAATTTACAAAACTATTTAAATAAGAGTTAAACTTCTTCTTTTTTATTCGAGAAAATTTTATAATCGAAAAACGTATTTTATAGATCCACGTGAGCGAATAAAATCTCGGTTGTCTCAAACTTTTACAAGAGATACATGTTTTGACTTAAATTCGAAACCTATTGTACATATATCATTAAACTATTTACATAAGCATTAAACTTCTTCTTTTTTATTTGAGAAAACTTCATCTCCAGAAAACGTATTTTGTAGGTCAAGGTAAGTGAATAAAATATCGATTGTTTCAAGTTTTTACAAGAGATACATGTATTGACTTAAACTCGACACATGTTGTGCATATTTCAAGTCTATTTTAATGTATTATTAAACTAATCTAGACTTAAAAAAAAAAAAAAAGAATCCCTATATTGGATAAATAAAAAAAGAAAAACATTGCACTGCCGGAAGGTATTCTTGGCCTTAGCCTTTAGAAAATATTTCAGCGATGCAAGTATCATATATACAAGATTAGATTTCAAATTTTAAATTAATATATTATTTATTTATTTTACATGTAAGAATTTATCATATAATAGTTTTAATTAAATACATATTTCTCAAGACTGTATTTTAAAAAAAAACATAAGTAAATGTATTTTTTTTATAAAAAAAAACAATTGGAAGAGCTATCTTTCATGGGTGGGAACGTAGCCCAGGCTTAAGTTGAGTAACATCACATTTTTTACATGGCCACGTGTCTATTAGAAACGTGGTCACGGATTTGCCCCCCAGGGGACTTCTCTGAAAGAGGCTGCACGATAGCCAATTGTTGGCCTGTGATTGGCCTCGTTTCAAAAAGATAGCTTCAATGGCTGGAAGGCACCTCTTAAAGGGCACAGACTTCGGCTAACTCCAAATCTTTTACCTGGATTATGGTCATGGACCCTACTAAAATGTGGCTGCTAGAGCTTGATAGCCCTAACGCCATCCCAAGTGGCTCGAGATTTGAAGGACAGGTGATGTCGGAGAAGCATTTTTGCACAGGTTTTTTCATATTTCACCAATGATTTTGTACGGTAGATAGTAATAGCACTCGGTGCCAATATAACAATGCTGACCCACTTCCTGTGTTTAAAGGACCTGAGCCGGCCCTCAGGAGTGTGCACCATGGACCATCTCCCCGGGGCCATCCAGAACCCATCCTCCCCGTTTCACGATTTAGGATTTGGGAATCCCGGGAAGAGGAATAAACGACATGCTGTTCGTTCATAGGATGGGCAGATCATTGTGCAGAATCTCTCTATAAGCAAAGACATCGAAAGCCAATAATGTCATGATGATTCCTGAACCACAGGTGATGAAGACAGAATAGCCTGTCCTCGGTCGTTGCCCAGCTTTTCTCATGTTGTTTTTTTGGCCCAGATTGTAGACTCGCGAGGTTAACATGTGGGTCGACTACCCGGTGGGTTTAACTTGTAGGTTAGTGAGTATCTCCAAGTTTATTCTAAAACGATATTATTTTAGATAAAAAAAAAGGTAATCAGGATTAATTTAGTCATATTTCACTTAGGTTTTGATAAATTAGTTTGTGAGTTGACTCCCAGGCCACTCGAATTTGACTGGGTCAACTCTCAATTTGATTTGAAAATAAACTCAGCACATGTTCCAAATCAATGAGTCATCTGATCTAGATGAATCTGATAACTATTGATTTAAGCATATTCTAACAATTTAAAACTAGATAGATAGTTTACAGTTTATTGGAAAACACAATACATGTGCATAATCAATGTGTATTGAAGAATGGGAAAAAAATCACGACTTGACATTATAAAATAATTGGAAAAAAAAATACATTTGTCAATCTCATGAATCAAAACATGCAAGGATGAAATCTATGAAAAAAAAATCAATTAATAAATAGAAGATTTCGAAAACAAAGAAGCAACAAAATCAAGTGAGGTCACCAAAATTGATGAGCCGGATCATGAAAACAAAATAACTCAATACATGGCAAAACAGTTGGTTAACACTTGAATCGAGTGACTCGGGGTTTGGAATAAGTCAAGTTTCAAAAGAAATTCAGAGAGAATTGATCTGGTGTGGAACGATTACAAATATGAATTACCCATAACTTGATCAACATTAGAAAACCTAGTCAAAATTAAATCAAGACTTGTTGAATATTTTCCTTTATTTTTTCTTTTTAAAATAGCATCATTTTTTTATGAAATAAAATAAATTGTTTGACTTGGATTAACTTGGTTTAACCGACCTAACATGTTCGGTTAACTTAAGTCAACCTACTGGTACTTGCCCTTGATCAACTCCCAAAAAAATGAGAGGAAAATCTAAAAATTTTAATTGAATAGAAAATAAAAATATATCATTAGAATCCAAAACAAAACATAATAAAAATCAAGAAAATAAGGAATAAAGTTTTTTTTTTAAATCAAGATAATGGATTCAATGATGAAATTGAAAATAAATTAAAAAATAATAAAAGGATTAAGAATCAAAATTTTAAATCTAAAGGGGTGGTGTCACCCTAAATATCATCAAATTTTGAATTGAACAGTAATAGTGAAAAAAAATTCAAATTAACAAAAGAATCTAATAAAAAAATAAAAATCAAAAGGTGAGAATGGGAATGGGGTCAAATTTGAAAGAAAAAAAAAAAAAAAAACAAGATGGTGGATCCAGAGATGAAATTGATAACAAATCAAAGTTTTTTTTTTTTTTAAAAAAAAAAGGGCTAGGAATCAAGATTTGAAATCAAAACATTGAGGGCCTAACATTAAATATCATTAAACTTTGAATTGAAATGTTAAATTGAAAAGATAAATTAAATTTACAAAAGAATTTTTTTTTTAAAAAAAAAACAAGATTATAGATCCTATGATGAAATTAAAAACAAATTAAAATTGATGAAAGGGAGAAAAATCAAGATTTTAAATCAAAACATTGAGAGTCTAATATTAAATATCATAATACTTTGAATTGGATGATAAAATTGAAAAGAGAAACCAAATTCACAGAAGAATCCAGATCAAAAACAAAAATCAAGATTATAGATCCAAGGATGAGATTGAAAAAAAAAATGATAAAGAAGATAAGAATAAAACTCAAAGATCAAGATATCAAAGGACAAATATAAAATCTCATAAAATATGAAGATAAAAAAGTTGATTTTTTTCATGGGTAATATGAAATTAAATGGGAAGGAGACATAGAGAGGAGAGAAAAAATGGGAAGGGCAATTAGTGACAAACTATCATTCAAAACATCGCACTCATCATTCCAAATATTGGTGTTTGTGTAAGATGTACCATCAATTTTTTTTTAATAAATTTAAAAAATAAAGAAAGAATGAACCACCCCTGACCCAATCTAATAATAAGGGGAAAATCTATCAGAAATGACAAAAACAACTCTTACCCTAAAGCTTATAAATTTTATATATGGGGTGATTTAATCATTCTATTTTAAAGAAAATAAAAAAACCAAAAACACCACCTGAAATGATTAAATTAAAATAACTTTGAGGGATATTTTCATATTTTTATTGCTTTATAAAAATATGAGATGACAACTACCATGAACCTTGTGAATTTGACAATGAATTTGAACCATTACAAAAATAGCAAACCACCCTTATACCAAAACGTGTTGTTTTTATATGGCAGGGGTAAAGTAATAAGTTTACTATACAAAACACAATAGATTGTGAATGTATGCACAATGAAAGTCTAATATATTTTAGCTATATATATAATAAATAAAATCACATGTAAGCATCAAACATGTAATTTGATCATAATATAGCGTTTTCTTTTTATTTTTTTAATTTGAAAGAATCGGCATCTGGTATATATAATACTAGCCAATGCCCCCGCACCTTATTATGGATGACACCATATGTGTTTTAAAGCAAAAAATATTAATTATGCGAGTTTTTTATTATAATATAATTTTTTTCAAAATAATAAATATGTGCAGAATTCTTGTCAAGTGAAAATTTTCTATAAAATATATGAATTTTAAATCGATATAAATTTATGTGTTTAGTAGGTTTCAACAAAATAACCAACATAAAATTATCATTATCATTAAAAAAGCAAGAAGATTCATATATCTGATTTATTTGAATGATTAAATTCACTGTATTAAGATTAATTTATTTTATAATTCAATTTAAATAAAAATAAAATAAAATATAAATTGTGAGATTACTTGCAATAATCACATAACAAAAATAAACAGTTAATTTTCTATCTATAAAAAGACAAAAACATAAATTGAAAATTCATTCCTACGTTACTGTCTTTATCATTGCTATAATAGTTAAAATTATTATCAACATTACTGCCCAAATAATTAAAAACATTAAATTATCCCGAAAAATTAAAAAACAAATTACAAAAAAAAATAAAAAAGAATCACTAAAATTATCATTATTATTGCACAAATAATAAAATCATAACAATTATTTGATTCAAAGAACAAAAAAAATAAAAAAAAAACATAAAAAAACATGAACAAAGGAAAAAATTGAGCAGCATTAATTTTAAAATAATCACCAACATGAATTAAAATTTCAGGATTGAACCAATTAAAAATAAAACCGTAATAAAAAAAAAAGACAAAATTAAAAACAAAAACTAAAAGTATAGAAATATAAATATGAATAAAAAATAAACATTGTTCAATAATGACAAAAAAAACAAAATGAATTATTATCAAATAAAAAATTCAAAGAATAAGGACCAAAATAAAAAAAAATATATATAATTAATTTCAATCGAATGATAAAATTGAAAAGAAAAAAAACCCAGGAACAGAAACAAATAAAAGTATTTTTTCAAAAGTTATAATGTAAATTTGTTACAAAAATTAAAAGAATAAGGAAAGAAATGAAATGTAGCATATATGATTAATTTGAATTTGAGGATACAATTAAAACAAACCAAAACAAAATATATAAAATTGATACCAATTTAAGGATAAAATTAAAACCTTGGGACCACAGCAAATAAAAGTATTTTTTTAAAAAAACTTGCAGTGTAATTTCATTAAAAAAATAAAAAAATAAGGACCAAAATGAAGAATAAAATATATGACTAATTTTAATTGGAGAACATAATTGAAACAAATTAAAATAAAAATATATAATTAATACCAATTAAAGTATAAAATCGAAACAAATAATGGCATTTGTAAAGGTATTTTCTGTAATTTTGTTAAAAAGTTAAAAGAATGAGGATTGAAATGAAAAATAGCTTATATGATCAATTTCAATTGGAGGATAAAATTAAAACAAATCAAAATCTCTATATCGAAAAAATTAAAGGAACAAAAAAAATCAAAAATAAAAAGAATATGGACTTAAATGGAATTAACATATATAATCAGTTTTAGTCGAAGGGCACAGTTGAAAACAATCAAACTTTCAATTAAAATAATTAGGAATAAAAATGAAATCAAAACCTTCTACACACATGAAGGACTTAGACGTAAGTTACAACGGTAGGAGAGAGTAAACAAAGAAAAAAACTAAAATTGTTCGTCGAAGATTCCCCAAACATTGGAGAAAGGCATGCGTTGCACTAGTAGATAGAGGACAGGGCAGCGCATCAGGTGGCAAGACAGACGTGAAGTTTCGACTGCATAACGACCTTGTAAGCGCTGTCTGAAACGTGTGTGCACAGGAAACACTATAGACGTGTCAGAATGACGCGCCTGCAGTATTTCAGTTAAAATAATAAAATATCGATCAATTACCTACATATCCCTACATCTATTCATAATCACGAAAAAACTAGTGCGAAAAATACAGCACTGCCCCCTGATACAATATTCAATTTTATCTTTTTAGGAGGTTATTTCAGTTGTTTTAATGTAAAAAGTGTTTTGAAAAACCGAAACCACCCTCGAACCCAGAGCAAATATTTTGTTGTTTTCAGACGCTAATTTTGTAGTTTTACTGTGCAATAAATTCAGAAATATCATCTATATCTCCTGGAAATTTCTTAAATGCCCCTGGTCCCGGGGGCTAACTATTTTCGGCTATGAAGTAAAATGGTTATTACATTGTAGCAATTCTCGGTGAACTGTGTCTAGATGAATAGTGGAGAAATGCATAGTAAAATGACAACACCATTTATATTTTAGTTAATGAGATTGGATTCCTTTCCGACAGGACTCTTGGGGTCTACCTTGTTCTGGAGTTTCCTATACCCTGATTTTTCCGCACTCAGAGTATGAGAATGCCATTCGTAAAAACAAACAGCTTCAACCATGACTTGGAGCATGCTTCAAGCCTAAAACAGTTGCACTTGTATAGAATGTTACAAGATGGTCGCTCAATACCTCTTGCAGCTGCAGCAAAATGACCAGCACGCCTTAAAGTTACGAAGTAACCCCCTCCCTTCAAAAGCAGAAACCGAAATAGCATTTAAAAATAGTGTTGATTAAATAGAAAAAACAAAAGTTCGAAGATGGACTTGTACTGGTATGCTTAAAGAAAACTTTATGTTTCAAATGAAGCACACCCTGTATTTTATTGCAAATAAATATGTCCTATATGTCACATAATCAAATCTGTCTCCACATAAAGTATTACATAATTTTAGTACAGGAGTTTGAGATTGGACAGAACCATATTTAACTTAGGTGTCTTGAGCTGCTGGTGAAGTGTATTTCAGAATTGCTCCAAGAATCCTTTCTTTGTCCCTTGTAGGGAACGATTCCACCAGCACTCCCTTTTTATAGAAGTGGAAGAGGGGAACAGTCTGCATCCATTCAGGTTCACTCGTATCAATATAAATATCAAGTGGGGAAAAAAATAATCAGTGGGATGCATAGTGCGATCGAAAGAATGCAAGGGCCAGAATTAAAGGATGGGCAGGTAAAGAACTTTGTTAAAGAATCGTCCCCTCTTTTGTTCTTCTCAATTTAGCTATGCACAAGACATGTTTTTCCTGGCCTGACTCCTCACAGTGAAAAAACAAGAGCATATAGATAACCATATATTACCTTGATTCTAAGTCGTTCAGCAACCTCAGATTGTTCATCATACTCATCAATTACCTGCATTAAATAGCATAGTAGGAAACTCACAATCGTTTGAAACCAGAATATAAAAGCTTTATTTCTTGGCTTATTGCAGAATAAAGTCATGCTCAAACTGAAGAACTTTCTATCAAAATTGGCCAAAAACTGGCTAGGAAAGTCCAACACTGACAAGTAGGTGCATTGCTAGAAAAAGCATCCTTTTAAACTGAGCTACCTTCAGATTAATATCCTCTTATTCAAATGGTTTTCTTAAACTGTCCGCTGATTTTTGTTAATATATTTGATAGCACAATTCAAATAGACATCAATTTATCACAGACATCTTACTTTTTGTTGGTAGCTTTTTTGGGGGGTGCCATATTAGATTGATGATCACTAACTCCCAAACATTTATGCGCATTTTGAACATGGTCCGAGTTGTGCAATCTGGAAAAATTAAGCTTACAGAAATGCTCACATTATGCTTTAAGAAGGTTACTGCCGCGTCTTGATCACCAGAACCCTTGCACAATTTTGCAAACCCCTGCTCTATATACTTGCAGCTTCCACAAGAAGTACGATAAAAATCTACCACCACTAAAGAATCAGTTTCTTTGGCCTTCTCAAGAATTCTAAGGAATTCCTCATCAGTCTTGAATTCTCTAACACAATCCACAGGACAGAGATCATCATCTTCATCGGATAATTCACCTAGATTTTCATCAGCCACAGCTTTGATTCTCCCAGGCCGCCAAGCACCATTGTTTTTTGGAAAATTCAAGCCTGCATATTTAGTGATAGAGGGGAATTTTGCCTTCATAATACATGATTTCTCATTACCTCTACAAGGAAGCATGCTTGGAGCTACACAAGGAATTCTACAATTAAGTTTTCTATCTGGGTTCCTTCCAAAACCGAAAGAGGCCTTGGAATATAGAATGTTCTGCTTTTGCATGACAACATTCAGCGAGCCTCTGAAATCGCAATCTATATGCTGATTAAACAAACAAGAATTTTACAAGCTAAACTTTGGGCTTATCAACAACAATGTATCTATCAACTGATATATTCATCATCCAAGAATTCCTCAGAATTATTACTTCTCGTCCCATCAACTGGGTGGCATTCAATGCGTCACTATACAAAACAAGAAATATCAGAATTATTACTTCGCTGGAAATATCTGAGATTAAAAAACAAATGATATTCCAAAGGATGTCATAAAAAGATGGTCCTAAAAATATATTCAAGTTCCTAAGATTATACAAATAAATATTTCAAATTCTCTTCAAACCACCATAAGTGAAAACACTTCCCCACATATATCATGTTTAAGCTATACAAAAAAATCTCTATGCAGTCTATACAATTCTCAAATTTTCAGTTTTTTCCAGCATTACATGACACTGTAACAAAACAATTCATAGGGAAAGAATTAAATTCAAGTGGGTATTATCTTTCCAACTTCGATCGACAAAGTAGAGAATTCAGACATATCGAGTAAATTTGATTGCCATGAAATGCTTAAAGTAGAAGACAATAAAAAGTCAAATGTTATAGATTATGTTAGAGGGGTTACCTGTTGCCATTGGAGAAGAAAGGCTGGCGCTTTTGCCATATCCTGTTAAGCTTCAAAACTTCGAATGAGAAGATGACACGATACACCATATCCATTTCCTTTTTTCCCGTCCATGCTCTCCAAAATTCCAAGCTCGATCTGTTTTCCTTTTTACTGTTCATATTCCTCTCTCATGGGCCAATATTTAAAGTCCAGCTAAATTAGCCTGGACCATTATTTAAATAGGCTGCAGCCCACAGGGAATAAGGGTAACGAGCTCAACAGGCCTGCCACCATGATTTTTAACATCACGTATATAATTTTATGGGTCAAATTATAGTACAAAATCATAGAATTATAAAAAATCAGGTAAAATTATAATTTTATAATTATTTTAGAATTTTTAGTTCTTTCTCTCTCTCTCTGTGTATACTCATTATTGCACGAGTGACTCATGAGCTTGTATTAAGAATTGTTTTTTCGATCAATAATGCAATGTAAAAACTATTTATTATAAGATATAATTTAAAAAATTCTTATTTTTTAGATATATTTTTATGTACAATAATGAGAACCAAATTAATGTTAATGTTAAGTGTAGGGTTTTCAAACCATTTAGGCAGGTGTCATGAAGTATGTACGGTGACAAAATTAGCAGGTGTCATGAAGTATGTACGGTGACAAAATTAAAGGACCAAAATAAAAATAGAGAAATTAAGACAGTATATAAGATAAAGATAAAAATATATTTGGTAGAAATAATAAAATAAAATATTTTTTAATATATTACATTTGATTAATGGTGGACAAGACAAATACGTCTTATTTTGTAATAAAATAAAATAAAAAAAAACGTTTTTTTTTTTTTTAAACATCTTCATTCTGTGCCTTCACTCCGTGACCATCCCAGAAATATATTTATTTTTATATTTTAATCTTTTTATTTTTTAGCCAAGCACATTTCTCTCATTATTGTTCGTTTAGTTTTTGTTTTGATAAAGACAATAGAGATAAATCATATATGTTTTTATACGTCTTTTATTTTAACTAGGTGATTTACTTACAGAAATATTAAATTGATATTTTTTTTTATATTTTTAATAATTTTACACTAATAAAAAAATGTAAAAATAATTTATTAGCTATTTCTTTTAAATTAACTGAAACCACGATCCTTTTGATTTGGCATTGAAATCGAGGGGCAAGAAAGGTCTTGGATCGTTTAATTGTCATTTAATGCATACCATGCCCAACTGTTCAAGTAAGGATCTTGGTCCACATAATTAAATTTTCTGCTTTTTTTTTTAACATAATAATAATAATAATAATAATAATAATAATTAAAATCACACCTAACTATTCGTAGAAGAAGATTCATCATGGTGAGGACGTCCCACGTAGTTTCTCCCTCTCGTCGTCGTCGATCCGTTTTCCACTCTCTTAAAAGTTTTCCAACTTTTCATGCTGGTAATAAATAGAAGGATAAATCAAAATTTAGTGACTAATTTATACAATTATTATCAATTAAATTTCATGATTACAAATTTTATATTCCAAATGTTATCTAGTTATCAGTAGGATTCTTTTCCGTCAATTTTTATATTAGTTTTTTTTTTAAATATTATGTGTGCTCATTACAATTAAATATTTTAAGTTTAATTGCGTCAACATCTAAAATAATATATTTTTTAAAAAATAAATAAAAAAACAATCCTTTTTAATAATAATAATAAAATATTGATCTGAATACAGGTAATAACCATAAATTAATCCTACAACCTTAAAAATTTAGATTTTTCAAATCAGTTTCTAAGCCGAGGAAGACACAAAATATACACGTCATTGTCAAAGTAAAGAGAGAGGTTCCAAAAATGGAGGAAAGAAGAAACGTCACTGCAAAATAAAAATAAAATAACAAAAAACAGAGTGCTGGGATACCGGCGCCATCGTCATCTAATGAATCTCCCATCGACATGCAACCCCTACCCCCTCCTCATTACTGTGCCTATAGATATCGTCAACTACCTCTATCAAACTAAATTAATAAGCTCAACCCTCTCCTACTCCTCATTCAATTCGTCCTAACAAGACTATCTTTCTTCTTTATATTTACCAATCCATCAAAGCAGCAGCAGCAGCAACATAGCATTTCAGCAATGGCTACTGTCCAGCTCAAGTCAGACTTTATTTTTGAGCTTTTGAAGCGGTTCCTTCAGACAGACGAGGGTATTGCTGTTAAAAACAAGGTTAACCTTGTCTATCAATTCAACCTCGCCCCCGAGGTAACACGTCCCCCGTCCCTTCTTCTTCTATGATTGTTGACGAATGTTTAGATTATCTTTTTATGGGTTTGAATTGCAGAAAATTGGGAAGGATGAGGTGAGTTATACTATTGATCTCAAAAAGGGCGAGGTTATCAAAGGTAAAAGCTTTTTCATCATGTTTACTTTTGCTCTGCTCTCAGATTGGAATCTTGATGTTTCCCATTATTATATGTATATGCACAAGGATAGATAGATAGAGAATCATGGATATGATTAGAGGTTAAGCTTGCAACCATCAGAATCCTACATCTTGCAAGTAAAATTAATCGGGCCCATCAGATTTTCTTAGGAGATCCCAAACAAATCTTTTGTGTTTGGCCCCGTTTCTTGTTACATGGCGGGAGAAACCTGAGAAACAGGTAAAAAAGACAGGATTTTTTTTTTTTTTTTTTAATTTGGATAATGAAAAGAGAGAATCTTTAGTGTGTTGAATTAGTGTAGTGGTTAGTCCCTCTTATTGCAACCAGGGCTGATTGTGATGGAAGCATTTTAGCATTCTAGTAGATCACGAGGTTTTCACTTTGTTGGAGCTTCAAGATCTTGACTTTCTTGATTGTTTTTGGGCGAGATCAATTAGAAAACGCATTAGATACTAGCATTGTTCTCTCCCATGCTTACTTACACGCATCACGATGTGATTAATTGTTAAACAAGTTTAGTTGATTAATTGTTTTGAAATTCAGGGCCATACGAAGGAGGGAAGCCTGATACCACATTTACCCTAAAGGATGAGGATTTTGTGAAGCTTGCTGATGGAAAGTTGAGTCCCCAGATTGCTTTTATGAGGTGGGAACTTTAGCTGTTCAATTCTATCACTGCCCGAATTCAATTCATTGCTTGTTCTTCATTTGCGTACTTCAACTGATTCATTTGATGCTTGCAGGGGTGCGCTGAAGATCAAGGGTAGTTTGAGTGCTGCGCAGAAATTCACTCCTGACATCTTCCCCAAGCGTCCTAAGCTGTGAGCTGCTACCGGGAGACTGTACAACCGGTTGAAAGCTGTCCGTCGTCGTCTGATATTGTTGATGAATTCATAAATTGTTTGTTTGTTTTCTTAACTCGGGACCAGATTGGAAGCTGTGAGACTAGAGCAAACTTTATAATTATAAAGCTCCACAATCCTCTCTGATTATCAGTTTACATGTTCTTGTTTCTTGGACTAGAAATCATTAGATTGTGCAATCCTTGATTTGAAAATCTTGTGGGTGCTCCATTTCTGTTATCTGAGAGCATCTATTACTCGAGTTTGTGGCTGTCACAATGTTGGTGTCTCGTAACCTGTTGGTTCTACGCTGCATATCAGAAGTAGAGAATTACTCCGCTAGGTGAACTAATTCGGAATATGAATTTAAGTCATGAGTAAGACTGAGTTTATCAACATATTAAATTTAAGTCAATGAGTACGCGTGTTGATTGAGATGTTTTTAAAAATATTTTTTTGTTTTAGAAATGTAATAAAATGATTATTTTTATTTTTTAAAATTATTTTTAATATTAATACATGAAAATAATTAAAAAACACACAAAAGAAAATATAAAAAATATATATATATATTTTCAAAACTACTTTTAAAAACACAAACATTACTGTTTAAAAGAGCAGATCACCAAATTGTGAGTTGGGCTGCTCTCTCACATTCCACAACCCAGCCAACAGTTGCCATGTTCCATACTTCCATACGCACACTGTACAAGAACGCACTCTTGCTCTTCACCAAATCTGGGGTCTCATTTGTGGTTTGCTTGGATTCACTTCGTGCCTTGTACGCCATTCTTCCTCACATTTCTTTTCTTTTCCTTCCATCTTTCCATCCACAACCTGTGCGTGGTGCCAACTTCAAGCAGTCTGCTAGCAGAGCTCTTTTAATTAACAATGGCTACCATTCGCATCCTCAAGACCCCTATCCATTTCATCGGCCGAAACCTTTCATTTTCATTAACTGGCATTTCTATTCCAGATTATAAAAATCTAACTCAGTAGCTGTTGAAATCTCTTAAGGGAGTTTGTTGTTGCAGCTTTGGTCATGATTCAGAATGTGAATGGGCAGCAAATGTGAAAGCTTAACCTTTTTCCTTTGGTTTCTGCTAGAAAGTCAAGCATTTTGGCTACGTTTATGGGACGTGGATAATTCAACGGAAGAATCTAGAACCAAGAAAGGTATTTTACTGGTTTTAAACTTATTTTTAATTACTGTAATATTTTTTAACATTATTGGATAGAATCAACCAATATGATATGACAGGGAACTAAATTTGAATATATTCTCTAAAGAATATTATATCAGGTGGCCAGTTTATGAGGGAATATGGGATTGGAGAAATAAAATCACGAATGAATACTCTTCTTAACAGTCTTGATTTCTCCTACCACTCTCGGAGGAGAAAAAAAAACTGTTTCATCTTTAGCAATATGATCTTGTCATGATGGCTATGAACCGCGGCATCAATTTAGATATCATGGTTATAAAAAGCGATATCTTAGTCTCAACACAGGCATGCAACTGTTGATGATGAGGTAAAGCTAACTCATCTAACGAGATAAAGTGTAAAGAAGTTAAAATGGACATGTGAATTTTAACTAATGAAGTGCGCGACTTTTTTGAGTCATGACGGACAACTTACTTCACGTTGTGGGTTCGTCAAATCTTGCACGCCACTGAGGCCTATAAGAAGGCATCAGAATTCACCTCCCAGGAGCATAACAAAGACAATGAGCTTTCTCACTTTCTGCTTCTTCTCTCTCTTTCTCTCAGTTTTCCCTTCGCTCACCTCTTCTAATTTACTATTTCAGGTGAGGCATGAGCCATGCCAAACATATCCATCTCAAAACCAAAATGGTTTTGTATACATAAAATTCATTGTTAATGAGTTTGATGGTTATTTGACAGGGTTTCAATTGGGAGTCATGTAACAAGGCAGGGGGATGGTACAACTCACTAAAAAACTCAGTTCCTGACCTGGCTAATGCTGGAATCACTCACGTCTGGCTTCCTCCATCCTCTCAGTCTTCTGCTCCACAAGGTAGTTTATATCTATATCTATATCTATTTTCATTTTCAATGTCACTTCGTTAACCTGTTATCATATGCTCTTACTATAAGGTACAAAATTTATCTCTAACATGTTTTAGTTAACGAAACTCTAGTATGAAACCTGACCGGCTCTACGTATCAACTTGGCCCGAATTGTCAGGTCAATCAGTAACTCGCTGATCAAGGTCTGCCTAGATTTTAGTCTGTTAAATAATTAAGACTAGAACCAAGCCTTGAGTCGCATCGACCGTTTCCCGGGTTAGGTCTTATAAATATAGCTTGAACAGTGATATTTGATGACGAGAGAAATTTAGCTGTTGCATTTAACTTAAAGAGGCATGAGCAATAATGAAGAACATTTGAGTTGTGCTAAAAAACAAGAAAACTTGAGAAATTGGAAATATGGATTTCTTATTTTGGTCATTGAATTCCTTTTCAGGTGACAAAACATCTAACATACACTTTATTTAAATTTCTTCCAGGATATATGCCAGGCAGGCTTTATGATCTGAGCGCATCAAGATATGGATCACAGGATGAATTGAAATCACTAATTGGGGATTTCAATCAGAAGGGAATTAAATGCCTAGCTGACATTGTCATAAACCATAGAACTGCTGAGAAGCAAGATGAGAGAGGAATATGGTCCATTTTTGAAGGTGGAACTCCTGATGATCGCCTTGACTGGGGGCCATCCTTCATTTGTGGCGATGACACTGCCTATTCTGATGGCAAAGGAAATCCCGATTCAGGAGATGACTTTGAGCCTGCCCCTGATATTGACCACCTCAATCCAAGAGTTCAGAGAGAATTATCAGATTGGATGAACTGGTTAAAGTCTGAAATAGGATTTGATGGATGGCGATTCGACTTTGTTAAGGGTTATGCTCCTAGTATTACCAAAATTTACATGGAAAATACCTCACCAGGTTTTGCAGTTGGTGAAAAATGGGACTCTCTCGCTTATGGACAGGATAGAAAGCCCGACTATAACCAGGATGCGCACCGTGGCAGTATAAAAGATTGGATTCAAGCAGCTGGCGGTGCTGTCACAGCATTTGATTTCACAACTAAAGGGATACTTCAGGCTGCCGTGCAAGGAGAGTTATGGAGGTTGAAGGACTCAAACGGAAAGCCACCAGGATTGATCGGCCTGTTGCCACAAAATGCTGTGACTTTCATAGACAATCATGACACCGGGTCTACTCAACAGATTTGGCCATTTCCATCTGATAAAGTCATGCAGGGATATGCCTACATTCTCACCCATCCAGGGACCCCGTCCATTGTAACCTCATCCCTACTTTTTTTCTAGTCTTTACATCCTTCTCTCTTTTAGCTGCTTGATATGCTAGAAAAGTCTCATATCATTGCTAACTACAGAAGCTTTCTATGTTTTGCAGTTTTATGATCACTTCTTTGACTGGGGTCTAAAAGAAGAAATTGGGAAGTTGGCAACAATCAGGAAAAATAATGGGATTGGCTCTACCAGCACGGTGAATATTTTAGCCGCTGATGCTGACCTTTATGTTGCAGCAATTAATGATAACATAATCATGAAGATTGGACCCAAAACCGATCTCGGAAACCTTATCCCCTCAAACTTCCAGGTTGCTACATCTGGAAAAGATTACTGTGTGTGGGTAAAAAATTGAATACCAGGGTACCTTAGCTATATATGTATGAACTGCGTTCAAGAATAATTCACGAAGCTTGTTGTGGACAGCAAAAAATTATTTTGCATGATCTTTTAAAAGTGTCACGACATTTCTTCTATTTTCACAGTTGTTCAAGAATAAAAAGGTGTGCTTGCAATGCTTCAGCATTAATGTTGTGTTTCGTCCATCAAATCACAGGCAGAAGAACATGGACGAATTTAGCTACCAATAAATTTGTACTGATTGACTGCCGATAAGATTTTTTGCCCGAATCACTTGCATTGATCTTCTAAATCCTTTAACATCAATTTCCAGCAACCAAACGCAAAAGGTTACTTCTGAAACAGGGTCTGCAATTCCAAAATTACACATTATAAGACCAAAAACTAGTGAAGAATATATAATATGATAATTTTATTAATATAGTGATTATAAATTTGAATTTTTCAATTTTATTTTATTTGATAAAAATCAATTATGAATAGTTTATGTTCAAAATATTTATTATTTAAAAAATATATTAAAAAAATAATATAAATAATATTTTAAGATCTCATTAACCGTTTAAATTTTTAATCCTCTCTCTCCCAATGTTTCACCTTCAGTTCCCTGCCGATCCAATCTCTGCAAGTCCCATTCTATCTTTCACCATAGCTGCTGCTTCTTCCTCCCTTCTGACTTGCCAAAGAAAAAGCCTTTTCTTTTCTTTTTTCTCTGTGAAAAATGGTGAAAGATTGTCCACTTTATCGGTGATATAGAATAATTCATGCTTATTCTATCTGTAAATCCAATTCCCAGGAAAGAAACGCACAGCTTTTTTGGGTTCTTGTACTCATAACCTGGGCTGAAAAACCTGTTGAGATCTCTCTTCAATTTTTAGTCGGGTCACATCCGGGTGATGCCGAGTCACTCTGATTTCAGATTAACTCATGAGTCATTCAATTAGACCAGGTGAATTACAAGTTCGAGTTTTACTTGTAGCCAGGGAAAGAGAGTCTTTTCCAAGGCAACCAGTGCTCTACCCCTAGCGCTAGGGCCACTTCCTGGCGTTCGCGCCCCAACCTCGTGGGTTCCTTTCTTCATTCACTTCGTAGAGGGCAACAAAGGGAGACTTAGAAAACATAGACTTTCGCTTTCATACGACTTTCGATCATTAATTCGATTACGAGGAAAGGGCAAGCGAGCAGCAACGTTTATTCTCCTTCTAACAATTCGTTTTTTATTCGAAAATATATTTAAATCATAATATAAATATACTAAAATAAATTAAAAACACTTTTTTATATTTAAAACAAAAAAATCAAAATTTTATTTTTTTATAGAAAAAATTTTCTAGCTTACTTTTGTTCCTTGATAAATCTTTAATTTGGTGGTCTTAATTTTAGCTGATTTCATGAAATTTGGAGAAAATTCTAGTATCTCTTTTTAATTTAAGTTTAAATCTAGTCTCATTATACATATATAAATCAATTTTAACTTCAATTTTGTTTTAAAGACCTTTTACATGAAATTAGGATATATTATTTTGAAATAATTTTTAATATTAATCTAAATAGTTTTTTATTTTATATAATATTTGGGGTTTTTTAAAGCATTTTTAGAGTATAATAAGTAAATAATCTGCTGATAATATATTATAAACGCTAGGAGTGATTTTAAGAACTTGTTTTATATTATTTACATTTTTACACGGTGAGTCAATATTAAAATAATGGAAAACAAGATTAACTTATTTTTAGATTTTAGTGATTTCTCCATGTTATTTCTCCTTTTAATTGGAGGTAGATAAATTCTTCTTCTTCTTCTTCTTCTTCTTTTATTATTATTATTATTATTATTGTAATAAAAATATAATAATCAATAATATAGTTTCTTAAAAAATATATATTTGTTAATATAATCATGGATTGTTTACAAACACCCCAAAGGGGTGTTTGATAGTTCTTTTAAAAAGTGTTTATGAAAAAAATTAAAAAATATATTTTTATTTTTCATTTTAAATTAATTTTTTAATATTTTTAGTTTAGTTTGACATGCTAATATCAAAAATAATTTTTAAAAAATAAAAAAATATTATTTTAATATATTTCTAAACAAAAATAATTTTAAAAACAACTGTAGCCGCATTGCCATGCATTCACTAACAATTCTATCAGCTTATAAACAAGGCAACCGCATTGGATACTGTAGCTTAAACGATGTCGTAATAGGAGGCTCAGGGATCCCTGCGAACACAGAAAATCTTCCGTGCCAACGGCCAAAACTCGCGCCAAAAAGGGCGATCTTAAGACAAAGCATGAACTTGGTCTCTCATGTATGTCTATCCTCTCCAAAGCCCAATCTCTCATTCTTTCACTCTTTACTCAAATCTCACATTGAAACACAGAGCCCAAAATCAGCATTAGTTTTGTTTCGTCACTTGTTACAATACAATCTGAAACCAAATGATCTTACTTTCTCTTTACTTCTTAAATCCTTCACTTCAATTCCACTAATTGAAAAACTAGAAGCCAATCAGATCCATACCCCCTTGCTAAAATCTGGGTTTGACCAGTTTGTCTATGTTAGTACTGCTCTTCTTGATTTTTACATGAAATTGGGATGTGTATATTCTGCACGCATCCTGTTTGATTATATGCCTGAAAGAGATGTTGTTGCTTGGAATGCGTTGATTTGTGGGTACTCGCGAAATAGGTTTGATGTTGATGCTTTGGATATTTTTGTTAAAATGCTTCGAGATAGTTTTTCTCCCCATCAATCTACTTTGGTTGGTTTGATTCCGTCCTGTGGACGGCGTGAGTTTGTGTTTCAAGGGAGGTCTATTCATGGGTTTGGTATCAAGACTGGTACTGATCTGGATTCTCAAGTGAAAAACGCACTTACGTATATGTATGCTAAATTTGGGGACTTGGAAGCGGCTGAGCTTTTGTTTGAAGAATTAGAGGACAAAAGTGTTGTTTCCTGGAATACCATGATTGGTGCTTATGCCGGAAATGGGTTCTTTAACGAGTCAATGATTGTGTTTAAACGGATGGTTGAGGAAAAAGTGGAGATCAATCCAGTTACTATTATGAGTCTTTTACCAGAAAATATCAGTCCTGAACTGATTCATTGTTATGCCATCAAAACAGGACTTATCAATAATGGCTCGGTAGTTACTTCACTAGTTTGTCTATACGCGAAGTGTGGGGGTACTGAATTAGCAGAACTGCTTTACTGGTCTTTTCCACAGAAAAACTTGGTGTCATTAACTGCAATAGTTTCAAGCTATGCTGAAAAAGGAAACATTGATTTGGTGGTGGAGTGTTTTTCTAGAATGCAGCAGATGGACATGAAACTGGATTCAGTTGCTATGGTTAGCATCCTACAAGGAATCCCAGACCCTGCTTATATGAGTATCGGAATAGCTTTCCATGGCTATGCATTAAAGAATGGTTTGGATAATCTTAATCTGGTTTCAAATGGGCTAATAAGTATGTACTTCAAGGTCAATGACATAGAAGCTGCATTCTCTTTGTTTAATGAAATGCCTGAAAAACCATTGATCAGTTGGAATTCGGTTATATCTGGCTGTGTGCAGGCTGGAAGGGCAAGTGATGCCATGAAGTTTTTCTGTCAAATGAAGATGTTTGGACTTAATCCTGATGCTATTACTGTTGCAAGTTTACTGACTGGCTGTTCCCAACTCGGATACTTACAACTAGGGGAGAGACTTCACAACTACATTCTTAGAAACAATCTAAAAGTGGAGGACTTTGTTGGAACCTCTCTTATAGACATGTATACCAAGTGTGGAAGCATCGTGCACGCAGAAAGGGTATTCAACAGCATCAAAGAACCGTGTCTAGCTACATGGAACACTATGATTTCAGGCTATAGTTGGTATGGCTTGGAACATAAAGCTCTAAATTGTTACAATAAAATGCGAGAACGAGGGGTAGAGCCTGATAGAATAACTTTCTTGGGGGTTTTAGCTGCTTGTACCCACGGCGGTCTTCTTCATGAAGGGAAAAGGCACTTCCAGATCATGAGAGAAGAATTTGGTTTGGTACCAAATTTGCAACACTGCGCCTGCATTGTTGGTCTCCTAGGCCGTGCAGGTTTATTCGAGGAAGCAGTTTTATTCATCAAGAAAATGGAATCCGAACCTGATTCTGCGGTGTGGGGTGCTTTGCTCAATGCTTGCTGCATCCATCAAGAGGTCAAGCTTGGAGAATGTTTGGCCAAGAAGATATATTTATTGGATTACAAAAATTGTGGGCTCTATGTATTGATGTCAAATCTTTATGCAGCCACAGATAGGTGGAGTGAGGCTGCACAGATGAGGAAAATAATGAGAGATATTGGCGGGGATGGCACTTCAGGAGTCAGTCAAATTGAAGTAACTTCATCACAAGAAATGGATCCAGACTTGTACCGACGACAATTGCTTCAGTTCTAATCCCTGTAAAAACTCGGCTCGGTCTTTTTATGTTTTCTGGGTGGGTGTTAAGCGCATGCTGTTGCTGGGGGTTGAGTAGACGACCCGTGACCCATAATTGACGTACAGGGTCCAGATCTAAAAGGACTCGAATATGTCCAAGTAAATCTGACGTGTGACATCGACTTCTTCATTGATTGAACCATTTATTAAACTTGAACCTGCTCAGCAATGACCCAGGCTGATGCAATGACCCGAGCTGTTTTGTGCATTGACTTGCCGGTTAAATTTATTTGACTTGACAAGTTTATTTGGTAAACTTGAGTCAAATGTAATCCGGTTAATTTTAAAAATCTTAAATAATATTATTTTTTAAAAATTAAATAAATATTAAATTAATTCAATGATTTGTAAATTAATTTGACAGCTCAAACTCGGACTCTAAACCATGCTTAGATCATCATATATTATAGATTTAACAACACAAAAATATTATTATTATTCATAGATAAAAAAAAAATTAATATAATGTACATATTATTTTTATATTCTCAAAAAAACATAAGGCTAAAAGTGTTACAGTTTCAAATTTTGAGTTTGGCGCTCTTCATTTAAACAATCCCTCTATTTCAAAAAAAAAAAAAAACACTCCTTTCTCTCTGTTCGCGAAAAAAAGTAGGAAAAAAATTGCAGCAAGATGGGGGGTTCTCAAAGCCGTGAAGATCTAGAGCTCTCAGACTCGGACACAGAGTCCCAAGAAGAAGAAGAAGAAAGCTACCAAGATGTCAACAATGAGACCCCAGAAAAATCCTCCTCCGGAAGAAGCAGACCCGACACCCCATCTTCTTTTGATGAAGTTGAATCCAAGCTTAAAGCCTTAAAACTCAAATACCCATCAACAACAACCCAAACCCAGCAAAGCCCTAACCCTAATTTTAAAAACGGGGTCAAACTTTACCTTCATATCGGCGGTAACACCCCAAAAGCCAAATGGGTTACTTCAGAGAAGTTGACTTCATATGCTTTCATCAAGACCTCAAAAATTAATGTTCAAAACGAGGAGGAGGAGGAGGAGGAGGAGGAGTCAGAATCTGAAGAAGTTGCTTGGTGGGTTTTGAGGGTTAGTTCTAAAATTAGAGCGAAAGTCGCTGTTGAGATGCAATTGAAGACATTCAAGGAACAGCGCCGCGTTGATTTTGTTGCTGAAGGTGTATGGGCTATGAAGTTTTTTAGCGACGAAGATTATAAGCTTTTTAATAGTAAGTACCAGGATTGTTTGTTTGAGAATACTTTTGGGTATGAGTCGAATGAAGCAAACAAGGTTAAGGTTTATGGGAAAGATTTTGTCGGGTGGGCGAACCCGGAAAAGGCAGATGATTCTATGTGGGAGGATGCCGAGGATGATTTCTTGAAAAGCCCTGGATCTGCGATTCCTGCTAATGGAAATCAAGATTTGAGAGAAGAATTTGAGGAGGCTTCCAATGGAGGGATACAAAGCTTGGCATTGGGGGCGTTGGATAATAGTTTCTTGGTAGGTGATTCAGGGATTCAGGTTGTTAAGAATCTTAGCCATGGGATTCATGGGAAAGGTGTTTATGTCAATTTTGGAAGTGGGAATCATAGGAGTGGTTCGAACTTGGTGCATTCGACCCCTAAAAAGGCACTTCTTATGCGTGCTGAGACCAATATGTTGCTTATGAGTCCGATGAATGAAGGGAAATTGCATTCTACTGGTTTGCATCAGCTTGATATTGAGACTGGGAAGATTATTACTGAGTGGAGGTTTGAAAAGGATGGAACTGATATTACCATGAGGGATATTGCAAATGATAGCAAGGCAGCACAATTGGATCCGTCAGGATCGACATTTTTGGGGTTGGATGACAATAGACTTTGCAGGTGGGATATGCGTGACCGGCATGGGATCGTTCAAAATCTTGCTACAGCTAATACTCCTGTCTTAAATTGGACCCAAGGGCATCAGTTTTCAAGAGGGACTAACTTTCAGTGCTTTGCTAGCACTGGTGATGGATCAATTGTTGTTGGGTCTCTTGATGGGAAGATTCGATTGTATTCAACCAATTCTATGAGGCAGGCAAAAACAGCTTTTCCTGGCCTGGGATCACCTATTACTCATGTTGATGTTACCTTTGATGGGAAGTGGATATTGGGCACCACTGATACTTATGTGATCCTCATCTGCTCTCTTTTCACAGACAAGGATGGTAAGACAAAGACTGGTTTTAATGGTCGTATGGGTAATAGAATTGCAGCTCCAAGATTGTTGAAGCTGACTCCTCTGGATTCACATCTAGCTGGCGTTAATAACAAGTTCCGAAAGGCTCAGTTCTCTTGGGTAAGTAGACTTATATCCCTTTTCACAGAGTTGTTAATGCTTGTGCTGCATCTCTGTTTAATGCATATGATATGCATTCAGTCCTACCATGGCCATTAGATGCATAAGTTATTGGTGATATTTTACATAACCAGATTCCTTTTCCTTTATTACCTTTTCAACAGTGCTTAGACAATTCAATGCGTGAATCATTTGGTTTAAATGCCAAGCTTTGGTTGTTCCTTCAGGATTTTTTTTTCTGGATAAGCATAATGAAAATGGTTGTTAATGCTGTTCGCCTTATTTTGGCTGGGTCTCCATTTTACTATTTGTTTTCCTTCTTTACCTGATATCTACCTGTCCATATGCACTGCTTATGGATATGTTATTCTAGTGAAACAAATTAGATATAGTAGAAACTTCAATGGAGTTGTTGCTTTGATGTTTGTTTGCTTCTTCAGAGAGTTTTAAGGAGGAAAATGGTTATCTTAGCAGGTATTTAGATGGTTTTCTAACTGGTTGGAGCCCTTACTAGGCTCCAACACGTGGTAATAACTTCTTTTTTATGTATAACATGGAAAAACAGTCTTCCCGTAATTTGAGAGGACCATTTTACATTAGAATTCACGTTGCACCTAAGAAGGTCTTACCATGTATGTTTTTCAGTAGTTTATTTTTTAGACTTAAGAGGTGTCCAGGAGTGTGTGGCTTTACCCACTGTATGTAGATGAAAGATTTCTCTATGCGATCATATTCTGTTAAAAGGGTGCGGGAATGATGCTTGGAGGTTGAAGTATCGCATACTTGCTTCACATTCCACTGAATTCTTGAGGATTAGAATATGTTATGGGATAAGTCGTTTTTCTACAAGGGATGTTTCTTCTTGATGCATGAGCATTTGATTCAAGATTTTTAAGTCCTGGTTGTTTAGCTTAGAAGGTTGTCTTTTTTTATTATCTTCTCAATAGTTATGAATCCTTCTGGCAATGCTCTGTGCCCAACTTCTGTATTTCCCATTCAACTATATAAAAATTTCACCCAGTCTTAACTGCTTGATGAACCTCATCAAAAGCAGCAGTTAGAAACTTATATTTTCCTAGAACTTAATGCTGAAGCCTTGGCTCGAAGCTAGGTATCGTGGAGTGGAAAGATGGCTGTTCATCAATCAAGTGTCATGGAGACCTCCCCGCTGAAAGATCGTGGTCATATATCAGAAACCATAATGATACTGCATGAACTGGATAGTGTCTGAAGTGGCGGGATTATGTGTAAAGTGGTGTTTAGTGTGCCTTTGTTGCATTACTGGGTTAATCTGAAACATTTTCAGTTGAACCTTGTATATCTGAAATTGCATAATGAGCATTAACAACATACCTTAATTGCACAACAATATACTTGACTGTTCATTTTAGTTTTTGTCGATAAACACTCTTGCACTTTAGTCAAACGAAATAGCAGTGCTGGAATTCTCTTTCAGACTCGGTTCCTTTTCTCCTGCTGTACCTGCATATCTTGCTGTTACTGCCTTCGCAGATGAAAACTTCAACATTATTTGAGTTTAAAAATTTTGCAGGTCACAGAGAATGGGAAGCAGGAGCGCCATTTGGTTGCAACAGTAGGCAAATTTAGTGTGATATGGAACTTCCAGCAGGTAAAGAATGGCTCCCATGAGTGCTATCGTAATCAAGAGGGCTTGAAGAGCTGCTACTGCTACAAGATAGTCCTCAAGGATGACTCCATTGTTGATAGCCGTTTCATGCATGACAAGTTTGCAGTCAACGATTCTCCCGAGGCTCCACTGGTGATTGCAACCCCCATGAAAGTCAGCTCCTTCAGCATTTCAAGCAGGCGCTGATCGCTGAGTTACTGCTCCTTAGCTGATCACTTTCTCAGTGTCGCAAATGCTTTTCTAAAACTCGTGTAGTATTTTTCGTTGATGTTTAACTAGGTATGTTTGGATTTATATTCCAGGAAGACTGATGCCTGATTTTACTGTATTTGGAATCTTACAACACATTGCTAGTAATTTGATGTCTCCTCGCATCTTATTGTTGTATTACCTTATTGAATCCGAAGCTCTTGTTATTGTGATGTCTTGTCCCTTTTTCTCCTTTTCTACTCACTGTTAAGAAGTTAGGCTCCCTGGCATCCTCCCTGGCTGTTTGATTGGCCATCACAAATTTAATGGGACTTTGCGGGACCATGTTATCGTCTTTTCTTTTCTTTTTATGGATGAGTTCTTATTTTGGAAGGTAGTTATATACGTGGCTATGGTGGATGCCTTTAGTTACGTCTCGCAGAGAGAGAGAGAGAGAGAGGGTAAGAAGAAGAAATGGCAGTTGCAATGGGCAGAGCTTTCGTTATCCAGTCATGTTTGTCTTCCTCCTTCTGCTCCTTATCTAAGAACATAAATAAGTCATCATTTGGCGCGGCAGAAACTTTTTTCCCTGCCAAACCAAGCAGCACTCGCTGCACAACAATTGCGATTCATGCCCAACAGCGACCCACATGGCTTCCTGGGCTTGACCCTCCACCTTATCTTGATGGAACGTGAGCCACTGTGCTCTATCTAATCCTCGACGTTGAACTTGAAAATTTCTTTCTGTTGTTTTTGTTTTGCTCAATCTTGTCCTCTTTCTCTAATTTAGTTTGGCTGGAGATTTTGGGTTCGACCCCCTTGGCCTTGGAGAGGACCCACAGAGCCTGAAGTGGTACGTGCAGGCAGAGTTGGTCCATTCTCGCTTTGCCATGGCTGGAGTTGCCGGAATTCTTTTCACAGATGTGAGTTGCTCGATCTTATTTGTCTTGTTGGTGGCATTTTTCTTATTTTCTAGTCTCCCTTCTCAAAACTTCTACTGAAAGTAGAAAAGACTTGTTAGATAGGGCAAATAAACTAGCACAAGAGTGTGGAAAGCAAGATATATTCCTGTCAATTTAAAATTGGGACTGAACACGGATCATAGTGCTGTAAGGTAGCGTTGAGTTATTGCCCCGTGATAGAAAAAACAAAGACGGTGAAGTTAGATGAGACCTATCTCCATCTATTTCAAAACAACCTCTCAAAACAGATTACAGAGAATTGTATGTGCAAACAACTAGTCCGTAAAGGTTATATAGACATCCCTGCCAGTAACCATTTAGTACCGTTGTTGCAGCTACTACGTGTGACAGGGATCAGAAAATTGCCGGTCTGGTATGAAGCAGGTGCCGTGAAATTCGAATTTGCAAGCACAAGGACGTTGATTGTGGTCCAGCTGCTCTTGATGGGGTAAAAAGCTTTTCAATCGTTAATCAATTCTTAATATGATTATTACAGTGCTATATGCGTTGTGCAAAAGCAGCGTTAGAACGTTTGTTTTGCCAACGATTTACAGAACCTCGTTTCCTCATTTTTGGATGCAGATTTGCAGAGACAAAAAGGTACATGGATTTTGTCAGTCCTGGATCCCAGGCTAAGGAAGGATCTTTCTTTGGACTGGAATCTGCACTAGAAGGCTTGGAACCTGGGTAATTCTAACAAGATTTTTATCAACTCTAAAACCTGTAAAGGCTATGAACCCCATTGTATTTTAAATACATGTGTTCGCTTTAGTATTTGATATTCGAGATTTTTGCATGATTTGGTGTATGAACTTCATTTGTCTTAAAATTCAGTCTTTAAATACAGAGGTGAGAGAGAGAAGATGGGGTAAGGAAAAGAGAGGATGCATGACACTGGAAATCAGTTTTTCACCATAATTTATATATTTATTTTTTCATGCAACTCGTCAAGAAATATATTATTTTCGATAATCTAGACTTCAGTTGCATGGCACTATATTATTGACATGATTTGGTTTGCGAAGAACAGCTATCCTGGAGGTCCTCTGCTAAATCCTCTAGGACTGGCTAGAGATATCGAAAACGCCCATGCCTGGAAGCTTAAGGAGATTAAAAATGGTTTCTTCTTCTTCTTCTTCTCTGATTGCTTCGAGGGCTTTGCAGCTGTTTTAAACTAAGCCATTGATTTCTCTGCAGGACGGCTTGCGATGGTAGCCATGGCGGGCATTTTTGTGCAAGCTGCAGTGACTCATGCAGGTCCGATTGATAACCTCATGGAGCACCTCTCTAACCCATGGCACAAAACTATCATCCAAACCCTTGCTAACTCTGGTTCCTAGTTCGACATACAAGTTATCTACTGCAATTTAAATTTAATCACAACGTCAATGGTTTCTTTGTTTCAATCTTTTTTGATGGATTTCTTGAGGCAACTTAAGACTTATGTTGAATAAGGATTGGTCGGTCAATGTGGATCCGATTTCAATTTATGCTTTATTGGTCACCACAACCTAGGTGGAATGCTCATGGTAACTATTACTCTTTCTTTATCAATCTATTGACTCGCTAATGTAATATTTATGCTGGAATTAAATCTTATTTTTAATTAAATCTGTGATGTATTTACAAGAAAAAAACAGGAACTCAAAAATTATTTTCATGATACAAATTTCAACAAAAGTCCGACCTGCCGGATTCGAACCAGCGACCTAAGGATTTCAGTAACTTACTACAGTCCTCCGCTCTACCAACTGAGCTAAGGTCGGATTTCTTGTAGTTTGTTGGAAATAAATACATTAAAACTATTTCAACTTGAACAATGCCAACCCACCAATTTTTCTCTCTTTATATGCAAAGGTTTGTTTCTGGCGGCACTACCCTTCCTCAAGTTTTTGGGGAGCTTGGCACCTGAAAGTTCTTAAGAAACTTCAATTTTAGTCTTTAATTTTTTTTTTAATAGTTATGAATTAATTAGCCCCTCTAAATATAAAGTATTTGTCCTTCAACCTCGTCGTTTTTACGATGACACCCAGTTAACTTCCCTGGGGCTAGGGCGAAGGATGATGGAGTCCTTTTCAGTGTCGAGTTGTGGAGCCATTCGTTTTCAAGAGAGCCTTACTTTGTTCATCCTGTCAAGTAGACATTGAAGGATGCTAATACTAAAGTCCAGCAAAATTCACCATGTAATTTGGTTCTGAGGTATCACACGGTTATTATTTAAACCTACCGAATAAATTTTAAAAAAAGAACCACTTCTGTTCAGAACCATCATGAGGTTCCAGCATCAAATAATCTCAGCGTCCACAGAAATCAGAGCATATAATATTAGGAGAAAAGTCCAATCTTGTTTCTCACAAAAATACAAATTGACCAAATTCTTTGATTAAACCAAGCTCAAACCTTTATAATGATTCGATGTTCAAGTGTCCAAAGCCTATACATCACGGAACCAACTGGTTATGTCCATCTGAAACAAAGAGAACTGTATTCTTGTTTCACCCTCCAAGGCCAACCAGCCATGGAACTATGCCTTTGAGGGAGACAACAATATAAAACAATGAACTTCTATTACACAATCAATCACAAACATTTACACGAGAAAGAACTCCAATCTTTTGGTATCCAGGTTTGCGGTCAATGTGAGTAAAAAAAAGCCCATGTTGAGGTAAAATCATAGCAGGATGGAAAGCACATCTGTTTTCAGCAAGAAGTTACCCTGTCTTCGATGCGTTTGACTTCTTCCTTGCTAAGAACAGCAAAAGTCGTGGGAACAATGATTTCTTCTTCTTCCTTGGAACCTTTGCTTCTGGAGAGGAATTGATTTCGGTGTTACTTCCAGGTACATACGATTTTGGGCTCGGAGCATGATCCACAGCAGCATCTGGTACACGGTCAAAGCTCTTCGATTCTTTCCTGTCCTCAAGGCTTGTCCTTGGGGTTTTATTGGGGTTGGCTGCTCCCTGACCAGATTCACTAGCCCTTCGCTGTTGTTCATGTTCAGCCCTCCACTTTCTCAACTCTTGTTCTACACCTAACTTCCCTTCCTTGGCCTTCTCAGCCTTATCCATTGCAATTTTCAGAGCTTCCTTTCTGGCAGCCATCTCTTGATTCACTTGTTCCAGCTTCTCTGCAGTTCTTGACTCGGATTCCTTGGCTAACTCAATTTGAGAAATAGCAGCTGCTACCCTCAGGTTGGCCTGTTCCTCTGCTTCATGGGCACGCTTGCTGAGCTCATAGTACTCTTCTAAAGAAAGGGTTACACTGGTTGGAGTATCCACATCACTGGTGCTGTGAGCTGATTCACTCTCTTGCAAAGCTTTAATGGCTGCTGATGCCAATTTTTCTGAGGCCCTGGCAGCTTCTATCTCCTTTTGAGCTGCAAGTAATCTACTTTCCATCGTACTTGCACCAGCCTTTGCTTGTTCTGCTTCTTCCTTCGCCTTGCGTAGCTCTTCATGAGCCATTTGAGCAAGTGACTTGGCCTCGTCAGCTGCTTCCGCTGCTTGCTGCAGCTGTTTGGGAATCTCAGCCATTTTTTCTCTGGCTTCTTTCTCTTTCATCTGTACCAGTGCTGTTTCTGACCTAGTTTTGTCCAGCTCAGCCTGAAGAGAAGCAACTGTTACTGAGGCCATTCCTTCTCTCTGCTTGATGGTGGAAAGAGCCAGTTTTTCCTTTTCGAGCTCTGTTTGTAACGATAAGGCAGCCACCTTCAGGCAATTTACTTCAGCAGTTGCTTTCTCAATGTTGAGTTTTACTTCTTCCAGTTCCTTCTTTGCTGATGCAACTGCTGCTTGTATGTTGGTATGAGTTTTTTTCTCTGGTTCGTCTTGCTCAGCTCTTGGTTCTCCTACAGTTTCATCCTTTATTTTAGATTCCATATACGCTGCTAACTCAGTTTTCAAATCAACTAGCAAAGCTGAAGCAGTGTCTAGTTTTGATTTGAGATCCTTTGCTGAAAGAATTTGTTGGTTAAGTTTCTGGAGCTCCTCTTCTGCTTGCTTTAATTCCTTCTCCCAGTGAAGAGAATCTTGTTCCTTGGCCATGGTTGCTCCTATTCTTTGCTCCTCTGCCTCCAGATGAGCAGCATGAGCAGACTCTAAGGATTCCTTTGTAGCAATCAACTCAATAGTGAGTTCCTCTACGGTCTTCTCAACTTCCTTGGATGCAGAAACAGCCACCTCAGCTTTTTTCACTGCTTCGTCTTTCTCACTGACCAAAGAAGCATATTCCTTGTGCAGTGCTCCCAACTCATTAGTAACAGTCTTTAGTTCTGATACTGCGGCTGAATGCCTGGCTTTAGCAACCTCAAGTTGTGCCTTGGCTGCAACACTAGCTTCATCAGCAATCCCCTGTTCCATTTCTTCCACCCTGAGCTTGGCAAGCTCAGAATCTTGTTTTGCCTGATGCTCTTCTGTCTGTGCCCTCTCCAGACTGAGCTTTAGCTCTTCAATTAGTCTCTTGGTGCTGTCCAACTCCTTTAGAACTTGTGTTTTTTCCTCTTCAGCAGCCTCTGAACGTTTCTTGTACTCAGGCATCTCCACCTGTACTGTCTCTAATTCTTGCTCTACAAGCTTGCGTCTCTACAGAGTTGGAGAAAACACCTACAAGTTAGTAATTATGGAGATGCAATGATTGGAAACAAATCAGGAAGAACTCAAATTGCCAGTACAGCACTCATTCAAAGAAGAGAAGCTTCGAATTTTTAAACATGCAAAAAAGTGCACAATCAGATAAGATTTCCTTTAGAAAAGAATTGCATGCGCATTTTCCTTTGTTCTTTCATTTCCAGAAAATGTCAAAAGTCAAAATATTTTGAAAATAAAAGGGAGAGAAAAAGCAGTTTGCATTAACAACTCTAACATCATTTTTGGAAGGAAAAGAGAAACCTATACTTGGGTGATGATGCATGTACTCTTTCTTTTGAAAGCAAACATTTTGAGTTTTCCTTTTAAAGCATCACCATAAGTAACACAAGTGATCAAACATGAGAATCTCTTCTGATTTTCCTCGTTGAAAAATGACATAAATGAATATCTAAACCCAAATTCCATGGTCTCGTATATTGCTGCATCATGGTGATAAGAAAGACGCTTGCTATATATCATTAAAGCCTTAACTACAGACTCAATAATGCATTCCTCTTAAGCCTCTTGAAATGACAACATCTTATGAAAAATAACTAACCATCAAATATACATCCAATCCTTTCCTAACCACTGGTGCAATCAGAATTTCCATAGGCATCAAAATGCACCAATAGCAACACGTTCTTGTTTCTGATATGCCATTTTCAATTTAGATTTCTGTTAGGACATGGACGCAAAAAAATTCCAAGCTGAAAAATCCATAAAAAGATAGGGAAACGAAAGATACGGCTTCGCTTCTCATTATCAAAAGTATAGACCGGTGCTGATGAAATATTGCTGAAAAGTTATTATTGTTAAGATATAATCAGGATGTGTGACATCAATGACAATGGCAGATTGAGTGTACCTCTACAGTCTGGATTCTATGGGCTTTCCAATCAACAATTCCTCCAAACTTAGAAACAGCTTCTTTAACAGATTCAAAAGGTGCTGCCGTATCAATTAGACCTCTGTTTATATCAGCCTGTTTAACAAGTTGAGGAGAAAGTCGAGGAGAATCAGTAGACTTTGGTGTCATGAAAGCAGGACTGGCAACCTTCGCACGAGGAGAAGCAGGCTTATCTTGCTGCACTCTAACCTTTACATGGGCCAATGCAGGTTCATCAGGTTGTGCTCTTTCAACAGGGTCCTGAGGTTGCTCTACATCAGAGGAATTAGGTACGGACTCCGATTTTCCTTGAGATTGCTGTCCATCAGACTCTACATCAGAGGAATTAAGTACGGGCTCCGATTTTCCTTGAGATTGCTGTTCATCAAACTCTACATCAGAGGAATTAGTTACGGACTCAGATTTTCCTTGAGATTGCTGACCATCAGAGGAATCCTGCATGGCTTCGGTTTTCTCTTGACGTTGCAGACCATTCGAGGAAACTTCAATGCCTCTTGTTTTCTCAAAAGGTTCCTCCTGTTCATTCAAATGTGTTGTTTCAGATTTGGAGTCATCCTTCAACGCACCTTGATCATTCGCCTCTATTTTATCAACCGATGAAGTTGAAAATGAATTCTCTGTTCCAGGAACTTGGTCAATCTGTCCATTTTCATTTGCAGCAGGGCTTGACGAAGCTTCGCCAGGAGAAGGGCCATTATCCTGGGATGGTTGTGGAGGAGATGTAACTGCAGCAATTTTCACATCCTCCATTAGCAATCAGCGCCACAATGTTCTCTACAATCGGAAAAAAAAAATTAGAAAAAAACCATCACCCTAAATTCCCATCTAGTTTAACAGGTAAAAAAGTACAGTGTCTATATCATTAAACATTGCAGTCCTAACAAATTTAGAATTAAGAAAAATTCATATTTTTTCCCCTAACACATATATGCAGGCAATTTAGATCCATAATTCAAAATTGTAAACAGAGAGAGAGATTCTGCTATATTATTAACAGCTCAGTTTGACTCAATACAAGAACAATAATTGATACAAAAATTGTAGCAGAAACCTTAAATCTAACTAACCTATTGATTAAGATTCTGCTATATCATTAACAGCTCAGTTTGACTCGAGAAATTTAATGTCGGAATCATCAAACTAAGCTTCATTAAATGAAAAAACTCGAAAAAAACATTAAAAAAAAACTCACTCAACGAAGTCAACGTAGGAAGAGAAACAACATCAAAACAAGAAACTGAGAAAGCAATCGAATGATCAAAACTGGAGTATTAAGTTTGAAAGGTCTGACAGGTTCGGTGGAAGACCGAAAAGACGAAGGAGAAAGAGAGAGACAGGAAACATAAAGAAGAGGAAGAAGAGACGTTACCTGGTAATAACTCTGTGGTCGAGTAATAACTGGACGGAATTTTAATTTCACGTTAAGCGAAAATAGAAATGGGACTAAAAATACAGAGACAAGAGAAAAAAACGGAGAGGTAACACGTGCGTGAACTGGATCCATCTGTATGTCCATGTCCTATCTTTCTCTCCCTCTATATTATTGATCATGGTTGCGACCCGGCCCGGGGATTGACCCACGAAATAACATATATTATTAAATTATTAGATTAACCCGTGAGTTATTAAGCTCATCTAAATTATTTATTTTTACTAAACTAAATTAAATCAGGCCAATCAAATCAGTAAAAATTAAATTAAATTAATTAAATTTAACTAGTCAATATTTTTATTTATTTATTTATGTGCTGTGTGGCAGCTCAGCTCAGTTGGATTTTCGGGTACAGCTCCTGTCCACCGCGTTTATCCATTCCTCTTTTATTTTGGGCTTGTATTAACTCCTGGTATCCAGCATGGAATTGCAATAACAGTTTGGATATTTCTTGGATTTCTTTTATTGGAAAATGGTTAGCGATAAATTCTAAACACTTTATTGGAATTTTCTCATTGATTATATAAATTATTTTTTAAAATTTATTTATTCACTGCTGTGAGATGGACGTTTGAACAGCGAGTCCCGCTGGAGGATAAAATTTTAGAGGAGAGGAGGCAATTTAATATGAACTATATAAAGATGGTGTATTTATTAGGGTTTAAGCTTAGAGAAAACATATATGAAAATTAGAGTATTGATAATGTTTAAGAAATTCAAACAACTTAGAAAATAGATTTTAGTGTTAGATAACCACTTAATCAATTGTTTTTTATAACTTTATTCATTCCTCTTAATTGATGTGATTGATATTTGTACTTGGTGCCTAGTAGACTAAAATGATTTATAATTAGTTTGATTTATAAAGATTATTTTTTAAAATTATTAAATAAATATATTTTTAAAGATAAAAAATATAAAAATATTCTAAATATAATAGTAATTTATAATTAGTGTGCTAAATTTAAGTTTGTCACATATTAATTATTATTTTTAGATATTATTTATCGAGAAACCAATACAAGTTTTATTTGGGTTAAAATTGAAAATAAATAATTTTGAGAAAAATAAATAAAACCCACATGCTAGACCACACAAGGAGTCGCTGATTGTTACTAATTATCTATTTTTTACTCTTTGAAGAAGTGATTATTTTTTGAAGCAGAATTGTAATTCTTGAAGGCATGTGTGAAAAATTACAAGACTACAAGGACTGAAATAAACTTGGCTCTTCATCGCAGCAATATTGCATCATTACTTCTTTTTCTTAAAAAGAAATACATAATTATTTCTATTTTAAATAAATAATAATCATTATTTTACTTTAACAAGTGAATTGATGGAATAAATTGTCGAGTACTTTAGCAAAAGAAGAAGCATGTTCCAATTTAAATGTGACAGTTATAATAAATTAACATTGACAAATAAAGTGATTGCCAATGGAGCCCGTCCACGTCACAAGATGCTTCAGAGCGTAAAGCCACCGCCCACATCGTGCATGGCATCACAGTGTAGACCTCGAGTGTGAAGAGAGACAATCCCGTTGCTGTCGAAAGACTGAAATACCCGGCCCAGTTACACTTGTGGATGGCCAATTTTTGTAATTTTCTTTCTCGTAGTTATATCAGTGGGGACATAAACATTAAAAAGAACGCGGACAGAGTCGATTGACACAAGTACCCCATGCCGGAGCCTGATGTCAGTCGCCTATAGTTTGACGGTGGTCGGAGAAATTGAAAGGGCAGGCACCGGGAGCTCGCAAACACATGCAATGTAAGTGTTCTATGAAGTTTTGGGATCTTTCAACGCACAAATTAGCTAAGCGATGTTATAAATATAGTTTTAGTGATTGTTTGTTATTTTTAAAAAAAATTATTTTTGATATTAATATATAAAAATAATATAAAAATTTAAAATAAATAATAATAATAATAATAATTTTTTAAAAAAAATATTCTTAAAATATAGCAATAAACACCCCCTTGAAAGTTATCTTTTGCATGCAAGAAGAATAATTTTACGGTGCCAGTTCAATAACTAGGGATGAATTTTAAATATAATTAATACAGAGAAATTTTATATAAAATTATTATTATTGTTTTTTTTTATAGGTGATGAGTTTTATATTTTTTTTTGTCTTTTTATATATATAAAAAAATCTATAAAGTAAGTAATAAGATACCACTCATTTATTTTCTTTCAAATATAGTTTTGTTTTGTAATAGGGTGTAATGAAAAATAAAAATACAAGTATGATGGAATAAGGGAAAACAATTTTTGGTGAATGATGATGAATAAATAGAGGAAATATAAGATATAGACGAGTTGTTTTTATTTTTTTTAATTTTGATTGATCCAAGTTGACATACTCTATTTGTGACTCGAGTTTTATCTCGTATTAACCTCTAAATCAGGTTTCGAAACTACAATAAAAATTATTTTTATTTTCATGTGGACGCAAGCCAAAAAAACCCATGGCATCGGACTTGCTTTGGGTTAACTTTTGCATTGGTTTTGAAAATTATAAAAATAATTATTTTTATTTGTACTTTGAGTTAGATCAACAATCAACTTAATTTGTGTCCCAAATCTAGCTCTGACTCATCTTCTAGTTGAATTTTAAAATTATAATAATAATTATTTTTATTTTATATTAATCCAAGTTGACTTGATTTAATCCTCGTATATAGAATTGAACGAGTTTATCCTTTTATTGAACATAAAATAATTTCTCACTGAAACAACATTGATCAATATAAAAAATAAATTTTATATTATTCAAAGGTGTATCAAGAAAAACTTCACAAAAAAAAAAGTGTGATGTCTAACATATCAAACACCACCTTGATTCTTTGATAGGCTACAGTATTTGTGTGCAAAGGTTTATAATTATTCTGAGGAGAAAATTTATAGCTATTAAAGGGCTGTGTGAAAAAATTATAAAGCTACAGGGACTAAAATAAACTTGTCTCTTCATCACGGTGATATCAAATCATTGCACTTTTTTTAAATACATGATTATTTATATTTTAAATAAATAAATCATTATTTCACATAAAAAGCGTGAATTGATGGAATAAATTGCTGAGTACTTTAGCAAAAGAAGAAACACCTTCCAATTTTAAATGTGACAGTGATAATAGACAAAGTAATAGCCAATGAAACCCGTCCACGTCACAACACGCTGCTGATAAGAAACAAAGCTGCCGCTCACGTCTCACGTCGTGCATGACATGACAGTGTAGACCTTAAGAATGAAGCAACTCTCATGTTGCTGTAGAAAGACTGAAATACCCACCTCAGCTACTCCCGATGGCCGCCCATTGATGTTATTTACATTGTTGTCCACGTGGGGGTAGATAGTGTTGATTGACAGAAGTACCCCTCAGTCGTAGCTCCATAGAAAGCGGGCCCGAACCTGTTGCCAGCCGCCCGCCTCTAATTGAGGAGCTATTTGATGCTTCATCGAGGCAAAGTGGATATCGTCATCGGAGTCTGAACTCTGGAGCGAAAGAAATGATCCCATGGTGTCGGTGCAGCACTCCCATCATGATTGGAGTAAACCCGATTGGAGTAAAGGTGCTTCCAAATATGTTTTAAAAGTAATTTTTTTTTTTTGAAAAAATTCAAAAAAATATCTTTTTTATTTGATCATTTTAGATTATATTAATATAGTAAAATTAAAAATAATTTTTGAAAAATAAAAAGTACAAGAAACAGTTTTTTCTATTAAAAATATATTTTTCTAATATTAATATATTAAATAATGATAAAAATTTTAAAATAAATTTAATATTTAAAACTAAAATAAAATTCGATTTAAAAAAAATCCAAAAAAAAAAATTTCACTTACAAAGTAGGGCTGTTATTTTTTTTTTAAAGGTTTTGGCATTGTTGGATATTTAAATTAGTTAAATAATGTAAGAAATATAGTTTTAAGGGTTATATGTAGCGTAATATAACGAAGAAGATGATAAATGCAAATTTATAATAATTCTATATTGCGTGGTGATTTATGAGTATTTATACACACAAATTACGACAGCTTATATGTTGCAGAATATAATGAAAAATATGATAAATGCATATATATATATATATATATATATAATTTTTATTAAAAAAATTAATAAAATGAAGGAGCTGGTTTCTCCCATTTATTTGCCAGGATAACATTTTTCATCATTTTCATGTATTCCCCTCTTCTCGCAGCATCGTATACCTCTCCATTCACTTGGGCTTTTTGTGTGCAAATCTTAAATTCTACGTGAGGTTCGGCCCACTACACAGGCCTGGATCTTTGCATTCTTACTGGGATCATTGGAGTGACAGACAATCCCAACGCTCAAACCATTTTTCTACACACAGACAGAGTCCTTTGGCTGGGACTGACTTCATGAAGTCAACACACACGCCCAGAAGAAATCTGAGAACTCGAAATATGGAGAACGTTATCAACTGAGCCAGCATCAGATCAAGAGACAAAGAGAAATAAGTAAATAAATTAACTAATTAGCATAATATTAAAATCCCATGATAATAAGTCAATGTCTTCCCATTAAAAATCACCCAAATTAAATATATGGAACATGCTTAGCTGCTGAATCCTAGCAGCATCATGCAAGTTGGTGGAAGAAGAAGACGACGATTCAAATGTACAGACTGCAAGAACAGATAGTTCATCATACTGAAAAAGGATCATATATAAACAAGCACTCAACTTTCTTCCCTTAAATCACAGCAGATAAATGCCTTACTCGGATAATTCTAAAAACTTATGGTGGTTGAATGATTAAACTTTATATCGATTCGATAATAATTGAAGTTCACCGTATCTTTTTCACAGGGCAGTGGAATTCCAGATGAATATGATTATGGTGGCAGTAGGTGCACCTAATTTGATTTACTTTTCATACTTTCCCTTCACATTTCTTTAACTACTATCAGTAATAATGGCTTTGCATTCTATCATCTTACTGTGTTACAACTTTCAAACCTGCTTCGATGATATTTAAGAACACATATTGAAGCCAGCAAAGTTAGTTCTGAATTGATTTTCTTGTGCTTTATGCAAAGTTATTAAAATTAATCTTGGTTTGAATCATGAGATGAATATGGATTGTCGATTAAGATCAAACTAAAACAGTGTGATTTCAAATTTTGATTGAATCAGAAGTTGAAATGCCAAATTCTTCTGACTCTAATCAAATCAATTCACGTAAGGAATTATAAATCAAATCACCACAACATGCAGAATTAATAGAATTAAATTACATTTCCTTTATATTATAATAGCAAGATTGTTCTTTGTTCAACTAACATGACAGCTCATATATATATAAGACTTGCAAGAATCCTTTTACGTTCTTGTTTTTATATTGAGTATTGACAAATTGACAGATTAGCTCTCCCAACATGGACAATTTATATATCTTGTTTCAAAATGAAATCACCATCATGTTGTTACCATCAAATGCTATGGATACCTAAATGTAAAGTAAACCCTAAAAGGTCTTATCCATTCCCTTGTGAATTCCTATTCACACATAAATTATACGGGAAACAATTCCCGTATATTTCTGTAAAATACAAAAATATGAATAAGAAAAAAAAAGTTACTATGAGCAAAGAGAGAAATCTTGCTACAAGTTTTTATATTAAATGAACCCTTCTAGGATCAGTAACATTTATTTTCCAATGCTCATCACTGAACTCACTCTTTCTAGCCATTTTTCTATCCCAGTCCAACTCAATTTTTCTCTGCTTTGTTAACCCACAGAGCTTTTGCAACTTCTCATCCATGGCATCGTGAAATTTCCACCACCTCTGATGTGCTACATCACTTGCATAAACACGTTGATCTCCTATATTCCAGTTACAATCATAGTCTCTGTAGCAAAGCCAGGGCTTCAACCCCAGATAATGTATGGAATAAACTTTTGGGGGGTCTGCCCCGAAGAGCTCGTTCTTGACACTAGCTTCATTGGTGGTATTAGCCCAAAAGTTTTTCAAGAAGTTCACTCTTCTTGGTAATCTATGCCACCATACAAAAATCTCATTAAGGAACCCTTGGTCACCTCCATTGTAGGAAATAATGTCCTCGCGTCGGTCCATTAATATTTTGAATGTGCAATTCGATGGCTCAATGACCATGATACCAGAATTAAAAATCCACACATCGTTCCCCGTGGCTGACATTTGAGGGAAGTGAAAAAGGATATCAAGGTTACGCAAAACTATGATGTCTGCATCTATGAAGACGATCTTGTCATAATCAGTGAGCTGCCACAGCCTAAACTTGCTATAGTTGTACTCATTGTATGAGTATTTTTCAGCTCTAGGGTTTCGGATTCTTTTGATGAGTCGGATCTTCCACCCGGCTGCTGCAAGAGCATTACGTTTGGGTTCGGAGATGGATTTATCTAGGAGAAGAACAAGGTCACGCTTGGTCCCCGTTTGGAGAAGGCTTTGGGCAAGGGCTATGACGCCACAGACGTAGGCTTCTGAGGAATGGAGTACCGTGGCATAGGCCTCTCGTCTGGAAGTTCTTGTTGTCCTTTGAATCTTGGAGAGATCGTAGACGTCGTTAATTCCTGTAAATTAAAAACGCTTTATCATAAAGTTAATTAGCCAATAAATACAATAATAGCTTCGGCACCACTATACCCCTTTTTTTTTTCTTCTACACAACCACTCATCTCTATCTTATTCACCAAACAAGAACATTTTTCTAATAAGTTAGTTGGCAAGTCCACATAACGCCTACCAACTGCCAATATAAGAAATATTTGCTTTTCGTTGCACTAAATATCTAGCCATTATAACTTAATTTATCGACTAACGACAGATTTTCAACTCTCATTTGATTACTATATTGAAAACATTCTATCGCGTCACAGCGTTTGTAGCTCAGTGGATAGAGCGTCTGTTTCCTAAGCAGAAAGTCGTAGGTTCGACCCCTACCTGACGCGTTCATAATAATTGTTTTTTTTTCTTTTCAAAAACCCAGGTTTCATTAACCCCAGCTTGGTTGGAGAGGTTAACCGTCAAAAACCCAGGTTTCATTAACCCCAGCTTGGTTGGAGAGGTTAACCGATAACTTAAGACCGATGTAGATCATGTTTCATGTAGAACATGGTTAGAAGCTGGCCATATTTTATATAAAGCATGATTGAGAAATGATTTAAAACTATTATAGATCAGGTTTTGTGCAGAACATGGCTGAGAGGTTAACATAGTTGACCTAGTATAATTCAATCATCATTCAAATGAAATTTGATTTCTTTTTGCAATAATATTAGTATTTTTTAAAAATCTTAAAACAATATTGAAAAATACATTTTACTTTGAGTCATGTATTTTATAGCTTTGTCTAGGAGCATTCATACAAATAAAGACAAGGAAAACATCATTTGATTGACTTGAGAGCTATGCATACCTTGTGTCCACAAAGGCAAAGCCAATTTGCAAGAGCCAATAGGCAATGAGACCTTCTGTTCCAACTTTGTCATCTCCGGCTCATAGAACCACCAATCACCTTCCTGTTTCACCAAATCATCACACCTAAACAACTCCAACATTGGTCTGCATTTGCTCCAGAACACCACCTTGGCCCTCCAATTCCAATCCCTCCTTCCCTTTTTCACCGCCAAATTTGCTGCTATAAGGTGAACTTGGAGCCTAAACACCTCTCTGTTCCACCCATCTTCAGGATACCTGCATGGTAGTTTTGCCACTACTAAGTCCATGCTGTCATAGACTTCGAAATCTGGCATTGGTATTTCTGGACAAGATGGAACATCGGTTTCTTCCTCCTCGTCAATCCATTCAGGAAATAAGTCTGGCCATTTGAAAAACTCGGACACTCTTTCAAAATCGATAGGTATAGTTTCTCCATGAGCTTTCCAGCCACTAACATCATCTTCATCCATATTTACCATGGCGATCTTCTTTCCTTTTCTCATCCCATTGATGAAGCTCGGTACCTCAACCTTGGTCATGTTTCCCCTAGATCGTCGAGCATTGACTTTTGTCTCTCCCACGATTGCCTTCACCCTACTCCCTTTTTCTGCCTACAAATTTCAAGTTTAACCACACGGGAAATAAAAAAAAATACATGGCTTTAATCGATATCTTCAAACTTCTACAGCACAATTATGAATTAATTTGTCCAGTCTCACCTTACCTTGTGATGGCACTCTCTCAATGAGCACTTAACGAGAGAGGCTGCATTCTCAAAATAGACTGAAGAGGATGGAGAGAGAAGAAGGGATGCATAGATCACAAGAAAGAAAGCAAGGAAAACCAGGTTGATTCTGATAACCAAAGCTTTTGAAGGTGTAGCCTTCATTAGCTTTTGAAGGGTAAGTCCCTCGACCATCTTTGAGAAAAAAATGATGTACCTCAAAGAGGGCCTTCGTATATATATCTCAACCACCTTCTCTAGCTTCTGATGATTAGCAATTTTTACGACTACAAGTGATTTGGATGTAATTGGAAAGCGAAATTAGAGTAAAAATCAAAAGATTCATGGCCATTTATAGAGCTCCACGTTTCAACAAGTGCTTTGGGTTTCCTTGCCTTGAGGACAAGCTAGCAGGGTCACATTAAACTATACTTCTTTGGCATGCGGTTGGTGCAAATGACTCTAGATTATCTTCTCGAAATCCCCAATATGCCCCTTTGCCCTTCATCAGTCTGTTCATCCATCTATATCTATCAACCAAATACAGATGCGGTTCCTAGCTTCTGACTTCTCAACTTTAAACCCTAAAATTGGCATTGTCTAATTAACCTTCCAAGCCCCGTCAATTTCTGGTTTTTATCTTGTTGAGAGTACGCTGAGATATTGCAAGAAAATGGCAGGGCTCCTATTTTATTTGATAGCAAGTTTTTTAAACCTGGCCCCATGGTCGGATCCAAAACCCAACCGATGCGGGTTCTTGTCTTGATAAAGACTGCTGTCACATAAAAGTAATCTCAAATCCCGGGGTAAGGAAACTTGGGATTCTCAGAATTAGCAACTCAGCAGCCACCCCCAACAACTCTCTGGTTGCCTTGTCAACGTCTTACATGCAATAAAATGTCGTTTTTGTCTCCTGTCCGTTATGATTTTTTTTTTCTTTCTTTCTTTACATATTGTCGATTTTTAAATTCCAAATCATTATAGGAGAAAAGGCTTAGGTCAGATATCAGCATTCCACAACTCTTTAAAAAGGATTTCAGATCATGTTTAGCACGAATCCAGTGTGGTTAAACTATCACAATTTCGCCTTGTTCATCTATAAGGACAATTAGACCATACGAAATCGTGGACCCATAATAATTAGGCGGATGACCTATTAATCGACAAGCTCGTGATTTTGAGAAAGGCTCATCCCAAATTTCAAAGATCCATGGCTGAAAAAGGCAGAGACAGAGGAGAAAAATTCTGAACGGTTTTACCTTTTAGCTTGCAGGGTTCGTTCGCCTAATACTTGCTGACTTGAGAATGCTTTTTGAACTTCAAATTAGAAATAGCTGTTTCTTATTGAAAAGATAAATCATTGCGTTTCAATGATTAGTGTGACAGGATAAAAGATGAGAAAATACATTTAGTTAAAAAAAACAAACATAATAATACATGAAAATAAATCTAGCACTTGAATAGTTTTAGAATGAATTTCTATTAGTTTTTCAAAGTTTTGAAAGAACATGGAGACTTGCCCCCTCTCAATCGCAATCGTCTCTGTTTCTTCTCCTACTTTAATAATAACCAAACACTAAATCACAAGACTCCAATTAAATTTCTTATAACATTATTGCCGCACCTTTTAGTTGCTGGTACTCTGAGGGTTGATTAATGCTCTTGGTGATTTTTAACTCATCTTGGTTCTAAGCATTGACAAATATATTATTATTACCTAACGAACAGAGGATTCAATAATATTAATTTGGTTTTTTAAATAAGAACCATCGACCGATGCAACACATGATTATCATATAGCAGTTGAAGAGTAATCAGATCTAATGTTTCATTATGGCAGTACTTGCCAACAAACCATGCAGTAGTTGTATGGCGACTAGTAAACCGCAAGATAGCAAAATCAAAAGGAGAGCTGGACTTATTATTAACGTACAACCTGTTAATTTCCTCAAATTTAAAAATTCAAAGCTGAAAATGTAAATGAAAGGTATACTTAATCCTGCTCCATTTCGAAACCGACATAGAACAACTAATTTGTTGTTAAGGAGAGGGAAAAAAAGAGAAAAAGGAAGAATAACTTCTACATCGAATATGGTATCTAGAAGGTACCCTTGCAAGTAAAAAAATTGTTTGGGAATCACCCGTTCCTTACTCATGCGAGAAAAATGGCTGTGGTTGTTGAGAGCCATTGCCATTTCATAAAGTGGTAAAAAATAATAATTGTCCATAGATAATTTTCAATTATCAAAACCATCAAACTGTGACAGGCAGTGCCTTAAGTTCCTTCTAAGTTGAGCATTCAATGTTAACATTTCACTCACCTCTTTTACCGAATTGAATGTTTGTTGGTCCATTCTTTCATGTTATTCTTCATTCAAAGTGAAATGTATCCCTTCTTTGTATCTCAAGCTACGCTAGACCACATCTATGAAAAACAATTTTACATGGTGAAACTTCATATCTACTTGTCTCATACAAAAAGAAAGGGGCAATGAGGGAAAACAAATGAATAGTTATGATTGCCAACCTGCTTCATAAAGATATTGAGCAAAGAAGAAGCAAAGTCCCTGCCCGCTTGTTGATCCCTTTGTACAGTCCACCAGAACCATGAATGCAAACCACCATTACTTAGTTATCTCCTGAATGTGTTGAGAATGGCTTTTACCCGGTGGAATGAAAATCAGATCCTCCCAGCCAGAATTCTTCTCATTAATCTGTTTTTGATCAAAGAGAGGGGAATTGAATTCCAGTTTCTTGTTATCAGATGTGTACTTGATGTAAAATTTAAGCGCCTTACCTCCATTTTTTTCAGAACATCCTCTAAACTTCCCACCTATAAAAAAATAAACCAAGCAGTGGTATATGCAGAGTCAATATCAGCTATAATACCTTTTCAGTATGAAATATGTTTTAGAAAATGTTATGCCTACAAAAAGAAAAAACATATGGTAAAAAATGAATCATACCATAATATGTCGAGAAAGACCGGGACCCCTTGATGCCCTTGAAACCTTTGACAGTTCTTTTTCTATATCTTCCTGCATTAGCAGGACGCAGATAGCTGTTAATCCGTCTACTAAAAACCCAATCTCACAAAAGATGCATGCTGAAAATCTAAATGGCATCCCAAAGAGGGAGTTTGATGGATCAAACATACCTTTTGAAAATATACAGGGCAGTATCTCTTGCTTTTCTTCTTCACAACCAGATGGTCCGACTGCAGACAGATTTCAGGAGAAAACAGTGATTTGGCACAATATTCCCAGAAGACATTTGGAAGTTTGTTCTAATATTTGACTCCTGTACTTAAATCACAGCAAATGATATACTACAACATTGCTGCTGGGGCACCATTTGATAATTTATGTATCTTTACTTCCCCAGATAAATAAAAATCTGCAGTAGATGGCTGCACCAGATGACTATCATATTTGGGATTGTTTGCATATATTTCAATATATGAATTACAGTTGTGCCCAGGTACACAATCAAATACAGAAACATCAGGGGAAAGAATAATCCCCATACTTTTGTCACAGGTAAAATGTATAATATGGCGTAGAAAATCAATTCATGTAAGAAACAAGATTATTTATTTATGTTGTAAAAAAGAGATGTATTTATTTATTTGCTTTGATAGTTATCCATGCAGTAACTTTCTGATACCTCAAAAGATTCCATGACCAATGTAGAAAAAAAATACATTCAAGCTAATAAAACCAATCAAAGACTCACTAAAATCAAACTACTATTCCCTGAAGAAGGTCCAAACACTTCATATCTTCCATTCAAATGACAAGACTAACTTCACAGAACAAATGATAAGTCAAACCCAGTATTGTATGCATTTGCAAACATCTGAACATATTAGCCAACTATCTAATCCATTTACAAGCTGCTTGGAAACTTACATTTTAGTAGAAATAAAATCATTTCAACACCATTTACCTAATTCTACTGTTTAGAAATATTTAAGCAGCATAAATGAATTCTGCAACCAATTAAAATTATAGATTTTTATAAATTTGCAAATCACGCTGGGGCATGATTTGCTTCAAAATTGACTCATTAAAAATTAATCCCACTAACACCCTTCACACATGCTTGGAATAAGTTTTTTAGAAATGAGAGCAAGTTGGGTAAATGGTGTATTTTCGCCAGCTCAACTCAAATGAATTCCACAATTTTAAAACCTATTCCATACAAAAAAAACAAAAAATCATTTAGCAAATAAAATCAATTCAGCCTACTTAAATAGTTGAAATCAATTCTACCATAGAATTGGCTTCAAATGAGCTGCAAAAGTAGCAGGTATCTGACAAATCAATTACATCCACAGGCCTGTTTAGACATGCTTCAAGTTTCAGAGAAACATAGATAGCTTATTAGCACAACCAGTCAGGTAGCATACCTGGAAAACAGGAACTCCATCAAACCCACTCCTGACATCAGCAGATTTGAGCTGGTAAACATGAAAGATTACTATTGAGTATTAGTTTAAAGCAGTTCAGCTTGTACAGACATGTCAACATGCAGCCTTTCATGTTAAAACAATGTGATTGAAATTTCAAATCACTATCCTACTCATTAAAGCTTCCCCTTCCTAGAAGCCCAAAACCAACATGAAAAGGAAACCCCATTCGTACTTTCTTATTACTGAACAACAAGCACCACTTCTGCTTCTCTTTGACTTCCAAAATCCTTAAAATCAAGAACATAAAAAGGACCTAATTACTACAAATGGAAGTCGTACATTGACACTTCTCTAGGAGAGCATTATCATCCAAGGCCTTTCAGGACTCGCAAGATTTACCAAACAATGACAAACTCAGAAACTCGAACCTGCAACTTCAACAATGCTACACTATAAAACGACATCAAAAAATTGAAAATTCATATGAAATGATTTACTTATTTGTAGAAACAAAGATAAGCTGTCAATGCTTTCATTCTGAATGAAAAGGTAGTCTTTGCAGCATTACATGGCTAAACTTTCGCTATTGATGATTTTTTTTCTTCCATGTTAACAAGCAATACTTTAATAACAACTCATCAGAACCGACCTCTAATGCATTCTTTATTTGAACTGGATCAGGTAAAAACCGAAACGCAATTCCTTCAACCTTCAGCATGTACACCTACAAGATTTATAAAAGGAAAATATGAAGACAATATCATCCAAATTATCCGATTTAGCACTCCAAAGTAAGCTTTTGTTTAACTAATTGCAGGAAGAATTAAATTTTGAATAAATTTTTCATTACATTTTACCCAGTTTTATACGAGTTAAAAATCACACACGCCAAAATCCATCAATTAGAGCAAGAAATGTACCTGGTCAAGTGTAATAGGCACCACCTTAGCTTGGCTTCGCAATTCTCTTCTCCGCAACCTAACCTGAATTAAAAAAAATCACCACCAGAACGTAGACAATGTACGAAGATGTATGTACGTATAACTGCATAGAAATACTATACCTGAGCAAGAAATGCCTCAGCGTCTTCTTGTCGAAAGCAAAGCAAGCCAATGGACTTAGCTCCATTAGGATCCGAGATAAGCACGAACTCATTGTCAGAATTGCTCACTGTGTAAACGGCTGTTCCTGCCAGAGCTTTCGCCACGTGGTCCGAGCTGAGATTGGCGGTGTTAGCTGTCTGTTTAGGCTGCGATACAGAAGCGAAAGGCGGCGATGGCGCCAGGCGCGGACGCCTAGATGGAGGGAGGTTGCCAGCTAGGAATCGAGTAGTGTCGCTGAAGCGAGCTGAGAATTCGGCACCGAGACGGAGGCAGTGTTGGTGGATGACGGTTGAGAGAGATAAGAGAGGGTTTGAGGGTTCCATTTTTTTTAAGTGGAGAGGGCAGTGAATTTAGAATTTGATATTTTAGTCTCCTGAGAAATCGAGTAGTGTCAGATTTGGGAGCACTGGTCGTCCGTTTCACTGTACAAGTTGGAAATTATTATTGGGCCTCACCCCAAATGATTGGCGGCCCATCACCTAGAAGTTGCAGTCGGAACAGGAATATTTTCGGAAGTATTTTTGTTTTTGAAAAACTAACTTTCGAGTATCAACACATTTAATTTATTGAAGATAAATAAATTATTATTATTATTATTATTATTATGTTAATTTGTAAACTTCAAGAGAGTTTTTTTTTTTATTATTTTTCAATATTGAATTCATTAAAAATTTAAATTTGCTTTTTATTTTGGTTCCCAAGATTATTATAGTCATAGAAAAATACAATGATATTAGATTGGTGCTCGGTATTATGTATGATCATATTTTTTTATCATATTAGTAAATAAATAAATAATGATTTATCATATTATTAAAAAAATAGTTTTGAAAAAAATATATTTGTTATAAACTATACTTCATGATTTATTTTCTATAGAGTTGTCGAAACATATTGTCAGAGGGTTGATGTTTTATTTTTTGAGAATTTTTTTATCATGTTGTTTATTAAAAACTACTAAAGAAAGATAATTGTTAAAAAAAACTTTATGATTTATTTTTTATAAAATTATTGTGGTTTTAGAAAAACATCTTGATATTGAATTTATACTCAGTTTTTTAAGTGACTATTTTTTATCGTATAATTAAAAAAAAATTTAAAAATTAATTAAATTCAATAGAATTCATGATATAGATCTTGAATTTAGTGGTTTAATTTAAGTTAATTCGATTTGACTCAATGTATTGTTATCTTAATATTTATTTTTTAAAATATTATCTTGAAAATATTTTTAAAGTCAAATAATGTTTTTATCAATTATAGGAGTTTTCTCTAAACTACCAAGTTGTTTGGGTAACGCCGAAACACCTTTAATATAATTTAATTTGGTGCTTGAGCTAGACAAAAAAAAAAAAAATGATCGAAAGGTTCTAAGTAAGATTTATTTTATTGGGTTTAATAACACTATTATTTTTTTAATAGATATTATTTTTTACTTGTAATTTTTTTTTAGTCTCTCAAATACAACAAAACTAATTCACTGGATTAAATATTTAACCCATTACTTGATCTCTGGTTTCTCATCATAAAAGATATTTGTTTCTCCTATTATTTCTAGTTTAGAACCGAGTAAATAGTGACTTGACACTTACGGAAAAATCTATATAAAAAAAAAGAAGCAAAATATTTGCATTTATAATTATAAAGAGAAGGTTCTAAAGCATGTTCAAAAAGAAGAAGAAAAGTTCTAAAAGCATTTTATTTATTTTGGGTATCACCGTCCAGAAAAGTTGTCGGGTACGAGACTTTGGCTTTGAATCATCCAACCATGTTGTTTCAGGTTATCAAGTCTCACTTGCAAGGATATTAATTATCAGGCCTCGTACTCTGTCGGTACAGGGTCCTTCACACTGACCAGTGGTGGTCACTTGATCCGTACCATGCCACGTCTTCCACTTTTCGTATCTTCAAAGTTATGTCCGATTGCAAACATGTTCTTGGCACGACGGTCACGAGGTGCTTGTCTTCTCTTATTCGGTTCGAGTCCTATGCCTGTTATCTCAATATGCCTGTTATCTCAATTGATTTGAGGATTAGATATGGACTACGTTATTATCCGAAAATTCTAGTTATAAAAATATATATATATCCGATTAATTATATCATACAGCAAACCCCGACGAGTGTGTAGATTTTCGGTCAGATACTAGGTTTGATGAGTGTATTAAGTTATACACCAGTTACTGATATGAATATCTATTTATTCTGTTTTTGAGATCATGAATACTTGAGAATTGTTTTTTAAGAAAATAATGAAAATGCAATCTATTTTAGCTTGTGATGATTACCTATAATGTTTTTTTTTCTTTAATTTATTTTGTCGCATAACTTTTTATATTTTCAATTTAATTATTTTGATCATGAATTGAATTTAAATTTTGATAGATTTTATATTTGATTTTGGTTAAAAAAAATCTAAACATTGAGTTGATGCTGAATCACAAAATAAAATTTAATTATATTAATTAAAACCAGTTAATATTTTAAAAACTCAATTTTAAACTCCCAAAAAAGCTATATCTCGTAGCATAGCACGGGAATGTAACTCGTAAAATAAATAAACTTCTTGACATAAAACCCATCCAAAATAGTTCACAATGAATGCTAATACATATATTTTTTTCAGGTCGTGTGACAGGTCGTTTTCTTATCCTTGGAATAGACTGGAGAAAAGCACACCCAGTGGTGGTGACAGGATGCAAAGCTTCTTGGTTCTGGTCTTCCGACACTGTTAGATGTCCTGTATTAGATCTCAGAATCCTTCAACTCTCACTCTAGTTTCACGGCTGCAGTCAGTTTCGAGCTACACCGCAATCATAAAATACAAATTAACTAAATTACGATATCATCGAATTTTTTAAATAGTAGATGACTGAATAAATTTATCATATCTCAATTAATTTTATAATTTTTAAAATTAATAATTAATTAATTTTTTTAATGATCTTCGCAAATATAAAATTGAAATGTTAATTTCTAAAAAATAAATTCAAAACCTAACTAATTGAGCGAGTCCAAGTGGTAATAATTGCAAGAGAGGTTAGTCAATGCTAATAATTGCAAGAGAGGTTAGTCAATGCCAGACATGATTGATAACAAAGGACAATTAGCACAGCAACTACCACCCTCCATCCAAAACAGTGAATGCAAGAGGGCGGTTAAAAGCTGTTTAAATATTGTTTGGCATTCCGATATTCTTTTTCTCGATTGTGGCGGTTGATCTCAAACTACAGGTGGAGATTGAGAGGCATCTGTAGATTCTCAGAAGACCAGTTCAAGAAGAAAAAGAAAAAGAAAGCTTCAAAAGAACAATTTTATTCTGCATGACCGCCCAACTTGCCGGGATTGCTCTGAATCTTCCGACGATGTTTTTTTCAGGTGGCCATATCTCACTGATATTTATTTCTCAACAAGAATATGCCCAAGTATTCCCTGGGTCAATGGCCTCGCAGGCTTCCCAGTGGCGGGGATCAATCCCTCTCAAGCATCTCTTCGACCGGTTCTTGATCTCGATTGCTAAAATATTGTTGCCTAGTGGTTCTCTCTCTCTGTGCTGCGTGTTAGAAATTCTGTGAGAAGAGGGAGAGAAAAACAGAGGGAGCTGGGAAAGAAGAAGGAGGTTGAAGACGAATTAAGAAGAGAAGAGAATACACGCACAAAGCATGCAGGGGAGAGAAAGAGACAGGGGAGGGAATATTTCTGAATTCTTGTTATATTTTCTTGTTCTTCTTCCGTTACAATCATTTAGGGAATTTAAAGGCAAACCATGCATGTGTGCCAGCTTTGCATCGCCTACGTGGCTAACTACTGGAACAAAATAGAAGAACTACACAAACACAGTCGTTTTGTGTTACAGGTAATTGAATTTCAAAATCATTTTAGTCCCCCTGTTAATCTTCAGCTCTTCCTTTTCCAGTTCGTGACAATACCTCGTCCATGAAATCAACCTTGTCCTCAAGGTGAAGTGAGAGAACCTCCAGCTAAAATCAACCTCATGAGTAGCCAAAGCCAACATAATTAAATCAGCATCCAAACCATACAGGCAATGGTGTGTATTTGGGTCATAACCAGGAAGATTTCTTTGAAGACAGATATAGGACATGATTTCGTGTTCCCCTTCACCAGGAACATGTGCATCAGAAGGAATGACTTTGATTTTCTTCCCTCCAGGATCATAGTTTAGTCTAAGATGAATAAAGTGCTGCAACGCGATTGACAGAACAACCATGAATTCAGTTTCAGGAGTGATACCATTGGAATCAAAAGTTTGAGATGACTCCTTAAGGGGAAGCTTCCTGCCCTCCCTCTCAAACTCCTCTCTTAGTCTTTCTTCTTCAGCCGCCGCATCAGATGCATCTTTAGCTGCTCTAAAGCGCCTAGACCGTTGCTGATTCATTTTCGCCCGTGGTGCAACTCCATCAATTGCCATGTATAGCAATTTTCGAGGCCTCACCATCACGAAAAGCCTGTCAATATAATCAAACATGCACTGGAACACCTCACCGAAAGAAGTCGGTGAAGGCAAAGCTTGTTTCTCGGATATCTTTGGTTGGGATCCTTCTCCTACCCAGTCTGATTCAATGGTAGGGGTAGGGTGCAGGAGACTGCGGTGTTTCTGTGAAGAAGTAGCTTTACCAGATAAGGTTTGTAGGGTTTGTTTAATTGCGATTTGTTGGGTTGCTAGCTCCATCATCATGGTTTTAAGTTGGGCTAAGTCATCAGATTGAGCCTGTAGCTTAACTTCTATTCCATTGATCCTCTGATGTACAGCTTCCAGAGAATCAGCCATCCTTCTTGCGTCTTGGGATCGAGTTTCTGGTGCCATTAACCTGAGTCCAAAGACGAGGGCTCTGATACCACTTGCTGCGTGTTAGAAATTCTGTGAGAAGAGGGAGAGAAAAACAGAGGGAGCTGGGAAAGAAGAAGGAGGTTGAAGACGAATTAAGAAGAGAAGAGAATACACGCACAAAGCATGCAGGGGAGAGAAAGAGACAGGGGAGGGAATATTTCTGAATTCTTGTTATATTTTCTTGTTCTTCTTCCGTTACAATCATTTAGGGAATTTAAAGGCAAACCATGCATGTGTGCCAGCTTGGCATCGCCTACGTGGCTAACTACTGGAACAAAATAGAAGAACTACACAAACACAGTTGTTTTGTGTTACAGGTAATTGAATTTCAAAATCATTTCAGTCCCCCTGTTAATCTTCAGCTCTTCCTTTTCCAGTTCGTGACACTCTGCCCGATTACAATGTGCTTACAAAAACTGATGTGAATTGAGATTCACACACACATTTCTATAATATTGATGAATATTTATCTTTTGCATCGAATAGTTATTTTTTAATTTGTTATTTATCTAATTTTCTAATGATAATATTAAATTAACAATTTTTTTTTTATTGCTATGTATTTTGTTTTGAATTATTTTTTCTATTTCATCTTTATAATTTGTTTTAATATGTTTTTTAATATCAATTTTGGTTATTCTTTTGATTCTTATTTGCTTTTCTTCTTATCATTATTTTAATTGAAATCTTTTATCTATTAGATTTAGTTCCTACTCTTGATATTTATTTTATATGAAATAATTTATTAAATTATATATTGTTTTTTAATTTTATCTTCTTTTATTTTTTTTTATCTACTGTCTTTATTATTTTAATTGCTATTTATTTATTTGAAATAATTTAATAAATAAGATTGTTTTTTCAATCTCATCCTCTATCTTTTTTATCTATAAGTTTTGATAAACTTAAAAAAAAATATTAATAAATTATTTTCTAAGCTTATTTTCCATGATATAACCAAATGCTAGAAAATATTTTTTTGACAGTGCCAAATATCATGCCAAGACATGAAGGGGGGGATTGTAAGGTTAAGTTTGGCTGATAGTCGGCCCTCACATAGTCTGGTATCGGATTCGGTAAAGTCTCGATCTCAGCCTGAAAAAAGAGTCAAGATAAGCTCGAAAGCTAAAGAGGCTTTCTATATAAACCCTTGGCTACTACATCCACAATACTTGCAACAAACACCGATCGTACAGCTTCTTGTTTTCACACCACACTTTTACTGAAACATCAACTAAATCAATCATGTTTCCCTGGACGCATCGCCTCAAAAACATTGACAAAGGTTGCTGCAAGCCTGTTACTCTTCCATCTCCGCTCATGTTTCCCTCGACGCATCGCCTCAAAAATATTGACAAAGGTTGCAGCGAGCCTGTTACTCTTCCATCTCCGCTTGATGAAGAGCAATTGAATAAAATCTTCGATCGTTTTGACAGCAACGGGGATGGTCACCTGAGCTGGGAGGAGCTTAAAAGTGCTTATAACATCCTAGGTATGTCTTTCCCCGGCCTTCGAGCCTTGAAAGCACTCTGCGTTGCTGATGAAAATAGAGATGGATACATCAGCAAGAAAGAGTTTATCAAACTAACGAGGAAAAATCCTCGTAAATGATGTTATATATAGACTTATTGTACAAAAAATAGTTCCCACTTAGTTCTTCGAAAAACAGAAGGCCATCTCTTGAGCCATCTGTCTTCTTTTAGCACATGTTAGATATATTAGGCGTCGCTACTAGCTAGCTAGTTTGAGTGTTTGCGATCTATAGCTCTTCCGAGAAAGGCACGTATCGGGCTGTCTTTTGTAACATGGAACTATATGGAAGGGGTGTCTCTTGGCATATACAATCTTGTAAAAATTAAGCTGCAAAGCTTAGATCTCAATGTAACCTTGACTATCTATGTTTCCACTCCTTAATTTTGTCTTTATCAACCCCAGTTTGTGGCCTTTTCGTTGTCATCTTTAACATCCAATATAAAACTTTGAACACTGTCACTACTAACAAAATAGAGCTGTTAGCAATGAATTTTAACAACAAAATAATATCATTGCTAATTGTCATATAGCAAATTTATCTAAAAATTTAAACTGTTAAGTGATGTCAAATAATATAATTTATATTATTTTTTAACATACTTTCTTAAGTGAAAATTTTTTAAACTTGAAACTTGCATATACTCATATTATCTTATGATTAATTTTTATCAAATAAAATAGAAGTGGTGAGATTTAAACTTACGATCATTGGGTTCATAAAATTTTAATACCATATCTAGTAATCAATTCACCCAAATACTTAACCTGTTAAATAATATTTTAAAATATAATTTATATTATTTTTTATTGTTAATTTAGCTACAAATTGTGTTTAGTAGCGTGTGGCATCCGATATCATCAGATGGTATACTCACTAGTGAGCTAACTGTAGCATAGAGTGTTAATCTCCAAGTAATATTTTATGTTAAATGGATTGGAATCGCTTTTTATTTTGATTAGAGTTATACACTTAATAAATGGATAAAGAGATATTAATGATGTATCTATAACTAAATTATGATGTATCTAACAACCTTTTGAACACTCAGTTTTATTCTTATTTATCAATATAATTAATATTAATATGAATTAGGTTGACCAGTCAAAGTCATCATTTTCCTTTAAATATACCTAATAAATGCATGGGTTCGATTCAAGTCATGATAGTTATTTACCTTAGTAAATTAAGGGGTCAAAAGAAGATGAATCTTATCATATCGGAGCTTCAAAGGTAAGACCAGCGATATTGTTGGAGGTAGTTTTTTGTGAAAGAATCAAATTGCTTTTTATGCAGATATGATTCCAAGCTGGAACTTTTTTAATCTTCTTTCCAAGCAGCAATCGCTAGAGTACTGTAAACACAAGTTGAAAACGAATATTTTGATTACTATTAAAAAATAATATAAATTATATTACGGTACTTTCATCACTGTTTTTTTCATGATTATTACTTGATATAAGAATATATAAGCAATTTATTATTTTTTAAGTATTTTTTTTAGTATAACTACATGTGCGTTGAATGAAGGCACTTTTAGTATTTCGCGAAAACACGCCTTTAAAGCACCGCTTGCCATGTCATTTGGCGGTAGACAGACCTTTTTTTTTTTTTTTTTTTGTAATTTGGTGTGTGTATAAGTGAGAAATTTTAATTTTCGTATATGGAATGTTCGAGGAAATCTTGATGTAAATAATAGAGGCAGTTCTTTTTTATTCCTAATCTTATTTTATCTTTCATCTAAATTCAAGTGACGAGTCCAAGTGTTAATAATGCAAGAGAGGTCAGTCAATGCTAGACATGATTGATAACAAAGGACAATTAGCACAGCAACTACCACCCTCCATCCAAAACAGTGAATGCAAGAGGGCGGTTAAAAGCTGTTTAAATATTGTTTGGCATTCCGATATTCTTTTTCTCGATTGTGGCGGTTGATCTCAAACTACAGGTGGAGATTGAGAGGCATCTGTAGATTCTCAGAAGACCCGTTCAAGAAGAAAAAGAAAAAAAAAAGAACAATTTTATTCCGCATGACCGCCCAACTTGTCGGGATTCCAAGATGAAGATTTATTTTGCTTGCTCTGAAACTTCCGACGATGGTTTTTCAGGTGGCCATATCTCACCGATATTTATTTCTTGACAAGAATATGCCCAAGTATTCCCGACTATTTAGTACTTTTCTATACTTTGTTTTGTCTTCTCTCATTAACTAAATAAACTAGAATTTAACAACATTCTCGTGTTAATTTATTATTAGAAAAATTGGTCCACAAAAAATATTTTTAATTAAAAAAATATTATTTTATTACTATATATTTTGTTTTGATTTTTTTTCTATTTCATTCTTTAAAATTTGTTTTAAATCAATTTTGGTTCTCATTCTTTTGATTTTAATTTGCTTTTCTCCTTATCATAATTGTAATTGAAATTTTATCATCTATTAGATTTAATATCTACTTTTTTTTATTAATATTTATATTATTGGAAATAATTTATGAAAATATATATTGTTTTTTATAATCTTTTGTTTAAATTATTTTTCAGCAAACAAACCCGCCTAAGCACTCTCATATTTTTGTCTCCTCTTACATCTAATATGTCGTATTCCAATTATTTTTACCCTTGTGATTTTTAGAAAATGACAACACTATTTTAGAAATTGAACAGTAATTATTAGAATGTAAAACAGGAAACCAATGTAAAATAGGAAACCTGCATAAAATAGGAAATTGATGAAAGCTAGTAGGAAACAAATAGGGCACTACCACATGCACTGCTATATATATATATATATATCATTCATAGATGTAATTGAGGACTTGCGCATTGCAAGAACATATATCAAATACAATTTTGTATTATGGTATCAGAGTCAAGAACATATAAACCTAGAACACCAATCACCCAAAGCTGGTAATCACCAAGAACACCCCCAGAAATCTGCCATAAACGCAGAACACCCATCACCCAAAGCCAAGAACCACCAAGCAAATACCACAATCATCTGTGGTATCCACCAAAGATCAAACCCAGAAAATCCAACCAAAAACCCAGAAAATCAAAAACCCAGAATTCACAAACAAAGCCAGAACTCACAAACAAACCCAGAAATTGGGAATTGAACCAATCAAGAAATCACCAAAGATCATCCACCAGAAATCACCATCTGCCATTCAGCCCCTGCAAAATTTGAAGCACAAAATTTCATCTATCAGAAGTCAAGCCAAGAACTGAATTATGGCAGAAAACACCACTGATTCCTCTGCCACCAAAGAACAAAGAAAAACCATCTCACCTTATGACATAACCTCTCTTGACAACCCATGATTCACAATCACTCAAGTGCAATTGAAAGGAGACAACTATGAAGAATGGGCACGATCAATCAGAACTGCCCTAAGAGCTAGGAAGAAATTCGGATTTATTGACGGAACAATTAAACAACCCGATAAGAAATCAGAAGATTTGGAAGATTGGTGGACAATTAACTCACTGTTAGTTTCATGGATTAGGAACACTATCGAACCAAGTCTTCGGTCCTCTATCTCTCACGTTGAAATTGCCCAAGAATTGTGGAAGGATTTGGAAGACAGATTCTTCATCACCAATGGACCACGAATTCAGCAATTGAGATCATCACTGGCAGAATGCAAACAAAGAGGTATGTCAATCATGGATTACTATGGCAAACTGAAACAAATTTGGGATGAATTGGGCAATTTTGAACAAATACCCATATGCAAATGTGGAAAATGTACCTGCAACCTTGGGTCAATCCTGGAGAAGAAGAGAGAAGAAGAAAAATTGCATCTGTTCTTGATGGGTCTCGATGAAAATATGTATGGAACGGTGAGGTCTAACATTCTGGCCCAAGACCCATTGCCAGGAATCAACAAGGCATACTCGATTTTGATTCAAGAAGAACGAGTGAAGATGATTGCACGGGGAAGAGATGACCAAAGGGAAGTTATGGCCCTAGCCGCACGAACCCGACCCAGAATGTTTGACCCGAACCGAATGAGAGAACCCGACGGGAGAGACAGAGGTAACATGTTCTGTGATCACTGTAAGAAGGTGGGTCACGAAGCTACAACTTGCTTCGAACTAAAGGGCTACCCAGAATGGTGGGGAGAGAGACCCAGAAGCGACGGGAGACACGGGTCTGGCCGTGGAAGGGGACCAATGAACGGAAAGAGAGGTGGCCGGAGTTACAGAGGCAACGCCTCCATCCACGCTGCCTGGGTTAACCACGGAGCAATGGGAAATCTTGAAGAAAATGCTTGAACCGAAGGAAGCAAATGAGTTGATAATGGGTAAGATGACGGGTAAGAAGTTAATTGCAACTTTGACAGGAAAATTAACAGATAAAGAGTGGATTTTGGACACCGGAGCATCAAATCACATGACCGGCGATGATGAGGAATTTGATGATTTAAAAGAAATTTCCGAGTGTCACGTGGGATTACCAGACGGAAATAGCATTATTGCTACCAAAGAGGGAACAATTCCCCTTGAAACAGATCTGACCCTTCAAAAAGTCCTTTACATACCAGGACTCAGTTGCAATTTAATTTCTGTATCACAATTAATTGACTACTATGACTGTATTGTGATGTTTGCTAAAGGTATTTGTGTCATACAGGACCGCATTTCGAGGATTGCAAGAACATATATCAAATACAATTTTGTATTAGTAATGATATTGAAAAAGACAGAAAAAAAAAGGCATGAAGAGGGGGAATGTAAGGGCAAGTTTGGCTGATAGTCGGCCCTCACATATATAGTCTGGTATCGGATTCGGTAAAGTCTCGATCTCAGCCTGAAAAAAGAGTCAAGATAAGCTCGAAAGCTAAAGAGGCTTTCTATATAAACCCTTGGCTACTACATCCACAATACTTGCAACAAACACCGATCGTGCAGCGTCTTGTTTTCACACCACACTTTTACCTAAACATCAACTAAATTAATCATGTTTCCCTCGACGCATCGCCTCAAAAATATTGACAAAGGTTGCATGAAGCCTGTTACTCTTCAATCTCCGCCTGGTGAAGAGCAATTGAATAAAATCTTCGCTCGTTTTGACAGCAACGGGGATGGTCACCTGAGCTGGGAGGAGCTTAAAAGTGCTTATAACATCCTAGGTATGTCTTTCCCCGGCCTTAGAGCCTTGAAGGCACTCTGCGTTGCTGATGAAAATAGAGATGGATACGTCAGCCAGGAAGAGTTTATCAAACTAACGAGGAAAAATCCTAGTAAATGATGGTATATATAGACTTATTGTACAGATAAATTGTCCCCACTTAGTTGATCAAAAAACAGAAGGCCATAACTAGAGCCATCTGTCTTCTTTTAGCATATGTTAGATATATGAGGCTTCGCTACTAGCTAGCTAGTTTGAGTGCTTGCGATCCATAGCTCTTCCGAGAAAGGCACGTATCGGGCTGTCTTTTGTAACATGGAACTATCTTGTAAAAATTAAGCTGCAAAGCTTGGATCTGAATGTAACCTTGACTATCTATGTTTCAACTCCTTAATTTTGTTTTTATCAACTTCAGTTTGTGGCCCTTCGTTGTCATCTTTAACATCCAATATAAAACATTGAACACCGTCATTACTAACAGAATATAGCTGTTAACAATCAATTTTAAAAACGGGATAATATCGTTGATGATTTAGCAATGAATTATGTCAAGTTGCGCGTGGCATCCGGTGTCATCAGATGGGATTCTCACTAGTGAGCTAACTGTAGCATAGAGTGTTAATCTCCAAGTAATATTTTATTTTAAATGGATTGGAATCGCCTTTTCTTTTGATTAGAATTATATACTTAATAAATGGAACAACCTTTTGAACACTTAGTTTTATTCTTATTTATTAATATAAATAATATTAATTTGAATTAGGTTGACCAGTCAAATTCATCCTTTTCCTTTAAATATACATAATAAATGCATGGATTCGATTCAAGTAATGATAGCTCTTTACCTTAGTAAATTAAGGGGTCGAAAGAAGATGGATCTTATCATATCGGAGCTTCAAAGGTAAGACCAGCAATATAGATGGAGGTAATTATTTTGCGAAAGAATCAAATTGCTTTTTATGCAGATATGATTCCAAAGCTGGGATTTTTTTAATCTTCTTTACAAGTAGCAATCGCCAGAGTACTGTAAACACAGGCTGAAAGCTGAATATTGAAGCAGTAACTGATAAATGATTCGAACTTAATCCAAAAGGTGCTTTGAAATTATATAATCGACGACAAGAACTTGGAAGAATTTTTTTTATAATAATCCAGAAATAACTATTAATTGTTGTTTTTTATATATAAAAAAACATATAACGAATCTATATTATTTATTATCATAATTAATTATATATGTTTTCATCTTGTCCCTTTGGTTTTCGGCTCTATCCTATCATGCTCTCTGCTGCTATTTTTGGAGCAGTACTTGATGGGTAACCTTTATTAAGCTATTTTTCTATTTTTTAGAGGAGATTTTTTATTTTATTTAGATCGTTAAGAATAAAGGGGATACCCTAAAGAGCAAAAATTGAAAGAGAGGGCAGCTGCATATTTTAACAGCAGAGGGCGTTCGATGAAAAACAAATATTTTAAAGGGTTTATTTTTTAATTATAAAAGGAGAAATAATATGAATATAAAGAAATTAACATGATATTTTAAACACAAATAATAAAGATTAAGTAAAATTATTTATTTTATTAAAGAAATTGAATTTGATGATGAAAAGGTGATGATTGTATGATAACAAAAAATATTGAGATGAAATTATTATCTTTCATTTTTAAATATGTTAGATTTTAACTTTGAATTGGTGCGAATATTTTTTTTGACTGGTTTAATTATTTTTATTTTATTTTATTTTATTTCATATATATATATATATAATTATTTATTTTATTATTAGAAAATAATTTAATGACCAAGTAAAATTCATAATTAGCTATATTTTCTTCTTAGAAATTAATTTTTTTTTACGATAATAAAGTTTCTTAACCTATGATTTTAATGAGTAGAGAAGTTACCATTTTAAGTTAGTTAATAATACTCAAAAGTAAAATATTTTTATATTTTATTATGTTTTGTTTCTCATCAACGAAATCTATCAATAAAAAATCTGAGAAGAAGAAGAAGAAGAGGGCATTTGAGGATAAGATTCGTCTGACATTCGATCCTCGCATTGTTTGATATCGGATTCGGTAAAGGTTCGGTCACAGCCAGCAAAAAGAGTCCAGATAAATTTGAACGTTAAATTAGCTTTAGAGAGGCTCTCTATATAAACCCACGGCTGCATCCACAATACCTGCAACCAATACCGATCGTGCAGCTTCTTTCTAGTTTTCACAACTCCTATAGTTAAACACCAACTAAATTTATCATGTTTCCCCGGATGAATCACCCCAAAAATATTGGCAAAGGTTGCAAGCCAGCTAATATTCATGCATCTCAGCTTAGTGAAGAACAAGTGATGATAATCTTCAGTCGTTATGACACCAACAAAGATGGTTTCCTCAGCAAGGAGGAGGTTAAAAGGGCGTACACCGAGCTAGGGAAGTCATTCCCCGGCCTTAGAACCTGGTGGACACTCCACGTCGGTGATGAAAATGGAGATGGACGCATCAGTCAGACAGAGTTTATGAAACTAGCGAAGAAAAATTATCTTATATGAGGTTATGTATGTACTATCTTGCATGAAAATAGAGATGGATACATCAGTCTCCATGTTTTGTATATAAAGAAGTTCTACGAAAAACAGAAGGCCATCTTGAGCTATCTGTCTTCTTTTCCTCATGGCATATATTAGGCGTACCTACTACCTAGCTAGCTAGTTTGAGAGCTTGCGATCTATAGCTCTTCCGAGAAAGGCACATATTGGGCCGTGTCTTTTGCATACGGAAGTACAAGGGAGGGGCGATCCTGGCATATACAATCTTGTAAAAATTATCTCCTGGCATGTGCACATGCTTGTAAGGATTAAGCTGCAAAGCTTGGATATGAATGTAACCTCTATCCCTGTTTCTACTCCTTAATTTTGTTTCTACACTGATGTTGATTGTTTTTTTTTTTCAGTTTTACATAGCATATGCATCATTTGCTCATGTATTCATCTTAATTTTTCAAAACTGTGTATCACTCTATAAATATTCCATGTGACGGTTAGCTATAGCTTCCAATTAACACCATTTTCTTTTGAGTAATTGAGATAAACTCAAGAATCTAATGATAGGCTAAGCAATACCTTCACCTCTGGGACAAAAACGCACCTTCAGTTTGTGGCCTTCGTTGTCATCCACGTTGATCTTTAACATCTAACATAAAACATTGAGCACTGTGTCATGCGGTATGATCAGATGGATTGGAATCGTCTTTTCTTTTGATTAGAATTATATACTTAATAAATGGATGAATCCGATTCGAGAAATGATAGCTCTTTTCTTCAGTAAAGTGGTCAAAAGAAGATGAATCTAATCATGCTGTTGCTTCAAATGTAAGGTCATTTAATTCGTTGAAGAATCAAACTGTTTTTAATGCTGATATGATTCAAAACTGGAATATTTTTATCGTACTTTCTGAGTAGCAATCGCTAGAGTACTCTAACACAGGTTGAAAGCTGAGTTTTGAAGCAGTATCCGATAAATAAGCGTACTTTTGGAAGAATCACAGTGTCCTATTCCTGCACTGATCAAGTATTTCAATCTTTTAGAGAAAACATGGCAATCGTAACAGTACTCGCCGGCTCCATCCTATTATACTCTCTGCTGCTATTTCTGTAACAATACTCGATGGATATCCTCTATAGCGATATTTTTTGGAGGGTGAAGACCTTATAATTTTGATCATTAACAGCGAGGGGGATACCTCTTAGAACAAAAACTGAGAGAGAAGGCATCTGCATATTTTACCAGCAGAGGGCGTTCGAAGAAGAACAAATATTCAAGAGAAAAGAAGATGAAAACAAATAGAGATAAACAGAAAGCAGTGCGAGAGGAAATTGAAGTTTTAATACCAGTGGTATACAGTTAGTAGGCTCATTGTTATAATACATGGCTCGTCTTGTTAAATCACTGCCTTGAATTCTCAATCGGGGTAATTAGTTACTGGAAAAACATAATTTGCTATTAAGAAGGAATTTAGGCGTATCATAAAGTTTCTTATTCTAATTTTAAATAAATTAATATCTATTTTCACTTTGAGGAAGGGGAAAACATTATTCACTGTTACTGTTCATCAAAAGAGTAATTTTTTTTTTCATGTTTTAATATTTAATTCATTAAAAAATTTAAATTTGTTATTTATTTTGGTTTCCAGGATTATTATAGTTATAGAAAAATATCATGATATTAGATTGGTGCTCGGTATTATATATGATAATATATTTTTTTCTATCATATAAATAAATAAATAATGGTTTATCATATTATTAAAAAAATAGTTTTGAATAGATATATTTGTTATAAATTATACTTCATGATTTATTTTTTATGAGTTATCAAAGCCTTAGAAAAACATATTGTCATGGGGCTGATGCTTGATGTTTTGAGTATTTTTTTTTATCATATTGTTTATTAAAAACTACTAAAAAGAGATAATTATTAAAAATTAGGTTTCATAATTTATTTTTAAAGGGTTATTGTGGTTTCAAAGAAACATCCCAATATTAAATTGATATTCAGTTTTTTAAGCATCTATTTTTGTATTGTATAATAAAAAAAACAATTTAAAAAATAATTAAATTCAATAGAGTTCATGATGTAGATAATAAATTTAACGAGTTAATTTAAGTCATGGTTGTCAAAATCGTGATTTTGACACGACACGGAAGACACTTCTGAAAATCGGATCGTAAGATTGTATCTCAATTTTTCCGTATAAAAATCATAAAATCACAGTTAAAATCGTGTAGGTAGAAAAATTATAAAGTCATAAGTAAAATATTTTCGAATACAATACAATATAATTATAGCCATAAAAACTTCATTAGTTAAAGTTCATACATGATTCAAAATAACTTAAAAATAAATTACAAAACAATTATGTCCATAGAATTTCATTAGGTAAAAACTACCACATTTAAAATAAATATTTTACTGATGTGCTATATAAATTAAAATCAATCTCTTGACTGTCAATTTTCTCGTTATTTTTAATACATTCATCAAAAACATTACTATTAAAAGAATTATCAGTACTAATACTGGTACCATCACCTATATTGCTAGTACTAGCTCTAACTCCAACAAATTATTTGGATATCAGAATATGAAAATGATTTAAAGACATAAAAAAATAATTTAAAGTAATTTTTTTTTTAAAAATTGAAGTATAAATTTTAAAATTAATATTACTGATTTTCAAGAGTGATTATATATATATATATATATATATATATATATATAGAGAGAGAGAGAGAGAGAGAGAGAGAGAGAGAGAGAGATTAATATATATAATGCAGCGGCAGGTTTCAAACACTTGAAACATGTGAACATTTGAAAGCAGGATCGTAAAATACTGAGTTTTACCCAAATCGAATTTCTACCCGAGTTAACAAGGTTTGATGAGTTAACCCATACAGTTATACGATTTTACAAGTTAACTCGAGATTTTGACAACCATGATTTAAGTTGATCCGAGTTGACTCAGTGTATTGTTAGCTCAATATTTTTATTTTGAAAAAAATATGGCATCTTGAAAATATTTTTAAAATCAAATCATGTTTTTAGCAATTGTTCGAGTTTTTTTTTTTAAATACCAAGTTGATTGGATCATGCTAAAATATTTTTTATATAATTTAATTAGATGCTAAAGTTTGATGAAGAAAAATATGATTGAAAGGTTTTAAGTAAGATCTATTTTATTGGGTTTAATAACACTATCCTTTTTTTTTTTTAATATAGATATTATTTTTTACATGTAATTTTTTTTTTTTGCCACAGTAGCAGCAGGGAATTACCTAGCTTAATCTACTCATCTGTAGTCTCTCAAATACAACAAAACTAATTCTCTGGATTAAATATTTAACCCATTGCATGATCTCAGGTTTCTAATCATAAGAGATACTTGTTTATCCTTTTATTTTTAGTTATTGTTTTGCTATTGAAATTATTTTTTACTCATAAATATATTAAAATAATATTTTTTTATTTTTTTAAAATACTTTTAATATCGGTACATGTATATAATTTAAAAATACAAAAAATATTTAATTTAAAGTAAAAAATAAAATAAAATAATTCAAAATTTTTTAAAATATTTTTTAAATGCAATGACAAACTGGATCTTAGTTTAGAAACTAGAAAATAGTGAATTGACACTCACGGAAAAATATATAAAAAAAAGAAGCAAAAATATTTGCAGTTTTATAAAGAGATATGGAGAAAATGTTCTAAAAGCATTTTATTTTTTTTTCTATTTATTTTTGGTATAACCGTCCAGAAAAGTTGTCGGGGGTCCGAGACTTCGGCTTTGAATCTTCCGCCCATGTTGTTTCAGGTTATCATGTCTCGCTTATTCGGCTCGCAAGGATACCAATTATCAGGCCTCGTACTCTGTCGGTACAGGGTCCTCCACACTGACCAGTGGTGGTCACTTGATCCATATCATGGCACATGTTCCACTTTTGGTATCTTCAAAGTTATGTCCGATTAATAATATATCACACACAAAAAATCTAAACATTGAGTTAATGCTGAATCACATAATAAAATTTCATTTTATTAATTAAAACCAATTAATATTTTAAAAACTCAATTTTAAACTCCAAAAAAAGCTATATCTCGTAGCATAGCACAGGAATGTAACTCGTAAAATAAATAAACTTCTTGACATGACACCCATCCAAAATACTTCGCAGTAAATGCTTATACATTCATTTTTTTGAGGCCTTGTGACAGGTCGTTTTCTTATCCTTGAAATAGATTGAAGAAAAGCAAACCCTGTGGTGGTGACAGGATGCAAAGCTTCTTGGTTTTGGTCTTATCCCAAATATTTCACGGTAAATGCTAATACATGTATTTTTTTTTGAGGTCTTGTGACAGGTCGTTTTCTTATCCTTAAAATAGATTGAAGAAAAGCAAACCCTGTGGCGGTGACGGGATGCAAAGCTTCTTGGTTCTGGTCTTGTGACACTGTTAGATGTCCTGTATTACATCTCAGAATCCTTCAACTCTCACTCTAGATTCACGGCTGCAGTCAGTTTCGAGCTACACTGCAATCATAAAATACAAATTAACTAAATTACGATGTAGAGAATTTTTTTAATAGTAGATGACTGAGTAAATTTATGTATATCTCAATTAATTTTATAATTAATATTAGTTAATTTTTTTTAATAATATTTACAAATATAAAATTTGAACTGACAATTTTTTTCAAATAAAATCAAAACCTAACTAATTGAGCGAGTCCAAGTGTTAATAATTGCAAGAGAGGTCAGTCAATGCTAGACATGATTGATAACAAAGGACAATTAGCACAGCAACTACCACCCTCCATCCCAAACAGTGAATGCAAGAGGGCGGTTAAAAGCTGTTTAAATACTGTGTGGCATACCGACATTCTTTTCCTCGATTGTGGCGGTTGATCTCAAACTACAGGTAGAGATTGAGAGGCATCTGTAGATTCTCAGAAGACCCGTTCAAGAAGAAAAAGAAAAAGAAAAGGTTCAAAGAACAATTCTATTCCGCATGACCGCCCAACTTGTCGGGATTCCAAGATGAAGATTTATTTTGCTTGCTCTGAATCTTCCGACGATGTTTTTTCAGGTGGCCATATCTCACCGACATTTATTTCTTGACAAGAATATGCCCAAGTATTCCCCGATTTAATGGCCTCGCAGGCTCTTTACAATGTGCTTACAAAAACTGATGACACACACACACACACATTTCTATAATATTGATGAGTATTTATCTTTTGCATCCAATAGTTATTTTTTAATAATATTATTAAATTAATAAAGTTTGCTAGAATCTATTTTTGTTTTCTTTTTTGAAAATATTTGCATTGCCTTAATATATTTCTTACTATGAAAAACAATAAGTAGGCCCGCGGCCTAATGCGACCCGACTCTTTAGTACTTTCCTGAAGTTTGTTACTTTGTTATGTCTTCTCTCATGTTATTAGAATATAACAACATTCTCGTGTCAGTTTATTATTTGAAAAATTGATCAACAATTTTTTTTTCATTAATTTTTTTTAACTACTATATATTCTGTTTTGAATTTATTTTTCAATTTCATCCTTTAAAATTTATTTTAATTTATTTTTTATATCAATTTTGTTTCTCTTTCTTTTGATTCTTATTTGCTTTTCTGCTTATCATTATTGTAATTGAAATTTTTTATCCATTAAATTTAATCTCTACTTTTTTTATATTTATTTTATTTGAAATAATTTATTAAATTATATACTGTTTTTTAATTTGATCTTCTTTTAACTTTTTTTTTTTATCTAGTAGATTTGGTCTTTATTATTTTAATTGCTATTTATTTATTTGAAATAATTTACTAAATAAGATTTTTTATTCCAATTATTTTTATGCTCGTGATTTTTAGAAAATGACAGAACACTATTTTAGAAACTGAACAGTAACGATCTTGAAAAAGAAAGTAAAAAAAAGACATGAAGAGGGGGACTGTACGGTTATGTTTGGCTGATAGTCGGCCCTCATATAGTCTGGTATCGGATTCGGTAAAGTCTCGATCTCAGTCTGAAAAAAGAGTCAAGATAAGTTTGAACGTTAAACTAGCTTTAGGGAGTCTTTCTATATAAACCCTTGGCTACTACATCCACAATACTCGCAACCAATACCGATCGTGCAGCTTCTTTCTAGTTTTAACACAGCTCCTATAGTAAAACACCAACTAAATTTATCATGTTTCCCTGGATGAATCACCCCAAAAATATTGGCAAAGGTTGCAAGCCAGCTAATATTCATGCATCTCAGCTTAGTGAAGAACAAGTGATGAAAATCTTCAGTCGATTTGACACCGACGGAGATGGTTTCCTCAGCAAGGAGGAGGTTAAAAGTGCGTACAACATGCTAGGGAAGTCATTCCCCGGCCTTAGAACCTGGTGGACACTCCACGTTGGTGATGAAAATAGAGATGGATACATCAGTCAGACAGAGTTTATGAAACTAGCGAAGAAAAATTATCTTATATGAGGTTATGGATGTACTATCTTGCATGAAAATAGAGATGGATACATCAGTCTCCATGTTTTGTATATAAAGAAGTTCTACGAAAAACAGAAGGCCATCTTGAGCTATCTGTCTTCTTTTCCTCATGGCAAATGTTAGATCTTTGCTCCGCCTGGTGAAGAGCAATTGAATAAAATCTTCGATCGTTTTGACAGCAACGGCGATGGTCACCTGAGGTGGGAGGAGCTTAAAAGTGCTTATAACAGCCTAGGCATGTCTTTCCCCGGCCTTAGAGCCTTGAAGGCACTCTGCGTTGCTGATGAAAATAGAGATGGATACATAAGCCAGAAAGAGTTTATCAAACTAACGAGGAACAATCCTCGTAAATGATCGATGTTATATATAGACTTATTGTACAGATAAATAGTCCCCACTTAGTTCTTCGAAAAACAGAAGGCCATAACTAGAGCCATCTGTCTTCTTTTAGCATATGTTAGATATATGAGGCTTCGCTACTAGGTAGCTAGTTCGAGTGCTTGCGATCCATAGCCCTTCCGAGAAAGGCACGCATCGGGCTGTCTTTTGTAACATGCAACTATCTTGTAAAAATTAAGCTGCAAAGCTTGGATCTGAATGTAACCTTGACTATCTATGTTTCAACTCCTTAATTTTGTTTTTATCAACTTCAGTTTGTGGCCTTTCGTTGTCATCTTTAACATCCAATATAAAACATTTAACACTGTCATTACTAACAAAATATAGCTGTTAACAATCAATTTTAACAACGGAATAATATCGTTGATGATTTAGCAATGAATTATGTGTAGTAGTGCGTGGCATCCGGTGTCATCGGATGAGATTCTCACTAGTGAGCTAACTGTAGCATAGAGTGTTAATCTCCAAGTAATATTTTATTTTAAATGGATTGGAATCGCCTTTTCTTTTGATTAGAATTATATACTTAATAAATGGAACAACCTTTTGAACACTTAGTTTTATTCTTATTTATTAATATAAATAATATTAATTTGAATTAGGTTGACCAGTCAAATTCATCATTTTCCTTTAAATATACATAATAAATGCATGGCTTCGATTCAAGTAATGATAGCTCTTTACCTTAGTAAATTAAGGGGTCAAAAGAAGATGGATCTTATCATATCGGAGCTTCAAAGGTAAGACCAGCAATATAGATGGAGGTAAGTTTTTTGCGAAAGAATCAAATTGCTTTTTATGCAGATATGATACCAAAGCTGGATTTTTTTAATCTTCTTTCCAAGTAGCAATCGCCAGAGTACTGTAAACACAGGCTGAAAGCTGAATATTGAAGCAATATCTGATAAATAAACAAATCGAAGTTAATCCAAAAAGTGCTCTGAAATCATATAAACGACGACAAGAACTTGGAAGAATTTTTTTATAATAATCCAGAAATAACTATTAATTGTTATTTTATATATATATATATAAACAAATAACGAATCTATATTATTTATTATCATAATTAATTATATATGTTTTCATTTTGTCCCTTTGGTTTTCGGTTCTATCCTATTTTTCTATTTTTTGGAGGAGTATTTTTGCGAAAGAATCAAATTGAAAGAGAAGGCAGCTGCATATTTAACAGCAGAGGGCGTTCGATGAAAAACAAATATTTTAAAGGGTTTGTTTTTTAATTATAAAAGGAAAAATAATATGAATATAAAGAAATTAACATGATATTTTAAACACAAATAATAAAGATAAATTTGAATTATTTATTTTCTTAAAGAAATTGAATTCGATGATGAAAAGGTGATGATTGTATGATAACAAAAAATATTGTGATGAAATTATTATCTTTCATTTTTAATTATGTTAGATTTTAACTTTGAATTTAATTGTGCGAAAATTTTATTTGACTGGTTTAATTATTTTTATTTTATTTCACACATATATATAATTTAATTATTAATTTTATTATTAAAAAATGATTTAATGACCAAGTAAAATTCATAAATTAGTTATATTATCTTCTTAGAAATTAATTATTTTTTTTGTGACGATAATAAAGTTTCTTAACCTATGATTTTAATGAATAGAGAAATTACCATTTTAAGTTAGTTAATAATACTCAAAAGTAAAATATTTTTATATTTTGTTATGTTTTGTTTCTCATCAAGGAAGTCTATCAATAAAAAAATCTGAAAAGAAGATGAAGAGGGGATGTGAGGATAAGATTTGTCTGATATTCGATCCTCGCAATTTTTTGTTATCGGATTCGGTAAAGGTTCGGTCACAGCCAGCAAAAAGATTCCAGATAAGTTTGAACGTTAAATTAGCTTTAGAGAGGCTCTCTATATAAACCCACGGCTATATCCACAATACCGATCGTGCAGCTTCTTAATTTCTAGTTTTAACACAGCTTCTACAGCTAAGCACCAACTAAATTTATCATGTTTCCCTGGACGACTCACCCCAAAAATTTTAAGGCTGCTAATATTGATGCATCTCAGCATAGCGAAGAAGAATTGATGAAAATCTTCAGTCGTTTTGACACCAACAAAGATGGTCTCCTCAGCAAGGAGGAGGTTAAAAGGGCGTACACCGAGCTAGGGAAGTCATTCCCCGGCCCTAGAACCTGTTGGACACTCCACGTTGGTGATGAAAATGGAGATGGATGCATCAGTCAGACAGAGTTTATGAAACTAGCGAAGAAAAAATATCTTATATGAGGTTATGTATGTACTATCTTGCATGAAAATAGAGATGGATACATCAGTCTCCATGTTTTATATATAAAGAAGTACTACGAAAAACAGAAGGCCATTTTGAGCTATCTGTCTTCTTTTCCTCATGGCATATATTAGGCGTACCTACTACCTAGCTAGCTAGTTTGAGAGCTTGCGATCTATAGCTCTTCCGAGAAAGGCACATATTGGGCCGTGTCTTTTGCATACGGAACTACAAGGGAGGGGCGATCCTGGCATATACAATCTTGTAAAAATTATCTCCTGGCATGTGTACATGCTTGTAAGGATTAAGCTGCAAAGCTTGGATATGAATGTAACCTCTATCCCTGTTTCTACTCCTTAATTTTGTTTCTACACTGATGTTGATTGTTTTTTTTTTTTTTCAGTTTTACATAGCATATGCATCATTTGCTCATGTATTCATCTTAATTTTTCAAAACTGTGTATCACTCTATAAATATTCCATGTGACGGTTAGCTATAGCTTCCAATTAACACCATTTTCTTTTTTGAATAATTGAGATAAACTCAAGAATCTAATGATAGGCTAAGCAATAACTTAACCTCTGGGACAAAAACGCACCTTCAGTTTGTGGCCTTCGTTGTCATCCACGTTGATCTTTAACATCTAACATAAAACATTTAACACTGTGGCACGCGGTATCATCAGATGGATTGGAAGCGTCTTTTCTTTTTATTAGAGTTATATACTTAATAAATGGATGGATCATTGTTATAATACATGGCTCGTCATGTTAAATCACTGACTTGAATTCTCAATCGGGGTAGTTAATTACTGGAAAAAACTTTTTTTTTTCCTGTTTTTTTAACCGTTCTAGTGTTAAGGAACCATTTCACCTAAAAGCTCAAGCTTATAAGTGAGGTCCCATAATATGATTTATATTATTCTCTAACATACCCCCTCAAGAAAGCCCTTTGATCTTGAAACTTGTACAGGCTCATATTACCTTGTGCTTGATTTTTATCAAATAGAATGGGGGTGGTGAGATTTGAACTCATGACCACTGGATCAATAAGGCTCTGATACCATGTTAAGGAAACATCTCATCTAAAAACTCAAGCTTATAAGTGAGGTCCCATAATATGATTTATATTATTCTCTAACACCTAGTAGCTTGCCGGGGGTGCAAGATAACCGTTGATATTACTTTGGTTTGAAGATTCCTACCATGTTGTTTCAGGTTGTCATGTCTCACTTATATTTATTTTGATTACAGGAATATTAATTATCAGGCCTAGTTATCTTTTCTCTCGGTCTAGGGTTCACCAGACATGCTAGTGGTGGTCACTGAACCATACCATGCCTCATGTTTATAGTTATGTTTGATTAATATCTGAGAACAAGGCTGTATGATTGGAGGAACGTATATAAATTTATTTTTTGTAGAGTTATGAAATTAATTTGTTTTTTGAAATAGTAAATTCTACTTAGTATTTGTTTAGAAGTATAGTTGAAATTATTTTTGGAAGTAATTTTTTTTTAGAAATATATCAAAATAATATTTTTTAAAAATTATTTTTGATATCAATAAATCAAAATAATTTAAAAACATCAAATTTTTTTATTATTATTTGGAGATAATGTTTTGTTACTGTTTGAAGACAAAAGAGAAAGAGTTATGGGATATGTTTTTTATACTATTTTGTGACCATAAATTTACTCTAAAATTATGTTAAAGATATATTTATTTTATATCTTCATCTACTTGTTCGTTAATCAAGTATATATTTATTTATTTTATTTTCAAGAATTATCTCCGTAACAAATAAATCTAAGATGGAAAAGATTTGCTTGCTTTTTATAGTTTTTTAATTTTAATATTTATATATGGAATGTTTGAGGAAACTGACTATATTTCCATACTATTAGCATATTTTCAGGAAAATGCATATTGATAACTTAAAAGGCAAAAATTCCAACGTTGTTTTTATCTTTTTTCTCGATGATGATGGTTGATCTTTGTCGGACCTCTTCTTCCCTTCTCTTTCTCTTCTTCTTCATCTCCTGGGCTCTCGGTTGGGTCTCTCACTTCCTTCTCCATCTATAATTTTTTACTGTCAGAAACCAATAATGCAAAATCTTCACACACTTAAACTAGAGATTGAGAGGCATATGTAGATTCTCAAAAGACCCGTTCAGGAAAAAGAAAAAAGGTTCAAAGAACAATTTTATTCCGCATGGCCGCCCAACTTGTCGGGACTGCAAGATGAAGATTTATTTTACTTGCCCTGAAGCTTCCAACGATGTTTTTTCAGGTGGCCATCTCTCACTGATATTTATATCTTGACAAGAATTCCCTCGGTCAATGGTCTCGCAGGCTTCCCAGTGGTGGGGATCAATCCCTACCCCTATATATATACTGCTGCCGTGTCATATGTTTATCTGGTGGTCAATGTCCACCTCAAGCGTCTCTTCGACTGGTTCTTGATGTCGATTGCCAAAATGTTGCTGCCTAGTAGTTCTCTCTTTGTGCCCGATTACAGAAACTGTGGTCAAATGAAGAAATAAATTATAGCAATATTCTTCCAATGAATCTCCATATTAAACTAATTAGTTTGCAACTTCTATTATACACTTTTTTGCTTAACATGCCACCACACCTTTTTTCCCCACTCTTCTCCAATAACTTTTCTATTGAATCTCTTTCATGGATTTGTTTTGGTATCATATTCGGTCAGGTTTCGGTCACCGCCAGCAAAAAGAGTCAAGATAAGTTTGAAGGTTAAATTAGCTTTAGAGAGGCTTTCTATATAAACCCACGGCTACATCCACAATACTTGCAATCAATACCGATCGTGCAGCTTCTTGTTTTGAAACCACCCTTTTACTTAAACATCAACTAAATTAATCATGTTTCCCTCGACGCATCGCCTCAAAAATATTGACAAAGGTTGCAAGCCTGCTAATATTTTTGCATCTCAGCTTAGTGAAGAACAATTGATTCAAATCTTCAGTCGTTTTGACACCAACGGAGATGGTCTCCTCAGCAAGGAGGAGGTTAAAAGTGCGTACAACTTCCTAGGGAAGTCATTCCCCAGCCTTAGAACCTGGTGGGCACTCCACGTCGGTGATGAAAATAGAGATGGATACATCAGTCAGACAGAGTTTATCAAACTAGTGAAGAAAAATTATCTGAAATGAGGTTATGTATTATCTTGCATGAAAATAGAGGTGGATACATCAGCCTCCATGTTTTATATATAAAGAAATTCTACGAAAAACAGAAAGCCATCTTGAGCTATCTGTCTTCTTTTCCTCATGGCATTAACTAACAAATAATAGGCGTGCCTTTTTTTTACTGTTCATGCACTATAGATTGTGAGTAAAATTAATGTGGACTGGATATTTGATCTGGTACTTCGCACGTGTACGTCCACCTTTCCCCCCTGTTTATGAATAGTGTATTAATGATTTTGCCCCCTGAAAACCACAAAACACGCCTCCTAGACTGAGGGGCTCTACGGTCATTTTTCACCTCGGTTTGGTCCGGTTTGCCACACTTCTAATTTTTTATTATTTTTTGAAATTGGTTAAATACGGATATAACCCCTAATAAGACAAAAATCATGCATTCGGCACAGGGGCAGACCAGTAATTGACCCTATTTTTTTTATTATTTCTTTCGGTATACTAATAGAGCGTGCGAAGCACGTGACCAACGGTTTTCCGTCTCACGCTCTGTTTAGGCGGCGCGTGAGGTATCATGCGGTGACCGTAGATGGGCTACTGGAGTCTCTCCCGATGCGTCTCCGCATGGTCTTCATCCCGGTGCGCCGCGTTTCGGCACACGACGATCGTGGACATGACGATGGCTGATTAAAGTCGCTGGCCACCTTTCTCTCTCTCCTGCACGTAAAAGTGTAGGAGAGTCCCCCTTTTTTTGTCTTTTTCACTTCGGTCCCTGGACTTTGAATTTTGTGTATGGTCTTGATTTTTGTTATATAAGTTTTGATTTAGTTCGATTGGGTCCTTCTATCGAAATTAATTCAATGTTAATGTTCCACTTCGGTCCTCCTTTTAATTTCCGGATTGGGTTGAAAAATATTAATTTATTCGGTACAACAATTTTATTTTTTTCAATTTTATCCTTTGATTGAAATTGATAATATATTTAATTTTCATTTCGGCCCTTATACTTTTAATTTTTTTTAATCCTTTGATTTCTTTTTATGATTTTAATTTTGTTAAAGTTTTTATGATTTTTTTAGTCTTTCATTTATTTTATTTTTTTCATTATTAACACAATAATAATAATAATAATAATAATAATAATAATAATAATAATAATAATAATAATAATAATAATTTAATTATTTTTATTGCTTACTCTTTTATTAATTTTTTTTTAGTTTTTTTTCTCGGGATAATTTGATAATTTTTATTGTTTTGACAGTGATAACAATGATACTTTTTGTTTTTGTTTTATTCTTTTGTTGAAGTTTTTATGATTTTTTTAGTCTTTCATTATTAACACAAAACTAAAATAAATAAATGAAAATAATAATAATAATAATAATAATAATAATAATAATAATAATAATAATAATAATAATAATAATAATAATAATAATAATAATAATAATAATAGTTTAATTTTTTTTCTTACTTACTCTTTTGTTAATGTTTTTGAGATTTTTTTTCTCAGAATAATTTGATAATTTTTATTGTTTTGATAGTAATAACAATGATAATTTTTAATTTTTATTGTATTTTTTTGTTTGATTTTTTGTTGTAGTTTTTATAATTTTTTTATTCTTTCATTCATTCATTTATTCTTTCATAATAATAATAATAATAATAATAATAATAATTTAATTGTTTTTCTTGCTTACTATTTTGTTTATGCTTTTTATTTTTTTTTCTCGGTATAATTTGATAATTTTTATTGTTTTGATAGTAACAACAACAACAATTTTGGATGTTAAGACTCCGATGTTGCTATTGTTGTAATATTTTAAATTAATATTGCTTTCTTTTTCCCTTTATTTTTTTTTGTTTTCTGCTATTGTTATAAAAATATTTTGCTTTTTTTTTAATGATTATTCAGGTCAATTTAATTATTTTGATTGTTTTGACAGTATTGTTGATAATAATTTTAATTGTTATAACAATGATAACTACAATAACATGAGGATGGATTTTCAATTTATGTTTTCATTTTTTTATCGGTAGAAAATTAACTATTTATATTTTTTATTTGATTATTGCACATTTTTATTTGGTATTGATTCATTTAGTTTTTTTTCCTTAATTCTTGGATAATGTTTATTCTTTATTCGTCTCTATGCATCTATGCTTTTAGTTTTTATTTTTTTTATTGGGGTTTTATTTTTAATCGGTTCAGGCCTGAAATTTTAATTTATGTTGGTAATCATTTTAAAATTAATATTACTCCCTTTTTCCCTTTATTCATTTTTTTCCTGTTTTCTCTTATCTTTATTTGTTTTTTGGATTAGATGATTTTTTTTTATTTTACTCTTTGTGCAAGGATAATGATAATTTTTGTGATTTTTTTAATTGTTTTTTTTTATAAAAATCTTTTGTTTATTTTTTTAATGTTTTTCCGAGGAATTTATTTATTTTAATTGTTTTGATAATAATATTGATGATAATTTTAATTGTTATAGCAATGACAATGAAAATAACATGGGGATGAATTTTCAATTTATGTTCTTGACTTTTTATGGATAGAAAATTAACTATTTATTTTTGTTATTTGATTATTACAAGTATTTTCATAATTTATATTTTGTTTTTGTTTGGTTTAAATTGAATTATAAAATGAACTAATCTTAATGAAGTGAATTTAATACTTGAAATATCCGAATCTTCTTGCTTTTTTGATTATGATAATAAATTAATGCTGGATATTTCGTTGAAAAATGCTAAACAAATAAATTTATAACGATTTAAAATTTATATATTTTATAGAAAACTTGCATTTCACAGGATTTCTGCATAAATTTATTATTTTGATTAAATTTATAATACAATGAAAAAAAATACATAATTAATATTTTTTATATTAAAAAAAATATAATACTAAGAGGAACTTTAGCCTGCCAGTTATGAGGCCAAATGGAGTCAAAGTCTCCTTCTGTATCTATTCTGGCCGTAAGAAAAAACAATTGAATCCTTGATTAACCCTTAGTTTTTTTTGTATATCTAACATGTCGAAACTAAATCCAGGTTCGAAGTGGTAAAGTGGTAATATATATATATATATATATATATATATATATATATATATATATATATAAAATGAAGTAAGTTTTCTGTTAAATCTTAAATTAATTTAATTTTAATATTCTAAAATATTTTTAATATAATATAAAGAATAAATATTGAAAAAAACATTAATTTTTTTTTTTTATAACAATGATAGTTGTGCGAGCAATGATATTATCAATAATAATTAATATTAAAATATAAATTATTTACAAGAATAATCATAATGGTAGCTATAATAAATATGATAATTTAACAATTATGATAATAACAATTAGAATAATACTTAAAATAATTCATTAGTTGGTGTTGGTTTTGTTATTCTTTTGATTTTTTATTTGCTGTCGATTCCTTTAATTATTCCAGTATGCAAGTTTTAATTTGTTTTAATTGGCTTCTCCAATTGATATTTGTTATATATTCTACTTTTCATTTTCATCCTTATTCTTTTATTTTTTTTTAAAAAATAATAACACAACAATTTATTTTTAAAATATCTTTATTTGTTCGGTCCTAAGATTTTTATTTGTTTTAATTTTATCTTTGAATTGAAATTAATTATATATTTTGTTTTTCATTTCAATTTTTATTCTTAGTATTTTTTATTTGATATTATTTTCTTTGATTTTTTTGGTACTTCTTGGACAGTGTTTGTTTTTTAATTCGTATTTATACATCTATACTTTTAGTTTTTTTTTTAATTTTTTTATTTATTTTTATTGGGGTTTTATTTTTATTCGATTCAATCCTAAAATTTTAATTTATGTTGGTGATCATTTTAAAATTAATATTGCTTTATTTTTCACTGATTTTGATTTTTTTTTTTATCAGATTTACCTAACATACGTGGTTAGATAATTCTAGGTTCTCAAAGACAAGAGATAGAAGGATGTATGTTTCACACATATTCATTCACTGCAACATGAAATATAAATACACGTTCAGGACACCTGACCAGCTAAAAACATGGAACAATTAATCCATGATTAACAGACTCCACAACAGATGGGATACTCCCAAAGACTTGGCAAAACAAAACTGACTTCCTATAGAATAGCAACCCACGACACATTATTCAGAAAACATAGAGCATAATTAATTAACAATAATAAAACTTAACATATGTATTATTTGCTCATGTATTCATCTTAATTTTTCAAAACTGTCTTTCACTCTATAAATATTCCATGTGACAGTTAGTTATAGTTTCCAATTGTTAAGGAATCTTCTCACCTAAAAGCTTAAGCTAATATGTGAGCCCCCAGAATATAATTTATATTATTCTTCAACACACCCCCTCAAGTGAATGCTCTTTGGGCTTGAAACTTGCACAGATCCACATTACCTTGTGCTTCATTTTTATTAAATAGAATGAGGGTGGTGAGATTCGAACTCGTGACCGCTGGATCAACAAGGCTCTAATACCATGTTAAGGAACCATCTCTAATACCATGTTAAAGAACCGTCTTACCTAAAAGCTTAAGCTAATATGTGAGCCCCCAGAATATGATTTATATTATTATTCAACACCAATTAACACCATTTTCTTTTTTGAACTCAAGAATCTAATGATAGGCTAAGCAATACCTTAACCTATGGGACAAGAATGCACCTTCAGTTTGTGGCCTTCGTTGTCATCCACGCTTATCTTTAACATCTAACATAAAACATTGAACACTGTGGCATGTGGTATCACCAGATGGATTGGAATCGAATTTTCTTTTGATTAGAATTGTATACTTAATAAATGGACGAATCCGATTCGAGGAATGATAGCTCTTTTCTTCAATGAAGGGATCAAGAAAGGATAAATCTAATCATACTGTTGATTCACAGGTAAGGCCATTTAATTCGTTAAAGAATCAAACTGTTTTTAATGCTGATATGATTCAAAGCTGGAATATTTTTATCCTTCTTTCCGAGTAGCAATCGCTAGAGTACTGTAAACACAGGTTGAAACTGAGTTTTGAAGCAGTATCCGATAAATAAGCGTAGTTTTGGAAGATCACAAAAATACAGATACCTTCACTGATTTAAGTATTTCAATCTGTTAGTACCATGAGAAAACATGGCAATCGTGTCCCTTTTGGAAAATCGGTTTCGCTCACTTCCAAACACAAGAATTTTTATGTTTAATTATTCTAACATAAACCCAAATATCATTTTTATGGACAACAGTTTGATTAACCAATGATGTGGATTCCATTAGGATGATCACTAGTTTCTCTGTGAAATTTTATATTGATCCAAATTTTCCGAGTTTATTTTCAGAAGAAAAACATGCAACGAATCCGATGTTATTTATTCTCATAATTAATTATGTTTTCACCTTTCCCCTATGTTTTTCTGCTCTATCCTATTATACTCTGCTGCAATTTCTGTAACAATACTCGATGGAAAAACATAATTATTATTTAATGATGTCTCATTTTTTTTTTAAAAAAAAAAACAAAGTTCAAACTTAGCTGAGTGTGATTGGAGCAAGTTAACTCTGTCCCTGGACTTCGAACTTATGGGGACACATTGTTTAATGGCTGCATATTCATCGTCGGATTAGCTCCTTTCCTAGTGCTATTCGAGGCCTCTTCCTAAAATGGAAAAAAAAGATGGTTTCTAGAATGAGAAGAGCCTCTCTTGCCATCTCGGTTTATCTCATCTGGGAAGGGCGTAATAAAAGGCTGTTTGATTCCTCTTCATCCTTGGTGGAAAGAGTTTTTCGGAGATTTCAAGTTCTGTTCTTTATAATTTTTCATTTCCATGAAAAAAATCACTTTTCCATTAATGTTGGCTAATGTATGGCCGGTCTTAATGGGGTGGTGTTGGTTGCCGGTTGCTTCTCTGCTTGCTTTGCTTGATGTGGCTGATTGTGTTTTGAGTTGTCTTGGCCATTTGTTGTCCTTCTTTGAGTTGGTTGTTAGTGGCTAATTTGTTGCCTAGAGCTTCCTTGTGTGCTGCTGTCCTTTGCCTAAGGGGTGAGTTTTTGTTGTTTCTTCATATAAATATTGTTCTTCTTTTAGTTCTTGTTTTTTGCTTGTATCTTAGCCTGTCAATTTCTTAGTTGGATTGTGGGCGGATACTATGTTTCTTGTTTTGGCTTCTCCTTAGCTTGCTCTTTTTTAGGTTCTTTGACTTTGTTGTTCGTAGCTTGTTTTATTTTTTGATCCTTTTTATATATTTACATTTGATAAAAAAAAAAATCTAAAAAAAGACCTGATTTAAATGGCGATAACATGAGATTAAGTGCTGGTTTGACTCAAATTGATATAGTAGATTTTATCGATTATTTTTGTATGAGTCTTTGTGCCAGTTTTTTGTTTTTCCTGGATGATTTTAAATTTATTGTTTTATTTCAGATTTTGTGTTAATTGTTTTTGCGTTAGGATTGCGTCTGGAAGAGTTTATCAAACTATCAAGAAAAAGTTCTCGTAAATTAGGATATGTATTGGCTTGTTGTACAGTTCAACAGAAGGCCATATGGAGCCATTATTGTAAATTAGCTAGCTAGCTTTGAGCGCTTGCAGTCTATAGAGCTCTTGATTTAAATTCAAGATCCCACTGTAGTCACAAGTTGACCTACCTAATCATTCCAGATTTGACCAAATCAACCAGCAACTTGATTTATAAACAAATTCATTCCGAGTAAGGCTGTTGATGATGGATCACCAAGTCTACTAGTCACAAGTTTATTAATTTTCCTTTTCATGTTTGAATTTTTTTTCCCATGCAATTTTATGTTAAAATATTATTCTCAAGATATACTTGCTTCTTGATTGCAAGTTTGGAATCGCGATCACCTCTATGCATGCCATTAAGAGTTTATTTTGTACTGCGGTAGCGAATACTTTGCAAAATATTTTTTTATTAGAAAATATATTAAAATAATTATTTTTTAAAATTTATTTTTGATACCAACACATTAAAAAGTAATTTAAAACTATTCAAAAAATCAATTCTAAGAAAAAACACTTCAATTTAAAAGATCATTTTTAAAATATAAAATAAATAGATTTAAGTGCTTATTACTTTTGAAAAAAAAATGTATTTGTGGATTCCTTGAGTGGAAGTTGAGGTTTGGTGTTTTAACTTTTGGGAGTACGAAGAAGCAAGCATACAAACTGTGCTTTCATAATTATTTGTTAAGAAGCGGTCACAATGTTTGAGGAAGGATTTCCCTTTCCTTTCGATAGCATTAAAGTTATTGAAATTACAAAGCTGAAATCAACCATTAAATAATTTATTGTAATAACATACTAGTTCTTGGGCTTGGCAGTACCAGTGTCTCTATCGCACACGGAGCCGAGCTCTTGCATGACCACGGGATATCTGAAACTGCTCCGTTAAGCCAAAATGTGCCATCAGGAGCCAAACATGAGTGAGCAATTCGCCGCCTTGTCCCAATTGCCGAGCATGATCATGAGCACTACAACGGCTTGCTGTATAAGTCAGCATTTCTATCCAAACATCACTAACTAGCTTCCATATTTCTTTTTTATCTAATGAATTTTGCAACTGTGATGCGAGCCTGCATGCGTCGAATAACACAGATTTGCTTCTGTCACCTTTTACTTTGATAGGTGGGACTACTGTGTTCACATTGAGCAACATCTCGCATGCCTTAGTTTCAACTGGCTTAGACTTCCCTTCGCTATTCGGCAACACCTCGCTCGCCTCGGTTTGATCTGGTTTCGATTTCCCTTTGCCGAAAGGATCCATTGCCGGAATCGAAGATCTCCAAGACCTGGCATTTGAAGTGTAGATATCACCTGACATGGACTCTCGCTCCTTAAGAAATGATTTGAGCTCTTCGCAAGTGTCTAGATATCGGATCTTTCCAATCCCCATTGGCAACATGAAGGGACGCATGACTAGGAGATATAACATGTAGTGTGACAGCTGCTTGCTTATTTTACAGTCATTGCCTTTTTGGGTTTCGTCAGGGTCACAGTGGTAGCAGAGATCTGTGGCAATGTGCCAAATGAGGATGCTTTGGTCAAACTCTACTTCTACGCTCCACAATAAATCCTCAAACAATCTTGAATTTTGAAGCGCACGGTCCCCTCGGCAGGTGCACAATGCTTTAAGCTCAATCTCATATCTGATGGATTCAGCTTCCATCTCACTGCTCGATATGCTACTCATGTGTTCAAATTCTTCTTTAAGATGGCTGAATATTGAATCTTTCAACTCATTAGAGACTTCCTGGATGGTCTTGAGCTGGTGTACTTCTAGAATTTTGTCAATGCCAAAAAGCTTTTGGATTTTGATGCCGACTTTAGGCTTACTTTTGAGGCAAAAGCTCAGTAAGCTGTGTTGTCCCAAGGAATTTGACCACCGTGGATGTTTTCCAAGCTGGAAATGAGCGATGGCCTTTTGAATTTTTCTATGCTTGGCCAGATAAAGTTTTGTCCAATCTGATGAGACCAGTAAAAGTATTGAGTAGAGCTCAAGCAAAATAGCTACAACTAGCAATAAGATAGTTATAGCTAGATCAGTCTTCTTGGTGTGATTCTTCTCATGGGAAAATGAAAAGAATACCAACACCACGAAAGTGATGCTAAGGCTGATGAAGCGGAGAAAGCAGCCCACTCGGGAAGAAAACATTGCTCCTTTGGTGTAAAGCACATCAAACATGAACCCGAGTTCAATCTCAATCACTTCGAAAGCATCTTTGGAGGAGGGCATCTTTTTGAACAAACTTTGGCTACTGTCTCGATCTTGGAAACTGAGGATGAGATTGACAAAAAGACGTCTGAATTTTGTGAACAAGTCATAGGCTTGATTCAATTTATCAGCATCCCTACTGGAGGAAGTTCCATTCTTAGGATCATCCACCTGTACCCGGGCTTCGATCACTTCATTTGATATTACATGGAATCCCTCATACTGCCTCAAAGTGAATTCTTCCATGAACTTTGAATAATTTGGGCCTGCATCAGGAGGAGTTAACATGGATTCTCTTAACTGCTCATTGCTTGCTGATCGAAGAGCCCATGTCCTCTCCCCGTATTTGATAAATCCTGCCAAAAACATTGGCAAGGTGAGAATGGAGAGATGAGATCCTCTCCAGCCCAAAAAGATAATGTAGGTTGCAATTCCTGTTTGGACTGCCAATCCAAGAAAGTGCCTCAGCCATAGCTCGTTGTCTTCCAAAGCGTATGCAGTAATGGTGTCAGGGCCACCTAAATGCAACAGAAGAAATGGTGCCCAAAATGCAGCAAGGTCAGTGTTACCATCCAGAGCTCGATGCCTTCCCATGTCCTTAGTGACCTCTCCGAGTTTGTTTAAGAGGACCCCAAGTGCAACAGTTGCTACCCAATCAGCCATCAAGTAAGCGCACCATAAGAGGAATCGAATCCTAGTTCGGCTTGTAAATCTCCTCCGATTTCCAGAAAAGATCAGCACTACCTGCAAAAAGAGGCTCAGTAGAACCAAGACTCGTAGTTCCCACTCCTTCCACAATCTCATCAATTCTGGAGAAAGTAGCTCCATGTTACTCCTCGCCTTGATGTAAATCAAGCTGCTAACAGCTGAAATTCACATGCAGATAAGGGAAAAAAAAAGAGGAATCGTTAATTTAAAATATTAGAAGAGGTTTCAGAATATAATTTATATTATTCTCTAACATATTTCCTCAAGTAAAAATCCTTTGGGTTTGAAATTGACACAAACTCATATTATTTTGTGCTTGATTTTTATCAAATAAAATGGGAGTGGTGAAATTCGAACTCATAACCATTGGGTCAACAAGGTTTTGATATCATGTTAAACGGACTATCTCACCTAAAACATTAAGTTATTAGATAAGACTCCAGAATATGATTTATATTATTCTCTAATAGGAATTACATGATAATTTGCTTGAAGTAGAATTGACTCAATTAAACCAGGCACTATCAGCAGGTAAGGTACAAAATCTGAATGAAATTGACGCAGGCAGCAAAAAAACTAGAAATTTCTACGAAGGACTGGTTAATTCTTCTTGAGTTCTCCAAATTTCTCATACACCCGAAAATTCACTTGAAGTAAGAAACAGAAGGTGGTTGATTGATTACATACCTGCGGGGATCATAGATGGCTGCAACTTCCAAGATCAGAGAACCAAAATTAGTTGTATCTGTTTCTAGCTAGAAGTAGTGGAGCTATAAATAGAATGTTTTTCTGGTAAAAACTTATTCGTTATCACTGTTCAACTACAGCTCTCACAAGTCAAGATAGATGCTTCTTAATTATGGGAACCGGTCTAAAATTTGGTTAATGGACACACCTGAACCCAAGTTAAATATGAAATCTGCCTATATTAAGATTAAGGTTTTATTGGAAAAATGTCTTCCCGCCTAAATAACCTGACATGTGTGACCCTAACATATCAATAACCAAGTGTGGGTGAACAAAATATTAATCTAAAAAATTATTCGGTCGAAAAAAAAAACTCAAAAAATTGATTATTTATTAAAAAATTACAATATTTTCTAATGATTTATATTGTGATTAGGAAAGAAGTTAAAATTCGACTTGTAGAGCACTGGATTTTTAAAGTAGAGAGGTCTTAAATAATATAGGCTTTGCTAATACCACACATGCTCTTGGCTTGGATTTTGCCTAGAAAATTATACATAGAACAATGTTTCCTACCATTTTAGCTTCACGATGGAACAACCAATTTGAGTTCCCTGCCAACTCACCCCTGGTTACAGAAGCCATGGATTATGAACCTCTTCTCCTTCCTCATGAGAAATTGAATTCGCAACACGTTGAAAGTGTATGGATTTGTAAAGGTAAGGTGTTTAGATATTTTGAGAGAGAAGAGAGAGAATCAGGAGAATACTCAATATTCTGTTATTTCTGTTTCTGATTTTTCACACACAATACATGCTCTATCGTGAGCTATTTATACCCAAATCTATGTATGTATGTGTTGCAATGTATGCATGCTCATAGTATGCATACATGTCCACTTCATACTCTATCATCCCCCCTCAATCACAGGCGCACATAAACCTAGCCTGAGATTGCGACAATGAGCAAGAAATAAAGGAGAACTCAACCACTTGGTAAGAATGTCAGCAAACTGCTCCTGTGATGAGACAAACTGAACCTCCAGCTGCTTGTTGGCCACCCTCTCACGGACAAAATACACATCAATTTCAATGTGCTTTGTGCGCTGATGCTGCACAGGGTTAAAAGACAATGCAATCGCAGACAAATTGTCGCAGAAAAGAACAGGAGGCTAATGAAGTGGAATACATAAAAATTGCAACAGCTGCTTGATCCAATCAATCTCAGCCGATGCCGAAGACAAAGCCCTGTACTCAGCCTCAGTGAAGGATCAGGACACCGTCTGCTGCTTCTTAGACGACCAAGAAATGGGATTGGCACCAAGAAACACAACCAAGCCAGTTGTTGATCGTCGATCATTAGGATCACCAGCCCAATCAGCATCACTGAATGCTGTGAGATCTAAGGACCCTTTCTGATAAGTAATCCCAACAGAGAGAGTGCCCTTAAGATACCTGAGAGTGCGTTTCACAGCCACAAAATGATCCACCATAGGGTGTTGCATAAATTGACACACCTGATGAACAACAAACGCAATGTCAGGCCTGGTAAAAGTGAGGTATTATAGAGCACCTACAACACTGCGATACAAAGAAGGATCATCAAAAGGCTCTCCATCATCCTTGAGTAAACGCTGATATGGAAGACAAGGGGTAGCACAAGGCTTGGCAGCATGCATGTCAGTCTTAAGGAGCAAATCCTATATGTACTTGGACTAGGAGAGAACTAGGCCAGCAGAAGTATGAAGAATTTGAACCCCCAAGAAGAAATGCAAATCTCCCATATCTGTTATTTGAAATTCTGCAGTGAGGGATGCAATGACCTGATTGATGACAATACTATCACTCGTCGTGATGATAATGTCATCAACATACACCAGCAAGATTATAATCCTCGCATCTAGATATTTTACAAAGAGTAAAGAAACTGAATACGTGTGATGAAATCCCAAGGATGGCAGAAAAGATGTGAACCTGTCATTCCATGCACGAGGGGCCTGCTTTAGATCGTAAAGAGATTTATGCAATTTGCATACCAGCTGAGGCTGTGCGCGATCAATGAAACCAGGGGGTTGTGATATAAACACTTCCTCATTAAGAATGCCATGTAGAAACGCATTCTTAACATCAAGTTGCCGTAAACCCCAACCAAACTGCGCAGCAAGTGCCAATACTATCCTCACCGTAGTTGGCTTTACCACCGGACTGAATGTCTCCCCATAGTCCAAACCAGGCTCCTGACTAAAACCTTGCGCAACAAGTCGAGCCTTATGCTTGGCAATAGTCCCATCAACATGCCTCTTGATTTTAAAAATCCATTTACATCCAACCAGATTTTTATCAGATGGCAGAGGCATTAAACTCCATGTATGCTGCGACTGCAAAGCAGCAATTTCATCATTCATGGCGTTCAACCAAACAGGGATGGTCAAAGCAACTTTGTAACTGCTAGGTTCAACCAAATTCAGATCAGCCATGGTTGTGGCAGTAGAAGTTACAAAACACGCCTTCTTCTTAAAAATTCCACTCTTACTCCTCGTCTGCATAGGATGCAAGTTCATATCTGGAATATGAAGAACCATTGAAATACACTCAGGTCTGAAAGAATCAATTGAGGCTTGATTACCTTCTAATGACTTTCCAGAATTGGATGCAGGATCAGCAGGTATGGATGATAATTGCAAAGGGACAACAGTAGTAGACTCTGACACGGAGGACACAGGTTTGGACAAAGAGTGTGAAGACGAAGACGTGTGACCCGAAATATGCGAAATAGCAGAAGGAAAAATTACAATGTTGTCATTGGTAACAACGGGAAAGGGCACATGTGAAGACAAGGAAGGAGATGCAGTAGTGCCCTTAACACAAGTAGCTAAATCAACATATGGAAAGACATGCTCATTAAAAATTACATGTCTAGAGATATATGTGCGTTTGCTGTCAATGTCATAACAAAGATAGCCTTTGTTTTGAGAGGCATATCCTAAAAATACACACATAATCGTTTTAGGCTGTAACTTATGAAGCCTATAGGGTCGCAATAGTGGAAAACAAGCACAACCAAAAATGCGTAAGTGAGACACGGAAGGAGTAGTTTTGAATAAAATCTTGTAAGGAGATTTATTCTGTAAGATCACAGATGACATTTGGTTGATAAGATATACAGACATATGTACTGCATAGGTCCAAAATGAAGCTGATAATTTGGCATGTTGAAGCAATGTAATTGTAGTTTCAATTAAATGCCTATGTTTGCGTTCAGCAAGACCATTCTGTTCAGGTGTATAGGGGCAGGATTTTTGATGGACAATTCCTTTAGAAATTAAGAATTTTTGGAATTGTGTACTGACATACTCACCGCCCCCATCACTTTGCAGAATTTTAATGGAACAAGAAAACTGTGTTTGAACATAGAAATAAAATTTGACAAACATAGCACAAAGATCACTTTTATTGACTAGTGGAAATAACCAGCAATAACGCAAAAACTCATCAATAAAAGTCACATAATATTTGTAACCATCTATTGAAACACAAGGAGACGAACCCTAAACATCACTATGTATAGTGTGAAATGGGATTACAGATTTATGAGTACTGGACTGAAAAGGGAGTTTTGAAAATTTTCCCTGAAGACAGCTATGGCATACGGAATTATTAGAATCAATGGGACATTTAATATGAGATTTATCTAACATCATCGTAGCAATTTTATTAGATGGATGACCTAATCGATGATGCCAAGTGGACGAGAGAACTAACTGACCAAGATATGATCGAAATGACTAACGATGAGGAGTAAACGGTAAGGAATAGAGTCCATTACTTCATTGCCCTTTGTATATAATCCTCCCTGTGACCTTGTCCTGAATCCAAAAATAGAAAGCATCAAAGATTAGCCGAAACTGATTATCCAAACATAAACGATGGACCGACAATAAATTCCGAGTCAATTGAGGCACATGTAAAACAGAATTTAGCTTAATGAGTGCTGTATTTGTTGGAATAATAGAATTTCCAACATGTGATTCTAGCAAACCTTCACCGTTTGCTGTTTGGACTGTATCATTTGTGAGATACGTAGTGGATGATGACAAATTGTTCAAATCTGCTGTCATATGATTTGTAGCACCCGTATCTGCTATCCACACAGGAGTTGAATTCTAAGGTTGCTGCAGACCCGAATTCTGAGCTTGCTGCAAATGAAAACTATTTTATGATGGTTGCAAAATAGTATTCATTGCATGGATGGCATTTTGCTGCACATGATGGTCCTGAGATGCTTGGTAATTAGGCTGAAACCCCTCAGCCATAGTTCCTTAACATGGTATCAGAGCCTTGTTGACCCAGCGGTCACGAGTTCAAATCTCACCACCCCCATTCTATTTGATAAAAAAAAAAAAATCAAGCACAAGGTAATATGGGCCTGTGCAAGTTTCAAGCCCAAAGGGCTTTCACTTGAGGGGGTGTGTTAGAGAGTAATATAAATCATATTATAGGGTCTCACTTGCAAGCTTAAGCTTTTAGGTGAGTTGGTTCCTTAACAGAAAGTTCTGTATTCTTTACTTCCACGCTTGTCTATCTCGTGTAGCTTACGAACTGCTCTTCATCAAGCTGCAAGTGCAAGAAAATGCAGGAAAAATAATAATTTCAACTTCAACATGGAGGAGCTTTGGAGAAACTGGCTCTGGCTCAGTTTCTAATATACATGGAATCAATACAAGAAAACAATTATCACAAGAAAAAATAAGATAGAATTGGCTAATTTCACCTTTTATACAGAATGTTTTAATGTAGTCTATGTACAAAAAATAATAATTAAAAAGTTAAAAATCGGCAATTATAAGGAATGAATATTAGAATCATTATTCAAATAGGAAAAACTACATAAAATCTAAAATTAACTCAACTAGCATGATCTACTGAGAATAATTTAAGGGTCTGATAAACAGTTATCTTCTTATAAAATTAAATCTCTAAAATCATTTGGTGAAATTTAAGATCAATCCAACCATCAAACTAGAGTCTCTGCATGTTTTATTAGTGGTGGATCCACAACTAACTATTTATAATTATAAAATTTTTCGAACTCGCCCACATCAGTTTCAGTAGGCCATAAGATGAATTTAAAACGGAAATGAATGGAAAACTGGGACTGATCTTGCTAAAGATGACTCTCAATCTGTTTTCTCTAACTCCTTGCTACCAAGCTTGTTCACGAATGTGGACCTCAAATACTTAGCTTGTGACAAATACTGCTTTTTTCCATGACTTGTATTTCAATTCTCAACATCTCCAGCATCCCAGATAAAGATTTTATACTTGTTTTGTTTCGGGAAGAAAGCATAGTATCATAATTACAGCAGTATCTGCTTTTCAAAGGCCTACCGAACATCAGTCCCTCACAAATGCTTTGCTTGCACGTTGCTAACAAGTTAAGAATTTCATCCGACACTTTTTACAAAATAAAAATGGTAAGTCTTAGAGTTCACGATTCAAGGAATATTTAATTAGTTTTCTAAAATTACATGTGATAATTTAAAAACATACCAATATTATAATTTAGTTCGTTATAATTTATTAATTTATTATTTGTGATTTAAAATTCATCGAAAAGACAAAAAAAAAATACTTGATAAAATATAAATCTCTTACGTTATTATTAAGCACAAATTTCCATATTTCATGTTTTGTAAAAACAATTAATCACCTTTATAGCTTTTTTTCTTATATATATTGTTGGAAAAAAATTAATTGTCGAAGTACTGATTCATTTAGCTGGCCTGTCAAATAATTTAATTAAATAATGTGCTGAATTAAATATATTCAAATGCGAATATGAATTTGATGGAGCTCAATATCCGGCGTTGTATTTTAAAATCTATGAAAGTGGGTGCGAACTCATGATAAGTTGTCGGGATTCTTTTCATTATTTTTTTGAGGGATTTGTTTTTGGTGTAAAAAATACTCAGGATTTTTTATTTACTCATGGAAATTATTGTTTTTCTTATGAAAAACTTAAATTAAAATTTAAAAATATTCTTTTAGGGCTAAATTAAACAGAAATGCGGGATTGGAATGTGAGTACGGTGGGATGGAAGTATCCTCCGGAAGAACGGGCGGACGGAGTTGAATGTAGGTGTTGCAGGATCTGCAGTTAACACAGGAGTCTGTACGTCAGTGAGAGCTGAGCTATGGGCAGCAATCACGGACTGGAACTTGCTTGGGATCTTGGTATACGGAAGTTAATTTTGGAGTCGGATTCTATGCTGATCCTCAACTTAATCACAAAGCATCTGAACAAAGTTCAACGCAAATTTAGAGATCGAGGCCAATACAGCAGCATATTGGTTAGCAAACTTTGGTTTGATAAAATTGGTATATAGCAGGGACAATTGGATTATAGATGACCCGCCTGGGGGTTTATTTTCAATTTTGTGTTATGATATTGTTGGGTCCACTTTACCTCCATTAGTTTATTTTTCAGGCATACGTCAAGCCCAGATTTTCACAAAAAAAGAAAAACTAAGCATACTATAACTGTTGGAATGTAAGTTGCTGAGCTGGAATTAACTGAATGCATGTTGCTGAGCTGGATTATCAAGGAGACAGATGCAGAAGAGTTGGAATTGCCATGACAGTAAAGAAGAAAAGAAGGCAGTTGATTGTTAATATAGAGCTTGTAAAAGTTAGTTACAGTTTCTGTTATTGTGTAACTAACTAAAGAAGAGAAAACGAAATTGAATTCTCTTGTAGAAATGACAGCTGTAAACATGCAGAAAGTGTGCTCTGCCTCAAGTATATAAGAGGCATAAAATCAAACTATAAGCAAGAAAAACAGAATATACAACTTATCTCTCTCTCGGGAAATTGCTCTCCTCTCTGCCTAAAACTCTCTCAAATCCTTTTCTCACAAATCAACAAGCAACCTGCAAATTATCAAACAAACAACAACAAACACAAATCAAGAAATTCAACAATAACTGCTGTATCTTTACACCCAGGTATTTTTGAGCAAGCTCCACGAGGTTGTTCATTTCACTTTCTTCAATAAAGCCATTGCCATCGGAGTCTGCAGAGCGTACTCCTCGCTTGCCCTTCCACCTTGTAAACCACCCTCCAGGTATGCCATCTTCAAGTTCTTCTCTGCTGTATCAAATGTTTTTAACCACCGCTTGAACTCCTCGATGCTCATAACTCGTTTGCCATCCACCGAAATGCGACAACTCTTGATCGCCATTTTATCAATAGCAAGTGTTTTCTTGGGACTTCACACTCTGTTGAATGCCCAAAAACCCTTGAAGGTAATTTGTTCCGCAAATAAATAAAATCTATCCCGCACGTTTTGCATAAATAAAATCATTAGCATGAGTTTTCTTATAAAATTGTGAACGCTCCTACCTTTATCTAGAAGGAGAATCTCATCAAAGCCAATCCCTAACCTGTTTCTGCACAGCCTACAGTGGAGAAAGTAGAAACTACATCATAATCGATAGATCTACCGTTCTTTATCCTATCACTGCATATATTTTTTTCAGCTATTATATATCCTCTAGCCACCTTTTGCTTTCCCTTTTTTATGAGGAGTTCATCTACAATAGCACTGCCATGCTTATTTTGGCCTTATATGCTCGCCAAAGGCTAGCCAGGTGTTATTCCATGCTAGCACTAGCATACTCCATATTTTTATCGGATTATTAAACTAAATTAAATAAGTTATATTAACTATAATATAAAACGTGTCTCGGTTTTACTTTTCTAATCCATAGTAAACATACTATGAATATATATTGGCAAGAATGAAGAACGAGATGATGTTAAGATGGCCGAGCTGGTATAAGACGCTAGATTAATGCAAGAGAGCGCAGATTTGATTCCCACTACCAACACATTTCTATTTTGCTTACAGTAAAAACATTATTAATATATAATGTTGAGAACGAAGAACAAGAAGTTGAGATGGCCGAGATGGTCTCAGGTGCCGGAATAATTCAAGAGAGCTCGGGTTCGAATCCTGCATTCATGCAAGCATCTTTCTATTTTGCTTGATTGATTTCCTTAAAAAAAATATTATTTATTTATAAATATATTAAAATAATAATTATATTTAAAAAATATATTTTTAACATCAGAAAATAATATAAAAACATTAAAAAAACTTATTATTGTTTTTTGATTTTGGATAATTTTAAAACAAATATATATATAATATCCATTAGAACTTTTGATTTTTGATTTTTAGTATGTTTTTTATTTTTTTAATAATTTTGATATGCAAGTTTTAATTTGTTCTTATTTTTTTCTCCAATTGAAATTGGTTATATATATTTAATTTTATTTTGGTCTTTATTCTTCTAATTTTCAGCAATTGTACTATATTGATTTTTTAAAATCCCTTTATTATTCTTTAGTCGTGAAATTTTGATTTATTTTATTTTTGTGATTATTCTTTTAATTAATTTTATATTAATTCCTTTGGTCTTTTGGTCCTTCTTGGATAGTATTTATTTTTTGTCCATATATTATACATTTATGCTTTTAGTTTCTGTTTTTAATTTTTTTTTGCTTTATTTTTTTGTTGAGGTTTTTATTTTTATTCAGTTTCTTTATGAATTTTTAATTTATATTGGCTACACTACATTTTGTTTAAAAAAATCTGTTTATTATTTTTTAGTTTCAAAGTTTTGATTTCTTGCAATTTTATCATTCAATTGGAATTAATTATATATATATTTTTTTTCATTTGGCACTTATTCTTTTAATTTTTTATTTAGTGTTCATTCCTCTCTTTTTTCCCGATCATTCTTGGACAGTGTTTGCTTTCTATTCGTATTCATTCATTTATATTGTTAGATTATTGTTTTTTCGGTTCATTTTTTATCGGGGTTTTATTTTTACTAGATTTCATTATGAAATTTTAATTTATATTGGTAATAATTTTAAAATTAATATTGCTCATTTTTTTTCCTTTGTTCTTTTTTTGTGTTTTCTATTATTTTCTATTTTTTTTTGGATTAGATGATTTTTTTTGTTTGCACAATAATAATGATAATTTTAATGGTTGTTTTTTTTATTGTTTTTTTGCTAAAATGTTTTGAATTTTTTATTTTTCAAGGAAATTTAATTATTTTAATTGTGTTAGATAATAATGTTGATAATAATTTTAAATGTTATAGTAATGAAAATGACAGTAACATAAGAATAAATTTTCAATTTATATTTTTATCTTTTTGTTGATAGAAAATTAACTATTTAGTTTTGTTATTTGATTATTGCAAGTCTTTTCAGAATTTATATTTTGTTTTTAAATGTAATTTAAATTGAATTATAAAATAAATTAATCTTAATACAAAGATTACAATAATTGAGATATCAGAATCTTCTTGCTTTTTTAATGATGATGATAATTTTATATTGGTTATTTCGTTGAAATCTACTAAACAGATAAATTTATATCGATTTAAAATTCATATATTTTATAGAAAACTTGCACTTCACATGAATTCTACACAAATTTATTATTTAACTGAATTTATATTATAAAAAAAATACAATTAATATTTTTTATGTTGAAAAAAATATAGTGTCAACCGCGACGAGACGCGGGGCATTGACTAGTATATATATATATATATATATATATATATATATATATATATATATATATATATATATAATTCAACAGATAAAATATAGATATATAAAAAAAATTGTTTGGAAACATATTATCATTATGTAAAAGCTTCGATGATCCAACAAAATATACGTAGGACGATGATAAAGTCTTGTTTCCATAAGCTGAACCCATTCTCGTTCATTTGAAGCAAGAACATCCATAATTAGCAGAGCTTACATATTATACAATTTTTCTTTTTATTACTCACCAGGCAGGCAACCTGATAGCAGAGCGACAATATAAAGGCACATGCAATATTAAGAGATAATCTTGATACCGAAGTACTTTTGAGCAAATTCTTCCAGGTTACTGATCTCATTCTCATCAACGACACCGTTTCTATTGGAGTCTGCTGACCTTATCCATTTCCAGGCCTTCAGACCAGCAAACCATTCTCCTTTGCGACGGATAATGTCAGCGAGTTCATCTTTGCTTATCTTGCCATCTTCATCAGCATCGATATTTTTCCGTACCCACGCCTCGAACTCCTTCTTGTTCATTGCAACATTGACATCATGGATTGCCATTAATTTTAGTAATAATGTCAACCAAGCGTATCTTTTGGAGAAACCAGTTTTTTGCTTGCTGCAAGTTTACGAAGGCTGCTCATATTTATACTATTGAATCTCCCTTCCTCCTCCACATGTTTTCGAAATATAGAATAAATATAAAGTAATATCTTTTGTCATCTTCAAGCTTTCTTCCAGGATAAGAATATCTTATTAATTAAAGCGATCGAAACGTGTATTTCAAGAGCCTTAATTATAAAGAAATGAGAATTATTATTTCTTTCTCGAAGCTGAAAACTGCATACAGATTAATCTTATGGGGGGGGGGGGGGGTTATTTAGTTAATTAATGTAAACTTGACACATTTAATTCGGAGTTGGTAAGCAAATATCTACTTCCCCACGTTCTTCTCATTCACTTTCAAGTTATCACCTGATATTCCTCCCTATCCTTAATGTATTACTGAAGAACAAGAGCCTTTTATGATGTTGGAAGGAAATTCGAAAGCGCTTCATGATTCGTTTTGATATCTTCATTCAATAATTCGCTCAATCCAGTGGATTCTCGTGTCCTTAATTTGTTCTGATTTAAAAGGCTAGTCGGTGAAATGACTCGTGAAAGTTGACCAAATTCAACTCAGGTATATATATCATCTTTATTAAAGATTTGAGGAATAAAAAATCTATGGTGGTGGGCATAGTACGCACAGGTTGATGTTCATATTCCTTCTTGAGTAAAGGAGAGTCCGGAGATCAAAGTTTAATCAAATCTCTCCTTGTCTTTCGAAAAGTTTCAGGGAGGATCTTTAAATTACTTATTTTTTATTAGGAAAAAATTTTATGTTCTGAAAAATATGTTTTATAAATCTAAATAAATTAATAAAATTTTGATTATTATAGATTTTATTACAAATATATATTTTGACTTGAATTTAAAATTTGCTGTGTAAATTACAAGTTCTTTATAATATTATTGCTTCATGTAAAGTATTTAATATTCAAATTTCATGATATTTAGTAAATATTAATACGAAAACATAGCTGGAATAGTACCCAGAAAATTATGTAATTATATAGATATGGAATCAGTACTTCGACAATTAATCTGTTCCCTATCTCTTCTTCCCCACTTTATTCTCTTTTCATAGCTAAAGACAGTAAGCATTTTCTTCCGCACTTTCTTCTTCAATCGACTCGATTTCACATTTATAACTCTTTATATATAATCTTTAAATTTTAATTTTTTGTTAGTAATTTTTTGAGAATTGATATTTTTTTATTTTTGTTCTTTTTATTATTATTATTTTATTTATTCTTCAAGTCAAATAATTTTTTCAGCTAATAATATTTATTTTTATTTTATTTTTTATTTGCTCTTTTGTAAATTTTTTTAGGTTTTTTTAAGGTAATTCTGTTATTTCCATTATTTACACAATAATAATAAATTTAGATTTTTTTTTCTTGCTTGTTCTTTTATTAAAGTTTTTGAGTTTTTTTTATTTCTCAAGGTAATTTAATATTTTTTATTATTTTAACAGTAACAGTAATAATAATTTTAGATGTTATAATTATAGTAATAATAGTGATATTATTAATCATAATGATAATAATAATTGTAATTTATTGTAATAGTTATAATTCTTATGGTATTAATAACTATGACTTTGATAGTAATAATAACAATAATTCATAAAATAATATTGAGAGTATCTATAATAACAAAACAATTATAATAACATAAATTATAATTTAAATGATATTAATAAAAATAATGATGTTAGGTATTATAATGATTATTGTCGTAACAATGACATCCTAATTATATTAGTATTATAATTGGGTGTAAAGATATTACAGTTATATTAGTTAGTTATTATTAATAAATAGTTATATTAATATCTAATATATTAAAATAAAATTATTTTTTAAAATATTTTTTTAATTGGAATATATATATATACACATACGAAATAAATATTATATTTACAGTATTCAAAAATTTATATTACTAAACTTTTCTAAATAGTTTTTCGAGATGCTCTCACAGCTTCGATCATCTCCTCCACTGTCAATAGCCATTCTCGCGGCATCCCAGCCTCTCACCACCGTACAGCTTCACCAATGATAATTCCCTCTTCCCCATGAAAGCCCATCCACTCATCTCCGAACCACCCTGACAGCTCATCCTCTACCACTAGTCAAATGATTTAATGTGTTTTGATTACATGTGATAATTGTAAATGTTGTTTATGTAAATTAGTAAAAGATATGGGAGTATGTGTTTTCATTTTCTTACATGTTTTTGAATGCTTAAAAAAGAAAACAGTTTTTTTAATATTTTAATTTTATATAGCGAAAAAATCTTAAAATTATTTGAGTATATATATATATATATATATATATATATATATATATATATATATATATATATATTATAAAATACTTTGGCATGTTTTAAAAAGTTATGCATAGATTTTACAATAAGTTTATAAGATTTTAAAGGATTTTTCCCTTACATTATAGAAATATAAAAAAGTTTATTTTTGAAAAGAAAAATATATTATCCACTTTTAATACAAAGATAGAAAAACTATATGACATGTCTATGCTTGATGTCAAAATATTCAAAGTAGTCGTCACCTAGTTATTTGGTGTAGAGTTGCTAGAAAAACTCGGGTGCAATGATTTTGTTAAGGATTCAAAGGTAAGATATTGATTGTGATGAGGGAATATTAGTATGTCATATGTGAGGTAAGTTATATTATATAATTTAATGTGATTTAAAGATTTTTATGGGTAAATTTATCCATATAAATAAATCTGACTTTTAAAATTTTATTATAAGTTCTTGTGCCTAAAATAATTTTTCAGAAAAAATATCCATATAGATTTCCTAACAGGGGTCACCTATCCTGAAAGATGAATGAATTATTTGTGACTCGTGTGTCGTCGTGAAAAAATATTTCAATTAAAAATTGATAAAAGCTCATAATAATTCTGAATTTTTTTTTGTTAATTCTAAATATTTAAAAATCATCTTACTTTAAAATCCAATATTTATATCAAATTTTCTCATGAATTAAAATAGCTAATCATGGAAATATTGCCCAAATTCTCACGAATTCAATAAACTAGTTATTTAAATCCCAAGATGCATATGAATATGTTTTTTTTTGAATTTCTCATATGAAAATACTGAACGAAATGATTCTTTGTATTTTTTTGAAACATGTAGTTGTATGAAAATAAAATATCTTTATTTTAATTAAAAAAATTATATTATATTATATTTCTTTTTATCATTTATTAGGAATTAAATACAAATAAATAAAAGAAAAAAAACAACACACACTCGTTTTATTATTATTATTTTAATTGCACTACTATAAATTACATTTTTTTATAAAACACCAAAAAAAACTTAATTATAACTCAAATTTGCAAAACACGTTAAACATTAAGAAAATTGCTATTTTGAACTTCCAGTGGTCAAAGCTATCCTGAAAAAGTTGTTGGGGCTCGGGAATTGTGGTGGGAGATTCTAAAAGTGTAAGAACATTGAGCTGGCACGTGTATTTACGCAAGGGTATATGACATGTTTACATGGCATTAGTATCCAAAATATTTTTTTAGGAGTTTTCATAACCTATTTTTGAATTATTTTTTAAATTTATCCAAAAATAATAAAAATAAAATAAAATAAAAGGGGCTGGTTACGGCATAAAAATTAAGGTAAATATTTTGAACGTTTTTGAAAACTCGATCGTACTTCTTTTGTGCTCAGAAATGAAAGAAAACGCAGATTCAAGGCTAAAGTAATTTATCATTGGATAAATCTGCATAAAAATTAAGTTGAAAGATATAATTATATTTTTATGGGCTAGTCTGATTTAATCGTTGGCCAATTTAAAAGTGTAATTACTTTTGAGAATTAATTTAGGGTCTGATTGAAGAATTTAATTAAGTACAAGGACTTAATTATACTTTAAATTGGTCAAATTAATTTTATTAAAGGCTTAATCAATAAAAAAAAATCAAGTTCTTGAGCTTAATACAGGTTCAATTGAGAAGATTTGAATTTTCAGAGACCGAATTGAATTTTTGCAAGCCAATTATACAAAATCATGAGCCAAATTGAACAAATTAAGAGTGTAATGGTCGATTGTGGGTTAAATAGTACAAATTATAAATCAAGAACCAAAATAAAAAAGACACGCAAAGTTCAGGCTACTATTGAAATTCTGACAGAGGTGTAATTGCATAAAATCATAAGTTTAAATCCAATTGGGGGTGCAATTAGAACAATTACAATGGAGAGACCAAACTGCATTAATACCTCCCAAAGCAACATACAGCGCACGCCATCACCTGCACCACCACGACAAGCCCCCTGCACATGCCGTCGATAACCATGCTTTTAGGCATGCTGCAACAAAAGGTAACCCGACGGTTATCTCCTACGCCTATAAAAGGAAGCCATGCACGAGAACAAGGGGGGATTCAAAAGAGAGAGTAGAACGAAGTGATTTGCGCAGAGACAAAGGAGAAGATTAAAATGAAACAGAGGAGATTTTTTTTTACGTAATAAAGAAGAGATAGAGACAGAAGGAAAATTACAAAGAAAAAAACCATCACGAAAATACCTATAAGCGAGACAACCACCAATGATTGCCATTATCCCTTCCTCAGCATTGGCCGAAACTCTCCCCAGCATCACTCTCTTCTCTCCCCCCAGCAGCGTGCAACTACTCTTTTTCTCTCGGTCACCCCCTCTCTCTCTAAAACAACAAACACCGTCAGCCATCTCCCTCCTCCAATAGCCACCATCTCAGACCCCCTGCACCACCTCGTCATCACCAGTAGCCCAGCCACCTCCTTTGGCGAAGCAACAGGATCAGCCCTAGTTGACAGCAATGATCCCGTCAACTTCTGACGCTTCCTCTAGCCACCACAAGCCATCGTTTCAAACGCCACCACGATAAGAAGAACAACATTGACCTTTTCTATCCAACGGTATCAACAGGTACGTCGTTAGTCACACTCCAAAATTCACCATGTTATCATTCATCTGCTTCCTTTGCATGCAGGAATTCACTCCCCGTAGGGCTAATTGGGCTAGGCTTTGTGCCGGACCTCACCATTTGAAGAAGACGAGCTTCCTGCACAAGGTAAGTGGGTTGACAGCCCACCGAAACAGAAATTAAAAAATAGAAATTTGCAAAATTAAAAACAAAACTTTTTTTTAGAAAAAAATATATCTAGAACAAAAATATTTTGTTTTCATGCATATGGCTAGTACGCTAACATATCTTGAATATTCCTTCCTTTTTAAAAAAAAATATATTCTGAGTTTAAAAAAAAATATGTTTTAGGATGGATTTCGTATACAGAAAAAAAAATTTCTTGCATTTTTGGATTTTACAAAATGTTTGTAAAATCCAAAGGGTGTTGTCCAATATTCCAAAAATATTAAAATCTGATTTTTGGGGATTCACATTATTCACTGTTAATATTTGGGTAAAAAAATCCTAAAAGGGTTAATATCCAAAATATTAATGGGGATAATTTGATATTATTCAATGTTGATATTTAGGTAAAGAAATCCTAAAGGGATTAATATTCAAAATATTAGCGGGGATAATTCGTTGTTATTCACCGTAAATATTTGGATAAAGAAACCTTAAAGTGGTAAATATCTAAAATATTTTTATGAGAATAATATGTCATCATCATTTTACAAGAATCATATGTCATCATTATTTAACCAATATATTTTAAAAATGGTTTACCAATTCTAAGTGCAAGATTATCAAGCATTCGGGAAGGTGTAGTCTTAGTCATAAAACTAGGAGAAAAAGATTGCCACATCCATGCGAAACTATATCAATTTTGTAGTCGAAAATGGGAAATACGTTTCATTGTTGGAATGAAAAATGGCTAAGAAATGCAATCATGGACTAATTGATGATATGGCGGGGCATCTCTTCGTGCTTTCCACAATCACTAGATAACTCACTATTTGAGTGGCCTCGCATAGTTATCGGAGAATTTCGAAAGAAAGCACGGCTACTCCTATCCTTCAACATTGCTTGGAGTATTTGGCTAGCTAAAAACGACTTAGGGGCTGTTTGGGAAGCCACCCAAAAGCGCTTTTGGGTGCTTTTGGTCCATTTTTTTTTTTTTTTTTGAATTTTAAAAACATACGGTTAGTGCGAAAGAAAGCACGGCTACTCCTATCCTTCAACATTGCTTGGAGTATTTGGCTAGCTAAAAACGACTTAATCTTTAATGCGGTTCAACCTAAAATGGAAGGATATTTTTCTTTAACTTTGTTTTGTCTTTCTTCTTGGTTACAGGTTAGAGTTTCACTTATACAAGTTATGATTTAGACAAAGTGAACTGAATAATACCCTTTTTTCTTACATTAAATTAGTTATTATATGCTGTTTTCGGCTCATGAAAGAAATGTTCAATTTTTAATTCTTTGTCTGACTCTTCAAACACACGTTTAGACCACTTTAATAAGATGTTCTTATTCTGTAAGAAAGCATAGTTAAGATATATATGTAGGGTATTAATTTATATAAATATATATTCTATATTTGCAATGGAGGGGGGGATATTGAGTAGTATAAATATGAGAAGCCTGCATATCAAGAATTTGTATTCTCCAAAAGCTACAAGTATCATACAGCAGTACTTGTCATTAATTCTAAAATTAATGGCAATCAAGTATCGTAATATTACTGTAGACGGCGAACATGCAATCACCATGGAGCAGTTCAAGGCTTGGATGAAAACAATTGATGATGATAAAGATGGCAAGATAAGCAAAGATGAACTCGCTGACGCTGTCCGTGGCAACGGAGGATGGTTTGCTGGCTGGAAGGCCAAGAGGGGGGTAGGGTCAGCTGACTCCAATGGCAATGGCTTCGTCGATGAGAGTGAAATCCGTAACCTAGCAGAATTTGCTCAAAAGTACTTGGGTATCAAAATTATTTAACCATTTAAAATCGCATGTGTTTATTTTATCATTGTGCCTGACTGGTGTGTGATAAGAAGAAGAAGAAGAAGAAGAAGAAGAAGAAAAGGAATAATATGTAAGCTCTGGTTATTGATGTTTTTGCTTCAAATCAAGGATATATGTAGTGCGCAATGGACACTTCCAAGTCCAAGACTTGTTATGTTTGTAATTTTAATTCCATCTTTTATCACGAGTTCTCGTGATGCATGAGAACTTTCTCTTCGGTACTGCTCTCTTGAACTACCGCTGGTTCGATCTACAGCTATAATCACTGGTAAGCCCCTGCTTTGTATCTCTTACTATTTTTTTTCGTTGATCTATATATGTTCTATCTTTTTGTTTTTCGTATGCTTTAATCGATGTTCAAGCAACTCATACACAGTCCACGATCCTTCGGGTTTTACAGTGTATACTTGTGGTAAGCATCGTCGATTCTCAACTTAATTTTTTGTACGTCCTTCTACCTTTTGAAGAGGTAGTTTCACGACCATGGTGATGTCTCTTTTATCTTCTATATGTGTACACAATATTCGTATTGTTTCCATCAATTTCTGTGCTCATCTTCACGTGGATTTTTGTTCAGGCAAATTCACAACTGAAAGTATATAATCAAATCTAAAATTATATATATAAAAGCTGACCTGTATTCGGTGTCCGGAGACGGCAAGCGGCAGAAAAAGAGTAAACTGATTAGGATCGTTAATCATCGTTTAAACAAAGTTAAGCAAAACAGAAATCACCTAAAAAACTGACCCCATCTGCAGTTTCCAAACGACTTCACGGTTCTCCCCATCGAGTTCAGGGGCGAAGTGGAATTGCTTGAGGGTTCATGATTGGAAATCAAAACTTGAATTTTAGACTCTAGAATTTTAAATTATTACAGGGAAAGAAACAGAACACTTTTTTTTCAGGTCCTGAACCCTTGCCAGCCTCCCCTGGCTCGGCCCCTGCGAGTCTTCTAGGGGGTCTGGCTGTGTGTATTTTAATAACTAACAAGATGTAACAGTGATTAATTAAGGGGGTTTTCTTTTAGGGCTAAAATATATAGAAAGGTGGAGGATTGATAAACTTTTGGCTCCACATCCTATTGTGCTAAATCTTTATTCTACTTCTCCTTCTTGTATTGGATCAGAAACTCAAAGAGATATTAAGAAGGTTACTTTAGGTCGGGTCGTGTAATTAAGTAATTACCTGCCGATAATTTTGTAGCCCTGGTGCTTTAGAGCAAAATTCACCGGAGTATTGATCTCATTCTCATCAACGAGAACCCTGCCATAGGAATCAGCAGGCCGCACCCACCGCGAACCTGTATACAAACTGCTCGCCGCTGATCGGAAGGACAGCGTCAGCGAGAACGCGTTTGCTTGCCTGGCAATCTCCATTATCATGAAGCTCTGGCAACAAAACCTTGAATTCTTCGATAGTAAATGCGCGATTGCCAGCAACATGAGCACTATAATTCTTTATTACCATTTAAAAAGAAATGACAAGTTCAAAAGTGTGCTCAATTATATCTAAGAGACCTAAAATCTCGGTATAATTATACAAGTATAGGTGGCTTCTCGGATCATACTACGCGCTCTCCCTAGCTCCACATCCTTTGTAAACCTAGAATATACCTCTGTGCCATATGTTGTGGGTTAATTTTAAAATTTTATTTTTATTCAGATATTTTTACAATTAAAATATATATTTATATCAAAATACATTAAAAATGTTTTTTTTTTATATATAAAACAGGTTTTTCTTAGTCTTATTCTTGCATTTTCTTTATCATTATCAGTGACATGTTTTCAAAATTGGAAGAAGAATAATTTTTTTGAGAAAAAAATAATTTAAAATAATAGGAAATATTATATCTCTTCAGAATATACTTTTTTTTCCTTATTAATATATTTATTTTTTTTAACAAAAATATTCTTTGTTTAGAAAACAAATTATCATGATCTGAAAAATCAATTTCGATAATAAAACATTGACAATCATTTCTCAATATCTTATATCTAATTGAAGAAAGAAATAATGAGTTTTTTAGAAAAAGGTTGTAAGAAGATTATAATAAGGAATGGCAAAATATTAGTCTTATTTTTATTGAATACTCACCATCATTTATTATAAAATAGTTATATTTTTTTTAAAAAAATTATTCTAGAAAACTTAACCTCCTGAAAAGCGTATTTTGTAGGTCCAACTGAGCGAGTAAAATTCTAACTATCTAATGTTTTTATAAAAAATACATGTCCTGACTCGAATTCAAGATCTACTGTGCAGATCTCAAGCTCTTTATCATCACACTATGCTGTTTAGGGACACAGTTACATATTATATTCATATATAATAACTAAATAATTTCTAATATTATAAAAGAGTTTTATAGTCTTATTTAAAAAATAATATTGAATGGTATTTAATGAAATAGTATTAAAATATAATTTTATTCATCTTATTTATGAGTGATTTTAATTACATTTTAGGGGGGGAAAAGGCTAAAGGACAGGATAAAAAGCGACTAGGTGACTGGCCATATCTAAAAAAGCTCAAGCGCACAAGTCTGCAACGTTAGGTGCAAGTTTTTGGCCTTTTTGCTTCTTTTTTTGTTTAATGGATAGAGCAACGCATTATTTATATTATTATTTTAAAAATAAATAGACAATATATAAATATTGGATAAAATATCAAGGTTTTATTTTAAAATCCTAAAAATCTATATTTTTTTATTAATTATTTTCACTTGAAAACACGTAAAAATCAGTCTCAGCACTAAATAAACCTATTTTCAACCTCAAAATACTCTTAAATTGGTTAGAAAAAACTCATAAGTAAATTGAACCAAAAAAATTCTCGAGTCTCAATCTACTTTTTCTAGTGAAATTGTTTTTCAAAAAATACATTAAAAACACTCCTCTCATAAAAATAAATAAATAAATGACACCAAGATGACTTTTTTACTTGTAGAATAAATGGCTAATCAACAACTTTCTCTCCCCTCTCTTGTTTCCCAGCATCTTTTTATGCCCTCACTCAAAACTTAAAGACAGGAAAAAAGAAAGCTTAGGATTCCAAACATATAATCCCGATACTAAAAGATCAAAAGCAGTGGATGAGAAATATCTGGATGAAAATAAACTTTTGTGTAAATTTTAAAAAATCCCAATTTTTATTTTTATTTTCATTCTTATTTTAGTCCTTCCTTTTGTTATTCATACTATAAACTTATATGTGATTTAATCAAACAATTCTTTAATTTAATTCTGAGTTTTATCGAATAAAATATTACTATTTCATATAAGAAATAACATTAGTCATTGAATATTGCCGCTATGTGAGACGAAGCACGATAATTAAATCAACAGTGAATTAATTTATTTTCAATGCATGAAATATTAATTTCTTTCATTAATCGCTGTAAACAGCCCCCTACGAGGACCGAAAAAAGCGTTTCTTCAGAGGTTTTAATTGGAATTAAGATCGACACCTTTACAAGATGCGAGATAAAATATTTAAATATATCTAAAAGAACAAGTTATAAAGGTGAAATCGATTCGATTGAAGAAGAAAGATGGGAGGAAGAAGATGCTAACTGGCTGTAGCTATGGAAAAAGAAGAAAGTGCGGAACAAATTAATTGCCGAAGTACTGATTCCATAATTCTTAAACTATGTTTTCCTATTAGTATTTACTAAATATCATAGAATTTAAATATAAATAATTTAGACCAAACAAGTATTAATGGCTTTATTCGAGTCTATCCACATGTTGACGATGAGACATGGGTGGATGGTGTGATCTACAGATCCTCCCTGAAACTTTTCGAAAGACAAGGACAGATTTGATTGAACTTTGATCTCCGGACTCTCCTTTACTCAAGAAGGAATGTGAACAACAACCTGTGCGTACTATGCCCACCACCATAGATTTTTTATTCCTCAAATCTTTAATGAAGATGATATATTGCTTTAACCTGATAATTTGAATGATCCGATTTTCTTAAGGAAAAAAAACTGAAAACTGAAAGGTACTGAAGTTGAATCTGGTCAACCTTCACGAGTCATTTCACCGATTGGCTTTCTAAAACAGCAGAACAAGTTAAGGACACGAGGATCCACTTGATTAATGGAGCGAATTAATGAATTAAGATATCAAAACGAATCATGAATCGCTTTCGAATTCGTTCCAACATGATAAAAGGCTCCTGTTCTTGATTAATATAGTAAGGATAGGAAGGAATATCAGGTGATAACGTGAAAGTGGAAGAGAAGAACGTGGGGAAGTAGATATTTGCTTACCAAATCGGAAGTAAATGTGTCAACTTTACACCAGTTAACTAAATAATTCCTTCTTTTTTTTCCAGAAGCTTAATTTGTATGCAGTTTTCGGCTTGAAGAAAGAAATAATAATTCTCGTTTCTTTATATAAAATGCTCTTGAAATACACGTTTCGATCACTTTAATCAATGAGATATTCTTATCCTGGAAGAAAGCTTGAAGATGACAAAAGATATTAATTTTATATTTATTCTATATTTCCAAAACATGTGGAGGAGGAAGGGAGATTGAGTAGTATAAATAGGAGCCTTCGTAAACTTGCAGCAAGCAAAAAACTGGTTTCTCCAAAAGATACAAGTATACGCTTGGTTGACATTATTTCTAAAATTAATGGGAGTGGGATTCGATATGGGAATCAATACGTGTTTAAAAAAGGGCGATGCCATTGCGATGAACATGGAGGAGTTCAAGGCGTGGGCACGGGAAAATATCGATGCTGACAAAGACGGCAAGATAAGCAGAGATGAACTTGCTGACATTATCCGTCGCAGAGGAGAATGGTTTGCTGGTCTGAGGGCCAGGAAGTGGATAAGGTCAGCAGACTCCAATAGAAACGGTGTCGTTGATGAGATTGAGATCGGTAACCTGGCAGAATTTGCTCAAAAGCACCTCGGTATCATGATTATCTCTTAATATTGCATGTGCCTTTATATTGTCTCTCTGCTATTAGGGTGCCTGACTGGTGTGTAATAAAAAGAAAAACTGTATGATATGTAAGCTCTACTAATTATGGATGTTCTTGCTTCAAATGAATGGAAACAAGACTTCATCATCGCCCTACGTATATTTCGTTGGATCATCTAAGCTTTTACATAATGATAATATGTTTCCAAACAGGTGATATATATATATATAATCAGCACATATTGTATTTGGGAAGTGTCAATTTCACCCTATAACTTGAACTGTGAAAATTTGAAAAGAAAAAAAAACAGGAAGAATATGGGACAGGTGTGACACTAATGAAATTTTAAGAAATATAAGTGAATTATTAAAATAAAAAATGTAATTTTAAGAAATATAAGTGAATTATTACAAATAAAAAAAAGTAATTTTAGCAAGAGATTGGCCCTATTTAATTTTTAAGAAACCATAAAGGAATGGAATCAAGATTATTAAAATAAGTTTGACTTGAATGAGACGTGTGTCCAAAAATAAGAAACGCACGTGGGGGGGAAGGATAACGTAATAAAAAATGAAATTGAATCATCTCATGTATTTTTTTTATCATATTTCATTGTATTCATTAAATATAAATTACCATGTTCAAATTAATTGGACAAAAAATCACTTGCCATCTAATATAGATTGTATATAATGGAACAAACCTTGAAGGGTTTTGGGGCATTCAACAGAGTGCGAAGTCCCAAGAAAACACTTGTTGTTGCTAAAATGGCGATCAAGAGTTGTTGCATTTCGGTGGATGGCAAACGAGTTATGAGCATCGAGGAGTTCAAGCGGTGGTTAAAAACATTTGATGCTGACAAAGATGGCAGGATCAGCAGAAAAGAACTTGAACAAAAAAATTATTCAAACTATATTTTCTTCCAATTTTGAAAACATGTCACTGAAAATGGTAAAGAAAATGCAAGAATAAGACTAAGAAAAACCTTTTTTATAAAATAAAAAAAAACATTTTTAATGTATTTTGATATAAATATATATTTTAATTGTAAAAATATCTGAATAAAAATAAAATTTTAAAATTAACCCACAACATATGGCACAGAGGTATATTCTAGGTTTACAAAGGATGTGGAGCTAGGGAGAGCGCGTAGTATGATCCGAGAAGCCACCTATACTTGTATAATTATACCGAGATTTTAGGTCTCTTAGATATAATTGAGCACACTTTTGAACTTGTCATTTCTTTTTAAATGGTAATAAAGAATTATAGTGCTCATGTTGCTGGCAATCGCGCATTTACTATCGAAGAATTCAAGGTTTTGTTGCCAGAGCTTCATGATAATGGAGATTGCCAGGCAAGCAAACGCGTTCTCGCTGACGCTGTCCTTCCGATCAGCGGCGAGCAGTTTGTATACAGGTTCGCGGTGGGTGCGGCCTGCTGATTCCTATGGCAGGGTTCTCGTTGATGAGAATGAGATCAATACTCCGGTGAATTTTGCTCTAAAGCACCAGGGCTACAAAATTATCGGCAGGTAATTACTTAATTACACGACCCGACCTAAAGTAACCTTCTTAATATCTCTTTGAGTTTCTGATCCAATACAAGAAGGAGAAGTAGAATAAAGATTTAGCACAATAGGATGTGGAGCCAAAAGTTTATCAATCCTCCACCTTTCTATATATTTTAGCCCTAAAAGAAAACCCCCTTAATTAATCATGTTGACGAACATGAGATAAGGAAGCTAAATCAACCAGAAATGGGAGGTTGGCATTGAGTACGGTGGGATGGGAGTATCCTCTGGAAGAACGGGCGGAGTTGAATGTAGCAAGGGGAATCCTGGTGTTGCAGGATATACAGTTAACACAGGAGTCCGTACGTCAGTGAGAGCTGAGCTATGGGCAGCAATCACGGGACTGGAACTTGCTTGGGATCTTGATATACGGAAGTTAATTTTCGAGTCGGATTCTATGCTGATCGTCGATTTAATCACAAAGCATTTGACCACACTTCAACGCACATTTAGGGTGTGTTTGGTATTGCGGTTGCTGTTGTGGCTGGAGTTGAAAAAAATAGTTTAAAAAAAAGTGTTTTACTACGGTTCAAAATAAACAGTGAAGTGTTTGGTTAAAACTGTAATTGGGTTTAAGGTTGAAAAAAAATAGTTTTGTGTGTTTGATAACCAACCCTTTTATTTTGCTTTTAACTTGTGAAATTACTGTAAAGGGTATAGAGTAATATACTAATTATTTTTTAAAAATATATTTTTGTTTAATAATATATTAAAAAAATTAAAATATTTGGTCTTTATATCCAAATTATTAAAAAAACACTAAGAAATATTAATTTATAAAAATATATATAAATATATTTTCAAAAATACTTTTAAAACGCATAAACAAACAAATTGGTTTAAAATTGTTTATTATAAAAAAAAATTTATTCTCTCATCAAACCATTTGTAATTTCATCATGAACTAAATCGATAGGTGAATGCCTCTACGATCTCTTGCTATTTGTTCGAGTGATGCAGATTAAAACGTAAAAAAATACGACCAATGTCAATATTCTGGGATTCCTAGAAACAAGAGAAACTCTCAGGACAATTTGAAATTTTATTGAATAATTCAGTACCCCTCCAAAAGGTTTACAGTGATATTTAAAGCAAAAACCCTAAACCTAATCTTTGTTGGACAAGAAATGGGATAGTTATTAAAAATTACCAAAAATAGCAAAATTGAGATAACTGCATAAATTAAAACTGCTAGGTTGAGCACGTCAGAATTGATGGAAGCCGATTCGGACCTAGATTTTGAAAGTTATGGCTAAAATGAAATTTTTCTAAAATGAAAAAAATGATGATTTCGGTGCCTAAATGAAGGAATTTGGCCAAAAAAGGATATGCATCAACACAAAGCTGTTGACTATTAACGATCATGTCGAAATGCGTTAACTGAGTGAGTTTCATGTCATTCCGACTCCAACGCCCGGTCTGCTCGAAAATTTCTACACCATTTTTTATTTTTTAATAATTATTTTTAAATTAAAAAAATCCAAATGGGCCTAACCCAAATAAATGGGTTGGCCCAGACAAGTTGGGCCAACAGGCCCAACTCTGCTGCATTTGGGTTGGGCCTCTCTCGACCAAGCCCAAGTCCAGCTTCCACAGGCTGTTAAGTGAAATGGTGCGGTGCACTGTTCACGTCTTCTTCGGACGTGAACAGTAACGTGAAGTACTGTTCACCGACCACGACGAGAGCTTCAACGGCCGATGCTGATGGATAGAGGAGGACGAGGTGGTTCATTCTGTGGTGGTGGCATCGTAAATGGTGGTCTGTGATGATCGGAATAGATGTCGGAAGGTGATGGGTTTTGCTTGTTGTTGTTGGGGTTGTTCCTGTTGTTTCGCCGGAGTAGGTGGCTGGGCTGCTAGCGTGGAGGGGAGGCTTATGATGATGATGAGGGTGGAGCTAGGTGGTTTTCTGGCAAGTCTTTGATGAGAGAGAGAGAGAGAGAGCTGAAGGTGGCTGGTTTTAGAGAGAGAGAGGAAGTTGATGACGAGAGAAAGGGGAGAGAAAGGGAGCTGACGATGACGGGTGTCATAACCCAATTTTTGGGTTACTCCCCAAAATAAAATAAAAATAACAAAAATAAAATAAAAGAGGTTTGGCGTCGGTAGAAAAATTACGATGGAAATTTTGGAAATTTTTTTTTAGGCGAATCGTATCTCTTTTATGCCAAAAAATGAGAGAAAATACAAATTCAAGGTAAAAATTAAGTCAAGAATCATAATTATATTTTTTATAAGCCAATTTGATTTAATCATGGGCTAATTAAAAATATTATTATGTTTGCGAATTAATTTAGGATCCAATTGAAGAATTTAATTAAGTGCAAGGACTTAATTATGCTTTAAATTGGTTAAATTAATTTTATTAAGGGCTTAATTGATGAAAAATTGAATTCTTGAATTTAATTCGGGCTTAATTGAGAAAATCAGAATTTTTAGAGACCCAATTGAATTTTTCCAAGCTAATTTGGCATAATTAGGGATCAAATTGAAGACAATTGAGAGTTTAATTGTCAATTGAGGGCCAAATTGCATAAATCAAAGGCCAGGGACCAAAATGAAAAAGGCGCGCAGAGTCAAGGGTAACGTTGAAATTCGGACAAGGGCCCAATTGCACAAAATTACAAATTTAAATTTAATTGTGGGTGCAATTAAAACAATCATAAATCAAAGGACCAAAATGCAACTTTGCCCCCAAAGCTGCCTGCACCCGCTGCTGCCTTTTGCACGCCTTCGCTGCCTTCACCGACCAGCCGCCTGAACGCCCACCGGCCAGCCACCACGCCGCCGACAGCCCACCAGCAGGCCACCACGTCAGAGACCAGTCAGCCGCCGTGACAGGCTGAACACGCCTATAAAAGCCACCATGCACCGGCCAGCGACGGGGGGACGGGGGAAAAAAAGAAAAAACCAGAGGGAAGAAAAAATGCAGGAAAAACAGGGAAGAAAAACCAGAAAAATGGAGAGAAAATGAGGGGAAAGACCAGTGATTTTGGCATCAAAAACACGCCCAACAAACCAGAAGCAAAAGATCATCTTCATCAGCTCTCTCTCTCTCTCTCTCCAGTTTCAACAGCCCGTCTCTCTCTCTAATAGCCCCGTCGAACTCCCTCTCTCTCCACCGTTGCACACCCATTTAACCACCCAACACTTCTCTCATCATCACCATACGCTTCCCCTCCACCCCAGCTACCCGTCCACACGCTCCGGCGAGGCAACAGACGTGCTAACAGCAGCTGCAACACCGTCCCCGGCGACTTTGGAAGCTCCCTCCGGCCACCACAGGCCTCCGTTTCCAACACCACCATGATAGGAAAGACCACATCGATCCCCTCTACACGGCTGCATCCTCAGTTGGTCCTCTCATCAAAGTTGATCATCACTGTTCATGAACGTGAACAGTGCTAATATTACACTGTTCACGTTCTTCCCCATTTAAAATTTTCTTTCTTTGGGCTGGGTTGACCAACCTGGCCCAGAAGACCAGCCCAAGCCCTTTGAACTGGAAGCCCATACCAGAATCAAATGGGCTTCTAGCCCGTGAGGCTGGAAGCCCAGTCCACAAGGTGGGCTGTCAGCCCACTGTGCTGACAGCCCAGCCCATTAAAAAATAAAAAAAATTAAAAAAAATTATATATACATATATATATATATATATATATATATATATATGTTACTACTATTATTATTGAAAAAAAATTCAAAATATCAAAAATGTGTTTTCGTGCATATGGCCGAAGTCCAATATTTTTCAAGCATATTTTTTGTAAAAAAAAATATTGCATCTTTCTCATGTTTTACAATAAAAATTGGATATCGTAACCGGTTTATGATTATCCATTGGAATTTGGCCAAAATATCAAAAATAATCAAAACTTTTTTTTTTATCTATTAGGGTGTAAATTTACATTGTAAAATACATCCATGGATATAAAAAAAAAAGATTTTAACTACGGTGTAAATTTAAAACGTAAATTACATCCGTAGATAAACAAAATAAAAAAAAAAAAGAGGTTTCCTAACAGCGGTGTAAAATTACATTGTAAAGTACACCCGCAGATAAAAAAAATATTTTTTTATGCAGTGTAAAAAAATTTAACTTAGAAAAAAAACAATCAAATAACAATGCAGCTTACCTTAGGTAGGGTGCAGTTGGGGTGATGCGTCTTCCCCTTGCACAACAAGTCCTCTTATCCAGACTCTCGCGGACCAATAGGTTCCTAGTAACCTTAATACTAGGTGGCGACTCCCTCATAATTATAGTCGTAAATTTTACGGCTATAAAACAAACACCCCATTTTCACCGGGCGCCGTTTGGCGAGGCGTGAAGTGTGTAAAAATCACCGTCGCGACTCCGGGGCTGGGGAAGAAGATCACCTAAGATTCCCCGATCATATTAAAGGCTAAGTTTGCTTGATGAAGGTGTGTGATTTGGTAATGCACCTCTGTCTGTTTCATACATGGCAATTCAGAATTAGTAGACCCGTTTCATGAAATGCAAGTAAAGCATAAAAACCTGCTTCTCATGAAACTTGGTTGTGATCGTGATTTTAATGGGTTCTATGGCAATATAAACTCTGATTATAGATTAGCAAACAGGTGCAAATTGCGTTTCAAGAGCAACGCAGTTTGCACCGTGTTACCAAACGGGCACTTAGAGAGGCCAATACAACAGCATATTGATTAGCAAACTTTGGTTTGATAAAATTTGTATATAGTAGGGACAATTGGATTATAGATGACCCGCCTGGGGGTTTATTTTCAATTTTGTGTTATGATATTATTGGGTCCACGTTACCTCCGTTAGTTTATTTTTTAGCGTCTTTCACAAAAAAGAAAAAGTAAGCATACTTTTTTTTTTTGTATAAACCATGCGGTATCCAGGCGCTGGCCCAGATTAATCCACGCTCACACCGGGTTAGTCCACGAAAGGGTAAAGTGCTCCCTAAACAGGTGACTTCATACACAAAGAGAGGTCGAACCCTAGATCTTGCTTAAGAGATGACAACACCGAACCACTCACACCAACCACACTTGGGTAAACTAAGCATCATGGTAATCAAACTCGCGAGTCAACTCGCAAACTAAACCTGGTTGGATCGGAAAGAAAAATCGAAACCGGTAAAACTCGGTAAAACTCGGTCAAAATCGGGTTGACTCGTAAAATCGAACCGGACCAGTCTGATTTTATGAGTTCATGGTATTCTACTGTGCGTAACACGGGGCGAAGGGTTTTCTTCAATTTCAATTTTGCATTTGAGAAATCTCAATTCACTGCTCTTCGAAGCTCTCAGTCTCTCACCCAGTCACCCCCAAATCATCAACTCAGCCTCTCACCCCCAAAATCATGTCTTCTCTTCTCAGTTCTCACTTCTCAGCACAAAATCTTTCTTTTTCATAGTTATTGAAGAGGATGAGGAGGAAGAGAGTAAAGGAGAAGACTGAAGAGGATGAGGGAGATGACTGATGACTGTGAAAGTGTGAATCGTAGTGATGAGGGTGGGCGGCGGCGTGAGAGAAGAGGATGAGGGAGATGACTGATGACTGTGAAAGTGTGAATCGTAGTGATGAGGGTGGGCGGCGGCGTGAGAGAAGAGAATGAGGGATTTAGCCATTTAGCATTTAGGGTTAGTTAATAATAATAAGTTATAATAATAATAAAAAAAGAAGAAGGAGGTTTCTACTTTCTACCGGGGGGTTTGTTATAAATTATTAATAATAATAATATATACAGGGGGAGGGGTTATGAACTTATGATATTAATAATAATAATAATATATACGGGGGAGGGGTTATGATCTTATGATAATAATAATAATAATTAGCATAACAAATAGTTAGCATAAAAAATAATTTTTAAAAAATTCTATTAATTTAAGATAATAAATAACATTAATTAATTTCAAATACAACAATCATAAAAAAATATACAATTACTTGTACGCCAGCTGAAGATTTGTTTTAAATTTATTAGTTTTTAACTTATAAAATTTTAGGGACATAATTGTTTTGTAATGTGTTTTGAAGTTATGTTAAATCATGTATGAACCTAAACTAATTAAGTTTTATGGCCATAATTATGTTATCTTGTATTCAGAAATATTTTACATACGATTTTTCTTCTCACACGATTTTAACTGTGATTTTATGATTTTTATACGGATAAATTCGGATACGATCTTACGATCCGATTTTTCAAAAACCTTTCCGTATCGTGTCAAAATCGTGATTTTGACAACCTTGCTAAGCATACTTAAACTGCAGTATCTTTACACCCAGGTATTTTTGAGCGAACTCCACGAGGTAGTTGATTTCACTTTCTTCAATAAAGCCATTGCCATCGGAGTCTGCAGAGCGTATTTCTCGCTTGCCCTTCCACCTTGTAAACCACCCTCCTGGTAGTTTTTTAGAAAAAGGTTGTAAGAAGATTATAATAAGGAATGACAAAATATTAGTCTTATTTTTATTGAATACTCACCATCATTTATTATAAAACAATTATATTTTTTTTAAATTTTTTTATTCGATAAAACTTAACCTCTTGAAAAGAGTATTTTATGGGTCCAGGTGACCGAGTAAAACTTAGCTATCTCATGCTCTTATAAAAGGTACACACCTTGACTTAAACTCGATATCTACTGTTCAGATCTCAAGCTCTTTGTCATCACACTATTTTTTTTTTGGGACACAGTTACATATTATATTCCTATATAATAAGCAACTAAATAATTTCTAATATTATAAAAGAGTTTTATAGTCTTATTTAAAAAATGATATTGAATGGTATTTAATGAAATAGTATTTAAATATAATTTTATTCATCTTATTTATGAGTGATTTTAATTACATTTTAAGGGGAAAAAAAGGCTAAGGGACAGGATACAAAGAGACTAGGTGACTGGCTATCTATAAAAAAGCTCAAGCGCACAAGTCTGCAACGTTAGGTGCAAATTTTTGGCCTTTTTGCTTCTTTTTTTGTGTAATGGACAGAACAACGCATTATTTATATTATTATTTTAAAAATAAATAGACAATATATAATCTACTAGTAAGTTTTATATTGGATAGAATATTAAGGTTTTATTTTTAAATCCTAAAAATCTATTTTTTATTAATTATTTTCACTTGAAAACACCTAAAAATCACTCTAAGCACTAAATAAACCTATGTTCAACCTCAAAATACCCTTAAATTGGTTAGAAAAAACTCATAAGTAAATTGAACCAAAAAAATTCTCGAGTCTCAATCTACTTTTTCTAGTTAAATTTTTTTTCAAAAATACATTAAAAACACTCCTCTCATAAAAATAATAAATAAATAAATAAAAATTAAAACTAAATGACGCCGAGATGACTTTTTTACTTGTAGAATAAATGGCTTATCAACAACTTTGTGCCTGTTTGGCACTGTGGCCAAACCGGTATTTGGCTGATTTTACCTTTTTTTTTATTTTAAATGAATATATTTTGATATTTTTAGATCATTTTGATGTGTTGATGTTAAAAATAATTTTTAAAAAATAAAAAAAACATCATTTTGATGTATTTCGGCACGAAAAACACTTTGAAAAACAACCGCAACCACACTCCCAGACACTCCCTTTAACTCCCCTCTCTTATTTTCCAGCATCTTTTTATGCCCTCACTCAAAACTTAAAAGACAGGAAAAAAGAAAGCTTAGGACTCTAAACATATAATCCCAATACTAAAAGATCAAAAGTAGTGGATGAGAAATCTCTGGATGAAAATAAACTTTTGTGTAAATTATAAAAAATCCTAATTTTTATTTTTATTCTTATTTTAGTCCTTCCTTTTGTTATTAATACTATAAACTAATATGTTATTTAATCAAACTATTCTTTAATTTAATTCTGAGTTTTATCGAATGAAATATTACTATTTCATATAAGAAATAACATTAGTCATTGAATATTGCCGTTATGTGAGACGAAGCACGATAATTAAATCAACAGTGAATTAATTTATTTTCAATGCATAAAATATTAATTTTGGATCGAAAAAAGCGTTTCTTCAGAGGTTTTAATTGGAATTAAGATCGACACCTTTACAAGATGCGAGATAAAATATTTAAATATATCTAAAAAAACAAGTTATAAAGGTGAAATCGATTCGATTGAAGAAGAAAGATGGGAGGAAGAAGATGCTAACTGGCTGTAGCTATGGAAAAAGAAGAAAGTGGGGAACAAATTAATTGCCGAAGTACTGATTCCATAATTCTTAACCTATGTTTTCCTATTAGTATTTACTAAATATCATAGAATTTAAATATAAATAATTTAGACCAAACAAGTATTAATGGCTTTATTCGAGTCTATCCACATGTTGACGATGAGACATGGGTGGATGGTGTGATCTACAGATCCTCCCTGAAACTTTTCGAAAGACAAGGAGAGATTTGATTAAACTTTGATCTCCGGACTCTCCTTTACTCAAGAAGGAATATGAACATCAACCTGTGCGTACTATGCCCACCACCATAGATTTTTTATTCCTCAAATCTTTAATAAAGATGATATATCGCTTTAACCTGATAATTTGAAAGATCCAATTTTTTTAAGGAAAAAATAACTGAAAACTGAAAGGTACTTGAGTTGAATTTGGTCAAACTTCACCAGTCATTTCACCGATTGGCTCTCTAAAACAGCAGAACAAGTTAAGGACACGAGGATCCACTTGATTGAGCGAATTAATGAATTAAGATATCAAAACGAATCACGAATCGCTTTCGAATTCCTTTCAACATGATAAAAGGCTCTTGTTCTTCATTAATATAGTTAGGATAGGGAGGAATATCAGGTGATAACTTGAAAGTGGAAGAGAAGAACGTAGGGAAGTAGATATTTGCTTACCAACTCGGAAGTATATATGTCAAGTTTACATTGATTAACTAAATAATCCCATTTTTTTCCCCAGAAGATTAATTTGTATGCAGTTTTCGGCTTCAAGAAAGAAATAATAATTCTCATTTCTTTATATAAAATGCTCTTGAAATACACGTTTCGATCACTTTAATCAATGAGATATTCTTATCCTGGAAGAAAGCTTGGATATGACAAAAGATATTAATTTATACATTTTCTATATTTCCAAAACATGTGGAGGAGGAGGGGAGATTAAGTAGTATAAATAGGAGCCTTCGTAAACTTGCAGCAAGCAAAAAACTGGTTTCTCCAAAAGATACAAGTATACGCTTGGTTGACATTATTTCTAAAATTAATGGGGGTCCACGTGGGAATCAATGAGCGTAGTGTAAATTCGGCCAATGCCAAAACTCCAATGAACATGGAGGAGTTCAAGGCGTGGGCACTGAGAAATCTCGATGCTGACAAAGACGGCAAGATAACCAGAGATGAACTCGCTGACATTATCCGTCGCAGAGGAGAATGGTTTGCTGGTCTGAAGGCCTGGATGGGGATAAGGTCAGCAGACTCCAACAGAAACGGTGTCGTTGATGAGATTGAGATCGGTAACCTGGCAGAATTTGCTCAAAAGCACCTCGGTATCATGATTATCTCTTAATATTGCATGTGCCTTCATATTGTCTCTCTGCTATTAGGGTGCCTGACTGGTGTGTAATAAAAAGAAAAACTGTATGATATGTAAGCTCTACTAATTATGGATGTTCTTGCTTCAAATGAATGGAAACAAGACTTCATCATCGCCCTACGTATATTTCGTTGGATCATCTAAGCTTTTACATAATGAAAATATGTTTCCAAACAGGTGATATATATATATAATCAGCACATATTGTATTTGGGAAGTGTCAATTTCACCCTATAACTTGAACTGTGAAAATTTGAAAAGAAAAAAAAAAGAAGGAAGAATATGGGACAGGTGTGACAGTAATGAAATTTTAAGAAATATAAGTGAATTATTACAAAAAAAAAAAAGAGAGTAATTTAGCAAAAGATTGGCCCTATTTAATTTTTAAGAAACCATAAAGGAATGGAATCAAGATTATTAAAATAAGTTTGACTTGAATGAGACGTGTGTCCAAAAATAAGAAACTTACGTGGGGGGGAAGGATTACGCGATCAAAGATGAAATTGAATCATCTCATGTTTTTTTTATCATATTTCATTGTATTCATTAAATATAAATTACTATGTTCAAATTAATTGGACTAAAATTATTTGAATTCATAGAATAAGTAGTATTACAAAAAATCACTTGCCATCTAATTTATGGGTACAACATGAGATTATAGAGCCCTCCAAATAATTCGAGGTGGGCTTTGGAATATAAGATTCAGATATTTGAGTTGTTCTATAGCAATATTAAGCAAAATATTCAAGCAGTCTATTTAAAAACTTGGCAGACTTTTGTAACGTTATGTCTCAAAGAAAGGAAAGACCCAACCCAGTACAAATAAGACAAAATAAAAGGAGAAATATTTTTTAATATTTAGATGTGAATTTAAGCAGTTTTTCAGCTGATATAAGATATGGATATTCTCAAACTTAACTCAAAGTTATCTAATATGAATCTCAAGCCTCGTAATATTTTTTATATATCTATATTTGATCTATTGAATATATATAGCTTATTTAATTTAGTTTAATAATCCTGTAAAATATGGAGCATGCTAGTTCTGGAGCATGAAAGGCCAAAATAAGCATGGCAGTGCTGTTGTAGATGAACTCCTAATAAAAAAAAAAAAAAAAAAAAAAAAAAAAAAAAAGAGGAATGCTAAAGGTGGCTAGAGGATACATAATAGCTGAAAAAATATGTGCAGAGTGACAGGATAAAGAACGGTAGCTCTGTCGATTATGATGTAGTTTCTACTTTCTCCACTGTCGGCTGTGCAGAAATAGGTTAGGGATTGGCTTTGATGAGATTCTCCTTCTAGATAAAGGTAGGAGCGTTCACAATTTTATAAGAAAACTCATGCTGATGATTTTATTTATGCAAAACGTGCGGGATAGATTGTATATAATGGAACAAACCTTGAAGGGTTTTGGGGCATTCAACAGAGTGCGAAGTCCCAAGAAAACACTTGTTGTTGCTAAAATGGCGATCAAGAGTTGTCGCATTTCGGTGGATGGCAAACGAGTTATGAGCATCGAGGAGTTCAAGCGGTGGTTAAAAACATTTGATGCTGACAAAGATGGCAGGATCAGCAGAAAAGAACTTGAAGATGCCATACCAGGAGGGTGGTTTACAAGGTGGAAGGGCAAGCGAGAAATACGCTCTGCAGACTCCGATGGCAATGGCTTTATTGAAGAAAGTGAAATCAACAACCTCGTGGAGTTCGCTCAAAAATACCTGGGTGTAAAGATACTGCAGTTTAAGTATGCTTAGTTTACCAAAGTGTGGTCGGTGTGAGTGGTTTGGCGCTCTAATACCTTAAGCAAGGTCTGGTGTTTGACCTCTCTTTTTGTGTATGGAGCACCTATTTGAGGAGCACTTTACCCCTTCATGGACTCATCCAGTGTGAGCATGGATTAGTATGGCCAGAGCCTGGGACATCGCGTGGTTTATACTAAAAAAAAATATATGCTTAGTTTTTCTTTTCTGTGAAAATCTGGGCTTGACGCCTAAAAAATAAACTAATGGAGGTAACGTGGACCCAATAATATCATAACACAAAATTGAAAATAAACCCCCAGGCGGGTCATCTATAATCCAATTGTCCCTGCTATATACAAATTTTATCAAACCATAGTTTGCTAACCAATATGCTGCTGTATTGGCCTCTCTAAATGTGCGTTGAACTGTGGTCAAATGCTTTGTGATTAAATCGACGATCAGCATATAGAATCCGACTCGAAAATTAACTTCCGTATACCAAGATCCCAAGCAAGTTCCAGTCCCGTGATTGCTGCCCATAGCTCAGCTCTCAATGACGTACAGACTCCTGTGTTAACTGTAGATCCTGCAACACCTGGATTCCCCTTGCTACATTCAACTCCGCCCGTTCTTCCGGAGGATACTTCCATCCCACCGTACTCACATTCCAACCTCGCATTTCTAGTTAATTTAGCTTCCTCCTGTTATATTCTTCAACATGATATCAGAATTTTATTCCTTGATATATTATACGACCTCATCTAATATGCTATCAGTTATAGAATGCTTTATTGATATATTTTTTTAGGTGAAATAGTTGCTTGATACATTACATAAGCCTGTGGGGGTTTAAATTGGTGAAAGTATTCCCGTTTCGGAACCTTTGGGATTAACACCAAATATGAATGGTTAACTTCCGAGATGCCACTGCGATTTTCCAACATCGTTCTAACAGAACTAAAGACATCACTTCCCACTCCATTCTAGTGTTTCTGATAGAAATGTGGTTGAAAACCATCAGCTCTCGGAGCTTTCAAGGATTTCATATCAAAAAATGCCTTTATAATTTCCTCATTTAACACTGGACTCAACAACTGTTGTCTATCCGTATTGTTTATCATTGAGTGATTGAAGAAGGATTGAGTAGAATTGCCAGACCTCTCTTCGATTGAAAACAGATTCTTGTAGTACTCAATAGCCATCTGCTTTAATTTATCCTCCTCTCACACCCACTGCTTGCTGGCATCTTTGAGCCTCTGAATCTTATTACTGTCTTGGTGTGAAAATAAAAGGTGTTCCGGTCACCATGGTCGAACCATTGACATGTTGATTACACTCCTTCAAACCTTGCACCTTAAGGCACGGCCTATTTTTGCCAGATTTTTTTTTTCAAAGTGTGTCAGCAAAACACGTATTTTTCTTGACTCGGGCATGTTTGATAAATACACTTTGCTGCTTTTTCTTTAATCTTAGTTTGATTTTTTTATTTTAGTATCTAGTCAAACAGATACTAAATAATTTCCAAAAAAAATAATGAGAAAACTCATGAATTATTTTAAAATTATCTGTGAGTTACTCATTTGTTTGTTCAAAAATTTCATTTAATATCAAACTATAGACCTGTAAGATACAAATTTAATATTAAATACATGCAAATTTAATATTAAAAATACATGTTTTTTTCCTAAAATTCAAAAAACAATCTTTAATACAAAAATATATTTTTATTAATGTACCTATGGTCAGATTCTAAAACTTTTTCATACATATTTTATAAATAAAAAAATTAATTTTACAAAATTTCTATATATTGTTTTTACTGGAAAGTAAATTCCGTTGGTCGATTATTACAATGTAGCCAAATATCATAAAGATAAAAGGTACTTTTTCAATATCATACTTTCATGAAGAAGATAAAAAAAGGCATAAAAGAAAGAAAGAAAGAAAGAAAAGGTTCTCTGATGAGCTTGAAGGGACTTGGAGGTTGTGGGAGAGGAAAATATACTGTAATGGTGTTGTGCTCTTAGGTATCTTTATTCCTTATCCCATTCTAAACCTAATTTTATATTCCTTGTCTAATTTGTAAATGCCGTGTAGATGACCGGATTAAAATCGAAATCCTACTGAAAAAGGAATGCTAAAGGTGGCTAGACGGTACCTAACTGCCGGAAAAATATTGCAAAGGTGGGGATAAAAGACGTGCGGTAATTCAATATATATATATATATATATAATAGTTTTGGAGTGACTATAAATGGGCACGTCCTCTTTATCTCCGTCACCTTTTACCCATATAATAACCGGCCATTTGCTGCCTTAATTATATAATTATTAAGTACTTTCTCCACTGTATGCTGTGCAGAAACACGTTTAAGAGTACTTTAATGAGATTCTCAATCTAAATGAAGGTAGGAGCGTTCACACTTTTATAAGAAGAATCATGCTAATGACTTTATTTATGCAGAACGTGCGGGATAGATCGTATAAAACGTAACAAACCTTCAAGGATCTTTGTGCATTCAACAAAACAGAGTGTGAAGTCCCAAGAAAACACTTGTGATTGCTAAAATGGTGATCAAGACTAGTTGCATTTCAGTGGATGGAAAACGTGTTATGAGCATCGAGGAGTTCTGGCGGTGGATAAGAACATTTGATGCTGACAAGGATGGCAAGATAAGCAGAATAGAACTAGAAGATGCCATGTCAGGAGGATGGTTTACAAGGTGGAAGGGCAAGCGAAGAATACGCTCTGCAGACTCCGATGGCAATGGCTTTATTGAAGAAAGTGATATCAACAATCTCGTGGAGATTGCTCAAAAATACCTGGGTGTAACCATGCTGAGGTCTCAATGGACAAAAAATGTAAAACTACCTGAGCTGCATTCACCAGTTAATGCTTGAGCATTCCATAAAAGGGCACGCACGTTAAGCTTGACACCAGAAAAACAAGCAAGAAGTTGAAGAAAAAAGTCATGCTGCATGTAAGCAACTAGCTATCAGATCTGAACCAATGATGACGAAAGATGCTAACCATTGAAAAAATGAAGGTTTTACATTTTAAGTTTCCAGTCATTGCCTATCCTCCCCATGAGATTCCAATAAACGTGTACATTGATTGGATTACATTAATAGTACTATATACAAAATTCAAAATTTACAGCAGTTGAAGCAGGATAAAAGGTACAACTAGATCTATTTAAACTCTGTGGATCCTCCATAAATTCCCTTCAGATCAACACTAATTCGGGGAGCCCAGCACAAGAGCATTATAGGGAGCTGCCTTTGGGATCGTTCTTGGCCATCTGTAATTTTCAAGCATAAAGAAATTATAAGAAAATATAGAAACACACGGCCTGGCAAAGAAATGTCTTCCAAAGCAAAGCATCTTTAAATCTTCGAAAACCACGTCTATTAACTAGGAGCTGGCTCTCACAGTTTCAAGACAAGAAGGTTTCATACAGCCTGCTGTGGTTTAGTACCAAGCCAGGGTTTGGAAGCTTGAAATGTGAGGACCAATGGTGGTTTCAATTTTCAACAGAATAAACAAGTGGGTCCTGGTAGGATTGTTTCAAATCATTTCATTCCCCCTTAAAAGACTAATCCTAAGCAACACATTTCAGTTTCCTGAAACTCTCCCAGATGAACTGTACTGACAACTTTCGCCATTAAGGAGGTGTAGCTCCTCACAGTAAAAATTGCCCGCTGTCAATTTGACAAAGCAAGTGTACAACTGCATGTATCCTAAAATGTATGTGGAACCGGCAATCAGGATCTTTGTAGGTTGTCTGGGAGGGTAGAAGCCTTCAGAGTTTGAAGCCTCCAAATGGTTATACTTCGAGAAGGAGATATTTTTAAGCTAAGAAACATTGTTGGGGATCAAATGGAGTTCATTCATTACAGGGAACAGTGAGTGATTCACAACTGGCGGGACAACTGGCATATCCCCATGGGCCTAGAAACTAGATCTGATCAAATGATGGCTGTTCAAGGTACTCTTAATGACACGATGATCCTGATACTTCTAGTGGTGATGGTGTTCCACGGAAACGCGGTCCTAACGGAGTTTTCTCTTCTGGACACTGTTGGGAACCTGATAGATTTAAGAGCAGCAAAGTGAAACGGCACAAATCTAATCTAGGGTTCCGGTCACTTTCAATACCAAAACATTCGTTTATCTCTTGGTGGCCATTCATACTAGATTGTCGGCTAGAGTCAGTCAATTCTTGATAAGGAGGAACATTATTCCAACTTGAACTGTGGAGATAGTGGTGAAGATAAGATCACTCTGTTTTTTTGTTGCTTGTTCTCTATAGAAGTCTGGGCTTCAATTTTGCAGAAATTCAACATGAAAAGAAAGTGTGGCTTACTGGAGATTTGAGTTTAATTGGGCCAGATGCAATCGGTCAAAAACAAGCTTCCCTGCTGTGTTGGCTAGATTGGCTTAGAATGCTACGATATATGGAATATAGAGAGAAGGAATAAGATAGTAGAACCTATAGTGCAACTTGCTCTAATCCTGCTGTTGTTACAAGATGGATTCATCAGGTTGTTCATAACATATTATTTTACACAGCCTTGCTCCAGAAGAATAGTATGCAGTCTAAGAATATCACTTTAGTTGGTCAATTTCTTGACTTCTGCATGGTTCTCTGTTTTCTTTACACGTTGTAAGGTTCTGTAGAATGTAAACTCCTTCTTAGTATCCTTTTGCTTAATTAAATTCTCTCGTTCATCAAAAAAGAGAATTCATGTAAATTACCTGAACATTCTGTAATAAACATGGCCAAAACCCATATCAATATTCAGATGGCGGGTAAAGTATCTCCAACTGCTAATCATATGTCAATAACCGGAGGAGGCAATTTCCAGTAATTCCATGAATTAAAATCCTCCTGTTCCCAACAGAGAAAAAACAAGACAGAAAATTAGTCACTCCATGGAAGATAACCACGCCTGGAAATGCAGGCAAAGCCTATGTGATGTTAGCTGAGTTAGTTGTGCTTATTGTAAGCTGGGAAGAAACACATAGGCTGGTGTGCAGAAATAGCCCATTAGTACAAAGCTGAATGTCTGACTAATTAGTTTGCGATGCGCAATGTCTCCATGATTATGATGATCAAAGAGTAGAAAAGGGACACAGAACTAGACCTGCTCAAATGATGTCATGGGTGGAAACATGCCATGCACTAGAGTATGAAGTGAAGTATATGATTTTGTGTCAACACGGCGGTTCACAGCAACTTCACCCTGCAAAATTTAAAAACCATCAGAAGGAGATTTTGTCATGATAGCATCAATAACACTTACAGTACTGTCTTCCAAGCATGAAGACCTTGAATTACCTTCGGATTAATGGTGAAGATTTTTCCCTTTGGGATTCCAACCTTGAGGTAGCTAATCTCATCAGTGTCTCTATTTCCAAAACCGGCATAGAAAGGATTGCAATCAGAAGGAAACAAAGCCCTGATATCCTGCAACAAGGAAGAAAGCATAAATTCACCCACTTCAGTGAAACTCTGTAACCTATCAGGTGCCAGTACAGATTTCAATAGGTTTCTCAGGACTTGCAGGAGTTAAATATAATGTAAGTAAGACCTCTCTCTCTCACACACACACAAGAAGACAAGATAGCATATACTAAAACAAGAAAAAGAAGAGAGAAAAGATGATCTGTGTGGATTTTATGTTACTTAACATAAATAACGAGAAAATTTAAGCTAAAAACTTGCTGTGATGCTAGTAACAAAATGAAATAACAATATACCATCTAGAAGAAAGGGCTTCTCAGTCCATTACTGTAAACTCTAAGGCCTTCTTGCTTTGAACAGTTGGAAAGAAGAACAAAAGACTTTCCATAGAGCGAAAACTTCATTAATTAGTTCAAATTAAAAAACACAAACAGATTCCTTTAATTTACTGTGAAACATCCAAAAGAAATCCGTCAGAAGCACAAAGCTTAAGTATGAAATGCTTTATAGACCAACACAGATGCAGGTTAGACAGACATGAGGATTTGAATACATCATGATAGATATGAATTGAGGAGAACTAACCTCCAAACACGCGATCTTGAATTCATGAGGAGCCCTTCTAATGACTGAGAAAGCAGAAAATATACTAAGTTCACACATTATAATCAAGAAACTAATTCATCACCAGAAATATCAATATATGCTCATAGAACTGAAAGTTGCATTGGTGGATAAGTACAGCAATTGAAGCCCAGAAATAAGAACAAGACGTGCATAGCACATTTGAGAACCATCTTCGCCAGTTCTTAAGAAAATGTCAATGGATCCCAGTTACCTTCGCGAAATAGAGAAGGAAAAAGTCCATCAGGAGATATAACAATAGGACCATCTGGTAAAGCTTTCCCATCCTGAAAATTAGGAAGACATTTTATCCAAGGGAGGAAATTTGTTAAAAAAAAAGGACATTTCAGTCATTTTCTTGGTCCTGATTTCTAATTTCAAAATGCGTGTTAACATTCAATTCACCTGCTTGAGGTTGGCAAGAAATTGTCTAGTATGATAGGCTTGAGAAATTGCACGGGCACTTAGAAAAAGCAATTGGTAGCCATTTTCCTGTAACAAACAAGAAAACAATTTTGGTCCATGTATGGATACAATTTACAACAATGCTGTCACTAGTCATTAACCAGGTTGTATGTGACATTTTGCTAAGTTTTGGTTGCTAAAATGAAAGTTGACAATTTTGTATTCACACTGCCAGATAAGGAACCAGCAAAGCCAATCCAAAAGGCTGGAAAGAAAATAAACTTGAGGGATAAAAGATGGATCTCCAGTTTAGACTGTTAGAAACCTGACACAAGTGTTTCCTATATTAACAGTAATGAGATGCAATATCGATCACTGCCTCAATCAATTAGCATAATATGAGTGCCAGTGCACTCCAGACACATAAGTCAAGATATCACAAACCTTAATAGCACAAAACAAATGTGCAACACCCATTTGTGACCAGTCTACCCCAACCATAGGCATGAACTGACCTAGAACATCCGATCTGTGATAACAAAGTAAATTAAAGCAAGTCAGGTGCTCCCAAAAATCACCAGCAGCAACATGACAGTTTCAAGGAAGCATTTATGTAATGCAAATTGACTTCAAGGCTAGTGCGAATGTACAAAAGTTACAGTAGGAAATGAAAAGAAAAGGGAGTAGGTCTTGAGAGAGACATTAGCAACTAATAAATTAATGTTAAAGAATACATATGATACAACTTATTGTATGTGAATTAGTTTGCGGATAAATCTGGTAAATATCTCAAAGTAGTTACTTCACAGATAATGCTACAGCAGCTATAAACCTTAATTCAACAGTGTTCATGTAAGCACCATTTCATAAACATTAAAGGGAAAGATTCAGAACTTAAACATGAGACTTCGACTTATTATTATTAGAAATGCAAAAGATGAAAGAAATCTTATTAAACTTGCCTTGTAATCGTCCCATCAACATCAGAGATCACTATGTGAGTGTTCCATTTCCACAGATAAATTCTCGCATCAACCTGTGAAGCAGCATAATTTCAAGCAATCACCACTTGAAAATAGACAGAAATTTTAAAAAGAAATTTAAAAGGCCTAAAAAATTGCAGCTTGAAAAAATGTGAGTATTAATGGAATGAAGAATAACCTGCTGCTTCCCCAGCATTGCAGTGGAAAACGTGAAGGTCACAACATTCCTCCCTTCCTTCAGATTCAAGGATGCCAGTTCTTCAGATGTTGGAGTATTCGCCCTTACCATTTTTTTGGTGACCTTAGGTTTAATTACACCGTTATCTTTATGTGTGGGAAGGTTGCACTCTGACAAGTTCTCAGAGTCAGAACTTCTGGTATCATTTAGAGGTTGCTGCAGTATCTTCCTAGACCTTGATCTTTTGAAAGAGAAAGGCCAAATTCTCCAGCTTGCTTCGGAAGCAACAAGCACTTTCGATGAATCCCCTACAAGAGATTTCTCAACTTAGCCAACAAGTATCATGCCTTTTTGTTAATATATGTTTTCAACACCAAATAGAACGATCCCTAAAACAATGGGAGCTGCTGCATCCAATTGAAAGTAAAGAACACCAAATCTAACAAGAAGCATATCATCCTTCACAGCTGCAGGACATATAGAAAAATTTTCTGAGCCAAGCTTTTGAGAATCAAATGCTGGAGAAGCAGCTTCTTCAGCCCCTACTCCTTTATATAACAGGTGTTTGCATGTAAATATCTCTTCATAAAGCACAAGTCATGTAACTCTATAGATTGCTGCATACCCCTGAAGGCCTCTAGTAATTACTAAATGAAAGCACTGTAATTTGTATTGGAATTTGTTTTTTATTGGAACTATAGAAATTGAAGAGAATGTCATTGTTAAACTGAAAGTGAACAATTCCCAAGCAGAAACAAAGTTAAAGTGGTAGCAAAATTGCTAAAGAATGTTATAATGCCATTTTCTCTCTCTGTAACATCACATGTGCTTAATATCACAACTGAGACCTCATAGTAGAAATTTCAAAAATAGATATAAAAGATTTAATTTCAGAGCATTTTCCAAACAACTAGCAATTAATGAAACACAGAGAAATGATATTAACATGAATATCCAAGCTCTCTTACCAAAAGTAGAACTGGAAACAGCATTTTCAAGATCTTCTGAATTGTGAATACCTTCAATATTAGAATGCTCCGTTTCTGACTGGATTTCATTTTCTACATCTAACTTTACACACTGTGACTCATTTATTCTACTTAGTGTCTCCTCCAAGGATTTGGAAATGGAGTCTAGCGAGTGGCTTAAGGGAAAATGGAGATCATTTGCTTCCATATTGTCAAAACGAGACCTCATGTTGGGTAACGATTCTACCAGCCTTGAAACTTCAGCATCAGTAACACTATGAACCTTGGGAATGCCGATGGGACTTGATGTTATCTTTGAATTTTGCTTTGAGGTTTCAAGATCAGCCAGTTTACTATCTTGAACAAACTTGCCCGGAGATGAACAAGATACATCACTTGTATCAAAACACCCATCCATTTCTTCAACTCTTTCCAAAAAGAATGATGATGGATAATTTTCTTCATCTTTTTCACCAAGAAAATTCAACTCGCATTGAATCCTGCTAGGTTTGAGTTCATCAAGGTCACTGAAAATGAATTGCTCTTCCTCTGAACTCTCTAGGGAAGGAATAATAGCTGTTTTTGTTGGACCAAAACTACCATGAAAGTGTTCTGAACCCCCAAATGAATCAACTGCAGATTGGGGCTCATTCCTGATAATTTCCTTGCCAATACTTTTCACATCTTGCATTCTTTGGCCTGTGTTGCTAAAACTCAAAATGGTACCAGTGCTTGTTGACTCTAATTCTTCAGTTGAACCAAGCAGAGGGTCAACCCCAACCATTTGACCGTCAAGTTTTGACACTATAACTGGCACTTCAAGGTTCACCTTATCATGGATATGCATGCAAGAAGATGGATTTGTTTGGTTAGAAAAACTGTTGCTAGCATCAATGTGTTCTGTCCCCAGCTCAAGGTTCTCAGGTTCCTGATTGAGTGTGTCCTGAAGGAAAACTACTAGTAACTCAGTGTCAACAAAATCAGAAGTTAATGGGTTTATATCAATTACAAAAATAGATTAGGGTAAAAAAGTATGGGGATTGATTGTGCCAAGGCTAGCAATTGTGGTGTTTGGACTGAGCTCAGCATAGAAATGCACGGGCACAAGCTTGGCTCAAGCTTCAGGGAGCTCATGGGCTCACAAGCTTGCGAGTCAAAACTTGTAATGCTTGGATTGTTAAAAAATCAAATGAATTGAATTGACATTTTAAGGGTAGTCACTTGAGCTACTGGCAAACAGCTCACATGTGGTTCAGGTCATTTACAGCTGCAGGTGCTATTTACTAATGCTCACTGCAGTTCCCTCTTCCCTTAACTTTAGAAAATCTAACCATCATTTAAATAAGTTGCAAAATCCCCATTTCTTTGGTATATTTATTAAAAAAACTAAAGATTCACATTTTTCTAAGAGTTCTTTACAGGAAATAAATGGATTATGGTAGAGGATTACCTCAGGTAGTAGATCAGCTGTCAAATGCAAAGTTTCAGCATAAAAGTGTCCTTTCACGGGTCCTCCACTGGCAAGGTACAGTGTTTCATGAGTTTGTTCAGCTGAGCCTTTCAGCCTCATTATTGAGGACTCTGATGTCTCACAATAAATGAAGGATTGAGCTCTGGATTCACTCTCCTCCTCGGAAGTGGCATGATCCGGTAAAGGAGCACCTTTTTCATCACAAGGGTGTTTGTCACCAAAATTCTTGCCCAGACATGCTTCAAGCACTTCTGATGTTTTTGACTCGGGAGTGGAGACCACAGAGAGGACACCCTTGGCATTATCATCAGGATCAGCATTTTGGGAACTAGGTTCGTCAATATCTCTTGATAATCCAGATACTGCCCCACACTTTTCACCCAAAACACTTTCAGACATTGTGGAAGCTTCAGCAACATGATCCATGCTACCTAAAGTTAACATTTCTACACTAGCTTCCTCAAGAGAGCACTCGAGGCTCATGATGCCAGATTGCAAGTCGTTTCCCGTCTCTAAATTGCAGGAAACAGTTTCCTCAGCCAAAATACAGCGGTCAGCATTGGTTTTGATGGCATCGTGCAAAAATGACCCCTCATGGTTTTTGTCGTCAATAGCGGACATATTATCTCCACTACCCTCCAAAGCATCTGAAGCAGAAAACCTTGAATCATTATCTTTCCTAGGCTTAGTGGGGTCAAGATTAGTAGACCACCTCACCTCCAACAGATCAGCTGCAATTTCAGCACGCTCCAGTGAAGTCCTTGCCTTGCCAGTACCATCATCTCCCTCTCGGTAGCTATCCTCCCTGAATGACCCACGTCCAAAAACAAGCCCTAATATCCTCGAACGGCGGGAATTAGTCCTAGCCATGATACTCCCATCGGTTCCATCAAGCTGGTTGCCTGAATTCAACTGATTGGCATCATAATTACAACTTTTTGTCTTCACTGGCCTCCTATTTTTTTGAGATTGCTCATCCATCTCATCGCTAGAGGATAAAGGATATAAAACAGGTTCCCCTTCATCTCCTTCTACCTCTCTGAGAAAAAAAGCTTCCCCTCTCCTATCAAGATACATGTGTAAATCTGCTTCAACTCCATTCACACTAACATTCACAATTTTCTCTCGCGCCTTTAAAACCCCTTGAAATTTACCAAACCGGACATACCAAGGAGATGACTTGAAGCTCCCATCTGGCTGTTCCACAACAATTATATCCACAGCTCCACCAAAAGGGTGAAAGGGTCCAGAGACTGTGTACACCCCTCGAGTGATATACCTTCCTAATCTCTCCACGGCATTCATCTTATGATATTTTTGTATTCCACCTAGATCACGAATTCTCAAAACAACACTCAATCATAACTCGTGACCCTGAGTGATGAACCTCACGAGATTTTGAGGCTCCTTATTGTTCTAAGGCTCAAGACTTGACACACCTACGAACGTTCAAATATCAGAACAACTTCAATTCTGATAGAACCAGAATAGAAAACCAAGAATGGGTCGCTAATAACCCAATTGATAAAAAAAAATGAAATTTCTTCTGTTTCCTCAGCACAACACCATGATACGCAAATCAAACAAGAAGACCCTCAAAATCATTAAAGAAAACATTAAAAACCCACCAAACCCAACAACAGGCTAACCATCAGATGAACAAGAAAGTGGTCCAACGAATCCAGATATCAAAGCTAGCTGCAAAAACCGCACAAGAAATGGAAAGAAAAACCCAGAATGAGATGGAAGTCAAGAAGCCATAAAAAAAGAAAGGCAGTTAGCGCAATAAAAGCATATTCTTTTATAATTATTCGAATGTGCCAAACTGTAACAGACATTAAAATCCACGAGCAGATAAAGGACACAAAAATTCATACATATATTTGACTTACCAGTCGTTATTCCCCCATTTTTACAACAGCTATTCGACATTCCTAAAAACAAATTAAAAATAATAACCAGGAAATGAGAGAAAGGGTCAAATCCCACAGGGCTAACAGGCTTGGCGATCTCTACATTAGAGAATGCGAGGAGAGAGCTTGGAGAAAAAAGTCTGGCATCGGGATTTTTAAGAGTTTAGGTGAGGTGTGGTGTTATTTTAGGTGGGGAACTAATGGACCGGATTTTACTAATAACGTCATTCTTTTTTCTTTTTCTTTTTTGTCTCTGAAATCCTGAACAGAGCATGAGACATGTATTATGTAGGATTGTACATATTATAATAATATCATCAAAAGGTAATTATTTTATTATTTAAAAAAATAAATTCCATCCATATAAAAGAAAAGGAAAACAATATATAAAAACAAATCTTAAGATTATTTTATATATATATATATATATATATAACAAAGAATTTAGAACACTCTTCTGGATCCCGAGATACTAAGAATTAAACAAATAATAAAAAAGTTTGCCACTTGTGCGAGCTCGATTTTATCCGTTGCATGACCAGCACATCCTCACGCTAGCAAATTCCAAAGCTCTTTTAACTTCTTTTGTGACCATTTTGCAATGATTAGCATACGTGTCTAGACTCTTCAAGGTACAAATTAATTACTTACGACCATTTATATTAATTCACTAGCTAAGTGCCCCCGCGCGTTGCCGCGGGGTACACAATATTTTTTAAAATGTAAAAAATATTAATTATATGTATTTTTAAATTGTATTATAAATTTAATTAAAATAAATTTGTCCAGAAATTCATTCTCACATTATTGTCATTATTATTGTTATAAGAGTTAAAATTATTATCAACATTACTGTCAAAATAATAATAAAAATTAAATTGACTTGAAAAATCATTAGAAAAAACAAAATATTTTTATAAGTAAACAATAAAAAATTAATAATTAAAATTATCATTATTATTGTGTAAATAAAATTATCTAATCCAAAGAGCAAATTAAAATAATAAAAAATAAAAAAGAAATAAAGGAAAAAAGCGAATAATATTTATTATTCATATTATTATAAATACAGTAAAAATCAGTAAATTATATTGAGAGAAAGAAATAAAAAAAAATAGGAAGCACGAAAAAGCATAAAAATATTGTTATTATTATAATTCATAATAATAATAATAATATGAAAGAGTAAATAAACAATAAAAGATTAATAAAAAAATAAAAATCAAAATCAAAATCAACATTGTTATTATTACGAAAAGAATAGATATTATAAAATTACCTTGATGGAAAAAAACTTAAAAAACATTAACAAAAAAGTAAGCAAGAGAAATAATTAAATTATTATTATTATTAAATAATAATTAATTAAATTACCACTATTATATTATTATTATTATTATTATTATTATTATTGTAGAATTAAAGAATTCATTGAATAATAATAGGGATCATTATAGAAATAATAAGAAATCAAGGGATGAAAACAAAAAATTAAAAGTATAAGGGCCAAATATTAATTATGTTAGATTTTTTTATTATAACATAATGTTAAACAAAATAATAAATTTGTATAGAATTTTTTAATTATAAATTTGTATAAAATAATAAATAGTTTTATCCATAAAAAGATGAATATATAAATTGAAAATATATCCTTATGTTATTGTCATTATCATTATTATAACAGTTAAAATTATTATCAATATTACTGTCAAAATAATCTCAATAATTAAATTATCCTGGAAAATAATAAAAAAAAGCAAAATATTTAAGTATAAATAAGAAAAAAAAACATAAACACTAAAATTATCATGATCATTGCATAAATAGTCAAATAATAAAAATTATTTAAAAGTAATAAAAAACCAATAACTGAAATTATTATTACTATTGCGTAAATAGTAAAATTATAAAAATCATTTAATCCAAAAAAAAAAATAACAGGAAAAAAAATAAATAAAGGAAAAAAAGAAGTAATATTAATTTCAAAATGACTATCAATTTAAATTCAAATTTCAGGATTTAACCGATTTAAATAAAATCAAAAGGAAAAAAAACTATAAAAAAACTAAAAGTATAGATGTATAAATATGAATAAAAAAATATACATTGTCTAAGAATTTATAAAAACAAACTAAATGAATTAATATAAAAAAACCATGCAATAATCAAATTAAAAAAATAGTTCTATCAACAAAAAGATTAATACATAAATTGAAAATATATCCTCATGTTAATATCACAATCACTACTATAACAGTTAAAATTATTGTCCACATTACTGTCAGAACAATTTAAATAATTAAATTATATTGAAAAATCATAAAAAAAAAAGATTTTTGTATGAAAAAGGAAAAAAAAAACAACTACTAAAATTATCATGATTCCTGCATAAATAGTCAAATCATAAAAATCATCTAATCCAAAGAAAAAAAAAAAGAAGAAAAAAAAAACAAAGAGAAAAAAAGAAAAAAAATAAAATAAAGGAAAAAAAGAAGTAATATTAATTTTAAAATGACTATCAATTTAAATTCAAATTTCAGCATTTAACTGATTTAAATAAAATCAAAAGAAAAAAAAACTATAAAAAAACTAAAAGTATAGATGTCTAAATATGAATAAAAAAATATACATTGTCTAAGAATTTATAAAAACAAACTAAATGAATTAATATAAAAAAACCATGCAATAATCAAATAAAAAAAATAGTTCTATAACAAGATTGAACAATTAAATTGTCTTGAAAAATCATTAAAAAAAGGAAAAGATTTTTGTATGAAAAAGAAGAAAAAAAAAACAACTAAAATTATCATGATCACTGCATAAATAGTCACTACAAAAAATTATCTAATACAAAGAAAAAAAAGAAGAAGCAAAAAAAAAAAATAAACAAAGAGAAAAAAAGAATAATATTAATAGTAAAATGATTATTATAATAGTTAAAATTATTATTAATATTATTGTCAGAACAATTCAAATAATTAAATTGATTTGGAAAATCATTAAAAAAAATCAAGAAATTTGTATAAAAATCAATTAAAAAATAACAAATGAATTAATATCAAATATTAATAAAAAAATAACAATAAAAAATAAATTAAAATGAAAAATAATATATATAGAATTAATTCTAATTAAAGGATAAAATTAAAACAAAAAAGAATTGGAGGACCAAAAATAAATAATGGTGATTGGTTTCATTTTATAAAAATCAAAAGAAAAGGGACTGAAATCAAACTTTGTATATATTACCAAATTCAATTGGAGGGCTAAATTGAAGAAATGAAAACATCCGTACCGGAAAAATTGAAGGAATAAAAAATAAATAAAAAATCAAAAGTATAAGGACTGAAATAAAACTTTCTTATATAATTAGTTTTAATTGAAGGGCACAATTGAAAATAAAAAAACTTTAATTTCAATAAATCAGTAAGAAAAACGAAATAAAAACCGCAGGGATCAAAATGAACTTCTCGTCAAAATCGGGGACCGGAGCAGAATTTGAGGCGGCAGGAGAGAGAAAAGTGACCGCCGGCCAAAAGACGTCCACCGTCGCTCAACCGGACATATATTATGGGAACGCGCCGCGACGGAGAGGAGAGGGCGTCCCGGCGCATCTTCTGGTTCGGCGGAAGAGAATTTTTGACGGCGGGAAGAGTCGGCACGCGCCGCCTAAAAGGCGCGTCGGGACCGAACGCTGCTGGCGCGTTCTCACGACGCGCCAGCAGTTAAAACGAAAAAAATAATAAATTAATAGCTAATGACTGGATTGCCCCTGGATCTATCGGTATTTACGAAAAAACCTTGTTTGAAAAGACGGAGGTAGCCCTGGTTACTGTGCACTATTTTGTCTTTATCGGGGGCTTTTTTCGTCTGTGCACTGTGCATAGAAAGTGGAAAAGCCGGTGATGCCCCTGGTTACTGTGCGCTATTTTGTCTTTTTAGAGGGGCTTTTTCGTTAATACACTGTTCAAACCAGAAAAATAATAATAAAAGAAAGGCGGATGTACTCGCGCGACGCACGGACGAAAAATGTCCGGTCCACAGTGCAATGTGTCTTGGTGTACAGTGCCAAAAGCCACAGTAAAACACGCACGGCGTTTATCTTTTAGTTAATTTTAAAAAAATAATTTCAAAAAATATAATATTATTTCAAAAAATAAACTGAAAAATATTGACGCTCAAATATAAAGTTCTTTAAAACTTCCTCCAGCTACATAACGCAATACACACGGAGACGAGATAGCCATCAGTTTATGTGGAATAGTGATATCATTTTGTAAAGCACGGTTTGTATTGCGTTTTAAAAGTAAAAAAAAAATTATTTTTTTAATTTTATTTTTATTTTATATTATTTAATTATTTTGATGTGTTAATATTAAAAATAATTTTAAAAAAATATTCTAATATGCAAGTTTTTTTATTGACGTGGACGAATACTTTTTTATTCATTTTAAAACATTTGATAGATGCGGAAAAACATTATAATATGTAGAAAATAACTGATGGTATTTTATCAGTTATCCTTTTATTTAATTTAAAGAAAGAGATTAAAAAAACTTATGATAAATAATAAGTATATCTGTACTTAGAATTTCTCTCTTATTTATATTTATATTTATTATTATTATTATTATTAAGTGATCTCGATGATTAAATAACAGCAAGCTACGGTTATTTGCGAGTACGATAAATGTTTTTAGCATATTCAAATAGAATATAGAAATCCCAGGTAAGAATATTCTTATTATTTTTAGTAAATTATTATTTTTATTTCATCTTTTTAATGTTTATTTTTTAAGAAAAATAGCTAATATTCTGATGCACTATAAAATCCTGCCATTATTTCTTTCTGTTTGGGAAGCCATCCAAAAGCGTTTTTGGGTACTTTTGGTCCATTTTTTTATTTTATTTTTTGAATTTTAAATTAGATCATTTTGATGTGCTGATATCAAAAATAATTTTTAAAAAATAAAAAAAACATCATTTTAATGTATTTCAGCATGAAACACACTTTAAAAAACTACAACAACAACTCTCCCAATCACCCTCGAATAATCTATATTCAAATTAGACTGTGTATGAAATCGGATTTTGGATGGTGTGTTGACGTTTCTTGTAGCTGTCCGTGTCAACTCACTTTTGGCTTCTACATGTAACGTCGTCGTTAGGGTGCTGGGCCAAACAGCCAATGGTGGCTGCTTGGGTGGCAAGAAAAGATAAATGAAGTGTCTTATATTAGTTTTATAAAACACTTTAGCATCATAGATTTTACAATATTTTACGATAAAAAATGTAAAATAATGTATACGTATATGTGTGTATTAATAATAGGACCGGTGACATCAACAATGATAATAATTAAATAATATTGTGAGTTTATAATTATTTATAGATTATTTTTTATTTTTTATTGATGAATTGAATTTATAAATTAGTTATAAAGTATATTGCATTAATTAGTTTTCTTATTAAATAATTCATATAAAAACAAAAGAAACTTTAACGCTACACGAGCTTGCCCTTTCCCAACAAGCAGACTTTCAACGTCTACAAGTCAACATTTATTTCTATCTCAGAAAACATAAATTTTGTATTTTTACCTCCTGCTTTGGGCATGACAAGGTCGTTGAACACGAGACGAAAGTGATTTTTATGGGCATCGTGAATGGTTTATTTTAAAAATGTATTTTTAAATATTGTAAAATAATATTTTTAATTTTTTTTAAAAATGTCATTACCCTCAGCACATGAAATATTTAAAAAAAAAAAGGGTAAAATATATATTTAAAAAAAAAAATCCGTTCCCAAACACACTATACATCTCCTAGTAAGTTTGGCGTCATACCTCATCCATCAAGATTTGTTTATTTATTTATTTATTTATTATCCAACCATATTTTAAATGCATTTTAAACATACATATGATATAAAATATTAAATTTATGTTTTTTAATATTTTTTAAATATACTAATAAAAAAATATTGTATTTTTAAATAAAAAATATTCTTGAAAAATATTATACACGACAATTACAAAAAAAACTCTACAAAACAGATATGGCAGGACACGGGCTACAATTAAAACCGAACATGATGTGATGTGTTGTCACCCTCGCTTGATATTAAATTTCAATTTAATTTCTTAATCTGCTTTAATTTTGATCGCACAGCTTAACGTCTGCATTTTTATATGTTTCAACATTTAACCTAATATATTATTAATAATTCTTTGACAAATTATATATATATAAATATATATATATATATAAAAAAATCAAAGTAATATCTCAAAATTCAATTTTTTTTCAGCACAAGACAGCTTTAAATAGTACAATATATATAAAACGAATACCATCAAAAAATAATTTTCAATTTAATTATAAATTATAACTTTAATTGTTGTTAAGAACAATTTAGAAAAATAAAGATCAAAATTTACATTAAAAATATAGAAGCCCCGTTTAATTATCTAGTTTTTAAAACTAGAGATATTATTTAATTCGTTCTGTAAAAATAATTTATAGTTCGCTAAAAAAAATAAACTCCATTAAATCACCAAACTTTGAATGTTATTTTATTTTCAGACAAAAAAAAAAAAAAAAACGAATTGGCACAACTGAACAAGGACAACCTCGGCCTATGTCCCGATACCCTGGGCTTAAGAGTGGCTGTGATTCAGCTAGGCCTGGAAAGCCCACTACCAGTGTTTTTTGAACGTCATATAGCACCTGCAGGAAGCTTGATTTTCGGTGACGAGCTTGGCAGTTCAAGCACGCATGCAACAGTTATTGTTTAAGATGCTGAATTTTTTTTTTTTTTTGAAATATATTAAAATAATATATATATATATATATATATATATATATATATATTTTAAATATTATTTTTAATATTAATACATGAAAATGATTTAAAAATATCAAAAAATTTTATTTAAAATATAAATAAAAAATTTTATTTTTAAAATACAATATCAAATATAACTTTAGCCTTCGTTAATCTAGAATATATACTTGCCGTACGTGACTTTTCGATGAATTAAGATCCCATATGTTTTTTTTTTTGCTCAGCTATGTTTTAAAATCTAATATGCTGATAAATAAGTTTCTTTTTTGGTGATTATGAGTTAATTAAATATTCATTTAGATAACTCTATTTTTCATGATAAAAAAAAAAAAACTATTTTAATGAACAATTTGTGATACCAAAAAACAAAATCTTTTTTTAAGGATTCAAGGATCCTCATATTGTAAAGTCTGTAATTTTAAAGATGAAAAGAATAATATATATACTAGAAAGCATTAAATCTAAAACTAAGATTGTTTTTATTTTTGATATAAATGTATTTTTGAATGCAAATTCTTGAATATTTTTCCTGTGTAGTTTAAGCGGTATGTATATAATCTATAAATCTAATATTTTTTTTTATAAGTTGAAGAATCATTTTATTGTAATAACATTATTGAGATACAAAAAAAAAATATTTTTCTGTTAAATATAAAGAAAAATAAATATTAAGAACGAGGGCAATTATGTTAGAGCTATGAAACTACCCGTTAAACTCTTGAAGGTAGATAAGGAGTTTAAGAACATTGTTGTAGCTACCGAGGCTTCGAAAACTGGCTAAACACGCAACTAGCTCGATGGATAATAGTCAAGTAATAAGATGATGATCAGTAGATGATCTCTTCAATTCAAATCTTCCCACTTGTAAATATACAATTGATTGAGAATCTTGAGTTGATGGCTTTTTTCTATGACTACTCGCTCAAGGATTCCATCAAGAGTTTGTCGATGATATAAAAAACAATGGTTAATCACTCATGGAGAATGACCATGTTTGAAAGGGAGTGTAGGCCTTGGCTTGAGTTTGCATTTTGCAACAAGCATTCCCATGTTTGTGTTGGGTTTGGGTTTCCCTCCTAGGAGGAGGATGGCCCAATATCTTGTGCGGGTTTAGCCGACATGAATGGACCCACTTAGAAGGGTAGGGCTCACTTCTTTTTGAGCTGCTGGAAAGAACAAAAAGAGACAACAAAAGTGAAGAGAAAAGGAGAGAGAGCCGAGAGGAAAAAGAGAGAAGTTGAAGCAGAACACTATGTCTTCTTCCTTGGATTGTCAGCTCGTTAACCGTTGGATCGGGATGAGATTTGGACAGCAGCTTCCAGACACATTGATCTTCATTCTGAATGGTTGGATTGAAGATTGGAGTTGTGGAAGTTGATCTGCTTGACAAAAATCGGGGCTGTCAGTTTGTGAGCCTTCTCTCAAACTTTTCTCTTTAATTCTTGTTGTATTCCAAGAATAGCTTAATCTTGATGATATATGTTGTAGCCCTTAGTTTAATCTAAGGAAGAACATTGTGAACACATTATTTGTGTAGTGGAATTGTTTGAGTGGACTAAGGTCCCGTGGTTTTTCCTTCTCATATTGAGAAGGTTTTCCACGTAAAATTTGTGTGTTGTGCTTGTGGTGTTTGGATATATTTTTCGCATATATTTTGCTCTATTTAGGAGTTTCCTATAGATTTACACAAAGAGAGAGTGTTGAGTATTGTTGTTTCTCCCAACTAGTGGTATCAGAGCTTGGTGCGATTAAGCACCCTAAATATCTTGTGTTGAATAATTGAGGCTAATCTAAGTAGAATGGTGTGTTTGAATGGTTCAGATTATCATCTATGGAAAGGTAAAATGGAAGACCTGCTTTATGTGAAACAATTCCATTTACCCGTGTTTGCGTCTGAGAAGCCAGAAAATAAATCTGATGAAGAATGGACTTTGATGCACAGACAAGTATGTGGATATCTTAGACAGTGGGTAGATGATAATGTGTTAAATCATATTGAGGGTGAGACACATGCATGCACACTTTGGAAAAAACTTGAGGAGTTGTATGCTCATAAGACTGGGCATAGTAAAATATTTTTGATGAAACAATTGATGTATTTGAGATATCAAGATGGAACTCCCTTAACAGATCACTTGAACACTTTCCAAGGAATTATTAATCAGCTTGCTAGGATGGGTATCAAGTTTGACGAAGAGGTTCAAGGGTTGTGTTTACTTGGTACATTGTCGGACTCTTGAAAGACATTTAGAATGTCACTATTTAACTCAGCCCCAAATGGTGAAATCAATATGGATCTGGCTAAAAGTAGTATATTGAATGAAGAGATAAGAAGAAAATCACAGGGATCCTCTTCACAGTCAGAGGTGTTGGTTATAGAAAGAAGGGGGAGGAGTAAGAGCAGAGGTCCAAAAAATAGAGATAACAGCAGAAATAAGTCCAACAGGTTTGCCAATGTTGAGTGTCATCATTGTGGCATGAAAGGGCACATCAAGAGATATTGCAGACAGTTGAAGAGAGAGAATAAAAAGAAAGGGAAGGAGATACAAAATGACGATGGCAAGAATGATAATCGAGTTGCTACCACTACTTCTGAAGATTTCTTCACTGTTTATGATGATGATGTCATTAATTTTGCATGCCATGAGACCAGTTGGGTGATTGACAGTGGTGCTTCAACTCATGTTACACCTCGACAAGATTTCTTCACTTCTTATACAGCCGGTGATTTTGGGACAGTGAAGATGGGTAATGATGACTTGGCCAAAATCATTGGTATTGGAGATGTGTGCTTGGAGATGAGTAATGGCATGAAGTTACTTCTTCGTGATGTGAAGCATATTCCTGACATCCGCATGAATTTGATATCTGTAGGCAAACTTGATGGTGATGGGTATTGCAGCATCTTTCATAATGGTCAGTGGAAGCTCACTAGAGGTGCTATGGTTATTGCTCGAGCTTATAAGCTTTCTACCTTATACATGTTGGAAGCAAAACTCTCCAAAGATATTATTAATGCAATGGATGACGAGTCTTCTACAGAGCTGTGGCATAAGAGACTCGCCCATGTGAGTGAGAAAGGCTTGGAAATATTGGCTAAGAAGAATTTGCTACCAGGAATGAAGAGTGCATCTTTGAAAAAGTGCACACATTGTTTGGCTGGGAAGCAAAACAGGGTCTCCTTCAAGAGTTCCCCTTCTGCCAGAAAGACAGGTATACTTGATCTTGTACATTCAGATGTATATGGTCCTATGAAGACTAAAACACTTGGTGGTTACCTTTACTTTGTGACCTTCATAGATGATTATTCAAGGAAATTATGGGTATATACCTTGAAAAACAAAGATCAAGTATTTGATGTATTTAAGCAATTTCAGGCTTCAGTTGAGAGACAAACTGGGAAGAAGTTGAGGTGCATCAGAACAGATAATGGGGGAGAGTATTTGGGTCCTTTTGATAAGTATTGCAGGCAACAGGGTATTCGGCAACAAAGGACACCTCCAAAGACTCCTCAGTTGAATGGTTTGGCTGAAAGAATGAACAGAACACTGGTTGAGAGAGTAAGATGTTTGCTTTCACAATCACAGTTGCCAAACTCCTTTTGGGGGGAAGCTTTGAACACATCAGTACATGTCCTTAATCTTACACCATGTGTTCCACTTCAGTTTGATGTACCAGACAGGGTTTGGAATGGCAAAGATGTTTCTTATGATTATTTGCGTGTCTTTGGATGTAAGGCATTTGTGCATATTCCCAAAGATGAGAGATCAAAGCTGGATGTGAAGACCCGACAATGTATCTTCCTAGGCTATGGCTTAGATGACTTTGGTTACAGGTTGTATGATCCAGTTGAGAAGAAACTTGTGAGAAGTCGAGATGTTATGTTTATGGAAGATCAAACTATACATGATATTGAGAAGATAGAAAAGGTAGTGCCTCGATATAGTGATTGTTTGATTGACTTGGATTCGTCTTCTTTGATAGATTTGCCAGCACAAGTTGAACATGATGTTCAAAATGACTTCCAAGTTCCAGATAATACAGATGTTCCCTTACAGGATGAATCTCATGATCAGTTGTCAGTACCAGAGATACCACCAGATGTTCCACCTAGAAGGTCTACCAGAGATCGACATCCTTCCACTTAGTATTCTGTAAATGAGTATGTGTTATTAAATGACAGGGGAGAGCCTGAGTGTTATGTAGAAGCCATGGAAGATGAACACAAGTCAAAGTGGGTTGATGCTATGCAAGTTGAGATGGAGTCATTGCATGACAATCACACCTTTGATTTGGTGAAGCTGCCAAAGGGTAAGAGAGCCTTGACAAACAGGTGGATTTACAAGGTGAAGCAAGAAGAATACACTTCACAACCACGGTATAAAGCTAGACTGGTTGTGAAGGGATTCAGGCAGAGAAAAGGCATTGACTTTGATGAGATTTTCTCTCCAGTTGTGAAGATGTCATCCATCCGTGTTGTCCTTGGTTTAGCAGCTAGTCTAGACTTAGAGGTTGAACAAATGGATGTGAAAACTGCCTTTCTTCATGGTGATTTGGAGGAAGAGATTTATATGGAGCAGCCAAAGGGTTTTAAGGTGAAAGGAAAAGAGGACTATGTGTGTCGACTGAAGAAAAGTCTTTATGGTTTGAAGCAGGCACCTAGACAATGGTATAAGAAGTTTGAGTCTGTTATGGAGGAGCAAGGCTACAAGAAGACTACTTCTAACCATTGTGTTTTTATGCAAAAATTCTCTGATGGCGATTTCATTATTTTATTGATTTATGTTGATGATATGTTGATTGTTGGCATGAATTCTTCAAGAATTGACAAGTTGAAGAAGCAGTTAAGTCAGTCATTTGCAATGAAGGACTTGGGGCCAGCAAAACAGATTCTTGGGGTTCGTATTAATAGATCTAGAAAAGATAAGAAGCTGTTTATATCACAAGAGCAATACATTGAGAAAGTGCTTGAGAGGTTCAACATGAATAATGCTAAAGTGGTTAGCTCTCCTCTTGCTACACACTTTAAGTTGAGCACAAAGCAAAGCCCTTCGACAGATGAAGAGAAGGAAGATATGGAAAGAATTCCATATGCCTCAATAGTAGGAAGCTTGATGTATGCAATGGTTTGTACGAGGCCAGACATAGCTCATGTAGTTGATGTTGTTAGCCGGTTTCTTTCAAATCCAGGAAAAGAACATTGGAATGCGGTGAAGTGGATTATGAGATATCTACGAGGGACTTCCAAGATGTGTCTTAGCTTTGGGAGTGGTAAACCAATGTTGGTTGGCTATACGGATTCTGATATGGCTGGAGATATGAATACCCGTAAGTCTACTTCGGGTTACTTGATCACCTTCTCAGGAGGGGCTGTTTCTTGGCAGTCAAGGTTACAAAAATGCATTGCACTTTCTACAACTGAAGCAGAGTTGATTGCAGCAACGAAAGCTTGTAAAGAGTTGCTATGGATGAAAAGGTTTTTACAGGAGCTTGGTCTCAAACAACAACAATATGTGTTGTTTTGTGATAATCAAAGTACTATCCACCTTGCAAAGAACTCTTCATTTCATTCGAGGTCGAAACATATCGATGCAAGGTATTATTGGATAAGAGATACTCTCAATGATAAGTTGTTAACTCTTGAGAAAATTCATACCGATGATAATGGCTCTGATATGCTAACGAAGGCTCTAACAAGGGAGAAGCTTGAGATATGTTGCTCGATCGCCGGGATGGCGAATCCCTCCACCTAGTCGGGAAGGGGGAGATTTGTTGGGTTTGGGTTTCCCTCCTAGGAGGAGGATGGCCCAATATCTTGTGTGGGTTTAGCCGACATGAATGGACCCACTTAGAAGGGTAGGGCTCACTTCTTTTTGAGCTGCTGGAAAGAACAAAAAGAGACAACAAAAGTGAAGAGAAAAAGAGAGAGAGCCGAGAGGAAAAAGAGAGAAGTTGCAGCAGAACACTCTGTCTTCTTCCTTGGATTGCCAGCTTGTTAACCGTTGGATCGGGCTGAGATTTGGATAGCAGCTTCCAGACACATTGATCTTCATTCTGAACGGTTGGATTGAAGATTAGAGCTGTGGAAGTTGCTCTGCTTAACAAAAATAGGGGCTGTCAGTTTGTGAGCCTTCTCTCAAACTTTTCTCTTTAATTCTTGTTGTATTCCAAGAATAGCTTAATCTTGATGATATATGTTGTAGCCCTTAGTTTAATCTAAGGAAGAACATTGTGAACACATTATTTGTGTAGTGGAATTGTTTGAGTGGACTAAGGTCCTGTGGTTTTTCCTTCTCATATTGAGAAGGTTTTCCACGTAAAATTTGCGTGTTGTGCTTGTGATGTTTGTATATATTTTCTGCATATATTTGGTTTATTTAGGAGTTTCCTATAGATTTACACAAAGAAAAAGTGTTGAGTATTGTTATTTCTCCCAGCAGATTGAACCACTGACTAGCATGTTTTAAGCTCCTGTTTTGCTCAAAACCATCTTTATTGTTTTCGATTATCGTTTTTGCAAACATTTTGGCAACTTTTGTTTCATTTTTTAACGTCGATGATGTTGGAAGGAGAAAGCTTAAGTTTAGACGGGGCTAGAACTTCGGAATGATTTGTAGTAGCTATGTCGCTGACTTGGTAACTTTGCTTTGTGTTTATGTTGCCGGCTTTACTGAAGATTTTCCAATGGAAATCTGTTCTGCTGCTCGAATTATCAATGCATCCGAGAACGTGATCTTCACCTTTGCTGGTGTGCAAGTTTTCTCTATAATGCCGTGTTCGTTGAAGTTTGGTATGTTCATTTTCTTTGCTATCTTTATGGTGATCGTGAGTATCTTCAAATCCAAGCTTCTGCTCGAGACCAAGGTGAAGTGCCCAGTGAGCCAATGACATGCCTGTTTCCAAATGGAATGAACTCAAAATTCTGCCCCTTGTAATCAATATATTTGAGCCAATAAATCTCCCAGGCCTGAAAGACACAGTATGCTCCAAAGAATCAGTTTGGGTGTATAAATTCGTGCACCACACGTTTGATAAAAGTCCTTTTGATTTCCAGTTCGGGTGTCTCCTGTTTCTTCAATTTCTTGGCTTATCATTTCTGGGTTTTGGTTTGTGTTGGTTTTATTTCCTAAAGAACAATGAGAATGGTAAAAAATGTTAAGTTCTGATCTGGGTCAGCGTAGCTTTCATTGTTGCTTTTACACCTGCTTGTAAGGTAGAGAGTGAGTGGGCATATGCTTTCGGTGTGATTGTGGTGATGAGAAGATGGGGATCAGGTGGATTTTACGATTCTAAAATGGGAACGGTGGACATGGAAGTTAAGAAAAGTGGCAGCCATGGTGATTTCAGCGGTGGAGAGAGGAGGAAGAAGGAAGAATACGAAAACGAGAAAATTAAACAAAAATGAATGTGGACACGTGTCAGTATAAGGTGTAGGTTGCCGGATGATTTCCACCGAGGGCATGAGATCATGTCCCCCCAGAATAAATAAATAACGTGGCTTCATGCTTAAAAAAGTCGGGCCTTAAAAGTCTTAGGTTTCCAGTTCGGCTCGATTCACTGTAAGCCATTGGGCTAACAAGCTAGCTAATCAACGGACCCTAAAATTATCATTCAATTATACAGTTTCAAAACGGCCCCAGTGTCTATCCCATTTTATATATATATATATATATGTCTATCCCATTTTATATATATATATATATATATATATATATATATGATGGAATTTTTATATTTTCCTAAAAAGAATCAATAGATTGACGGTTAGGTTTTGATCAAGTTAAGTTACCTATTCAACTAAAATATTTTCACCAGGATAGTTGTATTTTTTTGAAATCAAATCAATCTAGACACAGAGTTGATTAGGTTTCAAGTCAACTTGAAGTACCGACCGATCTGAGCTTAAAATAAAGATCAATCGTGTAGTTTTAGATTGTGTTTGATTAGTGTTCTAAACAGAAGACATAACACTTAGAAGATACATAAACATGCTGAGCTAATAAAACTAAAATCATGAAATAAATATGTATCTAAACATTTTTTAAATAAATTTCTATACTTTCCAAATATGAAGTAAACAAAGGCATGTTTTCTTTGTCTCAATCGTCACTATCTATTATATCTCAGGTGTGTGTGTGTGTTTTGAATCATTCACGAATGCATTTGTTATTAACACTATGATTAAAAAAATTTATTTTTTGTTTTACTTTAAATTAAAAAAAATAATGTTTTTGTATGTTAATTGTCAAAAATAATTGTTTAAAAATAAAAAAAAAATTTTTGATACATTTCTGAATAAAAAAATACTTTCAAATAATAATTTTAATCACAATTCCAAACAATGGATACTAAATCTAACAGAGTTCACACGTAGAGATGCTCCTAACATTCACGGATTGAATTATTTAGTGATTTGAATCTACCAGATTCATGCATATCCTAGTGGGAATTGTGGGTTTCGAACAATAAAGTGAGTACTGTTTTACAAATGAATCTTTTTGTCTCTGCCAAAGGTTGTAGAAGTGCGCACAACTAGCTTTGGATTTCAAGACCAGTTGAAGAGATTCAAGCTTTCTTTTTGAAAAGTTTAAGAAAGATATTTGAATCTGAAGACTGGTGATGCATCTACATGATATGGTGCTCATTACTAGCTCTTCTTTAGAAAAAGAGGTCGTCTTCTATTGCAGGCAACAGCATGCACTTTCGAGTAAATCCATGTGGCCGCCTTAGTTGTTTATTGGTTTTAATCATGAGAGCTTTTCCTTGAGCCCAGCAGCCATTGCCCTTCCTGCGGGGTTTGCTTGGTGGGGTTTAAACATGTGATTCTCAATTTTTCTATGGTCGTGGTCATACACCGAGTCAATCTTTGGGTTCCAGTTTCGATAGTTGAATTTATGAACGCATCCGCTCGTGCGCATAGACTCACATTACACAGCACACACTCCCATCGGATATCTTTCATTGTTTCAACGTGTTCCTGTTATCTTGAATCGATGTAGTGTGATGACAGAGAAATTATAATCACACAGTAGATTTTAGATTAAAATCAGATTTTTACAGCTCATAAGAATTCAAGTTTTACTTTTTCATGTATACTGATGAACTGCATTATGTAGAAAATTATGTTTCATCGTATTAAAAACAAAAATGTGTTCCTGCTGCTCCTCCCCGCCCTATTTTCGTAGCTTTAGCCTTTAGAATGATGATTAAAAGGCATGATAGCACTTTCATGTGAGTGGGGCTGATTCCTTTGGATAGCAGATATAATAATCACAGAGATGCTCCTCATGTTGCACCTGATCAGTCCATTGTACACGTCATTGCAACGTATCTTCAACCTCATAGTTTACTCATAGCTATAATCACTAATAATATGAAATATATTACGAGATTTTATTTAATATAATATTAAAATTTTATTAATTTAACTGTTATGAATTTGAATCTTGTAATTTTATTTTATTTAATAAAAAATAAATATAATATACTATGTATTCATACAAGTTTTAAGTTTGAAATTTTTTTATTTTAAAAAATATATTATAAAATCTTATCTAATGATTTAAAAATATTTACAAAACTCACCTTTGACGTGCCAATCTTGGCCAAGAAACCTCCTCGCATTATTGTTGTGGTATCATTGCTGTACTTGGTACTCTCTTTTTCATGAATTCTGCACACATGGACTCTGGAGACCCACAGTCTTCGAACCCCAATGATGCCATCTCTTGTCACAACACCTACCACTCTGAATTATGGCCGAATTCGGGTCTTGCTAATTGTTTCATTGCTTTTTCCTGTGGGATTGGAGACTTTTGCTGCGCCCTTTTCTGTTTTTCTGTACTGGATATGCATCCACTTGTTGAACGGGTACTCATGTTATGATTTTAACATAATAATGGGGTTTTGATAATTAGTTGGGCAGAGATATCTGTAATTTCCATCTCCAATTCAGGTTCCGGTAATCATAAGTCGGTGATGGACCTGCTTGCTGCTTGGGGTGATGCTACTTATTTTTCAGTATCTTCTGCTGCTTTAAGATACAAATCAAATGTATCCCGAGAATGTTTAGGATATCCTATGAAAGTCACAGCAAATCTATAGCATGGTAGTGGGTATAGTCTACATAAATTGCCATGTAGCCGACGTCAATTAATTTGAGATCAAGACTTGGTCGAGTTGCATTAAATTATATTCGGAGCATAAATATGGCTGAGAAACAAGCTAGAATCAACGGTCAATTAGTCGGTAAAGATATGATACGATGGGCTTAGCTAACATATAGGCTAGTTGAATTGCTATACTCGTTGAAAAGGAGTATCAAAGGGAGAGAGAAAAAAAAAACGAACCTGTGATTATGGATATATCCGATGTGTAGAACGAACATTTGCATAACGAACGAAGAAGTTCCTTTCTTGGTGGAAATTCAAGGACCACAATACTCGATACCAAGCTAGCTGAAAGACAAGAAATCATGAAACTCGACTCTTGAATTATGTGATCTTAATTTGGATAGCATCTTAGTTAAAGTTTCGAAGTTCTCTCTCTATATATATCACCTTGATTTATACACAGGTATACAAGGTATAGTGATAGAAGTTGAATGAGGGGAAAACTGGAAGTCCAATATAAGTTATATAACATTTAACATTTGATCTTTTCTTCTGTAGCAATTGAGTTCTTGCAATGAGCAATTGCTGCCTGAATAGCAGCCTGCAACTCTTCCATGGTACTGTCACTGGTAGAAGAAGGAAGAGTTGTGGTTGCAAGAAGAAGGCCACTGTTTGTCGGAGATGTCCTCATCGATGCCGGCGCTGAGTATCCTCCTCTCCTTCCTCGCAACTCCTCCTGCTTGTTTCTCCAACTTAAATCACCTGAAAATGAATAAGGTTGCCTGTGGGATTGGAGATTTTCCTTCCTTCCTTTGAAGAACATCAGTGGCCTAACCATTCTGGCATACCTCTTCAGTATCTGACTCATGTCGAACTTTTGGCTTTTTTTTTGCTTATCCTTGCCTTCCTCCTTTTCTTTAACTTCACACCCTTTTCGCCAACCGAATAAAGAGAAAGACCTGGGCTTGCTTCTTCCCTTTGTATCGCCATAGCTATTGCTTTGATGGCGACTGCAGTTATTGCTGTTGTTGATGTTGGTGCTACCGCTACCGCCACCGCTATTGCTGTTGCTATTTCCGTTGCTGGTGCTGCAATGGTTGTCGCTACTTTTGCTTGGTCTTTGATCATCTGGTAATTCCTTGACAGGGAGGGTAAAGCTGTCAAAAGAATTTATGGACGAGCGAGGAGATACAGGAAGGTGAGAGAGGAGATGGAGAGGAAGCAGGTGGCCATGGAAGAAAATGTCATCCGCTGGAGACAAATCAATGGCAAATGAATTAGGAGGGGTTTTGGCCTTATCAGGAACTGGTGCAGAGGAAGAGTGGAGAGAGATTGTGAAGGAGAATTCATGAGCAGGAGAGGAGGAGGATGAAGGTGGTGAGGCAGGGGATGCTGGCGGTGCCTGTTGCTTTGCCTGCAGACCTTCTTTTCCCTCTTGTTTTGACCTCCCTTCTCGAGACTTGTCCACAACTTTTTCTCTGGAGCTTCTTTGCGGTTCGGAGTCCATAATTCACAGAATTATACTGAAAGTCTAATAAGATCTGATTCAGAGCTCTAAAACTTTCTTATTTTTAGGCCAACAAGGGAGGAATATTTGCCAAACCTTTGAGGATGGGGGATAAGGGTATCAGAAAACCGTGGGGGCGGAGAGAGAGAGAGAGAGAGAGAGAGATTGCTGTCAGTATTTAGCTGGGCTTATAGTCTGCAGAAATTGCAACCCATAACCCGCTTTATCTTCTTGCATTATTCTTCGTTTGGAGAAAGGGTGTGGTGGTCATGGCACTGTAAGATATGATGAGATGATACAACATTTAGCATTACGTGTGTTCAAGGCTGGTGGGTCCATGTCGTCGTGTTTGTGAATTTATTTGAAAAAAATTATTTTAAATTAAAAATAAATTAGTATTTTTAGTTTATTTTCATGATATAAAAAATAATTTTAACAAATATATTAATTTAATATATTTTTAAATAATAAATACTTTCAAAAACAATATCAACCACAATTCTAAACAAGAAATCTACTGTCTATTACAATAGTTTCCCCCCAAATTTGCAAAATGAATAAAATATTTACTAAAATAGTATTGTTGAAAAAAATATCAAAATTCTAATAATTAATAACAATGCTATAATTAATAACAATGCTGTAAGAGCAAATCCAATGACAAAAACTATTTTGGAGAGCCAAATCTCTAAAATAGCTTTTTGAATAGTATATATATTTTTTTTTATTGATTTGTAATCCAGTAATAAAAATTATTTTGAAGAGCTATTTTTTATATTATTTAAAAATATAATGCAATTATTTAAATATAAATAAGTTATATAATTAAATAATTGCTTTTAAAAAACTCTCCAATAATATAATTATTATTATTAATTATATTTAAATAAAAAAATGAATTTAAAATAACAAACCAATAGATAATTAATCAACCAAGGGCGCTATTCATCATCGTAACTATTATAATTACTACTATAAATATTATTGAGACTTTTATATATATAGTATCTTACTGATTTGTTAAACAACTTTTTTTATTTTATTTTTTTATATATAAAAAAAAGAAAGACTTGGACATGAACCCAAATAATCAAATGCAATTAAATCCCCTCTCCAATTCCACCAGTACTCCTTCTTCTCCCTCCCCATGCCTTTCAAATAAGAAACCACCACCAATTCTACTTGTTATGGCAATCAAACTACATCTTCTGTTTCAGACATCTAGAAACTGCTTTTGTTCCTCAACAAAGCCCATTTGGCGTCTCTATGCTGCCGAGTCCTCTTCGTAAACTTGCTCAGTTAGTCACAGCTTGTTGCCATTCATATTGTGCTTTTTGATGATTTCACATGTTTGGGTTTGGCTACAAGTTGGGGAAAAAAAACAAAAATGGGTTTAACAATCAAAATTTATTTTGCCTCTCATATCAAGAAAATAGAAAAAAATTAGAAAACAATCCTTCTAGTATGGAAGCAATGGATTCTTGTTTGGATCTTTACTCTCGTATCCAAGTTCTTTTTTTTTCTTGACACTCAGATCTACAAATCCCTCGAAGAAAAAATTAGTTCTTGTTCGATTTTGATTTGATGAAGCAACATATTCAGTTTGATTAATTACATTGAACAGTATTTAAATGGTAATATTTTATATTATGACTTTTATCATCGAGCAACTATAAATAGCACATCAACCACAGAAGAGCCATTTTACTTGCCGATATAGCTATTCTGTTGGAATGTTCTAAAACAAAATAAAAGGCTAAAAAAATAATTTTTTAGATATGATTATACTGATAGCTGTAACGTTGGACTTGCTCTAGCCATGTAAAAATCTACGTGAGAATAATAATGATAATTTTTTATTTAAAAATATATTAAAATAATATTTTTGAAATGTAAAAATATACAGGCGGTTTGTGTATAATCTTTTTGCAGGCAAGTACATTGGGGAATGAAACGTTTTACTATGTGTATGCTTGTCTGTCAATGTGATAAAAGGATGCAGAATTTTATGGCATTTGAATTAAGGTGTTGACAAAATAAATTCATAAGAAACCACGTCTAAATTTACTCAAAAATATCTTTATTCTTTTTCGAAATTATTTTTTTAACTCCCTTATATATATATATATATATAATTTATTTTTCTCCTATATTATGGGACATTCATCGCTATAATTTGAACAATGTATATCAATTTAAAGATGATATTCGAGTAAAAAAAAAGATTTTGTAAATAAATGCCTTTGTGGAAACTAGATTTCAAATCTATAGGATTTTGTGTCCATGTTAATTATTCCTTTTGAAAAACTATTTAGGGGTGTTTGGGAGTGATGTTGCTGTTGCTTTACAAAGTGCTTTTCATGCCGAAATATATTAAAATGATGTTTTTTTATTTTTTTTAAAATTATTTTTGACACCAGCACATTAAAATGATCTAAAAACACTAACCGCCGATTTTTAAAATGAAAAAAAAAAAAACAATGAAAAGCAGCAAAAAAACAGGTTTGCCAGCAATGCTAAACGGGCTCTTAGTTATCATTATACCTTTGTTTTTTTCTAGCTTTTTTTTTATTAAAAAAATATATGGGTCAGCAACTTGTATTTGTTTTGATTAATCTTATAAGTTTTAAAATTAATAACAATATACATATCTAGTGAACATTATATTATTAATCATAGAGCTCGATCCCGAGATTATCGGAAAAACAAAATTTTTAATCCTAAATTTTTACTATCGATCATCTTCTGAATAGTTTGTTGTTGGTTTCTTGGTATGTCAAGAGAGAACAATGTTTTGTTATTATCTGCGTGGATTTTCATCAATTTTCTTGCTTGTTATCTTACACTAATTTGGTGAAAATCACAATCCATTCTAAGACAGCATGTAACGTGTCAAGGTTTTCTGCTTTAGGCTTTTAGGCTTACTTATCTTTCTCTAAAATTGTCTGTATTTGCGATCACCGAATTATATTTAGCCCCAAGATTGAAGCCTGAGATCAATCCCGACTCTCTCTCTCTCACTTGAGTCGATGATTAAGACAGCCTGTATTGATAGATACTTGTCTCTCGCTTTGTCCAGTTTTAGTTTTGTTCTTAGACAGGAAAAAGGGTTTGCTGTTTAAATTATCATTTTTTTAATATTAAATCTAGAAAAAAGAAATATTTAATGAACACGTCATCTCAAATTCTAATGATATATTTATATCTCAGATAAAACGTCAGAAAAAGGATTTAGTCATGACAAAACAAAACCTTAGTAACTCACCAACGAAATCGATACAGTTCTAAGAAAAAGATGAAATAGTTGCCGTGATAATTCTCTTTAAAAATGATATATTTGGTAAGAGATTTAGAAAAATAAGGTTAAAAGAGAGCATAATTTAGACTGCTGTCTGAATATTGGTGCTTGTAAGCCATCGTTATTGAGAATATCAGTTATTTTATAAGGATCTGATGATAAATAAATAAATAAATAAATCAAGATTTAATGATAAAAAAGAAAGAACAGATAATCTGCAGTGACGAGAGAAAGAAATGAGATAAAATAATAATAAAATAATTCACAAGGGACCACTTGTGATTTTTTGGGCTAAGTTTTGTGCATATTGCAAATTACAAAAAGATAATGAGGTTCCACATCAAAGCTAGAGCATGATTTGTCCATCCCGAGAAAGACAACCCCACCTTGAATGATCTTCCAGCCGTCGAACAAAAAGATTTCAGCCACTGTTTTATGCATAAATCACAGTTACTACACCTGCAGGTAGATCTATAACCTCATCAGCATGTTTCCTAACTCAGGTTAAGTGTAAGAAAATCAACTCGAATTGTCAACCCGATCAAGCCTAGTTTGATTTTTTTTTATAAAAAGAAATTACAAAACAACATCGTTTTAGCTTAATAACTTTGAGATAATCATGTGATTCGTGCCACCAGCTTTAGATCGATCAGAGCGTGGTAAAATGAAAGGATGGTGATTATTTTCAAAGACAAAAATCAAAGGTTCACAGTTAGGTATGAAAATAGACCCCACACACACGTGTACAAAAGTGGTCCAAATCCAGTAGGAGAATTTTGTTCGTGTAGTGAAGGTCAACATCTCAATCATGCAGGCATTATTTTGGTGGACCGACTCGTCTTCAGCACTTAACCACTCGAAAGAATTATGAGAGAAAAAAGGAAAACATGTCATGGTATAAAACAAAGATTTCACAATCAAACTCCATAAGATCCTTCGGTGCTGAAAAAGTTTTTCTTTCTTCTTGCGTTGCGTTTGGCCACTTGATATCTTAATTCTATATTTCAGTAGAAAGCAGCAGTTATAGAAAAAGCAATGACCAGACAAAAACTCTCTCTTTCAAGCACACATGCGCGCGCACGTGGTAAGTTATTCTGAATGCTGGAAGTAATAGCCTAACAAAGACTAGTGAAATGAACGCACAAAAAGGTTTGGACATTACGATATTTATTTTATTCTTAAAGTCTCGATTTTCTTTCTTTTTCGTGCCTGCAGAGGGACACAGATCACTGCTTTTTCGCATCACGGCCCCACAAACCAGTATAGCAAGACGGTATGTGATGTTGCTGGCCAGAGAAGGCCTCCTCACCACCACAACCACCAGGCCTCGTAATCCTGGCCTATTGAGCCGAAGAAAATTTTCCCCGAGCAGACTTGGATTCTTCACTCTGGAAGATCATCAGTACGTTTGAGATCAAATTCATGACAGCTAGTATGGGGATATGCTTCCATCTTGAAAAGTCTCAAAGAAAGCATCCGAGGATGAAACAAAGAGAAGAATACAGAGATGTCCTAATTATTGAAACAGAGAGTTCACATGTTATTTGACTCACCTCACAAACCTCCAGCCAGGAAAGTGTCCACACGTTGTCCCGCTGAAAGATGGTCCCAATGGGTACTCCAGGCACAACAGCCAGTGTAGAGAGCGACCCCCTTCAAACCAAAGCAAGCTTTAATAAGAAGGAATGACAACATAGAACGAGAATTTGGAGAAGCTTGGTGATAGCACATGATTCATTACTGGATACATTCAACAATTCGAGGGCCTTCACCAAGTAGGGCCAAGTTGCAAAACTGAAAATAAAATTACACGGTCTCCATTTTCATACACAGCGCCTACTAAAAGTAGATTCTGATTGGCAGAATATAGACAATTATTGAAGAAAAAAATTGATTGCAGGTTTTCTATTTCTAAAAGTAGCCTTCTTGCTTGATCCAGGAAGGTTCAATTTAATGTTACATGAACAAATTCATCTAGCAGGTCAATCACACAAACTTCTACCCTGACCTGGAATGGATCTGTATCAACTACTTAGCCAAACTTTCTATATAACAATAAAAATAATATTACATAAGACACTGTCATTTGATGTTAGCTCTACGAACCACAAAGGAACAGATTCAGACAGAGAGAAATGATCCTGAATAAGATGCCATGTATCAGGTACCGATAAGTTTATCAAAGCCTTCAAGAGCTCTTAAGCTGGTATGTGAGCACAACTGTTATTTTGAAGTCAGAGACAGATTTGTAAAATGCAAACAGCTCTAATTTGATCTTCGAACTTCGAGCTCGGAAGCAACTGGGATAGAGCCAAATGCATCTATTAAGTAAAACACAAACAAGTCAAAATGCTCAAGATACCCATGAGAAATTGAGCAAGCAAGGTGTTGTGAGGAAGTTCTTTCGATTTGTCTTGATCTCTGAAACAATTGTTAGTGCTTGCCAGAAGCAAATACAATCAAGGATGTATGGCTAGTCACTATCACTGTTATGCCTATCTGTAAAATTGAACACAAATGAAAATAGATAATCAGTCGCATAAAAAGTTGGGGGAGAGAGTGATTAAACCATAGAGAGGAGTTGTCTGTACCTCCTGATGGTCTTTTCCCTTCCATTGCTTCTTTCTTCTCTTGGCAACTTAAGCAAAGGAAAGGGCCATCCCAGGGACGCAATTTTCCAAAATCAGATGAACCAGCATGCACGGAAATACCCTCATCAGGTTTTATCTCTACTTGACAGACTGCGCACATAAACAGCTTAAACATGTTGCAAAGCGGGTATTTCGTATCTAATCTGCATTACACACAAACATGCATTGTGTCAAAACACTAGAAACCAGTATAACTGTTCCTCAAAGACAGGAAGCCAAACCACCCTTAACAGATGGTGTCAAACACAGACATAGGGAGTGAAAATGCAATCAGGAGCAAACCGAGTACAAATCTGTAATTAATGCCCAATAAGGAGATCAAACTATCAATATTAGCCAACAATGATGATCTTCACAGCACAAACCTCTCAGAAAGCATGGCTGATCCTTCCTCATACAGTTCCTCAACCACATCTGGTTCCAGATATTCTTTATCGATTTGAGAAGAAGATTCAGAGGACTTTCTGCGAAACATGGACTTGAACACTCCTCTTCCAAGCTTTTTTGGTTGTGGTAAAGGAGCAGCAGGTTTCTCTGGTGGTACTATATCAATCACAATGCAGGTTGTATCATCTCGAAGTCCTTTCACCTGCACTGCTTCCTGCAAATGGAATGAAGAGTAAGACCAGGTACCGGGTATTATGGACAGTGTCACATAATGTGACATTATAGGGAAGCCATAGGGTCTTAAACCAGGGGTAATTTCAGGTGGTGTTTCCACTAAAAAAAAAAAGCGTTTCCACAGATGTGTAAAGAAGGTAACACTACACCTTGACAATTTGTGCAGCTGCAGTTTCTGCTGCCATCCCCCGGCAACAATCAAGAGCCACTTCCGCAGATACAGCATCCCAAACACCATCACTTGAGATAACAAGCCTACCACCCGCAGTAGACAACTACAAATCACAAAGATTTGAAGCTTTTTCAAGAGAGAGGAAGTGAATAACAGCACACTGTGTTTCAGTATGAATCAAGCGATGTGTAAAGCATGCAGAATGATGTAATGTTATTTCAAAGTTCAAATAAACAAACCATATCATAAGAAGATACAAGCAGACCACAAAGATGTTGACAATATGACCTCAATCCATAGAACCTTCGTTCTCTGGGGGGATCAAGGGAGAAGCTATGTTGAGAAAAATAACCATGACTCAAAAAGATGAACTACGACCCACAAAATAAAATAAGATGTATTCACCGTGAATAAAGTGGCATAAAAGATAATAAACACCACTTGTTTTGATAATAAACACCACTTGTTTTGAAAGAACCATAATAAAACAAATATTGAGATTATAATCAATATCCATTCCACAGCAAATTATCAATGACATCAGCGCTGTTAACTTATTTCAGAAATAAAACTCATCAGATTATTGGATAATCAGTGTTGAAAGAATATGAGAAGAAGAAAGGTAGTGTATAGGACAAGCATGGAGTTCACCAACAGTACTCAAAGCCCATAGAGGGATGAGAGCAATAGAAATAAAACTATCGGTACATATCCATCAAAATGTACACATTTCATCTCAAGAACAAACCTTGATTTGCTTCACATAAGGAACAGGAACAATGTACTCGCCAACATCCACATCCCCAATGGATCGTGAAAGACATAAGCCACCAGGCCAACATCTCAAAGGTCCAATCTGAAATACAACTAGCACCCAAGTTAGATAATCTACTTCAATCCATAAAACAAAGTTTGATACAATTTCCATTGAATACAATTAGAAGATACCATTCAAAGTATCCTACAGCCCATTTATTCCACAAACTTCTTGTTGTTTACAGTTCTATTTGTGAAAGCTTAAAAAAATCATAAGCTAAATAATAGCTTATTTTCATGTTCTGGTAGCTATCCTAATTTAGACAAATGAACTTGAAGGCGAATATCATTGAGTGCATTCGGTTTCACCAAATCAGAGAAGTTTATGAAAAGTACAGAAATTGATATTTGAACAGAACAAAAAAGTAAACAGGGAAAGTACCTCCGCACCACCACCAGTATTTAGCCGTCCCACCTCACCCCCACTTGCAGTAATGCGCTCCCTCCTGTTAAATTAAAAATTTAAGGCCTCGGTAATAATAAGATCTGTAAAACACGTATGGAGACACTATATATCTGACTTACTCCTCTACATTGCACTCAAGTCTATGATCTGCTGACAAGTAATAGATATCACCTTCAGCAGATTCAAGAATGCAACGGGAATCACCAACAGATGCCACAGTTATGAACAATCCTTCTATTACTGCAAATGTGACAGTTGTTCCGGATGTTCGAGCTGAAAGGGCGAAAACACCAAAATTGTGAACGTTAAGCATTATCCACATATAAAGCTCACAGCACAGAACTTATAAATGGTACAAATTTCTGATAAGATATGACCAAATACATAAAACCAATCACTAGAAGAAGTGCAGCTAAACTATGCAGGATGGTATGGCCAAGACAAAAGATGCATATTGATTGATCCATGTAGTAAACTATATGGACAGGATAAAATATGTGTATCAATCATATTGAGGTTGCACCTTAGGTCCTGCAAATCAAATGAGTGAGAAAAAACAAATCAATAGGTAGCACGAGCTTATCCCATGCATAAAGATATTACAGAAGTCTAAGCAATTATTTTAAAAAAATGATGTCTAGAAAAATTTCCAGTTATATCAACCATTTTCTAACTTATGTGAAACAAACATCACTCGATGCCCTCCATGTAAAGAAAAAGAAGCACCTTAAAATACTCTGATGAATCATTAGCTGTAGTTGGTAAATGTATTTATCATCAGTAGATGCACGATGTTATAATGAATAAGTAAAATGCTTCGTGAGCCTGGAGGCATCAAGACATTTCTTAAGAATATGCGAATTATGTGGAGATCATAGTACTTTGTACTTTCTATCAATACAACGTCCCATTTCTGAATCTTATAGAACAAATAAATGAAAGGAAATTAGTGTCCCCAGCAAGCGTAAGGTGCACTCTCCATTAATAACAAAGATGCAATTTACATGAGGGTGTAAACATCTTTCAGAACAATAATGGAAAAGCTAAAGGGGATGCTGACAATTCAAGAAAGTCTTCGGATCATAAGCTGTGAGTAAAGGTCTTTGAGTTTATACACCAAGATAAAATAAGTCTCCTTCAATTTCAAATAAAATTTAACTTTAAAAAAAAAAAACTACTCGTACCTCTCTCTTGAAAATCTTTATCAGTTTTGACGAACCCTGCAACTAAAGCTCTTGGCAATGCTGCTACCCATTCATCTCTGTTAAGATCCGGAGGCATGGCGGCTATAACGTTATTTAGTAGATTCTCCTTAGTGTATATTGCTGCTGCAGACCCATTATGCCCATCAAATAACTGCAAAACAAGGCTTATTTTAACAAGAAACATATCGAAACTCATCAAAACATCAATCATCTAAGCCAATTTGACTTTAACTGATCGATAATTTGTTAAATAGCATCAAAATTCAAAGACTTCACCCCGAAAACAGAATAAGTAGTGATCCCGTCACCGACGATTCTCTGGCATTCAGTTTTTAACAAAGTAAAATCCTCCCCTTTCTTGCTCTGACTAGCCTGACCGTATAAAATCTCCGGCTTCTCTACCCTCTCGTTCGCTAATTCTCGCTTTAACAACACCGAGAGCGGCACCGTTTGATGCTCCCTCGCAGCAGCCATCATTCTTATTAAATTTTATATTCTTCCCCTCGCACCTAAATTTCCCTATCACCAGTTCAACACCACCGTAATCAGCAATAATCACCACCGTAATCAGCAATAATCACCACCGCAAACAGAAACTCTATTTCTTCATTTCTTCATATAACACTGTTACAAAATTAGGTTTAATCATTAAACATCGGATCAAAATAATAATAATAACAAAAAAAATGATATTAAAATTATTATAAAACCAAGAAAAAAACTAGCATAAAAAAATTGGAGAGGAGAAAATAGGAGAAACTTTACAAGAAAAGAAGTTTTTAGCGGCGAGAATGAGAGAGAAATCGTCGTTTTTTCTGCTGGCTTTTCAGTGATCGAGATTTGCGGATCCCAGGAACCTGCAAAAATTCCATTGTTGAGAGGAGGGAGAGAGAGAGAGATCGTTTCATTAACAATATAGCATCGCGCTAAAGGAGCTGTGTCTTCTCTGCTGACGTGGCAAATATCACCATTGGTCCGCTCGGCGCAAAAAAGAAAGCCGTTTTTTTTGCGGCTTGTTAGTCAGAACACTAGCTTTGCGCTGTGGACGCTAACAGGACCGTTGGATTCATTTTGATTCAGTAAATATGGCCCACTTTGGGGGGGGGGGGGTTATGTTAATGTTAATTAGTTAATTAATTATCATGTGTTTTTAGTTTTGGAAATATGTTTTGGAATGCAAAATATGAAAGTATATATAACAATATTTATTTTATATAATAATCCGTGTTTTCTTATTAAAAATATTTTTGATGTATCTATTATTTATATCTTGAGATATTAACCAAACACAATTTTAATATCTTAATAAAGAAATAAGAGATAGAAAAAAAAATGTAGCTAAAATGATGCGGATATAAATATATAATAAATTATTTTAAAAATAAATCTAGAATAAATTTCAGGAGAAAAATAATTATCATGCACTTAGATTTCAATGACTACTTTAAATTATCAAGATTAAGCCGATCTAAAAGAGGACAAAGTTGCATGGATTGATGCTGATTGGCTTGTGTTTCTATATCTGGAAGTCGGTCAAGGTATAAAAAAAACGCGCAAAACTGACCTGGTCAAGAAAATCAAGAGAGAGAAAAACACAAAATCAAGAAATGCTTTATTCCGATAGGACATTATAAGTATTTATTTATCTCCCCATTAATTAACACGCAAAACGGGCCAATATATATATATATATATATAAACATATTTTATTTGTTAATTCTCGAACTTGAACATTACAATCAAAGAATAGTTTAACTGTTCTGAAACTATTAAATCCGTGTAAAAATATTTTAAAATAATAATTAATGCATAAACTTGTTTTTAACGTCATTGAATTTAATGCACTCTTCAATTTGAAACGAAATGATAAAATGTCAGAACAAGATTGTTTATTGCTTGTATTTTTTAAGCAAAATATTAATTAATTATTTTGTGAGTGTTTTTCACATTTTTTTAAATATTAAAAAAAAAAAAAAGTGGAGGACAATGGTTAATGTCACGTAGTTGGGAGAGTGTCTTTCTCTGTCTGTGTGGGCCCACCAGACTGGGGAGCCTCGTTTTTCTCTGTCTTTACAACCTAACCCTTTGACCTCCACTTGGAGACCCCGGAATTCTCGGCGCCAGTTTACCTCTATTTCCCCCCGCCTGCAATTAAGCAATCGGCTTCGTCGCCTAAAATCAACTAATAGTTTGTTTCCTTATAAATATATTAAAATATTTTTTATATATATTAGCGTGTTAAAATAATTAAAGAATATTAATTTTATATTTTTCAGGTAAAATATACTTTTAAATACATTTAATAATAGTTTCCAAACACAAAAATAAACTGCCCTCTAATAACAAGATATCAAAAGAGCTTGGTGATTATTTGACAACATGGTCAACTGCATGTTGGCTGCACGACCAAACAAAGTGTTTACTTGGCATTGTATTTTAATATTTTTCAAATTATTTTTTGAATAAAAAATAAAAAAATATATATTTTTATATAAATCACAATATTAAATAAAATCTTAATTAACTACCAAATTGAAGAGGACCGGTGTGTTTAATTTTATTAGAGAATGAAACGAGGTAGTGGAAAACACGGCTTTTCTTTGTTCCTCAAATTTTGGTGTTGACAAGCTGCTTCAAAGCATGTTCAATTTATTTCGCACAGCAAGAATGCTAGCTGGACAGGGCCCACCTTGCGAAGCAATGTTCCTGTCGACAACTACATCGTTCTTAGTTCTTACCCATTACAGCTCATCAACCATGATAGTGGAGTCAATGCACCACAAATATCGAATACAATATTTGCAATAGTTTAGGGTTTCTTGCAGGACCTTTTCTACTGCCTGGAAACCTTCGCAGAAATTATTTGCACCATCAAATGAGGTGTTTGGCCCATAGCAGCTGCTTCTAGGCACCTTCATCGCCTGGCCTAAGATGGAGTTGACTCGCATATATTTTCCATGGTCTGAATTTACTCGCAAAACCATGGAAGGAAAGAGGGGCAAAAGATTAATGAAACCCACAGAGGTGTCACACTAGTTGGACGGGTGGCGCACCCTCACTTCAAGTTACTCATCACCAAAGAAAGGTAAAGAAATCAAAGCATCGGCAGAGAACTGAAAATAAGGATTAGGTAATCAAATGCTACTAATTGTTTGACAGATCAGCCAACAGCTCAAGGATACAAAATGGTAGACCCTGATTTTCATAAGTTAGTGTTTTTTTTATAAACAAATTCCTGCAACCTGCTAGGGCAATCTACCACAAGCTGTTTTACCTGCAACCAACAGAAATGAAAAGGATGTAAAATATGTTTGCGAAAGTTCAAAGATTGCAATCAGATAAGTGAAATACTTTTATGCATTTACTCTTTTAGTTGTCAAAATTTCGTCACCATTGCGATCTCTCAGATATACCTAAGATATCAAATTGTCTAAATTTGACTTGTGCAGGTCAATGACATGATATCGTGTATAGCTAGAGCTGTATTGCAACATTTTCTTTAAATAAGTACATCACTAAGAAAAGAAATAGGGAATAGGCTATTGACTCCCTTTTAACTATTAAATTTCTTGTGTACCATGTGCCAGCCACATTGATGTCAAAAGAGTGCAAGAGAAGTTGATGTAAATGATTCATAAAACAGTCACTCAATTCATAATATCGCAAGAGTACAAGGAAGAATCCACAGCCTCCTTGAAAAACAGATCATGTAATTTTGCGAGTGATTCAGTATTGCCTGGTTATTATTTTGAGATAAAAGAGATAAAGATAAAATTGGACAAAAGGGACACACATCTCTCTGTATTTTCTATTTTAAAAACATAGAAATTAATTCTAAAGCTATCATAGAGACATGTTTATGTATCTGCCTTTTAAACTAAACACATTTCTATCACTTTCATATATGTTATATTTATCTTGGGACGCTAACCAAATTGCAAATTGTCTACTGTAAGCCTTCAGTCCAATTATAAGAGAAATATATAAATCCCCATCAGGATTTCGTCTAAACAAGTGACCAATTATTTGGCATCCATTGTCGCATGCTTATGAACAAAAATAAAGTAGAGCAACAATAAAGAAATAAAATTTTGAAATGCACTCCAAGAAAGTTACCTAAATTAATTCGGCTACATCCGATACCACATTAAGAAAACTCAAAGACTATTTGCCCTGTTCCGAACCTTTCACCCTTATGATATATACCTGGCAAAAAGATAGGAACTGTGTATCAAGTATCAAAGGAGCTTCAGTAGCAAGGTAAGAATGAAAAAATGAGAATAAGCAGACTGATTCGCCATATTTTAAGTAGAGTCAATAACTTTGATGATTAACAATCACCTTGAACGCTGTTGGCTTGATTAACTGAAACACCACAGCATCTCCATCTAGCAGTCCATGAGCAACTGCAAATCCTTTCCAACCACCACTTAGTCCATTCTTTCTGGCTAAATATATAACTTGATACTCATCTGCATCTTCATCGATCAAAGTGATGACACCATCTCTCCTTGGAAGGTTCCTTCTGCAGAAATCGACTGGAAGACCCTGCACCAAAATTTCCTTCTTGATCTATATCATTGCCATCGACAGTTAAATAAACCTGTATAATGTTTTACACGCCAAATTTCAGTGGAACTTGAACAATGTACAGTCCTTCTGAGGCCAGGGTTTACACAAAATGCAAGTTGTTTTGGATCTAACAGATAATTAGAGACATATTGGTGGCTAAAAAAATTAACAAAAAACAAGTGGGAATAGAAAGACATGTGTGCACACGCAGAGAAAGAATTAGTCCCCATCCATGGACGTGGCTTGAAAACTTTAGAAGCTCCTTAGTTTGTATATCTACAGTTATCTTACATAATATTACGTGGCTTATGAAATATAGGGGGTGTTTGGGAAGCCACCCAAAAGTGCTTTTGGTCCAATTTTTTTTTTTTTTTTTTGAATTTTAAAAACATACGGTTAGTGTTTTTAGATCATTTTGATGTGCTGATATCAAAAATGATTTTTAAAAAATAAAAAAACATCATTTTAATGCATTTCGGCACGAAACACACTTTCAAAAGCTACAGCAACAGCTCTCCCAAACACCCTCATAGTTTTAATGTTACTTTCCCTTGATTGAACATGACAAATTGTACGATTAAGAAACAGTGCGAAATCTAAAAATTTGACAACACAATCCACCCAAATAGACAGGAAAAGAGAATGGAAAATTGGTTGGAAGATGATAAATTTATCTCACCAGCCAAAATCCGCCAGTAACATGGGATTGAAGCATTGATTTTATAAATATCGGATGGTCAGATCCTAAATCAGACTCTAACTTTTCTGCTTTCTCCATAGCTTTTGCTCTGGCTGCATCAGTAGCATACACCCGGTTTGACAAATTTCTTGGCTTGGAAATCCTGAGCAACATCAGCATCACGCTAAAATATTAGCTTTATATGTTTTAACGCAAAGAGCTATAATTGGTTTATGAAACTTGAATCAAAATACCTCCTTGGTATCACCACTCGATCAAGAACAACCTGTGAGGAAATAAAACCCATTATACACAACCATCTAAATTCCATCATCCAGAAAAATTAAACAAAATCCCAAGATTTTATAAGCCCGGATGAAATTATCGGCTCACTTCTTTAAAGACAGGAGCGGGTTTGTTTGCGACACGACTGGACCTCCTAACCACAACCACTTGTTTCTCGACTACTCGAGGCTTTGAGCGTTTCATCTGTTGATCAAACAAAAATAGAATGAGCATCATCACACGTATAAAAGGAGAGGGAGTTATAGAGGAGATTAACTAATAACCGGAGAGGGTTTGGTAGGGGAGGGAATTTTAAGAGCTTGAGAAAGCTTGTGGAGATTGAGGGCTTCCATTCTTTTCTTGTTCTCTTCCATTCTCTTTTGGCGACTTTCTTCATATGCTGATATCTTTGCCACCATTTTTACTGCAGAACCAAAAGGTTTCGATTGCTAGGAACAGTGTGCGAGAGAGAGACAGAGGGAGGGAGGGAGGGAAACGAGAAATTTGAAATCGGGGGACACCTGTTCTGCGACAATTAGGGCAAGAAGTCGACCGTTAAAGGTGAGTGCTGGGGGATCCAATTTGTTGAAAAGCATATTTACTAAATTTTAATTTTTTTTTTAATTTTTATATTGTTTTAATATGTCAGTCTCACAAAATATTTTCAAACAAAATTCACGTTAAAACAATCATTAACACATTGCCAAAGGAGATAACAAATTCTTTTGACATCCTTGCAATTAGTATAATTTTATTTTAAGATCAAGATTCTGCAACGTATGTCAAAAATATTTAAATTTTTATTTATTTATTCTAAATTAAAATATTATAGTTTTTTTAAATTATTTTTATATGTTGATGTTAAAAATAATTTTTTTAAAAAAATATATAATTTTGATATATTTCTAAACAAAAAATATTTTCAAAAATAACTTCAATTAACTAAACTTTTAAAAACACGAATTCTTTTTCAAGATTTGACTTTGTTACGAAGATTTTGATTGTACATTTATTGTGAATTCTAGAATGATGTGTGTTTTTAACTAAAAAGATGCCATGTTAAATAAATAAATAAACACGAGCTAATTCGATCATGTCTTATCAAAATTTAACAGAGTAAATTAGATCAACTCTCTATTGAAAATTAGTTTTTTAATCCGTTCGAAGTGAAAACTAACCTAGATTAGCTACCAAATTGATGAATTACCAGGTATCCTTAGCAAATCACGAAGAGTTTGATAACTGATTTTTTCATTACATGACATATTTATGTGCTGATATTCAAAATATTATTTAAAAAAAAAAATTATTTTAAATAAAAAAAATGACCACTGCAATATCATTCCAATTGTCATCGTGATTTTCAAGTAACAGGGGCACTCAATACTCTGTATGTTGTTGCCCTGAGCTCGTTAACCAGAGTAGCAACTCACCTAGTCGTTCTTCGAGCTTCGTGGGATTGTAATCCAGCTCTATTCTGGCTTTCTCGCAAGAATCTGCCCGCTGGTGTCTCAGAACGTGTACACTCTGCTCCAGTGAAACACCATAAAATGAATTCAGCCATCGAAGGACGGTTTCTAGATCACCAACACAGCTGCCAAACAATTGATATATACAGCGAAATGATGGGGCATACACGTGTGAAAGCTTTCTTGTAAATCGAAAAATAAGAACTGATAGCCATCCAAAAGCCTCAATAACCCATAAATGAACGTTAGACCTTGGCCTTTGCATGTTGAAGAACTTAAAATAAATTTTTGCAGGATAGTTTTGGGTCGAGATAATTGAATATCCACACTTTCACCACCCTCCTACTATCTAATTAAATTAATAATATTAAGTATAGGGATAATGGTATTGTTGTTGTTGTTGTTATTTTCCTGTAGTTTACAAGGGAGGAATTCGTCCACAGAAATATACCAGGAATGTTAGCTACAGAATTAGTGGATTTACAATTCACAAAATCTACTTATTTCCACCAAAGACTCCAAAGTGTGTGTTGCAAATGAAATTACTGTACAAGTCGCCAGGAGACAAGGAGGATTTACAGATAATACACCTCAAAGCTCAAACCCCCCTGGCTCCCAAGTTTATTCTTTTGGGATGAAGAAAGGTTTGCCTCTTTGGAAACCTCGAAGCCAAAAGGCTTCACACCTAATTTCAATCTTGCACATTCACACGAGAAATTTTGCCTCTAGGTTGTCAGTGAGAGCTGTTACAGTCTTGAACTGCACTTGCATTTCATTGGAAAGATGTTACAGTCTTGAGCGGCGTATGCATTTCATTGGATTAAACGGAGCATACCTTCGGGTGGGATTAAATGGGTGTCTGCTCAAGGAAGAGGATGACCTTAAATCCCAACCTTCAACATTCTTGGGAATGCAGACGTCGAAAAGGATTTGACCAAGAACTCCATGTGGATTGATAGTTGGAGGGGTTCGCAAATGAACTAAATTTTCCTTGTGTTCATCTTGCAAGGACCCAACATCTCTACCCTCATAATACTCTGCTGAGCTTGGCATAAAGAAATGATCACTTGGTGCAATATTAACTCCCCGAAAACTATGGTGTGGATTGGCAGCTGCTTTCCTCAGGTCACTGATTGGCTCAGATATCTCATCACGTGTCCCCTCGAAGCCCATTCTTTCTCCTCCAATTCGTTGAGTTCTCAGGGAATAAATTGCAGCTGCCTTGCCAAGGAGTTCAGTCACTGCAGCGTTGTAGTCAACAGGATATGATCGATAATGGCCTACAACATTTCATATGGAGAGAATTGGAATATGCAAGTGCAAAGGAGAAGAGAAGCATAGTGACAATCTAAGAACTCTTAAAAGGCTGGTGATCAAAATTTCAAACGTCAATTATCATGATGGCAAATAAAGATTGGCAATCATACTAGCACATCAAGTTTTAACAGCAGCAACATGGCATGTAATATGGTCCTGGTTGAACATATATAATCTTAGTTAGAAACAGACCTACATGCGGTGAGTAATTCATTTTCAGAAGCTTTACATCACCACCAAGTTCTTTTAGTCTTTGAGCAAAATTGCAAATGACTTGACAAGGAGCAAGATCATCATTCTCTGAGCACAAGATTAGATATGGACCCCCAATGCTCTGCAATAAAATGAAGCTCAGTTCAAATAGAGAGAAAATAACAACAGCGCAGCGCATATGTAGAAACATGCTATTGTGTACTTACAACAGAGGAGTAGAGAGTCTGCCAATACTCAGCACGCTGTGATTCAAATCTGTGGAGGAAGAGAGCATCAAGAGTGCTACTAATTCCATTTGCCATCCAAGACAGAATTCTTGGTGGATGAGACATTTTGAGAACAGATGGGTGGACAACAAATCGTCTCCCCAGATCACTTGTAAAATCCACTGGACTAGAATCATAGATATGGCCTGAAATACAATCTCTGACCAGTTGTTGGTCATCCTATTGATGAAGAAAAGGCAAAAAAAAAAAAAAGACAAGTAGAAATGAGCTTGATATGCATAAATAATTAGTGAAACATGTAGCTTTGACCACAGATGCAAAGAGGAAATCAAATTCGTACAAAAAACTGGCATACCAGATTCAGATGTACTTCACACTTTCCCTCAATGATCTGCAATGGAAAAATAAAATTAATTCACTCATCCACAGAAAACTGCCTGGGTTGCTTCTTACTCAAACAGAGGCGGGATTATCCATCATTGACAGTTACCAAAAGGCATATGAGGTAGTTTACCTGAAGAACCTTGTACATGCAAGCTTTGGGACCACCAGAAAAGGATGCGAGGACTACAGGGCATGGCCTTATCTTTAGCTCCTGAATATAAAATAAAAATAATGAAGTAAGCAAATTACAACATAATTACTCTCAAAAGACTTTGAACTAGAGTAGTACAAAAGTTGTGGCTTAGTCCTCAGAGAGAGTGCCATATTTCAATCCATTATCAAATGCTTCGGCAAGCAAAAGGATATGTGGAGTACAAAGGCAACACAAGATCTCATTTAAAATTTTGTGAGGCAGATGAGGTACACCGGATCACAGACATATAAAATTTAACAGGTAAATGAAATGAAAGCATCAGACAAAGATTTTAAGTAGAACAACACTGACCTCAAGAAGTCCGTTGAGCATGTCATATGCTAAAATCTCAGCCTTCTCCGGAAAGAACCTGTGCAAGTTATTACAGACATTACACCCGAGGTTCAAGATTATAAAGGATTGTGAATGTGTATACAACTCTTTGCTACTGTAACCTTCCACTTTTTTGTTTGAGGAAAATAATTCCAGACATTACATGTCATGATTTCCTCATAAAACAACACAAAACTTTACAGAGAGCATGCAGCCAGTGTAACATAAGGGAATCAAACCACTGATAAAACACAATCACCAATGTCACAGTCATGAAACTTGCAAATAAATGCGAGAAATGCACATAATTCCCATTTAGAGTAAATGAAGATATCCCATGAAGTAATCAGCACAAGTTATGGACTGAAAATTTAGCCTAGCCGCCTAGGCCTGCACATCTAAATTATTCCTATCATTCATTTTAAATGCACAGTGAATTCGATTTCTATGAGAAAGAATCTTTCCATTCCCAGCATACAAAGCAAACAGGCCTATATCTGAATCTGTTTCAGCCACCAGATCCCATCAAATATTTTTAGATAAAGCTATCATCCGTTATCAGAAACGATATGACCCATAAAGGACAAAAAACTTGACTCCCTTCATCTCAACTCCACTTATCTACCTAAGCTGTTTTCCATTTTTAACCGGATACTTCAACATACAACGTTGCAAAATTCATCAAAAACTACAGTTAAGCATCATCCAAAAACACATGGGCACTAATCAAGAAAAAAATTCAACCCAAACCCTTGTTTCTGCATATCCAACAACCAAACCCATCGAAATCTTGAAAACCCAGTCAAATCCAATCAAACCAAGAAACCATTACCCAAGACAAAAACAACCGATTCGGGGGGGGAACAAACTTACATATTGAGGAACTGGGAGTGGCAAACAAAGGAATTCCAACCAAGAGACCCGTATAGGTCAACATAACTTTTCACATGTCTTTCTTGACTAGACATCCAAGGGAAAACCACCACTATCCCCTCTCTATTCATTTCCCTTCTCCCCCAATAACACCTACCTCCAAATCCCCACATTCTCTCCCTTTCCGCCTCAGAAACAGCTTTCCAGCGCTTTATCAACGGAATATGACGAGTACCGTGCCTTGCTAGCTAGCTTTTAGGACACAGAATTAAAGACAACAAAGATCCAATCTAAGAGAAACAAAAGTAGACGTAATTATATGGTTCTTCTATTAGTTGTCTCCACACTGATAATTTCTTCCTTTTTCTTACTTGCTCTCTTTTTGCCACTTTTAAATAATGCACAGAGAAGTGGAAGGGTAGAGGGCGTACCCTGGATATTCTGCTATCTCTTTTCTCTGAAACCGCCAGGTGTCACATTAATGTTTCTGCCACGTTTTCAAGATATACCCTTTTTCTGCGGTGTCAATTTGTAATTGGTTGTGTTAGCTATGTTTGTTTTCAGGGGGTAAAAAGCAGTGTTATGTTAGAGCAACTTTAATGGTAAAAGGTATTTTGAAGAGACAAATTTTTAAAATGGCTTCTTGAATAGTGTATATATGGCTTTTTTGTTGATGTGTGCTTTAATGATAAAAGCTATTTTGGAGAGCCATTTTTTTTTATTATTTTAAATATAGTGGAATTATTTTGTATGTAGTTTAATTATATAATTAATTATACAATTAATAGGAGTAAGTTATATAATTAAATAATTATTTTTAAAAAACCCTCCAACAATATAATTATTAATTTTATATATAAATTTTTACTCTCTTGTAAGTATTTATAAATAAAAATAAATATTTTTGATATAATTATATTATTTTCTAATATATATTACATTTTATATATATATATATATATATATATATATATATATATATATATATATATATATATATATATATAAAAAAGGTGGCCCCCAGCTGGGGCCACCTTTTTACCTCAATCTCCCGAGCTGCTATTTGTGGCAGCTCGGGAGGGGGATGCCATTTTTACATATGTAAATGGCATCCCCACTGCAGCTACAAATCACACAAAAAAGAGGCATAATATTATTATTTAAGTTTTGCATGCGGGGATAGCATCCCCGCTGCAGATGCCCTTATCAGACCAAATCCGGCCTCTGGATCCAGTACTAGTTGTTGTTGTTTTTTTTTTTAATCAAAAATATAATTTCTTTTTATGTTTAATTAAATAAATTTTTTAAGTAATTTTCATGTGTCAATAATTATAATAAAAAGGTGATAAATCCTGGGGAGGAAAGTGGAGAAACGGGCGAGCGCATAATGTTTGTTGTGCGCGCGGATTTTTTGAAGTCGTGATCATAGCCCATCCAAATGGGTGAGAGGGTGGGGATGGAAGCAGCATGTTTTGTTTTTTAAGATTATTTTTGGTATTATTATATCAAAATAATTTATATTTAATTTAAAATAAATAAAGTATTTTAAAAAAAAAAGCAGCACCAAGTCAGCGAAAAATAAATTATTTGTCATTTAGTTGAATTTATAACAATATTTGAGATTTTTATAGTTCTGCAGACCACATTGCTCTTGTTGCTTACTGTATTTAAGAATTTGAGATGTGGTCGGTCGACTGTGGAGAAAGAGTGCACGGCTTGCAAAGTTAAAAAAAATATATGATATAGGCTTGGAATCTGGTTCGGGATCCACCTGAAACTTTTTTATTCAATTGCTGGGTTTATTCACAAGTTAATAATTTTTATTTATTCAAATAATATTGTTTTGTTTTTTTAAATAGTTTTTTAAAATTAATTTGATAGGTTTGGTTGGGCACGGCTAATCAGGCTTGGCAGATTTTGAGGTTTGGCCTACAAGTGAAAGGTGAATATGTGGTCTTGGTCTTCAAAGGTTGTGGTGATTGATTGAGAATCTGATTAAATTTGTTTTTAAAATGTTTTTTATTTAGAAAAATATTTTTATTATTTTTAAAAATTGGTTTTAATATTAAACATGTTAAAAAAATTAAAATGTCAAAAAAATTTAATTTAAAATAAAAAATATTTTTTTTATTTTTTTTAAATTGAAACACAATACCAAACAAAATAAAAAAAGATAGTTTTGAAACAATTTTTTAAAATATATTAGATGAACCCTGCAAATATAGATTTTTAAAATATATATATATATATATATATATATATATATATATATATATATATATATATTATTTTAAAAGTGTGATGATGGGTCTTGCGAGGAGTTTGACAAATGGTTGAATGGTTTTAGGCACAATTTGTTTTTATATTTAAAAATGCTTGATTTTAAAAAATATTAAATATATATTTTTAGTATTTTTTAATAATTTTAATATAATGATGTGAGAAATAAAATAAAATATTTTAAAAATATATAATATTTTAAAAAAGATTTTTTCATCTCAAACCAATCACTCACTAGGCACGTGTGGATAAAACTATTGATATAGTAGCAGACTATAGGCTTTGCATCTGGGCATTATATACTATATATTAAAAGAGATCAAGAATCAGATTACAATAGTATTGATAGAAGCATAAAAAACCAAGTGTGTGTGTGTGTGTAAACATCAATTCTAAAGTTTGAATATTTCTACAAAGAAAAAACATTATATCAACATTCAACCAATGGCATCTCTCATGCACCACATAAAATATGAAGCATCATGTTGGGAGATTGAAATGCAATTTTAGAGCGATTGTGTTCCCTTTTATAAGCAAAAACTAACATGTTAGGAACCTCTAGGCTCCTCTTTGCATGTTTTCTTGTAGGGCATCCCTTTTTGCTGGTGTATTTATTCTCCTTTGAAACCAAAGAATGAATTAAAAAGATTTTAGTAAGCAATTTTATTGGTCTACGTAGCTTTACTCTTAGATGGACAAGTTAGTGTCGAAAGCTTGTGTTCAGCAATGAAGATTACAAAATCCAAATTGCAAATGTATCGAGTTGGTGCAAGCATATGAATCTTGACTACAAATATGGTTTATGACTGTGACATTGAATTGAGAGAAAAAAGAAGAAAATAACAATAATTTGTCTCAAAGCTTAATACTTCTTGCAGGTCTATATCCTAATGTTTTTCTTATGGACAGGTGATGTTGGTAATGGAAGAGAACTTCTAATCTGATACTGCTGGAAACAGAATTTACAAGAGCTGGCAATTCAAGTTTAAGTTTTTTGTGCATTTAGGAGAGTTTGGTTGTTCATCCCCAAGTTCTTTTTTGGACCCATTATTTGCAGCATTTTTCTTCAAATAAGAAGGTTTAAACTAGATTTTTATTTTTATGCATGTAACTAACAAAAGTGAAACAATTAAGATTTTACATCCCTTTTATATTGGATTCTTGTGTTATAAAATTTTATTCATAGTTGCATAGAAATAGTTTGGTTTTGTATTTCTTATTTAAGAATTGAACTTACTAGAAGACTTCAATCAAGTATCCTCTTGCAGCCTTTTGTTTCATCTATTTATGTTTTCATCAAGTTTTTTTTTATCTTGCTATGCTCACTTGGTTTGTTCTACAGATAGAAGAAGTGTGTTGACTTGAGAATCCATTGCATACACAAACTCGCATCCATATCTATATTTAGATCTTTTATTTATGAGAGAAGTTGTCAGCTCCATCCATTTTCTAGCATTATGACAAATATACATAATCATTTACCCACCATCTAGCTTGACAAATACTAATTTGCATAAGCTTCAAATAACCATTCCATGGCTTCTTTCAGTCTTCGAGCCCCCTCCCCCAAAGTTGCTTTAGCTGTATAGGAAGCTTATTCAATCAAATATGAAAGTGAGTGAATAATAGTGCAGGAAAAAAATTTACCTAAGAAATTGCTAAAATACCTTTACAAAACTCTCAATGGTTTTCAAGAGTTTAAATATTTATTTAAATACATAAAACAATTATTAGTTTATGTGATAATTTTTTTAAGTTTTTATAGTAAATTCTAAACAAAAAATAATAGAGATTGATTATAAATGTGTAATTATTCTTAACAAATAATAATTTATTATAAAAAAAACAAATAATGTCTTATAATTGCTTTCATTAATTTGAAACAAAACAATAGAGAAATAAATCCCGACTTACTTTGGCACTCTATTATATAGAGATTTTTTGGGATATGAGAAATCTTGAGCCACTTACGACCATTCTCCTTTCTACAATTTTTTTCAAGAAGTGGACATCCATGAATCTCTAGTTGCTTTAATTTTGACAGGTGTTAAATGGTTGTTGAACTTGGTAGATACTTAAAATTCTTGCAATCCCAAATACCAAGACGTTGAGGGGAAGAAAGGTTGGCAAACTAATCTGACAAGGCTTCCTCAAATTCCTCTCCCTCAAAACCCTTTATGTCTAATTTCTTAAGGGCAGTGAGGTGTTAAAGTTGATATGGTACACTCTTAAGTTTATCCCATTCATATATCCAAAGGGATTCAAGGGATCCACTCAAGTTGAGGTGTTGGATTGAGTTTATAAGTCCTGCAGGAAATGCCTTCAACTCCTCCAAGAAACCACCAATTCTCATTTCCTTTAGTAGGGTGAGGCTGCCTATGCAATCCTCTTTTGGGAAATTACTCAAACTCCCACAACAATTGATTGATAATTCAATAAAAAAACATAATTGTTGTAAACCATGTCAATCAATACTGATAAGCTTATCACATAATGAAATCCATAATAATCGAAGTGAAGACAATTCTTGTAAATCATTAATATGGATAAGCTCTCCACAATTCCATATCACTAATTCCTTTAGAGATTTGTAACATTGTAATCCATTTGGAAGAGCTTCCAATTTACAACCATCAATCATCAATTTCTTCAAAGAATATTTCAATTCTCTGAAATCACCAGGAATTGAGGTCAATTTAGGACAGTCATATATAATCAATTTCGCTAGAGATGTGCAGCATTGTATGCTTGGAATGGATTCCAGCATTTCACATTCCTCAATCCTCAACATTTGAAGAGATATGAAGCAATCAAATTCACCAGATAATATCTCAATTCATAACATCCATCAATTTCAAATTATAATAGAGATGAAAAACCACATATCGGAATGCTTTTCAACTTGTCACACTCCTCAATCCTCAACTTTTCAAGACAAGAAAATACTTGATCACCTTCTCCACCTGGTATAATCCATTCTTCAAGACCATGCTTACCGAACAAAGTGAGTTCTTTTAGAGCTGGAAACAATACTTTTGCCTTTCCATTGCTACTATAGAACTCATTGCCTATACATTTAACAGTACCCATTCCACTCATCTCTAGAATCTTAAAACGAGGAAGACATCCAAGTGTTGGGAGTTGTCTACACTTGCTATAATTTTTTAATCTTAGTGTTTCAAAATGGTGGAGCTGTGTGATGGATTCTGGAAATGCTCCAATAGCAGTATCCGAGATATCAAGATATCTCAAATGTCTCTACTTACAAATTGAATCTGGTAACTCAATGATACCAGACTTTTGCAATTTAAGAGTTCTCAAGCTTTTGAAATTCCAAAACCCATTGAATACATCAATCATTGAGAAAATAGTACGTAATTTTCTAGCATCAATTGTTTGAAATATTGACTCAACATCCCTATAAGAAATTAGATTCAAATGACAAATATGGGACTCACCAACTATTGCCGAACTCGCTTCCACATTTAATGTTTCTAATTTTGAGACTGTAATGCAAGATCATGCATCTTGCAACTTGTTACAATGTCATTACTATTCCTTTCAACATCTGGGAAAAGGGAATTTGCAAGCAAGCCATTGAAACACTTGTTGCCTATGTCTTCTATCCTCCCATTTGATGGCCTGAGAAAACCTTCAGCCATCCATAATTGAATTAGCTCTTTCCTTTCAATTATGAAATCTTTAGGATAAATAGAGCAGTATGCAAAATATTTTTTCAATGTTGGCAATGACAAGTTATCAAAATTGAGTCTCAATATGTTTAAAGCTTTATTTCCATCCGCTGTATCCCAAATTCTACTGTTTAGAATTGATTGTCACTCCTTTGTCTCCTTTCGGTGCAGTGTTCCTCCCAAAACATTAGCAAGCAATTAAAGCCCTTCTCATTTCCTTGCAATGTCTTTTCCAATAAACTTCAAGTCTACAGGTAATGTTGCTCCTCCATCCCCGCTCACTTTTTGCTTGATAATGGACCAACATTCATCATTTGATAGTTTTTCTGGCTTGTGCTGAATCCCAAGAGAAGTTTCCATCATGGTTGCTATTTATGTTTTGCGGGTTGTAACAACAACAACACCAACAACATTCCCATTCTTGCTGCTGATTTTTTACAATTGCTCCTTCAAATCATCCCACTTCCTATGGTCTTCATTCCACACATCATCAAAAACAAGAAAAAAATGTCTTATTTTCCAACTCTCTCTTAAGGTTTTGAAGAATTGCATCAAGATTGTTCAACCCACCTGTAGTTTTGTCAATCATTTGCAACATTGCTCCTAAAATCTTCACCTTATTAAAATCATTAGAAGCACACACCCATAGAGTCACATCAAAGTGTTTTCTCTCCATTACTACTTCACAAACTTTTTTGGCAACGATAGTTTTTCCAAGACCAGTCATCCCCACCATAGGGTCAACCGCAAGGATATATTGTTTGGTCAAGCTAGACAGTTTGTCCATAATAATAGAGATATCATCCTCCTTTCCTACAACTTACGAGCTATCAAGGAGTGAATGTGTCTCTCTATCTAGATCGCAACAAACTTCTTGAACTCTATTTTCTTGTTGTAGAGATGTGGATCCAAGCCCAAATCTTGCAACATCTTCTCGGATTTCATCTAGTACTTCATTGATCTTCTTAATTATTTGACCCATACTCAAACGGAAAACAAATGGTCTGTGAAGTGAAAAAAAGCCATATACCTTTCCTTCTTTTTTTGTATCTTTTCGGAGAATCTCATACGCAAACTTGTCCAGAACATCTTCGGCATCATAAGCTACATCTTGTAGCCGCTCCAGCCAAAGCTTCACATACTCGTCTGTTACTGCCCTTCTGGAGCACAGCTTGGATCTTGGTCAAGGACTTGTTAAGCCTTTGCAGCTGGCCCTCCAATCCCCAAGCAAGTCTGATCCCTTCAGCAGCTATGGAAATCACTCTTTTCAAAGTCTCCTCCATGGTAAACTTAAAAAGAAGCTCTGCTGCCATATTGTCTATCGAAGAAGTAAGATTTGATGAAAAGAGAGAAGTGTGGTCTGAAAGTTTTGAAACGAGGTGCTGTTTTGGAATGATGAGATGCGTTGTATTAATTTATTCATGGCAGTGGCAGCATCTTCCACGAACCACTACGGTTAAACAAATCTTACTTCTTCGATATCCTCAAATCCAATGTATTAATTTATTCATGGCAGTGGCAGCATCTTCCACGAACCACTACGACCAAACCCCTCTCATTTGATTTCATCTTTGTTTTCTAATCAATGTGAAGAGATTATTAGGGGGCATGCATCAAAATGGCAGCGGAAAGAGGAAGGGAATCAGTGAAAGAATATCATTCTTATTTTCTTCTCCTCCTCCCCGTTCTTCTTGATCCAATAGTTTCTGTTTCTGTCAATTACAATATACCAATTGAGGTGCACCAGAGCGTTCCTTCCCTGAACTGGTGGCAGAGGGCACATCAAACCTATTACACACTCTTAAGAAATTCTCCTCATCACTGAATCTCTTACAGAGGACCACCCACCAGAACTATATGAACAATGATTCCTGGGTGGAGGAGGAAATGAATCTATGAGCTGAATTGGATGCCGACTAACGTGAAATGGAGGTGAGAATATTCATGAATCGACAGTTTTCTTTGCTTTGTGTTAGTGTGTGTAGCTGATCTTTCAACGAGTTGATCTTGCTCTACATCTATCTGGAAACACAAGCAAAAATAAATAAATAAAAATCAATGATACTTCTTGCATCACAAAATCATAACAGTCTACACAAGTTTCATTATGTTATTTGATCGGAGACTCTGCAGGCTTCACCAAACTCAACATTCAAACCAATACGCAAACCCATGAAATGGAGCTAGACTAACATTCAAACCACACATATAGCAATCAGAAAAACAAAAAGAAGTTGCAAGAAGGAATTTAGAGACTGGAAAACAAAATGATATATAAGCATTGGAGAAGGTACATGAATATTTTTATTCAGTATGCCATATTTTGATAGCTTAATCTGAGAAGAAGATAAATGATTAACACTGTTCAAGTGCAGAAAAAACCAGTGTTCAGGGAGAAGAACACCTCTCATCGGGACTAATAAATCAGCATGATAGATCAGGTCAGCATGTCCAATAAACAAGATAAAACTACCATGATGACTGTTAAAAAAAAAAAAAATGCTTCATCGATTGTTCAAAGAATGCAGGTGATCCCACCCCACTCCTGAAGATTAGGTGAAGATAAATTATAATGTCCGAGGACAAATTGGAATTAGACTGCAAATTCTCAGCACTCTGAGCTACGACGGTCTGTACCTCTTCTTCTCCGATGGCAGTCCTTATTAATAGGTGTAACCTCGGTCTGATTTTATAGAGCAATCCTAAGTTTATTGATTTTAAATTCTTTATTTAATATTACATGTTATTGATTAAATAATATAATTTTAACGAGATATCCTTTAACATTTCAATTTTGTTTTGGCTAATGAGGTAAACTCCACATAAAAGCATAGCAGCATGCCGTTCAGCTTTGTAATATTTTAACTAGTTTTCGTTTAAAAATACTATATTAGTATTTTTTTTATAGTTTTTCAGTACAAAATTAACAAAAATATCATTTTTCTTACATCATCAAACGCCCCAAAAAGTCAACAACGGCTCGGCGCCATGGACAAATACATTTCGGGAATTGGAGTAACTTTATGCGGGGACCACGTTAAATGTGAACATATAATTTTAATATATTCTCATTTAAAAATATTTTTTATACATCATCAAACGACCACCAAAACCGCTCGGCACCATGGACAAGGACATTTCGGGAATTGGTGTGACTTCATGTGGGGACCGCGTGAAATGTGAACTTCCAGCCCTCCACTGCGGGACCACGTGAAATCGTGACTGTTTAGGTTTTTGATTGTTTTTAAAACTAATTTTAATTTTTAAATGTATTAAATTAATATATTTTAAAAAAAATTAATTTAAAAAATTATATTTATTTAAAAGTATTATATTTATTAAAAAATACATTAAAAAAACACACACATTGCCGCTAGATGCTGCTGGATGTCAATGAAAGGGTTGTTCAATTAGGGTTTTGAAATATATATATATATAGATCAGGACTTTTTTTTCTGAAAATAATTTGATATATATTTTTTCAAATTAAATTTTTGAATATATATATATATATATATATATATAAAACCACGATTGACAGGATAACTTTATGATTGTAGATAAAAAAAAACTTAGTTTGAATTAATATTTATTTTAAATTATTTTTTGTAATAAAAATAATATTATTTTATTTTAAAAAAATCAAATATTATTTTGATTATAAAAAAAAAATGAATTGCTGGTCTATCCATAAACTATGTTTTCGAACAAACGAGAAAAAAGACCCTAATTCATCCTCTTTATATATAAAAACGATATAAGGTACTCTGGTCAAGCAATTTTTTTTATATAATTAGGGTATCGGGCTAGCTCGTGCATATCACAACTAATCCCAGGATTTATTTAATATTTTTTTTTATAACCTGGGTGTTGGGTAAGTTTATGCACACCATAACTAATCCCCGGACTCACTGAACATATCCTGCAAACGCAATGAGCATGCAAAGCACCACGAGAATGATAAACATGCATGATGAGACTTGAACCCTGATGTAGAGTAAAAAAACAAATTTCTTTAACCCTTAGGCCAATATCCCACTTGCAGCTAAGCAATTATTGTTTATTCATAAAACATTGCATCGCTATACTTCTGGAAAGTTTTTTTTTTTTTTTATGATCTCGGCTTAGGAGTTTGACATGGTGACTCCATGATTTAAAATTAAATTTATTTTTGAGTTTTATTATATATTATTTTTTACTTTTTATTGATGGGATCAAATTTGAATAATTTAATAGATTAGGATTATAATTTGATCGATCCGCTAAATCTCAAAATCAATAATTTATTTTAAAATAAAATAATATTATTTCTTATAAAAACAATGAATTTCTGTAATTCATGAATTGACCTGAAAGTATATTATTTCTTATATTTTTGAAGATTTTTCCACCTAAGTCCAAAACAAATTAGATTTTCTCAAAAAAAAATATTATATGTTGTAAGGAATTCCACGTGGAATTTGATAAGGGGGATTTTTCCACAGTTCGATCCTGCATCAATTCCTCGCGAAAACATTGTAATGACTTACATTTATTCTACAGTAACTCACCGGTCCTGGCAAAATAGATGCTTTTTTTCTCTTCAATTTTGTCATCAGATTTCTTTTATTGATTATTTAAATTGTTTTTAGATCGATCAAAGTTAAACATGTCAGGCTAAACATTTAAATCCGAATTGAAAAAAATATTTAAACGAGGAGGTTTTTTTATTATTTGTATTTTTTATTTAAAAATATATTAAAATAATTTTTGATTTTAGAACTTTAAAATAATTTAAAAATATTTTGTTATTTTTCTTAAAACACTTTTCAAATGGTCCAGATTAGCACCTATATGAGTGGATGTATGGGAAGCACTTTATAAAGTGCTTGTCAACAAAAATTGATTTTTTAAATTAAAGTAAAAAAAAACTTTGACTTCGGACCATCCATACCTCACCATCAATCCTTCAACTTCAAACGTGATTAGATTTTGAAACTACAGGTGGCAAGGGAAAGCATTGACATGTCCGTCGTCCTCCCGATGCAAATTGGCACGCGCCATGAGCCCGGGGTAATAAATTTAAAACATTTATAAAAAACTCTAAATGTTCACTTGCACGCGCCAGGCATTTAGTAATTTAAAACATTTATAAAAAACTCTAAATGTTCCCTTTGCACGCGCCAGGCATTTAGTGTCTTTTTACTAATGTTATTATGATTATTTTTTAAAGTATTTTTTTTAAATATATTAAAATAATATTTTTTTATTTTTTTAAAAAATATTTTTGATATAAAAGATCTAAAAATATTATAAAATAAAATAAAAAATCTTTTTTTTTTCATAATAACTTTTAATAAACACCACCAAACATTAATGCCCTTAGGGCATCTGCAATGGTAGAGGCATTTTGAGAGCCAAAAATAAAAAAATAATATTTTGGTAATTTTGAGTGATTTTCGGCACTGCAATGGCAGTGCTATATGCAAAGTTAAAATTGACTTTCATCACATGAGCTGCTATTTGTAGCAGCTCATGTGCAGTGAAGGCAAAATTTTGAGGACAAAATTTTGGCGCCACGTATATATATATATATATATATATATATATATATATATATATATATATATATATATAATTATATTAAAAATATTTTTATTTTATTTAAAAATATCTCAATAAAAGTAAAAAAAATTATATGGCGCCATGTGTATTATATATATATTAAAAAATAATATAATTATATTAAAAATATTTATTTTTTATTTAAAAATATCTCAATAAAAATAAAAATATATATATATAAAATTCATAATTATATTACTGGAGGATTTTTAAAAATATTTTTTTTCATTCTATAACCTATTCCTATTAATTGCATAATTAAACTATATATAAAATAATTGCACTATATTTAAAATAATATTAAAAAAAATGGCTCTCCAAAATGGCTTTTACCATTAAAGCACACATCAACAAAAAAATTATATATATACTATTCAAAAAACCATTTTAAAAATTTGACTCTCCAAAATATCTTTTACCATTAAAGTTGCTCTTACGGCTACACCCATTCTTTGTCAGGCTCTTATTCCCTCTTGTACTCACCGAATCAATTAAGAGCATCTATGCAACTAGAAATCCATGGAGAGCATGCTTCTTTTAATGCCTTGAGTGTGTTTTTTTATATAAAAAAGTTATCAATTTTTTTTTATATTTTTACATTGTTTTTATATCTTGTAGCTGTTAAAATAAATTTCAAAAAAATAAAAAATATTATTCTAGTATATTTTAAAATAAATAACATTTTAAATGATAATTATTATTGTAATATCAAATAAGCTCCTAGCAATGCGATTCAACTTGCTATTTAAAATTATTTTTTTTTATCTTACTTAATGTTTTTCAAAAAACAATTATTCGCTAATATAAAGAGATGTTTTTAAAATTAAAAAAAATATTTTAACATATTCTTAATTTAAAAGTATTTTTACAAAAAAAAAACACAACATAAACTGATAAACTGCATGGCCAGACATAAATTTAAACAAAAACTTGTTTCGTACCATTATTCTTCACCATTTTTTCTCAGCCTCGTCAAAACGAACTAGCTAGACTTTCTTCAGCTTGTATTTGATGACCCTTCATGTCGTGTTTTTATTCGCTAAAATAAGTGACAAAACGACAATGTCATTGGTCCTGGAAAACACGACTTTCATTCTTGTTAACTTTGTATTATATATTTTATGTAAAAAACAAATAATAATAATAATAATAATAATAATAACAATAAATCACGGCCAACAGGAATCTTCTATGGGTACTTCAAGAGTGCAGTTCGTGGCCAATATATATCTAGCTAAACTAAAAAATCACAAAAATAATACAGCTTAGCATCACCTGCATCAACATCGTGGGCTACAAGTAAAAATATCAGTATTATTTTTTTATTATTATAGGTATTATGGTCAATTTATATATATATTTTGAATAATTTTACGGGTTTTAAAATTAATAATTATATAAAATTTCAGTAATTATTATATTAATAATCACAAGACTCAAATACGAAGAGCAAGCTTTTTTTTTTATCTCAAATTCTTGTGAAAATTTTGCCGGAATCAATCTGATAATGGGTGTGTTAAAGCTAAGGAGGGTGGAAGGACATGGACTGCGAATAAAAAATATAAAAAACCTCAAAAATACCATATAGATAGTCTCAATGTTATCGTCAAGTAGTCTTTTATATAGATTTTATCCTTTAATAATCTCTATAAACTATCAATTAAGATTTTTTGTTCATTTTAAAAACGTTCGGTCCATATTTCCAATGTGACCTACCTAATCTTAATAGTTCACAAACGAAAAGTGTCGTTGCCCTAACGGAATTAGTCAATATTCAAGGTTCCATAGTTATATTAGATTATAATATTTAATTTTTAAAGTATATTTTTTCATTTATAGATATATTGAAATAATATATATTTAAAGTTTATTTTTCATATTATAATATCAAAATGATCTGAAAAATTTTAAAAATAATTTTAAATAAAAAAATATTATTTTGTAATTATTTTTAAAACATAAAACAAACATAATCATGAAAGCAAAGGAATTTCGTATTGAAGTGCTAATGTGTGGTTGAGCAGTCGTCCAATTGCATGGATATGGCTCAACCATCCACTCAAATTAGCACACCTAGCAAAACCCAGTCCAGTTTCTTACCTCACACGGAAGTGGGACGGGGAAGGATGCGTTCCTCGCTCCACAAGGAACTAGAAATCAATTATATATAAATAAATGTTCTTTTTGTCTTTTTATTATTTCCTGTAAATATTTATATCAAAATTGACAAGTATAAGATATTTAATAATTAATTTTTAGCTAGAAAATATCTCCACCTCATATAATTTCATTGCGGTCGTATTATTTCACAATCACCGATGACTTCATTATCACCGTCACTATTTTCATCACTGTCAGCATCGCCGCCTTCACCTCCGCTCCAACTCCTCCTCCAACACCACCACTCGGCAAGAAGCACAACCACGTATATCTCAGCATCATTATATTATCGTTATATTTTTTAATCAATCTCCAACAATATAAAATATTTTATGATATTTTTTGTCATACAAAAAGAAATTTCCATTAAGCTAAATTAATTGAATATTTAAAAATAAATATTATTATATTAACCATAGTTTTTGAAAAACAGCGAGGAAATAGAAGGAGGAGGAATCACGCACTCTTAATTCACACCAATTTTTCCATGCGCAAGAAAGGACACATGCAAAATATTCTCCCACGCACGACAGGAATATTTGAACAGAAACATCACGGACTAGTCGCGCATGATTTTTAAACCGCATCGACGGGCATCCTCTTTCGGCCGATTACCTAACCACAAGGGCTCACGTTAGCCCAGAGACGTCAAACACAAAGCTCATTTGCAAGCTACCTCATAAAACGAACCTTTCTCTCCCCAGTTATTAAAATTGAAAGGAAAGAAAACAACAATCATTACTTGCATTAATTCCTCCTATTCAAAGTCCCGATCCACCGCCCTCAACCTTGGCAGCAAGCGCACGATAGCACTGGCTCAGGCCACCGCGCGAGCACTGACTCATCACCGCCCTTCATGACCACAGTGATCTATAGATGTATGTAATGCAATAAAGAAGGATTTGAGAGAGAAATTAGTGGGTCTTATGGTGGGATGAGGAGGAGGAGGAAATGGCAAGAGGATTGAAATTGGGATGTTCGTATAAGAGAAGCACACTCATTGTTTGCTCTATTAACATTGTAGTTGCTCTCTATGTTCTTCGCTCTCTCTATGCCTCCCTTTATCTTTACACCAATAGTGATTATGACAAAGGTAAATAAATATTCAGTTTTTTTTTTTTTAATTTGAATTCTGGAGATATGTACACACACTTATTTTTTGTGCTGTAGTTGTAAAGTATACGCCGGATCAGGTTAGGAATATGGAGGAATCAATTCGCATTCGAAGAGAGAAAGAACCTGTAGAGCTTGTTAAAACTGTAAGCATTTTTATTTTGGGTTTTTAGATATCGTTTGATTAATTTGAGGTTTAGATTCCTTAATTAGATGTTGGAAGTTCAATTTAATGAAGTTTTTTTTTTTTTTGGTTGAGAAAAGGTGAAGGAACTCAAGGAGGAGTTTAACAGAGGGAAAATGGTGGCTGGGTTGCCAAAAGAGGTTAAGGATAGGATAACTGATGAGATTCTGCAGAGATTGAGAAGCTTGAATGCAAATGCTAATGTCAGTGAGCAGAGAGGTAGCTTTATCTTTCAATTCTGTGTCGTTTTGTTATACGATTGCCCGTGTTATGACAGATTGGCTAATGCAATTCGGATAGGCATGGACACTTGGTTTGTTGGATTCTTGAATGCTCATCTGATTTTAAGTATATTATTCATCAAAGAAACACTTATTTGGTATACTGCGGGGGGGACGTAGAGAAGTAGAAACTATTTTTTTTTTGTGTTCGCTCGCTGAATTAGTGAATGATAAAGTGTGGTGTTTCATTTTTGTTGTTTACTCTTTCTAGACATGTTATGCTTGACTGCATTATGTATAACTGAACCAAAGAAGAGCGATTGAATATACTGAACCTTCCTTTTTGTTAGGGGCCTATCCCCCCAACCCTATATTTGTATCACATGCTGGAAAACAAACGAGAGCAGGTGTTCTTTTTTCTTTAATAGGATCCCCTTTTTTATTTTGATTTCAAGCAGATGATATTACTGTTTTATAAGGAGTGTAGAATTCAATGGAATTCACTATCACCACTGTTATGAAATTAATGACAGTAACGTAAAATAAAAGGACACAAACAATTTTACGTGGTTCGGCAAATTGCCTACGTCCACGGGAGCTGTAGAGGATTTATTAAGAATTGAAGAAACAATGCAAGTTTTGTTTCTATCACAGCTGCAACAATAGCTACGTTGCACACACTCTCACCTATACACTTCAATCTAAGGTATATATATAGATGTGTAGAATAACCCTAGTAAATTACGTAGAGAAAAGGAACTCTACTTAATTTACGTAGTCAAGCTAATTGATGAGCTTTCAAAGAAGCCAATCCTTATCTGATAAAGATCCTTATCAGATGATGATGATCCAGTTATCACAATGCATAACAATTCTCCCACTTGAAAACTGGAACATCCATCATATTGTTTTCTTCCTTTGACTCCTTCACCTCTACAACTCTATTGCCCCTGTTTTATGTTGAGAGACCAACTGAAGTTGCGCACAACTTCAGTTTATCAAGTGTAACACCCTTTGTCAACATATCTGCTGGGTTCTTTCTTCCACAAATTTTCTCAAGTAGCAATTGTTTGTCATCCAACAATGATTTTATAAAATAATACTTGATTGAGATGTGCTTTGTCCTGGAATGACATGCTGGATTTTTTGCAAGAAATATAGCACTTTGACTGTCAGTATGGAGAGTACCACTCTGCCTTTCTTTACCCAATTCTTCCAAAAAATTCTGTAGCCATATCATCTCCTTTGCAGCTTCTGAAACTGCAATATATTCGGCTTCAGTTGTAGATAGGGATACTGTCTTCTGTAAATTAGAGCCCCAAGACACCGCAGTTCCCCCATAGGTGTAAATAAATCCAGTGGTGCTCTTTCTGCTATCAATATCTCCAGCTAGGTCAGCGTCAACGTAGCCCTGCACCACCAGGTCTTCTCCTGAGAAACACAAGCATGTTTCTGTGGAGCCTTTTAAGTACCTTAAAATCCATTTCACTGCCTCCCAATGTTGCTTCCCTGGATTACTCATGTACCTGCTCACAACTCCCACTGCATGGGAAATATCTGGTCTGGTGCAGATCATAGCATACATAAGTGAGCCAACTGCTGAAGCATAGGGAACCTTGTTCATGTAGTGTCGTTCTTCTTCTGATTTTGGTGACTGGTTTTTGCTGAGTTTGAAATGATTTCCCAAAGGTGTGCCAACTGGTTTGGCATTGTCCATGTTGAACCTGCTGAGTATTCTTCTTATATATTCAGCTTGAGAGAGTGTCAGCGTGCCTTTGATTCTATCTCTAGCAATTCTCATCCCAAGGATTTGCTTTGCAGCTCCTAAGTCCTTCATTTCAAAATACTCTGACATTAGTTTCTTCAATTTATTGATCTCGACAATATTGGCCCCTGCAATGAGCATGTCATCAACATACAATAACAAGATAACATATGAATTTTCAAATTTCTTGACATAGCAGCAATGATCTGCTTGACACCTCATATACCCAGCACTAAGCATGAAACTGTCGAATTTCTTGTACCATTGCCTGGGGGCTTGCTTCAGACCATACAGGCTCTTCTTCAACCTGCAAACTGAATTTTCATGTCCCTGTGCTACAAACCCCTCAGGCTGATGCATGTAGATGTCTTCATCAAGGTCTCCATGAAGAAAAGCTGTCTTCACATCTAGCTGTTCAAGAAATAAATTTTCAGTAGCAACCATAGCCAGTACTAACCTGATGGTTGTGATTTTAACCACAGGAGAAAAAATTTCAGAATAATCTATGCCCTGCTGCTGTTGAAACCCTTTCACAACAAGTCTAGCCTTGTACCTCTTACTGCCATCATGTTCAGTTTTTATTCGATACACCCACTTGTTGTGCAAAGCTTTCTTTCCTGGTGGTAGTTTTGTTAACTCCCACGTTTGGTTTCCCAGTAAAGAGTTCATCTCTTCTTTCATTGCCAGCTCCCACTTGCTAGAGTGTTCATCTTGCAAGGTTTCTTGGTAGTTCTGTGGTTCTCCACCATCTGTCAACAAAATGTAATTCAAAATAGGTGAGAAACGTTTTGGTGGTCGTGTGATCCTGGTTGTCCTACGAATTGCAGCTGTAGGGGTGTTTAGTTCCAAATTTGACAGAGGAATTATAGAAGTGGATGTACTGGATCCACTCTCCTCATCACTCTCATATGATCCTGGATTTAAAATGGATGTACTGGATCCACTTTCATTTCTTTCAGGTATCATGACCTCTGATAAATCATCCAATTTCACAAAATCAGACTCCTGATGAGTTTCTTCTTCATTTGGATTGATCTTGTCGTTGAACATAACTTTCTCATTGAAAATTACGTTCCTGCTTCTTATGATTTTCCTTTCCTTGTCATCCCAGAAACGATAGCCGAATGCCTCATCTCCATAGCCAATAAAATAACATTTTCTTGACTTAGACTCAAGTTTATTACGTGCATTAGACTCAATCAGAACATAAGCAAGACAACCAAAAGTTTTAAGATGAGAAAACTTAACCTCTTTCCCACTCCAAACCTCCTCAGGCAGTTCATTATTCAATGGAATTGATGGTCCTCTGTTTATCAGATAAACGGCAGTGCTAACTGCATCTGCCCAAAATGTAAGTGGCAATCCAGCGTGCAATCTCATGCTCCTTGCACGCTCATTGATGGTTCTATTCATGCGTTCAGCAACTCCGTTTTGCTGTGGTGTCCCAGGGATGGTTTTCTCCATTCTGATGCCCTGAATTGCACAGAATTCTTTAAGCCCACCATCAATGTATTCGCCACCATTATCAGACCTCAAACACTTCAGCTTTAAGTCTGTTTCTGTTTCAACCATGGCCTTCCAAGTTTTGAACACATGAAATACTTCAGATTTATGTTTCAAAAAATAGATCCATACCTTCCTACTATGGTCATCAATGAAGGTGACATAGTAACGAGAACCTCCAAGAGAAGCTGCTGGAGAAGGTCCCCACACGTCTGTGTGCACCAAGTCCAGTTTTCTTGTCTTCAGTGCTCTTCCTCCTTTCAAGAAGCTGACCTTCTTTTGTTTCCCCATGATGCAGCTTTCACAGATGCTGAGATCAACTGTCTTCAGTTCTGATAGCTTGCTTCTAGACAGGAGTTCTTTCATGCCTCTTGGGCTCATGTGGCCGAGCCTACAATGCCACAAGTCTGCAGTGCTTTCTGCAACAATGGCAGCAATGGTGTTGTCAGGACCAGTAGTAGTATAAAGTGTGCCAGTTTTCTTACCTTTAGCCAGTACTAGTGCCCCTTTGATGACCTTCCAAGTGCCATTTGAGAACACCACTGAAAAACCACAGTCATCAAGCTGTCCAACAGAGATGAGGTTCTTCTTTAATTCAGGAATGTGCCTGACATTCTGTAAGATCCATTTGTTCTTGTTGGGAAGTGCAATATTAACATCTCCTATCCCTACCACATTCAGAGCTTCCCCATCAGCTAGATACACCTTCCCAAAATCACCTGCAACATAGTTTTGCATTGATTCCCGATGGGAAGATGTGTGAAAAGAAGCTCCTGAGTCCAGTACCCAGTCTTCTACTGAACTATGAACAGCAAGCAATAGAGCATCTTGAACCTCTTCAGCTACCACATGAGCACTGTCAATCTCAGTCTTTCTGGGATTTTTACAATTCCTCTTTATATGGCCAATTTTGCCACAATTCCAGCAAGTTGCTTGATGACCAAGCCGTAGCTTGCTTTTGCCTCTTGATTTTGATCTACCTCTGTTTGAGTTTCTGTATTGTGCTCTTCCCCGAGAGTCAACATTCAAGGCTGAGCTCAAGCCTGAGATCTCACCTGAATCTCTCCTACGCACCTCCTCAGCCAAAATCAAATCACGAATATCATCATAATTTAATTTTGATTTCCCAGCAGAATTACTCACAGCCATTCGCATGGCTTCCCAATCATTAGGCAGTGATGCCAAAAGTATCAAAGCACGTATCTCATCATCAAATTCAATTTTAACAGATGATAATTGATTTGTAATGGTATTATAATCATTCATATGTTGTGCAACAGACGTGTCATTTGACATCCTTAAATTGAATAGCTTTTTCATCAAATGTACCTTGTTATTTGCTGATGGCTTTTCATACATTCCTGACAAAGCTGTCATGAGTTCCGCAGTGGTTTTCTCCTTGATGACATTGTGTGCAACAGATCTTGACAGGGTTAGTCGAATAACCCCTAGGACCTGTCGATCCAACAAATCCCAGTCAGTAGCTGTTATGGTGTTTGGCTTTGTCCCCAGCAATGGAAGATGGAGTTTCTTCCCATAGAGATAATCCTCTATCTGCATCTTCCAGTATCCAAAATCTGTGCCATCAAATTTTTCAATTCCTGATGATTTCACGTCTACCCCAGCCATTATTTTCACAGATCCTTGAACCAGGCTCTGATACCAGTTGTTATGAAATTAATGACAGTAACGTAAAATAAAAGGACACAAACAATTTACGTGGTTCGGCAAATTGCCTACGTCCACGGGAGCTGTAGAGGATTTATTAAGAATTGAAGAAACAATACAAGTTTTGTTTCTATCACAGCTGCAACAATAGCTACGTTGCACACACTCTCACCTATACACTTCAATCTAAGGTATATATATAGATGTGTAGAATAACCCTAGTAAATTACGTAGAGAAAAGGAACTCTACTTAATTTACGTAGTCAAGCTAATTGATGAGCTTTCAAAGAAGCCAATCCTTATCTGATAAAGATCCTTATCAGATGATGATGATCCAGTTATCACAATGCATAACAACCACCACCTGCGGGCGCACACATCGAATTATCTGGTTTTGTTTTATTATGAAGTGCTTAAACATGTGGTTATGGCTCTAAACACCATCTCCTCCATCAATTACATGTTTCTTCCATTTTGCAACAACCCCCCCCCATGCCACACCCACCTTCATGTAAGGAATCCACCACCTCTATCATTAGCTCCATGCCACCACTTACTGATTGTGGTATCATGTCATCATAATTGGTGCTACCATAGCTTCTGTGTCTCATGTCTCTCCACTGCAAACTTCACCTCTACTTGCTTAGTACTATGCTGCTGCTGCCCTTCTCGAAGATTTAAGTATTTGTGGCTTTGGTTTTGCTATGTCAAGCATCCTCTTATAGTTCTTTTTTTCGTATTTCAGTCCCAAACTACAATTTTGTGAAAGCATACAGAATTTGTGTCTAATTTGTTTCATGTGACTATCAAATAGCCAACTGGAAAAGTAAATCATAAAATGCTGTGCATTGTTTGTTAGCTATAATTTTTTCATAAACAATCAGATATTGCTTGGAATGAAATTAAATTGAAAATCTGATCCATTTTAATTTATTTGAATAAAAAAATTATAATGCATTGAGGTTGTGGTATTTTAGTGTTGATGTTATGCTTTGAATCCTGTCATCTTTGGCATGGAAAATTTCAGCCATTCTTTTTTCTGAAAGCTGTAAATATTTCCTTCTATATCTTAATCTATGCCATATCTAAGCTCCCCGCCTTAAAATTTATCTAAAAGCATTCTTTGGGAAGTTGACAAATTTTTTCATTGATGAACACTTTCTACTCTTGAAATGGTGACCTCCTGCCTCGTGAAGGTCTAACTGTACTGTCTGGGTTATTTTGGACTGATATCATCTTCCTGAACAGTTACTAATTTACTCAGCTGATGACATCCAAGTCCTGGTTGTTCGAGAATTTGATTACTGCTTTTTAATTGCATTTCTGGTCTCATTTTCACCATTTCACAACTTTTAGCAACAATAAAAGTATGATCCTTAGAATGTGATCACTTGCTTGTCTACCATGGGGTCATCTAAGCAATGTAAAAGGGTATGAATAGGCCATTTAACATGGTAGCCATGACTTTTGACCTTGTGTACATTGATATCATGTCACTTATCTTCGTTTTGCTTATCTGTTGATAAACAGATGCCATTGAAAGCTGGCGCAAACAAAAACTGCAAGAGGTCAAACAGTTGGTCCATGGAACAGGGGGGCTGACTTCATCTGTTCTGCAACAGGAAGCTGGTATGCTTTTGTCCTTGGAAGTGTGTGGTTTTATAGTAGTTAAATGTCTCTGATGCCCTTAAGGACCAATCATGTTTTTGTCTGTAGGAAGCATTAGGGATGCTTGTTTTCCAGACCCTGCTCCTTACTCTTGTGGCTGAATGTTCTGTAGGTATGATAGAAAGAGCCCTGGAGTCTGATTGGGATGTGCTGTCAGAAAATATTGGCCTTTGGGTGCCTGCTGAAGTAATTCACCAGGAGCACAATGATAAGCCTGAGGATGAAGAAGAGCCTGGTAATTAAACCAAGGTTTCTTTTGGTAAAATCTTTATAATTTAATGCTGCTAGAATCTCCTCCAGAGCAGAAACAAGTTTATAGGAACCTGCAGTCAATTTGAACCCACTGCTGATATCAGCTACCACCCCAATTCTCCTTTCACTTGAAATACGAAAACATGATGAAGTTCATCTCCCATATAGGCATTTACTGATGAAACAAGTTTATGAATGCTTGTTTATTTGTTTCTTTTTTTTACAGAGGAAGAGGTTCTGCCTGGCAGGCCATTGCCAGCTGAATGCCGTGCTGAGCTTCATGCTGATTATGGTGGTGCTGCTGTTAGATGGGGCCTTACCCATCACAAGGAAAGTGCAGCTGACTGCTGCCAAGCTTGCTTAGATCAGGCAAAATATGCTAAGCCTGGTGAAAAGAAATGCAACATATGGGTCTATTGCCCGTCAGAGACAGGGTGCTATTCACCAGATATCTATGAACATAAAAATCAGGAGTGCTGGCTAAAATATGTAAGAATTAGCTTACTGTTTAATCATGAGTCAATTTACACCACGATTCTAACCAATCTAATGATGACTTCTTATTCTATCAAATGGCAGGCCGAAAAGCCTAAACTGAATTTCAAGGATAAGTATTCTGACTGGTATAGAGATTCCCACCCAAATGCGCCATTGATTGTTCCCTGGGTTTCTGGTGTTGTTAGTGCGTGATTGGATGTTACAAACCAACTAGGTTGATGCTAAATTGCTTTAGCTGCTATCTATCGTCCTGTCACAGTTCTACAAAGACGTGGAAGCTACCTCTGCTGATACCATCGATTAGGCACTCCTTACACACTGATCCGGTGAATTTTGATATCTTTTTCTTTTTCTTTTTTTTTTGGGGGAAAGGGCGAGGATTATGATTCTTCGTTTAAATGCAAGAAGCATTTTGTAACACGGGGTGCAATAGTCCTGGCGCTGATGATTTGAAAGCGTGGATCTGTTGCCCAGGCAAGGCGACGCTCTTTAACAGTTAGACATCAAGAACTTTGAATATGGATTAGGCGTAGAAGACTGGTTCGGTTGTTTGTAATAGGGATGGGAAAAAAATGAGTTATTGAAAGAGATGCGATTTTGTAACCCTTCCCATGCTACTGGATTAGCCTCTTGTACAAGTGTAAAATTGAGTTAAACTGGCCTCCATCAAGAATTTCTCCAAGTTTTTAATTTTAAAATAAATTAAATAAGATATTATTTTGATAAAACGCAATTGACTGATGATCTAGTCAAATCCAAATAGATCAATACTTGAAAAAAAAAAGATATGAATTAATACATCCGTAATGCTACTCTTTTTATTAAACCGATGACCAGGTTATTTTTTCGGGCCAGTCCTTAACGAGGAAAGGTAATACTCAGGTGCATACAATCGCTGGGCTTAGCCCAGGTCTGATTAGCCCATTGGATTAAATCAATCAAACACACAAAAAAACAACCGGCCTAACCGATTGTAAATCTCCCGGTCTCCCACCACCAAATCCGCGCTATGAAAAACAAAATAGCCGACTCGAAAATGTCGTCGTACCTCAAACCACGCAGGCGCAAATATGCAGGCAACGAAGAAGAAGCAATCCAATGTGTAACGATTAGCAGCGGCCAGGGTTCTGAAATCAAATCAGAGCATAAGAGATTAGCACGGTTTGTTTCTCCACTTTGCCTTCTCTCATGACCTGTACCCTTCTATTTCTACATTCTAGGGTTTTGCTTTTTTCCTTCAATTTATATTTTCGATCGTTTGATCAATTAAATCTCTCTCTCTCTCTCTCTCTCTCTCTAATCTTAATTACCAAACAATAACTAGAAGGACCGAAGGTTAGGAATGCAAGCATTTTTTCAGTTTTAGTAGTAGACTTGACTGTTTTTTTTTTAATCTGAAGGAAGTAAGGCTTTTGTTTTCATTTTTTGAAACCTGAGATGATTATTTATAGTAATTAGACTCAATTAATAAATAGATTAAATTTATATATTTAATGAAATTCCTACGATCTTTCCTTCGGCCGGGAAGGAGCTATCGGAAAATCTTGCTAACTCGATCTTGCCCTAGGTCCTGTCCTTGCTATATTATTTATCGGAACCCAAAAACATAAATCGGATAATTGGTTAGAGAATAAGGAAAAGATAGCGGAAGTTGTTTGATTAAGCTCTCGAAGCGAAAGTGGCATCTACTTACACTTCTTATTCTTTTATGAGAACGCTTTTCGTTACAGAAAGATGGGATATGTAGATTCTAACTCAGCGAATGGTGGCCACTTTCATAGAGCTTAGCTGGTGTGTTACTGGAACAACTGCTGTATTACTTTGCGTTGTCTCTTACCTTATCAAGTAGTTGTTCTTTTAAGTTTTCCTCTGTGTTTATGCTGCGACTTCTGTCTTCTCTAAAAATCTAATTTGTTTTATTCTCTATATTTTCCCCACCATCTTTATTTTGCTTTGGATCTTAGTAGATGACTTGTGTTAAATCATCTATGCAGTTGGTAGCATTTCAGATCGTGTAAAAAGCGGTATTGAACCATGCTTCATTGGAAGAATTCAATCCAAGAAACCTACTACAATGTTTTGTCTGTAAAAGAAGATGCTAGTTATGTAGAAATCCGAACAAGTTATCGATCTGCCATTCTCAATTATCATCCTGATAAATTGCAAAATGCAAGTCAGGCATCTGATCCTGAAGAGAAATCGGATGATAGATTTATGAAGGTGCAGAAGGCTTGGGAAATCCTGGGGAACTCAATGTCTCGTGCAGTTTATGACAGCAAGCTGCGGGCTTTGAGGCAAGACAGTGAAGTCTCAGAAGATATCAGTTTAGAGGAAATGATGATTGAAGACAACGGGGAAATCTTTGAGATGTTTTACCAGTGTCGATGTGGTGATTATTTTTCCATTGATTCTTCCGAGTTTGAGAAAATGGGATACACATTATCGAGGGATGAGCGCCGGATATCAACCGAGACACCAGATGCTTTTCCAGCATCAGTTGTTCTTCCTTGTGGTTCTTGTTCACTACAAGTTCGTCTTTTGATTAATGCAGACACTAAGGTACCAATCGATGATAATTTGTAATGTGTCTCGTAGTGGATGGCTCTTCTTTTAGTCTGATTTTGCTTGATTGTTGCAAGAAACATGGGAAGATCCAAATCAGCTCGACGATATTCCACCATTTTTGTTCTATGTAAGCGAAACGCTTTACTCGAATTTCTGTCAGGAGTGATTCGTGTTCCTGGGAAGGTTTATGTAATGTGATTGTATTCGGGTAAAACACAACCACAAATTGAATGAGATCGCACTCACAAATCATGACTACTAGCATGGGTACTTAATTATTTAATCACAAATTAGTATTTTAGTTTTTTAATTTCTTTTTGAGTTTGAAAAAATTATTTTAGGGTTTTTTTGTAATATTTGTTTCAAGTTTGCCATCGTTTTCAACATCATAATTTTGTTATTTAACTACAAAGAATATATATATATATATATTACAAATTTTTTTTCATGATTTGTTTTAATTTAAGTACAATAAAATTAATAATGTATAATTAGATTATCACTAATATAAAATATTAAGATCAGTATAATAAATTATGGTTTTGATTTTTTATGAAAATTGTCTTCATTCTCAACAAACAAACACTTTTCAAATCTTAATTAAAAAAAAAAAAACTCACGAAATACACCCTAAAAAACTACTTCTTTCACCAATGGGAGGAGGGGGTAAAATTTTAAGCCGAAACCGAGACAGTACGAACACTCTCTGTGGATGCTGACCTTGTGGGCTGAGCTCCACTGTAGGAAGAACAAGGCCTTTTGGGTTGCAATCAAAGAAGGCAATCCATAAAGAAACTCCAGTAAAATGGCGAAAACATAAAATCGGCTAGCAATGAAAATTTACAGATTGATTAGATCCAAAATCCTTTCGATGGGTTCCGAAGAAGGGAGAACTCCCTGGAGCGTATTTGGGGGAGTGAGAAGCATGTCCTCATCAACCCCAGAAACTCTTATGGCTGAAATCGACACTGCTATCAGCAAATTGGAATACAGCCGTGCCACGGCACTTCTCGACTCTCCATCACCAACACCCACCAACACATTAAAGACTAGCATGAGCTCCGGATCAGCTGCAAATCCTCAATACGATGTCAAAAAGGCGGATGCGGCTTACAGGTCGGGTTGTGCATCCTTGGCTGCTGGGAAACTTGACGAGGCTCTTCAATATTTGAACGTCTCTCTCTCGAAATGTCCTCCTGATAAAACCTCTGCTGTTGCCAAGCTTCAGTCTCTTATTTCTCTAACTTCACAGCAACTCCAGAAATTGCCCACTTGATTCTTTCATTTTTGGTATGTTTTACTTCTATGAATACCCTTTGATTTTGCTACAATTTGATGATCAGTGGTGAAATATTTTAATAGTCCTGACCTGCAATTCTTCCTTCAATTTTTCTAGATTCATGTTTTTTATTGCTTCAAATATTCTCTCTTAGAGGTCATCTCAGTTCCTCTGGCCCTATTTTCCCCTTATATTCACTATTTATTATGCAATAAAAGAGATGAAACAAATCAAAACAAGAATCATGCTAAAGCGAAGGAATTTTAACTTTCGAGTGTCAAAATGATTAGATCAGCTCAGATCCTTTAGCCCTATTTCTCTCTTCTTATATTTACTATTTATTTTGCAATAAAAGAGATGAAACGAATCACAACATGGGGTCATGCTTAAGCGAAGGAATTTTAACTTTTGAGTGTCAAAATGATGAGGTCGCATGACCCTTTTTGGGAGGCCAGTTTGGACCAAAATAGTTCTTGACAGGGGGTTTCAGACACTAAATATTTACGTTCTCTTAGTTTGAAATAAACTCATTAGAACTAACAATAATAAATTTTTTTGTCAATAGAAACCAATGGGGTTTTGAATCATTAGTGCTTATTCACACATGGAAACATTCTCTAACTGCCTTTTCCTTTCTCAACTTGGTATTTGGAGCAGTTGGCTGTCTGAATGCTTTCCCAACTTCTCGTGCAATTATTTGACCTATTCTACTTGGTATGTGGAAACAAGAGGTAGAGAACAGAGGAAATGGGAGTTACAGCGAGTCATCAACGTTTCCAACAGTTGAGTGTGATCTTAATCAATGCAGTACATGGCATGTTCTTCTCACTTGCTCTTAGCTTATTAGTGGTTTTGGCGTCAGGATCAGACATTGAATTAGCTTTGAAATTGTTCTGTATATGGAACTGATCAAATCAAATGATGGATCCATCAAGATGTATAGTTTTGTATCGTGAGTCTATATTATCTAATATTTGTTGTGATGTATCATTTCTAGCAGCTGTCCATCGTAAAATTCTTTTTTACCCTAATCTTTCGTGTTGAGACATGTATTTTCTACCAACTTCAGTAGAGATGTTTTCATTTGAACAGTGAGATTTTATGTTTGAATCTGTTTCAATGTTTATTTTGCAAGCATTAACTATTCTGGCCATTTACCTTCAAGGAATGTGAGAAAGTTAAGGAAACCTGAGTTGTTTTTTCTACGAGTGTACAATCCTCTATATTTAATTACTCAAAAAAGTACATCATCTCTGCTGTAGGCGTAGGTAGCGACATCAAACGGTCTGTGTGGAGGTTGAAAGATGACTTTTTTTTTGGGTGGCATCAACCCTAGTGTATACATTTTACAACTTTCTTTGTCAATTCAATTACTTAGCTCTTTCATTGCTTTGTGGTTGCCCTTCTTATTGCGAATATGATCCCACACAAGTTCAACTTTGTCTATGATGTAGATGTAGCGGCATGAGACAGATTTTCGATTTTTATCATGCTGAAAAGAGGTAAAATGTCCGTTGTGAAGGGTTTGTCAGGAGTTTAAAAAATGATATTCTGCTGGTAGTATCTGCGCTAGTTTCTACGTTTTACTGTTTAGTTTGTCAATTCAGCTGCTTTGCTTTTTACATGGCCATTAGTTGCCCTTGATGGTGTGGATATGATCACATATCAGTTCTCTAACTCTGTCAACTCAGTGACAAATCTAGGTCTGTTATGAACGTGTCATTATCAATAAATAACTCGTGTTATCAAATACCTTGTCCTGGATTTAGTCCTAGTTTGTCTTACATCTGGGGATGAAGATCGCAGACAGACTCCCATATCTTGCTGCTCCGTATTTGCCTCTGGTTCTAAATTCTGCTCTAGAAACTTGGTGCAACGGATTGAATGCTACCAATATATCAACCATAGTTGTCAAAACTAGCCAGGATTTGCTCCAATTTAGGCCCCATGATGCCATGTCAACCTCCAGGCCAGGTGAACAAAAAATGGTGTTTTTCGAGAGAAAAAAAATAACAATTAAACGACATTGATTTGAATAAAAATTAAAAAAAAATGAAATAATATCGTTTTTTTGATAAAAAAAAACTAAAATAATTGGAGCTGATCAAATCTCATTCAGGATTTAATCAAGTCATGTTATAATATATCAAATTTTCACAACGAATTCGATTCAATCCTAATTTGACCGCTACGAGTTACTAACATGGAATTGATAAATATTTGATCTCATCTGCTTTCGTGTAGCAGCTCATCAAATTCTAGGTGCATAGTTACATTGTAATCAATTAACAGAATCGGGATAAAATCCAATGGTCATGTTCTGTTCTTAGTTTCTGCAACACTAAAGTAAATTAATGGTGTTTCTGGGGGCCTCTAATGACTTATACGGCGGTGCAGCATTCTAAAGTCGTATAAAATAAATAGCATTTTAAGTTGGGTATCATGTCTCACTTCACTGTGACTTCTGCTTAAAGTGATTTCTTGAGAAAGACAATTAACACTCGTTTAAGACAACCACATGAATTGACAATCGAGGGTCCCCATAAGGATTTTTAGCACAAATGGCGACGAGAAACTTAGTGGGATTTGTGACTAATTTGTTAAAATGTCTTTCTACTTTTTAACTTTGTCGTCACCCCAAAGGATAGAAAGCCAGTTATGTCAAGAAGATGAAAGGCAACTATCACTGGAGCAAGTCAATGTGGACATCAACAAAAACTCTGACTTATAAATGTTAGTGCTGTGTATATTTGCTGTATCATGTCATTAAAGTTGGAAAATCCCACCCATCTGTCTTCGCCAAGATGAGTGTCTTTCACCATGAAGAGCCACCAAATCATTCTAAGAAGTGCAAATTCCTTGCTGCAACTTTGAAGGACGTGTTTTCGAATTGCAGCACTTGCGGCGGACAGATTTCGACTCCAAGCCCGGAGGAAGAGAATCCAACTACTGACGTTGATGATGACCAGGAAGTACTCACGTTTTCACAAGGCAAATTTCATGTTTTAACTTCCCATCTTCCTTGCTAATCTAAGTGTTTGCCTTCTTTAGGTTATTGTTTCCGAAATTCGAAGCCGGGCCATGGAAAAGTTGAGACACAAACCCTTTGTTTTCACTGACAGCTTTTCCTGGGTATACTCTCCGATGACGGGGGAATTGTTCGTAACTCCGAAGGCTGCTCAACAAAAGGAGGAGGATGGCATCAGTGACGATGAAAATGATGATGCAAGAGAGGATTTTTTCTCTGTAGGGAGTTATTTATCCTGTTGTTCGAGTGCTTTGAGCAGGGAAGTATTTGTTTCTGCCAAGACAAACTCCTCTCCATGTTCAAGCCTCAACGGGTTTGAGTTTCCAGATTTTCCAAAGCGCTCGATACTCGAGGAGTTCTGCTGTCACTGTCAGGGATGGCCATTTGGTCTATGCAGGAAGGCTGTGTTACTTCCACCTTTGCCCAAATCGCCTTCTGAATCCTGGTCCTGGCGTAAAGGTGCAAGATCTGTCAAGATAGCTTAAGAGTTGGATCATCCTTCATCCTTTTTTGGCCTTGTTGGTAGTGGAAAGCACGCGTGTAAATCAAGATTAAATAGTAAATAATATCCTCTTGGTTATGAGAAACCCTCTGTATACCCCTCTAAAAATTATAGCTGGTGAATGCCTAATTCACGAGTGATGCTCTCATCTGCTGCGTCGGAGTTTATGAAATTGGTAAAAACTACCAAACATATCAGCAAGGTAAACAAACAACATCTTCTCTTTTAAACGATACCCCCTTGGCCCCTTGGCGAGCTTGCTCTTGCCTCACCAAGCACCAGCCCTCTTCGTAACAAAAGAAAGAGTTAGACAGTTCAATCGTATTCATCAGCATCTGTAGAATTCAAGGAAGAAAAACCACTGTTGTCATAGATGTAATAACTAGATCAATTGCTGTCTTTGAGACAAACTTTACAGCAGATTTGAGTCCGTAAGTATCAATCACAATTATGCTGTCAACAAAATCTGATCCTCCTTAGTTTTTTTATATCAATAAGCAATCTATTCGCTGTACAGAGCTGTCAAGCAAGCGACATCCAGCCACTTCATGGTCTCAAAACATCACTTATCGTTTTACACCACTGATTTTCATGCCGATGAGTAAATAATTGCCACCAAATTAAAGGGATCATCAAACCAGTTAAAAGTACAAACCAAGGGAAAAACTTCGCCTTATTTACTTGCCCACGGCCAAACCATTGCAACGGTAGCTTATTTTATCATACAAACATTGTCGGAAGAGACTGTTATCAACCATCACATGGAAGGAAACTTGTAATACGAAATTTAACAACTAGTAGAAACAGCAGCTTTACATTGTCAGCATAGATAAGCTATTATTCAACAACCAAGAGCTTCAACTTGAAATATTTTTTCAGGGGAATATCAAATTATGTCTCCAACTATTCAAAAACATGGTTCAAAATTTTGAAAGCTCAAATCTTTCCAAATTGAAGCCCTAAGCTCTTTGCTCAACATAAGAGCCAGCAAGCCCAGAAGTGCCAAGAACAGTAACCTGCATTGAAAGTAATAGTTTAGAAAGTTGGACACCGGACTTTGAATTAATTTGTAGGTTACTGGAAAAAGCTCAAGGGTGGACATCCTTTGAGTGTGTCCTAGGTGGTCAGCACTACTAGGTTATCGCTAGATATACACTATTTGTCAAGAAAGAAGAAAGGTCAGCTGCATATAACTTGTAAAGATCTTTGATGCCTGTCCATGTTTGTTTTGTGAGATAAACTAGGCCATATTTATCACATATACCCAGTATGATGCATTGTGGCAAATAATGGACAAATCAAGTGCCATAAAGTATATAGTTTTGCTAGCATACACTAATATAATTCAACTAGATCATGTAGCAAAGTTTGTGGCATTCAAAAAGGTGCAACAAGTTTTGGTACCTTGCCCCACTCAGCACCAAGGCCGGAGCATCTCATCTTTAAGTATATCATCCTTGATCCCAACTCTGTCTCTACCTTCTTCCTCAAATAACCCTCATCAGGCCCAAATGAGTCCAAATACACAGCATAACGTTGATAAAAAGTACGAATTGCATTAGCATGCAACTCCGGCAAAGGTTTTACATTCTGCAGAATAATACAACCATCAAAATGTGTGAACTACCGAGATGGCTGAAAACAAGAAGTCATGAAAATCCATATAAATTTACCTCGCCACTCAATCCAATGATGTCATCAAGTTCCATTTTCAGAGAAATGATCTTCCCTCCAAATTCTTCAACAGCTTCAGCTGCACGGAAAACATTCTTCAAGATCTCCTGGCCAGTCTTGTCATCAGTGTTTTTAGACAAAACTTTCTTTGCATCACTGACAACTGCATTAGGGAGCTCATCCCAATTCGTAGCCATCAAATCCTTGAAAACATTTAAAATTTCAGGATCTTTAATGTCCGGCAAGTGAGTTACATCCTCACTAAAAGATCGTGAACTTCCTATGCTCATCGCAAAAGGAGACCTGAAATCTGCGTTGGATTTGCATCACAAAAAACAACTTCAAAGCATAAACAAACTGCAAACTACGAAATCCACCACACCTCACAACGTATTCTATGAAAATAAAAACACATGGCATCATTCAATATATCCAGTTGTATAAAAGCACAGACATGGTAGCATTTGCACCCCAAAGCAAGATCGCATCAAGGGCCATTACTTCTAGTGTCGAGCATAATTTTTCATATCCATCATCTATGCAAAACAAAATGCACGCAAAACATTCCCGAGAAAATAAACCAATAAAAATCATGAATTGACCCGATAGCAAAATCTATGTCGCTGCTTGAAGTTTCCAGTCCATAATTGTGCATCAGCAAATAACACAAAATACAATGCGAAAAAACACACACAGCATGTTAAGACTTCAAGGCTGCACAAGTAGATGTTTCGAAGATAACCCCTTTATCTAAGGCTCAAAAACCAATAAAATTAAAGGAGAAACTAATCAAATTAGACCTCAAAAAGAGAACCCAAGAATAAAATACAGTAACACGAAGTGAGAATTCATAACTTCAAATGGAATCTAAAAGAGAAGAAAAAAAGAAGTACCGCAAGGAATGCGTTTGGGGGTAGTTAAAGGCGCAGAGACAGTGAAAAGAGATCGAGATGCCAGGTGGTGACGGAGCTGGCTGTGGCTAATAGCAGCAGAACGCGAAGATCTAAGGCAGGCCGCCCTGTATATGGTTCTCAGTGCTCCCATCTTCTCCATTTTTTCTTCTTTTTTGATACCAGTCTCCTTGGTGATTCGCAGGGGAAATTTTAGTTGAGAGGAAAAATGGAAAGACAAAATGTGAAGAGCACTGAAACTTTGGGCACTTTTTTGGGTCTTCTATGGGCTGGGCCCAAATATTTGTGGATTACAATCATGGCCCTTAGTCAGATCAAATTACTTTCCAATCAGGAGGCGGAGGAGAGATATCAGCTACAGTTTAATAGTTAATTATCAATTAGTCCCTCTAATTTATAGTAATTATTGTAGTATACAAATTAAGAATGGTAATGGTTGTCTATAGATCAGATTTTTTTTATTTTTATATCTACATCATATTTATTATTTATCAGATAAAAATTTTAAATATGCATAAATTATTCATTAGTGTCTCTTGTCTATTATCATTATTAATAATCAATAAAAATTAAAATAGTTAATATATATATAATAAAATGATAATGATAGGTATTATTTATATATAAGTGCGTTTTATATCAATATTAAAGTATGTGTACACATATATTATATTGTATTAAAAATCTAAATATTTAAAAACTATATTTATATTTTATAAATATATATTTTAGGTTAGACTCGTAGGGTTTTGGATTAGGTTCAGGTGGGTTTCATATTGAATTTTATAATATTCAGACCTTATTCATTGTTTATTAGACTTTTTTTTTTAATTATTCGGGCTATTTTAGATTAAATTGTCTTATCTGATAAAAATATTTGAATATTGGACCATGTAAATAGCAGTATTGAACAATGCTTCATTGGAAGAATTCATTCCGAGAAACCTACTACGATGTTTTGTCTGTAAAAGAAGATGGTAGTTATGTAGAAATTCGGACAAGCTACCGATCTGCCATACTCAATTATCATCCTGATAAATTGCAAAATACACGCCAGGCATCTGATCCTGATGATAAATCGGATGGTAGATTTATGAAGGTGCAGAAGGCTTAGGAAATCCTGGGGAACTCAATGTCTCGTGCAGTTTATGAGAGCAAGCTGCGGGCTTTGAGGCAAGATAGTGAAGTCTCAGAAGATATCAGTCTCGATGTGGTGATTATTTTTCCATTGATTCTTCCGAGTTTGAGAAAATGGGATACACGTTATCGAGGGAATGAGCGCAGGATATCAATCGAGACACCAGATGCTTTTCCAGCATCAGCTGTTCTTCACTGTGGGTCTTGTTCACTACAAGTTCGTCTTTTGATTAATGCAGAGACTAAGGTACCAATTGATGATAATTTGCAATGTTTCTTGTAGTGGATATTCTTTGGCTGATGTTTCTTCCCTTAGTCTGATTTTGCATGATTGTTGCCAGAAACATGGGAAGATCCAAAATCAGCTCGATGATATTCCGCCATTTTTGTTCCGTTGGAAGCTAAACGCTTTACTCGAATTTTCTTGTCAGGAGTGATTCATGTTCCTGGAAGGTTTTTGTGATATGATTGTATTTGGGTAAAACACAACCACAAGTTGAATGAGATCACACTCACGAATCATGACTACTAGTATGAGTTCTTAATTATTTAATCAAAACAGGTTATTTAGGTTTACTTTAAAGCAAATCAGGTCATGCACTAAATATACTAATACGATGGAATTAAGTTAGAGAGAGAAAAATTAACCATTGAGTTGACTATAAATGCTATTAAAGAATAATCTCATCTAAAAATTTAAGTTGATAGGTGAAGTTCCATAATATAATTTATATTATTCTTTAACATACCCCCTCAAGTGAAAATTCTTTTAACTTAAAACTTGTACATGTTTACATTAACTTGTACTTCATTTTTATCAAATAGAATGAGGGTAGTGAGATTCGAACTCGTTACCGTTAGTTTAACAAGACTATGATGTTATATTAAAAAACAATCTCACCTAAAAGGTTAAGCTGATAGATGATGTTCTATAATATAATTTATATTATTCTCTAATAAATATTTTTTATATTCAAAATAAAAGGTAACTTGAAAATTTAATATATATATATATATATATATATATATATATATCAACTTATATTTATAATTATCTCAAAAATAAAAGTAAAAGTAATTATACTTTAATTTTATAATTATCAAGCTGTGAACAAAAGTAAAAGTATAAACTGATATTTATAATTATCCCAACTGCCACCCACCCACCTACTCCCATTATGTCAGTATTATGGCAAGATGATATTGGATACTATCTATACTCAGAATCTAACAATAATTATAAATATGAGTTTATACTTTTACTTTTGTTCACATCCGGCTTGACAGAGGACTTTCAGCTTTTACTTTTGTACGATAAATATCTGTCTATTTAGGAATGAATGTTCGAGATTATGATTTAGATTTTTTTTTAATGATTTTTATTTAAAAATATATTAAAATAATATATTACTTTTTTAAAAATAAAAATTAGTTTTGATATAGCATATAAAAATAATTTAAAAATATTAAAATAATTTAAATATAAAATAAAAGACAAAATCAATTTTTTTAAAAAATATTTTCAAAAATATTTTTAAAATACAATAGTAAATATGATTTGGAAGTTCACTTGATTCAATTTTAGTCCTTACCATTGAGATAATAAGCTGTCCGTAATTAGGATGAATAATTTAAGTGATTTGAGAGTTAAAAGTGAATTTAAATAGGCATAATCTTTTTAAAAATAAAATTTCTATTCATATAATATTAATATTTATTTGAGAAATCTCGTTTTATTTTATTTTAATTAGTCCCCTAATTAATTTTAGTTTAGAAAATTGATAAAAAAATATATAATAGATTTATGATATTAAATGAATGAACTATACCTCGAATTAATAGTTTAGCACTTGAACTTCTTGATAATTTTTATTTGATAATATCAATTGAATACGAGAATAAATTATTTATTTTATGATCGTGGTTGATATTGTTATGATTCTGCTGAGTATTTGTTTTCTATAATATCATATGTATATGTTTTGAGAATTTTCGAAAAATAACATGAAATAAATGAAAGCAATAAAGTTATAAATGAATATAAGAAAAAAATACATTTTATGTATTATTTCTGAAAACATAAGAACTGGTTAGTTAATTAATTTTACTAAATTACAGTGACCAGAGTTTAAAATTAACACTACTTTGCAAGTAAAGTTTTCAAGATGACAAAGATCAAGCATAGCCTCCCCTCAGTCTCTCTCCAAACTCATGAAATCAAGCAAACTAGATATTGTCCGAGGTCAAAGAGATGGCCATGTAGAGAGACCAATACCCGAAGTTCTTACACCACTTTCAACCGATCCCATCACAGGAGTTTCGTCAAAAGATGTTGTGGTAGTCCCAGAATTGAACATCATCGCTCGCCTATTCCTCCCTAAACTCACAGATCCGAACAAAAACCTAGCTGTCCTTGTTTTTTTCCACGGAGGCGGTTTTGTTATCAACACACCTTTCACCACCACATACCATAACCTTGTAACCAACCTTGTCTCCGAAGCTAATGTTGTTGCTGTTTCTGTTGATTACAGGAAAGCTCCGGACCACCCTATCCCAGCTGCATATGAAGATTCAATGGCTGCGCTCAAATGGGTTGCTTCCCATTCTAATGGGGATGGACCTGAGCCTTGGTTAAATAACCATGCTGATTTTCAACGTGTTTTTTTGGGTGGTAGTAATTCTGGTGCTAATATTGCTCACAATCTGGCTATGGCTGCTGGGAATCCTGAACCGGGGCTTAGTATTGGACTTCTTGGGATTGCTCTGGTACACCCTTATTTTTGGGGGTCGGTGCCTGTTGAATCGGAGGCAGTTTATCCAGATGACAAGGCGACAATTAACCGGGGTTTCGTGGATAAGATTTGGCCATTTATTTGTCCGTCTAACGCAGATAACGACGATCCACGGGTCAATCCGATGGCCGAAGCTGCACCAAGCCTAGCAGGCTTGGGGTGCAAGAGGGTGTTGATTTGTGTGGCCGAGCATGATGTGCTGAAAGATAGAGGCCGGCTTTATTACGAGGCCTTGAGCCGAAGTGGATGGATGGGCGTGGTTGAGATATTTGAGACGCTAGGAGAGGGCCATGGATTCTATTCTCGAGACTTGGAGTGTGAGAAATCTGAAGAGTTGATACAAAGGCTGGTTGCTTTCTATAAAGACAAATGAGACTCTGTTTTGATAGAGGAAGGACTGCTTGCTCTTGCTTTTGTTACGATCATGTCAATGTACGACATCGTTTTAAGTAAGCCCTCGACAAGATATCTGTGTTTCGATTTTAGTTTGTTCTAACGAGTTTCCTGCTGCAATAAAACTCATGTAATGTGGTAATCAAATACTATTAATATATAGATAGTGTTTGTTTTTGGGTAAAACCGTGCTTTTAAATTAATCTTACCTGCACTGTTTGCTCTCTCATTATCCTTACCTCTTGTAATTGCTTAGAGGAAATTATTTCAGAGATGAAAGCAAGTCGATAAAAAAAAACTTCTACGGGTTGAATATATAATGAATTTAATAATTTTAAATACATATATAACTCTTTTATTATCAATAAATAATAAATATATTCTTATTCAAAGCAATATATGTATATATATTGAGATTTGTATGTGTTATATTGAATTTAAAAAATATAATTGTCATGTATGTATCTATACAATAGAAATGTATCTAACGAGTTAGAATTAAGTGGGTGCATGGTGTCGCGATGCGGCTTGCAGTTGAGGTGCACCGCGGGGCCAAACACAAGAATACCAAACGGGACCTTAGATTTTTTTGTGGGTCCCGTCTAAATACTACGATTTCACCTGAGTTTTGAAAAGCATCTTTTTGATGCTTTTCAAAATGAACATGAACACATGTAAGATATGAAACCAGAGCAACACGAGCTGCAAAAAATCCACGTTCAATAATTCTACCATGCTGATATTACAAGAACGCAGACATATCATTTGATCATACCATCCCATTCAAAGTTGTTCCAATAGCTGGTATCACCCCAAGACCAAGCACCAATTCCAAGCCTTGTTCCAGTAGATGATATCTGCCATGTCTATCACTGCATTAAGTAGTCGTTGACTTCCTCTCATCGTCGACGTTACTTCCTCTCATCATTGACGGTCACGTCCCTATCTCTCTCTCCTTGGCCAAACACCAATTCCAAGCATTGTTCCAATAGTTGATATCTGCCATGTCCATCGCTGCATGGAGTAGCCACTGCCTCCCGCTCTCTCCTTGACCGTCACAGCCCAATCTCTCTCTCCACAGACACTGCCTCTCTCCCTCTCCTCCACAGTCACAGCAGCTCCCACTCTCTCCTCTTATTCATGGCAACAACATCAGGTGCAAAGTTCAAGCCCTTCTCTTGGCCACCATAGGGCACCATTTCTGATGCCACCATCATAAGAAGAATCACTTCGGTCTCCTCTACTTGCCGATACCTATCGATGACCCTCTCGTCACAGTCGGGCATGTTACTATTCACGTGTTACGTGAACAGTAACTTCGTGAAATAATTCACGAAGAATGAAGTGCACCGTTTTGCTGCATCTTTTTTTTCACTTTTGATTTTTGGGTTGGGCTGCTCTCAACCCAACCCAAATCCGACAGGGTTGGGTTTTTAGCCCAACTTGGCTGGGCCGACCCATTTATTAGGTAAAGCCCAATTTGATTTTTTTTTTAAATATATATATTTAAAAAAAATGTGTAGATAGACATTAATCTTGATGAAAGGAAAAGGCTCGTGATTTCGTTTCACTCCACAATCATGTTGTTTTTCGATTGATTATTAATCAGAAATTTTTTACTAAATTTGGCTTTAGAATTATATCTCGATAATTGGATCGCAGATGTTGATACTAATGATATTGTTGCTAGATGTTGTTGATCCATCAAGTAGCAAGGGATCGCATATGCATTAACGTGTCGATTTAGTTCGTGATGAAATTGCAAGTAGTTTGATAGGAGAATAAAAACAAATATATAATTCATTTGAATTATTAATTATATTTTATTATGATGATTATGAATCTACAATGTTTAAAATAATATGTGTGTGTGACCTTTAAAGTAATTTCACAAGTTAACATCAATATGAAAAGCATGGTAATCAAATACATAAAATGCCCGTTTTGCTAGCGTTCCAATCGGCGTTTCATCCATTTTTTTTCATTTTAAATAAAATTTTTTTGGCGTTTTTAGATCATTTTGATGTGCTGATATCAAAAAATATTTTAAAAAAATAAAAAAAATCATTTTGATGTATTTCTAAATGAAAAACACTGTTAAAAACAATTGCAACTATACTCCCAAACACCCCCAAAACTGCTTTTCATTAAACTCAATCTCAATCACAGTTTTAACAAAACACTTTAATTTCAATTACGAGTCATAACTAAAAATATTTTTTATAAAACTATTTTTTTTAATTTCAATCATAACAGCAACAATTATGCTAAACATGCTCTAAATTGTCGTTCCTGCTTTCACAGGACTTCTTGCTTTTGCCTTTGTAAGGTGAATGGTCTTTTCTATCTCAACATTCAACAACTTTACTTTGATAGTCTTTCCCATTGTAACTAGATTTATGCAAACGAGTACAATGATTATTTAATGTTACAATGAACAAGATAAGAATAAAGTTAATTTTAACTAGTACAACTTTTTTTTAATATATATATATATATATAATATTGATTTGAATATGAGAATTTTTCTTTTCTTTTATGTTTTATCTTCAAAAAATAATTCATTAGCTTAAGATCGAGAAAAAAAGAAGACGAAACGAAACTCATTATAAATTTACGATATTTGTAGCGAGTATTTGTTTCCTCGGCAGATACTAGGCATGGCCAACTCTGTTACCTCCCCTCTTCTAAATTTTTTTATTTTTTGCAATAAAAAATTAGGTGATTTGCAATGGGAGTTTTTGTTAAGAAAAAAATTTGAAGGGCAAAACTGTACAAGCTGGGCATAAATATTTTGGACTCTTAAATATTTAAAGGACCCAGCACAAGACAATCTTGACCCTTTAAAGAACAAGAGGAGGAGGAGAGATCCCAACAACCATATAGCAGTTATTTATCACTTGGCTTGGAGGTGCAATCATCATTTTGTATAAATTTTTTTTTATTTTTTTATTTTAAATAAATATATTTTAATATTTTTAGATCATTTTGATATATTGATTTAAAAATAATTTTTTAAAAATAAAAAAAATATTATTTTAATATATTTAAACACGAAAAACACTTTAAAAAGCTACCGCAATCACACTCTCAAACATCCCTTTAATGCATTTTGGCCAAATTTTGATTTTTTTTTTGTATTTTAAATAAATATTTTTTTTGATATTTTTAGATTATTTTAATGTACTGATGTCAAAAATAATTTAAAAAAATAAAAAAAAATCATTTTAATATATTTCTAAATAAAAAACACTTTAAAAATTAACACAACCACTCTTCCAAACACCGCTTTAATCCTTCTGCTCTTCCACAGTTCAAAGGACCCAATACAAGACAATTATGGCAGCATGAAATCCCATCTTTTGGGGACGGACCTTGCTTAAACTGAAAGGAAGTGAAGAGATCACGCATAGCCCCCCTCAATCTCTCTCCAAATTCCATGGAGTCCAGCAAACAAGAAGTAGTCTTTGAGCTACCAATGACTCTCCGAGTTCACAAGGATGGTAATGTAGAGAGATTAGTTCCCACAGATAAGATTTGGCCATTTATTTGTCCGTCTAACCCGGATAACGACGATCCACTGGTCAATCCGATGGCCGAAGGTGCTCCAAGCCTAGCAGGCTTGGGGTGCAAGAGGGTGCTGGTTTGTGTGGCTGAGAATGATGTGATGAAAGATAGAGGCCTGCTTTATTACGAGGCATTGAGATGGGTGTGGTTGAGATATTTGAGACGCTAGGAGAGGGCCATGGATTCTATTCTCGAGACTTGGAGTGTGAGAAATCTGAAGAGTTGATACAAGGACTGGTTGCTTTCTATAAAGACAAATGAGCCTCTGTTTTGATAGAGGAAGGACTGCCTGCTCTTGCTTTTGTTACGATCATGACAATGTACGACATCGTTTTAAGTAGAGCCCCCGACAAGATCCATGTGTTTCGATTTTAGTTTGTTCTAACGAGTTTCCTGCTTTAATATAACTCATGCAATGTGGTGATCAAATACTATTAATATATAGATAGTGTTTGTTTTTGGGTAAACCCGTGCTGTTAAATTAACCTCACAGACACTCTTTGCTCTCGCATTCTCCTTACCTCTTGTATATGCTTAAGAGGAAATTCATTCAGAGATGAAAGCATGTCGATTAAAAAAAACTTCCACGGGTTGAATATTAAATGAATTTAATAATTTTAAATACATATATAACTCTTTTATTATTAATAAATAACAAATATATTATTATTCAAAGCAATATATATATATTTGAGATTTGTAAGTGTTATACTGAATTTCAAAAGTATAAATGTCATGTATGTATCTATACAATAGAAATGTATATGTTTAAGTCATGATTTTAAATTGGATTTTAAAATATTTATATTTTACTTATTACACTTTTTTAAAATAAAATAAAAAACTAACCGTTTAGATATTTTCATGTAGATATCAAATTAAATTGTCATTCCTGCTTTCACAGAGGACTTCGTGCTTTTGCCTTTGCAAGGTGAATGGCCTCTTCTATCTCAACATTCAACAAGTTTACTCTGATAGTCTTTCCCATTGTAATTATTTAATGGTATGATGAACAAGATAAGAATAAAGTCAATTTTAATTAGTATAAATTTTTTAAAAACAAAAAAATATTTATATAATATTGATCTGTATTTGAGAATTTTTTTTTCTTTTATATTTTAACTTCGAAAAATAATCAAATCAAACCCCTTTAAAATCAAGAGGACGAGGAAAGATCTCAACAACCATAAAACAGTTATTTATCACCTAGTCCCTCTGCTCTTCCAAAATTCAAAGGGCCCAATACAAGACAATCATGGCAAACATAAAATCCCATCTTTTGCTGACGGACCCGGCTAAAACTGAACAGAGAAGATAAAAAGCAAGTAAAGAGATCACTCATAGCCCCCCTCAATCTCTCTCCAATCCATGGAGTCCAGCAAACAAGAAGTAGTCTTTGAGCTACCAATGACTCTCCGAGTTCACAAGGATGGTAATGTAGAGAGATTAGTTCCCACAGATTTTATCCCACCTTCAACTGATCCCACCACGGGAGTTTCATCGAAAGATATTGTAGTAGTCCCAGAATCCAACATCACTGCTCGCCTATTCCTGCCTAAAATCACAGATCCGAACAAAAAACTAGCCGTCCTTGTTTATTTCCACGGAGGAGCCTTTGTTATCAACACACCATTCATTACGCCGTTCCATAAATATGTATCCAACCTTGTCTCTGAAGCCAATGTTGTTGCAGTTTCTGTTGACTACAGGAAAGCTCCGGAGCACCCTATCCCAGCTGCATATGAAGATTCAATGGCTGCTCTCAAATGGGTTGCTTCCCATTCTAATGGAGATGGACCTGAGCCTTGGTTAAATAACCATGCTGATTTCCACCGAGTTTTTTTGGGTGGTGATAGTTCTGGTGCTAATATTGCTCACAATCTGGCTATGGCTGCTGGGAATCCTGAACCGGGGCTTGATATTGGTCTTCTTGGGATTGCTTTGGTACACCCTTATTTCTGGGGCTCGGTGCCTATAGGATCGGAGGCGGGTTATCCAGATGACAAGTCTCTAATCAATCGCGGTTATGTGGATCGGGTTTGGCCGTTTATTTGTCCATCTAACCCGGATAATGACGATCCACGGGTTAATCCAGTGGCCGAAGGTGCACCCAGCCTAGCAGGCTTGGGGTGCAAGAGGGTGCTGGTCTGCGTGGCCGAGCATGATGTGCTGAAAGATAGAGGCTGGCTCTATTACGAGGCATTGAGCCGAAGTGGATGGATGGGAGTGGCTGAGATATTTGAGACACAAGGAGAGCATCATGGATTCCATTGTTATTTCTTGGAGCGTGAGAAATCTAAGGAGTTGACACAAAGACTGGCTGCTTTCTACAAGACTGACGCGCCTCGATTTTGATAGAGGGAGGACTTCCTGCTCTTGCCATTGTTGTGATCGTATTAATGTACGGCATCGTCTTCTACTTACGCAGTATTCAGCAAAATTCATGTATATGAATCTTAGTTTGTCTGAGCGTTTTTCATGCTGCAATGAACTCAAGTTATTGGGTAATCAACTACTATTAATAAATAATCTTTGTCTTGTCTTACTTGCCAAACAAAATTATTATTATTACTGGCATATATTGCAGTGGCATGGTAATACTTTCACGTGCTGCTTGAAAAGTTAGGGGACAAAAAAACATTTCAACATTATTTCGACCCCCCCCCCTTTATTTTCGTGCTACGTTTCTTGCAAATTATTTATAAAAATATAATTAAGAAATAATCCTGCCGGCTTCCCAATATGTGGCTTAATTAATGCAAATAAGAATTGCCCGGCGATCAGTAGAAAATAGGCACTTCCATTATCAATGAGGAAGCAAGTTGATCGGGAGAAACTAAAATGAAATCAAAGCAAGATTAAAAAAATAATCTCATGCTTGTGCAGCATTCAGCAATGTTTGTGTATTTCAGTTTTATTTTCCCGTGTTGCCTGTTGAGTGAACTCATGTTATATTGCATTCAAATAATAAAGTGAAGGTCGAGAAGAACAAACACCGTTGTTCAATTTTAGTAATTGCAAAGGCTTTCAGTAATATAAATAAATTATATGATTAATTAAAATTATATATGTTAAGGAACAATCTCATCTAAAAATTTAAGCTTGTAAGTGAGGCCACAGAATATGATTTATATTATTCTCTAACACATCCCTTCAAGTGAAAACTCTTTGGGCTTGAAACCTGCACAGACCTATATTACCTTGTGCTTGATTTTTATCAAATAGAATAGGGGTGGTGAGATTTGAACTCGTGACCACTAGGTCAACAAGGTTCTGATACCATGTTAAGGAATCATCTCACCTAAAAGTTTAAACTTGTAAGTGAGGCCCCGGAATATGATTTATATTATTCTCTAATAATATATTTATAAAAATTGACTCATTATAAATTAATCTCATAAACACCATTTTCTCTCGCATATGCTATATGCTATAAATAAGTTTTTTTTTAAAAAAAAAATGAGAGAGAATAAGTTGAGTAGATGTTTTTTCTTCATTAGCTCGGTCAGATAGATTCCACAATTCTAAAACATATTTTAAGAAAATCAATTCAAATTAATCTACTTAAAAAATGTAACTAAATATAGAATATGACTGGTTTTAAACAGCTTGTTAGAGAAAAAGTATTCTTGATAATTAAAAATAAATTAAACGAGGAGGGGTTTTTTATTTTACATCTTTTTATATACACACTATTTATTAGAATAATATTTTTCTCTGTTTTTTTTTTTCTTTTCAAATCATGCTTTTCTTAATTTTTTTAACAACAGGTTTATTGAAGATTGCAGTTTATATTTTTTAATTTATTTTTATAATGTTATCCTAGATTGATTATTATAAACTCATTACTCAGATCGCGAGTTTGACGGGTTGACTTGATTCGCTTAAGTTTTTTTTGGTTTTTTTTATTTTAAAAAAATTATCTTTTAATATTAAATTAATTGAGAATTAGATTTTGTGAACTATTTCGGTGTTCTTGCTATGAGACCATTCCTATCTTATGACTCGGATTATAAACTTGGTAATTTAAACCTAGTTGACTAAAATTGTTTTTTTTTTTTTTATATATATATCTTTTTAATCAATTTCAGCGATTTAGATATATTTTTTTACTTAAAAAATAATACAACCCTATCAAAACATGACTTTGGACCTCTAGATGTGACTTGAATGATATCTGTTATTTCCACTTTCTTAACATAATTATGGATTAGTTCCCAGGTTGTAGACTGCCATATAATATTTTCTTTCTTTATCTATTAGCAAGGTCTTGGTAGGTAGCCTCGTTATTTAGATGACACGTTCTTGGTAGGTAGCCTCGTTTAGTCAAATTATTTTTTAAGAAAAAAGATTTTTTAAATAAAAATTAATTATTTTTAAATATTTTGAACGCTAAACCGTGTATAAAACTAAACCTATGTCTTGCACGTTTAGTTCTTAAATGAATGATGTGGTAGTTTTTGTTTTCCAACGAAAATAGCTGAAATTTTGGGAAAATAAAATAAAATATCAGCAGGAAAAAACAATTAGAAGATGAAAAGTGTGATCCCCATCTCCATTAATGGGATTGAAATATTTTTCGTACATGAATGAGGTTGAAGATCAATGGGGTGGAAAGCTTCAAGGCGAAATTGGTAAACCATGAACTTAATTACATGTTGTTGCTCGACTTGGTCTATGTTCTATTTAGAATCTTAATTATTAGATTGTCATGTTAACTTGCAAGACGTGAATTTTTAAAAAGACTTTTTAATTTTCTTGCTTTAATTTTCTTATTTTATTTCAATGTAATAAACTCAAAAATAATTTTTTTAAAATAAAAAATATTATTTTAATATATTTAGTTATTTACAAGTAATAAATAATTTAAAAAATAACCACACCCTTTTAATATATTATTATTCAAAATAATATATCTATATATATATAATATTTTTTTTAACCTATTTGATTTTTATCTAATTAACTGAGTTATTAATTAACTAGCTTTCCAAGTCGCAAATAAGGTTGCCGATTCATCTAAATTTGATAAGTAAATATAAAAAAATTAGTTTAACTACATAAATCATCGAGACTATGCTGGGACGTGACAGATGTAATATCAATTCAACTAGCCAGCTACCACCAATTTTTATTCACTAGTCAACCACAACTCAACTACACTTGCTTACACGCACACACACACTAGCCATATAAATTAAACAATTCATTCATCTATATAATTAATTAAATAAAAAACTATATGTATTAATATTTAACAAATAAAAAACTAAAAATAAAATTGAAGTAATTAAAAATATGTATAAATTAAAATATTAAATCTAGCAAGACAAATATTCATCTAATTGTGCTTATCGAGTTTGTTTATTAAAATTAAAATTTTATTCTTTCAAAATAGACATACATGTTAAACTAATTAGATAAAATAAAGCAAAAAAACAATATTATACTACACTGTACACATTAAAAATATTATCTAAAATTAATTTTTGTTATCTTAAGAATAAAGTTCATTTATATAAAAATTTAAAAACATAGATAAATTAGAATAATCTTTCAAAACTCTAAATAGTCAAGAATATATTTTTTAAAATCTGTATTTAACCCTTTAAAAAGATTAAAAAAAAGCTAAGGTTCTCGGGCCCAAGACCTAGAGTGCTTGGACCACTGCAAGGGAAAACTCAGGAGCGCGGGGGGTTCTCTAGTAGTCTAGTGTAGGCTCGCGGACTCGAGCTTGGTAAACGAAAGACGACAAGTCTTTTCTTTTTTATTGTCAGAATTCGACAGCACTTCTTTCTTTACTCTGTCTAGGTTGAGAAATAACACCACTAAATTTGTGTATGAAAAATAAAATTTTAATTGTTTAATTGTAATTATAGTTGTTTTTAAAAATATTTTTTATTTAAAAATATATTATAATAATATTTTTTTATTTTTTAAAAATTATTTTTAATATCAGTACATTAAAATGATATAATAATATTAAAAAATTTAATTTAAAATTTAAAATAAAAATACAAAAAATTTAAAAAATATTTTTAAAATGTAATATCAAACACCTGCTAAAACCTCAAAGGATCTAAATGGTATAAACTCTATTATTTTTATTGATCATAAAGAATCTAAAGCGTTTTTTTCTTGAAATTTCTTGATCGCTATTCATGTTTGGTGTTATTTTACTTTTAGTTTCTTTATTTCAATTTCACCATTAACTAAATATTCATGATATCAAATAAAACTTGAAAGATTAAAATAAATTATCAAAAAATCAGCAGTAAACGCAAGATGCTATCCAGCTAATATATAAACACCACACAAGTTTTTTTTTTTTTTTTATACATACATACATACATATATATATATATATATATGTATATGTATATGAATGAATCCTGCTGCCTCCCCACATGCGACTATTAATGCGATATGAATTTTTAGTCCTGCTGTGAAAAGGCATGTCAACTATCAGTGAGGAAGCCGAGGTGGTCAACAGAATTAAAATATTCATTTGAAATCAAAACAAGATCCAGAAAAGGACTTCCATGAAAAACGAAATAATTTCACGCCACATTTCAACTCCTGCCATTGCAACGTCATATCCCACCCTTTGCCGATATAAACAAAATCCATTCTCTGTGCCAAGTTAAAAATCATCACTGTCTTTTGGTATCAGAAGCTCTCCTGCGGCGCATTCATTCGCTCGCTTTAGATGGATCAGAGCAAAGAAATAGCTCGGGACGTTTTTCCTTTCCTTCGGGTGTACAGAGATGGGACCATCGAGAGACTCGCAGGGTCAGAAGTTTCTGATGCTGGCTTAGATCCTGAAACCGGAGTTTTGTCTAAAGACACGGTGATCGTACCAGAAAGCAGTATCTCAGCCAGACTCTACCGTCCCAACTCAGCGAAAGGCAACCGGAAGCTTCCTCTCGTGATCTACTATCACGGTGGAGGCTTTTTCATCTCATCAGCTGCTGATCCCAAGTACCACAACAGCCTCAACAGGCTAGTCGCTGAGGCTAACATCGTTCTTGTTTCAGTTGACTATAGGATAGCCCCAGAGAATCCTCTCCCAGCAGCATATGACGACTCCTGGGATGCACTTCAGTGGGTGGCTGCCCATGCTAAGGAAGATGGTGGAAGCGAGGCATGGCTTAAGGATTACGTTGACTTTGGGCGAGTGCTCTTGGCAGGAGATAGCTGTGGTGCGAACGTAGCACATCACTTCGCATTGAAACTGAAGGACTCTGAGCTGGGTCAACAGATAAACATTCAAGCCATCGCCATGATCTTTCCTTATTTCTGGGGGAAAGATCCAATCGGCGTGGAAGTAACAGATCAGGCGAGGAAATCAATGGTGGACAACTGGTGGTTGCTGGTTTGCCCATCGGAGAAAGGATGCGATGATCCACTTATTAACCCATTCACAGATGGATCCCCAAATATAGAGAGTCTTGCTTGTAAGAGACTGCTTGTTATTGTTGCAGAGAAAGACATACTACGGGATAGAGGAAGGCTTTATTATGAAAAATTGGTGAAAAGTGAGTGGCAAGGAACCGCCGAGTTTATGGAAATACAAGGAGAAGATCACGTCTTTCATATCCATAATCCTGACTGCGAGAATGCAAAGACCATGTTCAAGGGCCTGGCTTCCTTCATCAACCAAACATAGGGATCCTGCTGCAGAGCGCAGAGCCTTCACTTGCTGAAAAGACTACCCTTTATGTCAATTTATGCCGCAAAATAAGACAATTCTATATTTGTATTCACACGATGATTTCCATTCCATTACTAGCTTTCAAAATCAAAACTTTTCTTTCACCAGTGCCTGCTTTTATACTTTTTGTATCGTGTTCGTCCCTGCTTTTCAAAAGTGATTTTGAAATAAGCACGTTCACAAGGCCAGAAATCGGGCTAAATAACAAAGAAATAATGCCCCACCTGCCAGCCAGTTCGTCGAAAAGCATTTCATTGCTCGGCTGCCATTGAAGCTCTGTCAATTTACTGATGACGACTAAAGAAAAGTCTATCTGATATTGACCTTTATGGCAGCAGCACCAAAACCATAATTTACTCCCGCACTTGGGCTGCTGCACAAATGGTTGATAACATCACAACCTTGTGCGGTAGATGATTGAAAACAATCGGTTTCTTCCTATGCTTAACGAAGATATTGTTTAATTAACCATTCATTAAATTATACACTAATTAATATAAAATTAATTTATCAAGGTGTTTTTTATTTTTCAAAGCATTAAACTCTACATGTTCTGTGTACTGATTATACAAACATTACCCATTATGGATTATCTTTAATCCATGTATTTTTTTTCTTTTTAAAAAATTGCAATATCACAATATAATTACATCATGGATGTTGAATACTTACTGAACTAATTGTTTTAAGTATAATTCTTCTGATAAAACTTCAGGGTTGTTGAGTGATGACAAATTGTTGACAGCATCAAAATATATAAAAAAGACAAGTTTCTGTAATGGAATCTATACCGCAGAAATATGCACCCACAACAATCACATCATATAATCCTCTCTATTACAATACAATAAATGCTACCCCAAAACTTTTCAATGCACAATTGCGTTTAAAAGTGTTTTAAAAAAAGATTGAAATATTTTTTTTTAAAATTATATTCTTTTGTTATTTTTAAATTATCTTCACTCGCTGACATGTTAATATTAAAAATGAATTTTTTAAAATAAAAATTTTAAACCATAATTTTGATATATTTTTAAATAAAAAATACTTAAAAACATTATGGAATATTCTCCCAAACTATCACAATTCTACACAAATATCAGTTTCAATATGAAACGAGTAATATTAGTCATATTTTACAAACAAGTAATATTAGAGTTATATTAGCCACCATATTTCAAAAACAATTTTCAAAAAATTTAAATATTTAAATTAATCTTTTTTTTATATTTTAATATGTTAATATCAAAAATAATTTTTTATAAATAAAAAATGTTATTTTAATATATTTATAAACAAAATACAATTTGAAAAACATCAACAACTCCCTCACTGACCTTAAGTCAAAGTCAAAACTGGTTAAAAATAAGGTATTATTTTATCATGATACACTAGTTAACTAAATTCCAGGAGTTCTGGCTAGAAAGAATCCAAGAAATGGACCAACGTTTTGATTTGCTAATTGTAACATCAATTACAAAACAGCAGCATGCAAACAGAGGCCCAGAAGGAGCACCCCACGATCTAATATCATGTAGCAGATAATAACACAAGTGTTATCAATCCAGTGATTGGACTGTCTTCCATAAATCCACCATCACAACTCATCCAGTACACCATAACAAACAATGAAATGGAGAAAACCAAAAAGTACATTATGAACCAAGATTATTCTACCTGAAACAGAGAATACAGAATAAGAAACGAGAGGCCAGCTCTAGAACACAACCGTGTCAAGCATGGTACCCAATGTCTGAACTATATTGGAAGACATTAAGTTGGAGACATGTTCTTCAAGGTGTTTCTTCGCATCTTGCCTTCCCACATTCGCAATTGCCAGCTTTTCAGGTGGCAGCTCATCTTCCTCTTGCACTGCCTTGTTGTATTTAATAGCCAAGTTCAGCATTTCCTGTGATTTCAAGTCATTCAAAGGGATATTACTAGCCAAGATTAACGAATGCCTACCAGACTACAAACATTCAAATGGCAATCAAGCATTCAAAAGGTATTGCCCTGATAATAAGGTAAGGTAGTTAACAAATGTTACCATGGCATGATGCAATGGCCGTAATGTTGGAAAGTAATGGAATGGAATGTTTTATGGGATGAGTAATACAAGCCATGACTCCACAAATGGCAATGCACTAATGTTGGATGAATAATGGCAAAAAAGTCATGATTACTTGCAATGGTCCTCAACTAGAATTAACCTCCAGCACGAGAAATTCATGAAGCATGATCATTTACAATAGGACACTGAAAATCATGAGCACCCTTTCCCACACAATGAAAAGATGAGATAAAAACAACAAAACATTGATTAAAGAAATTCCCATAAAAGTTGCTCACCTGAACAGTCTGCTCATTGGTTTTTGAATGAGTATCAAACCGCTTAAGTGTCAAACCATCTGTCCATTTCTTCTTGTGAAGATTAAGAAGCATCTTTTCCTCAAGTTCATTTTTTCTGTAATTAATGGCTATCGAGTAATAATGTCTATTCAATCCATGGATCAACGCCTGAAAATTTCAAGTAAACCATATCAGATCTTGATGCAACAGATAAATAGTTTGCGGACAAATGAACAGTGTTGTTATGCACTTACTTGAATAGAAGGCTTATTCAGATGCCCAAGATTGGAAGTTGTCTGCCGTGGTTCTTGGCCAAGCATCATTGTTTGTGGGTTAATCAAACGGAAGGCATCAATTACCACCTTTCCTTTTACGCTCTGGATCGGATCCACGACCACTGCCACAGCACGTTGATTCAGAGCTTCAAAACTCTGTTAATATCAAACACAATAAACCAGTCAGTTCAGATTGCAGCAACAATAGTGAAACAAACAACAATCATATAAAAAACACTGCAATTAAGAATTTATCCTAATTCAGAAAGATCAGCTTCAAGGCATTGGCTAAATGCCACATTCGTTAAAAAACCCTTGCCTCCACTGACACAGTCTTAGCATTGTGGCAAAACTGAATTGAATCAAAATTATAAAAATGGACGAAGAGCATTCTGAAGGAACCGTGTCTGAATTTTTTTCTGATTAACCTTGTGGAAAAAATTAGACATGTACATATCCATAAGAGATTGGAAGATATATATCCATAAGAGATTGGAAGAAAAGACAGGAGAGGACATTATGATTTTTAGCATCTACTTAAAACACACAATTGTGAGGGACTATTAGAAGAGATGGAAAAGTGAGCTTCTTTCAACATTTGGGGGTTTGAGATTTAAATCCCAAACAGGGGGGCAATCCTATTAGTTTGGACAAACAAAAAAAAAGTTACACATTTGAAGAGCATTCAAACTTCCAGGTCACCATGGCACTCCACAAAACAAGAGTAGTCCCCAGTTATTTCTTATCAACAAGCTTCTTATATCCATGTCATGCATCGTCATCCACAATTTCCTTAAGTTTTTTTACTAAACCATGTGATCACAGTTCACATTGGACTTTTGTAATCAAGCTGTCCTGTTTTAGGCAGTACTTCTCTCTCTCTTTCCAAATGAGGCAGTTCACAGAATCAGAAGGTACAGTCATCCTATCCCCTACTCCCAAGACACACAAGTAAACCAATCACAATCACTGAATGGCTAAATCTAATAATCCATTTTCAGACAGTTTGAAACATCATTGTAAAGTTCACTAATGATTCTAAGCATTAAGAATATCAATGGTATGTCTATAAGCATAGACATAAAGCAAAACCTGCTGGGTATTTATATCAACACCAGAAAGCCAACAGCCAAATCCAGGATGTGAATGGTACCACCCCACAACCATCTCCTGCCTGCAACAACAAACACCAAATCAACAATGAAACTATATCGAAAAACGACACAACCTCATCTAAATCAAATTGACAGAAAAAGAAAAATAATACCTTCCAGTCTGTTTAAGCATGTCAAGCATATTAGTCTGAAACACATGATCAACAGCTTCGACACTCACACCAGTACCACTTTGTGGCATTGCGAATACATCGACAACGCGAACTGTATATTCATCCACAAACTCTCCAAGCATCAAACCCATAACTTCCATCGGTACCCCAGCTCTACCTGTATCCACATCCACAGTATCCACATCCACACAAAAACCCAATTCTTAACAACTCCTCAAATATTCAAAAAGAACACCGTAAGCCCAAAATACATTTCAGATCCAAAACCCCAGATTCTAAGTTCAAATTCAAATCAACGCCGAGCCAACAACTAAAACCTAAAATTGAAATATGCTATATCTATAGGTTTTGGATTTGGAGAAAAACGTACCGTGTTTAAGCATTTTGAGGAGTGCAAGAGAGGAGATGTAGACCTGCTCAGAGGAATCAAGTGTTGGAGAATCTGGTGGTGGATGGCCCAACGCGCCTCCCGCACCTGCAAACATTCTTTGCAACCTCTCCATACCTGATATTTTCTACTTTGCTTTTCCTGATTATTTTCTCTCCAGCCAGACAAATTATTCTTGAGAGCTTTGCTTTGTGAGCAAGACAGAGACTGTTAATTTCTTATGCCCTTGAAAGGTTAAATAATTAGTAGCTTTCGGTTAATCGGCCCTGAAACTAGATGTCCCTTTAAAGGTTAAATAATTAGTAGCTTTTGATTAATGGGCCCTGAATCTAATGGCCCATGAAAGGTTAAATAATTAATAGTTTTTGGTTAATGGGCCCTCCGAAACTAGATGGGCTTGCTACGTCTTCAGTACTTGAAGGGTTTAAATCAGGGCCTAAATTCTCAAGTATTGGGCTAGAAAAACATTTAGCCCAGACATGTATATTTAGTTTTAAAATAAACGAGAAAACCCATAATTATTCCAAGTTTTTATAGAAAATACATGTTTTAATTCCAACTTAATAACTGCTATGTATCCCGAGTTGTTTAGAATCAACCACATCATTATAGAAAGGAGACATTTTTTTCTCCGATGAGATTGTTCACTGTGGCTTCAATTATATTCCTGAATCTGCAGATAACAGACGTTTAACCTCAGCCCATGTAATATTTTTGGGGAACTTTCCAATCTCTTGGACCACAAGGAAACAATAATCTGTTGTAAGATCTTCAACACAAGGACATCGCTTCTGCTACCTGGGAAATCATATGGATTAGTTCTTTGCTTAATGAACTGGGAATTACGAGGTCCAACTTTATAATGAACTCATGTAAATGGGCTTGCTACGTATTCAATACTTGAAGGGTTTAAATCAGGGCCTAATTCTCAAGTATTGGGCTATAAACATTTAGCCCAAACATGTATATTTAGTCTCGTGTTTAAAATATTTTTTGTCCTTAGCATACAAAAATAGTTTTGTGAACTTCTTCAGTATTTGAATTTGTATTAACCATTTTTTTTTATTCGAGAATTTTTTTTAAAATATATTTTATAGATCCAGATGAATGAATAAAATTATAATTATCTTAAATTCTTATAAAAAAATATATGCGTGACGCGTTATTAAAATCTATTATGAAGATCTCAAATTTTTTATTATCACGGAATCAACACATCATTGTACCAAGGAGCCATTTTTTTCTCCAATGTGATTTTTCACTGTGGCCTCAACTCCTGAATCTGCAGATAACAGACGTTTAACCTCAGCCCATGTAATATTTTTGGGGAACTTTCCAATCTCTTGGACCACAAGGAAACAATACTCTGTTGTAAGATCTTCAACATAAGGACATCGCTTCTGCTACCTGGGAAATCATATGGATTAGTTCTTTGCTTAATGAACTGGGAATTACGAGGTCCAACTTTATACTGTGGCAACATTGGTGCTACTCAATCTAGTCTCAATCTTATCATGCGTTCATGAATGAAACACATTGCTATTGACCTGCGTTTTGTTCGTGATCTAATCTCAAAAGGATTTTTCAGAAAGTCTCCCATGTCGGTGCTCATGATCAGCGCTTGCAGATAGGCCAACTAAACCTTTTCCTCGTGTTAAATTTCAGACGACGGTCAACAAGATAGGCGTGCAATATAGGCATAGCTACGGCCAGCACGCCTATCTTGAAGGAGCGTATGAAGGTTTATCTATCGTTCAAAAGATAATAATTCTGCTGATCTTATCTACAACGTCATTACACATTTCTTATAAGAAAGAGTTTTAATAATAAAGGACAAGTTCAACAAGTTTCTTCATCCTTAACCCCTCAAAACTCTCTGATCTGAACATAAATATAATGAATATAAGTGTGTAATTGTGATGTTTTCTGTCAAAAAGTATACAGAACGCGTGTACATCCATTTTATCTCCACAAAAAAGGAAAACAAAAGCTGAACAGCAACAACTGCACGAACTCATCTATAGGAACTCTTAATGACGTTGTGAATTGGCCAAGGTGCAACAGTTTCATCCTAAGAACTCCTCCTAATTCTACGGGGACTCCTAATTATCTTAATTTGTTGAATTAGGAAATTGTGTTTCGAGGAACATAACACATCGTACTGATTAAATCTGAGAGCGAAGTTCAAGGTCAATAGGTAAGGTTTTATTTTATGATAAAGTATATAAATTCCCACCTAATTCTGCGAATAAACCATTCACTAACCAGAACAGTGACAGGTCCTTACCTCCAAGCTACAAGGAAAGCCTGTGCGTGTGCGTGTATGCAGACCTAAGACAATTGATGAACATCAAGTTCTCAACAACCTGCAGACAGTTAATTAAGTTTCCCGGGATATAATCTCAACACATTTTTTAGTAACATTAAAAAAATCTGTATTTCCAGCTGTAAGTGATGACGTTTGAGCTAAAAACTTTGGCTTTAGTTTCCGAATTAAAATAAAAAATTGAATGCTACGTTGGGCCGGCAGATTTGTATTACTTGCTGAACTCTCTTCTTTAATCTGCCGTTATTGTTTTTTTCGAAGCGCCGCCATGCAAGTCACTTGAATCTATATTCGTTTAAAAATATTTTTCAAAAAATAAATAAAAATTTATTTTTATTTTAAATATTATTTTAGTATTTTTAGATTATTTTAATGCATTGAAGTCAATAAATAAATTTAAAAAATAAAAATATATTATTTTAATATATTTTCAAATAAAATACACTTTTAAAAACAATATAAAAAAAACACCAAAACAATCCCTTCATCTCGCTAATTCGCTTTTCGGAGAGGTAGAATATTTGATCTGAACATAAATATAGTGAATATAAAAGTAACATTGTAATGTTTTCTGTCAAATAATAATTCAACATGTGTGCACATTCAGCTTTAGCTCAAAAAGAGAGGAAAACCAGAAGCTCGGCAGCAACAATTGCAAAAAGTCAAGGGTGTTTGAGATGATGGTGTTGAAACTAAAACCTTGTTTAAAAATATATTGAAAGAGTTTTATTTTTTTAGATTTTGTTTAATTTTTAATATCCATCATATGAAAAATACTGAAAATTAAAGAATTTTTAATCACGTTGTTGAATTGACCAATAATCTTCAAGGGACATGACATGATATCAAATAGCTTATAATATACATAATAAATCTCGAATTTCAATCAAAATATGTATTTCGTGTAAAAATCTAGATCAATTATAATTTTATTTACTCACTAAAACCAAAAAAATATATTTTTTTAGAGAATTAAGTTTACTCCTATAAAAAAAAATTTGGCCAAGGTGCGCATCCTAAAAACTCCTCCTAATTCCACGGGGACTTCTAATTATGTTTGTTGAATTAGGAAATCGTGTTTTTAGGAACATAACACATCGTATTGATTAAATCAAAGTCAGGAGGTAAGATTTTATTTTATGATAAAATATATAAATTCCCACCTAATTCTGTGAATAAACCACTTCCTAACCCTTGACCATTTGTAATCTAAATTCAACACGAACATTAATTACCTACAAGCTACAAGGAAAGCCTCTATGTGCGCGCGCGCGCGTGCAGACCAAAGACAATTTATTAGCAACCAAGTTCTTAACAACATGGCAACATGCAAACAGTTGATTAAGTTTCCAGCTGTAAGTGATTACTGTTTGAGTTAAAGAGTTTGGTTTTAGTTTCCGAATAAAAAAACAAACTGATTGTTACATTGGCCGGGCAGATATTTTATTCTTTGCTGAACTCTCTTCTTTGATTCGAGGTTTGCTATCCTTGTAAGAAATCTCATTTTTTCCCCTCAACCCATCTAATCAGATTATAAATTGTAAGGAATCTCATTTCCCCCCCCTAAACCCATCTAATCATATTATAAAAACAATGTATTCTCATCATTAATAATATTTCTTTTATTATCATTATGGTGAAATGCACTTTGCACCTATGCATATATTAAGATTTCAGACATAAGTATGCTTTTCTAATACTATGTCACTCTCAATTGCTATTGAAGTTCATTAAATTATTAAATTATAGGTTATCTTTAAGCAACATCTTCTTCAGTTAATATGAATGTGCTCATTTTATGTTTATCATTAAGAGACTTTCAACATTGTTATAACTTTGGTGGATTTCATTGAATCATTATTTAATTATATTTTTCTACCATTTAGCTTATATAAATATTGTCTGCTTTTCTTCCCAAGGTTTATTGTGCTACCCCTAACTTGCAATTTTCAATGAGAGTAAATTTTTGTTGTTACTTTCCTTCTTGTCTCTAAATTTAGCAAAGTCAAACCTTTAAACCTTTTTAGGCTCTTGAAATTAGTATATCTTAACCAAATCCTCCCCTTTCCCCCTTCTTTTCCCTTATTTCTCTTCAAATTACTTCTCCTATTGTAAGTTGATTTAGAGCTTCTAAATGAGTTTATTAGGGTTTTCACAAACCAAAACTAGGTTGATTTCACTACAAAAACGATAGTTTTGGATTTAGGTGGTTTTACAATAAACTTGAAGACCAAGATGAAATGTTTCTAGCCTTTTGAACTTAAGAGAAAAGTCTTAAAACCTTGATAATAGCCATACATTTTTTTTTAAGATGTGAACAGACAAGAAAGTTAATGGTTTTGTACAAATAAATGTCTCATTCAAAATTGATTGGGTTGGTCACTTTCATGGCTTAGTTGGAGTAATTCCGATGTCAACATTGCTTGAGACTATCTAAACTTGATAAATAGGATGATTTTTGATTGGATCAATTCTTTCTTAATTTAGAGGTTTGTAGTTGCACATTCATTCATTTAAAAGTATTAGCCTAATCAACATAACATTAAGGAATATAATAATGATTGATAAGAGATAAGATGTTAAGATCATTAGAGACATGAGATGTAAAAATTTAATTTCATATAAATGAGGTTGTTCAAAGGGTGTTTCTAAGTTGAATGATGATGGTTACAACTGTCGAGACGGCGATTTTTCGCGCTTCGCGCCCCGCCGTCCCCCATGGATTTCGGGAGATAACGACACACGGTGAAAATGGAGGGTTTGTTTTATAACCGTAAAAATTACGACTATAAATATTAAGGAGTCGCCACCTAGTATTAAGGTTACTAGGAACCTAGTGGTCTGCGAGAGTCTTGGGTAAGGGGACTTATTGTGCAAGGGGAAGACGCGTCACCCCCAGTGCACCCTACCTAAGGTAAGCTGCATTGTTGTTTGCTTTTTTTCCTAAATCATTTTTACTGGTCATTTCCTAAAGATTTGACGTGGATTTCTTTCCAAAAAAAAAAAAATCTACCTCATTACGAGTTGGAAAACTAACCACCAAATAAATTCCGCAATGCATTTTGAAAACACGATTTTAACTATCTACGAGTGTAATTTAACGTGTAATTTTACATCGCGATAAATAAAACAAAATGATTGTTAAATTATTTTTGATATTTTGGCCTAATGCCAACAGATAATCGTAAACTGGTTACGATATCCAATTTTCTCTTTTAAAACATGGAAAGAAATGCAACATATTTTTTCGGTGAAAAACAGTGAGAAAAATTTGGGATCCGGCCGTATGCACGAAAACACATTTTTTTTTGTTTCTTTGTTTTTTTTTTTGAAATGCCATTTTTATGTTCTTTTTATTGTTTTTTTTTATGCAACTCACACACCCATTCTCTTTTTCATTATATTTTTTTTGGGTACATTTTACAATTACAAGAAATAAAAATAATAACAATCTAAAATAAACACATAAACATCTGAAAATTACAAAATAAACATCCTTCAGAACAGTGCTGGCAGTGGGGCCCGTATGGCCGTGGTGGTGCGTGGAACCACGCGCCGCCATCGATGAAGATCCAAGATAGGGGAGTGCGGATCGGCCTCTCCCCTTCCTTCTCTCGCTGATAACGGCGTCGGTGACCTGCAAAACAGACATAACACACAAACACAAGCAATCACACAAAGCATCAATGTTTTAGTTTCTCCTTTTTCCTTTTTCAGCTCTCGGCTTCTTTTTTTTTTTCAAATGGTGGCTGGAAGGAAGATAAAGAGCCCGTCGGTGCAGAGGAGCTGGCCACTGACAGGGAACGAAGTCAGGCCAAGAGAGAGGGCCACACCGTGGATGTTGGCCGATCTGTGAAGAGGGCAGGGCTGTGCAACAGACGGTGGCCGTTGATGAAGGCTGCGTGGGTCGGTTCACCGGAGAAGGAGAAAAAGGAGTAGTGGCTGGCTGGTTAGTGCGCCGGAGGGGACAAAGAACAGGTTGGCCGGAGAGGCAAGGAGACAAGGAAAGCCAAACGGAGAGAAAGAAAGACGAAGGCTGGCCGAAGAAGGGCTGGACGGAGAGTGAAAAGGGGAGGGGTGGCCGGAGATAGTGAGAGGTCGGCCGGAGAAGGGAAAGATGAAGAGATTGGAAGTAAAGAAAGAATATAAAATGGGGGGGGCTGCAGCTGCCCCAAAGGGCTGGCGGCTGCAGCCCAATGGCCAGAGAAAGAGATGATTTCCTAGGGTTTTAGTGTTTTTTATGCAAGGTTTATTTTTTCTTTTTTTCTTTTTTTTCGAGTCCCCACTCCCCGTGTTCTCTAATTTTTCAGCCTTTTTTTCTTCTCCTTTTCTTTGTTTTGCTCCCGTTTATTTATAGATGAAAACGGCATGGTGCAGGCATGGGAGAGGCATGGGCTGGTATGGCTGGGAGGCATGGGCTGCGGCAACTTTCTTTTTTTTCTTCTTTTTTTTTTGAAATAAATAGGTTGTGATAAAAAAAAGTTTTTAATTGGAAAAATTAGTAAGCAATATTTTTATCTTTAATTTTGGCTTCTGATTTCACCAAAAAAAGTTTTGTTACCGAAAATTCTGATCGTCTCAATTGAACCCACATTAGGCTCTAAAATTTAATTTCTCAGCAATCAAACCTTTAATTAGATTAATTCTACCCATTTTAAGTATAATTAAGCCCTTGCGCTTAATTAAATCCTTCAATTGGGCTCTCAATTAATTTCGAAGATTTTCATCACCGAAAATATCAATCTTCTCAATTTAACCCAGATTAAGCTTTTAAACTTAATTTCTCACCAATTAATTAATTTGACCCATTTAAAGTATAATTAAGCTCTTGCGCTTAATTAAATCCTTCAATTGAGCTCTCAATTAATTCTAAAGTATAATTACACTTTAAATCGGCCGACGATTAAATCAAATTGGCCCATAAAAATATGATTATGCCTTTCGACTCAACTTTTATGCAGATTTATCCAATAATAAATCATTTTAGCCTTAAATCTGTATTTTCCTTCATTTCTGGGTAAAAAAGAGGTACGATCGGGCTTCCTAAAACGTCCAAAATTTCCACGTTGATTTTTCTGCCAACACCAGCTCCTTTTATTTTATTTTTGCTATTTTTTATATATTTTGGGGAATCACCCAAAAATTGGGTGATGACAACAACCTTCTATATTCATTCACTTGAAAATTCCTACTCGACCAGTCAAAATTACCGAAAAAAAGATGTATAGTATCTTGAATGATGCTGTTTTGGCAAAACCCTACAAATAAGAGTTTTTAATTTGGGATTTGATATACTTCAATTTAATCTTTATTCTTCTAATTTATTTATATTTTACCTGTAATTTTCTCTCAAACTATTAATTTCATGCAATTTCACCTATACCAAATTCAATCGCTAGCCTTAAATTTAAGCACCTTCTATAAATTGATTCTTGGTTTTTTATTTATTTAATTGGATCCTTAATTGGTCATCAAACTTTTATTTTTATTCAATTTTGCCCTTGATCTCACCAATTTCAAATCCTGAAGTCTTGTGTGTCTTACAAGTTGGTAGTTGGTTTTAAATATATTCAATTGAGTCCTTAATTATCCATCATATTTTAAATTTATATAACTACGTCCTGATTTGATCAAATTAACTTTTAAAAATTACAATTCAACCATTAAAAATTAGTTTCTTAACCTTTCGTCGTGTGTGAAATAAATGTTATTAAATATACCTTTTCCTTTACTTATAACACATCATATCAATCACCAAAGATCTAAACACTCAACTCCATGGCTTTCTAAACTCTTATTCATTTATATTTAACACAAAATTCTCAATACACGGCCAAAAAAGATAAGTTCATGCCACTCAATTTCACAAAAAAATCTAAATACTATTTCAATAAAAACTTGAATCAAAACTAATATATACTTTTCCTTATCTATTTCGGAGGCCGGGCCTAACGTAGGATACAGCATTGATGCATTCCACAACTATAAGAGACTGACCCTTCGTTAATGACATCGCCTCATTAAACTGTAATTAATGGTGGTAATGAAGTAAGTGACACGCTAAAGAATTTGCTTGCTCTATTCAACATAACTTGCAAATATAGAAAAGCTGAATCAGATGGGAAAGAGATGCATTTCTTGAACACTTTGCTCATACAATAAATTTCTGGTGATATTTTCCTTCAAAATATATTAATTGTATAATTAACGAGCCTCGTTAAACTTCGGCAAGAATTTTTTCCAGACACGTCTTTCTTCAATTTACCTGTTTATTGTGGATTATCACACGATAAAAATTCTCCTTTTGAAAATTATATGTACGCCCGATGACTTTTTCATACATGAAAACAATTATAATGGCTTCTTTGTAATTGACTGTTTTTTCATGACTTATTAGAGAGTAGTATTACTATTTTTATCCATATAAGATTATATTTGAAAGTAAATGGTATAGGATAATTTCTAAAAATATTCTTTAATTGAAAAAAAAAAATATTTTTTTATTTTTAATATCCATACATTGAATTTATATAAAAAAACACATAAGAAACTATTAATTTCATTATCATCTTTTGTTTGATATATAAATTTACAATCTTCAATTGTTACCTCTTATCGAAGATGGTGGTCCAACTTCATTTAATAAAATAATAATAATAATAATAATAATAATAATAATAATAATAATAATAATAATAATATCATGGTTCGTGACAGCTGAGAGCAGTATAAAGAGAATAATTGGATCCGTTCAAAATTTGACCCCGTCCAAGAAAATTATACAAGATTCAATTTAGGGGAGTAAAATCTCTCGACTCAGTTGCAAATTCCATGCTTCATGAAGCACTGAGCACCATAAATACCTCCACACTCCCTTTGGGAAATTACAATTTTCAAAACTGAATTTGATTTCAGTACTAGCTATAAACATCTCCCAAGGCTCGCTCTCAGAAAGTTTACTCTAAACACCTCTAACTCTTCCGCTTCCACGCTCTCCATCAGTATTAATTAGCTAGCAATGCCTTTGAATTCCTCCTCAACCTATCATATCGAAACTTTAAGATCACCCCTTCAACCACCGACTTTTGGAAACCAAATCACTGTTCTTAGCATTGATGGAGGTGGAATAAGAGGAATTATACCAGGAACTATCCTTGCCTTTTTAGAGTCCGAGCTTCAGGTAGGCTTCAAATCGATCGGTCTCCTTAAGGACGTATGTTGCAGGTCAAATAGACCTGCAAGATGATGCATTTTTTTCATGGGTGTGCTGGCTGATCATGATGATATATAAAATAGAATAGAATGAGAAACCACAGGAAACGATTCCTTGCTTCACTTGGTGTCTTGCATGCAGTTTTGTAGTTGTAGGCTTTTGCCTTTTTATTGATAGTTTCATCAAAAGAATGGTTTAATAGCTTATCTAAATCATTATATAACTATAATATTTATTTACTTTTTAGTCGAATAAAATATCCATGATTTCATCTCCTATCACTACTGACTGTATGTTTCGCTATTCAAATTGTAGAAGCTGGATGGTGCAGACGCAAGACTTGCGGACTACTTTGATGTGATTTCAGGCACCAGCACGGGTGGCCTCGTGACTGCTATGCTAGCTGCCCCTAATGACCAAAACCGCCCTTTATTTGCCGCTAAAGACATCAATGACTTCTACCTTGAGAACTGCCCTAAGATCTTCCCCCAGGACGAGTAACATATAATCCCAGATATAGTTTATCAAGCACTTAATTCTTTAACAACTTTTGTTTTCTCCTTCAAATTTCTAGATACTAATTGTACTCTCTGGCAAAGTATAGGTCTCCATTTGCTTCTGCTCGAAAACTGATCACGAGTTTGAGAGGACCAAAATATGACGGCAAATTTTTGCGTAGCATTGTCAAGGAAAAATTGGGAGATAAACGCCTGCACCAGACCTTGACAAACATCGTGATCCCAACTTTTGACATCAAGCACCTTCAGCCAGTAATCTTTTCAAGCTATCAGGTTCGTTACACATACAAACACAGCTCTTAAGATTTTATCTGTGTTAGCTTAGAAAAAAATTGTTTCACACTGCAAAACACATGTGCTTACGAAAGCGCCACTGCATGCTTTAGGTGAAGAATAACCCATCCACGGATGCCCTTTTATCTGATATATGCATCGGGACTTCAGCTGCCCCAACTTACCTCCCTGCCCATTATTTCGAAACCAAGGACCCATCAGGCAAAGTTAGAGCCTTCAATCTGATTGATGGTGGTGTGGCAGCAAATAATCCGGTATGTTTATCATTTATCTTCAACTCTTGAACTCATTCGATGTTGATGAATCTTATCATTAACTCCGTTTTGAATTTCTAGACTTTAGTTGCCGTGAGCGAAGTTTCGAAAGAAATCACCCAGAAGAATCCTGACTTCTTCCCCATAGCGCCTATGGATTACGGCCGATTCCTAGTCCTGTCCTTGGGGACTGGTACAGCAAAATCAGAAAAAAAGTATGATGCTGATGAAGCAGCCAAGTGGGGGATCTTGGGATGGTTGACTAGTGACAATTCTACTCCGATAGTGGATGTGTTTACAGAAGCTAGTGGCGACATGGTTGATCTTCACATTTCCACTGTTTTCCAGGCCCTACGCTCTGAGGGGAATTATCTTCGAATTCAGGTGTGTACCTCGCTCGTGTGGTTATTCTAAGATACAAATTATATATGTATTCTCGCAAGAAGTAATTAAGATTAGAAACTAGAAGAAAAAGAACCCTGACTATAAGACATGTGTGAAATGCAGGATGACACGCTGACCGGAACACTTTCGTCCGTGGATGTTGCCACCAAAGAGAATTTAGAGAATCTAGTGAAAGTGGGTGAGGAATTGCTGAAAAAACCATTGTCAAGGGTAAATTTAGACACTGGAGTCTTTGAACCTGCCGATGAGATGACAAATGAGAAGGCTCTCATAAAGTACACATCTACTCAAGTCTATGTATTATATTGATTTCTGTGGCATCTCATTTGATGTTGCTGATGATTTTATTTTGTTTTTGTATAGGATGGCTAAGTTACTCTCAAGGGAGAAGCATCTTCGTGACTCTAGATCACCACTTGGAAAAGCTGCCGCTCCAGAGTGAATATGATTCATCCACTAGAATATTATCTAGAGAATTAATTAGATGTAAATTAATAAATATGAAAGACAAATAAGGAGATTTTATTTCGATAGATTGCAGTATGTAATTGTTTTTTTAATTATTATTAATTTTACGTTATGCAGTTGCACTTTCAAATATATTTTTGCTTGCTCATCTTTTTTTATTTTTTTTAGCTTTTTTTCTTCCGGCCGCCTCCTTGTTATTATGGCTTTATTTATTTTTGTGTCCTGAGGAAACTTAGCCCAAACCCGTTACACCTATCCGCACATCCCATTGGATTTAACCTAGACAACCTAGCCTGATCACTATTGACCAAGGACCGAGCCCAAACAATCACTTCACATGGAGTTGAATTAATCGAGACCAAGTATATCATAGGATTTTGACTCTTCGGAACTAATCTCTCGCGAACTTCGAAAGTTCCAATGGAATGAATCATATATAACTTTTAGTTGAAGGAAGGAGAAAACGAACAGTCAGACAACACGTCCTATGTTTATCTAAATGGAGTAATCCAGTCCCTTCGTTTTCTTTTTTTGTTCTCTACAAAATGACGTTATTTTGTGATTGAATTTCAACCAAAATTTAATTTGATTATCTAATGTTTAATTGCTTTAATTACACACTATATTAACCAACCCAAAACTTTCTATTTCTTTTGAAAAGCCCTTGATAAACTTCAATGGCAACCCTTAATTTACATAACTTTTTCTCTCTAGTCCTTGGTCTTATATTTATATAACCAAACCCTCAATTGACCTTTAAACTTTATTTTTCTTTCAATTTCACCACTAATTTCTTCCAAGTGAATCCTTATAGTTTGATTCCTTTTACAAAATAGTCCTATGTTGTAGATTTCTTCAATTATCCCTTAATCGACCCTGGAACATTGTTTTGCTTGCAACTCTACCCTTAATTTCAATCAATTAACTGGTTAACATTAAATTTGATCTTTAAATATTTCACTTTTCTCAATTACGCTTGAATTAGGCTCACAAATTTAATTTTTTTTTTATCAATTAAGCTCCATATTAAAATTAATTTGATCAACTTAAAGTACAATTAAGTCATTGTATTTAATTAAATCATTCAGTTGGACCAAAATTATTTATTAACATAATTAGATTTTAATTCGACTCATGATTAAATAAAATTAAATTGGACTATTAAAATTTAATTATGCTCATAAACTTAATTTTAGATGAACTTGTTAGATAATTATTTATTTTAACCTTGTATATGTATTTTTCTTCATTCTTTAACAAAATAGAGGTACAATCGTGCTCTTGAATTCATCTAAAACTTCTAACACCATGTCAACTTTCTTTTATTATTTATAATTTTTATTTTTACTAAAATTTGAGAAAACCCCCAAAAAAATGAGTGATGACATTTTGTATATATAAAAAAGTATCTCTTCAACTTTAAGTTAATTATTCCCTCAGTATTAAGCACATTTTTGATATAAGAAGGAATTTATGTGATATTATTTGAACGCAAAATGTGAGCTTAGGTGGCAATACGATGGAAGTTTTCCATTAAACGATAATTTGAACAATTTTTAGTTGTCCGAAAGTAAGAAAGCTGAAGAAAGTAGACTAGTATCTCGTTTGAGCAGTATGAATCGAATATTGTAATGGCTCCGGAATTATAAACTTGTCCCATTAAGGCTGTAATGGCTCTCGAATTATAAATTTTTTATTAAAAAATAATATAAATTATATTATAGAATTTTATTTATTAACTTAAGTTTTTTGGTGAGTTGATTTTAGAGAACAATATAAATCATATTCTAGGATCTTACCCATTAACTTAAACTTTTAAGTGAGTTGGTTCCTTTATTAATTTAGCGGTCAAGAATATGAATCTCAACATCTCTATTTTATTTGATAAAAAATTAAACACAAGATAATATAAATATATATAAATTTCAAGCCCAAAAAAATTTCATTTTAAAAAATATATTAAAAAAATAATATAAATTATATTTTATAACCTTTTCTATTATCTTTAAGTTTTGGTTGAGTTAGTCCTCAAGACTTGTCCAATTAAGGCTGCAAAATATAGACTTCCAAAATAACTCATGTTGATCTTTTGTAATAGCCGAAGATCCCTGGATAACGTAATGTGGATTGACTCGGGTCAAAACAATGAATTCGGCATCCATTTCCCTCCTCTTGTGCAGGTTTCGTGCTTGTAGACATAGTTGGCGTTCCAGTCTAAACTTCATATATTATTTTATCATCACTTATTCATTCGAATTGAAGTATATTTTCTAACAGTAGGAATGGAATCTTAGAAGTGACATGAAATCATGTGAGAGAAAATTATGCTACCTAGTTAAACACTTCGGACAAACTAACGACATCTGAATTGAAGATTTTCCTGTCTGGTTTCAAAATTAAAAAAGTCGTGAATGTTCATGCAGCTTAGCAGACGTTTTATGCGCTGCATAACTCTCTCGTTTGTTTCAATATTTCCCAGTAATCTTTTCTTATTTGGTCTTTGTTAACATTATCATCTATTTAATTAAATAAAACAAATAAACAGCACGAAACCACATCATACAAAATCATTTTGCGAAAAAGATGAGACGTGTATACAGCAATGGATAATGCAAATCCCATAGACGGCCAGCAGATTTGATTTGAAAAATTGCCAAGGGCTTGATATCTTATCTTCAAGATCTCAAACTCTGTCCTTCTGCATGGCTGATGGAAATTAACGATGCTTTGACCTCTAACAGTCATTTTTCTTTTTTAAATTTGGTAATCTATCTAGAAGAAGGATGAAACTAGCGATTTAGAGAATGAATAGAAAAGAAAAAAGAAGGGATTTCAAATAAAAACTATAACATGGAAGAAGGAAAAGTAAAGATTTACAGAAGTGAACAATCTATCCAAGAATCTGGTTGGATCATTTGTGAATTCCATTTACACTTCTTAATTAGCAGATCATTACCTGTACAATCAAAAGTTTCTTCGTAGCTCTTTAACCAAGTTGATTCCCGGTGCATCTCTAATGAATTAGTGATTAGATAGTTTCTGGTTAACCAAATACTCCAAGCAATGCAATATGGAAGAACATATCATGTTCTTCTCTGGAATATGTGATCTATCAATTGAAACAGTCCCTGAAATATGTTAAAGAATAATATAAATCATATTATGGGGTCTCATTTAAAAGCTTAAGCTTTTAAGTGAGATGGTTCCTTAACATGATATCAGAGTCTTGTTGACCTAATGGTCATGAGTTCAAATCTCACCACCCCCATTTTATTTGATAAAAATCAAGCACAAGGTAATGTGGGCCTGTGCAAGTTTTAAGCCCAAAGGGCTTTCACTTGAGGGGATATGTTAGAGAATAATATAAATCATATTATGATGTCTCACTTAAAAGCTTAAACTTTTAGGTGAGATGATTCCTTAACAGAACATACCTCTCATTGTCATTTATCATTGTTTTTCGAAGAAATCTGTCAATTGAAACAGTCTCTGGAACATACCTCTAACTGTCATTTATCATTGTTTTTCGAAGAAACTAACAGCTTTATTTCATGCATGCAAGTAAAACGATTTTTCACAAAGGGAACTTCATCAGTAATTTCCAAGGCACTGCATTCTTCATAGATTTTTCAACACACAAGCCTCCATGACTTTTTTCCATGATGAAAGCAACTTGAGTGGCTTATTTGTAATTAACTGCTTTTCGTGGCTTACATGACTTCTGGCTTATCTGTAATAAACTGATTTTCGTGGCATACATGACTTCTTAGATATATATATATATATCATCATAAAATTGAAATTATAAATTTCAGATCATAAAATTATATCATAAAATATTGAGTTTTTTTTTTTTTAATTTTTTATTGTTGTTTGACATTTCTTACTTGAATGAAAAGAAAGGATAAAATAAAATTATTGGTCAGTGGAAGAAATAACACGCACGGATTCAAACTGTTGCATTACTAATGTTTTGAATGAATTTATTAGAAATATTCTGATTAGCCGTGTCTTTAAAAAACCTTCCATTCCCATTTCGTTGTCATCTTTTGTTTGATTTACAAATTTGAGATCCAGTTGTTCCCTCGTCCTTAACTTTTCTGTCCAACTTGAACGGTGCAAGCAGAATATCAGGATTCATTCAACATTTGACCCCGTCACAGAAAATTATTTTGAAAATTCCATGCTTCATGAAGCACGGAGCTCTATAAATACCTCCATTCTTCCTTTCATGAAGCACGGAGCTCTATAAATACCCCCACTCTCCCTTAGGAAGATAACAAGTTTCAAAACTTAATTAGATTTCAGAACTAGCTAGCCATCTCTCAAGGCCCTCAGAAAGTTTAAGAAATAACCCCTCTTGCTCTTCTGCTTCTACGCTCTCGATCAGTATTAGCTAGCAATGTCTTTAAATTCATCCTCAATCCCTCATTTGGAAGCTTTAAGATCACCCCTTCAACCACCAACTTTTGGAAACCAAATCACTGTTCTTAGCATTGATGGAGGTGGAATAAGAGGAATTATACCAGGAACTATACTTGCCTTTTTAGAGTCCGAGCTTCAGGTAGTCTAGAAATCTTGTTTCTTACATTCTTTAAGATCATGCATTTTTTTCATGGGTGTGCTGGCTGATCATGATGATATATAAAATAGAATAGAATGAGTAACTACAGGAAACGATTCCTTGCTTCACTTGGTGTCTTGCATGCAGTTTTGTAGGTGTAGGCTTTTGCTTTTTTATTAATAGTTTCATCAAAAAAATATATCACACTTGCATGCAGGACATAAAGTTGCTATTAATAGTTTACATATATCACACTTTTATAAATATAATGTTTAGTTACCTTTTCCGCGTATAAAATACTTCATAATTTTATCTCCTCTCACTAATGATTAGTATGTTTTGCTATTCAAATTGTAGAAGCTGGATGGTGCAGACGCAAGACTTGCAGACTACTTTGATGTGATCTCAGGCACCAGCACAGGTGGCCTCGTGACTGCTATGCTAGCTGCCCCTAATGACCAAAACCGCCCTTTATTTGCCGCTAAAGACATCAATGACTTCTACCTTGAGAACTGCCCCAAGATCTTCCCCCAGGACGAGTAATATATAATCCCAGATATAGTTTATCAAGCGCTAATTCTTAAAATACTTTTGTTTCTCCTTCAAATGTTTAATTGTATACTCTCTGGCAATATATAGGTCTCCATTGGCTTCTGCTAGAAAAGTGATCACGAGTTTGAAAGGACCAAAATACGACGGCAAATTTTTGCATAGCATTGTAAAGGAGAAATTGGGAGATAAACGCCTGCACCAGACCTTGACAAACATCGTGATCCCAACTTTTGACATCAAGCGCCTCCAGCCAACAATCTTTTCAAGCTATCAGGTTCGTTATAAATACAGACACAGCTCTTAAAATTTTATCTGTGTTCGTTGAGAAAAGAATAGTTTGACACTGCAAAACACATGTGCTCACACTACGTACCACTTCATGATTTAGGTGAAGAATAACCCATCCACGGATGCCCTTTTATCTGATATATGCATCGGGACTTCAGCGGCCCCAACTTACCTCCCTGCCCATTATTTCGAAACCAAGGATCCATCAGGCAAAGTTAGAGAATTCAATCTCATTGATGGTGGCGTGGCAGCAAATAATCCGGTACGATTATCATTTATTTTCAACTCTTGAACTCATTGCATATTGATGAATCCTATCATTAACTTCTCTTTGAATTTCCAGACTTTAGTTGCCGTGAGCGAAGTTTCCAAAGAAATCTCTCGGAAGAATACTGACTTCTTCCCCAAAGCGCCTATGGATTACAGTCGATTCCTAGTCCTGTCCTTGGGGACTGGTACAGCAAAATCTGAGGAAAAGTATGATGCGGATGAAGCAGCCAAGTGGGGTATCTTGGGATGGTTGACTAGTGACAATTCTACTCCGATAGTGGATGTGTTTACAGAAGCTAGTGGCGACATGGTTGATCTTCACATTTCCACTGTTTTCCAAGCCCTACGCTCTGAGGAGAATTATCTTCGAATTCAGGTGTATATCACGCTCATGTGGTTATTCTAAGATACAAATTATATACATTCTCCCAGGAAATAAATAAAAATAAAAGATAGAAAATGAAGCACCCTGACTATAAGATATGTGTGAAATGCAGGACGACACCCTGACCGGAACACTTCCATCCGTGGATGTTGCCACGAAAGAGAATTTGGAGAATCTTGTGAAAGTGGGTGAGAAATTGCTGAAAAAACCAGTGTCAAGGATGAATTTGGACACTGGAGTCTTTGAACCTGCTGATAAGATGACAAATGAGGAGGCTCTCATAAAGTACACATCTACTCAAGTCTATATATTATAGTGCTTTCTGTGGCATCTCATTTCACGTTGCTGATTTTATTTTGTTTTTCTTTGACTGAATAGGATGGCTAAATTACTCTCAAGGGAGAAGCATCTTCGAGACTCTAGGTCACCAGTTGGAAAAGCTAATGCTTCGAAGTGAATATGATTCGTCCAACAGATTATCTAGAAAATTAGAGGCAGATTAATAAATTTGGAAGAAAAAATAAGGAGATTGTATTCGAATAATTTGCAGAATGTAATTCTTGTGTTTTATTATTATTATTATTATTATTGTTACATGAAATGAATAATATGCAATTCTTTGATTAGTGAAATATGAATCATCACATTAAGTTAAGGGAACACATATTTCACCCATAAATTTTTTCTCCGAATTGGACAGCCAGCCAGAGAAACGAATTTTACGGACCCTAATTCAGGTGAAATACCTTGATGTCTTTGTCAGGAAACGTTGGATATATGGAAGTGAAGAGAGATCGCAAGACCGTGCTGGGATAAAATTAAATTAAATTATACAAATTATTTTCTTGACAAAAAGGATAGAAATTCAAGTATAATAACAGACTTGCAGGTGAGACTTCGGGTGAATTGTAGATTTAGAAGAAGTAGCTAGGCGAAGTAATCATGTGTAGAAGGAACAAAATGCAAGTAGCTTATATGATTGCATGGACGCCAACAAAATGAAGTCGACGGCATCATCAAGAAAATAAACCTTATTAGAGGCTTAAACGGATGACGATGTGATAATCAATTTAATGTCCAGATTCCAAATTTTTTTAATTTGTCCCTTGAATTCATGAGTTTCACAAAAAGATTCTTGGTTTTGATTTTTTTTTTAATTTGATTCATAATTGAACCTTTAAGTTTTTTTGGAATTGTGTCCCTGATTTCGTTCAATTGAGTTTTTAAGAAATTAAATTTGATTCTCTAAAACTCTAATCTTCTAAATTAAACCCAAATAATGATGAAAATCATGATTTCTTACCAGTTAAGCCTAGGACTATGGCCGCTTTCTTGTGATCTCACTAGGCACTGGCTCAAACACAGTCCTCCAATGGCAGCCAAATGGAGTACTTCAGGTTGGTTACAACATGTCGGTTCCGTTCCCTTAGTGGATACGTTCACTCAAGCCAGTGATGTTATGTTCCAAACGCTTTATTTTGAAGCAAACTAGTTAAGAATTCAAGTAATTATATATATTTATGTTTGTTTAAATTAATAGTCTTCCACAGACAGCGAAATAAATTAGTTGACAGATGAAAACCATGTTGAAAAAAACATTATGAATGCAACTGAGGCGTGAATATGAAAAAAAAGTCATTTTATACCCGAAGTTTGGCCATACCTAAGACTAGTAGGCCTAAAGCTAAAAACACAGAAAAAATATTTTTTTTTCATTTTTATTTACTTTTCTTGACATTAAACATTAAAAATGAAAAAAATGTTTTTTTTTTTAAAGCACGTGTTTCTTCATATTTCATGTTTCTGTTTTAAATAATACATTGAAGACATTCTCATATATACATGAAATGTGATACACCTTGAACCGTGTCAGCTTAGAACTGTATGATGATAAGTTCAAAATACTTGGATTCCTTGGTAACAGCCTGTCCCCTGTCCAAGAAATTTTAACAGGTCGGGAGTAGAATCTTTGTACTTTGTTTAAAATCCCAAGCTTCATGAAGTGCAGAAGAATATAAATACCTCCACACCCCCTTTGGGAGATTGCAAGTTTCAACACTTAAATTAGATAGCCTGCCAGAGAAGCGAAATTTTACCTGGGTTGTGGGTAGATCTTCGGACACTAATTCAGGCTAAAATCCTTGATGTCTTTGGCAGCAAGCGTTGGGTATAAAGAAATGAAAGAGAGATCGCCATGACCCTGCTGGGAGAGAATTAAATTAAATTATAAAAATTATTTTTGTCGCGACGACGATTTTTTTACGCGCTTCGCGCCCCGCCATAACGGCACGCAGTGAAAATGGGGTGTTTGTTTTATAGCCGTAAAATTTACGACTATAATTATAAGGAGTCGCCACCTAGTATTAAGGTTACTAGGAACCTATTGGTCTGCATGAGTCTGGATAAGGGGACTTGTTGTGCAAGGGGAAGACGCATCACCCCCAGTGCACCCTATCTAAGGTAAACTGCATTGTTATTTGATTGTTTTTTCTAAGTTAAATTTTTTTACATTGCATTAAAAAAATATTTTTTTATCTGCGGGTGTACTTTACAATGTAATTTTACACCGCTGCTAGGAAACCTCTTTTTTTTTATTATTATTTATTTATCTACGGATGTAATTTATGTTTTAAATTTACATTGTAGTAAAAATATATTTTTTTATCCATTGATGTATTTTACAATGTAAATTTACACCCTGATAAATAAAACAAAAATGGTTTTGATTATTTTTGATATTTTGGCCAAATCCCAATGGATAATCATAAACCGGTTATGATATCCAATCTTGTTTTAAAAACATGAGAAAGATCTAATATATTTTTTTTACGAAAAATATGCTTGAAAAGTCTTGGAATTCGGCCGTATGCACGAAAATAACACATTTTATATTTTTTTGAAAATCCCCTTTTTTTGGTAAAAAAAAAAATAGTACGAAAATAAAAATAAAAATAAAAATATTTTTTATTTTATTTTTTTTATTTTTAATGGGCTGGGCTGTCAGCACAGTGGGCTGACAGCCCACCCTGGATGGGCTGGGCTTCCAGCCTTCACGGGCTGGAAGCCCAGAAGGTATTAGGGCTGGGCTTCCAGCCCATGAAGGTCTGGGCTGGGCTTTCCAGCCTTGTGGGTTGGAAGCCCATTTTATTCTAGGCTGGGTTTTCCAGTCCTCACGGGCTGGAAGCCCAGAAGTTTATGGGCTGGGCTGGGCTGGGCTAAGAGAGGCCCAGCCCGAAGAAAAAAAGAAAAAAAAAAGAAAGTAAACTGGAAACGGGGAAGAACGTGAATAGTGTGATCTTCGACGAGAGGACCACCTGAGGATGCAGCCGTGTAGAGGGGATCGAGGTGGTCTTTCCTGTCATGGTGGCGTTGGAAACGGAGGCCTGTGGTGGCCGGAATGGAGGCTGAAAGGCCGCTGGTTTACGTGCAGAAGGCTGGCGTTACGTCGTCCCTGTCGCTGTTGGTTTCATGCAGGGGTCGCCGGAGGTCGATGCTGGCGTGGAGGGGAGACTGACGAAGATGAAGAGTGTAGAGCTAGGTGGTCGGAGCTGGTTGACCGAGAGACCGAGAGGGAAAGAGAGACTTGCAGCTGCTGGTTGACCGAGAGACCGAGAGGGAAAGAGAGACTTGCAGCTGCTGGTTTAGAGAGAGAAGGAATTTGCAGACCAAAAGGGAGAGAGAGAGCGCGACACTGAGGGAGAAATATGATGGTTTTATTTTGTGTGATCTTCCCCCGTTTTTCTTGTTAAAATCTCTGCAAATCTTCCTCTATTTCGTTCTCTCTTTTGCGTAAGTTTTTTCTCGTTTTTTTTTCTGCGTTTTCTTCTCTCTGGTTTTTCCTTCTTTTTTTCCCTTTCTGCCGTCGTGTGTGGCTGCTTTTATAGGCGGTGTGGCCTGCCACGGTGGCCGGCTGGTCGGCGGCGTGGTGGCTGGCCGGTGGGCTGTCGGCGGCGTGGTGGCTGGCCGGTGGGCTGTTGGCAGGCGTGCGGGTAAAGGTGGCAAAGGCAGCGGGACTGTTGCAGCTTTGGAGGGGGCAAAGTTGCATTTTGGTCCTTTGATTTATGATTGTTTTAATTGCACTCTCAATTAAATTTAAATTTGTAATTTTGTGCAATTGGGCCCTTGTTCGAATTTCAAAATTACCCTTGGCTTTGCGCGCCTTTTTCATTTTGGTCCCTGGACTTTGATTTATGCAATTTGGCCCTCAATTCACAATTAAACTCTCAATTGTCTTCAATTTGATCCCTAATTATGTCAAATTAGCTTGGAAAAATTCAATTGGGTCTCCAAAAATTCTGATTTTCTGAATTAGGCCCGAATTAAATTCAAGAATTCAATTTTTCATCAATTAAGCCCTTAATAAAATTAATTCAACCAATTTAAAGCATAATTAAGTCCTTGCACTTAATTAAATTCTTCAATTGGACCCCAAATTAATTCTCAAACATAATAATATTTTGAATTAGCCCATGATTAAATCAAATTGGCTTATAAAAAATATAATTATGATTTTTTACTTAATTTTTACCTTGAATTTGTATTTTCTCTCATTTTTGGGCATAAAAGAGATTCGATTGGCCTCATAAAATTTTTAAAATTTCCACCGTGATTTTTCTACCGACGCCAAACCCTTTTTATTTTATTTTTGTTATTTTTTATTTTATTTTTAGGAATCACCCAAAAATCGGGTGATCACAATTTTCTTGACAGATATTCAAGTACGATACAACGAAGACAGACTTGCAGGTGAGACTTCGCGTGAATTGTAGGTTTAGAAGAAGTAGCTAGGTGAAGTAATCATGCGAGGATGGAACAAAATGCAAGGGAATTATGTTAGAGAATAAATTATATTTTAGACTTTACTTATAATCTTAAGTTTTTAGGTGAGATGGTTACTTATTTTAATATCAAAATTTTATTGACCTAGCGGTTACGAATTCAAATCTCACCATCCTTATTCTATTTGATAAAAATCAAGGACAAGGTAATGTGAGTCTATGCAAGTTTCAAGGCTAAAGAGCTTTTACTTGAGGGTATATATTATAAAATAATATAAATCATATTCTAAAATCTCACCTATAAATTTAAATTTTTAGATGAGATAATTTCTTAACTAATTAAATAATAATTAATCTTGGAGCGCCTCCTTAATTTGGATAATTGAAAAGTGTATTGGTTTTTTATGGCATGCTTACTATAATATAAAGGACCAATTATCAGAATGCACGTGCATGCTTGTTGAGTAGTGTTTAAAGTATCATACGACAGCCTTAAGGAAACAAACGACCATATTAAGACGATTTTAGACTTTGCTTGAGATTATTTTATTGGATCGATCGATTGAAAGCTTCCTGGAGGCATGGTGTTGTGTATATATGGACGTTCAGAAAATGTTCCGACGACGCAAACAAAATGAAGCAGGAAATAAAACCTTATTGGAGGCCAAAATGGATAGGAAAGTAAGAGATGGTTAACGGCAAGAAGAAAGTTCTCCTCTGACGATGCAATGAAAAGTACTAAACAACACGTCGTATGATTCATTGTTAATCTCTTTTTTGTTTTTTTGGCCAAAATGTCAGTTTGGATTATTATTTTTCAAATGTATTTGATGCTTCACTTCACTGATTTTGACAAAAAAAATACACACAAATGATGTCCTAACATTGTGCTACACTAAGATATGTACCATTTAGGCTGATTCACACTACAGCTGCAGAATTATTTTTTGTATATTTTTCCAAAGAAAATATAATTTTTTCTGTATATTTTCCCAATAATATTGCATAATATATGGTTGTGTATTTATATTGTAAGTTACGAACTTAGTATTAAAAAAATAAGGAGATTATATTCCAATAGATTGCAGAATATAATTCGTATGTTTTGTTTTTATTATTATTATTATTATTATTATTATTGTTACATGAAATGAATAATATGCAATTCTTTGATTAGTGAAATATGAATCATCACATAAATATAAAATAACACATATTTTATCCATAAATTGTTTCTCCGAATTGGACAGCCAGCCAGAAAAACGAATTTTAGGGACACTAATTAAGGCGAAATTCCTTGATATCTTTGGCAGGAAACGTTGGATATATGGGAGTGAAAGAGAGATCGCCAAGACCCTGCTGGGATAAAATTAAATTAAATTATAAAAATTATTTTCTTGACAAAAAGGATAGAAATTCAAGTACAATTCAAGGAAGACAGACTTGCAGGTGAGACTTCGCGTGAATATTAGGCTGAGAAGAAGTAGCTAGGTTTAGTAATCATGTGAAGAAGGAACAAAATGCAAGTGGCTTAAATGATTGCAAGGACGCAAACAAAATGAAGTCGACGGCATCATCAAGAAATGAACCGAGGCTAAAACGGATCAATCAGGCACTTCGTTGCATTAATTTTAAAGTTGGAAGGATAATTAGGGATCTAATTGAATAAATTAAAAACAATTGACCAATTTATTAGACATGCAAGACTTTAGGGTTTGAAATTGGTGAAATCAAACATATTCTCTAATAAACTCAATAACATTTTGTCCCTGATCTATTATCATTGTATTTTCTAATGTTATGTTTATCAAGTTGATATTTTTTAAATTAATAAATATGAAGCTACAGAACTTTAAATTAAACAGGAATGGATTCAATAAAAAAAATCACCACTTCTACTAAGTTCAGTAATCTCAAGCTATGTTGATGTTGGAATTGCTCTAATTAAGCCACAGAAGTGACCAACCCCAGATAATCTTGAATTATACACTTATTTATACAAAACCATCAACTCCCTCATGTGTTCACATTTAGAAAACCTTACAGGTTCTTATCAAGGGTTTAAAACTTTTCTCTCAAGATCAAAAGGCTGGAAACACTTTATCTTTATCTTGACCTTTAAGTTTATTACAAAACCACCAAAATCTAACACTATTGTTTTTGTAGTAAGATTAGCCTAGTTTTGGTTTGTTAAAACCTTAACAAACTCATTTAGAAGCTTTGAATCAACCTACAAAAGAGAAGTAATATGAAGAGAAAGGGAAAAAAAAGAAAGAAAGAAAGGGGAAGAACTCATTTGCTTCTTAGGGTAGATGATCATTTTAAGACATCTGTATGAATTTTTTTTCTTGATATTTTATTTGGGTACACGGACCCATAATTAAATCTCAAAAGCTAGATTTATTCACATGAACAAATATTATACATTGAAACTTTAAATCACATAAAAAAGAATACACATTGCATCTTACCTCAAGTAAGGTGTACGGGGACTACTAATACCTTCCCTTTACGCAATCAATTTTCTACTTTTAAATCTCTGATTAGACTAGTGTAACCGAGTTTTCCTAATAAACTTTAACAACTAGGTGAAGACTCCTCCATACCAGCAAGATCACTCCTGGGACGCCGCGTGATGACATACCGAAATTAACAACAAACTTAATAATATATTTTTAAATTAATATTAATATGAATTTTTAGATCCAAATCTTACCATACAAAGTTTATCTTGCTTTTTCAGATAATAAATCTTTGCGGTGTTGTTAGAAAGCAACCAAAGTATTGGCAAACAATTTTCTCAACCTTTTCTGTGTGAAATGAAGGCATGGTGATCACAAATTCCTCTTCTTTAATTCAATAACGTACTCAAATAAAGGGATTAATTTCCTTTGCTACGATGCTCTTTTAATATAATTTTTTTTTTTTAAATTTCCTCTCAACACCTAGTCCCTGGATCATGCTCCGGTCAACTTTTTTTTCCTTATCTATTTCGCTGTCCTCTTGCAGAGGCCGGGCCTAACGAAAGATACAGCATTGGTTGATTTTGAGGTTCATTGAAGCTTTCCTCAACTTTCTTTATCAAATTCACGTCCTAAATCGATTTGTTTAATATAGACCTTTCATTAATGACATCAATGATAACGAATATATATATTAGTTGTATAATTAACGAGCCTCGTTAAATTTTAATAATTTTTTCTTTCCATTTTCTAGTTTTATAAATACTTTTTGTAATGAAAAATGGTGGATCTTAATTTTTTTCTATTATTTTTAATTTCAGCACTTGCTTTTTATAAAAATGAGAAGAAAATTATAATTTTGAAAAAAAATCTAATTTTATACATGAAAACAATTATAATGGCTTCTTTGTAATTGACTGTTTTTTCATGGCGTACATGACTAGTTAGAGAGTACTATTACTATTTTAAATCTATATAAGATTACATTTTAAAGTATAATGTTTGTTTGATAATGTAGTACAAGATGATTTTTAAAAATATTCTTTAATTGAAAACAAATATTTTTTTTTTAATTTTAATATCAATACATTGAATTCATATAAGAAAACACATCAGAAAATATTAATTTTATTATCTTCTTTGTTTGATTTATAAATTTAAAATCCTCAATTGTTCCCTCTTATCTTACATAGTGGTCCAACTTCATTTACTAAAATAAAATAATAATAATCTCGTGGTCCTGGACAGCTGAGAACAGTACAAGGAGAATATTTTGATCCGTTCAAAATTTGACCAAGAAAAATGTACAAGATTTAATTCGGGGGAGTAAAATCTATCGACTCATTTGAAAATTCCATGCTTCATGAAGCTCAGAAGTCCATAAATACCTCCACACTCCCTTTGGAAGATTACAACTTTCAAAACTGAATTAGATTTCAGTATTTGCTATAAACATCTCCCAAGGCTCTCGGAAAGTTTAAGCTCTAAACACAGCCACCTCTTCCGCTTCTTGGCTCTCGATCAGAACAATGCCTTTGAATTCATCCTCAATCCCTCATTTGAAAGCTTTAAGATCACCCCTTCAACCACCCACTTTTGGAAACCAAATCACTGTTCTTAGCATTGATGGAGGTGGAATAAGAGGAATTATACCAGGAACTATCCTTGCCTTTTTAGAGTCCGAGCTTCAGGTAGTCTATAAATCTTGTTTCTTACATTCTTTAAGATCATGCATTTTTTTCATGGGTGTGCTGGCTGATCATGATGATATATAAAATAGAATAGAATAAGAAACTATAGGAAACGATTCCTTACTTCACTTGGTGTCTTGCATGCAGTTTTGTAGTTGTAGGCTTTTGCCTTTTTATTGATAGTTTCATCAAAAGAATAGTTTAATAGCTTATCTAAATCATTATATAACTATAATATTTATTTGCTTTTTATACGAATAAAATACTCCATGATTTCATCTCCTATCACTACTGACTGTATGTTTCGCTATTCAAATTGTAGAAGCTGGATGGTGCAGACGCCAGACTTGCGGACTACTTTGATGTGATCTCAGGCACCAGCACGGGTGGCCTCGTGACTGCTATGCTAGCTGCCCCTAATGACCAAAACCGCCCTTTATTTGCCGCTAAAGACATCAATGACTTCTACCTTGAGAACTGCCCTAAGATCTTTCCCCAGGACGGGTAATAATCCCAGATATAGTTTATCAAGCGCTTAATTCTTAAACCACTTTTGATTTCTCCTTCAAATGTCTAGATACTAACTGTACTCTCTGGAAATATATAGGTCTCCATTTGCTTCTGCTGGAAAACTGATCACGAGTTTGAGAGGACCAAAATACGACGGCAAATTTTTGCATAGCATTGTGAAGGAAAAATTGGGTGATAAACGCCTGCACCAGACCTTGACAAACATCGTGATCCCAACTTTTGACATCAAGCGCCTTCAGCCAATAATCTTTTCAAGCTATCAGGTTCGTTACATATACAAACACAACTCTTAAGATTTTATCTGTGTTAGTTGAGAGAAAAATCGTTTCACACTGCAAAACACATGTGCTTACAATAGCGCCACTCCATGCTTTAGGTGAAGAATAACCCATCCACGGATGCCCTTTTATCTGATATATGCATCGGGACTTCAGCTGCCCCAACTTACCTCCCTGCCCATTATTTCGAAACCAAGGACCCATCAGGCAAAGTTAGAGCATTCAATCTGATTGACGGTGGTGTGGCAGCAAATAATCCGGTACGTTTATCATTTATCTTCAGCTGTTAAACTCATTCCATGTTGACGAATCCTATCATTAACTCCTCTTTGAATTTCCAGACTTTAGTTGCCATGAGCGAAGTTTCGAAAGAAATCATGCAGAAGAATCCTGACTTCTTCCCCATAGCGCCGATGGATTACGGTCGATTCCTAGTCCTGTCGTTGGGGACTGGTACAGCAAAATCTGAGGAAAAGTATGATGCTGATGAAGCAGCCAAGTGGGGGATCGTGGGATGGCTGACTAGTGACAACTCTACTCCATTAGTGGATGTGTTTACAGAAGCTAGTGGCGACATGGTTGATCTTCACATTTCCACTGTTTTCCAGGCCCTACGCTGTGAGGAGAATTATCTTCGAATTCAGGTGTATACCTCGCTCGTGTGGTTATTTAATATACAAATTATATATGTATTATCCCAAGAAGTAATTAAAATTAAAAACTAGAAGATGAAGAACCCTGACTATAAGATATGTGTGAAATGCAGGATGACACGCTGACCGGAACACTTTCGTCCGTGGATGTTGCCACTAAAGAGAATTTGGAGAATCTTGTGAAAGTGGGTGAGGAATTGCTGAAAAAACCATTGTCAAGGGTGAATTTAGACATTGGAGTCTTTGAAACTGCTGATGAGATGACAAATGAGAAGGCTCTCATAAAGTACACGTCTACTCACGTCTTATATATTATAGTGATTTATGTGGCATCTCATTTCATGTTGCTGATTATTTTATTTTGTTTTTCTATAGGATGGCTAAATTACTATCAAGGGAGAAGCATCTTCGTGACTCTAGGTCACCAGTTGGAAAAGCTGCTCCTCCAAAGTGAATATGATTCGTCCACTAGATCATATTATCTGGAAGAGGAACACTGTTTGATCCATACATTTCAAAAGATAAAGAGATAATATATCCAACCATGCATAACGTTGCAAGCCATCCATGTCACTTTGTTTTTCAGTGTGTCATATTTAGAGAGCGATGGGGGACGGTGTCTGTTGTCTTTCATCTGGGTTGTATGCCCCCCCTCCCCTCCACCGCCTGCAATTTGGACTTGTATGATAATATTGAGGAGAATGCTAGAACTACCATTTGGCATGCTTTTTTTTTTTTTTTTTTAAGAAATTACATAATAAAGTTAATAAAGCTATAATATTTTATATTTTCACTATGTTTTATGAAAAAACCAAATTATTAAAAAAATATCTTATTATATTTAATAATTGAATAGTCTTTATTGCGTAAGAAGTATAAAATTACCAAAAACAAATTAGGATACCGAAACTTCCTGTTTCATTTTGTTTCTCTCCTCTCATAAATAAATCTCTAAATTAACTTTCTTATACCGATATTCCAGACATGTTAGATGATCATAGACTTCGTTTAAAGTTTAGATATCATTAGGCATGAGTACATCCCCTATGTATTTCTAAAAATCTTTTCATACACCTAATAATCATTATGAATATTTAGTCATGTCTTTTGGTTTGTATAATGCACCATCAGCTTTTCAAGCTATCATAAATTCCATATCTTGCACATGTTCAGCAAGCTTTGGAAATTCTAAGGAATAGGCATTTGGGAAGAAAGAGTATTGGATTTAACATAGACAAACCATATCCCGATCACCATTGACCAAGGACCGAGCCCAAACAATCACTTCACTAAGCCTTATTTCTAAAAACTCTATCCCACATGGACAATAAATCAAGATAAAGTTTACCATAGGATTTTGACTCTTCATAGCTAATCTGACTCGAGCTTCAAATTGAACTAATCATTTATAAATTTCAGTTGGAGAAGGATGAAGAAAATGAACATTCAGAAAACATGTCGTTTGTTTACTTAAATGGAGTAAGTTGATCCCTTCCTTTTCTTTTTGTTCTGTATAAAATAATGTCATTTTGTATTTGGATAAAGTTTAATTTGATTCTCCAATGTTTAATTATTTTAATTAAACACCATTTTGACTTACCCAAAAATTTCAATTAATTTTGAAATTGCCCTCGATAAATTTCAATGGCAACCCTGAATTTCCATATCTTTTCTACTTTGGTCCTTAGTCTAAGATTTATACAATTAGGTTCTCAATTGATCCTTAACATTTGATTTTATTCAATTCACCCCTGAATTATGCCAAATGAATCCTTATAGTTTGATGTATTTTATAAAATGGTCATTGATTGCGGATTTCTTCAATTTAGCCCTTAACCATCTCTAAAACACTGATTTTCTTGCAATTATATCCTAAATTTCAACAAATTAACTTGGTAAAAATTAAATTTGATCTCTAAATATTTTAATCTTCTCAATTAAGCTTAAATTAGGCTAAAAAATTTAATTTTTCATCAATTATGCACTAAATAAAATTAATTTGACCAATTTAAAATACAATTAAGTCCTTGCATTTAATTAAATAATTCATTTGGGCAAAAAAAATATATATTAACATAATTAGATTTTAATTTGGTTCATGATTAAATTAAATTAGACTATTAAAATATAATTATGCTCTTAAACTTAATTTTTAGGCAAACTTATTAGATAATTATTTATTTTAACCTTGAATATGTATTTTTCTTCATTCTTGAACAAAGTTGGGCACAATTGGGCTCTTGAATGAGTCCAAAACTTCTAACACCACGGCAACCTTCTTTTATTATTTTTTATTTTTATTTTAACTAAATTTTGGGGGCATACCCCTAAAATGAGTGATGGCATTTTGTAAGAAAAAAAAGTATCTCTTCAACTTTATGTTAATTATTCCCTCAATATTAAGCACATTTTCGATATAAGAAGGAATTTTTGTGATATTATTAAAACGCAAAATGTGAACTTAGGTGGCAATACGATGGAAGTTTTCCATTAAATGATAATTTGAACAATTTTTATTTGTCCGGAAGTAAGAAAGCTCAAGTAGACTAGTATCTCGTTTGAGCAGTATGTATCAAATACTGTAATGGCTCAGGAATTATGAACTTGTCCCATTAAGGCTGCGAAATGTACAGACTTCCACAGTAGCCCACGTTGATCTTTCGTAATAGCCGTGGATCTCTGGATAACGTAATGTGGATGGACACGAGTCAAAACATTAAATTCGGCATCCATTTCCCTGTCCTCTCGTGCAGGTTTCGTGCTTGTAGATATAGTGGGCGTTCCAGTCTAAACTTTATATATTATTTTATAATCACTTATTTATTCGATTTGAAGTATATTTTCTAACATTAAACACTTCGGACACAAACTAATGACATCTGAATTGAAGATTCTCCTGTCTGGATTCAAATTCAAAAGTCGTGAATGTTCATGCAGCCTAGCAGACGTTTTATGCCATGCACAACTCTCTCGTTTGTTTCAATATTTCCCACTAATGTTTTCTTATTTGGTCTCTGTTAACATTAGCATCTATTCAATAAAAGAAATAAACAGCACGAAACCACATCATACAAAACCATTTTGCAAGAAAGACGACACGTGTATACAGCAATGGATCCAAAAAAAACTTCTTTTGATTGGAAGGAAAAGTAAAGATTTATAGATGTGAACAATCTATCTAAGAATCTGGTTGGATCATTTGTGAATTCCATTTACACTTCTTAATTAGCAGATCATTACCTGTCAATCTAAAGTTTCTTCTTAGCTCTTGAACCAAGTTGATTCCCGGTGCATCTCTATTTAATTAGTGATGAGATAATTTCTGGTTAACAGAATACTCCAAGCAATGCAATATGGAAGAAGATATCATGTTTTTCACAGGAATCTGTGATCTGTCAATGTTTGCAATTGAAACAGTCTCTGGAACATACCTCTAGTTGTCATTTATCATCTTGTTTCGAAGAAACTAACAATTTAATTTCATGCATGCAATTAAACGATTTTCTACAAAGGGAACTTCATCAGTACGTTCCAAGGCACTGCATTCATTGATATGTTTATAACATTCATTTTCCAAGGCATTTGTGGTCGTTGAAAACCCTACCAAAGTAGCACCCTTAATATGATTTTCTTACTATTCTTCATAGATTTTTCAACACGCACGCCTCCATGACTTTTTTTCATGTTGAAAGCAACTAGAGTGGCTTATTTGTAATTGACTGCTTTTTCGTGGCATACATGACTTCTTGGAGATATATATATTATTATATATCCATATACATAAAATTATATTTTTAAATTAGTTCATGTTTTAAATTAGTTCAAAACCTTATTAACCAACTGGTTTTCAATTCAATTTTTATTTTCAAATTGAAACTATAAATTTCAGATCATAAAATTATACCATAAAACTTGAGCTTTTTTGTTTGTTTGTTTTTTTAATTTTAATTGTTGTTTGACATTTCTTACTTGAATGAAAAGAAAGGACAAATAAAATTATTGGCCAGTGGAAGAAACAACACCCACGGATTCCAACTGTTGCGTTACTAATGTTATTTTTTCAACATGATGAATAAGGTTTTGAATGAATTTATCTAGCCGTGTCTTTAAAAAACCTACCATTCCCATTTCGTTGTCATCTTTTGTTTGACTTACAAATTTGAGGTCTTCAACTGTTCCCTCGTCCTTAACTTTTCTGTCCAACTTGAGCGGTACAGCAAGCAGAACATCAGGATTCATTCAACTTTTGACCCCGTCACGGAAAATTATATTGAAAATTCCATGCTTCATGAAGCACGGAACTCTATAAATACCTCCACCCTCCCTTAGGAAGATTACAAGTTTCAAAACTTAATTAGATTTCAGAACTAGCCATCTCCCAAGGCCCTCAGAAAGTTTAGGAAATTACACCTCTTGCTCTTCTGCTTCTAAGCTCTCCATCAGTATTAGCTAGCAATGTCTTTAAATTCATCCTCAATCCCTCAATTGGAAACTTTAGGATCACCCCTTCAACCACCAACTTTTGGAAACCAAATCACTGTTCTTAGCATTGATGGAGGTGGAATAAGAGGAATTATACCAGGAACTATCCTTGCCTTTTTAGAGTCCGAGCTTCAGGTAGGCTGCAAATCGATCTTTTAAGTAAGCATGTCGCAGATCAAATAGACAATATTATGATATACAAGATAGAATGCAATAAAAAAAACTACAGGAAACGATACATTGGTCCACTTGAGGTCCTGCATGCAGCCTCTGTCAACCTCCCACGGAGGCTGTTTGTCTACTACTGTTAATTTTATGCTTTTGCTTCTGCCTTTTTATTAATAGTTTTATCAAAAGAATATATCACGCTTGCTTGCAGGATGTAAGATTGATAATATATAGCTTAGCTATATCCGTATATAACTCTAATGTTTGTTTACTTTTTATTCGAGTAAAATACCCATTGATTTCTTCTCCTATCACTACTGATCTGTATGTTTTGCTATTCAAATTGTAGAAGCTGGATGGTGCAGACGCGAGACTTGCGGACTACTTTGATGTAATCTCAGGCACCAGCACGGGTGGCCTCGTGACTGCTATGCTAGCTGCCCCTAATGACCAAAACCGCCCTTTATTTGCCGCTAAAGACATCAATGACTTCTACCTTGAGAACTGCCCTAAGATCTTTCCCCAGGACGGGTAATAATCCCAGATATAGTTTATCCAGCGCTTAATTCTTAAACTACTTTTGATTTCTCCTTCAAATGTCTAGATACTAACTGTGCTCTCTGGCAATGTATAGGTCTCCATTTGCTTCTGCTGGAAAGCTGATCACGAGTTTGAGAGGACCAAAATACGACGGCAAATTTTTGCATAGCATTGTGAAGGAAAAATTGGGAGATAAACGCCTGCACCAGACCTTGACAAACATCGTGGTCCCCACTTTTGACATCAAGCGCCTCCAGCCAGCAATCTTTTCAAGCTATCAGGTTCATTATATATACAGAAACTGCTCTTATAATTTTATCTCTGTTTGTTGAGCAAAGAATTGTTTGACAGTGCAAAACACATTTGCTTACACTACGCACCACTCTATGCTTTAGGTGAAGAATAACCCATCCACGGATGCCCTTTTATCTGATATATGCATCGGGACTTCAGCTGCCCCAACTTACCTCCCTGCCCATTATTTCGAAACCAAGGACCCATCAGGCAAAGTTAGAGCATTCAATCTGATTGATGGTGGTGTGGCAGCAAATAATCCGGTACGTTTATCTTTTATTTTCAGCTCTTGAACTCATTGCATATTGATGAATCTTATCATTAACTTCCCTTTGAATTTCCAGACTTTAGTTGCCGTGAGCGAAGTTTCGAAAGAAATCACAAGGAAGAATCCTGACTTCTTCCCCGCAGCGCCGATGGATTACGGTCGATTCCTAGTCCTGTCCTTGGGGACTGGCACAGCAAAATCTGAGGAAAAGTATGATGCCGATGAAGCAGCCAAGTGGGGTATCTTGGGATGGTTGACGAGTGACAACTCAACTCCGATAATTGATGTGTTTACAGAAGCTAGTGGCGACATGGTTGATCTTCACATTTCCACTGTTTTCCAAGCCCTGCACTCTGAGGAGAATTATCTTCGAATTCAGGTGTATATCACGCTCCTGTGGTTATTCTAAGATACAAATTATATACATTCTCCTAGGAAACAATTAAAACTAAAAGATAGAAATGAAGTACCTGTTAAGGAACCATCTCACATAAAAGCTTAAGCTTGTAAGTGAGGTCCTATAATATGATTTATATTATTCTTTAACACACCCTCTTAAGTGAAAGCTCTTTGGACTTGAAACTTGCATAGGCCCACATTACCTTGTGCTTGATTTTTATCAAATAGAATAGGGGTGGTGAGATTTGAACTCGTGACCGCTGGGTCAACAAGGTTCTGATACCATGTTAAGGAACCATCTCTCCTAAAAGCTTAAGCTTGTAAGTGAGGTCCTATAATATGATTTATATTATTCTCTAACAGTACCCTGACTATAAGATATGTGTGAAATGCAGGACGACACACTGACCGGAACACTTTCATCCGTGGATGTGGCCACGAAAGAGAATTTGGAGAATCTTGTGAAAGTGGGTGAGAAATTGCTGAAAAAACCAGTGTCAAGGGTGAATTTAGACACCGGAGTCTTTGAACCTGCTGATAAGATGACAAATGAGGAGGCTCTCATAAAGTATATATCTACTCAGTCCTATTTATTATAGTGATTTCTGTGGCATCTCATTTCATGTTGCTGATTTTATTTTGTTTTTCTTTGACTGTATAGGATGGCTAAATTACTCTCAAGGGAGAAGCATCTTCGAGACTCTAGGTCACCAGTTGGAAAAGCTGATGCTTCAAAGTGAATAGATTCGTCCAACAGATTATCTAGAAAATTAGAGGCAGATTAATAAATTTAGAAGACAAAATAAGGATATTGTATTTTTTATGTTTTATTTCTTTGCAGAATGTAATTCTTATGTTTTATTTTTTTATTATTATTGTTACATGAATTGAATAATACGCAATTCTTTGATTTATTAAATATGAATCATCACATTAAGATAAACGAATTGGACAGCCAGCCAATGAACGAATTTTACGGACCCTAATTCAGGTGAAATTTCTTGATGTCTTTGGCAGGAAACGTTGGATATATGGAAGTGAAGAGAGATCTTCAAGACCCTGCTGGGATAAAATTAAATTAAATTATACAAATTATTTTCTTGACAAAAAAGATAGAAATTCAAGTATAATAACAGTCTTGCAGGTGAGACTTCTGGTGAATTGTAGGTTTAGAAGTAGCTAGGCGAAGTAATCATGTGAAGAAGGAACAAAATGCAAGTAGCTTAAATGATTGCAAGGACGTCAACAAAATGAAGTCGACGGCATCATCAAGAAAATAAAGCTTATAGCACTTTATTTTGAAACAAACTACTTAAGAATTCAAGTAATTATATATATAGACTTTTATACATTTATGTTTCTTTAAATTAATAGTCTTCCTATTGAAATATGAACTTTTTATTCTTTAATGAGTGCCAAGAGGATACCTAAACTCGAGAGCATTGGCGAAGAGTTATTGAAGAAGCCTATTTCAAGGGTGAATTTTGTTAGAGTATAGAAGGTGTATTCTAGAATATTGTATTTGTAGTCTAGAGTATGAAAGATGATATGAGATATGTGTATAAATAGAAAGGTACACGCACAACAAATGTATGCAAAAACAGAATAACAATACAATAAAATTTCAAATTTCATTCTCCCTCTCTTTTCTCTCCTCCTTTTTCCCGTTTCTAAACTCATTCTTCTTTCTCTTAATTTCTTCAATTATCTGCAAAATCTCTCAATCCTAACATGGTATCAAAGTTATTATGCTTGCGCAGATGAAGTAATTAATGCAATCTTTTGCTTTCGCAATATGATCCTAATGCATTATAAATGCAACTCAAATAGAGCAGCAACAAAGCGAGAATTATGGTGCATCGTGAAGAAGCAGCGAAGCATGCCTCTATCTCCAACAACCACAATTCTTCCTCCCCTACCTCTCCTCTATGTTTCAATTCTCTTGCAACTTTACTAGCATCGTATTCTATGCGCTTTTATGCATAACAAACTTGGAGGTTGACCAAATGGATCCATTTGTGGCGACGACTAACATCAATAGACGACAACAATCCTCCACAGATCTCCAATGATTAAAAAAAACCATTGTACCTCAAATCACAGACGAGAAAAACTAGAAGCAGTCAAGTAAGTGATATCCTTAGCTTTCTAAACTTGCTGCTGCTGCGACATCATTTCTCAATTTGTCATAACAGCCCACAAAGACTTGCTCGACAAGCTTGGCAACGTAGATGAATTTCTTGTGATCTTTTCAAGAATCCATGGTTATTGCAAATTAATCTTTCTCTCTCTAGACAGTCACACTCAAAGGCAGTTTCCTTCTCTAAAGAGAGCAGCTTGATTAATCTTTGTTCCTTTGGCTCCTGCTCCTTTGCATTTTAGCTTGGCATCATTGTTTCTAGAATTAGACTTTGATGTACTGCCTTTCATGATGACTTCTTGGACATAGAGTTTCTAGGGTTTGTTTGAGGAGATGAGGAGTCTGTCTCCAACCACCACGATTCTCACTTCACTTTTAGCTACTGTGGATTTGAAAGGCAAAGCATATGAGCTGCTAGGATTACAAATGTGTGGCTGCTGGATTGGCTGCAGCGTTACTAAGAGAGGAATAAGTTGAAACCCTAGCTTATGTGATTTGTATGGTGTCATTTGTATTGTGGTGTTGTTTTGTGTGTGCTCTTGTTGTTGTTTCGTGTGTGCCTTTCCTATCATTTTGTGGAAAAAATTTCAAAACAAAAATCATCGAGAAGTAGAAAATGAATTCTTACACAGATTAAAAAATTCATCAAAAAGTAGACAAATGAAATTCAAACAAATTCTATTCCCTTTCATTTCTTTCCTCTCGTCCCTCTCTTCTCAAATTATTACACAGACAAATAAAATTCAAATCAAGAAATAAACAAATGAAATTTCTTCCCTCTATCTTCTATCTTCTTTGTCATTTTAGCTTTCTTCTTCTTCTTCTTAATCTCTCAATTTCTCAAAATCTTCTGAATCAAATTCAAACTCATCTTTCTTTCCTTCAAATTTTCTTTTTTCTTCTTTTCTCTCTCTCTTTTACATATTGATTTCTGTGAAAAGTATTAAGTACTCATGTATTTCATATTTATTGCTGCAATCTCATACTTGGTTCATCAAAACATGAGATTAAAGGGGGATGTTAGAGTATAGAAGATGTATTCTAGAATATTGTATTTGTAGTCTAGAGTATGAAAGAAGGTATGAGATATGTGTATAAATAGAAATGTGTACACACAACAAATGTATATAAAAATAGAATAACAATACAGTAAAATTTGAAATTTCATTTTCCCTCTCTTTTCTCTCTTCTCCTTCTTCCTGTTGCACCCTTCACTAGAGCGTGGCGTCGCGACGACCCTCCCTGCGAGTGGGGATATTCAATGTTGGTTTAATCTTTAATTTCATGAAAAAAGGAGTCGCCACCTAGTATTATAGTTAATAGAAAACCTAAAACTGGTCTTTAAGAGATTATAAGGCACGAGATTGGTTGCGTAAAGGGAAGATCTTAGCACCCCTAGTAAACCCTACTTAAGGTAAACTGCTTGACATTTTAGGTTTGTATTATGATTGCTATATTATTAATCTTTCAAAAATATATTGGTTAAATGATGATGATGCATTATTCCCGTAAAAATATTTTGGATATTTATCACTTAAAGGTTTTTTTATCCAAATATTTATCCAAATACCAACAGTGAATAATAACGAATTATCCCTGCCAATATTTTAGATATTAACCCTTTTGAGATTTATTTATCCAAATACCAACAGTGAATAATAATGAATTATCCCTGCCAATATTTTGGATATTTATCCTTTTAGGATATATTTATCTAAATATTAACAATGAATAATAGCGAATTATGCCCGCCAATATTTTGGATATTAAATCCCTTTGGATTTATTTATCCAAATATCAACAATGAATAATACGAATCGCTAAAAATAAGATTTTTATATTTTTGGAATATTGGCCAATATCTTTGGAGTTTACAAATATGTTATAAAATCTAAAAATACAAGAAATGATTTTTTGTTTATGAAATCCACGCTAAAAAACATTTTTCTTTTATCCTCAAAATAATGTTTGTTTCTAAAAAAAGAATTTTCAAAAATATATTAGCGTATTAGCCGTATGCATGAAAACAAATATATTTTGTCTTTTTAAATCAAAATATTTTTTTTGCAAATTTTATATTTTTTTATTATATAATTTTATTATTATTTTTTTGGTGGGCTGGATGCTTACCCACCTCAAGGTGGGCTCCTCCAGCCCACCTTGTCTCAAGCTGGGCTGTCAGCCCAAATGGCTAGCAGCCCAGACCTTATCTGGACTGGGCTTTCAGCCCAAACGGGCTGGAAGCCCGTATTTATCAGGGGGTCAGGCCGGGCACAAAGCCTGGCCCTACAAGCCCACTGTCCATGTGCAGGGACAGTGGGCAGGGGAGTGAACAAATTCACTCCCCCCGCATGCACACGAAGAAGATGAACAGTAACATGAGAGATTTTAGAGTGTGATAAATGGTGTACCTGTTAGTACCTTTGTGTAGAGGATGTCGAGGTGGTTATTGTCACCATGGTGACGTCAAAAATGGTGGCTTGTGGTGGCCGAACGAAGCTTTAAAAGCTGATAGGATTCGTTGTTGTCAATTGTGGTTGTTGCTCTGCTGCCTCGCTGAAAGGGGTGGCTAGGCTGCTGGCGTGGAGTTGTAGATGATGGTGATGACGAGGTGGTGCTGGGGGGTCTGAGCTGGTGCTACCGTTACTGACCGAGAGGGAGAGAGAGGGAACAATGATTGTAGATTTTTAGAGAGAGAGAGAGAGAGAGAGCTGTAACTAGCCAAGAGACAAAGGGGAGTGAGAGAGATCATGCCGGAGTTGGCTGGAGGCAGATAGGTGGCTGCCACTGCGTGTGTATGGTTTTGTTTCTACAAAAAATTTAAGTCTTCATCTCTGGAAATTTCAAATCCTCTGCTTCTTTTCTCCCCGGTTATTCTCTCATCTTGCTTCTTTTTTCTCCTCCCTTTTTGCAGCTGCGAACAATGTATTTATAGGGGAGTGAGGACATGCATATTGTGCGTTGTGTGTGGCTATTACCTTTGAAATTGCAGAAGGTTGAGGGTTGTAGAGAGTCGTTACAGAGCGGTTCCTGCACTGTTCAGGTGTCGGAATAGTGCAGGAACCTGCAAATTTGATTTTGGGGGTGCAAGTACAATTTGGTCATGAAATTTATAATTGTTCTAAATGCACCCCCAATCGCCTTTTAAACTTACGACTTTATGCAATCATACCCCCGTCAGAATTTCAATATCAGCCTTGACTTCGCGCACTTTTTTATTTTGGTCATTGATTTCTGATTTGTGCAATTTAACCCTTAATCGACCATTAAACTCTCAATTTGTTCAATTTGGTCCCTAATTTCACATAATTGGCTTAAAGAATTCAAATTGGTCTCCAAAAATTCCAATCACATCAATTGAACCCGAATTAAATTCAAGAACTTGATTTGTCATCATCTACCCCCTTAAAATTAATTTGACCAGTTTAAAGTATAATTAAGTCATCGTGCTTAATTAAATCCTTTAATTATACCATAAATTAATTGTCAAATATAATTACACTTTTAAATTGGCAAATGATTAAATCGAATTGGCCCATAAAAATATAATTATATCTTTCAACTTAATTTCCACACAAATTTATCCAATAAAAAAAAAATAGCCTTGAATCTGAATTTTTTTTCTCTCATTTACGGGCACACAAAAAAAAAACACGATTCATCTCTCAAAGACGTTCAAAATTTCACCTTGATTTTTCTACCGACCCCAGCTCCTTTTATTTTATTTTTTGTTATTTTCGGGTTGTTTTGGGGAACGACCCAAAATGAGATTATGACATTTCCCATCTCTAAACTCATTCTTCTTTCTCTTAATTTCTTCAATTATCTGCAAACTCTCTCAATCCTAACAAATTTAAAGACTGGGCTATCCCAGCCAGTTGAAAATGATGGCACCAATGCAAAGGCTCGTAAGCAGTATGAGATTCAGGCCTTAAAGAAACAGGAAAAAAGAAGATTTTGTGAAGCTAGTATTTTCCTTCTTTAAGCACTATAAAACTCATCTCCGATGAAAATTCTAGCAATTTAGTTCAGGTGTAATATTCTAAAACTAGGGTTTTCTGAGCATTCTTCTTTTGATTCAAGTGAAATGGGAACAATTGAATGTATAAGCCAAACAAATATGAAAATAAAACAGGAATGGTAGGTTTTCCACGGACAGCGACATAAACTATGTCATCACCCGATTTTTGGGTGATTCCTCAAAATAAAAAATAACAAAAATAAAATAAAAGAGGTTTGGCGTTGGTAGAAAAATTACGGTGGAAATTTTGGAAATTTTTTGAGGCGAATTGTATCTCTTTTATGCCAAAAAAATGAGAGAAAATACAAATTCAAGGTAAGAATTAAGTCAAAAATCATAATTATATTTTTTATAAGCCAATTTGATTTAATCATGGGCTAATTCAAAATATTATTATGTTTGAGAATTAATTTAGGATCCAATTGAAAATTTTAATTAAGTGCAAGGACGTAATTATACTTTAAATTGGTTAAATTAATTTTATTAAGGGCTTAATTGATGAAAAAATGAATTCTTGAATTTAATTCGGGCCTAATTGAGAAAATCAGAATTTTTGGAGACCCAATTGAATTTTTCCAAGCTAATTTGGCATAATTAGGAATCAAATTGAAGATAATTGAGAGTTTAATTGTGAATTGAGGGCCAAATTGCATAAATCAAAGGTCAGGGACCAAAATGAAAAAGGCACACAAATCCAAGGGTAATGTTGAAATTCGGACAAGGGCTCAATTGCATAAAATTACAAATTTAAATTTAATTGAGGGTGCAATTAAAACAGTCATAAATCAAAGGACCAAAATGCAACTTTGCTCCCCAAAGCTGCCACTGCTATGCTACCTTTGCCGACAACCACCACGCCTGCCGCCAGCCCAGTACCGACAGCCCACCAACAGGCCACCACATCACCGACCAGCCGGCCACCGTGGCAGGCCACACCGCCTATAAAAGCAGCCACACGACTGCAGAAAGGAGGGGGAGAACGGGGAAAAAAACGCAGAAGAAGAAAAAAAACGAGTGGAACGAGAGGAAACAGAGAAGATATTCTGAGATTTTTTTCAAGGAAACAAAAGAAGGAGGAAAGATCACAGAAAATAAAACCATCATCTTTCTCCCTCAGTGTCGAGCTCTCTCTCTCTCCCTCTTGGTCTGCAAATTCCTTCTCTCTCTAAACCAGCAACTGCAACTCTCTCTTTTCCTCTTGGTCACTCGGTCAACCAGCTCCGACCACCTAGCTCTACACTCTTCATCTTCGTCAGTCTCCCCTCCACGCCAGCAACGACCTCCGGGAACGACGCACGGCAGCAACAGCAACCAACAGCCACGAACTTCATCACAGGTCAGCCCTTCCGACGCTCCCTCCGGCCACCACAGGCCTCCGTTTCCAACGCCACCATGACAGGAAAGACCACCTCGATCCCCTCTACACGGCTGCATCCTCAGGTCGTCTTCTCATCGAAGTCAGCCGTTTACTGTTCACGAATGTGAACAGTGCTAATATTACACTGTTCACGTTCTTCCTCGTTTAGATTTTTTTTTCCTCTTCGGGCTGGGCTGCTCTCAGCCCAGCCCAGCCCATGTTAATTAGATTTTGGGCCTAATGATCTGGGCCCTGTTGGGTCTCCAGACCAGGCCACAATGAAATGGGCTTCCAGCCCGTGAGGTGGAAGCCCAGTCCATTTAAGCTGGGCTGTCAGCCCACTGTGCTGACAGCCCAGCCCATTAAAAAAATAATAAAAAAATAAAAAAATAAAAAATATTTTTTTTATTATTTTTTTTATCTTTATTTTCCCTACTACTTTTTTATTACAAAAAAAAAAGGATTTTCAAAAAAATATAAAATGTGTTGTTTTCGTGCATACGGCCGAATTCCAATATTTTCCAAGCATATTTTCTGTAAAAAAATATTGCATCTTTCTCATGTTTTAAAATAAAAATCGGATATCGTAACCGGTTTATGATTATCCGTTGGAATTTGAACAAAATATCAAAAATAATCAAAACCTTTTTTGTTTTATCTATTAGGGTGTAAATTTACATTGTAAAGTACATCCATGAATAAAAAAAAAGGGATTTTAACTACGGTGTAAATTTAAAGCGTAAATTACGTCCGTAGATAAAAACTAAAAAAAAAAGATTTTCTAACTGCGGTGTAAAATTACATCGTAAATTACACCTGCAGATAAAAAAAATATTTTTTATGCAGTGTAAAAAAAAAAAATAACTTAGAAAAAAACAATCAAATGACAATGCAGCTTACCTTAGGTAGGGTGCACTGGGGGTGAGGCGTCTTTCCCTTGCACAACAAGTCCCCTTATCCAGACTCACACAGACCGATAGGTTCCTAGTAACCTTAATACTAGGTGGCGACTCTCTCATAATTATAATCGTAAATTTTATGGCTATAAAACAAATATCCCATTTTCACTGCGCGCTATTTGACAGGGCACGAAGCATGTAAAAATCACCATCACGACAAACTAGTTGAAAGATGAATACCATGTTGAGAAAAACATTACGAATGCAACTGTGGCGTGAATATGAAAAAAAAAAGTCATTGTGCGCCCCGAAGTTTGGCCATGCCTCAGTCTAATAGGCCTAAAGTTAAAAACACAGACAAAATTTTTTTTTCATTTTTATTTAATTTCCTTGACATTAAAAATTAAAAATGAAAAAAAATGTTTTGTTTTGAAACACGTGTTTCTTCATATTTCATGTTTCTGTTTTAAATAGTACATAGAATACATTTTCATATATACATGAAAAACAACAGATTTGTTTCACTGTCTTGTAGAAAACCTGCCATTCCCATTTATTGACATCTTCTTTTGTATTTATAACTTTGAAATGTGATACACCTTGAACCGTGTCAGCTTAGAACTGTATGATGATAAGTTCAAAATGCTTGGATTCCTTGATAATAGCTTGTCCCCTGTCCAAGAAATTTTAACAGGTCGGGAGTAGAATCTTTGTATTTTGTTCAAAATCCCATGCTTCATGAAGTGCAGAAGAATATAAATACCTCCACACCCCCTTTGATATATTGCAAGTTTCAACACTTAAATTAGATAGCCAGCCAGAGAAGCGAATTTTACCTGGGTTGTGGGAAGATCTTCGGACACTAATTCAGGCTAAAATCCTTGATGTCTTTGGCAGCAAACGTTGGGTATAAGGAAATGAAAGAGAGATCGCCAAGACCCTGCTGGGAGAGAATTAAATAAAATTACATTATAAAAATTATTTTCTTGACAAAAAAAGGATAGAAATTCAAGTATAATACAAGGAAGACAGACTTGCAGGTGAGACTTCGCGTGATTTGTAGGTTTAGAAGAAGTAGCTAGGTGAAGTAATCATGCGAGGAAGGAACAAATGCAAGTGGATTAAATGATAATTAATCTATGGAGCTCCTCCTTAATTCATCCCTTTAGATAATTGAGAAGTGTATTGTTTTTTGGTGGCATAATTACTATAATATAAAGGTACAATTATCAGTCTGCACGTGCATTTTTGTGGAGTAGTGTTTAAAGTATCATACGATAGCCTTAAGAAAACAAACGAGCATATTAAGACGGTTTTAGACTATGCTTGGGATTATTTTATTGGATCGATTGATTGAAAGCTTCGTCTGGCATGGTGTTGTGTGTGTAGGGACATTCAGGAAATGTTCCAAGGACGCAAACAAAATGAAGCAGGGGAGTCGACGGCATCTTCAGGAAATAAACCTTATTAGGGCATCTGCAGCGGTGATGCTATTCCCGCATGCAAAACTTAAATAATAATATTATATCTCTTTTTTGTGTGATTTGTAGCTACAGTGGGGGATGCCATTTAAATATGTAAAAATGGCATCCCCTCCCGAGCTGCCACAAATAGCAGCTCGGGAGATTGAGGTAAAAAGGTGGCCCCAGCTGGGGGCCACCTTTTATATATATATATAATGTAATATATATTAGAAAATAATATAATTATATCAAAAATATTTATTTTTATTTATAAATACTTACAAGAGAGTAAAAATTTATATATAAAATTAATAATTATATTGTTGGAGGGTTTTTTAAAAATAATTATTTAATTATACAACTTACTCCTATTAATTGTATAATTAATGATATAATTAAACTACATACAAAATAATTCCACTATATTTAAAATAATAAAAAAAAAAATGGCTCTCCAAAATAGCTTTTATCATTAAAGCACACATCAACAAAAAAGCCATATATACACTATTCAAGAAGCCATTTTAAAGATTTGCTTCTTCAAAATGCCTTTTACCATTAAAGTTGCTCTTAGAGGCTAAGAAGGTGTTTAGCTTTGCGGGCTTCTGCAGTTGAGGTTCATCGTAGAGCTAAACTGGTAAAAGAATGGATCATAATTTTTATAACTGTGAGACCCACAAAACTAGTTTATGAAAAGCATATGCTTTTATTTGTCAAACCATTGTGTTCCAATTAAACCATTGCAATGTCTCTCACCCTCAATAAACAACATACCTTGTTTCTCCACACATCCCTGGCCAAACCGTGTATACAGTCACAACATCTCTCACCTATCTCTCCTCACCCTCAGCTCCACTAACAAACTCATCTCTCCTCTTGGAGATTCTAGTTATGGCAAAGGCACAAAGAATGTCTGGGTTTATTTCAAAGATCTTGACCCAATCAAGGATTCTAGAGTGATGACTGATGATCTAGTTTCTGCTTCTATAAGTAACTGAAAGTGTTTCTTTTTTAAAAATAAAAACATTAAAGTAATATATTTTATTTTTTAAAATTTATTTTAATAAAATAATCTTTTAAAAAAACAAAACTAAAAAAAAATCAAAGTTTTTTCAAAATTATAGCAAAGCCACTCATGTTAATCACTCAAATATATGTGTGTGTCCTTTAAAATAATTTCACAAGTTGACAATAATATGAAAAACATGATAATTAAATACACAAAATTGCTTTACATTAAACCTCACACTCAACCACGGTTTTAACAAAACACTTCAATTTTAGTTATTAATCGCAACTAAAAATGTATTTCATGAAACTATTTTTTTTTTTAAATCTCAACCACAATACCAAACAGGTCCTAAAACGGATATGAAAGTCAAAGATGGTTAATGATAAGAAGAAAGATCTCCTCCGACAATGCAATGAAAAGTACTAAACGACATGTCGTATGATTAATTGTTAATCTTTTTTTGCCGAAATGTCAATTTGGAAAACTACTTTACAAATGCACTTAATGCTTCACTTCTTCACCAAATTTGATAAAAAATTGCACATAGATAATGTCTTAACATTGTGCTACACTAAGATATGTACCATTTCGGCTAATTCACACTACAACTATAGTGCCGTTGTTCTAAATTGGTTAACTCAAGCAGTCTTTAGCTATCAAAATTGATAGCTCATGATAATAATTTTTAGTCAATGATCGAGATGATTTTGGGTTGAATCAATGACTGAAATTTTATTCCAAGAAAGACAAGATTACTCTATTCCATTATCTATAAATAAAGGTAGATTCTATTATATGATAATCAAGAAATTAGAAAATTCTATGGGGGGCATCTTCCGGTCCATATTCTTTTCACTCTTTTCCCTCCCAACCAAACCACCATCTCTGAAAATAATCAATGATTTTCCCAGTAACACCAGGAATACCTCTGACCACCACTATCCTCTGATAAAGAATGCAAACCTCTTCGTTTTATCCTAAAATCAGACCCCCTAAAGGTGGCTATGGCATGCAATGGCCACCAATAATAAACATGTTTGCTGGATCGAGGCCAACAACCATGTGTGTTCGGCTTGTCCCAACCCGAAAAAATTCAAAAAGAAAGAGAAGCATGTTGGGCCGATATAGTTGGTTAGGGCCCACCCATATATTTATACTATATCATAATAAAATAATATTTGAAAACAAAAGAAAAAAAATCCAAGAAAAATAGTGTTTCAAAAAAATTATGATTATTGTTTTTTGTATATTTTTCCTATAATGTTGCATAATATAAGGTTGTGTATTTATATTGTAAGTTACGAACTTTGTATTAAAAAAATAAGGATATTCTATTCCAATAGATGGCAGAATATAATTCTTATATATTTTTTTAATTATTATTGTTACAAGCAATGAATAGTATGCAATTCTTTGATAAGTTAAATATGAATCATCACATAAAGATAAAATAACACATATTTCACCCATAAATTTTTTCTCCGAATTGGACAGCCAGCCAGAGAAACGAATTTTAGGGACACTAATTCAGGCGAAATTCCTTGATGTATTTGGCAGGAAACGTTGGACATATGGAAGTGAAAGAGAGATCGCCAAGACTCTGCTGGGAGAAAATTATATTATATTATAAAAATTATTTTCTTGACAAAAAGGATAGAAATTCAAGTACAATAAAAGGAAGACAGACTTGCAGGTGAGACTTCGCGTGAATATTAGGTTTAGAAGAGGTAGCTAGGTGAAGTGATCTTGCGAGGATGGAACAAAATGCAAGTGGCTTAAATGATTCCAAGGACGCAAACAAAATGAAGTAAGGAAGTTTACGGGATCATCTTATTTAAAAATTTAAATTAATAAATAAAATTTTAGAATATAATTTATATTATTTTTTAATACTTATTCTTAAATAAAATTATTTGGGATTGAAACTTGCACAAACCCATACTATTTTGTGTTTAATTTTTATCAAATAGAATGAGAATGGTGAGATTTAAATTTATAACCGTTAGGTCAACAAAATCTGATATCATATCATGAAATCATCTCACCTAAAAATTTAAATTGATATATGAAATTCTAAAATATAATTTATATTATTCCCTAGTATTAAGAAATAAACCTTATTAGAGGCTGTTGAGCAATAAGAAAAGAAAATGAAGGCATGGCGATTACAAATTCCTCTTCTTCAACTCAATAACGTACTCAAATGATTGGAATTAATTTCCTTTGCTACAATGCTCCTCTTTCTCTTACGCTCTGTTACACAAGATTGTAAACAGTAATATATAATTTAAAAAAAAAAAAAAAAAAAAAAAAAAACACTCCCTCTCAACACCCAGTCCCTGGATAACTTTTTATTCCTTATCTATTTCGCTGTCCCCTTGCGAAGGCCGGCCCTAACGAAAGATACAGCATTGGTTTATTTTAAGGGTGATTGATGCTTTCCTCAACCTTCTTTATCAAATTTACGTACTGAATCGATTTGTTTAATAAAGACCTTTCATTAATTAAAAAAGACATCAATGATAACGAATATATTAATTGTAAAGTTAACGAGCCTCGTTAAATTTTAATTATTTTTTTTCTTTCCATTTTCTAGTTTTATAAGTACTTTTTGTGAGGAAAAATGAAGATGGATATTATTTTTTCTATTATTTTTAATTTCAGTAAATGTTTTTTTTATCAAAATGGGAAGAAAAATATAATTCCAAATAAATGATTTCTGGAATAAAAAATGTGAAGAATCCACTTCTTCTTCTCTTTTTTTCAATTTCAAAAAAGTTTTTTGTAATTAAAATCGAAAATAAACTAACGGGGTAAACTTGATGCCCTTACGTTTTTATCTTCAAGATCTCAAAATCTATCCTTCTGTATGAAAATACAATTTTAATTGTCTTCATCCATAAAAAAAATAAGACGATGTAAAACTAAATTAAACTCCATGTCAAGCAACTCTTCATAAAATATCAAATCTCCCGAAATTTCGTAACCTAAAATGATGATAGCTTGACGTTGGAACTTACATTTTACTACAACTTTAAAAATCACGCAAAATACAGCGTTTTGAAGAAACTAACATTTACTTTAAAAATATTCTTTAATTGAAATCAAATATTTTTTTTAATTTTTAATATAAATACATTAAATTTGTATACAAAACACATAAGAAACTATTAATTTTATTATCATCTTTTGTTTGATATATATAATTTAAAATCTTCAATTGTTCCCACTTATCTAACATAGTGGTCAAACTTCATTTAATAAAATAATAATAATCTCGTGGTCCTTGACAGCTGAGAACTCCATAGCGAGAAGGGCAGAAAATTTGACCCCGTCCAAGAAAATTGTACAAGATTAAATTTTTTTTTTTTTTTTTTGGGGGGGGGGGGGGTTCATGAAGCACAGAAATCCATAAATACCTCCACACTCCCTTTGGGAAATTACAAGTTCGAAAACTTAATTAGATTTCAGTACTAGCTATAAACGTCTCCCAAGGCTCTCGGAAAGTCTAAGCTAAACTCTTCCTCTTCCACGCTCCCCATCAGTATTAGCTAGCAATGCCTTTAAATTCCTCCTCAATCTATCATATCGAAACTTTAAGATCACCCCTTCAACCACCGACTTTTGGAAACCAAATCACTGTTCTTAGCATTGATGGAGGCGGAATAAGAGGAATTATACCAGGAACTATCCTTGCCTTTTTAGAGTCCGAGCTTCAGGTAGGCTACAAATTGGTCTCTTTAAGAACGCATGTAGCTAATACACCTGCATGATCATGCTTTCTTTTTTATGCGTGTGATAGCTCGTTATGATATACAAAATAGAATAAGAAAGTGCAGGAAACGATTCCTTGGTCCACTTGAGGTCCTGCATGCAGCCTCTGCCAACCATCCATGCACCGAGGGTGTTTGTTCCGTAGTTTTAAGCTTTTGCCTTTTTATTAATAGTTTCATCAAAAGAATATATCACGCTTTCTTGCAGGATGTAATATTGATAATATATAGTTTAGCTATATCGGTATACAAGTGCTATGTTTATTTACTTTTTATACGAGTAAAATACTCCTTGATTTCATCTCCTATCACTACTTAGCAGTATGTTTTCCTATTCAAATTGTAGAAGCTGGATGGTGCAGACGCAAGACTTGCGGACTACTTTGATGTCATCTCAGGCACCAGCACGGGTGGCCTCGTGACTGCTATGCTAGCTGCCCCTAATGACCAAAACCGCCCTTTATTTGCCGCTAAAGACATCAATGACTTCTACCTTGAGAACTGCCCTAAGATCTTCCCCCAGGACGGGTAATATATAATCCCAGATATAGTATATCAAGCGCTTAATTCTTAAACTACTTTTGTTTTCTCCTTCAAATGTCTAGACACTAACTGTACTCTCTGGAAATATATAGGTCTCCATTTGCTTCTGCTGGAAAAGTGATCACGAGTTTGAGAGGACCAAAATACGATGGTAAATTTTTGCATAGCATTGTGAAGGAAAAATTGGGAGATAAACGCCTGCACCAGACCTTGACAAACATCGTGATCCCAACTTTTGACATCAAGCGCCTGCAGCCAATAATCTTTTCAAGTTATCAGGTTCGTGCCATATACAAACACATCTCTTAAGATTTTATTTGTGTTAGTTGAGAGAAAAATCATTTGACACTACAAAACACATGTGCTTACAATAGCGCCACTCCATGCTTTAGGTGAAGAACAACCCATCCTCGGATGCCCTTTTATCTGATATATGTATTGGGACTTCAGCTGCCCCAACTTACCTCCCTGCCCATTATTTCGAAACCAGGGACCCATCAGGCAAAGTTAGAGCATTCAATCTGATTGATGGTGGTGTGGCAGCAAATAATCCGGTAGGTTTATCATTTATCTTCAGCTCTTAAACTCATTCCATGTTGATGAATCCTATCATTAACTCCCCTTTGAACTTCCAGACTTTAGTTGCCATGAGTGAAGTTTCGAAAGAAATCACTCAGAAGAATCCTGACTTCTTCCCCATAGCGCCTATGGATTACGGTCGATTCCTCGTCCTGTCCTTGGGGACTGGGACAGCAAAATCGGAAGAAAAGTATGATGCCGATGAAGCAGCCAAGTGGGGGATCTTGGGATGGTTGACTAGTGACAATTCTACTCCATTAGTGGATGTGTTCACAGAAGCTAGTGGCGACATGGTTGATCTTCACATTTCTACTGTTTTCCAGGCCCTACGCTCTGAGGAGAATTATCTTCGAATTCAGGTGTGTACCTCGCTGGTGTGGTTATTCTAAGATACAAATTATATTCTAAGAAGATGAAGAACCCTGACTATAAGATATGTGTGAAATGCAGGATGACACGCTGACCGGAACACTTTCGTCCGTGGATGTTGCCACGAAAGAGAATTTGGAGAATCTTGTGAAAGTGGGTGAGAAATTGCTGAAAAAACCAGTGTCAAGGGTGAATCTAGACATTGGAGTCTTTGAACCTGCTGATGAGATGACAAATGAGAAGGCTCTCATAAAGTACACATCTACTCAAGTCTATATATTATAGTGATTTCTGTGGCATCTCATTTCATGTTGCTGATGATTTTATTTTTGTATAGGATGGCTAAATTACTCTCAAGGGAGAAGCATCTTCGTGACTCTAGGTCACCAGTTGGAAAAGCTGCTCCTCCAATGTGAATATGATTCGTCCACTAGAATATTATGTAGAAGTGGAACACTGTTTGATCCGCACATTTCAAAAGATGAAGAGATAATATATCATGTCACTTTCATTTTCAGTGTAGTCAAATTTAGAGAGAGCGAGGGGGGGCGGTGTCTGTTGTCTCTCATCTTGGTTGTATGCCCCCCCTCCACCGCGTGCAATTTGGATTTGTATAATAATATTGAGGAGAATGCTAGAAGTCTCGGATAGCATGCTTTCCTTTTTTATTTTTTAGAAATTACAGAATAAAGTTTATAAAGTTATAGTATTTTATATTTTTACTATGTTGAATAAAAAAGACGAATTATTAAAAAAAATCATATTATATTTAATAATTGAAGAGTCTTTATAGTGTAAGAATTATAAAATTACCAAAAACAAATTAGGATACCGATATTAGACATGTTGGATGAACTTCATAGACTTCGTCAAGTTGGGTTTAAAGTTTAGATATTATTAGGCATGAGTACATCCCCTATATATTTCTAAAACATCTTTCCATACACCTAGTAATCATTATGAATATTTAGTTATGTCTTCTGGTTCGTATAATGCACCGTCAACTTTTCAAGCTATCATAATTTATAGCCCTGATCTGTGCCATGTATCTTGCCCATGTTCAGCAAGCTTTGGAAATTCCAAGGAAAAGTCATTTGGGAAGAAAGAGTATTCCAAGGAACTGTAAGTTAATTATTCCCTCAATATTAAGCACATTTTCGATATAAGAAGGAATTTATGTGATATTATTAAAGCGCAAAATGTGAACTTAAGTGGCAATACGATGGAAGTTTTCCATTAAAGGATAATTTGAACAATTTTTATTTGTCCGGAAGTAAGAAAGCTCAAGTAAGTAGACTAGTATCCCGTTTGAGCAGTATGAATCGAATATTGTAATGACTCCGGAATTATGAACTTGTCCCATTAAGGCTGCAAAATGTACAGACTTCCACAATAGCCCACGTTGATCTTTCGTAATAGCCGTAGATCTCTGGATAACGTAATGTGGATGGACTCGAATCAAAGCAAAAAATTCGGCATCCATTTCCCTGTCCTCTCGTGCAGGTTTCGTGCTTGTAGATATAGTGGGCGTTCCAGTCTAAACTTTATATATTATTTTATAATCACTTATTTATTCGATTTGAAGTATATTTTCTAACATTATGCTACCTGGTTAAACACTTCGGACACAGACTAATGACATCTAAATTGAATACTCTCCTGTCTGGATTCAGATTCAAAAGTCGTGAATGTTCATGCAGCTTAGCAGACGTTTTGTGCCTTGCGCAACTCTCTCGATTGTTTCAATATTTCCCAGCAGTCCTTTCTTATTTGGTCTCTGTTAACATTATCATCTATTTAATTAAATAAAAAAAATAAACAGCACGAAACCACATCATACAAAACCATTTTGCAAAAGAGATGAGACGCGTATACAGCAATGGACGGCCAGCAGGTTTGATTTGAAAAATTGCCAAGGACTTGATATCTTATCTTCAAGATCTCAAACTCTGTCCTTCTTCTGCATGGCTTCTGGGAATTAACGATGCTTTGACCTCTAACAGTCATTTTTCTTTGTTAAATTTGGTAGTCTATCTAGAAGAAGGATGAAACTAGCGATTTATAGAATGAATAGAAAAGAAAAAAGAAGGGATTTCAAAAAAACTTCATTTGATTGGAAGGAAAAGTAAAGATTTACAGATGTGAACAATCTATATAAGAATATTCTGGTTGAATCAATTGTGAATTCCATTTACACTTCTTAATTAGCAGATCAATACCTGTACAATCAAAAGTTTCTTCATAGCTCTTGAACCAAGTTGACTGTAGGTGAAGAGTTAAGGAAAACATGATTCCCGGTGCATCTCTACTTAATTAGTGATCAGATAATTTCTGGTTAACCGAATACTCTGTTACAAAACACTAGAAACACAAAAATGATAAAGGCAATTTGAGGAGCCAAAGACCTCCAGAATACTCTTGGTAATCTTTTTGGGTTCAAAAGTCAGTCTTCATTCTTATCTCTGCAATTTAAATAGACCTTCTTGTAATTGACAACAATAACTGACCAATGAAAACTTAATACGTGACTTAATGACCTCATGGTGGGTTTTCCCATGATCTAAGTGCAGTTACAAAACCCACGATCTAAAATAACATAATGCAATAACTTCAAAGGAAGGGACTGCAATAAAATCTAACAAATTAAATCTGAATACACGTGACCCACTTATTCCAGCTCATTCTTCCAGCTCATAACATACTCCAAGCAATGCAATATGGAAGAAGATATCATGTTTTTCACAGGAATCTGTGATCTGTCAATGTTTGCAATTGAAACAGTCTCTGGAACATACCTCTAGCTGTCATTTATCATCTTCTTTCGAAGAAACTAACAATTTAATTTCATGCATGCAATTAAACGATTTTCTACAAAGGGAACTTCATCAGTATTTTCCAAGGCATTCATTGATATGTTTATAACATTTATTTTCCAAGGCATTTATGGTCGTTGAAAACCCTATCAAATTAGCACCCTTAATTTGATTTTCTTACTATTCTTCATTGATTTTTCAACACGCACGCCTCCATGACTTTTTTTCATGTTGAAAGAACTAGAGTGGCTTATTTGTAATTGACTGCTTTTTCGTTGCATTCTTCCTGGAGATATATATATTATTATATATCCATATACATAAAATTATATTTTTAAATTAGTTCATGTTTTAAATTAGTTCAAAACCTTATTAACCAACTGGTTTTCAATTCAATTTTTATTTTCAAATTGAAACTATAAATTTCAGATCATAAAATTATACCATAAAACTTGAGCTTTTTTTTTTTTTTAATTGTTGTTTGACATTTCTTACTTGAATGAAAAGAAAAGACAAATAAAATTATTGGCCAGTGGAAGAAACAACACGCACGGATTCCAACTGTTGCGTTACTAATGTTATTTTTTCACCATGATCAATAAGGTTTTGAATGAATTTATCTAGCCGTGTCTTTAAAAAACCTACCAATCCCATTTCGTTGTCATCTTTTGTTTGACTTACAAATTTGAGGTCTCCAACTGGTCCCTCGTCCTTAACTTTTCTGTCCAACTTGAGCGGTACAGCAAGCAGAACATCAGGATTCATTCAACTTTTGACCCCGCCACAGAAAATTATATTGAAAATTCCATGCTTCATGAAGCGCGGAACTCTATAAATACCCTCCACCCTCCCTTAGGAAGATTACAAGTTTCGAAACTTAATTAGATTTCAGAACTAGCCATCTCCCAAGGCCCTAGAAAGTTTAAGAAATTACACCTCTTGCTTTTCTGATTCTACGCTCTCCATCAGTATTAGCTAGCAATGTCTTTAAATTCATCCTCAATCCCTCAATTGGAAACTTTAGGATCACCCCTTCAACCACCAACTTTTGGAAACAAAATCACTGTTCTTAGCATTGATGGAGGTGGAATAAGAGGAATTATACCAGGAACTATCCTTGCCTTTTTAGAGTCCGAGCTTCAGGTAGGCTGCAAATCGATCTTTTAAGTACGCATGTCGCAGATCAAATAGACAGTATTATGATATACAAGATACAATGCAATAAAAAAAAACTACAGGAAACGATACATTGGTCCACTTGAGGTCCTGCATGCAGCCTCTGTCAACCTCCCACGGAGGCTGTTTGTCTACTACTGTTAATTTTATACTTTTACTTTTGCCTTTTTATTAATAGTTTTATCAAAAGAATATATCACGCTTGCTTGCAGGATGTAAGATTGATAATATATAGCTTAGCTATATCAGTATATAACTATAATGTTTGTTTACTTTTTATGCGAGTAATATACTCATTGATTTCTTCTCCTATCACTACTGATCAGTATGTTTTGCCATTCAAATTGTAGAAGCTGGATGGTGCAGACGCGAGACTTGCGGACTACTTTGATGTGATTTCAGGCACCAGCACTGGTGGCCTCGTGACTGCTATGCTAGCTGCCCCTAATGACCAAAATCGCCCTTTATTTGCCGCTAAAGACATCAATGACTTCTACCTTGAGAACTGCCCTAAGATCTTTCCCCTGGACGGGTAATAATCCCAGATATAGTTTATCAAGCGCTTAATTCTTAAACTACTTTTGATTTCTCATTCAAATGTCTAGATACTAACTGTACTCTCTGGCAATATATAGGTCTCCATTTGCTTCCGCTGGAAAACTGATCACGAGTTTGAGAGGACCAAAATACGACGGCAAATTTTTGCATGGCATTGTGAAGGAAAAATTGGGAGATAAACGCCTGCACCAGACCTTGACAAACATCGTGATCCCAACTTTTGACATCAAGCGCCTCCAGCCAGCAATCTTTTCAAGTTATCAGGTTCATTATATATACAGAAAATGCTCTTATCATTTTATCTCTGTTTGTTGAGAAAAGAATTGTTTGACAGTGCAAAACACATTTGCTTACACGACGCACCACTCTATGCTTTAGGTGAAGAATAACCCATCCACGGATGCCCTTTTATCTGATATATGCATCGGGACTTCAGCTGCCCCAACTTACCTCCCTGCCCACTATTTCGAAACCAAGGACCCATCAGGCAAAGTTAGAGCATTCAATCTGATTGATGGTGGTGTGGCAGCAAATAATCCGGTACGTTTATAATTTATTTTCAGCTCTTGAACTCATTGCATTTTGATGAATCTTATCATTAACTTCCCTTTGAATTTCCAGACTTTAGTTGCCGTGAGCGAAGTTTCGAAAGAAATCACAAGGAAGAATCCAGACTTCTTCCCCACAGCGGCGATGGATTACGGTCGATTCCTAGTCCTGTCCTTGGGGACTGGCACAGCAAAATCTGAGGAAAAGTATGATGCCGATGAAGCAGCCAAGTGGGGTATCTTGGGATGGTTGACGAGTGACAACTCAACTCCGATAATTGATGTGTTTACAGAAGCTAGTGGCGACATGGTTGATCTTCACATTTCCACTGTTTTCCAAGCCCTGCACTCTGAGGACAATTATCTTCGAATTCAGGTGTATATCATGCTCGTGTGGTTATTCTAAGATACAAATTATATACATTCTCCCAGGAAACAATTAAAACTAAAAGATAGAAAATGAAGTACCCTGACTATAAGATATGTGTGAAATGCAGGACGACACCCTGACCGGAACACTTTCATCCGTGGATGTGGCCACGAAAGAGAATTTGGAGAATCTTGTGAAAGTGGGTGAGAAATTGCTGAAAAAACCAGTGTCAAGGGTGAATTTAGACACCGGAGTCTTTGAACCTGCTGATAAGATGACAAATGAGGAGGCTCTCATAAAGTATATATCTACTCAGTCCTATTTATTATAGTGATTTCTGTGGCATCTCATTTCATGTTGCTGATTTTATTTTGTTTTTCTTTGACTGTATAGGATGGCTAAATTACTCTCAAGGGAGAAGCATCTTCGAGACTCTAGGTCACCAGTTGGAAAAGCTGATGCTTCAAAGTGAATATGATTCGTCCAACAGATTATCTAGAAAATTAGAGGCAGATTAATAAATTTAGAAGACAAAATAAGGAGATTGTATTCGAATAATTTGCAGAATGTAATTCTTGTGTTTTATTTTTTTATTATTATTGTTACATGAAATGAATAATATGCAATTCTTTGATTTATTAAATATGAATCATCACATTAAGATAAACGAATTGGACAGCCAGCCAGAGAAACGAATTTTACGGACCCTAATTCAGGTGAAATTCCTTGATGTCTTTGGCAGGAAACGTTGGATATATGGAAGTGAAGAGAGATCGCCAAGACCCCGCTGGGATAAAATTAAATTAAATCATACAAATTATTTTCTTGACAAAAAAAATAGAAATTCAAGTATAATAACAGACTTGCAGGTGAGACTTCTGGTGAATTGTAGGTTTAGAAGAAGCAGCTAGGCGAAGTAATCATGTGAAGATGGAACAAAATGCAAGTAGCTTAAATGATTGCAAGGACGCAAACAAAATGAAGTCGACGGCATTATCAAGAAAATAAACCTTATAACACTTTATTTTGAAACAAACTACTTAAGAATTCAAGTAATTATAGATATAGACTTTTATACATTTATGTTTGTTTAAATTTATTATGGATTGTTATTACGTATTGATTATGTATTTATATTTATCTTGTATTTACCTTATATAGGGTTATGATCATGAGTAGTATACCACATGATAGGTATCATGTACAACCCTGCACCTATATATACAATACCTAAGGTAGTGCTGCGTATCACACACAGCCGCCACAGTACATTTCAAATCTTCTTCTCTCCTTTAAACTTCAAATAATTAATAGTCTTCCTATTCAAATATGGACTTTTTATTCTTTAATGAGTGCCAAGAGGATACCTAAACTCGAGAGCATTGGCGGTGAGTTATTGAAGAAGCCTGTTTCATGAGTGAATTTTGTTAGAGTGTAGAAGGTATATTCTAGAATATTGTATTTGTAGTCTAGAGTATGAAAGATGATATGAGATATGTATATAAATAAAAAGGTATATGCACAACAAATGTATGCAAAAACAGAACAACAATACAATAAAATTTCAAATTTCATTCTCCCTCTCTTTTCTCTCTCCTCTTTCTTCCCGTCTCTAAACTCATTCTTCTTTCTCTTAATTTCTTCAATTATATGCAAAATCTCCCAATCCTAACATGGTATCAGAGTTATTATGCTTGCATAGATGAAGTAATTAATCCAATATTCTGCTTTCGCAATCTGATCCTAATGCATTATAAATAAAAAATGCAACTCAAACAGAGCAGCAACAGAGCGAGAATTACGGTGCATCGTGAAGAAGCAGCGAAGCATGCCTCTATCTCCAACAACCACGATTCTCCCTCCCCTACCTCTTCTATATGTTTCAATTCTTTTGCAACTTTACCAGCGTCATATTCTACGTACTTTTACGCATAACAAACCTGGAGGTTGACCAGATGGATCCATTTGTGGTGACAGCTAACATCAACAGACGACAACAATCCTCCACAGATCTCCAATGAAAAAAAACCATTGCACCTTTAATCACAGAGGAGAAAAACCAGAAGGAATCAGCTAAGTGATGTCCTTACCTTTCTAAAGTTGTTGCTGGTGCAACAGCATCTCTCACTCTATCATAACAGCCCATAGATAATTGCTTAGCAAGCTTGGCAACGTAGATGAAGTTCTTGTGATCTTTTGAAGAATTAATGGTAATTGTAGATTAATCTTTCTCTCTCTAGACAGTCACACTCAAAGGCAGTTTCCTTCTCTAGAGAGAGCAGTTTGATTAATCTTTGTTCCTTTGGCTCCTGCTCCTTTTCATTTTCGCCTGGTGTCATTTTTTGTGAAATTAGACTTTGATCTACTGCCTTTCATGATGACTTCTTAGACAGAGAGTTTCTAGGGTTTGTTTAAGGAGATAAGGAGTTTGTCTCCAGCCACCACGATTCTCACTTCACTTTTAGCTATTGTGGATTTGAAAGGCAAAGCATATGAGCTGCTAGGATTACAGATGTGTGGCTGCTGGATAGGCTACAACATTACTAAGAGAGGAATAAGTTAAAACCCTAGCTTTTGTGATTTGTATGGTGTCATTTGAATTGTGGTGCTATTTTGTGTGTGCTCTTGTTGTCGTTTTGTGTGTGCCTTTACTATCGTTTTATGGAAAAAAAATCATCGAGAAGTAGAAAATGAATTCTTACATAGATTACAAAATTCATCAAAAAATAGACAAATGAAATTCAAACAAATTCGACAAATGAAATTCAAACAAATTCTATTCCCTCTCATTTCTTTCCTCTCGTCCCTCTTTTCTCAAATTCTTACATAGACAAATAAAATTCAAATCAAGATGTCGCACGTCGCCGCGCGAAGTTCCCCGTCGAAGGGGTTCTTTTTGGTGTCTCGCAATGGAGTTGTTGAGGAGTCGCCACCTGGCTGTTGAGGGTCGTTAGGAACACCCGGTTGTACTGATCTGATCAGAGATTCAAGGGTAAGGGACTTGTTGCGTACGGGGAAGTTATTAGCACCCCTAATACACCTTACCTAAGGTAAGCTGCATTGTCTACCTTGATGTGATTTTAAATGCTTCGACAGGTTGTATTTATTCAAATGAAAAACAATAAAATCTCAAAAAAAATCAGTCACTAGTCAGAATAATTATGTGAATTTCATTGATTATTTAGGATTTATTTATCCAAACACTGACAGTGGATAATAACATATCATCCCCACCAAATATTTTGGATATTAATCCCTTAGGATTTATTTATCCAAACACTGACAGTGGATAATAGCATATTATCCCCGATAAATATTTTGGATATCAACCCCTTAGGATTTATCTATCCAAACACCTACAGTAGATAATAACATATCATCCCCGCCGAATATTTTGGATATCAACCCCTTAGGATTTATTTATCCAAATACTGGTAGTGAACAATAAATTCTCAAAATAAAATTTTTATATTTTTTAAATATTGACCGTATGCAAAGAAACACATTTTTTATTTCGTTTTATATTCTTTTTTTACCAAAACAACATAAAATTTAAATAAATAAAACACAACACAACACACACATTTTCTTTTTTCATTTCTTTTTCATCAACACAACTCACACACACATTATTCTTTTTTCATTTCTTTTACATTATATTTTACAAATAACAATTAAACAACAATAAAAATTTAAATAAATACATAAATATAAAGAAAATTACATAGACTTCAAGTACACACAGTGCCAGCAGAAGGGGGAACACTGGCGACGTGTCAGTCACGCGCCACCGTCACTGGCAACGCGTCAGCCACGCGCCGCCGCGGTGAACAGTAGACAGGGCAGCAGATCTGCCTCTCCTCTTCATTCTCTCACCGGAGATGGCCTTTTGGTGACCTGCAAAAGCCAAACAAGAACAAAAATGCAAACAAACACACAACGACAGTTGGGTTCTTCTCTAGATTTCAAATCTTTTCTTCCCTGATCTGTTCTTTTCCTCTCTTGCCGGCGAGGGTTCTTTTTTTTTAAACAACCTGCATACACACACAGCATAAACACGCAACAAATACAAAAATAATACCATTGTTTGGATGCTTTTCCCTCAGATCCCGAGTCTAGTCTTCTCGGTTTGTCTTTTCAAATGGCAATGGAACTGCCCACGGTGGGGGCTGCTGTCATGTGGTGGCAGTTGGGTTTATTGATGGCTGTTGTCATAACCCAATTTTGGGTCATTCCCCAAAACCATCCAAAAAATACAAAAATAAATAAAAGAGGTCCGGTGTCGGTAAGAAAATCAAGGCAGAAATTATTGGCATTTTCAAAAGCTCGATCATACCTCGTCTATGTCCATAAATGAAGGAAAATGCAGATTTAAGGTTAACGTAATTTATTTTCGGACAAATCTGCGTAAAAAAATTAAATCGAAAGATATAATTAAATTTTTATATGCCAATTCGGTTTAAGCATCGGCCAATTAAAAGTATAATTATATTTGAGGATTAATTTAAGGTCTAATTGAAGAATTTAATTAAGCGCAATAACTTAATTAATACTTTAAATTTATCAAACTAATTTTATTAAGGGCTTAGTCATTGAGAAATCAAGTTTTCGAATTTAATTCGAGCTCAATTGATGAGAATGGAATTTTCAGAGACCAATTTGAATTTATCTAAGTCAATTATGCGAAATCGGGGACCAAATTGAATAAATTGAGAATTTAATGGTCGATTGAGGTTTTAAATTGTGCAAATTAGAAATCAAGGACTAAAATAAAAAAAGACGTTCGAAGTCAAGGCTGATATTGAAATTTTAACGAGGTTACAATTGCACAAATTAAAAAGCTCAAAACTAATTGGGGATGCAATTAGAACAATGATGGAGCTAAGGACCAAATTGCACTTTACCCCCACAGCACCAAAAATACATGTCTCCTGCACTGTTCCGACACCTGAACAGTGCAGGAAACACAGGCAACAACGGCTCTTTGCAGCCTCTGCCCCTCTGCAACTCTGCAATACACAGCCACACAACACACACAATGCATGTTTTTTTTCCTTCCCCCCTATAAATACATGCATTACAGACCATGAACGAAAAGAAAAAAAAGACGAAGGGAACAGAGGAAAGGAGGAAAGAATTCACGCGAAAAACTCTAGCATTTTTTACACGAGCCCAGCATCATCAGCTTTTTCTTTCTTTCTCTCTTTCTTCTTCTTCTCTCTCGGCCTGTTTGGCCAGTTCTCTCTCTAAAAAACCAGAGGTCCAGCTCTCTTTCTCTCACTCTCGGCCGACCGAAACACCACCACCGACGACCACCTGAAGCTCCCCTCAAGCACCACCTAGGCGTCACCTTCGTCTTCGCCCTCAGTCCCAGCAGCCCAGCCACCATCTCCGGCAAAGAAAAACAGAACACCCCCACGACAGCAACACCTCCGTGCCACTTCCGAGCCCGTTTCCGGCCACCATTTTCAACGCCACCACGACCAAAAGAAACACCTCAACATCCTCTACACATAGGTACTAATCGTTTCTCCTTTTGTCATACTCGAAAAACTCACAATTTACTGTGCATCTTCATTTTCATGCACCCGGTTACTGTTCATTGAACAGTAACCGGGTGGGGTTGGGCCGGATTTGGTGACCGGCCCGAAATGAAACGGGGCGGGCCCCGCCCCTATGGGCCGGCAGCCCAATCCGTCCGGGCTGAAAATTCAGCCCACGAGAATAATGGGCTGGAGCCCATTTACTCCTGGGCAGGAAGCCCATGTCATTGGGCCGCGAGCCCACTCTATCTGGTGGGCCGAGAGCCCACCCCATTTGGTGGGGCTGGGCTCCCAGCCCCCAGCCCATTCTGGGCGGGCTGGGCAGCCAGCCCAGCCCCCTAAAAATATAATAATAAATAAATAAATAAAAATAGGGAAATATATAAAAAAAATAATATTTTTTTTAGGGAAATATCTAGAATAAAAATGTGGTTTTATGCATACGGCCAATACACTGTCATATTTTAAAACAAAAAATCCTTTTGTTTTCAAAAATATATTACCTTGGAATTTTAAGAAAAAAATGTATTTTAGCATGAATTTCGCAAAGTAAAAAATCATTTTCTTGCATTTTTGGATTTTTACAATGTATTTGTAAAATCCCAAGGGTATTGGCCAATATTCCAAAAATTTTAAAACCCTTTTTTTATGATCCATATTATTCACTATTGGTATTTGGATAAATAAATCCTAAAAGGGTTAACATCCAAAATATTCGATGGGGATAATATGCTGTCATTCACTGTCGGTGTTTGGATAAATAAATCCTAAGGGGTTAATATCCAAAATATTCGGCGGGAATGATATGCTATTATTCATTGTCGGTGTTTGGATGAATAAATCCTAAAGGGTCAATATCCAAAATATTCGACGGGGATAATTCGCTATTATTCACGGCTGGTGTTTGGATAAATAAATCCTAAGGGGTTAATATCCAAAATATTCGGCGGGGATAATACACCATCACCACTTAACCCACATATTTTTGAAAGACTAAAACTATAACAAATCATAAATAGACTAAAATGTCAAGCAGCTTACCTTAGGTAGGGCGTATTAGGGGTGCTAAAACCTTCCCTTTACGCAACCAGTCCCGTGCCTTAGAATCTCTGAAAGACCAGTTTTAGGTTTCCTAGTAACCATAATGCTAGGTGGCGACTCCCTTTTTTCAAAAATAAAGATAAGACCCCCGACATTAATTTTCCCCGCTCACGGGGACGGTCGCCGGGACGCCGTGCCCACATTTTTGGGGGTGCGACAGCTGTCGTGTGAGAGAGAGGAAGAGGAAAACCAAGGCCGTGAGTGATGGCGGGGTTGCTGTCACAGCTGGGGATGTAGGGGCTCAGATTTGGCGAGGCTGAGAGGAGAAAATGAAGAGAGGGAGGGAGATTTTGGGGGCTCTATCATGGTCTGACAAGGAGGCTGAGGAAAGAAGATGATGGGAGGTCCCTAGAGAGAGGGCTGGTGTGATTCTCTGCCGTGGAAGGGGTTGTGCTTTTGTGGAAAAGGCTGGCGATGAAAGGAGGAGACCATGAGGAGCAGAGGAACGAGATCGTGGGTGGAATCGGTGACTGAGAGAGGCAGGCTGGAAGTGGAGAGGAAATGGTGGCCGGAAAGGAAGGGAAAAGAGAGTGGATGGGCTGATGGCAGGAGGGAAGTGGAGTGCCAGGAGAGAGTGAGGAGCTGCAAGGGATGACTGGAGGCAAATGGCAGCTGATGTGGGTGAGCTGGTCGGGGGGAAGAAAAATAAACGGGGGGAAGGGGAAAGTGAAAAGAAAAAAATGGGGAGAGGGGGGAGGCTGCAACTGCCAAGAGGGCGGCGGCTGCAGCCCCAAAATTGAGAGAAAATTAGGGTTAGGGTTTTTAGGGGTTTTTTGGGTGAATGTAATTTTTTTGGTCTCCTTTTCTTGTTGAAGATGCACTATATTTATAGAGTTTTTCATTGGTGAAATTCACAATCAGCCCTCAGCTTGCGCATCTTTTCAATTTGGTCTTTGATTTTCAATTTGTGTGTTTTGACCCTGCATTAACTGTTAAATTCTCAATTTGTTAAATTTTGCCCCCGTACCAAGATATTTTTTAGATTTTGTCCTTTTTTAGATTTTTTTGCCTTTTTTATATTTTTTATATTTTTTGTCTTTTTTTCCGAAACATAAAAATAAAGGGTCAAAATTTGGGTAGCAACACAAGAAATAAACAAATGAAATTTCTTCCCTCTATCTTCTATATTCTTTGTCATTTTAGCTTTCCTCTTCTTCCTCTTCTCAATCTCTCAATCTCTCTAAATCTTTTCATTCAAATTCAAACTCATCTTTCTCTCCTTCTGATTTTCTCTTCTCTTCTCTCTCTCTTTTACATATTGATTTCTGTCAAAAGGATTAAGTACTTATGTATTTCATATTTATTGCTGCAATCTCATACTTGGTTCATCAAAACATGAGATTGAGAGGAGATGTTAGAGTATAGAAGATGTATTCTAGAATATTTTATTTGTAGTCTAGAGTACGAAAGATGGTATGAGATATGTGTATAAATAGAAAGGTGTACACACAACAAATATATGTAAAAACAGAATAACAATATAGTAAAATTTTAAATTTTATTTTCCCTCTCTTTTCTCTCTTCTTCCCGTCTCTAAACTCATTCTTCTTTCTCTTAATTTCTTCAATTATCTAACAAATTTAAAAATTGGGCTATCCCAGCCAGTTGAAAATGGTGGCACCACTGCAAAGGCTCGCAAGGAGTATGAGATTCAGGCCTTAAAGAAACAGGAAAAAAAGAAGATTTTGTGAAGCTAATATTTTCCTTCTTTAAGCACTATAAAACTGATCTCGGATGAAAATTCTAGCAATTTAGTTCCGGTGTAATATACCAAAACTAGGGTTTTCTTACCATTCTTCTTTTGATTCAGCTGAAAGGGGAACAATTGAATGTATAAGCCAAACAAATATGAAAATAAAACGGGAATGGTAGGTTTTCCACAGACAGCGAAATAAACTAGTTGAAAGATGAATACCATGTTGAGAAAAACATTAGGCGTGAATATGAAAAAAAGTCATTGTGTGCCCCGCAGTTTGGCCATACCTAAGACTAATAGGCCTAAAGTTAAAAACACAGAAAAAATATTTTTTTCGTTTTTATTTAATTTCCTTGACATTAAACATTAAAAATGTAGAAAATATTTTTTTCGTTTTTATTTAATTTCCTTGACATTAAACATTAAAAATATAGAAAATGTTTTTTCCAAACACGTGTTTCTTCATGTTTCATGTTTCTGTTTTAAATAATACATAGACGAAATTTTCATATATACATGAAAAACAACAGATTTGTTTCACTGTCCTGTAGAAAACCTGCCATTTTATTTTATTGACATCTTCTGTGTTATTTATAAAATATTTTTAAATTTGGTAATCTATCTAGAAGAAGGATGAAACTAGCGATTTAAAGAATGAATAGAAAAGAAAAAAGAAGGGATTTCAAAAAATCTTCATTTGATTGGAAGGAAAAGTAAAGATTGACAGATGTGAACAATCTATCTAAGAAAATTCTGGTTGGATCATATGTGAATTCCATTTACACTTGTTAATTAGGAGATCATTACCAGTACAATCAAAAGTTTCTTCATAGCTCTTGAACCAAGTTGATTCCCGGTGCATCTCTACTTGATATGGAAGAAGATATCATGTTTTTCTCTGGAATCTGTGATCTGTCAATGTTGGCAATTGAAACAGTCTCTGGAACATACCTCTAATTGTCATTTATCATCTTGTTTCGAAGAAACTAACAGTTTAATTTCATGCATGCAAGTTAAACGATTTTCTACAAAGGGAACTTCATCAGTACGTTCCAAGGCACTGCATTCATTGGTATGTGTGATATACTAGTCTACAACATTTATTTTCCAAGGAATTTGTGGTCGATGAAATTTTTTTAATGAAACTCTATCAAAATAGTAAGAACTATATATGATTTTCTTACTATTCCTCATAGATTTTTCAACACACACGCCTCCATGACTTTTTTTCATGTTGAAAGCAACTAGAGTGGCTTATTTGTAATTGACTGTTTTTTCATGGCATTAATGACTTCTTAGAGACGCGCGCGCGCGCATACACACACACACACACACACACACACACATATATATATATATATATATATATATATATATATATATATATATATATATATATATATATATATTATTTATGCATACACATAAAATTATACTTTTAAATTAGTTCATGTTTTGAATTAACCAACTGGTTTTCAATTCAATTTTTATTTTCAAATTGAAACTATAAATTTCAGATCATAAAATTATACCATAAAACTTGAGCTTTTTTCTTTAATTTTAATTGTTGTTTGACATTTCTTACTTGAATGAAAAGAAAGGACAAATAAAATTATTGGTCAGTGGAAGAAATAACACGCACGGATTCCAAATGTTGCATTACTAATGTTATTTTCTCAACATAATTAATAAGGTTTTGAATGAATTTATCTAGCCGTGTCTTTAAAAAACCTACCATTCCCATTTCGTTGTCATCTTTTGTTTGATTTACAAATTTGAGATCTTCAACTGCTCCCTCGTCCTTAACTTTGCTGTCCAACTTGAGCGGTTCAAGCAGATCCATCAGGATTCATTCAACATTTGACCCCGTCACGGAAAATTATATTGAAAATTCCATGCTTCATGAAGCACGGAACTCTATAAATACCCTCCACCCTCCCTTAAGAAGATTACAAGTTTCAAAAATTAATTAGATTTCAGAACTAGCCATCTCTCAAGGCCCTCAGAAAGTTTAAGAAATAACACCTCTTGCTCTTCTGCTTCTACGCTCTCCATCAGTATTAGCTAGCAATGTCTTTAAATTCATCCTCAATCCCTCATTTGGAAGCTTTAAGATCACCCCTTCAACCACCAACTTTTGGAAACCAAATCACTGTTCTTAGCATTGATGGAGGTGGAATAAGAGGAATTATACCAGGAACTATCCTTGCCTTTTTAGAGTCCGAGCTTCAGGTATGCTAGAAATCGATCATTTAAGTGCGCATGTCGCAGGTCAAATAGACAATATTATGATATACAAGATAGAATACAATAAAAAAACTACAGGAAACGATTCCTTGGTCCACTTGAGGTCCTGCATACAGCCTCTGCCAACCTCCCACGGAGGCTGTTTGTTTACTACTGTTAATTTTATGCTTTTGCTTTTGCCTTTTTATTAATAGTTTTATCAAAAGAATATATCACGCTTGCTTGCAGGATGTAAGATTGATAATATATAGCTTAGCTATATCAGTATATAACTATAATGTTTGTTTACTTTTTATACGAGTAATATACTCATTGATTTCTTCTCCTATCACTACTGATCAGTATGTTTTGCCATTCAAATTGTAGAAGCTGGACGGTGCAGACGCGAGACTTGCGGACTACTTTGATGTGATCTCAGGCACCAGCACGGGTGGCCTCGTGACTGCTATGCTAGCTGCCCCTAATGACCAAAACCGCCCTTTATTTGCCGCTAAAGACATCAATGACTTCTACCTTGAGAACTGCCCTCAAATCTTTCCCCAGGACGAGTAATAATCCCACATATAGTTTATCAAGCACTTCTTAAACTCTTATTGTCTTCTCCTTCAAAAGCCTAATTGTATACTCTCTGGCAATATATAGGTCTCCATTTGCTTCTGCTGGAAAAGTGATCACGAGTTTGAGAGGACCAAAATACGACGGCAAATTTTTGCATAGCATTGTGAAGGAAAAATTGGGAGATAAACGCCTGCACCAGACCTTGACAAACATCGTGATCCCAACTTTTGACATCAAGCGCCTTCAGCCAACAATCTTTTCAAGCTATCAGGTTCGTTACATATACAAACACAGCTCTTAAAATTTTATCTGTGCTAGTTGAGAAAGGAATCGTTTGAGAATGCAAAACACATTTGCTTACACTATTACCACTTTATGCTTTAGCTGAAGAACAACCCATCCACGGATGCCCTTTTATCTGATATATGCATTGGGACTTCAGCTGCCCCAACTTACCTCCCTGCCCACTATTTCGAAACCAAGGACCCATCAGGCAAAGTTAGAGGATTCAATCTGATTGATGGTGGTGTGGCAGCAAATAATCCGGTACTTTTATCATTTATTTTCAGCTCTTGAACTCATTGCATAATGATGAATCCTATAATTAACTTCCATCTGAATTTCCAGACTTTAGTTGCCATGAGTGAAGTTTCCAAAGAAATCACTCGGAAGAATACTGACTTCTTCCCCGCAGCCCCTATGGATTACGGTCGATTCCTGGTCCTGTCCTTGGGGACTGGTACAGCAAAATCTGAGGAAAAGTATGATGCGGATGAAGCAGCCAAGTGGGGTATCTTGGGATGGTTGACTAGTGACCATTCTACTCCGATAGTGGATGTGTTTACTGAAGCTAGTGGCGACATGGTTGATCTTCACATTTCCACTGTTTTCCAAGCCCTGCACTCTGAGGAGAATTATCTTCGAATTCAGGTGTATATCACGCTCATGTGGTTATTCTAAGATACAAATTATATTTATTCTCCCAGGATATAATTAAAACTAAAAGCTAGAAAATGAAGTAACTTGACTATAAGATATGTGTGAAATACAGGATGACACGCTGACCGGAACACTTTCGTCGGTGGATGTGGCCACGAAAGAGAATTTGGAGAATCTTGTGAAAGTGGGTGAGAAATTGCTGAAAAAACCAGTGTCAAGGGTTAATCTAGACAATGGAGTCTTTGAACCTGCTGATGAGATGACAAATGAGAAGGCTCTTATAAAGTATACATCTACTCAAGTCTATATATTATAGTGATTTATGTGGCATCTCATTTCATGTTTGCTGATTTGATTTTGTTTTTCTATAGGATGGCTAAATTACTCTCAAGGGAGAAGCATCTTCGTGACTCTAGGTCACCAGTTGGAAAAGCTGCTGCTTCAAAGTGAATATGATTCGTCCACTAGATTATCTAGAAAATTAATTAGAGGCAGATTAATAAATTTGGAAGAAAAAATAAGGAGATCCTATTCCAGTAGATTGCAGAATGTAATTCGTTTGTTTTTTCTTTATTATTGTTGTTGTTGTTACAAGAAATGAATAATATGCAATTCTTTGATTTGTTAAATATGAATCATCACATTAAGATAAAATAACACATATTTCACCCATTTTTTGTTTCTCTGAATTGGACAGCCAGCCAAAGAAACGAATTTTACCTGGGCTATGGAAAGTGTTAGATTTGAATGAGATTAGCTTTAAAGATAAGAAGATTTAGTTGTAGTCTTATAATTTCTTTGAAATTACTATTCATAATAAGTTTTATCAACAAACCTATTATTTATCCAATAATCTCTCATTGTCTATTGAGAGTTCTAGTTTATTTCAATTTCTAGTTCTTGTAAGCCTATAAATAGGCAATTTTCAATTGAATAAATAAAGCGTGATTCATTCCAATATTTATGATTTTTGAGTTCTTCAGGATTTCTTATTTTTTTTATATTTTTAATCTCAATAGTAATTGTTCTAAATAATTACTGCTTAAGTCAAAAGTCCAACAGGAAGATCTTCGAACCCTATTTCAGGCTAAAATCCTTGATGTCTCTGGTAGTAAATGTTGGAAATGAAAGAGAGATCGCCAAGACCCTGCCGGTAGAAAATCAAATTAAATTACAAAAATTATTTTCTTGACTCTTGAATGAATCAAGATGAAGAGAGTTTTGAGTGTATTACATAATATCAAACACATATACACACATCCTTTATATAGGAAAGGATCACACTAAAATAGAAAACTTAGAGAGATTCTAGGTTAATATCTTGGCTAAATAATTGCTAATTGATTTATACTTATTTACACTAATATATGTGGTAACATTAAATAAAAGGATTGAAATTCAAGAATAATACAAGGAAGACAGACTTGCTGGTGAGACTTCGCGTGAATTGTAGGTTTAGAAGAAGTAGCTAGGTGAAGTAATCATGGGAGGATGGAACAAAATGCAAGTGGCTTAAATGATAATTAATCCATAGAGCGCCTCCTAAATCCATCCCATTGTATTATTGAAAAGTGTATTGGTTTTTGATGGCACGATTACTATAATATAAAGGACCAATTAAAACAAAATTCGGAATAAAATATTGATATGAATGCACATAAAAATAAGTAATCTAAATTATTGTAAATTTAGATATAGAAGATAAAACTGTATCAGAACATGCTTGTTGTGTAGAGTTCAGAGTATCATACGATAGCCTTACGGAAACAAACGACCATATTGAGACGATTTTAGACTTTGCTTGAGATTATTTTATTGGATCGATCGATTGAAAGCTTCCTGTAGGCATGGTGTTGTGCATGTATGGACGTTCAGAAATGTTCCGAGGACGCAAACAAAATGAAGCAGGGAAGTCGACGGCATCATGAGGAAATAAACCTTAATTATTAGAGGCCAAAACGGATGACGATGCACTGAAAAGATGCTACGATCAATTTAATAATCAGATTCCAATTCATTTGAAGCAATATAAATTGCCCTTTAAAATTTAATATCAACCCATGCTTGGTTAGTATTGACGATGACAAATAGTTTTTGACTTGATTCTTCATAAATGTGGTTGAAATCAAATGATAGGAATCTTAGTTATACAGGCAAGGACACGGTGCAAAAGATCAAGGAATTCCTTAGAGTAATTAACTAGATTTGTTTGGTTTGCATTGTAATCAGGGAATTCTTGCCATAAAACACACGACCAACTGGAAACGAAACTAATACGATCTGTGGAAATTTGACCACACCCTAATTGTTTTTTCAAGGCTATAAAGGTGATTTTGAGGTTTTTTTATGCCGGAAAAGTCAAGAAAAAAACAGTTGAGCTATGAATGGTTTGCATCGCCAGTCTTTATTTTTTATGATTCTTTTTATGTTGTAAGGAAAAAAATCAACCTCAAATTTTAGACAAATTCAAAAGCCCAATTATATCATATTGTGCCCAATAATAATAATAATAATAATAATAATAATAAAACAATACAGATTCAATATCAAAATAAATAATTATTAAACAAATTTGCATAAAAAATAAATTCAATAGCATAATTAGATTTTTAATAGATTAATTTGATTTAATCATGGGTCAAATTAATATTTAATTATGTTTAAGATTTAATTTGAATCTAATTAAATGACTTACTTAGAAGCATGGACTTAGTTATACTTTAAATGAGTCAAATTATATTTATTATAGATTTAATTAATGAAAACTTAAGTTTAGAAGCTCAATTTGGATATAATAGAGAAGATTGCAATTTTAGAAACCAAATTTAATTTTTATCAAGTCGATTGATTGAAATCAAGGTAAAGATTTCAAGAAAATCAAAGTTTTGAGTTAATTAAAGGCTAAAAAAAACAATTAATAACCAATATGTAAAAGGTGTCGCACTATGGAGACTAGAATGAAAAAGGCACTCAAATTAGAGGCTCATGTTGAAGATCAACAGGGGTAATATTGTACAAAATTAAAGTTAGGGTCCATGATGAATGTAATTGAAAGTTTCTTAGGTTTTTTTATGCGTTATCATTTGCAGTATCTATATTATTTGACTTTGGCGGGCTTAATTGGGTTGGATGATGAAAATATTACAAATAAACTTCTTTTTTTGAAAACCACTACTTTATTTAGTGGAAATACAAAAGGTTAAAATCATCATTAAAGAATACACATGTTTTTAGAGTGGAAAGATCTCAAGCAAAATCAGTTTTTGACTTAAATCCACACGATGCGCGACTTGAGTTCATAAGCTGAGTTAATTTTTATATATAAAAAAAAGATACTTTTTTTTGTTAACTTAAGTTTATACTTGAGTCTAGTTGTTGGTGGAAATCGTATGTAGCAAAAAATAGAACAAATGTGTTGTAAATCAAAATTGCGGGTGCATATGTTACCGGAAATAAATATTAGGGGTGAATATTTTTTGCTCAATTTTTATCAATAAAATCAACCAAACAAGAAAAAAGAAATACTTAAACTAAACTAGACTTGCTTTAAACCGGCCAGTTTCGATTCGATTTGGTTTTGAAACTGAAAAGCAAAAAAATAGTTTTGATTTTTTTAGGTTTTTTTTTAGTTTAACTAAGTTTTCTCTTCTCTCATTTGACTAAAATGAAAGCAAACTAAAAAAAAATGAATTAAATCAGAAGAATAAAAAAAATTATAGCATTTTTTTTTTATTTGAATTGGTTTTTTCCTTAAAAAAAAACCTGAAACTAGACCAAAATTTTTGAAAAAAAAATAATCAGTTTAATGAAGTTTTCTTAATGATTTAGTTTTTCTTGGTTTTCTCAATTTTCTCGATTTAATCGATTTTTAATGTATTTGCTCGTCCCTAGCAAATGTGTTCATGCTTATCATTACATTATAATTCAAATGGTACTACTAATTATCAAAATAAAAACTTTCGAAGGGAAGGGGACAAAAATAAAAATTAATATATTTTTTAATAAATATTTTTATCTTGACCGTTAAAGAAGATAAAAGGCAACATATATATTAGATAAATGTATTCTTATAACTTGTGATGTATCTTGAATTTTAGTATATCTCTCACTTGTGTTAATATTTTTTTCAAAGTAAAGAACACCATAAAATTCATGTTTATCATAACAAAGGATATTAAACACATTTGGAACACGTGACAGAATTTTTGTAATATTATAAAAATTTTGAAAAATAACTATAATTTTATAATATTTTTTAAAAAATATAATATTATTTACTCTATTTTTAAATCTCTTGGTGGCTGAAAATGTGGATTCATTATCTCAATTGCCATTATAAAAGGCAAAATATGGACTTCCGTGGCCATAAGATGGGATTTTTCCATTGATTAATATTGTTCTGATATTTGAACGATTTATATTTGTCAGAAAGTAAAAACGTCAAATCAGCAGACTAGTATCTAGTTTGAGCAGTATGAATCGAGAAATTGTAATGGCTCAGGAATTATGAACTTGTCCCGTTAAGTCTGCCAAATATACAATATTATCCCACGTTGATCTAATGTAATAGCTGTAGGTCCCTGTACAACGTATTGTGGAATGACTCGGGTCAAAAAAAAGAAATTCGGCATCCATCTCCCTGTCCTCGAGTGCAGGTTCATGCTGGTAGGTATAGTGGGCGTTCCAGTCTAAACTTTATATATTATTTTATCATCACCTATTCATTCGATGTGATGTATATTCTCTAGCAGTAGGAATGGAATCTTTGAAGTGAATTATGCTACCTCGTTAAAAACTTCGGACACAAGCTAATGACATCTGAATTGAAGATTTTCCTGTCTGGTTTCAAAATCAAAAGTCTTCAATGTTCGCGCAGCTTGGCAGATTTTTATGCCTTGCACAACTCTCTCGTTTGTTTCAATATTTCCCAGTAAGCTTTTCTTATTTGGTCTCTGTTAACATTATCATCTATTTAATTAAATAAAAGAAATAAATTAACAGCACGAAACCACAAAATATTTGAAATAATTTAAGAAATCTCATGCTACAAATTTGAAAATAATAGTGGCTTATTTGTAATTGACTGCTTTTTCGTGGCATTCATGACTTGTTACAGATGTTATTATAAAATTATAGTTAAAGTTTTTAAAATGGTTCAAAAACCTTATTAATCAAGTGGTTTTGAATTCAATTTTTGTTTTCAAATTGAAATTGAGCTTCTTCTATTTTTAATTGTTATTTGACATTTCTCACTTGAATGATAATTAAAACGGATAAAATAAAAACTATCGGTCAGTGGAAGAAATAACACGTAAAGATTCTAACTGTTGCTGTGTCTGTAGAAAACCTACCATTCCCGTTTCATGGTTAACCCTGTTTGATTTATAAATTTTAAATCTTCAATTGTTCCCTCGTGCCACTTGAACCGTGCAAGCAGAACATCAGGATTCATTCAACATTTGACCCTGTCAAGGAAAATTATACACGGTCAAATTTGGGTGTCTAAAGTCTTTCAACAATATTGAAAATATCATGCTTCAAGAAGCACAGAACTCTATAAATACCTCCACCCTCCCTTCCCTTTGTAAGAGTACAACTTTCAAAACTTAATTAGATTTCAGAACTAGCCCTTTACATCTCCCAAGGCTCTCAGAAAGTTTAAGCTCTAAACACCGCCAACTCTTCCGCTTCTAGGCTCTCGATCCGTACAATGCCTTTGAATTCCTCCTCAATCTCTCATATCGAAACTTTAAGATCACCCATTCAACCACCCACTTTTGGAAACCAAATCACTGTTCTTAGCATTGATGGAGGTGGAATAAGAGGAATTATTCCAGGAACTATCCTTGCATTTTTAGAGTCTGAGCTTCAGGTAGGCTACAAATCGATCATTTAAGAACGCACGTTGCAGGTCAAATAGACCTGCAAGATCATGCTTTTCGTTTTCTTTTTTATGCGTGTGATAGCTCATTATGATATACAAAATAGAATAAGAAAGTACAGGAGGAAACGATTCCTTGGTCCACTTAAGGTCCTGCATGCAGCCCCTGTCAACATTCCATCGAGGCTGTTTGTTTCGTAGTTTTATGCTTTTGCTTTTTTATTAATAGTTTCATCAAAAGAATATACCACGCTTGCTTGCAGGATGTAATATTGATAAGATATAGTTTAGTTATATCGGTATACAAGTGCTATGTTTATTTACTTTTTATACGAGTAAAATACTCCATAATTTTATCTCCTATCACTACTGATCAGTACGTTTCGCTATTCAAATTGTAGAAGCTGGATGGTGCAGACGCAAGACTTGCGGACTACTTCGATGTGATTTCAGGCACCAGCACGGGTGGCCTCGTGACTGCTATGCTAGCTGCCCCTAATGACCAAAACCGCCCTTTATTTGCCGCTAAAGACATCAATGACTTCTACCTTGAGAACTGCCCTAAGATCTTTCCCCAGGACGGGTAATAATCCCAGATATAGTTTATCAAGCGCTTCTTAAACTCTTATTATTTTCTCCTTCAAATGTCTAATTGTATACTCTCTGGCAATATATAGGTCTCCATTTGCTTCTGCTGGAAAAGTGATCACGAGTTTGAGAGGACCAAAATACGACGGCAAATTTTTGCATAGCATTGTCAAGGAGAAATTGGGAGATAAACGCCTGCACCAGACCTTGACAAACATCGTGATCCCAACTTTTGACATCAAACGCCTCCAGCCAACAATCTTTTCAAGCTATCAGGTTCATTAAAATTTTATCTGTGTTAGTTGAGAAAAGAATCGTTTGAGAATGCAAAACACGTGTGCTTACACTACGTACCAATGTATGCTTTAGGTCAAGAATAACCCATCCACGGATGCCCTTTTATCTGATATATGCATTGGGACTTCAGCTGCCCCAACTTACCTCCCTGCCCATTATTTTGAAACCAAGGACCCATCAGGCAAAGTGAGAGGATTCAATCTGATTGATGGTGGTGTGGCAGCAAATAATCCGGTACGTTTATCATTTATCTTCAGCTCTTGAACTCACCGCATATAGATGAATCCTATCATTAACTTCCCTTTGAATTTCCAGACTTTAGTTGCCATGAGCGAAGTTTCCAAAGAAATCACACGGAAGAATCCTGACTTCTTCCCCGCAGCGCCTATGGATTACGGTCGATTCCTAGTCCTGTCCTTGGGGACCGGTACAGCAAAATCTGAGGAAAAGTATGATGCGGATGAAGCTGCCAAGTGGGGTATATTGGGATGGTTGACTAGTGACAATTCTACTCCAATAGTGGATGTGTTTACAGAAGCTAGTGGCGACATGGTTGATCTTCACATTTCCACTGTTTTCCAAGCCCTACACAGTGAGGAAAACTATCTTCGAATTCAGGTGTGTATCACGCTCATGTGGTTATTCAAGATACCAATTATATTCTCACAGGAAGTAATTAAAACTAAAATCTAGGAAATGACTTTAAGATATGTACGTGTGAAATGCAGGATGACACACTGACCGGAACACTTTCGTCCGTGGATGTTGCCACGAAAGAGAATTTGGAGAATCTTGTGAAAGTGGGTGAGGAATTGCTGAAAAAACCAGTGTCAAGGGTTAATCTAGACAATGGAGTCTTTGAACCTGCTGATGAGATGACGAATGAGAAGGCTCTCATAAAGTACACATCTACTCAAGTCTATATATTATAGTGATTTATGTGGCATCTCATTTCATGTTTGCTGATTTGATTTTGTTTTTCTATAGGATGGCTAAATTACTCTCAAGGGAGAAGCATCTTCGTGATTCTAGGTCACCGGTTGGAAAAGCTGCTACTCCAAAGTGAATATGATTCGTCCACTAGATCATATTATCTATAATATTAATTAGACGCAAATTAATAAATTTGTAAGACAAATAAGGAGATTCTATTCCAATAGAGTGCAGTATGTAATTCTTGTGTGTGTTTTTTTATTGTTACGAAAAATGAATAAAATGTAATTCTTTTATTCGTATAATATGAATCATCACAGAATGCAGTTGCGCTTTTTAAAATATTTTTTTAGCTTTTGTTCTTCTTGATTTGTGGTCTTAAAAAAAAAAAGGAAAAAAATTATTTAACTTTAATTATTTAAAAAAAATAGAAAAAACGACAAATAAAAAAAATAATGTATTTGTGTCTGTTTTAGTATCATCTCAAAAAAAAATTAAATATTTTTCAATGCATTTAACTTTTAAAATATTATTTTTAAAATTATTGATTTTTCTTATTGATCCATGATGATGATATTTTTCAAAAAAATCAAATACAAAAAAAATATTTTTACTTGCCCACCTTTTGCTCTTGCTCTTTTCTTTTCTGCTATTTTCTAAACAATTTAGCTTATTTTTAATATATCTATTATTATTAAGAAAAATAAAAGCAGCAGTCATAAGCACACATAACCAAGTGGAAATGAATCTGATCGCATCAATGTGGAAATTTGACCACACCCTAATTTTTTTTCAAATCTATAAAGATGGTTTTGAGTTGTTTTATATCAGAAAAGGCTCTAGAGAAAGAGAAAAGAATTGTATATATGGTAGAATTATGTTAAATGGCAATTCACTTGTTATTATCGTGCCATATTATTGTATGCTAATATATATATATATATATAAAGTTACAAATCATATATTTCATCCATAAATTGTTTCTGCGAATTGCATAGCCAGCCAGAGAAACGAATTTTACCTGGGATGTGGGAAGATCTTCGGACACTAATTCAGGCTAAAATCACTGATATCTTTGGCAGCAAACGTTGGGTATAAAGAAATGAAAGAGAGATCGCCAAGACCCTGCTGGGAGAATGAAATTAAATTATAAAAAATATTTTCTTGACAAAAAAAATAGAAGTTTAAGTATAATACAAGGAAGACAGACTTGCAGGTGAGACTTCACGTGAATTGTAGGTTTAGAAGAGGTAGATAGGCGAAGTGATCATGCGAGGGAGGAACAAAATGCTAGCGCCTCCTAAATTCATCCCATTGGATTACTGGAAAGTGTATTGGTTTTTGATGGCACGATTACTATAATATAAAGGACCAATTAAAACAAAACTCACAATAAAATATTGATATGAATGCACATAAAAATAAGTGGTCTAAATTATTGTAAGTTAAGAAATAGAAGATAAAATTGTATCAGAACATGCTTGTTGAGTAGTGTTTAGAGTATCATACGATAGCCTTAAGGAAACAAACGACCATATTGAGACGATTTTAGACTTTGCTTGAGATTATGTTATTGGATCGATCGATCGAAAGCTTCCTGTAGGCATGGTGTTGTGCATGTATGGACGTTCAGAAATGTTCCGAGGACGCAAAAAAAATGAAGCAGGGAAATCGACAGCATCATCAGGAAATAAACCTTAATTATTAGAGGCCAAAACGGATGACGATGCACTGAAAAGATGCTACGATCAATTTAATAATCAGATTCCAATTCATTTGAAGCAATATAAATTGCTCTTTAAAATTTAATGTCAACCAATGCTTGGTTAGTATTGGCGATGACAAACAGTTTAAGGTGGTCTCTCTTGGTGTGGTGATTTGGGTTGCTACGGGTTCTGTCTGTTATGGGTTGGAAACGGAGACTGATGGTGCTGGTCAAAGATGGCGGGCTGTGAGTGATGTAGGGTGGTCGTTGATGGCTGTGTAGGCTGTAGGTGGAGGTGGTACTGGATTTAGTGTGATGTTGAATAGGTTTTGTCGAGGAAGACAGTGAGATTGGGGAAGGGTGTGAGAGGGAGGTGTTGAAGTCTGGGAAAAAATCCAGATCTCTTTGTTGTTCTTGGTGGAGGCTGTGTTGTTAAATGTAATATGTATTATTCAATGTCTTTTATCATTAACTTTCATAGATTTTGTTCTTTTGGTCTTCTCTCTATCGTGGATTTCTAAGCTACTACTGTATAATACGGTGGTTAAGTTATATTTTAAAATGCTATTTTATTTAAAAATATATTAAAATAATTTTTTTTAATTATTTTTTATATTAGTATATAAAAATAATTTAAAAACATTAATTTTTTTAATTTAAAATAAAAAATAAAACAATTCAATTTTTTTCAAAAATATTTTTTAAATAGATTTGGGAAATCAATTAAGCCCAGATTGTAGGGATTGATTTGAAGAAATCAATTTGGGACTTTAATCGTTGAAAAATAACATTATGAAAGCAACTGAGGCGTGAATATGAAAAAAAGTCATTTTGTACCCGAAGTTTGGCCATACCTAAGACTAGTAGGCCTAAAGTTAAAAACACAGAAAAAATATATTTTTTTTCATTTTTATTTCATTTCCTTGACATTAAACATTAAAAATGTAAAAAATGTTTTTTTTCATACACGTGTTTCTTCATATTTCATGTTTCTGTTTTAAATAATACATAGAAGCTTCAATGACATTTTCATAAATACATGAAAAACAACAGATTTGTTTCACTGTCTTGTAGAAAACCTGCCTTTCTCATTTATTGTCATCTTCTTTGTTATTTATAAATTCCGAATGTGATAAACCTAGAACCGTGTCAGCTTAGAGCTGTATGATGATAGGTTCAAAATACTTGGATTCCTTGATGATTAGCTTGTCTCCTGTCCAATAAATTTTTAACAGGTCGGGAGTGAAATCTTTGTACTTTCTTCAAAATTCCATGCTTCATGAAGTGCAGAATAATATAAATACCTCCACGCCCCCTTTGGGAGATTGCAAGTTTCAACACTTCAATTAGATTTTTCAGTACCAGCGTTATAAATCTCCCAAGGCTCGCTCTCAGAAAGTTTACGCTGAACACCTTCAACTCTTCCGCTTCTACGCTCTCCATCAGTATTAGCTAGCAATGTCTTTAAATTCATATCCTCAATCCCTCATTTGGAAGCTTTATGATCACCCCTTCAACCACCAACTTTTGGAAACCAAATCACTGTTCTTAGCATTGATGGAGGTGGAATAAGAGGAATTATACCAGGAACTATCCTTGCCTTTTTAGAGTCCGAGCTTCAGGTAGGCTACAAATCAGTCATTTAAGTACGCATGTCGCAGGTCAAATAGACCTGCATGATCTTGCTTGTTTTTTTTATGCCTGTGCTAGTTCATTATGATATACAAGACAGAATACAATAAAAAACCACAGGAAACGATTCCTAGGTCCACTTGAGGTCCTGCATGCAGACTCTGCTAACCTTTCACGAAGGCTGTTTGTTTCGTAGTTTTATGCTTTAGCTTTTGCCTTTTTATTAATAGTTTCATCAAAAGAATATATCACGCTTGCTTGCAGGATGTAAGATTGATAATATTTAGCTTAGCTATATCAGTATATAACTATAATGTTTATTTACTTTTTATACGAGTAAAATACTCCTTGATTTCATCTCCTATCACGCTACTGATCAGTATGTTTTGCTATTCAAATTGTAGAAGCTGGATGGTGCAGACGCGAGACTTGCGGACTACTTTGATGTGATCTCAGGCACCGGCACTGGTGGCCTCGTGGCTGCTATGCTAGCTGCCCCTAATGACCAAAACCGCCATTTATTTGCCGCTAAAGACATCAATGACTTCTACCTTGAGAACTGCCCTAAGATCTTTCCCCAGGACGAGTAATATATAATCCCAGATATAGTTTATCAAGCGCTTAATTCTTAAACTATTTTTCTTAAGCGAGCCTGAATTGTTCTCAAGATGAAGCACGAGTTCCTTGATTTAAGAGCTTGCCTGAATTGGTTTCAAATTGAGATGACTAGTTACTCACAACTTTGCGATAAGAAACTGAAATAAATAAAACAAGGGGTTTAAATAAAAAATTAAAGAAATAAAAATAATAAATTGATAGGATCTATGCCATCCATTCCTATAATTTGTTAATTATATATAGATTTATTATCCCATGTCTAAAATTCTCTCTGTGTCACTTCGGTGAGTTCTTGCACAGTAGCCGAATAAACTACGAAGCCCGGCCCAGTATCAAGATGGACTATAAAATTAAGGGGGGAAACGGTCAGAGCTCCAAAAATACTTGGACCGGAGCCCACCTCATTTACAGAATCAGAAAAGAATATAAATTACAGATTCGAGTCAAATTTTTTAAAAAGAAAAAAAGACATTGTTTTGTTTTTTTAGTATTTACATCAATCAAGTTATATATAGTTAATAGATATTGTACAACTCAGCTAAACAATTAACCCATGTTTTATATCTTGAATTTCTTAAAGTAGTCTACTAAAAATTTGGGTCATTAAATTATGGAATTAATTTTTTTTATTCAAATAATATTGTTTAATTTATTTTTCTAATTAGAGGATGAGGATCGAAATGAAAAATAATAGCAATAATTAATTCTAATTAAAGGATAATTAAAACAAATAAAAATCCAGGGACCGAAACAAATAAATATATTTAAAAAAATGCAGTGTAATTTTGTTAAAAAATTAAAAGAATAAATATTGAAATGAAAAGTAGCATATATGACTAATTTTAATTGCAAGACACAATCAAAACAAACTATATAATTAATTCTAATTGAAGGACAAAACTGAAATAAATAATCCCTTGGAACCGAAATAAATAAACATATTTAAAACACAAGTGTTGTGTAATGTTTTTATAAAATTAAAAGAATAAAGACCAAAATGAAATATAGAATATATGACAAATTTCAATCAAATGACCCAATTAAAAGCAATTAAAACCTGTATACCGAAATAATTAAAATAATCAAAAGCAAACCAAAAATCAAAAAAATAGGGACTAAATTGAAATTCACATGTATAATAAGTTTCAATTGAAGGTCACAATTATAACAAATCAAAAATTAAAATTGAAAACAACAATAATAAAAGTGAGGTCAAAGGACCAAGAAACAAAATAAAACATGCTCAAACCATAAGGGCCAAAGCGTATTTTGCAGATGGCACGAGAGAAAAAATGAGAAAAAACTTAAACTCGTCCACCGGAGTTTCATCGGATATCTTTTTTAGACACACATCACTTCGTGATAAAAAGGGCATGGAGGCAAACCATGTGACATGACGAAAGATCGTTTTACTCCACCAGAGGGATTCACACACGCTGCTCAAATGAAAGTGCATGTGGAATACTGTTGGCGTACTCGTATGACGCACCTGTAGTGTCCTGGGTAAAAATAAAAAATTAGTCAATTAACCATACACTATTGGACTCAGCTATATCTACAAAAAAACCGAGGTAAAAATCCTTAAATACCCCCGGTTCCGGGTGTTAGTTCTGTTGTTTTATAGGGTAACATTTGTAGTTTTACCATGCATGGATTCAAAAATACTATCCATGTTTCGTGAATAAATCTAAACCACTCTCGGTCCGGTTTATCTTATTTTGTTGTTTTCAAGGCTATTTTAATAGTTTTATTGTGTATTAAATTTAAAAATATCATCTATATATTTTTGAAAATTCAAAAATATCCCCTGGGGTTAAATTTTTTTTGATTCCGAGAGTAAAATAATAATTTTAATATAATAATCGTTAGTCAGCTGTTTCTTGATAAACAGTGGAATTTTGCTTGATAAAAGAGGGAATTTATATTTTAGTTAATATTTTTTTTAGGCGTTGAGTTGAAGAAGGGGCGCTTCACCTCTGAAAAATTCCCATAATCAAATAAAGATTTGTGAATTCTCATTACCGCCACTCGCCTTCCTCTCCTCCTCCGAGAAAAAAGCCCGCACTCTGGTCTCAGCATTTCACCGAAAAATCGACCAGCAAAAGACTCGGTGGCTAAAAAAACAATCAAATTTTGTCTCGAAAAAAAATTATGCTCCGTCACTGTTGTAGAAATCGAAGATACCTCCTCCGTCTTCCTCTCCCTCGCTCTTTCTCCTCTTGTAAAAACCCCATCGAGCCGCCAAACAATCTCAAAAGTTCCCAATATATCCCTCATCAACCACCAATACTTCACGAGAATCACCTTATTAATTCGACCGCAACCAGCACCAGCTCCTATCTTTCTCGTAACTCCGCACTCGCTCTCTCCGCCACTCTCGTCTCCGCCGTACTCGCATCCGTCGCTTATAATAATTTCAAGTCCACAAACCCTGATCCTAACGGTAGTAATGATTACAATCCTCTATACGCAGCAATCGAGCAGAAGATTTCAAAGTTAAATGAATCTCTTACAAGAATATTTTATCACGCGAGGAAAACAGGCGTTGCCGCGTCGGTTTTATGGCAATCGCTAAGCTCTGTGCTCTCTTCTGCGAATCATGAGGTGAGGGTTGGATTTGAGCTTCGTGTGGCGGCTTTGTTGGCTGATATTGCGGCGGCAAATGCGGCACGCAGGGCGGCTTTGGTTGAGGCTGGTGGTGGTGCGGTGGTGGACTGGTTGCTGGAGACGGTTGCGGTAGGTGGAGACGGTTCTGGTTCCCAGGCTGAGGCGGCTAGGGCCTTGGCATATTTGATTGCGGATCCTAATGTGTCTGCTGATGTTCTAGGGAGGCCTCATGCTGTGCCTTATCTATTGCGGTTTATATTTTCGTGCCAGCCGAAGAAGAACGTGAGTGTTTTTCTTTTAATTGTGGTATCGGTAACTGATTATATAGTGATTAGTGTTCAAACATGTTGCTTGTCGAATAAGTTTGCAATTTATTGTCATATGTGGTTGATTAGTTGTGTTTTCGAATTTGAAGTCTATGAATGATATCTGAAGAATATTAAATAAGGCCTTAAAGATTGGTTTTTGTGTCAATTTTACCTCATTGTCTCATCTAGTTGTGTGCAAGTTTATTTGGGTTTTCGTTTTGGGGATATGTACTCATTCCAAGTGTTGTTTTTTCTTTACCAATTGATAAATTACATTTCTGTGGGAGCAGAAATCGAGACGTAGTTCATTCGATATCTCTGATTCCTTGAAAGGTAGGAGCATGCTTGTGGCTGCAATCATGGATATTGTCACATCCAACTGTGAGAGTTTAGAAAAGGTTTCTTTTAAGCCTTCCTTGCCGGGAAATGCAGAAATGAGAGACATTGCTGCAGCCATTGAAGTTGTTGAGGAAGGTGGTTTACAGATGGACAACGCGGGTGAAAATGAAGATGATGATGGTGGGAGAGGAATGAAAGGTATTGGAATTAAAATCCTTGAAGGTACAACGGTTTTAGGTCTTTCAAGGACTAATGGGCTTGTGGAGTTGGAGAATTCTGATGCTGGTCATACTGAATCATTTAGCCATACCCCTAAAACGGTTGCCTTGCTGCATAAGCATGACCGTTTTCTAGCAAAAGAAAATCTATCTTCTGCTGTTGTTCCTGGACTCTGGGATGATCTGCAATGTCAGCATGTTGCTGTGCCCTTTGCAGCATGGGCATTGGCCAATTGGGCAATGGCGTCTGAGATAAATAGATATCATATTCAAGAACTGGATCAAGATGGACAAGCTGTCATGACTGCTTTAATGGCACCTGAGAGATCTGTTAAATGGCATGGGAGCTTGGTGGCCCAGTTGCTGTTGAAGGATCATAATCTTCCCTTGAATGATTCTGTTTCTGATTGGAGTTCCAGTCTTCTGGCTACTATTTCACAGGCAAGCAAAAATGATGACATCTCTTTGGCTCAGATGGCTTTGTCTGCCTTTTTGCTTTCTGTTGAGAGAAGTCCAGAGGCAAGGAAGATAGTGATGGAGAAAGGTCTTCAGCTTATGAGAGACACAGCTAAGCGGACAACAAAACACAAGCAGGTACAAGAAGCATTAGCAAAGGCATTGGAGTTGCTTTCAACCAGTGATGTTCACTTATCTCTTGAAGATGGTCAGAAGTGGTCTGGCACTCTGCTACTTTGGGTTTTTGCAAAATCTTCCTCCAGTGCTATGCGTTCTTCTGCTATAAAAATTCTCTCTTGCATTTTTGAAGAACATGGACCATCTACCCTTCCAATTTCTCAAGGCTGGTTAGCTATTTTGCTAAATGAAGTTTTAGTTTCAAGCAAGGTGTCATTTGAAGGAGGAACTCAACCTAAAGGGGATAAAGTGAAGGTATGGAGATGCTCTTTCCCCCCTCCTTTCATCGAATCTAATAGAAGTTGAACTTTGCTACTCTAAGTGAACCTTTTGTCCCTTGTGTCTTGTAGAATTTATTTTTTTTACCATGTTTGTTCATTGGTATTTATAAAGCTTATGAACGTTTGCAGACTCAAATTGATCAGTCCAACATTCTTTTTGCTACACAGACTGCTAGCCAACTGGCAGGTACAGTTGTGAATCTAGCAAGGAATCAGCTAGGAACAGACATTGATTCCTTTGATACTTTCCCTCTGGCAGATCTTCTTTCCATGGAACCTTTTATAGGACCATTTAAGAACATAAAGAAAGACTCACCTAAATCTAAGACAGCAGATTCTGCTTTGGCAACTCTTAAGGGGATCAAAGCACTGACTGAGCTTTGTTCCAACGATTCTTTATGTCAAGACAAAATATCTGAATTTGGTGTTTTGTGTTTGGTTAGACGCTTTCTGTTAAGAGATGATTATGAGAAACTTGCAGCAATGGAAGCTTATGATGCTTCTAGGGCCCCTGAGTCACAAGAACGGGGTGCAAATGCTGCTGGCGAGTCATCTAATGTAAATGGTAATGATCCTTCTAGTGTTCGAGTTCCACCTACAGCTCACATTCGAAAGCATGCAGCTAGGCTCTTGAATATTCTTTCACTACTTCCTAAAGTCCAAAAGGTTATCCTAGCAGACAAGGCTTGGTATGAATGGCTTGAAGATTGTGCTAATGGGAGGATTGCAGGTTGTAGTGACCTTAAAATACGAAGTTATGCTAGGGCAACACTCTTAAATGTGTTTTGCAACCATTATACTGGTAGTGAATCAACTAATAGCGATGCTAGTGAGACTGAAGGTGGAAATGGAAGAGGTGATTGTGCTCATTATGGCGATATGATATTTTTGATTAATCCAGATTTGCCACATTGGAAGTATTGTGAAAAAATAGATAGCATGGCAGTTCAAAAAAATAAGTCGTCCTCAGTTGAGGATTCTATTACCAGCAATGGTTCAAATGGAACTAGTGCTTCAGATGCTCATGACAGGTCATATGACTGCAATGACTCGCCAAAGGACTCTGATTCAAAGGTTCCAGAGATAGATGTTGTCTTTGTCCATGGTTTGCGTGGTGGGCCTTATAAAACTTGGCGAATATCTGAGGACAAACTTTCAACAAAGTCTGGCTTGGTTGAGAAGATTGACGAGGAAGCAGGGAAGTTAGGAACATTTTGGCCTGGTGAATGGCTTTCAGCAGACTTTCCCCGGGCACGTCTTTTTACTCTCAAATACAAGGTTTGTTTTAACTTCGATACTCGCTTGAGAAGTGCTTGGTTTACAAAGAATGATATTCATTCTTTTAAGCCTCCCTACTGAGTTCGTCTCTATCACAAGCCTCATCACTGTCTGTCTACTGTTTGAATGTCAATGCAGACAAATCTTACTCAATGGTCCGGAGCTAGCCTGCCTCTCCAGGTTTGTACTTTTTGATTGATATTGTGGTAGGATTAGTGCCTTTCTCCATGTTGGGACTTGCTATTTTTTCATATTGGGGAGTTTGATTATCAACAATTCAAAAATATCAATTAAACTACCTTGACAAATGATTGTGACTAATATATTGAGGGTTTTAAAATTATGCTGGTCAAATTTGGAACCTTTTAGTTTTTGCAATTCAGTCTCCTTATTTACTTAAAAGTAGTAGTTTTGGCAAGTTTAGTGGGCAATAAATAAGACTGGGAGCTTAAATGCATATCAAGGTTAATGCTTGCATTGCTCGTAGACATTTGAATTTCCCAAATGAGATAGATATTTTATTCCCTCAAAGTTGGTATGGTATATTTATTCTTTACTTGAGTGATCATATGATATCATTGTTCTCTTCTATGTTAGTGACAGATTGTTTTCTGCAAACATCATTTGATTTCTGCTTTTAGCAAGCTACATGTTATTCATGTTCTGATTTTAACGTGCAGGAAGTCAGCTCAAAGCTGTTAGAGCAGCTTGTGGATGCTGGCATTGGGAATCGTCCTGTTGTATTTGTGACTCACAGGTAAGCTTTATCATTCACATGATGTATTGCTCATATTCTCCATTATTGGAACTAGTGATGCCGATCTTGCTATTTTTTATAATTTGCAGCTGCTATGATATGCCTTTATTTTGTTGATTATGGGTATTTGCCAGCAGGCTTTTTTAGTGCATACATAAAAGTATATTTTGCAGCAATAAATGGCATGCTGGAACTGCTGTGAATATCATTGAGAGGACTTGTTTTATTTGAAATAGATAATTTCTTGAAAGCCATTGATATAATGCGATATGTCAGTATAAACTTGGGTCTCCAACCATTGTATTCTTCTGACATGTAATAAGACATCAAGGATTTGGACCCAATGTGGTTCCGTGTCTTACAGTAATCCTTATTCTATTTCTGCATGTACAGCATGCAGTGATGCATTGGTACGGGTTGTTGTAATAAATAAACTCAGATAGCTCGCTTTTGCAATTGAAAATGACATGGGACTTTCAAAGAAACATGGTTTCCAAGTTTGTTAGTTCACTTCAGAATTCCACGGCCATGTGGCTGGGCTGGTCTTTCAGATTCATACTGAGTATCCTCTTGTTAAGTAATTGTTCAATGCTTGCAGCATGGGAGGCCTGCTTGTCAAACAGATGCTGTATAGAGCCAAGTCAGAAAATATTCATAATCTTGTGAACAACACTGCTGGACTTGTAAGTTTTTAATAGATGTTACTTAAAGTTATAATTATCAAAATTACTACCAACTTGTTTTCTTTCATTAACTTGATCAGGTTGGAGCCTCAAGGAGTTTAATGTGATTCCCCCCCCTGATTTCAGGTGTTTTACAGCTGTCCCCATTTTGGCAGCAAGCTGGCTGACATGCCTTGGAGAATGGGGCTCGTGCTTCGTCCTGCTCCAACTGTCTGCACACAACTCAGTACATATTGTTGGTTCACGTAGTAAATTTGTTATTGTGCATTAATTTACTGATAGATTTTGATTTGCTTGTTCATAGATAGGGGAGCTAAGAAGCGGTTCTCCAAGACTTGTAGAACTTAATGATTTTATCCGCCAGCTTCATAAGAAAGGACTGATTGAAGTCGTCAGTTTCTGTGAGGTAATAAAGCTGTACTTCTCTTTCTTGTTTGATACTTGTGCTCTCCTTGTGTACTGACATGGAGAGCGTGATGGATGGTCGGCACTGCTTTGCAGACCAAGGTAACTCCAATTGTTGAAGGATATGGTGGATGGGCCTGGAGGATGGAAATTGTGCCAATCGAATCAGCTTACCCTGGATTTGGTGAACTTGTTGTAAGTGTTACAGTTTAAGATTGTGGATGAGTTTACCGGGTTTTATGACTTCTGGAAGGGTAGGGGTTGGGTTCACCAAATCATTGCATTTTTTTCTGACGACATGCTTGGAGGCTTAAATGCTTCCATACTCCTCAGTCTTCCTATTTTTTGTTTCTTAAAGTTTTTTGACCCGAGCTTTCTCAGAGACTATAGCATGATGTGTACATGTTATACGTATTGGATTTCTGTAGAATATTGCATTTGACTCCTTTTCCAATATACCGAAACAGGTTCTAGACTCGACCGATCATATAAATTCATGCAAGCCGGTGTGCCGCACTGATCCTTCGTATACCGAGACATTAATTTTTTTACAGAAGCTGATAGCCCATTATTCAGGAAGAGATGTTTCACCGTAACAAATCTTGAGCTTGAACAGAGCTTGTTGGGCTGGGATCCGAATTCTAACTTTAATAGCCTGTACACCGGGTAAGATGAAGCTTGCAGATGTTAAACTTGATCTCATACCATCATCGCACATCACAAGGAAGTTGTTTTTACTTGTAATTTTTAACTCCCAATTTTTTAATGAATTGTACATCAATTTTGTATATCATGTCTGCCCTATTCATATGTACATAAACTATCCATGCTTCTGTAAATAAACCATGCATTGAGTCATGGTGTATGTAAATACTTTTGAGGGGAAGAAGAGAAATATACTGAGAAATTGATTCTTTTATGGCCCTTCCTCTGTCTGATTTCTTACTTATTTTGTTGTTCCAAGGAATGTATTGGTATATAAATTATTACATATTTGGAGTTGTCCTGCTCTCTTTTATGCATACAAGAAATCCGCAAAGTGAGAAGCATGTTATGAAACCGCAAATGGATTGATAAAGGGGCGTGTTTTGTGATTTTTTTCTTTTAAAATTTTTTTTGCTTAAAATAAATATTTTAGTGCTTTTATATTATTTTAAAATATTAATGTCAAAATAATTTCTAAAAAACAAAAAATATTATTTAATAATAATCACTACTAGAAAAAAAAATCCGTAAAATGATGTTATTTTTTTATTTTAAAATAGATAAAAGTCAAAGCCCATTGGATAAAATGGGCTGAGTATATATTATTTGCGGGCTTTGGCCCACTAAGCAAACAATTGACCTTATCATCGTTTTAGCACTGGCTAGGAGGGGAGGGGAGGGGAGGTTTAAGGTTTAACAATGGCCTTGCTATCCTTGCCAGCGTCGTGTAAACCACCATCATTGGAGCCTCTTGTACATTCTTCATCTTTTATTTCATTACTATTTCCTTCTCGGTTAAAGTTCCCAAACCCAATAAAAAACAAGAACCACAAGATAATAACTTGTTGCTCCAATTCAAATTCTTGTTTACCAACAACAGCAACACCAAGTGTGGGTCCGCCCGTGATGAAGAAGAGAAAAAGGTATAGGAAGCCATATCCAGGAGAGAACAAAGGGATTACTGAAGAGATGAGATTTGTTGCCATGAAGCTCCGTAATATCAAAGGCAAACACACCCACAAGACTGTTAACAGTGATGGTGGTGGTGGTGGTGGTAATGATGATAGCAGCCAATCTTCAGAAAACGATAGCGTATCCGAGAAAGAAGAAGAAGAAGGAAATGACGATAGTGATAGTGATATTTGGATTCCCAGTATGGAAGGGTTTGTTAAGTATCTAGTTGACAGCAAGCTTGTTTTCGACACTCTTGAGCGGATTGTTGATAAATCTGATGATGTTTCTTGTGAGTTCTTCTTCTTCTTCTTGTGGCCGAATTTCTTAAAGAATCTAACAAAACTCTTGTGGGAGATTTTGAAAGGATATTTACTAAGATTTGTTTTTCCGATTGCAGATGCCTATTTTAGAAAAACTGGGTTGGAAAGATCGGAGGGTCTTGCGAAGGACCTCGAGTGGTTTAGTCAACGGAATATAGAGATTCCTGAACCTAGTACTCCAGGAACTTCTTATGTCAAGTATTTGGAGGAGCTTGCAGAAGATAATGCCCCACTGTTCCTTTCCCATTTCTACAATATATATTTCTCACATATAGCAGGAGGTCAGGTGATATCTAGAAAGGTGTGTGTTTGTTTATATAACAATTTCTACATTCTGGCCTATTAACCTTTTAAATACCATATTGATGTCAATCTATGCCCTCGTAACAAGGTCATCTTCTGTGCGAATTCTAAAATTCTTGAACTAAGTAGGATATGATGGCTGACAACTGTGATTGTATGGTACACTTTCTTTCGAAGTCAAGTTAGCTCTTTCTTTCGTGTGATGAAGTGAAAAAAGTTTCACTTAAACCTTGTGCCACCTTTTAGCTGGTGTTGTTGAAACAGAATCAGTTCTATTCTATGGAAGAGCTAAAGAAAAAGGGCCCAATTAAAACCTGGGACCATCTTTAGTTGTTTTCCGAAATCAAATCAATCATTAATCTTGTTGTTTTGATTTACATTTTCAGGTTTCTGAGAAGCTACTGCAAGGAAGAGAGCTGGAGTTCTACAGATGGGGCGGGGATGCCCAGGAACTGTTGAAGGGTGTGCGTGAGAAGCTCAACATGCTTGGAGAGGTTAGTAACTTGAGATCATCACCAAGCATCCATTGAATTTCATTTGCTTTTCTTTGACATTCTTGATACCTATCCACTGGTTGTTTGTAATGCTATGAATACAGCACTGGACACGAGATGAGAAAAATAAATGCTTAAAGGAAGCAGCAAAGTCATTCAGATATCTGGGGCAGATAGTCCGGCTGATCATCTTGTAATGCAACTTTGAAGGCTTGTTTGTGGTAAGAAGGTGCCTTATTTTTTCATTTTTCTCTTGATTAATCTGATGCTTCCCTTTTCCTCATAATTGCTTGTGTGCTTCTGGTATAACTGCCTTTGAATCAGTTCATTCCACCTTTTCATTTAATTTTGAATTGTGAAACCTTATTCCATCATCTAAAACATGCTTTAATATTAAATTATCATCCCTGAACTGGCATGTCTGAAACCATGGCACCTACTATCTTGTTTTTATTTCTCTAGATACGAATTTTGTTTTGTGTAGTTTAATCTGAATTTCATGTTTTGTTTCCCCTTCCCTTTGATTCTCAACAGCTGTAAAGAATGCCTGTTTTTCTTATGGTTGCAAAATAGCATTGTTTCTGTTGTGGACCAACTCAATTTTCATCCCTAAGGTGGTCAACTTACAAAACAAGATTCACGTCATTTAGTAAAGGGAGAAGCTTTGTTTCTGCACATGCAGTAGCATTAGTATTTGCTTATGATGGAATTGTTTTATCAAAAAGACACACAGCATGGATAGCAACGTTTTCATGGAGTATTTATACTCTATGGATAGTGGCGGATTGTTCTCTTTGAGGCTTCGATCTCAACCCATGGTAAGCTGTTTTGGGAAAAGGCGCAGATGGTTACGATTGCATAGGGTTGATTCTGTTATGGTACTTCAAGTGAGCTTCTGGAGGTTAAAATTATAGCAATTAAGCAATAGGAGGATGGATTTTAGCAACTTATTAATATTTGTTTGATATTCTTGTTATTGCGTGTCTTGTGCGGCAGTTTGGTTTCCATCTCTTGCATGTCTCGACAGCTCTATTTGATCCTCATCAGTTTAGGCGTTCTGGAAATCAGGCTTCTTAGTAAGACCATTTTTTTTTCTTTTATTAGATGGTCAATACTTTAATAGGCTTATACCACCATTGTTCATGTCTCAGCTTTTAGAATTGCCATGTTCTCATCGGTCCTCACAATTCACTAGCTTATCGTACAGTCCTGCATTTTTCTATCTGCTACTTTCAGTTTTGTTTTACCTAATAGGATCTTTTGCATCCTATAGAAGCTTTTCCCTGTTTAACAATATACATATACATATATATATAGACACAAGCACTTTTAAAAAATAATGTGAACATTAAAATTATTATTTTTTCTTGCATTTTCATGTACAGCTTGAGTTAACAAGTATAACATTTGTTTTTTCAATGTTAAGATATTGTATTTTATATTGGATAGCAGAAATATCCCAACAAATTAATCTATATTGGATCTCTTATCCATTTTGCTTTCAAATCACCTATTATATCCTTGTACAAATAAAAGCAGTGCGTTTGGAAAACAATGAATAAAAAATAAAGATATATATTCAATTAAATTGGATTTATTGATCTCCATTGTTAAGATACTGTATGAAAATATGATTTCTTTTAATTATTATTTTTTTCACTAGTTTACGGCTACAGGGATATCTAATTTCATTTGCTCTCCTAGATTTCCTTTTTTTTTTTCCTTTTGTCTTTTATTTATTTATTTATTTAAGAGGTTTAATTCTTGAAATTCACAAAAAATGAAAATTTAATTTATTTCGATTTACTTGGACATTCCCTTCTGAGGATTGCTTGACATTTGCTTGATTTCTACTCCACATTTATAGTCACTCTACTCCTTTACCAGCTCTGGTTTTTAAAATATTTAGTACGTTTTTAGTGCTCCTTTTTTATGATTACTATGACAATCTTAGATGCCATACAAATGACCAAGAACCTTAGGAAAGTGTTTTCCATCAAACAAACAAACAATGTTTTTCCTTGCTTGAAAAAAAACGAAATTTTGCTGGTAGATTGGGGTTGCCTGCCCTCATTGTAGAAACCCTAATAAGCCCAAGCTTGATGATTGCCGAGTGAATCAAATTACTTTGTAATTTCTTGAGGTTGCTCGCCGAAAATTCCCTCGATAGGCAAAACGGCGAGGGCCGAAAGTAAATTTAATTCCTTTGTTTATTTGGGAATCTTTTGTAGAGAAATTATAATTCCAGTTTGGAAACTAGAAAAAAGTGTGGATTATTTGGATCATTCAATCATCCTGTCTATCCAAGTAAATTAATTTAATAAAAAAATATATATTATTTAGTATTGACCTGAATAAGGTTTGCGAAGACAATTGAATCACTTAAAATCGGCCGAATCACTAAAATAATTCAAGATTAATCTGTCTTGGGCTGGGTTAACAACTTTGCGGAATTCGGGCAAGCTCGTGTTATGATCGAGGCCTGCATGTATGCTCTGGTTGAGCCCGTTCTATAAAATTGGGCCATCATTTACGAATGATTATCTAGACCTCAAGTCTTGTCTCTTCACGCATTCAAAGGAGGCTCATCCATGATCTCTCATCAAATCACACTTGAAACATTAGATTTTGATCTACTCTCGTTTTCCTGGCCGGACGGGGAGGGTGTGAGCTAGCTTGAATTTCACTGATTACTATAAGAAAGCCAGTCGGATGCCTTCAATATTATTTGCACCTTCCTCCGCAGTTAAGGGTGATTGACTCTCTTTCTGATAATCTGTGACTAATTAGTATATATATTTTTTAAAGTAAAAAATTCGATAAATTATAGAGGCATAGTCAAACGTGTGGAAAAATCTTTGCAACGTATGACAAACTACTCTTGACTTAACTTTTTAATGTTATTGTCTTTCAAGTCATGTTTTGCTTGTCGATTTTATTAAAACAAATTTTTAATACCCGCATGTTTAAGGGATAGAAAGTCCTTTTTTTTAATTTTCTAACTTGTTCAACCGGGACAAGAGATCCATGGTTTGGTGGATGATGATGAAAGCAGCTGCGGCTGCTATGGTGATGATAGGCTATAATGGATGGCATGTAAGTGGATAATTAACCAATTGATTGTTTGTAGATATGATTTTGATTGTTTTTAAAATTATTTTTTATTTAAAAATATATTAAAAAAATTAAAAAATATTTTTGATATCATGAAAATTAAAATGATCAAAAAAATAATTATAAATTATAAATACTTTTGAAATATAGTCAAAGAAGAAAATATAAATTAAGCTAGAATTCATGCATGATCATTGATTGAGAAGTCAGCTTCTAGGCAACAATTTAACCTAAATTTATTAGATTTTATTTAATGAAACAGTATTTTTAAGATTAAAGTTTTTTTAAAAAAAAAAACATTTAAAAAAACTAGAAAAATCATTGACAAGTCTCACCAAAATTGTTGGAGTTTGATCTGCTCGACTTTCTAGATGGTCTATTACATCACGGTTTGACCATTCCAGGTTGTCACATCCAAGTCAAACCACCGACCGGGCCGAGTGTGACAGGTACGAACACTGGATCGTGGGGTGCAGGTCCGCGTAGATGATAAGCAGAGCATGAATTTTAAAATTATTTAGATCTCCTTTGACAACTGTGGCTCCTTGTTTGACAATGTCGAGAGTTCTTAAAGAGTTGGGGCCACGTGGCAAGGAATCTACTTCTGGCCGGCAGTGCCGTGGAGAAAGCACAAGCTTCATTGAGAAAAGAAATTATGAACTGGTCAGAATTATCGATATGTTCACAGCTAGCAAGTTATCGAAGAAGAATATGTGTAAGAGAAAGGGCTATTTTATGAGGGAATTAATATTCTGAGTTTATTTTATAATTTATTTTTTTAATGGGTAGTGATATTAGTACTCTGGAAAGTAAATCATAATAATAAATAGCTAAAATCCATAAGAGGTACAGTAATATTAAAATAGTTTATTTTTCCAGAAAAACGACTACCGACGGGATGAATAAGTTAATTTTTATACTATTTTAATAATAATAACAATAATAAAATCAAACTTTATTTCTATCGTGTCATACATTGACTTGCCAAATTAATTAGACCCTATTTGTTTACATGGCGATGCATTTCAAAAAAATTAATTTTTTTCTCAAAATATTTTGTTATGCTTTGAATTGTTTTAATGAACCGGTATAAAAAAAAATTATAAATATAAAAATATTATTTTAATATAAATTTAAATAAAACAAATCTAAAAATAATCATCACCATAAAATATCAAAAACAATACTTAATATGGCCAAACCAGATAAATAGAAACGAATCCTGAAATAACTTGTCGAGTCCAGCCAGGCTCTCTAAAGCATATTTCTACACGTGCACGAGAGGACAAATACTGGGAAAAACGTACGGTTAGCGGCCACCGAGGATGCAAGATTACTCAGCTCTGTGTGTGTAGGCTATGACAGGTGAAATGCTCGGCATGATGTCCGTACATTCAAATAAGCCTACCAAACGCGTTTTCTTTTTCGTCGAAAAGACATGGAGCCAAAAGAGCCCTTAATTTATGGCTTAAGATCATTATATAGTCCCCCAATTTTAACATTTTGTGAAACCAAACTCTATACTTTTAACCAGCTCAAGTCAGTCCTCCAACCAATCATATCGTAACACGAGGCATTTCAGTACTTAGAAGGATAGCTGTCCTACCAGGTTCATGAAATCACCTAGAAAGAAGCTCGAGTAATTAGCAAGTCATTAGGTCAATAAAAATTCATTTTTTTCTTGAAGCTGACCACATCAATTTTGAATTGTTTCTTAATGAGTCTTAATAAATCACTAAAAATCAGATTATGTCAATGTCTTTTGTAATTTAACTTAAAGCCTGACTCAAGCTAGATTTCGAGTTATGAGTTTTTTAAATTAACATGTCTAGCTGGGACAGATCTGATAACTATGCTGAGAAGAAAGGGTTCAAAATAAAAATAAAAAAACTCTTGCTGTAACGCATAGAAGCTGATTTGAGCCAAAAACAAATATTAGAAAAAAGAGTAGAGGTACCACGCATGATTTTAGAACCTGATAAAGGTCTCAGGTTTAAAATAATGAAGCTCTTGCATTGACCGTTGTTGTTGCATGAATGTTCACAAAGTTGTGACATGCGCGTAACATATTGAAAGGTATCGTATTGTATTATATTATCAGAGAAAACTGGCTCGATCCTGAGCCATATCACAGTTCTTCTCCTCCGTTTCCCTCTCTAACTTTAATTTCTTTCTGAAAGGCAGATGGATAATTGAATGAATGATATGTTTCTTGCTTTTCTTTCCTCCTCCTGAAGGATGACTGAAGATTTGTGTTTCTTGAACAAGGTCTGTTCAGCTAGCTATTGCTTGCTTTTGATCATTGTGTTTTCTTCTTCTTTCTGTTTCTGTGCGCTGGCTTGCAAGTTTTTAATCAATGACAGCGAAAATTCTTGCAGACCATATAGTTGACTCTATAAAATATATATCTTAGAAGTTACAAGATATTCTCAGACCATATGGCTCTCATCCAACGTATAAGGATAGGGGTACTGCGTGTAAGGATAGGGTGGGTTTGTTTGTTTTTTCTTTTACCATCATTTTTTCCCTCTCAAGTGTCTGTCCTCTGACCATTTCCATAGCCTTATTTTTCTCTAAGTGATCGAACAGAATAAAACCAAAGCCCTTTCATATTTCTTATCTCCTTTCGTTTTATGGAGATGGAAACTACAGTATGATCCTTTGATCTCTATAGATTGCTCTCTATTTTCCGGTTTTGAGTTTTGTGCTTCCATTACCAATTCATTGTGTTAACATCTAGGGTGTTTTTAATGTCAGGATGCATTGGTTATAAAAGGTCCTAAGAAATCTCCATTGTTATTGAGATTGGTGGTCGTGGCATTTGCTATGGTTTGTGGAGTTTATATTTGCTCAATATGTTTAAAGCAGATAAGTCCACACACAACAGCCAAGTTCCTCAACATCAGAATATTTGATCAGCCATGTAATTCTTCAAATATTGAAGAATGGGAAAAGCCCTTTGTACATTACCCCAAGCCTGAAACGTTTAGCAGGTGTGTCGATAGTTATTGAATTTAATGTCTATCATGGTTTATTTATGTGCTGGTATGAAAATAATTACCCTTTGATGGATATGCAGGGAGGAATGTGTCTGCAATCCAGTAAGATATTTTGCCATATTCTCCATGCAGAGATCTGGAAGTGGTTGGTTTGAGACATTGTTAAATAGTCATATTAATGTCAGCTCGAATGGGGAAATTTTCGGGAAGAGAGAAAGAAGGGCAAGTGTTTCTGCAATTACACAAACTTTGGATAGAGTTTACAATCTTGATTGGCTCAGCAGTGCTTCCAAGAATGAGTGCAATGCTGCTGTTGGGTTCAAATGGATGCTTAATCAGGTCGGTGGCTTTCTAATTTTACTCGCGGTTTTCTTAGTTTTAGATCCTCGACTCCACTGCCTAGGATGATTATGTTCTTGCTTCGTTGCCTGTCAAAACTGGCCACATTCCCTGTCAATTGATATGATAGCTCAAGTTTACCAGTAAGCTTGAACCCTTATCTCATGGAGAGAAATGGGTCTTCTCAGCTCTAACCTAAGGCCCGATTTGAGGGGGATTGTTGGGGCCACCGACATTGATCGTGGAAGGAAGGAGTTGGTCGTGTGACTTGTGTCAGTTTATAAATGCCAGGGAAAGCCTTAAAGGCTTTAATATCTCTTCCGAAGACCCTGTAATTTAGTCTTTTAGCTCTTACTCAAAATTGCAAATGATGATTATGCATTTTGCAGGGCGTGATGGAGCATCACGAAGGTATAGCAGAGTACTTCAAGCAGAATGGAGTTCATGCAATATTCCTCTTTAGAAGGAATTTGCTCCGCAGAATAATCTCTGTACTTGCAAATTCCTATGACAAAAGCAACAAGCCACTGAATGGAACCCACAAGTCTCATGTCCACTCATCAGTAGAGGTCCCTCTCTGTCTCTCTCTTAAACTTATTGACTTGTGAAAAAGCCCTAAATTTCATGTGCATTACAGGCCAATGTTCTTGCAAAATACAAGCCAAAAATAAATGCCACGACACTGATAGCTGAACTAAAGCATGTGGACAACAGGGCTACCAGGGCCATAGATTATTTCAAGAGTACTCGCCATATCGTTGTTTACTATGAAGATGTCGTCGGAAACCGCACAGTGAGGCATTTTTACTGCTGTATATTTCCATTAAAGCTTCACCTGTAGATCACTGACACTTGTTCAATAGTAGTAACGATATTGCTGCAAATTCTTGTGCAGAAACTGAAAGAGGTTCAAGATTTCTTGAGGCTGCCATATAGAGAGCTTACAAGTCGTCAGGTTAAGATACACAGCGGCCATTTATCAAAGCAAGTGCAGAACTGGGATGAAATCCAAAAGGTATTGAAAGGGACCCAATATGAGAGCTTCCTTCATTTGGACTATCAAAGATAGGTGTCAACACTACTGAGAAAGATGTACATATATCAGTTTTTGCTGCAAGAAACAGATGACACCCTTTCCTTCCCTATTTTATCCTTCTCTGTTACCTTCTTACCGCCATTAATGAGTAGAAGTTGAGCTCATGTTTTGGACTATTAATTTGATTCCATTTACTCGTATAGATAATAATGTCCGCATCCATTTACTCACGGATGTGTACGGGTTGAAGGAAAGCTTGGGAGGATATTGTTTTCCTTGGATCATTTTTGTTCAAATGTATAAAAAGAAAGAAAAAACAAACACTCAGAAGCATCCGTTGCGATATATATGAACAAATGTAAGCTGCATGAAATATGTAAACAAATACTTGGACTTACTCTATTTTGTTAGAATGATCTCGACAAGCTTGGGGAATCTGACTTCGATATCGAGGTTGATTTCGCAACTCGTTACCTGACCAGAGATGAAGCTCTACTGAAACTAAAACAGTGTCATAGAATTAGTTTTTCGAAATAAAGTAAGATACGACAAAAAATTTACAACTGACCATGGGCGGGCAAAGAATTCACCCAGAGGAAAGCAAAAACAAGAGCAGAATAATGACATATATTCATAGTTCATCAACAGGAATTAGTGTCTTAATATGCCCTCTGCAGAGCATAAATTACATTTCCGCTCCATCTAATTCGAAGCCCCAAGATGTAATCATCCTAATCCATATGAATTGCTTCCTCATCACCTCTGTCTCCTCCTTCAACAATATATACAAACGGGTTGTACCAAATTCAAATAAAATAGGAGAACTGGCACAACCCTTGTTATCGGGAACTTGAGGTTGATTGGAAGTAGGAAGTTAAAAATCAAGATAAATTCCCGAACTGTCTTTTCTATTTCTAATGCTTTTTTTTCCTATTGCTTCCTAGATAATGAGATCACAGCAACGCTACATATTTGAGCAGATAGATCAATGAATTACTGATCCATTACTTGTTCCAAAGTCTGGTTTATCTGTTTGTCTTAACAACAAAGTGGTCAACGATTTTAACAGTATTCAGTGGCTCTTGCTGAGCAACAGCTGCACTCCATTTGCTAGGGAACTTTCGATGGTGGCTCAGTTGCTGTGGCTGCTTTGGCTCTGCCTCCCAATGAGGATCCACCTTCCATTCCTTTGGGACCTGCACATTTAATCAAATAATCGTCAGTTCTAAAAGTGTGCTATGATGAGTGTTACCCGACGACAGATAAAAAAATATGAAGGTTAAACTACAAAACAGCCAACCAAACTGAGTTTCTGAAGTTTAAGGTACCCTTTACTGAACGCAAGCATGCACAGGAAAACATGTGCATGCACACAGGTGCACAAAGCTACAGTCAACGATAATTAGCAAAATGCCATCATGTCAAGCTAATAACATGACAGGAGAATCACTGCTGGATCTTCAAAATAGCATTAATTTCTTACCTTGTCAACTGCAAGGGTGAAAACCTCAAGATCACCATCTTTGTTGATATGGAATCTTGTGAGTGCCTTGTAGTTTGCAATTCGGAGAGAGGAAAAGGCTTCATCAAAGTGCATGTGAAGCCAGTTAATGCAGATGTATAGATAACTTCCAAAAACCAAAGAAACAACAGGTGTTGAGAAGACCCAGAAGTAGATAAACACGGAAGCATAATATATGATTGCTCCCCCTCTTGACAGAGACTCCATCCCATTTTTGCAAATATTACTCCGTGAGACAGCCATGACCTGATAACATCTCTCTTATGAATATACACAACAGTAGCATATTTCAGTGAAATTACAAACTTTTTTTCTTACCTCGGGAACATCAAAGGCAGACATGAGATACTTGATGCATGCTGGATAAAGTCCAAAGGTCCATTGTTCAATACGAGAACGAAGGCCAGTAGGATCTGGAAAGTGTTCACTCTCCACATATCGGTACCACTCGTATAAAGTGTGATAGCCTGAAAAAGTCATAACTAGCACCTCTTACTCAATGACCACCTAAACAAACAACTATTGGAGCCACAAAAACTGAATGTTCCTGCGATGTAAAAAGGAAAATTTGAACTATTCACCAAAGTAACATAAAGCATAACTTGCCTGAAGTTGCTAGCAGTTTATGCCTGATACATGTCTCAATGCCCAGTTCCAAAAGCAACATTAGAATTAGAGCCGCTGCCAGGTGCGAAGAAACATGGAGAATTCCAATAACTGCCCGTTTCTTTCGAGAAACTTTGGTTGGGACAAATGCAATCGCCAAAATTAGCAACAGAATAGCACCAGCCATGGATACATAAGAGTGCTCGAGCACGTGCATAAAAACATTCCACACGGTGCCAAAGAAACTCCACAAGTGGCCAGAAAACGTATTGTCTTGCAAAATGTGGTCGAGCTTACACTAAAAATGAAGGGGAAAATCAGCCAACCATCAGCAATGCAGTGCAAGAGTCTCGTGGTAAAAATTACAATGCTTTATCTATCTAGGTAGCAGGTGCAACATAAAGGTAGCAACAACAATCTCATAACAGTGGCAGGGGTGCAAGCTATTTCAAGCATAAAGAAAACAAGAATGAAAGGCATTGTAATTATCAGGGAAATGGGATCCAAATGCTATCCTTCAGCTATTAGCATGGATCTGAAAAGTCAGAATACCATGTCTTAATTGGCAGGCCATTGCAATCAAAACACTCCAGAAGTAAGGGAAACTAGCATGAATCTGACAAGCAGAAAGGACTAAACAGATACATACCTGTGGAAACATAGAAAAACTCAACACAAAGTATATAAAGCCACCAATGATATCAAATTGCCAGTTCTTCTTTCGAAACTTCAAAATATTACCCAATGCAATCTGCAAAAAAAAAAAAAATTGATTGAGCTACAGCAACCAAAAAACAAAAAGAAAATTACAGCAATATATGACCATAGCGGAATGAAAAATATTAGAAAATACATGAAAAATCCAAAACTTACCCTGCTTGAATCTTCCAACGAAGGATAAGCAGCCTTGGTTTCATATGAAGTTCCATACAATTTTTTGAAATTGCTAAAGACATGGGTGGGATGTAAAAAGGCACCACCACAACCATTTACAAGAAGATGTTGTACATGGACTGGCCCATCAGATGGAACAAATGAATGTCGCATATAATGATGCAAGTCCCCAGCCACTCGAAGCTTACACCTTCCTTTCAAATAATCACATATCAAGTGGGAGACATTCTTTCCAGAAACATCATTCCAATACCAATCAAGAAGCCAATTTGGTTCGTGTGTAACAAGGAGCACAGAGTCATTGTCTCCAACCTGAAACACAGATGGAAATTTAAAGATCCTAAAATAGTCAGGAAAGGGGAATACAAAGAAACAATTAGCCTAGAAGAAGGTGAATACACAAAAAAAGAACTAGCTCTATCAAATTCTACTTGGTAAGACCAATCATCATGCCCTGAACAATGAACGAAGAGGATGAATTGAAATCAATTACATTCACTTAGTCAATGGCTCTGGAAAGGTATTTCATGCATTTTTTTTTTTCATTAGTCACATACTCAGAACAACACTTCAAGTACAAGGAAGATGATGATGATAATGATAATGATAACGACAATGACAATGACAATGACAATGGTGCGAAGTTTTAAAATGGGAAACTGAAAAATGGCAACCCAGGTTGCAAATTTTGAAAGATCAAACCAAGCATCTAGCCCCCATGAAGTAGGCAAAAGATACTGCGATGGTTAAATTTTACTGGTTATCATTCTTAAATTAAGATTATTATAGAAATGTAATGGGCGACCATCAGCCTTTGCAGAGAATATCGCACCATCAACAGCTGCAAACTCACCAATGTCTTTCATCAAGATATACCCTAGTTTCCAGGGGTGAATCGTTTCACAAGGACAAATAGTTGCCAGATTCGTTTAGCCCTGTGTTTAATGGACTTGAGCATGCATATGTGCTATTGTAACATGGAACTTCAAGTGCTATGCCAGAATTTCATCTCCTAATCTAGGGGTAAAACAGCCTGCACATGATAGCATCCTCAGTATTGAGATATAATGTCTCGTATGAATAATTGTCTAGCAAAAATGCATATGAAGGTTGCTAACTTTGACACATGTGCTTGTCATATAATGTGACCTCGGGCATGCCCAAAGTTCTGTCCAAGTGTCATAATGCTTGAACTTGACATGGTTTTAAGTCCATGCAACTGGCCTATTAAAGTTAATATATCAAGCAAGTTAAAATGGATGTAAGGGTCAAGGAGAATAACTCCTGCACTTGTCTAATCTTAGCTGCAGAACATATCAAAATGAGGACAAATGAATAGAAGAAAGTACCTTCTCCTGTATCAGTTCTGCAAAGAATTTGAACTGGTACACATCAATATCATTGTGAAGTGCTAGATCAAGACCAAACACCCACCAACGTTTAGGGAGTTGCAGAGCAAAATAACTCTTCTTCTGGGGCATAAACCACCCACCCAACCAGCTCTTGTGACATATGTACCTCATGAAAGTATGGAGTCCATCAAACCAGTCTGCGAAGTTTAAAGCAAACCATTAAACCAAACCTTTCAATAAACTAGGGTCTACCACGAAAGATGAGGCAATTCAGTTTATGGGTAATTACAGCATAAAACAACTATTAGTGAGACGAGCCTTTCTTGCAGAAAAAAGAAATATGTAACAGAATTCATGCTGAAAACAATACCAACCATGGTTTCCAGGAATGAGAAAGCACTGAGGTCCATCATATTGTTTCAATTCAGCCACTCCGTCAGGCAGCTCGGGCTTGTTTACGGCTATATGATCTTGTTTATAACAAGGCGGAGGCTGCAAAGCATATTCAAAAGGACAAAAGAAGCGTCTCTCATATGTGAAGGAGGATGGATTAGGATATCTACAATGAAAACATGAAATTATTAATTGAACAAGTGAACAGGTATCAATCATGAAGAGCATAAATAAGTTACTGATCACATGGAACTAGGCATACATGCACAGTGCAGATACTTAAATGGCATATATTATCTTCTGATGGCCTCAACTATGAATGAGCAATAATATCTGGATCATTATTAGGGTGCTCTGGGGAGAAAACATCAACCTAGTTAAACATCCATTCAAATAGAAATGGAGGAAGATATATTTTGAGAGATTTTCAAAGTACATAACAAGCCTGCAAATTCTAACAGCATTGTTTCAACAAGTTAATTTCAAGATTTAGACATCAGAATGACCTACACATCTAGTGCAACATTCCATAAAGTTCATCCTGACATGAAAGGAATCTAATGAACTAATCTGTACAAATGGATGCACAGCCCATGAAATGCCTAAAAAAGTTGTTGACAACATACAGTGCTAAACAATGATGGCCAACCAAAGTGGACACGGGCAAGGAGAGGTGGTTTATTAGTGGGTGTTGGATATAAAACGAAGGAAACAATACAGAAATTGAAGCCCGAAGCAAAGTGCAGCTTGAAGTTTGATTCCTAAGTGTCATCAAAGTTAATGTGCTTACAAAGTAGGATATTACTAGTTTGACTCAACTTAGCCCAGGCTTAGGGATAGTACTTATAGAACTTAAAGCTGGAACCATCCCAGTTTTTCAGTTCAATCAAAGGATTCAATATAAGGTACACTACTTGCAACAAAAAAGAGGAAGGTTTTGAACCAGGATAAAAAAAATCCTTCAGATAATCAGTAGGACTTGGCTTGAAATTGTGTTTTTACCTCTTTAAGAATCCATCAACATTAGGATATTCATTATTATTTTGTTAACCAAAGATTCAGAAACCGTGAAGCAGAAACTCAAACAGGATTCAGGACCATTAAAGTGGAGTGGATCAGAACCATTAAAGAGATTCAAATCACAACACACCTATGAATCAATATAAAACACTTACCTCGTCAACTTTCAAGACCATTAAATCACATCCAACAAAAATAAGGACTCTGTCACAGAGCTAGGTTGTATATTTTTGCAACCACATCAGCAACACAAGAAACATTTACAACTTACGCAAGATCCCCTCCTATAAGAAGTAAGTTTCCACGCGGTAGGGAAAGCACAGAATCATCTCTGGTGACCTGAATAGAAGGCTGAGCAAGAAGTCTTGCAACTGTATAAGATGAGTTCCCACCATCACCAGTATCAGCCATGAAGTCAAACCACAACTCTTCCTTATCACTAAAATGATCATACAAAAAATCCTGTTGCGCTCCATCTTGAGACCTATTCATAGCTGCCTGATGATGCAGAAAACGGAAGAAGAGATGTCACTATACCATGAATGGAATCATGTTTTCATCAGAGAAAAAGAAACGATTTATCTCAACAAGTACAGAAACAAAACACATGTCAATGGATACAATGCTCAATGTGGAACTATACCTGCATCATTCGCATGTCAAATCGGCCAACAAACACAGTTACCGATACCAAGAGATCAAAAGCTGTCTTGAATAGATCCGCAGATGTTCTGAAACATGTGGCGAGTACAAAGTGAGAACAAGAATTTCAAAAGGCTCTTTCAAATCATCTCCACTACCCGAGCCATCAAGCAAGAAAAAATTATGTAGATGAAAACACATACCCTGAGTACCAAGGGACCATGTCCAAAAAATCAGGCTTCATTTGTTTCTTCTTTGTCTTCTCATACTCTTCAACTGACAAGGGGTGAGTAAGAGCCCACCTGTTAGGCAGAAAACCATGAGTTTGGAAGAGAAACTAGGCATCATAAGAGGCAATACCGAAAACGGTAAGTGCAAGTCATTCATGTAATGGGACAATAATTCTCAAAAATAGAAATGTGTAACTGAATGATGGTTACTAAAATGAGTGAGACATAATGGAATCATGAAATCATTGTTGGTTTATGCTTCCTCTGCAATCTCAACAGAATAAAAAAATAAAGCCGGATAGCGTTGTGAATACCAAAAGAGAAGAATCAACAATCAAATGGCCAACAATATGACCTGTGATAAGAAGGTTCTCAAATGACTATTCAAGATTTGAAATACCATAAAGACAATACAATAAACCTCGATGAAGCAGTTAGCGCCTAAGTCAAAAACTACTAGTAGCATAATTAGAAACTCATCAGGATGACTTGTCCACACCTTATTGAAGAGAGGAAGAAAAACAGAGGGCTATTGAAGCTACCAACTCAAGAAATTCTTATAATAGGCCATAAACCAAACACATAAATCAGTACATGGATGAAGAGAACATGTCATATTGTTATAATTTGCCTCCACAAAAGAAGCATCATCCAGTCAAGAAATTAAAATCCTCCTCACACCAATAGAAGACAGCATGCATCCAAAAGTTAATCTAAAGATCATCACTCGCTCTGTTAAACCAATAAATAATTGGCAATGTAAAAACCAATATATGATTTACCACCATAAAAAAAAGAGCAGCCAATCAAGAAAAATAAAATTTCCCTCGATGCCAATAAATGATGACTAATGCATCATAAAGTTAATCTTAAGATCATCACTCACCCTGTTGACCTTTCAACTACATAATTGGCAATGTAAAGACCTATGAATGTAGCCCACAGTGAATATAAGGGAGAAATTTCATCAGATGAACCAGCGCATCCACTTCCATTGCAACCTAACTGCAAAACACAAGATAACAGTGCCAAATAGAAGGATAAATGCTGGAAAGAATTATGCATTCAAGATGTATAATGGATGAAAATGAATATAGTCTTACCTCCCCATAAATAACCCACTTGGACAGAAGTGGATAATCACTAGCGGACCCAACTGGAGCAAACCAGGAAGAGCAGACCTGGTCTTTTAACTCATTCATACGGAGGAATTTTGCAAGCCATGTGCTTCTCTCCTCTTTCTTCCAAAAAGAAAACCAACTAGAATACTTTCTTTGATGTGATCTATCTCTCAAATTGGCAAGGTTACCACAGTGGCTATAAAACACACAGCAGGCTATGCTGAGAACCTATTTGAGAAATTAATCACATGAAAACAAAGGTCAGATCTTATATTAAAAGGCAAAAGGACATGCATGATATAAACAAAGTACCAAATACACTTACTGTACAGTTTTGGAGAACAGTCAAGATCGCTGGCCTCCTTCCAGCAACACGAGAAACAAGACCAATGTACCACAGGCCAATAAAAATGATGTGGAAGACAAGGAGAAACAAAATTGAAGATATATATATTGTCAAAAATAATGACAAATTCATCCTCATATCTACTCCCATCGACTGAAAACTAGGAAGATGATACAGAGTTGCAACTACAATCCAAGCTATATACCTGTAAAGTGAATGCTCACAAACTATCAGCATTTCAATTGTTGTGGTTATTTAGCTACTAGGTAAGCACCTTTCAACAAAACAAAGAACAAAGGTTCTGTGACCAAGAGCACTTACCACCGACTGAAATTTGAATAGCTAGGTTTGATTGTCTTCCCCAAAAATGGCGACGAGAAGAAATAGAAGAAACCAAGGAGGCAAGCATACATAGACCACCACTTAACATTATTGTCCAATTTTTCTATAAGAGTGTGCATGTTATCCGAAGAAATGAAAAACAAACAACCCACAACAACAGCAATGATTGCGTGCCGTGAATGCTCGTGCGGGTAAGGATATGTATGCGTCAAAATAGTCCTCACCCTCTCCATTCTAAGGGTTTCTAATAAACCAGTGGCCTGTTTATCCGAGCCCATCACAGAATCTCCCAGTAATTCACTCTTCTCAAATTTAATTCAAATTAACAACTTGATGACACAAAACCAGCTTCACGATCCTGATTAAAAATTAAACAAAAATAAACATTAAAGATTACGGAAACAATCCTCAGACGTGACACAACCTCAAGAAACACCAAAACACACACACCAAAAAAAAAAAAAAAAAACAGTTTGGATACTGAGAGGAACAAAACAAATTTTAATTGTACAATGAACCTCAATTTCTAATTTCACTCATGTTTTCTCTGCAACCATGCAGAAAGCTTAGGGTTTTACCTTAAAATGATTATAGGAGGGCTATAAACAGAACGAGAACAAATTATTCGATTAAATTCAGTTACAAACATAAACTCTTGAATAGAGAGACAGAGAGAAATTACAAATACCTGAGAGAGGGGGGGGATGAGAAAGGCGTGCAGGTGAAGCAAAATAAATTATGAAGAAAGCCGATAATGTCCTAAACCGACTTGGCATCTGAGAATGTCTGACTGGTACATATCAATAGCATATTCTCTTCCTCCCTTGCGCGGCTTTTTCCCCGTTTTTTTTTTTTTACTTTTAACTACGAAATTATTAACAACAAACAGGTTTTGTGACTTTTCTGGGTTTTTATTTCCTGCCTGTTTCGAGAAAATGTTTCAGAGATGCGGTTGTCTTCGTTCGATTAAGGTAGTGATTGTGATCGTTATTTTTTAATATATTTTGTTTAAATATATATTAAAATTTAAGTTTTATTCTAAATAATAATATATTAAAAGCATTTAAAAAATTATATATTTAAATATAAATATTTTTGGATGAATATATCGATTTGAAAATATAAATTTTGAAAAATTATAAATTTTTAATAGTGAAAACTGAGTAAGAATTGAGATAAGTTGAATAATTAAATATATTTAAATTCTTAATTGAAAAAATAAAAGCAAGGCAGAACACAAAAGGATATTTTTGGAATTTTTATTTTTATTTTTATTATTATTTGGGCTCTCTCGCTTTCTCTCAAACACTTTGTTATTTAATTTTGTAATGTTTTGAACCAAACCCACGTTCTATTTGACGTGAATAGTGGCCGTTGGATTTTGGATTGATTGGTTTTTTCTCAGTGTGAACTGTGAAGTGTGAACAGCCGAAATGTTTCCAGACGAGTATTAATTAGGTTTTTTTCTAAAAAAAAAAAAAAACTTTTTAAAAATATATTAAAATAATAATTTTTTATATTTTTAAAAAATTATTTTTAATATATACGAAAATAATCTAAAACAATATTTTTTAAAGAATTATAGATATTTTTAAAATACAATGTGAAACATGTTTTAATCCAGTGGACGGAGGAGGGAACATGTGACCATCGATACGAAAGCGAAATAAAAGTAGATTTTCTGGTCCATGATTTTGAAGCCACCTAAAATGAAACCGATCGGTCCCAGACATAGCACGTGTCTGGCTATCACTCACTGTTCTTTTCTTGGTTGTTGGGCCGTGTACATAGGCCCATTGGCTGCACCGGGCCGTGACTGGTTTCGGATGGGAAAAAATATTCCGAAAAAAAAACTAGAAAAGTTAGTAATATTGAACAGGAGAATAAAAATACAATAAAGCATTTAAACTGGAAATAAATAAATATTAATAGCTAAAAAAATGTTTTAAATAAAGCTATGTTAGTATTTTTATGGAAAGCACTTCGTTATCAAGTTAGAATTATTCATGCGGCATGATTTTTTCGTTAAAAAATATTATTTATTGTGAAACAATTTTATTGTCAAACATAACTTCTTTCATATATAAGTATGGCTTCTATGTGTATTCCAATTGGCAAGCTACAAATCCATAAATAAATAAAAAATAATATAATTTACTTATATATTTTCTTAAAACAAATTTGAAAGTCTATCCGGTCAACACCCGGTCTTTTATGAGATTCATTTGGTAACGTCTCTTAATAAAATTTGATTTTTATTTTATTTTACAATAAAAATATAACAATAGCGTAGTTTAAAGACTAGAACGAGGATGCATCTGAGTGGCTATTGGGGATATGGTCGAAATTTTGTTTTTAAAATGTTTTTTATTTAAAAATATATTAAAATAATATTTTTTATGTTTAAAAATTATTTTTAATATCACCACATCAAAATAATTTAAAAACACTAAAAATACTTAATTTAAAATAAAAATAAAAATTTTTCAAATACATTTTTAAACACCGTCTAAGTCATGAGTTAAACAAAGTCTAGAATACATCCAAGTCCTGATTTAAAAGAAAATTGAAATTATTAATTTAATATTTACTAGAAACTAAATTCACTATGATAAATACACTCAAACAAGACATGGAAAGAAAAAAAATAAAATTTGAGCTTGTTCTGGATTATAATTGAGATTGTTTTTCAAAAAAAATTTTAATCAAAAAATATATTAAAATATTTTTAAAAAACAAAATTTTTTTATATTAATATATCTAAATATTTAAAAAATATAAAAGATTTAAGTTAAAATAAAAAAAAAATTATTTTTTGTAGACATGTTTTTTGAAACAAAGTTATAAACAAGAACAAAGTGCTTGAATGGATTTTCAGAAATCCCGTGTAAGCTGGTCAGACAGCTATGAGCAGAGCGTGGGATTGCTCGGTCTATTATTTGATGTCTGTAATCTTAGTTTGTAAGATCTGGTCTGTAGAAATTGTTCCACACACTCAAAGCTCCTTCTTTTTCTTTGATAAAACAATGAATTCTACATCAAGATCAACGAAAATAGACACGTTATTGTATACACCTCTCAGATTATTATTATTATTATTATTTGCTTAACGATCCATGTTCAATCCATGTTCAATCCATATTTTGGGCAGCTGCAGCTGCAGTTGCCATACGAGAAGGTACAAATAAAATAATAATTATTTAGCTTTTTTGTTTAATATTTTAGAACAACTTTAATGGTAAGAGCCATTTTAAAGAGCTAAATCTTTAAAATGATTCTTTAAATAGTGTATATTTGGCTTTTTTGTTGGTGTGTGCTTTAATAGTAAAAACTATTTTGGAGAGTCATTTATTTTTATATTATTTTAAACATAGTGTGATTATTTTATATGTAGTTTAATTATGCAATTAATTATACAATTAATAGAAATAGATTATATAATTAAATAATTATTTTAAAAAAAATCCTCCAACAATATAAATATTAATTTTATATATAATTGTTTACTCTTGTTGAGGTATTTTTAAATAAAAACAAAAATAAATATTTTTGATATATATATATATATATATATATATATATATATATATATATATATAAAACATGACCAAAGGTTTTAGCTTTCTCTCCTGAGCTGCTATTTATAACAGCTCAGGGAGAAGATGTCATTTTTGGCTCTGCAAATGGCACTCCCATTGCAGTTCAAAAAGATGAATAAAAGAGCTAAACAAGCAATATTTTATTTATGTCTTCCCATTTGACATTGCCGCTGCAGTTGCCCTTATGCTATAATGGAGGTGTCATTTGCAGAGCTAAAAATAACATCCCCTCCATGAGCTGCTATTTGTAGCACCTTTTATATATATATATTAGAAAAATAATGTAATAATATTAAAAATATTTGTTTTTGTTTTTATTTAAAAATATTTTAACAAAAGAGTAAAAAATTATATACAAAATTAATAATTATATTATTGGAGAGTTTTTTAAAAACAATTATTTAATTATATAATCTATTGCTATTAATTATATAATTAATGGTATAATTAAACTACATGCAAAAAAATTCCACTATATTTAAAATAATATAAAAAAATATCTTTCTAAAATAATTTTTACTATTAAAATATAAATTAATAAAAAAATTATATATATACTATTTTAAAATTTTAACTTTCTAAAATAGCTGTTTTCTTAGCGTATCAGTCCGTGAACATGTTTTGTATGTCAGCCCACATTTTATTGATGGGCTTTAAATCAAATTCCATGACCAGTGTAGTGACTCACAAGCCCACATGGCAGCCCATTTAGTTTTATATGTACTGTAATCTCCTATCCTTTTCAATTGAATGAAAGCCTGGTTATCGAGAATATCCGGGGTCCATCCAGTTCAATACTCCTATCATGTATTTGCTGGGTCAATTCACATATAAGAAGTTAATTTAAATATATTTCAAAATAATATTACTTTAATTAAAAAAACTCAAATGATACATTTCAAATAAAATTAAAAATTTTTTGAAATTCATCCAGGCTGGTTAACGAGTCACTAGGTCATCTGGTTTGGTTTGCTGAGTTAATAATGTTCAATTAAGTTCTCAGGGAGCATGATAAAAAAAATTAAGATATATACAGAGCAAGTTTTGATTTCAAGGACGTATATTTTTTATAAAATATTTATCATCTTGATTTTTTAAAAAAACAATATACAAAATACATTAAAATATAATTAATTATTCTAAATAGTTTTTATAATTGGAATGCACATATATAAATAAAAATTCATTTACATTATTCAGAAAAAAACATTTTATTAATTTGACTCTTCAAAATAACATTTTTTTGGAGATGTTATGAGATCAACACGTGTGATTTTTTTCTTGTCGGAGCTGGTTTTTTTTCTTAAATATAAATATAATTTATATTTAACTTATTACTATAAAAATCAATATCAAATGATATAATCACTTGGCTATTAAAGTTTGGTTATAAATAGTAAAATACTCATAAATTCTATAATTTATCGTACATAAACTATTTTTTATCGGATTAAAGAGATGATTTTTTCAATATAGATAAATAACTAAAAACTAAAAGTCGACATGAGAAGAAAAGAAAAGGTCCGAGCTGTGTGTCTGCTGCAGACAGTGGCACTCGCAAATGGCTCCAGGCAGAGGAAAAGGTGGAAGAATATTGAGGTCCAGCATGAAACGTGAGCTGGTGGGGGATCTAGACCAAAAGCGAGAAAAGTTTTGGTGCCAGCTCGGGCTACCATGACTGCTCCAACTTCAATGGCTGGCCAGGCCTGGCTCAGTTTTCCTCTAGTGGGGTTTTCTCCATACTTGACGGATCCTCTAGTGGCTTTCTAGTTCAACGTGGCTCCCCCATTTTTATTTTATATATATATATATAGACTGGAATAAACATGTTGAAAGATCCTTTGAATGCAATGATTCTCTTGTTTTGAATGGATTCTCTCGTGGGTGTGTTGGTTAACTAAAACATGTATTTTGTCCTCTCTTTCCATTCAATTTAATGGCTATCTCCACTCAAGATTATATTAAAATCATGATTATCGAGCTAACCTGGAAATTAATTCTTCAAAGAAAGAAATAGATTAATAAATATTATTAATCCTTACTAGAATAGATAATAAATACAAAAGTTGTTGGCCCTGATGAACTTGGCAAGCAAGTTAATTTGAATAATATTTTTTAGAAGCTACGACCGAAATCCTCACAAATAATAAATAAATAAACCTATGGGCGGTCCCTTCGGAGATTCCTTGGATACCTTAGTTGATCATGGGCGATAACTTTTTTATTTCAAGAGCTAGGATTTGACGGCTGAAGTAGTTGCTTTTCTTTTTCAACAGAGGTCATGTGCAGCCCTGCCGAATTCCCCATCGTACAATTTCCCTGTCAATAGTCAGTGACGGACACTGCTCATTTCCGAGTCCGAATGAACTGATGGTTAGATGAACTTCCCCAACTCGAGGAGCCAACCAGCCATCATGACTACGAATTTCAACTACAATTCTACAGGTAGAAGAAGGAAGAAGGAGACACGGCACATCCGAGGGATTAAGTGATATTTTAAGGTTGTGTTTTGGATTGTTTTATAAAAGATTTTTGTTTAATAATATATTTTTTTATTTTTTAAAAATATTTTTTAACATCAAGGGGTTGAAAATATTGAAAAATATTAAAAAAATAATTTTAAATGAAATAATTTAAATTTTTTTAATTTTTTTTTGTTGGAATGTTGTGATAAACAGTATTTAACAAGAGATATTCTTTCAATTGACTTTCTCTTTCCCTTTCCTGGACTGTACAGTGTTGACATAAACAAGCATGGACCCATGAGGATTTCTGTGGGGTTTGAAAGCTTGCAAGCCTTTCTTTCACTGGGAAAAGCTTTGAAAAAACATGGCGCACTTAGTCACGATCAATGGAACTTTTAGTAATGCATCAAGATCTTCAATTATTGATCACTAAATCTCCATTTTAATACTAAACAAACTTAATTAATCATATGATTTAAAATTGATGCTATTCCTTCTGGATATTCGTTTCCAACACCATTTTGTATGGTGCTTTTTATATATAAGTAGGGGATCACCACATTCTTGGCAAGATCATGTCATTGATCTCCCCCAGTTAGTAACCTGTAATTTTCTTTTAATAGGAAGTTGAGTGGACTTCTACTCTGGGTCATATGAAAAAATCTATGCTGTTCAAATAATAATTATCAATGTTCATAGTATTACTAAAGAGATGATCGTCATAAGAAGAGAGGATATAAAATTAAATATTATATTTGCCTTTGTTTGAAGCTTATAAGATGTTCTCTACTTCTCGTGTCCATCTCATCCCCCGCTGTGTGTGTACATATATTTAAAAATTATTTTATATAAAAATTCAAATTATTAAGTGAAATTTTGAAATATAATTTATATTATTTTTTAACATATCTTCTCGAGTAAAAACTCCCTGGGCTTGAACCTTGCACAAATTCATATTATCATGTGCTTGATTTTTATTAAATAGAATGAGGGCGATAAGATTCGAACTCTTGATCGTTGAGTCAACAAGGCTCTGATGTTATATTAAGAAATCATCTCAATTAAAAAATTAAACTATTAGGTAAGCACTATAATATAATTGATAAGATTTTTAATTTTTTATACAATAATACTTTTAAAATATTTTTTTTTATTTTTAATATCAGTACAATGATCCTCTCTAACTCGTGAATGTTTCCTTTTCCCAAGGGTTAATTTTAATTAGGAGGAATCATGAGTCTCGTTGAATATGAGATCAACTCAGAGTGAAAAAAGCATAATATTAATTAATTTCTGGATCATCTTTCATCGCCTAGTGAAGTTCTTAGATGTTATATGCAATATTAATTGTTTATAAAACAACTCAAGTAAATAATATCCCAGCATAATCTCATAATCATCGGTCCTCGTCATCTCACGGTCCTCGAAAAATAAGTTTCAAGCTCTACTCAAGTTTTTACATGTCAAAGATCTCCTTAATTTAATCTTTTTTTTTTAATATGAGATCAGGGTATTACAGTTTATGTTAGGATCATACACGTGAATATAAAAAATAATTGCTATAATAGAGAAGGAAAACAGACACAAAATATTCTACATGTGGTTCATTTTACATCCGCAGACAAAGATATAATCAATTTCATCTCGAACAGATCGAATCAATATAACTCGAAGAACTCTCAATTCTGAATTTAACCATAATTGTAATAATGCTCAGTTCGATTCTTCTTTGTCGAGTTCTTCTCACTCATTACACAAAATCACTCAAGACTGCGGGATACAATATGCTCAGGAATTTACACAGGAGACGTACCAGGAAATTATGACCAATGTAAGTGCTCCACTGCGCGTTACTAGCATTAGAGATTTCTTCCACGGGGGGAGGAGATTTTTCAGTCAGTAAGAACCCCACAAAATCTTGCTTCGATTCTAATAATAACTGCAGATCTCTGTAGCCATATTTTTTTCAGTGGTCGGTCAAGCAACTATATGGTAAAAGTCCAATATATATATCTACACAAATACTACAAGTGATTTTTCCTTGAATATTCATAGATACTGATTCCTTGTATCGCAGCCATCTAATGAGGCAACACTCATGGCAGGCAGGCATGATTAATTCGTTGAAAAATTTAGTCATCCTTGAGAAAACTTGGCAGCTTGTCCCAACTCAAAAGCAATTTTGAGTACACTACTAGGGTTTGTTTAGTAATATGGTGAGATGTGATTAAAATTGCGTTTTGCTTTCATTATATTTTTTAAAAGTATTTAGTTAATTGTAAATATAAACCACAAATAATTTTACATGGATTTCACTGAAAAATTTCTCTTAAAAATTTGATTATGAAAAAAATTCAATTTGTAGAGGTTTATATATATATATATATATATATATATATATATATATATATATATATATATTAACAAAAACTACTATAATATCAAAACGCTTTTATTGCTAGTTCCAGCATTTCAGCATCAAAGTGTATTTCATGTACGCTGTGCTATATGCATATGTAATTAATACCTAGTTTAAAATCATTGCCAAAAGACTCAATGGTTAATTAGACTAATTAACGCAGCAAATTTTATGATGGATTATGCTAAAGTACTAATTTTTGCGCATTAAATATGAATATGGTAGAGTAATATTGTATGCTATACTTGTGCATAGAGCTGATACACCACTGAAACTATGGAAGAAAATAATAATAGATGGCAAGAAAGAATCATCAGCTAACCATCATTTAATACATAGGAATCATGTATTATGCCTACTGAAGCTACATCACTTTCGAATTGAATGATATCCAGCTTGCAGTAAATAGCACCTTACTAGCACATGAAGTATGATGCATAAACAGCAGTCTAGGGACTTACCAGGGCCGATTCAAGGATCAATAGCAAAGTCAAATTTAAAATGGATTCATACCAGAAAAGTCTCACTCAGCAAGTGCATGCGTGAAGGCTTTAATCACCGTCTTGGTTCTATTTTTCGTCTAGCAATAACAATTTCAATGAACAAATTAAGAGCTGTATTATATTGGCTGCATGGGACATGCAAAAATAGTAAAGAAAAAGTACCTCAAGCAACCTATAGAGATACTCAAACTGTTCATTCCAAAAAAGAGAATCTTGGGGAACATAATCATGAAAAGCTTTGAAATCATCCTGACAATTTTCCCACATTGCATTTTGAAGAATTTATTGTGGTAATTCGCACCAATGCAGCATCCATCCCTAAAGTCTATATATAGCAGTCATGGCAATAGCTTACAGGCATCCAGCTGCAATACATCCTTCTTTCTCTGTATCGCTCATTTGAAGCTTAGTTAGTCTTCTTTGAGTTTTTCATCAGTTAATTTGAATTATTCTCTCTCTTTTGTCATGGCCAAAGGCAAGCTCATTTTCACTAGTACTTTGATTATTGTGTTGGTGTTGTGTTATGGAATCACTTCTAGTGAGGGAAGGCTGTTGAAGACAGGGGAGAACACCAGCAGTTTCAGCTTGCGCCGCGATCTTTTAGTGTCTGAAGCACGTTCAGAACCCGTCACACCTGGTCCGGACCATGCTAATGCAGAAAGTGATGATTTTAAGCCAACGACTCCAGGCCACAGTCCCGGGGCTGGCCATTCTACTCCTGGACATTAGGAAGCAGCTGATATGTTCTTATCTTGAAATATCTCCTATGGCATGTAAAATATTGTAGTTCTGTTATGGCTTTATTCACACAATTAAGCTGCCCTCGAGGCAGGTTGCTTATGATAATTACTATCCTCCATATATGTATTTGTATCTCTCCGCCACAAGCTGTATGTCAATAAAGTTGTGAAGTTTCCTTTTCTGTGCACCCAAAAATTGAAATGAAAACCGGCCCATGCAGATCCAGCAGGGTTATCAGATGCCACTTCTGTGTGTGATAACGATGGAAATAGACACCCACCCACACACACACGTGCACGCACACAGTACATGCAGCTTGATGGGGTGATTGCAATTTGCCAAGTCTTGGATTATTGTAATTGAAATTCTGGTCAATGATGGACACCTTAAAAAGCTTGATGGACAAGGAAGATCAGTTGTCAGCTTCTCATGAATTCCCAATGCAGGTGCCTTCTACTCGGAAGAATTAGTGTCGAGCTTGTCAAAGCTGTTATACTCGATATATCAAACTTTTTATGCCCAATTAAAGAACATTGTCCTCCTCCTAATTAAACTCGTAACAACCACTTCTTTTTTTAACATAAAACAACAGCCTTAAAATGACTTGGATGCTTGCTTTCGACAACTAAAAGGAAAGGCAGGATGTTGTGCAAGAATTCACCATGCACACACACACACACACACATCTTCCACGTTGCCTGCTACTATGAAAAAAATAAACCATAATAATAATAACAGGACATAAAAATATAAAATAATTTTTTAAAAAAATCATATGTTCTCTTTATTCTCATTATCTTTTTTTTTCGATTTAAAAAAAACAACTAAATGCTACTCCAGTTCTTAAGAGTGTTTATTTCAGTGATATTTTTTGTTTTTTTCCATCTACAGAGAAAAAAAATATCTGGAAGACAAGATGACTTTTTTTAATCACAACCAAAAATATCTTTTGAAAATTGTTTTTTAAAATCACAATATGCTTACCATACGGACTCATTAAGTGGTTAATAAATGAAGTCGCATCACCATGGTCCGTCAAAGCAAAGTGCTGCATTTTATAGCAGGGAACTGTTATTAGCTGGTCAAACGGTGATGTGTGTATTGTCACATCACCAAGAAAGAAAGGATTTCCTGCGAATTATTAAAATATAATATAAATTATATTTTATAATTTATTTATCAACTTCAATTTTATATAAAATGATTTTTTAATATAATATTAAAATTTTATTTAACTGGTGATTACGAATTTAAATTTTATTATTTTATTTTATTTAATAAAAATCAAACATAAAATAATATAAACTTGCATAAATTTTAAATCTAAATAATTTTTATTTAAAAAAATATATTGGAGAATAATATAAATTATATTTTAAAATATTATTTGAATTTTTAAAAAATAATTATTTAATAATAAAGATAAGTCAGACATTTGTGGCCACAGCCACCAGAGGCCGCAATTTGTCCGATGAGTCGAAAAGATAAATTTAGAGGACATTATTCCTTGACTTCGAAGTCTTTGATTCCTAAAGTGTTCCTTAATGACATTAACAAACCTCATGTTTCCAGCGGTTAGAATCGAAAGACATTATAGAAGTTTTGAAACGATGCACCGTCTCTAAAAGTGCTTTCCTGCCGAAAAAATGTTTGAATAAAAAGAAATGGTGGGGCTTGGGACTTCTTGCCCCTTCGACACTCCAAAATTCTCTCATGTTGTCAATATAACATCTGTTCTTACGGCAAGTGCATTTCAATTTGATTTGACAGAAAAATATTAAATTAAAAAAAATAATAAGAATCATGTTTTTTAATAGTTTAAGTTTTCGGCCGATTTAATTTTCAATCATGGAATTAGATTATATTTCATCTATTTTTTAATAAAATAATTATTTCATCTGAAAATTTAAACAGATAGATAAGGTCTCAAAATATAATTTATATTATTTTTTAAAATACCTTTTCAGGTAAAAACTTTTTAGACTTGAAATTTACATAGACTCACACTACCTTGTTCTTGATTGTTTATCAAATAGAATGAGAATGATGAGATTTAAACTTGTAATCGTTAGGTCAATAAGGTTCTGATACCATATTAAATAATTATCTCACATAAAAGCTTAAACTGATAGGTAAGACTCCAAAATATGATATATATTATTCTCTAATATTTTTTAATAACTAAACAATTACAAATTTAAATTTTACAACTCTCATTCTCTTCTAAAACAAAAGGTTTTAAATTGAAAAATGTGTTAATAAATAATATAAAATTATTGTTGGATCTCATCCAATATCTTAAAATAGAAATAATATTTTTTTAACTAAAAAATATTTGAGTTTGAGATTACTAATAATAGCAAGGACATTTCTGCCAGGAATTAATACGTGGTGTAGAGGTAAATTAATGCTCACAATCCAAGCCCGGTATCTTTTCTGGCTTCGTAAGAACATCGATGAGTGCAAGCTAAGTGGTTCCAACTTAATTTTAACAAAATTAGGTGCATGCGCTGGCTAAATTCATATTTCATTAAACAGTAAAGAAAAGAAAAATCCCTTTCGAGCACTGCTGCGTCGGCCTTCCCGTGGTTCGACGAACTCATTCCAGCATGACGGGTTCGAGAAAAGGAGCCAGTGAGAATTGGATGATTTAGCCCACTTGACAAGCCTGGTGCATTTAAACTCATTCATGTGTTCAAGTTTATGGGTATACTTTTAAAGTTCTGATTTTTCATCTTGCTGTGACGTTGAATATAATGATCACTAGCTATTATGTCACTATTTTGTCATGACTGAAATTATATTTTTTTAATATAAAAAAATTAATTATATATATTTTTTTATTATAATATAAATTTAGATAAAATAATAAATATGTGCAAAAATCTTATGAAATACAAATTTTTTATAAAATAAATAAATTTTAAATGGATATAAATTTGTTATGGTATTGTATCTGAGTCTCTTAGTTATACCTCTCTTCTTGGGCAACTGAAGGCTCTATTTTATGATGTTGGTGCTTATGTCGACAGTTCGCTCTCTTCGTGGTTAGCTGCGAATATAAATGGGATTTCTCGGGAATCATGCTCCACCAAAGCTCAATCGCCGCTAGTCTATAAATGGTTTAAGGCTTATTTGTCCAGTAAATTTCAATAAAATAATCAATATATGATTATCATTATCATTAAAAAAAAATAAGAAGATTTGGATATTTAAATTATTAAATACATTGTATTAAGATTAATTAATTTTATAATTCAATTTAAATTAAACACAACAAACAAAATATAAATGAGAAAAATAGAACAATATTAATTTTAAAATGATCACCAACATAAATTAAAATTTTAAAATTAAACCAAATAAAAATAAAATCTCAATAAAAAATAAAATGAAAAAAATTCAAAACAAAAATAAAAAATATAAATGAATGAGTACGGACAAGAAATAAACACTGTAAAAAAAATCAAAAAAACAAAAGGAATCAATACTAAATAAACAAATAAAAGAATAAGTGCCAAAATAAAAAACAATATGTGTACTTAATTTCAATTGAATGATAAAAATATAACAAATCAAAACCTTGAGACTGAAATATAATAAAGGAATTTTTAAAAATAAAATGTAGTGTAACCAACATAAATTAAAATTTTAGAATGGAACATAATAAAAATAAAATCCTGATAAAAAAAAAAAACAAAATCTAAAAGTCCAAATAAATAAATATGGACAAAAAGTAAACATTGCCTAAGAAGAACAAAAAACCAAGTGAATTAATAAAAAAAATTAAAAGAATAAGTGCCAAAAAAAAAAGACAAGATATATAATTAATCCCAATTGAAGGATAAAAATAAAACAAATCAAAACTTTAGGACCAAAAAACAATAAATGGATTTTAAAAAATCAATACAGTGCAATTATTTAACTAATTAAAAGAATAAGAACCGAAATGAAAAGTAATATACATGATCAATTTCAATATGGGTATAGACTTGCAACAAATTCAAACTTGCATACCAAAATTATTAAAGGAACAAAAAATAGAAAAATGAATGATCAAAATGAAACTTACCGTATATAATCAATTTCAATTAAAGGGCATAATTGAAAATACTTGAAAGTTCCATTGAAAAATCAATACTAAAAATGAAATCAAAAGATCAGGAACGAAAATGAAATGCATACAAATATGAGGGTTGTCTCGTACTTCACTGATAACAGGAGAGAGAGAGAAAAGAGGGAGAAGAAAAACTGTCAACCGAAAATCACACAGTCACATTTTAAATGACATGCGCCGCATGTGGAGGCATGGGACATGGCAGCGAACCGTATGAGATGGAGGACACACATTTTCCACTGTCTAAGTACATGGCATGCATTGCCTGAAAAGCACGTGCGACCAGAACAATTATGGTGGGCCCGGGCAACGCGCTTGCAGTGTTTTTGGAAGAGAATTAATATGAAATTGATTAATTACTCATACACTCTTGAACCCATTTATATTCAAGAAAAAACTAAGGGTGAAAGTACTTTACCGCCCTCGGTTTCAGGAGGTAATTTTTGTCATTTAGGGTGGCTAATTTTATCATTTTATTGCAACAAATCCGATAATATCATCCATATTTCTTGAAAATTTTGAAAATATCCCGGTTTTGAGGGTTAAAAATTTTCATACTGAAAATAAAATAATAACTGTTATGTCACAATAAATAACAATGTGAATCTTGGTGAATAATGGAATTTGCATAGGAAGAAATTTATATTTTAGTCAATGTCCTTTTCATCCGAGGAGTTTCGTTAGTTTTATACTTTCATGTCGAGTGGCGTGTCCGCCCATGACACTATCCCCACACGTTAACTGGCTTGGATTGGATCCAATGTCAAGCCCAAGACCACGTGTACTATTTTCTACTCGGCCCAGAGTTTCCATTTTGAAATTGACACGCATGAGGAGGGTTTTTTCCGACTTCTTTTTGAAAAGTCATGCACCGTTCTTGCCATAGTTGTGAAATCTGGCCTGTTCCTAAATTCCAGGTCATAGATTGGACTACCATTATCCAAGTAAAACGGTGTTGTTTTAGAAAAAAAATAAAGATTTATAAACAGTCTGATTGAATTACCAGCTGATTTATCGAGTCGAACAGGTTATGCCTAGTCATTGTCATTTCCCACGTTGTTCGACAGAAAAACTCAGCCTGAATCATATGTTTTATTGATCTGATTTTGTTTACAGGTTATGCCTAGTCATTGTCATTTCCCACGTTGTTCGACAGAAAAACTCAGCCTGAATCATATGTTTTATTGATCTGATTTTGTTTAAAATAGGTTATTCAAGTTTACCCAGTAACTTATAGATTGACTTAATAACTTAAATTATTATTTTTAATTAGTTTCCAAATAAATTTAAAAACTATAGTGCATACCACATACTTTTCATAAAGTATTTTTCATATTCTAGATTTACGGTCCATCTCCATTCCCGGGCCACTCGTATTCCATGACCATACAATCTCACCACGAGAAGAAGTGTGGGACTACACAAATACAGCATTCATAAGCGAAAAAAACTCTTAGCAATATCGATAACCATTAAAAGGGCAAGTAAATTATTATCGATATAAATCCCATAATTATTTGTTTAATATAATATTTTTCATATATATTATAATATCAGAGTTCTTTTTTTTTATAAATAAAATAGCATAATTTGTAACGATAAATAAAAAGGATAAGTTTGATTTAAATTTGATATTCAAAGTAAATCGAAAACAAATCTAAAATCAACCGAAAATATACCACAGTACCCGAAAAAAGCTAGGCAAACGCAGCTGGCGGCGGATCCATGAGAGCAGAATTAACGGATTTGATCTAACCTCGCTTCCTCAATCCAACGGCCTTAAACACAAAAGAGGTTCCACCTCCATAAAAAAACACACTCTCCCCTAAATCTTCCTCTTAGACCCTAGCCATCTCCCTCTCCTTCTCTAAGCTTCAGATTAATTACAATTTGTTTTATATAGAGAAAAATAAATATTGTTTATATTCTTACACCATTCTTCTTTATTTGGTAATAATAAGATGCAATCCAGCGGTTCTGATTCACAGACACAGCAAGAGCAGAACCAACGGCAACAGCCGCCGCCTCCACCGCAGCAACAACAGTGGATGCCTATGCAGTATCCTGCGGCGGCTATGGTAATGCAGCATCAAATCATACCGCCTCAGCATTATGGACCGCCGCCTCCACAACACTATCTGGCTGCTGCGTACCACCAGTACCAGCCGCATCACCATCATCTCTCGCATGTACAACAACACGCTCAGAAGCAACAAAGAGAAGGGTCTGGAGAGAATAAATCTATATGGATTGGTGATCTCCATCACTGGATGGACGAAAATTATTTACATTCCTGCTTTGTTTCCACTGGCGAGGTATAAATATTAAATATTATACATATATAATATTCTATTTATTTATTTATCAGCACACATTCAAATCCTTTTTTTTTGTGCATGTTTGATTATTTTGTAATGAATTGAAGCAAAAATTGCATAAGCTTTTAGCTTTATGCTAAATATAGTAGTTTGAAGACAATAAAGGGAACATGGCAGTGTTGCGTTTTGTAACTTAAAAGTGTAGTGGGATTCTAACACTAATAAATAAGAATCATTGAAACGTAGTTAGTGCGCAATGAACTATTGAAACGTAGAATATGTACGGTTGGAAGGGGGTATTTTTAGAAAAAACATGTGAGGCATTAATTTGGATACCCAGGGAACCAGTTCCTTACAATGATGTGCTGCTGTTGTGGTGGGAAAGAAGTGATTGTTCTCTACAATTTTAATGAAAGAAATTGTTTTTTGAGTTTGGTGGGTGAAGGTTTGCATCTTACTTCCAGTGTTGTACATTGACAGATTGCTTCTATCAAGGTTATTCGCAATAAGCAGACAGGTTTATCTGAGGGCTATGGATTTGTGGAATTTTTTACACATGCCACAGCTGAGAAAGTTCTACAGAACTATGGTGGCATCTTGATGCCTAACACAGAACAGCCTTTTCGCCTCAATTGGGCAACATTTAGCACGGGTGATAAGCGATCAGATAACGCTCCTGATCTTTCTATTTTTGTAGGAGATTTAGCTGCAGATGTTACTGATAGTTTGTTGCAGGAAACTTTTGTTAGCAAATTTCCATCTGTTAAAGCTGCAAAAGTTGTATTTGATGCCAACACTGGCCGTTCAAAAGGTTATGGTTTTGTGAGGTTCGGAGATGATGGTGAAAGAACACAGGCAATGACTGAAATGAATGGTGTCTATTGTTCGAGCAGGCCAATGCGTATTGGTGCTGCAACTCCCAGGAAGTCCTCTGGATATCAGCAAAAGGGTATTAGATTATTGTTTGTTCTTTAAATTTTTATCTTACAACTTAATTGTTTGCTATTGAGCCTTGATTTCGGTCGTTTCATGCATCAATTGTACTTCCAATTTCTTCATTATTCTTTAGGGCAATGATAGGTTGGATCTGGTTAGAAATACTATTTTCTTATCCCTTGCTCTGTCACACACAAAAACTCTTACCCCACTGCTAACCCTGTTGATCTTCCATACAGACTATGTGTCAATCTTTTGTTGTTGACACTGATTTACATGATTTTCCACCGATTTTGGGCTTGGAAGTAACAAAACTTTTTTGGAAGTGTTATATTAGCCCCCAGCTATGATTGAAACCTGATGGATTGGTTTCATATGATGCCATGATTCTGCACCTGATCAGAGTATTTATTTTCCTACTCCATGCATGATGTTATCTGGTTTTCTTCTTCTTCTTCTTCTTCTTTTTTAAAAAAAGAATCAATGCTTGTCTATGTACCTCGTTCTATTTCACTTGCAAAAGTTGTTTACTTTATTTCTTTTCCTTGCAAGGGTTTGATTATTTGCCAGTGTTTTTTTCCTGTTTGTATTTTATCTTTGAACTTCAGAATTTGTCATCAGACTGACTTGTTTTATGAGGTTAGAAAGGTCCACCTTCTCACCTGGGGCTCTGCTCAAATTTTCTCTTGTTTCTTAGGTGGATATGCATCAAACGGTGCCTCTGCCCAAGGCTTCCAATCAGATGGTGATTCCAACAATACAACAGTGAGTCTTCCAGCTTCTTAGTGCAATTTTAATCTTTAGGATGTTTTCTTTTGAATAGATCATGTTTCTTTGTAGATATTTGTTGGAGGGCTTGACCCTAATGTCACTGATGAAGATCTCAAGCAGCCTTTCTCACAGTATGGTGAGATAGTGTCCGTTAAAATACCAGTTGGTAAAGGATGTGGGTTTGTACAATTTGCCAATAGGTAACACTTGTGGCTGTAACTCTGCTTTGCCTTAACAGAGTGTGGATAGTAAAGTTTTGGCTAGTTTTTTCCTCATTGTAGTGTTGCTGCTTGATTCTCCATCTAACTTCAATTGGCAGGAATAATGCTGAAGAAGCATTGCAGAAGTTGAATGGAACTGTAATTGGCAAGCAAACAGTGCGTCTTTCCTGGGGTCGCAATCCAGCAAATAAGCAGGTATACATTCTCTCTCCCTTCCTCTCCGGAACCGCCTTACATCCAATCTCTCTTGCATTACCTTGCCAGGATGTGACTGGCTTTTTATTTACTTCTGAAGAAAGCTTTGACCATATATTTGTAGTGCTATTGAAATTGTAGCTCTCTCTTTTTTTTCAAGGGTTTTGAAAATTCTAGTCCGATTTTAACTCTCTCTGAAGTTTATCTATACTCAATGTCCAAAGCAACAACTGTTAGAAATAATCTGTTTAATATGAGTTCATATTACGCTTCATGCTTCCTTTTCTTTTTTCCTTGTGTTTTTGGTACGTTTCAAGCTTGTCCATTGAGCTGTTTTTGTTGGGATTTGGCAGTTTAGAGCAGATTTTGGTAGCCCTTGGAACGGGGCATATTATGGAGGGCATGTTTATGATGGTTATGGATATGCTCTGCCACCACCTCATGATCCAAGCATGTACGCTGCGGCAGCTGCAGCATATGGGGCATACCCAATATATGCCAGCCACCAGCAGCAAGTAAGCTGAGTGAATTGCTTCACGATGTAGCTCTGGCAATCAGTGCGAGAAGGGAAAATGTGTCTCATTTCTCTGCACTTCTACTGGTTTTGTAGATTTCATATAAATCCCTCCAATTTGTGGAGTGGAACTGAGTTTTGATGACATGAGGTAGTTTTGTAGGGATTTAATCGATCACTTGCTTAGAATTACACTAGCTGAAAAGAAACTTTATCTATTGGAATAGATTAGTTTGCAAGGTGCTGTCTGAATAAAAGTCTTGCTCCAGCGCGCATCTGCCAAGCGCTTTTCCACATGTTTTGAAGAATCTGATGCACAGAGAGTCCCAGCTTGTCGAACTCTGAGTCCGTTTGAATTATGATTTTAATTTTAAATCATAATCTCAAAATTGTTTTCATAGATATCTTATGGGAAAATAATCTATAAACATCTAAAAAAATAATTTAAAATAAGTTTAAACTGAATTTAAAATCGTTTTCATAGATATCTTATTTGTTGTCTGATGGGTTTCAAAAATATTTTTAAAAAATAAGTTATTTTTTTTATTGCATTTAGCAGATATAGAAAAATAAAAATATTATTTTATTGTACACAAATTATCTTTTCAAAAGTCGCATCTTAAAAGCATCATGGATGTGTTTTCAAGGCGAGATCTCCACTCTTCTTAAAGAAGGATGGATGTACGTTATGAAATGGGGTCTCCTGAAAGCTGTTCATGGCTGTGGCAATTCTTCGTGATTGTCAAGGCTTGCTTTCCCAATCGCTTTCTTTCACAGAACGTTAGCAGAAAAAACCAGCAGCTCGGCTGTCTGGTTTCACAGTGGATTTGATTAAGGCGTTTGCACTCTGTTTTAAAAGTGATTTTTTTCAATTTTTTAAATGTTTATAGATTATTTCTGAAGTTAAAAATAATTTTTAAAAAATAAATAAAATATTATTTTACTTTATTTTTAAAAATAACCGAATCCACATTTCTAAACAGTCGCGCTTGAAACAGAAGGTGATGTCGCCTTTTTTTGTTTTGCGTGCAGTTGCTTTATGAGCCGAAGGTTTTATTCTGATATCGGCTATCAAGCCATTCATCCTGTTATTGTCGATTTCAATGGGAAAAACGAGAGCAACAAAAACAAAATGAAATGGTGAACCGGGTAGCCATCTTCTGTGACGCTTTTGTTGTTATGATTTATGATGTTTAAACACGGAATTGTCCCGGGCTGTCTAGAGCATAGTTGTCATGGGTTCGACCTGGTTTTATTGTGTTCAGTAATATGACACGTGTTATTTAAAAAATAATAATAATAAAAGATTTATGAAAATAATATCTTTTTAATTTTTATCATCAATATATTGGTGTGGTCAGATTAATTGAGGCACGAATCAGCTCAAATAGGTCACTCGTGTTTAGTTTAGTTTAGTTATATTGGTGTGGTCAGATTAATTGGGGCACAAATCAGCTCAAATAGGTCACTCGTGTTTAGTTTAGTTTAGTTAGTGTCTAAAATGATTTGAAATAAAACTTAATTCCAGTCAGACTACGAGGGTGTTTGGGAGAGCTGTTGCTGTAGCTTTTCAAAGTGTGTTTCGTGCCGAAATACATTAAAATGATATTTTTTTTATTTTTTTAAAATGATTTGAAATAAAACTCAATTCCAGTCAGACTACGAGTCTACACGTTAATGAGTTCAATGACTTCTGACAATAAAAAGAGAGAGAGGGTATTTTACCATTTTGACAATGTTTAATAGAGATTTTTAGAAAATGACACGTGTTAAAAATGTATTTAAAAAATAACAAAGTTTGAACATTGTCGTGATTTTAATTATTGATTTTGTAATAACCAATAGCTGCTTATGCAAAAATAATAGCTCTAAAATACCTTTGGGCAAGTTCAACAGGGGAAGGCAATGAAGCAGTTAGAGCTAAAATTTAATTTTTTTGGCTATTTTCATTCATTTTATATATATTAAAAAAAATTATTTAAAGGTACCTTAACAAGAGTAAAAAATTATATATAAAATTAATAATTATATGGTTGAAGTATTTTTTTAAAAGCAATTATTTAATTATATAATTTATTCCTATTAATTATATAATCAATGACATAATTAAAATACATACAAAATAATTTTATTATATTTAAAATAATATATAAAAAAAATAGCTCTCCAAAATAGCTTTTACCATTAAAGCACACATCAACAAAAAAACCACATATACACTATTCAATGAGCCATTTTAAATATTTGCCTCTTCAAAATGGCTTTTACCATTAAATTTGCTCTTAGATCTCCAACGGAAGAGCTAAATGAACAACCATTTTGGCTTTTCTCTATATACAGAGCTATTTCTACAGATTTGAGATTGAAGAGCCAAAACTAAAATTACCGTTGAAATTATAATATTGCAAGCATCAATTTAAAACACAGCAACAGAGCATCACAACAAGAACAAAAAACAGCAACAAAGCATCACAACAACAACAATGAACTGAACAATTCAACAAGTGAATAGTGTTACAAAAGCTAGATATGTAAATAGGTATTCACGAAAATGTTTGGAAATCTGTGGAACTACATCAAAATTTTCATCGAAAAGACTCTACTTTTGCAGTGAGAAGCACAAGAAAATGTATAAAATAAGTTTTTAAAAAAACAATTGAAGCAAGAACTCCAGATGAACATGGACTACATGATGAAAATCTCAAGGTAGTTGGAACCTCCCAAACTGAATAAACCTCTGATTCTGTTGCTGCAATGGCTAAAACAAACAATGGCCTGAATGTTTGATCGGGTATTGTAAAGTAATGGTGCGGCAGATGAAGATGGCAAGCATGCGGCTGAAGGGGGCAAAGAAAAGAGAAGGAGAAGAAAAGTAGGGTTTTTAGATAAATGGAGTGTTTCTAGATAAATGGATGGGTGGGGTGTGGGTCTCCCGTTTTATGCCAAATATATTATAATAATTATTAATATATAATAATTATTATTAATTATAATAATAATAGTTAATATAAAAAAATAAAAAAAATAGAGATATTAATTTGATTGAATTATTTGTAATAAAATGTATTTTAATTAATTATGTTTGAACTTATTAGTTATTTGTTAATGTGTTCATTTTATTTTTTTAAATTTTTCTAACACTCAAAGACAATAAGTAACATTAATTAACTTCAAATACAACAACCATAAAAAAATATACAAATTACTTGAAAAAAAATAATATAAGTAGTTTAAATTTCAAATTTCAAATATTATGGGTATTTTAATTATATTTAAATTAATTTTTTAATTTCAATATAATTAAAAAAATAATTTTATTGTTGGAGGATTTTTCAAAAGCAATTATTTAATTATTTAATTAATTATTTAATTAAACTATATACAAAATAATTGAATTTTATTTTAAATAAAAAAATGACTCTTCAAAATGGCTCTTACAATTGGAGAATACATAAATAAAAAAGATATAAATACACTATTCAATGAGCCATTTTTATGATTTAGCTCTTTAAAATAGCTCTTGCCATTGGACTTGTCCTAACATTGAAGACATGAGATTCAAGATGATGCGTCTGGTGTGATTGAAGTTATTTTTAAAAGTGTTTTAAAATACATCATTTTTTTTTAAATAAATCATTTTTTATACTTGTACACGAAAATAATCTTAAGAAAACTATTTTTTAAATTTAAAATAATTTTTTTTTTCAAATATATTTCTTAAACGTACTCCCGATCATTTTTTAAATGGTAAAAAAAAAAAAAGAGGAGGACACACATATGTGGCACGAGAGATAAACAAGGAAGGAATAAAAAGTATCATCAAGAACACGCCAAAACTCTATATTTAAATTCCATGTTTCATTAAAAATATATCAATGAGATAATTCTAATTATACCGTTAGAGACTAGCAAATAAAACTGTAATTAGTAAGTGATTTTGTCCGAGTTTAATCAAAACCTAAAATATCTTAAACAAAAAATAAGTCATAGACAAAACCAATACCCAGTTACAATATTGTTTTTAGTTATATGTCATGTTGTGGTTGAAATTATCTTATTGGGATATATATAGTGATATCAAAGTGTAAAAAACAAAGCCTCCATGTCCTTTTTTCCCCTATATATATACACAAAGCCTCCAAGTCCTTTTTTTCCCTATATATAGATATCACTATATATATATATATATATATATATATATATATATATATATATATATATATTACATTTGATATATTTTTATTAAAGAATGTTTTACATTGTATTTTAAAAACGCTTTTAGAAAAAGATTGAAATTATTTATTTATTTTACTTTAAATTAAGTTTTTGAATGTTTTTAGATTATTTTTATGTGCTTTTATCAAATATATTTTTTTAAAATAAAAAAACATCATCTTGATATATTTCTGAATAAAAAAACTTTAAAAAATAACCTCAACTATTCTTCCATACATGTTTAACATTTCGTTTCAAAAACTTTTTTGAAAAAATTATTTTTTTTATTTTAAAATAAATTTTTTAGAGTTTAAAAATTATTTTTATATATTGATATAATTTTTTTTATAAATAAAAAATATGATTTGAAATACTGGCTGTTACAAAACAAATATTTAAAACCATGGTTAAGCTCAAATTGCATTATTTTTAAAATAATTTTAGCATAAATTATCTCTCCAAAACTTGCAGCCAACCGTGTCATCTCTCAAAAAAATAACGCCCATGAGAGTGGTGATATTAAGATAAGCGCCCAGTGGCTCTTGTCTATTAGCTTTGAGAGAATTCAACTACACAATTCCATGCTGTCTTCGATCTAAAATTGGAAGTAACGCCAGCGGTCCCCCGGACAGCATGTGATGCCCGAATCTAACGTTGCCAGGAAAACATTTTAGATGACCAGGCCACCATTCCCATGAGATCGTACCAACGGTGTTGATCAATGATAGTAGACCCCACAAGCAATGATGACCGGTTCCTTCCAATTGTCCACTCGGACCCATACGTCCGATCTGGAAAGTGTTGGTCTCATGGGGCGCACAGTGCTTTAGGGTTTGGCAGGGTAATTGGGATACAATCAACTTTTAATTTAAAAAATTAACGGCTCTTATTAAAAATCTGTTTATTTTTATATTTTAAAAGTATTTTTCTTGTAAAAATTTAATAATTTTTATTTTAAATTATTAATTCTTATAAATTTTTAAATTATCTTGATGTGATGATATTAAAAATAAATTTTAAAAAATAAAAAAAAACATTATTTTAAATAAACAATATATTGAAAAGTAATAATTACTATCATACAAAACGAGTTTTAAATCATGTTCGATTTTTTTATATATTCTATTTTCAATTTTTTAGAGATTCTAGTATAATTATCTTACTAAATTGATATTGCGGTGCATGCTTTATAATTCACTAATTAATATTTTATATAATTATTGTTATTAATTTAAATATGTATAACCAAAGTCACCACACACATATCTACAAAACTCATGTCATAGATTCAACCGGTTATCTCAATCAATTTTAAAAATACAATATTTTTTGAAAATCAATTCATATTATGATTTAATCGATCCATTAAAGACAATATTTAATCAAATTAAACTTTATCCAATGGAACTAATATTAAAATAAAAAATCACCAAATATAACTGCATAAAAAAGCTATTTTAACCTTTCAAAACCAAAGTTTAAAAAATAATTATATATAAAATCCATTATAGAAAATAAAAACTATTTCGCTAAACAGTTTTTTCTACATTATTCCGGACAATTAAAATTTGCTCCGAAAGGGCAGGCACATGACACGAGTGATGATTGGTAACAATGATAGCCAGCAGGAAATGCTAGGGTGTCATTCACGCATTGAATTTCGTCTAACCAAGCATAGCCACGTGGCTTCTAATGACTTCGACAGGTGTCCCTAACTGTAAGAAATTAATTTTACGTTCTTCCGCTTATGGCTGGGACCGTGTTTTTATGCTTTGTTTTAGCCTCTGGGTTAGATATTTTGGCTAAAGTAATAATAAATAAATAATATTATTAAAAAATAAAGATATATAAATAAATGCAATTAAAGTCAGGTAACTTAATTTGGTAACAGCTGGCAGTTTAGGCCGCGCTTCTCAATCCAACACGTCGCCGATGGCATCACCAGTTTCTCCCTTCTCCCTCGCTCCTTCACTTTCTTCTTCGTGCCTGCAACTTCAACGGCGATTTTTCTCTCCGTCTCTTAGAACCTCGGCTTCTGCATCTTCTACTTCGAATTCAGCGCCCAAAGTCGTAGTCACTAGAGAACGAGGCAAAAACGGCAAGCTCATTAAAGCTCTGGTGCTCTCTCTGCTTCGATTTTCTCATGTTTCTTCTAGCGTTTTGCAACTACTGTGGAATTTTTCTGATTTTGTTATGTGCATTGTTGTGGATATCAATTTCTTTGATTAAATGCAGAAAAGAAGGTTGATTTTAAAAACATTTTGTTTCTTACCACTCATCTCTGTATGCTTTATTATGATGAACGAACGGTGGAGATTTGATTTCAGCTGATAACAATAAAGTTAATATCTTTTTTGGTATTTTCAATGCTGGGAATTTTGATTTATTATATATATATAAATGTAGTTATAAATTTAGTTCAAAGGCAGCAAAGATTCAATTACGGTTTCTCTTACTGCTCGTGCATAGGAACTAAATGCTGCCAGTAGCTGTGTTTGCTGGCAGCATTTTCATTTTAGAAATGAACCTACATGTAAAATTCTGTACGAGGAACTTTGTATGTGTTGTTATGCTTTTAATGATTAAATCATGTGTGTGTGTGTGTGTGTGTGTGTGTCTGTGTGTGTATTATAGAGTTTTATGGTTGTTTTGCTGAAATGAGATTTTGGCGCGTCGCTTCATGTCCAATGTTCTTTATTGGAGATGGGATTGATGTTTTAGGCTGTAGTGATGCGGGAGCTATATCTGAATTTTTCTAGTGGAAACATTCAATTTTGTATGATGCACCAAAATATGCAAATGATTTTTTTTTGTATTTGATAGAATATAGGGATAAGTGAGATTTCCCCCCCATTCTGAATGCAGGCGAATCATGGGATAAGTTGTTTGGAGCTTCCACTGATTCAGCATACACAGGGACCCGATTCAGATAAACTATCTTCTGTGCTATGCGGTACTTTCTAGAAACTTTGAAGTTCACTTTATGGTATTATGGAACTACTATTACTGTTAGATTCTAGGCTGTTGCTTGACAATCCTTTTCTATTTGGTCTCTAGAAGGAAAATGCAGCCATATTGTGGCTGGACTGCTCTAGGACTCCCAGGGGGTCTGAAGAGTCCTGATTTATCTTGACCTATATTTCTTTATCAGCAGTTTAAACCCAATTAGTGTCAGAGAATTATGCTTGTGTGTATCTTTTATGTCCCGTGTTCCTCAATATTTGCTTATACAAAGGAGATTGTTTTGCACTCTAAAATTTCTTTCATGTATTTTTAGTAGTGGAAGTTTCTTGCGCATGCTTGTGAGTATTTTTGCACCTTGAATTTCTCCGTGGCATCCATACTTAAGCAAAGAGTGTTTCATTGGATTGAGTTTTCATGCCCATTGAACCATGCAAAAAACAACTGTACAGGCTACTTTATGCTTTCTTCTCATTTTGCTGCATTTAATGGCAGCAGACAGTGCATTTGACTGGATCGTTATAACTTCCCCTGAAGCAGGCTCTGTCTTTCTGGAGGCATGGAAGTAAGTGTTTGGTGTTTCTAGCACTCTATTCATGTTTTCACTGGTACTTAGAATTTTCCTCAATGATTTATTGAAGTTGGTATTAATATGTTTGATACACAATGCAACTTGAATCTTGTCCTTTTCTTAATGCATGCTCTTCTTTAGCTTTTGAACAACTTGTTTTATTATCATGCACCAGTCACTTTTCACCCGAGGATGTGTATATTCTCTTGTAGTTTTTTTTCCCCCGGAATCCTATATGCTCCTGTAATTACTTTTGGCTTAATTTTGTACTGGCATTATGCTCTCTTGCAAAGTGCTCACTATTCATCTTCTGCCAAATTCCACCCTTCTGCTTCTGCTTCCCTTTTGTCTTCTCCAAAAGCCAAACATGGCGGAACACGCATCATGTTACGCTGCCTGCCTGCTGGGAACTGAACTTGGTTTTGTTCGATATATGCTATCATTTCAAGATATTGAAGTTGATCATGCATCATATTATTCTTTTGATTGTCCGTTCTTCTTCTCTTATGAGGAACGATTTAAAATAAATGAATAACATTGTCCTTAGGGCAGCAGGAACCCCAAAAGTCAAGGTAGGGGTTGTAGGAGCTGGCACAGCAAGCATTTTTGAGGAAGTACTGCAATCATCAGAAAGATCACTTGATGTTGCCTTTACACCATCAAAAGGTACTCATGGATGTACAGATATCAGCAGTTCCACAGATATATTGTTGCCTTTACTCTTGTATTGTGTTTTTCCGTTGTGTCACTTGTTCAATGAAAAATTTCACTATTAGTTAGCTGTTTGTGAATCTGTTTGATTTGTTGTGCTGATTCAAAATATTTTTCATTGAGATCATAGTCAAATATCTAGGCCGTTGCACATAAATTTTCTGCTCCATTAGCTGTTATTTGATTATTGGAACTGTCACGTGTCCCTTTGCTCATGAATCCCTTAACTCTTTCAGCAACTGGTAAGGTTTTGGCATCAGAGCTTCCAAAGAATGGAAACAAAAGATGCACTGTATTGTACCCAGCTTCTACAAAAGCAAGCAATGAGATTGGTAAACATAGTGTCTCTGGTTGTATTCCTTTCTTTTGGCTATTTTAGCACTCAATAACTTGTATGGTTCTGTTTTGACATCTTTGATCAGTTGTTTATTTCTTGACTTGGTTAGTTCACTGAACTATACACATAATATCTATGTGAAGTGGGTATATGATTAAATATATTGATTACCTATTGTTGTTTTTGCACAAAAGTGACTGTTTAAGAGTATGGTTGCAGTTATTTTTTAAAGTGTTTTTCATTCATAAATGCATCTAAATGATTTTTTTAATAAAAAATTATTTTTGACATCAGCACATCAAAATGATATAAAAACACCAAAAAAAAAATTTATTTTTTTTTTCCAAAAGTGCTTTTGAAACGCAGTGCCAAATAGGGTAAATGGGGTAAAAAAATACTATCATGTGTATCTGCGTTGACTTTTATTTAGTGAACTAACACACAATAGGAGGCTAAGATGGAGCAGTATACGAACATAATCCTGACTAGCAAATGCTACTACTTAGTAATGAAAAAGATGTGTGGTAGTAAAAGATACTACTCCTTCGCACTTTATGGATTTTGTTTCAGGTTATACTGTGTAGAGGATACACTTTTAGATGGCCTAGTTTTGATGCTAACAAAAAAATGTTTAGTGCACTGTCTCAACTGTTGTCACGTTTGAAGTTTGATTGAAAATGTATTATCTCAATGGCATATATTACAATTCAACAGTTATCACTATTGAAGTCTGATCTCTATACTGGAAAAGCTGCAAAAGAATAATTTTTAGCATTTGTTTGGCATACACTTCAGAACAAGGTCTGTCTAATCGTGGATTTGAGGTTGTCAGACTGAATACATACACAACTGTAAGTATTTACTCCTTGAACTATGATATTCATTATAACTACTTGCATTTATTAAGAAAGTACTTTTCAGAAACTTGACTATAAGGTTTGGACTAAGATGCTGGTCAGCTCTGAATTAGGGGTTTGCATTCGGGTAAAAAAATGGCTATTGTAGAGAATGTTTTGAATTATTCAAAATATTTTCATATTTCATGACCTGAAATAATTATTTTATCTTCCTAATTAAATTTTGAGTAATTCGGGCAACCTGATTTTTGCACCCATTTACCAACTCATTAATATATGTTTTTACCCAAAATTCCTTTAAAAATCTCAACTAAGTAGATAAAATTAAGCCAAAGGAGAGTTTTGACTATGCAAAATTAGTTGGTTTCTAGAGCAGCTATAGATGTTTTTGATTCCAGGCATTTCTTGCCCTCTATAGTCTAGAGTCGGTACTAAACTGATGTACGAACCCAGGATTTTGAATCTACTTGTTTGCATGCTGGAGTAATCCAATCTTTGCAACAAAGGAAGAACATTTAACCGTCTCTGAACACTACCCCCAATCTCCATCTTGTTCATGCCCTATCTCAGACTGCTTATCTTGTGATTGGCTCTGGCTGTGGTATAACCTATAAACCACAGTTTCTGTGGTAGTGTTATCTGTAGGAGCAGTAACCGGATAGGATTTTCAGTCATAAAAAAGTTAGTTACAATTGACATTGACATCGTCATCTTCATTTGTATTTGTCTGTCCAGGTGCCTGTTGGTCATGTTGACGAAATGGTTCTGAAGCAGGCAATATCAGCCCCTGTAGTTGCAGTTGCCTCACCTTCTTCAGTTAGGTAAGGAGTTGGTTACAAGCTTCATATTACCGATACCTAGAACTATCTGTTGATGACAACATTCTTGAAATCAACTTGCTGTCTATCTAGCATATCAATCAATTTCATATATAAGCTACCAAATGGTTGGTCGCTACAGTAGAAATCCTTATTTGGTGCCCTTTTAACCAAAGCTTATTCTTGGCCTAGTTAATTTTATGATCTCAACTCATGTTCTTTCATTTTGACAGAGCCTGGGCCAGTCTTATTCCAGAACCAGAGAAATGGAACAATTCAGTGGCTTGTATTGGGGAGACAACTGGATCAGCAGCAAAAAGATTAGGTTTTAAAATAGTGTACTTTCCAAGACAACCTGGTCTTGAAGGGTAACCCTCATTTTCTAGACCACTTTTCTGAGTTTTTTTACCTGGTGCTAATATCCAGTCTGTACAGTATTATTAATCATCCCTCTCTGTTGCATGAGAAAGCATCAATGCTGGCTTGCATCAATAATTTATGAAGCATTGATGTTTAGTGCTTTAAATAGACTTTAAGCGAATTGAAGTTTCACCATGAGAAAAGCATGCCGTTATCAGGTGTAGAAGTAAGAAAGCTCCTAAATGTGAAGCGATGACTAGTTCTATACTGGGAGTCTGTCTTTCATATATCGGAAATATTTGAAATTATTGTACTCATCCAGTCGTTGATCTGGTCGAAAAATTTTACTTGATTTTTTATTGTCTTCAGTGGCTTTTACTTTTATTTTCACACGAGTAATTACTTTTAAATTCTTTCTTGCCGAGGTCATATGATGAAATATCACTTCTCCTTTCATCTCTTCCTATTTAGTCCTACAGCCTTGACTTTTTTAAAATTGATGTAGGAAATTTCAAAGAGCGATTTGTCCTATTTGTTGGTCCTTTTACTCTTCGTTTTTTAAAAATTTCTCAATGGCAGGTGGGTAGATAGCATCCTTGAGGCCTTAAGAGCACACGACGATTCCTAGAAGTTACTTTTTTTACCAGGTAGCCACGTAATAAATAGAGAACCCTCAAGACATTGTCTTAGATGCTGTTTTCTTGTACCTTTCTAGCTCCCATTATTCTTTGGGGGGGATTGATGCAGCATTGCCAAAGTGTCTGCATGACGAGGATGCAATTTTTTAAGCAGCAGAACAGAAGCCTGGATGTAATGGTGTTCTGAGGATTCAACAATGTTGGTGGAACTCTCCTGTGAGGGTTACTGAACAAGCTATTCAGATCAGGTTGCTGGCCGGGAAAGAAAGCTATAGAGATGATATTGCCAGAAAACCTCTCTCAACTTGTGTTTGCATTTTTCTTTCTGGGATTCAGTTAGTGTATATTTGTCAAAACTGAAGTGCATGTACAACTTGTTGAGCTGAACTGCAAGCAGAAACATATATTATGGGTACTGTTATGCTGTCTTTTTTTTTTTCATTTTGTAACTGTTGTATAATATAAGCTTATGCTGTGCCATCAATGTTTGGATATCATTGCCTTGGTCAATTTTTTGCTTTCTTCAAATATCACAGCAAGTGTACTCCAACGAGGTGCTCAATGATTTGATATGGCCTCTTTGTTTGGCTGATTGAACTCGTTAATGTTTCTCCTCGCTCTCAGGAAAGAAGTCCTGGACCTAGCAACATCCCGAGGGTCAGATATTCAAAATTCTATGTGGATCACGAAGCCTGATATAATTTTGAAGAGGCACTGCACGCAGTATGTTTTGAGTCGGGGCATTTACAATCCTACGATGCGTGCTATCTTTCACGAGGCATCGCTGAGTCTTAAGATGAAGCAGAAGATCTCTGTTTCTTTCCAAACGCAGGAAGCAGCTCGTTCCTGCTATTTCTATTGGGGTCAGGGTTTTGGCAGAAAACTGTTTACCATTCCTTGCGTACACAGGCAAGAGCAGCAATGTGTCCTTGGGTTTTTTAGAGTGGAGAAGTTTTAAGTTACTGTGGGGAGATGTTCTTGGGAAGTTCCTAGAGACATCGGGGAATCTATGAACCTCGTTAGGGCTCCAAAGTCCAACCTTTCTCGAGTGCTTGGTGTTTCATATGAGCCCATGTTTTGCTAACGAGATGCCTGTTCTTCAAACTCGAGTCCATAAATAAGTCGCCATTTTTAAGCTCTGCCTGAGCCAGTGGTGATTACGAGGACCCCCTCAACAACAATGCTGACAAAGCTTAAATCAAAAGAACACTTAATGAGATGGTCACGGGACAGCACAATCTCTTCGTGCTCTGGTCTCGAGCTTGAATTTCAAACAAAAAAATTAATGTGGGGGTGCCATTCCATAGTGCCCGCTTTGGATGGTAGCTTGGAACTGAATGCTCAGATCCTCTTACTGTGACCAATGCCATCCCGTTTAACCTTAGTAGATACCCATTGACTTTAATTTGACAACGATACTCGTGAATTAAGTTTTATTATGATTATTTTTATTGAACACACACACACACACATGTTATCTAAACCCATTTAATATATAATACACGAACGTGTGTAATATTAATATTATTATACTGCTCATGTGATGCAAGTGTAACCACAGCAAAATAACAACAAACACAGACAATACACACACACACACACACACACACACACACACACACACACACTATATTGAATTAAAAAAGTATAAATATTTATATGTGCTATATCAATTTTAAATTAAATATTTGATTAAGTTTAACAATATTCATTAACCACTTATTATTTGTATGGTAAGATAATTGATGTAGCAAACACTTGTACAAGTGTTAAATTGTAATCCCCACTTGTTTCTCTTTCTCCAAACTCAAGCACATGGTCAAATTTTATTTGTTATTCTTTTTATTAATTCCAATATTTATTTATTTTCCAGACAGTTTCAGAAATTAATTCTTGTTTTTGCTTTTAGTCATACAACCTTATAAATCATATTACCTTGTTGGACTCCATTTTGATCACATCATGAATTACTTTTACATCTAAACCCTCATGATTAAGTTTTACTCTTCAATAATAGAGGTCTGTAGGTGCTACGCCGGGGGACCAAAAATAAGCAGTAACTGTCCTTTCAAGCATCAAGGGCCAGGCTCCGAGAAAAAAATGGCTTTTAATCCTCACCGCTGAAGATGAAAGGAGAGACTTTTGGGAACCGCCTTTTCTCTTTATCAGTTTCCTTTAAAGTCCCTTTTTTTTTGCATGTTCGATTTTGGCCTCACGCCCATGTAAATCGAGACACCAGAAACCCATGCACCGAGCAACCAGCTTCGGAAGACAGGAGGGAGTGGGGACAGGTCAGTTAAAGCCAATGGTTGCCTTTGACACCGGTGGCTTGATTCTATGATTATATGCGTTGGAGTTTTCTAGCCATCTAATGATACGCATGATATCATTCTTTCATTCACAACTACCATCATTCCATGCCAACTCCTTCTTCTTTTTTTTTTCTTAAAAAAATATGGGTGTTGTTAATGTTTTTAATTATAAAAAAAATTAATTGAAAAATTAAAAAGTTTATTTATCTATTTAATAAAACAAATTGAGAATTAGATAGTAACAAACCTTTTAATCCCTATCAAAGATTAAATCTGAAGGCTAAAATAAATATGTTATTTATTAGAAAAAAGACTGGATATTTGATCTAGTTGGAAATTAGGCTTCTAAAATCTTAATTAATTTAAAACAATATAATTATTTTTTTTTTCAAATTAAATATTAATTTAATATCACAAGAGTGTTATATTGAACAAATAAAAAAAGACATTAAATTTAATTTTAAGTTTTTTAATGCGAGATTATTAAATTAATGTAAAAAAGGGGTTTGTATGAATAAACAAAATCAGAAAGGCCAGATCTTGAAAAATAACATTCGGTGAAGAGATCGAGATCAGGAAATTTACGTGGATGCAAAGGATAAGCCTAAAGAGAGAAGCAGTACAATCATTTTGGTGGCATGACGATCAGCTTCAATTCATCATCAAAAGCCCCCCCGCTCTGAAAAGCTTTAAAGCCACATAATTCGTGCACTTTTTCGGAGAAGACATGGATGGATAGGTGTCTTTATGCAAAGAAATCAACAATTGATTTGTGGGGTATGCGCCCGATGGAATCCAGAGCAAAATCATCACAGCCCTTCTGCTGGTAACCATATTGCCAAGAGCAGACTGATCAACAAATGAAACGGGAACCACAATTTTAACCTCTTCATATGAAATAGGTTTCTCGTTCAGAATCATTTGCTTATGCCCCATCATGATTCCATTGGTCTCTCGGCACAGACCTACCAAAATTTCTCTTTTGTGGGTGAGCATGGTGTCCATGGATCCACCCACACCTTTTTCTCTCTTTCACACAGTCCCTGAGCAATCGATACGTCAAAACGTGCCCAAACCACTGTTTCTACTCATCAGACTCTTCGGTATGGAAATTTAATAAATCAGTAATCCTGCAATTAACTCATGCATGATTAAAACGCTGGTCCTTCAGGTAGGACCTGATGTCTTGTTCTGTAATGAAAAAAATGGGTGTCCTGGTGACAGACACGCACGTCTAAAAGAGACTGCATTTCTCCTCAGGTAAAGCCATGAGGGTTGAAATAGACAAACAGTTTCGTACACCTTGGTGCTACCAGCATAGCATAGCATGGCTGTCAAGACAGCAACAATGCACAAAGTCAATACGAGTGAAAAATCACCCCCCCCCCCCCCCCTCCCGGTAAACAACAAACCCCAGAAATTATTACTGCTTTGCTAGATGGAAATTCATGGTTTTTCCTTTCTTGTCCATCTCTTTGATGTAACAGAGCCTTTCAGCTGGCCGGTTACAAACGCTCATATTATAGATTAGTTCTTGCTTAGTTTGTCCAAAACTTTACTTCCTGTTACATTACACTGCTGAGTTACTCAAGAAAAATATCGAGACAGCATGATTTAAACCCATTCAATTAACCCAAATAAATTTATATCAAAATCAAGAAAGTAATAAATTTGCATTCGACACTGACATCTCACCTTCTGATAAATTAGCTCGCTGTGATAGTTGAATTCGTAGGAAATCTTGTCTCCATGTCCGGCCTGAAGAATCCAAAAATCTCTCTCTCTCTCTTCCAATTCATAAATAGCGAGGAAGACAGAATATCTTATAGATTACGCATACTCACATATAAAAGATGTAGAGGAGCTCTTGATCGTGCAGGATTCACGTCTCCATCCTTATTATTTTATTTAAAACAATCATTTTTTCCCCAGAAACAGTGGCAATGAAAACTTGTCCTTTTAGATGGGTTTGGATCTACGTTTCGTTCAAATCAAAAACCCTAAAATTAGTCACAAATGGATGCATTACGTTTCCATACTTTGCTAATTTTGCTGCTTGACATTATCGTACACGTTATATCATACAGTGAAGTGTCTCTTGTTGCAACAGTGATCCTTTACCAAAATTTCTAAATTTCTACCAATAATGATAAAAAAGAAAGAAAAGAAAAGAAAAACAGTGGATTTGACTGATCTTTCACCACAAATCTAGAGCTTTCACTCCTATAGCGTATGGTTATCAGATTTGAAGACTGATTTAAAAAGAAATTGAATTATTGAGTTAGTGGAACATTGAATCAGCTAAAAAGTTACGGGCTAACTGTTCGTATTGAAATAATATTTTTTTTCTCTTTGTATTGACTAAGATGGGTTAAGTTTTAATACTGAATTAATAAGATTTTATTAGATTAATATTTAATATAGCTGAATAATAAACCTAGCCTAGATTAAATTCCGTGTTGTGAGTTTTTTAAGCCTGATAATCACTGAGCACAATGGCAAATACCAAAGCTAATAATTAAGGTATATGGGAAGTGATGATTCAATTACCAAATAATTACAAGTGATTAATCATTAATTGAGAGCTGAACATGAACCGATCCAAATAATTATCTGGCGTCCTTCATAACCTTACCGTGCAAGAAAACTGCTGTGTATCGGCATTAAACAAATGAAGCAAAGTCACTATCTCGGAATCCTATCCGCCGCTCACAATTGCAGAAGCTGCGAGTAACATTTCAGCTGCGCCGCCTGATAATCATTGTCCAAATCTAGCCGAACTGAGCTGTCTCATTCCATAATCAGAAAGCTAAGCCTAATTATCGAAAGGACTAAACCACCTTCCGAGCCAAGAGAATGATAAAGATTAGCGAGGCATGAGTTATTAAAAATGTAATAGTGGTACCTAATCAGTCACTCGGCACTCGGTCATGGGTAGTGTCCATTTCATTTTTTTAATCGATTAAAAATCAACCTCCCATCATGAATGATAGCCTGCATCCCTTAACACCGTTCCATTCCATGCATGTGGGCATATCATTTTCTTTCACAATATTGATATTATTATATTAATTACAACACAGGAATCTCTATCTCTGTCGATTGTCCAACTCACATTCTGAATTTAAAGGCCCATGAACACCGACGGAGATAGATTTGAGTGGTGGATAGGATGAAAGCTTGACGAGAACGCCAGACATTGCACGCTACGGTGGGGTGATTCCTTCGTATTGTAAGATTCCATTCTCGAACTCTTATCACTTTTGCCGGGGGGTTATTAGCAAAGCTGTGCTCGGTTACTGTTTTAATATAAAAAATATAGATGTAAAAAAATAGAAATTAATTTGGTGTTAAAGTGACTAAAACAAAAATATATAATAAATATTTATATGATTTAATTTTTTTAAAAATAAAAAGTATATAGAAATATGTTTTTTTCTCCAATTATTACCGTTTTTTCTGTCTCGATATAATAAGTAAATAATACTTTTAATATAAGTTAGAGAATAAAAACTGAAAATATCTCGTTATTTTTTCCTAGCGGTTGTAGAGAATAAAAAGAAAGCTAGAGAGTTTGTAAGTCGAGAAGCATGCTTACCCACAAAAATCCTCATTATTATTGATTAATCTTCTTAGATTCTTGAATGGTGGAATTTAATCCAAAATTATGACTAGATAATGTCCACTTTAATTGATTATCTTATGTTATATCACACTTAATTGCATTTATTACAAATATTAGCAAATTGGGTGTCATGTTGATTTGTTTCTTAAAATGTGCAACATTAGCACATCAAGGCAAGGAGGAGTTGTGCAAGGCAAAAATTATGGACCAGAAAAGGAATAAGAAAAAATATTTTTTTTATCTTACATTAAAAAAATTGGTGTTTTTAGATTTTTTTTATGTGTTGATGTCAAAAATAATTTTTAAAAAATAAAATAAATATTATTTTAATATATTTCTAAATAAAAAATATTTTTAAAAATAACTTAAACTATAATTTCAAATAAATGATTTCATATAATTACCACATGCGTTCCCTTCTGCCAGATATCCTGTATTGAAGCCATCAAACCTCCTCCGTAGGGTTATATTTTTTTTTATTAGCATGCAAAAATCTACACCCTTTAATTTCAAGGAAAATCCTTTTTTATTCTTTTAAAAAAAACCATTTTAATATGTAGCCTTTTTCTATTTAAACATTAAAATAAAAATTATTAAACCTGGTTCATGTTCAGTAATGCAATCTGGGATTTAATTGTTTTATTTTATCTTCGAACTACATTAAAAAAAATAATTTAGATTAATTTGTCAGCAGAAAATATCAATATGCGATACTGCTAAAAAATTAAATTCTCATTTTAATTTATAAATCATCTAACCTTCCATCAAATTAACTTTTAAATTAGATTTAATAAATATGATTACAAGATGAAATTAACTAAAATAAACATATTAAATGACCAATACCTGCTCTCGAAGACTTCCTCCAGTAAAAATTTCGAAGAGCAAACAAATGTTTAGTTGGCAGACACGTGCTTGATACAGCTTTTGCCTTAAATAAAATCCTAGTTTAGTTAGCACCAGGTCTCACTGCCAAAATCAGCCAATCTCAGCAACTCCCTTTCCTTCCAGAGTCAACTCATCATTACAGATCGTAACAAGATCAAGAAATCTGGACATTTTGGTAATATAAATAAGATGATCCAGGGACATTTTAGGTATAGAACTAGAAAAGTCCAGTGACAAAAGAATGTTGCAAGGGAGGCTTCACGTTATTTCATGATTATGCATACAGAGCAGAGCCTGCATTGCTTTAGGAGTTTGCCCATAGCTTTTCTGTAAATAGCCTTCCTGTAAAGTTTTTTTTTTAATGTTTTTAAATTATTTTTACATGTTAAGATAAAAATAAAAATATTATTTTTATATATTTTTAAATAAAAAATATTTTAAAAACATATTTTAAATACCCTTGCATGCATTAGTAAGCCAAAATCAGATATTTTTGAAAGTAAATATATATTCAAACCAAAAAGCAAGTGACAATGCTTATATCTAAAAAAGATTAGTCTTAATCTAAACTCTTGGAACCTAATAATATAAATAATTTATTTCTAACATGTATAAAATTTAATAATAATTAAAAAGGAAACTCAATTTTTACTCAAGAAACTGGCTTGAGGAGTCTTTTGGACAGTCACATAAAAATTTACGTACACGGCCACCCCATCTCTCTCTCTCTCTCTCTCTCTGCGTCTCCGTCTCCTTTTAAATAATGTTAGCAACTTACCACACAAAAAGAGACAGCAGCTTAAACAATTCATCTCTGGCTGTCGCTGTTCCCACTCCCACTTTATTTATACATCTATGTATTGAACTCTCCTGTATATAAACAGTTAGTTCATTGGTTTTTAACTCGGCCTGGAATCTGGATAGTGGTGAATTCAAGTCTCAGTGGTCGAGGAACGCGGAGATTTAAGTGATATACTTGACTTTTAAGGCATTGAAGTTTCTTGGTATTTTCAAGGAATGAACTTTGTGTAAAGGTATATATGAATCTGGTGATGGTCCTCTGTTTTTTAAATGCTCATTCAATATGGAGATGGGGTAGCTGTTTTCTCTCTTCTTCTTCTTCGTGTTCTGTTCTGTGATGCTATTTTTAATGAAGTTGTTGAATTGGGTTCTTTAATGAAAGATTTGCAGATTTAAAGAAGATTACGGATGAATAGTAGAGTGAGGACTAGGCTCCACTCCATGAAAGCTCCAATGAAGCATGAAAAGGTAGGCACTTAATCAATGCTTGATCTCTCTTTAACTGGTTATATTATTACTTGTTTTGAAAAACGGTTTGTACTGTAGATTATGGTCTGTCTTTATCGTTCCATATATAGCTTTTGCCCGAAAATATTGCTGCAGTTTCAATGGGGAAGGTCCAGAAGTTGAAAGCTTCAGGAAATTCTTATGAAGTATGCATATTTAATGAAAATATGAAAAGGATTTTCAGTCAAATCTATCATAGAGATGTCTCCTTGCTTAATCTTTTTAGAGTATGGATTTCAGATAAGGCCTGTAAATCTGCTACCTTCACAAAACTCTTTTCAGTAATTGAAACTTCTTTGAACATTTTGTCATCCACTATTGTTTTCAGATGATTTCTATGGCATGTTCCTGTCAGCGTTGTTTTGCTTGATGTTCTTTGCTCTTTTTTTCCTCACTCTTCTCTGCAGAGTTTATTTGCCTTTTCATCACTTGGGAATCTGATTGTTTTGTAATTTCTATTTAAATCTATTTTCTTGAAGGAGAAGGTTGGAATGCAGGGGAGCAAACCAAATGTTGCCAAAAAACCAGCCAAAAATAGACAGGCCTCAAGCAGAGAGAGGAGAATAGCATTGCAAGAAGATGTATGATCATATTTTCTTGTTATGCTTCAAAATAGATAAAAAAAAAACTTGTGTTTTTCCTTTTCCATTGATGTTGTCATGTCTTCAATTGCTTGAAAATTATCTTTTCATATATTAATTATTGTGTTGGCAATCCCAATTATTCAGGTTGATGAACTAAAGAAGCAACTTAGGCATGAAGAGAATATTCACAGAGCTCTTGAGAGAGCTTTCAGCAGACAATTGGGAGCTCTCCCTCGCCTTCCTCCATATCTCCCTCGTACTGTTAGTAATTCATCATCCCTTCATACGGTTCCCATTCAAATCCCTTTAGTGTTTTAAGTTCAATAGTTGAAACATGACTACAGACAAATAGTATTGCTATGAAGTATGAACTTGTTATAGGCATAGCAATTGGAGATTTGGAGCTGAATAAGAAACTTGGAAGAACTTAATTGAAAGATGTGAGGGAAGAAAAAGAGCTAGTAACCCAATTTCATACGAATGAATTTGAGAAAAACTAATTAACTTGAATAGTTGCCTGACCATTACATATTATCACCACAGTGAATTTGATTCTGGATTTTAGTTTCTGTAGACGTTGGAGCTTCTCGCAGAAGTGGCTGTTTTGGAAGAGGAGGTGGTTCGGCTTGAGGAACAGGTTGTCCATTGTAGGCAAGACTTGTACCAAGAGGCTGTCTACATGTCAAGCTCCAAGAGGAACGTGGAAAGTGTTTCCGATCTATATCACTTGTACCCAAATAAGAATGCCAAGCCAGGCCATTCGAAATCCTTATCTCAGAATGTGGATGTTTCAGCAACGTCCACGATAAGGCATTTGCCATCCCTTTCTGGTAAGCTGGATGTTTGATACGGTCAGCATATGATACACTGGATATGCACATGGGGGCATTTTCCTTCCCCACGCCTTAATTCACCCTCATTGTTCTTTTAGCAGATGGAACAGGGAAAGAGAATGCGTTCTCTATTGCTAATTCTAGGAAGAACGACAAAGGATCCTCAATCCAAAGAGCTCAGACAAGCAGAAATATGGTGAAAAGACTGTCTGAGGGCAATAGACCAACAGAGAAGAAATTAGATTCTCATAAGTCACAGGTCTGAATAATGTAATAACAGCAACGTTTTCATCAAGAAGAATCAGTTTTGTTATTAACTACATTAATCAGATTACGTCAATGTCCAGCTAGAATGCAGAGTACCGGACCAAGAAAATGCAGAAGCAAGAAGTCATGTTACTGCAAGCGAAAGGCTATCAGGAGATGACAGTCCAAATAAGGTGTCTGAGGACATCTTGAAATGCTTGTCAAGTATTTTCTTACGGATGAGCTCAATGAAGAATAGGCGTACTGCAGATAATTTACCTTTCCTGTCAACCTTAGTCTCTCAAGAAAATGAGGAAGAAACCGGATGTCAGGATCCTTATGGTATATGTTCAGACTTCGGGAAGAGAGATATTGGTCCATATAAGCATTTGTTTTCAATAGAACCTGGGACGATTAATCCCAACCGAACATCAAATTCTTTGTTTCTGCTTCATAGACTCAAGTGAGTTTTTATTCTCTAAGTGATTTGATTGATATCATGCATTGTTTTCATCATGTTAACAACATTAGTATGATTTATGGTCAATATATTTTCTGAATTGTCAGACTTCTATTCGGGAAACTTGCCTCCATCAATTTGCAGAACCTCACTCATCAGAAAAAGCTTGCATTCTGGATAAACATTTATAACTCCTGCATGATGAACGTAAGCGACTCCTCTTGTATAAAATGTCCATAGTTTCTTTGCGTCAAGTTCCAAATTATTTTGGTAAATCTGAATTTGACCATAATTTTCTTTTCTACTGGTATTAACATAAATAATTTTACCTTGTCACATTGCACTAGGCATTTCTAGAACATGGAATTCCTGAGAGTCCTGAGACGGTCGTTGAACTGATGAAAAAGGTATGGGCTATCCAGGATCTTCTCTTTATGATATACTATTTTGTTGTGCTTTAAACCATGAATGGTGATAATTTTCTGAATCTATTTCTTATTATTCAGGCAACGATAAATATTGGGGGACACTTGTTAAATGCGATAACGATCGAGCATTTCATCCTTAGGCTGCCTTATTACTCAAAATATGTAAGTGGTGCCCATTTCAATTTCCAAGGAAGCTTTTTCAGAAAATTGAAGGCTTTCTCGCACGTCATTTATTCCTGAGTTTTGATCAGACAATTTCCAAGGGTGCAAAAAATGATGAGATGGCAGCGAGGAACAAATTTGGATTGGAGTTATCTGAACCATTAGTATCATTTGCCCTTTGCTGTGGAAGCTGGTCCTCCCCTGCTGTAAGTTCTTATATAATGCTGATAAGTTTGCGCGTACGACAGTATTATCCATCTTCATTTGAATAATAACTATCACACGATGCTTATTAACAGTACATAGTGCAATGCAGCTTCTTATTGTTATGAATCTCACCAATGTTGTTGCACACGAAAACCAATAACCTCTAAAACATTTCTTCAAGTGTTTTGCATTTGTGCTTATGCATATGCTTATCTCCAAACCATTTACCATTTGTGGAAGACCTCGAGAACATTGGTTTCTTGCTTTCATCTCTGTGGATTTTCAATCAATGCCTGGTCCCAGAGTGGACACTAGGTTCCATCAGATACTGATCTGTTGACTTATCGAAATGAAGGTGAGAGTGTACACCGCAGCTCAGGTTGAAAACGAACTGGAAGAGGCAAAAAGAGAGTATTTACAAGCAGCAATTGGAATTACAACGAGCAAGTTTGCCATCCCTAAGTTATTGGACTGGTATTTACTTGACTTTGCTAAGGACTTGGAGTCATTGCTTGATTGGATCTGCCTTCAGTTACCCAGTGAACTAAGGAAAGAAGCTATCAATTGCCTCGAGAAAGGTAAAAATGAGCCTCATTCATATTTTGTCCAAGTTATGCCATATGAGTTCAGTTTTAGGTACCTTTTGTACACAAAATAAAAATTTTATTTCGTTACAATTTTTGCTTGCATGGTTATGTGGGTGACTCATTTTTGTACATAGCTGTAGTGTATATATAATTAATATCAAAGTATAATGTGTAATTCGGTTTCATTGTAAGCATCTGTAAGAAAATTTCTCCCTTCCATTAAGACATTCTGCGGAGAGAATACCTGTGGAAGGGTTATACATAATAAAATGATAGAAGGTGATTTCTATGTTATATATAAGGTGATTTCTTGATGCATCTTTCTTGCCGTCTTGGCATCTCTCACTTTAGCAGATGTCTTCCTATACGAGGCCTAAAAGACCTGTATTTCAGCATCTGTAGGAAAGGATGGTCTGAGGTCCAAAGTTTTAGTTTTCTTTTTATGTAATTAATTCCCATGGATGCACTGAAAATAAAAACAAATGCGAGAGTCCAAGCAAATGACAATTCTCTATCTAGCATGCATAATAACTCCATTCGAAGACGTTCAAAGAAAGGTATTGATGCTGATTCGTCACGTAACGGGTGTGGTCCAGACGAAAGCAGGCCAAATTTCCTGCAGAGGCAGCCAATTTAATGGCTCATGTTGGTGCCATTTTCACACTCCTCTTGTGTCAGCTTTCAGGACCAGTTAGCGCAGACCAATCGATGGCTCGTGCAACTCTTGAAGTGCTAGCTTGATCACCATGAACTCATTAATGATGATGGATCATAAACATTTGATGGAACTATCCTTAACCATCTTCCCAGAAAATTGTCAACTATATAATGTTCATACTCCCTTGACGAACTATGAAATTCGAGACAAATAATCTATTCATAATAAGCCGACCAAGGTACATGCATACTGCAGCATCGGTCAATGATCTACCTAGAACTCGATCCCCAAAAAACATCATCTAATTAGAACTGGGGCCAAATTTAAACATCTGCGTTTCAATGTGTTGGAGGCTTGAAGGAATCTAATTTTGTCCCATGCAGAACAAAAAATAAAATCATGCAAGTGGGTGGTCCAAGCTTATATCCTTTACGATATGGGGTTAAATCTGCCACCCAATTGAAGAAAGTGCGTTTTCAAAGTTGATTCCTTTTAAAAGCTAAAGCCTGTATCTGGTGGTGCTTCTCGTACTTGGTACTGTGCAATTACGCCTATATCTTTTTATCTTCTGATAGATAAAATTTATGTCAAGATTATCTTCTGGTATGCTTGGTACAGTCTCTCCAGATGGCAAGCTAGTAGAGTTGGCATTGAATTTCACTGCAGAAATTAGGTGAGGATGAGAGACCGAAGAGGTAAGGTTCCAGCCCTTGATTACTCAACCTCGATTGTAGGCTGGTCCCCATCTTGGATTTCCCAGATGATGAGATATCTAAAGCTGGATGGATTTTTGGGTATGGTTAATATTGTTTTTTTGTTTATAAATATATTAAAATAATATTTTTTATTTTTTTAAAATTATTTTAGATATGAGTATATAAAATGATCTAAAAAAAATTAATTTAAAATAAAAATAAAAATAAAAATAAAAATAATTTCTTTTAATTATTTTTAAAACTGTTTTTGAAACATGATAACAATAACAAATAACTTGAATTCATTTCCAGGCAAGGTTAGTGAATCCCACAAATCCAAGTGGTCTTTATATATAAGGGCAACTCTAAGCCACGATTGACAGTGGTGGGTCGAGTCCACACACACGGGTCTCTTGTAATAATATTACAAAGATATTTTCTTTTGAGGAAAGCGAGCTCTCTTGGGCCTGGGTGGGCTAAACCTTTGGTCTCTTCTCGTTTTTCTAAGAGTCTGGGGAGTCTTGGTGGGCTCAACATGAGTAAGCCCAATCCAGTATGATATCGATATTTATTGATATTGTGATAATATTATTTTTTCAAAACATTATTTATTTAAAAAAATATTTTTTTAAAAAATATTTTTTAAAAAATTAAAAATAATTCAAAGTAAAAAACACTTCTAAATTACAAAACAAATAAAGTAGAAAAAAACAACTCACCACCCTCCCCTCTCTTGGGCACAGGCTGGCTTCGTTCCATGCCTGTTTTGGACGTAGTTTTGAAATCACCTAGGGTTTGACCGAGAGCAAGTACTTTATCATGGTCAGAGAGTTGATACGGGTTAGGTGAATCTAATTTTTTTGTTTTATAAAAAGGAGAAAGAATAAATTTATTTTAAAAAAAATAATAACAGTAATGAGAGTTTTTCGTGTGTTGAATTTAACCTCAGTTTTTCATCAGTCATACCAAATTAATTCCTACTTGTTTTTTTTTTTATTTGAGTAAACTTCAACTTTCAAAAAATGTACTTTGTGGGCTTAAATTAGTAAGTAAAATTTTAATTGTCTAAAATTTTTATAAAAAATATATGTCCGAACTTGAACTCAAAATTTACTATATAAATATTATTTTTTTTATTATCACGACATGTCCTTTAAAAACCAACCCGACCTTACAGACCAGCCCGCTGAATTGGGTATGAAAACAGTAATTTAGGAGCTGATGAGGATAACTGATGATCCAAGAGGATCCGAATCCTTCCCAGATTGAAATTTTATTTTATTTCATGTCAACGGTCCAAATCGGATAAGATAATAATAATAGATTTGGATTCGATTTAGTCACCCGATCACAAAATCTGCTTTTTTGAAAAATCGGTAGCATGTTGTATGAGCTTTTTGTCATCCTGGAATATGAAATCCTTCCATCGAAACTTCACAGCGCAGGAACCGACTTGAGTGTTTGACACTGTTTGACACTGTATTTTAATATTTACTTGAGTGTTTTTTTTAAATATATTTAATTTATTAAAATATTAAATTGGTATATTTTTTATTTTATATAATAATTTCAAAAAATAATTAAAATATAAAAAACATATATTATTTTATTCAAACGGAAATGTTTTTGAAAAAAATACTTTGCACTGTTAGAAATAAAAAGCATAAATGCCATTAAACAAAACATATATTATTCTATTCAAACGGTCATCTTTGCAGCATTCACTATGGATTGAATGACTTGTGATTGTTTTGCCGTGCTGAAGGGTACGTTTGAAAATATAATTAAAGTTTTTTTTAATAAATACATTAAAATAATTTATTTTAATTTTTTTAAAGAATATTTTTTATAATAATCTAAAAATATAAAATAAAATCTATTTTTTTCGAAAAAACTAATAAAAACACAATTTCAAATACTCTATTGAAATGTATAAATCCAGAACAACGTCTGCAACAAACCATTCCACCTCTGCAACAAGCAGCTGTATTTTTTGTATTTATAGTTTGTTACAGTAGTCAGTTAAGGATTGTTATTCTGCACATAACAGAATAAATCCATGCATATAAAACGTGTAATTAGTTTGTTCATGACAGACTCACCCCATGTATATATAAGGATACAATGCAGAGAAGTAAATATACACAGAAATTATATTTTCTCATCTTCAGTCTATCAAATTCAATATGGTATCAGAGCGTTTCTTTTTGTAAAGATTATCTTCATCTTCATCATTTCTTTTCCAGTCTTTACCCGTCTCTCTTCATCAGCCTTTTATTTTCCTTTCAAACAATGACAGCAGCTATGAGTTCTGCAACAGAAATGGATTCTTCTAATCCTTTCTTCTTACATCATGGTGACAGTCCTGGAGCCATGGTTGTTTCAAAACAACTCAACGGTGAAAATTATAATACATGGAAGAGAGCAATGTTGATGGCTTTATCAGCTAAAAACAAACTCAGCTTTGTTGATGGCACTTTGCCTAAGCCATCCAATCTATATGATTCCCAAGGATTAGCATGGACTCGCTGCAATAATATGGTCCTCTCTTGGCTGCTTAATTCTGTTTCAACAGAAATCGCAAATAGCATAATCTACATTGATGATGCTTCAGAAATATGGAATGATCTTCAAGATCGCTTCTCTCAACATAATGGACCACACATTTTTCAACTCCAGAAATCCATAGCTTCCCTGTCCCAAGAAAATCAGTCTGTGAGCACATACTTCACTGCCATGAAAGGATTGTGGGATGAGCTTGCAAATCACCAACCCATTCCTACTTGCACGTGTGGAGCTTTGAAAACCATCATGTCCTATCATCACCAACAACATGTATATCAATTCCTGATGGGATTGAATGAAAGTTATTCGCCTGTCCAAGGACAGATTTTACTGATTGATCCCCTGCCAACAATCAATAAAGTTTTCTCACTTGTTATCCAAGAGGAAAGGCAACGCATGATCTCTACAACAAGTTCTTCTTTCAATCAGAACACTACTGCTTTGTTTACAAAGAACATGTCTCCAGCTAGGTTTACAGGTAACAAATCTGCTTACATTCGAAAAGATAAACCTGTCTGTGCTCATTGTGGTATTTCTGGCCACACTATGGAGAAATGTTACAGAGTTCATGGATTTCCACCTGGATATAAGTTTACCAAAGGAAAGAATGCATTTCCTAGTGTGCATCAAGTTTCTGGACCTCATGGACCTCAGCTACCTATCACTTATGAACAATGTCAGCAACTTCTCAGCATGTTGAAACCAGAAATCCCAGAACATGATGCATCCATCAACCAGGTATCTTCATTTATAAGTAAAGAGTCAGAAATTCCCATGCAAGGTGATGGTTTCATAAGTGCAGGTCAGTTTTCTAATTTTAACTCAAAACACTCTGTCTTTGCCTCTTTATCTTTACCTCGACAGATTCAATTCTCAAATCACAACAAAACTCATTGGGTCATTGATACTGGTGCAACAGATCACATGATCTGTTGCACATCTTCATTCACGAGTATTACTTCCATTGTTTCAAAATTTGTCAAATTGCCAAATGGACAGTTTGCTTCAGTCACACACATTGGAACAGTCAGAATTTCAGACTCCTTTGTTCTAACAGATGTGCTTTGTATTCCTTCTTTTTCATTTAATCTCATATCAGTCAGTAAATTGATAAATACTTTACAATGTTGTGTCATCTTCTTACCAAAGTTTTGTTTTATTCAGCATCTCTCAAGCTGGACAACGATTGGTGTGGGTAAAGAAGATGGAGGTCTTTATCATTTGCTGCAACATCCATTTTCTGTTTTACCTAAGCATTTTGTTTCAAATGATCCTGCAGATTTCGTACCTAAACATTCAACTCCTGATATAGTGTCTGCTAATTTATGTGCAAACCCAGTCAAGAATGGTTTGTGGCATAACAGATTAGGACACCCTGCAGACCTTCCCTTAAAGTCACTTTCCCATGTAATTCCACAAGTATTACATGAATCAAATAAACATTGCAGCATTTGTCCTTTGGCTAAGCAACATAAATTATCTTTTCCTTATAGTGTATCTATTTCCACACATCCATTTGATCTAGTCCACTGTGACATTTGGGGTCCCTTATCTACAAAATCTATAACCGGTTCATCTTATTTCCTCACCATTGTTGATGACCATACAAGATTTACGTGGGTTCACTTATTAGAGAATAAATCCCAAACCAGAAATCATATTCAAACATTCTTCAATTTGGTTGAAACACAATTCAATGCTAAAATCAAAATCTTAAGGTCTGATAATGGTGCTGAATTCAACATGGATTCCTTCTATGCATCAAAAGGTACCATTCATCAACTTAGTTGTGTTGAAACACCCCAACAAAACTCAACTGTGGAACGCAAACATCAGCATATCCTCAATGTGGCTAGGTCTCTCCTGTTTCAATCACATTTGCCCCTACGGTTTTGGGGGGATTGCATCCTTACTGCAGTCCACTTAATAAACCGAATTCCCACCCCTATACTACAAAACAAATCCCCTTATGAAATTTTGTTCAAAACTTTCCCATCATACTCTCACTTACGAGTATTTGGCTGCCTTTGCTATGCAAACACTCTTCTTCGCAATAGACACAAGTTCGACCCTAGAGCTAAGCCTTGTATATTTCTCGGGTATCCATATGGAATAAAAGGGTACAAACTCTATGACTTAGATCTTCATACTGTTTTTATATCACGAGATGTAGTGTTTCATGAATACACATTTCCCTTTGCAGTCAAACACACCAACACTGCAACAAATTCTGCATTACCATTACCTGTCCCAATAAATGAGAATGAATCAATACCTTTTGATCCCTTACTTCCACCCCCTATTTCAACTCCTCAGCATTCTCGTGATAACTTGCTTTCTAATCCTAATTCATATTCTCAGAATTCCACTCCAATACCCTGTACTGATTCTGTTTCAGTAAATCCAATACCTACTCGAAAGTCTTCTAGAATTAAACATCCACCTGGATACTTGCATGCTTATCACTGTCATATTGCCACTTCCACTTCAGACCCCACACCCTCGTCTTCAGCTTCAGGTATTCCCTACTCACTCTCTTCAGTCATTTCTTATGATAAATTGTCTTCTTCCCAGAAATTTTTTAGCCTTTCAATATCTGCACTTGTTGAACCAAAATCCTATGCTAAAGCTGTTCAACATGAGGAGTGGCGTGCAGCTATGGCTACTGAAATCCAGGCTCTTGAACTCAATGATACATGGACCATTGTTGACCTTCCTGCTTCCAAACATGTAATTGGTTGCAAATGGGTCTACAAAGTAAAATTCAAATCTGATGGGACTTTGGAGAGGTATAAAGCCAGGTTGGTTGCCAAGGGGTATAACCAATGTGAGGGCTTGGATTACTATGAAACTTTCTCTCCTGTTGCAAAACTCACCACAGTGCGTACTTTCTTAGCAGTGGCAGCTGTCAAACAATGGCATCTCCATCAATTGGATGTTAACAATGCCTTTCTTCATGGTCAATTGGATGAAGAGGTGTATATGTCTTTACCTCCTGGATTTACTACGCAGGGGGAGTCCAAAGTTTGCAAGTTAAACAAATCCCTTTATGGCCTCAAGCAAGCTTCAAGGCAATGGTTTGCTAAGTTTTCTACTGCTTTGCTTGATTTTGGATTCACACAATCCAAGGCTGACTATACTCTTTTCACACGAAATCTCAAGGGATCATTCATTGCATTGCTTGTATATGTTGATGATATCGTGGTTGCAAGTGATAATTCAGCTACGGTTACACATTTTATTCAAATGCTTAATGACAGATTTCAACTCAAGGATCTTGGTCAGCTGAAATATTTTCTTGGCTTAGAGATTGCTCGTAGTGAGCTAGGGATTTCTGTCTGTCAAAGAAAATATGCCCTCGAAGTCCTTGAAGATTCAGGTATGTTGGCTTCTAAGCCAGTCAATTTTCCCATGGAGCCCAATGTAAAACTCTCCAAGGATTCTGGACAACTCTTGCCAAATCCCACAGAATACAGGCGACTTGTTGGACGCCTACTTTATCTCACAATCACAAGGCCTGATATTTCTTTTGCTACACAAGTTTTAAGTCAATTTATGGACACACCTCGAGCTCCTCATTTAACTGCAGCCACAAGGGTCTTACGATACATTAAATCTTCTCCTGCACAGGGACTGTTCTTCCCAGTCACCTCTACCTTACAAATGAAGGCTTTTTATGACTTTGAATGGGCAAGTTGTGTGGATACTAGAAAGTCAGTAACAGGTTATTGCATATTCCTTGATAATTCTTTAATTTCATGGAAATCAAAGAAACAAACCACGGTCTCAAGGTCCTCTGCAGAGGCTGAGTACAGAGCCATGGCATCTACTTCTTGTGAAATTGTATGGCTTCGTAATCTTCTACAAGATCTGCAAATTCCACCTCAGGTTACTCTTCTTTATTGTGACAGTAAAGCTGCTCTTCATATTGCTGCAAACCCTGTGTATCATGAGCGTACCAAGCACATTGACATTGATTGTCATGTGGTTCGCGAGAAGATTCAAGAGGGTATTTTACGCACTTTTCATGTTTCATCCAGAAACCAGCTTGCAGATGTCTTTACTAAGGCACTTGGATTCTCTCTTTTCTTCCCTTTGGTGTCCAAGATGAGTCTTCATAACATCTATTCTCCTACATCTTCTATGCCTCATCTTGAGGGGGAGTATTGAAATGTATAAATCCAGAACAACGTCTGCAACAAACCATTCCACCTCTGCAACAAGCAGCTGTATTTTTTGTATTTATAGTTTGTTACAGTAGTCAGTTAAGGATTGTTATTCTGCACATAACAGAATAAATCCATGCATATAAACGTGTAATTAGTTTGTTCATAACAGACTCACCCCATGTATATATAAGGATACAATGCAGAGAAGTAAATATACACAGAAATTATATTTTCTCATCTTCAGTCTATCAAATTCAATATACTCACCGAGAGCATCTTCTTAGAACATTCACCTCTGAATTATTTATATATATATATATATATATATATATAAAATCCCTTTTGGGGGGGATAATTTTTCTAAAACCATAGAAAACACAGACAAGGAGCCTAGTTCGTTGTTTATGAACAGAATGTATTAATAATTTGTTGATGCTTCTATTATTTTTCTATTATTTTATTACATATTATTCTCAGTTGCCATGTTAAATAAATAATTAGGTAAATATTATTCATTATTTCCCGGGCAGTAATCAATCAAGGAAAAGGATAAAGGATTTGATCAACTCTATTAAAAAATTATTTCATCTGAAAATTTAAGCTAATAAGTGAGGTTCCATAATATGATTTATATTATTCTCTATCACACTTCCTCGATGTGAAAGTTTTTTAGCTTTGAAATTTGCACAAACTCATATTATCTTATACTTGATTTGTATCAAATAAAATAAAGTCGGTGAGATCAAGGTTATTGATACCGTTTTGTTTCGTTCAAAACGTTTCGTATCAGGAAAAAAAATAAAAATAAAACAGCATCGTTTTTGTCTCATTTTAAATACCGATCTATACCAAAAATACCAGTCGAAACACTTCAAATTACTCCGGGTGTGCCGTTTCTGTCAAAAGAAAAATTCATTTCCCGTGTTAATGTTAATTAGCGGGTAGGAGATGTGTTGTTGGTCACATCACACTGTTATTGATGTGACCAATGAATATATATACACATGTGTGCGCGCGCGCGCGCGCTAAAATAAAAATAAAAATATTATAAAAAAAATAGAATTGTTATTAACTTTGATTTTATAAAAAATAAAATTATATATATATATATATATATATATATATATATATATATATATATATATATATATATATATATATATAGTACAAAACATACAAAACACAAGTATGAACCGTAAAAACCAAACATCAAACTGATATTGATAATCTTGAGTGAAATTCGAACTCGTGATCGTTGGGCCAACAAGATTCTGATACCATGTTAAAGAACCATTTTACCTACAACTTTAAGTTTTTAGGTATGTTGGTTCATTGACAAATTAAAGACAATTAAAAATTATTTCTATCATCTAATCAAGAGATGATCAAATATTCTATATAATTTGTTTTGTTTTATTTCTTTATTTGTTTTATCATGTGACCGTACAAATCCTATGCGAATCAAATGCATAACATACAATCAAATTATTGAATAATAATATTATTTTTTTATTATAATTTTCTTATATAATCAGGGTACCAGCTATATTTTGTTCTAGATATTAGCTTTTACTTTTTTTAATAGACGACTTTACATGTCATACCATGAAAAATAAAATTATTATAAGTTTGGGGGGTGTTAAGAAAATAATTAAGATAAATATTTTTAATTATTTCTTGAACAATAAAAGAAAAAAATCAAAGAATCGAACAACTCAGGATAATGATAAAAAATTTCAGTCATCTAATTTTTATATTTTATTTTATTTTACCTTCTTATTTATCTCATGGTATAGATATTATGAGTTGAATGTATAATATATTATTAAATTATCCAATTAAAACACATTTTCGTTCAAATTTTCCTGGCAATCGTCGTTTTCTTACCTTCTAGATTATTATCATTTTTCGTATTTTTTTCAAGACATGAACAAGTCTTCAGTAGATTATAAGTTGGAGCATCACCTATCAAAATAGTCAATATTTTACTTGTTATAAATTTATAAAAAAAAATATTTTTCAAAAATAAGATTTAATCACATCCAAACAAAAAAGCTATCAAAATCATAATAAAAATGCTCATAATTGTTTTTTTTAAAATAATATACGAAATCAAATCCGAATCATATAAAATACAAGTTGATGGTAGAGTGATTATTGACTAGTCGTAGATGGAATTGAAACTTGTTAATCTCTATAGCAGTAGCAGTCATAAATTAATTCCGGGAGGGTGATAGTTTGAGCTCTAGGTCAAATTTTCACAATTCGACAAGTAAAGGCAAGCGCCAACGCCGTGTCTCGGCCGCTGCCTGGCCGGTGACATCACAGTTACACGACATATATATAGGATTAAATTAAACATATGTGGGAATGGGAAGAACAACGCAGCCCCCTGTCTGAGATGATCTCAGATTGCCTCCTCGCCCTCGTGTACTTATTTTATATTTCCTCTCTGGAACTTGGAATATGGTATCTGCTGTAAATAGTACTGACTGCCATTCTGAAAATTAATAAATAAATATTTTGTAACCTTTATTAAATTCATCCCAGTCCATAAATGTAGTCTAAGAGCATCTTTTTGATTTTTTTTAAATTAAATTTTAATTATATTATGAGTTAACTTATCTGGCAGAATTGAGATGATGAAGTCAACTCCAATCCATTATTTTTAAAACCAGGACCATGAATAATATCAATATTTTGAATCTCTTTGCTTTTATGTTTTAATTACACTTTTAAAAGAATTATTTTTTATATTTATTTTCCTTGTTTAAAATTATTTTAAAAAAACCCATTAAAACGCTAATATCCTGAAACTCGTGCTTGAAAAGTATAGGATTGACGCGAAAGATTGTGGCAAGTGGCATCGAGCATTTGATAATCTCCGGTTCCTCAAGCCAGTAATATTCGAATGAAATGCAGCCGAAATCTGAAAGATTTCGGCCGCGTTTCAGCAAAAAGTCTTTGAATCCAGAAGGGTCACGAATCAGTCTAGCTTTGATTTTTTGCGTTAAATAAGTTGGATAAAATAGAATAATAAACTGACTGGACTGTTTATTGATTGATTGTGATTCAAGTAATATCAATTTCCATTCACAGGGAGTGATACCGATGTTTCTCTCCAGGAAAATAATATGCATGGAAATGTCATCAGGGCATGACAAGCGGTCGATCCCTTTGCTAAGGAGGAAACTAATTAATATTTATTTTAATTAATACTAACATTTAATCAACGTTTTTCATAAATTATGATATTTTTCAATTTTAAAACAAAAATATATAACACAATGATCAATGACAAGAAATATATAAATAAAAACAACAAGCAATTAATGAATAATTTTCACAGTAAAATCCAGATTTAAATATCCTAATTTTTTTAGGGATTTGACCATCTTAACCCGTGAGTGAATCTAGGTCAAATATCAAATAAAATCAATTGAAAATTAGTTTAGTTTGATCTAACCGACTTGATAAAACTACATGCGATCAATCTAGTAACGATTAAATTTGATTTTCTTTTTAAAAAAATTAAAATAATACTGTTTAATAAAAAAAATTCTGGTTGAACCACCCCATAAGTCTTGAATCAACTTAATAAATATAATATCCATTGTTTCTTTTTTTTTATGTTAGAGTTGTTTTTTAAAGTATTTTTTATTAAAAAAAATCAAAATAAAATACTTTCTCAAGAAAATATTTTTGATATCATCATATTAAAATTATCTAAAATAAATTTAAAAAATTTAATTTAGAATATAAAATAAAAATGAAAATGAAAAATAATTTTTTTTCCAAAAATATTTTTAAAATACACTCTAAGGGTCATACCGCAGGAGAGATCAAGCACGAATTAATTGCAATAGATAGGAAGAGAGAGGAGTAAATTCAAGAAAATAAAAACCCAAAAATATGCACAGAAATCACAACTTTGCAATTGCAAGCTTCTGTCCTTTCCACACTTCCATTTTTGTACTCCGTAGCAACGTTTTTGTTCTCGAGAAAACTCTTTATTTGGTTCAATCTGATGAAAACGAAGAGACGATAAAAACCCAAAATTTTATTCGCATCAAATTACAAATTTAGTATTTTTGGTATTATATTTTAAAAGTATTTTAAAAAAAATTATTTTTATTTTAAATTTTAAATAAAAAAAAATTAGTTTTTTTAAATCATTTTGATTTATTGATATCAAAAATAATTTTTTAAAATATTATTTTAATATATTTCTGAATAAAAAACACTTAAAAAAAACTGCAATTAGAATCATAAACAGTCACTTGCCGCAACGAGGCTTGTATCCATTTCATGCTACTGTTTTCGTTCAATCCTGCCATGAAACGATGATACGAGTGTAGGTATTTTATAATGTTTATTAAAAAATAATATAAATTATATTTTATTATTTAATATGTTATTAAATTCTTATTAATTAAACAATTATGAATTTGAAATTCTTTACCATTATATTTGATAAAAAATAAGTAAAACATAATACTAAGTATATACAATTTTCAAACTGAAAAATATTTTACTTGAAAAATATATTAAAAATAATAAAAATTATTCCTTAAAATCTTATTTAAAAGTTTTAATTTATAAATAAAAAAGTTCCTTAACATATTTGAGTGGCTATAAAAAATTTTAACCTAATATAACGTCTACTCCAGCATGTCACTCTTTAACTCCTTACCTCCATGGATAATTCAAACATAGGTGGCTAGTTGACTTGCCATCAGACCGTCCATCCTCTGGCTATACTTTTATCTGAATCCTAGGTTACTCGGGTCAGCTCAAGAATTGATTTTTTTTATATATATAAAAAATTATTTTAATTCTTCAAAAAACTATATTTTTATATAAAAATAATTGTCAAGATGAAATTTAATCTTTATTAGATTTCATGTTAGTCGGATTATAAATTGCTCGGGCAGGTTAGATTTTATAACTATTAAGTGTTTATTTAAAAGTTTGGTTGGTGTCATTTTTTAATATATTTTTTGTTTAGAAATATATCAAAATAATATATTTTTTTTATTTTTTTTAAATTATTTTTGATATCGTCATATAAAATTAATTAAAACATCAAATATTTTTGATTTAAAATAATAAAAAATCAATATTTGTTTAGAGCTCATTGCCTACCTAACAAAACAACTCCCTCTTTACACCCCGTGTGAAATTGACAATGAAATCGAAAAATATATTCAATAATGGAGAGCAGGAAACTGTGATGAGACAGGCAAAGTATCAAAAGGCGGCTACTATTTTGTATGACTTCATAAAGTCAACAATCTCCAACCCTCCCACCCTTCCCTCGCCCTTCCTATTCCCTCGTTCCTCTTCCTTATATTTATTACTTCTTGGCAAACACCAACCCGTCCCATCTATCTTTCTTAAACAGATCCTTCGAAAACTCGAAAGCAGGTACAGGAAAAAAAAATGTTGAAAATAGAAGTTGCCAAACCTGCGCCAGGCATGGATTTCGACTTCAACGAGGCTCGACCTCTGCCATTCTTGAGTGCTCCTTCTACACCGAAACGGTTTGGGGATTACACCTTAAGCGCTCCAACAAGCCCTTCACGTGCCGACGATTTCTATAGTTACTTCGACAGCTTGACTGATAGCAATGAAGAAGGAACTGGGATTCCTTTTCACTGGGAAGAAAGGCCCGGAACTCCTAAATCGCCTCGGGCAACAACTGACACTAATACTGAAGATGATTTCGCTTTTGATTTCAGTGCCGGATTAGGAAAGGAATCACTCTCAGCAGATGAACTTTTTTATGGAGGCAAAATCCGGCCCCTGAAGCTTCCTCCTAGATTACAAGTCGATGATTCTACCCAGAGAATCCCACTCTCCTCACCAAGTTCTCCAATACAGAAAGGGAAAAAAATGATACGTGAAGCTTTTTCGCCAAGAAAAAAGAAAGATTTAGATCCATTTGCAACTGCAGTTGAAAACACTCGCAAGAGAGCAGAAAATGAAAGAGGGAGGGAGAGGGAAAGAGGTTCAGGGTTAACATCCAGTTCAAGCCGTAGAGCATCAAGATCTCTGTCTCCGTTTAGAGTATCCGAATATCCATGGGAACAAGCCAACCAATCAGCACCCAATCCAAAAGTCTCAGTACCATCTAATTCTTCTTCTTCAAAGAGCTCTTCAAAAAAGTGGAGGCTGAGAGATTTATTCCTCTTTAGAAGCGCGTCCGAAGGACATGCGCATGATAAGGATCATCTCAGAAAGTACTCAGGTTTGTTCAAAAAACATGAAGATGGTAAAGATACGAGCTTGCGGCCCACAGACAATTCAGGCTCGGTGTCTTCTAAAAGGAAAGGACCGGTGTCGGCACATGAGTTACATTACACAGTGAATAAAGCTGTATCAGATAATCTGAAGAAGAAAACTTTCTTGCCTTACAAACAAGGCATTTTTGGGAGATTGGCTTTCAATCCAGCTGCCCATGCTCTTGCCAATGGCTTTGGAACTTTTACGCGTTAATCAAAATTTATTCTTCTCCAGGAGTACAAGTTTCCCTTTGTTGTTAATATAGTAAACTGTTTCTCAAAGAGAAGGATATGCACAATGAAAGTTCCTGCTGAATTCTGATCTTTATTTCATTGATTTCTTCCAAGTGCCTATAGCTATATGTCAATTCCTTCTCTTTCTTTCAGTCCTTTTCAATTGCAAAAACATGGTAAATATTGGAAACACGGAATCGAAATCTCATATCTCTTATCTTTTCAATGTCAATTTCTTTAATTTTTAGCATCATTGAACTTTGAGACGATTTTTCACCACCCATTGCCTCACGAAACATAAGTTCTGCGGGCAACTACGTTAAGGAATGAAAATGTTTCTCTACACATGGTTTAACAGAACAGAGGATCCTTGCATTACCCCCCGCCCCCAATTTACCCAATCAACTAATCATCCTTAACAACTCGAAGTGTCAAGGAAACAGAAGATGGATCGGGTTAGAAACAGTGGTTTCTGTAGTATATGGTTATGAAATAAATTATTCAAAGCTACGATTCTTGCTTATATTATGGTGTCTTGGCAACTTCTGATTACCATTTCAACATTCCAAAAGGTCAAAAGGTGACGGCACGACAGTTGTCCCTCTATTTTTTTTTAATTATAAACCACTTGTCATGCATGGAAGCTTTTGAAAGAAACCACCGGATGACCTTCTAAATATGGTTTTCATCGCACATGAAATGAATTTTCTGTGAAGGAAAATAAGCAAGCAACCGGTGAGGGAACCCAAATAGAAAGAGTCAACTTCTAGATATGGGAAGACTTCATAATCACGGCTGATACTTCATTCTTGTTATCGATAAAGTTTATTAAACCGGGCTTCGTCACTCGGAAAAAACTCGGCACCGTTTCATCTAAACTAAATGTAAAAAGTCAACTAGAAACTAATATGATCTAATGCACGCATAGCAAAACCCAGTTTGACTTTTAGCTTTTTTCAAGAAAAAAATATTGTTTTAATAACACAAAATCAACCTTTCTAATTTTAGCCTTAGACCACATCTTGTTCCGAGATAGGTTTAATTTCCATGGACTCTAATGCAACTCGAAGCGCCCTGTTTTCAACCAAAAACCTAGCACCTACGGAAATGCAGCAATGCAACTCGTAGAATCTAGCAAACCAACTACTCGAGATGACCAAACATTATGCTGAATTTGGTGGTGCATTGTCTATCCGTCCGATTATAAGTTGCATTCACACTGCACCCGCCAACGAAGTACCATGTATTGCATTTATGTTTCAAAGTATACTATTTTTAAAATATTTATTTTTATTTAGAAATACTTTAAAATAATATATTTTTATTTTTAAAAATTTATTTTTGATATCAGTATATTAAAATAATCGAAAAATATATAAAAAATAATTTAAACAAAAATATTTTTTTTCAAAATTAAATCCACTTTTAGGTTTCTCAAAAGCTCTCAATTTTTTTTTAAAAAAAAGAAAAAAGTGAAAAATAAATAATGCTTTGGATAAATCAACATGCACAATTGTTCAGAATGTTCGTTGAATGGAGAGTTTAGGATCTTGTTGAAGAAATATTAAAAAATATATTGAAAATCTGACCAAGACTTCACTAATTGAAAGTTGGAGAACCAACATGGACAGTATAGCAAAGTTTGTCAGTCCAATTTTGACAAGTAAAAGATTATTTAAGAAGAAAGTTGAATAGTAGAGCCAAATTGCAAATATCTAAGAAAGAAAATGACCTAATTGAACTTTAGAAGAGTTTAATCGACTTAATCATGGGTGAAATTAAAAACACTAGAAGGTTGAATAGTTAAATGAGGACTGAATTGAATAAATCTAAAAACAAAGATCTTCTTGTAAGGAGCGCGGAAATCGAAAAATCCAATTGTAAATCTCCACGGGTGATATTGAAGACATTATCAAAGACAAAGACGATCTTGGATTGAATGAAAGTTTAAAGAACGACTTTAATTTTACCTACTGTCGTCTGGTTTTGAATTAGGCCAGAATGACATGTCTTTCGAATACTGTTTATTTTCTTCTTCATTTTGAACCAGAGAAGCTGCCCGAGAAGTCACAAAAATAGCCTTGATTCAACTCAACAGTGTTTGGTTCTCATCTCAAGTTTCTTGTTTCCCATCCTAGCTATGAGTAGACGTTCGATCCTTTTCTAGCTCATTGCTTGATCTGTTTTCCTCGGGAGCTCACATGTTAGTCAAAATGATGAGCAGTTCTGGGAAGCTTATCTCTTTCTTTCCATGGCTTGAAGGAACCGGGAACTTGTGTCAGGCTCGGTTTCATTTTGTTTTTTCTTTCTTTCATGGGCTGCCAATCTTCTGGCCTGTACTCTCTTAGCTTTGGGCCCCAGAATTATATCTTCCTTGTATGGGCTGCACTGATTTATTTAAGCCTTGTATGCTTGACGGGCTGGGTCTGTGCCTTTTCACATTTTCCCTAGGCTATGAAAAAACACAGGCAATAAAATTTATTTATTCCATTGGGCTTTTATTAAAAAGCTCATTGGGCTTTTATACCTATTTTTTCAAGATTAAAAAATTATCAATCTTATCTTTCTAAATGGAAAATATATTTATTACATTAACATCTGTAAATTACAGTTCTCGTGTTTTAAATGAAAAAAATATTATTTTAATCAAAATATATATTTTTTAATTTTAATTCAGGATGCCAAAATAATTATTGAATTGATATATCAATATCAAAATTGAAAGTATCATCTTAACATTTAATAATGCTCTTAATATTACTAACATTAGATTTAAGAATATTAACACTGCATTTAAATAAATTTTAGCCAAAAAATTCACTCACATCAAAGTTAAGAATATCAAATATTTTTTTTCCATGTAATACTTGTCAACGTCAGAATTAAAAGTATTTAAATTTATAATTCAATATTCATTAATATTAGGATCAAGAATATTGCAGGTAAACCAATGATAGTATAACGCAACAAATCATAAACAATTCAAGATAAAATCAGCAAATATAACTTATCTCATGCAGAACATTTTATAAATAATAATATATTTATTTTTGCATAATTTTTTTTACCATAAAATATTTTTCGACTATTTAGGGTATCATACCATAACTATTCTTTTAAGAGGACTTTTCCGCTCTGAAAGTAAAATATCTTTTGTTTTTAAAGGTGGTCGCTATGTCGGCTAGCCACAACAGTGAAACACAATCTAAATAATTGGAATCCATTTTTAAAACAGTTTTTTTTTTATTAAAAAAAACTAAATTGGATTTCTATATTTGTAGTCTCTAAATACGTGTTTTTTTAGCGCTTTGAATTGGCATTTTATTTTTATATATTTAAAATTATCTTATATATTGATTGGCTTAGATTTAGATGAGAAAGCCTTTCTCTTCCATGAAATTTTTATCTTTAACAAAATAAAAAAAAGAAAAGAAAAGAAAAGAAAAGGAAGGCTTCTTTAAAGATGCATATCCACCTATTATACACAAATTACCATCGATTTTTTTTAAAATTATTATTATTATCATATTATTTTTATTCGAGAAAACCTCATATTTTGAAAAACACACTTTGTAGGTTTAGATAAACAAATAAATCCTAATTCTTTTAAATTCTTATAAAAAATGCATGTTTTAATTCAAACTTAAAATAATTTTATTATTTTTTTTACTCCGTAAGGAAAACAAACACGTGCAATGTTGTGCCAGAAAACTAAGAAACGAAAATGGCGGGTGTGCCTTGCTAGACATGCAGCTAAAATACATGATCAAACGATTTGGAATTTGCAGGATGACAGGAGGGAATGAACTTGGACGGTACATAGGACCACACAGATACATGCATTACAACTTGCAAGCTTCCTTTTTGCTGGCAAATGGCAAGCATGAAAAACACAATTTTACCTTCCGAGGATAATGCTGTGTGGTATGGATGAACTCGAAAGAGAAATCTCCCATGAAGCACAACATGGGACCTCTCTTACAATAAACAATGCTGAACTCGAAAGAAAATGTGCAGAGATTTCTTTAAAAGTCGTTTATTTATGGTGTATGCTATGGCTGTTTCCACTCTCAAATCTCAAGTGAGCCAATATCTTAGCATTTTAAATCTTAAGCCAAAAGGTATCAATATTTTATCATTGAAGATAGCTATCCAAATTGCTCCATGTCCAGGCCAAGTCACGGTGAGCATCGAAGGTTTCCTTGGATATATTGTATAATGTTAGGTTTTTGTTTGTTGAAAAAAAACGAGGATGATAAACACAGACACATTGTGGTTGAAGAAACAGAAATAAAATTCTTAAAATAAAACATTTTTTAATGTCTATATTTTAAGACCCAGTTGGCAAATGGTCACCCTTTTAGTTAGCATTTTTTTATTGTTAAAAAATCTCTAAAAAGATTTAGGAGCACTGACTTAGAGAATAATATAAATTATATATTAAAGTTTCACTTAACAACTTGAGCTTTTAGATATGATAGTTTATTGAGATAATATCAGAGTTTTATTGACCCAGCGGTCACGAGTTCAAATATTATCACCATAATTTAATTTGATAAAAATTAACCACAAAATAGTGCGGGTGTGTATGTAAGTTTAAAGTTCAAAGAGCTTTTATTTGAGGGAGTATATTGGAGAATAATATAAATTATATTTTTAAGTTTCAACTAACAACTCAAGTTTTTAGATGAAATGATTCATTAACACACGGAACTAGATAATCTGATTATATAGCAATAGCCAATTAGTGGGTTTCTTCTATGAATTTTCGTTTTCAAGTGATTCGATATAAATTTTCTTGAACCTGGCAATCCCATGTTAATCGGGAATTATTTGCAACCTTTCCCCTTCTCTACTTTCCCTCCATGGGAGGGTGCTGAAGCTTTGAAAGAAGTATCCCTCTTGTTAACGAAGTTTAAACCTATCTTTCTGTGCTTCGACAGCTACATTTAGATTGCAATCACGCACTAATTACCCTTTATTTCTTGATTAACTTCGGATAAGCAATATTTTATCAGCACTTACACTTGTATTCTGAGACAAATAAGAATTTTCGTGTTGTCTTGTTGGGTCGTCAATCATGACCTTAAAAATCAATGTGATTACATGAAGGGCCCAAGTTCGCTCTTGTATTAAGCTATGATCGCAAAAGCAGTTAAATGTCACATACGACTAAAGATAAGGAATGGAAAATCAATCATGCAGTGTCTCATCACAGCCTCAATAATTGGAAGGCAACGAGCCAACGACAAAGGCTGCTTAGAACGTAGAATCATTGTATTATCTCTTTAATTAATCTCGAAGATCTCTTTATAACATGCATTCTGTCAAACAATCTGTTTGTTTTTCACTTCGATTTAAATATTTTTATATTTTATATCAAAAATAATTATTAAAATAAATATTAATTAATACATTTCTGAATAATTTTTTTTATAAACAACTTCAACTATATTAACAAATAATCACCGTGTTCCCCATTAGACACAATATTCAAAATAGATTAAGAGAGTATTTGAGAGTTTGTTTGGGAAATGTTTTTGAAAATTTTATTTTATTTTTATTTTAAATTAAAAAAATTTGTGTTTTCATATCATTTTTGTGTGATGATGTCAAAAATAATTTTTTAAAAATTAAAAAAATAATTTTAACCACACTCTCAAATAAATATTAAATCTTCGTTTATTTTTTTCTATGATATAACGCTTTGCATTTTGCATAATATTTTAGTCATGATTTAAGAGTATTTAGTTAATCAACATATAATTAAAAAAAAAAACAATTTCTAGGGTTTTTTTTAAAAAAAAAATATATGACAGCAAAATCTATTATAATTCTGGATGCACACTAAAATGTTTGTGACATTGATCAAAAAAGATTTTTCCAAACCACATGAATCAAAATCCATCCTTTCAGGTTACTAGCTTTTAATAGTATTAAAGTGATCTTGATAGATGATCTGTCCTTAGGAATAGCTGGGTTCTATCACTGTTTCAAGTCACTGGATGTGATCTTAGCTTTATGTTGCATCAATGGAATTTGACCTTTCCTTTCTCCATTTTAGCTCTGGAAACCAACTTGTTGGTTGATCTTACACGCCAAGTGTGATTGCGAAAATATGTCCCTTTTGTCCAATCACTGCATGTGCTCCATGGGTTCAGAGGATCGATTCGAGAAACATTTTATAGAAAAGTGCTAGACACCCTCTTCATGGGTTAATATATATAATAAATTATTTAATCTCAATAGTCTTTGTACAGAATTGAAGGGTTTTCTCGTTAATTAAACCTGAATTGAAATTAGCTCAAAAAAACATTTGAAATTTTCACTGGATTAGGGACACATGGCAAACATTGATTCGAGGTTTTCTTTTTATCAAATTTATCATTGACAAAAGATCATTGGGAGGGTTTCTTTCCAAATAAATAAATACATTTACAGAGTTGTTTGAGCTTATTGTGTGCGTGCGTGCGTGTTAACATCAATTAGATGAAAACTAAATGACCTAATTAAATCTTTAATTTATTTAAGGACTATTGATGCTGTGTGATTTTTTCAGGCACCACCCACGTTTTAGTTGATCATTAGGAGGGTTGTTTTATTTATTTATTAACACTCAATCATGTATGGAATTAATTAGCAAAAAAAAAAGCTGGAAAAAACTCTTTAAATACATCTTTTTAATCCAATAAAATACAATCCACCCACATTAAAAAACTAAAAAAATACCATGAAAACTATACTTCTCGTGCGGGACATAACAGGTGTGAAGCTTGGACAAGCAATTGAGTTCAGTACATGCAACACTCAATTAGAAATCAGAAGTATATGTAGAAAGATTACCGGCCCAGATTACCGGCCCTAACATGCTGCCTCACTTTTTTTTTTTAAAGGAATTTCGATGGTATTTGAGAGTTTAATCCAAAAGTATTTTTGAAACAAATATATTTTAAATTAAAAATTTTAATATTTTTAAATCATTTTGATATGTTAATATTAATAATAATATTTTAAAAAATATATTATTTTAATATATTTTTAAACAAAAAAAAATTCAAAACAAATATAAGAATAGTCAATTCGGCTGTCCTGCATGTTACCAGGTTATCAACAGTATGATCACAGAACTTTAGTTGCCCTTTCTTAAATTTCTCAAACTGACCAGTGCATGGTGGGTGCATACGAAATAGTTTAATCCAATACTAAACTGTTTACATGTACATCGAACATAAGAGATTCCTGCCACAAATCATCAATTTTCACCCACAAATCACTAGGTGGTACTTGCCAAAATGCTAGTTAGTGTCCAACGTTGATGCCGACAAAACCCTTCCTTTTTATCCAGTCGTTTCGAAGGACCCCATCCTGGACACTAACTGGTACATGTGGACATTACTATTGATTAAACATGTGCATGTACTTTACTTTAACTAAAATGTTTGGTACAATTTTAGTTTATGGGATTTCAGGTTTTTTCTTAAGAAAAAAGGTTTTTACTATAATCTGAAATGAAAAATAGTATCAAGCAATGAAAAATAAACAAGTTGATGGGTCTAAAAGTATTTTCAGAAACTTAGTTGTACCAGAACTTAAAGCGATGATTTCCCAACATTAACCAAGTAATTCGAAATGGTATGAGAGGGTACAGTTTTCAAACCTCAATGAATTGAAAAACAGACAACATGAACGATACCTAGGATTTAATACTTGGCTGGAAGACACGAACACCTGTGCCAGTTTTTTACTTCTCTGTGGTCTGAATGAACACATGTACCGAGTAATTAAGACTATGGTCTGACACGGAAAGGGAGAGCAGATTGGGAGCTAAAGGAAGAGTCGCCCCACAAGCAAAAGCAAAATTTCCATGGCGAAATGAATCGAGGAAAGATGAGCTGCACCTCAATAATTAGTGAGAGTTAGGGAGGGGAGGGGGGTCTGGCAAAGCATAAAGAAGTGATGTCGATGCCCTATGTAATGATCAGAGAGGCACATGCCTGTGCCAACATTAACAGAGTCCCTTTTATCATCTTTTGAGTTTTTTTTATCCCTCGCTTTCCCCACATTATGTGGCCCGAACCCTCTTATCTTATCGCATTCAACCCACCCCCCCTCTTTTTTTTCATCACTAAACTTGGTCACATCAAAGCCTCAGGACTCATTTTTCCTTTAATCACAACCAACTTGGGGGGGGTCTGTCTCTTCGCTTTCTCACTTCAGCCGGGACAATCCACCCAAAGCGACCAACAAGCTTCCTAACTCTTCTTTTTAATTCCTACACCTCTCTTTATATGTATCTTCGTGATTGATCAATAGCTCAAAACCTCAAACACGCCATCGATCGCCCTTCGTTTTTCCTGGATTTTATAGCATAGTACTGTAGATATTAGCCCGACGATGCCACCAGTGCATTCTAGCCATGGCTTCCAAATGGACAACCAGGCCATCCTGTCTTTGCTCCGGCATACTGCAAGCGAGAAACGATCAAAATCTAGTGGCGGCGGGATCCTTAAAATGTTCAAGCTCTTCCCCATGTTAACATCAGGTTGCAAGATGGTTGCGCTATTAGGCAGGCCTCGAAAACCTTTACTGAAGGACCATGCGACAACGGGTACCATTTTTGGCTATCGTAAAGGCAGAGTTAGTCTAGCCATACAAGAAGATCCTCATTGTGCGCCGATGTTTGTTATAGAGCTGCCGATGCACTCAAGTCTTTTTCACAGAGAGATGGCATCCGATATAGTAAGGATCGCACTCGAGAGCGAAACCAAGACGCATAAAAAGAAACTATTGGAGGAGTTCGTTTGGGCTGTGTATTGTAACGGAAGAAAGGTTGGGTACTGTATAAGGAGGAAGCAAATGTCTGATGATGAGCTTCATGTCATGCAACTTCTGAAAGGTGTTTCAATGGGCGCAGGTGTGCTTCCTTGCCCGAATAATGAGAAGGAATCAGCAGACGGGGAATTGACGTACATTAGAGCCAGATTCGAGAGAGTGGTTGGATCCAAAGACTCCGAAGCTCTGTACATGATTAATCCTGACGGTGCAGCGGGGCCAGAATTGAGTATTTTCTTTGCAAGGGCTCGCTAGGATTTGTTTACGTGTGGCATTCTACGTTATGTTTGTGAAATTGATCTTTCTAATCATAAGCGCCACAAAAAGTATTTTGTTGATCTCTTTGCTTTTTCTATGCCAAGATCATTACACGAGTTGTGGTTTTGTAGCAAGAAGTCCCATGTAAATTCCATGGTTTTTAAATCTAAAAGAACATTTATCATCCTGCCTTGAATTTTTTTTTAAAAATTTGGCATCCCTGAAGAACCAATTCACAGGCTCTCTTTTAATTACTAGTAAATGTACAGATACTTCATGCCAAGATTCATTTCTTCATATTAAGTTTTTACATTTTCCAGAGCAGAAATCCTGTAGTTGCAGCTCATTTCAGTAGGGAGAAGACAACTTTTACCCTGGGATTTCTTACCTTTCAATACCTTCTGCGCAAGAGTTGTGTGCCAGAACATAAATAAATCTTCGTATTATCATGTGCACCTTCGAAGGAAGGTAATTTTGTTCAGACTGATCCGTTTTACTTTCCTGAAATAATTTCAATCAAATAAACAGGCCAGTGAGGGCCAAAACACAGCATGTGAGATAGCATTAATTGCGCTGCTTTCTTTTTTCCTAGCATCGGCACATTAGGCGTTGGAACTAGTTAGTCAAACATCAGATGTATGGTATAGTGGGGAATGGGGGCTGGATGTGGACTTGAATGTTTTTGGAATATTTGCACACAAACAAGTCTCGAGTCAAGGCTCAAGTGTGACGATAAGGGTTTCGGAGCATGTCAAATGATTTTCCCATCCCTTTTTTCTCCACTCATTCAAAATGAAAGGAAGCTGCAGTTTTCGAGAAGCGAAGAGCTCTGAAGGATAATACATGCTCCCGTTACTCATCGAGCTTTCAGAGAGGCTTCCTCCTGATAAAGGGTGGATTAAAGTGTTCGATAGAAGGTCATTCATATGAAATTTCCGTATCATTACAAACAAAACTAAAATATATAAATCAGTATTTTAATGTGGATTGTGCACGTCATAAAACTACTATTTTGTCCTCGATGCAAGCTTGGATTTACGAGTATAAGAGTTTTTTTTTACATAAGGCTTATTAGTAATTACATGAAAGAAAGGTGTAAAAAATCAATATTTCCATGTGTTTTTAACTATGGATGCAAGGTCATTTAAAGTTTTTTGTTTTAATTTTTTTTATAATTCTCACTAATGATTTAATATATTAATATAGATAAATTCATATGAAAAATTAAAAGTGGTTAGTCTGTGTTACGCACGCGCCATCAAGTGTGGCACCATCACAGCAATGAATGTAATCTTTTAGGGTGGTGAGGCATGTTTTCTCTTAATGACGTGCATAGGAGCTCTAGCAAGGAGTTTTTTGCTCTGCTTCCTCTTTTCTCTTTCTCTTCCTAGAAAATTATGCTTGTCATTGCACAAAAAAACAAAAAGAGTTTAACTATTTGTTTGTTAATTTTAAAAAATAAATAAAATAAGTGCCTATTAAGACATCAATCAGTTGGCCCCGATTGAGTCGGGATAGACCTATTTTCATCCTGACCTATATAATAATGAAATTATATATATATATATATATATATATATTAAGAGTCATTTTAAAAGCAAAAGTGATTTTCTTGCATGTTTTTTAACTAATTTTGTTTGATATCAGGGTTAGACTTACACTGTAAAAATATAAAATTAATATAAAATACCTGATTCTCTCTGAAATTTCCAACAAAACAAAAAAGCATTTGTTCTCATTCATAAAACCAAATTCTAAACGTTTTCGGAATATATTTTCATCAAATAATGTATATTTATCATGTTTTAAAATGTAAAATAAATATTCTGGTAAATTTATGATTATACAATATAATTTTATTAAAATATCTAAAATTCTTCACTAATTAGCTTGTTTAAATAATATTCAAGGTATGAAGGATTTAATTGTAAATTTTAATATTTTGAGGTGTAAAATTACACTACCCAGGATATCCTCGTGTATTAAAAATAAAATAAAAATGCAATGATAAAATGTAAACTTTACAATGATTATGTTTTTCAATAATTATTTTAATTTGAACAAAATTGCTATGGACAAATTGTTTTTGTTACCCCAGATCAGCCTTCTTCATGAACGGGTCCCCTTATGGACTCAATGGCGGGCCCACCTATCCAAGGTCTGAGTATCATTCCATGGAGAAGACGGCCCGTTAACATTATCTGTTATAAATAAGTTGGGTTATATTTTTTTCTTGTCAGTAAACGCTAGGCCCGTCTCTCAACCGGATGGGTTAAATCTCAGAGAGCCTCTCTCGTGATAGACGGCGATTGTTCAAAACTAGTTGGTGTCGGAAGAACGGGCCCAGGTTAAGTCACCGAGGAGCCCAGCTATTAATGTACCCGTTGCACCCAACATTATCCGACCTGGACCCACTATGCAGGCGAATCGACCTCCCACATCTTAACTCCCAGCAGAACAAAATCCAGCCTTGCAGATGCCTGCCTTATTTTATTTTTTTATTCCGTTTCTGCTAAAATACCACGTAAAAATTCAATTATTCATTGACTTATTATATATATATTCCATGTCATATTATAAGCATTTACAGTTCAAGAAATTGAAAAATAAGATATCGATTAATTACTAAGTATACTAAAAATAGTATTCAGTATTTTCTAGTAATGCATCAATAAGTTATTTTAGAGGATTTATTTTATACATTCAAGGTTATATGTGGCAATTATTTAACATTTTCTTACAAAAAAATAATGTGATACCATTATGTGTTTATTTACAATCTGCTTTTCAATTGTTTTTCTAAAATATATCAAATTGATTTTTTAAATAGTTTTGGATGATTTTAATATATTAATGTTAAAAATAAAACATATTTTAAAAAAATGAGTTTAACGTAATTTAATTTTAAAAAAATTAAAAAAACACCACATATACATCACAATAATAATAATAATAATAATAATAATAATAATTTGTCCGGGTCTCGTTTTTTTCATGGGAAGTATCCAATATTGTTAGTTGTATTTTTCTCCGGGTCTCGTTTTTTTCGAGAAGAGAAACAATACACTTCTTCATATATTTAATAATTCATCTCGTAATAAACGACAAGGAACATATTTTTCTTAATTGTCCCATAAAAATAAAAAGCGTTGGCAAAAGACATATTGACCAATTACAAACCTCCATGAAAATAAAGAGTTTAAGTCCTTCCGCATTAAGTTTATGTTTAAGCGTCTGATTTAAGCTGTTTTTTATTTAGAATTGTATTAAAATAATATTTTTTTAATTTTTTAAATAATTATTTTTAACATCAATATATATATATATATATATATAATTTAAAATATTTTTATTTTATTTTTTTTCAATAAAAAACACGATCGTGAATAATAACTAAATAGTTGGGGGTAAAGATCAAAAAGGTTGAAGTTGCGGCGTCGGGGGTCTGGAAAACGTTGAAAGTTATTTAAAAGCCTGCAATTCAGTAATTGACAAAATTATAAAATAATACATGGATGTAAAAACCGGTATAAATAAGAAAATGCAATAAAAAACAATTAAATTGAAAAACTAACTAGAAAATTCAAACTCAAATAAATGTAAAGTTATGATATTGTTTTCAATAGCTCATCTAAGCTTAGATATAGGATTTATTTTATATATCTAATCTATAAATATATTGGAACACACATTCAATTTCAAAATTCAAATTATTTTATATTGCGATCGTTGATGTGATTAATTTTTTAAAAAAATATTTTTAGTAGTTTTTTTTCCAAGCTACGGTTTTACCTTAATTTAACGTGGGTGGCCACAAAACCTGTAGTTCATATTTGAACAGCAAATAATCTCATTTTACTCGAACCTTACCTGGAGTCTCATTACCAAACAGCAACTAAATCATGGCTATTGCAAGGAAAATCTTCATCTGGGCGCTTACTGCGAAGAACATCTAATTTTGAGGCGTGATTGTAATTATATAGTGTCGAGGGGACCAGGCTAAGGAACCTTTCTGCCATGCAGGACCCCTAATTCGGAGAGATTTTTCTTTTTTAAAAAACGCTAAAACATTTGAAAATTAATATTCCTTAAGAGCTGTAAACAGGAGATAAAGAATTACAGTTCGTGATAGTATTTATTATATAAAATTTTAAAAATCCCCGGGGTCTAACAATTTTCAATTCAATTTATCATGTATAGTATTGTGTGGCCGCATGTTTAAAAAAAAATATTTTTTATTTTATAGTATATTAAAATATATTTTTATTTTTTATATTATCACATAAAAAATATTAAATTTTGAATTTTTAAATAAAAAACACTTTCTAAACACACTAGAAAGAAAGTAAAAATTACCCCACTCGTAAGTAATCAACGAATCCTGCTTAGAAATTCGAGAGGATGCTGATGAATGGAAAGTATATATGTATTTTTATTTTTTTATATTATAACTTTTACCGTGTTTGGAGATCATTAAAATTGATTTCTATAAGTTTGATATGCCTATCATATTTTCACGAATTAATTGCTTATATATATATATATATATATATATATTATTGGACAAAATTAGAGTTCATTTGAACTTCTAAGTTCTAATAATACCTACAAAATATGTTGAGCTTGAAAAATCATATTTTCTAAGTACATCCAGCTGGCCATGGAATGATACAAGATAACATATTCAAGAAGCCTAATTAGGTTTTTATGGCTAATTCATTAAATTTACGATTTGTAATTTAATCCAGTACAAGTCTTAACATGGATTAAAAAATATTATCTCAGTAAGATCTAGTTAATATATAAATATAATTAAGTTAACTCGTTTGCATTGAACCGGTCAACATCAAAAGGATTTTTTTAAAAATAAAATAAATTATTCTGGTAAAAAAAATAATTTATTCACATTGAGAATTGAGATTGATCACGACTAGAAAATCAGGATTTTTTTTTCTTGATTAAATTTTCTGATTTTAAATTTGATAATTATTGTATTTTATTTTATAATTGAAACAACTGCTACCGTTCTCTAGCTAAGAAAAACAATCAATCTCAACCATGAAAAAGAACGCGAGCAATGGTATGAAAATTAAAATGGTTCGTGTGTATCACATAGCGGCAAAGGCAAAAACTGTTGAGAGCGAACAAATGGTTGACCTGTTCAAGGAAAAGGACAAACTACCCATTCCAACGCGGTATCGGGCAAAACCCAAAACAGCAAATGACAGAGCTAAACCGAGCAACAAATGGGTTGGAAGGGAACACTGCTGGACCCCACTGATGGCTCAGTTTCTTTCCGATCAGATTGAAAATATCTCTTACAAAAAAAAAATAGTCCACTTTCTGGTCCCACAAGGCAACCTCTTGAAGACAATTATTAAGGAGAGTGTCCTAGTTTGTGAATGAACACTATTTGAAAATGTGGAAAATTTGGAAATCAGTCGGTGAATGAATTAGGGTTTGATGCTAGCTGGAGTCGCAACTGCCCAACTGCTTCTCGGTGGAGTTACATCATCACAGGTCCACTATAAGACTCCAAAAATCCATTAATATTGACACGTGGGCGGCTAGGATGTGATCATGATGCCGCTCCGTTTATATTTGTGGGGTTGCGTAAATCTCATCGTTGTAAACCGCGTGTCTCTCAGTCTCTACTTCCATATTACTTTTATGTTTCTCTGGGGAGTTCAAGATGGCAGTATTACCACTTGTAAACACAGTCTCAATCTCGCATATTAATCCGATGATTCGTTGATTTACCGTATAATTCATACTTATTTTTAATTTAAAATATTTTTTTTATCTAAATGATTTGTTTTTAAAATTACTGATTGAATTATTTTGTTGATCCGCTGGGCCTGCGACTCTTGACTTGGGTAAGTGAGATCTCTGAATTGAATTTTTTATAATAATTATTATTTCGCGTTTTTAGTTTTGATTTTCTTCTTTATATAATAATTATTATTAATTCATTCAACTTTTAAAGTGACCTGTTGAAAATAATTGTACCATCGTTGTACTTTAAATTCAAAGTACCATATACCCCTAATTAAGTCAACATATTCGGATTCGATCTCCGATTTTGAAAGAAAGAAAGAACTAAACTAAAGTGAGAGCAGTGTAATAGACCTAGTTCGAGTTTTGTGTCTTGGGTTTAATAGATAAACTCTAAAATTACAAAATCATACTATTTTAAATTAAAATAAAATTAAACTTGAAATTAACTAATCAATTTAAATTTTTAAGATTTAAAATAAAATTTAATAATTTGATAGTGTATTGAGCCTGCTTGGCAAGTACGAAGTTGACCTATAGGTTTATGTTTAAATATATATTTAATATTGTAATAATTTTATAATTATAATTTTAAAAAATCTATAAGTGATCATGATACATCTTTAGCCTCCGTTAAACAATCAAGGCGTGTAATGTGACCTCCGCTTCGTCTGGAGTCAAATTGCGGTTTATTTATTAGACAAAACAAATTAAAATAAATTCTTGAAACGAAATACAGAACGCAGCACGCCACGAACAGAGCCTACAATTCAGGGCAAAAAATCGGCTGTGACGCAGACGCTCCAAAAGGAAGAGTGGAGTAAGTAACTTTTGTTGAAAAGACCACAAAGTCAAGGGGATTTAACAGGAATCACGTGAGATTCGCACAGGCTGGTTGTGGGACCTTCCTACGTGGAAGACGTAAAAGTCATCCTCTTGAAAAGTGAATACTAATAATTTAAGGGATTCCACTTAACAGTATCTCTTTTTTGAAACGGTTGATCAGAGCCGTTGATTCCAGTTACTGAGGCTATGGATTTGGACTGCCCAGCTGTAAATCTAGCCATTCTAGTCAAAAGTTTTCGACCCCACTTTCCGTTTCAAAACGTTTGTTTTGTGTTAAACAGCTCTGGCCTTCCTGTCATGTTTTAAACGCTCTCCCTCTCTTGTTTATTAACGATAAGCCATTCTGTCTGTGCGGGGGAGAGAGAGAGAGAGAGAGAAAGAGAGTGACGAGTACGAGAATGATTTTTATTAATTTTCTTCTCTGCATCGAGATTGCTTGGTCTCATCCAAATCCCAATACTGCCCCTCAGATTCACTCTCCTAAACTTGTTTCGATTATTGTTTTAATGGCACTGCACAGCTAAGAAATACTTGTATTTTTATGTTTATTTTAAATTAAATATTTTCATATCTTCACAACGTGTTTATATTTTAATTAGTATTATTTCTGGTTATAGATCATGAGGAGCTTTGCCATGGTGAGTGCTTACTAAATTATTCACTTTTAGTCGAAAAACATTTTTGCTGAGGGATTTGCATAAGAAAATAAGTAAGCTTGGTATACTTATAAGATATAATTTGATGATTTACCTATGTCACGGTGTAATTCACAAGTTAATACAAATCTTGTATTAATCAAGTTACTATTAGTTGCTAGTTAATACATTAAATTAGATCAAACTTTATAACTTTTTTTTTTGAAAAAATAGTCATTATTTCTAAATATAGTTTAGGACAAAACCCTCTAGGATAAGACTAATAGAAATAACTTAAATTCATTAAAAAGGAATATCTCAGGGAGAGAGAAAAGAGTGATATGTATATTAATAAGAGCATTTGCAGCAGGGATGCTATCCCCGCATGTAAAATTTAAATAATAAAATTTTATCTATTTTATTTGTATTTTCAGACTGCGATGGGGATGCCGTTTATATATGTAAAAACATTTTAGAGCATTTATAGTAAATAGAGTGAAAAATAATAAATGGGTCATTTTATATATATATATATATATATATATATATATATATATATATATATATATATATATATTAGAAAATAATGTAATTATATAAAAAATATTTATTTTTATTTACAAATACCTTAACAAGAGAGTAAAAAATTATATATAAAATTAATACTTATATTGTTGGAGGGTTTTTTAAAAGCATTCATTTAATTATATAACTTATTCCTATTAATTATATAATCAATGACATAATTAAATTACATGCAAAATAATTTCACTATATTTAAAATAAAAAAAATGGCTCTCCAAAATAGCTTTTATCATTAAAGCACATATCAATAAAAAAAAACCATAAATACACTATTCAAGGAGCTATTTTAAAGATTTGCCTATCTAAAATAACTTTTACCATTAAAGTTACCCTAACAAGTTTAGACAACCAAGCCATTGTTTTGCTTTTGGAATCTTTTTAGTACATTCTAATCAGTAATTAACCTATAATTATGAGATGGATATGTGAAGTTACCTAATTTGGCAAATAAACATATGTACTTGTACACATATATGAAGCACAAATTAAAGTCACCCGTGTACTGAATTCTCTCCCATAATAATACATTCCTATAATAATACATTCCTCGTAGTATCCCCTTAGTCTTGTTTTCTTGATCCACACTTTATCAACCCTTTGGAGACCCAAAATGGTCAAATAACAAAGAGCAGACAAAACAGAATCCGACCTGCAACAAAATTTGGTCGCAGAAAAGAAATCTCGAAAACAAACTCGACCTGGAGGGTACGCACCTGTTCCTGGTCTACACCCTCCCCACCAACTTTACAAAAGCCAGTTTCCTGGAAGAGCCCTCTCTGTCGATTGGGTACCGAACCAAGTTCATGCATCTTTTGTCCCTCTCTCTCTCTCTCTCTCTCTCTCCCCTTTTCTTTACTACTCCATATATAAGCCCCCGATCTCCTTCATCTCGCTCTATTGCTTCTCATCCACTTTCAAAACCAATCCCTTCACTCAATCTCTCTCTTTTTCTTTGAAGCTCCCTTTTTGTGATCTAAATTGTTATGGAAGCAATGAACATGTGTTCTACTTCTTCTTCAGATTCTTCCTCTTCGGACTCTTCTTTCAATGGAAACAAAGCACCAAGAAGTACCATTAAATCTGAAAGAATTAAAGGTCCATGGAGTGCCGAGGAAGACAGGGTTTTGACCAGGCTTGTTGAGCAACATGGAGCCAGAAACTGGTCCTTAATAAGCCGTTACATAAAGGGCCGGTCTGGAAAATCATGCAGGCTTAGGTGGTGCAATCAATTAAGCCCAAATGTGGAGCACCGTCCTTTTTCTCCAGCTGAAGATGAAACAATCCTGGCTGCTCATGCCAGGTTCGGTAATCGATGGGCCACCATTGCAAGGCTGCTGCCAGGTCGGACCGACAACGCGGTCAAGAACCATTGGAACTCCACGTTGAAAAGAAGGGCAAGGGAACGCCAAAGTCAGATGAATTTGGAAGGTAATTTTGATAGTAACTATGGCAACAACAACAATGAAGGCATTGCCATTGATATTAATGTTGCATCAGGATCTATGTCGGATGGCATAATGAGAGAAGAGGAGGATGCGTTGACCACGCTGACTCTAGCACCGCCAGGAATTGGTGGTGGGGTCAGTGACAATAGTGGTGGAATGGTGGTGGCGGAGAGGAGGCCAGAGGGTTTGCCTGCTGGATTTTGGGATGTGATGAGGGATGTGATTGCAAGGGAAGTAAGGGAGTATGTAAGCTCTACCTTGTCCGAGAGTACCTCAGGATTTCATTAGTTGGGGCTAAATTATAGAAGAGGGGATCGAAGCATTAATGCCTGGTGTTGTTAATTTGATTAATCCGGTGGTGTTAATACTTAATATGATCATTATGTTAATTTTTTCTTTCTTAATTTTCTTTCTGGCTAAAATGTAAGATGAAGATTGGCGAGTGCCTGAACTTTTGGCCTTGGATGAATCTTTACAATCCATGTTTCATTACAGCCTGTCCCCAAATAATGAGGTGAATGGATTTTAATTATTTTGCCTTGGTAAATTATAATTATTTTTTTATTTGATATATAGCTTATTTTTCTTATCGATGTGATGAATTTGAAAGAATTTAATATTTTCTTCATGTTTTTAAGTTATTCTCTTACTGTCTATCATGGTTCCTTAAGCTATATCCTTGTTTTAAATTTCTATTAATAATATGATCACATTAATTTCCATGAAATGGGAAACGAGGACTGAGATATGATAGTTTTTAAGAGTCTTTCTCACTCAAAAGAATATTTTTATTTTATATATTAGCATATGAAAATTCTAAAAAAAATATATATTTAATATTATTTTAAATAACATGTATTAAAAAACAAAACTACCACACTCCCCGATCACTCTCTTTAAATTCTTAGATTTGATTAACAGCGTAGGCTCTTAATCTGAATATTAATCTAGAAATAATATTTTTGACAACGAATCTTGGAACTAAAAGACTACGTATATACTCAATGTAACTGTAAATATTTAATTGTGTTTATGATTATGTATATGCTCCCTTGTTTCTTACGTTGTCTCGAGAGAGAAAAAAAAGAGGAGGATTTTGAGTTCTCATTAAAAAACAAGAATGGGTTTTGGGAATATCCGATTAAAAGATTTTTTTTTTTTTTTTGAGAATCTTAATAATCTCAACCTATGAGGTTGAAGGGTTTATATAGAAAAAATATTAGGATATATATATATAGTAGAAAATAGGAGTTTGAGTGCTCTTAAACTTGGGAAAAGCCTTTATTATAAGTCTATCATAAGAGACTCAAAATTGAACAAATAGATTAAAATTGTACATTTTGCTTGACGTAAGTTCATTTCTTCACCCTTATCATCGAAGGAGATTTAATCCTTCCTGGAAATCTAGAAAATTAAGGACCAAAACAAGTGATGGCTGCAGAGTTATTACATTCACCTTAACCTGGTCAGATCATTCCTGGTTGTCACCGTCTTGCCAAGCAGCTCAAGACATTATTAATCTGTATTAATATCAATATTATTTTTTCAATCAAAAAGATAAATATTGGCAATGCTTATCGATTACGAGCTGTTTGTTTTTAATTTCTGTTATCTGGGTAGGAAATCTAATTAACCAGTACAGCTAAAACTTCGAAGAAAATTACTCGAGGCTCAAGATCGAGAAGAATATCATCAGCGATAGTGCCTTCATCAAAGAGTGTGAATCTAGAATAGGAGACTCGGGAGCACCTTTGTTTCCTTCTGCTTGAAAGCATATTCACAAAGCTGTTGGTTGTCCCACTTTATAACGACACTTGAGGATTTTATATTTGAGGAAAGCTACAAAGGCATGCATGTTCTAAATGTGTTAAGTAACAGTAATTTTAATAATTTATGCAGAAGAGCATGCATGGTCCTTGCTCACATGGTATCGCGTCCTTTTTCCGTAGATGTGTTCCATAGCTTTCATAAAATTATAGTTTTTTTTCTTATAATTAAAGTTTTAAATAAAATCTATGTAAAATTATGACATGTGCTGATCAACCAAATATTTTTAATTTTTTTTATCAAATCGAAATGCAATTTCAATTATATTTCACCATGTTACCATTTGAAATTGAACAGTGATCATTTCTGTTCATTGAGCCTAGCCATGACCCTCCTATACGGAGAGGGTTTAGGAACATTAAATATGCACTCAATTATAGTGGGAAAAAATGTCAAGAGGTTATAATTAACTTGTAGTTTTCATTTATTTATTTCAAAATGCAGCTATGATCCATGAAATTAGCATGGCCAGACTACTTTAGAAGAAACTTTCATGCTAGTCAGTGCTATCAATTAGTATCACCAAAACCAAGCTCTTAACATCTCAACTCGATTTCGACAGAACATTTGATTCGGTCCATTCATGTTTTTGTCTGCTTTAATGTTTGGACAGAAAACTTAGGTTCGTGGTCTGATTCATAAGCCACCAATCTCGCTGCGTTTGATTATTTTTGTATGTTATTGTTCTAGTTTTATTGAATTGATTTTTAAGCATGTTTTTCCTCGAAACTTTTATGCGTATTGAAAGAAGTACAAGGGCTTTGTCATCATTGAGTAGAACACTTGTGCTTGATTTTAGCATGCTTGTTTCTGTACATCCACCATTGTAATCGGGAAGGAGGATTTGCAAAAAAGAAAGAGAAAGAAAAAGAAAAACTTTGATCCTCTTTCCTGATAGATGTTTGTTTAATTTCCTCCCAATATAATTTGATTAAATTTTGTGGTTAATTATTTGTTAATTTTTTATTCGTGATAAAAGTTTCTCTTTAAAATTGTACACGACTTTCATATGATAGTGATTCTCCGAAAGCAAGAATAATTTCTTTTGCGCAAAGCAAGTTCTCGGAAGACGGACGGAAAGGAAGAAGGAAGAACATGGACTGGCTTGGTTAAGCAGATGCAATGCAACGACACGGGTTCTACAGAAAGATTCTCAGAAATAAAATAAGATTTATACAAGTCACATGACGATTATTCCTAAAGAAAAATAAAATTATATTATTATTTTAACCGGCTGATTTATTTTTTCGTAAATTGATAATTGCAATATTATAAAGCAACCTTAATTAAATCAATAATAACTTCAAATGTAAGAGATAAAAGAAATAAAAACAACCTTTTATTTGAGAATACTTTCATCATACCAAAGTGTTGCTTGCAATAAGTACTTCATAGGAGTGCAAACATCGAATTATTAGGTTGAATAACTAGGTATAAAAAAGATTACACAATCCTGTAATTTTTATTTGTAAAAAGAAAATCTTTATTTAATCAATCATATTCAATCATGGTTGATGTACCTGATGATTGAATATCACTGGCATGTTGCTTGTTTTATTTCTATCACCGCCATCGAAAATCAGTGACGAGTAGGGGTTGGTGCTGCAAAGAATTTCATCATCCCGGGATAGCACTGCGTGCCATTATCTTCTCCAGAAACAAAGTAGTAAGGCTTCCATTTGTTCAGCACATAAGCAAAACCTTCCCTACTCCCCTGAGTTGTGTTTGCTAACAGTTTTGCTCTGCTAAAATCACATGTTGCATAGCTCCTCAAGTTTGGTAAGAGATAAACACTGTAACCAGTGCTATTTTCTCTCGGAAGATCATACTTAAAAACTGCATCAGAAACAAGCCAGATTGATTATGTAGCTGATACTTTACAATGTTAAAGACAAATAATTAAAATAAATAAATAAAACGATGTGAGAATTAGATTGATTATGTAGCTGATACCTACCTAGTGTGTCGTTAAAGTAAAAGGGCTTATTTTGATTAGCCCAGACAGAATAGTCAATGCCTAACTTCCAATTCTCGGACCCTCCTACAACAATGGTCCTAGTGGCGCCGACTGCTAACAGAGAAGTAGCTAACAGAAAAATGATAAATCCTTGCGTTGTGTTACCGAAACTCATCTTCTCCCTCGAGTTTCTCAAGCTAATGCTTAATGGTTTTCAGAGAAAATAAATCGAGGAGTTGATTTTGTTTTGCAGTGAGAGTAATTGGCCCGAAAGAGTCTCTATATATAGGCGATGATGCCTACATTGTTCAAACCAAACATCCTTATATTCTTGCTTTGAAGTAGTAAAATGTTGAAAATGATCTTCTTATTCAACTCCAATACTTGATATTAATTTTAATTTTATTTTTCACCTTCGAGCTTCCTTAACTCCTCTGGTTTTCACATTTGATTGTTCAAGGCTTTGTAGGCTCCGAGAGAACCACGTTAACAAGAAGCTGGAAAGGTTAGGCAAGTTGATGAATTTTAGCTAATGAGGAAGGAATATTAGCTGGTGATTGTAGGTTAGGTAAATTTCCATGTACAAACTAGAAGATTTGTAAGCCATATTACGGTCACCGGAAAACAAGTAATTTATCAGCGGTCAATTTACGGTGCTTCCTCCTGCCTTAGAACTCAACGACCCTCTTTCAATGTTGACATACCATTTCCATTGTTCTCTAAATAATGAAATATTTTTGCTAAAACAAAGAAGGAATAGAAAGGACTTCTAGACTTAGCTGTGAGGAGGGGTAATATGAAAGGTAAGCTTGGAAAAAATAAAAAAATAAATCCCCAGGTTGCTTTGAAGGTTGACTAAAAATATAATAAAAAATGATTATTTGATGTTGAATCTTTTTATTATTTATTTAATTTAATGTTTATTATTTTATTTTTTTACTTTAAGAGGTATATTATTAGTTTAATTTATTAAGCATTTGCATGTCCATTATTTAGGGCACTCAGAAAAAAAATTAAATAAAAAAATATATATTTAGAATGTGATTGGTTGCTAATAAAAAATAATAATGATAAATCTACTTTGTTGTTTGTGTTTTTTTTCTGCGAGGGATTGTACCCAACAGCAAGTGCAACTGCAATTTTTCCACTGAATATAACTTTAATGTATAATTTCTTCTTTTAATTTTGTATTATTATTATTCATATCACATCAACCTACATAATCTCGTACTGAGATTTGACATGATTGGGCTTTGATTAAATGAAAAATTGACACAGAAAGAAGCTACCGATACTGTTAGCTCGAAAGCAGGCCGGTGTGAAATCCAAGCTTGGCCCAAGGTTAGCTGACAGCCCAACATGTGCATTTGTTCTCTTGCTGCCATCTATCATGGCTACTGTGCCTTTTCTTTGTCCTGGGTGAATGCTTGCTTTGGCTTGTATCTTCCTCTCACTCTCCCACAGAATTTTCTGTGCTTCATGTCAACTGGAAAACCCAAAAGGTATGTTTATGAATGAAGACACGCCATTATGGTTAGGTTTTTAACAAAGTTTAATTCTTCGAAGCTCCCATGTATTGATTTTAGCTTAGGGTTTATGCTTGGTGGTTTTTAGTTTTAAAAGGAACCTTTATGGCTTATTGCACATTTAACTTGTAATCTAAGTACTTCTCTGCATGTTGTCTCACTGTCTTAGTTGTTTATATCATGCAGCAAATCCAGTACTTGCTTTAGTGTTGGGTTCTGAAAGTCTTGTTGCTTAGGTTCTGTAGCCTCAGAAAAGAATCAGGCGAAAATGGATCCTGCTAATAAACAACCTTTGTTTTGTCTGAAATGGCCGTGGGATGTTGACCGACAAGCGAAAAATGGGAAAGTCTGCACCTTGGAAAGTCCTTGGCTGTTCAGGTCCTTGCAGAGTCTGGGATCCGTTGCGCTTAATTCGTTGAACTCGATTTCAGGATCCTCTAATTCTTGGATCAATAATTTTAATCCCATCAATTTGGGTGCCAGAACTGGCCAAGATAACTTTTTGAAGAATCAAAAAAGGGTCTTGACTCCTGAAGAGCAAGGAGAAGCGGAACAAAGAGCATTTGCCTCGGCATTGGCAAATGGGAAAGAGGCTACGGTGCTTGAGTTTTATTCGCCTAAATGCAGGTTGTGCAACTCTTTGCTTAATTTTGTCCTGGAGGTAGAGGGTAGAAACTCCAGTTGGCTCAATGTTGTCATGGCAGATGCAGAGAACGAGAAATGGCTGCCTGAGGTTTTTCACTCACCTCCTGATTATATTGTCGTAAAAAGTCGGAGATTTGAAAACTTCAGTGTAAAATGAGGAATTTCCTAAATGTTTGCTGTTATTTAGTTTTGCACTCAACATTGTTTTGTTATGTGATATAATTTTATTGTGCTGTTTGTAATTTTAGGATTCTTGGCATTTTAGATAATGATTAAATGTAAAACAGTATTGAACGAATAGAGTGATGCAATGATCTTATAGGTTGTGACATTAATATTTGGCAGTCTTCTAACCTGCTCCTTTGTTCAACATCTTACAGAGTTGGAGGTGTAGGCCAGGAGTCAGATAAAGCTGTTTCTGAGTATTAAATTCATTGAAGTTTATTATCGCATAACTGATTGCCATTACTTATCGATGCCCCTTTTCATTGCATCCTCAAACTTCTATATAGGGGGTGTTTGGGAAGCCACCCAAAAGCACTTTTGGGTGCTTTTGGTCTATTTATTATCGCATAACTGATTGCCATTACTTATCGATGCCCCTTTTCATTGCATCCTCAAACTTCTATATACTGTTTTTGTCTCATCTCCATCTACAAACCATCTTGCCACCACAAACCTTTCACTGCCACAAACCTTCATCATCATAATCCTGCAGTGGAGCTAGTGGGATTTTGACTTGATGATTAGACTACCCCACAACACAAACAAATATCAATATCCTTAGCAGTTCCTCTGCTTGATTTGGTTTTTAACCTGTTGTAATCTCTAAGACTTGAATCGGCATTAGTTTGCTATGATGTGCCGGCTGATTAATCTTTATTGATTGTCTGCAGCTACTTCATTATGACATCAAATACGTTCCTTGCTTTGTTCTGCTGGATCAAAATGGGAGGGCACTGGCAAAGACAGGAATTCCAAGTAGTCGACTACATGTAGTTGCTGGCCTATCTCATCTTCTCAAAATGAAACGGGCACAGAATAATAGTGCTTGACTATATTTTGTGTTAAAAACAGATAAAATTACCATGTAAGTTCACAGGAGATAGATTTTTGAATTACAGCGCATAGACAAAGGATAAATTAGTGTCTAGATTGGTTGGTGAATAGCCACAGGAAGCTGATCGTATGCCTAGGCTTACAAGCTCAAACATCAGTTCTTTCCTTATTGTTTCCTCTCTTTGTTTAACCCAGTGAACAACCATAGTTTTTGTTGTTACAAGTATATTAGCTGTAGCTTTCTTGTTCCGGCTATTGAAGCAATATGATCAAACACAGAACAATGAGATATGATCTAATATCTGTTGTTTACTTCTTTAATGATAAATATGCGCATTACATATATATAGAGATGTGGACAACTAACCCAAATGGGTTTTGTATAATGGATCCTAATATAATAGATATAGCACTAACAATACACTAGACAGCTGTGATCATATTGATTCAATACTGGCCGGGTTCCAACGAGCCACTAACCCCGTGTTTGATTTCGTAGGTCTTTAGGGTTGTAGACTTTCAAGTGAACTGGCGGATGTTGGACAGGTCAATTTGTGAGGAAAGCCAGAAGACGCGAACACAATGATAGCGGAAATTCATTCAGATTAATAGTTTTGTGGCTTAAAAAACCTTTAGAACACCTTCTGCCCAGTGGGTGATCCCTGAAAACTTGGCTTCTTTGTTTTCCCAGGTGGCTTCTGTCCTCCAGCAAAACAAAATCACCGCCTCCGAAGACTGGTTTGCTTATCTTAGGAAAGCGTACTTGTTTCTTCTCATGGCATGGGACCAATGAGTTAAGGACTTTTTGTAGTTAGATAGCTAATTAGGTATCTATAAGAATCAGAAATGCGAAGAGATTATGAAAACTATGCATCCAGTGCCACAGGATTTATGCTGGAAATTCTTAGATTCACAAATTAAAAGAGGCTTGTATTAAATAAATGTGCACTGCCAGTTTCCACTGTTTGTCTTTGGGTTGATACCCTGGTGCTCTGAAATTGAGCAGGCCCTTAGGTTCCTGGGATGGGATTGTGTGAAGGGAGTAATGTTTGGGGAAATAACAATGTTGAGCGGAAATGGCATGTGCGCTAAATCTTCTTGAAACTATAATAGTTGACCAAGGTAAAAGAAAACTCAAATTCTCCTGGTTTTCGATTCCATAACATGAAAGGAAACAAGCAATCCACGACAAAAAAGGTACCGAGTCCGAAGCAATAGTAATTAATTTTAACCCTGGTGGCCTCCCCCGGCAATGGCAACATCTCATAATGTATGGTCATAATTCATAAGAAATAATGATACATGCCTTCAAAGAATAAATTATCATACGCACAGGACAATGGAATAAAACCATTTCCCACTTTAGAAAGTGGGCAAAAGGAACAAGGTAGAGTGGGAATGAAATGCAAGTCAAATCTTCTTTTTGGGACTACAACAAGGAGCATAACAAATGGATAGCAATCTTCCGCAATTTCGCCCAAAAAAATAGTGCCGCTACTGCAGTAACAGCAATTTTCATCTAATATACAATGGCATCCAAGAGTCACAGACTGTGCTCATCGTTACAGTTCATAAGCAGCAATGCTCCAACACATACATTCAATTAATAACTCAAACCGCCCACGTTTAAGAATCAAGATTTTCAGGTAGGTGTTGAGGAGAATGCTCTTCTTGCTTGGTTTCTTGCTGGGTTTGGGCTGGCGTTGAAGCTGAACTAGATGTGGCAGGCGCACTTGACCTCGGAACTGGGGGGCTAATCCTTCCATCAATGCAGGAAGAACATTTTCCCTCTGCCCAGCTCTCCATATCGAACTGGCCATATCCCATGATTCTCCTTCCCGAGCAGAGCCTTCCAACCATAACAGCAAGTACACCAAAGAACATGATCACTACAAGCACTGCAATAAACGGACTGATTGAAGTGTGCGTTGAGTGGGTACTGAAAGATTGCGGGGTTATAGACACTGGTGGTGGTTCCTGGTCTAACGGCATTGACATTTTTGGCCAGTTAGCCTTGAAATGCTTCCTGTGAAACTTGAAAGAGAAATGCTTTAAATCAGTGAAAATAGACTTGGGTTTCGAAAAGATTTAAACTTGAAAATGCGAGGGGGGCACGGAGGAAAAAACACTGCATAGACAAAGAGCCCGAGTGTACTGTTCTCGAACAGTTAACAGCTCTTGAAAAGAAACAAAACCTAACGGATTTTTGAGCTTCTCAAACCTAGTGGTGCCATCGACATGTAGCTTGAAACTTCCCAGTGGAGAAAAGCCTAGATAGAGAAGGAACTAGGAAGCACGAATGGACTCCGGTTAGCAGTGCTTTAAGGCTTTAAATGAAACGAATTCCATTTTATTTGTCTCGAGATAGAGGAGAGAGACTGTGTCTAAATCATTCAAGCAAGAGAGAGAGGCCATAGATCTACCCAGTGGCATAGGTCATGAGTTTCCCTACTTTATTAGTGCAAAAATTGGGGAAAGAACCTTGGGACAGTAAAAGGACAAGAGGTAAAGGAGAAAGTAATCAGAAAAGTCAGGGAATCTGAAGGAAGTGACTGAGTAAAAAGTGCAGTACCTTTTTCTAGACAAGCTCTTTTCAAAAAACGTCCACGAGCTGCAGCAGGACAGCACTGCTACTGTAAATAAGATGCCATGGAAAACAAACAACCTTAACCATTTTCAATTTCAAAGCTCCATTCCCTGTGCATGCGCACCAATGCATGTAACTACACTGTACATGGTGTTTATGGATATAGTGAGTTGAGTTCTGACTCGTAGTTATAATCAATTCAAATTATGATATTTTATAACATATAAATTTAATTTATTATAGGTTAAATATATCAGGTTGTGCTTAGATTTTTTTGAGTTATTTCATCATATATATGATGATTAATCTAACCCTTTTACGGTTATATATATAATGTTGAAAGTAGATAAAACCCTTTATGCATGCATGCATGTATGAATGTATAACATAAAAATTACCATAATTTTCACTAAAAAAAAATCAAAGATCACAGCTAAATCTCTTATCATACAATTAGAATGCAGTATGATAATATAAATATTACAAATGAGATAATGTTTTAAATATCACTTCTCATAAAATCAAATACAACCCCATAAATGGGCTACTAACAATTTAGTCATTGTTGTATCTCATGAAAGAGTCTTTACTTAAATGAAAATTTGCTAGTCAGTTGACGCCTGACTAGATTTATTGTAATTTAATTGACCAAGTCAAACTCGATCTTAGTCAAATTAATTTCAATTTTTTTTTTAAAAAATAACATATTAATATTATTTTAATAAAAAATTGCTTTGGATTCTTTTATAGTTCAATCCAAATTGACAATTGTAGTTATCATTGAAGAAATAATATTATATCATTAAGAAAAGAACATATTTATTTATTTTTATTGAAAAAAAAGCAGCAATTGTTTATCAAGATTTTTTTGACTTCCAAAAGATGACACGTGGGTTCACGTGCTACCAGTAGTGGTGACACACAAGACCCACACCTGCCAACATATCATCATTATTCATACATAGTTCTCGAGTACCAGTAAGTTCTATATATAATTTTATGAATTTTAATGCATTCATTTTGTAATTTTAGATGTTCATGTATGTATTTAAATTTTTCTTATTTTTTTTATATAAATATGTAATTTATATACATGTAAGTAAAAATATAATAAATAAAAGAGAATGTGTGTGTTTGTTGTTTTTCCTTTTATTTATTTTTATTTTGTTGAAAAAATTATAAAATGTGAAAACTTTTCATATAACACATGAAAAAAATGTTTTTATTTGAATACAACCAAGTCTATCAAAAATACATACAATCATATCATTTCACACAAAAATATATATTTGCATGCATTTTAAGATTAATAACTAGTTTATTGAATTTATGAGAATCTGGCCAAGTTTCAATTATTAACAAATTTAATTAGTGAAAACTAATGGTAAAAAAAATAATATAAATATTGGACCTACAAGTACGCTGATATTTAAATATTTAGAAGTGACCAAAAGTTTTCCAAATTATTTTGAGTATTCACCAATTCTTAATTTAATATTTTTTTTCACCATAATGCTTAATCATATGAGTATTTGTTGTTCTTTTTAGGGCATTTTATTCTCCAAGATAAATTTGGCACTTTTTCAAAATTAGTGGATAATTCTTTATACTTCAATGTATATAAGTTTTGATTAGATTGGCTTCACTATTTATTAATAAAAAAATATATTATATAATTTTTTTCTCTTCACTCATTTACATCACATCAATTGGAGGAGACTTAGATAGACAGTGCCCTCAAGAAGAAACTTGAGCATCTGAAAATATAGATTGTCAAAGTCAGGATTTTTATTGTAAAATTATAGGAGAAATAAACATTTTTGTTTTTGTTCTAGAAATGAAGATTCTCAATTTTATTAATGAATTGATCTCCCAATAAAGTATTATAAGTTACGAAACCAAGGTAAGCCATTAAAAAGGCTTCAATATTTTCTTCAAATAGATTTAGATGTTGATACTCAAACTTTTAAAGTTGACATTCACCTCGAGTATTCTCAAGATGATGAATATCAATTAGTTCATCATGGTTAGCTTCAAAAGTCTTCTCTAAATAAAAAATTTGGCTCCTACACTCTATCACCATTCTCTTATCCTATATGGATTTTGCATGAATAGATTTAATATCAACATCAAATTGATATATTTCCTAACAAGTTAGGCTATAAGAGTTTTTAAAAATTTTTATTTTATTTTTGTCATGACTTCTTGCTAACTCATCTTTAGTGTGTTGATGTCACCTTAGGTGTTTGCCAATAAGTTACAAATTTGACTCATTTTTACCTTCTATATTATACAAAATATGATTGTGCTTGGAAATTATAAAAAATATTTCTTAAATGAAAGCTAATTTGGGTAAATAAGTTATAATTTCTAATTTTTTTGTATATTTCAAGAATAAGATCATCTTAATAAAGACATGCACTGTTTTATCCAATTCATCTAAGGTCGAGAGGTCATTTCCAAACAAAGCATTCATAATTTTCTTCTCTATGTAATCAAGATTTAATAGAAACACAAGATGATTCCCTATTTTAGTCGAAAAAAAGGATATAAATCCAAAACTACCACCAACAAACACTATTAGACTAGAATTGACATCAACACTATGTTATTTTTTTCCACATCCAATTCATCAATATTTTTTAGAATAGGAATATGGCTTACTTAAGCTAATATCTCTTGGAAACATATCTACATACATCTAAATCCATTAAAGGACTCCTCCCCTTGTTAATTTTAGAAGGCTTAAAGTCCATTTTAATCTCTTCTACAAAATTCTTACAAGTATTCCCCTACATCTTTTGCTTATTTTTAGAAGCTTCTTTTTTCCCTGTTCAAGTAGAGGATTTAAGCTAGTTGAAATAAAAAAAGATATTTTTGGGCTCTCCTCCTAAAGATCCATATATCACCAACAAGTACATGATACAATAGCACAAAGACTAACAATTTGAAAGGAAAGAAATGGCTGGTACACATACCATATAAACTTTCAACTAGAGATAATCGTTATGATAAACTAAAGTTATGGTATCAATGATTACTTAAAAAAAATAGTGCTTCCATCTTTACCGAGGGTAGGTAGTAGTTGTGTTGTCCCGTCCCTATTAGTTATATTTCAAATTAAAGAACATTCAAATATATTATTAACATAAGAAAAAAACTGATATCTAATCATAACCCACTAATATCTCTATTTTTTAAGGGAGAATCCTTTAACTTTAAATATAAATGTAAATGATTTTGTTTTTTTCTTACAAAGATGTAAAACTAAGCCACATCTTTCCCACACCTAGAAGAACTAATAAAATAAAACAAAACCTAAATAACCTTATATATTTATTAAAAGCTACAAGTAACGTTTATTTATTAGAATATAATTGTCTTACACACATGTTATAGTGTTCAAACACTTTCCTCGCAAAACCTTGTAAAGGTAACTAATACCTAATTTTAAACAAACATAAAGGAATAGTTATTTATAACTTCTAGTAAGAACACTAGTGCCCTGCTTACTCTTTAATTCTAAAGAGGAATCCTAGCCATATAACCACCAATTTCTTTTTATATTTATCTTTGCCAAAGTTTCCATTCAACCAGCGACTAACCCTCTTTAACATGTTAAAATCAAAGGGAAAAAAAAAGAGAGAATAAGTCTTCCTCACCTTAGAATAACTCAAATTGAAATTCCGTATTTACTAATCAAAATTGCTTGACAAAATAAAACCAATATATGAAATCAAATTATTTTTGCACCAATTAACCTTGGTTTTGGATTGTTTGACCATAGTCAAACTATGAGTAAGGTTTGACTTATCAAACTGGCCCAAAAACAAAGCCCTCTTAACTTGGTTCAAACAAATCTGCAATAAAAACAAGCAGTTAGAGAAAAACAGGGCCACTGCTCTCATCAAAATCTAATTGTATAAGTTGAATTATCTCGACAAACAAGTTGGAAAATTTAGATCACTCAAGGACTACCCCCTCTAAAACCATGTGGTGTAGTAACTAGCCAAACTTCTTTATCCATCTAAAGGACCACCCTTTGACAAAACCAGAAAAAAACACTGCATCCACCATTCTCTCCAATAAACACTCTTATGCCTTGCACTGCAGCAGGAGCCTGGCTTTTCCCGCCAAGTGCCTGTTGTCTACGTGTTTGTCTACTTTTCAAGCTAAAAGGCATGATTTTTTATGCCTTTTAGCTTGAACCCCAATCTTCACTGCGCAGACAAACGCCCCCAGATTGGGGAAAAGTGGAAGGGAGACGAAAAACAGAGGTTGTTTTGAATATTTTCAATAGTTCCAAAGAATGGAGAAAGATGGGAATCAGCAAGAAAATGATAATTCTCATTCATCCAAAAAAATAAAGATGGACACGCAGAATAGAATTCGTTACACTTGTAGAGAAAGATGGTCAAGAACAGCAACAAAGTCAGCCTAAACAGGAATCTGACCTACATGGTGAGTTCAAAGATAGCTTGTTCCGAGTTATCCAGGACAATTTCCGAGTTATCCAGGACAATTATAAAGGGAACCGTCCTCGTTATAAAACCTTAACATATACTAAAATATAATCATTAAGCCTGCACTAACCTGGCAAGTTAGAACTCTGAGGTTCAAAACCTACCTTGAGAGCTAGGTTTTAAGTTGAATCTCTAAAAACATTAACTCAAGGTGAACCAGTTTACCTGTGGATTAACTCGATGATCTAATAACCCTAACCTTTTTTCTGAGTTAGTCTCTGAGCTAGAAATGACAACTATGACAGCAAATTTCATTTATGACATGGTGTGCCGTGGTATTAAAAACAACCGGCTGAACCAAGAATCGTTAAGTGAATCAAAATACCTGTGATTATAATCTACATTTTAATAAAATATGTAGTTATTTTCACCAAACATGCTTCCAAATAATCAATATATTTCTTCTGAAATTTTTTTCCTGTTACATTGCTGTACGCTATTTCTATATACATCAATTAACCTTTGAATCACAAATCCTTTGTATTTATATAAACACTAACCCTAACAAAGAAGGAGAAAATATTTTCAGGAGGTATTCAGAAATAATAAATCGAACCTCCAATCAAATGTGAGACCAAATGCTCAAATGGCAATCTGAGAATCTACTTTGGACCTTTGCAGCTTTGCTTCTACCTTGCTTTCTTATCTCATGACAATCAACACATGATTCAGATACGTGGAATTTCCCTTCCATTACTCCTTAAATGCACATTGCTAGAAACATTTGAAGAAGAGATGAAATTATGTGAACCATGAACTAATTGAGCTGTTGATAGATATTAGAGAGCTTCAAGTGTTGAACACGGTGGGTGGTGAGAAGTTGCAGCACAGTTCAATGTGTAAGCATAGCTTTGTTGACTGGTCTCACTGTGGGTGCACAATCACAAAAAGAAAAATAATTATAATTAATGAAACTAGCAACCGGGAGTGAAATTCATTAGTAAATATTAAGCTAGTAGTAGTTGCAAATGATTTTTTTTTTTAATACGAAGAAACACTACCCCCGAAAAGCGCACTTTATAAGCTCAAGTGAGGGAGTAAAACCCCGACTATCTTAAGCTTTTATAAGATATGCACGCTCTAACTCGAACTTGAGACCTGCTGTGCAGATCACAAGTCCTCTGTCATTACACCACACTTTTTGGGACCGTTGCAAATGAATAAATCACTTACTACTTGGTAGTTGATGGTTTCTCATTTGCATGTCTTGGGAGGTTTGCAAAACATCATTTTCTTAAGTCTCAAACCAAATTATCCAAGACACCAAATTATCCTCCAAAAATCACCCCGAATAGTTAGCGTACTAATTTTGTGTACACTTTTAAACCCTGTTCGGCATTGCGTTTCAAAAGCAATTTAAAAAAAAAATCTTTTATTATTTTTTTTAATTTTTTTTGTGTTTTTAGATCATTTTCATGTGCTGATGTCAAAAATAATTTTTAAAAAATAAAAATAAAAATAAAAATTAATTTTGATGCATTTCTGAATGAAAATCACTTTCAAAAGCAACCTCAACCACGCTCTCAAACAGGTATTAGGGTATAATGAAATGCTTTTAGGTCAATAGATTAAAGAGCTAATATTTGATGCTCACCGCAGGGTTCACTGCAGGTACTGCTTCTCTGCATGCTGACACATTAAGATCGTTTGACTTGCACACAAAAGGATGGTCAAGCAGCATCATAGCTGATGGACGCTCTGCTGGATTCCTTCGAAAGCAACAACAAAGGAAATCTTTTCCCTCAGGTGACAAGTTTTCAGGCATGGGTGGATCTTTATTCAATATCTTGAACATAGCTTGAGCCTGATATGTAGCGATCATTGCATCAAAATTCTGAATCAGAATATAAATCCTCGAGTTGAAGAAATGAAGAATGAATAGGCTTATACTTCCTCTTCAATGTTTAAGAGGACAAACAAAGCAAGGAACCAATCAAGAACTAACATGCAAACAAGAGAAACCAGTATGTTTTATCGTTTGATAAAAAAAGTCAGTCAATCACACCCAGGAAAGAGGTGTTTTGGTCAAAGATTGAATAACAGATACAGTTTCAGGATTCTATTACCAGGCTCTCCTATCCTGTTAAATCAGGACATACATGATACAAAATCTTATTCTTCAAAGAAGATTAGCTATTTTCCACCACAAGCTATGTCGACATTAGCAAGGAGAAACAGTGATGATAGTTTTCAGGGCAATTCCTTTCTCCCGGGACTACTTAAAAAATAATAGTCTTTTACTAAAGGTCATGTTGAAAGAGCAATCATACAAGAAAAGGCATTGGACGGTAATGAACCCCTGTCAAGAGACCAAGCACATGCTCTCCAAAGGAATTAGGCCACATGCTGACCTAGAACCTTAAATGCATGCTAAAAAATGAGTGCAGTTCTAATCATTCTTGGAAAGCAAAGAATGAAAGATTAGCGATATAAAAGAAAAAAGAAAAAAGAAAAAGAAATTTTCCAATGAAAATGTAAATTCCTTATATTCCAAATTCAACCAAAAGTTGAATATACACTTAGCAATGTGACCATGGGTATCTTTCTAATTTTCAAAAACCTAGGCTGTGAACTAGGGCAATAAAGTCAAGTTACGAGCTCACCCCCTGAAGGTCACCCCATGGAGGTTTGCCAGTAACCATCTCAATGATGGTGCAACCCAGACTCCATGTATCAACAGCCAAAGCAAGTTCAGGATTGCCACTTTTCATCATTACAGCTTTGATGACCTGAATAAAAGAATGAGTTCAAAGAAAATGCATCAATAAGCCACATAAGCACACACATAAGGTGTGTGTCTATAAATAAATTCATCATGAAGTACCTCTGGAGCCATCCAGTGTGGACTGCCCTTCAAGGACAATTCATATGATAATCCTGTAAGCTGCAGAGACACAAAAAACCATGGTGGGAAAAGTGCAACATTTGTAATTAGAACCCAGCAAAGTGTTCAAAGTTATTCAAAACTCACATGTTTTGCCGTCCCAAAATCTGTGAGCTTAACAACACCTGATGCATCAACAAGCAAATTTGCACCCTTAATGTCTCTGCAGGTCATAATGTGCAAATTATTAAAACTGCCCAGCAGGAAAAAAACCTTGACTTTGATGACAGACACATCATGCTTCAATGCAGGGCTTTCAGTCCAACAATCATGTATTATTCTCTTTCTAAACATGGCTATGGATGATAATGGTGTGGGTCTTTGCAAGATTCTATTTTTGTTCACAATTTATTGAAAGACATTTGGCTCAGTGTGATAACTGCATGTTTACGGAGTTCATTTTTTCTCTTCATCAAACATGAATCACCCACCTGTGGACTGTCTTTTTACTGTGCAAATAAGCCAACCCATTGAGAATATGGCGAGTGAAATTGCGGACTATAGATTCTGGCAAATGTCCGCAATGTTCTTGAACATACTTATTGATTGATCCTGGATTAATATACTCCAAATATATGTAAAAATGTTCATCAACCTGGACACAGCAAAATCCTCCCTAAATCATCAAACAAGAAAAAACTTGTAGGAATTCAAATTAAACCAATATATTATTAGATGGGACAAAGGAATACTCACGATCTCATAGCCATAATATTGCACTATATTCGGATGCTTTAGATCACATAGAACTCTAATTTCCTGCATGCAGCGAAAATAGAATCCCAATCAATTTGATTAGATGTCGCTTCTGCATTTGTCCTCAATATTTGCAATGATAAGGTTGAATATGGTGAATTGAAATTGCTAAAACGCCTATAAGGAACTCCAAAGATAACCTGCTCCAACTGCTTTACACTTTCAGCAGATTTTGGATCACCAGGGATGATATCAACTTCCTTCATTGCACATGAGGCTCCGGTCACTCTGTCAAATAAAAGCAGCCAATTAATTTTCACAGCAGCAGAAAGTTAAGAAACCAAGGAGCACAAAAGCTTCAAAGCTGCTAGCTTACCTGTTGGTTCCCATATAAACTCTTCCATATGAACCACATCCAATAAGTTTTCCTTTCACCCACTGATTTTTTCTTAATGGTTCATTTTGTTTTTCTAATGTGTTATGGATGGAAGTAGGTGGGGATGGCATGAATGATTGTGGTGGTGCAGCTCCAGGAGGAAGAGGCAGTGGATGAGGAAGAGGCGACCGAGGAAGAGCACTTACACAACTGTTTTCAGGCCACTCCTTCGAACTTCCCTGAAGCAATTTATGACGGGAACGAGAATAACATTTATTTTCAAGGTCAACGCAGGGACTTTGTAATCTTGGGCTGTGAAGTGGAGAATGATCAGGACTAAGAACAGTTTTAACTGGTGGCACTTGTGAAGAATGGCTTGCAAGCCTACCCAAGTCAGGAATCTTCAAAGTTCGCCGGACCTGCAATTCTTGAGAAGCCACGAAAGAAGGTAAAAAATCTCCAGTGTATGATCTTCTTGGGCTAACAGTTGCAGGACTTGGGAGTCCACTTATTGGAGCACTCCTAGGATGAGCACTTACACGACTGTTTTCAGGCCACTCCTTCGAACTTCCCTGAAGCAATTTATGACGGGATCGAGAATAACATTTATTTTCAAGGTCAACGCAGGGACTTTGTAATATTGGGCTGCGAAGTGGAGAATGATCAGGACTAAGAACAGTTTTAACTGGTGGCACTTGTGAAGAATGGCTTGCAGGCCTATCCAAGTCAGGAATCTTCAAAGTTGGCTGAACCTGCGATTCTTGAGATGCCACGAAAGAAGGTAAAAAATCTCCAGTGTAGGATCTTCTTGGGCTAACAGTTGCAGGACTTGGGAGTCCACTTATTGGAGCACTCCTGGGAGAAGAGATCAAACTGGACTTGTAATTTGCACTTTCGATATTTAGATAATGAGACGGTACCCTGTTGCTATTCCCTGAATATTTAGTCAAGTTGTTGGCAACATGAGAAGCAAAAGGATTCGTGACATTTGATCTTTGTGGACTGGCAGAAGGACTTGAGAAACCACTTGTCGGGGCACTTCTGGCCTGAATTTTCAGTCTTAAGTCACGATTAGTGCTGTCAACATTTGCGTTCTGAGAGAACCTCTGACGAAAATTGCTTGAAGGTTTAGAAAACTTTGTAGCGATTTGTTCAGTGCTATTCCTGATGGTTCATAGCCAAATCAATAAAGCAGATCAACATGGTAATATATGCAGAGCAAGCCATTCCCTATGCAACTTAAACATACAAAAAAAATTGTGACACAACACGGCAGAATCAGACGATGTCGCAATATTTAGGTTTCTAAAGATTGCCTCCAAATCCTAACCTCTTCATGATAGATTACCCCATAGACATTATTCCCGGAACACAAAGCAGATTTGATCGAATTATCTTGAAGTATATACCATACCGATTACCGAATGTATCCATTGTTTGTCTCAATTTCCATCTTTATATCCATAATTCAAATTTGTTGTCATTTATTTGGAGAGTGGATATGCATATATTCAAAGGACTAATTAGTCTTTTGCTTGCAGTCATGGCCTTTAGTTTGATCACTGTTTCGTGTTCTTGGTTACAAGAGGGTGACTTGAATCTGAGACAATCACTCAAAAAAAAAAAAAAACAGCAGCAACAAAAGAAAGAAAGAACACAGAGAGCAAAAGTATTTATCTTGCTTGTCATGCCTTCTTTGTTACCACCAAATTGAAAAACACAAAATGATCTTACCTCCTCGACACATGGTTCGGCCCTTCTTCGGGTGAGCCGAGATGACCATGGCCCAAAATTGAACTCAGCGGCTCCTGTCTCCTAGTCAAAAGTGATTCAGGTACTGGCAATGGATGCGGGACGGCCACCGAAGACCAGTGATCCATCCCGCGAGGAGACCGCGACTTTTTGGCAGAACAAGGGTTACCAGACGGCGATTTCGGTCGGTCGGTTAAATTCGAGCCTAGGTCCTGCTCACTAACATGCCTAGGCTTCCTCTGCCGTTCCAGCTTCTTGATCATAAAAGACTGGCCACGGGCAATCCACGAATTAGTAGCAGTGCTCCTGCAGTTGTTGGTGTTGTTATCTTTGGTGGAAGGGACAGAGGGAGATGATGGCATAGAAGAAGAGGAGGGAGTTTTTGAAAAGAAATGCATTTGTGAAGCTTGGAGAGGAAGGAACTGAAAGTGTTTGAAAGCTTCATGTGACCGATTGGAGCAATCGTTACTTCGTGGTTGCTGCGACGCCGACACACTTCTTAGGTTACTTCGTGGTTGCTGCACGCCTACATTAACTGTTTGCTAGCTGTAAGCCTCTCAAAGAGAGAGGCATTGAGATTTTTGGGAAGTTTAAACTCTGTTTTAAGCTTAATTGTTTGCAGATATACTATTCATGGAACCCGCTCGTCACAGTCAGAATTATATTCTTTTTAATATAAAAAATATTAATTATATATAATTTTTTTATTATAAAATAAATTTGGATAAAATAATAAATATATGCAAAAATATTGTGAAGTGCAAGTTTTCTATAAAATATATGAATTTTAAATAGATATAAATTTATCTTTTAGTAAGTTTCAATGAAATAATCAATATAAAATTATCATTATTATTAAAAAGCAAGAAAATTTGGATATTTGAATTACTGAATATATTGTATTAAGATTGGTTCATTTTATAATTCAATTTAAATTAAACACAACAAACAATATACAAGTTATGAAAGAACCTTCATTAATCAAATAACAAAAATAAACAGTTAATTTTCTATCTCCAAAACGAATAAAATATAAATTGAAAATCTACCATCACGCTACTGTCATTATCATTACAATAACAGTTAAAACTATTATCAAAATCACTATCTAAACAGTGAAAATCATTAAAATACCCCGAAGAATTAAAAAAATATTTTGTAAAAAAAAACAATAAAAAAGAATCACTAAAATTATCATTATTATTGTGCAAACAATAAATTCATAAAATTATTTGATTTGAAAAATCAGGTAAAAATAGCAAATAAAAAAAGAGAACAAGGAGAAAAATGGAGCAATATTAATTTAAAAATGATCGTTAATATAAATTAAAATTTTATAAATGAACCAGATAAAAATAAAACCCCAGTAAAAAATAAAATGATAAAAATTCAAGACAAAATTCAAAACAAAAATCAAAAGCACAAATGAATGAATACAAATAAAAAAATGAACATTTTCCAAGAAATATATATAAAAAAGAAAGGAATCAATACATAATAGAAAATTAAAAGAATAAGTGTCAAAATGAAAAACAATATATAAAAAAATTAATTTTAATTAAATGACAAAACTGCAACAAATCAAAACCTTAGATCGAAAAATAATAAATAAATTTTTAAAAATAAAATACAGTGTAACCAACATAAATTAAAATTTCAGAACCAAACATGATAAAAATAAAACTCCACCAAAAAATAAAAACAAAATCTAAAAACACAAATACATAATATATGGATAAAAAATAAATATTGTCCAGGAAGGATAAAAAACCAAATGAATTAATAAAAAAAATTAAAAGAATAAGTGCCAAAATAAAAAATAAAATATATAATTAATTCCGATTAAAGGATAAAAATAAAAAAAAATCAAAACTTCAAGACCAAAAAATAATAAAGGGATTTAAAAAAAATCAATAAAGTGCAATTGTTGAACAAATTAAAATAACAAAGGTCGAAATTAAAGACAACATATATGACAAATTTCAATTTTGAGACAAAATTAGAATAAATTCAAACTTTCATACCACGATTATTAAAAGAAACTAAAAATCAAAAGATAAATGATCGAAATAAAACTTACCATATATAATCAATTTCACTTGAAGGGCATAATTGAAAATAATTGAAAGTTCCATTGAAAAATCAGTAATTAAAATGAAATCTAAATATCAAGGACCGAAATGAAATGCATACAAATATGAGGGGTTGTCTTATACTTTACCGGCAATAAAAGAGAGAAAAGAAAAGCGGAAACTCGTCCACCAGAGCTCACATGATCATATGTGAATGCCACGCACCGCGTGAGGACGCCCAGGACATGTTGAAGAACCATATGAGACAGCGAAAACACAATTCTCACCGCATAGAGTCATTGCACGCGCCACCTGAAAAGCGCGTGTAGTCTGAACATTGTTGGTGCATCCATATGGCATGCCCTGCAGTGTCCAAATAAAAAAATTAAAAAAAAAATGATCAATTACGCATGCACTCCTTGACTAGTCATGTCTACGAAAAAAATTATGGTGAAAATTTGGAGATACCCCCAGATCCAAGCACATTTTTTGTCGTTTAGGGGGGCTAATTACATCGTTTCACTGTGCAACATATTTAGTAATATCATCCGTGTTCCCTAAAAAATTCTAAAATATCCCTAGTCTCGAGGCTAAAAATTTTCGATCATGAGAATAAAATTATAATTTTACTATCACAATGAATAGTAATTCAAGTCTGGGTGAACAATGAAGAAATCAACAGTAAAAATAGCAAGCGGTTTATCTTTTAGTTAATTTATTAAAGTTTTAAAATTTTATTTTTGATATTAAGAATTTAAAACATCAAAACTATCTAAAAAAGTAATTAAAAGTTTCTTAAAAAATCACTTGATATCCAACAGCACTTAAAAATCAGTATGATGTTTTTGTTAATTGAAAATGCATGGAATTTTTTAAATTAATATATCAAAATTATTAAAAAAAATATTTGAATTTAATATGTTTTTAGAAAAAAAAATAAAGTCAAGATCATCTATAAAAACAAAAACTCTCCTCGATTTTTTTTTAAAAATAATTAATTATAATAATCTTTTGAAAAATATGACTCGAAGTATATTAAATTTTATATTAAGAAAAAATATTTGATCTAGTTATCCAACAGGTTAAATTCAAAAAAAGTATCTAGTCCTGTTAAATTCAAAAAGGTTTAAAAAAGAAACAGAACAACAAAAATATAGATTTGAATTAATCTGCTGATCCATAAATAAATTCGATAATTCATTGACTGAGTTCCTTTTAGATAAGCCTTCGAGTTAATAATTTTATTTTATATACGAGTCCAAGTTAACAGCGTAAGCAAAACCTGACACAACCGAAGTCAAACCTCGAGAACTTGGCTTGCAGTGGAAGCAAAACCAGACACAACTGAAGTCAAACCTCGAGAACTTGGCTTGCAGTGGTGGCAGCGTTGGAGAATTAGGTTCGGTAAACACGGCACTCCCGTACCTACAAAGGTCAGCAGCCTACGTGGCTCACGAAATGGACTATGAGAGAGATTTACTTGAGATAGAGTCGAGGGAGGGGAGAGGGAGAAACTTCAATTGATTTTACTTATTAAGAGTAATTAATTTCTTATTTCTCTAATTAATTAACAGGATACACTCCATATTTCACTCGTATGTTCAGAAGCGTGATTTAGATGCTTTTAAAATGTGTTTTTATTTAAAATTATATTAAAACAATAATTTATTTTTAAAAAAAATATTTATAACATTAGCGTCATCTGAAAATATAAAAAATAATTTAAAAAATAATATTTTTTTTAAAATTGAAATGCAATATCAAATAATAAAAGCTTAAGAGAAAAAAAAAATATATTGCTTTCCACTATTGGGAAATAAATTTTGATGTCTCTAACAAAATTCTTTTATGAAATTGCAAACACCATGGATTGGTGTTATCAAGAGAAAATCTTTTGCAGCGCTGTCAATTTTCTTTCATGTTAGAACAAGGAATAATGATAAAAAAAAAAAAAAACACGGTCCTGTAATTCATCGGTGAAAAAGCTTACTCAAAAATATATTTTTTAAATTTTATTTATTTATTTATATTTTTTATTTTAAATTAAATTTTTTTAATGTTTTTAAATTATTTTTATGTGCTGATATAAATAATATGTAAAAAAAAAAATTATTTTACTATATTTTTGAATAAAAAATTCTTTTAAAAACAACCATACTTTTAAAAAGTTACTTATAAAATCTAGTTTGGCTAATTATATGTATGTTTATTACTACGTTTCAAAGGTGTTTTTTTATATATGTGTGTGTGTGTTATTTTAAATTATTTTTTAGTGTATTTAAATCAATTTTATGTACAAATATAAAAAATATTTTTTTAAAATAAAAAAATATTATTTTGATATATTTTTAAATAAAAAATATTTTAAAAAAACAACCTAAATTAGTTTACTTTCATGTGGTTTGAAATTTGAGTTGAGTTTTACAACTAATTGTTTATATATAAAAATATATATCTTTTTAATTATATTTTTTTCTAAATATAAATCCTAATTAATCTATCAACTGAAGGTTTAAAATACGAGTTAATTCACTCGATTGAATTTGATAAAAGTGGGTATTAAAATACGATTATTTGGTAGCAAAATACTCCGGGAAGTTAGAGTGAGAAGCACGACACGACTGAAGTGGTGAGTAATGGGATCCATGCAAAAGTATGTAAATTCATGATTGTCAAGGAAGAAAAACATTCTCGAAATTAAAATTCAAAGACTATACTGAAACATAGCATACAATTCAGTCATCATAAACCAATTAATTGATTGCTCAAGGTGAGACATTGCTCCTCTCACAAATTTTAATCACGGTTTTTATATAAAAATTAAATTGATTATATAGATAAACAAGAGACATTGGTAAATCTTGTTGATAGAAGATGCAAAACTCTTGATGAATAACAATTTTCTTAATCCATAAACAAATACATCGTGAGTGTCATTTTTCCATGCCGTGAAGAAAATGAAAATAAATTAATATATTTTATATTATTATTTTTTAAATATTTTTGATATTAGCATATATATATATATATTAAAAAATCAGATTTTATCTTTTTTTAGATCACGGTACCTAATATTATGGGATGACAAGAGAGCATTTTGAAGCTAATACGCCAGTGTCGTACCAATGTAGGGATTATATAAACAAAATCATGAAACTAAACATGCTCTCACATAATTTAAACTAAAATGCCTCAAAACAAGCCAATGAAATACAATGAAAATGTTATCGAAATTCATAAATAAATTAGATTCTTAGATTTTATTACAACATTTCTAGTTACTTTGCTAATTTAATTTTAAATAATTCAAATAAAAATATTCTTAAGAGCTATACCATTCCTTTTGATACTTTTTGTAATTTTTTTAAAAATATTTAGCTCTTATTCATGCGTATATTTAGTTTCTATCACTTATAGTTGAAATTAAAATCCTAAAAATAAAATATTTATAGATTATATTATTATAATGCTTATATATCTTATCATAAAAAAAAAAACAAAAAATCCATGGAAAAATCTATTGCAATTGTTTTTTATTAACTCTTCGTTGAAAGGACTTTATAAAAAATTACAGCAAAGATGGGCCCGTCAGTTCTCACTGAACAGGCCCAAGCAATCACCCTCTAACCCTATATCTCCAAAGGCCCAAACTGTGATCTCTCTTTCTTCTGCTTCAAATTACAATTACCCCTAATCGTTAGGGTTTTTCAGCAAGACCCCCCCTCTCTCCCGCCAAACCCCTCCTTTCAAATCCTGCCTGAAAGTCCCCTCTCCATCGCCGGAAAATACCTAATTAGAAAGAACATATCGCCTAATATCTCTAATCACATTTTGAATGCATGATTAAGGCGTACTGTATCGGATTCCTGATTAGGAACCTGTCCCGATTTTCACTTCAAAAACTCGCTCCCTTCTCTTCATCGTCGGCTGCAAACCCTAGATTTTCGAACTACTCCACAGACGAAGAAGATTTAGACAAAATCGATGGTAGCGCAGTTTATCGACACGCTCTCTCAAACCAGCGGCCGTCCACCGTAGAATGGAAACCGGGTATGGTGAATTTGGTTAGATTTATCGGTACAGTAGATCGGTCCCCGATAATCTACAGAACTAAAGGCGGTGGATTTGGCTGTCATACTCTACTCCACGCAAGGGATCCACATGTTTCAAATCGCTGGTTCAGGTGAGCTTTTAAAGGAAAGTTTGTTACTTGTTAAGTAATCTCGTGTCCCTTTAACTAAGAGTTAGGTTTTGTGAACAGGATTCTAGTGGAGATGTGGGGTGAAACGGCGAAAATGTGCATTCAACATGTAAAGCCAAACGATAATATCTATGTTTCGGGTCATTTAGAATCTCACTTCAGGTTGGACAGGACTGGAAATCCGAATTCCAGCTATAAGGTTTGCAATTCGAATTGTTTTAGATGTTTGACGTGTCCACACTTACTGTCAGTTTGCTTTTATACATAATTTAAACTTTGAACAGTGCATGAAATTGTTAATGATTTATGGTTAGTTACAAAGGGTTTTTTTCCTCTACTTATAAGAAGATCAACATAGATGCAATAGAGTAAAGTTGGATTAATGTGCACTTAAATTAAATGTTTAAAAGGAACGATGATGGTGTTATTTGCAATCATTCTCGTGTGACGAGTATCATTGCTGGAAGGCTGCTTTGTCTTTCTGATTACGTTGTGAAGAATCAATCTGAGATTTTCTGTGCTTCTTTGTCTACTGATATTGAATTGATTATATGAGGCAGTGTTAAACATTTTTATGATTCTGAAGGGATTGAACCGTACAGTAGATTTCTATTCTAAACACTTTGATGAATCAACATAGAGATTAGCAAACACAGCCATACACCTGTGCAGTCACTCTCTCACTCTTACATGTGTACTGAATGATTTTTTTTATATATATATATATATATATATAGATAATTGCAAGTGAATTGTGTTTCATTGCACAACATAATCAACGGTCAGACTGCCAAACCCTTGAGGAACCAGAGTCAGAGACCTGCCTAAAATTCAAGGGACCAGAATCAGGTGCTTCTCAAAAATACATAGAGCCATATTCAGGAGGTATGATTTTTTCTTTCATGCATTACAGCTTATTTTCAAGCAAAGCCTATCTCCCATTCACCTGGCTCCTGCACAATATACATCTGCATTGAAGGTTATAAATGGCTTATAGTTCAATCGACATAGGAGATGGTTTAGTTAGGTTGTTTCATAAACAAGACTTCAAAGTCTTTGGCATATCCAGGTGTCAGTCACTTAAAAGCTTGGAATTTATTTTTAGCTCATTTATTATTTTATCTACTAATTTGCTGGGTTGCTAATGCTAGCATATTCAACTAAGCTTCACACATTCACATACATATGAAGTTGCCTGATCTGACTGCTTTTGTGAGTGGGGATCAAGAATCAAAACCCACATATGAAGTTACCTGATCTGACTGCATTGGTGTGTGGGGATCAAGGAACGTCCTGTTTGGTTGGGCTGGCCATGGTTTCTTACATGATCAATAGCAGTGACTGATTTAACGTTGTTTTACTCATTTTATTTTGTTCTCTCCTCCCATGCTTTGTACATTTATTTCTCTTGTAACAAATTCAGCTGAGACTGGCGTGGAAAAGGACAGAAGCCATCTTTGCTCATGGAAAGCATTTTTCAGCAGCCCACATGAGTGGTGGGATAACAGGAAATTTAAGAAAAACTCAAAGTTACCTGATTTTAAGCACAAGAGCAGTGGTGATGCTCTGTGGTTGAAATCAAATGATGCACCGTGGATCAAAACAAAACTTCAATTGCTTGATTGGAAAACGGGAGAACATTTTGAAGCGGAAAGGCACAAAAACTACCTTTATTTGTGGCAAGTGTTCTTCAGCAGCCCGCATGAATGGTGGGATAACAGGGAAAACAAGAAAAACTCAGCATTTCCAGATTTTAAGCACAAGGATACTGGTGAAGCTCTTTGGTTGAGTCCTAATGATCCCCCGTGGGTAAAAAGACAAATCCAATTGCTTGATTTGAACAGGGCTGTACAACACCAAGAGAGAGGTGCTGGTTCTCGTGTCTCTCATTGGGTGTATGATGTCTGAAAGTATAGATGCAGGATCTCGAAAGAGGAATGCGTATGGTACTGCAGATTTACTGCAGAAGAGCTGTACGCGTGTATTTCTTATACCTGCGTTCTGGTGTATATCAGGTAAATACTATATATTACGTCAATACAATAACCACCTGTGGCATTAACCACACCTGATATTAAAATTTCAGAATGGTCAAATGTGATGAAAAACATGAAACGGGATCTATTATTGTAAATACAGCAAAACTAAGGGGTAGTCAATGCACTTTCCACAACATTTTTTACTATTACCTGCCATGGAGGTTCATTGTTCATACACCTTAGTTTTTTTTTCTTTCTAAATCGACCTTTACTCTTTTTTTTTCCAATTCCTTCATTCAATATTGATCGATTTTGATTTTGTATTATAATTTATCTTGTTTCGATTTTTATGAGGCTATCATAAACAAACACCCCTACATTTATTTTTGTTACCATATCTTTAAATAAAGAATAATTTTTAAAAAATCAAGATTTTAAATGTAGTTGAATCCATAATTCAGGTTTTGTGAGTTAAGTTGCAAAACGTTGATCTAATATATTATTATTTCAATATTAAAAAATGAATTATATTATTTTTTTAAGGCTAAATAACACTTCCATTGATCATCAAGCTTGCTTTTAGAATTGTTAAGTCAATGAGATAATCTATAGTTAACTTTTATATAGGTTATTTTTAAACCTGGAATATGCTATGAATTAGATTGAAAGGTTTTAGAGTTGACTTGTTGAGATGGGTTTAATAATAATGCTAAATATCTCTTTTCTTTATTTTTGTAATTCTCATCTTTTAATTATTTTTCTTTCAATTGAATCACTCTTTATCCTTTTTTTTAAATACATTTTTCTTTTTAATATTTTGTTGATTTTGAATTGATATTCAAGTTTGTTTCCTATAAGGTTATCGAAGATTAACGTACCAACAATTTTGTTGGCATTCAATTTTGTAAATTTATTTTTTGTTATCATATTATTAAATAAAAAATAGGATAGAAAATAAAGTCGTTAAACTTTATAAAGTTAATGGTCCAAGTTATGAACTTGTCGTGTTAAGCCACAAAACTCAAGTCAACTTAATATATCATTATTCTAATATTAATAAAAACATCATCTTGATATTTTTTTAAGTCCAATCATGGTTTTACCAGTAATTCAGATTATACTTGGACTTAATAACTCCATCAAGTTATATATAGGATATCTTCATACAATTTAATTTGAATCAAGCTAAGTAAGAAGTAGAGTCGTAAGTGTTAAAAGTTGATTTGTTTGCAATGAGAACATTTTTTTAGGTTAAAAAAATTGTTCAAACATGTAGTATGACACAGGCCATGAAACTAGTAGTTGTCTATATGATTAAGAATGAAGTGTTTGTAAAACTGGAATATGTTAATATTAGCGTGTTTGATACTATAATAATTTTTGCCTGGTTTGAAAAAAAATATATTTAAGAAAACACTTTTAGTCGCTGTTAAAAAAAAATACTTGGTTAAAATGATTGTGAGATTTATTTTTTAATACAAAATAAATAAAAAATAAATTTTCATGAATAGAAAAACATGTTACTCTAAATTTTATGAAATCAAAGTTTAATATACAATTATGTGTGAGGTCCAATGTAAAAAACAAAAGCTCCTTTGTTTACCAACGTTCTGTTTTCTATGGTTTGGCGGGTAAAAAAGAAGCTATTATAATACCAAATAATCTCTTAGTAATCAATGCAGTTCAAGCATTTGTACACAGTTAAAATAAAAATGTTTTATTTAATTAAAAAAATAATCTCTTGTTTTAAAATAATATATATTTTTTTTTATTTCAAAACAAAACAAATATTAATTTAAAATCAAAAGCAATAACGCACAACAATAGTAGACAAACGTAACTCTGTCTTCAATTCACTTGTCAAGTAAACAAAGTCGCTTCTTTGCTTTCCCTTTCCCTCTCCTACCTCTTCTATGCAATAGTTTATCACCCGTGCTTTCACTACGGGATGACATAAATTTTTTGGAATGTAAAAAAAAAGATGATTAGAATTTTTGTATATTATCATCAAACTCAGTAAAGTTCTAACTGTTAAATTTTATTTTATTATATGATAGAAAATAAAAAATTTAATTTATTATCAACAAATATCGAAGGATAAAATTTGATAAAATCCTAAATTAAATGATAAAATTAGAAGAAAAAAAAACCCTAAGATATAAACAAAAGGACCAAAAAATATGACATGATTCCTTGATTAATATTTATTCAACCCACTAAACCCTGACCTACGTTATGGATTTTACTAGGTTAATTTTAATTTATTTTATGATAAATATAAAAATATATATCAACAACATAATTTTAAAGAATAAAAATCAATAAAAACCTCACACTAAATGATGGAGTTGAAAAAAAAAACATATAAAAGGACAAAAAATAATAATCCCAATTTGACTCTTTAATTAATATTGAGTCAACTCACTAAATTTATGATCCATGTCATGGACTCTATTTAGTTGATTTAGTTTTTTTTGTTTTATTATAAGATAAAAATATAAAAAGAGATTTATCATTAATTTAATACAGGTGTTTGGTATTGTGTTTTAATAGTATTTTATATCATTTTTATGTCTTGATATCAAAAATAATAATTTTTTTAAAAAAAAATTATTTTAATGTATTTTTAAACAAAAAACACTTTCGAAAGCTATTAAACTCTTTAACAGTCATTAAATGATAAAATTGGATAAAAATCTAACTATAAATAATAAAATTAAAAAAAAAAACAGCTAGAAAAAAATTGCCTAGCCACACTGGACCAAGTTTATCAAAAAAGACTCGGACGTGGAGGCCTAAGGGAACCCACACATTTCACCCTTAATGAAGTCATTCGTTCCCTTTGTCAAAAAAACACACACAAACAAATAGAAATGGAAGATCATAAGAATTTGTTTTATAGAAAACACATGTCTGAAAGCATTTATCGGGGCTTGATTGCTAATTTCAAATGCCAAATAAAATCTCTGCCCCCATAACTTTCTGCAACGTCCGACCATATGATTAATTGTTAGCCCATCAAAATAATCTGGCGAGCTAATACATGTCTATAATGTCAATCGCACCGATCGATTTGTCAGCAAATTCGAAGACATTGATTGAAAAATTGACTGCAATTTGTCTCCAAACGTGAAGGCTCAGCAAAGTGCTCCAAACACTTTCATGAACCAGAGGGCAAATCCGGTCTCTGGCTTTAAAATGTAGTGCTTGTTTGTTTACGTGGTGCAAACTGCGCTTTGTGCAAAACGCAGTTTGCACCTTAAAATGCATGTTTGGTTAAAAAAGAAAATATCAGTTTGATAGTGGGGCCCACTATTTTTACTACCGAAACCACGTTGCACCGAAAGCAGCAAAATTGCTGCTTTCGGTGCGTTGCAACCAGGGGGCTGGGGCTGGGGCTGGGGCTGGGCAAAAATATATATATATAGGGCTGGGGTGTGTGTGTGTGTGTGTGTTGTGTGTGTGTGTATATATATATATATATAGGGCTGGGGGGGCTGGTGTGTGTGTGTATTTATTATAAAAAATATATTGTTAATATTAAAATAATCTAAAAATTAAATACAATAAATAAATATATTAGAAGAATATCAAAATATAAATTTTGTCTCGCAATCATAATTTTATTTTTGATGATATTTTACTATTGTTCTGGGATCGTAAAGTACTTCACGTTTGGATTTAGTTCGTGATGAAATTACAAATAGTTTGATGGTAGAATAAAAATAAGTGTTTAATTTACATGAATTATTAATTATATTTTTTTATTATATATATATATATATATATATATATATATATATATATATATATATATATATATATATCGAGATGTGTGTGTTCTGTAATTTCACAAGTTAAAAGCAAAATGAAAAGTTTGGTAACCAAACACACAAAACTGTTTTTTTTTAACCTCAAACTCAACCATAGTTTTAACCAAACACTTCACTGCTTATTTTGAACCACAGTAAAAGTACTTTTTTTAAAACTGTTTTTTTTCAACCTCAACCACAAAAGCAAAAGCAATTCCAAACAGACCCGTAATGCACTTGTCTTGGATCCGCCAATCTTGACTGTCACACGTAGTTCTTTTTTAGTCCCTGGCTCCATAATTGTTAGCTTAATGCATTGACGAGAGCACATCACTCGTTTTCTGAGTCAACAAGCCTTTCATGTGCAATAATGGATTCTCTGAACAATGCCACGTATCTGGCACTTGACAGATTCTAAGGCTCCATTTCTAACCGACCCCATGCCTCTCGTCTTTTTCAAGGGATATGAATGATGAAATTCATCTCCCCCCGATATCTTTTCCTCCAAGTATCACTCAATTTGATAAACCGAATAATCATAACAAATAAAAAACAATATACAAAATTACAAAAAAATAAGAATTAAATTGTATTCTATGCATTTCAATAACAATAACTTTTCGATTGTGATGCATTTGCGCATGTGGATTGTGTGGATGTCTTTTATTTTTCAGAGTTTTAATTTTAGTTTTATTTTTGTCCCTGAGTGATGTGGCGTGGTGGTAAAAGGTTTGAGATCTAGATAGCAGGTCTAGAGTTCGAGTCAATGCGTGCACTTCTTGTAAGAATCTGTAACAACCGGGGTTTTATTCACTCATTTAGACTCACAAAGTATATTTTTTAGGGATGTGGTTTCCTCGGATAAAAAAAAAAATAATTTTAGTTACCAAGTTCCTCCAAAAAATTCAAAATATCTTGCATGTGTGTGTTCTACTAAAATAAAACAATACAAAATAAATAAATATGAGAAGTTAAATTATAACTTAAGCAATTCAAGAACTATAACTTTTGCATCGTGATGCATTTGTGTTTGTGACTTAAGTAGATAACACATCTTTTATTTTTAAAATTTAATTTTAATTACTAAGTTCCTTCAAAATTTTCAAAATATCTCATGAGATCTATTACTAACTTGGTGCCATGAATTTAGTATTTTAGTGATGGTTTGAGAGTGTGGTTAAGATTATTTAAAAAAAAACTCATTCTGAAATACATAAAAATAATATTTTTTTCTTAAAAAAATATTTTTAATATCAATACATGAAAATGATCTAAAAACACTAAAATTTTAAAATTAAAAATAAAAAAATCAAATTTTTTAAACATCATTTTTCAAACGCAATGTGATGACCTAGTCAAAGCTCTATTGCTACATAATGCATAATTACTAGACTAATAGTATGTTTGTTAATGCGGTACAAGATACTTATGCTTTTGCATAAGTTTTTTTAATTAAAAATATATTAAATTAATATTTTTATTTTTTTAACGTTAGGTAAAATCCATGAAAATATTTAAAAACACCAGTTTATATCTTTACCAGCAAAAATCAATATGAAAAACATTTAAAAGAAAAAATCGAGAGACCTTATCAAATGATGGAGCATAATTTAAAAGGTATTTTAAAAAATAAATTAAAACGCACATTAATAAATTCTGCTTCTCAATTATGAAAAATAAAACACTTCAGAGTTAAAAAAGAAACACAACACTGACACCTCATTAACCATCCTGTTTTGATGTAAGAAACTTTCTCCTAAAGAGGAACACGTACGGGAAAGTTTCCTCCTGCAGAGCAGGGAAGCATGTCTTCATCTAGATTCTTGATGTGCTTGGGTTATGAATTGTTACAGCTGCCAATGTGCAACAACGTCATGTAATGGGAGAGTTATTGCAAAAAAATAAAAATAAATTAATATTATTTTTAACAAAATCAACCAGTTGTTTTTTTTATATGAATTAGACTGAATCACATGAAAATTCAGGTTTTTTTTACCAAGGTAATTAGGGTTAATTCCCTTCACTTTGTTATTTCAATTCCAGGTTTTATAATTATATTTTTTTTCCTTTATTTTGGAGGAAAAAAACGAAAAGCTCAAATGCAACGTATAAAGAGCACTGCACTGACTCGTTCACACACCGATCGATATTTCCACGCCAAAAAGCTGTCCTCTTCATCTCTTCATTCACAGAAAAAATAATTCTCCCAGCACTCCACGTTCAGTGCCATGGTGGTCACAGACTTCTTTGCAGGGGAGATAGCCACCGAACTCCTTAAAACGCTATTTACGATATCAAGAAAATCCTACCCGTGCAAATCAAGCGCAGAATCTTTAATGGCAAGCGTAAACGAGCTCATGCCTATAATTCAAGAAATCAAGTACTCCGGTGTTGAACTCCCTTTCAACCGCCAATTCCAACTCGACGCCCTCTCTCGCACTCTCACTGAAGGCCTTGAGCTCTCCCGCAAAGTCTCAGCTTCAAACCGCTGGAACGTCTACAAAAACCTTCAGCTATCAAGAAAGATGGAAAAGATGGAAAAGAAAATATCCACGTTTATCAATGGACCTTTACAGGCACATATATTAGCTGACGTGCATCACATGAGGTTTGAAACTACAGAGAGGTTCGATAAGTTGGAGTGGTCAGCCAAGAGGTTAGAAGAGAGGATAGGGAACTTGAAGATCGGGTTGGGGGATGGGGGTCGGGGTGGTGGTGGTGGCTGGATGGAGGAAGCGGTGAAAAGAGTGGAGGAGGAGAGGAAGTGGGATGGTAGTTTTGAGCATAATTTTAATCTAGGGTTGGGGATTCAAGAAGGGAAGAAGAAGGTGAAAGAAATGGTTTTTGCGAGAGAGATTTTCAATGTTGTTGGAATTTGTGGGATTGGTGGGTCTGGCAAAACTACTTTGGCGAATGAAATTTGTAGAGATGATCAAGTTAGACGTAAGTTTTCATGATTGTTTCTTTTCGTTACTAAATGTGTGTGTGTTTCTTTCTCTCTGCCATGTACTTAATTCAACTTCAAAGAAAGGATACGTTCTTTTCTCTTTTTTTGAAATTTACTTGCTTTAGATTCGTTTGATACTGGCTGAAGAAATTGGTGATTACCATATGATCGTGTTTCAATTTTAGACGAGAGGGCTTTTAGTTGACTCTCTTGATCTTGATTTCTTTCAGGCCACTTTGAGAACAGGATTTTGTTCTTGACAGTATCACAGTCTCCGAATGTGGAGCAATTGAGGGCGAAAATTTGTGGGTTTGTTACAGGAGCTGATGGAATGGGTGGTGTGGGCAATGATTTGGTCCCAAATCGGGATTTTCAATTTGAATGGAGAATTGGAGCCCCTACGTTGATTGTTCTTGATGATGTGTGGTCACTAAAGGTGCTTGAGCAGCTCATTTTTAAAGTTGCTGGATGCAAAACACTTGTGGTTTCGCGTTTCAAATTCCCGACAGTTTTTAATGCTACTTACAATGTCGAATTGCTGAGAGGAGATGAAGCAATCTCCTTGTTTTGCCACTCTGCTTTTGGAAAGACATCTATTCCACCTGCTGCTGATTCAAATTTGGTCAAGCAGGTAACTTTCAATTCACTGTTCTCCATTGGTTACAAAGTTTGATGGAGTTTGAAATTGAGGAGTTGGTTACTTTCTTTGCCAATACTAATGATAATGTGTTTGCTAGATCGTTGATGAGTGTAAAGGCCTGCCCTTGGCTCTCAAAGTGATTGGAGCTTCACTAAGGGACCAACCTGAAATTTGTTGGGCAAGTGCAAAAAAGAGGCTGTCAAGAGGTGAACCTATTTCTGAGTCTCATGAAAGCAAGGTGCTTGATAGGATGGCCATTAGTACCCAGTTCTTATCTAAAAAGGTCAGGGAATGTTTCATTGATTTGGGATCCTTCCCTGAAGATAAGAAGATCCCTCTGGATGTTCTCATCAATGTGTGGGTCGAGATGCACGACCTTGATGATGAAGAAGCATTTGCAATTCTTGTTGAGCTTTCTGACAAGAATCTTCTCACCCTGGTGAGGGATGCAAGGTATGTGTATAAAGCCAATTAACTACATTGTTCTTATTTAAGAAGGCATAATCCTTCTTTCTTAACCCTTTGATTGGTTAATTTGCAGAGCTGGAGACAGGTATAGCAGCTACTATGAGATTGGTGTGATGCAACATGATGTGTTGCGGGACCTCGCTATTCATTTGAGCTCTCGTGAAGATGTAAATGAGCGCAAGCGATTACTTATGCCAAGAAGAGGAGAGCAGCTTCCAAGAGAATGGGAGAGAAATGCGGATCGACCATTCAGTGCTCAAATTGTTTCAATTCATACTGGTATCTTCATTACTTTTCTGTTTTCTTTGCATTATATAAGGCGATTAACCCATGCAACCTAGTGAGATTGTATTCACAATTTGATTTTTCCAATGCCTTCCTTTTCTTGATTCTGTTAAATAGGTGAAATGAAGGAAATGGATTGGTTCCGCATGGATTTTCCCAAGGCTGAAGTGCTCGTCCTGAACTTTTCTGCAAATGAGTTTTTCTTGCCTCCTTTCATTGATGATATGCCAAAGCTCAGGGCATTGGTGATGATAAATTACAGTACGAGCAATGCAACAATTGGCAACTTCTCCGTTTTTTCTAATTTAGCTAATTTGAAGAGCCTTTGGCTTGAGAAAGTATCCCTTGCTCGATTATCTGAAGTTACTGTCCCTTTGAAAAAATTACGAAAAATGTCTCTAATCCTGTGCAAGATATACAACAGCCTTGATGAGTCTGTCATAGACTCATCCCACAAATTCCCTTGTCTCTCGGAGCTTACAATCGATCACTGTGAAGATTTAATCCAGTTGCCCTCCAGCATTTCCAGGATGCAATCACTCAAGAGTCTGAGTATCACCAATTGCCACAACCTAGAGAAACTACCTCCCTATCTGGGCAACTTAAAATCCCTACAAATTCTAAGGTTGTCTGCTTGTCCAACCCTGAAAATGCTTCCCCCATGTACATCTGACCTAGCTAGCTTGAAATTCTTGGACATCTCTCAATGTGTCAATTTGAAAGCTCTTCCTGAAGGGATCGGTAAACTATCAAGGTTGGAGAAGATTGACATGAGAGAGTGCTTGCTAATGAAGCTGCCATATTCTGTTGCATCATTAGAATCTTTACGTGTAGTAATCTGCGATGAGGATGTTTCCTGGTTATGGAAGGATTGGAAGAAGGTTAATCTTGATGTCCAAGTTGCCGAAAAAAGCTTTAATCTGGACTGGCTTGATGATTGTTGATTGATTCTAACTCATGTCTAATGTATAATTGTATATAGTTCTTTCAAGTAAAGCTGAGAAGCATAGCTTTTGTTTATTTTGTTTCTTTCTTGCCTCGTTGTGAATTTCCATCATGTATAAATTTGCTTCTCTTTTCCTGGTGAAAACATCTGTTCATGATCTGGTTATGAAAGCTTTGCGCAGACACTGACCACCATTTCTGTGTCAGAAAACGTTTACCATTTCAACCAATCTGCATTCGAGCAGTGCTGGAGCCCGGTAATGGAAGAAAACCTTAGTCACGTTGACCATGTCCTTTTTGTTTCTAGTTTCTAGGATCTGCCGCCCCAGTTCGATACTTGGATTTGTCCTGAGATTTAGAACACGCGGGAAGAGATAGGTGGATTGGTAGTTGAATGCCGCGTGGACCCATGAAAGATTCTTAATCCGTCACTCTTGATGTTGACTGGGCACTTGAATTGTCAACATCTGCTTTGGTCAATATCTTGACTTGTGTGCAACGTACCCTCCTAGAACTTTACCTAGTGATGGAAGCTTTTAGTTTTAAAGGACAGACAGTGCTTTCTTTCTTGTAAAGAACTTTTAGAATTATTGAGTAAGTGACAAATTGCGAACCTCTGCGCACGCAAAGATATTTTTGAAAAAGTTTAAAGATTTTTTATTTTTTATTTTTTATTTTAAATTATTTTTTAAATTTTTAATATGTTGATTTTTTATTTTTTATTTTAAATTATTTTTTAATGTTTTAATATGTTGATTTGAAAAATAACTTTTAAAAAATAAAAGTTATTTATTATCTTGTTGTATATCTGAATAAAACAAACTTTACAATAATAATTTTTATCACACTATTAAACAACCACTAAATCATTCACTTGGTCGAATAAATAAAAAAAAAATGTAAAATACATACTTAGATAATGCTAATGTTTTTTTAGTGAAAATAAAATAAATTATAAGAGGGTAAAATCATACAGCCTATAAAAATATAATTTGATTAGAATTTTTTTAAGATAATATATGTTTTTAATAATTTATAACATCATATTGGATTGAATAGAATCAACACACTAAATTTATGATTTAGATTGTGAGACCATAATAATTTCATATAAATCATATTAAAATTAATTATGAAGTCTAACTATAAATCAACCTAATATTGGAGAATAAAATTACAAATAAAAATTAATTAAAAAAATTAACACCAAACTTGTGACCCAATTAAGAAAACTAAGATAACCTTGCGAAAAGAAAATTAAAACAAATCACTTTCAATTCTTGATGAACTCAATGTCAAAGAATCAATTAAAAAGCTAAGTTGATCCATCAAACTCATGATCTAGATAATCAAACTTAGATAACCTTATAATAAAAAAATTGACCTGATTTAATATGAGTTAACCTTGTAAAGAGAAAATCAAAATGAATTATGAAACTTAATTTTTAATCTCTCTTGTTGGATACAGTGTGTTAAACTCTGAAAGTTATAATTAAAAAATAACAAAAATAATAAATCAAGTAAATTGGAGTTAACCTATTTAGTACTCTCATTGGGTTATGGGACCAAGATAACTTATTAAGGAGAAAAGGAAAATAAATAATGAAATTTAGTTTAGAACCAAACACAATATTAAATGATAAATTTATAAAAAAACTCAATTAAAAATAATTAAGTCAATTGGGTTAGCCTACCAGACTCACACCCTTTTATCATGAGATGAAGCTAATCCAATACCTAAATCACAAGACCGAGATAATATCTTAATAAATAAATAAATAAATAATCACTTGATGTGGCTAGTTTTGAAATACTAAAACTCGCAATTTTAATTGTGAAACCAAAATATCTTTATAAAACAAATTTAAAATAAACTACCAAGACCAATTCCTAAATGAACTAGTATTAAATCTTGAAATTATAAAAAAGTCTATTAAAAAATAACATAAAAAATCAACTCAAATCAATCAAGATTAAAAGTATTATTCTTTGATAAGGGGTCAAAATAACATTATACAAATTAAACAAAATAAATCATGAAATCTAATTATCAATAAACCTGCTATTAAACAATAATTTATTTATTTTTAATCAACCATGCTAGTAATTAAACCGGATTAATATGTTAAATCTATGATCTGTGTCTTGATAGTGTGATAACCTAAGAAATAAAAATTAATACTTAGAAATAAAATTAATAAAAAAATGATTATAAAAATATTAATATATTATTCTAACAAATAGTAATTTATGACAAGGATTACAGTAAAACCTTCTTCCTTTTAGGTTACAATTAAAATATATCGCGGAACAGCACGCAAGCTCAACTTGGTTGAGTTTCAAAATAAAATTATACACACACACACATATAACTTGGTTGAGTTTCAAAATAAAATTATATATATATATATATACCTGTGTGTGTGTATAAACCTTATATGATGTGTTTGAAACAAAAAAAATAAAAAATAAATAAAGTTGACTGGACTAGCATTTAATTGATTGAATAATTAACCCAATATCTAAAATAGTAATTTTAATGAAATTTAATAGCTATGATTGATATTAAACTAGTAACTAGAAAATTCAGTCAAAGAATGAAGGTCACCGGAAGCCCACGTTGTTTGGCAAGCAAGAATTAAAAGATTAAATCTTCGTCGTGTTAGGCAAGCAAGGAAAAATCAATGACTCTACTTTCAGTAGCGTAAGACACTTGGGGACTGTTTTAAATTATCGTCAGGACTTACGTTTTCAAGTATGATTTTGATTAAAAATATATTAAAATAATTTGTAGTTTATTTTTAACATTACCATGTCAAATTAATTTATAAATATATAAAAAAAATCTGAATTAAAAAAAAAACGTTTTTGATATATAAAACAAACAAACAGGTTTTTGATAACATTATTGTTTATGAGATTTGTGTAGTTGAGGTTATTTTTAAAAGTGTTTTTTATATACATCAAAAATAATATTTTTTTAAAAAAAATTATTTTTGATATCAATACATAAAAATAATCTAAAACACTAAACAAAAATTAAAATTAAAAATAAAAATAAAAATATTTTTTTATATTTTTTTAAAAAACATTTTGAAACACACAAACAGGACTTAGAGGATGTCTGGACCAAAGTTGTCAGTTTTGTTCCATTTCAACTGAAATGACCGAAATATTTCGTACTAATTAAAAAAATAAGGCAAAACGACGTTGTTTTTACATCGGTTTAAATTGCCATCTGTTTTTTATTTTTTAGCCAAATACGGCCCAAAACATTCCAGTTTTGTTTTGCCGGTTCTGTTTCAGCCAAATAATATTGTTTTAAGATAAATAATAATTTTACAATATCAATCATATCTTTTAATTCAACCGTTAGATTGAAAAGAAATTTTAAAAGAAATCTTTCGATATATTTATATATATTATGTTAAAATTTCAAAGTAATCATAAAATATAATAACCTTGCGAGATTAATGACATTCTTATAATATTATATATGTTCATAAAAATCATGTTATTTTGTTTTTTTTAATTCAAATTGTGTAATTCTAAATAATTTTATTTTTAGATTTAAAATTTTTTTTTTCAATTAATATATATAAACAATATAATATAAAAAAACAAACTAAAATATTTCTAAACTAAAACATTTTATTCCAATTAAAAAACAAAAAAATACTGACAATCTAGGTTTGGACCAAAAGTCATAGTCGCTACTGGGAAATAAATGCCACACGTTATGTCATAATTGGACTAAAAATCTGGAATGCCTTCCATTGAAATTGATTGGATATAGAGGATCTGCGAGGATCCGCTCCACTTGAACAAATGAAACACGTAGCTAATTAAACAAATGCAACACGTAGCCTGACATGGAGATGATAAAATTCTGACAGAGAGACAAGAGAAACAGTAGACAAATACTCAAGAAGGCAGCTGTAACCATGGCCGACAATGGGAGAATCTTATATTAATAATAACAAGGAAAGAAAATCTTGTATGCAGTTAGTTCTCTTCATTCACGGGGATTGTTGACTCCTCTATAACATCTGCTCACAGAGACGTCTTGATTTCACAACGCACTTCCTGTGGCTAGCAGCCAGAGACTATCAACAAAACCTTGTAGTGCTGAGACCAACGGAGACGAGTCAAGAAGATGGCTGACCCGCAACCTGACGAAAAGGAAAACGACTAATTGGTGGCTAATGGTTACAGTTCTTCGGAACAACGTGAAGGGCTCAAAATATATATATATATATATATTAAAATGGTATTTGCTCACGGTTTAGCTAATATAATAATATATACAAGTGGGGTTTTTTTTCAGAGATATCTGGTGGGCATCCACTCATTTATCCTGATAGGCATGCCGTAGAACTCGGCTGATCTGGAATCACCCTTCCTGTTCTGGAAAGGTTTCCACCATGGAATCCCTCGGTCGTTGATGTTGTTCCTTGCTTCCAACAGGTTATCAAGCAACGTCCCGACAATCATGGCTACCGCCGGAGGTGATGAGAAAACTGTATTCAATATGTCATTGAACTGCAGAATCAAAAAGCATCCATGTTATTCAGCCAGTACAAGTGAAGTCATATTCCTCGGTCCGAAAGTATCGACCAAACATATTCCTCGTTTTATAAAAGTTTTTTTTGACGATTTCACATTAAAATACTGGGTGGTGGGTGTGGATGAACAACATAGAGCCGTCAAATGATGACCAAAAAATGTAGGAAACCTAGAGGAGGCTTGTGGTGTTTTCATGCGACTTACCCATCCACCATCTGCTCTAATTGGGCCGTGTCCATCCCCAGTGGTGTTGCTGACAAAATACTGTGGTATCGAAATCCCAAGGAACAAAGCCAGCCCCAAAACATAATGGTTTCTCATGGAATTGTTGTTTGAAAACTGTATAAATGAAATCCCAATTGCAGCTGCAGGAAATGAAAACGAGAGCAAATTACACTCATCGACAGATAATATATGATTAAAACAGAATAAGATTTCAAAACCTGCAAAATCACTCACCAACTATGCCATATAACACACAGTATGCGGCAGCGAATATTGCCAGAGGAATAGAAGCGAACAAGCCTCCAAATTTCCCTGAAAGATGAAATGTACCGCAATAAAAATGAATTCGGACCTTGTGCAATTTTATAACGGATCTTATGATGGATATTGAAGACATACCAAAGATGGAGAAAAAAAACATGAAACCAGTCGAAACCTGCACCGCCCTTCGGCTCCCTATGTATGTATGTCCAAGAAGCCCAACATTTTCGCTGCAATATCATTTCAACCATCAGTCAATATAATATATAGTGATCATAAAACATCGGCATTTCCCCTTGTAATCATCTCTTTACAGAGGATTAAGATTATTTTTTTCCAAAAACACAACCCCCCTATGTGTTAGTTGAGATATGTGAGAAAAGATCAACTCTAAAGCGGTTAGCCTGAAAAGAGCATGAATATCGAAGCACCAATGAATGAAAGCTTTGCCAGCCACCATAGGTTCAGCATTTGAGATAAGATTAATTATGCCAACCAAAATATTGCAGAAAGAAGTGTGTTATCCAGGAAAATGCACTATAAACAAATTATTGCCGGCGACTCTCACTAATAACCTCAAATACTTGGGTTCTATTGGAAGAGTAAAACAAAGAAAAATAAAACGCTTGAATTCCAATGGAACTCATGAGTAGACAATTAGTGGCAAATTTTTCCTACTGGTCTATTAGTTACAGTAATCAGTTGCGCAGGCAAATCTGCACTGTCCTTCACATAGCAACTGAGACTGCAGTAGCTCAAATATCAGATAATTAAGCATAGATCAGCAGCAGAAAGCAGGAGGGAGGGAAAAAACCAATCCCTTACACAGATGCAGTGGAGCCAACAGCAGCACCAAAAATCCCATCAAGCAGCAAGCCAACACCCTGTTTTTAAGAACAACAACCGTTAGGTGTTGATGACTTGCTTTTTTAAGAGGTAGAGAGAGGGGTAGGCATAGCTTTCAGAGACTTGACCTGTAGACCAATACTTCGGCTGAGAACATGTGCCGGGGGGCTCGTAGCACCTGCAAGTCGTGCAGCAGCAAAAAACGCTCCGGTTGACTACATCAAAGTAGATGGACTGGTTAGAAAATAAATACTTAAACAGGAAATCTCCCATTTCCATCAAAGAAATAGAGAGGTCAGAAACCATATTCATAATCATAAAGGGTTAAAATTAGGAAATTCATATCAAAGGCCCTGTTAGTTAATTAAAACCTCACAAAGTGCCTCCAGAATAAGTTGAAGACAAAAAAGGTATTTCTGAAATGGTGAACAAACCTCTGCAGATGAAACAAGGGCTGCTCCAATCATGCCGAAGACATGACTTGCTCTAAATATAGGTGCACCCCATTGAAACGGGTATGGGACTCTAACCCTAAAACAAATACAAGCAAATGATTTTCAATTAGCAGGGTACTTCAAGTCTTCCTTCTATCAAAGAATTATGAACTCTACCAAACCTACATGGATAAATAATCCAGAATCAATACCATGGAGAAGATGATATAAGATATGATCGGTCTGTGCGGCAACTCTGCTTAGTTCGATACCCAACATTGTTGTAAGCACCAGCAACGGTGAGGATAGCAGCGAAAGCCCAAATAATACCACCGCAGAAAAGTAAGCCATACCTCTCAAGTAAAGGACGGGCGCTGGAATGTAGATTCTTCGAATACTGTGGCAAACATCAGGATTTATGATCTTCATACCAGGTGGATTTCATATGATTAACTTAACATTATGAAGAGGGTATATTACCTGGCAAATGACTAGCAGAATCAGCATAGGCAGGCCAAGCTCAACACAGTTGGCAAGCTGTATAGAACATAAGAAAATCATTTGTTATGATCAACCGATCACTTTCACCAACCAATATTCTTCATTTCATTAAGTGAACTTACAAGTGGAAAGCCCCTCATAAACAGACCAAGACCCACAACACAAACCACAGGTACGACAGTGATGGGACTAAGGAGCCTGGGAACATTAAAACAAAGAAGGGAAAATATCAAAAAACAATATAATAAAGAGAACCTGCCGAGTTTCTACACTAGAACTCGAGCTGCCGCTACTGAACAGCACAATTGTGAGCAAGAAGATGAGAATAACGAATTCTAACACGATTATTATCAAGTTACCTTGTCAAAGTACCCCATCCTTTGCTATACCCGAGAATGATGTTGACAAAGGAAGAAACAATCAGTGATCCTTGTATAGTTCTCATAATAGCTACAAATCTCTGCAATCGACCACATCACCGCAACCGGGGAGAAAATAGTGGTCAAGGAAATATCAGAATAAATCATGACTGCGGCTAAAAACAACAGACCACTTAAAGAAGCTTAACAACTATTACATCATGCTCTTTTGAGAAAGTTTCATCATTGTAATCTCTGATGATTGATAAAACTGGCAGCACAAAAGCATAGGAAGGACCCATCACTGTGGGAAGCCGTGTTCCGATGAATGTCTGGAGCAGTGTATTGATTCCTGACATAAACAGCAACGTTTGAATCACACGCGCAGCATCACCCTGTTCACGGTATCACCAAGACCAGGTTAAAAGATAAGCACCTGCCAAATAATGTATCAATCATCAAAAAATATCTGACGGTGAAAAAAACGTACAGGGTCCCCGCCCATCTGATTCACAAGAGTACGTGTAATCAAGACCGTAGTTCCAAGCATCACAATGTAGTGTTGGAAAGCCAGCAGAAATGTCTGAGCTGTGGTTAATTACAATAATCAGACACTTGATTTCGTTGATAAATATCCACTTAGTTCAAAAATAATTCTGAATAACTAGCTGTTAAATATACATATGTTATTGATAACAGAAAGACCACCAGGGTTTTGATATAAAAACAATTAAAACTTTCAGAAATTTAAAAGGGAATCAGAATCAGAGGCGAGAGATAGCTGGAGTCGTGCATAAACTATAGATTTTATATTAACAAAAAAAGTGACCAGGATAACTTTTTCCCAGAACTGAATAATCAAACTTGAATAACAAAAACACAACCAAAAGGATTTTTTTATTTATATGAATCACAAAAAGGCAATAAGATAAGGGAAGATATGAATCAGAAAAAGGGTAAAAAGATAAGGGAACTAACGCCAAGAAGGATTGGAGTGGATGCAGTACTCGAGACTTTGGAGTGTCTCGGACGGAGACCAAGAGGGACCTTTTGAAAAAGCAAGTGATGATGGAGGTGGTGCAGCTACCATTGCTGGCGGTGGCTGCTGGTGGTTGTGAGCTGTATCTCCCATCTTTTTTACCTTCCTTGTCGCTTACTCTTCACTTTCTCTTGCTCAGGCTGCTGCTACTGATCACTACCAGGCCTTTCAACACCGTTATATATTTTAGTGGTTGCGAATTGAATATGACAAGATGAAAGAAAGTCCCTTTAGCACCCTTCCAAGAAAAGAAAATGACTACAAAGGAGATTAAGCAGAAGCAGCGAAACGAGAATTATATTTAGGACTAAGCAGTTAAATAAAGATCTATTATAAGAAGATTACGAAGGAGATTGAGATCCATAGAATTATTAAAGTTTGGAACTTAGGATTACGTTAAGGTTGTCGAGGTCCAGGGTGCATATAAGCAATGAGCCACAGCTTAGCATTTGTTAATCTATGAGCAGAGCAAGTACGTGTGGACCCTTCTCTTCTTTCTTCGAGGATCGAGATGCTTTCTTTCTTTCTATCTTCTTACTTATTTTTCTCTGTTTTTTTTTTTTATTATTTTAAATTATTTTTTATATATTTTTTTAAGTGATAATATAGAAATTAAATTTTAAAAAATACATTGATATATTTCCAAATAAAAAACTGTAATTAAAAAAATAAATAGATGTCTAGAATTGCATTAAATATTTAAAAAAAAAAGTATTTCTTATTAAAATAATATATTTTTTAAAAAACAATAATTTTAATATCTATACATTATAATATCAAAAATACCATAAAAATAATTTAAAAACAATAAAGTATTTATTTTTAAAAACAAATACATTGTAAAAACAAACAAATATCTTAGCCGGTCAACAAAAAAATAAAAAATTAATTGATTGGAAGATTTTTACCATCCATCGGACACTGTCATGCAAGTAAATATCTTAAATTGGCATGAACTTTGAGGTATGCTCCGGTGAAGGTTGCCACAGTGTTTAGAACCATTCATTTAGGGTTCATGTTAGAATAAATCTTCATATTTATATGAATTGATTTTTTAGTATTGCTGTTAAATTTTATTTTATTACTTAATTCAGAATTTAAATTAATAAATTAAATTACGTGAAAATTACCTTATTATATCCTTATCCTTATCAGATTGATAGGTTTGACAAAATTCATATATAATATAAGCTATTTTTTATCTCCTTGTTATTTTCATGTGAGTTTATTTCTCATCTTTCTAGTTTATGTATTTAAAATTTGAGAAAATTAATTTTTATATTATAATAAAATTTATTTCATGTTTTTTTTATCTGTTCTTAAACTTGTATTGAATTTATATAATTCAATTTCGAGTTTTTTTATGGTTTTTGAAATAAAAAAATTAAATAACACGGGTTTTATATACACACACAGGCACTTTTAGCAATGCAAGTAGTTAAATTTAATTTTTTATATATATTTTCATGTCTAGTCAGTATCATAAGTTTATTTTTTTACTGTAAATTTTATATAATGATTTTCCCAGTTAACAATATAATTATTTTACGATAATTTTTAACTTGAACCAAATAAAATCAATATTCTATATTTAAAAACCTTGAATACAATACAATTAAATGACTATTATAAACTATGTTTTTAATTTGTTTTTTCTTCAAATTATTCTATTTTTATGTATTGTTTTAGAAAAATTCATATTTTATTAAGCTAAATTGGTCCAACAAATTTTTGCATCCGGGGGTTCGATAAATGATCCAAAAAATTTACAAGGAATCCATGTGTATTTTTGTTTGAAAGTGTGGTTAAATTTTTTTTAAAGTGATTTTTTATATATTTTTTTAATATTTTTGATACCAACATGTGTATATGATTTAAAAACATAAAAATTAAAAAAAAACAATATATATTTTTTTCAATTAATACTTTTTGAAACACAATTACAAACCTAATGTAGGTTAGTCAAAAGTAGTTAAATGTGCCCCCATAAGTTTTCCCTTGTTTACATGCCTTCAATAATTCTCCTTTTAATTTCTTTGTCCAAGTTCTGAAACTTACATCTAATAATTTTGATATGATTGTATATTATTTTATTTACATATACATACATACATACATACATATACATACATACATACATACATACATACATACATACATACATACATACATACATACATATATATATATATATATATATATATATATATATATATATATATACATACATACATACATATATATATATATATATATATATATATAATTTTAAAATATTTTAAGAAATATCCAGTAGTATATTATCAAGCACAAATAAAGTCATGCCGCATTTCTAAGGAAACCATGGCTCGTTCACACACATTTTTGGTCGTTACTTGACTATTGAGGTGTTTTTCACAGTATTTTAAAAATATTTTAAAAAAAAATAAATTTTTTTATTTAAATTAAAGTTTTAATATTTTTAAATTATTTTTATCATATTAATAATATTTTTTAATAAAATAAAAAATATATTATTTTAATATATTTTAAAATAAAAAAATATTTTTAAAAATAATCTAACCAGTAACCAGATTCTAATCAGTCGATATCGTCAATTTTACAGTGCAATCAGTCTAACAATTACTTGATCGTTTTTAGAGGTGTAGCTTGAAAAGCAATCCTCTCATTCTTATCTTGCCAAATCATGTGTTCACAGACTAATGAAGCACAGAAAGCAGAAACGATCTAGGGTTTTTTTCATTGGTGGTCGGTTCTTTATCGAGTCCCATCCAAAACCAAAAAGAAAACTTGGATGGGGGGCAAGCTTATCGGAAACATGCACCTCCATGGGCCACGCCACCATCACGTCAAGGTCCTCTTCTTTCTCCCTTAGTGCTATGGCCCCGCCCGGAAAGCAAATTTCTTGCCCCAATCATGAATGCTTGCAACACCGAACACTGGCTCGTAAACTCGAAACTCTGAATCTACTCGATCAATCCCGAACCAACCCTTGGATCAATGCTGTGTAGCTGCGCATTTTCCCTCTTGAAACGACTGGTTCTTGCCTTCTTGGTGCTGCTTATTATTACATGGGCAATTCTGGAACAAAATTAGCCTCGCTCAGGCACGGTGGACTTGTAATATCGGAATGGAAACAGTGATGCATGAGGCCAGGAAGCAGTTTATGCCCCCGGCCGAGATAAAATGATACATAGAGCGAACCGTGCATGATTTTAAATTTCGCGCCAGCCATGTGAAGGCAACTCGGCTCGTGGGGGCAAGTGCTTATTTTAGAGGGTGTTTGCACTGGTTTTAAGAATGTTTTTAAAAAGAATTAAAAAAATATAGTTTTATTTTTTATTTTAAATTAATTTTAATAAGTTTTTAAATAAAATATACTTTTAAAAATAACCAAACTCACAATAATCATAATTTACAGATAGCCAGTCACTGTTAATGTTGCTCAGTAGTTCATAGTTATGATAGTACGATATGATCAGATTCTCCCATCCCATGAAGAAAAGGCCAATCAAAATAGTTGAACGAGTAGTGATTTGTTATTGAAATTTAACCTAATTCTCGTTTTTTTTCTCCAAAAAATTAATATTTCTAAATTATTTTAATAAGATAATATCACATAAATATTTTTAAATAAAAAATACTTTAAAAATCAATCTTAATCATCACTTTATTATCACTGTCATACACCAACTTTTAAGATCACCAGCCCGCAAAGATCAGAAACGAAATCTCGCCGGAACAATTTTAAGAGAAAACAGCAATGTGCCCCTCTGTCACCTTCGATGATATCGATATCTTCGAAGCAATGATTACCATGAAGAAGCAAAAGACGTGCCTTGAATTTGGATCGGAAACATGTGCCTCGAAAATGAAGTGCCGGTCAACTCAGAATTGTGAAAACAGAGCAAGGGCAACGTGCGGCATCGTTTTTGCAGGTGACCCAAGCCTATGCAAACAAAGGCTTATGATTTTCTGAGTTGAAGATTGAAATTTGCAATTCAACCTTCCCTCCTTGATTTTAACCTAAAAGCTGCTTCTTCAAATTCCATTTCCATGACTTTTTAACCCCATGACTCCCGAGCTTTACCATGATTTACTTGGATAAGCTTGACGAGCCGATTAGAGATTTGATTCGCCCGATTCCTGACGCTGGCCAGTTTTCAAAATAACATGATTTTGAAAGGCACTGGACCGAGAAGGTACAGGCACAAAACGCAACTGCAATAGAGGTTTATCAAAAAGCTACAAGAAAAGCAAACGATTAACTAGCCCATCAACACATTCAGCCCGGCCTAAGTCCATGGAAGTCGATGGACCCCTCTTGCTATCTATGCATGTAAACATGAAAAAACAATTTTAAGTTGATAGTTAGGGTTGAGTTTCATTCTATATATAAGTCCAATCATTTCTTTCAAAAATATTTATATATATAAATTACACCTCTGATATTATTAGTTTTTTTTTAATTTATCGTCAAATAAATTTTATTGATAAATAAAATAATTGTTAATTCCAAATTATTGTTTTACCAATGCATAGTTTTTAAATATGATATGAGAATAGATCCGGAACAAGTTCTACATCCCAAATTAGATGGGTTAACTTATTTTTTTATTTTATAAAAAATATTATTTTAAATGAAAAAAATCAATAGATTTTGACTGAGTTTTTATTTGTGCCACACTAAATCAATTCTTCTTCTAATTTATTTTTTATTGAATTATCTATATTTCAGGTCACCTGAATCATATGTCAATCTTTTCTATTAAAAGATACGAGATTATATTAACCTTGTGATGATTTAGAGACAAGGAAAAAAAGAAGAAGAAATTAAATCCTATTTTTTTTCTTTTTTTTCTTGTTTCCGTGTGTCTAAATTATTACAAGGTTAATATAATCTATTTATTTATTTTTTGCTTTCAGAAACTAACTTTGATTTTTAAAATTATTATTACAGGACAACGTAGAAACAACGCATGCTGTCGTATTAAAAGTTTAACAAATTAAATGCAAAACGACAACCAATGCCTTCAATCCATCCCCTTGTTTCAAACTTTCCCAGGGCCCTTCTCTTTTCTGCTGCCGCTCCTTGTTTCTTACTTGGCCCCGACCCGCCCCTGTATTCTGTGTTTATATGTGTGAAGTGCTCGAATATCGGTTCGCTTACATTCTATACACAGAGATTAGCGAATATTTAAGAGCGAAGAGATGGATATGCTGCTTCAGGGAGAATTCTTCGGGAGTGCTATGTTGTGCTTAGGTGCAATTCTTGTTTGTGTGGTTATAGCCCATTCTACTCATGATGTGAAGCTAAATGATCCAAGAGAACGCACTGCTCGACGTCTAACTGCCATGCAAGGTCCTTCAATTAGCCCCAGGCGGCGCAGCTGCTCTTGAATGATATGTTTTGTTTCTCATCTTTGTAAGAATATCTGCTTTTGGGTTCAGAAATAGGATAGGTTACAAAAGTTAAGAGGGGGGCAATTGATGCATATTTATCCGGACTTATGTAAAAAAATAAATGATAGAAGGACTAAAGGGGAGGGCTCAAAAACTTAAGGGGGGCAATTGCTTTCCTTCTCTACAACGTAGCTTCGCCCCTGGTTTTACTTGTGTATCTGTTTTACCTCTCTGCTTCTTACTGTCAACTCGGCAGGATTTACAATTGAAGAAGAAAACTTTCTACTAAGCAATTTTCTGAACTTCAATGGAACTTAGATTGACGAGCTGCATCCTAGCAAGCTAACCAAATGGGCGTAACTCGAGATTATAGCAACATCGAACAGCTGTTCATCGTTTTGTTAAGTTCATAAATCTAATGCAGGATTTTTAAATTCCTTTTACTTGATCATATGTACATGAGCTTTATAAGGTTTTTGGCCCCTCGATCTTGCTGCTGTCAACCAAACTAGTTCGCATGCCTTGGTACATGTATGCCTGAGTGTATAAATGACTACATGTATGTGAAAGTGCACCTAAGAAACAATCTATTATTGAAAATAAAAGGAAAACAAAAACAAAATTGAGTTATAGATCTGTCAGATAGCTTGATGTACTTAAACGCGCTGCAGAAAGACCTGTGGTGGCTCGGGCACTTGGGCAATCAGCAACGTCGTTGCAGCCCTGTTTTCTCTAATGGTGAACAGGAATGGATGGTCAGCTACAAAGTCTATCCTGGTTGGGAGAGCCATCTGCCACAGCGCCTAAACTGCATTTACTTAGATAAAGGATTTATCGAGTGAGCTTCAAACTTGAAATTCTGCAACATGACAACAATGCTTCCGCAGAATGCCTCTGCAGAAAACACTCGTACTCAAGCTATTCTAGACCATCTAACGGAGCCATAAATAATTTCATTATAGCGCCAGATGATTCAGGGTTGTAGCAATATCAATTTCACCTTATTCGCGATAATCTAATCCATAGTTTCAAATTCTGTTTGCATTACTCGTCAGACGTGTTTAACAGAGCAAGAAAAGCTCACGTCTTATGTTTTCGTAGCTGCAAGCAATAGATGAATCCAAACATAACATAGTAATCTGCCATATCCATACAATCTATTGTTGAGAAAAAAACACCTCATTCAAAGCAAAATATAGACACAATCCAGCATCAAACCACCACTGGACAGGCCAAACACATTACAATAACCGGACAGAAGTAACCTACAGTTATATTGTTAGGCTTGATCTACGTACACATCAGTTCTCCAGTATGGAAGATTAATTGGCCTGTGAGGGGTCGAGGACGTGGCCTACGAACATCACCACTCCAGTCATGTCTTCTCGGATGAGGAAAAGGAATGGATGGTCAGCAACAAAGTCTATCTTAGTGGGCAAGGAAAGACCTCTCAATGTTACAACACCAGCAGAAGCAGCTGCAGCTTCTGTGCCTTCTTCATTCACTTCAATAAATGATTTATGGAATATGCTTGAAACACACAGTCCCTGCCCTGCAGAAAAGTCTACCATCTCGGTCAAGTCTGCTTCATTAGAGAAAGGTGACACCAATCCTAGTCCCTTTAGAGCTTTGGAAGCTTCAAACCCAAAGGAAATCTTGAACCTTGGAATCCTTAAGTCATCCACTTTTACTTGTTTTTGTGGAAGGTGGCGATCTAAGAATCCAGATTCAGAAGCCAGTTTCTCAACCAAAGCTTGCAGCCCATCTTTAGCATCTGGGAGGTAGAAGTACATAGAGAATTTGCGTTTATCTTCACCTTGTTTATAAGGAAGAGATAAGACTTTAAAACCATCAAAGTCACATACAAATTGCTTCTTCTTGCTAGTCATAAACGGCACACGAACCGAACCCCCGTTCAACAGGTAGAAGTCGTCATCTTTTGTGGTCGATGCATCAAACTTCTCATTCCAAGCTCCTTTGAAATAGAGTGCATTTGTTAAAATGAGCCTTGTCGTTCTATCAACTGACCCAGAAGGCAGAACCTCTTTGATGAGGCCATTGGTCTCCTTTTCAGCCCATGTGTTAACTTCATTGGTCACTTCCACAGCCTTCACCACCACCACAAATATCAACATTAAGGCTATTAGCATCTACTTAGAACATCAATAACCAGTACGAAACAGAGAACAGCATCATTAGACCTACCTAAGGAATCAGTCCAGTAATTTTGAAAAACACCAATTCATATGGCTTACTCGTACTGATAAATTAAAATCACTTAGACTACATGAAAAGAACCAATTTATCCTGTCAAGTTCCTAACAAAAAAATTATTGTAATTTATAAAGCTAAGAAAAACGAGTTATTTGAAATTAATCATGTACCTTGGTTTGGAAATCAACTTGATTAGTCGCGGCCTTATAGTTATTGTCCACAACCTGTTTGAAAGAAGGCTTAAGAGACAGTGAGTTATCCACCCACACGCCATTGGCGAACTTCAATCGTGGCCCACCACTTGCGCTCCCGTCGGTGAAAACAACAGCCAATAACTCAGAGGAGAAGGAGCGGAGGTGATCGCTGGACTTAGACTTGAGGAAGGAGAGCAACTGCTCAAGAGTGGGGCCCTTGGACCCGGAGGCGATGAGACTGAGCAGCACCTGGATTGACAGCGGCGAGAACACCAAGTTGGAGTTGTTGGATTCGGTTAAGAGAATGTGCTTGGAAAGGGTCAACGCTACGTCGGTTTGGTTCCCGATCGATTCACGGAGATCCATTGGGTTTGGCTGTGTTTCTTGTGTGTGGAAATGAGCGTGGCGGAGTGAAAAAAAATACAGTTCTTTTGATTTTTCTCTCTTCAGATCAATGAAGAAGAAAGCTATTAAGTATTAACTGATAGCTGCTCAAAAAGTTAAACAAATTACAAATCCATGACGGTGGTGGATTTTCTGTTTTTTTTTTTTTAAATATGTTTTATTTAAAAGTATATTAAAATAATATTCTTTTTAATTTTTTAAATATCAGTTTATTAAAACTTAAATAAAAAAAATAATTTAAATTTAAATAAAATTTTATTTTAAAAAGTTAATACTCTTTATAAAAGTCAGAGACGTGCCTTCATTTACCAACAATATTTTTTTATTAACTCGTTTGTTTATAATTATTAAACTACTTGTGAAACCATGATTCCGTATTATTAATCTAGATTTTATGTTTAGAAAAAATATAAATTTATATTTTTTAAAAATATAAATTCTTAGCATAATTTGATATGGACTCAACATATATTATTCATATAATAGTATGGGTAAAGTATTATAGCTCTTTTTACATAATACCGCAGATTACTACTACCACGCTTCCTCTTTTATGTTTTTTTCTTAAATATATTTTTCATTTGTACTTCTTTTTATTTATATTATTTTTTTACTTTTATATATATATATATATATATATATATATATATATATATATATATATATATATATATATGCATATATTTATATTGTATTAATAATCATAATTTCATAATATAAGAAATAATTCAAGTAAAATACATATTTCTTTTTATTCTCTCGTCAAACTATTTCCTATGTTTTTTTTTGTTTTTTTAAACATTTTTTTTCACTTTTAATTTTATTTTTTTCATTTTTACATATTTTTTATTGTGTAAGTCTCCAAGCCAATTTAAGCGCACCATGACTAATCCATGGGTTAAATTTATTTATTTTTTTTAAATATTGTGGATTGCTACAGTGCTTTCCTATTTATACTTTATTTTTTGTTTTTTATTTATATATATTTTTTTATAATCGGGGTCTCCATGCCAATTTAAGATTTCTTTTTTCTTTTTTTTTTCCATTATACATTTTCTTTTTATATCCCGGGTTTCTGGGTCAACTTAAGCATACCATGATTAATTCTTGGACCAATTTGTTTTTTTATTTATACTTTTTTTCATTTATATTTTTTTTATAATTGAGGTTTCTGAGTTAGTTTAAGCACGTCACAATTAATTCTCGGACTGATTTAAAAAAAAAACACTGGATTACTACAGTATTTTCTTACTTATGTTTTTTTCACTTATATTTCTATATAAATAGCGCGGGGAAACCATTATAACTCTTAACACACAAAATACTGTGAATCACTACATTGTTTTTTATCTTTTTTTTTTTCACTTATATATTTTTTTTTTATAATCAGAGTTTTTGTGTCAACTTAAGCATACCATGACTAATCTCTGAGCTGATTTTTTTTAACATCATGAATTGCTACAGTGCTTTCTCACTTATATATTTTTTTCTTTTTTTTTCACCTATACTTTTTTGTTTTTATAATCAGGGTTCCCGAGTCAATTTAATTTTTTTTAGATATAATTAAAAAATTAGAAACCATCTCAAAAGTATAAAAAAAAATAATCAAATGATAAAAACTAAAAAATATAAAATCAAAGAATAAAGAATAAAATAAAAACTTGTATATATTAAAACTAGAAAAAAAAAATCCTCGACAGTGAAAAAAATATATATTAAAATGTTAAAAATATATTAAACTAATAATTCTAAAACCACAGTGAAAAAAATACAACCTACCGTGATGCTAAACAAAACGCGTGGAGGTTGCGTTTTAACAACGCCGAGGGTTTTCTTGGTGAATCCTCGACAACGTTTTTCTCCTACTGGTCCATATTTTGAGGCCGGTTCGACTTTTGTCGGCAACCATGGAGGCTCGTACGGTGTAGCTTAATCCCTCATGGCTAGATGGCTACGAACCATTGAAGATCAAGCGAAATCCCTTTCGCGTACTGCGTTAACATTGCTAGTTATCTTTTTTTTTTTTTTTTTATGGATTCTAGTATCTTTTTTAATAATTTTCTTAATTGTTCAAAATTCATGAATATAATTTGATTTAAATTCAAGATTTATAAAATAAAATAAAATTTAAATATTTTACCATCACATAGTATCGAGTCTAGTTATCTTAGGCCCCGTTTGTTTGCTGGAAAGTGGTTTCCTTTAAATACTTTCTAGTAGTTTATGTTATGAAAAATGATCTGGAAAATAATTTATTAATAAATTTTTTTTTCAAGTTTATTAAAATAATGAGGAACAAATCTTACAAATTAAAAAGTTGAATGAGAATGAAATTGAAAAAAGTATAATTTCATAAATTATCTCAAATAAAATAAATAATAATCAAAATAATAGAGATCAAATCTAAAAAAAAATTAAAAATAAATGAATAAATTAAAATAATAATATTAATTTTAATTATTTAAATAAAATAAGTAATGAGGACCAAATTTGATAGATAATTTCAATAAAAAAATGATAAAGCAAATTATAAATAAGAACCAAATTAATATTAAATTTTAGAGATGGAATTGATAAATATCCAAAACAAATTATATATAGCAATCAAGTTATCAATTTGATATAATAAATAATACATTTCTAAATTTTTCCCGGAAAGTGAATTCCGGAAAACAAACGGGGCCTTATTTTCTTTGCACGACTCTGCAAAATTAGTCATTGATTCACTTTCTCGTAATTACAGGATGTGCCGGATTTTTCTACACTTGAGACATCTTAAATTAAATTATTGTTGTTAAAAATAATTTTTTATTTTATTTATATTTTTAAATTATTTATATTTATTATATTAAAAATATTTTTAAAAATTAACTTCAACCACTCAAAACAAATAACAAATAGTTGATTGCCAAATTCCCTGCCACCTAAAGCAAATACTCCCTGGCACTAAAAGCAAATAGTTGATTGCCAAATGTCATCCATACAAGCAATCCATCCTCTGTCAAAGCCCCCTTTCCAATTTGCCATACGGGTCAAAGTTCACTCTCAACTGCTTTGTCTCAGTAGGATGAACAGAGGATAGATCTTAATCGGCATAGCCTTGTAGTTTGTATGCTCGCACTTTCTCTAGATAGGTTTTATTCTACAGTTTCCCATTTCTATTCGACAATCCAAGAACCCAGATTCAGAACCCACTTTCACCACCAAAGTTGGGAGCCCATCTTCAACATCTGGGAGGAATATGTACATGGAGAAATGGCGTTTAGCTTGGCCTTGTTTGTAAGGCACAAGAACTGAGTTCCCGTCCGAAAGATAAGAGCCACGGTCCTAAGTAGTTGATGGATCAAGATCCTCGATCCTCAATCCTAGCTCCTTCGAAATGGAGGGCATTTGTCAGCACAAGACTTCTGGTACTGTCAACTGGTCCAGGAGGAAGGACCTCCTCAGAAAGGCCACTGGTCTCATTTCAGGCCACCTGTTTTGTCAGCCTTTATCACCACCATCAGCACGGAGGATATTGGCATCGACTGATAACATCAGTAGTAAACGTCTAATGAATGAATAATAATTTCTGTGCTATAGCTTCAGGCTTCCCTGATGAACTTTCGGATTTCATAATTAACAGCGAATTAAGCGAGATTATAAGTTCCATTAACAGCGAAAAAGTAATCGCAGACCTCCACTATTTGTCACGTCATGAAAACCGCTGCCAATAACTCAGAGGAGAAGGGGCTGAGCTGAACGTTAGACGTGGATTGAAGAAGGAGAGTAGTAGCTGATCGAGTGTGGAGGCCTTGGACGATGCGGCGAAGAGGCTGAGCAATGTGACTTTATGATTAGGCCCATTTATCATTGCACAGATAGCCTACATAGATTTCCAGCCCTTCTTCCTGTGTTGGTGTCTCTATAGTCCAAATGCGGCACCTCTTTTGTCTTCTACGGTGAGCCCTATGCCAATAATCCAATTTGAAGATTATAGAATCCATTATTCTGACACTTTTGACTGTTGATGACAGAATTCGGGCTGTTTTGGAGTTTATTTGATGTTATTTTTAAAAGAATTTTTTATTTAAAAATATATTAAAATGATATTTTTTATTTTTTAAAAATTATTTTTAATATTTATATATGAAAATGATCTAAAAATACCAAAATAATTTAATTTCAAGTAAAAAAAAAATAGAAAAAAATAATTTTTTTTAAAAACACTTTTAAAACACAGTGTCAATCACCTTAAGATACATCACGATGTTTAAATTTGTTAGGTTTTCTTGTGTATTTCTTGTGGTGGTTATTAGTTCATTTTGAATTTATAGTTTAGTTACATCATTCACATGCTACATTGCGAGTTAAATTATATTTTTCAAAACATGAAAAAAAAAAATCTAGGAGTCAGTACCGTATTTTCTAGTAGAAAAACAAATATAAATATGCGGAGAGTGACAAGCTGGTAAACTTAGTGAGTTTATATATGACTGATAAAAATATAATTTGACTTTAAACAATCCAAAACAATATTTTTAAAAAAATATATTGATATAACAATATATTAAATCAACCTAAATTAAATTGAGTTAATATGTTAAATCTGCAACCCGAATTATGAAATCGTGATAACCTCATCTAAGATAATACTAATAAAAAATGAATTTTAATTCCTATCCATCATAGTGAATGAAAGATAAAATTGAAAAAAATAAATAAAAAATAACTCTAGTTAACCTGTTAAACTCATAATCAAAATCATGAAATTAATAACCTCATAGATAAACAATTAAAATAAATTATGAAATATAATTCTCAATTAACTTGATATTATAGGATAAAAATAAAAATAATGATAAAAAATAATAATACAAGACAATTAGGTTAACTCGTTAAACCCACAACTTAGATTTTAGGCCCAAATAACCTCGTAACAAGCATACTAAAACAAAATCTGAAGTCTATTTATCAACTAATTTAATATTAGATGATGAAATTAAAAAATATATATTAAAAAAAAGACCCTATAAATAACCATAGTTAACTAAGTTAACCCACTAAATCTATGACCTGGATCACGAGATTAGAATAATTTCATGAAAAAAATAATTAATATAAATTATCAAATTTAATTCTCAACTAATTCAATTTTAAAACATAAAATTAAAAACAAAAATCAGTTAATAAAAGACTCAATTGGCTATACTAATACACAATCTAAATTATGATACCTGAATAATCCATAAACAATTAAAAAAAATCATGAAATTTATTGCTCAATAAACACAATATTAGATGACATATATTTATTTTTAAAAAATCATATGTAAGCATCGGACAATCTTTGTTATAATATAATATGAAAGAAAGTTTCACAGTTTATGATAATTGAGGACCCATCCTTCAAAAATTGATTATCCTTTAATAATAATAATAATTAAAAGATACTCTCGTTATTAATAATAATAATAATAATAATAATAATAATAATAATAATAATAATAATAATAATGCGGCTTTGAACGTGATGACGCTCTAGTTGAATGGTTTTTTTTATCAACTTACGGTTTCATTGTCATTTTATTATTATTTTAATATATTTATGTTAAAAATCAAAATAAATATTATTTTAAAATAAAAAAACACTTTAATGACATAATTTCCATCAGAAATAGACAAAAAGAATCTCTTTGGGCACCCCAGAAATCAGTTTGATTCTGACCTCGACCTGCCGTGCCTGAGCAAGTTGTACAAAGAAAATCTATCTAAAATCAATTTATTTATTTTATTTGCCTTTACCGAGTGAATTCCGCCAAGAAACTAGGTTGTCTAATCTTACCACCTCTCCGAATAGACCATCCTCACTGTTAAATCTTTGACCCCCCCCGTTTTATCTTATACTTTTAAAATCATGTTTATATATATATATATATATATATATATATATAAACCATTTTTATTTCTCTCATTAAAAGAAATCATACGTTATATTACCATACAAACATTTATATTATCAATAAGCTATTAATTAAACCAGCCGTCATCACAAATCCACAAATATAAGGCTATGATTGGTATTGCAGTTAGGATTGAAGTTTAAAAAATTAGTTTTATAAAAATTATTTTTAGATACGGTTCATAACTGAAATTAAAGAGATATTTGAGATTATGATCGGAAAATATGTATGAAAAAAATAAATTTTTTATTTTATTTTAAATTACAAAAATTTGGTGTTTAGATCATTTTGATGTGCTAATGTCAAAAATATTTTTTAAAAATAAAAAAATATATTATTTTAATATATTTTTGAATGAAAAGTACTTTAAAAAACAACACCAATCACACTCTCAAACAGATACTAAAATATTTGGTTAAAATTGTGATTAAATTTGAGTTTAATGAAAAGAGTTTGGTTTATTTAGTTACTATGTTTTTTATATTACTGTCAACTTATAAAATTACTTTAAAGTACACACACACACACACATATATATATATATCTGGTAGATTTAATATTGTAATTTGTTTTTTAAAAAATATTATTTTTAATTTCTGTTTATAAAAAAATGGTTTGAACTCAAGATATATTGAAAATAAAGAAGTAATAATAACAATAAAAAGACTAATTACAACATAGTCGAGGACAAACCAGTTTGTCATGCAGGTAAATGACCGAGCCTTTTGACGGGAGTGGTTTATTAGGTATGGTGTGTAAAAAGCATCTTCAAGATGCTTCTAAAACTAAGTTTAAAATTTAGTTTTTTAGATGGGAGCACAGTATAAAATTGGAGTCCTGGTAAAACCTGCTTTGGCTATACAGTGAGTTTCAATAGTAGAAATCAACAAAGAGCCAAACACCCACCAATAATGCAAACTGCTTCAAGTTATGTATGTATGCATGTATTGAAACCTTGTACATTACATGATTTCAACTACAGTTCAAGGATTGGAGCAGAAGAAGAATCAAATGACTTCATTTTCATGGCACGTCACGTTTCTTCCTAATGCCCCCCCACAACTCAACACGAAACATAATAAATTCTCGAGTCCCTGTCTCATTCAAATTCAGAAACAATGTTGAGTTGACCATAATAGAGTTTATAAAGATGCTCTGTTGTCGAATAAGAGTGGTTTTACTATGATCAATTGGTTGGTTTTCATTATTTTTATTCACAAGTCTTTTCTGCATATGAGCCTCGATCTCTCTCTTTCATTCGGCCGGAGCCCAGAATGTATCGAATCCTTTTCTCTTTTTTTCAAGTTTTATTTTCTTTTTAATTAATAACCAAAAGCTTTATATATCTTCAGTTGCCTTCTCTCCCACTGGACATCTGGTTTGAACGATGCAAAAACAACAATTGCAGCTCATTTGGATCTCTCCAAAGGCGTTGGAGAAAGCTGTAGTCCTTAATGGACTGCATCGATTACTATCATTGAAAGATAAACTCTGACTCGAAGCATATTGTAAAAAGAAAAGAAAAACTAATTGGGATACTGCTAAATTGTGATGCGAATACAATATTATCAGTATAGAGTAGGTTTTATACACATGGATGCTGGTCGTTGCGGGGTCTCATTTATTGATGTCAGCAGCTAAAATAATAGCATTACAATATACAGAATAGCATATCCTTAGCTTGAATATTTAATAAACGTATGGGGCCATGACACACACACACGTAGATGCTAAAGAAAAGGGAGCTTATATACATATCAAGAACTTCAGTAGCGTTTTATTACTATTTCAGCGTGGAAAAGTCGGAGCTAATACGGTGAGAATATAGACATGTTAGGCAGCTCTTTTCAAGCTAACTGCTTAAAATAATACCATAATTCCCTCTTTTTTCCCCTCCTAACTAACTCATAATGTTCCTGCAGCCGATATTTTTCTTCTTCTTCTTCTTAGTTTTTAATGATATATATAAGCCCTTGTGTGTAGAGGCTCATGTATCTTGAATTGTGAGGCAAAAGAGCGAAGCTATAAGTTTTGAATGTCGTATTAAATAACGTTAGAGAAAGTTATATTCAAATTAATCGGACTCGCATAAGATACATATATATATATATATATATACATATTAACGGAAAGGAGGGGAGGTTATATATGAGATATATATACACAGGACCCAACGGTACTGATACGCGCGCTGGGTTGCTTACTTCTTTAAGAGAATTTTAAAACGTCGCAAGCGTCATTTCAGAAAGCATTTGCGAGCAAAGTACTTGAAAATATAGCCGTGATTCCAGTTTTTCTTTTGCCTGATTAACTCATCGATGCAGCCGCAGCATACTCAAATCATTTTTATGTTATTATTCCCATGAGTTATCATTAAATATCTTATATTAAAAACAGATGTTCTTATATAAAAGATGATTTGTTGCTTTATAATTTGGATTTTTTAGAGTACAGATGATGTTCATCCTTTTATATAAGCTCGTATACGCCAAAATCTATACATCTTCTATGATTAGGTTCAAGATTTAAGCTTTAAGTATTGGATGTCGCACTCAACTCGTCAAATATTCCTAGCTTTAACAGCCTGTTTATTTTTGTTTCAGAAGAGTTTTTAAAATAAAAAAAAATGATTTTTGTTTTGTTTTCAGTACTAATATTAAAATAATTATAAAAAATAATCAGTATAAAATATCAAAGTAGCTATAAGACACTCAACTCCCTCACGAATAGGAGGAGCGTACCAACAAATTCGGGAGAGGCATTAAACAATGCAAGTTGTCAGCAGATTAGTCAAAGTACAGGAAGAGTTGCTCAAACTACTGCCTTTTGATTCCTTTTCGTTCTTGTTGCTAGCCAGTAGGATTATATCTTTCAACCTGTCTCTGTTTGTGTGTGTATTTATACGTGTAAGTGTTTCGTTTTAGATCATACCATCTCTTCATAAGCAACATTTCCACCCTGCAAAAGGGATTTAGCAAAATGGTAAAGTCAGCTGAATTATTTGTAGTCCTGATGATATTCAACCTTTCTCAATGATCCTAGCTAGAGCCAAATGATCGTCTTACTGAAGGCTAGTCTAGTTTATTTGTTGTTTGCTTCCTTAATTTCCCTTACATTCTAGTACTGCATATTGTACTCTCTTTGGAAAGTTATCTATAAAGGGTTTTTTTTTTCTTCTCCTCATCAGGGAATCTCCAGAGATGTAAAAATCGAACCCAGCCCAGAGAGAAAGCTAAGCAGAAACAGAGCTTCGCTCTTTGTATTCGGTAAGACTAATGCTGTTAATTGCAACAAGCATGTGTGTGTCTGCTTGTGTGTGTGTGTGTGTGTGTGTGTGTGTGTGTGTGTGTGTGTGTGTGTGTACGTACGTACTTCCCAGATTATGAGTTAAATGATGTTAGTTTTGGTGAATTTGCGCAGCTATGGAGGGTCTAGAGAACATGGCATTCGTCTGTGTGGTTGTGAGCCTGATGACTTATTTCTCTGGGTACATGAACTTCAGCCTAACCAAATCTGCCACTACACTTACCAACTTCGTTGGCACTTCTTTCTTACTGGCGCTATTCGGAGGGTTCATATGTGATACCTATTGGACAAGATTCAAGACTTGTGTCTTGTTCGGATGCGTGGAGTTCTTGGTATGTTTTCCGATTAATCTCCTAATCATGGCCTTACATTTCTAATTAATTATGCTACCATTAGAAAATTATCAAGTGCCAATTATTCGGCCTATTTTATTGGGGAAAAAAGCCATGCATGCCACGATTTCCAAACTCGATAGCATATGATGCAGGCAACAGGCCATGTCATTTAACGAAAATGATATAAATATGTATATGTTATCTCGTTTATAATTGTTATACTCAATTTTAAAACTTGCATGTAAAATATTTGTGTTACTAAAAAAATAAGTTAATTTTTACAGATTAATTGTTTTTATTGAAATTATTTTCTTTCTGGTTCAAAATAACTAGGTTTAATAAGATTAATATATATTTTTCCCATAAAAATCCTGCTTGAATCAAGTTTCAGTTCTGCATCGATGGAATCAATCCACCATCTCGAGACCAGGCAGGTTTAACATAGCAATTACTATAGTCACAGCAATGCACAGAAACATCACCAATTATATATAATATTAAACTTTGTTTTTTCCCCAATGAAACATGTTATGATCTATGGCCATGACTTCATAAAATGTAGGTCAAAAATCAATATACATCACTTCAACTTGTCATGTGCAGCGTCAAAGATTGGATGATTTATTTTTGTTGTTGTCAACTACTTGTATTTTATATTAACATGGAATATATACATATACGTATATTGGGATTTTGAATATCATACACACCATAAATAATAAAATAAAATTATTTGAGAGTTGCTAAGATTCCATAAGATGAATATAGAGACACCAACATATGATCTCTTTCAGCTTTAAATATATCTTTAAAGATTTTGCTGTTGCAAACCATAAGTAGTTCTATTATTTGGTCTTCAATGTTAATCTACACAAATTACCCATAAAAAATATCTTAAATCTCTATTTAGAGGAGGAGATTGTTAAGTTTAAAATATTAACTCGCTATTATTATCTGGTTTTTTATCAAATAGACAATCACCCTTCTTCTTAAAATAAAAGACATAACTTATTATTTATTGAAAAAATCTAAAAAGCCTAATAAATTGACAAAGTATGAATTTTCTCATAAATAATATTTATATATTAATTCAAGATAATTTTAGAAGTCAAGTCTTTACTTAATTTTTCTAAATTTAGGAACATAATCCTTGTATTAATTATATTATAGTCCTCAAAATATATTTTAATCAGGTCATGTTTAATTAAATCACTCTAGCTTAATTTTTGACTAATGATTCTTAATGTGTATAACTCATTAAGTTTCTAATATATTGATCCAAATATAAATTATAATTCTAATTAAATAGAATTAAACGATTTATTTTAGCACAATTCAATAACTGATTAATTTAAATTGAAGATCAAGTGCATCATTTAGTAACGTGTCATGATTTCTAAATTTTAAAAAAATTATTTGTAGTTTAACTTAACATTTTAGTGATCGATTAATTGATATAATTAATATCATTTCATCATTAATATTATGATTTAATATGAAAGTTTGAAGTGAGTATGTCATGTTAAATTATGTTTGTTCTCCACATTATATTCATTTATCATTTGAATAAGATTTGAAACTCTTTTCAAATTTCATTCTACATTGACGAAGGATTTTTCAATTAATATTATTTGAAAACAATGAGATATTTTTTTCTTAATTCACCTAGGGTGATAATTTTATTTTTTTTATCACTCAAATACCTTTATATAGTTTATATTATACTCAATGCTGACACTTTTCATAAATATAAGTGATTACTCCATATAAAACTCTAATGTGGGTCAATTCAATGTATATGTTTTATGACAAACACGTACATATTAGTTCTAAGTGTTTTTTATACATCAACTCATGAGAGCATCTACTTCCTTTCATAAAAGAAAGATCATAATATGTATCAGTCTCTTCAGTTCTAGTAAATGCCCAGTATTTAAAAGAGTATCGACAAAAAATATTTTAGGAACAATGCTTTGATACAATAAATTTTTTATAGTTATAACAGCTTTATAAATTTTTTTACAAATCATTTTAGTTTCATGAACGTTATCCTTACTCTAGATTTATAAATCAAATATTAGATTCATTAATTTAATGTTATATAAATATTATAGATAATTTAAATATTTACTAATTATAAATATTAATATACATAAATATAATAATAACCAGTTAATTGACATCGTGACATATTTATTGTGGTATTTCCTTAAAGATTGAAAAAATGGTAGTGTTTATGATAAAATTGTTGTGTTTTCCAGGGATATGCCCTCCTAACGGTTCAAGCACACTTCCACCAACTAAGACCAATTCCTTGCAAAGGCGTTTCATCTGATCAATGTGAGGCTGCAGATGGTGGCCAATCTGCAATACTTTTCACTGGTCTGTACCTTATTGCTTTCGGTACGAGTGGCATCAAAGCAGCTTTGCCATCTTTAGGAGCTGACCAGTTCGACGAGAATGACCCCGAGGAGGCAACTCAATTGTCTAGTTTTTTCAACTGGTTCTTGCTTAGCCTAACCATTGGAGGTATAGTAGGGGTCACCATTATTGTATGGATAAGTGCTAATCATGGCTGGGATTTGGGGTTTGGTGTGTGTGCTGTAGCAGTCTTTTTTGCAATTATCTCTGTAAGCATGGGGAAGTCCTTTTATCGGAACAATGTGCCTAAGGGAAGCCCCCTCTCACGCGTTGCACAGGTAATAGCTTCGTAAAAAAGCTTGTCTTGCACAAATTCTTTTATTTAATTTGTTCGAAAATGTAGGTATTTGTGGCTGCAATCCGGAACCGAGACCTTCCGATTCCAGAGAGGGCTGAAGAATTACATGAAATTCATGACAAAGAAGCGGGGGTGAAACAAGAAATTCTTCCGAGGACTGGCCAATTCAGGCATAAAAATATAAAATGTTCAACTCTGTTGCAACAAATCATTACCATAACGGGATACTAAAGCACATACATTTCTGCTAATTTCCAGGTTCTTGGACCGGGCAGCAATCGCCAACACTACTACCAATGCATCATCACCGATCAACCCTGGACCTTGGAGGCTATGCACAGTGACACAAGTTGAAGAAACAAAGATCCTGCTTCGGATGCTTCCAATTATACTCAGCACAGTTTTCTTGAACACGTGCTTAGCTCAGCTCCAGACTTTTTCGGTCCAACAAAGCACCACCATGGACACACGCGTCTTTGGCTTTAAAGTCCCTGCCCCCTCACTGCCAGTAATCCCCCTGCTATTCATTTTTGTTATGATTCCAATATATGAATGCTTTTTTGTACCGCTTGCTCGAAAAATCACAGGGATTCCAACTGGAATTCGACACCTCCAGCGCATTGGAGTCGGGCTGGTGCTCTCAGCCATCTCCATGGCAGTTTCTGGAGTTGTGGAAACATGGCGCAAATCGGTGGCTTTTGAACACAACATGGTTGACTCTACTGAGCTCTTGCCAATGAGTTTCTTATGGCTTGGTTTCCAATTCGCCATTTTTGGAGCAGCTGATATGTTCACATTAGTTGGACTCCTGGAATTTCTCTATGCAGAGAGCTCGGCCGGAATGAAATCGCTGGGCACAGCTATCTCATGGTGCTCAGTGGCATTTGGCTACTTCATGAGCTCTGTGGTGGTGCAGTTGGTAAACAAAGTTACTGGTGGATGGCTGGCTAGCAACAATTTAAATAGAGACAAGTTGAACTACTTTTACTGGCTATTAGCAGGCATCAGCACATTGAATTTTGGAGTTTACTTGACGTGTGCATCTTGGTATAGATATAAGAACAAGGGGGCAGTGAAGCAAACAGGAAACGACGGCGAAGACGACGGCAAGGGAAAAGTTCAAATGGTTGAAATATAGAAATACTCCTTCAATTCAAAAAAACATTGAAAGAAAATAAGCATTAGTCATATGGGCGTGAGGAATGATGATTTCTTTCTATTGCTATCTTTTAATACCCCGTTTGGATATTTGTTAGCACCACCAAATTTTCAAAAGAATGCGAAAAAGGAATGGAAACACTGAATAGAGTTAGTGAGCATGCCAATTATGGTAAGCCATGGAGATGTTAGATACAGGCAGGGAGAGCATATTGCGGTCGGAAGAGAGAATAAGGCTGGACATGAGCCAGTTTGGTACTACGTCCAAACATAAAATTCAATTTTTTTATATTTTTAAATAAAAAATATTTTAAAAAACAACCATAACTATAATCAGACATCGATTCTCACCGAAGATTTGAAAATCATAATGATTAAGGAAAAAAAATAAAAGTCAGGGAACTTCGGATCAGGATTGAAGTCAGAATTCCAGAGGTAAACATAAAATTTGGTGTTTAAAGAATTGTTTTTTATTTAAAAAATATTATTTATATATTTTAAAAATTATTTTTGATATAATTGATAAACAAAATTTAAAAATACAAAGAAAAATCTTTTAAAATAAAATAAATAGAATAAAAATACATTTTTTTCAACAACAATTTTCAGATGGATTCCGAGCAGTCCCTAAATCTTCTTCTGTTCTTCAATATGAACATTAGAATCGGTGAAACGCCCCCGTCCCATCATCAGGAAGGTAAGATTATACCTGACTTGCCATTTAAGATGGTGGTTACGGTTGTTTTTTAAAATATTTTTTATTTAGAAATATATAAAAATATATTTTTTATTTTTAAAAAATTATTTTTGACATCAACACATCAAAATAATTTAAAAATACTAAAATTTTTAATTTAAAATAAAAATAAAAATTTTGATATTTTTTCATAAATACTTTCCAATTACAATACCAAACAACCCTTCAACTCGTGGCCCAATATGAACAGCAAGAATTTTTCGGTAGCCTACAGAGTAGCACAAAATGATGCAGCCCATAACGGAAACATTACTCGAGTCTTATGAAAAGAAAATATTAAGACCCCATATTTATTACTATTTTAAAAATATTTTAAAAAAAATAAAAAATATATATTTTTATTTTAAATTAATATATATTTTTATTTTTATGTGTTGATAATCGATATCAAAATTAAATTTAAAAAAAAATAAAAATATATATATTATTTTAAAGTATTCATGAACAAAATACACAACTTCATTCTCGCAGCACTAAATGACTCAATCAAACTGAAAGTTACGAGTTATCAATTTTTATCGAAACAAATCATTTTGGTTTTTATATTTAAAATTTTTAAGGCTGGCCTGATCGGATTCGCCCTGAAGTAAGGCCCGAATCAAAACCAGACACGAGATTCTCCTCATTTCATAAGCATAAGCAACTGGACAAAACCTATTTGTCCTCGGGGGTAATTTCTGCCCGAAAATCTAAAACCAGCCCATGCAGAAACAAATTGCATAGACCCCCTGTTGATTGCCCCCCATTCAGGTTTTCTATATCAAAGATTTTCCTGTTATCTTAGCTGATAACCCAGATATTAATGAAAATAAGAGATGAAATCTTCATGAAAAATTGAATAACTGGATTCACTATCTTACTTGTCTAGAATGAACAATGTGGCGTTCTCTGGATCCTTCAGCTTCAAAGACGGCTTCAAGAATCCTGGCTTATCTTCACTTTTATAAACAATTGATGCTGGCTTCTTACTACAACCCTTGATACCAGGACTGCCATTTGTCGAAAATCCACTCTTATATCAAGTCACTGAGCTTTTGCGTCATCACCCAATGCTGCATGAGCCTTTTTTGCAGACTCAAGGCCCCATAACTTGGGCTAGTTTAGCACCAGAGACAGAATCGGTGGAACTGCTAAAAGTGTAACACCACCTGCAATAATTGTAGGGTTTTCTGTTCCAAATTTGATGGCACTATCTAGGATCCAGTTAACATCAAAATCAGATGAGAAGGGACTAGCAGATTTTTCTAGTGCTTCTTCATGTGTTAAAAGCTCTAGCTAGCCCAGTACTAAGAACTGGTGATGGTAGCACTGCACCACCGCGTAAAGTCCTTAATAGGCGGTCAACTACCTCGGACGCCAGAAGTCAGAACCCCTCAATGCTGATCCGCCTTCATATTAGTCGGTCAAAAACCACGCCAAGTTTTAACTTCATTGTTGCTAAATTATTTGTATGTACTTGGGAGATCAATAGCATTCAGTTTGCCTGCTGATCAACTCCTTCAGCTGTCCAAAGTTGCTTTCCTTCCTTTTTATACAGCACAATGACAGGAGATCTGTTAAAAGCTTAAAAGCTTTGATCCAGAAAGATTTAACGGTCAAGATGATGCTGTATTCTCGGAGGGAGGACAATGCTGAAATTCAGTCAAATGAATGCAACCCAATAGGAACAAGGGTAGCATACCAGCAATTATTATTTCTTATAAGAAATTAAAGATTAATCTTCTACACAAAACAACAAAATCCTCAAAGATAGCATCGAGTAATCATCATGAGCATAACTTTCCAAGATATACAAACAGTAAAGGCAAGGGGGACATACTCCTAAGCCACAATCACAAAGCCAAAGCAAAATGTCGGCAACACTGTACTAATTCAAAGCCATGACTGCAAAATGAAGCAGTTTGTGTAAAAACTGAACGTTTGTGATCAAATTTATATCATCAATTGAAGCTCATTTATCAGTGACAGCAACTGTGCAGTAAGTGGCAAAGCACAAATATCAGCTCGTTGCTTTGTTATGTAAATATTCTAAAATTACACTATTTACAAATGTTCTGTCCTACCATTTCACATCCAGTGTTAGGGCCTCAGGAGGAACAAGAACAGATGGGAAATCTGTGAAGGAAATATTAGACATTAAATCACTCCAGGAAGCAGAATCGACAGCAATAAAAGGTCTGACCTTCTTAACAATTACAGGCTTTAGCTTATCACCCTCAACTCTTGCCATTACCTCAAACCAAACCCGTTCAACAGTAGGCCTCGTTCTCCACTCTGCCAACACTTGTTGAACAGTCTCGTTGCCCCCAAAACTCTTCTCCAGTTCTAACTGAAAACGAATCAGTGTTGATGCTTTAGCAGTTGCTCTAAGAAAGCTCGACAACCCATTTCGAGTAATTCTGTCACCAAGAAAACTTCTCAAAACTTTTTCCAGCCTGGCAATACTAGGACTTAAAAAGTGAAAGGTGCTAGCCCGATTCTTGTACGCATTCCTATTGTAACACTTATCAGATACCAACTCGATAGTATTCTTTGATAACAATCTCGTTTCAATTTCAGCATCGGGGTCCCGATTCTTGTTGGCAACAAGTGATGCAGATCCAATAATTCTTATAGGTAATAATGGCGTGCAAATCAAATACCCAAAAGGGTAGAAACCATTTCCCCCCTTATTATTACTATTCTCACTTCCATTCACAGCCAAACTAAGATCAAAATCTTGAAAAAGAGAAACCTCTTTAGCTCCTTTCACTTCCACAGAGATTCCTTCGCCCACTACTATTCGTTTCAGACCAGCATGTGACGCATTCATCTAGCATTAACAGAATCAATACCAACACTAAACAAAACCCAGTTGAAAAAAGAAAGAAAGAGAAACATTTAAAACGGTGAGCAGAGCTAGTTACCGGTAATAGCAAAGAGAGATTGTCATGGCCACTAACCCACAAATCAAAAGGGCCTTGGAGTTTCATAGTGTCAAGTACAGCCACGGAACCGAATTCCTTGATCAAATATCCAAAATCAATACTTGATTTTGGCTTGCTCAGCTTCTTCCGAGAATCTTCTTCATCTGGGAATTTAAGTAGTATGTGACTTTTACCAACTCGGATCTTAAACTCATATCTTTGAGAACTAAAAATCCTAACTTTACTCACTTCCAGCTTCGAAATCTCAATTCCCTCCAAATCCCATTCTTGCTTCACCGATATCTCCTTCAAAACGTCCTGTAAAATCATTGACAAATTAAACAAAATCCATGAGAATAAGATTTATACACACACAGAAAAAGAGTACTGTTGGAAACATGATACCTTAAGGAAGTGGGTGTTGTTGTCATTAAGGTGGTTAGGATTAAATGATACAGTTAATGGCAGAATTTGGAAGATGAGTAGTGGGAGGAGGGTGGAGGGGAAACGACGACGACGAAGGCCACTCATTTTTTTCTTTTTTCTTCTTCGACGTTAATGGACTTAGGCACGTGTGAGACCAGGACAATGTGGATCTCGCTTATCTATTTGCTTTCTTGCATTGCAGGTGTTATATCGGATAAAAAGGGTATGGAGATCAAAATGACGATTGTACCCCGAATTTCAGCGGATCTGCATTTTTCTTTCTTTCCTGGAAAATATTTTTTTTATTTAAAAAAAACAATCGGTACATAAAAAACTGTATTTTTGTTTCTTATAAATGTTTTTTTTAATCATGAAAATTATTTGTGGATTTGGATTTGGATTTTTCTTTCTTCAGAAATAAATTTATTGATAAAAAATAATCGATACAAAAAAAAACCTGTATTTGTTTTGATAGAAGTATTTTTGTTCATCATGAATAATATTTGTGGATTTGGATTTGAATTCTAGACCTTACTTTATGCTTTCTTTTCTTATTTTAAAAATTTATTTCATGCTATTGTGATTTATGGATAGATATTTTTAATTGTCATATTTATTTTTATGATTTGATTTTGTATGATTTTTTATAATAGTTCTTTTAAAAAAAAATAAAAAAGCTATATCAAATCCACCACTACTAAATGAACAAGGATCAATATCTATCTAACTTGATTTGATTATCAAGTTATTACAATTGGCTTGACTCATGATTTAGGGTTTATCTAGTTTAATCAAAACTATATGGTTTTAGTTTTTTTTTTTAAGAAATATTGAATTAAAATCATTTTGATGGTCATAGAAAACCCTTAATTTTAATTTAATTAATATTTTTTTTAAATCCCACTTAAACTAAGAGTTGAATTAGCTAAGTCTCTTATCAGCTTGTCAATTTAAATTGTGTTTTCATAATATATGGGATAAGTTTAAAATGATTGGTTTATCCCTCAAAAAAAATATACAAGTTGGCTAGGGGTGTTTTTGTCATTTTTTCTAAAAGAATTGAAGAAATTTTCACCATTTGAATCATAAAATATACAGTCATAAGTTTTATTAGTTCTCAATTTTATTTTTCAATAAAAAAATTATGACTTATTGTTTTTTTTATTCAGTCCTTATTCTTTGTTTGTTTTTTCCTTTTCTTAAAGCTATTTTTATTTTTTTTAACTTGACTATCTAATCAGATTTTTATGGTTGCCCTCGTAGTTTTTTTCTTTTACTCTCATTTTTTTCATATTTTTTCATATTAAATACTATAATCTATCAAGGATTGGACTTCACTATTTTTTATATATGGTTCTTTTGGTCTAATAATATGGGTTAGGATTTGAAACATTAACGCTGACCATCATCCTTTTTTCTATCTCATTTTGTCTTTCGGTTTTCTCTCATCTTTTTTTTTTATATATTATTATTATTATTATTAATGATATATTTTTTTAGTGTTTTTTTTTATAATATATGTTTCAATTAGTATCTCTCCTTCATGATTTGTTTTTATTTATTCATTTTTAAAATAAATATATTTAAAAAAAATTGTTTTGCATATATTTAATTTTTGAAGATATTATACGAATTGATCTATAACTTATATTTAGTGTATATGAATTGAATTATTAAAAATAAAAGGTATTTATTTTTAGATAATATTTTTATTCATTCAAAATTTTTTATTGTTTTTTAATTTTATTCTAATTAATGTTTTTTTTAATTTATTTTTTAATACTTTTTATGTTTTAATTAATATTCTTCCGCAATTATGTTTCATTTTTCTTATTTAGCAATTTAAAATAGAGTTGTCATTAAAATTGTTTTGCATGTGTTTAATATTTTAAGATATTATCATGATTGATTTAAATTTTTTATAAACTATGTAGATGAACTTTATTTTAACAATAAAAAATATTTATTTTTATATAATATATTATAGCCTTGCGTAATATATTTTTTCTTTTCTTTTTACATGTGTTTGTTTTTATTATGAACTCCAGACACTTTTAATAATGTACGAGGCATGCAAGGGAGTGCTTTCCTCATCTTTTATTTATTTAGTTAAATATATTTATAAAACTGATCAATAAAAATTATTTAGTAATTAATTTTTAACTTAATTTATTTTTAAAAAATATTATTGACTCATAAATTTAAAATTTTACTAGCAATAATTATTCATTATACCATTAAAATATTTCAGATAAAATAAAAATCATAAAATTCAAAAATTTACCATCATTAATTTATTCATACGCCAAATATTTCATAGTAACAACCACCATAAATAGATCTTCCTATCACCTTCATATTAGCTATGAACATATCCACAACTATCATCGCTATTAATCTTCAAGTCTATTTTAAAATATATTTAATATTATTTTTTTTAAATAATTTTCATTTAAAAATGTATCAAAAAAAAATATTTTTTTTTAATTTTTTTAATTTAAAGTTTTAAACACATCAAAATTATCTTAAAATATATAAAAAAATAATTTCAAGAAAATAATAAAATAAAAAATCATTTTTTAAAAAAATATAAGGTGTCGTCATCATTTTTCTGCTATCATAATTAATGTAAAATGTATATTTTTTTAAGAAATACAATACTAGCAAGAAAAACCTAACAGCAGTGATTTAGGTTTGGAAGTTGCACAAAACGACCATTGGTTCGGCACCAGTCTCTCCCTGCATCCTGGAGCAGCAGCGATGGGAAGAGAGAACATCAATTCCACAGTAGATTTACAAGGCTTAATCAAATGCATCCAGGAAACAACCGACACTAACAAGCTTAAACAAGTGCAAGTAAGGTGACAATCGATTTGCCATCAAACATAAGAGATTCAGGGTACGATTTTCAACACCACAAAGCCAGGCTGCAATACAAGATAATTGAAACAAGCCGAGGGAAAAGATGAAGTAAAACCGCAGTAGATTTTTCAGTCTGAATCAACCTTCTTTAAAGGCAAAAGTTATTCATGAGTTCAAGCAACAGAAGAAAAAGATTTGACGCGATCTGAAATATAATGAAGCTCTGTTTATTGACCAGCATTCTGGATGATCAAATCCAGGAAGTTCTCCAATGCAAGGCTGGATTGCAAGGCCTCCAAATGACCAAAATGCTTGCTGCCCTCCCAGACAACCACCCGCATCTTCAAGAGGAACCGCATTAAGAACCTTGGCACCTAAGGAAACCGAGTCCAGGAGCTTTCCATAATTCATCAACCTCGGGCATATAAAGACAATGAATGCACTGAATGGGCGACGCAGCAATAGTTGCAGTAATCCATGCAGGTCGCTTGGTCCAATGCTGGCTTCCCCAGGACACGAACAATAAATAAAGATACAAAGCAATGAACATGTCTATTACTTCTCCCAGCTGTCTTTTGTTTTGGAGATATGATTTACAAGAAAGAATGTGTCATCAGCCAGTTAGGCCATCAACAAAGAAACAAACAGACAGATGAGATGATCCATCTGATATATCCAAGATAAGCAGAACCAAGATGATAGCAGTGAGGTAATCACAATTTGCTCAATCAGGAGCCAAAAATATTAGGTATCAAAGATCCATGTGGAGAGCACTGCGTCAAGAGATTGCTTTATTTGCCGCACGTGGATCATATATGGTATCAGATACTTTGGTGGGAGGCCAATAGCGGAACACTGACCTACCAACAATGTTCTTGACAGGAAGCGGGCCCCTGAAAAGAGGTTATAGCACCAATGTTAAGAGTTTGCATTTACAGAATAAACATCAATAGAAATTGTGTTGATTTACATTTATATTCCTTTGCGTTACTTCAGATGATATAGACATTGCCAAAAGCATGTTTGTGATATTTGAGAAGAACACCATCAAATTGTCGACACCCAATGGAGAATGTTTTTTTCTTTCCAACCTATTACAACATGTTCTCAAACCAAATCAGCATTAGAAAGATTCTCAACTTACCAGTTGTGAGAGTCAAAACTATTATTACGATTGTCTCCCATCACAAAGACATAACCTTCAGGGACAAGCTGCAAAAGAAACCAAAGTAATTCCGTTAGCTAATATGGGAGCATGGCAAAGTGAAACAGATATATGGATGAACTCGGTATAAATGTGCCAAATACAGGTAGTAATCTACAAAATTCATTACCACTGGTTCCATCTCATAAGCAAGTGGCTCCTTGATGAATTCTTCATCTTGAACAACACCATTCACATACAATTTGCCCTCTCGAACCTATAAAAATTCCACACATAACACAAGAAGTCAGAAGCAGAGATGATGCTTTATATTTTTGGCTTAAACTTGTCAGCAAATGACATGGGGAGGAAAGGGAAGAAAGAAGACAGAATGAACACCTCCATTCCTAATAGGATCAATTATATATTCATATAGAGGCTTACTTCAACATAGTCCCCAGCCTTTGCCACAATTCGCTTTATGAATACATCGCCTGAACTGAAACCAATCTCCTGCAAATTACATATAAAACACAAAGTTAGCGATCTATGATTTAATAGGAAATAACAAAATCTAAAACAAATTCATCAAAAACTAAATCTAATTTATACCTGCAAGATTGGAGGAGCTTTAAAGATGACTATATCTGAGACTTCAGGCTTTCTGAAAACGTATGAAAGCTATGGCAAAATAAGGAGAAAAAACAATATCAATATCATGAAAGGAAGGAAGTTCATCTAGCTTAACAAGAATCAGATTTTCACCAGTATTCTCATATATGAACAAATATTATATCCTTCTTCAAAGCATATATGAAAACAAATAAATGCATCAACAATCAATGCCAACACAAGAGTCATGGCTTGGTTTTTGAGCATTACAGATATTATTTCTACTCTACATAAGACAATGTTTTGATATCAATTCCATCTCCTACAATTTAAACATGCCTCGTAATATCATCAAATTAGTCACCACACTAGCTAACCATGGATCAGAATTATGAATCAATCGTTCAAACATGGCGGCAGAGGTCAAAAAGCATAGCCAAATATGATCTAAAGCCATGACTCTCGAAAGGGTCTTAAAAACAGACACAATTTCACATCAACACGCATAATAATTACGAAAGTATGCTAAAGTGTGTGTTAGCTCTAACCTTTTCTGCTAAAATACGATCGCCCACGTCCAAAGTAGGAGACATGGAACTTGAAGGAATGGATCTAGGCTCAGCCAAGGTGGACCTGAACAACAAACTAACGGTAGCAGCAGTAAACATGGCCTTTGCATCCTCCGAGCAAATATTATAAGCCCTTGAAAACCAACTTCCTGACCTCTCAAACTCCTTCCCATTAATCTGAAAGCTCACACTAGTACTGCTCTTGCTCACCTTCTCCACAGACTTCACCGTCCCTACACATGTCCCTTTATCCACCTCAGAACTCCTCGATCCCAGAGCCGCCTCATTACACGGAAGCCACCTCGATCCTTGCAAAAACGGAAGGATCGAGACGGCTTTAAATGGTGAAATTCCACAGGCACCCATGTTAGAACAAGAAACCCCAGCCGTTGACTTCATTAGAGAAGCTAGTCCAACCGCAATCGCACTCCCTTTACAATTATCTCCAAAAATCTCACAGGCCATCGTACTGTACATCGCCGCCGATTTACTATAATTCCTCTTCAGATTGTGGCGACGAAAATCTGTTCCCGTTCCCGGGCCGGGGGGCTCAATATCAGAATTGTGTCTGGTGGTGGTTGTTGCTGGTGAAGCAAAAATCCTTGACAGGATAAAACATTCGTTTAGAGACCGACAGTTACTGACACGAATGCCAAGGTTTTGGGCAACGTAGCCGGAGAAGGAAAAGGTAACTCTGATCGCCATAAAAGCAATTTCGAGAAACAAGATAACGATTGGGTAAATAGTGACTACGGGTACTAAGAGGGTTGATGATCTAGGTAAACCTAGCACGAAATAGACAACATTTCTACCGATAAAATCAGTGAGCTGGAGAAATGAATGACGAATTGAGAGGCTGAGCTAGCTTGTGAGGTAAAAAATGGGCGTGATTGAGATTCGAATCGGAGGATTAGGGTGCGGCAACGGAAGGAGAGGGAGACCCTGAGCTCTGAGAGAGAAGCTCAGGAGAGAGAAGGGGGTTCGTAGAAGGAAACGCAAGCACTGACGAGAGGAAAATTGAATATCGCCAGCTACTGGGAGAGGTTTGGGTTTAATAAGCGGCGGCTGTGGAGGAGTAATGAAAGTGGACTTTTTTTGTACTTTATTTACGGAATTACCGCTGCATGTTTGATGAGGGGCTGTTTAGGTTTTTTATGTGTCGGGTGGTTGGGTTTTGGTTGGGTTTTTTTTTGAAACGTGGCTAACCCTCCCCTTTAAAAATATTAAAATAGGAGATGTAACCAGGCGTGAAAATTACTTAGGAGGAGTTTAATCATCGTGTATAATTTAATCATAACAAATAAATAATAAATCTTGTTTCATATTTATTGTGTTGTGCCAGCTCTTTTTTTCGTTAATTTATGCTGATTTTATTATTTTTTAATTATAATTTTTAATTTTTGTGGCTAACTGTTTATTTTTATTCCAGAAAATCTTATTCCCTGTAAAACGTTTTTTATGGGTTTAAATAAATGAATAAAATCCTGGTTGTCTCAGATTTTTACAAGAGATATATACTCTAACTCGAATTTGAGACCTGATATTTGGATCTTCAATCTTTTGCGGCTAACTGTTTATTTATTTACCAAGAAAAATACATTTTGTTTTTCAAAAAAACTTTGTATATTGCTAATAAAATTGTTGATTTGGTTGTGAAACATGCTCCATTTAATTTGTTTAATTTTATTAAAAAATGCATATTTTCCCATTTTGATTTATTATCATTTTTAATTTTACATGTTTGAGATTTTATAATTCTCAGATAAAATTAATTCCTTTCCCGGTGTTTTCTTAGATCTTGAAAAGAAAACAAACTTAGCTATAAAAATATATATAAAAAAGCTAAATATGATTAAACCGTTACATGTATATTGATTTGTACTCTATATTAAAAAAGAGATAAAAAAAAATATTAATATGTTCTCTGTATTTATTGGATATTGTTCTAGCATATAAATTCAAATCTTTGTTGGTTCTTGAAAATAATTGAAGGGAAAGAAAATATAGTTGGCTGATAGACAATGTTTTATCAAGGTCTGCAAAGGACGAGAAGCTATGGTAGAAAATTTATAATTTATATAGCAAATCTTGTGTTTCAGTTAAAAAATATATTATTTATAAAAATATAAAATAATTAAAATTTTATTTGATTATCTAAATTTATAAAATATATTTTACATTAATAAAATTTCCTCGCTTCAAAACAAATATTTATCAAGTCGTTTTCGCTATAATTTTTTATATCACATTTCCCCTTCTCCTGGTCAAAGAGTGGAGGGTAGACCAGTCACCACCCAAAAAAGGAAGCCAGGTTGATCGTGTAATTTGGCACAAGATTGAGGGCATTCCCCCGACATTGTTTTGACTTTTACGAAACACGACCCTGCCTTTTTGCTTCCTTCCCAGTTCCCATGCCTTTCCTTCTTTGCGGGCACCTTATTATAGAAATTGCAATGGCAAAAAGACAAAAGCAACCCTCGTTATTTAGCGCTTTTAAATTTTAGGAGAAAAAGGATTTTCTTCCCAAATTATGAGATTATATATAAAAAAAAAATGTGAAATTTTATCATATTTCCATTAACCACAAGATATTTTTCGTTAAATAATACCTCAAGACATGAAGTAATAATAATTATTATTAAATTTTAAATTAAATATTTAAGATATATTTGAAATTCAGATTATTATTTTTTATAGTTATGTTAGTTACCAAAATAACTATTAACAAATTCAATATTTGATTTGGTAAAGCATTTTAAAATTTTATACAGTGTGTGTGTAAAGCATAATAATTTTTCTTATTATAAATGTTTTTAAAATTAATTTTTGTATCGATCGAAATTAACTCTTTTCCTGGCGATAAAATTTACTCTAGAAAGTATAGGAAAAACAATGGCAGATATGCAAATAAAAAGGAAGGCCAGGGGCAAGAAGAAGTTTATAACTCCAGGACAAGAGGGGTTTTCTATGACGAGAAAGTCAAACCTATAAACGACGGTGACGGGTTGCCATGCGATCCAATGAGTAACGTAAGCGCTCACATCAGCCCAAATTTGCCTGTCGTTCATTTCAAAGACTAGAACGAGTTAATAAAAAATATCGATAATTTTGACTAACTTAGTTTCTATAATTGAGTCTAAAAGTTAGGGAGTATAAATAAAAAAAAATACAAAAGAGGATGGATTTAAATAGTAACTAAAAATATATGTTTACAATATTTTTTATATATTATTATAAATTAAAATTTATTCTTAAATATATATTCAATAAGTTTCTAACCTATCATCCCACGTGAATTTAAGCTAAACTATTAGGTTTTTATTTGTAAATGTGGTTAAAATTGTTTTTAAAAGTGGTTTTTATTTAAAAATATATTGAAATAATATTTAACTAAAAAATAGGATTGATATCAGCGCATGAAAATGATTCTATAAAACATCAAAAATATATAATTTATACTAAAAATTAAAAATAAAAAAAAATATTTTTAAAACACAATATGAAACAAGATATAAATTTATTCGCTTGATTTTTGCATGAATTCTTTCCATTTGAGAATTGAAAAAAAAAGTGTGAACAATGACTAATTTCAATGATCAGCTTGAAAATGATAGATTAAAAATTTAATAGAATAAAATTTAATTAATTAGAGATACAAATACAAGTCATGAAGTTATTTGAAAATATTGACTCACTAAACCTAAAATATATAATATCATTAAAAGACATCTTTAATTCAATATTGTACATCATAGGATTAGAGGTCAAATATTTATCACTATTAAATATTACATTGGTTCTCATAGTAAATCACTTCCCATAAAACAAAATACATAAAGAACAACACATGCATTATTTTTACCCACAACAAGCTTTCGAACGAGTGATGGAAAATCCAGCTGTTTTATAGAAACAAAACAAAACACAAAACAAATTAATTATTATAAAATATACTCTTTGTTTTTAAATCAAGTGTTTGTAAATATAGTAGTTGTTATTATTTTCCTAATATTTTCATTTAAAAATAGATCAAAATAATATTTTATATTCTTAACACCGACACATCATAATAATAAAGTATAAATTAATTTAAAATAAAAAAATATTTTTACACATCAAAATAAAATCAAAATTTAACCCATATTTATTTGATTTAAAATTTGAAAATTTGGCATTAGCACTGTATTTAGCAGTATATTTTAAAAATATTTTTGAATTTTTTTTTTAAAAAAATATATTAATATTACAAATATTTTTTTAAAAATAAAATAATATTATTTTAATACATGTATATATAAAAAATAGAACTAAAAATTAAATAACGACGGCAGACGGGACAGGAAATTAACGAAATGTGGCTCGGTTCAATGTATCCCAATCCGTCAAAAAGTCCTTGCTATCCGGTCCCAGGAAAAAACGAAAATTGTTGAGAAACTTCCAAAAGTTCATAAAAATAATGGATAAGCTCACACAGAGAAATCAAATTAACCGAATTGATTTGAAAATAAATTAAACCTAAATCAAATTTCATTTTCGAATTAAATTGAATCCGGATCTGATAACAGAAGATTCCTGTCTCCTTCCTCTAACTTCTCAGTCAAACATGGCTTTGCTGATTAACGCATTATTTGCGTCATAGTTTGAATATTTAACTACACATCCAACAAAGTCTAAAACCAGAATGTTGAACCGTCATCTATCAAACACTTTTTTTTTCATACGACTGTGCCACGTTCAGCATTAAACAAAGTAGGCACACGAAGCTGAAGTTAGTGACCCTGTGAAATAAATTAAATGATTGATGTTGAACTCTCAAGCCTTAGCACATAAGACTTGGAGAAATGGTTTCGAATTTCAGGAATGTGCGGGCATTAGTCACCTTCGAGAGAGTACATACACCGAGGGAAACAGGATTTTGAAAATGAAGCCCGCGTGACTACAGTTCATCCGTCGAGGACAATAGTGGCTTTCGTGCCTGATGGGTATCGATTTTGAAAACGAAGCCCGAGTGACTAGAGTTCATCCGTCGAGGACAATAGTGGCCTTCGTGCCTGTTTAGTATCGTGGTCTTAGCCGTGTTTGAAAAAAATCATTGTATTGCCATTTGGTTGCCTATTAAAATAATTGTATAATCCCATGGGTCCATCAATAAAACTGTTTAAATCACCGTTTCATAAAAACAATTAATAGGTGTTTTTCATGACAAATACAATTAATTTCCCACCATAATAACCACATAAAACCACACAAACATCTCTACTCCCCTCTTCTAAACATCTCTGCTCCCCTCTTCTTCACAAATCTTCATAGAAAGTTATCTTTGGAATTTTATTATTCTAAATCAAATCCTCATCCCTTAACATCTATGCCCTCATCTTCTCATTCACAACTGCACCTCACATCTCTCACTATCATCCTTATCAGCTCCATAACAGGTCTTGACTGCTCTGGTTTTTTTTTCAGGGCAACAAAATTCCTGTACCACCCCATCAAAGTAAGTTCTTTTTTTCTATCAACCGCTTGTTTTTTCTCTTATTCAAGGTTTTTTTTCATGTTATTTGCTTGGATCCTTGTTCTTATCTCTTTGTGAACTCTGTGATGTTATGGATTTTTAATTAATTAGAGTAATTAAGTAGCTATTTTGAAGATATTCTCATCCCTCATTGTCATCCTTACAGTTATTTTTTTTTTCTTTACACTATTGGATAATGAAGAAAGTCTCAAGTTTGAACTATTTGTTGTATTTTGCGGCTGAAAATGTGTGAATTAAGCCTACTGATTTTGAGTTAGATATCCCATTATATTTAGTTGTTATTTATTTGTTTCTCTGCAGTTCTCCAGTTGGTTAACTTATATATCAGTAGGTCTTTTAAACACACCAGTAATCTATGAATTGTTAGCTATAAAAAAATGAGTTTGTCTTTCTGTTATGGGTCTTCTGAATATTTTCTTCTCTCTTTAGATTAAAAAAATATTTATTTTACTTGAATTATTCCTTACATTATAAAATTATGATTATTAATACACTACACACACACATACACAACATATATATATATATATATATATATATATATATATATATATATATATATTTAAAAGAAATAGAAAAACTAAATATTTTACTACTTATTTTAATCTGAAATAAAAATATTTTTTAATATCTATATATATATATATATATATATGTTGTGTGTGTGTGTCCTTTAAAAATAATTTTACAAGTTAAAAAAAATATGAAAAGTCTGATAATAAAATACACAAAATTATTTTTTATTCAACCATAATTTTAACTAAATATTTTACTACTTATTTTAATCTGAAATAAAAATATTTTTTAATATCAACTATAATATCAAAAACACCCTTTGAAAGGGCCATCCATCTTGCATCTACCTCCGCTGTAACTGTATGACTTCTGGAGTGGAACAATCTCCGAAGTAGTGGTATAAGATTTATAACAAATATACGAGTATGATTCTTTCATGCATTTAGTGCTACTAAGAAGATTTCGGGGATGTGGATTCACAAAAATAAAACTATCTTAATATTATAGTTATTTCAATGTAGTTACTCGAGAAAGTGCTAGGAAGGTTACTAGTGTAACCTTTAATGTAAAACTAATAACTATCCCTTTCATAAATCATTTGAGATTATTTATTGCAAAATGCTTAAAGACAAATAAAGTGTTGAGATTGTTTTTTATTAAAAAATATATATTTTTTTTTAAATATTTTTAACATTAAAATGATTCAAAAAACAAAAAATATTTAAAATGAAAAATAAAGAAAAAAAATTATTTTTCTTTAAAAAATGTTTCTAAAATGCGGCGCCAAATAGACACAAAAATATGTTATGTTTGTACAAGATCAAATTCAGCACGCTCAAGCTACTGAGTGTGGTGAGCAAGTTTCTATTAAATTAAATTTGGGATGACAATATTGAAATATAATCAAGTGGATCTTCATGTACTCGAGGGTACTAGAAACTATGGTATCATGCTCAGCAAACAGCAGGGTGATATTTTAATTATAAACTAGCCGAATATTCTAATAATAAAAAAATATATAATTTTTTTTTAAATATAACAAAAAAAAAATATTTCATAAAAAAATATAATCAGAAAAATTTGAAAAAAAAAACATAATCAGGAAAAAAACAAAAAAACAATAAAAAAAAATTGAATATGAGGATTAATTGTGATTTGCTTAAACTAATCCAGATATCTTAATTTTAGAACAACAAATAAAAATATTTATATATATAAGTGAAAAAAAAAACAAATAAAAAGAATATTTCATAGGAAAAAATGAAAAAAATAATTAGAAAATAAATAAATAAATAACATAATAAAAAAAGCAAGGAAAAAAAAAGAAAGAAATGAAAAAAAAGGAAAAAAATTAATTAGAAAAAAAAATAAAACAAATTTTTTTTTTTTTTTTTAAAAAAACACTATAGCAATCATATTAAAATGTGTGTAGAGCTACATGCTTTCCAATGTATTTTAGAGTATTGTTAATAATAGTCAGATTTATCAACCAGCATCAATCAGGTTACCAGGACAATCTAAATTTTTTTTGGATTAACTGATTTTTTATTTCAATTCAGAACAGTTCCGGCTCAGGATCTACTCGGCTGGGGTGATGTGAGTTTAAGGATTGAGAATGCTTCCACGTCCTCACATCTGTAAATGGGTGAATGCCAGCCCAAGATTGACGATCCTGTTGAAATTTACGGGCCTACATCGGCCCGTAGAAGGCAGCAATACATTCATGGAAAATAACAAGTCGGGCTTGAACTCTCGAACCCTTAATAGATTGGGCATGTAAATGGGCTGCGAGTTCTAGGATGGACCGTTTGCTTTATAATTCCATGACTCCAGGACAAAAGGCCGGCTTCGAGGATAAACAAGCATTATTTTCTTAATCGATTAGAACTTTTAATTCAACAAGCCAAGATCAATACGTGGAGGAATTCTAGCCTTTTGATTTATCCTTCCCGTGAGCAATGCTCCAAGAATAGATCATTTGAATGATTTAATTTATAGATTTCACGTCGGTTGAACTAATCTATAGATTTCTCCAAAAACAAACCGAAGCAAGGTGGCGGAGCTCTGGCGATTTTGTATCTTCTAACCTCTTCCGGCAGGAATGTGCTGCCACATACATTGCTTCAAGAGTCTCGGCCGGCGCCATTGAATCCACCATTTTCCATGCGAAGAATAACCATATCATCCCATGGATGGCAGGTGAATTGAAACTTGGAATGGAATCAGCTAGGAAATAGCTGGTCTGGGGCTTGGACCAAGAACAAAAACTTGGCTGCTCGATTTAGAATATTTTTAAAAAATATCGTTTAGAGGATGGACCATCTAATCCTTAACTCGAACCATGTCCCAGGTCCATTTGTTGTGCTCTACAACTATGTTTCCCACAAACCCTACACGACACAACTCACACTTAACCAGGATGTTTAGTTATATGCAACAGTTAAGGAGATATTTGAGATTGTGATCGGAAAATGTTATTTTTTTTTGTAAAAAAATTGATATTTTTATATCATTTTAATATATTGATGTAAAAAAAAATTATTTTAATATATTTATAAATAAAAAACACTTTTAAAAACTTTAGTTTAAGAAAGAAATGGAGGTGGAAGAAATAGAATAACCGGAGCAGCAGCGCCGATTCAACTTTCGGCAAGCAAGCCCTGCTGTGCCGTGGTCCATCTCTTTGCTTCTGAAAATAATAATCATTCGCTACATTAAAATTGAATGACAATAGCCAACAACAACAAATAAATAAATAAATAAATAAAAGGACACAATAGAACTGTTCCATGTTGACCAGCATGCAAAATAAAAAACCCCGAAATGATATGCTCTTCGACACGCTAGTCTTTCATCATTAAGGAAAGACACTCACCAGTCATTAAATATATTCTTAAGATTGCTTTGGAAAAGTTTCATAATAACTTTTCTTTTTTCATTGCTGTGTTTTAAAAGCGAATATTTTTTTTAAAAAATATTCTTATTTTTTATTTGAAATTAAAAAATCAGTATTATTTTAGTAGTCTGATATCACAAATAATTTTAAATAAATAATAAAATTATATTTTGATTTTTTTATGAAAAAAATAATTTAAAAAATAACCTCAATTATTATACTACTACAAGACAGACGATAATAGTGGAATTATTAGGTTGATGTAGATAATTTATTTCATTTAAAAAGAAAACCTCGTTTAAATTCATCTTATTCAGTTTAAAACGAGTTCGATCGAGTTATTAAAATAATTAATTGAAATTTATCTAGAAAATATAATTTAAATTACTAAAAGTTTTTTTAAAAATATCAATAAAAAAAGAGATATCTTTTGTCCTGGACTTCAAATTTTGTAGACAGATGTTAACAAATATGGCAAAGCTAATAATCGCTTGGTTGCACAAGCCACGCGAGATGAGTGGCACGTGGTGGTGTCGAACCAACCTGACACTGTGTGTCCCTACTTTTTTTCAAAGTTACCGCCGAGCAGTAATCGATGACTGTGGGACCACTCGATGTTCCTTAACCTTACTTTATCTGTCTCGAGCTCTTAACGTATCCCACGCGCATGGCGTTTCTTGTCCGTATGACCTTTTCGTTTTGCATTAATGGTCTCTGTGAATTTTTATATTCTTAAAATGAAAAAAAACTCTTTCAATACTTGTGTCTTGTTGCTTATAAAATCATCATATTTTCTCTCTCGAAAATATGTAATTTTAAAATTAAAATATATAATATATCAAATTTATTCTTGTTTGTCGGAAAAACATACCCTCAAACTATTATATGATTAAAAAGGAATTTCTACTGGAATTTATAGTATAAAGTCTATAATTTTTTTTTTAAATATTATATGATTTTATAAATATTCCATGAATTTCAATTCATTTCTAATTGTTTGACGAACCCAATAAACTATCTTAAAAAACATGGTAATTTATAGCTTAGATACACGCATTGGAAAAGAAATGTTTATTAAGTATGTTAAATAAAATATAAAACTATATTCTTAAAAATGTTTTAAAATAAAAATTATTTTTAATTAATATATAAGCTGATGGAAGAATAACTAAATATCAAGAAAAAATCACAATAATTTTCCTCAACTAAAACAAAATAAGATTGGTAAAACCTTGAAAATCAGTCTACTAATAGCCAAACAACACTTTATGATTATCTAACAATCGGTACACGCAGACTAGACATTCCAATACCAATGCGCCACGCATCCATTTTTCAAGTCCTGACAACGGAAATTCCGGAGAATGCCTGGGGCCCACCTTGATCAGTCATCAAACACCCTCATTGAAAGGATCGATGCCCTCTTTGTCAGCTTGTCCTACTGCAAATTATTATAATAGGTCGTTTGGCACTGTATATTTGTATTATAGCTGTGATTGTTATTTAAAAAAAATATATTTAAAATCTTTTAAGATTTAATTTTAATATTAACATATAAAAAATGAAAAATATTATTTTCTTACAAAAATATTTTATCATGGCAGAAAATAATCAGAGCTAACCCAATTCATAAACCCTGTATTAGTATTACCAGACCCTGTCAGCGAAGGTTAAGGCTTTGTTTATTTATGTGGTCTGGTGCAGTCTGTTTTGTGTTTTTTTTTTTTTTATATATATATATATATATATATATATATATATATCATAATTTTTTATTGCTTATGCTATTTTTTAAAACAAAAACCCTTAATTAAAAAACTATAATTTTTATTTATTTTAAATATATTCCTGTTAATTATCACAATACTAAACATATTAACTTGCTGATTCCGCATTGATTTTCATATAAAATTAGATTAAAATTGAGTTGGTTAAACCCTAGTATCTTGTTTGACAAAGTAAAAATTCAAGTAAAATATATATATTTTTTTTCAAAACTCGTTTCAATTTTTTTTAATATTAAACTAAATTATTTATAATTAATCGGGTCAGCTAAATTGACCCATCCAATCTTGTACATAAACTTTGAAGTTATTAATGTAGTTAAAGTTATTTTTAAAAATATTTTACAGTTAAAATTGCATCAAAATAATATTTTTTATTTATTAAAAATTATTTTGATATCTTCATATAAAAATAATTTAAAAATATTATTTTTTTTATTAATTTTAAGTAAAAAATAAAATTCTTTTTATTAATTTTTTTAAAATATTTTTAAAACAAAGTGTAAATCACCACTTAAGTCAAAACATAAGTTGGACCGGATTTTAAATCAGCCACCACCCGCTACACCACATTCCCACTCCTCTCCCCTCACTATATATAATAGTATACATCTCATCCCTCAGTCACAAACACAAAATAAAAAAATACCCAACAATCGAAATCAAAACCAGTCAACTTCACGCCTGTAAATTCAGAAACCTTGTTCACGTTACCCGAGAAACACGTATCACAACCTTTTTACAACCATCCTGCACCGTTCGTTTCCACCTCCATGCAAAATCAACGGTCGTGATCATAGGTTTGCAAACTTTCATGCTCTCTGTTTACACCCACTCACACATTCCTCCTCACAGTCACTCGGGTTCAGACAGAACTGAAAAGGATAGACATACGTGAAGTAACAAAGAAAGCAAAATCTCGGACTCGCACTTTACTTCTATTTCAACGCAGAGAGGGTCGAGTGTGCAACGAGAGAGCATTCAAGAATGGAGGAGAGACCAGAGACGGAGTTAATATCCATTCCAGCAACGCCACGTGCATCGACGCCAGAGATTCTGACTCCGTCGGGTCAAAGGTCACCAAGGCCAGCCTCAAAGGAAGCCAAATCATCGACAGCATGGACACCGACTTCGTTTATCTCGCCGAGGTTTTTGAGTCCAATAGGGACGCCAATGAAGAGGGTGTTGATAAACATGAAAGGTTACTTAGAGGAAGTGGGTCATTTGACTAAGCTAAATCCGCAAGATGCTTGGCTTCCTATCACTGAGTCTCGTAATGGGAATGCTCATTATGCGGCGTTTCATAACTTGAATGCTGGTGTTGGGTTTCAAGCCCTTGTTTTGCCTGTTGCCTTTGCTTTTCTTGGCTGGTAATTACCACTCCTTGATCTTTTGCTTTACGTTTTGTACGTTTGAAGAGCATATATAGACCGTTGGCAATACTTCGTGCTTGATGAATTATTATATTGAAGTGCTAAACTAATATGCATCTAATGGACATAGGTTTCTAGTTATGTTCATGTTTTAATTTTTGTTTCAGTCCATGGCACTTACCCCCCCGCCCCTCCCCCTCAAATCTTGTTTATATTTTCAGCTTTGGACTTCATTTTGTTGATAAGTTTGAGTTTCCAGTACAACTACTCAATTATATCCTCAAACACTGTGTTGATTTACACCGTACGTATTTTAATTTCTTCAAGTTGTGTATTTAAAATGTGAAGAACTTTCCTCTTTTTATTTCAACGAATGAGAAAATGTGATACTTTTCAGCACTGGCTTCACATGGTCGTCAGAAGAATTTTGCTAGAAGTTTATTGACTGTGGGTCTGCAAAGTGATCTTCTTTATCTTTTTCTGATTCTCTTGAAGACTTGTTTTTGAATAGAAGATATAAAAACATACTTGAAAGCGAAGCTGGTCATTTCATGTTTTGGTTTTATGCGTGTTCAATTATTCTAGACAGATATACCACATCTGTTACTGGGCCACTCATAATTCTGCTTTTTACCTCGGCCAGTTTCAGGGGCCCCCTTTATATATGATTTTCGCTTTTGTTGCTTTTTGCTCATTCATGATTAACATTCATGATCAACATTGTTGATGCTTTTAAATTTTGCAGCCTTCAACATTGAAACGTATCACTTCCATGGAAGTTCGATGACCAAAAAAAAGTAAAGAAACAGTGTTAAAATTATGCCTTTTTATTTAATGTAGCCTTTTGTTCTGAAATATCATGGTTCTGACAAGAGCCAGGATGCTTTCAGCATGACATTTGGCTTTGACTGATTTTTGAGGGAGTAGAAAGGACAGTCAAGTACTTTAGAAATTGTAACGAGACTGATTTGAGCACGCTTGCAGCTCTTAGAAAATTATAAGGTGAAGAAGAGCTAAAATGATCAAATATACCACTCTGATTTTTTGGTCTTTGCATTTAGTTGTTTGGTTAACTAGTTCAGCATTTTTTATCCTAGCAAACAAAGCTAGGTAAAAGAGGAGTTAAATGCTCAAATTCAGAGACAAAATTAAAATAGAAAAAGATTTGCAGCGCTAGCTTCTAGAAAATTTGAAAATATGTGAATGGAAATTGGATTAGCTGATTAGACGCACAGAAGCAACTGAATTTGGTTGATGTATCTTCTTTTTTTCTGTTTCTCCAGGAGTTGGGGAATCCTGTCCTTAACCATAGCCTACTGCTGGCAACTTTACACTCTATGGATTCTAGTTCAGCTGCATGAAGCTGTTCCCGGGAAGAGATACAACAGATATGTGGAACTTGCACAAGCTGCATTTGGTGAGAATCATGTCACACTCGGTTGAAATTCTGATAGATTATATGCCCAATAAACTGTTAAATTCGTGTGCTCAGAAATAATAAAGCACGAGTATAGATTCAGACATTCAATCATAAAGTAAATTGTAAGAGTGTTACTTGAACTATAATCTGCTCCATTGATTGGAATCAATACCTCAGTGCTTGAGACCATAGACTTTGTGGGTTCATATAGTTGATATCTAAAAGAACTTATGCTTGTAAAAGGAGTGCATTTTCGTATGTTATAGTGTAAGCTCACAAGTTCTTCTGATTTCAACTTTACCTTTATGATTTATGAACATGTTCAGCCAATATTGTTATTATTGGCATCTCTTCTGCTTATTTGGTCAATTGGATGGTGATTGAAGCTGGAGAAGTGTTTGTCTTTTGCAATTTCTGTTTTATATTGATTCTGTATTGTTGTGGTTGCAGGGGAAAGATTAGGCCTCTGGCTTGCGCTCTTCCCAACTGTTTATCTTTCAGCTGGAACCGCAACAGCTTTGATTCTTATAGGAGGGGAGACAATGAAATTGTTCTTCCAAATAGTTTGTGGGCCTCTCTGTTCATCAAATCCCCTGACAACAGTTGAGTGGTACCTGGTATTCACTTCTCTATGCATCGTTCTGTCCCAGCTCCCAAACCTCAACTCAATTGCAGGACTTTCACTTATTGGTGCCATAACAGCTATCACTTACTCTACCATGGTGTGGGTTCTTTCTGTTAGCCAACAAAGACCACCTACAATCTCTTATGAACCCCTTTCTTTGCCATCCTTTAGTGCTTCTGTCTTTTCAGTCATGAATGCCCTTGGAATTGTTGCCTTTGCTTTCAGAGGACACAATCTAGCCATGGAGATTCAGGTATGCACTTGGAGTTTCAAAGTGATGGTTTTATATGAATTTTTTTTTTTATCATTTCAGGGTTTCTTTTCTGAAGGAGTTTATTTGATTTTCTTCAGGCAACAATGCCATCAACATTTAAGCACCCAGCTCATGTGCCCATGTGGAAAGGAGCCAAAGTTGCCTATTTCTTTATTGCTTTGTGCCTGTTTCCAGTCGCCATTGGAGGTTTTTGGGCTTATGGGAACCTTGTGAGTTCATCATCGTGACACATTTTATTCCCTCTTATGCTTTAGTGTGTGACCAGTGAAAAATGTAAAGGAAGCAAAACAATCAACATTCAGGAAAATGAAATTAAGCTGTGCTATAAATCTAGCAAGATTGTATTGATTAAAGGTCTGGCTGCAAGTATTTGTGTCAGGATAGCATTCTCTTACCAATTCCTGATCGAGTGAATGGCTATGGCTTGGATTTCGTCAAAAACTAAAATTTCACTATTACCATACTGATCAAGTTTTGTCAACTACCTTGATGAATACGTTAACAATTGTTCATAACTTGTCTGTCCTGTGTTTTGTTCATGAATTTTCTGTTCCTTGATTCCATTCTGCCTGTATTCTCTTGCATCCATTTGTTTTATTTCCTTTCTGTAGTTTTGAATCATGTCTGTTCTCTTGTTTAGATGCCTTCAGGAGGAATTCTCAATGCCCTGTATGGGTTTCACAGCCACGACATTCCTCGAGGACTTCTTGCAATGACTTTTCTTCTCGTTGTGTTCAATTGCCTAAGTAGCTTCCAGATATATTCAATGCCTGTTTTTGACAGTTTTGAAGCTAGCTATACCACCCGAACGAACCGACCATGCTCCATTTGGGTTCGATCCGGCTTCCGTGTGTTCTATGGATTCATCTCTTTCTTCATTGGGGTAGCACTCCCTTTCCTATCCAGTCTTGCTGGTCTCTTGGGAGGATTAACGCTTCCAGTCACATTCGCTTACCCTTGCTTCATGTGGGTTCTCATAAAAAAACCTTCCAAATACAGTTTCAATTGGTACTTCAACTGGATCCTTGGTTGGTTAGGAGTTGCTTTTAGCTTGGCCTTCTCTATTGGAGGTGTCTGGAGCATGGTGAACAGTGGACTTACATTAAAATTCTTCAAGCCACCAAATTAAGAATCCTGTGCAGGGGCAGCATTGAAACCTTGCAAACATTGTATAGGTTTACGTTGTATGCTTTTTTTATGCCTGCTGATGCTGAGAAATCTACACGATATTTGCTTTTGGCAAGTTGAATGAGCAAAGCTTATCCCGATCAAATGCCCTCGCAAAGTTGTACCAGGCTTTACTTGGGGTTATCTACTTGTCTTTGATTCAATACTGTCTTGTCTTCAAAAGAATGTAGAGAAATGTCAAAATATGATTGTGTTTGTTATACCTTTGAAATGGACTGTACGTTTTTTTATCTCTCTGACTGTTAAGCTAAACTTTTCAATAAATTTATTAAAGGGAGCAACAATGATAGCCTATAGGTAAGTATCATGAATGTGACCTGTAGATTCTGAGCTTGGTCCAGAGTGGATGTTGACTGACTAACCTATCTTGAAAAACAATATCAAAAATGGTATCGTTGCTTTACGCTTTAAGATAGATTGGTCGACATGTGTATTGGCCTGTTTTATGTTTTAAGATAGGTTCTGGTTGACCCATCGACTGGTGCGTTGACCTGATAAACTGGCGACGATAAGTTGATGACCTTGACAGGTGCGCAATGTCGATCCCTCCATCATCGTCAAATCTCCACTTTTTGAAAATTCAAGTGTTTCTATCTTAGAATGCAAGCAAGCATCCAAAATATGCAGAAAGCTCTGGTATCCAAAGGGTCAAAAGGTCTTCCAAGGGAAATGATTCATGACATAATTGATTCTGTACATCACAGAAACTGGGAGGTTAAGATACTTGGTGCTTCGGAGAATAGCAAAAGGCATGCAGTGAAATGCGAGTGAAACATCATGTTGCATGGGGTTCTATTGTCACGCATGCCAAACTACCGATCCCGATAATAATAATAACAACAATAATAATAGCATGAGGTCTCTTCAGAACTGAGAAACGTTGCTGTCCATTCCGGGGAACAATGGTTCGGACTCAGCTTTGTGTCCTCCATGAGCTAAACATTATCATGGTCAGGGTCCACGTTTCCGAAGTAGGTCCAATAGCAAGGAAACAACGGGCTTATACCATGTGGTGACCTAGCCGCGCCACCATTATGGAGACTCGGTGGGTGTTTGCACATGCCAATCAACAGGCTTCAATTTAAAGCTATAACTAAATATTCATGATGACAAAAAATGGTATGATGACGCATGGTGCCATCGTGAATTATTTACAGCACTAATTAAAAAGTCCTGACCTGTTTTTTTGCGGTGGGATCCGATAAGTTTGTGCCCTAAAAATTTAAAATTTATTAACGGTAAAGTGCTTGATTGGGCCCAGCTTAACAATACTTATCATGTTACTTGTCCGTTTCTTCATACCATGATTAGCGTTTGCAAAATGTTTTTTTTTTAAATTATATTTTAAATTAACTTTTTTATATTTTTTTAATTATTTTCATGTGTTGATGTCAAAAATAATAGTTAAAAAATTAAAAAAAATATTTTTTAAATAAAAAAATACTTTCAAAAACAATTTCAATCACATTTCTCAAATACGAATTAACAACATTGGTTATCTATGTTTGTTTTCTCAAAATAGAAATACTGAATATAATTGGGGCTAATAACATATTTTCTTTATACCATTTTTATTTTCTAAACGTTAAAATCAATTTTTAAGAACAAATATATATATATCCATCAAATTAAATATATTTTTATAGCCGGATGCCATATTTAAGATAGTGATAGTATAGTTTATCAAGTAAAATGAACCTAAATCATTGATTCTAAAATCCACATTTTAGAATTTTTGTTTATATAGAAATCAGTAAATTTAAAAGGATTTTAACCACTCGCTCGCATGATTAAATGGTATCCTTGTCATTGATTGAATTTATCTACCAAGATTAAATAGCATGTTCCCTGATTTGAGGGGATCCATATCTAAAGCCTGCATAGAACTATCATTTATTTAGTTAGGTGACAGCCGACAACATGCACACAGACCTTTGACCTTCGCAACCCATCTAATTAGACAGGTCCATCTATTCATCGAATTAATTACCATCCACCTTCTTGAAAATGGCGCGGCTAATTATGCCATTCAACATTTCTGCAAGCTGGTTAGGTTTTGACTCGTAAAGAAACTGGAGGCCTGACAAACTAATGAACACAACAGAGCATTAACCATGAACTATCGATGACGGGCCATGTAGAGCAGCTCTATTGCCAGCCACCCCATTAATAAGAATAAATAGGCAAATTCAAAACAAACACGAGGGAAGGAACCAGATAAGGAAGAGCCAAAATAGAGATGAACTGGATGTTTTGGCTGGATTATACCTGACACTACTGGTGGCAACCCAGCAAACAGGATACAGTAGGTGTTTTTGGATAAACGAGTGGCTAGGTTATCGATAACCAGGACAATACCGGAGGAGACTAGAGATTCTTCGAAAACCGGAACTCAGTTTTCATGCGTTATGTCAGATTCATCTGTTACTTGTTCACAACAATCCAAGACAAGCACAAATAAAAAAAATTATAACAAAAAAAGCATCTTTTTTCTATATTTTCTTCGAAGGAGTTGTTTGAGCAAGAACCCAAAAGCTTTACAAAGACCTTAAGAAACCACTTACACAAGAGGTATGCTTCGAACTTGTTCATCTTCTATACCATAACCCTATAGTCTATACGGTCTTGCTCGGTAAACAAAAAACACAACTTGAAATAAACATAAGTTGCAGCAATCAATAAAACTAAACCTCCGAGGACATCAAAAGGGAGCATGTTTCTTTTGTGAAAAGAAAAAACCAGCATCAGTTGAAACCTTTTCCTGCTGGAGCAGACATGACAAGATCAGGCCACGAACCAAAGTAATTTTCAGTATCTGTTGTAAATCCAGCTTGAAGCCCCCCTCCTTCAACGTGGTCACAATCAAGCTGCCAGGGATGGCATCCAGAAGCACCACCATTAACAAGACCATTTTCCATTGCAGGGCAGGGCCACGATCCTCTTCCACCAAATCCAATACCCATTTCAGTAGGCCCGAATCCAAACCCTGACGAGTATCCATACCCGCCAAGACCAGTAAACCCATGATGATCGTTAGAGTTCATAAGCGAAATGAAGTTTCCATCTTCAGAAGGTAATCCGTCATTCAGATTCAACCCGGCTGGTACCTCAGTTTTCACACCAGCTAAACCAGAGTCAGTAGTCGAGGTTAAAACTACGGGCATGGATTCGGGCTCATGAGTGGTGGTGAAAGCAGTCAAGGTTGCAGAATTCGAGGAGGTAGAGTTAGAAGAGGAGGTAGACATTGATGGGGAATTATTTGAAGTTGAGCGAGAGCGCTTGGAATTCTTGCGCGTACCGCCACCAACAGGGACATCACGGAGAGTCCCACCTTGTGTCCAGTAACGGCGGCACGACTTGCAGAAGTGGCGAGGTTGAGATAGGTTATAGTTGTTGTAATAGCAAAACTTCGTGGTGGTGGAGTTGCACCTTGGACAAGGCAGTGGCTCAGTCGTTTTAGCTGGATGGTGTGTCGTCTCCATGGTGTTTTGGGCTTCTGTTGGGTGTCTCTGGCTTATTTCTGATGGCATTCTTGGTCTCTCTCTGGGCTTTCTTTCTCTGGTCAGAGACAAATGCTTTCTCGAGGTTTTTGCTTTCGATGTTGGTTTAAGGCTATGTTCTAAAAGGTTTTCTCGACAGGCGGTGGGTTCTACACTGTGTACGATGTTTTTGACGGCTTGACGCGTGGTTTCGCGTGGGTCGTTTGTTTCTTCTGTAATAATAATAAAAAAATAAGACTGAGAGAGGCTTCAGTGGGATTTGGTGTGAGGGTTTTTGAATGGTTAGGTGGTTCTGTCAACGTGCTGGAATCTGATTCGCAGGGAATTGTATTGTGATGAACAAATCAAGATTGCTTCTCTGCCATTTGATTTGCTGTCCAGTACAGGGATTTTTTAAAAAAAATCTTATAGGGAATTGAAATTCCTAGCAGCATGTTTGAATCTTCAACAAAAATTTTATACTTTTAATTATCTTCAATATTAATAATAAAATTTTAAATCAATTTTTATTTCTATAAATTACATGGGAGTAAATAAAAAATTAACCATCGCATATATGACAGCATATAGCACGAATTTTATTATTATATATTCTCTAATAAATAATGACGGCAATTAAAGGCTTACAAGATTTAAATTAAATTATAAATTCTATCTTAACCAGAGAAAACTCATGGAAGAAGGGGGGGCAATAAGATTGGTCAAATGGGGTGTGATATTTTTTATGTATTTAAAAGTTGACTGTTTATATAATATTGTGAGAGCTATTATATTAAAAACGATATTTGAAAACTCATATATAAATTCAAGTTTAATAAACTAATTGAATCGGATGTTATAATATTTTTTATCCTGAGCTACTTAGACATTCTTCAGGACTAAGCATATTTTCTATAACAATGGTCCGTATATCAGACCCTGTATACAACGAGCATGACCTCTGGGGCAGATCATCTTTGTTCGTCAAATATTATTTATTTATTTTTGCAAATCTGCGAGGAATAACTTGGAAAAAATATTAATTTGATAATATTTAAATTAAAAAATAATAGCATTTCAAACTCTGACTGTGAACTGGAAAGTCTAAATAGCATTTATGGATTGTATTAATCTATTATTAACTAAGTGGTAAAATTCTTGGTCCAAGAAATGTTTTTTTCTCTTAATTTAGGGTTTGAGTTTTGCTGACTTTATTTTATCAGGATCATGTTTCCTAGTCTAAAGTGACATATAAAGTGACTATATATATATATATATATATATATATGGGCTGCATTTGTAATTGGTCTTTTAAAAATCCCAAAATGATAACTTAACAGGCTGCATCGGATCAACTAATGGAAGAAGTATCAACAAATCTACCCAGAGGAATTGAGAAATGATTTTAACAATAATTTTATTTTCTCTAAACCATATTATTTTCAATTATTTATTTCTTTATAAATACCTGAAAACCATGAAAAACACTAATAAAAATATAAATTTAATATCATTCTAAAGTAAAATATATTTCTGAAGCATACTCAAAAGCAAAAATTAATATACTTTCAATCCATATAACAATTGTTTTTTAGAATTATTTATCCTTAAAAATACATCTAGATATAATTTAAAAACATAAATAAATAAAAACTTTTTCCAATAAAACAAACAGAATTAACTAAAGTAGAAGTATACAACTCAATCGGCAGCATGGCTTACTTTATATAATTCCAAAGCGAATGGCGATTGAGAAAGACTAATTATCCAAAGCAGATGAGAAAGAGAAGGGGGGAGGGTGTGTTTAGAATAAACGAAGACCGACACCATCATTGGTGTCGGGCAGCGTGGGAAGCAATAACTGAGTTTTGCCTGCTCCCACCCTTCTTCTTCACTGTACAAAATCAAGATTCTCTCTCGTACTGCTGACACTGACACTTTCCTGTTGCCTGATTTCTCGGCTCGCGTGATCTCTGCTCCTTTGATTTCTCTCCTCCCCCTCCTCCCCATCATACGCCCCGGAGTCCTCACTGTCTGCACCAATTTGTGCAGGTGTCATTTTCATGGAATACTACCGAGATTTTGTTTTTTGTGCTCGAACCACAGCTACAAAACCCAATTATACTGTGATATCTACGGTGTTTCATTTCTTTTTGTTCTGTATCCAATTTCATAAGTAATTCATGCTTTTCTTACATTCAAATCTACGTATAATTGTATTTGGAGTTTTAGTTTCATGACAGTTTAGATCATTTGAATTCTGCTTAAGTGCCCGGATGACACTGCAGTTGAAAGTATTTTTTGCTATTTTTTGTTTTTTTAAAAAAAAAATCAGTGATTTAGTATTTTAGATTATTTTGATATGCTGATATTAAAAATAATTTTTTAAAAATAAAAAATATTATTTTAATATATTTCAGTACAAAAAACATTTTAAAAAACAACAACAACCATAATTCCAAACAACCCTATATGTGTTTTTAAAACCGCAGGGAAAAGTTTGTTCTTGAACCTGTATTTGTGAAAAAATCTCGGCGGCACACTTGTACGGGTTGATTTGAATGCTGTGCTGATTGTTTGATTTAAATTATATTTTTTAAAGAATAATCATTTTAATAAAATAAACAATTCAAAATAAAACCCGGTTTAATTAAACCTGGAATATCAAAGTCATTGAATCAATCCATCTAGCTTGAGGTTTTTATTGAAGCTGCTCTGAACCAAATTTAAAAGCAAACTGCTTGTTATATAATTATCCTGCTATTCAAGTTATATATATATATATATATATATATATATATACACACACACACTCTAAATTCATTTTTTTTCTCTAATAAATCAATATCCATTTCCAGTCTTAAAACCAAACTTTGCATTGAACGAACACAGCCAGCTATTCTCATAGAGTCGGGTTGAAATGGTCATCCTGATTTCTTTATTTGTTTTACAAACATGAGAGGGCATGCAGGCTAGCTAGGCATCTCCGTGATGGTTTGTATTATATTTAAGCTTGTTTTGTTTTTAAAAATATTTTTTATTTGTGTATTAAAATAATATTTTTTATTTAAAAAAAATATTTGTGATATAAAATGATAAAAAAGAAATTTAAAATAAAAAATCAATTCTTTTATAAATGTTTTTGAAATTTATTAGGGGGTGTTTGGGAAGCCACCCAAAAACGCTTTTAGGTGCTTTTTTTTGATGTGCTGATATCAAAAATGATTTTTAAAAAATAAAAAAACATCATTTTAATATATTTCAGCACAAAATACACTTTGAAAAGCTACAACAATAGTTCTCCCAAACACTCTCTTAATATGCCAAGGTCTATCTCTGTTCCGTGTAAGATCTGAACGTACGTACCCATCGACAGTAGCAGGCCAGACCCTGGCTCGGTACTTGGCATGGTGATGTTAGACGGGTGACCAAGCAAGGGAGCCGCTGGAGCCTCGAGTCTGTAAGCAGCAGTTAGCCGAATAAGGTACCTGGCATATGATGGATTCTTTGATACTTATATTTTATTTTTATTTTAGATAATTTTTTTAGTTTTTATATATAATTTTTATATACTGATGTTAAAAATAAATTTTAAAAAATAAAAAATAGATATTATTTTAATACATTTTAAACAAAAAATAATAATTCTAAAACAATCTCATACACAATCCAATACAGTCACTGTATCTCTTCCCTGTCCCTGTCGAAATTACCTCGATGAAATAACATAAAGTTAACCACCGCCTGCCCTTTTCAAACTCGTTCTGGCGGTCTCCCAAACACAAATAATTAAGGGGTCCTCGTTGGAATAAATGAAACAATCCATACCGACACAATCCGATTTTCTTTTTCAATTTGTTTTAATGGCAGTGATGATCACCTTACACTGCTGTTCTTCGTCTACAAGAACAAAGAGAGAGAGAGAGTATGTTTTGGTGATTTTTTACTAACAGATGCTCTTGAGATTAGAGCATGTATTTGTTAGTGTTATGGTGCAGGTTATTTTTTAAATGTTTTTTTAAAATTTATATATATTTTTTATATCAAAAACAAATATAAAAACACTTAAAATAATTAATTTATGGCTGTACAAACATTCATTTGGATCAGCAAACTACATATTTTATAAATACGATGATAGTAATAATTGTTTTTTCCAATGTACGATGATATATATTTTTTTTAATAATGCTGAGTATAACATCTTGAAAACAGTAGTCCATACAAGTGGTACGAAATGGACCGGGCCAGTCAAACTCCGAAAGCTGTTTTCAACTCCTCTTCCTGTTCTTTCTTTTTTTTAAAAATAAAAATAAAAATAAAAATAAAAATAAAAATAAAGCTTTGTTACAATAATAATAATAATAATAATAATAATAATATAAATACCATGCCAATAATTTACACAATACATGAGTGGCTTGTTTGTTAGGTTGCGAGATTGACGGTTTGTTGGGAGTGGAGCATCAGCCACCCGCATCCCTATCCAGTCAAGCTCTAATATTATTTTATATTTAAATTATTTTGTAGATTTTCTCGTACAAAAAAACAGTAGATTATAAATATTATTAAAATATATCGGATTGATCAAACTCTCCCTATCTGGAGTCGGATAGATTTTTAAATTATCTTGGTGTTTTATTTTAATTAATTGACACGTGGACTGTTTCCTCCACATGGTGGCTTTAATATATTTTCCAGGCTATATATGAAAAAAAAGAAGAAAAAAAGAGAGGAGTAGATCTCCCTCTATAGTCAAAACCACGCACTTGAGCTTTGTGGTCACAAGCCTCTTTTTTTTTTAATATATTATTTTCAATTAATTTGACTATTTAATATTAGATTAATAATATTTTTTTTTATCATATAACAATAATAATAATTCTATTTGATAGAGTCCATGATACAAGTAGTAGGTTTAGTGGGCAGGTAATATTTCTTTGAACTTTGAACTTTTACGGATTTACCCCGTCAATGAAATCACATCAATGTAATGCTACGTGATTGAATTTAAAACCTAGTTCAAACAAAGAATTAGAACAAAGGTTATTTAATTTGAATTATTATATTAAATATAAAAAATTACAATCTAGATATGATCTGTTTTATATCTTAAAACTGTCTTATCCGACCATCAATCAATGATATCGCAGGAAGTAGATGCGGTAAAAAAAACAAGAAAGGGCTGGAATTAGAAGTATGAAAATTCAGCCGTTTATGGCTCAAGATTGTCGACCTATCGAAGTGCTCTCCGGGAGAGGCTGCCAGGGAGAGAGATTTTTCTTGGTTTAAACATTGAGGTGGCCCAGTGCTCGAAGACTGACGAGGCATCTGCAACAGCTGTCCTGATCAATCCTGGCTGTGGCATGTAAATACGTAGTCAAATTAATTGAGGTCGCTGTCTTGGCTGTCCACTCAAACTCAGTATTCGGAGCGTTCACAGAATTGATAGAAGAATCTCTCTGGGGCACAGATTGTGATTGAAGAAACATCAAAGCTAATATTTCAAACCTCTTAGATTTTTCAGTACTTCCAAACAATCTTGGTGGACCTGTTTCGTTGAATTAATACGCTTTTTATTGGTTCCAATTTCCACCAGTTGTCTGGTTTTCTGCATATCGGAAGTGGTTTCATTTACCGGCAGATACAGTACCGCTGCTTCTTTTTCCCTCCAACGGCAGAACTCACCGGCAAAAACAGCATCTACAGCAGTCGCATTTAACTCCAAAAAACATCCCGACCACTGAGCTATCGAATCAACCTGTATATTACAGAGTCGATCATAGTCAATCGTTTTTATCAAAGTATCGGCAATTTATTTTCTTATGTTGATCCAGTTGGTTTTGATAAGATGAATAAGATTTTATCCAAATAAGAATTTCATTCTCAGTTCAACTAAACATGCATCTAGTTAGAATCAGGCTCTAAATTCACCCGACGACCGACAACGTTCAGCAAATAATGCATGCATCTGGTACTACTGGTCAAATTTGCCCTCTTGTGTATTTTTCTACACAAACACGCACGGGGTTACGTTAAAGGAAATTTTCAACACTGCACTGCCATCTGACATGAAATTTTCTCTACCCATCTGTCTAAAATAGGGATGCAATGAACGCCTGTTACAGGCCAGTAGTCGGTTTGACTTGTTGGCCGTGTTTTCATTTTGGACCCGACGAGTGGTTCCACCGAAGCCAGGGAGGCTGTAGCCAGCAGCCTGGGCACTGGTGACTAGGAGAATAGAAACTACAATCCTCTGTTAGAAAAACAACACGGCACCCCCCCCGACAGACAGCTTAATTCTTCTCGGAAGGTGCAATACAGCACCCGTATTCGGCCATCCAACGGCTAATCTGTGTCGTTTTCTGTAACTCTCCATGCTTTCCTGTCATGGTGGTTTGGGTTATCATAACTTTTAATATTAATTATTAATATTAAAAAAAAATTGTTTTACTATTCATATCTAGTCACTTAGAAACAAATCACTATTTACATGCTATTTATTCACCATGACATCTGATTTTTTTTATTTTATTTTGGAGGTTATTGTTAGCTGCCATTTTTTGTTTTTATTTTTGTTGGTATTTCAAAAGTTTATGATTGGTTTGAAAAGTTTATATTTCTTGCTAAGGTTTGTGATAAGGTTTTTTTTAATGTTCATGTTTAAGTGATGATATTATATCTATTTCTATTTAATTGATTATATTTAAGTTTTTATTTTTTCTATTTTGGAGATTTTAAATTTGAAAAGTCTTTTTCAATTCTTAACCCTTACTATAATCCATATGGAAAATTTAAATAAATAAAAAAAGACTCATAAGGGTTATGAATTCTATAATGCATGATATAAGAATTTATTGGCTCTTTCTATTTTTTAAAATCAATTTATCTTTGAATTGGGTTAGGGTTTGATTTTTATCAGTGAAATTAAGAATAAACGGTTGTTTTAATTAAAATAATAATAGCTAATGCAATTTAGGATGGATGACAAGGTTGTATATCGATGATCTATTTTTATTTAGCCACTATGTTATCAATGTCTCATTAGATGATGCATTGACATTAAAACATAGTGTGATTTTTTAAGTGGACCGGTCACTAGGCTGTATGAAATGAAATTTTGTAGGCTTGTTGTCGTTGTTTAATGGAAAAAAGTTGAAGTAAAAAGACATAACTGGATTAAATATTTATATACAATCTTGCAAATCTCTTGTTGTTTGTGTTTATGAAAATTAAGAAAAATCCCAAGTTGAATCCTGTAAATTGCAAAAGATTATTGGCGATCACTAGATAAGGAAAGGGGGGCTAGGTTGAAGATTAAGAGTTATAACCTAAGTTATGCAACATGGTCATGTGTAATCTTAATTTTGATACTTGTAACCTCATATAGAATATAGGCAGTTATTATGATAATTTAGATCACAAAAGAAAACCAAAATGGGAATTGCTTAACATTCTTGCATGATAAAATTTGATAATTCTCTATCAATTGCTTAAATTAATTTAAGAAAGAAGATGGGAGAAGAGGGCAATTGCATTTTATAGACTAAGAGAGTTAAAACTACATACTAACAAAACTGGTCCTACGATGTTAAACTATATAAAAAGTATTTTTTTTAAAAAAGTTGAAATGAGTTTCAAGTGTTTTTTAATATCCTAGAAAGGCTGATAGAGATGGTTATGAGTATGTGAAGCCGAGACTTGGTGGAACAACGACCTTTGGAGGTTATGGAGAGACCACGGGAGGAGGAAGGGAATGGAAAGGTGGAGAGTGAACCGGAGGAAATAGGGAATGGATTAGTGGAGGGGGGTGAAAGAGAATGGTCGACTAGTGATTTGTCACAAGGATCATCTGTAGATGTTGGTGTTGGAACGACAACTGCTGGTGGAGGTGAATGAGTTGGTGGCGGAGATGAAGGAACCGGTAGAGGTGGTGAAGAAACTAATGGCGGCAGTGAGTGAACTGGAGGTGGTGGGGAATATATTGGTGGAGATGGTGAATGAACTGACTATGAATAAGAGTAGACTAGTGGAGTGGAGACGAAGTAGAATGACCGATTGGTGATTCTTCATAAGGATCAACAGTAGGTGCTGATGCAAGAACTAGAGCTAGTTTTGGAGGCGATTTTGATTTAGATGGAATAGGTGGTGGCTTTGGTACCTTTAACAAATGTGCCTTAGGTGTTTGTGATGGTTGTGGGGGTGGCTTTGGCAAGGACAAACTAGATGATTATCCTCCACACATTTCCTTGTTGCAATTAACAAGTTTGCTCACAACTAAGTGACATATTTTTGGTGATTTCTGTTTAGGCCTGTTTAGCAAGTAATTGCTTGTATCATTCATAGTTATGTCCTTTTTCTTTGGTGGGCTGCACGTTTGTGCCTCGCCTTCGAAATAGTTATATGAGAACGTGAAGTTCGCCAAGTTAGACAATTTACTTATTTCTTCAAGAAGAAAACATGTAAGCACGTTATGGGAAATATTAAAGTGCTCAACCTGACATAAGGCTTTGAAACACCTTGGTAATACCCCACCGAATGAATTCAAGCCAACATCAAGAATTGTTGCATTTCCAAGTTTTCCAATCTCAAATGGTAAACAGCCTGAAATGGTGTTGTTCAAGAAAATAATTTTGTTCAATGTGTTGCCCATCTTGCCAACGCTATTTAGAATGCAATTTGTTAGCTTATTATTGGCAATCACCACAACAGAAGCAGCGTGTGATCCAAGAGTTTCAGGATTTGTTGACGTGAACCTATTGTTGTTTAAGAACACTGTATCAAGATCCTTTCAAAAACCCCGAGTGGTAATCCACCCTCAAAATCATTCTATCTAATATAAAGGTAGTTAAATGAAGGTAATGATATAACAACTTCTAGAAATAGTCCAGCTAGACGGTTGTTACTCATATCTAGTTCATGGAGAAGAGTTAGTCTTGATAAACTCTTAAGAATAATCCCACAAACCCTGTTGAAATTGATGTAAAATAGAGTAATGTATTTTAATAGTCCCAACTTCACGGGAAGATACCCGATAATGTCAAAATGATTGAGATCAATTCCAACCACAACGTTTTATTTTGGGTCATGAAGAGCCGAAGCACAAAAGACACCATTGTAATCGCAAACTCTTAGCCCTTCCTAGTTCCCTGTGCTAATGAAAGGGCCTGAATATATAGCTTTTTTCATGTTTCAAGTGCAATGTATGCTTTTCTAAGCCTTGGATTAGAAAAGGTAAAGTTATGCTCAATTTTCAATTCAAAATAATCTAGTAAATTCACTTTCTTTTTAAAGGAAAAGAGTTGGTGTTGAGCAATGGATGAGGTTTTAGAATGAGATAGAGTCAAGGAGAAAGATGAGAAGGAAGACAAAAGAAGAAGACATATTACTAAGAAGCAGCTAAAGACCTTTCTTCTTCTTCTTCTTCTTCTTCTTCTAACTTTTATGTTGTCACTCCACCATAGATTGCTTATAGGTGAATTAGAAAGGGTTAGGGGGTGATATGATCTCATATTTTGATTGTTCCAATGATGTTACTTTGTTGGATTTTAATGTCATCTCCTAATTTTTAGAGAAAGTTCAGCAATGTAATGTTGTCTTTTATTGGCAGCTTTGCATTTATTTAGGCTAAGATTCAAGGGTTGTTTTTTCAATCCTTATTTGATTTTGAGGGCAGGTCTAATTATAGAGAAGGATAGCAGTGAAATGATCAACATCAATATTTTTAGCTGCCTATTTTTACCCAGTAGCTGTGACTTGCAACGACCAAGTTAAACTTTGAGGTCATAGTTACAAGTTTTGACTCCAATTTGACCAGATTCAAAATACATGTCATATATTTGATGGATCCATCCATGGAATCACTAGCATCACATATTAGTTCAAATGATAAAGACCAATAAAGAGCTTGCATGATCAGTGTAGTTGTCAACAACCTAAACAAGAAGAATGAATTTGGATTCAAATTTTTTTTCAAAATGTTTTATTAAACTATTTTTACTTGAAAAACTTCAAATTAATACTTTTCAATTTATTGATATGAAAAAAAACATGTGAATTGCTTAATCACTTGTAGATAGATGGGCCTTTAAAATCCAGTCCTCTTACATCAGGGGAGAGTGCTTTCACTGTGCTTCATAGCCTTGCTGGTATGCAAGAGCAATGAAGAAGATCATGCAACACTGACATACTATGTGAGAAAAAACATGCAAACACATTATCCATTGTTTTTCGAGCCATGTCACCTGCGTTGTATGGAGATAAGCTCTTGTTAAAAACACGGGAGCAGAAATCTCAGTAATCTTAGTGCTGGTGTGCAAGTTAATGGCACATATAGGTTCCACACAGACCCAATCATTAATTATCCTCTCAGAGGCTTGTAAAAATACATGGTGTATCAAATCAATGGCACGAGTGGCTTCCACTCTAAGCCAATCATTTATTGTACTTAAAAAACGAGGGTGGGGGGGGATATTGTTCCCATGCAGGGTAGAGCAAAGGGGTGTTTGATAATGTGTTTTAAAAGTATTTTTGAAATAATTTAAATTTTTTATTTTTTACTTTAATTTTTTTTTGTGTTTTTATATTATTTTGACGTGTTAATGTTAAAAATAATTTAAAAAAAATAAAATAAAAATATATAATTTTAATGTATTTCTGAACGAAAAATACTTTTAAAAACAATTTCAACCACACTCACAAACAATCACTAAAACTCATGGTCAATATGGATTTGATGTGCAAATTCGAGGTTTTTTCTTCTTTTAAGTTTACCTTTGCAGAGACGGTTAATTTGGTTAGATTTGTTAGGAAAAAACAAGATTAAAAGATAACAAATTAAAATAAAAATATTTAAAGAAGACGGGTGGTGTTTTTCTTTAAAAAAGTGTGAAATGTTCAACTTACCTCTTGTTCTTTACTATTAGTTCCCTAAAGTTTTTGAAAATCTTGAAGAAATTTATTCTGGTCCAAAACCATCATTGACACTAATTTCAACTACCGCAAAAATCAATTTTGTGTCAAATAATTTCGCATGATAAATGAAATTCAACTTAAATATTTTATCAACTTGAAAATATTTTAGTTTAACTTTATATTTACACAATGGAATGAGTTTTTAATATGTAATTGAGATAATTGTAGTAGTATACCATGTTCGTGATTTAATTTGTTATGTTTTCCTATCCAAACCAATTGAATTATTATACTTGTGACTAAAATAACTTCGAGTAACATAAATATATAAATCACATGCAAGACATATGATAAGTAATTTCTTTTTTTTTAAAAAAAAATTCACGTTTCACGATTGTCTTTGTATTATTTGATTACCTCTTTTTTTTAATCGAGGTTGTTACTCTATATCTAATATTAAGTCATGTATATGACTATTTGGAATTAAAAAAATAAAAAATAAAAAATAAAAATAAAATTAAGTTAAATTTTATACTGTTATATAAACACAAGTTAAAGTATTTTTTCTCTCCATAATGTAGAGTTGTGATTTCTTTCCTGTATTCTTTAAAATACATTAACCGCAGCATTGATCATCAAATTTTTTTGGCGACAAGAAAACAGTTCGGCCGCGGCAAAGATGGGCCACACGAGGGGACCGATTCATATTTGATTATTTTTCATTGCAAGACCAGCATAAATCCACATCCTTCTCCGCCCGTAGAGCCTTTCTATTCTTCACTGGGCCTTTCATTCCCATCTCGACTTGAAAACATGCCTAGTCTTTTTCTCTCTCTCTCGAGAAACTGATTTGTATTTAATACTGTGTTTTAAAAATATATATATTTTTGATTTTTGATTTTAATTTTATTTTAATAAATTTAGATCATATAAAAAATAATTTAAAAAAATAATATTTTAATACATTTTTTTCTCTGCGGGTGAAACATGTGCAGTGATTCAACTCGGAATTATGGAGGATAGTGAAGTCAGGTTCGGTATTAATTCCAAGCTGTGTCTCTTTATCGAATTTTAAGTATGATCATGATCAGGCTGGCCTTGCAAAATCAGAGCCTGCTTTCACTTGAATATTAAAGTGGATGGTTGGTATTGTATTTTAAAATTATTTTTTAAAAAAAATTGATTTTTTTTATTTTAAATTAAAAATTAATATTTTTATATCATTTTCATGCACTAATATACAAAATATTTAAAAAAATATAAAAATTATTATTTTAATATATTTTTAAATAAAAAACACGAAATCCTATATACCTGTAACTAGTCCCCAGGGCTACAGCGAACCCAGTTAAGATGCTTGCTTAAATACCTGGGATTCTTGAAGAGGATGTGATCTTAGGATTTTAGGTTATAAAGCAAGAACATGTAGAAACTCTAGCGGAAAGATGGGTGGCATAAAGATTTAGATCCTGGTAGCCAGGCACTCTTTTCTCTTACAGGCATGGAAAGCTATTTAATTTTTTGTTTATTATCTTGGTTGTTTTTATATATATATTTTTATTAATATTTTTCATATCAATCTCCTTGTTTGAAATTAAATGGATTGAGAATCATGTTTTTTCTTTTTTTTTTTATTATTATTAAATATGTATAGAAATTTTAACAAGATGTGATTTTTAAAGATTAGACGATATTTATGAGGTTTGTTGGTTTGCCTTAATATTTTTCTTCTAAATTAATATTTTTTGTTTTTTTATCTTGTTATTTTTTTGGGTTTGATACCCTTTTTAGACTTTTTTTTTGTTTGATTTTATCGAGTCAACCGTCAACATTTGTTTTTCTATTTCACACCTATTATTTTTTAATATATAAATAATCTATTATATTGCAAATAATATTCAACCTCACACCCCTCTATGATTTTTTATTCTTTCAAGTTTGATTCGAATTTTTTAATTGCTATTTTATTTATTTGTGATAATATTTTTTATATATAAATTTGATCATCACTGGTTTTTTTTCATGTTAGATTTTTTGCTATTCTTTTTCCCTACAAGTTTTTTAATTAATAGTTGAATCTTTCAACGAATCTATTATTCAAAATTAAATTCTATTATATCTAAGTTTTTTGATTGAACATGGATTCTAAATTTAACAAGTTGTAAGTTTTTTAATTGTACTACATTTAAGAGCTTCACCTAATTTTGATTATTATTTTTTTCTGTTTTAAGAAGATGTTATCTATTGTTTTCTAGTTTTTTTTTTTTAGCTAGGCTAATATCAAACTGTTTGATAATCCAGATAACTTGGGCTTGATTATTATTATTATTATTATTATTAACTAATTAAATTATTGTTATTATTTTTTCTTTCCTATCATTTAATTAATTTTTTAACCAATAACTTTGAATTTCATTTTTTTTAACTGCCTTTTTTTTTTTTACACTGACAAAAAAAAAACAATTTGGTGTTTGGTGAGATTAAAAAAACTAAATTTGTTGGTGGATCCCATATAAAAAAAAGACAAAACTCTGATTCATGAAAAGCAACTGAGGAGTTGCTTTACATGGGGGGATTTATATTATATATTGTAATTATATTTATTACAAGAGAGAGCAAGGGAGAGGAGGGGGATTAATAAATATTATATTTATTAATATTTGATGTTATTTTTTATTATAAAAAAATATATTTTTAATATTAAAATAATCTAAAAATTAATTAAAATATAAAATAAATATATTAGAAATATATTACGATATAATTTTTGTGTATTTATCTATTATTTATATCTATTATATTTTTTGTTAAATTTTTTCTTATAAAAAATATATTTTTAATATTAAAATAATTTAAAAATTAATTAAAATATAAATAATATTCACACACACACACATATATGTTTATCAATATAAAAATATATTGTTAATATTAAAATAATCTAAAAATTAATTAAAATATAAATAATTTTTAACCCCAACATCAATCATAGTTTTAATCAAACACTTCACAACTTATTTTGAATCGCAATAAAAATATTTTTCTTAAAACTGTTTTTTTTAAATATCAACTACAAAAAAAATAAAATACCAAACACACCTTTAATCTTTAATCATGTATGGTGGTGGCATAGATACTTCAATTCATAACATGAAAATGACATTTAGTTCATTTAGTTCTAGTTTGTGCTCATGATGAAATTATTTTTAAAATTGTTTTTTTTAGAATTATATTAAAAAAATATTTTTTTATTTTTTTTAAATTATTTTTATATCAGCATAGCACAGTAAATAGATTTTTTATTTTTTTTTCTTGAAAAACAATTTTAAAATACAGTACTGAAAATTGTCGTTCCTACCCTCTCTTCCCTGCAATCAAACTAAAAGAGCATGACTCTCTCTCTCTCTCTCTTAAAAATATGACTCTTGCGTTGGTTCCTCATAATGATTTCCTTAGATTTCAATTTTTTCAATGTAAATTAATTATCAACTGTTTTTCTTGATTGGTGCTGTAATTTCGAGAGAAGAAGCAGAAATGCCCAACGAGAATCAAGCGGAGAAGATGATGAATGTTGTTAGGCGTCCATGCTTCTTTGTGGTTTTTTCTTCTAATTTAAGCTCAGAGCGACTGGTAATTTTTTTTCTCATATCACATGCTCCATTTTCCCCAAATATGAAACTCCCTTATTTCTCTTTGGATTTCCTTTCATAGTTTCTTGAATCAAACTAGGGTTTAGACCGTACCTGAGTTTCGGATTACTAATCCTTAGTGGGGAAAAGAAAAGAGAGAGAAATGTTCATTATCTGTTATTCAATGCATGCATTAGTTTTTGCTAATATTTTTCTTTTATTGCATGTTTGTAGTAGTAGTTTTTTACTGGTTGAAGATTTTGGATTTGCTTGGTATCAGTTTAATTACATGATTAACGCAATCCAAATTGTTCACATGACAGAGAATCCCTGTCAGTTTCATCAAGTATATGGAAGGGAAAACGTCGGGGTTGGTTTCTTTGTTGGGCCCTAGTGGGGATGTTTGGACAGCTGACTTAAACATGGAGAATGAGGATGTGTTATTTAGTAAAGGGTGGTCGGAATTTGTGAGAGATCATTTCTTGGAATGCGGTGACCTTTTGATCTTTAGGTATCATGGCGAGTTGTGTTTCTCTGTGCAAGTGTTTGATCAAAGTGCGTGTGAGAAAGAGGCCGCGTTTCATTCCAAATGCAGCCAGGGTTATAGTGAATTTTGTGGAAGTATAGGGCAGAGGAGAGAAAGAGAGGAGGAGGCTGCATCATTAGAGAAAGATTTTTTTTGTGCACGGAAAAAGGTTAGAGAGGGCTGTTCTGAATTCCATTCAGAATACATAGAAAAGGACCGGGAAGCTCATATCAGTGCATGTGATGTGGGAGGGTGCCAGCATGATGGGGTCCTTACAACTGAAAAAAGTTTATCTCGTGAAACAAATCAATGTGGGAATCCAGCCAATTGTTTTGCCACTCCCTCTCAATTAACAGCATGCTCTGAAAAGCGAGGTAAGGAAGATAACTTTCAGTCGTGGGTCGTTTGCGGATAAGAATCTGTTTCATCTTTTTTGCATATTCTGCTTGGAAGAGTAGGCATGCGATCCAGCTATGTTTCTATCAAACTTTGGTTTGAATCCAAGTTTGCATAAGAAATTAATGGAGATGAATACAATTATAGATATTTGTGTCTTATTCTGGCCCCTTTGTGATTAAAAAATAATTTTATAAAGTTAGATTTTCATGAAATGTCCAAACACCTTCCATGTATTAATCAATGGGTTTCTCTGTCTTAAAACAGAGGTACCCATCTGGAAAAGATTTGGCAAAGATGATGAGTTGAAGCTGCATGACAGAGGTCACGTGTCGATTTTTTCAGAACGTGAGAAAAAAGTTGCTGAATCTTTTATCTCTTGCTTTCCGTACTTTGTGAGGATCATGAAACGGTTTAATGTTAGTGGCTCATACACTCTGGTAAACTTTCTCCTTCAATTTCTCTCTGTATTTTTGACTGCTAGACACCATTCTTACATTCTGTATGTTAATGTTCCTAGACAATCACAGATTGGATTGGACCATGCTAGGATTCATTGGCATCCATTTTGCATGCAGTTGGAACAAAAACAGAGCATTTTCCCATTATCTTTTGATATCTGTTTCTATGCTGCAGAATATACCATATCAATTTTCAATGGCACACCTTCCTAATTGCAGAACAGAAATTATCCTTCGTGTTATCAAGGGAGCATGTTGGAGTGTGAATTCTGTACCAACTACAAGAGTGCACACAAGTCATACCTTATGTGGAGGGTGGATGGCCTTTGTTCGTAGCAATGACATCAGTGTGGGAGACGTTTGTATTTTTGAACTTGTGTGCAAATATGAATTTCGTGTTTTTATTCTTCGAGTGGGAAAGGAGGGCCCAGATATGGAAACTCAAAAAGTAGTATCTAATGGGGAAAACACTGGGTGTGCTTCCACTGCACATAAAATGGAAAGTTTTCCAAAGAAATCGAGAAGAAACTGTTTGAAGGTCCATTCTAAACTCATTAAAAAAACAGAAATATGTGATAAAAAAGAGTTTAAGAAGAGTCAAGCAACTGGCATTTCAAGGCATGGAAATGCAACAAAGGATTCTGCCTGTGCTGTGCTCTGCTCTATGTCAAGAACTGGAGATGGAAAGCAGCGTAAGGGCACTGATGTTCTTATTCTTGGTCTTCCAGTTAAAGATTCCCTTTCTATTTGAATGTGTTGCCTTGCATCTAGCCACAGATTTTCATTTGTTTTTTCACCCTTCTCCCAGTGAATTTCTGGTGAAGCTGGCTTATGTTTGCTAAGCATCACTTGTGAAACAAAGTTTAGTTCCATCTAAGTTTGCACGCATGCTTTTATTTATGCACATTGACATGATGTACCGTTCACCTTTAGAATTTACCATGTTTAACAGAAACTTGGGATATTCTTCTCTTTAATCATCAGAAGGATCCTGGTAGTTTTATATCTACTTGCCTCATCCAATCGTTCCATTTGTAACATAAATTGGATTCTTAATTACAAAACAGAGGCGCTGCCTATTCAGAATGGAAAGGGTGTAGAAGCTGGTCTAAGAAGGTTGGTAGCACTAGATGAAGAAAGAGCAGCCAAGTCCTTTACGTCTGGTTTTCCTAATTTTGTTAGAATCATGAGGAAGTTCAATGTTAGTGGTTCATATACTTTGGTGAGTGTTCTCCTTTTTCCTAGCATCTTTCATTGTTTTTACTGACTGACATATATGTAATTAATGATGAAATCTAAGGGTGCACCATTACTTCATGTACTCAATCTTAGCAGAAACCAAACAAATATGAAGATCCCAAAAACCAAAATGAAATCACAATCATTTGACAATCACAAACAAGACCACAGCATTCAAGAGTTTCTCCTGTTTTGCAATCTTTTGTCAAGATTGATGTTTGTCAATCTCTATTGCCACTGTGCAGAAAATTCCTCACCAGTTTTCAGCAGCTTATCTTCCAAACTGTAAGACAGAGGTCATCCTTCGTAATTTACAAGGGCAATGCTGGGCTGTGAATTCTCTCCCAGACTCAAAAGGTAGAGCGGTGCACACTTTTTGTGGAGGGTGGATAGCTTTTGTTCGTGACAACAATATCAAGATGGGGGATATCTGCATGTTTGAGCTTGTTGGAAAGTGTCAAATGCGGGTACAAATATCTGGGGCTGGACATGAAGTGGCCAATCATCAAATTGGAAATCCAGCATCCAATGACTTACCTCTTCTGGCAGTGCCACGCAATGATCCTCCCTTGTGAGGCACAAGGAAGGGTCCAGCCTTCGCTGGACATATTTTTGGTGAGCATTACAATGTCTGTGTCTCAGTGCTTGGGAGATTTTCTTCTATGAATTATAAGTCGGATATTCCTATCAGGTATACACCAAGTAAAATTAACTCTTGTGTTGAAAACCGAAAACTATCTGTACAACAGGTTTTATATGTCATCCTGGATGCTTGCACACACATTTTTATGTTGTATGAATAGTTTATGGACAATCAACATGTCCAACGACATGCTGAGGGTTTTTATTCGTTCATTTTCGTATACTATGTACAGGTTGAGCTTCTTTTTGCAAACACCAGAGCCAACAGTGACACTCGTGTTTAAGACAAAGGGCAGTACTCGAAGAAAGCAAAGGAAGTGGAGATGTTCTTCAAGGTTCGGCCTGCTGTTCGGCATTTTCGGGGATTCATGAATCTGCCACCGCTAATTTTTCATGTAACAGCGCGCTTTAGACGTCCTTGTAGCTCTCAATGTACAATGCTATGTATGTATCCAGGTTAGTTTTGTTAATCTGTAGCTTGCACTTGCAGTGGAAACAATTAGAGTGTAGGATGGAACTGTAAAATTAGACCATTTGCTCAAACAACTTGGCTGGTTATAATTTTTCAGCGGACTGGTATTATGCGAGAGAAGGTGCTGGAGCTTGAAAACCAATTGGGTTGAAATGAACAATATATCTAATTTCCTCGGATCAATATATCTTTGCCTGTGGTACAAAACCTTGTCCATTTTCGTTGATGGGGCTAAACTCTATTTCGTGGAACTCTGATTCCTTTATTTGGTTACAAGTACTCGTAAATGTAATGTTAATGGAAATCTGACACTGTCAGGATTTCGGCCCTGCTGACCAAGATTTTCAGTAATAGCAACTGTTAGATACACTTATAAACAACTTAGTTTTTTTTTTTTTTTTGGGGAAATCTCTTTTTTTCTTTTCTTATACAAGCACATAAGTTATGCAATCTCTTCCAGCTACATTTATTCAATAATTAATTATAATAATTAAACATCAGAATGGTTAAGCTCTATTACAAGTCCTCTCCCATCCTTTATAGAAGGTTTATAAATTTTATCTCCTTAAATAATTTCAAAAATCAATCTAAACTAGACAGAAAACTCGAAAATAAATAAAATAACCAAAAATCTTAAAACAAACTAGGGGAAAAATAGAATTATTAAGCATCATATTTAATTTTCTAAACTAAATAGGAAAAAACTAAATTTATCTGAGAAAATATTTATTTTTCTAAAACACTCTTGCATCAATTTTTATTTATAAACTCTTTTTTTTTCTTTTCAAATTGGTCATGATCCCTTTGTTTTTAAAAATCTCCTTTTTAGTTTATGATAAAAAATACTTTCTAATTAGATCCATGCCTGATTAATCTTAACCATAAAATGGTTCATTAAATACCTTTTTTCTTTTTTAATGCATTGCTTGCGTGATCATTAATGGATGGATATTGAATCAAATTTGATTCAACCCCGAAGAAATTAAATGGATCTGATTTATAATTTCATAACTTAAATCTGATTTTAATTTTTTTATTACCTTGATCAAATATTTTTTTTTCAATTTGTTTTGATAACAGCTTGATTTGGAATTAATATTAATATATTTCTAGTAACTATAATATTTTAAAATGTAAAAAAAAGTTTAAATATAAAAAGACAAAAAATAACATGGATTTATCATTTCTCACCAAAAAGTTTTATTTTCATCATTTTTCAAGTCTGGAATTATCTGTTTTTTTTTCTTCTGAAAATAATACAAACATTTGAAAAAATTAATTAGCAAGTTGTTATTATCATTCGTTTGTGTGTATATATATATACGACGTCTGGATCCAGTCTGATTTATTTTCTGTTTAAACCTTTTTCTTTATAAAACACTAGGATTTTGTTCCAGGGTAGCGAGGTTGTATTTAAAGTCGGTGTTTTTATTATTTTTATTTTAACTAATTATAATTACCTATTATATCATAAATTTTATAATTATTTAATTAAATATAGAAATATAATGAATTATTATTATATATTTAATTTTATTTTATTATTTTAAATTAGATCTTATTTGACACTGGGTTTTAGAAATATATTTTTTAATTAATTAATTTATTTATTTTATTTAGTTTTTTAAAATTATTTTTGATGTCAAAAATAATTTTTGAAAATAAAAAATATTATTTATAAACAAAAAATTATTCTTAAAAACAGTGAAAACCATATTTCTAATAAGCCAGTTAATGGAGATGACAATCACGTTATAAAAAAAATATTCGAGATTGATTTTTATTTTATTTTAATATATCGATATAAAAATAATTTTTAATAATGTAAATATATAATATATTTACAGAATAACTGCTACACGTTTTATAAAGAAAAAGTCCAGTAAAGCCCGAGGTTACGAGCGTGCGACGCATGTTGACTCTTCGTTTCATGTCGCTGTCTTGTCACTGTAAGTCTCTCCGCACTGACTTCTTGTCCGCAGTTAAGTTCTTACAAATCTGTCTCCTTCGCTGTCCTTCTGTGTCCCTCCTCCTCCTCTCGTTTACAGAAAAGGTAATTCCTTTCCTTCTTTTTCACCCAAAATAATCAGAAGCACTTATCACGGAAAACAGTAGTATTTGGTGTAACCTCAAAAAGTCCATTAATGTTGTTTGTGTGCAGTAAAAGAAAGCATCTAGAACCGCAGTGAGTTCAGTTAGTGGAAATGGGGGAAGAAACATGTGAAGATTGCAGAAGCTGGGAAGAGGAACTATATTGGACGCATTTCCAGTGCACCCGTTTTTCTCAAATTCTCAGTGCTGGTTTTGATCTTCAGCTTGTAAGTGTTCCTTGCAATGAGCCCGTTTTATTTTTATGGGTTTAGGCATCTGGGTTCTCCCTGATTTCTTGTTGTGTTTTTGTTTAGGCTTTCAGGGGTGGTTCTGTGTTTTGTTTTATTGAAAGATTTTTATGGTTTATCTGCTCTTGTATCGCAATATTTGCATGATAATGAGTTGGAAAGTTCTTGTCTATTTTTTGAAGTCTTGAAATGAGCAGCGTATTCTGCTCTTGCCATTGAAATGTACTCAACTCCAGCAAGATTATGCTCATAAAAAAAACTTTCCTTTGCTTGATTTCGTGATCCCTTACCAAAAGCGTGTAACCCTGCATGTTGATATGCGTAACCTGATTCATATCTTACTCCTTTCTGTCCCTTACTTGAACCAGGTTGCGGATATTCTTTTCCTTTTAGCCCCCGTAACTGTTTTCTTAGCTTCATTGTAGACTTCATACACAGATTTTAGCACTTAGATTCTTGGTCTATCCCATTTTGGCCTTACTAAATTTATAGTAGAAACGTAAATGTTCATGTGATGTTATTTTTAACTAATATTTTTAACTTTCACCAAGGATATTGAATGTCGTGTGATCATGCCAGACATTTTTTTATTCATTCATGATGCTAAATTATGTTTGACCACATTGCCTCTTTGTGTTTAATTTGTAGCCGATCCCTGAAAAATTTTCTAATCATTTGAAGAAGAAATTGCTTGAAAATGTGACTCTTAAAGGTCCTAGTGGCAGCACATGGCAAGTTGAATTGGCTACAGATGATGACACCATGTTCTTCAAACATGGCTGGGAAGAATTTGTAAAGGACCATTTTCTCGAGGAAAAAGATTTATTGATCTTTAAGTACAACGGGGAGTCAAATTTTGATGTTCTAATTTTTGATGGACAAAGCTTGTGTGAGAAAGCAGAGTCATATTTTGTCAGAAAATGTGGGCACCGAGAAGGGGACAGTATTGTCCAAGCAAAGAGGAAAACAGTAGAAGATTCTGTTGGAGTTACTTATACCTGCCCCCATAATGGTCTCGGAGGCACCCCAGAGAAATCTGCAGATGGTTTCATCTACAAAACTCCTGTAAGAAACACTGTTGTCTCAAAAGCTATTGACAAAAAGACTCGGAGGGAGATCAAGTTTGGCGAGCCTATCCAAACTAGGAAGAGAGCGAGACATGAAGGACCTTCTTCTACTGCCTGGGAAATAGAAACCAAACCTGGTAAGTCCAAGTTTCTATACATGTTGAATGAATAATGGCTTACTGCCCTCGGGCATTCACTACACTTGTTCGCGTAGCAATCTACTGGTGCTCTGGGTGGAAGAAGTATTGCCGGGGGATCCAACACCTTGCTAAGTATCCATCTTCTAAGCCTGCCTTACTAATGTAAAATAGAATAAGTAGCTTGCTTTTTCTTTTTTTCTTCATTGTATGCTTCTCCTATAGATTACCTGACCTTGCATTGAAGTGTATGGTCGTTAATGGAGTCTCTTTGCGATGATAGATGCATGGAATTGTGCAGGGATTGGATGCCTTTCCTCATAAATTGTTATGGTTTGTGAATGAATCAGATGTCCAGCATATACCTATCGTCATGCCAAATGTATCAAGTGGAAGGATGGTAACAGAGGAAGACAAACTCAATGCATTACAGTTAGCACAAACAGCACAAACCAATGAGGGCTTCGTTGTGGTTATGAAACCCACACATGTATACAGGAAATTTTACATGGTACAAATATCTTTTTTCAGTTACTGCATGTTCAAATTTCTCGCTATTTTTTTTCCCTGTCCCTGTTTCTTTTTATCCAGAGGTAAGTGCCATTTGTTTCCATTGTTAGGATTGATTGGCAACTTTGCAGTTTGGTCTTTTACTTATTGTTCTGCTTCATTCAGGTAATCCCTTCAGGATGGTCAACTAGACATTTCAGAACCCTGGAAAAAAAAGTAGTGATTCTTCGAATGAAAGAAAATACATGGAACACCAACTTTTTATATTATAAATCTAAGAACAGTGGAGGGCTTTCTTCTGGATGGAAGAGTTTTGCACTGGATAACAATCTACAGGAGTTCGATGTGTGCCTCTTTGAACCCAGCGGCACAATGAACAACTCTTTTGTCTTAGATGTTAATATCTTTCGTGCTCTCTAGCAAGCTTGTCACCTGCGGATCATCAGGGGATGGAACTAACTCACACCTGCTATCTGGGAATGAAAACTAAAATCTTGTTTCAATTGAGCTGTTGACTTGTGTTCAAGTTTAGTGTGAAGTTGGATATTAGAACTCAAGTTGCTGTTTTGCCATGACAACTCGTTCTTATGATCTATGTAGACCATATGTATATAGTTAGATTGCTTCTGCTCTGTTAAATCTACGTCGGACCTTTGTTGACCTGTACGTTCTACTATGATGAGCGGGATTTGCCTTCTGATTAGATTTGAGTTGAGGTGTTATACAGTGGTCAAGAAAAAAAAGAAAGGAAGGGGACAACACCTGACAAGCTCTGCCACGCGCATCTTTCACTTCCAATTCACTACATTTGTGCTGAGGTATCAATGGAAATCTCTCGCAATAGCCTGTGCATGAAAGAATGGTAGGCTGTATTTGCCCTTGTTTACAGCTATGTGTTGCCAATTCATATACTGGGTTTAGGGGAAAGGGGCCAAGGGCTATACCCTATGAAGTCTCGAACAGTAAAGGACTACATTACGGGCTGTTATTTCGACAAATTAGGACGAACTCTTTTATGGGCTTGCATTTGTATTTGCCTCCTTTTTGGCTATAGTTCCCTTTCCTCTCTCGACTCCTATATCTCATCTCAATTACGTGTCAGCCAATCATATTATTTCTCACCTTATCCAATTTCATCCCTTTACAAAAAGTTTCCTTTGTGCCTTCCTCATCTTGTTCGCAAGCATTTCCAATCCACGGTACAGGTACAGTCAATCCCATTAACCCCTCTACTTCATTCGAAGGTTTCATAATCTATGTAAACACTAACTTGTGCTCATTGCAGACATGGCAGCAACAGCAGCTGCCTTTACTCCTGCAACAATCACTGGTGCCGTCGTGACTTTTGGCAGCAATATCCCCAGGAGAACGAATAAGGTGGTTTATATAGGAGGGATGAGTTCCTATGGGGGTCTTAAAGCCCACAACAGTGTGCTTTCTCTGAACACGCCTGTGTCTACTGAGCAATGCTTTTCAAAGGTGGTTAGCTCATTGAGAGCAGCATCAAATGGGAGAGGAGGAGGTGGAGGTGCACTCTTCTCTAAATGCAGCGATGTGGGCGAGATATTCAGGATTGCTGCAATTATGAATGGCCTTGTTTTGGTTGGGGTTGCGGTTGGATTTGTACTCCTCCGAGTTGAAGCTTGGATAGAGGAAAATGAGTGAGTCTTCTGTTTAGCTAACTAGCGGAAGAATCATGTGCGGCTAGAGTCGCTAGAACGGTTGATTTGTCGATCTTTTACATGTAATTTATAACTAAATATATTTGCTTCAAATCTTCTGGCATTCCCTGTTTTAGATATGAATCAATGTCATCCTTTACTCGAGAAAAAAAAAATCAATTACAAGCAATGCGTGTTTTGTCATCACCCTGAACAAATCAAGGCTAAAGCCCCATTTCATGGTATTGAATTAGTGGAATAAATGGATGCCAAGGTTTCGGTATAAATCCCTCCTCGAGTCATGTTCGGACAAGCAAGTCCCACGGAAATATAGACAGCAACTGATTTCGCTGTGTTTGAATCACTAGTAAAAAAGTGCAGCTAATTTTCTGCGATTGCAAATAACGGAGTCACAATGAAAGGCAAAATTGTTTTTCAGTAATTCCTAGAGGTTATATATAGAAGACACTGCAATTTTAAAGTAACACGATTTCCCGGGGCAATATTTAGCAGTTTTATGTTAATAGAATTCCTTCAATATGCTTCAAGTGCTTTTCTTCAGCCAAATATCTGCTGTTGGAGAAGATACTGGATTTCCTCAAGACGAGGGTCTCTGACATGCAGAAAACAGTTGCCAGCTAATAAAAGCCATCACCAGAGAGGTGAACAGTTCAAAGCCTACAACCTTCGGAAAATGCCAACCCAATCCTTTTCTCAGGTAGCTGCAAAAACCATAATTTAGCGAAATAGATGAAAGACTAAGCTCAGTGCAGATTGTTGTTCCAGGCACAGAAGAATGAAACCATAAAAATACAAAATCCATGATGCTCATTTTGCTAATTATTTTTGGGGTTGTGATTAAACTCTAGGGTGAGTTTCATCACACTTGCAAAAGACAATATAGTTTTCAAGGAGACATAAACTTCTAAAAAGGATTTAAGAAACATTTGATGCATGGACCTAGTATTAACCAGTCTCTCTGATTTCAAATACGCTTAAATTGTAGGGTAACCGTTGAATCTAACACAATCCTAAATTGCTGTAAGGCTTAAATTCAGATAGTGCAAAACACAAGCATAGATGATCTTTTGACCCATATGCTAGGAACAAAAGATGAGCAGCAGACCTTGTGATGGATGGCATGGTTGCCACAATTCCTGCACATGCATATATGATGGGAATCAAAGTCTTGGGTTTATTTTTCCGAAGCCACATCAGAGATCCCAAAGCAGCAAGGGATATGCTCAACACCTGAAATTCATTTAAGAGAAAGAATTCCACCATGACTATGTATAGTCCTATATATATATCTTTCCAAGTTTCAAAACAATCTAAGCAAATGATATGAAAAGCGATAACTGAGATTAACAAGAAAATTAAACAGACCAGGTTTGCATTTGCTTCAAGGCCTTGCAGAATGAAATCCCATGTGAATTCCAGTCCTCTAGCTCCCACCCAAAGAGGTGCCAGTCTATGTAAAACAGAATCAGCAAAAGCCCACCCTGCAAATGGGGAAATTATGGTCTAAATTTAATAAGGAATAAGATCGCATAAATAAGGCCAAGTGAAAAGAAAAACCACAAGGATGATTTCATTCGCTCCATTTTGCATGTGAGAATGAAGATAAGAGATTATGATGACGTGCAACACATAAATATTGCACCCTTATTACATTCCTATCATTTCCAACAGAACAAATCAGTAATAGTTTTTACAAATTTCCATGTAAGTAAATCCTAAAGTGGTTTGAACAAATTCCAAAGGTTTACGATCATCAAGAGGAAAGGGTAAAATAGCAGACAAATGTCCATAAAGAATGCCAGGAAACAGTTGATACACGCACAGACACACTTTCTTCTTAAAGAAGTATACCACAAGTTGAGGCCATAAGTTTTCAAAGAAACTATAGATATGATGTAAAAGAATCTCATGGAGAAGAAACTAACAATCAATTTAACGTGAGAAATCAGCTTAATTTTTTTAGGGAGAAAAATGTTGCCATTCAAATGAAATGACTTGGACAAGTCAAACTCACCAAGTCCAACCGCTTGATATTTATGATTTTGAGAGATGTTCCTGTGGGTCAACTGGGTCAAGGCAAAGTAAAGCCCAGCAACATCTATAAATCCAATCAGTGCTTTCAATAGTTCCTGCATATAGGTGGTGTTGGTGACAGGTCATTCACAAACCAGAATGCATGTTATCCGAGAACAGAGAACATCTGATAACAAGTGTAACTAGCATGAAAGGAAGATTCATGTGCAAGATAGAAAGCTTACGAATCAAATTCAACAAAATGATGAATTTCAAGCAAAAAACTGCGGAAAAAGACATCAAATTCTTAATCATTTGATTTTTCATACACCAAACTTGATCAGCAGCCGCTCAAGCATATAGTAATACAACAAAAAGCTTCAGCCTTGTTCATCAACAAGTTTGTTTACGGAAGGGTTTTCATATCTAGCCATATAAAACGCAAGGGTCGACATAGAAGCATTTTATTCCCACTCTAACACCGTCTAGCCTTCTTATATACACATCCAAATTCAGATAAAACAAAACAAATATAATTACTCCATCTCAACTTCAAAAATGTTAAAAATAAAGTTATATAAAGTACCTGATACGGATCAAAGCTATCATTCTCGGACACCTTAAGAAACGTTGCCAAGCAAACCAGCTGCCAACATACATACAAGAATCCAAGACACCAACTTTAAATTCATAAAATAACAACAGCAGCAATCAAGAAATTACAGATACTAAGTAACTCTACAAACCTTAACCAGAGCAGTTCCGAGATAAACAAGCGCAGCTTTAATAGAAGTACCGAGCGTGTCATACTCGGACCTGCAAGCATTAAATTTTAACAGAAATTAATCATAAAAAAATAAATTATAATGGGTTTTTCGGGAAGAAGATCACTCGAATTTAGCAAGGTTCTTTTCAGGGAGAGAGAGGTACAAGGGAGTGGCGGAGTAATAGACGGCGTGGGGGCCGAATGTGAGAATCGCGCAGTTGAAGAAATGAAACAACGTCATCTCTCTGCTAACTTCTCTCTGTCTCTCTTCGTGTTGGAAGAGAAGTGGGAGATCCAAAGTGAATCGAAGAAGAGAGAAATTTGGAGCAGAGGAGGAAGAAATAGTAATCCACGGAAATACCGCTAAGAGATGGGCTTGGTCGAGATAGAGATAAGAGTAAGAAAGGACCTGCATGCTGGGCCATTTGACCAATTAGCTCTATTAATTTTGTCCTTGTATTTTTCTTCTCATAACCACAGTTGTCTCTCAATACTTACAAAATAATTTTGGTCATGAATATTCTATCAATTTAATTATTTTCATTGAAATTTTATATAGAATAAGAAATTTAGGTTAATTCATTTTATATTTTAAAAATATCAACGGATTTTTAACTTTTTTTTCTTCAATTCATTGTAGATAACTCACCAGCAAAACTGAGGTTTTATAAAATAGACTTAAAGATTAAAATTTTAATCTTTAAAAATAATTTTGAATATAATTTTGAAAAAAATATATTATTTTTTATTTTAAATTAAAATTTTAAATTATTTTTATGTGTTGATATTAAAAATAATTTTTTAAATATAAAAATATTATTTTAATATATTTTTAAATAAAAAATACTTTTAAAATTTCAATTATTACAAGACTCACAACCTCCTGAAATTCGACCAATTATAAGTATGTGGACGTTTGTAAATTTTTTTGCTCTTCATGTGATCCATTGGGCCTCTGAGTTTCTTGAGGCTGATGGATCCAAAATAGGGTCCATTTTAGAATGGGCTAAATTGCATTGAGCCATTGGGCCTATAATGCTTCTAAGGGTTGATGGATCAAAAAGAGGGTCCGTTTAATGCTTGGCTAAATTGCATTTGACTTTTGAAATCATTTTTCTATGTATATAAAAAAAACTAAGACTCTCAGTATTAAAACACCCTCTTGCTATATTTTGTGACTTGTGAGAGTTCCCTTTTGGATCATCGAGGAGGTTCACTGTAAAAGGTTGCACATGCATAGCCATAGAGTGGTTCCAATATTAAAACCCTAATAATTCTGATCCTCTTTTTCTTTACACAAGGCACAAATCCCAACAACAATTATCATACTTAAACTAGAATGTGATCCAAAAAGGGACTTGATTACTAAATCAATCTTGGAAACTAGAGAGAAAACCCCCCGTAAAACTTGTATTCAAGTCTGAACTAGGTTTTATTGAATCATGCAGGCTGTAATTTCAATATTAGTTTAACTTAAACCTAACTCAAATTAGGTGTTAGCAACCATAAACTATTCTTGTTCTATAGTAATAGAATTTGACAATGCCATCCCAACTGTATCACACTAGCTACCGCCTATTTTTTCAATTTAAAATCAGTAGAGATCAGATTCCAGGAATGTCTTCTATCCCGAGTTCCCTGTCTTTGTTTGAATAATTTCTATCTTTTACTATTCAGCTTTCACCTCACATGGCCTCTAATTATTTTGCTACGATACGACCTTGCTTGCAGGTTACATTGGTTGTAAATTCGGTCGAACTTGTCTGCTAGTTTTTTCTCCTATTCTAGGCCAGCTTTCATGTATCAGACTAGGTTCTCTGTGACCTCAAACCAGCTTTTATATTCGGTGATTTACACCCTGTAGCCCGTGACCCCAGAAGTTTTTTGTTGACAAGAAGAATCAAACTTGAAGCCTGAAGATGGCGAGCCCCAAGGTCCGAATGATATCCGCTGTGCCAACCAACCCTTGAGGTTTCTCATTGCACACTTTCAACCTCTGATCCTGCCCGGTAGCTAGGTCTTTCAACAACTAGTATGAGAACAACATTATAACAGCCAATTTCTTTCTTCTTCAACGAGAGATTATTCTTTTTAACTTGTACCCATAAAAAAGAAATATGTTCATCTCTTTTTTGTTTTCTCCAATGCCCACCCCCCATATGGATTTGGACAAAACATTCTGGCTAGCTAGAACGAAACTATTTCCAAACAGAAAAGGTGAGTTCTATCCCTAGTGATAACACTCGACATATCATTTTCATATTTTTTTTGTTCTAACAATATTGTTAATGATGTCCAATCAAATTTAATTAACATAATAGGCAATGTCAAAAGAGAATTAGGTATGGAGTTCAAAGCATTATTATACATGTAATCTACGTCAAGGAGAAGTTTTATTCAAGGTGAAAGAGAAATCATTTGGGATTTATTCGTTGATGTAGACATAAAGGGATTCGATTTCTTCTCTGTATACTGTATGAACGAGGAGTTTTGAGTGCTTGACAATTGACAGCCAAAAAGGGCATTCTCTCTATCAATGCAAGAAAGGGTCAAAGCAAGGAAGATATTGTCAAAGCAAGGAAGATATTGGGGGAGAGGCATCATTAAGCTTTGAACAAAATATAAAAATCTAACCCTGTGGTCCATGAGACAAGTATCAGAAAATGAGAGCGCGACAGAGTCACGAGAATATAGAAATGTAATTGATCAGGGAAGCCACAACAAAAGAGAAATCCTAATTGGGATGGGTTTGTCTTTCCAAAGCACTCGCTACAAAACTTTGTTTCAGAAATCCATTTTCACCATATAATTAATGCGAAAAGGAAGGTTTAGATAATCCGTCAGGGATAGAAATCTAGGAAATTGAAGATGATAGATGCTAGTATTGTAGCAACTTGAATGCTGGGATTTCGTATTCCCCAGTGAAAATACAATGGCACCAGCAAATTTCAGGTAAAGCAACTCTAAATAATATAATTTTCAGATTTGATATAATCATAGATTATCGTTAGAATTTAATCAGGTAATATTAGAATTAGTTTAAATATAAATTAAATTGTAACTTTTCTAATCAATTAGACTTTAAAAACTATATATATAAACATCACCACGCAGGTTTCAAGTTTTAGTGCCCATTCTGCAATTCTCAGCATCAACTGTTTGGAGGCACATGATCCATTCTGAATGTGGGTCCTCTGATATTAGGTACAATATTTTCGTTTGCAGTGATCTTGATCAAGAAACAGATCAAAAGGGTTGCTGAATTTAGAAGCTGTACGTACACCACTAGTAATTACAAGTAAAAACACAACTTTCTTCACTCGACGAATCATGCACGGGACATAACCTCTCAACTTTTTGTTTTTTCAGAGATTGGCTCTTAGACTTTTACAGCATACGGCCCGGTCTAATTTAATTTTCATGGCTCCACTACTTGCAAAATATTAATAAAAAGAACAGTACATGCCCATCTCCTGTGCGTTAAAATCCCAATAAAATTGTTGTCAAAAGAGAACTGGTTAATGATGTTGGCAGGGGTTTACCCATCGCCCTCAGCTCACTCAACCAGGTGAGGATATATCGGGGCCTTCAACGTAGTCAATTTACTGTGGCAGTGGAATGTAAAATTCGTGCCTGTTGTTCACATCTCTCTAGCGAAATTTCATTTTCATCTGAGCAACCCCATCCGAGGAACGAAAAATTGGGCAGGGCAAAAACAAAAACAAACCCTTTTCTAGCTCCAGCTAGAATAGTTATATAATCTAATTCAAAACATAGGTTACAAATAGAGTAAACGGATCTGAACTTCAATATTTTAATAGAAAAACCATGTTTTTCTTTCCCGTTTTAAACTAGATTCCGAGCCCACAAATCAATTGCAACATGCCGACCGGGACGGGTCTCATTACACTACTAGTGAGTAGTGCCAACTAAGATCCAAATGCATTAAATGGTTTGACCGACCTTGTAATTGCTGCATGCTCCTATAGTTTCATTTGAAGTAGAATGGCAATTATCTGTGGCTAACTTTGACTGGATGGGGTCGTAAGATTCATCGAAGATATTCAGTGGATGCTGTCCCCACCCTTCAATTATTCTTGGTTCTCTCCTATTTTGTTCTCTTTTAAATAAACAGTCAATTAAGTAATCTAATAGGTCTTGACTCTGTATTAGCCTCGTCCTATGTATCTTTTTATTTGTTCACTTGCTAATTTAAAACCTTGATTGGGGATGTTCAGTAATTATAAAGTTGATTTTTATTGTTTTTTTTTTCCATTTCATTTTTGCCTTAATTTGATAGAGAATTTTATTTTTGGACCAACTCTTCGGAGACTGAATTTTTTCTCCTTTTCTTCTTCTTTCATTTGGATTTTGACCCATTTAGCCCAGCAAAAACTCACTCTTTTGGAGATTAATTAATTTGTTGTTACTTTGAATATTGGTGGCCGCAAAATGGAGCCACATATTCTTATTAATTTATGTTTTTTTTAAAAAAAATAATAAATTGATATTTTTACAAGTGTTTATAAATAGTTTTAATATATGAATATTAAAAAGATAAAAAAAAATATTTTTTAAAGAAAATAACTTACAAAGCTCCTAGCGCTTGTGTGGTTACTTCAAAATTTACTAGAAAAATACCGATAGGTTCCTGGGCTTTCTGACTTTGTTCAACTTTAAGCCATTCATTGCAGGTAAATTGACACCTTTGTCCTTATCATAATTATATATATTTTTTTTATTGGTTTGGATGTTTGAACCAGCATGTATTTATCTTAATTAATTTCATGAATATTGAAATTAATAACTATGTATACGTCTAGTAATCATCATATTTATAATTATAGAACTCGAACCTGAAATAAAAATAGATCAAACTTTTTAGTCTCAAGCTTTTACACGTACCACCTACTAGATGGTTTCATCATAAAAGTTTGTCTGACAATGTATTTCAAAATGATTTTGGTTTTTTAAATTATTTTAATATGCTAATATAAAAATTAATTTTTTTAAAAAAATTATTATATTTTTAAATAAAAAATATTTTAAATAACAAAATAACCAGAGTACCAACAAAACTAATAATATAATTGCTTGGGGATGGATTGGATGACCTTTCCTGGTCCCTGAAACTGCCATGCTGAATTTCTGACCATCTTCTCTGGTGGCGCGTGGGTACCTGTGTATCTTCCTCGTTTGTGACACAAAATGTTGCTTTCAATCATGCTCCTCCAAGGAGTGTCAAGTGCCCATTTAAGTTCACCAATAAGTAATTTTTTCCAGTGTTTTGAATCGAGTTTTGACCGTGTCGTTTTTAGCTGTTAATATTGCCAGCCTCACGTCGTAGTTCTTTATCCTTCACATGGGTATCTTTTATTTTGGTTTGACAAATACGATAATATTAAATTCGTACTATGTAATTTTGTTTCTCTCTCTCTCTCTTTTAAATAATTTAGCATTAAATTTGAATGATTTAGACAAATATTTACTATTTCTTTTAATTTTATTCAAAATAATAACATTGTTTCAATTTCCTTTTTTTTTTAAAAAAAATGTTGTTTCTCTAAAACAAGAACGATTTAGGGTTGAGCCGACCACCCCCCGCCGGGCCTTTACCTAATCTGATAACTATGGGTAATGATCCTACAAATTAAAGACAGAAATTCTTCCGAGCCTGCCGCGAAACGATCTGGTGGTGGTGGGAGTAAAACCATGTTTATTCCATGCATGTCGTGGAGCACGTCAGCCTAAACGGTGATTCCATCCTCTCCTTTTTTGTCTTTCTCTTCGATACTCGAAGAGTGGGAGAAGGTGAAAAACCAGATTTCAAAGCAACCCTGCCTGTATTCTGATCTCACGAATCACCATGAACAAGCTAATATTCTTCCAAAAGGCAAATAATTATTTAATCGTATGATCAACAGACACAAATGGGTTTGTACATGAAGTCAGCATTTTTCTGCCCAAAACCAAAAGTGAATGCTACTCAATTGCTGTCCAAATATGCTCAATAGGCCACTGATCATATAAGATTACATGACACTTTAAGTATTAAACAAGGTATCATTTTCTAAAATGAAAAATAGCTACTCATCGTTAATTTATTTCAATTTGTACACATATGTCTGTCCTTGCTTGGATCAAACCCCTTCGGCCAGGTTTCAGTAATTAAAAGGGTGGTTCATGGGGAGCTAGGCACCTTCACGACGAATTGCTGGCCATGGGTACCCACTAGCCTAAACTTTAGCTTAATTTTGTTGTTACGTGAAAAGGAATGGAGTCGTTTTCTAGGAAAGATATAAAATCAATGCAAAAGCCTTAAAATATAGTAGTATACGAGAGAGAGAGGGGAGAGAGAGAGAGAGAGAGGTGTGGTGGCGGTGGTGGTGGTGGTGGGTGGGTGGGGATGGGGGGGATTTCTTATAAGACAAACACTTGGAATATGGAATATAGCCGTAGCAATTGACAACATTACAAGAGATCCATAGAGAGACATGTTGAGCGGATATTACCATGTACTACAAACTGATTATTCAGTAATCCGTGTAAAGAAAGATGAAGAATTTATTAGCCCGAATAAAGTAACACAAGAAATACAAACAATTTCATTTCCCGGTGAATCTAGAGCGCATCAGGCGCTGACCATGGCTTCGAAAACTATAATTAAGAAATGATGAACACTTTCTAGTGCATCTTGTTGTTATTGCCATCAAATATTCCCATAAACAAACAAATTATGAAAAGCAGAGCATGGGTTTTCGAGCATAATCAAATAGAGAATGCAGCATTTTAAACGGGGGTTGGAGAAAAGTAGAGAAAGAACAAGGGAAGAGAACAAGAGAAGAGACTATATAACCTAGACAAGGTCACGTCCATGAGTCACGTGATGGGAACCCCATGTTGACGCCGAGGAATATGGTATGTTTTCCTTTCTTACACTATCTTTCTTCCATGCCTGGGGTGGGGCTCCACAGCTGGTTTTAGCCATGGAATATTTGGACATGGAGAGGGAATATCGGTGATGGACAGGTTAGACAAATACTACACGGTGGTCATGACTTCAACGTTAGGGTTGCACTCCGTTTCCATTTCTCACCTGCCACGCGCCTCTTTAAATTTTAAATACGAAGCTTAATTAGCCGTCCTCTATACCTCCTGGATTTTAAGAGGTAAACTAACTTGCTTCTTTTTTCAACTTTTCAAATAAATGATCAAAACCTATTTACTTTGACATGGCCAGACAAATAAGAATTTAATTAAATGTAAAGATTTAACTATACTTTAAATAGATTAAATTAATTTTATTAAGAGTTTAATTGATAAAAAATTAAGTTTGAGAGTCTAATTTGAGTTAAATTGAGAAGATCAGAATTTTTAGAGATAATTTTGTTTTACCAAGTTAAATGGTTAAACTTGAGAGGGGAGGTGCACTAACATTAGAGTCATCATAAGATAAATGATCCAATTAAATTTTGATAGAAAAAAAAGGGGTCAAACGATGTGTCATATGGTCACTATTAATTTTCTTTCCTAAATTTTCATAAAAAAAACATGTTTTGATACCAACTTTGTAGATATATTTAATGTCTTTATCCTTCACCATATTTGGTAAACCTTGTGTGAAAATGATCTTTTAATTTTTTACTACACCAGTGCATGGTTAATTTTAATTGAATAACATGCGTGTTGGTTCAACTCAATAGTGACAACTCAAGTAACTTGTTATAGTTATTAAATTTGGCAGTTCATGATACTTATTTTGAGCCAATGGTTGAGGTGGTTTTGTTTTGAATCGATAGTTGAAATTTTATTCCAATATAGACTAGATTACACTCTTCCTTTAGACATAAATATGAGAGAAATCTATAGCCTAAGGAGAGAGAAATTAAAGAAAAAACAACTTTATACCCCGATATTTTGCCGAAAAAATTATGTTTTGGCACCAACTTTGCAAGCATATTTAATATCTTTATCCTTCACCAAATTTAACAAATCTTACACGAAAATGATTACCTAATTCATAAGGTATATTTAATGTCCTTATCTTTCACCAAATTTGATTAAGGCCTGTCACTTATTATCCACAAGGAAGATTTTATTTTTCAATTTCCCATTATACACACAAACTTTATTCCTCTCAATGACACTATTTGTTTTATCACTTTGTTTTTTTCAATAGAGAAATCATATTTGAATTTGATCATATCAAGGTCGCTACTACACAAATGGAAAACTTCTGATCTATCAGCATGAAAATTATATAAATTTCTAATAAGTTTTTGATTCAAGTTAAACACTATTTCTAACCAAATATATATAATTTTTTGTATTCAAAATTTCAATAATTTGTGAAAGTAATAAAAAAAATAACCTAATTATTACTACTACAAGCAATGTTTTTAGAACTAAATCAGATAATGAACTAGTTAAGGAGCTAGATTGTGAGTTTTTTGGTTTAATCAATGGTTTGTAGGTTCAACCAGTGATTCATTGCTGGTTCACTAAGGCAATATTCTGGTTTTGTTTTTGTTCATGATAAACTGATACTTGTATTGCTAAAAAGAATTTGTATCTCAAAAACTTTATACATAGATAATGCAATAGGGAGCCACTCGATAACCAAGTAAATTATGTGATGAATGATGATAGCTCCATTCAACCCAACAAAATCCACAAACCTAGCATCATAGTAATGCCAATGTACAAACCCAACTGACTATCTTTTGAGCATCATATTCAACTACATAAATTTGATACCTAGCAAGAACTTCTACATAATTATAAATTTGAACAGAAAAAACAAGATTTAAGGAAGCTCATATGTTGTTTTAGAAATAGAAATATTCAATAGTTTTTATTTTTTAGAAGGAAAAAATGCAAATGACTCTGACATATATATTTCATTTCTAGTCATCTTTGCATGAAAATACGTCAAGCCCATAAAAGTTATTGAGAGATTTGAGAGGCTTATTATTAAAATGATGGATGGTAAAGATATCAAAATCAAAACAGTTTATATTTAGAAACCATAGTTATTCAACCTCGAGTGATGGATAGATTCAACAATACAAGACCTAATCCAAAGTAGGTTTATTTTAATTGTTTTGATATTCACTCAACTAAATTAGAAGGATAGAGTGACATAAATTGATAGACAAAGAACATGATTAACTTGATAAACTTGACTTCGTCAAAACTAATAATTGAAAAAGATTTAAAACAAAGTTGTTTTAAACATAAATATTAGATTCATATTGAAATGATGACTTGCAAATTAATCTTATAATTCATATGAGTGATGCACATGAAAACTAAAAACATAGTATATATATTTACAAAATAAAAAAAAACTATAAATGTGAACTTTTAAATACACATGTATATTCTGTTTGGAAGTAGTATAAAGTTTATCTTATTAGAAGGTTTACAAGACCTTAAATAAGTCAGAAACTCTATCTCAATTAGAAAACAAAAACAATTCTATAATAACTACTATAGAAAAAACAGCCATAAGAAGCTATATCAAAATTTCAACTCAAATCTTTAGGACTTAGACTTGTTTGGTTCATGAATACATATGATAAGCCATGCATATAATCTTCTTGTGGTAAATTATATCTAAATGCTCAAAATAATTTATTATTTCAAGTATAAAAGTGAATTAACCCTAAATTCAGTTTATATATATATAAAAGAGATTAAATTTTTTAGTGTTTGAGAGTGTGGTAATGATTTTTTTAGAAATACATTAATTATTTTCAAAGTAAATTCAATATTAGAATATTAAAACAAACTTTAAACATAGGAAAAATATTATTTTTAAAAGAAATAAAGATAGGTGAAACAACAATTTACATAAACAGTTGGGGTGGTCGTACAATAATTTAGACCGCAGGGGCATTAATCGGAGAAATTAAAGCGCGTGGGGTATCACCTCTTGTTTTTTGGAAATTTAAAGTGAAAGTGGGTCAGAGAGAGTTTTGCATGTGGGTCTGCGACCCTGGTGTCGCCGGACAACCCAGCCACTCTGACACCCTTCTTCTCATACAATTCCCCTTACCGATTTCAATTTTAATCCCTCCTACTAGACTAGTATATTTTCCTGCTTGAAAGGGGCTTCTCACGTGTACAGCTCGACAATTTAGTTGCCACGTGCGCACCAAGGCTACAGGAGACCCAGAGAGAGTCTCCTTCTTCTTCCTCCCCCTCCCCCTCCTCCTCCTCCTCCTCGTGGCTTGTCTTGTCTTGAGCTGGGCAAAGGACAAACACTTGATTGACTTGACTTGAGCTGGCAAACTACTGGTCGGTTTAGACAAAGGGAATTAAGATTGGGTTGGAACTGCTAGAGCAAATTGCGTTTGATGTTTTCTTAATGCAAATGATCAAAACATTAATTTATTGACGGCTATTTTTTAGTGGAAGGAAAGGGGCCGGTCGTGCTCATCGTTATTGTGTCATGATCATGGCTTGTATCAATTATTTAATTAAGTTTTATAAATTTCCATGGACGTCCTAAAAAGCAACATCTAGTTCTTAAATTCTCGATACATTGTTTAATTAGCTTTTAATTATGCCTTTCTTAATTATTAATTACACAAAGATAAATGCAGGAAAATTTAAAAGGTTGTTTGTTTTCCGTTAAATGTTTTACATGTAAAATTTTAATTAAGTTTTCTTGTTAAATACTTTTCAAATAGTGGTGATAATGAAGGAAATTATGATGATTATATAAAAAATACGACAACAACAGACGAATTGATGGTGGTGGTAGAGAAAGAAGAAGACATGATGGTGGTGGTGGTGGTGGTAGTGAAATGAAAATTATAGGGAAATAGTTGGACGATTTTAAAAGTTAATTAATATTTATAAAATATATTATAAGCATCATGAAAAAAAAATTCAACAAATAAAATAAATTTAAAAGTTGGGTATAAAATATTTATCTTGACCAGTTTTCCAATATAGTTTTTTATGGGAAAAAAAACATAGAAAAATATTTTATGAAAACAAACATGAGAAAATTTGAAAAATATTTTATCCAAATCAAATTGATAATAAAAGTTATAAAATATCCCAGGATAAGCTTTCTTTTCTCCTTATATCTATACTATTTTTAAAGAAAATAAATCTAAGAACTAACTAATAAAATATTAATAATTATCTCTTGAACAGGATGAAATTTACAAGGATAGAGTAAGTAAAGCATGGAAGAGGGCAGCAATTGCAGCATTTGAACATGATTTTTCTCTCATTATTATTACATATTTGTTTCGGGCCTGCCAAATGAAACAGGAATATTCTCATGGAAGCAGAAGCTCACGAAAATCACCATTGATTAAATTAGAATAAAATCTAAAATAAAAATCTTAGAGAGGAAACATAAGGGGGGAGTAGCTCTAGGGAATCTAAAAGGGTCACGATCCATCAAAGCATGGAGATGGCGAGAGCTAGAAAGAGAGAGCTAGAAAGAAAAGAATTTATCATCGATTAATTAGACTCGCTCAATTCCCTTCCAATATTCCTTAAACAGTACGTTTTTGCTATCTCAAATTCCATCCCTTCTCGCTGCAAACACAGCCATTAATATATCCTCTGCAAAGGTCCCTTTTTTTCATTGTCAATTATGAAAGTTAAGGCAAGAAAAAAGGTCCCCTCCCCCCAGCTCTCTTTGCAGAAATGTCCCTGACCTTTCTGCATCCTTAAATACATAACTTTCTCCTTTTACAAACTTTTCATCTAGACCATCATCCCCAGAAAGACTCTGTGACTTTCTCTTTTCATGCACCTTTTTTTAATCTCTCTCTCTCACTAATACCCTGATCATCACTCTCTGCAATTCCTTCAATCACCTCGCTATTTATATTTCTTTCTCTGATTTTCTGTTGGATCAACCCTAGAGTGATCCTACTAAAAGAAAGCTAGCTAGCCTATTGATCATTTCGAACTCTCTCTGGCTACTTTAGCATTTCTATATATCCCCCTCTCAACACCCATGCAAATCATAAGGCACTCATGATATAACCATTACATAATCACAACGATCAATTTGCTTTTCAGCTTCTTATCCCCATAGCTCTTCCTTCACCTGCTTTCTGTTCTACTTTCCTTGTTCGTACTATTTAAAACTCTTTCATTCCTTCTCCCTTGCCACGATCCCAAACCTGGCTTATTTTGATATATAGATCTTCGTCTTCCTCATGTTCTCAAGTTCAAAACACATAATGAGAAGTGCATCACCTTTTCCTGATCTTTCATTGCAGATCAGCCCGCCATCAATGAAAGTTAATGAAACGGGCTATGATGGAGGATTAACAAGAAAAACCCTTATTTGTAGCGATAGGAGCTCAACTACAGATTCCGGTAGTAGTGGAAGTGATTTAAGCCATGAAAATGGTTTTCTGAATCAAGAAGGGAGTTATAATCTTGGTCCTAGTGAACCAACTTTGAGCTTAGGGTTTGATGTGGCAGATTTGAGTGCCCAAACACTTCAACTACCAAGAAATCTTAATCACCACCACAGCCACCACCAACCTCAAATATATGGGCGTGATTTCAAGAGAAGTGCAAGAATGACTAATGGAGTGAAAAGAAGCGCAAGGGCTCCTAGAATGAGATGGACCACAACTCTCCATGCCCATTTTGTTCATGCGGTCCAGCTTCTTGGTGGCCATGAAAGTAATATTCTTAAAAACTTGCACTCACTGCTAGTATATTTCTATTTCTGAAGTTCGTTCCCTGTGTTTTTCCTCTTCTTGATTATTTGACACGAAAGTAGAGATTATTTGTTGATATAAAAGAGAAGAAGTTTACACCTTCTCTGGGCGATTATTGTTACAGGAGCAACGCCAAAATCAGTCTTAGAGCTGATGAATGTGAAAGATCTTACCCTTGCTCATGTGAAGAGTCACTTGCAGGTGGAGTTACTGTGCTGAATCTTCATTTCTTTGAATATGTGTATTTGTTAGGAGATTTTCAAGATTTCACAACTTGTTTCAGCACTTTTATCGTTACATGTATTGCTGTGACTAATTCGTAGTGGGTAGGGAAAACTAGGGGTAAGGACAAAAGGGCATCTGTAATGTAATCTTAACAATGTGGACTTTTTCTCATTTTTCCCGTGGGTGTTCATGCAGATGTATAGAACAGTGAAGAGCACTGACAAAGGATCAGGTAAATTATATTGTCCTTACATACGAACTCGATATTTACTCTCTTCCATGAAATAATTATCTTTCTAGAGAGAGCTTTGTGATTCAAGTTTGGCCAAAAACTCTACTATTTGATTTACGAATTTTTACTTGAAATATATCTATATATATCTATATATATAGATATAGATATATATTGCTGGGATCCGCCTGACTGAATTAATTAGTCCATATATGAATTATTTTTCTGAGTGTCTGATAAAGCTGGAGCAATGTCTCAATGTATGATGATTGCAGGTCAAGGGCTGACAGATATGGGTTTGAGCCAGCGGGCAGGGATTCTTGAGGTGGATGCTTCAGGTTTATCTAGTGGAAAAGCTGATGCCAACAACCTTCCGCAACCTCTCAATATTAATCCACCACCACCACCACCACCACCACCACCACCACCACCACCACCATTTTCCATACAAAAAAATCAAAGGTGGCTAGCTTGTGCTTCTCTTCCCTCCTTATCTCTTGTTATTTTTTCGCATCTTATCCTCTATTTTTTTTAAAAAAACGGTAAAGTACAATTCCATATTCAATGAATGCATTAAATCAATGCAAACATACATATACACGCACGCATTCACACAAATACCTTTGGTGATGAACTTCAATTTGGTCCAACACATTTTCTGTCTTAGTTATTCGTGTAGACAATAGGTTTCACTAATAGAGTCTCTGTATAGATCATAATTAATGAAGCTTGCCTAGGGTTTCTAGGTTAAGTGTGGTGATTTACGTACGTGTACCTTTCATAGCAATATATACGTGCCCTAGCATGCTCTTCATCCGTTAGATCATGAATGTTTCTTCATCCCAATGCATGGAAAAAGTCAAGGCTATGGTTGCAATCTCAATGCTATTTTATTCTAAGGGTTATTTGGTTTGGTTTCCAGTGCACAACTCAGAACCTCAAATAGTCATGTTAACGTTTTTAGTCCACCGAGTCATTAATATTTCATCGTTGGCTGGATCCTGTTGACTCATTCCTGTGGACAATCAATTCAAAACCAGAAGAGCACTGACTTTTGATTCCCATATTTGAATCTTCAGCATAGATTAATATTTGTTTTTCTTAACTATACAATATGATCTTATGCCAGCTTTCTCGGGACATAAGGGAAATAAAGTGAGAAAAAATTAATCCTCTCTTAAAAAATTACACTATATATACGTAGTAGAATTGCTTCTCGAGTAGTAGCTGATAACATGAAAGAATGATTTAACTTTTGAGATATTGCAGTAACTTTCACATCTTCTGGTTCCGAAAGCTTTAAATGCTTGTTGTATTCGACCATGAACAATTTTTTCTCGTTGATTCTCCATTGCACATCTAGATCTTGCAATTAGGTCAGCCTGGCTAGATATGCATACCTAAATGTTAAGAAATTATCTCATCTAAAAGCTCAAGGTTATAGGTGAGGTCTCAGAATATGATTTATATTATTCTCTAACACACTCTCTCAAGTGAAAGCCCTTTGGGTTTGAAATTTGCACAGACCTACATCTCTTTGTGCTTTATTTTTATCAAATAGAATGGGGGTAGTGAGATTCGAACTCGTGATTATTAGGTCAACAAGGCTCTGATACCATGTTAAGAAATCATCTTACCTAAAAACTCAAACTTATAGATGAGGTCTCAGAATATGATTTATATTATTCTCTAATACTAAATCTCAATTGATTATATCATGATTTTTTATTTCCTCATATTTAACAGGAAACGAAAGGAGACGCCCTTTTTTGCCTGCATTTATTTATTTTTAACTTATTCATTAGTAATAATTAAATATTGATTTCTTGGTGATATTTTTGTGAGCAGAAATCCAGGGTCATCATCAATGGAGGGAGACGAGAAAAATAGATCGAGTCTTGAGGCTCTGCCATGTTCTTATTTCGAAGCACACGATCATTCTAAGGTATATGACCTTATCATCAGAAACAAAAATAAATGGATTATATATATATTAATTAACTATCTGCCTCAATAACTTCTAGTTGATAATATTATCCTTTTCTATCCTTTAATAGGAAGACGGACACTCGGCAGCCCTCCACGCGGCTGCTAATAGGAAGGAGAGATTGGACTCCAGCTCCTCGTCTTCTTCAGACATGTTGCTTAACCTAGAGTTCACCCTTGGAAGGCCAAGTTGGCAGCTGGACTATGCTGAATCTACAAATGAGCTAACCCTCCTCAAGTGTTAATTAATGAGGCTAACAAACTGTGATTTTATGATTTGTCTAATCCTTTTTTTAATGGACTACATATCTACTAATCTTTATGCATACTCCATGTTCCTTGGATTTTTGTTCTCAAATGTGAAAGGGTAAAAAAAAAAAAGAGACAACTTTATCATATCGTTAATTAATTGTGATCATAACGGGATGCTAAAAACCTTGAATTGATTATAAAGTGGGAGTAGCTTTCACCATGTCCTAAATTTGCACCCATCATCCTTAAAGGTTGTGTGCTTATATAGCACCTCTTAGTCGATGTGCTTAAGTTTAACTCTCGGGATGTCTCCTAACTTAAATATATCGATGCACATACAAGTTTCTAATTATATTAGACTCTTAGGCAAATATACTTAGTTTATCATAGAAAAATTATAATTAAAAAAATAATTAACATGAATTGATAATTTGTCATCACAAAGATATGCTAAACAAGAAATGTTTTTATAAAATACTAGAGTTTATACACATTTAAATCTATAAAGTCAAAACAAAAAAATCGTTTAAACCAACCATGCTTAAATCGAAACAAGAATGGTATCTATTTGTTAAAGGATGATTTTTTTCCTATTTATGATTATTAAAACCTTTTTTTTTATTAAAGTTTTATTGCTCATTACTTGTGCAATTATGATAAACACAATATGTCTCATAGTATTTCAATGCCGTTATCTTAGTTTAGATGCGTTTCTAAAATAAGCTTTTTGAGTCAAATAATATAAAACTCAAATATCTCATAACAATACGAGTCTAAACTGTAGATTTAAAATGAAAGCTAAAAAATAAAATGATAATAAAACAATAAATATAAGGTGGAGAAGAGTGTGTTGAAATCTAAAAAAATTCAAGCACTAAACTTTTTCCTCACCTCTTTCTCTGTCTTTTATAATGAATTTTGAAAGCTAAAAGATTATTATTTTTTATTTTTATCCACTGTAAATGAAGAATTAAATCTAGAAAAAGCAAGAGTTTTATAAGTGAAAAAACAAAAGGGTTTTTAGATTTAATTTTAATTCACCTATAATTTATTTATTTAAAATATAATTAGCATAATTAGCAAGTAGATATCATAATTTTGGGAAATGGTCTAGTTAACTTATCCTTGTTTGTCCCATGCCACAACTACGGAGGGTAAGGATTGACAAGTTAATTACCTGGTGAAGATAGATCATTTACTTGTATGTTGAGTGTGCAATATTGTTCCTTCACTGGTGTATTTGACCTTTGAAAAGTAAAAATAACCTGAAAATCCCTACAAAAATCCCCAGGACCCATTGACCCATGTATTGTGATTGATCCGTCAGGGAAACAAAGCTTCAAAAGCATGCATGTGCATATTGTGCTCATAAATTGTCGAATGTCAAGGTCTCCATTTGCTCGCAGTGTTGACATCTTCTCCTTCGACGTAGCTCTGTCTCGGGGACCATTTCTTAAACTCGAAGCTACAATTTCTCCAATGATTTATTTATAGGCCATGATTGTGATGTGTTTTAAAAATGTATTTGAAAAAAAATGATTTTTATTTTTATTTTAAATAAAAATTTTGGTTTTTTATATTATTTTATATGATGATATCCAAAATAATTTTAAAAAATAAAAAAATATTATATAGATGTTGCAATACCATTTAAAAAAAAAATCATTTTCATGTTTAAATCATAGTAAACATGCGAGATGTATTTGTGACTTATTTATTATGTACATGTTGAATTTTGTATTCTCTATAAAAATAGTTTTAAGTATCATTTTAAAATCTAATTGATGTTATGGCTATGTCAATCAAAATTTTATACATCGTGGTCCACAACAATATTACATATAAATAAATAAATAAATAAATAACTATTATATATCATGGTTCTTTATGTCTTATGATTTTAATTGGCTATTACGTGCATTGCTGCGAGGGTGTTATTGTCAATCCACAATGATTGATGCTGTGTCCCTTATTTTTGAATTTTGATTGCGGACAAGATGGAGAACAGAAAGTAGAGACTAAAAAGTTGGAACCTTCCTGTCGGCTTTGTTACCGCCCACTCACCCATGCGCACGGCGCACGTCTCCCATTTGGGATCAGAGATGGTGGTGGCACTGCCAATTCGCCATCACCTCAGCTTCACATTTATTCCTTATAGTCCAAGATTGAGGATGAGCTGCTACAGGACCACCACGTAAATATGAATAATGTGGACGTGGATCTGCAACGCCATTTTAACTTGCTGTTCCACCATTGGGCCCATCACTCATCGACTGATCGAATGGGTTGATCTATACGAATAATTTGGACAGACATGGGGGCCCAGTCTTCCCTTTTCCTCACCCCAGCCTTTCTGCTCTTTGACAAGTGCACTGAATTGTCCCTGCCACTGGCAAAAAAATAAATAAAAAAGGATTAACTTGTGGATCTACAAGATAACTCAGCAAACTTACGAGTCAGTTTTGAATGTATTTAGATTTTATTCAAATAAATTTTCACACACCCTGGATTTCATACAATTAGACCCCTCACTGTCATGAACTGTAAATGACATCAATTTTTCTTTCATTCAAGCTCTCGCTGGTCTGATCTGCTACAGATATGATTTCATCCCTTGATCTTACATTTTATGCAGGCGGCAACGGAAAATAAAGCAATTAAGGGTAACTGCAATGCAGCTAATTATATTTTACTTAAAATTATATTAAAATAATTAATTTATTTTTAATATCAGCCTATCAAAACCATAAAAAAAAACCCATCAATTTGATTTTTTTATGCCAAATATATTTCTAATCAAATAACTTTTGCGATTAGCACCGTGTAGTTACATAATTGCATTTTGAAAATTGATTTGTAAAATCTAAAATGATTTTTTTTATCCATGAAAAATAGTTCTTTTTATTTATTTTGTATGCAAAAATCAATATCATAACAATTTTATTTAAATAAATATTTTTTAAATATAAAATTTAAAAACTATATCAAAAATGTTTTTTCCTTAATTAAATTAAACAATGCCAAAGAAGAAAGCGTGGATAATGGCCAACCATCATTAAGGATTATTAACCACCTACCTACTTTGATGGTTTTTACTATATAAACTTCTATTATTATTATATTAATAACCACAAGTTTTAAAATTAAAATTATAAAAAAAAAAAAAAAATTTAATCTCACGCTTTTATCATTGAACATCTATCTACTCGATGGTTTTTGCTCACTTATCTTCATCGTCCCACATCTTCCTTCCACTATCATCGGTTAATTCACTCCTATAAAACAAGTTTTGTTATTGAGATAGAATTTATCTAATATTTAAGTTAATAAATCCCAAGAGAAAGATGAAGCGCGAGACAAGAAAACCTTCGTGGGTGATTGCGTGATGCCGTGTTGACAAGAAGTGCATCTAAAGCTTCCGCAGGTGCACAGGTGGGCCATTGGATACACAACAAATCGTTGCTTTGGGTCAAAGCCATTGGAACCTGACCGGAAAACTCTAGCTGTAGGGCCGAGGCCCACCAAAACTTGATAAGACATCTTTTCTGCTCTGTCTTGTGTCTGGGGCTGTAATATCTTGGTGAAATATTTGTGCTGATGACACATTTAGTATTTAACTATTGGGCTACAGCCCAACCTAACAGCTTTTGCTCTTACTTGGTGTTCTGGAGTCTGGACAGAGGCCCACCACACCGGACTGGACAACTTTCCGTGGGCTCAGTTTTCTTATGTGGCATTATCAGGTATGAATAAGTTTCCTCTTATTTAATGGCACATGTCATTATAATAAAGCTCACTGTCGAATCAAAGGCTATATTTTACACTGTCATTATTCTAGCGATATCTTTCTACATGTGATTTTCTGTACTGTTTTGTCTGTGCGCACCAAAAATGGCCGATGGCTTTCTCAGAATTTGAAATGACTGGATTTAAGAACATTCCTACAAGACTTTCGTTAATTTAGTAGCTCACATGAAAAGCTTTGAATGCAGAAAATACATTCAATTCCCATGATTGTATTGCAGCGCAGTATGCGCAGCAACCTGATGTAAAGATTATAGTGGCATGTTAAAGTGGGCATGATCCTTGCATATCTGTCATGATCACCAATCAGCTCTCACTCCCCAGGGAGTACCTCTGTTGTGAGGAAACTGAGTCCATCGACCATGAACAATGAACCTTTTGTATAGCATCATCTTACAAGGTTATTTAATCGAATAAATCAATAATTATAATGTCTAGAATAGAGTAAACTATTTCACCTTATCTTCTCACCTTGCAAGAAGTCAACTGTCATCAAGTTTGTTGAATAAATTGAACAAATCTAAATCCTTAATAAGAGTGAAATGGGGATCGATAATTTATTATGAAAGCATACATCTGAGTTTTCTGTTCTCATAGACACACTAGCTCACAGGGGCAAGCCATGGCCCTTGCCACAAACTGTCAGGCAGTGGCCTGCTTCTTGCTGAGTCTTGTTGAATTGTTGTCTGGAGGTGGCTTATAAATTGACTGGGATGTCAGTTTCACAACTGTGCATCTCTGTGTAGAACATGGATTCTTCTCCTCAATTAATTGCGATTGCTTTGTTTTTTTCATGCATACTTCTCTACAATGCACTGATTAAAAAAAAGAGTATCAAAGGTAACCAGATTAAAAAGGCTTCTGAACCAGATGGAGCATGGCCGATTATTGGCCATCTACACCTGTTAGGTGGGGGTGATCAACTTCTTTACCGAACTCTTGGAGCAATGGCTGATAAGTATGGTTCAGCATTCACTATCCGTCTCGGCAGCCGCCGGGCTCTTGTGGTGAGTAGTTGGGAGGTAGTGAAGGAATGCTTCACAATTAATGACAAGGCGCTAGCTTCACGTCCGATTACGGTTGCAGCAAAGCATATGGGCTACAATTATGCTGTTTTTGGATTTGCTCCATATAGCTCTTTCTGGCGTGAGATGAGAAAGATCGCAACTCTTGAGCTTCTCTCTAACCGACGGCTTGAGATGCTTAAGCATGTTCGAGCTTCTGAAATTGACATGGGGATAAGGGAGCTATACAGTTTGTGGGCTAACAATAGCTCCAGTCCTGTGGTTGTTGAACTTAAACAATGGCTAGAAGACTTGACACTTAATGTGGTTGTCAGAATGGTGGCAGGAAAGCGTTATTTTGGTTCTGCCGCCGCCTCTGATGATGGAGAGGCAAGACGGTGCCAGAAGGCGATTAATCAGTTCTTTCGTCTGATTGGTATTTTTGTGGTTTCAGATGCACTTCCATTTCTTGGGTGGTTAGATTTGCAGGGACATGAAAGGGCAATGAAGAATACAGCCAAAGAGTTGGATGCTATTCTTGAAGGCTGGCTGGATGAACATCGCCAAAGGAGAGCTTCTTCTGAAATCAAGGATGAGGCTGAGCAAGACTTCATCGATGTGATGTTGTCACTTAAGGAGGAAGGCCAACTGTCGAGTTTTCAGTATGATGCAAACACCTGTATCAAGTCTACCTGCCTAGTAAGTTGACATGCTAAATAACCATGGAATATAATTTATAGAGCCAGTTCAAGCAATTTTTTTGTTGATGAGAATAAAAAAAACTAATTGCAAATTGGAGTTTGCAAATAGTGAGATTTCAGGTTTTCCCTGCCATTCTCATCTCAGACTACCTTTAACTGGGATGGTTTGAATTTCGGGCCTACGCTTGAATAAAGTGGTTGTTAGAATGTATAAATTTCATCATTCATGCACATGAAGTATTGTAAACTGTCTGCAGGACTCTTCCAGGTGAAGATAATGACTGAATTTTTCGAGTTCATCGTTTTGTGCAGGCTCTTATCCTTGGTGGTAGTGACACCACAGCAGGCACACTAACCTGGGCCATCTCATTACTTCTGAACAATCGCCACATGTTGAAGAAGGCACAAGAAGAGCTAGACCTCCAAGTTGGTAAGGAGCGGCAAGTTGTAGATTCAGATGTCAAGAATCTTGTTTATCTGCAAGCAATCATCAAAGAAACCCTCCGACTATATCCAGCTGGTCCACTGTTAGGACCCCGAGAAGCAATGGAGGATTGCGAAGTTGCTGGTTACCATGTCCCTGCTGGCACCCGCTTGATAGTAAATGTGTGGAAGATTCAAAGGGATCCGAGAGTTTGGACGAATCCATCTGCATTCCTTCCCGAGAGATTTCTCACTAGCCATGCAGATGTTGATGTAAGAGGGCAGCAATTTGAACTCATTCCTTTCGGTTCTGGTAGGAGGTCCTGCCCAGGCGTGTCGTTTGCACTCCAAGTCCTTCACCTGACACTAGCCCGTCTTCTCCACTCTTTTGAATTGGCTACCCCAATGGATCAGCCTGTTGACTTGACTGAAAGTTCAGGTTTGACCATTCCAAAAGCTACCCCATTAGAGGCTATTCTTATCCCTCGCTTACCTTCCAAGCTCTATGGCTACTGAACCGAGTACTGAAGGGACGTTCGATGTGCCGTTTAGATTTTAAGGAAACAATGGAGTCGTTGGATCGGTTGTTCATAATTGTTTCCACTTTCTCGTGTGGAAACTTTTCTTGATCGATCAGTTTGTAACGTCCATTTGTATTTCTCCAATAAGCAGTGCTTTTCTTGCACCTGCAAGCCCCTCAAGTCCCCGCCCCTCTCCAATAAGCAGCTATTAACTGCTGGTGTCGTTTATTTTATGGGACCCATGCCGTATTTTTTCTTTTCAAATTTAACCAAACACAGTTTTTTTTTTAAATTTTATTTGCACTATAAAAATAAATACCCGCTAAGTCATCTTTAAGTCGAGTTTCAAGACTATAATAATTTTTGATTTTTTAGACATGTTTTTATTGAAGTTTAATATCCATTAATTTATTTATAAATATTCAACGAATAAAAATTTGTAATGGATAAGTTTAATGGAATTTTTATTTAATTAGAATGCTAGATATCTATATAGATTAATTTTTTTAAAATAATTTAATTTCTTGATTATCTAGAGCTTGAGTTCTATAAATAAATTTGTAACTAGAAACATAATATATAATTATAGAGAAATATAAAGAATAATTAAAATATATATCTTTTAAGATAATACTTAATAATAAATAAATAAAACATCATTCCTTTCATTCTTCTTATTTTTTAACTTTGTTTTTGTATTTATTTTTATATATTAGTTATCACACCTTATCTTTTCCCCAACAAATGATATCAAATTTAAATTTAATTATTTATAATGGTAAATTTATAAGAAAAAAATAAAGTAAATAGTAATAATATTATGAAGAGGTTAAATTTGACAATATTTGATTAGAGTGTAAAATTTACCATTTAAGATTGGAAGATAAAATTCATTGCCCAACACATCAACTTGAAGATCACGATTCTCTACCATGATCATTATTATTAAAATCACAAGTTGAACTCTTAAAATCATATAATTTAAGAATCAACTCAATAAAACCTATTAAATCAAGTTAAAAAATCAATTTTTTTTAAACTCAAAAAAATAATAAAATTGATCAAAATCAGAACTTGCAAAAACCGCCCCCAGGCTCCTATGCTTTTTTGCATAGTTAGCCCCCTGCTGCCAGCTAGCCTAACCCAGCCCCCCCTCTCTCTCAATTATACAATAAACAAAAAGAAAATTTATTTCACTGTTCTCTCTCACATTCCATTATAATTGGCACTGCTACTGAATAATGGTTTTTTTAATGTATTATGTTTCGGTTCTTGAGTTTTGAGACAAAAGATAGTCACTAGAAAACAAAAAAGAGAGAAAAAACAATTAATTGATTATATTTTAGAAAAAAAACAAGAAACAAGAAGTCCATTTTTAGTCTCAATGGCTTTCTCTAGATTGTCTATTGAGATATTTTTGAATTTTTATGTTGTTATAAAAGTAAATCATGGTTAGGAAATTTTTTATTAGATTTATTGGTTGAGTAAATGGTGTTTAATGTTGAAAATGACTTTATCAAAATATTTAGGATGTTTATTAGATGTTTTCATATTAAAATATATTTTAAAAAATAGTTTTTAAATCAAAAAATTTGTAACCTGACTAAATATTTTAACTAATTAAGTTTTATGGTTCTAATTATGTATGAATTTTTACTAATTAAGCTTTATTGTTATAATTATGTTGAATTGTATTCAAAAATATTTTATTTATTATTTTATGATTTTTCTACTTACACGATTTTAATTGTGATTTTATGATTTTTAAACAGAAAAATTGAGGCATGATTTTATGATCCTAGTTTCAGGAGTGTCTTCTGTGTCGTGTCAAAATTATAATTTTGACAACCATGACCATTAAAATTCATTTTTTTTATTATTATAATTGTAATATATAATATACAAGTAGTAGTAGGTTAAGTATTTTTTTTTTATATGGAAAAGATACTCGTCTCGATTAAATGGACATGAAGACTTTCAATTGGTATCACGATCATGAGGAAAAATCAAGGATTTCCTTTACGGAAATTAGCCGCCATCTCTAACCACTTGTCCCATCCTTATCTACTAATTGAATCAATTTTGGTCTACTGTTTGTTTGAAAGGGAAATTTCCAGTTTGATATTATTATAGTTTCTAATTTTCAAATAATTTTATAGATGTTTTTAATAATTTTAGGATATTAATATTAAAAATAAAAAATTATTGTAATATACTCTTAAATAAAAAAATATTTTAAAATACAATAGATTATCTAACCAATTCTTGTTGCATTGAGAATTTTGGTCAAATTGTTAGAGCATCTTCAAGGAAAAAAAATATCTGGAGAAGCCAAATTAATAATATAGTTTATTGAATAATATAAATATAATATTTTTTATATTTGCCTTTTAAGGATTTAAAAAAGATAAATTTATTTTAATATAAATAATATTAATACAACTATTTATTAAAAATAAATAACTAATACAGGTATAATCAAAATAATTTTATATATAAAAATATATTAAATAATTTTTAGCTATTTCAATCAGATATATAGAATAACTTTTCGACTTAAAAACTTAAATTATCATTTTAATATAGCTCGCCCCTCATAATTATGAAAATGAATAATAATTTTTTTTTTATCCTTTTCTTTTGACTCTTCTTATTACTCATTCATTGTAGTTGTTGCAACACTCACTCTACCCCAGCTGCTAATAAATTGCTCAGTGGAATTTGAAGAAAAATCCAAGCAGCTTTTTGAAGTAGCTGTTGTTTTTTTTATCCTCTCCATCAGTGCGCTTCTTACTAGTCAAAAGAGAAGTGTGTATTTATGCCATGGCACGAGATATTCCACCATTGATAAACTGATTAAACCACTATGGATATCCTTCTCCCATACCTAAACTCGATCGTACTGACTGCTATACTACTCGTTTCATGCTATCTGCTAAGGAGGTCCAAATCTTCCAAGACCAAATCAGCACCAGAAGCTGGCGGTGCTTGGCCTATTATAGGTCACCTCCCCTTGTTAGCCGGAGCTGAGCTTCCCCACTTAAGATTAGGAGCCTTAGCTGACAAATATGGTCCAATTTTCGCCATCAGGATAGGGATGTCACCAGCTTTGGTGGTCAGTAGCTGGGAGTTGGCTAAGGAACTATTCACCACCAACGACGCAATTGTAAGCTCTCGCCCCAAACTCACATCTTCAAAAATCTTGGCCTACAACTTTGCCAGCTTTGGGTTCTCTCCGTATGGTGAATTCTGGCGGGGAATTCGTAAGGTAGTAATGTCAGAGCTACTCTCCAACCGCAGGCTTGAGCTACTAAAACACGTTAGGGCCTCTGAGGTTGAGGTCTCAGTTAAAGAACTATACAAGCTATGGTACAGAGAGGATAAAAATGAGGCAGGCCAAATTTTGGTCAACATGAAGCAGTGGACTAGTGACATAAATCTAAACCTGATGCTCAGGATGATTGCGGGGAAACGATACTGTGGTGCCGGCATCGTTGCAGACGAAAATGAGGCGCGCCGATGCCAGAAAGCGATGAGGGAATTCCTTCACTTGGCCGGGGTGTTTGTATTAAGGGACGCAGTTCCATTTCTGGGGTGGTTGGATTGGGGTGGACATGAGAAAGCCATGAAGAGAAATGCCGAGGAATTGGACAATATTTTTGACGAGTGGCTAGAGGAGCATCGCAGGAAGAGAGAATCAGGTGAATCAGCTAACAAAGAGCAAGACTTTATGGACGCGATGCTATATGCTCTTGATGGTGTCAACTTGGCTGGTTATGATGCTGATACAGTTCGGAAAGCCACATCCCTGGTACAATTTTATTGCCTTTCGTTTAATTTTGAGAAAATTTCCCCCGAATTTTAGTAACTAATATTTCAATTCCCTCATTTTGCTCTTAATATGATGCCATTTTCTTCTATCAGTCTCTCATTATAGGGGGCACTGATACAATAACTGTCACAATTATCTGGACACTGTCGTTATTGCTGAACAACACCGTGGCATTGAAGAATGCTCAAGAAGAATTGGATACTCATGTTGGCAAGGACAGGCTAGTGAATGAATCGGACATCGAGAAGTTAGAATATCTCCAAGCTTGCGTCAAAGAAGCACTCAGGTTATACCCAGCAGGTCCACTCTCAGGATTCCGCGAATTCACTGCCGACTGTACTATAGGGGGTTACTATGTCCCTGCAGGCACTCGATTACTACTGAACATTCATAAGATCCAAAGGGATCCACGAGTGTGGCCCGACCCGTCAGAGTTCAAGCCAGAGAGGTTTCTTGGCTCACACAAGGCTGTAGATGTCAAGGGTCAACATTTTGAGCTCCTCCCATTTGGTGCCGGCAGAAGAGTTTGTCCTGGGACGGCTCTGGGACTCCAAATGAGTCGTTTAGTGCTGGCGAGTATCCTCCAAGCTTTTGAAATCTCGCCTCCATCCAATGAACCAATTGATATGACTGCAACTGCTGGGCTAACAAGCAGCCTGGCTACCCCGCTTCAAGCTCTGCTCAAACCACGCTTGCCTGCTTCTGTTTACGAATAGATTCTGAGAAATACAATGCATGTCACGTTTAAATCTGTCTTTGTTCAGCCCTCTGGCTCTTTGTTTAGTGTAAGAAAAGGAAGTCTCGTAACATAATAAAGCATCTTATTTTAGCTGTGAAATTATGCACTGTGGTTGTTGCAATTGCCATATTGACAGGTGATTTAATTAGTTGAATTTTAGATTTTAGAAAACGAAAAAACCTAAACGAACCTAAAACCAAACCATATTAAAATAAATAGAAAAAAAAAACATATTATAAACTGAAAGCTTATTAAATTAAAACACGTAAAGAAACTAGCATAATTAAAAGGCCCGATTATAAAAAATATAAAATTAAATTGAACAGGGGAATTGATTTGATTATTTTATTTGATGGATTCAGTTTAAATTTTTTACAAAAATATTTGATTCGCATAAATTTCTTATTCAAAACCTTATAGTTTCAACAGATGCTCACTCATATCATTGCCTCTTATTAATATTTATTGATAAATTTAAAAAATAAATACATAAATAAATATTTTTTTTGGATTCGAGGAAACCCACTCCCGGAAAACGTATTTTGTGAGCCCAAATGAGCGAGTAAAACTCCGGCTATTCTAGACTCTTACAAAAAATACACGTTCTGACTCGAACTTGAGGCCTGCTATGTAGATCTCAAACTCTTTACCATAATGTCAAACTCATTGAGAACATAAATAAATAATATCTTAACCCTAGTTTCAAGCTGGCTCTCATTAGGATCTTGCATTGCATCATAAGAGATTTCACAAAGCTTAACTTACACCATTGTAATCCTATCCAGAGAATGAAGTAATTCCATAGTTTCATAACTATGAGCAAAACTATATTCAATTGTTTCTCTTTCTCAGTTATAATACGGAAAATTTGCTGAAAGATTGTCAATTAAATTTTTTATTGCATGAGAATTCTTAATAATAACCAAAAGAAGGCTTTATTTTTTTATACCTTTTTATAGAAAATATGATACATATAAATAAAAAATCAATTCCAAAAGGGTATTAGATTGTTGCATATGGATATCAAGGCGAGATGCAAGCTATGTGTAAAAAGAGTAAAATAGAAAAAAACAAATCACTACTTAATTTCATGGTAAATAAAACCCTTAACTGGTTTTCAGAGATTATGAACAGAGATTTATTTATATAATAGAAAAGATAAACCTCACCTTACCTTATTCATCGTACCTTAAAAAAATTACATTGTTGTTTGTTTTCAGAAATAAATAGATATGTCATCACCCAATTTTGAAAACCGCGCAATTAAATAAATAAAAACCCAACTTTGCTTGGAAAAACAAAAACGACATGGTTTCATTCGTTTTACTTAATATTGGCTGAACTAGTACCTCTGTTTTTCTTACCCTAAAGAAGCATCCCCTGCAATTTATGTATGCCTGCGTGTCCTGAGAAACAGAGAAAAAAATGCTTGATCTTCAGTACGTAAATAATGGGTTACTGTTTAATGTTTAATGGGCTGAGTTGTAGGTTTTTATTTTAAAGGAAAATATTATTGGGCTTTCTGAACCCCTTTTTGTGGCATGCTCCCTATTATCACGCGTGGGCTTTTGTGTTCAATGGGCCAACATCTTCATTCTTTAATTGGGCTTCTAAATTTTTGCTTAGGTCTGAATGTTTATAGTGGGCTTATAAATTACACATGTGGACTTGCATGAGTCTATGGTTGATTTATTTCATTTAGTTTGGTGCGGTTCTAGACTAAACGGATAATTTTTTTTCTTGTTTCAATATATATAATTTCTTGATTTGTATTTTTATCTTTAATTTTATATTTTTTGTTTAATTCCAATACCTTGATTTTTGCGGTTCTTTTTGGATAGTATTTAATTTTTTATTTATATTTATGTATATATACTTTTAATTTTGATTTTTAATTTTTATTGTTATTGATCTTTGTATTAAATACAGCTTGAATTAAAAAACAGAGTAAATTTAGCTCTGGTAGTGTGAAATGAGAGTGAAACTTTCTTTTATGCATATATAGGAAACCTTCTATTGTTAGTGATTTGTTATCTTTGTATTTTTTTTCATCTCTTTTGGTTATGTGTAGCATGATATATTTTTAATTTAAAGTAATTTTAATTTCAGGAAAAAAGTAAATTATTGTTTTAAAAAAAAAACTAAAAAGATATCAAGTCATACATAGACAAAACATATAACAAATCATTAACAATAGAACATTCACTATATATATATAAGAGAAAGTTTCATTCTTGTTTCATGTACTAAAACTAAATCTACTCTATTTTTTAATGTAAACTGTATTTAATACAAAAACAAATAACAATAAAAGTTAAAAGTTAAAACTAAGAATTTAAATCCATAAATACAAATTAAAAATTAAAAATTATTATAGAAAACTGAAAAAATATAGGATCAAAACTAAAATAAAAAAATTAAAATGTAAATCATATATTAATACTAGGTACAAAAATAATAATAATTCAGCGGAACACAGGCCAATGGCTTATATGCAACTACTAGTAGGTTAAATATGTTTTTTATATGGAAAAGATACTCGTCTCGATTAAATGGATATGAAGACTTTCAATCGGTATCACGATCATTAGGAAAAATTAAGGATTTCTTAATTGGAAATTAGCCGCCATCTCTTACCATTTGTTTCATCCTCATCTGCCACTTGAATCAATTTTGGATGTTTGTTTAAAAGGGAAATTTCCAGTTTGATATTGTTATAGTTTCTCCTTTTCAAATATTTTTTTTAGATGTTTTTAATAATTTTAGGATATAATATTAAAAATAAAAAAAATATTGTAAAATACAATAAATTTTCTAACCAATTGTTGTAGCAAAGAGGATTATGGTCAAATCGTTATAACTCACTATACCCCAGCTGGTATAATAAATTGCTCGGTGGAGTTTGATTAAAATTTCAAGCAACTTTTTCAAGCAACTGTTGTTGTTTTTTTATCCTCGCCATCAGTGCGCTTCATACTAGTCAAAAGAGAAGTGTGTATTTATGCCTTGGCATGAGAGATTCCACCATTGATAGATTGATTAAACCACCATGGATATCCTTCTCCCATACCTGAACTCGATCGTACTGACTGCTATAGTACTCTTTTCATGCTATCTGCTAAGGAGGTCCAAATCTTCCAAGACCAAATTAGCCCCACAAGCTGGCGGTGCTTGGCCTATTATAGGTCACCTCCCCTTGCTAGCAGGAGCTGAGCTTCCCCACTTAAGATTAGGAGCCTTAGCTGACAAATATGGTCCAATTTTCGCCATCAGGATAGGGATGTCACCAGCTGTGGTGGTTAGTAGCTGGGAGTTGGCTAAGGAACTATTCACCACCAACGATGCAATTGTAAGCTCTCGCCCCAAACTCACATCTTCAAAAATCTTGGCCTACAACTTAGCCAGCTTTGGGTTCTCTCCGTATGGTGAATTCTGGCGGGGAATTCGTAAAGTTGTAATGTCAGAGCTACTCTCCAACCGCAGGCTTGAGCTACTAAAACATGTTAGGGCCTCTGAGGTTGAGGTCTCAGTTAAAGAACTATACAAGCTATGGTACAGAGAGGATAAAAATGAGGCAGGCCAAATTTTGGTGAACATGAAGCAGTGGACTGGTGACATAAATCTAAACTTGATGCTCAGGATGATTGCAGGAAAACGATACTGTGGTGCTGGCATTGTTGCGGTCGAAAATAAGGCGCGCCGATGCCAGAAAGAGATGAGGGAATTCCTTCACTTGGCGGGGGTGTTTGTATTAAGGGACGCAGTGCCATTTCTTGGGTGGTTGGATTGGGGTGGATATGAGAAAGCCATGAAGAGAAATGCTGAGCAATTGGACAATATTTTTGACGAGTGGCTAGAGGAGCATCGCAGGAAGAGAGAATCAGGTGAATCAGCTAACAAAGAGCAAGACTTTATGGACGCGATGCTATATGCTCTTGATGGTGTCAACTTGGCTGGTTATGATGCTGAAACAGTTCGGAAAGCCACATCCCTGGTACAATTTTATTGCCTTTCGTTTGATTTTGAGAAAATTTCCCCCGAGTTTTAGTAACTAATATTTCAATTCCCTCATTTTGCTCTTAATATGATGTCATTTTCTTCTATCAGTCTCTCATTATAGGGGGCACTGATACTATAACTGTCACTATAATCTGGGCACTGTCGTTATTGCTGAACAACACCGTTGCATTGAAGAATGCTCAGGAAGAATTGGATGCTCATGTTGGCAAGGACAGGCTAGTGAATGAATCGGACATCGAGAAGTTAGAATATCTCCAAGCTTGCGTCAAAGAAGCACTCAGGTTATACCCAGCAGGTCCACTCGCAGGATTCCGCGAATTCTCTGCCGATTGCACCATAGGTGGTTACTGTGTCCCTGCAGGCACTCGATTACTACTGAACATTCATAAGATCCAAAGGGATCCACGAGTGTGGCCCGACCCGTCAGAGTTCAAGCCAGAGAGGTTTCTTGGCTCACACAAGGCTGTAGATGTCAAGGGTCAACATTTTGAGCTCCTTCCATTTGGTGCCGGCAGAAGAGTTTGTCCTGGGACGGCTCTGGGACTCCAAATGAGTCGTTTAGTGCTGGCGAGTATCCTCCAAGCTTTTGAAATCTCGCCTCCATCCAATGAACCAATTGATATGACTGCTACTGCTGGGCTAACAAGCAGCCTGGCTACCCCGCTTCAAGCTCTGCTCAAACCACGCTTGCCTGCTTCTGTTTACGAATAGATTTTGAGAAATACAATGCATGTCACGTTTAAATCTGTCTTTGTTCAGCCCTCTGGCTCTTTGTTTAGTGTAAGAAAAGGAAGTCTCGTAACATAATAAAGCATCTTATTTTAGCTGTGAAATTATGCACTGTGGTTGTTGCCGTTGCCATATTGACAGGTGATTTAATTAAATCAATTTTAGATTTTAGAAAATGAAAAAACCTAAACGAACCTAAAACCAAACCAAATTAAACTAAACTTGAATAAATAGAAGAAAAAAAAACATATTATAAACTGAAAACTTATTAAATTAAAACACGTAAAGAAACTAGCATAATTAAAAGGCCCGATTATAAAAAAAATATAAAATTAAATTGAACCCGGGGAATTGATTTGATTATTTTATTTGAATGATTCAGTTTAATTTTTTTTTTTAAATATTAGATTCACATAAATTTCTTAGTCAAAACCTTATAGTTTCAACAGATGCTCACTCATATCATTGCCTCTTATTAATATTTATTGATAAATATAAATAAATACATAAATAAATATATTTTTTTATTTGAAGAAACTCACCTCTAATAAGCATATTTTGTGGGATCAGATGAGCGAATAAAACCCCGCTGTCCTGGATTCTTACAAGAGATGCACGTTCTGACTCGAACTTGAGACCTGCTATGCAAATCTCAAATCCCTTTATCATCATGTCACACCCATTGAGGATATAAATAAATAATGCTATATAGAGAGAGAGAGAGATTTAATAGGAATTTCTCAATAAAAATCATTTTAAAAAGTTATCTTAACCATACTTTCAAACTTGGCTCTCATTAGAATCTTGCATTGCATCATGAGAGATTTCACAAAGCTTAACTTTCATCATTGCAATCATATCCAGAGAATAAATTAATTCTATAGTTTCATAACAATGAAGAAAACTATATTCATGGTAAATAAAACCCTTAACTGGTTTTCAGAGATTATGAACAAAGATTTATTTATATAATAGAAAAGATAAATCTCACCTTACCTTATACATCATCGTACGTTAAAAAAATTGCATTCTTGTTTGTTTTCAGAAATAAATAGATATGTCATAAACCAATTTTGAACACCGTGCAATTAAATCAAAGAAATAACCTAATTTTGCTTGGAAAAACAAAAACGGCACGGTTTCATTCGTTTTGCTTGATATTGGCTGAAGCTGAAGAGTACCTCTGTTTTTCTTACCCCAAGCAATCCCCCCCCTGCAATTTATGTACGACCGCGTGACCTAAGAAACTGAGAGAATAAAATGGCCTGATCTTCATTATGTGAATAATGGGTTCCTGTTTAATGTTTAATGGGCTGAGTTGTAGGTTTTTATTTTAAAGGAAAATATTATTGGGCTTTCTGAACCCCTTTTTTGTGGCATGCTCCCTATTCTCAATCTTGGGCTTTTGTGTTTAATGGGCCAACATCTTCATTCTTTTATTGGGCTTCTGAGTTTTTGCTTAGGTCTGAATGTTTATAGTGGGCTTATAAATTACACACTTGCATGAGTCTATGGTTGATTTATTTCATTTAGTGTGGTGCGGATCTAGACTCAACGGATAATTTTTTTTTCTTGTTTCAATATATATAATTTCTTGATTTGTATTTGTATTTTTATTCTTCTATTTTTTTTTAATTCCAATACCTTGATTTTTGCAGTTATTCTAGGATAGTTTTTAATCTTTTATTTTTATTTATATATCTATACTTTTAGTTTTGATTTTTAATTTTTATTGTTATTGTTCTTTGTATTAAATACAACTTGCATTAAAAATCAGAGTAAGTTTAGCTCTGGTAGTGTGAAATGAGAATTTGGCTCAGTTTTTTTACCCTTGTTGTCAATGTGTGGCTTTGTATATTTTTTATTTACGTGATTTTAGATCTAAAATATTATACATAAAAAAACAACAAAAGTCAATTTTTAATAAAAATAACATCGATTAATAAATTATTTCAATTATTATTTTCATTGTTAGTATCATAATGTTAAATTTTCATTATTATTATAACTTACATTATAATCATTACCGTAAATAATTCATATTCTAATTATTAGTAGCAATATCATCGTTGTCACTATCATTGTTTCTATAAAAAAAATTAGATTAATTTGATATTTTTTCAACAAAAATTTATATATATATATATATATATATATATATATATATATATATATATATATATATATATATATATTAAGGCTAAGACATTAATATTAAACAAATATCAAAATATATAATCATTCTCAATTTTTAAGAAAAAAATACCTATAAAATAATTGTTATCATTGTTCTAAACATAATATTCATAATAATTATCATAAATAAAATTATCATTATTATCACTGCTAAAAAAATATATATATTAAATTACCCTGAGGAAAAAAATATCAATTTTTAAATGATCATAATTACAAATTAAAATTTAAGATTAAAATCATTTAAAAAAATATTACCTTAACAAAAGAGAAAATAATAAAAATTAAAAACCAAAACTAAGAGCATATACATGTAAATATGGACAAAAATAGGGATAATTTTAGAAATATAAAAAAAAATAAAGAAATTGAAATAAAAATTAAAAGTATAAGGGATGAAATGAAAACAAAATATATAATCAATTTTCATCAAAGAGCAAAATTGAAACAATAAAAACATTTGTATCGAACATATTAAGAAATTTCAACTCATAAGGACCAAAATGAAACCTCAATATATAATCAATTTCCATCGAAAGATAAAATTGAAACAAATCAAAATTTCTATAACAAAAATCAGGGTCATCACACACAATGAAAAGATAAAGGACTGAAATAAAAACACACACAACACAGTGGATTTCCAAGCAGTTTTGCATGTAGGAGAGAGAAAAGGAAGAAAAATATTTGACTGACATATGGAACGTTCTCAGCTACCTTGGGACACAACGTGCTCCACCATAAGATGGAGAAAATAGAGATGCATCCAGTGAGACATTGAATAAATATTTTTAACCGTTGTAAATGGTCGCATGCACTGCTTGAATTGGACGTAAAGCTGAAAACTGTCGGCGTGTCTTGCGGACTCCCCTGCAGTATTTGACAGAAATTAATATTAAAAAATGATAAATTTCCTAAACACCCATACAACCAACTCTTGTATTTTGTCTTTTATGAGGGCACATTAATATTTATATATTTTCAAAAAATATGAACAAACTGAAACAACCCGAAAAATAATTCATGTGTTTTGTCTTATTAGAGGATAAAAAGGTTATTTTATTGTTTATTAAAAATATAAAATTATTGTGATACCCCGTGACAACTCTTAATTTTTATCTTATTTGAAAGTATTATGGTTATTTTGTTGTGCATAGATATATAAAAAATAAAAAATACTCTTGATTCCATTACTAAAATTAAGACGAACTAAGGAATAAAAAAATAATTATACTACTACAATCCACGATAATATATGTTTAGTGTCACATTGAAACCACGACTTGATTTACCAATATAGATAATAAAAGGGTTTTTTTTTTTCAATTCCGTAAAAGCACGCTTCAAATTTATACCTTAACTTTTAGCCTGATTTGGTCCAATATTTAATTTTCGACAATGTTTTGATTTTTTTCTTCAATTCTTGACATCCATCTGTAAATAAAATATTTTTTTAATCTTTTATTATAATTCTCTACCAATATCAAAATCAAGGTTGTTAAAAACATTTTTTTTTGACATAACATGAAAATATAATATAAAATCGAAATCATAAAATTAGATCATAAAATTATAAGTAAAATATTATATCTGAATTATATATAATAATTTCGGATAAGTAATAAATAATGATATAACAAATGAATGTTTTTTTCAATATTTTCTTATCATGTTTTAATGTACTATTATAAAAAAAATCTAAAAACTTTATTATTTTTATTCTAGTATTGTACCAAATATAATAAAAATAATTAATATTTACTAAGCTCCCAGACATTATAAAAATCAAGTCTTGAATGGCATTTTTAAACATTGCCCAAAACCCTGATATAAAAAAAGGAAATTACAAAAAGAAAATAAAAATTGTTTTTCCGCAGGTGGTAACTAAAATCTAAATCAAACCTCCACTTCACAAGATCCCAACTCCTCCGCGACCCCTCCTCAAGTCCTAATCTCCGACAACGAAACTGGAGTAGGCGAGCTATTATCTTTTCCTGCTTGAGGAAATTGATTTTCAGAAACAGGAAATTAATTTTACATAAACTTGTAAAATTAATACGAGTTTGAACGATTTTATTGTATCAACTTGTAATTTTACTATTTTTTGAGTTTTTAATATGATTTTACAGGGTATGATTTTACGAGTTAACTTGTAATTTTAACAACATTGAACGTAATTTTTTTTTATGTATTTATTAATATATTTTTATAATTAATATTAAATTTTAAACAATCAAATCAAAACACACACTCTCCTTTTCTTTTCTTTCTTTCTTAGCTGGGCGAGTCACATATATTTTCTGATCTCTTAGAGAGTGTTTTTCTGTAGGATATGTGTGTGGGTGCGTGGAGGAAGGACGAGGGAAAGTTCTTTGTATGTTTTTTTTGGAAAACATTAAAATCAAATTAGTAGAGAAAGACAAGCGAAGGTGTCTAACTTCACTCAGAGGGTGTTTGTCAATGTATTCGGAAAATAATTTTGAAAAAAAAAATTATTTTTTATTTAAATTAATTATTTTTTATGTTTTAGAATATTTTCATATATCAAAAATAATTTATAAAATATAAAAAAAATTATTTTAATACATTTCTAAATAAATTTTTTTTTTAAAAAAAAAACCCCAACTACACTCCCATCAACTTGATCTACTCAGAAGCTATTACCAAGGAAATCTACTGTCAACAATTTGTGCTTATATATGTTGATCAATTATTGATGATATAAAAAAAGTTGGAAAAAACGTTTTTGAGATTGCATAAAAAAGTTGGAAAAAACGTTTCTGTGATTGAATTCGAGTTCTGTGTGATTATATCAGGGGTCACAATCAACAAAGACAAGATACTCGTCTCGATTATATTGAATGAATACAAATCATTTTCCACTGGTGTCACGATCATGAGGAAAAATGAAGGGTTTCTTTTTGGAGATTTCTGCACAAAATGTATAATTAAACCAAGAAAGCAGCCGCCATCTCTGACCAATTGTTTCATCCTTATCTACCAATTGAATCAATTTTGTGTTGTCGTTTTTCTAAAGGGTAATTTCCAGTTTGATTTTATTAGTTTCTACTTTACAAATAATTTTTTTAGATGTTTTTAATAATTCAGGATATTACTATTCTTAATTAAAAAATATTTCAAAATACAATAAAGGATCAATCTATTGCAGCAAGGAGGATTACGGTCGAATCGTTTCACCTTCGTCTGCCCCAGCTGCTATAATAAATTGATCAGTGGAGTTTGAATATATTTCAAGCAACTTTCTGCAGTAACTTTTGCTTTGCTTTTTTCTCCCTCGAAAAAAACAAATTGATAATGGGTGAAAATTGAAATCCTCGACATCCTATTTGGATCGATGCATCCGATACTATTCTCATGCCTGTGCTATATATAGTAAGAGCACACACAGCTACTTAAACCAACATTACATATCCACAATATCACGAGCACTACTGTAATTGTGAATATATTTCATCAAATTACCTCAAATCTGTAAGATCAAACCATCAATTATCAGTTCATGGATTTCCCCCTTCAGTTCTCAGCAACTGCAGTACTCGTTCTATCTGCCCTTATTACACCCTTGATCTACCTTTTATTTTGGATACCAAGAAAGGAGAACATGAAGAGAGCACCGCCAGAAGCTGCCGGTGCATGGCCTCTTATTGGTCACCTCCATCTACTAGGAGGCTCACAACCACCCCATATAACGTTGGGAAACTTGGCTGACAAGTATGGTCCTATATTCACTGTGAAGCTTGGAGTCCATCGAGCTTTGATCGTGAGTAATTCGGAGATGGCTAAGGAGTGTCTAACGACAAATGACAAAGCTTTTGCTACTCGACCTAAAACTCTTGCAATGGATATCTTGGGATACAATTACAACATGGTTGGTTCTAGCCCCTACGGGACTTATTGGCGCTGCATACGCAAGATAATCACTCTCGAGATTCTCTCTAATCATCGACTTGAGATGTTCAAAAGTGTTCGAGAGGATGAGGTAAGGGATGCTATGGGAGTGTTATACCAGCAATGGATCGGCAACAAAGACAATTCACAAAAAAAGCTTTTGGTGGAGATGAAGGGGTGGTTTAGTGACATAACTCTAAACGTTATATTGAAGATAATTGTTAACAGACGATATGTGGATTATGTAAGCCATAGAGGGGACAAGCCGAGCGATGAATGGAGAGATTCATTGAGAAGATTTTTTGAACTAGCAGGAATGTTTGTAGCTTCTGATGCGCTTCCATTTTTAAGATGGATGGATTTGGGAGGAGTTGAGAAGGCAATGAAAAGGACAGCGAAAAATATAGACCACGCGGCTGAGGAATGGTTAGAAGAGCACAAGCAGAGGAAAGCTTCTGGGACAGCTGAAAGAGAAGAAGATTTCATGGATTTGATGTTGTCCGTTTTGGATGATGCTAAAGAGTTTTCTAATCGCAATACTGATACCATCAATAAGGCTACATGTCTGGTATGCTTTTTTTCTACAAACTTGTGGTATATCATTAAAGCGTACATGCTTTCTCAACACCCATTTCTTTCGTTAAACTTAAAAATAAATTTTTTTAAGATTGTTTATTTACAAGTTGCTTTTCTTTTGATGGATTAAAATTAATTTTCCTCCACTTGCAAACTTGAAATTGAGAAGAATGGTACAACAAAGCTCAAGATCTATTAAGAGGAGATAGGACACATGGAACTCTTGTCCATTACTTGCTTACATTTGTAATCATGTAATACTATGAGTTAGTTAATACTTTTTTATTAATATCAGATGTAAAAAATAAAAAATAAAAAAGGGATTTGAGAGTCTAAAGTGACAACCTAAACATCATCTTTAACTTGGATATAACTTTAATCAAGTAAATTTGCATGTAATTGTTTTCTAAAATATTTTGTAGGCTCTTATTCTAGCAGCATCGGACACGACATCAATTACATTGACTTGGACTCTCTCTTTACTGCTAAACAATCGCGATGTCTTAAAGAAAGCACAAGATGAACTAGACATCCATGTTAGTAGAGAAAGGCAAGTGAAGGAGTCTGACATGAAAAACTTGGTCTACTTACAAGCAATTATCAAGGAAACTTTTCGTTTATATCCCGCTGCGCCATTGTCTGTACCTCATGAATCGATGGATGAATGTATTGTAGGTGGCTACCATATTCCTGCTGGCACACGTCTATTCACAAATCTCTCGAAGATTCACCGAGATCCACTAGTGTGGTCAGACCCAAATGAGTTTCGACCGGAAAGGTTTCTTACCGATCACAAGGATTGTGATTTTCGAGGCCAACATTTTGAGTTGATACCATTTGGTAGTGGAAGAAGAATGTGCCCTGGAGTCTCATTTGCCCTCCAAATCTTAAACCTTGTACTTGCTACTTTGTTGCATGGGTTTGAGATAGAAACTCTAGATGATGCACCGATTGATATGACTGAAGCTGGAGGAATTACCAACATTAAAGCTACACCTCTAAAAGCCCTTCTCACTCCTCGTCTTTCTCCTGGCTTGTATGCTCTGCAATAAATATAGAGAACTTATCTATCTATTTATTTTAATGAAAGTCGAGAAATTATATTAAACTAGCCATGGATGAAACCCAATATACAATGTGAAAAAACTACTAATATACAATAAAAAATTGACCTCTTGTAGTATATGTTGTTATAATAATAATAACAACAACAATGGGCTGACTTGTAGGTTTTTATTTTAAAGGAAAATATTATCTAGCTTTCTTAACCCCTTTTTTGTGGCATGCTCCCTATTCTCACGCGTGGGCTTTTGTGTTTAATGGGCCAACATCTTCATCTTCAATTGGGCTTCTAAATTTTTGCTTAGCTCTGAATGTTTATAGTGGGCTTATAAATACACTATGTGGATTTGCATGAGTCTATGGTTGACTTGTTTCCTTTAGTTTGGTGCGGATCTAAACTAAATAAAAGGCTAGTTTATTTTTTTATCCACTCTTTTCAATTCCGTAAATGCAAGTTTTAAATTTAAACCTTAAATTTTAGCCTGTTTTAGTCCAATATTTAATTTTTGACAATGTTTTGATTTTTTCTTTAATTTCTTGACGTCCATATGTAAATGAAATATTCTTTTAATATTTTATTATAAGTCTCTACTAATATCAAAATCAAGGTTACCAAAATTATTTTTTTGACATGACACGAAAATATAATATAAACTTGAATCGTAAAATCAGATAATAAACTATAAGAAAAAATTTTATAGTGCTTATATATAATAATTCTAGTCAGGTAATAAATAAAAATATAATAAATTAATATTTTTTCTTCAATATTTTCTTATCATGTTTTAATGTGCTGTTATCCAAAAAATCTAAAAAAACCTTATTATTTTATTTTAGTATTGTACCATATATAATAAAAATAATATTTTTTTTTTCATATATTAGAACTTAATTACTAAACACACAGATTATAAAAATCAAGTTCTGAATGGTATTTTTAAAGATTGCCCAAACCCTGATATATAAAAAAAAAGGAAATTACAAAATGAAAATAAAAATTCTTTTTCTACAGGTGTTAACTAAAATACACCCATCCATCCAGTCAATCAAATGCAACCATGTAACCAAACTCCCTAGCCAAACCTCCTAATCTAGCCGTTGCATCAAACACGTAGCACTGGAAATAAACGACAGTACAAATCTTGTTTGGCAACATCTACAAAGCTTGTTTGTCTCCATCCAACCTCGACGACATCGACGAAGCTCTTTTTTCACTTCACTTGCTTTGCTACACCTGTCGTTTCCCCTCTCTTTATAAAACTCTTTCCTTCCTCATTAACTAACCCCCAAACACGCCCTCCCTCCTTGTTATCACCAGACCAAAGTTATTGATACCGTTTCGTTTTGGCCGAAACGGCCGAAACGTTTCATTTCAGTCAAAAAAACGAGATAAAACGATGTCATTTTCGTCTCATTTTAAATACCGGTCCGTACCGGAAATACCGGTCAAATACCGGCCGAAACACCCCAGAAACACCTCGGTCGTGCCGTTTCGGTCCAGGAAAAATAAATTTCCCGCTGCTCAGCTGCTGTTGGTCACATCTGATGTGACCATTCAATATATATATTCCCGCACTAGTGTGTGTGTGTGTGTGTGTGTGTGTGTGTGTCTATATATATATATATATATATATATATATATATATATATACACACCATTTATATTGACAGTGCATATATATATAATATAATATAATATATTAATATTATATATATTGGCAGTATATATATATAATATAATATTATATATAAATATATACATTCGCACAGTACATGTATATATATATATATATATATATATATATATATATATATATATATAGATATATAATATTGTTTATAAGATATATTGAAAATGCAAAAATAAAAATAATAAAAATTAAAAAATATATATTATAAAAAAATAAATTTGTTATCAATTTTGATTTTATAAAACATAAAACTATATTTTTTTTCTTTTTAAGTTTTTTCATATATATAATTAATTAATTATATATAAATAGTACAACCTCGAAACGGCACACCGAAACGCTCCGAAACCGAAACGTTTCGTATCAATAGAAAAAACGAATCAGCAACCGAAACGGTATCGACAACATTGCACCAGACTTCACATTTTCCCGGTAACCATCTCTCATTCATTACACCTCTTCACTCCCTCTAAAGCTCACTGCCCCCAAACAATCTCTCGCCAAGCCCCCCTTTAACGCATTATTTATTTATTTATTTTTATAATTGATATTAATTTCACATAAACTTATAAAATCACTCCGAGTTTACTGATTGTACAAGTGTGGCCGAGTTTATTCTGTCCATTCGTGATTTTATTAGTTTTTGAATTTTGAATTTGATTTTTCAAGGTTATACATTATTATTCGTAAAATTATATGATTTTACATAAGTCAAATCATAATTTTAATAGCATTAACCAGATTTTTTTTACGTGTGTTTTCAATATCTTTTTTATAATTAATAATAAATCAGATCAAAACACACTCTCTTTTACTTTTGCTTTTCTTTTCTTTCTTAGCTGGGCGAGTCACATGTGTTTAGTGATTTATTGGAGAGTGTTCTTCTATCATGACTTAATCAACGTACAAGCTATTATCAACAACAATAATACAGTCAAGTGGTTTCTTTTGACTCTCTTGGCTTTGAGTGGAAAATTTATCATCAAGGATGGAAGATGAAATTTATTCCCCATCACGTCACCTTGAAGATCACGATATCTCCCTTGACAATTCACCTTTTTGTTATTATTTTTTATTTCTATTATTATAATATACAACTATTACTTGGTTAAATATTTTATTTTTATTTTTTATACTTTAAATTAAATATTTTAATGTTTTTATTTAAAACAATTAAAAATATGATTTTGATAAATTTTTAAATAAAAAATACATTTAAAACAATTTTAATTACATTTCATACGGACACTGAATGGATACGAAGAGTTCCATTGGTATCACGATCATGAGGAAATATCAAGGATTTCATTCTGGAGATTTCTGCACAAAATATATATTTAATTGAATCAGTTTTTGTCTGTGCGTTTTTTAAGGGAATTTTCCAGTTTGATATTATTACATTTTCTGCTTTACGAATAAATTTTTTAGATGTTTTAAATAATTTCAGGATGTTATAAAATGTTTTAATATATTCTTAATTAAAAAATATTTTAAAATACAATAAAGTACCAATTATTGCAGCAAGGAGGATTTCGGTTTATTTAAGGATTTAATATTTAAATAATAATCTCAAGTTATAATTTAAAATAGCTGGAATTTTATTGGTGGACTCGTAGAATTGTTTTCCAAGATACGAGATTTTCTCATATAAAAAAAAGGATTTTGGTCAAAACGTTACACCTTCGTTGGCCCCAGCTGGTATAATAAATTGATCGGTGGAGTTTGAGTAAAAATTTCAAGCAACCTTTTGCTTCCGAATAAAATTATTAGATTATGAGAATTAACCCGTATGTCACGGTGAGCTACAAATGACCGGGAAAAAAAAAAAACAAGGTGTGTGATACAAGAGCTAAGACTTTAGTAACTTAATTAGTTTTTTTTTAATAATTTATTTATGTATAGCCCAATCAACGGTTAAGATTTACTTATTTTTAAGAAAAAAAATTTACTAGCATTTAAAAATTGTTATTGTTGCACAAAGAAAAATCAAATTTGATATTTTCATAGTTTTTTTTTTTAATTCTAAGATATTTGAATCACTGATCAGGCTTTAAGTTTGCTCTTTAAAGGTTATTAGTTCGAATATACTTTGATATTTTATAAAGTTTTTTTTTGTGTGTGTGTGTGACTTACTAGTCATGTCCTAAGTTTATTCCCTCAAGATTATCAATTTGAGATCTCAAGTTTTATATTAGTTAGGGCCACTGATAATTTTAACTAATTATTAATTTTAAAACTTGTGTAATTAATTAAAGCATATATAAGTTGGCTCGAACACCTATATTCCAATTCTTTTTAATAGTTTTATAATTTTTTTTTATTTTTTTTAATTATTTAAAGATTATTTGGCCTAGACAACCGGCTGTATGCCTTGGCGCGAGATATTCCACCATTGATAGAGTGATTAAACCACTATGGATATCCTTCTCCCATACCTAAACTCGATCGTACTGACTGCTACACTACTCGTTTCATGCTATCTGCTCAGGAGGTCCAAATCTTCCAAGACCAAATCAGCACCAGAAGCTGGCGGTGCTTGGCCTATTATTATAGGTCACCTCCCCTTGTTAGCCGGAGCTGAGCTTCCCCACTTAAGATTAGGAGCCTTAGCTGATAAATATGGTCCAATTTTTTTTTTTTATTATTCTAAAATAGTGAACACATACAGATTTCGTCGAATATATTATTATCTTATTCATTTAAAAACCCTTTGATGACAAGTAGGGATAAAAAGACAGGCAAGCCTGAGAAGAAGTCAAACTTGTTAATTTAAGGGGTGTTTGGGATTGCCATAAAAAGCACTTGTCAGAAAATTTGAATTTTTTTTTAATTAAAAATTTTAATTTTTTTAAATCATTTTGATGTGTGTTGATATCAAAAATATTTTTTAAAAATTATATTATTTTAATATATTTTTAAATAAAAAATATTTTTTAAAAAACAATCTCAACTATAATCCCAATAAATTCCTTGACCAAAAAGGGTATAGTGTGAAAAACACCAGCGTTAGAGCATACATAAAAAGGAAACCATCCGATTGCATATCATGAATTAATTACTAAATAGGTTTTACTAGTATTATATATAATTTTAAAAAATTATTTCTCGCATAATAAAACAATTAGTTATTTATAATTTTTTTTTAAAATATCTTTTTTTCAAATCAAATGATTTTTTTGTGTTGAAAAAAATATGATTCCGGCCGTAATAAAACGCGGGTAAGTGGCTAGTATTATGTATAATTTTTTAAAAATTATTTATTGCATACACAACAAAACAATTAGTTATCTATAATTTTTTTAAAATATTTTTTCGGATAAAATGATTTTTTGCATTGAAAAAATATGATTCCACCCACATAATATGATTTCCTGCCATGACAAAGCACAAGTAAGTAGCTAATAATATTTATAATTTCAAAATAAATATTTCTTGGATGGGCAATAAAATAATTAATTATTTATAATTTTTTAAAAATTGTCTTTTTTTTAATCAAATATTTTTTTGTTAAAAAAATATATTTTTGACCGTAATAAATTGCGGGTAATTAGCTAATATTGTTTATAATTTCTAAAAAAATATTTCTTGCATAAACAGTAAAACAATTAGTTAATTATAATAATAATGTATAATACTCGGATAATTTATTTTAAAGAAATTAAATACTTGTAAAGCCAGCAAATTACGCTGCAATAGAGCATTAATTATCAACTGCAACAAGGCATTAACTGGGAAAAAAGTCATGAGATAAGGATAATTAAAAAGAGAAAAAAGTCTTCTTCTTAAGGCCAATTTTCTTGGACAGGCAGCGGGTAGACATCCATCTTGGGCAGAACACAATGCAATATGAGATCAAGGCTGCACTGTGCCGTATAGAGCACCGAGCCTGCAGGCTAGATTTCAATTATAAAAAAAAACAGTATGCCCATCAATGGAGTCGTACAAGACAAGACAGCATTAAACGATTAATTAAACTAAGTAAATTTTGTAAGAACAGCCACTTGCATTATTAATATTCTTTTCGGAGCAGGTTAATTTTATTGATGGCGTGAATAATCAAACAGAAGTCATCATTATTTTCATACTTTATATTAAAATGATGACAAATCCTAATAACACCATTAACCTGTCTATTTTATCTCAAACAACATGATTAGCGGGCGATTTCCGCAGTCTAATGTGGTCCGTTGAATTTTACATAATATATATAAAATTAAATATTATTTAATATTTGGATTGATGCAGACGATGTAATTCACAGGCCTGGCCTATATATAAACAGACACATTACACATCCACAATATCACAAGTACTCCTTATAATTTTGAATATTTTTCATCAAATTACCTCTAAGATCAAATCGATTAACAGTTCATGGATTTTCCCTTTCAGCTCTCAGCAACTGCTGTAGTACTGATTTTATCTGCCCTTATTACACCGTCGATCTACTATTTGTTTTGGATACCAAGAAAGGAGAACAGGAAGAGAGCACCACCGGAAGCTGCCGGTGCATGGCCTCTTATTGGCCACCTCCATCTACTACGAGGCTCACAACCACCTTATATGACATTGGGAAACTTGGCTGACAAGTATGGTCCGATATTCACTATAAAGTTTGGAGTCCATCGAACTTTGATAGTGAGTAATTGGGAGATGGCAAAGGAGTGTCTAACGACAAATGACAAGGCTTTCGCTACTCGGCCTAAAACTCATGCAATGGATATCTTGGGCTACAATTACAGCATCCTTACTTTTAGCCCCTACGGGGCTTATTGGCGCCACATACGCAAGATAATCACTCTTGAGGTTCTCTCTAATCATCGACTGGAGATGTTTGAAAGTATTCGAGAGAATGAGGTAAGGGATGCTGTAGGGATGTTATACCAGCAATGGATCGACAACAGTGGTAATTCACAAAAGCTTTTGGTGGAGATGAAAGGGTGGTTTAGTGACATAACTTTAAACATTATATTGAAGATAGTTGTTAACAAGCGATATGTGGATTATGTAAGTCATGGAGAGAAAAAATTGAGTGATGAATGGAGAGATTCACTAAAAACATTTGTAGAATTGTCGGGAATGTTTTTAGTGTCTGATGCACTTCCATTTTTAAGATGGATGGATTTGGGTGGAGTTGAGAAGGCAATGAAAAGGATAGTAAAAAACATAGATCATGCTCTTGAAAAATGGTTAGAAGAGCACAAGCAGAAGAAAACTTTTGGGACAACCATGGGAGACGAGGATTTCATGGATCTGATGTTATCCATTTTCGGTGATGTTAAAAAGCTCTTTGATCACAGTGTTGATACCATCAACAAGGCTACATGTCTGGTAAGCTATTTTTCTACAAACATACAGTATGACATTAAACGACATTTATAATTTAATATTAAAAAAATAAATGTGTTGTCTAAATATTTTTGAAGGAGCACTTGAAACACTAGAAAATGAATGCTGATGGTATAGAGTAACGTTAGCTCATCATATCTTGTTTTGATGAAACTAGAGTTCCATTGTCAACATCCTATGCTTTGATGACTCAAGTAGGTTTTATATTATATGATAGTGAAGCTAACTTAGTTTGAAAAATACTTTGCTTTTGGTAACTAAGGGGTATAAATTTCTCAACACTCATTCCAAACATTGATGTTAAGCTGAAAAATATTTTTTTTAAAAGGTTATTTATTTCTATGCTACTTTTGTTTTGATAAATTAATTTTAAGAATGATCTAACTATATTAGATTTCTAGCTAATTCAAGAGTTTAAAACTGACCAAGCTCAAGCTATAAGTTGAGAGGAATTATGGCTCATGGAACTCTTGTGAATTACCTTTACTTGCTTTAATTTGTAATCATATAAAACTATTAATCTTAAATGTAAAAAAGTAAAAATTGACTAAAAGAGACATGAGAGTCTAAAGTGACAAAGTTATACATAATTCTTAATTGTAACATGACTTTAAACAAGTGACTTTGAATGTAATTATTTTCTCAAATATTTTGTAGACTCTTATTCTAGCAGCATCAGACACTACATCAGTTACGTTAACTTGGGCTCTCTCTTTACTACTAAACAATCGGAATGTCTTGAAGAAAGCACAAGATGAATTGGACATCCATGTTGGTAAAGAAAGGCAAGTGAAGGAATCTGACATGAAAAACTTAGTCTACTTGCAAGCTATTATCAAGGAAACTTTCCGTTTATATCCCGCTGTGCCATTGTCTGTACCCCATGAATCGATGGAGGAATGCACTATAGGTGGCTACCATATTCCTGCTGGCACACGCCTATTTACGAATCTCTCGAAGATTCATCGAGATCCACAGGTGTGGTCAGACCCAGATGAGTTTCGACCTGAAAGGTTTCTTACCGATCATAAGGACTGTGATTTTCGAGGCCAACATTTTGAATTGATACCATTTGGTAGCGGAAGAAGAAATGTAACTAGCGTAAAATTCATAACCGTATAAGTGTACTGATCGGGATAATTATATTCGTACGTATGTATATAGTATATAGGGTACGTACGTGACAATCTGTAACCAGGTAAAAACATGTACTAGAATATATGGTATGTACGTAATTGGTGTTTATGTACGTGAATGTTGGGATTAAATAATGTACGTAAAAAAAAAAATTTAGGAAAAAAAAATAATTTTAGATGAATTAATTAGTAAATCCTTTGTATATGTAATAAGTATAAATTATAGTATGTAAAATGATGATAGCCAAAAATAACAATAATAATAATAATAAAACAATATATATACCTAAATGAATTGCCTTGAAATTCATCATAATTTAAGCCTAATTTAACTTGCATTTCACCATAACTCATTGACACATGGCATAAGCATGAAATGTAAAAGATATTTAAATAAGGCAAATATGTGGGAGAAGGAGACATTTTTTGTTATCTCCCGTAACCCTACAAGAAAGAAAAAAAAAAAGAGTGAAAGAGAAGGGAAAAAGGGAAGAAGAAGAAAGGAAAAGCTAAAAAGATTTTGGGGAAAACTTAATCTATGTAAGTAGGTTTCATTTATTTTTGTTTGTATATGCTTTCCATTTTTTTTTGTGAGTTGTTTAATTAATTTCAAATGTGATTATGATGGTTTGTAATGAGTTTGACTCTTGATGTTGATGATGGATGGTTAAGCATGCATGATGAAAAGTGTGCTTGGTGTGAAAATTCTGAATTTCTTTTAGGGATGGAAAAACCCGAATTTGGGGTGAATTATTTCGGGATCTTGGAGTGAGTTTTAGGAAAATTTCAAAGAATGAAAGTTGTGTATATATATGTCTACTACATCCCTGTGAAATTTCATAATTTTTAGAAAAATATACATGTAGTTATGACTGATATGGTGTGGGTTGCTCAAATGGATACCTGCTGGAAAAATATTTCCTGTCCGAAATTTTGTGTGAATTATTTCGGGATCTTGGAGTGAGTTTTAGGAAAATTTCAAAGAATGAAAGTTGTGTATATATATGTCTACTACATCCCTGTGAAATTTCATAATTTTTAGAAAAATATACATGTAGTTATGACTGATATGGCGTGGGTTGCTCAAATGGATACCTGCTGGAAAAATATTTCCTGTCCGAAATTTTGTGTGAATTATTTCGGGATCTTGGAGTGAGTTTTAGGAAAATTTCAAAGAATGAAAGTTGTGTATATATATGTCTACTACATCCCTGTGAAATTTCATAATTTTTAGAAAAATATACATGTAGTTATGACTGATATGGCGTGGGTTGCTCAAATGGATACCTGCTGGAAAAATATTTTCTGTCCGAAATTTTGTGTGAATTATTTCGGGATCTTGGAGTGAGTTTTAGGAAAATTTCAAAGAATGAAAGTTGTGTATATATATGTATACTACATCCCTGTGAAATTTCGTAATTTTTAGAAAAATATACATGGAGTTATGACTGATATGACGTGGGTTGCTCAAATGGATACCTGCTGGAAAAAAATATTTTCCATCCGAAATTGTGTGTGAGTTATTTCAAGATCTTAGAGTGATTGTTAGGAAAAATACAAAGAAGAAAAGTTGTTGACCTATATGTCTACTATTTCTCCTTAAAATTTCGTAATTTTTAGATATATATTTATAAAATTAAGTGGGCTTAGATTTAGATGAATGTGGGCATGAAATAAACCCATGGACTTAACCTAAAACATATGGGCTTGAAGAAAAAAAAAAGTGTGGATTCTATTAAATGGACTTAAGTTAAAACAAGATGGACTTAAACTTATAACTAAGGTGGACTTAGATCAAAACAAATGGATTTGGGCTTGGGTTAAAAGAAATGAGTTTAAACTAAGATAAAGTTAATAAACTTGGATCAAACTAATGGGCCTAGAATAAACTAAATGGACTTGGGCTACAAGTAAAAAGCTTGGTTTGAAAAATAGATGGGCTAAGATTAAAAGAAATGAGCTTTGACAAAATAAATAAATAAATTTATTCTTTTAATAAGGGAAATATTTAAATCTTAATATTAATGGAATTAATGAACAATATTAATGAGCGGAGGTTGTGTTCCCGCTATGAGTACCATGATTGGTATGTGAACGATGGATGAATCCCGAGTGTGAGTTGGACCGTGAGAATGGTTTGAGAAATACGAATTGGTACCTGAGTTGTTTGAATGTGATTAAACATGTCATCACGTGCATCACGTGCATTGGGGGGAATTAATTTGAGAGAAATCATTGAGTCTTGAATTGACACGGTTTGATAACCGAATTGAGTGGAATGGGTAACAGCAAGGAATCCATAGTGCGAGCTCTATTTACTAACACCGTTAAGCGAGGGATAATTCCGCTAACCGTGTGCTACAACGAGGGATAATGCCGTTGCGAGCAGTAGGTGATATTGAGATCACTGAGAGAAAGTAATAGAGCAATAGGTGATAACATGATCACCGAGTGATCGTGCGCCCGGACTAGCACATACCTAGGGTACCCGGATTAAAATAGATCACAATGTGGGAAACACAAAAGCATTGCATATCACGTGCATCACCCTACTTACTGAGCTTTGGCTCATTCTATTATTGTATTTGTGTGTTGTTCAGGCAAGGGTAAGGTTAAGTCGATCGGGGATGCTACCGGTTCTCGCTAAAAGAGGCTCATGTGTCACCGATAAAAATTAGGAATATCTTTTGTGGAAAAAAAACGAGCCTAATTTGTAAATTAAATATCTAGGCATTTTGAGTATTTTGTAAATTATAGAATTGTTCTAAGGATGTTGTAAATTATCCCGTACGTTTTCAACAGTGTAGTTATCTATGTATTTTGTTGTTTATGATGGAGGAAATAGGGGACTTAGTCCCAACAGTGTGGCGAACCTGGTCACGCCAGTTAGGTAACTAGCAAGGGAGTTGGGGGCGTCACATTTAGTGGTATCAGAGCTTAGGTTTAGTAAGTTGGGTAGAGTCCTAAGTGTCACATGAGCCCGAGAACCAGTACACTCTTCGACGGTAAATAAATAAATAAATTTCTGATTTATTCCCTGTTTGGTTCAATAACTGTATATGATTGTTGTATATGTTCTGTGTTGTTATACAATTATACACCGTAAAATAATGACGATTATAAATATTCGCGTTGTAGATGCCGTATATACGACGCGTACCCCAAGTTGCGAGGACCCGTAGGCAGAGGGTCACTCTAGCTGCTTATTGGGTGGAACTAAATAACCTTGTTATGACACCGGATCAGGACATAGTTACTCACGTGACTAGAGTACATAATTTGATTCAGCAGATAGTATTTGCTGATGCCAGTTTTACCCAGTACCGCAACCAGGATTATATGCGGATGACTTTACGCAGGACTCTCCTACCCAGGGATCAGCAGTTGTTGGATGAGGTATGGGAGGGTCAAATCAACCAAAATTGTTATCGGAACATAATCCGAGCCTTCTTACCAATCCAGATTAGACGGACCCTCATTAGGATGATGTATAATTGGGGTCTACCTGTGGAGATTGCTCGTGAGATCGGACATATTGCATCAGTTGATGCTATCGATTGGTGGAGGGTAGAGGGCGCCCTTCCACGACGCGTCCGATACATGTTCTGATCTATGAGCCGCACTACTAAGAAATAGTACGATGTAGTAGCTTCCGTACCCTTTTGATATGAATAGGAATACCCTTTTTGGTTATAATTATGGTACAAAAACCCTTAGGAGTTGATGTGCTTATAGAAGCCGATTTTGTATGAAATGCTTAATATATATATGAAAAATTTATAAATTTTCGTATATATATATCTGAATGACTTTTGTTATATATTGCATATGATATGAAAGGTTATCGATATCATAACTAACCTAGATATAACATGACATGTATAAAGCTAAACCATGCCGCCAAGAAGGAACCCGGTGCGAAAAGGAGGAGAAGGAATCTCCAATGATAACAATGTAAACCAACAAGATACATTGAATCGTATGTTGGACATACTGCAGCAACAACAACAGGCAATGCAACAACAACAACAAACTCATACGGAACAAATGGAACAACTTCTGGCTATGCGCCAACAACCTCCACCTCCGTCGCCTCAGCATAGGAATGACGCCGTGGAGAGATTCCGCAAAATGAATCCTCAAGAATTCTCTGGAGGTGTTAACCCAATGAAAGCGGAAGAGTGGATTAAATCCTTGGAGGCGATATTTGAATATCTACACTTCAATGATAACGAAAGAGTGTCGTGTGCTATCTTCATGCTAACCACAGATGCCCGCACCTGGTGGGAAAGTGCACGAGTAACAGTTAATGTACCCACTTTAACTTGGGAGAAGTTTAAGGAAATGTTTTACAACAAGTATTTCACTGTTGATGTAAAGGCTAGGAAGATTCAGGACTTTCTAGAATTGAAGCAAAATGGAATGTCGGTAGGAGAATATGTACGAAGATTTGAACAAGGGTGTCGATTTGTTCCATTCATTGCCGAGGATGAAAACTTGAAAAAGAATCGGTTTTTAATAGGACTGAACCCGAGAGTCCGGAGTATGGTACGGATGTCTGCTGCTAATACTTTTTCAGAAATGGTAGACAAAGCTCTGCTAGCAGACGAGGATCAGAAAGAGATTTCAAAGGAGATACAACAGAAAAGGCAAACATTTAAATCTAGAACTTCTTCCTCTGGGCCATTAAGACAAGCCTTGCCAAGAAACTTCAACCGAAGCGGTGGTCCAGGAAGTGCACGAGCTGTCAGACCAACACCATATACCCCAAGGTTACTACCAGGTAGTCAACCAAGACCAATGTTGGGTAACCAACCTCGGTGCAATAAATGTGGGAGGTTTCACACTGGGGAGTGTCCACCGGATATGAGAACTTGCTTTATCTGTCACAAGCAAGGGCACATAGCCTCTAACTGTCCCCAAGTACAGAAACGAGGACCGGGAAGAGTACCTGCCCGGGTGTATACGATGACTCAAGAGGAGGCTGACCGGAAGGACTCGACAGTGATTTGTGGTAATGTCTCACTCCTTGGCTTGATTACTTATGTTTTGATTGATTCTGGTGCTACTCATTCATTCATATCAAAAACATTGGTAGAAAGCCTAGGTATTAAACCCGAAACATTGGCAGTAGGATATCTGATAGTAGTCCCTTCTGGAGAGTATATGGAGTCGACAAGCCTAGTAAAACAGTGTCCAATACAGATTGAGGATAGGAGTTTGGAGGCAGATTTGATAGTACTGGACCTTCAAGATTTTGACTTGATTCTAGGAATGGATTGGTTATCGAAGTACGGTGCCCATATCGATTGTCGGGGTAAGAGAGTAGTTTTTAATCTACTTGGAGGTGAGCAGTTAGAATTTAAGGCTGATATGAAGTTTCAACCAATACCGATCATCTCAGCTGTAAAAGCTCGGAAGATGCTAGGAAAAGGGTGTATAGGGTACCTAGCACATGTGCTGGATAGTCAGGTAGAGCAAGAGTCGAAGCCGGAAGATATAGAGGTTGTACAGGAGTATTTAGATGTGTTCCCAGAAAGTTTGACTACGTTGCCACCAGAGAGAGGTGGAATTTGAGATTGAATTAGAGCCGGGCACGACTCCAATTTCTAAGACTCCCTACAGGATGGCCCCAGCAGAGTTGAAGGAGCTAAAGGTGCAACTACAAGATTTATTGGATAAGGGATTCATACGCCCTAGTTCCTCGCCATGGGGAGCTCCAGTACTATTCGTGAAGAAGAAGGATGATAGTTTGCGGTTATGCATTGACTATCGAGAGTTGAACCGGGTGACAATTAAAAATAGGTATCCGTTGCCCCGAATTGATGACTTATTCGACCAATTGCAAGGTGCGATGGTGTTCTCCAAGATAGATCTGCAATCAGGATATCACCAGTTGAGAGTAAGATCGGAGGATGTGAAGAAGACAGCTTTCAGAACGAGATACGGCCACTACGAATTCCTAGTAATGCCGTTTGGATTGACTAATGCTCCAGCCGCCTTTATGGACTTGATGAATCGAGTCTTTAAAGGATTCTTGGATAAATTTATCATTATATTCATCGATGATATTCTGGTTTATTCTCGAAGCCATGAGGAGCATAGGGAACATTTAAGAGCTACCTTACATCTATTAAGGGAGCAACAATTGTACCAAATTCAAGAAATGCGAATTTTGGCTAAAGCAAGTTGCTTTTCTTGGCCATGTGGTGACAAAAGAGGGTATAGCAGTAGATCCAAGAAAAGTAGAGGCTATCCAAAACTGGCCTACCCTAAAGAACGTGAAAGAGGTACGAAGTTTCTTAGGGCTAGCTGGTTACTATCGAAGATTTGTGGAGGGCTTCTCTAAGATAGCCAGACCTCTTACTAACTTGATGAAAAAGAATGCCAAGTTTCAGTGGACGGATGCTTGTGAGGAGAGTTTTCAAGAATTAAAGCAAAGACTAGTCACCGCCCCAGTGCTAACCATTCCGTCTGAAAGTGGAAACTTCGTGGTATATAGCGATGCTTCTAAAAATGGGCTAGGAGCGGTGTTGATGCAGAATGGAAGAGTAATAGCCTATGCATCGCGGCAGCTGAAAGAATACGAATGGAATTATCCAACACATGATCTGGAATTAGCGGCGGTAGTATTTGCCTTAAAAATATGGAGACATTACTTATACGGAGAAAAATGTGAAATATATACGGATCACAAAAGCTTACGATATATCTTCACACAAAAGGAGCTGAATATGAGGCAAAGAAGGTGGTTGGAGCTAGTAAAGGACTATGACTGTACAATCAACTACCACCCGGGAAAAGCCAACGTTGTTGCCGATGCTTTAAGTAGAAAATCGATGGCACCGATGCGATTAATTCAACAGCCGATAGCGAGGGACTTTCAAAGGCTAGAACTGGAAGTGATTCCTATGGGCCACAAGAATATTATATCAGCTTTGATAGTCCAACCGACTCTGCAGGAGAGAATCAAGATGGAGCAACAGAAGGATGTAAAGCTGACTGAAATAAAACAGAGTATAGAGGCTGGGAAAGAGTCTAATTTTACGATGGATGAAAAAGGCGTAATCAAATTTAAGGGAAGGTTGTGTGTTCCCTCGGTAAAGGACTTGAAGGAAGAGATATTAAGGGAAGCACATGCAACTCCAAACTCGATACACCCAGGAAGCACAAAAATGTATCTTGAATAACGAAAATGTTATAAGTGGCATGGAAATAAGAAAGACGTGGCAAATCATGTAGCAAGATGTCAGATTTGTCAACAAGTGAAAGCGGAGCACCAAAGACCTTCAGGAACGTTAAAACCACTAGCAATTCCAGAATGGAAATGGGAGCATGTAACTATGGATTTTGTCATGGGATTGCCAAGGTCAGAGAAGGGGTCTGATGCTATTTGGGTGATTGTGGATAGGTTAACCAAGTCAGCCCATTTTCTTCCAGTTAAGACCACCTATAATCTGAACCAGCTTGCCCAGTTATACATTGATGAGATTGTAAGATTACATGGGATTCCAATCTCAATTGTATCTGATCGAGATCCAAGGTTCACTTCTGTATTTTGGAAGAGTCTGCATAAAGCCTTGGGCACAAAGCTAAACTTCAGCACAGCTTATCATCCGCAAACTGACGGGCAATCCGAACGAGTAATTCAGATTTTAGAAGACATGTTGCGAGCATGTGTTCTAGATTGGTCGGGAAAATGGGAGAAATATGTACGCTTAGCTGAATTTGCGTATAACAATAGCTACCAAGCTTCAATTGGAATGGCTCCGTATGAAGCTTTATATGGACGCCGATGTAGATCTCCCGTGCATTGGGATGAAGTAGGAGAAAGAAAGTTGCTGGGACCAGAGTTGGTGCAACAAACAACTGAAGCAGTGGATAAAATCCGTCAACGATTAAAAACAGCTCAAAGCAGACAGAAAAGCTACGCCGACAGGAGACGAAGGGATCTAGAATTTGAAATCGGTGACTATGTGTTCCTAAGGGTTTCACCGATGAAAGGTGTGCTGCGATTCGGAAAGAAAGGAAAGCTGAGTCCCCGATACATTGGGCCATTCGAGATACTGGATCGAGTAGGCGATAAGGCATATCGCCTGTTGCTACCATCATCCTTAGCGGGTGTGCATAATGTGTTTCATGTATCTATGCTAAGGAAGTGCATTGGAGAGCCTAGCCAAATTTTGGAGACAAACATACCAAACCTTACTCCTGACTTGACATATGAAGAGAGACCAGTCCAGATTTTGGATAGTCAAGTCAAACAGTTAAAGCACAAGGAGATTAGGCTAGTTAAAGTTATGTGGGAGAATCACGATCTTGAAGAAATGACTTGGGAGCTGGAGGATGAGATGAGAGAAAAATACCCGATATTATTCGAATAGGTCAATTTCGAGGACGAAATTTCTTTTAAGGAGGGGAGAAATGTAACTAGCGTAAAATTCATAACCGTATAAGTGTACTGATCGGGATAATTATATTCGCACGTATGTATATAGTATATAGGGTACGTACGTGACAATCTGTAACCAGGTAAAAATATGTACTAGAATATATGGTATGTACGTAATTGGTGTTTATGTACGTGAATGTTGGGATTAAATAATGTACGTAAAAAAAAAATTTAGGAAAAAAAAAATAATTTTAGATGAATTAATTAGTAAATCCTTTGTATATGTAATAAGTATAAATTATAGTATGTAAAATGATGATAGCCAAAAATAACAATAATAATAATAATAATAAAACAATATATATACCTAAATGAATTGCCTTGAAATTCATCATAATTTAAGCCTAATTTAACTTGCATTTCACCATAACTCATTGACACATGGCATAAGCATGAAATGTAAAAGATATTTAAATAAGGCAAATATGTGGGAGAAGGAGACATTTTTTGTTATCTCCCGTAACCCTACAAGAAAGAAAAAAAAAAAGAGTGAAAGAGAAGGGAAAAAGGGAAGAAGAAGAAAGGAAAAGCTAAAAAGATTTTGGGGAAAACTTAATCTATGTAAGTAGGTTTCATTTATTTTTGTTTGTATATGCTTTCCATTTTTTTTTGTGAGTTGTTTAATTAATTTCAAATGTGATTATGATGGTTTGTAATGAGTTTGACTCTTGATGTTGATGATGGATGGTTAAGCATGCATGATGAAAAGTGTGCTTGGTGTGAAAATTCTGAATTTCTTTTAGGGATGGAAAAACCCGAATTTGGGGTGAATTATTTCGGGATCTTGGAGTGAGTTTTAGGAAAATTTCAAAGAATGAAAGTTGTGTATATATATGTCTACTACATCCCTGTGAAATTTCATAATTTTTAGAAAAATATACATGTAGTTATGACTGATATGGTGTGGGTTGCTCAAATGGATACCTGCTGGAAAAATATTTCCTGTCCGAAATTTTGTGTGAATTATTTCGGGATCTTGGAGTGAGTTTTAGGAAAATTTCAAAGAATGAAAGTTGTGTATATATATGTCTACTACATCCCTGTGAAATTTCATAATTTTTAGAAAAATATACATGTAGTTATGACTGATATGGCGTGGGTTGCTCAAATGGATACCTGCTGGAAAAATATTTCCTGTCCGAAATTTTGTGTGAATTATTTCGGGATCTTGGAGTGAGTTTTAGGAAAATTTCAAAGAATGAAAGTTGTGTATATATATGTCTACTACATCCCTGTGAAATTTCATAATTTTTAGAAAAATATACATGTAGTTATGACTGATATGGCGTGGGTTGCTCAAATGGATACCTGCTGGAAAAATATTTTCTGTCCGAAATTTTGTGTGAATTATTTCGGGATCTTGGAGTGAGTTTTAGGAAAATTTCAAAGAATGAAAGTTGTGTATATATATGTATACTACATCCCTGTGAAATTTCGTAATTTTTAGAAAAATATACATGGAGTTATGACTGATATGACGTGGGTTGCTCAAATGGATACCTGCTGGAAAAAAATATTTTCCATCCGAAATTGTGTGTGAGTTATTTCAAGATCTTAGAGTGATTGTTAGGAAAAATACAAAGAAGAAAAGTTGTTGACCTATATGTCTACTATTTCTCCTTAAAATTTCGTAATTTTTAGATATATATTTATAAAATTAAGTGGGCTTAGATTTAGATGAATGTGGGCATGAAATAAACCCATGGACTTAACCTAAAACATATGGGCTTGAAGAAAAAAAAAGTGTGGATTCTATTAAATGGACTTAAGTTAAAACAAGATGGACTTAAACTTATAACTAAGGTGGACTTAGATCAAAACAAATGGATTTGGGCTTGGGTTAAAAGAAATGAGTTTAAACTAAGATAAAGTTAATAAACTTGGATCAAGCTAATGGGCCTAGAATAAACTAAATGGACTTGGGCTACAAGTAAAAAGCTTGGTTTGAAAAATAGATGGGCTAAGATTAAAAGAAATGAGCTTTGACAAAATAAATAAATAAATTTATTCTTTTAATAAGGGAAATATTTAAATCTTAATATTAATGGAATTAATGAACAATATTAATGAGCGGAGGTTGTGTTCCCGCTATGAGTACCATGATTGGTATGTGAGCGATGGATGAATCCCGAGTGTGAGTTGGACCGTGAGAATGGTTTGAGAAATACTAATTGGTACCTGAGTTGTTTGAATGTGATTAAACATGTCATCACGTGCATCACGTGCATTGGGGGGAATTAATTTGAGAGAAATCATTGAGTCTTGAATTGACACGGTTTGATAACCGAATTGAGTGGAATGGGTAATAGCAAGGAATCCATAGTGCGAGCTCTATTTACTACCACCGTTAAGCGAGGGATAATTCCGCTAACCGTGTGCTACAACGAGGGATAATGCCGTTGCGAGCAGTAGGTGATATTGAGATCACTGAGAGAAAGTAATAGAGCAGTAGGTGATAACATGATCACCGAGTGATAGTGCGCACGGACTTGCATATACCTAGGGTACCCGGATTAAAATAGATGAAAATGTGGGAAACACAAAAGCATTGCATATCACGTGCATCACCCTACTTACTGAGCTTTGGCTCATTCTTCTATTGTATTTGTGTGTTGTTCAGGCAAGGGTAAGGTTAAGCTGATCGGGGATGCTACCGGTTCTCGCTAAAAGAGGCTCATGTGTCACTGATAAAAATTAGGAATATCTTTTGTGGAAAAAAAAATACGAGCCTAATTTGTAAATTAAATATCTAGGCATTTTGAGTATTTTGTAAATTATAGAATTGTTCTAAGGATGTTGTAAATTATCCCGTACGTTTTCAACAGTGTAGTTATCTATGTATTTTGTTGTTTATGATGGAGGAAATAGGGGACTTAGTCCCAACAGTGTGGCGAACCTGGTCACGCCAGTTAGGTAACTAGCAAGGGAGCTGGGGGCGTCACAAATGTGCCCTGGAGTCTCATTTGCCCTCCAAATCTTGAACCTTGTACTTGCTACTTTGCTACATGGATTTAAAATAGAAACCGTGGATGATGCACCGATTGATATGTCGGGAGCAGGAGGAATAACGAACATCAAAGCCACACCTCTAAAAGTCCTTCTCACTCCTTGTCTTTCTCCTTGCATGTATGGTGTGTAATAATTATGGAGTGTACCCAAATAAAATAAAACCATATATTGAATATTTCTCTATCGATATGGTTAATTATGGGGAACCTGTTTGTATAAATAAACCCTTAGCGTGTTACGCGCTCCACTCTTTGACTCTCGGCAAGGCATGCATATGTGGGACGTGGGCACTTTATTAGCAATTATTTGCATTACTAGTTATTTTCATCCAATAAGATAAAGGAGACCAAGTGGGTGTTTGGGGCGGCGGTTCAACCTGCGGTTGCGTTGAACCGCTGCCCCAACGCAGATATTTACCAAACGGGGACCCTAGATTTTTTTGTGGGTCCCACTAAAATACCACGGTTCGACCGCGTTTTGAAAAGCATCTTTTAGATGCTTTTCAAAACGAACGCAGCACCATGGATTTCACTTGTTTTCACGCAGACAATACGAGCGAAGCTAATATACTTTCATGCATGTATAACACAAGCCTCAGGCATATTGCCATGTCCATTGTGAGTAGTTGTTGCCTTTCTCTCATTGCCGACGATCCTTCTTCTCACGGCCACTGCCTCCCTCTCTCTCCTCCACAGTCACGACCCTATCTCTCTCTCCATGACCACTACCTCCCTCTCTCTCCTCCACAGTCGCGGCCCTGTCTCTCTCTCCACGACCACTGCCGCTCTCTCTCTCTCTCTCTCTCTCTCTCTCTTTCACAGTCACGGCAGCTCCCACTCTCTCTTCACAGTCACAGCAGTAGCATCAGGTGCAAACTTCAGGCCCTCCTCCCGGTCACCACAGGGCACCATTTCCAACACCGCCATGACAGGAAGAACCACCCCGGCCTCCTCTATCCGTCGGTATAGGTCGGTGACCCTCTCATCACAGTCGGCCATGTTACTGTTCACGTGAACAGTAACTTCATGAATTATAATTCGAAGAAGACGCACGCAGCGCACTGTTTTGTTTTTTGTTTTTTTAACACCAAACGCACCGTTTTGCGTTATAATAAAAGAGTCTTAGCACTTGGGCTGGGCTGCTCTCGGCCCAGCCTAAGTTTGGCAGGGTTGGGCCTTTAGGCCCAACTTCGCTGGCCGACCCACTTATTTAGGTCAAGCCCAGTCCAATTTTTAGAAAAATATATGTAAATTATATTTTAAAAAATTAAAAATTATGTAATTTACTTGAATTATTAATTATATTTTATTATTATGATAATTAAATCTATAATATTTTAAAAAAATATATGTGTATGTCCTTTAATGTAATTTCACAAGTTGACAGTAATATAAAAAACATAATAACCAAACACACGAAACTGCTTTTCATGAACCTCAAACCCAACCACAGTTTTAACCAAACACTTCAATTTCAGTTACGAACTGCAGGTAAAAGCGCTTTTCATGAAATTATTTTTTCTCAACTTCAACCGTAACAACAATAGCAATAGTTGTGCCAAACAGGCTCCAAGTCTTGTTTTGGTTGAGGGGCAGTTCCTATTCTCCGACAACGTACAGTTCTACTCTTCAACAATTATCCCTACTCTTTTGCATTAGTTGTAACGTGTTTTAATTTCTGCTGATTGTAAACGCTATTAGTATATATAGCCATTGGAATTCAATAAAGACAAGTTTTTTGTCCAGAACTCCATCTCCTGTCTTTTCCCTCCCCTCTAGTTCTACACTTCTTAAATTAACTCCATTATAGCACTCATCCATTATTTCCTGTATTTGCTCGCTCACATATCAAGCCTAACTCGTACATAAAGAGAAAAAAACCCAATTAAGTATCACATTAAGTATCATATATGTCAGCTACTGTTTTGGAGAGTGCAAAACCCCCCATTAAGTTTAGTTAATTTTGATTATTTCATTATTTTCTTCATTTTTATTTAATTGCTGTTTGAAAAATCATAATAGAAAAAAAATACAAAATAAATAAATTATTAAGAACACGAAAATAGTTGAGGTTGGAAACTGAACCGATAATTGAGTTTTAATAAAAAGTTTGGGAATTTTTTGGAGGTGGAATGGAAAAAGAAGTGATTTCCTCTACTGCTTTCACTCTAAAAGAAGTTAATCTCTCTGAAGTTAAATGTTCCTCTGTGGCCAATATGGGTTCTTGGGATGATTTTCAGTGGGTGTGGAACTTCAGATGGAAGAGGAAAATCAGAGGTAGAGAGGTTTCTCTTTTCAACTCTTCATTTGAAAAGATTTCAAGAACTGTTATTGTAAAAGGTTTCAAGGACAAGATGATCTAGAAGGCAAATACAAATGGGAAATTCACGGTAAAGTCTGTATGTGAGGAATGACATCTGCTGCTTTTCAATCTCAATCATAGTTCCCCCGAAGGTGGAGATCTTTCGTTGGATGTGTTGAGATAAATTCTGTTTGTTAGTTTGTTAGTTTGTTATCTTTCTAGTTAATAATCTGTTAGTAGTTGTTAATTGATAAGTCAATTACTTCATATACTAAAATGTAACTAGTATATAAGGAGTTGATTGTAATTGAGAAAGCTGAGTGATTCACTTTGAATAAAATACAAAGTGCAAGGATTGACAAATGGTATCAAAGCCAATTCTAAGGACTGATTTGGAGAAGTAAGAAATTAAAGCATCGGGAAAGGGAAAAGGAATGTAAGAGATAGAAGGAGAGCAGCTGAGAGCTGTGATCTGTGATTGAAGGAGAGGACGATCTGCAACTTGCAGATCAAAGAAGGAGAGTTCGATTTTTGGTGTGATTTCTGTGAGGATCAAGTAATCGAACGAGTAAGAACACGAATTCAACACCTGAGTTCGTGATTTCAAAGAAATTCTCGAAGCTTTGTGAGATACTGAGAAGTGAAGGAAATTTCTTGCAAGATTCCTTAAAGATCGTCAGTGAGAGTGAAATTTTCAGTGTGAGAAAGAGAGAAACACCGAGAGTGAGAGATCAACTGAGAGAGAGAGAAACACCGAGAGTACACTAAGAGTGATACCGAGAGCAAAGTCAAGAAGATGACCACGTCTGAATCCTTTGTGCAAGCTGCCATTCCCAAATTTGATGGCTATTATGACCATTGGTCAATGATGATGGAAAACTTCTTGAGGAGCAAGGAACTGTGGTCCTTGGTGGAAGATGGAATTCCAACAGAAGCTCGAGGAGCGGCAGGGAGTGATGCTCAGAAGAAAAGTGAGCAAGAAGCCAAGCTCAAAGACCTAAAAATCAAGAATTACCTATTTTGTGCAATTGACCGAGGGATAATGGAGACGATTCTTGACAAAAATACTTCCAAGGCCATTTGGAACTCCATGAAGCAGAAGTACCAAGGATCAACCAAGGTGAGGCGAGCACAATTACAAGCTCTGAGGAGGGAGTTTGAGCTGCTTGGGATGAAGGAAGGAGAGAAGGTGGATAAATACTTCTCTCGGGTGTTGACAGTGGTGAACAAGATGAAGGTTCACGGTGAGCAGATGAACGAGAATGTGGTTGTTGGTAAGATTCTTAGAACTATGACTATGAAATTTAATTACATAGTATGTTCTATAGAAGAGTCCAATAACCTAGATATAATGAGTCTGGATGAGTTGCAAGGCAATTTGTTGGTCCATGAACAGAGAATGTCTGACTATAGAGAGGAAGAACAAGCCTTAAAAATTGTGCATGATGATCGAATGGTTAAGGGAAGAGGCAGGGGTGCCTCGGGTGTGTTCAAAGGGTTCAGAGGAAGAGGCCGAGGAAGGGGAAGAAACCAATTCAGCAAAGAATTGGTTGAATGCTACAAGTGCCACAGGCTGGGGCACTTCCAGTATGAGTGCCCAGACTGGGAGAGAGGTGCTCACTATGCAGAGCTTGAGGAAGAGGATGAGATGCTCCTAATGGCTCATGTGGAGTTAAAGAATGCAACCCGAGATGAGGTATGGTTTCTGGACTCTGGTTGCAGCAACCATATGACTGGAAATAGACTATGGTTTATTAGTTTTGATGATGAATTTAGACAGTCAGTAAAGTTAGGGAATAATTCTAGAATGGGAGTGATGGGTAGAGGAGATATTAGGATGAATGTTGAAGGGGTTACACAGATAATTACCCAAGTTTATTATATTCCTGAACTGAAAAATAACTTGTTGAGTATTGGGCAATTGCAAGAGAAGGGTTTAGCCATACTCATTAGGGATAATCTGTGTAAATTGTTTCATCCAACTAGAGGGGTTATCATGAAAAGCATAATGTCTGCTAATCGTATGTTTGTGATAATAGCTTCTAGTACCTCTAGAGATAGTGAGCATGCTTGTTTTAAGACTGTGGCTGAGGAAGAAGCACAGTTATGGCACTGTAGGTATGGTCATTTGAGCTATAAAGGGTTGCAAAACCTGTATTACAATAAAATGGTGACTGGGCTGCCACTAGTTAAAGCCCCAAGGGGTATTTGTGAGGGTTGTGTACTGGGCAAACAACACAGGGATCAATTCCCTAGCCATAGTCAGTGGAGAGCACAGAAAAAACTTCAGTTAGTGCACACTGACATATGTGGTCCTATAACTCCTGCTTCCCACGGCAAAAGGAGGTATTTGATCACGTTTATAGATGATCACAGCAGGAAAATGTGGGTGTATTTTCTGAGTGAAAAATCTGAGGCCTTCAGCACTTTTAAGAATTTTAAAGTGTTGGTAGAGTAGGAAATGAATGAGCATATATGCCGTTTGAGGTCTGATAGAGGGGGGGAATTTAATTCCGAAGAGTTTGATAGATTTTGTATGGTGAATGGTATAAGCAGACAACTAACTACTGCTTATACTCCTCAGCAAAATGGAGTTGCTGAGCGAAAAAATAGGGATATCATGAATATGGCAAGAAGTTTATTGATTGAGAGACAAGTACCGAGAGAATTCTGGCCTGAAGCTGTGAATTGGGCAGTATATTTGATGAATAGAAGTCCAACTATGGCAGTGAAGAATAAGACACCTCAGGAAGTGTGGAAAAATCTAACACCCTCGGTTGAACACTTCAAAGTGTTTGGGTGTATAGGTTATGTTCATAACCCAGATCAGAGGAGGAGGAAGTTAGATGATAAGAGCACAAAATGTGTGCACTTGGGGCTAAGTAAGGAATCAAAGGGGTATCGAATGTATAATCCAGCCACTAAAAGAATAATAATCAGTAGAGATGTAGTTTTTGATGAGAATGAGGGCTGGAAATGGGACAAAGAGGGTTCAGAAATCAGTAATGATGTACTGGAATGGGAAGGAGAAATGGATGAGAACTGTAATGAAGATGACCAAGGGCTGACAGAAGAAAGAGAGGGTGAAAGAGAGGCAATCATAGCAAAAAATGAACCTACCACAGCAGAGATAGAACATGAAAGAGGTGAAGAACCTGTAGGAGAAGAAAGTGCAGAAGAAAATCTTGGTGGCCAAGCTGATAAGATGAATGAGAGGCTGCAAGAAAGCTCAAACAGCAGGATGCAAGGAAGAATCAGAAGAAAACCTGAGTGGATGAAGGATCATGTGACTGGAGAGGATCTATTTGATGATGAAGATGAGCATGACCTTGTCATGTATACAGAGGCAGGAGACCCGAATACTTATGAAGAAGCAGCAGTGATTTCAGTATGGAAAAAGGCAATGGAGAGTGAGATACAAGCAATAGAGAAGAATTCCACATGGGTCCTAACTGAATTACCAAAGGGAGCTAGAGCCATTGGGGTGAAATAGATCTATAAGACGAAGCTGAATGAAAGGGGTGAAGTAGACAAATACAAAGCTAGACTGGTGGTACTGGGTTATGCTCAGAAGTATGGAATCGACTACAAGGAGGTGTTTGCACCAGTTGCGAGATGGGATACAATTCGGAGTATCTTGGCTTTGGCAGCACACAAGGGCTGGAATATCTATCAATTAGATGTTAAAAGCGCCTTCTTGCATGGAGAGCTAGAAGAGAATGTGTATGTGGAGCAGCCAAAGGGTTTTATAAAAAGGGGAGAAGAAGGGAAAGTGCTTAAACTCAAGAAAGCATTGTATGGGTTGAAACAAGCCCCCCGGGCTTGGTATAGTAGAATAGAAGCATACTTTGCTTCTGAAGGATTTGAGAGATGCCCCAGTGAACCTACACTGTTCACAAAATCTGAAGGAGGGAAGGTGTTGATAGTGAGCATATATGTAGATGATCTAATCTACACGGGCAATGATGAAGCTTTGATGACTGAGTTTAGAGTGTCTATGAAAAGGGAGTTTGATATGACAGACTTGGGGAAGATGAAGTTTTTCTTGGGTGCGAAAGTGACTCAAGGCAGCAAAGGAATTTATATGAGTCAAAGAAAGTATGCTCAAGAGATTTTGTGCAAATTTGGAATGGAGAACTGCAATTCCACTAAAACTCCTATGATTCCCGGCTGCAAGTTAGATAAAGATATAGGGGGGAATCAAGGTAGACTCGACACAATACAAGCAGATGGTTGGAAGTCTGATGTATTTGACAGTTTCCAGACCGGATCTAATGTATGTGATGAGTTTGGTGAGTAGATATATGGAGAGGCCCACTGAGCTACATATGATGGCAGTTAATAGAATCTTGAGATATCTTAAGGGAACCATTGAATTGGGAATCTGCTTTAAGAAAGGTGGAAATTTTGATGAAATGATTGCTTATTCAGACAACGATTATGCTAGTGATCTGGATGATCGAAGAAGCACGTCGGGATATGTGTTTATAATGAGCTCTGGGGCAGTTGCATGGAGCTCAAAGAAACAAGCTGTAGTCACTTTGTCAACCACTGAAGCAGAGTTCATCTCAGCAGCTATGTGTGCGTGTCAAGCAATCTGGATGCTAAGGGTTCTGTGTCATCTTAAGTGGTACCAGGATAAGTGTGTGATTCTGTGTGATAATTGTTCTACGATCAAGTTGTCCAAGAATCCAGTTATGCATGGGCGAAGCAAGCATATAGCAATCAGGTATCATTTTCTCCGTGACTTGTCGAATGATGGGGTAATAGAGCTGAAATATTGCAGCTCTAAGGAACAGACTGCGAACATTATGACCAAGCCTTTGAAACTTGATGGGTTTGTGAAACTGCGAGAGCAACTTGGAGTATGCAGGATTTCGAACTTGTAAACTGTTCCAGTTTAAGGGAGGATATGTTGAGATAAATTCTGTTTGTTAGTTTGTTAGTTTGTTAGTTTGTTATCTTTCTAGTTAATAATCTGTTAGTAGTTGTTAATTGATAAGTCAATTACTTCATATACTAAAATGTAACTAGTATATAAGGAGTTGATTGTAATTGAGAAAGCTGAGTGATTCACTTTGAATAAAATACAAAGTGCAAGGATTGACAGGATGGCTAGATCTTTCGTTGGATGGCTAGATCTATCAGGCTACACTAAAAACAATAAACACGAGGAGTTTTAGTTAGAAGAGGTATACTGGGTTTAATGATGCAATGTGTTCAATATAGATGTTGAATGTGGAGTTGTTTGATCACTTACTAATTCACTATCACTGTCATTGGAGCATTTGGTCAAAATTCAAAGAATGGCGGGGACTTTCTTGGTGCTTACCTGAGAGTCTTTATGATTTATTCCAACAATGGAAGTTTCTCGACCATGGGGAGTTACAAAGAAAGGTATGGTCAACGTCTTTCTTTGCCATTTCTTGGTCTATATTGATTCTTAGGAATGATATTGTGTTTAGAAACAAGCGACCAAATTATGAGTAAGTTTTCCTCCTGATTTTAACAAGACTGTGTATGGATCAAGAAAATTAGACCCTCTATTAACATGGTCTGCTCCAAAGCCTAGACAACTCAAATGCAATGTTGATGGCTCATCACTAGGCAAACCTGGTATGACTAGTATTGGTGGAGTCTAAGAGAGTGCAATGTAAAAGGTGATATGCTTATTCTCTATATCTTTCTCAAGAGAAGAAATGTTCAGGAGATGTCTAATGGTCGAATCAGACTCTGCAAATGTGGTGCATTGGATTCTTACCCTACGTAATGGACCATGGTATTACCAAGAACTGTTCATCTTGGCTTCTAAGTTTTCATTAGCTTCAAGGACTGTAAACTTCACACATACTAGGAGGGAAGCAAATTATATATGGCTGACCAACTTGCGGAACAAGAAGTTCCGAGAATCTGTGAGTTTGTGGCTTAGATGTGATATTGTGGTGCTGTTTTGATAGTAAAAGGGGTGGGGTTAAAGCATTGGCTGTAGAGTTTTGATGTAGGTGGTTTGCAGCTACATTTATATGATGATAGTGTTTGATGTAGTTGGAGTTTTGATGCAGTTTGTCTTCTGTTGGTTTCCCAGAAAAGGCATCAGCTGTGGCTGTTTGGAAAAAAACCGCCAATTTGCATTAGTTGGTTGATCTAGACGTGCCAATATCAGAGGTTTTGGGGTTTTTTACCAGTTGGGAGTGCAAGTATTACTCTGTTTTGACTTCATCCAACCCCATGGTTTGCTTCCTCTGCCTATCCTAGGCTTTCCATATGTTGCATATAAAGCCTGTATGTGTTCTGGGAGCTGTCTGTGGGTGTTCCTGTGCGCTGGGCATTGTGGATACTGGGAATATGATTGTTCTGTGGGTGTTCCTGTGCGCTGGGCATTGTGGATACTGGGAATATGATTGTTCATCATATATGATGAGGCTAGAAACCATGAGGATGGTGTTTGTGCCCATTACAGCAAAGGGGGAAGGAATATGTGGATTCATGTTGTTGCAGAAGACATTTTCTTGGATGATCAGGAGTCGACAATGGAAGGGACTAGAGATTTGATTGCTTGAACGCAACTTAGATGAAGCTGCTGTTGTTTCTCTCTCACACAAAACTCTCAATTTCAACTTAGATGAAGCTGCTGCTGTTTTCTCTCTCAAAAAACTCTCAATTTCAACCTTTGATTTCTCTCTGAACGCTCCAATATCACTGTTGCACATATCGTCGAGAGGAAATTGAAATAGTGGCCTTTAACCAGGTATTTCATTGACCCAATGAACCAAAATAAAACAGTTAATGACCCGGCATTAACCCAACAAAATATCAACAGACCAGCCACTCAGTAAAGAGAGCTAGACATTGTTACGAGCTTGATTAAATATCGCGAATACTCTTTTTTTTTAAAGTGTCTAATAACTACTGATAATTGAAGGAGCCAGAGACCTCCCAAGAACTATACTTTTAATTTCAGAAATTGCATAAATATTTCATCAGATCACGACCTTAAATAGACATCCTAAATATATTTGATAACTAACCATGACTTAATTAACTATCCATTAAATAACTGCTTATTACAAATTAATTAACTATTAAATAAACTGCTAAAGTAAATACTAGTCCCCAAAATACAAATAATTGTGTCCTGCCTCGTAGTAAATACGAGCTAATTTACCCGCGTGATGCGCTGTTTTTTTTTCTATGTATGAAATTGATTGATTTTATACGTGTTGTAATTGGTTAATTTAAAATTTAAGTAGTAAAATTGTAATTGATAAAAGTTGTTAGAAACAATTTTTTTCTCGCCTAAAAGTAATTAAATGTTGCTACTGTTAAATTTTTTTGATAAAATATGTTAGAAATGATAACTTTTTTCTATGTTGAAAACTGATTGTTTTTATATGTGTTTTATAAAAAAAAAATTCTGACCATTAATAATTTTATTACATGTTACAAAATTTGGCATTGATTGTGGCAAAACGTATGGTATTTTTTATTTTATTTTAATAGATAATTTGATATATTTTTTCAATGTCTTGTCAACGTGCAGTTTCATTTTTTTTTAACGTAAAATGAGAGTTGTAAAATCGTATATAAAAAAAGGAGCAGAATTGTTTTTGAAAAAAAAATTGATCAATGATTTTTTGTCACAATTCTTATAGTTGTCATTATAAATATTATATATATAATTAATATTTTAATTATTATTGGTCATATTATCAATAATACCATAGTTTTTTTGTTAAAAAAATATTTTTTTTATTTTATTTTAAGAAAAAAAAATAGGTGTGTGCGTGTGTGTAGACACCTAGCCTCATATATTTATATATAAAAAAACCTTACAAATAATCATTATCATTATTTTTAATGCCTTAACTATAATAATTATAAATTTTCACAACTACAAATATTAACAAAAAAATAATGAGAAAAAAAATTATATTATCTTATATAGAGATATATTAGTATTAACACACTGAAGTTACTGTTCGTTAGGAGTAAAATATAATAAGAAATAATGGAAATTAGACTTCACCCCTTATGCCAAATCAGCAATTTTGTTGTTTGTGAGGGCAAAACAGTAGTTAATGAGATCGTGCATTGTTCATGGACAATATGTAAGGACCGTGATACCCTTGCAAGTAAAAATGTTTTCTTTTATCCTTTTTAAGGGATAAAATTATTATTTTACAATGCAAAAATAAAATAAATCAATAAATCAATGAACCAACTTGAAAATTTAGTATTATTATTGTCATCTATATTAATTTGTCTCATTGTGAATAGTAGGTGACCGGTGAGTAGTTTTAGTTTTTAGATAATTAAAAAGAGTAAAAAGTCTTTTGGCAGTGTGTCTTTTTTCTTTCTTTCTTTCTTTCTTTAGCTTTCAATTAAAAAGAGTAAAAAGTCTCCTGAAGACAAACTTTCTTGGACGGGCAACGTGTAGACATCCATCCTGGGTAGCTTTTGGCATTTTGTTTTCTTTCTTTAGCTTTCAATTAAAAAGATAGGAATGAAATGAAAAATGAGATCAGGCTGCACCGTTACCGTCCACAGTGCACTGAATGTGGATGATATCTTTTAGCTATTTAGATAATAATTAATTAACTTCTACTCCCTTTATAAGTAGAAACCCTAATTAGTTGTTTTCTGTCATTTGTTGGGTGTATAGCAGTCATGTACAACACTTATTCACCTATTAACTTTACGATAAAACTTTAATTCTTAAATTTTATTTTGTTTTTGTGATACTTTAAAAAATAATATTTCTTTTTTTTTTCTCTTTATTCTACAAGTTAAATGATTTTTTTAAGCTAATAATATTTATTTTTATTTTATCATTTATTTATTTTTTATTTGTTCTTTTATTAAAGTTTTTAGGTTTTTTTTTATTCTTCAATTTAATTTTTTCCCATTATTTACTTAATAATAATAATAGTTTTAGTTTTTTTTCTTCCTTCTTTTTTTGTGAAAGTTTTCTATTTTTTGTTGTTGCGATCATTTGAAAATTAATATTTTATATTTTTTCTTGTTGTTCATTTTTTTATTTTTAATTATTCTTCAAGTAAGATGATTTTTTAAGCTAATAATATTTATTTATTTATTGTCATTTATTTTATTTTATTATGTTTTTGATGTTATTTTTGTAAATAAATAACTTTTATGATTTTTTTTTATTTATGATATTCAAATATCACATAAACAAGAAAAAAAAATATAGTTATACGTAGACAAATGAGTGGAAAAATTGGACCAAATTATCTACAATGAAAAAATATATGAGTAACTGGCCTTGCCCCTCGCAGCAGCTAGAACCAATTTTTATTTATTTATTTGATTTAATCTTTCTTTTTCAATTATTTATGTCATAATAATAATAATAATAATAATAATAATAATTTTAGTTTTTTTTCTTGCTTCCTTTTTTGTTAAAGTTTTCTATTTTTTGTTGTTGTAATCATTTGAAAATTAATATTTCTTATTTTTTCTCATTGTTCTTTTTTTTTTTTTATTATTCTTCAAGTAAGATGATTTTTTAAGCTAATTATATTTATTTATTGTCATTTATTTTATTTTTTTATGTTTTTGATGTTGTTATTGTAAATAAATAACTTTTACGGTTTTATATGTATGATATTATAATATCACATAAAAAAAAAATAAAGTTACACGTAGACAAACGGGTGAAAGAATTAGACCAAATTATTTGAATAAAAAAAATATATAACTTGCCTTGTGTTTCACAATAAGCTAGAATGAAATTTTTAAATATGTAAAAAAAAATGTGAATGGTCCTAAATTGTTTTTATTATGCTATACATCTGAGCGAAATAATCAACCTACAAAACTTTTGATTATTTTTTTTATATTTATTTTATTATCGATAAGGTGTTTAAAATAATAATAACAATTACTTTTAAGATATTGTTTTTCTGAAAAATATATGAGACTAATTATATATTTTGATAGTTATTTAATATTAACGCCTTAATATATATATATATATATATATATATATATATATATATATATATATATATATATAAACAAATGAATTAAGTTATTTTTAAAAGAATCTCAAATTAATTTAACCTTGATGTTCTAAAATAATTTTAATATAGTAACATGAAGAAGAAATTTAAAATAAAAATACAAATTATAAAAATAATTATGATGATAGCGATAGGATTGTCAATAATAATCAGAATATTAATTATTTATAATAATAATAATTATAATAGTAACTATAATATTTATGATAATTTAATAATAATTATTATGATAATTTAACAACAACAACAACAACAACAACAACAACAACAATAACTAGATAATAATTATAATAATTTAACATTAACAACAACAACAACAACAATAATAATTAGATAATAATTAAAATAATTCAATGATGAATATTGTTTTGTTACAATTAACTTTTGCGTCTCTACAGGGTATCGTTATATTATTGGTCCTCATTTAATTATTTGTTTCATAGAAGAGTAAATTTGGGCGACTTGACCCCAATTGACAACTTGTCTTCTTTGATCACTTGCTTTATTACTTTCCAGCTAGAGCTTGACACGTATGTTAAAATCGTTTTCATCACTTTTTTTTTTATAGTTATTATTGAAAAACTCAAAAATCATTTTCATTGCCGCGTTAATTTAGTGTTTTTTTTAAGTAGCAGATTTAAAATAGAAAAAAAACAAATTTAAAATTTAATTAAGAAAATAATATAATTTATAAAATCACAAATAGCATGTATGACTTGAGAATCACATATAACATAACATGTGTGACTTCTTGAAAAAAGTATTATTTTTTTTAAGGCTATTTTAGATATAAAAAACATAATATTTAAAGAATTATATTGATCTTGCTTGAATTATACATATACTAAAAGAAAAGGGTGTTTTCATGTAGAAATAATATAATAATATATTTTTTACTTTAATGGTGATGAAATTATGATTTTCAAGATTTTTTAAGAAAAAAAATATTTTTTTCTCTTTATACTAGGTGTTTTTATCATTTTATACTTGATCTATTTATCACCATTTTTTTCTCTTATTTTCATTATTTGTAATATTTTTTAATTTTTTCTTCTTCTTTACACTTTTGTTTGTAAAAAATACATTTAAAAAAAAAATTATATCATCACCCTACACTCGGCCTACTTATACCCTTGCTTTTGTTCTTATCTTTATACTTTTTTTATTTTTTTTGTAATATTCTTTTCTTATCATTTTTTCTTAAATAAAACTTATTATAATTACAATATCATTTTATTCTTCATCTATGTTAAAAAAATCAAACAATCAACAGGCGATTTCCCAAAAATATGATCACCTTCATGAATATATGCTTTAGGAAATCCCATGCTTTAGAAATCTTTCCTGTTGTAAGAATATATGCGTGGGATTGGCGACAACATGCGAACACCGATGATTAGTTTGCATTGCACGGACAACATGTGCGGGGGAATCACATGCATGAATACTGCATTTCTTCGTGATAATTGAAATCCTCGACATCATATTTGGATCGATGCATTCGATGATATTCTCATGCCTCTACTGTATATAATAAGTGTTAGGCTAATTATATGTTTTAATATTTATTTAACATTTACACTTGAATATATATACATATATATTAATTTTTTGAAATCTAAAATTAATTTAATTTTAGTATTCTGAAATATTTTAAATATAATAATATGAATAATAAATCTTAAAAAATAAAAAAAATAATTGAATTTCTTTTTATATAAAAAACACTTCAAACTAAAAATATATCAAACTAGACAAAGATAAAAAAAAATACAAAAAAAAAAACATATAACAAATCACTAACAACAAAAGATTAACTATACATAAATAAGAGAGATTTCACTCTTATTTCACACTATCAAAACTAAATTTATTGTATTTTTTAACGCAAATTGTATTTAATACAAATAAAAATAACAATAAATATTAAAAGTCTAAACTAAAAATATAAGTATATAAATATAAATAAAAAATTAAAAACTATCCTTGAAAGCCCCAAAAAAAAAAGATATTAAAACTACACTAAAAAAAAAACTAAAATACAAAAATAAAAAATTATGTAGATTAAAACGAGTCTGCTGCGAAACATGGGGTGATGGCTCGTGTTCTCTAATCACGCTTGAGCTTCTCCCAAATCATTTACCATCAACACCATTTATTTTTATTTATTTATTTTATTAAAAGATAAGTTCAGTGTGAATCCACAAATTACTTGACATATTACCGTGTGTTTTTTGCTCATTGTGAATCCACAAACCACTTGTTATATTACCGGGTTTTTTGCTGAATTTCCATCAACTAGATGGCGAACTTAATATAATTCTTTTTATATTCATATATAAATTAACCAAGCTCAATAAATTAAAATTATTTCAGATCGATCAAATTTCTTTTTATCTAAAATAGTGAACACATACAAATTTAAACGAATATATATAATTATCAAGACGGTTTAAAAACCTTTTTCTTTTTCTTTTAACTTTGTTATTTTGAAATTAGCAATAACATCCTCTACCTCTCTTTCAACAAGTAATATCAGATTATCTCCCTTGACAATTCACTTTTGTTTTTGTTTTTTTTTTATTATTATAATAATATACAGCTATTACGAGCTTAGATATCTTTTTTATTTGGAGAAAGATACTCGTCTCGATTAAATGAATCCGAAGAATTTTCCATTGGCATCACGATCATGAGGAAAAATCAAGGGTGATCCAGTTTTTGGAGAGTTCCAGTTCGATATTATCACAGTTTCAGCCGACATCTCTTACCAACTATGTCATCCTTATCTACCAATACTATTATAGTTTCAGCCCCCGTCCCTCGAAAAAAACAAACTGATAAAGGGTGATCACAGGCCTGCATGTCCTATATATAGTAAAGGCATACACGACGACCTAAACCAACATTACACAACCACAAGTACTACTTGTAACGGTGAATATATTTCATCAAATTACCTCCAATCTCTAAGAGCAAATCATCAATAATCAGTTCATGGATTCTCCCTTTCAGTTCTCAGCAACTGCTGTACTACTGATTGTATTTACCCTTATTACACCATCTATCTACTATTTGTTTTGGATAAAGGAAAACAGGAAGAGAGCACCGCCGGAAGTTGCAGGTGCATGGCCTCTTATTGGCCACCTTCATCTGCTAGGAGGCTCACAACCACCCCATATAAAATTCGGAAACTTGGCTGACAAGTATGGCCCGATATTCACCATGAAGCTTGGAGTCCATCGATCTTTGATCGTGAGTAATGCGGAGATGGCTAAGGAGTGTCTAACGACAAATGATAAAGTTTTCGCTACTCGACCTACAACTCTTGCAATGGATATCATGGGCTACAACTACAGCATGCTTGGTTTTAGCCCCTACGGGGATTATTGGCGCCTGATACGCAGGATAACGACTCTCGAGGTTCTCTCTAATCATCGACTGGAGATGTTCAAAAGTGTTAGAGAGGATGAGGTAAGGAATGCTATTGGAGCGTTATACCAGCAATGGATCGACAACAAAGGTAATTCACAAAAAAAGCTTTTGGTGGAGATGAAGGGGTGGTTTAGTGATATAACTTTAAATGTTATATTGAAGATAATTGTTAACAAACGATATGTGGATTATGGAAGTCTTAGGGAGAAAAAGCCGAGCGATGAATGGAGAGATTCACTGAGAAGATTTTTTGAACTGTCAGGAATGTTTGTAGTTGCTGACGCGCTTCCATTTTTAAGATGGATGGATTTGGGAGGAGTTGAGAAGGCAATGAAAAGGACAGCGAAAAATATAGATCACGTGGTTGAGAAATGGTTACAAGAGCACAAGCAGAAAAAAGATTCTGGGACACCTAAAAGAGAAGAGGATTTCATGGATTTGATGTTGTCTGTTTTGGATGATACTGAAGAGCTTTCTAATTGCGATGTTGATACCATCAATAAGGCTACATGTCTGGTATGCTACTTTTCTTCAAACTTATGGTGTATCATTAAAGCTTACAAGTTTTCTCAACACCCATTCCTTATATTAAACTGAAAAATAAAAATTTAAAAGATTATTTATTTACATGCTGCTTTTCATTTGATGAATTAAAATTAATTTTCTTCCACTTGCAAACCTGAAATTGAGAAGAATGGTCTGACAAAGCTCGAAATTTGTTGAGAGGAGATAGGACTCATGGAATTCTAATGAATTACCATTAATTGCTTACATTTGTAATCATGTAATACAATGATCTAGTCAATACTTTTTTTTATTTATTAATATCATACGTAGAAAAATAAAATATAAAAGAGGGACTTAAGAGTAAATAGCAGCTTACATATCATTTTCAATATGAATATGACTTTAAACAAGTAGTTTTGAATGTATTATTTTCTCAAATATTTTGTAGACTCTTATTCTAGCAGCATCAGACACTACAACAATTACATTGACTTGGGCTCTCTCTTTACTACTAAACAATCGCGATGTCCTAAAGAAAGCACAAGATGAACTAGATATCCATGTTAGTCAAGAAAGGAAAGTGAAGGAGTCTGACATGAAAAACTTGGTCTACTTACAAGCTATTATCAAGGAAACCTTTCGTTTATATCCCGCTGCACCATTATCTGTACCCCATGAATCGATGGAGGAATGTACTGTAGGTGGCTACCATATTCCTGCTGGCACATGCCAATTCACAAATATCTCAAAGATTCACCGAGATCCAAAAGTGTGGTCAGATCCAGATGAGTTTCGACCTGAAAGGTTTCTTACCGATCACAAGAACTGTGATTTTCAAGGCCAACATTTTGAGTTGATACCATTTGGTAGCGGAAGAAGAATGTGCCCTGGAGTCTCATTTGCCCTCCAAATCTTGAACCTTGTACTTGCTACTTTGTTGCACGGGTTTAAAATAGAGAGTCTAGATGACGCGCCGATTGATATGACTGAAACTGGAGGACTAACCAACATCAAAGCCACACCTCTAAAAGCCCATCTCACTCCTCGTCTTTCTCCCGGCTTATATGATCTGTAATAAATATGTAAAACCTATCTATCTTAATTGAAGTCGAGAAATTATATAAAGTTTGCTATGGATGAATCTCGGTATACAATGTGAAAAATCTATGAAGGAAAGGAAGTAAAAATAAAATAAAAAGTTTGAGAATTAGAAGTGCTTATTTCTCAAAGCAACAACATACTTCTTATTCCTTAACATATTCATACTAGTATAGCTCAATCTATTGTCGAAAGAATGAATCCAAGTAAGTTTCTGCTTTCTTTACGAAAGAATATGAAGAAAAAACTTCAAATCCCATTGTCCAAGATGAGTTTAATTCTAACTTATTTTGTGAAAATTCACCATAAACCAAGCTTTGACACTGGTGAAATAGACAAGGATAGTGGAATACACAATGGATTATACCCCACTAATTTTCTTATTAATGTTTATCTTGCATTCTTTTCCCATCATTTCAGTCACCGTGGAGCTTTTGATCATTTGTTTTTTTTTTTTTTTTGAAATGATTTTCTTTTCTGTATTAAAAATATCTTTCGACATTTGTTCATGTGTTTGGTAAATATCCTGAAATATATATATATATATATATATATATATATATATATATATATATATATATATATATATATATATATATATATATATATATATATATATATATAAACATGTTTTATTTTAGAGACAAAAATACAAATTAGTTTTAAAATAATATTATAAAATTACAAATGACATGTATGACTTGAAAATCACATATAACATAGCATATGTGACGTATTTAAAAAAATATTATTTTCTTAAAACTATTTTAGATATAAAAAACATAATATTTAAATAATTATATTGATCTTGCTAGAATTATATATATACTAAAACAAAGGGTGTTTTCATGTAGAAATAATATAATTATATATTTTATTTTATTTTTTACTTTAGTGGTGATGAAATTATAATTTTTTAGAAAAAAAATAATTTCTCTCTCTTTATACTTGGTGTTTTTATCATTTTAAACTTGGCCTATTTATCACCATTTATTCTCTTATCTTCATTTTTTTGTAATATTTTTTAAGTTTTTTTCTTTTTTAAAATGTTTTTTGGAAAAAAATATTATTTTTTAATTTTATTATATCATCACTCTACACTTAGCCTACTTATACCTTTCCTTTTGTTCTTATTTTTATAATTTTGTATTTATTAGTAATTATCTTTTCTGTTCACTTTTTTTTTAAAAAAAAAACTTATTATACAAAGACTAAGAGGGTGTTTGAAATTGTAGTGCAACCAGAAGTTGCAAAAAAATTGAGAATTTGGGTGTTTAGTTAATTCTGAGAAGCTAAAATTTATCCATGAGACCCACCTAATTTAGTGTTGAATTGCGTTGCTATGGGGTTGGGGTGGGAATTGGGAAAATATATTTTATATGTTAAAATAAATAATAATATATTTTTATACTAAAATAATAATAAAATATTATTATTTACTATATTTTCTTATAAAAAATATATTTTTAATATTAAAATAATCTAAAAATTAATTAAAATAAATAAATATATTATAAGGAGATCACAATATAATTTTTGTCTTATAATCCTAATTTTATTTCAGATGATATTTTACTATATGTTGTTTTGGGATCGCAAAGGCCTTCACGTATGGATTTATAGTTCGTAATGAAATTACAAGTAATTTGATGAGCAAATAAAAACAAGTGTCTAATTTACTTGAATTATTAATTATATTTTATTAGTATAATTCTTAAATATTTAAAAAACACCACACACACACACTTTAAAGTAATTTCATAAACTAAAAATAATATGAAAAGTTTGGTAACCAAACACTTGAAATTGCTTTTCATTGACCTCAAATTGCTTTCCTTTTGTTCTTATCTTTATAATTTGTATATATATGTAATTCTATTCTCTTTTCACTTTTTCTTAAAAAACACTTATTATACAAAGACTAAGAAAATAGTGTTTTGTTGTAGTAATTACAATATTATTCTATTCTTCATCTTTGTAAAAATTAGTTTGGGATCTTATATATTTTTATTAATGTATATGATATTTATTATATGTAAACATTGAATTTTTGATTGATGGTTATATTTTTTACTCAATATAAAAGAAACACGTCAATAACATCTATATGTTAATTACTTTTTATAAAATCAATTATTTAACCTGCAATGAGTTGAATAAACATATCAACATCTTGTTTTTTTAATTTATTAACACATGATTTTGTATGTACTTAATTAAATACAAGCATAGACTCTTTGATTTATAAATATATTTTATTTAAAAAAACATTTGAAAAAGTAGCATGTTTATTTGATTTTGATCAAAAATAATTATCCAATCAACAACGAAGTCCGAAGTACAAGCCAAATAATTACTTTGTCAACCGTTACTAATTCTTGCTAGAAATATATTCTTAATACAAAAAAAATACAAATAATAGCAATTTAGTTAATTTGTAAATAAATAATTACATATTCTATTAATCGTTAATTTGTATTATAATTTTAAAATCGTAAAAGTCCCCCCAACACACCAATTACACGACTCGAAAATCAAACAATCAACAGGCGATCACCTTCATGAATACCGCCTCTCTTCTTGAAATCCTCGATTTCCTGTTATAAGAATATATGAGTTGACTTCGACACACGTAGTGCTGAGTTTTTTTATGTAGTAAATTAATTAATTATTATGTATATTTTTATTGATTAACTAGAAATTTAATTATTTAAATATTATTAATAAAATCTATTTCAAATGAGTTATTTGTTTTATACATCAAAGTGATTAAATGTTGTTATTATTTGAAATATTTGAATAATTATTTAATCAATAAATTGTCTATGTATATCGAAGCACAGAGCAAGTGACTCATATATTTTTTAATTGTAAATAATTTATCCCAATTTTTCCACACATTTTATTTATGTGTGATTTTATATATTTTTTTATTTACATAATATTAAATCTTGCATGTCATACATAAAAAAAACCGTGAAAGTCAATTTTGAACAAAAACAACATTGACTAATGATTTATTTTTATTTTTATTACATTTTAATAATCATAATTATTAAATTATCATAATTATTATAGCTGTTATTATAATCATTATTGTAAATAATTAATATTCTAATTTTTACTGATAGTATTGTTATAATTATTGTCAATATTATCACAATAATCATCATTATAACTAACATCATTATTTTTATTAATATTATATCAATTATTATTAGTATTATTATCATTATTCTATTTTTTTTTTACATTATTGATATTTTTATATTATTTAATAAGTTATCATCATCATCATCAAAACCATAATTAGTTATATCAAAAGCACTATAACCATTACAATAAATTATAATCATTGTTATCATGATAACTTATAATGTTACTATTATTCTCAAGATCATAATATCTCAAATTATTATTATTAGTACTCTTAACTTACCCCAAGAAATTAAAAAAAACTCGAAAAAAATTAACAAAAGAGTAAGCAAAAAAAAACACATCTCAAATTATTACTATTATTGCTTATATAATGAAAAAGATATTACCTAGAAGAATAAAAATATTAAAAATTATAAAAAAAGAGTAAAAAAATAAATGAAAAAAGAAAAATAAATATTATTAGCCTTAACAAAATCATTTGAAAAAAACATCTTAAATGATTATTATTATTATTGCATAAATAAAGAAAAAACAAAATCACCTCGAAGAATAAAAAAATATAACAAAAGAGTAAGAAAAAAATAAAATAAATGACAAAATAAAATAAATATTATCCTTAAAAAAATCACTTGAAAAACAAATATAAAACTATTATTACTATTATTGCATAAATAATGAAAGAAAAAAAATTATCTCCAAGAATAAAAAAAATAAAAAATTATAACAAAAGAGTGAGTAAAAAAATAAAATAAATGACAAGAAAAAAATAAATATTACTAGAACTAAAATTATATTTGACTTGAAGAATGAAAAAAATAGAAGAAACAAAAAAAAATATTAATTTTCAAATGATCACTGATACAAATTCAAATTGAATGACTAAATATAAAATGCAACCCCAATAAAAGAGTAAACAAAACAAAACAAAAACTAAAACTAAGAGCATATACATATACATATGAATAAAAATAGGAATTAATGCATATACATATATATATATATATATATATAAAGGAATCAAATTCAAATAAAACAATTACAACTATAAAAATCGAAATAAAAATAACATATATGATTGATTTCAATCAAAGGATCAAATTTTAAAAAAAAAAAATCAATCTTTGATGCTAAAAATATTAAGGGATTTAATATTAAACCCAAAATTAAAAGAATAATGACCAAAATAAAAATGCAATATATGATAAATTTTAATTCAATTATAGAATTGAAAAAAAATCAAATTATTATACCAAAAATATTAAAGAATTTAATACAAAACCAAAAATTAAAAGAATGATTTTAAAAAAAATCAAAACATGATTAAAACTAAAATCAAAATAATACAAAATAAAAATATATATTATAAAAAAATACAATACCAAAATAACACATTAAAATACTCTAAAACCAAAATATTTCATATTAATAAAAAAAAAAATCAACCGAAATACAATCGACAACATTGCATTCCATATTTTCAAAAACACACTAAGTTCATAAAAAGTATATTCATGAATGGAAATGTGGGAGTCAACTCAATCTTAACAGCACCATTAATTTGTATATTTGATCTCAGCGCAAGTAGGCACATGGGACTCTTCATCCTGCGATACAGGTTGCAGCTTACCCGATATTTTTAAATTGATAGTGTTTTGTACAGTTGTTTTTTAAATTATTTTTTATTTGAAAATATATTTAAATAATATATAATATTTATTTTTTAAAATTTATTTTTGATATTAACATATAAAAACTATCTGAAAACATTTAAAAATTTATTTTGAATAAAAAAACCCCAATAATTTCCTTGTAAAAATGTATTTAAAAAAAAAAAAAAACTACATATGACCTACGACGGTGCAATGATGGGGTTCAGCCCATATGGGCCTTATTGGCGGCAAGTCCGCAAAATAACCACGGTTGAGTTTGTATCTACCTCTGAGCTTTTTTAATTGTTTATGTTTTTGATGTTGTTTTTATAAAACAATTATTTTTACGGGTTTTTTTTCATGTATGATACTCTAATATCATATAAATAAAAAAATATATAAAATTACACATAGATAAAAAGATGAAAAAATTGGATCAAATTATTTATAATAAAAAATATACGAATAACTTGTCTTGCGCTTCGCAACAGCTAAAACTAAATTTTTAAATATGTAAAAGTAATGTGAACGGTCTTACATTGTTTTTATTATGCTATACATTTGAGCGAAATAATCAACCTGCAAAACTTTTGATTATTTAATTTTTGTGTATATTTATTTTATTATGGATAAGGCGTTTAAAATAATAATAACAATTACTTTTAAGATATTGTTTTTCTAAAAAATATATGAGAATAATTATATATTTTGATATTTGATTAATATTAAAGCCTATATATATATATATATATAAACAAATGAATTAAGTTATTTTTAAAAGAATCTCAAATTAATTTAATCTTAATATTCTAAAATAATTTTAATATAATAATATGAACAAGAAATCTTAAAAAATAAGAATTTTTTTTCTTATAACAATAATTATAGTGACAGCAATAGCATTACCATTAATAATTAAAATATTAATTATCTATAATAATGATTATGATCACAACTATAATAATTACGATAATTTAATAATAATAATAATAATAATAATTAGATATTAATTAAAATAATTTATTGATTGATATTGTTTTTATTATAAAATAACTTTTGTGCCACTACAGGGTATGGTTATATTATTGGTCCTCATTTAATTAATTGTTTTATTGAAGACTAATTTTGGGCGGCTTGACTCCAGTAGATAACTTGCCTTCTTTGTTATTTGCTTTATTACTTTCCAACATAGAGTTTGAGATGCATGTTAAAATTGTATTCATCACTTTTCTTTTTATAGTTATTACCAGTGAATTTGCCCCGATTTTTTTATTTATATAAAAAATCGATTGATTTTCTATGTGTTATAATTTTTTATTTGAATATTTAATAAATAAAATTATAATTTATAAAATCTATTATAAACGGATTTTTTTTCACTGAAAAGCGATTGAATATTGCTACTGCTAAAACTCTTTTGATAAAATTTATTAGAAATATTTTTTTTTCTACGTATGAAACTGATTGTAAAATTTATTGTTCATATTATTATATTAAAAATATTTTAGAATAATAATAGTAAATTATTATTTTTTGAAAAATAATATATATATATATATATATAAAGAGTCTCATATATTATAAGAAAAAAATATATTATAAATAATCATTACCATTATTTTGAAAACCTTGTCTATAATAATAAGAAATTTCAACACCTAACAATACTAAAACAAAATAAATGACAAAAAAAAAATATTATTAGATTTGAAAAAATTATTTGAATTGAAGATTTAAAAAAAAGAGAAAAAATAGACAATATTATTTTTGAAATGATCACCAATATAAATTAAAATGTAAATATTAAAAAACTAAACTCAATAGCAGTGGAAATAATAAAATTGATGAGAAAAACATTCCATAATTTTTTTGTTTTCATATTATGATACTAAAAGTATTTTAGAACAATGATATTAATTTTTTAAAAAAAACAAATTAGGCTATATATATATATATATATATATATATATATATATATATATATATATATATATATATATATATATATATATATATTAAGGCTCTAACATTAAATAAATATCAAAATATATAATTAGGCTGACATATTTAAAAGAAAATAAAACTTACAAATAATGATTATTATTATTTTGAATGTTTTATCTATAATAATTAGAAAATTCAATGCCTAATAATATCAACAAAAAAATAAATATTATTATATTTAAAGAACTTGTTTAACCTGAAGAATAAAAAAAATAATAAATATTATTTTTGAAATGATTACCAATACAAATTAAAATTTACACATTGAGAAAAATCTGAATAATAGTGGTAAAAACAAATTGGAAACAATAATTAAGAGCATGTACATATAAACATGGACAAAAATAAGAATTAAAAGTATAAGGGATAAAATAAAAATATATATATGTAATAAATCTAATTTAAAGGGCAAAATTGAAATAAATACTAATATACAAATTCCATAATCCGAAATAAAACCAGAAATTAAAAGAACTGGGACCGAAATGAAACTTAAATACGTAATTTATCTGTATGGAAGGATAAAATTGACAGAAATCAAAATTTGAAATCAAAATTATTAAGGATTTATGATTAATTTGCTCGAAAGGATAAAATTGAAATAAATCAAAACTTTGATACCAAAATTTTAAGGATTTCAGGCCAAAACGCAAAATTAAAAGCATTGGGACCGAACTGAAACTAAACTATATGATTACTTTGAATTGAAGGGCGCAATTGAAACAAATATATTATAAATAATCATTATCATTATTTTGAATACCTTGTCTATAATAATAAGAAATTTCAACACCTAACAATACTAAAACAAAATAAATGACAAAACAAAAATAAATATTATTAGATATGAAAAAATTATTTGAATTGAAGAATTAAAAAAAAGAGAAAAAATAGACAATATTATTTTTGAAATGATCACCAACAGAAATTAAAATGTAAATATTAAAAAACTAAACTTAATAACAGTGGAAATAATAAAATTGATGAGAAAAAAATTCCATAATTTTTTTATTTTCATATTATGATAGTAAAAGTATTTTAGAACAATGATATTATTTTTTTTCAAAAAAACTTAGACTATAAATATATATATATATATATATATATATATATATATATATATATATATATATATATATATATATATATATATATATTAAGGCTCTAACATTAAATAAATATCAAAATATATAATTAGGCTGACATATTTAAAAGAAAATAAAACTTACAAATAATGATTATTATTATTTTGAATGTTTTATCTATAATAATTAGAAAATTCAATGTCTAATAATATCAACAAAAAAATAAATATTATTATATTTAAAGAACTTGTTTAACCTGAAGAATAAAAAAAATAATAAATATTATTTTTGAAATGATTACCAATACAAATTAAAATTTACACATTGAGAAAAATCTGAATAACAGTGGTAAAAACAAATTGGAAACAATAATTAAGAGCATGTACACATAAACATGGACAAAAATAAGAATTAAAAGTATAGCATTAAAAGTATAAGGGATAAAATAAAAAATATATATGTAATAAATCTAATTTAAAGGGCAAAATTGAAATAAATACTAATATGCAAATTCCATAATCCGAAATAAAACCAGAAATTAAAAGAACTAGGACTGAAATTGTCGCGACGACGATTTTTCGCGCTTCGCGCCCCGCCGTCCCCCGTGGTTTGGGAGACAACGGTGCGCGGTGAAAATTAGGATGTTTGTTTATAGCCGTAAAATTTACGACTATAATTATTCGGAGTCGCCACCTAGTATTAAGGTCACTAGGAACCTGATGGTCTGCGAGAGTCTTGGGTAAGGGGACTTGTTGTGCAAGGGGAAGACGCATCACCCCCAGTGCACCCTACCTAAGGTAAGCTGCATTGTTGTTTGATTGTTTTTTCCTAAGTTAAAAATTTTTACACTGCATTTAAAAAGGAAAAATATTTTTTTTGTCCGCGGGTATACTTTACGATGTAATTTTACACCGCAGTTAAAAACCTTTTTTTTTTTTTTTACTACGAATGTACCTTACATTGTAATTTTACATCGTAGTTAAAAGTTCTTTTTATCTGCAAGTGTACTTTACAATGTAAATTTACACCGCGAAAACTAAAACAAAATAATTATTAAATTATTTTTGACATTTTGGCCGAATGCCAATGGATAATCGTAAACTGGTTACGATATCCAATTTTCGTTCAAAATATGTGAAAGATGCAACATACTTTTTTTTTATGAAAAATATGCATGGAAAAACCTTGGAATTCGGCCGTATGCACGAAAACAAACACATTTTTTTGTTTTGTTTTTTTTTTAAATATATTTTTTTTGTTTTTTTTAAAAAAATAATAATAATAATAATAAAAAAAATTCCGGGCTGGGCTAAAGGCCCACCACCGTTGGGATGGGCTGGGCCGAGAGCAGCCCAGCCCCACATTTTCTTTATTTCTGTTTTTTTTAATTAAAAAAAACACATAAACAGTGCAGTGCAATTTACGTGAATAGTGACGTGAACAGTAACTTGATCGGCCGACCACCACGAGAGAGTTACCTGCTACTGCCGTTGGGTAGAGGACGTCGAGGTGATGATTCCTGTCGTGGTGGCGTCAGAAACGGAGGCTCGTGGTGGCCGGGAGGAGGACTGGAAGTGTCGGGTCTGTGGCGACTTTCCTCTGCTGCTTCGCCGGAGCTGCTGCTGTTAGTCGCCGGAGCTGGAGAAGAAGGCTGGGCTTGCTGCAAGGGAACTTCTGGAGGTCACCGGAGCTGACTAGAGGAGGAGGGGCTGCTTGATGCGCCGGTTTGTTAGAGAGAGAGTGGCACCGTCGGGGAGAGAGAATGAGAGAATTGAAGGGCTTACTGCAAGGGAGAGAGAGTGACGCCGATGGTGGTGTCTTCCCGGGGATGAAGAAGAGAGGGAGAGACGCTGCCGTCTGGTTTTCAAAGAGAGAGAGAGGAGCCGTCGGGGATAGAGAGAGTGGCTGTGGGCTGACAAGAGAGAAGGAGCTGCTGCACCATCGGGGAGAGAATGAGCTTGCTGTTTCACGTGCAAGAGCTGCTGTGAGTTGAGAGAGAGAGAGAGTGGGTCACCGTCAGGGAGGGAGAGCTGATCGTTGGCTGCGTTGGTTCAGCTGGAGACGAGGAAGATGGCTGGTGCTGCTGTCGCCTGAGCCAAGGAAAAAGATGAAGGGGTGGCTTGTTGCCGGAGATGAGGGAGATGAAGCTCTCTCTCTGCGCGTAAATTTTACCCCGGTTTCCCTTTTACCTTTTTTTTCATTCTATGTTTCCCCCCCTTTTTCTGTCTAGTTCTCCTCCATGAATCCCCCTCTCTCTCTCTGTATAAAAATTCTCTATGTTTCCCTCCCGTCGTGACAGTGTTATGTCTCTTTTTTTTTCAGTTTTTTTTTCTTCCAGTTTTCAGCCCGTCTCCCTCTGTTCTTTTTCCCTGCTTTGTTTTCTCCTGCCAATTTATAGGAGAATAAGGCATGGTGCATGGCATGGTGTGATTGTCCAGGTATGGTGTGTGGCATGGTTGAAAGCATGGGCATGGTGAGGGCTGAAGGAATGGTTGCAGCAGGGCTGCTGGAATGGGCAGCCATGCTGTCGGCAGAAGTTTGGTGAGTTTTTTTTTTTTTTTTTTTTTTAACTTTGAAATAAATAAGTTGTTACAAAAAATATTTTTTTTGATGAAAAAAAACCAGGAAGAAAGATATTTTTATCTTTAATTTTGGCTTCCGAATTCACCCAAAAAGTTTCGTCGCCGAAAATTCCGATCGTCTCAATTTAACCCAAATTAGGCTTTCAAAATTAATTCCTCAGTACTCAAGTCCTTAATAAAATTAATTCAACCCATTTTAAGTATAATTAAGCCCTTGCGCTTAATTAAATCCTTCAATTGGGCTCTCAAATAATTCGGAAGAATTTCGTCACCGAAAAACCTGATTTTCTCAATTGAACCCAGATTCGGCTTCGAAACTTAATTTCTTACTAATTAGGCCCTTAATAAAATTCACTTGACCCATTTAAAGTATAATTAAGCTCTTGCGCTAAATTAAATCCTTCAATTGGGCTTTCAATTAATTTCGAAGAGTTTCGTCACCGAAAATTCTGATTTTCTCAATTGAACCCAGATTCGGCTTCGAAACTTAATTTCTCACTAATTAGGCCCTTAATAAAATTAATTTGAACCATTTAAAGTGTAATTAAGCTCTTGCGCTAAATTAAATCCTTCAATTGGGCTTAATTTCGAAGAGTTTCGTCACCGAAAATTCTGATTTTCTCAATTGAACCCACATTCGGCTTCCAAACTTAATTTCTCACTAATTAAGACCTTAATAAAATTAATTTGACCCATTTAAAGTATAATTAAGCTCTTACGCTAAATTAAATCCTTCAATTGGGCTTTCAATTAATTTCGAAAAGTTTCGTCACCGGAAATTCTGATTTTCTCAATTGAACCCACATTCGGCTTCCAAACTTAATTTCTCACTAATTAAGACCTTAATAAAATTAATTTGAACCATTTAAAGTATAATTAAGCTCTTACGCTAAATTAAATCCTTCAATTGGGCTCTCAACTAATTCTGAAGCATAATTACACTTTACATCGGCCGACGATTAAATCAAATTGACCCATAAAAATATAATTATGTCTTCCGACTTAATTTCTATGTAGATTTATCCAAGAATAAATTATTTTGGCCTTGAATTTTCATTTCCTTCATTTTTGGGCAAAAAAAGAAGTACGACCGGGCTTCCGAAAACGTCCAAAATTTTCACATTAATTTTTCAGCCGACACCAACCCCCTTTTATTTTATTTTCTTTATTTATTGGCATATTTTGGGGAATCACCCAGAAATTGGGTGATGACAGAAATTAAAACCAAAATTATTAAGGATTTATGATTAATTTGCTCAGAAGCATAAAATTGAAATAAATCAAAACTTTGATACCAAAATTTTAAGGATTGCAGGCCAAAACACAAAATTAAAAGCACAGGGACAAAACTGAAACTAAACTATATAATTACTTTGAAATGAAGGACGCAATTGAAACAAATTAAAACTTATATAATTGCAATAAGGGCCAGAAAAACAAATTCAGACGTTCAGGGACTGAAATAAACTCTGTCAAAAACACTGCTTCGCTGACGTCAGCTTGCATAGGTGGAGAGAGAAATCATGGGGGGAAATTCAAACGCCCATTGACACGTACCCGGACATCACATGGATACGCACGCCGCTCCATGTGGAAGAGAGTATGATGAAAAATCATTTTATACGGTGGTTGGGCATTTTTAGACTCCATATGACTACGCACGCGCCACCCGAAATACACGTGAGGGCAGAAACGGATGGCGCATGATAGGACCCGAGAACAGTAATTTGACGCTTAAAAGAATAAAAATTTTGGCTAATTACCGTATCGCCCCTCCCACCCTGTGCGTTATTTTGTCTTTTTCTAGGGTTAAGAGGGTGATGGCGCTGTTCAAGAAAATATTAAAAAAAATAAACTGGCCGGACGAACCGGACCGGACCGAAAATGCACACTCATCGTTAAACCCCTCAGACTAGCGCCATTTTTTGTCCTTTTCGAGGGACGATACCGTGATTACACTGTTCATGGACGGAAAAAAATAATAAAAAAAAGGGTGGACATACTCGCGCGCACCACCGGATCAAATTGCGAGTGAACAGTGACAATGAGTCATAATGAACAGTAACAAACGATTCTCTTTTAGCTCTTTCTTAATTGAAAAAATATAAAAATATTAAAAAAAAAGAAAAAAATGTTAAAAAAATTCCAGAGATTAGTCGTGGTGCACGTTAACTATCACGGATACCCCAGTTATAAAAAAAAAGTCTGGTTATAAAAAAACAAAAAGCCCCTTTTCAAACAATAATGAACAGTGAAAATCAATGTCCATTTAAAAAAAACATGAAAAAAATATTAAAAAAAATAGATTTGAAGATTAGTCGTAGTGTGTGTAAGTTATCACAAATACCTTGATTATATATAAAAAAAAATAAGAAGCCTGGTTAAAAAAAATAGGAAGCACCTCTTCAAACAGTAATGAATAACTAAAATCATTGTTCATTACTGTAAAAAAAAGGTGGATCAGGAGATTAATCGTGGTGCGCGTCAACTATCCTAGACAGCCCGGTTATTGAAAAAAAATGCAAGGAGAAAGCACCTTATACTACTGTCATTACTGTGATTTTTACTGTTTATTTCTGTTTGAAAGGAAACGTAAGCTGACCTGAATATTCTGGTTATATAAAAAATATAAAAAATATATAAATGGAAAACAAAAATAAGAAAAGAAATATTTAAAAAAAATAAATCTAAAATTTAGTAGCGGTATGTAAAGCTATCATGAATACAACGATTATAAATAACATAAAATAAAATAAAATAAAAGGGTGAAAATCACTATTTGAACGAACAGTGAAAATCACTGTTAATTGACTGCTCAAATGGGTGGGGTGGCCTCATAGGGACTCATTTTTGCTCCTTTCTTGTCCTACTATAATATTGACCGTACAGTGGTGGGCCATACATTGAAAGCGTTGTAATGACTTTTTTCTTTATCTATTTCCTGATCAAATTTCATCGCCCTCTTTCTCAACACATCTATATCGATGGGGCTCCTTTTTTATTTACGTGCAATGATTTTTTTTTTTTAATCTATTTCCTCACCAAATTTCATTACTCTCTTTGGCAAGACATCTATATCTACGTGGCTCCTTTTTTTATTTACGTCCACCGTTGATTTCTTAAAATTTAAAAACGAGAAGTAACAGATCACGCAACCTAATTGGATATAAATATACGTGAACAGTGCATCTACGAGCTTTATTACTGATAATTAAAAAGAGTAAAAAGTCTTCGGTGGGCAATTTTTCTTGGACGGGCAACGGGCAGACAGGCATCTTATTGTTTAGCTTTCAATTAAAAAGTGCAAAAAGTCTTCCAAAGACGAACAAAATCTTTTGGGCAGATACGTACAACATTGATTTGTCCATCAACTAACAAACTCCTATTGACACGGATAATCAAAACAGAAATCATAAATTATTTCCACATGCTGAGCTACCTACGGCCAAGCTCTTGCCACGGATGCCATAAATTATGTTAAACGTTTTCATCACTGTTCATGCTCCCCTGCACGGCTCATGCTGATTATTTAGTATACCTCCTCAACTGTTCATGCTGCTTATTTAACAGCTCTCGATTAAGTGTATTGTGCAATCTTTTAATATTTATCGAATATTTTTTTTATTCATGTTTATATATATTTGTTATTTTCTTTTTTCTTGAGATAGTATTTTTTTTCAAAAAAATTAGTTCTTAAATTTTAATTTATTTTTGTGATAATTTAAAAATTGATATTTTCTATTTTTTTTCCTTTATTCTTTTTTTAGTTATTTATTTAATCTTCAAGTCAATTGATTTTTTTAAGTTAATAATATTTATTTTTGTTTTATTATTTATTTGATTTGTTTTTTTGTTAAAGTTTTTAGGGTTTTTTAATTTTGATTTAATTTTTTTCCCATTATTTACGTAATAATAATAAAAGTTTTAGTTTCTTTTCTTGCTTCTTTTTTTTGTTAAAGTTTTCCGTTTTTTGTTGTTGCGATCATTTGAAAAATGATATTTCTTATTTTTTCCTTTTGTTCTTTTTTATTTTTATTTTTAATTATTCTTCAAGTAAGTTGATTTTTTAAGCTAATTTGATGTTGTTTTTGAAAAAAAAAATATCTTTTGCGATTTTTTTATGTATGATATTCTAATATCATATAAATAAAAAAAATATAAAGTTACGCGCAGACAAACGAATGGAAAAATTGAACCAAATTATCTACATTAAAAAAATATACGAATAACTTACCTTGCGCTTCGCAGCATCTAGAACCAAATTTTTAAATATGTAAAAGAAATGTGAATGGTCCTAAATTGTTTTTATTATGCTATACATCTGAGCAAAATAATCAACCTGCAAATTTTTTGATTATTTAGTTTTTTATATATTTATTTTATTATGGATAAGGTGTTTAAAATAATAATAACAATTACTTTTAAGATATTGTTTTTCTGAAAAATATGTACATAATTTGACATAATTTTTCTACTTGTCTTGTTTGCGTGTGATTTCATATATATTTTTTTTCATGATATGAGATATGAAATATCATACATAAAAAAAAGGTGCGAAAGTTATTTTTCATAAAAATAACATTGACGAAGGAATTTTTGTCACAATTATTATAATTGTCATTATAAAATATTATTACATATAATTAATATTCTAATTATTATTGTTCATATTACTGATGACATCGTCATTATTGTTTAAATTTTTATTATTATTTGTTAAGATTTATTCCTCATACTATTATATTAAAAATATTTTAGAATACTGATAGTAAATTATCATTTCTTGAAAATAATAAATAGGTCATATATATATATATATATATATATGGTGGGTAAATTTGTATTTAGCTGTTTAAAAAAATATGTTTAATAACCTTAATGCCCCCAGTGGTTCTTGTGCATTTTTATCTTGTTAATGGGTATTATGTTTATTTTACTATGTAAAATTACTGAGAAAATACAAAACTATACCCATATAATCTGGTAATGTCTACCGAACCCATGAAAAATTCAAAAATAACGTTGATCCCAAGGCAAGGGCTGAGGCGCACTGAAGGGCGAAATCCTAAATATATTGTTGTACTCCACAATGTTTTGTAAGTGTGTGCAGAGTGATTAAGCGAGCTGTTTAACCTTTTTTCTTAATAATAATAGTCATGACGCGCTTAAACTAACCCGAACACCTCGATTATATAAAAAAAATATAGGTGGGAAAAATAGGAAAAAAAAATGGGTCTTAGGATTATTCATGGTGCATGTAAGTTGACTTGGAAATCCCAGTTAAAAAAAAATATATACTTGGGAAAAAATTGTGCTGCGTGTAAGTTGACTCGGATAACTCGGTTATAAGAAGAAGAAAAAAATATAAGTGGCAAAAAAAACAGGAAAAAAATATAAAAAAACTCATGGTGCACGTAAATTGTCCCAGATAGCCCGATTATTAAAAAAAAATGCAAGGGGAAAACACCTTTACTGTTCATTACTGTGATTTTCACTATTCATTCCTATTTAAAGGTAAGCGTAAGTTGACATGGACATCTTGGTTATAAAAAAACAAAAAAAGATATATAAGTGGCAAAAAAAAAACAGGCAAAAAATGTTCTAAAAAGTGGGTCCGGAGATTAGTTGTGGTGTGTGTAAGATGTCCTGAATACCCTAGTTATAAAACAAAAAAAGGAAGCCCAGTTATAAAAAAGCTGTAAGGGGGAAGCATATTTTTAAACAGTAATGAGAAAAAATATGGCGCACGTAAACTGACCCAGACACCTTGGTCATAAAAAAAGGGGAAAATATTTAAAAAAAAGGGTTCAAAGATTAGTCGTGGTGCACGTTAACTACCATGAATATCCTAGTTATAAAAAAAAGAAGTCTGGCTAAAAAAACGGAAAGCCCCTTTTCAAACAATAATAAATAGTGAAAATCACTATTCATATAAAAAAATCATGGGGTGTATAAGCTAACCTGGACACCCCTATCATAAAAAAAAACAAAAAATATATAAGTGGCAAAAAAAAAGGGAAACAAATGTTTAAAAAAATGGGTCTAGAAATTAGTAATGGTGCGTGTAAGTTACCACAAATACCCCTATTATAAAAAAACAAAATAAAAAGCCTGGTTAAAAAAAAAATGAGAAGCACCTCTTCAAATAGTAATGAACGACTAAAATCATTGTTCATTACTATAAAAAAAAAATGGATCCAGATATGAATTATGGTGCTCGTCAACTGCCCCAGACAGCCCGGTTATTAAAAAAAAAAGTGCAAGGGGAAAGCACCTTTAACTAGTCATTACTGTGATTTTTATTGTTCATTCCTATTTGAAAGTAAGCGTAAGCTGACCTGAATATTCTGGTTATATAAAAAAACAAAAAAAAATATATAAGTGGACAAAAAACAGGAATTTTTTTTAAAAAAAAGTGGGTCCAAACATTAGTCGTGGTACACGTAAGCTGCCTTGGACTCCCTGGTTATAAAAAACAAACAAAAAAGACCGATTATAAAAAAAATATAGTGGGAAAACATATTTTCAAACAATAATGACAAAAAAAAAATAGTATGCGTAAACTGACTGAGACACTCTGGCCATCAAAAAAACAAAAAAATACAATAAGTGGAAAAAAAACAGGGAAAAAAAAATAAAAATAGGTCTGGAGATTAGTCATGGTGCGCGTAAGCTATCATAAATACCCTGGCTATAAAAAAAAATTAGTTAAAAAAAAGGAAAGCTTTATTTGAATGAACAGTGAAAATCATTATTCATGGACTGCTCAAATGGGTAGCCTCTTTTAGCTATGTAGTAATAGTAATAGAAATAATAGTAATAGTCAAACTCTTTTTTTCTCCTTTCTTGTCCTACTATAATCTTGACTGTACAGTGGTGGGCCCATACATTGAATGTCTTGTAAGGGCAAGTCCAATAATAAGAGCTATTTTGGAGAGCTAAACCATAAAAATAGCTCTTTGAATAGTATGTAAATTGCTTTTGAGTTGATGTACTCTTCAATGGTAAAAACCATTTTGGATAGTCATTTTTCTTCTTCTTATTTGAAATAAAATTCAATTATTTTGTATATAGTTTAATTATATAATTAATAGGAGTAGGTTATATAATTAAATAATTGTTTTTGAGAAACCCGACAGCAATAAAATTATTTTTTTTATTTATATTTAAATAAAAAAATAAAAAATAAATTTAATTATAATTAAAAGATCCGCAATATTATTTTTATGCTAACTATTTTAACTGACAAAAAATATTCTAATCAACAAATTACGAACACTTATTTTTTTGTGCTAACTATTATAATTATTAATAATAGTATATAACCCCCCATAATATTATTATTAATAATTATAATAATCATTAATAACCCCCCATAATATATAAACCCTCCGGGTTCCCCCAAACCAAACCCTAATTTCCCCTCTCAGTGTTGCCCCCCTCTCCATCTAGCCCCCCTCCCTAATGACCTATTTCTTTGTCTACTTCCTGACCAAATTTCATTACCCTTTTCTTCTTCAACACATCTATATCTACATGGCTCTTTTTTTATTTACGTGCAATGACCTCTTTTTTTGCCTACTTCCTCACCAAATTTCATTACCCTCTTCTTCAACACATCTGTATCAACGTGGCTCTTTTTTTATTTACGTGCAATGACCTCTTTTTTTTGTTTACTTCCTCACCAAATTTCATTACCCTCTTCTTCAACACATTTGTATCAACTTGGCTCTTTTTTTATTTACGTGCAATGACCTTTTTTTTGTCTATTTCCTCACCAAATTTCATTACCCTCTTCTTCTTCAACACATCTATATCTACATGGCTCCTTTTGATTTACGTGCAATGACCTCTTTTTTTGCATGCTTCCTCACCAAATTTCATTACCCTCTTCTTCAACACATCTGTATCAACGTGGCTCTTTTTTTATTTTCGTGCGATGACCTCTTTTTTTGTTTACTTCCTCACCAAATTTCATTACCCTCTTCTTCAACACATTTATATCAACTTGGCTCTCTTTTTATTTACGTGCAATGACCTCTTTTTTTGTCTATTTCCTCACCAAATTTCATTACCCTCTTCTTCTTCAACACATCTATATATACACGGCTCTTTTTGATTTACGTGCAATGACCTCTTTTTTTGCGTACTTCCTCACCAAATTTCATTACCCTTTTCTTCAACATATTTGTATCAACGTGGCTCTTTTTTTATTTCCGTGCGATGACCTCTTTTTTTGTTTACTTCCTCACCAAATTTCATTACCCTCTTCTTCAACACATTTGTATCAACTTGACTCTTTTTTTATTTACGTGCAATGACCTCTTTTTTTTGTCTATTTCCTCACCAAATTTCATTACCCTCTTCTTCAACACATCTATATATACACGGCTCTTTTTGATTTACGTGCAATGACCTCTTTTTTTGCATACTTCCTCACCAAATTTCATTACCCTCTTCTTCAACACATCTGTATCAACGTGGCTTTTTTTTTTATTTACATGCAATGACCTCTTTTTTTGCCTACTTCCTCACCAAATTTCATTACCCTCTTCTTCAACACATCTGTGTCAACGTGGTTCTTTTTTTATTTACGTGCAATGACCTCTTTTTTTGCCTACTTCCTCACCAAATTTCATTAACCTCTTCTTCAACACATCTGTATCAACGTGGTTCTTTTTTTATTTATTTAGGTGCAATGACTTCTTTTTTTGTCTACTTCCTCACTAAATTTCATTACCCTCTTCTTCAACACATCTATAGCTATGTGGCTCCTTTTTTATTTACGTACACCTTTGATTTTTTAAAAGGTAGGTGAGTCAGATGATTTTGTAAAATTTAAAAGTGAGAAGTGGTCATGCATATACATCTTAATCCACAGTTGATATATGTGAACAGTAAATGAACAGTGCTTTAGCTAGCTACTTTAACTTTTTTACTAATAATTAAAAAGAGTAAAAAGTCTTCCGTAGCCAATTTTTCTTGGACGGGCAACGGGTGGATATCCAGCTTTTGGCGGTGTGCCTCTTTTTTTTTTTTTATTTCTTTAGCTTTCAATTAAAAACTTTTGATTATTTAGTTTTTTATATATATTTATTTTATTATGGATAAAGTGTTTAAAATAATAATAGAAATTACTTTTAAGATATTGTTTTTCTGAAAAATATGTGAGACTAATTATATATTTTAATATTTGATTAATATTAATGCCTTATATATATATATTAATTATCTATAATAATTATTATAATCACAACTATAATAATTATGATAATTTAACAATAATGATAATAACAATTAGATAATAATTAAAATAATTCATTGATAGATATTATTTTTGTTACGAAATAACTTTTGTGTCTCTATAGGGTATGGTTATGTTATTGGTCCTCATTTAATTAATTGTTTTATTAAAGACTAATTTTGGGCGGCTTGACTCCAGTAGATAACTTGTCTTCTTTGATCCCTTGCTTTATTACTTTTCAACATAAAGTTTGAGATGTATGTTAATATCATATTCATCACTTTTCTTTTTATAGTTACTATTGAAAAAATCAAAAATCATTTTCATTGCCGTGTTAATTTAGTGTTTTTTTAAATAGCAAATTTAAAATAAAAAAAAACACATTTAAAATTTAATTAAGAAAATAATATAATTTATAAAATTACAAATGGCATGTATGACTTGACAATCACATTACCTAAAAAATAATTCCTGTGGGTTTTTCACTGTGCAAATCCTGTTCACGCAGGCTCATTGCACTGTGGACTGGATATTTGATCCGGTACTTCGCGCACGTACGTGAGCCATGTTTTTTTTCTCGTTTATGAACAGTGTATTAACGAATCTGCCTCCCGAAAATGACAAAAAAAAGCATCGCCTGGACTGAGGCACTTCGCCGTTATTTCGCACCTCGGCCCGACCCGGTCCAGTCCGGTTCGCTGCACTTCTATTTTTTTTTCAAAATTGGCTAAATACGGTATAGCCCCTAATGAGATAAAAATGATGAATTGGGCACATGGGCAGACTGGTAATTGATCATATTTTTTTATTATATCTTTCGATATATTGTCAGCGCGTGTAGAGCACGCGATCGATGGTTTCTGACTCACGCACTATTTAGATGGGGCGTGAGGTGTCATACGATGACTGGAGATGAGCTACCGGAGTCTCTCTCGACGCGCCTCCATGTGGTCTTCCTCCCGGTGCAGTGCGTTTCACCAAAAGATGGTCGTGGACGCGACAGTGGCTGGTTAAAGCCGCTGTCTACGTTTCTCTCTCTCCTGCACGTAAAAGTGCAGGAGAGTCCACCGATTTTCGTTTTTTTTCACTTCGGTCTCTGGACTTTCAATTTTGTTCTTGGTCCTGATTTTTATTATATAAGTTTTGATTTAGTTCGATTGGGTTCTTCGATTGAAATTAATTCAATGTTAATGTTTCACTGCGGTTCTCCTTCTTTTAATTTCCAGATTGGGTTTAAATGACTCAATAAAGTCAGTATAGCAATTTCAATTTTTTCATTTTTGTCTTTTGATTGAAAATGATAATATATTTGATTTTCATTTTGGCCCTCATACTTTTAATTTTGGATTTTAATCCTTTTATATTTGATTTTCATTTTGGCCTTTATACTTTTAATTTTTTTATTTTAATCCCTTTATTTCTTTTTATTTCTAGAATAATCCCTACTTTTGTTCACATATATACAAGTGTGCCCTTAGCTTTGATTTTGAATTTTTGTTATTTTTTTTTATTTATTGAGGTGATATTTTATTCAAAAAAATTAGCTCTTAAATTTTATTTTATATTTATGATCATTTGAAAATTGATATTTGTGTTTTTTTTCTCCCTTTGTTCTTTCTTTTAATTTTTTATTCATTTTTTTATATTTATTTTTATGTCATATGACTTTGTTTTACCTCATAATTTTTATTTTATTTTTTTGTTTGATCTTTTGTTAAAGTTTTTTTGATTTTTTTAGTCTTTCATTTATTTTATTTTTTTCATTATTAACATAATAATAATAATAATTTAATTGTTTTTCTTACTTACTCTTTTCTTAATGTTTTTTAGGTTTTTTTTCTCGGGATAATTTGATGGTTTTTATTATTTTGACAATAATAACAATGATAATTTTATTTTTTTTATTTTTTTGTTTGATATTTTGTTGAAGTTTTTAGGATTTTTTTAGTCTTTCATTTATTTTATTTTTGTAATGATTAATACAATAATAATAATAATAATAATAATAATAATAATAATAATAATAATAATAATTTAATTATGTTTCTTGCTTACTCTTTTTTTTAATGTTTTTTAGGGTTTTTTTCCTTTCATCCATGCTTTTAGTTTTTGTTTTTTTATTGGGGTTTTATTTTTAATCGATTCAGTTCTGAAATTTTAATTTATGTTGGTAATCATTTTAAAATTAATATTGCTCTCTTTTTCTCTTTATTCATTTGTTATTTTGATAAGATAATTTTTATGATTTTACTATTTGCACAATGATAATGGTAATTTTTGTGATTTTTTAAAAAAAAATTTATAAAAATCTTTTGTTTACTTTTTTAATGATTTTTCAGGGAATTTATGTATTTTGATTGTTTTGATAATAATATTGATAATGAAAATAACGTCGGGATGAATTTTCAATTTATATTTTTGACTTTCTGTTAATAAAAAATAAATATTTTTTTATTTTATTATTACAGGTATTTTCACAATTTATATTTTATTTTTATTTGATTTAAATTGAATTATAAAATGAAGTAATCTTAATGCAGTGAATTTAATAATTCAAATATCCAAATCTTCTTGTTTTTTTAATGATGATGATAAATTAATGTTGATTATGTCGTTAAAAAATGCTAAACAAATAAATTTGTAGCAATTTAAAATTCATATATTTTATAAAAAACTTACACTTCATAAAATTTTTGCACAAATTTATTATTCTGGCTAAATTTATAATACAATGAAAAAATACACATAATTAATATTTTTTATATTTAAAAAAATATGGTGCCGTCCGCGATGAGGCGTAGGGGCATTTGGCTAGTATAACATAACATGTGTGACTTCTTTAAAAAAGTATTAATTTTTTTAAAGCTATTTTAGATACAAAAAACATAATATTCAAAGAATTATATTGATCTTGCTAGAATTATACATATACTAAAAGAAAAGGGCGTTTTCATGTAGAAATATATAATTATATATTTTTTACTTTAGTGGTGATGAAATTATGATTTTCAAGGTTTTTTAAGAAAAAAAATATTTTTTTTGTCTTTATACTTGGTGTTTTTATCATTTTATACTCGATCTATTTATCACCATTTTTTTCTCTTATCTTCATTTTTTTGTAATATTTTTTTATTTTTTCCCTTCTTTACACACTTATTTTAGAAAAAAACATTATTTTTAAATTTTTTATATCATCACCCTACACTTGGCCTACTTATACCCTTGCTTTTGTTCTTATCTTTATACTTTTGTATTTTTTTTGTAATTTTCTTTTCTTTTCATTTTTTCTTAAATAAAACTTATTATACAAAGACTACGAAAATAATATTTTATTTTAGCAATTACAGTATTCGTAGACAATAACTACGAAAATAATACTTTTAAGTTACAATATTATTTTATTCTTCATCAAGGGTTGTCCATTTTTTGGAGAGTTCCAGTTTGAAATTATTACAGTTTCAGGCCCCATCCCTCGAAAAAAACAAATTGATAAAGGGTGATCTCACAGGGCTGTCCTATATATAGTAAGAGCATACACGCCGACCTAAACCAAGATCACTCATCCACGATATCACAAGTACTACTTGTAACTGAATATATTTCATCAAATTACCCCAAATCTCTGAGAGCAAATCATCAATAATCAGTTCATGGATTTTCCCTTTCAGTTCTCAGCAACTGCTGTACTACTGATTTTATCTGCCCTCATAACACCATCTATCTACTATTTGTTTTGGATACCAAGAAAGGAGAACAGGAAGAGAGCACCGCCAGAAGCTGCAGGTGCATGGCCTCTTATTGGGCACCTTCATCTGCTAGGAGGCTCACAACCACCCCATATAATATTCGGAAACTTGGCTGACAAGTATGGCCCGATATTCACTGTGAAGCTTGGAGTGCATCGAACTTTGATTGTGAGTAATGCGGAGATGGCTAAGGAGTGTCTCATGACAAATGATAAAGTTTTCGCTACTCGACCTAAAACTCTTGCAATGGATATCATGGGCTACAACTATAGCATGATTGGTTTTAGCCCCTACGGGGCTTATTGGCGCCTGATACGCAGGATAATCACTCTCGAGGTTCTCTCTAATCATCGACTGGAGATGTTCAAAAGTGTTCGAGAGGATGAGGTAAGGGATGCTATAGGAGACTTATACCAGCAATGGATCGAGAGCAAAGGTAATTCACAAAAAAAGCTTTTGGTGGAGATGAAAGGGTGGTTTAGTGATATAACTTTAAATGTTATTTTGAAGATAATTGTTAACAAAAGATATGCGGATTATGGAAGTCATAGGGATGAAAAGCCGAGCGATGAATGGAAAGATTCACTGAGAAGATTTTTTGAACTGTCAGGAATGTTTGTAGTTTCTGATGCGCTTCCATTTTTAAGATGGATGGATTTGGGAGGAGTTGAGAAGGAAATGAAAAGCATAGCGACAAATATAGATCATGTGGCCGAGAAATGGTTAAAAGAGCACAAGCAGAAGAAAGCTTCTGGGACAACTAAAAGAGAAGAGGATTTCATGGATTTGATGTTGTCCGTTTTGGATGATGCTGAAGAGCTTTCTAATCGCACTACTGATACAATCAATAAGGCTACATGTCTGGTATGTTATTTTTCTACAAACATATGGTATATCAATAAAGCATACAAGTTTTCTCAACACTCATTCCTTATGTTAAACTGAAAAATAAAATTTTTAAAGATTATTTATTTACTTGTTGCTTTTATTTTGATGAATTAAAATTAATTTCCACTTGGTCTGACAAAGCTCGAGATCTGTTGAGTTGAGATAAAACTCCTGGAACTCTTGTGAATTACCATTACTTGCTTACATTTGTAATCATGTAATACTATAATCTAGTCATTATTTTTTTTATTAGAACTTACACATCATTATCAACATGGACATGACTTTAAACAAGTAATTTTGCATGTAATTATTTTCTCAAATATTTTGTAGGCTCTTATTCTAGCAGCATCAGACACTACAACAATTACATTGATTTGGGCTCTCTCTTTACTACTAAACAATCAAGATGTCCTGAAGAAAGCACAAGATGAACTAGACATCCATGTTAGTCAAGAAAGGCAAGTGAAGGAGTCTGACATCAAAAACTTGGTCTACTTACAAGCTATCATCAAGGAAACCTTTCGTTTATACCCCGCTGCGCCATTATCTCTACCCCATGAATCGATGGAGGAATGTACCATAGGTGGTTACCATATTCCTGCTGGCACATGCCTATTCACAAATATCTCAAAGATTCACCGAGATCCAAAAGTGTGGTCAGATCCAGATAAGTTTCGACCCGAAAGGTTTCTTACCAATGACAAGAACTATGATTTTCGAGGCCAACATTTTGAGTTAATACCATTTAGTAGCGGAAGAAGAATGTGCCCTGGAGTCTCATTTGCCATCCAAATCTTGAACCTCGTACTTGCTACTTTGTTGCATGGCTTTAAAATAGAGACTCTGGATGATGCATCAATTGATATGACTGCATCTGGAGGAATGACCAGCATCAAAGCCACACCTCTAAAAGCCCTTCTCACTCCTCGTCTTTCTCCTGGCTTGTATGGTCTGCAATAAGTATGGAGAACCTATCTATCTATCTATCTTAGTTGAAGTCAAGAAATTATATTAAGTTTGCTATAGATGAATCTCGATATACAATGTGAAAAAAATATAAAGGAAAGGAAGTAAAAATAAAATAAAAAGTTTGAGAATTAGAAGTGCTTATTTCTCTTTATACTTGGTGTTTTTATCATTTTATACTTGGTCTATTTATCACCATTTATTCTCTTATCTTCAATTTTTGTAATATTTTTTTATTTTTTTTCTTTTTTAAATGTTTTTTGGAAAAAAAATATTATTTTTTAATTTTATTATACTATCGCTCTACACTTGGCCTACTTATACCCTTCCTTTTATTCTTATCTTTATAATTTTGTATTTATTTGTAACTCTCTTTTCTTTTAAATTTTTCTTAAAAAAGACTTATTATACAAAGACTAAAAAATAGTGTTTTATTGTAGTAATTACAATATCATTCTACTCTTCATATATCTTAAAAATTAGTTTGGGATCTTATATATTTTTATTAATGTATATGATATTTATTATATGTAAACATTGAATTTTTGATTGATGGTTATATTTTTTTACTCAATATAAAAGAAACACGTCAATAACACCTATATGTTAATTATTTTTTATAAAATTAATTATTTAACCTGCAATGAGTTGAATAAACATATCAACACCTTATTTTTTTAATTTATTAACACATGATTTTGTATGTACTTAATTAAATACAAGCATAGGCTCTTTGATATATAAATATATTTTATTTAAAAAAACATTTGAAAAACTAGCATGTTTATTTTATTTTGATAAAAAATAATTATCCAATCAACAACGAAGTCCGAAGTACAAGCCAAATAATTACTTTGTCAACCGTTACTAATTCTTGCTAGAAATATATTCTTAATACTAAAAAAAAATACAAATAATAGCAATTTAGTTAATTTGTAAATAAATAATTACATATTCTATTATTCGTTAATTTGTATTATAATTTTAAAATCGTAAAAGGCCCCCCAACACACCAATTACACGACTCGAAAATCAAACAATCAACAGGCGATCACCTTCATGAATACCGCCTCTCTTCTTGAAATCCTCGATTTCCTGTTATAAGAATATAATAGTTGACTTGTACACACGTTTTATGTATCAAATTAATTAGTTATTATGTATATTTTTCTCGATTAATTAGAAATTTAATTATTTAAATTATCATTAATAAAATTTATTTCAAATAAGTTATTTATTTTGTACATCAAATTGATTAAATATTGTTATTATTTGAAATATATGAATAATTATTTAATCAGTAAATTGTCTATATATATCAAAACGTAGAGCAAGTGACTCACATATATTTTTTATTTGTAAATAATTTATCTCAATTTTCCCACTCATTTTGTTTATGTGTGGCTTTGTATATTTTTTATTTATATAATATTAAATCTTGCATATCATGCATCAAAAAAAAGTCATGAAAGTCAATTTTGAACAAAAATAACATTGACTAATGACTTATTTTTATTTGTATTACATTTTAATAATCATGATTATTAAATTATCATAATTATTATAATTTTTATTATAATAATTATTATAAATAATTAATATTCTGATTTTTACTGATAGTATTGTTATAATTATTGTCAATATTATCACAATAATCATCATTATAACTAACATTTTTATTTTTATTAATATTATTTCAATTATAATTAGTATTATTATCATCATTCTATTTTTTTATATTGATATATTTATATTATTTAATGAGTTATTATCATCATCATCATCATCAAAACCGTAATTAGTTATATCACAAGCACTATAACCATTATAATAAATTATAATTATTATTATCATGATAACTTATAATGTTACTATTATCATCAAGATCATAATATCTCAAATTATTATTATTAGTACTCTTAACTTACCTCGAGAAATAAAAAAACTAAAAAAATTTAACAAAAAAATAAGCAAGAAAAAACATATCTCAAATTATTATTATTATTATTATTGCTTATATAATGAAAAAAATATTGCCTTGAAGAATACAAAATATTAAAAATTATAACAAAAGGGTAAAAGAAAAAGAAAAATTAATGAAAAAAATAAAAATAAATATTATTAGCCTTAACAAAATCATTTGAAAAAAAAAACATCTCAAATGATTATTATTATTATTATTGCATAAATAATAAAAAGAACAAAATTACCTCGAAGAATAAAAAAAAAATATAACAAAAGAGTAAGCAAAAAAATAAAAACAAATATTATTATCCTTAAAAAAATCACTTGAAAAACAAATATAAAATTATTATTACTATTATTGCATAAATAATGAAAGAAAAAAATTCTCTCGAAGAACAAAAAATAAAAAATTATAACAAAAGAGTAAGCAAAAAAATAAAATAAATGACAAGACAAAAATAAATATTAATAGCATTAAAAATATATTTGACTTGAAGAATGAAAAAAATAAAAAAAAAACAAATAAAATATTAATTTTCAAATGATTACTAACACAAATTCAAATTGAACGACTAAATATAAAATGCAATCCCAACAAAAGAGTAAACCAAAAAAATAAAAAAAAAACTAAAACTAAGAGTATATACATATCCATATGAATAAAAATAGGAATTAATGCATAAATATATATAAAATAATAAAGGATTCAAATTCAAATAAAACAATTAAAAATACAAGGGTCCAAATAAAATTAAAATATATGATTGATTTCAATCAAATGGCCAAAAAGAAAATCCAAACTTTGATGCTGAAAATATTAAGAGATTTAATACTAAGTCTAAAATTAAAAGAATAATGACCAAAATAAAAATGCAATATATAATAAATTTTAATTCATTGATAGAATTGAAAAAAAAATCAAATTGTTATACCGAAAATATTAAAGAATTTTATACAAAACAAGAATGATTTAAAAAAAATCAGAACATGATTAAAACTAGAATCAAAACAAAAAAAATTAAAAAATATATATTATAAAAAATAAAATTATGGCATCAACTATGATTTTATAAAAAATAAAATATAAATATAAATTTTTTTATATATATAAATAATACAATCCTAAAATGACACATTAAAATACTCTAAAACTAAAATATTCTATATTAATAAAAAAATAGTAATCGAAACAGAATTGACAACTATACTATAGATTGAATTGACAACTATACTATAATTTTTTTTTATATATATAAATAATACAATCCTAAAATGACACATTAAAATAATCTAAAACTAAAATATTCTATATTAATAAAAAAATATTAATCCAAATAGAATTGACAACTATACTAGAGATTGAATTGACAACTATACTATAATTTTTTATATATATATAAATAATACAATCCTAAAATGACACATTAAAATACTCTAAAATTAAAATATTCTATATTAATAAAAAAATATTAATCCAAACAGAATTGACAACTATACTATCAATTGCATTGTACGGCCCAAAATGAAACAAGCATGCAAGTTTCCAAAAAATCCAATGATCACATGCATGAATACTGCATCCGTTCTTGCAAATTGAAATACTGGACGTCATATGATTTTGAATATATTTGATTAATCTCCACATGCCTCGAAATCAAATCGATTACCAATTCATGGAATTCTTCTTTCAGTTCTCAGCAACTGCTGTCCGTATTAGTTGCTTATCACTACAGGTTTAAAAGGATATTTGAAATTATTTTGTTTTTATTTAAAGTAAAAAAAATAGTATTTTTGTATCATTTTTATATATTAATATAAAAAAAATATTTTGATGTATTTTTAAATAAATTATTTAAAAAAAAAACACAACCATATTCTTAAATACACATTAAGTTTATAAAAAGTATATTCATGAATGGAAATGTGGGATTCAAATCAATCTTAACAATTAATTAAAGCAATTAAATTGTTGTTGTTGTGGGCTAATTTCCATTATTTTTACCATCTAAATCGGCTAATTTCTATTTAAATCAAACTAATATGTCTCTATTTCATGTTTTATATTAAGATGACACCCAATCCTTACGGCACCATTAATTTGTATATTTGATCTCAGCGCAAGTAGGCAAATGGGACTCTTCATCCTGCGATACAGGTTTGCAGCCTACCCGATATTTTTAAATTGATAGTCTTTTGTATTGTAATAGTAGTTGTTTTTTAAATTATTTTTTATTTGAAAATATATTTAAATAATATATAATATTTATTTTTTAAAATTTATTTTTTATATTAGCATATAAAAACTATCTGAAAACATTTAAAAACTAAAATTAACATAGAACAACAAATAATAAGACAAAAAATAATCATGTCATGACCTAATTTCCGGATCCATGACCAGTATATAAACATGATTTCCCTCTAAAGTTCCACACTTATATGAACCCAAACTTACATATAACTTATCATTTATATTCAAAGTTTAATGTAACATAAATAATAAAATTAATTTATAATATCATTCAATTGTCTTAATACAAGAGTTGATTACATCTTGTTATAATTGAGGAGCACTAACTAGAAATAAAAGCCAAATGTGTCGATTACAGCTAAAATAGCAGGTTCTGAGAGTGCAATAAAAATGACCTGCTAACAAGCTACGAGCTTGAAAATAATAAATAATAAGAAGTGAGTTCAAATAATTGTTAAATTGCTATTAAATTGTCAAAATTATTATAGCTATCATTATAAATATTATTATAAATAATCAATATTCTAATTATTATTTGTAGGATTATCACTGTTACCATCATTATTGCTATAATCATTGTAATTATTATCACAATAATCATCATGATAATCAACACTCTTCTTTTTATTAACATAATCAAACTTCTTCTTCTTATTATTATTATTATTATTATATATATTTTATTATCATTGATATTTTTATATTTTTATATTATTTTATGAGTTATTATTATTCTTATCATCAAAGCCATAATTATTAACACCATAACCACGATAATCATTATAATAAATAACAATTACTATCATTATTATGATTAATAATATCACTATTATTATGGTGATTATAATAAATAAAATTATCATTATTTTTAATGTTAAAAAAATATCAAATTATTTTAAGGAATATAAAAATAACTATAGAATTTTAACAAAAGAGTCAGCAAGATAACCAATTAAACTATTATTATTATGGTGTAGATAATTGAAAGGACAAAATTACATCAAAGAATAAAAAGAACAAAATGACAAAAGAGCAAACAAAAACTGAAAGAAATCATAAAACAAAACAAAAAATTATTAGCTTATTTTTTTTACTTAAAGATAAAAATAATAATTTAAAAACTAATAATAAAAGCAAAGGGAAAAAAAAGAAATTTCAAATGTTCACAAACGCAAACTAAAATCTAAGAATTAAATTTTTCTAAGAAATACAAACATGGATAAAAATAGGGACTGTTTAGAAATATATAAAAAAATATAAATAAAGAATCAAAAGTATATGAGCCGAAATGAAAATAAAATATGTAAATAATTTTAATCAAAGGATAAAATTAAAAAAAAATAAAAAGGTTTGTAAGGAAAATATAAATGAAAATTAAAAATATGAGGACTAAAATGGAAATAAAATATGTAATCAATTTGAATCGAATGATAAAATTAAAAAAATTGAAAACCACTGTACCAAAAATATTAAAGGATTTAATATAGAACCATAAATTAAAAGAATAAGGACTCAATTAAAAACTTCATATATAATCAATTTTCATTTGGGTGCACAATTGAAAAAAATCAAAACTTCCATATTAGAAATCAGGACCATACTGATTAATCAAAAGTTCAGGGCCTGAAATGAAAAAAATATATACTGCGGAGACTTCCATGCACTTTGGCTTGCAGGCGAGAGAAAAGGAGAAAACAAACCTGAATCAACTTCCATCACATCTTTGGCTACCTGTAAACGTCACACGCATAACCTAGAGATGGGGGATATAGAGGTGCATCCAGTAAGATATTGGAAAAATATTTTTCATCACCTAACAACACCGTAGTAGTTACCTAAAAGGGGCATGAGGCCGAAAACTGTTGGTGTGTCTGTTGGACACGTCAATAGTAATAAGCAATAAATAATATTAAAAAATCTATAAATTACCTCCATACCCCAGCTTCTATCTCTAGCATTTTGTCTTGTATAAGGGTATATCCATAGTTACATATTTTAAAAAAAAAATACAATGGCCGAACTACCTCTGCAGGAAAAACTTTTGTTTTGTCTAATTAGAAGGTAAAAGAGTTGTTTCACTGTGCAATGAAAATATATAATTACTGAGACACACCAGCCGGCAATACTTGCTTTTGTATTTTATTAGGGGGTGGTATGATTATTTTATTGTGCATATAGATATGAAAAATTAAAAATACCCCTAATTCTAAGACTAAAATTCAAGCACACCGAGGTATACAATAGTAATTTCACTGTTGAAATTCATAGTGAACTGTGTATATCTACAGTGAACAATTCAACTCCTTTAGGTTTTCGTTAATTGAAAAACTCAAAAATCATCTTCATTTCCTTTTATATTTGGTGTTAATTTAGTGTTTTTTTAAGTAGCATATTTAAAATCAAATATAGAGTAAATAACACATTTAAAATTTAATTAAGAAAATAACATTATTTATAAAATTACAAATGACATGTCTGATTTGATAATCACATATAACATAACATATGCGACTTATTTATTAAAAAAAAAAATAGTTTTTCTAAAAGCTATTTTAGATATAAAAAAAACATAATATTTAAAGAATTTTATTGATCTTTCTAAAATTATACATATACTAAAAGAAAAGCGTGTTTTATGTAGAAATAATATAATTATATATTTTATTTTTTACTTTAGCGGTGATGAAATTATATTTTTCAAGATTATTTATAAAAAAAAATATTTTTTTCTCTTTATACTTGGTCTGTTATCATTTTATACTTGGTCTTTTTATCACCATTTTTCTCTTATCTTCATTTTTTGTAATATTTTTTTAAGTTTTTTCTCTTCTTTACACTTTTTTTGGAAAAAAAATATTATTTTTAATTTCTTAAATCATCAATGCACTTGGCGTCCTGATATATTGTACTTCGTCTTTTTGTTCTTATCATATACTTTTGTATTTTGTTTTTGTAATTCTCTTTTCTTTTCACCTTTTCTTTTAAAAAAAACTTATTATACAAAGGCTAAGAAAATAGTGTTTTATTGTAGCAATTACAATATTATTCTATTTTTCATCTATGTTTAAAATTAATTTGATATCTTACATATTTTTATTACTGTATATGATATTTATTATAATTTATTATATGTAAATATTAATTTTTTGATTTATTTATATATTTTTTACTCAATATTAAAACATCATAATTCTTGATAGAAATATAATCTTAATACTAAAAATACAAATAATAGCAATGTAGTTGATTTTTTTATTTTTTTATATATTTTATTATTCATTTATTTTTAATATATATATAATTTGATTATAAATTTAAAATTTTAAAATCCTAAAAGTCTTCTAGAGACCAAGGTTGTTAAAATCATTTTTTTGACACGACACAAAAAATATAATGTAAAATTAGACCATAAAATCATATTGTAAAATTGCAATTGCATTTTTTTACCTATATTTTGACAGTTTCAACCAATAAATTAAATTATATTAAAATCCAATACTTAGAGTCAACAATTTTATAATTAATTAGTGATCTAAATAAATAAATAAATAATATAAATAAAGAAATCAATGACATGAAAATAAAACTCAAAATCAAAATTTTTAATATGGTCAAATTACAAAATGATAATAAATACACAAGAACCTCATAACAACTTGATTGTTATCATCGTAACAAGTTATAATGAACTTTTTTTATGTTGCAAGTGAATGAGTATAAATTCATAATTAACTAACATAAGTCTAATAATTAAAATAAATTATTAAATAATTTTTAATGTGCGAAACAAAAATTTAAATTAGAAATAATTTTTTAAAATTAATTAAATAAATAAAATATGATAATAAAAACAAAGTCTTCATTCTAAAATTTCAATTATATCTAATATATAGCTTGAAAGATATGTTTAATCTCACAAAATCATCAACAAATATTATAAAGCTAAATTTAAAACTAACTTGATTATTCATATAATAAATTAAGTAAACTTGTAAAATAGAAATGATTTTATTGATTTTACTGATTTTGTACTAATCAAATTCAATTTTACTAGATTTGATATGTAAATACTTGTTAATTTATAAAATCATAATATTTGAAGAGTTAATTTATAATTTTGACAAACCGACACATAAAGTACTCGTCTCCAAAATCAAACAATCAACAGGCGATTTTCCAAAAAATCAAACGGCCGCCTTCATGAATACCGCATCTCTTCTAGAAATCCTCGATTACCTGTTATAAGAATATAAGCGTGGGATTGGCGATAACATGACGAACACCCATGATTAGCTTGCATTGCACGGACAACATGTGCGCGGGGGGGTCACATGCATTTCCTCGTGAAAATTGAAATCCTCGACACATTAAAAGCATACACGGCTACCTCAACCAATACTATATATCCACAATATCGCAAGCACTACTGTAATTATGAATATATTTCATCAAATTACCTCAAATCTCTCAGATCAAATCAATTACCAGTTCATGGATTCCCCATTTCAGTTCTCAGCATCTGCTGTACTCATTCTATCTGCCCTTATTACACCCTTGATCTACTATTTATTTTGGATACCAAGAGAGGAGAACATGAAGAGAGCACCGCCGGAAGCTGCTGGTGCATGGCCTCTTATTGGCCACCTCCATCTACTACGAGGCTCACAACCACCCCATATAACATTGGGAAACTTGGCTGACAAGTATGGTCCGATATTCACTATGAAGCTTGGAGTCCATCGAACTGTAATCGTGAGTAATTCGGAGATGGCTAAGGAGTGTCTGACGACAAATGACAAAGCTTTCGCTACTCGACCTTCAGCTCTTGCCATGGATATCTTGGGCTACAACTACAGCATGCTTAGTGTTAGCCCCTACGGGGCTTATTGGCGCCGCATACGAAAGATAATCACTCTCGAGGTTCTCTCTAATCATCGACTGGAGATGTTCAAAAGTGTTCGAGAGGATGAGGTAAGGGATGCTGTAGCAGCATTATACCAACAATGGATCAGCAGCAGAGGTAATTCTCGAAAGCTTTTGGTGGAGATGAAAGGGTGGTTTAATGACGTAACATTAAATGTTATATTGAAGATAATTATTAACAAACGACATGTGGATTATGTAAGTCATAGGGAGGAAAAGCTGGGTGATGAGTGGAGAGATTCACTGAGAAGATTATTTGAACTGTCAGGAATGTTTGTAGTTTCTGACACGCTTCCATTTTTAAGATGGATGGATTTGGGAGGAGTTGAGAAGGAAATGAAAAGCATAGCGAAAACTATAGATCATGTGGCCGAGAAATGGCTAAAAGAGCACAAACAGAAGAAAGCTTCCAGGACAACTAAAAGGGAAGAGGATTTCATGGATTTGATGTTGTCCATTTTGGATGATGCTGAAGAGCTCTCTAATCGCAGTGCTGATACCATCAACAAGGCTACATGTCTGGTAAACTATTTCTCTACAAAAATATGGTATAACATTAAAGGATATTTATAATTTAATATTCAAAAAAATTAAAATGCGTTGTCTAAATATTTTTGAAGGAGCGCAAGAAACATTGGAAAATGAATATTGATGGTATAGAGTAACATTGGCTAAAAAATACTTAGCTTTTGGTAAATGGGAGGTATAAGTTTCTCAACACCCATTCTAGATGTTGAAGTAAAACTAAAAAATATCTTTTAAAAATATTATTTATTTATATGTTACTTTTCTTTTGATGAATTAAAATTAATTTTCTTTCACTTACAAACTTGAAATTAAGAAGAATGCTGTAACTATTTTAGATTTCTAGCAACTCAAGAGTCTAAAATTGACCAAGCTCAAGATATATGCTGAGTGGAGCTATGGAACTCTTGTGAATTGCCTTTACTTGCTTCCCTTTGTAATCATATAAAACTATTAATCTCACACATAAAAAGATAAAAACTAAATATGGGAGACATGATAGTCTAAAGTGACAACTTACACATAATATTTAACTGTAACATGACTTTAATTAAATAACTTTGAATGTAATTATTTTCTCAAATATTTTGTAGACTCTCATACTAGGAGCATCGGATACTACGTCAGTTACGTTAACTTGGGCTCTCTCTTTGCTACTAAACAATCACAATGTCTTGAAGAATGCACAAGATGAATTAAACATCCATGTTGGCAAAGAAAGGCAAGTGAAGGAATCTGACATGAAAAACTTGGTTTACTTACAAGCTATTATCAAGGAAACTTTACGTTTATACCCTGCTGCACCATTGTCTGTACCTCATGAATCCATGGAGGAATGTAATGTAGGTGGCTACCATATCCCTGCTGGCACGTGCCTTTTCATAAATCTCTCGAAGATTCACCGAGATCCACAAGTGTGGTCAGACCCTAATGAGTTTCAGCCAGAAAGGTTTCTTAACGATCACAAGGATTGTGATATCCGAGGCCAACATTTTGAGTTGATACCATTTGGCAGTGGAAGAAGAATGTGCCCTGGAGTCTCATTTGCCCTCCAAATCTTGTACCTCACACTTGCTACTTTGTTGCATGGGTTTGAAATAGAGACTCTAGATGATGCATCTATTGATATGACTGAAGCCAGAGGAATAACCAACCTCAAAGCCACACCTCTAAAAGCCCTTCTCACTCCTCGTCTTTCTCCTGGCTTGTATGGTTTGTAATAATAATGGGGAACCTATCTATATAAATAAATCATTAGCAAGCTACGCCCTCCACTCCTTGACTCTCAGAAAGGCATGCATCAGTGGGATATGGACTTGGCAATTCATTAGTAGTGAACATATTTTGGACATGAATAGACAAATTAAATAAAATAAAAAATCCAGAATTCTCAATGCATCTCATCAAGCTTGGTGTCCATCAAACTCTGATCGTGCTTGCGTGATTAGGAGATGGATATAAGGAACGTTAAGCTACAACGGCAAAGCTCTTGCCACTGATGCCATGAGCTACCATTATCTAGCCTCGATGCACTTGACAATCAAGATTTTGATAAATTCTGTATGGAATTTTCGTATTCGGATTAAATGGATAGTCTAATAGATATTATTTAAACAACTTGGATAGATTAAAGTGATTGAACTACATTTTCATAGCATAAAGAAACTATATTCATATTGAATTATCAAGAGCACATAAATAAACTATAAAGCAGAAGTGTACCTGAATTCATATCCGAAAGTGGCTCTCTAGAGTCATACGAATGATCTTCGAGATTAACATGTTCTACTTTGAGAGCGCTTTGATTCTCTCTACCTTAACCTTATTTTCTCTCTGATAATGGGATATCAAAATGAGAATAAAGTTGCACACGTGTAATTTGGGGACCATGACCATATATATGGGTAACAAGGTACCTTTTAGTATTTGTGCCTTTTGGCTTTTCTATTTTAGCCCATCACTAAAATAGGAATAAGCTTTCAATCTCTACACGTTAAAGGTTCATACCCTATTAGATACACACAAAAAACTCAATTGTCTAAAAATACTTAGCATATCATTTTTAATTAGATTTCATTTTATTTGATAGTCCACAAACATATAATTATTCTCATATGAGCTCAACATTGGATTAATGATCCAACAATCTCCCACTTGGTCTATATGTATAACCTTATAATTATGTTTTGCAAAATAAACAAATTGAGCTTAATCTTTGTTATCATTAACAAATGTATTTATAACTAATCTGGTCCAATAATTATACCAGCATACGATCTAAGCAGTCTTCATTATAATTATCATAACTCAACCTATCAAAGGTTACATATGTTAATACAGCTAAATGACATGGACTATGATGTGGATGTGTAGCGTGAAAATTTCATGCAATATGATCTTTACATGCCTATTTTCAACTAGTCTACCCTTAAACCTTAATAAAATCAAACCATACTGAAATCAAAGTGTAAATTAAACCAAAGATTTTATTTCTGCAGAAAATAACCTCATAAATGTCCATAAACTGAAAATATATCTATATTATAAAAGCATCTAAAATTACAAACTCTCTTTAAAACTGAATATTATCAATTTCCAAAACTCCCATACAAGCAATATGCTCATGAAATATTTTGGGTGGCAATCCCTTAGTAAATAGATCTGCAACCATGGAGTTTGTACCTACATGTTTTATTGATAACTATCCACTTTAAACTCTATCTTTAACAACTAGGAACTTGATGTCTATGTGCTTTAACTTCGATGAGCTCCTATTGTTATTGGAATATAAAACTACTGACTTATTATCATAAAATAACTTTAGTGGTCTTTCAATATCATTCACCATGTACAGCCCCGTGATAAAATTTTACAGCCATACTCCATGATTGGATGCTTCATAACATGTTTTGAAGCATCCAATCATGGAAGAGGCTATAAGTGAATGTTTAGCACTTTTACAGAAGATAACACCTCCATCTAGCATGTAAATATAGCCTAATGTAGATTTCATACTATCTTAGTATCTTGCAAAATTGGAGTCACTATACCCAATGATCTCCAGATTAACCAAAATTTGATGTGTGAGCATGTAGTCTTTTGTTCATTATAAGTGTCGTAAGACCTGTTTAGCTGCTTTCCAATGATCTATTCTTGGATTGCTTAAATATCTGCCCAATATCCAGACGTATACAAACTTGAGCATACATTAGACTCCCTACTACTGAAGCATATGGAATCTTCTGTATTCCATTTCTCTCAAAATCATTCTTAGGGAACTGATTGAGACTAAATTTGTCTCCCTTAACTAAAGAGGTATCTCCTGGTTTACAATCCTGCATATCATATCTCTTAATAACCTTTTTGATATAAATCTTTTGTGATAATCCAAGAATACATCGAGAGCGATCTCGATGTTTCTTAATGCCTAATACAAAAGAGTCTTCACCAAGATCTTTCATCTAAAAATCCTTAGCTAGACATTTCTTGGTTTCGTGCAATATCATTGTTGGCAAACAAAATGTCATCAACATATAAAACTAGGAAAATATATTTGCTCCCATAGAATTTATGGTATATACAATTATCGACCAAATTCATCTCAAAACCAAGCAAGATGATTACTTAATGAAACATGAAAGACCATTGACGAGATGCTTGTTTGAGTCCATAAATGGATTTCTTAAGTTTGCAAACTATATTCGTTGGGTCTCCAGATACAGAATTTTCTGGTTGCAACATATAGATCATCTCATCAATGTTACCATTGAGAAACGTTATCCTTACATCCATTTGATGTAATTCAAGATTGAAATGTGCCACCAATACCATTATAATTCTGAAAGAGTCTTTCAAAGACACTAGAGAGAAAATCTCTTTATAGTAAATACCTTCTTTCGATGTAAAGTCCTTTGTAACAAGATGTGTCTTGTACTTCTATACCTCACTTTTCAAATCTTTTTAGGTCTTAAATATCCATTTGCAACCATTAGGTTTCACACCTTCATGTAATGGGAAAAGATCTCAAACGTTGTTGTCTTTCATTAAGTTATCTCCTCATTCATAGCATTAATCAACTTTTAAGGGTTAGGACTTTCAATGACTTGATGGAAGTTGATAGGATCATCTTCCATCACTCTAATATCTACCTCAACTTCTTGGAGAAATACAATATAATCATCTGATATTACCCTTCTTTTTTGTCTAGTGGATTTTCTTAATGGCATAGATTCTAAAGTTGCTCAAAGTTGTTTTTTTGGAACAATTTCTTGGATATAAGGTTCTTCAACATTGTCTTGATTCGTTGTGTCTTGAACATGATCAGAATTAAAATCTTGACCAATGTTAATAACACATGTGGAAATATCAATATATTCATCTTCAAAGACAAAGTCTTTATCTTTATCAACCCCCGCTAACTTGACATCCTTAAAGAAGCAAGCATTTCTCTTCTCGAAGATCTACTTAATTATGGGATCATAAAATTTGTATCCCCTGGATCTAACCGAGTATCCAATAAAATAACAACTTACCGTCCTAAAGTCTAGTTTGTTTTCATTAGGCCTATAAGGCCATGCCTCGGTTAGACACCCTTAACATGCAAGTGTTTTAGACTATATTTCTTACATGTCCAAAGTTCATAAGAGGTTTTAGTAGTGGCTTTAGTGGATACTCAATTAAGGATATTTGTTGTAGTCTTAAGAACTTTTCCTCAAAGTGATTCTGGTAAGGTAGAATGACTAATTATACTTTTTACCATATCCTTAGGCATTTTATTTCATCTTTCAGCAACACCATTCATACCGGACGAACCTAACATAGTGTATTGTGGGCTGACACCGCATTCATCTAGGAATTTAGCAAATGTTCCTGGATGTTATCCCATTGAACTATGATATCTACCATAGTACTCACCACCATAGTAAGATTTAATTTTTTAATCTTTTTATTCAGTTGATTTTCAACTTCAGCTTTATAACTTTTGAACACATCTAGTGACTGTGATTTTTCACTTATGAGATATACAGAATCATATCTGGAAAAATCATCTATGAATATTATAAAATATTGTTAATCATTCCAAACAACTGTAAGAAATGGCTCACAAATATCCATATGTATGAGTTCTAAGATGTCTATAGTTTTGTTGACAACAAATCTCCTTATATTGATGAGACTTGTCAAGAGCGTATTGATTTCAGCCTTTTTATTCTTGACAAATCTCTTTTCAACATTGGTAAGGAATTCCTTAACTGTAGTGATTTTATCAGACATTGTGCTCGTTAATGTTTCTGTAATGGTTCTCTTCATGATCATCATACACATGCGATTTGATTTCTCTCACCTTTCCATATCACTCTTTTCAATAGAGATACTCTCATCCATAAAGGGTGGGGAAGAATCAATCCTTAACGCAACGTCAAGATCCATAAATCCAAGAACAATCAAAAAATTATTTTTCCAAGACTTGAGGTTATAGCTATTAATAGAGTTGTTACTAGCAGGAGTAATAGCTGAAAAGGGAACAACCATAATTGAAACAAGTTTATGTACAAGACTTATCTTTAAGAGCAAAAAATAATTCAAATAAAGGTAAAACCCATCTTAAGATATCGAGCACTCCATTAACATTTTATCTTTGGAAAAAGATTAATCTGTAAGTGATATATTGGTGTAATAATCAAACATTGATAATAAGAACATGTCAAAAAATAAATCACTTTTGGATCGATTAATTATTCACATGTATAACCAAATAATCATCACTTATTGAATACTACATGTGCACATGTTTTTCCTTTAAATATTGACCTTTCTTTGGGCTAGTCAAATATTCACATATATTGCATACACATAACCATTTATATTTCAAAATAAAATTAATCTCCACAAAAAAAAATCATTTTGATGACATATTATTTGAATTAATTCATTGCAATACACACACACACACTAATATTTGAAGAATAAATTTGCACCATTTTTTCAACAAAGTCGATGGTCAAAGTAAGTTGTTGACTTTGACTATTGATATTGTGGTTAGATCGGATCGAACCAACATGGATCCTAAACTAGCCTGCTTTGTATTGAATAATCTAGTTGTGGGTTAGAATTTATTTTTTATGGCCTAAAATCCATAATATAAAATATTTTATGGAGGACTAAAACCCACCATCCTTGTTTTTTTAGCTGTAGGCCGAAGGTCTTTAATCCCACGTAAAGCTCTTTAAAAGGCCGATCCCTTCAGATGGTTTATTTAATAGAGAAACTTGAATTTTTATTATTCAAGAATATGTGATTCTTGTTAATTTTGAGAGAGAAAACTATTAAATAAGAATTAATCTGGATTATGAGTTTTGTACGATAGATTCTTTTAAAAAATTGGTCTCCCTTTTTTTAACTTGTATTCCTTAAGCTTGGATACATCAAGACCTTGCTAACAACAAATGTGCAGGGCAATCACCTTGCGCATCTCTCCATCATCAACTATCGTGCTGAAATTTGCTCAGGGTGCGCAATTATTATACATAAATCTGAAAGATATCGTGGAATAACTGTTCATACGCCCTTATTTAACTGTTGATTGTAATTGTTCTGATGTGTTCGTTCAGCCCTGTTCATGTTGATTATTTTGCCACGCAAGTTGTGTTAACGTTATCGTTACAGTTCTTATTAATTATTTAGCACAACACAACTCAGCTACACTATTCATGTTAATTAAATTATTTAGGAGTCAAATCAACTATACTCAATTAAATTATTTAGCAGTCAAATCAAAATACACTGTTCATGGTAATTATTTTGCTAATTATTTAGCAACTGCACTGTTCATATAATTATGTTGTAGGCAAGTTGCGTTAATGTTTTCATCACTATTCATGCTATTTATTTCGTATTCAACTCCACTGCTCATGCTGATTATTCAACAGTTTCTGATTGAGTGTGTTGTGCAACTTTTAAATTGCTATACTGTTCATATTAATTAAATTATTTAGGAGTCAAATCAACCACACTGTTCATGTTAATTAAATTATGTAGCAGTCAAATCAACCACACTGTTCATGGCAATTATTTTGCTACGCCAGTTGGGTTAACATTTTCATCACTACTCATGCCAATTATTTAGCATTCAACCCCACTGCACTGTTCATATAATTATGTTGCTGGCAAGTTGCGTTAATGTTTTCATCACTATTCATGCTATTTATTTAGTATTCAACTTCACTGCACTGTTGATGTTGATTATTCAATAGTTCCTGATTAAGTGTGTTGTGCAACTTTTAAATATTTTTAATATATAAAAAAATATGAATGGTACTAATATTTTTATACGGTACTATACACCTGCAATTACTTTTAAGATATTATTTATGGATAAGATATTTAAAATAATTATAATAATTATTTTTAAGATATTATTTTTCTGAAATATATGTTAAACTAATTATATATTTTGATGTTTTATTAATATTAATACCTTCATTTATATTTGTACAAATGAACTAGGTCGTTTTTAAAAGAATATCAAATTAATTTTATTTTATTTTTCTAAAATAATTTTAATATAATAATATGAATAATAAATCTTAATAAATAAATATTTTTTATAATAATAATTATGGTGATAGTGATAGCATTTCCAATAATAATCAAAATATTAATTATTTTTAATAATAATTATAATAGAAATTATGATAATTATGATAATTTAACAATAATGATAATAACAATGAGATAATAATTAAAATAATTTGTTAGTAAATATTGTTTTTATTCAAAATTAATTTGTTACATTATTGGTCCTCATTTAATTATTTGTTCCATTGAAGACTCAATTTGGACTGTTTGACCCCGACAGATAACTTGTTTTTTTTTAATCATTTGCTCTATTATTTTCCACTATAGAGTTGAAATCGTTTTCATCACTTTTCTTTTTATAGTTATTATTGAAAATCTCAAAACTCATTTTCATTGCCTTTTATTTTTGGCGTAAATTTAGTGTTTTTTAAGTAGCAAATTTAAAATAAAAACACATTTAAAATTTAAGTAGAAAAATAACATGATTTATTAAATTACAAATGGCATGTATGGCTTTAGAGTCACAAACCACTTGTTATATTACCTTGTTTTTTTGCAGTATCTTTCCTTTGTTTTTGCTGAATTTCCAGCAACCAGATGGCGAGCTGAATATAATTCTTTGTTATTTATAAAAATAAATAAATTAACCAAGCTCAATAAATTAAAATTATTTCAGATCCATCAAATTTCTTTTATATAAAATAGTGAACAAATTTCATTGAATATATATAATTACCATCTTATTTTTTTTATTTTTTAAATTTGTTATTTATAAATTAGCTACCACACCCCATACCTCTCTTTCAATAAATAATATCAGATTTTCTCCCAATTCACTTTTTGTTTTTTTATTTATTATTATAATATACAAGTATTACGAGCTTATATATCTTTTTTATATGGAAAAAGATACTCGCCTCGATTAAATGAATACGAAGAATATTCCATTAGTGTCACGATCATGAGGAAAAATCATGGGTTTCTCTTTGGAGATTTCTGCAGAAAATATATATTTAAACCAAAAAACCATCCGTCATCTCTTACCAACTGTTTCATGAATGTAATTGAAAAATATTTAAAAAAAATAGATTTTTTTATTTTAAATTAAAAAAATTAATATTTTTAGATTATTTTAATATATTAATATTCTAAATAAAAAATATTTATAAAACACCCTCAGCCACTCTATAAAAATAATACTGAATCATCTTTTGTCTGGTGGTTTTTTAAAGGGTAATTTCAGTATGATTTTGCCTCTGTTTGGCTTAGCTTTTGCTTTGCTGCGGTGCAAAAAAATTTTTTTTATTTTTTGAATAAAATTTAAAAGTTTTGAAAAGCAACCGCAACAGCAATCCCAAACACCCCCTTTATTGAAGTGTCGGCCGCCCTCTTTGCAGTACCTTTTGCTTTGCTTTTTTTTCCCTCGTAAAAAGCAAATTGATAATCACAGGCCTATCATATAGATAGTAAAAGCACACACGCCGACCGACACCACCATTCCACATCCACAATATCACAAGCACTACTTGTAACAGTGAATATATGTCATCGAATCACCTCAAATCTCTAAGTGCAAATCATCAATTATCATTCCATGGATTTCCCCTTTCAGTTCTCAGCAACTGCTGTGGTACTGATTTTATCTGTCCTTGTTACACCATCGATCTTCTATTTGTTTTGGATACCAAGAAAGGAGAACAGGAAAAGAGCACCGCCGGAAGCTGCCGGTGCATGGCCTCTGATTGGCCACCTCCATCTACTAAGAGGCTCACGACCACCCCATATAATATTCGGAAACTTGGCTGACAAGTATGGTCCGATATTCACTGTGAAGCTTGGAGTCCATCCAACTTTGATCGTGAGTAATTCGGCTATGGCTAAGGAGTGTCTGACGACAAATGACAAAGTTTTCGCAACTCGACCTACAACTCTTGCAATGGATATTATGGGCTACAACTACAGCATGCTTGGTTTTAGCCCCTTCGGGGCTTATTGGCGCTTGATTCGCAGGATAACGACTCTCGAGGTTCTCTCTAATCATCGACTAGAGATGTTCAAAAGTGTTCGAGAGTATGAGGTGAGGAATGCTATAGGAGCGTTATACCAGCAATGGATCAACAGTAAAGGTAATTCACAAAAAAAGCTTTTGGTGGAGATGAAGGGGTGGTTTAGTGATATAACTTTAAATGTTATATTGAAGATAATTGTTAACAAACGATATGTGGATTATGGAAGTCATAGAGACGAAAAGCCGAGCGATGAATGGAGAGATTCACTGAGAAGATTTTTTGAACTGTCAGGAATGTTTGTAGTTTCTGACGCGCTTCCATTTTTAAGATGGATGGATTTGGGAGGAGCGGAGAAGGCAATGAAAAGGACAGCAAAAAACATAGATCACGTGGCTGAGAAATGGTTAGAAGAGCACAAGCAGAAGAAAGCTTCTGGGACAACTAAAAGAGAAGAGGATTTCATGGATTTGTTGTTATCCGTTTTGGATGGTGCTGAAGAGCTTTCTAATCGCAGTACTGATACCATCAATAAGGCTACATGTCTGGTATGCTATTTTTCTACAAACTTATGGTATATCATTTAAAACATACAAGTTTTCTCAGCATCCATTCCTTATGTTAAACTGAAAAATAAAAATTTAAACATTATTTATTTACAGGTTGCTTTTCTTTGGATGAATTAAAATTAATTTTCTTCCACTTACAAACCTGAAATTGAGAAGAATGGTCCGACAAAGCTCGAGATCTATTGAGAGGAGATAGGACTCATGGAACTCTTGTGGATTACCATTACTTGCTTACATTTGTGATCATGTAATCCTATGATCTAGTCAATACTTTTTTATTAATACCATACATAGAAAAATAAAATATAAAAGAAAGACTTAGAGTAAATGATAACAGACTCATCATTTTCAATATGGACATGACTTTAAAGAAGTAATTTTGCATGTAATTATTTTCTCAAATATTTTGTAGGCTCTTATTCTAGCAGCATCAGACACTACAACAATTACATTGACTTGGGTTCTCTCTTTATTACTAAACAATCGCGATGTCCTCAAGAAAGCACAAAATGAACTAGACATCCATGTTAGTCAAGAAAGGCAGGTGAAAGAGTCTGACATGAAAAACTTGGTCTACTTACAAGCTATTATCAAGGAAACCTTTCGTTTATTTCCCGCTACGCCATTATCTATACCCCATGAATCAATGGAGGATTGTACTGTAGGTGGCTATCATATTCGTGCTGGCACATGTCTATTCATAAATATCTCAAAGATTCACCGAGATCCAAAAATATGGTCGAACCCAGATGAGTTTCGACCTGAAAGGTTTCTTACTGATCACAAGAACTATGATTTTCGAGGCCAACATTTTGAGTTGATACCATTTGGTAGCGGAAGAAGAATGTGCCCTGGAGTCTCATTTGCCCTTCAAATCTTGAACCTTGTACTTGCTACTTTGTTGCATGGGTTTAAAATAGAGACTTTGAATGATGCACCGATTGATATGAATGCAACTGGAGGACTAACCAGCATCAAAGCCACACCTCTAAAAGCCCTTCTCACTCCTCGTCTTTCTCCTAGCTTATATGATCTGCAATAAATATGGGGAGCCTATCTATCTATCTATCTTAATTAAAGTCGAGAAATTATATTAAGTTTGCTTTGGATGAATCTTGATATACAATGTGAAAAAACTATAAAGGAAAGAAGGTATAAATAAAATAAAAAGTTTGAGATTTAGAAGTGCTTGTTTCTCAAAGCAACAACACATTTCTTATTCCTTAACATATTCATACTGGCATAGCTGAATCTATTGTCGAAAGAATGAATCCAAGTTTCTACTTTCTTTACAAAAGAATATGATGAAAAAAGTTCAAATCCAGGTTTATTACCTCAGAGATGAATTTGATTCTAACTTATCACTCAGACTATCCTACAAGAGAATCCTTGTCACACTTTTTTATGAAAAATCACCATAAACCAAGCCTTGGCACTGATGAAAATAGACAAGGATTGTGGAATACACAATGGATTATATCCCATTAATTTTATGTGTAATGTTTATCTTGCATTCTTTTCCCTGCATTTCAGTCATCGTGGAGCTTTTGATCATTTGTTTTTTTATTTCTTTTGAAATGATTTTCTTTTTTGTATAAAAAATATCTTCTTACATTTGTTCATGTGTGTTGGTAAATATCCTGAAATAATATATATATATATATAAAAAAAAAAAAAAACATAAACATGTTTTATTTTAGAAACAAAAATACAAATATTTTTAAAATAATATTGAGTGTGATACAAGTAAATCAGCAGTTTCATGGACTGGAAATGGCTCTCAAGCAAGCAAATAACACAAACTATTCTACAAGAGAATCTATACATGAATAAATATACGCCAAATGACCACTATTCACTAATCCTCCACCGCGTTATTGTTGAGTTTGGAGCTCAATCTCTATGAGGTATTATTGATCCTCATTTAATTATTTGTTTCATCGAAGACTAAATTTGAGTGGCTTGACCCCACTAGACGACTTGTCTTCCTTGATCACTTGCTCTATTACCTTCCAATATAGAGTTTGACACGTATGTTAAAATCGTTTTCATCATGTTTCTTTTTTATAGTTATTATTGAAAAACTCAAAAATCATTTTCATTGCCCTTTATATTTGGTGTTAATTTAGTGTTTTTTTAAGTAGCAAGTTTAAAATACAAATCACATTTAAAATTTATTTAAGAAAATAAAATAATTTATAAAATTTCGAACGATATGTATGACTTGAGAATCACATATAACATACCATATGTGACGTCTTTAAAAAAATATTATTTTTTTTAAAAGCTATTTTAGATATGAAAAAACATAATATTTAAAGAATTTTATTGATCTTCCTAGAATTATATATATACTATAAGAAAAGAAAAGGGTGTTTTCATGTAGAAATAATATAATTATATATTTTATTTTATTTTTGACTTTAGTGGTGATGAAATTATAATTTTCAAGATTTTTTTAGAAAAAGAAATATTTTTTTATCTTAATACTTGGTGTTTTAATCATTTTAAACTTGGTCTATTTATCACCATTTATTCTCTTATCTTCATTTTTTTGTAATATTTTTTATGTTTTTTTCTTTAAATGTTTTTTGGAAAAAGAATATTATTTTTTAATTTTATTATACTATCACTCTACACTTGGCCTACTTATACCCTTCCTTTTGTTCTTATCTTTATAATTTTGTATTTATATGTAATTCTCTTTTCTTTTCAATTTTTCTTAAAAAAACTTATCATACAAAGACTAGAAAATAGTGTTTTATTGTAGTAATTACAATATTATTCTATTCTTCATCTGTATTAAGAATTAGTTTGGGATCTTATATATTTTTATTAATGTGTACGATATTTATTATATGTAAACATTGATTTTTTGATTTATGGTTATATTTTTTTACTCAATATAAAAAAAAATCAATAATACCTACATATTAATTATTTTTTATAAAATAAATTATTTAACCTGTAATGAGTTGAATAAACATATCAACACCTTGTTTTTTTTAATTTATTAACACATAATTTTATATGTACTTAATTAAATACAAGCATAGACCCTTTGATTTATAAATATATTTTATTTAAAAAAACATTTGAAAAACTAGTATGTTTATTTGATTTTTATCAAAAAATAATTATCCAATCAACAACGAAGTCCGAAGTACAAGCCATTATATATATAAACTTTACTATTACTTTATTATTTAGAAACTAGCTATCACATCCTGTACATATATATATAAACTTTACTATTACTTTATTATTTAGAAACTAGCTATCACATCCTGTACATATATATATAAACTTTACTATTACTTTATTATTTAGAAACTAGCTATCACATCCTATTCCTCTCTTTCAACAAATAATATCAGATGATCTCCCTTGACAATTCACTCTTTCTGATAATATACAATTATTACGAGCTTAGATATTATGCTATATACTAAAATAGATCAGTCGGTTACTGTAGTGTTATTGTAGCTTATGAGTATAAATACTATAGATTGGACATTTTTGTTTTGTGCTTCGAGTGCGTACGTGCGTGTTTTCTTTTTTTCTTTTTATCCTGTTTTGAACAGTATATTAACGAAAAAAACCTCCTGAAAACTAAAAAAATACCGCCAGAATTAGGGGCTTCTTCGTCAATGTGCACATCAAACCGGACTGGTCTGGCCTGGCCTGCCGGTCTTCTTCTTCTTCTTTTTCAAATTGGCTAAATACGATTTTGACCCCTAATAAGACAAAAATGTTGACTTAGGCACAAAGGCAGGACAGTAATTGATCCTATTTTTTTTATTATTTCTTCCCGTGTCTGTCAGTGCGTGTCGAGCACGTGCTAGCCGGTTTTCCACCCCGCGCCCTGTTTAGGTGGCGCGTGCTCCATCTTCGATGGCCGGATACGAGATTCTAGAGTCTCTGTCAATGCACCTCCGCATATTCTTCCTCCCATGGCGGCGCATTTCCCCATCAGATGGCCATGGAAGCGGCGATGGCCAGTTAAAGCCGCTGGCGATGTTTCTCTCTCTCCTGCACATACAAGTGTAGGAGAGTCCCCCGAGTTGTCTCCTTTTTCATTTCGGTCCCTGCGGTTTTAATTTCGTTTTTTGTCTTGATTTCTAATATATAAGTTTTGATTTTTTTCGATTTGGTCTTCCAATTGGATTCAATGTTCATTTTTCAATTCGGTCCTCCTTCTTTTAATTTCCGGATTGGATTGAAAAAGATTAATTTATTCAGTACAGTAGTTTTAATTTCTTCAGTTTTGTCATTTGATTAAAATTGATAATATATTTGATTTTCATTTCGGCCCTTACACTTTTAATTTTGGATTTTAATCCCTTTATATTTAATGTTCATTTCAACAAAGTAGAAAAACAATTAAATTATTATTATTATTATTTAACCCTTACTTTTATCCATATACATATAAGTGTGCGTAGCTTTGATTTTTAATTTTTATTATTTTTTTATTTGTTGGGCCGGTATTTTTTTTAAAAAAAATAGTTCTTAAATTTTATTTTATATCTATGATCATTTGAAAATTGATATTTGTATTTTTTTTCTTCTCTATTTGTTCTTTCTTTTAGCTTTTTATTCGTTTTTTATACTTATTTTTACATCATAAGACTTTTTTTACCTGATAATTTTTATTTTAGTTTTTTTGTTTGATCTTTTGTTAAAGTTTTTATGATTTTTTAATCTTTTATTTTTTTAATTATTAACATAATAATAATAATAATAATAATAATAATAATAATAATAATAATAATAATAATAATAATAATAATTTAATGTTTTTTTCTTACTTACTCTTTTCTTAATGTTTTTTAGGTTTTTTTCCTCTCGGGATTATTTGATAATTTTTATTCTTTTAACAATTATAACAATGACTATTTTTTTTTTATGTTTTGTTAAAAAATTTAGGATTTTTTTAGTCTTTCATTTTTTTTTCCTTTCATTATTAACACACACAAAAAAAATAATAATAATAATTTAATTGTTTTTCTATCCTTTGTTAATTTTTGTTAGGTTTTTTATTCTCTTGATAATTTGATAATTTTTATTGTTTTGACAATAATAATAATAATAATTTTTATTTTATTTTATTTTTTTATCTGATCTTTTGTTGAAGTTTTTGCGATGTTTTTAGTTTTCATTTATTTATTTATTCTTTCATAATAATAAAGATAATATTGTTTTAATTGTTTTTCTTGCTTACTATTTTGTTTATGTTTTTTTTCCCTCGGTATAATTTAATAATTTTTATTGTTTTGATAGTAATAGTAATAATAAGTTTTAGATGTTAAGACTTAAATTTTACTATTGTTATAATAGGGTATGTCAATCTATTTATTACATTAAAGTTTGCATATATAAATATTATATTTTAATTTTAATCCAGCAAATCTTATAAAATTTGTTTCCTTAGCCCGCAATGTAGAGTGGACAATTTTTTTAATTTTCAAGTGAAATGATTTTTTCTAGCTAATAATTTTTATTTTTGTTTTATCATATATTATATTTTTTATATACATTTTTATTAAAGTTTTTATGCTTTTTTTAGTCTTTGATTTATTTTTTTTCATTATTAGCGCAATAATAATATTAATAATCATAATAATAATAATTTTAGTTTTTGTTGTTATTTGCTTTTCTGTTATTTTTTTTCTCGGGGTAATTTAAGAATTTATACTATTTTGGCCATGATAGTGATGATAATTTTAAATGTTAAAACCTCGATGTTTTTATTATTATAATAAAGTATGCTCATGTGTTTCATTATATCAAACTTTTAATCTCAACAGTTATAACAATTATATATTCAAAAAACTATGTTTTCCAATATTTTTTTCCGAAAATTTTTCTAGGCAATTACCTATTTTCGTCTCTTTGATGTCAAAGCTTAGATATTGTTGTGATGGTAGTGTGTATTGATATGTTGTATCATATCAAAATTTACATGTATAGATGTTATATTTTATTTTTAAATTAGTGAAATCTATAAATTACTTCAAATCCAACAATTATCAAAATTGCTTGCTTAGCCCGCGATGTAGTGCAGTCAATTTTTTTAATTTTTAAGTCGAATGATATTTTTTCCAGTTAATACTCTTTCTTTTTGTTTTGTCATTTATTTTACTTATTATTATTTTCAAGTCAAATGATTTTTTTTTACCTCATAATTTTTTTTTTGTTTGATATTTTGTTAAAGTTATTATGATTTTTTTTTCATTATTAACACAATAATAATAATAATAATAATAAGAAGAAGAAGAAGAAGAAGAAGAACAAGAAATTAGTTATTTTTCTTACGTGCTCTTTTGTTAATGTTTTTCAATTTTTTTCTCTACGGATAATTTGATATTTTTTATTGTTTTGCCAGTAACTGCAATGATAGTTTTAGATGTTAAAAATTCGATATTACTATTTTTAGAATAAGGTGTGGTGATCTTTTTTATTATATTAAATTTTATATATTTGAATATTATATTTTAATTTTGGACCAGCATATCCTATTTCTTTCATCCCAACAATTACAAAAAAAATTTACTCGGCCCGCAACGTAGTGGGGTAATTTTTTTTTTTAATTTTCAGTTCAAGTAATTTTTTTCCTTGTCAATAATTTTTTTTTCATTTATTTTATTTTTACATTTGCTCTTTTGTTAATGTTTTTAGGCTTTTTTTAAACCTTTGATTTAATTTTGTTTTCTTCCTGTTATTAAAGAAATAATAATATTAATATTAAAAATAATAATAATAATTTTAGTTTTTGTTTTTATGTGCTTTTTTATTAATATTTTTTTGTTTCCCTCTCAAATTTTTTGAATAATGTTTATTGTTTTAACAGTGATAGTGATAATAATTTAATATGTTAAGACTTCAATATTACTGTTATTATGATAGAGAATGTTGATTTTTTTTATTATATTAAATTTTACATATTAAAATATTATATTTTAATTTTAACAATTATAAAAAAAATTTATTCCGTCCACACTACGCCCTCAACATAATACGGGCATATGACTAATATTTTATATATGGAGAAAGATACTCGTCTGGATTAAATGACTCCGAATCACTCTCCATTGGTATCACGATCATGATGAAAAATCAAGGGTTTCTTTTTGGAGATTTCTGCACAAAAAAGATATTTAGACCAAGAAATCAGCCGCCATCTCTTACCATCAATGTCATCCTTATCTACCAATTGAATCAGTTTTTATGTGGTGGTTTTTTTAAAGTGTAATTTCCAGTTTGATTATATTATAGTTTCAGTCGCCATCTCTTTGCAGTGCCATGTGCTTTGCTTTTTTCTCCCTCGAAAAAAACAAATTGATAGTGGGTGATCACAGGCCTGTCAAATATACAGTAAAAGCATACACGCCGAGCTCAACCAACATCACACATCCACAATATCACAAGTATTACTTGTAACTGTGAATATATTTCATCAAATTACCTCAAATCTGTAAGATCAAACCATCAATTATCAGTCCATGGATTTCCCCTTTCAGTTCTCACCAACTGCTGTACTACTGATGTTATGTGTCCTTATTACACCATCCATCTACTATTTGTTTTGGATACCAAGAAAGGAAAACAGGAAGAGAGCACCGCCGGAAGCTGCAGGTGCATGGCCTGTTATTGGCCACCTTCATCTGCTAGGAGGCTCACAACCACCCCATATAAAATTCGGAAACTTGGCTGACAAGTATGGTCCGATATTCACCGTGAAGCTTGGGGTCCATCGAACTTTGATTGTGAGTAATTCGGAGATGGCTAAGGAGTGTCTAACGACAAATGACAAAGCTTTCGCTACTCGACCTAAATCTCTTGCAATGGATATCTTGGGTTACAACTACAGCATGCTCGGTTTTAGTCCCTACGGGGATTATTGGCGTCACATACGAAAGACAACCACTCTCGAGATTCTCTCTAATCATCGACTGGAGATGTTCAAAAGTGTTCGAGAGGATGAGGTAAGGGATGCCATTGGAGCGTTATACCAGCAATGGATCAGCAACAAAGGTAATTCACAAAAAAAAGCTTTTGGTGGAGATGAAGGGGTGGTTTAATGACATAACTTTAAACGTTATATTGAAGATAATTGTTAAGAGACGATATGTGGATTATTTGAGTCATAGAGAGGAAAAGCCGAGCGATGAATGGAGAGATTCACTGAGAAGATTTTTTGAACTGTCAGGAATGTTTGTAGTTTCTGACGCGCTTCCATTTTTAACATGGATGGATTTGGGAGGAGTTGAGAAGGCAATGAAAAGGACAGCAAAAAATATAGATCACGTGGCGGAGAAATGGTTGGAAGAGCACAAGCAGAAGAAAGCTTCTGGTACAACAAAAGGAGAAGAAGATTTCATGGATTTGATGTTGTCCGTTTTGGATGATGCTAAAGAGCATTCCAATCGCAGTGCTGATACCATCATTAAGGCTACATGTATGGTATGCTATTTTTCTACAAGCTTTCTTAACACCCATTCCTTATGTTAAACTGAAAAGTAAAAATTTTAAAGATTATTTATTTACATATTGCTTTTCTTTTGATGAATCAAAATTAATTTTCTTTCACTTGCAAACCTGAAATTGAGAAGAATGGTCTGACAAAGCCCAAGATCTGTTGAGAGGAGATAGGACTCATGGAACTCTTGTGAGTTACCATTACTTTCTTACATTTGTAATGGTGTAATGCCATGATCTAGTCAATATTTTTTTATTAATATCAGACATGAGAAAATAAAAAATAACAGAGAGACTTCAGAGTATAAGGTGACAACTTACACATCATTTTTAACATGGATATGACTTTAAACAAGTAAATTTGCATGTAATTAGTTTCTCAAATATTTTGCAGGCTCTTATTCTAGCAGCATCAGACACTACAACAATTACATTGACTTGGGCTCTCTCTTTATTACTAAACAATCGCGATGTCCTGAAGAAAGTACAAGATGAACTAGACATCCATGTTAGTCAAGAAAGGCAAGTGAAAGAGTCTGACATGAAAAACTTAGTCTACTTACAAGCTATTATTAAGGAAACCTTTCGTTTATATCCCGCTATGCCATTATCTGTACCCCATGAATCGATGGAGGAATGTACTATTGGTGGCTATCATATTCCTGCCGGCACATGCCTATTCACAAATCTCTATAAGATTCACCGAGATCCAAATGTGTGGTCGGACCCAGATGAGTTTCGACCGGAAAGGTTTCTTATCGATCACAAGAACTGTGATTTTCGAGGCCAACATTTTGAACTGATACCATTTGGTAGCGGAAAAAAAATGTGCCCTGGAGTCTCATTTGCCATCCAAATCTTGAACCTTGTACTTGCTACTTTGTTGCATGGGTTTAAAATCGAGACTCTAGATGATGCTCCGATTGATATGACTGAAACTGGAGGAATAACTAGCATCAAAGCCACGCCTCTAAAAGCCCTTCTCACTCCTCGTCTTTCTCCTGACTTGTATGATTAGCAATAAATATGGAGAACCTATCTATCTATCTATGTATTTTAATTAAAATCAAGATATTATATTAAGTTTGCTATGGATGAGACCGATATACAATGTGAAAAAACTATAAAGGAAAGGAAGTAAGAATAAAATAAAAAGCTTGAGAATTAGAAGTACTTATTTCTTTACCACTTGAGTTATTACTTTCCAGAATAGAGCTGGACATGTATGTTAAAATCGTTTTCATCACTTTTATTTTTACAGTTATTATTGAAACGCTCAAAAATCATTTGCATCGCTTTTTATATTTGGCGTTAATTTAGTGTTTTTTAAAGTAGTAAATTTAAAATAATAAACACAATTAAAATTTAATTAAGAAAATAATATATTTTATAAAATTACAAATGGCATGTGTGACTTGAGAATCACATATAACATAACACTTCTTTAAAAAAAAAGTAATATTTAAAAAGAAGAAGCTATTTTAGATATAAAAACATGATATTTAATGAATTATATTGATCTTGCTGGAATTATACATATAATAAAAGAAAAGGGTGTTTTCATGTAGAAATAATATAATTATATATTTTTTTACTTTAGTTGTGATGAAATTATAATTTTCAAGATTTTTTAAGAGAAAATATTTTATTCTCTTTATACTTGGTGTTTTTATCATTTTAAACTTATTCTATTTATCATCATTTTTTGTAATATTTTTTAAGTTTTTCTTCTTCTTTACACATTTTTTTTGAAAAAAAAATATTATTTTTTTATTTTTTTATATCGTCACTCTACAGTTGGCCTACTTGTACACTCGCTTTTGTTCTTATCTTTATACTTTTGTATTTTTTTGTAACTCTCTTTTCTTTTCACTTTTTTCTTAAAAAGACTTATTATACAAAGACTAAGAAAATAATATTTTATTGTAGTAATTATAATATTATTCTATTATTCGTCTTTGTTAACAATTAGTTTGGGATCTTATATATTTTTATTAATGTATATGATATTTATTATATGTAAAAATTGATTTTTTTATTTATGATTATATTTTTTACTCAATATAAAAACACACGTCAATAACACCTACATATTAATTATATTTTATAAAATAAATTATTTAACCTGCAATGAGTTTAATAAACATATCAACGCCTTGTTTTTCTAATTTATTAACACATATGATTTTATATGTATTTAATTAAATACAAGCACAAACTCTTTGATTTATAACAAAATATATTATTAGCCTTACCAAAATCATTTGACAAAAAAATCTCTAATGATTATTATTATTATTGCATAAATAAAAAAAAAAAATTACCTTGAAGAATAAAAAATATAAAAAAATAAGCAATAAAATAAAATAAATGACAAAACAAAAATAAATATTATTATCCTTAAAAACTCATTTGAAAAAAAAATATAAAATTATTATTACTATTATTGCATAAATAATGAAAGAAAAAAAATTATAACAAAAGAGTAAGTAAAAAAATGAGAAAAAATGAGAAAAAAAATAAATATTATGAGCATTAAAAAAATATTTGACTTGAAAAATAAAAAAAATATTATTTTTCAAATGATCGCTAATATAAATTTGAATTGAATGATTAAATATAAAAAAATTCAACCCCAACAAAATATTAAATTAAAAAATTAAAAACTAAAACTAATAGCATATATATATATATATATATATATATATATATATATATATATATATATATATATATATATATGAATAAAAATAGGAATTAATGCATATATATATATATATAAAGGAATGAAATTAAAATAAAATAAAACAATTAAAAGTATAAAAACTGAAATAAAAATAACATATATGATTGATTTCAATTGAATGACCAAATTAAAAAAAAATCCAAACTTTGATACCGAAATATTAAGAGATTTAATATCAAAGCAAAAATTAAAAAAAATAATGACCAAAATAAAAATACAATATATAATAAATTTTAATTAAAGGATAGGATTGAAAGGAATCCAAATTGTTATTTCAAAAAGATTAAGGGATTTGATATAAAATCAAAAATTTAAAGAATGTGTTTTGTCTTATATGATGGAAAATAATTATTTTACTATGAAAAATAATTATTTTACTATGCAAAATAATATAAAAAATCTAAAATACTCTCGGTTTGGATACTGGTTTTTGTTTGTTGAGAAGGGTAAAATAGTAGTCTTACTTTATAAAAATACATGAAAAAAACTCAAATACCCTCCAAATATTCTTGTAATACCAAATGGGCCCTTTAAAAAATCATATATGCCCTTGCACTAAAGGGTAAATTCATAATTAAACTATGAAATTCACAATGAATTATCTCTATATCTAGAGTAAACAACTGAGTTCCGATTCCAAGGCAGAGTCTAAAGCACACTTAGGAATAAATTCGTAATTACACTATTAAAATATACAGTGAATTACGCGCGGGATTGGCGACAACATGTGCTGGAAAGACGAAGACCAATGATTAGTTTGCATCGCACGGCCCAAAATGAAACAAGCATGCAAGTTTCCAAAAATCCAATGATCACATGCATGGATAATGTATCTCTTCTTGAAAAATGAAATCCTCGACGTCATATAATTTTGAATATATTTGATCGATCTCCACATGGCTCGAAATCACATCGATTAACAAGTCTCTCATGTTTTTGTTTATCACTACGGTTTTAAAAGCATATTTGATTTTTAAAAAAATTAAAAAAATATTTTTTTATTTTTTTATTGTTATTGTGGGCTAATTTCCATTATTATTATTATCATCTAAATGGGCTAACTTCTATTTAAATCAAACAAATTAGTGAGAAAGCTAAAAGAGATTGGGGAGTTGTACAATAATAAATAATATTTTTTTATTATTATTTATCTAGATTTAGAAACATTGTAAATTGAAATAATAAAATTTCATGTTTTATATTAAGATGATACCAGATCCTAACGGCAACATTAATTTGTATATTTGATCTCAGTGCAAGTGGGCACATGGAACTATCATCCTGCGAGAGAGGTTGCATCTTACCCGATATTTTTAAATTGATATTGTTTTGTAGTGTAATAGTAGTTGTTTTTTTATTTGAAAATATATTTAAATAATGTATATTTTTTTATTTTTGATATTAGCCCATGAAAGATACGAAGCACTTAAAATTTCTTTTGAATAAAAAATAAAATAAAACTCAATAATTTCACTATAAAAATGTGTTTGAAATAATAATAATAATAAAAAAACCTACATGATCTAAGATAAACAAGCAAAGATTAGAATGCAGAAGAAGTAGTGTCCATCTCTCTGGCCAAGAGGCTCGAAAGGCTAATTAAAAGAGAGTGAAGCCCAAGCTACCACAGAGTCCAAAAAGAAATGCAGATAAACCAGCCCAAACAACTTCAGCGAGCCAGCAGACTCAGGGTGCAGACTCAGCAGAGCTATCAACCCCAGAGGAACGCCACGCAGGGTGCCGAACAAAGAAGAGGGAGCCCAGTACCAGGTTATTTTACGTGTCAACTCATTAAATTTATCAAAACTTGCCAAGGATAAACTCGGGTAAAATCAGTTAAAATCATAAAATCAGATTGGATATGTCTGATTTTATGATCCTTATATATTAAAATTACCGCTTTAAAATTTTCAATTTTCAAGCTGTCATCTACAATTTTTGAACTGCCGCTTCAGATTAATATTTAAATTGAAGTTCAAAATGGGACAATGCTATTTGTTCAATGTGGGACAATACTATTTGTCCAATGTGGGACAATGCTATGGGACAAATAGCTTTGTCTTTATCCCATAAGTCCACAATCCACATATTTAAACTGAAGTTTAAAGTGGAGAATGATATTTGCCTGATGTGGGACAAAGAAATTTGTCCCACATCGGACAAACAATTTATCCAGCATTTTCGCTGGATAAATTATTTGTGCGTGTGTGTGTATTAAAAAAATTATAAAAAATATATATTATAAAAAAATAAAATTATTGTGTTGTAATTTATATAGCACATCAACAAAATATTTATTTTAAATTTGTTAGTTTTTACCTACTGAAATTCTATGGACATCATTGTTTTGTAATGTATTTTTAAGTTATTTTGAATTATATATGAACCTTAACTAATGAAGTTTTATGACCATAATTATGTTGTATTGTATTCGGAAATATTTTACTTATGATTTTATGATTTTTCTATCTACATGATTTTAGCTGTGATTTTATGATTTTTGTATGGAAAAATTCAGGTAATATTTTATGATTTTTCTATCTACATGATTTTAGCTGTGATTTTACGATTTTTGTACGGAAAATTCAGGTATAATTTTACGATCCGATCTTACGATTCGAGTTTTTAAATCTCCTTCCGTGTCGTGTTAAAATTACGATTTTGACAATCATGCAGTCAACCATGAGCCACCTCGGAGCAATTATTGACACTTTCTCATAGTCGAGGAAAAAAAGATTCATTGTGCAAGCTGATAGTATTTACCAGTATGGTGTTTTTTGTACTTGTAGATTTATCAGTGATAGATGTTTGAGGACACTTATCACGTGTCAAATCATTGTTTTTATTTTATATAATAATTGAGGAGTCATTATTATTTGGATCAAGAAAGAGAGGAGGTTATATACATAAAAAGAAAAGACAAACAATGCAATAATAAATAGAAATATCTATCAACTGAAATTAACAAACAACAAATAATAAGACTAAAAATAATCATGTCATAACACGATTCCCAAATTCATGACCAGCACATAGACATGGTCCTCCTATAAAGTTCCACACCTATATGAACCCGAACTTACGTCCAACTTATCATTCATATTAGAAGTTCAATGCAACATAAATAACAAAATTAACTTATAATATAATTCGATTGTTTCAATACAAGAGTTGATTACATCTTGTTATAATTGAGGAGCACTAACTAGACATACAACTAAAATAGCAGGTTTTGAGAGTGAAATAACAATAATCTGCTAACAAACTATGAGTCTGAAAATAACAAATAATGAAGAGTGAGTTCAACATCTTAATGAGTATATAACATTCAGTATACATATACGAGATAATACAGCAATGGGAAATATATTACGAATATGGCTTGAGGTTATTGCAAGAAAGTTTCTCAAATGGATCATAATAAGAATATATAAGGTAAAGCTCGTTAGAAAATCATAATGCGATGAGCATGATGCTCTATACTAAGAGATGGTCAGTCTACACAAGTCTGTGACTCCCCCGATTAACTAGGATTTCAGATACGATATGCACAGATGCTAATACTACCTTATTAGCGTGAGTATTCCGACAAGCATACCGTAGGGGTGTGTGTGTGTGTTATAATCAAATAGACATATTCATATCTTAAGGCTCAACTCATGACATCAATCAAATGAGGAGTTATCAATTCACAAGTAAATATTGACTCATATCAAGAATGTATATTCAACAATTAATTATATTTTATCGTAACAATAATAGTAATCAGTGTATATATTATCAAGAAACATAATCCAATTCATACTAGCAATTCAAATATTTGTACTATTTTTCATGCATATTAAATATTATCCACTCACCAAACTCAAAAGATATCAAAATTTAAAAGCAAAATACTAACGGAATCCTACTAACGTCCTGCGGGTAGAATATTAGGATTATCTAAATATATAAAAGAAGATATAGTAAAAAATGACTCAAAATAATTAATAAAATCTCTTTAATAAACGCATCTAAGAGTTTAATTCATAATCCTATGTATTTTGAATTAAACTATTTATTTTTCGCAAAACCTAAAAATATTGGTTTCTTTCAAAATCTAATTCAAAATACAAAATTCATAAAATTGATACTAATTCATAAAATACGCCTCAATTATCCACTAATCCATTTTGAAAAACTAATATTTCATCTAGGTACCATTCTGAAATCGTTCTAATATTTTTAGGGTCAAACTATAATTTTATCAAATTGAATGACTAAATTGAACACCTCATAAATTCATAACTATACTAAAATTTTAGCCATAATCCACCTTCAATTCTTCCTAGAATCTTGAATTTCACTTTAGGGACCAACCTATAATTTTCAAAGTTCAGGAACTAAACTGTAATTTTCACGAAAGAGACCAAAATAAAATTTCATCATCTTCAACCTCCATCCCAGAATTCCAGCAAGGTTTTTTACCATGTTTCAACATTATCTTAACCAAACATGTCAATTAACTTCAAAATCATCAAAAATCAAATCAATCAAGCTATTACCCAACATAATAAACCCTTAAACATCTCAATTCATTCTTCAAACAAACCCAAATAAAATCTTCAATCACTAACCATCAATACAAGCAAAAAACTTAACTAATAAACAATATTTTTACATGATAACACATACACGTTACTTTAATAACTTATTTATCTCCTTCCTTTCTCTTTTATTCCTTTCTCCTCTTCTTCCTCTTCTATCTCTCTTCCAGTTTCTCTCTCAAATTTTAAATCTTCTCTTCTCATCCTTTTCTATTTATATTTACAAGTTTATACAATTACTATATTATCCTTAATTCATTTACACCTAATTCTAAATCATCAAGAGCATTAATGTCTTTTCTTATTCAAAGTTTTCAAAAACCTACAAATTATGTTATTTTCAAAATTAATGAAGATTTATAAAAAAAACATAAAGGAACTATATCTCCCATTAAATAACTTTTAAAGGATAAAACCAAGAAATCACAAGTTTAAAAAAAAGAAAAAAAATCAATCAAACCTTATTGAATATTATAAATATAAGTTAATCTTTCAAGCTTGGACCCTGTTAAATCCTATATTAAAACTTAATTAAAAAATTTAATTCTCAACCAATTTAATGTTGAAAAGTTAAATAAAAAATATCAATTTTAAAAAATTGAACTAATTTTCTAAATTTGTAACTCATGAAATTATGAATTTAAGTTTCATCAAGAAACTCAATTCTTAACCAATCTAAAGTTTGTTTGTCATTGCATTAGTAATTGTTTTTGAAAATACTTTTTCACTTAGAAATCTATTAAAATAATATATATTTTTTGTTTTTAAAATTTAATTTTTGATATTAACTCATCAAAACAATTTAATAAAAAAAAAGTAATTGAAGCAAAAATAAATATTTTGAAAAAGGTGGTGTGGCTATAATGCCAAATATTTTCTTAATGTTGAAAGATATATAAAATTTTATCAATTTAAAGATTAACAATATAAAAAATAGGAATACAAAAATGATGATCAAATAACATTTCAAAGAACATGGACTAAATCTTACAAATGAAAAAAAAAATTGTGGGATGAAATTAAAAATAATAATTTTATACATTATTTAAAATGAAAAATAGTAATTAAATGAAAAGGTAGCAAATTTAAAAGAAAAATAAATTGAATGACTGCTTCAAAAAATTAAAGATTCAGCCACGAAAATCATAATGAACAGAGAAGATAATAGTAAAATAATAATAATAATAAAAAAAAGTAGTCTCAAACCAAAGATTTGTTGACAACAAATGCACCCAAGTATGTATAATTTTATACATTATACGATTCGATTGTTGCGTCGAATGTCAATGTTTGGTCGCCACACTCCTCCTCTCCCGTTGGTTAAAAAGTGTGAGTGGGTCTCACGATGAAGTTGAGTATATAATAATATAAAATATAAAAAACTGATGGAAGCCAATTTATAATTCTTTTTTAAAAATAATTTAATTATTTGAATGTGATAACAAAAATTAAAAACACTTATGTCCGCGAGTTTAATTTCAACAACCTCAAATACCAATTATTTTAATTATTAGTGTGAGATTTAATAGATGAAGAGCCAATACAAAAAGCTCGGAGTGGAATAAATAAATGTTTTATTATTTTTTAAGAGGTTTAATGTTATTTTTTTCACATGGTTGTATTTAATTAAATTTTTTTTGTTAACTTGACTTTGTTGATTTAATTTTCTTGAAAAAGATATAAAATATTTTAAACATATAAAAATAATATTTTATTCTAAGTTTAATTAAACCATTTTAAAATTTTATTTAGCGTTTTTATTGAACATATAAATCAGACTTGAAAAGGTAAAATAATATATTTTTGCTCTTACTATTTCGGTCAGCACACCAATGCAGTTCTCAAAAAAGACAACAGCAAACTTGTCCGGAACAGCTCCTTCATCTTTTAATAAGCTGAACTTATCATTGGAATGCGTGCCGTCCCAAATCTCCAGAACGTTCTATGGAGTTTTTTGATTTTCCAGTCCAAACAAATAACATGATCACCATTCCCGTGTTTTTCATTTTTATTTTTCTTTGTTCAATTTTCTGGATTTCAAGAAAATTCCTAGCAAGAACTTGCAAGAAGAAAGCTGCACCAGAAGCTAGCGGAGCATGGCCTCTGATTGGCCACCTCCACCTGCTAGGAGGGGCGGAGCCTACCCACAAAGTACTGGGCAAAATGGCTGAAAAATATGGACCGATCTTCACGATCAAGATTGGCGTGCACCGAGCTTTGGTAGTGAGCAATTGGGAGACCGCCAAGGAGTGTTTCACAACCCATGATAAAGTCTTTGCCGACCGTCCGAAAACACTTGCCTCTGAGCTTTTGACCTACGACGGTGCCATGATGGGGTTCAGCCCATATGGGTCTTATTGGCGACAAGTCCGCAAAATAACCACGGTTGAGCTTCTATCCACCTACCGACTAGGGAAGCTGAAAGATGTACGAGAGAGCGAGGTGAGGACATTTCTGAAAGAGTTGTACAGGTTATGGGACGAGAATAGAGGTGGTGCTTCAAAATCAAAAGGTAATAAGGTATTGGTGGAAATGAAAGGATGGTTTGGAGATCTGACATTAAACATCGTTCTTAGAACAATTGTTGGAAAAGCTGTGGGATATATCACAAGCGTTGGGGATGAGGAGAGCGTGAAACGATGGAAAAAGGGATTGACGGATTTTTTTTATTTGACAGGGATTTTTTTGGTGTCTGATGCGCTACCGTTTTTAAGGTTTTTGGATCTTGGGGGACATGGGGAGGCTATGAAGAAGATTGCAAAAGAACTGGATCTTGTTGTTGAAGATTGGCTAAAAGAGCACAAGCAAAAAAGAGCTGCTGGTGTTGTCAAGGGAAAGGAGGACTTCATGGATCTGATGCTAGATGTTTTCGATAATGACGCCGGAGCTGTTCAAGGAGGAGATTCTGATACCACCATCAAAGCAACATCCCTGGTAATCAATCCTCTACACCGGTCCCTTGCTAGAATTCATAGCCTAATCAATTCATCATTACCCTTTATATTTAATATTTTAAGGATTAATTCAACTCCCTGTAACAGTAATTGCACTATAAATAAACTATAATTGATATTTGAGATTAAAGTGTTTACTGCTTGAAATTTTAATTTTAATCCGTGTATTTATTAATATAATGATTATTAGAAATTACGGGAAAGCTGACATGAATATCTATTTTAATAATAATAATAAAAGAAATGTAGAAGGCTATGCAATTTTTATTTGAACATTGAAAAGAAAAAAAATCTAGAATATTTTGGAAGCATATGCATCGGTTTTTTCATTTTTTTTTAGTATTTTAAGGGGTAAAATATGCTAAGATCTCGTGAACAACTAAAACCAACAAAAAAACCAACAAAAAATATTTATATCAAGTTAAGTTTTCATTCAATTGAGGTTAGTGTTTGGCACGTGACTAGCCAAACTTAATTAAAAAAAATCCAATTTTTAATTTTAATTTTAATTTTAATTTTATTCAAGGACTATCTACATTAATTTAACCATCGACCTGTTCAAAGTTCGACACATTTTACCTTATTTTAAGTTATTGATAATTATTATTTTTTTAGAATGAAAAAATATAGACATATTTTTCAAGATGACGCTGAAATTATGAATGAAAAAAGAAAAAAAATTGTACCTAATCTTAAGTTGATGAGCTGCACCTTACGGAATATCACTCTTGCAGGCCCTTATTCTGGCAGCCTCGGACACGACAGCTGTGACTTTGACATGGGCTCTCTCTTTACTAGTCAACAATCCTAATGTCCTAAAGAAGGCTCAACTTGAATTAGACACCCACGTCGGCAAGGAAAGACAAGTGGAGGAATCGGACGTGCAAAATCTTGTGTACCTCAAAGCTGTTCTCAAGGAAACGCTGCGTTTATACCCAGCTGGACCACTCTTGATACCACATGAGTCCATCGAGGATTGCACCATCGATGGCTACCACGTTCCGAGAGGGACAAGACTTCTTGTTAATCTCACGAAGATTCATCGTGATGCAAGGGTGTGGTCCAATCCGAACGAGTTTGACCCGGAAAGATTTCTAACAACTCACAGAGATTTTGATGTTAGAGGACACAGCTTTGAGTTCATGCCATTCGGAAGTGGTAGAAGAATGTGCCCTGGAGTCTCGTTTGCCCTTCATGTCATGGAACTAGCACTGGCTTCATTGCTTCATGGGTTTGATTTTGCAACCCCATCAGGTGAACCGGTTGATATGCATGAGAGCAGTGGATTAACCAACCTCCGAGCAACGCCCCTCCAAGTTCTTCTCAGTCCACGCCTTCCTTCTCGTCTGTATGGACATTAAACCATGCCTTTAGATTGTCCATCTTTGAATAAGATCACAAATTCTGACGTCGTTTTAAGTAATTCCTTCGTGTACTTGTTCATGAATATTTGCATGATAAATTTATTGTCACCGTAAAAGTTATTAAACTTAACCCAGCTTGTAATATGGGTTAACTCAAATTAATCTAAAATTATATAGTTTCAAGATATTAATAAAAAATAGTTGATACAACATCATTTTTAAAAAATAGATAGAGTTTTGAACAATTCAATCAAAATATAGTTAATTTGTCCGGTCATCTAAATTCAATTAAATCAATAACTTTTATAAAAAAATTCGACTGAACTTAAATTTAAATCAACTTTTAAATTAAATATTGATATATTAGATTAAATCAAATTTAATAACATTATATATTATATCCTATCACACTACAATCACACTATATATTATATCCCTGTCCTTTTTCTTCTTTTAATGTGTGTGTTCGGGTCAACTTCCACGTAGCTCAACTAATTCTACGACTTTGAAATTAACAACTATGTAAATCTTCACTGATTATTATATTAGCAACTATAAAGTTCGAATATGAAATCAGTAACGAAACAAACCACTGATTATTATATTAGCAACTATAGAGTTCGAATATAGAATCAGTAACGGAACAACCCCCTTAGTCTTAAACTTGTACAACTAGATCACCTACTATTAACTAAACAATAAATGTTGCTGATGTTTTATTGTGCACACAAACTCGGTTTACTATTCATTACTACAGTGTGATTACTATTTTACCCCCAAAACTGAAATTTTTTAACCCCCAGATGCAGGGGTATTTTTGAATTTTTCAGGGAACACAAATGGTATTTCTGGATTTGTTGCATAGTAAAGTGAAAAAAATAGCCCCCCAAAAGACAAAATAAGACAAACTGGGTCGGGTGCAGTTTAGAAATTTCTAGGGGACATGGATGATATTTTCAAATTTGTTGCACAGTGAAACGACGATCTTAGCCCCCCTAAATGAAAAAAAAGGGCGTCGGACCTAGGGTATTTATGTATTTTTCACGATGGTTTTTTCATGGTTACTAGATGGGTCCAAGGATGAGTTGATAATTGTATATTATTTTATTATTTATTTTCAAAAATATTGCAGGCACATCGTATGAACACGCCTGTAGTGTTTCCGTTGCATGCTCCCTTAGAGCGGCGTGTGTGAATATTTCAGGCGTTAAGAAATTGTCTTCTGCCGTATCACATTCTGCGCCGACATCTGCTCTTTCTCCTGGTGTGGCGCATGTCCTGTTACGGTGACCGGTTTTATGTCTTCGCTACATTTTCTCTCTCCTACCGGCCGGATATATATGTCGGTCCTTGATGCCAAACACCAAGTTTAGTCTGGTCCATGTTGTTTTAATTTCCTTTTATTATTGTTTGTTTTAATATAGTTTTAGATTTGTTTCAATTGTGCCGTTCAAATGAAACTGATTATATAGTTTGAGTTTCAATTTAGTCCTTATTCTTTTGATTTTTTATTTTTTTTATATATTTTAATTAATTCAGTATGCAAGTTTTAATTGTTTATGATTAGGTCCTCCAATTGAAATATGTGATATATTCTATTTTTCATTTTGGTTCTTATTCTTTTAATTTTGTAAAAAAATTATATTTTTTTTAAAATATCTTTATTTATTTTGGTCTTAAGGTTTTATTTATTTCAATTTTATCCTTCGGTTGAATTGATTATATAGTTTTTTTTAAAAAAAAAAAATAAATAAAGATATTTTAAAAAAATTATAATTTTTTTACAAAATTAAAAGAATAAGGACCAAAAATGAAAAATAGAATATATCACAAATTTATCCTTATTATTTTAAATTAGTTATATTTCAATCCTTATTTTTTTATTTTTTTCAACAAAATCACAATGTAATTTTTTAAAAATATTTATTTATTTGTCTCGGTCCCAATATTTTTATTTGTTTCAATATTACTGTCTGATTGAAATTAATTATATATTTATTTTTTATTTCAATCCTTATTATTTGAATTTTATATTTTCGATTAATTTCTTTGGTTTTTTCTATCATCCTTCGATAATATTTATTTTTTATCCATATTTATACATTTATATTTTTAGCCTTTGTTTTTAATTTTTATCGTTTTATTTTTTATTAGAGATTTATTTTTATTTGGTTCAGTCCTGAAATTTTAATTTATGTTGATGATCATTTTCAAATTAATATTGCTCTTTTTTTCTCTTTGTTCTTTTTTGTGTGTTCTATTATTTTTATCCATTTCTTCGGATCAGGTGATTTTATTAATTTATTATTTGTGTCATAATAATGATAATTTTAATGATTATTTTTTTGTTATTTTTTTATAAAAATATTTTGCTTTTTTATCTTAACAGAAATTTTATATTGATTTATTATTTTATCTAAATTTATATTATAATTTAAAAAATTTATATATTTAATTTTTTAAAAAGTATGATACCGTTCGGGATGAGACACGGGGACAATGGCTATTACAGTAATAATCATCACCCGTTTATTGACTATCGAAACGCCTATAGACAACCAATGATTTGGGAGCGACAATAATGGATGGAGATTCGTGTGGAACAAAAAAAAGACAATTTGATTAACTTGCATTATTATTGCCAGTTTTGTCTCATGGCGTTCACAAGATAGCTTCTCTTCGCAGAGCTAAATTTTGAGTTGTCATGTTCGCAGTTTTCCCCCCATCATATTTTACAGTAAATATAATCTAGTCCCTGAATTATTGTTTCTTCAGTTACTATCCTAAATGTCAGATTATAAACTTTGTAAAATTATTAAAATAGATATATAATAAAATAGGAAATGAAATTGAGGAATATCAACCACAATCATTAAAAAAATAACCGAAAATATGATCAATTAATCACATTAAACTAAAATTATTGAGAGCTTTAGGGAATAAGTTATTACTTTGAGATACAATTCATTGTTATAATATCATATATCTACTCATTGTTATAAAATCAAGAAAATACTTAAAAACAATAATAAATCCAATAACAAACATACGATATCATATAAAATAAAATTTTGGTTTTTTAAAATGGCTATATTTATTTAAATTAAATTAACCCTCACCATATCCATGAATCCATTTAAATTGTTTAGACTAAATTTAACCAAGTTGAAGTTATGACTTATATGAGTTAATATAAAACAATGTATTGACTAAATTAACTGTATTTATTGTAAAATAAGATATTGGCCAAAAACCTTTCAGAATAGAAATTTTTTGTTTGTAAAAATTAAATATAGGGACCAAAGTAAATTAAAAAAAAAAGAATTTTATGCTATATAAATATGATATGTGTCAATTGTCAATGGTGTTAGTAACACAAATTAATAGAAGAATGTGATGGTGACGAAAACATAATATTGTTTATGAATTTTGTGTTTTAAAGTATTGTTTTGATATTATTTTTGCACATGTTAGTGTTAAAAAATAAATAATTATATTTTATATAATAATTATGAAATAACATTTTACACACGTAACAAACACACGGTCCTAAACTTCTTATCATCCTTGCATGCATCCCAGTGGTCCTATAACCAATAGCTCGACCAGCTACAAATTCAGGATCATAACTGTTATCACATGGTGCTTGTGCGACATGTCATTGAATATGGCGGCATACATGATCGGTCGTCATCAGAAACTCCTGGCCGTCCGATAATAAACCAGTGTCATCACTTCATTCATAGTAACCGCGTGCTCCAACGCACAGTTGATTTCACCCTGTTTTGAGCATTATTAATAAATTTAGTTTGGTATAGTAAGCTGATTTTAAAAATTCACAAATTCAATTTGGGATTTTAATTTTCAATTAAATAAATAAAATGTTGATTCGATAGAATTTAATTGGTCCTGCTAGATTACATCAAGCTAATAATGATATAATCAAACCCCATTTAAATTAAATAAGAGATAGTATATAATAATATTGTTTCATTAAAAATAATTGATCAAGTTAAGTCAATAACTTAATAATTCATATCTTTTTTAATTCATATGATCGTTTAACTTAGATTTGAGAAACCATTCGAAAAGTATTCTTGAAAAAATTTATTTATTATTTATTTTAAATAATATTTTTTAATATTTTCAGATAATTTTGATGTATTAATGTAAAAAAAAATATTTTAATATATTTTTTTCAAAACAAAAAAAAAACTTTAAAAAATAGTCTTAACAACTATCTATAAACATGCATATAATCTAATTGTACTCGAACTTATATCGAGCTGAACCGATTCTCACAACTATATTTCGAAAGTTACCTTGACTTGCTTTCAAGCTGGGACCTTAGAAATCAACGGTGGCTACAACACAATCATATAATTGGGAATTTTCATCAGACAAAATATGCAATGGCACTGCATTTCTAGTGAAACCAGTGTCCCTGTTCCCTTGTCTTTAATTCAAAGTAGCCCGAACCACCCTGAGTTCAGCCGATCTGTTGGGCAGGTTTCAAGCATCTTCAATCAGCCATGCCTCGAGTTTTGTCTCTTTTAGCAAATGTTAATATTTAAAAAAGAAAAACTCTGCCGTCGACATGTAAAATCAGGAGGTCCTCAGGCTTTTCTCATGCACGTAGGGACATACATCAGCCACCACGTCGTCGAATAATTAAAAAATTCTGCTGTCAAAGAGAAGAATTTCGCTACGGCCATGCCTTGGATGATTCCTTTGAACCACTTAATCTGTATATAATTCAAGAAAATAATATTGTGTTAATGATATTTATATATTCCATTGAATAATAATAATAATAATTCAACCGCTTGGACCTAAATATTGCTATATTATAAATACATAGAGAAAAAACAAATTTATATATCACAATTTTTTTCAAACTCAAATTCACTTTAATTTTAAAATTTTAGGTTTTTTACTTCATTTTTACTTGAATCTTTACTTAGAAAAACAACTAGAACAATACTTTAAAACAAAAAAAAATTAACCACCTTTTCTGAACAATGAAATCCTGGTCTTAACCAGTTGCTAACCACAGTCAACTAACCATGGTTTTTAAATTCCAAAACTGCACTTCAGTTCTTTTAATGGATAAACTGCCCTTCACTCTAGACCTTCAAGAAACCACTTCTTCTTACGCGATCGTCACCTATAAAAGCTAAGTGGGCCAGAGTTGCCTCGTTAAACTCACGATAAAAGGTTTCTCGATTTTCCCGGAATCTTCAACTTGGCGGCAAGATGTTTCCAGCGAGAATTGAACAGCAACAGAGTGTTAACCACCAACAACGCACCACCAACACGGTGCCGGCAGACAAAGTGGTGATCGCAGTGAAAGCAGAGAAAGTGATATCTAAGACAGCATTAGCTTGGGCTCTCACTCACGTTGTCCATCCTGGCGATGGCATAACGTTGCTTGCTGTCTCCACTAAGGAAAAATCCGGTAATTCAGGATTTTAAAATGCTGACACTCTCTCTAGTCTTTTTTACTATCAACTCTCTCTTTTCGATATGATCAAGCGTGGATGTTTGTGTTTGATGTATAGGTAAAAGATTTTGGAACTTTCCGAGGTTGTCTGGAGATTGTGGGAGTAAACAACGTGAGAGGTTGCCGGATCGTGTTTCTGAAATCTCCGAGAATTTCTCTCAGATGATGCTTCAGTTTCATAACCAAATTGAGGTTAGCTTGAATTTTCCCATCTGTCATCTTCCTTCCTTCCTCGCTTTCTTTTTCGTTTTAATGAGAGACGGCATGAAAAACATAGTCATCAAACCTGTCTCGGTTGAACTCTAACCTATCGACTTAAAATTTAGCTTGTATCGAATTTATATTTGATTTATTTAGAAATTTGATTTGATTAAATTTGTGTGACTTGTTACGTTAATCTGATTGATTCAGTCAAACAATTTAAAAACTATTTTTAATTTCTTTGTTTGAAATAATATTACTAAGGATAAATCTAAATCTACTGTGACTTGACAATTCATAAATTAACTTAATTAATTTTCAAACGTTGATTCGTATAGCAAGATGAATTCCTTGTTGAATGTTAGATATTTTTTCCTTTTTGCTTTGTCTTCTGGGTATATTTCTCTCTTAAACGGTTATAGATTTTCTTACTTTCTTGTCAAAATTTGTAATTTTTTCCCTCCTTGGTTGTTAAGGCTAATAATGCCATTGTATTAAGCCAATATTCAATGGATCTCTTATGAGGAATAATAATAATAATAATAAAATTGTGTGAGAGAGAAGCGTTTGGAGCTTAAAAGGAGGCCAATTATGCTGTGATCATGTTCTTAGGAATTTTGTGTGGAGTGTAGATGCTTGGTGTCCCACACAGACAACCTAGAGGTGCGTTGTCCAATGTAAACAAATTGAGTTAATGATGGGAATAGCCTATGCTTCTAATTTGCTAGATTAGAACATTAATTAGAGTCTCGTAATGGTATGATATAATGATAAAAAACTTGTATTTTGTATAGTAAATTTTTAGTTTAAGTTGAGGTGTATATTTTTTATAAAAACCTAGAAAAATCGAAGTTTTACTTGTTGAATTAATTCACAAAATATACTTTCAATATATTGAAGTTTTTTCAGATAAAAAAAAATCAATTAGGGACCCCTCATGAGCTTTATTTGGACATTTGGGGTGCATTATTACTTATTAATAAATTGTTAGCCACTGTGCCCCACATCACCATACTTTGGGGAACATTTTGTACACACCATGTGAGAATTGAAGGTACTTAAAGCAATGAATTAATAACAAACATGGAGTACTTTATTTTTTATTCTTGATACAAAATGCTACTGCTTGCTACAGGGATGTAAAGATAGTGAAAAAAACCAGAATAGATAAAAGAAAAGCATTAAGCGTTTGATTCGAGGACAACACTTCTTTGAATTCTATTTAGTTTGTGTTTGGCATAGGTATGTTTTGTGGTTATGGTTTTAAAAATAATAATTTTAGTTGTGATTTAAAAAAAAAGATTTTAAAGATACAAGCTAAATAAAAAGTATATTTTCACGAATGAAAAATAATTTATTTTAGTTTTTATAAAACTAAGATAAAAAACAGAATTGAAAATAGAAATTATTTGATTGACTAAACGTTTTTCATGGATTTACCGAAAGATCACGTGGTGGGGCTGCTTTACATTATAGTTTTATGCATGAGCTCGATAAAAAAGCTAAGCTAATGTTGCTTTATTGATCGCAGGTTGGAGTGAGGATTAAGGTGGTGTCAAGTACACCGGGCAGTGTTGTGGTGGCTGAAGCGCGGCGCAATGGAGCCAACTGGGTTGTCCTGGACAAGTAATTACACATAAAAAAAAAGTATTTTCTAATTTCTGAGCTACTAGTATCGTAACTGGTTGGCCAGTGGTTATTTCTGAGCTCTTTTGGCATAGTTTTAATTATAGCCATGCTTCATAAAATTTGGCTATTTTATCCTTCTGGTTTTGATTCTTCAATCCTATTTTTAATGTGATAGAATCAGTATTATTAAAGCTGTTCTAGTCCATGACATGACTCAAGGTCTGGATCATAGGTTAGGCTTATCGACACAGGTATGTTCCGATGATACCTGGTTGATATTTGCTCCGGGCAAATGATAGGATGCTAAATACTGGTACTATTATTGTTAACGAGTGAATGCTAGTAGAAGTTCGAATCATTTCCAACAGTAAATTGATAAAATGTGTGGTCGAGAACAGGTTTTTTTGTTTTCTAGTTTAGCAGATGATAACAGTGAAGAGTATTAAATACCACTAAATTTTATAACCTCTAAGTTACATAAATCTTCCTCCTTTGTTGGACTTGGGACTACATGCTTGATGAGTTTCTTCGGTGTTGTAGACATGCTGCTGCTGGGAATATATATCTGCAGCCATGTGAACTTTCGCTTTGCTAAATATTTGAGGTTTCAATCTCATGTAAAATTACTGGTCTTGTCTACCATGATGATGATGATGATAAATAAGTCGTTAATGTTGTTTTTTTATTCGCCTCTGAGCATACTGAGAAACTTGAAGGTTGGTTTATATCGTGTCTTGTTCTGCTAAAACAGAAAGCTGAAGCAAGAGCTGAAGCACTGCATTGAGGAACTTCGATGCAACATTGTTGTAATGAAAGGTTCTCGGGCAAAAGTTCTCAGGCTTAACTTGGGATGCTCAAATGAAGTCCAAACCCCATACTATTCTGCTGCTGCTTCTCCAGATAAAGATGTTGGAACGCTTCTTGGACACAGGGTGAAGCATTCTACTCCTATGAGCAGCCCTGAAGAACCAAGTACTCCCTACTCAAGAACCGGAGAAGGTTCATCATCGTCAAGCTATGATACGGAGATGCCTCTTTTTCTTGTTTCTGAGCAAAATCCTCTTTTTCAAGGACTGAATAAAATAAAATATACATTGAAAGATGAGCAAAACAGCTACGATGACCAACTTAGATCTATGTACTCAGATGGGGAAAGAATTATCCCTCTGTCAGCAAACCCAATTTCAGCTGTAAGCAGTGGTCAGAAGAGTGTACTTTGGAATCCCCAAAACCACATTGTTGATGGGAAGGTCTCCAAAACCATGAATTGCAGAAATACTTGCAAAATAAAATCTCCAACTTCCAGAACTCTACTTGATAAGTTTGTGCAATATGATCACGATGCTCGGGTCGGTAGGCTCAACCAGAGCCATCAAAAAGAGATTGTAAGCTCAGGTATCAGACATGCAGTTTCTTTAGGTAGAACTTCTTCAATGCCCCCTCCTTTATGTTCCTTATGCCAGCACAAGGCACCGACTTTTGGAAAACCTCCAAGACAGTTTTCTTATGAAGAGCTGGAAGAAGCTACTGAAGGATTCTCGGACATGAATTTCCTGGCAGAAGGCGGTTTTAGCAATGTTTATAGAGGGGTGTTAAGGGATGGACAGATAGTTGCAGTGAAGCTCTTAAAGTATAGTGGCTCTCAAGCAGATGCTGATTTCTGCAGGGAAGTGAGGGTATTGAGCTGTGCGCTGCACAGGAACGTTGTGTTGTTGATTGGATTTTGCATTGATGGAAAGAAGAGAGTATTGGTTTACGAGTACATATGCAACGGGTCATTGGAATTCCATTTACACGGTAGTCCTTTTTTTTTCCTTGTTTGCATCAAGAACAGTGCGATATTCCTTCTATGTTTTTCTAAATTTTTGTGCTCTTATATCCTCTGTTAGCACGTGTACTCTGGCTTCTACATTTGGCTCAGTAAAAGGATCAACATTTTGACTGGACTTCTGTGATTACAGGAAACAAAAGAGCGCCTCTAGATTGGAACTCTAGGCTGAAAATAGCAATCGGGACTGCAAGAGGTTTACGATATCTTCACGAAGACTGCAGAGTGGGTTGTGTGGTGCACAGAGACATGAGGCCAAATAATATCCTCGTAACCCATAATTTTGAACCTCTGGTACTGAATTTAATCTTTATTTTTTCAGAAGCATGATCTTTCTTTCTTTAAGTTATTTGGATCAAGGTTCCATCTTCAAATGTTTCTTGATGGAATTTGTATGACTCATGCCTTGCTTGTACTAAAAAAAAGATCCATGCCCAGCAATTTTAATGTGAATGCCCATGACCATGACCATGGCATTCCGTTCCTCTATTCCAGGACAGATTGTGCTTGAAAACTATGACTTAATTTCCATGGAGACCCTTATTGCAAATCTATTTTGTTTCAAAACAAGATCATATGTCATTGATGTTCAAAGCTTTATCAAATGACATACTGATTATCGTGAGGGTGCCAACATTGATAGAATATGCACCGTGCTGTCTTGCTTTAGGTTGCTGATTTTGGGCTTGCTAGGTGGCACGCTGAATGTACTATCGGTTGCCAAGAGCGGGTCATTGGAACTTCAGGGTACCTCTTACATAACCTGCTTTCTTCTTATGTTCAATTCTGCTTTTAAACTGCAAAGATTTCATGATGGCTTGCCTAAATCCAGGTATATTGCACCAGAGTACATCAGTGGTGGAAAAATCACGCAGACAGTTGACGTATTTGCATTTGGGTTAGTTTTATTAGAGTTAATGACAGGTCAAAGAATCAGCAAGCTGCAATTTTACAAGGGACGGAATTTTTTGTCTGATTGGTCTCACCCTGTCAATGCATTGGAAACAAGTCATGTATTGGAAAGTATTTATGAATCACTGGATCCATGTTTGGCCTCAGAGCAACTCCCTGAATTTTCCTATCAACTAAAAGCTATGGGCCTAGCCGCTTGCTTGTGCCTCCGTCAAGATCCAGAAACCAGACCTCCAATGTCAAAGGTATGCTATCTTACCATTATTTCTTATCTATTGACGAATTACGACATATATGGTACCTTTTGCTTGTAACTGAACCTATAGCATTCTCTGAAGTGAAGGATGACTGGATTTTTCTCATATTTGCGAAATAACAGGTCCTCAAAATACTTGAGGGGGGTGATTTGGCAGTTCCTCTGAGTTTGGACGTGAATTCAGTTGGTAATAGAAGTGGTCATCTGCGTGGTTTGAGCTCACGCACAGATCCTGACAGAAGGAGGGGTCATTCTCGTAAGCTTTCTCATTGAAAATTGATTTTGTATTAGTTAGAACCAACCAAAATGTAAAATGCTATCGGCTCCGGGTGAGATGATATTCTGTTAAATGTACAGTTCAGAACGTTTCAATTCTTCCATGGGTGAGTTGCTTTTCCATTTTCAAACATGTTAATGGTGACATGATTCGTTTTCTTTTCCCCGACGATCCGAGCTTCTGGTTGTAGAGTATGCTCCGTTAACGGTATGACTGTGGATCAGGATTTTACCCTAACTTCTTCAGCTCATATGTGTATGATCCTTAACAATCATGATGCCTGCAAGCATCCCCCCTTGAAAAATATATGCATATTTTCAATTTGAGAATATATAGGAAGAATAACTTCGTAAAATATAATTTACTTGTTAATAGACAACCATTCATTCTAATCCACAATAGGCTTACAAGGTAAAATACTACTGGAAAAATAATCCACACTCGTCAAACTCCTCTTCCCTTTCTGATGGCAAACCGCAAACCCCAATATGACTATCCCCATCCCAGACCTCCATTGTCAATCAAACCTAACAAGGACAGATTCTTCCCCTGTTTAGTTAACTCACAAGGTTTAATAATTAGATTAATCTCTAGTACATCTTGCAATTAAAGTTCGAGGTTCTTGAGATTAGTTCGCCCTGTTTTCACTAGCTATGCTGCTCCCATCAGATGGCAATGAATCTGCATCAAAACCCATATGTTGCTGGTATTGCTGCTGCTGCTGCATTATGGCCATTTGATACATATCAGGTGCCATCTCAGCCACACTCCAAACCTTGACAGACTTGTCCAGACTTCCACTATACACCACCCACCGCTGGTCACCATCTTTGGATTTCTCATGATCTTCCTCCACCGCCAGGCACTTGACAGGTCCATTATGCCCTGTTAGCACAGACATACATGCATGAAACTTGTCATCCCTTCTCCACACGCATATGGTCTTGTCAGCTGATCCGCTAAAGACCAGATTCCCTGCAGCAGCGAGGCACAGAACCGCAAGCTTGTGGCCCTTAAGTACCCCACCATGAGTTAACTGCTTCTCGAATTCCCAATAATTCACCATTCCATCACTGGATCCACAGTACAGAACCGAACCAGAGGTGTTCACAGCCAATGCTGTAACCGCACTCTCCTGTTTCAACAATGTTTGAACCGGAGAATGCTTTGTCCTTTTGCCTTGTTGCTCTCGTTTCCACACTTTCACCGTTCCATCAGCTGAGCCTGTGAACACCAAGCCATCTAGACTCGCTACTACTGAATTAACAGCATCATCGTGAGCATTGATTGATTCGAGACACTTGGAATCTGAGATTCTCCACACCTTGAAAGTCCGGTCCCAGGAAGCAGAATACAAAAGAGTTTTGTCCTCGTTGAGGGTTAAACATGAAATGGCATCTGAATGCTTGATCCAAAGAGCAGAACGGTTTCGAACTTGGACATATGCGCTTGGTCTGATAGAGCTCTTGAATACTTCCTTTAGGGTAGGCAAGGTTCCTGATCTCTTGTGCACGGTTGGATTCTTTGGAATAACCTTCCAGACTCGTATCTTGCCATCCTGGTGACCCGTGAAAATCTTCTCGCCTGCAATTATTATGGCTTTCACCAAACCGCTGCTCGATTTGAATCCAGAGAACTCTTTCAAATTCTTCCACACACGAATATTCTTGCTATCAGAACCTGTATATAGAAGATCCTTGGTTGCAGCCAAGGAATAAATATGACCTTCTTCACGAACAAGGGAGCCAATTAGCCCATTTTGAGGAAGATTTTCTTCGAATGACCACGGAAAATTGAAACCAGCACCAGCTTGGTTCCACGGTGACATGGTCATAGGAGACCCCTCACAGCTCATCCTGCTAGGGTCATAACTGGTAGGACTTGTAAAGGAGGCACTGCTATTTCGATAGGCAAAAACCTCATCACGGGGTATTGCCGCAGCTGTTGCTGAAAGATTTGGATCAGAATGCATAATGTTGCCGAATTTCGATCTCGGTATGCTGCTTCCTGTGTCCACGAACTTTGTGCCTATTTCTTCTCCATCTCCCATTCGTGTGCCTATTCCTCCTCCTCCGTTCATCATTTCTCCTCAATCTGAAGAGGGTCAAAAACAAAGGAGAGATGAGGAAAGTGGTTGGAAAATTAAAAAAAAAAATGGTGGTGAGAGATTTGCTGTTTACAATATTAAAGAAACAAAGGCGGGAGAGAAGGCAGGGAGTATTATAGATGCATAAATAGCTGAGAAGGCAACGGTAGGCAAGATTAGTGACGTGGGGTTGCGACACCTGTTCATGCTCATCATTTTGATTGCTTGAAGAGAGAGATTTGGGATCCTTTACTAATAATAATCAAGGATGTTAGTTTCATTAGGTGGGATTGGCTGTTTCTTTCTGTGGCTGATGCTTTAATATCTATTTCTGGTGTCTGCACCTTATTTTCATAACTTTTTCCATCATGTCGTGAGCTTATTCGGTTAGGAAGACTCGAAAATTTGACCACTATAAACGTTTTCAGGCTTGATAAAATTTGCTATATCAGGCAGAGCTTGATGGGGTGTGACAAGTTTTAATGGGGAAAAAAAGAACTGGACCAGTTTAATTTGCATCATTAATCGCTTTCCCAGGGTGGCAATTACCTACAAAACAGACATTGATTAAGGAACGGGTCTCCAATAAGGATTCTCCCACGTACTTATCCTTTGTATCACGTCGTTGACGTATAATTATCCAGTCTCGCCCGGCGGGTTAACTTTTGGTTTAGAAGATTGATTCGAGTCAATTATATTTCAAAATTAAGTAGAAAGTTTACATGGTAAAATTTAAATTATTGTACATATCAATTTAAGATTCAATTGATCTTGTAAAACTTGGATGAGATTCTCGTTGTTATCAATTATTATTATTAGTAAAAAAAACAAATGACATTGTTTTATTTATATATTAAAATAATATTGTTTTAGAATAAACATCGGTTAACCTTTTTTATTAACATGGATGTCTTATCCAACTTGCGCGCACCTTAACTAATTCTATAGATCTTGAAGTTAATGATTATATAAATCTTCAGTAATCATCATGTTAGTGACCATATGACACCATAGAGAGAAAAAAAAATTTAATCTTAAGCTTTTATTAATGTTTTAGAATAAATATCGGTGTACTTGTTGATTTAAGAGTTGACCTAATCAACTCTAACTCGAGCACCAGACAAATATCATATAAATAAATCCAACAAATAATTTCTCAAAATAACTTCACATTATTTAAACAGTATCGTTTTAAAATAATCTCAAGTACTAACCCGCTACAGGATGTTTAACCATGGAAGTGGATCCAACAAGTAATTTGTAATGACAATATCACATAACCCACTTTAATATCAGGAAGAGAGCAATCTACATGAATTATCTAATAATATTTCTACCTCAGTGTATTTCTCAGAAAATCTTGGAAGGTTTACATTACCCAAACCTATAATAAGATAACAAGTGCATAAACTGGGTTGCTAATTTTGACCATCGTAAGAAGTTGTGTAGCCACTAGCTAGCTAGGAGTCCTTAATTAGTTAATTACCCAAAGCACTCGCGGCTGGCTAGTCTCTTATAAGGCCATTTACTTGGGAATATAAATGCACGCAACAATTATCCATTGCCGGGTATTTTTGATTTATTTATTTATCTACTAGGAAGCACGTTGCACAGAATTGTTAGGGTTCTTAGCTTAACCTTGAAAATAAAATTCATGTAAGATAGAGAATGCCATGGCTAATAAGAATCATCGTCATTAAAATCAATATCGGCAGGGTTAGATCTTGAAGAGGAGCGGGCTTCTTTTGAAGAGGGTGTTTGGAAGTGTAGTGGTAAGGTATTTTAAAAAATATATATAAAATATATTTTTATTTTTTATTTAAAATAAAAAATATTGTTTTTAGGTTATTTTGATGTGCTGATGTCATAAATAATTTTTTTAAAAAATAAATATCATTTTAATTTATTTCTGAATATAAAATATTTCAAAATAGATAAAAAATAGAAAATTGAGCAAATTCTCCTGGTTGTGTATTTTCCAAAAAATCATAATTGTGGCATCTCTACCCCTTCCCTCTATGTATGTGTCAAAATATATTATAAGATTATTGTTGAAAACTCATATAATAATTTAATTTTTTAAAAACAAAAAATATATTTTTTTATAAAAATATACGAGTTTCAGAAAAAAATTTACTTGACGGGAATGTGCTAGGGTTCATTGACAACAATTACCTATAAAACAATCAGATCGTACGTAGCATCGAACTGAAAAGATGTAAGACATAAAGCAGTGGAAGATGGTGAGCGAGGAGAAACCAGATCCGATGCTTTTGCTTCCATGGATGTGCTTGATTTTGAACAAAGCTTTAAGCGCACTATCCAGCTGAAAGTACGAGATTTCCCTGCCTTCATTGGTACCCATCAAATGTTGGCCCGTATAAACCCCCAGAATATGAAAGATGATGAAATTTTGATCTGTCCTTCTATAATGTGATTTTACAATTAGTTAAAATTTTGATATGTTATATTATTTTTAATTATAATTATTTATGTAAATTCAATTTGTCTGCTTGAAAGTATGGTTGAAGTTATTTTTTTTAAAAAAAATGTTCAGAGATACATTAAAATAATATATTTTTTTATTTTTTAAAAATATTTTTAATATAAAAAATATCTAAAAACATTAACTTTTTAAATTTTAAAAAAAAATAAATAAAAAAAAAATTTAAGAACACTTTTAACCCTATAACAAATGGCTTGTATCCATCAACACCTCCTAGGAATAATTATTAGAGAGGGGGGGGGGGAATTCATGAAATTCTCAAAACGTTAAAGAGCATTATTCAATCGGTCAGATAGAAAACTGACACCAATACCATTTCAATGATTGGTTATTTTTTAAATTTGTTGAATCTATAGATGGTATTTTGAAATGCATTTTTAAAGTATTTTTTATTTGAAAATATATTAAAAAAATATGTTTAATATTATCATATTAAAATTATTTAAAAATATCAAAATAATTTTATTTTTAAAAAAAAAAACTCGGCTGCAGCTGTTTCGAAAAACAGTAAGAATCATTGTTTGGGACACGGCGAGTGTAACACGACTTCCAACACGAACTATATGCTCGCCAGCCACGCCCTCGGATTGAGGAGCGGTGATTTCTCTGTCTCTTTCTTTAAGCAGCTCCGACAGCTTACTGCTTCCATCTCCACTGCTCACTGTACTATTTATACTTTATTGGTTTGAGGACCATACAGTAGACCACTGATCCTCTGCCACGTGTCTGCAGGCAACAAATGATATGGTGATAGAATGACGATGTTGGAAATCACAAACGCTGAGTAGAGTACAGTGACTCAAGTACGGGCAACTATTACTTAGTTTTAAAAATAATATTTTTTTGTATTTATATTATTTGATATCAAAAATAATATTTAAAAAATAAAAAAATATTTTAATATATATATAAACAAAAAAACATTTTTAAAAGCGATATTAATAACATTTCAAAACAAATAATTATAGATGATGTGTTCTTAAAAACAAATGTTTCTGTCTCAATTTTATTTCGAATAGTTTATTTTATAGCTATCAAGCAAGTGTGTTAAGAATGTGTTTTTAAAAGTATTCTTAGTTATAGTTTTAAAAAAAAATACTTTTTTTTGGTGAAAACTATTGTAAGAAGAATTTTTGCATGCAAAATGAATACTAACCATGTCTTTATAAATAAATAAAAAATATTTTAAATTCAGCAAAATAAAGTTTTGAGAGGTAATTATGTGTGAGATGTGTTATATAAGTTATTTGACTAGTCAAATGATTTCCTTCTCTATGATTGGGACAATAACAAGTACTTTTTTTTTCTCTCACGTTGATTTAAAAAAACTTATGAAATTCATGATTCAAAAGATAGAGATATTGATAAAACAAAAAATCATGATTCAAAATACCATGCAAAATGAAGATATTTATCCCATATATAAAACTTAATTGTTTAGCTTGAGTTATTAGTTATATGATTAAAATTAAACAAGTTCATGTCAATATTTTTTTATTAAAAACACAATGTTATCTCAATAAAAATATGGAGTCGAGTTGATCCGATGATTCGCCAATTGACTCGATAATCTAAGCTAACCATGTCTACCATTCATGTTCATCCTTATTTCTGCTGTGCAGCCACTACTGGCTCTCTTCGTCAATGATTGGATCGCATCTACATGATGAATGAGTTCATGCAGAGCACGTCTATCCATTGATATTAAAATTAGAATTGCGTTCACCTGCGCACGTGTCATGATCGTTATAGCTGGTAGGTCAACGAGGAACAAGATCATCGAGGAATTGGGAGCTAGGTGGATCTTAGTTTCATGACCTTAATTTACAAACACTCGGAGATTTTTTTATGTCACGGGGACACATTCTTTTTTGACGTCACTCACGCATTCTTTTTGACGTCAATAATTTATATTATTTCCTGTGAAGCCGATCAAAGTTTATCACTCGAGATAAAATGGTGGTTTAGTAGTATAGTTGAGATTGTTTTTTAAAGTGTTTTTTATTTAAAAATATATTAAAATAATATTTTAAAAAAATATTTTCGATATTACACATTAAAGTATCTAAAAACACCAAAAAAAAATTAATTTAAAATAAAAAAAATCAAATTTTCTCAAATACATTTTAAAAATGCAGTGTTAAATACCCATAATTAGATTTCCGAAAAAGATTTATTGACGTGATACGGTGTTGGTCTTCTCAATAACTCAGGATTTCAGATAGCTCAAAAATATATCGTTAAACAAAATTAATTCATCATATGTTATGATACCAAGCAAGAAAAATCTCCACACACACAAGGCTGGCCCAGTTTCAACCCTAGATGGCCCAAGCCCAGTTTTAGGAGCTTTGCTAAGTGTTCTTGCAATAGAGGCCATTTGTGCTTCTATAGATAGGCTTTCTCAATCCCCTTTTCAAACAACTTTTTCAGTGTGTTTTTTCTTTAAATTAATCTAGTTTATGTTTGTATATTATTTTGATATGTTAATATTAAAAATATTTTTTTAAAAAAAATTATTTTAAAAATAATTTTAATCATATTTTTAAATAAGACGAGTAATATTTTAAAAATAATTTCAACCATATTTCTAAATAAAACGAGCAATTAATTGTCATAAAAAAAAAAGTTTGCTTTTTTCCTTTTCACTGATTAAAAATAGTAGTAGTTAACCGTTTTGCAAACATCATGTAGCTAATTGAAGCCAAAACCGAAAGCAAAACCAAAACATCATTCTACCTTTCTAGCAAAAGTATACCGGGCACGCCCACAGTGTAGAGATCATTCAGCTATTATTTGCAAGCATCATTATACCTTTCTAGCAAAGCTTTAAAAAACAAAAATAAATCAATTAAAAAGGTAATTTTATGATCTGCAACGAAATCCACGCCGTTTGGATTCTTAGATAATAACTATAATAATTCAAAATCTTTGTGTTTTTTAAGAAGAAAATTAAATAAAAAAAAAAAAAGGTTATCGTGAGAATCAGGTTCCGGTGGCACCACCACAACTTTATACTCCACCCCAAAAATAGGAGCATCCAATTCTTTGTTTTTTTCGATTCTCTTCTTTAAATAGGCCGAATGGTCCACAGCTGCGTCCCTCACTTCCATCCTTCTCTCTATCTTGATAAGATTCTTTCTCGAATTCTGCTGCAATTTACTATTCTGGGTTAACTTGCTATACCTGGTGGCAATGTCTTCTTTAGCTTGTAAAACCCAATCTGCTCCCTCAGAATCTGAACAAAACATAAGCAACCCCACCACTTCTGAAGATCAAGAAGACCCAGAAATCTTCAACTCCGTGACTACCCTTGTCTATATAAAACCAGCACACTCCACTAAAACGCGAGATAAGGAGGAGGTTCTGCAGAGGATACGGCAACGCAAGCGCGCGAACAAGGTACGGGGTAGTCTGCAAGGTTTTCTTGGAAGGTTGTTTTCGTCGAAAAGTGAGAATAAGGTCTCTGCCAAGTGGGTGGATGATGCTTTTGCTGCCCCATGATTCCGACCATCAAATCAAACAGCAGCTATTTCAGGTTTTACAGTAGAGGAATTGATGTCATTTTTGGATAGAATCGCGAGGGATTAGTGGTGTTTTGCGAATTGATAATTACAGTTGTTATCAGATATCACGTCTCTCAATTTGTACAGGAATCCAATTCCTCTGTCTTCTCTTAATTTTACGGGTTTTTTTTTTTATTATATTATTCTCTTACTATTCTATAGCGTAAGATTAGTTTTGGGCATGCAGTTCGCAAATACTCGATTCAAAGCTTCGAGTTCAGCTTGACGCTGACATGGTGAAGAATGACGTTGATTATCACAAGTTAAAATTTAAGCCTTAAAAAGAAATTCAAGCCTACTACAGTAACAGTAATATTGGATAAAAATAAAGTATTATAAACTGAAAAGAAATAAATAAAAAAAATTTAGAAATATATTTATTTCCCAAAAAAACTTCTGCACCAGTCCCCGTGAGTTACAAGAAACTCGTCCTCAAGTTAAGACTTTAGTTATAAATTGTTTCTCATCACTAATATTTTCGTGGTTGTGGATCACCCATCACGAGTTCTTAACATCACAAATAGTATTTATTTTTATAAAAGAAAAGCTCTTGTAGATAGTCTTTCCTTGCCGAAGTATAATTTACAAGTTCAAGAGTATAAATATAAAACAATTTATTAAAATTTCCAAATCTGACGTGAAGGCACTGAATAGATTATTTCTTTTCCAATTATTAATATTTTAGTTATAAATTATTTTTCATCACAAATATTTTTGTGACTTTAGTTAATAATTGTTTTTAACCACTAATATTTTCATGGATGTGGATCACCGTCAGATTTCTCAACATTTTTGTGTAGATTTCATCATCATGGATCCATAACATGACGGTTTTGTACCTATCATCTCATCTCTAATAGAATATCCATATATTGACAACTCTATTGGTGGTTTCACTATCGGTATTTTTAATTAAAAAAATGACAAAAATAATATATTACTTACTTTTCAAGAGGAAATTGTCATGTTGTTTTCTACACAAGCATGTTATGTTATGTGATCTCCTCTAGTTAGTGTTATTATTATTGTCAAAATCAAGATTTTGACAATAAAGTGGAAATTACTTTTGAACTTGGATCATAAAATTAAAATTATAAAATCATATCTGAAATTTTACCATATAAAAATAGTAAAATCACAGCTAAAATCATGGAGGTAGAAAAATCATAATTAAAATATTTTTGAAAACAGTACAATATAATTATGGTTATAAAATTTAATTAGTTAAGGTTTATACATGATTTAAAATAACTTAAAAATACATTACAAAACAATTATGTCTATGGAATTTCATTAAATAAAAACTAACAAATTTAAAATAAATATTCTGTTGGTATGTTATGTAAACTAAAATCAACCTCATTATCATCATTTTTCTCGTTATTTTTAATACATTCATAAAAAATATTACTATTGAATGAATTATTAGTATTATTTCTGGTACCAACACCGATATTACTAGTACTAGCTCTAAGTCTAACAAATTATTTTAACATCAATACATGAAAATAATTTAAAAATATCAATAAAATAAAATAAAATACAAATAAAATTTCAAAAAATTTAAATATAAATTTTAAAATTAATATTTAAATCAATATATAAGAATAAAATTTTATTTATTGTCTACTAGTCTTATTATGCATGCTTTTGCATTTTAAAAAATACTATTTTTTTATTTTTAAATAGAGAGAGAAAGGGGGGTGCCTAGGGCCTAGGCTAAGTTTTAGGGGGCAGAAAGGATAGCCCAACAGAGCATGGGTTTAAGATTTGTGGGATCGTATAATCAGATCAAGCTAATTTTTATGGTTTTTACATGGTTTTAATGGAATCTAATTTTTTTATCCGATTTAACAAGTTTTGTTATTTTAACTCGTAAAATCATATACCTCATGATTTTGACAACAATTATTATTATTGAACAATACACAATAATTAATAGTTGAACTTTGATACTAATTAACACAAATGAAAAACAATGATAACAAAATTGATTAGAAATCAACACCTTTAAATATAAAAAACACTATGACTATAAGAAAACTCTCAAAATACTTATTATCTACTCACCTTAATATCACCTATCATAATTTTATTACAACATTTTATATGAAAAAAATTGTAAACTCCATTAATACTAAATAAGAAACAGGAAATAGAAAAAATACTTTTTTAAATAGAAAAACTAGTAAAATCTACTACTGTAATGTTGAACAAGAAAATAAAAAACATAAAATTTCTAAACTAAAAAAATTAAAAAATATATTGTTTATTTTTTATAAAAGAAAAACTCTTGATGATAGTCTTTCCTTGCCGAAGTATAATTTAATCATTTTTTTTATAAAAACAATATTTTTTTAATTAAAAACCCAAAATGTCCCATCAATCCATAAGTTACCCACCACCAAACTTGCAACCTATAAACCTCGAGCCGGCATAGAGGTCAGGTTAGGTCATATAACCATGAACCGGAGGTCCTCAGGTTAGGTCATATAACCATGAACCGGAGGTCCATGTTTTATTCAAACATGCACATATCGGGCAACAGATATCGTCATTATAATGGGATGTGATTTAATTGTCCAAACAAATATACAGGAGGACCATATATACTTTTGACTTTAAGGCAAACCAAGACTAAAATTAAAATCTTGGGATAATATATTCTTGTGGGAATCCCTTTATATTAAAGTTATGACCAAATATACTAAAGTTGTTTTTTTAAGATTATCTCTCTTTTTCGTGGGACAATTCTTGCAAATTTTTAAGAATCCTACTTTTAATGAAGCATTGGATTCGATATAATTTTCTATCCAATTATTTTTAATATCGAAAGATAAGTGCTTAAGGGTGCCTCTCAACGTACTATTAAATACTTTTTTTTAGTTTTGAAAACTCATCAATTTAGTTTTTAATCATGAGATAATAATAATAAAAATTTATAATTTGTACAATAGATTTTAAGTTTAAGTCAGGGTTTGTATTTTTTATAAAAACTTAGGATAACTAAAGTTTTATTTGTTCATTTAGGCCCATAAAATGTATTTTTTTTTAGAAGGGAGATTTTCTTATATAAAAAAAAACTAATTAGTTTGTCATTGTATCCATTTTATATTTCTTTTAGACTTATTTGTTCTTAAGAAATAGGAAAAAAGAAGAAGAAATAAGTAAATAATATGAAAATAAAATATATTTTTTTGAAAATAAAATACTTTAAAATGAAAAACGATCAAAGTTGGTCAAGGGATTAATTAATTGATTTGCTCAACTTTGATGTAAAATGATTGGGCTAGTTTTCTGCGTGAAATCACTAACATGGGTTGGGTCCAATGTTACCCCACGAACCTTGCTTGATAGCCCAATACTAATCCATACCAATACAATACACGCGACCTTCAATTTCAATTCATTGATTATGATTAGAGTTCATCATTTTCTCTCAAAAACAAAACAAAACAAATAATTATAAAATTCCCGTTTAATTCTATATAGATATAAAGTTTATTATTTTTAATTCAATTCCAATCAGTCTTGTAGAAAAACTAGTCAATGAAAAATATCATACAATCAATTTTCAAACTTAGTTTATTTATTAAAAATTATTTTTAAATCATGAAATTATGTAAAATATTTTATGAATAATTATTTATTTACAATATCATCCAGTTATTTCAAACACCATATTCATCTCACCACCACGATCTCCTCCTCCTTATCTCCACCACCACCATTGTCATCCTATAATTTATGGTATTTTTAATTTTTGAAGGTTTGACCTGTAATAAATCTCTTATCTTTTGTTACTGTTTTCTTCAATTGGTATCGTAATTCAACGATCATTGATGATTATTTTGTTTTATTGTGTGTTACATTACAACCCCATAAAAAAAAATGTTGAGAATAGGACATGTTTGTGTAGCAAGGGATGAGGAGGTTTTCCTTATAAAAAAACAACGTTAAATAACTAGTATTGGGGTGACATGTCTATAAATTAATGTTTTTTTTTATATATATATATATAAAAGGAGACTAGAATCGATGACTAGTTCCTTGTAACTTTAGCAGACTAGCTTTTAAAACACGCACTAAAGAGAGGCGACAAATACAGGGATCAATTATTTATTAGTGATGATCATACCAACCCAGAAGGCCTGGTTTTATGGGAAACTTAGTCAATCATTGCCCTAGACATCGTGATAGAGCATCCAACACGGCTCCAAGTCCCCTAACCAGATTAAATAATGCTGTTTATTCATTAATTACTACCATTAATCAACACAAATAACTGTCACCTCTTCTGGTTAATATTATTTAAGTTAAATCGCATTAAAAAATCATGGTTCTAACATAATTTCCACCCCTAATTTCAGGCTGTGGCCACATACATGGTAATGACTTCTGATGCTGTGTTTTGCTGAATAGGGTTTAAGAAACAAGAAATGACGAGGAAAAGAGCATTAACAAATTCCGATCAATGGCGACAAATGAGAGAATCGGCGTTTTGCCTAGAAATTGAAGGTGACGAATTCCTATTCTAACAACAATAATTATTTTTATGATTTATCATGGAATTTTATAAATGACAGGAATTGGTCGTCATGATGTCCTGGCAGAGTAAAGAGTGATTTATTCTTCAATCCCTTTGTTTTCAATGGAGTCATAACTTAGCCCTTAATGTTTAAGAGAGGTTGAAAGCTCAAAACAACATAAGAGGCCCAAAACGCTAGTATCATCGACAATAAAAATATCTTTAAAGAAATCAGAAATCTCATCATAATTATAGAGATCAGAGTCAACATTTTAATTTTTTATACCTAGAATATTAACAGTTATATTTTATTTAAGGTAAATATACTTGGTTATATAACACCAAGGATAATAATTTTTTTTTTACAGCAAGAAATGATGCTACGGAGAGGGTGAGTTGAATAATTTCCTTACTTGGATACCATGTACTTGCTATTTTGAGATAATAAAAATGGAGATAAATTTACTTTAAAATTATTTCAGATATAAATTTATTTTATTTCTATTTCTTCAACTAAACATGTATATATTCCTTCTTATTCTAGGACCTTATTCTAGGACAATAACAAAACGCAACTTTAATCCTTACTCACTTGTTCTATTAAAATAACATATTATTTTTTCCTCTAACCTTCAACTTTAATTTTCCAAATGTATAAATTTGAGCTTAATTGAGAAAAATATTAGAGATGTTTTAATACGACAACAGCCAACAAGAATCAATTATCAAAGAACGAACTAGGTTGTAGATTTTTAAACTTACAAGACCATGTTGTAACTTGAATCAAAACCCAAGTGACAATAGAATAACCTAATCTGGAAAAACAATATTATATAAAAAGAAGACACGACCGGAGAATAAAAGGGTGTTAGGTGAGGTTAGGTTGTTGATGAAATCTAATATTATTATCCCACGGGCTTGAAGGTCAAGGTGATAAGATTGTTAAATCTCCTGGTTCTATATTGTAATCCACCCTTTCTTAACCTAATGACCGGGAGATCATGTTCGTTGATTAAAAAAATATATCTTTTATGTATTTAAAGACTCTCCGAAGATTAAATTAGTTTTTTATTTTTTTTTAGAAGAAAATAGTTTTTTAGGATAAATTTGCCATTATATTAAAAATAGAGGTGAGAAAAAACTCCCCTTTGAAGGTTTTTTATTTCCTTTTTTTATAGCTCTTTTAAGGTCGCTCTCTTTCTTCAATGGGGAAATAAAGATGTATTAACAAAATATAATAAAAAATTAATAATTATATATCAAGATAAGATATACTGTCTTGTTATGGTAGAAAAATCTATGATTTTTCATGATAAAATTTATGATTCTTCAAGGTAAAATATATCTATAAAAATGATCCACAGTCTTATCAAAAAACTTTATATCTTTTTAGAGTTAAAGAGAACATAAGGCTCATATTGACGAATTTATAGATTATTAGGTTCATAAATGTTAGAAGATTATATGTTTAGTAGCTCATCAAACTCATATATATCTAAACTAAACGTTTGATTAAGCCTGAAATTATAGATATGACAACCTCTTAAACTCATGCTTGTTTAGGTTCAGTATTTGATTGAGGTTTTAAATGATAGGTCTGGTAGTTTATAAACTCAAACATATTTAAACTCAGCAGTGCTTGATTAAATCTAGAGGTAATGAGTTTGTGAGCTCACGGATATCCATATGTATATGATATGAATTGGCCAAGTCTAGAAATAATGAATAATAACTTGATAAATTGATATATACCTCAGGCTAGCGCTTAACTGAGTTTACAGGTGATGAGTAATAGCCTCTTTTTAGTCGATTTTTGAAAAGAATCCCACACAAACAACAAAAAAACAAAAACAAATGCAGATGCATCGATTGTGCACGTAAACTTCCAAGACCAAGAGAAGGAATAATTTTGATTTTGGAAGCAACCGTGTATTTCTAGTCAAAATAATCAATAATGAATCAATGGCGGGGTGTGAAAATTGTCTAAATCACAACGATATATTCAAGAAATTTGATGATCAATTTGTTTGCATCTTCTCTGCATAGATGATGGAGTGCCGTGTATGACAGGAGGGCATGATTTTTAATCATAGTTTTAGCTTACCTTTTACCCATATTATTTATTTTGTGGAGCCCCAGGGGCAATGGTCACGGGAAATTGTTGTGTTTTTCAAGGTATGTTCGGCTTGGGATTTGACTACAAAATGAATTTTCGATATATATATTAATCTGTAATTCTATATATCATTTTTAATACAAACCATATTGTTTTTTTCTATTTTATTTTAAACTCTGAATTGACTGGCCAATAAAATCACGGATCAATTTGATAAATTAAAATTAAATTCAAACTAAAACTCATTTTGGTCAAACTTGAGTTGTATATTTATAGATTAATTCATAGAAAAAACCCGAGTTTAGTAGCTACAATCCGAGTAGATTTTGCTACAATTAAGAATCACTATACTTTATTTGAGTAAATGAGAGCTACTAATTAGGGTTGTCAATTCTGTTCCGTTCCGTTAACAAAACCAAGATGAAACGGTATCATTTTCATCTCGGTTTTAATTCCGGTCCGTTCCGGAAATTCCAGTCAAATTTCGACCGGAACGTCTTGGTTCCGTTCAGGGTGTGCCGTTCTGGCCTTAAAATCTTCTTTATTTTGATTAATTTATGATTTTTTTTCTAATTTTGATATTATATTTGTTTGATTTTATGTTTATATTATATAATTTAAAATTAATTTATCTTGAATTTTAATTATGCTTGTTAAGTTAATATTTTAATTTTTTTCATATATATATATATATATATATAATTAATTTTATATGAACAGTACAACCCCGAAACGGCACACCAAAATACTTCAAAACCAAAATATTCTATACCAATAAAAAAATCAGAACGACAATCGAAACAGTATTAACAATCATACTACTAATTATATTTAGGGCAAAAATCGAAATGGGGAATTCATTTGTTGACTTCTCCCCTTGGTAGCGTCCCATTCAAGTTACACGTTTGAAGTAGGCATGCTCGGACAACGGATATTGATTTCTATTTTACTAAATATTAAGTTTAATTAAGAGGATATAAATAATAAAATGAAAAAAGAAAATTTATTATGTTTTTCAAGAAAAATATAATAATGACTAGTAAAATTCCAAATAAATAAAAAACAATTCCCAGAAACAGAATTATAATTAAAATCTCCATAGATTATATTCTTGGACCTCAATCTAGTGTAAGCACAAAAAGAATTGTTTTATTAATATTTAAATGCAAAAATAATGGAACTTATGCATACATTCCATGGCTATAGCTTCCTCTCCATCCAGTTTAACAACCTCAATCTAGTATTCTTGGACCTCAATCTAGTATAAGCACAAAAAGAATTGTTTTCTTTAAAAAATGGATTTTTTCACAGGGGGGCATTTTTGGATTTTTATTAGTCATAATTACATTATTTGGAAAGTAAAATAAATTCTTATTCCATAAATTTCTCACCTTTTTTCTCCCTTTAATTGTTTGGATTCTCTTTCTAAAATAAGATTTTGACTACTCATATCAAGCTTTCCTTTAATGACCATCCATGTCAAAACTAAAAGACAACATGGCATATTAGTTAATGGCAACGCCATAAAGTTTCTCAGAAATGTACTCCAACGAAACAGTAGCAGATATGAAGAATTTACATATGGTTTCACACACACACACGAGAAAAGGACAAATAGAGGTGTTAAAAGAAGAAACACTCTCACTCATTGCATCTTTTCTCGTATAGATTCCACAGCTTCATCCATCTCTACATTAAGTTCATGGCAGTCAGTATCAAACCTTAGTTCTATTGTCAGAATCGTTAACTCAACCGTCCTCGAGATTTTTACTTCTAAGAGTCTCGCCCGAGATTTCAATCTTTCAGGAATTTCCAGTTTCTTATCCATTATGAGCACGTAGTGCTGCCCTGCTTGCTTATGTCTTTCATCTTTTAACACTTTCTCCTTTCATTTCCACCCTTTTTTTTCCTGTATCAGTTTCTGCTGCTTAGTTTCTTTAGAGGCCTGCGCGATAAAAATATGACCCTACAACAACATACTATCCTCTTCTTAGCAATCTCCTTTGTTTCATTGATCGGAGGCCATGCATCCATCGAGTTCAGCTGCAACAGGACATGTGGCGCCAAGCATCTTCCGTACCCTTTTGGATTCTCTGCCGGTTGTGACATCCATTTAAATTGTAGCCAAAATGGTGATATGCTTATAAATGAGTTCCCAGTCCAGATTGTAGGCCAAGACACAATAAAGATCAATCTTGAGCCCAAATGTGACCGTCCTATTGAAGCCCTTCACTATCTTTCTACCAAAAACTATGCTCCAAAATCAACAAACGCAATTCTTCTAAATAACTGTACCTCTGGATTTTCACCATGCAATATACCTTCCATAAGCGTTCGGACTCATTTCGAGTCACTGAATTGTTCAAATAGCAGCAGCTTAAGTTGTTTTTCTAGTGCAGATACAGCAAACGGATTCTTTGATTATAACATGGCCAATATTAGCCAGTGCAAGTATCTTTTGTCATCTATTTCATCGGACTCTTTAACTGATTCTGGTGTTTCCTTAGAGATCCAGATTATGGAGCTACGGTGGTGGCTTCAAGGGGACTGCCGGTGCTCTGAGGATGCCATTTGTACTCAAGTTGAATCACCTGCAGGGTCAGGATTTCGGTGCCACTGCAGAGATGGACTAGCTGGTGATGGATATCTTGCCGGGGTCGGCTGCCGGAAAGGTAAGTTTTGGTTGCCGGAACTTACTAATTACCAAATTAAGTTAAAATAGACATCGTGTATTTACTTATTTCAATAGCTGTCTAAGGTCAAAGATTAGTTAGCTGATCAAATCATATGGTCAAGTGTTCTAGTTAAAATAATTCTGATTATAACTAAATGATCTCAGCATTTTTGTTTTGATAGAAAAGGCCATTTGTTTATAAACATTGAGTGGTTAGAAATTCATAGAATAAAATGATTTTCAATCATATGACGGAATGGCTTGGCTTCTTTAACAAGCGTTCACAAAAACAAGTAGTTTCATCCAATACATCTCAGGGCCCTTAAGGTATTCTAAAATATGCCCACTTTTGGAGGATTGCAATTGTCCTAATGTGTTTTGAGCCATGGAGATTTTCCAATTTAAGAACGGAGAAGGAAATGATGGCTTGAATCTCATGTTTTTTGCCATAAATTAAGGTTCTGTTCAAACATGAAATAGCTAACTGATGATGGACTAGTGTTGGAGGTGTTGATCAAGTACAGACCAGAGATCTAGTGCCTAGAGGTTTGTTTTGTCGAAACCTAAAGCAAATTGTCGATGACAAAAACCTTAATGCATTAAAAAGATATTTCTTCTAGAAGTTCTTTTAGTTTCACAGTGATGCTGTGTATGGGATATGTTCGAATACCAGGAAACCTCCATGTCACGGTTTTAGTAATGTATTTTTTTTTTTTTTTTGTGATGTTGAAGATGCAGGTTGCAATCCTTCAAAGTATTTGACTGGTCAATGCGGGGCAGGGGCTAGACCTGCTGTTTTTCTCGGAGGTAATTAATTATTTTTATCTCATACATCTTTTCTTGTAGTATTCAGAAGGAATAATTCGCTAATATCCAATGTGATGAGAAGAATGTTTTAGGCTCTGGTAGCGAGTTAATGCAAATGATCTTCTGCATAGAGAAATTTTCTTATATCACAACATAAATTGCAGTCCTAAATTTTGAAATTCTTTCTCAGGTATTGTGGCTGCAGTAGGGGTCGGTCTGGGTCTATTTTGCTGTCTCGCGAGGAGGAATTCCATTTCAAAAGCCAAAAGCTTCAGAAAACTCCACCGGACTGAAGCTGCAGACATCAACATTCCCATCTATCCTTACAAAGAAATAGAGAAGGCCACAAATAGTTTCTCTGAGAAACAAAGAATTGGGACCGGCGCTTATGGAACTGTTTATGCTGGAAAACTTAACAGTGATTCATGGGTTGCCATTAAGAGGATCAAACATCGAGACGTGGACAGCATTGAGCAGGTCTTTAATGAAATCAAGCTCATTTCTTCTGTGAGTCACCCGAATTTAGTCCGCCTCTTAGGTTGCTCCATAGAAAATGATGAGCAGATTCTTGTCTACGAATTCATGCCTAATGGTACATTGTGCCAGCATTTGCAAAGAGTGAGAGGTGATGGACTTTGCTGGCCTGTTCGCCTCGCCATTGCTACTGAAACTGCTAAAGCAATAGCCCATCTCCACTCTGCTGTTGATCCCCCGATATACCATAGAGATATCAAGTCGAGTAACATACTTTTAGACTTCGACTTTAAGTCCAAAGTTGCAGATTTTGGTCTTTCTAGACATGGCATGACTGACATATCGCACATCTCTACGGTCCCACAAGGAACTCCAGGGTACCTTGATCCTCAGTACCATCAAGACTTCCATCTTTCGGACAAAACTGACGTTTATAGCTTTGGTGTAGTTCTCATTGAGATCATCACGGCAAAGAAAGTGCTGGACTTTTCGAGGCCTCAAGATGAAGTGAATTTGGCTTCTCTTGCTATTGACAAGATTGGCAGGGGGCGGTTGGATGAGATCATAGATCCATTTCTTGATTTACATAGTGATGCTTGGACCTTTACATCAGTCCATAAAGTGGCAGAACTGGCATTTAGATGCCTCGCTTTTCTTAAGGACATGAGGCCTTCAATGATGGAAGTTGCAGCAGAGTTAGAGCAAATAATGCTTACCAGATGGCCACCTTCAGAGGAAATAAACTGCACAGCTTCATTAGATTCTTCCCCTTGCTCTTCTTCATCTAATGTCAGCGAGAAGCCTCTAAACTTAACAGTTAAAAAAATAGAAACAGAGAGAAGAGATTTGTTGGTGCTGCAGACACAGCCCCGTAGAAAGTCAACGGAAAAGGTCGATCATAATTCACCTGTTTCTGTTCAAGATCCATGTTTAAGTGAACGAAGCTCTCCTTCATCGAGCAGTTTGCTAAATAACGTTTTAGTTGAGTGATTTGAGATCATTTCTTCCTATGATACAATCAATGTACACTAGTTTTTTTGTTCAACAGTTTTGTTTCGTCCCAGTTCCTTAAAATTCTCTTCATTTAAGCTTCGTTGTTTGGGCTTGAAAAGCTACCGCTGTTTATCATTTTGTACCATTTTTTTTCTTGGCAAATCCGCAGCAGTGCTAAATCACAAGGTAAACGAAACTCGGTGCGTACCGGCACAATCAACACTCGCCAATTGCCAATTACAACAGGGCCAGCTGACTTGTGCTAAGATTTTAACTCATTGTTTGATATCAAATGTTTTTCTTTGAAACAAGGATATCGGATCAGTTTATACACATTTCAATTAATTTTATGTGCATGAAATTAACAACCATTTAAAATCTCCAATAATCATGACTAATGTGAGATTTAAATTGGTAATCTCTAAAGAACAAACCTAGAACCTGGTCGATTAAACTGCACCACTCATTGTTCAGATGTTCAGTTTGTGGTATTAATAATCAAGGTTCAGGTAGTGAGTTTGTGAGATGAACTTTAAAATAATATTATTTTTTAAATAAAAATGCTATTTTGAAAATAAAATTGAACTTGCTAAATATCATCTAAATTTAGTTCAGTCAACCTGAGTCTAATGAAAATAACTTAAAATAAATTTTAATTTGAATCGTTTTTAATTCGATAAAATTTCCTCACTAAGTCGGAACATTTTTTATAAATATGCTTCAATAGTGGTTCTATCCTGGAGGTTATTGAAAAATAATAAAAGAATTTGGGTTCTAGGCTCACGTACTTTACGGGCTTCATAGGCCCATATTTGGAGAAAGAAGACATAATTTAGAGGTAACGAGCTTGGTATGACTGGTCCATAAAACTGCCAGACGGATGGTAGTTTTCCCGTGTTCTTAGCTTTTACAGTGGATTACAATTATTTATCCCTGCGTTTCAAAACCATAATATTTTCAAGTGTTTTTAAAAAATATTTTATTTTTTATTTTAAATTAAAAAAACTAATATTTTTAAATTATTTTCAAGCTTTAATATCAACAATAATAATTTTAAAAAATAAAAAAAATTATTTATACATATTTTTAAATAAAAAATATTTTCAAAAATAATTTGAATCATATTCTCAAGCAGATATATACTATGTGCTTGTGGGTATTTTTTATAGTTTTTTATTTAAAATATATTAAAATAATTATTTTGATATCAACATAAAAACAATTTTAAAATACTATTTTTCTTATATATAAAAAAAAACAGCAATATAATGTATTTTCAAACTAAATATATTTAAATAAAAAATAAAAAAATAAAAAAAGATCTAAGGAAATTCATGAACTTCCATTAGCGTCGTCGAAAATGAAAAGCAGGTTACAATCGGGATGCAACAAGATGAGATTGTACATTTCCTCCAGACCCGCTGCTACTGTGAACACGATAGCGTTGATTTTTCAGAGGCCAGTTTCCAGGACAAGAACAAACCACCTAACAGTCGACTATAAAAAGTTCGATTCAACAATCTTTTGCGTGTTTGATGGCGGCGATCAGGATTAGAAAATTATTTTTCAACCTGGCATGCATGCGGTGGCGGTGGCGGTGGAAAACGCTGTGATCAGGGTTATTATAAAATTCAAGACTGGCGTCGGCGAGTCAAAAATATCCACCCTGCTGCACCCTACAGCCCGCCACTAGCAAATGATCTCGAGTTGACCCTTTTTTTAACCCATTTCCCCCAACATGGAAACATTTGAATATTTGATTACGGAGAATCGGTCTTTGCAAAAAGCAACGCTCCCACACTGTTAAGCTGTTTTATTTTTTTACCCCCGTCGGTAGGCTGTCCCGTCAATCTCCCGAAAAATAAAAAAGTATCAGCCGCGTGAACGAGTGATTCAAATCGAGTTTTAAAAATATTTTTTATTTTAAATTAAAAAGATTTGATGTTTTATCAGCTATAAATAAATAAATAAAATATATTTATCAGCTATACCCTGAATTCATTTGTCACCGACTCGCCGTGCAGAGAATAATTCAAGTCACCAACTCTCCGTACCTAAGCACCTCGCGTAGCTAAACTTCAATCTGCTCGGATTCAAGGCTTATTGAGGTCACATTTAACTTTAAAAATTGACCTGCTCATAAAAAGTCAATTCAAGACATCGAAAGAGTGGGAAACAAATTAAAAGGAGGGGGTCGTTGGTCTATAATTTGACTTTTGGGCAACTTGAAAAATGTCTCTCACGACTACATAGATAGTCTCCGTTTCATTTTTCTTATATCAATTTTACTTTCAATATTTATAAATTGTTGGGCAATGACCTCCGTCCAAGTTTTTAATATAAAAATCAAAATTATTTAAATACAAAATGAATTTAAAAACGATTTTGGATAAAAAAAAAGTTAAGAATTATCTCACCTTAAAGTTTAAATTAATAGATAGTTTAAATTAATAAGTGAAGTCCAGAATATAATTTATATTATTATTTAATACACCCCCTCAAGTGAAAGCTCTTTTAGGCTTGAAACTTGCACAATTCACGTTACCTTGTGCTTGATTTTTTTATTAAATAAAATAGAGGTGGTAAAATTTGAACTCGTGACTGTTATATCAATAAGACTCTGATAACAAGTCAAGGAATCATCTCATCTAAAAACTTGAGTTAATAAGTGAGATATGATTTATATTATTTTTTAATAAAAATAATTTTTTTTGTATAATTTTTGGACATAAATACATTAAAAAGTAATATTAATTAAATAAAGAAAAACTTTAAAAAAGGAGAGCAAACAGCAAGAACCGCTATGTTTTCTTTTGGATGCACTGCATGAAAATGATACCGATGTGATTATGCAGCACACGCGAAAAGAAAGCAACCTGCACAAGAACGCAGGACCACTTCCCCACATTATACACTTCAAGAACTCATTTTTCCAAGTCACCATTGCAGAAAAGCAAAAAACTCCAAGTATCTCAAAAGAGTGGCGCGAGCCGCTCGACTCTAGCAACATGCATTCTCTACTCATCTCATAATTCACAGAATGGAACACTGTATCATCATTACTTAGCTAAGAAAAGGACTGCTACATGAAGATATCTATGCAGTTGTGCATTACAGAAAGCTACTGCACTGGCATCCCCACTACCACGTTATGCTCTTCCCACAAGAAACCAAAATATGTAAATAATCTAGAGCCTTGCCCTCTTTAATGAAGTGACCGTCACAGCAGCTCCCAGGGACGACTTGCCGACCTCTATCTCAAAAGAATCATACCTTAAAAAGAATTCCACGACAAGTAGCCTAGCCACGAGCACAACAAAATCCTTCCCTGCACACTGTTTATTTTCCAACGTTGGCTTCTCTGTCTCAGGCCCGTTAGACCACAGCACATGCTTCAACAACTCCTCTCCCTCCCCAATAAACCTGTCAGCAACAAACTCTTCAGCCCGAGTAAATATCTTCGGGTCTTTAGTAGCGAATGGTTGAAACCCGAATAGCATCTCCCCTTCTTTGACTTCGAAAGCAGCATCATGGCTTTCAATTATAAAATCACGCTTTGCTTTGCCGTACTGTAGAGGGACTGGTGGTTCAATTCGGAGTGCTTCATAGACTGCTGATTTCATCAACGGCATTTGCTCCATACCCCTCATTGTAACATTCCCGCCGTTGGATTGAACAACTGATCTGATCTCCTCGGCTAATTGAGCGTGGAGTTTGGCCCCCGCACGGCCTAGCCACTTCATCATGTTTGGAAATAAAATCTTCATTCCACCAAATGAGTTAAAGCATGTGGAGAAAAGAAGATTATGGCATGCCTCCTCTCGAGAAATTCCTAAATTCTCTGCTTCATCGAGCAGGAAGCTTGACGAAGCATAGAAGAAATCGTAAAGGCGCTGGTAGTTTTTTTTAATCAGTGATGGTGGTAGGCGGAAGGAATGGATTGTAAGATCTTCGAGATATTTTGGAAGACCGAGAGAGAGGACTGGACCAAGGTTAAAGAGCACCCATTTTGAAACTAGACCAGGTCCGTCAAGGCCAAGACTGGTCTGTGCCGGTTCAGTACCAAACCAAGCCCGGGACAAGAAGTTAAAGGCTGCTTGATCATTAGCAGCAACGAAATTAGCTTTCCCTTTGAGAGCCAAATCTTTTTCAAGACTCGTAAAGAGTTCTGTGTAACTGGCTTTGAATTCAGGGATCACGTGATCACGGCGTGACCTGAGGAGATAGAACATGAATTGCTTCAATTTGGCGTGCATTGGCTCGGATGGATCGAGATAGGACAGAGTTCGATAGCCACCAGTGAGTTCTGTTGAAGGCATGTAAGTTCCTGTAAAAAGGTCCTTCTTTTCAACTTTTGTCACGTCAAATAGAACCGGAAAGCTCTTGCCGTCTAGTAAAACCACAACCTGTGGATTTGGAGCAATAAAAGGACCTGGTCCCATGTTGGCTCTAAACACCGTTGATCCGTATTTCAGAACTTTGGATTTGAAGAAATTGTCCCTGCCTTGGTTATAAAAATAATCCATACGATCTTTAAAGGGACCGACAAGAGGAAGGCCATAATCACCAGGGATTTTACGGATCGGGAGTTTGGTGTTTTCAGGTGGTGAAACAGTAACACCTGGGGCCGAAACTGATGGTTTTTCTGATACTGATGCTCTGAAGGTACGGAAGGCCAAGCTACGAGTTGAGGGCTTGGAAGTAGATCTGTTTTTTAGTGAGCTGAATTGGGGTTGAAGGATTGGAAAAGCCAGAGAAGAGGAAGCCATGTTTGTGTGTTTTCAAATCTACCTGGCTACCGTTCTGCAAGCTGGAAAATATATAGGGGGTGGGGGATGGGGTATAGTAGAGAAATATGGGGGCGCGGCGAGCAAGTGGAGTGCCTAGTCTTTATCTATAGCAGTGGGTTTTACGAGTGCGGGTGGTCCATTGACTGAAACCCACTGGCCTCAAATTTGTGCTTCGAAAGAGTCGTGAAAAGCATGCTTCAATTGTAATAAATACTCGGTATCTATTTTACTTTTCGACTTGGGTTTTTTCCCTTCTTGTATGGCACCCAAGGAAAATTCTCCCAGGAAAGGAAGCTAGCGTGTGTGGTTGTCTAAATGCAAATAGACACAACGACACGGTCTATCATTTCCTTAACTGCCTTTCAAGTCTGAGCAATGCATGTATTTTACCATTTTTTGTAAGATTTTTATCTTTAATTTGACAAATCCAGTCGATGAATGTTACCATCCCTTTGTTTCTCTATCCTTTCACCTTTGTTGTTGCCTTCTTTTTAGTTTACTCTTCTAAACTTCATCAAATCACCATGAAACTGAAGAATATTTTTATTTTCATAAGTTATCCCATACAATCTATTAATATCACACAGATGGAGTGGAAAAGTCAACGGTTATGTGTTTAGGAACACAATGAAATAGCAATGCCTTTTATATTTTTTAAAATATGAGTTTAAATAAATTATTAACACTGATAATTTCGAATAATCTAGACAAATGTAATAGTAAAATGATAGATTGAGCCTTAATGAAATCAGTAAGGTACTCGCGGTTAATACTCATGAAGCGGCAGAGCCTTCCCGAATCTACCATGGTGTATTCTAACCACGATGGGCATCCATGAGAGACAACTAATTTCCATTGAGGACTCGACAATAGCCGTCAATTTTAGAGGGTATTTGGGAGTGTGGTTACAGTAGTTTTTTAAAATGCTTTTCGTGCTGAAATATATTAAAATGATTTTTTTTATTTTTTAAAAATTATTTTTGAAATCAGCACATCAAAATAATTTAAAAACATCAAAATATATTCATTTAAAATAAAAAAAATTAAATTTATATAAAACGGCAGTTGAACAGCCGACCCAAACAGGCTCCTGGAATACACTCAAACCACCCCACCCATGCCATCCCATCTCGTGCTTTATGGGCAGCTATTATGGCGAGCTAGTGGCGACAAGCTCTGGATCCATCATCTTATCATCGTTGTCTTTGCACAAATCAACTATCCATGTGAAAACATTGAAGCCCCAATTCAGGCCGTCCTTCGTTTCTCATCCACGTTGTCGTCTCGTCCCGTGGTCTGTGGCCGGCTTGTCAACAGCACGAAAATAAAGCCAAATGCTTCATCACCTGTTAATTAAGGCAACATGTATAAATTCGTAGAAACAGAGAGTGCGGCTGTTATGGTGTCACGGTCACCGGGCGCATGTTTTAAATTCTGTACTGAGCGGGCAGCAGCAGAGATGCACAAGACCACGGTTGTCAATTCGATTGCTGATTTTTTTTCACATGGAATATAATATTTTGGTTTTATAATGATTTGGGACGTTGTTTTGGAGTTTTATTATATATATATATTAAAAAAATTATTTTAAATTTAAAAATAAAATTATTTAAAATTATATAATTTAATATAAAAAAAATAGTAAAATGATTTTTCTGAATAAAATTATAAACATTTATAATATTATGAGAATATCATTATAAATCTTGTAAGGTCATTATATTATTTTATTGCTCTGAAATTTTAATATAATATATATATATGTGTGTGTGTGTGTGTGTGTGTTAAGAAACTTCTCTTAAAATATCATATCAACATAATGGTCGGATTAAAATATATGATTAATATTGTAAAATTATTTATTATTTTAAAAAATACTATTTAACCGAAATGACACAAATAAAATAATACCAACATGTTTTGATGGCTATTTAACTGAAAAATTCAAAATAAAATAAAATTTAAATAGAAATAAAAATAATATTATTTTATATTATTTTTTTAATTAATATAAAATATTTGGTTCAATTCAACCTACAGAATATATATGATAGTGGTTGCGGCTGCAGGTACAATTTCTTGAATATTGTAACTGTCTAGTTTTACAAAAGAATGGTAGGGTTAAGGTCTACAACATACTTGTTGGATGTTTGGATGCCCAAAGCAGGAAATAATCCTTTCAGCTTCCGAGTTCCGACCACTGTTACTGCTGCCACGTTTTATTATGGTCAAATGCACGTGTGTATATTAATAATAATAATATTAAAAATAATAAAGCAAGCATCTAGCTTGGTTGGACCAGCAAGGATTTAAGGGTGGAAAATGGACTGCCTTTGTTTTATGCTATCAACTTATGCAAGCTGTTAAAATTATATTTTTTTAATATAAAAAATAATCAAGAGTGTAAGATTTTTATTATTATGTTATAAATTTAGACTAAATAATAAATTTGTATAAAATTCATGCATAGCACAAGTTTCTAGTAAATATATATAAATTTTAAATTAATATAAATTTATTTATTCAATATATTTCAATAAAATCATAAATATAAAATTATTATTGCTGTCATATTTTTATTGTTGATGTTGAAGATCTAAAAATAATCAGTTTATCTTCATTAATACTTGTATTTTTTTTAATTAAATTTAAGAAAATAAACATTGTTTCATTAATAATCAAGATCAACACGAATATATCACTCTCAACTTCAGACGTATAGTGAAGGCCTTCAACATACATTATCTTTCTTTTAAGCTCAATTAATTAATTAATTAATTAATCATTCATCTGGCAAAATAATCCAGGTCTTTGGTGGGCCCATCTCATTTACCAATCTGAAAACGTGGCACTCCGAGGATTTAAGAGCGGTATATTTTTTAAAATATATATTATTTGTGTAATGTATTTGAACTGTTTTCATATATAAATGTAAAAAAATTAATTAGATTTGGGAGAGAGAATGAGAGATCAGGAGCTGAGAAGAACTGTTTTAACTTGATGGGAGTTTGTAATGTGAAATAAGTTGATGACATGATGTATTCATTTACGAGTTCAAACAACTGTTTATAGGATACTCATTTTATTTTGTTTCATTTAGGTTGGGCTGGCTGAATATTAGATATTGGGCCCGAACATGTTGTGATGGACCCAATGGATGTAGAAAAAACATCCAATCACGAATTAACCGGACAACACACACGTGTTCATCTCCTTAAAAGGGACAGACTTTTATCGAGGTTAGTGGATTAGGGTTTAAGCACCTGCAAAAGCCCTAATATCCTAACGAAAAGCCCTATAATCTTAACTACAACAACAAAAAAAAAAACATGGAAATGCAATCAGTTTGCACCGGAATAACAGCTCCGAAACTCAGATTATCAGCTAATTGTTTGTTTTCAAACGAGATTGTAAGTACATCTGCTCAAATTTATGCTTGGCTTGTGTCTTCTTGTACCTAGACTTTTTCTAACTCATCATCTATGTTTCAAAATTCAAGGTATCTGCAAGCAATGTTGGGTTGAGATTCCCGAGAATCCTGCTTAAACCCCCATCAAAATGTATGTTTTGCTTTCGCACGCTAGTTGATTGGTGATTAAAAGCAGTTTCCATCTTCTTAGTAACGGGCTTTTTTTTTTTTTCCTTTGCTTGGTTGTCTTATTGCAGTGTGTGTGAAGCCTGGTCTCAAGAATCTATCTAAGGGGTTTTCTTGGTCAAGCTTGAACAGAGGAGTTGTGATGTGCGGTTCTTCTAGTTCTAATTCTAATGCTAATACGAATTTAAAGATTTCGAGAAGGAAAGGTTCGGGTGTGCCTGCTAGTAGTTATAATGGGGTGGAGCCATTTAATGGTAAATCAGGTTCTGTTTCTTTTCATGGGTTGACTCACCAGTCTGTGGAAGAAGGGAGATTGGTCTCCGCACCTTTCAATGAGGATAAAGGCTCGTTTGTTTGGTTCTTGGGACCGGTTGCGCTGGTACTGTCTTTGATTGTGCCCCAGTTTTTCCTTGGCTCTGCCATTGAGGCTTTCCTCAAGGATGAAGTTCTTGGAGGTATTTATCAGTTTGAGCTCTTGAAATATTTGCACTGAAAAAGTGGTGTGGAACTGGAATATTTGACCGAGCACAATAGTGAAATGTAGAAATTAACCCCCTCTTAATTTTCTTGTTTGCCTCGTATTTGTGCGATGCTCATTTGGTTTTTAGCCATTTAGCTCAATTTGAACACTATTAATTTATCATGACGGATTATGTTTTATAAGAATATAGATACCGTTGCAAATTGTTAGTGCCTATTGTCAATTTCGAGCATGTTTAATTTGGATTTCAGTGATCTGTTTTTTAGGGTGGGGGAGCGGGGAGCCTAGTTGCACCCACATTTGTGCACACTAACTATCATTAGTGAGTTTATGGGAAGTGCGTGTGTTCAATAAGAACTGAGCTCACTTTTTAAGACTTTGGAAGACCCTACCAAGCCAATCTATGAGGTTTGGGAAACATTTTTCTTAACAGTCACCAAGGTTATTGGATCAATATCAGAGTGCCAAACTTGTGTTACAGGAAAATGCAATGGATTTCACTTCTTTGATTAGATGTTTATTGTACTATGTGGCCTTGCAATTGAATTGATCATTGTCTTGTCAATAACTTCAGGGTTTTTTCAATACAATGATCTACTGTTGATACTTTGTATGGGAAAAAAGAGTACCCGAATCTTGTCAAAATAATACCTTGATTTATTTATGTTGCTTGAGTGTGCATTTATTATGATTAAGATGGGAAGAAGAAATCTACAAAGCATCTTATATGCCAATTCTTTTGCAGAGATTGTGACATCACTATCTTTTGAGGCTATGTTTTACTTTGGTCTTGCAACCTTCTTGACTGTGACGGATCGCATTCAGAGGCCTTATCTGCAATTTAGCTCAAAGAGATGGGGTCTTATAACAGGCCTCAGAGGATACCTGACATCTGCCTTCTTTGTCATGGGCTTCAAGGTTATTGCCCCTCTCTTCGCCGTGTTTGTGACCTGGCCGGTCCTTGGCTTGCCAGCGTTGGTTTCTGTGCTCCCCTTTCTAGTTGGCTGCCTTGCTCAGCGTCTGTTTGAGACTTATCTGGACAAGCATGGGTCTTCTTGTTGGCCTCTAGTCCCCATTATCTTCGAGGTATATGACCACATTTACTGCAATCCTGCACTTTTGAAGCCAAAATTTGTGGTTTTTAATAGTTTGAATTGGTTTGACAGGTTTATAGGCTATATCAGCTCACAAAAGCTGCTTATTTTATTGAGAAATTGATGTTCACTTTGAGAGGGGCTCCAGAGTCTGCCCTGCTACTGGAAAGAAGCAATGCCTTAGTTTCGATGATAGTGACCTTCCAAGTCCTTGGTTTGGTTTGCCTATGGTCGTTGTTGACATTTCTTTTGAGGCTCTTTCCTTCTAGACCTGTAGCAGAGAACTATTGATGTTTTGCAATGAAGATCGCTCATCAGTTCCAATTCCAAAGAATCTACATCTGTACTTGATCAGGCTTTATCATTCAGCTCGTTAGCTCACTCCAAACGTTTCCAAACCCCCAAAAGTGAGGACACACCAGCTAAAAGTCTTGTGAAATTTTTTCATAGAACTGTACTGTAGAGTTCTACTTGCATCACTTTTTGATCAGTTCATAACAATTTCTTCTTTTTTCTAGATGAGACTTGTTATACAATTGTTTAGATTGACAATTAAATCAATCAGCATTCATCTTGCTTGCTACTGTCTTGTGTATCTTATTCTTCTGGGTTTCCTTCCTTTTCTTTATAGCATTACTCCATCAAGTGGTTATATGGTATAGTTTGAATCACTCAGGAGTGCAATCAAATTGTCTATCTCATCTTCTTGATGAAGTTAAATGGAAACCGTGTTTACTTCTGATAAATAATTTGTAATTTTAGCATGTCATTTTCAGGTCATCTTTTAATTTTGACCTACGGTTAAAATTCAAGTTTGAGTCCTGACTCTTACAAAAATAACCAAGTCCTAGAATAACCGAGTCCTAGAATCTTGGAGCCCATATTTATATGGTCCGTGCCATTTTTATGGTACTATATTCAAAATCCATCTTGGCCATGGGTTGACCTGAAAAAACTACGTATTAATCACGTTTTTTTACTATTAACCTTATTATCCAAATTTAATTATGATTGTAGTTATAAATATTTTTTTATTTAAAAATATATTAAAATAAATCATAAAAAAATTAAAAATTAAAATATACTTCAAATACATTTCCAAAGAGAAGCTAGAAGCTATAATATCGATGAGTTGAAATGTTTGCGCGAACACCGTATCTGTTTTTGGATTGTTCGCAGGTCAATTTGACTGCTATCATTATATTCTCTCTTAAGAAGTACCGTTAAAAAAAGCAATAACGGACTTGGCCGCCATACGACCACAGATTCTTCCCGCCCAAAATCCCTGTCTAGACAACGAACTTTTCCTATCCCTCATTCTAAATTCTCTGTTCTCTCTCTTCTTTGCTCTTTCAAGAACTGGTAAAAAATTCTCTTTAATTCATCTTCTTTACTTCAAGAATGGATGATGGTGTCAATAAATAGGGGGTTATTCCAGTTCTCGCCTGTTTACTGAAGAGTGGATCACATGCCTTCAAATATGGCAAATATGCTGACGCTGTGTTGGACTTTGAACTCACCCGATTTATCAAAAAAAACTTGCCGATGCTGCTTTCTGTCTCAGCCAAGCTCTTAACGCCTGGTTAATGAGTTTCCTAGCTTGTGTTTCTTGTCACTCTGACGGTTTCTGGATGCCTTTCTTGAATCCATTCTTTTTGAGTTTCTCAATTTTGAGTATGCTTTTAGCGTTTATTGCCTTCTTCCCTTGTTGTGTTTCTCATCTTCTCGTTTGTTTCCTGAGAAAGTTTTGGTCTTCTGGGTTTGTCATTTTCTTTTCTACTAACCATTCTTGAATAACTGGGCAGGAATTACAGTTTTGTTGAACATAAAAAGTCAGGGTTTCTTTGGAATATAAACCCCTGTTGCTGTTAATGTACTGTATTAATGTTTTTGGGTATTCGATGTGCACTGTTTAATCAACTGTTTACTGAATTTGATGCGAAATCTCAATCTTGGGACAGAATTCTATGTGCATAATATGCTATGTGAAAAACCTGTTATTTAATGATTAGCCTTTCTTTATTCATCATTGTACTTCATGGTGAAACTTCATTAGAATGCGCCAGTGTATACTATAAACTAGGTCGTTGCTTGCTACAAAAAACTTGGCACTTGCATCCCCTAGTTCTGCTTTCAAGAGATATATAGGTTAGTAGATGTTATTGTAAATATAAGTTTTTTTTCTGTTATTTAATTCTGACACACATGATCAATGTATTAAATAAAAAATTAACAATTAAAAACAATTATTCTCATAGAATTATGTCCCAAGATTGAGATCTTGGAGTGAATTCACTGAAAAATTGAGTAAACAAAGCACATGAATGACCCAAAAAGGCACCGATTCAACACATGTTAATAAAAATCAAGGGTATGGATTCCTAGGAAATCTTTTTTCTGTTCAAGAGAAAGTAACAAGTTAAGTTGATACAAGAAGAATGGGTTGGAGAAAGCGAAAGGTTAAAAAACCCAAAAGACCAAGATCCCAGAACTTTTCAAGAAACAAATGCTTAAAAGATTATCCTGTGTATTGCCTCCTTTGAATTATGCTCGAGGTAATCAGGAAAGTAATATATTGTTAGCTGCTGAAATTAATTTGGGGATTTTTGTGTAAGGGTTGGATGATGATTGTGGAATACGTAATATTGATTCTGGCAATTCAAGGAGCCAGGGCCTCCACCATGAATAAATATTCAATAAGGAAATACTTGTTATCTATTAATTGAAATATTGAGCCATAAATAGGCTGGTTCTGGAATAGAAGTTAATAAACTACCCACTACTGACGTAACCCCCCCACATTTGATAACCCCCCACTAAACTGAATTGAAATACAGAATTTAAATAACATTAAAAGTAAATTGCATTCCGGCCCCTAAAGTAATTAACATTTACTTTCTGCCCCCACTATAAAAACACACCCCAAACCCTAATTTCTCTTAAGACATAACCCTTCATTTACGGCTCTTCACCTCTCTTCAGCTGCAGCGTGTAACAAAGCCGTCCCCTTCAGATGAACTCGCCCACGAGTTCAGGGTGGCGCTGACGGAGCTCATCGGCGTCGATCCACATGGCATCTTCCACTCCCGTACCCTTCCACTTCACAAGTAAGTCAACTCCTGCCTTGTTCTTTTTTTTTTTTGAGACGTCTGTCGAGAATTGCTTCAAGCTCAAGGGATAATCTACCATCGTTCATCATCTCGGGTAACTTAGGGTTAGGGTTAACCCGATCTCCTATTTTTTTCTTCAAGCAGGACACGTGGAACACTGGGTATACCTTCGATCCCTCGGGTAAATCCAGCTTGTAAGCTACTGTACCGATCCTTTGGATGATTTGGTAAGGTCCGAAGTACCTCGGAGCAAGCTTCAAGTTTCTTCTAACGGCGATGGTCACTTGACGGTAAGGTCGCAGCCGCAAATACACCCAATCTCCCACTTGAAACTCTCTTTCAGTTCGCTTTTTGTCAGCATACATCTTCATCCTTGTCTGTGCTTCTCGCAGGTTTTCCCTTGCTAAATTGAGGATGTGTTCCCTGTCCTTCAGTTCATCCTCTACTGCTTGTACTGCCGCTGTTCCTTGTTCATAAGGAAGAAGCTTTGGTGGGGGTCTTCCATAAACTAACTCAAAAGGCGTAAACCCAGTGGAAGAATGCTCAGAGGTATTATAAGCCCATTCGGCCATACCCAGCCAGTTAACCCAGTCCTTGGGTCTGTCTCCGGCAAAACAACGTAAGTATCCCTCTAACCATTTATTTACCACTTCTGTTTGGCCGTCTGATTGTGGGTGATATGCGGAACTCATGAGTAGTTTAGTTCCACTTAGCTGAAACATTTCTTGCCAAAACCTGCTAGTAAATATTGCATCACGATCACTGACTATACTGTGCGGCATGCCATGTAATTTGAAAATATTATCCATGAAAATTCTGGCCACTGTGCTTGCTGTGTATGGATGTGTTATAGGTAGGAAATGACAGTACTTACTGAATCGATCCACCACTACCAATATGACATTGTATCCTCTAGACATAGGCAACCCTTCAATAAAGTCCATACTGATATCCACCCACACCTGGCTTGGTAATTGTAGGGGCTGTAATAACCCAACTGGCTTTAAATTCTCTATTTTATTTCTCTGGCATATGTCACATTCTTTGATGATGCGTCTGATGTCATTCCTCATACCTTGCCAATAAAATTCCTTCTTTAGTCTTGAATATGTCTTCTGAGACCCAGTATGCCCTCCTGTAGGGCTGCTGTGGAAGTGTAACATGATCTGCTCCTGCTGGTCCTTCATGGTCCCTAAGTGAATTCTCCCTTTATAGAACAGAAAACCTCCCTTGAGCTGGTATTTGAGTGGATCTAGTTGCCCTGAGTTGTAGCTACTGATCAATTCCTTCAATTGTGGATTTTTGTTATAAAATTGAGAGAGAGTCTCCCACCACTGAACATTCACCAAACTAAGGGCTTGAACACTTCCTTGTAAGGTTTCACTGTCATTATTCTCCCTTCCATCTTGGTTGGGCATGCGGGATAAGGCATCTGCTGCTTTATTCCCCTTGCCACTCCTGTACTCCACACAAAAATCAAAACCCAGTAGCTTGGTTACCCATCTTTGTTGGAAAGGGGTACCTACCTTCTGTTCTAGAAGGTGTTTTAAAGCCTGTTGATCAGTCCTGACCAAAAATCTGTGTCCCAGCAAGTAATGTCTCCATTTTTGAATTGCCAATACAAGAGCTAGGAACTCTTTTTCATAGGTGGATAATAACAGATTTTTACCCTTTAAGGCCTGACTTATATACGCTATTGGCCTTCCCTCCTGCATTAACACAGCCCCTAGGCCATGCTTAGAAGCATCACATTCCACCACAAAGATTTTTGAAAAATCTGGTGTAGCAAGTACTGGTGGAGCCACCATTGCGGTTTTCAAGTCATTGAAAGCCTTCCCAGCTTCCATACTCCATTGGAATGCATTTTTCTTCAATAAAGCAGTTAGGGGAGCTACTATGCTGCCATACCCCTTGATAAACCTCCGATAATAACCTGTCAAACCCAAAAATCCTCGTAGGGACTTAAGATTTCTAGGTTTAGGCCATTCTGTCATGGCTGCTATCTTTGTGGGGTCTGCCTTGACTCCTTTTCCTGAGATAATATGCCCTAGGTACTCCATTTCTTGGCAACCGAATACACATTTGGTGAGTTTAGCATATAATTGATGTTGTGTTAAAACACCCAGCACAGTTTTTAAATGCTCACTATGTTGCTCCACTGTTTTACTATACACCAAAATATCATCAAAGAAGACTAAGACAAATCTTCTAAGATAGGGTCTGAAAATTTCATTCATTAACCCTTGAAAGGTGGCAGGTGCATTAGTTAGCCCAAAAGGCATTACTAAGAATTCATACTGCCCTTCATGAGTACAAAAAACAGTCTTAGGAATGTCTTCAGGTCTCATTCTAATTTGGTGGTAGCCTGACCTCAAATCAAGCTTAGAAAACCATTCTGCCCCATTAAGTTCATCTAGTAGTTCAGTTATGTTAGGAATAGGGAACTTAGCTTTGATGGTATCTTTGTTGAGTGCTCTGTAATCCACGCACATGCGCCAGCTGCCATCTGCCTTCCTCACCAGCAGCACAGGTGATGAATATGGACTTTGACTGCTTTGAATAATCCCATTCATTATCATCTCCTTCACTAACTTCTCAATTTCTTCTTTTTGGTAGTAGGGGTAACGGTAAGGCCTGTTGTTTGTGGGTTTTGCTGTGGCATGGAGCTGTATCTGGTGGTCATGGCTCCGAAAAGGAGGTAAGCCTTTTGGTTCATTAAATACTGATTTAAACCCATCCAAAACAGCCTGTATAGTTGGTTCAGTAGTTGCTGCTCCAGAAGGGGCAGTAATCTTCATTAACTGCAGCCAAATCCCTTTCCCTTTAGTCAATGTGACTTTGTTGAGATTGGGTTCTTCTTCAACTGCATGTTCTGGAGCCTTCAACCCTTGTAAGGTTATTTCTTTGCCTCCCATAATAAACTTCATGCTTAATTCTGCGAAATTCCAGTTTATTGTACCCAAACTCCTCAGCCAATCTACCCCCAATACTACATCACACCCCCCTAGGGTAAGTAAAAACAGATTAGTTATGATGTTGCATGCCTGCATAACCAAATTTACCCCTTTACAGTATCCAGGGCAAGTAAGAGTATCCCCATTAGCTACTTGAACTGCCATTCTACTCCTCTCCACTAGAAACTGCTCTCTTCTAGCTACCTTAGCATCAATGAAACTATGGGTACTTCCTGTGTCAATTAAAATAATAACTGAGCACTTTCCAATTGTTCCTACAATCCTCATGGTTTTGGGAGATGGTGCTCCAGCAATGGCATGTAGTGAAATGCCCAACAATTCAGCTTGTAAATCTCCAGGTATGTTTTCTGTCATGTCTGCCATGTAATTCTCCTCTCCTTCTCCTTCTTCTTCTTCGAAATTCAGCCCTTCTAACAAATACAACCTTGGTTTGTTGCACTTGTGGCCAAGTTGGTACTTCTCATCACAGAAATAGCACAAACCTTTTTCCCTTCGTTCTTGCATTTGATTGGGACTAATCCTTCTGATTGGGTAAGGGTTTCGGTGTTGAAATGTAGGGTTGGTTCTCAAAGTTGGTGGAGCAGGTAATTTAAGGATGGGGTTTGGTGCTGGAAGTTTGGCAACAGAATTGAAGGTATGGTTTTTTAGTGGTGTTCTAAAAGTGGATGTATAGGAGTTGTTTTGGGTTGAATTGTACTTGTGTGGGTTGAATTTTCTGTTAACTTCTTCTTCTTGTAGACGAGCTAGACCAAAGGCTGCAGCAAGTGTGTTTGGCTTGAACATGGTGACCATAATCCTCAATTCATCCTTCAGCCCACTGAGAAAGGTACTGATTCTGAACTCTTCATTCACCCCATGTACTTTGTTTGACAAAATCTCAAAGGTTGTTTGATACTCCTCCACGCTTCCTGTCTGTTTCAGCTTTGTGAATGCTCCCACCGGATCTTCAAATGCAGATGGCCCAAATCGGATACGAATTGCCTCCAAGAAACTATCCCAAGTTGTCACGGGACTAGATTCCTTCAACCAGTAATACCAAGTTAGTGCTTTGCCTTCCATATGAAAGGACGCAATCTCCATTTTCTGGTTCTCGGGAGTTCCAAAATACATGAAGAACTGTTGAGCCTTCAAAATCCACTCGCTAGGATCTCCTCCATCAAAACGGGGAAAATCCAATCGAAGAGAACGTGCAGTAATTCCTCCATTGCCTTCAGATAACGGGTGAGAATTCCCCCTTGTATTTGTAGATGTTCCTTCTCCTGAATTAAGCCTTGATGTAACTTGTGCTAGGCCTTCATAGCTGGATGCTAAATTATTTAGCTGCTGCAGGATACCTTCCATGAGTAAGGCATGTCTGGACTGTTCCTCTGTCAACTTTGTGGTTACCTCCTGTAAATGATGAACGGAATCGGATAATTGTGAAAGACGGGTGCCCTCAGCCATGTCGCGGGAACGATGGCTCTGATACCAATTGTTAGCTGCTGAAATTAATTTGGGGATTTTTGTGTAAGGGTTGGATGATGATTGTGGAATACGTAATATTGATTCTGGCAATTCAAGGAGCCAGGGCCTCCACCATGAATAAATATTCAATAAGGAAATACTTGTTATTTATTAATTGAAATATTGAGCCATAAATAGGCTGGTTCTGGAATAGAAGTTAATAAACTACCCACTACTGACGTAACCCCCCCACATTTGATAACCCCCCACTAAACTGAATTGAAATACAGAATTTAAATAACATTAAAAGTAAATTGCATTCCGGCCCCTAAAGTAATTAACATTTACTTTCTGCCCCCACTATAAAAACACACCCCAAACCCTAATTTCTCTTAAGACATAACCCTTCATTTACGGCTCTTCACCTCTCTTCAGCTGCAGCGTGTAACATATATATCTTCTAATGATTGATGCTGCACAGGGCGAGAATTAGTGACAGACTATGCAAACAGGATAGCGAAATGGATGAGATCGTGACACAAGTCAAGGCCATGATTGAAAAAACGTGCACAATTCGGGGGCGGGGGCGGGGGCGGGGGCGGGGGCAAGTATTCTATGCGGCACACAAGGAGTTTTTTTTCCTCTTATAACTTAACACAGCCTGCAGTGGAACATAACTCATGGCCTGTCTGTACTGCAAAACACTGCAATGCCAAGACGTAGAAAGCCAGGTTGACATTATTTTAAGGCAAAACCAGTTTTCCATTACCAAATCATATGGTGAATATTTATGCACTGGGAAAATTATGAAGTTGTGGTATTCTACCAGTAATCCCGACAGGAACAGTTTCCAGCCTTGAAATGATGAAACCTCTTGTTGTCTCTCACGATAAACTCTCGGTCCTCGATTTTGGAGAGGATCTTGATGAAATTATGACAGTCCCCACAAATCCTTAGGTTTTTCATTATCCTTAAAGTGGTCCCAGGAGGTGTATTGATAAGCCCATAAGCAATCGCTAGCCTTTCACTGTGGTAGAACAATGCCTTCTCCTTCGCTTCTTGATCAAGATCATGAAGCACAAACCTTGTGTCCGGCACATATCCAGCATCCCTTACCGCCTTACTCAAAGACCTCAACTTTTCATATGCCTTGCTTCTGTCTGAAGTCACTCTTCTATGATTTGTGCTGAAGTTGTCCTTTTCCCTTTTCATATCACCAAGTTTCAGTCCAGGTGGTGATACTGGATAACCCAGTTGCCCTTGAGTTCTGGCTTTTGAGTACTTTTGAAGAGTCTCCCAAATTCTAGTGTTTGGATCAATTGGCATATTTGAAACCAACTCCTTTGCCTCCGCTATCTTTCCTGTTCTTCCAAGAAGATCAACCATAACTTCATAATGCTCTGCTGTGGGAGTGATTCCATAATCCCTGCTCATTGACTCGAAATGTTTCTGTCCTTCCTTCTCTTCCCCTACGCACACACAAGCCATTAAAACACCAGCAAAGCTAGAACCATCTGGCCTAATCCCATCTCCTTTCATCTGGGAAAAGATTTCAAGAGCCTTTTCTCCTTCCTTATTCTCTGCTAAACCCAACAGCATCTTGTTCCAAGAATCCAAATTTCTCACTCCCATTTGCTCAAATATTTCTCTTGCTCTATTTGTATCGCCCAGTTTACAGTACATCTCCACTAGATTATTCAGCACAACAACACTGGACTTGAACTTTGATGAGGACCTCATAACATACCCGTCTACCTTTTTCCCTGCTTCCAGCAATTTCAAATCAGCACAAATTTGTATCAACTTCACAATATCGAGCAAGTCTGCATAACCTCCATTCCTCTCCTTTTCACCCATGATTTCAAGAGCTGCCTCCACTTTCCTCTCTTTGCATAAACGCTTAAAATCTGGCTTCACTAGATTCTCTCCTTGAGCACTAGCTGTTTCTCGTTGATATACTCTCGAAACCACTGCTAAATCATTATTCTTTGTTACCTGTAAACTTTTACCGCTAACATTCAATAGCTCAAGAAACGAGCTTGAGGGATTGGGAGGACGTTTGGTAACAGGTCTAATTCTGGGCTGTGACAAGAAGTTCAGAGAACTAGCCATTACATGAGAGATGGCGAAAACTGAAGAATATATTTGTTTGGGTTCGTGGTTTTCAAATTCCGCTTCAATTGGTGGATTCCACCATGAAAGTTGTTTTAAGTTAGAGCAAGGCACAAACTCTGCTTTGAAACCATAACTCCAAGATACTCAGGCCTTATCCACAAAGGAGCTGCCCCATCTCACAAATATCTTCTTGAAGCCTCACGTTATTATTGCTAATGAAAACGCCCTGGGACCCCAGGGAATGAACTAGATAAAAAAAAACCCGGAATTTGTAACATTGATGTGACTCTTATTGCCTAAAGGTGCGAAAACTTTCATATATGATGGAGTAAATGGGGAGTAGAAGATGATACATGGTAAACATCTAGAAATAACCGTGTATACATGTTGATAGATGTATCTAATGCAAGAGCATTCTTAACAAATCCAAATTCCACAGGGAAACATGTAGATGAGATAAGAGGTGTTAAACAAGGATTGAGCACGCTGAAAATGCCCATAACATGCTCAGAAACCAAGATTGTCATTAAAGGCAACACTGTATCGATTCTGCAGAGAACACTAGGCAAGCCATGCATGCCTAGAAAGCTATATGCTGCCATATTTTGCAACTTGCAAGTCTGTCATCTTCTTTAACTACCAAGCTTTAACAATCTTGCTCCCTGTTCAGCTGCACACGAAAAGATTTGCTGGGCAATAAAAAGATAAGATTTCGTTCCATAAATCTTATCTCTAGACCCAGCAAAAGCAGACTTCCGTAGGAAATCATTGGATGACAGATTTTCGTGGAAACTTGTTTCCTACAATTATATATGATAAAATATGTGAAGGTGTGGATAACCTGGTCTTGATGTCTTGTTATTTTACTAGCTTGGAGGGATTGTTCCAATCAAAATTAGGGCGTGTCATATTGTAAAAGATAGAGACATGGTTGAAGTTAAGATCAAGTTAAGCTTGGTAGCTTCTTAGTTCTATCTCTTTGGTAGATTCCATTGAGTGGTGAGCTATCCTAAACACTAATTTCTTTATAATGTCTCTGTATCATTCAGATTTGCGAGTTAAGATCCTTGTTCATCCTCTCTACAGTGTATTGGCTGTATCCATGAAGGGCTGTGAACATAATCTATCCGTCCTCCCATCCATTTCCACAGCCTTCCCTGGTTAGAATTTTGCTGTCATCAGCCTTTGAAATTTTACTGTAAAAGTATATCCTCCAATATTATCTGATAACCAGCTCCATGCAAATGCAATGCCACTTTCTTTCTGATAAACTAAGACAGGTCGCTGTTGGTATGAGTTTAGGATTGTGGTGAGGCACCATAAAGGTAACACGGCTAAGCTTTGAGGATAAACCTCTGTCACTATTAGAAACTCAGAGATTCTAACCAGAATGGGTCCAATGACAAATCTCTGGTATTGATTATTTTGAAGAAGAGTGTTTGGACTTTGGATCAGAGTTATTTACCGGGTAAGGGCTTGGGTAAATTTCTTCGGCCGAATTTCAAAGCCCAAACCGCTTGAGTTTTTTTTTTTTAAACGATCATTATACTCTAGCTGGTCAATTTTAAGATTTGAAAATTCAACATACAGTGATTAGAATTCCAGGAGCAAAATGAAAAGGAGAAGAAAGAAGAACCCATTATATAAGATGGAATAAAAATCAACTTAGAAGAGCAATAAACGTGTTTCGGATCCTTGGTGCTTCAGCATGACACAAGGCCTTCTCAGGAAAAAAACAAAAGAAAGCGTCACATTAGGTAGAACAAGGAAGAGATTCTGGGCCGTAAATTAAATGGAGGGTGAATATTGATGCGCGCGTTCGCCTTCGGCACCGCCTGTTAAACCATATCCCATGACTACTGTACTATGGAAAAGATCCGGATGCTAGCACTGCCTTTCGGATCATTATTTTTTCAAATAATCATCTCTATTAAAAAATTTAAATTATGAAATGATTTTTTAAAATATAATTTATATTATTTTTTTTAAATAATTTTAAATAAATATTTTAACTTAAAAACTTGTATAGGTTTACACTTGGAAAATGAGATATTTATTGTAAAAAGTTTAAGTTTCAAAAGAGAGTAGAAATTTGGAAATTAAGAGTCGTGTAGTTCAATTTTCTTTTTTTTTCCTATTATTAATTGTTTTTAAAAAAAACGACTCCGTTTCTTTTTATAGAGTGTAGCTGTGTGTTTTCTTTGGAGGTTTGATTTTTTTTTCCTTTCTCCTTAATTTCGGAAGACACGCAACATGATATTAAATTACTTTTTAATTAATAAAATTCTGTAAATACTTCTCAAAGAAAAATGCTCTATATTTCTAATTAGTTAGCGCAGGTATGGTATCAAGAATATGATACATATTTCTTTCCCTTTCTTAAGAAAATAAATGAAAGCAATCACTAAGTATGTAGTTTATATTATGGTTTTTTAGTGTGGTTCATGTTTAAATAAAAAATGTTTAAAAAAAGTTATAAATCATATTTTTTTCAAAACAAATCAACAAAACTCTAATCTATATTGATTAATCGATCAAATATTTTTTGAATATATATAATTAGCGCAAATTAAAACAACACACATATAACATCACTTTTTTCATGCAAAGAAATTTTTTTCTATAAAATATATTTTGTCCATATAGATAATCGAATAAAATTTTATAAGAAAAAGAAATTCATATTTTAACTTAAATTTGAGAAGTACTACATGAATTATCTGATGTCCGGACACACAAAACATAAAGATCAAGTAGCTTTCCTTGATACCTAATCCTAGGAAAAAGAAACAAGAAACGACTTGGATATGGAGAGTGTTTGAGAGTACGGTTGTGGTTGTTTTTTAAAATGTTTTTTTGTTTAAAAATATATTAAAATGATATTTTTTTATTTTTTAAAAATTATTTTTAATATTAGTACATCAAAATAATTTAAAAACATTAAAAAATTCATTTAAAATAAAATAAAAATCAAATTTCAATTAAAAAAACCGGTGAAAACAAGTGCCAAACAAGCCCTTGGTGGTGCTCTCAAGCCATCACGACAAATGTACGAGATTGCCAAGCAAATGACGCCATGACTAACGTTCTTGCTCGTTCCACGAGTGGAACGTGCGCTGACAAGTATTCCTCGACGGAAGCTTTCCGTTTTCTCATTCTATAAGTAGAAATCAGAAGAACCAAACAAAATATTCTCTCTTCATAGGAAAACCGACCCAAGCTATCGTTTTTGAATCTGTAAAAAAAATCCCTTTACTTTTTATATAAGTGAGACAATTTCTACTTAATATATAGTAATTATAGTTCGAACATTACTATTTTTTTCTTTTTGGCTTGTAGTTGCTGCTGCTTGGATCATGACTTGTTATCATAACAGAGAAGAACGAGTTTTCTTCCCCCCCCATCAAAGAGTTGTTCTGAAGAGAAAGTTTGGACGAGAGCTCACAGAATCTCTGCTATTGGTTTTTGAGCCCGTAGAACTTTACCGGCGAGGAGCTCGGATAGTTATATCGGGCAGATAGACTGTTCCGGTTTTCAGAGCCCCATTCTGCATTCTTACTAATGGAGCGCGCTCGCATAAATAAATTACAGATTCATTATACTCTAGTCAATGGTTATAGTTAACATTTGAACAGAATCTATTATCGAGGTTTTCTCAGCGCAAAACAAAAATAGAAAGAAAAAACCATTTTTTTTTAGCTGGGATAAAAATCAATCAAGAAGAGCAACATTCATGTTTTGAATATGTGGCAATTCAGCATGACATTAGGCCTTCTCAGGAAGAAAACGAAAGAAATCGCAAGATAAGGTAGAGCTGGGGAAGAAATTTGGGCCGTGAATTACAATGGAGGGTGAGCATGAATGTGCGCGTTCGTCCTCGGCACCGTCTAATAACCCATCACATGACTGTGATATGGTAAAGATCCGGATGTTGACATTGGCCTGTCGATGTAACAAGATTTTTTTCCAACCCAAAATGCTGTGCTAGTGAGATGTGTTTATTTTGCATTTTTATAAGATATTATTTCAAAATCTAAAGGATTTTTATATAAAGAGTATTAAAAAATAATATAAATTATATTTTAGAATTTTATATAAAAATTCATAGAAAAAAAACAGTTCAGTTAACTATCCTTGAAAGGCTCTTCGATTTTTTAAAAAATAATTAGTTTTTTTTTAAATTCTTCCAATTATTGATTTTGAAAAAATATTAATTTTTCTTCTTTTTTATAGTGCTGTATTTTTTCTTAGGCTTGATTTTTTTTTTTTTTAACTTGAGTTTTGAAGACACGAAATAATATTATATTAAATCACTATGTAATCAGTAAAATTCTGTGACATTTCTCAAAGAAAATTTTATCTATTTTTAATTTTTATTCACGCATACATAGTATTAAGAATCCGAGCGCGTCAGTCGAGTTAATCTTTTTTTCCTATCTTAGAAAAAAGTAATAGTAATCATATTTTGATCGACCAAGTAGCCCTCCCCTAATCCTTAATCCTTAATCCTAAGAAGAAGAAGAAACAAGGAACAGCTAGCTTTGGTTGTGTTCTCAAAGCCATCTCGACAAATATACGAGCTTGCCAAGCAAATGGTGGGAAAGGTAGGCTTCTTGTTCGTTCAACTATTTGCCCGTAGCTAAATTGACAACCGAACCCTCTTTTTTTTAAAAAAAAAAATCGTGCTCGAAAAAAAAATGCGCCGACAACAATTCCTCGACGGATGCATACTGTTCATTCTGCACGCCAGGGTTCGAAGAACCAGACAAATTATTCTTCTTCATGGAAAACCAACCCGGACTCTACCCGGTGAAAGTCCCCAAAAAGATGCTGTTTGACAAGTGTTCGGCTCACAACTTATTTGAACCCACACGTTGTCAAACTAAGCACACCGCGTGAGGTTGAAACTTCAACAAGCCAAACCCATCCTCTCCAAGAAAAGAAAAGAGACCAAAAAAATCTCAAATTCATTAGATTCTTAATTTTACCTAAAACAAAACACTCACCAATTAGGTCCCTAATCAGTCGAAATTTTATACTTCTATCTGTACTCGCCAATATCATCTCAGAAAATTAACGTTCTATTGAGTAAAACATGCACACTAGATAGATAATGAAGGAGCTCGAGAAAGGTGTGAGAACGTTAGAGGATCCAATTGGTAAAACTCTATATTTAAGAATGAAATTAAAAGAATTGATTTATATGTTATGAGTGAAATTGTGGTGTCCCAAAGAGAGAGAAAAGTGTAAAAGCCCCGCCTTCATGTAGTGACACTAACAGCTAATATGCCTCGAATCTTCTCTTCTCAATGTTCTCGATGCTCAATATATATAGCCCACCAAACCCACAACCAAAACATAATTAAACCCAAAAAAGAGAGACCAAGTAGAAGAAAAGAAACAATGACAACCACAAGGTTATTACGTTCGTCAAAGCTTTTGCATCATGTTGCTCCTCCGAACACAACTTCTTCACCATTTACTACAGTAAAATGTGTAGGCAAGGCTACAGGGTTTAATGGGGACAAGATGGTTTCTGGGGATCATGGTGATCATAAAAGGAAATCCACGGTAGCTGTCAAAGCATCTGTGGCTGCTTCAAAGGGTTCTTTGCTCACCGTAGAGCCACCACGGATATTTGAGCGAGGATTAATAGATTTGGCCTCTTTACTTGCTATGGTTAGTAATGCTTTGCGTAAGGTGTTGAGGCCACCGGCTTTGAAACCAAAGCTATGGAAATTCCAGGTCCAGAAGCTCATTGAGAAGGTAATTTATCTATTTTTATCAGTAATTGATTTTGTACACTTTTTTTTCCTTCTAGAAACTTAATTCATGAACCTTTTTGGTATGATTTATTTATTTTTGGTAAGACCTTTTCATGTACACTTTACAATTTAGCTGTTTACCAATGACCCAAAAAGTTTGAAGGTGTGAAAGATTCAAACTTCAATGGGAAATTCGTCTCGCAGAAAATCATAGTTGTGTGATGGCCCATCTATTCACACACTATGATTTTCTGAAAAGAGTGCATAAAACTATGATTTTCTATGCACTCTATTCACACTTCAAGGCTGAAGCAGAGGTTTTACACTATCAGTGCACTCTATTCACACACTTGCGTTCATGTTACGTTAGGATAGCCCTTGACCAGATACAATCGCAGGGATCTGCAGCTTTTTTTTTCTATATATATATAATTTCAGAGTTTCTGCAACTGACTTTATTTCCTTAATATGTTTGCATGCAAACTTTATTTTAGCAACTTTGCTTGGCATGCATGGATTTGTATTTTATGGGGAAAAACTTATGATAATAAAGCAATGGATAAATTTAAATTGATCGACTGCAATTGTGCAGGCTATAATTGATTGTCGATTCTTCACGTTATTTGCTGTTGCGGGGTCGTTGCTCGGTTCAGCATTGTGTTTTGTGGAGGTAAATAATATTTTCTCTATCTTATTTCTATTTTTTTTATTGTCTCAAATATTTGTCAAATTATATTACAAAAGTATGTAGATCTTTTTTAATAAAATCTTATTTGTTATGTTTTTTAATCTCCGTAAATAGTTAAAATAAATAAGTGAAAGGATATTGGTTTAAGGTTGGAGCAATTTTGAATGATGTTTCTTTCTTATAAACAAGAGATATTTTCTCTGTACATATATTCCAACATTGCTGATAATGAATACCACCTTTTTTGAATCATAATATTGCAGGGTTGCTTTCTTATTTTGGAGTCGTATTTTCAGTATTTCAACACACTATATCGAGTTTCAGATCAAGGGCACTTGGTGCATCTACTTATAGAAGCCATAGGTAGATCTCCCTCTTGTTTTCTTAGAATTAAAACCAATTATATGGTTCTCTTTTTTCTAACTATTTATATCGTGCTCGATCCAATATTATTTTGAATGCAGACATGTTTCTGGTAGGAACCGCCATGCTTATTTTTGGAGTTGGGCTGTACGTTATGTTTGTGGGATCAAAAAATCCAAAAGATCAAGCGTTATCGCTGCCAGATTCAAACCTGTTTGGCCTCTTCTCTTTGAAGGTGAGTGTTTTTATTTTTTCCTTATATTGACCCAAAATAAATCACTCAGAAATTCCAAATTTTGATTTTCTTGGTTCTTCTTGCAGTCCCTGCCAACGTGGTTTGAAATGCGATCAGTTTCACAAGCGAAGTCTAAAATCGGGCATGCCATTATGATGATACTTCAAGTGGGAATGCTGGAGAAATTCAAGAGCATACCGTTGGCTACCAGTGTGGATCTTGCCTGTTTTGCTGGAGCGGTACTGTTCTCGTCAGCCTGTATATTCCTACTCTCAAGACTCTCTCTTGGTGCTGTGGAAGATATATAGGTGGTGGCTACAAGATGGATGGATGGATGGATGATATGTTTTTTGCCCCTCCTCATAACATGGATAGAAGGCAGCATAGACGCGAGCAATTTTTTTGTTATCTTAACCCATTCTTTTATATGTGCTGCCACTATGAGCTATACAGTTCTAAAATTGACAAGAAGTGAGCGGAGGCCCCTGAAGTTACATCAGAAAAGATTTTTTTGTTACATAGTGCACTGTGTTCTTTGTAGGCAACCTTCTTTGATGTATGATAGGCAGTCCCTTTCTTTAAATTGAATAAAGTTCTCAGCTAGCGCTTGAAGAAGTTGCAAAATCAGTGATTAATTGTTTCTTCTTCACCAGCTGCTCATTTAATAGAAATCAACCCCCCTCATCCCCAACTCAATTCCCGAAACAAATAAAATGCATTCTCCTAGAAATAAGAGCAGTGTATAGCTGATAGCATTTTGGCTCCAAAGTTTCACACCAAACGTGAAAGTTGAAATGTCGGAGTAAGATGCTTGACCGGCAGAGCAATTGAAATGTCAGAGTAAGATGCTTGCCTCAGCTTTTGATATAGAGAGGATGGCAGATAGTTCAGCGACATCAGCTTTTTTTTATCTTCCAAGAAGGCTTCAACAGCACCATCGTCATCATCACCAGCAAAGTCTTTAATGAAATACTCTTGAAAGTTCTTTGTATTTAAACCTCTCAGATTAAGATAAAGCCAGTTCAACTAAAAAATTTAAACCATTAAATGAAATATACTAAAATATGATTTATATTGTATTCTGACACTGAATATCATCAAACTGATCACTGTACTACTTGATGGTTAACTCCTCTTTGATGCTGTCGCTTGAAGGGTGTATCTCGTTCATGGCTTGGAAATTCCCGGAAGAAAGAATATTAAGAGCCTTAAACTAGTCTACTATAAAACAAAACCCTGAACCAATTACAAATTATTAATTTATGACGGCGGTTCTGCGATGATCATATCAGTAACTTTCTGTACATTTCTCTCCATTTGTGATCGTGAATTTCTTTCTCAGAGGGTCCCAGGATCCTTGGAAATTCTTTTCCTACTAGAAGTCTTCCGCTCCCTGTAGTCATCAATTCTTTATTGCCTGCCGAGAAAATCTTTTCTGAAAAGCTAAAAAAAAAAACCAACGTCACATCCCATGTAACGTAAGCTCTCAGCATCTGAAGTTGCTGGACACTAAGCACAAGTTTGGCTTGTTCTTTGTCCAGATTCATAGTTAATCACTGTCGTATACCCAACTCAATCAATAGCAACTTTTAAAAGACGGGAATGAGTTGTACTCCATAAATATGATGACTTGTGACACAAGCATGAGAATAGTAGACTACAGATAAGGGGGATGGTGAGTTTAGAGCTCATTTGGTGTCCATGCCACTCTCTCTAGAAGTCTTAACATGCCTTGCATTTCTCGTTCCTAACGAAAAGAAAATAGTTGAACCAGAATGGACATCAGACTTTTAGACTTTTTTAAAAATGACCCAGTAATTCATCAGTAGACCAAAATGCAATTTTACATGATCGTTGGCGAAGCCATGCACGCCTTCGTTTTTGAGCAATAATTCAAGAGGTGGAGAAAAGCACTATTTGCCAGCCCCTAGTGGATAGTTTTAGAATGTTGAAAAAGCAATCTAGACGATCAATCACGAAAATATTGATGCCAAAGTCTCCTGTCGTCTTCTTCTTTTTCACTTTCTGCAAAACACCCTCTGCTCATATCAAAACCAAATCTGACGTCAAATTCGTCCTCTTTTTGAAAAAACTCCACATTAGGAAAAGTGTTGCTTCAAATGGGAAGGAAAATCACGAAATATCAATCCTTGAAACATAATTCCGGATCTAAAGGAATGCAACTCTATTCTGAAAACAAGCATGGCATTAAGAAACAAACCAAGTCCAGGGCAATAGAGATTTCCTTGCATGCTGAAGCGAACATAACACTAATAAAATGGGAGCAAACGTAGACCCGTGGGCCAACAGTAAAAAACCTTTCCCAGCCCAAGTTCAGGTCACCTGAGTTGATCCAGGTTAATACAAGTTTCAGAACATCTATCTAAGGTGACATCCCAAACACAGTCTCAGAACCAGCTCTAGGTGTAAATAAACGAAAACCTTGCCCTAATAACAATGGAGCCGCGCGCCAAATCCATCAAATAGTTGACTCCAAAAGCATTCTTACCAATCAAAGCTATTAATCGAAATAGCTTTTATAACATTTGCTCAATAGTTTCAGTTGCAAGTTTAGTTGTTTTTGTACTCGGAGAATGCACCAATTACCTTCAAAGTTCAAACATCATGAATCGGATTTACTCCATTGTGTCCGTCTTCATAATTACATTATTTTCGTTCTCTATTACTCAAAATTACAGAACAAAGCGCGGGCACCCCAGATATCCAAGGCTTTCAATTGTAAACCAGCTTCTCATTTCTAGGCCCCTTGCTAAGAGATGTCTGTCTCAACTACTGTTTTTTCACTTTGCGCGCAACCATTCATGTAGATGGGTAAAGAAAGTTTTTTATATTCATAAAATTATAATTATAATTTTTAAGAATCATCACCTAGTATTAAAATCACTAGAAAATCTAATGATCTGCGAGAGTCCAAATAAAGAGACTTGTTATGCAAAGAAAAGACACATCATCATCAATGCACTTTACCTAAGATAAGTTGTATTATTTTCTAATTGTTTTTTTCTAGACTAGATTTTTATTTGTTGGTACTTTCTAAGTCTCAAAGTAGATCTTTCTTTGTGAGAAAATATATACTTCATTGGGTCAAAAACCTAATTGTTCTAAGGTCAGAATTCAGAACGGGCTTGGACAAACGAAATGGGTTGGCCCATCCATGGTGCCATTTCAGCTCAACAACCCTTTTTGGTTGGGCTCGACACACTGTTTAGCCCAATTGTCTATTTATTCACATGCAAGTGAACAATAATGGTGTTGGAGGAGAAGGTTACATGTTTCCTTGAAGAGGAGGTCAAGTTGGTTATGCATGCGTTGATGACACCAAGAAGGATGGTCGATGGTGGCTACAATGGAGGAAGAAGACGACAATATTCCTGCTTTTGTCGTTGGAAGGAATGGAAACTACATCTGTTATTATTGGAGGATATGAAAGAGTTGTCATCGGTGCCCAGGAGCTGATATTTGTTGGTTGTTGGATAGAAACGCAGTTGCTACCGAGAGAGAAGAAAGGATTGTTGGTGGCAAAAACCAAGGCTGAAAGCTATTGTTTGGGAAAAAGGAAGAAACTGGACTGCTGTTCATAATAGAGAAGAGGGGATTAAGGTTGCCAATGTCAGGGAAGAAGAAGACAAGGCTTGTCAGCGCTGAGGAAGAAGAAGTTACTGCCTCGCGAGTGATAAGGAAGAAGAAGACAGAGACAGTGGCTTCGGCAAATTGCTTCGCAATTTATTTTTTGTGTTTTGTCTTCAGTTTTCCTTCTTTCTTCTATCCTTTTTTTCTATTCCTTTGTTTTTATGGTTAGTTCTCTGTTTCTCTCCTTTGTTCTCTCATTCTTCACGTTCTCTCCTTGTTTTTGTTCCTCCTTCATTCTCTCTTTGTGCTACCCCCTCCTCTGTTACTTCGTATCTTACATCATTTATGCAAAGTCTACTAGTGTTGTAGGACATGGGAGCTGTTGTGCAGGAAATAGTGTGTTGTCGAGCATGGGTTGGGTAAGACACGACATGGTTTACGGCAAGGCACCAGCAAAGCAGGTTTTTTTACATGATGTTTAAAATATAAAAAATGATGCAAAAGTATTTAAAAATAGAGAGTAAAAAATCAGGTTATGACAATTTGGAGTTTTTCAGCTGGAAAATCGGCAATAAAATTGTTTTTTCTTCAACTTTGGCTTCTAATCCCCCCTTAGACCATGGATTTCGTCTCTCTTTGGAAGAGGGTACTCTTGTCTATACTTGAGTAAAATTTTAGTCGTATTCAAAATAGAATCATCTCAATTGTTGGTTCAAAGTATGTGTCTTGAACTATCAAATTTGACAGTTATAATAGGCTATCTGAGCTGTCATTTTTAGGGTTGAATCAATGCGTGTGCAGTGTTAATCAGTCAAAACCAAAGTTATTAAATCCGTTCCGTTCCGGCCGGAACGGACGGAACATACCGTTCCGTTCATAAAAACGGAACAAAACGGAGACATTTTTATCCCGGTTTTAATTCCGGTTCGATCCGGAAATTTCGGCCCAATTCCGGCCGGAACGCCCCGGTTCCATTCCGGACGTTCCGTTCCGGAGACTGAACTCTGAAGTCTGAAGAGTGGAGATTGGCGTGGAGACTGAAGAGTATTTAATGGAGAAAAGTTGAGAAAAGAATGTATTTCAGCGATGTGGGACAAGGAGTCAAGGAGAGTGCAGATTGGATTGCAGAGAAAACATTTAAAAGAAAAGAATTGACAAACAACTTTGTTTGTCCGATGTGGGACAATGTCAAAACAAAATAAATAAAAGAAACGTTACTTTGATCTCCAAATTCAATATATATATATATATATATATATATATATATATATATATATATATATATGTATAATATATTAAAAAAAATTATAAAAAATATATATTATAAACAAATAAAATTGTTGTGTTGATTTTATAAAAAATATAAATTATATATATATCATGGAATCACTCTTGAAAATCAGTAACATTAACTTTAAAATTTATATTTAATTTTTTTTACTTTAAATTAAAAAAATTTTATGTTTTTAAATCATTTTCATATCTTGATGTCGAAATAATTTGTTGGAGTTGGAGCTAGTACTAGTGATATCGATGTTGAGTATTGATACCAGTATTAGTATTGATAATCCTTTCAATAATAATACTTTTCATAAATGTATTAAAAATAACGAGGAAAATGACGGGGATGGGACTGATTTTAATTTATATAGCATATCATCAAAATATTTATTTTAAATTTGTTAGTTTTTACCTAATGAAATTCTATGAACATAATTGTTTTGTAATGTATTTTTAAATTATTTTGAATTATATATGAACCTTAACTAATGAAGTTTTATAGCCATAATTATGTTGTATTGTATTCAGAAATATTTTACTTACGATTTATGATTTTTTATTTATATCATATTGTGTCCGAATTTTACTTATTTATTTTTTTCAAAATCTGTTTTTTTCTTTTCTTTTTTAACATATGATTTTCAGTACTATTCTCTTTATAATTATCTTACTATGGTATTTACTATTTTTTTGGGATGCATAATAAGAAATTCTAATATTTTTATATTAATAATGTAGAAGATGTTTGATTTATATTTCTTTTATTTTAGAACATTTTACTTTCATAATATTTTGGAATTTTACAATGTTTCTAATTTTGAGATTATGTTTGTATTGTATAATTTAAATTTCATTTATCTTGAATTTAAATTATACTTGTTAAATTAATATTTTATTTTTTTCATATATATAATTAAATAAATATGAACAGTACAAAACCGGAACGGAACGCCAGAATGCACCGAAACCGGAACGTTCCGTTCCAAACAAAAAACCGGAACAGATTTTACAACTATGGTCAAAACTGATCATATGGTAGCATTGTCAAGAATCAGGGGATCATGTTTGTGCAAGTTTTTTCAAATTTGATGAAGAATAAAGACATTAAATACACTTGCAAAGTTGGTATCAAAGTAAGATTTTTTTTCAATGAAATTTTGAGGAAGAAAATAAAAGGTGACTAAATGACACAACACCTGACCCTTTTTTTTCTACCAAAGTTCAATTTGGTCCGTTATGTTATGACAACTCTGAATTTATTGTAATTTTCTCTAATTTCAACTAATTGACTTGGTAGAAAAAACTAAATTTCATGTCTGAAAATTTCAATCTTCTCAATTTAATCAAAATTAGGCTCTCAAACTTAATTTTTCACCAATTAAATTCTGAATAAAACTAATTTGACTAATTTAAAGTATAATTAAGTCTTTGCACTTAATTAAATCTTTCAATTGGACCCTACATTAATTTTTAAACACAATTATACCTTAATTTGGCCCATGATTAAATCAAATTGGCCTATTAAAAATTATTTTATGCATTTCAACTTAATTTCTTTGCAGATTTATCCAATAATTAGTTATTTTAGACTTTAATATGTACTTTTCTTCATTTATGGGCACGATAAAGGTACGATCGAGTTCTCTAATTTATTCAAAATCTCCAATTTAATTTTTCCACCATGTTAGCTTTTTTATTTTTATTTTTGTTATTTTTATTTTTATTCCAAGTACATTTTGGAAATAACCCAGAAAGGGTTATGACAGTGTCAAGGTGAAAAAAATTACTGAGTTGAGAAACACAGTTTCGTGATATTGCAAACATGGCTATGAAGTCTGGAATTGGAACTTGATTCACAAATCAAAGTTATCCAGGAGCAATAATAATGGGTGGGGTTTAGCGCACACTGCATCAACCTCCACAACTGTTAATGTGTATTGCTACGGCAGAGTAGAGCTCACGAATCACAGCTGCATTGATGATTCTGAACATGTAAATCTTGCCATGTTCCGCGATGTAGATGAAAAAAATCTCCAAAATAAGATCGACAAACCAATTCAGATAAGCCTTGTGTCTGTAAAATAAGCTTTTTATCTCTGTAAAAAAATGCAAAGAGAGTGATGTTACAAACAGCTAGGTTGAACAGGGGCATGTCTCCTCTCTCTCCCCGCGCCTCAGACAAGACAACATATGTAAATAAATTTGAAATATCTTTATCCTTCATGCGGATTTTCACGACTTAAATCATAATATGCAATTTATGTTTGAGTATTTATCTTATCAGACAAGCATGTATTTTAAATAAACACTTTCAAAACGTTAATTAAATTATTTAGCTTCTCATCAAATTATGTCAGAAAGGTCTCGGTAAACACAACCGGAGAATCTCCAATTGCAAAGCGTTAGAGCCAAATTCAATCTGATCAAAGCCCGCTCGGCTGCCTCTCGGCATCATACATCGGAAACTGTCAAGGGAACATTACAGACCGAGTATCTAATGACCCACTGGATGTGGTTTCTGTGCTTCGACTACGACCAAAAGAATCGAATTCAAGATTGAGACATGAATTTCCTAGACAGAAAAGAGCCACATCTACAAGGATCCGTTTATATATTGCACTAGGAACAAAGTTACACTCAGCCCAAGTTCAACTACAGACTCTGAGATAGGAATATGAATAGAATATGGGGAAAACTTGAAAACAAGAACCAAAAAGAATAGTGACAGTATGTCAACATCGTCCTGTTCAAGAATAAAAATTATACAGCCGAAAACCCTTTACAAAGTTCACATGGAAGCCAGAAGCTCTCTCATTTCTGACACTGAAGGGATACTCTCGTTGGGATAGATCTTTGCAACGAGTTGTGCAAAACTTTCATACTTGTCCAAGAACTCTTTCTGTCAAATTAAGATAAAAAGCAGTTCTAATAACTATCAGATTTATTAGCATTTTACTGAATGAGACGCAAAAAAAAACTAATTATTTCATCAGAAGATGATCCCCTAGCACAGATTGTTAGCAATAAGAAAACAAAATTGATTCCATTGGCCAGCATCAACAAATTCCATAATGAAGAAAGATTTTTATAGGTAGAAATTGTACCAATAGCATTCCCATGTGATGTGGCAAGGGGAAGAGAGCAAATGAAAAGGGAATGCAGGAGTCGACAAATATAAGATCAATAACTGAACTAAAAAATATTCTTAATGTGGGGGCTGTAATTCCTATGTAATTTCAAACTAAGGGTGTTTGATTCATTTAAGAATCTTCACAAACCTCAACACGCACGCAAACGGAAAGATGGATAGATAACAATTTCTATTATTTGTGGGTTTTCTATCCTCCAATGTGCTTACCCTCCCTCTATCAAGAATGAAAATCAAATTAAGAGTTGAGGGTTCTGAACCCACCTTTCCCTTCCATTACCCTCAAAACACTCAAGAACAAACTACATAGGTTGAGTTTGCATTTGTAGGTTACTGCATGTTTTGCTCATAAATCATAAATCAAATTCTTTGTTGATCAATAACTTTCCAACAATCAAACACCCATTACTTGCTCCACCAGATGACTTTCAAGAAACATTAAAGACCAGATCCTCGAATATTAAGTGAATTACCTTGCATTTATCCCACAGGGATGGTAAGAGTTCTTCTGAAGTTAAGTTCTTCTGTAATCTCTTGTACATTGCACTAATAGACTTGTCAACCTGTGGCAGAAAAACCATGTTATCACAACACTAGATTCAAGACCAGACTCAAGAGACAATCAGATTGTTGTGGATGTGTTAACTTACCCCGGATAAACTAGATTTTAACATCTTTCGGAGATCCATTTTTGACAATCCAAGCTGGAATGGGATCTAAAAGGAAAAATAAAATAAAAGGTAGAGACATTCAGCATTTCAATAGTTTTGAGCAGAAACTTTTAAATCTTAGACCATTGACAGCCATGTGATAGTATGGCTTCTAGCAGTTCTTTGCTGGAACCATGCTAGCATCAATTGTATCCATATAACTGGCAAATTTCTTGCCAAATCAATTAGATCTTAAGAGCTGAGCACGCAATACTGCAATTCTTGTGCTAACCAGCAGAGGCTTGCAGAATTCAAAAACAACATTCTGAGTGTAACCACAGGTTGCCCAGCAAGCAAGGCAACAAGACAGAAAGTGACGAAGAAAAGATGTAAAAAAAGCATGTTTTTGTTCCATTCATCATTGTTTTGATGACCGAATTAGTATGTTCCATCTTATGCAAATCATGGCACAAAAAACAAAGAAAGGAAAAGGAGGTATAGCACAATATCATATCTTCCATAGAAGTTCATAACAAACTCTGGGTAGCTAATATGATGGGGCGTACTATTTATGGCATTTGATCAAGGAGGTATATCACAATATCATATCTTCCTTAGAGGTTCATAACAAACTCTGGGGAGGTAATATGATGGGGGGTAGTGTGTATGGCATTTGATCACCACAAACTAACCTCTTCTGGTGTTATGGTGTACATCAAGTCCTCAATCTTGCGAGCAAACTGGAAAAGTTTTTCAAATTGCTGCAGAAACGAAACATGATGAGAACAAGCACCATCCAAAAGTTAAGGCAAAAATCATTTAAAAAACTTCAGCAAACATTAGAAACCAGAAAGACAAAAATGGAATAACGACTGGCAAAGGAGGACCAGGAATAGGATTGCTTACATAGAAAATAATCATGCTAATATGACGTGTACAAGCTTGTTCATAAGCCTCGCTTGCCTGGTGATAGAATTTGGCTAAAGTTGGCACAACATTGGCTAGGTCATACAAGCTGCATGCAACTGTTTCTAATCAGCAGACTTGATGATGAAGGAGAAAATTCATTTTACTGAATCAAGATTTTTCACAAAAAGAGGAAAGTTACCAAAATGAGAGGGAGGGAGACAAATGTACCTATTTTGAAATGCTGCATAGTTTTCCAATAGGAAGACATCTGCGTATTTTGGATCTGTTTGTGCAATTTTCTCCAAAGTCACAAACATGATACTAACCTGTCAAATAACATCCACATTTGTAAATTTCATCTTAGCTTGTAATTAAAGGGGGGGGGGGGGGGGGGCACAAAGAGACACTTCAGAAAAGACTACTCACAAATTTTGTGTATGCCTGATCAACCAAATCCCTAGATTGTCCCTGGATATACTGCTCCATACGAGTTGCAAGGGTTGCAAATCTATGCAAGACAAAGTAACATCATTTTTATGATAAAAATAAATGTTTGATCAATGTTAAATATCATATAACATGAAATAAAAGAACTTATCATAGCACACAATGTAAACAAACAGCAAAATCATTGCAAATATCAAGTATTGTTAGTTTGAAATATAGTTCCTGCTGTTAATCGAAAATCTAAGCAGCCAAGCACATCAATCTTGAACTCAGTAATATATGCAAGTCTATTATAGTCAGAGGCAAGAGTTAGGAGATGCAATTAGTTCCTGGACACAATAGCCGTGAGCATAATACACTTAAAAGAGTTCACAGCAAATAATCAAAAGTAACAAGTATCATAAAAGTTGGCTGGTTTGATCATTTCACAGCAAATGTTAGCTAGATGCTCCATATCTGTTAGGGTACACATTTATAATTAATTAGTTCTTTTCAAATATAATATGCTTGTATCTTAATTTGACAGAATGTAAAGATGCAAGTCCACCCATAACAGCACAAAATCAGATCCAAATTACCTTGGGATGTAGGATAAAACCCCTGTCTGCCGCACATTACGCTCATTTCTTTCAATTTGGTGGCAAGCTTCATCAACAAACTGAAATGTAGATCTCAAGGCAAACCAGTTATTTAAAGAAGCTTGGAATGAGTGTGGTTATCACTTGTTTTAAGTTGAATGTTAAACACGTACACGACTGAATTGCACAGAAATTTTTGACTCTAGGTCACCAAGCAAGAGGCGCACAAATCCTGCAGCATCAGCTTTCTGACCAGAGAGATAACGCTCTGTAATCCCATGCATTGATATGCAGCGCAGAGGATCTATCTTGTATGCCCAATCAACCACAGCATAAAAATCATCCTAAAAATCCATGACCCTCCACAAGTCAGCACTTGGAGATTATAATAGTATTGTAAATTAAGTGATGAATCACTCAGCAATACCTACTGCTAGTAAGCAATATAATAACCATAAAAAGAGGGGGGAAGATGCTGAGGAGCACCGACCAACAAGAAGAAAAGTTTAAACATGGCATACATACATTCAAAAAAAAAAAAAAAGTGCAAGGGCATCTCTCTTTATGTATGCAAGGAGCATGCAAGAATGAATACACCCTTCTAAGAAACAATGTAAAGTATACATTACTTGGATTCCATCAAGCAAGTCCTGAAGAGATTCATTTAGTGCTGCCAGATCTGCAGAATTTTTACCTGCAAAATCAAATAAATTGTCACTGATTAACTTCTAGAAGCGACAGAGCTTTCATGGCAAGCTTCTATACAAATTTGAAGTGGGATGAATACAGATCTACGAGGTATTACCAGCTTTTCCATCATTCTCATCAATGTCCATAATACCCAAATCATCGTCATCGTCGTCGTCGTAATTCCCACCTTTATTTCCATTAGCCACACCTCCTGGGGGAACAAGTGCAGGAACCTCGAAGCACAAGAAGTGTGCAAAAAAAGAACTCTGCAGTTTGAATTGCAAAGCAATATGAATCATTCATGAAAGAGGCAACAGCATTAATCATTTCCAAAATATGTATGCGGAAATTGTAACCTCGTCTACAAGGAGTGGGATGAATATTGTCAGCATTTTTGCGTAAGCTTCAGAAACTGAAGATGTATCTGTATTATGTGCACTTTGACTCGAGCCTGTAGAAGCTTCCAGCCAGACAGTTGGATTTCTTGAAGCTTTTGTACTAGCACGAAGCTCGTTAGCAAATTCACGAGCCTGCATGTGAATGAGAGAACCCTTAAAAAGGTATGATTGAAATACCATAAATGCAGCCAAAAAAAAGCAGAATAAACTAAATGAAATGGCATCACTAAAACCAAATAAATTCATAAACTAAGAAAAAACTAAATGTTTAGTCAATAAAAAGATGTGGCCTGACCTCCCGACGAAGAAGCAGGTTAAGGGAGCTACAATATGCTTTCCTCAAAGGACCCAAGCAATTCTTATCGAGACTCTGGTGACAGAAACAGGAAAATGTTAGTAAAGAGCAACTTTGAGTGCGAGAACAAAAGTAAACTTATAAAATTAATTGGAAAAGGTTTGTAATGAACCTTTAAATGCTGTAGAAGGCGAGCATATGTCCTGCATTTGTACCTTAAGTCAGCATGATCAGGCCTCTTCAACTGTCCACGCTGTTTCATGCAAAGCACACAAGCAAATATTAGAATTCCGAGACCCAATAATAATCTTTGTGATCTTTATAAAAATAACAGAAAGCTGAAAAATACTTGTGAAAAATAACTCTTGTCGCTTATCATGAAATCCACCAAACTTGCAAAGTAGTTTCTCAAGAACTCAGAAGCTCTCCTGACAAATGTTGTTTTTAATTTGTCAAGTTCTGTCCGCTTTTCTTTAACCTGTAATAATACAATCCACTACTTTAGAAAAAGACTTCTACTCACATTAACAAATAACTCTGTTATCTAGCTCCATCCTAAAACCTGAATTCAAAAGACTGTAAAAAAGTACTAAACGACAGACAAGGGTCCTTCAATTCGTGTCCTTGGGATCATTTTAGAAATCATAAAGCATGGTGTATCACATCATTAATAATTGGAGAGAATTGTCATGCATATGTATTGTGTAATTCAGGATAACTTCTACACAAAGATGACCGGTCAGGAAAACAAAACCATGCATCTTGATGCAAGGCCAATTATTCTCCCACTTGATCTTCTAAACAACCTAGTTTATCATTTTGCCAGTAGAAAAAATCAGGGAAAAGAAAGTGGCACAGAGCATACAGCACACATGTTTGCATAGATTGGATCCAAATTAGGCACTTGAAGACCACGCAAAGCACCAGTCAACCACTCACATGCTTCAATGTTTTGAAGCATGCGTTCCTCATCAAACGAACCCCCTGTTAGACAAGCTGCATACTGCAACCAACACAGCATGATTAGAGCAAAGCAAAATTTGAATGCATTGCCACTAAAAGTGATAGCAAAGTGATGAATAACATACTTCAGAAGGGACACGCAATCGTTCAAGAAGCTTATCGAGCTCTTCAATGAGTGATACGTTGTTTACAGACTGCATCTCCAACTTGTTATTGCGGGTTTCTATCTGGATTCATAAAATGGATAATCATGCAGCAGCAGAGAAAGATGAAGGGAAAATTTTTGAATATATGCATAGATCCAAAACATGTGTCTTGCAAGGTAATTTGAGATATTTATTTGAAGCAGACATATGAAAGTATCGAATCCATTAACAATCAAGTTTGAACAATTTTCGTAGCATATAGATTTTCCTTTATGACTGACATGGCACAATAAAAACAGGGATGGATACCATAGAAACCCTACTTGGGCAGAATTTCATGTAAGCATACACTTACCGACTCAATGTCTTCTCTCATATGTCTAAGTTTCACATTGAAGATGCCTAACCATTCATCCATGTCATCGACACAATTTGTTGCTGCCTCAAGCCCTTGCAACACCTGAAAGAACCAGCAATCAATTTACAGGAGCATGATCTGTCGCTATTACACAGCTCCACAGGCTGTGGAAAAGTACATCACAGACTAATGAAAAAGCTTAATCTTCAAAAAGTTAACCAGGATAAAATTCATGAAGTATACAGTACAAATCAAGAGTGAAGGGGGGAAAGACTGCAAGAGAGAAACAACAATAAACTTGTGCACAAAATTAAGTCGTTGTGGACATACCTCTTCTACTAAAGGTTCGCTTTCTAAAATGGCATGCACATTTGCAGCTTCCAGGGCAAGAAGCTCACGCTTCAACCTTTCTGAAAATGCCTCTGCTTCACCGATACCCATTACATAACTGCATATCATTTTATACTTGAAATCATCAGGTGAATTGAAAAAATCAGAAACAAAAGGTGACACAAAAGAGTTACTATTGTTTGCCATTATTTTCATAAAGGAGATGTCTTTGATACTGGGGGAGGGGGGCACATATTTGGGATAAAGGAAAAAAAAAAAAACATGTAGACTATCAGAGAGGCTACACACACTAAACTTGAATGAGAACAATATTTTGGATGTGCTATGGGATCTAAGAGAATAGTCATTAAAAAAATTGAGACGGCACTTCATATCAACACAAACAGAAGACATATGAATGCAGGTCATAACCAGTGCGGACCATTTATTGAACCGTAACGAGCACTTTCTGATGTAAATTAAGTTTTGAATTTTTTAAATTAAAATTATGGAAAATTTTCAAGCAAATGAAACCATTGGGATAGATCCACGCCCCATCTACTGAAACCTTGGATTGTAAAATTGCAGACTGTAAATGATGGGTGAGTTAAAGGATGTTTGCTGTTTATGTCAGAAATCAAGGCTAATCAATACAAATATCAAACATTTAGACCACAAACATGCTGTTCATGTTCCTTTTCGTCCTTTTGTTAAAACCTTTCACAGTATAGTGCTATTTTGCCAAAAATATGTGTCAGCTCTCTACCTGACTGAGCAGCTTTGGAATAAGGAAAGGAAAGACTTACGTGCCAAGAAGAGCCTCCATGTCCTCTTCCTCGGCTTGAGAGACCAGTTCTCTTTCAACAGACACTTTCAAGTCACTTTCTGTAACTGTAGCTTCAACAGGCCCTCCTCCATCTTGCTGATTTGTTTGCTTGGGAACGGTGGGTGTATTTTCCTTTTTTCAAGTATTAAATCAAAGTAAGTTGAAAACAAAGTCATGCATCATGATCTATGATAACCAATCACTTCTAAGTTTGAGAGCAACAAGTTCTTCAATTCAAGCTCATCGAATAACATCCAAAATGCGGTATATTTATGTGCCAATTTGATTATACATTATTGCATTCAGAAGATAGTGTCTAGGAAGTTACTGCGAAAGCAAAATGACTAGCAGCACTACTGATTCAACAGGCTTCCCTTTGAGTAGGTTAATCATAAACTATGATAGAACACTGCAATACTTGAAAATGGAGAAGTAGCCAATCATCATTCTTAAAACAAATAAATAGAGTAGTAGAAAATCACATTCACACCTTAGCCCAAAGTGCCATTTCCACAACATCTATGCCGACAACTTTTGGAAGACGTCCAAGTACATCTTTGCAGATGTTTAGGATGCAAAATAAAAGGCGGTTCCTTCAAAAAAAAAAATGAACTTAAATGAAGAACAAAAGTATATAAATTCATAAGAAAAAACAGTATCAAGCAGACAAAATCTTGAATTGTTTATCCATTACTCATTAAGGGTGTGTTTAGTATTGCAGTGCAGGTATTTTTGTAAAAGTGCTTTTCAGCAGAAAAGGCATCTAATTAATGCGTTTGAGATATTTTTTTTATAGTTTTGACATCTTCATACCACAATCATCCAAACACACCCAAAAAAGCACTAATTTGATGCTCTTTCAGCCCAAACTCACTTTGAAAAGCATTTTCAAGCGCACTGCAACCACACTACAAAACAAGCACTGAGAAAAGAAGCAGAAAAGGAAGTGGTGTTCCCAGCCCCACTCACCTATCATCAACATTGCGCATAGTCCATTGTGGCGGAGCAACACTCTGGCTTCTGAGGTTATCAAATCCCTGTGAGAAGCTCAGTCAGGAGTATAAAAAATAAAAAGTTCCCCATTTCCTCACAAAGTCCTTCCTTAATCCAGGAAGTCAGTAAGCAACCCCACGTAAAAATGCTGAAGCATTACCAGGGTAAACGTGCATCCGCTGGGATCATTAGCTATAACCTCGACTTTGGAAAGATGCTTGAGTTTGTATAGCTTTGCCGGCTGCAAAATTAAGTCAAAACAAAAGCTTGAGACATGTATCTATAATCCTTGGAATCAAAATCAGTAAGATACTGTATACAGCATTTAAAATAGCTTTCCTTTTTTATATACAAGTTAAATTTATTTTCCTGCCCTTCCATTTACAGCCCATTATTTCTTTTCCAAAACCACATACTGATCACCTACGCTTCGTTCGTCGCGGATAAGACATAAAAAAATATTTACTACAACAACAAAGCAAGTACAGTGAATATTATTTACCTCTAGGACTCCTCCATTTGAATATTTTAATACTCGAAGAAAGGCTTTCGTCCTCTGACCCTTAGATTTAGCTGCAAAAAACAAAATGCTTTCAATTGAAAAGAATTTTAATGGATTGTGTGAAAATGAGAGAAAGAGGGGTCGGGTTTGGCGTACTGGAGAGAGCGAGAACCCTGGGTTTGGCCATGTGACGGCCTAATTTGCCAGATTTGCCCCAGATCCCTTGGCTCTTGGCGACACGGATCGACAAAACGATCTTCTGTTTTGTGCCTTCAATTGCTGCTTCACAGGCTCTCCTGAGCTCTTCGTCGTCGGCGCTCGATTTCGCCATTTCTCCGCCTCTTTGATTTTTCCTTCTTCTAGTTGCTTAGGGAGGGAAGGAGGGAGGGAGATGAGCATGCGCGTCGATTTGCGGGTGTTGTTTTATCTTTCTTTTTCCTCTGCTTCTCCTCTCTGGTCAATAATTAATTTTGCACTCTCATGGACCATGGTACTGTTCTTTTTCTCCTATTATGGGTCCCATAACAAAGCTTTTGTCCATAGTTAAACCGTCCGCATCGCTGGTGGTTTACGTGGTCAATTGGGTCGATTTATTTTTTTATTATTGGACTGGTTGGCATTATTTGATTGTTCGAGGTTATTTTCTTCTTTTTTTTTTTTTTTTAGTTTGTTAATAAAGAGTGCAATATGTCTTACGCCCTAAAATCAGATAAAAAATAACAATTTTCTACGAGGGTATTTTTGGTTTTTAATTGTTTGATGAATAATTAGATTACAAAGGTACCCTCTGAAACTACAAAATAGAAGAATTAGCACTAGGAGGTAAATGTGTATTTTCATCTACAATTTATTCTTTTTACAAAAAAAGGTTGTAGACGCGTCTTGCTAACACATTCACTGTTGTCTTCCATCCGCGTCATTAAGATAGCATCATTGGTTAAAAAGGCTCATCTGTCATCTCGTCTAATGCGTTATCGTGTCCTATTCCACATATGTATGTCATCCAATGATGGTCGGTGTCATGTTGGCAATGGGTTTATTCCTTTGTTTCACCTTTTCTCTCTCCTACATGCAAAACTGAATATCAATTCTCCGTGTTTATAGTATTTTTATTCTAGTCTCTAGGCTTTTAAGTTGTTTTTTCCTCTTGCTTTCTTCTATAGAAATTTTGTTTTGTTTCAATTTTGTTTTTTAATTAGATTTTATAATATATGTGATGTTTCATTTCGGCTCTTATTTTTTTGATTTTTTTTAATTGCTTTAATTTTCCGATCTCAAGGTGTTAATTTTATGTAATTTTATCCTTCAATTGAAATTGATCATATAAGTTATTTTTTCATTTTGGCCCTTATTCTTTTTATTTTTAGTTTGTTTCTAATTCCTTTAATTTTGTCAATCTTAATATTTTGATTTGTTTCAATTTTATCATTCAATTGAGATTGACCATATATTATACATTCACGACCCTTATTCTTTATTATTATTATTATTCACTTGATTATCTAGTTTTTTATATATCAATTTTATTATTAATAAGGTATTAAAAATATTGATAATGATTATTTTTAAAGTAATTTTTTATAAAAATATGTCAGATTGACAACACATTAAAATAATATAAAAAAACTAAAAATATATATTATTTATAAACTCTATTTAAAACTCTGCCACCACTAATTTATAATGTTTCAAAATCTAATATTCCGGATTAATGATTTGGGAAATTTTGTGTCCTGATATTATCTTTAATTTTTTTTATCATATTTCTTTAAAATTGTATGATTTAACATAAAAAAAAATTATCTTATTTAATTCTTGTTTTGCATTTCGACCTTCATTCTTTTTATTTTTGGTTTAGTTTTGATTCGTTAAATTTTTTCAATCCTTCTAGGACAATTTCTATTTTTTATTCGTATTTATTTATCTATACTCTTATTTTTTTTATTTTTAGCTTTTTTCATTTTCTATTTCAATGGGTTTTTATTTTTATTCAATTTTGAAATTTCATTTTGTGTTGATCATTATTTTAAAATTTATATTTTTTTATGTTAGTTCTTTTTTATTTGATTCTTATTGTTATTTATTCTTAAAACCAAATTATTTTATAAATGCGAATAATATTTATTTTGATTATTTTTATTTATTCTTTTGTTAAATTATCCAAACACCCTCAAAGCTCGTGTAATAACGAAAAAAACTTATATGAAAATATCAATCTACCCTTACAATAAACTTAAGTTTTGTCTTGTTCAGGGGTGAATCAATATTTGTGTTGCTCATCAATTATGAAAAAAAAAAATGCTTGTATCAGCAATGCTTATTTTTTATCTCATTGAAAGATATAATTGTTATTTCACTGTTCATAAAAACTAAAATATTTATATCATCCTAGATCAAATAATGTTTTTTTACTGCAACGGGGTAAAATAATATTTTTATTGTGGAAAGAAAATTAAAAAAAAGACATAGTAACTAAAATTTATGAATAGAAAGGTTTAATAATGATTATATCATTACAGTTCATGATGAATTTTGTCTTTAGCTAGCATGGAAATACCACGGGGTTAGCTTTTTGTAAAACAAGTTAAATTCTTTCCTTATCTTTATTAAACTTGAATGATTTAGATATTGGATTGGCTCTCTCTTATAGTATCAAGCATATTTCTATCAAGAATGAAAACAAAACAAATTATTCAGTACAACATAAAACTTACTTATGTACAGTCTAATTCAATTAATATGATAATATACCAAACAAGATCCGAATTCAGCACCACGTGGCATATTAAATCCGTACTTCAGGTGGCGAAAGAGACTGAAACCCACGAGAAAAGAACTCTTAATTTCCTGACTCGAAAACATGTAAAGAAACTCCTTGAACAGTTGATTATCTCTGTTTTTTCTGACTATTTTCTGGGTTTTCTTTAAAATTTGCAAAGACTCCAGCTTTTTGTGTGTTTCTTCTTTTGTGTCTCTCAAATATGGCTTCTGGGTCACATTCACAAGGCGTTGAAGAGGGTGTTACTGATAAAAGTATAGAGGAAAAGGTTTGGTCTTTAAAATCAGCTATGTCTCAGCATTTTGAGGAAATTGAAGGACTATTGCTGTCCATGAGAGAAGAAATGACGCGTGAGTATATGTCGTTGAAGAAAGAGAAGGAATCGATGGAAGAAAAGGCTCGGAGTGAGAGATCGGAGAGATTGAAAGCTGAGATTGAGCTTAAGGAGTGTAGAAGAGAGGGTTTGCAGTTGAAGAAAGAGAAAGAAGGGTTTAATGAGTTATTGAGGATTAGTGGAGAGGATAAGAGGATAATAAGAGAGCTCAGAGATGAAATTTGTGAGTTGAAGTGTGCTAAATTGAAGGCAGAGACTGAAGTTGATGCGTACAAGAGTAAGTTTCAGGAGCTAGAGATGAGGGTTTTCCTTTTAGAGAAGGATTTGATGTTGTTGAATTCTGAGGAGCCTGTAAATGGTGTTGGGGTTTCTAGGGGGGTTGTGGAAGAGAAGGTTGTTCTGAATGAGAATGTTGTCACTATGAAAACTGAGGTGGTTTGCAATGATTCCAATGGTACTATTGCTGTTGAGGCAAATGGTGATCCTAGGTCTCACTCACCAGAGAGCAGAAACAGTGATGTGGGGGGCCCAGGTTCGGTTTCTGGTGAGGGTTTGGGTTTGGGAGAGAGGGCTATGATGGAAAATGGAAACGGCAGTGACCGGGTTGGTAATGTGAAAGCTGAGACTATCGCTGTTGGTAATCGTGAGAACATGGTTTTAGGGGCAAGTAGAGGTTCTGGGACCAACTTGCCGGAGAATGGAGATGGAAATATTGGTGCTTCAGGTATTGCTACGATCCTTGTGTTTTTATTGTCACCTGTATCTGTTAATTTGATTATTTTGTTTGCTCATGTTTTTGTTAGTGAACTATAAGAATACATTAGTTTAGTTGCTCATGTTTGCTTTAATTTTTCACTCATATTTTGTTTAGAGAATGCGTGGTCCGTAATATTCAGTGTATTGTTTCTGTCATGTGTGATTTTGGAACTCTATTGAATTTAAATTTCTCTGTGCAACTCCACTTCTGTGTTATTTGTTGAAGTTAGAGCTTTTTTTTATGTGTTATTCTTTTTAAAATGATTCTTTTTATTTGTTTTCAAATAGATAGTTTTGATGTGTTGATAACAAAAATATTTTAAAAAAAAATAAAATCAATTATTATTTCTACACATTTCCATGCGAAAAACATTTTGAATAGCAATTGCTACTACAATACGAAACGTGTTCAGTAAAAAAAAAACTGTGCTGCAAAATCCTCTGCAGTCCCAGAAAGTTCTTGTTCATTTCTGACTCCAGTAAGCAAATGAACTCTAAAAGAACTATGGACTTTAAAGAGAGGGAATAAGTGGATTGGATTAAACCATCTCAATCTCATTTGGAAAAATATCTTTCAAACTACTTTGAACATTAACATTAGGGAACTAATCAAACAACCTGTATATCTACCTGGATTACTGATAACTCATGACAACCTCATACAAGCTTAAATGTGCACTGGCTATCACACTAGACAGACTACTAAACTGACTAGTAAATGTGTGATATTACCTTCTGGGAATCTGGGGCACATCAAAATATGGAATGATCTAGCGTTGCGTGGGGTATGAAGGGTATCGCCTGCCACTTGAATTGGAGGTTTCGACAAGACGATATCGTGTAATTACAATTAGCAATGTTATGTTTATGACAATCAGATATTTATAGTGCATTATTTTCTTTCCAGGTGGATGGACACGTCAATCACCAGACATTATAGAGATTAATGACAGCGATGACAGCTCTACTTCAAGTGCAACTTTGAGTAAAAAACAATTGAGCAAGCAAGGATGTCAGCATGAAGCAGATTTAGGTCTGGAAGATGTCAACAATGAGGCCAAATTGCTCAAAAGAAAACGGGCCTCGTGCTCAAATTCTAAGGGTGATAGTGGTGGTAGCGATGAGCCCAGGGCATCAAAATGCCAAGTGTTAATTCAAGACCCTGAAAGTGTTCCTGTCAATGGTTGTGCTGCAACAACAATGCTTTCTGGAAGTGATGACAGAAGAAATATTTTTAATCAATCAAGGCAAGCTGTAACAGTTTTGAGACAATGTGAGGAGAAAATTAGGGCTGGACAGACTTCCCAAATACAGAGAAGGGAGCTTGTTTTAGATGGGTTTGTTGGTTCTGATGGTGAGCAGAGCTCGAGCTCCTCAGACTCTGATGATTTTGATTTCTCGACTGACTTCTCTACAGCAATAAAACTGACACAAGAAAATATAATCCATAAAAAATGGAAATCTGTAGCAGACATGGCTGCTGCTCTACGGCAAGACGTAGAACTATGTTTAAGGGCTGTTTGTGCACTGTTTGGACAGGCTGCTGCGCAGAAATCATCTAATTTCACGGCATCTTTACAAAATCAAGGATTTGACAAGGATGATGCAGCCAGGTATGACAAATTTTGAGCATTGTTTTGTCTTCATGTGCCACTGGGATTAAGGATGATTGATGGGTTTCGATTTCAGAATCATTTCTATAATGAGGATTATTTGACCCTACTCTGTCGCATAGCAACATCTCTTTCAACAATGAACTGCACATTTGTTCTCATGAATTTCTCTCTGCATGTTCGGAGGCAATTACTTTTATAAAATAATAGAAGCAAACTGGTTTGGTGTGTTCATTCTCTACTGACACAGGAAAGGCTAGGACAGATAAGCATGCGTGCCCTTTTTTTTTCTTTTTTTGTTTGGCGCCTTATACTATCCTAAATTAGAGAGAAGGAATTGGGGTTTTTGGATTGAAATTTGAGTTGAATGTGGAAGTGCAAGCATGAACTGGGTTGCTTTAGCAGGAGCAAGGAAGAGAGTGGAAAAGAACATGATACTAGTCCACCAAAGAACCCCACATGCACAAGTAATTGTATTAATCGACTTGCTATTATCAGCCGATACCTTTTAAAATTCAGGTGGTCTGTTTGACCTTCCTATTTGAACTTCCATTTGTTGCTTGTTACCAATGTTCATAACAGCAGGCTTTGCTATGCTTAACACTTTTCTCCAGGGGCACTGCTTTGGCTGAGTTTCTCACTAACGGGGATCCCCATGGGAAGCTGAAAAAATCAATGATGGAGTTGGCTGCAGGTGACCCAGGAGGCTTCCGTGATTGCAAGAGACTGGCCGTCACGTATTCCAAGCAATTATTTGAGATGTGGCAGCTGAAAGGGGATCCACTCTTCTTCAAATGAATAGCAAATGCTGTTATCAGAAGTTCGCCTCGAAGGTAGCTGCTAATCCGGCTTAGACTTTTAGTAGCCAGAATTAGTAGTGTTTTAGGTATGACGGGATCCCTCTGCACGGAGGTCAGTCTCGAAGTCTCGAGAGTAGTAGGAATAGAACAGATGGGGTACTAATGCTGATATATAGTAATGTTCGTGCTTATGTTTGAAATTATTTTGCTAATGAATATTGAAGTCATTATTAGTAATTTCCTGCACTGTTGCTCTTCTTTTTAAAAAAAAAAAATAATTTAAATGTTTTTATAGGTTATTTAAAGAGATAATTATATATTAATGCACTGTTTCCACTTTCACATAAAAATCAGATCGTGATCATCGATGTCTTTTGTTCAATATGTCTTTTGTTATTATAAATTGTACATGAATAAATTACAAATTTTAAAATGTACACATTTAACCTTAATCGTATTTTTTTTAAATTTGTACACAAAATTTGTTGATATTACTTGTTACTTTTATATGTTGTATAATTTGGTTGATGGATAGCTATACCTCAATAAGATCCAACTCAGCTTAAATCCAAGCTCAAGGCTCGGATGAACTCAAAATTTTCAGGATTTTCTTAAAAAATAATTGCTATATTAAAAACAAACTGACCCGGTCTGTGTTTATTTGAGTTTTGAAATATATTTTTATTTAAAAATTCATCAAAATAATATTATTTTTCAAAAATTTATTTTTAACATTAACATATAAAAATAATTTAAAAATATAAAAAAATTAATATAAAATAAAAAATAAAAAAAGTTATTTTTTTTTAAAAACCTTTTAAAATACAAAAGGAAACAAAAACTTAACCTTTAGCTGATGAGGCTTTTATTTTTATCCTCACTTGTCCTTGCAGCTCCCTCGCTCTCTCTGGTCTCCTATGCTCTTTATCCCCCCCCTCAAACATGTCATCTCGCGATTCAGAACGTGGATACTTGATTTTAAAACAGGTAAAAATGAAAGAGAGAGTCTTTAGAGAGGGAATTGTGCCATCACCAAACCCCTTTTCAAGCAAATTTAATGACTCTTCAAGGGGGGCTAAACAAACGACAGAATTGAATAGAAGAAGATAAAAATAAAAATTAAGTCTTCCAAAAGAGTAAGAAAAGATTACTCTATTCATTTAATTATATGCAATTATGCAGTGCACAGAATAATACAACAGTTTCTCGAGTATTAGTTTACTACAGGGAAGAACAAACGGAAGAGGTCAAGAGCTGTTCAACGCCACTTGAGCGCAAACAATTAACCAACCAATTCGGAGAATCAATTATTTAATTAAAAGAAAAAAAACACAAAATATTACTTTGACCATTTGAAAGCATGTCAATGAAATAAGACTTGGTAGGAAGTCGTTGGCTTTGTCCCCCGTAGCACTGCAAAAGGAAGATCATAAAAACAGCCAGCATCACGGTCATTCACCGCCATTGCTTACGGGTTGGCCATCTGATGATTTCTCATCCAGTGAGCTAAATCAACTGGGCAAGCAAACAAATGGTCAAAGGCAAGATCACGGATAAGCCTTTGCCGAAAGAAATGATATAAGCAAACACATTTATTTGCAGGGTTAAAAGCTCTCTTGAGGGTAGCACATTCTCTGTAACTGAGTGAGGATTGCGCAGGGTCTAGAAAAAGAACACCACTTTCAAGCAAAGGATACCCCTCTAGGCGAGGACACCAACCAAAGAAAATCTCAGAACCCTGGTCCCACAAATTTGAATCCAAATATCTAAAGGCCAGTCTCGTTATTCCACATTCAGTGTCTCAAATCAACTGGGCATACAAGTAGCAGACCAGACATGCCCTGATCTAACACATCATCAGCTCAAAAGTAAAGATGGGCATTTAGGTGTGCAGCATGAGTTAATAACATAATTCAACCACCATATATTACATGGTTTGCATCTCTCCTCCTTAACCCGGGCTTGAGACCAGCTGTGAGCTATGAAAAGCAACACAGGCGGAGTTACATGCATGCAACCACACAGGTACAAACAAGCACACAGAGAAACAAGCAAGTCGAGCATTCAAAAACATTAACAAAATGCTGTAAAATCATCAAAACTGTAGCTCCACTTAGAATAACACTTGAGAAATCAACATTGACACTATCACAATCTGATACCAGGGAACCAATCCCAGCCACAAGAAGATGTATCAAGAACGAACAGAAACCACGATCCATGCAAAGCACCTTGACAATTCCAACCACAATAACTTATTTTTCATTCGTGCATAACACAGGAGATATCAAACACCTTTGAAAATCATCAGCTTGGTGCAGGTATTCAGAAGTAAAAGACAATGTTACATGATTTTACCAAAAGCAATCTTAACCCAAACCATGACGAAAATTCAGCACTTGATATGGCAGAGCATGGTCCGTAACTTCTTTTATAGCAGAAGCTCGAGAAAAAAACAAAAGCTAAGCACAGCTGGTAATTTCTTCAAACCAAAATCCAAAGTTTCACCAAGCAATAACTAGCCATCCATCAATAACTCCAACAGCCGAGAAGACACTGCCATTTAATAGGGAACACTAAGCCAAACTCAGTCAAAAACTGAGCAGCCAACAACACTTTTACAATGGGTCAATAGCCATCCATTGGTTCCTAAAACACACTGGGCATAAGCAACAGACTGATGTCAGGAGAAATAAGGGGGAAGGTCAAGCCCACCAAACCAAATACGTCAAAGAGCCAAAATCAGAGCACCATCATGACAAATAGACATGAAACAACCATTTCTAAAATACATAAACCCGCAACAATGAGGATATCCAGGACTTGACAAGCATCTGATTTGAAAAATCACAGCACAAGGCACCACATGGTAGACAAGTGATTTAACGAAAAAGGAGAGGACATTCCAACCATTGAAATATCAGTACCTAGCAGCTTCATGCATGTTCATCTGCTCCAGAAAAGACTCAAAGCCAGGAAACATCAAGAGATCATGCAAAGGACATCAATTAAGAGCAAGGGAACCCTTCCAGAAACACTTGCCATCTGTTCTTTACATAATAAATCTCCAAAAGAAGCTGATCCATCAATTACCCTACTGTAAAATAACCGTAGGAAAGATTACAGCCTGAACAGAAACTCATCTAGTACCCCAAAGCAACCCCAAAGCATCAAGGACTCGCTTCACCATTCTCATTCCAGTTGAATTCAGGATTTTATAAAAATAAACTGAAAACAAGAACACGCCAACAAAAACCAACTTGACCTTGTTACCCTGGTTGTATAGAACTTGACAGAGCCATTTGGAAGAACCTAAAACATCACAATGAGCTATCCGGGACACATTTCCAGATCCATAGCATTAGCAAACGTAGTTGGCTCACCTGTAACTTTGCTTGTTCTAATCAAATTACAGAAGCAGAGGATCTGACAACTTCAAGAGAAAATTCTGAAATAAGAGCTCAAGGAGGAACAGATATGAGTTACCAGAAGTCACATCAACAAGACCCAGAAAAAACTGAGTATTGGGACCCTGAAAAGACGACAGGTAAAAACAAATTCAGCCAATCACTTCATATGTACAAAGAGAGTAAAGATGAACCCAAAACCATACTAGACGCATATACAACCGATTTACACACTCCCCAGTTAGAGCAAGGAAAGAAGTTTATTAACAGTCACATTAACTCGATGTCCAACAATTCTGAGCTTTGCTCCCTGCAAAATAGATGGCTCAACAATTTTGAAGGATAAAACCTAAAAATAGAGCATATAGAAGAAAGTGTGAAGCAATCAGAAGTCACACATGACTAAGACCCAAAAGCAACACATTCCCTTGTAATGTTTAAGACCCCCCAAAAGACAAACAAAAGCCACACTAGACTGCATTATGATTCCTTGTTTAATTTTAGTCCATGCCTAGAATGCTTGATTAGATCCCACAAAAAGACAATTACAACAGGTGAAACATCACTGTCTAGAAAACAAAGGAACAAGATAAAACGAATATTAACAAGAATGAAAGCATTTAAAACAGCAAAGCTTAGTTCACTGCAAGTTTGTTAGCACCAAAGCCAAAGACTCAATTGTTCCCTGGAATAACACAAACAGAAACTTACTACAACGCAATAAGCAGATAGTATACAGGACACTCCCTGGCTTAAACTCTGAGTTCATATGCATTCCTTGACAACAAGAAGGATACTGGAAACCACACAACAAAGCAGACACCAGTATTATTTTGTAGAACAAAGAACAAACAGTGAAGTGAAATGTACAATAACATAAGAAGACACTAAATGCATTGTTCTTGAAACTTCACCATCTAGATGTCTGCACAAAATGAAATCAAAGTAGTTGTATACAAAGATACAGATTTAAAATAGAAGTTCCAAAGAATCACCACCTTTAAGCTTCTAGAAAAAAAATCAATCAGAATGTTAGACAAACACCAATTACATTTTGGTATAAATTAAAACAAGTTCCCTAGAATGAAAAAAACAAAGTTAAGAACACTAGTTTTGATCTAAAATGAAAGGTAAAAGTTAGGAAACACAAGACAGAACATTATTTAGAAAAAATTTGCACAACAAATAAATAAGCAAGCATAACAGCTGTTGACACAGTTGTCAGAAGTTGAAAGTGATATGGAGATACAAGAGTAAAGAAAGCCCCATTGTAAGTAAGATTTGAAGCAGTTCAGAGGTAACAAAAAACCACTGCAAAAATCTCAAGCAAATCTTCAAGGAACACACAATTAAACCCAAAGGCTACCGATTTAAAAAGTGTAGATTATCATACAAGACTCAGAGGAACCTAGTCTCCAATGCAAGTTCCAAAAGATTCATAGCATAACTCTCATTGCACGAAGTCAATGGCCCTGAAAACCAAAGCTTAGAATTAGCACTCTAGAATGTCCTAGTGCCACACAAAATATAACAAACCTTGAAATTGAATGGTATGCAATGCATTTAACACTCCAACATAATCATAGTCCTGTTTCCTTGAAAACTGAATGGATCCAGGAAAAACATGCAAAGAAAAAGGTCAAGAAAGAAGTATTGATCGAAATGAGATAAGAAAGTTGAAGACCTTTGGCCTATTATTGTCAAAATGTTACTATCTCATACAATGTTGGGTTAGTTCCAGAACTATGCCAGCAGCCAAACATTCATTACAGCAAAACCAGACTTCATTTTCCATTAAAAAACTTCGTTTTCCATTACAAAACAAATGGGGTCCTAGAAAACCTCAAACAAACAAATGGTAAGAATGTTGACTGCAAGATCAAAAAAAAAGATAAGGACACCATGCCCTGCTGAAAGCAACATGAACAGCACAAATGCGCAGATAGCATTTAGCCAAGAGTAGCTTTATTTAATTAAGACCTGTGCATTCAGAGGAGAAAGTAAGGAAATCAACCAGCCAGGCTAGAATTTTTCACATGGAAAGCACTCCAGTCACTGTCAAGTAGGGCCATCTGAATTATATGAGAATAGCAGAATATTCTTTCCAGATTAATTCTATGTTACCTCAAATTGACACCTTGATTAGCCTCGTTCCATTAATTTACTGTTAGTAAGATTCACTTGGAACATAATGACGCTGAGCAAAACTAGGACAAAACAATTGATGAAAGTTTATGAAAAACAGGGTAACGAAGATCAAGGACACAAAACTTGTCAAAACTGTCATACCATTCCCTCTCAAAAAAAAAAAGGCAGAAACTTCTCCACACCAAGATTCCTATAAAATATAAAACCAATCAATTTCAATCCTGAAAGTAGCAGAGTCAGAAGCAAAATAAACAAACCAGCCACACAATCCAAACTCCATTTATAAGCAGATCGAACTAAGAACATTCATCATCACTAAAACATTTCATAGTTCAAGAAACCCTAAATTTCTTATATCAATGACACTGGTATTCACAGAAGGCACTAGCAGGAAGACCAAATCAAAGAAACAAATGAGAGAAGAAAGTTACCCAGAATCTGAAACTGAGAGAAGAAAGACATAGTTCCTCACTTATGAAGTTGCATGAAAAGGATTGGGAGGATGATCACACTACTTATAGAATGAAGACTGGCCAGGGTTAGTTTTTTTAATTAATCTTAAGCCAGGTACTCATTGTTCAAAAATCATGCTCTTGGAAAGACGTTAAGTTAATATCTTAAACCAAGCACAAAAATTTGATGCAAGATAAAAAGAAAATACAAACAAAGAAAGGAAAGTAGGTAATGCTTCTTGGGTTGATTGTAGTCCAAACATGGACCTTGACAGATTTAAAAAGGTCCTTGAAAAGCATCCAGCGAAAGGTTAACACTAGCCATAAATGATCTCAGAAAACACTTAGGTCACTGCAATTTTGTTAGCATCAAGTAAGAGACTCACATGCTCAAAGTCCACGCTTCTGGAATAACACACAAACTCAAAACTTGAGATTAAAATATAAGAAGGTAAAGAAAAGGGAAGTAGTTATATGAGCACTCCCAAGGCTTAACTCTAGGTCATGGACTCCTTGACAAGTATGAATGATCCTGGAAAAAAACACAAAGGAGGTCCTAACAAAAGTTACTGTTTAGTAAATCCAAGAACAAACATGTTACAACAAAATTTCAAGAAATAACATACATAGAAATATTGAAGAAAAGGAGAGAATATACAAATATGGATCCTACTAATAAAGCTTAGACTTGAAGCTGGTGGAACCAGCAACAAAAAAACCACCTCCTTTAAGCAGGCCGCAGCAAGTTATAATTCCTTGTTTACTTTTAGGACATTCCCTACAATGCTACCCAACCTTAAAGTAGCAGAATTGATATAAATAAAAAACAGAAAAAGATACATATACAAAATTAGAAATAGGAGAGCAGGTTCCAAAGCATCACCTAATAAAAATCCCTATTGTTCAACTCCATGCTCCTGGAAGGACACAATGGGAGTCTTCGACTAAACAATCAAAATTTTAATGCAAAACATAAGAATACAAGATGAGGAAGGGCGAGTAGGTAATGGAATAAACACTCAAAAAATTGTGAGCGCGTATATGTGCCTTGATAAATTGGAAGGAATCTAGAAAGACAAGTGAGTGAAGGTTAGAAACTAGTTATGTTCTAGTAAATTAAACTTACTGACTAGGATGAAAAATAAAATAAAGGTAAGAAACATTTGTTTTGACCTAGGATCAGAAGCCGACTCAGAAAAGCAAAGTTAGGAAATACTTGGTGATCTTGTAGAAAACACAATCATCTAGAAAATATCTGCAAAATAAAACAAATATAAAAATTGTTGAGAGCGTTGTCAGCAATTGAAAAGGATTTGGAGATATTAGAGAAAATAAAACAGCCCTGTTGCTGAAGTTGGATATGAAGCTGGCAAGGTTAACAAAAAACCACTGACAAAAGGCCAAGAAAACATGCAAAACAAGAGGCCAACACAAAATTATTGATCAAAATGATAAATCGAAGTCTTAAAGATACTTGGTCAATAACTGTGAAAATGAAAGGAAGCAGCCCAAGCAATGCCAAGTTCATTCTGAAATATGCCAGCTTAAACATTCCTTGAAGCACTGAAAAAGCAGACTTTATTTTCCATTCAGACATTCCGGGGTCCTGGGAGCCACAAACAAACAGCATCGAAAATAAGTGGCAAGGAATGAGAATTATTGACTGCATTAGGGGACACCATGCCCTGCTATAAGCATCATGATCGTACAAATGAGGAGTATGACACCATTTTGCAGATAAGACTTGTTAGATTTATTCAGAATCACGCAAGCTGAAGAGGAAGTAAGGGAACCAAACCAGCCAGACTACATTTTCTCACATGAGTCGAACCCTCCAGCACTGTCACAGGTTCCCAAACTAAATTATAAAGTTCAGGGACACCCTGCCCTACAATAAGCATCACGATCACACAAATGAGAAGAGTATGACATCATTTTGCGAAGAAGACTTGTTAAATTAATTCAGAATTGTGCAAGCTGAAAAGGAGGTAAAGGAACCAAACCAGCCAGACTACATTTTCTTACAAAACTCGCCCTCCAGCAGTGCAGAATCTCGTGTTCTGGAAAAAAAATATTTATGATGTAGGGGACACCATGCCCTCCTATAAGCATCATTGTCGCACAAATGAGAACGGTATGACAATGCTTTGCAAAAAAGACTTGTTAAATTAATTCAAATTGGACAAACTGAAGAGTAAGTAAAGGAACCAAACCACCCAGACTACATTTTCTCACATAACGAGTCCTCCAGCACTGTCACAAGTTCCCAAAAAATATTATTAAGTTTGAGCACCATGCCCTACAACAAGCATCATGATCGCACAAAAGAGGAGTGTTGACACCATTTTGCATAAAGAGACTTGTTAATAATTCAGAAACGCGCAAAGCTGAAGAGGAAGTAAAGGAACCAAACCGGCCAGACTACATTTCTCACATAAATCCCCCATCCAGCACTGTCACAAGTTCCCAAAAAATATTATAAAGTTCAGGCACCATGCCCTGCAATAAGCATCATGATCGCACAAATGAGTAGTGATACCATTTTGCATATGAGACTTGTAAATTAATTCAGAATCGCACAAGCTGAGGAGGACGTAAAGGAACCAAACCAGCCAGACTACAATTTCTCACAAAACTCGCACTCCAGCAGTATCACATGTTCCAGAAAAAATAATTATGAAGTTAGGGGACACCATGCCCTGCTATAGGCATCAGGATCGCACAAATGAGAGACGTCATTTTGCAAAAAAGACTTGTTTAATAAATCAGAATCACGCAAGCTGAAGAGGAAGTAAGTGAACCAAACCAGCCAGACTACATTCTCTCACATGAATCGCCCCCTCCAGCATTGTCACAGGTTCCCAAACTAAATTATAAAGTTCAGGGACACCCTGCCCTACAAGAAGCATCATGATCGCACAAATGAGTATTGATACCATTTTGCGTACTAGACTTGTAAATTAATTCAGAAACGCGCAAAGATGAAGAGGACATAAGGGAATCAAACCAGCCAGACTACATTTTCCCACAAAACTCGCCCTCCAGCACTGTCACATGTTCCAGGAAAAATAATTATGAGGTTAGGCGACACCATGCCCTGCTATAGGCATCATGATCGCACAAATGAGAATAGGACATCATTTTGCAAAAAAGACTTGTTAAATTAATTCAGAATTTCGCAAGCTGAAGAGGAAGTAAAGGAACCAAACCAGCAAGAGCCAGACCCCATTTTCCCACAAAACTAGCCCCTACAATAAGCATCATGATCGCACAAGTGAGGAGTATTGACACCAATGTGCATAAGAGACTTGTTAAATTAATTCAGAATCGCCCAAGCTGAAGAGGAAGTAAAGGAACCAAACCAGCCACAGACTACATTTTCTCACAAAACTCGCAATCCAACACTGTCACGGGTTCCCAAAAAATATAATAAAGTTCGGGCACCATGCCCTACAATAAGCATCACGATCGCACAAATGAGAAGAGTATGACATCATTTTGCAAAAAAGACTTGTTAAATTAATTCAGAATCGCGCGAGCTGAAATGGAGGTAAGGGAACCAAACCAGCCAGACTACATTTTCTCACAAAACTCGCCCTCCAGCAGTATCCCATGTTCCAGAAAAAATAATAGTGAAGTTAGGGGACACCATGCCCAGACATAAGCATCATTATCTGACAAATGAGAAGAGTATGGCACTGATTTGCTAAAAAGACTTATTCAATTAATTCAGAATAGGGCAAAGTGAAGAATAAGGGAACCAAACCACACAGACAACGTTTTCTCACATGAATCGCCATCCAGCACTGTCACATGTTCCTAAAAATATGTAGACAATAATTCTTTGAGTCCACGTTTTCTCAAACATCAGCTTATATAGGCACAGAAGATGATCCAAAATCCAGGCATATGCAACACGATCTAAGACTAATCAATATCAGGAGAAAATTTCGTAAATCGAGAAACCCTAATTGCGTAGATCAAGAGAACAAGATCATAATTTACGGATCGTATGACAAAACCTAGTTCCCTCGTCGCTGAGCCCCTGCAACCACGGATCGCTGAAGCCATAGCATCCACGGATTGCTGAAGCCATAATTAGAAAAAAGATCGAAAGGAACTAGACGAGGATGAAAGATACCAGGCGTTTGAAGCAAAAGGAGAAGGAGAGAGAATCGCTGAAGGCCTCGCACGGTGCCTTGAAAGTAAAGAATAAGGATGAGGGCCTCTATTTATAGATCGAAGAGCTGGGGTTAATGGCTGGGATCAATTTCTTAATTAAAACGATCTACGGTCACGATTTATTCATGTGTTGGAAGACGGTTAGTTGGACCGCCAGCTTGCTTTTGTTTTACGCGGTCCACTGACAGCCTTTCAACTCAAGTTTTGCGCGTCCCGGCACTTTAAAACGCGTTCCTTCTTGAGAATAAAAGGATTAAAAATATGCAGGGACTTTTTTTATTATTATTATGGAAGGGTCGGTTTATTTTATATGTAAAATAATTAGAAAGACATTATTTTGAGATCTTGTGGCTGTATTAAATTAGCAAATTTAATTTATATAAATTAGATATATACTATGGTTGGTGTAGATTAAATTAAATTAAATTAAATTAAATTTTAAAAGATTAAATTAAAAAACAAGAGATAAAAAAAATCCCCCAAAATAAACCCTGACCTTACACACCTCAACAACACAAACTCATTGGCCAAGCACCTAGAATAGCACCCCAAGCTAGTTTGCTATTTATAAACAATTAAACCAGCCTCGCATCTTTTAGTTATTCTAGTAACTAGTAATCAGTAATAGCTGCCTTTTTTTTTCAATGCTAGACATAGGAATAGCGAGAGTTTATTTTAATAAAAGGTTTATTATTGCAAATACAAATATATTTTAATCTGAAGGGCTAGTGTAGCCGTAAAAGTTTTAAAATGTATTCTTTTTTATAATTAATTATTTGAATTTTACTGGCTATATTTTCTTGAAATCATGTTTAATAATGTAAAACTTAGTAATTTAATCTATTTTTATATAGATAATTTTGTGGACACAAGAGCCCGAAATTTAATTGTGGTACAAACATCTCGGTTATAAAAAAAATACAAATATATTAATGTATATATAAATAAGTTGCAAGCATGTTATTTAAGAAATAGCTGAATTAAACAAAATATTTCTAAGAATTGATTTAAAATTAACTAGAACCGAGTATTTTTTTATAAAAAAAAAGAATTTAGATAAGTTTGGTTGAGAGTTTGATTTTAGATCTTAGATTTTAAGCTGGAAACTAAACTATGCCGAACTAAATCAAATAAAAAATACTCATTATAGATTAAAAACACATTATAAACTAAATATGTATTAAATTAAATCATATAAAGAATAATCCAACTAAATAGATTATGTGCATGTTTAGGAATGTAATCACGGTTGCTTTTGAAAGTGTTTTTTGTTTAAAAATGCATCAAAATGATATTATTTTATTTTTAAAAAAATATTTTTAACATCAACATATCAAAATAATCTAAAATCACTAATTCTTTTTTAATTTAAAGTAAAATATATTTTTTAATTTATTTATAATCACTCCAAACACTCCCTATGAATTAAACTGAACTTATTTTATTTTTAAAAATATAAACCGAACCGAGCCAAGCTAAAAGGTTCAATTATTTCTTCTGGTTCAGCTCGGTTACGTCACTCTGCTAGAATCATAGCAGGATACTGCAAGGAAGCGAGCATCATGGGCCTGGATTCACCGATACCCTGAGATCCTGACCTATACTATTTCCCCCACTCCTGTGGACGGGACTGGGAGGTAAAAATCCACACCTCTCAGTTCTATAGGCATTTCTAACATTAGATGAACAATTCAAGGTTCAGCAGACCTCCAAATGAAAAACAAAAATCACCAAAAATAAATTCCTTCTGCTCACCCAAAAAAACATATTGTATACGATACTGAAATACATAGCCAGAATTTTTTTACAGGCCAAGCTACGAAAACATGTACAAGCAAAGGCCGATAAGCGGAGACTTGAGCAATAATTCCCAAACTTAACGTTTGGAAAATTGTGGGGTCTTGCGAGCTTTCTTGGGACCAACCTTCTTCCTCTCAACTATTCCCGAGTCTCTGGTTAGAAGCTCTTCCCTTTTCAAAGGGATTCTGTGGTTCTGACTCACCTTTAGCCATGCACGGGCAACAGCAAGGGAGATTGCTTGAGCCTGACCAGCAAGGCCACCTCCAGCTTTGACAAACATGTCACAGCTGCTCTCATACCGCAGAGTTATCCGTGGGACTTTCAAATAATGAAGCCACGATGGATTAGTTTGAGGATATTCCTACACAGTAATAGAAAGCCCTATCACAAAGGATGCATAACATGCAGGGGGGAAATCATGTGCAAAAAGAATAGCATGATCACAGAAATAGTCAGAACTCAAAGGCCAGATTATGGCACAGCAAGCGTAGAATTGGAGCTTTCTATTGAATGTAGATGTAAAAGTGCCATCCTCATTTGTGGATTTGGAGCTTTGGTATCTATTGAATCGCTTAGAATTGGGATATAACGCATGACAAATGAGCTGCTGCTCATTTAAAAGGTATGCATTCATTCAAAAAATCTACTCTTTTGATTAACGCACAAGTCCTTGGATTTGCAGTCAGAGAGGTGCAGGTTTTTACCATTGACAGCACTTGCCCATCCAAAAAAAAGTATTGCAATTCACCCAACCTGCTTCAAGGGTACTAGACTGGACCATCGGCAATGGATACTCTCAGGAGAGATGAAAACTAAATCACAGAAAGGTAAAGCCTCTTCGTTTCAATATCGTTGGAGACAAGGACCAGTACAGTAGCAATAAGCAATAAATATGACAATCATGATTTTAATTCCGTTTGTATTTCTCTCAAACGAGTGTATATTGGAGAACTGACAAGTATCAAAAACACCCATCTCTCATTAAACAGCTTGCTGAACCATGAATTTTTTCCCCGTATCATGCTTTCAGGTAGCAAAAATAGATATTTACTGGTAAAATCCTGAAAACCCGTTTCAGTGTGGTTGCAATCACTAGAGAAGAATAGAATAAAATGAGAATATAAAGAGCAATCCAGCAACCAAAAAGCCACAGTTCCCAGAAAGTTTATTAACTTTTAAGTTGATAAAATTGACATAAAAATCATTGAATGATTAAAACCCATTTTTTAAAACAATCATGCAGCAAGAAAATTGAGAGAAAATGTTAAAGAGAACATTGTTATTGACCTTGGCATCACGGTAATTGATGATAACCTTGCCAGTGCCTTCCTGAAGAACAACACGCGCAAGAGCGCATTTACGGCGGCCAGTGCCATGAATGGATTGAGCGGAGAAGCCACCAGGGAGTCTCGATTTCACTGATTTCTTAAGGTTAGTGATGGTGCTGGCGGTTTCAGGTGAGGCAACGGTGGCGGACACACGGAGAGTAAGGGAGAGTGAGAGAGAAAGAGAATTGGACCAGGAAAATGAGATATTGTTTGGTTTGTGGGAGGTTTCAGAGGAAAATGAGAGGAGAGAGAGTGGTGGTGTTTTAAAGGCGATCGAGATTGCCATTTTTCCAGTTTCAAACTTCCATTGGCCAGAGGTAAAGGTTTTAGCGATGGTTCTTGAGAGGGTGAAGATGGACGGTGAGCGAAGGAGACATGTTTCTTGAATTGACGACAGCACCAACTTATTATTTTTTATTAACCTTTATACTTCCTTTCAATAACAATAATAATGTTTCAATTATCTTATTTATTTGTTTTTTCACAATCAATGAAATTATTTTCAATTTGAGTTTTTATTATTAGGTATCATTATCCAGTTAAAAATAAATCTATGATTAAAAATAATAAAATATGATATATTTATTTAATCAAATACTTTTTATTACATTCACATATGAATTTAAATGATTAATATTTTATATTATTTTGTGTTTTTATAATTGATTTAAATACGTGTGTTTTCTAAAAAGAGATGGGAGAAAGGGCAACGGGTTAAAAAAAAATTATTTGAAATTTTATCTTTATCTAAGAGATTTTAATATAATTTGTATGAAAAAAAATGATTTTCTAAAATAATTAAAAAAAATACAAGACTAAAGAAATGAAATTATAATTATTCAAAGCAAGGTAAAGGCAGGATGTTTGAGGATGTGTTTTAAAAGTATTTTTTAAATAGTTAATTGTTTTTTTTTAAATAATGTGTTATTTTAATATATTTTCAAATAAAAATTATTTTAAAAACACAAATTATATCACACCAAAAATATTTTCGAAAGAGCACCCCAAATTTTTTTTAACTTTACTAATTATCAAGAGCTACCCTTACCCTTTAGCTCCCTCTGAGTGACTGTGCATGAGTGTTATACGTATTCCTTTTAAAACTATTTTTTAATTAAAAAATAATTTTATTTTCAATAATTTTAATATGTATATATAATAAAAAAATAAAAAATAAACTAATTTAATATATTCTTAAATAAAAAAGTCAAACATGATAGGTGAAAAAAATACATTGCCAAGACCGATACACAAGGGTCAACTGTCCTTGCGATTTGTTTTATCTTGCCTTTTTTTTTTATACTCTAATTATTTTGTGATTAAAAAGATTTTGCCTTTAAAAAGCATTTTTATAAAACTAATAAAATCTAAAACTTATAGTTGTAGCCCTAAAACTAGTAAAATTCAAATCAGTCTCCCTATAATGTTTTTTTGCTAGTTTAGCCCTCTAACTGAATTTCCTGGCTCCGCCCTGGATAAGACTCTCACATGGAATATATCGGGGAAAATTGTTGTTTTGAATAGATAAATTGATAAAATAGTATTTTAAATGATGTAAATATAGTTTTTTTTTGTTTATATACATTGAGCAATTTTATTAACCACGATTCATGAAGTGAAATAAGCGAGCCATTTAAGTCTTTTTGTAGACATTGAGAAGACAATAGCAGAAGAAGATAAGAAAATAATCCTTCTACCGAGGAATGGTGGCTAACAAGTAAAATTCGAGACGGATGGCCTTGGCTAAGAGATTAGATGGAGATCAACCAAAGCAATTGAAAGAATGTTCAATCAAATCCAATCATGCAATTCAACTTCGCTCTTGAAGAAATAAGGTGGACGAGTTGCCAGCATGAAACGGAGACACCACATTACAGGAAAACTCACTGCTAGTTCTATCAAAAGAGACCATGTAAGCTTATATTTAGAAGTAAAAAGATAAAGTTCTTCGGACATCCTAATCTCAAATACCAACATTGATACACGAGGAGAAGCTCATTAAGTTGAGAGCTCAAAATTAGCACAGCACACTGTCAAAAATATTTCATCACGACTGCTAAACATAAAAACACCACAAGACAGCTAGAGCTCGCACACCATCTAACTACAAAATGGCAGCAAAAAACAGAATCTAAACCATGCACTCAAGCACATGATTCTAGATTAACAGATGATAACAACTAGCTAATTCTAACTGGCCAGTGTTTTAGTCAGACATAAATGGACTGTGCAGACACAGAAAAAGGCATATTTTCTATTTACATTTAGATGGGAAGTATTTTTCAGTAACTGTGCCAGCCCAACTCGCACAGTACATAGTTATGGCTCCAGATAAATGACTTCTGCTTGGATTGAGGCTCGCCGAAAACGCAGCAATTCTTTTACCAACTCCAATCCTCCCTCGCTGGAAGCAGGCTTAACAGTCATCTGCTCAAGCACAGGAGAGTTCGAAAGCAAAAACTTAATGCAATCAAGTTCAGATCCGATGCCAGAGATGCCAGCTATTTTCACTAGTCGCAGTTGGCCAAATAGGCACTTCCAATGGTCATCTCCCCAGAAACCAGCTAGTGGTCCCACAGCAGCTTGTTCCTCTGGGCGACCCTACATGGTTGCTGAATATCATAAACTTGCAATCTCCCTATGTGGTGGCATAGGATGTAAACTGACCAGACATTTTTTTTAAAAAAACAAATCGTGATGCAATCAACATAAAATTCCACATAAGCAAATGAGAGGTCACTTACCAACATCTCTATTTCTTGCAAGTTAGGGCAGCTTTTCAAGAGGCAAAAGGCAACTGAATTCTCTTCAAAATCATTGAAATTTATGCGTATAGAAATGTAGTTCAAATCCATGCATGATTTTGGCAACCTGCTTGGAATTTTGCCGATAGCCAAATACTGGAGAAAATAAAAGAGAGAAATGATGGAATAACTTGTAAATCTTATAATAAGGTGGTGTTTTTCCACTAACCCTTTACACATACATATATATATTGAAAACAAGGGCAAAGATTAATGCAGTTCAAAAACAATTAATTTACTTTAGATGCTCTTTATAATTTCAAGGGGGACTGATGTACAATAAATAAGATTGGTAAAGAAATTACCTTAATAAAGTAACTCTGAATCTCAAGCCTTCGAATATGGGGCAGATTAACAAAAAACCTGAGCATTTTACTAGAACTCCCACGAGACACGTTCCGATCATTTATGCCATTCACATACAATCCAATGGAAACCAGGGTCAACAGAAAAGTATTCTCGAAACTAACATCATCAAAAATACCTCCAACGTCAAAAAATTGAAGATTGGGAGCATTGATTTTAAGATGAGTAAAACCATCAAAGTTCATCAATGTCAACCTCTCGAGCAAAGCACAGCTAGAAATTAGATTCTCAAACACCTCCTGTGCCAGGGTAACATGCTGAAGGTCAAGGCTCTTCAAATTACGGAATCCTTTGAAAGCCAAAGGAGGTTTCAGCAAACAATTAAATAATTCCAGATGAATCAAGTTCTCAAACGAGTACAGACAAGAAGGCAACTTATACCTCTGCCCTTTCCATATCTCAAGTACAAATTCCTTGGTAGAACCTCTAGATAAGTGAAGAATCCATCGATCAATATCACTAACACCTAAAAGGTCGCGGTGAGATAGTTTGAACTTGTAGATTGGACCATTGTGAAGTAAAAGCACATGATCGATAATATTGACAAGCTTATTCTTGACTATAGTTTGATCTTCTGAAGTTATCGAGATACATTGAGTATCGAACACAAGATGAGGAATATGAGACCATTTGTACCTCCATTTTCTTGATAAATTACTAGTTCTCACTGCATCTCTAATTGGCAAAACTGATAAAATTTGGTCTAAAACATGCCCAGGCAAGCTGCTAATTCTGTCCAACTCCGTGTCCATTTCACACGGGAAGTTGGGTGGTTCTCTTTGCTTCTAATATATTGACACAAAAAAAAATAATCAGCAACCAGTTATCGAGAAAAAGTGGATGTTAACAAAAATTTAGTACAGTCACGAGAACAGGAGCTACCTACAGCAATAATGACGTTAAGCTAGATTTTCTCAAGGAAATTTCCAAACCCAACAAAATCTGATTCACCAGCGAAAGAAGGATGATAGCTAGAATGGGTATTTTAGGGTTTAAAATCTTGAAGGCAAAATGATTGAAAATGCAATAAACAAGAGAATTCGTGTGTGTGTTTACGGTATCAAACGGAACTGGTTGAAGTTGCACAGTAATTGAATGGAATTATTTTGATGACTTGCCTGAGCGGTGGAGGAGCACTGGAGCAGCAGCAATTTCAATGGAACTGAACGGAGAGAGCCGAGCTCTTCTTGTAATCCTCCAACGTGGAAAATCCTCGTTCTTCGTTGTCACGAGACAAATTTAAACATGAAAAAAAGTAAAAATGTAGAGGCTACCTGCAATGTGGACATCCCCTTTGAAATTTCTATCTCCTACTAGTCTTTATTTATTTTTTATTTTTATAAAATAAATCTAATAAATAACTTACGGTAATAATCACTGCCTGAAGAAAAAAAAATAGAGAAGCCAACTTTTCTCTTTACCTTAACTTGTTTGTATCTTGCTAGGGAGAGTAGCTTTCTATAAATATATTAAAATAATATTTTTTTATTTTTTAAAAAATATTTTTGTATTAATTTATTAAAATAGTCTAAAAGGACTGTAGTTTTTTAATTTGAATCAAAAAATCATTTTTTATATATTAAAATATCTAAAAAAAACATAGTTTTTTAATTTGAAGCAAAAAACATTTTTTTTATTTAAAAAAAAAAGTATTTTTCAAATATTTCCTGAATAGACCCTTAATAGTCATCAAACTCGGACGCGGAATAGTCGTAAAATAATTATATTACCAACCAATTTAAAGCTTGTTTCAAACGAGTTTATTTTTATTTATTTTGAAAAAAAATATTACAATTTAATCCCAATAATTAAACATACTAATTTATCACTTGGTTAATTAAATGTTTTTTATTTATTTAAAACAATATCATAATGTTTTAAAATAACCCTTAAATTGACTTACTAAATCACATATTGATTGACGAACTCACAATCAATAATTATATATATAAATAAATAAATAGAAAAGGTTGTGCCCATAAACACGGCGATTCCCAAACAAGAAGCATTTCACAGTCATCGTTTGAAAACAGGCATCCTGGGTGAGAGTGAGGTGTACTAAACCGAACTTGTCGACCCAATAAATACCTACTCTAAATAAATCAACAATAAAAAGATTGTTTAATGATATTGCACCAGTTATTTTTTAAAATAATTTAACTTAAAAATACATCAAAATTATATACACACACATTAAAATAATTTAAAAATATTACAAAAAGGTTAAATCATCCGGCCATGAGCATTTTTCGTTTTGTGCGCATTTTTTGTCTTGTGCGCACTACAAAAGTCTGCTGGGTTCTACGATTTTGGACTTTTAATATTGCATGCCAATGGAGGCCCAATTAGTATAGAAGATGCCCAGCCAACTTATTAGGCTTGAATAAATAACAAGAATAAACCCAGCCCAATCTATAAAACCTCTCGAGGGCCTGTCAAGGAGAAGATAAAAATAAGGGGAAAACGAGAGATGCTGCACAGATGATTCTAACCGTCTACACGCGTCCAATGTAGACCCTAATTATTTTTTTAATAGTAATTAAAATATAAAATTTATTATTAAAAACAATATAAATGTTCATAAATCCTAATTTAGCAATTTTTTACTTCACAGACAGTTTAATCATTTTATTTTAAGGATTCGGAAAATATTTTCTAGAATGGAGAGAAGTTTCTCGATCAACCTTTCTAAAAATGAACAAACACTAGAAAGTCTGTAAAGTATCCTCAAAAATCAAATGCCCTCTGATATTATGACCGGTGTCTGTGAAAAAGCATAAACTGCTAGTTAAAACTATTTATACTATTTTTTAATATTTTTAGATTAATAAATAATAACAATTAACTAATTAACTAATTGTAACTACCCAGTGTTTTAGTAGTCAAACATAAACGGATAGTGCAAAACTAAAAGTAAACATTTTCGGTACAGTTCAATTTTTATTAATAAAAACAAACAAAAATCATAAAAACCAAACCGAACCAAGTTTAAATTGACCAATTTGGATTCGTTTTTAACAAAAAAACTAAAAAATAGTTTCAATTTTTATTTTATTTTTTTATTTTAACCTAGTTTTACCTTCTCTCATTTAACTAGAATAGAAACAAACCAAAAAATTTAAACTTTGACAAGATAATAAAAGAAATTATAGTACTTTTTTTAATTTGAACAGGTTCAATTCAATTTTGATGTACCATTTTTTTACTTAAAAACCCAAAAACCACACAGGACCAGAAGTTAAAAAAAAAAAAAAACTAATTGGATTAATCGGGTATTTTATTCAATTTGATTTTTCTCAGTTATTTTTTTATTTTAATTGATTTTTCAGTTTTTTTTATAATCCCTGGTGCAGACACATAAACAGTGTATTTTCTATTTACATGTGGATGGGAAGTTTTTTTCAATAATAGTGTCCGCCGAACTCGCACAGTTTAATGGTTATGGCCCCATATAAATGACTTCTGCTTGGATTGAGGCTCGCCGAAAACGCAACAATTCTTTTACCAACTCCAATCCTCCCTCGTTGGAAGCAGGCTTAACAGTCATCTGCTCAAGCACAGGAGAGTTTGAAAGCAGAAACTTCATGAAATCAAGTTCAGACCGGGTGCCAGAGATGTCAGCTATTTTCACCAGTCGCAGTTGGCCAAATAGGCACTTCCAGTGGTCATCTCCCCAGAAACTAGTCAGTGGTCCCACAACAGCTTGTTCCTCTAGGCGACCCTACAGGGATGCTAAATATCATAAACTTGCAATCCCCCTATGAGGTGGCATAGGATGTAAACTGACCAGAAAATATTTTCTTAAAAAAAAAAAAATCATATGATGCAATCAACATAAAATTCCACATAAACACATAAGAGGTCACTTACCAACATCTCTATTTCTTGCAAGTTGGGGCAGCTTTTCAAGAGGCAAAAAGCAACGGAATTCTCTTCGAAATCATTGAAATTCATGCGTATAGAAATGTAGTTCAAATCCATGCATGGTTTTGGCAAATTGCTTGGAATTTTGCCGATAGCCAAATACTGGAGGAAATAAAAGAGAAACAAATGATGGAATAACCGTAAATCTTATAACAAGGTGGTGTTTTTCCATTAACCCCTTAGACATACATACATACATATATAAAACCTAAATTTTCAAATCTTAACATTACAAGTATTGAAAACAAGGGCAAAAATTGATTCAGTTCAAAAACAATTAATTTACTTTAGATACTCTTTATAATTTCAAGGGAGAGTGATATACTATAAATAATATTTATGGAAAAATTACCTTAATAAAGTAACTCTGAATCTCGAGCCTTCGAATATGGGGCAAATTAACAAAAAAACTGAGCAATTTACTAGAACTCCCACGAGACATGTTCCAGTCATTTTTGACATTCTTATACAATCCAATAGAAACCAGGGTCAACAGAGAATTATTCTCGAAACTAACATCGTCAAAAACACCTCCAACGTCAAATAATTGAAGATTGGGAGCATTGATTTTGAGATGAGTAAAACCATCAAAGTTTATCAATGTCAACCTCTCGAGCAAAGGACAACTAGAAATTAGATTTTCAAATACCTCCTGTGCTAGAGTAACATACTGAATGTCAAGGTTCTTTAAATTTCGGAATCCTTTGAAAGCCAAAGGAGGTTTCAGCAAACAATTAAATAATTTCAGATGAATCAAGTTCCCAAACGAGAACAGACAAGAAGGCAACTTATACCTCTGCCCCCTCCATATTAGAAGTATAAATTCCTCGGTAGAACCTCTAGATAAGTGAAGAATCCAACGATCAATATCACTACAGCCTAAAATTTTGCTGTGAGACAGTTTGAACTTGTAGACTGGACCATTGTGAAGTAAAAGCACATGATCGATAATATTAACAAGCTTATTCTTGATTACAGTTTCATCTTTTGAAGTTATCGAGAAGACTCGATAATCAAACACAAGATGAGGAATATGAGACCAATTGTACCTCCATTTTCTTGATAAATTACTAGTTCTCACTGCATCTCTAATGGGTAAAATTGATAAAATTTGGTCTAAAACATGTGCAGGCAAGTTGCTAATTCTGTCCACCTCCTTGTCCATTTCACACGAGAAGTGCTTCTAATATATTAACAAAAAAAAAACTAACTCAGCAACTAGTTATCAAGGAACAATAAATGCTAATAAAAAAATTAATACAGTCACAAGAACAGAAGCAACTTACAACAATACTGATGCTAAGCTAAATTTTCTCAAGGAAATTTGGAAGCCCAACAAAATCTGATTCACCAGTGAAAGGAAGATGATAACTAGAATGGATATTTTAGGGTTTAAAATCTTGAAGGCAAAATGATTAAAAATGCAATAAAAAAGAGAATTTGTGTGTGTTTTACGGTATTAAATGGAAGTGGTTTATGTTGCACAATAACTGAACATAGTTATTTTAATGACTTGCCAAAGAGATACGGGAGCAACAATATTTTAAATGGAACTGAACAGAGAGAGCCTAGCTCTTCTTATAATCCTCCAACGTGGAAAATCCTATCCTTTGTTGTCACGAGGCAGTATCCTAAATCAATCTGGTCGACTAGGATATCTATTTTTAATAGAGTATTAAGCGAGTCAGGTATCTTAAACCAAACTTATTAATTTGAATATATACTCTAAATAAAGTAACAAGTAAGGTAGGTATCATAAACCAAACTTGTTGACCCGGATATGTACTTTCAATAAAATAACAAGTGAGCAAGGTATCCTAAACCAGACTTGTCGATCCAAATATATACTTTTAATAGAGTAATAGGGGAGCAAGGTATCCTACACCAATCTTGTCGACTCGGATATCTACTTTCAATAAAATAACAAGCGAGCAAGGTATCCTAAACCAATCTTGTCGACCTGGATATCTACTCTTAATAAAGTAACAAGTCAGTTAGGTTATTCTAAACCACACTTGTCGACCTCGATATCTATTCTAAATAAAAAAATGATATTTTTAAAAAAAATTAAAGGTTTTATAGAGGTATTTTTTAAAAGAATATTTTACACACACACACATTAAAAATTATTTTTCATGACAAAACGTAAAAATAATTAAAAAATATTAACAAAAGAAAACAAGTTAAATCATTCATTCAATTGTCAATCAATCACCAAATGCCATGAGCATTTTTTTGTCTTGTGCGTACTACAAAAGTCTGCTCGGTTCTGTGATTTTGGACTTCTAATATTGCATGCCATTGGAAGCCCAATTAGCATCGAAGATGCCCACCCAACTTATTAGGCTCGAATAAATAACTAGAATAAACCCAGCCGCAGCTATAAAACCTCTCGAGGGCCCGTGACCTTCACGGATCACGATCCTAACTCCAAGCGACTTGCCGAGCACGAAGGGCTACTTGGATGTCGTTACTCTCTGGTGTTTGATAAGAAACATTCAAACCCGAGACTTTGAGGTGAGAGGGAGGACTTGAATGTCAGTTACGTACAATAAGCTTACACGTCCACACATTGCAAAGAAAACAAGAAGAGAGCTTTGAGTTAGCTGTTTAATGCAATGTCTGCCTGTTTTGATTTTGATTCGGCTAACGAGATTAAAAAAATGAAGAACTATTTTGAAAACTTAGAAAGTTAAGTGCATCTGTCAAGGAGAAGATAAAAAATAAAAGGAAAAAAGAGAGAGGCTGCATAGATGATTCTAACCATCTAAACACGTCCAAAATACACCCTAATTATTGTTTAATAGTAATTAACACATAAAATTTATTATTAAAAACAATATAAATGTTCATAAACCCTAATTTAACAATTTTTTACTTCACAGACAGTTTAATCATTTTATTTTAAGGTTTCGGAAAATATTTTCTAGAATGGAGAGAGGTTTCTTCTTTGATTGAAATCCACTCCATCAACCTTTCTAAAAATGAACAAACACTAGAAAGTCTCTGTAAAGTATCTAATAAAACAAACGCCCTCTAATATTGTGACAGGTGTTCTGAAACACACACTTCCAGTCACGTGATGCAGCTCTTTCTTGAAAAAGAAGGTAAATTGAAAACCAACCAGGCACATTCTTAATTCTACCCTCTCGACAATCCCAGTTTACAAACAATCCTCGCTTTCTCTCCAAGAATTTTCTTCATTCTCAAGCAACAATTCCAACTTCGCCATCTCTTCATTTTGTTCTTCATTCCTAAGCCAAGAAACCACATCATCCGTGGGCTCTAAAGTCAAATGGTTCACACTCACCTTGAATTCAAGACTAAATAATCTAAATATCTAATAAGCGGTCCATTGTTGTATTTGCTCTTTTTATAGTCTCATATTTGATCACTATTGCCACTAATATAATGATTATTATAAATTTATATGATTGTTAATTTTAAAATTTATAAAATTAATTAAGATATGCATATACTAGCCCGTATATATACGTTAATTAAACAAAAAAAATTAGATAATCCAACTTGGCACTCGTAACCCACATACACCTTCTCCTCCTACCTGCTTCGATGGTCGTCAGTAATAGCAAAGGCAACTATGGCTGCCACCACCAACGCAAGTTTGCGAGACACCCAACCATGCGAACGACCATTACATCCACCAAGGCAAACTCAATCTCCACTGTCATTATGTGCTAACTAAGGACTTTATCATCTTGATTTGCTTGGCGTTTGACGTTTTCTTAATTTTCTTGTGGATTCGAGAATGATGGAATGTTTAAATTCTTGAATTGGGTCATTGGAGGTTGATGATAGCGGGTTATTAAAGTTTTAAAACAACAGTGTAGTGATATATTTATATTTTGAAATAAAACTCAAACACAACCTCAACATAATAAAACAAACAAACAAAAAAAAAACAATTAATGGGTTCAGGCTTAAAAAATATTTTTTATTTATTTGCATTTGATTTTAAAGCTTATTTATTTTTGGGTTTTGTCTTTGGTCTAACAAAAAGGATATTTTGTGGAGATATTTTTATGTATTGAAATAGAACTCAAACACAACCTCAACATAATAAAACAAACAACCTCAACATAATAAAACAAAAAACAATGGGTTTAGGCTTAAGAAATTTATTTAATCATTATACATTTAAAAACATTTTTCAAAATTTTTATTAAAAAAATTACAATTTATAATTTCTTTAAAACAGGAATCATAAAAAGGCATAAATAAATAAATTGCGACTTAAATTAAAATAAAAATAGGTTAAGGATTGATCTCCTGGCTAATTTTTTATCTACTGAAAGCTCACCTCACCTTTTGAATTTAATTTAATGGTTAATTTGTGTGGGTGAGGTTAGGAACCACACAAAACACAAATCTGTCTTGCATATTAACCAGAGTTGTACGTATTTGGGACATGTCTGACAATCTCCAAGCCACAGGTTTTAACGTCTAAAGTTGAGTTCAGCACGACAAATTATGGAAATTCATTTACTTCTACAACTTCTCTTTTTCCGAATTAAAGACAAATTTTAAACGAGTTCCTTCCCTAGCAAGCAGAAAGATGGATCCCTTCGGCAATGTATGGGAAAGCTTTCGAGATTTACGACATTTTATCATGCGGGCTTGCTCATTGGCACATGCGCTTCAGAATTAAGTAATTGTGCACCGTATTTCTTTGCTCGAAGATCTTTCAGTCTCTCTTGTTCATCAACGTTCACTAGATTTTGTTGGAAAGCAAATCAAATACCAAATTCTACGGGAACCAGAGTAGGAAAGTCTTCCTTGTAATTAATTATTTATTTCCTGTAATTGCTGTGTAAATATTCTTTCCTAGTTAGAATATATATTTCCCTTGTTAGGATTGTACTCTCCCTGTATAAGAATTACGATTGATCAATGAAATAATTAATTCAGCCATAATATCTTTCATACCAGTTTTACAGATTTGCTAGCTAGCTACATGATCGCAGAGGAAGTACGTGGACCCAAGGGTAAACAAGATGTGGTCCTTTTTAAGTTGATATGTAGAAGTTGGTTCCAAAGTCAATAATTCCTAACCTAACACCAAGAGAAATTTGTGATCCAATTCCGAAGATATATATGAGATGCTTGACTTCTTATAATTTCTCCAACTTCACCGCCAAAAGGCCAAAATTTCTCCACTTATACATTTAACCTCTCATTTTACGTAAAGTCGAATGAACTAGCTACTTGTCCCTCTGTCCATCTACCTCTATCAAAACATTTCTGCGTTTATTTATCCAGGCACTGCATGGGATTCACAACTTAGGAACAGCTAGCTGCCTCTGTAGTGTGGTGGATCAAGAGAAAGAAAGAAATGGGAAATTGGAACACAACTTGTGCTTGTACGAGGTAAGCATCAATCTTAATAATTTCTCGGCTTCTTTTCTTCTTCCTCGTATTGTTTAAGGTATACTGATCATTAAGTGTCGGTTTGTTCATGCTTATGTATATATATATAATCTGTATATATTAGATCTAAGTTGACGAGGAAGCAAATGGATTCCATGAATCATAATACTCATCATGAAGGAATAAAGACTGTAAAGGTGAATAAGGTCTGCGACTTCTCAGGAAATTCAGACCTTTGCATTTGCGCAGTGACCTGGAACATGAATGGACAGGTAAAATCCCTCGCGCTTGATAAAAAATTACCAAGCTTCCCTCTCTTCCCTCTCTCTCTCACACACACTGTTTGTTAATCTTCGTAATTAATATAAGCTCATTGATAATTTTCTATGATCTATTCGATCGTATTGCTTTACAGGTTGTTTATGAAGACTTGGTGGAGCTGGTTGGGAGCAACTCCAAGTCTGATCTACTAGTGGTAGGTTTGCAAGAGGTGCCTCGAAAAAACATCGCGCCATTATTGCAGACAGCACTTGCGGATACTCATGTGTAAGCCAGCCACCCAGCCTTTTCTTTTCTTCTTCTAAAAGCTCCTTTAGTTTTGTTTTTTTGAACAACTCTTGTTTCGAGAAGCAGGAGACCGTAAGTGTGGATAGAGAGGATCAAGACCACAAAATAGATATGAAGTGTTCTTTCAAATGATAGAGCCATATAATTTTTTATGGCTTTCGATTTTTCTGAATTTTTGTGATAGCTTCTGGCCATGGACATCCTTTCACTTTTCATTTTCATGTGTCACCATCTGCATGGAAAAACTTAGTATATCCATTCAGTTTAATGTGGCCCATCATTAGCCCAATAGCGTAAAAGGATGGGCCCAAAAACTATTTGTTTCATGTCATCCACGACTTGGGTCAGCAGTGTTTCATCAAATGGACTGCAAATCCAAAATCCTATGAATTCTAAATGTATAGATGTTCATGGTAGTTCTATTAGTCAACTTGGTTATATCTACACTTGGTTTTATGCTTCAATTTTTAATTAAATTAGATACAATTTTTAATTAAATTAGATAAAATTTAATTTAATTAACTTAATATGTTGATTTACAATCCAATTAAAATTTTATTTTTATTTTTTTCAAAACAACACTATTTTAATTATTTTTTAATTATCATTTTAAATTTATCCGTATTAATTCACCCAACTCACAAGTATAATTGTTTTCTAGATCAAGTTTAATATATGTGGATATTCAATGGAGTAGTTTGTTAATGTATTGATAATGACATTTATATGGTCATGCCAAATCTGTAATATATTATTATATGGTGTAAGGAAATGCTTATTGTATAAATAAAATAGAAAAAACTAATTTTATGCATATGAGAAAACCACTATAGCACGTAGTTTATTAGATGTTCAAACTATTGGAAGTACTTCGAATTTTCCACCAACATGATGCTAACGAAACTATTTGCACTAAAAAAAATTAACTTTGAAATGAAGCCTGCTAGGAAAGGCAATCATGCAATCTCTTCAGCTTTATGTATTTGGAACTCAGAACTCGGGGGTTTTTATCGAAGGTGAGTAAATTAATTTCCAAGGTTGAAATTACTTCTCCATGCCTCTCTCGATATATATATATATATATATATATAGTTCACTTCTGAATTTTTATTTAGACACACTTGGTTATATATATATATATATATATATACACACTATATATATAGTTCACTTCTGAATTTTTATTTAGACACACTTGGTTCAGAATTGAAGGTGGATAAACATTCTGTTGGTGGGTGTGGAGGGTTGATTGGAAGAAAGAAAGGAGCTGTGGCAATCCGCATGAGCTACAATGGCATCCAAATGGTGTTCATCTCTTGCCATCTTTCCGGTACGACCCCAGTTTCATTTATACGTTCCTCGTCTCGATTTATGGCAATCCCAGTTCACTCATGGGCAGAGTCCTCAGCTCAATTGTTTTTTCCTTTGTCCCTTGAAAATGCCAACATATATTTAATCTCAATTATATTCTTACAAATTATAAATTACATTGCAAAAGGAAAAATCTAAAACTAAATATTGTTTTGCTGCAGCTAAGTTCATGCTCTGGTGAACACTTAAACTTAAAAATAAAAACACATATGATATTAAATACTACATTTAATGTTTATTTATTTTAATTTTATTAACTTTAAATTAATTAAAATATAAAATAGATTTTATAACCTTGTATGCAGCAACGCACGGATACTCTACTAGTAATTAATGTTGATGAATCATGTCGAATATCGATATGCAATCTGGATTGTTGTCGTGAATGCAGCTCATGCTCGAAACGTGGAAGAGAGAAATTCACAATGCAGACACATATCACACAGCCTTTTCTCCAAGCATAGGAATCCTTACAGGAAGCCTGCTCAAGTCACGGTATGGCTGGGAGATCTTAATTACAGAATACAAGGGATAGAAACACATCCAGTCAGAAATATTATACAGAAAAACCTTCACAGAGTAAGTTGAATCTTAACATGACATTATTATTATCGCATTATCAATCATAATTAATTTGACGTGATCAAATCTTGATCATAATGCGCGCAGTTGCTCACCGGCAATGATCAACTCTTACAAGAAGCTGAAAGAGGACAGGTGTTTGATGGATACTGCGAAGGGACACTGACTTTTAAACCAACGTACAAGTACGATGTTGGGAGCAGCAATTACGATACAAGTTACAAGGTCGTCACCGAATGTTCTCTTTTAATTAGTTGCTTCTTTGACTCGATAATTGGTGATCGATCATCACATAAATTTGGTTCTCGTGTTAACTTCACAGGTCCGAGTCCCATCATGGACAGATCGAATCTTATTCAAGATTCGAGACACGGAGGAAATCAGGGCAAGTTTGCATTCTTACGAGTCTGTCGATGACATTCACAGTTCAGATCACAAGCCAGTTAAAGCTCACCTCTGTTTGAAAGTTAATGAACAGACATAACCTGCCAATAGAAATCAAATTTTCTTTTCTTTGTGGTATCAGCTTGTGCTTTTTTGTGTCATACCACAGTCTAGAAGGCAAAGTTTATAATTCATCAAATTATGATAAAAAAACAAACATAATCTGTTTACATAGTGATATAAACAAACATAAAAAATCCAAAAACAAACAAGAAAATAATCAAAATCCAAAAATGACTGGTAATAATTAAGAATACAAGAACAACATTTTCCAACATTAATTGAAGGTATTCCCAACCTTGACGGTTACCCCCTGCAAAACTAGGATTATATGAGCTTTTGATTGAGTTTAGACGTTTGCTTAGACTAATCAAAATCTTCTAAGGAATCAAAATTTTGTTTACACTTTATCATCTCTCTCTCTCTCTATATATATATAGTTGATAAACATATCCGTTCTAATATTTGTTCACTTAAAGCCATATTGCCGACATTGGCTATATCACCACCGAGACATTTCAAAATGGATCACCTGGCCGACCAAAATTGAAAACTGGATCATTTGACCCCTTCTAAGGGATGGAGAAATGCACAGAATGTAGTTAATTGTATGAAAATCGTTTTTTTTTTTTTGGTTTAATTTCCTCTGTATTTTAGGCATAAATTGGAACCCTTTCATTTCCCAATAGTCAAAAGTCCATGAAAAGAAAAAAATGCAAACAAAATGGACGCGTTTATTGTTTTGACCGACAGATGAAATGATCGACGTGTGAAAACGCAGAGCTTCCAAGTATGCACGCCTAAAAAGTCGGCTACTCATATTTTTCTATCTGAAAGGACAAAAAAGGTAAGTACATTTTCGAGGAAGAAGAGGTATCGTCCGTACCCTTTGTTTCAAGAAGAACACAGTTGTTTTATTTTACCTTTGTTATGAGTTTGGAAGTTGGACTTGTCACTCGCGCTAAAACTCGATTACATCTTGTCTTTAATTTGATTATTAAAAGCTAAAAAATTAAAACTTATAAAACACGATATAACTACCGTTCTAAACATCCTTTTATTAAAAAAGTCATATAGTTTTGCATACAATCTGGATTCAAACTACTTTATTGGTCGGCCACACCCCTTGTAAATGGACTTCGGTATCTTTTCTCATTTTGTTTTTTAAAAAATAATCAAATTCTAACCATTTGTTCCTTTATTTTTACACGAAATATCTTCAGAATACTGATAGAAGTGACTATCATTTTATATTTTATTCATTTAAATTAAAGATATATATACTAATTGATAGTTAATTTATTTAAGTAATTTACTAAATTGAAACTATTGTCCAAAAAAATAGCAATAAAAATCATATTAGCTTTAATATATAATTACAGATTAATAAATGTATTTTAAATGAGATATTGAGCGATGGATACTTCTAGAAGTCTAGAACAATTACAAATTAACAAGAGAACTGTTTCGGGACTTCAAAGTTCGGCGAAACTGTAGATCCCTGCACCTCGCGCCAACTAGACAAACCTGTTTTTGGCTGGAGTCTCCTTGTCGAAGGTCAGCAAGGACCCTACATGCAAAATATATGTTCTGCGAAACCAAAATCAAATCACAGTATTGAATTCTGAATCTTTGTTAAATTATTAGAGCGGGGTTTCGATTAAACTTCGTCAATCATCAGAGTGTTGGAGGCTTATTAACAAAAATCCAAATAAATAAACCCAACACGTTTTGTTTCTCTGTACAAATTTGACTTTGAAATTGCGTACGATTCTGGCAGTTCTCATTTCCTTGCGTATTTGTCTCGCATATTTCTTAACTCTATACACTATCTTCAACTCACTTTCCATATCCCAAATCTTCTGCACATAACAATTCTGCTCATTGGTTTTCCTTGTAGATAATTTTCTTTTATACACAAAAGAGACGGAGAAGGACTCAGAGAGAGAGAGAGAGAGAGAGAGAGAAAAGGCGTTGTTAGCTGCAAGAAAATAGTCTTCTTTTCGGGACTGCAAATATTTGTAGATTTTGAGCAAATTGGGGTCTAATCTGATCTGTGCTTTTTCTGTAATAGGTGAATATCTTCCACTATTTGATTTTTTCCTTGCCTTTCTTTTTTCATTCTCTTCAGAACCTGAAATCAAAAGGTTTTGTGTCATGAATTTTATGGGCATGTTGAGCTGGAAGAATCAATCCTTTTATCTCCCCTTTTCTCTCTTATATTGATTTGAGCTGGTGGGCGTTGAGGGCTATTGATGTCCATGAACATATTTTGTAGCTGAAACATTCCGGGACATTACAATGCCTGGTTGGTGATTTTTCTTGATATAGCTTATTCGTGTTTTTGCGCTGGCTGTTGAATAGGAATAGCTATAGAGTTGGTTCTCCCTGGTATTGGAATTAAGTTTCTTGGAAACACATAATCAGTGGGTTGCAGGGATGCTTAGCTGCCATAGTCAAATTGAATATGAGCATTGCTTGCAATGTAGAATGTAGACCAAGTTCGAAGCTTTCATGTCAAGTTGGGAATTGCATGCCAGCATAGGCTTTTCTTCCTTCCCTCTTATGGACAGTCCCGCAAGTTTCATGTCATGCCAGTATCACTGAGTGAATGCTTTCTGTTTGTTGGTGATTGCTAAGCCTGCTGCATTTTGTGTCTTTTATTTTGGCTCCGTTGATTGACTGATTGATTTATTTTGCAGTTAAGAAATCTGATGATCATGAGCAAATAAACATACACGATATGGGTTGGCTTAGCAAGATTTTTAAAGGGCCCCGTCATCATATTGCAAGAGGGCATTATCATGGGGATTATGGACCGGATGCTAACTATAATGCGCCTTCTACTTCAAGGGTACTCACCCACTTGATTTAATCTTACTTGTTAAACCGTTGCTAATTGTAGCAGGAGATGCATAAAATAGTACTTCTCCTTTGCTGGCAGCCTGTAGCTTTTACATGAAATTACCTATAGAATCTTAGTAGCCGTGGTTGAAATTTTGTGGTAGTTAAGTCCAATCCCTGATCTGCTCTTCTTGCTTTGACATTTTTCAGTTTGGATAATGAATACAGGAAACATGGTTGGAGCAGGAAAATGAAAATATAGATCGTGCTATTGCATTATCCCTTATAGAGGACAGTCAAAATGGAAATAATGTCATTGGTGAGCAATATTGCAGTCTGATGCTATCAGTTGAACCAATTGGTTCTCTCACTACACTCACACTGTTATTCCTATACTTTGTTTGATTCATCTTCTAGATTGCCAATAACTTTTATTTGTTATTTGATTTTCTGAATTGGTTTATTTATTCATTTTTTAGTCCAGTGTAATATTTTGCAGTGCATCGTTGCCTTTTCAGCTCTGCTTTATCACTTTGCTTCATTCTCTTTACATCTTATGATCCAATATCCAATGCACCACAGCATATTAATAAGCTTCTCAAATTAATGGATAGATAATGAGATTCAAGTAAAAGAAGATGAACAACTTGCCAAAGCCTTACAAGAAAGTTTGAACGTTGAATCTTCTCCTCGATATGGAAATGGAATTCTTCAGTATGGGAATGGAATTCCATATCAAGGGAACACATACCAGCCGTATCCTGTTCACTTTCCAATGGGATTCAGGTATCTTATTTCTATAACAGATTAAGTTTGGTCCTTGATTCATTGTCAATTTCCACACCCCAATGTTATTTTTTCTTCTATGAATTCATTTTATTCATTTTTTATTTATTTTATTTACTTCTATTGTCACTAGCATATGTAAATAATTTTTTAATTCTTGTCTAGGATTTGCGCTGGTTGCAATACAGAGATTGGCCAGGGAAGATTTCTGAATCGACTCAATGCATTTTGGCATCCAGAATGTTTCTGTTGCCATGCTTGCAGCCTACCAATTTCTGATAACGAGGTGAAAAATGCAATTCTGAGTTGTTTGCTTATATATTAGATTGTTGATTCCATAGACCCCGCCATAGATTTTTTTTTTGAATTATTATTATAGTAATATGCAATGGATAAATTTAAGTGCATTCTTTCAATATAGTTCTCGATGACTGGAAATAACCCTTATCACAAGTCTTGCTGCAAAGAGCATTACCCTCCACGATGTGAAGTCTGTAAACTCTTTGTAAGTATCTATCCTAGAAATCTTCTGTTTATTCGTCCACTTAAAGTTTTGTGTTTCATTTCATTGTATGAATGGCCAAGTTTTGGGCAAATAAATTTTTATAACTGTTTCATCAGAAACCACTCTACTTATATAATGCTTAAACTAAAAAAATACTTTCCTTAGAATTTTTGTCCTGCCTTTTTTTATATTTTTTAATTGAACACCCCTCTGCTAATTTAATAGATCAGAACTATTTATGAATGCTCTTGAAGGTCAAGCCAAAGGATTCTCACTAGAACTTCTTTTTTTAAATGAGCCCGTACTTCATTGTTTTAAGAAACGTTGATGCTTACTGTACTTGGATGATAACTGTGAATGAGATTGCTGAGGTTGTTTATGAGTTGAGGGGGGGAGAGGATTTGCAGAGGCTAGAGATCCAAAAAGTGTTAATCATACTTAAAATCAATTTGATATGCTTATCATGTTTTATATTGATAAAACTGCTATTTGTAAATGTACTTATCGTAGTATTTCAGATACAGTACTCATATACAATTGGTGTTGCTTTTTTGTATATATATCCTTCGACAGATTCCAACAAACCCAGATGGCCTTATTGAATACAGGGCAAGTCCTTTTTGGATCCAGAAGTACTGTCCTTCTCATGAATATGATGGTACTCCTCGGTGTTGCAGTTGTGAGCGAATGGAGGTTAGTCTGGATGAATTCCTTGCGCTTGCAAAAACTTCCTTTTAAGTTTACTAAGGAAAATCCTGTTGAACTGGCTTTTCTAAATGTAATTCATGAGTATAATGCGTCTTCTCGTCACATGCAGCCACGAGACACTGGATATATTTCCCTTAATGATGGTCGGAAGCTCTGTCTTGAGTGCCTGGACTCAGCAGTCCTGGATACCAAGGAGTGCCAACCTCTTTATCTTGATATACAAGAATTTTATGAACGTTTAAATATGAAAGTGGAGCAGTATGTTCCACTACTCTTGGTTGAAAGACAAGCACTGAATGAAGCCCGGGTTGGAGAAAAAAATGTAAGGGGAAATGCATTGAAAAGATTTCGTATCGCCTGCCTGACTCTTTTCATTAGAAATAATTGGCTAACTACACATTGAAGCTATTGCCAGTTTATATAATTATCTTCTCTCGAAGATTATTCTGCCCATGTACAAAATCAAGCCATTATTAACGATCTACTGATATATTAAGTCATGCCAAACATTATTCTTTCTTCATCTCACTGAATTATCATGCCAAACATTATTGAACGCATAAAAAAATAGGAAATTACTTATTCCATGAATTTGGTAGTGGAATTTCTTTTCAATCAATTTAATTTGCTAAGTTGGTTCTGTAATTTCTAACTCTTGGACAGGGCCATTACCACATACCAGAGACTAGAGGACTTTGCCTTTCTGAGGAGCAAACCATTAGCACTGTAAGAAATTTTGGAATCTTCCATTTTCATTTTCATTTTGGTTTCTGTAGTTGGAACTTAGGAAATTTATATTGCAATCACCTTGAATCATCAGGTATCAAGGCGGCCAAGGTTTGGAGCAGGGAACCAAGTCACGAGTATGATAACAGAGCCTTACAAACTAACACGTCGTTGCGAGGTTACTGCAATTCTGATTTTGTATGGCCTCCCAAGGTATATCCTTAGTCACTTTTCTGCTACACTTTTACGTGAGGGATCCATGAAAATACTGAATAACAAGCAGATAATAGGAAATAGAAATGAATATTCATTGTCTGTATGCGAGTATTTAAATACTAAATAGTTCGGCCACAATTTATAACAAGAAGAAGCAGGAGGAACAAGAAATTAACACATCTTTTCATTTCTTTGACATGCTTCATGGATATTTAGTGGAAGATTTTTTATCTGCATTAGTTCTGTATTTTAATAGCAGTTGTTTTATGCATGTGTTGAAATCTTGATCAATACAGGTTGCTTACGGGGTCGATCCTAGCTCATGAGATGATGCATGCATGGATGCGGCTGAAAGGTGCTTCTTTATCCCGTGCTTTGTAGAGTTTTTTTTTTCTTTTTTCTTTCATTTATTGGCATCAAGATTTGACCTTTAAATGCTGGTTTATTTTCCCTGTAGTTTGCTCAAGCAAATGTTAATTGATGGGTGGCCCTTAAATAATTTCACTTGTGCAATTGCTTCTTTAAAAGTATCTGGGTCTGTTTTTTTGAGATTCTGACATTTTCTGTTTTTGTGAAAGGTATCCAAACTCTCGATCAAGATGTTGAGGAGGGCATTTGTCAGGTGCTTGCACACATGTGGTTAGATTCAGAGCTCGCATCCACTTCAGGCAGGAATGTTGCGTCATCCTCTGCTCCCAGAAAAACAAGAAACGGTACAAGATTACCATTTGAGAGAAAGCTTGGGGAGTTCTTCAAGCATCAAATTGAATCAGATACATCCCCAGTGTATGGACGTGGATATAGGGCTGGTCAGCAAGCAGTGAGGAAATATGGCCTCGAAAGGACACTAGACCATATACGAATGACAGGGAAGTTTCCATATTGAAGTTCTAAGCTTGAATTTGCCCTTGCATTATCTCACGTCTCATACTGAATCACGCACTTGGGTGTATGCCAATGAGCAAGTACTGGACAGATATAGCCTTCGACGGACAGCTGACCTTAGTTATAAATGACAGAGAGCTTTCGATATTGAGTTTTTGAACTGTGACTTCTCACTATATCCTGCCATCCGTCGTTAAACCTCGGCCTTTTCCTATATGAGCCCAGGGCCGAAGCACATAGGAATTGATTCTCTTGAGAGCTGATTTTTAAGCCTCTTAAGCTATAGTGACACATTGAATAGGTTCTTTATTGTTTGATATATTACTCATCTTATTATAGAATTTCATTCTTTCATCTCTGTGCTCACTGTGGAACTCTGAAATGAGAAAAGCTATATGCAGAAGCAATCACCATCATTTTGTACATGTGAAAAAAGAATTAACGAGGATAGAATCGTGGGAATAAGAAAACCTACATGCAAATGACTTTTACTTCGAAATGGTTTCTGCTTTCCAATTAGTTTCACTTGGTGATGGACACCATAGTTGGGCTGCTTCATCGACAGAGTCGAAGTTTAATAATTATGATTTCTGTACATTTGCCTGAATTTTCAACAGAATTGATACCACTTCCTCCATACTAGGTCTCCTTGCTGGTTCTTTCATCAAGCAGGCTACGCTTACTTTAGCCAAGCATAATGCGAAGTCTGTCCTACAACTTCCTTTTAGAGCAGGATCGACTAAGAAATCTAGCTCAACTTCAGGGTTTTTATTCTCCATTATAGAAACTATTGCCGTTGAGAGTAGGACTTCCCTGTCATCCTGTGTGAAAACAGCATCTTTCCCTGTGATCAGCTCCAGCAGAATGACTCCAAAAGCATAAACATCAATCTTGGGAGTCACTTGTCCTTCCCGAACGTACTCAGGCGCCATGTAACCTATAGAGCCCACAACATGTTTTGTCATGGCAGCGCTTGTTGCTGCTCTCGCAAGACTGAAATTTGCAATCTTGGCCCTTAGATTGTTGTTTAACATAACATTGCTGCTTTTTATGTCATGGTGCACATAGGCAGGTTCGGTGAAGCTGTGAAGATAGTAAAGTCCATTAGCAACATCCAGAGCAATCCGAATTCTCTGGGCCCAATTTCCAGTTTCTTCGAACTTTTTACAGGACAGCCACTCTCTTAGAGACCCATTTGCCATATACTCCAAAACAAGGTAGAAATAGCCACGATTTTCGCATACACCTTCAAGCTTAATCAAATTGAAGTGGTTGATCCTCTTCAGAATGTTCACTTCCTTTGTTACATCTCTACTCATCTTCTTGGCAGCTAAGATCTCCCCACCAAACTCTCCACGATACACAGAACCATTTATTCTACTTTCTGAACTGAAATTTTCAGTAGCTTTCCTTACCTCTTCAAATTTGAAGACTTTCAAAATTTGCTCATAGCTTGCAATTTCGGCACGAATGTCTTCTGGCGCTAACTGTTTTCTTTCGCTGCCTCTCCTTGAAACCTTTTCTCTTGTCTTTTTGCAAGAGAGAAAAACGACAGCTGCGATGATACTGATGACTAGCAAAGAGCAAGCTGCAGCAAGCCCAGTAGACTCATAAAGTTTTTTCTTTGATCCTCTATTTCTAGGACTCAAAACTGATGGACGAGAAATGTCTGGGTTGCTGTGAATTATTGTTTTTGAACTTGTAGGCTGAGTAGGCAGAGGTATTAGAATTGTTGTATCAGGATAAAGAGTTGGATTTTCTTCCATACCATTGGCATCAAGTATATCCTTGGTGCTTGCTTTAAACCTGTCTGCAATATCAGGAATGTTATCATCTGAGCTAAGAGGGAAGGTCACAAGATACTTTGCTCCTCTTGTCATTTGATTCGTTGTAGGGCAAGCACATCGAAGTGGTACTTCCAGTTCCTCGTCAGGCAACAAATGATATTCACCATGTTTATTCACTTGCTTAAGCGCTGCACAAGTAGATAATCCCTCGTAAGTTTCATTCGCAATGACATAGTAGGTTCCTCGAGTAGTCGTGACCTGAATTTTAGTGATGGCTCGATAATATTGGCCAAAACAGGAACATTTTACAGGAACAATCACCTCATTGTTGATAGGGAACTCTGATAGCCTTGTAACATTGTTGATTCTTGCCAGCTCTTCTTGGTTTGCAGACATAAGGGCTGAGATCGAAGGCACCGAATTAAAAGAAGGTTGAGATTTGAAGATCAGAAAGGCCTGGCAAGATTGGTCCTGGCCATTACAGGTGTAAAGAAATGCAGAGGATGGTGCTGCATCATCGTTGGCGTTGCAGTCTAGTGCTGAATCCTTGGGGTAGTTTTGTTGAGCATTGGCACATGAAGTAAGAAAACTGAGAGTGAGCAAACTGAGAAAGAAGTTTACCATGGTTAATGTTGTTCAGGCGAGGAAACAACGATGAGTAGACAAATTTCAGAATTATGAGAATGACATGGAATATATGGACACTCTTTGTAGGGCTATCAGCAAGCGCGTGAAGGATTAAAAAATCCTTGAAATCGACTAGTTTCGTTTGCTTTTGTCTCAAAAAACGAAGCCCTTGATTAAAAAAATGAAGAACAGTGATCTTGACTTGACCAAGTTTTAGTGTTCAGGTATTGACGTTGTTTTTTAATGAGAGGATCATTCTGTCTTGGCTTGACATGATTATGGAATAAGGTATGTTAATCTATGTGAGGCAGGCTTCGGGCTGGCCTGGGAATCATGTCAAAGCAAGTCCCGACCAGCCCGGCTGGTCAAGCATTCAAATTCGTATTACGTCTTGAAAACGCGTTTTTTCAATTCTATGCTGCTAGCTTGCACCGGACGTACTTGAGAGAGGGGAGTGTATGCCTATTTTAGTGTACGTATATCTCTAACTATTTGTTTTATTTTAAATAGCTTATAAAATTAAATTATATTAGTATTTTTCACCTTGTTTTTCAAGATACAAACAAGAATTAAAAAATATTTGACTTTTTTAAAAAATATTTTTTACAAAAATATTTTTCAGCAAACAAATAAAACTAAAAAGATTTAGACGAGATTTGGAGACAAGAAAGGCTTACCTTCAGGCTCAGCTTGCAGCCTGAATTTCTCCATCCACTCGCAAGCACATAAAAAAAAACAAAGAAGGGTAGTTGTTTACTTAATTTGCTACAAGATCGGGCCCGAAATGGTCTCCAAAGGCTTCAATTTTCGATGCCTGGTTGAACCTCGGAACCAGGATCTTCGCAAGTGGCAAATTTTCACTGATAGATGTTAAACCTGCTTTGCTAGCATTATTAAAATATATATATATATATATATATAATAAAAAGTATTTGGCATTACATTTATTTATTTATTTTAAATTAAAAAAATAGTATTTTTAAATATTATCATATCAAAAAAATAATGTTTTTTTAAATATACTTTTATACAAAAAAAACACTTTCACAAACAATCACAACTACACCCTCAAACATACAGTAAAACTTAATTGACTGGTCCCTTTTTTAGTTATAAGAATTACCGGCAAAATCTAGTTTTTTTTTCCAAAATAAAAATAAAACTACAATCGATTTTAGTATAAAAGAAATAAATTCAATCATTGAGGCTTTTGTAGAGCCCATCTGTCAAGACTAGAACTTGTTAATTAGTTCTCCGTATTCCCCTTCAAATTAACCTATACCTGGATACTGTCTTGAGCTGTTTACGACTAAGAGGTGTTTGAGAATGTGGTTATAATTATTTTTCAAAATACATTTCATATTAAAATATATCAAAATAATATTTTTTTTTATTTTTTAAAAATTATTTTTGATATTAGCACATCAAAATAATCTAAACACACTAAAATAATTTCATTTAAACTGTAAAAAAAAAAAATTAGCAAAACACTGGTTGCACCCGTGTGGATACACAGGCACTAAGACTGACACAGAATCTTTGTGCCCAAAGACATCAGGAGGCTGGCTATTTGTTGAGGGTAGCTCCCAAAGGATGGTTTTCAAAGTTAGCTGCTAAGCCCTTGGCGGTTAAGTTCGCTGCACTGTCGATATGTTCAACTTTGCTGTTGATAATATTAATGCAGCAGTCAATGAGTTCTCTACTGGGATCAGATGCATGAGGGACTTTCTTTAGAGACTAAACTGCCACACGACAAGATTGCACCAACACTTTCCTAATTCCTCCTTCCCATGAAAGCATTAAGCCCTCAAATATGCCCCACAACTCAGATGACATAAAGCTCCTTCGCTTGCCCAGATTGAGCGTGAAGCCTAGAATTCAATTTTCAAATTCATCACTTATGATTCCAGCAGCACCTGGATTTCCCCTCAAAACCCCAGCCACGTTCAGCTTGGCTCCATCATCTGGGGATGGAAGCCGGGATACCAATTCGCTCTGCCTTGGTGATTTGGTATGCAATTCATAACTGAAATAAAGTACACGATTATCAGGATTTCGCAGTTTAGTTTTGACCTCCATGGAGTAAGATTTAAGATATCTTTCTCTATCTCCATTCACCCTCTCAAATGCGTTCTCCTGTAAAATGTTGCTGAGTTTCAGCTTCAACGACTCCACAAATCCTGGGGGAAAGTCTGCATCAATCATTAGCATCAGATAACTTTCCAAGACAGCTCTGCGAGGGATCCAAAGAGGTCATATCACCTCTGATCTTCTCAGCACCTCAATGATGAGCTCGTTCAGGTTTAGAAATTGCATGTTCGACAGTGGAATCCAAATCCTTGAAAGAATATAATATATTGGATTTTAAGGTATCTTCATCATCAACAGTTTCCTTGTTAGACTCCACAAATAACCTACTGGATGATTCTTTGGGAACAGGCACATCAATCCTACCTATAACAGTTCCACCTACAATATCAATTTCCATGTCAACAGCCTCATCTCTATCCAATCTAGGATGGTAATCATGTTCAACTCTCAAAGAAGAAGCCAACGAAGGGAATTTGTTACAAATAGTTTTATCATGCTTTGCATGCCGGAAAACACCCCATAAGAAGTTTCCCATTCCTGACCTTGCAATAATATCTGTGAAAGAAAAAATTCAGATCATGTCAACCAAGGCATCAACAAAATTATGCAAATCTCACGCATGTTCAGCAACAAAGACTATTGGACATTCGTAAAGATGACATGGCCACCAAGAGCCTTCCAATAATCTGAAAAGAGCCTAATGTTTTTCATGCAAGCTCAAATTGCTTTTATATTTTCAATTCATAACAGGCCATAGATTTGAAATGAATATTTTGCTAAATGGCTAAATCTAAGCCAGAGATTTGAAGCATGGTCATGAAAATTTGAAGCATGGTCTTTCTTGATACCTCAAAACTGCATCCATTAATTAAAGAGGACTATGGGAGGCATGTTTTTGGCTTTAACATCGACCATTTCAGATATTTTAAAAAATATCTATTATAGATCAAATACATCTTTATCTCCAAGTGACCATTTTGAAAGTTAAAAATAGTGAGTTTTATTTGTTCACTTGTGTCCATAAACACACATGACTATGTTGTTGACAAGTAAAAAAAAAAAAAAAAAGCATAAAAGTAAAGGGAAATGAATAGTACAAGTAGTTCATTGGTTATATCTCTGTTAATAATTTGAATTACTATAATTGGAGTACCTTTTAGTAAAGAAATTTAAAACTAGGCAAGCAAAGATGCAATAAAAAGATAAGGAATTTGGCTTCTCATGTCTGTCAAAGGATAAAATAACAAAGATGGAAAATAAACAAATTTAAACACGTGCGTCATGATCATTTTCTTTCTCAACTTGGTGCTTTGTCCTTTAGCTCTTGTTTCCCCTCCCCCCTACTCACAGACGGCTACAAAAGGTTGATATTAGCACTTCATTTAGTGCTGTGTGCTACCGGTCAACTCACAGAAAGGACAAATAACAACACAGTTTATGGTTGATGCAAATAATTCAATACGAGTGTTCTAGATATTCACAAAGAAAAGATACTCTAGTTACGATCTCAAACAAGAAAGATGAGGGATCAGAAGATGAACGTAAACATACTCATTCACTAATAGCTAAAGAAAAACTGAAAAAAGAGACAAAAAGCATACCCTGTGAGTCCACATGCAGCTGTTTAGATGTGAATATCAGCAGCTCCATACCATAAATGTAACTTCTTATAGCTGCATTTTCTGTTTCCATAAGCTGGAATAGGCTAGCATGGTTCTCTTTTGATCTACAAATCAATGGCTAATATTTAGTAAGCGCTAAAATATGTCTTGAAACAAATCAGCAGAGCTAAATTCCAAAAACTATGTACCTCTCAATATTAGCAGAGGGGAAAAAATAAAGTGCAATATCACTGAAATCAGGACAACTGTCTTGGAATAGGTCTTCCCAAATATCACATTGTGGAAGTAATTTAACTTGAAGGATTGATGGAATATTCCGTGAAGACTCGTAAGCTTTCCTATGTACTCTGCATGGCAGCTGAGCCTGGAATCCACCATAAAACATACGTGGTGCAGCAACATCAAACTTGAAGCCTCCCCTTGAGAAAAGAGAGGAGAAATCAATAGGTACTACAAAATTAGTTTCTATGTGAACGTGGATTGCTTTAGAGAATTCTGTAAAATGCATATCAGTAAAAAAAATAGGGACCTCGGAAACCATTCTACAAATCCAAAAGTATAAGTAAAAGGTTATATGAAACATAAGCAGTAATAACTAAACCATTCTAAAAAGCCAAACAAGTAACCGAAGGCCCTGATAAAAGAAATGGCAGGTCCCGGAAACCCTTTAGCTACTTGGTCGCCAATTGTGGCAAAATTAGATTCCAAGCAAGATATACATTACATTAAGAAAGACATAATAGAGATAAGTACATACTTCCAAGTCACATGCAAAGCAGGGAAATGAGGATGATACAGCCTAAGCTTAGGCAGAATATTCAACAGGTCTCTCTCTTCAACATCAGAAAAAGCTACAGCAACGGGGCAAGAGTTCTTTCCTGTAAATAGAAAAGAAGAAAGAAAAGGGAATCAAAATTCTGCCAAGTATGGTTTGAAGTACAAAGAAGAGCTTGCACGCTTGTTGCCTCCAGTTTTCAAAGTTGCTATCCTTAACGAAATGTTCTGTACAAAAAGTAGATGAAAAGAAAACACTTGTCACCTTTTGATGTTCTTGGAGACCGCTTATTATTATTTGATGAACTGGTTCGTATTCTTCCATGTACAGAGGGCTTTATAAGACGTGAAGGGATAATTCTTGGGGGGTTTGGAGGCACCCTAGTAGGGGAGATTTTTGAAGTGACAGAAGAATGAATAGTTCTGCATCTAAAGTTACTTATTGAAGGAGATTCCTTTTTAGTCGTTCCTGATGATAATCTAATGACTTCTTCCGCTGTAAGAAACTTCACTTTTCCAGTTGTTACTGCATGCTGCCTTTTAGAATGATGCGTCCCTCGCAGATTATCAGAAATTATCAGAGTATCATGTGATTCATGTCGCAAAGCATCAGAGCAATTCTGTGTGTCTTCCTTCCTGCCATATTCTAGAGAAACTGGTGAAGCTATGTCTGTGCATGATATACACGTTTCACATATCCAATCTTCTATGGTATCCTTGAACAAAACTCCCATGCAATAACTGGAAAAGAAGTGTCAACATAATTCTCATGAAATCATAAAACAGAATAATAAATTTAAGATACCGCTTGAGTATACTGAATGCATAGGGATCATTTTATACGAGGCTTAGAAGCTAAATAAAAAAATAAATGAAGGGCCAGACAACTGATATTGTAGCCTAGCCAATTTACACTAGTAAATTTTGCCCAGCTCTGTGATAAAATTTAACATTCCATGACAGCCATATATATCCGAATACAAGCGAATGAGCATGCACGGAGAGAGAGGGTCATCTTACAGATGTTCTTGAGATATTCCACATTTAGAGCAGGTTGCTATAAGTTCCCCAAACCCACCACTACCACATATGTCACACAGCTTCACCTGCAAGGTGGAAAAGATCACATGAGAGCTGTGATCCAAGATCATTGAATGGCAGCAATTAATGAAATCTTTTTGCCCAAGTAACAAACATTGCTATCAACTTTGAGTATCATAATTGATTTACTTGTTTGCTTCATGAGTATGGCTAATAGCTCTTAGCAAATCGCAAAGCAGAGTAAATACACCATTTGGCAAATTAATGTTCTGAACTCCATGGATATCCATAGATTAAGAATATATTCAAAATGCTTGCCAGGGATCCAATGTTCTGCCAAAGATAAGACAAATTGGATTTCTCCAATTTTTTCTTATTCTTTCCCCCCTTCTATCTGTCCTTGATTGATATTTGGAGAAGAGGGAATCAACTTACTTCTCTTTGAAGGAGAAACATGACTATTTATACAACTTAGACCACGACTCGAGCACAAAATTGCCCCAGTTGATATAGTTTATCAACCCCAGATAATTGATTCTTTGTCAACTTGATCTAACAAAACTTTGCTATAGATTGTTCTATACATTGCCCTTGGTCAATAACTCCCCTCGCCACCTCCTCGGAAAACCCCTAGTAAGCTCCACACCATTGTCAAGTAATACTCATTAATTAATATGCAAGCACGTTTTATCTGACAATTACTCTTCCAAAAACAAAAGAAATTTTTTAAAATAATAGTACGAAAAAAAAATCATGCCTTTAACTTCAAATCATATCTAATGAATAAACCATGGAGTTTTAAAAAACATCAACACCACATGAGGCTTTTTGAAAGAATGTCACAACAAATGAGTGTTATGTACAAACCCCAAAATTCACTTTTAACATTTCCTTGCACCACACAATGAATGAAATGTATAAGAATCTGAATCTATAATCCAAGGAAACAAAAATAGCAGCAATAAGTTGTATACTGCACCTCACATGAAGTAAAAAAAAAAATGGTAAATAAAAAATAAGTTGCCACGCTAAAATACATAGCAACTCTCTTTCCTTGCAAGCAACTCTTAAGCTTGGCTTGAGATAATATACTTTTCGAAATGAATTGAAACAGGTCAACAGCTTTTCACAAGTTTATTTTTTCTTTGAGAAACTTTTTACAAGTTAATAGTAAAGCAAGGGCAACAAGATTAAAAAAAAAAAAAAAAAAAAACAGAGATTATGGCTCGAGACTCAAGAAATGAACACTAAAGAAAAGTTCCACAAGAAACCTCCATCACCATTATCATATCAATATATCATCATCGGAAGAAAAAGGGAAGGAGAAAATATCATTACTTTATTATATTTTCTACATATTTTTAAAATATATAGAAAATCGAAACAAAGTGTAAATTAAGAGTATTTTTTCTTGGGTTGGCTAAAAGTAAGATTTTTTATGAAAGTGTGGGGCTATGGTGGTGTAAAAGACGATAAGAGAGACAAAATGGAGGATCCTTTTACCAGGTCAAGGTGGGTCTTTTCCTCCATTGTTGTGCTGGCCTGGGGTAGTGCCTGGACCCCTTCGGCTTATTTTTCTTGGAAATTTAAAGAGTGTAAGAGAAATAAAAGGAACCACTAGCCATAACACAGTAACCTGCCGTAAGGCGAGAGGGTGGTGAGAGAGAGTGTGAGTGAGTTGAAACTTGAACGTGGTGTTGATTCAGTAAAGTGAGGGGAGAAGTTGATATGCCAGCCAGTACAATGGAATATTTGTCTTTATTGGATATTGAGCTATTTTGAAAATAACTAGCTGATAAGTAAGAAAAAACAAGGATGGTTTAGGAGTAAATTATAAATTAGTATTTTTATTTCTGTGAAATAAATTGACTTTGTTTTATTTAAAGATTAATTTATGTGTTTTATATCTATTCATAATTTGATTCTTTTTATTCATTTCATGTTATCTTTTTATTTAAAAATAAAAATGAAAAATAAGAAGTAAATACTATAAAAAAAACATTTTTAAGGATAAAATTATTAAATTAAATGCAGTTGATACTAGTCAGCAAACACGGGTCGGGTCGGGCCTGTGAAGTATGCCCTTCAGCCAGGCCAGCGAGACAAGACAGTCATTCGGCTCAAGCTCTCAACTTCCATCCCTCATAGAAATGCAGTCTCCTCTTTCGAACTCCTAAATGGCCAAAACATTGCCGATTCTTTCGCTATGATGCTCAAATCCAATAAACTCAAATCCCAATGCTCAGGCACTCTCCAATTCCGTCCCCTCCTCTCCTCTCTCCGCAAATCAATCCACTGGAAACCCCGCCACGAATCCAACCTTCCCCGACCCGAACTCCACGACCGCATCTCTCGTCTCCTAATCCTACGTCGTTTTGACGCCCTTGAAAAACTCAACTTCCATTTCTCTGACAACCTAGTAGACTCCATCCTTGTTAAACTCAAGTTAAATCCCGAAGCCTGTCTTAATTTCTTCCGATTAGCAACAAAACAACCTAATTTTACACCGGACGTTAAATCTTACTGTAAACTTGTTCACATTCTATCCCGAGCTCGAATGTATGATGAGACCAGATCGTATTTAAATGAACTGGCTTGTCTTTGTAAGAATAATTACACTTCTTTTCTTGTTTTTGATGAGCTTGTTAGGATTTATAAAGACTTTAAGTTTTCTCCGTTAGTTTTTGATATGATTTTGAAAGTATATGCAGAGAAAGGAATGGTAAAGAATGCGCTCCATGTGTTTGATAACATGGGGAAGTACGGTCGTAAACCGAGTTTACGGTCTTGTAATAGTTTGTTGAGTAATTTAGCTAATAGGGGCGAGAGTTATACTGCAGTTCTTGTTTATGATCAAATGAGAAGGTTAGATATCGTGCCTGATGTTTTTACTTGTGCAATTATGGTCAACGCATATTGTAAGGCGGGGAAGGTGGAGAGAGCTGTGGAATTTGTTAAGGAAATGGAGAAGTTAGGGTTTGAATTGAATGTAGTTAGCTACAATAGTTTGGTTGATGGATATGTTAGTTTGGGAGATGTAGAGGGGGCGAAAGGGGTTTTGAAGCTTATGAGTGAAAGGGGGGTTATGAGAAATAAGGTTACGTTTACGTTGTTGATTAAGGGCTATTGTAAACAATGTAAGGTGGAGGAAGCAGAGAAGGTGCTTAGAGAGATGGAGAAAGAGGAGGGAGTGGTTGTTGATGAGTATGCATATGGTGCGTTGATAGATGGGTATTGTAAAGTTGGTAAAATGGATGATGCTATTAGGGTCAGGGATGAAATGCAGAAGATAGGATTGAAGATGAATTTATTTGTTTGCAATTCTTTGATTAATGGGTATTGTAAAACTGGTCAAGTTCATGAGGGAGAGAGGTTGTTGATGCGTATGAGAAAGTGGGATTTAAAGCCAGATTCATATAGTTATTGTACTATTTTGGATGGATATTGTAGAGATGGTCTCAGTAGCAAAGCTTTCAATGTTTGTGATAAGATGCTTCGGAAGGGGATTGAACCAACTGTTGTAACTTATAATACTCTCCTCAAAGGTTTATGTCACGGTGGTGGTTACAAGGATGCTTTGCGCCTTTGGCATTTGATGCTACTGAGAGGGGTCGCTCCTAATGAGGTGGGCTATTGTACTCTACTAGATGGTCTTTTCAAGATGGGAGATTTTTCGAGGGCTTTAATCCTGTGGGATGATATTCTAGCTAGAGGTTTAAACAAAAGCATATATGCCTTCAATACAATGATCAATGGGTTATGTAAGATGGGGAAAATGGTTGAAGCAGAGGAGACTTTTAAAAGAATGAAGGAATTGGGCTGTAAACCTGATGGAATAACATATAGAACCCTAAGTGATGGGTATTGTAAAGTTGGAAACGTGGAAGAAGCTTTTAAAGTTAAAGAGAAAATGGAAAAGGAAGAAATTTTTCCTTCCATTGAAATGTATAATTCCCTTATTGTTGGAATTTTTACTTCTAAGAAAATAAGTAAATTGATAGATCTTATTGCAGAGATGTACACTAGGGGATTGTCCCCTAACGTTGTTACTTATGGAGCCCTTATTGCTGGTTGGTGTGATCAAGGTAGACTGGATAAAGCTTTTGGTGCATATTTTGAGATGATTGAGAAAGGGTTCACTCCCAATGTTATTATTTGCAGCAAAATTGTCAGTAGCCTCTACAGGTGTGGTAGGATTGATGAAGCAAATATGCTCTTGCAGAAGATGGTGGATTTTGATCTTGTTTTAGATCACAGGTGTATGGAAGATTTTCAGAATGATGATATGAGAAAACTAGACTGTCGGAAAATTGCTGATACCCTCGATGAAAGTGCTATTAGATTTTCTCTACCCAACAATTTGGTGTACAATATAGCTATGGCAGGACTTTGCAAGTCTGGGAAGGTTAATGATGCGAGGAGATTTTTCATGGGCTTGTCGCAAGGAAGCTTTACTCCTGATAACTTTACATACTGCACCCTAATCCATGGCTTTTCAGCTGCTGGTAATGTGAATGAAGCTTTCAACTTACGTGATGAGATGGTGAATAAGGGTCTTGTTCCAAACATAACTACATACAATGCTCTACTGAATGGCCTTTGTAAGTCGGGATATCTGGATAGAGCACAGAGACTTTTTGATAAACTTTACCTGAAGGGATTAATTCCAAATGTTATTACTTACAACGTATTGGTTGATGGCTACTGTAAAAGTGGCCGACCTAGAGAAGCCTTGGACTTGAGAGGCAAAATGTTAAAAGAAGGGATTTCTCCTTCTATTATTACTTATTCATCCTTGATTAATGGTTTTTGTAAGCAAGGCGATGTGGAAGAAGCTATGAGGCTTTTAAATGAGATGAAAGCATCAAATGTGGACCAAACTATAGCCACATTCTCCGAGTTAGTTGAGGGTTGTATTCAACATGGAGATGTTAAGAAGATGTCCAAGCTTCACAATATGATGCATATGGCATGTCCCACTGCTGGCGTTACTTTTCATAAACAAATGGAGTTATCAGAGCTCTCAAACGCCAAAGAAATGCTAGATGCGTATACCATCTCTGAAGCTGCATGTTGATGAATGAGTAAACTAAAATTTTCTATGCGGAAATTGTTTCATTCCTCAACTCAATCCTCCACAGACGGGAGGTTTTGGTAATGTGTGTTGCAAATACACTAGTTTGTCTCTTGTTTGCAAGGGGTACTGATGGTGGTCTCATGGTGCAGTTTGTAACCCATCTGTTTTATATTGCTTTATAGTTCCAATTGTTGCCTGCTCTGACCATCTTGGTAAGTAATTGCTCGAGGAGCTTTTGTCTTTACTTTCACATATTTCTAGACAAAAGCTGGCATTAATTGAGAGAAAGCTGTAGTGGGCCTTTTATTGAGCTAATCAATCTTTGAAACCATTTGTATCTTCCCATAACTGTGTCATTGCCCCAGCTATATTTATATTAATGATTTCTCTGGTTTGCTTTTAACATATGCATTAAGATGCTGATGTTTATTCTTAAAACTTGCATGTTGTAATTAAAATATTTTCTTTCACAGGATAAACAATGGTATTTTATATGCATCGTGATCAGGCCAATTGATGGCTGGACCATTGCTTATTGCAGAAATAAGAAAGATTGTGCTTAGTGGGAGGTTTAATGCAAGCAGGCTGGAGGCAAATTCTGCCTCGCCTTGTGAATATCTCAGTGGTAGTACTATTATCCTTTTGCAATGACAGTTAAATGATGATGGAAGTCCAACTTCTGTGCATTTTAGTAGAGGTCAGTGAGAAAATTCCTTTGCCCAACTTCTGTACATTTTAGTCAAGGGCAGTGAGAAAGTTCCTTTGCCATTGTTTTGTGTGTTTTGATAGGAAGATGCGATATCTACTGAATTAAGTGGGGAAATGACTTGATACCTACTTTTTGTCCTATAAATTGCCGTATCAAACTTGTCTATAAATATGCATGTATGTTTGTATGAATATATTAGAACGGTGCATTATAGAAATTCTTGGTGTTCATGTTGTAAACATGCATTTTGGTTAGCAGATGCACATAAATGCATGTAGATTATGATGGCAAAGAAGAATCCATTCCTTGTCTTTTTGGTTCTAGCAATCAAACTTGTTGCCTGGTAGAAGTGAACTTGGACTAGAAGGATATGGTTTAAAGTAACTATTTCGGTTTTTGTGTCACCAGGCTTCTGCCTTCGCAAGTTTCCTGATTTTTTCCTTTTTATCATTAGGACGTGACTCTTATTATAGGTTCTCATGGAAACCGGAAACCCACCTCTGATGTATTATGATGTAACCGATATTTTCATCATGGAGGGATTTGCATCTTGGATCATTTCTCAAGGTCAACACCTGAAGATTGAAAATGCCCTCCACTGTCATCTGCCTTGTAAATTGGAGAAATCATCTGGGATGGACACAATGAAAGTCTATTTCTTGTCTAAAGTTGATGGATCTAAGAGTGCAGTTAACGAGGTAAGTCTTTGCAACAAGGAGACACCAAATGGATTTGTCAATAGAACGACCTAAAAAGATAGCAAAGATATTTTCATCAAATTTTTGCTCTCAATCTACTTAACAATTAGGTTGAGTGGGGTGCATTATTCATTTTCAAAACCAGATTTAACTGTTCCTACAGATATCTATTATAGCTATTTCATCTTTGTATTTGATGGTTGTTACAAACTACAGAGCTTGTGCATGTAAAATACCAGATCAAAGAGAATATTAGCAAGTGAACTTTGTTGTGGAAGTGAAGGTTTCTTTCTGGTGTTTATTTTTTTTTAGTGTATGTGCTATGGCCTATCAGAAAAACTCTTCCATGAAGGCTCTGTTTGTTTACTGGAAAGTGGTTTTCTTTTAAAAAGTAAATTCCGGGGAAAGTGAATTCCTGGAAAGTGAATTCCGATGTTTGGCAGTGTTATGGAAAATGAACTGGAAAATAATTTATTAATAAATTAATTGTTTTTTCAAGTTTATCTAATATATATAAAATATTTAATCACTTAAAATAAAAAAAATAAAATCTAAAAAGCATAGCTGTAATTTTAGATTATTTATATAAATAATGTTTGATTAGATTATCACACACCTTACAATTAGATTTTCACAAATACAAGATAACTAATATAAATTTTAATTTTGACTTTTTTTTTATAAACAATAGCTGTAATTAAAAAAATTTTTTTTAATCAAAAAATTGTTTTATCAAAAATTGTTTTATTTTCAACAAATGAATATGTATATTTTTTTAATTTATTTATTGAATAACACTAAAAAAAATAAAAAGAAAAAAATATATTTTTATTACTAAACATACACTTATATCTAGGTTATCATTCAATAATGTATTTAAAATCATTATTTAAAATGTTTTTTTTAAATGTATTAAAACAATATTATTTTTAAAAAATTATTTGTGATATTAACATAATAAAAATAATTTAAAATAATTTTTTTTTAAAACCTTTTTAAAATCGGTTCTGAAAAAACAAAAAAGAATCAGTGTACAGAAACGACAAGTCTTTGTCCATTAATAAAGGCCATGGCGATAAAAGTCAAAAGACAAGTCTTCTTCACGTTGCTGTCGCCATTGATCCTTTCTCTTCTTTGCTTTTCGGACACAGAGAGGTAAGATGTGTTTTATGTTTTATGTCGAAAACGTTGAGCCTGAGACTGTCGAAAATATTGTGCTTCTTGGAAAGTGTTTTTCTTTTGATAAGGAAAGGAAAACACTTTCCTGCAGCTTATTATATTTTTCTTGTTTGACCGAAAAATTAATTACTTTGACTTATTTTCTAATGGTTATCAAATATTAGAAAATTTCCTTGAAACAAACCAGGCCGAAATTTACACTCTACTTACAGAAGAGGAGACGCTACTTCTATGAAATTTCAATGCTTCCGTGTATGGAATACGACGCATCCTCTTCCTACACCCACAAGACGTCCCTGTAGATTAGCATACATTGGACAGTGGCTACATAATAGGTTCTCGTGATTTTTGAGTAACTTTTCTTGCATTTGTCAACATGAATGATGAAACCAGATTTAATGTAGTCCAAATTAAATCACTAATCATGAAGATTTCCTTTTTCCATCAATTACTCTCTTTCGGGATACAAACTGGGAAGATCTGGTTCTCACTAATGAGAAGATTTGATTCTCATCTAAACAACCTTATGCAGGGACCATTCAAGAGAAGGCTAGCCAATAGCTCCCAAACCAAAAACTGGTTACGGCAGCCTCGGCAGATTAGGATCGCAAAGCTGCATCAAGATAGATGCGAGGAAACCATGCATCAAGGATCAAGAGAGAAGGCATGCAGAATGGGGTGGCTCATTTCTAGCTCGGCTCTCATGGATTTCCGTTTCTATTCTTACAAGCAATTCAACCATGGATATTCTTATAATCAAAACATATCGTTTCAAATTCTCTTTATTGAAAGAACTTGGTTTAAAATTAAATTGAATTAACTTATTGATTGGATTTAATAACTTTATATACGAAAAAAATGTACAGGAGGACCATGGCAGCCCAGAATATGAAGAATTCACATTAGTCAGAAACTTCCAAAAAAAAAAAATTAATGCCCCAAAATTGTATTTTTTTAGCCATTTAGCATACGTTATTCTTGAGAGTATCTTAAAGAAATTTCATTCTGACACCCCATTTCTAAGGGCAAGTTCAATGGTAAGAGTTATTTTAAAGAGTTAAATCATAAAAATGGCTCTTTGAATAGTATGTAAATGGCTTTTGAGTTTATGTGCTCTCCAATGGTAAAAGCCATTTGGGAGAGCAATTTTTTAATTTTATTTTAAATAAAATTCTATTATTTTATATATAGTTTAATTATACAATTAATATGAGTAAGTTATATAATTAAATAATTATTTTTGAAAAACCCTCTAACAATAAAATTATTATTTTTAATTATATTTAAATTAAAAAATTAAAAAAATGAAATTAATTATAATTAAAAGATCCACAACATTAAAACAAAATGAATACATTAACAAATAATCAATAAATTCAAACATAATTAATTAACATACATTTCATTACAGTATTAATAAACTTATAAAAATATCTATTTATGAATAAATACACAACAGATCTAACACGCAAAATTTAAACAGCTTATAAATATAACAATAAATTTAAAACATGTAATTTAAAACATGGTCGCCCCTTCTTCACTCCCACTCAGCTCCCTCTCCCACTCTCACTCAGCTCCCTCTCCTCCCATGGCCACCCCTTCGCACTCTCACTCTGTCCCCTCTCCTTCCATGGTTGCATTCCCCCTCTCACTCTCACTCTACTCCCCCCCTCTCCTTTCATATTTTAAATTTTCGATCTTTGCCACAAATCAACTATTTGTAGTTGACAGGAACTGAAGATGCGGTGGGCACACGATTTTGATGAAAATATTTGTTGTGTTTTCGAGTGTTTTGGTTGGTTGAAAAATATTGTTCTTTATTCAATTCATTGTTCGTCTTGAATTTCTACGTTGCTTGTTGATTTATTGCTGTGTTGATTTGTTGTTGGGTTCATGTGTTGATGTGTTGCTGTGTGTTTTAATTTGTTGAACTCTACGGCACAATTCCAACGGTAATATTTGAGTTTTGGCTTCAGCCTAAAATCTTTAGGAATAGCTTTCCATGAAAAAAAAAAAATCATTTTGGTTATTTATTTAGCTCTCTTGTTGGAGACATAAAAGGAACAAAAACAACTAAAAAATTAAAAATTTAGCTTTTGTTGTTGTTGGGATGCATCTCCCTGTTGGCCTTGCCCTAAGACTCCAATTCCAGCCCCAGGAGATGTATAAAACTGTGGCGTTTTCACTTTGATTATTTGTGAAAAAATATTATTTATAATGTAAGATTTATTGCATGAGCATGACGTTGGGGTGATGGGGCGCGAGCTGTAACAATCTCCTTCGTACTGATTGTGTTCCTTTAAAACGTGAAGTGCCTGAAAGAGAATGTCCTGACCCGTACTTGTTTGTAATCTCTTCCTCTGGCACTCTATATGTCACTGTTTAGAAGTGGAGTGAGATTTCTATATTTTAAAGTTTTTCTCATTTGAAAAAAAATACTAGAATAATACTTTTATTATTTTCTAAACATTTATTTTAATATCTAAATAAATCAAAAATATTTTTTAAAAAATAAGTATTTTTTTATGATAACTATATCAATATATTAACGCGTAACATAAATGATGTTATTGGGTCAATTTATTTTTTACATGTAATGTTTTATTATTAAATTGGTTTATGTGAAAAGGTAGTGGGATTTCTTTAATTCATAGTAATATTTTTAACTTTTTTATTAAAAAAAATATGACAACAACACCTACATGTTTATTATATTGCGTTGTAAAAAAACATTTAACCCAAAATGAGAGGAGTTAAATATATTTGTTAATATGTTTTTTCTAATTATTAACATGAACAATTCTTTAGTTTATTTAATTAAATACATGTATATAATTTTTAATTATAATTGTTTTTGTCAAGAGACACATTGAAAAGGCTTACATATGCTTTTTGCTGCAAAATTTTTATCTATTAAAAATCGGAGCTAGAAGTCTAGAACCCGCAGTTACTTCAATTAAAATCCAAATGATGCGCGTAATAAACACAACAGCTCCTTCGCTGCCGTGTGCTGAACATACAGAAGAGGCAAAGAAGACACGCGCCACCGTTATCAAACCGGACAGGCTAGCGGGTCAACTCCGAGCCCAGATGTTTGTCACCTAACTTAGATTTGGTTTCATTCAAAACTGGAGAGTGCTCATACAGTATGATCCGGTCAGAAGCCCTGCTAATCCTTAACATAGTCAAAATCTACTGAACTATTTTTTGTCAAGACAGTATATTTGAACATTTTAAAGAATAAGATAATAAATTTTATTTATTCCCCGAATTTAATAGCTGGTCTGACCCTTACAAGTCGAGCATATGTGCAGAGAAACTCGGAGAATCATTGCTATGGACTTCAATGATTAAAAATAGGAAGAAGAAGAAAATCCTTTTTTTTTTTCGATTTCTCGAGAGTGGTCGTGCTGGCAAGCACGAAGGGATCCTTACAAACGCGTTGTCATCAGCATAACGACATCATGATTTATAGTCCCGTGGAAAACATAAACTCCACTGATAAATTGTTTTTTTCGTTTATTTTTCTCTTGGATAAACTAGAGTACTGTCTGTAAAATAAATTCAAAACAAAACAATGTTATTTTTTAATACAAGTTGATGGCTGTGTGCTGACTTTCGTAGCAATGTTTTTCAGAGCATCCAATAAAGATTCGTGGACTCCATGCCAGGCAACAACATCTATAAGAACTTTTGAGCAAAATCTCTACCAGATTTGGAGCACGATTTATAGGTTTAGTGTCGCCCAACCTATGAATTCCACTCTGATCAACTGATTAATGCTATATAAAATTCAATAAAAAAATATTAGTGTTTATTAAAAAATAAACTACGATAATACAAGCAGTTATACGATCTTCTTTTTGAAAAACATTGCAAAAATTGTATTTAAACATCATCAAAAACATATTAATATAATTTTACATAATACAATCAGATCATATTTAAAAAAAAATCACCAATATAATTGGTTTTAGATCAAGAATTGACGTCATATAGAATAATTAATAGATTTTACTGGAACAAGTAAATATTTTATACCGGTTTGGTGAGATAAAAACAATCAGATCATAATAGAAAGTTTTTTTAGTTCAAATATTATTCTCTTTATTTAGTTTTATAATACAAAATGTGATGGAGTTTGATTTTAAAAATATTTTTTATCTGAAGATATATTAAAATAATATATTATTTTAATTTATTTTTGACATCAATATGTCAAATTAATAAAAATTATATATAAAAAATTAATTAAAAGAAACTCAATTTTTTTAAGAAGTTAAATTGAATCGCAATGTCAAATATCTTATTAAAATACTTGATACATTATGTAAAATACTTTCATAAAAATATTTGTTTAATTAAAAATATATATATATATATATATATTTTAAAAAATAAGAAATATATTTAGACGTGTTTATTTATGTTTTTGTAAACAATTTGAAAAAACATTTAAAAAGGTGGATTGAATCTAAAAAAACACTAAATTGATGCACTCCAATGAAATTGTTTTTCCAAGCTGCCTGATCTTTGAACAAGACATGACAGGACAAACGACATGTCAAATCTTCGAGCTTTATGAAAAACAAGCATGGAAAATCTAAGGGCAGGCAGGTCGTACAGTTTGCAAGCAATCCAAGAGAAGTCAGGAGATTTAAAGTATTGAATCAGAAAAGGCTACACTGAGGTAGGGTCCACATGTCAGTAGTCCTCTTTACATGCCCAAACCGGGATCATATGCCGTACACAAGGCTCAGCGATTTATCTCATGCCACGCGTCGGTCAAGCGAGAAGCCTCCAAAATCCAGCTATGTGACCTTCCGTAGTCTCTAATTTCTCCACCGACACTTTCGTTCTGGACACATTATTATTTTGTTTAAATATTAAAAAAAAAAAGAGGAAAAGAAATTCTTACAGAGTGGCGTTTTGAAAGTTGTCACAGTTGACGACATGATTATAGCTGAAGCCACGATGCTTAATCAAGAAGTCTGTGTTCAATTAGTGTTCTAAAACATATATATATATGATTAAAAAATAAAATATAAAAAAATATTCTTCTGGTATCCGTTGTCCACATTTCTCATATAAGACAGCAATCCAGTTTGCCCAAAAAGTAATAGAAACAAAGAAATTGAAATTTATTTATTTATTTAATTTAATTTAATTTAATTTAATTTGGGGTTTCCACCTTATTTATAAAAACTCCAAGTTTGGTAACATTATGAAGCTCTCCCATTAAATCATCTGAAATGGGATAAAATCTCTGTCCACTGGGCTGTGTTATGACAGAAGGCATTTGCACTATTTTTCGACTCGGCAATTATCAGAAATAGCTGGCAAGCAAGAGACTGGTCAATGAGTGTGGGCACTTGGAGCCTGCAGACCATTTCGGGGGTGATCGAGAAGGTTGCAGTGATCGAATATGGCATCGCTTCTTCGAATCGAAATTGCCAACGCCCGGAGTAGGAAAATTAGCCGTCTAAATTTGACTCGGCACGTGCACCACGGCTAATGCGAAACATTTTGTAGATGGTTGGCGAATCATAATTGACTGGTCATAGTTCGATGAGAATTCAAACGTGTAAACTAATGAAAACGTTTCGATAGCAGGGTTATACTAAAAGCTTAGTCAATGAGTTCTATGAAGTCAATTTTATAAAAATTGGGTCAATTTATGATAATAAGTTGAGTCGCTTTCATGTCCAGGTTAAATATAGAATTTTAAAAAAAATATACTTTATTTTTCCTGTTATTCTGAGATTTTTTTCCAACTTGTGTGACTTAACAGCTTTTTAATCAATTTATAAGTTATTTTAAAAAATTAGTGAATTTAATATATTAAAAAAAAGTTTCTTCTACCGTATAAGAATATATTAATATAATCCCAGGACTTGAAAAACTCATTTGGTGTTGAATAAATTCTAAAATGCTTGATATATATCTACACAAGCATGTACAAAATTATCAGTAGCTATCAATTATTTACCTGATAATCTATCAATTAATGGCTGGTCTCGAAATTGTTGTGGGTGAAGAGTCGCATCAGTAGGCAACATGTCTATCCAGCCTCAGCAGTCACCTCTCCAGTGGAAGAAGACAACTAGATAGTATGAACAACCTTACAACGTACCACGTATATCAAATAGCAAGATTGAAAGTGAAGTATTTACTTCCTTAGCTTCAAGTTTTCAGAAGAAGAGACAATTCCTTTCATTTATAACAGCAGTGATGCTTCCACCCTACCCAATCAACATGCAAAATCCCTAATGGTGCTTGAAAGAGAGAGGTAGACTGCAGAAAAGGATGAGACGTTTCGATCAAATTCTCCAAACCCACCAGCATATATAGTGTGTTTTTCTTTTATTATTAATGTGGTGTAAATTGTTTTTATTTTTTTAAATACTGTTTTTATTTTTAATTTAAAATAATTAAAAAACACTAAGAAATATCAACTTAATATATTCTCAAGTAAATACACCAAATGAAGTTGAAAACACGCTCCTAATCAGGCGTTTTAATTTGTGTATTTGGCATTGCATTAATCACAGTTTTTTAAGATTATAAATTAAAACTTTTTCTTCATCAATATTTTGAAATAGAGTTTTTTTAGTGAAAAACTATAATTTCGTATTAAATAACTGAATACTTTTAAATCCATGATGGGAGCAAAACACAAACTACATCATACCACTAGCACAGAATAAGCATAGTCTTGTCTCAATGGCGAAGAATCAAGAACTCACTCAATGATTGGTAAACTATATTAGCTTAGCATGTTCAGAAAATAATTCCCAGTATTAGTTAGCCCCTTGTTGAGTTATGGCAAAGAACATGGATGTAGCTTATATAAACATTTATCGACTGAATATTTCAGCTCTTATTAAACAAAATATTGATCCACGAAACCAACAAAAACAGCTCTTTGGCTATACAATTTGATTACAATTAACCACAAATCCGAGATGGAAATTCATGAATCCTTCTTCTTTTGGTACATTTCTGGATGTGTATATATCCATCTTGTTATTACCGCACAATTTAAAAGGGTACTGTTGTTCTGTTTCATACAAGTAAGAATTAAGATATATATTTTCTTGATTAATGTATAGATCCCTCTGTATAATCGTCTACAAGAACATACCTAATCCACTTTGGATCCTTGAAACTTGACTTCTTCAGAGACGTGCTTGGGTTTTTGTCTCTTAAAACTCTTCAAGATCTCTCTCGGGACCGGCATCTTCGAGTCCGATGAGACCATGGCTGAAGAAACAAGGAAAAGAATCAGTCTTTTATTATCTCCTTAAGAATCCAAGGCAAATGGAGTCTGCAAGAGATCATAAGGAGCCCAGAGAGCATCCAAAGGACATGGCCGGTTCGCGTCAAGTCTAGCCCACGGCTTCCCTTTACCACTCCAATGCAAGAGACTAACAGGACCAGGATGCAAATCTCTACAGAGCCCTCTAAAATTATCTCCACCAAGTCCATGTTGATTCCACTTATGATCAACTGGCACTATATCGCCTGCAAAAACTAGCAAGAACGGGGGCAATGAACCCAACTCGTAAATTCTCATTCTCTTCTGTAGTTCCATCCACTCCTCAATCTTTGTCGTGTAATCTCCTTCTCTCCATCGATCAAGATCGATTACCATAACACCGGTATTGAAGTAACAGGGACTTCTATCCGCAAATGTTAGCGATAAAGAAGGATTGGACCAGAAAGTTGGAGTGAAATACGATGTAAAATTTGCATTGCAGTATTCGGGTGCTGCAAGAACAGATTTTTCACCAAGTGGAGTAGCTGCTAGTTTAGCAATGTCATCGACAAGAACCAGATCCGAGTCGAGGTATACAACTCGTCGGACGCACAGAGGTAGGATATTGGCCAAGTAGCTGCGAGCGTAATTCAGAGGGCAATCCAGAGCTGAACGGATTGATGTGGAGATGAGTCCCGACACTGATGAGTCGTCGAAAGTGTAGACTCTGAATTTGAGGTAAGGGAAGGACGACGAGATGGTGGCGCGTAAGAGTGAAGCATTAGCGGAGGCAGAGGCGACGAAATGGAAAGCTATGTTTTGGGGACAGGAAGTGTGTTGCAAAACCGAGAGAATTGCAGCCATGGAGCCACGGATGTAGGCTGCGTCTAATGTCATTGCTACATGGACTGCGTGCTCGGAGCAGAAGATGGTGTTATCACCATCCGGCTCCGGTTCCATTTCATCTTGATCAATTGAAGGGCAATCAGGAGAGTTGTAAAACTGAGGGGCTTCTTTGAATTGCTGAGTGATAGTGGTGGCGGCGGCGGCATTGGTGGTTAGGGAGAGGAAGAGAAAGGTAAAGAGTAGTATGAGCTTGTGGATCAGTCTAGGCATGAGTACGTTTCGTTTCCGATTTCAGAATTTTTCAAGTTGAGAAAGGGAAATTAAAAATAGCAAGCGAGGTGTGGAGTTTATACGCGGGGAAGAAAGGAGTGGGATTTGTATATCTTTGGCTATCGAGCTGTTCAATTATTGTTTTTAAAGAGAAAGGAGGATGGGTGGCTGGGCATGCTGCTGGGGGGCTTGGTCAAGAATTTTAAGGGGGAGTTCGTTGCATTCACATTGGTTCGAGAGGGGCTGGGATTTTACTTGACTTTTTGGCAATGAGTCCTTTATGAGGTCCTCCATCTCTTTCAGGCATTTACTATTTGCTTGCTTCTCTTGAATTTGAAAATGACAGCATACATTTTCAGAAAAATCAGAGGTGCTTTTGGGTTGGTAAAATTATGTGACCCATGAAATCTTACCAAAAAAAAAAACAGAGAGTAATTAGACGGCTTTAATTCAAAACACCCTTTTATTTATTCCAAATCAATACTTATAGGGTACAGGAGATGTTTAAATTTCGACTTTACTGAGGTTAGGTCGATGCTTTCCACAGCTCGTCATGGGCTGGGGAATAAAACAGAGGTTATTTTAGATGGAAAAACAATTAGAGGCTTGTTTGTCTGCAGAGCTAACTGCATTCTAATGTAATAACAATTCATTAAATTTAGTGGCGTTTGAAACAAAAGTATCCTGTCATTTTCTACGTAAGAATGCTTATGCTTTTCTTCCTGTAAAGAAGAGACTAACGCGGGAGTGCTGCGTGCTCAATCTCCATTCTTTTCCCGGCATTGGGCTCTGCCGGTGGGGAAAAGTGTACAGGAACACTGAAAGAAGAAGGATGTGTTGTCATTTAACAGTTCTTTATTATCTTTTGTTGCTTCTGTCCTCTCTCTCTCTCTCTTTTCTTTAAAAATAAGCACCAGTAAACAAAGTTATTAAAATCTTTTTTCTTTCGTTAACGGTTGGTTATAATTTAGAGGTAAACAACGTTAATTTAAAATAATTTTCTTTTATAAAAGAAAGTTAAAATTGGGCTATTTTAAAGATTATTCAAAAAATCAAATTTTAACGGGATCGATAGATCGAATTTAAACATGTTGGTTTTTATTTAATTTAATTTATAAATTTACATGTTAAATCAGCTCAAACTTGAATAGATCAATTTTTATTTAATTTAATTTGAAATTGACTCGAGTTAAATTTTGAATCGACGAGTCATCGTAAGGTTCAATAAGTTTAATAACATCGAAACTCATACATGAGAATTCAAATTATTACTCATCTACCTAGACAAAGATGTAAAGCATATTAGCATGGTTGTTGTCGTCGTTTTGTCATTGCTTCTTCACGATTTTCCCATCAGCTCTCTCTCAGATGTGTTGAACCATCATATTCTAAGAAAACTATGTCCGAGCAAACTCAAAGAGTTATGCTTGGAAACCAAGTCTCCAGATGCAAATATAGCTGACAAAATGCTGCTTTGTGAAGGGTCTCGCGGCCTAGAAAAATCTGTTTCGAGTCTCGTAAGCCTTTTCGGTGACATCTCTTGAATTGTTGCATAGTATTTTGATCGATATAGTTGTATTAGATTTCATCCATTTTAACGGTTAGATAACACAAACAAGCAATGGGTTTTGCTCAAATACTCATAGAAAGATCGAGATCATATTCTAGATGGCATTTTTGTCCAACTAAAAAATGATGTTATGATGATTTTTTTGAGTTTTTAATATATACACACACAACTTACATATTGTTTAATTAAAAATTAGTTAGACTATGTGTTTGGCATTGAAATGCAATGTATTTTGAAAATAAAAAAATAAATTAAAGTGATATTTTTATATTTTTAACATCAGCAAGATTATTTAAAAAATAATTTAATATTTTTTAAATAAAAATAATTTAAAAAACACTATGAAACAAACACAAACATAATTGAAGGATTTTGAATCTCTCTCTCACACACGTATATATATAAAAAGTTTAGTGGGTGTCAATAAAACATATAAATGAGGGACTGTTTTTGAAATTAGCCTTTTTGAAAGAAAGGGTTGTGGAGAATTCTGTTTTTCCAATCATTTGTAGGAGCATGTATATGGAGGTAGATCGATTAATTATTTGCAGCATCACCAGCCTTCTACTTCCCTTTTACTTTAAGGTGATCATGATTTGATATTTATTTATACATTCTTGTTAATTATAGATACAAAAAAGATATAGGCATAAGCAAATGCATGATGAAGTTACCAACTCCCATCAACGCTATTCTTTTTAATATATATATATATATATATAACTTTAGAAATAGACAGGAATATTGTTTAAGGTTGAACCGTTTGGATGTCTCTTTTCCAAGCTAGCTATTGTAAGTATATGTAACTTAATTTTACATATTTTTTAGTATTTTTAATATATTAATATTAAAAAAAAACAATTTATAAAAACAACGAGGACTTGTATAGGTCATGACATGTATGGTCATGTCATAATCATGTGATATATATATATATATATATATATATATATATATATATATATATATATATATATATATATATATATATATATATATATATATATATACACACACACACACATACACACTGATAAATTCAATGAAACCATCCGAATGGAGAAGAAAACCAATCCCTAGAATGCACCACCAGCACTCGGAATTGTTTGGAACGGTGTTTTAAAAGTTTATTTTGAAGAAAAAAAATATTTTTGTTTTGTATTTTAAATTAATTTTTTATTTTTATTGATTATTTTTATATATTGATATCAAAATATATTTTTATTAAAAAATATTATGTTACAATTCTAAATAAAAAAAATATTTTCAAAATAAAATATCAACTACACTTTTAAATAATTGCTTACATGATGGTGAAGAGGGGCAGTTCAAAAGAGAAGATTAAATGCATGTTTGAGAATGTGATTAAGATTATTTTTAAAATTATTTTCATTCGTAAATATATCGAAATATTTTTTTTAAAAAAATATTTATGATATTAGCCTATAAAAATGATCTAAAAACATAAAAAAATTAATTAAAAATTAAACACTTTCAATTATTTTTTAAAAAAAAAACTCTTTTAGGTAATGGTATTGAACAGTGCCTGGGGCATTAACTTGATTACCCATTGTATCGTTTTTTTTATTTAGATTGGATTTGAAATTAAACTAGTTTATAGTTGACTTGATATAAAATAATTAATTTAACAGTTTTTCTATAAAAAATATATTTTAATTTCATCTAAAATAATATTTTTTAAATTATCACGCGTGAATTTATAACTCCAAAAAATTGAGCTTAAGAACATTTCAAACAACCAGTCTTACGACAGCAAGTCCTAGGTTGGTTTGATCGAACGTATATACGAGTATTGTATAAATTACGAGCAACGTAAAGGCAAAGCAGAAGCTAAATTTTCTTCGTTATCAAGGTCACCGACACCTGGCCCACAACCAAAACGTGTGTAGGTCATGAGTTAATAAAAGTCGGATTAAATGAGGAGCACATGCTTTCTGTCTTTGTCTGCAGGATTAATTGTCGTCTTAATTATTACTCGTATTATTTTTTGGTTTTACTTCTTACATAAATTTTCTAATATAGAAACTCAAAGAATATAGATTAAAAAATAATACCCTTTCTCAATAACATAGAATTAATTATTTTTTTTAAAATCCTATTAATATATAATCGGTACAATAAGCTAGTGTGTGCGCGGTTCGGACCAACCTTTTGTCCCGAAGCAAGTTTCATCGAAGCTTCTGAATCTCCTTCCTTTTTCACATTTTTTTTTTCGATTCCCATGTGGCAAGGCATCTTAGATATTTTGAAAGTTCAAATAAATGTTTGGTTTGATCAGTTTTTTCCTGAGAAGGTGTTTGAAATAACTTAACTACTGTAAAATAATTATTGTCCGAAGAAAGCTATATTGAACCGGGTTTGATTTGATTTGTTAATTTAAAATTGACTCGGTGTGTTTTTTAGGTAAGAATAAGTGTAAAATTGTTATCTCGGTCAAAAACCTAATATTTTTTATTTTTATTGTACAATAATTTTCTTATGGCTCTATATTTTTTTATGCTGGCACTAGAGTTAAATACTGAAACCCCGAGCTTGTAGCTGAATTGCGGGTAGACCATCCCATCGGGCTATCCTTGCATTGCATACAATTGAAAACTAGGCTGGTAAAAATAATATGATAATTTAAATAAATAAAAAATGTAAATAGACATTATACCTAAGTAGTTTTATTTTAAGGACTTGAATCAATCAAATATTAATGGTGCAAGACCTTTTTGTGAAAAAGAAATAAAACCCAGATGACTTGCTTCTTCAACCGTTCCCCTTGCCCGGCTACAAATCAAGAACAAGGCACTTTCGAAGCACACACCACATGCATTTAAGATATGACTGCACTGAGTAATGCCCTTGTATTGATTAACATCACTTATTTTGCAGGCAGGTGGCGATAGGGGAATAGATCCTTGACTTTTCCCCGCCTAGAATCCACATAAATTATATATTTGAATGTTATAATTTGTTTATTAAAATATATTTTTAACAATACATTAAAATATCTAAAAATATTAAACAAATTAAATTAACGTAATTTTTCTAACAAGTTACTACCTTGCATTCTAAAATAAATATGGTGAAAAAAAACATGTTTGATTAAAAAAATAAAATAATTTTGAAACGAGATTTTATTATTTTAAAGCAAGAACGACATGAGAACATGGTTTCACAATCCCGGTCGATTTTTATTACAGAATCGGGACCAGGCACTACATCATCAGTGAATTTTATCGCTATTGTCCTAACCAGTAGTGCTGCGTCAGTGAAAGAAAACCAGCCATCACACAGAATTGAAGTTGAGTTGATGATTTTCCTTCGGCTGGAAAAACAAAATTATTATCGCTAAACTCCAACAAGGAGAAAGTTCTCTGAGATTCCACTCCTTTTCTTTCCTTTTTATTTGCAGACAGCAGCTCCCTAGTCTTGATTACTGGGAGGAATGAGAAATTTGAAAGAGACCATGATCGAAGTTGAGTTGATGATTTTCCTTCGGCTGGGAAAACAAAATTATTATTGCTAAACTCCAACAAGGAGAAAGTTCTCCGAGATCCCACTCCTTTTCTTTCCTTTTTATTTGCAGACAGCAGCTCCCTAGTCCTGATTACTGGGAGGAATGTGAAATTTGAAAGAGACCATGATCGAAAATTTCATTACATATCGTGTAGTTAAATTAATGTTGTTTTTAAAATATTTTTTATTTAAAAATATATTAAAATAATATTTTTTTATTTTTAAAAAATTATTTTTAACATAAAAATAATCCAAAAATATTTTAAAAAAAATAAAAATAAAATATTTTTAAAATACAATAAAAAAACAATAGGGGTAACTCGAAATTCAATCAGGCAACCGATGCGATAGAAAGGGAGTCGGGGGGGCACAATCAACAATATCGATTAACCGGTGGATGAGGTAATTGGCTAGTTATGATTGAACACTCAGCGTAATAGCATTTTAGGACCACATACCTTTAGAAAATACAGACGCATTATTTCTTGATTCAAAGCATCTTACACGAGGACCACCGAGGGGTCACTAACTCTCAAATGGGATGGATAATCTCCACTTGGTTGATGTCCATTCTTGCTAATATAAAACATATTTATTTTATAGTTTTAAAATTAGTCTTATAAATTTTCATTACAATTGTTTATTTCAAACCAATAATTTCTTGAATGTTTATATATATATATATACACACAAGCAAAATCACTTTAAGAAACAGAATGTTATCGCAATATCAAACTAGCTCATAGCAATTGAGAACACACAAGCCTAAGATTGGGGATGCCTATTTATTAGAAATGGGTTAGATATTGCTTTTTGAAATATTTTTTTTAGCTATAAATAATTATAATAATATTTTTTAACTTTTTTCAATTTTATTTTTAATTTTAGCGCATGAAAATAACTCCGACCAAAAAATTAAAGTAAAAATAAATTATTATTTTTTTCAAAACCAAGATTACTTCTAAACACACCCACCATTCTTTGTTTCCTTGATGCTACGACGTAACGTAACTAGACAAATAGCACATGCAGAAGCAGATTTGTTTTGGTGGTTGACGACCTAAGAGAAACTCATGAGAGGATAAGGATGATAAGCCTGGCAAATTCTTGTCTACGGTGATTATACTATCCAAGTAATTGCCCCAATCAGTACTTATGGCATGAGAACAGGTGCAGATACAGTGTGAAACATGCACTTCTTCCTCCTCAATTCAGGAAAGACTAGCGCAAAAACAACGAAGAAATGTCATATCTCTGACATCTCAAAGCCTCTCAACGGAGGGTGAAAACTGGTTTTCGGTATCCAGCAACTAGGGAAAGTTAAACCTAACGAAATTTGCATATTATCAACAGAGCACAAGTTATCATCAGGACCAAAAACCTTCTCAGCTCTTCATACACTTCCAAGAATCCAAAAACCAGTAACAGGAGGCAAACATGACAATGGTGAGCAGATTGGAAAATAAACACCGTCAAGATTCTCCATAGCACCATATTGAACACCAGAGACTTCAAGGAAACCATCAAAAAGATGCTAAGCAACACTGAAAATTTTCTGATATCCCCAGAATGTCTGAACAAAGTAGCTCATCTCAAGTGTAATAAGTCCACTAATTCCCTCGACAAAACATGCATGCCTGATAACTAAAATCATCCATGCATGCCTGATAACTAAAATCATCCGCTAATATTGCCAATAAGAGTATCCTTCTATCAACTTTGAAAAAGTTCTCTATCTTCTCTTCCTTCAAAACTCGCAATTCGTATGCCTGTCTATAGGTTAAAATCAAGCACATTCTCTTAAAGATCATAATTCACAGGAAATTGACTGGCAAGAATCCAGCAGCATAAAAGAAAGTTTACAGAGTTACAACTGAGACCTAGCAAAGCAAAAGCAAGAACATGGATGCAAACATGGATGCTACCAAACTAATTGAGTAATCCACAAAGCTGTCTATATTTGTAATATGCTTATATTAAGCAAGCATAAAAGAAAGTTTTCCGATTTATGGAAAGAACATTCACAAATGGAACTCAAAATAAATGTTTCATTAACTGCAAAATAAAGAGATTTTTGCAGAATACCCCTAACGAGAAGTTAACTCTTGCACCAAGAGCAGACTTAGCATGTATCAGTGAAATCCAAGAACAACTTGGTGATTTAATTGCCACTGATTAACAGGCTCAGACTAACAGGCTAATCAAAGCCAGATGAGGCTCAGTCAGTCAGCAAAAATTGGGAAAGAAAGTGACAAAAACTTAAATCATTTAGCAGGGGACCAACATTTTGAAATCAACCACATATACGTGGCTCCTGCAAACCCTTTGGCTACAACTAAATCACCTGGTAGTTTGAGCAAATCCTAGTGGACGATCTATAATCACTTTAAAGCAGATGTGTTTAGACCTGGATAAGACAAGCTGCAAGAGAATGTAACATATATAAGCTAAAATACCATATTACAAGAGGACTGAAACCCTGTGGGGAAAAAAAGGGAAATGCAATTACAGCAACATCGTTTTACTCCTAACTGTTGCAGTACGAGAAGAAAAACATGGGAGATGCATTCCATGTTCTTGTGACACACAAGAAACTACAATATACTGGTTATGGACAATTTCCTCAATATGAGAAAAGGGAAAAGGAAAAAAGTAGCATAGAATGCACTAATAGATTTACTAAGACATGGAGATGGCCAGCCAGAAGCATCTTTTAGCAGTTAAGATCTGAAAGAAGATTTGCTCTCACTGCCAAATAAGAGCAAGCAAAACACAAAAACCAATGAATAAGAGCAGCCTCTTCAGGTAATAATCTTGCTGTCCTTGAACTTGGTGCTGACGATATCCATGTGGATGGCCACCATGAAATGAATGAAATCCATAAGGAAAGCCAGCAGCCGGACCGTACATAGCAGCATTAGGAAATCCATGCACTTGAAGGTTAAAGAGCGAAGGGATTAGACCACCAAAAGCAGCAGAAAATGTGAAATTCCCAAACCTGGCATTTGCCGCTGGGGCAAAACCTCCCAATCCTCCTGTGAATCCAAAACCATGTTGACCAAAATGATTTGGTTCTGGAGGAGGAGCAGTTTCCGGTCGCTGCCCTGCAGGACGGTTGGGTATGTTAACACCAGGAATGGACTTCGACCTTGGGTCAGTCGATGTTTTCCCTCTACCATACAAAGGAACCAACTTCTCCTCTTCCACTAGAGCCTTGCAAACCGGACATTCTCGGGATTTAGAGTGAAGATGAAGCCATTTGTAGAGACAAGGCCAACAGAAAAGATGGCCACATAAAGTCACAATCGGATCCTGGGCTAAGTCAAAGCAAATATTGCATTCAAAATTACCAGCATCACCATTTCCATTGTTGCTAGTAAATGAAGGGTTTTGAGGAACCCCGCTTGTTGATTCCCCAAACCCACTTCCCATCTCTGAAAACCCAGTCAATTCCCTATAAATCAAATAACATATAAAAGCATTAATCAACACCAAGAACAATATCAAATTCCCCACACAACACAGTTTTCCCAAACTCGAAACCTTAGCAAAATCAGGATGCTGAAGTGTATGAACAAATCATAACTGTTGAAAGATTATCTTTACACGACAAAAGGTCCAAGAATTTAGAAAAAAAATCAAAGGGTTTTGTGTTGGGGTCCAGATTTTTATGCGATTTTAATTTTACTATGGCATCATCATTTTCAATTGACCACGCAAAAAGTTAAATATAATTCAAGCCCCTGTATTATAAACTGGACAGGACAACAAAACCTGATAAATTCAAAAAATAGATGATCAGATCTCTATCTTAAAATATTTTCTTCAACATCTAGATTAAGACTAGATCCATAATTCTAGAAGATCAAAACAATCACAAATCAAAAAAGGGCAAAGGGGGAAATCTGGTGAGAAGAGATTGAGAGACAGAGATTAATTACTGACCTTTCCGGATAGAGATGAGGATCAGTTGATTCGAGATGGAGAACGCAGAAGACTACGGGAAAAATGACTTGGAAAACATTTTGACCACAAAAGAAATAATACTGATTTTTCTTTTTATCTCCTCTAATTCTTTTACGGTAAATTTTGGGCTTGTTATAATGACCGGGGTTAATGGTGCATTTAATACACCTTAGTCATACAGCTTGATTTTTTTTTTTTTTAATTTAATTTCATCCTTTACATTTTCAACTTATATGGACCGTTGGATGAAAACGCTTCGACGTCGATGATTTATTTTAACAGCTAGATATTGGCTCTGGAGGTCATTCAACTCGGTGCGTGTATTTTCCCTGTAAGAATTTGAGTCGAATGGGTAGCTGGGGTTGTGGGTCGAATGGGTAGCTGGGGTTGTGGGTCGAATGGGTAGCTGGGGCTGTGGGTAGCTCGGCTCATTGGTACTTGCATTGTCAAATTGTTCCTGTCTTTTCCCCTCTTAAAGAGAGTGAAACTAGAGGGAGTCAGCATCTTTTTTTCTTTATAAATTTAGAGATTTTGACGGGGATTTGTGGATTGAAAAGCAAATTTTATCAAGAAGATTGTTGGAAATGTCATTGGTTGAGACAGTTCATTTCATTTAATTTATTTTCTACCCAACAGATATTATATTGCCAAAAAATGTACATGTACATGTTTCTTCTTCTTTTTATTCTGACAAGAGATAAAACCAAAAAAATTAAAAAACTTTTTAATCTTGGAAACACCGAGTGAATTTTGCCGCGCAAACAAAGAAATGAGACACCTTTTGATTCATTAGAGAGCTTAGGTCATTTAAAAAACACAAGATGCATTGAAGTTTTAATGTGTTTCTAGACATATGGATTTCAAAAGTGAAATTATCATCTTGTCTCTTATACCGTAAAGTTTAACTCTTAATACCATGAGTATTTTGAATATTTTTAAGGTACATACAAGACATTCAAATATTTTTTTAGTGTGATTTGATCTTTTTTTATTTATATTTACATGACAAAATTATCGATTTACTCTAGGTGTTAGTGAAAAGATAAAAGTTGCTTAAGGGCATTTTTGTTTTTTTTGCCTGGTCATGAAATAACAACTTTGTCCTTAGGTGGGACACGGACAGAGAACTTGAGGCAAGAGTGTTTTAGGATTTTCATGATTTTTTTAGCACTGTGAAGCTATTTTAATACCCTCAAAGATGACAGAAATGAAGGTCTGATGCTGGTGTATAGTGATACTTTCGCTCCATGTTTTTTCATGATCATCGCTAGATCCATGTGTGATTAGGTAATTCAATTTTTTATTTTATTTTTTCTCTAGATTACTACAATTATGTCACCCGAACACACTCTTAGATTAAATGGGAGAAAATATTCGGTTGCCATGTCAATGGGTGAGTCGTCATGTTTTATTTCTTCTAGTGGGGGCGTGTCCTTTGAAGGCAGTCGGGGAAGTTCCAGTGGGTGCTTGTTCTTTTTTTCTTCCATTTTCTCTCTCTTGCGATGGCAAAATATATGATAATCCTTCATGTTTTTGTTTGTTTTTATTTTAGTCCATAATTTTTTGATTTTATTTTTCTATTTGATCTCTTCAGTGAAGTTTTCGATTGTGTTTTTCAAGCGAAATTAATTATATATATTGTTTTTCATTTCAGTCATTGTTTTTTTTTTGTTTCTTTATTTGTTTTAATCTACAAGTTTTAATTTGTTTTAATTTTGTCCTCCAATTGAAATTGGTTATCTATGTTATTTTTTATTCTAGTTTTTATTCTTTTATTTTTTTAACGAAAATTATATTGTATTGTTTTTAGAAAAAAAATCCCTTTATTTTTTTCGATTATAGAGTTTTGATTTGTTGCAATTTTATCCTCAATTGGAATTAATTATATATTTTATTTGTTTTATCTTGGACCTTATTCTTTTATTTTTCTATTTAGTATTAATTCCTTTTATTTTATTTTTTATCATTCTTAAAAAGTGTTTTTTTTTTTTTTTGCCTATGTTCATGCATTTTCTTGCCTATATTCATGCATCCATACTTTTAGTTTTTATTTTTGTTGGGATTTTATTTTTATTGGGTTCAATCTTGAAATTTTAATTTATATTGGTGATTATTTTATTTTTTTTTATTTTTCCCTTTATTTTTTTTTATGCTCATAATATTTATTTTAGTTTTTTTTGTTGTTGTTGTTTTTGTTTCCTCTTTTATTAATTTTTTTCAATATGATTTTATGGTTTTATTATTTGAGCAATAATAATGATAATTTTAGTGATTTTTTTTAAATGTCTTGCTTTTGTTTTATTATTCAGGGCAATGTAATGATTTTAATTGATTAGACAATAATATTGATAATAATTTTAATTGTTAGGGTCATAATAATGATGGTAATATGGTGATGGATCTTCAATGATGTTTTTTTTATTTTTTTTATTTGGTTATTATAGATGTTTTCACAATTTATATTTTATTTGTTGTGTTTAATTTAAATTGAATTATAAAATGAATCACTCTTAATAGAGTAAATTTGATAATTCAGATATATAAAACTTTTTGTTTTTTTTAATAATAATGATAATTTTATGTTGATAGTTTCGTTAGAATCTATTAAATAAATGAATTTATATTGTTTTAAAATTCATATATTTGATAGAAATCTTTCGCCCCATAAATATTTTGCATGAATTTATTAGTTTGTCCAATCCTATAGCATAATAAAAAAAAACCTCATACAAATTAATATTTTTTTACATGAAAAAATGTAATTACGGTCAGATATATAACGTATCGATCACATTCATTATGTTAATATCTTTTAAATTTTTTGGTTGAATGATGAATATTTGAATACATTGACCGTGTTCACTTGAATATGATTATTGTGTAAACTGGGATTGTCATAGTTATCTCGGGACATTAAATTAAATTATATTATAAATTATTAAATAATGAACAGTATTATTGTGTAAACTGGGATTGATACAGTTATCTCAAGACATTAAATTAAATTATAAATTATTAAATATTTTTATTTATTATATCATAATAATTAATCTTGTTATCTAATCACTTGGTTAATTATCCTATAATAATATCAGTTACTAATATTATTATCATTGCTCAAAAGGTATATTGTTACTTCTAAAAGTACAATACATATCGTTCAATTCGTAATAAGTAAATAGTCATGAACTGTGAAATAAATTCATTAAATAATGTGACACACATGTATCATATTTTTAAATACAGTTCAAACTCAATTAAATACAACTTAAACCAAGTTTAAAATAAAAAAAAACAAAGAAATAAGTTTTTTGTTTCCATTTTGAATTTGTTTTTTTTTAAATAAAATTAAAAACTAAAAAAACATTTCAAAATATTCTTTTAATTTTTAAACCCGTGCGTCGTGAATTTCTAGCATGGCTGTTAGGGTATTTCCAGTGAGACAGACAAATAAAAAAACCATAAACAATAACCACTATAATGATTATTCTTCATTTTTTTTTTTAAATTTTAATGGGATAGCCAATAGGGATACTAAAATGACCTTTGTCAAAATCAAAAGGCCTGCAATGGAGAGAAAAAAGCAAGCTCATAGGATGTCATTTATTTATTAAAAACTCAAACTAGATTAAAAAAATAATATCTTTCGACGTCCATGGAATTTTTAATGTCCACGGACAACGTTTATGTGAGAAAACAGTGCTGTGTTTATTTCTCGGAATTTATTTTTCGAGAAATTATTTTTTAAATTTTTCTATTTTTATTTGTATTCTGGAAAGTTGGTCAATGAAAAATATTTTCTAGTCAAAGAAAAATTTGACTTGGTTTTCAGGAAAGTGTTTTCCGGAAAATTTGGGCGGAAAACACTTTCCAGAAGTTGTTAAAAATTTAGAAATGTCATTATTTGCTGATTATATCAAATTTGATCCTCAAACTTTTGATTGCTATATATAATTTGTTTTGAATATTTATTTTTCAATTCCATCTCTTAAAATTTAATTTTTATATTAATTTTGGTCCTTATTTTTATAATTGCTATTTGCTTTTTTCTTATCATTTTTTTATTGAAATTTTTTATCTATCAAATTTGGTCCTCATTTTTTTTATTGTTACTTATTTTATTTGAAATAATTTATGAAATGTTAATTATTATTATTTTAATTTATTCACCTTTCATTTTTTTTTAATTTTTAGATTTGATCTCTATTATTTTGATTATTATTTATTTTATTTGAGATAATTTATGAAATTATATTTTTTTTCAATTTCATTCTCATTCAACTTTTTAATTTGTAAGATTTGTTCCTCATTATTTTAATAAACTTGAAAAAAAAATTAATTTATTAATAAATTATTTTCCAATTCATTTTCCATAACACAAACAAATACTGGAAATTGTTTTCCAATTCATTTTCCATAACACTGCCAAATATCAGAATTCACTTTCCAGGAATTTATTTTCTCCAAAATTCATTTTCTAAAAAAACCACTTTTCAGCAAACAAACGGGACCTAGATCTAGCATGAAAAGAATCGAAATCACCTCCTTATCTCGATAAAAATAGAATGCTTAGTTTATTCAATCCTCGAGCAACACGCGAATCACAAGGAAATTGCCAATCATCAACTTGTTGGATGAAGGTTTCCACATGTTAATTGTGGTGAAATATGCTCATCTTGCTCATGTCCATAATTTTTGGTAAAGAAAAAAATTAATTATCCAGTAAGTGGTTTGATAGTAAAAATTTAAAATTAATTTATTTTTTTATAGTTTTAATTTTGAGTTCTTTGATTACTAGTATGATCATAAACTTGCTGAAGGTGTTATGCAATTGACCGATTACTTATTTAATTTATAATTTTAATATTACTTATTTAATGATATTCAAATGGCTTCCCTTTTCCTATATATATTCAAAATGGTAATCTTGTCAAACAATTCACTCCACGTTGCTTTCCGTAACAATATAGTTTCTAGAAACAGAGGGAAGTCCATCAACACAAATCCAAATCTCGATGGCCCAGGATCACCATGCCTGTAATCGAGAAAAGTCCGCGTTAAGAAATTTCTGAACTTTTCTTTTTTGGACATCGCTATATATATCATGCGCCGCCGAGTGACGGTGTCAAGATTTCAGTTGCTGTGTTCCAAATACTCGTCACGGCTGTTCATCTCAACCGTCAATCATTGCTGCCAGTACATTTAGCAATTCATAAAGCTGAACCCGATTGTCTTCTTCTTTCTACATTTCGATTTATGACCCGCCTCTAACAATACCAATTCTCAGCTTGAAAAAAACCATAACTTTCCTGCCATCAGGTTCACAATTTTTCTGGGTTTCTAAGACCACGAGTTTTCATGTCACCAGATTGAAATTCCCCAGGGTTGTAATCAAACATGAGACTATCTGTAATACAGAGCACCAAATATTGGCTATCAGAGCACCCATCGATTGTCAACTTCCGATGGAGCCCAACAGAATCATGGGGTTCCACGTGGTCTTTTCTCTTCTCCGCCATCGCCATCTACATCATTGCTGCCGTCATCCTCCACCTTATGGTCTCCCTAATTCTCCGCACTAACCGCCGTGTCCCACTTGGTCCAATCCCAGCAATACATAGCCTGGCAATGGCGACGGCATCGGTTGTGATTTTTGTAGGCATTCTTCTTTCAACCGCCGCTGAGATTCGTGACACGCGCTGGTTCTGGCGGCGCACCAAGACCACCACGGCTTTCCAGTGGCTCCTCTGTTTCCCTCTCGGCACCCGACCCTCTGGCCGCGTCTTCTTCTGGTCCTACATCTTCTACCTCTCTCGATTCCTTCATCTATTACGTACATTTTTTGCAGTCCTCGAACACCGTAAACTCACTTTCTTTACTTTGTTCAATCAATCCATACTTTTGTTCATGTCATTTCTTTGGCTTGAATTTTCTCAGTCTTTTCAAATCCTGGCTATCCTTTCAACAACGTTGCTGTACTCTGTCGTTTATGGGTACCGTTTTTGGACAGCAATTGGGCTTCCAAGTGCTTGTTTCCCTTTTGTAGTGAGTTGTCAGGTTGTGTTATTGGGGTGCAATTTGGTTTGCCACTTTGGGGTGCTTTCGCTGCATATATTGAAAGGAGGAGGGTGCAATGGGATTGGAGCTTGGGGGCTTAACTCTATGCTGAATGCTGTGATCTTGCTGTTGTTTTTGAAGTTTTATCTGAAGATGTATTTGAGCAAGAGAAAGGGCGATTCCTTGAGTGAATTTAAGGGTTCTTCAAGGTATTTGCATTCTGGTTTGGAGAAGCGGGACACTAAGGCTAGTTGATGGATTAAAACCAGTCTTCCATTACATTACTTTTTGCTTCTCTCTTCTCTCTTCTTTTTTCCCTGTCTGTTAATTTTTTATTATGATTTTCTTGTTTGGATTTCAGAGTTACTGCTTATTCGTTCTCTGATTATTCAGACAAACTGTAATTTTGTTAATAACTAAAGTGTACATGATCGGATCCATGTTGGATCTTGTGTAAAGCATGTGTTAAGAGGATGGTGAGAAACACCAGTTAAGCTACATGCTCCATGTTAGAGGCTTTAGTCTAGTTGTTGCTTGTGGTTGCAGAGAAAAGAGTAGAGCTGTGATCCGAGCAACGTCAGCTATTTCAATTGGTCGGCCATGGAAAAAGCAAGACTTGTTTAACTTGATCCCCTCTAGATGCCATTTTTTATTCCATGATGATGTCCCTTTCTTTATTCAAGCCCTTGCACAGCCCACCAGATTGCATGGAAGTTTCGCATACTTTATCATTTCCAACTGCATGGAAGCTTCGTATGTCTAGGACAAGTCCAAGGTCCACCTTCTCGATCTTGCTTCACAAATTGTTCTGGTCAATGTCCTGCTTTGGCACGGTAGAAAATGAGCACAGGGCTGCTTCCACGATGAACTGTCAATGAAAAAACTAGAAAATAATGTCGTGATTCCACATGAAATGCATAAATGATTCTGAATATTATGTGGTCTTTTAAACTTAAATCAAATAATAAATGAAATGTGAAAAGCTATGTATATGATAAGCCCACGCCTGCCATCGTTTTTTAGCCCGGCTATGCTCACGCAAGAGCACCGGACTGTGCCCGATATTTAATTTTTAAACTAACTCTCCAGACCCATTAACTAAATATGAAAAAGGCCTGGAATCTCTAAAATTCTGCTCCAAACTTGGTCAGTACAGCTTGCATCGTGCCCGGGAAAACCCAGACAAGAAAATAGTAGGCATTTGTCGGGAGAAACAACACTATACAAGATTTTTTCTTTGCGTTAACACGTAGAAAACTATAAAATAAACCAATATATATACGTGGAAAATATATATTAAATATTGTAAGTACAAGATATGTGATTTTTACGTAAAAAAGCAAAATCACGAAACCATGATCTACTCAAACACTTTCATTATCAATAATAATATGAATACATAAGTCTTCTCTAGTCTTAACTAAAAACATATAAATCAAAACTATCTTTAATAAATACAAATTCTTAGTATAGATCAACTAATACAAGAATTCAAAGAATATCTCATAAAAAATAGAGACTACTATTCACGGGATGAAAACCATATGTAAAGTGCTCAAAATCCAATCTACACTATCATAATGAATATTCACATGTCATGAATATCCCTGTAAAATTTCAACTTAATCAGATCACAAAATACTTGTTGACCAGTTAATCAAAAATAGACAGAAAAATTCGAGAATTCTATTTCGACAATTCACTTGTTTTCTTTTCTTGTGTCTCTCTATCACTTTTTAGTAACCAATTTTTTAAATGAATTTTTTTATGTGAGCTAGATCCAAACAAGTTTTGGGTCAAATACCAATAGCATTTAGATTACTTTTTTTCTCACCTGGAAAGATCGAGGAAAATAGTCAAAACACTACCCTGGAAAGATCGACAAGAACATGAAATGGGAAGAAAAACGTGAACCCACCATTTTTATTCGCCTCCATACTGAAGATTCGTTCAAGCTCTACTGCATGACTTTGCTGGGTTGTAAAGCCATGTTTAGGTGTAATAAAACACATAATTTATTCACAAATATCTCTCTCCTTTCTCTACTCACAACACACTCCCTTCGTTTTCAATCCATCCAAAGCTCCTTTTTTTATTTATTATCACCCCCTCCATTTTCTTTCTTCCCTTGTCCTGCCAAGCAAAGTTGTATTTGTTTTTGTGGGTCAATTATATTATTAAAATATTATATATATTTTTTTAATTTTAAATGTTTTGAAATCAATCTGATGTAATCTGTTAAACATTATTTTAATATAAAAAATAAACTCTATAATGACAAACAGACTTGAAGTATGCATGGACGCATAGCCTATGAGATTAGTTAATTCAAATCAAATCTCTTGTAAGCTGGTTGACCACCCGTACCATTTATTATTTATCATATAATCCAAAACTCGCCAGTCACCATAAGATAAAATAGTCAATGATGAAATAAAATACAGCACGCTGAATTTGACTTTTAGTTGAATCGTTGCCGTTTCTAGAAACCTGGTTAGCAACAAAAACACAAGAAGTTGTCTGGCTGGTAATTAACCCCCCGACACACAGTAAGTAAAAAAAATCAATAAATTTTATTTGATTTTTGTGACTCAAAATTAATAAATTGTAAATACGAATAACATTATATTAATATATATGTATAGAATCTATATATTCTAATATATTTATTTTAAAAAAACTAATAAGATAATATCAGTTATTCTTTAGACAATTTAAAATCACTTGTCTTTTTTAGAATTAAATAATATTATAAAATTATTTAGAATTTGCTTAAGAATATAATAGAAGTTGTTTTTAAAATGTTTGTAATTAAAATAAAATAAAAAATATATTCAATTTTTACTTAAAAATATACAGCCAAACCATGATACCAAACATCCCATTATGCAATGGGATATCTTCGGGCCTATCTTTACGAATCTAGAATTCTAGATGCCAAAATGCTTCCTATTTTATTGGCTTTGCTTCCCTATTCCGCGCAGACTTCTCTTATTTTTATCTTCCTTTAAAACAAAATTAAAAATATCTTCCTTCTAAAAAAAAATAACTGAATCTTCGAACTCAAAACTCTCTCTCTCTCTCGCTCTCTCCAGAGACCAGGTAACTCATCTTTCAATTCATTTCTACTTCAATTCACAGATCGTTTTCTTAATCTTATGCTGCTCTTTCAGATTCGAACTATTTAAGCTTAGAATTGGGTTTCTTCGTGTTGAATTGATGGAATTTGCGAATTTTGATGTCTAATTTCAATTTAATTATGAGCGATATTTTCTTAGTCTTAGGAATGCGAATCTATCGGTTTTGAGGTTTAGAGAATGAGTAGGTGCTTGCTTAGCTTAGCCAAAAAGGCAGTTGTGTTGTTTATGAAAATTAGGACTGGATAGAATGTTTTAGACGTGAACTGTTAATATAATTGTCTATGCTAATTGTAGTTTAAACAGAGAGTCAAATGATTTAATCAAAGAGCTGTAGCTTGATGGCCGAGATTAACTTATGGATGTCATACAGCGGGAATTGGCGGTAATTACTGATTAGGATGCTTAGAGTTAACCATCATTTGTTATGTATAGCAACCTTTACCTCTTTGAAATTCTCACATAGTGGGGCTGAATCGCATTAAGTCTTCTATTTTTTAGGGAAAGGATGGGAGCCCACCAAATTTCTGATTACTAGACTATGGGTCAATTTCCTTCCGAGGGACCTTGGTTATCCTAACTGAAACTTGATGGTTTACCCCTTGGCGGTAACGTGAAATGGGGCTGTTTGTCTTAGTTGAGGAACTGGTCTCAATAGATGATCTCCGGCACATGATTCTCTGTTTCACTGACATTCAAAAGCCTAACTAGCCATGGTTTATTCACACAAGAAGCTTTTTATTGAAGAAAGCATGCAACTTTGTTTGTGACTTTACCATGAATTGGAGTTCGTGTTGATTTTTTAATTCCAGCTAGATGTTTGACAATGATTGGCGCCATGGTGTTATATGTTTTTTTGCATTTTTTCTATATTCTGCTCTCATTTGGATTTTTAGCTTGCTCTTTGTAAAATAATGAGGTTGAGGAATATCTCAAATGATTCTTCAGGCACATTGCATAGCAGCTGTCTTTGGAGGAGGTGGTTGCTGTTGAACCTGGAAGGACATGGAAGAAACTTTCAAGCCTCTCAAATCCGATGATAGACTTAAGCATTACCCTTTAACTCCTTTTAGGTTGATAAGGGGTCTTGTATGTTTGTTGGTGTATATTTCTACTGCTTTTATGTTTGTAGTGTATTTTGCTCCTGTTGCAGCTGTCTTGATGCGTCTTTTCAGCATACACTATTGTAGAAAAGCAACATCCTTCCTCTTTGCTCTTTGGCTAGCTTTGTGGCCCTTTCTTTTTGAAAAGATAAATGGGACCAAAGTTGTATTTTCTGGAGATTTAGTACCGCCTAAGGAACGTGTTTTGATAATTTCTAATCACAGAACTGAGGTTGATTGGATGTACTTGTGGAATTTAGCATTGCGGAAGGGATGCCTGGGCTACATCAAGTATATCCTCAAGAGCAGCTTGATGAAACTACCTGTTTTTGGGTGGGGATTCCATATCTTGGAGTTCATTTCAGTTGAGAGGAAGTGGGAAGTTGATGAACCTGCCATGCGTCAAATGCTTTCAACTTTCAAGGATTCTCGAGATCCCTTGTGGCTAGCACTTTTCCCCGAAGGAACTGATTTTAGGTAATTTAATATCCTTCCTATGTATTCTTTATGCTGGCATATTTACTCATAACATTAAGCTTAATTTTTATCATAGATATTCGGCTACTAAAACCAGGTATCTTACATAGAGTAATTGGTGGGATCTCCCTTTTTCAATATTTGGCAGTGAACAGAAATGCCAGAGGAGCCAAAAGTTTGCCAGTGAAGTTGGACTTCCTGTGCTGGCGAATGTGCTACTTCCTAAAACAAGGGGTTTTTGCGTATGCTTGGAAGTTCTACAGAATTCCTTGGATGCAGGTTCTATTAAAATAATTTTTTTTCCTGTCTTGTGTGGTTATCATATGTTGTTGATAATATAACGTGTAGCTTTCACTCTCTCAAGCCAATATATACATGATTCCATACTGTTAAAAAGCAGCCTGTCTCATTATCAGTGTATCACCTCTGCTAAGTATTACTGTATCAGTGCTGGAATTCTGTTAAATTTATCCCAACATCACAACCTTTATTGCATGAGGAGAAGAATTCAGTTTTTTCCTCTCTTTTTATGGCCCCTTCTGACATTTACTAAATACTTAATCATGTTTCCTATGTTGCAGTTTATGATGTGACTATTGCGTATAAACACCAATTGCCTACCTTTCTGGACAACGTATTTGGTACAGATCCTTCAGAAGTTCACATTCATGTCCAGCGTATCCCTGCCAAGGACATCCCAGCTTCTGATGCTGAGGCTGCTACTTGGTTAATGGATAGGTTCCAGCTCAAGGATCAGTTGCTTCTAGACTTCAAAACTCAAGGTCATTTCCCAAATGAAGGAAGTGGACAAGAACTTTCTACACTGAAATGCTTGGTAAATTTCACTGTGGTAATTTTATTGACTGCATTGTTCATTTACCTTACATTTTTTTCATCCGTTTGGTTCAAAACATATGCGATTTTAGCATGTGCGTACCTTGCTTCAGCTACTCACTTTAATTTCCGGCCATTACCCATTACGAATTTGATATAGCATTGCTTGGTGCAAGAAATGAATAGTTCTTCTATAGAAGATGGTCAGACTTACAGTTAAGGTCTCTTGTGAACATAGAAGCAATATGATCAAATGTTCTATTTCAGTATACTGTTCTGATATATTATTTAACATGACAGAACTGTGTATACTGCCTAGGTTTTAAAGAATGCAAGTTTACCGCCAATATGTTATGACATGAATGCCCTGAAAACTATAGTGTTATGCGATTTAAAATGTTACGATGGAGCATAGCAACCCTTGCTACGAGGCTGGGTTAGCTGTCAGCTCTCAATTTCTTCGATGCTAGCTTGCACATCCGTGCTGTAAAAAATCAGCCCTTTCCGCTCAAGTCCCCACCAAGAGTCAGCTCGCAAGTGCTTCTGTTGTTTGTGTAACTCGATTTCATACACCCAGGTTCTCTCTCTACTCCCTACGTGTCAGTTCGCAGTCAGGTTACGTTACCTGTCTATGTCTCATACTCACTTTCCGCTTTAGAGTTCTCAGAATAGGATCTCATCTCAGTGACAACCATCCTACTCCGAAGTCGCTAGCTTGCAGCATCTGTGCTTTAAAGAATCACCTCTACAACGGGTTGGTTGGGCTGGCTTGGATTCATGCGCAAGATGTGGTTTTCAGTCTCGTCTAGCCCAATACTAGGTATGCTGTCTTTCATCCAGGTCCAGTAAGAGTTAGCAAAGCCCTGACTTCTCCAGCCCAGCCCATTGAGACACCCCCACAACGCTCTCCCTCGCTCCCTCTCTCTTCGTGAGCGCGCGCTTGTGCTTCCCCCCCCTGATACCGTGAAATTCGTGTTCTGAAATGCACGCCGTTACTGAACTTTAGATGAATTGCGGAAAAATAAAGTGATTTGGACTGGAGAGTTTGAAGCTGAGAGAAGATTATATTTTTTTTGTGCAATTCAATCAATTGATTGCTGAACTAAAAAGGGGTAAAAAAGAGAGAGGGTAACATTACTAAAATTTGCTTCAATAGAGAACCAAGTGGGGACAGCTTAGGATGCCTGTGTTATCATGAAGATTCAGTGCTGCAATACCTGCCCTTATCTTCTGCTTATCATTTCTCTACTCATCTTCTATCCCGATTTGTCAATTCCTTACCTTATGAATATCGAATTGACATGAAAACATTTTTAAAAAAAACCGGGGTCCTAGATGCCATTGCTGTACATGACAAAAATAGTTGCGGTTGATATGTCTTGTCATTTATAGATCAACAACATTTGATCTTGTCAACAGAAGTTGCGAAAAGAGAATGGAAGTAGACAGTCACCAGAATCACCTGAATGACAAATCCATGTGTTAAGTTCTAAACATTTTGTTGGAACTATATCAACTATATAAAATTTGTGTCCGTGTATTAGGTTTCATGTGAACAGTGATGCGACGCGACCTTACACCAAGAATTTCTAACCTGTTAGGTGATGAGCCATCATCTCTCTAACTAATCACATTTTATTATCTCATACACAGGCTGTCTTTTTCCTGCTTTAGACTTGTAGCTGAAGCTCTCCAACTAATAGATTCATGCGGGATCAAACACCAGTATAAATTGGGTTCCTTTTTCATGGATAAATACAATTGTTTGCCTGATTAAGCAGCGGGTACACGTAGACAAAGATCTATCGTGCGATGAAATAGCTAGTATGTGGCACAAGGTTGTGTTGTCGCGTCTTTCTGTCAAAGCAAACAGACATCACATTGATGCTGTGTGAACTTGTGATCTCTTAGCCGACAAGATAATTCATTCCATTCAAGCGACCACCTGCAGGTGTTTTATCATTACGTTGAAAGGAAAAGAATGAAGCAACTTATTTTCGACCATATCTTGTGAAAGGAATGTGGGCCTTTGGATGATGATGAAGGTCGATGCCGGCCTATGTTTGATTGATTAGCACAAATTGATGGGGTCGTTTTACATTGTTGGAGACAACTTATCTAGAACACGCAAACTATAAATTGAGCGTGAACATGGAATCAAAGGTAGTAAAATTAAATTATTATCACCTGGGACCATCCAGAAACATTTATTTATTTATTAGTCACATATGAAGTTGGCAAGTAATCTAGCAGAGCTTGGATAAAAAATGGGAAGGGTGAATCCAGTGAAGTTGTTCCTGGGAGGAAGTGGAAGCTAGCACATGCATGTTAACTGCCTTGGCCTTAGGACGTGTGAGGGTGGGAAGTAGTGCTGATGTTTGCCACGTGAAGGGTTAACCTTCAGCATTTTTTATGATTCCATGTTCACGACCTGCCAAGTATTTCTGATCCGATTCTTTTTGTCTGGGGGGTAATTACCAGGTTCTCATGTGACTCGATACTCTTTCAGCTTCAGCCAAAGCAATGGCTTCTTATTTTCTGAATCATTTTTCTATTGCCCTTTTTGAGAACCGTACGTCACTGGTTAAGCTTATCTTATTGCCGATGAGCAATTTGCTTCTCTAAGTAACTGTAGTTTCATTGATCTTGTGTTAATGGAGTAAAGTCTTTCTATGGCTGGATAAACAGCAAAAACTAGATGCATAGAAGATGCAAATCACTTTTATCCAGACAAGGCAACCAAGCAAGTTGACTATGGGTATCTATTACCTTAAAAAAAAGAAGGGGGAAGTTGACTGTACATATGAACATATTGAGATGTCGAAAAACTATAACTTGGCATGCCACTAACAAGAAGATGCGATTGCGGTTAAAAACATAGATTCATTAAAATAAAACAATTTTAGTTGTGCCTAGTATTTTGTAATTAGAGCCTCATTCCGCAAAATCTTTAAATCTAGTTTTTGTTCTGAATATTTTTTATTTCTATTTTGCTGTCAGATTGATCAAGGAGTTGTCTAACAATTTAATTTCTCATCAAGCCATATTGCATGCGCCTGGTTGATCACTTCACTCAGCATGGATTTTATATTATTATCTATTCATGAATTAATCAGCTTGGATGTTAATTAGATAAAAGCTTCAGCTAGCAGAGAACCAGTTCTGCCGAGAAAGAACCCATTACCCCCACGTTCGACCATGATCACGAAAAGGGCCACCTTAGTAGGGGAAAACACTAACTTAACTATTAGTTCGTGCACACAAAGAGTTTCTCCACAAAAACTAAATAAATCATAATGTGAAGTCACGAAAACAAAGGACGAAATAGAAAAGGCAATCAAATCTAAATTAGTACTTTGATAGTGTAATAATTAAGCACACGCCATCGATGAGGAAAAGAACGTAAATTCTTGAAATTGAGTCACGAAAAGAAAGAACGAAATAGAAAAGGCAATCAAATCCAAGTCAGTACTTTGACAATATAATAATAATCACATGCCATCAATGAGGAAAAGAGCTTAGAATCTTGAAATTGAATCACGAAAAGACTGGAACGAATCAAGGAAGTTTAGGGTATTGACACAGATATAAATTCAAAGCCCTCTACAATAACTTCCACGATCCCAACTACAACTACTCTAACCTTCCCACTTGTATTTTCCTTATTTACACACAACTGTTTGTTCTCTTCATCCCCATCTTCTTCTTTCCTCTCAGAAACCAATGGCGATTTCCTCAATCTCTTTGTGTTATCTTTTGCTCCTTCTCTTCGTAATAGGTAAAGCTTCATGTTGGGTCTACGGTCTTGTTTTTTGGAAAAACAAATTCATGTAGAAAGATGATATGCATGTGTCTAGAGATTGTCAGTGAGATCAGTAGATTTAACACATCACACAAGGCTAGCTCTCATCAATAATTTTTGGATTCTTGATTGATATTTTGGTTTATTAGATTGCAGCTAAATTAATTAATTAGCGAATTAACCATTCCAGGTTATAATTAACTTATATATGTGTGTAGGTTGCCGTATTTACAAGAACTGATCTCCACATGTCTATGGCTGATTTCTTGCAGGCAACGTAGGTAATGCCACCGTGTTTACTCTCCAAAACCAGTGCAGCTACACCTTATGGCCAGGAACTCTCTCTGGGAATGGAGCTGCCGCTCTTGGTGATGGTGGTTTTACGTTGGTACCTGGTGCATCAGTCCAGTTCCAGGCTCCACCCGGTTGGTCAGGCCGGTTTTGGGCCAGAACTGGGTGCATATTTGATGAATCAGGCAGTGGCAAGTGCATAACCGGTGACTGTGGTGGCACTCTAAACTGTATTGGTGGTGGTGCTCCTCCCGTCAGTCTTGTGGAATTTACTATCGGGACAAACCCTAATGACAAGGACTTTTATGATGTTAGTCTGGTGGATGGTTACAATGTTGGCTTAGGCGTCAAGGCATTGGGCGGTTATGGTGATTGTCAATATGCAGGTTGTGTTACGGATCTTAATAGAAACTGCCCTGCGGAGCTCCGAGTCTTGGATTCTGGCTCTACTGTTGCTTGCAAGAGTGCTTGCGCAGCCTTTAACGCCCCCGAGTTCTGCTGTACTGCCGATCATGCCACGCCACAGACTTGCTCGCCAACGCAGTACTCGGTGATGTTCAAAAATGCTTGCCCGACGGCATATAGTTATGCTTATGATGATGCCTCAAGTACGTGTACTTGCACAGGGTCTGATTACTTGATCACATTTTGTCCAAATGGTTCTGGATAATTTCCTGTCATGTTTCTTGGTAGATGATTATTCTCTGAGGAATATAATCTTATTTATAGAATTCATACATTTGCAAGCAAGCTTTTTTCTCGAGATGATCATATTTAGCATTTTTCTTTCGTATATTATTGGTTGCTATAATTAATTAGTTGAGTGAAAATGGATCAAGGTTTGGCGGGATGGAAATGCTCAAACCATTTAATGACTAAGAAAACTTATTAAAGACCTGATTGGGACTTGCGCTCATCAAGTCGCAGGTTAACCCACCGGATTATCTAATATTTTCCCTGCCAATATTCAATCAAGACCTCCTGATCATATTTGATCACCGAGTTGAGGATAGCCTATAGAGGGCTAATCGGTTCTACTTAATAAGATAGACCCAAGGCTGATATAGTTCAAACCATTAGCCCATGATTCCATAGTCAACCACCAAAATCTGGCTAATAAGAAGCCTGAATGCAACCAAACCCTCTTTTTTTTTCTTTTTTTCGTATTCAGAGAGACGGTCCCTCCCACAAAGCCAAGGAAAAGGGGATAAGCTACAAGAGAGCCCAGATAGGGCAAAATGACCGAACAAACTAAACAAGGATTCGCTATGGCATTTGAACATCAAGGAGTATTGATAAGTCTAGTCTGTGTTCAAGGCCTGTGTACGGTTAGAGCTTGCATTGGAGGGCAACCGGACGTTCGAGTTTGAAAAACATTATTAATATTTTATTTTATTCTTACTTTAAATTAAGTATTTTTTTATATTTTTATATTAACATCAAAAATATTTTTATAAAATAAAAAAATTACATTTAATATATTTGTAAACAAAAAAAAAACACTTTAAAAATCATAATCAACCTCCACCGAGCTATTTGCATAGCACCATTTTCATCTGAAGCGTGAGCTTTTGAAACCCTATATCCAGCTGATCATTCGGAAAGTGAAAATTACTCCTTGCCACTACGCAAAATAATGAATAAAAAATGAGGGAGGAAACAACAACGTAGGCAAGGCTTTTTCTATTAAGGCCTTCGGCCGAACCTCTAATCGCTCGTCAAGAAAGCTTTTTACCTACCTTCTTTTTTTTGCATACATTTCCAAATTTCTCTACATGCGGCTTTCATTTTTGAAAGCCAATGCCACCCAATTTCTTTAAACGAGGGTGGAGCACAAGACCAACCTACATCTAGGGCACGTGCTCTTCGTGCCACCTTTCCTACAATGGAGCCCTTGAAAAATTACCACCCAAAATTAAGAAAAAAATCAGGGGGGGGGGGGGGGACTACTGCTGCCTATATTTTACAGACATTCCTCTGGACGAAGTGTTACTTGAAAACAAACTACTCCGCAGACGACCAAACCATGATACTTTCATCTCACCCGAGCCCGTGCACTGACCCTCCCCTTCACCCTCACTGCTAAAGAGGGTTTGGTCCGAGCAGTCAAGTGATGCTCCACAAGCTGAATTATAAGATTGGCATGCTGAATGACATACCCGGAGCCTATTATCACCATCCATGTCACACTTTTGGATAGAGATCTGGTCATTCATGTGGACAAATTTTAGCCCATGCAATTAATCATCATCATGCATGACAAATATTTTATAGATTGATGGGAAGGAGATTGATGGAGAAAGAGGTGGGTGACTTACCCAGCAGGCTAATCGCTTGGCAGCTGCATCACAGTAACTACTGCCAAAGATATTAAATAACTTCCGAGCACCACCTGGGAACAATCGGTGATAGTTGGGCATGACAACAACTTCTTCTAGTTGCTGAAGTATACTTGATTCACCGGGTGCACAATGTTGGCCAGACATGTCACTCTCTAGTACATTTTTGCAAACTGAAAGACTGGACAGCAGAGCTGAGCTGTTCTGACATGTGTAGCCTGCATAGTCTGAGCAACGGAATTCACAAACTCCATTGTCACAGACACCTCCGTGGAGGCTGCATTGTTCATCACAAACAGCTGCATATCATAGCAAAGAGCAAATTAGACAGATAAGACTTCAAAGGAACACTATTGGGCTTCTCCAAAAAAGATCACATCACCAGTAGAGCAGTCAATGCCAGTATAACCATTTTCACATTGACAGACCCCATTTGAAAGGCACTTGCCCTGGCCATTGCAATTCCCTGGACAGGAGCCTGCAAAAGAATGAAAGAAAAGCTTTTATAAAATTGCAAAAATCAAAGTCGATGAATCTAAGATTCCCATCCATTGATTTCAATCTGATTTATTGAAATTCTTTCTAGGAGCTTACGTTTACTACAATCATGGCCATGAAATCCTACAAAACAGTGACACTTTCCATCTACGCAGTCTCCATTAAAATCACAAGAACCGGGGCACTGTCCAGGTATGGAAATGGAACCTGTGCTGCAGAGTTCATGGTAAGCAGGACAAAACAGCTCCCCTGCAGGCAAGAACAACACAACAGAAAATACAGAATGAATAGACTTCATAATTCAATGTGATAAATCAGCTTAAAAACAAATATTTAACTACCGTTAAAGCCTGGGAATTGAACTGGTCCTCCAGCTTCTGGACATGCTTTCCAAATACCATCCACAGCAACCTAAGAGGAAGGTCATCAGAATTACATTGAAAAGACACCCTGCTTTTTAGTATCAGCACAAAAGTACCAATTATTTTCAAAATGCTAAACATAGACATTGGTCTCCATAAGACCATCCCTTAGTAAACAACAGCGCCATGTTAAAGAGGGAACTATTGATGGATTGGTCTGTTCAAAGGGCATCCTAAAGACTCACACCTCCATAGTGAAACGTTGCTAAACCCAGTGACTGAATTTCTCGACACATGTTATTTTCTGGAAAATTAAGGAAGTCAATAACAGCTTCCACAATTGCACAAATTTCATTAATTCACATTTTCGACCTTCTCAGTAGCTCATAATTGGTTGACAAAAATAAAGTTCATATGTAAAACGAGAAGATCAAAAGCTTCCACAAACAAATGAACAGATCACAATAGCATCTATTAAACTACAGCATGGTATGCAGGATAATATTAATTGTATCAAAGCTTGGATGCATACCTCAAGAGAGTTATTGACACATCTATGCTGATAACAACCATTTCCTTGGGTCACTGAGCCACGGACAAACCCAGTTCGTACTAATGATGAAGTCATACACCTATATGCATTATTTTGAAAAAGCTGATCAGTATATTGTTGCTTAAACCCTTAACTAGACCCTAGAAAAGGCTCTAATCTCAGATCTCACCTGGACCTACTTCCTCGCACTTCACCTAGCATTCTATCTGGCTCTCTTGCACTGTTAGAGTCTGTACAGGATCCATCAGAGTATGCCACAAAATAAGTACAGTAGTCAGCCAGTGAGGACTGCCCGCCTGTAATGACCAATAAAAGAATGTTAAGAGAATTATCAAATCAAGGACCAATCCAACTTGTTCAAGGATATTGATTTATTGAAACAATCACAGCCTTTTCAAACGCATATATGTTGAAGCATGGCCAGTTGTTATAAGCAGCTTATGATAATTGTGTAGAAATAATTGGGGAGGGGGGAGGGTACAGGCATTACTTGAGTCAAAGCATAAGTTGAAGCCACTAAATGAGGATGAGAAACATGTGGTTAAGGAGATGATCTCCTGGATTTCCAGGATTAATCACAGACACAACATGAAATCTAGGCTTAGTTTGATGTGAGAATCTTGAAGGACAGACCGCTGTTCAAGTATACATAGAGGAAAAAATATTTGATCTCCAAAAAGCATATATTTACAATAACATGTGCAAGGGCAGGAGATTTTCTAACTGCACATTCATGGACTAGCGAATTTGAACACAAAGCATAAATAAAATGCTAGAAATATCAAGCTCTGGAACAAACCTTTATTTGCCTGCGGGAAGTAACGAGCCCACTGGGGGAGATCCCCGCTGTAACTTACAATTGGGCAATAACCTTCTGCCTCCCTGTTGTATGTACAGCCTGACAACTGGGTAGTGTTGCAATGATATGCCCCCTTCCAGAGGTTGCAAGAGGAGGTAACAAAATCAGTTCCTTGATTTCGACCCCAATCAAGATTATCTGCCATGCTGTAGTTAGCCTGGTACCAACCACTATCCTCCAATAGAGCTAGTGTCATTTTTGAAACTACCGATCTTGTATCCACAGATCCAGTCATTATCTCATTCATCAGAAGCCTCTTTTCCCAATGTGACCCTGCAGCCAAGTTCCCAGAAAACTAGCAATCATTAAATTGCTAAGACTTGCCACATTTTTAGCAGGGATATGGCACACGTCAGATAGTAACAATAGATTATTGCTCCTCAAACTTGTATAAACATTGTCCGCAGGTTAGTCATTCAGTATTTCTGTTTCCCTAAATTATAACATTCTGTTATGCACCGCAGATTGATTTTCAGAGATAGGTGTTGATGTTAGTGCTTCAAAGACAACAACCAACATGTCTGCAATCTAGTTATAGTGAAAATACATGTAAAAAGTAAACACGGCTTGATTAAATACCCGATGTGCCACGACCTCCCCCATCTTCAAGCTCCAAACCTGTAAAATTTCCAGAGAATGCCTGCTAGACAGAAAACTTGTCAAGCCTGTTTTTGGGTTGTGATAATTGCAAAAGAAAGTATTTTGATGACACAAGCATTTCCTTGGAAAACTGATAAGCTGCATGACACTTACCCCATAATGATGTCGTGAGTGCATGACAACACGAGGAAGAACCACGCGTGTTACCATCCGGCCAAGCTTTTCATCCATGATTTGTTCAGTGACCTGAAAAGCAACGTGCAATGTGAGCTTACTGTTGATATGAAATTCCCTTATAATGAAACAAATTTACTGCGAAATCTTCTCAACATAACATTTTTATGGAAGAAAAATAAATTCCTTGCAATGTTTTAAAGAATTGATCCAACAGTTGTTATCTACCTTACTGCGTCTTCTCTTTCTGTCATCCCTAAAATGGGCAAAGGCATGAGGATCAAAACCAAGGACATGCATGACCTGGACGAGATTAAACATGTTAACCGGTAAAGTTAGATCATTCCACAGGTTGCCAATGTTGTTGATTTAATTATGAAATCACCTCATGAATGAGGGTAGCAGAAAGTAAAGTCTCTGCTTCAGCTGTCAAATGGCGAGGGGCAACATTCACATGTCCTGCAAAAGAAATCAACAGCCAATAATTATCACATGAACAGGATGATATTTCTTAATGGAAAAAAATTATATAACTAAGAAATTACCAGCAATTGCACGGCCCCATTGATCACGTTCACATGCCACTGCCCATGCAAGAGTGTTGCCAGTGGTAGGTCTTGTAGTCACCAATAGAACCAAGTCCGCATCAGCAACACCCTCTGTGAAGAATTAAAACAAATATGAAAGTTGCCTCAGACTTCAACAAGTGCCACAAAAGCTGGAACAGCAATTTGAGTGGATCACTAAACAAAGGGGCGCCCAAAATGATGATACCTTCAACATATCCATGTGGAAGTTGTACCCCTCCATCTTGCCCGCATGCAGAATATCCACTCAACCGCAAGTTACCCTTTACAGGCTCAACAGCTAATGCTCTCCTAAACCAATCGGCTGTCTGCCCTAGAGCCTTCACCAAAATAAGTTCTTCAGCTTTATCAGGATTTTTTGCTGATTGAAATGCGAAATACAGTTCCATGCCTCATGAAGTTTTAATTGTCATCTAAAAATATGCATCACGGGGTAGATGTCTTTAATTAATTTTATAATGGCTAACCTTGCGAAGACGATGCCTTTTGTCCTCCCCGGAAATATCATCAACGGTGCAGTTGTACCAGCAATCACCATAAATTGGAGGGTCACCATGGGGATTGCAAGGAGTGCCAGGAAGAGAGGCCGCTGGAGGCTCCCCAAGCTGATAAGAAACAAAGAACTGGCAAAATTACTTGCGCAGCTGAAGTAGTACAACCAACTAAGCTTACTAAATTAGATATGACACCCACCTTCACAATTTCACCAACTTTCCGACAATCTCTATCAGGTGAGTGACCAACAGCGTCATAATTCAAAAATATCCTAATTGGCTGCTTTACATCTTTTTGATGTAACGATGATTCTGGAATTCCAAGCAATGCCCTACCTTTTCCATGAAGGGGTTTAGAGTTACTAGATTGACCATAAACCTGTGGCATAACAGAGTACACCTGGCGACCAGGTCGTTTCCTCTCTTCAATTATCTGGTCATGAATGCATGAATGTGATACGATATTTCCACTTCCCCTTTTAGCACTTTGCCCTTGCAATTGCTTGTCATGACTTTCAGCAATTATAGCTTGAAAGCATAACAATGTCAACACAATCTGTTTCAAAGTCAATAAAAACACATATTATTGAAATTACTTATCAAACACAAACAAGTACATCTGACAGAGCATATGAACATGAACAGAAAACTTCAAATTCAAACATAAAGTAATAATATCATAGCGAACAAATTGGCAACTAAAATTGGCCAGACAAAAACGAGTCAATAGATGTTGCAACTCCAAATTCAGAGTTACAAATACCATAACAAAGACCCAAACTTTGAACTCCATGAGTTCAATTAAGCTTTAGCTCCAAACAAATAAAGGAGCTAATTATAATACTTTTGAATTAAAAATCCTCGAACCCTTATACGATCCAGCTCATCCGTAGAGGCTAAGCAACCCAAATTCTATAACGAAGCTTATGTTCTAAGAAAATCAGGTAACCGTGAACAGTTCCGGAAAAATAATTTCCATAAACGAAAGGGAAAACTAAGAAAGAAACAAAGAAAGAGACTGAAGAGAGGGGGAGGCTCCAAAATAGAAAACAAAATCTTTGACGTCTGACAATCACTTGGGGGTTACAGTTCAGTAATAAACCCAGAAATTTCCTCTCTTTTCCTTCGAATTCTGAGTAAAAAAACAGAGCCGGTAATATAAAACCCTAAATCCCACATTTCACAGAAGAAAAGCAAGCAAGAAGGCAGCATCAGCATTTACGAAAAAGAAAAGGAACAGCTTACCTCGAAAGCAACGAGTGAGAATCTGAGCTTAGTGTCAACTCTAGTCACCGAACATGAACTAAACTTGTTTATAAAACCCTCCATGAAATGTCCAAAACTCTAGAACAAAACAGTGCGGATTCCATCAAATCGCCGATTTTCCGATCTGCTTGAAAGACCGCTGGTTATTCCGCATTTCACCCACCCAGATGATAAAGAACATAGATTGTAGTTAATTTGGTTTAAAATCAAAGACAAAATAAATTTTATTCTGATTATAATTAAGTACTGGGATTTTGAATGGTCATAGTGGCACAAGGGACAAAGGAAAAAAACAAAGTAGAGTAGAGTAGAAGGATGTTTGTTTGTTTTTCTTTTTATGGACTGAATCAAAAACGATGAGGTGGTGCTGAATGCAAGAAGATGAAGAAGACCATTTGAACTGACTTGAAATAGAAGCTTTATACACGGGAGATAGAAAACAGAACAGGAGGGGGGGGGGGGGGGATGCTTGAAAATCAAATGGATTAGGTAGGGGTGGGTGTGGTTGCTAACTTGATATAATAATGCTGTTGTTTTTTCCTTTTTTATATCCATTAATTACTAATTAAATTATTGTTATCGATCTGTTTTTAAATTTATCCCAGAAATAATGTTGTTTTATTTTCTAAAACAAAATAATATTTACCTAGCTAGGAAAGAAGCGAGATAGAAAGTATAAATTTAGAGAGAGAAAATACAAATATATTTAGTTAAAAAAATACAAATAAATATAAAATAAATATGTATTTAGCAAAACAAATAAATGATTTTTTAATATTAAAATCAGTGAAGTCTTATAGAATCAATATTTTACTTAGTTAAACTAGAAACTCAGCTTAGAATCAAACCTTAATATCAGATATTTCAAATCTAACTCATTATACTAAATTTAATTATTATAGATGATAATCAACACTCCACGTTAATTAAATTCATTTATAGTGGTTAATTTAATTTTAATTGAATTTATATATTTAGAAAAAATAAAATTTAATTCATTTTACTTTTATATTATTTTTGTCTCCTTCATTTTATTATTTAAAATGTCTTGAAGAAGAGATTGATATATAAAGTTTTTTTTCCTTTTTAGTATAATAATTCGGATATATCAATATCAAATAATTTATTGGATTTTAAACATATTATACCGTTACAATAATTTTTTTTGTTCATAGGTTACAAGCTTTAGAAAATTGCATTATTTATGTGTATTTAATACTGTAGTGCAATGTATTTTTAATATAAAAATAATATTTATTTTTTATATATAATTGAAAAAAAATCATATTTAAGAGAAAAAGTGAAAGATAACTTGAAAAGCGAAAGCTAATAACAACGCCAAACAAACCCGAACTACCTGGGTGGATGAGGCCACGGCGGGCCATGACCGCGACAGGGAGGGAATGGTGGTGAAATAAAATATTCCATTAATAAATTTTATCACTCATGCTGTCGATTTTTGTGTTCATCCAGGAGCCGCGTGGTGGCGCTGCTAGTTGCAGGTCGTGGTGGGCGTGAAGCAATAATTATTTTTAAAGTATTTTTAATTAAAATAATTAATAAATATTTTTAACATTAATATATCAAAAATATATTTTTTTGAAAATATATATAAAAAATAGAATTGTAAAAGTAGTGGCCATCCAGCGAGTACCTTCGGGTAGATTTTACATATTAAAATCTTATTTAAGCAGTCATGTATTTAAAATCTTAGTGTTGATGATTGCATGGAAATTTTAGAGATTCTCTATTTATAACATTTAACGTACACTTGCCATCTACCAATAATGTTTTTTTTTAAATATCTCAAATTAATTTTATTTAATATTTATAAATATTGTTTTAATGTGTTAATATCAGTAAATAAATATAATTTTAATATATTTTCAAATTAAAAATACGTTTAAGACAAAATTGTCCACACGACAAGACACCATCAAGTCCACATTTAATATTCTATATTATATATATACATGCTGGGAAAAAAATATAAAAAAACCATCTTTCAGCATCAAAAAATAAGTTAACACAAGCTTCCACTATTAAAAATTTAAACAAAATAATTTAAAGCGAATTAGCATTATTAAATTATTTCCAGCTGGCACGTCAACTTTGTAACATGCTGTGATCCAAAATCTAATATAAGTCAGTGTGTTTATATTAAACTGGACAAAAAAAAAAAAAAAAAACTCAGTCAATCCAGTTAAAACGAGAGCGAAACTCAATTTATTTTAATTTTAAAATAAAATATATTTTATACCAATCCAACAAATTTCTTACAAACTATTATATCTCGAGCTGAATCATGAGGTAGGCAAGGTTCTATACCTGTTAGCCAAGCACCGTCGTTGATCAGGGTCTTGATTAGAAATGTCTGGGAGTGTGGTCACAGTTGTTTTTTATATTGAAATATATCAAAATAATTTTTTTTTATTTTTTAAAAATTATTTTTGATATTAGTACATTAAAATAATCTAAAAATACCAAACCGCGGTCATCTAAGTGCCCGTTTGGCCGCTTTTCACTTTTTTTTTCACTTTAAATGATTGCGGTTTGGTATTTTTAGATAATTTTGATGTGCTAATGTCAAAAATAATTTTTAAAAAATAAAAAAAATACCATTTTGATGTATTTCAACACGAAAAGCACTTTGAAAAGCAACAGCAACCACACTCCCAAACACTATCTAAAATGAAAAAATAAATAAAAAGCAGCAAAATGCAGGTTTGGCTACAGTGCCAAATAGGCAAAGTGCTTGATTGGCTAGCTTTTCATTCAAATTTAAGTTTTTTTATTATTTTAAGTAAATTTTTTTCTTAGATCTTTTTGATATGTTAATGTCAAAAATAATTTTTAAAAAATAAAATAAAATCAGCAGGCCATGCGCTTGAATCAGTTGAAAACTCAACCCTGCGATCTTCAACTACGAAGTTGTTTGGGGCAGCTTTTGCACCTCAGGTTTGCTGCGGTGCACTACTTTTTTTTTCAATAATTTTTTTTTTCATTGTTTTAGATTATTTTGATGTGCTGATATCAAAAATAATTTTTAAAAAATAAAAAATATTATTTTAATATATTTCAATACAAAAAATATTTTAAAAAACTACCATAACAATTCTCCCAAAGAGGCCATACGTATTGTTATTTTTTTGGAGGTTACCAATTAAAATCAATCACGCCGTGCATGACAGTGCTTTTAAATGAACGAGTATATTTTATTTTAATTTTAATTTTAATTTGTGGTAAGAAGAACAGCCTGGTAGCTTGGGTGCACTGGTCAAATAAATGCTGATGGGCCCGGTTATGTAAACGGCTCTGGTGCCAGGATTTTTACACAACCATAGTTTAAAGGCATTTGGTCCCACGACGCCACGTAAGACCATCCTATCGGCTAAAATATATTTTTTGTACGGTAATGATTGAGTAGGTTGAAAGCACTTAAAAATATGTTTTTCAATTTTTTTTTTGTTATACATAAGAAAATAATTGGGTTTTTTTTATTTTTATTTTCTATGTTGATATTTTATTTTCAAAAATATTATTTTAATATATAGATTTTCATATAGCGTTAATTGCATGCATTCATAATCCCCCACCATAGAGTATTAAATCATAAAACTTGATTAACATATTCTGATTTAAATAGTTTAATAGGCAAAAAATAGATATTTATTTTTCACGTGCCAAGTAGAGATTACAAAAAGGAATACAGATTATATGATTATTAATTTTAATAAAAAGAGATCCTATATATCTGAACATATTCCATGAAAATCAGCAAGTCATTTTTTAGATTTAAAATATTTTTTAGACCGACTTAAATAATCTCATGGTCGCCAAACATAATAAACGCTGACACTTCCTTGAGTTTTTCTTTTCCAGACGTACTTCTGATCGAATTAACTTTTGTAGTCGAGTTATTTCTAAGCAATTACATTTGAATTACTTCATAGCTCGAATTCAAAATTAATTTTCACGAATTACGACAAACATATTTTAAGTTGCCTGGATTTTAAGTTTTGACTAGGTCGTATCAGAAGTTTCAATGTAAAAATCGGACCACTTTGAAGGTGGGGTACGGAACAAGTTTTGGGCGGTCCAATAGTTATTTCGAAAGACGTTCGAGACGAAAGAGACCAATGCACTGAGATTCAACTGAAAGGGGAACGACATGTAGAATCTCTTACCAGCATGGATCCTCGAAGGGATAATTTAAAAAACTGATGAGATATTTGACCCAAAACAAAATCTGAGTTGATATATCAAATTGGATCAATTTAATTATTTTTAAAAAATAATAATTATTTTAATCGAGTTCGACTCTAATCAATCAGATCAAATCCAATCCATTACTGGCCAGCTGTGTATTTCATTTCTTTCAACGCAGATAGGTTTATTAAGCTCCGAATTAATTCTTGGGAGTATTTGAAATTGTAATGCAATATATGTTTTGTTTGGAAATATATTAAAATTAATTTATTTTAGATCTAAAACAATAAAAGACATTAAAATAGACATTGTTTTTCCAAATTAAAAACAGAAGCAGAAGCTCCGCTAAACATTTTTAGAGTGTGGTTCGGTGCAATTCCTATCTGAATGGGGCAAGTTAGAGAAAATCCAGGAGAGAAGAGGACCAGAAACTTTGAAGGTTGTGTTCTGTAATGAATTAGGATCAGAGGGGTTGTTAGGTTTGGTATTTTGCTAACCCGCAACACAAGCTTCAATAATTATCTTGCTAATTTGACATTCTATCCTGCTGTCTTATTTTTTCAAGTCCTGAGATGTTTCGTAACAGGGACAGATAATCTAAGATTATTCATCTCTCGCTATCTTCCAACGTATCTGCTCACCAACGACAGCAAATCAAAACTCCTCTATTTTTTTTAAAAAAAAACAACGCTATCATGCCTTATTTTACTTCTCTTAACGAACACTAATCTCGACCCTTGCTATTCATTAAAAAAAACAAAACAAGAAGAAGAAGAAGCCGCCAAGGGAGAACAGAGAGAAGCTGAGTGACTGGTTGAATTCTAGTTGAAGTTTATTCAAAATAGCTATACCAAAGTTTGCAGAGGATGGGAAGCAGGGTTTTTACCCGTTCGAGATCGCGAATAGTTCTTAATTTCAAGTGTTTTTTTAAAAAATGTATTTGTATTGGAGAAAAATGTAAAATTAAGTTTTTTATGATGATTTTAATCTATTAATATGAGAAATAAATATATTTTTAATAATAATTCTGTATCATAATACCAACACCGCTTTTTAAAATAGAAACAAGTGACAATTTCACGGACCTGTTGATGCTTCAATTACTTAAACCCTGTTTAGGCAGGTATTTGGAATTATTTATTTTTTAAAAATAATGATTTTGTTTAAAATAACTTTTTCATTTTTTTTTGTGTTAGTTTGATGGTACGATGTCAACAATTATTTTAAAAAAATATATTGATTTGATATATTTTTTAATAAAATATATTTTAAAAAATAATAATTATTTCATTCTCAAACAACTTCTCGACCCTAAGACTATCCTTTTAGATTTCAAAACATTTACGAGGAATATAATAAATGATCTCTTTTTTCGGTGAAGTCATGCTGCCTTTTCTTTAATCTCTTTAATTTTTTGCTCTCGAATATCAAAAAAGTGGAGGTGCCCTGGTAATAATATCTAATTAGATATTTAATGACAGGTTAGCATTAAACTTTCAAGAAAATTATAGAAGTAATATCTCGAAATCATTAAATATATCGAGAGAAGTGAAGCCTTGACGAGCGCATACTGGCAAAACATAGCTCGAGAAAAAATAATAATCAGCAAATACAGCACCGCGATTTAAAAGAGAAATTCAACGGCATGCAACAGCCCCGGACAAACTGGATGGAGGATTTCGAGCTCCATTCCTTGCTTCCACATCCAATGCACGTGTTGCAGAGGTTTTCTGCACACGAAACAAGCACTGAACAGTTTTCAATGTCTTTGGTATGTGAAGCCTGTCAGATTTTCCCCCCTTCGATTTAACACTGCCGAATTCCCTAGGAATTGGAAGGAGAATGGAATACAGTGGCAAAGCCACTAGCCACGACATCCATCTTCCTCGGTCGGTAAATGCCCACAAACGCTTTAAATCGTTTGACAATCTGTTCGGTGTTCAATATCTTTTTTTTATTTTGTTTTTTTAGATTCAATAAACCTTATCCTCTTAAAAAGTACATGGTGTAGATCTAGATAAACGAGTAAAATCTTTGTTGTTCCGTACTCTTATAAATAATACACGTCCTGACTCGAACTTAAAACTTATTGTGCATATTTCAAATTATTTGTCATCACGTCGTGCTCTTTGAAAATTGGTATTCAATATCGCTATTGCATATTTAAATCATAATTATTAAAAAAAAATTCCAGTAATTTTTTCCAGTAGTTCATCGATTTATAGCGTGGTTTAATCTAGTTTGTTTTTAAATCATTTTCAGTTGTCAATTGATCATTGCTTTATTTTTCTGTCAATTGTCTGGTTTTTTACAACTGAGGTAGCAGCTCGGCTGGAAATAGTCAAGTTACAAGTAGTTGATTAAAAAGAAAGAAACGTTCATATTTTAAGCTCTACTAAAATATATGATGGACTAAAATCTTGCGTTTGAAGAAATCTTTTTTATAGTCGAGCGACTCGGAATGTCCGCACAGCAATAAATCTTATATAAAAATTTGGCTAGTGTTTTATCCTTCCCTTTGATTTTTGCCTGGACATGGTTTGGTTGCATTTTGACAAACTAGCACCACTTCTGCTCTGTCGCTTTCTCGAAAAGGGTTAGGTCATAAAATCGAAGCTACAACCTAGCTCCCTTCTGTTTAACTTGAATATGATTAAGCTGTGTGTTTAGTGGGTGGAAAAGGTTAGTTCGTGCCCGGGAAAAAAATAATTCCACAACTTTGACCTGCCGCCTAATCATGGTCAACACCAGTGCCTCAACTCAACATTCTTTTATGATTTATTTAAGCTCTTTAATCATTTGTTTTTATTAGTTGAGATGATTTTCTTATATATATAATATCACAAGTTTAAGAATCAAGTTATCAAGGTTAAAAAGTAAAATAAAAATACTATTCGGGTCGAGTCAATGCTTAAAAACTGTGGTTCAAAAACAAATCATAGAACAGTAGGAGATACTGCTCTGCGCGCCAAACCAAAACTTCCACGGAAAAGCAACATCAGAATTATGTGGGAGATTTTTCAAGAAAACAATGATGTCATTGCTTGCCGAGGCTGGTCCATTTATTTGATAATTATTTCGACAGAGGTCCTGGCTAATCTATTTGGATACATGGTGTATGGATGGCTTCCACCCTTCGTTTTCTTTATGATCTAAAAGAGAAACAAGGTGGGGCTAGCCTGGGTCGAGCGGTGTCACGTCTAGGCCATGGAGAATTCAAGTGGAAGCGACCCATGCTCGCTGTCTAACACTTGCCCTGCCTAACGTGGAGAATTGGGGGTAAACTGAGTGTTTTGATCTAGCTTGTTGCAGGGAAAATTAAAGAATTGAAAGCGAAAATTAAAATCATTCACTGGGAAAATTAAAATCAATAAGTGTTTCAATTTTCTTCTTCTTGAGACTAATAAATAGAATAATGATAGTATCTTAAATCAATAGTCTTTATTTATTCGCTGTTTTATTTTTCATTTTTGTTTGTAAAACGTTTTAATGAAAAAAATTAAAAATAAGGAATTTGGAAAATTAAATTCACCAACTATATACCTTTATACATACATACATACATATGTATGTATGTATGTATGTATGTATGTATGTATGTATGTATGTATGTATGTATGTATGTATGTATGTATGTATGTATGTATTATTGTTCATGCTCGCTATAATTTTTGTTTGATGTATCCTTTTCGCCACTGAAAACACGAGAAGATATAATAGTTGTAAAAAAGTTTTCAAAATTTCGTTGAATTTAACACCATCCTTAGTCAAATAATCTCATATTTATTAGCTACAACTACAGTATCCTCGAAAGTTGATGGCAAAAACATAAAACACATCTGGTGACCAATCCAAGGATGACCATGATGGTCTAGGCCTTCAATTGCTCTCGAAAATTCAAATTTTTAGATATATTAAAAACACTTTCAAGATCAAAATCACACAGACTCCCCACTCAAACAAAACTCGATTCGACCCTTTTTTTCAAAGTCAAAATTCACAACGATTGAAGCTTCAGCCTTGGCTTTTCTCCATCTCGCAGGGAAAAGCTATAAATCTCACCGATGCAGCTTGCCGACATCATTTATCACGGTCCATGAAACACTAGAGCTTTGTTTTTTCATGATAATAGACATGAAGCAATGCAAGTGGGACAATGATGACTGGTTTCTGCCACTAAAAACAGTGAAACATTGGGTTCCTTAGTTTATTCATCTTCACTTTCAAAATAAAGTATTTTAGCACCTTGCTATCTGGCGCATGTTTGACATTATCATGCATAAAGATTTTTTTTTTAAATCCACTTTAAAATATATTATTATTTTAACATTAATATTTTAAAATCATAAAAATACTAATTTAATATTTTTCAAGATAAATACAAGTGGAAATTTACTCCATCATCTTGAAAAATAATTATGCAAGTCCAAATGAACGAGGAAAATTCTAGATAATATAAATTATTAAAGGGTATATATATTCTTATTCGAAATTAAATACTGCTATGCAAATTACAAGCTCATTGTTATCGTGTCTATCTTGAATGATGAATTGGAGCTTGTCGGAGAGAATGTGATTTTTTTTCTTTATAAAAATATATTAAAATAATAATAATTTTGTATCATTACTAAAATATATTATTTTAAAAACAAAGTCTTACCGTGATACAAATGGTGACTTTTTGAGCCTCTTCCTATTTTTAAAAGATTAGGGTTTGAAAACGCTAATGGAAGCCAGCCAGCAAACACGTGATGGCAGCTATATAGTTTTAACAATTCAAGGTAAACAAAGCCAGTCGCTAGTTAAGTGTGAATCCCGGTGAGTTCATGACCGGACGGCCATTAATTAAAAAGCCTGTATCTTGACGTGGATCACTGTTCAAATGTCACCAAGCATCGCCAATATAGAAATTTCATGAATACTGGATTTTTAATTAAATCCGCTCTTCACTGTCTTTTCCTGGGACGACAGTCCGCAGAGACATGTAATAAATAATGCCTCGTGTCCGAGTTGGGAAAAACACGGCAACACCACCACCGAGAAAATCTTCCAAACACTGCCCTGGTAAAGCTTGCCTTGTTTAAAGATTGAGACTGTTTTAAAAATATTATTTATTTAAAAATATATTAAAAATAATTTTTTTAAATAATTTTTTTAATATTAATATATGAAAATAATTTTTTTAATTAAAAATACAAAAATACTTTTAAAATATAATGTCAAACACAAAATCTTAAATATATGAGATTTAAAAATATTTTTGAATTATTTTTATTTTAAATTAAAAAAAATATTTTTTATCATTTTAATATGTTAATATTAAAAATAATTTTAAAAAAAATTATTTTAATATTTTTTTAAAAAAATACTTTCGGTCACACTACCAAACACTATAAATCTTATAATAGATCGTGTGATTGATTAAAATTATGACAATGAAATATTAATATATTAAAATAATTTTAAAACAATATATATTCTTTTAATATAATACAGGCTCAAACTCAATTTCAAACACTATCTCAGAAATAATTATATTTATTTTTTAATATAAAAATGTTTTTATTAAATATTAAAATCATAATATTTTTTTTAAAAAAATATTGTTTTGACATTTTAGGTGATTATTTTGATGTAATAATGCTAAAAAAACTAAAAGATGAGAAAAAACATATTATTTCAATGCATCTCTAAATTAAAAAAAAAATACTTTTAAAAATAATTTAAGTATAATATAAAATAAGCTTAAAATATAATAAATCACCAAATCAATTGTTTTTATTAAAACAATCTTGTTTTATTGATAAAAACAAATTCGATCATTTTTTTTCAAGAAAGTTGAATAATTGATTAGCCTAATTAATCAATATTTTTTATTCAACTTAAAACATGACCGAGTGAAGCATACATTTTCTAAATTAACACGCTAAGTCAAATTAGATTTTAATAACAGCGATCATCCATCGCATACATGACTCGATATCCATACATCATTTACCAATCACTGCATCGATATAATTAGACTAGTTAGTAGTCGTACTCGCGGGCCTTTCTAAATAAATTCATCGATTTAATTATATATTTTACGGAAAAATAATCAAACTTTTTTTCTTTCCCTTTTCTTTTCTCCTGATTTTTTGCAGGGGTTTATGGCCGCTGGGCTGAAGAAGGAGATATACGATGTGCTTTGTTTAATACGCCGCCGAAGACCTCCTAGAGTGAGAGAGGGTGGTAGTGGTTCGGCGAGTTGTTGGGCTAACTTCAATTTGAATATAGAAATCGGATATGTTGTAATCATAAATGATTTATAATATATATAATAAATTGTAATTTCAAGTCAGAATATATATTTTTTTAAAAAAAATTGAGCTAATTAAATTTTTATTAGTTTATCTAGACTTATAAAATATATTTTTTAAAAGATATAGTTTCTTCCCATCCAGAAAAAAATTATCCACACCCTTCTCGTAAGATGAGCATCTGTGTATAAATTATCTCCGGTCTGATTTGTCTTCTTTTGTTATTTTGGGAGGTTATTTTTATAGTTTTATTGTCCAACAAATCTTGAAATGTCATTTATATTTCCTAAAAAATTCAAAAATACTCTCGATCTCAAGAGTTAAATTTTTTCGATCTTGAGATTAAAATAATAATTTTAATATCATAATAAATAATAATCCGAGTCTATATGAATAATAAAATAATGAATAGTAAATGCGCTCACGGTTCATATTATAGTTAATTGATATATACATATATGTGTGTGTGTTTCATAATTATGCAAAGACTAGGAAATCAGGGAAAGGAATGAGAAGAAGCAAAGGACCTTAATCGAGTGTTTGTTTCTACAACAAGAACTGCCCATTCAATACTTTATGATGTAAATGGTAGGGCATTCGAGGTGATGGAGACGTGCTATGCCCCTTTTGGGAACTTTTTAAAGAAGCTGTGTGCAGATTTGTTCAACCCAGCATGGAAAATTAAAAGATATAATCCATTGCTAGTTTGCTACCAAGACTATACACAGCAATTCTTGTTCGGTGGGTCATGGTTGAAGTGGAAGGGGAGGCATCCCTTTTCTACTCGAACTGAGATGATGGACCAGAGATCTGAGTTGGAACATCATTTTCTCGAGGGAGATGGGTCATTGATCTTATATATGTTCGCAGTTTTCTTCAAAAACAAGCACCGGGAAAGTTGTTCAGAAACTGTGTGAAATTATCCATCTACTGGGTCATTCAATGATAAAAGGTAAGGACCAAGGGATTTATTTCAATGTGATTTTATGTTCGAGTTTTATAATTATTAATATAATAATTATTAAAAATTTATGTGATTATTAAATTTAAAATTTATAAAATTAATAAATATATACATAAATTAATCTAAATATTTATATTAATAAAAAAAATTAATGTTAAATTCTGGTTGATGTATCATCGTTTTAACGATACAAAACTAAAGCAGGCTCGAGGAGATTTGTTGAGTGACGGGGTTTCTTTGTGTTTCGTCGCCACTCTCGTGGACCAACTACAGATTCCAAATGATTGCACTTTGATAGACTGCTTAGGACATCGTAAACATAATATCAACAAAATTAACTTCGCATTATCTGGTTACCCTCATCAAATTTAAAACATTATTATTATTTATTATTTTAAAAAATAAAACTAACGTTGTTTTAAATAAAAAAAATACATTGAAGTTGATTTAACCAGAATTATTTGAGATGTTAATTGATTTATCATGTTGCTGATTTTTATGCGAGAAAACCCTATTAGAAAATATATTTTGTAAGTTTAGGTCAGCCAATAAAATGTTAATTGTCTAAATTTTTTTTAAAAAATACATATTTTAATTTGAGATTTATTATATAAATCAGAAATTTTTTATCATTACATTACGTGTGCAAAGACAGCTTACTGTTTACTCTAGTTCAAAAAAACATCCAACGCAAGCAAGGGTCAAGTCTCCAAATTATTAAACCAGCTTGTTAAGCGGGATCGAGTTTGAGTTTAACACCTATCGTCTATCCTCCAAATATTTCCTCCAAAATTCAGCGATCACGACGTCCTAATTTCCGTGGGCCGATTTGGTAGGCCTTGACACCTACGACATTACAGAGGCATGATAGCCTGCCCAGTTAAGCATACGTGGGCCACTAAACTCAAATAGGCTGGTTTTCGTGATTATTCCTGGCCATTCCTGCCTGTCCTGTCCTTCACATTCATGGCCCAACATTTTCTCAAAGGCACTTCTTAGAAACATAATTATTACTGGGCAGAGCCCATCAGCCCATTTGTACCGGGCCCAAATAATTTTGCCGGCTTTTACCCAACACCCATAACTGAGCCCTAGCCAATTCTCGATATGGGCTAGGAGATGTTTACGAGTGCATCATAGGGAAAACCTGTCTTGTCGTGAAATCAAAACATCAGGTAAAATCTTTTCTTCTAGCTCGGAGCCCGAGACCATTTATTCAAACATGAAATCAATTGCTGAAATATTATGAAAATAAAACATAATTCTTTTAAAAAAACAATTTAACAATGACCGAGTTAATTTAAGTTTTTGTTTTTATCTGTTTTTATCAAAAACTAACCTGAAATGGGTTAATTCAGAAAATTAATACATCTTGAAATATTTTTTTTAAATATGATATATAATGATTATTTTTTTTTATTTGATATAATGCGAAACTAATTTTAGAATATTCATACAAACAAGGGTAAGGCAATCCACGTCTAGGTGGGCCTGGTCTAGTAAGAAAAACCACGCGTGGTCTACTGGAATTTCCACTTCACATCCTTTTAGTTTTCTGTGACAGCAGAAGTGAACTAGTGGAGCTTGAAACTAACCCTCTCATAGTTGCCTACCAATCCACTAATCATGGAAGTTGATTAATGGTCCACCGTTTTATTTTATTTTATTTTTTATTATTATTTATATGGATATGTTTACTGAACGTTTATCAGTAACGTTGATTACAAATCCATTAACCATGGAAGTTTTTTTTTAAATGAGTGCATATTTATAGAGCATAAAGAATTGTAAGTAATATAGTTTTAAATTTCACAGTGAAAAAGACTGGTTGCTAACTGGGAATAACTTATTTTAAAAAAATAAAATAAAATAATATTGTGTTGATATTTTTTTCAAATAAAATCAACAAATTTTAACCCAGTTATTAGTTAATCTGGTTTTTAATCCGGTTAAATATATATTTTTTTGAAACAAGTGGAACTAGTTAATTTATTTCTCAAGATTAGAGGGAATAATCTATAATTTACCATTAAAGAAAAAGGTGAACCATATGGGTTTTTAATTATAGTAATAAGCATAAATTATTGCAAATTATAATAATACAATTGTCACTTTGCTCCTGGTTGTATAAATTTTTAATTCTTGGACTTGGGGCCTTTTAGACTTTTTTATTGGTCTAGTTGTTATTCTCTGATTATTTAGGGGTATTAGAATCTTTTCCAAGTATTTTTATATAATAAAATTACATTTATACCCCTTCCAACAAATCCAAACAGTTGACTCCAATGAAAGATAGTGCCACTACTAGTGGATACAAAAGTAAGTCTAGACTTGTATCATCTACCCGATTATATTTTAAAGAATGATACAAAGATTCCCTCATTTCCACATAAATTAGAGTAAACTATTAATGACTCTCTCCAGTTTTTTACATCAATAACAACGATCAAGGGTTTAATTAATTAATTAATTAAACTTTAAAACTAAAAGAATTATTTATTTTATAAAAATAAGGCACGCATTTATAACTCACTCCATGAAAGTACACATTGCATTTTTCAATCTCTCCTTGAATACTTTTTATCGGAGATAAATAAATTAATTAAATCACACTACTTGAGAATCAATGTACAGATTGCACAAGTAAATACTAAATGACAAGCAAACTGAAGCATCCTTCGAATTAACTGGATCCGAAAACATTGCTAGATTAGGATTCCCCAAATCCGAGGTCGGCATCACTAGTAGAATGAAATAACATGCATGGATTCTCAAGGATGTCCGGGGAAAATGTCAAACCACCTCCAAGAATATATGCTCAACTTTCATTGATAATCAATTTGTCAATTGTTCTCTTTTATTTTTATTTTGGTATATATATATTTAAAAAAAATATCCCAATCAAACCATATTAAATCCGATTGAAATTGATTAATTATAAGTGAGCTGTTATTAAAGGTCATGGCTTAACCCAATCAACTCATCATACATGTAATTTTATTAAAACTTGGATGAGATAAATTTATATTTTTAAAATATTTTTATTTAAGTTAATTCACAGTGTGTTCTTTATCATAAATGGAGATGTAAATTTGTTATTAATTATAGATCACGATAAATAAAATATTTACTCACAATTTCATGGATAATTGTTATTTTTAATTTTAAATTATTTTAATATACTAGTTTTAAAAATAAAAATATATTACTTTAATATATATGTGAACAAAATACACTCCTAAGACACGATAGTGTGTATTACATGTATTATAAAATGTATGTGTTTATACATGTATGTGTGTATTAAACCGATAGCGTGGTCATATAAGTGCGTTTATGGTTGAAATTGTTTTTTAATTTTATTTTAGTTTTTTAAAAATAATTTTTTACATAAAAATAATCTAATAGCACTAAAAATATTTAATTTAAAATAAAAAAATAATTTATTTTTTTTTAACTTTTTCAAAAACACTTTATAATGTAAAACATGACGTAGGTGTAAGAAATTGTTCAAATCTGTGCCAAGTGCAATCCTCCTTTAATTATTTTGCTTTTTATATACTTTCCCTGCTTTTTTACTTTTGAAAATAGACATCCATGTCCTTTGGAAATTAATATTTAATTATTTTCATATATAAATTCATGTCGTTTTTTGAATTGGGGCTGTCGTTTTCCATTTCTTTATCATTTTCTTTTAGCATAGGAGATAAGCTTGATTTTTCCTAGAGACCATAATGTTGTGGTGTCACCCTCTCCTCTTCCTTTGGAATAATTAATTTTAGATGGACCAACCATTATAGCATGAATAGTCATAAGTCATCTTGCTTCAATCATCTAGGACGTGATTCAAATGCACACGTATTTTTTTTATTATTATTAAGATAGTGTTTAAGATTTATTAATAGTTTTTTTAAAAGTGTTTTTTACATGAAAATATAAGAAAATAATATATTTTATTTTTTAAAATTTATTTTTGACATCAGCCCATTAGAACAATACTGTTTTGAATTTTTTAAAATTTCTTTTTTTTTTTATTTTAAAATAATTTTGTTTTGAATTTTTTATATAAAAAACTGATTTAACCAATATTAATTTCTGTCCACGACCTCGTTTCTAATGATTCGGGTTTAATAATTATGATTAAATGTGATGACATTGAAAACATTATAACCACAAGGAAATATCGGTGCATTTCACATCTAGCAGATCCCGAAGTGATTGGAGGAGCTTTCCCCTGTTTATATTATAATTCTCCGACCCCATGAATTTTGCAATTCAAATAATATCTATTGGCTAAGATATTGTTTGATGTTATATTTCAAAATATTTTTTAAAAAATTAATGTTTTTAAATTATTTTTATGTGCTGAAGTTAAAAATATTTTTTTTAAAATAAAAAAAATTATTTCATTACATTTCTAAAAAAAAAAACTTTCAAAATCAAATTCAAATACACTATCAAACATGCATTAAGTGGACCTCGTAGGAAGAATGCTTGTTTTTGTCACCGAAATGTCGTCACAATGTCAATTAGGTCAGGTTGCATAGTTTCAAAAGCAAACACTACTAAAATCCAGTGGACATACGCAGGAACACTTCCTTGGTAAAGTGAAGGTTTTATCAAACTTAATGACTTGATGGTGTAATTATCAAGAAAATGAGGTTCCCAGATTGAAAATCATAAGCATCTACCAATTATTGATGCGTCGAATAAAGGAAATGGATCCGTGCCTTGGCGGATACCAGCTAAAGGAGATCCCCTGGTTAGGGAAGTTTTGGTAATGGTACCGGAGCTTCCACGCCAACTGCTCCGACAATTCTTACACTGGATACTGTCTGTTTCGGTGCAGGGAAAGAGGGTGAAACGAGGATACATCGATTTATGGATTAATGTGATGTTGATTCAAATGCAGATTCGACCTGTTGTTCTGCAGAATATTAAGAATTTGATGGTGGCTAACATCTACCATGCACGAGGAAAAATGGTGAAAGTAGACTTCCCACTAGCTAATAAAGATACCACTGCGTGCACACGCAAATGGAATCGACTGCCTAGCATGATTCCTAGTCCCCAATTTGTTGGGATTCCTTGATTCGTATTCGGTTAATGAACAAGGATTATTGGAGTGAAATTTTATCCTCCTCTGATGTTTTTCTTCGTTACAAGACACTCATCGTTCTGGTATAAAAGTTCTTACAATTTTTTATTTGGCTAGAAACTTTCTGCCTTGATTGATTGCTTTAAGAATCCTAAAATCCCCGGTCACAGTTATCCTTCAAAGCCGAAGGAACAGTCATCTTCATGCATGATTTATGAAGGATGTGAGGCATGAAAACACAATTAGCAATTGGATAGTTATCGTCAACAGTGAAGAAGATTTGGATCGCTCTACTGAGGCATTATATTTCATAATTTACAGTTTACAAAGAAAAAAAGAAAATAAGAACAGCAAGCTCTCGTTGCTTTTTACTAGCTTGGCTCCAGCTTCTATGCTATTATGATGGACCTTCAAATTTTTACCATCTCGTCGAAGCCTTCAATTAGTAAACTCTAACAAAGTCGGATCATTCGCTGCTTGGGAAAAAAAAAAAGATTCTGGCAATGTAACAAAAAGTTCTTGATTCATTTTGGACGTCCTACTTTTTATTGGCAGGAACATGCTCGATCTCATTTCCTATGCATAGATTGGCTAAGAAACTAAGGCCCCGTCTTCATGGTGCGGGTGCTCGGGTTTGTAATATTCGGATTGTGGTAAACCATGACCGAGGCTAGGATAAAATACTTTGCGAAGTTGGTGATATTTTTGGACATCAAAGCCATGAAACATCATGAGTTTCTTTTGCTTGGTCTTGAATCGGCGCTGGAAGTAACCTTCAAATGAAGGCTCAGTGGATGTTCTAAGGAAGAAACCATAGGCTATTGCGAAGTGAAGGGAGGTCACGAAGAAGCATATCGGCTCCATGACATCCCAGTTAAATTCCCAGAAGGTGAGTCTCATGAATCCAAGTGTCTGGATCGTTATAAAACCCAGCCCACAATAAAGCTCCCCTCGTACCTGGGCTCTAGCCTTTTTATCAATTTTTTCCTTTAGTTTCTCCATATGCTCAAGTTGTTTTCTTCTTGGATCATTCGGAGTTGCCATAGTCTGTGATATCATGTGCTCCATCGATTTCGCCACCTGATACATTAAAAAGAGCTTTTAGAGTTGTTTATGATTTTAAGATGATAAACCGAATTGTATAAATTAGACTTCATCAGAATATCATTATTATGATAATATTTCCTCGGTTGTCCCTTGGCAAATGGCGAGTCGAGGAAAACAAGATCACACACAAACCGCTTCGATCACTAGTTTGTGTCGCCGTTATTACACTCAGATCAGTCTGATAAATAATTCAGTGACATGTCGATTCCGAATCTAATTTGAGATGAGTTGGTAGGAAAAACTTAAAACGACATCGTTTGATTTTTTTAGTTTTTTTTATTATTATTAAATAGACCGAGTTCATTTATCTAAACCGGGTTAGAGCAGATCCACTGCCATGTATAGTACTGTAACTATGCTGCACAAATTACCAGTTAATTAATTATTTAATCAAATAAAAGTAATTAATACCTGCTCAGGCCTGAGATACACAATGTTCCCTAAAACGATGACGTTCAGAGACTGCTCCAGCAACTTAGCGAACTCAGCACCTTGATCTTCATTTCCACACTCATCGACACAAACTTTAACAAACTCTGGATACCAAATCGACCCTTTTGGAATCTCTCTAAGCTTCTCCTTCAACCTCTCCATCATAGAAACCCTCAGAATCTTTTTCGCATTCTCAACAGAAACCCCGAAAGTATTTGAATCTCCGGCGACCTGTCCCGGTAGGCTCAGACCATCAAGGTGGAGCCGGTCACCGGAAATGTTGAACCCTTTGAGCTTTTCTCTTAACTTCTCTCCAACCGGAATGGAGAGGAGCTCTGGTAGCTGGCTAACAGCTCTCCGGTGAAGGAATCGCCGGAAAAATCCTTTATCAACTGATTCTCCGGTGAGAAGCTCTTTGTGCAGGTTGGTTTTGGATGGCGCATTATTCTGTGGCGTTGTAAGGGATTTAATGGGTGATGATGAGCAGTCTAGAGTTGCCGCAGGTGATGGAACTCGATAACCGTTGGTGATGGTACCCTTCGAAAATAATTTTCGAAACGCCATAATTGATTGGATTTGAGGGTTTTGAAGCGGTCGAATGAGGAGGGTTGAGGTGTTCTTGGGGAGAATGGGGAGTTATATATAGGGTGCAAAGATGGGGGAGAATCTGATTATATATTTTTAAATTTTCTAGGGTTTTTTTTCTAATAGAAGGGGAAGAGAGGAGAATCTGAAAATGAAAATGGCGATATATCGGATGGAATCTTTTTGTTTCCCTTTCTGCACGGAATCAGTTTTTTCCATGTAGTTATAGGTGGATTACCGCCTTTGAGACTATAAATTATTTCTCGTTCTTGTTAAAATATATTTTTTTTTAAATCATTTTTTATATTTAAAAATTATTTATATATGATAATGTCAAATATATATTTTTTTTAAAAAATATTGTAATATATTTTTAAATAAAAGCTACTTTTAAAAATAACATCTTCTATATTTTCTAACATACACGTACAAGTAAAATATTTTTGCTTTTATTTTTAGATGTTTTTCAAAAAATTTCTTGATTTAAAAATTATTAAATTATTGTTTTTAATAAAATATTGTATGCAAAATAAACAATGTTCAATGCTCGAATAAGATTTTAAGATATTAATTCAATTACATGCTTTCTAAAAATAGCACAAATTGCAATACAAGGATATGTGTTTGGCGAAGATAACACTAACAATACATGGTGACTGTTTGAGAATTATATTGTAAAATATAATTATGGTTTTTAGTCATTGCCATAATTTTTAAATATTTAATAATATTTTACAATTTAATTCATTTTCATGTGATATTTATATAAATTATAATTTATTTTTAAAAAATAATCTCATTCATAATGTTTTAAAATCAACCTTTATATTTGAACTTATTGATATGATAATCACTGAAAACTTAAATGATTATTAATTTTAGAACCTGTTGAATTGGTCAAAATATACACAAACTGACTCGAACACTTGTATTAATAAAAAAAAAAAAATCAACCTCTAAGATCATTACTTATCACTGTAAAAAAATGAATTCATTTAGGTTCGAGCTATAAGTTGTTAATATGATAATCATTGAATATTTAAATTATTGTTAATTTTTAGACCTGTAAAATCAATTAAAATGTATGTAAAATGATCTAAATACCCAGTTAATAAAAATAAAATCAAACTTTAGGATCATTACATACTTATCACGGTAAGAAAATGAATTCATGCTATAGATGCATGATACCTAACACTGAAAAAAGTATGCTGCGTTCACCAGCAGTATATACAAATAAATTAGCTATATATTGCCACAGCCACATAACACAGGGGACGATCATATCACGTGACACTGTTTTTTTTTTTTTTGAAGATAAAAATTAAGATTTTATTTTTATTTTTTAAACAAGGTAGGGTATCCCTAATTTTAATTAAAATCGCATGTGCTTGTTGTCGGATATATATTTTTTGGTAATTTTTTAAAAAAACATTACACGAACAAAATATATCTGTGTTTCACGTAACCCTGTTTCCATTTTTTTAATGTATATCATTGATTATATAGATATACACTGATACCATATTAAAAATAACTCATCCACATCAAAAACTTAATATAATAAATAAAAAATATTATTTTTATCTACGTGGTTCTAGCCTTCTTGTTTACGTGATGCCTCCACTCTCAATATTAATGAACTATATCACCTAAAAATTTAAATTGTTAAGTGAAGTTCCAAAATATAATTTATATTATTCTTTAACATACTCCCTTAAGTGAAAATCCTTTGGACTTGAAACTTGCACAGACTCATACTACCTTGTGCTTGATTTTTATCAAATAGAATAGGGGTGGTAAGATTTGAACTCATGACCGATAGATCAATAAGGTTCTGATACCATGTTAAAGAATCCTCTCACTTAAAAACTTAAATATAATTTATATCATTCTCTAATATTCAATACATGTTATAGCTTTTTTCTACCATAACTTCCTTCTCAAAACTTAATTGTCATTTAATTTGTGTTATTGGGCTTTACCAATTCCATTGCTTTGAAAATTAAAAAAAATAGAGGGTTTTACTTTTAATACATTGTTAGACATTCCAAAGATTTTTTAATTTTTCAAATTTTTTTAATTTAAATTAATTTTTATATGTTTTTGGATTATTTTAATGAGTTGGCATAAAAAATATTTTACATAAAAATAAAATGATGTATATCATTTTGATTTATTTTAAAATAAAAATTATATTAAAAAAATTGTCACACTCCCAAACTAGCAAAATGTACCGATGCATTAGCTTTGACTTGGTATGCATACACATGATTTTACATTACTAAGCAGTCATGTCTAATATTTATATATTCGGTTGTTTTTTTTTATATAAAATAGGTCGAGTTACATTTAATCCAAAACAGTATTGTTTCAAGTTTTTCTTTTAAATACCTAATTAAATTCTAACTAAATTAAAAATTAAATCACTGATGTATTTAAGTTTAACCTATCAATTTTAATCAATTACTTTTTGAACTCAACAGGTTTAATTACACTAATTAACACATTACAGAGGACACTGAATAAACGAGAGAGTGAGTTTTCACATGTAATCGAAATTGTCTCCTTCCATAATTATTGCTATAAAAAAAGAAATTAAAAAGGAAAATGGAACAGGAAAATATTATAAATATAGATGTAGCAGAAATTCAGATACAAACAAAAAACAACAACCATGTAATAATTCCGGTATAATAGTATTGTAAAGTACACTTATTTTTTATTAATACGAATGTCCAAATCAATTTATACATACCTCAATTAATCTTGTAAACTCAAAAATTAATGAGCATGTAAATCTCTAGTATTTATCATATTAGCAATTACATAACTTGAATCCAAGATTATAAAAAAAGTAAATTTTTAGTCTCAAACTTTCACCACTAAATCACCTACTAGATAAATATATATTCAATATATTAATCAACCTGGTGGGTCCTAGGTTTTATTAATAATATAGGTGGCCATGGAATATGGAAGTCCACCTAAGAATTAACTTCTTCATATTATTCTTCTTATATAATATAGTGTCTTTAGTAATATGATGATTATGTGTTTTTAATTATTTTTTTAATTGAAAACATTTTTTTAATATATCACATCAAAATTATTTAAACAAAACACTTAAAAATATTAATATATTTTGTTGGATAAAACATACTCGAAAAAAATAGCTGAATCAAAACAAAAGTGAAATATATTTTGTGACAGTTTAATATTATATTTTAAAGTGTTTTTGAAAAAAAAAATTATTTTTTACTCAGAATTGTTTTTATATATTTTTAATATACTGATGTTAAAAATATCTTTTTAAAAAAATAATAAAAAAATATTTTTAAATAAAAATTAATTTTAACCAAAATTCCAAACAAATATCTTCAAAAAGATAGTGCAATCCTAGTAAAATCGGACATTTATCACTAAACCAAAATATGAGTGGTCTGAATTTTTTCTCTTACGAGACAAAAGGAGAGGTTCAGAAAAACAAATAACAGTACTTGTTACTTGCTCAAGCTATAGTAGATAGGGACTTCGATGTCCTTTTCATCAATCACATCATTAAGTTAGGACCCTATTATTATTATTTTTTTGCAAAATAATTATTTTTGAAGAGTAAATTCTATAAAAAAAATGGAGAAAAAAACGATCTTTTGCTATAAAACGATCTTTTGCTATTTTGATGAATCATGAGAAAGAAAAAAAAACAATTATGTTTAACATTTAACGCGAGATGGAGATCACTTTGCAGAATTAATCAAGACAAAAAAAAAATATACATATATATATATATATATATATAATTAAATTCATAATTCAAATAAAAAATATATAATATTTATTTTTGTCCATCTGGCACTTGCGCAAAAGTCCCGAACGAAAGCCTCCTTCGTTTGCATGCTAGCCTCCGTCAAGCTATTTAACATGGCTGCCAAATGCCTTGCAAAGCTTGTTTTAAGTCAGCCTAACGTGGTTTGGTTTCCAGTGATCACATATACATACCTTTATGCCCAACATCTCTGTTCAATCCTTATGGGTTGGATTAATTCAATTCAAAATATTATTTTTTAAATAATTTTAATTTTTTTTTATATATAAGAATGCTGTTTTAAGGATTGTTTATTTTTTTTTTAAAAAAAATCAAATCAAAATTTATCGCGATAAAACCTAATTGATCATAAACGATCCAATTTGATCGAGTTCATTTTCAATTTAATTTGAAATGAATGTCAGTCAAGGCAAAGTTTTTGCATTGAGTTTCAAAAATATTTAAAATATATATATATATATATATATATATATATATATTAAATTTTCATGTATTAATTTCAAAAATAATTTAAAAAAAAACATTTTATATTTTTAGAAAACAACATCAATGATCATTTCAACAAGATATTCTGCTAGTCAAAGTGATTCCGCATGGTTCAATGAACAGGTAGCTAGTCACTAGAGCGAACCCGCATGGTTCAATGAACGGTAGCTAATGCCTTGTGACTTGCTTTTGCTGCTGCGTTACGAAAGAAGGAATGACCGTTAAAAGGCTTAAATTCATAGTAATAATACAAAATTAATTATATATCATGAAATCATGACTATACTGTTAGATGCGGGGAATTTAGATATCTAAACGAATCTTATTTATCAATATATTAACCCATATATTATAATTAATAATATTTTAATAGATATTCATAGAAATTAAAAAAAAAACAATTTTTAAATAAAATTAACGTCTCTAAATGACAATTTAGCAAGCTTTGAGATAAAATCCATTGCTTCAAGGACAAATCTCAGCCTGACCAGACAAGTTTGGTAATTGTATTTGGAAAAAGAAAGAAAGAAAAGAAGCTCCATTATTATTAAACGGGCTCTTAAAATTGTTGCAATTTAACGGGATTCTGATCAGTGACAACTCCTCAATGTCCGGTTCAATTTCCGGTCATCATTTTCCTTTAACGTAATTATAATTAAACAATAGTAACCATTAAGATTTGAACCTCATTTCATTAGAAAAAACTTATCTTACCTGTAGTTAAGCATTATAGATTTCATAACAAAAACTTATGATTTTTTTTTTAATCGCTCATTTTAGTGTCGTTTCATTTACTTAGAATTAAAATAATATTTCAAATATCTTTTTGGATCTTATCAAGTATAGGGATAGAGCCGATGAAATTATTGAAAAATTATAATTTAAGTCTAGCTATAAAGTTGAAGCTCGAGGGAGGTTTGGAAGCATATAGTTGTTGTGGAATAAATTGTGAATTAATATTAAGATTCTAGCATATTCTATGCATTTTATTCACGGTGTAGTAGATGAAAGGAGTATTAAAACGTGGTTGTTTATTGTGGTATATGCAAATCCAATAGCTCATGTAAAAAAAACGTTGTTTTGAAGAAATTGTTAAGTTGGCTAGAGGTGTTAGGTTGCCATGGATGGTAGCAAGTGATTTTAATGAAATTTTGCATGCCTAAAAAAATTTAGGAGGAGCTATAGTTGATACTCAGCGATGCGTTCGGTTTGCTAGCTGGGTGCAAGATTGTAATCTAATAGGTTTGGATAGCAAGGGATCAAAATTCACTTAGAGAGGAGGTATTAGAAATGGGTATAGAAAGGTGCAAGAGAAGGGTGTAAGAGAGGTTGGATAAGTATTTTGGAAATACCTAGTGAAGGCAAATGTTTTGGAATGCAATTGTGTTGGTACTTCCAAAGGTTCGATTGGATCATCATCCTATCCTTATAGATTTGAAAAAGATCTGATTATGATCTGATTGAGTCTATTATACCCTGTTTAATTTAGAAAGATATATTTACCCCAATTATTACAAAAAAAAAAAGTAATGAAACGACTATCTTTTAATAATTTTCCTAGGCCCATCATTCATATGCTAACCAGGCCTAATCCAATAATCAATGAGACTATTGAGAAAAAGTGATATTCACCAAATAAAAAATTGATGTAGATATTTTATGGTGGCAAAGGAAGTGAAAGGGGGTGTGTGTGTAAAAGATGATGAAAGTCCAATAGAAATGTGCAGGTATACATGTGGACCGACGATGACAGCAACCATTAATAATATAATAATTATAGTTGTTAGATTCAATTCATGACCAACTTCAAAAAATCTGTCATTGCTTTTACTAAAACAATAACATTTTGTTTTATTTTTTATTCTTGATTATTAACCAAATCAAGTTTAGATTAAATTCAGTTCAGTCAATTGAGTTATAAGGAACTTGGCTAGATTGTAAAATTAAATCTATCCGATTCAAATAAAAACTCAACTTCTATCAAATTCTGAATTTCTCGTGAAGCCATGGGAAGCAAAATCTTCCACAGGGTTCAGAAAACATGCCTGTTTGAAAGCTGTGGTATAGACTCGTGAGTGTTTCCAATTAAACAAGTGGATGCAATTTGCGAGACGACACGCACGAGGTCAGGCCAGAAATAAGCTCCGTTGGGTGTTTTTGACTTTAATTTGTGGACAATCAGCAAGATTTTTGCTTTGCTAATTAGTCAAGTGAAAGGGATTGTAGTGGAGTTGAGGTCATCACATAAATTTTATCCAAAGTTTTAGCATGGAAGTAATTTGTAATTCATTGGCTAGAAAGCTTTGATTGGATATTCAAAAATTAAGGTAAAAATAATTTAAATTTAAATTTAAAATCGAGTTTTTTTCTAATATTGTTTTAGTACATAACTTTGTATCAATCGATATAATTACCGATCCTACTATTAAAATGAATTAAAATTTTACTACAAGATTCCAAACGTTGTTACCGTCAATCTATCATCCTCTCCATACGATGCAACCTTGATGGACTCATTTGTCGTCCATGTCAACCCAAGTCCACGTATTTTATATATATATATATATATATATATATTGATGCAAATTGCTCCATGATCGACAGCTACGCATCCCTAGTTATGACTCATGAATCCATTTTAGGACCTTTGGTCCCAAACGAATTATGATCTATTCACAATATCTTCCCACTAGAATATAGAGAGAACAACAAAAAAAAATGTATCTAGCTAACTAATTTTCCCACCCAACCTCCATAAATTCAAATAATCGTGGGTGGTGTAAGCATCTTTCGTTCCTTCTCAAGTAGCTTTCCATATCTACAAGTATATTCTAGTGATCCAAGCCTAACAACAATCTTCTCCTGTCTGCGATGCTGATGAATTTAATTTTCATTTATTCTTGCATGTACTTGCGCCACAAGTCATTTCTCTTTTCCCACTAAATTCCCCATGCCTTGCTTCCATGTACGCATTCGTTTAATACTACTATAAACATTGAATTCTGTTTATTTATTCGTGACTTTAATTCCTGGTTGTAATCGGGCTGTGCTCTCCTATTTCTACCTTTCGTTAATATAGGAATGATTGGATGGAATATGCCTTTGCTTTTAGAGAGTTATTGACGGAACTACTTCATTGTTTCACTAAGCAAATCAAGATGTAAGAGATACACGGAAACTAAAGCAAGGAGGGAATTCTACAATTCATAAACAGCTTTAACTTTATGTGTAATTTTACTTTAGCATGCACGCGTCAATTGTGGGATAGATATTATATTAATATATTTCACGTGGTACATATTATCGAGACTTTTGATACTGTATAATTTAAAAATATATATTTTGAAGCATTTACCGATTAGATGCATTTTTGATGAAGCATTTACGAAGAGTCTTTAGAGCCCTAGCTACCTACTGCTTCATAGATGCATGCGATTCATTGTTTATCTGCCAAACGTGTGTGTTTTGAGTCTTGGGAATTCGTAAACGACAAGTTAGTGCGTCGGTTAAGACATCAAGAGCTAGTACTATGATTCGTAAAAGCAACGGTATATTAATTAACCAGGTAAAATGGACGTGAGTAGTGATCGAGGAACATGGAAGAAAGAGCATGCAATACTTATGAGGCATAAAGCGTCAGATATATAGAGTGGCAAACAGATACGTAAGCGGGCAAATTCCAAAGATATGGAACTAATTATAAGAATTGTATGGTGTGAGAATGGAAGAGATGTGAGATAATTTAGTTAGCAAAAAGTCAAAATTCTCCTCATACTTGTTGTGAGGTAGGAATTTATAAAGAAAGTAGGGCTACTCTTAATCGCTAAAATCGTGCCACGTTATTCGTTTTGAGTAGTCGGATTTGGGCTAGATAAAGAAACCGGTTTGTTTAAGAATAAACTGTTTTAACTTATTAACAAAGGTTAAATATTGAAGTAACCATTAAGTCTTTTCTTAGTATACCCTCTCCGAACACAACAAATCAATCTAGATCTTTAATGGATTCTAAGATAAGGCATGGACATTGGTGTCATCCTAAAGTTCATATTCGTCTTCGGACAACTCAAATCGAACAAAGCTTACCGACAATTCATTTGGTGTGTAGCTGGGATTAATTATGAAAATAAGATAGCGTAGATTAATTAATACATAGTAAACTTAGCTATAAATCCAAGTATAAAAACATTAGTTATCCGAAAAATGCTTAATTTGCTGTTGACGATATAGATGTCGAGTGTAATAATGCCTCGCATGTTTTTATAATACATAAGGATAACAATTCTGATTTAAGTAAAAAAAAAAGGATCGAATCAAAGGATAATGGTGACGACGGATCTTGGGATTCTTATATAAATTAAACGGGGCAGCGATTCATAACCCATCAAAGAACGATGAGTGGCATGTAACGAAGAAAACATTAGAAGAATCCATCAAAGAATGAGAAGTTTTTACTCAAAGAATCCTTGTTTATTTACAGGATAAGAATTAAAGAATCCCATCAAATTGGGGACTAGGAATCATATTAGGCAGTCGATTCCATGTGTGTCTGCGTGTGTAAGAGATTCGTTACAAGCTAGTGGGAAGTCTACTACCCCCATGTTCCCACGAGCAAGTAGATACTAGCCACCATCCGATTCAGCGAAATTAGCGTTCGAATCATCATCACATTAACCCATAAATCACGTAGCTAATGTTTCCTTTACTGAATAGTAAGCAGTGAGATATTGTGTTTTAAAAATTATTTTTGAAAAAAATTAATATTTATTTAAATGAAAATAATTTAATGTTTTGGATAATTTTCATGTGATGATATCAAATTAATTTAAAAAAATTAAAAAATATATATTTATAAACAAAAAAATATTTTTAAAAATAATTACAGTTATAATAAAAACACAAGCAGCAGTACGGTTTCAGACAGAATCCCATGTAAGAATTATTTGCGCCCTTGGCGTGAAAACACCGACACCATTATCGTGACTTCCCGAACCTAAGGGTCTCCCGTGTTTGGAATCCGCCATGGCACAGCTCGATTTCCTTTATTGACACAAAAAGAATTAGTGAATGCTTGCGATTTTCAACTACCCTTGCAACTTCATGCCATAAAAGTATGATAAAATCTTTGCTTTAGGAATGAATTGTTTCTGCGTAAGCCCACTGAATTTTATTAGTGTCGGCTTTCGAAACTATGGAGACTGACCTAATAGAAAATAATGATAGCATTTTGGTGACAAAAACAAGCTTTTTTCCGACGCAGCCCACTTAGCCACTAGCTAACATTATTTGGATTATGGGATTCATGAGCTTGGAGAGTCATAATATAAACATGAAAAAAGCTCCTCCAATCACATAATGATCTGCCACCTGAGAAAGGCACCACCATGCTTGTTAGAGAATAATATAAAATTATATTCTGGGACCTTATTTATAAGCTTAAACTTTTAGGTGAGATGACTCCTTAACATGGTATCAGAGCCTTGTCGACCCAGCGGTCATGAGTTCAAATCTCATCACCCCATCTTATTTGATAAAAATCAAGCACAAGATAATGTGAGTCTGTACAAGTTTCAAGACCAAAGGGCTTTTTACTTGAGGGTGTGTGTTAAAGAATAATATAAAATCATATTATAGAGCCTCACTTACAAGTTTAAATTTTTAGGTGAGATGGTTTCTTAACAACACTGTAATTATATTTTTGCCAATGACATCACATATAATGTTCCATACATGTTTATCTATGCTGGATCTCTATACTTTATTACAATCATAGACCATACGGATGCAATCTAATCACATCCAAAATGATTAAGCAAGATGGTCTATAATTATTCATGTTACCATGCCAAAAGAAGGGCCATCTAGCCCAAAGGAAAAGGAGCGAGTGACACCATGACATTATGGTCGCTAAAAAAACCTAATTAATCTCCTAATGCTATAAGCATGATAAAAAATAAAAAAATAAAAAAAGCCTAGGTTTGAAAACCTACATTAACCTAGATATGAGAATTATTGTGTACTAATTTCCAAAGAACATGGAAGTCTATTTAATCTCAAGTGATGAAAAGTAAAATATAAACATGTTAAGAATTCGGCATGTTTGTTTTTATATTTCAAAAACATTTGAAAAAATTATTTTTATTTTATTTTTTGTTTTAAATTAAAAAAATATTGTAGATTATTTTGATATATTTTCAGAAGAAAATTATTTTAAAAAAAATGTTCCCTTTCATTTTAAAACACAGAGCTCGGCAATGGTTGTATCCATGTTAAAAAAGAATATGTATCAATATAATTCTTTTGATTTGAACAAGTCTAAAACCGACGCTAAAAATCTGGGAAGAGACTCCAAAATAAAATAATCAAGGAGGATAAATTAATATCCTCTTCCATCAACTACAGTAGAAAAGATGAGGTTTCTTTAATTAGTGCCATCCAGCATTAATAGGCTGACTAATTATTATTTTAATACCAATGGTGTTGTATTTATACCATTAAATATTGTCAGTCCGACGTGCTCCTGTTTTAACTTTAATTGCTTCGCTCTCCTTGGATTACACTTTCTTACAAGAAAATGAAGAAGACAGTAGGAATTCTCGGTGCAAAACTGTAAGAAAGAAATGGGGTGAAAGGAACTCGTAAAAGATGGTAATGTATATCGGATTAATTAGTGTGAGATAATTAACTCTTCGAATCATTTTTGTTACAGACAAAAGTTACCTACCCCGACCAATAACTTTCATGATGATTAATTTAAAACCACATCAGCGTTAATGGTCACTCGGAAGTAATTAAATTGATCATAAAGCAGCTGCACTGATTGGGTTCGAGTTGTTTAGGCCATGTTATAAATAAATAGTTATTTAAAATTTATATAGTCATTAATTTAAATATTTATAAGATTAATAGAAATACTCATGAGATAAATTAGTCACGTAAATTAATAATAAAAAAATGGTGCATTGCGGTCCGAATCCGAAGCACTAAAACACATTATTCGATAGAAATAGACAGGACTGAGAGCGATGAGGTACATGTGATGTCCAGAGCTTATTGAATTATACAGGATGGACAATGAAGGCTTGAGTCCGTTTCAGCCCTCCAGGAATCAGCTTCGGATTCATTCATTAATCGCGAGGGCCATGCTCCCTTTTCGTGCCTAAATGTATACCCGTTTGGATTCTTTCAATTTGGATAGTATTTTGATTCCTTCATTCGAAATCGGTTGTAGTTATAGTTATTAAATATAAATAAAATCATGTACATATCAACAAGTTAATTCAAATTGATTTATTCTATAAAAAATGATATTGTTTTTTAAAAAATAATAAATTTGGACTACATCAATTTTAACCATACCGTGAATCCACTCATCTAGCTAGGTTAAATTTAATGCTATGCTATAAATTTGCCATTTATGGTAAAAGATTTCTTGCTTCTTTTTAATATTACTCCCAGGGGGGCAAAAAAAAAAAAAGGGAGACAGAGAACAATATACATTTGACAAATATATATATTCTTGAAAGTTATATATATTCCCAGAGGTGGTTTGAAATTATGAAATTCGGAATAAAAGCAACCATCCTTGAGAATCCATGCATGCTATTTCTTTCAACCAGTAGCTCAGCAAATGATGCCGAGTTGAGATTTGGGGAATCGAAATCTACTTTAGCTTCTTGTACCAGCAATGTTTTCTGATCCATGTACCTTGAAAATTATAAATATGCGCACCATATATTTTGCAATTATTTGGTAAATTAGGGTTTATATATGGCGTGTGATTTTACAGGGGAATCCTTCTATCTTTGTTCGAAATGCCATGGGGTAGATGCTGCAGGTATATCCAAATCTACGCATATCTAGTGTAGGAGGCAGGCTGGCTGAGTTTTTAGTTCTTCTTTTTTAATTATGTTTTTCATTGAAAGATTGAAAGTTTTTTTAAAATTATTTTGTTCATTAATTAAGATTAAATCTTTTTTATATGATTTTAAAAATATATTCCTACATCAATTTAGCAAATTCAAAAAAAAAAATTCCCTCCTATCAACCCTTTGAGATTGATTAAATCTTTGATTTTATAATAAGATGTCCAGTTGATTCATATCTAGCTGTTAAATTTATTCGTATTATCTTATAGTCGTTATTTTCATGTGATATGCTTACATCACGATGATATAATTTCAATGTAAACCCCATCAAGCTTCTAGATAGATGATGTGTTTTCACAAGTCAATTGAATTACTTGGATGAATATGAATATTCCTCTAACTTTGAAACATCTAGTTCTTAATGCGGGAAGGGATCTTCCTCCTCTCTGTAAATTATATGTGATTGATGCATGATTAGTAAATTTATGTTGGGTTTAGAGTGTGATTGAGACTATTTTTTAGATTATTTTTTTAATGCATTAAAATAATATACATATACATACATACATACATATATATATATATATATATATATATATATATATATAAACACATCAAAAATATCTATAAATATCATAAAAAAATATTTAGTTTTTAAAAATTATTTTTCAAATAAAGTATCAAACATACACTTTTTTTAAAAAAAAAAATCAAGTAGAGTTTGAATTATAGGTTAAATGGATTGATTTGGATTTATAAAAAAGTCAATAATATTGTTCTAAAAACAAATAAACTGAGTTATGATGTAATAGTTTGGGTCATGATTAAATTAATGGGGTCAAACAAAGTTATCATGATTGATTTTTCACATGAATAATGAATAAGGAGGCGAGTTGATTGGGTCTTGAAATTGACCCATTGAGTGGGCTCGGGTTTAATGACTAGCTTAATGGATTCAAATGGAAATTTTAGAGTAACAGCTCTGTAATCTACACTCCACGGGTACTTTTTTTGTCAAGATAAAAACTTCCGAGGCCAGTAAATTACAAGTGACGTACATAGAGTAAGTTTTTACTTAGTCCTTGTGTTTTTTATAATTTGTATGGGAGTCCTTTTATGTTTTAAAAAATAACATGTTAGTTCTGACATAATGACTAGAAAAACACTTAAATTAGAAAAATAGCTAAAAAAAAGAGTAAATTATAAAGGAATATTAATACACAGGGATCCAATGTGAAGGATTAAAAACTAAAGAGATTAGCTAGTTATTTTCTAAGAGAAATATTTTAAATAATCATTATTTTAATTGGGGGGGCAGAGATAATCAAGGGGATTCTCTCGTTATCTCCCGAGATACCCGAGAAAACATTTTGTCATTTTGCTGTCACGGAAATCCTAAAACTACATGCGTAAATCAAGGGGTCATAACTAGGGCCATATTATAAATGGCCTGAAATTGATAGGTTCGTGTAGCCTACTCCAATTTTGACTGCAAACTCAGCCTCGAACAATTCGAACGTTCACAGAAACGAGTTGCTGGGTTCTGACCATCTTTGAGACCTCGGCAATTCCAACGAAGACAGCTGAAAACCAAATATCTGAACCCGGAATATTGGCTGCACAATATTTGCTGTAAATCAAGTGATGGAGAGCAGAGAGTGGACTATTCTTGAGCTGAAATGGTCAATCCTTTCAAATTGGCCCCTCTTGTGCTTTTTCTCAGTAGAGTTTGTCGACAACTGACAGCCCTCTTCATTATAGCTATAAAATAATGTCATGAGTGGCACTGGTAAATCCGGGTTCATCTAAAATTATATTATTTTAAGATTTCTTGCATTGTTGTTTTTTAAATCAAAACAAATCATGTTGTACTTGGATTTTAACATGTTGATTGGGTCATGAATTGATCTACCAACTTAGCTCTAATCTAATTCAATATGAACTCAACTTAGATGTTGGGATAGAGAGTCTCCGAATTGATTTACTCTGTCGAATATCATGTTATCTAGTCAATCACTCGGTTTACTCAGTAAGTAAAACCAATATATACTCTCTAAGTTTGATCAGATTTTATTTAATAACAATGATTTTCATATTAAAATACCATTATAAATGTTCCATTGGCCAATATTTGAGGTAAAGGCAGCCGAAAAGAGCCGTTTTTCTTTAAATCCTTTGACCAAATTACATCCGGTCATTGCATGGAAACAAAACAAAAGTTCAGAATTGTTTGGCTACTTGAGTTGGAGAAAAGCTGTCGAAGAAAAGTCCCTCATCGTGGCTAATTGATTGATTGCAAAGAGCTTCCACGTTGTGGGATTAAATTTGAATCTTTGACCAAAAAGGGTTGGAATCATTTTCAGAGTTCAATCATGGAGACTTTTCCGAGAGTGGAGACGACGGAATTATGGAAACTAATCGCGATAAATGATAGGAAGAACCCTTGCTCTGGAAAACGTTTGATAGTGCCATGTACCCTGGATCAATGCAAAAATAACCGGTTGCTGTGACCAAAACCATTACCACTTTGAAGACTAGTTGAAAGCTAAAGAAATTATAATAATTGGTCTTGCTTTTGATGGTTGGATCATGTCTTTCTATCCACAAATTATTTTATTTAAAAATTTAAATTGGATGAAAATTTAAGTTGTTGGGTGAGATCTCATGTAATAATTTATATTATTCTCTAGCACATATTCCTAAATAAAAATTCTTTGAACTTGAAATTTGCATACAGATACACACTATCATGTGTTTAATTTTTATTAAATAGAATGAGAATAGTGAAATTTAATCTCGTAACTGTTAGGTCAATAAGATTTTGATGTCATATCAATGAATTTTCTCACCTAAAAACTTGAATTGTTAAATAAAATTTTAGAATATAATTTATATTATTATTTAACAAAATGAAAATACTGCTGATGAAACTTGTCATTCTTTATTCTTGATTGGAACAGTCAGTTCATAATTTATTTTGGGGTGATGTTTGTTTTTTAACTAAAGTTAGGCAGCCTTTTACAATTCGGCCTTCCATTTATTGGGCCACCCTGTCCAGCACCAACTCCTTTAAAAGAGGGGCTAAACTCAAATTTTGAGATGAATTGGGTCTGGAGTGGACCTTATTACCAGAGTTAGACCAACTAACCTATTTGATTTTTGGCCCCAGGCTAACCCTTCTATCAAACAACTTCTAGCCCATCGGAAACCATCAAGATTGGGCACACAGATCACCATTGCTAGGAACTGTTTGTGATAGGCGATGCCATTACTTGAGCATCGAGTGCCCGATTTGCTAACTATTTTGGAAAGACTGCATGATAGTTGCAAGGATTAGGAATCTACAAGCCACCTAGAGACAAGAATCGTGTCCGGGATTCTTGACTCTCAATCACTTGCACTAACCTGTACCGTGCCGGTGCTTTCCATTGTCAGGCAAAGAAAAATCGACTTCACATTGTTTTCCCAAGGAAAATAAGAAAAGAAATCCCTTGTCAGAAAAACCACGAGGGCTTCGGTAGTGTTTGTCATTGTATTTCGAAAATATTTTTTTTTTAAATGAATTTTTTATTATTATTTTAAATAAAAAATTTTTAATTTTTTTATATCATTTTGATGTTATATATCAAAAATAATTTTTAAAAAATAAAAATATATATTATTTTTATATATTTTTAAACAAAAAAATATTTTTAAAAATAAACTCAACAACACTTTCAAACAAACACTTCATTTTTGCTTGAGGGTTCTTAATGGACAGGGCTCGAGAGCCTGCTTGTCACCACTGCTCTGGCCAGCCCGGTGAAAGATATAGAAGATGTTGAGGCCTGAGGTCAAGAATCAAAGGCTTCCTCTGGTTACGTTCTAGCCCTCTGGACCTAATTAAAAACCATTCAGACATTGGGAAGGGGAAAACCTGAATAAAAGTAAGATAACAACGTAAATTCATTTGACAATTTTGTTAGTGTGCTAGGCGGAATACATCAATTCATAGCTATAAGGCCCTGCCGGCTCAAGATTAACCGGTTCTATTTTGTTTTTTTAATGAAACAAAGTTGTTTTGTGCTCTTAAAAAATAAAACGATATTAAGGAACTTGTAGTATTGAGCCGGCGATCAATCTCGCTTAGTTTTTTATCGGGTCATTTAGGTTTGACGGAGTAACTCTCCGAGTAGTTTGAAAACACACTCGGCGTCATCAGTAGAACATCGACCCAAGCAGGGTTCGACAATAATGCATCAATGTTGTTTGAGAGGCAGTGGCTACCTTTAGGACCATACACGTGGGTGAGAGATGGAGATAGACTGTACGGGTGGAAAACTAGCTGCCACCAAGATAGAAGGGCATGGGTCAAAGACGACGGAATTGAAGGGGGATGAAAGCGAAATCAATATCGTTCCATGTTTGTGTATGCATTTTGTGTAGAGGAAGGAATGGGAGAAGAGTGTAAGTTTCTTTTAGTCGATAAGCATTGCCAAGTTGAGGGGGGAAACCACCACCTGTCGGCATTATTAATTCACACTTCAAATTTCTTGGCCGGGTGTTAGAGTTTTTCAACTACCAAACCCTAGCTATAAGCTATGTTTCTTCTCCTCGAGCTGTTATTTATAGTCCTTCATTGAAAACAATCAAGCCGAGATGTGTTCTCCTTTCCAGCATGATTTTTAAAATAGATTGGTAAGCTGTCACCGATAAAAAAAAAAAAAATAGAAAATAATATATGTGGGTAAAAATTGTTGTTTTCAAGTGAGGTATTTTAACTTCAAGACAGAAGAAAGAGGAGAGAAAAGCTAAAGGAGGAAAGGAAAGAATGAGATCTCTGAGTTTTTCATTTTGTTTTTTAAATTATTTTTATTTAAAAATATATTAAAATAATATATTTTTTTTAAATTGAGTTTTTCATATTTTTTTTTAAAATATTTTTTTGTTTAAAACTAAATTAAAATAATATTTTTTTTTAAATATATTTAATATAGTACTGAAAATAATTCAAAAATATATATAAATTTTTTTTTTTCAAAATAACTTTTAAAATACACAGACAGGGCAATCATAGTTAAATTACAGTTTTGATGATAACATTTTATGTCATTAAAAAATTTAAATAAATAAATTTAACATAAAAACAAATATTACACCCTTATATATGGACATCATATATAGACACTCTAGCTTGATTTTGGTATCATTAATTATTTTTTTCAATATTTTTTTAATAGCAATGAAAGTATAAGTAATTTTGAAACTTCCATGTATTTCTAAGATATCCTTTTATCTTTCTTTTTCTTTTTTTCCCAGGAAATTGATACCACACTTTCCAGGAATGGTAATTAATTTTTTTTCTTCAAATTTATCTATTTTTTAAAAATAAATTCTCTCATTTTCTTAAAAAAAAACATGCTATTTCTTGTTAAAGATTTAGGGAGTTCCGAAAGTTTTAACACTTCGGCATCAAGTTTCCTTCAGCAATGCTAATATTGTTATTCATCTATTCCCCTCGACAGGTCTCCCGTCGCCATCGACCTCTACTCGCCTGACATGTACCTCGGCCATTTAATCCCACCATTAATCCATTTCCTTCCCAAAAATGGCAGTGTTTGTTTTTTCAAACGAGCACAGATTGGTTAGAAGCTTTCAGGATAGAGTATAGGACAGAAAAATATTTGCAAATAGCATATTCATATTCTTATTCTTATATAACTACTCATGGAAATTGTAGTTGAATTAATAAATCTCTGATAAAAATAGCAATTGTGTTTTTTTGTATAACTTCTAGTAATAATAACAATTGAGTTAATAAGCAAATGAGGACTTGGCCTCCGTGTTTTACTTATCTGCTAGGTTTGTAGGATGATTAGTGGACTCGAAGATTAATTATGATGCGAGTAAACTGACCCAGATATCTTGGTTATAAAAAAAACAATTGAAGTAATAAATCATTAATGAAAATAGTAGTTGGGTCTTTCATTTGCATGCATATGATATTTTTGTAGATGTTTTTGATAATCATTATATCAAAGACATTATATCAAAGACAGGACAACTTATATACGCCTCAATTATTCTCCAAGGTCATCTAGTTTAAAACCAAGTAGATTTTAAGTGACTCTGAGAGCCCAAGTACTAGCCAACTGAGCTACACTTAGGATTTTGCTTGTATTTCATTCCAACATAAATTCTTAACATTGGCTCATTAAGTTCAAGGGATGGAGAAATGGTAGGCCAACTCGGCGAAAATTTTCAGTTTTGTCGTGAATATCTCTTCTCTTATTTATTTTTCTCGTATTTATCTGTGTTATTATCGGATGTATTAGAGGGTATTGATAGTAAAAGATCCATTTAGATAATCTTATTCCATTGAAAATATAGTAGCAAAAAACAATCAAAACAATTTGTTGTGCCTGTTGCTCCAATGATCAAACTAAGGCTTGCCATGCTGTGAAAGATATTGTATTTTTAAATGGGGAAAAGAATTGTATTGTGGGGTTTAACTTGTTGGATAAAGTTTCATCAAAGGTACTACGAAGAAGAGAGAATTTGCTGGCACGGCACTGCTTCTTGATTTGATTGGAGAGTTTTTTTTTTTTTTTTTTTTAATGTTTGGCACTATTTTTCAAAAATATTTTTTTCAAAAATTGATTTTTTTATTTTTTAAATTATTTACATATGTTGTTAATATTAAAAGTATTTAAAAAAATAAAAAATATATATGTTATTTTGATATGTTTTTGAATAAAATATATTTTTAAAAATAATTTCAACATACACTTAAATAAATCTAATTTTAAAAATTAGCTACAACCATTTGCTTCGGAGCTCATCCGACATGCATGTTAGTGCTACACGATCATCTCTCGTGTTTGTGGAGTGTCTTCACCTTTTATCAGAGAAAAGGAAAAACGATGCACGTTTCAATCAACGTGGGGTACAAGAAACTTGGGAGGAAGCAAAAACATCTGCAAAGATGATAAACATGGAAACGAAAAACGCAAATCGCTATTTAAGTTACTCGTTTATTAACTCAATCATGATTAACACGACCGCAATTTTTTACTAGCGATGTATTAATTCAGCCGTCATTTCTTACCAGTGGTGATGTAAGAATATATTGTTTTTCAAATATTTTTGATCCCATGCTATATACTAAGAATTTAAAATTAAGATAGTCAATATTGTGATTTTGACATGATTTTGAAATTGAATGATAAAATTATATTTGAAATTTTTTTATATAAAAATTATGAAATTAAAATTAAAATTATATGGATAAAAAAACTATAAAATTATAAATAAAATATTTTCAAATACAACCCACCATAATTATAACTATAAAACTTTATTAATTTTGCCAAACTAGCAAAAATCCCAAAATGGCAACAGTTCTTTCATCGAATTCACTGTTAATTTGACCACAATCTATCAATGATCATGGCCCGAGGGCAATTTGGTACGAAGCTGAGAACTACAGAGAGAGGGAAGACTTCTAGACGCGGTGTATTAAACACACACAAGTCGTCGAAAGCAAACGGTTCGGGAAATCTGATCCCTTCATCCGCTCTTAGCACCGACAAAAACACTAGTTCTGATAACAAGGGTCCCATCTCGATACGTAAGATCATGTTCTGACCACCTTCCGTGGCCTGGAAAACGACCCTTCTTCAATCGAACAGTTTGCCAGCACAGCCATGTATTTTTATCAAATGGAAAATGACATTCGCTGCCCCTGGTCCACGGCATGGAGGGGGCATCGCAGTACCTTCCCGCTACATTTGGGATAATTACTCGGGAAGCAAGATGGAGGCTGTACCCTTTCCAATTGGATCGATCCCCCAATTTGTGAGAGAAGCAGAGAGCCATCACCCCTCGCTGATTGAGAAGAATCCATCAAATTTAAGCTGCGCTGTGAAGGATCTGGAGAAATAGAAGAAATCGTTGATTACGGGTTTATGAACTGCCTTTCTTCATCCTCTATTTTCCGATCATGGTAACAGATTATCGTGGAGGACTAGATAAACCTTGATGTAAATTTTGTGGGGAATCGGCACAGTATTGCGTTACGGGTAACATATTATTGTTAATTTCTTTGACATAAACACATTAAAAAAATTAAAAATATATTTTAAAAAAATATTAAGTTTAAAATCCGTCTGTATTTGAACCGGCGCAGTACCAATAATCTGTTTGTTAAAATGCTTCTTCGAAACAGTAAAATATAAGAAAAAATTCATTTCGGTGGGAAAGCTCCCACCAAAATTGTCATACAGTACTCTGGATAACGAAAAGAAATTGACGGGAGTTTAACAGAAGTACTTTGAGTTGTAGTCTTGAAAAAAATCAACACATGCAACCATCCCTTTAATTATTAGCTAATTACTTCTTTATTGACCTAGCTAGTCGAGTTCTGTTAAGTGTTTTCTCACTTTAAATATTCTCACCATGGGCCCACTTCCGTGGCTAATTATATGTTCTTATTATTTATATATTAACACCAAAAGCCAATTTTAAAAAACGTAAAAATAATCGTTCAATACAGAAAAGTGTTTTTTTTTTTTAAATCAAGTTTCCAAATCTAAAGCGGCAGCTCCCATTTCATCTTCAGAGTTAAGCAGGGTATCATTTATGAGGCGTAGGACCCATTTCGCGTGGAGATCATATTGGTCAACAAAGAGCCAAGGAATATATACACTTTCGGAAATCCATTTCCCTCAAAGTCAGCAGTACATTAATTAAACCAAGCTTAGAAGAAAGCCACAGGGGCTTCTTCGAGGTCCAGTCACCTCACCAGTTTTTACATAATATATCTACATAGCTACACTAACAAAAAGAAGGAACCTCTATAGCTCTGACAGCGTAAATACTAACCTAGTGATGATAGACACGATGATAAGCAAGCCAGGGATACAACATATGTTACACAGAGGGGAGGGGGGTGTTCAAGCACCAAGTATCTGTTAGAATGGACAGGGAAACTCCGATATCTCTGTCTCAGGGTCATTTGCAGACGCTCTTCAGTCTTTTTGCAGCCTGGACGAATCCCACAATGACCTGCAACTCGTCCATTTGCTGCACCAGCGAAAGACATTATATTTCAGATTATGATTGTCTGAAAATTCGAAAACTATCAATTCCATAACAAACCCTTGTAGTTCAAAAACACTGGTGTTTCCGAATCTCCAGCTTAGCCGGCAACTACTTCGCAAGTATGGCCAAAATGTACGTCGAATACACTTGCATTACCATTTTATGTTTTTTGAAAGCATCTAATTCCCAGTCCCATACAATACATGTAAATTGATGGATATACAAGAAGGTAAATCATGGGAAAATAACAAGAAAACCATGAATTGTGCAGTTTTTCAAGTACCTGAGACATAAAATGCCTCTGAACAACATCGACCAGTTGCTCCTTTGAAGGGTTGGGGATGGCATCCACCTAGAAAATCGATGTTAATTCAGTTGGGCACGCTACGGAATGCATGGAGTTAATTGTTCAAGTTCCCCTCTAAAAAAAACTCACAAGATTAAAATGTCGCCAATATCTCCACAAAGCAGCCATCTCCAACTTGCTGAGGTCAACCTTCTGTAGTAAGAAGAGCCGATAAAAAAAAAAAGATATTAATACATTTCTGTAGTCTTTTCTTGTTAAAATTAGATCATGAAAGGGGAAAAAAAGGAAATAGAAGCACCAAGTAAAGTTTTATTTACCGTGGTCCCACGAGGTGTTGAGACAGAGCCCTTAGACTGCGAGTCACACGAGAGAGACCTGCTCATAGTCTTGTGAGATGATCCTGTTGATTTATGAGTCCGATTCCTTGATCTATGTGACTTTTGAGTGTCATAGGATGCTGGAAAATTAGGGATGACAGAAAACCAGAATTAAATGGGTGGTGGACCCAACCAAAAGAAAAAGGAAATGATACAAGGGAGCTTTTAGCAATAGTGAAAAGTAAAAGGTGGGAGACAGAATGGATCCTATGTGCCAAACTTTACCCCTTTCACTAATAATAGCATATACTATTTAAGAACCTACGGTTAGAGTCCAAGCAAAAGCATTTAATTACACAGAAAAGACCAAGGATTTGCCTAACCAGTGCCATACGTTTTTACCAAGACGATTGGAAAGTACATCGGTATCAATTCAGAAAGTTTATGAAGAAACATGGGAGCAATTAGCATAAACCAGCACAGCAGAGCAAGGTAGTCATGAGATTGATAGCTTATTTTCTGTTGAAAACTAGGGCTGTTTCAACGATTTTTAACAGAGCTCTGCTGAAAAAGGTCGCTAAAATTTGGGAATCAGAAGACAGTATTTATGCAGAGAGATTTACTAACCAAGCTCACCCATATCCAATCCATTCCATTGCACATTATCAAATTCCAGATCATCATCATCCTCATTGCCCGTGGGAGCCTCGATCACACTAAGTGCATTCCTTTGTAGCTTGACTTCTATGCCATTTGTCAGCACCTGTAAATTTAGTGATCAGAGAATCAAAGATATCAGCACATAGCAAATGCCAGGAATGACATCATACGGATGAAAAACTGATTCATAGACTAGTTTGGATACATCAGCAAGAGAGGAAACGACAAGAAACGGTGGGAATGAAGCAGTGAAGTAAATAAAATAAGTTCCATTTTGGAGTTTAGGCAAGCAAAGATTAATATTTAGACTTTCCTGATCATTATACTAGAATATCATGATAAGCAATTTACTTAGTAGCTAGAATGCTTTAACAAGCAGAAGAAACAACAAGACACAGCAGAAAATGGGAACAAATACCAAATCTTTTTTTCCCAATGATAAAAACCAGTTAAAGAGAGTAATCAAACGTCTAAAAGATATAACCCGCAGTGGAGTGGAACATTCTAATTAAACCAGCTTTACTGTCTTTAACCCATATCAAAAGATGTTTCGAATTTCATCAACCTAAAAAAGAGAGGTGTATATTAGTTACAGACACTAGATGAGCAGATATAAGGGGTCATAGAAGGCAAAACAAGGAATTCCATCAGCAACCCAGAAAGAAAAACAAGTTTTAGAAGATGCTAAAATAAGACTGGAAAACAAAGCATGCGAGAGAATTAAGGAATCTGATAAACTATTTAATCCAAGTGGATTCAGATGTCTGGAAACATTTTTTTTTTTATATATATAGCCAAAAGAGAATCATTTAAAAATGAATCAAAACAAGATCCCCCGGCATAGCCCCATCATGCAATGATAAGAAGCAATCCAAAACAGACGAAGAACACCAAAACAATCAAAATAAACCGAAAAACCTCATAAAATCATACATTTGAAATCCTACATTACAAATGTCCCATCAAAACACCAGATCCGTGAGTAAAAATCCACATGCAATGAAAACCCATTTTCTGAACCCCTGAGTTATAACTTCCAATTACCATAAAACACCTTTACTCTTGCAAAATTTTACATTTAAGCATCCAGTCTCCACGAATTTATTTTCTGTAACAAGAAAATGAAAATTGAAGCAAGTGGTCAATAAAATAGTATCACATTCACACAAAATCCAGACCCAAAACCATTAGATTGACCTGCATTGCAAAAGAAACTACCAATCAAAAGAAAACCAAACCACAGATGGCAGAGCATAAAATACCCATTTTTCCTGAATTCTCAAAACCCAAAAACAAAAAAGTTGAAACATTTACCAGCCAGTGCCACCCGCCAAGCCCAACAGCCTTCTTGACAACACCTTGAAGACCCACAAGCACCGACTTGGTACGGTTATTTCCTGTAACTACCACTTTAGTGTGACGTGGCAGCACAGAAAGCTCTTCTTCGCTACTGTCACCACAGCTCTGTAAGTGAGAAAACCCCCCTCCCACTCCTCCTCCATTGACTGAACTCTCCATTGTCTCGAACATCATTAAAAATGAATAGCTGTATCTATAAACAACTCAGTGAGTCAAAATTCGAGTTTCAAAACTCGAAATGAAGATCGTGCATTGCAGAGCAAGCAGTGAATGATTTGGGGGGCGGAGAGAGAGAGGTTGTAGTGAAAATTAGAGGATTTTGTAAGAGAAAAAACACAGTTTTTAGAGAGAGAGAGTTTTGTGTTTGTGTGAGAGAGAAAGAAGATGAGAGTGACTCCTACCTTTGTTTATTGGTTGTGTAACCATGAATCCCGACGAGAGAGAATGGACCAGTAGGCGTTGGACACGTAAGAAAGAGAAGACAGTGTCGTTAATCATGCTTAGAAGCACTTGCTTTTAAGTAGTGTTTGTTTTTGCATTTAATTTTTATTTTGAATTAATTTTAAAAATTTTAAAACTTTCAGTATTAAAAATAATTTTAAACAAATAATCACTATCATCGTCATACACGTATTGTTTTTTATACCAGAGAGTTGACTGGTTGACTGGCTGTAAGAGGCAAGGCTAGCGGGGATAAGATTGGAATGACGGAATTGACCTTGCTCGTGGTGGTGTGGTGTTTTTGAATTTGGATTTTTTTTTTCTTTTCTTGAATAACTCGACACAGGAATAGAACAGGAAGATATAGAGATCGGGGTTATCGTAGGCAGGAATTGGGATACGAACCTTCTTGTATTCTTCCTTTATTCAATTGAAGAATCATGGTGTGACATTGAAAAACAATTCTCGGAAGAAAATTACTCAATTATTTGTTTATAATATCATCTTGTTTATTAGCATTTTAATGCATGGTATTTTTTAAGAGTATTCCTATATATTAATATATTAAAATTAAAAATAAATAAATAAACGTTATTTTAATTATTTTTCAAATAAAATACATCAAAAATATTCTTATAAAATATTTTTTTATATCAACTGTAGGTCCTGTTAAGATTCCTGAACATGGTTCATTGCAATTGATTTAAGGATTGAATTTTAAAAAAAGTGATGTAGAGTGGCAATTAATATAAACTTTGTTGTTGTTTTATGGTGTGGATTCAAATGATTAAAGTTATGGAGAACAAACCTTTAATAATTTGATTTCTTAGAGTGAAGGAGCGTGTTCATATTCAATTATTTTCATCTATACCTGAAATCTTGATTTGAACATAAATACAATAAAGTTTTTTCAAATATTTCCATGTGAAAAACATAATATATTTTACTGTATACATGTGTTTTTAAAAAGTGTGGCATGATAATAAAGACCTTGTAATCTATACATTGGATTTCTAGTTTTCTATTCAAACCATGTATTACTTATAAAAATCTAAAATAATCAGGATTTTATTTTTTCACATGGAGACACAAAATATATTTTATAGGAAGTCTGTTTTCTATCCTCCAGAAAAATATACATCCAAAAATAATAAATATAATTGAGTTCTTTTTACATTAAAAAATAGCTGTGTTTTTTTGAAAAAGAAAATGAAAAAAATCCAAAGGAAAAATGGTGTTTGGTAATTTTATCATAAAGACAACAAAAGTTTTCTTCTTTTAAGAATAAACAACAAAAGCAAACGGGGATGGAAAAGGGAAGAGAGAGAAACGGCAAAGAAGGGAAACGTAACGGAAACCCGAAATTCATATACGGGACCCACGTGTGGGGGAGGCGCTACCTGCCGTCGGTGTTGTCCTATCCAGCACGAGATGTCAAATTTATTTGCTTTGCCTCCACATTGAAAATTAAAATATCTAAAAATATATTTTGCCTTTATTTTCCCACCAGATTTTCCCGCCACAACTGACACAACCAGCAGTTGATTTTTCGGACATCAGTATTTTAATCACTGCTTAGGATTACATTTAATGTCCGGTTTAAAAATATATTTAAATATTATTTTATATTTACTGATATACCAGTATAAAAAGAGTCTAGAAAATATTTTTTAAAATTTCCACTAAACCGTAATATAAAATACACATTTAATCATTAATAAATTATTTCGGCACCAATTAAAAAATTAAGAGGGCGTCATCATAATTATCATGTGTATGCTTTGTAATGTAATTTAGTGCTTGGGCCTTGGTGTTTTAGAGAGTTTTTTTTCAATTAAAAACATATCAATATAATATTTAAAAAAAAATATATCAATGCAATAAAACAAATATTATTAATTTTATATATTTTCAAGCAAGATATATATTGAAAAATATAAGTTATTGCAATACACAAAACATTAAGCCAGAAAAAAATTGTATGGTTTAACAAATTGACTCCTAATCTTAGCAAATTTGATCTAGTCAACACCAATGAGGTTTTTTTAAGAACAACTGGGTTGTTTTAAGGAGGAGAGGTGGAGGGTCAAACGAGAAAATGTGAAATGATTGGGGTCAATATGCAAATAGAAGAAAAAATTTAATTCCAAGCACCCGGTTTCTTTTCTCATGGCTAGCGGTTTGCTTCCAGAAATTGAGGGTGAGCGTTTGTTTGATTTTCTTTTTATTTCTTTCCAAATCCATTAAAAAAAACATGATTGTGGTGATTAGAACGTGGATAGGTAATCAAAATAAAAGATTAATGGTTGGTATTGCTTTTGCTTTTATGATTGAGGTTTTTAAAACATAATTTCATGAAAAGTATTTTAACATCGATTCAAGATAATTTTTGAAGTATTTGGTTAAAAATTATAGTTGCATTTAAAATTAATGAAAAGCAGTTTCAAGTGTTTAATTACCAAAATTTTCATATTGCTTTCAATACGAGAAATTACTTTAAAAGACATAAACATGCACACACGCATTCATTCATTTATTTATATATAATTGTGTGGGCCCCACTACAAATTTTTACTTCTAAAACTTATTGCCTGTTTGGCACGCCGGTGCAACCAGTATTTTGCCAAATTTTAATTTTTTTTTTGTATTTTAAATGAAATTTTTTTAGTGCGTTAAAATTATTTTGATATGCTGATGTCAAAAATAATTTTTAAAAAATAAAAAACATCACTTTGATATATTTTAACACGAAAAGCACTTTGAAAAGCAACCGCAACCTCACTCCCAAACATTCCCTTAACCAAACACTTGGTCTCTTAGTTTTTTTGCAACCTCTGTTGCACCACATAAACAAATATCCTCTGAGTGTTTGGAGGGCTTTTAAAAATAAAATAGAGGTTAGGGTTTGGGGAAAAAACAATAGTAAAGCTTGTTTTTTCTTGCTATTGCCCCCCGATACGTGTTCAAAATTATTAATTTACATAAACTTTAGTTTTGTTGAGGATTTTCAATTGCTAGGATTGTGTGAAAAATATAATTTTGTGATGTCGAGGGTTGATATAATACAATTATGACTTAAATGATATTTGTGTTTATGAAATGTAGTGGGGGCAGCGAATATATAAAAAACAAATCCCTATCCCGTCAACCGGGGTCTCAATCGGAGGTGAGAAATTACGAAACTTGAAGTTTTTGACACGGGATTATGTAAATTCGCATGCTATGGGTGTTGTCAGGGGGATATTGGATTGTTTTTCAAAAAAATATTCATTAAGATTGATGCCCTAACTAAGAGGTAACATGGGAATTTGATTTTCTATTTAATGAAATAACTATAAAAAGGTATTTGACATTGTTTTTCAAAAATGATCTTAGATAAAATTAAAAAAATATCTTTTTTTATTTGATATTAAAAAAATTAATTTTTAAAATTATTTTCATGTGTTAATATTAAAAATAATTTTTAATAAATAAAAAATATATAATTTTTATACATTTCTAAATAAAAATCATTTAAAAAATAATATCGATTAATCGGACTCTCAGTCCATCACTTAAATGTCATGATTGGTGTATAATAATAATAATAAAAAAACATGAATAATTTAGCAATAAAATAAATATTTGTTCTAGGTCAATGATAACCCTGGCATGTCCAGAAGAATCGATATTAATGGCAATGCATTGTCTTCTCGATGAAGGACGCTACGAATAACGTTTTTTCCCGCAACACCGAGCTGGGTAGCGGCTCTGTAAAATTACGTTTTTTCCCGTCCGAGTGAACCACGTGATCGGAAGAATGCATGTCATGTTCTGATATAATTTCATATGAAAAATAAATAGAAATTCGTGTCATGTTTTTTATTGAAAAAATCGGATCGTTACAGACAATCACGAAATGCAAAACATAAGTGGACCCTCGTTGAATATTATTTCGATTCTAGAATTATTGTGACCTGTTATAACTTTTACTTTCTATAATATTTTTTTTAATTTGTTTTTCACATAAAAAATATTAATTTATTATTATTAATTTTTAACATTTTTCAATGACAAGTGGGCCTGGTTGAGCACTATCATTCTCATGATAAGATACTTTTGATTATTTGGAGTTATCACGAGTGGTTTTTATATATAAAAACAATTAATATTTATATTTTATTTTTCAATAATTTCAACTTATTAATTTATAAAGATAATAATATATATTTAGTATGTTTTAAAATAAAATAAAAACTTTTTAAAAACAGAGTGCAGAAGGTACTAGTCAGAGTTAGCCGGGGCATCAGATCATCTACCTGCTCATCAAATAAGTTGATTGCCAGCTACGGGTCCAATACCTAATGTATTCTTTAATCTAGCGAGTTGGTCATTATAATCTAGTGCACCACAGAGCACATAATCACTTTTACTCTGTGTGTGTGTGTGTAAAAAAAAAAAAAACGTGTGGGCTTTTAACTAAATCGACATCAACAGACACAAATTGCTACCATTATAATTACTACCTATTATATTATAATAGTGTGATTATTATTTTCCTCTCTACGCATAACAATTTAACTATTAGACTTGAGTGTATTTTAGATTTTTCCATAGGATTCATCGATATTTTTTTTATTATCTGGGGGTATTTTATTTTATCAGGGTATTTTTATATTATAAAACTATGTTTTTATCATTGTCAACAAACAACAACACGATTGATTATCCAGGAGTATTTTTAATTTTTTACACTCTCGTGGTAAGGATATTAAATATATTAGCCTCAAACAAGATTAAAAAACTAAAGAGTTGTTGGCGAGAGTGTTTATGGTATTTCATTTTTTTCCAAGCAGTATAGATATGAATATGCCTCATATTAAAAAAAAATCAAAAGTTGATTATGAGAGTGTTTATGTAATTTTATGTTTTTTAATCTTTCCCCGGAAAACAATGTAGGCACATCCAACGACACTCTGACAGTTTTCTTTTTTATGCTTCCTTTGGGCAAGACATCATATCCTCTTTCACATAGTGTTGCACGTGTTGTCACATGGTAGCCGACAACGTGACGATGGTTGATTGATTTTTTTTCTTTTCTCTTTCCCGCAACCTAGATTGCATGAAAGTCCCTCTGGTTTATAGTGGTTTCATTTCAATTCTTGCTCTTTTGATTTTTTTGTTCGGTCCTAATTAATACTATGTAAATTTTTATTTGTTTCAATTGTGTTCTCCAACTGCAAGTGATCATGTATCTGGTTTTCATTTTGACCCTTGTTTTTTTATATTTTAATACCTTTGATTTTTTTAATCTTTTTGAAATAGCCTTTAATTTGTTGTTTTCTTATATGTATGCCTTTTTTATATATATATTCATCTTATTACGAATATGATGTTGAAAATAATGATAAATATTATTTTTAAGGTATATATTTTTTAAAAAAACACATGTTAGGTCAATTATACATGTTGATATATTTTTAATATTAACGCATTAAAATATGTATAAAAAAAGAATTAAGATTTTTTTTATCTTAAATTAATATAATGCTAGTGTTATAAAATACTTTTAATATATTAACAATAAACCTAATTCTTTTTAAATAAAAATCACTTTAAAAAATATTAAGTCACGCGTAGACAAAACATGTAAAAGAAACAAATAGATAACCACTAGCAACAAAATATTTATTATAAATGCATAAAAAAGAATTTTATTTTTATTTCACGCAACCAAAACCAAACTTACTTTGTTTTACACAAACTAAATATCAATAAAAATATAAAGTCAAAACTAATAATATAAATACAAAAAAAATTATCATAAAGGGATAAAAAACAAATAAAGGGATCAAAATTAAATAAAAAAAAAATTGCACATGTTAAAATGAGAAAAAATATTTTCTCAGCGCAGGACAAATCTCTAAAATGGCTACATTGTAATTTTAATTGTTATTATAATAACTAGACCGGGCGACTTGGAACTAGATCAGTATAAGATTTAGATTGATTTGAGTCAAATAAAAAATATATTGAAATATTTAACTTTAGATGATAAAAAAATCTATTGAATATCAAAAAATAATTAGAATGATGTCTAAGGTAGGAACCCTCAGATAAGGTGTGATAGCTAAAGCAGACAAGACACTGGGCTCCACCATGGCCCGTCTCTCTCCGTGGTGGCAATGCCGTAATTTTCTTAGTTTAAAATTCATTTCCCAACTAGATTGAGGTATGTATTTAACTCGAGTCTTGCCACCCATGTCGATTTAGTTTATTTTTTAAAATATTTTTCCAAACGATTAAAATCCAATTATTTATATTTAAGTCTTATCAAATCAGAACTCTACCTATAATTTAAGTGATTTTAAAGTCTGTCAAACTCTATTTTAAATTAAATGAGATAGTTTAGATTTAATAAGATGATAATACAAAAATAAATATACATTGTTTTCTGTCTTTGGTAAAAATGATTTTTTTAAAATAATTAAATATAAATTATGTTAATGTATTTATATTAAAAATAATTATTTTTTAAAAAAAATTTTCCATCTACTTTATTTTAAAAATATTTACAAAAATTGATTTTATTTATTTTAATTTTTTAGTGTTTTTATATTATTTTTATATGCTGATATTAAAAATAAATTTTTTAAAAATAAAAAATATCATTTTTATATATTTTTAAATAAAAAATACTTTCAAAATCAACAACAACCACACTCTTAAACATATACTTAGTGATTATTTGAGAACATGATTGTGATTGTTTTTGAAAATATTTTTTATTTAGAAACGAATTAAAAAAAAATATTTTTTAATACAATAATATCAAAATTATATATATATATATATATATATATATATATAATTTTGATATTATTGTATTAAAATAATTTTAAATCATTAAATTTAGCGTTCACCTTCCAGAAAAAACGATAATAGGCATTTCTTGGTTTTCAAGCCCATTTCTTGGTGACATTAATTCACTGGCACTAGTGTCCAGCTAGCTAGCTCGTGACTAGGGTTGAGGTTACAAGTTTGCTGGGAGGAGTAGATGCATCTCGATGGAATGAATTAGAGTCGACAAGTTTCACTGCTTGTTGTCTCGTCACAATCCTCGAAGAATGTCATCCACTGATGAAGCCAATCGAATGGCAACAACATTTCTGGTGAAAATGCCAGTAACAGGTCTGTTAGCGAGTGAAATCCCTCCCCCGAGCACATGTAATTACCGTAAAAGACAATCACCTCAGCCTCCCACCTCATTATATTCTTCGAAGGGGATACTGTACACCTGAGCCCCGGCCCACAGCTCCGAAAATATCCACATTTCTGGACAAGAGTGGCTTTCGCTACTGAAGTCCTGACTAGGGACCGAGCAAAAAAAAAAGGTCCTGCTTTGTGCATCTGGCTCGGACCCATGGCATGCTTGTTTATTATAATTGCAGTGCCTGCTGTATTTTACTATTTTTGGCCTTCAATGTACACGCAGTTGTGTGCTATTTTCCCATTAAACTAATCGCATTACATAACAGTGTACGGGAAAAAAAGACGAGCGGAAGCCACGAGCCCTTCTCTTCAGCATCTTGTTAGATGCCCCCTCCCGGGACCTTGATTTCAGGGGTAGTTGAGATTGTATTCCGATTTCGTTTCCGAAAAATAACGAATTATAATTTGTTTTTTTAACTCTAAATTATCCTTCGAGTATTAAACTAAAAAAAACACTTTCACAGACTATTTCGACCACGCTCGAAGACAAGATACTTCGACCCGGACAATCTGAAGAGTTAGGCAAGGGCATGTGAGCGAGGATAACTCAGATGTATTTGGATAAAGTAGCTTCCGGGTCCTTACTACACAGTACACACATCGAGAAGCTTGGTTTCCTGAGTTTATATTTTCTGTTTGGTGATGTTAGTCGGCCTCTTTAATGAAAGATTTGCTACAGGGCAGCAATATGTACTAGAATAAAGTTGCTGGCTGGTCCCATTACCGCGCGTCCTTCCCACCATCACTTCTAGCAACAGAGTTATCCAAATTACCATTGTTTGGTCCAATCAAATGAATCTTGTAATAAATTGCCGTGCCCACTCTCGAGGGCTACGTGCATCATGCGGGTAATTGAATCACAGGGGACAAAGCCTCTCTTCTCGAATTTGCTCCCCGCCGGACTGGTGAAAAGCTGAGCAGTGAGGTTAACTCGTCATGTTCTGCGTTTGCTCTTTAGATCTCATCTGTTGGAATTTTATATCAGTCAAAAATCATGGAAAGTTATAACTAATCATTAATAACTCTAATATTCATAAGATTAGTCGATATAGATACAAGTTATTACAGACAAACTTGCTAAAAAAAACCTGATATAAGTTATTTCTGATGTTTTTTTTTAAAGCTGACAGCCATTAAAGAGGTTGTCCTGGTCCAGACTCTGAAGGTGTTTCATTTATAGTTTGGCTTCCATGTTTATGGAAGTGTTTGTTTTTAAAATAATATTTTTTTATTTTTAAAATGCTTTTTGATATCATCACCTCTATTTATTATCATTGGAAAAAAATAATTTAAAATAAAAAATAAAAAAAATATATTTTTTCAAAAATATTTCAGAAATACAGTGTAAATCCCCGCTTCAATATGAAAAATTTGAAGTCTGCTGGTGGCCTGTTTTTTTTATGTTAACTTTGAAACTTGACTCATCAGAACTTGAACGAGAACAAAGTCAACTTCATAATTTTTATTTTTAATTTGAAATAATAATATTGTTTTAACAACATTTTTCAAAACAATATCATCTAGTTTTTAAGAATAAATAGATAGTATTATTTTACAATAAACTCATATTTAATTATTAATTCACAATTCACGTTGACGGGCACATGACTGGTTCCTTGAACCGGGAATAGTAAATAACAAATACACTACTCCAAGATGAGAGTTTAAATGGTAGCTGAGGAATTTTTTTTACCGTGAATTGCGATAATAAAATGAAATAAACATTTATCTGGTGGGGTAATTGTATCCCTTTTTATTTTAAATGAACTGTGAAATAATAAAATACTACTGGAAAAACAACCTTGCTTAGGAATTATGTTTTTAAAATACTACTAGCAAAAAATCCTTAATTATATAACCGGCTTTTTTTTTTTTTTAATTATATTGTGTTGTTGATTTTCTTCCTTGTTTCATTATTCCCCGTTTTATTTATTAGAAATTGTCCTCTATTATTTTTCATAATATATTTGATTTAATGATCATATCATGAATTTGAAAAGCTTGCACGGGCACATGTATATTTTTTATTTTTAATTTCGTTTTTTTAAATTATACTCCATGATATATTTTATTTTTTTTTATATTGGGCTATTATGCCCATCACACCCTGCCCTTTTATTATTTAGATTATATGTTTATCGCATAATCTTGGATTAACCCAAACCTTATCTATCTATATATCTAATTTTGTGCCTCTGATTTTTTACCTCATTGTCTTGTCTTTTTTATTTTTTATTTTATTATCTATTTAAAATTAAATCAACTAATCAAACTTTTTTTCTCTCTTAAACTCGCCAGCGATAAATGAACATTGATTTTACGGGGGACGTTGCATGGCATGGTTCCATAAGAGGACCCCTCAGACAGTGAGTAAAACTAACAAAATCGATGTAGCGGAAGGCCCATCACCAGTGGACTGGACAGAACTACACGAATTGTAGGCTTACGAGATCATTGGACTTGATAAACAAGGCCCAACACTCGAGATCCAGCAGCCCAGCACCAGGACTGACAGGTAATAGCGAGTGCTAATTCATTTTTGTGTATAGAGGTCCAATACGAAGGGGAAAAATTAAAAACGAGTGCATTAAGTGAGAGTTCACTGAGCTGTGTGGTTGCTATTGAAAAAATAATTTTTATAAAAAATATAAAATTATTAAAAAAAATCAAAAGAAAATTTGAAACAAAACTAAATTATAGTATATATTAATTATCCAGAACATATGATTGAAAGATAAAGATCGCACCGCATCACACGCACATTCAATAAAAACAGGAAGCACGTAGCCGCACCTTGGTTCTTGCCTAATGTCCCATCCCCATGTTTTGAGTTCACCAATTCCAGTGCGCAAAGGGAAAGCAGCAAATCAGAGAGTTGAAAACAACAGTTTCTGTTATATTACAAAAATCACAGGAATGATTTACAGAGAGAAGCTTACAAGAGGGAAATGCACAGGATTCTTGTATCCTAGCATGCACCAGAACAATCAGTCTCCTATATTTTTCCATCAATGTCCGCTCGCTACTGTTGACTGACTCGAATACCACCTATGTATGCCTACAATCCTTAAAATCCATTGATCATCTGAAAGAAAAATACCAGACCTCCTAACTACATCAGCTTCCGTAGCTGGCCTAGTAATTTTAGGACACACTATGCAGACAAGAATCGTTAATTTACGTGCTAAGATAATTTGCTTTTATACAGATGCTCAATGTGAGATCAGAAGAAGTAATATGGCACGAAGCACAGATACTTATTCCTAAGATACTTTTTCCTTGTGCGTTTAGCAGCCTTCTCCTCTCCATCCGGGGAAGCAACATGGCCACCTGATGATGCACCTACAGCATGAGAATTAGATGCTGAACCCTCATCCAAGTGATTTTCATCTTGATTTCTGATTGCACGTTGGATATCTAAATTTTTATGACCATTGTCACGCATGGGCGAATCAGTTTTATCAGCATGTGGCTTGCCTCCTTCAATGCTGATATAAGATTCTGTTGATAAACCATAAAAACAGACTAAGCCTCCTCACATTCAAAACTTATAAATGTTTTAATTATCAATATGAAGATTATGTGCATTTTCCAGGAAAGCACAGAACAGTGGAGAGAAACGATCAGCAGCAGTACATATGAACAGGGAAATTGATGATTGACTTACCCTGCGAAGCTGGAAGCATAACCACCTCATCTGGTTTGAGAGATGCAGTGATACTAAGCTTGCAGTCCTTATCCTTTCGTGTAGAGCCCTGATTGATTTCAGGTTCTATGTCTTGCAACAAAGCAATTGAGTCGAAGTATTCATCTGATGACATGGTCATGCAACTTGAATTATCTGAACTTGAAGAACGTGATGCTGGATTATCAAGATCCAGCAGTTCCAGGTAGTCACCTCCGAATAAATAATCAGTTTCCGGTGGATTTGGGACTGGGAGATTTGGATGTGTTCCTGTTGCAACCACCTTTTCAGTTTCATCATCCTTGTTCACCTAAAGAAGCATTAGAATTTAGCACAAGAGGAGACCAATTTATGGAGGAAACACAAGCACATATGGACGAAATTCACAGCAACCCCACAAAGAGGACTCTGTTGCAACTATACTCCAAGCAACCATACTCCAATCAACTATACTCTGTTGCAAATGAGAGCAACCCCACAACGATGACTCTGTTGCAAGTATACTCCAAGCAACCGGTCTAAAAGGAAGAATGAAAATTGAAATCACAAAGCAGACATAAACAAAGGCCATGATCAAGGTCACACCTCAGGATTGCTCGAGGAACCATGGCTTGCATCAGCAGGAGTCCCTGGACCCATTGACTGTGTAAGGTCAATGTGGGTATCACTGTGGAGGCTAGCAATCAGTTGATTTTCATGGTCTAGAGCTTGTTCACCGCCATAAAATACTCTGCATAATGAGCTGGCTTCCTGCAAAATGTCCAACCAAACTGGCAGTTGAATGGCCGGTTGGGAGGTGAGAATAAAATACAATCATTCTTTAATGAGAGGAAAGGGTTGCATATTCTATTGTGTACCTTGGCCTTGCCTTTTCCACTCTGTGCCCTCTGAGTTATCCAGTATTTTTGCATCACCCAGTCAGTTTTACGCTCATGAGGCACTTGGCCTTCGAAAAAGTTGAGGGTTGTTCTCCAGCCATTGATGGCAGAATTTGAGAACAGCTTACAGGCCTCCCCTTTGACCTTCCAGAATCCAACTCCTGTATCATCATTCTCCTTGGCACGAAGCAAGTACCACACATCCACTGCATAAGCATCTTCATTAGCTAAGCTATTGCAGTATCCATTACACCCTAGCATGTTACTTTTGGCATGCAAACTTAGCATGTTATGGTTAACACACAGGATCCGATAGGCAATGTCCAATAATGCATAATATCCAGTAAATGAAAGAAATTTGACATGCTCGATAAAAAAAGATCACAAATATGTGACATGCAGTGGCTTGTTTAGCAGATAACTGCAATTGACATTTTTCATATCGTTAAATCCAAAACACGGATCAATTATTCATGGCTACAGAAACGAGCCTTGATTAAAAAAGGAATAGACATTCTATTCAATCAGCATAACATAAGTCTGATTAGGCACAGCATCGGATGATGATTTGTAAAGAGGGAAGACAAAGATGATGGTTTGTTCGGACCATGATGCTACATTGCAAAATGCACAGTAATGTTGAATAGCTCAAACCATTAAATCATACCACCTTTTTTAAGAAACATGACTCTTACCAGGTAAATTTGATGGTGCATAGATGTAAGGATTGACATCAGTAATCACATTTCCTGGGAGAGGGGATCCGATATTAACTTTATATAAAAACATAAAGAGCTCCTCATCTCTACAATGAAGTTCAATATCTGCAACTGGAGAAGAAGCTGGAGGGTACATAGTGGTTCAATCCAGAGGGAAGCAAACAGCACCGGGATCAAAATATCTCTGCACCTTTTGTAATAGCAAAACAACAACAACAACAACAACAACAACAACAACAAGAAAAGTAGTGAGTTATGAAATATCAAGCTGCAGATCAGTCATAATAAACAGATGAAAGGGATGAATTACACAAATTCGAAACCAAATGCTAATTCAGTACGCACGTTCAATTCACATTAATGGAAGTGCGTGTCTATCAACTTTTAAAATTGTTCATTTTAATTTATCATCATTCAACTAGACAAGAATGATTCAGGCTAAAAAGAGTGGCAGCAAAAGATCAAATTAAAACAAACCCCCCCTTCCCGGCAGAAAAAAAGGTCTCAAATTCCAATAGAAAACTGATTAACACTCTCAGTTCACAAGGAGAAGAATACACAGATTCAGGTAGGATGAACATTATAAAGGGTAGAAATATGAGCAGAACTCTCATTAGCCGGATTGGTGAAAAGAATGTTAGCAGAAGGATTAACAACATACTACATAATGCTTGAGTTTCAAATCCAATGATCCGAGGAAAAATAGGAAATTGTATTACAAATATTGAAATGCAAGAACCATACACACCAGAGACAGAGATCAACTTGACCATAAATATGAGTTCCAAGATAGGACAGATCTTATAGACATTTTTCCTACAAAAACTCATGTTCCAGCCAAACTTTCTGAGTTGTTATGGAACTAAATCCTGTTTCGTTAAATCAGGAAACACCATCATTGATTTAACTTTCCTATTATTTGCTCCTACTATCCCAATCTGAATCTGATCACTCTTTTTATACAGGTATATCAATAATTCCAGGAACCAAGTTATTTACAAAATAACCATGGTTTTCTAACCCTAATCTGATCAACATGAATGACCGGATAAATACTCGAAACAAAAATATGGTCACCATAACAATAAATCTGAAGCAGGATCAATAAAACCAAATGAACAAAGGAAACAGGATAACAGGGAACACAGACTTTCTAAGCTTTTATATGATGTAGTTCTAAATATGGAAACAATTCTTGCGGTTTCATAGAATCGAGATTCACAACCAAATCCAAAGAAAATTAATTCCTTGGCATGTGTAAGATCATCAAAATTTTCTATCTGAAACCCCCGAAAACCAGAAGCCTCCCTCACCAAGCACCATTGAAAATTTTGATTTCCAAGACACATAGCAAAAGAAGCTATATAACTTTTACTTCATTTTCTAATCAATCAAACAAATGGTTTGCTAAAGCAATTGCCAGATTTGCATGAGAAGAGGATCAACATGACTGAAACAGACACAATAAAAACAACAGTAATAAAAAAGGGTTAAAAAATTAACTGGAATTGCTTGCAAGAGCATCCAGCGGTAGAGCTGTATCACAAAATCAAAACCCAGGATCAAGTTCGAAAACAAAGTTTCTGACAAACAATCAAAACTTATTTCTCAGTTTCCAAGAAAATGGTCGAAAAAAGGATCAGCCAAAGCATTAATTGTCATTTCCACTCAATCCATTCGCTTTGTTAACACAAGCCCTTTTGCTTTTAAAGAAACACAACAGCAAAGTTTCTTTTAATTTCTTTTCTCTGTCTCGCACTTCCCATCAACCAAAAAAACGATAAATTAAATCTTTAAAACGAACAAAAAGTAACAGAATATGCAAAGAGTTATCCTATTCAAAGAAGATCCAGTACAGAACCCTATACGCTCTAATGATCAGTGTTCTGACCTCTTACGACCGGAGTCACTACACGGTTCCTTATTCGCTACTCAACCTGTTTCCAGCTTCCTCGTAGAGTGGTGGCGCGGAGAGTGGGTATTTATAAGTCGAGCTATGTACCAATACAAGTAGTAGCGGTGTTAGTTAACCATGGTCAATTACTTGCCGCGCACACAGTTAGCGGTTTTGCTTCCTAGTGTATTTTTGGTTCTTGAGTCATCTGACCACTGAGAAATAACCACATGGTATCTCGTCATTAGCTGAGCTCATGCTAGCTCTCCAAGTTGGTAACCCCACTGCACGCGGTCCTTCTTAGAAGTTTCTCTCTTGGATAATCGGCGCTTTTACCTCTCTATTCTCACTATTTCTCATTTTAGCCTGCTCCAGGTTTAAAGTTTATCAATGCCACCCAGAATTTTCAAAAAGTTTCAATATCCCCCCCCCCTCTTTTTTTTATTTTTTTAATCTAGTTTTGTTTTTGACGTGGTCGTGGCTGTAAAAATATGTATTTCATGATCACATGCTATAAAATACTTAAAACAAAGCCTAGGTCAAATAAAAAATAAAATAATTGAAAAGGTCTAAATCTCATTTAATGCGGTAATATTATTGCATCTTTTGTTTTCTGTAAAATACTATTATTTTTTGTAGAATACTTCCATAAGTATATAAAGTTTTAGGTGAAAATAAAAGAAATAATAAAATTACCTTCCTGCCCTTTCTTACCGTTCCTTTTCAAGCTTGCTTTGCCCTTTCCATCTCGGAGCGAGCACTCTCATGCACAACAGGAACCTCTCTTCTTTTTTTTTCGCCTTTTTTTATTTATTATTATTATTAATTTTCTCCTCGTGCGCCTAAGACAACGTTGGTGTCGTCTAGCAAGGAATATTCGTTCCATGTAAGAAAAGGGTGGCATGTGGACTTTCGGAAAACTACAGTGTAGACTGTAAAACTCCGATCCACAGGACGTCGGCGACATGTTCTGTATCCATGGTTTGAAATTGATTTTTCATAAGTAATAAAAAATAAAAAAAACTTTTTTTAAAAAAATACTTTCAAAACTCTCCACAAACCATCTTTTTTTTCAGCCATATTATGTTTTAAATATGTTTTCTCAGGGTAATTGAAAGGGTCAACATAAAATTCATTCTAATTTTTTACTCGAGAGCAGCTGCAGGACTTGTTCTTTAGCTAATTTTATATGGGTTAGCCGATTAAAATAATAAAAAAAGGAGAATAAAGAGTGATAAGCTTGTTACCATGTATCCACCGACTGCGTCACTCCAGATGATATGGGCGTCAGGGGCAAATTAGAGCCGTAAAAGCGACCCGAGAAATCCAAAATATCAGTCAAACCGCCGAGCACTACCTTTTGCCTGGTAGTGCTACGTGCGTACCGGGGCTAGTATTTGTTTTCACACGTACGGTCACCTAGAACAAAACTCGGTGGCGTGTTTAGATTTTCATCGTAAAATTGAAAATAAACTAGAAAAAAATGATATATTAATAATAATAATAATAATAATAATAATAATCTGGGCCGGTCCAACGGGCTAGAATGATTTTCCGTCACCATCTCCAATGAAAATGGACGAATAAAAATATAAGTTAAAGTAATAATTGTATAAATAGACCGAAACAAAATGGATACACTTCGTAAACCCCGCATGGACACGACGTAACATGTCCAGTGACATGGATATGACTATATAAACATACGCATAGTTTTTAAAAATTTGTCAGATCCAAGAACTGATATGGATTTAAAATTATAAACAATAATTTTATCTAAAATGTTTTTTTTTTGATGGATTAAACCTCAAAAGCACATTTCGGGGGTATAAACGAGTAAAATTTTATTAAAAATATATGTTTTGACTTGAATTTTAAATATATTATATAAATTACATGTTTTTTTTTATCATCATGTAATATCCCTTAAAAAGAATAATTTTATATAAAATAGATATTTAATTAGATTAATTTTTAATGAATATAAATTTCATAGATTTGATCTAAAACTCGGATCCAAAATTAAATTTCAAATTGAGTATGGATGCTAGTTTAATTAATAAGAAACCTAACCTAAGCTTGAACCAGAATAAATAAATAGTCTTAAAATTCTTACAAAAATACTTACATGCCAAGCAAATCATGGATTATATAATATTAAATTATAGCATTCGCGTTTTAGCTATGTATACTCGAAAGTCAATTGATTATATAAAAAAACTCATAGTCACGAAGAATTATTTATAATCTATTACCTTTCCTTGCATTAATTTAATTTGATAAAAATAGATACATCGAATTAGAATTTTAGGATTTATTTTTTAAACAAAACAACATAAATTTAATTAGAATAATTCATCCAAATTGACACTGAACATTTAAGGTTATTCCCCCAGGTCGGGTCGTCCAACTCGGCAAAAGCCTCAACTGAAAGCCCACGCAAACGTTGTTGGGCCTCCGTTTATCTTACATTTTAACGAGCGCAGGCCTGGTACCCGAACCTGCAGTTTTTAGCTTCCAGCGGTAGATCTAGAAAGTGAAGACCCTTGAAGTGCTATCCATGGAGAACTCGAAAACAAGCGACAAGCTATCGGCCTTTTTAGAATCTGGAATTTACAGATTCGAGAATTCAAATGTTGTTTTTATAGACCCGGTTCGAATGTTAAACCGGTCCTATACCCGCTTCAGGTTTTCACCATCTGCCTACTACTCTCGTTTTTTCGATTCCAAAGAAACTATTGTGACTTCAAATTCAAAGAAACGAAAGCGAAAGGAGAAGAAGATACCCCACGACTTAAACGAAAGAGAACAAGCTGCTACCCTGCGTCACCAGGTAACCATAAATTCGCTGCCCATTTACTATTATTTGGTGTTTATGATTTTGTGTGCATTTACTTTTTATTCTGATCTTGTGGCAGCAAGTGAGGCCTATGTTGTTAAAGGCCCATGAATTTTTGATGGAAGCTACCGATCTCTTAGCGATCATGAAGGGTTTAAGGGGTGACAGTAATATCTGTTCTTCAACAGAATTGAGTGAACAACACTCTTTTATCGAGCTTGGAAAGGTTTGGCAAGCTCCTCTCTATGAAATCGTTCTTAAAGCTGCCTGGAAAGGGTTAGAAAGAGTGGTTCCTGTTTTTAACAATTTGGTTGTTAATGAGGCAAGTGATGATATGGAGGCAGAATTTCTAAACAAGAAATATATACTGCCCAGAGAGAGTTGCTTCTACATGGTATGTTCCATTGATTTTGTCTACCTGTTTTAAAGTAGCCAACTTTAGCTATATGTGTCTGTTAAATTTGGTAGCTTTCGATAACATGATTCTTCAAGGCTTCTTCTTTTTCTGGGGGAGCAGTTGGCTGTCTTCCTGGTGGATTTTGTCTTACTTACTTTTTGCATGTTTTTTCCTTCTACCATGTGGAAGTCTGATCTGGGGCAGATTCACAACCTTATTCACGGTAATTACCCTCCAGTAGCCATTGTTCTGCATATTTCTTTTCCTGATCACTTGACTCCATGTTGCATCGGAAGAAAAACATAGAGAACTTTGGAGGTTAAGCATCAAGATATAGGGTGTTGAATCCATTCTAGCAAAGGAACATCCTTTGTCTGTTATTAGTCTTGGGACCCATTTGTATTGCCAGGCAATTGCTAGTCCTGCCAATGTGATCAATGGCAGCTCTATTACCAGCATCCTTTGTAGTTTTAAGAAATGAGTGCTAGTTCATGCATAAAATTTCTTACATGTTCTTTTTGTCGCTCATTTTGGTTCTTAATGTTGCAGAATGCAATGCTGGTTTCAATCTTATAGTGATCGATCCACCATGGGAAAATGGAAGTGCTCGTCAAAAACTCAGGTAGACATTTCCGTCCATGCAGGATTTCATTAATTTCCATTTAGTTGGTCAAAAGTTAGTTTTTGGTGATAGTTGTTTCTTTTTCCTGTAAATGCATTTTTGGTTATAGAAGTATTTGTCAAACAACGTATGTTTTTGGCCCATTACTCCAGCATTTGGAAATGAGCTGACTTGTGAATAAATGATGGGAAAAAAGTTTCAATTCTTTGACTCTGTACGCAGGAGAAATTTGTAGCTGCTTTTGTTTTCTTCATCAATTACCTTTTGCTCCATTTTGAACATCAGTAATTATGTCAACCTCGTCCTTTTTCTGTCATAATAGGTACCCAACTTTGCCAAACTGGTATTTCTTATCACTTCCTATTAAGCAACTTGCTCATCAAGATGGAGCACTTGTAGCCTTGTGGATGACCAACAGAGAGAAATTGCATAATTTTGTTCAGAAAGAGCTATTTCCCTCATGGGGAGTCAGTCATGAAGCTACTTATTACTGGTTGAAGGTGCCCCCCCCCCCCACTCTATCAAGAAGCGCGTGCATGTGTGCTGACCAATCTATCTATCTAATTGATGTTTATCATTCCATTGATTATATTTTACTCAAATGTTACAGGTGAAAGCAGATGGCTCACTGATTAGTGATTTAGATCTCTTTCATCATAGACCTTATGAATGCCTTCTTTTAGGCTATTTTCATGGACAGGTGAGAGTATGGACTGTGGGGTTTCAATGGATTTGGATTTGGATTTAGTAATAATAGCTGAATGTTCTTTGTCTGGTTTTACTTAAAACCTGAAATTACTTGTTCGTAGCTCATCCTGTTGATTTATTTTGCAGGAGACAAACTCTAAACAGCTGCCAAGGCTGAGACCTATAAAACATGATCAAATCATCATAAGCATCCCAGGGGAGTACTCAAGGAAGCCTCCAATAGGAGGCAAGTTTGTTCCAACGTGGCATTAACATTTTCACATGAACACACACTATCAGAAATTGGAGTTGGCAATCTCCTCTTACCACCTGCTGTCAAGGTTACTTAATTTGCAACTTTTTCTGTACTACTCATAAATTCTTAGTGCTTGCTCTTCCCTTGACATCAATAGAGTTGCTGCTGGAGCATGTTCCACATTTTAAACCTGCTCGATGTATAGAACTATTCGCTAGAGAGATGACAGCTGGATGGACTTCTTGGGGAAATGAACCACTTCATTTTCAAGAGTCGACATATTTTGCAAGGGATGAGAACGACAATATGTCCTGATGAAGGAACTTTTGTAGTGGACTTGCAAGGGATCTTGGAGCTGTTGACATCCCTCTTTTCCAGTTATATGCTCCTTGTAAGTAATTTTTTTCTTCCCCTTCTCATGTCCTTCTGAAGTTGTATTTATAGAATTAGAGGTTTGAACTAGCCTTCCAAGTGTTATTGAACCTCGAACTGGTTTCCCTGTTTTTTTCCCTGCCGTTAACAATTTATTTTTCCTTTCGTGAAGCCTTGACTGGATTCTGTCTTCACTTCACAGATTACAATTGCATGCAGGTGGCAAGCAGATGGTGAAATGTGGTCTGGTCACCATGTTCGAAAGCCAATCAATTCCGGAACAGGAGTCTACACAGTGTATGTTATTGTGGTCACTTGCCCTGTCCGGGCTAATGGAAATGACTTTTAACATGCGCATTGAGTATTCAGATAAGGTAAACGAGATTAGGATAGTGGAGGAGGATGCACTTAGATATTCATGGAATGCTTTTCCTAACATTCAAGATGCATGAAAGTTTCACTAGGCAAGTTGGAGTAGATTGAAACAACCTCGAGCCCGCCCTTGTGTTTGTATCGCTTCTCCCAATTCTGCACTTGAGACCGTGAGGCATCTCAGAATTTGCCAGCAAAGGGTGTGCTTGGTAGGACTAGAGAAAAAGGTCCGACAGAGTCTAACATCACAAGAAGGATTTCTGACCACCGGCCACAGACCTGAGGGATGTTTGTGATTGCTATAACAAAATCACCTGCCTTTATCTCATGACCTATCTGGGCAAGTGATCATTCATGCAGTAACAATCATATCCATGTGTTCTTGTGTTTGTCTCTCACGTGATAAGTTTGTGATGCATTATATCAAATATTTAACGAAACAGGTTCTCGTATTTAATTGAATGATGATTGTTTGTCACCTGCCGGGTGATAGGAGGATAAAAAAAAAAGGGTTTCAGGAGAAGCAACTTTACCATTCTGCAAAGCTTTTTTTTTTTTTTTTAAAAAAAAACATAGGACTGCAACTAGAAAAGTTTTCAGCCCCTCCAAATAGGATAAAACTGGCCTTGAAATTCATGATTAGGAAGAAGCTTCGTGTTGTGGAACTTGTACTGAATCTCTTGCTCAATCCAAATAACTGAAGAGCAGCAGCTGTTACTTTTTTCGCCATAGATTCGTCCATTTCTTTTCTTTTCTTCCATGTGCATTAAGTTGAAGCATTTCCAGCAGCCTCGTTAAGACAGCAAGAAATATCTGTCTTGCAAGTTCATTCTATACTATTGATATTTATGTTTTTGTTTAGGAGGGATAATGATTGCTTTTTAAAGTAATATCCATTTAGAAATATATTAATTTAATATGTATTTTTTAAAAATTATTTTTAATATCTCACATTAAAATGGTTTAAAAATATTAAATCATGTATATATATATATTAAAACACTTTTCCACTACTTCCCAAACAATCACTTAGTTTTTCAACCAGACCTCAAATAAATAAATGATCACCTATTTAATAGTTGAGGATTATTTTTCAAGATGTTTTGTGTTTAGAAATATATTAAAATAATATTTTCTTTATTTTTAAAAATTATTTTTGATATAAACACATCAAAATAATATGAAAAATACCAAAAAAAATTATTTAAAAAAAAATATAATAAAAATATTTTTTAAATTTTTCTCAAAAACATTTTTAAAAAACAGTGAAAACCACCCCTTTATCCGACTTTTATAAAGAACACAGGTTGCATCCGTTTGTCTATCCATAAGAATTCGAACAGGTATTGACGTGAGAGCCCAAACCCAAACCATTTTATGATAGGTTCGGATTAGGCTTTCCCGAGCCCACCATTCATGTTATTTGGGCTAGGACTTGCTACCGACGTGGGAGCTAAATATCGGGCCTGCTTCTTATTAATCTGAGCCCACTTCATTCATCTTGATGCTCTTGAGTTAGGCTTGTCCGAGCTCATTACGCAAGGAGTTTGGCCCCAGCTATTTATGAGAAACCGCCAACCCGAGTCAACAAGAGTTCATCATGGCCTGGTAATAGAGATTTTGAAGTATTATTTGGTGCCGTGTTTTTTTTTTTTTTTAAAAAAAATTAAATTAAAATTCTTAATTTTTTGATATATTGTTGTTAAAAATAAAAAAAATATTTTTTAACAAATGAATTTATTATACTAGAAATTCTCCAAGTTCACATGTCATGTCATGTCATCTCTATATAGTTATAATTTTGACTGAAAATTCAAATTTAGAGAGTATTTGACCTGATATAAAAAATAATATTTAAAAAATAATAAAATATTTATTTTGATGCATTTCTATACAATAAACATATTCAAAATTAATCGTAACCACCATTCCAAACAGCTAAATAACATGGTTGAAAGCAAACATTTCTATACACAATGTATATCATTAAGAACCAAATTTTGAGTATAATAATTCATATATGTTTTAAAAAATAACTTTTAAAATTATTTAAATAATAGTTAAAATTTTAAGTATAATAATTCTTATATGTTATATTTCCTCTTAATTCATATCTGTATGTTTACCCTTTGGCTTGCAGATATAACTGAGCCGAACCTGCCAAAATCATGTTGCATATCCTTCCCCGATGGAAACGACGACCTGATGAATTTTGAGGTCACTTTTAAGCCTGACGAAGGAGATTACAAGTAATTTGAAAAACCCTAACACTTCTGCTCAAAATCTTTGGCTCATTCCCTTACCTGTGGAATCGCCTTTCTCCTCGAAAGCCCCTTTTTTTTTCTTACCCTGTCACAGGGGTGGCAAGTTTGTGTTCTCATTTCAAGTTTCTCCTCTCTATCCTCATGATGCACCAAAGGTCAAAGGTATGAATACGATGTTTGGTTCAGCCATCAATCTCTCTCAGCTAACAGTACTCGCCTAAGCATTGTGATCACACGGAACTACTTTGCTATTTGCAGGTCTACCATCCTAATATTGATTTGGAAGGCAATGTGTGCCTGAATATTCTCCGAGAAGACTGGACACCTATCCTAAATATGAACATTATCATCTGTGGATTGTTTCACCTAATCACAGTATCTACTTTTCACCTAACTTTATCCCATCATCTAGCCCGCAAGGAACACGTACGACCATTTGATAACTTGCAATTTTGAATGTCTTCATCTGCAGCAACCAAATCATGAAGATCCTCCGAGTTCTGATGCAGCTGATGTGCTGAGAGATGATCCGAATAAGTTTAAATCGAACGTGAAGAGTGCAGTGAGTGGTGGTTCTGTAGGAGATGTGCACTTCTCTTCCTTGCCTAACTTGGCATCCTAAGGCATATTTTAGCAACGATATAGTTACTTGGTGGTTCATCAAAATTCAATGCATCCAAGCTCTCTAGTAAGTTTTGTGTGTTCTAAAGCCCATCCTTGCTGTTTGCATGGATGGTTAAAATATTCGAGCATTTTATCGATTCATATACTTGAATGTGTTCACGCCCACCACCTCCCTGGATGAAGAGAGCCTTGCAAAATTGCAACCACTCTTTCCAATCCTAGTCAAGAGAGATTCTCTGATCTAATTAAAAAGGCTCAATGGATAAAAGCTAAAAAAACCAATTCTCTAAAATACATGAAAAATCCTTTTTAAGTGAGTTCCTGATTATCTCAAATTTTTATAAAATATACATGTTCTGACTAAAACTCGAAACATGTTATATAGATCACAAACTCTCTATTATTATGTTATTTTTTTAGGGGGAAGTATATGAAAAATCTTGCACTGTTTTCTATTTTAATTTTCTCCATTGCCATCTCACGATCAGTGTGTTTGGCATGACTGACTTAACCTAACTTTTCACTTTGAATTTCACCTAATTGTTAAATAAAATGTAACTGAAAAGAGTCAAATTAAAAGCATGTTCGGTAAAATTTAATGGCCAACTTACACAAACCTTTCCTAAATCTTCGCCAGTCCTTTTGTTAAATAGAATAAAAATAATTTTATTTTTGTAAAAAATATTACTTGATTTTGAACAGACTTATTTGTTTCAATTAAAAATTATTTCTTTTTATAAATAAAAAAACTATAATTTTTCTTCGCATTAAAATTATATATAAAAAAACTGAAACCGCTAAACCTGTATAAAACCATGGCAACTTATTTATTAATCAAGATATTAATTAAACTTTAAATTGAAATCTGGGCTGAAAAAATATTATTTAATTATATTATATAAAAGCCATGCTCGATAAAATATAACTAAAAACATTTCGAATAATTCTGATTATTTGAGTGGAAAATATTAAAAGAAAAGAAAAGATGAAAGGTGAAGTGTAAAATAGGGTAAGGGTGGAATGGGCCCCGAGGAAGCCGAAACAAATCTAGAGGGTTTTAATAAGTTCAGTGTCTCTGGTTCTAACAACTCAGAGACTAGACACGTTCCCTCGAATGCTGGGTCCCACCCTCAACGGCTTGGACCCCATGCTTGAATTATTAGGTTATTACATGACAGGTACCGTAAACATAACATAAACCCACACACGTGGCAAGCTCCCCGCCCCCGTCCTTTTCATAAAATAATATTATCTTAATATATTTTTAATGAAAAAATAGTTTCAAGAAGCACCCCAAATTATATTATCAACCATACGGTTGGATTTTCATTTAAAAAAACATTTTTTTAAAAATATATATATATATTTTTTAAATTAGATTATTTTAATATGTTAATATCAAAAATAATATTTTTAAAAAATTTTATTTAAATATAATTATAAACAAAAATATTTTAAAAATAACCTCTACAACTATACTTGAATAAACACTAGGATGGTCTCAACATTGATTTGACCAAATTAATATGGTCAAATCTAATCTATACCTGACTAAGTTAACATTGATGGTTTTCTTAAAACAAACAGAATAATATTATTTTAATAAAAATAATAAATTCAAATTAATTTAATAACTCACCAATTAACTCAGTAACCCAAGTTTATCAGACAAGAAACCGACAATTTTTAAACAAATGATAATACTTAAGCCCTGTTTGGAGTTAAAGTCTTGGTGAAACCTAAACCCCTTCAAAAGTACATCTGATGTCTGTGATAGTCTTCATGTTTTTGTATTTTAAAAGTATCTTATTATAAAATTTTATTTTATATTTTCAGATTATTTTAATGTAATGATATTAAAAAATAAAAAAAATATTTTATTATATTAAAAAGCACTTAATATAACTTTTACAATATAGTTGCGGTTATTTTTTAAAGTGTTTTTTATTCAGAAATACATCAAAATAATATTATTTTATTCTTAAAAAAATATTTTTAATATCAGTATATAAAATATGATCTAAAAATTAAAAAAATAATTTAAAATAAAAAATATAAAAAATATTTTTTATATTTGAAACATATTGCTAAACGGGATGTTAAAGCCCTTCTAAAAAGTTACACCGCAAGTGCAACCGCAACCCAAACACAGCCTTAATACAAAACCTTTTGATGTACTGAAACAGACCCTGCCATTTTCCAGCGGTAGCAACACACCTTTTCTTCTTCTTCTTTTTTCCTTTCTCGTTTCACTATAAAGCTTTATTAAAATAAATTCCCAAAGAGAGATCCTTCAATTATACTTCTAGCCAATTAAAATCGTCTTCATCGCGAACTTCTCTTCTCTTCTTCCCTGTCTTTTCCTTTTACTCGAGGGAGTTGTGTATAAAGAGAGGGAAAGGGAGAGTTTGTGGTGGGCTGTTGTCGGGGAAATGACGTCAGATGGGGCAACCTCGACGTCAGCTGCTGCGGCGGCAGCTGCAAGGAGGAAGCCATCGTGGAGGGAGAGGGAGAATAATAGGAGGAGAGAGAGGAGGAGAAGAGCTATAGCTGCAAAAATATTTACTGGGTTAAGGGCTCAAGGGAAGTATAACTTGCCTAAATATTGTGACAATAATGAGGTATTGAAAGCTCTCTGTGCTGAGGCTGGTTGGGTTGTTGAAGAAGATGGAACTACTTATCGCAAGGTATGCTATATTTATGCCCCTGTTTTTCCTTTTATGGATCTGCACTTATTGCTTTCCATTCACCTTGTTTTTCCTCCCTTTGTTAGTCAGATCAAGCTTCCATCTCAGCTTAACATGCTCTTTTGTAGATGTTTTTTTTTTTTCACTCCTAATTGCTACTAATACTGTACTAGGTTTTGATATGAGCATTGAGGAATCTAAGATTTAACATCCGGTCATTTGAAGCTTAAAATGTTAATAAAAATGGCCTTAATCTGAAGTTTTTTTTTAAAAAAGGGAAACTTGAAACTTATTGAATTAAGTGTGATTAGCTATTCCTGATCGGTTAATTAGGCTGTTCTCTGTACTTTTTCTGTTTTAAAGTGCTTAAAATCCAATCAATTAAGCTTGAATTGCGGTTATCTGTGATTCAAATCACCTTTTGCAGCTTAACCTGAAACTTCTTCACCAATGTTTTAATGTCTTCATGACCCTTTATGGCTAGCGGTGATGATTGTCTGAAACTAGCAGTGCTTTGTTTGCTTGTTATATATTGTCCAGGGAGACAGGCCACCTCCTATTGAGACAGTAGGTACTTCGACGAGATTAACCCCATACTCATCCCAAAACCCTAGTCCACTTTCTTCATTGTTTCCTAGTCCAATTCCTTCCTATCAAGCCAGCCCTTCTTCCTCCTCGTTTCCTAGCCCGACTCGTGGTGATAACAATGCCTCTTCTAATCTCCTTCCATTCCTTCGAAGTGCCATTCCATTTTCTCTCCCTCCTCTTCGAATCTCAAACAGTGCACCTGTAACCCCACCTCTCTCGTCCCCTACCTCGAGAAACCCCAAGCCAATTCCCAACTGGGATTTTATTGCCAAACAATCCATGGCCTCCTTTAATTACCCATTCAATGCAGTGTCTGCTCCGGCTAGCCCAACTCATCGCCAGTTTCATGCTCCAGCCACGATACCTGAATGTGATGAATCTGATACATCCACTGTTGAGTCTGGTCAGTGGATAAGCTTTCAAAAGTTTGCGCCTTTTGTTGCTGCAGCAATGCCAACCTCTCCTACCTATAATCTTGTGAAACCGGTGGCTCAGCAAATTTTGTCCAACAATTTGGTCAAAGAGAATGGAATGCCCATGGATTTTGAGTTTGGTAGTGAACAGGTGAAACCATGGGAAGGAGAGAGGATTCATGAAGTAGGATTAGATGATCTAGAGCTCACCCTTGGAAGTGGCAAGGCTCAGAGCTAGAGCGGACTAATACTATATATCAGTAAAATTCATGGCAAGGAAATGCAGGAACATAAGAGAAGCTATACTTTTCTGGTTTGTGGTTCACCAGTTTGGTTTGGAACAGCATTTGCAGTTTGTTTCTTTGGCGCAAAGTACATTTCCAGAATCAATACTGGTTCTTGAAAGGAAGTAAATTTTCATGTTTAATTTTAGCAAGGGAGCAAATTTTCATGTTTAATTCTATGGGTTTTTTTTTTTTTAGTTTTTTTTTTTCTTTTTAACTCATTTGATGGTTAAATTTACCTGCTGAATTGTTTGGAATCTTTCACAAGCATTACATGTAGATAATGTGGGATCTTTCTCAGTTCGATCGAGAAGTTCTATTTGCTACAGACTTTGAAAGAGCCTGCTGACAACATTAAATTATTTGCTGATGTTTTACTTCACTAAGTTAATGAATGTTCCTTGTTGCAAACACTTTCCTATTTCAATGCTGCTTTCTTGTCTTTCAAATCTATTCTCCCGGCTACTGTATATTTTCATGGTGTTCATGATTGCATTCTCATCAAATGAGGCTGGATTTTGAATGGCATTGCCCGACAAATCCCACGTTCATGAATCCATGCTTTCCCCTTTGCGTCATAAATGACTTACCGGTCCCGAAGATAGATTTTAAAAGAATCATGCTTTAGATACGACATGGAAATGAAGGTTTGTAGCAATATAATTCATAAGAGATTTTTTTTTAACAGCAGAAACAGATGGTAATGCGTTGTTAGGTGCATCAAAAGCTTTCATGCTTTGAGTGTTTGCGGTGACTTATATTTTTAAATACATTTTATAAAGTACATTTCACTTATATTTTATCTAAATAATGTTTTCTTAGTGATTTTATAGTTTTGATAAGTTGATGTCAAAATAAAATAAAAAATATTTTAGTATATTTTTAATTAAAAAATTATTTTAAAAAACATCGTGCACGACAATACTAAACACATTATTTTAACATAATATAATTATAATTATTAAATGTAATTGACCGACCCAATTTAATAGATGATAAGTCAATCTAAAGAGCTTGCAGTGAAACTTAGGGTGTGTTTGAGAGGCACTTCAAAAATAAATTTTGAAAAAAAGAGGTTTTTTTATGCTTTAAATGATTTTGTTTTTATTTTTTAAATTATTTTAATGTGATGATGTTAAAAATAATTTTTAAAAGATGAAAAATATATTTTTTTAATGTATTTTTAAATGAAAAATATTTTGAAAAACAACCATAATTATACTCACAAACACCCTTTTAATCCAAGTTTAAATACAATAAAGACAATATCAAGAATTTTTTAAAAAAAATAATAGCTATGAGTTGAGAAGTTAATCCAATAAATTAGTTACCCAAGCTTTTTCCAAGGTTAATCCTTTGATTTGACAACCATGAATATTATTAGAGTATAAAATAGAGAGTATACAAGATATATAAATAATGATTAATATAATATATATATATATATGACAAATATAATAAAATTCAAAATCTCTTCCTTTCCTCTCTCTTTCTGATTATTCTTTATCAATTACACAATCCTATCAAACATAACACGCATTTGGCAATTGAGTTTGTTTATAATTTCGCATGAACACTACAAAATGTTTCTGGTCAAGAACGATCGAGGAGCTTGTTGTCTCTTTGGTGTAAACTTTGGATAGACATCAATCAGTGATAGCACTCATAACTTTGTTTCCACAAATGCTATTCCATAGCTTTATCTTCTTCATGAGTGACGGTCAATTTTGTAGTCATGAACTGGGTGGGGAAAAGGTTGATAGCGATGGTGTTCATGATCTTCACAGCATATAACATGGCCTATTTCGAGGGATGGCCAGACATGTTCCACGTTCGACAAGGAGATAGATATAAATAATAGGGGATCGGTGTAGATAATGATTATATGAATAGTTGTTGCGAAGCAAATCATCTGAATGGAGGGGGCTATTGTTTTAATTATTTTTTAGAGATTAATTAGTGATCAAAATAAATCTATTTATTCTTCTTGATGAATAAGTTTTTAAAGTTAGCCAAAATAATAATTAAAAGTAAATTAATATTTCATAGAACTCGATGACCAAAAAGCGGTAATGACTGAATGGATGAGAGTTCCTGACCTCCCCCATCTATTTTGGTGCTGGATTTTGAAGGAATTCGTGGTGTAGTTAATTATGAAAATATTTTTTATTCAAAAGTATAGTAAAATAATATTTTTTTTATTTTTAAAAAATATTTTTGATATTAACATATGAAAATGATATAAAACCATAAAAAATATATAATTTAAAATCATAATAATAAAAATTTCAATTTTTTTAATAAATATTTTTGAAATAGTATCAAACACATCATCATCTGCAACAAGGGTCATTAGCATGCTTAAACACAGCAATTTACAAAATTTACTACTATCAAATAACATGAATTTTAATATTACAGTAATATTTGGTTAGGAAAAGGATACACAGGTGGAGAAGAAACTATGCTGCTTAGAAAATCCAGATGTGAATACTGACATTACAAAAGAACAACTGCTCTGCTACTTGTCTTGCTACAGTGATTAGTCAGGGAAAGGGATATATATGGTTCAGAGATTAGTCATGAGACAAGCACGTGTTCCCCAAAGCTCTAGTAACTATCTCTATCTCTTGACTCTTGGGGAGTTCGAAATTCTTTTCGACGTCTGCATTGCATTCTTGGTATCGGAAGCATGATGTCAGATGATCGTTAACGATTCCTGCCACTTGCATGAATGAGTAAACAACAGTGGGTCCAACACAGCGGAACCCTCTTTGCATCAGATCCTTACTAATCAGCTCGGCTTTTGGGGTCTTTGCAGGGACTTGACGCACATAGCGAAAACCATTTCTTAATGGCTTCTGGTTCACAAACCGCCAGCAATAGTTGCTGAAGGAACCGAATTCCTGCTGAATCTGCAGATTAAGAGCAAAGAATCAGCTGCTGTCATTTGTGCAAATGAGTTTCAACTTAATGCAGCATTGGTCCAAGTGTAAAACTTAGTTGCTCCTGGATTTGGATTGCCCCCTACCTCAAATTAGCCAGCGAGCAAAAAGAAATGCTCAATGGTTCTCTCGTTGAAACTGACAAGATGTTCCTCTCTGTTTTCACATTTCTATTGTCATTATAATGATGCAAAGTCCAAATCTTGAAAACTAAAGCAAGATAAATCACGAATTGAGAGCCCTTTATTAAACTTGTCTATGCTGGGAATCAGGGCGGTGTTGTTGGTTTAAAAGGATAAGAGAAAGCTGAATGTAGCAAATCTGAAACGATACTGGGAGGCTGGTTGGATTGATGATTTAATTACCTTGAGCATCTGTTTAGCATTCTCAACTATTGCACGGAGCTTTGGTTCAGATAGCAACAGGTTCCCATTAACTTTCAATGATAGAAGCTTCTTCTCAGTAAATTGTGCAATGGATGATGGGTCAAATTGGTCAAACAGCTTCCTGACATTAAAATACAACAAGAATTCACATAAATTTCATTAAGTCCATTTTTTTGAAACCAATAAAAATAAAAAGTGAAGACCAACATACCTGAATATATCTCTCATGTGAAGAATTGCTAGCCAGCTGAGTTCTGCTAATGCTTGTGAAAATACAAGTAACTCAAACAGCTTCCTGTCATCATGAACTGGAACTCCCCATTCTTCATCGTGGAAAGAAATATAAAGCGGGTCTGTGAATAAAAAAGTACCATGGAGCAGACCTTAAAATTTAGTAAATTTTGTTTCCAAAATGATACGTTGACAATTCAGGTGACTTGGAGAAACTAGGGCAAATAATAACCTGAAAATGCACATAACTTGTAAATTGAGACAAATGGACAAAACCTTCACCATGTTAGTACAATTCACTGAAATTACCCGTGCATTATTCTACCATCTTGATAGGCGTCCCAAAAGCTACTCTGCTAATTGCTCATTGACACGGTATCAGAACATTTAACACCAAAAACTATTTATGGTATTGGCTTTTCAAGGACTAGTTCAAACTCTCAATTTTGTCAATAAAGTGAAAACAATCCATGGAAACATTTTGCACCTTCTAGGTACTTTTGTTCATCTTGTCCATGTACTTCATAGATCTATATGTGATTGCTAAGAAACCTTGTTATTTTTACCTTAGTTTATTCAATCACTATTTGACGAGTCAGCAATAATCTCACGGTACGTGCAAGAATTATCTCTGGATCTGGGCTTTTAGTATGATAATAGATTTCATCAACGGTAATATGTCACAATTTGAAGCTATTTCAACAAAACAATGAGAAACTTATTATGCCTATTAAGAAACCATCTCATCTAAAAGTTTAAAATATTAGGTAAAGTTTTAAAATATGATTTATATTATTCTCTAATACATCCTCTTAAGTGAAAATCTTTTGGGCTTAAAACTTGTATAGACCTATACTACCTTGCACTTTATTTTTATCAAATAAAATGAGAGTTGTGAGATTTAAACTCGTGACCGCTGGGTTAACAAAACTCTAATACCATGTTGAGAAACTATTTCATCTAAATACTTAAAATGTTAGATGAGACCCATAATATGATTTATATTATTTTCTAACATCAACCTCATTGCAAAGAAACTCGTATTCATACAGTCCCATAGTAAAAAATGCTAAGCTAGATCAAAGAAACACAACAAAATCAAATTTTTGGCAGTTGCATGGCTCAATCTCATCTTTCAGTACGAAAACTCGTTTTCCAAACCTGTAAAATGATGCCTATTTAAGAAATAAAGACATAACACAAATCTCCACATTAAGCAAATAGAAAAACATCTTTGACTAAATAATTATACAATTGCTGGTATAACTTATGGATTTTCAGTCTTTCTTAGTGCTCTACAGTTACTAAGATAAGAACTTCCCAACATCCCCATCATCTCAAACCTCGATTCCTTGGCTGGATTCTCATCTTCCACTTCACCACATTTATTTATTTATTTTTAATGAATTTTCACCACCTTTGTTGCATACTCGCCCTGTTTAATTATTAACCAAAATTTGCATCTAACTAACAATCCACGAATATAATCATTCGTAAACTGCTGTCATCTTCACTATTTCCAGCTACCATTTCTTCAAAATTAATCAATTAGATGATCTCAAACACTAAAACTCAGCTAAACAAACCAAGAAAAACATCAACATTCTTGACTTAAGAAACTAAAATATCCCCTGCTTTATAATGTTAGAGGGTGATATAAAGTCTTTAAGCTTAAGTTTTTGGATCGGTGATTCTTTGAAATGCTATCAGAGCTTCCATGATCAAGCGATCAGACGTTCAAATCTCGTAACCCCATTTAATTAATAAAAACAAGTGCAGGATAGCAATAAAAATGCATATAACCTTAAAATTCACTAATTTCTTACCAGAATTCGGAGTGATCCAATCGCACCTCTTAACCGGCCCCTCTTTCTTCGACGAGACATCCTTAATTTCACCTCCATTAGGGACATCCTTGACTTGTTTTATTCCATTAAGCTTCACATTCCTTCCAGAACTTGAAGAAGAAGAATAAGAATCCGAAGAACACGTGCTATCCACTGACAAGTTATTCTTAACTGCAGCTTGAGACATTTTCTCCACAGGTTTCTTTGGTTTCTGCTGTGATTTCTTTAAAACCTCAATTTTCCTTTTTGCCTCCTCTAAAACCCTAACTCTGTTTCCAGCCGGGCCAAGTATCGCTCGTGGTGGCTCCTGCGTTTGTTTTTCTGCCGATCTTAGCTTAGCAGCCACAGACATTGTTGAGAATTACTGAAATTGAGGACTTTGTAGCTTCAAGAAATGGAATCGGTTAAGAGAGTCAGATGGAGTGGTTTTGAAAGGAAATTTGAAGGACTGGAGAGGGTAAGACGGGAGTGTAAAGAGAGTTAGGGTTTGGGTAGGGGGGGGGGAGAGCAGAGGTGAGGTGAGACCTTGGGAAGGAGGGAAAGGCCAGAATAACGGACGGGCCTTTGGAGGTTTTAAAAAGGGAAGCCTGGAGAGGGTAAAGCACCGGTTATAGAAGGTCATCCTGCTTGCGTGTCGGTTACCTCAGACCGTTTGGGTGCTTGAAAAGGATGGGGACATGGACTCATTTTCCTGATTTACCCTTCTTGAATGAATACAAATTTAAGGTCATGGGATTTAAATTAGTTAAATCTTGACTTTGCGTATCCTCGTCATGGACTATGAAAGGTACATTATAACCACCTCTCAAGTGGCAAAAAAAGGACCATCAATTAAGGTCATGGATGTATTAATTGATAATTATTGTAATGATTTCATACCTTTTCATTAGATTTAAGATTATAAGATAATGTTAGGAAAAGGCAAATAATAGTCATTAGCTTATGCCAAAATAGCATCATTACTCGGAATGAGAGAAGATTATCATTATTATCCTTAAATTAACTTTTACTTATCATTTCTTTTAACTCTTTCTGTAATGTGAAATGTTCATAAAATAATAATGATTAGTTTCTGATATAATTACTAAACTCGAGTAAGTTTGAAAGATTGATACAAAAAACTAGCAACTCGATGGATTAAGTTTTAATTTAAATTAAAATAGATAGATATTGATCCAAATAATTTCTTTTATAAAAATAAAATAATACTATTTTAATTAAAAAATATTTACTCGAGACACACTATGATGAAAATAAGGTGTAATAATTAGCGAGGTGGCAGGGGTAAATGTGGTATCTTGAAGATGAAGAGCAAAACTGGGAAGTGGCGGTTAGAGTAGGAAAGGAGCAACCTTAGGCTAAGTGTCGAAATCAGTTGGCAATGCAAAATGGGGTGTCGTGTGAAGTGGGCATGGTGGTGAAGTACCTTACCGTTAAGAAAAAGAATCCAAAGACTCACCTCACCAGAAGAGAAAACGAAAGCAACAAGAGTGGGCACCTAACGGCTATGTAGTGATCTGCTCTATCCAGAAGAATACTTGAATGGGCCGGGCTGCGTGGGCTTGCTTTAATGATCTCGCTTTAATGATAAGTTTCTCTGGTGGGCTCGCACGTGGATAAGAAATTTGAAATTCACTGCAGATTTGCGTGTCTACTCGGCAACATGGCAAATGTGCCTTCGGATATGATAAACATTCTATTTTAAAAATATTTTAAAAATATATATTTTTATTTTTTTCTTGAAAGTATTTTTTTATAGTTTTAGATTATTATCATGTGAAAATATCAAAAATAATTCTTAAAAAAATTAAAAAATTATTTTGATGCATTTCTAATAAAAAATAACTTTAAAAAACAACTTCAACCAGACTTTTCATATTGTTGTTAGCAAGGTTATTAAAATTATGATTTTGACACAATACAAAATTTTCTTTTGAACACAGATTATAAAATTAAATCATAAACTTATACGTAAAATATTTTTCATATAAAAATAATAAAATCATAGCTAAAATCTTGTAAGTAGAAACATCATAAAATTATAAGTAAAATATTTTTAAACACAATACAAATATTATTATGGCCATAAAACCTCATTAATTAAGGTTCATACATAATTTTAAATAACTTTAATATACATTACAAAACAATTATGTCCATAGAATTTCATTAGATAAAAGTTAATAAATTTAAAACAAATATCCAGCTGACATGCAATATAAACTAAAATTAGTCTTATTACCTTTCTCCTCATTATTTCTAAGACTTTCATCAATAATATTACCACAAAAGGATTATTGGTACTACTACTGGTACCAACACCGATATTGCTAGTATTAGCTCCAACTCTAACAGTAATTAACTCTAAATTCCTTGAATTGTATGGAATGATATCATTATGAGTTTCAAAATCAGCTTCAATACCATGAGTACTCATTTCAACATCATTAAAAATTTCTTTATCACTTATGTCTTCTTTTACTTCTTTTTTTCTTTGTGTTGCATTATCAATAACATGAAGTAAATTAATGTTCGATGAACCACCATGTTTTTTTTTCCAGTGATCCATTCATCACTAGATGGAAAATCATCTAAACCTTTATCAAAATCAATAACTTGCATTTTGCCTTGGTTATCTTTGTTTTTAAATTACACGTCATAGAAACCAAGTCATTTTTTTTTATTGCAAATGATTTCTTCATTTCATATGAACCTATGAAAAAAAAATCAAATTGATAACATATAAGATTCTTATCAAATATGAAAACAATGATTTTTTTAAGAAAACACTAACCATCACGAATACACTCTAATTACGCTCACATCTAGATGGACTATAAGTCAAACTTAGAACTCGAATTGCAAGTTTTTATAGTTATGAACATTCATCCCCATAAGAATCCCATCATTTAGCTAGATTTTTTTTATTCCTCGTTATTATGGCAGCTTTAATACCAAACAACCGCTATGTATCATTGAATATATCAAGTTGTCAATCAATTTTAGCCCTCTCATCTTTATTAGGCACCATTCAATATCAACAATTATATACTCCATATTAAATGTCAAGATTCATTTAATAATCAAAATTATAATGATAGTGAGGATTTTAATAATAAACCGTTGCATGTAAAGGTTTATGAAGTTGAAGTTTCCATCTTGCATCATTAATATCTCGTATAGGTATATAACTACAGACAAAATAAAAAATAATAACATTAACATTAACATTAAATAACATAAGATAAAAAAGATAGTTATATTAAATAAATAATTAGCATGATAGATAATTTGCATCTTCTATTTCGCTTGAACCAATGCTTCATATGTAAAACCCATGACTGATGTCTCATTTGAATCAACTAATAGAAGAATTTTAATAAGAAGATATGTTGTCTTAATACAACAAGAGACATTATGCTAAAATTTATTGTCTAGAACACAATTTTGAATTTGCTGCCCTTCTTTAATTTTTGAAAACATGACCTCCATTGGTCGGAAGTAAATATTGTTATCAATTGAATCTTACAATCGTTCAAACATCTAAGAGTCAAGTATACAATAGCAAATCGATTGGCAGTGGGCCTAATCAAATCTTTTCCTTTAGTAAAGTGTTTTGCCATAGAAATAAGAATAGTTCTTGAATGTGTGTGTGTGTGTGTGTGTGTGGCGACTTTCCTCCCTTTAGCAATAATTACTTGATGCATCTCTAGTTTATTCTTAAAATCTTTCAATATCAAATCAATACAATGAGCAATGCATGATGTTTAATACAAGTATTTTTTTTCCATCAATAAATGTTCACCTGCTTTATAATTTACAACATTATTAGTAATTACCTGCACCATATTTTTCTCTCCAATCCTATCAATAATAGCATTTATCATCTCAAATATTTTATTAGTTGTTTTTTATATATTAAAGGTGTCTGCTATCTATAAATGATAAAAAAATTGTTCCTTTAAGATTATTAACCCAAAAGTTAGAGTGTTTTTTCTTATCAGTCCATCTATCAAACATTATTGAGTAACCTGTTTTTTCTATTCCAGCTTGTAGTCTTTAAGCAATTTCATTGTGTTATCAATTTCTTGCTTTCAATATTTTTCTCTAATATCATGATAAGATGAAGGCTTAAAACCTAACCCATGTTTTGCAACTAATTCAATTGTTTTAACAAACTTGGAGTTTTTCACGTAATTAAATGGAATCACACTAATATAAAAAAAAAACCTTGTAATTTATCGATATGCTTTTTCTTTAAATTTTTGATAAACTTATCCCAGCACTGTTTTTACTGGCACGCTCGTGTGCCTTGACATGTGTTATAAATAACCTTGGGTGTTCTAGATCGTTTTCTTATGAACGCTATAAGAGTTAATTATTATCTATACAACAAAATGAGCTCGTGGTTTTACTGTTCATTCAAGCACTGTTCATTTAGATTCATAAGCACTGTGGACTGGAATACTGAGATTACTTAATAATATAAGTATTATTTTTATACTACAACAACATAACAAAATTGTTTGATTGAGTGATTAAGGCGCGCGCCTAATGTTTTCCCGCAGCGAGAGCTCGAATTTCTCAGGCTATAAAATGATTTTAGATTTGGCTTTTAAAAAACTTAATAATACAAGTATTATTTCTATACTACAACAGCACAATGAAGTCATTTGGCCGAGTAGTTAAGGCATGTGACGTTTCCCTGCAACGAAAGTTTGAATCTCTCAGGCCATAAAATGATTTTGCAACAGTAATGAATAGTGTTTTTACTGTTCATTACTGTTCAAAATTCAAAAAAGTGTTTTTTTACTAGTTTTTTTTATAACCTGTATGTTCAAGCCAACTTACGTGCACCGTGATTGATCTTTAGACCTGTTTTTTTTAATATTTTTTTTTTCCACTTATTTTTTTTTTTGTTTTTTATAACCGGAGTATCCGGGTCAGCTTACATGCACAATGATTTTTTTCCCTTGTATAGATTTTTTTTTTCCAATCCCACTTTTTTTTTATATATATTTTCTTTCTTATTTTTTTTCCCACTTATACATATTTTTTTTTTATAATCGAGGTGTCCGAATTAGCCTATATATACCATGATTCTTTTTTTGTTTTCAATAACAAGGGTATCTAAAACAACCTACACGTGTCACGATTAATTACCGGATGCATTTTTTTTTAACCATTCATAGCAACTCTTAAAACTTTTGAATGTCTTAATCTTTTCTCTTTTACAGTAGGGATATCTGCAGAGAAAAACCAAAAGTAATTTCTAGTACCGTTACTAAAATACAAACACGCAAAGCTACCCCCCAAGTTGAATATTTCCTCCACCACTCATCCTTGTATAATCTCCATAAACGACTTCCTTCGCACCCGTGCCTTTATTTTACATTTGCATTACAGCACACACAACCAGAAGAAAACATGTTCGTAGCTGAAAATGAAAACTTTTGAATGCCTTAAATCTTTTTCTCTTTTACAGTAGGGATATCTGCAGAGAAAAAACAAAACTAATTTCTAGTACCGTTACACTAAAATACAAGCACACAAAGCTACCCTCCCCCCAAGTTGAATATTTCCTCCACCACTCATCCTTGTATAATCTCCACAAACGACTTCCTTCGCACCCGTGCCTTTATTTTACATTTGCATTACAGTACACACATCCAGAAGAAAACATGTTCGTAGCTGAAAATGAAACCGCAAAACCCCATGTTGCGATCATGTCAAGCCCAGGCATGGGGCATATCACCCCTCTTCTCGAGATCGCTAAACGATTGGTTGTTCTCCATGACTTGCATGTCAGTTTCATTGTCGTCGCCACCAACGAAGTCTCTGCGGGCCAAGACAATCTACTCAAACCATCCACCCTGCCTCCGAGCCTTGACGTCGTCTACCTCCCTACTGTCGATGTTTTTGCGGTCACCACAAATGGCATGCCGGTGGCCGCTCGTCTTAGTGTCATAGTAGAAGAGGCCATCAAGTCCCTAAAGTCTGTCCTCGCAGAGTTAGGAAAGATCAAAGCTGTTGTCATTGACTTGTTTTGCACCCAGGTTTTTGACATCTGCAGTGAACTTTCAATTCCAGCTTACTTGTTCTTCACTGCATCCGTTGCTTTGCTAACCTTTTCTCTGTATTTACCAACTCTTGACCGTGAAGTGGAGGGTGAATTTGTTGATCTCCCAGAACCTGTTAAGGTCCCAGGTTGCCCTCCAATTCGACCTGAAGACCTCTTAGACCAGGTCAAAAACCGTAAGATTGACGAGTACAAATGGTTTTTATTTCACTCCAGCAGGTTCCATCTGGGAGCTGGAATATTTCTCAATTCTTGGGAGGATCTTGAACCAGCGAACTTTAAAGCTATCACAGAGGATCCATTCTTCAAACGTATCCGCACACCACCGCTTCACCCTGTCGGACCCCTAATCAAAAAAGAAGAGCCTCTGACTGCCTCTGATGCTGACTGCCTGGCCTGGTTAGACAGGCAACCTCCTAATTCAGTTCTTTTTGTGTCACTAGGCAGTGGCGGCACGTTGACAGTTGAGCAACTCACTGAATTAGCATGGGGACTTGAATTGAGCAATCAAAGGTTCATTTTCGTTGTTCGTATGCCAACAAATAGTAGTGCCTCCGCAGCATTTTTCAATGCAGGGAGTGATGTCAATGATCCAAAGGCTTATCTGCCTGAAGGGTTTTCGGAGAGGACTCGAGAAAGGGGACTGGTGGTGCCATCATGGGCACCGCAAGTTTTGGTGCTCAAACACCCATCAACCGGCGGGTTTTTAACTCACTGTGGGTGGAACTCAACATTAGAGGCTGTTACTCATGGCGTGCCTATGATCGCATGGCCACTCTATGCGGAACAGCGAATGAATGCTACAATTCTCGCAGAGGAAATTGGAATAGCTATCAAGCCGGCGGCGGAGCCAGGAGCGAGCCTGGTGGGACGTGAAGAGGTAGAGAGAGTGGTGAGACTAGCGATATTAGAGGGGAAAGATATGAGGAAAAAGATCAGAGAGCTCAAAGATAGTGCTGCTAGAGCTATGGAGATTGGCGGGTCGTCTTATGATTCGCTAGCTTGTTTGGCCAAGGAATGGAAGTCTTGATTAGTTCACTGTAAGCTCTGGAGGATCATTTTGGCTATTAGACAAATAAATCTTTGTTTCCATGTCAGTGGCTCCGCCACAAGTTCGTTTAATTTTCTTTTTTCTATCAAGCACTGCAAGTTTTAGTAATAAAGAACGTGCATGTTTCCGAAATATTTCCGTAATCTCAGGAGCCAAAAAAAATCAAGCTTCTATCGAAATATTTCCTGCCTCAGCCTGGACAGCAAAACATTCGCCACTATTAATACCACTAAAAAAATTAACACACACACACACACATAGTTGTGGGAGGGAAAACCTCACTGGAAAAATAACATATAAAGCATATATCGACCACTAATGTGCACCATGAGAAATCAACATAGACATAAACCTAAAATACACGCATCTGAAAATGCATGCTATCAATTGATTATCACTAAAACCTAATATCACTTAACTATCCCATGTGGCTGAGATGCGTGACTGATCATACCAGCCACATCAGCATGTACAAGTTTGAATACAAAGTCAATTGCCTACCTCTGCAAGGACATCATTAATCAACTGTTCTGCCTTGGCAATTTGTTCAGGGGTACCCATGAGCTCAACCATCCTAGTTGGGGTGTTGGGATCTGCATCCATATCTCGAGTGACCTGGATTTTTGCTCCAGACTGAAGCTGAAGGTATTTGATAGTCTATCCACCTTTACCAATGATAACACCAACCCTGCCTTGAGGAATATCAATTTTTTTCCATAACTCGCATGCTTACTTTAATGCTTAGAAGAACTTTTTTCCTTTTTATTTTCCCCACAAAATACTATAAAGAAAATCTTCTGGGTTTTAAAATGCAGGGTTTCAATGGATGAGGGTGTCAGGTGTACCATTAAAATAAAAAAAATCAAAGTGCTTAATCTGTATCAAATAACATCATATTAGTTATTTAACAGAACCCACTTTTTTTAAAAATAAATATAAATAAAATTTACAACTGGTAAAAAACAGTAAGAATATTTCCACCTAATATTTATTATATTTTAATTGTATCTATCTATTTCTGTAAAATGAATATTACTAAGTAATTAATAAGATATTACTAATTATGGTCTAACTGCTGTGAATCTATTACTAATCAAGCAATCTCTAGAAGGGTTGCAGAAGCTATCGCAACTGTTAACATGGCTTGGGATCCATGGTGATGGTGATTCAAAACAGAGATAAAATTTGAGGGAGAGAGGGGGAGGGGGAGGAGATGGAATCCCTCCCTCGCTTGCTTACCTGCCCTTCCTTTGTCTCGTCCGCTTGCCTCTTGTTCTGCGTGCCACGTTCATCAGCAAACTAGAAAAGAATATTTATTTAGTCCTCCTTCTCTCATTATTGCTTTAATATAGCCACTCTATTATTTTTCTAATTTATTTGGTTCCTTCACTCAAGAAAAAAATCCTACTGTGGTCATCCTGTATAATTTTTGAGCACATGGCAGGTGATAATTAGGTTAACCCGTGAATCAGCTGATTAATTCGAGTTTATCCAAAAAAATAAATTATTTCAGTTAGTTATTTTAATTAAACTATATCATTTTAAATACAAAATTATTGTAGTTTACTCAATCAAGTATCATAGGTCAATTGGGATCCTAGATTCATCGTCGAGTCCCCTACGTTTGCCCAATCAACTTTCAATTCGACTCAGAAACAAACTTACTCGGGGTCAAACTCCAGATCCGCAAGTCATCATATCAGCTTGCCGAGCAAAAATAGGTTTGATAAAGAAAACAGGAACCGACTGGAATACAATAGATCAGCGACTTATTGGAGTTGTTGCTGCGGACATGATTATCAAGCTCGTATCGTCTCTTTTATACTCTGTAGCTTCCAGCTTGAAAATATCCATATTCGCTCATGGACACGTGCTCCAAAGCCCAGCGCCGCTCGTCCACAGCGTCAGATCGTCTTGTAGCTCGGTCTGGCTTCAATATCAGCAAAATGAAAGGGCTTCAACGGCCATGATAAACCAGCAATGCGTTTGACTACTCCCTCGAGAGCACTAGCTTGCTTTCTTCCATAACAATAGCTGTGGAGCTTGGTTGCTTTCTCCCAACTTTTATCTTAGTTTTAGATGCTGGGATGAAAGGGAGAGCGCCCGGGATTTTCTTCTTCCAAGACTTGTATCAGAAGTTATCGTATGGTGTTTATCTATGGAGTTTTTTCCTTTTTTATTTTTTAGGAAATATACTTTAATTGAACACTAGTCTGATCAATTCACAAATCACCATTTGAAAATAAAATAAAACTGATTATTTGTTTTTTTATTTGAAATTATATTTAAATATGTTTAAAAAGTGACTGGGCTTTAAAAATATTATATTAATTTTTTTCTTTAATAATTTTGATATATTAATATATTTTTTTAAATATAAAACAATTTTAAAAACATATAACACCACTATATCAATCATCTATTTACTACCGCGTTGCTTTTCAAAATAGAAATTCATTAAAATATTTTATTTATTTATTTATTTATTTTAACATTAATATATAAAAAACTAGATTTAGAAGTAAAACAAACAGGAAAATATCTGCTGACCGGATCTTGATCTATAAGTATCCTTCAGCAATGATCACATCCTTTGTTGATCTCAAATTGAAAGAAAGAAGAACACGTATCCAACTACTATACTCACAAACTAATCAGAGTTCACAGGCTAGATGCATATCGTGCGAGTCGTAAAATTCTTTGATGCCGAGCCGTAATAACAAGCTTCCTTCCTCCCCCCCTTCCCCATAGACTGATTTAATATATAATACACGATAGACTCATAGAATTATAAGATTTTAAAAATTAATTAGCGATTTTGATAAATTTGATCCCGGCACTGTTTTTACTGGCACGCCCACGGGCCTTGACAGGTGTTGTTGATAACCTTGGGTGTTCGTTTTCTTATCATCTTATGAAGACTATCAGAGTTTGAAAATTACTCTGAAAATTACCGATGACAGCTACCATCCCCCCCACCCACCCACCCTAGCTGAAAAATTAAATATGCTCTCATCAGACAACAGTAGTCTCCACCACTCATCCTTGTATAAATCTCTCCACGACTTTACATTTGCATTACAATACACACATCGCGCAGAAGAAACTATGTTAGTAGTTGAAAATGAAACCGCAAAACCCCATGTCGCAATCATGTCAAGCCCAGGCATGGGGCATATCACCCCTCTTCTCGAGATCGCTAAACGATTGGTTGTTCTCCATGACTTTCATGTCAGTTTCATTGTCGTCGCCACCAACGAAGTCTCTGCGGGCCAAGACAATCTACTCAAACCATCCACCCTGCCTCCAGGACTTGACGTCGTCTACCTCCCTACTGTCGATGTTTTTGCGGTCACCACAAATGGCATGCCGGTGGCCGCTCGTCTTAGTGTCATAGTAGAAGAGGCCATCAAGTCCCTAAAGTCTGTCCTCGCAGAGTTAGGAAAGATCAAAGCTGTTGTCATTGACTTGTTTTGCACCCAGGTTTTTGACATCTGCAGTGAACTTTCAATTCCAGCTTACTTGTTCTTCACTGCATCCGTTGCTTTGCTGACCTTTTGTCTGTATTTACCAACTCTTGACCGAGAAGTGGAGGGTGAATTTGTTGATCTCCCAGAACCTGTTAAGGTCCCAGGTTGCCCTCCAATTCGACCTGAAGACCTCTTAGACCAGGTCAAAAACCGTAAGATTGACGAGTACAAATGGTTTTTATTTCACTCCAGCAGGTTCCATCTGGGAGCTGGAATATTTCTCAATTCTTGGGAGGATCTTGAACCAGCGAACTTTAAAGCTATCACAGAGGATCCATTCTTCAAACGTATCCACACACCACCGCTTCACCCTGTCGGACCCCTAATCAAACAAGAAGAGCCTCTGACTGCCTCTGATGCTGACTGCCTGGCCTGGTTAGACAGGCAACCTCCTAATTCAGTTCTTTTTGTGTCACTAGGCAGTGGCGGTACGTTGACAGTTGAGCAACTCACTGAATTAGCATGGGGACTTGAATTGAGCCATCAAAGGTTCATTTTTGTTGTTCGTATGCCAACAAATAGTAGTGCCTCCGCAGCATTTTTCAATGCAGGGAGTGATGTCAATGATCCAAAGGCTTATCTGCCTGAAGGGTTTTCGGAGAGGACTCAAGGAAGGGGACTGGTGGTGCCATCATGGGCACCGCAAGTTTTGGTGCTCAAACACCCATCAACCGGCGGGTTTTTAACTCACTGTGGGTGGAACTCAACATTAGAGGCTGTTACTCATGGCGTGCCTATGATCGCATGGCCACTCTATGCGGAACAGCGAATGAATGCTACGATTCTCGCAGAGGAAATTGGAATAGCTATCAAGCCGGCGGCGGAGCCAGGAGCGAGCCTGGTGGGACGTGAAGAGGTAGAGAGAGTGGTGAGACTAGCGATATTAGAGGGGAAAGATATGAGGAAAAAGATCAGAGAGCTCAAAGATAGTGCTGCTAGAGCTATGGAGATTGGCGGGTCGTCTTATGATTCGCTAGCTTGTTTGGCCAAGGAATGGAAGTCTTGATTAGTTCACTGTAAGGTCTGGAGGATCATTTTGGCTATTAGAAAAATAAATCTTTGTTTCCATGTCAGTGGCTCCGCCACAAGTTCGTTTAATTTTCTTTTTTCTATCAAGCACTGCTAGCTTTAGTAATAAAGAACGTGCATGTTTCCGAAATATTTCCGTAATCTCAGGAGCCAAAAAAAATCAAGCTTCTATCGAGGAGGTTTTTTTTTATCAGTGTTTTTGAGTTGTTTCGATCTAAAAAACAATTTTAAAAAATAAAAACATATATATATATATATATATATATATATATTTATGTATTTTGAAGTAAAAACTATTAACTATTACGACACTCTAAATTAGATAATAAAATAATTAGGACTACACGAGAGAGAAAAAAACATGGAAAAGAAAGTTGGATAGCGATGATTGACTAATCGGTTGAGGTTTGTTTTAAAAATATTTTTTATTTAAAAATATATTAAGATATTATTTTTTAATTTAGAATAAAAATAAAAATTATTTTAAAAAAAATTATGAAAAAGACCACCTACTGTGATGAATGTGAGACGCCATATCCGGTGCGTTGAATGACTAAGTTAAAAAGAGCAAGAAAGCATTCCCCGCTGTCCATTCAGCACACTCTCCCGAGGCATTTGAAAACAAACCATCCCCCCTATTTCCCCATCCACACACAAAAGTCACCACCAACTCTGCCGTAGATGCAAGCCTGGTTCATCTTCAATTGTCGCCTTTCACTATCGATCAACATCCTCCCACCACCACCACCACCACCAGCAGCAATGCCATTCTTCCATGACAGCTACAGAAATATTAATAAAGTTATCGATCAACATACTCCGTCAAATGTTTTGTTTCTTCTTAGCTCGTGACATACAAAATCAACAGTACAAGTTCTGGTAGCGCTGGAAGATAATCTCTATCGGTAAAATCAAATGTTTTGTATTCGTCAGACTTGCTTAACTGTCAACACATGATTGGAACCTCAAACATATTAAGTTCAACAACTCGTCAAAACTCAAGTTCACGGGGTCATTATCTTGTTATGAGTGTTTATATATATATATATATATATATATATATATATATATATATCTTGTTATGAGTGTTTATATATATATATATATATATATATATCAAAACCTCAAAAATATTTAGTCAAAAACTTTGACTCAACATATATCCCTTCTACCCTCAAGTGACAATTATTTATTTATTTTTTAAAACACCACATGTGACTTATCGCCATATATTTATTACCATGTAAGAAAATATTCAAGCAATAATGGTTGAATAATAAAAAAAACCGTATACTGATTTCCAAAGGCTATCACTTTATTAATCAAACCCAACAGTTGAAGAATTAGGATATCTCTTACTGCAATTTGGAATCCACTAATTACTTTCAATCTTAAGAAGAACAAGAAGAATTCCTTAACAGCATACTTTCCACGATAAAGTGCCAATCTCAGCAAGAGACCCAATTCTTACGAGTACTGAAAAGAGCGGATAAAAGGCCTGCGCAAGATACCAAAAGGGGCCCTGAAAATTGCCCTCTGCCGTCACGAATATCAGCCGAAGCCATTAGACCATCAGCAAGATCCTGCGCAATTGATAATTTCTTCAACAGCTTCTTTTCTCTCAGCCTCCACAATCTCCTCTCCTTCTCTTGACAGTTGACACCCAACTCCGCTCGTAGCTGCAATTTCAACGCTGGATTCCAGACACACCTCATCTTCACATGGCAAGGTGATAATTAGGTTAACCCGTGAATCAGCTGATTAATTCGAGTTTATCCAAAAAAATAAATTATTTCAGTTAGTTATTTTAATTAAACTATATCATTTTAAATACAAAATTATTGTAGTTTACTCAATCAAGTATCATAGGTCAATTGGGATCCTAGATTCATTGTCGAGTCCCCTACGTTTGCCCAATCAACTTTCAATTCGACTCAGAAACAAACTTACTCGGGGTCAAACTCCAGATCCGCCAGTCATCATATCAACTTGCCGAGCAAAAATAGGTTTGATAAAGAAAACAGGAACCGACTGGAATACAATAGTTCAGCGACTTATTGGAGCTGTTGCTGCAGGCATGATTATCGAGCTCGTATCGTCTCTTTTATACACTGTAGCTTCCAGCTTGAAAATATCCATTTTCGCGCATGGACACGTGATAAACCAGCAATGCGTTTGAGTACTCCCTCGAGAGCACTAGTTTGCTTTCTTCCATAACAATAGCTGTGGAGCTTGGTCGCGTTCTCCCAACTTTTATCTTAGTTTTAGATGCTGGGATGAAAGGGAGAGCGCCCGAGATTTCTTCTTCCAAGACTTTTATCAGAATTTATCGTATGGTGTTTATCTATGGAGTTTTTTCCTTTTTTATTTATTAGGAAATATACTTTAATTGAACACGAGTCTGATCAATTCACAAATCACCATTTAAAAATAAAATAAAACTGATTATTTGGCTTTTTATTTGAAATAATATTTAAATATGTTTAAAAAATAACTGGGCTTTAAAAATATTATATTAATGTTTTTCTTTAATAATTTTGATATATTAATATATTTTTTAAAATATAATTTTAAATATAAAACAATTTTAAAAACATATAACACCACTATATCAATCATCTGTTTACTACCACGTTGCTTCTCAAAATAGAAATTCATTAAAATATTATATTTATTTATTTTAACATTAATATATATAAAAAATAGATTTAGAAGTAAAACAAACAGGAAAATATCCGCTGACCGGATCTTGATCTATAAGTGCATTACAAGGTACAGACTGCGTTATGTTGAAAACGTGTTTTGTACCTGTAATTGTATGCTTTGTTATTTTAAATTTAACTGTGGGATTCATTAGTTGTAATTGTGGTTTACAGAAATCAGTAAATTATTGTTTTTTATAATAGGAGAGTAAAAACAATTTTTTAATTTAATTGAATTATTAATTATATTTTTTTATTATAATTATTATATATATATAAAAAATATTTTTTATATATATAATAATTATAATAAAAAAATATAATTAATAATTCAACTAAATTAAACACTTGTTTATTATATATGTGTGTGTGTGTGGGCGTGTGCGTGCTGACACTTAATTTCACAAGTTAAAAGCAAAATATAAGTGTCTAATTTAGTTGAATTATTAATTATATTTTTTTATTATAATTATTAAATATTTAAAAAACAATATATATATATATATGTGTGTGTGGGGGGGGGGGGGCGAGCGCACATGTGTTCTGTAATCTCACAAGTTAAATTGTAAAATAAAAAACTTGATAATCAAACATGTAAAAACTATATTTTTTAATCTTAAACTCAATCATAATTTTAACCAAACACTTCATTATTTATTTTGAATTATAATAAAAATATATTTTTTATTTTTTTTTTTTTAATCTCAACCAGAAAACAGAATAAATAACAGAGTGACCCTGAGTATACTTCAGCAATGGTCACATCCTTTGTTGATCTCAGATTGAAAGAAAGAAGAACATGTACCATAAAATCTTATCTTACGCTGCAGAAGTCCGAAGGAGTTTAAGTTGGTTAGAAGGCCCACGTACATAATCGTCAGTTTGTTGGCTCATGATCACAACCGTCCACTCAATTTAATCCAACGTCTATACTCACAAACTAATCAGATTTCACAGGCTAAAAAAAATTACTATAACTAATCAAAATATGTTTAAAAAATAATTGGGCTTAAAAAAAATTATATTAATGTTTTTCTTTAATAATTTTGATATATTAATATATTTTTTAAAATATAATTTTAAATATAAAACAATTTTAAAAAACATATAACACCACTATATCAATCATCTATTTACTACCACGTTGCTTCTCAAAATAGAAATTCATTAAAATATTTTATTTATTTATTTTAACATTAATATAAAAAAAATATAAAAAAAATAGATTGGGAAGGAAAACAAACAGGAAAATATCTGCTGACCGGATCTTGATCTATAAGTATCCTTCAGCAATGGTCACATCCTTTGTTGATCTCAAATTGAAAGAAAGAAGAACATGTACCTTAAAATCTTATCTTACGCTACAGAAGTCCGAAGGAGTTTAAGACTTTAAGTTGGTTAGAAGGCCCACATACATTATCGTCAGTTTGTTGGCTCATGATCACAACCGTCCACTCAATTTAATCCAACGACTATACTCACAAACTAATCAGATTTCACAGGCTAGATGCAGATGCATATCGTGCGAGTCGTAAAATTCTTTGATGCTGAGCCGTAATAACAAGCTTCCTTCCTCCCCCCCTTCCCTGCCGAGAGTTAAAAAAACCACGAATACCACACTACAGGATAGCATGTCAACTCTCTTCTCCTTTCCTTCTCTAATCGGATCTGCCTATCCTTTACAAACTCTATCTATCCAATTATTAAATGATTTCTAATCCTTAATCACTCTCATTATTATTTTTATTATAATCTCTTGCCATCATGGATACCGAGCTCAAATCCATGAATACGGACCCGTCCAAAACCGAACCGGTATCCCGAGATGATGGGCCCAACTCGAAAGACGACCGTCCCCTGCTTAAATCGGACTCGAACAGAAACAGCTCAACGACAGGTGAGAGCATTGAGGACCTGGAGAAAAAATTCGCTGCGTATGTCCGCAATGACGTGTACGGTCCGATGGGACGTGGGGAGTTACCAATAGTCGAGAAAGTCCTGTTAGGAATCGCAGTGGTTACGCTGGTGCCGATACGATTTGTGCTCGCATTGATTATATTGGTGATGTATTATATAATTTGTAGGCTGTGTACGCTGTTTTCGGCGCCGAATCGGGATGAGGAGGAGGATCAGGAGGATTTCGCGCATATGGGAGGGTGGAGAAGGGCGGTTATTGTTTGGTGTGGGAGGTTTTTGTCTAGAATGCTCCTTTTCGTGTTAGGGTTTTATTGGATTAGTGTAAGCTATAGAGATATAGATCTGCCTGATCAAAATAAATCTTCTTCCCAGGTATTTTTATTATTACAGCTGCTTTTTGTATTTCTCTTGGAGCTAAGTGTAATTAAATCTATGATAATGATTTTAGTGGTGAAACTATTTATGTTTTGATGATGTTGATGCTTTTTTACTTTGTTTAGTTTCTTTATCTATATGGGTTTTACATTTAAGATAATGTCTGAGATTGTTGTATCAAGTAATTAATGTGTAATGACATGACTATGATGGTGTTTTTTTTTTTTTTTTTTTTTTTTTATGTTTAAGTTCTGATTCAAGTGAACTCACCCTTGTTATCATTTCCTCTCCGTTATTTTATTTTTTGGGAAGAATGAGGGGAAAGATCAATCTGAAGAACCGGAAAGACTGGGGGCAATAATATCGAATCATATTTCATATTTAGACATCTTGTACCACATGTCTGCTTCTTTTCCAAGCTTTGTTGCCAAGGTTTGTTCATGCTCTGTTTCTTTTTTATGATTTTAGTCTCTTAGAATGTACTTATGTTGACAGTATTTGTGGAGTTATTGACCCAATTCTGGTTTAATTGTGATGATTTTGATCCGGGATTTTATTCCTGAAGAGATCAGTGGCTAAACTTCCTCTAGTTGGTCTCATCAGGTTAGTTCACTGTGAACAATATTTAATCAGAAACTTATTGTTATTATTGTGGGTTTCATTTGGTATTGCTAAATCCATGATAATTGTCCTTCATATATTATCTCATATGGTTTGAATGGGGGGGAGTTCTGATGCTCATTTTATCGCTTGTTTTTGACAGCAAGTGCCTTGGTTGTGTATATGTTCAGCGGGAGTCAAAGTCATCTGACTTCAAGGGTGTTTCAGGTACATTGATTGTTAGTGTCTATACACTCTTCACTTTTATTTGGTGCATGGTGAAAATTTAGTGGCCACCTACTCTCTCAATGTATATCTTTTTAGTTCAGTAGTGTTGGACTGAGAATGATTAGTATGCCATAGATTTCATGCTCACAGGGTTTCAGTAATTTTCAAGCTGAGTGGCATATTTATCAGCCACTACTCTGACCTTGCTTGAGTATTTGATAGTTGAATTAGGGAACTTAAGATCATCCCTAGAAAAGAAAGCTCATGGGTGTTTTGACTGGAGTAACTCCTCACTGGATCAGGATTAGGGGAAAAAGCAACATTTGGTTTTCTGTATTACGTAACATGGAATATGAGCATGCCTGAAAATGTGAATTGAAATAAGCCATGTAGTTTAGAATGATACTGGTTTTCTATATTACTAATATGGAATATGGGCATGTCTAAAACTATTGTTGCTTTTTGCCAAGTAATATTATATCTTTTGACAAAGAGAATGTGGCTGCTTGTGAAATTTCATTTCCCTTCACTCCTTGCAGGCATTGTGACTGAAAGAGTTAAAGAAGCTCATGAAAATAGCTCTGCTCCTATGATGATGCTTTTTCCTGGTTAGTATTTGTGGATCTGTTAAATTCCTAGAAAGAATATTGTTTGATTCATAAATTGCTTGATGTGTTTATAATTTTATTTTACTTGAAAATGGATTGAGTATTTTTTATTTATTTTCCATTTCAGCAAATTGATAAGAGATTGGGTTATTTGTATATACGAGTTGCTTTCAATTTCAAGGAACACATACGCTCAGTTTTGAATTAATGGTTAGAGAATAGAACTACACATGTGGCACTCTGTATCTCTGCATGGGTGACCACAAAACAATATGCCCCCAGCATGTTGATATAGCCTGCATGTGATTTGCACAGCTTCCTAAAAGGTAACCCATCATCTTTTATCTTAATACAGAAGGCACAACAACAAATGGAGACTTCCTTCTACCGTTTAAGACAGGTGCATTCTTAGCAACAGCTCCAGTCCGTCCAGTGATCCTGAGGTATCCGTATCAACGATTCAGTCTTGCCTGGGATTCAATATCTGGGGTGAGTTTTTCTTTTGCAATTTTGATAAGAACTTTTTGTTTGGTGGTTGATTCTAGAGTTTTAGTAGAAGTTGAAACATCTACTTCAGTGCTTGGCTGAGGGACTATAAGCTTGAGAAATGATGTAAGAACTCAAATAAGTTTATTTGAGCTGAGGGAATTATTTATGTAGTTCAAGATGTAAATGATACCATGAAAAATGAAATGTGCTTGCTTTTAGAGAAATGTTAGTAAATGCAAGGTCAATTTTTAATATCAGATATATCAGATTTGTATAGCCAGTTATTCATGACAAATCATATGTACAGGGAAGAAACTAGCTAGCCAGGTTTCTAGCCACAGTGGTGCCATGTACCAAACATGTATGTGGAGCTGGATTTGAAGTTCCCTGGGGAATCTTTCCGCTGTTTTTTAATCTATGTTTTGCATGTGCTATTGCAGAAAGGATGCCGCTAGAAAAAAACAGATTTACTAATTTTTATTTAAATTCTTTGTTCTGTGCTCAGCTTCATTATGTATTTCATTTTGCAGGCGCTCCATGTGTTCTATCTTTTCTGCCAATTCATAAATCACATGGAAGCAATATGGCTTCCTGTTTACTACCCATCACAGGAAGAGAAGGACGATCCAAAGCTATATGCTAGTAATGTACGACGTTTGATGGCTCGTGAGGTATGCACTTCCCTTGATGTTGGGTATTGAACTGTTAAAGACCAATTAATAAATTTGTGGTAGCCTACTCTTCCATTTCCAAAGTTTCAAGTGTTACCGTGACCTAAAATTATGCAATTATGCAGTCTGAAGTCATCACCGCAGTTTCATCTGAATTCTTAGCATTGCATCCCAAATTGCCGCATATATCAACATTTGTTTGTTATGGCTGCAGGGTAATTTAACAATGTCAGATATTGGACTGGCTGAGAAGCGAATATATCATGCTGCTCTGAATGGTAATATTAGCCTGCCTAGTGTTTTGCATCAGAAAGACGATTGATAATTTCATGGCCTCGCTTCCAACTGATAATCTATTCTGAGTTGAGGTTTTCACTTTATGTTGGGTATTTGCTCATAAATAACAGCAAAAACATGGTGGCAACACTCCACCATTTAGTATAAGAAAAAGATGCTGGTATTGACTTGTAAACTCTCGCGTGGGGATTGTGGCCATTGGATATGGTTTTAAATGTGCTGGTGGGGTGTATGTTTTCCAAAGAACCTAGTTTAAGAAATTTCTGGGATTCTGTAACATGTGTTTTGTATGCATTTCTCATTGAGTTTATTGAATGCCCTGAAACCCTTTTCGATATAACGTTGCCTTTGTTAAACTGAACCATCTGTTTCCTGTTGCTGCAGGTTTGTTTTGACAATGCTAATTCGGATTCGCCATCTGTATATTTTACCGTATGATTCTAAGATTAACAGAACAGAAAAGATTAAAATTATATAGGAATCATGAGCAGAATTGCATCACTGCTGTCTTCAATTGTATTCACCTGGATTTTCTAGTATTGCCGCGGAGCTGAACTGGCCTTTACAAAGAAAGGCATTTGCTTTTTATTCCACATTTTATTCGTTTAGTGGCAATCTGGGAGATTTATTCGTTCACAAAGAGGTGGCGCAGGCACCATCACCACCACTGCTACATAAAAAATCGATTTGATTTCAGATCAAATTGCGTGCTTGACTTGTATCCGATGATTTGAGATTTCTGATGAGTGACGAGCAACTTCCCTTCCCTTTTTAAGCTATTTCTATTCCACAGTAACTCTCAAACTCACTCTTGTATACAAATTGAAAGAAAAAGTCACTGGATTCATCTGCCAAACATTGACATGCAAAAATTGATCATTCACAACTCACAAGGGTGCTCGAATGGTTATCAAGCTTTTTCTCTCAGACTAGGGAGAATTTAAGTAGCGTTCTAACGGTTTCCAATAGCAGATTGGTGCTAAAATCGCCACATACAAAAACCATTCATTCGAACAAACCCACCCATTAAACTTTTTGTAGGGTTTGGTCGCTGATCACCATGCAAAGATATCAAATCCTCAATGGACACTAAAGAGACCCTGAAGTAATTTTCATCTTTCTTTCATGGAACCGTTCATGGACCTTCTCAATTCCCATGGCAGGCAGCCTTTCAAAGGTGACTGTAGCAGAATTGAAGATGTTGAGAGCTGCTTCTGTCGCATTGAGATTGAAGACAAGCAACTAAAAGCATTTCTTAACCTCCTCTTCTCATTGTCGTATGGTTGGCCGCAGGGGTCGTGTCGGACAGCAGATATTTTAAGGGATTGAGGAAGTACACAGTTGCATATTGAACCTATCATGAGGTTAAGAACTTATGAATTAAAGACAGTAATTATATACTCTTTGAAATCATGCAATTTAAAGATAACTTTCTTTCGATCAACATAAAAACACTGCGGAAACTTGGGTGTTGAGTTGAAGTTATGCAACATAAAGATACAACATTCCTTGGATCCATCTCTTGACCTCTAAATTCTTTTTTTCCTAGATACATGATTAACCATCGTTTTTTGGAATGCCCTATTTTCAGGCAAAAGGCCTCTTTAGTCTTTAATAGGGGGCCTTCTAGTGCGGAAACAGACTTTTCCTGCAATTACCAATTGCAAAATGTAGAAGTCTTGCCCGGAGAAGCAGTTCCAGGGTGAAGAGTTATGCTAGAAACACCCAAAACCATTGATCATTGACCCCAAAAGAATTGACGCCATAGAAACTGTTCAGCCTGAGGCTGGAAAAGTCTACACATCTTTTTGTGAAATTTACAGTAAGCTGATTCCCTGACAGAGGCTATCGATGCTAAAGATTGCAAGGGACGTATAGTTTGACAGATGAAGTGCATGCATCTTAGGCTACCGTAGTGAAAACTAAAACATCAAAGTAAATTATTGAGAATTCCTCTCTTTTTCTCCAACTTGCAAATAGAACCAGTCTACATTCCAGCAAGGTCACGAGCTGATATTTATAAGAAAAACTACTTCAGATTGAAAGTTTCAGTTACATAAATTTAGATGTTTCAGTTGATGATTTCATGCAATAAGTTTTAAATCCTCTACTTGGTAAACTGTTATCAGAGAAAACATACCTATTTTTGCCAGTCGATTTACCCACTTTGGAATTGGTTTCCCAGTTAGCTTGTAACAAATATCCTTGCAGAAATGGTTGCAATTCTTAACAATCAAGTGATATGTATCACCATGATAACTTGCAGCATGCTGCTCCATGAATTCTCTAACCTGAATGGAGTCCAGGCATGTGGTCCCGATGAATATGGACTTCCTGAACTTGAAGCCTGGGCACTGCCGAGGTTCAACCTCAAAAACACCACTTGTTGGGTAGTCATGGGCTCCAAATGCATATTCTACTCCATGAACTGCACAGTGGAAAGACGGCAATGAGAAAAATTGAAACCTAAACTAACTTCAAACTGGAGAGTAATATAAAAGATGAAAATACAGCAGGATAGGGCTTTAACCCATTGCTGGCCATTGCAGTAATTTTATTCAATGCACAGGGATTGCACTGGTTTGGCTGGAGGTTGCTTAGATTCAGAGCGTGAATGAGAAACTAGGTTAACATATCCGAGAACTCATATTTTTCTCATTATAGCAACGGGCAGCATATTTTTTATGAATTGATCTCCAGACTGGAAAGTGAATCACTACACGTGAGGTACATGATGAAAAACCATGAGTGAGAGTCGTACCTTCCACACCAGAGTGAAAGATGCCGAGGCCTGCCCAATAGGCGTAGCCATTCATTGGTGTCAAGTCATACACATTGAGATAAACAGGTGTGTCACCTGGACCATAGCTAGCTGATCTTGGTTTGGGAAACAAACAAAAGCGGGTAGCTGATTTGCCTTTCGAACGGAGAGGTATGATGGATTTCCATACTTTCTTTGATCCAAATTTCATATTTCCTTAAAAGTAAGATCAAAATTCAACTAGTGCTGGCCCCCAGGCTGCAGACAAGAAAAAAAATCAACAGAATTTTTTTAGACAAAAAAGAAAAGCAACTTCAGTAACAATTAGCACAACAGCTTTTTCAAAGAGAACACATCAAAATCCAACTTAAAATCAAATCATATCCATTCCATCGCCTCACGTGACAAAGAGTCCTGCATCTTGTGGATCATATCCATTTCGCTACAGAAATCTATTTGTTATGTCTTGATTTCTAGTTGATCAAACTGAATCTTAGATTCAATGAGTTTTTTGTCTCTACAGTACACGGTTTTCCTCTCTAACTCTCAACTCCCCTGTAATGCCATTATTTAAAGAATCACAAACGGTCAATAGCAACATTAGTATATTTTGGGTGATCTTTCCAAACATAATAAAATAACACAACGCAGAATCTGCAGACTTGTCAACATTTTAGCAACCATCTGCAACACCAGTTGACTGTCATCCTTAATAATTTGCAAAAATAGTAGTATATTATTTTGCATTATCACATTCACCATGAGATATGATCAAACCTTTAAGCGAATCTTGGTCCAACTAGTTATTGCTGGCATACCAATGCATTTAAGCCAAATATGCAAAACTCAAAGTTGCATAAAACCCAGTGACTTTTAACTCCAAAACTCAAGTCATGAATTCTTCACAAGAAAAGGGATTAAATATAATCAGATTCATTGACAAGAGAATTTGGAAATGCAGCATGGCTTTAGATTTTAAGTTGAAAGGAAAGTTGTTTCAGATCTAGTTGAAATCATAAACAGCAAAAGCAAAGCAAATGTAATAATAGATCCAACAAAGACCAGTGATCAGAGAGAGAATCCAAAAACAACATTACAATAACTAAAGTTATGCATTTTGGCTTAACTTTGAGTAAAGAATTACGAGCATTCCTTAAAAAGAAAGAACTTTGGGATCCAACAACATCTACAATGAAGCAAGAAGACAGCAAGCTCGCTTCTTTTTCAGATTTCTCTCAACGTTTCCCAGGAACGAAGCGAACCCTTAAATGAAAAGCACTCAAAACAAAGAAAATAGAAAACAGGAGAGGCGGAGTAAAAAAAAAAAATACAAGAAGAAGAACTCACGGATTTGCTATCAGAAAAGGTAGCCATTAGAGCCCAAGAAAACCACCTTTCTGAAGTATCATTGAAATGAAAACCTCAGCAAGTTGATAGTAATAAACCACTCCCTGGACAAGAAAAAGAGAGGGCCTATCTGATTCTGAAGCACTCTTTCCTCTCTGGCACAAAACAGCAAAAGGGGCTAAAACTCATAAGAAAATAGTATAGCACCACCACAGCATGACAAGGTAAAAGCCAGCGGCCAATTTCTCTCCTCCTCTCTACTGCATGTGCCTCTAATACTGTAAGCTTAGGTGCTAAATTACAAGGGAAGCTCTGTTGAAGGAGATAGAGGTGGTGATTATTTAGATGAGAAGGAAAAGAAAATGGATTATTTTAGTCCCTTCCTATCTAGCAATTCCTCATTTTGATCCCTGTTAAATATTTTCTTGCATTGATACCGAAAGTTCCAATGCAACCCCTTGCTGATGAGTAACGAAGCCAGTAGAAAATAGTTTTAAGACCACACCATCTAAATTGCAAAACAAAGCTGATTTTCGACATGAATTTCTTAAGAAAAAAACGTGGAATTAACTTCATTATGTTTTGCTCGAGTTTAGCTGAGTCAATTTTAGTTGACCTATAAAATCACCTAAATTTAACTAATTAATAACAAAATAATTTAATAATAAACCTGATTTACATAAAAAATTATTCTACCTCAAATAGCCTAAATGTGTTTGATAATTATAAATTAGGGCTCGTTATTTTTCTTACTATTTTCTTCCCAAGTGATTTTATTCCATGAAATATTTAAAATTTACTTAGCAAAAAGGATCAAAGGAGGTCAACTGTACCGCTAAAAGCTACATTGGAACTGCTTTCAACCTTTGATGTCAATATTGAAAAATATTAGATTATAAGGACCGAAATGGAACATAAAGAAGAGTGTAGGGATCAAAACATAGTTTACCCAGAAAAAATATTAGGATAACATGTGTCTGATTTTCTTTCACAGTCCGTGTACCTGGTCCAGCTTGTAATAATTAGGCACGAATTTCTGTCGCAGCTTTTACTCCACTCCTCCTCTCTACATTTCAAAATTGAAGTTCATATCAGTTACTGTTGTTTTTTTAATGAACAGTTAATATAGTATGTTAAAATAAAATAATAAACTATGATTAAAGAGAAGTAAAATAATTAATTTTTATTTAATGATGAGTTCAAAAATGAGAAAATATGATATTGGAAGATGTAAAATAAATAAATAAATAAGAATGGATGCGACCATTTCTTCCCTGCGGGAATTTATCTTGAAAAGGAATATGGTGATGATTAAACTCCTATTTCCTTCAACGACAAGAAATTAGAATGTCATTGTCCAGAGGCAACATCACAGTGTTTTGCGGGTGCCGATTGATCAAAGTGTAATAATTCCGCTGCCATTGATTTTGATAGAATTTAATGGGAATTCGAGCAATCCCATTAACTCAGAATGCTTTGTGATTTGACTGTGAATTAAATTATTTTTTAATCATTCTTCTTTCTGATTTGAAAAATAGAAAATATATTTAAATGTTTTTTTTAAACGTTGTGTATTTCTTTTTTTAGATTGACATGTGTGTTCCCTTCCTTTTTTAAAAGGAAAGATCTAGCTGTCTAGATTGAAATCACCCCCCCTTTCTATATATATATATATAAAAGTAGCATGAAAAATTAGGATGTTGTTTATTATTGTGTTTTAAAAATATTTTTAAAAATTTTTTAAAAAATTATTTTATTTTTTGTTTTAAATTTAAATTTTTAGTATTTTTAGATTATTTTCATGTATTGATATCATTTTTAAAAAAAAGAAACTATTATTTTAATATAAATTTGAATAATAAACACATCTCAGCATCACTTTTAATATAAGTTTAGCCAAACACTAGTTATTTGTTTTTAAACTCTATAATACAAGTGTGTTTGGTATTATAATATATGATTTTTTTAAAAAAATATTTTTATTTAAGACTTTATTAAAAAAATAAACAGTATTTTTTTTTTAATCAAACATACTCTTAACCAAATAATCTCAAACATAAAAATAAATATACACTTAAATATTGAAAACATTGTGCCCAAAAAAAAAAAGAGTCTCGGCGTTCACTTTCTATATAAAAGAACAAAACAGGAGAAGATAAATCCTGACGAGGACAGTTGGGGATTCCACTTCTGCGCAAGAAGGTTTTTAAAATGTTTTTCGAGATTACGAGCCACAAATTCTAACTACTGAAGTCTAATTAAGCTGAGATTATTCTATGTACCGTAGGCTTGCAAGTTGACATGTCGTTTTCCTAAAAAGGGTCGGCACCAGAAGGGAAATATTTGCAACAAAGCATCTTTTTGAGATGATATTTACTGCAATTGGTTTATGCAAGTGAATCACCTTGGAAAGATCGAAAAATCTTGCATTAATATCCACACACGTTACATCAAATTTGAGTGTGTTAATGGCCATGGCATCCCCACCTAAATTTTAGACCTAGAAGAAGAATTGATGGCAGATATTCAATTTTATTTTGAAACCTTGATGATGGTTGATTCAATGAAAATCCATTGATTTTACAGTTAATTCTTGATTCAAATAAAATTTAATGCAAATTAATGGAGACCCAGATGGGGCTTTGAATCAAGCAATTGGTCAATGATAAAAATGAGTTTTTTTAGGGAGAAAACTCTTCCGAGTTCAAACAGACTTGGATCAATTTACATGCTCTACACATACCACGAAAGACCCTCGAACAGAGTCGCAAGTAACAAGTAAGAACCAGTTATTGCTGGGAAGCAAATAAATTTAAGAAGTCGGGCAGCCATGGCTAGCATTTTCAAGGACATTAAAGATCACGACTCGACTATTTTATTGGCTAGATGGGTTGCAGTGCTTGTCCTCCATCGATCTTCAAAGTCAACATGAACAGCCCACTTGTATAAATACTTTATATTCTGCTCGAAAACCTCCATCTTCGAGCCTGATTCAGCCTTAATTTATCGTTGAATTGGATTAGTTTTTGATACTGGTGAGGCTAAGCGATCCAGCTAGGTTAGGATTTATAAAAAAATAGCATTGTTTTGATATTTTATATTATATAGTTTTAAATTTTATATAATAATTGTGACTCTATGTAGTAAGTACTACCACCATTTTTTTATTCAGAAGAAGGGCCACCGATATTAATTGAAGCTCCCGGAGAGCAGCTGGCCATTTCAGACTGTTTTGAAAGCCTTCATGAACATCTTGTGTGAACAGACTTGGCCTACTTCCCTCGACCAGAATTGCTCCATTTATTTAACAAACGCATTCAATTCACAGCAGCGAGGTACAATACAGCTTATAAGAGTAGTAGATTCTTTATATCTAGAAACTATTTAGTATTGTATTTTAAAAGTATTTTTGAAAAATTTTAAAAAAATATTTTTATTTTATAATTTAAATTATTTTTTTTATGTTTTTAAATTATTTTTATATTCTGATATAAAAAATAATTTAAAAAAAATATAAAAAAACACTATTATGATGCATTTTTTAACAAAAAATAATTTAAAAAATAATTTTAATTACATTCTCAAATATGAACTCAGTTAATAATTTAAAATCAAAAAAATTATTCTTGAAATTGCTTTTACATAAAAAAACAAACGAGATTTATAATATATTTTTTAAAATATATATATATTTTAAAATAATATTTTAAAAATTTTATTTTAAAAATAACACATTAAAATAATATAAAAATATCATAATTATTTTTTGAAAAACAATTGAAAATAAAATTCAGTACAAGGACTCTGGCCATTCCCATGTTCGACATATTTGACTCATAAATGCTTGTCTCTCGTTGCCACCCCAATAACAGAAGTAGAGGTGGGTGGGTAATGTTGCCAATTGGAGTCAATAATAGCAGCCAGTAACAGGGGATTTACATCACGTGGAGAAGGTAAGTGTCGTTTCTGTCAAAAATTAAAGCAATGCCGAGAAGAGAATTTATGTCCCCCGACTGCCACTATTGCTTTACCATTTTATTTTATGTTTTGTTCGTGGCAGAATTGTATTGGCTCGTGGATGGAGATTGCTACAGTGCCATTATAGGTAAATGCAAATAATTTATAAACATATAGTTATTTAATTGAATAAATAATTAATAAAATACAGATTTTAAGAAATCTGAAACAAACTTGGGACATCGCGGAATGTATTTGCAATTCAAATTTTCTACAGGAACGAGTAACTTTTAGTGGCAACTTTTGATATAGATCCAACGCTGTCTGTTTGGCAAGTGTCAGAAGGCAGACAGAGTCATGTAAGAGCTAAAGGAGCCTCTGGTGGCAAAGGGTTTTGTGATCCTTCAGGAAACGACAGTTCACTTCCAAAGCAAACATATGGAAACGACAGGCATGTTATGTTGCACAGAATGGAGGCTGTGGTACCGTAGAAAGGAGCTCTCCTTCGCGTTCTGGCAGGTTTGATGACTGAGAGCCTTGAAAGTAGACTGCCTCTCTGGGCCCAATAAGAACACAAAAGCCCAATTAGAGATGTGTCAACCCTGCTGTCCTTCACATGTGTTGTGTCAGCCGAAGTTATGCTTCGTTCGTTCGAGATTTCGAACTCACATTCTATGTGGCAAAATCACAAACTTATATTATCATAAATATAAAACCCAATTCAAGCTTTACCATGTTTAGTAATCAAATTAGAGATGAGGGATATAAATCAAGTAGGTTACCTCGTGATGTATGGATCAATATTGACTTCTTCTTCTTCTTTTTTTTTAAAAAAAAAACCTTGCTCAGTGAAAATTAAAAAAAAACATGAATTTTTTCAGTGATTTATCCCAAATTCAAATCCAATTAATCAGAGTATGTGTATATTTGAAAATACGATAGAAGTTATTTTTGAAAATATTTTTCATTTATAAATATAATAAAATAATATTTTTTTATTTTTTTAAAAATATTTTTAATATCATCACATAAAAATTATTTTAAAATACTTAAAAAAATAAATTTAAAATAAAAAATAATATTTTTTTATAAATACTTTTAAAATACAATATCAAACAAATAAAAAAAAATGACTGAAAAAAAAAATTATCACCAAATTTGTCTCAGAGTACTAATAACTGTTTCCTGTTCTCAAGAACATTTATATCAAATCACTATTTTGTGTTATTGAAATGATGCTCTATTCATCGAAGACTAAGCTGATAAAAAAATATTTTTGACTGAAAACACTTTCGTTTACTAAACCCAAAATATGATACAAAACCAAGCATGATTTTCTCCAAGACACGGCAACAGCACAATGCACAAACAAAATAGCTATCGCCCCCCAGATGGGCTCGGGTCATTAAGGTGGTCGATGAGTTAGATAGAGTTGTTTTTTAAAGTATTTTTTATTTAAAAATATATTAAAATATTTTTTTAAAATAATTTAAAAATATAAAAAATAATAATTTCAAATGAAAAATAAAATAAAATAAAAAATCAATGTTTTTTAAAATTATTTTTAAAATGCAATGTTAAATACCTCCGAAATATCCCGTGCTGTGCTGTTTTACAGGGAAAAAACAAAATAGCTATATCACACCATGATGTTCTCACAAATATATTTTCTACCATGTACACTTATATAAACAAGCATCTCGATGTCCGTGATCCGAGAGAAATTTCTATCTGCATTCCTTGGTCACGCGTCACAGTACTGCTCCGAGTGTGTTGAAATGAGTCCATGATTCCTGTGTGCATGCAAGGAGTGGATAACATTTTGCTAGATGAATTTCGACCGGCGATGATTTCTTTGAGTTGAGGAATTTAAAATTAACAAAATATTACCTGCAAAATATCGAAAACCTTTTCTGCTGTGTATTTTTGATGCGAGGTAGCACCTTTCTGCTGTAGTTTATCAGGGTGTAGACAGAGCAAGGCCTTTTGATATGTTCTTTTCACTGCATTTCCTTCAATTATATTAACAAGAGGCACAGGATTCCACCCACTTCCAGACCAAAGGACCTGTGAGTGCAGCAGCCAATATCAGTTTAAGAGGAAGGCAGTTCTAAGTTAGTCGGAGCCAAAAGATACGACTTAGAAGTTCCAAGTTATAACTAAACTAGTCGAAGTCTAAAGATATGGCCTGGTAGTTAGAACTTTACTTGTGATCGTGACCCAAATAAGTTTAGCCCTAGTTGGCTGGCTAAACTTGATCCAACCAGCTACGTCAACACCAAGGATTAAAAAAAAAAAAAACTGTAATGACAGTTTTGGATGAAAATGATAAAACCGGGTTTACCCATGATCAAGTAACTCGGATTAATTTTTAGGTCAGTTCTGGTCAGAACTGGCAACTTTGCTTGGAACGGGATGTTTACTGTGTTTAGTCACGAATCACCAGAGAACCAATTAAAATAGAAAATGTAGAAGGTCTGACCCAATGGTAATTGAGGTTCAGATAAAAGAATTTGCACCTAGAAAAAAACTTGCATCACAAGCAAGAGTAGAGGGCAAACTCACATATTGTAAAGTTGACAACAGGGAGCGTATGTTGCCTTCCTTTCCTTTCGACCACTTCTGTATTTCATCATCAATTACCTGCAGTGTATGATTTCCAGTTACTATTTCCTAGTAAAGTAGAAAGAAAAAATGGAGTGTCTTTGTCAACATTCTTCCTTACTTGGATCTCGTCATGGTTATCGCTGGTTTGCAGCTCCCTTTCCTCATCCTGGGCTAATTCTTTAATCTGTCCACAAGGCAAAGTATACAGGCTCATTAGTCATTTCGGGAAGCAATTAGATAATCCTGATACCGATACACAATTACATACCAGGAGGAAGGACATATCTGTATCTTTAATGGTTGATTTTAAGCCACCAGGAATGTAAGCTGTCAACAACGTTTTAATGCATTACATATCACATTTCTTAAGAATCATTAACAATGAGTTCAAAACCTTTTTTTATTTATTATGAAGTAGTAAGTCCAGAAAAAGAAGCTTATTCTAGCGAAAATGCATAGCAATTGGAAAATATGAAGTAACAAGAAATATGCCATGCTGCCTCACCATTTCCATCCTAATTGGTATTAAAAAGCACATGAAATCATTTTTCCAGGTGGATGGTATCCAAAATCTCCCAGTCAACATGCACCAATTAAAATAACCTATTGCATCAATTAATATCAAAATACCTGCAGTTGACGCTGGACTATCCTTACGTTCGGACCTGAGGTTGTTTGCCTTCGTCTCAGGATGTTCTTTCTCAGACTGCTTAAGACATTTGTTCACCTTAATATTACAGTAAAAGTTGAAAATTTCAGATCCACAATAAGTGTTAAAAAATAATTTATCATCCAGAAAACTACCAGATTATATTAGCTGTGCTAATATTTGACAAAATAAAATGCAGCATCATTTTCAGATTAGTACCAGGATGGAAGCATCTGGCATGTTTCTATTGTCGACATCATGCGAGTGCATTTTCTCATTTGTGGTATCCTCAGTCTTGAATTTTCTTCTTTCCTTTCTTCCCGAACTCTGATTTAGAGAGTCATTAAGATCAAAGTTGGGTTTTTCTGAAACTTCCTGGTTGAAAATTTTAACAAATTCCTTGACCTTTCCCCCAAGTCTGTTCTCAAGGCTGTCTCTTGATTTTGTTGGTGAGAATTGAAAGCCATCTTTATCCACTTCTACTTTATTCTCTGTAGTTCTTTTCTCATCTTGATCCCCTACGTTTTCACTAACATCAAAAACTGCAGATGTGTTTTTGGTGCATTTTGCCTTGCTTTCTTTCAAACCAGTTTTTCTAGTTATCTCATCAGTATCTGCCAGAGAATAGATGAACTATTAGAGACATCACATGAGAAGCATACTTGATATAGATTCTAGAATACGACTTACATTGTTCATCATAATTCTCGGATAACAGGGAACGTGGTGGTTTTAACTCAGTCTTGCGATCCTCATTCGTAACTACAGAAATTCGTTCCTTTGTTTTTTCAGTTAAGTCCATTTCAGGAGCATAGTGATGTTTTATTTCTATTGAGGCCTCTAAGACAGAATATCCAGGACCATTTTCAACAATCACTTGATGAGTGCTGGGAGTATCTAACCCAGTTATATGAACAATTGTGTCCTCAACATTCTGACACGGTTCTACTTCACCCTGAATGCTCTTATCAAAGGGGAAGCGATTATCTTGTTGGTTAAGCTCGAGGTGACTACTTAATGAGGGAGCATCGATATCATGTGGAGTTTTTGATCGTAATTCTCTTGCCGTATTCTCGCTTACTATCAATCCATTAGCACCTGAACATCTCTGAAGTTTACACTTTTCATCCAGTCTTGATTTGGTAGCTCCTTGAAGGGACATCGCAAAAGGTATTCTTTTGCTTGCCCACTTGTATATAGAGAAATGAGGTTGGTTTCCATTTTTTGGAACATCAGAGCTATCTGAATCACTTTTCAAATTTGTGCTTGTGTCTGTTTCTTCATGTTTGGTCGAGTTTGATGACTCCTCGCTGCTAAGAGATAGCTCCTTCGATAAAGTGCTCTGTCGAGAGATATCATTAGTCAACTCGTCTCTAACGTGGTCAGTTTGGATTGCAGATCTAGACAGAGGAGAATGTGCATAATTGCTAACGCCATATGAAGCCCCGTCCTTCTTTTTTTTAATATTAAATGTTGGCAAGTCTGTCCGCTTACTCAGTTTGGCAGGGAGGCTGCAAAATTAACAGAACAGGATTTGAGATTTTGGGATGCGTTTGTTTAAAAGACACTCAAATCCAAGCAGAAATTAGTGCAGATAAGAACAATTAATTGAACAAGGGGTAAATAACCACTACCAGACACCACATTAATCCGAAATATATTTGAAACAACCTAGGCAATAACATATCATCACTTCTTATTGCTATAAAGGATTCTTAATTGATGATTTAAGTTGACCAATTAAGAAAAAACCATCCAAATTATAAGATCTAAGATGTACAGAAATAAGGAAATAGCATCTCGGAGCGAATCCAAAACCTGAAATGTGCAGGCAGTGATGGATTCCAGGGATCAACTCTAGGTGGCAGCAGTCCAGCAGGGCTTAGGACTCTTGAACCTGGAGTTGAAGAAAGTGAATCACGGTCATGCTTCCTCGGAGAAGAACTCAAAGACTCGTTGCCTCTGAAAATATCATCAAAGAAATCATTTCTTGGATATCGCCTTCTATTGACATTTTCATCTCCAAACACTGACTTCTCGTTTAAACTAGACAAACTGTTGCGAGACAGCTTGGTGTCATCATCACCATTTCTTGAAACAAGTGAATCTGTCATTTCAGCAAAACTGGATCGCACCTCCTGAAGCGACGATCGCCTCGGTGGGCCACCAAAAACATCTGTGAAATCAATATCAGAGTTTCCATATTGGCTACTTGAAGAACTAGGGTGGTTTATAAATTGTCTTTGAAGATTATAACCTAACAGAACACTTTCTCTCTGAGAAAACCTCTCCATTCAACCAAGAACCAGCATGGAGCACCCACAAAACCAGGTCAATTCAACTATACAAGAAAACTACAAACAAAAACTTGCGTGAAATTCCTATCCATCTTTGTGATCATGGAACTGCAAGTCCTGAAGAGGGTTTTTGTTGTTGAATCAAGAACTTTCTGAGATTTCTCTTTTTAGCATCATGATATTGAGGTATGGAGGATAGGACACATACAAACAATAATGTGGAAGGTTTTGAAAGGGATAATACAAAGGTAGGGTTAGTGGGTTCTAGGAGTTTCTTTTTAGGATCATGATATTGAGGTATGGAGGATGAGACACATGCAAACAATAATGCGGAAGATTTTGAGAGGGAGAATACAAAGGTAGGGCTAGTGGGTTCCCGTTGTTGAATCGAGAACTTGCAAAGATTTTACTTTCGAGGATCATGATATTGAAGCATGGAGGATGGGAACAAACAATAATGTGGAAGATTTTGAATGGGAGAACAGAGGTGGGGCTAGTGGTCTTTGAAGCCACAAGTGAAAATCAATGTCGTGTGCTTGTGGATATCAGATAAGGAAGAAAATTCCATATAGCAACCATAGTATTAGGCAATCTTTGTCGTTAACCTGGAATTTTAGGAATTAATTCCTGATGACCTTTAAACTCAGATTTTTTGTGATCCCCCGTTGTTTTGGGCTCGTTTTCTACAGCCTCCGTAGGGATGACAGCTTGTTATCGCTTGCATGCAATGAATGATGTCACGGGCTTCTTCCTCTCTCCTCCTGTCCATGTATATGAAAACAAAAATCAAATTAAAACTAGTTAGAACAGAACCGAAAAGGCACTTCGGTACAGATTGTTTTCTCCCACTTGCCTTTGTGATTCTTCGGCTCCTATTTGCGAATCTTATTAACTGAAATTTGATATTAATTATTGCAGCAGATGTGATTAAAATTGACCTACAAGTAGATTGGAAGCCAAGGAAAAGATGCTATCCAGTTGCATTTGGTAAACGTTTCACAATAGAAAGATATATTTCTTCTACTTGCATTTAAAGTAAGTTTTTAAACTTCAAAACAAGAAATTGAGAGAAATATATTTCTTCTACTTGTGTTTTTATTCCAGACAGTAGCAAAATACGAAGAGATGAACTGGAACATGATTGGTTATCCTGCTGATCACACTTGAGCAGCCGCTGATTGATTACAAGGCAACGAATATCAAGATTGTCTGCCAAGACAGCAATCTAACCCTCCAGGGGAAAAAAATTACATCATACCTGATTATGGTTTATGCTAGCAAACCAGTCGCATTAAGAACCCCAATTTAGCATCTGGTAATAACAGATACGGGATCTACTACACCACTTGATGAGATAATCATAGTCCTTGTGAAACTGAATTCAGTGTAATAATCTTTTGTTTATCTCAAAATGATGCGAGCCCGGAAGTGTGAGGATCCTGGTTCATGGTCCTTGCTTGTCCAGTTACATCTTAGCTAACCACAACAGTCATTGATCCCACCTCCACCAGGATGCAACAACTCTATAAAAAGAAAAAAATATCCAGAAACTATCAAAGAATAGAGCTTGCAAGTGGCAGCAAGATCTTTTATCATGCAAAATGACAAGCCTGATCATATTGTTGGTGCACATTATATAGCAGATGAGACCAGTGGGGGGGCTCCAATGAAACTTATTTTAAAGCTACAAGAACAATACAAACCAAAGTTCCGAAGAAAACCCAAAAGTATCTCACTCAGCTACACATAAAATACAAACGAAAATCTCGAAGAAAATCAAGGAAAAAGTTTGTCTTACATTTCTCTTCAAATGTAATAATAGATTTAAACTAACTGTATCATGTGAATAGTTAACAAGTGAAATAGTCGGGGGCGGGGACTAAATCTCACATAATCTTCTCTGTAGTTGTACGAGTTTCCTACCAATCAGAACCATCAGGGAAAGGATCCAACGCATCTTGTTTCCCATTAACATAGAACTCCACAACAGCTTGCATTCTTCGAAGTTTATCAGGGTGATAGTTAACATGAACAATTACTGGCTTCAATGTTTTTAGCGCAGGATCTTTCCTTACTGTCTTGAAAAGGACCTTACTATTCATAAACAAAAACATATCCATTGTCCTTTTTGCAGCATGGAGTCCATCATACCCAGGATGTGAAGGGAAGAAAAGCTCCTCATTGAAAACTGCTTGGTCCCACGAGTTCGGCTCTCGAGACAAACGACCAGCCACACGATCCAAAAGCTCAATGGAAGGAAGTGTAGGCCTTATATAAAAAAATCCAGAATTGTAAACCCATATCCTCATTGTATGAGCATAACGAGCCCAACCCATGGCAGGATCGTTAAAGACATCATTATATCCATAAGTTGTCATATTATCATGACCATCAGACATAGATTCAACATCTGAATCCCGATAAAGATGATCAAAAGGGTTCTGCAAGTATATTATATCAACATCTGAAAGAAGAACACTGTAACCCAGCTGCAAGAATTCCCTCAAAATACGGAACTTCAATCCAGAAACAGCATGGTTTCCTCCTGTTCTTGCAACTGAATCAATATCGCTATTTGGATCCCTCTTATACACTGGAACATCATTCGACTTGCAGAAATCTACAATATGGTCATCTAATGCTACAACAAGGTAATTCCGTACACCAGCTTTCTTGATGTTAGTGAACCAGACTTCTAACATGGTTTTCACATTTGAATTTGCAAGTGCAACTATAAGCTCCTTGCGAACAGAAACTTCCTCCAAGAGTTTTGCCAGTCTAGGATTCACAGACTCATCAGGAACAACAGTAGGGTTGGTTCTCAAACCCTTGACAGTACCAAAGGGACCAGCTTTCTGCTGTTTACCCAGTAACAAAACCTGCTTCTGAGCATGATCTTGTCCTTGTTCCGCCAGCTGCAACTTTTCATTTAGCTCCCTAACTTGCTTCTTCAACTCAGCATTCTTCTCAGATATCGATACAATATCAGCTTTCACCATTTTAATTCGATCAGGCGATTCACATGAAGATGAGCCAGTCTAGCAAACAAACAATAGGAAATCACAGCACAATAAGTGCCCTATAAATCACAGAATTCACCCCACCCCACCCCCCAAAAATAAATAAAACTAATAGGAAATGCACACTACACATCATGTGACAAACAAGCTCATGTTCAAACCAATAGCTAAAATAACAAACCTTGCTTTTCACTTTCACCAAGCCAGGGGATGCAACAAGAAAGGAAAAATACAAAACAAAGACTACGACAGCGAAGAGGGGGGGCACTGGTGAAATGATGCCACTTTCACGAAACAATTAATAGTATAAAGCTGGTTTTTCTTTAAAATCATTTTCAATTCTGTATCCTTATAGTTTCACCAAATTACCCCATTCCTTAATGAAATCATGACTTCAATTACTTCACTAAAACCAAAAAACAACCCGAATTCTAACAATCAAAGCAACTAACACCATCAACAACACGCATACATCCAAAGTCAACTGCAGAAACAAAGTCAACTCTTTGAAATTCATAGAAAATCAAAATTCAAGTACAATCATCACCCAATTAAAGAATTTTTTTTATAGAAAACATTAGAATCAAGTTTACCCTATGTTAAGGACCCTAGCAGCAATCACAAAGTAGTGTGAATTATAAACAAAAGATATCAACAAAGATACATTTTCAAGTATTTAAAGGCAAAAGGATTTGAACCTGAAGATTTGAATTAGCAATTCGACGTTGTGAGACAGCCAGATTGGAGCTGAAAAACCCATGAGGATAAAACACCGCAAAGACGCAGCCAAGAAGGATACCGATCAAAATGGATACGGCGATTCGAGATCCTTGAAGTGATTGCCCTTTTTCTCTTCGAAGAACCGCCATACCTTCCTGTGTTTCAGTCCTCGGACAGTCTCAGAGAAGGATAGACAAATAAGCAGCCTTTATATCGAAGAATTAAATAGACAAAACTAATTTATTGAGTTATAATTATTTTTTGGGTTACACTGAAACTATAGTTTGATTATTTTCCCATTGTCCCCGTTTAATTTCTAATATCATGATAATTTTTAAAGAAAAAATAATAAATACTTACAAAATTATCCTTTTGTTCTATTTATAATTAAAAAATCCTTGCAATAATAATATTATAATTCCAACATCAAAATATAATTTTATACTTTATCATTAAAAAAATATTGCAATTTTGCTAAAAATTAAAGTGTAATTTAAGGAAAAACGAAAACCTAGATTAAAAAAAAAAACAAAATATTTTAATCTTTTTCTTAGGTAATTGAATCAATTTTATTGTCTTTTTTTTCCTTATGTCTTTTACAGATAATCATTTTTATCTGGGTTGACCAAGTTGAGAGTTGACCATGGTTTTGATTAGTTTTAGGTAAGGAATTTTTTATTTATTTTTCAAATTCAAACTCGTTCAGGATTCAATCAGAGTTTTATAACTAAGATTATTATTATATTATTGTTATTGATGTTGGTTTTACAATTAAAGTAAAAAATAAAATCCAATTATTTTCTTAAATATAACAATAATATATATTAAAGATATATATATATATATATATATATATATATATATATATATATATTTTATTCTATCCTATTTATCATTAGCCACATATGATACAAAAACATATTGTCTTATACACCACAATCAAACACAAATTTGTTCCACTAGTTTCTTTTCTTCTCATTCTATAAATCTTGTGCAGCCAAATGTTATCTAAAACATCGATTTAATGAACTTTTAGTTCTATAAATCAACGTGAAAAGCCTATGCATGCAACCAGGATGCTGAATTTGGAGAAGCAACCTGTGCATGGATTCAGCGGCAAGTTCGAACGACCTTTAACATCGAGTATAAGAAACCAAAACACATGCTGCCCTTGGCAAGTTTAATGCTAACAGTCTAAAAAAAAACGCTAGCTATCTGAACTAAAATGGCATAAATCATGAAAAGCAAGTTACAAGTTTAAAATTAAACATATCAACAATAGCTGGTACTCAGTCAACTAGACATTACAGTTTTTTATGGCAAAACTAGAACGAAATACAATGAACCTGGAAATAAATATTTACATTAAATGTGCTTGATGATAAAAAGTATTTGATTAGTGTTCAAGTTCAACGAGCTACACAAATGAAAACCTCCTATGCTCCCACAGTAGCAATAATCCTCCGAGTGACAAAACTGGATCACCGCAATTCTTAAATGGCACTGCCTGCTTGAGAACTAGATTTCTTTTCCTGCTTGAGCATACAAAAAGAAAAAGTGCATACCATTAGTAAATGATTTACTGGAGCAAACTCTATTCTTATCACAGTCATTTTGACAATCTTTGTTCAAAAGTGCATCATGATACTTGATATGATAGAGATATGAAATGAGGTGAAAGATTGAGGGGAATGCATGTTTTTCTAGGTTAGTTTGATGGCAATTAACATCTGGTCCTATTGATGGCAATGGAGCAGGGAGAGATGGTCTAGCTTGTTAGCATATTGTTAATGCCACATTGGAAGCTTCACTCTCCCTGGCCAAAGATGAGATTTGTGCTCAAGTCTCCCGTAGGTAGGGGGTTGATCTCAAGCAACTTAGCTAGTAGGACTCCAAAATCTGTGAGAATAAACCTTGTGCTCTGAGATCATGCACATAGGCTAGAATTTCAAAATGCCATTTTGGCTCTTCTTGCCTGTCAAAAACTATAGAGAACTTGTATATGCATGCATGTGTGCATGCTTGCATATCCACCAGGCCCTTAGAAATGATGTAAAATGACATTTGTGTTCAGAAAAGCAGCAAAAAAAAATAAAAAGGAAACCACACACATGTGTTAAGGAGGGGAGTCATACATCATCAGAACTGGTAATATATGAAACGACAACTGTGATGTCATCAAGCTTGCCACCATAATAGCGAAACCCAGCATCTTGTGCAGCAGTGGAGAATGGAGTCTGCCGGTCTTTATCTTGAGCTCGTTGCCGTGCTAATGCAGCTATTTTCTGAGCTGTTGCCTGGGGCTCTAAGCCAGCTCTCATGGCATGAACCACCACAGCAGTAATTTCATTGTTGTACAAGTTGTCAAACAACCCATCTGTTCCAGCAACTATAACATCTCCAGGAGCAACAGGAATTGTGAAAACCTGAATCAAATGGTGTTCTTTAGCTCATCTAGACATTCTGCAATGGACCATGACTAAACCATAGCCAGAAAGAAAATCACTGATCATAAGTATTTTTTTTAATCACAACTGTCAAAACTCATAGTCGATCAACTATGACTACAAACCCTGAAATATAGAACAAGGTTGCAAGGAACACAACTATAGCATGCTTGTGATGTTCAATTAGGTTCAAGAAAATATGGAATCATTAATGATACATTGGACCATATGAATGCTAGGTCATTTCACATGACCAAATACCTTTTCTTCAACACAAGGTCAACCATGACCAGAAATTCAGTTAAGCAACATTAGTATTGTTGCTAGGAACACAGCTACTTGCAATATTAAGTCACATTTGTGAAAATATGACAGTTCATGACAAATTAGATACCATATGAGTGGTAAGCCAATTTACATGTCTGAAAGGAGCCTAACAAATCTGCACCCATATTTGTAAATAAAACAAGACAGTAATGCAAACAGAACATGCAAAAACTAACCTGGCCAGAGCTAGGCAGATCACCATTGTTTCCATTCTCAAGTTGATAAGTGAAATTAAAACCATGCTGCTGCACAGGAGATTGGAAGACAGTGCATCCATCTCGAACCACTATAAACCCACTATCCCCTAAATTGATTGCATGGAGACCCTGATTATTAACAATGCAAATCATACAAAAGTTAAAAAAAAATAAAAATGAAAGACATCGTGGTCTTGTTCAACAAAATAAACAATCAACAAGATTTAGATTGAATCTGAGGCAGTGGCATTTGTTCATGAAGTAGAAAAGTGCCAATGCATCATGTGAAAACACTCAAATGCAAAAAAGAAATGTGCTAATTGATACATGCAAATATGAAAAGGGATTTGTGGAGGGTTATTATTATAAAACTCGAACTGTTGATAATAAATGATCCTTTCTACAAAAGCTTTCATTTATTTATCTGTTTATTATTATTTGTACCACACAACAATGAAAATTTAAAGATTTAGTCCCTGAGTAGATGACATCAATTATTGGATAGGGGTAGGGTAGCAGAAATTTAAAAGATTTTAACTCTAAATGGCTTGTTGCATTTTCTCTGCCCACCATAAAACCACAAAATGGTGGTTATAGGTGAAAAGTTAATGACTGCAGCATTTCAAAATCCATGAAAAAAGTGAGAACAGATACCTGCTCTGTGAGTGCTATGATGCATGCTGTTGAGGAACCTTTGGCTTTAGTGCTAGAGTGAGCTTTCTCCAGGACCCTAGCTGGATCAATTGAACCCTTGGGCTCCTCTTGAATTGCAGTGACTGAATTAGACATGAGCTCCCGGGAATACAGCCCAGAATCGACACCATGATCAGCCCAACCACCCACACCATCAGCTACACCAACAGCTTGTTCATCTGCACAGATAAAGTGGGCATCCTCTCCACCAGTCTCTTCTTTATCAGGATGGGGCAGGTAGGATGATCCCGAGAGTAGCTTGAGCGTTTTGCCAGTTGAAATCTTCCTGCAGTCAATTTGAAGTACCATAGCAAGATTGTAAATGCTAGCATTCAAGCTTTAGAACAAAGAAAGTCTCAGACAAAGTGAATACCATCTAGACCAAGCAATGTCTTTGGTCTTAATTAAACACGTATGGGAAACAAAAGGATCATGGGACAAGGGGCGAATGCAACTCAATTCCTAAATCATCTGAGATGATATATCATGGAAAGTGAAATAAGAGATCGATGGATAGGTCTAAGAACATACTGTTCTGATGAAGCAGAGCCTTCAAGCTGTTCCTCACAGGAAGAATTCTCATAGGTCACATCAGGAGCAGTTCCAGCTGCAGAGCATGAATGCGCTGAACTTTGGAAGTCTGTAAGTCCCCTCTCCATGTATGGAAAAAAGTCACACCACCTCTTTGCAACATTATAGGCAAAATATCCATAAATTGGAGAATTGGTAGGTTGCTCTCCATTTTTCAAACTCATGCTAGCCTTTCTGAAACTCTGGGAACTACTGCTGCCATAAGATATGCAGGGGTTGTTTGTCGACAAGGGAAGATTCCCAGACCTTGAAGTCAGATTCTCTAATAAACACTCACCGAATACAGCTGTTGATGCTCTAGCAGCCATTTGTTTGTTGCAAGGCTTCCCACTGGTCAATATTTGATTGTTGTCACCAAGGGCACGGTCTATGTGATAGCCACAAACCTGAAATGAAGGGCCTGATACAGAGGGCACAGAAAGTGTACGAGAAACTGCTCCAACGACAGAGATATTCCTTTTCCGGTTAACTACCAGTGAATCAGAGCTGGCAGCAACAACAGTACCAGGTCTCAAAAGCAGTTGTAAATCTGTAAGCGATGCAACACATGCAGAATGAAATAACCTATAGTTGCAGAATCGAAACTTTCCTTGCCCAATCAGGTTCTCAAAATTTTGAAGTCCACCTTCTTGTCCTATTCCCGATCTCTGAATCCCATTCTGAACCGCACTCCTTAACCTTGAAATATACGTTGACGGCATCTTACCCCCTCAACCAAAAAACTCTCACTCGAAAACGTCTATTACTGCCACCACTAGATACAGATAACAATCTCATAACTTCCAACACATCTATACTTTTATATTCCAGCAGCACAATTCCTCGTCCCTCACAAGCCTATAATACAAAGATGGCAAAAAAAAAAAAAATTCATACACATATTAACCAACTATTCTACAAGCAATAAAACCTCTGAAATCCTAATCGATATAAAAAAAAAAAATCATAGATAATAACTAGCCCTAAATTATAATCCGTACAAAATCCTCTAATCAGAGAATTTCTGAGCTCAGTATCACCTAATTATATGATCATTACAGATTTAACCGATCAGTTAAATCTAAGGTCAGCGTGAGTAATTACACACTAAAGTCAAAATGCCTTCAACAAAACAAAATCTAGGAATATAAAAAAGAAAACCCACTAATTTAAACATGGAAATATAAAAGATAAGATAAGAACAATCGCGCCTTTTTATTGAATCCTAGAATCTAATCCTCCTTATCTTATGAGCACAAAAAGAATAAAAGAAAAGAAAAAACCGAAGCTCCAAAGAAACTGGTAAATCTCCAAGGAAGTAGGTACCAGGCACGAGGCTCTCTAACCCCTTTTCAGCTTTGACTCTTCTTCTACTTTATTTTCACGATCGCAAGAAATTAAGGTAAAAAGAAGAGGATCAAGAAAGTTCTGTGCTGTTAAATCCTCGCCAAACCCTAAAGACACAGAATATGAGTCAGCGACAACCAAAGGTTTTTCTTTTATTAACTTACCATACTTAAGATCGGTCACTCGCTCATTAATTACCGTCTTGTATTTTTAAGGATGTAGAGATTGTTTTATGCTTTGACGAATTTGACACTCAATGTTGCGCCTTATTGAAGCTATGATTCTGTTGTTTTCGTGATTGTCTAGGGTTAGTTTGGTGATTGTACAGTAACGTCCAAACTAGCAGGAGGATAGGCAGGATTTGCTAAAGTGAGCCGGTGGGCGGCGAAAGTACTTGGGATCTTTCGAGTTCTTGCAGCTGACCACATGTTGTTCATGTTATTTATGAAGTAGCCCCACACTTTGTTTAATTTTTCATTTATGTTCCATCATAAAAGGGGGCAAGAATAGCCTTCTGAATCCATTTGTGGGCTAACAAATTGACTTGATTAATTAATGATATTTTATATTAATAATAATCTACATGTTGAGTTTAAATATATATCAACGTCGACACAACACTTAAGCATGATTTCAATATAGTTTGTGATTAATTTTAAAAAAAATAATTTAAAGATTTAAAAGTTTGAATTGACAAACATAATTCAATATTCAAAGCATAAACCAAATTTAAAGTATTCAAATAACAAGAATCATATCATAAGAAAAAAAATATAAATTCCTCCAATTTTGAATAATATAATTTGATTGAATGAGCCTATTGAGTTTATGAGCATGGAGTGTATGTTTATTACTAAAGTTGACTTTGCCAAATGTGAAACTCAAACACTAAAAATTAATCAAGTTAAATCGATTTTAATAGTCAAGTTAATCCATCACCTTTCATAACTATATTCAATAAAGTATGTTTTCTTTTTAAATTTTTAGATTCAAACTTTTAAACAATGACTATCAAGATTTATCAAATACATAATTATAAAAAAGCATAGACTCATAAAAAACTTTTAATTGGCTATTATACCTCAACATAATACAAACAACAGAATAATATATTTTTTAGATGTAAAAAAACTTTATCTCTTGAAAAGCATGTTTTATGGATCCAGGTAAGCGAGTAAAACTCTGATTATTCTATATCCTTACAATAAGTGCATATCTTGGTTTGAACTCGAAACATGCTATGTCGATCGCAAGTTTTCTATCATCACGTTACGCCCCTTAATAGCTATAATAGTATACATAGGCACACACACTAACATTAATAAATAAACCCAATCCCGACCTGTAATTAAGAAATAAACTCAATCCCAACTTCTAATCACGAAAAAAACAATATTGTTTAAATTTTTGAAAGAAAAGCTATTAATTTCTAAGAAATACGATTAAAAAAATAGGCTACTTTGTAGAATGGATTCTAAATTAAAAAAATTATTCGTGTTTTTTTTTTTTTGGTTTATAAACCACATAAAACTCTAAATAACATAAAATAAGCTAGTTAAATCATTTTTAAACTATATGGTATTAAATTAATAGTTTATTTTAATTATCAAAACACTAAAAATACTTGGAACAAGTCAATAAGAAAACCTAAAATATTTGCAGGCAGCTAAATGAAGTAGTCAGCTAAAAGAACGGGACTGAAGATAGTCATCAGCTATTCACATAAATCAGAGTTTCCTCTTGTTTGGAAAGGGAGTTCACATATAGTTCTGAAGTTTCATTAATTATACAGAAAAAAATTAAAAAAAAACACTGGAAACCTCGCATCGATCCCTTTCAAACATGTCGAACCATTCTGTCGCAACATTTCAAATGAGAGGAATAAAACTGACAGTCTTAAGGTCATTTAACCTTTCTGCAACTGGAAGAAGCTCCATCCTTCCATGGACACAGAACACTTCTTGATAAATTCCCAAGCCTTGTTTTACCATCGATGATGTAATGCTAAAAGGAGAAGTGCCCGAGTCACAAGATCAGCAGTAGTTTCCTTAAGCAGAATGTTTTGCCTTCATTTCCAATATCCTCGCCAGCTCGACCCTAATGTATTTTCCTTGTTTGGTTTTTCATTGAATAGAATGAGAATACTGATATTCAAATTCTTGATTATTAAGCCAACAAAATTCTGATATTATATGAAATCATGTCACAATGAAACCTGAATATGATTTATTTTATTATGTAACATCTTTAATGATTCGATAGTTTCGTTCTGTATTCTCCCCTCTCCGTGTTCTTCTTGGTGGGAAAAACCCTGCATACAGATAGAAGAAACAAAAACACTTGGCAAAGAAGCAGCGAGAATACTTGCATGTAAAGTGTTTTACCCAGATTTGATCTCTACTGGGATTTTTTTTACCAAAACTTTCTACTCTTTTATTTTTTTTTATCGTATTAATGAAGTTTCTGTTTTCTTTATTTCATCATGTAGTGGTCTCTCTCTGTCATAATATTATTAATAAATACGTCTACATGACATTTTTTATCTTCAAGAAATGTAGCTTGGTGATGGAAATTTTACTATTTGCACAGTAAATTATAAATTTGAGTTAGAACTTATATCTTTAAAATCAACCTGGAATAATCAGAGTTTTACTCGTTCATCTATACACACAAAATATGTTTTTCAAGAAGTAGGGTTTACTCATATAAAAAAAATCTTTTATCACAATAACAAGTTGAATGCTTGACATATTTCCTTGGTACCTGGGATTCCCAGTAACTGATATTCCATTATCTACAACTGAGAAACAAAAAACCAAATGAACCTTATTACTTTAAATAAATTAATTTTCATTTGTGGTTTTCTCGTTTATTTTATTATTTTATTTTAGGAATGGAAGAGTCGTTCCAACAAAAAGATATCATGCAACGATACGATATGTGTGTTCTTACAAGATAAAATAATTAATAAGTTACGATGCGGCTTCATTCTTGCTCGTTCGAGCTGAGTGAAAACAGAACATACTATCCACCTGCAACTTCGAAATGCGTCAGTTACTAATCAATGTTCTTGTCTTCGCTTTCTTGAACTACTTCCCTGCATGGCTTGAATAGATTTTTGTGACCAACCTAACATGCATACGTGATCAGTTGAATCAGGTTCACCCACGTACAAAAACATGGAAAGATGATCTAAGCAAACGCCACTGACTGGCCAGAAAGAAAAATTAATGAGGACCCGTTTGTTTCCCGAAATTCACTTTCCGGGAAATCACTTTCCAAATTTTCCTGTGTTTGTTTGTCTTCTGGAAAGTTGGTCAACGGAAAACACTTTCCGGTCAACGGAAAACACTTTCCAGTCAAAGAAGAATATGACTTGGTTTTCAGGAAAGTGTTTTCCAGAAAATTTGGGCGGAAAACACTTTCCGGAAGTTGTGAAAAATTTAGAAATGTCATTATTTGCTGATTATATCAAATTTGATCTTCAAACTTTTGATTGCTATATATAATTTGTTTTGAATATTTATTTTTCAATTCCATCTCTTAAAATTTAATTTTTATATTAATTTTGGTTCTTATTTTTATAATTGCTATTTGCTTTTTTCTTGTCATTTTTTTATTGAAATTTTTTATCTATCAAATTTGGTCCTCATTTTTTTTATTGTTACTTATTTTATTTGAAATAATTTATGAAATGTTAATTATTATTATTTTAATTTATTCACCTTTTATTTTTTATTTTAAATTTTTAGATTTGATCTCTATTATTTTGATTATTATTTATTTTATTTGAGATAATTTATGAAATTATATTTTTTTTCAATTTCATTCTCATTCAACTTTTTAATTTGTAAGATTTGTTCCTCATTATTTTAATAAACTTGAAAAAAAAATTAATTTATTAATAAATTATTTTCCAGATCATTTTCCATAACATAAACAAACACTGGAAAGTGTTTTCCAGTTCATTTTCCATAACACTGCCAAACATTGGAATTCACTTTCTAGGAATTCACTTTCCAGGAATTCATTTTTCCCAGAATTTACTTTTCAAAAGAAAACCATTTTCCAGCAAACAAACAGGGGCTAAAGTGCATTTTGTAGATTTAGATAAGCGAATAAAGCTCTAGTTGTTCCAGATTCTTACTCTCTTATTCTAACTCGAAATATATTGTGCAGATTATAAACCCCTTACTATCACATTATGCCGATTGGGACCTTCCAGGATCACATTCATCTCTAAGGCCCCGTTTGTTTGCTAGAAAGTGGTTTCCTTTTGGAAAGTGAATTCCGGGGAAAATGAATTCCTGGAAAGTGAATTTTAGAAATGAATTATTTAATTCAAATTAAAAAGTTGAATGAGAATGAAATTGAATTTCATAAATTATCTCAAATAAAATAAATAATAATCAAAATAATAGAGATCAAATCTTAAAAAAAATAAAGGTGAATAAATTAAAATAAGGACCAAATTTGATAGATAAAATTTAATAAATGATAAAAAGCTAAAAAATTAATATAAAATTAAATTTTAAGAGATGGAATTGAAAATAAATATTCAAAACAAATTATATATAGCAATCAAAATTTTCCGGAAAACACTTTCCTGAAAACCAAGCCAAATTCTTCTTTGACTAGAAAGTGTTTTTCGTTGACCGGAAAGTGTTTTCCGTTGATCAACTTTCCAAAAGACAAACAAACACAGAAAAATTTAAAAAGTAATTTCCCAAAAAATGAATTCCGAAAAACAAACGAGACCTAGGTACTCATCTCTCCCTCCTCTTATTTCCTCCCATTTTGTTTGCAGCTTCTCGGTGCTCCCAACAATTCCTGGCATCCAACACTGAAGAATATTTTGTTTTTAAACCATCCATCCCCGATTGATTAATAGATAAATGTACTGTTTTCAACTGTCCAAACGAACAAAGATTTTTTCCAAGGATTTTTTCTATAACATGATCGTAATAGCTTGTGATTCGCGAGTCATTTCAATCCATAATTATATTATGGAAATAATAAGCTTTCAGATTTCATAATTTTCACAGAGCTATGATCATAAAAACTTTTGATTTATTTGAGCAGAGCTCAATCATGAAAGCCTGATTTGCGATCCTCCTATGAAGAGCCCACTCCTCACAGTTGAGCCCAATAAGTCTCTGTGCAAAGAGCAGCCCACTCCTCACCACCCATGTTCATGAGAACCAGGGTCTGATATAGCTAGCGTGGGCTTGGTTTCAAACCAATAAAGGAACGTCTTCCCGTACTTCTGCGACCACTCGTATTAAAATGGGGCACTGGATTGGCTCCGTGGTGGTTTAGGGTCGGTTTGAAATGCAATATCAATTGTATTTTATTTACAATTAAATTAAAATATCATTACTATTTAAAAAATAATAATTAAAATTAGCACATCAAATATTTTTTAAATTCATTATCATCATTCCACGACATATAGAGCATTGTCAGATCTCAAATCTGCGTGTAAGAGAGAAGGCTCGTAGTCAATCGTGATCGTTGGATATTAAATTACTAGAAAAAAAGAAATTCATTCAGTGAAATTTCGATCAATCTAGCCGGGTTGATTATGATAGGAGTAACTTTATCAGTCCACGTCCAGAATATCAGTCCGCCTGGTGGGTGTCTATTGTAGACAGTAAAATTCAAGCTGGGCTTGACCAATAAAAGAAGCTGTCATGTTTAGAGAGAGCAAAAAGGCTCATCACCTTAACCCGCTCAATCATAAACGCCTGGTTTGCGATCCTCCTGTGAAGAGCCCACTCCTCACCATCCAATCCATCAAGTCCCTGACCAAAGAGAAGCTTGGCTAGAGGGTTGTTTCGAGCCTTCTGAAACGAGCCATCCCCTGTATTCATGAGAACCTCCATGATCATATCACGGTCCCATATTGCCAACGTTGGTAAATTCTTTTTTTCATTGTCAACAAATAAATCAGAAAATTAATGCCACCCAACAATTTATTAGTGCAATAATCATACTGGGCCTTTTGTGCAGATATATCACTCTTTCAATTCTGTCAAAAAAAAGAGGACACCAAACACCCATTATACAGCCAAGAGGCTTGCTGAAATTCCTACACTGCAGATAGAAATTAAACTTACAATCACTCTAGATGCCCTGCGGAAAACATATATAAACTCTCTCTTATAGAAATTATAATTAGAAAGCAATCAGCTTACAATCTTAAGATCATTTACATTCTCTGAAAGTGGAACTTCGTTTCCTTTACAGACAGATAACACTTCTTCCTGTGCCTTGTTTTGCCATTCCTGATGCTTTGCTAAAAGGAGAGGTGCCCAAGTCAAAAGATCGGCCATAGATTCCTTTTCCAGCGAAGTAGAAGGCCTTGCATTCGTTTATATTCTCCTCAACCCCTAATTTCTCTTCCTTGCCATCTTGGTTTTTATAAGAAGGGATCAGTAAACTGAGTAGATTTGTTGAATTCTCTCTTGCTTTGCTTATAGTTTTGATCAGTAACGTATTGCTTCACAAGTTTCCCTCTCTATCCTCTACCTTTCTCTGTTCTTCTTGGTGGGCAAAAACCTGCATATTGAGGATGCCTGAGATTAAACCCCAAAATCATTTGCCATAGAAAATATCAGAATCCCTGGATTCTCAACATATTCAACAGGAAGCCAAAGATAGTAATAAATTTTCAGAATTGTAAAGGATGGAATTTTTACCATAACATATGCTTTTAATGTAACATATCTCTCCTGTACTGCTTTGAAATGGGAGCGTTCCCCTCGATTCCCTTCTATTAATGAAATATATTCATTTTTCAATAATAATTGTTATAGTTCTCCATATATGCTCAGTCTAGCATGCTTATTTGACTCGACAAAACCTACGAAATTTCAAGCGGCAATATTTTTAATGAACCTGAAGGAAAACGATCACCTGAAGCCTGGAATGTAGACATTTCAAAAACATCGAAGACAAGGTGCTTCTGTTTGTCCTGTAAAGAGAATGCTCGCTTCCCCTCCTCATAATTGCTTCCAAAAGCTGTTTTGGATATAATGTCTGATGCAAAGTCTTCAACTTCTTTATGTACATCCATCTCAAACTCATCTCTTTCTCCTCTAGTCTCAAACTTCTTGGATATAATTGATATCTTAGTAGAAAAAGTTTTGAACCTCTAGCTTGGATAGTTTATGAGAATATTTATACCCTCTAAACTTTATCATCTTCAAAGAATAAAAGGACTAAAAAGTCCTTTGATTTTTGCAGCATTAAAATAAATAAATATTTTTTGCATATCATTAATGAAATAACACGTGTGGTGGGCTCCGTAAAAGATATTTTATAAATATATAAAACTTAAAAGCTATAAATATTAAAGTACAGAATTAATTAAAGTTCATTACACGTTAGTATATTTAGCATGAATGATAATTTATTTGGTATAAAAGTAAAGTTCATTAGCTATGAATTCTAAAGACTTGCTATATAGTCAAACTTAAACGAAAAAAATCATATTTCCTCATCAAATATATAAAACTACAAGTTCAACTAATGTCCAAACTCTAGTGTATTGTATTTGTCATCTATCCAAATTAATATTATCTTGGGTTAAGGTGAAGGTTAAATTTAAGTATGTTGTGTCTTGCATCTTATCAGATCCATGTTACCTTGTATTTAGTTTATGTTTGAACTTGAGTATATTAAATCTAGCAACCTTGATAGACTAATATTACCATGAGATTACCTATTAATTGAACCCAAATATATTGAGTTTGATTATCTTGTTAGATCCGTTATATTATAAGCTCAATTAATAATTGGATCAGGTCTGATAACCTTTCTTAAACTCATATTATTTTAAATTTCGGCCCAATAACTGAACTAAAACATATTAAATTTGATATTTTATCAAACTATTATTCTAGGTTCTTTTATGCCCCCCACACATGTACACGCACACCACGTGAATATATCCTTGTCTAAATTAACACAAACAAAATGTTATCTTGCCTGCCAAGAATGTTATTTCCCAGAACTTATCCGATCTCCATGAATCCATTAATAGAAGAAGAAGAAGAAGAAGAACTAAGCCCCCCCGGAAAAAGGTTTCGGTCCGACAAAAAATCTTGGTTATCCATGCCACCATATTAATATTTGTCTTCTACTATTACTGTTTTACTTTTGATAGGGCAGCATCCACTACGTACGTCTTGTGCATATATTTTATTTTTATATTAATGTAAGTATTAAGCCATCTTAATTAATCTTATAAATTATTAAATTAATAATTATCATATCAATAATTATAAGACTAGAATCTAAGACAAAAAATGAACAAATTTCTTAATTACAGCTATCGGTATTGGACTGCATCTAGATGGTTGCGTGTATTTTATTTTTGCCTGCAACTTTTGGTAGTGCAGCATCCACTGCGTCGGGTATAATAATGTAAAAGCTGTTCTTTTTTGTGCATCTCAACTTGTCCAACCAATGATGATTCTAATGAAGAAACAATTGATGATGGATGGCGACCATATCAGATATTATAATCAAATTTATCAATACTGTTCCGGTTAAAATTAAATTCAGATAAATTAAAATCAAAAAACATTAATAATCAAAATGATATAAAATATTTCGACCAGAATGGAACGAAATTAATAACTTGATTATAATATCTAATTTCTACTGTTGCTTGAATGGAAAATGAGAGACTGAATTAAACCATGATGAGTTTTGCCACCACTAACCTTGTTCAATTTGATCCTGGAAGAGTTTATTTGAATTTCTTAATGGATTTTAACTGGATGATGAAGGGAGTGTTTGATAATGTATTTAAAAATTGCTTTTGAAAAAAAAAGAATTTTATTTTATTTTTATTGTTTCAAATAATAAAAATATTATTTTAATATTTTTTAAATAGAAATATTTTTAAAAACACACGAAGTTATTGATCAGATGATGTCACGAACAATTTCTTAAAAAATCATATCATGAATTATGAGTTGCGTGATCAGTTTCAGGTCAACTTGTTGCATCGGGCTACTGCAAGAGAAACTAAGTACAAAAGAAGTTTCTCTCCATCCCAGCCCAGATATAAATCACAAGCAGAGTCCGCAATCAAGAAACTCCACGTGAGAAAAACAGTTATTATGCAGCCGAAAGAAAATCCAGAAGGTGAAAAATCAAATAAAATGGAAACGTAGTCGTATGGAACAAAAGTGGAAATTTATTGCTTTGTTTTGGTTAAAAACTGCAAATATTATTATAATTTCTATAATTGATATATTTATTTCAATCACTCATATTTTTATTGGATGATAACGAGATAATTTTTTAATGATAAAATTAAAATATTTTCCTTTGTGATAATATAAATAAGAGGAAAATTGAAACTACAATAAAAGTTATGGGGGCTTATTGACACGGACCAAAATTTGAGGACAATTGTTAGGTTTTGTAGTTTACACGAGTTTGCAAGCCCTGCTGCGGATGGAATAAAAAAAATAATGTTAATTTTTAAATCTATTCCAACAATCTAATTTTAAAATTTCTCCATATATTTTTTTTATCTTATTTTAATTTAAAATTTGAATTGTTTAAAAATCAACTCCATGTCACCTAAACAACTTGACGTGTTAAAATACAACTCCAAAAACAGGTACATAACATGATTTAACTTTTAAAAATTAAAATAATTTTTTTAATATTGAGATGTTAATATATTAAATTGATATAGACTTCAGAGCTTAACACGTTAAATTCATGATTAAGGTGATATATTCCACTAGATTTGAGAACTTGATTTAAAAAAAAAAATACTTAATTATAAGATAATAAAATTAAATGTCCGTGAAATCAAGCACTAATCAAGTATCAAAATATTTATTTAAAATTGTAATAAACTCATAAAAATTTATAAAAATAAATTTAAAACCAGCCAATTATTGATTAATTAAAAAAAAAAGGTTCAACTCTTTTATTGTCCATGTGAACAGTGAAAGAGATGAGCTTACATAAAATTCTTTTGGATATATTAGATAATTCACTGTAAAAAATATTACTTGGAAAGGTTTGAAATGTATTTTTTATTTATTTAAAATTAAAGATACTTGACAACTCTATTGAACTGATCAGTGTTGCCACACAGAATGTTTCAGCATCTAGCTAGCTACTCTTTGACATGTATGAGTAATAGTTATTAAGCTCGATCATGGGTTGATCCAGTAATTTATGATTAAAACCCTTTTAAAATAAAACTTTATTTTTATTTTAAATATTGAATCGATCCAATTTGAATAATGGAGTGGTTAATCTACAATTTAGACCAGATATGGATTCGATCATGTCAATTTTTTTTTACTAAAAAAATTAATTTAAAAAAATAGTATATATTGATTAATATCCGAACCTTGTTTTTCCTTTTAAGAATATAATTAAAGTTGTTTTTGAAAATATTTTTTTTATTTATAAATGCATTGAAATTATATATTTTTTTATTTTTTTTAAAATATTTTTGACATCAATACATGAAAATAATTTTAAAATACCAAAAATTTCTAATTTAAAATAAAAAAATTAATTTTTTTTTTTTTTTAAATAAGTGTGAAACCCCTATAAAGCATTGCTTGTTTCACCTACCATGTATACCAATACAATTGATTTAAAAAAAAAAAACCGAGCAAGTGGCGTACGCGGTGGCCAATAAAGGTTTCTTTACCGAACTAAAGAAACTGACAACACTGTAACCTAATTAATTTCACTAATTAAAACAAAACAAAACCGAACAAGATCAAAGTACATGTAGACTTTGCAGAAAATACCAGAATATTACAGAATTATATAGCTATTAATTAACTCAAAGTTGATTTTGTTGCAAAAACGAAAGAAAAAGAAAAAAGAGAGAACGTTTTTCATTTTGATGTTGATGATCCTGACGAAGAAAAACCTGATTTCGACAGAGAGGACAGGTGGGATGAGACTGGAACCAGGCGTCTATGCACGCAGCATGGAAGCAGTGCTCGCATTTCAGCAACCTCCTCAGCCTCTCGCCATCCACAGCTTCATGAAGGCAAACCACGCAATATGGGGTCTCGTGATCGCTGCTCCTATCGCCATTCTTTCCGGGATAATGCTTCTGGCGAAAGGTGAAAGAAGGCATGTGATTTTTTCTCCAGAATAACTTTGCGCACAGTCGTATAGCGAAGAAGACGACTATTATGACAATGGTGTTCCTGCAATCTGCTGCGGTGGCTACACAGCTAGCCACTCTGCTCATCACCAACCCCACCTCGTCTTTCATGATCATCCTGTAAGAAATATAAGGAAGCTGTTCTGCATATGTTTTGTGCAGAGGTGAGGAGAGCTGAAGAATATCAGAGCAGCCAGCATCCTTGTCGAAACAAACCGAGCTCCATCAGACAAGTGTGTGTTGTTCCCTGGACAATTGATTAAAAAAAAAAGGAAGGCGGAGAAAATTAGGTGATATACTCTCACACTGAAGGCACCATCGATAGGATGATGACTCGGCTGATCAACTACTCTTGATGGTATTTTAAGCTTATATTAATGGCCACTTTATAAGTTGTCTTTTTTCTCTAACTTTATGGTGCATTTTATATAATAAATATTTTCGAACCAGCTTATTTTTTAAAGAAAAATAAATTATTTGAACGTATATGTATCTTTCACCTCGATCCATTTAATACGTGTTTAGTATTATAATATATAAAGCTTTTTAAAAATATTAAAATAATTTTCTTTAAATCATCAAAGAATATTACACACACACACACACGAAATCAACCATATATATACTTATACTAATTAACAATCAACAATAATATTGGGGTTGGATTCATACTCCAATCAATATTTTTTATCGGTTCAGTTAACCCAGGCTCTGAGTTTCTGTTCTTGATCACGTAGCTAATATTTTTTACCAAATTAAGTACAGATGTAGGCAATAATTGGTGGGTTCATGCAAATACACACACATATAAATGGAGTATAAGGAATGGTTGCGGTCTTCGAGCGGCCTACGTGCTTGAAGTAGCAGGAAAGAACAGGTACACCAACCTTCAAGATTGTCAATGCTTGAATTCTCAGCCAATGCTTTACTGCCATGATCGATACGGAGGAGCAAACGTAAAATAAAGCCAATGATTCCCTGATTTTCTTTCCTCTTTTTCCCTCCGACATATCAATGATACTGGTGTTTCTATATCAAATTTTCTTTATCAGGAGTATTTTAAGATTGCATCTTTTATATTGATTTGGTATTTTTTTTAAATAGTTCTTTTAAATGTTGACTTTAAAGTTTAAACTCAAATATATATATATATATATATATATATATATATATATATATATATATATATATAGATGGAGTGTTGTTATTAAAGAACCTGGAAATCTATTTAATCAAACTTATTATCTAACCAGGATTTAAAATCAAATAATATGAAATTTGTTTCAATCATATAACCTTCTCGATTTAACTAATCTAAAATCAACCTAGTTAAATAATAAATAAATAATGAAATTGATATAAAAATATTATATTTAGTTTGTATAAAATTAAACATTATGGAAATTATAATACCGTGACCTTGCAGACATGTTCAGTACATCGGTACACGACCATCATGTGATTTTTTTTTTAAGGAAACTAAGGATAACGACCTGTCTTTGAATTCGTTGTTCAATGACTTCAGAAGTCAGATTAACCACTTCGTTTGACTTTCCTGGACTCTTATGTATGTACATTGACTTTGTTCTGACAAGTTAGGATACCAAATGCTGGCGGCCCAGCACAGTTATCAGGTTTCTGGAAGCTTGCAGCTGCATTACACTGTTCTCTTCTGCAATGGTCATATATATATAGTGCTTCAAAGAAATTATATTCCTAGTTTAATATACATGTACCTTTTCCATATTTAAAATTTATTTATTAATTTATTTTAAGCCGAGTTTCAGCAGGGTTCAAATAGACTAATCCAAAACCCAACCTTTTGCATTCAAGAACTCTAAAAAAAATGGCATTGTTTTTTTCCCCTTTTCAATCTTTAATAATCCACACCATTTAATCTCATATTTACATCAGTTTAATTTGGAGTTTTTATGAGACAATCCCAGCGTATCAACTTTGCTAAACTATTAGTCAGGAATTTTTCCATTCAACCAGGACTAAAAGATCCCCACCATTTAATCTCAAAACACTAATTTCAGCTTCATCTATAGTCAAATTACAATTGGATTGCTTTTATGCTGCACAATTCCTTGCTGCTTCTTAACCAATTCCCCTCGCAAGGCAAATTAAACAAGACTGGAAATGAGAGTGGAGGAGATGGGGAGAAAAGAGAATCGCAAGCGCAAAAGGAAGCACTATTGGTGCCTTTATTACCATTTCATATTAGAACCCTGTCAAAGGAACAAGAATATAGAGGTATATACCTCATCACACAAACTAAAACTACTATGATAAGAAGCATATTGTCCGCTTAATGAATAAACTATACCTTCCCGATATCGTATAATGCAACTCCTCGACCATAAGAAAATATTACCTGACAAGGAGAATAGATTTTGGCAATTATAATCCGGTATCAATGCTAGTTGATGAATGATGCAATGCATGATCTCCAAACCTAGAAGGCCATGCTCCAAATACAGACACTGACAACTTGAAAAACTGAATGCTTGCATTAGTTTTTTTTTTTTTTGCAGCATCATTTACTACTCAATGTAATGTCTTGAAGAAGGCTTGCCATGCACTACCCTACAAAATATCTTCCAGTGTTCCTCCAGGAACTTGAAATAAAAAAGATCTTCACGAGCTTCATGTTGTGGAATTCACACACAACGATAACACCATAGGACTTGTTACTCATTGATGTAAATATGGATGATGTGAAACTGATGCTAGTTTGGGTATATTAAGAGCAACAAGGAGAGAACCAACTTGTTTTAAGGATCTCAATTCCCAACCAAATCTCCAAATCTAGTGATGTTACACCCAACAATGACCAACTTTAGAATTGCATGGTGATTTGCAAGCATTTTAGGAGGCACACATGACATTAAAACATCAACATCAGCAGTTAAAGAGCAAGGATAGGTTTAAACTAGCAAAAGTATTACCTTTATATTAGGTTTGATATATCCGGTACAATAGAAAAACCTAAACAGCAACCTGCAAACACCACGAGTATAATCAATCAGGGGGGCTATTTTCATATAAGAAAATCCACAACATGATCATCAATTTATTCCTTGTTCGTTTTAAACAAAAATTAAATTAAAACTAATGACTTGGCGAAAGAGTTATAACAGTGTTATCAAAAGTGAAATATTGCAGTCATGTCAATATGAATTTCCCTTTTGGAACCCTCGAAATCATGCAGCAATTACCTGTTAAGCACAAGCAATCTAGTTTATTGAACAGAATATTACATTTCCATAAGATTCCCAAACATTGTTTTCTCCATATTCCAATTATCCTTAATTCTTGATACCTTCTCCATAAAACCAGATCGATATATTTATCCACTTTACATTGAATTACATTTTTGTTATGTTCAAGAGAAGTTGCTGTTATTGGTGGGCAATATGCATTAGGGAATGAAAGTTCTTTGCAACATACTTTTGCAAAGTAAAGGATCACACTCGTGCACTTGTTTTATGTACTAGGATATTAAACGGATCACACTCGTGCACTTGTTTTATGTACTAGGATATTAAACTGCATGCATCCACGTTCTGTCTGGTCATATGAAGGTCATTATTCAGTATTAGTCCCGCTTAAGCATGCCTGGAGGGTCCGAAACAGTGCTATTACATTAAGCATTGTTGCACTAAGATGGCCTTTCCAGTACTCAAACTTGCATAGCAAATGCTCCTTCTAAGTTCCATGTAGTACAAACACACACACACACACACACACATCTTTTGAAAATAATCCTGACTGCATTATGTACCCAGGAAATGCTGGTCATCAGATGGCAACCATAGATCGAATCAAGAAACTAATACTTTGCAAAAGCTTCTTGAAGGAAGCATTGCAGGCTGAATTTTCATTTCATTTACAAAATATAGGCTTCACAAAATGCATTGTACTTGCCAATCAATACAATAACATATCTCATTCTGCCATCAATAAAAGACAAGGTTTGATTCTGAGCTCATTTCTGACAAGGATATTATTCATAGCATAACAATGCATTTTCTCAAGATACACATTTCTTATATAACGGAATTCCTACAGGATAGCACAGCCATGGTGCTTTACCTTCTCGTCTTTTGGGGTAAAGATGACTTTAACTACCTCAAAAACCTCATCAACAGACTTTGCAGCATCAACCTAGAGGTCAAGGAAAATAAATCTGATGGTTATAGTAATCAAGCAATATTTATTTCAATATAGAAATAATTGCATGAACATGTTACCTTTTGAACTTTTCCCTTGGAGTCATAATACTTAACCACAGGAAGACTAGACTCCAGATAAACTTTTAAGCGCTTCCTTATTGTCTCAATGTTGTCATCTTCTCTACCCTTAATTAACAAGAAAAAGAGAAAAAAGAGGAATAAAGAAACATTAGAACATGGGATGAAAAAGATGGAACAAGCAAAACTAAGAATATGACTTCGAGAAATATGCTATGTCCATGAATATTTATATTACTTAGAGAGAGCTGTCACACTATTCCAACCTGGTTCCTGCTCAAAATACGCCTCTCCATCTCCTCTTCAGGACAATCAAAGAAAAGGACAAATGCTGGCTCGATTTTGGTCTGGATTATAATACATAATGTTAAGAATGCTATCCAAATGAAGCAGAAAGCTTAAGCAAGCACACACATGCAGATAATGGAAACAACTTCATGAGAAAACAGGTTTCACAAGATTGGAACTTAAGACCTTTACTGACCCCTCCCCTCTTTACCACTTAAGCTACAGTCTAAGGGGAATATATTGATACAGAAAATCGTGTGAAATACTTACAACAGCTTCAAAAGCAGCTCGGTTTTCCTCATTGCGGGGAAAACCATCAATCAGAAATTTGTCATTTCCACTATCCTGCATTGCTTTTTGGAGGAGCTTTATTGTTACCCCTGAAGGTACGATCTTGCCCTCCTTAATCATGTCCTGAATCATGGTTCTGTAGACCACAAGGAGCAAGATTACCCAAGTGTTCTCTGACAAAGTCAGGGCAGACATTATAAAAGTTCCAAAATCTAACACAACACCAAACCACATGACCAAATAGAACAATACATGAAAGGACATACAAGCCATCCCTGACTCAATATCCACACAAAAAAGGTGCAGAAAATTTAAGCGCTTGAAGGGTGATCCAAACAACTTATTTAACATCTCAATACAGGAACAGGCAGTACAGAGAAAAATTTCAAATCATTTGATACATTAGATGCAAAATGCACCCTACATTCCAATAAAAAAAGATGCTTGGTAGGAATGAATACCCAGACCACCAACTTTAAGAAGGAGCAAACCTAAACACTCCCATTTGGTATTCCTATACAAATATCCATCATCAACATAAAATGAAGAGTGAGCAAATTACTGAGCAAACCAAAAATGAGAGGAGGAAAACTCGCATGATCCTTGTGGTGTAGCAAGGAAAAAGAGGTTCCATGAAACATTCTAATTTTTTTTATATAGTGTACGTTTTAGTTTTTCAATGTATGTTCTATTCTATTCTTGGAAAACTTAGAACTATTTAGGAATCTTACTTCATTCAGGAAATTAAAACATTAATTAGATAATTCTCTATTATTTATGTTTTTTTTTCCTATTTGGATTAAAAACCCCTATTTAGTTTTGTACTGTTAGGGCTATATGGTGTCTAAAAAAGGAGCAACAAGCCTTTGTGGGACTAAAATTCAGTCATCCTATATCACCATGTCACTAAGATAAGATTGAACAGAAGAGGGATAGAATGATCACAAGCTTGAAAATTTACTCCCCCGCATCATTATAATAAACTGAATGTCAAGATATGGCAGTCGAAAACTTGTTACAACGGTCCCTAATACAAACTGGCTTATTTCTAGTAATATTTTTTAAGTTAATCACGGAAAAGTAGTGGCATTTTAAAATTGATAGAGACATCAAATGAAATGAGGGTAGCTAAATAAAAAAAGCGTGCAAGCCATACCCATTTTCAGAGCCAGATTTCATTTCTGCTCGAAGAAGATCTCCAGCACTGAGATGAGTATAACCAAAGTGTTTGACAATATTGGCACATTGGGTACCCTTTCCACTTCCAGGGCCACCTGATCAACCAGGTGTAGAAAAAAATTAAGAACGCAGAAGAGGAAACGAAGACAACTCCAAATAACCCAGATACGGATACAGTCTAACTAACAGTAATACAACACTTTATGCTCTTCTATCAACAATATTGTCAAGGCATGACAACATTATTTAATTAAGGTTTACAAAACAAGTGACGTCAGTAAAAACAGACAAACAATGAGTTATAACTAAAAACTGAAATGAAAGAAAAGTAAAAGGTCCTACCCAAAACAAAAACAACAGTAGGCTTCTTCTCAGCATCACCGGAAGTCCCCATGAGCGTTTTTCAACTGAAGAATCTGCAAAGACAGCACCACACCATAAAATTTGAGGAATAATATAGCATATGATGATTCTGCGTAACCAGCTAAATTCTAAATAGATCCAATACTGAGACACCGTACCAACAGGTAGATCTACTTCACTAGCCTCTGTTTATCAAATTTTACGTGATAGATCGGAAGCGAATGCAGGGTGAATTAGCAACAAATGTGAAATGCAGGTGCGAAAAATAAAGGGGATGATATCATTTAACATGTATAACTAAATCGATCTGAGAAAGGACAAATAGAAGCGAGATCTGATGCAGAGGCATGCCTTTCAGAGGTAGGGGGAAAGAGCGGAGGGAAATGTTAACAGCTTTGCACTGCAGAGGAGATGCTACTTGAGGTGGAAGGTGATCTCTCTCATATTTATACAGGAGGGAGAGGGGTGTGATTGCATAAAAATAACCTTCGGTATTTGTGAAATTACATTAATAAAAAATTGGAGATTGAAAAAAACATTTATTTAATAATATACTACACAGAAAGTTCCTTTTTTCTTCCTATTATATCTAACATACTTTTAAAATTATTATTGGGAGATTTTATATATATATATATATATATATATATATATATATATATAACATTTTTTTTATTATTATTATAAAACTCAGTAGGGTGATGACTTGTTAACGTGGTCAAATAATGCAGAGTATTTTTTTTATAAATATATTAAAAAAAATTAATTTTTTTAACATGAATATTAAATTATTATTTTTCCAAGTAAAATGCACATAAACATGGGTAAAAACACAATATAAAACAAGCAATTCTCATATTAAATTGAGCTAGAAGGTACCATAGCCAAACCTGATTATCAATCTATAATCTATTCATAATCCAGATAAGATTTTATTTTATTATAAGAAAAAATAATAATATTGTTTCACTTTTTTATTTAAAAAACATTAAAATGATATGTTATTTCAATTAATACAAATTATTATGAGTCGCCTCAAGTTGACTTCTATGTTAGGCAAGTTCACCGACAAACCAAGTTTCATAGCTATAGTTTTCAAGGATTTTACAAATTATTCAACGATCCACCAAGCAAAATTAATTTATCACTTAATCTAATATTTTTTTAGAAGAGAGAGAGAGAGAGAGAACAAACATCTATACCACTGGAGCTAGCTGCTGGTATCTGGATGTCGTTTAATAATGCAAAACATGGGACGCCTGAGTCAACAATATGGATTCCCCTGCGATAGCGAAGAATACAAATCTCGATGGAATAAGTGCAAATTTCACATCAACTGGAGAGCAGGACCACCTAGGCCAAATCAATAGTATTCTTTTTATTTTAATTATTAAAGTTGTTTTTATTATTATTAGTGAAGTTTTGTTCAAAGCCATTTCAATTAATTTTATATATTCTTAAATTAATAATTATATCACTTTTTAGTGATTTTAGTAATTATAGTATTAAAAATTTATTAGTCCCAAACTCTATACACAGAACCAACTTACTGGATGATTGAATCAACAGTACTCTTATTCCTATATTCTCCATCCTAGTCTGATGTGTGTGTGTGTATTAGATTCCAATCAACTTCACTCTCCTTCTAGAACCAAGGGAAAAAATATTGTAACCACGTTAAATTTAGTGACAGGCTTGACTGGGTCAACTCGTTTAGTGACAGTGCTAACTTGTCCATTGAAATCTTGTGTGTTTGTTTCGGGCATCCCCACTCTTACTAAATTCCGCAGCTATGGATCGGAAGAAGAGATGTAAGAACGCCCTCGCATTCATCAACACCAGCAAGACAGAGAAGAAAGTAAACAATGCGCAAAATATTCATCACCAAAGCTGAGTTACAGACAGCAAGATCCCCACCATCTGTTATGATGCGAGGCACAGAAGATCAGCATTCGACGAGAGTCCATGGAGAGTCCCCAGTTCTTCGAAGAGGAGGAAAGCAGCTGTATCCTTTCTTCGTCCTGATGACAAAGCTGCTTCTGGGTTTGCCGTGTCTGGAGATCATGGCACCAAATCCCCTGAAGTTTATGGTTTTGTTGGCTCCGTTACTACCGTTGTTGCCACAGGTGTCTTTAGCTTTCATTTTCTTGAATTTAGCATTCATGTGGAAATTACCTTCTGTACTTTCCTTGACATTCTGAACTCAAACCAAAAAGAAAGGAAGGAATATTTTAGTCGCTGGATGAAAAAAGTTTGGTCACCTTAACATGGAATCATATCTTGTTTGCCTTTTTTAATTCTTTGGCATTAACCGCTCCACCTTATCAGAAAGAGCAATACCTAAGTTCGATACTGACTTCCTCTGTTTTTGTGCGAGCACTTAATTTCTTAGTATGGGCATATGTTCCTGAGAATTGGTTGCACACAATTCGAATCTTATACTATCCCAACAAGTCTATGATCAGTCTTGTCTTCTAGATCGAGGAAAGTAAATGACGAATTGGCCTGGTTGTAACTTCAATTCTGCTCTTCAGGTAATGGGCATTGCTCGTGCCAACTTATGCCAGGTTGAGAATCTTATCGGCTCTGGTATTTTACGCTGGCCCCAGCTTCATGTGTGGCAACTTTCCTGAAACATGTGTGGCATCTTTCCTTACATTGGAATATAAATCCTCACTACTTCTCTGTCTTAAAACGAATGTAACTTACCATAGCCTGTTGAACCCCCAAGTAATTGGACTTCTGCTCTTGCATAGATTTAAACTTCATTCTGCGTTGCAATTCTACCACCAGGCTGAAAACTTAGAATGAGCCGAAAAGGAATGGTTCAATTCCGGTGAGCTCTAGCACATAGAACTCCGTATCTGTATTTGGGAAGTGACGGTTCCTATAGATCGCGAAGAATGTAACAGTCTTTTTAACTCTAGCACGTAAAACCGTGACACTTTGTTGGTCCTGCTTTCACATACAAACCTGCAATTGGCAACACGCCATTAATCAGTCATCCAGCTTCAAAAAAGAAGAAGAAAATAAAAAGGGTACCTGCAAAAGCAAGCAGACACACCAAATTCAAGTCAAAATCCAATCTTGATTATCCAAGATTCAAGCCATCTCAGAAGAAGAGAGAAAGAGGGTTACATTTGAAATAATTAGAGGTTTTGAGAAGAATGATGGTTGAGGAACTCTGCAATAGCTGAGAGAGACAAAAGGCCGCTCTCATCTTCGCTCTTTTTTGAAATCAAGAGATGCAAACAAACCATTTTTGGGGAGATCTATTTTCTTCCCTACTCCAGGAATTATGAGCACCGTCTACCTTCCAATCCTGATGGCCCAGCATCTTCTCTTATTCGGGGCTGGATTTTTATAATTGGGCTTTATAGTCTGCTTCCAGATCCAATGAACTAGTCCAGACTTTATATATATATATATGTTTTTGTTTTTGTTTTTTTTTTAAAAAAAAACTACAGATTTAAGACTAACGAGTCCTATTTTGCATTTTTAAAAATCAGTGAGTTAATTTTCTCTCTAAGCATTTATGTGCGTTAATACAAAATCCTGTAAAGATTTAGATATTAATAGAAACAATTTAGTTTTGTGTTTGTTTCTGGAACCGGCCATTTGGCCAATCCGTTCTTAATCAAAATGAGCTTAAATTAGGTTTTAATAGAGTTAATATTTTAAATAGATAAATAAATAAGACTTTACCATAGTTAGATCTCGAGTCAAGTGGAACTGGATTTGACAACTATTAAAAGGGACATGTACGGACATCACAACCAACCAAAGCATGTAAGGAATCAGAAGCAGACCAAACCATTCAATGATTCGCATATCTCACTCGCTCTGAAACTTAACCCTTTCTGATTTTGTTTCTCATCTCTCAGCCCTATCGAAACCAGATATACGACTGAAGCATGATATCCATTGCTTCCATTCAGCTTCTTCCTCCTCCTCACCACCACCACAGCACCCTCGTTTCTGCCTATCTCCACAAAACTACAATGTACCAGCCAGACCGCCTCAGATTTTTTCCCCACGTGTCATCCATTTCATCGAATGCTCGACCAGTCCACAGGTTTTTTTTCTGTCTTTCTCTTCCTTCACTGTCTCCCCTGCATTTTTCTGGCTTAATTTTTTTATTGCCTCGTATTATGATAGCAGCGGAAGTTCTTTGGCCTCTGTTGCTCCTTTGGAAGCTATACTTTTCGACATTGATGGAACATTGTGTGATTCAGATCCTCTCCATTTTTATGCTTTTCGCGACATGCTTCAAGAAGTTAGTAGTTTTCCTTCTTTTGATTTATAATATTCTCGTTCATGTATTCTGCAAAAAGAAGAAAAAAATAGTGGCAGATTGACTTGAAACGGGGCCATTGGTGTCTGCTTCCCTCACCACAGATAGGTTTCAATGGAGGGACTCCCATCACTGAGGAATTCTTCATAAAAAATATTAGCGGTAAGCATAATGAAGAACTACGCGAAATCCTCCTTCCTCATTGGGAAATCCAAAGATCCCGCAAGTTCTTGGAAGATAAAGAAGCATTGTTTCGAAGGTAACTTTATAATACAATCTTCTTTTCTATTAAAAGCTCAAAAGTTCTCTTTCCTTGCCTCGAGTAGGACTTGAATTGATAGAAATTAATGTACAGATTGGCAGCGGAACAATTACAGCCTATGAAGGGCTTGCAAAAGTTGTGCAAATGGATTGAGGATTGCGGGTTGAGAAGAGCTGCTGTTACTAATGCTCCAAGATCAAATGCCGAGCTCTTAATATCCATGTTAGGCCTGTCAGATTTCTTCGAAAGTCTTGTTCTTGCGAGTGAATGTGATCGAGTGAAACCATTTCCAGACCCCTATCTGAAAGCACTCCAAGAACTTGACATTTCTCATAAGCATGCTTTTGTGTTCGAGGTTTGCCTCTTTACCTCTAACCGCGGGCTTACTGTGTGTTGTGACACTAGATGGAAGAATATTTGAAATCAGGTTCCCCCTTTGCTGTAAATTTTGCTTTGCCAGGACTCTGTTTCAGGGATAAAAGCAGGGACGGGTGCCGGGATGCCAGTAGTGGGGTTGGGAACAAGGAACCCTGAACAGTTATTGACAGAAGCTGGAGCTGTTTTTGTTATTGAGGATTTTGATGACCCAAAGCTGTGGACAGAATTAGAAGAGCTGGAGATAAAGGCAGAGGTAACCACAACCACCAAATTGTAAAACTGATACAACAAGACTTGTGTGATCAAGGGGCAAAGCACATATATAATGTGACCCCCTGAGTGACTTATGTATGGCTGCATTGGCTGGCATAATACCTTGACCTAAAGAATGTAGAGCTTTATATATTGGGTTTTTGCTCCATTGTATTTCAAATGAAATGATCAAATAATTTTGAAACTCTATTAATCACGATGATGTGCCACAGATGTTCATGAACTACAAACAATGAAACCAAGGAAGATCAAGCTGAGTGGCTGGGAAAGCAACTGAAAGAGAAAGGGTGACGATGAGAGAAGAAAAAAAACAAAAGCAATCAATAAATACATATTACACCAGGAAATCTACAGGTTTCCAGGTGTAAAACCATCAGATGCATCTACTACAACCATCAACACTGTAGAGAATTTCACCCGCCATGAGTCTAGATCGTCAGTTTAAGTGACTATAATACAAGCTATTTCATATATATATTCTCTCTATCGAGCCCACGATACAGAATCAACTTCATCCCTGGCTGCCTTGTATAACTCAAGCCTTTTTGCACATTGTTGTCTTCTTTCCATCAACGCAGGGTCTTCATCTAACAATTGTGAAAACTGGTTACCCTGAAAAGCATGTGAAAATTATTGGCTGTCTGAGAAAGCAATCGCGTGCTTGGGCCAAGCAATTAAATTGCCGGTGGCCAAAATACAAGATGTAAGCAACCATGAATCTAACATGAATGCATGAATTTGATGCTACGATCCGTACAAAAATACGAGGATGCTAGAAAGAGTACCTCTTTCTTCCCGATTTGTGTATAGAAGTAATTTAGCAATGAATGTTTCGCTTCTTTAACTTGGCAATGCACCACTGCCTTGGGAATTGTGTTCCTAAGTGTCTCAGACACCATACCAACATAAGAGGACACGTTTGACCCTATCCTCCTGAAGTGCATCTCTGAATATCGGTCAATGGCTAGGTTGGCTGGGTTGGCTTGGTTGGCTGGGTTGGCTGGGTTAGCTGGGTTTCCTCCTTTATTATCCACTTCCTGTGGAAGCCTTCGAAAGAAATCCACAGTCAAATAAGAAGATTCCATATCAACTAATCGAAGAACTGTCTTCTTACTCTCCTCTCGGAATCTCTCCAAGGCTTCATTAGCAGCAGCAGCCAATGCAGCTTGCAGAGAAGGAAAGCGCCTCAATTCCTGTTTCAAATTGAAAATTAACGCTCTTACTGATCGAAGCAACATTGGTACTTGACAATATTATTTAATAAAGAAAAACAAATAAAGGCAAAAAATGTAAATTATACCTGAGTTTCTGCAATTGACTTTCTGACAAGCTCTTTTAAGACAAAGTGGACCTAAATAACAATTTCCACATCAGCTAAAGGAACAGGTGAAATCTCCATGAAAGATTTTATTTCCATGAAGAAATTTAATGTAAACCTAACAGAAGGTAGATACAGAAAGTTAGACTACCCACAGCATCCGCAGAGGCTTCAGCCGGGCCCCTAAAATAATTCAGTGAGCTCTCAATTAGACGACGGTATCCTTGCTCTGGAGCAATCAGATGCGGCTGATAACCGTCTGCCTCTGAGACCACCCTCCTTACATTCTGCAGAGAGAGATGTCGATCAAATGGCAGCTTCCTTAAAGCAGCAGGGAGCTGATTATCAAAAACTCCATAAATCCGGTCACCTCCAGGTCGCCTGGAATAAAAAATCCAAAGTTCTCGTGACACCACTTATCACTCCATCATTTTTTACCCAGGGAGAGAAATTAACCGATTCATCTAAAGATGTGAAGGGACTAAGAATTTTTATTCTAATTGATGTAAAAAAAATTATAGCCATGCATATATGTAAAAGCAGAATGCACGGTGGTTCATCCGTAAAAGAATTCAGTTACCAGGGCTGAAACTGGAGAAGGTAAGTGCAAATCTTTTTGATCCCAAATAGTTCATTAGGGTTTAGAAATTAGAAGAAACTGAACCATACATATATGTAAAAGCAGAATGCATGGAGGTGCAAGTGCAAATCTTTTTGATTCCAAATAGTTCATTAGGGTTTGGAAATCAGAAGAAACTGAATCACTTGCAGAAAGGACTTTCCTTCAAGTATATAAATATAATGAAAACTAGTGACATAAAAGGTCAGGGTGACAACTTTCTTTTAGGGAATGGTTATCATGAATTACTGGGAACATAGTAATTTCCAATGTTGCACTCCAACTTCAAATAATTGGGAATTTAAATTCTTTTAATATAAAATTAGGAAAAGAAAATAAAATCAAAGAAATTTTCTTTTGGGGGGGTTGGGTTAGAACTTTCCAAATTCAAGGTCATATTTTTGGTGTAGGTAAAAGAGTAGAAAATGATTACCCTCCATCCAGATGCTCCTTGAATACTTTGTCAAATGCACGGCAAAGTTCCAATATGGTGTATAATTGAGCCTAAAGCACAAAACATCAGTCATACATGAGGAATAAAAAAAATGTTGGCCAGTAATGGCTAGGGAAGAAATAGGCTACTCACCCCTGCATCAACAGCAATAGGTCTACCCAGATGCTCCATCTCTGATTCAAGCTCATCAATGGTTTTGTTAATCAAGGATGTGATACTTGGTATGCGAGCCCTAATTGCAGACTCCAAGTGCTGAAAGCATGGTCACACCATTAAAATGATGCCATAATTTTATTTAATTTCTGTGTTTTGGGAAAAAGAAATCCTGGAGTCAATACAACATGTGGAATATCAAACCTTTGAGAGAAGTTTTGCCAGATATTCTGAACCCATTTTATTGGATAAATGCCCATAATCAGGATTAGTTGCAAAATACTCGCGTTCCTTGCGCCTTGCCACAATCATGTCAACATTCTTATTAATATCAGCTTGGGATCGGTTCACAATTCCAACCCAAGGATGCTGCAGCCGATAAGATCTTCCTTCCAGAACCTTAAGTACAAACAGCAATGCTATTTTTAATTCTTAATTATGAAATAAGAATTTTCATTTGATTTTGAAATAGAAATAGAAATTACAATGAGGGTGTGTTTGAGAGTGTGAGCAAGGGCAGTATGTGCCCGAGTTGTGTGTGTGTGAGAGAGAGAGAGAGAGGAGGGGTTACATCTAATGCATTGGTTCCTTTGTCCATCAAATCCAACTTAGTCAGCACCCCAAATGTTCGATCACCTAGGCAAAGTGATGAAAAAGAATAGGTAAGGGAACCCTAAACCAAGTACCAAAATGTTTCCAGTAAATTATAGCTCAGGCACTCAGCTATATGTGGTAGAAGCAAAAGGGCAAATACCTGAGGGATCCACTTCCCTAGCAAGCTTGATAGCATCTGAAGTTGCTATATCTTGATTGGCTGGGGATATAGCAAGTATAATACAATTCGGCTGCAAACATTTAGTTTGATCGATTAGAACATAAAACATGCACGGGTAATGATATCATTTGGATGCAAGAAACATTGTGCATTTCTTATCTCTGTCACACATCTATGCAATTCATCACAGAACAAAAGTCTTAAACTTCTCAGGCACCTGTTCAAGACACATTTTCAAACCAGGTCAACACATTTAGTTTGATCAGTGAGAGCATAAAAACATGCACAAGGAAAGATCTCATTTGGATACAAGAAACATTGTGCCTGGCACATAATCAAAAGTAAAGTCTGGACTGCCCAGGCACATGTTCGACACAAATTTTTGAACCAGGCCATTTCATTTATCACTTAAATTCCAGCATGAAATGTCAAAATGTTATGGATGCATCCTACTTTTGAAAGTTCCACCGGTTCCTTGGGACATGAGAAATAAAACATGTAATATAGAAGACAGGCTAGAATGATGCAACCATGTATAAAATATCACGACAATTTAAGCATATTGTGTTGAAACACAACAAAACTTGTCCAACTGACACCATTTCCCAGTTTAAAAATGAAATGCAAGGCATCATTACCTTCTCAACATAAGCACGGACCATCATCTCGATGTCTTGAACTATACTTTCAGGCTGTCCCTCTGAAGATTAAAATATTTGTTACCATTCAACACTAATATATAAAACTAAAACATGTGCTAACATGAATACAAGAACACCAATTAAAGCAAAACCATACCAACAGCAACTTTTGTTAAACCAGGTAAATCAATCAGGGTTAAGTTGACAACTGCAAAACAAAGCAGACGGAAGTAAACATAAGTTCAAATCTTGAGCATAACACTGATGCAAGACAGCACAGATAACAGATAACAACTCAAGATAACAGCACAGATGACAACTAATCCACGTGTTCAAGATCAAATAAAAATGAAAATAAATCAATCACGCGCCATTTGGAGAATAGATGCTGAGATGGATAGGAACAGGAGAGATTTGTTTGGTTTTCCCAGTGATTCTATCGGTTTCATCCTGAATTTCTTTTCGCACCACAGCTGCACATTAAAAAAAAATCAGCAACAATTTTATCAAATTGACAAGAAAATAAGTAGAATTCAAGCAATAATAGGACTTCTAAAATACCAAAATCACTGAATCGCCGTTTCGGGAGATGAAGAAATTCAGCATACTCTTGTGACCCGTCCTCAGTCTTATGCAGCTGCAGTACCAGAGGCCTCCTTGTCACAATCCCTGCAATTAAAATTCATGAGAAAAAAAAAAAAAATAGCCCATGATCGAACATCTTCTGCTCTAAAAATACTCATAAAACGAAAAGGGACAAAAAAAAAAAAAGGCACAAACCTGATCCTCTGGGAAGAAAGTCTCGACCGACAATGCTTTCCAAGACTGAAGATTTTCCTGAACTCTGCTCTCAACATCCAAAATCAAATCAAAATCTTATAAATATTTTATTTTTATCCCTAAAAAATCTGGCCTTGTCTCTTCTCCACACGATAATTTTCAAAAACTCTCTCAGATATCTTTCTGACTATAAAAAGATTCAAACTCTGTCTTTAGTTGAGACGAAAACAAAACAAATGAAAGAGGGCCTTGTTACCTGTCCACCAACGACGGCAACAGAGGGAAGAGCTTCCCAAAGGGAAGAGAAAGCGTTATCACCGCCACCATAGTCTCCGAGAACTGTACAGGCTTTCTGGATTCTATTTACTAACCCTATCAAGCTCTCCATGGTAGCCATCTTTGAAAATTTTCAAAAAGAAAACCTAAAACAAGCTCAAAAATCTGTTTTTTTTTAGAACAAGTAAGAGCAGAGAAGTTTCAACGAAGAAAGATACGTTTGGCTCTGAGGTGCCTGTTTTGTTAGAGACGTCAGTGTCGATGGCTTGGTCCCAGTGTAGCAATCTCTATGCCGGTATTCTTTTCTGGTGGCCACTTGGCTTCTTCGGCTTGGCTTTTATGATTTTACTGTCACGCGTTCGAGTTTTTTTAAATTTTGAACGTTGGGTAAGTTGTGGACCACATTACATAATTGCAGAAACAAAGCCGTTTTCCTTGCAGGCATCCATTCATTTTTTTCTGAATTATTTGTTTATTAATTAATTATTATTTGAGGATAAATTATTAATGCTACTTTTCACCTAGTTAAAGATGCTTGATACAGATTTAGTATTTAAAATATTTTTTATATGATAAATATTAAATTATTATTTTTGGCTTTTTATAGTTTTAACGTACTATTTTAAGTAAAAATCAATATAATTCCAAGTGAAAATTTATTTTAAAAAATACTCTGCATTATAATCTCGAATATTCAATGTATTTGATAATACAATTGAGAGTGTTTATAAAAAAATAACTTTAAATTAAAATTATATTTAAATTTCTTTTTAGAAATGACATGAAAAATGATTTTTTTATTTTATGTTATTTTATTGAACTTAATGAAGAAAACAATGCATTTAGTGTTAACCATTTAACCATAGTGATGAATTCAAGCTTAGATTCGACCATAAAACACATAATTCAAGCTTATTTTTATTTAATATTAACATATAAGATAATCTAAAAACTTTTTTAAAAATATTTTTGCCACTGCATTTCAATAATATTTTTCAAAAAAAATAATATTTTTTTAAAATTTAGATTTTCTGTATTTTTAAATCATTTTGATATATTAATGTTAAAAATAATTTCAAAAAAATAAAAAAATATTATTTTAATATATTTTTAAACAAAAAATATTTTTACAAACAATCTTAATCGTACTCTTAAAAAGACCCTAAACCTAAAATAATTATAATAACTACATTTTAAAATAGCATGGATGTTTCACGTGGCGTTTCAAAAATATTTTTTAAAAAATATATATAAAAATATTATTTTAATTTTTTTATATTTTTAGATCATATCAAAAATAATTTAAAAAATATAAAAAAAATATTTCCAAAAACTAACTCAATTACCATCGCAATCAGCACGAAAGTTAACTTCTAATATAATCTCTAATTCATCATTATTTTTTTTAAATCACAAATTCTACCGTTATATCCGTCATGATTGCAATGGCGCCAGATAACGTTTTTCATGCGCGATACGGCACTTTTTTTTATTAATGTTGTTAATATGCATCATCCATTGACTTTATAATTTTAATCTGGAAGAAAACAACTATTTTATGGAGCCACGGGACAAATAAAAAGCGCACAGCTCAAACCATTCGACTATTTCCAATAACAACTCAATGATGAAAGCATTCGACTATTTGTATCATATGCATTACAAATTTAAGCATAACATTTTACAGTTGCTTGAGCTCATGCATATATATATAATTACAGGCCACCACTAAAGCGTAGTTTTTAAAGGAACGCATAGCAAGCTCAGATTCACGTCCATTTTAAGAGATCTCAGCTGGCTTAACTGTGCAGGCGGGGAGCTAAAGAGCACAAAAAACCATGGAGGAGATCACAGAAAACTGAAATGCGAGCCCATTATAAGAGCCAACTAATCAACAATTTAATGGAGTGGAAAGCATGCAATGCTCTTGCCAAACTGTGGCAGCATAAAAATCATCGACAACATATCTGAACGTAACTTGTCTCTCCCACTGGCTAGGCTTGATGACAAATTTGGTGCATATTTCTCAGGTTTCAATCCTCCTTGTAGACCAATGTTGGGTAATCTGGACTCCACATGTTGTTCTTCACATACTCCACAATTTCCTCCTGTAAATCAGGTGGGAGTGTCAAATTGAAAACTGTCTACAATTGGCCCCGCTAAGTACGCATAAGACTCAGGAACTACCATGCAGTCCAGATCACCAAAAGATCAGAATAACTGATGAAAGAAGGTTTCAAATTCCAATGCTATTTAGGTACTGTTTCTTTATAAACAAATTAGGGTGGAATGAGTTAGCCAAGAATTCCCAATTGCTAGAATCAGCCAAGATATAAACAGAAGAAAGTTTCCCAAATACACCCTGCTAAACTTCGTATTTGACTTTCTTGTCTAGACTACAACACACCTACACCCGTTTCAATGATGAGTCGACCCTTCAATGACAAGCAATTATTTGCATTCATTGCAGGTATTGGGGTGCAAAAATGTAAATAAAAAATTCAATGATCAATGAGAAACCAGTGCTGTTTTCAAATATTACACATCCATGTCATTTCAATTTTCAGATCCCCCAACTAAGCCTCAATCCCAAACTAGTGGATATGGACCTTTTTGTGCAATTCACATGCAAAAAATAAAACACCTGACTATATTGCTAAGAGTACAGGTTCAGGTAAAAAAATCCTCTAATTAAATAACTAGATCATCCATAAGGATGCAAGCAAGGTGGGCAACTTCTATCATGAATGATGCTATAATAAATGGTTTTCAAACAAATATAAACACACCTGGCTGAGTTTCTGGAGCTCCCTAGCATCCATTTCACGATATCCCTCTGCAAGATCCTCTTTTATGGCTTCCTTCACCACAGCTGCAGCCACTTCCTTCGTTATATCTCGTATTCTGCAAACATGTACAAAGCTATGAAGTCAGGATCACACACGCACAGCCTTTATATTGCAAAGCTTTTTCAGCTCACTGGATAGAAAATTGAAGAGATAAAAGTATGTACCTAGATGTTGAAGGGTATATGATTCCGTTTAGAACCTCATCCTCTGCCATATATGCAGCTAGGCTGTAATTTTCAACTTGAAGTCAGACAATCAATATTGAAACATAATTGCCAAAAAAGAGAGTAAAATTAAGCATCTTTCTTAGTGATTCTGAAGACAGCCAGTACATTATTAATTTGTTTTCCTGGTTATGTCATAGTTATTTAAATTTTTTGGAAAAGCAACACCGACATATTTAATCCAAAATATTTATAAATTCATGAATTGTCTTTGGATGATGAGCTATTAAAATTTTCACAATTTGTAGATAATTCTTCAGTCGAGAAAGGATATAAGGAATACCATTCAGCTGCAGCCTGGAGCATGCCATCAGAGATGATCCTAGACCCAGAGAGTAGAGTCCCAAGTCCAATACTGCAAGGATAGAAGCGTCAATAGTTGGTAAGAAAATTGGAATAAGCATACCTATATTAGTTTAGCTTGAAAAGGTTTAATTGGAAAAACTAACCCTGGAAAGAGATACATGTTGTTTCCCTGGTTGCAATGGCCAATATGACCATTTCCTGCATTATCAAAAGTTTTAAAAAACTCTTTCAATCATGTTAATAATTTCAAGTAAACTCTTATTTGGAGAAAATAAAGAGATGGACTACAGACATGCTTGGCATGTCAAAAGAACTATCCATCTCAAGTTGAAATGTAGCAAAAGATGGTTTTTGAGCAACAAAACAAATTACAAAGCATTGGTGCTTCATTAATTCGAAGAAGCATTTATCTAGGATCAAATTAAAACGTTTAAGCCACGATGCATACCAAGATCCACATCTTGGAATGGACTTCCACTTGCAAAAAGAATATTGTCACCCACGATGGAAAATGCATCTTCGGGGGTGCATTCAGCTGTCAACAAAGGGAGGAAAAGGGAAGACAAAATAAGAAAAAAAGAAGAAGCATACATTAGGTCAATTCAAGAAACAGTACAAAAACCAGGCATTGTGTCTTACAATGGGCAAGAAACCAGAAAAAAAGGGAAAACTTTATACCATTTTTTGTGGGATTTGACATGGCAAAGATGGCTGGCCTGGTTGAAGTTGAACCTTTGAGGGCCTCTAATACCTACAAGTGTCCACACATCCAGTTCGTGTGAAAGGTTATTTATCACTTGTACAATCCTTCATGTGTGCAAAAAACTTTCTAGCTACGTAAAAAAATTGGTGATAAATTCTCATGTATCCTTCTGTATATCGTGTACAATAAGAGTTTGTTTGGATTATAACAGGGTTAGATGGGTTTTCTACCTCCTTTGAGAACAAACCCCCAACTGCAGATAATCCAAGAAGCACATCAGGCTTCACTTCTCGCACCTGGTTAGGAAAGATCAACCAAGATGAGGACAGTGATGAAAAAGCAATAATCTTTTAAAAAGTAAGATGGTTTTGTCCTAAATGATTTCACCCAGATAGCCATAGTTGTACATAGAAGATTAACTATCAAAAGGGAGAGTTTTACACACCACTTCTGCAAGACTTGCACCTTCCCTTAATCCTTGACGACTAGCTTCTTTGACCTTCCTTGCAAATGGCAGAGCTTCCGGATCAATATTTTCACGTTCCTCTGTAATAAGACCCTGGGTATACACAGCAACAAATCCAATTATCACATCGATAATGGAAAGGGCATTTGAAATACAAATGACAAGCTAGTATCAAGAAAGAAGATCCAGCTCAAACATTCATTAAATTCAAAGTACAACAGCAACAAGAAGAGAAGATCGTAAGAGCATACACAAGATTATCTACGTCAATCACTGCAGCTTTACAATGCCTTGCAGCAGTGAAAGTTGCTTCATAAAACAGAAATTGTGCAAATCTAATGGACATAGATATAAAATAATAAACTTAAAGCTTATGACCATGCAGTTGTGCACTAAAGGATATATGACTGGCAAGCAGGGTGGTGTGAGTTTTTCTCCGCTATGAACATATTAGGAAACAGGAAATGTATATTGAAAAATACAATGCATATATAGAATTTGAGGACAATAACTACCATTTCTCACCTTAGCATCAACTACCCAGAACTGTCTTCCTGCACTTTCAAAAGCAGATTCATTATTTCCAAGCATTCTAGCCATTGTTTTCCTGGCAGCATTGAGAACCCCTATTCCTGCACTGCAGGTGAGCAAAGATTATGCAAACAAGCCTTAGTATATTGTACCATACATGCAAGTGCCAAGTGCCATTTTATTTGCCCTGAAACATTTAACTGAATTACCAGCAACCAAGCCTCTAAGAGCACGACAAGTTCACAACATTTCAACTATCTGAGTCAAATTTCAGTTTAGTTTCCATCATTCAAGGATAATTCCAACTCCTAGTCCCTGCTTGTTAGTAAATTTGTCTTGTCTTGATTTTTGTATTGCAAAGAAGAGGAAGACAGTTTTTATGGAGCATTCTATGCTTTCATGCAACAAATCAATGAAATGCAACTTCTGAAAATTAGATTGCTACAAAAAACAATCTTGACTTTCCAGGTGTAAATCAAGTATTGAGATGATAAAAACTTTGGACATTACATGTCCAGTCCACCCCAAATTATTTATTCTTGGGTGTTGACAAGGACAAACAGGTTACCTTCCAGCACCAGCAACAACAATCTTTTGCTTTGGAAAATCAATCATTGGCCTTCCTTGTGCTCTCACAGCTCCTAAAAGACCAGCTATAGCAACCCCTGCCGTTCCCTGTGCCATGGAGTGGCATCAAATCATGCAAGCAGATTAAATATTTTAATGTTGAAACTATGAGATTTGCATACTCATATAATACAACATTTGATTCATTAATTCTGCAAACTATTCACACATGTCAATTCTATCAACAGAATAAAAAATCCACTGAAGCTAATGGGCAAGTTTTCAAGAAGTTGTGACGAAATAAAGTCACAAAAAGTCAATCTATGCATTGAATAAGTACGACACAGACAAGGAAACAAGCACTCAAATATTAGACATGTTCTTTCACTAGGCTTAGTCCAGTCAATTCATTGGGAAATCATCACAGCCATATAACATATATCTTACTGCAAGTAGACCCAAATCAATACCCTCATTACCATTCTTTATAAGGGTTTGTCATGAAGGTAAAAGAAGGGAAAGTGTGTCGTTATAATTTTTCCATAGTTCAGTTAAGTTCTAGGGTAGGGGATTGTTAAGGGAATTAACAGTTTTACCCCAAAAGCCTTGTGCAAGGGGCAGGATGGCAAGGTTCTGAGGGAGAAGTGTGTGTGTGTGTGTGTGTGTGTGTGTCTTCTCTCTCTTCCTCAAGCTTATAACCCATTTTTTCTCACTTCTACTTACATTTTGCTATCGGGCTCCACTAATGCAGCTTGATGACATTTTCTTTAATTTCACATCAGATAAAAATTAACTTAATTCTAAGCTCCTTGCAAATCATTCTAAAAAAATAACTTTTTACAAACTAATTTGATAATTACCTTAGCAATAATCCACGTTTATGTCTAATGTCATGCAAATTATTTATTAAGGGATGGGATGGGATTATGATTATTTCCTATACGCCTTGTTATTTTCAAACTCGATTTTCTGGCTGACAAGGGAAAATAGGATCTTTGGTTTGAAGTGCAGGGCCTACATTGTGTTCCTTCTGTTTTGCATATGTGCCTGTAATCAAATCCTGTGCTCATTCCATTCTATCTACTTCTTACTACAAAATTACCATCAATCTAAAACATCCTCACTTAATAACTATTTAAGGCTGTATTATAGACTGGGGGTTGAAATACAGAGAAGTGATCATATTTACTTCCTATATTTGCAAAGATTAGCCAAACAAGCAGTGTTGCAAAGTGACTAGTGCATTCACAATATCCTCTGTAATCCACTTCAGGAGAATAATAAGGTGCTGTGTTATTAAATACAGATACTAAATTACCTGGACATCATCGTTGAACATTCTGTAGGTATTCCTATATCGCTGCAACAACTTGAATGCCCACTTACTTTGAAAATCTTCAAACTGAATAAACATAGTCCATTAGTAACTCCCACAAATAGTAAAAAATTGGAGAGAAGGAGAGTCTAATGATGTCTAACTAGACTAACTATACATAAAAATTGAAGCTACCTGCACAATCACATGTGGCCAGCGAGTAAACACTGCCTCCATGAATTCATCAATGACTGCAATATACTCATCACCATCTAGACGGTGTTCTTGTAATCCCAAATCTATTGGAAAAGAATAGCACAAAGTGTCCCTTGTCATTGAAACAAGTTGAACATATATAACTAATACTAATAAAATTCTAATAACTGCATGATTATATGGTGGACAATGTCACATAGGTGAACGGCTCTATTATAAATATAGATGATTTTCTTGTGATGTCCTAAAAGATCTTCAAAATATTCAAGTAGAGAGATACACTCACACAAGGGATCTTTGAGCAGCTTCTCATTGTTAGTTCCAACATCAATCATGACAGGAAGCACCTAGTACATGCAAGAAAACAATGGTAAAGTTCTATAAAAAAAAAATAGTCTACTTCACCGAGGTAAAAGTTTAAAGATGAAATTAAGAATGGCTGAGTCTGAAAAATAGTTGAACAAAAAAATGACGAGAGTAATTATACACATCAAGAATTCATTAGTGGATGTCGTGAATCTGCAAGAAAATAATCCAGCAATATATAATTAACTAGAAGACACACTTGCTCACAAATTTCATAAATTTTACCTTGTCATCAAGGTAGAAGCATTACAAGGAGAAGGAAAATGTTCAAAAAAAAAAACAGTAAAGAAGAAATAGGAAGGAAAAGGAAAAAAATTCAAACAAATCATCTTCGTGAATATAATATTAGGTCCTACTGAAATTAAATACAGCATAACATGAATTCAGATGCAACAAGGTAGTAATTCACATTACCTACATTGTTAATGTATTATATCACATTTTTCAACATTATTTATTCCTGATACATGGATAATTACAAGAAATTGAAGAATTGACATTGCATACTGTGATGAAAACCTGTGTCATCAATTTGGCACAACTTCTGGTTAAAGACCTGCTTTCTCATACAAGTTCCATCTATAGTTTAATAACTATGTCCATGAATTTTCTGTTCCAGACTCCTTGGGTGGAAATACAGTTTACTAGATGGTGGGCATGATCAAACGATTATCAGGTTGTTATTGGGAACACGGCTGGTAATGGACAAAACATATTTACTTCTTTTCTGGAACATTTATAGTACAAATAGGTAAAAATTGTTTATTCTATACAGGCATGTAAACAAGAATATACCCTTTGAGGATTTATCCCAGCAGCAGCAACATACAAATCTAGCTTCCCAATAGCAATACCAATTCCCTGAACTCCAAGATCTCCAAGACCCAATATCCTGCTTCCATCCGTAACAACAATCATGTCAACCTGTAGTCATCGAGAACAAAAGAAGAGTAATTAAAATATGCAATTGATATTCTAAGTCTAAGGTCCTGCGTGTACTTCATCAAGGCATCCTGATGGCCCTTGCATGATGATCATGTGGTTATAACACAACCCTTCTATTTTCTTTTCAGTTTATATTCCCTCTATCCCTTCTTGCTCCTGTCATCCCAATGGAATAATAATTCAAGACACAGAAGTCCTGTGTTAAATGCATGACTGATAAATGCAAGATACCTGCTCAGCTGGCCAGTTATACACCATGGACATCATTTCTCCACGGTCTTCAGCGCTGAAATACATTCCTCTTGGTCTTCTGAACAAACCACTATAATTTTGGCAAACAAGACCAACTGTTGGGGTATAAACTATGGGTGCATATTCCTCAATATTAGCAATTAGAACCTGTCAGATTCAGAAATAGTATTATGACCTGGTATATCATAGACAGAATAAAGAAGCCTATGAGGTTAGGGTGAAATGCAAAAAGAATACATGAAAAATTAGAGCATCTGATAGAGCGTAGCAGAGAAATGATTCCTAGTACACACCATAAGTTTACATCGATGATGGAGAGGAAGAGAAACTGATACTTAACAAATAAACAAACACCTCTTAAACCAAGGCTGTCAACCAACTAACATCATAACGGGATGTCTCACTGTGTGCAAACCAGTGGCCGGAGAAATAACAAAGAAGGGGAGAGATTACAAAGATTAAGAGCAGGGGAACTTTTACAGGAGCCGCAGGGAGTTTCCCCCAGAGTTCTAGCAAAATGAAAACAGCGATGTGCACATCCAAGCTTTCACAATAAAAAATATTTTCTCTATCAAGCACTGTTAGCAGGTTTTATAGCTAGTCATCAACCAGCAACCACAAAAACAGACGTTGTCAATGAATTCTGCTGCTGCTATACCTCATAATCGGTGTGACATGGCCAGAAGTCAGGTTTTGACATGGGAACAAAGAGCATGAAATGGAACTCAAACACTGAACATTCATATCTACTGAAAATTCAGAGTCCAAAGCATGAAGCAGATAAATGAGCTAAAACAGCAAAAATTCAATCCACATTAAACAGCGCCAAATCAAAAAAACTTGATTAAAATAACTCAGATGTAAAATTAGTGGGGGGGAGTAAATCACCTGGTAATACATGGTCTCATTCCTATCATGTAATCGATTAAGTATCCGCCACTTAGCCAGCGCGTATGGATCAGATGGTCCGTCTCTTGCTTGCACTTCAAGCCTCTTCAAGTCAGCCGCTGTCATTTATCAAAACAAGTATTCGCTTAATATTCTGTTTCAGATAAATAATTAGATAAAAAATACTCAGAGCAGCTCAGAATTGGAGAAGAAAACATACTGAAGCGTTGGATTTGCTGTTCAGAAGTCATGACATTGGGAGGGAGAAGTCCCCGTAGATCAAGACGGTCGCGCTCTGTCATTGAAAACGCTGTTCCCTTCATAAAATTAAAAAAAGTTACCAAAATTGATATTAGAGTGAAAAATAATTATTGAATTGTCATTGATAATACCTTGTTGAACCAGGGATCGTGAAGAATATCAAGGCTCCGTTTGTGAACAATGGTAGGACGGTGTCCCTCCAATGTAGTGAAATGTCTAGTAGCCTGCATAATTGCCGCCGGATTCGTCATTCTTTGTTTGAGACGTTTCATCAGAGACGAAGACGCTCTGATCTGATTGGAAAAATTTGGCATCCTTCCTTTGTGAAGACTGACGATCAGCGAACAGAGAAACACAGTAGTGACACTGCAAAGAAACACGGTGGTGGAATGGGTAGTGAGTGGCTGGGAGAGAAAGCAAAGGAAAAATAATGTATTTTTTTTTAGTGGGAAAGATTGAAAAGTCAAAGAGTTCGCCTTCGTTTCTCTATCTTTAATGCTTAATAAATTATTCGTCTATTTTTATATGTATTTGTTGATGGGAATAGTTACAAGAGATGTCATGGTAATTACTGAAGAGACTAACGCAGAACAGTGATTCTGTGATTTAAAATTATTCTGATATATTGATATTAAAAATATTTAAAAAAATAATACTAATTTTAATGTATTTCTAATAAAAAATATCACTTATTTTTCTTTTCTATTTAAATTATCTTTTTAATGTCATTCTTATTTCAGCCTGGATTAAAAAATATATATACAAATATTATTTTAATTGTAAGAATTTTTTTCACGTTGTTATAAAATATAGTATACAATTCAAGCTTGAAAAATCCTAATTTTTTTTTTTAGTTTAAATTTTATATTAAATTATAAATATTATTATGTATGATCTTGTCCACTAGATAGGCTCAAGAGAAGAAAAAAACAGCTAATTATGCAGTGATATAATAAATAACATTTTTTGTATTAAACTGTGAAGTTGAAAAAAATAAACAATAATTTTTTATTACATGTTTCAAAAAATCAAATATTTATTTATTAATAATCCAATATCAAACAATAAAATTGAATAAAATTTCATACTAAATAAAACAAATAAATGAGATGATACAAAATTAAAAAAATACTCAAAAAAGAAATACACACACACACACACACACACACATATATCAAAATGGTTTCATCACATATCTAAATATCAAATATATTAATATTAATCAAATAATTTTAATAAATCAATGGATAGTATAAGACTTGAGTGGATTTGAGGGGGGGGGGGGGGTATGATTATCCATTTAAAAAATAAATAGATCATCAATGCATCATGGGTAAATCACAGTTCACACCCATTTTGACCCGGCCCATACGCCCACTGGCCATTGGCTACCTCGAGGGCTAACCGATAGGAAATTTAGGTTTGGGGACGGGTTGATTGATAATACACAGTACATGATGTTGATCATGGAAATCAAGCAGAGTACCCAAAAAGTAAGCCCACCCTGGGCTACTATTGGGCCTCGAAACAAATCTCCAAAGCTGGACTAGGTCCACCATTGATCTACACTGTATAGCCCAGTAGCTCCCCATGCAGGGATGTGATTGAAAAGCAGAGTAAAGAAAGAGGTTTATTTAAATTTCTATACTCGACAGATATTTTTGTCAATGTGAAAGAAACGAGACGATTTCCTCTCATCCCGGCAAGAAGAACGCGTTCATCCTTTTCTTTTCCTGACGACGTCGTCGTTTTAAATATTTTTACAGCTAAATTTATCTTCTTTTTTAAAATGTAGCCTAAACTAACCATGAATTCGAAGCGTTCCCTATTTCTCAAATTCCTATGCCATACGCGCTCTTTTTATATCAGTGACATCATTTTTCATTTAATTCCTTAAATTTATATAACATGTCTCGCATTATTAATAATGAATAAGCTAAATTTCTATGCCATGCCCGCCCTATCTTCAAATTTAACTTGAACATTATAGCTTTTAAAGTATACATATTTATTTATATACGTGTATATATATATATACACACACACATACACAAATAACATGCGCGTATGTGAAAATTGCCAAAGTAAACAACATTATCTTATAATCTCCAACAATAACAGAACATAATCTCATCCGGTTCTTATTTGGTATTGTTTTTTAAAACTATTTTTTAAATACTTTTAGATTTTTTATATTATTTTAATGTGTAAATATAAAAATAAAATAAAAAAACAATATAATAAATATTGCTCTAATCTTTGACCTTGAGGAGTTCTACTTGCAGCCGCGCCACGCCCGCGATCGGTAAACTGGAGGCTCCGACCGTCACTCGATTTATGCTCGTAAACATTGACCTTGACTGATTTATGCTCCGACCGTCACTCGATGTCAACGATGATAATACCTCGACCGTCTCCTTCAAATAACTAGACACAAAGAGCTTGTAATCAAGCACGTGATCAAGTGACTAATCATCGGCATTTTCTAAGGCAGGACAGCAGAATTAACTTGCAGCCTCTGCTGGAAGGAAACATATACATGCCGCGACAAGGTGTAAATGACTTCATGATTAGGATAGTTAATTGATTAATTGATTAATTCTTGCCCCTGAGTCTTGATGGATAATATTCAAAAACAAAAAAGTTTAATTAATTACCTTCTCGAAGTTTATGAGTCTCAAAACCTGCCGCAATCAGTGTGACTATAGCATTCATTGAAATAATCATGGTATATAATTCCAGCCAATATTCCCATTGGTTATAATTTGATTCTAGTTAAAGCATGCACGCAACTAGTCTTGTTTTTCTAATCTTATAGATAATTATATAATATCTAGTCAGTGTTTTGGGATAAAAATAATATTAAAAATAACAAAATCAGCTTTTAGAAATTTAAGCTTAAATTTAAAGCTTCTATTTAGGAGGCTAGTTGACACCCGTGGATTGCAGCTGCTAATTCTCTTACTATTTAGGAGTAAATGTTTCTCTTATATATATATATTTGAAAATATGTTAAAAATAATATGTATATTTTTAATTTCAGCGTATAAAACTGATATAAAACAAAAATTGAAGCAAAAAATAAAATCTATATTAAAAAAAATATTTTTTATCAGAAAAAGGAACACACCCTTTGAATAGTTCACCAGATGATACAAATAATTAAATATGTATTCCTCGTGGGTCAGAATGGTGGTTTCCGAACGTGGAAGTTACTTCATTAACCTTGTCGTTGTCGTCTATCAATTTTGTTGGAATGGATCAACTCAACTTCGGATAAAAAAAGAAAGAAAGTTAGCTTCGTTATGTATTTTTTATTTGTTTTTTTTACTAGACAGAGATATTATTTATGCATCAGCTCTTTACGTGGATCAAGATTAAATAATTACACACTTGAAGTACTGGCCTTGCATATTTATTTGTTTTTATACCTGGGCTGGATTTTTTTTTATGTATATTTGTTATTTTTATAATATTTTACTTGTTTTTTATACTTGTACGGTGTTTAATGAATTCAAAGATTAATTACCGTTTATTTAAATAAAAATATCGGTGAAAACTAATAGCTTTCAGACTTGGACTTTATCTGTTACTATCATTGAAGTTAGATTTTTAATCTCGTTTGATTTGAGTGACTGGACTTTATCTGGTTTGTATTTTATCTGATGAAATTGAAAACTCGATTCTTATCATGTTTCGATCCTGAATATTCCAAGACAATATACACGGAATTATTAGGTATAACAGCTAAAGTTAGCTGCTGACGCATTGAACAGGAGCCGTGCTAGCGATTTGTTTTGTATTTTTCGTTTAGAAAAATGGTGATTTGGATTTGTAGTCAAACTATTGGTTCCATGCTGGGCCATGCAATCGAATCCGGTACACCGTACACTGCGAGGATCTATCACAGATGAGAGGGTCAAGAGTGCTGGGATCGTATACAGCTTGCTAGTTCCACTTATCTGGCATCTCCACCATTGGAATACTGGCGTCTACTGTGTGTATTCTTCCACCACAGGGATAGATGACGCCAAAATCCCAGCAAGTGCATGGCAGCATCGACGAAGCAGGACAGCACGGGTAGCAAATATGCTGCTGCGCAGAGCTGAGACATTTGAAGAAGAAGTCCTGTCGACGCAGTAAATGCAGAGAGAAATATTTGATTCGGAAACGGGATTCAGGCTTCCATACTGTAAAAAGTAGAGTCAACTCAGATTTTTATTTTGTCGTCTAGTTTTCAATATATTATTTTATATATCTAAGTTATTTTTAACTTGTCTTTACATATAAAATCATTCTTTGATCTGATATTATGCTTATAAATAAATCAAATTAGAGTTCGAATTCCTATTTTGAAGATTTTTTTTTTTAAATTTGCATTGAAATATTTGTTTGAATATTAGATTATAAAATAAACAGCTCACAAAGTAACAAATTAAGAATAGCTACAAGTGCTATGACTTCATTCGTTTATAAAAGAAATTTAGTTGTAAATAAAAAAAGTCATGAATATCTTTAATTAAACAAAGTAGGAATTATTTACATTGATAAATACAAAAAATATAGTGTTTATTCAACCTGTCTTGTTGCAGTCAATTTGTTTTTCTCCGAGACAAGAAATAATGTGCGTTTATTATTAACATTTTCTTACAAATTGAGTACAGATAATAATTTTATATTAAAAACTTGATGTTTATGTATAATAAAGATTACATGTATCAATCGAAACATGAAATATAGAAAAAAAATGAAATAATTATACAATTGATACAGCAAAACATCATTTTTTTTTGTTTTTGTTTCGTATATTTTTTTTTAAAAAAAAGATAGTATAAAAAAATAAAATGATAAATATTATTAAAAATAGATAATAAAACATGAGTGCGCGAAGCAAAAAGCATCACCGCTATCCCCTGCGCTTGTATCCCCACTCTGTGGATTGTCATTGCCGTGAATATTAGGTCCTGGTGAGTCGTGTTTCCATACATTAGCTATATTTTTACCATCAAGAATTGTGGTTAAACTTTTTTTATATAAAAAACTGATTAGTTTTATTTTAAATAAGTTTCTGTGTTGATTTTTAATTAGCATGATGTGTTGATGTAAATAAACATTAATCTATCTTTCAAATAAACAAATATCTTCAAAACCAATTTTTATTGTATTCTCAATCAAATAATTCATCGAGATAGTTTTTTTTTTTTAAAATAATAATTTACTTACGACATATGAATTGATTCAGCGTATTATAATTTGAAGTCTAACTCGAGTTAAATTTTAATATAAATATATTTTTATAATGATTATATTAAAATAAAACAGCTCGATAGGATAATCAAATCAAAACTCGATGAAACCTAAACTAATTTTTTTAAATAAAACCAAAATAATGTCATCTTGAACAAAAATAATAAACTCCAGTAAGATATATTTTTCTTTTATTTTAATCAAGTTCAATAATATTAAAAATAGTCTCTTCTCTCTCATCTTTTTTTTTTTTTAGGTTCATGACGAGATAGTATTTTCAAGTCAATTTATTTTTGTTGATAAAAATAGATTAAATTCTTCAAATACTTAGTTTTATTTTCTTAACAATCAGACCTTGCATTTGAAAAGAAGTGATGCTGTGGTATCTTTCCAATTCTCCTTCCCCTGGAAGCGCAGAGTTTATTCAGGGATGCAGCTGTCATTTGCCATCCAGAAGCAGGTGGCTTGGACCCAAAGCAGCTTTTACTGTTCAGAGGCTATAATTTCAGGTTTGGGTCAACAAGATACTTGGCTATGTTATCACCACCAAAGCAAATTGTAAGGGACATGCTCTTTGACAATTTCTTAGAGTCAGGTCAACTTCGGGGCATGGGTTCGGTTGCCAGATCACCCACCACCAAAAAAAACAGAAGCTCAAAGCTCGCTCCAAGCCCATTATCGAAAGCCAGTTAGACAGGCCACAAAATTAAGGCACGCATGGAAAGGAAAAGCTCTCTCCGACGCTTTTCAGCAGCGCGTGCATGTCTTTACAAACTGACAGGCAGCCGTGTGATATTATAAGCCTCGTATGATTGCTCTGCTGGGTCGACCCCACATGAGAAGACTCCTACTTTTGTCCTAATTAACTAATTTATTCCAAGCACGCGCCACCGAAACCGTGCGCGGCACCTAATTACAAAAACTCGTAGATTTAAAGAATCCCTCCGTTCCCAGTCGACCACCAAACCCAATCATTAAATGTAAAAGCTAAACGACGGTAACAAAATTTTGAAGATCTTTACTGCTTTTTATCTGAGTGGATAAATTTTAACTAAACACGGCAACAAATCTCAATTCGCCATGCTAATCATGAAAACACCGCCCACGTAAAGAGATCTAAAAAGTCAACCGAGTTAAAAACCTCAACCGAGATCTAATTCCCAGATTTGTTTTTCTCATGTGCATATTACAAAAAATATAAAGGGCGTTGAGTTTTCACTGTAACGCAAGACTCAGTTGACTGTGGATTCGAGCAGTGTAGGGGCGAAAATGGCCCTCCCGAGTGATCTTCCTCCCGCGGTGGTGCGTGTATCTACCTAATGTCCGTGGACACGGCGGAGACCGGTTCAAGCCGCCGGCCAACTTTCTCTCTCTCCTGCACGTCAATGTGCAGGAGAGTCCCCCATATTTGTTAACATTTCACTTAGGTCCCTCAACTTTTAATTTCGTTTTGGGTCCTCATTTTTGTTTTATAATTTTTGATTTTGTTCGATTGGGTCCTCCGATTTTAATTAATTGAATGTCAAAGTTTCAATTCGGTCCTGTTACTTTCAATTTCCGGATTGGCTGTATATAAATCAATTAATTCGGTACACAAGTTCCGATTTTTGCAGTTTTGTCCTCTGATTTCAATTGAGAATAAATGTAATTTGCATTTCAGCCCTTTGACTTCTAATTCTTTAATTTAAGCCCTTTATATTTGATTTTCATTTAAATCCTTATACTTTTATTTTTTTTTTCTGGAATAATCCCTACTTTTGCCCATGTATATATAAGTGTATTTAACACGATAATAATAATAATAATAATAATAATAATAATAATACTAATAGTAATAGTAATAATAATAATAACAATGACTTAATTATTTTTTGTTCTTACTCTTCTGCGTTTTTTTCCTTTCTCCCAATAATTTGATAATATTTTTTTTTTGCCGGTGATAGCAACAATAATTGTTTTTGTTTTTTTAATATTTTGTTCAAATTTCTTGCATGTTTTTAGTCTTTCGTTTTTTTTCCCTTTCATTATTAACATAATAACAATAATAATAGTAATGATAATAATAATTAAATTGTTTTTCGTTCTTGCTCTTTCTTTAATGTTTTTTTTCCCCTCCAAATAATTTGATATTTTTTTTTTTTACAGTAATAGCAATAATTGTTTTTTTTAATCTTTTTTAAAAGTATCTAAGATATTTTTAGTGTTTCATTTATTTTTGTTTCTTTCCTTATTAACATAATAATAATAATAATAACAATAATAATAATAATAATAATAATAATAATTTAATTGTTTCTCTTACTTATTCTTTTGTCAATGTTTTTGAGTTTTTTTTTTCCAAGATAATTTAATAATTATTTTATCATTTTCAAAGGGTTGATTCATGATTACACTGTGCACATTGCGGACCCACATTTTTTTCTTAAGTGTTTTCCTGCTGGTACATTTTTTTTTCTTTGTTTTATACTTTTGTTTTATTCACTTATACATTTTTTTTATGATCGGGGTCTCCGACCAACGTAAGCACACCACGACTAATTCTTGAGCTAAATTTTTTTACAAACAATATGGATTGCTACAATGTTTTCTCTTAACCACATTTTAGATAGCGCGTGCAGCGTAGAACTTCTAAAAATGTATATTAGTTTTTTATATATTCATTTTATTATGTAGAATGTGTTTTAAATAATATCATGATATTAGACATATTTTCAATTTCTTTCATTTATGTGCATAGTACAATAATCATAATATCCTCAAATAAGACGAAAAAAAGACTATTGCAATCCACAATGCAACTTATTATTGATAGAAAATTACAACTTATTTTATACTGGTTATTTCATTGAAACCTACTAAACAAATAAATTTATGTTCATTTAAAATTTATATATTTTATACAAAACTTGCACTTCATAAAAATTATATACAAATTGATTCTTTTATCTAAATTTATCCTATGATAAAAAAAATCATACATAATAAATATTTTTTTACGTTGAAAAAAATATGATTCCGCCCGCGATGAGGAGTGGGTGCCATGCTAGATGTTTTCTTTTATTTTTATTTGTTCTTTGGATTAGATAATTTTCATAGTTTTATTATTTACGCAATAATAATGATAATTTTAGTGATTATTTTTTTTATAAAATCTTTCGATTTTTTTTAAAGATTTTCCTGAATTTTTAATTTATATCGGTGATCATTTTAAAACTAATATTACTCTATTTTTCCCCTTATTCGTTTTTTTTCTTTTTCTTTATTTGTTCTTTAGATTATATTATTTTTATTATTTTATTATTTATGCAATAATATTGATAATTTTAGTTATTACTTTTTTATTATTTTTTTAAAAAAAATCTTTTGCTTTTTTATTTTGTATTTTTCATGGCAATTTAATTATTTTAATTGTTTTGGCTGTAATGTTAGTAATAATTTTAGCTTTTATAGCAATAATAATGGCAATAACGTCAGGATTAATTTTCAATCTATGTTTTCATCTTTTTGTTGATAGGAAATGAACAATTTTTTTTTATTTGATTATTGTAGGTATTTTCACAATTTATATTTTATTTTTGTTTAATTTAAATTGAATTATAAAATAAACTAATCTTAATACAGTGAACTTGATAATTCAGATATCCGAGTTTTCTTACTTTTTTAATAATGATGATAAATTTATGCTGGTTATTTCATTTGAAACTACAAAACAGATAAATTTATATCGATTTTAAATTTATATATTTTGTAGAAAACTTGCACTTTACATGAATTCTGCACAAATTTATTATTTTAACTGAATTTATATTATAATAAAAAAATTACACACAATTATTGTTATAGCAGTGATAGCAATGATAGTTTTTATTTTTTTATTATTCTTTTGTATGATCTTCTGTTGAAGTTTTTAGAATTTTTTTTCCCTTCCATTTTTTCCCTTTCATTATTAACAAAAAAATAAAATAAATAATAATAATAATAATGATAATGATAGTAATAATAATAATAATAATAATTTAATATTTTTCCTTGCTTACTCTATTGTCAATGTTTTTGAGGGTTTTTTTTCTTGGCATAATTTGATAACTTTTTTTTCTTTCACAATAATAGCAACGATGGTTTTTTTTTTCTTTTGTTTTATATTTTCTTGAAGTTCTTAAGATTTTTTTTTTCTTCCATTTTTTTCCTTTCATTATTAAGACAAAAATAAAACATATAAATGAAAATAATAATAATAATAATAATAACAACAACAATAATAATAATAATAATAATAATTTAATTGTTTTTCTTGCTTACTCTTTTGTTAATGTTTTTTAAGGTTTTTTTTTCCATTAGAACAATTTGATAGTTTTTATGATGTTAACAGTGACAACAATGATAATTTTGGATTTTTATTGTATTTTTTTGTTTGATATTTTTTTTTTTTACAATTTTTTTAATCTTTCATTTATTTATTTAATCTTTCATGATCATAATAATAATAATAATAATAATAATAATAATAATAATAATAATATTTTAATCATTTTTCTTGCTTGCTATTTTGTTCATGCTTTTTAATTTTTTTCCCTCGGTATAATTTTATAGTTTTTATTGTTTTGATAGTCACAACAACAATAATTTCAGATGTTAAGACTTCGATATTGCTGTTGTTATAATATTTTAAATTAATATTGTTTCCTTTTCCCCTTTATTTTTTTTTATTATTTTTATTTCCTCTCTTGTATTAAATGATTAATTTTTTTTTCTTATCAAAATATTTTGCTCTTTTTTTTTTAATGTTAGTTTGCGCTCTTTTGTGATCTTTTATGACGCAATACCTACATTCTAAAAGATATAATCTATGCTTGCGTAACAAACTCTACTTAAAATTTTATACATTTTATCTCCCAATCTATAACTTTTATTTTATTATATCATATAAATTTATTATTGTTAATTTAATTATGTTAAATTATATACACAAAAATACCCGCGGCAACGCGCGGGGGATTTGGCTAGTATATATATATATATATAGATATAGATATAGATTTATTAGAGTCTACCTAGGTTAATTTATTATTCTCATGATCATGATTATGCTAGTAGAATAACCCTGCATTATAGAAATTGAAAAAAAAAGCTCAACAAGCAGTTCAGAAAATATTAATATTTAACGATAAAATTAAAAATAAATCAATTTTACGAGGGATCAAAAATAAAACCACAGCTAAATCACGTCACCTTCAAGAAGAGTGATTTTGGTCACGGAGGCATGAGCAGACTCCATACAGGGAAGAGCAAAATTCCCAGTAAAAAAAACACTAGAAAATGAAATTGAAAAGTAAAGGCAATGAAAACAACGATAAACAACATAAATATGAGTGGAAAACGCAGGGGCCAAGTTCAGCATAAAAATTAATTGAGTTCAAATGCTAGAATTTTTTATCCCTGGATTCGAGAAAACTTTATCATCTGAAAAGTATATTTTATAGGCTCAGATGAATAAATAAAATCTCAGTTATCTCAGACTCTTAAAAAAAAAACATATCTTAACCTGAACTCGAGACCTTCTATCAAATACTAGAAATAATATTGAAAAAACAACAATCAACTAGTTAGAGGGTTAAAGAGTAATAAAAAAGTGAGGATTTAGGTTTGACGTAAAAATCCATTTAAATCAGATGATCAAGGATTAGATTAATTAAAAAGCAATAAAAAAGAAAAATAAGTCTAAAAGCATTAATTTTATTTTCTTAAAAAATAGATGTTAGTTTATGCTAACTCTTCGAACTCAAGACATGGATCATTAAATAGAAATAACACGCTATAAAAAAATAAAAATAAAAATCAATTCTGACAAGTCAATGTCAAATGATACAACTAAGGGCATAGCAGTAATTAAAAAAATGATGGTGAAAAATATTAAAAAAATAATTGTTCATGGGAGGGTTAAATTAAAAGAAGAAAAAAACTCTAATAAAAAAATAAAAAGAATAAAAATCATATAGTAAAAAAAATATTATAAACTTTAATTAAATAATGAAATTGGAAACCAAAACAATCCAATAAAAATACAAGAACTAAATTGGAAAAAATAACATGACAACTTAAAATTACAATTACAATGACTATATTAATAACAACCTTTATAATAGCAAAAAATATAAATTAAAATAAATAAACAATAGAGTTGAGATATTTACAACAAATATGATAAGTACGTAATTTTCAAACTAGGATAGAAAAAATAAAAAAGAATCCCGCCAATGATAGAATAACCAGTGATTGCTAGCGCCCGTTTTACCAGGAGAAAATGAACGCGAGGATGTCACGAATGACTCGAGGAAAGGATAATTGTTTCCACCGTTAAATTTTGCACGTGACAGTATGTTTTTGAATTTAAATATTAATCAATATCCCTGAAAAATGAATATCAATATCGTTTTGATTGTCGTTTTGATTTTTTTATTAATATAAAATGTTTTGGTTTATAAACATTTCGGTGTATTGTTTCAGGATTATACTGTTCATATAAAATTAATTAATTAAATATATATATATATATATATATATATATATATATATATATATATATATATATATATATATATGAAAAAACTTAAAATATTAATTTAACAAGCATAATTAAAATTCAAGATAAATTAATTTTTAATTATATAATACAAACACAAAATCAAACAAATATAATATCAAAATTAGAAAAAAAATTACAAATTAATCAAAATAAAAAAGATTTTAAGGCTAAAGCGGCACACCTGGAACGGAAACCGAGACGTTCCGGCCAGAATCTCAGGAACTGGCTGGAATTAGACCGAAATAAAAATGACGTCGTTTCGTCTCGGTTTTGTTGACGGAACGGAACGGAACGAAATTAACAACCCTGTTACGCTCCCATATTTGGGATTGCAATAAGAAATTTAAAAAAAAAAATAAAAAAATAATGTATTTAGATTAATTTGATATACTAATATCAAAAACAATTTTTAAAAATAAAAAAATATTATTTTAATATATTTTTGAATAAAAAATACTTTCAAAAACAATTCCAACCACACTCTCAAATAGACAATTAATTTGCACTGTAAAGATATCTCACACTTGTCTATAATCTCTTATAAAATTCAATTTTTGAGTTGCATTTGATTAATTTAAAACTAGATACAAAATATAAGTATAGATGAGATACAAATGTGTTCAATTGATAGCATAAAAACCTCGTATTTTTAATATTTTGAAATTAGAAATCTATGTCTATTTTTAAGTGATGTTATGCTATATTATAGCCACGAGCAAATCACTCATTCGCATATATATTGCCGGTCAAATTAAGTTTTATTTTAAAAATACATCTAGATATTAATATTCTTTTACAATATTACCAGTCAGATAAATTATATAATAATTGACTTAATATTACCCAATAATTTGCAAGTTAAAAAACAATCGAAATTTAATTTTTAAACATGTGATCCATAGCATAAAATCAATATACTCAAATAAAAAATATATTAAACCATATAGCTAAAAGATAAGGATGAATATAAATGAAGGTGAAAAAATATTTAATTAGAAAATTATAAAAATTATCCTAATTTAACCCGGATTAACTCATTAAAATCGTAATTAGAAGTAACGAGACAACGATAAACTCATGGTAGTTTTGATTATTTTTTTTAAGAAAAAGACATGAAAACTAACTTATGATTTTTTTCTGGGAAAGATTGAAAATTCCATAAGTTTTATATTTTTCTCTTAGTAATAAAATAATTATTTAATTGTACCGAAACAAGGTGTGCAAAGCGAATTGGTTATAATCAATATTGATATGACCATTACATCACTTGAAAAAAATAATTATATCCCTAACTACAAGCATATTTATATATTTTTTAATATAAAAAACTCATAAAATATTGCTCTAATAAACATAGAACACATATGTCTAGGCTCATAGTAAATCATTGATGTCGTGAAGTATGTTTTTATAATTAATTATATTATAGCCAAGGTGTCTTCCATTCTCAACTTCGGCACAAAAGAGACACCTCCCATCTCTAATGTACTTTAAAGGGATTCCGCCTTAAAACACCCCTCTCTCAAACACACGCTTGCTCACTCTTTCTTCTATTTGCCTTAAAACTCCCACCTCAAGTCTGTTTTCCCAACGCCAACTATAAAAACTCACCCATCTCTCTCTGATTCTTACAACAAGACAAGGCCTTTCCCATCGAGCCCCTCGTCAGATCTCTGCATCTGTTAAGTACAGACACCACCTGAACCACCCCATCAAGACAAAATGCAACCACGCACCACCATCACCACCGCATGAACATTCTTCACTCCCAAGCAAAACAAATAATAAAACGTGTATACTCTTGTTGCTGCTGGTTTTACTAAATGAGGTGCAGTAAACACCCGGGCGACCTCAGCAGCAGCGTCGGCGTGTGTTCTTCTTGTCTCCGGGAACGCTTGTTCGCATTAATCACCGCTCAGGTTCAAATTCAGCAGCAGGAGCAGCAGCAAATAGCACAATTAGCAAAGGCACAACATCACTCACGCGCCACCGTGATAACAGACGAAAGCCGTAAATCATATTCTAATTCTCAGCATCGCGACCGCCGCCGCCAACCTCCTCTGATATTTCCTCGCTCTGTTTCTCCTTACGTTTCTCGCCGTAAATCTGACGACGACGACTCCTGGTCCGCCCACAACCAACACCACAACCTCCGTTTCTACAGCACTCCGCAGGTGGGCCCTACCTACACAACCACCTCTACAACCGCAGCTTACAAGAAGCAAAACAAAAGGTTGTCGCTTTTCTCCGGTCTATTCAGGTCCAGATCCGACAAGTTCAATACACACTCTGCAGGTTACCATGACTCCATAGAAGCACCATCGTCTTCTTCCCCTTCCTGGTTATCAACAATCTTCTCCGGTCGACGGAGAAAGCCATCGCCGCAATTATCCATGGGACACTCCGGTTCAGTTTGTGGAGAGCCTCGCCAGAGGTTAGATCGAGGAATGTCTCCAGCGAGAGGTGCGGATTCTGAGTATTGTGAAAATTGTGACCGGTCACCTTCAGGGAGCGTCTACTCGTCGGAGTCTTCGCCAGGGTGGAAGAAGACACCAGTGCCGAAGGCTTCCATGCGGCGGGGGAAGGCGGGACACACGAGGAACTTGTCTGGATTGACGTTTTGTATGAGTCCTCTTGTGAGGGCGAGTCCTAGCCGGAATTGGAGCCAGAACGGAGGATTGCCGCCTGAAGTGGGATTTTCTGGTGAGATCAGGGCACCGGTAAAGCCGCATCTGTCTACTGCGGCCTCCTTTTGCGCGAACCGGTCGAGGAAGCTTGCTGATTTTGGAAGAGTCAATCACAATCGTTAAGAGTGATGACTCGTTCGCGCGTTCGATTTGACCACAGTGTTGATGCTGATATATTTGAATTACGGTTTTGTCCCCTCCAATTTCTCTGTTTTTATATATATATACACACACACACATATAATTCTGTGGCAGCATGATTTACAATTACTAAAGCATGATTTACAATTACTAAAGGAAGATTAAAAAAATAGTGAAACCAAAAAGCTTTTTGGTTCACTGCATCCGTTACTGATGTTTATTACTACCATGAACGAAAAACATATATTTTTCTTGTGTAATTTGATAATTTATTTTTCTATATTTTAATGGATTGAGCCTCTTGAGCAATAAAATAAATTGTTAGAAATAAAAATATTTTTAAATTATTTTTCGAAAATAATAATTCAATTAGTTTTCGACGGTGCCTCTGGAGCCAGGGAAATACTATGTTGCTAATATTTATTGCCAACGTGTTCTTGCTTAAAATTTGAATCCCAAAGCAAACAGTCTTCGGACATTTAAGAGACGTAAGACCTAAGTACTAGGAAATTAAAAATTGGACCAGTTTATTCCGGTCACATGTTTTGACCCTCCCCCCCCTTTATTTCTGTTCCAGCCATTAAATAAATATTGATAGAGGTTTTTTTTAAAAAGAAAAAATATATTTTTTTTTATGAAAGCCTTGACTTCAAAGAGAGAGAGAGGGTATAATAGTCAATCAACAACCATTTGTTTTGGAATGGCTTTCTTTTTTTGATAAAGCACGAGTATATTAGTGATTGAGGGAGGGATGTTCGTGTTCCCCACTAGAAACACACGAGACAAGGAGATGGGTGGGCATTGGTGGTTGAAGAGGCCGATGAAGCCCGGGAGAATTAGTCGCGCGTTGTTTTTTTGTTTACTCGTTGATTTTTCAACATATTAATATAAATATAAATATAAATTGTTTAGATATATTTTTTGTTGATTGATATTTTTGTACATATAAATTGTTTAGATATATTTTTTGTTGATTGATATTTTTGTACAAAAATTTTTCCCATTATCAAATCCACACTAAAAATGAGTTGTTGATGGATTATATATATATATATATATTCGAGAAAACTTTATCTTTAAAAAACATGTTTTGTGGGTCCAGATATATAAATAAAATTTCAGCTGTTTCAGGATCTTACAAGAAATATACGTTCTGTTTTGAACTTGAAAACTGTAGTATAGATCTTAAATTTTATACCGTCATGCCACTTTGAGACTTATATTATTGCTTTGGTAATATTATTAAATTTAATTAAGTGATTTGATGTACAAGCCTGCCAACTTTATTTCTTAATTAACTCCAATTTTGAATTAAATTGTATGGGAACTAACTCAAAGTGAGTTATTAAATTTAATAAACTTAGAGATAATTTAATAACTTGAAAGAACATCACATGGTTTTTCTTAAGAAAAAATTGAGATTATTTTTTAAATGTCGAGACAATGATGGACCGGATCGATTTTGATCATTTTACAATTTAATTCATAGATTGTCAACTTTAAATCAAATTTAAACATATAAAAAATAAATTATCAACTTTAAATCTTTATAAACACATATTATAAATAGTATATTATGTCCTACTTGTATAATACATGTGAAAAAATAGTATTGATAAACACATTAAATAAATAATAAAAAATAATAATTTCCCCTCACCTTTTAGCTTTGTGATCAATAATCGTGAATTGGGCGGGTGGTAGAACCCACAGATTTATTAAGGGAGAGCTAGCAATGCGCGTGCTATATTGCCTATCGCTCACTCAAAGTCAAGCAACAAACGTATGGATTGTCCCTCCACCTGCCTTAACGGTGGCGGTTCCCAGCCCTGCTTCATACACATTTTAAAAAGATTTAGAATTGGGATTTTATTTTTTAAAATATTTTTTTATTTTAAAATATATCATACACATTTTAAAAAGATTTAGATTTGGGATTTTATTTTTTAAAATATTTTTTTATTTTAAAATATATTAAAATAATATCACCGTGACCACACAGCCACTTAATGGCTACATAATTACAGTCAGAACTAGCTATAAATCTAGTCCTGTAGTTTATTGATCAATTAATTACAGTCACAACTAGCTATAAATCTCTCTCCTTTACCGACAAGATCTCCTAACCTTAGCCCATTTTATCTCATGTCTTTTCTATTTTCCAACGAAGGAAAAATAAAACAAAATATAATGGAAATAACATGAAATTATAAAAAAGACAAATTATACTGTAAAATATAATAAAGGGATTCACTCCTAATGGGGCGGTGGCCGACGTGGTGGTTGTGTCAGCCGTTCATCACTGGTGGGACCGAAGGAGTTAAATGACCTGACGAAATCTTCTTTATTAACTGTCAGACAAAGTGATCTAGAAAAAAACCCTCCTTCGATCTCATTTGGCTCGACTTCCTAGTTACTATCTGTCTTTTTTCTCTTGTTGAAGTGACTGTATGTAACTGCGGCCAAGTGGATGTTTGGTTGCTGTTGTTTTTATTTTTATATATATATTTTTTAAATAAATATATTTTGATGATTTTAAATCAGTGTTGATATTATAATTAATTTTTAAAAAATAAAAAAATTATTTTAATATATATATATATATATATTAAATAAATATATTTTGATAATTTTAAATCAGTGTTGATATTATAATTAATTTTTAAAAAATAAAAAAATTATTTTGATATATTTTAGTATAAAAAAATATTTTAAAAAATAACTATAATTATAAACCGTTCGATCATGAAACCACCCTCCTCCTTTCGCGGTCATTTGTTTTTCATGTCTATCCTTTTATTATAAATATATATTTTTTATATTAAATGTTTTTAATAATTTTAAATTATTTTGATATATTAATATAAAATATGTTTAAAAGTAACTTCATTACATTTCTTCGATTCTAATTTAATTCTTTAGTGGGTTTCTTCCGTTGCACCCAAATAAAAAACTGTAATCAAGATAATTTAATTGCCATAAAAAGAATATTTAAATCGAATAATTTTTACATTTGAAATTGGATGTGTTTAACATGAAAATATATTTTCAAATTATTTTAACGTATCGATAATTAAATTAAATTTTATAAGCGAAACTAATTTGAAATATCTATGAAAAACAAATTAAGATATAAAATTAGGACGTCATAAATACAGAAACGATTTAAGAAAATGTAAAGGGTGGTTGGATGACATTTTAACATATGATTCGAACATGTTTTTAATTAAAGTTTAAGGAGGTTGGGAATTTATCGTGGAGTTTGGTCAGCTCAAGTTCTAGTTTCTGGATCTTCTAGGAGAAGAGTATAGAGTTGATTGTCTTATTTATAGCATCTGACCTTTCCATGTGAAATCATTGATGAGCGAGGAAGATTACGATCCACGTTATCGGGAAATAATAAGAGCGCTTGACCTTTCTTTTTCCAGAGCCCATCCTGTCCATTTCTTCGCACAACTTTTTTTAACATAAAGTTTATTATAAATAATCTTATGATGCATAGTGACATCAGATTAAGTGTGTGTGTATATCACATTAAAAGTAATTAAAATAATACCCTAGTTGGACCATATAAAATTTATAGTTTCATTTGGTGCGATGTGTTCTGGTTGTTTTTATTTTTATTTTAAAATACTTTTTGGTTAATATTTGTTTTGTTTTTATGCCAAAAAAATAATTTTATAGGTGAGTATATTCTTATCTGATAACTGATAAAATGCTAATAGTTATAACTCGGCTTTTTTTTTATTTAATTTAATTTATTGGAATAACGTGTATATGTATATTTCATTACCATATTCAGCTTTTATTCCCCTCTAATTTTTAATAATATTTCATTTAATTTATTGAAATTACTTGCAAGTTGGTAGTGGAGATGAGCCCCTCGATTCGAATTTTAAAATAAAATCATGTAGTCTTGATAAGGGTAGGTTATCATGGTAGCTAGAATTTAAATCAAAAACCATAAACTCAGTGTGTTTTTGGTGCTATCTGGGTATTTATTTTATTTAAAAATATATTTTCTGAGATAAAAATAAATTCCATCACGCTCACAAACCATCACGCTCCTGCTGGATTTCGTTTTCTTTTTTGGTGGATGGGACTTCCTGGGATATGGAAAATCTTAAGAACGTCACTCTTGAAGTAATAAGACGTTTTGATGTGCAATGGGTCGGTAATTCCGTTTAAAAAATTTTTTTTTTTTTTTAGATATTTTTTCATGATAATATTAAAAATAAAAAAAAATAATTTTCTAAAAAAACAACCTCAAATACATTCTTAAAAAAATATAAAGTAATAAGGTATGCTTTAAAAGTTTTTATATATATATATATATATATATATATATATATAATAAAAAATATTTTTAACATTATAACATCAAAATATCTGAAAATATTAAAATATTAACTTAAATAAAAAGTAATGTTTTTTTTTGTTTTTTTTAAAACACAAGCAACAAACCTCTATGAAAAAACTATACCATGACTTGCTCTTAAGCAGGGTTCTTAATTTTATCCTAGCCAAGTTTTTTCTTAAAATTATGGATAAATAGTGTAGTGCCAGTTGTTTTTTAAAATATATATATAAAAATAATATATTTTTTATTTCTTAAAATTTATTTTAAAAATTAACACACCAAAATAATATATTAATTTAAAACGAAAAGACATCAACAAAAGCAAGTTGCACTTAAAGTCTCCACTGGCTCGGAGGGCTGAAAAATCAATCAACTTTTGTCTGGTGAGACAGAAAGTAGCTGCAGGATTTGTGGAGTTTTATAGTTTTTAATTTATATAATTAGTAATTTCTACACTAACGCCTATTTTAATTAAAAATGCTGTTACGACTACCACCTCTAGAGTGACATATTATAAGGGTTTTATTATTATTATTATTATTCAAAGAAACCACATTTTAAAAAAAAATTATTTTATGAGCTTAATTAAATTGATAAAATCATAGTCATTTCTGGTTTTTTTAAAAAATACACGCTCTGATTTAAACTAGAAATTTATTATACAGATCTCATATTCTTTATTGTCACGTCATACCTTTTGGATGCCATATTATCAGATTTTGTGAATTTTCAAACACACTAATAAATAAAAATATGCACGAAATAATTGACAAGTTTAGATATATAAAACAGACTTGTATAACAAAATTATAGTTTTTATTCTATCAATATAAAAAAAATATTTGTTTGATTTTCTCTATACATGTTATTATTATTACAATATTGACATTGACAAAAAAAAAAGGTTTTTTTTATTGGATCACTTCTCACATTGCACTAGTTACTAAAATAGTCATCTCTATTAGAGTTTAGACTTCACTGTTTTATTTCATTTATTTATTGTAAAAGTATCTTATATTTATTACTAAACTACAGGTGTAGTGGATTAACTCGATTCTTAAACAATTCTCTATCATTTTATTATTAAATTGATTTAAGATTAAATTTCATCATATTTTTCATAGTCCTTCATCTCATGAATCGGGTCATGTGTTTAGCTGGTTAATCCAAATTATGTCTTGTGTTGTTTTTTCAATCTTGTCTTTCATCGTTATATTGATTGAGATTTAAATTTTATAGTTTATTTTTTTCTCTATTAGATTATCCTTGTTTCATGAGTTCAGCTGTGAGTTTGATAATCAACCTGGCTAGCTGAAATAATTTTATGGATTGTTTTATTTTTTTCCAGTTTCACTCTTTAATATTATACCTATCAAAAATTAAACTTGTAATTTTTATAATTTTTTTCTATGAGATTATCATGATGTCATGGACTTAGCATAACTCAAGACAATCATATTACATATTTATTTTTAGCTAAACCATGTTTTTATTGTCATTAAAGTTGTCTAGAGCTTTGTTAACACGACCAAATCACATCAAATTAATTTTTACATGGTCCGGTAAGTCAGACAGAGGAGGTCAGGATCGTTCAGTACGGCAACAAATACATTTCTCATAAACTGCAAGCCCTAACAATGACATGCAAGAAGGATTGCTTCGTCCACGAAGAAGCTTCCTGGTCGTGAGCTCGAGGCTGAAGGCAATACTTGTTTGACTAACGCCCATGTAGCGCCTCGCAGAAATTAATAGAATGAGATGCAAAGTCTGACAAGGCGTTGTGATTATGATCACACCTTTCTTTTCAAATTACTGCTGCTGCTTTTTTCTCAACGTCTGAGAAATTTCCATTTAATTTCACTGTAAGGCAAGCAACTTCCCCATCTCATGCCATGGCTATAAATATCTTAATTCAAATATTTAAACGCTTCAATAAGATTTTGATTTTTTACTATTTTAATATCAAATCAACCTAATCTGTTTGTTTAAGCGACTCCCAGAACGCCAAGAGAAAAGTCTCAGGCAAATCGAGCAGCTAATTGGCAAGCAAATTTTAGTTTAGCTATGAACCCTCTTGACCGGGGTAATTGAACCCCAAATGGCCCTCTTGGAATTTAAAAAGAACAACGAGAAGGGTGCTGAAATTGTCAAAAATAATTCTAAAAATCATAATAATAACAATCGCTATCAAAATAAATTATTCAAGAGGCAAGGTGTAGGTGCGGTAGCTGCTTTTCTCTACCCTCTCCTTCCTTACCTGGCTATAAAATGTTCGATCAAAAAGGTCAATGACTACTTAATTTCACGCGTTTCCGACAATAAGTGGTTCGTGGTTAGCTTCGCATGCAACTGTCTTTTTTTTTTCCAGTTTTTTTTTACTTGTAAATTGTTCCAAACTGATCTTAAATTAAGCTTGGGATGTATTTGTTAGATTTTAGTGCTGCGATATCAAGTATCGTTATAAAATCTATGTTGATTTATAATCCGGTTGATCTATCAAGTCAGTCAAGTCAACTCCTAACCTGATTCCACATAAAGCTTAACTGAATTAATCCTGGATCATCATGTCACTGATTTGACCTAAATTACTAAATTTTATAACCTCTTGTTGAATTATAACTCAAATGTAACTTTGAATTTTCAAATCTGAAATGATAATGTAGGTGGTAAATCTACTGACGACCACAGCTGCCAGATATATGCTGGGGTTATAACAGCGCTTTCTAGTTCTCACGATGACTACAGATATATGCATGCCAGCAAGAAATATGCAGTTATTAGATAGAGTTTGAATCCGGGCATGTATTTCTTTTACAAATCTAAAACAATTAGGATTTATTTGTTTATATAAATTTATAAAATAGATTTTCCGAAAATGAGATTTCTTCGCATAAAAAACAAATATGCAGGCAGCTGAAAACAAATTAATGGTTCAGGTGAACATCTCAGTGAATGTTTACAATGAAACTCGTCATCATGGCAGACTGGAAGTGCCATTACATGATCCAAAGCAGAAACAAAGAAAGTAATGTTATTTAAAAGGGGTGGAAATGCTACACTTGGCCACTAGCTAGCAGAAAAAACACTGCTTAAAAAGTAGCAGGACTCCAGCAGGACGACCCTATCTGTTAAGAAACTAATGGTCGTTGGTAATTTGAGATTTGAATGAAGAAATGCTGTTCAAGTTGTAACCAGTTGAATCCGAATCAAAGAAATACATTAAGATTGAGATTTGTCTTGTCTTATTGTGTTGTCGTTTCGGATTAAATAAAGGCGATCCCAGCGCGATTCGTTGCTCAATGAAGAAGGATGGGTATTTATTTTCAAGTCCTTTAGTTCTTAAATCAATTATAACTTAGGCCTTCATTTTTTCAAAAAACTATAACGTAATCCCTTGATTTTTGTTGACCATTGTCTTCTTGAAAATCCAATTGGTTTTCCTCTAAACTTTCTCCTTGTAGGTTTCACTATGGAAAATTAGATAATCAAATAGTATATTTGGGATTAAGAAAGATCATAAGATGTTTTATCGATAATTAAGAATTAGGTTATAATAGGCCTAGCCTCTCCCTCTGCCCTAAACAACTACTTGAAAAACACATTTTTTGGGTGGTAGCCAATGAAAATCACATCAATGACAATCCATATTCCCTTCTCCTTGCTCTAGTCAATAATCCCATATCTAATAAATTATATTGGCTATCTTCGTTCGAGTGTATTGACAATGCTTATTAGTACCAATCAAATTACATTTTATTATAAAAAGGACAAAGTTTTAGGTTTTCAAACACGAGGGACCAAACTGTAATATCGTCCAAACATAGGGGCTAATGATCATTTCCTTCAGCAAGCAACCAAGGGGTTCATCGATTGCATGAGGGAGCTGAACACAAAAGGCCAAAATAGAGGTTTGGTCAAGTGCAATCTGTCTCGAGAGCCTAATTATAAGAAAAAAAATGAAGGGATTATTCTTTTCCTCGACCCACCAGCTAATTCCCGTATGGCTTTATCTCATGGAAACAAGTGCGGTCTTTTTCCAAGAGCAGACGTGATGCCACCGAAAAGTTTGTCCTCTGTCTATAAGGATTTCGAACAGTAAGCGCTTGTTTGGACAGAGTTGTTCATCAACTAGTGAAAGGAATAAAGCACAGCAATATCAATATCAGATTACATGGACTTACTGATTCTTTTCCGGTTTTTAGCAGCATCAAAGCAATCATATCTTGCCACCAGAATAGAGGTCGGAGCAGGAATTTAGTTTTACACGGTAGACTGCTGTGCACTTCCTTTTAGCTGAGGATGTTCTAAAGGCAACCTTTAAAAACACCAAGACAAAAGATTATAGTCAGTGTAGCCAAACCAAAGAAAGATGTATTATGCTAGGCGCACTTGAGGCTTAAGACGAGCCCAAACCCCAAAATGACTGTCCTTTTCTTCCCTGAACAAGTTCTTTCAACAGGATTACAGTCACCTGCTCAGAGAAAATTCATGGCTTTACCATTTTGAACCACCATACGCGCACAAACATTGGAATTTGTTCGAACTCCAGCAATGCTACTCCCTGTTTAGCTATTATATCCTAAGCCGCTTCTGCCCTATTTGGTAAATAACTGGAACAAGGTAAATCTTGCAGTAAATTACAGGTTTCTTTGCTGCAACAAATTTCTTTTTTCCCAGCCATATTGTGGATCCAGGAGTTCTTTATTAATGCCCTAAAGTAAAGAATGAGCCTAGTTCAAAATCCTTCACAGCCCCTTACTGCTTCATCAACTTCTTTTACATGTATCATCAAAGTAAAGCTAATGATCAGAGTTGCAGCAGAGGGAATAGAAGAAAATTGGCTTAGTTACAAAATAAAGGACAACTACAAAAATCGAAGTTCCCATAGCACGCGGAACCAATTGCACTACATGAGATCCCAAAGAGAGAAACCATACGCGCATTCTTTCCAAATGTATCAGCACACAGAATTGTTACGGGTTTCAGTAACATTACTTTTTGCCTTCCTCAACTTAGAATCATCAATATAATTCTGATAAGTAAAAGATGCGAAACCCCAAACAGCCAGAAGCATAGCTATTATCTTCACACCATTCATCTTGTCATGGAAAACTATAACTGCAGCAATGGGAGATACAGCCAAGGCGACAGTACTTATCACATTGGAGAAGAGTGAAGATACCACAAAAATCAAGCCCACAACACCAACAGAACAAACCTGCCATGTAACTGCCGTCCATACTAGAGTCAACACATACGGAACACTCCCCTTACCAAAACTCTGCATTTCTCCATGCAAAGTCTTCCATTCCCCGCTACCAAAAAGACCCGCAACAGAAACACAGGTGGCAACAATAGATGTGAAAATCTGCATCTCTAAAACCACAGAAAATGTTTCCTTTTTCAGGACCTTCTGAAACGAAAGCTGCATGAGTGAAAGCAAAAGAGAGTAAATTGAGGAAGCACCAAGAGTAGCAATGAAGCCAAGGAAGTACTTCCACTTAGAGACTCCTGATGGACCTCCCGAATCGTCATTGACAGCGATTAGAGCAGATGAAAAGGAGAGAACAACCACAGAATTGAGAATTAAAGCTGTGAACTTCTGAGAATTGATGAAGTATGAGAAGATAGCGTTAAATGCTAACTGGGACGCACAGATTAGAGAATAGGTTGATGCAGATAGATACAACAGTCCCAAAGAATACAAATAGTTATCACCGGCTATAATCACCCCAAGAACCATGTATATCAAGGCAAGTGTTCTAACTGGCGGAGACGAGGAGGAGGAGGCTAAAGGGTCGTTATCTGAAGGAAGCAGGAAGAGTGGAATGAAAAGAATTGGAAAACCAGCAGTCTGAACAACAGTTGCCATCCATTTACTATTTCCACCCTGATCATAATAAAATCTACCCAATAGGACAGCAGCAGACTGTCCTGCGACGAGGAAGAAAATGTTGATTGCCACCAAGAGCCACCATTGCCAGCGCTTAAGCTTGAATAACGGTGAATGTAGCGCTACGGTATTTTCAACCTTGTTCAGTATTGGCTCTTCGTTATCTGTAATTGGTTAAAAGTAGTGGAAAGTTTGAAGAACATAAGGAGAAAAAAAATAAAATCTCTTGATCATTACTCTACAAATTGTAATTTTCAAAATTCTATTTTCATACAGAAACGAGTGAGTTTTACTGTCATCAACATCCTGAAATTAAATTATCTAAAAAACCATGCCCATTAAACATCATCAAATCAATTTTATCATACACTGTGAAAATTAAAAGAACATTCACTAAGTAATCAATGAAACGTCAACTTTCTGGTTGAGATTAATTCATACAAACAAACAGCTGCTCTATTTATAAGCCTTTGCCCAGTCACGCAGAAACGAGAATCCAGCACTGAATATCATTCTCACTCGATGCATCACCAACTATTTTTTTTTTAAAAAAAAAAATTCTAGACATAAAAATCGACACACGCACATATATCAGCCCTGTAACATAAGGACTGAATCAAACTGAACCATATATAGATAGAGCCTCATCTCCGGAAGCATGACCATCGAGAGTGAAACAAAAACGTAAAAAGGGCCAGAAATTGAGAAAAGGAGAGAGGTACCTTCCATGTTGTCTATCGTTGCTGGGGGTCAATTGTAATTAAACGTCTTCCTTTGCTGTTTAAGGAAGCAAAAACAGCAGAGGCAAATGGGTTTTTGACGACTAAGAAACCAATAACAGAGTCCTGATCGTCGATTCAGGCGGCGGTCTCAATTTGTTGTCGTTTATGGAACAAGTTCAAACGTTGAGGTGGATGCTTCGAGGATTCCATCCCGAATCTTATTGTGGATCAGCGACTTTGGCACTTCATTTATCTGATGGCGTTAACATGGATTCTGTCGCGCGGCTTGCGCAATTTTAGTAGGAATTGATTTTTATCACATTATTATTTACAGTTGTCAATGTGCTGCGGGTCAGCTCCACCACCCATTTCTATGGAGGCCTCTTTTCGTATATTACTTAAAAATAAAAGGAGTAGGTGTTTCACTGCCACATATATCCCGATTGTGAATTCTAACACTGAAATTATCATTTTATTTTTAATGCTGAAAAATTTAACCTTTTATTTTAATATTTTTAGAAAAATATATATGATATTTTCAAATTGTTTAGGATATTTTTATATATTTTTTTAAATTACACAATAAAATTATCATTTTATCACATAGAACTAACAAAAAAACACGAGGGTATTTTTGTTTTTTCATTTATTCATGCATAATAAAATCAAGTAAATACCCCATTAAAGACAAAAACAAAGGTCTGATGTTGGGGCATTGTGATACTTTCACCCTAGTTTTTCATAGTCATCATTGGGTCTAAAAGTGTATAAGTAATTTGATATTTTTTATTATTTTTTTTCAGAAAATACTACAGACACGTTGTATAGATGCACAAGCAATGTTTCGCAAGCTTTTCTAGCAGCGCGTGTGACTTCATTTTTCCATGGAAAGTGTTCAGTTGTCATGTCACTGGGTGTGCCACTATGTCCTCTATCTCCCGATAAGACGCGTAGCGTGTGAGGATGGTCAATGGATCACCAATGGATGATTTTTTGTTTTTTCTCTCTCTTGACACTGAAAAATACATGATAATCCTTCGTGTTTTGATTGTTTTATTTTAGTCTCTATTCTTTTGAATCTATTTTTATTCTTGATTTTTTCAATTGAATTTTTGATTATTTTCAATTATGCCCTTAAATTGAAACTGATTATAAATATTAATTTTTATTTCAGTCATTATTCTTTTAATTTTTTATTTGTTTTTTTATTTTTTTCGGGATGCTGGTTTTAATGTTGTCCTCTAATTGAAATTGGTCATTTATTGCACTTCAAAAAATTATTTCTTTTTATTTTGGTCCTTATTCTTTTATTTTTTAAGCAAAATCACACTGCAGTTTTTTTTTTAAATGTCTTTATTTGTTTGGGTCCTAAAGTTTTTATTTGTTTCAATCTTATCACTTGATTAGAATTAATTACATATTTTATTTTTCATTTCGGCCCTTATTCGTTGAATATTTTATTTGGTATTAATTCCTTTAGTTTTTTCAGTCATTTTTGAACAATGTTTATTTTTTAATCGCATTTATGCTTTTAGTTTTTGTTTTTCAGTTTTGTCGTTTTAGTTTTTGCTAGGGTTTTATTTTTATTTGGTTTGATCCTGAAATTTTAATTTATGTTGGTGATTATTCTAAATTAATATTTCTCCCCTTTTCCCTTTTTATTTTATTTTATTTTATTTTTATCTGTTTTTCTGATCAGATGATTTTATGATTTCATTGTTTGTGCAATAATAATGATGATTTTAGTGATTATTTTTTTTATTTTTTTCTGTTATTTTTCTTTTTTATTATTTGAGAAAATTTAATGAATTTAATTGTTTGAGCAATAACATTGATAAAAATTTTAATTTTTATATTCATAATAATGATGGTAATGTAAGGATGAATTTCCAATAGAGTTTTCTTTTTTTGTAGATAGAAAATTAACTATTTATTATTGTTATTTGATTATTGCAAAATTTTTTTATAATTTATATTTTATTTGTTGTGTTTAATTTAAATTGGATTATAAAAAAATAATCCTCCTACAATGAATTTAATAATTCAGGCATCCGAATCTTCTTGCTTTTGTAATAATAATGATAATTTTATGCTACTGATTTTGATGAAATCGGCTAAACATATAAATTTATATTAATTTAAAATTCATACATTTTATAAGAAACTCGCACTCCATAAAAATTCTGTAAAAATTTATCATTTTACTCAAATTGATATTATAATAAAAAAAATATCATATAATTAATATTTTTTATATTAAAAAAATATCGTTTCGACAACGACGAAATACAAGTAAGTGGCTAGGACGAACGTGTAACTACAGTGTTAGTACTACACGAAGCTAGATTGGATTAGTTTTAATTTATTGGTTGATGAAATGCTCGGATGAATTTAACAAAATTAAAAAAAAGAAGATGGGAAAGCAAGTGTGTGGAAGACGACCCCCACAAACACAGGAATGGTGTAGAAACCCTAAAATTTTATTTCCAGCTAAAGAATCTTCATGCCTGGATATGATCTCGACACTGATGATGGGAAATGGAAAGCTCGACCTTTCATCGATCACAATTTGTTGCAAGTGAAAGATGACATCTGCTGGTTTATTTTCCAAGCTGATGCTATTAGCAAGCTATAGTTATTGTCTATTTAATTTTATTACACAAACCCATACTCATTGCCACCATTGAAGATTAAATAATCAGCTCCACCTTCTAATTAGTACCCCAAAGAAAAAATTATTGTCAGATTAATGCACCAATTGATTGTCAGATTAATGCACCAATTGTTTTGTTTATATATATATATATATTATCAAAACAAAATCAACGAATTTATTAAATTATTAATGAATGAAACAAATTACTTATTGTCCAAAGATATTTTTGGTTGGTTTGTTTTAAAACACGGTAAGATAATTAAATTAGTGTTGAATGAAAAAAATTAATTGATATTAAAAAATTCCTTTTATAGTTTCATCTTTAATTGTGATTGAATTGACTTATGGGCAGTGAAGTAGTTTAATAGATACATAATTTGTTATTATAGCTCTTCAATTTATTTATCTCTGGATCTAGTACGTTGTTTTTTTTAGATTATTATTTATTTTATTTGAAATAATTTATAAAACTAAACCTTTTATTTTAATTTCATTTTTCATTTGTCATACAAGAATAAATTTCAATGAATGTTAGACTTGAAAATTATATTAATCTAGATTTGGAGTCTGCACTCATGAGACTGGTTTTTTCATAGCTCATGACAAATATCATGAGTTTAGAAAGTTAATCCGGGTTAAATTTTTTCTATTTTTCTTGTTTTTATCAATATTTGATTTATTATAAATTGAATTTTTTATTTTCATAGGGAAAATTGATGTAAAAAATTATTGAAATCAGATGTTAAGGGATTAAATTGAAAAAAAAATAGAAAATGATGAGAAGTAGCAATCAAAAGCATAAGAGTGATACTTGATATAAAAAATAAAATCAAATGCTAAAGAGCTAAATTGAAAATAAAATTAAATCAGGAAAATGATAACAAAAGGCAAACTGCAATAAAAAAGGGATCAAATTTGATATAAAAATAAAATAAAATCGAATGGTGGGGGTGCAATTGAAGAAAAAAACAGAACGTATAGCAATGAAATAAAAAAAATCAAATTGGATAAAAATAAAATAAAAGCACACTTTTATATTTTTATTGGAAGAGAAGAGAGAAGAGAGGGAAGAAAAAGTCGTCCAGAATCAAACCATTTTTCTACCGCTGACAAGCGTGACATTGTCTTATAATCCATAACATTCAGGGTAATATTGAGAAGATTTAAAAGATCAGGGGCTGAATTAATAATAATATAATATATCAGGGGCTAAATCTTGAGCTTCTTACCTTTTAACTAGTTTGCAGTGAAAAAAAACAAGTGAAGAGAGATCGAAGGAAATGGCACTGAGAGCAGCCGTGTTACGCCACGTCCGGGTGGCGGTGCAAACCCGTGGACTCGAATCAAATCCTTGGTTTACGTCCGGTTCGATCCGGTTAATGTCGTCACATGATGACCATCTAACCAAGGAAGAGGTGGCCGACAGAGTCCTCTCTGTTATCAAGAGCTTCCCTAAAGTCGATCCTTCCAGGGTTAGGACTGATTTCAATTTCGTTTTAGATTTAATTTTTATAATTCCTGTTGATAAGCTGTCATATAAATTCTTTTGAAGGTTCCTTTTGCTTCTAATTGAATTTATTACCTTTCAGAATCCTTGTAAGAAATTAAATAGAATAAAATCTATGAGTTAGAAGATGATAGGATGTTTAGCATGGATTTCTGGTATTTGTTGTTGATTCTTGATTTTTCTGATCTTGATTAAGATAATACACCCAAAACTGTTCGAGATTTATTTTTTTGTCCGTCTCGGTTTCCTCAATCAAATACATTTCCATCTCGGTATTTTTGTCAAATGACACTAACCAAATGTAACGTAACTGTGTATTTGTGTGTGCCAGTCCGGTAACCTTAGGATTTAGTGACTTTTGATTTGTAATGTGGTAGCCGTATACGATATTGAAGTCATGTTTTCTGGGTAGTGTAAAAAGCTCGTATCCATAATTTTGACATCCCAACAAGAAGAAACTGTTAGGGTTTCAAGTGTCTAACTACCCATATAAACATTGCGGATAGGCACGTTGCATCTCCGAGAGCATTATTTCAACTGAGGTAGCGTAGTTTGTTTGTTGCTTGAGCTAGTAGCTCACTCACAAACACATAACCCTTCTTGATCTTTATAATGTTCATCATGTGAGTGTTAACCTCGGGTAATCTCCTTGCTCCCAGACAAGAAAAATTGTTCCTTTTATTATTTTTATGTTTGTGAATGATTTAAATTTCATTAGTTGAAGAAGAAAGCAGGAGCCACTCCTTGCTTTGAAACTTTACATCAGCAAACAAATGGAAGCTAAGCTAACTCCCAATTGTAGCAAATAGAAAATTAAGTAGGCTGGCTTGTAGCAGCTTTACAAGAGTTGAAATCTACAGTCTATTATTGAGAGAGAAGAGAATGTAATGCAAAATAAAATTAGGGACCTTTTTCCATCCATGAGAAATACACACAAGCACTCCAAGAGATAATTCTTCTTTGCTCTTTGCCCCTTATTGAGACTCATGTTTGTTACTTGGCCTCTCAATTACTATGTTAACTTATATTTTAATTTTCTGTATGCTCCTCGCCCCTTACTGAGATTCATGTTTGTTTGTTGGCCTCTCAATCACTACGTTAAATTATATTTTAATTTTCTCTACCGAGCTTATGATCACGTGTGCAATCCCAATCCATGTGTCATGCTGAATTCTGGCACTCTTGTTATGCTTGTCTCTCTCTTTTTTAAATCAAGCATCTTCATTTCCACACATGGAAAATATTTACTAATGTTGAATTCCAAACATATATTTGCAGGTGACTCCAGAAGTACATTTCCAGAAAGATCTGGGATTGGATAGCTTGGACAACGTGGAAATTGTAATGGCTCTAGAGGAGGAGTTCAAGCTGGAAATTCCAGACAAGGAAGCCGATAAGATTGACTCCTGTAACCTTGCCATTGAATACATTCATAACCATCCACTGTCCAGTTGATTTGAGCATCTGGTTTCTCTCCCTGAATTTCACGGGAAAAAAATTACATTCTGTTATGTTTGTTTTACTTGATCAGTGTTTGTATGGACTGGATCCTCGTGCTGGGTTGAAAATAATCCTAGTCTGTGAGTACTATTGGCAGAACTGGCATTTGACTTTATTATGCTTCAAGCCCAATCGATCACCAGTCTCCATTTGTGAGAAACCACTCTGGTTGCGAAAAATGTCATCTCACATTTAGACGCTCAAGTTTCCTCGTGTTTCCTTTGTTCACGGGTTCTATTATGCGTTGCACTGTTCTTTTGCTGGCTATTTTTCAATTGAAGGGACTTCTCAGATGCATGCCTCTTTTCATTGAAATTATAACGCTTTACTTTGAGCTTCCTTGTGGTAATTTTTTCCCGCTTGTAGTTTTGGGTCGCAAGCACTGGTATTGTGGTCCATTGTTCTCGAGGATAAATAGTTTGAAAACACCATCGCCATTGCTGTGTTGCTGCACTGTTGAAACTACTTTCATATATACAATTATGAGCCTTTTGAACCTCGTGTTGACGTGGGAAGAAAGAATTGACTACAGGGTGCAATCTCAATTGAATGTTTGCTGCTGCATCCTCGGACTAATGAGACCATGTTGCCAAAAATTTTCAGTGCACACAGTACCATTACAATGATTTTTCTTTTGAATTTGACCAGTTGCTTTATATTGGATGTGTATTCGTGATCACATGGACTTGTCATTGGTTTTCATACAATGGAAGTCTGATGGCAGTCCACCCTCTCTTACTGGATGAGATGAGATTCTTTGCTGCAATACGACAATCATTTCATGGATGTTTTATTCTACCACATCTACAAAATCATATTTGGCGGATCAAGCCTCATCGAAAGGCAAAACTTCCACCTTTCTTATTCATTTAGACCAAATATTTGCAATGGGGCGCCGTGTGGAATGAGGCCTCCGGCCTTGTGTCCAATCGGCAGCCTGTGAAGCAGCCAGCAGCTGTTACTGGCCACGAATGATTTTCTCCTATGCTGTCTTTTGATTGTTCAACTTTCCCAGGATTGTCTATGCTGTCTTTTTTGTTCAACACGAACCAATTTCTTTAATCACAGGAAGCGAAATCGACAAGAAGCCATCGAACTCCAAAGTCCAAGCAATTATAATTAATCAGAAGTCACTTTTTCTTGAACTTTTGCTTAAAAGCATATAATTAATCATTTCATTACATATTATAGTTAATAGAAGAAGTGGAAATAAAAACAAAGACAATAGACGTCGCACCAATAAATATTTAACAGATGACCAACACAAAAGAACATTGAAAAAACACCCGTTAACATCAAGAAACCTGACAAGAAATTAAGGAGCAAGGATTAACAATGATAAAACCTTAATCACCAACGTACAGATTAAGAAAATCAGTTAATGGAGCAAGTTGATGACGGCAAGCACTATAGCAGACAACTGAAAAGTATCATTATTTCTTTTTGTTAATGGTGAAACTGCGCCTTCTCTCTCCTTGAATCCATCTTCACAAGTTGTGGCGGCGTCGATAACTGAACTTACTTCAATATTGGCATCCTCATAGTGCTTAGACTTGAAATCTTTCATGGCCTGCTTGAGGGTAGGGATGGCGCCAGAATAAAGATCAAAGCAGTCATTTAAGCATGCCCTAATGAAGGGGTCCGATTTTGTGTTCTTCAAGAGCTTCTTCACGTAGTACCTTGTGTTAGTCACGTTGTATTTTGTCAACTTGATGGACATTAAACCAAGTCCAGGAAGATCAGCACACTGGCTACGATTGACTGCTTGAAGAGAAGTTAAACAGAAGTTGTAGCTCAGGTTCGGATCACTTTCTGCACATTTCTTGCAAGTTTCAGTGACGAGATCCTGCGCAATATCGGCATGGAAAGTACTGAAGAGTAGAGGGAGGAGGAGGAGGAGGGGAAAATAAGAGAAGTTGGGCATCTTTTTCGTGTTGTGGATGATAGGATCAGCTAATTAATTGCGGCCCTGAGATGTAAATATAGGTGTAGTTTGACATACAGTTTCTTAAAATATATCAAATGACAGGCGAGAGAAGGACTTAGCAGTTCATCTTCCTAGCTTCCGAGTTGTAAACGGCACGTGTAGATTATCATCTCTTATTTTTTTTTCCCTCGCTTGTAGATATATAGTAAACTAGTAATGGAAGCATTGTTTTGTCAAAACCAGGCTGGAGATCTCACCTGATTTATAATTTAAGTCATAGTGTTGTTAGGTTAGCGTATATATAATCTGTTCAGCTCAAATATATATATATATATATATATATATATAAAACAATATTATTTTAGTTTCCTTTTCTTATATTCCTTGTTATTCAGTTCATTGGGGTACAAATCTATTATCTGGAGTATAACCAATAAGATTAAACATTAAGGATAATAAATAAGAATCAACATTTTTTCTTGAAGAGATGGCAGAGTGAAGGTTACTGGAGAATCTGGTAACTGTGTTCTGCAACAATTAATGTAGCGTGGAAGATACATGCAACGAATTATTCTTTAAAATAAGCAAAAAGGTTCAGAAACACATGCAAAAAAAAATGCAGATTCGTTTTCCAAAACATCGCAGCATGATGGTTACTTCTTTCGGAGGCAATGCTTCTGCAAGCCTCTCACCTTTTCAGTCAGATATGCCCATGGAATAGCGTCACACTTGTAACATATCAGGCCCCAGCACCTTCAATATGGGTCGCCCTGGTTATCAGAACATGAAGATCCGGTGACCCGTCGAGCTAGGATACGGTGGTCAACGGTTTTTTTTTAAAAAATTGTCTAGATCTCTTGAATATTGGTTAATTCTAATGATAAAGCTAGCTTGTGAGTTAATTCAGAACATTATATACTGTCCAGATAGAATGTCTGGCTGTTGTTTTCTGGCTTATTCGAACTCACGTCTCGAGCAACAGGAACGCTTTCTCTGTCAATGAGAAAGAAAAAGAAAGGCCTCCATTAACAGCCACTGCTGGTGGCAAGTCAATGCAGTGAGTGTAAATATAAAGACAAGTTCGAAACTATAAAGTTGGCGTTTGCTTTAGGTTTTGGAGAATTAGCTTACAAGTAGCATAAACAGCCACCTCTTATCCACTAGTTCCCACCAGGGACCATAAGATATTTATAAATTATTAATTAAGTTTTTTATATTTAATTAATCTTTATTATTATCTGTTAATCAATAATATATACATACATATCATATTATATCAAAATATTTAAATATTAAACAATTATTTTTATATGATATAAATATATATTTCAGTTATATTTTGAGGTTTCAGAAAAGGTTCGACAATATTTATATCTTAATTATTATCCATTAAATTTAAAAAATTACTACTCATATATGTGGTCTTTATCCTTCAAATTCAGATTAAATTAATATCCCTACTGTTTTTATGATGTTAATTAGTTATAATTAATTAATTTTTTAAATATCTTTATTCAGAAATATATTAAAATGATATATTTTTTAAAATTATTTTTAACTTTAACATATATTTATTATCTAAAAAAACAATTCAAAACAAAAAAAAACTTTATTTGTTTTCAAAGAATCGAGCGAGGTGCCATGGAGTGAGGTGGGTGTGTATATTTTTGCAGCGGGGGAGGAAGCTCTTTAAAAAAAGAAAAAACAATACTGGGCCGAAGACTTAATTTAGATTTCATGAACACAATCCAGGAAGAAGGCCCAAAATATCTATTTTATGGGCCTCATGTGACGAATGCCCTAAGATCTTTCGGCCCAACATGTGTCCCTCCGTAGCCTCTATCTATTACACAACAAAATCAAGTTAAAAAAAAAGAGGAGAGGAAGTGCCTCCGACTAGGAAAATCCACCACAAACCCCAAACAAAACCCCTCGCTACTGACTCCTCACCCGTTCCTCGTTTCAAAACAAACTAGCAAGCAACAACACAGATAAGGAAATAAAAAACTCCACCACCAACTCACCAAGAAATGGCTAACTTGAGGACGGCAATGGACTCAGCATTCTGGGACCAGCCCATTTCTTCCTCACAAACCCTAGAAGGTTGTGCTTACTCCATTCCTGGAGACCCATTTCCTCTTGAAGTCACCAGAGCCAGCAAAGCTCTTAGAGTTCAACAACTCTCTCTTTTAGGAAATGGGTTTCCTCTTGGCACCATTCCTTCCTTTTCTCCTACTTCAACCAAGGACCTCGGCTCTTTCTCTCTCCAGTCTCTCTTCCTCAAACTCGCCAACTCTAACGGGTAAAATGATTGCACAGAGTCCCCTTCTTTTCGGCTTACTTCTTTGTTACCAATCGGTCTGACGATATTGATTGTGTTTTTCGTGCAGTTGGCTAGGATTAATGGGACAATTTAGACCAAAGAAGCTGATTTCTTCTATTAAAGGAGAATTTACAAATGCTGATGAATTTGAATGGCCTGCATTTAAAGATGTAGCCAAGCATGTTTTTGATAAGTCGATTTATTCTCTTGGTTTATTCTCACAACTTTCCCTGTCTTCATCTTCTGTGTTGCTAAGCACAGAAAGGCATGGTGACAAGAGAAGACCGCGCTACAAGATGATGCTCTGGCATGAGGTATTCCTTTTATTTATTCGTTGTTCATATTTATATTCTTTAAATTGAGTAGATTATCTTGCAGACATGTCGGATTTTTTAAATCCCATTTTTATATATAGATATGCGGACATCTTGTTTTGCAAGGCAAAATAGTTTTTTTCGCTATGTCCCAAGTTAAGGATTTATCTTAGAATCGTTGATTTGAGTTCTTGTTGTCGAAATGTTTTGCCTTCATGGAATTTAGAGTGCAAGGTTGCTAATTCTTGCTGAAAATTTGGTTGTAGATAATGAGCATACAGATACAATGTGGCCGTGGAACCTGAGTAGTGTGTGGTAGTTCTAGTATGAGATCTCTAGCAAATAATCAACCAAACCTTGAAATACAAAATTATAATTAGTGATTCTGATCACAGATTGCTTGCTCTGGGGCTTTTAACTTGTCATGCATTCTGGAGTGATAGACAGTTGCCTTAACCTTGTTGTTTTAACATGTGATTTTACAGCTTCCTGATCATGATATAACTTTGGAGGCTTCATGGCCTGGGCTATTTCTTGACCACAAAGGGAAATATTGGGACGTTCCTGAGTCAATATCCTTAGATATGTCGTCCCTTCCCTCTAAATCTGGGTTCCGATACCGCTTTGGTGTGCACAAAAACGGCGGTCATCCCCAACCTGCTAGCACCTTAAATGGTGAGGTACCCTGTGCTTTGATGCCTGGATTATGTGCAAAGGCTGCCTTTTCTTATGAAAAGAGCAAGGATTTTTGGAGGCATAAAGATGAAATTGATGATACTGCGGAGAAGACAGACAAGGGCAAGGTTTGCCGTCCATTTGATATTCGCCTTAGGGAACCTCATGCAGCAATATCTGGGATTATTGGTATGTCACTTCATTGTATGGGGAAGCGCTTTTTTACTAATTAACTCGGAATTCTTGTTTTCTTCTTATTCAAATCTGATCACTACAGTCTTCTACAGCTACTGTAGCTTCTAGCCGCAAAAAAAATAGATTACCACCCTCTTCAATTCTTCCCCCACTCCCCTGCGCAATATGAAATGCTGTTCTTCATTCTGTTTATGGACACTTTTTTCTTTCTTTTGGGTGGCCTATGCGCAATCAGTAATGCCACTCACTTGTGCTCCCTCCCTTGATCATCTGAGAACTCAAGTGGATGAAGGCGTTTCTTTTTCATGGAGGCAGGATGGAAAATGTTGCATCTGAAACTTAATATGGAAATGAGGAGGTGACTGCCTTGTTTGCCATACAGAACTAAATTGGAACCGGTCATATGAAGTTTCTCATGATTCATACAATTACTTGTGTTTCAGTTTTTTCTTTTCATTCTCCTTTTGAAAGAAAGTTCTGCTTTGCAATTTGTTATTGGCTTCTTATTGTACTAACATTTGTATTAGGTGGCACCTCTGCGGCCTGGTTTGGGGGCAGTGAAAGCTCCCCATCTACAGAATCGCACGTTGATATGGACACGTCAATTAGTACAAAGAAGAGAAGTCCATTAAATGCTGATCTGTTTGGCTCAGTTTGCTATACCTTTCAGCACGGGAGGTTTGCTAAGCTATATGGTGATCTAACCAGGGTAGATGCCCGCCTGGATATCTGCTCAGCTTCTTCTCTTGCTAAAAGGGTTTTCAATATTTTCAGACGTTCTTCCTTTAGCAATGCAGACAGTCCACTGTCTTCTCCCAAGCTTAGTCTGATCCTCCAACAGCAGGTACTTTTTAATTTTTAGAACCATCGGAGATCCAGTTAAATGTTTTTTTCTAAGATTGGATGATTTGAACTTTCAATCACCAAATCTAGGTCAGAAGTTTTTTAAATTAATCCGCGGCTCCAGGAGACACTCATAATGACAGTCTTATTGCATACAATGATGCGAATGGGCTATAAAGTTTTGGGAAGTGGTAAAAACTTAACTGGAATTTTTTATACTTAGCAAAAAGATCTTCCATCTGTACTGCTCTTAATGTGACAACATGCTTGTTGCAGGTTGCAGGTCCAATTATGGTTCGGGTTGATTCAAAGTTTTCACTTGGATCTTCCTCTGGGAAACAAGGCCCACATGTTGAGGATCTCATATGCAGCTTGAGTTACTCATTGAGGCTTTTACGCTCTGGGAAGGTTGTTGCTTGGTATTCTCCAAAAAGGAAAGAGGGGATGGTTGAGTTGCGCTTGTTTGAGTTTTAATTCATTCTGTATTTTGTCATATGAATGTTGTCGTGAATACACGTGTTTTTTTCAGGAAAATTTTTATTGCAGAAAGCAAAAAGCCACTTATTTCATCTTTGTTTTTTTCGTCATCATATAGAATGGACGGGGGAGGAGAATGTGAGCCGTTACGTTATTGTGAATTTATACAATTCACCATAAATAAGCGATCAAAGCCTTTAGTTTTGTGCTTTTAGCCAAACTCCTCAAACTCATTGAAATGGTACATTTTTATGTCCGGTGATGATGATGCCATTCCAACAGGTGATAAATCACAACGCTCAAAAATGCCTGCGGTGCTGAATTGGTGAGGTACTGTTATAAGATTGCCGGGGTGGAAAAATCAACACACTGTCACTGACAGCTGATGTTGGTGAATAGCCAACATCGGCAGCAACTGCTGTAAACGATGACCCTGTGGTGCTTATGAAATATTAGCTGGCCGGAGGATAGCGGATGGTGAGTTCCCTGGGGAGGTGAAAGCCCATAACCACCGAAAACTTTTCCTTTTCCCCGAGCACTGATACACAAAAGATGTTAATGGTGCTCCCAGCCTATCATAAGGAGCTCCGCAAAGGCGCAAACTGCTGATTTGTAGCGACAAGGATTTATCACTAGATTATTTGATTGACACCGCCAATTTCTAGGCAGTTAAATTCCGGATAACAATTTGCCTTTGATTGCCTTTTTTTTTTAAAAAAAAAACGATTCATGATCTTTCATGGAGCTTAGTAGGAACAATTATGATGCTGGATAAAGAAATGTCTATCAGAACTCAGGGTCGTCAACATCATCCATTAATTCATACCCGAAACAAAAACTCCCATTTTTTAAAATATAAAAACAGCACAGAACAACGAACCCCTAAATCTAGAGTTTACTTCAATACAGACACTCTGAAGATCCCATATAACTTGACACCAATAGGAGCGAAATGGACCTCCATCGTTGTAGGGAGTTGATCTTTTCAAAATTGGCAGAAATGTAGAAATATCACTCCACGACGGCCAACAAATCACCAGCTTTGCAAAAGCAATGCTTAGCATCTGTTCCCAAATCAATCTGCAAAGTTTCATCAAGTCTCATAAACACATCCAGGTACAATAAAAATGCACAATTAGCAATACAGTGGGCATAATGACCATTATCTCAATGGTCAGACTTGTCAATTACAGCAGAATCAATGTTACACCTATGAAGGTTAACAACTCCGGGAGGAGATGGTCATACCATAGGCAGATAGACATAAGAAAAAACATCTGCGAACTCCGAACAATCACATATAATAAAGGAGAGAAGAAAGAGTTTGTATTGCCTGATAACATTGAAGAACATGTAACAAAAATAGCATTTACCATGCTCCCCTGTCTAGATGATGCCATATTATGCACAACATATTCACTCAACAAGAAGAGAAATTTGTACGAAATTAACTCCAAGATGTATAGATATTCTAGAAGTTGCAAGAAAGCAAGCATTTTCAATCACAAGCCACAATAATCAGGTGATAAAATTCAGGAGGTCAGGACAAAAGGCATATGCTCACATGGGACCTGTTTTTGTGTGTGCGGTTTGATATTTATTTTATAGCATACTCTTTCAACATATTGACCCGACAGATTCAAGACGCTGTCTTCCAGACATTCAAAGGGGATTTGATCCCCATACAAACAGGTAGCTACAGAGGCGCACTCAGTGAATACACATGTGACATGCAAGTCTTCCAAACGGTAATGCCACTTGCCTCATAAGCATTGATGTCCGAGAAAAGAACCTGCAAAATAAGGTATCCTTCATGAAAATCACTATAGTTTTAGGAAAGAAAAATCTCCGGAAATAGCAGAATTAACAGCACTGAAAGTAACAAGATGGACTGATCATATATGAACCAAGAATAACTTATTTACCTTCTTTCCAGCCTCCACTTCCCCAGCCTCAGCACCAACAGACAAAACCTAAAACAGAAAACTCAAAATATAATGCTAACAGCAAACAAGAATCAATTCATCCATCCTCACAAGCAAAAGAATGGGCATTGTGCATAATTCATACCTCCCCCATTAGATACCGCTCAAATTTAACAGCTGATTTGGGCAACAAAACTCCACCGGATGATTTCTACAATACAAAACTCACCAACCAGCATTAATTTTTATAAAAATAGGGATATTTACAACATAGGGAAAGGCTTTGTAATGGCATCAAGACATGAATTGAAGCAAAGACAAAACCCCATTACCTCAGGAAGGTCATCGAGACGGATAAGAACTCTATCAGCTTGTGGAACAACCTACAGCAAGTACCCACCATATCAAAACTAAATCCAAAGCTTAAAAAAAGATAGAAACTAAATAAAAAGAAAAAAGAAAAACCTTAGTGGGTTCCCATTTCTTGGAAATTGCATTGATTCTCAAAGAATTCCTCTTCAATCCTGGTAAATAAATAAAAACAAACAAATTTAGCGGAAAAGAAATATGATGCACATTAATTTTTCCAGCAAGAAATAGAGATATAGAGAGAACAACAACCAGCGAGTTTGAGTTGCGAGAGAGAGGGAGCGTTGGTTTTGTTTACCGACAGGAAGGGTCTTGCTGTTGGTACAGTAACAAAAGTAGAGGCCATGGCTAGATAGACAGATAAGGCTCTGGCTTTGCTACGGTAGAAACTAGAAACAGAGAGACGAGAGTTTAACAGACAAGGGGCTGTTTGGCACAAGACTTGTGTCTAAACCCTCTTCATATGGTTGCCCTGACACGTGTTCCGGGGGGACCTCATTTTCGGTTCCTGACCACATTACGAATAAGGCCTGAATATTTTGATTTTTATCGATCTTAGTCCAAAGGCAATCCATCTATTGCTGATGGAAACTAAAAGATTTAATTAAATTTGTATAAACTCATCAATTATTTTATTTAAATATTAAAAAATTCCAATATATCCTTAATTATAATTTTAAAAATATAGCTTTCTCTTTAATACAAGCTATTGAAAGGAAGGGAGAAAACATAAGATTTACAATAATTTGATACTAAAGCTGTCTTTAGGGTAAATTAGGGTTTACATTAAATATTGAATCTGTTGAAATACCTGGTAGCCCATAAAGATTAAATGAAATAATTTAAATACCGCTAGAAGCATATGAATGGGAGGTTGATAATTTTAAGGTGATGTTTGGGGTGAAATTGGAAAAAGAAAACGATTTAGGATTTAACTGATAATAGAGTAATATATTGAGGGCTAAATCGAGTTTCCTATTTTAATTTTCCAGTCGCCAGAGTTCTAGAGGGTTCTTTTCTTTTCGTTAAATCGTGATCTTACAATTCAAATGAGTGGCTAGGATTTTGCTAAATAGGTTTTTATTTAAATTAAATATTCTAAAAACATTAAACAAATAGAAAATAAAATATTTAGATTGGGAATTTATCGTTCTCTTCCTCTCTCAGCTACAAAATTAACGGGGGAGAATTAAGGGGCTGCTAGACTCCTAGGACTTGTTTGACATAAATTTTTATTTTAAATTAAAATATTTTAATATTTTAAAATTATTTTTATATATTCATATTAAAAATATTTTTTTAAAAATAAAAAATATATTATTTTAATATATTTATGAATAATAAACATTTTAAAAAATAACTCCAGCTGCACTATTAAAATTTTACGAGGGAAGTGATCTTTTAATTTGACTAAATTCATCGAGGTAGGTGGCGTCTGGAACTATATTCTTCATGTATCAATGGCGTCACTATATTTTTCACTGTAAATCTCTGTTGTCTATTTTTAATATCCACTACGGCAAAGTTACCTGAATATTCCACTATTTTTCTCTCGCTAGATAGGTGTTAGCTATTTACTCAAGAGACATCATGTGTTCTACCAGTGTCCTTAGCATGGCGATCTTTCTCCTGTTTTTCTTGACGAATGGAGCTGTTTCAGTTGACTATGGAGCAGCACTTGCGAAATCTTTGATGTTTTATGAAGCTCAACGCTCTGCAAAAATTGCCTCCGAACCAGAGAGTGCAATGGCGTGGAGATTCTAGGCTTAGAGAACGCAGCGAAGCTCAAGCAATACATTATATAATTATTTTTTGTTAATTAAAAAACTGGACACATGAATTATTATTTTTTGTACACAATCAATAATCAAATTAATCGATACGGGGTGATTCAATTTGCGTTAACAGATCGATCTAATGTGAAGTTCGGATTTCCAGTGGCATTTACTGTAACAATGCTTGCATGGAGCACTGTCGAATTCCAATCCCGACTAAAAGCCAAAAATGAACTCTCAAATGCCTTGGACGGGATCAAATGGGGCACAGATTACTTCATCAAAGCCCACCCTCAGCCAGAAGTCCTTTCTGATGGTGAAGCAGGTGATGGTGATTCGGATCATGCTTGCTGGGAGAGACCCGAGGACATGACCACTCCGAGGAACTACTTTTAAGATTGATGATCGCCACCCTTGTGCTGATCTTGCAGCTGAGACTGCTGCTGCCTTAGCTGCTGCATCTATTGCTTTCAAACCTTCTAACCCTACACCTGCAACTGAATTAATAATCATGCAAGACAAGTACGAGATTTGTTACGATGAATCAATTATTGTCCAATATGTGTTTGGGAATGTAAAAGGTAGGCCATAGAATTTTAAACCACCCTGTCCTGCAACTCTTGGCCCTTCTGATGGAAAACATTCCATCGAACCCGTGATGGATTTTTAATGTAATGATGAGGGAAGGAGAGCAGCAATGTTACAGAGATTTCACAATCCGAGAAGGTACGGCATAAAAGACGGGAACAAGAGCCTCATGTCAGAAACCAAATAACTTTTGCAGGAAAGTTCCTCGTACATTCTAAAAATATCAAAAGTTCATTCAGCAGTGATGGACATAAGCTGATCCAACCATGAATGGATCATATTATAAGCATGAATCCTGAATATGAATGTAGTTAGTAATATCTCTACCTATCAATTTCGTTATAAGTTTAATGGATTTTTAAAGTGACAGAATTCAAATCTGCTTTCATCAACTATCTGGAAAAGAAGCAGCAGCAGGAGGATACAGCTTCACATGAAACATTGTGCCTCTGCAATTTTCACATGAAATATTTTATAAAATTTTTATAATTATACAATTCTTATTGTATCAAAGCATTATTCCTAAATATTTTATAATTAAATACTCTATCAAGATTTGATATTAATTAAAATTATTGAAACTCATACATATTATATTATTTTATTTATAAAAGAAAATAATTGTTCTTAAATAATGAAAAACATTTAAAAATAATATGTAATTGTTTGTTTGATATTATATTATATTATATTATAATATATGCATTTTCCACATAATCCTGAAAATCGACAACAAATTCAAAGACTAACAACTCTAAAGTCAATCAAAACAATTAAAAATATCAAAATCGGTTGAAAATGCAGCAAGCTGATGTCGAAGAAAGTAGGCCTACGAGGGAAAAAGGTGATGGTTGCAGCCAGGAATAAAATGAATCATACACAGACAACCACATTCTTATCACATTCACTGCCAGGTGATCATCTGTCTTTCTTATAGAAGAAAGGGAAAGGTGTAAATCAAGTAAACAAGAAGACCACCCGCAAATGTTAAGAACAGAAACAAAAGCTGAAAGCAAGCAAAAAGAACATAGCACTATGGGCAATCTTATCCGATGTGCGATCCATGACTGCATATGCTCCCTGTTTTTATTTCACCATCATTCAAAATCATCAACATTTCTGAGAAAGTTAACAATGCATAATGTTTTAAATAATGAAATTACCAGAGTTTTCTAAACCCTTCCATTTCCTCTTGCTTAAACCCTCGAGAAAGTCCAAAGTCTGAACCTTTTAACTGAGCGGGCCTCGAAAAACTCGATCTCTATCGATGGGCTTGATCATCGACAAGGAGTCCGCGTGATAATGGTAGGTAGGTCCCACCTGAAGGAGGTGCCTCGATATCTGCGCTCCGTTTCCATGAGTGTGAAAGTGAAGGGAGGGGAAGGGGAAATGGGAAACAAGAGTCCAAAAGGGCACCACAACGTCTACACTTCGGGACCACCACCGTTCCCATCCTCCTTAATCTCTGCAACACTTTCATTCCTTTTGTAAACAATATACAAAAACTTTTCTTTCTGGGAAAATAAAAACCATTTTCCTTTCCTTTACAATGTTAAAAAATAAGGGAAGTGAGATCCCTTTTGTACAAATTTCTTTCCCGTTTCCCTTCCCATTCTCTCTACCAATGATGGTGGCGGCGAAGAAGCATTATTGTTGCTGTGAATGGAAATGGATTGTATTTTTCCAGCTACTCCTAGCTACTGTTGTTTGCTCCAGCCACCATGGTAATAATCGTTTGCTTTTCTTTAATTTTCTTGACTTCTCTGAGAATGCGATACGAGTGCAGCCCCATGAGTTTTTTTTCCTGATATGTTGATCAAGTAGTGTTGTGCAGTTTACTATAGTTATTCTGGACTGATAATATGATATGCAATGTCTTACACTCTTTGGTGATAATGCAAGTGTTAGAAGGACAAGAATTTGAGACTCAACATTAAAAATCTTGGCTTTCTTAAAAATTAAGTTTTATGTAGCATTAGTAGCTCTATTCATTTCTAGAAACTCAATACCAGAGCATCAATACTGAAAAGTTTTGCATTTTTATCCCAAATAATTCAAAAGCACTACCTGGATCCCAGAGCTAGGGGTGATTGTGCTTGTAAAGGAAAAAATGCATACAACACCTTCGCGCTCAAATCAAGTAATAAATATATTTGTGAAGGCATTAAGTATAGCTTCCATCTAGACCTGCAGTTTAGCTTCTGTAATTAGGGAAGGGATGCATGTATCAACAAGCGGAGTAATCTTTGCTTTATCTGAAAATATGTCTTTTGCTGCAAAATTTAAAGCTTTAATAGGAAGGCAAACTTAAGTTGGTCAAGTAAAGTGATTTCCATCTTGTTGGCAACAAAGATCATGGCTTCTCTGTTATATGATTTGACTATCTACATTAGGAATCTTAAAGAAACGGGAGTCACTAATTTTGTTTCTGGAGGACAGATTTAGCACCAAAAATACAATTTTCTTCCATGCAATTCACGCACACACATGTAAAGGGACTTGCATGTCAGAAGAAAAATTAGGATATATGATTTTTTAGCACCTGGGTTAAACTTGGGCCAAAACCAATGTATGGTGAATTTTCATTTGCATGTGTTGTTACGAAGTCCAACTCAAAAAAAAATTTAAACACCTCAAGATAAGTGGAACTTATGCTCTAGTCATTGATAAATATGACATTATGAATACTAATAAATGTTGATTACTGTAATTGCACATCAACAAGCTAAATCTTATTTCCGGTTCATTGTTACATGCTGTTGATATCAGGGGACCCTGCGAATGATCTTGTTGATATCATCAATAAGAACCGAACATCCCAGAAACTTCCACAGCTGAATGACAGTCCCGGTCTTGGCTGCATGGCTCTGCAATATGCTGAATTATGCAAGGGAAACTGCACTAGTAATGGTGTTGTGAATTGCAAGCCACCTGAAGATGATTTTACTGAGATTTTCGGTCCAAATTGTGGCGTAGAGCTGCCCACATTTGGCACCATAACTGGCCATATTGTAGGTTGTCAACCCAAGTACCTTGAGCCATCACCAGCCTTTTCCCATGTTCTGGTTAAGGACAGTAAAGCTTTATCCATATTAAGAAATAAATCGCATACAGAAGTGGGAGTAGGCTTGGTCGGGGCTCATAAAGGTTCCTTCTTTTGGTGTATCTTATTTAGTAATGGCAAGACGAATTCCACTTTTGTCCTTGAAGATAACGGCAAAGGGATCAAGCAAAAGAAGGGGTGCTTTAGTGGAAGCACTTTTCCATGCAGCAATGGACAGAGGATCCCTGTGTTTCTTAACAATGTTATGGCCTTAGTTCTTCTACATTTTAGTCTGCTACAACACTGGTATCCAACTTGGTATGTAATGATGTGATTTATTTTCTGAGATAAAATGTGCTCGGAGATTTTGTTATATAGGTGGGAGGACATTGTTTTCATTGTTGAAGATCTTTGCGAGAGTTGTAATTTTTTTTCCACATTTATCGATTTCTTGCAGTCTTATCAGTTCATGTGTTTTAAGCTGCGGCCGTGACTCTTATGCGGATTAATGCTCTAAGTAGACTAGAAGGAAAGGAACACTAGCATTAGTTGAAAGCTATTTACCATGACTACTCCATGGTGCTTTTCATTGCAAAGTAGATAGAGGACTGGAAAGCATGTCTTGTCCTTGCTAAAGGGAATAAAAACTACAGCAGACAGTGCCCCTATCTACCTCGCAGGAATGAGAAATTCACAAAACTAAGCAGTCAGAAGACGTTTAGAGTTCCTAAGCCATAGGATTTTAACTTCATACACCGTACAGCCTCAAATATAAATCTCGCTAAAACTATGTTGGTTGATGCAAAAAATACAGCCAAGTTTAACAACACAATGGAAGATTACAATCCTGAAATATTGATTATAGAAACCCTAGTAATGAAGAAAACAACGGTCCTAGCTAGCTTTTCCACGGAGGCAGGGAACGGCACCAAATAATACAAAAGTTGATAAATAACAATCAAAAAATTGCAATCATGAAACTGTAAACGTTAAGAATCCAAGAAAAGCAAACACAAAGCAACCTAATTATGAACATTCAAAACGTATAGCACTAAAAATAACGATAACACGACTAAATATTCTCAAAATAATTTCTTGGTATCCGTGTCTTGATGGAGAAAGAAAGAAATTACAAGTAACGAAGACCAGGAAACATGCTATCAAGCTTTGCCTGCACATTCTTGTCTCTCTTCTGGGGCTTTCTCTTAGATTTTACTCCGGTCAATAGAACAAAATCAAGTACAATCTCCTCTTTCTTTAGCGAAATCGGAAAACTTTGTTTCTTGATCTCCTTCGTAGTACTCACTCTCTTTGTTTTTTTCTTACACTATGCACAAAATACGATCATAATCGCGAGGCTCATCATTGCTATTTCCTTTCAAAAACGATCCTTCAGCATCATGAGTTGCATTCCCAGTTGGCTTTTTATTATTGTGCAAACCAACTAATAGCTTAAGTTTTCTGATTTCAGGCTGCTGGTGAGGCACGGTTTGCCGGGATGACATTGGAGAAGAGTTGAGCACTGATAAACTAGGAGGCCTCATAGCTTCTTAATTAATCAATGTTTTTGATGTTTTTCTACAACCAGGAGCGGAGCTATAGATATTTTAGGGTTTAGGATTTTAGATATATTTGTTTTTTAATTGTAATATTTCACACACATACAAGGTTTACGAACTTATAAATGATTAAGCTAGAATGTCATTGTTTAATCCAATCCGAGTAGGATTTAGCTGAGATCATCCAAGTAGAATTGTATCAATACAAACAATATTATTTTATTTTTTTAAAAATAATAATAATAATAAATATCATCATAGCTTTGTTGTGTTCATGTAATGGATTGATATATAATATCGATCGGGTATATATATTGTTTTTTATTTATTGTTGTAATAAAAAAAAATCATTTTTGTTTTAGAACAATATTATTTTATATTTTAAAAAGAATAATATGATATTATTTTTAAAATTAACTATAAACCACTGAGTTGCACCTTGTGCCCGGTACGATAAACACGATACAAATCAAGGTAACAAAAAATATCCTAGCAGAAGACTCAGCGAAACTTAATGAGTTGAAGAAATAAGTCTTGCAGTATAACAATCTGATAGCGCATAGAAAAATTCTGAAGTCGAAGCGATGCATCAGAAAACTAAATTCTGGACAGGCAGCGCAGAAAGAAGTGTCGGGATAAAAGTCTTGGATTTGAGAAGAACAAATATTAAAGAAGCTGCTAAAACACATGCGAAGGACTCGCAATACGATTCAATCACTGGAAGGTGTTACTGGATCCTTTGCAAATGAACATTCTGCGAGCACATAAAATTATGCCTGAATTAGACAGCAGCTGCCAAGTGCTAATGTAGCAGATTTTAGGAGGAAAAAAACTGTTACTGATATATTATTATATTCAGTTTATAACTTCAGGGAGTTCATTGAATTCATAGTTTTACTCCAATGGTGGAGCCATCACTTTGCAGGAGCTAGCTCAAAACGTTGCGAGATGTAAAGAATCAAGTCCTGTCCTCAGTATCCGCTATGGTATTTCCACTTGGGTCATTTTTTCCCGTCTTTGGTGATCTTGTCCAACGCTGATCCAGAATTAGGCACATGTGATAAAAAAAAAATGTTGAGGTAAAGGCTGATAAAGTACTTTATATGAATGGTGGTTAGATCGTAGACCACCTGGGAAACAAATTCCTTATCCTGTACGACTTTCATTCTAGTACTACGTTAACCAGATCAAAATTTTAAAGAATGAATTCCATAAGTCCTGACCATGACTTGCATATACCTCAATAACATTCTAGATCAGTAAGAAAAACAGGCTTTTAAGTTGAAAATTCTTCCTTGGTCATGAGATTTCTAGGAGGAATGCTTATAGTAGAGGAAATGGCACATTCTTTTAGTGGCAGGTTGGCATATGCTGCTTGACCTTCAGGAAACCTGTGGATGATCTTGTTGATGTCATTAATATGAATTAAAGAGATTCCCACAGCTGCATGACGCCCCTGGTCTTGGCTGTGAACGGCTCTGCAATATTTTGTTGAGTTTTGCAAGGGAACCTGCACTGGCACTAATGTGAATTCCAAACCACCTGAAGATGAGATTTTCCGTCGGAATTGTGGTGTAGAGCTGCCCACTCTATTTACCATAAATGGTCATATCGGACGGTGTGAGTCCAGGTTCATTGAGCCATCACTAGCTTTTTTGCATGTCACCTGTCAAGGACAGCAAAGCTTTACCCCTGATGAGAAATGCTTGACACACAGTCCTAGCTTTTCCAAATTGAGCCATGAAACACAACTAATCGGTTAAAAAAACAATAGTAATACCAATAATCATTGAAGTTACAATCCTGGAACAAAAACAAAACTAATTATCAACATTCAAAATAGTGCTGATTAATTACAAGAATAACAGGAATATTTCCATATTTAAGTATAATTCTTGTATCATTACATTAATGCAGAAATTTGGAACCGAACCCTGGCTAGAAACCCTAAAATTGACAAAACACTAGGACAAAAAAAAAAAACTAGTGAAAATAAACAACAGGAGTAGTGCCAACATGATAGATACTGTTTATGCTTCGACAGACTACCTAAAAGTAATAGTTTGCAACTTAAGACCAGGAAACGTGCTATCAAGCGCTGTCTGCACATCCTTGTCTCTCTTCCGGGGTTTTCTCTTAGGTTTTACTCCAGCTAACTTGAGAAAATCAAGTTCAATCTCCTCTTTCGTTAGCGAAATCGAAAAACCTTGTTTCTTGATCCTCGTATCCTTCTTATTCTCACTGCTACTGGTCACCACTTTAGCAACACCCCCCTCCTCCTCCTCCTTCTGCTGCTGGTGGACTGTTGGCGGTCCAACGACATTTTCCGATGGAGTAGTTAGTAAACGAACCAAAACTTTTCTTTTAGGATGAGAAGAAGATTTTTGGATGGGAGGATGATCAGGGGATTGCTTGGGGAACTTTGGTACTGGCTTTCTAACTGGTTTCATGGCTTTACCTTAATTACTGATGGAATTAAGAAAGTCGAATTTGTAGGCCTCCAACTATCCCATTATATACTAATAATAGAGAGAGACTTAATCCGTTTACGACTTGGTTTACCAAAATCCGAATTTTAATTGGATTATCGGGTTTATAACTATTTTTCTTTCATTGCTAGTAGAAGATGGAATCGGATTAGAATTCCGAATTCTAATTGGATTATTGGGTTTATAACTACTTTTCTAGTGTTTTTATTTTTATTTTGATATAAAATAAAATATTATCTAAATTTATTTTTAAATAAAAACATTCAAAAAATATTTGAGATTGTAATGGTAGTTTTTTTCAAAGTATTTTTATTTGAAATCATTTCAAAATAATTTTTTTTTTAGATTTTTTAATATTTATTTTTAATATAAATACACCAAGACAATCTAAAATTATATATAAAAAAATAACTTCAAGCAAAATAAAAAATCCAAAAATTTGAAAATACTATTTTCAAAAACAATGGTCATGATGTTTTAATATAACAAAGAAGAAAAAAATGTGATGGAATCTCCACACCTCTCTTTCAAATCACCAATTTACAATTTAGTACCAGCTGAAAAACGTTTTTGTAATACAAAAAATCATGCTCCTCATGTTCAGCACTGCCTTTTGAAAGAAATATATATAGATTATTTTTTATATTTTTAAATGATTTTTAAGAAATAAAAAACAATTTCAAAATCAATCTTAATATCACTCCAAGGAAGCAAAACAAAACAGAAATCAAATACAGGGACTAGAAATGCGAAAATGCCACTTGGAGTTGAAAACAAAAAAGATACGAAAGCATAGAAGGCACACAATATGATCAATACGGCAGGCCATGCACTTCGGATGGATGTCCATCTCCATGTTTAATCTTCCAGCCACTGATTACAGCATCCAACTTTCCATTAAATACAGCGATAAACAACCAATCAACAGCTCTAGCGTATGAACTGGACTTGAAACTGTGGGCGACCCTCTTCCCACAGTCAGTCTGCTACATTACATCTTCTGTAGATAACGTATAAACAAGACCTAACAGCTCTAGCAGGACACCCGACACATTTCACATGTAGTGAGCTTATGCCTGAAAAAAAAACACGATCCGGTAACAAAAAGCAGAACCAGACTCGTAGAACAGTTTATAGACTCGCAGTACAAAGAATTTTTAAAAACCAAGCCTTCGAAATGCAGGAAGAGAAAACATGTTGGAGGAAATTAATTTCTAAACTCGGGTTTATAATCAATAAGACAGCGATAATTACCACTCTTCCTTCTCACAAACTCTTCACATCGATCTGAGAAGCAATCCAATCAGCATTCAGTTAGATCCAACTGTGAGCAAAACAGTATATATCAAGAGAAAACAAACACATAAATTGCTTATCTCAAACAATGGGTACCAAAGTATCATGGCCGCACGAGTACAGTCTCTTCCTTTTCAGTTCTGCAAATGACTGAGGAGCTTATCCATAGTCTCAAATGGATTATAGGAGTGGATCAGCGCTCACAGAAGCCAAACAGTAATTATGGAAATAAAGTGCAGGCAATATGGAGTGTATTTGCTCAGATAGTTTCAAGTACAAATGGAAACAAATTTATTGTTTTACAGCAGAGTCACAATTCGAAGATTTTAATCAAGAAAACTAAGAGCAAGAAAAAGATAAAAAAAAACAAAACAATTTTCTACAAAAATCCCAATCCATTGAACCACTCATTTATATGTTGAGAAATAGGACATAGCTTAGAGGGCATTGATTATCAAACACAAGATTGATTTTTAAGATAACTGCAGCTGAAATACTCATATAAATCAATATATTTCAGGGCATTCATCGAATTTATTATTTTACATGCATGATGTAAACATAATAGCACCCAAACCAAAAGGTTGAAAGAAGTGTACAAAGTTGAAAGAAGCGTACAAGACTTGCGTCCTCCTACCCTCATTCTCCAACGACATAGTACTTAGATTCAGTGTGTTTTCTCATCATTAATAATCTTGTCCAACACAGACTAGCAAATCATACTGACACTAATATGCAAGTATCAAGTGTGATAAAATTCTGAAAATGATAGGATAGAGGCTTGAGTACTTTATATGAATGCTGTTCAGATCCTAGGCCACTTCCAGGACTTCGACTCAACGAGATTAAATTTCAGAGATTAAATTGCAGAATCAAATTCCCTCCATATAAAAAATTGAAATGGCCACATTCTTCAATCTTGCAATCTTGCTAAAACCAACCATGACATCCATAGTTCATATAACTTTCACAAAGAAAAATGGTTAAAAAAAAGTTGCTTAGCTAATCAAACAATAACATTTCTTTCATCACATCAATCAAGGTCCTGTAAGTTGCATATTTCAAACTGAAACAAATTAAAATACCAAGTGCATAAATTAATAATAACTGCAAGCAAATCAAATTTCCATCGGTAGTTGTTGCTTTCAGATATTCCCGCAGCATCCTAGAATCACAATCAGGGTTCTAATCCCAGGTTCTTCATCCCAGTTATGCAACAGCATGCAATCCAAAGTTGACAATCCACTGTGTAGCTATTATTATATATATACTGGTATCATGGTGAGACACCGACAAGGGAAGGGGGGGAAGAATAAGAAAAGATTTCATTTAAAGATTCAACCAGGTACATTTCTCTTAATGGGATAAATTGAGTTAATAAAATACTGAATGTTTCATTCATTAAAGTTTAACAAGTATGTAGCATTCAAAGGGGGAAAAATGCAAGCTAGTCTGGGAATTTGTTTTCTTAAGTGGCATCGCTCAAAAACCTTTAAATAAACAACTAATATGCACTTTAAAGCATACTACCATAACATGAAATGTGAACCTATTCTGCCCCATTGCACTACATGCTTGACAAAATGCCATACACTGCCCAGCATCCGTACATGAGTTGAAACATTCCACATTCTAGGTATCTATGATCTTGATCATTGGGATTATTTATGATCGCTACCAACTTTTCAGCTTCATAATTGCAACTTCATGATGACATGATATATTCTACACGATAACTTAATCCATGTATGAACAGCTCATCTAATAAATCTAGCAAATCATATGCTTTCTCTTCTTACAAGGCATGTTTTTTTATTAACGGCAACATTATGAATCGATCATGCTGACTTCTAATAACGACACCCATGCATGGCCCATGCAATCCACAAATAACGACAACAACCGTGCATGGCCCGTGCAATCCACAAATAACAAAAACAACCATGCATGGCGAAAATTCCTCAATTCCTCAAGCAAAGTGACGTACACTACCCAGCATCAGTACATGAATTGAAACATTCCGCATTCTAGGTAACTATGATCTTGATCATTGGAATTATTTATGATAGCTACCGACTTGTTAGCTCGATAATTGCTACTCCATGATGACATGATTTCTCTGTATGGTAACTTAATCCATGTGTGAAACAACTAATCTCATAAATCTAGCAAATCAAATGCTTCTTCTTCTTAGAAGACACGCTTCTATAAATGGAAACATTATGAATCGATCATGCTGGCTTCTAATCACGACACACATGCATGGCCCATGCTATCCACAAATTAAGACAGCAACGTGCATGGCCTCACTCTTCAATAAAGAAAAGGCGAGCATAAGAAAATTGCTGGATTCCTCAAAGAATCGTACTTTCCTTTAATCAATTAAAAGTTGTTAAAATCAATATGTTTTGCTCTGATAATGGCATATTTATAAAGGGAAAGAAATGCAGAAATGAGAAGTGTAAGTCGATCCCACACCATATACAACTATTTAGGTTTTGGGTTCCAAACATAATTCATGTTGTTGGAATAACAAGTTCTCAAAAACAGCAAGAAACAGAGAGTTGGGAAAAGCATCTTGATTTCAAACTAGCTGAAAACATAAACATCAAAGTTATTCATATCTTCTACTCATTGGACTGACTGTTCTTATGTACATCTGTAGCTACCCATAACATAAACTATAACACTAACCCTTCCAACGTTCCCAAAGACTCCTCGGTGAAAAGAAAAGGGCACAAAAACAAGATACATTTGTTACCATTTCATCTTCACGGGATCATGTGTTTGTTACATTAATTTCAGCTGATATAAAAAGGTCTGACAGTCATCACCTCGAACTTCTCAGTCGATTCTCTAACCCTGCAGAGCAGGAGAACTACATTCTCAACTGTATAAATCAAAGCATGAAAAAGATCAGCTGAAAAAAAATAGATCAGTTTCAATAATCACATGATCATTATATATAAAAAAAAACAGATTAAAATATAAAAAAACGCTTCATAATTATTTTTCTCATTTTCCACTTTTGCTAACAAGTAACTAAAGTACTAAACCCCATATTGACTACAGGATTTTTAATTATTTTACTTATAAACCACAACAGCAAACCACCAATTCCTCTTTTCCTGTTTCATTGATTCACTGAGCCATCAAATAGGAAAGGAAAATAATAAATAAAATCTTTAAAACATTCAAAAAATCAAACACAAAATCAGACCTTCGAAGGAGCTTCATGAACCTTATAGCAATCCGGGGTGATCGAATCCAGCCACATACCAGGAAACAAGCACTGCAAAAACAAAACCAACAAAAAAACACGCATAAATTAGTCACCAATTCCATCAATTTACCAACAAAAAGAAACTTTAAAAAACAGAAATAAAGGAAAAAGAAAAGTAATAGTAACATACATCAAGGTTTTTCTGCACATGCTTTGCTCTCTTCTTGGGCCTTCTCGCCGGCTTTGACCCAGTCAAGGAATAGATATCCTCTTCAATTTCCACTTTCGTGAGAGGAATCGAAAACCTCACCTTCTTCTCCTTTTCCTTCCCCTTCCCCTTCTCCTTCTTGTTATTGTTGTCATTATCATTATCATAATTATTAACGTCATTACCATTCCGGTTGGACCGAGTCAATTCAGTCCGATTACCACCCGGCACCTGAGGTTTGATCTCCGGCACCGCACCCCCACCAATCTTCAAAGCACCTCCATTCCCATTCAAACCCTTATTGTTAGAATTACTATCATTATTAATATTATTAACAGCTCTCCTCGGCCTCAGATTCCACGTCTTCGGCATCAGTTCCTCCGCATCCTCCACTACAGCAGCAGAGTCCTGATCAACTGCACCCCCAGCAACATCATCAACCATGCACTTGCTGCTTCCACTGCTGCTTCCGCTTCCGCTGCTGTTTTTGTTAGTCCTCAACCGAATAAAGATCTTCGATTTCCTCTCCGAATTGTCAACATCACCAGACTTTATCTTCAATAATTTCTTAATCTTGACCCCGCCGTCCCCGTCCGAATCCGCCGCAGAAGCAACATCACGGTGAGGAGATTTGTGAGTGCGAAAGCGATGGTGGTGGTTGGTGACGTTATTGGAATGGTTCTTCGACCATTTTAGGTCTTGCAAAGGGAAGTTATGGAGTGGCTGGTGTGGTTTCACATTAGTAGTAGTAGAAGTAGAAGAAGCCATGGCAGTGTTGTTGTTTGTGTTTGACTCAGTTTCCGGCACGGTTCGAAACACCATTGAAGAGAGAAGTCCGGTTCTTTCTCTTTTTTCGAGAAGCAAAACGACACCTTGTTGGGGTTTCTGGTGGAGAAGGAAATCAGAAAACCTGGAGCATAGGCTTGTGTGATAGAAAAAGATGGAGAGAAGAGGAGGAGAGGAAGCAGTTAATATACTACTGCTGGCTGTTGAAGATACTCTTTAAAAGCTGAATAGAAACAAGAAGGTCAATTACTTTTTTACCAGTTTTGTCCTCGTGTTTCAGTGTATTTGCATTTCGCCCTAGTGGTTACCTGGGTAGGGTTTTATTACCTGTAGGCGTTTTTTCAAAATCTTTGCTTATAAGGCCGGTTCCGTGAGCACAAGTGTGGATTTTGTTTTTCTATAATAGATTTTTTAATTAATTAATTAATTGCCTTTAACTATAAATGGTATGTGGGCAGAGATTTTTATCTAAATTTGATGATAAAATTATTTATATAATATTGTTTCCATGGACGTTACAAAAGTCGGTGCTGAGGCTGAATTAATAGGAAAAACAAATTTTCAAATCAAAATCATTTTGGAATTTATTTTAAAAAAATAAATTAAATCGACTAAAATCAAGTCATCTATTTCACAATCTAATTTCTAGTCATGTTAATTTTTAAATCAAGCCTTATTAAAATATAATCGCATACATTTAAGATTATTTTTAAAAAATATTTTTTTTTGCTTTATATAAATAAATCGATATATTTTTAGTGTTTTACGATAAATTTAATATATTAATGTTAAAACATAAAAAAAAATATAATAATACTCTGCTCACGGTAATAACAAATATTATTTTCAAGATGTGAAGCGGGATAACAGATAATTTATAATTTATATAATAAATCTCAAGTTTAAGTCATAACATATATCTTATAATAAAAACTTAAAATAAATATTACTCGCTCACCGAATCCATAAAATCGCTATCCATCAGATACACATTGTATTTGTTCAGTATCACGATACACGTTAAAGAAAAAAGAAAAAAATATCTTTTATGGTTAAATAAAGTGGGTTGTTTATTTTGTTTGTCACGGGTTTGTGCGTTACAAAAAAATAAATCACTTTCCGTTTGGATGTGCATGAAATATGGCTATTACCAGTACAAGGTTGAGTCATGTCCTCCGTTGTTTCCTGCTGGATTCGGTCCATAAATTTCAAGCATGCTAATCTCCCCCCTGCTTCCAAAAAGTGGCGACAACTTTAGACAGGGAGGAGAACAAAGGTTGCTGGCTGTACAGAGACTTGAATCAATGAAAAACACGCTCTTCATTAAACACTTGCCCCATTCATCCTAGGTTTTTTTTTAAATAATATTTACAGTTTAGAAGAGTTCATCCTTTCATTTCAAAAATTATTTTAATTAATATTTTTTATTATTTTATTTTTAATTAATATTTTTATTATTTTATTTTCAATAAAAAAATAATATTTTAGATTATTTTCATATATTAATGACAAAAATAATTTTAAAAAATAAAAAATTATATCATTTTGATATATTTATAAACAAAAAACATTTTCAACCAGCTAATCAAATCATGAATTTGACAAGTTAAATCATAACATTCTTTTACTATGCTGTTGTTTTTATTTTTTTAATTTAATTTATCATCCAATTTTACATTTTGACTTTTCTTTAAGTAATAAAATTATAAAATTTATAACTCATGGGTTTAAAAGGTTAGACCAGAAAATAAAAATTGATCTAATATATTATCTTCTCATTTTTCTATTAAAATGCGTTGAATTAGTTCTGAATATATATCTTGTTCTGGCTTTGTGGAACTAATTTGTCTCTATATGGTTATTATAATTGTATAACTACCGTGTAAGAAAAAAATATAAATCTACATTGTTATTATTTTTCTTGGTTACCTTTGTTTTTCCGAAATGGACGGGGACACGTTAATCACGCCATGTTGATGGTGTCAAATAAAAAGCCCAGTCAGAACTTTTTAAAAAATATATAAACAGGAATCAATTTTTATGATAAAAACTGATGAAAAGAAAAAGTGTGTGATTTTGTTTCATTTTTTAATCTTATTATTTTTTATTAATTATGCATCAGAAACTTGCAATTAAATTTGTTATTGTAATTAAATATTTTTATGATTAAATTGCAGATGTTGTTACCATGTATTGTTCCTTGATCAAAATGTAAAGGTTCACAAAAATATTCATGATTTGGTTCATAATAAATTTGCAATAAATTATGTGTTTCATTTAAAGTGATTTCACAAGTTGACATTAATATAAAAATCATAATAACCAAACACATAAAATTATTTTTTATCAAACTCAAACTCAACCACAGTTTAAAGTAGACACTTCAATTTCAATTATGAACCGCGGTTAAAAGTGTTTTTTCATGAAATTATTTTTTTAAAATTTCAACTATAAAAGCAAAAACAATATCAAGCACCCTAGTTAGATCACCTTCGTTTAAATTAATAACTTTAATATCTCATAAAAAAAACTCTAATTAATATGTAATACTGTTAAAAACTCGTTAGTTTTTTTATTATAATAATATTATTTTTATTTAAAAAAAAAAGTTAATTTTCTGATCCTAGTAACATGAGTTTTGTCTCGAATCTGGCTATAAAAAAATAATATTTATCTTCTAAACCTCTTTTTGTGTGTGTACTTAGATATACTTTAATTATTATTTTTTCCAAAACTTGATCTTTGATTAGAATCCAAAATTAATGCTCATCCATCCGCAATCTGGAGGGTTGACCTTTTTTGTCAACTATATGGCCCAAAAGTATTAAATGCAAATGCACCAAACAAAGCAAGTGCAAGTGACTATAACCACTCTACGTTGTATTGTATTGTATTGTACCCTGCTTGTTATGACGTAAGAGCAAGACCTGTCTCTGTCTAAAAACATTAGTATAAGGGTGAGGTGGCAACAGAAATTCGTAACTTATATTTCAAAATTTGATTAGGGAAGTTTACAGGCCCACGACCTCGGGTTGTTGACGGGCTGAACAAGGCCCATATAAGGGGACCGAAAATGCACTGGAATAGTTTTATCTTTTTGAGGCTCATGCAGAATCTCTTCATTTTCTGGATCAATTATTCTCCGAATTCACTTTAAAAATAAAAGCGAATTAAATAATAATAATAATATTATTAGATTGGATTTAAAAACAATCATATTCTTCTGCTCACATCTTTTTGGACGAAAGAGGCGCTTTAACATCAAGTTTCAAATATTTTTTGTAAAAAATAAATTTTTTGTAAAAAATAAATTTTATTTTTTACTTTAAATTAATTTTTGATTGTTTTTAAATCATTTTAATTTACTAATATAAAACAATATTTTAATGCACCTCTATATAAAAAAAAAATCACTACTAATTATTTTATGTTATTATTAAATATGATTGAGAAGTCAACTTTAAAACTTCATAATCTGACTCTTTATACAATACAAATTAAAAATTAAACTTTAAGAAAATTAAATTGAAATGACCTAGATAGATTTGAAAGCAACCAAACAATTAATGAAAAAATATAGTTGATTTTTAAAAAAAAATCATAATGTATATATAATAAATTAACAAAAAAAAAATTGTATATATTTTTCTATATATATAAAAAGGACTTCACAAAAACGGTGTGGGAATAAACATTCACCATACATCATTTTCTTAATCACAGTCAAGCAGTAACTTTGAAATGTCTTGTAAGAATGAATCGCGGTACAGTGACTGCCACTTCCATATTCAGAGTTCAGCAGCCTGCCCATCAACTTTCTCCAGCTTATGTGTCCACTTTACCTGGTAGAGGAGAAAGGGGAGGTGCAAGTTTCATGTGAAGTGAGATTGTCCACGTGTCGTCCACATCCCTGGCACTCCAGGCTCCAGCATTCAATTTCAATGCACCCTCCATATGCTGACAGGGATGAAAATATGCAACAGCCATGGTCATCTGTCGACCAATCGGTGATTACAAGCAAACATCTAAAGTAACACCAAGAAAAAAGGAGGCAATATATGCCCGGACAACAGGTTAGTAGCAAGCAAGCAAGCATCTAAGAGTAATACAAAGAAAAAATATGGAGTGCCCGTGAACAAACCTAGCCCTCCCAACTCAGTTCTCCCAATCTTCAAAACTGGATTGAAGGTTGAAATTGTCAAAGGTTTCTTTCCCCAATTTGACATGGTTTTCAAAAACTTCATCCATATGTCCATAAGCAAAGATCAATGCAACAGTGTGCAACAATGCACGTCCAGACAATACGTTGGAGGTTACTTGAGAGAGAAAATCACTCCATCTAAACACTATAAGAAGAGTTTCACATTTTTCCATGGGATGTTCAGATGCTTGAGAGTCATTAGTTTTTACGATTAACCACCAGTACATGTATAGCAATGTCAGACCAATAAATTCAAATTAATATGCAGGAGATGTTAATGCACACACAAGAACTACGTTTGCAAAATCTTCTCCTCAGAGAAATTAAAAGCCTTGTATCTGGATACAATATTGCAATTATTGATCGCAGAATTGCCAAATATAATGAGTACTTTCTAGATGTCAAAAAAGAAGCTTAACATGGAACAAACACAGGTGGTTTCCACATGATGCGCAAAATTTGTTTAAATTTTCTCAAGGCCGCACTCAGGAAGATCAAATCAACGCTGCTGAATTCAATACTTCATAAAGGCTAAGAACCAGAGACAGGGGAAAATGACAGGTACAGGTGTCCCCGGGCAAGTCAGCAGGATGTCAACGGTTATGACACATCCATCTAATAAAAGAATGAAAAAATCAAAACACTGTTTACAGCAGTTGTCAGAAGTATCTACCTAACTAAATCCACTGCAGGTAGCCACCTGCCACCTGCCAGGAAGATCATCACACCGAATCACCATATTCTACTGCTCTCCATCTTTCAGTGGGCTTTTTGTACGAGAAAAATCAACCCAAAGTTTTGGAGCATCTGGGTGAATTACATGTAAGCGAGCTACAAAACTCTTGTCACTGGTTGCAACAATGCTTGCAATGGAGTACTCATGCTTACACAAACCCCTTTCTATGAGCCACATGTGAAATCTATGTCTCGGTTTAATCCGATTCTCCAGGTTAAAGCACAAAAATGAAGGAAAAATATCAAGGTACTGCAAGGAGGATTTCATGTCCTTGCAGAGGTAGTTTAATTTCTGTTGCAGTATCTCAGGTTTTTGGCTAAGGATCTTTGGCATCATTCTTATCATTGAGCAAAGCTTCGAGAATACAATCCCATAACGAAGAAGGCAATCAACTCGTTCTTGTAGTTCACTACCAGTACCATGCAAGTCAGTTAACACCTTAATAGTTAAAGCATTCTCTCCAAACCCGATTGCATGCAAGAACTCCAACTTGTTCATTGTATGCATGGGCGTTCTTGTACGCTGGATCCTTTCCAAGCTATCGCTATATTTTTCATCCAAATCCTCATCAGGATCACTTATGGCATAACTAGCAAGCAATTGAAGATTTCCATCCTTAATTTTATTGAAAAACCATTCATGTAACTCCATAGCTCTCATCACATGAGGCAAATTGGCAATTTTATTTCTGCCAAATACATGACCATAATTTTGAGCAACAGATTTCAATTCTTCGGCACTCAACCCAAAATGCTTCAGCAACCCCTTAACTGAAATCACCTGCCCTTCCCACTGAAAATCCAAAATTTCTGGCTTCTTCAGTAATAATAAACCCACATCCTCCTTTCTAACACCAAATTTACAAAAATATTCAGCCTTTTGAACCAAAACCTCAACTGGATAATCAACAAAAATTCTTTTACTCTTCCCCATCAACTCCCCTACTTTCCCCTTCTCACAACCCAAATCATAAAACACCCGAATTTTCCTACAAACCTCATACCAAGCATCCACATTTCCTTCAACACAGCTCTCCAAATCAAAATCCACAAAAACCCTCTTCAGATCATCAAACAAAGCTCCAATCTCCCCACTCAACTCACCTCTAAGCACAAAAGGAAACGCCAAAGAAATACCAATCACCGACGTAGTACTAAACCTAAAACCCTTAAGCCCACGAAGCCTGGACTTCACCTCCTCGTCACTCATACTAAAAACACGTTTATCCTCTTTATACAACAACCCCAACTTATTCCAGGGAAACCCAAAAGCACAGAGCACACAAGAAACATTTATAGCACTCCCCTCTTCAGAAATAAAAAACTTGTCATTAGACAAAAACTCACTCACCTCGTCATAATCAATTCCAATACTTTCATAAAAAAACTCTAATTCATTAATGGGATGGTACCTGAGATACTTCTGAAGTGAAGTAGCGAATGTTGGTGAAGTGAAATGAATGTTGGAGACGAGGTTTGAGAGAGAAACAAGAGAATTCTTGCTTATTTGATCTGCATAAGTGTATGGTAATGACCTTGTTGAGTGTAGATAATCTGTTAAAGCTTGCTGGGCTAGTTTGATTGCTTGATTCTTGTACTTCCACGGCACACTCGTAAATATTGGACGTTTTGGAAGAGAGCTGCTAAAATGGCGGAAAAATGTTGTATAGATTGAAAATGGTATAGGCATCTTCCACATCTTAGGGTTTTTACTCTGAATTTTCAGGGCTTTATGTTTATTCGCTTGTAAGAGCTCGGGTTTAGTTTTTATATAAAGGGTATAATTGTGATTTTAATAGTTCTATGCGTCCTTCTTATTCAGTATAAACCTCATTTAGCTCATAATATATTTCCTTGATATCAATTAAGCTTCAACTCTTTCAACTCTATCAATTTCAGACAATTAAAAAATCTCACCGATTCAGTCTGCACAACTTTTAGTATGAACGAGTTATTTGTCCTGCGCCCGCTGCATGAATTTTTTTTTTTATCTCGTTTTAATATATATATATAATTTATTATTTTATATTTTTATCCTTGTTTTTTTTTTAGTTTAAATTTGAACATTTTAATTTTTTAGTCTTTTTAGGATAGTTCTTATTTTTTATCATATTTATATATTTATACCTCTTTATTTTGAATTTTATTTTTATTTATCTCTGTATTAAGTTTCTATTTGGGAGTGTGACTGAAATTCTTTTTAAAAATATTTTTTCATTAAAAATATATATCAAAATGATATTTTTTATTTTTAAAAAAATTATTTTTGACATCGGCACATTAAAATAATATAACAACACTAGAAAATTTAATTTTAAAAAAAATTATTTTTTGAAATGCTTTTAAAATGCAATGCTAAACAAGGAATAAATATAGTTTACATTAGACAACACAACAAGTTTAGTTTGAATATAGTGAAATAAGAGTGAAAATCTCTCTTATACATGTATAGTGAATGTTTTAATGTTAGTGATATGTTATTTTTGTGTTTTTTCACATGTTTTGTCTGCGTGTGACTTTGTATATTTTTAATTTAAATTGATTTTTATTTAGAAAGAAAATATTATTTTAATAAAAAATATGGAAAAGATAAAAACACATTCCAACATTCAAATAATATCAACTGATCTCTAAAAAAAGTTAAAAATATACCCATGAAACCAGAAGTTAAATTTCAATGTATCGAAAGACAAAACGATAATTACACCATTACAGTCAACATTCATCTGAGTCTATTGCTTTAGTGTCTAAGCAACATAGTTTAGCTTCTTTTTTAATATTATATAAGCTCTAATCTATCTCAAAAATTAATTATAATATCAAATCACAACAAATTTTTATCAAGTCTTAAATTTTTTAATTATAATTTAATGTTATAAAATTATTTTTTAAAATAGACAGGGAATAATAATTTTTATGCATTAAATGAAAATATAAAAATTGAATATTTTTTGCATAAAGTATTTCTAGATTTTGTTTTTAAAAATATTTTCCAGTATTTGTTTCCTGTAAATTATCTTACAAAAAAATAAAAAGTTAATATAAAATATTTTATTATCAACATTCAGACTTATTTTATTTTTAAAAAATTAATTTCAGGTGCGAAAATTTTTAAAATATTTTACAAGTGATAACTAAGTTACAATATCATTCAATTATTTTAACCATCACCTTCATTTCATGACCACTATTATCTTCTCCTCTATCTTTTTATTTATAAAATGTTTCATATAAAACAAAGTATCACCATAGAAAAGAAGGAAGGAGGGAAAACATGATCAAATATTGATTACTGGATTGTATTGATAAAGAAGATATTTAAAGCTGTAATAACAATTATTTTTTTATTTTTAAATAAGTTAAAATAATATTTGTTTTCTTATTTAAAAAAATATTTTTTATATTAACTTATAAAATGACATATATATAATTATAAACTTTTTATTTAATTTTTTCTTGAAATGCATTTGGAACCCAATTTGAAACATCGCTAAAATCAAACGATTCAGAGTATAATTGTCAATATAGTAAATATCAGGGGTTAAAGTTGAAGCTCTTCCTATTATTTATTGATGGCAGGTTTGGCAGCCTTCGGTCTTTTGTCTAATCGTTTCTCTCTCCAAACAAGGACTAACGCTCTTTGATGGCGCAACCATGGGAATTACCGTTGAACCCCTCGCCGCCAGGCACTGAATTGCCAAAGTTAAACGTCCTCCCGGTGACAGCCAAACGCCGGCGAGACGATTTTGACTGTGGTGAAACATCCGCTGCAAAACGGCAAGCTATTGCAGATGTTATATTCAGGATCGTGGTCCCGTCGGGAAAGATCGGAAAAGTAATCGGCAAACAAGGTCATCGTATCCAGAAGATTCGAGAAGATACCAAAGCCACAATCAAAATTGCCGACGCCGTCGCCGTTAGTAATAAAACCCGTTCCCCCAATTTTAATGAAAATTAGGGTTTTGTATTTAAATTCAAATAATTGAAAATCGAATTTTTTTTTATGCTGTGTAGAGACATGAAGAGCGCGTGATAATCATAAGCTCGAAGGAGAGTGACAATGGGGCAACTGAGGCAGAGAATGCGTTGCAGCGAATAGCAGAGTTGATTTTGACGGAAGATGATGGAGGTAGTAGTGGCTGCGGCGGCGTGGAGGTAGGGAAATTAGTTGCTGCAGGGCACGTGGCTGCAAATACGATAAGATTATTAATAGCTGGGTCTCAAGCTGGTTCTCTGATAGGAATGTCTGGTCAAAATATAGTGAAATTGAGGAACTCGTCAGGTGCAATGATCACTGTTCTTGCGCCGAATCAGTTGCCTCTCTGTGCTTCTGCTTATGAATCTGATCGTGTTGTACAGGTTGGCTTGTTGTAATGTTTTCAATGAACTTGCCTTTAAGGTCAAGATGGGGTTTGGATGCATCTTTATTTGATTTAGCTCGCTGTTAGCTGTTTCATGAGTATAAAATAATTGCTTTGCTATGTTCAGTCTTTGTTTTCAACAAAAAAATTGTTTAAGTTGGTATAATATTGAGATTTTTGAAGTCGCTTTAGTTGATTTCATTTTCATCAGTTGTGAAATTGATAATTAGCTGAAACCGATTGAAGGAATAACGGGTGACTGAATTGTTTTGTTAAATACAGATATCAGGAGATGTACCTGTAGTGCTAAAAGCTCTGGAGGAGATTGGTTGTCAACTCAGGTTTTGTATGCTATGTTGATTGATGTTATTTGGTGTTTCAGTCTTGTTTGCTGAATTGTTCTGGGAAAATATATTTTTGAAGTTAAATAATGCTTTGGGTTTATGTGGTTTAGGGAAAACCCTCCTAAACAAGTAATTTCTATCAGTCCATCGTACAACTATAGCGCAGTTCCATTCCAACAATATGCGCCCCAAGCTGCAGGTGATTTCATTGTTGTGTTTATAGAAGGGGGAAAAAATACACATGCCGAATGCTACTTTATGTGGCCTTTTCAAATGTTAATATTTTTGTGTTATAACCACATCATCTTTAGGACAACCAATCTTGCAGCTGATTATGTAACCTTGGAGATGATGGTCCCGGAGACAATGATGGGTGGCTTGATAGGAAGAAGTGGTTCTAATATATCAAGGATCAGAGTGGAGTCTGGAGCAGTAATCAAGGTCAGCAGGTGTCCAAATCTTTTATTCAATTCCCAAACACTTATGGATTTCTGGTGGAGAATGCAAATACTTAAATCTTTGATCAGTTCTGGGTTTATGGTTTCATAAATTATCTGTTTCACTAGCTGCTTAACTTGACAAAAACAATGCAATATACAACTTGGTGAGGACGAGTAAGTGAGTATTCTTCTCTTTGGTTTTCTCTTCTGCAGGTTCATGGTGGGAAAGGTGCACAAATACATAGGCATATACAACTAGCTGGTAGTACTCAGCAGGTATTCCTTCTGTCAACCATTATTTTCTACAACAAATAAGAAAATCTCAAAAAAGTTCATCGTTGTAACATATAAACAACTATCTTATGGGTTTTGCTGATTGTTCTCCTCTCTTGGTAACGTGATCTTATGTATCGAAAGAGCCAGTCAAAAGTGTTTGTTTCATTAAATGGTGTTGGTTTTTTCTTAGAAAAGGACCTGTAGCTGTATTTTCCAAGGTTTTCTTCTTTTCATTAAAACTGCTGGATGCATAACAGGTGGCGCTAGCAAAACAGAGAGTTGATGAATACATATATTCTCAGTTAGTTCAACAAGCTGGCGCACAACAGTAAGTGCTCCTGTCTCAAAATGCTTCCAATTCTTCTCCTTGTTTGGTTGTGAAGTTTTCTGTCGTATACTTTTTGAATTTCTGCTCCACATTCTTGTACAATTGAGGGAGAAAGGATACTATATTCTAAAAGCCTTAAAATATGAATTGAAGGATAAAATACTTGTTGATTTCTCGCTCTGACTAGTGGCTGGAATATTAGTTGTGTTAACCTCGAATGCAATTCAAGGAATCTATATACAATTAGAGCCTTCGCATGATAAGGTGTATTTTCAGGTTGCAGATATGATGAAGCTGAATGGTTTAAGATCTCTCTCGTCTCCACATTTGTTAAAGTTACTGGCCACTGTATACCCTCGCCTTGTACCCTTGGTGCTTCATTGATGAGGCACGAACATGAGCCATGTAGGTGGACATCTGTTCATTCTGTTGCGTGAATGATGTATTGGATTTTGGGATGCTAGTGCTCAACGAAAAATTAATCTTTTTGCCGTAATTATTAATTTGGTAAGGCTTTTGTAATACCATTCATGTTTTAAGCTGCTTACATTACGACGAAGAGTTATGTTGTGCTTAGCTTAATCAATTGCTGCATTGGCATTGCATTAAACTGGTTGAGCAATCAAGAATAGCCTATTGTAGGTCGCAGTAAAAAAGCCATAATACCTGCGTCGTTTTGCTCTTAAGCGTCCAAGAACTTGTTTAAGAGCGTGGCAGAAGTTTTGTTATTTCTTTATTTTTTAATATTAAGATATTAAATCAATAATAATAATAATAAAGGGCTGTTAACATTACAGAATTAACGTTTTGGATCTACGGAGGCAGGTTTCTGGGCCTTCAACCCAACAAATTATCAAATCATGTCGGGGCCATGAAATTGACACCCTTTTCATATACTTTGATGGATTAACATTAGGTTAGCAAAACAGCTGAGTTGGTGTTTCGCTGTTTATAATTGTTTACTCCTAACATTTCACTACTTATTACAAGGTTTCCTTCTCACCAGGGTTCCTGTAGTTTCCCAAACATTACAATTCATTTCTATAACATTTTGATTAATAAAAGCTGAGAAAAGGAGAGGGAGAGGAAAGTTGAGGGATTAATCCAGCCATATTTCAACCAAAAAAAACCCATCATCTAAGTGTAATCGAGTTCTTATCGAAAAGATTAGTTTGATGAAGCCGTAAAAAATGGATTGGAATTCAAAAAACATTTTGATTTTGAGATTTATGCTAATTAGGTTTGTTTTGGGGTTCTGGGAGTTCTTGAGGTTAAAGAAAAATAAACTGTTTCTTATTGGTTTTGAGAAAAATAAGGTACAATCGACCAGTTAAAAGACTATATATATATATATATATATATATATATATATATAAAGAAAATAAATAGTGAAAAGACAAAAGTGATATAAAAGTAAAAGCAGAGGAACCATTTCCCCCCATCGCATGCCTTCCTCGAGGTCTTCGTCTTTCAACATCAAAACCTTTTCAGCACTAAAATCATCAAAAATTAAATAAAATAAACTTAATTCATTTATCAAGGAGACTGCAGGGCAGGCCCACCTTACTATATGGTTCATCTTCTAAAATAAGGAACAAACTTATTTCAAGCCCGTAATGGGGAGTTTCTTTTAACACTATTTAGACCCTTGAAGGAATTGATTCAAAGTTTGGACTCCATTTTCATCATTTGAGTGCTTCCTCTTGTTGGGTAGTCATCTCAAAATCTAATGGGGTTGCTAAACCCTAACACAAATTCTCTACCCAGTAAAAATCCGAGGATTAATTAACTATTGATATTTAAAGAGATTGACAAAAAGAAGAAAAATAAAATCATTTCCCGTCAAATCTCTCTATGTTTCTTTATTTTATTTGTATTTATTGATCTCCTATATCATAAAATCTCTCACATTGAAAAGCAAATATACGTGCCCTAGAATAACGTGGTCCAGAGCTGCTTCTTTTTTTCAATCTTTTCTTTTGACCATTGACAGATCCAAAACAAGGTGGTCCATTGATTCTCATACTTAGGTTACCATGCTCCACGAATGTAATCATGGTCAACCATGCACACGAACATCATTCCATAAGTTCAGTTAACATATACTATAGTTTAAGATTCTTGCTGTAGTAGCCCGCTCGTGCAATCACTGAGTCACGATTGATTTTAATGTCCTTTATTGGATTCCTCTGTGACTCACACCAGCCACCACTTGCCCGCGTAAACAAACCGATGATGATAGGATTGATTTCATTACATATGGTTTCATACGTAATTGTTCGAGTTAACTCATGAACCAAATCTTGACATGGGCGAGGTTTCAATTTGAGCTATTTTGATTTTCCTGGGTTAAACTCAAATGATATATATGATAAACTTTGAATGATCCGATGACACGCAAGTTGAACTAATGACCCAATTAAACTCTAAACCAGGTTAAACATCTTGAGCTAGATTTTACTGCTATGATTTTAAGGACTGGAGTGAAAGTTTTCTGTCAGTGAATCGCAGGGATATATAGCAGTTATGATTAAAGATTTCGTTGCATGATGTTTAGAGCTTAATATTATACGAGGAGAGTGGTGAGGACATGGGGGACAGCCAAATATAGCAGTGAGATATGCATCACGGGGGGTGTCTGAGATCCATTACTGTGGATTGAGGAGGATTAATCATAGTAACAGAGTGATTAAACATGTGTTGGGAACTTGTGATGATGCACTAGCATTTGCTGCAGAAATCCATCCAAGTTTTTCAATGAACAAGATCTAGGTCAAACTCTGCTTTTAGCTTGTTAGAAACTGATTTAGCCGTGCTTCCATTTACAAGCCTTGAGTTCTTTTGTTCGTTCATAATTTGTCTGTGTGTAATGGATAGATAAGACTTGGAATAGATAAGAGAGTTTTTAGATTATAATCTAAAAGGGATTGAAAATGGATATACTGAAGATGAAGAATGGTATATTATAGTTTTTTTTTTTAATTTTATAAAAAACAAAATTACTTAGCACATTTAGTTCTATACTTATGCAAGTGAATCTCTCTTTAGACCAGTTTGACATTGCGGTTGTTGTTGTAATTGAGGTTAGGAAAAAAAATAGTTTTATAAAAAGTGTTTTTAGTTGCGGTTCATAACTAAAATTTACGTATTTGGTTAAAACTGTGGTCGAGTTTAAATTTAATGTAAAATAGTTTCGTGTGTTTGGTTACTATATTTTTTATATTGCTATTAACTTGCAAAATTATTTTAAAGGACACACACACGTATGTGTGTGTATTTTTTTTTCATTTCGTAGATTTAATAATTATAGTAACAAAATGTTTGAAATAATTCAAGTAAATTAGACACTTGTCTTTATTCTTCCATCAAACAACTTGCAATTCTATCACAAACTAAATCCATACATGAACGTATATGCGATTCCTGTCATTTCAAATAATACTTTAGATAAAATTTGTTATGATTTTTATTTTTATATTAAAAATGAATAAATTTTATTATTAACAACAATATTTTTTATTCAACCTCACAGAAAACGAAAACGAAATACACACACACACACACACTAGTAGCATGAGATCGACTATTTCTTGGATTGAGGAGTAAAGAGTATATCTTCAAGCCCAACCGAAACACATAGACCCTCTTCACGATCCACTTTAAGCAGATTTCTACAAATAATTATACTAGATTCGTAACAAGTTTTTATTCTTCTTCTTCTTCTGCCAGAGTCTAACTAAGGTGTATGATGTTAAGAAAATCTTTGTTTTTGTTTCTTACCCTTTTCATCATACAAAGTCAAGAGCTTATAATATACACATATCATTAATATTCCTTTTCTACATGAAGAAACAAGAAGAAGAAAAGGAAAATTGCATGTCCCCTTAAAATTTGATCAACCAAACAGGAAGAGTGTTGGTTCCTTAAAGGAGAGAGGGCAAAGCATTATAGTATGGCTCGGATCTATGGTGGTTCAGTGAGGAAGGAAGGGAGAAGCATTGTGGTGTCTGTTAATTCCGTAAGGGAGAGTAAGGGAAAGAGGAAGAAGCATTGGTGACTGTTGTGCCCATGAGAGACCGTGAGGGAGAAACACTAGTGACTATGATGGTGTTGAGGTGAGAAGGTGTGTAGCAAGGTCACGTTGGTTGGAGCTGCAAAAACATCTCTTAGATGCTTTTGCATTTATGGCCACACTGCTGATTTATTGATGGGATTCACTGTAAAAAACTAGAGTCTCGTTTGGTAAATATAGTGTTTGATTTTGCGACGAGCCTCAACAACATGTTGAACCGCAAAGATAAACACCATCTTAGTGCCCGTTTGGGTAGGCGGCCCAAACGGCGTTTTGTCATTTTTCTTTTTTTTCCAACAACATGTTGAACCGCAAAGATAAACACCATCTTAATATATGTGTGTGTGTGTGTGTTTCACAAAATATTTAGCACATATCATTGTAATTTATTTTAAAATTGATCTTAATTTTGTATTCTTAAAATCTATTTTTCATTTTAAATTAAGGTCAAAAGGATTTTTAAAACAAATTGAATTTTATAAGTCTATACTTTTAATTGTAACCGCACAAATAATTATAATATTAAAAGCTTGTTTGTTATTGTGGTAATGATCTTGTTTTAAAGTTTTTTTTTAAAAAAAATATTTTGAAATAATTTTTTTTTTATTTTTAAAATTTATTCTGACAACAAATATCAAAATAATATAAACATTAAAAATATACAAAAACAAACACTTCTCTGCTAACCCACTAGTTTTATCCCATTGTTTGAACGAAACACACTAAAAACAAAACTAGGGCATCGTAGACAATCTCTCAGTATAAATGAATTGTTTCCGACCGTAGATGAATACATGAGTCAACTCCATAGTTGCTCTTCACGAATCCAATAACAGCATTCTTCTTTTCCGACGTGCATAGAATTTATCGTAATCATACCACCAACAAATTGCTATAATTAGCCCATCAAGTCCCCATGATCATTTTATGCTTGAATCTGTCTCCTCTGAATTGTTAGGCATGAGGGTAGTTTGGGTACTGTCGAAAGTTTCAAATGATTGGACTAGACTGAGTGTCTGGTCAGAAAGGAACAGGATGACACGCGTGGCCTTATTCAAAATGTGGGTTTGGGACCACGTGTCCGAAAGTAGTGCTACGTAAGCACGAAGCATATGCATGACCACGTGAACTCTGACACTGCTCCCTCCTTTATTCTCATCTTCTCACGTGATTTCACCCACCTCGTCCCCACTCAACATTGTCTCACCCTACTTGCACCCATCACTCTCAATATTCTACATTCTAAATCGACGCTATAATTAAATATATATTTTTTTTAATTCTTGGATTTTTTTTCTTCTGAATTCGTGATTCTCCACCATATTCTAATACCATATAAAAAAAAATTATCAACTTGAAAATTTAGAATATTAAATAAAATTTTAATATATAATTTGTATTAATTTTTAGTAGTTACTTGTTATGAGTTGTCAATATTTATTTATAGAAAATACATAGTGAAATTAATTCTTAATTTTTTTACAATAGATCGTCAAGTTTATAGCATCTGCACATTAAAATCATTTTTTTGTTGTAAAAACAATCTTTTATCTCTATTATAATTATAATAGCTGGTCAATCATACACCATGATATATATTAGATATCTTAATATTTATTTTTCCAAGCAATAATAATTATCCATTGAAATATATTTATTTAGTTTAGTTGCGATATAATATGAGAAGATCGAGCTCCCTCTCATACCTAGACATCATAGATTGTATGGCGAGTCTCCATCTCATTGGTCTGACTTTCTTAAAGTAAAATGGGTATAATTTGAAGTTTTTTTTCTTGAGCTTTATCCTTTTTTCTCTCTTTTTATTTTTTTATTTTTAAAAGTTTTTGGTTTCATATTTTACAAGAATGGTCAAACACTTGCATGCAAAACTGAATCTTTTCATTTTTCAAGAACAAAAGGAAAATAAAGAGCTTGCTTTCCAAGCTGCAACTAGGATACATGGTCCCGCGACTAGGCATCTCACAACTTGGATGCCTTTTCCACATATGATACCTGTCGTGACCATGGCGATAACACAGGAGGACACCTAGTCACAGGCATGCATCAATGCCGTTATCATTGATGTGACCATGTAATTCTACCCTGATCTTTCATTAATGGAGCAAGAAACATCAGTTTAGTCCCTGGAAATTAATCAACTCTCATTTTCATCCTGGAACAAAAAGATTGCCGCTCAAATCCCCATTGTTTTAACATTTCTCAATTGGATCTTCTATAAATATTTTAAAATCACGCCTTAAAACATCATCATTTCGACGAAAAACTGAAGGAAATCCTACTCGTAGACATGGGTACAGTGCCTGGTTGTAAAAATGTCTCCTTGCCGCGGAGATGGTTTCTATTTTTTGTGCTCAGAGTTTTTTTCCATACTCAACGAGGCCCTTTATTAGAATATTTCAATACAAAAAATATGCATTATTTCTAGAGTGTTCACTTCAAATATAGTTTACTGTGAGGCTTAAAAGCAAACACGCTCCCTATACCGAGCAGGTTCACCAGAAAATCCAGTAAAAAAAGGTATAATTTGGATAGAATTCATGAATGGATATGGAGAATCAATGAAGAATTTCGAAATCTGAGGGACGATATTGATAATAATAATAATAATAATAATAATAATAATAATAATAATAATAATAATTGTGTTTTTAAAGTTCTCTCGAAACTTAACAAGTTGCATGCATCTTTGGAAAAAGTTTCGGGCCATGAGTCACGTGAGAAATCGTTGCCAACCCCGTAATCCTAATACGGACCACGCCAGGAGAGAATATGGAAGAGAGCCATGATGACGATGGGGGATGGTCGGCTGGGTGCCTGATGCTGGATTTATTAATTGATAATTTAATGTGCATGGAATCCGTCTCCGGGAAGAAAACACGTGGGACAGCTAGCACACTCACACACACGTGCGTGGGCGAGGAGTGCTTGAACTTCAATCATCAACCGACAAGCTTCTCCTCGTTCTCAGATCATTGTGCCGAGTCCCATGCTCCCCTTCAGGTTTTCCATCTATCCATTGTTGCGTGTATCCAGCGAATTTTAGGTCACTGTATCAATTTTAGAATCATTATCTCATTTTTTTTATATATAAAAAGATTTTCTCTCACTAATAAAAATAATTCACTTACTAAAATCATGTTTTAATCGAAACAAATATATAGTTTGGTCCAATTAAAATCAGGTTTTAAAATTTACATTTTTAAATTAACTTGCTAAACTAGGTCAAGTTTAAGATTTATAACAATTTAACCATTGTGCATCATGTCAACCTCGAGGGTGTTAATTATGAAAAAAAAGGACCAATGTAGCTATAGATAGATTCTTAAATAATAATGGAGAGAGTCTTAATAGATTTTGCAATCATGCTAATTTAGTAAGAATTTAGATGGATATTAACTTATGTTTTTAGTTATTTTTTCAAAATATTTTTCACGTGAAAACAATAACTTGATATTTGTTTATATTTGTTTTTCATGATTTTAATATATTGGTATAAAATAAATAAATATTTTGATATATTTTTACATAAATATAATTTTAAAAAGAACCATTACGAAATGTATTTTTATTTTACATCAAAGACAAATTACTAATACTAAATTCAAGAGATTGGTAATTTTATTTGGATAGTTCTAATTTTATAGTTACTAAGATATAACCATCAATTTCTATTCAAGAAGAGAGATCGGGAAGAAAACCAAATTCATTCCACCAAAAATAATAAATATATTTTCATTAATTCAAAAATTATTATTTTTATTTCTTTTTCGATTTATATATTTTTCATCGAAGACAACTTAAACTCCACGAAATTGCTAGCGTCACAAAGATTTCAGTTAGGAATTCCTGCCGAAGTTATATTCTATGCACGAGAAGCTAAAGTGGAACGTGTACTACAAGCGCCTTAACTGGAGCGTTCGTGGACCAGTATAAGTTAAGAGCATAGAATCAAGAAAGGATAGAGAGTATCCAATGATTGTAGGGAAAGTGCGTGTCTGGTTGTGAAGAGACAGCATAACACGCACGAGTCAAAACCCCGTACCATTATCTGCCACGTGGCCAAACATCACATGCGATTGCACGTGAAACATGCAGGGTCCCCACGTGACTCCACTTCGCCCTGTCCCTCCAAAATTTTCCAATCTCTCTTCTTCGCTCCCTCGGCTTGTCAAATTAGCAGAAATTTGATAGTGACTATTTTTTGAAATATTTTTTATTTTTAATATTAATTTATTAAAAATAATTTAAAAATATGAGAAAGTTAAAAAATCAGAGAAAAATATGTTAAAAAACACAGTTGATTGCAATGTCATGCACCAAGAGATGATTTTTTTTTTTTTTTTGCTGTTTCCTATAATTTACTTTACCGCTACACGTGGAAAAGCAATCGCACGTCCTTTTGGTCAACTTACTACCATTTATTTTATTATAAAAATCTTTTTTTAGCATAAATGTCTTTTATACTTAAAAAATATTATAAATCTTATTTTATATAAAAATGTCTTTATTATTTTTTAAAACATTATAATAGTGGGAGATATTCAAGCTCTTGCATACAAATCAGATGCACTGTGAAGCTCTGTAACATCTTTAATTTTTGAATATTTTTTTATCTAATTTCATGAAAACCCAACAATATTGATTCATCTATTAAATAAATAATTTTTTCCATTTAAATTTTTAAATATTTAAAATTTTACGATTTGGGGTGAAATACATTTTGCTTTTACAGTTTGCATTCCATAGTTTGATTCTTGAATAATATTTTGACTCGATAGTTTAAAAATTAATTGAATAGTTTGACACATGAGCAACACTTTACATTAGTAATTGGAAATAAAAACTGTAATATTCCTGGAACGAGGCAGAATTGATAAAGTCGAGGGGCCAAAACATATAAATTTAATATTTTTTTTCGGGGGGGGGCATTTCATAAAAGTAAAAATATTATAAGAATAGAAGGGTCCCCTGCTCACCGCCCCAAAATTCTTCCCTGTAGTTCCGCCATCGAACTAGCCCGCGTTCTTTCTTGGAAGGAGCTGCATTAAATTTATTTTGGTGAAAGTGATCATTTCTCACGTTTAAATTAAAACATCAAAATGCATACTATCTTAAATTGTAACTGTGAATGTGTGTGCGCGATGAAGTAACCTTTTACGTGATTAACACTTATTATTAACAAATAAAACTTTGATTATCTAAGATTTTTACAAAGAATAAATGATTTTATTTGAATTCAAAACTTATTATATAAATCACAAATATTTATTTATCCTACTAAGATGATGAACTACCTGTTGAACTGAAACTCTAACATTCGATCCGATTATATTGTTGATAGTGAATTCAATTATGGAGGTGACTGAATTCACTTGGATAATATTTCTTCGTATCTATATCTATATCTATATAAACACATGCGGGACACTAGGTTAATTTTATTTTAACAATTCTTATATATTTATAAAAAAATCCTTACTTTTGATTCGGTTAAGTTTAAAATCGGTTCAGTTGATTAACTTGGCATGTATTGATTTATCATATAGATTTAAGTGGATTAATTTAGAATACAATGACTCTTTTTTTTTTCATGTATTCTAAAAATGTATTTCACTAAAAAAACATTGAATAATTTTGATATAGTGCGATAAAATAAATATTATAGCAACAGAAGGAAAATCTAAATTAATAACTATGAAATCACTGCTCGAAATATGGGACCAAAAAGCCTACCCAAGACCAACATGCACGGTTGTGTTTTTTACTGAACGGGAATCAGAAAATTACGTTGTCTTTCAAGGGCAGATCAAGAGAGATAGGTAGGAACACGAGCTTTGTTTGTAATCGGCACGGGACCACTTAGATCTAGCTGTGGAATAATGATTGTGTCTGAGATTTGGAAGATCAATGGATTACCATCAGCAGGAGAAGATGGATGATCAGTGCAAGAAAATATGAGCGTGGGAGCAGGAAGAAACAAATTCATTGATCGAGGTGCGTGTATACCTCGTTGCCACAGAATAATACGCTTTGATCCAAATAAAACGAGTACAACTGCTGCTGATTACTCTTCGTATGCATAATTTATTTGGAAAATGCGACCAAAATAATAATAATAATCCTATGGCATGCATGCAACTTGATAAGTTGTGATAAACTTAGGTTAAAATAATATTTTATAAGCTTATAATATCATGCTTGAGATCAATATGTTACCCACAAGAACTAGAATGACCAAGCAACAACCTAGGTTTAGGGTGCATGGGATTGACATGGTAGCCCGAGTCCATGTTGAGTGCATGTCTTGGCATGCTATCGTGTCTAAACAGGCATTTAATTACCAGGCACCACCTCCGAACACGCTTGTCAAACATTGACACTTCAACTCATGTTTTCTTTTTTAATCATTATCGTGGTTAGTATTACAATACAGCCACGACTATTTTGCATATATTATAATTTTGACAGAAAAATCAACTTAATTATTTAAATTTATCATGGAGGACAAATCGTGAAAAAGAGTACTAAAGTGAACATCGAAAACGGATCCCTGGATTTCCCTGTCCCCTCCACGGGTAACTCGCCACACAGTTACCCAAAACAGCACCGTTTTTTAATGAATGCTCCAAAACAACACGCATTTATATTCTTTCATTAGCTTTTAGCCTTAGCCTGACTCGCTTTGACCAGACCTCACCATCAATCTCTCTCTCTGAGCCCCGTGCCACCCAAACCTGAATAAGATGCTATTAATTGCTTACTGTCTCCGCACTGTCAAATCCCCCCCCCCAAGACTTTCTTTCTTTATTCTTTTCCCACCGTATCTTCTAACAAAATCTCTGTAAATTAAATTAAATTAAATATTTTTCTAACATAATAATCTCAAGCTTGCACATTCTTACACTGTTCAAGCAATCCAGCCATGTTTCTCAAACTTAATTTAAGAATAATTTTTAATCAATTATCTTATTAAAACAGTAATATTTTATTTTTTTATTGATTCAGTGTCCCATTTATACTCTAGTCAGTTAATCAAATTATCAAAAACTTGACTATATCTTGTTTGATTTAATTTTAAACTCAATCAGTACCATGTTTTTAATCCTAAATTTTTGAGGTTAGCTTATTAAATAGGTCGAGTTTTACACCTATAATTTATAATAATTGAATTAGAAGGTATATTTTAAACTGTAGGGTAAGATATTTTTAATTGAAAATATATTAAAATAATATTTTTTTATTTTTATAATAAAATTATCTACAAAAGTATAATTTAGATGTTTTTTTCTGTTAAAAAACTTATTTTTTTATTTAAAATATAGAAAAACAACAATTAGCCACCTGGGGTTGCACGCGCTCACGATAGAGATAGGCAATCGTAGGTCGCAGTGTAAAATTAACAGATTCTCCGCAGATGTGATGCTGGCAGATTGCCCATTTCGTGGGTCCCCACACTCATGATTGAGCACCCCCACCATCATAAGTTGATGATCATAGTAGCGTGTAAGACACTGTAGATTATTACTAACGCCCTCCTGTTTATAGAGATTTCCAGTCAATGGTCAACGATAGAAAAAGCCGCTTTTTAAGAGAACTTAATGAAACCATGAAAGACTTAACTGTGGTTAGAAAAGACTTTCATCCACTGCTTTAATAGTGTATTTTGGTTCCTACTTTGAATTTTATATTTTTTCTCACCCTTCTGTTTTCTTTTTAATATCATCTCGTACTCTTTTTTTAATTATCTATTCCATCTTTGCTGTATGATTCAAATTAGTACTATGGAAGAATTAATATTTTTTAATAATGATATTAATAAATTAATTACTTTGTTCATATTTATACTTAAAAAACAACTTTGACAACTAGTACATTAACAACGAGTATATTAACGACATTGTAAAAATTAAATGGATTTGATCTATTGTCACTAGGACAAGAAGATGACTCCTCACACACATGGATCTACTAAATTTAGGGTTTTATCTGAAAAAATATTATATTAAATGGTCATGACTCATGAGGGTAGGATGACATTTATTATATGGATATTAAAAAAAATTCTCATTAGTTTTGAAAAAGAAGAAGCAATCGAACAGTGAAAGAACTATATTTAAACCAAACAGACGTTAGGTAAATAAATTGTAAAAGACGAAAGTGGGGCAAAATTCAAAGTGGAGGGACCAATTTGTCACTAAGCCAAACGGTAACTATACTCGGTTACAAGCTATAAAAAAAGTCAAAGTAACGAACCAAGGTTTGAAGAGAAGAAGTTAACCATGGTAAAAAAAAGGTTACTCGGAGGAAGTAGTAAAGTCTGGTAGGAGGAGCTAGCCATACACAGAAAGCTAGCTTATCTAGTAGCATTGTACCGTATATGATGATGATGATTTGAGCCAATAGGGGATGACTGACACAAGCCATGATTGAATCTATACCCACCCGTCACTTTCTCTCTTTGTATCTTCACATCTATATCTATGGACTAGTCCCATCCTTTTACTGTACTGGGAATAGAAAAAGGCTGTGACACCTCTGGCTCCAAAAACCCAACCATTTTCTACCCTTCTTTTGCCATTCTGCTTTCTCGCAAGCCTGATAAAAACCCCTGCTACCCCAGTTGAAAGGAGGCAAAAAGGAGTGTTTATTTTGATCGCAAAGACTGAAACTTTGGCTTTGGTGTTTGAGAGAAGGAGTGAAGATGGGTGATAAAAATGATGACTTGAGGTTGAGTTTGAGCTTGGGATATGATGGTGCACAACAAAATCATCAACAGCAGCCTTCTTTGAAGCTGAATCTCATGCCTGTACGGTCACAAAACAACCATAACAAAACTTCCTGGACTGACCTCTTTCAATCATCAGGTACTTGTTTCGCTTCTTGGATTTTTGCTGGGCTCTAAATAAACAAGCTTATAGTATTGTCTTTGATCCAGATCTGTGTTTTGGACTAATCACTGGATTCCCATTGTTTTATTATTATTAATATTGCAGATAGAGCATGTGGTGCGAGGTTTTTTCAACGAGGAATTGACATGAACAGGGTGCCAGCTGCAGTGACAGATTGTGATGATGAAACTGGGGTTTCCTCACCAAACAGTACGCTATCCAGCTTAAGTGGTAAGAGAAGCGAAAGAGAACATATTGGAGAAGAAACAGAAGCAGAAAGGGCCTCTTGCTCTCGTGACAGTGACGATGAAGATGGTGCTGGTGGTGATGCTTCTAGGAAGAAGCTGAGACTCTCAAAAGAGCAGTCTTTAGTGCTTGAAGAGACTTTCAAGGAACATAATACTCTTAATCCTGTGAGTGGTGTCATTTTTATTTTATTTTATCATGTCAGGGTGGTTTTTAATTCCGCGTTTGGTGTAATTCGGTGAAGTGTGTTGGTTTTGTGGTTGCAGAAGGAAAAGCTGGCTTTGGCGAAGCAGTTGAATCTCAGGCCTAGGCAAGTGGAAGTGTGGTTTCAGAACAGAAGAGCAAGGTGAGATATCCTTCTTGGCAGGGCTATTGTGTTTATTTCAAGAGTAGCATGATCATCAAATGAGTTGATAAGGATGAACTGTCTTCTTGGATGATTTAAAGCGGAAGACTCAACTTAGGGAGTGTTTATTAAGGGAAAAATTGTTGCCTCTTTTGTTGAAGTAAATAGAATTTATGCACATACGACTGTCAACTACTTGTAATTGCATCCAGTGTTTACATCAGCAGTTGTTCTTTGTTGTAATGCATTACCTTATTCTTGGGTCAACTACATTCTGAGCAGGAAAATGAAATAAATTCATTAGGTCTAAAGTTTAGTATCCATGCTTCTGTGGAAGTTATGTAATCTTCAATATGGACAAGGAGCGTGCTTTTGATGCTAAGTAGATGGATTTGTGTTTTTACATTTTGTGATTTCAGAAATCCTTTTGAACTGGTTTTATGCTGAGGAAAATGTCCTGAAAAGTGAACGTCTTCTCATCGAATTGATGCAGGACTAAGCTGAAGCAAACTGAAGTCGATTGTGAGTACCTCAAGAGGTGCTGCGAAAATTTAACAGAGGAGAACAGGAGGTTACAGAAGGAGGTGCAAGAGCTTAGAGCACTGAAACTTTCCCCTCAGCTCTACATGCACATGAACCCTCCCACCACCCTCACCATGTGCCCTTCATGCGAGCGCGTTGCTGTCTCGTCAGCCTCATCATCTTCTTCTGCCGCCGCCTTGTCCTCTGCTCTTGCTCCAACTGCCTCAACCCGCCAACCACAACGACCGGTGCCCATTAACCCTTGGGCAACATTGCCTGTCCACCATCGAACTTTTGATACTCCTGCTTCCAGGTCATGATTGTTAGCTTGAAGTAGGGGCTATTTGGTAAAGATAAAATGAATGAAAGGATTTAGGATAAGATGTCCAGGCATCCAAAGAAATTTGAGAGAATGTGGAATAGGGAGAATATGAAATAAGACACAATCAGTGGTTGTAGTGGTTAGGATGTGATTTTGTTGACAAGTCCAGGTTGCAAAGAGTGGACTAGTTGCACAATTTAGTGTTTATAAGTTGTAGGGTGATTGAAAGGTGCGACAAAGGAATCCGAATACATTATCTTCCTGCTGATTATTGTAGGATTTGATGTAGACAAAGTGGCTTTACCATGTAAAGAGAATAGAATTTTAGTGATCCAAATGAAGGAATGAATTGAATGGTCATCCTATCAACAAAAAATGCTTCTGTTCATCCTTAGATTATCGGGGTTTTTGTGTATGAATGGCTGTCAATTAGCTTTGCTAAAAGATTCCAGCTTTTTTCTTTGTGATTCCAAGGAATGTCTCCACGCCCGATCATTCTACCTAGCCCCATGTCCCCGAGCTGTTCTCCAATTGTAAATGTCAAATCTCAGGCGTAAGGCTTACAGTCATAGGAGAAGAATTTCATGTCGGCCCACAATGTCTCTTATCCGCATTAGTTAGCAACTAAACATACAAGATGTTAAACATCGCTGACTCCATCATTTCCTAGCTCGCTTCCATTTTCACCCTTCATTATTTTATGCAATCCTCTTTTCAGTGTCTGCACATTCCTCAGTCTGATTCTTATAACGTTCGGTAGCTGAACCATCAAAAGCATCGGGCAGTTTCTGTTCTTTCTGCCTCATAAATGAATGTTTAATTGAATTCGACATACCTGGTGCCAGTGGGTTCCTACAATAACTGAAACTGTGTTTGGAGCTGGTTTTCCCTCCCAAGACTGCATCTTGCTCGAAGATGAGACCTTCGTGGCTGTTTATTTATTTATTTCACGATGAGAAACCATTCAGGTCCCATCCCTTGGACGTGGATTGCATAAATCGGAAAGTTATATAGCAGAATCAATGTAGTTTTCTGTTAACAAAACCTGCAGGCCTAGTTGATAACCCTTAAAAGACGAGAGAAGAAGAGAGGTTACTGTGTTAGATATTGTTTAGTAACCAATGATCCCCCCGCCCCCCAACCCACCAGAATTATACATATATTAGACAAGAGATAGCATCGACCATGGAACAAAATATATTAGCACCTGGAAATTTCCGAATCAAAATAATACAGAAAATAAATTGTTGTTAAGATTGTATATATCCTCCACTATAAAAGCTAACCTGTTGATCAATCAATGGAAAACTGAAAAGACTTTTAGGAGTCTAACGTAAAAGAATCCAGTTTTTTTTTTTTTAATGATGTTTTTATTTTAAATTAATTTTTTTAAATATTTTAATATCAAAAATAATTTTTAAAAAATAAAAAAATTATTTTAATATATTTTTTAATAAAAATATTTTTAAAAATATCTGATTTCATCGTCTTGAACACAGTCAAAAGCTAAAAGCTGATCAAATTTTAAGTCGCCTCTGATTTCATGGGTGATGGTGTCGTTTTCCTTGGACACTATGCCACTGCATTTATTTTTACATCTAACGATGCAGAGGAGACATGCAAGTCTACAAGGAAAAAGCAGACGATTGACGCTGAACATCTAACGATGCAGAGGAGACAAGCAAGTCTACAAGGAAAAAACAGACGATAGACACTGTTATCTATGCGTGTAATCTGATTTCAGATCTCTCTTTACATTGATTCATGGATGAAGATTCAGGAATCTGACTGATGGGCATGTAACTCGGCAGAAAATTTAAGATTTGTGGGACAAAACAACAACCTGCTCATATAAAACATGAAGCAAGAAAATTTATGTCCGTGTCACGAGCTTTGAGGCAAGGCAGAGCTTTTTGGAACAAGACCCTGACATTTTCTTGACATCATCATCCCACAAGATTTTACTATACAATTCTTCTCCTCTCGAAGAAGCTAACACATTGATCTACTCCGGATGCAGTCAAACTGTGTTCAACCATAGCCACCTTTCTCTGTGCACAGATTACGGAGCCAGCTGTCTGTGGATAACTAAGGATAGTAAAGGGATCCAAATCAATTAGAGCATCACTGTACCAAAAGAACACGAATCTCACATTGTTTGGTATACACTACTTTCTCTGCCTTCTCTATTTCTTGCATAATTTGATTTTCAATAAACACAAGTCTCGGATTCTAACTAGATTATACATTTTGTCAGGGAAAGCGGCCTACAGCGCAATTTCTGCATTCCCAAACAGGTTTATAATCGCTCATCCAGACTAGAAAGATTGACTAGCAAATCTTCAAATCCAGCTAATTTGACTGAACGAGATTTTCCAGAGTACTCAGATATGTAAAAACATCATAAATTGATAATTTCTGATCATTTTGACATCTAATTTACTAGAAAAAACATTTTGAGAAGGCACTTGCAACTGCATTACTAAACACATCTTTGAGAAATCCAGGCTGTGCATGCAACAAGAATTCCATTGCTTGCAACCTTTCTCTAATGGGAATTAAAGCAAGCTATTCCATTTCAGTTTCATCTAAATGATTCAGAGACGAAGGTGCACAAATCTTGTCTGATAGGTCGGTAGCTCGGCAGGAAATTTAAGACTTGTAAAAACATGTACCTGCTCAAATAAAATATGAAACAAGAAGCAGGTACTGCATCGCAAGCTTTAAGGCACAGGGAAGCTTTTGGAACATAAAACCCGACAGTCCCAAGCACATTATCATCACTCGTAGTTATATATTACAGATGGATAGATTTGCATTTTGGTGTACATGACACTGATAGATTTGCATTTTGGTATACATGACAGTCAAACGGTATTCACAGTGTCTGCAAGGGAACGCAGTATGCAACCCAATCCAGCCTTTTCTGTTAACCTTTCATGTATCCGCAGGCATTGATCGCATGTGGGCCGATCGCCAGTTGACAATCCCCTGTACAGGTACCTGTGGGATTATGATATCACTGAATCAATGTTAATTGCAAAACATTACACAAAAACCATGAGAATGGAAAATAATAGACCACAAAAAATGCTAGATAGAGATTCATCCGTTCTTCTTCCTTCTGGGAGTTGCTAGTGTTTAATGCAGGAAAAGATGACACCCCTTAATATGTCCAGACATTGTAGAATATACAAGGCAAAAATAACAGTAACACCAAAGGGTCTAATCTAACTCCTCACTCATGTGAAATGGTAATGATTTGGTACTGTGCAGCCATTTACGTCCATATTACTGGAAATGTGAGCTCTTGGTATTAAATTAAAGTTCAGCCAAAAAGAAGAAGATTTAAACACCACAGCTACGTTTTTACTTTTGAAGCTCATGCTCAGAGCTTTTACTGTCATATATCAGGTAAACATCCAACAAAATGTGACTGGATGAAACAAATTTTTCCAGAGTAGAAAACAAAGGCAACACAAATATGTTCAATCACACAGAAAGCCATTTATGGACATGTGAAATTATTCCTTCGACAAGAAAAATGACTGATCTCATAGCAATGAGTCCAAGTTTTAGTTTATGCCATCTTCATGTACAAATAGACTCAAATAAGCTCTGAAACTGTACTTAATCAATTGTGGACAAAAAGAGTTATATTCTATTTCTCCTGACAAAATAGCCAAATAATATACCAAGAAAAAACAACAATGAGGTCTTACAAGGAGGCTTTGAAAGAATAAAGATGAATCAGGCATCATTTTGCACACAGCCTTGATCTTATTCTCAAGGCGATTAAGGTTTAAAGAACTTTAAGATAGTTCTTGACAGTATTTAGAATTTTAAATCAACAAGCATAAGCTGGTAAGCAGAGATTCTTTATCTCAAGGAACTGTTTTCTATCTATCACAGCATAAGATGCAGGAGAAAAATAATTTCCCCGGCCAATAAAGACTACCCAAGGGACCAGGTTAAGATGAAAATCCACTGGCAATAATATTGGTCTAAGGAAAGCATGGTGTTTGTGGGAGGGTTTTTGTTTTCAGGAATGACCACTCAGGCAAAAATGTCTTAACGCTCAGCTGGTTTCACTTTTGTTGCAGAACAAAGGGAAAATATTACAAATCCGAAATTATTTCAAGTTTAGAACTGCACATTCAGAACTAGAAGCTTGAAATTAATTGAACATCAGTTCATGAATAATAAAATCACACCATAAATAAGTTCTAAAGGTGACATGATAAAAATTCAAAATTATCAGAAGAGGAATTAGTATAATTTCTTAAACTAGTGGAAAGGACGAAAGAAAAGCTTCCAGCAAAATGGCAATTGAAATGAAGCAACAATCTTTCATTTGAAGAATCCTTCAATGGGTGACAAGCCACCAAATTCCAAAAGAAGCCTCACTTGACCTCTCATTCACAAGCATAGAAACATAACGAATCATGACCACATCACAAAACAGCCCAACACCATCTCACATTCTTAAAAGATTGCCACTTTTGATGGTTTAGCATTCCGAAAGCATAATCAGAGAGAGAAAATACTTTCAAGGGACCAAGTCCTCTGATTCACCATCGAAACAGACTTGAAAACAAATGCCATTAACGTTGAGTGTCGATTTGTCTGCATTCGACATTAATATCATAAAGAACTTAAATTATGATCAATATTGAGGATGCCCAAAAGACCGAATTGAACTAAACTACCAGTCTCCTAACTATAACTGTAAATTCAGCTGATGGGCCAGGTTAAAAAGAAAAAGAAAATAAAAAAACACCACAAAATAAATACAAATGAAGAAGAGAAAGAGAAGTACTGACTTCATGAGGATATCATAGTACTCAGGATCTAAAGCAGAGAATAATGAATCCACATCTTTTATCGCCATTAGTGCTCTATGCACCACTATCCAATTCGCTGACTGCAAGCAGAAAATATCAAAGCTTTCCTTCGCAGATCTCTCGAAAAAGTAATTGAAAGAGAAAAGGAAAAACCTTGCATCTCTCATCTCGAGTCTTTGGAGGCGAGCCTTCTAGAGCCGTTTTGAGAGCCTCAACAACTCTTCCCCTAAGAGAAAGAAACAAAAGCAGATCCCGAAAGTTTAATAGCAAAATGAAAGACAGTGAAATCGAGAGCTTGATAATTACTGACTGTTTGAGTAGGCTTTCGATCTTGCGAGATTTGTGTTCTATTCTTGTGATTATAGCCTCTACCTCTGCGTTCTCTGCTTCCACTATCTCCCCTCTTCCTGCCATTCTCCTCTCTCCCTCTCTCTCTCTCTGATGTGAAATGATGGGGAAGAGAAGTTAATCGTTCTTAGCTACCGCGGTTAGCGGTTGAGCCTTCGGCGCCGTGTATTTCATGTTTTCGATTCAGCTGGTGGTGGTATATGATCGTTCCTCGTTGGGCTAACGGCCTCTGGTTCAAAGTCTCCATGGGCTAAATGCCCCGCTTTTCTTTTCACCGACGGCTTACTTAATCGTTTCTGGGTTATGATTATAAGGCCGAACCCTGGGTTACCCTGGATTGGGATGGCCTGGCCCAAGAGCCTTGTTGTGTACCTGGTTTCCGGCTAATCCACTGAATCCAAATCATATTTGTTTTTTTTATAATATTTTATTTTTTATATTAAATTATTTTTTTATATTTCTAAATATTTTCATATACTAATGTAAAAAAATATTATTTTAATATATTTTTAAATAAATAATATTTTAAAAAATAACCTTAATCACAATTCAAAATAAGCAATAATCTTGTAATTATGGTTGAGGTTTCCATACTTTTTTTTTATTTACAAAAACAAAAAAATATATAAATTCTTGTTTTTGTTTTTGTTTTTAAAATTTTATTTGAAAATACAAATTAGGAAATAATGATATAAAATATAATAAATAAGATAAAAATATTAGAAATTTAGTGAGAGTTCTGAAATAATTTTGTAAAAATAAAACAAAAAAAGACATCAAAAAGTAATTGATACACGGGAGCAGAGTAGACAAGGCAAGGCAGTTTCAATGATATTTTGATTTTGAAGTAGACACGTGTACTGAATGTTTCCTTTTCTTTTTTTATTTTTGACTGGGCTGGTTAAATGCTTTACTCTTTCTTGATTGATTTATATTTTAAAGTGTTTTTAAAACTACTTTTTATATAAAATTAATATCTTTAAATATTTTGCCAGTAATTTTTCTTCGATAATGTTAAAAGTAAAATACTTTCATTTAAAAAAACAAATTAAAAATTAAATCATCCATGTTAGGCCTTCTAGGCCTGTTTATCACTATGTTTCAAAAATATTTTTAAAACAAAATAATTTTATATCATTTTCATATGTTAATATAAAAAATTATTTTTAAATATTTTTAAATAAAAAAATATTTATCACACTTCTAAATAGATATTTACTTGCAGTTGGTGCTTGGTAGAGAGCTTGGAGAAATTATTGGCCTTTAATTTACTAATGGCTATAAAAGCATGGTCTATATGGTTGTTGTGATCGCACACCCTCTAATCTACATGGATCACAGCTAATCCACCATGCCATGCTGGCAGTGTCATCTGGCTTCAGCTGAAAATTGCAAATACGTGTGTGTGTGTGTGTGTGTGTGTGTGTGTGTGTGTGTGGGGAATTCCATTTCCGACCTCCGAGAAAACAGTGGTGGATGAAGACAAGATCTGGAAAAACAGAGAGAAATATAATCAATAGATGGGCCCATTTCTTGACTTTAATGCCCACTGGGAACAAGGTTTTCCATTTATGATAAATGGTGAATGGTGGTTTAGCTCCTTGATTAATTCTAATATTAAAACTAATATCTAGAGAATTTATTAAATTTATATTGCATTAGCTTACTTAATTATAAATACAAGCAATGCAATTTCAATATCTTGTGAAAATATTAATCTCAATTAAAATATAAAACAATTTTAAAATATTAATCTCAATTGACTCGCATTACTTCACTTAACTTTAATTATAGTTTTAAAACTCAAATATTTTATTGACTAACTAAATTGAATTTAGATTAATTTCATTTTTAAAAACAAAAAAAAATGATTTTTTAAACCAAACTAAAACCATTTAAAATTCATTGATTTTTTAATTTTTTTCTACCAAAATAATATTTTTTAAAAATAATATTATATTAACCCAAGTTAACTTTTTTGTGGATGTTTGTTTTTACAGTAAAAATAATATTTTAATTACTTGAAGTTATTTTTTTCTAGTATTTTTAAATTGTTTTTAATATACTAATATATAAAAAAAATATGTTAATATATTTTTTAAATTAATCATTACCGGATTATATATATATATATCATACACAGAATCAGGTTTTAAAACGATAGTTTTGGCCGTTGCCTTACCTCCAACCGAAAATAAATGAAGAAAAGAAGAGGACAAACCCGTCATTCAGTACAAACGGTAATAATAATGACACTTTTGAATTGGCTTCTCCTTTCTTCTCATCACGGACCTCACCCCTTTTTCTCCCTTCCTTTCCTTCGAAGTCTTCCTTCCTTCACCTCCTCATTCCCCCATTTTCACACCCACTAAAACAACAGAAAACACCTTGTTTCTCCATCAATGGCAGATCCAGCCTCATACTCCAAGCCCCATTTCCCACTCAAGGAGCTTCACAGCTCCAAGCCCCTCACCAAAACCAGTAAGTCGTCGTCGTCGTCGTCTTTCACTAGTCACGTTCTCTGTAAGTCTCTCTTTTTTGTTCTCTTTCTTGTTCTTACTCCACTATTTCCTTCACAAGCTCCTGAATTTATTAGTCAGTCTACTATTTTCACCAAATTCTGGGACCTTGCTCACCTTCTTTTCATTGGCCTTGCTGTATGTTATGGCTTGTTTAGTCGTAGAAATGTTGAAGATTTTGACTTTGAACCACCACACCACTACTCTGATGATTCACAATCATCTTATGTGTCTAGGATTTTTCATGTTTCTCCAATTTTTGAAGATGGGTCTGAAAATTTAACTGGGTTTGATGACAAAAATGTGTACCAGAATTGGAACTCACAGTATTATAGAGGTGAGGCGATGGTTTATGATGCTAATGGTCATGAAATGAACAAAACTGGAACACAGTACTCCAGGGGTGAGTATACGGTTGATGTTGCTAATGGTAATGAACGAAACAAGGATGGATGTTTAGATGCTGAAAATGGATTTGAAAATTCATTTGAGAATGCTGACAGTAATGTGGTCCAAGCTTGGAATTCCCAGTATTACCAAAGTGAATCAACAGTTGTAGTGTCTCAACCAAATTATTCACTCGGTGAATATGGTAATCTAGGACAAGCAAATGGTTACAGGCCACTAGGATTGCCAGTTAGGAGTTTAAATCCGAGGGTTAGGAATCTGGATAGTTCTCAATATAGTAATGGAAGTGAGTCTGGTACAAGCTTGTCGGGCTCGGGCTCGGGCTCGGCTGATGATTCTGGAAGGAGTGTAAAGGAGAATGATTTTGTTGATATGGGTCCTACGAACTTAGAGGGGATGTTTGATGAAACTGTAGCCTTACCTTCCCAAACTCCATGGCGTTCGAGATTTGAGACAAATGAAATTAGAGACAAAGTGGGTTCTTCTGCTGGAGGTTATTCACATTTTAAGCCTCTCTCAGTGGATGAAACACAGTTCGAGTCTCTCAAATCGCAGCCTTTCAGATCCACAACATCTTTGTCATCTCAAGGGGATCCAGGTCCACAACATCACGGTCCTTCACATTTTAGATCTCTCCCAGTTGATGAAACTCAATTCGAGTCTCTCAAGTCGCAGTTTTTCAGATCCTCGACATCTTTATCTCAAGGGAATCCAGGTCCACAACATCCAGGTCCTACACATTTTAGACCTCTTTCAGTTGATGAAACTCAATTCGACTCTCTCAAGTCGCAATCTTTCAGGTCCACAACATCTCTGTCATCCCAAGGGAGTTCAGCATCATATTCACCAACCACACTCTCGCCCTCACGTTCTTTTTCTTCTGAAATGCCAAACTCTGAAACCGAAGAATTAGGGGAAAACAAGAGTTATCGTGCTTCTTACCCCCCTACTTCTCAATCACCAGCAACCAGGAAGGCTGATGCTCCATTGAATGCATTTCATTTGAGGAGATATAGTAGTGGCTCTTTGTTCCAAAAGGATTCCCAGAGAAGCTCGAGGGATGTTTTGAAGGATTTGAAAGGGAAAAGAAATGAGGATACAGTGGGTAGTAGACAGGCGGAGCAGGGTTCTTTGAGATCAGATCAGAAACCTGCAGCACCTGTTAAAATCTCATCACTAAAGGGAAAATCTGTTAGGACTATCAGAGCCAGTCGATATGCTGCAGAGACATTAAAAGCTGGAGAGATGAGTCAAAGCCACATTGTTGATAAGGTTGGAAAAATATGCGATGAAGCTCAGACAGTAAACATAGGAAGTAATGAAAAGGAGAGAGGACCTGATAATATGCTACTTGGCGCCGATAAAAAGAACTCTGATACTCGACATCCCATGTCAAAGCCAACCCTTTCGAAGTATAAGATGAAAGAAAATGAAATATTTTCAGAGAGTGTTGCTGTGGCGTCCACTGAAGATTCACAAAGCGAGAATGATATCTCTCGAGTGAATTCAGATGAAGATTCCGCCCCAGCCACCAACAATGATGCAGGAGATTACTCTAGTGAGGTTGATAAAAAAGCTGGTGAATTCATAGCCAAGTTCAGGGAGCAGATTAGGCTTCAGAAAGTAGCATCTATTGAGAGATCAAAGGGAAAGCGCATGAATGGTACTTAGGTGAAAGATAAGCCTATACTGCTCCCAGATAGCTAACAACATGGAGACTGAGTTGATTATTATTCATTTTTTAGCTGTTTGTCCTTCTGTTATCCATATTACATTGTGTTCTAAATCTACTATTGTAGATACTATATACAGTTCTCACGGAATTGTGAAGTATGAGTATCCTCCACTTGACAACACAGTTAAAGATTTGAGATCTTCGTGTGATATAATTCTTCAACCTTCTAGCTATCCTGCATTACTTGTGAGCATATCTAGTGTTGCTCAAGCATAGAATGTGAACAAATGAGATTGTTAGGGGATATGTGAAGTTTTTTTGGCATTTCTTGTCTGCCCGGGGAATGGGTCACATTACGACTTGAGGTTTATCTCGGGAGAACTTGAAGGAAAAAGCTTCATAAATTCACGAAGGAAGAAATGTGATTCTTAAAAAGTTACTGAAATAATCTTTTACCGAGCAGCATGGAAGCTGTTGACAAAGCCTGCTATTTTAGAAATATTCAAGAAACATGATTCTTTTGTCTGCAAGAAGATATGTTTGGTACTTGGATATGTTTTGACAGTGATGTATCAGCATATTTTTTAAATTTATTTTTTATCCTCCTTTAAAATTTAAAAGGATTAAAAATAAAGTGATAACATGATATATTTATATACATAATATATTTATATACTTAGTTTCTATTAGTAAATGTGATTGTGATTATTTTTGTAAGTGTTTTTATTTAGAAATATATTAAAATAATATTTTTTAAAAATATTTTTGATATCAGCAAGTAAAAATAATTTAAAAATATTAAAAAAATTTAATTTCAAATAAAAAATAAAATAATATTTTTTTTTTCAAAAATACTTTTGAAACTCAGTATTAAACCTCCTCTTAGACTTGACATAATTATAGATCCAAGAAACATTTACAACACACACACACACACACACATGTAGGTGTCTAGATCAACTTACACATATTTTAACTAATTTCACGGGTCTTGAAATTAGCGACCATGTAATTATCTAATGATAATTATATTAGCAATCTCAGATCTTAAACTTGAGACCACAGATAAAATAAACTTTTTAGTTTCAAACTCTTATTACAAGGTTATCTACGGGATAATTAGATTCAAGAATTTTTTGTTTTATTTAAAGTGTTGAGTCAACTTAGCAAACTGCTAGCCCTTACAACTTTGGATTTAGCTACATATTAGTTTAATTAAGCATTTAATCTAAATAGACATGTTGAACCCAAATAAACATGAGTTGTGTGAGTTATTAGACTTGATATTAATGAATTTAACAATGTGTTGAGCTCATGTGTATATAATTTTAACAAGCTAATAGATTCGACATATTTGAGTTCATCTATGTGTTGAACCCAATTAAATATTATTATGATGAATTTCTAGATTCAACATCCATAGATTCAACTACATGCTGAATTTAAACAGATATGATTCTAATAAGCTATCAAATTCATTGACATGGTTTTGACATGGTGCTAAGCCCAAGTGAGTACAAGTTTGACAATAGTTATAGATTCAATAAAATCTTGTTTTTTATTCTTATAATTTTTAAACATGAAATATTAATGTTAAGAATACTCATATAAAAATCTTTTAAGAGTTTATCATATTTTTATTTTTATCAACAGTAATCATATAAAATATATTTATCTCTTATTAATATTGTATAATAGATATTTATATTTGATTAATATTATATAAATGATATTTACTCTTTATTAATATTATTAAGAGAAACCTAATTTTCAAGCTACTTTATTCAAGCAAAACACAACAAAGTTTAGAAACTATAAATTGAGCCACTCCAATAAAGAATTCACAATTTCTATCTTTTAAATATTCATTTTTCAATTCTTAAAGGATTTATCATAAAAAATAAAAAAATAAATATTTTTATTCCTAGAATTTAAAGGTTATTCTTTTATTTATCACAATATCTTACTATAAAGCATTGACTTTATCATATGAGATTCCCTAAATCCTATAAAAAAGATTTTTTTTTTGGACGTGTTAAGCTTTCTACTTTATTAGCTCTTGATATATCTTTTATTTAAACACTAAAAAAATCTTATTTATGAATATTTAAACGTCATATAATACTAAATTATAGTTTTCTGCATCCATGTGGTACTTTACACGAGTGAAATATCCTTCGTAATTTACTCGTGAATAAAAAAATCTGCTGCTGTGTTTATCAGTTGAAGGCTTGCATGAACATTGTTTGGTGTCGGGGTGACTACTCTTAAAACAACTCCTTCTCTGTGCCGTTAATTAATAAATTAACCACAGATTTCATAGCATGAGAGCAGGCGAGACTGTTCAAACATGAACGAGAATTTTTCTGTTTTCTGCCAGCAAATTTTGCATCAGAATGAGATCAGCATTCATGAGAAGTGTTCATAACTTGCAAGGCTTTCTAATTTTAATAGCTGATGCACTAAATATTCTCGACTTGTTTTTTCAGCATCAAACATATTAAATAATCATTTTATTTAAAAACTTAAACTATTAAATAAATTATTAAATTATAATTTATATTATTTTTTAACACATCTTTTCACATCTTCTCGACTTGTTTTTTCAACACCACACACACATATGGTCTGATATGTTTTCTCCGATGTCGAGCTGCCCAAGATGGATGAAAAAAGTTCACATATAATCACATTATCTCATCGATCCAGCTCATATCTTTCATCATCTTGCTGTTTTGGGGTTCGATTATATGTTTGAAAGCCAAAAGCTTCATCTTGTGCTAGCTTTATTGAGCCGTGAACTTAAAAGCCATGCCTGTGTTTGAAGATTTGAACCTAGCTTGCGTAGGACATGATCGATCATAAGCACCAGCCACTCATAACTTTTGTTGCACTCATTCTACGTCAAGAAAAGCTCCCACATCTTGTCAGATAACTCAACTAAATTCGTTCAAGCACTTGAATCTCCCCCCTTCAAATTCTTGGTAGTTGGTGCATACTGCAGGTGAGTTTTATAGCATCATCTGTAGCATATTCGTGTATATGTATCGGATCCTGTCCCATGCATGGTTATGTTTCTCCACTGGTCAGATTGTGACTTGATCAAGAACCAAGTTTTAAAGCCGGGCCTGATCGTGTCCAGTGAGTGGGGACAGAAGAGGATCTAGCAGGAGAGCTATAGTAAATTCCTGGAAGAATGCTGGACTTCCCATTTCATGAGTTTGTACCAAGCAGACTATGGAAATACTGCAGTATTCTTGCAGATGCATACCCAAAACGTCCATCAAGCGCTTGGAAAAGCTGTGGATCTGATGGCTGTAAACCAGTGCTTGATGATGTTTTTCCACGGCAAAGTAAGAGATGGAGAATAATATATTTTTAAAAGTACTTCAATATATTTTTAAATAAAAATAATTTTTAAAGGTGTCGTGCTCCACTAAAATAAAAAATTAGAAACAACCATAAATACACCTTAACAGCAAGAAATTTAGTTTACCAATAAAATAATCGCATGAATTAAGGGTGTTTGGCAATAAATAGGAAATAAAAAGTCTTCTAGGAATAACATTTGGTAAGTTCTGTGCCTATTCATTTGAAGGGGGTGTTTGGAGTATAGTTGTTTTTATTTTTTAAAGTATTTTTCATGTTTAAATATATTAAAATAATATTTTTTTATTTTTTAAAAATTATTTTTGACATCAATATATCAAAATAATTTAAAAATATAAAAAAAATTCATTTTAATTAAAAAAAATTAAATTTTAATAAAACACAATTTACACAGCTCACCCAAACAGCCTCGAAGTAAAAGAGAGGCAAAAAGGACGACGGCGTATTAATGACGGGTCAAAACAGGAAACGCTGTCGTCATTACACAACCGTTCCTCTTTGAAACAGGAAAATTCCAAAACCTTGTAGAAAACGTAGAGAGAGAGAGGGAGGGAGGAAGAGACAAAAATAAACAAGGCAAAGGCAGCATCGCTTTCTCGTGTTTGTTGAGAAAAAAGGCAATCCACACACCCAAAAAAATAAAAATAGAAATAAAATTTCTTCAAGGAGATCCTCTCCTTCCTCCTCAAATTCTCCAATCAACCATGAGAATCTCGATTTCTTCTTCTTTCAATCCGTAGGACGTTATTTCTACTTTTTTCTTTCCTTTTTCTTCTAGGGTTTTGTGAAGATGTATATCGAAGAAATAAGGGGAGGAGATCAAGATGGCGATCCAATCCGAAACGTTGTCGATTTGAATGCGAAGAGAGTTCTGGTTGGTGCTGGAGCTCGTGCTCTGTTTTACCCTACACTGTTGTACAATGTTTTGAGAAATAAGATTCAGTCCGAGTTTCGTTGGTGGGATAGAGTCGATCGGGTATGAGATAAATTAGTTTTATTTTATTTAGCCTTAGTTGATGAATACTGACTGACTGACTAAATTGTTTTTTATTATTTTCAGTTTATATTGTTAGGAGCGGTTCCATTTCCGACAGATGTTCCACGATTGAAGAGATTAGGTGTGTCTGGAGTGGTTACATTGAATGAATCATACGAGACTTTGGTACCTACATCACTATATTATGTGAGTTTCTGTGTTCGGTTCTTGAATGCTGTTATACACAGGTGTTGGTGAATGTTTAGCAAATTATTTGAAGCTACTTATGTTTATGCAATTATCATTTTCGGAGAAATTATATGCTTAAATGGACAATGCTTCCGTGAAAAGCCAACGCAATTCGCAAATTGTTGTGTTTTAATTGTTATAAAAAAGAGGGAAAAGAGTTTGTCTTTTTGTTCCTTTTCACTTGGCTATGCCCGAGAGTTGAAATAGCACTTACGTTCGTGGTTGATTTATTTTTTAGGCTCATGATATTGATCATTTGGTTATTCCGACAAGAGACTATATGTTTGCCCCTTCAATTACTGATATATGCCAAGCTGTGGATTTCATACATGGTAAGTATGGTCTTGAAGTTCATTTGCTAGCCCCTTATTGTTCCTTTCACGCCGTATCTCTTGCAGTCAACATGGTATTGCTGTTGTATTTCTATTTTGCTTCCCCTCACCAGAGAGAGTTATTAATAACCGTGTTTATTTGATACTAACATTCCATCATTTTTTGGTGGGCTTTATGAAGAAAATGCCTCTCTTGGGAAGACAACATATGTTCACTGCAAGGCTGGTAGGGGGCGCAGTACAACCATTGTTCTCTGTTACCTTGTATGTATAAACTCAAACCTGACCGAGTGTCTTAATTTTATTATGCTTTATTTTATTCTGTTTGAAATTTAATGTTTCCTGACAGGTGGAACACAGGCACATGACGCCCAAATCTGCGTACGAGCATGTGAGATCTATTAGGCCTAGGGTACTTTTGGCCTCTTCTCAGTGGCAGGTATTGCTAATATAAGTTTCATGGGTGCATCCATCATTTAAATTCAATTAACCCTTCTATGGATTTGCAACAAACAAAGAAAAACACACTGCACACACACAGACAGAGAAATCTGGACTAAGGAGCATGTTTTTATAAGCTTCACTCCAGCACAAATGGCTTGGATTGAGCGGAAGACAAGAATATATGGATTCAATTGAACCCTTCTATGGATTCGCAACAAACAAAGAAAAACACACTACACACGCACAGACAGAGAAATCTGTACTAAGAAGAGCATGTTTTTATAATCTTCATTCCAGCACAAATGGCTTGGATTGAGCGGAAGACAAGAATATATGATTAATGAACAGGAATATGGACTCAGAAGAGCATGTTTTTCCAAGCTTCACTCCAATTCAAATGACTTGGATTGAGCGGAAGACAAGAATTTATGATTTATGAATTGGAAATTGTTACTAACCTATACTCTAACTTTGTGCCAATTTTGATCATGGAACTAACTGTATTAACTGTTGACCTGTCACTTTCTTTTCATTATTTAGAAGTACAACCTTAATTTTATTGGATCGAAGATACCTTTTATCTTCATTTAATAACGCATGGGTTTCTGCTAAAATAATTCCCCTGTTAACCCCTGTATATAGGCTGTTCAAGACTACTATCATCTCAAGGTAAAAAAAACTACTATCCCTGGCTGTATGATGATTCAAAAAGCACTAGATCTTCCGATCAAAGAGGATGGAAAACAGGAAACCACTGCTTTTGATGATGGATCTGCTGTGCTGGTAACAGAATTGGACCTTGATGGATATGATGCTACCTGTGACTCAGGTGTTGTGGGTAATGACATGTTGGGTGAGCTGAGCCTGGCTTGCAAGGTTCAGTTTGCTAGTCAGGCTGCTATCTCAAGACTTTCATGCTTGTGGCCTGGGTACCAACCCGGCCAGAAATCCTCAACAAAGAAACTCGGAAGCTCCATCAGGGCTAGTCAGTTGAGTAGCATTAATGTGGACATTCGGGTCTGTTGAGATATCAATATCTACCAAGAGTGTTAATTTTAAGAGTTTCGGCGGAAGTGTTAATTTAAGAGTTTTAGCGGGAGTGTAATTTAGGAGTTTCATTTTTTGTATCTTTTTATCTTAGAACACAACACAAGTGAATAAATGATAGATACAGTTTCCTCTGTATCCTCCCTGTCTTGATTTTTCCTAGCTTGAGAGTCATGTTCAAAGCGGGGACATGAAGAAGAGCACAGCATCCCGTTGTTGTCCTGCCTGATACATCTACAACTGCAAGATGGGCTATTCCAATCTCTCCAGGCACATAATTGGCTGGTGTTTGTGGTCACGGGTCCTTTTTCTTTGTATCGAGAGTGAATGTTTGTTCAAGATTGTAAACGTGCATGATCAAATATGCTTTTTCTTCGAGCAATCTGGTTTCCCTTCCCCTCCCTTTTGATCTGTCTTCCAACTTTTGTTCACATTTAAAATTTTGTAAATTTGATGCTTCTGGCCTTTCACTACATCTATGAATTGAGCCTGTGACGAAAAGGGGTAGTGAAAAGTTTTGTTATAGAATTAGTGTAAATTCATAGTATAAGATCAGATCCAAACTAAAACCATTCTCGGAGAGATGGTGGTGAAGAGTTGGGATTTGGGAATGCCTTCAAGAAAATGATGCCGAACCACAAGATTAAGCATCTTTGGATTCTGTTTTTGTAAAGAGTATCTCAGATGCTAAAATAAACAGTTGATACAATTGTCAAGGATGTTTTCTCAAGCTTGTTTTTCATGAATTGAATGGATTAATCTGATCAATCTATTTTGAAAATAATATGGTTTTTCAGCTGATTTTTATTTTTATTTTTTACTGATTTTATTTTAATCTGAATTGACTTGGCATTTCGAAACCAAGTCTCAAAGATGTTCTCTTTAGCTTGCAAACACAGAAGGAGAGAAAATTAAAACATAAATAATTTGAAATGACAACATAAATTAAACGGTATGGCAATCGGCAAGATAGAGACACGATTTTTTTTTCAATATTGCAATATTCGACTATATAAAGGTGCCGTAGAAAATGAGTAATAAATATTTTAGCTATTAAAATTATTTTTGAAAAAATAGATGCGAGAGTTTCCTTGAAAAAAAGAAAGGACAGAACATAACTCGAGATAACCTCACGAAGAGGTTTTAACAGAAAAGGCCCATCCCGTGCTTCACAAAAGCCATGCTGACAGCAACCTCATCGTTCTATCCTCCTCTCCTGTCCAAGCCATCTTCTCCTCGTAAGTCTGCTTTTCTCTCTCTCTAGCTGCTCCTCCAAGTTCCATATGTTTATGTTTTCTGGGCATCTCTCAATTCCCTCCCCCCTCTCAAGCATGGTTATTGTCCTTCTCTTAGTAGAATAAAGTCGAATGATTTAATTTTGTTTCTGCTTATAATATTGACAGATGAACTTCACTAGCTCTTTCTTCTTTCTTCTTTTTCGATGATTCCCATGCAAACTCATGCTTACATCTCATTGCGAAACTAATTTTATTATGTTGGTCTTAGCTTCCCAGTCTTCTTGTGTTAGTATACTAGCAGTAAGTAGGCGGGGAGTGCTTATCCCTAAAATGTGGAAGGGAAACTTGTAATTGGTGCTAATGTGAACTGTTGTGGTGGGTGCTAATGCGCTTGTTGTAGTGGGGAATGCTTATTCCCAAAACATGGAAGTGAAACTTGTAATTGGTGCTTATGTGAAGTTATTTATACGTTTTAGTTTGGAAATAATTTGTTGTTAGAAGTCATCTCAACTTAAAAGTTGCTTAATTATTTAGGTGAGGTCTCACGATGTGGTTTTATATTACTATCTAAAACACTTATTTTGAAAGCTTTTGATCTTGAAACTTGAAAAGTTCACCATTAACTTGTGCGTATTAATTTAATTTGATTAATTAGAATGGAACGGTGAGATTTGAACTAAAATTCTTAGATGAGGTTTGAAGAATTATTTTATATTACTTTCCAATAGCAATAATATGTGGAAACTAAGAAAGTTGCATTTACAATAATTTGAGGTTACAATGTTGGAATATTTAATAATTTATATTTTCCTTCTGCCCTTTGGAAACCATACAAGTTAGGAATTGATTTGATATTTTTTTCTATTCCTGTATTGATATAGTATTATTTTTTATGTGAGCTTTGTGGCAGACATAAACCTTATACCATGTCCTGCTTTGGGAGATCTCTTTTCTTTGAAGAAGCGTATGGTACTGTGTTGTCACAACTTGAATGATGATGGGTGAGTGGCTGATAATATTTCCTTGATTGCTCTTATTGTTAATGCTTGTTTGTTTCCTATAATCAATACTATATATATGCCAGAAAGCAGAATGGACATGTAGTATTATGTCATGAAGAGAAATTGAGGCGTAGGTTCCTCCTTTTCTTTTCTTTCTCATCAGGCATCCTTTCAACTTTTCCTTCTTATGGAAAGACAAAGAGCAAGAACCCATATGATGAAAGACGCTTGCTTGAACAAAACAAGCGGATCCAGAAAGAGAACAATGCACCTGAAGACTTCCCGAGTTTTATCAGAGAAGGTCCTTGTTTGTGAAAATGCTATACTTTTATTTTTCATTAGGCTTATGTACAACACCTGGAATCGATTTCTAATGTATGGGGAATGTTATTCAGGTTTTGAGGTGAAGGTAGTAGCACCAGAGAATTATAGAAAGAGTGACTCAGGGCTAATATACCGGGATTTTGAAGTTGGTGAAGGTGATTGCCCAAAGGATGGTCAACAGGTTTTCTTTCATTTACTTTGAAAGTCACTCTTTCCTGATTTTTTATGTGGACTTGAGATATGTCAACCACTTATAAGACAAGCTAGAGTAATTTTTTATGTGGATTTGAGATATGTCAACCACTTATAAGACAAGCCAGAGTAGTTTCTGATGAACGCCCTATCATTACCACTGAAATTGATTAGTAATTTCAAGATATCAACACTTGATGACTGATATATCAATAAAAATATGTTCATTGTTCAGCTGCAATTCACTCAATCCTTGCAGGTGACTTTCCACTATGTTGGCTATAATGAGTCAGGTCGTCGCATTGATAGCACCTACTTACAGGGTTCTCCCTCGAAAATCCGCATGGGCACTAAAGCATTGATTCCAGGTGAAAAGACAACATCCAGAATTTACTACAATCTTGTGCGCCTTCTACCTCGATTATCAATAAAGCTTCCTCATTGCCCACCCAACCCCTGCTTGTCTTCTTATCATTTCAAACGAAAAATTTTACACAATAAAGGTAGTTAACACAGGAACCTATGCAGGATTTGAGGAAGGAATTCGAGACATGAGACCTGGGGGAAAGAGAAGGATAATCATTCCTCCAGAACTTGGCCCACCGGTTAGTTTCTTAAATTGCCTCTATTTTGCACAATTCATCACCTGTTGAAATAGTAGTTTAAGGATAAAATAGTAAAAAAAAAAGGTAAGAAGAGAAAATGTAAATGCGACACTCATGGTGCTTCTATTCTCATTCCTTCATTTGAAGCTGAGGCCAAATGTACCAATAAAATGCCATATCCCCTATCACACTTTCCATGATTACTTTACCTGCATGTAAACTGCCAATGTAGCATGGCCAATAACAGTCGTGACAAACTATTATTTTCCTGGGATATTTAGAACACTTCTCAGTAAAACAAATAAAAGAAATTGAGTACCATTATTATCACCCCTTCCTCTAAAAAAAAAAGGAAGAAGAAATGAAGATATTTCAAGATTACCGGGGGAGAAACTGAATTCGCTCTTGACATTGGATGCTATTCAGTCATTCAAATCCAAACTTGTTGCCAACTATCCAGACCATGGGCGCATCCCTGGATAATATAAATTTTGCAGTCATTTTCGTCTCAAGTTCTAAATTATCATGCTCTGATTCTTATTTAAAAGAATTTGTTGATTCCTTCATCCTTTGTACAGGTTGGACCTTCCACTTTTTTCAGCTCAAAACAGTTTGAAGTTTTTGATGTGGAACTTCTCAGCGTCAAGGACTGTCAAAGGAGGACTATAGGATTTTATTCTGATGTTGTGTGCAACTGACAGGCTTTTGTGAAGCCTTAAAAAGACAATTTTGCTGGAACATTATCACACTAAAAGAATGTCATGCTGCGTGGATTTTTACCTTGCTAAGAAAGATTAAAAGGGTGTGTGAAAGTGCTGTAAAATATATTAAAATAATATTATTATTTTTAACATCTGCACATCAAACTAATTTAAAAACACTAAAAAAACAAGTTTAAAGCAAAGAAAAACACTAAATTGAAATTTAACATTCTTAGGAATATTATTTTCGTACAATGACTGTAGAGTTTCAACATTTTTCAGGAATATTATGTTTTACTATTTAATAGTTGAAGCAGGTTTTGTAAACCCTTAGTATATTGTCTTAGATGATAAATGGGTTTGATTCTCATGCTGTCATCTCTGAATTGAAACCAAAACGAAGATGCGGGAGAATTTTCTCATTAACACATCAGCTTGAATGTGGTTTCAACGTGATATGATTAGGCTCGGGAATATTCTGGCTCTAGAAAATAATGTTTTATTTGGTAGGTTTTCCTATATTCTTCGAATTTTTCTATATTATAGGTTTCAGACTACAGCTTGGAGTTGCCTTTCCTGATTTTCTTAGCACTTTTTTCCTACCTAATGCCAGCCACATTTTGAAGTCAGCATGAGCAGGCCAATGACCGAAGATGCAACAGGCAATAATACCACCTAGATTTTAGAATGGCTAGTGTGGAGTGTTGGGTGCACTTTAGCACATAAACAAGGCAGTAAACATCCCTTTCGAGACCCGGATATAAAAGTGTTTTGCATTTTCAAAAATATTTTTGAAAAATTAAAAAAAAAATATTTGTATTTTTTATTTTAAATTAATTTTATTTGATATTTTTAAATTATTTTGATATGATAATATCAAAAATAAATTTTTAAAAATAAAATAAAAATTATTTCAATATATTTTCTAAAAAAATATATATTTTAAACAATAACCTTAACCATAATTTCATGTAATGGAGACTGTTGATGAGAAACAAGCTGGCATTTACAATTGCACAGCTAAGAGGACATGGAACTATGTGCGAGGTCGATGCGTGTCACCTATAACGTGAAGACCAACTAAAAGGGTTGTCTTATGTCGAGCAGCAACAGCAGCTGTGCTGATAAAACAGAAACATTTTTGAAGCCCCTGTAAGCCTCGACCAAGGAGCGTCTTCCCCAAGAAGATAGCAACGTGCTATCCCAGTGATCACCAAAAAGACTCCAATACAAAGTGCAATGCATATGAAAAGGCTTCTGATGATTTCTAAATAATGGCAACTCCTGCTGAAAACCAAACAAATCAGGAAAACACAAATTATACAATCAGATTATGCTCATGATGCTTAAGATCATGATTGGAATTTTGCATATTTAGCACCAAATCAAATCAACAAAACATGCCTGTGGTCTCCTAGCTTCTTCAGCTGAATTTGTAACCGCATCAAACCCAACATATGCAAAGAACACTACAATGGCTCCAATCAATATTTCTTCACCGCCAAATGGAGCAGATGGTGACCACTTTGAAACATCAACCTCGAAAGCACGCATAGAGATTACGATAATAACAACGACAATCTGCACCAAAGCCAAATTGATCAATCAAATCTATTCTAATTTCAAATCTTTCATCAATGTTTGCACACAATATTCAACAATAACTCCGGGCTCAAGCATACGTAACTTTAATACAGTCATGGAAGAGTTCGCAGCTGAAGACTCTCCAACACCCAATAACAAACTTACAGTCAAAAGAGCAAATAAAATTGAAGCTAACAAATTTATCAAAAGAGTTCCTCCAGAGAACACTTCACCACCATGTCCAGTCCAATTTGGAATAGTATGTTAAAAAACTGGGAACATCTCTGAAATCGTAACAGCATAACTTGTTAAGCTTATTGCTAGTAGCCGCCTCGATGTGATAATCAATCATCAACTGCCCCAAAACAAGAAAAGCAGCATGCTCGTTGAAAGCTGGCCATGCAAACAAGTATGCTCCTCGAACAACAGCAGGTAAATATCAATCAAAACAATCTATTTGGATAGCAGTTGGTACATAGAATTGGACAAGATACATCCCGTCAATTCCATCTGCTACGTGTGTTTGGGGAACAAACAAAACTAGAGTAGACACGACAAGATGGGACAAGACTTTATGGAAGATGGTATAAGATCCAGCTGAGACCTTTTTTTCTTTCAGCCCCATGTGTGCATCAAACACAAGGATAACTGTAATTGGCCAGCGCAATCAATTCCAATTTCACATACAAAATGCTACCAGCGTACTCGATCCATAGCTGATGATATAAAAGCATGAACTTTTCAAAAGTTTTTCATCGAATATCATACCTTTGAACTTAATTTATCTCTACTGAAAGCTGTCGACTTTCTATCATTCTAATACAATTTTTATTTAGAATCCTAAAAACTTCTTGTTCAGCGACTAAAAATCCAAAACCAAGTGTGTTCGGTACTGTGTGGCGCATGTACTTGAAAGATTGCCGTTGCCAAACATGATTCGTTACTCACTAATCACTTCAAGACTTCGTGATTTGATTACATTAAAGATAGGTTAATTATGCTAAATATTGAAGATAGAGAGAGTTAATCCTTTGATACGAAATCGATCCATGGCTGCCAAGGTGAGGGCACGTTCACTTACTAATATATCAGACCAACAACTATACTTTAATCAAAATGTTATGATCGTGTGTTCTTTCCTTCCAAATTGACGTGCAAATTTTCTTCTTCTTCTTCTTCTTCTCATTTGCATGGATACGAGGAGACTAAAAAATGAAAGATAGTTTTAAGAATTTATCATTGTTTGACTTGCTCCAACTGTGGAGTCCTATGCCGTTATATCTAATCATGGCCATATGGTGGCCACTGCCATCTTCTTGATGTTCCTCTAGCATGATGCAGCACCTTAAAATCTAGGTTTCGACATTAATAGAGTATATGATACTCTCGCAGTTATCATCAACAGTCTTTTATTCCAATTATCATAATATTTTTAAATGAGCTTTCGCATGTCTTTCGACAAACAATGATATAGAGAAATTACAATCTTTTCCGGAAGTTATGATTTTGAAAGTCATGGTGTATGTTGTTATTTTACTGATGCATCTTAGGTTCGTGGAGTGATGATGAGTTGTTCTTAGAAAAACATGTCATACGTTAAAAATAAAGATCATTCAACGTTTAAGTTAGTAAATGTAAGACATAATCACATAAAAAGTAAAATATGTTTCTTTTATGCTTAGATGACATGGCCACGATGAATAGCCCAGGCTTGTAGGCCTTGCTTTCAATGAGTGCAGCTATATATAATCGTGGCTAAGCTTTGACTTTGTATGGTTTAATGTTGACTTTGTATCATTACAAGGAATTGCTCTGGTTTCATGCATGGTAATTACACCCGACCCCTTAATTACTTTGTAGTGAAAAATTGGATCTCGTATCATAATTGTCTGCGTTGATGTGTACCATCGCATATATATATATATATATATATATATATATATATATATATATATATATATATATATCTTAGAGAATATATTGTTAGTGATCAAATCATTTTCAAATAGATTGTACCATTTCATACACAATTGAATTTGCGCATCTATAGAATTTTTTTTTTGTCACAACCTTTTTTTTTCTTTCTTGAATTCAAATTCAAATGGGTCAAACCTAAAACAGATGAAGGATGCTAGTGCCGTTTAAAATATACATATTCCTAGTCTTGTCAAGCCATTAATTAACGAGGATGCACAAGCTATTCAACGCAGAATATGAAGACGTTTTAATAAAAATATCCCCACCTAGCTACCCACCAAAAAGAAATCCCATTTTTTCCCCTTTGCAGTAGCTCCATCCATCATTACCAGGTCGTCGACAATCCAATCTCCTAAGTTAACTAATCAAGAAGGACAAAAAAAAAAAAAAAAAAGTTTTGCGTACTCCTTTTGTTCTTCGCCATGGAAATTTCCTTTATCCCAGGTTATGCTCGCATGCATGCCCGCCACATATTTTTATCGCGTGCATGTGGATTGCACGGCTCTCCAACGTTTATTCTCTTTCTTGGTCTGAATGTTCTCCCGGAGACAACTTTTGTTGACCACCCATGTCTGAGTAAAAATTTGCTATTTTTTCCAGGTTAGGCATCGCAACCAAACACCAGTAAATTCAAGTAGGAATTTGACTAGGAAAAAGGTTCGAGCAGGAGAGGTTTTGAATTTTCATCAGTTGGACCACAACGGTAAATAATTAAACAAAAGTTACATAGACCATGCATCAGAATACAATGCACTGGTCCTGTTTGGTACTATATATTAAAAATATTTTCGAGAATACAATGAATTGGCCTTGTTTGATATTATATTTTTAAAATATTTTTGAAAATTATTTATTTATTTTTTATTTTAAAATACATCAAAATAATATTTTTTATTTATTAAAAATTATTTTTGAAAACAACACATGAAAATAATATAAAAATACCAAAATTTTTAGTTTAAAATAATTTTATTTTCAAAAATACTTTTGACTTTCATCATATTTGATTTACTATTCTCTTGTCTTTTTGCAACTCATTGTAAGAAAATAAGACCATAGAGTTATAAGATAATCCAATTTTTAAATCAAGTTTCATGGTAGATAAAATGACATAAATGGAAAAAAGAAAAGAGAATAGTTCAAGATTTTTTAAGGCAATTTGAGATATAATACTTATGATTTGTCTATGTTTTGTTAGCATTTGCATATAAAAGTAATATAAACAAAATCATACGATAAATAAATTTGAGAATAATTTTTTTATCTTCAAAATACAAAATAATTATAAATATATCTCATATGTCTCTGTTATTATTTTTTCCTGTCCCATTAGCTTGGATAATTTATAAAAAGAATAGCTTCTTTATACCTATAAAATAGGGTAAAAAACATACTTTTAACTATTGATTCGTGCTAACTCTCCCCTGTACAAGAGCATAAAATCAATTATGGATATCTTATTAGTTATTGATATTTATGTACTTAAATTCCACCACCCTGATTATCTGAAAAAAATAATAATTAAAAGCTGATAGGATGATTATATATTTTTTTTAAATAATTTTTTAATCACAGGAAACAAAAACAACGACTACATGATGCCATGGAGGTGAATATGAGCTGGGGTCAAAACATCAATGCCACCATCCCTTTCCCGTCCCATCACAACCTCATTACAGTGGAGTAATTCAATCTCAATCTCCGTTTTTATAACCCACAAACCACATTTCCTTTCGTCGCATATTACCTGATAATAATAGTAATAAGAGAGAGAGAGAGTAGAGAAACACAAGCCTTCTTGAGGGTTTCATTTCTCTTCTCCCTTATTTGCCCACCTGAATTTTCTGCTTCGTTTCCTCAATTTTGTATCTCTTTTATAACTCATTGAAGCTTCATTGACCCTTTATTGAATGCAGTTACATTAAGAAAAGCTAACTGATTTAATCCACAAGAAAGCTTCAATCTCTCGGGGTTTAGTCTTAAAAACTCAAAAGTCCAAGCCGTCCAGGTTTGAATAACCATTGATTTTATTGAAAATATTATGCATTATTACTGGGTTCTTGGTTTTGATGGTGTTGGGTTATAGATTACAAATTTTCAGTCTTTTAAGATTTGTACAAGCAATTCAGCATTCTGTATCTACTTGTTTGTGGACTAGGGTTTTTGAGGTGAGAAATCGGTGTGTTTGTGCTTTGAATTTCAAGTTTAAAGGGTGTATGTTATGGGTTTTCGCCTGTCCTTTCATTGGCTATAGGGTCGACGTGTTTTGAGGTGCGTGCAAAGCACTGGGAATTGGTGACTTGATTGAGATATGAATCGTAGGGTGCGGCGAAAAGTGGCAAAGAAGAGTAAGGAGAAGTTGGGAGTGCCTGGTAACCCTGGAATTGGAGATGCGGATTTGTGTCCGGATAGTAATGAGGACGTTGATTGGACTAGCTTGCCAGATGATACTGTGATTCAGTTATTTTCCTGTTTGAATTATCGTGACCGTGCAAGCTTGTCATCTACATGTAAGATATGGAGGGCTTTAGGTCTCTCTTCGTGCCTGTGGACTTCATTGGATCTTCGTGCCCACAAATGTGATCCTGCGATGGCAATTTCACTTGCTTCTTGGTGTGTGAATCTTCAGAAGCTTCGGTTTCGGGGAGCAGAGTGTGCTGATGCAATAATACATCTTCAAGCAAGGAATTTGCGTGAAATAAGTGGTGATTACTGTAGGAAAATAACGGATGCAACTCTTTCTATGATTGTTGCTCGGCATGAAGCACTTGAAACCCTCCAACTTGGGCCAGACTTCTGTGAGAGGATAAGTAGCGATGCTATTAAAGCAACAGCCTTTTGCTGTCCGAAACTAAAGAAACTCCGGCTGTCTGGATTAAGGGATGTTTCTGCCGAAGTCATCAATGCTTTAGCTAAGCATTGCCGGAATTTGGTTGATATTGGGTTCCTGGACTGTCTAAAAGTTGATGAGGTAGCATTGGGGAATGTAGTATCTGTTCTTTTCCTCTCAGTCGCGGGAACATCAAATATGAAGTGGGGCGTGGTCTCACATCTTTGGCCCAAGCTGCCTAAACTGATTGGTTTGGATGTTTCAAGAACAGATATCGGTCCAAGTGCAGTTTCTAGATTGTTGTCATTATCACCTAGCTTGAGGGTTTTGTGTGCAATGAATTGCCCAGTTCTTGAAGAAGACAATACCTTCAGTGCAAATAAATACGAAGGTAAATTGTTACTAGCCCTTTTCACTGACATTTTTAAAGGACTAGCTTCTTTATTTGCCGAAACTACAAAGATGGGGAAAAATGTCCTTTTGGATTGGAGGAATGTAAAGACCAAGGACAAGAACTTAGATGAAATCATGACTTGGCTAGAATGGATCCTATCCCATACCCTTTTGCGTACTGCTGAGAGTAATCCACGAGGTCTGGATGCTTTCTGGCTCAAGCAAGGAGCTGCAATATTACTTAGTTTAATGCAAAGCTCACAGGAGGAAGTTCAAGAAAGGGCGGCCACAGGACTTGCGACTTTTGTGGTCATTGATGATGAAAATACCAGCATAGATTGTGGAAGGGCTGAAGCAGTTATGCGAGATGATGGCATACGTCTTCTTCTAAACCTTGCAAAATCTTGGAGGGAAGGTCTTCAGTCAGAGGCTGCTAAGGTGAATTTCCTTATTGGATGTGCAGCAGCTCTGATAATAGCTCAATTGCTGTTCACCCAAAAGACTTTGATAATAATTTACCATAATCTAGTCCCCTAAATAGTTTAATTTGATCTACTATCGCCTGCTTTCTTATTCTTCTTATATTTTCTCTCTTCTGGGAAGACTATTTTATTTCATGTCTCGGTTTGATCTTGATTTTCATTTGATGAATATTCTAAGCTGTTAATGATATAGGCAATAGCAAACTTGTCCGTAAATGCAAATGTTGCAAAAGCTGTTGCAGAAGAAGGAGGAATCCAAATCCTTGCTGGGTTGGCAAGTTCCATGAACAGGCTGGTTGCCGAAGAGGCTGCTGGAGGGCTTTGGAATCTTTCAGTCGGAGAAGAGCACAAGGTTTAATATTTTGCTTTTCTTTATTTTATTATCAGAATACATATGTCCTAAAGCTCTAATTTGGTAATTTAAAAATTATTGACAGGGTGCCATTGCTGAGGCTGGTGGAGTCAAAGCTCTGGTTGACCTTATATTCAAATGGTTCTCTGGTGGTGATGGAGTTCTGGTGCAGTCTTTAATACCCCTTTCTATGTTCTTAGCATATAATTTTTCCTTCTGCATGTGCGTTACATGTGTTTAGATTCAAGTAAATTTAGTATGGCAATATTTTGAATTTGTTTCCATTTTTTCTGTCCAGGAACGTGCAGCTGGTGCTTTGGCAAATTTGGCAGCTGATGACAAGTGCAGCATGGAGGTTGCATTGGCAGGTGGTGTGCATGCTTTGGTGATGCTTGCTCGTAATTGCAAGTTTGAGGGAGTACAAGAGCAGGTGTGCTATTTTCTATTATTAGGTGATTTGTTATGCGGAAAGAAGGTGCATACTAAGATCTGCAAAGGAGACACTAATCATTTTTCTATAGCTTGGAGGCTACATGTTTGAATTAGAATTTGTTTGCTCTTAATATATGCCTTTTAATTTTCTCATTCTTGCCCTGTGGTTTAATTCAACATAACAGCTCAACAGAGCTATAATCTCAGCAATGTATAATTATCAAAAAATTTGAACTTTTCAGAAAAGAATGTGGCAAAGAGCCTTCAAATGTTCATGATCATGGTGTTTTTTGCTTTGAAAATAACCTCATAAGATACAGGTTGTGGTGACTCATATACCCCCACGGTTAAAACATGTCCACCATCAATCATGGTGCTTGAAAACCTTCTTGAAACTAAGGCTCACATGTACTCCATATTGAAATGCCTTTGCTAGTCCTTTATGGTCTGCAGTGCTATGACTGAATGACTTCAATTAAGAGGGTTCCTAATTTGAAAATTTTAATTTTAAGTGTCCTATTTGTTTTCCACTAATTATTTCTCTGAAAGATTTTTTCCGTGTGAAATTGATCTGTTGCAAATTATTAATGTATCTTCATGATACTAGGCTGCTCGTGCCTTGGCTAACTTGGCTGCTCATGGAGATAGCAATACTAACAATGCTGCTGTTGGACAAGAAACAGGTGCGCTTGAAGCTCTTGTTCAACTCACACGTTCACTCCATGAAGGAGTCAGGTAATTCCTTTACAAATCTGTATTCTTTATCCCTTATCTAAGCTGTTTATTTTTTTTTCATTGTTGTATCTGTCAAACGCTTTTCATTATCTAATTTTTCTTTGCTGCTTTCTTCCTGCTATTGAATTCTTTTATCTGGATACAATCTTTTGATAATAATCTCATCCTGTTCTAATAATTATTTCTTAACCACCAGAAGGTAACGATTTTCCTCAATCTGTACACCTCTGATAAGAACAAAAGATAATAAAAAGTTCCAGATATGAGTTTAGTTTCTTTCTTAATAATTGCATACTCTTAATTATTTTTTTTCTTTGTGGAGAATTTATCTTGTACTTCCGTTCCCACAATTTGTTTTCCCAGTCAATCACCAAGGATTAAGTGGTAAATGAAAACTCTTCTTGAAGGCAACTTTTTTTTTTTTAGATGCTGTTCAAAGTTCTTATTTCATCCCACTGCTTGCTAACTTAACCTAGATGCCCCCCCCTTTTTTCTTTTTTTTTTTATGTGTAGCTTACCTTTTAGTTCATTTTCCTTATCAGGAAAGAAAGGTAAAAGGAAGTACCTGGACTGTAATTGTTTCCATCCTTTTATAAACCAGCATAGGATCTCATGTATTATGTTTTTTTTTTCCTGATTATTGGGTGTGATTGTTTATGTTTGAAACTTTAGTTGTTTGAATTATGTTTCAGTAAAAAAATTGTGCCTGCTCAACATATTTGAAAATTATAGTTAGTTCAACTCTGTAACACTCTGTTCTTGCAGCTTAATCACCTTAAATTTATTGGACTCTAGTGTTTGGATTCGTTGTTTCTAATGGCTGTGGTAAAAGAGCTGTATTCTTTGGTCAACTGTAGTTTAGAAACCCATAATACGCGCACACATTCAATATTTTATCTGAAATGTATTATTTTAATTGCTTGTTTAACAGGCAGGAAGCTGCTGGTGCATTGTGGAACTTATCATTTGATGACAGAAACCGAGAAGCCATTGCAGCAGCTGGTGGTGTTGAGGCCTTGGTAATACATTTACACGCTACCTTCAAGTGTTGATAGTCTGTGAGGTTCATGGTAGCATTGACACAATAGGAAAGTTCTTCATTGAAAGTGCTTTGTATAATGTGCTTGTTTGAGAGAACAAGGTGCCTCTTAGTTACCATTTTCACGACTAGCTAGATGATGGATTCCTCATCAATCAAATATCAATTTAAAGACACAACATTAACGACTTGGGCATGACCCATGGCTTTTTCTTTGTTAAAGTCAACACATTATAAATATGGAAGTAAAGCAAAACTTGTAGGGTTTATATTTAACCATTCAATGTTTTAGTAGTCTTAGAAATTATTTATTTTATAGCCAGTACTTAAGCAGCTTTATTAAAGAGTTGATTCTGTTTCATGTTTAGTGCACACCCTTCTGTGCTTAGCTATCCAATTCATTGGGTTCAGGTTCTCATATGATGCTGATAGCTTTGGTTCTTATATAAAGTACCTTACCTGCTATTATTGTTGGTGTATCAAATAAATTGATCTTGAGATAGGCTCATTTATTTTGCTTTTCTTCATCATTTGGTTTCTACATCAAGTGATATCATAGTGGGTTTCAAGATTACTAATAGCCTTCCTTGAGTTTTTTGTCACTTGCCTTTGTCATGTCACCTTCAAAGTGCTTACTATTATTGTTTCCTATTTGGATTACGAGTTTTGTTAATTTCATATTTATTAGGGCTTTCCATGGGGTTTTTTTCCTGCTATTAGGATTAAGTTCCCCGTGTGGAATATTGTTGCTGCCTATATAAGGCATCCTTGCTAGTTGATTGATAAAATAAATTGACTTTTTAGAGATACACTCTCTTTATTTTGTTTTCTCTCACTTGCTTGTACATTAATTGAATATTCACAATTGGAACTTTCCACGATATAAAGTTTGCTTTGCAAGGCAATATGTTGTTCCTCATTTTGAGATGAAGTGTTTGGAAACTGAAAGCTATGATTATGTATTGAAATTATCCACCTCCAGTGAGAGCAAAAACACTTCCGAAAGGGTAGACTGTCGTTTTGAAGCCAAGCTCACATTGCAAAAATAAGTATAATAAATGTGCTTGCTGCTTAAAAATTGTAAGCATCTTGTAATCAGGGTTCCTCTTTCGGTCGTTTACCTTTTTCTCTTTCCCTGGATCCCTGAGAGTTACATATGATCACTTTTTTTCCTGAGCAAGAAACTGCTTTTCATACTTGTTATGCTTGCTCAGGAAGAAAAAAAAAACTTCTTACCACCCTTGACCCTCACTCTCAGTCTGGTTTGAATTGATTTTGTAAATATCATAGTTTAATTAAACCAATATACATGAGAGTTAGTAGACATGAATGGTTTAGCTGATCGAGCCAGATGTATTTTATGTTTTTGATGCTCATTGTCTACTTTTATTATGTGTTAACTTACATACATAGCATCCTTTATACTGACTTGTGCTTGGTCCAAGTTCTATGGGAAACATTCATTGGTCGCAAAGTTTTACTTTCAGAGGTGGAAATCTTTTTAAATAGTTATGTTTTTGCTTTGCTCTGTGTGCTAATGGTCAATGACTTAAGCAGCAACGATTGTACTTTTGTTTCTTGGTTTTATAATTTTTATTGATTTCTTTTGAAGATCAATGGTGTCTTCTATGTGGTAGGAAGTTCCACCATACATGTATTGAAGGTTTAATTTTGTGTGGTGTATGCAGGTAGCCCTTGCACAATCTTGTGCAAATGCCTCTCCAGGTCTTCAAGAGAGGGCTGCTGGAGCTCTCTGGGGATTGTCAGTGTCAGAAGCCAACAGGTAAATCCGTTGGTTCATTTCTTTGGATCTCATTTTATTTTGTGGATTATAGACTGCAAGGTATGACTGCATGTACCTAGGAAATATGTATATGTTTTTGTTTGCAACCATCAACAGAAGCCCAGCCATGGGTAGTTTCCTCGCACTTTTATAGGGTATTCTTCAAATCAGAGAATTCTCTCCCTTGTGAGTTGTGAAAGTTAGATATTGGCTGCAGCCAGCTGGTGGTGTGCTGCATGTTGTTTGAGAAAATGCATTTGTAATTGCCCACATGGCACTTGATGATTATTTTTTAGCGTAGGATGTTAGGCACAAATAGCCAAAGTAAAAACGTTGAAAAGTATCTATCCATACTAACAGTATTTAGTAACTATAAAGATAGATAAGCATGGCATCTTTGAATAATCAAAATGTTGAACATGTACCTTTATAGCTGAATAAAATATTTTTGTACTTTACACACATTGACCATACACGTCTTTTATCATCATTTTTATCTTGCAATTTTATGTTCTTGTCTTGAACTTGTTCTTCTGTAAGAATATAAACCTATAAATTCTCTATGAAGTGAAGGTATTCTATCCTTAATCTCAGGGTTTATATTAGTGCTAAACATTATTTTTTGGTCTATATTAGCATTGCTATTGGACGAGAAGGAGGTGTTGCACCTCTGATTGCTCTGGCACGCTCTGAGACCGAGGTCAGGCTTTCATTCTCCTACTAGCCAGTGTCTGAATTTCCTAGTCATCATCAAACATTTCTCTTACTTTAGGAAAATCATCATCATTTTGTCATGTAACTCCAACATATGCTGGCATCTATAATTAGAGCCCTCAACAAGTTTGCAACTGCTTGAAATTTGAAAAATCCCCATATGTTTCTTGCTGTCAATAAAAGCCTGGTCAACCTTAATGTATTTTTTCTCTTCTAGGATGTTCATGAAACTGCTGCAGGAGCTCTCTGGAATCTTGCTTTTAATCCAGGAAATGCTCTTCGAATAGTGGAGGAAGGAGGGGTTCGTGCACTTGTTGATCTATGTTCTTCATCTGTATCGAAGATGGCTCGCTTCATGGCAGCATTAGCATTGACCTATATGTTTGATGGGAGGTACTTATACAATCTCCCTTGCAGGTGCATGGACAACGTATAAAATGTTCCTGCATTTTGGTTAAAATTTTATATTGTGTTTTTTTTTTGTTATGCAGAATGGATGAATTTGCACTAATAGTAACTTTAACAGAAAGCACTTCAAAGAGTGTGAATTTAGATGGAGCTAGAAGGATGGCTTTGAAACACATTGAAGCTTTTGTCCTTACATTTTCTGATCCACAATCATTTGCCACTGCTGCTGCATCATCAGCTCCAGCAGCATTAGAAAAAGTAACTGAGAGAGCTCGTATTCAAGAAGCAGGACATCTGCGATGCAGGTGCCTCTCACTTATGCACATACATGCACGCATGCATGCCGGGCTTACATAAATTTGTTACTGTTCCAATACAATCATTTGCGTTATTCTGCAGCTTAAGTTATATGAATTATGAACTCTATATCCTGGTGTTTGAATTTGCAGTTAGCTGCTTTGTGATTATGCTTGCATGTTAGTGTAAATCAGTTATGATTGTGGCTGAATCTGTACATGTAATTTCGTGTGAAATTTAAAATTCTATATTCAAACTTGCATCTAATTTCCTGGAGATCTTCTCTTTTCAGCACAAAGGCCATCATACATAAACCCACACTCATTATCACACTCCTCTTCCCTTAAAGGTTGGGCTGCACAGATAGTGTCAATTGACTTGGCCACCCATCTCGTGTTTCCCATAATTGTTCACCCATCTCATGAATGACTTCAATTTTATAGTGCTGACTGGTTATTTAATTTACTATAATATTCCTATTTATGAATGTGGTTTCACACCATTTTGTTGTGATAAACTGAACTTTTTTCTTCTCACTTTCTTCTTTGTGCGGTCTCAGTGGAGCTGAAATTGGAAGATTTGTTGCCATGCTACGGAATCCTTCTTCTATACTAAAAGCTTGTGCTGCGTTTGCTCTTCTCCAGGTAATCTTGCTCACAGGGACTTTAAAAATGCCAGCTCCAAGTTGGTTGAGTTCATTATCATATCTATTTTTCCACTGAATATTTGATTGGGTAAGTTTTATTCTCTTCTGTGTGAATTTAATCCTTCAATTGCAGTTTACCATTCCTGGTGGCCGGCATGCTTTGCACCATGCGAGTCTCATGCAGAGTGCTGGAGCTGCACGAGTCCTGCGAGCTGCAGCAGCTGCAGCAACTGCACCACTTGAAGCCAAAATCTTTGCAAGAATTGTCCTGCGCAATCTTGAGCAACACCATATAGAATCTTTGATATGAAGTTAGTCTAGCTGATGGAAGCTAATAGACATGGAGTTCCAAGCCTCCCTTCTCTCACAGTGGAATAGAATGTTTTCTGCTTTGTAATCTCTATATAACGTAGCCAAACAACTCCCGAAGCTAGTCTGCTTAACTTAATTCTTTCTCCTCTTTTCCTGTCTTTTTTTTAAAGGTATTTAGAGGTGGTTTAGTTGAGTTTGGGTGATTTTTGTCCCCTTATGTAAAAATCCCTTCTAGTTATACTGTAAGTACTTTTGGTTGGGGTTTGATCTATAAACAAAGTACATAAACATTTTTTTTTATATATAATCTGTATTCATTGCGACATTATCCATAAAATGACATGACATTCGAACTGTTTGAGATTTGAAGTAAATAGCCACCTTGCTTGGGAGAAGATTAGCCAGAAGATATCTACTTGAAGATAAAGTCTTTAAAAATAAATTCCGTTATTATTTACTTGTTTTGTTATTAGAAGTTTCTGATGTAATTACAGGTTAGATTGTTTCTGTTAAAAAAAAAACTATTTTAGAGAGGATTTGTAGATCACAGCAACATGGAAAAAAAGAGAGAGAGAGAAAGCAAGTCATGGTGCCGAAGAACATGAAGAGGAGCAGCTGTGTTGCAAGAAGCAACAATTCAAGTGATTCCTGGCTGGTGGATAGTGGTTGCATAAACCACATGATAAATAATCAAGAGTGCTTCAAGAAGCTTGACAAAACTGCTATTCCTGAAGTTAAAATTGAAAATGGTGATTATATCTCAGTTAAAGGCAAATAAATTATTGTTATAGAAAACTTGTCAAATTTGAAATACATTTAAGGTATTTTATACGTGCCTAACATTGATAGGAATTTTCTATGGAGGAGGAGCATGTTGGATTCGCAAGTATTTCTACGGAGGAGGAGCTTGTTGCTTTTGCCATACATACAGGCATTGAAGAATCAAGCTAGACAAGAAAAATACTTGCAGAATTGTATAGGGATCAACTTGAGACAACATAGATTCATGCTGACAACCATCTTGTTTTCAATGTCAGAATCAAGCATTTTAAAATTAACATAAACTATGTTGGCTCAAGTTGGCAGAAATAAGCACTTTAAAATCAAGTTGTATTTTAAGAGAAGTCTAGAAAAAAAAGGTGACGAAATTTTACTTTATTGCATAAATAATGATCATATTGCAGATGTGTTAACTACAACTCTTTCAATAATAAAATTTGAAGAATTAAGAAGCAAGCTAGTTATCTGCAGATGTTAAGATAAGGAGTGTTGAAAGAATGCTTTAAAATCTGTTTAAGAGAGTTATGAAATCAATAAAATTCGATCTTCCACGCGACTTGTCTTTCTTAACATTTTGTTCTGCACAATCTGTTATAGGATTCAACAAGAATGATATGATATACAAGAGAGTTTCACGAAAAGAAAAATGAACAACAAATAAAATAGACAGATAGACATTGAGTGAGGAATGGATTTATACTTCCAGTGTGTATTTTCCTTTTTCTTTGTTTTATGATCCTGATGATAAGAGCTCTGAGCCTGCAACAGAATATTCAGTAAATTTTGATCCTCAGTGTGTCCAACTACCTCCATGGAGAAGTTCTTGATTGTTGAAAGTCGATTATAAGATGGAACTGCTTTTATCATCTGCTGAGCTGGGGGTGGTGCCTGTTCCTCCAAGCAAGGTAATATGTATTTCTTCATATCAGTTTGAGAGATGTCAAGAAATCCCCCCAACACATTGATGAGCTTAACTTTTCCAGCTTCATCCAAAGTTTTCAAACCGATCCAGTCTTCAATGTAGAGCCGAGTCTATAAGGCGAAGAACAAGGTAAGGAATTGAAAGCTAACAATAATTAGAATTAAAAGAAAATAAAAATTAACTTAAGACATGCAACAAAGTTCAGACAGTGAAAGATGTGCAGCTTAAATTAGAGCATGCATGTAAATAAATATTACCTCTTGTGCTAGAAAAACATTATCGAAGGATTCATCAGGATAGTATCCAGACCTGGAGATTTTCTCCGGAATTGAAACCGTCTTTGCTCAAACTGATAAGGATCAATAAGTTAAGATGATTAGCGTGGATCATCTTAAAAAATAGTTGTTAAGTTTTTGGTTGATATCCTGGAATATAAGAGACGGAGATAGTTGGCATAAAGAATACGAGACAATAATAGACTCAGATAGAAATGTGTTTGATACAAGTAATTCGCAACTATTAAAACTAAATTACTGTTTAAAAGTGAGGTTGAAATTGTTTTTTAGAGCTTGTTTGGCATAATTGTTATTGTTGTGATTGAGGTTAAAAAAATAATTTCATTCAAAGTATTTTTAGTTGCGGTTCATAATTAAAATTGAAGTGTTTAGTTAAAACTGTAGTTGAGTTTGAGGTTTAATTAAAAACAATTTAGTATGTTTGGTTACCATATTTTTCATATTGTTGTCAACTTGTGAAATTACTTTGAAGGACATAAACACACACACACACATATGTACACATATATAAATATATTGTTTTTTTTTTAATTTCATAGATTTAATAATCATAATAACATTATATTTGAAATAATTCAAGTAAATTAGACACTTGTTTTTATTCTCCCATCAAACTAATTGCAATACCATTATGAATTAAATCTATACATAAATGCGTATGTTATCCTTGACTATTTGATCAAGGAACAATATCTAATAAGATATCTTCGGGGATAAAATTTAGAATTACGATTATATTTAGCAAAAATCATATCATGATCTTCTTCTAATATAGTTATGTAGTTCTATTTATTAAAATAATATATATTATTTATAATTTATACCATTATAAATTTAAAATTAATAGCTTGCACAAACCTCTCTATTAAATCTCTGCCCTTGCTGTCGTATCATACCATCTCTCCCCTCTATCTCTTCCTCGTCTCACCAATCACCATTTCCCCGAAGAGCTTCATTTCAACACTTCTTCAATTGTTAAGCATCCAGCCTTTGAAGGCTGCCTTTTATTGCTCGAAGCTCTTTAGATTTTTTGTTTATAATTGTTTTCCTCGTATGCTTATGTTTTCCTTGGCTGCAAGTGCATTGAGACCCCCCCCCTCTCCCCTTCAATTCTTTAAAGTTGCAGAACTCAAAAGAGTTATGCTATTTGGTAGTTATTACTTGAATTCCATATGTAAACTATTCTTGAACTGGTCCATGTCATTGATGTACATCCTTGTCCCCATAAAGCTGCGTTTTTTCCTTTACCAGTTCGGAGATGCATTGTTGTTTCAATCTCACGCTGTTCCTACTCTTTTTTTTATTTATAAATTTAAACAATAATTCTCTGTAGCCGAGGGGGAGGGATGGTGGATGTGGTTGCACTTTGAGGGAGATGGTTGAGGGAGAGTGTGGTTCTGTGAGGGAGCTAAGGGAGAAGCTAGCGTGAAGTGTTTGTGTGTTTGAGACAGACGGTGTCCTTGTGGATACGTCACGTCTTGCACCTGGGCCGCAGCTGGAAAAGCATTTCTCAGATGCTTTTCCATTGGCGGCATATATGCTTTTCCATTTGTGGCCTGGCCGTAGTTTAGAGGATAGGATCCACATTAAAAATATTGAATCTTGTTCGATAAAGATGACGTTTGTATCTGCCGTTTTTCCTCAACCTCATATTTAACACATTTAACCGTAGCATCAAATACTATATTAAAAAATTTATGGTTTTTAAATGTATTAAAATAATATTTTTAAAATTTTTAAAAATTACTTTTGATATCAATATATAAAAATATCTAAAAAATATATTTTTTTTAATTTAAAATAAAAAATAAAAATAAAAATTTTTCAATTTTTTTCAAAAAAAACTTTTAAAATATGGTGTCATATCACCTAAGTTCTAAAGTAGCGAACCATTCATTGTATGCAGAATTTCTTGTATTGTTGATCTCATTGTTAAGCTAGGGGAGGAATCTAAAGCCTGTTAAATGTGCAAGAATGTCCTGCAAGAAACAAATTTATGTTGCTATGACGATTCATTTAGGGAAAATAGGAGAATGAATGGCTTGCATGAAAAACTGAATCTTGACCGAGGAAAAGCTTGATCATGTGACAAGAGCACAAAACAGAGTGTTAAATTAGCTACTTCTTAATCCAATTTAACATCGCTTTTCTTTTCATAATGTTTGAAATTTCTTATTGGTGGTTTCTTTCATGTGTTGGGGGAAAGTAGCAGTGCACTGTCGGGGGATGCATAGAAGCTGTGCTGAGTTTGGGAATAGAAGAGCAGGATGTATCTCGTTGTATGGCAAGACTGTTCAGAATGTCCGGTAATGAGTGATTATGAAGACCAAGGGCATGGTTTCTGTCAAACTGGGAATTCGTTTCAAAACTATTTTTGAAAAAATTAATAAAAAAATATTTTTGTTTATCATTTTAAATTAATTTTTTATATATTTTTATATTATTTTCATGTAATGAAGTTAAAAATAATTTTTTTAAAATATTATTTTAATATATTTCTGAATAAAATATATTTTTAAAAACAATCACATCTATACTACAAAATGATATTACTTGTCATTTCTGTAATCATTTTGATTGTAAAAGGAAATCCCAGTGTTCTTGTTAAGATGATGTAGCTGTTCAGGAAAGGCAGAGCAAACCAACGACGGGACTAGCAAGTTTTGCCGATTTGATAAAACATAGTCGTAGTAGTTTCTCTTTATGGCAATTCTGTAGAATGATTTTTTTCTCTCGAATGAAAAGGAAGCAGAGTTGTTGCAATGTGCATCAGACTTTTATTGTAGCGTGATGACTTGTATTTGTTTTTGTGTTAGGAGTTTGTGACAAGAGCAGTACCAAGGGAGTAAAACAGTACACTGAGCTTTTAAGCTAGCGGTCCTGCGTTCAAGAATAAAATACTTCAGAGTCTTGTCCATTGGCAAAAGCACTTCCTTAGGAGCGATTCGTCGTCTGATAGTTCTTGTGAAGGATATAGATCATTTCATTTTCCCCCATCAGACATTCTCTCTTTTAGCATTCAATACACGTTGACTTCTCATGCTGGTGAAATTGCATGAACACTTGGTTCCCAGCGATTGTTTCAAAATCCCAACAACGAGTCTAGTTCTTCAGCTACGGTTGACAAATGCTGGTTCTCAGCCCCTCCATGTCATATTGCAAAAGTTATACTTGTGAGTACATATAAGGAAACACTCTTGGTACTTCAGTTATGGAATTTGGGTACCCACACTATCCCTCGTGGGTATCCACAACTGCCTATTAACGTCAAATTGTGGATGAGCTCTCCCCCCATATATGAACTCTGAAACCCTACAACCAGCTTCTATAGCGCTACAGCCAACCTTCTCCTTTATGAACTCTGAAAACCTACTATCAACTTCAGTTATGGAGTTTGAGTACCCACACTATCCCTCATGTGTATCCACAATTGCCCTATTACAGACTCTATAACTTCAAATTGTGGGTGAGCTATACCCCCAGATATGAACTCTGAAACCGTACTATCAACTTCTATAGCACTACAACCAACCTCCTTCTTTGCTCCACTTCTCCTCATCAATCCCTTGATTTCTTTCACATCTTTCCACCGCTCCTCCATGGCATATAAGTTCCTCACCGTGACATAGTTTCCATCGTTACCTGGATCCATATTGACAGCCTGATTTAGTACTCTCTGCGCCCTTGCAACTTCGTTGGAGAATCCACAAGCAGATAAAAATGAGCTCAGAATTATTCCATTAGCCTCAAAAGGCATACTTTTAATCAAATTCTCAGCTTCTTCCAAGCACCCTGCCCTCCCTAATAAATCAACTAGGCATCCATAATGCTCAATTTTTGGGCTAAGCCCAGATTCGACCATGCCTTTAAACCATCTTTTCCCTTCCTCTACCAGACCACCATGGCTACAAGCAGATAAAACACCAATCATGGTTATGTCATTTGGCTTAATTCCTTCCCGTTGCATATCTGAAAATGCCTCCAGTGCTTCACTAGCATGCCCATTCACTGCAAATCCATTTATCAAAGCATTCCAGGTAGCCGTTTCCTTTTTAGGGATCTCGCTAAAAACTTTTCTTGCTTTTGATATTTCTCCACATTTCGCATACATATCGACAAGTGAAGTACAGACATTGACTGCTCTATCAAGTTTCATTTTCTGAACAAATAGATGTACCCATTCACCCAATTCCAGAGCACCCAAAGTGGCAATAGCTGGAAGAATGCTTACAACAGTTATTTCATTTGGTTCAAACACCGTGCTTGACTGCAACTCACGAAACAATTTTAAGGCTTCATGGGGTTGCTTATTTTGACAGTATCCACCAATCATCGCATTCCAAGAGACCAAGTTTTTCTCCGGCATCGCGTCAAACAAAACCCTAGCAGATAAAACATCACCATTATTACAGTACCCATAAATCATACTGGTCCAAGAAATCACATTCCTTTCCGGCATCTCATCAAACAAATTCCTCGCAGATCTCATATCTCCCACTTTAACGTATCCATCAATCAGAAGATTAAATGCCGCAGAATCTCTCTCAGGCATCAGCTTAAATAGAGACAACGCATTGCCCATATCCCCGCGCCTCACATACCCACCAATAAGCGCAGTCCACGACACCAAACTTCTACCAGTCATATCATTAAACACCCTCCTTGCCAAACCCAAATCCCCAAACTTCGCGTACATATCAACCAACGCCGTTGACACGTACATGTCAAAGCAAAACCCAATTTTCACAACATGACTATGTATCTCTAAACCTTCCCAAACAGCCATCCTCGAAGCGCAACACTTCGCCAATACAGTAAAAGTGAAATTATCTGGCACAAAACATGTTTCTCGACTAAGATCTTTATATAGAGTGAAAGCATCAGCTAAGTGGCGCATACCCATATGGGCTTCGATCATAGAATTGCAAAGGAAGGTGTCATCTCTGTGAGACCTGTTATCGAACAAGTGGCGAGCATGACGGATACTAGAGAGCTTCCCACATGCGGTTATAAATTTACCAAGAATTTTAACATTAGCATCAACGGCGCTCCGAATGATAAGGGCGTGGATCTGCAAGAGGTTTTTTCTTGTCCTGCATCGTTGAAGAAGTAACAGGCACTCTCTTTCTATTGGACTCCAAAGAATACCATGTTGCTGCTTCTGGTCTAGCATCTCATAGTTTACAAGAATAAATATCACCAATTTAGCTTTATCACCAAAAGAAAATATGACTTTAACTGTTCTCTTCTCCTCACCTTATCATCCAAATTCTAGTTTCTGCTTCTTTCCTTTTGAATCGAGAGGTTCTGCAAACAAATGGTGGCTGACTGACTGACTGCATTTTGATTTTGAAGTCACGATTTAAGACAAGCTGGACCAGTTGTCCTTTTATATATTCCCAGGCTCAGTCCATAGTGTATTTTTCTTTTTCATGAAAGCCCGTATTCTACTGAGGTCGAGTTGCTTCGGCCTGGTTATGAAGGTGGACTACGGAGCCCAATTTGAAACTGCAGAAGGGAGAGTGATGTTTTGTATTTTATTTATTTATTGTAGGGAAAGGTGATTTTTCTTATAAATGGACTTGTATATTTGGGTGAGATATGGTAGGATTCTTACCAATCTATTTTTAAATTTAAAATAAATAAATTTTTTTTGAAGATATAAAAATACAAACAGCACCTTAGGTAGAATTAGAAAAATGCTATTAAAATATATAGATATAGGGCATGTCATGAATTTGAATCTAATGATGGGAGACAACTTGAATTAAGTTCATGACAAGGTGGAATGAACTCTATATGTTATGTTATTTTTAAAGAATAATTTAAAGTGAAATAAATTTTATTTTATTTAGGAACTTGATTTATTTTGAATTTATTGTTCAAATTCTAACTCGGATGTTTTGGGTTGCTTTGTTCATTCTATTCCAGATAAAAATAATTATGAAACTAAAAGTGTGAATTTAACCTAAAACTAAATGCTAGAATATGATTTGAGGATTTATTATAGTTAAAATATAATTATTATCGTTTTAATAATAATATTGAAAATAATTATTACTATTTTCATTAGCACTGTCATTATTGTTTAAAATTTGAATTAATCATCACTATATATGGTTTGTATTCATGTTGTTTTCTTTATATTTATATTTAGTATGAATTTGAGCAAATCAAGAGAATTATTAGATCTTCGTGACATTGATAAATTTTTCTTGAATGAGTATATTGTGAAAAAACCTATCTTTTTAGATGAAGATGATTTAAGTTAAGAAATTATAGAGATATTTTTATCTACTTTGACTTTAAATAATGAAGAAATTCATTTTTATAGCTAAGATGGGCTTTATAAAAAAAAATCTATCTAATTGTCTAGTCAAAGAGTTCAAGGTTTTTTTTTTATATGCAATGACAAAATTATTTTTTTATTTTCATGTTAATGATGGAGTCCTCAAGGAACATGATGTGATGCCAAAGAACTTGAAATCTACATTTTAGATCCTGAATCCGAGTCGGTACATAATTACCTTATAAGAGTTTTGGACAATCTGAATTTTATTGTTTAACCTAAATTTGCAAAAAATATCTAAAAAAAGATAGAGTTTCCTCAAATAATAATAAAAAATTGTTAATGATGGAAATAATGTTCTATTCATGCTTCTCTTATGTTAAAACTTTTTTTTACTTTTTCAATATGTTGACATTTTATTTGTGTTGAATTATTTTAAGATAATTAATCACCAAGTTAATTATTTTTATTGAAACAACAATATTTTACTCCTTTCTTTCTTGACATTGAAGTAGCTAGGTTTGGACTAAGTTTGGTGAAGTCAGCTAAATTTTATTGAGTTAATTTCATATTCAATTTAACTAAAAGCTTGACTCGAACTTCAACCATGTTTGATAATTATAAATGTAAGTAATTCACACATTATAATGGATCCACCATGTGTGTATAGTATGTCCAGATGAGTGCAATACACACACGTGTTATAATTTAATTTGATTAATCAATTAGTATTATGGAAATATTGATAAGAAAAATAAAATTAAATAAAAAACAAGGCCCATAAGGGGAACCAAGAAATGTCATCGCATGATAAAATAAACACATTTATTTTCATAAAGTAACAAATCATGGTGAGCATAGAAAACCATATTCTATAATATGAAGCTCTCTCATCCTGCACAATCAAAACAAGGAATCAAGACCAAGATAGCGTAGATTATCCAGCCGTGATGAAAGTCTCATTATCTTGTTAACTTATGGTGGCCATCAAAAGCTCTCTATCGTTCTGCAAGTCACAAACATAAACATTCTTTTCGACACTGATGTGCATGGTGGTGTGTTGCAGGAGAAGACAAACTAACCTTGCAATTTTTGCACGCCTTTTCTCTTCTTCTGCCATAGCATCTGGAATACCGCCTTCACAAGCGCAGACTATATTGGCAATATTTAACCTTGTCCGTTAACTACCATTCTCGGATAAAACCGTGCTACTGTCGTTGTTGGCCCAAATCACGCTATCTGCTCGCAGTTGCATGTGCTGTTCAGAGTGGAGAATAAATGGTATTGTCCTCCCATAAATCTGTTCAAAACGTTCCAAGGACCGAACAGGGACATGAGAGGAGTTGATGACAGCCCTATCATGAAAACAATCAGCACATTACATGTGAAATTTAGAACTTGAATTGCCAGTTGGATTATTTGATCATGCTCGAAGCATGCGCCTCAGTGCATGTTTACTAGAGAAATGTATTTTTTTATATATATAAGGAACCATAATTTAGAGGGTTATAGATTTACAGTATGTACTTTTCATAATTTAGAGTTCCGAGTCATCACCATTTTGAAAATTCTCATACAGATGAAGCTGATCTCCTTGGGCCTGCTCTCAAAAAGGTCCTCATCACATCTGTTATTTTCCCCCAATACATGAGAGAAAACACCAACAGGAAAGTCACTCCTGGTACTTCAGTTATGGAGTTTGAGCAACCACACCATCCCTCATGTGTATCCACAATTGACCTATGACAGACTCTATAACATCCCATTCTGGGTGAGCTATCCCACCATATATGAACTCTGAAACCCTACTATCAACTTCTATAGCACTACTACCAACCTCCTTTGCTCCACTTCTCCTCATCAATCCCTTGATTTCTTTCACAGCTTTCCACCACTCCATAGCATATAAGTTCCTCATCAAGACATAGATTCCATCGTTACCTGGCTCCATATTGACAGCCTGATTTAGTACTCTCTGTGCTCTATTAACATCGTTGGAAAATCCACAGGCAAATATATAGGAGCTCAAAATTTTTCCATTAGCTTCAAAGGGCATGCTTTTAATCAAATTCTCAGCTTCGTCCAAGCACCCTGCCCTCCCTAATAAATCAACTAGGCATCCATAATGCTCAATTTTTGGGCTAAACCCAGATTCAATCATGGCTTTAAACCGTCTTTTCCCTTCCTCTACCAGACCACCATGGCTACAAGCAGATAAAACACCAGTCATAGTTATGTCATTTGGCTTAATTCCTTCCCGTTGCATCTCTGAAAATGACTCCAGTGCTTCACTAGCGAGCCCATTCATTGCAAAACCATTTATCAAAGCATTCCAGGTAGCCGTTTCCTTTTTAGGGATCTCGCTAAAAACTTTTCTTGCTTTTGATATTTCTCCACATTTTGCGTACATATCTACAAGAGAAGTGCAGACATTGACTTCTCTATCAAGTTTCTTCCTCTGAGCAAATCGATGCACCCATTCACCCAATTCCAGAGCACCCAAAGTGGCAATAGCTGGAAGAATGCTTACTACTGTTACTTCATTTGGTTCAAACACCGTGCTTGACTGCAACTCACGAAACAATTTTAAGGCTTCATGGGGTTGCTTATTTTGACAGTATCCACCAATCATCGCATTCCAAGAGACCAAGTTTTTCTCCGGCATCGCGTCAAACAAAACCCTAGCAGATAAAACATCACCATTATTACAGTACCCATAAATCATACTGGTCCAAGAAATCACATTCCTTTCCGGCATCTCATCAAATAAATTCCTCGCACATCCCATATCTCCCACTTTAACATATCCATCAATCAGAAGATTAAATGCCGCAGAATCTCTCCCAGGCATCAGCTTAAATAGAAACCACGCATTTCCCATATCCCCACGCCTCACATACCCTCCAATAAGCGCAGTCCACGACACTAAACTTCTATCAGTCATATCATTAAACACCCTCCTTGACAAACCCAAATTCCCAAACTTCGCGTACATATCAACCAACGCCGTCGACACGTACATGTTAAAGCAAAACCCAATTTTCACAACATGACTATGTATCTCTAAACCTTCCCAAACAGCCATCCTCAAAGCGCAACACTTCGCCAGTACAGTAAAAGTGAAATTATCTGGCTCAAAACATGTTTCTCGCCTAAGATCTTTATAAAGAGTGAAAGCGGAGGCTAATTGGCGCATAACCACATGAGATCTTATCATAGAATTGCAAAGGAAGGTGTCATCTCTGTTAGACCTGTTATCGAACAAGTGGCGAGCATGACTGATACTAGAGAGCTGCCCACATGTGGTTATGAATTTAGTTAGAATGTTAACATTAGCATCGATGGCGTTCCGAAGAATGAGAGCGTGTATTTGCAAGAGGGTTTTTCTTGTCCGGCATCGTTGAAGAAGAAACAGGCACTCTCTTTCCTTTGGACTCCAAAGAATACCTTGCTGATGCTTCTGTTCTAGCATTGCTCAATTAAAATGAATAAAAATCTAGCACCAAAAGAAAAGAAAAATTGTCTTTAACTCTCCTCTTCTCTCCACCTTACATCCAAATTCTTGTTTCTGCTTCTTTGGTTTTGAATCGAGAGGTTCCGCAAATAAATGGTGGCTGACTGCATTTTGATTTTGAAGACCAGATGGACCTGTTGTCCGCTTAGACTCCCATACCCAGTCCATCGTATGTTTCTCTTTTTCAAGGAAGCTGGTATGAGGCCTTCTTTGCTTCGGGCAGGTTATGAAGGTGGACCAAGGAGCCCAAGTTGAAACGGTAGAACAAAGAGTGATTTTTTTCATTTTTGTTTTGCTTGTTTGTCGGGAAGAGTGTTTTTTTTAATTAAAAAAATTAATTTGATCATTGAGTGAACTTGTAAGTTATTAAATCATTTTTTTATTAGTTAAATCTCAACTATGCGTAATGAGATTAATTTTATAGAGTTAATATTTTATGATTTTTTTAATGTTATCTTATATAAATTTAATAACTAGGAGTCTTTATAATTCACATATATAATATATTATCTGTATAAAAAATAAAAATACTTCAAAGTATGTGTAATTTATAGTCCAACTACACTTGTTATAGTTTAATTTGATTAGGCAGTTGGTATTGGTAATGTGGAATAGATTTAAAAGAAATATATATATATATATATATATATATATAAGAGAAAGCAGGAAATGCCATGGCATGGTAAAATAAACGCATTTAATCAAATTATTTTCATAAAGTAGCAAATCATGGTGAGCATAGAAAACCATATTCTATCATATGACTGCCAACATATCCATAACAGCAGAAGACTGGATAAAAGGAAAAGAATGCTAGAGAGCGATGCGATCTCCATCAGCATATTTTTACAGAGTGTAATGCTGATTCATGGCATCAATATCCAAGCCCCTTAGCTTGGCAAATGACTCAACCTTGCCTTTCAGTGTATGAATCTCTCTCATCCTGCACAATCAAAACAAGGAATCAAGATAGGGTAGATTATCCAGCCGTGATGAAACTCTCATCAAAAGATCTTTATCCTATGCAAGTCACAAACATGAACATTCTTTTCGACACTGATTTGCATGGTGGTGTGTTGCAGTAGAAGACAAACTGACCTTGCAATTTCTGCACGCCTTTTGGCTTCTTCTGCCATGAGATTGATGTCTCTGAAGGTATTTCTTTCATGAAACGTTTTTGTCTCAGCGGACTGAAGGCCATGTAGTGTTCGCTGTTCAGCTGCCCATGCTGCCGAACGAGCTTCCTTCCCAAAGTCCTTTCTGTTGGTAAAAGCAGTCTACAAAAATCAAAAAGAAAACCGAATCAAGGAATGCATTTTGAAGTTTGCAAAGACCTGTAGAAGTAGCTATTCACATGTTGACAACAGTGAACATTTCGGAAGTGACCGGCTAATATTATACAATGTTGATATAATCAAGGATTTTTAGCATTAGTGTCAGAATTTACTCACCCTTTGGTCTATAATACTATTCCAGGCTCTTCCACTTAGTGCGTATCCGACAGCGAATTTGATAGGATCCAGCAGAAAGTAAGTCAATATATTATACACCCAAATGATGGCTGTCCACCCCCAACCAATACTTCTGATTCCAGCAAATTTCCAGGTTGCAGTAGCTGAGATGGCAGTTGCAATCTGCAGAGATTAAAGCAGTCATAAATACCAATGATGAGACTAAAGGCTCCTTGGAGAAAAACAGCTGGTTGAAAGTAAATGCTTGAGGACATGCTGAAGGCATAGCAGCAGAGGCTACCCATTTTTCTAACAAAAAACATGGAAGTTGATGAAGATTAGAGGATGCTTATCGTTTTTTAGTTCCACCTTCCCCATCTTAGGATTCTTACTAGTAAAAAAATGAAATGTTTTGTTAAATGCTCTGATGGCTATAGCCTCATGCAATAAATGTTTTTGTAGGCATTGGTAAGAGAGATGGTTTCACCCCAGAACAGTTGATGGGGAATTTAGCAAGTTCTAATCATTGTTCCTTGTGACACTTTATAAGTTCACTTTATTACATATATCAGATTATAAAAATTTAAAATGACATATCCCATACCAGTTGGGCAATAATGAAGGCAGAAACAAGCAGAAGGCCTGGACGTTCCAGGAATGACCAGCTCCGGGAGCGAGTCACGAATATCAAGGCCTGACTAATGGTGCTGACTTGAAGATACACAGCAGATGCCAATTGTTCTTTAAGTGGGTTGGCAATTTTTTCATCCGTCATGTTAAAATGGTGCTGGTTGAAGTCCCTCACATTAAAATGTTCCTGCCAAGAGAGAAAAAAAAGAAATTAAAATCAGGAACTAAAAGAGAGCAAGAGGTTAAACTGGTAAAATATTCCATAGCTTTCTTTCTCACGAAGGAATTATAGTCATTTGTAGGAGCTGTTTATACTGAGGAAAGCTTCAGAGACGGCAGAATTCTTTAAATGAATGCTAGCTAGATAAGGAGGTTGGAATTACCGGGAAGAAGTTAGTTTCATAAGCTAACCAGAAGAATACGACAGACATCAGAGCCAGGTAACTACCAAGCACAACACCAGTAGCAAAAATTTCACTGAGCTTCCAACTGTCAGGGAGGGGAGAAGGCTTGACTCTGTCCTTGGATATGGTCATGATAGTACCTGGAAGCAAAAACTTGAATTAAAAAACAAGCAAGAGAGATAATAATGACAAACAAAAAGGAATTTATAACACTTTAGATAAATAACTAGAGGCAGAGAAGCTAATAATGCTAACCATCATTAAGAATGGCAATGACAAGAACCATGAAAGGAGGGAAGTCAAATTTCCAGAAGACAGTCAGCAACATAAACCCTAGCTGTTGCGCAAAAGCCATTCCAAATGAGACAAACCATAGGTAGGATACATTTTACACATTTTCATTTGTAACATTGTAGTTTTCAAGAGAAGCTTACCACTATACGAATAGTGATAGACACGGCATATATCTGTCAAATAAAAAAGTATGGGTTCATAATCAGAAAATCAAGTTTCCACCTCCTAGTTTGATCAAACCGTGAATATATTTGGTGTTGAACGAGTAAGCTTACTGTATAATTTTTCATTCTCTGGAAGATTGCACGGCTTGTTAAGACAGCACTAATGATTACACTCAGACCAGGTTCAGTCAGAACTATATCAGAAGCACTGCGGGCAGCGTCTGTTGAATCTGCTACAGCAATTCCAATGTCAGCTTTCTTCAAGGCAGGGGCATCGTTCACTCCATCACCAGTCATTCCACATATATGCTTTCTAGCTTGTAATCTCCTCACAATCTCATATTTATGTTCTGCAAAAGAGAAAAATGGAATAGGAATTATAAAAACAAGTACTGTTATACAGTTACTGTCTTTGAAATATGGCTGATGACATACCGGGGAAGACACCAGCAAAACCATCAGCTTTCTCAATGAGCTCATCAATTGGAAGTCCTCCAATTGCTTCATCCTTGCCTTCACCGAGCAGGGATGAAGATGGGTACATATTTGTGCCCATTCCAAGCCTCCTTCCTGTTTCCTTGGCAATTGCGAGTTGGTCACCTGAAGAGAGATTTTCATTAGATGAAATTCAGGTGCATGAAAAGTACATCTACTGTAAATTTAACTACGAAGTTTAACTGAGAAACATCTAAACCCTGAAATGTAATTTTCTTTGTTGCCTCGAACTTTGATAATCAAAAGACAAGAGAAAACAAAATTATTAAACCAGAATTATAGGTGAAATAAAGGAAAAGAATCACAATTAAATGTTGGTAATATTAGAGCCTCTACCTGTAATCATTTTAACACTGACACCAAGATCCAGTGCTCGTCTAATTGTTTCAGCACTGTCGTGGCGTGGAGGGTCAAAGAGTGGGAGAAGCCCAACAAATTCCCAAGGTCCACCTGGACTATCCTTTGTACCAGCAGGCACTCCCTAGAGAAGAATGATACTTCATTGTTTCGAAAGATTCACAGAGAAGAACATTTATGCATTTATTAGAGCATTAAGATTTCTGTAGTCACCTGGCGAGCAACTGCAAGGGATCTTAGTCCGCGTTCTGCAAATTTGTCAATTATTGAATGCACCCTTCGCTCAATTTCTGTTTTGTTGTGTGCCAGATGAAGAATCTACGCATCATAAATGCTAAAAATTTCAGATGTTGCATATTATGGTTAACTGGTTATTTTTGTATTCTTAATATTTTATGCTCTACCTGTTCTGGTGCGCCTTTGCTGACTCTGTGCATTTTCCCAGCATCATCTATGTATGTAAGAGCAGTTCTTTTGTCAGTTGGATTAAATGGAAGGAAGTGAACTTCTTGAATCCCAGCTCGTGCCTTGCAAACAATTGCAAAATACATATTAAGGGTTTGTCAAAATTCATAGGGAAAGCCAGGATCAGTTGCACAAACTGTAAATGTAAATCCTGCAGAAAATGCTCGTATTGGGTTTTCATGTTCAAGTCAAAAACTATCTTCAGACATTAAACCCCAAGAAATTGTTAGTAGATAGCTCATCAGAGTATGGAAAGTCACAAACTAACTTCGTGACATTAACATTTGACTCTTGAAGACATTCTAGAAGCATTTTTACAGCATCAATATAATGAGAAGCCCAACGTTGAAAAATTTAAAGAAATACCTCCTTAGGGTCTGCCAACATTGAAACAATTGCACAATCAATAGCATCTTGGTTCTCTAATCTAGACGCTCTTGCAGCCATAAGCACAACCATATCCTTGTCAACACCTTTGGCGAAAACCTGCAAGAGCATGGATAATGCTTTAGATAAAAGGAATTTCTATTTCATGTATCATTATTAGAATAGGAAAGATTCTTTGGATGGCCTTTTAAGCAGTTAATTCTCTGCATTTGTTGAGTGGAAGGAATAGAGCAAGAAGGATCATGGTTTCCCTTTTCTCTTACACAACCGACTCTTTCATTCATATCTGGCAAGCATGATCTTGATGCAGAAGAAGCCTTTTAAACACGTCAATTTTAGGAGGATGCATGCATCGTTAGTTTGTCTGCATGGATTCATCTTCCTCTGATGGAAACCCATAGAAGTGAACTAAAGGGTCCTATGGTTTGTAGAATTTAGTGATAGTTATCCTGGTAGAGCCAGTTCCAGTTTTTTTTTCCCTGTGTATGTGCAATATTTTTTTATGCCAAGCTATAATAAAAATTTGAGGATAGAGAAATCAAGAGTAGAACCTCAATCATATTTTTGTCCACTGTAAGCTTGTTAAGAGTCAATGTGCCTGTTTTATCACTGCAAAGGACATCCATTCCAGCCATCTCTTCAATAGCAGTCATTCTCTTTGTTATAGCACCCTGTGGAAGACATAGATGGCTGTCATTCGAGTACTCTTTCAACTATCTCATCATCAATGAGGACTCTTTAAATTAAAAGAATTGTTTTGTAGCTAATAAAAAAAAATCTTTGGTTATGATTGCACAAACCTGCTGAGACAGGCGATGCGAACCAATAGCCATTGTAACTGACAGAACAGTGGGCATTGCAATTGGGATCCCACCAATTAACAGGACAAGTAGGTTATCAATGCCAACTCGGTATCCCCTCTCTTGAATCCCATATATCACGATGATCTCAATAACCATCCCAGCTGCAATTGAGCAAATGCAGAAGTTTCCAATTGCTGTTAAGACCTGTAGCCATCATACAAATTTAACTGGTTATCTAGTTGTGAAGCAACACTACCATGGTTTTCACTCTAAAAAAAGGTTAAGATTGATAATGTCAATATCTGTCTTGGAATTTTTTTAGAATTCAGGCATGAGATTAAGAACCTTCTTCTCTTTTAGCCTCGTTTTTTGCTATTTTGCAGATAAAGTCATAAAGCTCTCAACGAACCTTTTGGAAATGGCCAACATGTGTGGTGTTCTCAACAAGATGAGCTGCCTTGCCAAAGAATGTGTGAACCCCAGTTGCAATGACAACTGCTTCAATTTCACCCTGCTTGCATGTTGAACCTGAATAAACTCCGTCACCAGGATTCTTGGTTACTGGAAGTGATTCTCCGGTAAGAGCAGACTGCAATTACGATAATTGAAAACCAAAGGTAAACATTTGAAGTTTCATTGAAAGCAGTTTACTCTCTCATCACATATTCGAAGAGGCATTAACAGAGATCCTGCCACTCAATTTTATGTACTCGTATGCTCAAAATTTTGTAGTCAATAACTACCTGGTCAATCTTTAAAGGATCTCCTTCCAAAAGACGTGCATCGGCAGGAATAATATCACCAAGTTTTATGCTAATAATATCCCCAGGAACCAACACCGAAGCTTCTTCTTCACTCCATCTTCCATCACGTAGAACCTGGTAAGTGGAGATAGAAGTCAATCCAAGCGGCAATAAGACAATGGAAAATACAAATAAAAGGGAACTAGAGTTTATAGACCTTAGCTTTCGGGGCCAGCCGAGCCATAAGAGCAGCAGCTGCATTGCCAGCGTTGTTTTCCTCTATGAAACTGATGGTTGAATTGATTAAAAGTAAGGTGATGATGCCAACAAAATCATGATAGTCTGCACTCTTGTTCTGCAAAAAAAGGCTTTATCAAAATCTATGCCACCTCTGACTGTCACTTTGACAAATCAATGATCTCTTCATTCAATTTACTATACCAATCTTTAAATGACAATGCAAATGCATAAATGAATTAAGATAGATTTACCCCTCCATGTGCAAGACCAATGGCCATGAGAGCTGCAGCTTCCATGACCCATGATAGTGGATTCCACATAAATCCCAAAAACTTCAGTAGCTTACTTTCCTGCAGAACAAAGAGCAAATAAATCATCAAATTCACATAAAACACAGTGTAAAAATGATGCAATTATGAACATTTCGTTTCCAACCTTTTTCTCTTCAAGTTTATTGTACCCGAACAAATCCAACCGCTCCTGAACTTCATTGGCGGTCAAACCTTCTCTTGTACACTTGAGATTGTCAAAAACTTCTTCGAGGGGTATATTTTCCTGCATGAAGCCATTTTCATTTTTACCAAATAGGTGACTTAGTACAAGACATTCAACGTAAGCATCAAAGAACAACCCTGCCCCTATTTTCTCATCTCCCTTCCTTTCTCTTATAAACATGTATCATTTTACAATAAAGAACATACCAGATCTACAGCTTCCTTGTTAATGGCATCAAGGGCAATCGAATTCTCAAACATTTTTTAGATCCTTCAGATTTTACTCCCGACCCTGTAAGATGTTGGTCCTTGAAAGAGATTCTGCACTGCCAAACACTTCATATCAGATCTCAATGACATTCTCTCCTTACTAAAGCTGAAAATTCCACATGACTTGCTTGACTTTATGATTTCATTCAGTTTTCTAAATTATGATTCCATAAAAAATCAGAACATGTAGAAAGGAAAAACAAAGAAAACGGCTATAATTTTGGAACAAACACAGCTTAATAAGAGCCAAAATGGGGAAAGAAAGAGAGACATAAAACAAAAATGAAACTGCAACCTCAGAAACTTTCAAGTTTCACATACCATTAATTTGCAATAAACAAGAAAATTCAAACGCATTGAAGTGCATTAACTACTCAGTAATTCCTACTACTAGCATATAATCACCAAAAAGCCGCATGCCAGAAGGAGAAATAACAAATTCATACCTTTGCAATGCAAACAGTCTAGCTAGCTCATTCAAATATTCTTTAATAACACTTCGAACCTTGAACTAAGCCCAAGATTCTTCAGGTCTAGAATGGTGCAAGTGTTGCCTGCATAACCCTAAAGGTGTAATTATATATATATATATACTATAATCCAACAAGAATATATTGACCCTATCAAAATCAGTTTGAAATGGACAAAATAAGATAGAAGAATAAAGAATTAGTAAACAAAAACGTGAACATCCAGATGGCGTAGAAATGGAGGGGGGAGATATGGGAATGATTTGAATGATTATGAAAGCTCCATTTGTTATAAGACGATTCCATTGCTTGTGAAGATCCGCCGGCCACCACCACCAACTTCTTTTCAAAAAATCTCAAATGATAGTTAACCTTGCCGCCAAAAGAGCTGATGGTGCACAAAATTTCTGCTTTGCATATACTGACGATGCCACCTTCCAAAATAAATCATATTTTTGTTCAGGGAAATAGTTTTTGTGCATTGTTTCTGATAACAGCTTGGAGTTTCGACTCTTTCAGGAACATAAGAAAGCAACAAAAGGGAAATTTCAAATTTAAGCGTATTTTTGAAAAAAATTATAAAAAATTATTTTTTATTGAAAATTATTTTTATATTATTTTAATGTATTAATATAAAAAATAATTTTAAAAAAATTAATATATTTGTGAATAAAAAATAATTTTAAAAGCAATCACTCGCTAATGTTTATTTATTTTCCCTGTTATATTTTTGTTGGATTAACAACAAGGTATTTTGCCCCTTGTGAATCTGAGAAGCTGTTTATTTAATTTCATCTTCATGCTCTCTTTCTTTTTGGTCACCTGGGTCATGATAAGGACCATTTCATAAAATAAATAAATAATGCATTAAGATTGCAACAATTTGTTTAAACTATATATAATTTTTTAAAACCTATAAAATATATTATATAAATTTTAAAAAACAAATATATATTGTTTTTCTGGATGAATAAATATATTATATTTAATAAAAAAACTGTTTTTCTTTTTCCTTTTGCTCCAATTTACCATGAAATGAAAGACTGCTTTGTTTTCGAACCTCGACTTTTTTTTCCAATAATTATTGAAATTTATCAAAGTAGACTGTGACACGTGGACTATCATGATTAATATAATTGTCCATAGCATAATAGTAATCAGAGATTTATAATCAGGCAGGTGGACATAATCAGAGCATTAGTGGCAACAATGACTCAAACTATATATATATTTCTTAGTGCTGGAGCACAAAGTTGCACAGACGGCTGGGAAACCAAGGACTCTTCAAATTGTCTCCATAAACAATTCGACATCACTGAGTTGTTAAGCGAAACCATCCTGCTGGAATTCCAAAAACAAAGTCTTGCTTTTAAGAAAAGCTGATTTTTTTCTTGAAATTAGGGTTTTTTATTATTTTTAGATTATTTTAATATGATGCTGTAAAAAATATATTTTAAAAAATAATATATTAAAAATACCAATTAAGTGGGAAGAATCGTCATTTCCAAGGACCCAGTGGATCATCACTTTCATACAACCCTGTCCAAAAAACTATATTATTAATCTGACTTATCTGGATAGCTTTTTTTGGTTGGATATGCTATTAGATACTGATCTTGAAATTACCTATGCCTATGCAATGTGCTTGAGGCCATTTCTTTGTTTGTATTCGTAAAGACACTCCCTTTGTCCTTGTGATCAAGCATCGTAGATGTACGGAAGTCCGATCGTCTTTGTCCGACGGGTAGCGTGCAGTTGACGGCAGTCATGGTGTCGCCTTGAAGATACTGCTTACGGTGCATTCAACAAGCATCCATGTCTTCAATTATTTCAGATTGTATTTTCAGACTGGGCCGCCGTGTCCTGTCACTGAAATAGTATCTCTCTCAGGCCCGCAACTTCCCTCCGATTTCAATCGTCTTGATCACGGTTGGTGAATAATATTTACGAGCATCCCGCTAATTTATAAAATTCTGAAATTAATTTTATAAACTATCCTGAACATTATGGTTACCAGAAACAAATTCTTGAAAATACTTTTCTTGAGAAAGGAAGTGATTTTTATGCCCTCGTCTCAACTCTAATTATTACAGCTCTAATGCAAGAACACAGTGCAAAACCAAAACGACCGCTTTCGGACAATTCAATAAGACCCAGACAGTTGAGATGGAGGCCGGGAATCCAACTGGGCTATAAGATTTTGGCTCCTTGTATCCATTCACAGAAGGAATAAAGTCTCATGAGGATTCTAATGACATGGTTTGGAGAGTTAAATTATAAAATTAGTTCTTTAAATTGTATATAAAAGATTTTTTTAAGTTAATAAAATTAGTTCTTTAAATTATATATAAAAGATTTTTTTAAGTTAATGGGCTCTCCAATGATAGAAGTCATCTTAAATAGCTATTTTTTTTATTTTATTTTAAATAAAATTCAATTATTTTATATATTTTTAATTTTTATATTTATTTCTTGTCATCTATTTAAGATGTTCATTTAAGAATGATTATTCAAGTTTTCTCCATTTTCGATAAAGTACACATGTACTCGAGTCCAAAATGATTTTGTTTGTTGATCAATTCCTGTGATTGGATCTTTGCTAGTATTTAATTATGCAAATACAAGTAAACAATCTTCTTCTAGTGAGAAGTTTTTATTTCTTTGTGATTTTTTAGTTGTGTGAACATCAGGATCACTTTATTGAGGAACAATATGTTCAGATTCACTTATAAGAAAATTGATGGATAAGTTTGGCAAATTTGAGTCCATCTGCATACAATATAAATTGTGTTATTGCTTCATGAGACATTCTATCTAACTCAAATTCTTTCAAAATTACAGTACTAATAAATTATAAAAATATTTATTTACAAATAAATGCACAACAATTCTAAACACAAAATTTAAACAATTTATAAATCTAACTGTAAATTGAAAACATGTAATTAAGTTAATTGATCAAAAAATTTGTAATTTATCAATTTCACATAATTATAATTTTTGCTAAATATTATTATTAATTACCCCATTTTTTTCCTAAATATTATTATTAATTACCACCCTCACACACACACATGAAACCCTACCCTTATCACTTGTGCTACACCCACCTCTTACTTTGTTCCCCCCCCCCCCCCTCCCATGGCTCTCCCCACCTCCCACTCTGTTCTTTTTGGCTCCCTTTCCCATGACTCCCCTCCTCTCTCTCCCTTGGCTTCCTCTCACTCTGCTCCCTCCCCCTTCTCTCTCAGCTCCATCCCCCCTTACTCTGCTCCCTCCCACCCTCTCCATTGGTTTTGTTCTCATTTTTTTTTTATTTTTGCCACAAATCAACTGTTTAACTAGAAATCAAAGCTTCTACTCTCATTTTCTTTTTGAAGTTTCTATTACATGGGTTACATGAGTTCTTAGTTTTGATCAACAAACCTACTTGTACCAAAAAAATAGATTAAGTTTAGAAAACAAACCGAAGATGCAATAGGCAAAAGGTTTGTAGTTGACAGAAACCGAAGATGCAATCTGTTCCATTGGATTTTGATGAAGGTATTTGCTGTGTTTTTTCTTGTTCTGAATGGTTGGGAAATATTGCTCTTTATTGTGTTTTTTTGAATTGTTTTGATTGTTCAATTCATTGTTGTTGTGTTAATTGGTTGTTGTTGGATGTTGTGTTGTTGTGTTGATGTGTGTTTTAATTTGAATAACGTAGCGGTAAAATTATAACGGTTATATTTTTTTTTGGCTCTGCATAATAGAAAAACTATTTTGACTGTCCATTTAGCTCTCCTCGTTGAAAACGTAAAAATAACAAAAACAACTAAAATTTTTAAAATTTAGCTTTGGCTGCACTAATGCTCTCCCCGTTGGACTTGTCCTTATAGATAGAAAAGGGACCATTGAAAACAGGTGCCTCAATAACATTAGCATTAACACCACCACTGAATTTAGACCCCAGAATTTCAGCTATTTTTTGCAAACGAGACAATCTCTCAACCATTGGATTCTTGGTCCCTTCAACTCTATCATCGTTAAAAAAAAAAAAATTGAATTTGCAGCCGGCAACTGGGTTTCAAAATAAATTTAAACAATCCAAACTTTTTTTTATAAACGTTCTGCGAAGTGGAAGCAAAAGGGCTTACAGCAAGGGTTTTGGAAGAAGCAGAGAGATACTGCAACTCTGCAGTCACTTGAGCTAATAGGTGTCAATTGTTCCTTCAAAACACCAGTCCAATAGTCCATTGATAATTCAAATGTTTGAGAAAAAACACGAATTCACATACGCTAAGTTTCAGCTGGGAATTTTAACAAACACGTGACGGGTCCTATGATTCCAGTTTCCAGATACATTAGGGGGGAAGCGGTGATTTTGGGAGTGTTTCACTTATTATTTTTTTAAATGATTAAAATAATATTTTTTAAGTTTTTAACATTTATTTTTTATATCAGTAATAAAAAAAAAAACTAATTTGAAAAAACAAATCATTTTTTAAAAATAAAACACGACTCGTTACTCGACAGGGCCTAGTTGTTTGTTAATCGGGCCTAGGTTCTTCTGTTCAAGGCTTCTTTCGGTCTTGGCAACTAAGTGGGCCCGTTGAGTTATTTTCATGGTCTTTACAAAGAGATTTAGACTTGGGCTTAGCACTCATTACAGTTTTCCAGTGATAAATTAGTCGCCTGACAAGAGTGTCTTTTAAAAAATAATTTTTTATTTTAAATTAAATTAAATTTTTTTAGTGTTTTTAGATTATTTTTATGTATTGATATTGATAATAATTTTAAAAAAATAAAAAAATTATTTTGATATATTTCTGAATGAAAAACATTTTTAAAAGCAATCTAAACCACTCATAAACAGTCATTAATTTTAAAGAAAATTAACTTTTAATTTATAAGAAAGGCAGATAATTTTTTTTAAGAAAAAAATCAAGTTTAGTCTCATGATAATTTTTTTTTTTTTATCTAGTTTCAAAAGTTATTTTCCTTGTTTTTCTCCCTCCCCTTCCTATTTATCTCTCTGGATATTTATATATGCCATATGTATCTACCACAAATTATTACTCCTATATACACTACAGGATTATCCATTGAACAATACATTTTACAATTTAAGAATATTTCACACCAAGAATAGTATCGATAGTCAAATTAATGATTAGTGAGTTTCAACACTTAGTGTTAAGATTTATTTATCGTACATTGAAAGTGGAAAAACAAAATTTAATATGTTTTGAAACTGAAAATAATGAATGCCATGCTAGTGGAATATTGGTGATATTCAATGAAAATATATATTATTTATGTCAAATATATGTCAATATTGCATGGTAACTTGCACTGAGAGAGAGAGAGAGATTAATGGATTCCATTACATTCAAGGCATTACGAGTTACTTAGTCTTGCAAACCATTACAAGAATCACAGCAGAACCAGTTTTCTTACTTCGACTCTTGTATAACAGCTTTTATTTATACATAATTTAAGTAGGAAACATTAAATCTGAAGATCGCCTATCGGCAACACCCCAGCCATCCAAAAGCTTTATTTCATCGCCAAGCATGTTTCCCGCCATCTCAGTGGATGCTGCACCAATAGAAGATAGAGGGAAAACGAGTAAAAGTTATCATAGATTCGTAAAGGTGAGGTTCATGAGATAATTTCCGCCATACATTTTCATGGAAGGAAACAAAACTTACTCGGCACAGTTGAAGTCCTTGGAGATGGGAATATCAATCTGAACGTCGCACTTGGCAGGCAGAGAAGAGGCGGCGGCTTCACTAATATCTGAGATGCCAGCGGCGGCCGCTTTGACACATTCACATGCAGCTTTCTTATCCGCAATGCTCACAGCACTGTTCTTCAATTTGATCACCCCGGCACAACATTGTGGTGGAGGGTCATCGCCACCTCTTCTGGTGAGATAGGGAACGCAAGCAGACAAGTCTGAGTCCACTTCCCCGCAAGTGATGGCTTCTGCTGGCTTAACCATGAATTGAACCCAGGCTACAAAGACCAACATGGAAATAACTGCTCCCTTCATTTTCTTGCTACTGTAAGAGTGTGCTTGGTGACTTAATATATTTCGTGTGAGCTTCTGTGATTGATGAATTAAACTGGCGACCGAAGTGGTGTATATATAGCCAGTACTTGGTGACTGCAACAAGTTAGAGCTTGATGGTCAGGTCACGAAATGCTTGCTGTATGACACTTCTTGTTATGCTATTTTGGCTTTTTTCTTTGGCTTAAATGCGACTTTAACTTTGCTTACTTCAGAAAAGTAATTGAATAGAGGTAAGCATTTGGATCACAATTTTCATCCTGCAGAAATTTTGGATCGATTGGCTGTCCTGGTGACGATTGTAGCACTCATTTCTATGTCTTACCATATCAGTTGCCATCTGTTCAACACCATCAAAAATGGCAAGGGCTCCAAGATTTGATCATTTCTTTTCTTTTTCGTTTAATTTATCTTGCGTAGCTGGATAGTTGTAGATCACACTTGTTTTTGTAGCCAAAAAAGAAATTTTAGGCTGATCATCTTAAACACAGGCATAACATTCAAGCAAATCCCAGCGAATTAAACCCAGCAAGTGAATTCAAGTCAGGCAGTTAAGATCAAGCCAGACAATTCATATCATTCAAGCTCAAAAGCTTCACACCAGTTGATTCTACAATCACAAACTCCCTCTGATTTTCATTTTATTTCTCTTTCCTGAATTTTTTAACTTGAAATTGAAAAGTCTCGTATTTTTACAGTTAACTTAATTTTCAAAAACAATTAAGACCATATATGAAAGTTTATATTCAAATCCGTGTCATGTCGGTTGAGAACGCAGCCAATGAAAGTCTAATCCATTTTTCAATGTTTTCATGATTTAAATAAAATCTATGCTTAAAAACGTGTTTAAAAATGTGATAGAGGTTGAGGTTTATGCCTAGTGTTCATACTATATATATATACTAGCCATATTGCCCGCGCGTTGCCGCGGGCATTTTTGTGTATATAATTTAACATGATTAAATTAATAATAATAAATTAATATAATATCATAAAATAAAAATTATAGATTAGGCCATAAAATGTATAAATTTTTAAATAGAATTTATTATGCAAGCATAGATTACATCTTTTAGAATGGAGGCACTGCGTCATAAAATATTACAAAAAAGCGCGAACTACATAACTTGCGAAGTATTGCAAAAAAAAGACATATTGACATGAAGAACGAAGTCAAAACCTTCTTCAAAATGAGACATTTAATCTCCTGCTAATTCAATTATTCAAATAAACATCATAAGCTATTAAATGAAATGAAAGAAAAAATTTATGTGAATCAATTGAAAATGTAGCTAATATTTAAGAAAAAAATTGGCGAGGATGATCCATGATGCTAATTGTAAATTAAGTCAAAATGATAAATTTATTTGAATATTTTGTTCTTAAAATATATGAATTTTAAATCATTATAAATTTATTTATTTCGCAGTTTTTAACGAAATAATCAGTATTAATTTATTATCATCATCAAGAAAACATGAAGATTCGGATATTTGAATTATTAAATTTATTGCATTAAGATTAATTTATTTTATAATCTAATTTAAACCAAACAAAATATAAATGGTGAAAATAGTTGTAATAATTAAATAACAAAAATAAATAGTTAATTTTTTATGTACAAAAATTCAAAAACATAAATTGAAAATTTATCCCCACGTTATTTTCATTATCATTGCTATAACAATTAAAATTATTATTAATATTATTATCAAAACAATTAAAATAAATAAAATCCTTGAAACATATTAAAAATAAACAACAAAAGATTTTAATAATAAAAACAATTAATGACAAAAATTATCATTATCATTATGTAAATAGTAAAATAAAAAATTATATAATCCAAATAACAAATAAAAATAAGAGAAAACATGGGAAATGAATAAAGGAAAACAGAGAATAATATTAATTTTAAAATTACTACCAATATAAAAAAGATAATCAGTACCGAACCAATTAAAAATAAAAATGCAACCAAAAAATAAAAATAAAAATCATAGATGCATATAAACGTAAAGAATAAACATTATCAAAGTATTTTTAAAAAACAAAAATAAATGAATTAACACAAAATAAAAATTTGCAATAATCAAATAACAAATATAAATAGTTAATTTTTTACTGATAAAAAACATGAAAACATACATTGAAAATCTATTCTCATGTTATCGTTATTATCATTGTTATAGCAATTAAAATTATTATTAACATTATTATCAAAACTATAAAAAAGATTAACAGAAGAGTAAGCAAGAAAAATAATAATAATAATAATAATAATAATAATTATTATTATTATTATTATTATTATGATATTTGGGCTAATAATGAAAGAAAAAAAAATGAAAGACTAAAAAAAATCCTAAAAACTTTAACAAAAGATTAAACAAAAAACATAAAAGAAAAATAAAAAGTATCATTATTATTACTGCAACAACAATAAAAATTACCAAATTATTCCGAGAGAAAAAAAAACCTAAAAAAATTAAAAAAAGAGTAAGATCAAAAAACAATTAAATTATTATTATTATTATTATTATATTTGTGTTAATAATGAAAGAAAAAAATGAAAGACTAAAAAAATCCTAAAAACTTTAACAAAAGATCAAACAAAAAAATAATAATAAAAAATTATTGTTATTATTACTGTCACAACAATAAAAATTATAAAATTATTCCGAAAGGAAAAAACCATAAAAAATATTAACAAAAGAGGAATGAAGAAAAACAATTAAATTATTATTTTTATTTTTATTACTATTAACATCATAATCATTATTATTATGTTAATAATGGATAAAAAAAATGAAAGAGTAAAAAAATCTTAAAAACTTTAATAAAAGATCAAACCAAAAAATAAAATAAAAATTATTTGGTAAAAAAAGTAATTTGACTTGAAAATAAAAATAAAGGAACAAATGAAAAAACTAAAAGAAAGAACAAAGGGAGAGAAAAAAATAGAAATATCAATTCTCAAATTACAATTAAAAAATAAAATTCAAGAGCTAATTTTTTTGAAAAAAATATCAACTCAACAAATAAGAAAATAAAAAATATTTAAAAATAAAAGCTAAGAGTAAACTTATATATATACATGGACAAAAGTAAAGAATATTCTAGAAATATAAAGAAATAAAAGGATTAAAATAAAAAAAATTAAAAGTATAAGGGCTGAAATAAAAATGAAATATCAAAGGATTAAATAGAAAATTAAAAGTTTAAGGGTTGAAATGAAAATTAAATATATTATCTATTTCAATCAAAGGACAAAATTAAACAAAATAAAACTTCTGTACCGAATTGCATTAAGTGTTTTAAACTACATCCGGAAATTAAAAGAAGAAGGATCGAAGTGAACATTGCACATTCAATTAATTGCAGTCGAAGGACCCAATCGCACTAAATCAAAACTTACATGACAAAAATGAGGAAGATAAATAAAATTAACAGTTCAGGGACTGAAATGAAAAATAATAAAAATCGGGGGACTCTCCTGCACTTTGACGTGCAGGAGAGAGAGAAACGACGCGTCCACGGACTTCGGAGAGAGAAACGCGCCGCACCGGGAGGAAGATCAGGAGGAGGCGAACATATATAGACCCCGGTAGCCCATCTCCGGCGACTACAAAGACACGCACGCGCAGCTCAAATAGGGCGTGGCGGCCGCAAAAAAAAAAAAAAAATAAAAGGCCAATTAGTGCCCCCGTGCCTAAGTCACTATTTTGTCTTATTGGGGCCAAACCGGTAATTGCATTTAAAAATATTAAATAATGAAAAGGTAGGCGGACCGGATCCGAATGGGTGCAATTACTTCGAGACCCTCTACAAGCGTTTTTGTCTTTTTCGAGGGCTAAAAGCGTGATTTCATGTGCAAAAAACAATAAAAAATCAGAAAACCGGAAAACTAACCGAAACCAAAAATACACTGTCGCAATCCACAGTAAACACACTCAGAAGCTACAAGAACGAAAATGCCTACTATTATAATATAGGTATATATATATATATATATATATATATATATATATATATATATATATATATATATATATATATATATATATCCAAGACAAAAGATAGCGGTGGTAATGAATTTATACAATATATTCATTTTCCGGAAACATTGAATTGAACGGTTACTTATCTTTATAAAGGTAAAAAACAGGATAAGTTGTCTTTGAAAATTATTTTAATTTAAAAATATATTAAAATAATATTTTTTCATTTTAAAAAAATTATTTTTGATATTAGTATTTAAAAATAGTATTTTTTAATTTAAAATAAAAAAATATTCAAATATTTTTAAAACATAATATGAAACACCTACCAGTGAGGTCCAGCTTCAGCCCACTTTCAACATCCTGGACAGTATCTAACAGGCCTCTAACTACCATAGTTATTTGCAGATGATAGCTTTCTCCGGTTGGATTCTGTAATTTTTTTTTTTAAATTAAAAAATTTATTTTTATTTTTTAAAATTAATTTTTTGGTTTTTTAGAATATTTTAATGTGCTGATGTTAAAAATATTTAAAAATAAAAAATAAAAACTCATCATTATTATACCTTTTCAAACAAAAAATATTTTAAAAAACAATATTAATTATATTACCTTGAAATTAGAACTTTTCCCATGCTAGCTATTTCCGTTCCCGTTTAGAATTAATATTTAATTTTATTAAATCAAACCAATTAAAATTTTAGGGGCCTAATTTCAAATTGATATAAATACATAGGCTCTTTTTTTTCCCAAGAAACAACATTTTTATCTCAACTTCCCCGCTTAATTTCATTAAAATCTATATATTTGTTACCATATATCAACACATGTAATTTTTAATTTACTTTGTTGAATGAGTATATTAACTTTTTAGTTTTCAGTTAAAAACTTTCATAAATAAAATTAACGCCATTATTCTTTTTGGTGTTAGAGAGAAAAAGATAATAACGCATGTGAAAATATATATTTTGTGGGACATGAGCAATATTATTTACATTTATTCCGTTTCTATGGCATTTATTTGTTCCCATGGGCTGTCACAGCAAGTCCAACCACTATGCTATCTGGGAAGCTAGAAATCAAAAATATATATTTTTAGTATTTTTTTTATCAATTTTTTCAGCTCCAATAGATGTGCTATCTAAGTAATTAAAACGACTATCCTTTTTATTTATGTTTTGATGCTTAATTTTTATTAATTAATTAACTATCAAATTACATTTCTATATTTAAATTAATACACTTGATCGCATCAAAACTACAAAGTTAAAATTAAGCTATTAAAATGGATGATTTTATAGAAATCACTGTGTATCTAGTCAACACGCAGATGCAAGATCACTGGCATGCTTCAAGTTGGCAGGCTCCCTGCATAGAAGTCATCCAGAATGTGCCCTCGAGATTAAAAAAAACCTTTTAAGTTTTGTTTCTTGAGAAATGCGGATTTCGAATGTCATCAAGCACAGTCAATCTAGGGCAAATGGTGGTGGCCCCTCCATGTCAGTGCTCCTTTAAAAAACCACTCCTACTCTCAAAATCACGCGACACGTTGTTAATAATTTGATATTACGGGGGCTGTGCATCGTTTGGCACTATCGGGCTGCAAATTACATGATTCTAAATCTCTATGACGAGACTGGAAATATTTTTAAAAAATGGAGAAACAAAAAACTATGAAGTAATCAAAAGAGATTGTAACATGTGACAAAATACACTTTTTTAATGGAAGGAAAGTTCATAGAAACCCCACAAAGTTTCACCAGCAAACTGTGATGAATCATAGGCAGCCACCTTCAACTTCTCCGGATGGTTCCTTTATAAATGGCAGTAGCGAAGCTTCAAACTTGCTCATGTAGAAAACCCAAAGAGAAAAGGAGGGAAACCACACCTACAGAAATACAGGTCAAAATGTTTGGAGAGAAGAGCTTGGAATCAGGCCTTGAATGCAGTATTAATACTGTTTCCAGTACCAGTAATGCTATCGCACCGACATATTACAAGAGCCTCAGCTTTAGTAATATTTATTCAACAGAAAGCTGGGGTGATTTGCCATTAAGAGAAGATGATTCTGAGGATATGATCGTTTACAATGCTCTCCGGGATGCTGTTAACTCGGGATGGCTTCCATCAATATCGTCGCAATCTAATATGACCACGACGACAGAAGAGTTTCCACAAACAACTGTTCCATTGGAAGTGGCACCGCGCGAGCCTGGAGCGCCACCGCTGAAGGAAAAGGGATTACAGTACAAGGGTGTGAGAAGGAGGCCATGGGGCAAATATGCGGCGGAGATTAGGGACCCCAATAAGAATAGGGCGAGGATGTGGCTTGGGACTTATGAGAAGCCTGAGGATGCTGCACTTGCTTACGATCGAGCTGCGTTCAAAATGCGTGGCTCGAAGGCTAAGCTTAATTTCCCTCATCTGATCGGATCCGACGATACAGTAACTTCTAAGAAGCGGCTTTCAGCAGAGCCTTCCAATTCAGATTATGACTTGCCACGTTGGACGAAGCAAATCAAGATCAGTTCGGACGAGTCATTAGTAGCCAGTTATTTTAGTTGATTAAATTAGAAACTTGTTAAAGTCTCAATAAATTTAAATTTTCTCAGGGGAGTTGAATCTACCATGTATTGCTAAATCATCACTGCATCAATCGAAATATAAATCTTGCCCTAAACTCTTCTTTCTACGAGTGATTTTAGTCCTAAAACTCTTAATTATGACCACCGTAGAGATTTACTGCAATAAATATACAATGAGTTATCTGTAATGGACGAATCACAGAGTAGATTAAGCCAAGTTAATTAATATCAATTTTAAATTGATTTTTATCTAAGAACTGAGTAGATTAAGCCAAGTTTAATGACAGTGATATAACCAAGTATAATAAAAAGGAAACGGATAGGTCAACGCGTTTGTGATGATGAAGAAATATTTAAATAATACTATATAATATGCAGTCGCTCTCGCACATGATTATAATTCATGAATTAAATACTACCCAAAACCAAAATATCCCGGTCCTTAATTAATCTTACATTAAATATTATTATATTTAATCATAATATTTTTAATGCGCGTCGATTAATTGATGAGAAAGTGAGTCAACATCATTAATGTACTCTCACTTTGTCAGACGTTTAATCTTCTGCGTCACAGGCAGTGACCTCCCTCGATCACCATAAGTATAGATAGATAAAAAAAAATAAAAAAAATATATAATAAGATTAAAAAACATATGGCTTATAAAAATATGATCGAAGTGTCGTCGATATTTAATTTGTTGAGTGGTTATTTCTTGAATATCATAAAAATTCTTTTTATTTATTTATTTATTTGTCTGAGAATGATGTAAGAGTTTCGAGCACAAAATTTATCATAAAGTAATATAATTTTGAGGCGTACGTCCTCCTAACTCCTCCATCAATCAAGGAGATTCATTGGAGGCTTCCTACTTTTCTCTTCTCTAATTGAATTGGCTACATAATTAAACCACGTAAATTATACCCAAAGTGTCCCTTTCGTTAATTTGACATTATACTACTTTAACTCTTTTAGCTTTAATATAAGGTCAATTAATGTACGAGAAAGCAGAGTTAGAAAGATGTTGTTATTAGCATCTATATCAATTAACAAAAAACTAAAGGAGATGAAGAAATTATTTTATAATTGGTAACAATTACTTTTTATCATAATAGTATTTTTACTGAAATGCCCTTAGCTCATAACAATCTTTTCAATTATTAGGTGTAGAAGAATTTTCTCATCATGATACAATTTTTCTAATAAAATGTATGGTCTGGATTAGTTTTTTTTTATTTAAATTATTCATTTGATCCTATAATAAAAAATACAATGTATATTGCTAGAGGGCATTCGAGTCTTTTTAATCTTCTTTCAAAATGATGTGATTATTGAATACTCTTAAGAAAACATTAACATAACTCTCTCGGGTTTTTTTTATCATTTTATATTAATTTTGCTATAAATTTAAAGATTACTTGAATATATTATTGTAATTGATATATATTAAGTATTGTGAAAAGAAACATGATGCTTGGACAACCCTGTGTTATATAAGTATTTTTTTTTCTTAGTATGATATTTGGAAGGTCTCAGCCTTCTTTATAATAAAGTAGCATATGAACCATATGCATCCTTGGTTTGACATTAACAACTTTTTTTTTATTCTCTTTCTTTCTTGAAATCATGTTAAAACCTTTAATTTATTTTCCTTTTGTACTATAGTTTTGTTTTTATTATTATTATTATTATTATAATTTTAAATAATCTATTAAATTAAAAGTTTTTTTTTTAATTCCAACTCCATTATTTAATTTTTGGCCTTTCTCTATTTGTCCTTTGCAATCATTGATTTGAAAAAAGAATGATTTACATATTTTAAAGAGAGAGTACGGAGACATATATAATATAAGATCCAAAACATTAAAAACGTGTCCCACTATAGAAATACGAAACTTCATAGGAACATCAAGCAACCTTGAAATATTGTCATATGTAAACGCATAACCTTAAACTCCTGGGAAAGAAAAAAAAACCATTCTCACTCCCTACAACAGGACTTGCAAACAATCTATTCTCTTGATTGAAGCAAATACTCGAAGAAAACACAAAATGTACAGTCAAACCGCCTCACGTTCCGGTTTTGCTCTGTTAGAATCAATTCGCCATCACCTTCTCGAAGATGAACCGGTTCCAGAGATTAACAATGGCATCAATGCTCGTCCGGTTAATTGCAAGAGCTTGAGCTTTAACAGGCTTTTCTCAATGGATAATTGGAGTGATATCCTATTACACATTGATAACTCCAGCCAGACCAAGGCCTATGACACTCGAGTACCAGAGTCCATTAACACGCAATGGTCTCTGTGGAATCAACTTGATTCCATGAACACTGCATCTAACTATGAGGTTGAAGTGAGTGTGGGGGATGCATCCAATTACTTGCCACCACCAAACGGGAGCAGTTATAGGGGAGTGAGGAGAAGGCCAGGGGGGAAATATGCGGCCGAGATTAGGTATCCCATGAAAAATGGTGCACGACAATGGCTGGGGACTTATGAGACACCGGAGGATGCGGCTGTGGCTTATGATCTGGCCGCTTTTAAAATGCGCGGTGCAAAAGCTAAGCTTAACTTTCCACATTTGATTGGCTTGAGCAATTACGAACCTGTTAGAGTGACTAACAAGCGTCCCTCGCCTGAGCCATCTTCCTTGTCATCGCCGGATTCATTGTTGTCGGAGGTGGATGATGAATCTCCGAAATCCAAGCGGGGAGCATGTAGATTTGACCCTTGATGTACAGCTAGAGCCATCGGATAAACAAATGTTCTATGCTGGCCAAATTCATAGTTTAATTATTAGTCTAGAATAATTGTTATATTAATTCCATGTTTCGTTTCTTTAGATTCTCTTGATTTAAGGAGGTTATGTTGCTTCAATGAATGCGAAAGAAGGCTAGGATAATCCTTTAGTTTTTTTAAGAGATAACATCGCTTTTATTTTTAAATAAATTATTTAAAATAACACCACTTTAAAAAACAAAATTCTTTAAATGACATCACTTTAATTTAAATTATTTTTTATTTTTTATTTTATATTATTTTGATATGTGATATTTTAAAATTTATATATACATTTTAATATATTTCATCATCACCATCGTTCCTTTTAATTTTAAGCTAGGAAAACGCTTATATTTGATCTCTAAGTCGGGGATTTGGGTTCTATTTAGGATGCAACGTTCAAACCATGTTGATGGCAAATTTGGGTCACTTAAGAATATGGATGGAATTGGGAGTTAGGGTTCAATAATAGATATAAAATCACATTTTAATTTTTTTAAAAACAAGTTATTAGTATTATTTTTTATTACGAAATACAATACAATATGTTATGCCTAGTGAAATTAAAATCCATGTATTCGAGAAGCAAAAATTGAATTGGAAGCATGAATTAATTAAGAGTTTCTTTTCACTCCCAATTATCCGAAAATAAATAAAAAGAGATAGCATATATATAGCTGAGTAAAGAATAGATTGTAACTTTAAAAAGATTTTTTAATATAATATTTGGTTACTATTTTGAGAGAAAAAAAAATAGACATGAATATGTTTTACTATACCTCATGTGTTGAGTAGATCAAAATTCATTTTAGAATTGTAAGAGAAAAAAAAAACAATATTTATATTTTTCTCATGTTTGTTCTTTTTTAATATATATCTTTATCCTCAATACTAAACCACCGTTACTAATCTTCACCGTATCAAGGAATTAGTACAATGATCTTAAGAAGATATAACATCATTAATCCTATGAGATCCATAAAATAAAATCATTTTGAAAAATCTTTTCATGAGACTCCTGTCACCGACATTACCATATGAAAAGAAGAAGTTATATATTCGATATGCTTCCACACACCATAAGAACATATCATTGTCCTGTTAGAGAATAATATAAATCATATTTAAAAATTTTATTTAAAAATTTAAGTTTTTAGATATAATGATTCTTTGACATGGTATTAGAACCTTGTTAATTTAGCGGTCATGGGTTCGAATCTCAACATCTTCGTTCAATTTGATAAAAAAAAATCAAGTATAAGATTCTGTGGGTCTGTGCAAGTTTCAAGAATAAACAACTTTTACTTGAGAGGGTGTTATAAAATAATATAAATCATATTCTGGGGCATTACCTGATAGTTTAAATTTTTAGGCAAGATGATTCTTTAACACAATATCAAAGTCTTGGTAACTCAGCGGCCACGAGTTCAAATCTCATCACCCTCACTCTATTTGATAAAAAAAAAATCATGCAAAAAGTAGTGCGTGTTTATACAAGAGGAGGAGTGTTAAAGAATAATATATGGAATTTTACCTAAAAATTTTAATTTTAGATGAAATGATTCCTTAACATATATTTTTTTTCTGAATATTTTTTTTTTTTTTTTGATAACTTGAGTCAAATAGATACCGTCCCCTTCATAACAGTGTGTGTAAAAGCTCTAAAACATTAGAAAAATGTGAATAAAGCCATCTCCAAATGCCCATAAGAACGAAAATTCAAAGAAATACCAAATTATACTACGTAAACAAAAACGACGTCCTTGTATGTAGACACCTGGCGTATCTCTGTTAAAGGAATTCATTTGTTTCTAAAATTACGTGATTAAAAAATGAAAAACAAACACATGAAAATTAACCCTCTTTGATTAATTAAGTTAGTTTAAGTTGTTTCTTCAGTTCACTTATTTAATTTTCACCTCAAACAACAAAAATTTAAAATTAAAGTGTTTCTAAATAATTAATCATCAAGTATTTAGCTTAAATAATAGATCATGAATAAAACACAAAAAGAGCCTTCAATTACATATGATTTTATAATTTTTTTTATCATTATGATTTTAGTTGTGATTTTACAATTTTTTTATCTATATAATTTTAGTTGTGATTTTACGATTTTTATATGGTAAATTTTAAGTATAATTTTACGATTTCAATTTTACAATCCGAATTTAAAAATAACTTTTAATTTGTATCAAAATCATGATTTTAATAACGATACTGAGAATAGATCGTTTTAATAGGCAGTCATTGAGATGCATGTGTGATTTGTCTGTAGATGGGATTGGAATGGAAATAGGATTTTTTTTATTTCATTTTTTTATGTATTTAATATTGTATTTATAATACAAAAATTTTAATCCTGTGAAACACACCATGCAATATATAATTATACAAATTCATATTTTAATTAGTGTTATTAAATATTACTTGCTTTAATAGGTCAACTCTTTAGTTAATGATCTGATTTAAAATAATATTTATTAATATACTTTTATCTTGGGTCAAGGATTGAGGGGGCTGGGTTAATCATTTACATTGATGGAGACCCTATATACACGTTTTACATGTAGGATTCCACAACCACGTTTGCATCGATCTCAGCAAATATGAATTATTTTGGAGGTGTTTGGAAGTATGGTTGTAGTTATTTTTTAAAGTGTTATTTATTTAGAAATATATTAAAATAATTTTTTTTTTATTTTTAAAAAATTATTTTTGATATTAACACATCAAAATAATCTAAAAAAATTAAAAAAAAATCATTTAAAATTTCAACAAAAAAAATTCAAATTCCGGGGAAAAAAAATTCAAATTCATCAACGCTGCTTGTCAGCCTCTGGTCATAGCTCCCTCTCGTGTGTTCATATGTGATTTTTATATATAAAATAAAATAAAAAAATAATAATAAAGAAACGCGTTGTTCTTCCGAACGTTTTAACTGGGTGCATGGGAAGGCTTTTCTCGTCAATTACACAAAGGAAGAACAGAGTGATTAGGGCACAGTACGGTTGACTGACTCCACCTCCTATAAAGTAATCCCTTGTGTTTCTCAGCATAGATATTTTTTATATTCATAAATTAAAACGTGCAACAGTCTTTTAAAGAAAGTACGACCATCTACCAATCAAATTCCTTCTGTTGTTTTTTTATTTCGAACCACATGCATTAATCAGATTCATAAGATAATGTTTTGACAATGTTGAAATATTGTTTGTCTGTAATCTACACGAATTCTAAAGGGAATCTTGCACGTTTCCCTTTCTTTTTATTATTAATATTAATGTCTAGCTAACTTATATATATATCTCGATTAAACTCCTGAATTTTAAAATTAATGACCATATAAATTTATAGTGGATATCTTATTAGCAATATCAAGACTCGAATCTAAAATCATAGGGAGAATAAATCTCTTAATCTCAAATTCTTACCATTAAACCACTTATTAAATAGTTTATTTGAGCAATATATTAATTTAGTTTAGTTATATTTCCCCAAGATGTTAACGTAAAAAGATGATTAAAACCTAGTATACTGTCTAATCTATATAATTTGAATATTATCAATTAAAAAATATAGTTCAAACAAAATTAATTAGTGATTTTCGAAGCCGTTGAAAAAAATGGACATAGTTGACAAATTGTGCTTCACACATTAGACTTTCTGATGTGTGTTCAAACTAAACTAATCTGTTGACGTAGTGCAATACAAGCTGAGTTCTTTTTAATATAAATAATTAATTTCAAAGTGAATGATAATAATTGACTTCTTGATTTGATTTCAAATTGTTTCTTTCATAATAATAAAAAGAAAACACGTTATACTCATTCAAAATCAATTCAAGTTACTTTAAATTAGGTTATAAATAATTGATAACAATTAATCACAGACAGAAAAATATTATTTTGATATATTTTTTAATAAAAAATATTTTAATTACAATCTAATCCACACTCCCAAATATTCACTTTAATAAATTATATTTTAAAAACAAAATCTTAAAAGTTTTAGGGTTAAAATTAAAATACAATTGATCATGGCCTCGTCCATTGGTACTACAAGTGTACAAGTTAAAATCAATCCTTCATGTTTATTACCGAAGTCCAATGTAAATTCATGATATTTCAACAAATATAAATAAATGCATTATTATAACTACCTCGAATATTATTTCAGTATTTCCACCAATAAATTATTTTATCGACTGAGCAATTACTATATTTGAAATCTAAAAAAAGAACCTTATCGATGACAATTTTCATCAATAATCTTTAAATTCATGAAAATATAGCTTAAAAGTGTCAGAAAATATATCATTGCTTGTTAAAGGAAGTCTGAATTACTCCAAATTGTATCGTACGTCCATTGTCTACATATGAAACTAAAGGGACCAACATGAACACTTGGATTTGTTTTACGTTGTCAACATATTTCTTCAAAGGTTAGACCACACCCCTGGTGCTCGTGATCTTGCTGGGTTTAATTATTATTCTTGATATAAAATGTAAGATCGCAAACCAAAATAATGTTCCTTATCAAATCACAAATTTCTGTTTCAACAAATAATATTCCTTTTTAAAGTCATTCTCAATTATTTCATCTACCTCGATGGGTTGGTAATCATATCATGCTTTGACACCTTCATGTGCATTATTGTAACTAGTAATTATTTCATTTAAAAACTTAAATTGTTAAATAAGATTTTAAAATATTATTTATATTATTATTTAATAATTTAAGCTGTTAGATGAAATAATTTTTTAACTTGGTATTAGAACTTTATTGACTCAGCGGTCACGAATTCGAATCTTACCATTCTCATTTTATTCGATAAAAATCAAGAACAAGTTAATATGGATATGTGCAAGTTTCAAGCGTAAAGAATTTCACTTAATAAAATATATTAAAGAATAATATAAATCATATTCTAGAATCTCATCTAATAATTTAAATTTACAGGTAACACTAGCTACATAAATTAATCAAATTATTAAGGATGTTTTCTTTATGCAAAATGGTAAGAACGAATATAATTACGTGTCTCCATTCATTCTTGTCCCCTCTCATTTTCTTTTTTTCCTTTCTTTTTCTTAGTGGTGCCCATGTTCTAGGAAGAGCACCCTCTAAAATATATAAATACACGCAAACATGTTAGTTATTTTTATCTCTTTTTTAGTTTAAAGTTTAACTATAAACATGTTTCATCTTTTTTTTAAAAAAAAAAAACTTTTTTATTGAAGAAAGAGTCATTATTATCGAAACTTAATTATTTCTTATTAAAAAAAAGTTGTCATTGTACAATTACCATGCTAGATTCTCTTGCATTACTCATCTAGAACATCCGATCCAGTCATGCAATTTTCTAAGCGAGTGTTTAAGATTCTGTTAGATAGAAATATATTAAAATATATTTTTTTTATTTTTAAAACTTATTTTCAATATTAAAATAAATAAAAATATATACAAAAATTTAATTTAAAATAAAAATAAATTTTTTTTAATTTTTTAAAAAATACTTTTAAAAGAATAGGTATAAACACGCCTGCTGAAAGCCTGAAACTGGACAAGTGACATGATATTTGTCGGAAGCTTAGACGCCTAGAAAAACACCTCGATCCACCCACCCCATCCCTCGACTTTTTAAAATTAAAAAATAAATTCCAACACGTGAAAAGAATCCTCAATAATGCAGAAATTTCTCAGAAAGAACAAGGTTGGTGGGATAAAACAAAATAAGTTACCACAAATCATCTTTAAACTTGTATAAAGACTTCCTGAACAACAGAAACCCCAAGAGCAACGATCCAAGCAAACACCAAAACCCTGATCGGTGGAAACAAACACCAAGATTTATCAGGAATATGTCGCAAGGAGGGAACAACAACTTAGGGTCTGAAGATTTAGATTTCTTGGAGTCCATTCAACAGTATCTTGTTAGCACTACCGATCGTGATTTTGATACTCTGATGAGTACTTGCCCACAGATGGAAAATGGTGAGGGTACTGCTTCAAGCTTCTGTAGTGATCATGATATCCTCTATAATGATTCAATGACCTCGACAACGTTAACGGTCTTTGAATCGGACCCTCAAGGGCAGGGCATTCCTGCGGTGGAAGTGGCGTGTAAGACTAACGTGCTGCCAAAAGGGAGTCAATATAGGGGGGTGAGGAGGAGGCCGTGGGGGAAGTATGCGGCGGAGATTAGGGACCCGAAGAAGAATGGAGCAAGGATGTGGCTTGGAACTTACGAGACACCTGAGGATGCTGCTCTTGCTTATGATCAAGCTGCTTTTAAGATTCGTGGAAGCAAAGCTAAGCTTAATTTTCCTCATCTAATTGGTTCTACAGAATATGAACCTGTTAGAGTGAGTTCCAAGAGAAGATCGCCTGAGCCTGCATTGGCGCATGATGGCTCGCCCAAGAGAAGAAAATGAAAATGAGTCGCGAGCCAAGACATTCCTTTGTAATTCTCTATATATCCTTAGGATTACTGTTGAGGTTTGAGCGATGATCAATTAGATAAAAATTGTTTAGACAAAAAAAAAGAGATTTACAAGACCACAACAACAATTATAGGATGGCTTCGGTGGAACATAAAAACAAATAGTTCGGCTAACATGGGAGCTGCTACGGGCCATGGGAATTTGTATTTCTCCCAACCTCCAGAGTTTGTGAAGCAGAGGTTGTGAAAACTTCTTTATTTTCTTTGTTTTTCAGTGTTTGGGATTTCAGAAGCGTGAGGAGTTAGATTCTTACGGTTCTGGACCTCGATCGGGACCTTTGTAACCCAAAAGAAAACAGCTAATGCAAAACTCACCTCCGAAACAGAAACCTGGCCTATGTATCGATGCCAGCCTGACATAAAACGTATTTTAGCTCAACAAACAAGCTTCAACTTGTTTCATAATGCGTACGCACCTGATAGTTTTCACTTTTCAGCTGTTAGATAGCTTTATAGCAAGAAACCTCGGTTCCCCTGCCTCTCCATTACAATCGGGTACCTGCCAAGGGAAGCCTCCAATATTCTTAGCCCATGATTCCATGCCTCCGCTCAAAATGGATCAGTTATTTCATAATGGCATCCAGTACTCATCCTTTCAGGACTCACATACATTCCCGAAGGTATCCACAGGAAATTGCGAAATGTTGGTGATCACACTGAAATCTGCAATCTTCACATTATTCTGCGAATCGTCGACCCAAATATTTGATGGCTGGATGCTATTGTGGGCTAGGATTGGTCGGGAGATGTTTGATAGATGAGACTCATTAGTTACGTGCTTTCCAGAAAGGGATTCTCCATCCATGAAAGAACGACCTGGATTTTGCCGTTTTTTTCTAATATACCTTGTAATTTGACTATATTGGGGTGGTCAAATCTTTGAAGCAGATTCAGCTCGGGGCTGACCTGGGGACGGCCAACGATGTCACCATGCTTCATGTTGATCACTCTGAGAGTATAGAGCTGGCCGGAGGAACGGTGGCTAACTTTGTAGTTGGACCGACTATTAGACTGATTCGATCAAGTTCAGAAAAGTTCAACTGGTTAGTTTGAGCCATTGAGAACCAAAGAAAAATAAAGGAAGAACTCAAAACACAAAATCAGGCTAGATAGTAGCCAAAACAACTGGATCATTCTCAAAACAACTAAACCATTTCTGGCTCTAGAATAATTCACATTTTCAGCCATAACCTTTTCTTTTTCTTTTTCTTTTTTAATGCCTTTTTGTTCCTCGAAGAAGAGAATGGTGTCAGGGTATGGAAATTGTTGATGTATCAGTCCAAGTCAATTTCTTTGACTAGGAAATTAGCTCAAATCGTGTTTTTATGATATCATGGAGTAGTATTTTTAAAATCCTCGGTAGATGGATCATCCATGTCCAGATGGATGTACTCAGTCTTTCTTTGGTTTTAAATAGTGCTATTGAGCCCAGCCTGACCTTGAGCTAATCCTAGGGTTAGGTTTCATGTTAAATTAAATAAGAAGTGACTCGGTTAAATTAAGTGGACTTCATGTGTGATACTAACCCGGTCAACTTTTTTTTTTAATTTAAAATAAGCATTTCAACTTTCAAAAAAAAAAAAAACAGCTGATTTTATTTTAGATTATTGAGGTAACTCTGGGAGCAAGGTTTTAATTTAAAATAAGCATTTCAACTTTCAAAAAAAAAAAAAAACAGCTGATTTTATTTTAGATTATTGAGGTAACTCTGGGAGCAAGGTTTTATAACTATCTTTTCAAGCCTAAGATTCCAAATATGAAGTACAGATTGAACTAGTTTACTCTAGGTATTTAACCATAAACAAATCTAAAGTTGCCAGTGAATATTATTGTCGCACGTTTTTGTGCGATGTTGGTGTTTGTGATATCATTAAAAAAAATTTGGAATGTACTGGTCTTGTGAGATATTCAAAAATAAATAACTTGTAGTTAGAAAAAGTATTAGTGCTCTCTACGATTAATGTGTGGTAAAAATAAGTGTTATAATAAAAAAAAAAATTCTAGATATATCAGTATATTTATATCAGCATTTTATAGCATTGATTCTCATGGTGGAAGGGCTGAAGGGTTGGTGGTGACAGTGGTCTGTCGGTTTCTAGTGGGAAGGGAGATGTGTGGTGGAAGGGGAGAGGGAGGTGCTGGTCGGGATGGTTGTTTTCAGGTTGAAATGGCTGAGGAGGCTCTTTGTTCTGCAACTGGGGAAAGGGCTGTTGGGAGAAGGAGAGGTGTGAGGTTTATTGTTCTTGGTCGGGTATCTGGAGAGGAAGATTGTTGCGGGTGAAGGGAACATGCTGTTGTGTGTCAAGGGAAAGGGGGAATGGTTGCGCGCTGAGGCAGTGTGGTCGCTGCATGTGTAATGGAGCTGCCAGGGAGTGGAGGAAAAGAGGAGAGCTGGCTGTGAGGAGAAGGCTGAGGGTTGGCTGGCAGAGGTTGGTGAATGGGAAAGGAAGCTCAGAGGAGGGTTGGTGCTGTTTGTGTGGGGGTTGATAGGAGAGGAGAGGAGTTGGTCGGTGAGGCTGCTCTGAGGTCCGTGGAGGAAGGGAGCTGGCAAGGGGTCTTTTGTAAAAGACAAGGGTGGAAATTTTTAGGGTTTTGGGTTTTTGCGTGGTTAGAGAATGGGTGATTTTTTGTCCCTAAAATTGTTTTTTAGTCATTTTGCCCCTCCTCTCCATTACTTGTGTGTAAGGTTCAGGTAAATAAAATTAATTTTTGTTATTATTTTTCTCTCTTTATCGTATTTGCGTCCAATATTTTTTTATTTTTTAAATAAAAAATATTAACTTTGAATCAAAATAAAAAATTTAAGATTTTAAAAATAACACGTTAAAAGCTAAATGGATTGAGAAGATATTAAAATTTTGAATTCTTTTGAAATGAAGCTGAAAAATACCAAAAACAACGTCAAAACATTAAAAACATTTTTTTAATTGTTTTATTGGCTAATTTTTGTGTTTTTAAAAAATAATATTTTATAAATATCATCAAAAATTGAATAACAACAATTATGATCGTTGCAAAATTTAGTGATGTAAATCCGACTATTATATTGACATTATAGTAAACCGTTACAAACATGAACACTAGGTAATCGCTGAGTATATTTTATGGAAGAGATTACTTGTATGATGATGGAAGAGACAGAATGGAAAAAGAGCAGTCAGCAGTGCATTACTGGAAGAGTTCATGTTTTCTCTGGTTCACCTGGTTCTGCAGTATAAAAGGGTGTTGCAACTCCATCTTCTCTCTGGCTCTCTTCGCAAACACCGTGTAATGAAATCACGACACTCCGTTGATGCACTCGGCGGTGCCTCTGGCGGGGCTGACATGCATATTGCAAACACCAGCCTTGTCAAATAATCCTGAGTCTCAACTTCAATTGGAATCCTCCCTCGGTAAATCTCCAAGACACCTAATCCATAACTCCAGATGTCCCTTGCATACTCTTCGGACATTCCGCAATCAATCCTTCCAGGACTCTATGGTTCCAACAAAATATTTTGGATCCAGAAATTGTGAGAATTTTGCCCACGCCAAAACCTGCAATCTTGACCCTGTTATGTGCATAATCAATCAAAAGATTGGATGGTTTGATGTTGTGATGAACTACCTTTCGACCATGGATGTAAGCGATGCCCGAGAGGATTTGGCTAGCAATGTTCGATAAAGGGCTTTCACTAGTTATGTGCCTTTCAGAAGGGATCCTCCATTCATGAACTCAAGAAGGACCTGAATATCTTCACCATTGCTGTCCAATATGCTGTGGCATTTCACAATGTTGGGGTGGTTGAGGTCTTGAAATTAATAACTCCATCTCGTGGAGGATCTCGCAGCTGGCAAATTCCTCCTCGGGGTCAATGGCTATCACCTTGAGAGCGTGGAAGCAGGCACTGGAAGGGTTTCTCACTAAGGAGACAGTACAGCCATTGCTGCTGCCCGGAGAAGTTGAACAGATTAGTTCGACACATTGAGAGGGCTGAATTTAAAGCAAGGAGCAGAGTGGGAAAAGTACAGAGAAAAATTGGAAAAAAAATATAGACACAATTTTCTCTAATTGGTTACGGCCTCCGAGAAGAGATGGCATCCAAGTCAATGATCTTGACTTGGAAAAATCAGAAATAACTATGTTAACCACAGCATCACTGGATTTCAGGTTATTGCATTCAACACCAACTTACGCGCTCATTAGTGGATTAATGATTCTTGTTCTTACCACTCTTCTGTAAGGATTAATAATAGATATTCGTAGATTGGATTTTTAGTAAAATAATACTTATACTCGAATCTATTATCCTTACCTAATTATTCATGGAGTGAAAATTTTGAATATCTATATCCAACCTAGTGCCTTTTATTCAAACATTATTTACTATTTCATAAAAAAAAAATATAGTGTGTGTGTGTGTGTGTGTGTGTGTGTGTGTGTGAGAGAGAGAGAGAGAGAGAGAGAGAGTTATTATGCACGTAACAGATGGTCCTGCCTTTTGTCTTTATTTGTCTCAAAATGATTGTCATGGCTAAACATTTAAGCCATATATTTTACTACAATGCCTATAATTAAAGCCCGTGTGTAGAAAATCTACAATTAAGAATGGGGTATTTTAAAACAATATAAAAATTGGAATAAATAACATGGCATATTAGTTAATGACATTCTTAATATAATGTCCAAAAAGAAACATGAAAGTTTGTTTGGAATAGACGAAATATTATATTGAATGAAACATGTATATGTACATATGTATACATATACATAGATATATATATTGTCCAACGAATAACTTTTTATATATATATAAAATAGTAATTATTCATAAGAAATTATTCATAAGAAATTCACCCATTTAGGTTGGTTCAAATGGATAGTTAAAGAATTTTTAACATATTTGTGGTTTCATTCAAGCAGCAGCTAAAATATATAAGCAGATTTCTTCATCACAAATTGAAGGATGACATCAAAAGGCAAAGGATCCGAATCATAATATGACTTCATAAAGTCTTTAAGCCGCGCCAACAAATCTGGTCTTGTTCTTTATACCTCAATAAGAATGATAATTGGTTCAAAAAGAGGTACAATCTTCAGATATCAGTCTGAAGTGGCAATAACAAATTCACTGTCCGGGAATATCACTATCTCCAAAAGCTGCAATCAGTTGCTGTCGGTATCCCATGAGCAAAAATCAGCCAAGTCATGGAGAGCGCCTGTCCAATGAGCTTCATGAACTATCTATGTCTTCAAGATACTGGAGAGCGTATCCAATGAGCTTCATGATCTATCTACATCTTCAAGATATTGGATGTCGTCTCCTGCAATTTCCAAGTCGCCAGTAAAAAACACAGAGCAAAGCCAGTCCATAGGACAACTAAAAAAAAAAAGCACTCCATATTCCCTAAACTAATTTGATAGTTGGCATTCCCCAGACCTTTTAAGCGAAATCAACAAGATGACCGTGCGCGCATAAATGTAGAATCACAAGAATGGAAGCCGAATCAAAATACCTCTTGGACCGGCTTCGGTCTTCCTCATAGTCCATCACTCCACCAGGTTCAGAGTAGATCTCCTCATGCCCTCGGAAGTCAATGTCTGCCTGCTTACAGTGTGTAACTTCTGCCACAATGTAAGTAAGACACATCGACAAACATATCACAGTAACTGAAAAGACTCTTTTCCATGTACTAATTGAATTTGCTATTGCAAGATTCCAACTGAGCAAAACCAGGATAACCTTCCTCATATCCCAGCTAAACAAAGAATATTTGCATATATATTGCTGCAGCATTGTTATCAAAGATAACAAGCACACATGCAAGGATCTATATTTATTTGTTCCAGATTTTTTTATTTTCAAATAGATTTTGAAATTATATCATCTTCATGAATCATGCTTGGATATAAAACTGGATTCAACTGACCTTGAGGAAGAGTGACTTCTTTACTTCTTCCACCCTATCTTCTACATCCTTTTGGTGTTTCTTGTCCAATTCACTCGTAGAATCAGCCCATTTAATCTTCTCCTGAATCGAGACAAGCAAATTATCTGATGTGGCCAACCTAGACATCCATAGGAATAAAGTTAGATGGAGAGCTGAAACCTAGCAGATTAAACACAAAGAATGAACATCATATTCAGAAATACATGATGGGCAAAAAAACCAAACCATATAAAGAATTAGAACGAAACTGTCATTGTTATTTAAAGGCCAGTGTCAAGATCAATCACGTAAAACAAGAACGTAAAAGATCATGTGTGAAAACCAAATTGAACTTGACAAACTCAACAATATAAGCTGACAAATTGCTGGAGGAACATCTAAAACATCATTACCCAAGGGGCAAGAAAAATCAAATAACTTAGCATGAAACTATGGAGTCTTCTGAATTTTTAAGCAGATTATTGAGTTTTATTATTAATAATGGAGCAGCAGTTCCTAGTTTCATATGGGTTTGGGCATTTTTGCAGTCAGACATCCAACATGGCATCATCATAGAGGATATGAAAATAATAGTTAACTAAAGGCAATACCAGTTTGATAGTGTTTCTAACATATTCCCAAGCTGTCCAGGCCTTAGATCCCTCCCAGCAGCGAATTGAACCTATAGATCAATTAAAAAAGAAAGCATCACATAAGCTTTAAAATGTTTGAAAGGGGTAAAAAGATATCATAGAATACAACTTTAAGGCACGTTGATGACACATTCACTGACTGACCTCGAAGCACCTTCGCAGCTGATCTAGCTTTCCTCGTACTATTCCCTGAAGAACCAGAGTTAAGAAGACAACAAAGAAGAAGAAAGAAAGGACAATGCAAAGAACATGTGCAATTGTTTGAAAAGAAATGCAGCACAGAAAGAACAACAACAATGTCAACTTTATGCATTTCGTTTGCCCAATCAACTCCATTTTCTCACAGATGGGGAAACAAATTCCAAACATGGTTCTATAAAAAATAGCATGCAGCTGGCAGAAAACCTACCACGTACATGCACTCATTGATTAGAAAATCTTCAAGTTCACGGACATTTGCAACATCTAGCTCCTGCATTAGCTGATCATAGGGTAGTACCTAAAAAGGATGGGCATCACAACAATCTAAATGGTGAGGGTCTAGAGGTCAGCAAAATATTCTGTATCAAAAGAGTAGATGAAAACATATGTAACATACAATATTAAACATTTAAACTAGTGGTACAGCATATGCAAATGATAATTAAAAAAAAGGTAATTTCACTACCATAGTATAAGGTTTTGAACTTTCAAACACTCACTCACATTCCAAGCTTGAAAACAATTTCAATTTTACTTGATACAAAATTACCGTGACTTTACCAGATTAATGAAAATGAAGATTAGATTTTAGCCCCAACTGCAATGAGTAACTTCTCTAACTTAGGTGACAATTAACTGCAAATTTCTTTTTGTTTTTTTCCCCTCGTAGTAACTGCTGAAACATCTTGTGAGTTGTGTCATTAACTTTGTGGCAAGAATCTTGATCATCAAAATTTTGCAGAGAATCCATGAGCCAGTCAGGAAGGCGAATTAGTTACTTGGATAAGTACATTTATTTCTGTTGAAAGGGTTCGTGTTACAAAAGATACCTTGTTCATTTCAGCCAGTGTCAGCACAGTAAGTTGCTTTAGCTTGAGGACTTGATCAGGAACCAATTGTGGAAGTCGACCAGCATTACCTGTAAATAAACAATTTTGTTCATTTTAAAATAGTCTCAAAAGTAAGAGGGGCAAAGGTAAAATCAAGGAAAACCGTGTTATCAACACAATACAGCCAGAAAACAAAAAAAGTGCAGTCCCTAATAGTGTCATGATATATAGCAGTAATGACAGCACAGAATTTCAACTCAATTCTAGCACTCTATTAGAAAAACTCCAACAACAGCTGAGTGAGGTCAGGGTTCTTCAGGTATCTCGTTTCAAGGTGCCTAATTTGAGTTAAGAATCAGATTTCTCGTGTAAATATCCATGGAGATGCCTATCACGAGACATAACAAAAGCAAGAACTAGCAAAAGGAGGAGAAGCAATATATAAAAATATCCCAAGTGCAACACTATTCAATAAATTCAGGGCAAAAACAGGTTAGATAAGTACAAAATATTTGATTTCCAGTTGCTCCAAGCAAGACAGTAAATAGTCATTTATCATTAGTATAACAAGTTCCAAGCCAATTCCAAAAGTGAAAACTTATAAATTTATTAAAAAAGAAAATAACTATCATTCCGTTGTCACCCACGAGTCGATGTCTGGAAACAAAGTTACAGGGTCAACTTGCTTTTGGCTCGTCCAGGCTATTGAATTCATCCGGGCCAACAAAATTCAAAACCCATCTTGTAGCAAAGCCATTTAAGTGGCTAAAATAAAAAATTATTTTCTGCTGTGATTGAAACCCCGATATGAATCCACATGCATGATTCAACAAAAAAAAAAATACTAAGACCAAGTCAAAACGAAACTAAGAAAGGGGAGGAAAGGGGGGAAAGGGCTTGAATGCTTACTTTTGTAGTCACTCCAAGTTCCATGGGCAAACAACCTAAGAACATCAAGGCACAGGGAATTCTCAGTTCCTTCAAGCTGTCAACGAAATTCAAAACAAATTAAATACCTGTAATACCCTCCAACGACATAGGAAAAAAAACTAGAAAAAAAGGGCAGGTGAAAATACCTCGGAGACGGTGGGCGTAGAGAGAATTTCGGAGAAGGCGAAGAGAGAAGGATGAGAAGTGGCTTCGATAATAAGCGGCCAGATAGCGGAGGCTTTTAGAGTGGATGCTTGATTTACGAAGTGATCGATGAGCTCTGCTTGTTTCTGTTCGATGTCCATAATTTAAAGCTCAAAGATGACTGAGCACTGGCCTTCACAGGTTCTAATAAAATTAATCAACGAGTTGGTAGAAACGTTGATGGTAATCAGGACATTGAGAAAGGGGGGTTGAAGATTATGGATATGATTTGGGAGACTGAAAGGGTTAGGGATTGGGAGAGGAGGAGGAGGAGGAGGAGTGGGAATTTGGCGGTGCTGAATTGCTGATGTGAAATCGAAGAATATGAGTTATTTTTTTGCTATATATGACGTGGTGAAGGTGTTTTTAGGGATTTTTTTTTCTCTCTCCTTTTCTTTTTCAGACGAACACTAGGACAGGACATATCTCATGCTTTTTACGAGGAGAACCGGGTTGTCGTCGCTTCTGTAAAACGATGGGTAAGTTCTTTTTATAATGGTTGGAATCGTAGATTCTTTTAAAAAAATATTTTTTTATTTAAAAAATAATTATAATATTTTTCATATCAGTATATTTAATTTTTATTATTATTATTAAAAATCCTTTTAAAGATGCAAAAATATGTCTTAGTCAATCTTGAGGGCATATGAAATTACAGTAAATGTTTTCTCTAATTATTATTTCTTACAAACTAGTAAAATAGGGTGATGCATTTGATGAAAATACACGCAAATCAAGCATGAATTAAAAAAAAAAAAATAACAATCAATAACAATATTTTGATGGAGAGGTGGCACCGTGAAGCATTGATTACAGCTAGGGAATGTTTGGTAAAGTCAAAAGTTTCAGGACCTGGTCAATAATAAATAAACATATTGGATGATTATTCTTAGTTTGGTTTGATTTTTATCAATAAAAACAATTAAATTAAAAGAAAATTAAACCTGGTTTAAATTAATTGATTTCAGCGTGGTTAGGTTAGGTTTTATTAACACGAAAATGGAGGGGAATTCATTTTTTTATTTTTTTAACTTTAATCATGTTTTTCTTTTTTTCATTTAATCAAAATGAAAACAAACCAAAAAAATTAAATGGAATAAAAAAAATATATAGTTTGAATCAATTTTGGTTTACCAGTTTTTTACCTCAAGAACCAAAAACCAAATTAATTTTTTTTAAAATAATTAATTAGTTTAATTGGGTTTTTTCGATTTGTTTTTTATCAATTAATTTTTTTTTAATTTTCTCGGGTTTTTAGTATTTTATTCATCCCTATAAATACTTATGATGAACTAAATTGTAGATTTTTTGGGGAAGTATATTTTATGGATGAAAAGGGGAATTAAACTACATTTGTTTCGAAGATGTAAGATCAAACTATAATATAAGCAGCATGGGTTGTAAATGTCAGCACCATGAAGTTCAAGATTTTTTTAAAAAAAATCATAAAGAAATTGGTTTAATTTTAATATCTCTAACCTTGTATATTATCGATTCCTCTTGAATTTCAAAATATTATTAATAAATCATTTCAATTAAAAATTTAAGCTATAATTAAGAGAAATTCCAATATATAACTTATGATATTATTTAATATATTTTATCAAATAAAAACCTTTTGGATTTGAAATTTATGCAAATACATATCATCTTATATTTAATTTTTATCAAATAAAATAATAAAGATAGAAAATTTTAAAATCATGACAGTTTATATTTAAAATTCCAAATCATTAATTCCAAGCAAGTGGATAATTAATAGTTTACATGATGATTTTTTTCAGGGTCTTCATGAAAAAACAAGTTGAGGCTAAGAATATTAATAAATTAATAAATATTGAACAAGCAAAACATGTAGTGTTGTGAAATGAAAAAAAAATGGTGTTTAAAATATATTGTAAAAAAAATAATATAAAGTAAAAAAAGACTTTCATACATTGTATATACTAGTTTACAATCGATCAAATATAATACAAAAATATTAATTATGTTATGGATTATTAGACACAATTTTGTTTTGGTTTTTAAATTTGTTTCTCTTTTATATTATTTTCTCTAATTTTTTATTTTATGGAACAGCAACCAAATTACGTCAAATTAAGAATCAAAGGAACTGGAAAATGCTTTTTAAGGGGTAGACGGAGAAGTTGAGGAGCAGTTAGCCTGAAAATGAAACCTTGCGCCTCCCTCGCCGTGAAGACAGCTGGTATCGTCGGTGTTGAAAGTTCAATTATTTCGTCCCATGGATTCTTAACGAGAAACACACAACTAGCTTGGATCAATTCTCTGTTTGAGTGTTTATGGTTGTTCTGGTTATTTTTAAAATTGTTTTTATTTTAAAATATATATATTTTTATTTTTTAAAAAATATTTTAATATCAATATCTAAAAACATTAAAAAAATTAATTTAAAATAATAAATAAATAAATATAGATAGAGGGAGGGAGTATTAAACAGGAAACAAGTAACGATTGAACATGATTTTTTTATGAGGAATTAATTTAATGTTATTTTTTAAAAAATAGATCTAATTTAAAGATGTTTTTGAGTGAATTTCAAGCTTTTTAATAAAATTGTTTTTTAAATTTAAATTATTGTTTTAAAATATTATATATATATATAATATATATAATATTTTAAACAAAATAATTGAAAAAAAACAACAGCTAAACGTAACCTCAAGCATCATCAATTGCGCACAGCTCCGCGGCGGCTTGCTTTTCACTGGTCCTTCAGAGACGGAGCGTTACTACCGTAAACCCCTCTTCGTAATGGAGAAAAACGTTCATTTTCCAACTGATTAAATTCGATTTTCAAGCCGCCTGATTATAACATTATACACAGCGATTCTGAGCTCCTACTCCATCCTCTCACATAAAACAGCGATGGCAACAACCCCGGTAGCCGATTCGCGTAGCAACAGAGCAGCAGTTCAAGCCACAAACGATGATGCTTCCGCCAGTAAACTGTACGCATCAATCTTACTCTTCTAATTCTCTCGATTTAAGTTATATTTACCGCAGTTTGATTGCCGAGAAAACGAAAAAACTAAAAATCAAGGAAAATATCGCCCGTCACTTATCATCACTTTTTCCATCACAGGTCTTGTGTTAAGAAGGGATACATGAAAGACGATTATATCCATTTATTTGTTAGAAGACCCGTGAGGAGATCTCCAATAATCAACCGTGGTGATTGCTTTTTTTTTTTAAGAAAAACTTCCAATATAATATTGATTGTATTTGATTAATTTCTGCGTGTTGCTTATGTTAAGGATATTTTGCGCGCTGGGCTGCTCTCCGAAAGCTTCTCTTTCAGTTTCTTGATTGTGATTCGAATATTGAAGGAAAATGCGATACAAAAAAGCAGATATTATCATTCGGAGCAGGATTTGATACCATGTATTTTCAACTACAGGTGACTGGTAGCTTGTTTCTGTGTTATGATTTTTTTTTTTTGGCATGTTCTGTTTCAATGTAACCATATAACCACATGAACTGACATTTGCGTAGAGGCACATCCTTTGTTTCAATAGTTTTTTTAATAGATGCTTAAAATGATGCAATTGTTGTTTTTTACTGTCAATTTCAAAACGTTTTGCTGCAGCAGCTCATTCATTAATTGTGCTAATAAGAACTTGATACCACTATAGGTTTGATTGGAATATTGGTGTTTTTGATGTCAGGATGAAGGAAAAGCGCCATTTTTATATGTAGAGCTGGATTTTAAGGAGGTGAGAGTCTGACGCTGAGTGTTGTCATAGAAGTTTAGTTTAAAGTTATCAATGCGCTTATGATATAAAACTAATAATGATAAAGTAAAGTATTTTCTGTTTCACTAGATTTCGGCTTACTGAGCTAGGTTAGCTATTCATCTCAAGGTTATCAATACCGTTTCGGTTGCTGTTTTGTTTTTTCTATTGGTACAAAACATTTCGGTTTCGGAGCATTTCGGTGTGCCGTTTCGGGGTTGTACTGTTCATATATAATTAATTAATTATATATGTGAAAATATTTAAAAGTGAAAAAATTAAATATATTTTTATTTTTTATAAAATAAAAGTTGGCACGATTTTATTTTTTATAATATATATTTTTTAATTTTAAGTTTTTCATTTTCAATATATCTTCTAAACATTAATATATATAATATTATATATATATATATATATATAATATATTATAATAGTGGGCGGGATAATATATATAGAATAGTGGGCGGGACCGTGAAAATGGGAGAGGCGGGAATCATTTATTTTTTCAACACCGAAACGGCACACCCGGAGTAATTCCGGGGTGTTTCGGCCGGTATTTCCAGTACCGACCGGTATTTAAAACGAGACAAAAATGACGTCATTTTGTCTCGTTTTTTCATCCGATACGAAACGTTTCTGCCGTTTCGGCCGAAACGGAACGATTTCAATAACCTTGATTCATCTGTGTATATGCTTGCTGGACCAATGATTGACTATTGACTTCCAACTAAGGTGTAATTAATGTTTTTAAATTTTAGGTAACTAGTAAAAAGGCAGCTATTATTGAAACCAGCAGTCAAATGAGGGAAAAGCTTGGTGCTACGGCCTCAATCTCACCAGGTAAGTGACTTTGGTTGCAATACCTTGAACTCCTGAGGTATTTCTTACAAAAAAAAAGAAGAAGAAAAAAACGATGAGTGGCATTTGTTTCCATTCCTGACAGATTTCTTTTATGGGGTTTGCATGAATTGCAATATTGATATGATTTCCAAAGCCTGGCTTCATTTTTGGTTTGCACTGCTTGGCTTCCTTGACCTTGCAGAGAACGGAGAAGTGCTCAGTGATCATTACAAGCTGCTCTCAGTTGATTTGCGTGATACACAAAAACTAGATGATATCATAGCATTGGCTGGTATGAATCCCAGGTATACATGCTGGTCCAATCCTCTTTTTCTTTAACCAAATCAAATTTCGTTAACTTACCTGGTTTGGAATTTGAAATTGGTTCTTGTCTGCTTCTAAGCTTGTTTGAAACCCTATTGTTCTAAGCAGTCATTATATGATGTTTTAGCTATTTCATGCATCTGAATTTCTTAAGGGCATTATGTTCATATGTGTAGGCATGTTGCTTTTGAGGCTCCTTATGCTTTTCTCAAAGCATTTGCTTTGGGTTTTGCCAATTTTGTATTTTTTTTGCACGATGTTCTGGAAACTCAGCAAATTTACTTAACCAAACAGCATCTTACTTGAGAAAAAAGTTTCTCCTGATATCCAGTTTTTTCCTGTCATTTTTCTTACGGATTTTTGTTCTGTCTTCATTATGATACTGGCATCAGCTTGCCAACATTTATAATTGCAGAATGCGTTTTAATATACCTGGATCCTGAGTCAACTCGTGGTATAGTCGGCTGGGCTTCAAAAACGTTTTCAACAGCAGCATTTTTCTTATACGAGCAGGTTTTAAACCTTCTCAAGGCTAATCGACTTAATTTTTTTTGTACATGTTAGTCACTTTTTCTTTATTTGCATTCATGTCCTGGCTTGTCTGGTTTGTTTGCTTGCAATTTGTTATATTTACATTTTATGGTTGCTGTTCAATAGATACATCCGGATGATGCTTTTGGCCAGCAAATGATCAGAAATTTGGAGGTTGAGTTTTTCTTTTTAATGTATGTATTGATTGATTGTCTTAATTCATTTTATCCTTGACATCTTTTATTGGTTGAAGTGCACAAGTAGATCCAAAATGAAATTGAACCAAGTAAACTGTCCTTTAGTCAAAACTTCCTCCTTCAAATCCAGGAAATTGACTTCCATCACTACCAACTCAAATAAATATCTTTTATTTCTTATTGACCAACTCTAACCTAAGTGCAAGGGAATGGTAGGAGTTTCCTGGCCTAACTTACTGAATCCCTAAAGAAGTTCAGATTTTAAGTTTGAGAACACTTTTGTTATATACTAGGTAATGTGTCCTCCTTTCCAGGCTACAGGCAATTTAGAGTTCCTCATGCTGAATGAGCAACTCTAACCACAGAATTCTCTGGTCCCTCGAGCAATTAAAAATATATTGCTCTAATACTGGGTGCATCTGGTTGTGCATAGGGCTCTGGTTACATGAATATTTCCCTAAATGTCTGGACCACACAACGAAAAATACCATACCTATCTGTTTGTGTTGTAAATGTGCGCTAAAGTGCCCTTTTTTATGTTTGCTTTCAGAGTCGAGGTTGTGCACTATTGGGTATCTATGACACACCAACTTTACTTGCAAAGGAAAAACTTTTTCTTGATCAAGGTTGGCAGGTATGTCTTCTGATGAGTTCCCCTTTAGAATCAAACTTGAAATCCTTACAAATAAAGAAAATAAAGTGCTGACTCAACAATGTGTTATCTGAGGGCAATGAATTTTCTAGACGTGCCAGTCACTTGATAAGTGGATCCGATTTATGAGAATAATTCAGTGATAATCATTAGATATTTTATCATAGTACATTTTGAAGCATCGGCAGTGCAGTCACTGATTATTTTATTAGTTGTTCCAATTAATTTACTTTGGGTACATGGTTTTTTGTCCAGAAGAGCATCTTGAATGGTCAATTAAATATCAATTCTGTATAGTGCTGGAGCCAAAAACTTCAAATCTGTATGGTTTTAGTCATCAGTGTTGAAGTTAATATTTGGGGGTTTTCTCTTGAAGTTAGTTTAGAATAATGTGTCTGGCAATCCTTTTTTACCTTCATTTTTATTGTTTCTTTTCTCAATTTTTTAAATATTTTTCTTGTTACAAAATATGTGAGGTATCAGAGAGCTGTTGCCCAGGACATGCTGAGAGTTTATACTGATTTTATTGAAGCTAAAGAAAGGCGCAGGTATTTGCTTTATAATCCTTGGACATTTCACAAATGCTTCATTACTTTCATTTTTTCTGTTAGAATTCTGATGTGCCCAATGGTCTATTATTGATATACTAGATAGGTGCTGGGAATTATTTCTTGTGCTTCATCAAAACTTTGCATTCAGTTTCCTAATTGTATAGGAGTAATGGGTTTTGTAAATGTGCTATGCTCCACTTCTGTGTATTTTTTGACTGAATGTAATATGGGTACATACTTTGGGATGATGTAGTAAATTACTGAGGTGATAATGCTTTTCTAGAGCTCATGGTTTTGGAAACAAGACCAGTCATCATCTGAGTACATCCTTTGGGATGACGAAATATATTAGTGTGGTAAATTTTGAAAAAAAGGACAGTGTTGTTTTTTAACTCTCCTTAGAATATGCAATTATGAACGTTGGTAAAAAGACATCTTTCTGGCTGTTTGAGAGGATGTCTGGGAGTTTAAACCTCAAAATGTTGTTCACATATTAGCCAACAAAAAATAAAATAGAGAAAAGGAAATTAAATCATGAGTGGTTAAAGAGACCACGAGCTGTCAGTGAGTCTTTCAGATTTTTTCCTTTGCAAAAGAATGAATGCTGGTGTCTTTTATGTGAAGCTTTTGGTTAGGCTGCAGTTGTGAAAAAATCTCGTAGCTGTGAAATAGTAGAGTTCATTCTTTCATTGTCTTGTAAATGATGCTTGTAGGATGATACAAAGAGAATCTCTTTACCTGTGTGGCTTTTCATCCCTCATGTCTCCTTTTTTCTTTTCTTTTTTAACTAGTTTGTTTTCTAATTTGCGTAACTGTACAACCTCTTTTTTCTTTCCCTTTTTTGCCCTGGCATGCTCCTGAGATGTTTCTCATCCACTATATTCTGGTGATCAGGATTGAACGATTGGAATTGTTCGATGAGTTTGAAGAGTGGTACATGATGCAGGCAAGTCAAATCATTCCTGTTGAAAAAGAAAGTGGAAAGTGTCACTGGTTCTTAATCAATGACAATACGTGGTATTCTATGTGCATGGGGTTCAGCCTATTAGAACTAAGCTGTGTATGCTTGAGAGTATCTGGGGAGTTGTGATTTATGTTCTGTTAGTCATAAATTCTGGTCTGGTTCGGTGTCATCATTGTTGATCTTGTCTGTCCTAATTTTTTCCCCTGATTCCTTTTTCTCAGGAGCACTACTGTGTGGCTTATGCAATCAACGATGCCATGGTATGTCTGTACATGAAACTATTCCCAAACCCTGCTTCCCCCAATTTGTTCTCCTATTGCTTGCAATGTCATTTTCCCTCAACTCCAGATTTTGTTTTTCATGTTTTAAAAATTAAACGTGAAATGCTAGTGTATTTTAATAGTAAAGGTTCACAATACATTCACTATTCCTTAGCCATTCCAAAGAAGTGGTATTGGTAATTCCATGGAGTAAATTTGAACCATGTTTCTTTTTCTTGTGAAGTTTAAGGCTTTTCTTTTCTTTTTTTGATATGGAAAACACGCTGCTGCTCAAAACTTCAAGTGATTTTGGACGTGAAAAGTTTCAGTATTAGAACAAACGAATAACTGGAAAAGTTTAGTCACAGTAATCTCTTCGTTTTCTAATTTGAATATGTCTGGATAAGGATATCAAACGCAATTTGCTCTCTGATGATGCATATGCATAGTATTTGATGCCCTGGAAGGATAAGTCTTGATATTCATATCATGGCTTACATTTTGGTAATGCAGGGTTTGTTTGGGAATTTTGGTTTTCCTAAGACCCAGCCGCACGTGATCAACTCTCCCTCGACAGTAGCATTGCCATGAACACACGAGGCCACAACAAATCAAGCTGCTGCTGTGCCAACTCTTTCTAAACAAGTTGTATTAGAGAAGCCCGCGCAACTGAAATGTGCCAGTTGACCGTGTTAGATTGCTCAGGTAAAAAAACTTGGTAAAAAGGTCTCTCAAGCCGGTAATTAGCGTGTAGCTTTGATGACTTATTGAGAATATGCCTCTATGCATATTATCTGTTTGGATTCCGCAAGACAGATCCTTTCTTCTTTCTTTTTGTGCTAGCTGTTTGGCAAAAGAAATTGTGGTGGGACCTCACCTTACAGCACCAAAACGTGTCATCACTCACTTGGGTGGGGTCTGTAACATGTGGAAAAATATATGCCCAATTGTGTGTGGTTGGTTGCTTTTTAATGTGTTTTTTCCTCGACTTCCCTTTCGCTTTTAACTTCTCCTTATCCACTTGCTTGCCTTTGTGTTTTATGTCTCTTTTGTGGATGATCAAGATACTAGTGTGGGCGCATCATCTTTTGAGGAAAGGAATGGACGATTTCTAGATTGGTAGTGAGAAGCATAGAGAGATTTAGTAGGTCTGTGGTAGAGATAATAATTAAAGTTACAGTGCTTTTCCTAATGGGAATATGCATCCCCTCTTTGGTTTGGACTAATGAATGGTGATGCTAGTTTTCTTGCACCAGGGAACATAGAATGCCTATAAAATCAAACATGGTGATAGAAGGATGTCTTGTGTCAGCCAATTTCATACAACGTGTTGCGATCTAAACACAATGAACACTAGGTTATAGACTTGGCCCAGCCTGAAAGATCAAATTGATAATTTTTGTGATTTGGGGATCGAAACGAAACGATGGAAAAACCTAGTCTTTTTCATTTTTATTAAAAAAAGCCTGTTAATTTGTATCAGCTCACTCGACTCAAATTGTATGGTTGGGGAGGGCTAGCTGCCTTCCAGACTTGGCTCAATTCCAGTCGAGTCTCCCAATGGGAAACACTGCAGAAACTCAGAGGGTGTTTGGGAGAGCTATTGCTGTAGCTTTTGAAAGTGTGTTTCGTGCCGAAATATATTAAAATGATGTTTTTTTATTTTTTAAAAATCATTTTTGATATCAACACATCAAAATGATCTAAAAACATTAACCGTATGTTTTTAAAATTCAAAAAAAAAAAAATGGACCAAAAGCACCCAGAAACGTTTTTGGGTGGCTTCCCAAACACCCCATCAATATAGCCTCTCTTTTTCCAAGAAACTCAATTTAGCTAGGCGATGGAAAAGAAGATTAAAAAAAGAGAGTAGGATTCATTATATGGATTGCCTTTTGACTGACAGATTCATCGTAGCTCACCTCTCTCCCCCCCAAGGATGGGAAACTCTGGTGGACAGTTTGTATTTTAATAAAAAAAAAAATCCTGGTTACTTATTTAAGCCCCTGTTTTTCTTGCAGATGTAGTCCTTGCATTTTATTTTATTTTTGTTAACCAAGGGTATCTTCTCCTTTCTGGCCGGGAGCGCGAAGGTAGAGCCTCCCCACAGAACAAATGCACGTCTGAGAAATGGAATTTGTATTTTCATCTTTTCCGGCACAGGGGACACTACCACCTCGACCCAATCACTTGTTGGTTAGTCCTTCTATCTGACTGGACGTAGGAAGAAAGTATCTACTTGGTCCCACTGAAATAAAAGGGTGGCCCACTGCATCGAATGTATAGATAGATAGATGTAAAAAAGTCTGATAAAATACCACCTACCCTTCTTGAGTTAGGTCTGAAAAAACGGTCCACGTTGGTTTGCTTTTTGAATGGAAACAGTACTATTATTTTACTTGGATTGCTGCCCACCCTAAATCTGTTTGTTTTCGGCTTTTTGTAGTCATCTTGGACGCTATTAATTACCAGAACGCTAATTACTCACTTGCTGCAGCTTTTACACTTCTCTGTTTGCAATTCGGAGCAGCAAATGTGGGCTGTGGACTGTTTTTCAGTTAAAATAATTTAGAAAAGTACTCGGGCCTGCCCGTACCCCAGGTTATTATTTTCAAGGGAAGAACAGCACTACACTTCTGCTTCGTAATATGTGCACTGTGATCTTCCCCGCCTCGACAAAGCTCGGTCATGGCATTCTATTTATCAGTGCGGTGTTGATAATTTTAAAGTGTTTTTGTATGAAAATATATTAAAAATAATATTTTTATTTCTATACCATCACAGTCCAAAAATATTAAAATAATTAATTTAAAGTAACCATGTTAAACCTGAATTTCAAACGCCCCCTAAACAAAAGCGGAGAGATCTTGGGCAAGAAGCTGCCTAAAGAGAAGAAAAAGGGAATATCTTGAAAGAAACATTTAAGCTCACGAAGAATCAGATGCCGGCCAGAATAGAACGGGGTCTGAAAAGGATTGGGAAAGGCATGGAATACAAACGGTGAGAGCAACCTTCAAACCGTCAATTCTTATATGCAGCAATGGCAAACCCTAGGCAAGTGCAAGACACTGTGTAAAGACGAGTCCAGGGATGACGATTCGAAAGCAAAAACTTTCCTTTGAAAGAGGATAAAAAGAAGGGCTAAGATGGTGGGGTCCAGCAAGGCTAGTAAGACCGTGGGATAGAAAATACAATCTTCCACCGTTTTCAACCACTAGCCTCTCTGCTCTTTTTTGGAATTTTGGAATTAATTTTTATTTATAAATTTACTAAAATAATATTTTTTATTTTTTTAAAATTATTTTTGAAATATTGAAAAAAAATTATATTTTTTTTCAAAATTATTTTTAAAATAGGAAGACCCTTCATCCCCTACTTTTTTTTCTTTCTAAAGGATGAACTTATTGCAAAATGCCTTTCCATGCTTGCATTTGCTTTTAAACAACAATCTTCTAAAAATCAGCCCTGGCTAGTTCATTATTCAAAGCAATGATTTCACTCTCTTTCGTGATAATTTTATTACTTCGAATTAAGTGTGAGTTTTTATATTTCAAGATTAATTATTTGTTTCATTTGGAAATAGTGTTTGGAGATTATCTTTTTATTGATTTTGATTTACTACTACTACTAATAATAATTTAATATATTTTTAACTAAAACATACTTCTGCAAAAATATCATAAGCTGTATTATTGAACACGCTAAGATAGCAACTTGTTACTGTTCTAGGACATAATAGACGAAGATAAAATATGGCCAGTTGAAGAGAAATTTAGAAACATAAGAACAAAGTTATCTTTGAAATGATATTACAGTAAATTTCTATACTTTTAAGCATAAAATACAAAAGAAACATGTCTTTTCAAGACAGTATTTAATATATTTTATTCAAAAAAATACAGCTAAAAAAACTCTCAAATCCAAATTTGGCAAACTTAGTCATACAATGATAAAACTAATTATTATTACAGTATTAAAATTCAAGTTAAAGGTATATCATTGGTTGGGTGTAAACACCCAAGAGAAAAACATATATGAATATATAAGAAATGAAAACAAAAATTCTGTTTTGAGAAAAAAAAAAATAATAATAATAAGAGGAGGTAAAACCGGTTTTAGTTAGGGTAAAACAAGGATAGGGATATCTTTAAACCAAACCCCAAACAACCACCTCATTCATGAGGAGTATAAATATAAGGAGGAGAGAGGGAGTGAGGGGATATTTTTTGATCTCCTTCCGGAACCATCTACTTTCTTCTCTTGAGAGCCGAACCCTACACCACATTTAGGGGAGAAAATCTTGTGAATGTGTGTGGAGTGAGACTTAAAAAAAAAAACTAGTAAATTGCCGAGAGGTAGGGGAAAGGGAAGAAGAAGGAAGAAAGGCAACAAGAGAGGAGAAAGAAGAGTTTCAAATTTTTCTAAAAACCTTTGTGAAATAAGAGAGGTAAGAGTTATGAAACTCTTCTCTTTTTCTTCTTAAGATATGAAACAAATGAAGAAGAAAAACCCTAGGGAAAATATACCTAAGATCCAAGCTTAATATGCTGAAAAATGTGTGTGTGTTGGCTGGAAGTTTGTGTATGTTTTGCTGGAAATTGTTAGTTGATTATGGGCTGAAATTAAGGGTTATTAAGCATGATTTATATGCTGAAAAATGTGTGTGTGTTGGCTGGAAGTTTGTGTATGTTTTATTGTTAGTTGATTATGGAAATTGGTTATTAATTATATAAAAATTGGAAGTTTGTGTATGTTTTGCTGGAAATTGTTAGTTGATTATGGGCTGAAATTAAGGGTTATTAAGCATGATTTATATGCTGAAAAATGTGTGTGTGTTGGCTGGAAGTTTGTGTATGTTTTGTTGGAAATTGTTAGTTGATTATGGGCTGAAATTAAGGGTTATTAAGCATGATTTATATGCTGAAAAATGTGTGTGTGTGTTGGCTGGAAGTTTGTGTATGTTTTGTTGGAAATTGTTAGTTGATTATGGGCTGAAATTAAGGGTTATTAAGCATGATTTATATGCTGAAAAATGTGTGTGTGTTGGCTGGAAGTTTGTGTATGTTTTGCTGGAAATTGTTAGTTGATTATGGGCTGAAATTAAGGGTTATTAAGCATGATTTATATGCTGAAAAATGTGTGTGTGTTGGCTGGAAGTTTGTGTATGTTTTGCTGGAAATTGTTAGTTGATTATGGGCTGAAATTAAGGGTTATTAAGCATGATTTATATGCTGAAAAATGGGTGTGTGTTGGCTGGAAGTTTGTGTATGTTTTGCTGGAAATTGTTAGTTGATTATGGGCTGAAATTAAGGGTATTTAAGCAGGGTTTATATACTGAAAAATGTGTATATTGACTGGAAATTCGTATGAGTTTGGGCTGAAAAATTGTTGAAGGATTGTGTACCGAAATGGGATGTTTGCAGCGCGAATCAGTGTTCGCGAATCTTTTATCGCGAAACAGTCCTCGCGAATTAGTACTCGCGAATCAGTATTCGCGAATCAGTGTTCGCGAATCAGTTATCGCGAATTAGTACTCGCGAATCAGTATTCGCGAATCTGTTCGTCAGTTATCGCAACAGTCGGAATTAATGCTCGCGAACCCGTTCTCGCGAACCAGTTTTGCGAAACTGTTCCGCTGCCAAGATAGCAACCTACAGTGAATCAATTTTGTTGTTAAATTGTGACAAAAAAAAATCTATACAGGGGTGAATTAAATGCTAATAACAAATTCACAGAGTGATGGTGGGAAAAAGAAAGGAAAAGAAATACGTGTATGTGAACATCTGATTTTGTTTGGAATAAGTGTGGTGACGAATGTGACTCAAAATACAAATTTATTGATGTGTGACCACTGATGTTGCAGGAGGTGCAATCGGAATTGGACCATCATCAAGACAAGAACAACCCACAGGCGGAGCAGGTAGGCTACTTGTGCCTTCTTTTATATATATATATATATGGTAAACAATGCAATATCTTGTCTTGAATATTATTATCATGTGATATTATGAAAAAAAAAAAGAAGAAGAAGAAGAAGAAGAATTGATTAGCTTCGGCTAATGGCATCCAAATGGATGGCCGGAACAATGAATTGATTAGCTTCGGCTAATGGCATCCAAACGGGATGGCCGGAATAATGAATTGATTAGCTTGGGCTAATGGCATCCAAACGGATGGCCGGATCAAAGAATTGATTAGCTTCGGCTAATGGCATCCAAACGGATGGCCGGAAAAATGAATTGATTAGCTTCGGCTAATGGCATCCAAACGGATGGCCGGATCAAAGAATTGATTAGCTTCGGCTAATGGCATCCAAACGGATGGCCGGAACAATGAATTGATTAGCTTTCGCTAATGGCATCCAAACGGATGGCCGGATCAAAGAATTGATTAGCTTCGGCTAATGTAAATAGAAATGATGACGGGGTGAGTGAACGGTTAACCTTGGCTAGTGGGCCTCGGCTAGTGATGCTATAAGAGGATAGCCGAGTGAAGTTTTTATGGTGTTTTGAATCTATTTACTATGAATATAAAGAAATGATAACTATAAAAGTTTTATTTAACTGCCAAATTTTATAATTGTTATTATTACTATTATTAACAAGTAATTATATTTTCTTAAATGTTTTGCACTGCAGCAGGGACTACCCATCCACGAGATGTTTAGGAATCCGTTATACGGGGACCTACTTTTGCAAGGAACTATGTAGATATATGTTAAAATCTCAATGTATTTTTGTATGAAACAATGTATTGAATGTTTAACTTTTAATGAATCTTTTTGTATAAATTTCTTATAGTTGCTGAAAGGATATGAATGTAAACTCTTGTATCTATATATAAGTAAAATTGTAATATACACTTCTCAATATGCAAATAGTATTATGTCTTTAACTAAGAACCACTGTTAATCGAAGTGAACATATGCTGGAATGAATTATGGAATTATTATATTAATTCTGGATGTGGTTGTGGACGAGATGTGATTTAAATTGTGTACATGTGGTGTTATTGATAACTTGGAGATCTTCCGATATAGGGGAGACTCTGTCGAAATTGCGAAAAAAAAAAAAAAAATGGGGTCATTACAGTTGGTATCAGAGCGCCTGGTCTTGATCCTGAGGATCGATGATAATTACAATGTTTTGGTAAATTGCAGGATGGTACACACCCGACAAGGGACACGAACTGAGCCGCCCTCCTTAGGAAGGAGGGGTGGAAACCAAGACAATCAAGTCTGGCAAGATGAAGATCCCTTAGATGATACGGCATCTCATGCGCCAGTAATATCACCTGAAACCATGCAGGGGGAAGCTGCATTAGCAGGAGAAAGCGAAAGGCCCAAACAGACAGAGGGAGTCCCCCCTGTTGCAGCAGAACTACCAGAAAGATCAGAAGCACAACCATCAATAAATCCAACGGGTGTACCTCCACAATATGTGGACCCGGGACTTCTTGCACAAATAGTTAAAGCAGTAATGGACGGCATGGCGGGTTCAGCGACCCAGACAACTCCCACCACGCAGATTCCACAGGCAGTCCCAATGACTAGCATGACCACGGATAACGTTGTGCCGCTGGTACGACTAGTCAAGAGTATGAGGGAAATGGGTTGTGAACCGTATACAGGGGAGCAAGATGCAGAGATAGCTGGAAGATGGATTAGGAAGGTAGAAAAGACTATGATTCAAATAAGCATACCTGAGAATCTGAGGGTAAATTGTGCAGCTCAATTATTATCTGATAGGGCCATGACATGGTGGGAAACAGTTCAGTTGAGACGTGCAACCGAGACACTAATTTGGAGTGATTTCAAGACAGAGTTTGAAAACCAGTTCTACTCCAAATACCATCGCAAGGTGAAAGAACAAGAATTCTTAGCATTAAGTCAGGGTGATATGTCAGTATTGGAATACGAAAGGAGGTTTCATGATCTCTCATTGTTTGCCCCTCACTATGTGCCGACAGAAGAACATATGATTGAGAAGCTGAGAGATGGTTTTCGACAAGAATTGAGACAAGGATTAATCGCCTTGCGATTTAAAACTGTGAGAGAGTTGATTGAAGCTGCCCAAGCTCTGGAAGCATGCATTGAAGAAAGCCAAGGGGGACAGCGGAGTATAGGCAAAAAGAGAGATGGGGGATATTTCAGCGGCAGACCACCATTTCCGAAGAAAGGAAAGAGTGGAGTGTTTGAACAGCACAAGAAAAAGGAGAATTTGATGTTTCCGCATCGACAACAGTCAAGTGGGAGAGTGATAGCTGGACAGGCACACTCGAGTGAAAACTCTGCAACGGGGATCGGTGATCGCAAGAGTGTTGAGTATCCTCTCTGTAAAAAGTGTGGACAAAAACACCCTGGGGATTGCTCAGTTTCTTCCGGGCGATGCTTTGTGTGCAGAGGAGAAGGACATAGGTGGAGGAATTGCCAGTATTTGAGTCAAGGGTGCCATTACTGTGGTGAGAGGGGTCATTTCAAGAGGGACTGCCCTAAAAGAGACACTGTACAGATTCAAGGCTATCGGCAACCTAGTCAGAGCCATCAACAGTCAGTCACTGTGAATAGGCCAGCGAGATCTTCTCAATCAGGAGCAAATTCTAGTCGAGGAAGACTGAGAGCACAAAATGATCGGACCCCGGGGAGGGTCTTTCACCTGACACAAGAGGAGGTCAGGGCTGCATCGGATGTGGTGGCAGGTACACTGACATTGAATGATTTTAATGTGCATGTGTTGTTTGATCCAGGCGCCACCCACTCATTCATTAGTAATAGAATTGTCACTAAACTGGGAAAGGGAGTAGAAATATTAGAGAAGGGGTTCTTGATTGGAACTCCAATGGGAGATATGGTTGAAACAAACATTATGTATGTAAATGTAGGGGTTAGTCTATCGGGGTGTAAAACAGAAGTAGACCTGATTCCCTTAGAGTTGCATGATTTTGACTTAATCCTAGGTATGAATTGGTTAAGTAAATACAAGGCTCTGATAGATTGCTACGCTAAAACTGTTACTTTCCAAACCCCTAAGGGTGAGAGAAAGACTTTTGAAGGGGAGAGAATTCTCAAACCGATTGCTTTAATATCGGGAGTTACAGCCCAAAAACTTTTAAGAAAGGGGTGTATGGGATACTTCGCATACATTTTAAACTCTGATGATGAAGGTCCAAGATTAGAGAATATTCCTGTAGTAAAGGAATTTCCAGATGTATTTCCCGAAGAATTACCGGGACTACCCCCAGAGCGTGAGGTAGAAGTGACCATAGACACTTATCCTGGAGTTCCACCCATAGCTCAGCAACCTTACCGGATGGCTCCAGCAGAATTGAATGAGTTAAAGACTCAATTACGAGAATTGTTAGACAAAGGGTTTATACGACCTAGCAATTCTCCTTGGGGAGCACCAGTACTGTTTGTAAGAAAGAAAGATGGAACCCATAGACTTTGTATTGACTATCGGCAGCTAAACAAAGTGACAATGAAAAACAAGTACCCTTTACCTCGGATAGATGATTTGTTTGATCAATTAAAGGGAGCGAGGGCATTTTCGAAGATAGATCTGAGATCAGGGTATTATCAGATGAAGATTAAAGAAACGGATGTGGCAAAGACCGCCTTTAGAACTCGATACGGACATTATGAATTTTTGGTGCTACCATTCGGGTTGACAAATGCCCCAGCCCTTTTCATGGACTTAATGAATCGGGTTTTCCAACCATACCTTGATAAGTTTGTGGTAGTATTCATTGATGATATACTGGTATACTCAAATTCTTTTGAGGAACATGAGAGACACTTGAGGCAAACTTTACAAACCTTGAGAGATCACCAATTATATGCAAAGCTAAGTAAATGTGAATTTTGGCTGGAAAAAGTGACGTTTCTAGGACACGTCATTTCAGCCGAAGGTGTTTTTGTAGACCCCCAAAAAGTTGAATCAGTTCTGAAGTGGGAAAGACCGACTTCGGTCACTGAAATACGTAGTTTCCTGGGACTTGCAGGATATTATCGAAGGTTTATCAAAGATTTTTCTCTGATTGCAACTCCTTTGACCCAGCTAACTAGGAAGAATAAGAAATGGGAATGGTCTGATGAATGCGAAAAAAGTTTTCAAGAATTGAAGAGGAGACTCACCACTGCTCCAGTGTTAACCCTTCCTTCAGGAACCGAGGGTTTTGTGGTATATAGTGATGCTTCGGGAAAGGGTTTAGGTTGTGTTCTGATGCAACATGGGAAGGTGATTGCCTATGCATCAAGACAATTAAAGACTCATGAGATGAACTACCCAGTGCACGACTTGGAGTTGGCGGCTGTAGTATTTGCCTTGAGAATATGGAGACACTATTTGTATGGGTCTCGAACTCAAATTTTTACTGATCATAAGAGCTTGAAGTATCTGATGTCGCAAAAGGAGTTGAACATGCGACAAAGAAGGTGGATAGAGCTCATTAAAGACTATGATTGCACTATAGAATACCACCCGGGGAAAGCAAATGTGGTGGCAGATGCCCTTAGTCGTAAAAATAAAGCCACCCTGGGAGGGGTAGTAGTGGAAAAGGAGCGACAATTGGCGAAATTGAAAGAGATGCGTGTAGACCTGGACATTAATGTCAGAGGAGGGTTAGTGGCCCAATTATTGGTGCGGCCAATGTATCGAGAACAGATACTGCAAGCTCAATTTCATGACAGGGTAGGGTCCAAGCTTAGGGAGAATGTGGAGGCTGGGGTAGAAAAGAAATTTCGAATAGCGAATGATGGAATTTTGATGATGGGACAACGACTGTTTGTACCTAATGATGAAACAGTCAAACGAATGGTTCTACAAGAAGCACATGAGTCCAAGTTCTCCATACACCCTGGAAGCACTAAGATGTACCAAGACTTGAAACACCTCTATTGGTGGCCTAAAATGAAAAGGGAAATAGCTGAGTATGTGTCAAAGTGTGGGGTATGCCAACAAGTCAAGGTTGAACACCAAAGGCCTGCGGGACCGTTACAACCATTACAAATTCCAGAATGGAAGTGGGAGATGATCACCATGGATTTCGTGTCAGGACTTCCCAAAGGGAAGAAAGGCAATGACGCAATATGGGTCATTGTGGATCGATTGACGAAATCCGCATTATTCTTGCCTATAAAGATGACTGATTCGGTAGACAAGCTTGCCAAGGTCTATATAAATGAGGTGGTACGTCTACATGGGATTCCGGTGTCCATTGTATCTGATCGAGATTCCAGGTTTACCTCTCGACTTTGGCCGAGTATACAAAGTGCCTTGGGGACAAGATTAGATATGAGCACTGCGTTTCACCCTCAAACGGATGGTCAATCAGAAAGAGTTATTCAAGTTTTGGAAGACTTATTACGGGCCTGTGTACTAGAATTTGGAGGAAACTGGGAGGAACACATGGCATTGGTGGAATTCACGTATAACAATAGTCATCAAGCCACAATAGGGATGGCCCCATATGAAGCCTTGTATGGTAGGAGGTGCAGAACTCCTTTGTGTTGGGAGGAAATTGGGGATCGGAAGTTATATGGTGCGGAATTGGTCCAAGTCACTACGGAGAAAGTGAGAGTTATCAAGGATCGTATCAAAGCTGCACAGGATAGACAGAAGAAGTATGCTGATGTAAGGAGAAGACCCCTTGAGTTCAGGACGGGGGACCAAGTGTTCCTGAAGGTAGCTCCATGGAAGAATATATTACGGTTTGGATTGAAAGGGAAGCTAACTCCCCGCTACATTGGACCCTTCGAGATTTTGCAGCGAGTAGGACCAGTAGCCTACAAAGTGGACTTGCCCCCACAATTAGCCAAGGTCCATGATGTGTTTCACGTATCCCTATTAAGGAAGGCTGATGTGGATCCCACACGAATTCTACCCCAGATTCCAGTAGAAGTCAAGGAAGACTTAACATTGGAAATGAGGCCCATAAAGATACTAGATCAGGGGGAGAAGGTGTTACGGAACAAAAAGATTCCCATCGTTAGAATCTTATGGCGAAATGCTCAAATAGAAGAGGAGACTTGGGAAAGGGAGGCTGAGATGAGGAAAAAGTATCCCAATTTGTTTAAACCACAAGGTATGGAGTGTTAAACCCCTTAAATTTCGAGGACGAAATTCATATTTTAGAGGGGGAGAATGTAAACACCCAAGAGAAAAACATATATGAATATATAAGAAATGAAAACAAAAATTCTGTTTTGAGAAAAAAAAAATAATAATAATAAGAGGAGGTAAAACCGGTTTTAGTTAGGGTAAAACAAGGATAGGGATATCTTTAAACCAAACCCCAAACAACCACCTCATTCATGAGGAGTATAAATATAAGGAGGAGAGAGGGAGTGAGGGGATATTTTTTGATCTCCTTCCGGAACCATCTACTTTCTTCTCTTGAGAGCCGAACCCTACACCACATTTAGGGGAGAAAATCTTGTGAATGTGTGTGGAGTGAGACTTAAAAAAAAAAAAACTAGTAAATTGCCGAGAGGTAGGGGAAAGGGAAGAAGAAGGAAGAAAGGCAACAAGAGAGGAGAAAGAAGAGTTTCAAATTTTTCTAAAAACCTTTGTGAAATAAGAGAGGTAAGAGTTATGAAACTCTTCTCTTTTTCTTCTTAAGATATGAAACAAATGAAGAAGAAAAACCCTAGGGAAAATATACCTAAGATCCAAGCTTAATATGCTGAAAAATGTGTGTGTGTTGGCTGGAAGTTTGTGTATGTTTTGCTGGAAATTGTTAGTTGATTATGGGCTGAAATTAAGGGTTATTAAGCATGATTTATATGCTGAAAAATGTGTGTGTGTTGGCTGGAAGTTTGTGTATGTTTTGCTGGAAATTGTTAGTTGATTATGGGCTGAAATTAAGGGTTATTAAGCATGATTTATATGCTGAAAAATGTGTGTGTGTTGGCTGGAAGTTTGTGTATGTTTTTCTGGAAATTGTTAGTTGATTATGGGCTGAAATTAAGGGTTATTAAGCATGATTTATATGCTGAAAAATGTGTGTGTGTTGGCTGGAAGTTTGTGTATGTTTTGCTGGAAATTGTTAGTTGATTATGGGCTGAAATTAAGGGTTATTAAGCATGATTTATATGCTGAAAAATGTGTGTATGTGTTGGCTGGAAGTTTGTGTATGTTTTGCTAGAAATTGTTAGTTGATTATGGGCTGAAATTAAGGGTTATTAAGCATGATTTATATGCTGAAAAATGTGTGTGTGTTGGCTGGAAGTTTGTGTATGTTTTGCTGGAAATTGTTAGTTGATTATGGGCTGAAATTAAGGGTTATTAAGCATGATTTATATGCTGAAAAATGTGTGTGTGTTGGCTGGAAGTTTGTGTATGTTTTGCTGGAAATTGTTAGTTGATTATGGGCTGAAATTAAGGGTTATTAAGCATGATTTATATGCTGAAAAATGGGTGTGTGTTGGCTGGAAGTTTGTGTATGTTTAGCTGGAAATTGTTAGTTGATTATGGGCTGAAATTAAGGGTATTTAAGCAGGGTTTATATACTGAAAAATGTGTATATTGACTGGAAATTCGTATGAGTTTGGGCTGAAAAATTGTTGAAGGATTGTGTACCGAAATGGGATGTTTGCAGCGCGAATCAGTGTTCGCGAATCTTTTATCGCGAAACAGTCCTCGCGAACTATTACTCACGAATCAGTGTTCGCGAATCAGTTATCGCAAATTAGTACTCGCGAATCAGTATTCGCGAATCAGTGTTCGCGAATCAGTTATCACGAAACAGTCCTCGCGAATTAGTACTCGCGAATCAGTATTCGCGAATCAGTGTTCGCGAACCCGCTCTCGCGAACCAGTTTTGCGAAACTGTTCCGCTGCCAAGATAGCAACCTACAGTGAATCAGTTTTGTTGTTAAATTGTGACAAAAAAATCTATACAGGGGTGAATTAAATGCTAATAACAAATTCACAGAGTGATGGTGGGAAAAAGAAAGGAAAAGAAATACGTGTATGTGAACATCTGATTTTGTTTGGAATAAGTGTGGTGACGAATGTGACTCAAAATACAAATTTATTGATGTGTGACCACTGATGTTGCAGGAGGTGCAATCGGAATTGGACCATCATCAAGACAAGAACAACCCACAGGCGGAGCAGGTAGGCTACTTGTGCCTTCTTTTATATATATATATATATGGTAAACAATGCAATATCTTGTCTTGAATATTATTATCATGTGATATTATGAAAAAAGAAGAAGAAGAAGAAGAAGAAGAATTGATTAGCTTCGGCTAATGGCATCCAAATGGATGGCCGGAACAATGAATTGATTAGCTTTGGCTAATGGCATCCAAACGGATGACCGGAATAATGAATTGATTAGCTTTGGCTAATGGCATCCAAACGGATGGCCGGATCAAAGAATTGATTACGCTAATGGCATCCAAACGGATGGAAAATGAATTGATTAGCTAATGGCATCCAAACGGATGGCGGATCAAAGAATTGATTAGCTAATGGCATAAACATGGAAATAATTGATTAGTTTGCTAATGGCATCCAAACGGATGGCGGATCAAAGAATTGATTAGCTTCTAATGTAATTAGAAATGATGACGGGTGAGTGAACGGTTAACCTTGGCTAGTGGGCCTCGGCTAGTGATGCTATAAGAGGATAGCCGAGTGAAGTTTTTATGGTGTTTGAATCTATTTACTATGAATATAAAGAAATGATAACTATAAAAGTTTTATTTAACTGCCAAATTTTATAATTGTTATTATTACTATTATTAACAAGTAATTATATTTTCTTAAATGTTTTTCACTGCAGCAGGGACTACCCATCCACGAGATGTTTAGGAATCCGTTATACGGGGACCTACTTTTGCAAGGAACTATGTAGATATATGTTAAAATCTCAATGTATTTTTGTATGAAACAATGTATTGAATGTTTAACTTTTAATGAATCTTTTTGTATAAATTTCTTATAGTTGCTGAAAGGATATGAATGTAAACTCTTGTATCTATATATAAGTAAAATTGTAATATACACTTCTCAATATGCAAATAGTATTATGTCTTTAACTAAGAACCACTGTTAATCGAAGTGAACATATGCTGGAATGAATTATGGAATTATTATATTAATTCTGGATGTGGTTGTGGACGAGATGTGATTTAAATTGTGTACATGTGGTGTTATTGATAACTTGGAGATCTCCCGATATAGGGGAGACTCTGTCGAAATTACGAAAAAAAAAAAAAAAAAAAAAAAAATGGGGTCATTACATTGGGCTAAACCAAATCAGTGTAATGATACAAATATTACACTGGTTATTGATCCAAGTTAATATATGAATAAAAAAATATTTTTATCGTAACTTTAAAGCCTAATTTGGAGGTAGATTCGAGAAAAAAACTTGGAATACATGTTAAAAAAATCAACATAAAATTATAATAATTATTATTATATTTTAAAATTTTGATTTGAGGGTGGCAAAGCCAAGGACCTAAATTAGAAGGGTTGAACTTGGTTGAGTTAAAGATATAATTGTTTAAAGCCCAATTTGAGAATAGAGTCATGGCAATGTTGAAGTCACGAGTAGAGTATTAACCTAGCCAACCTATTTTCTTAATAAATATTAAAAAAACCTTGTTTTGATCATTTTTTTCAAAAATACAAATGAGTCCTAACCCGTGTTTTTTTCCGGGTTGACCTGAATTTTTTAACAAGGAGTTAATCGTTCCTTCATTTATTTTTATTAAACCTGTACCAGTTCAAGACGCGAGTCATGCCACGAAGCTAAGTCCTGATTCTATAACCAAGACTATCGTAATATTATTAATTTTTACGTTCAATATAAACTAATGTGTGTGTATAAGTTTGGTAACGATATATTTTAAATGTAAAATAATTGTTTTTATTCACCCGCACCGACCAAATAATATACAAAAATAAATATCTAGTCTTGTAAATCATTACCGGAGACAACTCTACCATCTGTTTTATCCTCGCTGCCTCTATCTATTTTTGCTTAGCTAGATACTAAACACTCTACAAACAGTACAACACTTGTGCCGGGGAGAAATTGCCTTTTTAGTATATTGTTTTGGATTCGAAATTAGGAGGGTTAGGTCGAGAAAAATCGTAGGTTTTCGTTCGAAATAAAATTAGGAGGAAATTCATTTTTCTTGCCGTAACGATTAACATGTTGGCTGTATTGATTGGTTGTGAAGAAATGTGCTCGAGACGTCGCTTGCAAGAAATTTTTGATTGTTTTTCAAGCTTTTAAAATCTTTCTCTCCCCTGGAGATGGCTGTAATAATCAAAATTACCAGTAAATTAATCATGTTTTTTTATATATATAACCAGTATGTTTGGTTAATTTGTGTGCACTACAATTAATTTCTAGATCCGTTGAATATCCTGTCCAATAAATATATAAAATATTGTGGGGATAATAAACATTCATTGACAAGACTTTTGTGATAAAACTTCATCGCATATGGTTGTCCCATTCTACTAAATACCTAATAATACAAAGAAAGATCCAAGAAACAATAATAATAATATATATATATATATATAATTTCTAAGATGGGCTGGAAGAAGGATCCAACATCAAAATTTAAAATAAAAAAATATCAGAGACTAATCACATGAATTTGAAGTGGAAAACCATGTAAATCTTCAGTGGTCATCATCTTAACAATTATAAAACTCGAACTTAAAACTACAGGAAGAGCAATCATCTTAGAGGGTGTTTGGGATTGTTGTTGCGGTTGCTTTTCAAAAAGTTTTTCGTGCCGAAATATATTATAATGATATTTTTTTATTTTTTAAAAATTATTTTTGACATAAACACATCAAAATGATTTAAAACACCAAAAAAAATTAATTTTTATTGAAAAAAGAAATTGCACCGCGGCCAAACACAGGTTTAGCCGCAGTGCCAAACAGGCACTTAGTTTCGAGTTCTTGCTAGATATTTAGAAATTTTATTCTTGTTTTTACATTTAAAAGTAATATTTTATTCTAGTTTCTTTATTCAGTCTTATAATAAATTATGATTTTTTTATTAGAGAAAGATAAATAAAGAAATTAGAATTTTAAGTATCTTTTCATAATCACAATATTCTTATTTCTCGAAGATTTTAACTTGAAACCCAATTAATTTTTATAATCTTAACTTGTTACCATTTTCTCTCCATCACATAAATTAAGCATCTAAATATAAATAAAAAAGAAAAATAAATAAATAAATAATCGCAATAGTTGATTAATAAACAAGGCCCACAGAATTTGACAAGAGATCCCCACCCATGATCCTCCCCTCTTCTCCCGCACCCCATGACCTCTGCCTTGGTCAGCAAAAAACAAAAACACGAAACACACTTCCCCTTCAATAACTAATTTATTATATCACTAATTACTTCTTTTTAGCATTGGATTTAATGATTAAGGAATTAGTTATCCTAATTATCATGTCAAGTTCCCAACAACAAATCTTAAGTATACTAATTCATGATGCGAATTAAATTATAATTTCATTTATAATAGACGTAGATATTTTTTAATATCAAATATTAATTTTTAAATAATCCGATTAAAATTTATTCTTAATGTAAAAAAACTAATCCAACAATATTTTAATATATTATTATAATATGTTAATTACAATGAAAAAAACAAGAAGAAAAAAACAGAGAAAATATAGGACATGGGGACAGAAACAGCACAGTCCAATGAACACCCTCCTATAACACTTCACTCTCTCGCTCTCGCTCTCGCTCTCGCTCTCTTACAAAGAATTCAGGCGCCACTACCTTGATACGCGCCACCCATATACATACGCGACGCAGCTAGTATTCTCTACCTAGCTATATAAACTTCACCATTACTATTCTCTATATAACATTTCCTTTTGTTTCTGAACATGGGTTGCACGGCGTCGAAGCTAGATAACGAGGACACGGTACGGCGGTGCAAGGAGCGCCGCCGCCTAATGAAAGAAGCAGTCTACGCCCGCCACCACTTAGCTGCTGCACACGCAGACTACTGCCGTTCACTCCGAGACACTGGCTTTGCTCTATGCGCTTTTGCAGCCGGTGAATCCCTCTCTGTTTCTGACCAAACCCCTGCTGTTATCCTCCACCCTCCCACAGCAACCAGCCCGACTCCTCCTGTCAGTGCTATCCCTCCACGTGCAACACCCTCCCCTTCACCCTCCCTCCATCCTCCAACACCTACCCCTCCATTTTCTCCCGCCATAGCTAGCTCTAAACCTCCTCATATTCTTTCTTCAAATATGCACTCTCTGTCTAGCCGCCGCCGCCGCGGCAAGCCTCCGAAGCTTCCTCATATTCTTTCAGAATCAAGCCCTTCAGTCTCTCCGAAATCGAATTATAATTATCCTACTGCTTTTCAAAATCATTCAACTTATTCTACAACGCCTTCTCAAGCTTCTTCTGTATGGAACTGGGAAGATTTCTACCCTCCTTCCCCTCCAAACTCAGAATTCTTCGCTCGAAAAGCCAACCACAACTACAACCAACAGCAACAGCAACAGCATCCCCATTCAGACATTGATGGCGGGTCTTCATCAGATGCAGACGAGGATGTTGCAACAGAGAGATTCTCAGAGTATGACTTCTTTAACGAAAAGCAAAACACACAGCATAAGAAGCAGCAGCAACAAAATTATAGCGAGACGGAGCAAGAGGAAGTTCAATGCAGTGAATGGGGAGATCATGATCATAACAGCAACACAACAACATCATCAGATGAAGATAATAATACCGAGTCCAGATCGGAGATCGGAGCCCGGTCCAATTTCGGGTCAGTCAAGCACCCTTCGCAGCAACAGCCACACCCACAACAATCTGATAAGGCTTTTGGTAATTCGGAAAACAAGTCTGAGGCGGGATCCTCGACGACCAGTTATAGGACCGGAGAGGTTTCTAATATGATGGTTGTCAGACATAAGGATTTAAAAGAAATTGTTGAGGCTATTAGGGAGAATTTTTACAAGGCGGCAGCTGCTGGAGATCAGGTTTCAGAGATGCTTGAGATCGGTAGAGCTCAGCTTGATAGAAGTTTCCGGCAATTGAGGAGTAAACTTCAATTTTTTCTTAAAGGCTTCTTTTCTTCTTTACATTTTGTTGAATTGTTCTGCATTTTAGAGTTGATTTTGATTATAATATAATATTTGGGTTTTTCTCTGATTGTTGCAGAGACTGTGTATCATTCGAGTAGTGTTTTGAGCAACTTGAGCTCGAGTTGGACTTCAAAGCCACCGCTGGCCGTCAAGTATCGTCTCGATACCGATTCACTGAATGAACCTGGTGGTCCAAGAAGTCTTTGTTCTACTATGGAACGGTTGTTGGCCTGGGAGAAGAAACTCTACGACGAAGTTAAGGTAAGTTTTGCACCACAAATCGAATGGTTGTGATTTTTGTCTAAAAAATTAGCATTACTCTTTTTACAATATGTTCTTTCTTTCTTTTTCATTTTTTTTCAGCTCTCTCTCTCTCAATTAACCTTACCATATTTTGATTGATGTTTTTGGGGTTAAAAACTGCGTTGAATTGCGTAGGAGTGCGGTAGTGAGGTTAGCGTTTAGTCCACCGCAGTTTTTGACTTCGATGACCCAATTTGCCCCCCTTTCCTGTCAGGTCTTGTCTGATTGTTTTAGCTAAGATTTGAAACTGTTTGGGTGTTTTGTGTTTAATTACATATTTATATAAGTGATTTGCATGATATAATGAAATTGTTTTTCTTAAAAAAAAACCGTTTTTTAGTTTTCTTTAGGTAAAAAACTACTTTAATGCCGACACATGCAAATGGTTTTTTCTGGGAAAAGATCACTGACCAATCTTAATTGTGTGGTTAGAAAGTTGCTAGCACTAATGACTGTTGATGCGATTGAATTTCCGGATCATGAACCTGTTTTTATCTTTATTGCAATAGTAATTATTTTTTATTGAAAAATAAACTGAAATAACATTATTTTTCTTAAAAAAAAACTTATTATTAATTATTGACACATGAAAATAATCTATTTTTGTTTTTTAAAAAAAACAAACTGCCATTATACCTCATGTTGAAGTTTTACATGGAGGAGTACTTAACCTGTCTAAAAATGTGTCAAATCAGGTTTATCCCAGCTAATGTGAACAGTTTTTGGTCATTTTCCTTGAATTATCTGTCTATTTTGATTTGTTATTGTTAAGGACTAGAATGCCCCCGACAACTTGTCAGAAAGACAAGGACTGGTTGCTGTTTTCTCTAGGAACATGTTAGTGGGCGGTCCAACTAACCAGGGTACTTTTTTTCCATCAAGTTGATGCATTTGTTGCATCTGAATTTTAGTGTCCAGATGTATTAGTGTTGATGAGTGCTAATGCATAGAACGATTTGTTAATGTACTTTTGTAGGCTAGAGAAGGTGTTAAAATTGATCATGATAAGAAGCTAATGACTCTACAAAGTCAGGAATACAAGGGGGATGAAGCAAAGCTAGACAAGACCAAAGCTGCTATAACAAGACTGCAATCTCTAATTATTGTTACATCTCAGGCTGTTTCTACCACCTCAACGGCTATCATTGGTCTTAGAGACAGTGATCTTGTTCCTCAGCTAGTTGAACTCTGTCACGGGTATGCCACTTCATTTTTCAGCTTTTATGAGTAAGTTATGTTTATGCACAAATATGAGATCAATCTGCATCAACAATTTTTGGGGGTCGGAAGGCCACATAGCTTCAATCGTATTGCTATCCAGTTTCCTAATTCTCTGTTGCCCAGGTCAATTTTTTTCAACTATTTCTATAATCAAGAACCATTTCTAAGTAAGCTGATAGTATATTCTCAAAAGAGGCATTTTCTACCTTTATATTTCTATTTGAAGAGCGTGCCTCTCACTGGTTGATCTGTTCATACTACCGAATTAAATCATGAGTTTCATAGTCAAATATCCTCGCTTGAGATAAGACCTTTGCAGCTTGCCTTGGTAGGTGAAGCATTATATAGGATAGCACTGGCATGCCAGTTGCTTCATCCAGTCTGCAGCCACATGTGCGCTGCCCTCTTTCACTGCCCATTGCTAAACTACCTCTCAAAATCAAGCAGTGGCCCCACCCCCCCAGTGATTTTGTTTCATCTTACTGGTGGGGCCTTTTGAGGTTAAAGTTAATTGATGGGCGGAAAGTTTGGTGGAAGGGACTTGAGTATATATGACCCACCGTTGTAGATTGCTGGATTGTTAGCCTCATTTCTTGATGTGATAAACTCAACTACCATTTTATTCCTAGGCTTGTAATTTTGATTCCATCATTAATCGATCAACTCTATTAAGTACTAGGGTTACTCTAGTGTTTGGGTGCGAGCGTGTTTTTTATGTTTTGGAATATTTGACCATTTGATGATCAACAGTCCTAGGTAAGGCCACTGTAGATTGTGACATCCATTTTACAGCATCCGAGGGTTCATTTTACATATTTATAGCTTCCAGCTGCCGTACAAGGCCTTGTGATCGATGATAATTTGGCAATGCTAGCTTCTGGTACTGCTGTAGGGTGTTGAGAAAAGTCAGGAAGAGAATCGGGTGTGGTTATTATTTGCTGTGCCAGTGAGCTCATAGTTTATGTTTGAAAGCTTGTTGATTAATGAACTAGCAGGCACCATTTATGTCCATTAAAAGACTGAATATGCTTCTCCCATGAATGTAAGCGCTCTAGAACCCAGACATGACTTGACAATCATAATCAGATCAGATATATTTGAGAAACATCGCCTGCACCATGCCTCTATGGCAGCTTGGTGTCGTCGTGACTTGAAAGATGAAATTTTGAGCTGCTAAAATGACATCCATCTAGACTGATATATTTATGAATCTGATTTGAATGCAGGTTCATGTACATGTGGAAGTTAATGCATCAATACCATGAAGCTCAGAACCACATTGTGCAGCAAGTCCGCGGCCTTGTGAGCCAGTCAGCCAAGGGTGATTCGACTTCTGAAATGCACAAGCAGGCTACACGTGACCTTGAATCAGCTGTTTCTGCTTGGCACTCCAGTTTCTGCCACCTAATAAAGTTCCAGCGGGACTTTATTCAATCCATCCATGGCTGGTTCAAGCTCACCCTTATTCCTGTAAGCAATGACAACATGAATGCCAACATGGAACCCTCTGATGTATATGCCTTCTGTGATGAGTGGAAGCTTGCCCTTGACCGTGTCCCAGACACAGTAGCTTCAGAAGCCATCAAGAGCTTTATCAAAGTTGTCCATGTGATATCTATGAAACAAACTGAAGAGCTCAAGATTAAAAAGCGAACTGATACTGCATCAAAGGAGCTGGAAAAGAAGGCTTCCTCTCTTCGCAGCTTAGAAAGAAAGTTCTACCACTCATACTCCATGGTTGGCATTGGACTTCCTGATACTGGTGGATCTGATAGTGGACAGGTATTGGATGCTCGTGATCCACTGGCTGAAAAGAAATCAGAGCTCGTAGCCTGTCAAAGGCGTGTGGAAGATGAAATGCTAAGGCATGCTAAGGCAGTAGAGGTGACAAGATCAATGACACTAAATAACCTTCAGACAGGCCTCCCTGGAGTTTTTCAGGCATTGACCAGTTTTTCTTCCTTGTTTATGGAGGCACTTGATTTGGTATGCAAGCGTTCCTACGCCATCTGATAGCTTACATAATTTTTCTTCTTGGATCTTCGCTTTAAGCTGGAATTTCATTAGGGCTGGGAATTTTTATGGCTGTGAGTTCTTATGATTGTTGTCATTATTGTTATTATTATTTTTTTGTGGGGGGGGAGGGGTTTGACATGTAAATATATGGAGCTTTTTTGCTGTTTGGTCATCCTTCCAAGTCTAAAGAGAGGGAAATGTCTCTGTACAGGAATTTGCTTGGATTGTTGTACCAGGGATTCGCAGTTTCAGCATGATTAATAAATTATCAGGGACTCGACGGCTACGGAAATCAGCTCTTCTCGATTTCTCGCAGCTCGTCTTTCCCTACTTCGGCAAGCCGGAAACTGCACAGTCGACCTAACCACTACAACTGAAAAAAGTAATTAAAATCTGAAATTAAGTAGAAAACATTTAAAATAATAAAAACATCATTTTCTAGGCCTGATTTGAAGGTATTTCGAATCTCAGCTGGCTAAATAAATCGCCCTCCTGTAAAATCAGATCTAGAGAACCATCTAGTAAAATTTAAACTCGATGCAACAATCAAATATAAAGCTGTAGTTATTTTTAAGCTATGTATTTACATATTTTATTCTATCTATCTAAGTTTATAAGTGTCGTTTGGGCAACATGTTTTATAAATATTGCCTGATCATTTCAAGAAAATAAAAATTTATACAATTTTGAAATTGTTTCTCGAAAGAATCCCTTTTCCATTCAAATCTAGAGATGCAAGGCAATTATAAAATAAGTGAGGGAAGGAAAAAGAAAGAAAGAAAGGACGGGGGTGTAGATTTGAGAATCCCATGCACATTATACAGCTTCATTGCGGAAATCTAATTAGCTTGACCAAATATTTTAGCTTTTTAAAGCCAATGATTTCTATTTCACCGGCAAGCAATAAACCTAATGAATAATAATATAATTGAACAGCCAGTTGAGTAGTCAGGTTCTCACTCATTCACTGAACAGTTCAGTCTGCAACATATATATATATATATATATATATATATATATATAGCATTCTGCACTGACAATATTGCTCGTTGAAAAACAAACTTCAGCTGTCTTTTCAAACTAGAATATATGATAATTTACCTTTTGGGAAAAGAAATTCAGTTCCTTTTTGTATTTTTTTTTTATCTTGGATCTGAAGCCCTCTGCATGTCTTCTTTGTATTACAGCAATAATCGGATCCAAGTACCAAACACTTGATGGTCTGTTATGGAACCAAATGCTTGCTAGCTAACTTGAGCTAAATAATCCCGTTACTGAACTAGAAGATGATGGGGTGGATTAAAAACACGGAACGATTGGAAAAAATGGCCATGATTGTGCCAAGTCATGTTACTTTTGTTGGAAATTATATTATGTGCCCCTCATGACACACCCATGTTCTTGATCATGCAAACCCATGACCATAAAGATAGGTCATGGAGTTTGATCATGGGGATCAATTAAAGGATCATGGCTAATTATCTCCTTGATGGAAGGAGAAAATTGGAAAATAAATTAATAAGAAGGGTCCCTAATCTACCTATAAATAAGAGCTTGTGTACTCCATCTACGGCTAATGAAGATAGGCATAGATTAGAAGACTTCTCTCATAAAATATTTTATTATTTTGTTATTGCTTTGGGAAAAGCTTAGTTGCTGCTGCAATTTGGGAGTTCATTCATTTCCGTACTTAAGCAATAATGGCTGGAGGTATTTATAATCTAAATTTTCGCTGCTATATGTATTTAGCATTTTGATTATATAAAGTATGTCTATCATGTGGTATCAGAGCCTGCCTTTATGCTATTTTGCTCAGTATATTCATTAATGATTCTCGTGTTTTTGAATCATTTATCCTGATTTTCAATTATGAAGTAGTGTTGTAATTTTACGTAAACTGTTGTAAATGACAACGTGTGTAACTAAACTGTTGTTAATGACAACGGGTGTAACTGAATAAAAAAAATTGGCGTGGAGAGGCCAGTGGCCTCTCCTTTCAGCTGGGGAAAGGCCATTGGCCCCACCCTGTGTGGTACATAGCCCTTAAAGGTCATAGGACGGTGAGAGGCCAATGGCCTCTCTCCATCAGTTTATTTGCATGACCAGTGAAGGTCGCTGGGTACTTTAAGACTCCGGCGACCCACTGGGTCGCCATGAAAGAACTGGGCGGTGATATCTGTGGCCACCGCATGAGGATCTGTGGTCGGCAATCCAGTTGCTTGCGAGGAAGACGATGGAGTTTTGGGTTACCGGGTTACAAATCCGGGTCGGGTTTCTCCAAACCCATAAGGAAACCGGATATTAAAAATGGGTGACCCACCCGTACAATAAAAAAAAAATGAATGAAAAATGAAATGGAACTACGGGTGCAAGGCTTCGAACTCATGATCTTCATGATCATTAACGCACCCTTAACCATCATGCTGTGCTTCCTTTATGGTCACACAATGTATTTTTTATTCCTTTTAAATTGTACTATATAGTATATTTTGCTGTATATTTATTTTTGCTGTATATTTATTTTATGCTTACATGATGAAGTATTTATTCCTTTTAATTTATGCTTATGTGATATAATTTAATTCCTATTATTTTATGTTATGAGGTATTAAATTAATATATTGCATTAAATTAGGAATATATTCTGTAATTTATATTATTGAAATATAAATTAATTAATGCCTAGAAACAAGAATAATTAATCAAATCATAAATGTTAGTGAATTTTATGGTACTATCCATTTTTCAATGTCTAGGAAAGTTCTGTCTAGGAAAGTCTTGGTATTTAAGCGTGTCCATTGTGACCCACCTCACTTTCCTGGGAACTTACCTGGTTGTAATTTGGAAAAATACCGTTTAATTCATATCGGTTTGTTTAATTCCTAAAGTACCTTATCTAGGCATAGATATAATTATTAGATGTTAATGAAGTAGTAATTATCATAATAATTTTAGAAATGCCACAGCGTCTAATTTTATAAATGATAGTTACATCAAGAAAATACACATGAACTTCATAAGGAAAATTAACGTCGGGTTGTAATTAATTCATAAATTTAATTGCTAATCCCCACATGGACGTTTTTATTTTTATGACATAATTAGAATAAGATAGTAAATTTCATATTTAAGAAATAAAATTTATCTTAGGCCCATAGGTATGGAAAATTTTATTTATTAAATTTTAAATTTATTAGACTTATTAATAAGCAGTAAATTTCATGCGTGATGCAACCTTTGCCCACAGGTAGGTTGAAATTTATTATTATTAAATTGACATTGGTTAATTTAAATATAGTTATTTCATAGCAATAAAGTAATTTTTAGTTTCCTTGATAATTGCAGTTATCCATTCTGCTTTGATTGAAATAGTTCCGATGCTAAATGGTAATAACTTTTCTGAATGGAAAGAAAATTTGTTTTTTACATTGGGGTGCATGGAACTTGACTTGTCGCTCCGTGAGGACGAACCACCCGCCCTAACGGACTCTAGTACGACACTAGAGATTGCTAAATGTCGCGACGGATATTTTTTACGACGCTTCGCGCCCCGCCAAACGGCGCGCGGTGAAAATGGGGTGTTTGTTTTATAGCCGTAAAATTTACGACTATAATTAAAAGGGAGTCGCCACCTAGTATTAAGGTTACTAGGAACCTATTGGTCTGCGTGAGTCTGGGTAAGGGGACTTGTTGTGCAAAGGGGAAGACGCATCACCCCCAGTGTACCCTACCTAAGGTAAGCTGCATTGTTATTTGATTGTTTTTTCTAAGTTAAAAAAAAAAAAAAATTTACTAAAAAATTTATCTGGTGTAATTTACGATGTAATTTTACACATAGAAACTCTCTCTTTTTTAGTTTTTATCTACGGATGTAATTTATGCTTTTAAATTTACATCGTAGTAAAAATATATTTTTTTATCCATGGATGTATTTTACAATGTAAATTTACACCCTGATAGATAAAATAAAAATGGTTTTGATTATTTTTGACATTTTGGCCAAATTCCAATGGATAATCATAAACTCGTTACGATATCCAATTTTGTTTTAAAAACATGAGAAAGATGCAATATTTTTTATGAAAAATATGCTTGAAAAATTTGGAATTCGGCCGTATGCACGAAAATAACACATTTTATATTTTTTTTTTGAAAATCCTTTTTTGTAATAAAAAAAAATAATAGGGAAAAAGCAAAAATAAAAATAAAAATAAAAAAAAAATAAAAATATTTTTTATTTTCTTATATTTTTTATTTTTTATATTTTTTTATATTTTTTTATTTTTTAATGGGCTGGGCTGTCACCTCAGGTGGCTCACGTGGAAGCCCAAGAGTCTTGGATGGGCTTCACCATCACGGGAAGCCCAAATGGTAGTGGTGGGCTTCCATCACGTGAAGCCCAATGGTCTTGTGTCAGGCTTTCGGCCTCGTGGTGAAAGCCCGAAGTCTGTTTGGGCGGGTTCAAAACCCGCCACTGAGCGGGCGGACACAAAGTCGCCAAGCCCTGCTCGCATGTGAGCAGGGCGCAAATCCCCATGTTCACAAGCGGTGGGAAGGAGACGATGAACAGTGGGGTTTCGAGTGTGATGGAACGCTTACTGTTAGTTGGGTAGGGATCGAGGTGGTTGTCTGGTCGTTGTGGCACCGTCAGCGGGCCTGTGGTGGCCGTGGAAGCCTCCGGTTTGGTGTTGACGTGTGCCAGAAACCACAGGGGACCTCGCCTGAAAGTGTATTTATGTTGCTGGTATAGTGGGGAGATTAACGGTGATGAAAATGGTGGTTTTAGGTGGTCTAATGGGTGTGCAACGGTGAAGAGAGAGAGAGAGGGCCGAAGTCTGCAACTTAGAGAGAGAGACGAAATCGAAGAGAGAGAGAGCAGTGTTGACGAAGAGGAAGATGATATTTTTTTTCAGATTTGTTGAGCGTGTTTTTGATGCCAAAAATCAACGTAATTTGCCTAGAATCTCTTCCTCTTTTCTGCGTTTTCTTCCCTAGTTTTCTTCTGTTTTTCTCCTCGTTTCCTCCTCTTCTCAGGCCGTCGTGCATGGCTATTTATAGGGGAGTTGGCCTGACACGGCGGCTGACTGGTCGGCGGCGTGGTGGCTGGCGTGCCTGCAACGGTGGCTGGTCGGTGAAGGCAGCGAAGGTGTGCAGCGGGCAGCAGCGGGTGCAGCAGCTTTGGGGGGCCAAAATGCATTTTGGTCCTCCAATCTGTAATTGTTTTAATTGCACCCTCAATTAAATTTAAATTTGTAATTTTGTGCAATTGTGCCCTTGTCCGAATTTCAATATTACCCTTGACTTTGCGCGCCTTTTTCATTTTGGTCCTTGGCCTTCGATTTATGCAATTTAGTCCTCAATTTACAATTAAACTCTCAATTGTTTTCAATTTAATCCTTAATTATGCCAAATTAGCTTGGAAAAATTCAATTGGGTCTCCAAAAATTCTGATTTTCTCAATTAGGCCCGAATTAAATTTAAGAATTAAATTTTTCATCAATTAAGCCCTTAATAAAATTAATTTAACCAATTTAAAGCATAATTAAGTCCCTGCACTTAATTAATTTCTTCAATTGGACCCTAAATTAATTCTCGAACATAATAATATTTTGAATTAGCCCATGATTAAATCAAATTGGCTTATAAAAAATATAATTATGATTTTTGACTTAATTTTTACCTTGAATTTGTATTTTCTCTCATTTTCGGGCATAAAAGAGATTCGATTTGCCTCATACAATTTCCAAAATTTCCACCGTGGTCTTTTCTACCGACGCCAAACCCTCTTTATTTTATTTTTGTTATTTTTATTTTATTTCGGGGAATCACCCAAAAATTGGGTGATGACAGTTGCCCCCCTCTTTACAATGCTTACGACTAAAGTATTGTAAAAGACTTTAGATAGTAAGCGTTGTAAAGAAAAAGAAAGTGGATTTATCAAACCAAAAAATGGTCAATCCATCCAAAATGAGAATGAGGGCTATGAAGCGCACTCAGAAAGGAATTGCAAGATAGGGCTAGAAAACGCACTACCTAAGAATTGAGGCCTAAGTAGGATATTCAACGGATGAAAAATGATGTTACTTGTGATTGACACAGATAATGGTCTAATTGTAATGGGCGACCTACCCAGGTGAGAATGGTGAAAGCAAAGAGGTGGTCTTGTTGTAATGGGCGACCTGCCCAGGTGAGAATGGTAACGATTTCATGGAATGGAAGATAGGGCTACAAAGCTTCGCTATCTAGGATATATAGTTGAGGGTTGGAAAACATACTTGACTGTGAAGGGAAAAATAGGGCTGGGAAGCACACTATTTTAATTGATGGCGAGGATTGGAAAACACACTCGAATATGAAAGGAAAATAGGGCTGGAAAGCACACTATTTTAATTGATGATCGAGGGTTGAAAAACACACTCGATAATGAAGGGAAAAAGTAGGGCTGGAAAGCACACTATTTTAATTGATGACGGCTAGAAAAAATCACCTATGTTCAAAAAGAGACATGATTAAAAAAATGTGCTATCTGAATTGCTTGATGACTAAAGTATACTCAAATAAGGAAAGAGATAGGGTTGAAAAACGCTCTATCTGTGTTTGCTGGAAGGCTCGCAAGGGCACCCAGGGATGTGAAAGTGGTAGGGGCTCAAAGACGCACACAAAACAATGAGTGGAGGTTTGTAAATTACAATCCCTCCAACACATTTCTCAGATTTCTAATGGGAAGATGCCATACATGATAACACCCAAAATTAGGAAAGAGATAAAGTTGAAAAGCATGCTCAAGGAGATGGAAAAGGTGGGAGCTTGAAAGCGTGTACAAAAATGATGAATGAGGGTTCGTAAATTACGATCCCTCCAAAACATTTCCTATATTTTCAATGGGGATGCAATGTATGATGATGCATGTATACTTACCTGAGAAATATAGGTCCCCTTTTCTTCTGACTTTCCTATCCTGGGGTTTGGATCATTAGTTTCGACGGCTTCTCGCTTCTGCTTACTCGAGCCGCAACTTAAGATTTTGACCACTGGAGATGATAGATTTTCATATCAACAGGCCCTCCTGAGTTTGATCTAGATTATTTGAAAAGGATTGATAGAGCCAGCTTCAATTGCATTTGTAGATTGCCCCCCAGTCTAATCATGCCCCTCAAGTGTTTTGGGTTTCAATAGTAGTGTTTGCATGAAAATGGTTGGTTATTTGCAAAGATTGTGTTTCATGCGGGAGTTTTGGAATTTCAAAGTCATTCCAATCACGAACTATTTTGATTGCCACAGTCAGGTCCTGCCACACCAGCGTTTTAGGCTTCAAGTGTTTCCAGGAAAGGGATGGTTATTTGCAAAGATTTTTTATGCAAGATTTTTGGGTATTTCAAAGCCATTCCAAGCACAAAAACCAATTTGATATTTGTTCAAACAAACTTGTTCTCGAAAGAATTCAAGTGATCTCATTGTCAGGTTTTATGTCGATTTTGACAAGAGCATGAAGTGATGCTTGCTTGCATGTCTTGTATTTCAAAAAGGCTTCGATCAGGTTTGGTGAAGCATTCGTAAGAATCATTTCAAATGGAAAAGCATTGCCTATCGATCCAGATTACTTGTATTTGATCAGAAAGGGCTTTATCAGGCTTGTCATGTAGGCTCAGTTTGCTGGCTGGGAAGAAAAGATATTTGCAGGCTCAAAAAGTGTTTAAGGGTTTTCTAGACTAAGGATCACTTAGTGCTCACTCTTAGAACTCTTTTAGTCCTCATGATTGATTTTCATGACATGCCCCCCAGCATTTTGTTTGGGCTTTTACCTAGACATGCCCCCTAGTATTCGTTTGGGCTTTTTATCATGGGTTTTGAGTACTATCATGTTGACTCGATTTGTCGTAATGTACTAGAGCTCCTTTTATGTTTATGGCTCACAATTTTATTTGGGTATCTCTTGACATGCCCATTGGTATGAGTTTTTAGTAGTGCCGTCATTTTGACTTGAAATGCCCCCAAGTATTTTGTTTGGGCTTTTATTGTGACACCCCAGAATCTTGTTGGGTTTCTATGTTGGATTTTTAGTACCACTAAATTGTTGAATTGATGTACTAAAAACCTTTTTGTGATTATGCCCCCCAGCTTTCTTTGGGCATCTTTTGTCATTGAAGATCATTTTGTAATTGAGAGTTCTTCTCTCTTCGCACTTGCCCCCCAGTGTTGGGTGTGATCCTTGTCAGGGTTAATTATCAGAAAATAATTGTTCGGCTCAAATGGGGACTGCAATGGATATTTAAGACTTTGTAAAGGCATATCAAAGATGGCCTCTCTTCATTTCAAAACATGCAATCTAAACCAATAAGCTTTGCTTTTCCATGCGAAATGTTATTTTTGATTTGTTCTGGGGTTATTCGTTTAGCTAAGAGATTAGCTTATTATGTGGTATTTTTGGGATATGAGATCACCTTTCAATGAAATCCTTTGAATTCCCAGAACACATTTGTTAAACAAACAACAAATTGACATTTCTTTTAGTACTAGACTTTGATTTGCCCAAATATCTTGATGAAATTATGGGGTCATGCAAGAAATAGAAAGGAGAGGATACACCAAAAATTTCATGGCCAAATTTCAACTTCATTAGATGTCATGTGCGGTACATTAAGCATAATATTTCTTCACAACATCGGAGTTTACAGGCCTAGGCAAATTTTCTCCATCCATGTTAGTTAGAATTAAAGCTCCTCCTGAAAAAGCCTTCTTCACCACATATGGTCCCTCATAGTTTGGCGCCCATTTACTCTGGTCTTCTCCTACTGAAATCCTCTTTAACACCAGATCACCCTCTTTGAATACCCTCGGCTTGACCTTCTTGTTGTAAGCTCTTGCTATCCGACCCTGGTATAATTGGTGATGACAAATAGCTGCTAGTCTTTTTTCATCGACTAAGTTTAATTGTTCGAACCTCACCCTTGCCCAGTCCGATTCATCTAACTCTGCATTTTTCAAGATCCTTAACGATGGAATCTCCATTTCTAAAGGTGTCACTGCCTCCATCCCATAAACTAAGGCATATGGGGTTGCCCCTACAGAAGTTCGGACAGCAGTGCGATATGCGTGCAAAGCGCACGGGAGCATTTCATGCCAATCCTTGTAAGTAACAACCATCTTTTGGATGATTTTCTTAAGATTCTTATTAGCTGCTTCAACGGCCCCATTCATTTTTGGTCTATAAGGAGAGGAGTTAAGATGCTTAATCCTCCATTTAGTACAAAGTTCAGCAATCAACTTTCCATTAAAATTCTGGGCATTATCAGTCACCAGCCTTGCAGGTAGGCCGTAGCGATAGACCAAGTTCGTTTCAATGAACTTCTTGACAATCTTTTGTGTTACATGGGCATAGGAATTAGCTTCGACCCATTTGGTAAAGTAATCAATTGCCACTAGAATGAACCTATGCCCATTGCTTGCCTTTGGGTTAATTGGTCCTATGACATCCAATCCCCACATGTCAAACGGCCAGGGTGAGGTCATGTTGAACAAAGGTTTCGGAGGCGCGTTCATTTTATCTCCATAAATTTGGCATTTATGGCATTTTCTAACATATGCCATGCAATCTCTTTCCATTGTCAACCAAAAATACCCAAATCTTTGCATTTGTCTTGCCATTATATGTCCGTTGGCATGGGTGGCACAAATTCCTTCGTGAACTTCTTTCAAAGCCTGCCCAATTTCTTTCTCATCCAAACATCTGAGTAAAGTTCCATCAAATGATCTCCTGTATAGGATTTCACCATCCAAGAAAAAATTTGTAGCCAACCTTCTTAAGGTCCCTTTGTCTGTTTCAGAAGCTTCTTGGGGGTATTCTCGGTGTTTGATGAACCTTTTAATATCATTATACCACGGTTCTCCATCTGGCGATTCTTCAAGTGCGCAGCAATGGGCTTGATGATTTCGAATCTTGATGTCAATTGGGTGGATCTTTTCTTTAGCCACAAGTTGTACCATTGAAGCCAAGGTTGCCAAAGCATCGGCAAACTGATTTCTATCCCTGCTCATATGAGTAAACTTGACCTCCTCAAATTCACTAGCTAACTTTACAAGGTAGTTTTGGTAGGGTTTCAACTTTTCATCCTTTGTTTGCCATTCTCCCTTTACTTGGCAAATGATTAACATGGAATCCCCAAAGACTTCAAGTTTTTTAACTTTAAGTTCTAAAGCTGCCTCTAAACCAAGGATACATGCTTCATATTCGGCTGTGTTATTGGTGCACTCAAACTGTAACCGTACTGAAAAAGGGTATTGCTTTCCATCTGGGGAAATTATTACTGCTCCAACCCCATTTCCTGATATATTTACTGCTCCATCAAAATAAAGTGTCCACCACTCACTTATTCCCATATCATCTTTGATTACCACCACATCTTCATCAGGGAAATCAAAATCCAGAGGTTCATAATCTTCCATGGCATGATCTGCAAGATGGTCAGCGATTACACTGCCTTTTACAGCTTTCCTTGTCATAAAAACAATATCGTATTCGGCTAGCAACACTTGCCATCTTGCTATTCGGCTCGATAGATAGGGCTTCTCACAGATGTACTTAAGTGGATCTAGCTTGGAAATCAGCCATGTTGTGTAGTACAACATATATTGTCTGAGTCTCTTTGCTGTCCATACCAGAGCGCAACATAACTTCTCAATCATGGTGTATTGAGACTCACAATCATTAAATTTTTTACTCAGGTAGTATATAGCTTGCTCTCTTCTTCCAGATTTATCATGTTGTCCTAACACACAACCCATGGCTGTTTCTGTGACCGTTAAGTACAAGATCAATGGTTTCCCTGGTACTGGAGGTACCAATAATGGAGGATTTTGTAAGTATCTCTTTATCTTATCGAAGGCTTCCTGACAATCATCATTCCATACTCCCGGATTTTTCTTTCTGAGTAAGCGAAAAATTGGTTCACACGTTACCGTTAGCTGGGATATGAAACGGGCTATGTAGTTTAAGCGTCCGAGAAAACTTCTCACTTCTTTTTCAGTTTTAGGCGTTGGCATTTCTTGTATGGCCTTGGCTTTATCTGGATCGACTTCTATTCCCCGGCTGCTCACAATAAAACCTAGTAATTTTCCCGTTTTTACTCCGAATGAACATTTGGCAGGGTTTAGCTTTAACTGGTACTTTCACAGTCTTTCAAATAATTTTCTCAATATTTGCACGTGGTCTTCCTCAATCTTGGATTTAGCCAAAATATCATCCACATATACCTCAATTTCTTGGTGCATCATATCATGGAACAAAGCGACCATCGCCCGCTGATACGTAGCCCCAGCATTCTTCAAACCAAATGGCATTACTTTATAACAAAAAGTTCCCCAAGGTGTGATGAAGGTGGTTTTCTCTTTGTCTTCTTCTGCCATCTTGATTTGGTTATAGCCAGAAAATCCATCCATGAAGGAATATGTGGCATTTTTAGCAGCGTTATCCACCAGGATATCTATATGAGGCAATGGAAAATCATCTTTTGGGCTTGCCTTGTTCAAATCCCTGTAATCCACACAAACACGAATCTTTCCATCTTTCTTGGGGACCACAACCATATTGGCTACCCACTGAGGGTAGTGAACGACATCCAGAAACCCTGCCTCCCACTGCTTTTGTATTTCTGCTTTTACCTTTAGAAGCATATCTGGCCGCATTCTCCTGGTTTTTTGCTTGACCGGTACACTTCCTTCTTTTAAAGGAATCTTGTGCACCACTACATTAGTATCTAAACCAGGCATTTCTGCATATGTCCAAGCAAAAACATCCATATATTCATGCAAAAGAGAAACCAATTCTTCTCTTTCCCCGGCCATTATAAGGGTACCAATTTTTAACTCCTTTTTATCTTGCTCTGTTCCTAGATTAATGGTCTCAAGCTTTTCGCTAGAAGGTTTCCAAGCCTTTTCAGAATTTTCCATCAATCTAGTGAATTCTTTTATGTCTTCCGCCCATTCCTCATTATCGAGTGTAGTGACGTTATTGAAATTTGGCCATTTATTCTTAGTGTAGTGGTTTTGTGAACGGTTGGAATTTTCAAAGCTCCTGAAAGTGTAAAGTGTGTTCGTGTAAGAGTGCTTATTTGCAGATGACATGTCATAGATAAGATGCACGATCTCATAAAAAGGAAGAACAAGGGTGCTCATTTAACAAAGAAAAATATAGCGGCATCGTGAGCTAGATTACCGCCATGATCAAAATAAAACACATGATCATCACCAAACAAAAGCAATTACTTTTTGGACACAATATGAACAGGCTCCATCCTCCAGTTCTGGAGCACTTCTCCCTTAGTCAACTTTCGCAGGAAGGTCTTTGCAGGAGGGGCATCGGCGTTGTGGATGGAGAGTTGCGGAAAATCTGTTTCTTCTTCCTGATATTCAAGAGTACCGACATGCAGATCCTTAATGCCTGCTCTGATTGTCTCTGATGAACTGTGGAAGGATTCTTGAAGCGGGGGTATGGCGAGGTCTTCATCTTTTGATTCTCTTTCTTCGATTTTGGCCATTCTGGCCTCCTTTTTAATCCGAGCAACTCGTTTGAAATCCTCTTTCTTTGGCTTATATCCAAGCCCAAACCTTTGATCCGCACACTTCAATTTTATTATGTTAACCCGTTCTGGCATTCCACTAATAGGGTCGAGCTGGAAAGGGATTCCGTTCCGCAAGAAACATTTGGCGGCCATTTTTGCAGCTTCTGGGATTCGCGGCTTCTTCAATGTGGTACCTTCAAGGATCCATTCTGCATTTACTACTTCAAATGCATGGATATTCCCGTCTTTATAAGCTTCTGTTTCTATGAAAGGTGTAGCTACATTTTTTATCATTGATATGGTTTCTTCAGCTTTTACTGTGATCAACATCCCGTTTGCAATGTACTTTAAGCATTGGTGTAATGAGGAGGCCACTGCTCTTGCTGTATGAATCCATGGCCTTCCTAATAACATGCTATAGGATGGATGGATATCCATTACTTGCATCGTTACCAGGAACATTTGTGGTCCTATACATAGTTCCACCTCAATGGTTCCCACTATCTGTCTTGGAGACCCGTCATATGCTCTCGCCATCATAACGCTTGGCTTCATATGTGACTCATCGATAGGCATTTCTTTCAGCATATGCCTTGGTAGCACATTCAACGCAGAACCATTATCAATTAATACCTTTCCAATCAAAACATCCTTACATTGTACCGTGATGTATAATGGCTTATTATGTCCTATGCCGTCAAGGTCTATTTCATCATCAGAAAAATATACATAATTTGAGGCCTGTATTCTTCCGACCAAATGCTCCATGGCTTCTAGGTTGATGTCTTGAGGTACATAGGCTTCATTCAAGACTTTTTGTAAAGTCTTCCGATGAGATTCAGAACTCAATATCAAGGAAAACAATGATATCTTGGCAGGGGTTCTCTTAAGCTGTTCCACAATGCTATATTCGCTGTGCTTCATTAACTTTAGGAATTCATTGGTCTCCTCTTCTGTCACAGGTTTGCTTATCTCTTCAGACGTATCAACCACTTCTTTTCCTTTGATCTTCTTTAATTCCTCTGGGGTAAAACATCTTCCGCTTCGGGTCAGGCCTCCTATTAGAGGGATATGAGGATGTCCATAATTGTAAGGCATGGCATTATAATCTTCTTTTCGTGTCACAGAGGGTCTAGACAAAATCAATCTAGGTGGCCCTCCCGAAATGAACTGGACCCTACATACCTCTTTGTTTGACATTTCTGTCACAGCTACATTCTCTTCTGTTACTGCTTCCACCCGAAGCAGCCCCCTGTTTATCATTTGCATCACATTTTTACGAAAGTCCGGACATTGACTAATGAAATGACCTTCCTGATTCTGATATTGGCAACATCTTATGTCAACATACTCTGCCCTTATCAACATCTGATAAACTTTTTCCATCGGCACTTTTAAATTTTTCGAATACCCGGCATCGAGCGTATTCACCGATCCACTTCCTGCAGCATGACTAGGCAGTGGATTGGTGTTTACATTTGGGGGTTCTTCAAACGTTACCCACCCGGCTTTTATCAATTGTAGGAGTTTTCTTTTGAATGCATTGCATGTGTGGATGCTATGTCCTGCAATTCCTGCATGATATTCACAAGTGAGATCCGGTTTATACCAATCAGGATAAGGTGGTTGCAAAGGTACGAGAGGTACGGGGGCTATTTGCCCAATGCTCAAAAGCTTTTGGTACATTTCGTTCAAAGGTAAAGGTAATGGGGGTAGTTGTTCTTGTGTTCTTGGGCGATTTCTTGGAAAACCCTCAATCTGGTTCTTTGGCAAACTCTCGACCTGATTCCCAGGTCTTTTGGTAGGGTATGGAGATTTGAAATTTACGTTGGCAATTTGGGATGAAGAGGTGTTATATTTCTGGAATTGAGTGTTTCTACTCCTATAACCAGTCTCAACATAATCTATCTCTTTCTTTTTTCCCGAAAAGCCTCTTTTCTCTATCGGCGCAGAGATTCTCCCACTCTTAATCCCTTGTTCTATTCGTTCTGCCACAGCCACTGCATCAGTGAACTGCTGAGCTGAGCTGCCCATCACATGTTCATAAAAAGGTGCTTTCAGTGTATTGGCAAATAGAGTGACCATTTCCCTATCCAAGAGAGGGGGGTGCACTTGAGCAGCTAAGTCTCTCCATCTTTGAGCATACTCCCTCATGCTCTCTTTTTCTGCTTTCTCCATGTTGGATAGGCTAGTCCTGTCAGGAGCGATATCCATATTATACTTATATTGCTTAACGAAAGCGTCCACTAAATCTTTCCAACTACGAATCTTAGTATTATCGAGCCTCATATACCAACTCAAAGCCGGACCACTCAAACTATCCTGGAAAAAATGCATTAGAAGCTTCTCATCATGCACCACTTCAGCCATTTTATTACAATATGACTTCAAATGAGTAACAGGGCATTGTGTCCCCGTATACTTGATAAAATCCGGGACACGAAATTTTTTTGGAACTACCACATTTGGTACTAAACACATCTCTATTGCTTTCACCGGATCATACAAATCCGCTCTTTCAATGGCCCTTATCCTTGCTTCCAAGACTGCCATTTTATCTTGATCAGCATTGTCAGACAATTGCGTCCTTTGAGATTCGTTTGCGAATGTTTCTACTAGTGGTACCGGAACGGGTGTTGGGGCTGCTGATTGTACAAAAGCAGGGTGTTGTAGAGGTTCCTGAACTCTTTCTCCTATCACCTCGCCAGGGACATTTGCTTGTGCAGGCCTAGTTGAAGGACCTTCTCCTGAAGCATTTCTTAATGCTTGCTCGAGTAAACCAGTAAGGCGGGCTACACTTTCTTTCAAGGCATTCAACTCTCCTTGGAAATGGGCGTCCTGGTGTGCACGCTCTTCGTTCTCCATATTTCTTTGTCGGAGCCGAGTATTGTAGATTCTAGGAGGTGATGTTCTTCGGGGACCTATATTTTGACCTGTTGATGATATGCATGTTACTGATGCCCAATGAATGTATGAATGATGGTTTATTTTTATTTTATTTTATTTTATTGAAAAAAATGATCCAATTCATGACTTCCTTGCTGGGTAGGATCCATAGCCTGATATCAATTGAATCGTACACACTTGACAAAAGCAAAAGGTGGATCTTGTCCATTTCATTCATCAAAATAGAGTCATACAAAAGCAGCTACTCGAATGCTATCCCTCTCTTAGCCAAAAACCTAACAAAAGAGGAGAGTTCATCCAAGTATGCTTCATATTTGCGGGCACTTCCACCAATTCTAGTAGCTTTTACACGTAACTCATCTGCCTTTCTAGCTACTATGCTAATTAATTTATCAGTCTGCTCTATTTTGTGATGGAACACAACGTTATCCTGACGTAGTGCTTCATTGCTGGCCACCAAGGAGTCATTATTTTTTTCTAACATTAAGATCAATTTCTCAAGCTGTTGAGTCTGATCTTTAGCCTTTTGTAGTTCTGCCTCAAACCTTGTTATTTCAGAGTTCAACTGAGCTTCAATTTCGGTGGTGCATTCTTGCCATTCACTGCGTTGCTTATGCACTATCTTTAGTTCTTCTTCTTGATTTTCTAATTCAGTTTGTAGGGTGGAAACACGATCTCTCAGGTCGTTGATTAGGGTTAAGTATCTTTTCATGCTAGATTCTGCTACCCTTCTTGCGTCCAACTCAGTTTCCGCTTGAACTTTGTACCGGGCTTTCAACTCTTTTTCTTCTTCAAGGACCAGACTGGCCACTCTTCCTTTCTCCTTCTCAGCCTCCCATTTCATCTTATAGTGATCTCCTTCCCTCTTTAACAATGCTATCATTTCTTGACATTCATGCTCTCTACTTTCTGAAGTTTTCTTCAAAGCAACCAATTCTTTTTCTACGAGCTCATGCTTACTTATCAGGTCATCATGTCGGGGACCCATTTCTTCTAGCTGACTTTTTTCTTGCATTAACCTGTTGATCTGCTCTTCTTTTTCTTGCAATTGTCGATCTAAAAAAACCCTCATCTGTTCTTCTTCCAAGAGTTGCTCCTCGAGGAATTTTTGACGACTTTTGCTATTGTTAAGCTCAATCCTTAGCTTATCCAACTCTTCTTGCATGTCCTCTTTGTCAACCCTCTTTCTTTTAGCCCCCGTAGACTCAAGTGTCTTGTCTTGCTTCATGCTTTGTCTTGCCATGTTCTGGGGTACATCGGAGTTCCTCCAAGCTGAGTAACTGGGACTGACAGAAAACTCTTTTGGGAGGGGCTCTTTGTCAACTAAAACAGGTTGCCCCCAATCACTTTTAATCACCTCGAGTTCAGTCATTGAATTAACTTCTTTGAAAGAGCCCATATATCTAGTCAACCCTTTAGTTCTCGGCACATATTGCGTCCCCCCAAATTGCCTAGTTACTAGAGAGGGACAATACTCAATATATCCAGTTACACCAATTAGTGGGACCCATGCTTTGCTACCACAACTCATTAAAAAAGTTGAACTACCTACCTAGGGGCTTTCCATCTGAATTTGCTTCTAGGAAGTGCCTGATATTTCTCAACCCAAGCTTTTTCATCTAAGTCTTTCCAGTCTTCGCTTAGAATTAAACCGAGAGGCCTCATGTTAAACCACCAAAAATTATTAAAAACTTCCCTGGGGGTTTCCAAATGGCTGACAATCCACATGAACAATAAAGGGATACAGCACCGCATTGCTCCTTTCCCATGTAATCTGCAATGATTTAAGGACAGAAAAGTTTCGGCTAATATAGTTGCAGTGGGATTATTATTTCTTTGCTCATATTCAACAAAAACACTGGCTGCTTCCATGCTAATAATCCCAATGGCTTCTGAAGGGAATAATACTAAGCCAAAAATAGCGAAGGCCACTGACCGATACACCTCTTCTCCAAGCTTCCCTTTATCTTTATTCGTTCTTAACTTATTCTCAATTGCCTTCCACTTGAAGCCACCAGACGATGTCATATACTGGGTCACTTGATCCAAACCTAGGAGCTTAGCAACCCTCTGGACTGTATGTTCAATTTTCTGTCTGAAATAAACCCTGTGAGGGTTATGTGGAAAACTCAGAATTTGGGCATACTCTTCTATTGTAGGGGTCATGTCGACATCCCCAAAAGTAAAGCATCGGTAATTAGGATCCCAAAAGTGCATCAGGGCTTTGACTGCTGATATCTGGATCGGAATTTTTATTAGATGAGCAATTCTTCCATATCTGGCTTCAAATACTGATTCATCTATATATCCCAGAATAGGTATAAGCCTCTTCATGTTTTCCGTGGAGCAGTTGATTTTGGTCATGTGTGGCAATTCATTGGTTCTAGCTCTTGGGCAATCTTCTTCAGTTAATTGCTCCATCTCAGATCTTTCCCCGAATTCCGAAAAAGTCAAGGAAGTCATGGTCTTGGTCTGAAAATTTCTATATATAAAAAATGAAATGAAATTAATAATCGGAGAGTTTGTATTCTAGGTTCTAGGTTATCATATGAAGGGCATGCTTTCTACCTGGTCTCAAAAGGTCTATGAACTGCCCAGTGACTACCTTACGTGAAGGTAGTATGGGGGCTTACAAGAAATGGTTGGGGCACGATGTGACCGCCATTATCAAGTAAACACTCAATTCATAGTTGGATGTTTCACGAATCTGAACCTCGACTGAAAGTCATGAGGCAGACCGCTAATCCCCACCTAACCTAAAATTGGATTTATTCAAGAAATAAAATGCATGAGGATATTAATTCAAACTCAATGATATGCATGACTTGAAATTAAAATGCATGCTAAAGCAGTAAAAATACGAGTAAAAATAAATAAATAAATAAATAAATAAAATAAAATAAAATAAAAAATAAATAAATGAATAAATAAACTTAAAAATAACAATCAAATAAACAATGCTCAGTCCAGCGATGTCCCCAGTGGAGTCGCCATCTGTCGCGACGGCGATTTTTTTACGACGCTTCGCGCCCCGCCAAACGGGGGTGTTTGTTTTATAGCCGTAAAATTTACGACTATAATTAAAAGGGAGTCGCCACCTAGTATTAAGGTTACTAGGAACCTATTGGTCTGCGTGAGTCTGGGTAAGGGGACTTGTTGTGCAAAGGGGAAGACGCATCACCCCCAGTGCACCCTACCTAAGGTAAGCTGCATTGTTATTTGATTGTTTTTTCTAAGTTAAAAAAAAAAAAAAAAAAATTTACACTGCATAAAAAAATTTATCTGCGGGTGTAATTTACGATGTAATTTTACACCGCAGTTAGAAACTCTTTATCTCTCTCTTTTTTAGTTTTTATCTACGGATGTAATTTATGCTTTTAAATTTACATCGTAGTAAAAATATATTTTTTTTATCCATGGATGTATTTTACAATGTAAATTTACACCCTGATAGATAAAACAAAAATGGTTTTGATTATTTTTGACATTTTGGCCAAATTCCAATGGATAATCATAAACTCGTTACGATATCCAATTTTGTTTTAAAAACATGAGAAAGATGCAATATTTTTTATGAAAAATATGCTTGAAAAATTTGGAATTCGGCCGTATGCACGAAAATAACACATTTTATATTTTTTTTTTGAAAATCCTTTTTTGTAATAAAAAAAAATAATAGGGAAAAAGCAAAAATAAAAATAAAAAAAAATATTTTTTATTTTCTTATATTTTTTATTTTTTTATATTTTTTTATATTTTTTTATTTTTTAATGGTTGCATGTTGACCCACCACGATGATGGGTTTCCCCTCACGTGAAGCCGAGTCTGGGATGGGCTTCACCATCACGGTGAAGCCCAAATGTATGGTGGGCTTCCGCCATCACTGAAGCCCAAATGGTAGTGGTGGGCTTCGCCATCACGAAGCCCAATGGTCTTGTCGGCTTTCGGCCTCGTGGTGAATTGTTTGGGCCGGGTTCAAAACCCGGCCCACAATCTTCAGAGACCGGGCCGGACACAAAGTCCGGCCCAAAGCCACTGTTCACGCATGTGAACAGTAGGCGCAAAATCACGTCCCACTGTTCACATGCAGTGAACAGTGGGAACGAAGGAGACGATGAACAGTGGGGTTTTTCCGAGTGTGATGGAACGCTTACCTGTTAGCACCGTTGGGTAGAGGGGATCGAGGTGGTTGTCCTGGTCGTTGTGGCACCGTCAACGGTGGCCTGTGGTGGCCGGTGGAAGCCTCCGAAGTTTCGGTGTTGACGTTGCAGCCGCAGAAACCGACGCCGGGGACCTCGCCTGAAAGTGTATTTATGTTGCTGGTATAGTGGGGAGATTAACGGTGATGAAAATGGTGGTTTTAGGTGGTCTAATGGGTGTGCAACGGTGAAGAGAGAGAGAGAGGGCCGAAGTCTGCAACTTAGAGAGAGAGACGAAATCGAAGAGAGAGAGAGCAGTGTTGACGAAGAGGAAGATGATATTTTTTTCAGATTTGTTGAGCGTGTTTTTGATGCCAAAAATCAACGTAATTTGCCTAGAATCTCTTCCTCTTTTCTGCGTTTTCTTCCCTAGTTTTCTTCTGTTTTTCTCCTCCTTTTTTTCCTTTCTCAGGCCGTCGTGCATGGCTATTTATAGGGGAGTTGGCCTGACACGGCGGCTGACTGGTCGGCGGCGTGGTGGCTGGCGTGCCGAAGGTGTGCAGCGGGCAGCAGCGGGTGCAGCAGCTTTGGGGGGCCAAAATGCATTTTGGTCCTCCAATCTGTAATTGTTTTAATTGCACCCTCAATTAAATTTAAATTTGTAATTTTGTGCAATTGTGCCCTTGTCCGAATTTCAATATTACCCTTGACTTTGCGCGCCTTTTTCATTTTGGTCCTTGGCCTTCGATTTATGCAATTTAGTCCTCAATTTACAATTAAACTCTCAATTGTTTTCAATTTAATCCTTAATTATGCCAAATTAGCTTGGAAAAATTCAATTGGGTCTCCAAAAATTCTGATTTTCTCAATTAGGCCCGAATTAAATTTAAGAATTAAATTTTTCATCAATTAAGCCCTTAATAAAATTAATTTAACCAATTTAAAGCATAATTAAGTCCTTGCACTTAATTAATTTCTTCAATTGGACCCTAAATTAATTCTCGAACATAATAATATTTTGAATTAGCCCATGATTAAATCAAATTGGCTTATAAAAAATATAATTATGATTTTTGACTTAATTTTTACCTTGAATTTGTATTTTCTCTCATTTTCGGGCATAAAAGAGATTCGATTTGCCTCATACAATTTCCAAAATTTCCACCGTGGTCTTTTCTACCGACGCCAAACCCTCTTTATTTTATTTTTGTTATTTTTATTTTATTTCGGGGAATCACCCAAAAATTGGGTGATGACACTAAACATGAACGGTGGGAGCGATCTAATCGCTTAAGTCTCATGTTTATGAGATCTCACGTCATTAAAGGCATTCGGGGTTCAATCCCAGAATGCACCAAGGCTAAGGATTTTCTCAAAGCTGTTGAGGAACAATTTGTCAGTTCTGACAAAGCCTTAGCCAGCACTCTAATGAAAAGGCTATCAAGCAAAACCTTTGACAATTCCAGAAGTGTGCGAGAGCACATCATGGAAATGAGGGACATGTCTGCTCAACTGAAGTCCCTAGAGGTTGATATTTCTGAGTCATTCTTGGTGCATTTCATACTTAACTCTCTCCCATCTGAATATAGTCCTTTCAAAATTTCTTACAACACACATAAGGATAAATGGTCAGTAAATGAACTTCTGACCATGTGTGTTCAAGAAGAGGAGAGGTTAAAGCATGAGAAGCCTTTAAGTGTTCATATGGCTACTCATGATAAGGGAAATGCCAAGAGAGGCAATCATGCTCACAAACTCAAGAAGAATAACAAGTTGTCAATAAAGAAAAATGACAAGAATGATGTTTGTTTCTTCTGCAAAAAGAGTGGGCATATGAAGAAAGATTGCCAGAAATACAAAAATTGGCTCGAAAAGAAAGGTAATATCATATCTCTAGTTTGTCATGAATCTTTTTTTGTTGAGGCTCCTAGTAATACATGGTGGATTGATTCTGGTTCTACAATCCATATTGTTAATACAATGCAGGGTTTTCTCAACACAAGGAAACCAGCAAGCCATGAGCAACGAGTATATTCTGGAAATAAATTGTTTTCTCAAGTTGAAGCAGTTGGGACATTTAGGTTGATTTTGAAATCCGGATATGTTTTGGATCTGGATAATGTATTTTTTATTCCGCATTTTTCAAGAAACTTAATTTCTGTTTTAAAATTGGATGTTATTGGTTATGGTTTTTTGTTTATCAATTCAACCTTTAGTATTTTTAAAGGTGAAAACCTTGTTGGTGGTGGAATAAAAATTGATGGTTTATTTAAAATTGATTTAGATCCCAACTTTGAGAATAATTATTTATCGTTACATACTCATATTGGCATAAAGAGGAGTCTTATGAATGAGAACTCAATTTGGTTATGGCACAGGAGATTGGGACATATCTCCATAGAGAGAATCAAAAGGTTAGTAAATGATGGAGTTTTAAAAACTCTTGATTTTACTAATTTTGGTACTTGTGTGGATTGCATAAAGGGAAAGCAAACCAACAAGACCACTAAAGGTGCTAAAAGAAGTTCTGAGATTCTTGAGATCATACATACTGATATCTGTGGACCTTTTCCTACTCCCTGCTTAAATGGTCAAAGATATTTTATATCTTTTATTGATGACCATACACGGTTCATGTTTCTTTATCTTCTAAATGATAAGGTTGAGGCATTAAATGCTTTCAAGACCTATAAGGTAGAAGTAGAGAAACAAAAGGATAAGAAAATCAAGATCGTAAGATCTGATAGAGGTGGAGAGTACTATGGTAGGTACACAGAAAAGGGACAAATGATAGGTCCATTTGCGAAATTCCTTGAAGAGGAAGGCATTGTTGCTCAATACACAATGCAGTACACCACAACAAAATGGTGTGGCAGAAAGAAGGAATCGCACATTAATGGATATGGTAAGGAGCATGATTAGTAATTCTAACTTACCTTTATCTTTATGGAGTGAAGCTTTAAAAACCGTTGTGTATTTATTAAACCGGGTCCCATCCAAGGTTGTTCCTAAGACACCTTTTGAATTGTGGAATGGATGGAAACCAAGTTTAAATCACTTACACGTATGGGGTTGTCCTGCTGAAGTGAGGATTTATAATCCAAACATGAAGAAATTAGACCCAAGGACAACCAGTGGTTATTTTATTGGCTATGCAGTAAACTCCAAAGGATTTAGGTTTTATTGTCCTTCTAATAGTACTAGAATTGTTGAGTCTATAAATGCAAAATTTTTAGAGGATTCTGAACCTAGTGGAAGTGTTTGTCCTCAAATGATTGAATTTAAGGAAACACAAGAGTTGACTGAAACTCTTTTACCTCAAGGACGTTTGATTGTGCTCAAGGAAATCCAAAATGATTACCTTGAACCACAATCAATTACAGAACAATCAACTCATGAGGAACAAGTTCAGAATGAACCTACTCAAACTCTGCCAAATACAGAGCAAGTAGAATTAAGAAGATCCTCTAGAATAATTAGACTTGTAATTTCTAGTGATTATGTTGTATATCTCCAAGAGTCTGATTTTGATGTTGGGCCTAAAGATGATCCAAAAACGTTTTCACGAGCCATAAGTGGAGAACACTCCACATTATGGTTTAATGCCATGAAAGAAGAGATGGAATCCATGGATAAAAATCAAGTCTGGGATCTCGTCGACTTACCAAAGGGAGCTGTAGCCATAGGCTACAAATGGGTTTACAAAACCAAAACAAATGCTTCCGGTAATGTTGAACGATATAAAGCTAGACTTGTGGCCAATGGTTTAACTCAAAAGGAAGGCATTGATTATCATGAAACCTTCTCTCCAGTATCTAAGAAGGATTCATTTAGGATAATCATGGCATTAGTAGCTCATTTTGATCTAGAGCTACATCAAATGGATGTAAAAACAGCCTTTCTAAATGGGGATCTTGAAGAGGAGGTTTACATGAAACAACCAGAAGGTTTTGAAGATAACAGTCAGAAAGCTTGCAAACTAAGGAAATCTATTTACGGACTAAAACAAGCCTCCCGTCAATGGTATATCAAATTTCATAAGGTCATTACCTCATATGGTTTTATTGAGAACCTTGTTGATCAATGTATATACCTTAAGGTCAGTGGGAGTAAAGTTATTTTTCTAGTCCTGTATGTAGATGATATTTTGCTTGCAAGTAATGATTTAGGTTTGCTACACGAAACCAAAGGTTTCCTCTCTCAAAACTTTGAAATGAAGGATTTGGGTGAAGCCTCTTATGTCATAGGCATAGAGATTCACAGAGACAGAAAGCAAAGAATATTGAAATTGTCTCAAAAGGCCTATATTGAAAAGGTTTTAGAGAGATTCAGATTGAAGAACTGTAACGGTTCTGTAGCACCTATCATTAAAGGGGATAGATTCAGTAATGATCAATGTCCTCGAAATGCATTGGAAAAGGAACAAATGAAGGATATCCCATATTCATCTGCAGTAGGCAGCCTATTGTATGCACAGGTCTGCACTAGACCTGACATAGCAATGGCAGTTGGAATGTTGGGTCGATATCAAAGCAACCCAGGTTTGGAACATTGGAAAGCTGCAAAGAAAGTTATGCGATATTTGCAAGGAACCAAACATTACAGTTTGACATACAGACATACTGACCATTTGGAGGTGGTTGGATATTCGGATTCTGACTTCGCGGGATGTGTAGATAGCAGAAAGTCTACTTCAGGATATATCTTTCTTCTTGCTGGAGGGGCTATATCTTGGAGAAGCAGCAAGCAGACTATAGTTGCTACATCTACAATGGAGGCAGAATTTATTGCGTGTTATGAAGCTACTACACAGGCACTTTGGTTGAAAAATTTTGTTGGTGGTCTCAAAATTGTCGATTCTATAGAGAGACCAATCAAGATCTTCTGCGATAATCGTGCTGCTATATTCTTCTCAAAGAATAATAAAAGTGGAAGCAGAAGTAAACATATCGACATTAAGTATCTTCGTGTGAGAGATAATATCAAAAGACATGAAGTGTTTATTGAGCATATAAGTACTGAATTGATGATTGCGGATCCCATGACTAAAGGTTTACCGGTAAAGCTATTTAAAAGTCATGTGGAGCATATGGGATTGATTGATTCATTTTGTACTTAGTCTTAATTTTGTATATATACATCAAGTTATTGTAATAAAGTTTGTGCACATTTATTACTTTATCCATGAGGATAAAAATAAAGTTTGGACCCGAATAACTTATAGGAAGTTTATTCATAAAGTTTTGAATGCCCATATAGTACTTATCTAAGGGATATTTTATATGTAATACATGGAAGGGACGACTTATTATATAATGGTCTTACCGCCATGATTCATGTGTAGTATTCCTTATGTGAGTGGGAGGATTCCATGATCATGTTAAAAGAACAGAACATAATAAAGAGTATATGTGTCATAAGGGCCAAGTGGGAGAATGTTGGAAATTACATTATGTGCCCCTCATGACACACCCATGTTCTTGATCATGCAAACCCATGACCATAAAGATAGGTCATGGAGTTTGATCATGGGGATCAATTAAAGGATCATGGCTAATTATCTCCTTGATGGAAGGAGAAAATTGGAAAATAAATTAATAAGAGGGGTCCCTAATCTACCTATAAATAAGAGCTTGTGTACTCCATCTACGGCTAATGAAGATAGGCATAGATTAGAAGACTCCTCTCATAAAATATTTTATTATTTTGTTATTGCTTTGGGAAAAGCTTAGTTGCTGCTGCAATTTGGGAGTTCATTCATTTCGGTACTTGAGCAATAATGGCTGGAGGTATTTATAATCTAAATTTCCGCTGCTATATGTATTTAGCATTTTGATTATATAAAGTATGTCTATCAACTTTACCATTTTTGACCAGTTATCTGACGCCTAGTCGTGACAAGAACATGGTAGCTGGAAACAGCTGAGGAGGTTTTTGAGATCATCGGGTGACCTTATAGGTTTTTTTTTATCAAGCCAAATCTATCTATCTATTTATTTGAAATTAACATCAGTTTAGATAAAAACTTAAAAAAATTCTGGGAGTTACATGGCAGAGTCTCACTTGGGTCGCAAGTTAAGCTTTTTAAACAGTTTAAAAGCGAAGCCCAGGTTCCAGGTAGGGCCAGGCTTTGATGAATATGCTTTTTTGTTTGATAAATTAAGGCAACAACCAGAAAATGTTACTGGAACCAATTATTAGGTTGTGTGTATGAACTCTTCATCCTCGCATAATTGCTTTTACTGCCACTACAACTAGCGTTTTCGAAGGAATCCGCTCCACTTTCCCGCTTTCAAAAACGACCATGACAGATTTGGTTATATTCAGACACCAGAAGAGGTAAAAAGGACTCCACAAGAAGTGAAGTGGCAGCGCCCAGATGCATGTAACAATGGTAGGAGCAGGCACGGGGGAATTTCTAACACGAAATCTTTTTGCCTTGAAAGAACACAGGTTGTCGTCGTCAATTTCATGCATGCTACGACTGCTACTACAGGACGAGCTGCTTAATTTCCCAGTCATTGGAGCAAACGTAACAATAATAACCAGTAAAACTTATGATTCAACTTTAAAAAAAAATTAAAATGATTTTTTTTTAATATTAAGATGTCAGAAAATTAAATTAACCAGCACTTCACAACTTAACTTGTTAAAAAATCATGATTTACGTGAACTCGACCAAGTTTAAAAACTTTGATTTTAAAAATATTTTTCTTGATTATACAATAACAAAAATAAACGTTTATGTACTTATGAATCAATCACAAATCAAATATCAAAATGTTTTTACAAAACTACAATCATCATATACCAAAAAAATTATAACAAATTTAAAATTTAACAGGTAGTGAGAAGAAAAGAAAGGGGAGAGAGAGAGAGAGGAACTTTTGAAGGGAAAGAGATGAGATTAAATGTGTCGGGTAATAATTAGGAGAAAAAACTACATGGATTATTTCAAAAATATATCGAAAAGGTATAAACATGCTTAATTATTTATATATCTAAACCCCGTAAACATGAGTCCATCGGATCGCAAGATATTCCACGTGCCTCAATGCCCGTCTCCATGGAAACTAAAGTTCCGCCACACCCACCTAACTTCATCTGGGTAAATGGGGCAGAGCTCCGTGAAACCAGGCTTTCATGATTGTCATCACTATCGCAACCCCGGATGTTTTAAACATTGGTTTTTCGAGATCCACCAGTGGAACCCACTCATGCAATGATTAATTTTTTTTAGCATTATTCGGTAATGAAAATGGTAAAGCTAGCCATTGATATCGTTTAGTTCTTAAAAATGCTACTCGATTACTAAGAATACCAAGTTTGTAATGATTCGAATGGGCTGTGATCTCAACCACTAAAACCCAAAGGGCGAAACCTAAACTACTCTGTAAATTTAAGCTACTGATTTCCAACTGATGCTTTATCCTCTTATGAGGAAGGTGATTATCGGAACAGGGTAATGCAGGCATATTCTTGTAAGATTAACAAATGACACTATTACTATGCAGGCTGAATACAGCTAAACAAGCCTGTGCTAAAAGAACTCAAAGTCCAGATAATTACCCCCAGGCTTCACGTCCGTCCCTGTCATCCTTTTGCTGCTGCTGCTGCCAACAATGCCGACCCCAATTTTGTCAACTCCCCCAAACTTGACAGGAGGCGGCTCAGTTTCCACTGGTCTGGGCACTTCAGGTGGTGTGCTACATCGAATTAGAGCCCAATTCACACCTTCAAAGAAAGGGTGCTGCTTGATCTCAGTCGCACCCCTCTTCACCCCTAACCTGTGCTGAGGTTCCTTCACCAGTAAGCCTTGGATCAAATCTCGACTAGCATATTTAGTTGCCGGTGAGTCTGGGAATCTAAGCTGCTGCCCGACCACATTGAACAGGGTAGCTCGGTTTCCTGAACCCTTGAATGGGGTTTTACCATATAATAGCTCATGCAAGAAAATGCCAAATGTCCACCAATCAACAGCACTGCCATGCCCTTCTCCCTTGATGATTTCAGGGGCCAGGTATTCATGGGTACCAACAAAGGACATGGACCGAGCAGCTGTCGGTTCTGCCACAAGTTCTGGAAGTGAATTAGCTTGCAACCCAAGATCTTGTTGAGGTTTTCTGTTTTTTTTCTTACTTTTCTGGGGGAAGATACGAGGCAGAAAACATGAAGGTTGGATGCAAACTGATGAGGGCTCAATACAGGCAGGCTGAACACAGAAAGCACCACCACCTGCTCGTTTTGAAGGGTCAGAATCAAATGAGGTTCTTATCAGGGTTGGTGAAACTGCACATCTAAGGGACAGGTCAAAGTCAGAAAGCATTATGTGGCCATCATCACGAACAAGGACATTTTCAGGTTTCAAGTCTCTGTAGACAACTCCAAGCATGTGAAGATATTCAAGTGCCAGTAAAACCTCTGCCGCATAAAATCTGCACACATTAAGAAAATTATTATATAGTTTCTCTGCTAAAAATTACTGATGTTGGCAAAAATTAGACGGTGATCAAATCAAAGAAGGGAGAGCTGGAGGGTAGGAGAGGACATTTTGCGGCAAGAAATAGTATCTATCCTTGATGAGGGGCAATTTATTTTGCTCCTAAAATATCATGGCAGGAAATCCATCTGACTCCAGCGGGATCCCTCCATTTCATAGTTATCAGCAAAAACCTAAAATCATGATCTAATTTGAATGTGGTCAACAGGTAACAATTCATGCAGTCCAAAAGTATGAAGCTTCATTTCCAAATGCCAGTACAGGGATGTTTACTACAAAGAGGTAGAGATAGATTCCAATCATTTCATAAGGGTTGAAATATTGAACTGGGCCATATTTTTGTTTCCAAAGCATTCAGAATAGGTACTCTAGTGAACTAGCATCACTTGTTATGCATGAGATCTTAAAACAGTGACTAGAGCATTTTACCATTCAAATGAGGCAGCATTCTCAGGATCCTGTTAGATAGAAGACAAACAACACTCTCAGTCCTGAGAGTACTTTAGATTGTGAAAGAGGGGATTGGTGATGCTACCATCCATAGTAAGGAAACTTGCATGAAAGATTTCAACTGGGCCAAGAATTGGAAATTGAAATTAGACAAATATCAGGGAGGGTTAAAGTTTGAACTCTGAATATGGTTTCAATTAAGGCTCAGGGAGGGTTAAAGTTTGAACTATGAATATGGTTTCAATTAAGGCAGCCCACCACGATGCTGTACATTTCTGTTGCACTCATATCCTTTAAGTGCATGCCCTCCCTAGACTAGTCATCCCAAAGCAAGAAAGAAATACGAAAGGAAACAACAGCTAGTGACAACAAAACTCGTTCATTTCCCATCCCTGCATTGGTACGTGGTCTACAATATGACATCGTTAATAAATGGAAGACATCCCTTTAATATTTTGAAAACAAATGATATGGAAGCTACATAAGTCCACTGTGTTTAACATTTTAGAATTTTATCTAATTTTCTACAAGCTTAATCATATCTACTATGCTTACCCTTTTCCACGTTCATTTAATATTTCACTGGTTTTCATCTTCGATTACATGAAGGACACTGACACTCATACATGGAGATTTTAATTTTATACTTTCATGAGGAAATATAATGAATTATCCACTAAAAGAAACTATGATGCTATGTCTCCATCTTTGCAATTCACTACAGTAACAGGCACTATATACAAGCAATCAAATTTGAACTGTAGTAAAGACCCATCAACATGTGCCATTCTGCCTATCATTTTTCACAGAGTTTTAGCATTAACGATGAGTGAAAAAAAAATCATGGAATTGTCCGCTAAAAGAAACTATGATGCTATGTTTCCATCTTTGCAATTCACAACAGTAACAGGCACTATATCAAGTGATCAAATTTGAACTCTGGTAAAAACCCATTTACATGTGCCTTTCATTTTGCACACAGTTTGAGCATCAATGATGAGTAAAAAAACATCATGGAGTTGGTTTTCCTAAGCAGTCCGAGATGATAGCATGAAGTTGAGTATTTTCTTGTAATGTTGGCTAGACACAGCAAGGAGAATTATTGTTTGCAGCGTTGAAGTGATCCAGCTTAGTTAACAAGGAAAAGGGTTCTGAACAATCAATTAGTTTATTGCCATAGCTATAGCATGATGGTCCCATTAACTTTAAACCATGAGAAATGTTGAAAAGTATGCACCTCCAACAAAACAGAAAAACTTAGCAGCAAAACTTATAACCTGATGTTTAATCACATGCTGCTAAACAAGGCATAGATGGAAATGGCATAAAGAGAACGAAGACACTACTCTTTGTTCAAAATAATCAAATAAATAAATGCAGCAGATAATGGAGAGAATGCTGCTAGACTAAAAACATACCTTGCAGCATACTCAGAAAAATGTTTCCCAGGTTGCCGTTGCCTCAGAGTGTGCAGATCACCTCCTGGACAGTATTCCATTACCAAACATAAGAATCTGTCTGTCTCAAAATGAGTATACAAAGTCGGCAGAAAGGGATGATCCAACAACTGTAAAATCTGCCTTTCTGTCTGAGCCCTTGTCAACTTTTTCCTGCTTGCAAGGGAAGCTTTGTCCATTACTTTCATTGCAAAAAAACACCGAGTCCCGCTCAGCTCTGAGAGATAAACACTGCCAATGTCACCACACCCAAGCCGTTTGAATAATTTAAAGTGATGCATTCCCAAAATTCCATCCCGTGTTCGAATGGCAAGAATAGCCTTCCACCTAGGATCATTTCCTTTGTGAGGCTTATTTGCACTCGTAATACTGCTCCAATTACTGTCATCACTAAGGCCACTGCTGTCACTTGCTCGACTAACACTAGTCTTCGCACTTTCAAGTGACTCTCCTCTAACACTCCCTTTTGCGCTCTCACAGTTTCTGTCTATACTAAGCATACCATCACTTGTAATAGCATCACTCCGATATGTACTGGCGCAGCTATTGACAATGCTCATAGCTGTGACAACACCAGTACTGTCAATGCTACTATGTGGACTCACATTACCACTAGGAGGCAAAGAGGTGTCCCACACACATTCATTCTCTTCTGAATCAGGTGGAAGGAGAGAGTTTTCTGTATTTTGTGAAGCACGGGGAACTGAAAATGGAGTAGGCAATGCAACTAAGCCATTAGGTTCTTCAATCAAACTTTCTGCTGGAGAAAGAACCGCCAGGCTTGGTTTCTTGGGTGGAACCCTGATTGAAAGATCTTCTAGAAAAGGCCCCTTCACAGACATACTCTTCTTGAGGCATCCAGGCTCAGCTTTCTTTTGACCGATTGGTACATACACTGCTTTCATTATTAGATCTGTATCAATAGGTTCAGGTGGATGACTTGCCCCAGAGAAAGACCCAGGGCAGCCTTCATCAAAGTAATCACCATTGCCCTTAGAAGTCAAAACAACATCAGGCATCAACTCTTCTTCAATAATTGCGGAGACTTTTCCTTTCCAAGGTCTAACAGGCACAGGAAAGTCTGTGATTTGGGATTGTTTTGTGTTAAATTGTCCCACCACATCTCTTACCAGACCTGTCTGCAACTTGGGAACCTGGCTCGCTTCTCTCCCAGACATTACATAAGCATTTGACGATACCCTACTCACAACAGGCAATTTCACAGGAAGAGCCTTCGATTCTGCAACCCTTTCCATATTATCAACGACGTAATATTACATGAATAAATCCTTCTGCCGAGAAACCTGCAAATGGAGATCAAAGAGTCCACTAATCATTAGGCACTTCACTTCGAACAGCCCATTATTTATCTAGTCATTTATTTATCCAAACAACATCCGCATTGTCATGTTATTCCTTATGAAAAACATGATGTGATTACCTCCTGTTCAAGCACGATCTAGACAAGCAAAAATATAGATATCATCAATCAAAATTTTCTTCAAAGAAAAACACAAAAGAATCTCAAAGTAATTCACCCACTACCCAATCTACTACCTAATTTTCGATGCTAATTCTCTTTTACTCCATTGATTTCCTGACTGTTTAGATATTCGAACGGCACATTTATGCTAGAGCTTAAAATAAAACTTGGAAATGTCATTAAACAAAACAGGTATATAACCACCAACCGTTTTGTACAAGGCAGCTGAGCAAAAAAGAAAACTGACTTCCAAATCTGATTGCATCATGCATCTAAAAATTCAATACACGAAAAAAATAAATTCTTAACTTCATTCACAATCAACTGCAAGAAAGTAACAAAAGGCAAAGAAATGTGATAATCGATGAGCTTGCTTTGCTATTATTCCCATTACCACCATTCCTTACCTCAGATAACCCTTTAGTTCCACGCAATAACATAAAAAGTCAGAATAAAAAATCCAAAATTCTGAAGCGGTGATAGATCTCGAAACCCTAGATAGAAATTAAACAAAGCAAGAGGAAGGAACAACCGGACAGCATTTAAACAGAAATAGAGAGGACAAAACAAAATAAATAATTTAAAATAAAAAAAAGCACCTGTTAAAAAAAAAACGAAAATGAATAAGAATCTTGTACGGCAGAATTATGCTTTGAGACAGGAGACAGCTGGAATTTTTCTTCTTCTTGTTTCTCTCTTTCAAAAAAGCTTAGAAATGAAACTCATTTGATAAGAATCCTGCTTAATTACTCGCACTCTATCTCTAAAACACACGCTTTCTCTCTCTAAATCTCTCGACAAATTGCTAGCTCTCTCCCTGGAGCTCGGCTGCAAGAAAAGCTTTGGTTGATGATTGCAGGTAATGAGTATTTGCTTTTCTTTCGCTATTTTGTATGAATGGGCAGCAGGAGGTACTGTGGTGCTAGTGTTGTTGAAGTGCTGGCTTTTCTTTTTCTTTTCAGTTGCTGCTGAGGGAGAGAAGATGAGAGGTGGGGGGGGGGACCAACGAGTCCTGAGCGTGGGACCCACTGTGTTTGTGCTTTAAGCTACACTGCTTTTCAAAGGAAGTGGGGACGCTCCTCAAATCTCACTCCCTTAGTTTTTCAGGATCGGTTTTGGATTCTCCATTTTCTTTTTATTTCTCACTCCCGTTTTTAGCGCGTGTTATAATCTATTATTATTATTAGTATTGATATTTCACTCCCTATAGACATGGACATTAGACCTGAATAAATCATAGTTTAACCGTGTTATTATAGGTTTATCAGCTTAACCCTGTAAAATTGTATAATTTAAATTTATCTTAGATAATTAAAACAAAACTCAAATAATATTATTTTATACAAAAACATAAAAAATGAATCGAGTCTACATGATCATATCTCATCTAATGTACTCAGATCACATATTGATAAAATAGGTTGATTTTAATAGCTATAGTACATTTTTTTATATATAAAAAAAAACTTAAAAAATATAGTATTTTTTTCTTTTTTTTAAATATTATAATTAAATTTCAGATGCTCATATTTAAGGATAAAATTAAAAAATCATTCGTTGATTACATATTATTGTTTTTATTTTTAGAAATAGTCATTCTTATTTTTAGTTAACCATTCCATAGATTCAAATGAATTCGTGTTTGCTTGTCGATATATTTTAAAAAAATATAAATATCTTTTAATGTTTTTATCAATATATAAAATATTTTTTAAAAAAAATAAAACAATTTTTTTATATATTTAAAAATAAAAAAAAATATTTTAAAAAACAACTTAAATCATCTTTTTCAATAAATAATAAATATAAGAAAAGGACGCGTATGGTTTCTTACAGATATGAAATGATACTCGTGGCAGAAGAAGATCTGTTGAGCAAAAACAAATGTAAGTCCATCCCCTATCCTGAATTAATAGGTGCCATAATAGAGGACATGGGCGTGGTCCCCCGACATAACTAGGTTCCTTAATTGAGTTCTGGTTTAATAAACACTAATATTTTTCAGTATTGCGAGTTAGAGGGTGTTTGGATACAGGTAATGGCAATGGCTGAAAAATGACAAAGGGGATCTGTAATTGCCTGTCCGGCAACATGTAGTTCTTTGGATACATTTAACTTTGTTTAACAAGAAATATTGCAGTGATTGTTTTTAAAAATATATTTTTTATTTAAAATATATTAAAATAATATTTTTATTATTTTTAAAAAATATTTTTATTATTAGATTACCAAAACAACGTAGTTTTTTTTAAGAAATTAAACCCTATTTTCAACGCAATTTCAAAACCTTGATGGCAAGAGTGATGGTGAAAATGTTGAAATGACTTGTGGGCATGAATAGAATTGATGGTTAACCTGCTAATCATTCAACAAGTGTTTGTGTGTGTGTATTAAGTTTTTTTAATAGCACATTCAAAAATAAAAATATATTTATTTATTTATTTAAAATATTGTTAAAATTTAAAGCAACGGGATGCTGACCGGCACTAATTATTTTTCTGTTAATGTATCTATGTCCGAACTAATTCACACTGAAACTTCATCTAAATCAAGGGTTTGTTTAGAGTAGGGTAGATGTTGTATTTTCGAATGTTTATTTCTTGAAAAAGCATTAAAATATTTTTAAATAAAAATAAAATACACAGCTGGACCAATGCTAAACGTGGCAATTTTCAGTATCTTACTTCCTGCCTTTCCCGCCATAAAGAAGGCAGCAAAGGTTGTTCAATCAAGAAGACGGTCCAGGTGTCAAACATGCATCGACGACTTCTCATCCCTCTCAAACGTTGAAATTGGACTCTGTCAAAATGTTCCTACCTCGGAGATCATGCAACGAGATAGATCAACAGGATATAGTAAATTAACCTCTCATTTTCTTACACCAAATATTTATTCCAGCAATCTTTGGGGTGTTGGATCCAATGGAGAAGTATCTTTCCTATAGTATGTTTAGTAAAGAGGTTGAATCCGCTTCTAATTTAGTTTTGGCTTGAAAAATTAAATTTAAATGCTTTTTCGATAATTTCAATATATCCATATAAAAATAAACAAATAAATAAATTTGAAAAGAAAGCACTTTAATATACTTTTATTTTAAAAACACTCTAAAAAAACAAAACATCTCATTGTCTCAACCCCGTCCGTCTTATGATATTGTGTCTGTTCGTGAAGTATTAAAAAATTAATTTTGAAAAATTTTAATTATTTTATTATACATTAATTAACAAGTTAATAATCAATCGAAAAAAGAAACTAGTTCGGACATATAAATCCAACTAAAAACATGATAATTAAAGCCATAATAAAAAGAAGAAAAGGGAGACTCATTTTAGTTCATAAGAAATGGCAAGCCTGTAAATTTTACTGGTTACGTCTCAAGTGTTTCTCACATTTTTACTAACATCTTTTCACCGATCTTCGTTAATATATTTAAATGGTATATATTTATTTTATGCAGTGTAAGAAAAAAAGGAATAAAAAAAATTATGGAACTGAGAAAAACTAAGTCTGACAGTGACAGTTCAGCACTTTATTGGAATGTATCGGCACAGCTACAAGAGCGCGTTTGTACTGGACAGTGATCATTACTACTCGTATTGTCCAAAGGATCCCCAAACAGGGAGGCATGATCACGGCCAAGATACGGCTAAAACTGAGGTCAGTTTGGACATTATAAGGAAGGGGACGGGTTACGCGTGCATGGTCAATTTCTGACGTGGCAGTCAATAATTAACGGAAGAAAAAAAGAGTTCAGAGGGCTAGAACCGCGATCAGACAGGGGCGAATATTATAATGACATCTTAAAAGAAGAGAAAAAAAACTTAAAAAATATAAAATTTTATAGTTTTAAGTTTTTATTTTTATAATTTTAAGAGAAAAATGAATAGTTAAAATAATATTTTTAGTTGAAGTTGTATTGGTTTAATATTAAATATATTAAAAAAATTTAAAAAAATAATAATATATATTTATCTTTTTTATTGGATTTGTATTATTTTAATAATAAATTTATTAAAATACAATTAATATTTCTGAATAGTTTTTCCGAATATATATATATATATATATACACACACTATTAAAAAACCATATTACTAATTTATTTGTTTTTAATTAGTCTTTTTCATTAGAAATGCTCTGACACCAAGAAATAGATAGAGAGTAAATCGTCAGCTTCTTACTGTGCCTTGCTGGCCAGAATGTTGTCACTTCATATAATTATTTTGTTTGCTTATCACAACATTTGCTTTTATTTTTAGATATTCTAAAAAGTAATTTTGGTTTTAATTTTTTTTATTTTTCTCATGTTTATATTTTTGATTTAATAATATAAATAATAAAAAAAATTATTTATTTTCAATTAAAAAAATATTTATAAAAAATATCTTACACTATAGTTCTAAACACTCTTTTTTCAAAACTCTGAAAATTCTAATCCAAACCAGTAAAGAGATTGAATAATTACAATCATGTTTTGAAGTATGATTAGATTTTATTTTTAGTTTTTTATAAAATTATATTTTATTTAAAACAAATAAATTATTCATTTTTAATAATATTTTTTATAATTTTAATGTATTGCTATTAAAAATTAAAAAAACTAATTTAATATACTTTTCAAGTAAAAAACATTTTTGAAAAACTTTAGACCCCACGATTATAATTATCATTTATATTGGATTTTATTAAAAAAAAAAAAAACGATTGATAAGACACTAGCTGGGCTTAACTGAGGTAGCTGAGTTATTAAAAACTCAATTGAATTTTTTTGGATTATATAGTATCAATATTTTATCCATTTTAATTACAAACATGTCCAACTTATCAAATCACGGCAGATTTGATCTCCACGCTTTCCATAATTCGAAATCATGGTATGAATATCGAGTTCCAATCCTTGGATTAAATTTCCTATACATATAATAATTTTCCTTCACGTACTCCTGTTCTTCTGTCCTCGAGGTTCTCAATTGGACGCAATGGTTGGTTCTAGTGACTGGTTAATATATTTTTTTTTCTCACATCAATTTACAGTCGACGGCTTTTTGACCAGATTTTCTAAAATATATTCGGATGCCCGCGACCGGAGATAATTGGTCAAAGAAACTGTTTCAGATTGGAACCCGACAAAGTCTGGTTTCACAGACCAAATTCAATTCCCACCTAGTCAATAAAGCAAGAAAACTGAATGTGACTAGATTTGGCTCACTTGGCTAGCATTATTCTAACACAGTGGGTAGATAAAGCTCAGGAGAACCGTGAAATTGGTTAAGTGGGAGAGAAAAAAGGTGGATGATGAGGATCATGATTGGAAAACTTTCAATTCGATGGTCACGATCAATATTGGAAAAGTTGTCATGTGGGTGAGTGGATCTCTAATCCCATGAAAGCTATGCTTAGTGAGTAAAATGATTAGCTCAGTATAAATTTTGCTGCTGCTCAAACGCTAAAGACACCACACCCGCATTTCCAAAAAAGAAGCATTTTGTAGTAATCTATTTTTCTTTGTGGGGCTTGCATGTCGCTGCTGCCCTTGCTTTTTGAAAAGTTGCAAATTAGAGTATTGGAATTGGAAAAAGAAGCATTCAGAGTGGGCTCTTTCATGATTTGTTTCTCACTTGAAAACTTTCTGGTCCACCAATTACTTCTTCGGTGGGCCTGTGTTCTTAGTTGGTGGGATTTGCCCTGAATCATGCACTAAACAAGGAGCCTGGGTGTACTTTTTTTTGTGTTTCTTGGAGGGGAAGAGATGATTAGTACCGCTTCTAGGTAGTTCTCATAATTTTTCAAGTACATTCACCTCTCTCGAAAATTAGCTGGTTCCAAGTCTCGAGCCAGCCAGATTAGGTGGTGGGTTAAATCTACTGTAGCTATCGAGCATTTAGGTCTAAACTCAATTTCTTCGAAATGACAGCTCTGATTTTGCTTTTTACTGCAATTGCGACCAGATCTTTACAATTCACATAAATTCAGTTTACCACAAAAACTCAATACTTGTAGTTGACTATGTGTTTACAAGTATTAGCGTCTGTTTGGATTTTGTGATTAAGGTTTGTTACAAAACCATACTATTTAGTAAATTTTCGGATCATAGTTTTTGTACCATGAATCCCATCTAAAACTATGATTGAACTGTAGTTTATGAAAAGCATTGTTTAGATGTTTTTTGTCCAAATACGAATGCATACAAAATGCAGACGAACAAGATTGTTTTAACACAGACAAAAAATGATTTTGCAAAAAAAATAACATAACAGGGGAGGAAGAAAAAGATGACATAACATCAAAAAAATATAGCATAACTATTGACCAACAGACCCCCTTGATGCCGATAGCTCTCTCTCCCTCCCTCTCTCTCTCTCAGTTGCAGCTTCCTTTCTCAAAAACAGTCATGGATGCAACCCTTTCTCTTCTCAACAGTCACGATGAGTACCAACAACTGCTCCTTCAGCATCGGTAATCTCTCCTCTTCACCAACAACACCTGTATAGTTCAATCTTCTCACACAACTCCGGTATCAAGCAACAATAACAACAACTTTCCAATGTTGCTCCCGACCACCACAGGCCATCACTTTTGAGTCACCGCCACAAAAAGAACCACTTCAATCTTTTCTGCCCAGCGGCATCGACAAGTGAGCCTCTCGTCATCATCAGCCGACTACCCTTTTATTGTTCACTTGTTGTGTGAAATAGTGTAAGAGGAAATTAATCTACTCTGCAATTTTCACGTATTGCGTGAACAGTGTAGCATCCTGGTTGTTTTTTACTCTTGGGATGGACTTGCTCTCGGCCTAGCCCAAGTCCAACAAGATTGGGCCATTTGACCCACCTTGGCTAGACCAATTCATTTATGGTGTGTTTGGTATTGCGGTTGCTATTGTGGTTGAGGTTGAAAAAAATGGTTTTATAAAAAGCGCTTTTACTACGGTTTAAAATAAACAGTGAAGTGTTTGGTTAAAACTGTGGTTTAGCCTCTGTTTGGCTTAGCTTTTGCACCGCAGGTTTGCTGCGGTGCAAAAATTTAATTTTTTTTTGTATGTTAGATTATTTTGATGTGCTGATGTCAAAAATAATTTTTAAAAAATAAAAAAACATCATTTTGATATATTTCGGCACGAAAATTTTTTTGAAAAGTTTTGAAAAGCAACCGCAACAGCAATCCCAAACACCCCCTTAGTTTGAGATTGAAAAAAAGCAGTTTTGTGTGTTTGATTATCATGCTTTTTATATTGTTGTCAACTTATGAAATTACTTGAAAGGACACACACACACACACATAAATTATTTATAAAATTTTGTAGATTAATGATCATAACAATAAAATATAATTAATAATTCATGAAAAAAATAGATATTTATTTTTATTCTCTCATTAAACTACTTGCAATTTCATCACGAACTAAATCGATAAGTGAATGTCTCTGCAATCTCTTGCAATTTCATCGAGGAACAACATATGATAACAATATCATTAGTAACAACATTTGTGATTCAGTTGTAGGGATATAATTCCAATATGAAATCTAATTACAAGTTTATAATAAATAACCAATAGAAAAACAACAGGGTTGTGGAGTGCAACGAAGTCACGCGTCTTTCCCTTTCATTAGGATAGATCTTTATCTACATATTTTTTTTATTTTTAAAATATTTTTTTAAAAAAATCATATTGGGCCTGCCCCAAACTAAACGGGTCAGCCCAGCCAAGTTAGGCCAAAAAAACTTAACTCTGTTGGACTTGGGCTGGGCCGAGAGCAAGCCCAGACTAAAAGTCCAAATAAAAGCACAAAATGGTAAAACGATGCGTTCCACCTTTCATTCATGTTTTGAATTACTTGGCCATGTTACTGTTCATGTGAACAATAACATGGCCGACTATGATGAGATGATGAATGGACGGTACCGAAGGGTAGAGGAAACCGAGATGGTTTTTCATGTGGTAGTGGTGTCGTAAATGATGACTTGTGGTAATCGGCAACAACGTTTGAAGGTTGTTGCATCCATGGCAGCACTGTCCTCTGATGGTTGCTTCTCATCTATGGTTGTCTTCTGTGTGAGAAATGAAGGTTATTTGTCAACTCTGTGTTTTGTTCTCCCAGTTGTCTCTCTCTAGATTATGCCCCTGTTGCATTGTCCATGGCGGAAGCATCATCGTGGATAGAGAGAGAGAGAGAGGCTCTGCTTCATCACGTTGAAGGAGGAAGGGTTCACGATCATTTTCGGGGATGAAGGAATTATGATGAAGATAATGCACTTTCATCACGTTGAAGGAGGAATGGTTCATCACAGAAGTATGCTTGAATTATTTTGGCAGCACATCATCTTTGCCTTTGTTGATAAGAATCAGTCACTGTAGTGGCTTAACGAATTGCTCGTGAAACGTAGGGAAAGCATAACTTTCCTGCTTAAGAAGAAACATAGTTTCACTCCATTTTCCTTGTGGGACCTATACCAATTCATCTGTGTTTTTGTTTTATCAAACGACACAAAAACTGATTATCGATTGAAATTGTGTTTCAACCACATTACCAAACGGGCACTTAGTTAAGTCGAACCCAATCCAATTTTTTTTAAAATATAAAAATTATATTTAAAAAAATACAGAGATGGAGATCAAACCAAGTGAAAGAGAGAGACATGTGACCTCGTTTAACTCCATACACCTGTTGCTTTTTGATTGATTATGGATTTGAAAGTTGAGAAGATCAACTGGGCCCTGAATGAAATTCAAAAACTTGCAACTGACTTATGACTTATAATTATATCTCTACAGTATGTAGATAGAGATCTTGAAACTATAAATGGATCTTAGAGACTTAGAATCTAGTTTGTGATAGAATTGCAATTAGTTTGATGAGAAAATAAAAACAAGTGTCTAATTTACTTAAATTATTGATTACATTTTCTTATTATGATTATTAAATCTATAACATTTTAAAAAATAATATACACGCGCGCGCTTGTCCTTTAAATATATTACACAAGGTGACAGCAATATGTATAGCACGGTAACCAACACACACGAAACTATTTTTCATTAAACGTCAAGCCCAATCACAATTTTAACCATACATTTAATTTTCAGTTATGAACGGCAACTAAAAGTGTTTTTCATAAAACTATTTTTTTAAATTTCAACCATAACAGAAACTGCAATACCAAACAGACCCTTAATGGTGCGTGCGTTGTTAAAGAATTTGAAATTTATCTTGTTAGTATAGGATTCGAGTCAGGGCATATTTACCTTATAAATATTTGAGATAGCCGGAGTTTCATCTACTTAACCCGAACTCACAAATAGTGAGAAGAGAGATTTTCTCTCGTCTAAAAGAGAAAAAAACAACATGTGCTTACAAGTTTTCAGTTTTATATCCTAATGTTTTCAATTTATACAGGTAAATCATACTAGTTTCAAAGAGATCGAGATTGGTTGGAGGATCGAGAAGATAATTGGTAAATATAGATTTTAAATGTCTGGAATAATATTCAAAACCCTGACCCTTTTTTTCATGCTTGCACTGATAGAAGAGCTTGGCATTTTTTTATCTCGACCAAAAGAAGAACTCGATTTTACTGGGTTCAACTGGAAAAGGAGTTCAATTCCATGAGCAGGATTATATTTTGGATTATATTTTCTTTATATTTTTGGTTGTACTAATTCATTTTATTTTTATTGGTATTAATATTGTATGAGAGATGATATATACAAATCTTTTAAAGACATCATGTTTTTATGAATATTAAATATTAATATAATATATATAAATCTTTCATTGATATATATGTCAAGTATATTTTTTCCTTTTAATACATATATAAGTGATATTTCTCATCAACATCAATGTATATATCAATGATATTCTTTTTAATACAATTAGAGAAATACCACCTTAAAAGATAATTATGGGCTATAAATAAATCATGAATTCTTCAATATAAAATAATCAAAATCTTAATTTGCATTAGATATTTATTACAGAGTACATCTATCTAATATTATTGCTTCATTGTTAGCATGGTCAATGGTTTTTTTTTTTTTTTCAATTCAACTTCATTTTTTCTATTTTATTATTATTTTTAAGAAATTCATCTTCATATTTTTTTAGCAATCATCCAAATTATTTTAGACAACACCAATAAAACCCCCACACCACTTGATTTTATACCGGACCAAGTAAAAAGTTAGGTCAAAGCTTTTTTTATATCAATCTCAATTCTCACCATCTTCCCTCAATCTTATCCTCGTAATTTTTTTACCAATTATATAGATTATATTTTGATCAATCAAATTCACTGAATCATGTTGAAAAAAACCCCACACAATATAATTTTAAATCCCAATCAAACAAGAAGTTGGGTTATAAGATCCTTTTCATATTAATTTTATAAAAAAAAAAATCTCAATTTAATCATCGGATTTTTTAGTTGATCAGTAAAATATCTCTAAATCAACAAAGCAATTGCTTCATGTTGAAAAAACTCTTATATTATTTAATTTTAAACTCAAATTAGACAAAGAATCAAATATTTTTTTTAAATTGATATAAAAACTACATTTATTAAAAATATCAACTGATTTCTTGCTATCTTTGTATTTTTTTTTGTCATGTTTTAAAATATTTTAATCTAATTTATATCACATGACGATCAAGTAAACCACTCCCGTCTAAAAATAAATATTAAATCCATCATTAAATTCTGAAAAATAAAATATCATTATCCAACGAGATTTACATCCAAAGATATTTAAATTTCTGTTCCGACATAAATGCGGTGGAGGGTATTTTCAAATACACGTGAAGAACAGTTTGCCTTGCACGCGATCAACCTTTTTATAAATCTATCTTTTTATATATATAAAAAAGCAAATAAATAATATTTATCAGACCATTTAATTCTGTTTTAATGTGTTAAAAATAGCATGTCTTGTGAATAACCCCAAAATAAATAAATAAATAAAATTTCTAGCCAAGGAAACCTCTTATCAAAAGTTCAAAACTAGAAACTCATTCGGGAAAACCAAAACACATTTTTATAATATCTGAGCGTACAATAACTTTTATTTTTATTTTTATTTAAAATAATATTAAATTGATCTTTTTTCAATTAAAAATATCTCACACCAGATCACCATAAATCAACTAATTTCAATCCTTTACAGCCCAGACAGATGCAGCCAACAACACCGTGCTCCCACACGACTTCTCGGTACATTGAGTGACTGCCGTCCGAGACGATTTTTTAACGGCAGCAGAGCACAGTGGCACACTACGATCTGTTAACTCCACGTTTTCTTCTCGGGCTTTCCAGGCCCGTTGCCAGAGAAGATGCCAAGTCCTGTATTTGGGTCTGGAAGCTACTGCAACAGAGCATTGGGGGGTTCTGACTGGTAGTTAGCGAGCTCAAGATATAAAGTAACTGTTAGTTTTATTTGGGGGAAAAAACATCGTGTTTGATCCACGAAAATAAAGACAGGACTTACTATTGTCTATCTCCAAGACATGAATGGATTAAATTTTCGTATCTTGTCTCGGAGAGGGACATGCAGTGGAAAAAACGAAGACATAAAACATTACAAAGTTTGTTAATTTTATATATCAAGAAGCAAAATGATAATTATACTATTATAATTTACAATAATTTACATCTATTATCACAATTAAAAATCCACACAGTTTATCTTCTTCCTTGATAACATATTGTTCATATAAAATGGTTAGGCCTAGAGTAAGCCTAACATGCACGAGCTTAGCTCCAAACCCATATTATTTTCCATTTTTTTAATGATATTTTTATATCTCTCTTCTAGAAAAAAAAACAAAAACAAAATTGCTTTGCAAAAAATCCTCCATCGAGTCCCTCGTTCATAATTTTATTACTCTTATACGCTCTACAAAATAGACTATGAATTTTGTATTTTCGGCCGATTTATTTTATATAACTCTACTCACATAAGATTTATTATGTTGTTTTTAATTCAAGAATCTATATTATTTTGAAGGGAATGGAATGTTCTATTGAAATAATAAAATATGCATTATTTATTAAATAACTTTCCCGTGATTTTAAACTCAACGAAGATACGAAAATGCAAGAACGATGGTAGTTTTTTTCTTCCTTTTTACTGTAAAAAATAAAATTATTTGGGCTAAAAAACATAATTTGAAAATACTAAAAGACCCTTGAAACTCAGTTTAATAAATAATAATTTTAAAGGTAATAAAAAAATAGGCTTAAGTTAAAATCACTTTTTATTGATCAATTTTCTTTGAATTAAACAAAATAAAAAAAAGTTTGGAAAATGATTTTCTATAAATCAAATAACCCATAAATAATATTTAATACAACCAGGACATACAAGAATGGATATTTTCACATTTAGTTTTGTTTCATTCCTTACATCGAGCAAATATAGGGACAAGGAACTATATGTTCTTGCTTCCTTTGTTTTATGTACTGTTTCAGATCAAACCATTATATTTTTGTTTTCTCATTTATAAAATTCAGTTCTCCCCATCTCTTTTGATTGTTAGCGGTTAACATGCTAGAGGAGTTGTCTGTTACTAATGGTAGAAACTAAGCTGAACACTTCTATATCATTAACGTGCCGCCACTTTTATTTTTTTAAAATAAAAATATATATTAAAATAACATTTTTTTTAAATGGTATTTTTGATATTATCATATTAAAATAATAAAAATACCTGAACAATATTATTTTATTATATTTTTAGAAAATCAATATATGAATTTACATAAATCGTCTGTATTGAAAAATATATATTCATGTTTTTTATATGTTATTTTAATATAGAAAACATACATATATATATATATATGTGTGTGATTATATGTATGTATTTTAATCCCCATTAAAGAAAAAAAAATGGATTTTGCTATCCACACAAAATATCTCTTCGGTTTTAAACGGTAGCGGATCACTTAATGACGTGTCGTTCTCAAAACGAAACACCACGTCTTAACGCGTGAACTTCCCAAACAAAGACTGACATCGACCCGCAACAAACGCAGAGTACCGACTTAAACGGACGGCAACGTCTACCAGTTTCTGTCCGTTATCCTGAAAACCGGAAACAAACAACACTAACCACCTCGCCAGTAGTCAATCCAGGATCGCTCTTTAGTCCAGTTTCACCATTTCCTTTCGAATACAAAAGCCCTAGTTCGATCTCCCTCTCCCTGCCTTCCCCTCGCTCTCTGCCATGGCAGCAATTGCATCCGCAAGTGGAGGAGAGAAGCCTGACACGTCGCCAGCGATGGATGTCTCTTCAAAATCAGCAACAGACGCCGCGTCTGACTCTTCTTTCGCTACCGAGACGCCTGATCTCAACGACCACTCAAATGTTTATCCTAGTCCAAGCCGTGAAGTTGATCCTCACGTATTTCTCCATCAATTTCACACTTGCACTTGAACAAGCGGCTCTTTTTGTTTGGGTTTTACTGTTTACTGTTTCTCTCTCTCTTTGTTTTACAGTCACAGGCTTCAGCGAGGAGTGAAGAGTATAGGCAACTGTTTCGTCTTCCAACGGAGGAAGTAAGTCACTCTATGCTATGGATGACTTTGTCTTTTTATTTCGCTAGAAGGGTTCCTAAGCTGAAAAAAGAGAATTGAAGTACTTATTTGCTAGCTCTTAGGAGTTTTTATGCTAATTCTTCATCCGTGTTTCGTTAAATTATGTCACTGCAAAATATGAGGTTGATATAATCGAGAATTTTTATCAAGACGAAAATCTGTTAATTCCATGGGGGTTGGGATCCCATAGTCTGTAATGTTTTAGAAATTATCTTCGAGTGGGGATCTAAGAAGGTTTGGAGGTTCACAACATGTCATTTTATTTTTACTCTTTTGTGGTGACAGCTGGACCCAGTCTAGGGTGGTCAATCCTAGCAAGTTAATAGGGTTCTTAAGCTTACAAATGTATTAAATAGAAATTAGAACACAAATTTCAAATATAATGAGGTGAAAATTGATGGACGTGCTGTGGAATGTGCCAAGAAGCTGACGAAAAGCAATCTGTTGATGTCATTTTCAACCTGTCGAAAAATATTGTAGCATGGGACAGTTCAAAATCCTTAGTTTTTCTCGCAATTGTACTAGTTAAGCATGTGTGCGTGCATTTCTGCACTTTGAATTTATTGTATATGGTTTGAAATCTTCTGGAATGATTCTTATTGTTAAAACATATGATATTGCCCCCCGCCTCCCTCACAGCAGAGGATATCTAAGGGACCTCTGTTTTATTCAAAGTTGCATCTAAAATTTTCATCTTTCGTTCCCCCCAATAGGTACTCATACAAGACTTTAATTGTGCATACCAGGAGAGTATTCTTCTTCAGGTAATCTTGATGCTGACTTTTATTATTTTCTTGGAGATGCATTCATTACACAATAATTGGTATAGTATGCTCATCTCATCCTTTTGACCTTGAATTTCATTAGGTAAATGGTATCACAGATGAGTTACGTGATAATCTTGTTTATACAAGTAAAAAAAACTTACTTGGGGTTAAGATTATGTTTTCCTGAATTATTAAAGCATTTTTTACTGTTTTGCAGGGGCATATGTACCTTTTTGTACATTACGTTTGCTTTTATTCCAACATATTTGGATTTGAGACAAAGGTAATGTTTAGACATCAGCTTTATTTTTTTTTTACCGTGGTCTCTGTTTTTCACGGTTCCTTTTCTCATTCTTGACTGTTTCCTGACATGTTTGATATGTTTTTATCCAGAAAGTAATCCCTTTCCATGAAATTACGGACGTAAAAAGAGCAAAGACAGCTGGGATCTTCTCTAATGCTATAGAAATTTTTGCTGGAGGAAAGAAGGTACTGCTAGATATGGAGTATTGATCCTCTTCTATTCTGTTTTGGCATTTCTTGAAATTGTTGCTCTGAAAGTGCTCTTTTACTTCCAAATTTTATCTACCGCAACATCTAAATCCAATTATTATTGTGGCAGTTTTTCTTTGCATCATTCCTTTCTCGCGATGAAGCTTTGAAGCTCATCAGTGATGGATGGTTACAACATGGTAATGGTTCCAATTTGATAACAGAACAACAGGTATTTTAAAGCTTTGGAAACTCATTGCATGAATATTTTTTACTTCATTATGAATTATAAAATGGTAAAAAACATCGTTGGTCAGTTTGTTTAATTGTTGCCTTCTTATTTGCCGGTTTTACCCCAGGACTCAATTTCTGTATCCAGTGACCTGGATAATGGAATTGATGTTATTGAAAAGGTGAATAACTTCAAACAAGCCAGTGAATTAGATCCCCCTGACAGGTATTTTTCACCATATAGAGTTTATATGAGTTTGTCTCTGGTTCATGTTTTGGAGGATCCATCAGAAATTGCCTGTATGTATGTGAATACAGGCAAAAGGCTACTGCTTCTTCACCTGATTCTAAGATATCAGCATCCGTTGAAAATGGCACTGTCTCAGTAACACAGATACAAGTAACTGATGAGGTGGAACAGGATGTTGAACTAGTCAATAATGATGACTCTTCATCTTCAACAACTTTGGCATGGAATGTGGAAAATCTTGAAGCACCTCAGAGTTCGTATTTCTTGTGAATTATTTTAATCGTGGTTTTGTTTTGTATATAACATGCAATGAACAAGTTCATTTTCTAGGTAGTTATAATAACCAAAGATTGTAAGGCATATGGTTCTTCACCACCTTCTAGTTAAATCTAGTCTTTTATTTAGAGACTGAAAAGATTTGGCCAATTCTAAATCAAGCAATTGGCAATTTGATATTAAATCTATTAGAGGAATTATTTGGTAATTCCTGGAGAAGATATGGCATGAAGAGTATTGAATCCTTTGGATGTGGGTCATGTAGCTTTTCTCTACTCAAAAAATAATGTTGTGATTGGAGTTATTTGCCATCGGCAAAATTTTAGGATGATGTTTGGTGTGGATTCACAAATTTTTTGTTGCTCTCTGTTAATTGAACTGCATTTCTGATATGCAGGACGTGAATCTTTTAAAGAAGTTGGAGAGACAAAGTTTCCGGTAGTGTTCATTTATCTTTTATTGATTTTTTATATTTTTGAGAATGCTCCCTGTGTTTTACTACAAAATATTGCCACATTAAAGAGTTTTTCTCTTATCTTTATTTTAAGGAAAGCAGATAAAGGTAGAGGAGTTCTTTAGTTTGTTCTTTTCAGATGATGGTGCTAGTTTTGTTGAATCTTTCCATGATAGATGTGGGGATAAAGGTAATTTAATTTGAATTCCCATGGAACCATACTCAAGTAAAACAACCCTAGTTTTTAGATGTGGTTATGTATAAGTTGGATGATAGAATTCTAACATTTATCCTTGTTTGGTTAACTCTTGTGCTTTTCAGAATTTAGGTGCTCTTTATGGTGTACAAATGAGAAATTTGGGCATGTCCGTGATGTGTCTTTTCAGCATCCTATAAAAATATATTTTGGTACGGGGGTGCATTTTGTGTTTAATATGGATCTATGTTTGGTTTGTATGGTGATTTCAGCATAGTCGACACCCTTTCTACCCATTAATATTAGGTTTAAATTTTTGTGCTTTTATATAGGTGCCAAATTTGGCAGCTGCCAGGAGGTCCAGAAATTTCGAGTCTACAGAAACAGGTTCTTGTAGTCTGTAATTTGCGAGACACTTCAGATGCATTGTTCTATAATTGTTCTGAAGATGCCTTGGTGATATAACTCCTCTACTTTTTTGGTCGTGGAGGTAATTGATTTGACCAATTGTTTGTTCTTCCTCATGATTTTACTTTTGCTTTTACTAGCCATCTGGTTGTCGAGACATCACAACAGATCAGTGACGTTCCTTTAGGAGATTGTTTTTGCGTTGAGGTACAAGCTGTTTCTGAGCCATTACTGACAATGATTAAAATGTTTAAATTTATTCCTTTTCATATATTTTCGTAGGATGTCATTCATTATCTTAAGAAATAGATTGTACAATGGCATTTTATATGGAATGCTAATCAACTATCTAGAAGTCAGAAACTGTTTTCCCTTGTATTGTAGGTGCAACTTTTGTGGTCTTATTCTTTTCTTGGATTGCATGAAATTAATGAACTGTTCCGGGAGCTTAGGAATTGTCATGTTATTTCCTCACAAGCATATGCTCCATCATGGCTGCATCTTTAAAATTCACTTATAAATGGTTCTGGTTGCTCTTGGATAGATTCATCTCCTCATGTTTTTCACCCTCCTGGACTTTTAACATTCTCCCTCACCATTCTCTGTCACACGTTCCCTTTTCTTCCAGATCAGAAGTGAAATGTATCGGGTATGTTAGACATATAGGGCATGTATCCCATAAGCCGCTGTGATTGTCAGACTTGGGTCAGCTGTTCGCTACTAATACATCATTAAGATGTTTGAAACAAACAATAAGAGAGGATATAACCATTCTACCCCTAGGTTTGGAATTGGCTCTAGAAAAGAAGATGGATAATATAGGAAATTCTTATTAATTAAAGGAGAGATAATAAGTTGAATGATCTTTTGCCCATTAAAAACCTTTGACAATGAACAGGAAAATGGAATTTTAATTATTTGTTTATAATTTAAATAATCTCTTAGAAATTAACAATCATCTAAGAAGTTTATGGGTTTAACAATATTTTGTTTCGATTCTCTCTTTGGATTTAAGTTACTAGGATTTTCTTACCGTCTTCCGAAGCACAAACTCTATTTTGGGGCACATCATGGTGAATTAAAACAGATATGAGAATTTTTTCATTCTCCAGCCTCCAATAAGGTTGTCCTCTCATATTTAATTAATTTATTCCTTCCTCTCCTATTGGGAATTCTTCAGTTCTTTGTCTTCATGGGTACCCTTGTAGTACCTTTACCAATAAGTTAGTCAGAGTGTCTAGAAGTACCTGCCATGTAAGAAAAGTGACTGGAGGGAGATTGCAGGAGTAAAAGGGAAGAAATTCGGGAAGAGAGTGGAAAGGGAGACAAAAAAAGAAGACTTAACTGAATGATATGTTCCTCAGGATTCAATTGACAATTTCACATGACATGATAATGTAGAAGCGATAGTAAACATAAATCGAGTAAAAGTTCATGAAATAAGAAATGAAATGTGTGGATAGATATTAGTGTAATGGCTGTTACTGCTCTGTCAACATGAATGTGTAAAGTAAAAACAATTCCATAACGGAATGGATACTTCTAAATACCAGTGGCGGCAAGTATTCAAAATAGTTCATGCCACGATCTTCAATCTGGTTTAAGCCTACCTGATCCCCCTCTTCTTTTCATGGGTACAATCTCAGGGACTATGGGATGTGACTAGAGATGGCGATGAATCAAATGAAGGCTGCATTTTGCGGATATATGTGGATGTTGTATTCAGCAAGAAAACTATTTTTAAAGGTTTGCATTTGCCATTGCGTATATTCTGTTACATGCTTCATGTTGTGTTATTTTTTTCCATAATCTATCTTGATTTCACCATCATGTTTTTAAATTTTTGGTAACCTTTGGGACTAAAACCTGAAAGAAAAACTAACATGCTTCTGCCATCTCTGCTAGCATAATACCATAAAAATCAGCTTACAGACATGGCATAAACCAGAGGGAGGATCATTGAAATGCACTTTCCTTTGGCTGTGTGAAATATCCCTGACCAATCTGCAGATAGATTGCATCTCTGAACCTGTGGCAAATCCTGACCACCCAACTCTTCTCAAACAGAATTCACAAATATTGATCTTTATCCTTGTATCTCTTGGTGCACTACCTTTGAGTTTATTTTATATGCAAATATTTTGCATAAAATAATATTCATGGATATTGGAGTATGAACTGGGAAGGTTCCCTGGTAATCAGGAAAGACTAATCTGAATGAACAGGAATTTTGTTATAAAATGTAATTTGACTATATGGTTGGCATGTTGGCATACGTTGGAGAATGTTAAGTTCTCTCTGATGATCTCTCTTTTTTTTATGTGAAACAGAAATAGAATGAGCTATATGTCCTGATATGCTTTCCCTCATGCGATAATTATAAATACTTCTTAGAACAGGGGGGCTATGGTTCCAATAATTGCTTGAAATCAAGTTGCAGGAATCAGGATGTGCCACACTAGCTTTTATGACTTGTATTTTTATTCATTTCTGCAATATGCATTTCATGGATGCTTTTAATATTGCGAAAAAAGCTTTGCAATATATGTTTTCATAACAATGTGTACCAGATGTAGCCTTATGACTTCCAATATTACAGGTAAGATAGTGCAGTCTACTGTGGAAGAATGTCGAGAAGCTTACGCAACTTGGATAAACATGGTAATATATTTATTCCTTTTAGACATTATCAAATCAGTGCTGTATATTGGATGGAGGGTTTTATTGACTGCATTGCATGCTCACTAATTTTTCAGGCACATGAATTGTTGAAGCAGAAGAACCTTGAAAAACAAGAAGGTTAATCATCATATCGTCATAAGACTTTACAGCAGCTCCTCCTCTGAATGATGTGCTCTGCTTTGTGTTATGTTGCAGAAATTTGAATTACTAAATTCATTTGATCATTTCCTATTTTCTTAAAGCAGAGGCAGGGCCATCTGTCAGCATGATTCATGAGGAAGTTCATTCTGAAAGAGAAGTGAAGACAGGAGAAGCTTCAGAAAACTCCTGCAAGCCAAGAGGGCATGTAAGGATGCATCGGATGTTTAATTCTGTGGCTGTTAGTCAACAAGCTGATGATCTTGTGAAGGGAAATTATACAAATCCTACATCAGTTGCATCTTTGCTAGGAGAATATGTGACGAAACTCTTTTCATTTTTTAAAAGCCAGAGCCAAATTTCCCTAGTCTTAGCTATTGCATTTGTTGTGATCATCCTGATGCAGGTATGCAAATTCCCTAAATTTCTTCTGGTGATATGCATAATTCAATCTAGTTATTTCGCTCAATGAACTCCAATACTGGCATGATGTTTGTCACGCATCTTGTGCATGTTAGATTGTTGTCACCATGTTTTTGTAACCAATGCTGCTGTTTTTGGTGGTAAATGATGTCGTGGATTAACTATTGGATAATTAATTTAAATCTATTTATTTTTTTCAATTCTTTTTTTCAGTCACAATTTTCCTTAGTCATTGGAATCCTTGCATCAGGTAAAGACCTTGGTTTGTTGGAAAGAACCCAAAAATAAATAAAAATAAAGCCTAAGAAACTGCAAAAATATCTCAGTTGAAGTTTAGCATTCACAAAATAGCTGGAAAGAAGGTGCCTTTTTTTTTCCTTATGATTTTGGGTTAAATGTCTTGCCACCTCAAAACATTAGGGTTAGTTGCAAGGTGCCCCCACAAAATTTAGCATTGCTCGGCAGGATCCTTCAGTAACATTTAATCGGGTTTTTTGGTACACTGCATATGCTTAAGTGCCCAGGCCCCGTATATTGCTGCTTTTCTTCTTCTTCTTTTTTAACCCACTTTGTTCAAGATCCCCGGTGCCATTGGTTTTGGTTAGAGCATAATATTAGCCTTTCATAGTAACATTGTCATCTGGATCCATAGGTACCATATGGACACAAGCTTCCTCCACGCTCACAAACTTTTTGACCCTTTTTAACTGCAGGTGAGCATCCTCGTGCTGTTGAACAGGCCACAAACTGTCCACGTGGCTTCTCCAGAACACTACATGGGTGGTATGCTAGCTGGGGCTGGTGAAAAATCAGCTGAAGCTGTGGCCTGGTTGGAGAGGCGGATGCACCACCTTAAAGATGAGATGTTTATGGTTGAGGCTAAGCTAGAGAGGTTGCAGCAGGAGCACTCATGGTTGAAATCACAGTTGAAAAACCTTGATAATCTTGGAAAACATAAATAACCTAAAATTTTATAGTGAAAAAGAGTATTTTTTCCCCACGCTGTGCTCATTTCTTTTTAAATATGTGGCAAGAAATCTAGTTGATAGACCTCAGAACTTAAGTTTTAATATTTGATATGGGCCGAAGGCCTTTTAATAGCTGTTGTGTTGCTGCTAATAAACAGTGAATTTATATGATGCCTCAGTGAAGCCCTGATACATATATTTAATGTCTTTTTTTGAACTATTCTCCAGCCATTGTCTGTCTGGTTGGAGGAAATATAGGGGATAGGAATGTCATTTCATATAAATACTTGGATCTACAATTTGTAGAAAGAACCTAAATCCCATGCCTTGAATGAACTATCCAGTTCCTCTTTCCCTTAATGCAAGCTTTTTTAAAATGGCTTGGTCTGTTAGTTCGAGCTGTGGATTAATTTTGGTAAAATCTAGAATGATATTATTTTAAGTTTATGAAAACGATGCTCTGAATTTTCTTCAGTTTATAGGTTTAATTCTCACCTTGATTTCTTAAAGCTTGGCTTCAGTTTAACAACACTCATGGAGTAGCTATTTTATCCAAGTTGAAAGCTTTGTTATTACCTTAGTCAATACCAGGTCCTGACTTGATTGGGTCTCCCGTTTAATAACTTTGTGTGGGAGCATTGTTATTAAACTTGGCTTAGGCGAAGTTTCACAAAAATAAAAATAGGAGAGCTAACTTGGTTTGGTGTGTTGCAGTGTTGACTTATTAAAAATCTTTGACTTTTTTTCTTTTTTTTTAAATAGATTAAACCACATTGAGCCGGGTTGGGTTAAAAACTCGATAAGCTGGTACGTGACGATGGGGTTGCAGAATGCCCTTCTGGGAACAGCAGTGGCCATAGCTAAATAGGAATCGAGTAATACGCCCCAGCTACGGTCGTGGCCTTTATTTCCTGGGAATCAAGTACTAAGCCCAGCTAGCATGTTGACATATGCATATTGTTTTTATGTCAGGCTGTGATGCTGTGGTGCGGGTGTCTCCTTGGATATGTGCTTTAGCAGCCTGTGGTATGGCGTAATAATGTGCTCCCATGATCAGTTCCTACTATTCATCGAAATTGCTATTTTACTTTGGTTTACACACTGCGACTTAATTCAGATGGAAGCTAGCTGGTTATTTTCAGGAGGGGTGAGCAAAAAAAACTAGAAAACTGATTAAGTCGAGAAAATCGAACAAAATTAATTGGGAAGAACTAAGGCACTGAAAAAACTTAATTAAACCGAGAAAACAAATAAAACTAGCTGAGTAAAACTGTACCATTAAAAAACCCTAATTAAATCGATTAGAAGCATTGTTTGGTTTAGGTTTCTTAAGGTTAAAACTAGTAAAGCATACCAGTTAGATAATCAAAGTTGCTTGAGTAGACAACAAGATTTTTATAGACGAAAGTTGCCCTTCTAGATCTGATATCTCCTTCGATGTCCTGTCGACAATCGGCAAAAAGAACCCACCCCTTCAAAATCACACCGCGGACATGAAAACTGGCAGATTTTTCCACAAAGCGAGGAGCTAAATTACCTTATAAACACAACTTAAGAATCGGCCGGCGTCGAGAAAAAGACTACAAGTTAACGAACCTTCTCGTTGAGAGAACATTTGGAGTGAACATAAGAATTGACGTCGCATCTATCAAACTTGAACACGTCGAGTCCCTCCTCGAGTTTCATGTCGTTCTCTTTCATCGGCGTCCCTCGCGAATGACTATTTGTCTTCGCTGAAGCCATTGTTTAATGAGATACGATTTAAAATCCAGAAATGGTGGGTGCAGACGTCCGACGAGGAGAAATTGGTGAGTTGATCTGAGGGTAAACATGGGATCAAGCAATCAAAGAATCAATATTAATCACAACCAAACAATATACTATTTTTCTGCTTTTTATATAAAAAACCTGTTTCATTTTTATTTTTTTTTTAAATTAATTTGATTATTTAATTTTTATAAATAAAAATTAAACCGAACCACGTAAAAATGATCACCCCTAATTCTGAAGAGGTGTTTGCTATCATGTGTAGGTGAGCAAAAAAGAGAAATTTTTCTAAGGCTAGAAATGACTTTCTGCTCTTTATTTTTAGCCAGTAAACAGTCAACTAGTATGTGTATGTTTATATATATTCTAATTTTTACGATTTTAATTAGCACCAAAAATACTAATTGTTTTATAATTTTCTTGATATTATAATCTTTTTAAACAGTCAACTTGTATGTGTATAAACGTTTGAAAACCTAGTCTTATATTATGTGTGTGTGTATTTTAAATTTTACGATTTTAATCAGCACCAAAAATACTAAATGAACCACCGACTACTTCCTTTCGAGCTTCTTGATCCTCGAAAAAACTTGTATATCATTGAGTGCTCTATGACTTCTTCTGTTTTGGATTTACTCCATTATCTGCACTATGCTCTGAAGATTCTTGACAACGATCGTGGCGGGGGGGAAATAGTGGGACAAGGGGTAAAAAGAAATTCTGGAGGCTGACGACCCTCTTTATCTTCATGCCCAGAAACCAAACCCTCATTGAAGCATGCTCCACATAGATTTTATCATTCTGTGCTGCTGCTAGCCTATCTTTTTGGGCCTGACCTAATCCTTTAGATCTTCAACAAATTGTAATTGGATCCCGTCCCTGCTTTCGGGACCACGTCCCCATCCCACGCACTTTTCCAGGGAGTTGGATGTTGGGGTATACACAACAATGGAGTTAGTGTATGCCACCCCATTGCCCTTTTTACAAATTATCAGGGCTTATAAATTTTCATGAGTTAATTTCACTCTATTGGTTTGCATATCCATTAGAGAAATATTCTGCTTCGATTTCTATTATACTCTAAGCAAGCAAATCTTGAAAGACCCCTAATCTATCCCCTCTTGGTGTATTTATTACTCAGTATCGGGCCGGGAGTCGATAGTCCTACAGCAAACTTATTCTACAGGAATGATGGAGAAAATCTTCTTTACCACGAAAGACCAGTGCCTCCATTTAGAGCCGAGAGAAGTCCAGACCCGTTTGGAATTTATATATTTGGGTGGATAAATATTAATATTTGAAAGTTAGTGGGTTGAAAAGCCATATTACTACGATAGAAACCAAATTAGCCGCCACTGTAAACTTGAAAGGTTATTCTAGTCTTTTTTGTTGTTTATAGCAGAGGATCTTTGAGCTCAAAATCTATAACGTGACGGATCGAATCCTTGAAATTTTGCAGGTGCAAGCGACGTCCTATGCAATATTATCTTAATTTGATGGTGACGGGGGTACAAATCTTGTCATCTTGCTTTATTATAATATTTATTCAATTAAGAAGATATTCTTAGGATTTATCTGTTTTATTTAAATAGAAAAATATTTATTGGGATATTCAGTGTTATTAAAATTTGTGTATGGATGATAATAAAACGAGTTTGAGTTTTCATTGACTGAGAAATTTGCTAGAAATTAATAACAAGTAAGGCTCGGGCCCTTAAATTTGACTGGCGAATCCGAAACGATATTAGTGAGCTAAATTTAGACAATCAAGGGTGATCTGATCTAACTATACACAGCGACTGCTTGTCGTTTTCTAGGAAGACCACCGACTGGCCGTTAATTTTGCATGGTCTCTGTTGTGTCTGTCTATGGAATTAGCCGCCAAGAGGTCGAGAGTTAGAAAAATCGATCGGCCGTTTCAGCAAAAGATGGCGGAAAGTGCTAGCTAGTGTTGCGGTTGCAATGATGGAGAGAGGCCACCGAGGTACGTGTTGAATAGTGCGACTTCCACTGTCCCATCAAAGTTTGGAATATCATCTTTTGTTGTTGTGCTCGGTGGTGTTTTCCACGTTATAGTTTTTGTCAAATACCAAGCCTCCTTGACGGTCGGAGCGGTGGCTTGTCTCTGATGTTACAACATCACCATGCATACAGCTTGAGGGGTCAAAACCCAAAATACCTGTGTCACAGGTGATCACCGGGTGTATGGTCGAATATCAGGATTCAGATTCTCCGTGATCTCTCTGTGTTTTTTTAAAAGAACAAACAAACACGGTGATGATTCATGTTTGATAGATTTGAACGGACGGATTTAGATCAATAATTGCATGTCGTCGTTTTATTAAGGAATTATTCTACATGTATAAAATGATTGTAATCGTATATACACCCTATGTTTTATATGTATACAGAATCTTATCGTTGACCTGATAAATATATATATACACTGTTAAGTTTTTAGGTTCAAATCCTTTAAAAATAATGATTAATAGCTTAAAAATAGTCTCCTCCTTCAGCTATTTTGGAAATGAACCTACTGTTTTGATTTAACCCCTGCTATAAGGTTGAATTAGAAGGAAAAATTATCAACACTCTTAAAAAAATTGATTTAAATTAAAAAATAAAAATAATTATTTTTTAATTTTTTTCATTAACACTCTTAAAATGCAGTGTTAAATACCCTTTAAACATCAAGATCAAAAAGCACAAAAAAAAAAAAGGTGATTGGAGTAAAGGAGGGTTTAAAATCTTTGAGTAGTAGTGTGGCCACTCATGCAATTGCATTTGAGGGTATTTATTTCCTTTTACTTCATTTACAAAAAAAAAAAAAGAAAAAATGGTTTCAAATCTGTCTAACACTACAAAAATAGCAGCCCAATATTTATCTCTTTACAATTTACAATTTCTCTCTTTACATTTTCTTAGCTACTAAGTTTCACCTCCCGGCTGCATCCAAAGCTCTCTATACGATGCCTCTTCAGAACCTTCTTTGCCGTGGCTCTAAAAGGACACGCGGAGCTCACAAATCGGTTAATCAAATGTAGATAAGTGCTCAGCTCATGACACGTGGCGACATCCCTTTTGATGAGGTACGGTGATTCCTTGCTGCTCAATCTTAGCTCCCGTCCCACCTCAGCGTAGACCCACTGTGTGTCCTCCACGCGCTGCCGCAACCAGCACGGAATTCCTGCCACGTGGACCTCCCGTTTCCTTGCCATGTCATTGTTGTCAATCACAAATCCAGGCACTTTTGTGATGAGATCATCCGAGTTAACTATACGCAATATCCTGGTCCCACTTCTCTCCAGCTGGCACCTAAAGCTTCTATTCCCTACACGTGGCCCACCGAAGGACATTACTGTTACAATTGGTGCGTTTTTAAAAGTAGAGTTTATGTCATATGCAGTCAAGGTAGCGAGTGCGGCACCGAGGCTGTGGCCCGTGATCGTGAAACTGAGTGGCTCGTCACCGTACATGTCCATTACTCTGGCAATTTCCTCCCTCACCATGTCCTGCAAACTAGGACACGTGGCAGTCTGAGAAGTATAGAGGCTCAAAAATCCACTCTCCACCATGGGCACGCCACCATCTGGATTCCCGTAAGCACAATGTTTTCCAGGCAAGCAAGTTAAGGTGGCGCGTAGATTCTCAACCCACTCCAAGCAAGTAGCGGTGCCTCTGTAAGCAATCACAACGTCCCTGCGGCCTAACCTGGCAATCTCCTCTTGATCCTGGCAAACCGCCACATAACCAATCCAGCTGGACTGGGTGGACACCCAACTCGGAGCCCTGGGGAACCAGCGTGGCAACTGGAGCCCACAAGTTGCACGCAAATGCTTTGTCGTTCGATAACCAGTCTGTCCGATTCCAGACCGAGCGAGGAGTGAGTTTCTTGAGAATTTGGAGGTGGCGTAAGCTGGTGAAGAAGGGTCGAAGTTGAAAGAACGATACGCAGCCTCAACAAATAACCCATACCGTAAAATCTCACTTCTTAAACGATCATCAAGAGGGTCGAGCAGTCCATCCCAATTATTGACCCCTTGATACTCCATCCATTTCTTGCCAAGCTTTGCTGTTGATTTAGTGATGAAATCCCTGCAATGCACTGATAATTTCTGCTTGAGAGAAGGTGATGAAACTTGGGAATAATATGAGTGAGTAATGCTGAAGTGGGTGACGTTGAGGTGTTTTGAGGCAGAAGCTAAAGTGCTGGATGATGGCCTGGTTGATACAACAGCAAGCCTCATTGTTACTGACTATTTTTGGAAGGTTGTTATTGTTCTAGATGGAAGAAGGACGGTCGTGCTTAGCTTCTGCTGGTTCAGGAAGACTACAAAATTGGACATTTATAGGAAACCATGGGGAGAGGGGTGAGATGGACGGCGGTGCATGTATATTTGTAAAAAAGAAGTGGAGGAGGTGATAGTAGCTCAGCTATGATGCTGGAGATTTGAGAAATATGGTAGCCGTACTTTATAGGTGTGGGGTCGATTAATCGTGTCGCGATACCCTGATGGGTTTCGATTTTTAACTATGGCCCTTTCAGGTCTCATATATTGGCTTCAAAATCTTTTCAAAAACAAAATAAAAATTAATCTTTTTCAATTTGTATTTAAATTTACAGTTTTTTTTAAAATACTTTTAGTTCTTAGATATGTGTGGTTGACTGTAGATTATTCAAGTTTTGTCAAATGTTACTCTATGAATGTCTCTATATATTCGTAGACTCAATATAATATTCACATTCTAAAGTATTTAAAGTCTTATTTATGCATTTTTATTAGCTAAATAATATATTTTGTAATTTTTACGATGAAAGCTCTTTCTTTTCAACAAAAGGTTCGTGAAGATATGAGAAGAAAAGTTATTGTGGTATGTGAGAAATATTTAAATAAGAAAAATGTATTTAATATGTTATTCATGCAACAAAAGAATGAATGTTGGACTGAAAATGGAAAAATATATATAAACAAAAGAATGAATGTTGGACTGAAAATGGAAAAATATATATATAAAAAAAACATGGTTTAATAAAAACATGTATGAAATAGATATTAAGAGAATTCATTTAAAAAATAAAACAGATATTGAAAAGGTTGAAAATGTCAATAAAACTAGAAGAAACAGAATAAATCGACTAAAACAATTTCAATATACTGAAGCTATAATCCGTTTAATTATGGATAAAAAAATATATTATTTAAATTAAATCATCAAGAGGTTCAAGAAAAAATATTTTTAAAATTTTAGTTTTAACACAATTTTTTATCTCTATTTGGAATTATGGTTAAAAAATTTGATCACAGTTCATTAATTTTTTTTTAAAAAAAATTATGCTTTCATATTTTTTTGATACATTAATATTTTTTAAAAATATTAAAAATAATGTATTTCTTAAATATATTTTAAAAGTCAACCACTAATTTTAATTTATCGATGATGATTGGATGTTAAAAAGGGTGGTTGAATTGAAGAGATGGAGATCTTGATCTGGACCCAGCCAAAAAAAGACAAAAGGTTTTGTCTTTCCGACCAACAAATGGAAGCGTGTAGGCACGTGCTTTTCACAGGCCGCGTCCCCGCTCCGTTCAGCACTCCAAGCTTCAAGGTACCGTCCGTCTTGCCCTGAATTTGTGCTGTAAAAAGAGCAGTTTTATTTCTGAATGCAAATATAATTTGATTTTTGAATATTTTTTTATTTTTTAATGATGTTTTAAATTTTGATTTGTACAGAAATAAGATATTTTGATGATTGAATTTCAAATTAATTAAATATCCATTCAAATAACTCTTTTATTCAAAAAACTAAGATATTTCTTACTTTTATTTTTTAATATATTTTTAAGTAAAAAGAATAATATTAGAGAACAACTTGCACCATGATACATGAATTTCCCTGCCAGAGCTCATCCTTGACTCTCTGGTAAAATTAAGACTTTTAAGGTATTACATAGAAGTTTTTTATCCTTTAAATAATTGATAGAATATAAATATAATGAAACCCAGCATATAAATGCTCACCGCCATCCCTATTCACCGCTCGCACGCTTCACTGCCCAGAATATGATATGAAAAAATCTTTTTCTTATAGTCTCCAATTAAATTTGAAAAGTAAGAAATGAAAATGTGTGGACAAAATTTTAGAAGTTATATGTAGCTTTTTATAGCACCCCTAATCAATAACGCATGCAGCCCACCTATCATTCCATATTCCAATTTTTTTTCTACAAGAAGCGAATCAACTCAACTCTATCTGTCTATCTGGACTGTGGTTATTTTTTAAAATATTTTTTATTTAAAATATATTAAAATAATATTTTTTATTTTTTAAAATTATTTTTCATCAACACATCAAAATAATCTACAAATAATAAAAAAATTAATTTAAAATGAATTTTTTTATAAAATATTTTTAAAACACAATATCAAACACCATACATAACTAGCAATTTCCCGTGAGCTATATAATATATGTAATTATCCTATTGCTAAGGGGACCCGTGCATGTAGGTTGGAATACTTCTAGTGGAACATGGAAGAACACTTTCACTTCATTGGAGTATATATTAATTTTTTATTTCAACATTTAGAGAATTTAAAAAAAAATGATCTGTTTTCTTTCAACTCCAAACACCTTTAAAAAATGCTTTCGAAGACCTAATAATTATATTTTAGATAGCAAGAATTAATGATAGTTAAAGAATGGTTATTGTTGTTTTTAAAAGTATTTTTTAATATTTTTAAAATATTTTCATATAAAATGACCTCAAATATTAAAAAACCTAATTTTAAATACAATAATATTTTTTAAAATATAATGTAACAATCTATTATATGATGTCATGCTTTTCAACTAGAGTCATTATTACGGGTAGTTCCACGTCATGTGAAAAGGAGAGAGTGATTTCTTAGAGGAAAGGAAAAAAGAAAACGCTAAGTATTCATTCGATAAGATGAGCAAAGATCCTCTCTTATCAAATCAAGCTCTGGACCGCCTAATGATGAGTCCATGACTTTACACGTTCCATGATTTGATAACTATCAGTGAGTACTTAAGTTAAATAAAGAAAGAAAAAGGATGGATTCATGCGAATAAGCCACCCACCCTTAAACCCTAATCAGGGCATTTCAAGTGCCATTATCCACACCTGGCTGCTGATGAACAATATTTTAGAAGCAATGACGTGAACATGGAGATGGAGACTACTGTTTTTTTATGCTTGACGAGAAAAGAAGGATACCTCTTTCATCGTCCCATCGTGAGCTAAAACATTCTGTTCTATCCCCTGGCATTGGGTTAATTATGACCAATTTTATCTCTTGATTGAGCTATTTAACTTTACAACCGGCCATGGTATGGTTCGACAATTAATGAATCGTGGTTGACTGGCTAAGTCTATGAGTTTACCAAGCAAATACGGACCAGTCGTGGAAAAAAAAATATAGGCTTTAATTGATTAATAATAAAATTCAGAACTATGCGAGCGGATAAGGTTCATTGCTGACTCTAGCACAGGTATAAGCATGTTTTTAATCCTAGCATCCATGTTTTTGTGTCTGAAAACATGATAGTGGCGGGACTTGGGACAAGCAATAACCAATCATGGATATATTTTTTTGCTTAAAATCAAATAATTCTCTACCTTCAAATAGTAAATTGTGCAGCACCACAACGTGGCAAGCCAAACGCCCGTCAAAATTCTGATACACCCAGATTCAATTATGATTAGCAGCAGCTAATTAGCAGGATAAAGGGAGCCTAATACTCCCGTGTATTAGAGCTAGAGAAAGCCACGGTATGATAATTTGCGGTGTCCCCTGCAGAGAAGACGGCGATTAATTTGATTTTAGATACGGACATTGATGGCGAGACCTTGGATTTTTTTTAAAAAAAAATGCTTATTTATTTCAATTATTTGAATTTCACCAGGCTCATACTCAAATTAAAATTCAATTCAAACAAATATATGACTCACGAGTTTATGAAATCGACTTATTAAACTATAAATATAAAAAATCATAATTACATAACAAGACATTCATGTATTGAGTCACATGTACATATCGAGTGATCTGTAAGGAAAAAATTTATCGTTATCAAAACATAGTAAACATTGTCCATGATTTTACATTTATATAATTTTTGAGCGAATTACAACTTAATCCCTTTACTTTATCAAAACAAACAAACTGGTCTCTATGGTTTTAAAAATTATACATTTAATGCAGACAATACTTGGATTAGGTTCCCTAGTCGCTCTTCGAGTTTTTGCTTTTTTAGGATTGGGTACTCAATTTGACGACTGTTATGGTGTTGCTCGTGACTCCATTGCTTATGTCATCGTATTACAGGTAACTGTAATTTCATGCATCATTATCAAAGTTATTCTGGGCCGACCCTACATAAAATGATGGATAAATTAACCGGAGCAAGACAAACTTATTACTATTTTAAAATCAAAACAACACCGTTTTAATTATGCATGGACCTAAATGAATCAGATTAATTAATTTTAAGTTGATCATATGACCACTTGCCATTAGTATTTAATTTTTATTGGTAGTCACATATTTGAGGACAGGATCGAGTAATGTGTAATAATACGAGGATGTGATCTTCAATTTTGATCTTTTGAGGCTTAATTTACCTGAATTACATGTATTCTTGGGGGTGATTTGTGAGTGTTTAGGACCGTGATGGTTTTTGTTTTTACATGCGTTTCAGAGATGTATTTTATTTTTTAAAAATCAAATTAATATTTTTGATATAATATAATGATTTTTTTGATATGTTAATGTAAAAAATAAAAATATTATTTTAATAAAATACTCTGTATCCAAAATCACAATACCAAGAACAATATTTTCACCCCCTCGCTGAAATGCTATGAAGAAATAGGTGACAAAGACGAACATATTGAAACACACACACACACACTATAAACCAGCCAAAATTACGAAATATTGCGCACCCTGCACTAACCTTTGAGTGCTGCCCGTGCCCCACGTGATGATCCATATGCTTTTAAAAAAGCATTTGATTTTATGGTTATTAGAACAGATATTTATGAAACATACAGTGATTTAAAGTTAAAATAATAAAAAATTATTATGCTTTTAAAAATGGATTTGATTTTATGGTTATTAGAATAGATATTTATGAAACACACAGTGATTTAAAATTAAAATAATAAAAAATTATCAAAGTATTTTTTTAACAAAATAATGTAATTTTTTTTCCACTAGCAGTGTGGTTTTTTAAATAAGAATTAGAGAAAATTAAAATAAACATGCATAAAAACTTCCAATCGTTTTAATTAAAGAGAAAATGTATCCCTATAATCAAAACTCTCCTCTTTTTTCTTTTTTTTCTTTTTTTGTTGCTCGTGTGTGTATTATTATTTTCTAAAAAAAAACATGTATTTAATTTCCTATGAACATTTTAAAAAATAAAACATATGTTATTTTCTAAAAAAAAACATGTATTTAATTTCCTATAAACATTTTAAAAAATAAAACATATGATAATTGAAAAGCAAGTTTTAACATACAAAAACCATAACTATAATCACTATGTGAAAAAATAAATGAATATTTAATTTCTCTGTGTGTGTGTGTGTGTGTTATTTATATAGCCAATGTATGGTCAACTATAGCAAATTACAGTAAACTTTGACTATTAGAAAAATTAGAATATGGCTGGTTGCATATTCAGAACTTAAAATTCAACTTATTTTTACCCAAAAACAACCAAAAAAAGAAACATTGATGTAGTCTCAATAATGCCAAATCAATCCCAGAATCACTTTCTAGTTATTATAATAAACAAAAATTAAATTAAATTAAGAAAAAACAATAGAATCCACTATGCTTTCCCAACATGGTCAAGTTCTCCCCCGCACCATAAATCCATTGACTTTTAGATTGATTTTGTTTTATAGATGAAACATAAAAACTTTAAATTGCACAAACCAAATATGAAAATTTATAAAACTCCAGGGATCAAAATGTATTTTTCCATACCAAAAATTGCACAATGTTTGTTGAATATCGCCGTTCACAGTAGAATTGACATCTGCGCTCACCGAATGAACAATGAAATATTATTTTCTCTGAGTTTAGTAATTGATAGAGAAATTAATTGACTGACAGAAAAAATTTAAACCGTCCATTTGAAATTTTAAAGCGCACACACAACAAATTATTGATATGCACAGATTCGAATGGAAAATGACCTAATTAAAACACACACTCACACACAGAGCAAATTATTGTTATGTACTACAAATGCACAGATTCCAATGGGAAATTACCTAATTAAAATTAGATACAGAAAAGACTCAATAAATTGGCCTGATTCGCATTTGATTTTAAAAATATTTTCGAAAAAAAATTGAAAAAATTATTTTTTATTTTAAATTAAAAAATAGTATTTTTAAATATTATTATATATATTAATATAAAAAAAATAGAAAATATATTTTAAAAAAATGTCAATAACACTCGCAGACACAGAAAACCGACCTCCATAAACCTGAGATGAATAACGACAAGTGAAGGGACGCGAATGTGCGTTCTTCTTTTGACAGAGCGGAGCCAATAGAATGTTGAGGCCGTACAAATGATAGAAAAGGAAATGGAAATTATTACTCGAATTTATCATGGAACCTCTTTGCCAGCATTTTTCAACTATACAGGGACGGATGGAGCCGTCATAATACATGGTCGATGAGAAGTGACGCTGACATGTCATCGATCTAAAGTGCGGGATCGTAATGTGTTCCTCGTGCATTTCAAATCCTCGCCCCCCAAAAAATTGCCCACTAATTCCCTCGAGGGACACCCCCTGCACCAGTTAAAATCTTGCCATTGATTCACCAGAGAGATGGCGACCCATCTCACGCCCTTTTTCTCTCTAATCTAATTGTCTGGTTGCAGCAAGTATTTTGTTGTTATTTTAAAAATATTTTTTATTTATAAATATATTTATTTATTTTTAACGTATGTGTTCGGATAATTATTTTCAGAGGTGTCTACGAGCCTTTGGCGTTAAACGAAATAGATATCTAGAGTTCTAAACATCCAGCAAATATTACAGGGAAATTAAATGTAAAGGAGATGGGAGGCACCCAGTTCTGAAATACCCAAGTTTGCTGACCGGATAATTCAATTCGAGATTTGATCTGAAGATCTAATTGAATAACTTACCAATCCAGGTGTTTAGATTGGCTGGGGTTAGTAAAAAGAGTATTTTTTCAGTTTATGCATCCCATAAGATCTCCTTTTGCTCCTCAACAAGATAGCATGTGCAAATTCATCGACAGCGGGGGAAACCCTCCCCTTTCTTTTTTCGAGTGAATGAGCAGAAATAATGTCAATCATCAGCATGATGGGAAATGGTTGATGGGTGCCAAACATTTCTTTGTCACTGAATTGGTAGGCCCCCCACCACCCCCTTTTTTTTTTTATCACTGTCTGTTCTACGAAGAATTTGACCCACAGAAACACATAAAGGGTTCATCATTGCAAGCACAGGCTTGCATCCTCCGAAGCCGTACCTCTCCATTCTCAAAACAAGATCACCATGACATAAAATTTAGACGCGCACCACTGGGTACATATTTACGCGGTGGCCGGTGGTGGCCCTGGCCAAAAAATCCTGAAATTTCTAAATTACCCCTCCGGTCATCTCAAGCCATCCAATTGCTCAAGGAATATTTACCCGTGCATCGGTGTTAACAAAAAAAATTGTCTTATCAGATAAGTTAGTTTAATAACTGGTTGATAACGCAGGATCTCAGATTAAAATTAACCATGTCAAAACCTGATCTAATCTTTTATTTATTTTTTTCAAAATAAAAAACAATACCATTTTAGATGAACTTGAAATAATTAATCTACTCATGATACGGGTCTTGTGGCGGGGCATGCGTGATAGCTTTGATATTTGAAGGGGGTGTCGCCCTCCCTAAAACCAAAAACTGTGAAGTCTGGCCCTCCACTTTAGCAAGTATGGACAAAAAAAAATGCCCACGCCATTAAGTGGCCGAGTTATCTCATGGTCCGATAGTTTTTCATTAAAATAATGACATATATAAAAAGTATTGCTATGCATTTGGCTGCATGTGAATTAAAGCTATTTGATTGGTTAATGATGTGGATCTTAGTATTTACTACCGCGATTGATGTCCTAATATACCTGGTTAGGATCATATGACCCTGTCCATGAATAACGGACATGGTTTTAAGAGCCAGTGAAAAATAGGGTCCCTAAATACGTAGGATTTTCTGTTGTCAGTACTGCCAGGTTCAAATTCTAAAAGGGTTAGAATTAAAATAAACAAAAAAATATCTTTGTGGGCCTTTTTGATCAAGTGCATTTTAATCATGCGAAGGAAAAACTAAAAACCGAGCCTAAGCTCGAAGTTCTTTGTACAGAAAAACATAGCTAAATAAAAATAAAAATAAAATGGAGGTAAAAAGAAAGTTGGCATGATCAGTACACTACTACAGAAAGTATGAGGATGGTGATTTATTCAACGCCTGATTAAATTAGGGCAATGAGTTCGGAGAGTTTCCTTCAGCTTGAAAGTTTTCGCTATTAAAGCTCACCAGCACAGTAAAACTAGAAAAACATGAACAAATAAAATAAAAGGTTAAGATTATCATTCACCCACCCATTTTTCACTGTATATCCTTATAAGTTAAATTAACTAGTTTTATTTACTGATATCTATTTGCAAAATAGAATTTTAGGTAACTATTTTCATTTTGGAACTAAAAAATTTGATTTGGTCCCTAAGCTTTTGGGTTAGGTATTTTTTAGCCCTTGATATTTTTGAATTTTATATTTTGATCTTAAATTTCATTCTTCAAATTGATGTCCCAGGTGTTGAGACTTGAGAGTAGAGATGTAAAGTTGATGGAAAATATTGAGAGAAAATGATTGGATGACCATATTTTTAACCCCCCACCCCCGAATAATAATAATTACTAAATTAACAACTAGGGGACCTAGCAATATTTTTCTTTTATGATTTTATCTCAATGTTTCTTGAAACTTTATATCCAAATATCTATATGACTCGTGCCACGCTGCGGATTGGATAAATACTTTTTTTTAAGAAACAAAATGATGTTAAGCTGATGCATTTGTGTTTTAAGGAAAAAGCAAAACAAAACAAAAAAACAATGTCAAATGATAAAAAAATAAAAACAAAATAGGAAATAGAAAAAAATGATGTTGACCTATGTTAACCCATTAAACTTGTGACTCGATTAATTTGATCAAAAACAAGAAGTTTAAAAACAAAACTCGATTCTTGACGAACCAAATATTAAAAAATAATATTGTAAAAATAAAATCTAACATATAAAAGGATAAAAAAATCTCTATAAGAAGAAAAATAGACTTAAGTTTGTTGTGGTGAACCCGTCAAGCCCACAAGTTAGGTTACGAGACAAAGATAACTTGATAAAAAAAAATCACAAAACTCAATTTTAATAATAAAAAACTAATGTTAATTAAGAGATGAAAGAAATAAATCTAAAAAACATCATGCCAAACCTTGTTAGATTCTAAAATAATTGTCATGGGCCATTTGATTAAAACTATGAAATATAAAAAAATCACGAAGGTCAATTCTCAATAGATCAAATATTTAAGGATAAAAAAAATAGAATATGATCATAAAGAACGGAAAAGGGCACGAGCCAACCTATCAAACTTGTCAAGTTATGAGATCATGGTAACCTTATAGATAAAAAAAATAATTAAAGATTGATACTAAGTATCCATAGTAAAAAGGTGAAACTATTAAATCTCAGTGCCTTACACAAAATTTAGTGAATGAGAGAGGAATAAAACAAATATGGTATAAATCTATTAGAAAACATTGAACACGTATTGATAACAGAGAAAGAGGATATTGTGAGAGATATGGTAATGCATAAAAAGATAAACTGTCAAAGCATTTCCAATGAAAAAGACTATTTAGAAAAGCCAAGCCATTGATATAAATTTCTGAATAGTATAAATATAATATTTTTTTTTTACATGTGCACTCTAATAGCATCTCCAAGGGGAGAGCAAAAAGAAAAGGTAAAATGATTTTTTGTTAGCTTTCATCCTTTATTTTTATAGCTACAAGGGAAGAACTAAAATAATATTTATAAGTTGAAAAACTATTACTAAATATTGATCAAAAGAGCCAAATATTTATTTAATATATTTTTATGCAAAAAAATAGTTTTGTTTGGACTTGTACTAGTTAGATATTATAAATAAATAATTATATCAATATTATATATATTAAAATAAAATTGGTTTTTCTAGATGATTTTTTTTTCTCTTATTAGAGTGCACATATAAAAAAATATTATATTTATACCATTAAAATAACCATATTATTAGTTTGGTTTCTCTAAATTGTTTCCCCTCTGAAGATGCTCTAATGAAAGAAAAAACAATTATATTTTTATATATATAATATCAATACAACTATTTATTAAAAGTAACTGCTAGTACATGTTCAATTAAACTTTTTTTTTATATATATATATATATATATATATATATATGTATGTATGTATGTATGAATAACTTTTCAACTTATAAATATTATCTCGACTCTTTAATATAATTTATGCATTTCAAGTTATAAAAATGAAGGATAAAAGCTAAAAAACAATATTTTTCTTTTAACTCTCCATGGTCATCGTACATGTCGTCGAAGCATGGCAAAACCCTTTCACGTGCAAGCATGATATGACATGCACCTTACAATTTTTAAAAATTAAAAATTAATGAATTTTAATCAATTCAAAATACTAATTTACCCTCTATAATGTAAAAGCCAACATGTTATTTCAAAAATATCCCCAATGCAAGCTCAAATTAAAATTTATTTCAATGGTAAGCTAGTCATTTTCTTGTACCCCACTAAAAATAAAAAAGACGAAATGAATTACTGAAAAGAAATGCTATATTCATGGCTTGGGATTCTAGGTTGATTTGGTGAAGGGGTTAAAAAAAAAGCCCTCCGCTTCACAACTGAATGATTATCTTTTAGTACAAAACTTTTCTATATACCGTACGACGAATCGATAAATGTTGACTTCTTTTTTCGTTGGACTTTCCTCTAACACAGCAGTCGTTTGAACATGTTTGCACGATATACATGTGAGCACACTAATTCCCACCCAGAAATAATTAAAACCCGCTGTTTGGAGTTCAAAACGAAAGAACAGAGCACACAATAAGTTGAACTGCACAGAGTTCTGCCTCATCATCAAGAATCCGTTGACTTCTGGTCTTTATAACAATAAGTTGAACTGTACAGAGTTCTGCCTCATCATCAAGAATCCGTTGACTTCTGGTCTTCTTACAAAGACCAATCGCTGCATGTAACTGAAAATAACAGGGGAAAGCACCTGTGAGGTCTCTCCCTGCTTCTTTCTTTTTTACGGTGGTACTTGACAAATATTATTCTCCCGAACTCGTTTCCATGCACCTTAAATCCTTAATTTAGATTATCAGAGTGTTTTCTCTGCAGGAATGACAGGTGAAAATCAATCCCTTCAAAAGAAATTTTAAGAAGAATCAAGAACGCCATATTTTAATTGTGTTTTCTGAGGATTAATTTCAACAATCTGCCGTTTTAAATAGCGTTTTTAACGTGGAAACCCTCTAATTTATGTCCACCTAATTGTGCTCATAGGCAGCCATCTAGCTTAGCCTCAATTATTACACCCAAAATCGAACTGGGTACAGCTACGAATCAATGTAATTATTGAATCATGACGTTCATGGATAAAAAGATTCCAACCAAAATTAATCAGAAAAGAGGTCGATGTTAGGTTGAAAGTGCTTCTCATGATAAAATCATAATTTCCGTGATTAATAGCCTGGGCTAGGCTTCGAATGAAAGACTGATTTAAGACTTGAGCTCGTGCTTGGTGTGGTCGCTACCTATCCCCCCTACTTTACCCATTAGAAATGTGAAACAACGAGAAATCAAGGACCTTCAAAAGAGGACATTAACATGTTTTGCATGCAACGATTGTGATGTAAACTGCTCTAAACAGATCTCGTGGGGGCGTGACCGTCGTCATCGACTGAGACTATAACCAGTCCAGATTCAATCCATCCGGTAAACCTTCAATTGCATTTCCTGTCTTGGAGCAGCATGGCAATCATTTATGAATGAAGGACGGTTAGCCTTCAGCAAAAGTGTTAAAAAATGAAGAAGAAGAAGAAGAGTAACCTAATTAAATACCACCGGCTATGTATTAGATGAAGGCTGGTTTGATAAAGTCGCTTACCATGACCTCTCAACTAGGCCCTGGTTACATTTGAATTTCCAATAAAGCCGAGCAAGGTTCGGAAGATCGAAAAATAATTGTAGGCTTTTCTAGTGGGCTGGTTTGGAAACCAAGTAAAGCCCGGGATTGAGAAACCATGAGTTACTCCTAACGAGGAGGAGTCTCTTTCAATTAACTCATAGGCTATCAATATCGTCCGGTTAGTGTATAAAAAAATACCAGTTAAACATATATAACCCGATCAAGTTCAAAAATAAATTGAATAACTATAAAAACATAGTTTATTTAAAAAGAAAAAAAAAAAACCCAACAAAGAAAGAGAGAAACTAATCAAAATAAAAATAAGAAACACTTTGATTCGGAGGCTTCTCTTCCATGTTGCCCAGTTTCTTGGTTAATATTGCCCAGAACCCAACGTGTCCCTACTGTGATTGGACACCTCGAGCAAGCATGGAGGCGCCCGTACTAATTTCACAACCACCGCCAGCTTTCCTCCATGTCTTTGCCCTAAAAAACTAGCCTTTCTCGAATCCAAAAGGCAATATTCGACAAAACCTTGCTCTATAAAGTTGTAGATATGCACAGGCGCAGTGTACTTTCAATATTTATTTAGCTGGCATTTAATCATCACCAACAAAAGGAAAATATTTAACAGGAAGTGGTTTGGTGTTGTAATTATTTGGAGCGCTATTTGAGTACTATTCTTCTACTGTTTCAAAAATATTTTTTTTTAAAAAAATTATTTTAATATACTAATATTAAAATAATTTTTAAAAAATAATCTCAAACTCAATTACATGACTAACACAGAATCCTCAAATCTTCTATAGCGATGAGAAGTAAATTGTCTATCTACAGTTGATGGCCACATCACACTTACCGGGTGGAAACCTCCCTCGACAGGAGGTTAGATGGTGATGGTAAGTGTAATAATAATAATAATTTTTTAAAATATTTTTTTATTTCAAAATAAATTTTAATATATATAATATTATTTTAATTTATTTTTAACATTAAGACTATAAAAGAGACTAAAAAACAAAAGACAACTTCAAATTTTTAACAAAAAAGTAAATTCATCCTCCATTCCAGACACTCTCCAAGTGTCCTGATCCAACGGTTGTGTGCCCAGTTGCATTATAACATACAAGGGGTCGTGTCTTATTCAACCCTTTGAAGCCAATAGTGGATCTTGGTATTTGACGATATTTATTGTTTCCCCATTCAATCATGTATCACCCATCTTTTTCGAACCCTAAAAAGACACAAGACGAGGCAGGGAGACAGTGGAAAAACTTGAGCAAAGAGGTATTTATATTTTTGTTCATAGATCTTTTCTTTTCAAGTTTATTTTTGATCTGCCAGGTGGTTGTGATCCACGCAAAAATATATGCTTAATTTGTGTTTTAGGGCTAGGGCTAATTAGCAAATCACTCTAAAATACTTGTGGGTTTGTGCCAAATGATGGTTTTGTGGAACGTAGCTAGGTTTTGATTAGGACTTGAACGTAAATCCCATGTGTCACCCATCATGTTCCTCTCTTTCTTTTATTGTTTAAGGTTATGAAAACAAGTAGATCTGACGGCTATTGGCCTCTTTCCATCAACTCCAACCTTTCGAATCTTGTTACTTGGGATCGGATGTTATTTTTTGTATGTTAAGTCGTCAACATTCTCTGAATTTCTTAGGAACAGTAATTGCAAAACTGACTGTGACATGGTGCAGCGTGCAAAAGTGACTGTAAACCACAACTAGAATACCAGAAACTCTGAAAGCACTGAGATGAAAGGGATGACTAGTCATTCTATTGCTTGTTTTAATCTCGAACGGAGCTGTTCTGTGAAGCCTGTCTGTTCTCGACGTCTATCTTCTTTCCACGTTTTCTCTTCTTCGCAGGCTTCGCAGTTTGAAACCGTCAACCAAATGTTGGCCTCTCGTTCTCTGATGCACGAATTAAGGATGTACTTGCTTACCGTCCCATGTTTTGTCTCCATTGGCAAATTGCGATACTTCAACATGATTTTGATTCACCATCTTCACGGCACTTGAAGCTGCAACACGTAGGCACCTGTCAGCTAAGGTAAATGTTACTTCACCTTTAATTAATTGCTTCTAATTTGCCAGTGTTTCAGGCACAAGTTCGTTGCATTAATGTATATTCTGTACATTGATTAGATAATTAATGATCTACAAACTAATGCATTTGTCTTGGGTCGTAGAAGATAATTAAGCTGACAAAACCTTGCAAATACTTGTGTTTTGGGATATTTTCTTGTACTATACATATATAAATATATTAATTAAGTTACTGAAATAGAAATGTCAAATTTCTACATGAACCCCTGACGGATGTATTGGCTTCCCTGCTTCAAATGATATAAATAACACAAAACTAAGATAATATGATTAGTTTGATCTGATATATCAAGCTCGTGTCATATAATTTGTCCAAAGAACATGTCATAAAGACAGAAACCTTAAAATCTATATAGTGAATCTCGAGTTCAAGTCAAGATATATAATTCTTGTAAAAATATAAGATAATCAGAGTTTTAATCACTTAACTAGACTCATAAAATACATTTTCTAGATATAGTGTTGCCTCTAATCTAAAACAAAACAAGTTTCATATAATTTATTCTAAATCATAATATATGAAATTCAGCATGATGATATTTTACGATCACACTAGATGTTTTGACTGTGTTTTATATTATATAGCACGCTAAATATTTTTGAACGCCTTTTCACCTACAATGGAAAAAATAGAAAGGTTTGGCATGGACCGTGTGGAGGTCCGAAACAAGAGCATCAACGTGTGCTAACCCAGCAAGAGTATTAGAGACTAGGGAGAGCAGGTAATGTCTAATGACAAATTCATATACTCAGTTATTTCCTGGTGATCTCTACAGTTATAAACCGAACGATAAAGAAATTCAGAAAAAAAACTCTTCAATTTCTTTTCATTAAATAATAGTATTAATATTTATATAATAAATTTATCACACACCAAATAATCATCCATTTTATTTTATTCTTTAAATTATTGTTTTAAATTTGTCAGATTTCAAAAACTTATATTGTATAAGACCACGCTTATCTTATAAAAAAGCTAAATTTTTCTAAACTTTTGCATGTTAATTTTTTATTATTAAAAAAGCTAGTCAATAAAAAACAATTTTTAATTTTTAAAAAATAATTTTCTTTCGTGGGAAGTATTCTCTTTTTATTTACGATGAATTATAATTTTAAAAAATTGCAAAAATACATTTTTTTTTCTTATTTGTTAATGGGAATAAAACAAAGGTAAATGCTAAACTAGCACTATTAAGGTGGGGTCAAGTTAGGTAGAAAGCGTAAGTGGGATAATATTTGATTTGAAGGGAGGGATGCGGTCATCTGTGTGTTTGGGCTTAAAATGGTCATGGCTTCTATTTACTGGACCGTAGAATTTCACCTCAAAAAAAAAAGAACAAAAAAAATTGGACCCTGGAAAACAGACCTGGTTTCGAGCACTCGGATGCCTTGACCATCCCTGAGTTATTTATATCCCAGTATCCCTGAGTTAGTATTTTCAAGTAAATTTTATTTATAAAAATAAGTTTTTAATCAATTGTATCCGGAATAGACTGCGTTACGATGTCTAATTACACGCTAACACTAATCATGATTAATTTCTAGAATTTTGGAGTTTAATTATGTAATAAATGTTTACCATTGTAACCACTAGTTACAAGACCCTCTTATGCAATGCAGCTGGCATGGAATGGTAAGAATTTTGTACTAAATTGATTATTTAATATAATAATGTTACCTTAAATTCAACTCATCATACATAGAGTTTTGTCATTCTGGCTTTGCTAATCCATTCTGACCTAGGATTGCGTTTTTGGTTTCTACCTTGGGATAGCCTTCCAGTCAAATATATTATTAAATTCGAGAACAACATCGTATGAGGAATTTGTGTAATCTAAGTCATTAAAATAATAATTGCAAGGATATGACAACAAGGGGTGATGGGACCTTTTAACCATATTTGGACGGCCCAAATCAAGCTCTCTGATATATACTTGTCATCAACTAATACTTTTTTCAAAATACTAATGTAATTTGAATTGTATTTTAAAAGTGTTTTTATTTTTTTTTATTTTTATGTGTTAATATGAAAATTTTTTAAAAAATATTTTTTTATATTTCTAACCAAAAACATTTTCAAAAGAAAAGTCAAACGAATTTTTAAACAGACCAAATTATAATAATCCTCGAATGAGTATCGGAGTAAAATTATTTTATATCAAGGTGATGGGTAACCTGCAACCTATGAAGATGAGTTAAGTTCACCATCAGGCTATGGACATGGATTACTTGAAGTACCATATTGGAAGACCCACAATAATTAGTCCCAACTTGTATATGTTTTGTGAGGGTTTGTATATTAAATAACGAATTCATTCAATTATAAATTACGAATAAATACCTTTGTAATTAAAAACACAATATTTGCCAAATACCCAGACTGTCGTGTGGCCACGATATGATGGTGAATCTAATCTCCAATTTCTTTTCAAACCCATGTATTAAGCAGGATGGTTTTCAATGCTTAAATCTTCAGATATTGTATATTAATATTTATTCTCACAACAATCAGATATATTCAAATACTTTCTTCAATCAATGTTATCCCATAACTCAATGTGCATGCTTCTGTCAAAAGAGAAGCTCAAAGAAGTTGTTTTTGGGGTTTTTTTTAAACTAAATTTAATTTCATATCATTAAATAAATCCAAATAGAATTAATATCAATACAAAATATTTGACTTAATACAGATTCATGCATAATAAGAAATTACAATAAAATAGAGAGTATGCGTGAAAAGCTAATCCCAGCACAGATTATAAAAAACAAGTACACGTATAACAAACTCATACAAAAGGTAAGAGAACAGGTTGCAATTTTATAAATTCATCTAAGTTTACACACACACACACACACACACACACACACACACACACACACACGAGAATCATGTGTTTTCTATGCTTTCTCCTTCATCAAATATGCTTAAATTTTGATAGTTCATCTTTAAAAACGAGATTTTTACTGTGTTTAAGAGGAGGAGAATGATAGGAACATTGTAACTATTTAGATCTAAAATGAACCAAACGGAGGTTGATGGGATACATTTTAACTATAAGAAGAAGAAAAACAAAGAGAAATTGAGTGAGGAGATGGTAATTGAGTTCTCAAGGTTCTGATTTGATCCCTTTTCCTTGTCACATGAACAGGGCTCATTAATGGTGTCAAACTTCTTGCATTCCCTTGTGCTGGTCTTCTTTGAATCTCCTTACACCCTAACCTACTCATCAGTTTGCATTACAGCCACGCCCTGACTAATAATTGGCCACCGACTTTTGTTCAAAAATTCAAAAACTGAGAAGACTAGCGTAACAGCGACTTTGAAAGTAGCTTTCCCCGTCAAATGAAAACCAGCCACTTTTTTCACAATTATCGTTTTCAGTTCAGCCTGGCTCTTTCGCCAGCTTCTTCTCGGTGAACTCAAGATCGACTTTGATGTTGAGTCACATGAACCTTCCTTTTCCCCTTTATCTACGGGACCCGTCAAAAGTTTTCACCAAATATCGTGCATGAGGATGATAGTTATGGATGTTATTTTCATCCAAAATCATGGATGATTGGTTCACGTGTATCACACCGTCGTAAATAATATCCATGACGTCTTTTTCGTAGAAGGTATGCTATGCTCTTTGCTATATTGCCTTGCTGTTGCGTTTCATCTCAGGCTCTCTCTTAATTGCATGTATTTTCCATTCTTTTGACTCTTTAGAAACCAATCTTATGAATTTTGGATCGGAGAGACTTGCGCTGTTGTTGGCTTGATATTTTACTCTATTTGAGATGTTATATTTGCCTTGGGCGAAATTCTGGCATGCTGTATTAGATTTTTTATCGGCTCGATTTCGCTGGAGATCTCGTGTACACATCTTGATGCACTAGTTTTACCTTCGCAAAAGACACTTTTACAAGGAAAAAGAGAGGAGATCTGTACAGAATCACATATAGTACAATTTTTTTTTATATAAAACCTCACGTGAAAGTAAGACAGAATGGGGCGGGGAGAGTTAGGCATGATTTCATTAGTGTTATAGTATGAACGCCGTTTTTTAGGTGTCTTTCTCTAGCATTGTTACTATCTTCACCAGTTATCTCATATAAGATTTGATTTTGAATTATTTCTATTCCGCGGGCCAAGTTTGGTGGGGTGATTCCTCAGACTAAATTTTTTTTTTCTGCTTTGAAGCCGCATATCTGCTTGTTTTGGTGCAGGAAGCAAATTTATCGGTTTCGATTTCTTGGAGTATCGAGGGATGCTCTGCCAAGTGGATCTCGTTGACCGAACTCCAAGGTCAGTCCCTTTCATTCTTATAAACAAGGTTAAACGGATGGTGGGCTCCACAATTAACGTAGAATAAACCGTCTAGAGTTTACTTGCTTGATGTAAGAATATGACTAAACAAAACAATATTCTATTAACCCACAAAGCCATAACTTTAACATCCCTAATAAAAATGGTATCCAAGCTGAATTACTTTGAATTCTATAGGTGTCGGTCCACATAAAAAGTCTATCAGATAATCAGTTTAGAATAGCAAGAACTTTCACAATATTATATGTTGGCCGAGTTTTAATTTGAAAGAAAAGAGAATAATAGTTGTCATCATATTTAAGAACTACCTCATAAAAACCCAAATGTTTTTGAGCATTCCAAACGAACCAAATAATACCATGGAAGACCAACAACTACATTTTTTCTTTGTATAGAACCCATGATCATTTCATGCCACCGTGGGACGAGGCATCTATAATGTAATTTTACCCCTGTCTCGTACAGTCCGTAGTCCACATATCTTGAAATTCAGTAGTATGATAATTGCATGGATTATCAAGATAAGCGGGGTGGAGCCAGAAATCTAGGGTCGGGGTGCCAATCAAATAATATATGATTTTTAAAAGATTGGGAGGACTAAGAATTTATGGGGTGCAAGGTATTAAACTTGTTAAGAAAGTTTTGAAATTTGGATCCCATGACATCTAAATCACATGCTGTAATTCCGCCCCTGCAAAGATGATAGTGAAAACATATCATTGAAATCCACCACAAATGAGATTTTATGAGGTAGTCGTTGCACACACGGTTTCCCCTTCAGGGCCACGAATAGAGGCATGAGCCTTGAATACTCGCAACTACAAGGGTAATAACTTGAAGGAACAATCTTCATAAAAATACAAAGTTGCGATGGCTGTTTTCAAGAAGTATATCTTGCTCTAGTTTTTGGTTTAACGTAATAGTTACCAGGGATGAGTGGAATCGGTATCGGCGGCTATAAATTAAGATCTCTTTTTTTGATGGGCTGAAATGAAAGACAGCTTCTACAGGAATGAAAGATATCCACGTCGCGGAACATGCTACCCTCTCCTTTTCTTCTTCGTTTTTTTTGCATGATACCTCTGTTTTCCTTGGATAGGTAGAAGAACATGACGACTGTCATCTACGGGACCATCTAGAAACTAAGGACATCCCACTTTTTTTCTGTGCCAACAAATTATTGCATGAGAATATCCTTTCGCCGTATCCTGTCATTTTCGAATACGGAGTGATGTTCACTGATTGCTGACATGACTTCCTATAGCGGGCTACAATATTGGTTTGTCTAGCTATTGCAATTTTTATGTCCTTGCTGAGGAATCTCCTTTTCTTGTTTGATAGCACCAAATGATTTTTTCTTCCAATGTTGCTCGAGATCACGTGAAAAATTAGGAGAGTCGAGAGATTATCCTTTACTTGCAACAAAATTCGTTTTCCCCTTCAGCAGGAATGTGTGGGGTTCATAGAAGCATATTAACTGATAAGGTCTAATGATAATTCAAAATTTGAATTCTTGAATGAAAATTCAAAATTTGATGTTTCAATATTCAACTGAAGTTTTTTAGGGTTTAATTGAAGTTATTGAAAGCTCAATAGCTAGAATAAATGGTATTCGAGTTTTAATTACAAGAAATTGAAGTGTAGAGTGTTAAACCACAATTTGAGAGATTAATATGGCCAAATTACAGGTTTAATTTGATAAACATTGAAGTTTAATGGATAATTAAAGACTTGGTTGAAGAAGTTCAAATTATAGAATCAAACCACATTGAAAAACTACATCGAATGAAATAAAAAGTTTGCTGATCAATTGGGGTCAAAACAATTGATAGCCACCGATCAAATTAGAAAACAATCACTGAACTTTGGGTTTAGTAATTGAAGTTGATCATGATAAAAATGCATAAAATTTGAAGTTAAAGGATAATTAAGAATCACATGCCATCGATCTTCTGAAAGTCAGGAAATCATTGGATCTGAGGATCTCCTCCTTTCTTGCCTTCTGGTGTCAGCAGTGAAGGTAACACAAACTGCAAAACAAAGGAAGTAAACACAAAACAATAGATTTTATTTTTATTCTCCTTTTAGATCTAATTTTCCTTCATCTTAGTTTACTGGTTATTTTTCTATGGAGTGGCTGGTGAAGGGTGGATCCACGATGGTCATAAGATTCATGGGTTGTGGTTGTAAGTGGGCTACATGGGAGCGAGAGGTCTTTGAAGATGGATGTTGGGGATGACTAGGGTAGAAGATGCAAGGTCGGATGGGGTTGCTTGTGGCTGTTTGAGGAGCTTGGTTTCTAGTGATGGATAAAGCCATTTAGGGTTTTCTAGAGGAAGGTTGGGTATAGTGTTTCAGGTGGTAGAGTTTGGAGGGGAGAGGTTTGAAGATCGGGCTGGGCCACGATGAGGGTTGCTGTTGTTAGTGGTTCTGGTCGGTGGTGGGGGTTAGACATTATGGTCTTGGTTGATGGTGGTGGGTGGGTGGTTTAACGATGGGTGGAACTTGCTGACAGTGCTAATGGCTAGTTCAATGATGGGTAAAGACAAATACCGAGTTTAAAAGAAATATGAGGTTATTGAGGGAACTAGAGGAGGGGGCTGAGGTGTATGGACGTGATGGCTGCCTGCAGTAAGGAACAAGATGGTGATTTTTTAAGTGGGGGGGTGTTTATGGAGGAAAGGTGAGGAAGGCCGGTGGTCGGCGGTGCAACTAGGGTACAAAGATGGTGACGTGGTGACAAGTTTTTTGTTGGCGCTGCTGTAGTGAGGGGATGGTTAGCCAAGAGAGGGAGAGAGATCGGATTAGGGGGGGGCTGGAGGAGGATGAAGGGCTGCATGTGGTTTAAAACGTCGCTGAAATCAGGTTAATATTTGAAACATTGGTTGAGTTTTTTTTTTTTTAAATATTGTTTGTTTATAAAGGCATTAAAATAATATATTTTTTATTTTTTAAAAATATTTTTTTAATATTTTTATATTATTTACATTATCATATATTAAAATAATATAAAAATATTAAAAAATTATTTTTAAAAAATAAATAAATATTTAAATACTTTTAAAGCATAGTGAGCACTCACCATATAAATTAAGTTCCGGGTATTTTTATTTAAATTGGTTTTATCTTCTTATGATTAGAGTGAAAGGAGTTTCGAGCCTATATTATTTTCTAATAAATTACAAAAATATTAAAATAAAATACAAGTATGTTTTTGCAATTCTTAAATGCAAGAGTTTCTTACTGGAGCGGTTGCTTAAATGGTGGAATTAATATGACAACAATTGAACATAATCTTGTCATATGATTAGATCTTGGAAGATATCAAGCAATTAGATTACATAATCCCTGTTGTATTGGCGAAATGTTGAAAAAACATTAGTTTTTTTTTTTTTTGTGCTTTATATATATATATATATATATATATATATATATATATATATATATATTTCAAAAATGTTTTGTTTTTTTTTAAATATTTTTATATTTTAAATTTATTTTATTTTATCATTTTGATATGGATATAAAAACTATTTTTAAAAAATAAAAAATATATTATTTGAATGCATTTCTAAACAATTAAAAAAAAAAAAAAAACATAGCTCAAATTATAGTTGCCGAGTGTGCCATCGTTCTTATTTTAACAGATTTCGCACTCTGTTTCTGCTCTCTTAAGCTGACATTTTCTTCATGGTCATTATATCTCGAATTACAGACAAATCTTGAGTCCATGAACGTATCATCCCATGTTCATTTCCTTGCCGTCAATGAAATCTTGGTCTCGCCTAATACTCTTGTCTTTTTAAAAAATAAAATTTTATTTTTATTTTAAATTAAATATTTTTTGTGTAATAGATTATTTTCACATGTTTTTATTAAAAATAATTTTTAAAAATAAAAGATAATATTTTGAAGCATTTTTAAATGATAAAAACTTTCAAAAACAAATACAACTATACTTTTAAAATTACACTATAAATCTTATTTCCACATGGATGGCGTTCCCGTTTGCTGGACCAATATGAAATGGTAAGGTCAACCAAGGAGATTGTCAAAGTACTTTTGATTTACGTTTTTTCTTGCGTGGGGTGCCTTTTGTTTTTCTTGTGACTTAATTTTGCAACCCTAAAAATGTCAGCAATTTTTGAAGTCGTCACTTTGTCTCTTCATTCCAACGTGGTTGTTGAGAGGTAGCTACGTTGAGGAGAGACTTGAATTACACCCTCTATTTTGCTTTTACTCGAATCAAGTTTATTGTTTTGCATTTGAAAAAAAAAAAAAAAAATTTCCTCTATTTTGCTTTTACTCGAATCAAGTTTATTGTTTTGCATTTGAAAAAAAAAAATTAATTTTTTTTTTTTGTATATCATTTTGATATGATAATGTTAAAAATAATTTTTAAAAAATATAAAATATATTTTAATAATTTTAAAATAAAAAATTATTTTAAAAAATAACCTTAACCATTGTCTAAACCGAGTGTGAAAGCTTAGTTCTTTTGAATATGTTTGGACGGTGGGTAATTTCAGAATCTACTGCCTTGCATGGATGCTACTTCTCCTAGCAAGGGAAGTCTAGCCAGGAAGACGTGTCTCGTGGCTGAAACGCAGATCATTCAGGAAACCATATTTGCACTCAAAAGATTTTTTTTGACACCATTCACAGCAAGTACTTGCTATGAGTGCTTTATTCAATTTAGACTAGGCTTTTTAATAACCACGTACTTAACTCTAATGATGTGTTGCTTAATAATTAATCAACGCGCAGACTTTTGAAAGGTTAGAATACATTAAAATGTATCTAATGAGATTATAATTATTATGATTTATCTCTCCCACAATTAAAATATATTAATTTCTCAAAAGATTTTCTTGGACGTCATTTAAACCACATCCCTATCTTTGCATTATCAATTTTGACCAGACATTTTAGTCCACAGCTGACGTGCATATGTGTGATTGAGTTTTATAAACCTCGAATTTAACAAAATCACTTTTACATGACAGATTTTGCCGTGCTTATCTACCTTGAAATTCAAGGTTGCTTCTCAGTCGATAGGCAGACTTCTTATTGTATAATAAAATAAGATTATAATAGTTAGGATGTATAAAATTCCTGAAGGGCCGCTGCGTGATGACAGAGGTTTTTTCTTGAATACTAAAATGCTGCCTGCATCGTCCATCTATGTGGCAGCTTAAAACAAGACGTTGACTTGCAATGTTCCCATATACAACTCAGTCATATACACCGATTTTGGGTTACAAGGCATTGAACTTTTGCGCCGAATCAGGAGACTCAACAAAATTATCGAGGTGAAAATGCTCTTAGTCTATCACTAACTATGTTTAATACAATCCCATACTGATGTTTCACGTTATTGCATTTATTATTGCAAGGAAATCAACTGCTATATAGACCGTAGGGCGAAAATGGATAATAATTGAGCTATGCTTGATTGAATCCTCTTACATTATCGAAAAAAGGACAGACTGTTGCACTCAGATGTACCCAGCAACGAGAAACGTGAAATGATCAGCCTTATACCTTAATCCAACTGTATTTAGAAACAAGCACATCCGTGTACCTTGACTCTTCAAGCTTTACAGTGGTCAACTTAAAGGAAATGTATAGCGAAGGACCGTCAATTACTTCCACATCAACGGTTCTGCGCGATCGGCATGGTCGGCTCTTGGATTTGGGAGGGCTGTTCTGGGTCGGTGTCTTTAACTGGCGATTATCAAGATATTGTTGGATGGAAGGGTGGTTTAGTAATTTTAAACTAATGCTGTGGGACCAAATTTCCGTAGCAGAAAAGAAGAAGGTATTCATCATTTAAAGATAATTATGACTGGCATGACGAAAGTTATAAACTCTTTGATTTGTTTTCAGGTTCTAGTAATTGTTTTGAAATTAAAATGATTAAGGTATTGAAATTGTTTACAGATGTTTATTTTAAAATTGTTTTATTTTATATATTTCTGTAATTAAAAAAACATATTTGTTTACCTTATGATATATATTTATTTAGCGATATTAATAAAAAGTTTTAATAAATTTATATATAAATATGTGGGAAGAAATGATCCACCAGATCCGATTAATGGAGGGGAAGCTAGATGAAATATACAAAAAGCATTTTAGTTTCAGGGAAGGAAAACCAATGTGAATTCTATTTTCAATTTTTGTTAACAAAGAAAGGCAATGCCCACCCCCGCATTTGGCGGGTACAACCACCAAAGGGGGGAAAGGGTTCTCCCTGCCCATAACAAAGATTCACTTAATTTAATATGTACGGACATCCTCAACCCTACATTCCAGTAGTCTCTTTTTTTTCTTCTCATTATTATTGATTTTTATTTTATTTTATCTACGTTGGTTACCAAGAAAAAAACGCTTTGCTTTTGCTCTAAAAGGACAACTGGAGCTTACAAATCCATTCACCAGATGCAGGTAAGTCTTCAAATCATGACATGCTGCTACATTGATGCTATTGAGATATGGAGAATCCTTGCTGCTAAGTCTTAGCTCCCTGCCAACTTCTGCATAGACCCATTGTGTATCCTCCACCCTTTTTTGGATCCAACTAGGCAAGCTTGCCATATTGAAGTCTCCTTTGTTTGGCACATTGTTCTCTCCATCAATTACAAATCCAGGAACTTTTGTTATTACATCATCTGAATTTACAATACGTAGGACTTTCGTTCCTTGTTTTTCCAGTCGTCGTCTGAAACTCCGGTTACCGACACGCGGACCTCCGAAAGAAATCACTGTCACGAGTGGCGCACGGTTGAATGTAGTCTTGATGTCATAAGCTGCAAGAGTAGCAAGTGCAGCTCCAAGACTGTGTCCTGTAATGGTTAAGCTAAGAGGTTCATCGCTATAGGTTTGCAGTAGTCTTTTGATCTCTTGACGCACCATTTCTTGTAAGCTAGAACCCATTGTTGCTCCTGAAGTGTAAAGGCTCAAAAATCCACTTTCTACCATGGGTCCACACTCGTCAGAGCCGTTTCTTTTACAATCTGTATTAGGCAGTTGAGTCAGGGTTGCTCTAAGATTCTCCAGCCATTCAAGGCAAGTTGCTGTACCTCTGAAGGCAATCACCACGTCCCTGCGTCCTAACCTCGCAATTTCTGCCTTGTTTTGAGAAACGGCTACGTATCCAATCCAACTGGACTGGGTAAACACCCAACCAGGTGCTTTATCAGCCCAACTTGGGATTTGGATTCCCGATGTTGCACGCAGATGTTTGGTTAGCCGGTAACCAGTATCCGGTTTACCGGACCGTTCAAACAATGTGCTCTTTGGGAACCGGCAGGTTGCATAGGTCGGTGATGAAGGATCGAAGTCGAAAGACTTATATGCAGCATCGACAAAGTGTCCATACCGCAGAATTTCTCCACGTAAATTATCATCAAGAGGGTCAAGCAAACCTTCCCAGTTTCGAATACCTTGATATTCCATCCATTTCCGTCCTAGTTTAACCGGTCGTGATGCGGTGGTCGTCTCGTGGCGAACCGGGTCAAGCAAGCCTTCCCATTTTTCTAGAGGTTGATTTTGTATAAACTTTTTGTTGAGTTTTATGGGTTGAGTGAGAGTGCAACACTCCCTTGTCATGTTCATAGCGGGTGGGACTGTGCATGGCTTTGTAAGTCCAACAGAAGGCCTCATGATTTTGGTCTCTTTGTATTATATGAAGAGGGGAGCTTGGTTTTTTCTTCTTCTTTCAGATGTGTAAAGTTGAGAACAGGAGAGAAAGAGGCAAAGGTTGGGGATGAAGGAAGTTCTCAATGCTGGCGATTGATTTCAAGGGGTCTTGGAGAGTCCTTTTTATAGGGAAAAAGAGTTTAGAGAGAGAAATAGGAGGCATGGAATTTAATGAAGAGAAAAGCTAGCTAGCCATAGTGGAAAGAGAAATTGCTGATATATATATATAAAATCAAAACTAAAAAGCAAAAACCCTTCTCCGTCAGCATATATAAATTGAACGTGAGGAGTAGAAATTTTACAAATGTATAGACAGCTTTGTTCCACTTAACTTTTGTTTATATTATTTGAAATTTTTTCTGTAGAATAAGATTCTCTTATATTCATAGTAAATACACAAAGATTGAGATATTATTATGCTATCATGTTCAGCTAAATGAAAACATTGAATTCAAAATAAATATACCATGTATGATTTTAATATATAAATTAATTAAAAAAAATCTCATCTGACTGAATTTTAAGACAATTAATTAAAGATATTTAGAACATCATGTAGAATGTTATTTAGGTTATAAAAAGATTGTCTTGTTTTCTATTTTCATACGTTTCAAAATGATTGCCTTCCGAGCCATCAAATCATATACACGAAACCTCCATTCAAAGCCTATTTGTAGTGAACCTATAATTGTAAATGGTGTGTTTTATAAAAGCTGAGTCCTAAAATTGGAAATAGGATATTAATTTTAGAAAAATAATTTATTTTTTCGTGACAAATGTATGGCATCGAATATAGGAGGATCTCTGTAATTAGTGGGGGATCACCGGCGAGTAAAAAGAAGCAAGGAGATTTTTTATTCCGGGGAGAGGCAAAGAGTTAGAGGAGAGTACGGTGAGGGTATATGGATAGGATAGGGACGTTACCAGATATACGACGACCGAAGTGATGATTTCCTTATGTGGGCTAGAATCAAATCCAATGGTCCACCTTCACTCGAGCTTGTAAGGATTTAACGAGCCCAAATAGTACCTTCAGCATAATCACAGAGCCTATTTTCCGATCCACCCACCTTCAAACTCAGATTCCTCCATTAAGAGTTGACTTACGAGTTAGATATCATTTGTTTTTATGTTTTAATAGTATTTCTTAAGATTTGTTTTTCCAAATCATTTTGACGTATTAATATTATAAAAAATATATTTTCAAGCAAACAAAATTTTAAACAATACCAAACAAGCTCTAATTAGATCAACTTAAATTTTATTTTATCTTAAAAAAATTGCGAGGGGGGACAATTGGGGTTTATAATTTTACTGATCAGGCAATCCCCTTGTCGATGCTTTTATTAAAATAAAACTGACGTGGCAGAACGAGCCAGTCTTATGTGCAAAGTAATTTTTTATTATTAAATTTGATAGTTAATCTTGTGTTTTGTTGAAAATATTAAAATGGAGAGTTAATTCTAAGACTTTAATATATATATATATTGTTTATTTATAACAATAGATCCCTGAAAATGACTGTACAGTGATGGAAGAATTACCCCAGGAGTGGGAGGAGGTAGAAGGGTGGCACTACGAAGAATCTAATTGAAAATAGAATTAAAAATGCAATTAAATAATTATATTGTAGCCGGGCTTCAAAGGATCAATTCGATGAGCAATTAATATAGGATCTGTTTTAGACAAGTTAAGTGAAAAGACTTTTGCTAGTTAAAATTATCTTTTCAGGTATTTTATTTTTAATACTGAATAGGTTAACCACCCAACCAACCAGCCTAGTTCCGAGGCTGGTCAGATTCCAAGTAAACTCTTATGAATATTATCGAAGCTAACTTGAACTCGCCCCCGCTAGATGGGCTCGGCTTTAGCCGTTCCAAATGAAAGCAATGTCTGCCATAATGTAGGAGGGGGATAATGACGTGTTTGGCATTAAGAGATTGTGATTATTGTATGAACACTTTCCCACGTGGTCACGACAGTTGTTTGGTGCAAACAAGATAACATTGCAGCTCTCTTTTTTTAATATGCTTTGCTAGTTTACGTGAAAAAAATATGAAATATTATTGCACGTCTCACAGTTTCACACGTTGATTCCATCTTTCAAATCTCCAGTCTTCCCCGTCAAGGTTTAAATTTGTTCTCGAATCACTCATTTGAGATCAATCTGTAATTAAATTCCCTTCTCCTTTTTTTTTTTTTTTGGAAATCATTATATATATACACGGATTATCTCCAATCATGATAGCAAGAAATCGTGTGATTTTAGTGCAATATTTACATGTTTTGAAGAACACCAAGAGGATGAGGATTAATAGCTAGGAAATGAGTTTTTAATTAATTATAATAATTAAATTTAATAGTTTGACCTTATGGGATTTCCTTAACTTTAATTGCTTTCCATCTCGCTTTTTATCCCATAAACTTGTTTTGTCTTTGCCAAAAAAACCATTAATTCGATTTTAAATCCACTAGGTGAAAAGTAAGTGTGTGTACGGCGACATGCATAAATTTTAGCCAAGTCGGGTAATCGTTATCTATCTTTTCTTTTCTTTTTATTTTGGTTCCAAGTGTTTTCTTGGACAAATTATTATTTTGTCGACACCCTTTTTTTGTGCGTGTGTTTTTCTTGTCGATCAATTCTGATTTATGAAGAAAATCTCATCACCATTGATATGCTTTGATGATCAAGGAGAAAAAATTAAAAGAAAAGGAAGTACACATGCAGGTGTTGTGTTGTCAATGTAGCCACCCGAAAGCCCATTCATCTAATCTTTGCCTAATTTGGTGGGTTTTTACTTGCGTGCTATGAATTTGAGGTGCTAGTTTTGCTTTGTATATAGAGACTTTTGAAGATGACACATCTTATTATTGGATCCAGGCCAAACATTTTGGATTTGGTTGTGGCAAAATATCCAGCAAATAATATCAAATTATATCTGCTCTAAATCTTCTAGCATGTTCAAAACTAACGTTTACGAAGAAATCCAAATGTGCCGATAATCTAGTATCACAACATATATCTAGTGAGCTTATAGAAGATTTGTATCCAAATAAATTGAGTGAATTATGACCCGGTCCATATAGATTAACACAATCAATTACTTAGACTTCATGATTTCTATATTTTAAAATCTGGTCATGGTTGAGTGTGGAGACAAATTAACTCGCATAATCCTAGCTTCGATGGGATGAAGGCTTGAGGAAAGTAGTTAACAAAGGGCTAAAACCATGGATGCAAATCAAATGAGGATTTGTGGTGATTTATTGGGGAAAATCATTGATGAAAATGGGATGTGTATTCTCTCAATTTCATATGAACAAACGTTGCTAATTGAGAGGAGAAAAGGAGAGATGGACAGAGATTTGCGTTGTGTTTCCCTCGCTTCTATTATTTTGTTATTTTGATTTTCTCTACACTGAATCGCATTGATTGCTACGAGAATATAAACAAGTTATCAAACCATGTTCAGTTTCATATCTATGAGAATAGAATTTATCTCTATCTGTCTTTTAATTTATAAAGTAAAGCTAAATCATTGTCTTCAAGTTTTATCTTAACATGAATGTTGAATTATATTTTATTTGTATTAATATTATTATTTAATTAATTCATTTCTAAATAAGAATATTAAGTCGTTTGATATAGCTATTACTATTTGTTTTTTTTATAAATAAATGACAATTAAGAATTTCAAACAAATACACTTCAAGGATATAGAATATCTTAATATAGAAGGATCGGTGACAACATTAGAAATATGTGATCTGTAACTCGTATACAAAGAAATTATTCATCAACAAAACAATTTTAGAAAAAACTTTTTCCATATGGATGGAAAATTTGATGTACGTGTAGATCAACATTTTTTCTTGGTGCATCCAAAAAAACATTTGTTCTTGGGTTTTGTCTTAGATATGGTTTCTATAAATATAGTAAGATACTCTTTATTTTGCAAGGATCCTTTAGTCACATACCTTATATTACATCTTTCTATTAGAGTAGCTATTTCATTTACGTGATTATGTGATTAAAGAAATGAAAAGAAAATAAAAATGATATATTTTATGTTAGTTATTTAATCATTCATTTTTCACCTCGAGAAATGTTCTTATAAAAACCAGTAGCTTAAAACATGTAAGATTTATTGGATTATGAATCATCAAGTACTCAACTTGCTGGTCCGACTAAACGGTGCCGTGTAGGCATACTAATTATTGGAGTTAATTGTGAAGGGAAGACTTATAAAATTAATTTGTAGAGCAATTCTGGATAGGAGCAATTTTTCCTAGAAGTGGCTTTACAGCACCTGTTCAGTTTCGTGAGGTTAAACTCTATCACTATGTATGTATATTATTTGCTTAATATAAAATTAATTTTTAAATCTCATTTAATAGTTATTTTTTTATTCTCGAGAGAACCGAATAATTATGAAATGCTACGACTTTAATATTTTCTAATTAATAATTAATATAAAATAATATTTATTTAAGAGAATGCATTTTTTTATCAGATTGAGAGAATATGTTGATAGATTAATATATAGTTATTATTGGAACAATTAATAATTTATTTATCTTTAGATTTTGTCGATACTCTGATCATTTTTAAGAAGCACGGTTTGCTAATTTAATTTTTTTTTCCGTAGTTCAATTATATATAGCTTAATTTGGCTAAAAACAACGATGAATAATTTTGAGAGTTCAATTAATATTTAATTTCCCAATTTTGAATGCATGATCTCAAGCATGTATACTAGGATGTTCGATCAAAAATGAAAACACATTTACAAATAGGCCCTTAATAATTTCACTCTTATTAGATAATTCAAATCTCAATGATCAATATGTACGTCCTGTTCTTTTGCGAAAACAATTGATACGTCCAATCAAATAAGGGTTTCGAAGAAAGGACATATGGTACTTTTGGTATGGATCAACGTTAGAAAAGGAAACAAAGGAGGCCATGAAATTAATATTATACATATACACACAATAAAGTAAGCAATCATCAATAAAACCATACGCATGGCCTCTCTCCTTTTCCTTCTGTCTGATATCAGGCATGATATGATGGGATCTAGTTTAAATACAATATCTTCAAGGACAGTGATATATGCGTTAAAATAGAAGAAGAAGAAGAGCAAAAATAGATATGAATCATCATTTTCTATGCAAAAAGGCCCACCAGGTGCTTGATGTATGAAATCAATACCGTTTAGACTCGGAATTATTGAATCGTAGTCATGTGTAGCCAGGTAGGTCATTATTCTACGCAGAAAATGTTTCTTTTCTCAGGAGCAGGTCCAAATGCCTTTGTGATATGCCCTCTAGAAATGACCACTATAAAAAGGATACTTTGGTTGGTCGAGAGGTGGCTGAGTTGAAATTTAACGTAGCATGCCCGCGTGTTATGTGCTAGCGGGCCATATGAAACAACTGTATTATCTAATGCTTAAGATAATAATAATAATAATAATAATAATAATATTTTTTTAATAATGATGATTGAACATATAGCCTTGAATGTGTGGAGATCAGCTAGGAGACGTTTAGAGCTATCAGCCTATGAAATTCTCCTGTACGATATACTGGGAATTAAGTGCTAGTATGAGTATCTTGTACAGAAGAGGGGCATGTGCTTCTTCCGTTCCATTCAAAATTTCTTATCCAGGAGAATTTTTTTTATATAAGCAGCGGAGTTTATGCCAAGAAATGATTTATTTAATACCTAATTGGGAAATAAAATGCATTCTAAGAAAAAAAAATTAATCAGGAATTATTTGAACATTGAAAGAAAAAAAAAAGATTTAATATATGTGCAAATGAATCATTTAAATTTAAAATTAATAGGTTTATTTTTTTATAATCCTATATTCAAGCTATTTAGTTAGTAATATGATGATTAATTCCTTAAAAAAAATATAACATTTATTTGTATAATTTTTTTTTATAATCTTATATTTTAGAATAACATCATTAACCCATGAATTTATTGAACACTCTACAGTTAAATATGACAATGAAACTCGAACCGGGTGCAGACCTCAAGTGCGTTTGCATGTACTTTTGATATGCTGCTTTGTTGTTACTTATTTATTTATTCACATTTTGGTCCTACCAAAAGGGATAATGCACGACGGCCTATTTTTTCTTCGTCCATGTAGTATTACTGTAGTGGAAAGTCAAACATCTCACGAGGCACAGGCGCCGCTCTGCCGAAAAATATCAAAGCTGACTCGACTTGCAAGTCGTCATTGGTCAAACTAACTCCATGTCAAGTTTTTAATGCAACTTATTGGCGTATCGACGAGAGTTTATAGCAGGGTTATTAAAGTGGGTCTTGCCTGAGACGGGTGACTTCATAAGTTTCAAAACTTTTTTTTTTTAAATAATTTTTTTGATATTTTTAAACACTGATATTAAAAATATTTTTTTAAAAATAAAATAATTATTATTTTAATATATTTTAAAATAAAAAATATTTTTTAAAAAAACTTTTAACTATACTCTGATCTCTTATCTTCTGATGTACTTGATATTAAATAAGAGTTAATGCCTTATGATTTAGACAGCCATACCTAACATTATTAAAATTCATTTTGATTTAAAAAATATATATATTTTTTTTTGATCAACTTATCTTGTTCATAACTCGAATTTCAGATCAAATAATAAACCAGACGAGTTAATAGTAGAATCTAGCAAAGTGGCATGACAGGAAGGAGTTCGTGGGTTGTCCTAACAACGTCGCTAAGGTAAAGCAGTGCTGTTAAAATAAAGATCAACGGTCATAGTGGCGGTAGAAAGTGACAGATGAGAAACAGCAACTATCTCTGTTCCGCACTAAATTCCTGGAGCTGTCTGCCCCCCCGATTCCTACTATCTTCGGAAATCATTAAAAGACAAGAGATGGTTTCTTGACTTTAACCTCCATTTACTTTATTCTATTCAAGGCATTGGCAAGTGCGTCTAACGAAGGTCATGGGTTGATTTGATACAATTTAAATAGAGGGTTATTGTAGATACAGTAGATTTTTAGCCTTCTAATAGACCAAGAAAATTGAAAAATGGACCGTACAAGGCAAACCCCTTTCACCTGGCCCATAAAGACACGAGATATATATTGGATTCGTAATCATTACTATAATTGAATTCAAAAAACAAGTTTTTACAGAGAAGCACACGATTTTTTTCCACTGTATAAAGTTGTATGTACATGTAGCTTATATAGCTTTAAATTTGATAAAAAAAATCTAACATAGATATTATTCAAGCTGGTAACAGCTGTACAATTTCAAATCACAGGATCATATCTTCCTAAAATTTAGGATCCGGTCATGTTAACCACAGGATCACGTCCTTCTTTTGCTGCATTTATGAATAGATCAGGTTTCTGATGTTCATCATTGATTTCAGTAGCTACACAACCAATGAAGGTCGACTGGGCAGTGAAATATCTGCTGCTGATATTTAAACAACAGGGAGTGCAATCGATCGAGGGGACTTGATTTTGCATAGATAACAATTGGTGCAGTGAAAACATGGAATGCTGTGGATGCTCAACTTCTCTAGTGGGGCGGAGTATTTGTCTTCTAAAACTAAGCACGCAAATAACGAACTAGTTTCCCAATGTGGGAACATATTCTTTAGTGTTTGATGAATTAGTAAACGGGCTATGGCTCCAGGTTGATGTGAACAATGAACTCTCACGGGTTGGTGGCCTAGCACCTTTTCTCCTCCTCCATCTTGGGACCACTCAAATCGCAAGTTGGATGCGAATACCAAGCTAGAATAACTTTTAGTTCTTTGCCTTTAGTTTTTCTCCTTTCTCTGTTTCTGCCTTTGAACCTTTAGCGCTGGTTTATTTGATTTGGCCTAAATGCTCAAAAGTTTTCTTTTCTTAATAATAAAAAAATTCAAATGGAAAGCCTAACGTCAAACTGCACTGCACAGAAGCAGGGGAGATGAGATCAGCCTCACGTTGAAGAGATTGCCGTCTCTTTGACTCTACATTTTGATAATAAAATAAAAGAAAAAAGAAAACGAGAGAGGATTCTTTTATTTTGAAAAAATAAAATAAGTGTTGTCGGTATATATTTTCATGAACTTCTTAAACCTAAGTCCCTTTTATTTTAACGGCTAATATATCTGCTGGCCAGCTTTTATATGCCTGAAATTAAAAACTCTTTCCCGGCCAGATCATAGATAAATAACCCACATCCTTTTTTTATTTTTGCAAAAAAAAAGAAAAAATCCTGTCACATCTACTTAAAATCTGAATCCAAAATAATAATACAAATAGCAGAACCATCTACGTTCTTAATGAGTACATCAAGATCTCACGAAATGAATTGGGGGCTACAGATCTATCCATATCATTTGAACGGGACTTGTCAAAGTCAAAATTATATAACATTAGAATTGTAATAAAAAAAAAACCTTTGAAATTCAGATTTCCGGTGAGCAATCAAATATATAGCAGTGAGATTTAATTCGAGATCGTGACTCGATCTAAAAACTGGGTCACGTTAGATATCACTGCTATTTTCTTCTCTCCAAAAAATACTTTATAGTTAAATAAATAATCATCCAACCAGAAGGACTTAACTTTTATAATCGCAACCAAACTGGCTTTTATACTCAATATACATGTATGATTGTCTGTGTGCATATTAGGTGGTCGAACTCGAAACAACTCCTGTCAGAAAATAAAACAATCTCTTGAATCTTATTCTCATGATCTAAAAAATCTATCTTTCACTTTAAAAATTCAAAACATTAAAAGAAGCAAGATATGTGCCAGCTGGAAAATATCATGAACCCGCTAGGTTTTTAATAAAGAATACTAATATTAGCTGTGTCCCTTGAGGAATTAATATATTAACAAAATTCTCACGTAAATTCAGATCTTAGGGTTTGAGTGCAACCGCTACGGGAAGATCAAGGACATGCATGCATACATGGCGACCAGAATGATTTGCATTTCTGGTAGGAGGCAAATCCTAACTAAAGAAATATCAGTCATAATACAAAAACAAGAGAACCCCGAATGGCCACACAAATCAATTGCATGATTGATCAGAATTTTCAGAGGACACTGAAACTTTTTTGGGTTACTGACCTTATTATTTAGGGATGGCTTTAATGATTAAATTGTTTGTGGGGCTAAGAAGATCCGATGAGTTGTGACCAACAGATCACAATGCCTTTCTTCTCTTGGTTATGGCCTTCCAGCCTCTAATTAGTCCATTCTTGCTGCTAATCTGAGCAATCCGAGTCTTCAATTTTCACAGCTAGCCGTCTACCAACCGGTAAACACCGTGGGAATCTAATATAGCTCAACTGTAACATATCTCGTTGCGATTATTTGAGAGTGTCGGGAGTTGTGCGATTGATCGGTAAACACATTCAAGTCTATGGATCCAATTCCTTATATTTCTTGATTAGATGATACTCCTTTGATCTGTGATAATCGTGAATGGTTTCCCAAGCAGTTATGGTCGCCATTTCCGAATTGCTTTAACATGGCCAACATCTCTTTGAAATTCAAGGGTGATGTTGAAGTTTAGAAAAGGCAGAATTAGATCAAACTGAAAGTTTGTAATCAAATAGAAGTGTAATTAGAGTAATTATGAGATGAATGACTAAATTAAACTTTGGTCAAAACCCTAGTTAAAAAATGTGTTGTTTTAAGTAGAGAAAGAAAAATATAGAGGACTCGTTGTGTAGTTATTGTTTATCATCTTTTATTTTTTAGGCTAAAAAAGTTATCCATGTGATTATTTCTAAAAGATATTTAATGTTTTGTCTCTCTGTCAATTTGACAAATTATACAACAAAATGATGATCTAATTTTTTACTATATCCTGGAATAATTAATTTCAACTGATTGACACCACAATCACCATGACATCGACTTGAGATGACCAATTCATGCAACCTTTAATTGCTGAATTTGAGAGTACATGATAATAATCTTTCTAGGATGAATTAAAAGCTGAAAAGTTTTCCCACTAAAAATAAGATTATCCTTCTTCATCAACTATAAATAAGGATGAATTTCATGTTCTAAGTACCAAGAAAATGGAGCTCAAATTTTCTAAAAAATCATCAATTTCCCCAGTTTCTTTATTGATGGTATAATATTTTTTATATAAAAGAGTTATATGAACTAAAAATGTAAGCAATGCAATATTTTTTTTTATCTATAAAGTCTATAAGAAAACATGAAATCAATAATTTATAATTAAAAATTTATTTATTTTTCCTAAATGACAATATAAAAATATATCAATATAACTAATTAGATTTAAAAGTGAAAAAATAAAATTACGAGTGATCCCTTCATAATTACTATCATCTTTTTCAAGATCATTAATTCCTATACATACAAAATTTATATATATATCATGAATTCTATTTATACCTTCAAATATTTTTAGATACAATCCATTATATTGATTTTTTTTTTAGTTTTGCAATAAATTCTTAATAAAATATACAATAATTAAAAAAAATGTACTCTTCAAGTATCTTTATTTTTTTTTAAATACTGTATCGAATCATATCCTATGGCACCCGGTGTTCTATCCCGGTCTCCATGCTTCATAAGAGTGGCAGGCAGAAGGTGCTGCCTAACAATAACTGAACCTTCACAGCTCTTTGCCCTTCCTTGTGCAGGTGAGATGGTGAGATGATTAATAAAACAAGATGACAAACCTGTGGTTTGAACTTTAAGAGCTGGTAACTTTGTCGAACAAATTCCAACCTCTTGACCCCACCTGTCCGAATTCCCACCGACTAATTCTCCCCGTTAGTATTTACCTAGTTCAACATGGGATTTTCTACCATCTTCGTCTACATTCTTATGTAGCAAAAGTCGGTGTCAAATTCAAAGTAAGCATTCTCACCAAAAGATTCGAAGTAGAGCATGCAAAGTGCTCTTTTGATCACTTTCACCATCAACTACTCAGCACCACCACAGCCCACACGATTGACTTTTTTTTTTTTTTTAATAGGGATGTGTATTTCAACAAATTCTACGAACCTTAAAATTAAAATTAACAATAGTAAAAATCTTTGATAATTATCCTATTAATAATCATAGAACTTAAATTTGAAACCACATAAGCTCAAAGGTAAGCAAAATTTTTAGTCAGAAGCTTTTGCTATTTAAGTACTTATTGTTTATTTGAAAGTGTGGTTATAGTTACTTTTGAAAATACTTTTTGTTTAAAAATATATCAAAGTGATATATTTTGTTTTGAAAAAAAATAGTTTTGACATCAGCATATTAAATTGATTTAAAAACACTAATTTTTTTTTAAAAAAATATTTTTTTCTTAAACATTTGCGATAAACACTCTCTTGTTAGATGGTTGCCTTCTTATTTCCTCTCATTCATACTACTTTTAGCAATATCTTACAATGCAGTTTCAACTTTGATTTCTTGTTCTCTAGTTCGACTAACGACGATTTATTCATTTAAAGACTAAGGAATTTATTATAGTTTTATTTCCCAGAATCTTATCATATCCTTGAAGATTTAGCTCTATATGACCAGCCCATTTAAATTGAGCAAAATTCATTTATGAGATTTCAAATGTTTGGGTCGGTGAAAACGATGCACAACTTGTATTTTAGCGAAAACTTAGTTATGGATTCGATATTTGACCAGCAATTCATCTTAGATGTTTTTCTGTTTTTTTTCTTTTTTTTTAAAAAAAAGAGAAGCAATTGAGCTTAAGTTCAAAACTTCAAAACTAATTATTCTAGTAAAAATAATGGAGTGGGTGATGTAATATCGTGGACTCTCTTGGACACGTAATTGGTCAAAAAAATTTAAATTGTTCTAAACATGTACTCGTTGATAAAAGAGTAGTTTAAAATACTATGATATCTAGATTTAAATAAAATTACAATGATATTATTTTTTAAAAAATAAATTCAAACTATTTTTTTTATTGTAGTTTGATTCTAGATTGATTTTTTTCAGTTTTATCTTGAATTGATAGGTTTATTAAAAAATTTGCTATATAATTTTTTATTTTTTTTATAGGGTTATCATAGTTTTATGACTTTAATTGTCGGTCTGACATGTTTATCTTCTATAAAGTTATCTTAATCTCATAAATTAAACTTTATAATTTGTTTTTGACTTGCTTTACATGAAGGATTATTATAGTCTTATGATAAAAGTTATAAGTTTAAGATGTTAACCCAGCCCGACTCGGATAGATTCAATCTTTCATTATTTTTCTCTAAAAAATATTGTCTTGAAATTTATAAATAAAAATATAATCTTACTTGGTTGTCCTTAGTCCATGAAGTCAATTATATCATATCAAATTTTATATGATTTATTTATTTACCAGAAAAATATTAGCAATATCTGATTTTTTTTTCAGAAAATTATCAAGCTCACACGCTGATGATATAATAATGTATTTATTTATTTTTATAATCGATTGTGTTGACCATCTGGAATCCCCGTTCCATCAACGTAGCGCCCAAAAGTAGGATAATTTTGCACTTCCGGATGGTGCATGGATTCGTTTAAATCAGGCCGTCAGGTAACAGCATTGCATTATCGTGCTGGCTGCCCTTGGGCTTGCTATAGGCTTGATCCAGGATCATTCCTTCTGCCCATTGGGGCCTCGAGTTTGATAATGGGCTTAAACTTTGATTTAATGCCTATCAAACTGGGGAAAATATAAATTTCAAGTTGAAATATATATTGGGCCTATCGAGCACTGTTTAAAGTCTTTCAGATCAAAGTATAATTGCTCTTAATATTTCTGTCCCACCAGTTGATGAAATTTTAAATTAAATAGTTATATCCAAGGTTGTCAAAATTATAATTTTAACATGAATACGGAAGTCATTTCTGAATCCAGATCGTAAAATCATACTTGAATTTTTTCCATACAAAAATCATAAAATCACAGTTAAAATCGTGTAAGTAGAAAAATTATAAAATCATAAGTAAAATATTTTCAAATACAATATAATATAATTATTGCCATAAAAATTTATTAGTTAAGGTTCATACATGATTTAAATTAGTTTTAAAATATATTACAAAATAATTATATTCATAGAATTTTATTAGGTACAAACTAATAAATCTAAAACAAATATTGGTGTGCCATGTAGACTAAAATTAATCTCATTATCATTATCATCATCTTCCTCATTATTTTTATTAAAAACATTACTATTTAAAGTATTATTAATATTACTACTGGTACTAACACTGATATTGATAGTAATAGCTCAACAAATTATTTTGATATTAGCACATAAAAATAACATTAACTTATTAAAAAAATATAGTTTGAAGTAATAACAATATTTTTTTTAAAAAAATATTATAAATTTTAAAGTTAATATAGTATGCATGCATTTAACAAACCATGAGAAAAGGAAGGAGGCAGCGGGATGGCTATGACCTAGGTGGAGAGAGAACCTAGTTGGCATTGGAATTATAAAATTAGGTTTGATTTTATGAGTCTATATGATTTTTATTTGATTTTAACATGATTTTATTTTTTAACATGATTTAACTAGATTTATTATTTTTACTCGTAATTTTGATAACAATATTTATAATTTTTAATACTCAGTCAGGGTTTAACCCAGTTTAGGAGCCATGTCATTAAGTCAATTCATTGGTTGACCGAGTCAGCCATGAATAAATCTAAAAATGATTAAAAAAAAATCTACTTGGATCAAAATTCAAATCACCAAAATGTTTTTTTTTTAAATATATTAGTTTTTATACTTCCAATTAGTTTTTGATGTTTTTAATATTTTAATATATCAATATGAAAAATAATTTTTAATAAATAAAATATTATTTTAACATATTTCTAGACAAAATATATATATATATATATATATATTGCAAAGCTACCAAATTCATCTCGGGCTACCCATACTCTGAGACTGACCATGAGTAGTCTTGGTTGAACCAAGCTTCAGGAAGCAAATCAGACATCAGTCACGAAATTGAGGCCAGAAAACTCAGGGCCATGCACTGATTTCTAGCCGAGGCCTACCTTGTCCGCAAACATGTTGACGTGGACAAATTCAACGCATATGGACAGAAATTCAAAGAAAGCATGCGACGACGACATTTTATTTTATTATCTAAGAAAACATTTTATTTTATTGTCCACGAAAAACACCAAGTTCGAAAAATGAAATCAATGATGGTTTGACAGGTAATAGATAAGGAACGGGATGCAGCTGTTTTTCACACTGTACCTCACAAGCTTGCATTTCTCTCGCATGAATTCAATTCCCTTGATTTTTAGCATAAACCAAATTAAAAAAGAAACCACAATTTCTATACCATCTACTTAGTCTGCAGTACCATTCTCTTCGGACTGATCTTCTTGAATTTTTTACTCTCTGCTTCCTCCTGCCTGAGTTCCTGGGTTCTCTGGCACGAGGTTTATTTAAAGAACCATCGAATTTTGTTTCCCCATGACGGTCTGGCTTCTGCCCCTTGATTCTCAGTGGTTTCTTTGTTTACCCCTTTGTTTCTTTGCGGAAGATAAATACCGTGCAAAACCACCATCTTTTTTTGGCTCGATTAACCCTCTGTTTTCCTGCTGTGATTTCAATATGGCCTCAAATTTCTGTCTATTGAAATTCTCTGAAACTTAATGAAGGGTGATCTCCTCATCTTTGACCTCTGGTCCAGTAGTCTGGAATCAACGCAAATCTGTAATTAATATGTTGCATTTGAATGAACAAGAATCCACCAAACAAACAATAGGTGATGGCTTTACTCACCAAATATCTTCGTGGGATTAAATTATTGTCAGCAAGTAATTCTTGTACTATGCATAATCTCGTTTACTGACCTTCCCGTCAAAAACGATATTAATGCCCCGTTAGATATTTGTACCAGGTTGCATTATCAAACAGACATTTCAATTCATTTGGAGTTGAGCAGACAGGATTCAGTAGAGGTTTTTAACATGGAAGCAACTATTACCAATTCAAACTGTAGGTAAATACACTTCAGATCTATATCAATCATTTTGATGGCGTTCCAATTGAGAAGCTTGAGTTAGAATCAAGTCAAGCACATGTTCGAAATCCTTGGCATGGAAAACCTTTCTGTAAGCTGGACAGTTCCCATTTTCCCTTCCAATATTCTCTCTAAGCACATCTCATAACCCCAGTTTGTTTTAAGAAAACTCAATAGCATGGTAGTTAAATTACCAATGTCTTCTTGATTATCAAACAAATGTTAATAATAACAAAGCACCAGGGAACATATATTCTATCAGCCCGATTATAAGAACATACCCCCACACAAACAAATGCCGGGAAAAAATTGCCATTCTGATTTGCCGTGCGCTTCTTACAATGCATTCACTGCCGTTGTTTGAAGAAAAAAGACAAGGATGACAGGGAAATTATTTAAATACCAAAATCAAAACTAAAATCTAGCAATAGTGTCATGTACAAGTTAGAAATCAGAACTCTACCTGTGAATGCAACGGAAACAAGACATCAACTTCATAAATGGCAAGGCTTCATGCTGCTCATCATCTGGGACTAAGGGTACAAACACAGAGGACGATCACCATCTGGGTGATTCATAGCAGAGAGCTTCTCCACCGCTTCCTAAAAATGTAGAATCAATGAATCTTTGCAACTTCTATATATCAGCCATAGAAAAACTGCAAATATACACAAATTCACTGCTGAAGCTATGTGTATTTTAGATTGGGCAATTTGTAGGCATTCCTGCCGAGGTGCTGGAAATCCAGCAAATAGACATTCACTGTTATTTTTAGTGCAGCGTACTTGGTAAAATAGCATGCCAAGAAAGTTTTTTCATGGTTACTGTGCATGTAGATTCTGCCAAAAACTATTATTAAATTTTAATCCAGGATCTTTTATCACCTTGATGATTCTACACCAACAACCTATTTGAGCACTGCAGGCAATTCAAACCTCTGCTCATATCTTGAAAACGACAGGGATTGTGATATCAAATCCACAGCTGAAATGTTAAACAGAAAGAATAAGATGTATCGGAGCATAATCTTAATGCTAATTTGCACAAGCCAAATCTCGATGAGCCTCAATATCAATGCAGAAAAAAACTCTTGTTCCGTGAAAAATGCAGCAATTACTCGCAACTAGAGGACAGTTCACAAGCTTTGTGCTGTCCACTAGCTATCAATTACTTTTGCCTTTCTCTATCAAGACCCTCGGATTCTTTGAGAGGTTCGCTTGGATACTACCATGGAATATGGAGAAAATATATTATCGCAACAAGAAATGTTTTCAAGATTCCACAAACAATCAACAGGACATATGGAGCATCCAACCCTAATATTTTTCACCACCTAGGCAGAAAATACATACAAAATGACATCCCCTTGATGCTGCAAAATACCTCAGGAGCTGCTTTAATCCCGATAATTGCTTTCAACAAACAGCAGAAAAACACATTTGACAAACAATCAACAGTTCTATGGAGCATCCAACCCTAATATATTTCACCACTTAGGCAGAAAATACATACAAATTGACATCCCCTTGATGCTGTAAAATACCTCAGGAGCTGCTTTAATCCCGATAATTGCTTTCAACAAACAGCAGAAAAACAACAGTTGAAGCCCTATAGAACAGTTATTTATGCCTCCTCTTTTCTGTGTCAAAAGAAATAGTCCAAAAACAGTCATCAATCTTTTCTAATTAGATCTTGTTTTTTTGCGTCGAGTTTTTTTTTAAATAATAATGTTCTGAAATTATTTCGATTTATTGATATTAAAAATATATTTTTTAAAATAAAAATATATATTATTTTTATATATTATAAAATAAAAAATATAAGTTTCTTTTAAAAGAACCCTTAACAGCTCCGAAAACCTAATAATGTTTATCTGGTCTCTGGACTCTTCTCTCTCCATCTAGCACGCAGCCAACCTCCCTCTCTGTGCTCGGTCTCTTCTCTCTTGATCTCTCCAGCTGCCAGCCAGCCACCGTAAACGCAGGCCACCCTCACTCCCTGATTTCTGAAAACGCTGTCACTCTCCCTCCATCAACAGCCACAATAAAGCCATGTCGTAGGGAAATTTCACTGACAAAAACCCTTTGTTCAGAAAACTGAAAGCGAATGGGAAAACAAGGTTTGTGCTTCATTTTGATAACGTTGCGGATCTGATTCATATCTAGAAATTTTATTTTTTATGATTTGGTGTGCTTGCTGCTAAATGTGTTTTGATTGCCATGAAAAATCCCCCTTCAGTAACGTACGGTTTCTTTGTTTGCATCGGGTGATCTGCTGTTCAACGTAGTCTTGGACCTTGGATTGCGCACCAGCTTCGTTAGGTACATATTCCTCCTATTTGTGTTTAATTTATCTTATTTTTTATTCATTTCAGACTTTTTTCTTAAAGAAAGGTAGAATGAAGCTTGTTAATGTGCAGTGTTGGTGCAAAAAGTATATTTTTAGACCAGAATTTTAGGTGATAGATTTGGAGATTAACCCAATTCATTTTTGTGGAAGGATTGCGTATTAATAGTTAAAGTCACATTACAATTATGAAAGCCCCTGCTTGGAAGTGTTACTTGCCCTGCTTTTCCATTTTGTAGACTCTTATTTCAAGATAATGGTATCATTTTCTACTGATTATTCGTATTTTATTTGGCAGGATCTTGAGAAGAATCATTATACTAGAGCCTCATTTCTACATTTAAGTGTATAACACCTGTTCTCTTGCAATATGGAGAAGATGATGAGAGCACTGATGGTGAAGGAATTCCTTGTAAGTTAAACCTTGATTGTTTTTATGAAATGTCATCAGAGTTAATATGTAGTAGCCTGTGCGCGCGCTTCTCATGCATAGATAAGAACAGTTTGTACACCGCATTTTCATCATATAAATATTGATTACCCTCTGAACCTTAAAGCACATGTCATGAAAAGAATGATGTGCCATTTCATCTAATATGCTTGTGATATCGAACCTGACTGTATTAGACTTAACTTGCAGTTCTTCTTGATCTTGTGGAGCAAGGGGAAATTGGCGACGATCAAGGACCACCATGTGTAATGGCTTGTATTGGATTCCACTGATTGGTATGCAATGAGATTTAAGTTGAAAATGTTTAGATTGCAAAACGATTATAACTAAAAACAGTACATATTAGATGTGTTAATTTGAGTAAAGTAGAGGCTGACTCTTAGGATTGAACCTTTGAGATGATGACTGAACTCTTCTGAAACTATTATGAGTAGTGGTGAAAAAAAAATTTGGGTAACCAAAGAAACCCGCGGTGTAAGCCTAAAAATACTACTATGATTGTATTATACAAGACATGCCAAGTAAAAATCAACTGAAGTAAACACCCGTAGAATTATTTGTGAGCTTAAAATGCCCACAAACCTCGATAAGCTCAAAAACAGTAAAAAGAACTCAGGTTCTTTGTAAAGAAACCCCAAAGGAAGCCTTAAAAATCCAGGCTCGGTTAAAATAGCCCAATTAATGTGCCTTTTTTTCCCTTTCTTTTTCTCGGTTTTAAATAAAATCAAGCCTGACCACACCAAAACCAGGCTGTTGGAATTGACTTTTGGTCCGGTCTGGTCTTGAACCTGGAAAAAAAAATTAGTTTGGTTTTTTTTTAATGCGAAACAGAATTGAACCAAATATGATCACCCCTATCTTTCCCTTGCGACTAACATCTTCCTTTTCGATTTATCGTGCAGTAAGGCGAGTATGAAATGAAGAAAGAGGTCAAAAGGCTGGGAAAATGTTGTGGTGAATTGGAGTGTGAAAATGACAGCCTAAAATGGCAAAAAGATCAGTTCTAGGTCAGAGTAAAGGAGGCATATAGGAAAATTCTTTGCAAGTTGCTGGACAATGTTGAAGAACAAATCACTGAGGTTCAGAAGTAGATTCTTTTTTCTCTCATAAAAATTAGTCCAGTTATAAAAATAATTTATAGATTCCATATTTTTTGGAAAGTGAAAAGTATATTCTTTTATACTGAATAATTATTCTTAAAAAAAAGTAGTTAGTTCCATTTCTCTCTATAGAGTCTAATCCACAAGAAGAGGAGCTGGGTTAAGACAAAAGGGGACCATGCCCCCAGAAGTTCATATCAGCTCTTATACTTGATTATATGAATTAAGAAACTGTAGACTCTTTGAGAACAAGAAATGTGGCACCACAAGTAAAAGTTTTTGGTATTGATAATCATGTTTTTTTATTCGATGATTAAAAACTTTTACAAGTGTTAGAGTTCAACTGCTGTTGTAGTAAACTTGTTCACTAGAGATCGTATATAAATGTGTCCACAGATACTTGCTCTAAGAAGAAAACGTCTGGGAATCCTCAAAAGCTCCCCAGTCAGCTCAAACCACTGGAAGTTATGGCTTGACTGATGAGAAAAACAAAGATGAGGATAGCTGGCCAGAAATGTCCTTTTATGCATTCTCCTTTGTGTTATTTCTGTATATATTCCCCTTGTATATGATGATTGCTCTTTTCGTCTCTAAATGTATATTCTTGTGCGGTGGAGTCCAGGAAAGGATTGAAGAACTTGAAGGAAAAAATTGTAGAATTCCAGGAAGAGAAGACTGTCGTGACTGCATAAGCAAATTAATCGCAACAAATTATCGCTCTACTTCACAACATCAATGCGCAGATGACTTGACAGATGATTTGTGGTGACCAGAAGCACATTCTAGCTCTTATACTTGATTATGTGAATTCAATGATTGAGAGATGATTTGGTTTTGATTTGTGCATGGTTGTGATATTGTAACCGTTATGTGAAACGAATAGGCAGTAGAGGAAGAAAAATGCTGGCATGCACGCTTGCCTTCTGCACCTCAGTACTTTGTCCTCCGACAGTCCAGCAATTGGCCAAGAATTTTCCTATTTTCCTCCCTTTACTTTTGACCTGCAACTGATCTCTTTACTTCTTTAAGCTGTCATGTTCACACTCCAATACACCAGAAATTTCTCCACCCTGTTGAGCTCTTCCATCATGCCATCGTCTTGCAGCTAAACTGCTAGAAAAGGAAGATACCAGCCTCGAGGGAAAGAAAAGGGAGAGCACCAAATAAGGAATAGAAAGAGGTAGGTGCTGTAACTAGTCATTGTACCTTCCTTTTCTTGTGGCGTCTCATGTCAGCTTCCTTGTGTTTCTCTTTCATGTAATTGCGTTAACTCTTCTACAACTTGAGATACAACTCTTATTTGCTTATGGGATACCCTTGTGATAGTACTATCTGCGTCCAGTTTGAGTTTCCAATTAAGGTGTAAGCTTGAGCTGCCTTAAAAAAATTGCAGCAAGGAACAAGAATGCCAATGATAACTTTAAGCAGGGGATGTATACGTGTATTGTAATAATACCATTCACCTCTTATTTGTTTTTTTATCTTTCTTTTTTTCTCTCCCTGTATATGACACTGTATATCTTAAAAGTCTTAGGTGTGTTATTGTGACCTCAAACATGATATATTGTTTATCAAAACTAACAAAGTCTGCAATTGGGGTAAAATAATATTTTCAAGGGTTTCTTTTCTTCGATGCTATTTTTTAAAAATTGATTTTTTTCAGTTTTATTCTCTAATATTTGGTTTTCGGATGATTTGTCTTTCACATACTTCTCAACATAGTTATTGCAATCTTGTGTCTTGAATTCAATGTTGATCAAATCAATCCATGTTAGTTCTAGTATCTTTATATATATTAGATTTTTTTTTTACTTGGTTAGCGGTGTAGCGTATACTACGTAGTTAGATACTAGATTTTATTTGATGGTAAGATTGAAATTGTCTCCTATATTTTAATGAATTAAGTGCGATGATATTTTGAAGCCTCATTCTATATTTTATTGATTATCATGAGTCTAATACATAACCAATACCTTATATACATGACCGAGGTCTTGATCATGAAACCTATATTTATTTTCTTAAGACTTCTAGAAGCATGCAAATGAAAAAATCTATCCTCTGACTTCAAAGGCCCATTCCACTTCCATATTCCGATTTAAAACCTGAGACGTCATATTAAGTAAAGTATCTCAACATCAAAAATTCTAACATAGACAAATTATTAAATGGCAATGGCGAAAAAATATTCAAGAACTTTGTAAATTACTCTAGTTTTTATAGATTTCATAAGATTTATATATATATATATATATATATATATGAACTTTATTTAATCTAATAATTTACTAACATATATTTTCATGTATCTATATTTTTATATAGATTTCATAAGATCTAACATATAGTTTGAAAATTCAAGTTAAACCTAGATTGATAGGATAATATAATAAGAACTTGGCAACAAATAATACTTATAATAACAAAAATCCAAACCAGATTGGTTTTATCTCTTACAATCATGACCAAAAGAATACAAAATTCCAACAAGAGATGAAATAAAGTCGACCAAGCACCTATGTCAAGTGCTCAGTCGAGGCAGGTATTCGAGAAGAAATAATATGACGGCTACCAAACTTCTAGAGGGAATCTTTTCTTCCCTTTAATGACGTTAACAGAGTTTTGATATTTTGAGTCTAAATAAATGATATTTAAATAGTTTCGGCTTAGGCCTCCTATTTACCCAAATAAAAGCCCATGAACTTCTTGTTTTTTCCCCAACTACGATGATTTCCATTATATCACCAGGGAGTGGGGACCTCAGGCTGGTCGATCTCGAAAGATATCTGTAGGACTTCGCTTCGCAGTTTCATCTTTGTATTGACGTTTTAGGTATCTCTCTGTTCTTTCTACAAATACTAAGCCGTCTCCTGCTTGGTTTTCCATCTTGGAAATATATGATGGAGCTGGGTCGAACTCAAAGGAACGTGAATCTATATCTACAGATCGGGTGTCTGCAGGTTTGATTTGAGCTAAAAGAAAGGTATGGCTGCTATCAATTATGTGTGTTCATCATCTCTTATTTTAATTCTATTACTTGAGAGTTGACCTTAATTAACAATTAATTCAAGTTTCAGGAGATCGAGACCAGAACCTCACACGGGCCTTTTTGTTTTGTATTTTCTCCAAGGTGTCTCCTCGTAGCTTTCATCTTTCTTTTGACTCTGTTAGTCTCCGTATGAAATTTGCAACCCCTATATTGCTCTGAATATTGGCTTGCCTTTCTGTGTTAAGTCCTCCTCCTCTGCTTAATTTTCTATTGAAGCAATTAAGATATGGAAGCCGGTAGGATGGAGCTGGATCCATGTGGCCAAGAACTCAGAGGTACTTGATTTTGCATCTGTAGATCAATGATATGCTGGTTTGATTTTGAGCCACCAGAAAGGTATGGCTGTCATCAATAACGTATGCTCACCACTTCTTATTCCAATTTTATTGCTTGTAAGCTGACCTTCGTTGACTTCTGTTGCAAGTAAGTGTATCGTTTTGGCTGGAATGAACGTTTAATATAAGATAGCATTTATTTATTTTTATGAATATTGAATACCGATGAGATAAATTAATGAATTAAAGAAAAAGTTTCGTACCAAGAAATCCATCAGGTAAATGAAAATTGAGAACAGGAAAACAGAAATCAAATGGGCAACTGATAAAATTAGAACCAGGCTGGAAATGATTTATTTCTTGATAAAAATCAACGGAAGCAAGTTGCTTACTGGCATCTCACATATAAGCAAATTGATCTTCGATCATGTATGGAATTTACAAGAGCCTCCAACTAAATTCCATTTTAATACTCCTGGAACTAAACTTCACGCAGGTAGCACTATCACAGGGGAGATCTCATCCGTGAATCATCGAACACCCCCATCAGCTCAATATGTAGAAGGAAGAGTTGGTAATGATCAGAAAAGAGCAAACAAGAGGGAAGCTGATGTGAGAAGTCGCCAGAAAAAGAAGGTATAATGACTGTCTATTCTATTCCTTAATTGGTGCTCTTTCTTTTCTTTCCCTCGTGGCTAACATCAACTTCTATTTATTGTGCAGCAAATGGAGGAACGAATGATGAATGATCTCGAAAGGCAGGAAAAATGTTCTGGTGAACTGGAGCGAGAAAATAAGGGGTTAAAACGGAAAAGAGATCAGCTGGAGGTCGACGTACAGGAGGAAAATAGGAAAATTCTTAACCAGTTGCCGGGAATTCTTGTAGAACAAAATACTGAGGTGAAGAATGCAAGCGATCATGCCAACTTTTTCATCCTATTCGTTTCACAGAATCGATACAATATCACCAGAACATTATTTGAAATTATTCTAGTTTCATGATCTAATTTACATGTTTAACATGTTATTCTAAACTGATTTTTATTATTTTTTAATTTACTTTGCATGGAGTTATCCTGATTTTATAACTCAAATATTTTTTTTCAGTCTTTTTTTTAATTTATTTTTTTCAACTTCATCCTTTAGTATTTTATTAAAAATTGATTTTTGATTTTATTTTTATAAAATTACCATGATCTTATGCACATTGTTATAGATTTGACACAGTAAACATGGATTGATCAAATATATAATATTTTCAATGAAAATAAATATTATTTAATATATTGTCATATCAATATTTTTTTGAGAAAAATATCATCTAAAAGGCATAATATTTTGAGTTTATAATTATTGTTTTTTTTGTTATAAGACTCTTTAACCATGTTTGAATATTGTTTTTTATATTATTAAAAAAAAAACTTATTTTAACCCGGGGCAAATAATCTAACATTGTGCAATGTTTTGTTGATGCCATTGTTTTCAATGTTTCCCAGTTCAATACTATTGGAGAAAGGTCAATGAGTCATGATGGGCTAAACAACCAACGAGAAATGAACCAGGCCCCGATCACAAGCAGTGAGTTCAATTCAGACTAGAATATATATTATATTATAGTATATGTTGTTTTGTTGGCTTAAATTTCTATGATAACAAAACCAAACAGCCATTTAATGCATGTTTTAATACTTTAGAAAACCTATTTAAAATATAATTGGAGTTAATATGTTGTAGATGTGTTTAAGGATTTCAAATTTAGGAGTTTATTTTTTTATAGATATAAAATATTTTATATTTTACATGAAATATATTTGACAAATGGTGGCGTTGAGATATGGAGTGATGAAATAATGATGATGAAATATTTCTCCTGTCGAAGATCTGATATGCATATCTTGACAATTAGGATTTTGTTCATCTAGAGTTAAATTGGTGTTCAAGTAAACAGGTTAGCTAGAAACTGAACAGACATGTGCGTGTCAATATATATAGATGCAGATACTATCTTTGGAGAGAACGCATCCATGAATCTTCAAACGCTTGCCCGATCAACTCGATCTGCAGGAAGTTCCGGCCTAGCTGATGATAAGCAAGCAAGGAAAAGGATAGCTGACAAAAAATGTCGTGATAGAAAGAAGGTATATACTCTTTTATATATTCTTCTTTGTGTCATTTCTATATTTACAATGACTCTCTCTGTGCAGTGTAAGCTAGATGCAGCTGCGGCGAGGATAAAAAAGCTTAACGAAAAAAATATAAAGCTGGAGTCAGACAATGCCGTCTTAATAGCGGAAGCAAATCAATTGCAAAAACATCTCGATCAACTTCGCAACATCAACGATAAGATGAATTCCAGATTTTCTCAGCTGAAAAATGGTTTTCTTGATTTCCCGGTAAGGATGCCCTTCTACTTCTATGATGTTCATTTCTATTTGTATCTTCTAATTTACTGGGTTATGTTTTTAAAATACACGTCATTGTGTTTAATATTAGATAAGTTAACATCTTTTAATTATTATCAATTTTACAAAAAAATATTTTTGCTAAATTTCCTCAAATTTCTAACTTGATAAAATGTAAGTGGTAACCCATTCAATGTTTCATCATGTTTTTCAATTATAACACATTTAAATTACAAATAAAATGATTTTCTCTTCAATCTCAGACAAATTCTAGCATACAAATCATACATCAATACAAAAGAAATTTAAGAAAAAGTTATAAAACACTTAAATATACAAGTAAACTAAAAATACTATAATCTATTTTTAATAAATTAACCAAAAACATGAATATATTAAAAAAAGAAAAAAAGAGAGGATAATCTTACTTACTTGAGTGAAGTTTTATAATGAATTAAACCAAGAGATTAGAGACGCTGATATTATTGATATATGCTGGTGGTTTGGGATGGCTGATTTTTTTATGATGGTGGTCGAATTTTTTAGGGGTTTTAATTCATTTAAGTTTACCAAAAGAATATCCATTGAAAAATACTAACGTGTCAATTTTTCAACAAAATTGCTGATGGGATTCTTTATTATTATTTTCTATATTATATTACAATCCCCAAAGGAAATATTTTGTATTTTTTTTTATCAGAAATTATGGATGGAATATCTGTTGACATTTTTGTCGTTAACTGCTAATTTTATGTTAGTGTGAGTAGTGATGATTTCTAAGAGAAATTGTAACAATTTCAATTTCAATAGTGATTTGTTTATTAGTGATTATCTTCTCTATATCAATCATTACATGAAAATTTTGGATAATTTGTCTATTAGTTGTGTATTCTCTCAAAACTTATAGAGATTATGTTGCACTAACCCTTTACCTCTCTTATTATCCTGATTCACAATCAATCTAATAAATTATTTTGCCTGTAAAAAAATTGAAGCTGCAAAATTTTGAGAAGGAAAGGATGCCTTTCAACTCACATGTGTGATTCTTTCTTTATTGTTTCCTCTCTCAATAACCTGAATTGTCATGCTTAACAAATTGTCAATAAAGATGAGACAAATTAGAATGGTCAGAAGTATTCATGGTGATTGTCTTTTCTATGCTATGCTAGTGACGAGTTAACCATTATACTTTTGTTATTATTCACAAATCATAACCAACCTAATAATTTTTTTGCCCGCAAAAAAATCTGCAGGTGTCATCTTTTGGTATAGGGGACCAGGGAAGCACATCTTTCAAAGAAGATGTACGTCTCTTTACTATTATTTTCTTTTTCTCTCACTAAATTAGTCCTCACTATGTTATTGTGGTTTCAGATGGACTACCTCATGAACTGGGACATTGCCTTACACGAATGTCATAAACAGGAGACATAATCAAACTTGGAGTTGGTGAGGCACCAAACCTCTCTTTCTATTTTTTCTCGAAAATTGTATAATATTTTTTATATTATTGTGTTCTAACTAATAATTGTAAATATATAGGAGAACCGGTCTTTGATGTTGATGGCTTATTAATGTTTTTATAACAGAGTCACTCAGGGATATGAATATGCATGGAGACAATAAGTAGCTGGATAACAAGGAGAGGGAAAACGGGGAGACTGGAAGATTATTTATTGTCGTTGTTTTTTATCTAGTTTTTCTTAAAGATTTTGGGAGATACTATCATGGCTTTTGTTTGTTTTATCTTCTTTATTTGGATTTTGAAAGTATCCTGATTTGAAGTTATGCCCAAATAGATTGAAGTTTTTGAAATTAAAATTGTCTTTCATATCATTGATTCAAATGAATTGTTGATTGTATAACACGAAACCTTTTAGCTATTTATTGATCTGCTAATTGTAAAAATATTTAAAAAAAATATGATTTTTTTTTTATTTTAAATTAAATTTTTGAATATTTTTATATTGATGGACATACATCAAAACCACACAATCATGACTAATGAAAGCATATAGCCAGGGGTTTATGGTCCCGAGTCTCGACAAGAACCCTTCTCTTCTCTTGCATTCCTCCTACCCTGTCGCTTATTTAGGGATGTTTGATAACGTGTTTGGAAAATATTTTAGAAAAAATTGAAATATTTTATTTTTATTTTTACTTAAAATTAAAAAATTTAGTGATTTTAAATCATTTTGATATATTCATATCAACTACAATTTTTTTTAAAAAAATTATTTTGATATATTTATAGACAAAAAAAATATTTTCAAAAACAACCTCAACTATATTTTAAAACAATGTTTTAATGGTGAATGCTAACCATGAGAACAAAAAGAGCCTTTAAAATATGCAAGCTTCATAACCATGCAAGCTTTTACATGGTGTTTCTACAAGAAAGAAATGGTTTGGTAAATCTGAGTGACTATTGTATTTCAAATATGGAAATGTTTTAAGAATTATGTTTATATTGAAAAAAAATATTATATAATTTAATATTAAATTGGGATTGTATTCCAATATTAATATTGTTTTAGTATTTTTAAATAATTTTAATGTGTTAATAATAAAAATAAAAAAAAATAATTTATTTTAAAGTAAATATATATTTATCAGACAAGTTCCAAAACAATCAATAGAACCCATCAATTTATCCAGTAGTTATGGTAAAATCTAACTCCACTTTAATATTGATGTTATAGAGCTAGAAATTTTACCTTGGGGTCTAATTAAATAATTAGGGGTATCAAATTTAAAAACATTTTTATAGTTTGACTAAAATTCATATTTATTGAAGGGAGGCTAGAAAGAGATATTTCCTTGCAATAGGCCCAGGAGCCTCCTTGTGCATTATAAGTATGTTTGTCTTTGCTTTGCTTTGTGGTTCAAAATTTTTTTTAAAACAAATATTTCTTTTAATTTTCTTTTTTGGTCCAAATTAATTTTTATATATTCTATAGTTTTGATGTTCTAATATTAAAAATAAGTTAAAAAAATATATTATATTAGTAACATGTAGCATATATATTGGATGAATACAAATGGATGGCTAGAGCTTCTTTTATAGTGAACATCTTGACACCGCTACTTACATTGAGAACCCATTTACATGTTGGTGAATTACCAAATATATCATAAGGTTAACATATTTATTGTAAGTGAGCCTGGTAATAGGAAGGATGATTCATCCATATTATATTTTGTTTTATGGATATTTAAATTTATGATTTAAATTTATTATGCCTTTTTTTTTTGTGAAAATACTTTTAAATGGATTTTTGACCCTAAAAAACCCTACCCCATGATTTTTTTACCACAATAGTGGTGGATGAATTCTAAGTTGAGTAATAGAAGATAAGATATCATTCACCCCAATAGAAAACATATCATTTGTTTTTTTTTTTCTTTAAAAAAAACATGTTATTTAACCTTTATAAAAAAAAATAGTGCACACGCTTGAACTTTTATTAAGAGCCTAACACGCTCGGTGAGGTAATGGTAGCTCGAATAATGATGAATAAATACTAGCGTAGAAGCAACAATAATATAGATGGAGGCCATTTGAGTTATGAATGTTGACATGTGCTAGCAATGTTGTTGTGTAGACACAAACTTTCTTTTAACAAAATGATATTGTAATCTATGTGTGTTTTATGTGGTTATTCAATAATACATGCTTGAGATAATTAATTGAATAATTTCTTGATTATTATAACTTGAACGGTTCATTCCTCTCTGGATCATATTTTTTTGTTGGCTTTTTTTCTTAAAATATAATAATGAAGCTTCATTTCTCAATTTTTTTAATTGTAAATCTAGCCTAGTTGTTCTTATTGCATTCTGCATTGTCATTTCCAATCTTATGACTACAATCATGAGTTTTGAAGGTTAAAATTAGTTGACTTGTCTTTTTTATGTCTTTTCTTTAAAAAATTAAAATCATCGTTGAATATATATTTTTTAGAGTTGGTCTTAGTATTTTTTTTTCACTTTCTTTTTTGTGGGGTTATAATAAAAAGGAAAAAAAAATCAAAGTAATGAGAATCAAAGTTGAAATGAAAAAATAAAAATTGATTGAAAAGAAAAATTAATCTAACAAAAAGACTAAAAACTACAATCCAAGAAATAAGGGAGAAAAATAGCATATTTCAAATTAAATTTGAAACATGAAACTGAAAACATATTAAAATTCTATATAAAAGAATAAATACTAAATTTTAATATCTTAAAAATATAAGAACAACTGCAGAGATTATTGAGCATGTGACAAGTGTTTTTCCAAAGGATTTTAACTTTTATTCATAGTATATAGTTTTCTACTATTTTTTTTTATTAATATGAGTATCTAAATGAGATTTAATATATCTTAACTAATTCTTACAAGTTTTGAAGTTAGTTATCGTGTAATATTTTTATAAATTTCAGATTTGTAAGATTCTAACCAGTGATATGTAAATAGGAAACCTATAACCTCACCTGTGCAGCTACAACTCTTTCATTGATCCCGTGTTGTTCCCTCCTCGTTGCATGTTCTGAGTTATGAAATAAACCTTCTTTGCTATTAACCAGAAATTTATCAGCCACTCCATGAAGGAGGCTTTCACGTGGTGGACCCGTGATATATAATGTAATATTTTCAGAAAGTCTTCGTCTTTTTTTTTAAAAAAAAAATCTCCAAGTCTTTGTTTACATTTTTAAGTCTTGGTCAATAATTCATACTGATATGAACGAATGGTTCCTCGGAGCAACAAATATCACCAAACCTGCACAAGAGTCGCTGCTGTTCTCAGTTTCTCGACCAACAGACTTGAATCCTTGATTCTAAAGCTGGTTCATGTGTTGGCACAAACGAACAAGCTATATATTTGTTGAGTACTCCATCTGCTTGATATTCATCATTGCGAAATTGAATGTTCTGTTTTATTTTTCCTGCTCCTGATGATCAACATTTAGCCGTGAATGGTGTGTTTTTAGCCGGTCACTGTTTGTTTCTCTAATTCTCTTGATTCTTGCTTCTGTTTCTTTCCTCATTCAAAATATTTTCCAAGAATGAAGATGAGTGAGAGAGAGAGAGAGAGAGAGAGAGATGCTGGAGGCATTGTTAACAACGAAAAAGGAATTTCGCGATTCAAAAGATTGCAAATGGTTAGCAGCTTCTGCGATCAATCAACTTGAGCATTCTACAGGTGGAACTGCATGATTTGAGTGAATCTACTACATCAGAACTGGGATGGAAAAATGCAAGAAAGAGACTCACATTTACATGTGGCCAGTTACTGTCATATAATTGACTACGCAAATTAAATCAAGTAGCCGAACCAGGCTCTAGGAAGAGGAGGAAGAGGAGAGAGAAAGAAGGAGAGCCCAACCTGAAAGACCCAGCCCAACTGGAAAGGCCCAGACCATCTAGCAGAGAAGGGAAAAAAGGCCGATGCAACAGATAGATGGGCCAAATGGCCTAGATTTCGTCAAAGATTTGAGAAAACGAAAACAATAGACAAGGTATACCCAAGTTGCCACTTACTAATGTATTTTTCTACCTTGTTTTACTTAGAGTTATCGCATTGTGAATTAAATTTTTATCTCGTCTAACAATAAAATATTATTGTTGTTTCTCTCTTAATAAATACATCAAATGAGACCAAAGCAAACAATCTGCGGTGGTGCAATCGTGTGAACCCTCGTATGATATCGATCCATTTTTCATGCATCTTCGCTCGATTTTGTGAGGATATATTAATATTGTTTGAGAGTTTTTTTAGAAAGTGATAGATGAAAAAAATTGAAATTTTTATTTTGTATTTCTAAATCATTTTGATATTCTAATTTTAAAAAATATCATTTTAATATATTATAAATAAAAAATACTTTGAAAAATATCCACTCTTCTCTTACTCTCTGTTTCATACAGTATTTCATCAAGTACAGAACTTTCTCTCTATAGATTGTTGTAGTTTTAATTCTTGCAGATACCACCCAATTCAATGGAAGCTTTATCTGAGCTTGTCGAAGGTACAGTACCATCCTTGTGTGCGTGTGTGTGATAAATAAGTATTTAGTTGGCTAGGTGTCTAATCTGTATGAGCATCATTTCTAACGTATTTTCCCCAGGCTAGCCTGATTTTGTGTGTTGATGTTGTTTGGTTTCCACAGTTTTAAATCTGTTTTTTATTTTAAATAAATAAAACAGATGGCATGTTTAATCGTCATTCAAACACTTTGGAAAGTTACCCTGTTGAAATCAATCAGCATCGAGTATAACTTGAAGGAGATTTGTTTAATTAAGGTTTTTTTTTTTAAAAAAAAGAAATAAACGGAGTTGAAAGTAAAGAGAAAAATCAACAGAAATGCATGATAGTATTGTGGATATATCCTGTTTTGAGCATTGATCTGCTAAGTTCAGTCCGATCAGTCATTAATTAGGGAGCTAAGAGTGATTATATAACAACCATTTCCTTTTTTGGAATGATATTAATCACAGGTAGCATCTAAATTGGATAAATCCGATGAAAATATAAACAGTGGCACCTACATCTAGAATCAATTAATATGCTGGTGAATCACCAAATACATCCATGTAAATTGATTGTAATTAAGCTTTGTAGAGATCATTCACCCTATAAATAGTTGATCTATCCTTTTCTCTTTCTATAAATCTATTTGCAGCAAAAGATAAAAGACGTTGAGAGACAATTGGAAGAGATGAAAACGGATTTTGCTAGGTCAAAGAAAAACCATGCCTTCTTCATCGGAAAACTTGATCAAAAAGACATGGAACTAAGTACAGGAGCTCTTAGTCTACTCCAGGAAATAGTTGAACGACAAAGTACTATGATCAACATGCTGCAACAAGTACTTGTAAGCCTGCGGTTTCTCTTCCTACACTAATAGTTAACATCCATGCATACACCTGGTATTATTTTTTCTATGCAAATAGACTGAAATTGTATGGATAGAGTGAAATTACTGCATTCTCCCCCTGGAAGATGCATGGTTGGTAGTTTTTTTGTCGGTGGAGACTATAGAGGATAGCACACAGTCGTACTGTTCTTGCCATTAATCACTCATGTAGTTTTAAAATTGTAACACATTAAAAGCATCACATAAGAATAAACTATTATATGATTGAAAAGTACTCTAGAAAGGGCTTGATTGCAAAACCAGTACATTGAATGACTAAATTGTGTTTTTCTTAATACTACAAGTAAAAATTACGAACAAAGACTATTTAGGATGCAAATACATAGCCTAAATGAGTTTCTAAAAACTTAAATGGACTAAAACAAGGATTTATGAAAGCCTTGTTTAGAGTATACAACCAAACATAGCATCAAACTCTATTCCTTGGAAAAAGCTCGAAAATATCAGCATGCACAAAATTCCTATAAAATTAATCTAGACAGCTAACATTCGTTATTTAATTTCCATGTCACGAGCATATATGTATTGATGCACACATTGGATCCTCTCCTCTGCTAATGTAAAAACTCTTTTAACAATACATTAACTCGTTTCCTCTTATATATATATAAAATCATTATCGACAAAAGATGTCAAAGAGTCTCTTAATTCTTTTTTTTTCCCGTCTAGAATTGGTTCAGACAATTTCTTTTTTTTTTTTTATTATTATTATAATCAGAAAAATAATAATGAGCAGTTCGACTCAAGTTATGATAATAAGATTTTTAATGTTAATGATTGCTCGAATAGTGATGCATAAATAATGTTATCAGAGCAAAACAATATAAATGGGTGATTTTGAGTTATGAATGGCAGCATGTACTGACAATGTTGTAAACTATTAGAATATGTACTGTAATCTATGAGTGTTTTATGAAGTTTTTAAATAATATCTGTTTGAGACAATTGATTGAATAATTACTTGATTATTATAACTTAATTTGTCCATTCATTTTAGAATTACATGCTAGGTCGAAGGGAATTTTATTGTTTTAATATCTAGTCAGGGATATAGAATTTGTATTGTTGTTTGATAACATATAGTGCTATTTGATTGAGTGATAATTTCAAGTTCCTATGGTTTTTATTTTTCTAAGAATCAAAAAATACTCATGGTGGGTGCATGGTGTCGCCATCAATGTTTTTCACGCAGCTATCCTTGGAGATGGGGGTATGAAATTTTTTCTTATAACTATAAAATTATGATTATAATTTTTAGAAGTTATTGTCTAATATTAAAGTCATCAGGAACCTAATGTCTGTGAGAATTTAAATAAGAAGAGTTGTTGTCCAAAGAGAAAACTTATCACTGCAGTGCACTATACCTAAGGTAAATTGCATTATTGTTTGATTGTTTCTCTAAGTTTTATTTTTATTTATTAGCTTTTTTTAAGGTTTTGAGTATATATTTCCTCATGAGAAGGTCTCTATCTCCGAGTAAAAAAACTTAACAGTTTTAATATCCAAATTTTAGTGTTACATTTGTTGTATTTAAAATATTTAAGGGTGTATTTTACAATGTGATTTTACACCCCTAATTTATGCATTTTTTTTGTGAAAAACATGCTAATAAAATTTTTAGGATTTGTTCATATATATGAAAAGAAAACAATTTTTTTTTTATATTTTTCTAACAAGATTTGTTGAAAATTTATGAGAAAAATCATATTATTTTTATACCAAGTTCATATACTTTAATATAAATCTACAAATCAGTATTGAAAAAAAAAAAGATGAAAAAACCTACAATGAAATCAGATAAATTTTTAGGATTTTCTTTCTCTAGCTGGGCTATGTTAAACCCAAATGCTCAATTTGGCTAGACCCTAGACCGAGTCTAGATCCAAGAAAAAAAGTTCATTCACATATTTGGATGAATGACAAAGTTTTTAACATAGCTTGAGGTGCCGTAGATGAGGAGCTGAAATGGCTATCAAAATTGGAGGGGGAAATCTAGGTTTTGAATAGTTTTATTTTTTAATTTGGTTTTTAATTTCTTTTTTTTTAAACTATAAATTTTGCCTGTATTTATAATTGGTGGAGCAGAGTAATCTTTTATTTATGAGAGTGAAATTTTAGTCCTTGGTCAAATACAGAGTCAGTGGTGAAAAAGAGTCGAGAATTTTTTTTTTATCGAAACAAGAAATGTTCTCCATATTCCACAAACAATCAACAGTTCTGTGGAGCATCCAACCCTAATATATTTCACCACTGAGGCAGAAAATACATACAAATTGACATCCCCTTGATGCTGTAAAATACCTCAGGAGCTGCTTTAATCACGATAATTGCTTCAACAAACAGCAGAAAAAAACAGTTGAAATCCTATAGAACAGTTATCTATGCCTCCCCTTTTCTGTGTCAAAAGAAGGGGATGTTTGGGAAGCCACCCAAAAACGTTTTTGGGTGTTTTAGGTTTTTTTTTTTGAATTTTAAAAACTGACGGTTAGTATTTTTAGATCATTTTGATGTGCTGATATCAAAAATAATTTTTAAAAAATAAAAAAACATCATTTTAATGTATTTCGGCACGAAACACACTTTGAAAAGCTACAGCAACAGCTCTCCCAAACACCCTCGAAATAGTACAAAAACAGTCATCAATGTTTTCTAATTAGATCTTGTTTTTTTGCGTTGAGGTTTTTTTTAAATAATAATGTTTTGAAATTATTTTGATTTATTGATATTAAAAATATATTTTATAAAATAACAATATATATTATTTTTATATATTATTAAATAAAAATATAAGTTTTTTTAAAAAGAACCATTAACAGCTCTGAAAACCTAATAATGTTTATCTGGTCTCTGGACTCTTCTCTCTCCATCTAGCACGCAGCCAACCTCCCTCTCTGTGCTCGGTCTCTGCTCTCTTGATCTCTCCAGCTGCCAGCTAGCCACCGTAAACGCAGCCCACCGTCACTCCAAAACGCTGTCACTCTCCCTCCATCAACAGCCACAATAACGACGTGTCGTCGGAAGATTTCACTGACAAAAACCCTTTGTTCATAAAACTGAAAGCGAATGGTAAAACAAGGTTTGTGCTTCATTTTGATTTCGTTACGGATCTGATTCATATCTGGAAATTTTATTGTTTATGATTTGGTATGCTTGCTGTTAAATTTGTTTTGATTGCCATGAAAATTCCCCCTTCAGTAACGTACGGTGTCTTTGTTTGCATCGACTGATCTGCTGTTCAACGTAGTCTCGGACCTTGGATTGAGCACCAGCTTCGTTAGGTACATATGCCTCCTATTTGTGTTTAATTTATCTGATTTTTTATTCATTTCAGACTTTTTTTTCTTAAAGAAAGGTAGAATGAAGCTTGTTAATGTGCAGAGTTGGTGCAAAAAAGTATATTTTTTAGACCAAAATTTTAGGTGGTAGATTTGGAGATTAACCCAATTCATTTTTGTGGAAGGATTGCGTATTAATAGTTCAAGTCACATTACAATTATGAAAGCCCCTGCTTGGAAGTGTTACTCGCCCCGCTTTTCCATTTCGTAGACTCTTATTTCAAGATTATGGTATCATTTTCTACTGATTATTCGTATTTTATTTGGCAGGATCTTGAAACAAATCATGTTGTCCTCGTACATGGAGGTGGTTTTGGTGCATGCTGCTGGTATAAAACCATTTCTCTTCTGGAGGAAGCTGACTTTAAAATTACTGATTTAGACTGAATAACGGCAATTGTTTTCCTCGAGTCCTCTTCAAGGCTTCTTTTTCTTGATAAAACAAGATATTGTGGTAACATCATTTACATATTGAGAGTGCACATATGTGAGTTTCTAGTTGCGTGGAAAATTTCATTCCTGTTTCAGTTTCTCATTGAATCGCATCAATTTTATGTTGCCCTCTGCAACTGATGCCTTTGATGTAACTTTATGTCGATGTAATTTTTTACATTTCTGTTTGGTCATTTGTTTAACCGAAGAATGATTACACTAGAGCCTCATTTCTACATTTTGATTATATATAACACCTGTTCTTTTGCATTATGGAGAAGATGATGAGAGCACTGATGGTGAAGGAATTCCTTGTAAGTTAAACCTTGATTGTTTTTATGAAATGTCATCAGAGTTAATATGTAGTAGCCTGTGTGTGTGCTTCTCATGCATAGATAAGATCAGTTTGTACACCGCATTTTCATCATATATAAATTGATTACCCTCTGAACCTTAAAGCACATGTCATGAGAAGAATGATGTGCCATTTCATCTAATATGTTTGTGATATCGAACCTGACTGTATTAGATTTAACTTGCAGTTCTTCTTGATCTTGTGGAGCAAGGGGAAATTGGCGACGATCAAGGACCACCATGTGTAATGGCTTGTATTGGAGTCCACTGATTGGTATGCAATGAGATGTAAGTTGAAAATGTTTAGATTGCAAAACGATTATAACTAAAAACAGTACATATTAGATGTGTTAATTTGAGTAAAGTAGAGACTGACTCTTAGGATTGAACCTTTGAGATGATGACTGAACTCTTCTGAAACTATTATGAGTAGTGGTGAAAAAAAAATTTGGGTAACCAAAGAAACCCGTGGTGTAAGCCTAAAAATACTACTATGATTGTATTATACAAGACATGCCAAGTAAAAATCAACTGAAGTAAAAACCCGTAGAATTATTTGTGAGCTTAAAATGCCCGCAAACCTTGATAAGCTCAAAAACAGTAAAAAGAACTCAGGTTATTTGTCAAGAAATCCCAAAGGAAGCCTTAAAAATCCAGGCTCGATTAAAACAGCCCAATTAATGTGCCTTTTCTTCCTTTTCTTTTTCTCGGTTTTAAATAAAATCAAGCCTGACCAACCAAAACTAGTCTGTTGGAATTGACTTTTGGTCCAGTCTGGTCTTGAACCTTGCAAAAAATTTAGTTTGGTTGATTTTTTTTAATGCAAAACAGAATTGAACCAAATATGATCACCCCTATCTTTCCCTTGCGACTAACATCTTCCTTTTCGATTTATCTTGCAGTAAGGCGAGTATGAAATGAAGAAAGAGGTCAAAAGGCTGGGAAAATGTTGTGGTGAATTGGAGTGTGAAAATGACAGCCTAAAATGGCAAAAAGATCAGTTCTAGGTCAAAGTAAAGGAGGCATATAGGAAAATTCTTTGCAAGTTGCTGGACAATGTTGAAGAACAAATCACTGAGGTTCAGAAGTAGATTTCTCTCATAAAAAGTAGTCCAGTTATAAAAATAATTTATAGATTCCATATTGTTTGGAAAGTGAAAGTAGATTTTCTTATACTGAATAATCCTTTTTTTTTTTTTAAAAAAAATAAAATTAGTTCCATTTCTCTTTATAGAGTCTAATCCACAAGAAGAGGAGCTGGGTTAAGACAAAATGGGACCAAGGCCCCAGAAGTTTATATCAGCTCTTATACTTGATTATATGAATTAAGCAACTGTAGACTCTTTGAGAATAAGAAATTTGGCACCTCAAGTAAAAGTTTTTGTTATTTATAGTTATGTTTTTTATTCGATGATTAAATTTTTTTACAAAGTTTTTGAGTTCAGCTACTGTTGTAGTAAACATGTTCACTAGAGATTGAATATAAATGTGTACACAGATACTTGCTCTAAGAAGAAAAAGTCTGGGAATCCTCGAAGGTCTCTCAATCAGCTCAAACCACTGGAAGTTATGGCTTGACTGATATGAGAAAAACAAAGAAGAGGATAGCTGGCCAGAAATGTCCTTTTATGCATTCTCCTTTGTGTTATTTCTGTATATATTCCCCTTGTATATGATGATTGCTCTTTTCGTCTCTAAATGTATATTCTTGTGCGGTGGAGTCCAGGAAAGGATTGAAGAACTTGAAGGAAAAAAATGTAGAATTCCAGAAAGAGAAGACTGTCGTGACTGCATAAGCAAATTAATTGCAAAAAAATATCGCTCTACTTCACAACATCAATGCGCAGATGGCTTGAGAGATGATTTGTGGTGACTAGAAGCTCATTCTAGCTCTTATACTTGATTATGTGAATTCAATGATTGAGAGATGATTTGGTTTTGATTTGTGTATGTATGTGATATTGTAGCCATTATGTGAAGCGAATAGGCAGTAGAGGAAGAAAAATGCTGGCGTGCGCGCTTGCCATCTGCACCTCAGTACTTTGTCCTCCGACAGTCCAGCAACTGGCCAAGAATTTTCCTATTTTCCTCCCTTTACTTTTGACGTACAACTGATCTCTTTACCTCTTTAAGCTGTCATGTTCACACTCCAATACACCAGAAATTTCTCCACCCTGTTGAGCTCTTCCATCATGCCATCGTCTTGCAGCTAAACTGATAGAAAAGGAAGATACAAGCCTCGAGGGAAAGAAAAGGGAGAGCACCAAAATAAGGAATAGAAAGAGGTAGGTGCTATAACTTGAGCTGTTGGGCAGGGTTCGATGATTCGTGGATAAGATAACCTTGTGATGGTACTATCTGCGTCCAGTTTGAGTTTCCAATTAAGGTGTAAGCTTGAGCTGCCTTAAAAAATTTGCAGCAAGGAACAAGAATGCCAATGATAACTCTAAGCAGGTGATGTATACGTGTATTGTAAGAATTCCATTAACCTTGTATTTTTTTTTATTATCCCTTTCATTTGTTTCTCCCTGTATATGGACACTGTATATCATAAAAAGTCTCAAGTGTTTTATTGTGACCTTAAATATGTTATATTGTTTGCAATTGGGGTAAAATAATATTTTCAAGGGTGTTTCTTCTTCGATGCTATTATTTAAAAATTGATTATTTTTCAGCTTTATTAACTAATATTAGGTTTTCGGACCTTGAATTTTGTGATTTGTCTTTTACATACTTTTCCACATGGTTATTGCAATCTTGAGGATAATGTGGATCAAATCAATCCAAGTTAGGTCTGGTTATCTTTATTATATTGGATTTTAATGAAAGAAGTGCGATGACATCTAATGCTATATTTTGTTGACTATCATGAATCTAATACATTATATAAAGGAACGATGTCTTGGTCATGAAACCTAAGGGCAAGTCCAATGGCAAGAGCCATTTTTAAGAGCTAAATTATAAAAATGGCTCTCTGAATAGTGTATAAATGGCTCTTGAGTTGATGTTGTCTCCAATGGTAAAGAGTCATTTTTTTTAATCTTGTTTTAAATTAAATTCAATTATTTTGTATATAGTGTAATTATATAATTCATTATACAATTAATATGAATAAATTATATAATTAAATAATTATTTTTGATAAACCCGCCAATAATAAAATTATTTTTTTAATAAGAAAATAAGAATTGAATTGAATTATTATTAAAAGATCCAGAATATATGAAATTTGAAATTTTAAAATGTTGAAAAAAATTTCAAAAATTTCATTTAAAAAAAAACCCGCCAAGTTATGAAATTAATTTAAAGGCGTAATAAATTTAACACATTAACAAATAACAAATAAGTTCTTACATAATTCATGAACATACAATTCATTACAAATAATTCAATGAAATTACTTACAAATTAGTACTCTTTTTTGCCATAATTTCCAACTTTTTTTCTTCAAAATACGCTGCAGAAATTGGATCCATTGTAGAAGTATCCATCTTCATAATCTCCATTTCTTGCTTCTCTTGCTTCTGTTTAATCAATAAAGCTTGTTGCTCTAACAGCATTTTCCGGTCTAGTTTTTTTTCGACCTCAATTTCAACAAACCTATCCTTCAATTCTTGTAAGATATTTGTTACACTTGTTTCCCCAACTGTCTCTTTTCCTTGTCTACGTTTAAGTCGTTCCTTTGCAGCTTTCTGCCCAATTGGTCTATTTTGATAAATAAATGCGTCACTGTCTTCTCCTAAACTAACAGAATCAGCTGTTGATGGAGTTGAGGAAGCTGGACTTGCATTTCCATGATTTTTTTGTTTCTTGTTTGACTTCTGATGAAGACTTGCACGTTCAAATTGCCACTTGGGTTCTTTTTTTAAGATAACCCAACAATGTTCCAGTTGAAATCGTTTGCCAACGACTGAAGCATACATTTGCCGAGCATCATTAATCTGGTAAATCAAATTCAATAAATAAAACTATGTTATATAATTAATATGTTAAACACATAATTTAACATGTAAATGATAAAAAAAAAAGTACCCTTGATTCTTCAGTCGTTCCACTTTGTTGACGATTTTCAATTTGGGTAACAAAGCCAACAAATTTTCCAACTTCTCTATTTATTTCTTGCCATCTATTTGAGATGCTTATTTGAGAACGATTATTCAGGTTTCCTCCATTCTCGACAAAGTAAGCATGTACTCTAGCCCAAAATTGTCTTGTTTGTTGATCAACTCCTGTGACTGGATCTTTGTTGGTATTTAACCACGCAGATACAAGTAAACAATCTTCTTCTGGCGAGAAGTTTTTACTTCTTTGTGATTTTTTAGTTATGCGAACATTATGATCACTTTGTTGAGAAACAATATGTTCAGTCTCACTTATAAGAAAATCAGTGAATGAATTTGACAAATTTGAGTCCATCTGCATAAAAAATATATTGTGTTAATTACGCTAATTGATCAAACCATTCATAATTTTTCAATTTAACATATTTATTTTTGTACTAAATATTATTATTAATTACTTTTTTTCCTAAATATTATTATTAATTACCTCCACAACAATTCAATACACAAAATTTACACAGTTTTTATATCTAACAACAAATTTAGAACATATAATTAAACTAAATAATAAAAAAATTCATCATTTTTCAATTTAACATAATTATTTTGTTACAAAATATTATTATTAATTATCTTTTTTTTCCCTAAATATTATTATTAATTACCTCCACAACAATTCAATACACAAAATTTACACAGTTTTTATATCTAACAATAAATTTAGAACATGTAATTAAACTAAATAATAAAAAATTTCGTCATTTTTCAATTTAACATAATTATTTTGTTACAAAATATTATTATTAATTATCTTTTTTTTCCCTAAATCTTATTATTAATTACCTCCACAACAGTTCAATACACAAAATTTACACAATTTTATATCTAACAATAAATTTAAAACATGTAATTAAACTAAATGATCAAAAAATTTGTCATTTTTCAATTTCATATAATTATTATTTTAACAAAATATTATTAATATTAACTCACTTTTTCCTAAAAATACTACTAATTATTATTTCTACTACATATTATAATTAATTACTTATTATTTTTCCTAAATAAAACTACCCGAAACCCTACTTCACCCCATTTATTAAATCTCATCATCTCTCTCACCCGTCCCTCTCACTCTTTAATCGCCGCCGTCCCTCTCATTATCTGCTCGCCGCTGTCACTCCGTCCCTCTCTGCTCGTCGCCGTTCATCTCAGTCGTCTCTCTCGCCTCCGTCCCTCCATCCCTCTCTGCTCTCCTCCGTCCATCTCAGTCGTCTCTCTCGCCTTCGTCCCTCCGTCCAGCTCACCCATCTCTCTCGCCTCCATCCCTCTCACTCTCTGCACTCTTTCCCCCTTTCTCCCTCTACTCTCCCTCCTCTGCTCTCCCCCCTCTCCCTTCCCCCATATCCTTTGGCTTCATCCACCCCTCACTTTGTTCTCTGCTCCCTTCCCCATCCCTCGAGCTTCATAGTATTTTTGAATTTTTTCAAACAAATCCATCACTGAAGATTAAATCAAAGCTCCTGACTTGAAAAAAAAAAAAAAAGGTTAGACAACTAACCGAAGATGCAGTGGGCAGAGGGGTTGCCTGGAGCTGAAATTTGTTGTTGAAGTCTGGTCGTTCAAGTTTCTGCTTTGAATTTGTTGTTATGTGTTGATGAATGTTTTTGCAATTTGATGAATATACTGTGTTTTTGCAATTTGATGAATTTTGTGTTGATGTCTGTATTTAATTGTAGACTTGTGCAACGGTTATATTTCTCCAACGGTAGGATTTTTGTAAATTTGCCTCTGCTGGAAAATCTGTAGGAATGGCTACTGGACAATGAAAAATCCATTTTGGATCTTCGGATAACTCTCCCCGTTGGAGTGATAAATTTTACAAAAAAAGCTAAATTTTTTAAATTATGCCTCTTTTAGCACAAATGGCTAGTCCCGTAGGACTTGCCCTAATGCTAAATTTTATTTCTCAAGACTTTTAGAAGCCTGCAAATGAAAAAAAAACTATTCTTTGGACTTCAAAAGCCCATTCCACTTCCATATTCCGATTTAAAACCTGAGACGTCATATTAAATAAAATAAAGTATCCCAAAATTAAATTTTTTAATATAATTAAATTATTAAATAATAGTAACGAGTAAGTATACAAGAACCTTGTAAATTATTCTAGATATGTTCAAAACAATATATGGATGTCTAGTTTTATAGATTTCATAAGATTTATATGGTAACTTTTAACTTTATAAGATAATATATTTATGAACTTTGTTTAATCAAATAATTTATAAACATATATTTTCATGTATTTAATATTTTTCTCTAAAATTTTAACTAGATCCAATATATAGTTTGGAAAATATATTTGATCTCACAAAATAAGAACATCTATTTTAAGATTAAATTCAAAATTAATTTGGTTCACATTACAAATTTGTTACTTGTAAAACTTGATTAATTTTACCAATTTTACTGATTTAGCATAATTTAAATTTGATTTTACTAGTTTTCGAGTTTTAATCCAATTTAGCATATATATACTCCTTAACACGTAAAATCATAAGATTTTAATAGTTAACTCACAATTTTAATAGCCTTGACTTGAAGGATTGATTTCCATAAGTTTCGAAAGCATGTATAACTAAAAAATAAACAATATCCATTACAACAATCCCTTTTATTGTGCACATAAACTCATTTACACTATGAATTTCCCCGCATTCAATTTTTATTGATGTAAAGTTATATAGCCTTACAATAATACATAATAAAGTAAATTATAAAAAAGACTATTCAACTCCACTTGTCTGACAACAATATTTTGATATAAATAAATAAAATTTAAAATTCAAGTTTAACCTAGATTGATAAGATAATATAATAAGAATTTGGCAACAACTAATATAAATAGTAATAAAAATCCAAACCAGATTGGTTTTATCCTTTAAAGTCACGAGTCAAAAGATCACAAAATTCCAACAAGAGATGAAATAAAAATACGAAAAGACAATAAAACCGTTGACCCAAGCAAAGACAATTTCAATCCAAAAGTATTATGGTTATCACCATGCATTTAAATTAATAAATCATAAACACATGATCTTAATTGGTCATTAAATGTTATATCATCATCATGCATGAATTTAAAGCACGGACATCTATGTTAAGCACTCAGGAGAGGCAGAGATTCGAGAACAAGCAACATGCTGGCTACCAAACTTCTAGAGGGAATCTTTTCTTCCATTTAATAACGCGAACACAATTTTTATATTTTGAGTCTAAATAATGATATTTAAATATTTTGGGATGAGGTCTGTTATTTACCCAGATAAAATCCATGAACTTCTTGTTTTTCCCCTGACCACGATGATTTCTATCATGTCACCGGGGAGTGGGGACCTCGGGTTGGTCGATCTCGAACAACATCTGTGAGATGTCGCTTCGCAGTTTCATTTTTATATTGAAGTTTTAGCTCTCCAAGAAAAGGGTCTCTCTGCTCTTTCTATAAATACCAAGCCGTCTCCTGCTTGATTTTCCATCCTGGAAAGATATGATGGAGCTGGGTTCATCTGGCCAAGAACTCAAAGGAACGTGATCTACAGATCAGGTGTCTGCAGGTTTGATTTTGAGCTAAAAGAAAGGTATGGCTGTAATCAATTATATATGTTCATCATCTCTTGTTCTAATTCTATTACTTGTGAGTTGACCTTAATGAACTCCTGTGTCGTTTCGGCTGGCAGTAGTGTAAAATACGAGGCAAGAAACAATTAATTCAAGTGTTAGAAGATTCCAATACAGAGACCAGAACATCACACGGGCCTTTTTGTTTTGTATTTTCTCCAAGGTGTCTCCTCGTAACTTTCATCTTTATTTTGACTCTGTTAGTCTCCGTATGAAATTTGCAACCCCTATATTGCTCTGAATATTGGCTTGCCTTTCTGTGTTAAGTCCTCCTCCTCTGCTTAATTTTCCATTCAAGCAAGATATGGAAGCCGGTAGGATGGAGCTGGATCCATGTGGCCAAGAACTCAGAGGTACGTGTGTTTGCATCTGTAGATCAATGATATGCTGGTTTGATTTTGAGCCACCAGAAAGGTATGGCTGTCATCAATAACTTATGCTCACCACATCTTATTCCAATTTTATTACTTGTAAGCTGACCTTAGTTGACTTCTGTGGCAAGTAAGTGTATCGTTTTGACTGGAATGAACGTTTAATATAAGATCACATTTATTTATTTATATGAATATTGTGTTAAGGAACCATCTCATCTAAAAGCTTAAGCTTGTAAGTGAGGCCCCAGAATATGATTTATATTATTCTCTAACACACCCCCTTAAGTGAAAGCCCTTTGGGCTTGAAACTTGCACAGGCCCACATTACCTTGTGCTTGATTTTTATCAAATAGAATGGGGGTGGTGAGATTTGAACTCGTGACCGCTGGGTCATTAAAGCTCTGATACCATGTTAAGGAACCATCTCACCTAAAAGCTTAAGCTTGTAAGTGAGGCCCCAGAATATGATTTATATTATTCTCTAACATATTGAATACTGATGGGATAAAAATCAACGGAAGCAAGTTGCTTACTGGCATCTCACATATAAGCAAATTGATCATCGATCATGTATGGAATTTACAAGAGCCTCCAACTAATTCCATTTTAATACTCCTGGAACTAAACTTCACGCAGGTAGCACTATCACAGGGGAGATCTCATCCGTGAATCATCGAACACCCTCATCAGCTCAATATGTAGAAGGAAGAGTTGGGTTAAGCAATGATCAGAAAAGAGCAAACAAGAGGGAAGCTGATGCGAGAAGTCGCCAGAAAAAGAAGGTATAATGACTGTCTATTCTATTCCTTAATCGGTGCTCTTTCTTTTCTTTCCCTCGTGGCTAACGTCAACTTCTATTTATTGTGCAGCAAATGGAGGAACGAATGATGAATGATCTCGAAAGGCAGGAAAAATGTTCTGGTGAACTGGAGCGAGAAAATAACAGGTTAAAATGGAAAAGGGATCAGCTGGAGGTCGACGTACAGGAGGAAAATAGGAAAATTCTTAACCAGTTGCTGGGAATTCTTGTAGAACAAAATACTGAGGTGAAGAATGCAAGCGATCATGCCAACTTTTTCATCCTATTCGTTTCACAGAATCGCTACAATATCACTTAATTTTCTTATTTTTATTTGAAGTTACTCTAGTTTCATGATCTACCTTACATGTTTAACACGTTATTCTAGATTGATTTTTTTTCTCTTATTTATTTATTTATTTTATTTTATTTTTTAATATTAAGTTTGTTGGAAATTGGGTTTCATAATATTTTTTTTAAAATTTTTCATGGAGTTATCCTGATCTCATAATTTAAATATTTTTTTTTGTAATTTTTAAATATATTTTTTCCCACTTCAACCTTTAATTTTTTTTTATTTATTAAAAAATGATTTTCACAATTAATTTTGATTTGTTTCTATAGAATTATCATGACCTTATGAACATTGTTAAAGATTTGACAAATTAGCATAGGCTGATCAAATATGTTATATTTTTAATAAATATAGATGTTAATCAATATGTTATTATATCAATATTTTTTTAAAAAATATTATCCAATCGGTATAATACTGAGTTTATAATTATTTTTTGTTATAAAACTCTTTAACCATGCTTGAATATTGTTTTATGTATATTATAAAAAAAAAACTTATTTTAACCCAGGGCAAATAATCTAACGTTGTGCAATGCTTTGTTTATGTCATTGTTTTCAATGTTTCCCAGATCAATATTATTGGAGAGGGGTCAATGAGTCATGATGGGCTTAACAATCAACGAGAAATGAACCAGGCCTCGATCACAAGTGAGTTCAATTCAAACTAGAAAAAATATATATCTATTATAGTTTATGTTGTTTTGTTGGCTTAAATTTCTATGATAACAAAACCAAACAGCCATTAAATGCCTGTTTACTTTAGAAAATCTATTTAAAATATATAACTGGAGTCAATACGTTGTATATGTGTTTAAGGATTTCAAATTTAGGAGTTTATTTTTTTGTAAATATAAAATATTTTATATTTTACATGAAATATATTTGATAAATGGTGGTGTTGAGATATGGAGTAATGAAATGATGATGATGAAATATTTCTCCTGTCAAAGATCTGATATGCATATCCTGACAACTAGTGCTTTGTTCTTCTAGAGTTAAATTGTTGTTCGAGTAAAGAGGTTAACTAGAAACTGAATAGACATGTGCGTGTCAATATATATAGATGCAGATACTATCTTCCGAGAGAACGCATCCATGAATCTTCAAACGCTCCCCCGATCAGCTCCACCAGCAGGAAGTTCTGGCTCAACTGATGATCATAAGCAAGCAAGGAAAAGGATAGCTGACAAAAAATGTCGTGATAAAAAGAAGGTATATATGCTTTTATATATTCCCCTTATATATAATTACTCTATTTTATTTTCTAAATATAATATTTATGTGCAGCGTGAGATAAATGGAGTCCTGGAAAGGATCAAAGAACTTGAAACAAAAAATATAAAACTGGAGTTAGACAACGCTGTCTTAAATGCAGTAGCAATTCAATCACAAAAAACTCTTACCCTACTTCGGCACATCAGTGCGTTGATGACTTTTGAAAATGCTAGAAAAAATTCTCTTCTGGAAGAGGTTTTGAATGATTATATGGTAAGGATGCTCTTCTACTTCCATGTTACTCATTTCTGTTTTTATCTTCTAATTTACTATGAATGAACGATGCCCTTCTATTTGTATAATTTTTTCAAAAATTTTGGAAATCAATCTTGTAAGGCTGCAATCATGTTGCTTGCCTTAACCCTTTTACTTCTTCCATAATCATAAATCAGAATCAATCTAATAATTTCTTTTGCTAATTAAGAATTTACACCTGCAGAACCATGGTCAGGGAAACACACCTTTCAACATGCAGGTGCGACTATTTACTATTGTTCTCTCTTTTTATTATTTTGGTTTGTTGTGTTTAATAGATTATTCATGAAGAGGATACGATTCAAGATTATCAAAAGTGTTAATAGTGATTGTCTTCTCTATATCGATCATTACACGAAAAGTTTGGATGATCTGTTTATTAGTTGTGCATTTTCTAAAAACTTCTACAAATCAATCATGCTAGATAGAAATTATGTTGCACTAACCCTTTACTTCTCCTATTATCGTGATTCACATTCAATCTAATAATTTCTTTTGCCTGTAAAAAAATTGAAGCTGCAAAATTCTGATAAGGGAAGCACGCCTTTCGACTCACATGTGGGGCTCTTTTTTTATTGTTCCTCTCTCAATAACCTGATTTGTTGTGCTCAACAAACTGTCCACAAAGATGAGACAGATTAGGGTGGTCAGAAGTAATAATGGTGGTTGTCTTTTCTGTGCTAGTTATAACATGGAAGGAAAGAAAATGATTATTGGTTGTATATTCTCTCAAAACATTTTGAAATCAGTCCTGCAGGATTGCAACTATGTTGAGTTAACCCTTATACTTCTCCTATTATTCACAAATCATAACCAACCTAATAGATGTTTTTTCCCACAAAAAAATCTCCAGCTGCCATCCTTTGGTGTAGGGGATCAGGGAAGCACATCGTTCAACGAAGATGTACGTCTTTTTACTATTATTTCTTCTTTCTCTTACACTAAATTAGTATTCACTGTGTTATTTTTGTTTCAGTTGAACTGGTTTCTGGACGGGTGCACTGCCTCAGTTGAATATCATAAATCAGAGATAGAATCAGTACTTGAGCCCATTTCACATGATTAGGTAGCTGCAATCAGGGCTTCACACGACCTGGAGTGGGTGAGGCACCAAACCTCTCTTTCTATTTTTTCTTGAAAATCGTATAATATTCTTTATATTATTGTGTTCTAATTAATCATTGTAAATTGTAAATATATAGGAGAATCTTGATGTTTGATGACTTATTAGTGTTTTGATAACAGAGACACTCAGGGATATGAATATGCATGGAGACAACAAGCAACTGGATGATGAGGAGAGGGAAAGCAAGGAGACTGAAAGATTGTTTGTTGGCGTTGTTTTATATCTAGTTTTTCTTGAAGATTTTGGGAGATACTATCATGGCTTTTCGTGTTTGTTTTATCTTCTTTATTTTGATTGTGAAAGTACTCTAATTCTAAGTTATGCGTGATTAAATTGAAGTTTTTGAAATTAAAATTGTCTTTCGTATCATTGATTTAAATGAATTGCTAATTATATAACACCAAACCTTTTAGCTATTTATTGATTTGCTCATTGAAAAAAATATTTTTTTAAAAAAATATATGATTTTTTATGTTTTAAATTAATCTTTTTTAGTTACAAGTGATGGACATGAATCGAAAACCATAAAATCATGACTAATGAGAGCATATAGCCATGGGTTTATAGTCTAGATGAGTACAGTATCTTCTTTTTTTTTGCAGTCCTACTTTGTCGCTTGGTCAATAGTGAATGCTGTCCCGCGAGAACATACATATAAATACAGTAACGTGGGCCTTGCTCAAAAATACGGGCGGGGGTACATACCCTATAAGCCTGGGAAAAATGGCCAGCCACCCACGTACAATGCCAATCTAAACAAAGCCTTCAGAATATGCAAGCTTTTACATGGTGTTTCTACACAAATGAATGGTTCTCGGTAAATATGAGTGAGTATTGTATTTCTAATATACAAACGTTTTAAAAGTATGTTTATATTGAAAAAAATATTAAATTGGGACGGTATTCCAATATTAATATTGTTTTAGTATTTTTAAATATTTTTAATATGTTAATGTTAAAAATAAAAAATATTTTAATTGATTTTCAAATTAAAAAATATACTTATCAGACAAGTTCCAGAAGATTCAATGGAACCCCATCAATTTATCCAAGAGTTGTGGTGAAATCTAACTACACTTTAATGTTGATGTTATGGAGCTAAGAAATTAACCTTGGGGTCTAATTAAAACAAATAATTAGGGGTATAAAATTCTAAAACTTTTTTATAGTTATGACTAAAATTCTAATTTATTGAAGGGAGGCTAGAAAGAAATATTTCCTTGCAATGGGACCCATGAATTCTTTTTGAATTATAAGTTGTTTGTCTTTGTGTTTCAAAAATTCTTTTAAAAATATAATTTCTTTTAATTTTCTTCTTTGGTCCAAATATATATATATATTCGGATAATTTTAATGTTCTAATATCAAAAATAAATTTTAAAAAAATATAAAAATATATTATTTTGATGTATTTTCAAATTGGATATAACTTGAAGGAGATTTGTTTCAAAGGTTTTTTTTTTTTTAAAAAAAAGATAGTATATATAGTTGAAAGCAAGGAGAAAAATGAACAGCAATAATTCATGTATTATGAATGTATCTTGTTTTGATCCTTGATTTGCTAAGTTCAATCGGATCATCTAATTAAACATGAAACGAAGTAAATACGTAAAAATTGTTAGTTAAGCATTTTAGCTCCTCCTCACATGAGCTATCAACCCTAATTTATTACCAAATATATCAGTAGATTAACATGTTTATATATTTATTGTAAGTGAGCTTTGATAAACATTGATAAACACAAGTGCTTGAACTTTTTTTAAGAGCCTAACACACTGAGCTGAGCTAATGGTAGCTAGAACAATGATAAATAAATACTAGCTTAGAAGCAACAATAATATAGATGGGGCCATTCGAGTTATGAATGTTGGCATGTGCTAGCAATGTTGTTATGTAGACACAATTTTTCTTTTATCAAAATTTTATTGTAATCTATGAGTGCTTTATGCGGTTATTCAATAATACATGCTTGAGATAATTAATTTAATAATTTCTTGATTATTATCACTTGAATTGTTCATTCTTCTCCCGGTCAAATTTTTTTGCTAGCTTTTTTCTTAAAAATAATAATAATGCAGTTTCATTTCTCAATATTTATTTTATTGATCCCGTGTTGTTCCCTCCTCATTGCATGTTTTGAGTTTTGAAATAAACCTTCTTTGCTATTAACCAGAAATTTATCAGCCACTTGATGAAGGAGGCTTTCACGTGGTGGACCCGTAATATACAATGTAATATTTTCAGAAAGTCTTCGTCGTTTTTTTTTTTTTTTTTGTTTAAAAAACAATCTCGAAGTCTTTGTTTACATTTTAAGTCTTGGTCAATAATTCATACTGATACGAACGAGTGGCTCTTCGGATCAACAAATATCACCAAACCTGCACAAGACTTGCTGCTGTTCTCAGTTTCTCGACCAACAGACTTGAACCCTTGATATTCATCGTTGCGAACTTGAATATTCTGTTTTATTTTTCCTGCTCCTGATGATCAACATTTAGCCATGAATGGTATGTTTAAGTCTGTCACTGTTTGTTTCTCTACTTCTCTTGATTTTTGCTTTTGTTTCTTTCCTGATTCAAAATATTTTCCAGGAATGAAGATGAGAGAGAGAGAGAGAGAGAGAGAGAGAGAGAGAGAGAGAGAGAAGTAGAAGATGCTGGAGGCATTGTTAACAACGAAAAAGGAATTCCGCGATTCAAAAGTTTGCAAATGGTTAGCAGCTTATGCGATCTATCAGCTTGAGCATTCTACAGATGGAACTGCATGATTTGAGTGAAGGTACCGCATCAGAACTGGGATGGAAAAATGAAAGAAAGAGACTAACATTTGCATGTGGCCAGGTACTGTCATATAATTGAATAGGCATAGTCAAGTAGCCGAACCAGGCGCATGGAAGAGGAGGTAGAGGAGGAGGAGAAAGAAAGAAGGAGAGCCCAACCTGAAAGACCCAGCCCAACTGGAGAGGAGGAATGGAAAGGCCCAGACCGTCTAGCAGAGAAGGAAGAAAAGGCCGATGTAACAACTTGGTGGGCCGAATGGCCTAGATCTCGTCAAAGACATGGTACAGCTATACTAACAGACTGCAATAATTAAATCGTTTATACGTAGTTGCTTTGGCTTTATTTTCACGTCAGAAAAAAAAAAATCCCTTTTAGAAGTGGAAAAAAACTATCCCTTTTAAATTTTTATCTTGCCACAATAAAATATTATATATTGATTCTCTCTTTATATGTACACATCATGAGACCAAAGCAAACAATCTGTGGTGGTGCAAAAGTGTGAACCCTCGTATCTTCCCTTGTCGATCGTTTTTCGTGCATCTTCGCTCGATTTTGTGAGGATATATAATTGTCTATCTCCCTGACTCTGTTTCATATATATTATTTCATCAAGTACAGAACTTTCTCTCTAGACTGTGTCATTTTAGTTTTTGCAGATACCATCCAATCCAATGGAAGCTTTTGCTGAACTTGTCGGAGGTACAGTACGATCCTTGTGTGTGTGTGTTTGTGTGATAAATAAGTATTTAGTTGCTAGATGTCTAAACTGCACGAGCATCATTTCTAACATTTGTTCCCCAAGCTTGCCTGATTTTGTGTGTTGATGTTGTTTGGTTTCCACGTAATTCTAAATCTGTATTTAAAAAAAAAAAAAAAAACAGATGGCATGTCTAATCGTCATTCAAACACTTTGGAAAGTTACCCTGCTGAAATCAATCACAGTCGAGTATAACTTGAAGGAGATTTGTTTAATTAAGGGGTTTTTTAACAAAATGAATAAACGGAGTTGAAAGTAGAGAGAAAAATTAACAGAAATTCATGATAGTATTATGGATATATCCTGTTTTGAGCATTGATCTGCTAAGTTCAGTCGAATCAATCATTAATTAAGCTACTGATTATTGATCAGGGAGCTAAGAGTGATTATATAACAACCCTTTCCTTTTTTGGAACTATATTACTCACAGGTAGCATCTAAATTGGATAAATACAAACGACTGGCAAGAGCTTCCTATCCGGTGAAAATATTAACAGTGGCACCAACATCTAGAATCCATTAATATGTTGGCCAATCACCAAATATATGCATGTACATTGATTGTAATTAAGCTTTGTAGGGATGATTCACCCCAGTTATATTGATTGGTGACTGTTTTATGGATATTAATGTATGAAGAAAACAAAAAATACTAGGATTTCGAAGCCGACGCATTCAAGCAATAGTTAACATATTTGGCAAAATAATATTTCCGACAGTGTATATATCATTGAACCTTATTACTTTTGTTATTTCGAGTTTTGTTCTCCTAAATTTTAAACACGTTAACACAGGTGACCAGAATGATCAAATTGTCCTGCCATTAGCTGCTGATCAGAATGATCAAGTTGTCCAGCCATCAGCTGCTGATCAGAATGATCAAGCTGTCCAACCATCAACTGATGAAATTAAGAGAGCAAAGAAACGGGCAAGAAGGATGGAATATCTTGATGGAAAGAAGGTGCAAGTGAATGAGAAAGGATCTCAACTCCATATTTTCTCTCTCTTTAAACCCCATAAATAGTTAATCTATCCTTTTCTCATTCTGTAATTCTATGTGCAGCAGAAGATAGAAGACACTGAGAGACAAATGGAAGACATGAAGACGGATTTTGCTGGGTCGGAGAAAGAACTTGCCTGCTTAATTGGAAAACTAGATCAGAAGCAAAAAGACTTGGAGCGAAGTACAGGAGCTCTAAGGCTACTGCAGCAAAAAGTTGAACAACAAAATACTATGATCAACATGCTGCAACAAGTACTTGTAAGTCTGCGGTTTCTCTTCCTACACTAATAGTTAACATCCATGCATACACCTGACATTATTTCTTCTATGCAAACACACTGAAATTGTATGGATAGAGAGTGAAGTTACTGCATTCTCCCCTTTGAAAATGCATGGATGGTAGTTTTTTCGTGGGTGGAGAATATAGAGAATAAACTATTATATGGTTGAAAAATACTCTAGAAAGGGCTTAATTGCAAAACCAATACATTAAATGACTAAATTGTGTTTTCTTAAAACTAAAAGTAAAAATTACAAACAAAGACTATTTATGATACAAATACAGGGACTAAAATGAGTTTTTGAAAACTTAAATGGACTAAAACAAGGATTTATGAAAGTCTCGTGTAGAGTATACAATCAAACATAGTATCAAATTCCATTCCTCAAAAAAAACTTGAAAAGATCAGCATGCACAAAATTCCTATAAAAATAATCTAGACAGCCAACATTCTTTATTTAATTTCCACGTCATGAGCATAAATATATTGATGCACACATTTGGATCCTCTTCTCTGCTAATGTAAAAACACTCTTAACAATACATTAACTCGTTTCCTCCTTTATATACATATATATTATCTGTAACGTGCCTATATGTATGTACACCATTTTTATAGTTCCCCGGGGAGGCAGAGCCCACCAATTTATCAGCCTGGAACAACAATGAGGCCAGGAGGGCCAACAATTGAAGATCCACTAGGGTTGCCTCGATCACATCTTCCTCAGGGGGGCACATGTATGTCTCCATTTTCTTTATAATTACTGGCGTCCCGTTTCTATTGTCATGGAGAAATAATTACTTTCTTGATATCATTTTTGTTTTTTTTTACCTTTTAAAAAGTATAAAAAAGCAAGCAATTGTACTGTCAGTTTTTTTTTTTTTTTTAAAAAAGAGATTTTCAAAAATTATTATAACAGTTGTTGGTTTTGCTTTTTTCAACAAAGAAAAAATATACATATGCCTTAAAAAAATCTAAAAGCTAGAGCAAAATATGCCAAACAATCTCTTTATTTATTTAATTTTGTCTAAAATTGGTCCTGACAATTTCTTTTTTTATTATTATTATAATCAGGAAAACAATAGTGAGCCATCCAACTCAAGTTATGGTGATCGATTTCTTAATGTTAATGATTGCTCGAATAGTGATTGATAAATAATGCTATCAAAGCAGCGACAATATAGACGAGTGGTATTTGAGTTATGAATGACAGCATATACGAGCAATGCTGAAAACTATCAGAATATGTATTGTATCTATGAGTGTTTTATGAAGTTCTTTGACAATATTGTATCGATTGAATAATTGCTTGATTATTATAACTTGAATTGTTCATTCCTCTCAATATTATATTTTTTTGTTGGCTTCTTTTTTTTAGAATAATAATAAGAATTTGATAATTTTTATTTAAGATTTGACTTTGTTGTTTTTTTGTGTTTTCCTTCTAGATGGCTAGCATCAACCTCATGGCCACAATCATGAGTTTTGAAAGTAAAACTTGGATGTTTTTTTTTTTTTTTTATGTCTTTTTTTAAAAACAAATCATCCTTTAATATTTGTTTTTATAGAGATAATCTTTGTGTTTGTTTCTCACTTTTCTTCCATGGGGTTACAAAAAATTTGTTTCTATTGTTGGAGGGTTAGTAGATTAATCCTGATCGAATCATATATTTTCTAAAATATTTTAAAAAGAAATTAAGCCTCAATATTTTTTTTATTTGCCTTCTACACAATAAGTCTTGGTTTTGGTCTCATGATCACAGCCATATGTTTTAAAGATTAATGTGAATTGATTTTGATTTTTGTATTTTTTTTATTTTTTTTAATTTTAATATTCAATACTTATTTATTTATAGAATCGTTCTTCCTTCTAATCAAGTGTTCATGGTCAAGAGGTTAGCGTGTTTATACAAGTTGATCCGAGTCTTTTTTTCATTGTTATCTTTTTATCAAATATTAGTTTATTTGTAATTGATATATTTATATGTAGAAAAATTGCAATGTAAAATCTTCTGTATTCATTTTTTTGTTTTTACTTATCTGATTAAGTAATAATTTCAAGTTCCTATGGTTTTTATTTTTCTAAAAATAAAAAAATACTTATGGTGGGTGCAGGGTGTCGCCATTGGTTTTTTGCGCACATCCATCCTCTGAGATGGGGGCATGGAAAAAAGTTTTGTTATAACTATAAAATTATTATTATAATTTTTAGGAGTTATCACCTAACATTAAGGTCACTAGAAAACCTAATGGTTTGCGAGAGACTAGGTAAGGAGACTTGTTGTCCTAAGAAAATATGCATCACCCCAATACACCCTACTTAAGGCAAACCACATTGTTGTTTGATTATTTTTCTAAGTCTTATTTTTATTCGTTGGTCTTTTATAAGATTTGAAGTAAATATCTCTCCGTGAGAAAGTCTTTATCTCATTGGGTAAAAAACCTAATTGTTTTAATATTCAAATTTTAGCGTTGCATTTGTTGTATTTTAAATATTTAAGGTTGTATTTTACAATGTGGTTTTACACTCCAAATATTAAAATATATAGCTAAATAAAATGAGCAAAATAGTTGGTTAATATTCTGGTCAAACTCTAACGGATAATCACAAATTGATTACAATATTCATTTTACATTTTAAGACATGAGAAAATATGTATTTTTTGTGAAAACATGCCCATAAAAATTTTAGGATTCGCCCATATACTCGAGGAAAATTTTTTTATATATATTTTTCAAATAAAGATTTTTTATTTTGTTGGAAATTTCTGAGAAAAATGAAATTGTTTTTATACCAAGTCTGTATACTTTAACGTAGATCTATGAACCAATATTGAACAAAAAATGGTGATAAAACCTACAATGAAATCACAAAAATTTTGAAATTTAAATTTAAAATTTTAGGATTTTTTATTTTTATTTTTTTTCTAGCTGAGTCGTGTTCAACTCGAATGCTCAGTTTGGGCTAGACCCTAGGCCGAGTCTAGCTCTAAGAAAAAAAAGTTCATCCACATATTGAATTAATAATATAAAGTGAATTAATTCACTTTGTACTATTCATGATTATTGGTGGTGGAGTTTTGGAGTTGATGATTTTGGGTGAAAAAATAGAGTATTTACCTTTACTTTCACAGGTGAGTGGTGGTCGAAGATTTTTTAGTGTTGCAAGGAAGAGTTTGGATGGATGACAGTTTTTGACATAGCTGGAGGTGGTGTAGATAAGGATCTGAAGTGGCTGCCAAAATTAGAGGGGGGTTTAGGTTTTGAATGGTTTCTTTCCAAATTTGGCTTTTGAATTCTCCTCCTTCGAGCCATAGATTTTGATTTTATTTATAGTTGGTGGAATAGGGTAATCTCTTATTTACTAGAGTAAAATTTTAGTCACTGATTAAATGTAGAGTCATACCACCCGTTGACTCAAAATAGATGTCTCGGGCTGTCAAATTTGTTAGCTACAATAGATTGTATGAGTTGTCAACATCACCCATTTTCTAGGTCATTCCATAAAATATATCAAAAAATAACAAAAATAAAATAAAAGAGGCTGGTGTCGGTGGAAAAATCAAGATAAAAATTTCAAATGTTTTCGAGAGCCCAATCATACCTTTTTTTACCCGGAAATGAAAGAATGCAGATTCAAGACTAAACTAATTTATTATTAGATAAATCTGCATAAAAACTAAGTCGAAAGATATAATTATATTTTTATGGACCAATTTGATTTAATCATTGGTCAATTTAAAGTATAATTATGCTTCGAATTTAATTGAGAGCCCAATTGAAGGTTTTAATTAAGCGCAAAGGCTTAATTATACTTAAAATGGGTCAAATTAATCTAATTAAGGGCTTGATTGCAGAGAAATTAAATTTGAAAGCATAATTCGGGTTAAATTGAGAAAATCGAGATTTTTCGGTGAGGAAACTTTTCGGGATTAATTGAGAGCCCAATTGAAGGATTTAATAAAGCGCAAGATCTTAATTATACTTTAAATGGGTCAAATTAATTTTATTAAGGGCTTAATTGGTGAGAAATTAAGTTTGGAAGCTTAATCTGGGTTAAATTGAGAAGATCGAGATTTTCGGTGACGAAACTTTTTGGGTGAAATCGGAAGCCAAAATTGAAGGTAAAAACATCATTCTTCCTGGTTTTTCCCATCGAAAAACTCTTTTTTGTCACAACTTATTTATTTCAAATTTTAAAAAAAAAAGTCATCATCAGGGTCATGCTGCACCCATGCTTCACAATGCGGCACCCATACTGCAACACTCAATACCCACCATACCTGGACAACACCCTCATGCCGAGCCCCATACCTGGAACTTACCTCATTCGCCTATAGATAGGCAGGAGAAAATGAGAAAAAGGAGGGCGGGGTGGAAGGATGAGATAAACTGGAAAAAACTACACTGCCACGAGGAGAAAGGAGGAGAGGAAATATTTGGACAACGAGGACTGTAACGAGGCTGAAAACTAGGAAAACTGACAGGGAAATAACAGGGGAAAGGAGAGTAAAAATTGATAGTGAGGGACTGTCACGAGAGGAGAAAATTGGCACAACACCGGGAAACAAGAAAAAAGAAGAGTTTTACGTAGGGGAGCTTGAAGACGTAACAGAGGAAAAACAAGGGAAATAGCAGTGAAAAATAGGGGGAACACGGGGAGATTTGGTAGAGAGTTTTGGCAAATAAAAACAAGGAGATGTCGAATAAAAATCATATCATCACCCCTCTTCTCCCTCGGCAACTAGTTCTCTCTCTCCTATCCGTTGTAACTGCCCTCTCTCTCACCTCCAGTCGGTGCCTCTCTCTTTAAAACCAAACGTGAAGCAGCCACCATACTCTCCTCCGACAACAGCTAACTCCCGTTGACCACCAAGAACCACGACAGCCCACCATCCAGTAGCAACGGCTGAACCCTACAACCAGCTTCCCTTTGCAACTTCGTCTCTCTCGGTCGGCCTTCTTCTCTCTCTATCTCCATTTGATAGTGTTGGCACCTTCTCTCTCTCTTTCCTCCTGCAGCAACTCTAGCAAGCTCGCCATCAGCCCCACTCCAGAAGCTCCTCAAAAGCGAGCTAAGCCTTCCTTTCTTCTACGGTGACATAGCATCAACGAAGAGCACAGCAACAACACGAAACAACAACGAGCACAGCAACAGCAGCGAGCACAACAACAGCACGAAACAACAGCAAGCACAACACAGGTCAGCCCCTTTCGACGCTCCTACCGGCCACCACGGGCCACTGTTTTCGACGCCACCAAGACAGGGAGAGCCACCTCGACGTCCTATACCCGGCGGTAGTGGCAGGTAAACCTTTCATCGTGGTAAGCCAACCACCATTTCACTGTTCACGTGTGTTCCGTGAACAGTGGACAGAGTGAATTAATTCACTGTCCCAATTTCCCTTTCTTTTTTTTTCTTTTTTTTGTTTTTTAATTTGTGGGCTAGGTTGCTCTAAGCCCAGCCTAGCCCAGCAGTAGTGGGCCTTTGGCCCACCATGGCTGGTCCATTTGGTTGGGTCAGGTCCGACCTGAATTTAAAAAAAAAAACAAAAAATATATTTGTTTTCGTGCATATGGCTTGATTTCAAAGTTTTTTTTATCATATTTTTCATGGAAAAAATGTTGCATCTTTCTCATATTTTTAAATAAAAATTGGATATCGTAACCAGTTTATGATTATCTGTTGAAATTTGGCCAAAATATATAAAAAAAATATTTTTGTTTTAGCTATCTCAGTGTAAAATTACATTGTAAAGTACACCCGCAGATACTAAAAAAGGGTTTTCTTTTATTGTGGTGTAAAATTATATTGTAAAGTACAGTATAAAAATTGGTTGTCTTTTTATAGTGAGTAAAATTACATGAAAAGTACATCTGTCAAAAATATTTTTTTGAAAATGCAGTGTAAAAAAAATTAAACTTAGGAAAAACAATCAAACAACAATGCAGCTTGCCTTAGGTAGGGTGCACTAGGGGTGATGCGTCTTCCCCTTACACAACAACTCTCCTAACAAACCATTATAGTCATAATTTTTATGGCTATAAAACAAACCTCTCATATTCACCGCTTGCCGTTATCTCCCCAAACCCCGAGGGATGACGGGGTGCGAAGCATGAAAAAATCGCCGTCGCGACAGTCAACTTTAGAGTTGTGCCACCGTGTGTGTGGTATCAATTAGTCAAAACTGACCATATTTTGGTATGATTAAGAAACAAGGGATTTGCACATTTTTTCAAATTTGATCAAGAATAAAGATATTAAATGCACCTACAAAGTTGACACCAAAACAAGATTTCGAGCAAAATTTAGAGAAGAAAATGAATAGTGACTAGATAACACGTCGTTTAGACACCTCTGCTAAAGTAGACGTCGTTGTCTTGTTCTCTCTTCTTTTCCATGTCAAAGTTCAATTTAGTCTTTTTTTCATATGATTGCTCTTATTGTATCCCTAATTGACACAAAACTATTGTTTTGTGCAATTGAAGCTCTATTAATCCTCAATAAAACCTCTAAATTTATACGCCTTTACGCTTTGGTATTTGATCTCGGATTTCTTTGATTTTGCTTCGAATTGACCCTAAGACTATGATTTCCTAGCAATTTCACTTGCATATTTCAATCTCCTAAATTAAACCTTAATTAAGTTACCAAACTTATTTTTCACCAACTAAGCCCTTAAAAAACTTAATTTGGAATTAAATTTTTGCACTTGTTTAAATCCTTCCATTAAACTCTAAATTAATTCCTAAACATAATTAAACTTTAATTTGGCTCATGATTAAATAAAATTAGCCTATTAAAAATATAATTATGTCTTTTTACTTAAAAATGTATACAGATTTATTCGATAATCATTTATTTTGACCTTCAATTTGTATTTTTTTATTTTTTTGGCATAATAAAGGTACGATTAGACTCTCGAATACTTCTAAAATTTTCAACTTGATTTTTCTATCATGTTATTTTTTTATTGTTTTTTATTTCAAGTAAATTTTAAAAATAATTCAAAAATGAGTTACAACATAGGTATGCATCCCAACCACGTGGTCCATGTTCCGATTAGCCTAGCAAGGCTTGCAAGGTACACGGAATTTATTTAAAATTAAGATGGTTTAAAAAGTTTGGTTTTGCATTTAAGATTCTCGAAACAAAATCAGACTGGGAGGGGGAAGTATTGTGGTAATCAACAATATTTTTCCTGTTTTGGCCATGCAAAAAGCATATATTAACCTAGCTATAAAGGGGTAATTTAGTTTGTCCATGGTAACATGTTAGTTATTGGCTGATTGATTAGGGATAAACCTGACTTTTACTTTCATTGTGAATAATTAAATGATTTAATTAGTCTTATAAGAAAAGAAAAGAAACATTAACTCGAATACAAGGGTATTTTATATATTTTAATTTTATTTTCCAAGTATTTTGAAATTATTATTGTGTCCTTGGAAGAAATAGATATAAAGCTTCTTTTCAAGGGGGTTTTTGCCTTTTTATTTTGATTTCTTTGTTATAATCAAGTTTATTTAGAGTAATTTGATCTTTTTATAAATATAAAATATAAAAAAAGGGAAAGAGAATGGTTTACCATTTATATTACATATACAATGTAATTATCATTCTTTTAATTGATATTTATTCTATTTATAAAAAAAAACAATTAACTGATTTTTATCTTTGATTTCATCCTCAATCATTGGACTTTATTTTATTTTTATATCAAATTAAACCCTTGATAATTTCAAATCCTTCCACTAATTAAATTTTGTTACATTTTCATCTCTTAATATTTATTTTTGTATTTTTTTTCATGTCAAATTTAGCCATTATTTTATCTGATTTTGTGGCACATCCTTGATATCATAGAAGATGGTGTGTGGCTGCCCAAAAAATAACACACGCTGCTGAAAGATTTGAACTTTTATTGATAATTACATATTTTGCTACAACTTCTTCGTTGATTAGTTGATGTTCCCTCGCATTGCATGTCGTGAGTTTTGAAATAAACCTTCTTTACTATCAACGACAACTTTATCAGCCACTCCATGGTAGGACGCTTTCACGTGGTGGACCCGTAATATGTGAGTGACAATTTCTGCAAGTCTTCGTCATTTTTATTTCAAAAAAGTCTTCGTCGCCTTTGTCTTGGTAAATGAATCATATTGGTATATATGAAACGAATGGTTCCTCGGAGCAACAAATATCACCAAACCAGCGCAAGAAGCTTGCTGCTTATATTTTTGGTGAAAGCAAACTAGCCTCTATATAAGAAGAGAGTATGATAATTAAGGTATAACCAAGTAGTTCCTATCAGCCAAACTAACTGATATTAGTTTCTGTGTCAACGACCTTTTCAATTGTAGCATAAACTCAGGTATTCGGGTTTCTTTCTTCTTTTTTTACCAGAAAATATCCAGGTTTCTGCTGGTGCCATTGGTGAATACTGATTTTGGTAGGCCAGATCAATTTTAGCTAGCCTTGAGAATATGCAAGTGATATTCTCTTGATTTTAACTTTGATTTGTCCTTTCCTTTCCTTGATTTAAAATTGCCACAGGTTAAGGAAAGAAAAAAAGAGAGCAGCAGCAGAGATGCTGGGGTTTAATTTATACCAGTTTAAAATGCATAATCCAGGCGTGATTCAAACCTTGCAACTTCAAAGTTTCAGCGGCGGAGTTGCATCTATGATTGATAGATTGACAAGCTGCAAGAAAAGGGATAAGGTTCGGACAGCACTGGAGCATGATAATTAAGGTACGTCCAAGTCCGTGTTGAAAAATTGGCTCATAAGGAACTACCTTGATCTGATGTTCAGCTGTTTCGTTCTTCCGCTACCTTGTCTGAGATTTCTGTACTGAACTGCTCAGCATTATCCTTTAAGCCTATCACGTGGCTAGAATTGAATAGTAAACAATTCATTTCCTTTTCAAAAATGAAAAGGCTTACACAAAAGGTTGGGAGATTCCAAGACCCTCATACGGGCCTTGTATGTGGGTTTGGGCCCGTTATTTACCCATAGAAAAGTCCATGATTCGTCTTGTTTATTCGTAACTTTAATTATTTGGTCAATGATCATCTTAGGCCAGTCGATATCGAGCAAGCTCTCCAAGATGACTGAGACCTTATGGTGTCGATATCGAGCAATGTCTCCTCGCAGCCTTCATCTTTATTTTAGGTCTTTACTCTATAAATGAACTCGCATCTCCTTTCTTTCTCTCAATATTTTATATCCTTTCTGATTGAGGTCGTCCAAGCAAGCTATGGAAGACAACAGGAAGGAGGTGGATCCATCTGGCCAAGAACTCATCGAAGGTTGTTGGAACTGATTTAGTAAGCTGAAATTGTCAAAGTTGTTTTGTTAAATAAATCCCTAATTAGTGGGACACGTAGTTCTAATTAGTGGGACACGTAGACTACAATTTCTCTTTCCAATTTGTTTACCACGTTGTACGTGGGCTGTTAGTTATTTCCCTTTCATGTAAGGCTTATAAAAGCCACCAGTATTCCTTTGAATAATATATGTGAGATCATCAGATTTTACAGTGAAATGCTTAGTGCTTAGAATTACCAACAATTGGTATCAGAGCAGGGCATACGATCTGAGTGTGAGAAGAGTGAATCTGGGTGGATGTGAGAGAGAAACAGCAGTTTCTTACAAAACACAAAGAGCACAGAGAGAGTGAGAAGAGTGAATAAACACCGGGGTTCATAAATACAAAAGGGGATCACAAATACAGAGTGAGAAGAGTGAGTGAAACGTGTGTGTGCAATTCCACACGGAGAATTACAAATGGCAGCTGAAAATTCATTTGTTCAACCTGCAATTCCCAGGTTTGATGGCTTTTATGATCATTGGTCCATGCTTATGGAAAATTTCCTTCGTTCAAAGGAATATTGGAGTCTGGTGGAGAATGGGATCACTGCAACAACAGAAGGTGCAGAAATCAGTGAAGCTCAACGTCAATCAATTGCAGATCAAAAGCTAAAAGACTTGAAAGTGAAGAATTACTTATTTCAAGCTATTGATCGAACCATTATGGAAACTATTCTGAATAGAGATACTGCCAAGAACATTTGGGACTCTATGAAACAGAAGTACCAAGGCTCTACAAGAGTTAAGAGAGCACAACTCCAAGCTCTCCGAAAGGAGTTTGAAATTCTGCAGATGAAGGAGGGTGAGAGTGTTGATGCATACTTTGCTCGAACACTCATCATAGCCAACAAAATGAAAATTCATGGTGAAAAGTTACAGCAAGTGGTGGTTATTGAGAAAATTTTGAGATCCATGACCTCAAAATTTGATTATGTTGTGTGTTCAGTTGAAGAGTCTAATAATCTAGACACTTTAACCATTGATGAATTGCAAAGCAGCTTGTTGGTGCATGAGCAGAGGATGAATGGACATCACAGAGAAGAGCAGGTATTGAAAGTGAGCTATGACTCTAGATTTGGCAGAGGAAGAGGCAGCCAAGGTCGTGGAACCTTTCGGGGCAGAGGCAGAGGTAGAAGCAATCAGATGTTCAACAAAGCATTAATTGAATGCTATAAATGTCATCAATTAGGGCATTTTCAATATGAATGTCCTAAGTGGGAAAGGGAAGCAAACTACGTTGAACATGAAGAAAAGGAAGAATTGTTGTTGATGTCATATGTGGAGCATAAATCAATAACAGAAGATGTGTGGTTTCTTGACTCGGGGTGCAGCAATCATATGTGTGCAAATAGGCAGTGGTTCTCGGATTTTGATGAGAAATTCCAGCAGACTGTAAAGCTAGGAAATGACTCAAAAATGGCAGTGTTAGGAAAAGGGAACATAAGGCTGCAAATTGCTGGAATTACTCAGGTAATAACAGATGTCTTTTATATACCTGAGTTAAGGAATAATTTGCTAAGTCTTGGGCAAATACAAGAGAAAGGGGTTGTTGTTTTAATTCATCAGGGAGTCTGTAAACTCTATCATCCTAGGAGAGGACTCATTGTGCAGACAACAATGTCAGCAAACAGGATGTTCATGTTATCTGCAAGGGTTGTTTTGAAACCATCAAATTGTTTTCAAACAACTCTTGAAGATAATACACACCTATGGCACTGCAGATATGGACATCTAAACTACAGGGGACTACAAACACTACAATGCAAGCAAATGGTCAGGGGGCTGCCACAACTGAAGGAAACATCAAAATTATGCACTGACTGCATGATTGGAAAGCAATACAGAAAATCAATTCCAAAGACAAGTTTATGGAGAGCATCTCAAAAACTACAACTAATTCATGCTGATATTTGCGGTCCCATCAAACCCATTTCCAGCAGCAACAAGAGGTACTTTATAAGCTTTATTGATGATTACAGTCGTAAGGTGTGGATATATTTTCTTACTGAAAAATCACAAGCATTTACTGTTTTCAAAACTTATAAAGAATGTGTTGAAAAAGAAGCAAGAGTCCCTATATGCTGTCTACGTACAGACAGAGGAGGTGAATTTACCTCTTTTGAGTTCAACAATTTCTGCAAGGACCATGGCATTAGCAGGCAGCTCACCGCAGCCTACACTCCCCAGCAAAACGGAGTGGCCGAACGCAAGAACAGGACCATCATGAACATGGTCAGGAGCATGTTATCCGAGAAGCAGGTGAAAGATTTTTGATAATCCTACACTAAAAAAGCCTGGAGTGGTGTTAAACCAAATATTCAGTATTTTCGAATTTTTGGATGCATTGGGCATGTTCATGTGCCAGATCAAACAAGACGAAAACTAGATGATAAAAGTTTTCGGTGTGTGCTACTAGGTGTGAGTGACGAATCAAAAGCATATCGTCTGTATGATCCGAAATCAAAAAAAATTGTGATAAGCAGAGACGTGGTCTTTGCTGAAAATGAGATGTGGAATTGGCATGAAACCGATGAATCAACAACAAATGCTCTTGAATGGGATGGTGATAACAGTTATTACGATGAAGAAGAAGAAGATGACTTATCTGTGTGTCATGAAGAAGAAGGGTCATCTTCTCCGTCCAGTGGAGACTCCTCACGGCCATCCACAGAAAACCCATCTGTGGGTCACACCATGGCTGCTGTGACAGATGAAGAATTAACAAGGAGGCAACGATCTACAACTGATAATGCTATTTCAGTTCACCAACATGAAGAAATAGAAGAACTTTCACTTGGAGGAAATAGATCTGCTCAAGAAAACTTACCTGAGAACCCACGGTCACCTGCAGAACAACCCTCGGGAGCTGGAACAGAAGGACCATGACAAGAAAGGCACAAGTCTGCTACAGATCGGTCATCGAAGAACAGACCGGAGAGGAGGACCAGAAGAGTGCCATTTTGGATGGAAAATTATGCAAGTGGGGGTGAGTTTTCAGACGGGGAAGAGGAGAGAGACATGGAAGAGGAGAGACACGGGGAAAGACAAAGTGAAGAGAGACATGGGGAAGAGGAGCGAGGACACGGGGAAGAGGAGAGAAATCTAGAAGAAAATTTTCTTTTATTTTCCTCAGCCACAGACCCAGACACGTATGAAGAGGCAGCTCAAAGTTCAAAGTGGAGAGACGCGATGAGTGTGGAGATCGCTGCAATTGAAAAGAACGGGACTTGGGAATTAATGGACTTGCCTGACGGGGTGAAAAAGATTGGGGTAAAATGGATTTTTAAAACAAAATTCAATGAAATTGGTGAAATTGACAAGTGTAAGGCTCGACTTGTAGCAAAAGGCTATGCACAGCAACCAGGTATTGATTATACAGAAGTATTTGCACCGGTGGCTAGATGGGATACGATACGAATGGTGGTTGCTTTAGCAGCTCGAAATGGGTGGACGGTGTATCAGCTGGATGTCAAAAGTGCTTTTCTGCATGGTGAGCTAAATGAAGCAGTATTCATCGAACAACCAAGGGGTTTCGAAAAGAAGGGTGAAGAGCACAAGGTGTACAGATTGAAAAAAGCATTATATGGCCTTAAACAGGCTCCTCGTGCATGGTATAGCCGAATTGAGACATATTTTGTCCGGGAAGGCTTTGAAAGATGCAGCTGTGAACATACTTTGTTCATAAAAACAGGAGACGGAGGTACAATCCTGATCGTTAGCTTATATGTTGATGATTTAATTTTTACTGGTAATAGTGAAAGCTTGGCCATCAAATTCAAAAACTCTATGAAACTTGAATTTGATATGACTGACTTGGGGAAAATGAGATATTTTCTTGGTGTGGAAGTGCTTCAAACTTCTAGAGGCATTTATATAAGTCAGAAAAAATATGCAAATGAAGTGTTGGAGAGGTTTGGAATGGAAAGCTGTAATAGCGTGAAGAATCCTATTGTTCCTGGGGTCAAACTCATGAAGGATGAAGATGGAGTCAAAGTCAATGCTACCATGTACAAACAACTGGTCGGAAGCCTTATGTATTTAACAGCAACAAGGCCAGATCTAATGTATGTGGTATGTCTTCTCAGTCGATTCATGGCAAATCCAACTGAGCTGCATTGGCAGGCTGCAAAAAGGGTGTTGCGATACTTGATTGGTACTATAGATTTGGGAATTTTCTATCAAAAGGAGGGTAATAAAGAATTGATAGCATATACAGACAGTGATTATGCAGGAGATGTAGACGACAGGAAAAGTACTTCTGGATATGTGTTTCTACTAAGTAAAGGAGCTGTAGCATGGTCTTCAAAGAAACAGCCAGTTGTGACGTTGTCAACCACTGAAGCAGAATTCATCGCGGCTACATCTTGTGCATGTCAAGGAGTATGGATGCGGAGGGTATTGGAGAATCTTGGGGCTTCTCAAAACAAGTGCACCACTGTGCTATGCGACAATAGCTCCACAATCAAGCTATCAAAGAATCCAGTTATGCACGGACGTAGCAAACACATTGACGTAAGATTTCATTTCTTGCGTGATTTAACTAGAGAAGGAGTGGTCGAGTTAAAGCATTGTGGCACACAAGAACAAGTTGCAGATATTATGACAAAACCTCTTAAATTGGATGTGTTTCTAAAATTGCGCAAGTCATTGGGCGTATGCGAAGTACCAACGTTAAACTGAAGTACTACATTCAGTTTAGGAGAGGCATTGTTGGAACTGATTTAGTAAGCTGAAATTGTCAAAGTTGTTTTGTTAAATAAATCCCTAATTAGTGGGACACGTAGTTCTAATTAGTGGGACACGTAGACTAGAATTTCTCTTTCCAATTTGTTTACCATGTTGTACGTGGGTTGTTAGTTATTTCCCTTTCATGTAAGGCTTATAAAAGCCACCAGTATTCCTTTGAATAATATATGTGAGATCATCAGATTCCTTTGAATAATATATGTGAGATCATCAGATTTTACAGTGAAATGCTTAGTGCTTAGAATTACCAACAAAGGTACGTTTGTTTATATCTATGGATCTGCATGTTCGATTTTGAGCTAAGAGAAAGGTGTGGCTGTAATCAATTATACCACGCACACTCTTGTTCATTTTCTTTGAATCCGACTCCATCACCCATTCCACCTGATCTACCAAAGCTGACGAAACACTGATTTTAACTGCTTTCTTGATTGCAAATACTTCAGCTTCATTTGATTCTCTAGCACCGATTGTTTATGAGAAAACACACTTAAAAAAGCTATCAATTCCCTTTGCTTTCGGCTTTCCTAGATAACTAGAAGGAGTTTTGTTTTAAAGGGTTTTTTGTTAAAAAAAACACAACAGATATATATAGTTGAAAGTAAGGAGAAAAATGAACAATAATTCATGTATTACTGTATTATGGATATATCATGTTTTGATCCTTGATTTACTAAGTTTAGTGAGGTAATATGATTTCTTGATATTTATATTCTATCAATTATCTATATAGGTAAAAAAAAAACTAGATATCCATAAACTATCTATTTGATTTCAAGTATCAGATAGAATATATTATCTACTATTAATTAATAATTAACAAAAAAATAAAATAGTAATATATATATTTGAGGTGTGTATATGTATATTAAATATTTAGAATATTAAATATCATTCCTTGATTTACTAAGTTTAGTGAGGTAATAGGATTTCTTGATATTTATATTCTATCAATTCTCTATATAGGTAAAAAAAAACTAGATATCCATAAACTATCTATTTGATTTCAAGTATCAGATAGAATATATTATCTACTATTAATTAATAATTAACAAAAAAATAAAATAGTAATATATATTTGAGGTGTGTATATGTATATTAAATATTGAGAATATTAAATATCATTCATGTATATGTGCGATTTATGCCAATATGTGTGTGTGTGTGTGTGTGTGTGTGTGTGTCATATTATATTATATTAAAAAATTAAACATCCTACAAATATATTTATTTTGCATAAATATATATTTTAGGTTAGGTTCATTTGCGTTTCGGGTCGAGTTTGATAATATCCGCCAAACCTAAAATATACTTATTCATTCATGTTATGTTATGCCGATGTATATCATGTTTAAATTAAAAGCATCCTCTCTCAGTATGATTAGTTTTTAGCTTCTCAACACGTGTTATTAACCCTGATTCATTACCCAACAGAATACAATAAGTTCTACATAGTTTTGTGGAGTGTATTATCAATTTAAGCAACTAATCCTTGATTAAGTATCCAGCGGTGACTGCAAGTTTTTTAAGAGTCCTTCATTTTCTGAAAAAATATTAGTCATATATATATATATTGAATAAATACAAAATAGTGGCTAGAGATTCTTTTTCGGTGAAAATCCTGACATCAGTACCTAGGTTGGTGGGTTACCAAATTCAACATTATATGTGGAAAAAAAGGCAGCAATGCTAGTGTATTGTAAAGCTAATAAACACATTCGATTGATCGTTAACATATTTAGCATTATTATTTTCTTGTTAGTGTATATATACTTGAATTTACCCTAGTACAATTATTTTGAGTTTTATTTTTTAAAATTTAAACAGATGAGCAGAGCGGTGAAAGTGTTCGGCCATTAGTTGCTGATCAAAATGTCAACCCGTCAGCTGATGAAATTAGGAAAGCAAAGAAACGGGCAGCTGACAAGAAATATCATGATGGACAGAAGGTTGATGAGCAGAATGATCCCGTCCCCTCTGTTTTTTTCTTCTCCTTTTAAACTCCTTAGATAGTTAATTTATCTTCTTCTTTTTTTATCGTTTTATATATATCCACGTGCAGCGAAAAATAGAGGACATGGAGAGGCAGTCGAAAAAGATGAGAGCAGATTATGATGAGTTGAAGGGCTTACATTTTTACATAACTGGAAAACTAGAGCAGGCGCTAGCAGACATGGAGCAAATTAAAGAAGGTTATTGGTCACTGCAGAAAGTAGTTAAACAACAAGAAGCCTTGATCAACATGCTGCAAACACCTGTAAGTATGCGGTTTCTCTTCCTGCATATATGGATATCATTTTGCACGCATGCACTAATAGTTCCGTGAGGTTTCATTAACATCCATGCATGCACCTGAAATTATATATTTCTTATATGCATAGAGAGTGAAAGTACCAGAGTCTCATCTTGAAGATGGATGGTAGTTTTTTTTTAATAGAGACTGAATAGAATAACACACATGTTCGTATTGTTCTTTCCATGATCAAAAGCCCTAAATTAATGGTTTTGTATGTATAGATATTGAGTTTGTATTTAGAAACCAATCACTTGTGTACTTTTTTAAATTTTCTAGTCACTACTGTGATCGATGTAAAATCATGGCTCACGGTTTTTTAAGTTAAAAATCCATTTTTAACATATTTTCTCAAAAAAACACAGCACACACCTATAATAAACATTATAAAAATCTTACTAAACATTATGATCACCTAACAGTCTTAAAACACCTCATAATCACCTGAAAAAATCAAAATCAATCTAACCTAAACTTTAACATTGGGTTTTTAATGAATTATTTTAATTTTAATTTTATCATTTAATATTAAGATTGATTTTGAATAGGTTTTATTTTTTATCATATAATTAATATAAAAGAATATTATTGAACCGATTAACTGAAATTGATCCAATATTGTCTCAGTATATTATTTAAAACAAATATGAGCTTTGTTTTTTTTAAATGTCAAATTGTTTTTTACTGGTAGTTTAGGCTGACTTTGCACCAGCATGTCTAGTCATTTATTTATTTTTGAAAAAAAAAACTGTCAAGTAAACCAAGTCACAATTTTTTTTTATTTTTTTTAAATGATTTCATTTGAAATGCAAACTTGAAAAAAACTGAGTCTATAATTTTATTTTAACTTGCCGAAAGGTTGGAAATGTGGTTGAAGTTACATTTAAAAATAATTTTTATTTAGAAATGTATCAAAATGATATTTTTTAAAAGAAATTATTTTTGATAAAAACACTAGAAAACTTTAATCTAAAATAAAAAATTACAATAATTTTATTTTAACTTGCCGAAAGGTTGGAAATGTGGTTGAAGTTACATTTAAAAATAATTTTTGTTTAGAAATGTATCAAAATGATAATTTTTTAAAAAAAAATTATTTTTGATAAAAACACTAGAAAACTTTAATCTAAAATAAAAAAATTACAATAATTTAAAAAAATACTTTTAATATACAATACAAACTGTGCTATATGTACAAAATTTCGTGGTTGCAGCTCGTACCTGGAACGACTGGATTTGAAACTGGACAGTTAGGGTTGCCTGTTGTTCATCACCAGCCAGGAGGCCCGGTCATTCCAGAGTCATTGCCTCTATTACGTCAAGGGGGGCTGCCATATGTATGTCTCCATTTTAACTACTTGCATCCTATTTATATTTTTTCATGAGGAAATAATTATTGATCATTGCTTTTGTTTTAAAAATTATAAAAAAGCAAATAATTGAATTGTCAATTTTGTAAAAAAACTTCATGGTTTTAAAAAAATTATAATAACTATTGCTGGTTTTGCTGGGTTTTTTTTCAACAAACAAAACAAGAATAACATAAATTTTATCTATGCTTTCAAAACCTTAAAATTAAAACAAAAGACAAAAACTTCAATGATATCATACCATGTCTTAATTTTTTTGTTTGTTTTCGAATGTGTGCTAACAGTTTTTTATTATTATACACGGTGGAACAATGTTGAGCAGCCACCTTTAAGTGGTGGTGGTTTGACTCCCGGTGCTGATCTGTTCGGTAGTCATGGTTTGAACTACACTTCTTCGCCTGGAGCAGCAATGGTGTCCGGTAGCTCACTGATGGGAGGGTCATTTGCCCCCGGAGGCTTGTTGTGCTTAACAAATTGTCCACAAAGATGAGACAAATTAGGGTGGTCAGAAGTAATAATGGTGGTTGTCTTTTCTGTGCTAGTTATAACACGGAAGGAAAGAAAATGATTATTGGTTGTATATTCTCTCAAAACATTTTGAAATCAGTCCTGCAGGATTGCAACTATGTTGAGTTAACCCTTATACTTCTCCTATTATTCACAAATCATAACCAACCTAATAGATGTTTTTTCCCACAAAAAAATCTCCAGCTGCCATCCTTTGGTGTAGGGGATCAGGGAAGCACATCGTTCAACGAAGATGTATGTCTTTTTACTATTATTTCTTATTTCTCTTACACTAAATTAGTATTCACTGTGTTATTTTTGTTTCAGTTGAACTAGTTTCTGGACGGGTGCACTGCCTCAGTTGAATATCATAAATCAGAGATAGAATCAGTACTTGAGCCCATTTCACATGATTAGGTAGCTGCAATCAGAGCTTCACACGACTTGGAGTGGGTGAGGCACCAAACCTCTCTTTCTATTTTTTCTTGAAAATCGTATAATATTCTTTATATTATTGTGTTCTAATTAATCATTGTAAATTGTAAATATATAGGAGAATCTTGATGTTTGATGACTTATTAGTGTTTTGATAACAGAGACACTCAGGGATATGAATATGCATGGAGACAACAAGCAACTGGATGATGAGGAGAGGGAAAGCAAGGAGAATGGAAGATTGTTTGTTAGCGTTGTTTTATATCTAGTTTTTCTTGAAGATTTTGGGAGATACTATCATGGCTTTTCGTGTTTGTTTTATCTTCTTTATTTTGATTGTGAAAGTACTCTGATTCTAAGTTATGCGTGATTAAATTGAAGTTTTTGAAATTAAAATTGTCTTTCGTATCATTGATTTAAATGAATTGCTAATTATATAACACGAAACTTTTTAGCTATTTATTGATTTGCTCATTGAAAAAATATTTTTTAAAAAAAAAATATGATTTTTTGTGTTTTAAATTAATCTTTTTTAATTACAAGTGATGGACATGAATCGAAAACCATAAAATCATGACGAATGAGAGCATATAGCCATGGATTTATAGTGTAGACGAGTACAATATCTTTTTTTTTCCTGCAGTCCTCCTACTCTGTCGCTTGGTCAATAGTGAATGCTGACCCGTGAGAGCATACATATAAATACAGTAACGTGGGCCTTGCTCAAAAATACGGGCGGGGGTACATACCCCAAAAGCCCGGGAAAAATGGCCAGCCCCACGTACAATGCCAATCTAAACGAAGCCTTCAGAATATGCAAGCTTTTACATGGTGTTTCTACACAAATGAATGGTTCGGTAAATATGAGTGAGTATTGTATTTCTAATATAAAAACGTTTTAAAAGTATGTTTATATTGAAAAAAATATTAAATTGGGACGGTATTCCAATATTAATATTGTTTTAGTATTTTTAAATATTTTTAATATGTTAATATTAAAAATAAAAAATATTTTAATTGATTTTCAAATTAAAAAATATACTTATCAGACAAGTTCTAGAACATTCAATTGAACCCCATCATTTTATCCAAGAGTTGTGGTGAAATCTAGCTACACTTTAATGTTGATGTTACGGAGCTAAGAAATTAACCTTGGGGTCTAATTAAAACAAATAATTAGGGGTATAAAATTCTAAAACTTTTTTATAGTTATGACTAAAATTCTAATTTATTGAAGGGAGGCTGGAAAGAAATATTTCCTTGCAATGGGACCCATGAGTTGTTTTTGAATTATAAGTTGTTTGTCTTTGTGTTTCAAAAATTCTTTTAAAAATATAATTTCTTTTAATTTTCTTCTTTGGTCCAAATATATATATATATATATATATTTGGATAATTTTAATATTCTAATAACAAAAATAAATTTTAAAAAATATAAAAATATATTATTTTGATGTATTTTCAAATTGGATATAACTTGAAGGAGATTTGTTTCAAAGTTTTTTTTTTTTTTAAAAAAGATAGTATATATAGTTGAAAGCAAGGAGAAAAATGAACAGAAATAATTCATGTATTATGAATATATCTTGTTTTGATCCTTGATTTGCTAAGTTCAGTCGAATCATCTATTTAAACATGAAACGAAGTAAATACATAAATATTGTTAGTTAAGCATTTTAGCTCCTCCTCACATGAGCTATCAACCCTAATTTATTACCAAATATATCAGTAGGTTAACATGTTTATATATTTATTGTAAGTGAGCTTTGTAATAGGAAGGATGATTCACCCATATTATATTGATTGATGATTGTTTTATGGATATTTATATGTGGAAAAAAACATTAATAAATACAAGCACTTGAACTTTTTTTAAGAGCCTAACACGCTGAGCTGAGCTAATGGTAGCTCGAACAATGATAAATAAATACTAGCATAGAAGCAACGATAATATAGATGGAGGCCATTCGAGTTATGAATGTTGGCATGTGCTAGCAATGTTGTTGTGTAGACACAATTTTTCTTTTATCAAAATTGTATTGTAATCTATGAGTGCTTTATGCGGTTATTCAATAATACATGCTTGAGATAATTAATTGAATAATTTCTTGATTATTATAACTTGAATTGTTCATTCCTCTCCCGGTCAAATTTTTTTGTTGGCTTTTTTCATAAAAAAATAATAATGCAGTTTCTCAATATTTTTTTTATTTTATTGAAAATCTAGCCTCGTTTTTTTTTTTTTTTTGGATTTGCTTTTTGCATTGCCGGTCTCAATCTCATGACTATAATAAAGAGTTTTGAAGGTTAAAATTGGTTGACTTGTGTCTTTTTTTTATGTCTTTTCTTTAAAAAATTAAAATCATCTTTGAATATATATTTTTTTAGAGTTGGTCTTTGTATTTTTTTTTCCCACTTTCTTTTTTGTGGGGTTATAATAAAATGGAAAAAAAAATCAAAGTAATAAGAATCAAAATTGAAATAAAAAATAAAAATAAATTTTTGATTGAAAGGTAAAATTGAAAAGAAAAATTAATCTAACAAGAAGACAGAAAAATACAATCCAAGAAATAAGGGAGAAAAATAGCATATTTCAAATTAAATTTGAAAGATGAAGTTGAAAACAAATTAAAATTCTATAAAAGAATTAAGAATAAAAAGAATAAATACTAAATTTAATATCATAAAAATAAAAGAATAACTGTAAAGATTATTGAGCATGTGTTGACAGGTGTTTTTCCGAAGGATTTTAACTTTTATTAATAGTATATATTTTTTTTACAATTTCTTTTTATTAACATGAATATCTGAATTAAATTTCATACAAATTAACTAATTTTATGAGCCCTAAACCTCAAATCAAGACCCTAACTAGTGATCTGTAAATAGCAATCCTATAACCTCACCTGTGCAGCTACACTCTTTCATTGATCCCATGTTGTTCCCTCCTCATTGCATGTTTTGAGTTTTGAAATAAACCTTCTTTGCTATTAACCAGAAATTTATCAGCCACTCGATGAAGGAGGCTTTCACGTGGTGGACCCATAATATACAATGTAATATTTTCAGAAAGTCTTCGTCGTTTTTTTTTTTTGTTTAAAAAAAAATCACAGTCTTTGTTTACATTTTAAGTCTTGGTCAATAATTCATACTGATATGAACGAGTGGCTCTTAGGATCAACAAATATCACCAAACCTGCACAAGACTTGCTGCTGTTCTCAGTTTCTCGATCAACAGACTTGGACCCTTGATATTCATCGTTGCGAACTTGAATATTCTGTTTTATTTTTCCTGCTCCTGATGATCAACATTTAGGCATGAGTGGTATGTTTAAGTCTGTCACTGTTTGTTTCTCTACTTCTCTTGATTCTCGCTTGTTTTTCTTTCCTGACTCAAAATATTTTCCAGGAATGAAGATGAGAGAGAGAGAGAGGTAGAAGATGCTGGAGGCGTTGTTAACAACGAAAAAGAAATTCCACGATTCAAAAGTTTGCAGATGTTTTGCAGCTTATGCGATCTATCAGCTTGAGCATTCGATGGAACTGCATGATTTGAGTGAATCTACCACATCAGAACTGGGATGGCAAAATGCAAGAAAGAGACTCACATTTACATGTGGCCAGGTACTGTCATATAATTGACCAGGCAAAATCAAGTAACCGAACCAGGCGCAAGGAAGAGGAGGAGGAGGAGAGAGAAAGAAGGAGAGCCCAACCTGAAAGACCCAGCCCAAATGGAGCGGTGGACGAAGAGGAAGGGAAAGGCCCATACCATCTAGCAGAGAAAGGAAAAAGGCCGATGTAACAACTTGATGGGCCAAATGGCCTAGATTTCGTCGAAGATTTTAGAAAACGAAAACAATAGACAAGGTATAGCCCAGTACTATTCAAATCCAAGTTGCCACTTACTAATGTATTTTTCTACCTTGTTTTACTGAGAGTTATCGCATTGTGAATTAAATTTTTATCTCGTCTAACAATAAAATATTATTATTGTTTCTCTCTTAATAAATACATCAAATAAGACCAAAGCAAACAATCTGCGGTGGTGCAATCGTGTGAACCCTCGTATGATATCGATCGTTTCTCGTGCATCTTCGCTCGATTTTGTGAGGATATATTGTCTACCTCTCTTACTCTGTTCATACACTATTTCTCGTGCATCTTCGCTCGATTTTGTGAGGATATATTGTCTACCTCTCTTACTCTGTTCATACACTATTTCATCAACTACTGAACCTTCTCTCTCTAGATTGTTGTCCTTTTATTTCTTGCAGATGCCACCCAATTCAATGGAAGCTTTATCTGAACTTGTCGGAGGTACAGTACGATCCGTGTGTGTGTGTGTGTGTGTGTGATAAATAAGTATTTAGTTTGCTAGAATCCTAATCTGTACGAGCATCATTTCTAACTTATTTTCCCCAAGCTAGCCTGATTTTGTGTGTTGATGTTGTTTGGTTTCCACGTAATTCTAAATCTTTTTTTTTTAAATAAAATAAAACAAAACAGATGGCATGTCTAATCGTCATTCAAACACTTTGGAAGGTTACCCTGTTGAAATCAATGAGAGTCGAGTATAACTTGAAGGAGATTTGTTTAATTAAGGTTTTTTTTTTTATCAAAGTAAACAAACGGAGTTGAAAGTAAAGAGAAAAATGAACAGAAATTCATGATAGTATTATGGATATATCCTGTTTTGATCATTAATTGCTAAGTTCAGTCGGATCAATAATTAATTAAGCAACTGATTATTGATTAGGGAGCTAAGAGTGATTATATAACAGCCCTTTCCTTTTTTGGAATTATATTAATCACAGGTAGCATCTAAATTAGATAAATCCGGTGCAAATATTAACAGTGGCACCTACATTTAGAATCCATTAATATGTTGGTGAATCACCAAATACATCCATATACATTGATTGGTGACTCTTTTATGGATATTAATGTATGGAGAAAACAAAAAATACTAGGATTTCGAAGCCGACGCATTCAAGCAATACTTAACTTATTTGGCGAGTTTTTTTTTCCTGACAGTGTATATAATTGAACCCTATTACTATTATTATTTCGAGTTTTGTTCTCCTAAGTTTTAAACCCGTTAACACAGGTGACCAGAATAATCAGATTGTCCTGCCATTAGCTGCTGATCATAATGATCAAGTTGTCCAGCCATTAGCTGCTGATCATAATGATCAAGTTGTCCAGCCATCAGCTGCTGAAATTAAGAGAGCAAAGAAACGGGCAAGAAGGATGGAATATCTTGATGGAAAGAAGGTGCAAGTGAATGAGAAGTATCTCAACTCCATATTTTTTCTCTCTCTTTAAACCCCATAAATAGTTAATCTATCCTTTTCTCATTCTGTAATTCTATGTGTAGCAGAAGATAGAAGACGCTGAGAGACAAATGGAATACATGAAGGCGGATTTTGCTGGGTCGGAGAAAGAGCTTGCCTGCTTAATTGGAAAACTAGATCAGAAGCAAAAAGACTTGGAGCGAAGTACAGGAGCTCTAAGGCTACTGCAGCAAAAAGTTGAACAACAAAATACTATGATCAACATGCTGCAACAAGTACTTGTAAGTCTGCGGTTTCTCTTCCTACACTAATAGTTAACATCCATGCATACACCTGACATTATTTCTTCTATGCAAACACACTGAAATTGTGTGGATAGAGAGTGAAGTTACTGCATTCTCCCCTTTGAAAATGCATGGATGGTAGTTTTTTCGTGGGTGGAGAATATAGAGAATAAACTATTATATGATTGAAAAATACTCTAGAAAGGGCTTGATTGCAAAACCAATACATTAAATGACTAAATCGTGTTTTCTTAAAACTGAAAGTAAAAATTACAAACAAAGACTATTTAGGATACAAATACAGGGACTAAAATGAGTTTTTAAAAACTTAAATGGACTAAAACAAGGATTTATGAAAGTCTCGTGAAGAGTATACAATCAAACATAGTATCAAATTCCATTCCTAAAAAAAAAACTTGAAAAGATCAGCATGCACAAAATTCCTATAAAAATAATCTAGACAACCAACATTCTTTATTTAATTTCCACGTCATGAGCATAATATCGATGCACACATTTGGATCCTCTTCTCTGCTAATGTAAAAACAACACTCTTGACAATACATTAACTCGTTTCCTCCTTTATATACATATATATTATCTGTAACGTGCCTATATGTATGTACACCATTTTTATAGTTCCCCGGGGAGGCAGAGCCCACCAATTTATCAGCCTGGAACAACAATGAGGCCAGGAGGGCCAACAATTGAAGATCCACTAGGGTTGCCTCGATCACATCTTCCTCAGGGGGGCACATGTATGTCTCCATTTTCTTTATAATTACTGGCGTCCCGTTTCTATTGTCATGGAGAAATAATTACTTAGTTGATATCATTTTTTTTTTTTTACCTTTTAAAAAGTATAAAAAAGCAAGCAATTGTACTGTCAGTTTTTTTTTTTTTTAAAAAAAAAAGAGTGATTTTCAAAAATTATTATAACAGTTGTTGGTTTTGCTTTTTTCATCAAAGAAAAAATATACATATGCCTTAAAAAAATCTAAAAGCTAGAACAAAATATGCCAAACAATCTATTTATTTATTTAATTTTGTCTAAAATTGGTCCTGACAATTTCTTTTTTTTATTATTATTATAATCAGGAAAACAATAGTGAGCCATCCAACTCAAGTTATGGTGATCGATTTCTTAATGTTAATGATTGCTCGAATAGTGATTGATAAATAATGCTATCAAAGCAGCGACAATATAGACGAGTGGTATTTGAGTTATGAATGACAGCATATACGAGCAATGCTGAAAACTATCAGAATATGTATTCTATCTATGAGTGTTTTATGAAGTTCTTTGACAATATTGTATCGATTGAATAATTGCTTCATTATTATAACTTGAATTGTTCATTCCTCTCAATATTATATTTTTTTGTTGGCTTCTTTTTTTTAGAATAATAATAAGAATTTGATAATTTTTATTTAAGAATTGACTTTGTTGTTTTTTTGTGTTTTCCTTCTAGATGGCTAGCATCAACCTCATGGCCACAATCATGAGTTTTGAAAGTAAAACTTGGATGGTTTTTTTTTTTTATGTTTTTTTTTAAAAACAAATCATCCTTTAATATTTGTTTTTATAGAGATAATCTTTGTGTTTGTTTCTCACTTTTCTTCCATGGGGTTACAAAAAATTTGTTTCTATTGTTAGAGGGTTAGTAGATTAATCCTGATCGAATCATATATTTTCTAAAATATTTTAAAAAAAAATTAAGCCTCAATATTTTTTTTATTTGCCTTCTACACAATAAGTCTTGGTCTTGGTCTCATGATCACAGCCATATGTTTTAAAGATTAATGTGAATTGATTTTGATTTTTGTATTTTTTTTTAATTTTAATATTCAATACTTATTTATTTATAGAATCGTTCTTCCTTCTAATCAAGTGTTCATGTTCAAGAGGTTAGCGTGTTTATACAAGTTGATCCGAGTCTTTTTTTCACTGTTATCTTTTTATCAAATATTAGTTTATTTGTAATTGATATATTTATATGTAGAAAAATTGCAATGTAAAATCTTCTGTATTCATTTTTTTTGTTTTTACTTATCTGATTAAGTAATAATTTCAAGTTCCTATGGTTTTTATTTTTCTAAAAATAAAAAAATACTTATGGTGGGTGCAGGGTGTCGCCATTGGTTTTTTGCGCACATCCATCCTCTGAGATGGGGGCATGGAAAAAAGTTTTGTTATAACTATAAAATTATTATTATAATTTTTAGGAGTCATCACCTAATATTAAGGTCACTAGAAAACTTAATGGTCTGCGAGAGACTAGGTAAGGAGACTTGTTGTTCAAAGAAAAGATACATCACCTTAATACACCCTACTTAAGACAAACCACATTGTTGTTTGATTATTTTTCTAAGTCTTATTTTTATTCGTTGGTCTTTTATAAGATTTGAAGTAGATATCTCTCTGTGAGAAAGTCTTTATCTCATTGAGTAAAAAACCTAATTGTTTTAATATTCAAATTTTAGCGTTGCATTTGTTGTATTTTAAATATTTAAGGTTGTATTTTATAATGTGGTTTTACACCCCAAATATTAAAATATATAGCTAAATAAAACGAGCAAAATAGTTGGTGAAAGATTTTTAATATTCTGGTCAAACTCTAACGGATAATCACAAATTGATTACAATATTCATTTTATATTTTAAGACATGAGAAAATATGTATTTTTTTGTGAAAAACATGCCCATAAAAATTTTAGGATTTGCCCATATACTCGAGGAAATTTTTTATATATATATTTTTCAAATAAAGATTTTTTATTTTGTTGGAAATTTCTGAGAAAAATGAAATTGTTTTTATACCAAGTCTGTATACTTTAACATAGATCTACGAACCAATATTGAACAAAAAATGGTGATAAAACCTACAATGAAATCACAAAAATTTTGAAATTGAAATTTAACATTTTAGGATTTTTTATGTTTATTTTTTTTTCTAGCTGAGCCATGTTCAACTCGAATGCTCAGTTTGGGCTAGACCGTAGGCCGAGTCTAGCTCTAAGAAAAAAAAGTTCATCCATATATTGAATAAATAATGTAAAGTGAATTAATTCACTCTATACTATTCATGATTATTGGTGGTGGAGTTTTGGAGTTGATGATTTTGGGTGAAAAAATAAAGTATTTACCTTTATTTTCCATAGGTGAGTGGTGGTCGAAGATTTTTTAGTGTTGCAAGGAAGAGTTTGGATGGATGACAGTTCTTGACATAGCTGGAGATGGTGCAAATAAGGATCTGAAGTGGCTGCCAAAATTAGAGGGGGGTTTGGGTTTTGAATGGTTTCTTTTCAAATTTGGCTTTTGAATTCTCCTCCCTCGAGCCATAGATTTTGACTTTATTTATAGTTGGTGGACTAGGGTAATCTCTTATTTACTAGAGTAAAATTTTAGTCATTGATTAAATGTAGAGTCATACCACTTGTTGACTCAAAATAGATGTCTCGGGCTGTCAAATTTGTTGTCTATAATAGATTGTATGAGTTGTCAATGTCATCACCCAATTTCTGGGTCATTCCATAAAATATACCAAAAAATAACAAAAATAAAATGAAAGGGGTTGGTGTTGGCGGAAAAATCAAGACAAAAATTTCAAACGTTTTCGAGAGCCCAATCATATCTTTTTTTACCCGAAAATGAAAGAATGCAGATTCAAGACTAAAATAATTTATTATTGGATAAATCTATATAAAAATTAAGTCAGAAGACATAATTATATTTTTATGGACCAATTTGATTTAATCATCGATCAATTTAAAGTATAATTATGCTTCAGATTTAATTGAGAGCTCAATTGAAGGTTTTAATTAAGCGCAAAGGCTTAATTATACTTAAAATGGGTCGAATTAATCTAATTAAGGGCTTGATTGCTGAGAAATTAAATTTGAAAGCATAATTCGGGTTAAATTAAGAAAATCAAGATTTTCGGTGACAAAACTCTTCGGGATTAATTGAGAGCCCAATTGAAAGATTTAATTAAGCGCAAGAATGATTTTGTATATGTGTAACTTTGTATATTTTTTATTCATGTAATATTATACTATATATAAAAGAGGTCAGGGATGTTAGAGAATAATATAAATTATATTTTGGGGTCTCATCTAATAGAGAATAATATAAATTATATTTTGGGATCTCACCTAATAGCTTGAACTTTAAGGTGAGATAATTTTTTAACATGATATCAGAGCCTTGTTGACATATTGGTCATGAGTTCGAATCTCACCACCGTCATTCTATTTGATAAAAATCAAGTACAAGATAGTGTGAGTTTGTGCAAGTTTCAGGGCCAAAGTGCGTTCACTTGAGGGTGTGTATTACAAAATAATATAAATCATATTCTGGGACCTCATTTATTAGCTTAAGCTTTTAGATGAGATAATTCCTTAACAAGAGAAAATAGGGATACTGGAAGATTGTTTGCTGGTGTTGTTTTTTATCTAGTTTTTCTTGAAGATTTGGGAGATACTATAATGGCTTTTCATGTTTGTTTATCTTTTTTATTTTTATTTTGAAAGTACTATGATTCTAAGTTATGTGTGATTTTTAAAACCTGCAGCTGCCAATGCCAAGCACATCTTTCCTTGAAAATGTATGTCTCTTTATATTGTTTCGTCTTTCTCTTTCACTAAATTAGTACTCACTATGTTATTTTGGTTTGAGAATGACTGGTTTAAGTACCAGAAGATTGTTTGTTGGCGTTGTTTTTTATCTAGTTTTTCTTGAAGATTTTGGGAGATACTATCATGGCTTTTCGTGTTTGTTTGATCTTTTTTGTTTTGATTTTAAAAGTACTATGATTCTAAATTATGCATGATTTTGAAAATCTATAGCTGCCAATGCCGAGCACATCTTTCCTCGAAAATATATGTCTCTTTACTATTGTTTCCTTTTTCTCTTTCACTAAATTAGTACCCACTTTGTTATTTTAGTTTGAGAAGGGTTGGTTCAATGACCAGTACAATGCCCCCACTCGAATGACGTAAATTGAAGATAGAATCATTACTTGAGCCCTCTTCACACAATTAGTTAGCTGCAATTAAAGATGCATGGATGATAGTTTTTTTTGTGGGTGGAGACTATAGAGAATAGTACACATTTGTATTGTTCTTGCCATATTAGTAGTTCCTTATTTAAAGATATTGATTTTTTATTTTGAAACCATTAATCACTCGTGGAGTTTTAAAATTGTAACACATTACAAGCATAACATAAGAATAAACTATTATATGATAGAAAAGTACTCTTGAAAGGGCTTGATTGCAAAAACAATACATTAAATGACTAGATTGTGTTTTTCTTAAAACTACGAGTAAACATTACAAAGAAAGACTATTTGTGATACAGATACATGGACTAAAATGAGTTTTTAAAAACTTAAATGGACTAAAACAAGGATTTATGAAAGCCCCGTACAAAGTATACAATAAAAAATAATATCAAACGAGCCATAAACCCGCGCTCCGCTGTAGGGATTAAATTTTTTTTATCTGAATTTAACATATAATTTTGTATTTTATATTTTGATTTTTATTCTTTTATTTTTTAAGTTTAGTTTCGATCCCTTGATTTTTCCGGTCCTTCTAAGATAATTTAAAATTTTTTATTTGTATCTATACACCTTTGCACTTTGTTTAGATTTTTAATTTTTATTGTTATTTTTATTTGTATTAAATGCAACTCGTGTTAAAAAACATAGTAAGTTTAACTTTGATGATGTAAAATTAAGTGAAATTCTTTTCTATGCAAGTATAGTTAACTGTGAAATGTTTGAAACACTACCGCAGGTGACTCTTTTATTTTGTCTTATTTGAGGCTACAAAAATTATTTTACTGTGCACTAAAAAAGTAAAATTATCGGGACACCCTCACTAACAATTCTTGGTTTTTGTCTTATTTAAGGGTATTATAATTATTGTAATGTGCACAGAAATGAAAAAAATTGAAAATACCTTTGATACCATGACATTATTTTAAACATATTTTGACATAATAAAATGAATATATAAAAAAAATATTATATATTTTTAGAAGTTCTACGACGCCGTACGCATCATCCGAAATGTGCATGAGTTTTGAAATTGACACATGACTGAAGATGCGCCCATAACACTGCTATAAAAAATATAATTAAAAATTGGTAAATTACCAATACACACTAATAACCAACTTTTGGTTTTTATCTTATAGGGTTATATAAGCTTAAGTTGGCTAAGAGACCATGGTTATAAAAAAAAATATAATTGAAAGGAAAAAAAATTAAGTGTGAAAGCACTATAGCAATCCATATTATTTTTTAAAAAAATTGGCTTAGGAATTAGTCGTGGTGTGCTTAAGCTGGTCCGGAGATTCCTATCATAAAAAAAATATTATAAGTGAACAAAACAAAAATATAAAAAAAAAAGTATCGGCGGGAAAGCACTTTAGAAAAACAAATATGGGTCTAGGGATTGTAATGGTACACATAAGTTGGTTTGAACACCCTGATTATAAAAAAAAATGAATATGAGAATTAATCGTAGTGCGCTTAAGACACCTCAGTTAAAAAAAACAAAAAAAAATATCAGTGGAAAGTGTCGCGACGGCGATTTTTTCGCGCTTCGCGCCCCGCCATAACGGCGCGCGGTGAAAATGGGGTGTTTGTTTTATAGCCGTAAAATTTACGACTATAATTATAAGGAGTCGCCACCTAGTATTAAAGTTACTAGGAACCTATTGGTCTACGTGAGTCTGGGTAAGGGGACTTGTTGTGCAAGGGGAAGACGCATCATCCCCCAATGCACCCTACCTAAGGTAAGCTGCATTGTCATTTGATTGTTTTTTCTAAGTTAAATTTTTTTTACACTGCATAAAAAAAAATTTCTTTTTTTTATCTGCGGGTGTAATTTACGATGTAATTTTACACCACAGTTAGAAACTCTCTCTTTTTTTTATTTTATTATTTTTTTTTATCTACGGATGTAATTTATGCTTTTAAATTTACATCGTAGTAAAAATATTTTTTTATCCATGGATGTATTTTACAATGTAAATTTACACCTTCATAGATAAAACAAAAATGGTTTTGATTATTTTTGATATTTTGGCCGAATCCCAATGGATAATCATAAACCGGTTACGATATCCAATTTTGTTTTAAAACATGAGAAAGATGCAATATTTTTTTTACTAAAAATATGCTTGAAAAATCTTGGAATTCGGCCGTATGCACGAAAACAACACATTTTATATTTTTTTGAAAATCTTTTTTTTTTGTAATAAAAAAGTAGTAAGGAAAATAAAGATAAAAATAAAAATAAAAATATTTTTTTATGTTTTTATGTTTTATTATTTTATTATTTTTTATTATTATTTTTTTTATTTTTTAATGGGCTGGGCTGTCAGCACAGTGGGCTGACAGCCCACCCTGAATGGGCTGGGCTTCCAGCCTTCACGGGCTGGAAGCCCAAAAGTAAATGGGCTGGCCCATGGCCGAAGCTATTGGGTTGGGCTTCAGTCCCCACGGCTGAAGCCCCTTTTTTTTTTTTTTGGGTTCAAACCCAACTATCACGATGGCGGACCAAAAGTCCGGCAGCTCACGCAGTGAACAAGGATGGGCTCAACGTCTCCTGCTCACATGCAAAGTGAACGATGGCAAAGGATGATGAACAGAAGGGAGGATTTTCGAGTATGATAAAAGGCTTACTGTTAGCACCGTTGGGTAGAGGAGATCGAGGTGATGATTCCTCGTCGAGTGGCGCGCCAAGTGGCTGTGGTGGCGGAGGAAGCTCTGGGTTCGGGGCTTACGCTTGTACTGCTGCAAGTGGTCTTGCTTCACGGAGAGTGGGGTTGAGTTTCTGGCGTCGAGGGGAGATTTATGTGGTGATAAGGGTGAACTTGGGTGGATTAAGCTGGTGGCCGGAGTGGAGAGAGAGAGAGAGACGGGAACCTGCAACTAGAGAGAGAGAATGGTGCAGACAAAAAAAAAAAGGATGATTTCTTGTTTCAGGTTCGTTGGGGCGTGTTTTTGATGCCAAAATCACTGTAAATTGTCTAAAATCTCTTCCTCCTTTCTCTGTTTTTTCCCAGTTTTTCTCTGTGTTTTTTTTCTCTCGGCCCTTTGCCCCCGTTTTTTCTCCCTTTTCCTCTTCAATTTTCTCCCTATTTATAGGCTAACCTTGCAACTTGCAGGTATGGGATTGATGTCCAGAACATGGTGTTTTCAGTGGGTAAGTTGCAGGGTAAGGTAGCTTGCAGGGCATGGCTGCCGGCATGCCATGTCCAGTCAATTCAGGTCTCTCTCTTTTTTTTTTTTTTTTTTGTAAAATACACTAAAAAAATGATTTATCACAAAAAGCATTTTTCGGCGAGAAGAATGATGTTTTTACCTTCAATTTTAGCTTCCAGTTCCACCCAAAAAGTTTCGTCGCCGAAAATTCCGATCGTCTCAATTTTAACCCAAATTAGGCTTCCAAAATTAATTTTTCAGTACTCAAGCCCTTAATAAAATTAATTCAACCCATTCAAGTATAATTAAGCCCTTGCGCTTAATTAAATCCTTCAATTGGGCTCTCAATTAATTCGGAAGAGTTTCGTCACCGAAAATCCTGATTTTCTCAATTGAACCTAGATTCGGCTTCGAAACTTAATTTCTCACTAATTAGGCCCTTCATAAAATTAATTTGACCCATTTAAAGTATAATTAAGCTCTCGCGCTAAATTGAATCCTTCAATTGGGCTCTCAATTAATTCGGAAGAGTTTCGTCACCGAAAATCCTGATTTTCTCAATTGAACCTAGATTCGGCTTCAAAACTTAATTTCTCACTAATTAGGCCCTTAATAAAATTAATTTGACCCATTTAAAGTATAATTAAGCTCTTGCGCTAAATTAAATCCTTCAATTGGGCTCTCAATTAATTCGGAAGAGTTTCGTCACCGAAAATCCTGATTTTCTCAATTGAACCCAGATTCGGCTTCGAAACTTAATTTCTCACTAATTAGGCCCTTCATAAAATTAATTTGACCCATTTAAAGTATAATTAAGCTCTTGCGCTAAATTAAATCCTTCAATTGGGCTCTCAATTAATTCGGAAGAGTTTCGTCACCGAAAATCCTGATTTTCTCAATTGAACCCAGATTCGGCTTCGAAACTTAATTTCTCACTAATTAGGCCCTTCATAAAATTAATTTGACCCGTTTAAAGTATAATTAAGCTCTTGCGCTAAATTAAATCCTTCAATTGGGCTCTCAATTAATTCGGAAGAGTTTCATCACCGAAAATCCTGATTTTCTCAATTGAACCCAGATTCGGCTTCGAAACTTAATTTCTCATTAATTAGGCCCTTCATAAAATTAATTTGACCCATTTAAAGTATAATTAAGCTTTTGCGCTAAATTAAATCCTTCAATTGGGTTCTTAATTAATTCCGAAGCATAATTACACTTTACATCGGCCGACGATTAAATCAAATTGACCCATAAAAATATAATTATGTCTTCCAACTTAATTTCTATGCAGATTTATCCAAGAATAAATTATTTTGGCCTTGAATTTGCATTTCCTTCATTTTTGGGCAAAAAAGAAGTACGACCGAAAACGTCCAAAATTTTCCATTAATTTTTCAACACCAACCCCTTTTATTTTATTTTATTTATTTATTGGTATATTTTGGGGAATCACCCAGAAATTGGGTGATGACAGTTGCCCCCCTCTTTACAATGCTTACGACTAAAGTCTTGTAAAAGACTTTAAATAGTAAGCGTTGTAAAGAAAAAAAAGAAAATGGATTTATCAAACCAAGAAATGGTCAATCCATCCAAAATGAGAATGAGGGCTATAAAGCGCACTCAGAAAGGAATAGTAAGATAGTGCTAGAAAGCGCACTACCCAAGAATTGGGGCTTAAGGAGGAAAAAAAAAAAAGGATGGAAAATGGCGATGTTTGTGAATGACACAGAAAAATGGTCTTATTGTAAGGGGTGACCTACCCAAGAAATGTAATGAAGACGGTCTCGTTGTAAAGGGGTGACCTGCCCAAGTGAGAATGGTGAAGGTGGTCTCGTTGTAACGGGTGACCTACCCAGGTGAGAATAAAGTTGTTGGTCTCATTGTAATGGGTGACCTACCCAAGTAAGATAGTGACGATGGTCTCATTGTAACGAGTGACCTACCCGGGTGAAAGTGATGAAGATTTCAGGGGAGGGAAGATAGGGCTAGAAAGCGCACTACTTTAATTGATGGTCGAGGGTCTGAAAACGCACTCAAAGATGAGAGGGAAAATAGGGCTGGAAAGCGCACTATTTTAATTGATGGTCGAGGGTTGGAAAACGCACTCAACGACGAGGGAAAATTGGGCTGGAAAGCGCACTATTTTAATTGATGGTCGAGGGTCTAAAAACGCACTCAAAGATGAGAGGGAAAATAGGGCTGGAAAGCGCACTATCTTTATTGATGGTTGAGGGTCTGAAAACGCACTCGAAGATGAGAGAAAATAGGGCTGGAAAGCGCATTATTTTAATTGATTGTCGAGGGTCTAAAAACGCACTCAAAGATGAGAGGGAAAATAGGGCTGGAAAGCGCACTATCTTTATTGATGGTTGAGGGTCTGAAAACGCACTCGAAGATGAGAGAAAATAGGGCTGGAAAGCGCATTATTTTAATTGATTGTCGAGGGTTAGAAAACGCACTCAACGACGAGGGAAAATAGGGCTGGAAAGCGCACTCAAATAAAGGAAGAGATAGGGTTGAATAACGCTCTATCTGTGTTTGTTGAAAGGCTCGCAAGCGCACTTAAGGATGTGAAAGTGGTAAGGGCTCTACGGCGCACACAAGAATAAGTGGAGGTTTGTAAATTACAATTCCACCAAAACATTTTTTAGATTATTAGTGGAAAGATGCCATGCGTGATGGCAACCAAATTTAGCACGTCAAAGAGGTAAGAGCCTGGAGGCGTATACAAAAATGATGAATGAAGGTTCATAAATTACGATTCCTCCAAAACATTTTCTAGATTCTTAACGGGGATGGAATACATGATGATACCCAAAATCAAGGAGATAAAGTTGAAAAACATGCTCAAGGACATGGAGAAGGTGGGAGCGTGAAAGAGCACAAAAATGATGAATGAAAGTTCGTAAACTACGATCCTTCCAAAATATTTCTTAGATTTTGAGTGGGGATGCAATGCATGATGATGCATGTATACTTACCTGAAAGATATAGGTCCCCTTTCTTCTTCCCGACCTTTCTTTCCTCAGGTTGAATCTCTGGCTTTAATGGCTTTTGCTTTTCCTTACTCGAGCCGCAACTTAAGATTCTGACCACTGGAGATGATAGATTTTCCATATCTACATGCCCCCCTGAGTTTGATCCAGATTCTTTGAAAAAGAATAATGGAGCGGCTTCAATTGTATTTGTAGATTGCCCCCTGGTAATGCCCCACAAGTATTTTGGGCTTGAAGAGTAGTGTTTGCATGAAAAGGCTTGGTTATTTGCAAAGATTGTGTTTTTATGCGGGATTTTTAGAATTTCAAAGTCATTCTAAATACAAAAACCATTTTGATTGCCGCATTCAGGTCATATCACAACATTGTTTTGGGCTTCTAGTGTTTGTAGGAAAGAGATGGTTATTTGAAAAAAATTGTTTTCATGTAAGATTTTTGGAATTTCAAAGTTATTCCAAGCATAAAAACCATTTTGATGTTTGTTTAAACGAAAATATTCTCGAAAGAATTCAAGTGATCTCATTGTCAGGTTTTATGTTGACTTTGACAAGAATGTGAAATGATATTTGCAAGTCTTGTATGTCAAGAAGGCTTCGATCAGGTTTGGTGAAGCATTTGTAAGGATTATCTCGAATAAAAAAAAAGCATTGCCTATCGATCCAGATTACTTGTATTTGATCAGAAAGAGCTTTATCAGGCTTGTAGCGTAGGCTCAGGTTGATGGCTACGAAGAAAAGATATTTGCGGGCTCAAAAGGTGTTTAAGGGTTTTCTAGACTAAGGATCACTTAGTGCTCACTCTTAGAACTCTTTTAGTCCTAATGATTGATTTTCATGACCCGCCATGCCCCCCAGCATTTTGTTTGGGCCTTTTATCATGGGTTTTGAATACTATCATGTTGACTCGATTTGTCGTAATGTACTAAAACTCCTTTTATGTTTATGGCCCACAATTTTATTTGGGTTTCTCTTGACATGCCCCTCGGTATTTGTTTAGGCTCTTGAGAATGGGTTTTTTGCAATGCCATCATGTTGACTTGACATGCTCCCAAGAATTTTGGGTTTTTATGTTGGGTCTTTAGTACTACTAAATTGTTGAATTGATTTGCTAGTGTACTAAAACCTTTTTATGTTTATGCCCCCCAGTTTTTTTTTTGAACATCTTTTATCATTGAGGACTATTTTGTAATTGAGAGTTCTTCTCTCTTCGCACTTGCCCCCCAGTGTAGGGTGTGATCCTAGTCAGGGTTAATTATCAGAAAAACAATTATTCAGCTCAAATGAGGACTGCAATGGATATTTAAGACTTTGTGAAGGCATATCAAAGATGGCCTCTCTTCATTTCAAAAACATGCATTCGGGATCGGTAGACTTTGCTTTTCCATGCGAAATATTTTTTGATTTGTTTTTGGGGTTTTTATTTAGCTAAAGACTTAGCTTTATTATGTTGATTTTCGGGATATGAGATCACCCTTCAATGAAATCCTTTGAATTCCCAGAACACATTTGTTAAACAAACATTAATTTGGCATTTCTTTTCGTACTAGACTTTGATTTGCCAAAAATCCTAATGAAAATATAAGATCATGCAGAACAATAGAGGAAAAAGAATACACCAAAAATTCATGGCCAAATTTCAATTTCATTAGATGTCATGAATAATACATTAAGCATAATATTTCTTCACAACATCAGAGTTTACGGTCTGGGCAGATTTTCTCCATCCATGCTAGTTAGAATTAGAGCTCCTCCTGAAAAAGCCTTCTTTACCACATATGGTCCCTCATAGTTTGGCGCCCATTTACTCTGGTCTTCTCCTACTGACATCTTCTTCAATACCAGATCTCCCTCTTTGAATACCCTCGGCCTGACCTTCTTGTTGTAAGCTCTTGCTATCCTGCCCTGGTATAATTGGTGATGGCAAATAGCTGCTAATCTTTTTTCATCAATTAAATTTAACTGTTCGAGCCTCACTTTTGCCCACTCCGATTCATCTAACTCTGCATTTTTCAAGACCCTTAGTGATGGAATCTCCATTTCTAAAGGTGCGACTGCCTCCATCCCATATACTAAGGCATACGGGGTTGCCTCTACAGAAGTTCGAACAGTAGTGCGATATGCGTGCAAAGCGCATGGGAGCATTTCATGCCAATCCTTGTAAGTAACAACCATTTTTTGGATGATTTTCTTAAGATTCTTATTAGCTGCTTCAACGGCCCCATTCATCTTTGGTCTATAAGGAGAGGAGTTGAGATGCTTAATCTTCCATTTGGTGCAAAGTTCGGCAATCAACTTTCCATTAAAATTCTGTGCATTATCAGTCTTGCAGGTAGGCCATAGCGATATACCAAGTCCCTTTCAATGAACTTCTTGACAACCTTTTGTGTTACATGGGCATAGGAATTAGCCTCAACCCATTTGGTAAAGTAATCAATTGCCACTAGAATGAATCTATGCCCGTTGCTTGCCTTCGGGTTGATTGGCCCTATGACATCCAATCCCCACATGTTGAACGGCCATGGTGAAGTCATGTTGAATAAAGGTTTTGGAGGTGCATTTATTTTATCACCATAAATTTGGCATTTATGACATTTCTTAACATATGCCACGCAATCCCTCTCCATCGTCAACCAAAAATATCCAAATCTTTGCATTTGCCTTGCCATCGTATGACCATTGGCATGGGTGGCACAAATTCCTTCGTGGACTTCTTTCAAAGCCTGCCCAATTTCTTTCTCATCCAAACATCTGAGTAGAGTTCCATCAAATGACCTCCTGTATAGGATTTCACCGTCCAAGAAAAAATTTGCAGCCAACCTTCTCAAGGTCTCTTTGTCTGTCTCAGAAGCTTTTTGGGGGTATTCTCGGTGTTTGATATATCTCTTAATATCGTTATACCATGGTTCTCCATCTGGTGACTCCTCAAGTGTGCAACAATGGGCTTGATGATTTCGGATCTTGATGTCAATTGGGTGCATCTTTTCTCTAGCGACAATTTGTACCATTGAAGCTAAAGTTGCCAAAGCATCGGCAAACTGATTTTTGTCCCTACTCATATGAGTGAACTTGATCTCTTCGAATTCACTAGCTAATTTTACAAGGTAGTTTTGGTAGGGTTTCAACTTTTCATCCTTTGTTTGCCATTCTCCTTTTACTTGGCAGATGATCAACATGGAATCCCCAAAGACTTCAAGCTTCTTAACTCTGAGTTCTAAAGCAGCCTCTAAACCAAGGATACATGCCTCATATTCGGTCGTGTTATTAGTGCACTCAAACTGTAACCTCACTGAAAAGGGGTATTGCTTCCCATCTGGGGAAATTATTACTGCCCCAACCCCATTTCCTGATACATTTACTGCTCCGTCAAAATAAAGTGTCCACCACTCACTCATTCTCGTATCATCCCTAATCACCAACACATCTTCATCAGGGAGATCAAAATCTAGAGGCTCATATTCTTCCATGGCATGATCTGCAAGATGGTCAGCGATTATACTACCTTTGACGGCTTTCCTTGTCATAAAAACAATGTCGTACTCTGCTAATAACACTTGCCATCTTGCTATTCTACTTGACAGATAAGGCTTCTCACAAATGTACTTAAGTGGATCTAGTTTGGAAATTAGCCATGTTGTGTAGTACAACATATACTGCCTGAGTCTTCTTGCAGTCCATACCAAAGCACAACATAACTTCTCAATCCTGGTGTATCGAGACTCACAATCGTTGAATTTTTTACTCAGGTAATATATAGCTTGCTCTTTTCTTCCAGATTCATCATGTTGTCCCAACACACAACCCATGACTGCTTCGTGACAGTTAAGTACAAGATCAACGGTCTTCCTGGTACCGGAGGTACCAACAAAGGAGGGTTTTGTAAGTATCTCTTTATCTTGTCGAAGGCCTCCTGACAATCATCATCCCACATTCCAGGATTTTTCTTTCTGAGTAAGCGAAAAATTGGTTCACACGTTACTGTTAGCTGGGATATGAAACGGGATATGTAATTTAAGCATCCAAGAAAACTTCTTAATTCCTTTTCAATTTTAGGCGTCAGCATTTCTTGTATGGCCTTGGCTTTATCTGGATTGACTTCTATTCTCTGGCTACTCACAATAAAACCCAGTAATTTTCCCGTCTTTACTCCAAAGGAGCATTTGGCAGGGTTTAACTTTAACTGGTACTTTCGTAATCTCTCGAATAGTTTCCTTAATATTTGTACGTGGTCTTCCTCAACTTTGGATTTAGCCAAAATATCATCCACATAGACCTCAACTTCTTGGTGCATCATATCATGGAATAAAGCGACCATTGCTCGTTGATACGTAGCCCCAGCATTCTTCAAACCAAATGGCATCACTTTATAGCAAAAGGTCCCCCATGGTGTGACAAAGGTGGTTTTCTCTTTGTCTTCTTCTGCCATCCTAATTTGGTTATAACCAGAAAACCCATCCATGAATGAATATGTGGCATTTTTAGCAGCGTTGTCCACTAATATATCTATATGAGGCAATGGAAAATCATCTTTAGGGCTTGCCTTGTTCAAATCTCTATAATCCACACAAACTCGGATCGTTCCATCTTTCTTGGGGACCACAACCATATTGGCTACCCACTGAGGATAATGAACAACCTCTAAAAATCCAGCATCCCATTGCTTTTGAATTTCAGCTTTTACCTTAGGAGCATATCCGGCCGCATTCGCCTGGTTTTTTGTTTTACTGGTATACTTCCTTCTATTAAAGGGATTTTATGCACAACTATATCAATATCTAAACCAGGCATTTCTGAATAAGTTCAGGCAAAAACATCCATATACTCATGTAAAAGAGAAATCAATTTTCCTCTTTCTTCAGTTGCAATAAGGGTACCGATTTTTAATTCTTTTCTTTCTTGTTCAGTTCCTAAATTGATGATTTCAAGCTCTTCACTCAAAGGTTTCCAAACTTTTTCAGCATTTTCCACCAACTTAGTGAACTCTTCTATATCTTCCTCTGCCCATTCTTCATCATCCAATGCAGTGATGTTATTGAAATTTGGCCAATTATTCTTAGCGTGATAATTTTGTTTGGAAATTTCAAAATCCCTGAAATTGTAAGGTGTGTTTGTGTAAGGTGCTATTTGCAAATGGGAATGAATATGATGACAAAATGCATGATCTTATTGAAAAGAGTGCTCATTTAACAAAGCAAAATATTGCGGCATCGTGAGCTAGATTACCGCCATGATCAAAATAAAACACGTGTTCATGACTAAACAGAAACAATTACTTTTTGAACACAATATGAATTGGCTCCATCTTCCAGTTCTGGAACACTTCCCCTTCAGCTAATTTCCGCACAAAGGACCTTAGAGAGGGGGCTTCGATGTTATATATAGAGAGTTGCGGAAAATCTGTCTCTACCTCCTGGTATTCTAGAGTACTGATGTGCAGATCTCTGATGCCTGCTTTGACTATTTCTGTTGAACTGTGAAAGGTTTCTTGAAGCGGTGGGATGGCAAGGTCTTCATCTTTCGATACTCTTCCTTCGATTTTTGCCATTCTGGCCTCCCTTCTAATCCGAGCAACCCGTTCGAAATCCTCTTTCTTCGGCTTATATCCTAGCCCGAACCTTTGATCCGCACATTTTAATTTTATTCTATTGATTTGCTCTGGCATTCCACTGACAGGGTCCAGCTGAAAAGGGATTCCATTCCGCAAGAAAAATTTGGCAGCCATCTTTGCAGCTTCTGGGATCCTCGGCTTCTTCAACGGAGCACCTTCGAGGATCCATTCCGCATTTACTACTTCGAATGCATGGATGTTTCCATCTTTACAAGCCTCTGTTTCTATGAACGGTACAGCCGCATTTTTTATCATTGATATGGTTTCTTCAGCTTTTACAGTGATTAGCATCCCGTTTGCAATATACTTTAAGCATTGGTGTAACGAAGAAGCCACTGCTCCGCGTGAATCCATGGCCTTCCCAGTAATATACTATAGGATGGATGGATATCCATCACTTGCAGCGTTACCAAGAATACCTGCGGTCCTATACATAGCTCCACCTCAATAGTCCCCACTATCTGTCTTGGTGACCCGTCATATGCTCTTGCCATCATGGTGCTAGGCTTTATGTGTGACTCGTCGATGGGCATTTCTTTCAACATATGCATTGGTAATACATTCAGAGCGGAGCCATTATCAATCAATACTTTTCCAATCAAAACATCTTTACATCGTATTGTGATGTATAATGGCTTATTATGCCCTGTACCATCGGGATCCACTTCATCTTCAGTAAAATACACATAATTTGAAGCTTGTATTCTCCCCACTAAATGCTCCATGGCCTCCAGGTTGATGTCCTGGGGTACATAGGCCTCATTCAACACCTTTTGCAAAGCTTTCCGATGAGATTCAGAACTTAAGATCAAGGAAAATAATGATATCTTAACGGGGGTCTTCTTGAGTTGTTCCACCACACTATACTTACTATACTTCATCAACTTTAGGAATTCATTGGTCTCCTCTTCTGTTACGGGTTTATTTATTTCTTCGGACACGTCGACCACTTCCTTTCCCTTAATCCTTTTTAACTCCTCTGGAGTAAAACATCTACCACTTCGGGTCAAGCCTCCAATTTTGGGTAGAAAGACGAGGGGTTGTCTTGCACCCTGAGATAATGCCCATAGTTGTATGGTATGGCATTATAGTCTTTTTTAGGTGTAACGGTGGGCTTAGTCAAAACTAATTTGGGTATCCCTTCTGGAGTGAACTGGACCCGACATACTTCTTTATCTGACATCTCTGTCACAGACATGTTATCATCTGTAATTGTCTCTATCCGAAACAGACCTCTATTTATCATTTGCATCACATTTTCATAGAAGCCTCGACACTGACTAATAGAATGACCTTTCTGGTTATGATATTGACAACATCTCATGTCATCATACTTTGCTTTTATCAGCATTTGATATATTCTTTCTATCGACACCTTTAAGCTTCTTGGAGACTCGACGTCCAACATATTTACTGATCCACTACCCGAAGCATGACTAGGTAGTGGATTGGTGCTTATATTTGGGGGATCTTCGAATGTTATCCATCCAGCTTTAATTAATTGGAGGAGCTTCCTTTTAAAAGCAATGCATGTATGGATGCTGTGTCCTGCGACTCCGGCGTGGTATTCGCAAGTGAGATCCGGTTTATACCAATTGGGATAAGGCGGTTGCAAGGGTGTCAAGGGTATGGGAGCTACATGCCCAATACTTAATAACTTCTGGTATATCTCATTCAAAGGCATTGACAATGGAGGTAATTGTTCCTGAAGTTCTTGGTAACTCTTTTTAGGGAAACTTCTGATTTGGTTTTTTGGTAAATTTCCAATTTGGTTCTCGGGTCTTTTGGTGGAGAATGGAGAGTTGAAGTTAATGTTGGCGACTTGAGATGATGGGGGGTTGTATTTTGGGAAATGAGTGTTCTTGCCCTTATAACTGCCTTCAATATGATCAACCTCTTTCCTCTTTCCACCGAAACCCTTCTTTTCCATAGGTGCAGAGATTCTTCCATTCTTTATTCCTTGCTCTATACGTTCTGCCACAGCAACAGCATCCGTAAATTGTTGTGCCGAACTTCCCATCACATGCTCATAGTATGGTGCCCTCAGTGTATTGGCGAATAGAGTAACCATCTCTCTATCTAAAAGGGGAGGGTGTACTTGTGCAACCAGGTCTCTCCATCTTTGAGCATATTCTCTGATGCTCTCTTTTTCCCCTTTTTCCAGGTTGGACAGACTAGTTCTATCAGGAGCAATATCCATATTATACTTGTATTGCTTAACAAAAGCATCCACCAAGTCTTTCCAATTACGAACTCTAGTGTTATCAAGCCTTATGTACCAGCTTAAAGCTGCCCCACTTAAACTATCTTGAAAGAAATGCATTAATAATTTTTCATCATGTACCACTTCCGCCATTTTGTTACAATATGACTTCAGATGTGTGACAGGGCATTGTGTTCCAGTATACTTGATGAATTCAGGAACGCGGAACTTTTTTGGTACTACCACATTTGGGACCAAACACATTTCTACAGCCCTCACAGGATCATACAACTCTGCTCCTTCAATGGCCCTTATCCTAGCTTCCAATGCTGCCATCTTGTCTTGCTCAACACCATCAGATGACTGTGTTTTATGGGACTCATTTATAGATATTCCAACAATTGGTGTTGGCAAGGTTGTCGGTGTGGTTGTATGCCCAAAAGTAGTATTTTGCTGAGGATCTTGGACGCCGTCTGTAATTAACTCATCAGGGCGGTTTACCGCTTGTGTTTGAGTAGTTGTTAGAGGTCTAGTGGAAGGACCCTCACCGGAAGTATTTCTCAGTGTTTGCTCAAGTAAGCTAGCGATGCGAGCTACACTATCTTTTAAAGCATTTAACTCTTCTTGAAAGTGAGCATCTTGATGTGCGCGCTCTTCGTCCTCCATATTTCTTTGACGGAGACGAGTGTTGTAAATTCTAGGAGGTGAAGCTCTTCGGGGACCTATATTTCAACCTGTTGATGATATGTGTTATTTATGATGAATGAACATATGCATGATGATTTTTTTATTTTTGAAAAACCAATCCATGACTTCTGTGCCGGGTAAGATCTATAGATATCTTGTGTAAGTTTCGTCCTTGTGCTCGAATCAATTGAATCATACACACTTGACAAAACAAAAGGTGGATCTTGTCCATTTCATTAATCAAAATAGAGACATACAAAATATTTACTCAAATGCTACTCCTCTGTTAGCTACAAACTTAACAAAAGAGGAGAGTTCATCCAAGTACATTTCATATTTGCGGGCACTGCCACCTATCCTAGTAGCTTTTACACATAGCTCATCTGCTTTCCTAGCCACTATGTCGATTAGTTTATCGATCTGCTCTATCTTGTGATGGAATACAAAATTATCTTGTCATATCGCTTCATTACTGGCAGCCAATGATTCATTATTTTTTGTTAATATGAGAACCATTTTCTCAAGTTGTTGGTTTTGCTCCTTAGCCTTTTGTAACCTTGCATCGAGCCCTGTTATTTCGGAGTTTAACTGAGTTTCGATTTCAGCGGTGCATTCTTTCCATTCACTACGCTGCTCTTGCACCATTTTTAATTCCTCTCCTTGAGTTTCTAATTCAGCTTGTAGAGTGGAAATATGGTCTCTCAGGTTGTTGATCTGGGTTAAGTATCTTTTTATATTAGACTCTGCTACCCTCCTAGCCTCAAACTCACTTTCCGCTTGCACTCTGTACTGGGCTTTCAAATCCTTTTCCTCTTCAAGGACAAGACCGGCCACCCTTCCTTTCTCCTTCTCAGCTTCCCATTTCATCTTATAATGGTCTCTTTCCTTTACTACCGAGGCTACCAATTCTTGGTCTGCATGCTCCTTATTTTCAGATGCCTTCAAAGTGACCAATTCCTTTTTCAACATTTCATACTTACTCATCTGGTCATTATATCGAGAACTCATTTCTTCTAACTGACTTTTTTCTTGGATCAACCTGTTAATCTGCTCTTCTTTTGCTTGCAATTGACGATTCAAAGAAATCCTCATCTGTTCTTCTTCTAGTAGTTGCTTTTCTAGGAATTTCTGATTGCTTTTGCTGTTGCTGAGCTCAATCCTTAGCTTATCCAGCTCTTCTTGTAGGTCCCTGTCATCGACTCTCTTTCTTTTAGTTTCGACAAAGACGGGTGCTTTATCTCGTACCAGGCTTTGTCTTACGGCGTTTTGAGGTATCTCATAGCTCCTCCATACCAAGTAACCAGGGCTAACAGAAGGCTTCTTTGGGTGGGGCTCTCTGCTAACTAAAACAGGTTGCCCCCAGTCTCTTTTAATTACTTCAAGTTCAGCCAATGAGTTAATTTCTTTGAAAGAACCAAGATATCCGGTCAACCCTTTAGTTCTTGGTACATATTGTGTTCCCCCAAACTGTCTGGTTACCAGAGAGGGAGAATAACTGACATAACCTTAAGCCAATTAGCGGGACCCACGCCTTATTACCACGACTCATTAGATAAACTGAATTATTTATCCAAGGAGCTTTCCATCTGAAATTACTTTGAGGGAGTGCCCTGTATTTTTCCATCCAAGCTTTCTCATCTAGGTCTTTCCAATCTTCACTTACAACCAAACCGAGAGGTCTCATGTTAAACCACCAAAAATTATTGAAGACTTCCCTCGGGGTTTCTAGGTGACTAACGATCCACATGAAAAGCAAAGGGATGCAACACCGCATTGCACCTTTTCCATGTAACCTACAATGGTTTAAGGACAGGAAAGTTTCTGCCAGGATAGCTGGAGTGGGGTTATTCTTTCCCTGCTCATATTCAACAAAAGCATTGGCCGCTTCCATACTAATTATCCCAGCGGCTTCTGAAGGGAACAAAACTAAACCAAAGATTGCAAAAGCCACTGACCGATGGACTTCTTCTCTAAGCTTCCCTTTATCTTTACTTGCTTTCAATTTACTCTCAATTGCCTTCCACTTGAAACCTCCAGAAGATGTCATGTACTGGCTTACTTGATCCAGGCATAGTAATTTAGCAACCTCTTGGACTGTATTTTCCATTTTTTGTCTGAAATAAACTTTGTGGGGGTCGTAGGGGAAATTCAGGATTTGAGCATACTCCTCTATGGTAGGGGTCATGTCAATATCCCCAAAGGTAAAGCACCGGTAGCTGGGATCCCAAAAGTGCATAAGGGCTTTGACTGCTGATATCTGAACCGGAATTTTCATCAGATGAGCGATTCTTCCATATCTTACTTCAAACGACGCCTCCTCTACATACCCCATGATGGGCATAAGTCTCTTTATATTTTCCGTGGAGCAGTGAATTTTGGTCATGTGTGGCAATTCATTGATTCTAGCTCTTGGACAATCCCCCTCAGTTATCTGCGTCATCTCAGATCTTTCCCCGTATTCCAAAAAGGTCATGGAAGTCATGGCCTTGGCCTGATAATCTCTGCAATTTATTTTAAAAAGAAATGAATTATCAAAGAGATTGTATCCTAGGTCCTAAGCACATGCAGGGTAAGTTTTCTATCTGGTCACAAAAGGTCTATGAACTGCCCAGTGACCGCCTTACATGAAGGTGGTATGGGGGTTTACAAGAAATGGTTGGGGCACTATGTGACCGCCATTATCAAGTAAACACTCAGTTCATAGTTGGATGTTTCACGAATCTGAACCCCGACTGAAAGTCATGAGGCAGACCGCTAATCCCCGCCTAACCTAAAATTGGATTTATTTGCAAAATTAAAATGCATGATGAAGTTAATTCACACCTGATGTTATGCATGGACTTAAATAAAAATGCATGGTAAAACACTAAAAATGCATGGTAAAATATGAACTAAAGAATAACAATCAAACAACAAAGCTCACCCATCTATTTCCTGGAGTCGCCATCTGTCGTGACGATTTTTTGCGCTTCCGCCATAACAGCAGTGAAAATGGGGTGTTTGTTTTATAGCCGTAAAATTTACGACTATAATTATGAGGAGTCGCCACCTAGTATTAAAGTTACTAGGAACCTATTGGTCACGTGAGTCCGGTAAGGGACTTGTTGTGCAAGGAAGACGATCATCCCCAATGCACCCTACCTAAGGTAAGTCGCATTGTCATTTGATTGTTTTTTTCTAAGTTAAATTTTTTTTTTACCGCATAAAAAAAATTTCTTCTTTTTTTATCTCTGTGTAATTTACGATGTAATTTTACACCACAGCTTAGAAACTCTCTTTTTTATTTTATTATTTTTTTTATCTACGGATGTAATTTATGCTTTTAAATTTACATCGTAGTAAAAATATTTTTTTATCCATGGATGTATTTTACAATGTAAATTTACACCTTCATAGATAAAACAAAAATGGTTTTGATTATTTTTGATATTTTGGCCGAATCCCAATGGATAATCATAAACCGGTTACGATATCCAATATGTTCAAAACCCAGCCCACCTGTCAACGATCGGGCCGGACCAAAAGTCCGGCCCGAAAGCACTGTTCACGCAGGTGAACAGTGGACGCAAAATGCGTCTCACTGTTCACATGCAGTGAACAGTGAGCAGCGAAGGGGATGATGAACAGTAAGGGGAGGATTTTCGAGTATGATAAAAGGCTTACCTGTTAGCACCGTTGGGTAGAGGAGATCGAGGTGATGATTCCTGTCGTAGTGGCGTCGCCAACGGTGGCCTGTGGTGGCCGGAGGAAGCTCCTGAAGCCGTCGGGGCTTACGTTGCAGCTGCTGCAACGGTGGTCTTTGCTTCGCCGGAGAGTGGGGTTGAGTTTCTGGCGTCGAGGGGGAGATTTATGTGGTGATAAGGGTGAACTTGGGTGGATTAAGCTGGTGGCCGGAGTGGAGAGAGAGAGAGAGACGGGAACCTGCAACTAGAGAGAGAGAATGGTGCAGACGAAAAAAAAGAATGATTTCTTGTTTCAGGTTCGTTGGGGCGTGTTTTTGATGCCAAAATCACTGTAAATTGTCTAAAATCTCTTCCTCCTTTCTCTGTTTTTTCCCAGTTTTTCTCTGTGTTTTTTTTCTCTCGGCCCTTTGCCCCCGTTTTTTCTCCCTTTTCCTCTTCAATTTTCTCCCTATTTATAGGCTAACCTTGCAACTTGCAGGTATGGGATTGATGTCCAGAACATGGTGTTTTCAGAAGTTGTGTAAGTTAGTGATCTACAAACAAGCATCTGATGTCAAAATTTCAGTCTCTCTCTTTTTTTTTTTTTTAATACACTTATCACAAAATTTTTTGAGAAGAATGATGTTTTTACCTTCAATTTTAGCTTCCATCCACCCAAAAAGTTTCGTCGAAAATTTCGATCGTCTCAATTTTAACCCAAATTAGGCTTCCAAAATTAATTTTTCAGTACTCAAGCCCTTAATAAAATTAATTCAACCCATTCAAGTATAATTAAGCCCTTGCGCTTAATTAAATCCTTCAATTGGGCTCTCAATTAATTCGGAAGAGTTTCGTCACCGAAAATCCTGATTTTCTCAATTGAACCCAGATTCGGCTTCGAAACTTAATTTCTCACTAATTAGGCCCTTCATAAAATTAATTTGACCCATTTAAAGTATAATTAAGCTCTCGCGCTAAATTGAATCCTTCAATTGGGCTCTCAATTAATTCGGAAGAGTTTCGTCACCGAAAATCCTGATTTTCTCAATTGAACCTAGATTCGGCTTCGAAACTTAATTTCTCACTAATTAGGCCCTTAATAAAATTAATTTGACCCATTTAAAGTATAATTAAGCTCTTGCGCTAAATTAAATCCTTCAATTGGGCTCTCAATTAATTCGGAAGAGTTTCTTCATAGAAAATCCTGATTTTCTCAATTGAACCCAGATTCGGCTTCGAAACTTAATTTCTCACTAATTAGGCCCTTAATAAAATTAATTTGACCCATTTAAAGTATAATTAAGCTCTTGCGCTAAATTAAATCCTTCAATTGGGCTCTCAATTAATTCGGAAGAGTTTCATCACCGAAAATTTTAATTTTCTCAATTTAACCCAGATTCGGCTTCGAAACTTAATTTCTCACTAATTAGGCCCTTCATAAAATTAATTTGACCCATTTAAAGTATAATTAAGCTCTTGCGCTAAATTAAATCCTTCAATTGGGCTCTCAATTAGTTCGAAGTACACAAATCCCGATTCTCAATTGAACCCAGATTCGGCTTCGAAACTTAATTTCTCATTAATTAGGCCCTTCATAAAATTAATTTGACCCATTTAAAGTATAATTAAGCTTTTGCGCTAAATTAAATCCTTCAATTGGGTTCTTAATTAATTCCGAAGCATAATTACACTTTACATCGGCCGACGATTAAATCAAATTGACCCATAAAAATATAATTATGTCTTCCAACTTAATTTCTATGCAGATTTATCCAAGAATAAATTATTTTGGCCTTGAATTTGCATTTCCTTCATTTTTGGGCAAAAAAGAAGTACGACCGGGCTTCCGAAAACGTCCAAAATTTTCCATTAATTTTTCAGCCGACACCAACCCCCTTTTATTTTATTTTATTTATTTATTGGTATATTTTGGGGAATCACCCAGAAATTGGGTGATGACAGAAAGGAAAAAAGAATATAAAAAAGCATAATGGGCGAAAAATATTTTGGGGAAAAAAACATAATAAGAAAAAAAAATAAACATAATAAGCAAAAAAAAAGAAGCAAAAAACAGGAAAAAAAACACTGTAGCGGAAAGCACTATTGCAATCAACAATACTATGTGTGGGGAGCTACAGTGCTCTCTCCACATCATTTACAATCCGTATTGCTTAAAAAAAAAAAAATGGTCCAGGAATTAGTTATGGTGTGCTTAAGCTGACCCGGAGACACCAGTTACCAAAAAAAATTGGTCATGTGATAAAGAAAAAAATGTATAAGTGAACAAAAAAAGTATAAGGAAAAAAATTTAGAAAAAATAATAAATTGGTCGGGGGATTAGTCGTGGTGCACACAAGGTGGCCTGGACACCCCGGTTATTAAAAAAAACTTGGTTGGGGATTAGTTATCATGCGCCTAAGGTGGCACGGAGATCCTGGTTATAAAAAAAATATAAGTAAAAAAATAATTAAAAAAAAGCATAAGCTGACTCAGAGACTATGATTATAAAAAAAATATATAAGTTATAGAAAACCAAAAAAATATAAGCATAAAAACACTTTAACAATCCATTTTGTTTTAAAAATAAATTCGGTTTGTGAATTAGTTGTGGTGTACATAAACTGGCCTGTAAACCCCAGTTATAAAAAAAAATATATAAGTGAACAAAACAAAAATATAAGAAAAGCACTTTTGCAAAAAAAAAAAGAGAGATCCGAGGATTGGTGTTGCTACACATAAGATGGTATTGACACCCTGATTATAACAAAAAAAAATTGGATTTGAGGATTAATTGTAACGCGTTTAAGCTAGTCAGAATACCCCAATCATAAAAAAACAAAAAAAAATATAATTGGGAAAAGAAAAAAATTAAAAAAATATAACCACCAAAAAGAATATTTCATGGAAAAAAATGAAAAAAAATAATAAGGAAAAAAAAACATAATCAGGAAAAAACAAAAAAAACTATAAAAAAATTGGATCCGAGTATTAATCGTGATGCATTTAAACTAGCTCGAATATCTCAGTCATATATATAAGTGGAAAAAAAATTATAACTAGAAAAATAAATTAATGAAAAAATAAAAAAAAAATATAATAAAAAAAACCAGGAAAAAAAAAGTTATAAAAAAAAATTGGTTCCGAGGATTAATCACGGTGCGTTTAAGCTAGCTAGACACCCTGATTACACAAAATAAATAAAAAATAAATATATCTAAGTCGAAAAAGAAAAAAAATATAGCCGGCAAAAGAATAAATTCATGGGAAAATATGAGAAAAAAAATAATTAGAAAAGAAACATAATAACATAAACAAAAAAAAAAAAACCAAGAAACAAAACAAAAATAAATAAATAAACAAATGAAAGGAAAAAAAAGAAAAAAACCTAACCCGGAAGTAAAAAAGAAAGAAAGAAAAGGAATTACTGTTAAAATCCACAGTAAAATATATGGGAACTACAGTGCTTTCCTCGTATATTTTATTTTAATGTATTGTTAAAGTATCAAATTCCATTCCTTAGAAGAAAAAACTTGAAAAGATCAGCATGCACAAAATTCCTATAAAAATAATCTAGACAACCAACATTGTTAATTTAATTTCCACGCCATGAGCATAAATATATGGATGCACACATTTGGACCCTCTCCTCTGCTAATGTAAAACTCTCTTAACAATACATTTACTTGTTTCCTCCTTTATATATATATATATATTACCTAAAAAATAATTGTCGTGCTGTTTTTACTGTTAATGCACTGTGCATTGTGAGGTAAGTTATTGTGGATTGGATATTTGTTCTGGCGCTTCGCGGGCATACATCCGCCTTTTTTTCCCTCGTTTATGCACAGTGTAGTCACGATTCTACCCCCCGAAAAAGACAAAAAGCATTGCCTCGACTAGACGTCGTCGTCTCGTCCTCTCTTCTTTTCATGTCAAAGTTCTATCTAGTCTTTTATCTTATGATTGCTCTTTTTGTATCCCTAATTGGCTCAAAACTATTGTTTTGTGCACTTAAACCTTTGTTAATCCTCAATAGAACCTCTAAATTTATGTGTCGTTTCACTTAGGTACTTGATCTTGGATTTCTTTGATTTTGCTCTGAATTGACGGTAAGACTTTGATTTCCTAGCAATTTTATTTGCAATTTCAACCAATTGACTTAGTAAAAATAAATTTGGTCTCCAAATATTTCAATCTCCTAAATTAAACTTGTATTGGGCTCCCAAACTTATTTTTTCACCAACTAAACCCTTAAAAAAATTAATTTGGAATTAAATCTGTGCACTTGTTTAAATCCTTCTATTGGACCCTAAATTAATTCTTAAACATAATTAAACTATAATTTGGCTCATATTTATCTAATTATCATTTATTTTAATCTTCAATTTGTATTTTTTTTTTTAATTTTTAGCATAATAAAAGTACGATTGAACTGATGAATCTGTCCAAATATTTTCCATCATATCAACTTTTTTATTTTTTATTTCAAATAAATTTTAAAAATAATTGAAAACTGAGTTACAACATAGGTTTGCGTCCCTACCATGTGGTCCATGTTCCGGTGAGCCTAGCAAGGCTTGCAAGGTGCACGGACTTTAAAATTAATGGCCTGTTTGGGAGTACGAATACGATTGTTTTTGAAAATATTTTTATTTAGAAATGTATTAAAATGATATTTTTTAAAAATTATTTTTGACATTAGCACATTAAAATAATTTAAAAATATCAAAAAAAAATTTATTTAAAATAAAATTTGAGCAACTGGCGGTACAACCATGTTGCATGTCGTGAGTTTTGAAATAAACCTTCTTTACTATCAACGAAAACTTTATCAGCCACTCCATGGGAGGACGCATTCACGTGGTGGACCCGTAATTGTAATGACTTTTTCTGCACGTCTTCGTCGTTTTTTTCTTTCAAAAAAGTCTTCGTCGTCTTTGTCCTGGTAAATAATTCATATTGGTATATATGAAACGAATGGTTCCACGGAGCAACAAATATCACCAAACCAGCGCAAGAAGCTTGCTGCTTATATTTTTGGTGAAAGCAAACTGGCCTCTATAGAAGAAGAGAGTATGATAATTAAGTTATAACCAAGCAGTTCCTATCAGCCAAACTAACTGATATTAGTTTGTGTGGACGACCTGTTCAATTGTAGCACAAACTCAGGTATTCGGGTTTCTTTCTTCTTTTTTTACCAAAATATATCCAGGTTTCTGCTGGTGCCAATGGTGAATACTGATTTCGGTCGGCCAGATCAATTTTAGCTAGCCTTGAGAATATGCAAGTGATATTCTCTTGATTTTAACTTTGATTTGTCCTTTCCTTGATTTAAAATTGCCACAGGTTAAGGCAAGAAAAAAGAGAGCAGCAGCAGAGATAACGGGGTTTAATTTATACCAGTTTAAAATGCATAATCCAGGCGTGATTCAAACCTTGCAACTTCAAAGTTTCAGCGGCGGAGTTGCATATATGATTGATAGATTGACAAGCTGCAAGAAAAGGGATAAGGTTCGGACAACACTGGAGCATGATAATTAAGGTACGCGCAAGTCCGTGTTGAAAACTTGGCTCATACGGAACTACTTTGATCTGATGTTTAGCTGTTTCGTTCTTTCGCTAACTTGTCTGAGATTTCTGTACTGCATTATCCTTCAAGATTATCACGCGGCTTGATTATTAAAAGGCTAAACCGTATGGGCTAATACATTGTAGTTTTTCGTATATTTTATTGTGGATTTAAACAGTGTTTTTTCTTTCTTTTTTTTTTTCTCTTCCGTTTACAATTTTTTTTTCATTTCTTTTTTATTTGTTTTTTTCTAGCTTTTTTATTATTATTATTATTTTTCTATTTTTTTCTACTTCCGATTACATTTTTCTTTTCTTTTCTTTTTTTATTTGTTTTTTTAGCCTTTTTTTGTTATTATTTTTTTTCTTTTTTTTTTCATATTTTCCCATAAATTTATTTTTTACTGATTATATATATATATATATATACATATATATATATGTATATATATATATATATTAACTAAAATATAAACGGCGTCCTTGTTTTACTGTAGATAAATTCACTGTGCACACACACACATTTCATTGTTCACTGGACATTTTTCGTTCGTACGTCGCGCGGGTTCGTCCATTTTTTTTTATTTTCCCTATTTTAAATAGTGTATTAACGAAAAAGCCCCCCGAAAAAGACAAAATAGTGCACAGGAACCAGGGACATCACCGGTTTTTCCACTTTATATGCACAGTGCATAGACGAAAAAAGCCCCCGTAAACGACAAAATAGCGCACAATGAATGGGGGCAGCTGCTTTCTTTCCCCTACGGTTTTTCTGCAAATATCAGTGGGACAGGGGCTTCTTGGTAATTGGCTAATATTTTATTATTATTTTTCGGATTAACTGCTGGCGCGTCGCACGGACGCGTCAACACAGTTCGACGCTTACACGCCTTTTAGGCGGCGCTTGCAGCTTCTTTACGCCGTAAAAAATTACCTTCCGTCATACCAGAAGTTGCGCAGGCGTGTCCTTGATCTTTCATCGCGGCGCGTTCCGGTCATATATGTCTAGTTAATCGTCGGCGGACGGTTTTTCATCGGCCGTCGCTTTTCTCTCCTACCACCACAAGTCACGTCCGGTCCCTGATGTTGGCAAGAAGTTCATTTTGGTCCCTGATGTTTTTATTTCGTTTTTCTTAATGATTTATTGAAATTAAAGTTTTATTATTTTTAATTGTGCCCTTCAATTAAAACTGATTATATAAGAAGTTTTTTATTTCAGTCCTTATACTTTTAATTTTTGATTTATTTTTTATTCCTTCAATTTTTCCTGTACAAATGTTTTTAATTCTTTAATTTAGTCCTCCAATTGAAATTGATAATATATACAAAGTTTGATTTCAGTCCCTCTTCTTCTAATTTTTTATAAAATGACAGCAATGTTCATTATTTATTTTTGGTCCTCCAATTGTTTTTTTTTTTACATTTTTCTTTTCTTTTTTTCATTTTTTTTCATTGCTCTTTTATTTGTTTTTTTTTCTAGCTTTTTTTTTTTTTACTTCCAATTACATTTTTCTTTTCTTTTCTTTTTTTATTTGTTTTTTTAGCCTTTTTTTTTTCATATTTTCCCATAAATTTGTTTTTTTACTGGTTATATTTTTTTTCTTTATATATAAATAGCTTAAACGCACCATAATTAATCCTCAGAGTAAATTTTTTTTATAGTTTTTTTTCCTTGATTATATTTTTTTTATTTTTCTCCCATAAATTTTTTTTTTCTGATTATATTCTTTTAATTATTTTTTTTTCCACTTATATTTATGATCGAGATGTCCGGGTTAGCTTAAAAGCATCACGATTAATCATTGGATTCAATTTTTTTATTGTTTTTTATTATTTTTCCGTGATTATGTTTTTTTTCCTGATTATGTTTTTTTCATTTTTTTTCCATGATATATTTTTTTGCTGGTTATATTTTTTTTATTTTTTTCTTTTTCTACTATTTTTTTTTTTTTATGATCAGATATCCTGGCTAGCTTAAGCATGCCACAATTAATCCCCTTATTCAATTTTATATTTTTTTTACTTCCGATTACATTTTTCTTTTCTTTTTTTTTCTTTTTTTTCCTTTGCTTTTTTATTTGTTTTTTTTCTAGCTTTTTTTATTATTATTATTTTTTTTTCTATTTTTTTTACTTCCGATTACATTTTTCTTTTCTTTTTTTTATTTGTTTTTTTCTAGCCTTTTTTTTTGTTATTATTTTTTTTATTTTTTTTCTTCATATTTTCCCATAAATTTGTTTTTTACTGGTTATATTTTTTTTATTTTTTTATATATATGTTATTTATTTTGTATAACCAGAGTATCTAGCTAACTTAAACGCACCATGATTAATACTCAGATTCAATTTTTTTTATAGCTTTTTCTTCCTTGATTATATGTTTTTTTTTATTTTTTTCCATGAATTTTTTTTTCTGATTATATTCTTTTAATTGTTTTTTTTTCCATTTATATATATGATCTAGGTGTCCGAACTAGCTTAAAAGCATCATGATTAATTCTCGGATTCAATTTTTTTATTGTTTTTTTTTATTTTTTCTTGATTATGTTTTTTTTTTATTTTTTTTCCATGATATATTTTTTTAATTTTTTTTCCTGCTATTTTTTTTGTTTTTTATGATCGGGTATTCTGGCTAGCTTAAGCACGCCACAATTAATCCTTTTATTTAATTTTTTTTTTACTTCCTATTACATTTTTCTTTTCTTTCTTTTCATTTTTTTTCTTTGCTTTTTTCTTTGTTTTTTTTTAGCCTTTTTTTTGTTATTATTTTTTTTTATTTTAAAATAAAAAATAATCTTAGAATGACCGAAAAAATCAAGAGATCGAAACTAAAATCAAAAAATCAAAATAAAAAATTATTTGTTAAATCTAGATAAAAAAAAAATAATCCCAACAATGAAGCGCGGGTTTACAGCTTATTTTATTCTAAACCACGGGTGGTCCTGGGCACCGTTCGCACCAGGTCAGCTCAAAAGAAGTAATGTGCTGGCCAAGTAGATATTTCTATACAAGGACAGGGTCGAACCCAGATCTCTCTTAAGAAGTGAGAGCGCCGAACCACTCACACCAACCACTCTTACACGCTGCTTGAATTGAATAGTAAACAATTCATTTCGTTATCAAAAATGAAAAAGCTTACACAAAAGGTTGGGAGATTCCAATCGAGACCAGACCCTCATACGGGCCTTATATGTGGGTTTGGGCCCGTTATTTACCCATAGAAAGTCCATGATTCTTCTAATTTATTTTTAACTTTAATGTTCTGGTCGATGCTCACCTGAGGCTGTCGATATCGAGCAGTCTCCAAGATGCCGGAGACCTTATGGTGTCGATATCGAACAATGTCTCCTCGCAGCCTCCATCTTTCTTTTAACACTATCACTCTCTTTATCAAATTCACATCTTTATTAATTGTAAGCCTTTCTGATTGAGGTCGTCCTCTGCTTAATTTTCCATTCTAACAGCTATGGAAGCCAACAGGAAGGAGGTGGATCCATTTGGCCAGGAAGGTACGTGTGTTTATATCTATTGATCTGCAGGTTCCATTTTGAGATAAGAGAAAGATGTGGCTGTAATCAATTATACATGTTCATCATTTCTCAATTTTAACATCAACCCCATCTATACCACGCACTCTCTTGTTCCTTTTCTTTGAATCCGACTCCATAATCCATTCCACCTGATGTACCAAATCCGAGGAAGCACTGATTTTAACTGCTTTCTTGATTGCAAATACTTCAGCTTCATTTGATTCTCTAGCACCGAACAATTCCCTTTGCTTTCGGCTTTCCTAGTTTAAGAGGAACCGTCGACATTCCAGATCCAGGACTCAACCAACCGCACTAGTATGTGTGTTTGCTAGATTTGTCCGAACTTGATTTCCTCCGAACTTCTCATCGCAACCAAACCTCCGAACTTAATTTTTAGTTGGCTTTTCATGTTTTGATGTTTTGATATATACAGCACCTGCTTGGAGCTCTCATTGGCATCCTTATTCCATAACGCAAGTTTTTAAACGTTTTCTTCTTATAAGTTTAAACGGAGTTGATCAATCTAAAACCTTAATTGGGAACTCAAACTGCACGCAGGTATTACTATCGCAGGGGAGATCTCATCCGTGAATCATACAGCACCCAGTCCATCAGCTCCACCTATAGAAGTTAGAGTTCAGTTAAGCGATGATCAGAGAAGAGAAAGCAAGAGGGCAGCTGATAAGAGATACAACGAGAAAAGGAAGGTATAATATTACCCCTACCTCTTCCTGTTCCTTAATTGGTGCTCTTTCTTTTCTTTCCTTCTTTATTCTAGTATCAACCTCCTTTTCTATTTATCGTGCAGCGAAAAAAGTATGAGTTGGATGAAGAGCTGAAAAGGCTGAAAGAATATTCTGATGAACTGGAGCGTGAAAATGTCAAGTTAAAAAGCCTAAGAGATGATATGGAGGCCTTGGTAGATGAGGAAAATAAAAAAATTATTACCCAGTTGCGCCATTATGCAGGACGAAATACTGAGGTGCAGAAGGCAAGGATGCGTGCCAGCTTCCAATATATATTTCATGACTTAACTTTATGTTTTTAGATTATTTTATAAAATTAATCATATTTTAATTGCATTTGTTAATATTTTTTCTTAGAATTGATCTTTGTATTTGTTTTATATTTTTTATAAGGTTGTTTTAATCATTTGTCTATAATTACGGGGTTAGAGGTTAAACTGGATTTACTCGAGTTTTTTTTCTTTGTTTTTTAATTTCAACAATTAATATTTTTATTCATTGTTTTGCTTTGTTTTTTTTTTTTTGTGTTTTTTATGGAATTATCTCGATCTCATGACCACAAAAACAAGTTTTGAGGATTTGCACGAGTTGATTTTTGTTATTTTTCAGGTTTTTTTATTTTTTTTTAAATCGGTCTCTTCCTTTAACATTTATTTTTTTATTAATTGATCTTTGTGTTATTTTTTACTTTGTTTCACATTATATTTTTTTATAGGAATTAATGTTTGTTATCTTTTTATAAAAAAAAATCATTTATTTAATTACATGTGTGTACAAATCTTTCTATTTATAATTAAAAAAATCTAAAAACACAATAAAAAAATCTATATATTCAGATAAAAATTAAATATATTTTCATTGTTTTGCAGATAAAAAAAACTGGAGAAATGTCAACGGGTCAAGATGGGCTGAATGAGCTACGAGAAATGAACCAAGCCCCGATCATGAGCGGTAAGTGCAGTTCCACCTAGAAAAAAAGTATATCTATTATATTGTTTTGCTAGCATGAATTTCTATAATAACATTAAACAAACAACCATTTAATGCATGTTTTAATACCTTCCAAAACTTTAGAATCTTTAAGGAATTCATATTTATATTTTGTGAAAATGTAAAATATTTTATACGAAATAGATTTTATGATATTGTTAAATGGTGATGTTAAATTATGATTGTAATGAAATGATGATGATGTGTTGCGGTGATGAGGTGGTGATAATATAAAAATAATGATTAAACTAATTGGATAACACTATAAATTTGACTAATATCAGTAAATTATATGAGATTTTATGAGTGTAGAGTATTTTTTTAATAAAGTAATGAACTAAGCATATATAATGATCATTAAATATTTTAACGTTGATCAATCCTGTTAATGCATATTTTGTGCAAAACAAATAGAGAAAAAATAGAAAATATTTTTCTATAAGATATTTTATATGAAAGAAATGCTACATTAAAAATTAAATTGCTATATGCAGTTGAAATTTAATAGGAATGAAGTTACAAGTTGCTTGACTTGGGCTTTGCTACTAGTTGAATATTTTTGTTTCTTAAAAAAAAAAATTACGTGCAAATGTTTATGTAAATATAAAAAAAAAACTCAAGTAAAACTTGAAAAGTTTATTTATACATTTAATTAAATAAATCAAGAATGATTTATATGATACAAAAATTATGAAGTTTGATTCCTACCTATACAAAACTAATTAGCCAAACTCTAAAAAATACACAAATTGAATCATGTTCCCTTCAATAATTTTATCATTCATCGATGAAGCAAGAAAAATAAACACTTCTTAAAATCTAAAAAAAAAATGACTTCCAATGGTATGCATAAACGTGTACAATGTTCGTCATCATTGCTTGCGAAGGCCCTACCTAGTGCTTCTGAAGCACTGGGTAGATACATATATGTTTGTCCTAGCAATCTGATATGCATATCCTGATAAGGGTTTTGTTCTTCTAAAGTTAAATTATTGTTCAAGTAAATCTTTAGATGCAGATACTATCACTGGAAAGAACGCGTCCATGAATCTTCAAACGCTCCCCCGATCAGCTCAACCTGCAGGGAGTTCCAGCTTACCTGATGATAAGCAAGCAAGGAAAAGGATAGCTGACAAAAAACATCGTGATAAAAAGAAGGTATATGTTTTTTTATATGTTCTCCTTTGTGTCATTTCTGTATATATTCCCCTTATATATAATTACTCTCTTTGCACAGTGTAATCTAGATGCAGCTAAGGCGAAGGAAAATGAGCTTAAAGAAAAAAATGTAAAGCTGGAGGCAGACAACGCCGTCTTAAATGCGGAAGCAGATCGGTTGCGAAAACAGTTCAGTCAACTTCGCAGCATCAGTACGTTGCTGATTTACGTAGGTGTTAGGCTGGCAAAGTTTATGGATGGTGTTGTGGTAAGGATGCCCTTCTAGTTCTATGATACTCATTTTTATCTTCAAATTTACTTAGATAATGTTTTTAAAATACACGTCATTGAATTTAAATCGATATCTAGGAATTGTGTTTAATATTGGATAATTATTGATGAAATCACCAATAAGAACATGTTGGCGAGTTACTTGTCGAGGATTTGAATTCCTTCAGCATTTCTGTCAACAACTTTCTTTTATATGTTGCTAGAATTAAAAGTAGAGTCAACTATCATTTCTATTATGATTTTACAAGGAGTATAAGGTTCTTCGTGTACAAATCAATATATTCTTTAATATCTTTATGGTGGAACTTTGTTAAGGAACCAACTCACCTAAAAGCTCAAGCTTGTAAGTGAGGCCCCAGAATATGATTTATATTATTCTCTAACAAACTTTTTATCCTTACATTTCACACACATATATATAATTTCACCTTCACTAATATTCTTTAAATTATAAAATTAATAAAATCCTCAACTCTTTTACGAAAATTTTGGTTATACAATCTCTCAGGAAACTTTTGATACATCCAAGAGCAATAAGTCATTAATTATGAAATCTATATAGAATATTGATGACAATATTTATTAATAATATAATTATAAAAATTAAATTCATTTTTTTATCAAAAATAAATTCATAATCCAATACAATTCTACAAAAAATTAATTTTGCATCAAAATATGAACCACACAATAAAACTAACTACAAATAATCAAAACTCAAGTAACCAACCATTATTTATTATGTTTAAATTTATTCAACCTAAATTAATATCTTTTAATTAGTATCAATTTCCTCAAATTTCTAACTTGACAGTAAACTTGATTAAATGCATTAAATATTCCATCATGTTTTTTTTCAATTGTAACACACTTAAGTTATAAAATCAAATTCAATTTCATCAAATGAAAAATTAAATCATTTTCTCTCAAATCTTTAACAAATCCTAACATACAAATCATATATTAATACAAAATAAATCTCTATAAAAAGAGTTGTTACTTGGTACAGAAAAGTTTCATAATAAATTAAACCAAGAGATCAAGGATGATGCAATATTGATAAATGTAGATCGATGTTGGTGGTTTGGGGTGATTGGATTTTGTCGGATGGTGGTAGGATTTTGTGAGTAAAAGACAGAAATAAGAAGAATGGGGGGGGTTAGATTTCTCTTTCTTTCTATGTGTGTATACTCTCCTAGCACTTGAATATACTCATGTGAATTAAAATTGTTTTTATAGAATATTAACTTATACATACATATATATAAATGAAACTATCCATAAATCAATAGATAAAGAAAAGTGTTTTGCCCTCATAATTAAGGTGGTTAAAAGATGGTGAATTCTTATGCTAACTAAAACTTTTCAACTGCAGAACTATGATCAGGGAAGCACCATCAACACACAGGTGCAACTCTTCACTGTTGTTTCCTCTTTCTATAATTAATTATGATGGTTAGATATTAGTTGTTATCGTCTTTTCCATACTCGTTATATATTATTTGTTTTTTGGGTTGTGCATTCTCTCAAAACATTTGGAAATCAATCACACAAGGCTGCAATTGTGTTGCTTTAATAAATGAATTGTTTTATATATATCCACGGGCAGCAAAAGATAGAGGACATTGAGAGACGGTTGGAAAAGATGAGAGCAAATTATGATGAGTTGAAGAAGTCACATGCTTACTCAAATGGATTAGTAGATCAGGCAAAAAAAGACATGGAGCAAATTACAGGTTGTAATGGGGGACAACAGCAAATAGTTGAACTACAAAATGCCGGGATCGACACGCGCCAGAAACCTGTAAGTCTGCGGTTTCTCTTCCTGCTTATATGGATTTCATTTTGCACGCATGCACTAATAGTCCGGTGTGATTGATTCATAATCACCTCAAAAAATTCAAAATCAATCTAACCTAAAATATCAAACAGAACGATCCTTTTTTCAAATATTATTTTAAGGCCCTAACACGCGGTGTCACTCATGCCACACACCTTGCATAACTTGTTTTTTTTTTTTTTTTAAAGAAAAATAACCTTTAACAATAGGTTTTTAATGAATTATTTTAATTTTTAATTTTTATCACTTAATGTTAAGATTGATTTTTAATGGTTTTTGTGTTTTTATCATATAATTAATATAAAATATATATTATTGAACCAATTTGAGTCCACAACCTAGAGTACAAGTTTTGTAAATTGACCTAGATTAACTGAAATTGATTCAATATCATCTCAATATATTATTTTTTAAAAAGAAATATGAGCTTTAGGTTTTTGAAATGTCAAATTGTTTTTTACCTATAGTTTAGGTTGACTTTGCACCTGCATGTTCAGTCATTTATTTATATATAAAAAAAAAACTTTTAAGTTAACCAAATACATTAAAATAAATTTTAATATTTATATGATTTCATTTGAAATGCAAACTTGAAAAAAACTGAGTCTAGAATTTTCATTTTAACTTGCCGAAAGGTTGAATAAAAATAGAAAAAACCCTTCGCAGTTTGAATTTTATTTTTTTAGTACATTGATAAACAAAATTAACAGTCAAACTAAGTATCATACTCCATTCCATTACATCAAATCGAATGCCAAACAAACCATTATATCATTACAACAAATAAATAGAAAAAATCTTATTAATTTTTGTTAGTTCCGGCATGAATCTTTCATCTTCAATTGTATAAAAACATAAATCCGGTCATGGTATATAAAGTAGTATGTAAATATTATGAACATTGAATGAAAAAAAGAACATGAAATTAATTTCTCCGAAGTGCCATATTTTACGGTACTAGAACCTGGTTCATCAGACGTAACCCAAGAGATTATTACAGCCTTCCCATCATAATCACCTTGAGTGATGTGCACGTAACAATCAAAATAATCAGGTCATAGTTAACATCAACAAAAAACAAGGGTTTAAACTAAAATTCAGTAAAAAGTGCAAGACTCACTTGCTGTGGAGCATTATAACCTTTTGGAATTGCAAAAACTTTATTGTCAAGAGGTATATCTGCGGCTGGCCATAGCGTACGAACAAAGGCGCTTGTTAAACCCGCATTCCCATTTTCTACATGGCTGAAGACTAAAACTAATATAATTACAAATCGAAACAATTGCGACCGCAATAATCTACAAGCCAGCAGCATGTTCTTTCAAGAGCAATCCCTGGGAGAGACAACCTAATAAATCCAGTAAGAACACAGCTACAGAAAAGAAAACATATAGACCAATAGTAAGACTTAACTAACCCAAATTTGGAAGTGCTATTCATCATAAAAAAAAAATAAATGAACTGTTTAGCCCTAAATTAGTTTGGCTTCTTTCTTCTTCTTTTTTTCTTTTTTTTTTTCTCTAGGAAGCAACTTCCTTGCATTTCAGATCTATACATCATAACTATATTGCACTGCATTAACCTTTATGGTTTAACTAAAACTTTTCACCTGCAGAACTATGATCAGGAAAGCACAATCAACACACAGGTGCAACTCTTCACTGTTGTTTCCTCTTTCTATAACATGGCTTGTTGTGCTTAATAGATTGTTCATAAAGATGAGATAAATTAAGATGGCTAGAAGTATTAATGGTTATCGTCTTTTTCATACTTGTTATATATTGTTTGTTTTTTGGTTGTGCATTCTCTCAAAAAATCTGGAAATCAATCACGCAAGGCTGCAATTGTGTCGCATTAACCCATATAATAGATATAGATTTTGAAATCATTCTTGTGTAGTTTTTTAGATTGTAACACACATTATAAGCATCAAATAAGAACAAATTATTGTATGATTAAAAAGCACTCACAAAGGGGCTGCATTGCAAAAACAATACATTAAATGACTAAATTTTATTTTTCTTAAAAATAAGAGTAAAAATCACAAACAAAGACTATTTGTGATCATACAAATACAAGGACTGAAATAAAATTTTCAAAGTATATATGGTCTAAAACAAAGATTTATGAAAGCCCCGTGCATTACTAAACAAATTTTACAATCAAAGTATCGGGCTCCATTCCTTACTTCAAATCAAATACCAAGTAAATAAATAGAAAAATTCTTATTAATTTTTGTTAGTTTCAGAGTGAATTTTCCATCTTCAACTGTATTAAAAACATAGATTTAGTCTTGCTATATAAAAGTATTTTGCAAATATTTTAAACATTGAATGGAAAAAAAAAAAAAAAAACTTTGTGCTAAGAGTGTGAGATCAGCGTGCACAAAATTCCTAAAAAAATAATCCAGAGCTAACATTCTTTATTTCCCACGCCATGAGCATAAATATATTGTTGCCCACATTAGTTTGGATCCCCTGCTGATGTCAAAACTTTTTTAACATGGCATTAATTCATTTCCTTTTTCTCTTTATATATAAATCTCTAGTTATTTCCTATCTGTAATTTATGTACGAAAAAATTGCATTCGCAGCTCCCATTTGAAGTGACCGGATCTGGCACCGGAGAGACAGCGTTGCCCGTGCATCACCCACCAGCTCATCAGTCTGGAACAACGATAGGAACAGGAGGCCTGGCCGTTGAAGGATCACCGGGGCTGCCTCAATCACATGTCTCTCAAGGGTGGACACATGTATGTCTCCATTTTCTTTACCCAACAAAGTTTAAATGAAGAAATAACTACTGATCATTGTTTTTGTTTTAAAAACACATAAAAAAAACAAACAATTGAATTGTCAATTTTTTAAAACTACTGTTCTCTCTTTATATTATTTTGGTTTATTGTGTTTAATAGATTATTCTTAAAAATGATGCAATCTAAGATGATCAGAAGTATTAATAGTGATTGTTTTCTCTATAACGATCATTACACGAAAAGTTTGGATGATTTATTTATTAGTTGTGCATTCTCTCAAAACTTGTAGAAATCAATCATGCTAGATAGAAATTTCGTTGCACTAACCTTTACTTCTCCCATTATCCCGATTCACAATCAATCTAATAATTTATTTTGCTTGTAAAAAAATTGAAGTTGTAAAATTCTGATAAGGGAAGCACGCCTTTCAACTTACATGTATGATTCTTTCTTTAATGTCTCCTCTCTCAATAACCTGGCTTGTTATGCTTAACAAATTCTCCACAATGATGAGACAAATTGGGATGGTCACAAGTATTAATGGTGATTGTCTTTTCTCTGCTAGTGCTATGCTAACCCTTATAATTCTCCTATTATTCACAAATCATAATCAACCTAATAAATGTTTTTGCCCACAAAAAAATCTGCAGCTGCCATCCTTTGGTACATGGGAGCAGGGAAGCACATCTTTCAACGAAGATGTATGTCTCTTTCCTATTGTTTCCTCTTTCTCTTTCATGAAATTAGTACTGATTATGTTATTTTGGTTTCAGATTGATTGGTTGATGGACGGGTACATTGTCTCACTCGGATGCCAGCAACAAGAGACAGGACCAGAACTTGAGCCCCCTTCACACGATTAGATAGTTGCAATCAAGGCATCACACGGCCTGGAGATGGTGAGGCACCAAACCTCTCTTTTCATTTTTTTTCTTGAAAATCGTATAATATTCTTTATATTATTGTGTTCGAATTAATAATTGTAAATTGTAAATAAATAGGAGAGCCGGTCTTGATGTTTGATGACTTATTAGTATTTTGATAACAGGGACACTTAAGGATATAAATATAGATGGAGACAACAAGCAGCTGGATGACGAGGAGAGGGAAAGTAGGGAGACTGGAAGATTGTTTACTGGAGTTGTTTCTTATCTAGTTTTTCTTGAAGATTTTGGGAGATACTATCATGGCTTTTGTTGTTTGTTTTATCTTTTTTATTTTGATTTTGAAAGTACCCTGATTCTAAGTTATGTGTGATTAAAGTGAAGTTTTAGAAATTAAAATTGTCTTTCGTATCAATGATTTAAATGAATTGCTGGTTATATAACACACGAAACCTTTTAGCTATTTATTGATTTGCTCATCATTAATTTTGTAGCCACACCTGTTGGGGTTTTATCTACTCATTGCACTTATGTTTCTTTCATGAAATTATCTTGAGAAAAAAAATTATTTTCTGGTGATTAAGAAGTTTATACTCTTTAGTGCCTCAAAAATCATGTATGATTTTCTTTATATTATATTCCTTCTCGTGTTTTTTGTTGTTCATTACCAATTACCATACAATGGTGATGCTACAAAAGTTATGGACTCTTTTACAAGTGATGGACATGAATTGAAAACCACACGATCATGACTAATAAGAGCATATGGCTAGGGTTTATATTGTCTTTTGGGAACGTAGATAAAGTTGATTTTTAAAGTGTTTTTTGTTTATAAATATATTAAAATTATGTTTTTAATTTTTAAAAACATTTTTTGATATTTAAAATATCAAAAACATTTAATTTAAAATAGAAATAAAAATAAAAATAAAATATTTTTAATTTTTTAAAAATATTTTTATAATACAATATCAAACCGTTTCTTATCTCGACGAGTATTATACCTTTTTTTTCTTCTGCAATCCTCCTACTTTGTAGCTTAGTTAGCGGTGAATGCTGGCCCGTTAAAGCATAACATGTATTTACACAGCATGTCCGAAAAAACAGTATCATGGGCCTTGCCTGAAAATACGGATGGGACCCCAAAAGCTCGGGAAACTGTCAAAGCTAATGGCCAGCCACCCGCGTCCAGTGCCAATCTAAACAAAGCCTTCAAAATATACAAGCTTTTACATGTTGTTTCTACACGAACAAATATTAAGGTGTATTTCCAATATAGAAACGTTTTAATAATATGTTTATATGGATATTAAATTGGGAGTGTATTTAAAATATTAATATTGTTTTAGTATTTTTAAATAATTTTAATGTGTTAATATTAAAAATAAAATAAAATTATTTATTTATTTTCAAATAAAAATAAACTTATCAAACAAGTTCCTAAACAAACAATTGAATCCTGTCAATTTATCCAGTAGCTGTGGTGAAATCTAACTACACTTTAATGTTGATGTTACGGAGCTAGGAAATTTACTTTGGTGTCCAATTAAAACAAATAACTAGCGGTATAAAATTTAAAAACTTTTTTTATAGTTATGTCTAAAATTCTAATTGAATGGAGCGACGCTAGAAAGAAATATTTCCTTGCAATGGTCCCGCGAGCTCCTTGTGTATTATGAGTTTGTTTGCTTTGTGTTTGAAAAATGTATTTTTAAAAACTAATTTTTATTTTATTTTTTCATTTTAGTCCAAATTAATATATATATATATATATATATATATATATATATATATATATATATATATTAATTTGATGTTCTAATATTAAAAAAATATAAAATATATTATTTTGATATATTTTCAAATTGGATATAACTAAGAATTATTTTAAAGGGTTTTTTCAGAAAAAAATAGTATATATAGTTGAAAGCAAGGAGAAAAAAGAACAACAATAATTCATGTATTATGAATATATCTTGTTTTGATCCTTGATTTGCTAAGTTCAGCCAGGTCATCTAATTAAACATGAAACGAAGTAAATACATAAATATGGTTAATATACGGTTATGCATTTTAGCTCATCATTGTTAAAGAATAATATAAATTATATTTTATAATCTCATTTAATAACTTGAGTTTTTAGGTAGAATAATTCTTTGATATAGTATCAGAACCTTGTTGATTCAACAACACGAGTTTGAATCTCATTACTCCCACTTTATTTGATAAATTCAAATACACGGTATTGTTGGTTTATGCAAGTTTCAAGTATAAAAGACTTTTACTCGAAGGATTGTGTTAGGGAATAATATAAATTATATTCTGGGACTTCATCTAATAACTTAAATTTTTAGGTGAGATGGTTCTTTAACACTAATTACATGGGTTATCAACCCTAATTTATTGCCAAAAAAAAGAGACAATAAGCTTCTGCACACACAGTGTTTATGAAGTGTACTGATGAATTTGAGAACCTGATCCTTGAATAGGTAACTATAAGTTTTATAATTTTTTGGAATTATAGTAGTCATATTTCATATTACTATATATATAAACCGCATCATATTTTTATTGTGCGAATCCACAGTAACATTTACTATTAATATATGTTTCCGAGAATAATAATCGATATGTTAAGGCAACCGAGTTGGTCAAAGAGAGCGACATTAGAAGAAAGGGCGTGGGTTCGAATTGCACTCTCCGCATGTTTTTATTTTGCCACAGTAAAATAAACTATTGATATATATTGTCTTGAACTATAAGTGAAATGTGGAGGTAGCTGATCTGGTCCACACGCGCGCCACAATGCCTATCTTCGGAGGAGGGTGTGGTTCAAGTCCTATTCTCAACAATTTTTTTTGTTTCTTGCTTATTCTTTTTTCTTTTTATTATGTTTTTCTTCTATTTTTTCTTTTCATTTCTTTTTTTTTTTGCTGATTATAATTTTTTCTTCTTTTTTTTCCCAACTTATATATATATATTGTTTGTTGTTTTTATAATTGGGTTATTTGGGCTAGGTTAAGTACACTACGATAAATCCTCAAATTCAATTTTTTTTATAAATGTTTTTTCCTCATTATGTTTTTTTTCCATGAAATATTTTTTATTTTGCTTGGAAATGTGATTGATTTTTTTTAAAAAAATATATTTTTTATTTAGAAATATTTTTTTTCCTTATTATGTTTTTTTTTCTTTTTTTTTCCACAAAACGCTTTTTATTTTGCTTTGAAATGTGATTGATTTTTTAAAAACCAAATTGTTTAGAAATATATTAAAATGATAATTGTTTTTTTAATTATTTTTAACATTAACATGTGAAAATAATAATAATAAAAATATTTATTTTCTGTCCGAATTTATTCATTTATGCTTTTAGATTTTTTTTATTTATTTTTTGCAGGGGTTTTATTTTTATCAGGTTCCATTCTGAAATTTTAATTTATATTGGTGATAATTTTAAAATTAATATTGCTCTTTTTTTCCCTTTGTTCTTTGTTTTTTTATGATCAAATTTTTTGCTGGTTTTTTTCTTAAAAAAATAATAATTTAGTTTCATTTCTCAATTTTTTTTAATTGAAAATCAAGCTTTGTTGTTTTTTTAGATTTGCATGTCCCAATCTTATGATTCCAATCATGAGTTTTGAAGGTTAAAATTGGTTGACTTGTGTCTTTTTTTATATCTTTTATTTAAAAAATTAAAATCATCCTTGAATATATATTTTTTTAGAGTTGCTCTTTGTATTTTTTTTTTCTCACTTTCTTTCTTGTGGGGTTATAGCAAAATGACAAAAAAAAAAATCAAAGTAATGAGAATCAAAATTGAAATAAAAAATAAAAATAAATTTTTGATTGAAAGGTAAAATTGAAAAGAAAAATTAATCTAACAAAAAGACTAAAAATACAATCCAAGAAATAAGGGAGAAAAATAGCACATTTTAATTTAAATTTGAAATATGAAATTAAAGCAAAGTATAATATTAATAAAAAAAAATTAAGAATAAAAAGAATAAATACTAAATTTAATATCTAAAAAAATAAAAGAACAACGGTAAAGATTAGTCTTATTGAGCATGGTTAAACTGTTTTTCCAAAGGATTTTAACTTTTATTAATAGTATATTTTTCTACAACATTTGTTTTAATGTACAAGTCAGTTTTTATGTATTTTGATTAATTTTATATATTTTAAAATTAATAATTATATAAAACTTTAGTGATTTACGATTTGTAAAACTCAAATAATGAGAAAACCTAGAACTTTACCTGGGAAGCTACTCTTTCATTGATCCCGTGTTGTTCCCTCGTTGCCTGTTTTGAGTTATGAAATAAACCTTCTTTGCTATTAACGAGAAATTTATCAGCCACTCCATGGAACTATGGAAGGAGGCTTTCACGTGTGGACCCGTAATATATAATGTAATATTTTCAGCAAGTCTTCGTCGTTTTTTTTAAAAAAATCTCGAAATCTCGTAGTCTGTGTTTACATTTTAAGTCTTGGTCAATAATTCATATCGATATGAACGAATGGTTCCTCAGGACAAGAAATATCACCACACCAGCACAAGTTTTGCTACTGTTCTCAGTTTCTCGACCAACAGACTTGAACCCTTGATTTTGAAGCTGGTTCATGTGTTGGCACAAACGAACAAGCTATATATTTGTTGAGTACTCCATCTGCTATTCATCATTGCGAACTTGAATATTCCGTTTTATTTTTCCTGCTCCTGATGATCAACATTTAGCCGTGAATGGTATCTTTTAAGTCTATCACTGTTTGTTTCTCTACTTCTCTTGATTCTTGCTTGTGTTTCTTTCCTGATTCAAAATATTTTCCAGGAATGAAGATGAGGGAGAGAGAGAGAGAGAGAGAGAGAGAGAGAGAGAGGATGCTGGAGGCATTGTTAACAACGAAAAAGGAATTCCACGATTCAAAAGTTTGCAAATGGTCAGCAGCTTATGCGATATCAGCTTGAGCATTCTACAGATGGAACTGCATGATTTGAGTGAAGCTACCACATCAGAACTGGGATGGAAAAATGCAAGAAAGAGACGCATTTGCATGTGGCCAGGTACTGTCATATAATTGACAAGGCAAAATCAAATAGCCGAACCAGGCGCAAGGAAGAAGAGGAGGAGGAGAGAGAAAGAAGGAGAGCCCAACCTGAAAGACCCAGCCCAACTGGAGAGGAGGACGAAGAGGAAGAGAAAGGCCCAGACCATCTAGCAGAGAAGGGGAAAAAGGCCGATGCAAGAGCTAGATGGGCCAAATGGCCTAGATTTCATCAAAGATTTGAGAAAACGAAAACAATAGACAAGGTATAACTATAACCTAGTAGTATCCTACAGCTAAACAAACAGAGTGCAATAATTAATCATATCCACGTAGTTACTTTGGCTTTATTTTCACGTCTTACATCGAAGAAGAAGAAGAAGAAGAAATCCCTTTTAAAAGTGAAAAAAACCATTCAAATCCAAGTTGCCACTTACTAATGGATTTTTCTACCTTATTTTACTGAGAGCTATCTCATTATGAATTAAATTTAAAAAAAAACATAGTATTTTTTAAACTATTCGTGAATATATTTTTCCGTGCATCTTCGCTCGATTTTGTGAGGATGTATTGTCACTCTCTTACTCTGTTTCACACACTATTTCATCAAGTACAAAACTTTCTCTCTCTAGATTATTGTCGTTTTATTTATTGCAGATGCCACCCAACTCAATGGAAGCTTTATCTGAACTTGTCGGAGGTACAGTACAATCATTGTGTGTGTGTGGTAAATAGGTATTTAGTTGGCTAGATGTCTAATCAACTTCTGGCCAAATAATGAGTTTTGAAAGTTAAAATTGGATAACTTATTTTTTTTACGTCCTTTCTAAACAACAAATCATCCTTGAATATTATTTTTTTAGAGTTAATCTTAGTCGAATTATATATTTTCTAAAATATTTTAAACAAAAACATTAAGTCTCGGTATTTTTTATTTGTTTTCTGTGCAACAAGTTTTGGTCTTATGATCATACTCGCGTGTTTCAAAGCTTGACGCTAGTTCATTTTGATTTTATTTTGTTTTTTTTTTTAAATTTAAATTGTTTTTAATTTTATTATTCAATATTTATTTATTTATAGAATTTTTTTCCTATTTTTTTCATATTCTTTTCTATAGGGTTATTCTAATCAAGTGTTCATAATCAAGAAGTTGACATGTTCATACAAGTTGATTCGAGTCTTTTTTTCCTTAGTTTTTTTAGTAATCTTTTTATCATATATTAGTTTATTTGTAATTGATATTTTTTATATAGAAAAATTGAATTGTAAAATCAAGTGTATTCTTTTTTTTGTTTTTACTAAAAAAAAGTAATCGCCCCGCAAAAAGGAGCATGGTGACAAACTAAGTATACTACATGCTGGTACATTTAACAAGTTCTCTAAATGAAGCTAATTATTCTTAATATATATTCACTTTCAATAGTTAAATTACAAGAAAGATAATGAGAATCAAGCTTAGTCAGTATTTAATTCTAAAAGGTTAGGCTAGTAGCTTAAGAAAATATCTCATTGTTTGACCCTTTTGATTTAAATTTGGAGACCATTGTATAGGTAAAAATTGTTAAATTTCTCGCGATATAGAAGATTGGTGTGAGAAATATGTTCTCAAGATCTTATTAAAAAATTGATCAATGTATAAGTTATTCTAAAACTATTTTTACAATAAAAAAAATATGCTACTAGTTTAAGAAAATTACTAGTTATAGACTCGCCACGAGATTGATTTTTTCTCTGCTTAAAAACTTGTGTTCATGTGCCACACGTGTTTTAAAGAAAGAAGAAGAATTAACAACTCAAGTTATAGAATTGACGGGATTAAATAAGTTGATTTATTTTAATCAAATGACAGAGAGAAAGGAACGGCTTATTAAAAAAATCATTACGGTAACTTGGTGGTGGGGTGTTTCCAAAGAGATAAAATTCAATTATCAACTCATTAAATATTAAATAATAAAATTTTATAAAAAAAAATAATTTAATTTAACTCGAGTTAGCATGGCAATCGTGCAACTTCTACAAAACTCCCAAGTCAAGTTACAAGATTTGGATGACAAAAAAAAAAAAAACAAAGAAATTCACAAAAACTATATATATAAACAATGTTGAAGGCTAAAAAATTAATTTATGTTAACCTTTTAAATATATGATGCATGATATTAGACCGAAGCATTAATCTAAAAAAGTCACAGAGCTCATTTTTCAAACAATAAAATATAGAAAGATAAAATAAAATAAAATTTTAATTACATAAGAGGATAAAACAAAATAGCAGTTAAAGAATAGCAACATCAAAATTGAAATAAAAAATAAATTTAACAAAATGAAAAAAAATAAAATAATGAGGTTCAAAATTAAAATAAAAAATAAATTTTATTAAACGACAAAATGGAAGAGAGAAATTAATATAAAAAATGACTAAAAAATACAATATAAGAAATAAGAAAAAGATTGGAAAAAATAGCATATCTCAAATTGAAATTGAAAGATAAGATTGAAAATAAATTCTTTTTTTAAAAAAAAAAGTTAAGAGCATAAATTAAAAAATAATTTTAATATATAGAAAAAATAAAAGAACAGCATGGTTTTTTAAAGAAGAAGAGAGAAAATTGAGGAGGAAAAAAAATCATCTCGTTGTGGCACTTTCATTAACATGGTAGAAGATGGTGTTTTACTGGAAAAAGAAAAAGAAAACACCACAAACGCTGTTCAATGATTAGAGCATAGGCTAACAAGTGTTTTCCCAAAGGATCTTAACCTTTTTGCTATATCGTTTTCATTGTTCCGTTGCTGTTCCCTACGCATTGCATGTTTTGAGTTTTGAAATAAACCTTCTTTATTATTAGCAAGAAATTTATCAGCCACTCCGTGGTAGGCGGCTTTCACGTGGTGAACCCGTAATATATAATGTGACATTTTCTGCAAGTCTTCGTCTTTTTTTTTTAAAAAAAATCTCTAAGTCTTTGTTTACATCTGAAGTCTTGGTCAATAATTCATGTGTCAGTTTCTTGACTTGCTTCTGCTCTCAAGAAATATCACCAAACCAGCACAAGACTTGCTTCTGCTCTCAGTTTCTCGACCAACAGACTCGAAGCCTTCATTTGAAGCCGGTTCATGTGTCAGCACAAACGAAGAAGCTGTATATTGTGAGCCCAGCTGTATGTAATTCATCATTGCAAACTTGAATATTCTGTTTGTTTGTTTTTCCTGCTCCGAATGCCCAACGTTTAGCCATGAATGGTGTGTTTTTAGCCTGTCACTGTTTGTTTCTCTACTTCTCTTGATACTTACTTCTGTTTCTTTCCTGATCTAAAATATTTTCCAGGAATGAAGACGAGAAAAGAGAGAGAGGTAGAAAATGCTGGAGGCATTGTTAACAGTTAAAAAGGAGTTCCGCGATTCAAGAGTTTGCAAGTGGTTAGAAGCTTATTCGATCTATCAACTTGAGAATTTTACAGATGAAACTGCATGATTTGAGTGAAATCTACCACGTCAGACTGGGATGACAAGATGCAATAAAGAAAATAAATCTGGTTTTTGTTTCAACAATGTTTTTGAAAAAAATAAAAAAATATATTTTTTATATTAAATTAAATTTATTTGTATTTTTAAATTATTATGTGGTGGTATCAAAAATAATTTTTAAAAATAAAAAAACATTTCAAAACAACTTTAACCGCATTATGCACTAATACTTTCAGGTACTGGCCAGGTAAAATCAAGTAGCCAGACCAGGCCAATGAAGAAGAGGAGGAGAAAGAAAAGGAGGGCCCAACTTGATAGCCCAGACCAACTGGGAGGAGGAAGAGAAAAGCCCGGCTTAACAGATTTATGGGCCATTGGCCCATATCCGTCGGAGATTTGAGAAAACGAAAACTATACATTTGAGCTTCGAACTAGCTTATATTTTTTTGTGGTACGGTCAAGATGCGGACTAAAGATGCCGAGAGCATGATAAGGTATGACGCGTTACTAAGAGAATCTTTTGATATAAACATGATTGGACGGGGTTTGGTAGCTCGCTTGGAAAATATTTTTAAAATAGTTTGAAATTTTTTTATTTTAAATTAAAAATTTATAATTTTTTATTTGATATGTTAATATTAAAAATAATTTTAAAAAAATAAAAAATATTTTAATATATTTCTAAATAAAAATACATTTCAAAAATAACTTCAATCACATTCCTAAATAAATATAAATAAGGGCTAAAGTTAATAAATACTCATTATGACCCCGAAGAGCTCTTTGCCCTGTCTCTCCTTCTCCTCCTCCTCCGATTGTTGTCCCTGATTCGGTTGTTTTATTCAATTCGATGGAAAGTCGATCTGAACTTGTCGGAGGTTAGTATAATCTTGGGCCTATATATGATAAACAAGTGTTTAGTTGGATAGATTTCTAATTTATATGTCCATCATTTCTCGCGTTTTTGTTTTCCTTGATTTATGGATATTTCATGTTTTGATCCTTGATCTACTAAGTTTATTAAGGTGATAGGATTTCTTGCTATTTATATTCTATTAATTATCTATACAGTAAAAAAAACCCTAGATATCCATGAACTATTTATGTGATTTCAAGTATCGGATAGATATTTATTATCTATTATCAATTAATAATTAACAAAAAATAAAATAGTTAATATATATTTGAAGAGTATATATGTATATTAAATAGTAAAATATTAAATATCATTCATATATGTGTGTGTTTTATGCCAATATATATGTGTATATCATATTATATTATATTTAAAAAAATTAAACATCCTACAAATATACTTATTTTGTATAAATATATATATTTTAGGTAAGATTCATGTGGGTTTCGAGACGGGTTTCATAATATTCATTCTTTATCTATTATCTACCGAAACCAAAATATACTTATTCATTCATGTTGGGTTAGGTTAGTCTCTATCATGTCTCTATTATTTTTAGTCCCTATCTTGTTTTGGGGGTGTGGTTATGGTTGTTTTTTAAAGTTTTTTTTTATATAAATACATTAAAATAATATTTTTTATTTTTTAAAAATTATTTTTGATATCATTATATGAAAGTAAACTAAAAATACTATTTTTTTTATTTAAATTAAAAATTAAAAATTTTATATTTTTTTAAAAATATTTTTGAAACGCGATGTTGAATACCTTGTATAAATACAAAATAATGGCTAGAGATTTTTTCCGTTGAAAATCTTGACACTTGTACCCATGTTGGTGAATTATCAAATACATCAGCAGGTTAATATGCATGTACACTGATGGTAATTGAGATTTGTATTAAGAATCATTCACCCATATTATATATGTTTATGGATATTAATATATGAAAACAAAAGGAAGACAGTAATGCTAGTATATTGTAAAGCTAATAAACGCATTCGATTGATCGTTAACATATTCAGCATTATTTTGCTTTTTTTGTTTAGTATATATATACTTGAATTCACCCTAGTATAAATATTTCGAGTCTTGTTCTTCTAAATTTTAAACACAGATGAGCAGGACGGTCAAACTGTTCAGCCATTAGTTACTGAACAGAGTGATCAAAATGTCACACCATCAGCTGATGAAATTAAGAAAGTGAGGAAATGGGCAACAAACAAGAAAACATATCGTGATAGAAAGAAGGTGAATGAGCAGAATGATCCCCTCTATTTTTTTTCTTCTCCTTTGATGGTTAATTTATCCTTTTTTTCTCTCGTCTCATATATATCCATCGTGCAGCGAAAGACAGGGTACATTAAGAGGCAGCTGGAAAAGGTGAGAGCAGATATTGACATGTTGAATAACACAATTGCTTGCTTAAATGGAAAACTAGATCAGATGCGAAGAGACAGAGAAGCTTTAAGGCGACAGCCGCAAACAGTTGAAGAACAGAATACTATGATCAACATGCTGATGCCACTTGTAAGTCTGCGGTTTATCTTCCTGCATATATGGATTTCATTCTGCACACACTAATAGTTCCGTACGTGAGGTTTCATTAACATCCATGCACACACGCACCTGGAATTATATATTTTATTATATGCATGGGGAGTGAAAGCACCGCAGTCCACCATTATATGTATAGTATATAAAAATGCACATGTTCGTATTGTTCTTGCCATGAATAGCCCTAAATGAATGTTAAGATTGATTTTCAATAGGTTCTGTTTTTTATCATATAAAAAATATTATTGAACCGATTTGAGTCCACTGCCTAGAGTACAAGTTTTGTAAATTGACTTAGATTAACTCCTTTGCAGCTTGAATATTATTATTTTTTAGTACATTGCTAAACAAAAATTACAATCAAACTCATATTCCAGTCCATCACAGCACATCGAATACCAAACGAACCATTGTTTCATTACAGCAAATAAATAGAAAAAATCGTATTAATTTTTGTTAGCTCTGGTGTGAATCTTGCATCTTCGATTGTATGAAAACATAAATCTTGTCTTGGTATATAAAGTTGTTTGCAAATATCCTGAACATTGAATGAAAAAAATAAACTTTAAGTGATATGAATGTAACGTGTTTATGCCTTTTTGAGATTATGGTTGAAGTTGTTTTTAAAAGTGATTTTCTGTTAAAAAATTATATCAAAATGATAATTTAAAAAAATTATTTTTGATATCAGCACATGAAAATGATATAAAAATACTTAAATTTAAAATAGAAATAAAAACATTTTAGATAATAATATAAATCATATTTTGGAGTCTCACCTAGCAACTTAAGCTTTTAAGTGAGATAATTCGTTAACACGATATCAAAACCTTGTTTAGCCAGCTGTCACGAGTTCAAATCTCATTATTCTCATTATATTTTACAAAAAATTAAGTACAAGGTAATGTGAGTTTATACAAGTTTCAAGCTCAAAAGGTTTTCATTTGAGGGGAGTGTTAGAGAATAATACAAACTATATTTTAGAGTCTCACCTAATAACTTAAGCTTTTAGATAAAATAATTACTTGATAAAATATTTTATTTTTTTTTAAAATACTTTTAAAATATAAGATAACTAAGATTATATATACAAAAATTTTATGGTTATGGTTGCAGCTCCTACCTGAAACGACTGGATTTGATACTAGAGAGACAGGGCTGCCTGTTCATCACCCACCAATTAATCAATCAGGAGCAACAATGGAGCCAGGAAGCCCAGTCATTGAAGAGTAATTGCCTCGATTACATCAAGTGGGATGCCCGTATGTATGTCTCCATTTTATCCACTTGCATCCCATTTATATTTTTTTATGAAGAAATAATTATTCATCATTGCTTTTGTTTTAAAAATTGTAAAAAAACAAACAATTTAATTGTCAACTTCTTAAAAAACTTTATGATTTTAAAAAATTATAATAAGTATTGCTGGTCTTGCTATTTTTTTTCCGGCAAAGAAATAAGAATAACAAGATTTTTATTTATGCTTTCAAAAACCTTAAAATTATATATAAAAAAAAGAGACAGAAACCTAAATGATATCAAACAATCTCGTGATTTTTATTTTTTTGTTGATTAGAATGAGTACTGATATTTTTTATTTTATTTTTTACCATGCGCAGGGTAACAACAGTGAGAGCCCACCTCATCTTAATGCTAATCAGCCCCTGCTGTTAACTAGGTATCGAGCTAATAATGGATAAACTATCATTTTGAAACAACAGTGCATGCTGCTTTTATTTTTCAGAACCTCGTACTACAATCTATTGGTCTGTTGATTTTCGACGATATATACTTTTGGCATGGATGGTTAATTGCTTGCTTTTACTTTTTATATTACTTCAGCAGTATGAATTGTCGATTCCTCTCTTGGATAGAAAGGGCCTTTGTCGTTTCAATTTCTAACCAGGAATTTAGAATTTACGTTGTTGTTGTTTGGTTACATGCATTATCACTGTGATTATATATCTCGACATGCATTATAATTTTTTGAACATTAAATAATGCTATTTTGTTTATTTGCACCCAAGGTGAAAATACAAGAATGCTCCAATGATTTGCATGCCGTGAAATTGTTTTCGTGTATTTACCCATCAACTATTCTCGTAGATCCTTGTCGGAAAATGTTTGGGGTCTGAGTTATGTGGGCAAAGCCAGATGAAAATTTTCTTATTAAAATTAGGCCAGCTTTACCCTCGAGACATCTGCTGCGGATTTAGACGTCTGATGTTGCCTCTTCTTCCAAAGATAAAAGTTCATACCGCAGCATGGTAAAGAGGGATGCGTGATTTATCAATGATTTTCAGTCCACAAGAGAGCTTCCAGCAGAGAAAAAACAGGCTCTAAAAGTATTTTTTTAAAATATTTTTATTTTATTATTTTATTTGTTTTAAATTATTTTTTTAATATTTTTTTTATTTTAAAAAACAATCATCATCGCATTCTCAATCACCCCCATTTAAGAGTAATGCAGATTTCCATTTCTTGGTGCTTTTTAAGAGTACTCTCTTTGAAATAATATCAAGTTGATATTTTTTTAATTATTTTTATATATTGATGTTAAAAATAAAAATAAAAACTTAAAAGATTATAATAATACATTTTAAAATAAAAATCATTAAAAAACACCTTAGAATACAATAACAAACATACAGTTTGATATCCTAGAGTCAATAAAAAATATATATATATTTTTTTTTAAAAAAACAGCTATCTACTATATATGTAATTTAATATAGCTTTCAAACTATATTTTTTCTTGGCATGTAAATAATTTGATTTTGATTTATTCCTATCAAATCCGACATTAACCTCCTTAAAATCCTTTTGCAAATCCATAGTGCAATAACCACGACAACTCCATTTATAAAATATGACATTCAAGCAAAGAAGAATATCGTAATAAAATTTAAGCACAAGACTCTAGAAAGTTTGCTTCGCCAAGGTAGGGAGCTTATCATAATTTGAGAAACATCCATGTGACCGTTGCGCTGCTGAGTTTTAAATGCAATTGCAATTGTCTCCCAAAAACATGTTCCTTCGAATTTCACTTGTCAATTCCAGACTTGATAATAATATTTAACCTACCTTCAACTTTAATTAAGCTCGCTGTCATATTTATAAACTTGGTCAGGGATTGAGTTAATTGTTTTTTTTTATTAAAGTAATATTGTTTTATCCTTTAAAAATTATTCATTGTTGATTCAATTAAATTTAAATATAATTTAAACTGGTCAACTTTTAAGCCAACAAGGTTTAATTGGATAGATTTAATTTTCAATTTAAGCTAAAATCCATGTCATATAATAACTCAAATAGCCTTCAAAGAGCTTAATAACCATCCCAGGAACTTCTTAGCCGCCATAGCATCTATAACATACCATGGATGATCAAAGAATCAATACAAGAACTACAATGACCGCAAAACAACTACCACAAAGCTAAATTTGACAAGTATTTTTTGAAAAATAAATAATTCTATTTTTTTAATATTTTTAACTTATTTTGATGTTATGATACTAAAAATAATTATTTTTTAATATATTTTTAAATAAAAAAACACTTTAAAGACACCCTAGTTAATCAGCCCTTTGATCTCCAATATCGTACTATAAATACCCTTGCAAAGGAGCCTGCCATTTGACGATCCGGTGGTAAATTTTATCAGAATGATCATTAGTAGAAGTAGAACTTGATTGAAGATTATCTCAAACTGTTAGGACCGAATAGATAATATTATAAGCTCGAATAAAAATTACAAGTCCGGGATTCAATTTGGGATTCGAATAAAACACCAGGAGCTAAATTGAAGTTTAACGTTCTCGTAGGAGAACCACCGCAGATAGCGAAAAGCGGGTAAGCCTTTAAAGCCTCAAATCAGAGATTCTGAGTGCAAGACAGAGTGCGAGCCAAGCCATGGCAATCCTCGCGCTCCCGCTAGTCATATCCTTTTTAAAACCCCAAACCAACCGCCTTTTCCTCTTCCGCTCCTCCGCCAGCGTTGTCGGAAGGCCAAACTGTAACCGCTTTTTTCTCAATCGCCTCCGCCACTTCACTAAAACCACCGCCTCCGCCATCAGTACCGATTCTTCTATTCAACAGCATTCCTCAACAAACCACAATGAACCTCAAAAAACCTCCGTCCCTACTTTCCAACAAGCAATTCAGCGACTCCAGGTCAAATTTCCAGCTCCACTGCCCTTTTCTTTTCTGTTTTAAAATTTTAATTTCATTTAAAATTGAGATTTCTGTCATTTTGTTTTCTCGAATAGGAATATTGGGCTTCAGTTGGATGTGCAGTGATGCAGTGTAGCAATACAGAGGTAGATTGAATTACACGTTTAGTTTCGTCATTTTTTCTTCAAATTCGTGATTCTTCCTCTCTTTTTTATCGAGGTTTGGGTTGTGTATTGCTAGGTTGGAGCCGGGACTATGAATCCTCTTACATTCTTAAGAGTTCTTGGTCCTGAACCATGGAATGTGGCGTAAGTATATGATTTTCAATGCGATTTTGTTACTACCATTCAATGTTTTTATCCTCAATAACCTTATTTTCGGAGTAGATGACAGTATGAGAGTGATTCTAAATGAAAAGAGTGAATGTTTTCCAGGGTTTTTGGTTCACACTGTGAAATTCTGACTGCCTGCATGGTTTTTAGCTGATGTTTGAATCATGTTGGGATTAGTTAATTTGATTTACTGGTATATTGTCAAGATGGGTTTTGGGGGTTTACTATTTACAGTAATTGCTAATTTGGAGTTTATAATAAAAAGGTACGTGGAGCCTAGTATTCGCCCAGATGATAGTCGTTATGGGGAAAACCCAAACAGACTACAGCGTCACACACAGTTTCAGGTTAAGTTGAATTTTACTTAGCAAATCTTGCAATGTTAAAATACTGATGGAACTTTGTTTTGGAATTATGTTTGTATGATTGATATCTTTTACAATTGGGTTTCATGTTCATTTCAGGTTATATTAAAACCCGATCCTGGAAATTCTCAAGATCTATTTATTCAAAGTCTCTCTGCATTAGGTGATTTTCTCCTTTTCCATGTGCCATTTCAAATTTGTTAGTCTTTTGCGAGAAGTTTATGTTATTCCTAGAAGTACATTATTTCTAGAAGTTCATGACTTAGCTGTGATTTATTTCTTTTCTTTTTGTAATTCATTTGAAAATTTGGCAAACTTTTATGTTTCTTTTTTTCCCCATAATTCAAACAAAAAGATAAAGCAAACAGAAGAGGAGGTGGAGGAGGAGAAAGGAAGAAAAAACATTCAAATCAGAAAGATTGCCTTGTTAAATGAGAGAGACCTTCCTAGAGTCTAATCACCATTATTTTTTCTGTTTCTATATGGGTAGTATGTGCATACACATGCACTTGCACACACTCATGTAAATTTCCGTGGCTTGAAAGGAGCCTATCTAGATGGTCTCCCCACATGTCCTTATCGTGAGAACAAGAGAAGTTTCCACATATTTTTTCTTCTTCTTTATTTTAATTAGTGTGTATCTTGTGACTGGTTTATGGTGGAAATTGTTAAATAACAGGGACCAGGGTGCATGAGTTCCATGCATTGTATATCTAACTCAAATTAGAATATAGTTGTGTTGTGCTGCATATGCTTGTTGAAATATAATTACTGTTCTTTATTTTTATGCTAGGTCATTTAATTTATTTATTTATTAAAATAAATAAATCCTGTTTAGTTCACAGTTACTATATGCTCTCTCCAAATCATCAGCAAAGTGGGTTGTTTAATTACCATCTTGCTCCAATTTAATGTGTTGATTAACTGCTCTCACATCTAGACATTTTTTCCTGTTGAGGCTTGATCTTTTCCTTCCTTTATGCTTGACAGGTGTTGATGTTAATGCACATGATATACGATTTGTAGAGGACAATTGGGAGAGCCCGGTAATTTGATTTGCTTGTCAGCAACTCTTGCATTTAACAAAATTGCATAGAACTACTGCATATATAATTCAATGCTGAAAAATTGTACATTACCAGGATCTAAAATTGCTTGTAGGTACTTGGTGCTTGGGGTTTGGGCTGGGAAATCTGGATGGATGGGATGGAGATCACTCAGTTTACTTACTTTCAGCAGGTTCATCTCTAATATTAGCAATGACTAAATATATGATGTTTTCCATTTCATAATTATGGCTTCTAGACTCTTATTCATTTATTGGTGTTCCTGGTTTTCCTGGAAGGTTAGAAATGAACTTCTATAGAGTTCTTAATTAATGCGTGCTTGGGATTCTCTTTGATTTCCTATTTCTTTAGGCTGGAAGTCTTCAACTGTCACCCATATCTGTTGAAATCACTTATGGCCTTGAGCGCATCCTTATGTTGCTTCAGGTTTATGTCCTTCCTTCCCTTTTCCTTTTCTGCTTTTGTTTGCTTTAGAACTTTGGCTTAAGTTATTTCACTTCTAATTGGCAGGGAGTTGACCATTTTAAGAAAATTCGATATGCTGATGGCATTACATATGGGGAGTTGTTCTTGGAAAATGAGTAAATGAGATATTATCCTCTTCTTCTTTTTTCATTTCAATTTGAAGTGGATGTTATTCATATAATTTATGACAAGAATTAGTGTACATGGATCAGTAACTGCTCTCTGTTCCTTTTTTTCATCTCTCTTGTACCTATTTTCACAGGAACATTATGCTCGCTCTTGTCATGACTTTTCAATATTGCTATTTTTGCTGTTAAAATTCACTTCCATTACTTCAACATCATGTAGCCTGTGCTTTCCTCTTTCAAGTTTCAAATTATTTGCTAATCACCAAAATATTGAAGTTCTGTTTCAGGAAGGAAATGAGTGCATATTATTTAGAACATGCCAGCATTCATCATCTTCAAAAGCACTTTGATTTTTTTGAGGAAGAAGCCCGTTCCTTGCTTGCTGCTGGCCTTCCAATTCCCGCGTATGTATAATTTTTTTTTTTCTTTTTTATTCATACTGTCCAGGCTATTCTGTGGTTTCCTAAAGTTAATGTTTGCTGAATATGCTAGGTATGATCAGCTACTGAAGACCTCCCATGCTTTCAATATCTTAGATTCTAGAGGTTTTGTTGGCGTAACAGAGCGTGCTCGCTATTTTGGTCGAATGCGTAGGTGAGTGTGCCGTTTCTCACTCATGCTAAATAACTGCCGGAATTATCTAGAACAATAATTGTTCACATAACAATAAACTGAACAAGCTTGCCTTCTCTCACTCATGTCCAATAGCTACCTGAATTATCTAGAACAATTCATTGTTCACAACACGAAACTGAAAAAGCTTACCTTTCCAGTTAAATCAGGAACTTCAGTTGTCTCTTCTGAATGAATCTGAAAAATGCAGTTACACTCTTGAAGAGAACATTGTGCTTGATATGAAATTGTGTTAAAATTAATTCTTCCCATCTTTTATCTGCTTATTTCTTCTTGGTTTAACAGCTTAGCTCGTCAATGTGCTCAACTTTGGTTAAAGACGAGGGAATCCCTTGGATATCCTCTGGGTACTGTTTCTGAACCTGCTCAACTTGTATCTGCTAAAGAGCTTTTGGAGGCAGCTGTCAAAAAGGTTGGTCTGCTCTAATTTAGTTGAATTTTGTGTAATCTTTAAAGTGACAGCTTTCCTCCCTACTTAAATTTTTGATATGTAATGATCTCTGTGTCTAGAGAACTCATATCTGTCGTTTTCGATCATTGTTGACTGTAACACTTGACAGTTGAATTTTTTTTTTATCCAACTTCTTGCAACAGGAGCATGACGAGCAAAGGTTTTTTGTTCTTGAAATTGGTACTGAAGAGATGCCTCCTCAAGATGTAGTTCATGCAGGGCAGCAAGTAATTTCATTTCAGCTGTAGATCTTGTCATTTGTAGCTATCTTTTTCCAATCAGTACTCTTCTATTTTTTCCTTTGAATTGCTGAAAAAATTTGTTTGATATTTTAAGTTCTGCAATGTCTATTTCCTACATGTCATTTCTTCTATATTCCAATAGTTATGTTTGAATCTAATAGCTGTTCACTGACTATCCTTGCTGATCTTTTCAGCTCAAAGATTTAGTGTTGCAATTGCTAGAGAAACAACGATTGAGTCATGGTGATGTTCAAGTTTTTGGTACTCCTCGCCGACTAGTGGTATAGCTATTCATATTTACCTTGCTTGACATCTTTTGTTTAAACAATGGTATAGATAATAAGATTTTTTCACTAGTTCTCTCACTAAATTACATACTAGCATGTGAGTGAAGGAGAAAACACCATATTAATGTCAATGGTAAAATCATGCATCTCTTTGATTTAGAAAATATCATCAACACAAAAATGATATATCATTCTAGCTAGAGAATTTTGTAATAACTCTATCTCTAGAATTGCTCTTTTTATTTAGAAGCATGTTTTTACTTTTACACTTTATGTGGCAATGCTGGTGATGGCTCTTTTGGTCCTGCATATATTTTCTTGCTGCCTTTGTTATTTTTGGTGTTATAGAAGTGTAAAGTCTGTTCTTATACCTACAGCAATCTCCTGTTTATAATTTTATCCATGCATGCTTTTGCGCAGTGCTCTACCACCTTAAGGAGAATTGGATTAAGAAAATAAATTATTTGTATGCAGGGAAATCCTTCATTAATGAGGAGCATTTCTTTTTATTAAAATTTGTTTGTAATTTGTACATCTTACAGTTGCAACTCTTATGACCCTGTAATTCTGTTTTCTGATCCAGTATATGTATGTATATTCCTAACAACCATTCACATTTCTATTTTGTAATATGTGATTGTTTGTTACTTTCTCATATTTTACATGCAAGGTATTTGTGGAACCCCAACAATTACCAATTCTTTCATCCCTGGCTAGTTTTACTTTTGAATTAGCTTTCTAAGTGGAATGCAAATATATTGCATCACAGTTGTCATCAATGCCTTCAATTCCTGAACCACCTAGATCCATGTTTAGTCCACTCCAGTCCAACTCTAATAGCTTGTCAATTAGGATGAATAAAAGCAGGTATGCTGTTCATGAGCAGTAGAAATAGAGGACGATGAGAGATAAGTACTTGTCAGATATTAATCACGTCGTAACAATATGCTACTTGCATTAATTTCAGCTGCCAAGGACTTCATGTTAGAATCCATTTACTTGTTTCTCAAAAACTGATTGTTTCTTCATTACTATGTTTATTGTGAAGCCTATCATTTTTCATACAACACCCATAGCCTTCATGAAAATTTTAGCAAAAAATATTTGATTTATTATATTTTATCACACAAACTAATATGCCGTGTTATAAATCTTCATCTTTTCAGATAAGAGTGTCGTATGCACACAGAAAAATTTCTGTGAAGAATAGTGTTTTCAGTTTCATAATTTTATGCCAGTATGTTGAGCTGTCATTTTACTTAAAGCACTGAGGATTATGTATAGATTGTCTTCTTCTCTTTTTGATACTCTCAAAATGTGAATATTTATGTCCATGAGAATTTTCTTGCATTCACAGGTATGTGTTGAGAGTCTTTCCACTAAGCAAGCTGAGATTGAGCTCGAGGTTCGTGGACCTCCTGTTTCAAAGGCCTTTGATCAAGAAGGACATCCTACAAAGGTTTTGCTTTATCTATAATTTTTCCCCTTTATATTTTTTAAGCCTAGACTTTTCTTTTATCCTTGTACTCTTTCCTCTTTGGCTTGTATTGGTAACTTAATTAATTGGTTAAAATCGAATATGCTAGTGTTGGAGTATTTGTCCTTTATCCATTTTATGATATTTTTTAATTGCTTTTTTTTTTATTTCTCCGCCATGTTTGTGTATTTCCTTACTTTGTTCTGGCAAAGTCATAGACATAATCAATCTATTTCTCGCATCTTTCAAAACCATAAAGGAAAACACATGAAATTGATTTCTTCCTCACTTAGTCATGTATTCAGTGTGACACAGTATCATATTTAGTTTGCTGTTTCATGTCAGGCTGCTGAGGGTTTTTGTCGTAGATACAACATATCATTGGACTCATTGTTTAGAAAGGTTGATGGTGAGTCAGTTTGGATGCATGGATGAATACCAGGGTTTGCTCATGTTTATTTTCTGCAGATTTGCTTTGTCTTCTTCATGTAATGGTGCTATCTATTGATATTCTCAAGTCTTTAAACTTCCATTTTGCTTAATGCCTTTGAACTTTTAGGAGTTGTTTGTACCATGTTATATTTGAAACAGTCATGTTCTCTTCTTTTATTTTATAAATTGTTTTTGATAGCCAACCTTTTCTATCTCACTTAGTTTCCCTGAAGATTTAAAAATGTTGGATACCAATCACTAAATCATTCTCGGTATTCTCTTAGTAAGGTCTAGCCGGTCTTATTGCACCTTAACTAGCTTGATGTTCATTTCCATCCACATAAATACCTGCTCTACTAGGATGGATAGGATAGGTTTCACTTGTAAGTTTGAATTGTACAATGAAATTCTTAGGCTTTTATCAAGGCTAATCCTGTCCAATTCAGGTCTCCAGGGTTCAAAATTAATCTGTGGCTTAGAGTTGGTAGACTTATTTCATCCCTATTTAAGTGAGACTCTTGCGTCTGATCTAGTCAGTGGATTGGCTTCCAGATGTTCTTCAATTGCTGTCCTTGGTGTCACCTTAGTCCCCTTTAATCAAGGTCTATTTAATCACATGCTTCTCTCAGAACAGGCTGCCTTCCAATAAAGGTGGCAGTTGTAGGAACTATCTTGCTTCTTCCTAAAGGCAACAGAACATGCTGCTGTTCATAGGCTGCTCAGTCAGCAAGCTTCTGAATTTACTTTATGCGTTGAACTTGATATATTTATCTAATTAATTATTGTTGTTGTTTCTGGTACTCTCTACCATTGATAATGATACTTATTGTTTTTCTTTTCAAGTGCAGGCAAAACAGAGTATGTACATGCCCATGTAAGGGAGACTGCGCGATTTGCTCTGGAGGTTGTGATTTTGATCTCTCTTTTGCTAGTTGTTGTGATGATTTAAGTGTCTGCCTTTTTAGTCGTGATCCTCTTAAAGTAGAGAATGGGATGCTGACAAGTTTAGAGGGGATCTGATATCTTTTTAATTCTGCATGAATTTTTTTTGCTATTTCTTTCCTGTCTTGTTCCATAGACAATAAATGCTGATGCTATCCATAATGGATGGAGTATTCAAATTGTGGTGGTGTACGGAAAAACTCAAAGAAGAGAACAGTTGATTTTGAGAGTCAGGCTGCAATACTACCAGATTCATGAATAGCTATTCTATGTTATTACAATGCTTCTTTCTTATGACCTGCTTTAGTTTATCAGTGATGATAATTTCTTTTTAAAAGTCTAGACCAGTTTTATTTTGTATTGCATATCAGATTTTATCTGAAGATTTGCCCAGTGCCATCAGTAGAATATCATTCCCAAAGTCAATGCACTGGAACTCTCAGGTGAGCGGTCACTTTCCTATTCACTACACTTGTCTCTTTCACTAGGGAATGGCCTAGTCGAAATAAAGGCCGGAGTATCTGGAACAGGTTATCCTTTGATTTATAACCATCAGTTGTTTTTGTGCTATGTTGGATCTAGGTCATGTTCAGCAGACCAATCCGTTGGATTGTGGCCTTGCATGGAGATGTGGTTGTTCCCTTTGCATTTGCTGGAGTTTTGAGGTGTTTACAATTACTTATGTTCTTGCCCATCCACCCCCCCCCCCCCCCTCCTAGCTTGTCATTTGTATTGGCTTTGCCCTTGGTTGGAATAATATACGCAAAAGGCAGAGTTGGGCTATTGACTCTATTCAGAAGATTAATTATTGGGTACTCCTGGTGCATGCCTCCTCCTTGACATTCATGGGGGCTCCATTATGATAACTACCTTCAACCCTCACACGATTTGAGTGCTGCATTGGGAGTATTGAATGATCTCTCCTGCCAAGGGCACAGCTTCTTTTTTAAAAATTAAATTTACATGGGAACTTGCGGGTGGCCTGGTAACCTTTTTGTTTGCTGCAGTCTCACATTTGTGAATTCTCTGCCCTTTTGTTTTGTTTGGAACTCTATCCTGCTCTTTTATATGTAGTGTGCTGTTTTTTAAAGTTTTTAAGTTTGTTGGTGCAGTGGGAACGTATCTTATGGCCTTCGTAATACCCCCTCAGCTGCTGTTCAGGTTCGTGTAAAACTGACATGTTTTAATTTCAATGAACTTCCTCTGCCTTTTGAACAGATACCAAATTGTGATTTTTTTAATCGGTATAGCTCATTAAGCACTGTGACTATGTTGTAGACGTACAGTAATGGTATTATGCAGTACTATGATATGTAATATAACAATAGTTCATTACATCACCAAAGCAGTTTTTCCAAGCATTCAGAGGCACATTGGGGAGGTGTTTCATTTGCTTTTTGTTATTGGTGTCAGTTAAAAGCTCATCTATAGGCACTAATGAGCTAGCCAGTTATTGCATGAACAAAAAATGCAGCAGTGCTCTTTGGTGTTATCACATTATGCAGAAATTCTTGTTCTGGGCTAATTGGCTTTCAGATTTGGAACTTGTTTATTTTTGGAAGATTTTTAGTGTTGCTTTTGTCAGATGTCTTGCATGTACATCTGTTTACTTGTGTGTACTTTTATTAATCCTATCAAGTTTTTCAGGTTGAAAGTGCAGAATCTTATGCAGCTGTAATGCAAAATGCTGGAATCAATATTGATATTGAGGTATCACAGAATAATTTTGCCATAAAATCTCCTCCACTTTATTTTGAAACAGTCTTTCTACAAAACAACCTTTCTTCTTTTGTGTGAGAAGGGGGTTTAAACTTTATATGCTTCGAACTACAATAAACAGATGCTTTCATCTATAGGGTCGAAAACGAAGCATCTTGGAGCAATCTAATGCATTAGCAAAAAGTGTGAATGGACATGTCCTTATTCAGGATAGCTTACTTAATGAGGTACTCTCTCTCTTTCTCTCTCCAAATATGTTAAAGATATTCTATAAAGAAAAAGTATAAGGATGATTGTGAGCATAAACTATCCATCTGTATGGTGTTTTAGGTTGTCAATCTTGTTGAGGCACCAGTTCCTGTGCTTGGGAAGTTTAAAGAATCCTTCTTGGAGCTTCCAGAAGATCTTTTAACAATGGTAAGTTTTTTTCTTAAGACTTGTTAAAATCGGTACCTGACAATGCTTTGTTATTTAATTGCATTTGATAAATTAAATTTGATGTTTGTTTGTTGTGTTCATAACATTTATTGAAAAGCTGAAAATTGAAGAGCAATGAAATCACATAATGCCTGCCAACTAGTAATTGATCATTTAGAAGCTTCAAGTCGGTTCTCCTAACATGTTGTGCGATATTGATTCTAACTATTGTGTTTGAATGATTGCCAAGTAAACCGTTTGAAGTCACTATAAAATTTTTATCTTTTTACTGGCTGTGTTGTAGCTTAATTTATGATGAGTTAAGGTGTTGGAGACATAAATTGGAGGTTAGATGCATCATGCTGAATACAAATCATGGTCTGATGTCAATGATTTCATTGTGCTTTTTTTCCCAAACCGGTGATGAAAAATAAAGCAGGCCTGCTGTCATGGAAACTAGATTTGTAATAGCATTCCTATCTGTATCTGTCAGATAAAGTTTAGCCACATCAGCCAAGTGCAATAGCTTGGTCATTTCTTCTTGGACGGATCATCAAGGTTCTACCAAATGCAAGTTCTTACTTGAAATATAGGCAAAAGGGGTCATGAATTTTGGAAGAGATGTATTATGTATATTGTTTTATTTAATATACTGACTGTTGCTGAGGCTGGATTCTCTTAATCTTCTATATCCAGTTGATCTGTTCACAAATAGAAAATTGAATAAGTATTAACCCAGTAGACTATGGCATAAGTGATGCACAGATGCTCCAAACTCATTTATTTTTCACTTGTTTAGTGACTACAGCATACCATTTATGCAGGTCATGCAAAAACACCAGAAGTATTTTGCCATAACTGATGATAGTGGAAGGCTGCTGCCATTTTTTATTGCTGTAAGACACGCTTACCAGTTACACATCCTTTTTTAACTTGATTTTTGCTTCAAATTCATCAGATGACACTGTTTGCTTTAAGGTGGCAAATGGAGCAATCAATGAAACTGTGGTAAAGAAAGGGAATGAAGCTGTGCTTAGGTAGGGATTGGTCTTTAATGCTAGTCATTTGTCCTCACAATAGGAAGAGGAACATCCTAATGGATTTTAACATCCCCCCAAATTGCCTTGGCTAAATATATGTTCTTATGGTGCTTAAATTTTTGTAGCATTTAATCAATATGTGAAGTTATATATGCTTCAAAATAACCAGTTATTTTGACTTTCTTGTGTGTAATTACCACGTGCATAAATATTTGCAAGAAAGTATTTCTTATCCTGTTTACTTTTTTTCTCTTGTTATTTTTGAAACATGAATCCTACATTTTTATTTGCAGAGCTCGCTATGAAGATGCAAAATTTTTCTATGAGTTGGATACACGCAAGAAGTTGTCTGACTTCCGAAATCAACTGAATGGGATTCTTTTTCATGTAAGTTATTTTCTATTGCAATTACCCAAAGGGAAGGAGTTATTTGGTTAGGGATCAGGAACTACTTGAAATTCTGAAGCTCAGGTTGCTAACATCATTTTGAAAAGGTATGTTTTAATATCATAAAAAAATAACAGAACGGTTTCTTACAGGATCATAAGACCTCATGGCAAATATAAGAGTAAATTATAATAAGTCTCTGTATTTGATTAACACTTTTTGTTAGTTTTAATCTCTTATATTAAAGTCATTAATGGATATTGGTGTTGCGTAAGGTTTTGAGACCTGTAGCATACCACAAGGATATAAAAATTAACAGAACCGTTGATGGGTAACAGTCAACAAATTTCAAGGGACTAAGTTAAAGGTTTTGAAAAAGGAGCACCGAGTTACAATTGCTATGATAACTTGGAGACTAAAGACAATTACTGCAAACATAAAACATTGCAATCCACCCCAATACTGACCGTGTAAGTTCAAATGCAGGAAAAGTTAGGAACAATGCTTGACAAGATGATGCGCGTTGAAAACATGACCACCAAACTAACTGTGGAGTTGGGATTTAATGAAGATGTGATTCAGGTTGTCCAGGATGCGGCATCGCTTGCTATGTCAGATCTTGCTACTGCTGTTGTAACAGAATTCACTGCCCTTTCAGGAATAATGGCACGCCATTATGCTCTTAGGGAAGGCTATTCAGCACAGGTCATTGAATTCACTTTAAATTGATGTACAAATTCTTTTCATTCTTTGCCACTTCATGAAGTGATTTCTTTTCTTGATCTGGGTCCTTGTTAAAAAACTCCTTTTTAAATGTACTGGGCTGAACTATAATTTCTGCTGCCCTCTTTTCTGAAGCTTTACTATGCTTATTTCTTTATATTGTGTTTTGATTGTTGCAGATTGCTGAGGCCTTGTTAGAAATTACACTTCCTCGATTTTCTGGAGATATGGTTCCAAAAACTGATGCAGGGATAATTTTGGCAATTGCTGACAGGTGAATTTAAAGTCATTAGTCAATTGAATTTCAATCTTTATCTCTTTTTGTTGAAAGTAACTTGTTATGATATAAGGCTCCTGTGTGTTGATGGAATAATGTTTGTGCTTATAGATTCTGAAAAGTAGAAAAATTATCATATATGAACTGCGGTTTCATGATTTCCTTTTCTCCCCCAGAATGATAATCGGTCAGTGAACAAACAGGAAGAGATGATGCACTCACTAAACTCTTGCCTTCCAAAGGAAAATATACTCTAGGCAACTAGTAAATTTCTAAGCAAAGCTTACTCAAGGACAACACTGAATAATTTCTAAGCAAATCTTATGAAGAAACAACACTGAATTGATGAAAAGCTCATTCCTATCCATGTCACGGTAACATTTGAATAGCTTATTCAGAAAGTGTTAATTGTATGAGTATTGCCATTAGCTAAGGAACTGAGGTATTATTGTCCCTAATGCCCAACACCTTGTGCCAAGGCAAGAACATGAATGAATGTACATATCTATACATTCATGGATTTGTATGTACAAGGACATTGTTAGTCTTGACACACACTCGCTATCATTAATTACAATGCTTGGTTTGCATGTTTTTGATGTGAAAGTTATTTTGCAGATTGGACAGCCTTGTTGGCTTATTTGCTGCTGGTTGTCAACCTAGTTCCACCAATGACCCATTTGGCTTGCGAAGAATCTCTTATGGTCTAGTAAGTTATTATTTTGCAGGGCTTTAAGTTAATTTAGATTAATTAACTCAGCGCTGCATTTGTTTGTTTTAGGTCCAAATATTGGTGGATAATGATAAAAATTTGGATTTGGTTCGTGCTATAGGACTTGCTGCTGATGTGCAACCCATTAAAGCAGATGTCTCAATGATTAATGATGTAAGAACAAGCTCTGAAATTCTTGCAAGAATGTCCCCCCTCCTTGTTCATCTCCCTGAAAATGTATTCACCTACAGTAAAAGACAGTTTTGAAAAACTCAAATGCATCATTGAATTGCAATAAACCTGAAAATTCATCTCAATGTGCAGGACAGCACTTTTAAAAAATCCCAGATTTTCAGGTCATTAGCCAACCCTCATTCCCTGCACCATCTCTCAAGATCATCTTTAGCAGGGAAGATCTCTTATTTCCTTTACCTGACACTCCTCTCATTGATACCAGTTTACTCCAAACAATGAGAGAGACAATCCAATCTCTCTTTTTACTAAATGTTCAGGAAGTCTCCCTTGAACCAATTATCATGTCAGAATATGACTAAACAATAAAGACTGTTAGCAACTTTAGCTCATGCCATTTTCTTTGCAATGTGCCTCTCAAGTCACTTAATAAAATTATACAAGGATTTGACCGTAGACTTGATACCATAGCTGGTCTCCAACATAGATATTTCTCCGGGCCATCACCTTGCAGAAGCTACAGCAATCCATAATCCGTTTGTCTTGTTATTCACGTGAAATCATTCACTATTGTCTTATAACTTGGTTCATCCAATTAACCATCTGATTGGTATGTTGACCTATATTTTTAGGCGGCTTCAGCAGTGCTTGTTATTTGTTTAGAGTCAGTACAGGCATGACAAAGTGGGGTTCTGAATATTTATTGTAGGTACATCTATTTGTTACTCGAAGATTGGAGCAATTCCTGGTACGTACACATTTGAAACCACCAAGTCAACATTTTTAATCAGCTCTAATCCTAAAATATCAAAATTACTGATTCCACAAATTCTAAGGATTTGTACAATTGAAGTGAGCATACTAATGTCTTTCTAACCTCAACCTTCTACCTGTTTGCTAAAATTGGTGGGCAAACTTGCCTAGAGGACAATGATTAAATTTTGTCAATCTTGGACAAGTTTTTAAATTCCAAGCATAACAATATCTTGTAAGAGTTTAGTATTCCAGAGATTGGTATGAAAATTTATTACTGCTCATTATGGTTACAGGTTGACAAGGGAATAAGGCCAGAAATCGTTCGTTCTGTTCTTACAGAACGTGCAAGCTTCCCTTGTCTGGCAGCAAAGACAGCATATAAAGTAAGTGGTTTTGCTTGATATTTTTTTGAGTTTTTTTCTTACTACTTTTAAGGTTTTTATTTATGGATCATTGCTATCTCTACAAAATCTGCATAACTTGATGCATTCTGAAGGAAAGATTAGGGCATTGTGTTTTTTCAAGTGTTAGGACCTCAAGCTTATACCAACAAACACTACTAGAGCCATGATCAATTCTTTTGCCAAAAGAGAAGGGATAGGTAATAGGAAGATGCTTTGTGGCTTGCAGAATACCTAAGATCTCTTATGTATTAACTTCTTGTTTCCTTGCTGCTAAGGCCGCTCCACTCCCCATGTATGATGTAAACATATATGTAAGATTTTGTAAACTATAGTGGCTGTTTTGTTTGTTCTTGTAAAATACTCCCCAGCCCTCGAAAAAATGCTTCACTCTGAGGTTTTATTTTGCCCCTTAATATCTGTCCAAGTAAGAAAGTTAACTAACACCTTAAAATGAGCTGTCTGCTCTTGCCACGTAAATGACATTGAAGTTGTGGTAATACTGAATTTCAAGCATAAAATGTGGATAATGTTTTAAAGCTTTGCCTGAAACAATTGTGTATACTAAAACATGGACTCTTGGTTTAAATGAATAGGTAAATGATATTTTACAATAACATTCTCAATTTGAAATGGTTGGACATGCATCTGCTATCCTGATAAATCTTGGACCTGAAGAGTTTGTCGGGCTAGAATTCGTTGCCATGTCCTTCTGTATGCTTCTTTTTCTTCTTTTTTTTTGACAGGGTAGAAGTTATTAAGAAAGTTGTTCTTGGTGAACATGACTCTGATTCATTTCCTAACATGATTGTCATGAAACAAAGAAACTAAAAGGATGATCTTATTTACCATCCTTCTAATTTTCTTGAATGGTTTATCAATTTTGAATGTTACTTAAAATTTGTTTCAGATGGAGGCTTTGTCAAGAGAGAGTCTTTTTCCTAAGGTAGTTGAAGCATATTCTCGTCCAACAAGAATTGTCCGTGGCAAGGATGTGGACACTGATATGAAGGTACTATTTCTCAGATGAAAGAATGGTGTGTTATTAAATTGATGAAGGTAGAAGATGAAGTTCGAGAACACCACATCCTTTTATTAGCAAGTGAAAGTACAAAGGGTAACAAAAATCAAATAGTAGTGCACTCTAATCCTGTTAAATATTAGCGAGGGGGTTACCCCTTGCTGAAATTCACCTGCCTCTGGCTTAACTGATAGAATGAACTAAACAAGGAAGCACCAACATGTGGATTGAGGATGGAGAATCTAGGCACCCATGCATCGCCATCCAACACTGACCAAGATAAGGCACCACAACTACAACATCACCAAGCTAGCAAAACCACCACTTGCATATTCAACCAAAACTTCTGCAATGCCCTCTTATTTTAAGCCATTGGCCCTTCTGTGATAATACAAAAATATGTACATCTAGTTCACATTATACCCTGATAGTGGCATCTCGAGGAGCTAAATTTTGTCATTCTTCTGCATCCTATGATCCTCTCCCATTTTGAGCCTTCAAAACCCCTATGAGCTGCCCCTCGTCCTCCTTAAAGTCATTTCCCAAGATATTTGACAATAAAGCATTACTTCCTTTGACATGGACTTGTCTATCAGGGTTAGTATCTTTTCATGTCTCTGGGCTACTTCTTTCTTGAAAGATCAGATAGCATTCCACATACCACTGTATTTAACCGTTAGTATCTTCTCATCACTGTGGTTGTGTCTAAGATGGTAGCTTTTGTCTTTCTATGTTCGTTATATTTTATTGAGCACGGGTCTATGCTAGAAAATCTCCTTATATTGATATAAAATTGTTTATTAGGTGGATGAGGCTGCGTTTGAAACAGATGAAGAGAGAGCTTTATGGAGCACTTTCGTGTCCACAAAAGGCAAAATTTATCCTGGTACAAAATGATCACTTTCATGGAATTTAGATTGCTTTTCCCCATGGGACATGCTTCCTTTTGGGTTTGAGATATTTTGCAATTTGCATTGATTTGAACTAGGCATATATTAAACTGAACTTGAGATAAACCTATACATCTTACAGGCATTGACATTGATGATTTTGTTGAGATATCCTCAGAGCTACTACAACCGCTAGAGGATTTCTTCAATAATGTTTTTGTCATGGTGGTATGTTTTCTACAGGACTCAATTATTTATATCATTAACGTCTATATTCATTGTGGGAAATTACACTTGAGAGTTTATGTTGATGAGAGAAATCTCCATGCTCTCGTCCTGCCTGACCTTGATCCGTAGTGCTAGTCTATTAATGCATAGTGCAGATTATCCATGCCTTAATTGTTTTGCAAATTACTTTTTATAACAACTCTCTCCTTCTCTCTTGCTTATAGTTGCTAGTAGTGAATCTCCCAATATTGTGTAACATTACTTTTGTCTGCACGCAGGAAGATGAAAGAATCAGGAAGAACAGGCTTGCTTTGCTAAATAAAATTGCAGACCTGCCTAGAGGCATAGCAGATCTTTCAGTTTTACCAGGATTTTAGAATTTGCCAACTCATTCCGTAATCATTAGGAGAAAGAGAAAAGGTGGGATAAGCAGAAAAGATACAGCAATGATTTGGAGTAGATTATGTTTTTGGGATCGGCGTGTGCATAAAACCTCATATTATATCGAGGCATGTAAAAATTTTGTAACATTTTGCTGTTGCTTCTGTAAGAATAGCAAGAGCTTAGAAGAGCTTTTGTTGCATGGGACCTGAAAATTTGAAAATGCAGTGGTAGGTTTGCTGTTCTAACCACAGAAATGAGATGAATTTCATTATAGACAGTAGAATTTAATAAATCTAACAAAATTTCGAGGTGAAGCAAGGGAAAAAACCCTTTGAAATAGTGAGGTTTTGGCAGTCAATCAAATAGCCTCTTCATTTCCGTATGCCATTGAAATCTACGACAACCCTCTTTGCTTGTGCTTTGAAATCGGTTTTTACTTGTCGGATCAGATTTAGTTGGCCGTTTATTCTTGCACTGGCCATTTTGCCTGCTTTATGTTAGGATTGTGTAATTGAAGAAGCATGATAAGAGAGAAAACAGGGGAGAGAGGACAGGGAGAGAAGAGAATTTGAATTTTATTATATTTGTCACCCATATTATGTGTTATAATAATCTTTATTTATACATCTTTTATATTCTTTATTTTATACTTTAACATCTCTCCTTAATTTCATGATTTGATAAACAAAGCACATGAGTACTTAATTCTTTTGACAACCAGTATGTAAAAGAGAGAAGAGAAGGAATTTTATTGGTCTATTTCTTGATTTGAATGTCATTTATCTTTGTAAGACTTTGAGAAGAGAGGGGTGAGAAGAAAGAAATGGTAAGAGAGGTGATAGAATGGGTTTGAATTTCATTTGTCTTTTTCAGTTTTTTTTTTCTGAAGTTTTTCATTTGTTGATGAATTTTTTAATCTTTGTAAGAATTCATGTTTTTCTTCTTCTTCTTCTTCTTCATTAGATTAAGTTTTTCTTAATCTTTTTTTTTTTAACAAAATGGCACCGTACCACACAATAAAACTCATAAAAGGAAGGAAATAAAAGATAAAGAAAGGCATAAAGGAGCCCTGGCTCAATGGCAAAGAATGCTTGTCCGCCGCTTCAACAATCTCTACCAGAACTGGAATCCCTGCTTCTTTAACAACTGTGGTTTTCGCTTCAAAACCGTGACCAACATGCTCAAAACAAACGCTGACTTGTCCACCATGTTTGACCTGAAAATCTGCCATCAGTTCCACCAATGGCTTCATGATCCCAGCTTGGACGGCCCTGATTTTATTCTCCTTAATCGAGCATAGCAAATATAAAGCAGTTGTTGAATTTTTATTTTTTTTTAACAAAATGACACCTAAATTCAAAAAATAAACACGTCTCTGGCTAGTGAGAGTTCCTCTTTCTCTAGACTCCTCACAATCAAATTCTCCAAAAGCTGAGGAGAAGACTGCTGAGGAGAAGAGGACGGTGGTAGAGAAAGCTCGGAGAGCTTATCGTGGATTTTGTAGATTTGTTGGAAATCACGAAGCTCTTCTCCTCCTTCTCCATCTCCTCGAGATTTTGAGCATCGGTGAAACCTCTACCGCGAGCAGAGCAAGCCAAGCAAGGCTAGGAAAACAGAGCATCTTTACTGGTACAATGTCTCTCTCTCGCGCCTCCAAACCCTAACTAATGAGCTTGAGCTGATTCGTCAAAAGAATGATCAATCTCTCTTCTCAGGCCGCCGTGATACAGAATCAGCTCCGCGCTTTTGAAATCAATTGCGATGTTGCTATTGAGAGAAGGAACAATGTTAATAATATGGAGAGAGATGGTGACGTTACCGAAGAAAATGTTGTCTCTACTGGTGAAGAAGGCGAAGATGCGTGCCATCGATTTGAATCTGGAACAGTGCTTTGGTGATTTCATCAACTAATTTTGATGCTATGAGTCTGTTAGCTGCAAATAAGGGAAGACCTATGCAATGCATCGTGGAGCAGGTTCATGATGGCAGTGCTATCCGTGTCTACTTTCTTCCAGACTTTAAATTTGTTCAAGTGTTTGAGATTTCTTCGCTGCTTCTCCTGCAGATACCTTCGCCCTCTTTCATAGGTATTCCATTGGTGTGAGATGATTAAGTTCACTGAAACCTTTTATCAAACACTTTTGGCAGCTAAAGTGTTTACATAGTATCTTGTTAAAGAAACACAATCTGTAGATGAATTTTGGATGAAGAAAACAGATTATGGAAGCAAGAGGAATGAAAAATTTGTTTAATGTAATTGCGTGAGCATTTGAAGCTCTGATACCATGTTAGGATTGTGTAATTGAAGAAGAATGATAAGAGAGAAAACAGGGGAGAGAGAAAAGAGGAGAGGGAGAGAAGAGAATTTGAATTTTATTATATTTGTCACCCATATTGTGTGTTATAACAACCTCTATTTATATATTTTGTATATTCTCTATTTTATATTCTAACACTTTACACCGCGGTTCAGACCAATATTGCTTTCAAAAAAAAAATTGTATCTACCTCGCATGATTTGCAATAATTAATTAATTCAATGTTGAAAAATAAAATTAACAAAAAAACAACACTCAAGCTCAAGTTAATTAACCAAGTATATCATCAAATTCAATAAATTATATATCAAATTCAATAAATTATATAACAATAAAACGCAAGTGATTTTTTATATTAATTTTTTAAAAAAAATAAACACGATAGACATGTGAGAATTAGATAATAAAAGAAAATCATTAATGACAAATGGTGAGTACTAAAAGTGAAATAATAATCAATAACAGTAGATGAGATTGCAATTTTTTTAATTTGAGAGGCAAAAAATGCATTAAAAAATTATAACTTAGATGTTATTGCTTCACCCATTAAATTTATGGTTTTTATTATGAAATTAACCGAGTTTAATAATTTTATTTTTTATATATAAAACTATATTTAATCTAAATAAAATAACAAAATAAGATAAATAAAAGCACAAGTGTGTAGCTTATGCCCTGTGCCCCTTTGCCATTTAACGGAAAGACCCAAACACTTAGGGCATCAAGCTTTCACTTGCATGTTTGAGTTTATTTTTATTTATTTATTTATTTATTTTAGACTGGACAGATTATCGTCCAATTCAATTTTTTTAATCATTACAGTGGCAAAAATAAGATACATGGGTAAAAAACTTATTTAACCACAAAATACTTTGGAAACATTTAGAAATTAATTTATCAATCTAATAAAAAATTAAATCACAATTAAACCAAATAAAAGTTTTTATCCTTAATCTATGAGTTTTTAGATAGAACAATCAATATAAGACTCTTCTCCTCGAGTGAAATTTATTGACACAACAAATTTCAATTATTTTTTAAAGTGAAAATGGATGTCACGACAACTTACCTTTTTTTCACAAAAATTTAATTGCATTTTTTCTTCTTGAAATCTTATTGGTGGTGGTTGTCACCACCACCGATATGATCTTCGCCGTCTCTCTTCCCTTTTTTTTTCCTTTTCAATATGCCTTGCCCTTCTCTATCTTCTATCCACCCCATGATTCTCTTGTCTTTTGTTTTCTATATTCTTGCTCGATAATATTAAACAAACAGGTCAGTCGAAATATGTGATTCGGGGTGGAAAAAAAGAGAGATGTGATTAAGATATATTTGCCACTAAATTTTTGTTAAGAGGAGATGGCTGACTGAAGTTGTTTTTTTAAGTGTTTTTGTTTATAAATATATTAAAATTATATTTTTTAAAAAATTATTTTTTATATTAACACATAAAAATAATTTAAAAATATAAAAAAATTATTTTAAAATAAAAAATAAAAATATTTAAAAAAAATGCTTTTAAAACAGTGTGAAACATGGCCTAAGAAGCTATGTATAATCTATTTTTTTACTTTTATTATTACGTTGAAAACCAAATATGGGTAAAAAAATAACAATTACACAGTTTTTTGCGAGGGAAGCTGCAAGTCGTAGTCTTTGTTAAATAAAAAGGGAAAATGAAAAAACAAAAAACTCAAGAGCAACCCACTGGTTCGCAAGTCAATTGACCCAACACTGTGATATTGGAATTGTACGGGACCATACAAGTGAACAAGTCCCCTAACCACATCCAAGCCTTCTTTAATGATTACCATGGTAAGTAAATAGCCGAGATAAAAATGCTGAAGAAGCATAGAAGGTGGGTGTAGTAATTATTAGCATATAGCTAAGGTAGATCAGTTTTTTTAAAACTGTTATCTAAATTTAAATATATCGTAGATTGGAATAGTAAAATTATATAATAAAATAAATATTATTTATATACTAGAACAATAACAAAGTGACTTTGATCGAATGGTTAAAGCGTGTGCTACTAAAGTCCCCGCAAGAGTTCAAATCACTCCAACCATGAAAATGAAATTACTTGTTAATATAACTATTGTTTGTATATTATAACTACACAACGAAGTCATTTGGTCGAGTGGTTAAGGCATGCGGCTTTCCCTGCAATGAGAGTTATAATCTCTCATGCTACAAAATTGCACTTTCAAACAGTGAAGTCACTATCTATTATTGTCTGAGGGTGCTTTCTCTTTTTCTTTTTCTTTTTTAACCAGGGTTTCTTTTTCTTTTTTTTTATAACCTGAGTTTTCGGGTCACCTTACATGTACCATAATTAATCTCTGGACCCACTTTTTGTTTGCATTTTTTTTCTTGTTTTTTTTACTTATATTTTTTTGTTTTTTTAATAACTAGAATGTCCAAGGCAGCTTACGTGCATCGCGGTTTTTTTTCCATATATATTTTTTTTATCACCAGACCTTTTTTTTTTTACATTTTTTTTCTTTTTTTATAACCGGTGTGTATGGGGCAGCTCACGCACGCTACAAATAATACCCGGGCCTATTTTTTTAACATTTTTTCTGCTTTTTTTTCACTTATAATTTTTTTTTATAATCAAGGTGTCCGGATCACGTTACATGCATCATTACTATTATTTTATAGAATAGCTAAATGAGATTGCAATTCAAAACAATGATGAACAATGATTTCAACTATGGTTTTTGTTGTTCATCACTGTTTAAAAAAAGTTAATTGAATTGTGGTTTTGATGGGAGATGGTAGAGGTGTTTGGGAATGCATTTGGAAAGCTTTTTTGAAAAAAATAAATTATTTTATTTTAAATTATAAAAAAAATGATGTTTCTAAATAATTTTGATGTGATGATGTCAAAAATAATTTTTTAAAAAATTAAAAATATATTATTTTGATGTATTTCTAAGTGAAAAAACACTTTCAAAATCAACCTCAACTAGACTTTCAAACAAACACAACATGTGGTAGAAGTGGAAGGTAAAAGGTGAACTAAACTGCTAACTAAATTTGTCATTTAAATGACATTTATTATATACGTGTTTTTCATTTTGGTCCTTATACTTTTAATCTTGAATTTTATATATATATATATATATATATATATATATATATATATATTTCTTAAACGGTTTCTATTTTTATCTGTATTTATATATACATGCTCTTAATTTTTGTTTCTTATTTTTATTATTTTCACTATTATTGAGGTTTTTTTATTTAATATTTAAATTTTAATTTGTGTTGGTGATCATTTAAAAATTAATGTTTATTATTTTTTTCTCTTTGTTTTTTATTCTTCAGGTCATATAATTTTTTTTAATCTAATAATATTTTTTTGTCATTTTTTTTGTTTTTTAATTTATTTTTGTATTAATATCATTAGGTGTTGAAATTTCTAATTATTAAAGATAAGACATTCAAAATAATGGTTATTTGTAAGTTTTTTTCTTATAAATATGTTAAACTAATTATATATGTTGTTATTTATTTAATATTAATGCCTTAGTGTGTGTGTGTGTGTGTGTGTGTGTGTGTAACCACTAAAGGTGAAATTACTCTGTTTTTTAACCAAATATATATTTAATATAAAGATAAATTATAATAAAAATTAAAAATTAAAATTAAGAGTATAGATGCATAAATATAAAAAAATATTTAAAATTATACTAAAATTACTGAAAAAATAAAGGTATTGAAGCTAAATCAAGAAATAAAAGAATTATTTTTTTTTCACAACACTTTTAATTTTTTTTAATTTAATCCTTCTATTTAAATTATTTATATGTTCTATTTTATTTTTAGCCCATATACTTTTAATTATTTATTTATTTCTTTATTTTTTAGATATATTTCAAAATAATCTCTATTTATATATATATATATATAATTTTGATTTTTAATTGTTCATTTTAAACGAAAAAAAATCTATTTCTAACCGATTTAGTCTATTAATTAAATATTAAAATAATCAATTATAATATACATACAATCAATTAATTTCATATATTAAAAAAACATCAGCACAGTACACGGACAATTAACCTCGTTTATTACATAAATTGCAGGCGAAACCTGAAAATGAGCGGTCATTTTAACTCCACGTGTATACATAAAAAAAAAAAAACCTGAGAGGAGCCCTCACCTGCGGAGGAGACCTGATGAAAGTCGAGGATAAAAATTATTAAGTTAAAACTACAATTAATTAAATGTACATGTGCTCGCGTGTGTGTGTAAGAATAAATACAAAGGAAGCTATACCTGGATGGTGGCTATAATGTTTTTAATAAAATAAAATTTTATTTATTTATTTTTTACAGATAAATATATAAACCTACCAAATATATATATATTTGTCGCTAGACAGTAATCCTATCTCGACTACCAGCAAAAACCAAGGGCGTAGACATCATCCTTGGCTTGGTTTTGAAAAACGACGAGTCCGAAACGAGTCACTCTCACTAGCAGTGATCACTCCACCCTTTCTTATCTCAAAAATGGCATATCCGTAAATATATAAACAACCAGCACCAAAATAGAAACCTTCCCTCTCTAATATCAACGACAAAATAAGAGAAAAGAGAATCACTTCACCACTCTAAACAACGGCAGCAAGTCTCCAACAACATTACCATCTCTCAGATTAGGTCGCGCTCTCTCTGTCTCTCTTGCGGCTAGGGTTTTTCTTTTTATTCTCTTTCTCTCTCTAACTTTTGTGAATTCTTTGTTCTTACAGATCTAGATTCGTGATAAAAAGCAAAAGGTAAATATGGAGGTTTTGTTACCTTAGGGTTTCTTGGAGGTGTTTTTTGTATCGTGTTAGTTTGATTGTTGCTGAGGTTTTTGTTTGTCGGAAATGGCGACGATCAATCCTTTTGACTTATTGGATGATGACGCCGAGGATCCATCTCTCATCGCTGCTCTAAAGCCGGTGGTTTCTACTCCTGCCGCAGCGGCTGCTAAGAAAGGTCCAGCGCAGGCGCAACTTAAACCCGCTCCTGCTGCTAAGCTCCCTTCCAAGCCTCTTCCTCCTTCTCAGGCTGGTCAGTTATTATTGTATTTGTTCATCTCGTTGTTTGTGTGTGAATTTAGTGCTTTTTGTATGTGGAAGTATGTGGTTTTTTTTATAATTATTTTAAGAATTTTTTATTTGTTATTTGTATACAATGAGCAAAATTATTGCATAGAAAAATGTATGCTTGATGACTTAGTTAGCATGTCTTCGTTTTTCGTGGCCATGTGGTTTCAAAATAAGGTCGCCGTCTCCGTGTGTGTGTGTGTGGATGTGCTAACTTTTGTTTGTTTATTTTTCTGTAGTGAGGGAAGCGAAGACTGAGGGTGGGAGAGGAGGCCGAGCTGGTGGTGCAGGAAGAGGATATGGGCGTGGTCGTGGGGGATATAATAGGGATTTCAACAACAATGAGAGTCCATATGGTAGTTCTGGAGCTCCAGTTGCACAAGGTGCTGGTGAAGATGGAGATACTGCAAAGACTTTTGAATCACGTGGATATGGTGGACCTCGTGGTGGTTTCCGTGGTGGCCGTCGTGGGGGTTTTGGTAATGAAGAAGGTGGTGAAGGTGAGCGTCCTCGTCGGACGTATGAACGGTGGAGTGGGACTGGACGTGGGTGGGTAATTTTTATGATAACTTGTGTTTGTTTGTCATATTTTTATCATTTATAATATGCCATGTGATCATGCATCTAAGTTGACTTCTGCATACATGTAGAAATGAGATGAAGCGTGAAGGCTCTGGTCGTGGGAACTGGGGAACTTCAGCTGATGAGCTTGCTCAGTGAGTTTTATAATTCCAACCAACATCTTATATGTCCTTGTGTGTGTAATTTCCACAACAATAGTCTTCATGTGTTAGAATTCTGCTATACATGATGAACAACTGCTTCATTTCAAGAATAGTTGGGCACTATTGATTTTTTATTTATTATTATTTAGGATAACCGAGGAGGCTGCCAATGAGGGTGAGAAGAATTTTGGTAATGAGAAGCCTGTGGAGGAATCAGCAGCAGACAGGAACAAGGAAAACACTGATAATGAACCTGAATTAAAAGAAGCAGAGGATAAGGTGAACGCTCACTGTAGTAATTAGATGTTTTGTCTGTCCCCCATATCATCTTGTTGTATCTTGTTTTTTTCTACTTGTGGAGAGCTTGCATGGCATTCATAGTTTCTTTTTTGATATTGGAATGCATAGGACTAATGAGTAGAGACATACAAATGTTGACACATTTGTTATCTGCAAGTTCTGTCCCTGATCAAATATTTTCCAATTTAGGCGGTTGGAAATTTTGTAACTGGTTGGACTTGGTGTTACCATTTCTGATTTATCTAGGTTGAGGGTATTTTGTGATATTAGTTCTGGTGTTTGGTGCGTTTGTTGAACTGCTTTATATAAGAGCACCAGCTCAAAGGCACTAAATGACCAACTTCTCGATCAAATCTTGAAGTAACTACAATTCTAACATTGACCATTCGATTAGTGTTATAAGAAACTTTTTCCATTTTGAAAGTACAGCTTTTGATGCTTTGTTCTTTCTATTCAGGTGATGACTCTTGAAGAGTATGAGAAGGTGCTGGAAGAGAAGAGGAAGGCCCTGCAGACACTTATGACAGAGGAAAGAAAGGTGGATGCTAAAGAGTTTCAATTCATGCAGCAGCTTTCAAACAAGAAGGAAAACAACGATGTCTTTATTAAATTGGTAGACTACCATGTTCTGTTATAGCTTTTAAACTCCCATTAGTTTTATACCACTGCCAGTCTTTTGAATATCTTTGCAACTATTTCTTTATCCAAGGGTTCTGACAAGGATAAGCGGAAAGAGGCGAATGAGAAAGCTAAGAAGGTATTCATGCCTGCCCATCTTTTCCCCCCTTTTATTCATACATACTAGCATATAAGCAATGGAGAGCACTCTGACCGATATGCTTTGTTCTTGAGGGCATCCTTTGCAATTTTTTCTTTTTCATTTTTATCTGTTGTACCTGTTTGCTCTTGCTGATGATGTGATGATGGCCATGAAATGAGCTGGGCCAGCGCATGAACTTTGCTTGTATGTTGTGATAGGCACATCCAGACAGTACTTTCCTGTTCTTCTGTGGAATCTAAACAGTGGTTCATTTGTCTTGTTTGGACTGTAGGGGAGTTGCTATTGATAACATCTAGAAAACTGTATCTGTTTGGTTTTGCCTTGTTTAATTCACACTTCGCTTGCATGATATAATTTGGGCTAATGCTAACCATCATCCTAACTGCTGTGATGGTCTTAGTCTGTCAGCATTAACGAGTTCTTGAAGCCTGCTGAAGGGGAGAGGTACTATGACCAAGGAAGCCGTAGTCGGGGCAGGGGCCGTGGCCGTGGAGCAAGAGGGTTTGGCAATAGAGATGGAATGAGCAATGTGCCAGCCCCTTCCATTGAAGATCCTGGGCAATTCCCAACCTTGGGTGGCAAATAAGATGGCTCCATTTTTGGGTTAATTTCTCTAATCTCGCACTAGAAATTGACTGGAATAACGTGGTTTCCTGTTTCAAAAGATTATTTAATTTCATGCTTTGCTATGTATATTTCAGTTGTTTCGTTGGTTCCCCCATTCAGTGTCTCCTCTTGGTATGCAATCCATCTAGATGAGAATTTGGGGGATTCGAGACTTATTATTAATGACTAGAAATTGCAACTCAGTTTTGTTTTGAAATAGTTGGATCCCTATTTTTCAAGGAAAAATTAAGAAGTTCTGCATCTTTCTGCTCACATATGAAGGTTTCCGGATACGAACTGACAATACTGCTATCTGGAGCAATAAATAAAGCGTGTTTCAGATACACGTGTTTTTCTTCTATGACTTGGTAACATTGTTTCAGTCGAAATTTATTTTATTTACAAGTTTGACTTTCATTCAACAAAATAGTGGTTGCCTGATTTCTTGTCACTGTAGCGCATTTATCAGTTGATGGAAAAGTTTCACCAAGCTGCCATCATTTCGGTGTTGATTTTACTCGATCACGAGGAATTGTTCGGTGATGAATTCGATGCTCCGAGAATATATAAAAAACCTATTTTTTTTTTAATTTATTTCTAACATCTCAATATTATTAACAAATGTTTTGAAAATTATTAATTTGAATTGTTTATATAAAAAAAGAATTGGAAATCACAGTTGAAATTGGATGTTAAACAGTATATGGTCAGTGCTCTGTAGGAATCTATTGGCATACAGATACAATGACTGGGCGATGAAATCTACCGGGACAACATATGTAATACATGTTTTCTACAAGTACTGTGTGCCAACATCTTGAACTTTATATTGTCAATTGGGACGCCATACCAGCTGCCATGAGGGTTCTTTGGGATGCTTGTCGCGCCCTAGCACATCGATCTTGATTGGTTATCATGCAAGTTAGGATTCGTCAAAAAATATCAAAAAAAGGAGATTATGCAACTTAAGATACGAAATGGAAAGCAGCCATCGTAGGGTCGCGAATACCGAAAAGTTTATGCATATATTGCTCCTTGTAGTACGATCTCAGGCCCTAACATGCCGCACCTTGGTGGGGTTGGGTGGCGGCGGCAGCCTGGTGATACATGGACGGAAAGATGACGTTAGTCTTGTGCTGGAGAAATAAATTTACTCAAACTGTGCTTAAAGTTCGTTCAAATTAGATATACTCACACTCGGCCCATTCACACATTGTCTAGGAAGAAAAAGGATGCAACTCTTCAATTATCACGATCTCCAAATATTATATGCATATTCTGCTTCGGCCTACGGATTCCTCCTCCTCTAGAATCCCTCCTCCTTTCGGACTCGGTTGGTTGAAAAAGGAGTTGGACAACTAGCGTTGAATAAACTTCATCCATCCCAATAGTTGAACTTGCCCTATAAAAGGTTGAACACTTTGGCTTTATTTCAACTAGATAAAACTAATAATAATACATAAATAAGGTTTAAAAAGAAAAGTGATCAAGATAGTAGGGAATAAAGATTTTTTTTTCTTAAAAATAAACAAATAATATACAGTAACACAACTTATTAAATACAAAGAACAAGATGGGATAAATAAAAGGACATAAAATCAAATTCTAGTTAACCCAAGTTAACTTAACAATCATATAACTTTAGTAATTAAGGTCTAGTCAACCCAAGGTATTCAACCAAACCCACGACGTGGATCAAAAGATTGGAATAAATCACTAAAAATAAAGAGAAATACGAAGCCTTTTTCTTATGAAAAAACATGTTAACTTTTCAAATTCATGAATGAGATCACTATACTCAAATCATCATATTTGAAAAAACAATAAGGTCTATTTTTTAATTAATTAAATATTAAATGATATAATTATAAAAATAAATTATACTAAAGGATTAAAAAAAAATCAAGGATCAAAATGAAAATACAAATTAATTTTTGTGGTTGATTCAAGAGTGAAACTAAAAAAAATCAGTTTAGAAAAAGAACATAAAAAATATAAAGAATAGTGATCAAAATTAACATAAAAATAAAAACCAGTTTTTGCTTGAAAGATAAAATTGAAAAAAACAGTATTTTATACATAGGCAAAAAAAAAACAAAATATTGAGGACCAAATTGAAAATTATAATACCATTAATTTTGATGTATTGCTGAAATTTAAAACCAACAACAATCTTACAAAAGGATAAGGAAATAAAATATAAATCAAAAGAATAATGATCAAATTAGAAAATATAATATTTGATAGATTAAAATTGAATGATGAAATTTTATATATAAAAAAAAAACTTTTACAAAAAAACAAAGAACAAAATTAAAGATCAAAAGAACAAGGACTTTCAGGAGAGAAAATTGAAATACCAACAATAAATAATTATAATTTTCAGGGGAGAAAAGAAATTAAAAAAAGAAGTAAATTGGTTAACATGTAAATTGATATGAAGATATATATATACCCCTGGTCGTTCAAAAAAAAAAAAAAAGACAAAGAAAGCTGATGCCAAACTGATTTGGCTTTCTTATAATCCAGGGGTGCATGCATGATTTTTAGTCACAGTTCAAATAAACGTGTGACTTCAACCCGTTTATAAATATATGATTATCTCCATGTGATTAATTGCTTAGTTGAAGGTAATTTGCCACTGTTAACTCTGATACCGTGGCTCAGTTGGTCAATTCCTGAGTTTATTTTATAGAGATTAGAGGTTCGAGTCTCATATCGATTATGATTACTAGAAATTTCAACTAGTTTTTAATTTAAAAGTCTGTGAGATTAGTTGAGATATACGTAAACTAATTCAGACACCCGCGTTCTAAATTGCCTCTAACATGGTAGGGAAGATCATTTTTTGACAGAAACAAGAGAAAAAAATTAAGTAAACATAATCAATCTCCAAGATTAAGATAAAAATGTGGTGATCTAGAAGCAGGTTTCAAGTTGTGATTTGGAGTCAGCTTTTGCAAGGTCGCATGAGAGTCCTGATTGAATTGCTGATACTGATCTTAGGCAGCACCTGTATCACAAGTAATCCCATGAAAATCTATTCCGAAGAAAGAACTATAATAAACTTGTCCAAGGATTTTCCAAGATATTTCACTATTCATGAGGCTGGGAATCTATGCTGTGGCAGTCAATAAAATATCAGCACTTCCACCACATTTTCCCCTCAATCCGGATCCAGGTCAACCTCCTCGTCTTGAATCACTCGTCGCCCAGTTTTAATCAAGTTCCTGATCAAGATCATATACTTTAGAAAGATCATGTTCATAGCCATCGATTATAATTTTATTGGTTTACACCAGGTTATTTTCATGATAGAAAAGCTCATCGTCAACTAAGCTTATTATATAAGACCTAGGAACAGGCGGTAACCAGGGGTGACTCTGGCCTTTCCATGTTTATAAATATTCCAAACCTGTTATATTTTTAGTGTGATTTTACAAAATTAATTTCGATTCATCAAAGTTTTCTTACTGAAAAGCCATTATAATTAACTCTTTAAATAGAGAAACTAGAAAACCCTTAATTTGATAGGAAAACATGACAGAATTAAAATAAAATTTAAATAATATTGAGTATCCTAGTAAATCTCTTTCCTAGTCAAATAAAACCAACAAATTCTAGAAAATCTTAACACTATTACAACAAAAAAATAATTTAATCTAGAATAATGGGATTTATGCCCCACATCAAATTCTACTCCTCCTCTAACATGTGGTTGGGTCCACGTACTGAATATGCATGTACCTAATACACCATCAGCGGTCTAACTTCATGATTATGAGTTTTGAAAATAAAACTTAAAACATCTTTTTTATATTTAATTTGACTTTAATGAGGCCTAATTACGGTAGACAGAAGAAAATATGGGGGCAGTTAATACAATTATATTTTATTTGGACCAATGATAGGTTAAATATTATATAAGGACTAAAGGTGAAATTGCTTTAAAAAAATATTATCTCTAATTTGAGATTAATTTACATGGTTAAGTGTGTTTGATATTATAATACATATATAGCAAAAGTAATTTTTATTTTTTAATTGCACATAAAAATTACCAGAAAATAATAATTTAATAAGTCTTACAATACACGTATGTTGGTCCACTAACGTGGATTGTTTTTCTTGCTAAACACTATTTTATTCGACAGCTACAATTTAAAATTCCAAACTAATTATCACAATCTGTATTGTTTAGAGAAAGAAAAGGCACCTAGCTAGACTTGGCCCAGCAATAAATATAATTCATGCCTTAACAACCCATCCAGCAACTATAAATTCAGGGTCAGCATACTTGCCAGCCTAATTTTTGCATCATGATGTTTCTTATCAATGTAGTTGGTGGCCTTTGATCGAATAATAATTAAAAATGAAAGACATTATTTTATGGAAAGTTCCATATTTTCAGCATAGGTTATGGCAGACTGAAATGGCTTGGCTTGGCTTGGCTTTCTTTTAGCACCCTGCAGGCATAAACGTTTAGCCCTAGTTTTCTTTTATCTATTTCTTCACTGTTAGATTTTTGGAATCCTTTAAGGTTCTGCAGGCATCAAGACAGCGAACTCTTCTAAGAAAATCTGTTGTATGAAGTCTTCGTTCAACATTTTGATTACTTGTACAATACAAAATCTTAATCGCTTGGCCATCCAAATATAACCAACGAGCCAGATCGAGCCATGCATGCAAGCCCTGGCTAGCAAGTCAGCTGTACAGGAACTGAATTTATCAAAGCATTAGGTAGACGACAGGCTAGGGGGAAGAAGAGTTGTTAATTTTAACTACTATATTATTATATACTTTAATTTGATTCCAGACTGGGAAGTTGGTTGCATGTAACAAGCAATTATATTGGTGTTAGGAGAAGACTCTCTCCTTTCAATTAAATAACTCCTTAGCAAATATACCTCTGGCAGCCTATATAAGATAGAAGGCCTTGCGACACCTTTCCAGATAAAGCCACCAACTTCTCCTGTATTCCAGAAATTGTCAAGGATAGCTTTCAGACATGGCCAATATTGCATCTGCTCTCCTAATTCTTCTGCTAGCCGCTCCGGCGGCTTATGCTGCAACAACCTACACCGTCGGTGACTCGAACGGCTGGACCACGTCCGGAGATTACACCACCTGGGCTAGTGATAAAACATTCACTGTTGGTGACTCTCTTGGTAAGTTGAATCTTTGTTTATTAAGAGTACTGCTGCGTAGAGTATTTAGTTCTTCCATAACATTGCATGAAATCCAGTTTTTTTGGTTACGATATAAGACTACGAAGTTAATCAATTAACCATCATTTTACATCTTTGGAAAAAATCCAGTGTTCAATTATGGCTTATCACACAGTGTAGCTGAAGTATCGAAAGACGACTACGATAGTTGCAGCACAAGTAATCTCGGGAAAACCTATACTGATGGAAGCTCGACAATAACCTTGTCCACGGCTGGTCCAATGTACTTCATTTGCTCCACGCCTGGTCACTGTGGCAACGGCATGAAGTTAGCAATCAACGTCGTCGCAGCCAGTGGCACCCCAAGTACCCCCACCACACCTGCCACCCCATCGGACGGTGGTTCAACCACTCCATCAACTCCATCTGGCTCGTCGTCACCTACAACCCCATCAACCTCAGCCAAATCACCACCACCACCGTCACGGTACACTAGTGGAGCCACCAGCATTTTATATAACATGATGCTTGGTGTCTTTCTTGTATTAGGAACAACTGTCGCAATGTTGTGCTAGAGAAGAGGCAGTGCTGTATTATCGTTGTTGCTCTTGTTATCATTGGGTTGAAGTTGTTTTTTTTCAATTTTTATTGGATGAGATGTGGAATTTATGCTTATATAATGTTATTGAATAATTAATTTTTATTTATAAGCTCTATTGTTTGTGTATGGAATAAATCATTCATGTTCCTTAATTATAGCAAAAATCATTTGCTAGATGATTCTGAGGTGACACGCACGCACGCACGCTGTATTTGTTTTGCTTGACATGTATCCTAATCAAGGTCATGTTCTGTTAAATTGTCTCGGCGAGTTAGACTTTGTGATAGAGCATAACAACTGTCAAATGATTGTATCCACTGCAATGACATGTGGAGTGCAATATTCAAATGAATTAGGTTAAAGTCCAAGTCTTAAAATATCGGCTGCTGTATGCAATGGATGCCATGTTCAAAAAGAGAGAATGCTGAATAAAAGGATATGGCACAAACTAGTTATAATATTATGTGTATGTGTTGTTTGGGAGTCCGCTGAAAATTAATTTTAAAAATACTTTTTAATTAGAATAATATTAAAATAATATTTAATTTAAAATACAAATAATTTTTTTTAAATAACACTCTCAACCATTCATGAATCCTCGAGACATAGAACCAGTTTTACACAAGGTATTTTAAAATTTATCGTCCCTAAAAGACGTAATATAATAATAAAGAATTTAAAATCTGTATAACAAGTCTCAAGTTCGAATCAAAATATATATTTTTTTATAAAAATTTAGGATAATCAGAATTTTATTTATTCATTTACCTCCATGAAATATATTTTTGATAAGATAGAGCTCCTTCAAAAACAAAACATAAAAAAGGTTTTAAACGCTATCGCCCGTGGTCAAGAAACAATTTTATTAATAGAAGAAATTAAATTTGAAATCTAAAGGCACCAAACTCGAAGCCTCAGCTAATATCGGCTAGATTACCTCCTGAAATAAAAGAATAGATGTTAAGAAATATAAAAGTGTTTTCTGTGCTCTTGCAAACAGGGCTATGCTTAACTCAAATGACACTATCTCTCTTCTTTTTTTAAATCTTGGCTTTTATTTTTTCCTTGTTATAGCCTGAAGACACGAGAGCGCGAAAATTAAATTAAAATAAAATTATTACGAGACTTGAGTTGCTAAGGCTTGGAAGTTAAATACAAATAATTTCCTGAAAAAAGATCAGAAACGTTTCTTTATAAAAAAACAAAAAAAAACCTATATAGCTACGTAGTGCCTGTTTGACATTGCGGCCATACCTGTGTTTGGATGAAATTCAAATTTTTTTACATTGTAAATGAATTTTTTTTAATGTTTTTAGATTATTTTGATGTGCTGGTATCAAAAATAATTTTTTAAAACTAAAAAAAATATCATTTTGATATATTTTTAAATAAAAAATACTTTAAAAAATAACCACAATCACAATCTCAATCAAGCCTTAATAATGAGATGAAAAGGAAAGAAACATCTAAGGGGAAAAAAAATATTTTGAAGCTGACCGGATAGATTTATGATTGGAAATATGTTTTTTAAGCTGAATTGACGGGTAAATTTAATTAATTTATTGAAATTCTTAAATCTAATTAAATTGAACAAACCATTTTCAAGCTCAGCTTTAAATAATTCTTTAAAAGAAAATAAGAAATAAATATTTTTATATATATTATTGAACTAAATTAATCGGTGAAAAAAAATTATTTAGTTATCTCAGAAATAAATTATGATAATAAAAAAAGAAAACACAATCAATATTGCAATTCCCAACGCGGTTAGGTTACCATCAAAAGCTAATGATAGAGAAATGCTCTATAATCCAGAACATGGGCCGGGCCCATTAAAATCTAAAACTTTGGACTCTTAGAGTGGTTTCGATTTTGCACTCTCTTTTCTTAGAAATACAACAGAAGCACAAGGAGAGGAAGAGAAACAAAAGAAAGCAATGGCAGCGATGGAGGAAGATAACGGAGAGTTCTATCTTCGTTACTACGTAGGTCACAGAGGTAAATTCGGTCACGAATTCTTGGAATTCGAGTTCCGTCCAGATGGAAAACTCCGATACGCAAACAACTCGAATTACAAAAACGACACCATGATTCGTAAAGAAGTCTTCCTTACCCCCGCCGTCCTCAAAGAGTGCCGCCGCATCATCTCCGAGAGTGAAGTACTCCTCTCTCTCACCCTTTCTCATTCTCTCTAACTTCTTACACCTCTTGTTTCGCTTAGGGTTTTTGTCTATTTTTTTCGGTCATGTTGATTACAAAATTTACAAATTTGCCATTGCTGTGAATATTTTTGTGTTTGTTTATTAGATATTTTATTTTCCTAGAGAACTCTTAGGAGCTTGGATTTTAGCATATGGAATTAGTGGATTTCGAAGTTATAAGTAAATGCAGATGGAGCCTAGGGTTTTGGTTTGCCTGGTGTTTAACTAAATTACTTAATCTTATTTTGCTTGCATTTTGCAAACATTTTTTATAATTGTTTTGATGAAATTTCATGTTTAAGAGCTAGAAAACGACTTCTAAACTCTGACTCGTTGGAAGTTTAGATCTGGTTCTTTTATATTTTTGAAATTCTTGGTTTCTTTAGATTATGAAGGAAGATGACAACAACTGGCCAGAGCCAGACCGGGTTGGGAGGCAAGAGCTGGAGATTGTGATGGGGAATGAGCATATTTCCTTCACTACGTCTAAGATTGGATCACTTGTTGATGTTCACAGTAGCCAGGATCCTGAAGGGCTTCGCATCTTCTATTATCTTGTTCAGGTGATTGCAATTTCTAAGCATGAATATCTCTTTGAATGTAGAAGTTAAAGCTTGCTCAGTCATTAAGTGTGTGAATACTTTGTCTTGAACAGTAATTTGTCTTTTTACTATCAAGTCATTGTATGCTTTGTGAAGGTATCCTAATTGTGGGTAAGCTTTCAAATGTGTTCATTCTTGAATTGGAAGTTACCTTTGTTAACATGCTGATATGTGATTGTTAAATAGGGGCAATGCAGAGAAAGTAGCTGATATTGCTTCCATGAAGAAGAAAATTATACATTTGCATCACAAGTAATGTTTGTCATATGGAATTCAAATTGCACTTGCTTTTATGAAAGCCTGGATAGTTTACAAGTTATGGTTTTATGTGCATGTACATTGTGAGATAGAATGATTAATTTGATTTATCCATAAAAAATTTTGTGAGAAAAATACTTCATCTAAATCTGTGTATTAAGCAAGTAAATAGAGGGTTTGGAAACTTGTCTCTCATTGTCGGGCTGTGAACTTGCTTTCCTGGTTATTATATTTGTGTTCTTTGTTAAATGGAATCCATTGCCCTTGTCATGAAGGATAATAGTTGTGTTTTGGAAGATTAATGCAAAAGCAAGGATTTTAAGCATTGTGCGCAGCAAGAAAGATTTTTAGAGTGTCTAGTTTCAAGTGTCCAAAGCGTAAGGTGAGATGGATAGAGAATTGATTTCTAAATACAATCTTTTCTTGTACATTCACTAATTTACTGGGGAAGTTTGATAGGGTTCATTCGGACATTACTGGATGTTAATGACAAACCAAGACTCTTGTTTTCAAAATTCCAAAAACCTTTTAATTTTTCATATTTTACCTTTAGATGTGCCTGTTAATATTGCCACTAGTGTCCCATTGCTTCTCCGGTTAACAACTTTTTATTTTTATTTTTTCTGGTATTCTTATTTGTGTTTTATGTGGTTGCAGGACTTGAAGTGCTTTGTTTTCTCTCTGATCTCCCTCCACTTCAAAATCAAGCCCATATAACAACCATGGCTTCTGCCATTCAAAGTGTGCTTCAAGGGGCTGTTTTTGTGCATGTCGGAATTGTCTGCATTGCAGTGGGGTTTGTTTCGATGATTACAGTTCCCATCTTTTCTTTTTCTAGTTTTATCTGAGGCTGTCTAAGGTTTTATAAATACCGGATTGAGGAATTGTTTTGTTGACTGGAATGCTGTAGTGTTATGAAACCTTTGTGTCCGAACACACCTCTCTTGCTATGCCTGAAATCTATGGATACGTTAACCACTGAGATTTTAATTTTTGGATGCTTTCAGTTGTTCAGAATGTAAAGTATTGGCTCTTTCTGTGAAGCTGGTGACTTTGCTAATTCATTCTATTACAGACACGAATCCAGTTGATGTCAGGTGGGGAATGACTTTGAACTTGGCCATAAATTTTCTACTGTTGGCTGATTGAAAACTTTCTTATTGTTTGATTGATTCATCTGTTTTGCTGGGTCATTGATCTCTAGCATGCAATGGAATGAGATGGACCCCTTGAATGTAATATCCGATTACTGCTATACCTTTGTTTTGTTGACAAACCAGAAATGGGAGTCACTATGCTCACAGGTGAAAATCTTTTCAATGGAATGTTTGGAGCGCCACTGGCCAGTTAGCATCGGCAATTAAGGATGCTGTGTAATATAGTTACGAGTTGATTTATAAAATTATATGATTTTAAAGTCAACGTATATTACCTGCAAAATCAAATTAAAACTCGAAAACCAGTAAAAATTGCAAAGCCACCAACATTTCCGCCGCAACAACAAACCAGCATCCTCCTAGTTTGCAACAGCAGCATCGGCAGCCCTCTGCAATAAAGCAGGGTAGCCTCCTGCCTCTACCAGCAACCTCAAATTTCTTCCTTTGCCTGTCTCCACCATATGCCATCAACACCTGCGTGGACCAGCGCGGACAATATCATCAGCTACGGTCTTATGCAACCACAAAGCCAGTGGTAGCTCTAGAGGAGAAGAAAGGGAAATCAAGAGGGAGAAGTGAAAGGCAAAAGAAGGCTGGTGACATGATAAAGATAGAAAAACAATAATCGTCATCCATTTGCTAACAGTGAGTTTTCATGAAAAGTAGCCGCCCTCAGACAATAATTGTCATGTGTCCGTCCCTTTCTTTTCAATATCCTAAGGGTTTGAATATGAAGTGATCTATCCCTTATTTTTATTTTTATAATTTAGTTTCCATAAGACACTGGCACAAAACGAATAACAACCATCCCAGAATAAATGTCCACCAGTAAAGTTTATATATATATATATATATATACACACACGACAAAAAAAGACAGAAAAGCAAGAGTCTAAAATATCCAGCATATATATTATTTTGAAAGGAAAAGAAGGCTGAAACTTTAAAGGCTTTAATCTACAAAATTGGAGTTGTATCGCTGGAATAAAATATTTTATTTAAAATTTTACAATTTATTATACTTTTGTGCTCGTATCAAAAAAGTTATTTTTGACAAATGTGGTTTTTTCCTTGTCATTGTCAATGCCCAGGAATGTGGTGTGGTGGCAAAGGGCTTGAGATCTACACAATAGGGCTCGAGTTCGAGTCAAGGAGTACTTCTTGTAAGAATCTAGGACAGCCGGAATTTTATTCACTCACTTTAACCCACAAAATATATTTTTTAAAAAACGTGGTTTTCTCGAATCTAAAAAAAATTATCAATGCCCCGTACATTTCCCTTCGTGTCCCTTGCTTTGACCCTCCCTTCTCTGCTAGTTGGGTCTGTTTTGGTGCTCTGTTGCGTTAATTTTCTTGGGTTTTGTAAAATAGAAGTGGTTTTGTGTAGTATTGATGGCGTGGAGGTGGAACCCTGAGTGGCCCTTGGTTTTGAAGGCTTCGCAGGAGTAAGGACTTGGTGGCTGAAGTGATTAAAAGGGACAGAGATGGGTTGACTTACTAATTGAGGTCCTGAAGGGTTAGGCCCAAATTAGCGGGCATCTAGCCTGTAAGTAAGAAGATTGATGAACCGATCCTCTTACATAATATCCCATGAGCTCAACAATAATTAAAAGCATTATGCCTAATATTTAAGCTGATGCAAATGTAATTGCAATACTGGTTGTTTTCTTAGAATAAAATACATATTTATTTTTTTAATTTCTACTGTCTCTCTCTCTCGTGTTTCAACGAGAATGTTTTTATATTAATTTTTCTGGGTGAAATGTGGACGTAAATAGTGATAAGAGAGCATTTCTTGAGTAGGTTCCTTAAATAGCTTCCCAGTGCATCGCCACAGCTAGTGATATTTCTGGTGAGAAAGAAGAGGAAATGGATATCTTCGGGTGAGAAAGAAGACAGCATCTGGCCTCTATACTAATATCAAAACGCTGGGCCTCCAGTATTAGGACTTAGCATGCTATCTCACATGCAGCCCCTGTTTGGAAGGGCGGTTCTAACCATGTTTTATTAAAATTTAATTTTTTTTTATTATAATATTTATTTTATGTATTTTTAGATTATTTTGATGTGTTGATATCAAAAATTATTTTTTAAAAAAATATTATTTTGATGTATTTCTAAACAAAAAATACTTTGAAAAGCAACCGTAACCACACTCCCAAACACTCCATAGTTGTCTGGGGCACAAAAAAAGCAGGGTGGGAGGAAGCCCACAGGTGAAAAAAAAAAAATGTATAATGAAATTTTCTTATATTTAAAAATATTAAGTGACTTTTATTCGTGTTATTATTTAATTTTTTAAATAAAATACTTAAATAAAATTCTAAGACAACAAAATATGAAAATTATTAAACATCCATCTACAAATCATAGGATATAATTCCTATATATATATATATATACACACGCGCGCAAGGTTTAACATCCAAATCCAAGCAAAAAAAAAAAAAAAAACTATGGTTGATTGAACCTCACACTTGATTCTCTTGATATCAAATTTGATCTATATTTAATTTAACTCCGGTTAAAATATATGAGAATTCAAACCATGGTGAATGAAATATAATTATCATATATAATTTTTAGAAAACAAAACTCAATAAATGTAGTGGTAGTTCATTTAAAATTATTTAGTGACTGTCTAGGAATATGATTGAGATTGTTTTTTAAAGTGTTTATTATTTAATATTATATTAAAATGATAATTTTTTATTTTTAAAAAATATTTTTGATACTAGCACGTGAAAATAATATAAAAAAATTAATTTTAAATAAAAATTTCAATCTTTTTAAAAAATACTTTTAAAATACAATATTCAATATCTAGCATGACCTTAGTTAACACCCAAATAAAAATGATTGATCCGAAAACCAGCAGGAGAACATGTTAGCGAGCGAGTGTGGTTTTTTTCGTGGTCGGATTGTAAGCAGGTGGGCTTAGTTCCACCCACCGTTGCAGACACCCAGCTCCAGGACAAGAGAATGGCAGCATGATGGGCCCAGATATCAGTGGATTAGACTATGATGTGAAGCCATCCATTGTCTTCCATGTGATGCCGAAATCATGCATTGCAATTGGCCATGGAAATGAAGTGGAGTGAGCTTGATCCAAAAAAGAAGATGTTTGGTCATCAAACAAAGCAATCCACCCAACTCTACTTTTGTGGAACAGACCTAAAAGAAGCTTTTGGTACAGATTCCTCCTCCCCTTTAACCCCCCCCCAGACCCTTTAACCCCCCCCCCCCCTTTCTTTTGCTCGATGAAAAGCATTTATTTGGACCCTCTACTTTTTCAAAATTCCCTCCAGCATTTTAATAAACAATCCCACAAAAAGGCATGGCAGTTCCTGGTTTGCTAATGAGCTTGTAGTCAAATAACCATAAATTAGTTTCAATAATCCAATCACCAAGAAATTCATGCTATTGAGTACTAGTTTGACCTGGAAATTATATATACACGGAGAGAGAGAAGAAGAAGAAACTTAAAATGCCTGATGGAATTCTAGGTCAAGTATATTAGTACTCAATACTATGATTTTTTTTATTAATACATGTGTTCGGCTAATTTGTATGTATCTTAATTAATTCATTAAATCTTGAAATTAATGATCATGTAAATCTTCAATAATTATCATGTTAATAATTATAGGATAAATATACTCTTTAATTCTAATTTTTATAATTGAACTGCCTACTAGATGGTTTTAATAGCATAAATTTAAACCGCCTGTTTAAAGAATTTGATTTAAAATACAGGACTTGGAGTTTGTGTGAATCTCATACTCGTAACATTAAATTTGATGATTCAATATGATAATAATAATAACAACAACTCAATTTAAAGTATTTGATTTATGTCCACCTCAATGAGGTAAATATAAAAATATACATTTTTCTTCTTAATGAAATTATATATTATATACCGTAAACAATACATACAGTACATGTGGTGATTATATTTTTTAAAATGATTTTAATATCAACTACATTTTTATTCTTAATAGAAAAAATAGCAGTGAGACTCGTTTCGAATTAAAACTAAAATCTCGTGACAAGAGACGAGATAATCTCACCTCGTCATCTTTTAGCATTATCACCTCCCGTTGAAAGAATAAGCTGTAAAATCTAGTCCGGAATTAGACAGACTTATAAAGAGATGAATATTATTTGTTTATAAATTAATATTATTTTAATTTCTTGTTGATTCTTCATTTCTAAACCAAATTGTAAATTATACATCTACAAAATCAAATTATAAAACCAGAACAAGTTTTAATAATTATCATTGAAATAACCACCACCAGATATTTGGAGCGCGCCGTTCGTTTTAATTAGTTCTGTCTTCGGTGTTAGCGATGGTAATAATCAGCTCACGAGGGCTGAATGCTAACCCAGGCTTTGACTAGTCAAACTAAAATAATGGGAGCATCACATTCGTGAAATTTGACCCGACAGAGGTCTTGGTAAAGTAGAAATTCCATTTAGGCTTCGACCCGCAAGGAATAGACTAGTGGTTTTTGTTGCTTGCCAGGCGCAACGTGACAGCCACATCTGAATCCTTTGACTAAATCTATGCTAAATCACGAGCTTAATTTATTTCACCAACTTAGCAGATAGCTGTGACGGAAATATACTTGTTCAAGTACCAATAAATTATCCAATTTTTAGGCCATCTCGTAAAGCAACCTCCGAGGCTGTTTCAGACAAAACTAAGTTGCCCAGCATGGGATGACTATTATGCGTGTATATTTCAATTAATTTTATGAGTTATAAAATAAATAATTATATAAATATTTAATAATTATTATATTAATAATTATATAATTCAAATATAAAATTATAAAAAATATTTTTTTTAGTTCAAAGTTATAACACTAGTGTCAATACCAGCATTTGCATGCTAAAATCAAATCTCTTTATGCTCGAATTTTAGATGATTTTGATTTCCACACTTATATTTAAAAGAAAAAAAATCGAAAAAATCACATTAAAACATTCCATCTATCCCCTGTCTGTATCCCAAGACATTCTATAGATTATAAATGCGAATCAAGGCTTGAAGCTCCGTGTAGCTACTATGTAGATGTAGATGTGATATGATCTTGATGTTGTTCTTGCCATTGAATTTGAGAGGTGTTCTTCAAAATTTGCAGTCCATATATCTATTTTCCCGGGATACATATGAACACGCTCAAAACCAGGATGGGTTTTTCTTCCCACCAAGCATATACGTTGCTAGAATGCCTTTTCTTTTCTCGAGAAAAAATAAAAAGGTTTTTTCTTGTTTATTTTTTGAGAATTAATTAAATTTCGACAATGACGCTATAAAAATGGACAAGGAAAGCGATTGGATGGATCGTGTAATTAACCAGATAGCTTCAAGATCAATCACTCTTGAACTGATCTGGACCATCTAATATGCCATTCGAGTCATAAATTACAGGGTTTGCTTAGTCCTTTTCTGCTCAATTATGTTTCGCCGTTAAATCGGTTGCACTAAAACCCAAGAGATTCTGTGCCTGATTTGGAAGCATAAGAAAAGTACATTTTGTTTAAAAAATCGTTTTATTTTTATTTTAAATAAAAAAATATTTTAATACACTAGCATTAAAATAATTTAAAAATAAAAATAAAAATACCATTATAATACATTCCCTATAAAAAATCATTTTAAAAAAATCCACAACCTTTGAAACTCCTAAACACTTTTTTTCATATTCAAAAGTTCATCGGCATCTTCTCGCAAGATAAAGATTCAACCGGGATTAATATTTTGCTTAATCTTACTGGATTGGAACCGACTCTTCACATGCTCATATACAAGGCTAATGCGGAGAGCCACGCCAAACATAAGCAACGCCATTTTGGGACTATAAAATAATGTGGTTTAAATAGTCATCATGAGCTTTGATCTTCACATTTCATGAGTGGCTGGGAGGTAGATTTGGGATCAGGGGACGGCTATCCTATTTTTTTTAGATTAAGGTACATTGGACTTTTCATTGAAGAAGGGGAAAGGAAGGGGGAAAATTATTTGTTTTTAGTTTGATTTTTGACAAGTTATTTGTACCAACGCCAATGTGTTCGTGGAAAAGTTCTTCCATATCATCAATTTTTATATTGAAATTCGAATTAAATAATTTAGCTTCGGTAAAACTTGTGAAAAAATTATTATCAAATTATTTTATTCGAATTAAATAACTTACCTGGCTTGACCACTGACCAGTTGACCTGGCTTCTATGCAGGGGCGCATCCTGCAACATGGATATCATGGCCATTTCAGCGTTAACGTGGCTCAATAGAAACTAGCACAATTGCTGATATTGGTTACCTTGAGTCCTGTCAACGTGGATTCTTGCAATCCTTTCCAAAAGGGACTGGACATTTCAAGATGCGAACTCTCGAGTCTCTCTACATGGCTGGTCACAGTGACCTTGTCCACTAGCCTCGTGCTCTGCCAAATCTCGCCCATCACCATAGCATATGCTAGGCTGGACGAGGAGAAAAAATTCAAGAAGCATTTACCTAACTATGTGGACTTCCTCTCTTCCATGAGATTTATAATTTCTTCTGGTGTTAGATTGTTAGTAGTTTTGGATATGCCAGATCGAATTATTTTCATTAATGAATATATTCTTCTTATTCTTATACATATAACCTTTTTTTATTTACTCTAGTAGATATAACGCATTCAAAATAGTTCTCTTCTTTATTAATAGTTAATCTTCGAATTTTAGAAATTAAAAAAAGATATATATATATATATATAATTTTTTTTTAAATATATATTATTTTAATATGCGTCTACAAATTAAAAAAACCTTTTAAAAATCTATCAACTCCAACCTTTCAAAACAAGCTACTAGTTACCTACGGGGACAGGACTTGCAAGATAAGACTCGACACATTTATTTCTTGTCTTGTGGTCCGCAGGCGAGGACATGACATTGATTTAACGACGGCGTGTAAAAATTTAAAGGGATACCACCAGGAAGAAATTCGTAACCCAGTACAAGGAGGTTTCCATATAGTTGTTTCTTTTTATTTATAAATATATTAAATAATTTTTCTCTTCTTTTTAAATAATATTATCTAAAAATATTAAAATAATTTAATTTGGATGGAATAAAATTCTTTCAAATTCCTCAAATAAACCGGCTCTAAAAAATCAATATAGAAGCTATTGCTGTCCTTTCCATGTGCAGTAAAAAAGAAGCAGCAGCTGAGCAAACGAGAAAGTTCCAATGTCATCTTCGTTGGACCAGCAAACCCATTTTTGTCAAAAATAACTTGTAAAATCATATAGTTGTGCAAATTAAAGAACAGATTTATTAAAATCAGATAAAAAATGTAAATCCCATTAAAATCCAAATAAATTTATTAAAATCAGTTAAAATCATAAAATTAGATTAAATCTGTCCGAATTTACTATTCTTGATGAGAGTGGAAGGGAAAAGTTAGGGAAATTCAAGTAAAGATAGGGCTACGAGATCATATAATCAGCATGACTCATCTAAAAAGTATACAAGACTTGCCTGTTTATTATTACTAATAGTGCTAATCATCTTTTTTATATTATTTTTTGTTTAAAAAATAATTAAAATAATATTTTGTTTATTTTTAAATTAATTTTTTTATATGATACATGAAAATAATCCAAAAATATTAATTTTTTTAATTTGAAATAAAAAATAAATAAAATAAATTTATTTAAAATACAGGACAAACATTGGATAGAGATTCTACACTTGCTTTAATCCACGTCCTATTATATTTCGGGAAACTGCATGCAATTTATACTATCCGGGCTTCAGTTTTGTTTGAGACTCCTGGCCTTCTTTGCTCGAAGATGTGCTAAAGAAATGCATGTTTTTAAGCATTTTATTCCTCCCCTTCTCATGATGATCGCAGGGAAAGAAATTCAGGAACTCGTCTAGCTATTTATTTACCGACAATAAAATTTACCTTTATACCTGGTTAATATCTGCCTTTGTTAAAAAAGAGAGAGAAATCGAGTTCAATTTTCACTGTAATAAAAAAAATCTAATTTGTTGTTTTTAATGGATATAATACGGTGATAAAAGACTAAAAATTCAAGTCATTACATGTTGATACCGTAAAAATCTGAAATAATAGAGTTTTATTTATTTAATTCAATTAAAAAAATAAAGTTTTTTTAAATAAATAAATAAAAGTAATTTAACCTTTATAATAAAGACGGCGAGCTAATTTTAATTGCATTTTACATTAGATATAAACAAAATCAATTTTCATTTTTGCAGAGATACCCACAAATCATTATCAAGCCAGATGTCCATTCATTTGCATGATTCAAACTGGGGCATCATCGAGGCATGGGTCAAATTTTCAAACATCAAGGACAAATTGAAATCAAACGAAGGTTGGTGGGGTGCTATTAGATTCAATATAATTGACAGGTTAATTTAACAATAATTAAATTAGATAAAAATCAGTATATTAAATTGACATGTCAGCCTCTATTCAATTAATATTCAATTTGATATTTTTTAGTTTTGTTGATATTATTTTAATTTTTTATAATAAAAATCATGAAGTAATATAAACTAATCTGGCTTAGTATTTAAATCAAATCACGAGTAAAACCAAATTTAGTAACTTCCGTTAACTTTTTCTCGCCTTTCGTCTTCACAGGCCATGCATTGTCAATATAATTGCGTAAGCATACAGTATTCGCTTAAAGTTACTTTTTTTATAAAATAGAAATCTGATTAGACTGATTCATTGGGATTATTGCTTATGCCATACCACGTGTAATAAAGTAAGGTAATAACTCTCTCAATAAAGTAACAGAATCTCTCTCTCTCTCTCTCTCTCTATCTCAGAGTGAGAGAGAGAGAGAGAGCGAGAGAGCAGACTTATGAAACTCAGGAAAGTTATGCATAACTAACTGGCCGCTAAGGCCCCAGCCTACAGACCATAACGCGATGACTGATAAAAATTTCTTATATATATATATTATAGCGACGTAAACAATTACTTCTAATAAATATTTTTTTTTTATAAAATTTAATCTTTAAGTAAGAAATTCAAAGCACATTTAAGCTTAAAATAATTATATTTTCAAATAAAAAATAATAAAATAACCATAACAAATAGATCAATTGGATATAGATATTTTATCGAGAACATGGATTAAAATATTTTTGTTCACATATGTAAAGTTCAATTTAAGATATTCTTATTTTAATTCAATAATAAATAATATATTCCATCAACTTATACATTAATTGAGATATTGAAAAAACAAATAATATTTTAATATATTTCAATTTAAAAACACCTTTCATTATAATATTTTTGTTTTGTTTTGTATGAATAATTATTCTGAATTTTTTATAAACTAGTTGACCGATTACTTGCTATTTTTTTTTATTTTAGTACTATAAGATGCTTAATTGTTTTCATTTAATTTTTTATTTTGTCTTAATCGTGTTATATTCTTATCCAGTATTCGACTGAAAATTACGTATACACAACTAGTTAAAATAGCTTACTATAAAATATAATTTTATGATTTAAAACTACAATCTGAATTTATATCGTATTTTTCGCGTGCCGTGGCGATAACATTTCTGACAAGGAGATTCACACCCACGCAAAGTGAAGAAGCAGTCTGGTGGAGAGGCCCAAGCGTGTGGACCACGACTCTAATTTGGAGGTATACATCATGGTGTGTGAGCAAGTACAAATGATGTTTTAGCGTAGGGACTGCACTTAAATGAACTCCATCCATCATGCCCTTGGTCCACGATCGGCAACATCCCATGTGCCCCCTTTTCACTTTTCAAAAGGCCATTTTCGTATGTCGATTGTTCTATCTCACCCATATACCCTTTTTAGAATTGCGTTTAATTAAAGTAATTTTTTATTTTAAATTATTTTTTTATCATTTTAATATATTAATGTCAAAAATATTTTCTTATAAATAAAAAAATATTACCCCAGCATATTTCTGAAAATAAAAACATTTAAAAAACAATTACAGCTACGATTTAATTGTATAAATAATATCTGTTATTATTCTATAAAAAATATCAAAATAACATACCAATTTGCACTATAATTCCAACATAACTTATTTAACATTTGTTATGTTAATTTTTTTAAAACATCTATATATTGATCATCGTAAATCTTACACATGCAAACTATGTATTATTTAAGAGATTTTAAACTATACAATAAAAGATAGACTTTCTTTTATATTGTAACCAGAATTATTGGACACAAACTTGGTTAAGAAAAGAATACTCTGATGCACACGTAAACACTACGACAAGCGTATATACACATGCAGAGATACAATTTCGAGCATGAGTAGAATTTAGTTTGTTCTTCTATAAAACTAAATTACCAAATTATCCTAACCTGATCAGATAACCTTTCCTATGCCCCCTCCACACCCGACCTTTTTATTTCCCTTTCGCTTTACACCTTTTCCCGTTTAAAGCCCACGCCATCTCCATCGATGATGCATCCACTCCCCCCAGCCGTATCCCACGACCGCCACAGAAGTTACACAACTCCTCCAAAATCAACTAGAAAAAATACAAAATCAAAATAAAACATTAAATTAAACGTCTGTTCATCGGTAATTTTATTTCTACTTTTAGTTTTTTTTACCTTTTTAATTAATGAAACTTGTTAAATTGTGTGAATGGAATCTTCTTTTTCTGTTTAAAAATAATAAAAAAACACATCCATATTAAAACTATTTTCATCAGAAAATCATAATTATAATCTATGATAGTTATCTCAGTATTTTTTATATATAATATTATGATTTCATTTATAATAAAACCACGATACTAACTGGATATAAAAATAAAAATAATAATTATAATATTTTATATTATCAAATATTGCTTGTATATATAAAAAAATTGACCGTATTTTACCTTTTCCTTTTCTAATTTTGTTTTTTTAAATAAAATATTACATGTTTCTTTCCTTCCCTAAAACTATACATTAATTATGAATTAATAATATTTTTTTATTTTAATGACAAGAATACTCTCATATTAACTTTAACATGATAAGATTAAAATGTTTACTCCAGAAATTCTGGATAAAAGATCTGGCTAATATTGGACCCGAATCCGAAATAATAAGGTGGATTACAACAAACTAGCTAATCACTAAATTAAAGCTTCGAAGGGTGACAAAAATCCAAGATTATTAGCAAACGGCGTTACCTAGTTGGCAATAAAATTAATTAAATCCCATTAAATTCGTTATTCACAATCCTCTCTCACTCTAATGTCGCCCTTCCTTCCCTCTCCCTCCCACCAAACAAACAAAATGCCTCCAAAAATCCAGAGAAACTGAAACAGAAAAGAAAACAATGAAAAACTTTCGCACAATCACACTACTCTCTTTCTCTTAGATCTCCGAACAAACCCTAGCTTTCCTTCTTATTCCCCCCTCCCATTCACATAGATTCTCATCTCTGTTGTCTCAAAAATTTCTCTAACGCTTCGTTCCTCATTTGCTAATTCCACGAAGAAATAGTAACGCTCCTTCTCTGTTCTTCATTTGCGGTATTTTTTATTTTTTTTGGTGATTCCGACCGGTTGAGAACTGATTCGGCCGGCATTTCCGATTTCGCGGTGGTTTTGGTACCTCTCTTAGCTCTTATTTTAATACGCTGGCGATTTTTTTGCTATATATTTTTTAGTTTTTCATGTGATTTTTAGGTTCTTGTTTGGTTTTTTCAGTGGTGAAATGCTGGAGTGAATATACACATAGAGAGAGAAGAGAGAATGGACGATAGAGGAGGATCATTTGTGGCTGTGAGGAGGATTTCTCAAGGTCTCGAGCGAGGAAACAATACTTGCCATTCAAGCTCTGGTAATCTTGTTTTAATTTCTCCTCTCTCTCTGAACGTGCTATTCTTATTACTCTTCTGTGTATTTTTTTTTATCACCGGATCTGTGGCTTGAATTGAATAAATTTATTTACTATTAATTAGGTTTTGAGTAACAACAAAATTCTTCACGCTACCTTCATGTTTCCTGATATTCAAATTTGTTGTGGTAGGTTACTTATTTTGTTTCTAATACTGTGATTTTATTATTACTTTTATTTTTGTTAGTTGCTTTTTTAGTTTTAGTTCATGGTTCAAGCTGTAGTCGATCAATGGTTATTCTTCAAGTAGAGCTCGTTTCTTTTTTTTCTTTTAAAACGCTTTAATCTGAAGTCGGTGCATCATTTTTTTTGTTTGGATGTTAATTTCGTGTTACAATCACATTCTGCTTTCATTTACTTGTCGATAATTTGGATATTTTACTTCAAAGCGCATATATGTTTCTGTGTTTAGAAGAAAGATTGTAGGATAATGAGCTTGAAGCATGCTCGTCAAGAAGTTTGATGTTCTTTCTTGATTCTATGGAGGATTAGGAATGAAGCATGTGGATCGTTTTCTGCTTGTTGAACTCGGAATATGGTTGTATAGTGGACTGTGAAGCTTCACTTTTGAAGTTAAAGAAATTTCATCTTTCAACCATAAGTTTTTATTTTGTCACAGCTGAGGTTGTGGCAGGATCAGCAGCATGGCTTGGCCGTGGCCTTTCCTGTGTTTGTGCACAGAGAAGAGAGAGTGATGCTCGTCCATCTTTTGATTTAACCCCTCCACAGGTATCATTCATACTAGATCGATTTAAATCTAATTTTATTTCCTCGTGTCTCTATTTCCTAGGGAAAACAAGCTTTACCGGGAACCACTGTCATGATCAATGTTATCTGCATTTATTGATGCCTTCTTTTTGTTGTCATTTGTTTTCATGTGTATTGAGTTTGTAATGTAAATTTGACACTTGCTCTGTTTGCGATGGATTATAACAAAAACACTGGGTGTTTTTCCCTTCTTTTTAATTGTTTTCTGTACTCATCTGTTGTGTTCTTTAATCATTCCTGGTCCATTCCTCTAAAGTCAGCATATTTTTCAGAATATGGTTTCCCATCTGTTCCCTGTTGCACTGTAAATCTTCTAATGGCAATTTCCCGAGGTCAAATCTTCTGGTTAAATTTGGGTGGGAAGAGGATTCTGATACAGTAAAAAAATAGAGTAGTTGATGTCTTAAACTATGGGTCTAATCCAGAGCTTTGGCTGGTATAATTAATTAAATGATATTCAAGGACGGGTTGAAAGTTTCAAAATTTATTCTGTTGCCTTATAGCTCTCTTGGGATTTTTGGCAGTCTTATTGTACTGTAGCGATGGGACTTCATGCGATTCTTGCTGGCAAATTTCTAAAAGAATGCTACCATCTTTTAATATATGTTCCCGAAGATATGATGCTCATGAACTTGATTTCCTTGAGACCCTGTCTTTCCACTTCTCATCATGTGATACTGTCACAAAATTCCTACACATTCTGTGCCCATTAACCTGATTTTTTTTTATCAAAACTATGCGTGACAGTAGTGGTCGTTCCTTGTGTGAATATCATGGGTGTCATACTTTGGAAAAGTAAAATAAAAATTAATTTCTGGTGAAGTTAAAAATCATTAACTTTTGCACTATTATTTCAATTTTAAAGTTATTTGTTGCTTTTTCTTTCATTTTAGTTACTTACCACGCTTTCCAATTACATTACTATATTTTTATTATCTCTTTGATGCATTCAGGAGGAATGCTTGCAGAGGTTGCAGAGTCGTATAGATGTCGCCTATGATAGTTCAATTCCTGAGCACCAGGTACCCCATCTTCCAAAGGTTCATTGAGGATTTGAATGTGACAGAAATAGAATTAGTACAAAAAAAATTAAAATATATAGATGAATTGCTTGTTTGCTAGATTTATCATTCTCATGATTCCTTAACTTTTCAATGCAATATATCTCACTTTGCCTATGATAGTTTAGTTCCGTGGCACAAGTGCCCCTTCTTCTTAAGGTCCGTTGATGATTTGCATGTGACAGGAAATAGAATCAGTACAAGCAATTTAACGTATACTGATGGATTGCTTGTTTGCTGGATTTGTCATTCTCATGAGTCCTTATCTTTTCAATTCAACATATTTCATGCATAGGTCATTAATTTTCTGAAACGTGAAGGCTCCCTGATTGCATTGTTTTGTACTATATCTGTTTTCCTCTAGGAAGCTTTGAAAGCCTTATGGAATGCTGCCTTTCCTGAAGAAGAACTTCATGGCTTGATATCTGAGCAATGGAAGGAAATGGGTTGGCAGGGAAAAGATCCTTCAACAGATTTTAGGTAGACCATTGACCCCTTCATTAATTCCATGTTGTTGCATTCATTATTTCCACTGTCATTGCCTTTTTATGCTAATGATACTTGCATTTATTTTTTCAGGGGTGGTGGTTTTATATCATTGGAGAATTTGCTGTTCTTTGTTAGGAATTTTCCGGTATGTCTAGTTTTGCAACCCTAGTCAACTTAATCTGCTCTGTGGCTCCCTGAGTCTTTTTAGAATCTTTTTCAACTGAAATATTGGAAGTATGAACTATCATATTACTTTTTTTAATGGACTCTGCGATATTTATGCTTGGGCTTTATTGAGATTGCTCTACCTCATGGCAGTTGTACACATATATGTTCCATTGTCAACAGTTGTTGCAGTTTTATTTTTTACCTAACGGTCGATCAGCTGTGACATTAGTAACCCTATACAAAAGCTAGTGTGATACTTTTTTTTTTGAAAGTGATGATTTTAAATGAGGACCATTTAAGTTTTGCTATCTCTAACATCCTTTTTCAAATGAAAGTAACCATCCTGTCCATGCAGATGTCCTTCCAGGATCTTCTTCAAAAGCGAGAAGGTGAGCGATCAGTATGGGAATACCCGTTTGCTGTAGCTGGTGTGAACATCACTTTTATGCTCATTCAGATGCTTGATCTTGAAGCAGGTATTCTTAGGGAAAGGAAGTTCTTTAATTTTGTTTGGTAATCCATGGCACTCAACTGGAGGAGGTTACTGATTTCCAAAGTTTCTTTTTCGTGGTTATTAGTATTTAATGGTTTGTTTGCTCTGAGACAATATCTATTGGTCTTTGGTTTCTGTTGGATATTAAGGATATCTTGAAGCTTGATGTCCCATGGATTCGGTTTACATGTCATTCTGAAGCTTTTTATTTTGCTTTTTAGATTTTCAAATGAGGCTCATGATTTTCTTCAAACTTGTTTTTACCAGCTTCTTGTAGGTTTTCTTGAATGATGTTCTGCTTTTTCCAGGCTGTCATGTTTGTCCTTTTGTTTTAGCCATGCAAAAGCTTAATAGAATTCTTTTATATCCAAGCTGCATGCAATGTATATTTGAAATTTTGAATTGGATTCATTTCTGGATCAACTGTATAAAGCTCAATATAATTTTTTGATATCAATGGGACATCCAAAGTGTAGTCTTGAAACTAGATATTCAGAATTGGAGCTTGATTTTCTGGAATTGTAAAGTATGTGCTTCTATTCCACAGTCAAACCACGAACACTGGTGGGAGCAACTTTCCTGAAGTTTCTAGCAGGTAATAATAAGCTTCCAAGTTACTAGAACCTTTTTTTTTTTTTTGGCTTAGAAATGCTTTTGATGGAAAATTTGTAGAAATTATGGAGGCATCTGCATGTTCCTCTTTCTTCCCAAACTACATCGGTGTCAAAATTTTTATTTTAGTGTAGAAAATGTACTCTTTACTATCTAATTCAACCAAGCTTAACATCAAAAGTATCATTCCTGGGTTACCTTTTTGGCTTAACTTTTGGCGTTTGCCTTGGCAGAGGATGATTCAGCATTTGACCTTCTCTATTGCATAACGTTCAAGCTAATGGATCATGAATGGCTTAACATGCACGCCTCATATATGGACTTCAATGTATGACTTCTTCCATCATAAAACTCTGTTGATGAATTATCGTTCTACCTTGCTTTCTGGCATCCAAGTGAGGAAGACAGTGGTTTGAAGTATTAGATATTTTCCATGCATGAATTCTTTTGGGACGAGTCTGAGGCAGACTCTTGCTCTGCATAAAGCTATGAATGGCATATATAGAAGTGGTCTGGATGCACTGATGTGCTCTCTGAGAAGCACTGACATTTATTAACGCACTCTAATAATTGCTTAGATCATGACACTCACTACCATGTTTTGGTTTTTTTTTTTTTATCACCAGGCAGTCATGAAATCCACTCGCCGCCAACTGGAGAGGGAGCTCCTGTCTGAAGACATAACACGGCTAGAAGAATTGCCCTCCTACACCCTTCTTACACGATAGTATAGAAGTTGGAGAGTTAATCTTCCACGTAACAGAAAAACATCTGCCAGCATTTGGCACGTTTGGATTCCTGCCATGTTCATCTCCATGTTCTTTTTAGTTGAATGGTGTTTTGTACATGATATGTTGTTTCTCATTAAAACTTTAGTCGAAGCTATGTTAGTGAATTCTCCCATTTAATCTCCATAAAAAAGGTTTGTTGAGTTTGTCAAGTTTCTTGTTGCGGAAAAGGAGAAGAATAAACTTCTCGAGTTTTATAAAGGATGGATACAAGTGTGGTTGCTTTTAGGTTCCAAATGAAGGTTTGGATTGTTGAGGTTACTTCCCTTGAGTTTTGTTAATAGGAAACTTCTTTGAAGCAATTGTTGCGTGGTGTGATACGAGTTGCCTCCTACCAGCACATCGCAGCTTTGTCCCAAACTTTCTTTGCAAAATGCCATCGTAGTGTACACCTGCGATCCTGAACAGATACTAGCCACAAGCTCTTTTTGCTGTCAGCATCTTCCAGGTCTACGAGTAACTAAATTCTCTCATTAAAGGCTTGTTTGAATATGTTGTTTTGTTATATATTTTTTTTATATAAAAAGTGTCTTTTATTGTTTTATTGTTTTGATGAGTTGATGTTAAAAATAAATGTTAGACAATACAAACAATAACCAACAAAAATACTTTGAACCCAAGTTATACTGTTGATAATGGTTATGGTAAATTGCCGGGGGCATTATGATGGCCTCTTCTTGCCATGGGAAATATTATTATTCATCGGGTCGAACTCGACATATTTTCTGAAAGATTTACTTGGAACGCTTTTGCTTTTCATTATAGACAAGGGCAGAGATTTTTAACCTTTGGAAATAAACCGGAAAAATATATACAGTCCATGCCTCTGTTTTAAGGAGGACATAAAACAATTGATCATTGGATAAAATCCGTTTGTTTCATCCTTTTTCATCTTTCTTTTCATTTCATCAGTGTATCTTATTTTTGAAATTATGCCACTTGTACATAAACGGCACGCAAGGCCTTGAAAGTAAGGGTAATGTGATTGGAGGCAGCAAGACATGAAAAAACGAGTAAAACTTGGGGTAAAATAAACATGGTGAACATGCACGCCTAGGATCTGTTCTTTCAAAACTCAATTCATATAATTATTGATCTGTTCTTTCAAAACTCAATTCATGTAAATATTGATCTGTTCTTTCAAAACTCAATTCATATAAATATACCTCAACATTAACTCAATTCAACTGTTACCGATGAAGGTACCTCAAGCAACAATATAGCTTGACAAAAATGCTGATAGGCACAGCTTATGCAAATAAACAAAGCGAAGGAGCCACAGCCATCAGGAGCAAACAGATAATTAGGGTGGCTGATGGCAAACAACTTTAGACCGATAAAAGTTTACTCATAGATCCATGGGTGAAGGCTGCTCTGCCAGTTAGTTGGGCCGTCCGGGAACCACAGTCCAATTTCCTTAGTTGCACTCTCAACGGAGTCGCTTCCATGAATAACATTCCTGCAATGCAGCGGTTAATATTTCAGCATCAGATATATATTTGTATCACTGAATCGAAGATGCATTTCAAATGTTTTAAACAGACTCAATTTTAATAAGAATAGATGTAAGGTCACATCCCTAAAAAAATAGATCTATAATAACACAGCGTTTAGATTATCATCCATGGGAAATTAGAACAAAAAACTGACCTTCCAACATGAATTGCAAAATCACCGCGGATAGTTCCAGGTTCAGAAGCTGCAGGATTTGTGGCTCCAATAATCTTCCTGCCAGTGGCAACAACACCTTTGCCCTCCCAGATCATAGCAACAACGGGGCCAGAAATAATATACTCGACAAGACCAGAAAAGAATGGCTTTGTGGCCAGGTCCTCATAGTGCTTCTCAGCAAAAGATTGCTCAACAGTCTGTAGCTTCAAACCTAAACCAAAACGATTCATACTAAATCAGCAACCAGCTTTAAACTTTTGTTTTATTTTACTTTTACTTAATACCCAAATGTAACTGAACAGTAATGGTGTAATGTTTAAGCTATTGAATTCCCCAAAAAAAGACATCGTTGAAAGCGTATGCATAACAATTTACAGCATTTGAAGAGATCAAGAGCAAATTAATCACCTTTAAGAGTAAAGCCCTTCTTCTCAAATCTTGAAATAATCTCGCCAACCTGACAGGTGTGAAAATCTTTTCAGAATATTGAATTTTCTAGAAAAGTCCCAACTAATTATCAAACGCTAGATTTCCTTTCGGGCTTAAAAGCTTTCGCTTTCTAGTAAAAGATTTCAAACTCATGATAGATCTAATCTCTCTCTCTTTTTCTCCACATACAAGCACTACATCCGTTACTTTTTATCAAGAGTTCTTTAAGGAAATCGATAGCAAAGAAATCCCATTTAAAGAAAATAAGGAAACGAAACTTACGAGTCCTCTCTGAACACCATCGGGCTTGATCATTATGAAGGTTTGCTCCATTTTCACTCGCTTGAGTTTTTTGTTCTCCTGTTGCGGGGAACGAGCAAACTGCCAAAAACAATGAGTATCGAAGAAAGGGTGACGACACGTAGTGTTTTATATGCAACGAAAGAGAAGCAAACCCTAGTAGGTATATAGAATATTCGGTCCAAAGATTTTTTCTTTGTTTTGTTTCAGAAACCAGGTGCTTATTATAGTTGTTGCCTTGCTGGACTTCACTCGATAAATGATTTGGGTTTTTTTTTATTAAAAAAATAAGCATGATCTTTCTATCCATGTATTTGATTCAATAAACACCATTTTAAATTTGAGTAATCATTATATAGGTTAATAACAAGGTTGTCAATACTGTTCCGGTTACCGTTCTGGTTTTAGCATCATATATATATATATATATATATATATATATATATATATATATATATATATATATATATATAATTACAATTTTAATATATTAAGTATAATTTTATTCAAGATAAATTAACTTTAAATTATACAATACAAATATAAAATCAAACAAACTTAATCTCAAAATTAAAAACACAACAATAGATTAATCAAAATAATTTTAAACATAATCTCTTAAAAAAAAAAAAAAGGATTTTGATTCAATAAACACAATTTTAAATTTGAGTAATCATTATATTGGTTAAGAATACGTATAAAAACAACAAATAATAAGTGATAACAATAATAATTATAATAACAATAACAATAATAATTATACCTATAACAACAACAATAATAATATAGATAAAAATAATATTAGTATTAATTATAATAGTGTTGATAATAAGTATAACACTAGTATTAACAAAATTAATAGCGAAGATGGTAATAACAATAATAATAATAATAAGTATTGATAACAGTAACAGTGATAATAGTTGTAATAATAACAATAATATTAATAATGATAATAGTGAAAACTTATCATTCAATGTTATATTTCTTGTGAGTTGAGTTTCATGTATGGTATTTCGATCTAATATTCCAAATTAATGGCTTGAAAAGTTTACGTGACTTGATGTTCTTTTTTATTTTCTGTCTTATTTTTTTTTCAATTTTAATAACCATTCAACATTAGTTTTGAAAAATAAAATAAAAAATTCATTTCTTCAATCCTATTAAATAAATCAACTCGCATGAAGTTAACTCTTATATATTTTATTAGAAACTTACATTAAGCAAAAATCCAAGATAAAAGATTTAAAAATTTATTGTCTTCCCAAATATATAGAATAAAAACAAGGTGCACTTTTAATAAGTATATTTGTGTTGTTGAAAACATGTTTTGACCAGCAACAAATGAACTAATTTTAGAAGCTTTTAGAATACCTACAAATAGGTCCATAAAAGTCAATAATTAGAATATAAGTAGTAGTAAAAGCATGAAAAAACTTGAAATATTCAATAAATAACTACAAATAATAATTAAAATACATAAGAATGTAAAAAATTATACTACATTTGATCTCTGTGTGTGTGTGTGTGTATTTCTCACCACTCTAGATGAAAATCGCAAAACTTGTTAGTTATTTTATCATGCCCCTTTTTAGATGAAGTGATTTATAAATTTTGAAAAACTATTTTAATATAAAAAAGAGACTATTTTAGTAAACTATAAAATACAATTGCTTTCCACGTTTATATTTTTAATAATTTCCTCACATATATTAGAAATACAGTATTTAAAATAAAAAAATCTATAAAAAAAAACAAAATGATAATATAATCATGATTAGAATTAAATGAAATACCATACATGAAAAAAAATATTAATGGGGAGCTCAACTTATAAGAGTCAACAGGATGGCAGGGATGAAGGTTGGAGAATGGAGGTTCACCATGAGTGGTGACTTCGGGGGGCGTATTGTTGGCTGGGGAGACTGGGCAGGCCTGGGAAGGAGGATGGGAGACTGCTTGAGAGTCTTTCTCGCTAACTTCTCTTGGCATCTTTTATGGTAGATTCCCCCCCACTTGCTAAACACAAATCCACTAAATACCATACATGAAAAAAATAGTAAAACTCTAGAGACCTGCATCAAGGGGGCCCCATCCCCCATGTAAAATGTTAATGGGGAGCTGTTTGGCTTCTTTAGCAGCTCTAGAGGCATGCATCAGGGGGACCCCATCTCCTCCTATCTTTTTGTGTTAGCAATAGAAGGGTTAAACGGCCTTCTTAAGAGAGCCTCAGAGCTGCAGGCCTTTCATTTCCACTAGCGTTGCAAAAAAACCTCGTTAACTAATATCTGTTTTGCAAACCACTTGATGTTATTATTCTATTACACAGATGTCAACTCTTGCGGAATCATAAACTCCTCCATGGAAACCTTTGAAAGGCTCTCGGGTTTGAAAATCAATCTCATAAGAAGTGTCATGTTCCTCTCAGGTGTTAACACCCATGAGTGAGAAGCAATTGTCAGCATCTTTGACATCCAAATCCAAGATCCCCACGTTAGCTACCTTGGCCTCCCCTTGATCACCACCAGGCTCACCAACACGAAATGTTAGCCCCTTGTCAATCATATCACTTCTAGGCTTAGGCTTTGGACTTCTACCTCCATCTCTTACGCTGAGCATCTCCAGCTCATCAAGGCAGTTCTTTTTTCAATTCAGGTTTACTATACCTCTCATATGATCCCTCAACTTCATTCATTAAAAATATCAAAAGAATAATGGTTGTTTTTCTTTGGAAAGGTGTCTCTCTATCCTCTGCAAGTGCAAAGATAACTTGGTATTCCATATGCTATCCTCTAAAGGAAAGGGGTCTTGAAATCAAGAGGCTGCGTGTTTGGAATGTAGCAGCCTCCACGAAGATCGTCTGATGTCTCTTCTCTAACATAGATTCAATTTGGGCTTCTTGGATCCATGCTAATCTGCTGTGAGGGAAATCCTTATGTCAAGTTTCCATCCCTGTGAATCCCTCATGGTCTTGGAGGAAAATTCTCCAAAATAGAGAACGGTGCTAAGGGAAATTCTTAACCTGCACTGGCAATGGTAAGAACATTTCTCTTTAGCATGATTGCTGGCTCCCCTAAGGCCAGCGTTTCAGTGACCTGCTTACCCCTAGACAAATAGCTTCCACTGGCCTCCACTGGTAAGCTATAGTTTTTGTGGTCATCTTTAACGGCTCCTAGTGTTTCCCTAACTCCTTTTTATCGATTTAATAGATATGGACGACCATCAACATTCTGGTGCACCCTAACAAAAATGACACCGTGGTGTGGACAGGCTCTCTAATAGGGAAATTCACCATCCACAGTGCTTGGGAAATTTTAAGAGACAAAAGACCCCTTTCGACTTCTCATCGTTTGCTTTGGTACAATGGGCACATCCCTAGGCAATCTTTCATCCTATGGTTGGCCATGAAAAGGCGACTGAGTACTAAAGATAGGTTATGGTTCTTGGAGGATTCCCCCACCTACAACCATTGTGGCTCAGCGATGGAATTCCACGACCACCTTTGTTTTTAGTGTCAATACTCCACTTCAGTTTGGTTTTCGATCTCTAATATTGCAGGGATAAGGTGACCAAATCTCCCGTGATGTGACCTTCTCCTCTGGACAACAAACAACCTCTCAACAACAAAAAAACATGAAGCACACAATTACCCATATTATCCTCTCCGTAATGGTCTACCACATTTGGTATGAAAGGAATAATAAGCTTTTTAATAGTCTCTCGAGGTCGACAGCAACCCTGGCTGATGACATTACCTAGCTTGTTCGTTTGCACTTGTCTTCGATAAAGCTCAGGTATCCCCTTTATACTGATGTTATTTCCTTGTGGGGCATTTCTCCTTTGGCAGATGGGGAGTAGGCCTTTCAGCTCGTTTGCTCCCGGGGCACAAGGAGTGGTGATTCAGCCTCTTCATCGCTCTAGCTTTGCTCAGCTAGTTGCTTCCAGGCCCCAGGCCTTGTATTTCAGCCCATTTAGTGCCTCTCTCTAGCCTTGGTGTCAAACTAGGTTTGGCCATGTTCAGCATTATGCTAAGCTTTTTTTATCGTTCAGGCCCTTTTCTCCAAATGGACGGGTTCCTCTTGTATGTTTTCTTTTCCTAAAGCCTTTTAGAGAAGGTTTAGCCCTTTGTTTGTTTTTCCATTTTCAGCTTGGCCCCCTTTCATGGTTCTCTTGTTCCTTTTTTATAAATACAATTTTTTTAAAAAAAGTCCCGAATAAAATTTCTATTCACATTTATATGATATGCATGTTTGTTATATATAAATGGTTTTACTCAAATGCATTATTAATTAATATTTTATTTATTTTCTTATAACAAATCTTAATATTTTATTAAAATTTCTACTGACACAGGCAATGTAATGTATTTATCAAGAACACCAAAGTAACAAAAACAACATCGAATCAGTTAAATTTCAAGATGGGCCTGGACAGCCCGTCAAGAGGAAGCATACAAAATCGAGCCCAAGGGAGCAACCCAGAACCTTTTTGGTAATTCACGGCCCGGGATGCTATCTAGTAAATATATTCAGATACTTATCGGGGCCCAACTGTCTAGAGCACCGAGGATTAATTTAGCCGGCGCCTATCAATTGTGCCGAGCTTTGTTAGAAACCATCTCTTGATTATTGTATAAAAAGTCCTAATAAGTATTTACGTTAATATTGTGTTTTTCTCAGTAAAAACTCGCTGGGTCGACAACATTAGATTCGAACAAGGTCAACAAGAACTTCGTTAGTTTAACCAAGTTCTACTAGGTAAATTTATATTCTCAATCTAACTTAAGATCTAATCCTTGTAGAACTTCGAGTTTTATATATTCTGTCTCAACTGATTAGGTTGGACCATGGTTAACAATTCCCAGCAAGATCTCAAAAGAGCAACACTACCGGACCTTTAACTTGTGTCCTCGAGGTTACGAAGGTGGTTTAAGGGTACTTGTTTTTTTTTTTTTTTTTTATGTTTTTTAGAAATACTTTTAGATTTTAAAAATATTAAATCGATATATTCTAATATTTTTAATATGTTGATGTTAAAAATAAAAATTATAATTTTTTTTTTATACTTAGACTGAAATGGAAATTAGAACATGCTATACATACCGTTGAATAGCCAGCACCCGGTAATAACTGGTTTCCAATATATATACATCAGCACCACCTCAACCATACGACACTAAATTGAAAAATAGCAAATTGATCACAATCCTTGTTTTATAATCATCGCCACCAGAAAGGCCACACCGACCTCACATGTGTTCGACCAGCATCATTGATTCAATGAGTGGCTTCTGAGCAAAGACATGTCGTCGAAGATACATGCATGCACTTCAAAATAATAATAATAGTAATAATAATAATAATAATAATAATGAAAACCATGTTTTAAATCAAGACACGGTTTGCATTTCTTTTTTAAAAAAAGGAAGAAAAAAAGAAAGAACAGACAGTGGCAGATTTCGCCATGATTGATGACTTTTAGTGGCAAAAACGCGGGGGAGGAGCCCGTGACAATACCGGAGCGGTGTGCAGAGGCTCCCAATTGAGTGCATCTGGAATTGGGTTGAGAATCTTCTGTACGTGCAGCAACTTTAGGGTTCGAACTGTCGCACAAATCACTAATATTTGTCAAAAGTTTCACATGTCATGCATGTATTGTCATCGTTTACAAGCGAAACCCCTATACCAGTGCAGTGATGGGGTTGGTCTGGTGCTGACATGGTTCTAGCTTCCTTAACCACTATGCATGTATGAACTTTGCATGAAAATTGACCTCGATGAACAAGTGGCCATGGATTATTTATCATGTTTAACTCCATTACCGTAATTAAGAATGTTCCCCCCCCTGAATTTCCTATACTGGGATGAACAACCTGCATTTGTCACACTGGAGATAAACTAAGTTTTTGATAAATAAAAAAGAAAAAAAACTATTTCCATCATGCATGTAATTGAAGACCCATTGGGTCTCTCACCGGAAAAAAAAATTGGACAAAAAATGTTTTTTTTTCCCTCTCCCAACGATGTGAACACAGACAATGTGTAAAATAGGGTCACCAGTGACTTAAAAGAGAGAGTACATGTGGCTTAATTTCATTCGCTTGGTTTCGACCAAATTGCTATTGATTTTTTATTTAATACTTCACAAGAGCTCATCATGTGGCGAATCCCTGATCAAATTGAGTTCAACTTTCTTACTTTTGGCTTCAAATTTTGCTTTTTATTTGGGGGTAAATTTCTTAATGATCTTAATTTTAGCATCGAAAAGATTCCACTCTGAACCATCAATTTGAATCTAGCGTAACTAAAGTTCAAGCTTTTGTCACGAGCTCACTTGCCAATAAAATTTTATCCCGTTCACTAGTTGTTAGAGAATAATATAAATTATATTTTGAAATTTTAGTTATAAATTTAAATTTTTAAGTGAGATGATTATTTGATATTATATCAAAATCTAATTGACCAAACAATTACGAGTTTGAATCTCATCATCCTAATTTAATTTGATAAAAAAAATCAAGGACAAGGTAATGTGGATCTGTACAAGTTTCAAGTTTAAAAGATTTTTACTTGAGTAAATATGTTAAAGAATAATATAAATTATATTTTAAGATTTTAATCTACAAAGTTAAGCTTTTAGATAAAATAATTTGTTGATACTAATTTGGCCAGACTAAGTTTTTGACCGACTTTCCCCCTTCCTAATTTAGCTTAATCGTATAGGATATTAAAGGGCTTAGTTTACAAAGTTATCGGCTAAACTCACAGCTGAAAGATGATAGCTAAGTTAATTGGGTGAGGATTGCGAAGGCTCACCTGCAAGATCACATTCCCTTCAATGCTGCAACCGATTATTGAAACTAGCTATATAATTGAAAAGGAAAAGTAGAATGGACAAGGATTGAGAGACAGTGGGATCCACCAAATATCTGATGCCTCACTCTATCATCATGAAACTTGGAAGAATTTAGTAGTTGATTGAAAGGCCATGATGATTGCATGGAATTCAGCATATACTGCCTTTGGTTACCCTCCCTTTTATCGCTTCAAATTGGATCTTTTGAGCTACATTATTGAGTACACTTTTGAACTTGAATTTTAGAAATGATGAACTTGTCGGATCCGCAAGGAAGCATGCTTTTCCCTTGGCACGCACAAGTGTTCGGAGATTGTTTTAGCAGTTAGGTTAATATGTGCCCAGTAACGCGATTCAAAATGTTTTTTTTTTTTAATTTAAAATATAATATTAACATGTTAAAATAATAACAAATATGTCTAATATTTCTTATCTAAAAAACATTGAAAAACATAAAAACAAACTCATATTGCAACAGTATTGTTTCGGGACTAGCTAGTACATGTTGACAGACTGATAAAATTGACCTGCAAATTGCTAGATTGATATACATAGCGGCTAATGTATCGATCTGTTTGTGTGCACTCCACATAGATATGCTGATTTAATTTCCAGTGAAGATATTGTAACGCAACAGCAATCACGTACATGCACTACAATTATGCACTCGTTTTAACAGTAGCCCCCCTTTCTCTGATAATTATGGCATTCTTTCAATCTTGGAACGGGCCCCATTAACTCTCACACTGGAAGGCCGAGCTGAACTGATTGATTTTGATTACATTTTTTTTATTAACCCGCTCGAAAATTCTCTGATAAATGAGCATTTAAAAGTTAGGCTTTTGTATTTTTAGTTTTAGTTTTAGTTTTGACCCTTGTATTTTAATATATTTTTTATAAAAAAAAAATCCCTTTCATATTTTGCATAAAAAACAAATTAAAAATATTTTTAATTTCAATAACTTTTAACTGAGAAATTATTACATGAACCTGGCTCGCCATTTAAGATCATATCAAACTATAAAATATTTTGAAATAATTGTATTTGAAGAAGTCCATGTAATAATTTTTTTATTTTAACCTAACTAGTCAATTTTAATTTTTTTAATGAAATCAATTTTAAGTTTCGACAATAAGATTTAATATCATAATTTTAATTCTCCGTCCAAATTTTTTGGTTTAAAGTCTAAAAAAAACAAAGAAGAGATTTTAAGGCGATTGGTGATTAATGAGAGAAAAAAAAAGAGTATTTATTATTTATTTATATATAAACAAAACCAACATTTTTGGATGGAGAATTAAAATAATGATATTAAATAATAAACTTACATTTTTTTTTCAAAATTTAAATCTGATATAGAATAATTCATATGCAGTAGTGAACATGTTTCTAGGACATCCAATTTCTTAGAAAGCTTTAATTGGTAAAAAATAAATACATGCTGAAATTTTCCCATCATGTAAGAGTTTGATAATATTCAGCCGAAACAAACAAACAAAACATAACATTGCAAGTCATATCCGATTCATGAGCTGACATGTTTTCAATTATCAGCAGGCACAGAGGCAGTCACTCAAATTTGTCACCCATTTTCATTTATTGCATCTGTAAATGGAAGGGGTGGCTAAAAAACTCAGAATCATCTAATGGCCATTGGATTTGAATGATATCCTCTTACTATTTATCCATCCAATTAATCATAAAAATTGTGTCATCGCTCAATAATCGCTGGAGTTTCCTACTGTAATGTTTATTAATTCATCATTATATATTCCAACATATATATATATATATAATCCACTTACTGTGACAAAGGATCCACGTCTTAAATATATTTGGTTGGAACCAAAATAAAATAAAATAAAATTATTTTTATGATATATTTACACTTTTTTAATGAAAAATATAAGGTGGTAGAACATCTACATGCGAATCAATCCTTTCTTGTTAAAACTAAAGCCATCTCAATCATGCCTTAAACGGTTTTTTATACTAAGATATTACAGTACAAAAGGAAAAAAAAGGTTAAGTTTTCTCTCTCACTCTTCTCTTATCAAACCCTAATATTCCAAGAAATAAAGTGGAACATGGTTACCCCACATAGACATAGGCTATGTACCCGAGAGTGCATGGATAGTGAGGAATCTCGACCCTAAGTGAAGCACAGTGTTGTTGATCTCTCTGTCTCATTTCTCTCCCAAAAATTCACCACAGTTAATACAAATGAAGAGACTCGAGGTTTTGCAATAGAAAACAACCGACAAGAAGCCACATGGATGCAATAAAATCAGTTTCTTCCTCGAAAGGACAAAACGTAAGGCTTCTGAAACCTCTTTGGAAATCCAAACAGGTCCTGAGGAGTTTATTTATCAAATTCCTTCGCTTGGCCTGATGTCACCATGCAGATAATTAAGAACAAGGAGGTGCATGGATGTCAAAGATGCGAGAGAAAGGGAGAAGATTCTTCAAGCTGTGGGGACTGACTTATATAATTTGAATGTTTTGAAGAGAATTATTTAGACCGCAGCATGTGTGCATGATAGATAATTGGGGGTGATTCATGACAAGCCATTCTCCTACTCATACAGGTTCTAGATGTGGAATTTCAAGTCGATATGCAACAGCCCCAATATATATTTTATCTACTCTTTGCTTGTAATGGCCAGGTGTTCCCTTTTCCAAGATTTATTGCAAATACATGGAATTATGAATCTACATTATATATATATATATAAACCCAACCCCATTTTGAATTCTCCAGGGAATGAATGAAGTTGGAGAATTCACTCTGGATTGAACTCCTTTATTTGAAGGGTAAATGATATATATATTATTGTCCTAAGAGATGTGGCTAAGAGATGTGGTGTGATGGTCGAAACTTGAGATTTACACAACAAGTTTTGAATTCGAATCAAGGTGTATATTTTTTATAAAAATCTGAGATAACTGAAGTTTAGTCACTTACCCAGATTCATAAAATACATTTTTCAGATAAAATATTTTCTTGGCATCCAAATAAAAAAAGGTGAAAACCAAACTATTAGTTTAAATCTCAATAATTAAGATTTTATGTTATAGTAAATGGTAAAAATTTTCTTCAATTTTTTCTATAAAATTCTAAAATTTGGATTACTCCTAATTAGGAGAGTCAAATCCCAAATCCCAAGCAGTTTACTTGAAACTCAAACTACAGGAAAAACTTTTCCATCACATAAATAGTTAACAAATCATTGAAGTCTTAGAAAAAATACTGCACAATCGATTTACATTATTCAATATATACATGAACTACACTCTAGCTACACACTTCAACTTCGATTCATTTCACACTTAAATAAGGGCACCTCAAATAGATTTCTTAAATTCAACTGATGATTCTCGACAAGTTTGGAAATCGTGGTACCCTCAAGAGTCTCAGTTTTCCTCGTGTCGGCCGAGTGAATTCACAGGCAGCTTGAATTCTTCTTGACTTTGCTGAGAATAGGGTTGAATCTCGAGTCACCATAGCATCCAACTCAAATAAGCCGGCGGATTATACTCCTTTCCTGTTGACTTACTGGTCCTTAAATTGTCGCATTTCGAGATTTGCAGCCACATTTCATTCATTCGGCAACCTCACAAGTCCAAAGAGAAAAAAAGAGCTGAAAAGATTTCTTGAAGTTTTGAACAGACAAAATAAAAGATTTGTAATGCCTCCTACATCACACCTCTCTTTTTAGAAAATGACAAGCTTTCAATATCTTTTGTGGAGTGGTGGCTTTAATTATTTCTTGATTACATGGAATTCAAAATCGGGTTGTTTTAAGGAAACAAAGAGAGAGAAATTAAGAAAGAATTAACCTATGATTTATTGCAGAATAAATTATTATTTGCATACAAATAGTAATTAAATATATGTACAGGTCAAGGTATATATTTGGAAAGATAATGACTTAATTATTCACTCTTTAATTGGGTCTTAGACAAGCAAGTTATTTACGTTTACAATTCACTAGAATTTTATTTATTTATTTATTTTTGTTAGCTTCTTTATGTAAAGAAACTCGAGATTATAACATGAGAAAATGAGAATAATTACCTGAAACATAATAAAAGATTTCATATTCACAAATTGAGTCAGGCGATTGGGTTTAGATCGAGTTTGTCCATTAATTATGTTTTTAACTAAACATTAATGAGAATAAGATGTGTCATTAGGGCAATGGAATTTAAACTAAACTATAAAACTCAACATATAGTGCCATTTATATATTCCTCATCTCTTAAAACATTTTTTTCTCCTTTATAAAATCCGATCTAGTTCACAGAAAAAATATCCCAACACATTTTGAAGAGGCAGCATGTATGTGATTTCTCCACAAAGTTAGGCTCCTGGTCTCGGGTTCATGAATCAGAAGCTCCATTTTTTCAGTACTCAGTTTGTAACGAAGTGACCTGAGCCTCTTCTCACTCCATAAAGACGTCATGTTCATGTTCAATCTATCTAGTTAAGGACACACATTTTCCATTACCTCCGTAATATGGTGACTTGGAAAAAGTTCACCTGATATATATAACTTCCATATTGTTTGTGCTGTTGTTGTTAGGGTGTTGAAAAAATAGGGAGTTTCTAGTTGTTGTTGATGTTGGTATTGTGGGGGAAGTTGGGAGGGACTTTTCATAGATAGAGAGAGAGAGGGAGGGGGAGAGAGAGGGAGACTGTGGATGAAGTAACAGGTGAGAGTGAGTGGAAGGGACGGGGGCCATGATAGTTTTTCTTTCATTTCTTTCTCTCTTTTGCAGGTAAGGTAAATAAGGGTGGTCCGAGTTGACAGATATTCATAATGTATACAGAGTACAGACAGATATATATAGATACACACACACATATTGGATTTTGATTTGGCAAGATTTGAGAGGTTCTTATCTTTTTCATTTTTCAACTGTCATAGACACGGATGGAAGTCACCACTCATTGCCCCAAAGACTTCATCTACCCAACAGGATCTCCCCCCCCCCATTTATTCTCTTATCAAATTACTTAACCAATGGAACTAGGGGCGGCAGGTGGGGGCTGCGGCCTACAGAAAAAAAAGACTTGGTTAGAAGACTCCGTCCAGTTCGACGAATCAATTCAGACCCTGGTTTTAATTTTTTCTGATCTTTAATTTAAAACTTCTTTGTTCATGTCTATAAAATGAACTCTCTATTTTTAAAAAAATCACGATAGCAACTAGAAAGATGAGTCTCTCAAGTTTAAACAAATGAACAATTTTGAATTAAACTTTAAGCTCGCTCTCCTTTTACTCTATCCACTGTGAGTTTTATTGAGGCGTGAACACACACACACACACACACACATATATTGACTCTCATTCAATTTTTGCAATGCCACGGATCCATCAACCCCCATAAACCTCCAGTAGAATCTTTCTAATTTATTCATATCAATGTAGAACAGGGCCATGACATGAAATTAGGCAAATACTAGCTGTCAACGTGAATTTGTGGCTCAACGTTATTGCTGTAAAAATAAGACACTGGGTTTCAGATTTCAAGTACTAGTTTTACCAAATATTCGGTGATAGTGTAAAAAACAGAGAAATTATTATAGTGTTTCCTGCTGTTGTCTGCATGTTGGACTCTTGAAGCAATTAATTTCCTTTTAATGATGCTTACTTAAATAAGTGAACAAATAACTATATCCTACTTTGATTGATCATATAATTAATGAGGACAAAAAAGCAGCAACCACGACCACTTTCTTCGTCGATAGTTGTTTTATATGCAGCCTCAGAGCTCCACATCTCCATTACTCTATAATTAAGCAAACTTAGATTACAGCATCATGGAGTCTGAACTAAGCAAGGAGCTTGGCCAAAGGCGCCATGCACATGAACACACATCAGAAAACTTGTTTCATGGCAACTCAGAAGAAATACAACAACAATTAATCAATATTAATTATGACAATCAGAGATGCCTGTTTTTTTGGAAGATGTGTAGTACTTTCTGCAATATATGTGCTTGAAAGCTGTTAATTTTCAATACAAAAAAACAGTTGTAATTATTGTTTTTAAGGAATTATTTAAGATTAATCAAAGGAAAATAATTCGATTGCCAGAGGTAATTAACATCATTCTAAAATATCATATTCGACTTCCTTTTTTTAGATTTAACAACCTATCAAAGGTGAAGAAAAAAATATTTAAATTTTTAGTAAACTCGACTTCCTTTTTCCTTTTTTTAATAAATATTTTTTTTATTAAATTTTCGAGATAATCATTCTGAAAAAAAAAAAAAAGGCCCCATAGAATATAAATCTCAGTGGTTTAATTTTAAGCTTCATAATATATCCTTGTATGTGAAGCTTGGGGAAAAAATCTAAACGATGGGTCCAAAAATTATTTGTTAATCGAATTGAACAACTCAAGATAATATGTAAATTATTTATATCATCTAATCAAAGCAAATGATAAAATATTATATACAATTGTCATATTGTATTGATATATAATAAACATAAAGCATATAATAAGCAAATTGTTGGATAATATATTTCTCTTTTACTCTAATAACTTATACTAACGAAAGTTAAACATGAATCTCCAAGGATAAGATCGACCAGTCATACATGATGCATGTAAAGCCGAAAAGATTATCAAGAATTTCATAATTTGATAACTCAGGTGCACTAAAATATATATTATAATCACATGAAAAGAAAGATGAAGAAAATTACCATCTGGCTTTGTAACTAAGTGCTGCCTTTTCTCTTTAAGAAAAAAAGAAAGAAGGAAATTTTTTTCCGTATTTAATTTGATTTTGTGATGGCTACAACTGAATTGAAATTCTTTTCGTAACTATTTGAAAATATAGTTAATGTTATTTTTAAAAGTATTTTTCATTTAAAAATATATTAAAATAATATATATATTTTTTTTAAAAAAATTAATATCAACACACAAAAATAATATGAAAACACCAATTTTAATTTAAAATAAAAATATTTAAAAAAAAATTAATTTTTTTAAAAACACTTTTCAAAAACTCTGCTACACACCCCCTTAATGGTTTTTTTTTGTTGACTAGGAATACTTGCATTGAATTTAATAAGAATATATATATATATATATATATAAACAAACAAATTTTCAGATACTAGAAATATTTCTCCATTGATTAGACTGCAAAAAAATATTCCTCCATTGATTAGACATCTACTCGCATGGGGTCAAGCTAACCCTTGGTTTAATGAAAATCCACCCTTTTGGGTTCTAATAGTTAAGTCAGCCATTTTACTTATATTTCTTATATCTAAGTCCCCCCACCCAAAAAACAAACTTTAAAATAAGGGCCTTCACATACTCTAATGATCGTATATAAGATAATCAAGAGGCTCCCCCTCTAATTTCATCAATTTGCAATATTTGACAAAATGTATACCCGTGCCTTATCCTCCCCTCTCATTTCTTGCTCAAAGTGGAGGGTGTAGGCAGCATTTTCACGACATCACCACCTATGCATCGACATCACACGTCATCTTTGGATTGCAGGATTTAGTTTGGATTGCGTGTTAAGATGGCATTAAAGAATTCCTATCAAATAAACAAGTTCTTACTTTCCAGCATGAACATGTGTGGCAACAAATAACGTGTCGTTTAAGCAAGATAAATACATTCTTCTTCGAAGTTTTTTAGATACAAGCTATATATACAAATATATCATAGCCGATTAGTTGTTCACATTCAATCCATATTAATTACTAATTAGTTTTTGAAACTTGATTTATGAGTTTCTTGATTAACAGATTATTTTTCAAGATTCTAACCTAACCAATACACAAGCAGTATATCAGAATATATCACTAAACTTGTGAAAAACATGTATTAGATTAATAGTCGGTCAAAAACATTATTACCCACAAATTTTGTAGCTTGTATCAGCTGTTAGCAAAATGCGTACACACCATCACATGCGCATCACATTTGTATACATTAATTAACAATTATGAGTATCATCGGATGAGCTTTTTCGGATTGATACTTAATTTCTTTTGTGTTAAGTTTAATTATTTTACAATTCATACATTCAAAATTAGATTTATTTCTTGTTCTTGATTTTCTCTTGAATCTAAACCACAGATTAATGGTATTTATATTATTAAATATAAATTTCATTAGTTTATTATTTAAATTCATTCTAATTCATTGGTGTTGAGCTATATATTGGTGCTGAGCTATAGTTTTAATGGTAGAGTATGGTTTACTTATTATAATCCTATCCCCACTTACACAAGAGGGTAAGAAAGATTAGCCCTCGCTGCTATTTACCCAATTCATCTATTGGCCTAAAGAAAACCTGATATTATAATATGGTAGACAACCCAAAATTTCCCTTAATTATTGGTCCGTACTGTTGCTTGTGTGTGATTGTAAGGGAGATAAGCAGTGACTGTTCAAGTCTCTTACTCCTGTAGACACTATAGACATCCTTAAAGAAGATGGAAAGGAATAATTTCCAGGAAACATTCTTTTCGGCCTTTACTTGTTGACCGGACTAGTACATGGTGTGAAACACAAAAGCAGCAAGACCAATAACTTGCGCTTCATACTTATGCACCAGATAAGACAGCAACAAGAAGAAGAAGAGGAAGAAGAGGAAGAGAGAAGCTTTTTTTTATCAGAATGAATCATGGAGAAAGAGAAGTCCCAAATTACGAGCTACATGTCTCTTTCTCCACACCACAAGCAATCCATGAGATGGGTTTTGTTCAATTTGAAGAAAACCAGGTTTTGAGCTTCTTGGCCCCTTCACAATCTTCACAGATATCCCAGCCTCAAAATGCTAATCCTACCGCAACCAACAATACTCACATGGGGTTTAGTCATAATGACCAGGAGGTACGTATTTTGATGCTATTCTGTAAAGAAAAATCTTGCACAGAAAGACTAGGGTTGTGAGATCCTTAAAACTATTGGTTGTGAGATCCCTGAAACTGCTTATGCATCTCTTCTTCTTTTTTCCGAAAAAAGAACTGGACCGTTTCTTGATTTCACAATTAGTGCCTTTGATAGTAGATTATATCGTTCCAATTTTTCAAGATATTTTACTCATGGAGTACTTGATTGGCTGATCCTTGTACTGGATTCTGGTTATGGGAAATTTAGGTGGGGGCATTGGATCCAAAGGCTTCTAGTGATGAGAACTGCACTGGTAATGCTAGCAACGATGGCAACAATTCATGGTAATGGTATCCTTCTCATTTGAGGCGTGTTTCTGTTTTTTATTTTATTTTTTCTGTTTCAAGGAGCTTTTGGCACTTTACTCTCTCTCGACAACAAGGACAAACATGAACGCACATAACACACAAATGGAAGAAATTATTCTTCAAGTTCTCGAAATTTCAACAGAATCTAAAGAGATCTACTCATACCATATACGTGGAAGAGATAAATGGCTTCCACTTTGCCACAGTGTGCTTTTGTCTACAATAGTACAGAATCTCTCTCTTTTTTTTCCCCATCTTTTGAATCAGAAAAGTCTTGAAACTCTTGATGCCCAGATCTTCCTGTCTATCGATGGATTTCTTATCCTTTCCCATCTATTTAAATAAATACAACGGCGCTTAGCCCCCCTCTTCCCCGGCTCATGAAACAGCTTTATTGTTTCTTTAATCTGAGACCCTTTTTATGAACCACGACAAAAAGGCTGAGCTAGCTAGGATCTGAACTTTGCAGGTGGAGGAGCTCCTCCGCAGACAAGAACAAGTTGAAAGTGAGGAGAAAGCTCAGAGAACCAAGATTTTGTTTTCAAACAAGGAGTGAAGTGGATGTTCTTGATGATGGTTATAAATGGAGAAAATATGGCCAGAAAGTTGTCAAAAACAGTCTTCATCCAAGGTAAATTTATCAATAATCTCCATGGTAATTCCAATATTAATTAATGTCCTCTATCTTACACAGATTCCATGCACATTTGAACCAATATTTGCTATGCATGGTTCTTACAGTTGAATCTTTATTTCATGCAACACCTTCAAGTTTCAATATAATTAATTAGCATTACATAGCAAGTACTAATTTAATTTCTTGATGCATGTTATGCGTCCTTTTTTTCTTAGAGAAAGTTATGCCTGGTTTGATTTATTAACCTAGGCTAACTATTTTAGAAACAATAATATCATAGCAGAATTCACGAACACATTGAAGCAATGATGGTCAATAATTCCATTCAAAGACATCCACTGGTAGAGAAGAAAGAATAATAGGAGTACGGTGTGTCAGCCATTCAGGCTTCTTTTAATCATTTGTTGGGGGAGGGAGGGGTGTCAGGAGAATATATAGGTAGCCTGCTTAAGACACAAGTTAGCAACTAATTGGGGATTAATGGTTCTAATTTATTTCTTCTTTTACCCACTAATTTTATAGTAGATATGATTATTTTACATGAAATATAATGCAAAATGCCTTTTACTGTATCATTTTTAACCAGCTAGAAAACCTCCAAACTGTTCCATCTTTCAAACAGTATTTTACAATCATTAACATGCTCTTGAATATTTGAAGGAAAAACAATAATTGCTCTCACGTGTTTAAAAACCAATTTCTCGACTTAAATGCTTCTACCATTAAAATTAATGAGGTTAAAAATTGATTTTATAATTAACTTATTTGACAATGTCTCCTAAGAAAGTTTGAAAATTTATAGTTCATCACCCTTTTGTGCTCATATAACTTTTTAATTGAAGGAGAAGGTGCTATGATACAATTTAAATTCATGATTATTTAGAAAATTTTAATTCAAAAATTTAAATTAATAAGATAAAAAAAAAAAAAAAAAAAAAACAGTTTTATTTCCGCGCACTCTACATCTAAAAACATGGACGTTGCCTTCCAAAATATACTTGAGGTTTATGGCTGAGATGACTAATTACTAGAATATCGGATCAACACACTTGTATTGAAAACAAATGTGAGTTTGATATTAGCTAGTAAGTAAATCAATTCATTTATGAGAAGTACCCATCACCTGCATAAGGTTAGGCTTTCAGATTTAGGTGTGTTTCATCCGTGTATATATAGAACTTCAATAATTGAGGCCTCTCCTGCTGCTTAAATTGCAGAATGAGATAGGGATAGGAAATGCCAACCTATTGAGATAGCATGAAGTGTCATCCAATAAGACGGTGGGTATATATAGTAGTGATTTAAAGGGGCAACAGTGATCCAGAAGAAAGAACTGATTTTGTGATGCTTACCTATTTAACCTGCTATTTCTAAACACCAAATAGTTGTAATATTTTGAAAAAGGAAGCGCAACGACGAAATCTTTTATGTTACTCTACGAAGTGCATCAAATGCTGTGTTTGTGCTGCATAGAGTACTATTATATATTACAGCTGTTCCAGTGTTAAACTAACAGCCTGCAGCCTAAACACATAAACCCAAATGAATACTAGTGATGGTGTTAGAGCATTCAAACTATATATAATCTGTTCAAAATGGTTTGAATATACCTATGATCTTTCAGTGTACAGCCTATAGCTACGAGCACTGTATGTTTTTTAATATTGCTGATGATAAGTCTAAGATGCATGTTTCAGTCATGGAATATTAACGAGCATGCTGGAAAGTGGCAAGTGTTTAGGTTGAGTTTAGCCATGTGTTGGTGCCAGTGATCTAAAGACAGATCGACTTGACCTAAAGGTCCTTTAATTTGAGATAAACATCTATTCCATGCCTTTTGAATACCAAAAGACATTGAAAAGACACGTTTCAGCGTTGATCACGTTCGATGCCCTACTACATGATCATGACCAGATCATGAAGTAAGGATTGGATCAGATGTTTCACGTATCCAATTCAATGTAATATCACATGGAAAAATGCACGTAAATCTGAAGGTTTTTGTCCATCCTTTTTTTCAATCTACGCCCTACATTTTGCACAAGTATTTCACTTGGAATGCATTTATATGTGGAGAATTGAATTTGAAAGGTTTACTTCTATTTTATTTTTTAACTTACTGTTTGTAATTACTTACTGGCATGCAGAAGCTACTATCGCTGTACTCACAACAACTGTCGGGTCAAGAAGAGGGTTGAAAGATTATCAGAGGATTGTCGAATGGTGATAACAACCTATGAAGGTAGACACAATCACTCCCCATGCGATGATTCAAATTCATCAGAACATGAATGCTTCTCCTCTTTCTAGCTAGTACAAACTTTAGTTAAATTATCAAGAAAGACTCCTGTAATATTACTAGAATAAGAATATATAACGTATCATCGATCAGCTTGTAACTGTATCTGCTAGTAAATGGTTTTGAGGGGTTTTCATCTTCCCAAGATCAACCATTTCTGACGATTAATACCTTCTTGTTGATATATGACATGGTGTATTCTCTATATATGTGGACTTTAGAAGACTAACAACAATTAAGGTGGCTTGAATCAATCCAGTTATTGAGGAAACTTTATCACACTATTACAGGAGTAGTAGCATTTTTCTGTGCAATTCCCCTTGTATTTTCCATGTTGAGAGTTTGAGGTTGGTCTCTGTGATGAGAATCACGAATGCTGAAATCAGAAGTCTTGTGTAAAAAGTGAGATCCGATGACCCCAGAGGATAATTTATTTTTAATTGAATTTGAAATTTAAGGTGAATATAATCTCAATATGTATAAACAGGCTCCACTATAGAACCGAATTGACAAAGTTTTTTAAAAATAAATGTATTTGCGAAGATTAAATGGTCATCATAAATTTCGAGACACGTCCATTAACTAAGAAGAGAAAAATAAGAGTTAAATGCTGACAAGCCCTAAGGGTTTGGGCCCACAGTTACAAGCGCATAGCTACCAAAGCCCATCAATACAAATAATGGTTAATGGCATTGTTTCGTCCCTCTACTCATTAGATTTTCTTAATGTGACCCCTCCACTCCGTTTAATTTTAGAATTCCGTTTAAAAGATATGGACAAAATGTGACAGATGGAATGACACGTTGGAAATGGTTCTTGCTTCAAATTATGGCTGACCTGAAAATCCCAAGGAGTCTTGAAAAGGGCTGGGCATTCTTATCTGATTTAAGGCGATATGTAATTACAGTTCCCCGAGTAACGTGTTATAGCGATAAAAAAACTGAAATCTGTATGGCAGTTATAGAATTTAAATTAAATATATAGTTTTTATAAGAATATAAAATAGTTAGAATTTTATTATTTTATTTGAATTTATAAAATATATTTTTAATCAATATAGTTTTCTTGAATTAAAAGAAAAAAAGAGTATTTACTTTACATATTTTTCATTTCATAATTTATTATTTAATTTATTTTGATTCAGGCCTACTTGGTGTAGTATCAGAATCTCTTGTAAGAATTTGTAACAGCTAGAATTTTATTTTTTCACTTGAATTCATAAAATATATTTTAATTTTCTCGAATTAAAAAAATATTACTTTACATATTTTTCATTTCACAATTTACCATTTAATTTATTTTGGTTTCAAGGCCTACTTGGTGCAGTATAGTTGCTACATGGCGCAGAACATAGAAGATGTGCTAAACACATCTTTGCCAACCACAAAGGGCTCGCAAAGGGGAAGAACTACACAAGTTGTCCTGAAAGTGCTGTGAAGACACCATTGTATAAAGACTTGGAAGAAGATTTGAAAAGGTCGGAGAGTATTAGGACTGATGCAAGGGAGGATCTTGAGAACATCGCAGTGGAATAGTGTTTTACGGCTTATTAGGACTTGATGAAAAACTATCAATGGGCAAGTTGGTGAAGAACTGGGTTCAAGAGTTGGCTCCGATTCAAACCTCTACGTACACTAATATAATACATGTGAAACTTTTAATGGGATTATCACTGAGGCTAGATTTAAAAAATATGATGGACGATATCAGGACTATGTTGTTGGTAGGATGATTAGCGGGAGATTGTTTATAGAGAAGAGGTTCAAAGATCTATTTAGACCTAAAATCTTGGAAGCAACTGAGAAGAATAGGAAATTAAGTGAGGATAATAGTCTTAAGAACGGAAGTAAAGGGTGGGGGATAGGTAGCATGGATCTGTGGAGAAGTAGAAAGAGGTAGGGTATATCTGTGGTTGTAATTAAGTAAAAAAAAAAAAAAGTAGAGGGTTGAAGAGTATGTTAATGATGGATACTGAAAAGAAAAGTTTATCAAATCTTATACAGTTAATGGGAAAAGGCATCGATGTCACAGCCGCTCAGGGATTAATCCGGGAAAAAACTTGGATTTTTGAATTAATCTGGGAGTGATTGTATCATTTTTATTAAAATGATGTTAGTAGATCTGGTCAGGTCATCAACTCGTATCCTTTTCATTTCAACTAGAAACTCAACCAGATTAGGCTCGAGTGTTTTGGGTCGACAAGAACAAGATGGTCTGAAGTTGCATGGAAGACAGAAAAGGAAGAGTGAGAGGATAATGGGAAGAAAACAGTGATGTGAAGATGTCAAGAGGATAGGAAAATGACATGTCAGAGGAGACATAAACGGGGTCATAACAGTCTAACATGCCCAGAGAATCCTACGAGAAATGTCATAATCCAAACCACTTAATATTTTTATGTCTTCCGAATAATAACTGTGCCAATTTCCTTCGTTAAATTATTTTTATTACAGACTGATACGACTGCAAATCTACAATACGAATGGAGAAGCTGGCATGAAATGCTGAACATGGAAAGGGAAATGTATTGATACTACAGATCACAGGAGACCCTTCGTGGTAGTTCACTCAAGGCGTTTGTGGTGAAGCTGCACAAACGGTAAGGATCTGCACAAACCAGTAAGGATCTTTCATCTTCAAACTCAATATTGTAGGATAAGGACGATACAAGCGATGGGGTCATGACGGTAGAGGATGGAAAATTAATTTCTCCACCAGCCGATCTTTTGTATGCCGAAGACTAAGATGATGAAGCTATGGGTTACAAACGAGATTGTAAATTATAACCGGATATCTTATGACATTGAGGAATTTAGGGTTTGGAGAGATGAGAAGAATTGGGAATTCCCAGGTTTGTACTGTAGCAAATAGTTAGTGTAGTCCTGGCTACAACAAAGTCAGAATGAATAGCCTATAATGTAGCAAATACAGTGTGAGTGTAACAAAAACAGTATAAGTTATGCATGTAGTTAAACGCTTGTCATTTAAGTGTAGAAACTGTGAGTCTATCAGAGATTCCCATGGGTTCCCAGTAAAAAAAAGAAAATGATCGAAACAGAACATACTGAGCAGTATTGAATCATTTACATGTTCTAAAATGATGCACAGTCAGAATCGTTGTAGTGTGAAATATTTTGATGTCCACCATTCAGCTTCAAAGATGGGAATATTGTAGCAAAATTTCAGCATGATTTACTACAAATCCAAGTCAAAAGATTTGACTAGATTAGTATCTTTTGGTTGGTATACAATCTTTTTAAACATGGGTTTGAGCTTGTCATGCTGAACCATTTCTTCCAGAATTTTGTCCTTTTTGTCGTCTGTGATATCAAACACACCCTCCTGATGACTACCGCTTCTGTTTGTGCAATCAAACACCAACTCTGACAATCGCTCTTTCTCAACTTGGCAAAAATACTTTTCCTCTTCCATTGTCCCTGAAGTAATGAGGTGGTAGACGTAGACAACTTTCTCTTGCCCTAGCCTGTAGGCACGGCTGATGGCTTGTCTTTCCACAGATGGGTTCCACACAACATCAAGCAAAACCACTCTTGAAGCTCCGACAAGATTTATCCCTTCAGAACAAGCTCTAGTTGATGCCAGCAGCACTTTCGCCTTACTATTTGCATTGTTAAAATGCTTGATTAATGTTTGACGTTCATCTATTTTAAGCTTTCCATGCATATATAATAGATCTTCTCCTTCGATCCAACTGAAATTTGACTCAAGCTGCTTGATTACCAAGTTCAGCGGCTCAAGATATTGACTAAACACCAGAACTTTTTCATTCCTCGCCTGGCAAAGCCGAATGAGTTCCATAAGAAATTTTGTTTTGACTCCAGCCTCAGGTTTTGATCGAAGCATTTCTAACTCCATCGGATCAACAAACTCAAGCTCCAGGGTTCCAACAGATTTCTCTGGCAACAGAGAAGGGTGTACAGAGAGCACAGACAATAAATATAACATCTCAAAATGATCAAGGCCATTAATTTGCTTAACATTTTCAAGAAGGGTCCTCTGCAAATGGACCGGCTCTAAGATAACCAGAGAGTCCCTCAATCCAGGGAGTCTTTCTCGTAGCACACCACCCTTGTGTACATGTACAAATTTACAAATCATCTTTCTAAGCTCTTCCACCCTCCGAGCTTCCAGTTTATCATCAGTGACTTTGCTAATCGCAGTTGTCAAGGAAGCCCATTTCCTTCTAGCGTCAGTATTTCTCTTGCGACCACGCCTTTTAGGAAATGCTCTATGGCATTTAGACGAGATCTCATCTGCAAATTTAGGCTTTACCAAGCACAAAGTGTTGTAAAGCTCATCAAAGTTGTTTTGGAAGGGTGTTCCTGAGAGTATAATCCGCTTTTGTGTTTGGACCTTGGACAAAGCTTTCCATATACGACTCCTGTCATTTCGAGGTGTATGTCCTTCATCAAGGACTAAAAGACCAGGAAGTTCAAGAAGGACTTTCCTTACCTGGTCATCTCCAGTCGTATCTGATATTTTGGTTTTACTCTTTTCTTCACTGACAAGTTCTTCAAATAGTTTGTAGCTGATCCCCAGGATACTCCTCTCCTTTTTCCAAGAATATAATTTCACCATACGGATGACATTTATACCACGTTCTACAGGTTTAAGTTCCCTGAAAAGATCCATAGCTGTCCTATTTTCTTTCCCAGAAAGTTTTTTCTTGTTTACAATGTGAAATGGAATGTCAACTCCCCACTTCAAAAACTCTGCTTCCCATGCAAGGAGCATGCTGCAAGGAGCAACTATTACAGGCCTGCTTGTTGGATATAATTGCATATATGTCTGGAGAAACACTATGGTTAGGCGGGTTTTCCCAGTCCCTGGAGCATGTGATATAATGCATCCTGTCCCACCATTTAAGTTAGTTCTCTCTTTCAACTTGTCAAGACATATTCCTCCAGCTATGTTTTTCCACAGAAACTCAAAGCCTTCACGCTGATGTCCATGCATACCCTTTCCAATACCAGGAATTAAGTTCCACACCGTGCCTTGTGCAAGAGTGCTGGGATCATAATCAAGACGTGTGTCCTGATCAGAATCTTGGTATTGGAGCTCATTGAAGATATTGCATTGCATTGTCACAAAGTCTCTCCTAGCTGATTTCCCCCTAGAATATCTGTCCTGCTACACAGACAGCCAACATTTCAGAAATCAGATGTTATATGAACAATTTCTACCAAGAGATTATAGGGAAATAGGATCGAATGCAAAATATTTATTAAAAATGTATTAGCATCAATTTCAAATGAACTATTATTCTGTTCTGTCAAATGATTACATCAAATAGTCTGAATTAGACATGTGCTTACTGGCAAAAACTCATTTATGCTCGGTATGTCATTAAATAGGCCAAAATAAAGTGCAGTTTCAACAAAGAGTGGCCTTGGAATACAGTATTCCTACCTACCGGCACTTTGACTGATTTTTTTAGTAACCAGAAAACAATGCTTCAAAACAAAAAACCATTTGACATTAGGCTCACATTTTCTTTATAAAACAAAAAACCATTTGACATCGGGCTCACATTTTCTTTATATAAAAAGGTTGGCAGAGAGCTTGGTCAGACTTAGACTATGCCAAAGAACTGCATTTTCAAGTGAAAGTAGTCGGATGAGCAAGACAATTGAAAAGCATATTTCTTATTACATTTAAGAGGTAGCAGACCAATCTATCTTTGATGAATAAGGCAGATTGCTATGAATTAAATCGTCATGCGTTATTGCAGCATGTTAGAGCAGCAATATAAACTACTAATCATGAACAAAATGACAATGTATTCAGGATGACAAGACTTACAAAAGGGGGCACATAGTACTTGATTTCCAAATCCACAAAAGAGCAATATTTGCATAGAAGTCCAATTTCTTCATCAAGATAAAGCTCATGATTCCCCTGGCGACAAAGGGTGACTGTATCAAGTTTAACCTCATGAGCATCATCTTCATTTTCATCCAGCTGATCAACACAAAACAATGCAAGTTTCACTTAAATAGATGAGAATTACATGTTATTGCAATTAGAAAACTCGAAACCTGTCAAGGCATAATAGATAGATTCAAGACAAAAATAAATATGATGCAAACAATATGCATACAAATAAAAGCAAGAAAATGTGACTAGTCACAGAATGGCAACCCGAAAAAATGGTTTAACAATCTCAGCTGACAAAAAGTTGTTTTAACTTGGTTTTTGAGATATCAATGCTCTCAGTAGTTCTACAACACTTATTTGATAGGCTGATTGTCAATCTAATTATAGAATTATAAGGCGAAATCCATTAAAAAGTTGTTTACAACAGGACAAGGAGGACGTAAACAAGCATCCAAAAAGTCATTCATTCAATAAAACAGTACCCCTCTAAGATGGATGCAGCAAAACAAATAGGTATAAGTTCTCTATGACCATCAATTCGATAGTACAAAAAAAGGTGCATTAGATTTGGTAACCTTTATGATTTTGGATTTTGATACTAAGCATTTGGTGTCATTTAATAAAGAAAAAATTGTATGTCATTACAATTGCTGGGAAGTCCTTATCAAGATTACACTCAAACCAGTATGAACAAATCATGCCTTAATTCGTCACCTAAGCCCTCCATAAATCTGATTTGAAGAACTAAATACGCAGTGATATAAAAAAACCAATGGGGAAACCTCGTGTCCTAATCAACAAATCAGATCATAAGAAGAACTAGATATCTGATCTTAAATTTCTCATGCAAAGGGGATGGCACTGCTACGGGAGTTTAGAATTAAATATGACAAGCAAAACTTTTCCTTTCGTATTAAAGCTGTTGAAGAACTACATAAGCTAAGCTGCTAATTGGGATGGACTTCATGTAGTTTGTGATTCTGTATAATTAAGGTATTCTGTTTAGCACTCGGAACATAAGCGTGGAGTTTTGCTCTAATAATGACGATATCAAGCTGTCTAAACTAGTCGTGTAATACGTTGTCAATATCAAACTACGATGAAAATTTCGCCAATATTACAGATGATTTCCTTCATAAAAAGTTCAGATAGTTGAGACCTCGAAATAGGTCAACAATAAACTTAACACACAGAACCTGTTAGTTTAAGTAATATGATGACTAATAAGGTGGAAAAAACGGAATAAAATTGCAAAACCTACATTTCTAACAGTATTCACAAGCTGATAGGCTGGATAAATTTAAGGGAAGATTATTTATTTGAGTGCTTGTATTATCTATGGCACCATACCGTTGCATCATCGGTGGTATCCTTTAAGCAAAGAGCTAAGGCCATGTCAGCCCAAAGTTCCTCCAATTGTTTCTCCTCTTCTGATTTAACTGGAGGACTTGACTCTTCAATTCCAAATGTGAACTTCAGAGGAAGAACTGGTTCCTCGAGTGGTTCCCTTTCTTCTTTAAAAGGCACATCTTCCTGGTCCAAAAAAATGGAATTTGCAAGAATTTTGATTACTTCATATTCTTTTCGCCTTCCTTTACTAGGCTTCCTTCCGCATACACCAGGCCCATGCTCACCTATGCTGCCTTTTCTAGACTCAATTATCATTCTCCGAGACCTATGATCACAAGTCTCATCACCATCACTCCCCCCTGTTGGTTTAGCTTTTCCTTTCTTAGATCGAACTTTCTTAGCAAGATCAACTGCTTTATAGGTTTCAGAATCATCTTCATCACTGTCACCATTATCATCCAACTCCTCGTTAACACAAAGCGGTTGGCTAACTATTTCAAGCTTCATTCTCTTCTTAGCCGATTCCAAATTATAGTGTGATCGGGTACGTTTTGCCACACAGCAAAAATCATCCATGTCGAAATCACTAATCTCAATTTTACCAATATCAGAGTTGCATACCACTTCAATTCCATCAACTTTGTTCCTCTTCAATTCCATCTCACGTTGCTCCCTATCACCATCCTCCTCTCTCTCCTCTTCCTCCTCGACCATAAAACTCTCCGGCAACTCCACTCTATGATCCCCATCATCTGAATCATCTTTAAATGTTTCCTCTTCTCCACTAGAAGAACTCTGCAATTCATCTGCATCCTTCTCCAAAACAACACAAGCATCGTCGTCGTCGTCGTCGTCAACAACAACAACATTACCATCCTTGTTCTTTTCGCTAAACCCGGACTGCAACTCGGTCGTTTCAGCTACCCCATTACTCTCCCTCCCCTTACAACCGACCCCACCGCTTCCATTCCCAATTCCACTCGACAAAAAACACACGCCACCCTCATTCCTCTCATGCGCAAAAGCATCACCATTATAACTCTCGTTCACAATTCTCTGCCAACGCGGAAGAGGAACCCTTGATCTCCCACTCTCCTCTCCATCAAATTTCACGCCACTATAACTTCCACCCACATCTGTTCCCCAACTCTTCTTACCAGCAACGTCAAAACTCTCACTCTCTACTCCCTCACTCTGATCATCGTCATCACTATCATCAGGGACATCAAAACTCTTACTCTCTCCCCCCTCACTCTGATCGTCATCATCACTGTCGTGAAGGGAAATAACATCCAACCCTTCCTCAAGCCCCCCCTTTTCACTGTCATCCAAAAACACATCGTCTTCACTATCATCCAAGACAACTGAACTCTTACTACCCTTGTAAGACGATCCACCAACGCTTTCCTCTTGAGCACCATTAAGTCCATTCGTTGACCCAGTAGCGGCAGCATTGCTTTCCTTTCCTTGGTTTCTCCCTTTCCTAATCTCATCATGCAATTTCTTATACACTTCGGCTGCTCTAAGCCTGGTCCTCTTAGATATAGGCAATGAATAGTCCAACATCCTTGCACATAACGATTCAATATTTCTATGCCCGAATCAACAAAAACAAAAACTCGGCTTCAGCACATAAAGACATTATCTTTTTATAGGTCAAACATAAAAGAGCCACAAAGTTTTAAAGAAAAGAAAGATACCATTGCGGAGAGGGAAGGAGAGGGAGAGAGTGGTGAGGTTGTCTTTCGTAAGGAACGTTTGAGTTGGCTTCACGATTTTGATATGGCGTAGGTTTTCATTGACCACTAGGGCTTCTAGACTTTAATGGTGTGGGACCCATGTGAAGATTGATTTTGATTTTATATCCAAATCTACAATCAATGCCTCTTTAAGGATGCCTTTTGAAATTCCAAAATCAACCTTCCAATATAGATACTGATTTTTTTTTCTTATTCTTTTTCGAAAGAATTAGGATATTCTAGTCATTATAAGTTTCTAGGTGATTGATTTTCGAATTTATTTATATACATATTATACAATAAATTAAAAAAAACAAGGAAAATACTGTAACAAATGAGTGTTTTCACTGTATACTGTAATAGTATATTTTTAGGTCAGTTTGGTTCTCGGTTCGATCAATTTGGCTAGTTTGCTAATTTAATGATTTTTTTTATATTATTTACACAGTAAATTAATATTTTTAGCACTCGAAAAATATAAAAAACCGATTATGGATGGAGGGACTCTGCGGTAATTGCACATTTTCGGACCGAACCGGTCTGCCTACCTTTTTTATTTTTTTATATTTTTTTTTTAAATAAATAAATACAGATATAGCCCCTAATAAGACAAAATTGTTGACCTGGGCACAGGGTTATACCGGTAATTTACCATTATTTTTTTCTTTATACTGTCAGCGCGTGTGTCACACTCTACCGACAGTATTCCGCCTCATGCCCTGTTTATTTTTTTGCCAAATAATTTTTATTTTATTTTTTTGTTTGATCTTTTGTTAAAGTTTTTAAGATTTTTTAGTCTTTTATTTATTTTCTTTTTTTATTATTAACATAATAATAATAATAATAATAATAATTTAATTGTTTTTCTTGATTACTCTTTTGTTAGTATTTTTTATGTTTTTTTTCTCCCGGGATAATTTGATAATTTTTATTGTTGTGACAATGATAATAATGATAATTTTTTTTGTTTGATCTTTTGTTAAAGTTTTTAGGATGTTTTTAGTGTTTTATTTTTTTTTCTTTCATTATTAACACAAATATAATAATAATAATAATAATTTAATTGTTTTTCTTGCCTACTCTTTTGTTAATGTTTTTTAGGTTTTTTTTCTCTGAATAATTTGATAATTTTTATTGTTTTGACAGTAATAACAATGATAATTTTTATTTTTTTTTATTTTTTTGTTTGATTTTTATTAAAGTTTTTAGGATTTTTTTAGTCTTTCATGTATTTATTTTTTCTTTAATAATAATCATAATAATAATAATATTTTAATTGTTTTTCTTGCTTATTATTTTGTTAATGTTTTTTTTTTCTGGGGATAATTTAATAATTTTTATTTTTTTGATAATAATAGCAATGATAATTTTAGATGTTACGACTCCGATGTTGTTATTGTTATAATAGGGTGTGTTGATCTATTTTATTATATTAAAATTTGCATATATAAATATTATATTTTCATTTTGATCCAACAAATCTTATAAAAATTATTTGCTCAGCCCGCAATGTAGAGTGAATAATTTTTTTTTTAATTTTCAAGTTAAGTTATTTTTTTCAGCTAATAATTTTTATTTTTTTTATCATCTTTTTTTTATTTGCTCTTTTATTAAAGCTTTTATGCTTTTTTTAGTCTTTGATTTAATTTTGTTTTTTTCATTGTTAGCGCAATAATAATATTAAAAGTAACAATAATTTTAATTTTTGTTCTTATTTGCTTTTCTGTTAATTTTTTTGTATTTTTTTTCTCCGGGTAATTTATTAATTTTATTATTTTAGCGGTGATGGTGATGATAATTTTAGATGTTAAGATTTCGATGTTAAGATTTCGATGTTATTGTTGTTATAATAAAGCATGTTCATCTGTTTTATTATATCAAACTTTACATGTATAAATATCCTATTTTAATCTCAACAGTTATAAAAATTATTTACTCGACCTACGACATAGTGCAAACTGATAACATCACAAAGGTTGATGTAAATGTTGAAAAAAAACTATGTTTTCTCTTTTTTTTTGTTGAAAAATTTTCGAGGCAATTGCCTATTTCCGTCTCTTTGATGTCAAAGATTTGATATTATGATTGAGGTATGGTGTATTGATATGTTATATCATGTCAAACTTTGCATGTGTAGATATTATAATTTATTTTTAAATTAATAAAATCTATAAATTGCTTTAAATCTAACAATTATAAAAATTATATATTATCTGCAACGTAGTGCGGATAATCTAACTAGTACTTTTCTATTTTGCAAATTAGATTCTACATCTAATATTCTGCCAAACATGAATATATTGGCTTGTTATCCTAAAATTAATCTAAAGAACAGGTTTTATATCGCTGCTATTATTTTTTTGAAAAAAAACATTTTTTTAATTTTAATATTGAAAAGAAAATCCATAAATACTACTGATTGATCCTTGACTATAAATGCATAGATGTAATGGGCACTACCTTGCAATCATGTCCTGTTAGGATTTAAAGGGCTTGTTTAGGAATATGTTTAAAATTATATTTGTTTAAAAATATTTATTTTATTTAAAATATATTAACGAGAACAATTTTTGAGTTTTGATGACTTTATTTTATTTTTTATACAAAAAATTACCTTTAAAAAATATATTTTATAAATTTAGATGAATGATTAAAATTTCAATTTATTTTATCATGTTATAAAAAAACAAATTAGAAACAATAAAGTGGGATAAATAAGTGGAACAAAGAGAAACCTTGTTTTTATAGATTGTTTTAAATTGATTTAAATTCATATATTTTAATCAAAAAATATTCTAAAGTGTTATAATGTTTGATTTTTAAAGTATTTTTTTGTTAATAAATATATTAAAATTAATATATTTTTTATTTTTAAAAAATATTTTTGATATTACACATCAGTATAAATTGAAAGTATTAAAAATAAAATAAAAATTGCTTTTAAAAAATAATTAATTTAAAAACACTAAAACAAACATGGCATTACAAATGCCTCTAATTCACAGGGGGGGAATGGCAATCCTCACCGTACTGCCACATACTGTGGTCCGATGACAGATTCTGTAAATTGATCGATAGTTAATGGCAAAGTACAGCCACACAAAAACATAGGAACAGTACCAAAAAGATTTTCTGAAAACACATGCACTGTCAAGATCTTTAATTTGCATGCAGTTAGACACTGCCTCTGGCAGATGATCCCTGGGGAAAGAGCTGTCAGCCTAGCAGGGCCCCTGAACTCAGCTCCTTTCCATGGTGTGCAAAACAAACACGCCGGAAAAGCAGGGGCGAAAGGAACGAGGACGATACTATCTGGCTAGGCAAGCGCTCTTCTGTTTGATATATTTTCATTTATTTTTAATCACTCACACACTCCTCCCTTGATTCAGAAATCACCTCCGTGAAATTTCAATTCTTGTCTCCACGTAACACGGCGGAGCTCCACGATGGCGTTCAACATGCCATGTGCTTTCTTCCGAGCACAAAACACACCTGTAATAAGATTTTAAAAAATAAATAAAAATGCACGAGCAAAAAAGAGAACCAATAACAGGGATGCTGGTAAGAACATGTCGATGTGACTTGCATTTCATTTGTCCACGTCGTGTACATGGGCAGAGCATACCTGCCAAACCTTGCACGGCAAGCAATTACCATTCCTTTCTTTACATTGAAAAAATAAAATAAATAAACATTTTATCTAAAAAAAATTGTGTTTGAAATTTAAACGCTGTTTTATGTTTAATTTTTATCAAATAAAATAGAATTGATGATATTTGAATTCGTTACTATTGAATTAATAAGTTTTTGATACTATGTTAAAATATCATCTTATCTAAAAACTTCAACTATTAGATAAAGTTTTAACAATATTGTATAGAATATATTGGATATATAAATAGTGACTATCATAACATACATTGTGTGTGACGAAGTAATAAACATTATACGAATCCAAATTAATAATTTTAACAATTTTAAGATATAATTTATATTATTATATAATACACTTTTTCAGTGTGAAAATTTTTTAGACTTGAAACTTACACATGTCTATATTGTTTTGTGTTTAATTTTTATCAAATAAAATGAGGGTGGTGAGATTCAAACTCGTGACCACTAGATCAACAAGATTTTAATATAATATAAAATAATTATCTCAGCTAAAAATTTAAGTTTTAAAATATAATTTAAAATATAATTGATATTATTTTTTTAAAAAAAAGCCTTCACTGCCATTGACATTCTTTTCGGACATTCTTTTCTCTATGCAGATATTAGAAAGAAAGAAAAATCACCTGTAGCAAGCATACTCCTACATTGGCGCCATCCACTAACACAGGGATGAATTCTACAATAACTTGCGAGTCCCGTAATCAAGCACCGCTGTCGATTTAAAAAACTGTGCAATCATTTACAGCAGCTGCAAGAACCCAGAAAATGATCTTAACTGTTAACTACGCCGCATGCTTGGCTAATTAAAAGACTAAATGGATCTATAAATAATAAAAAATCTGAAATTGAAATTGAAATTGAAATTGAAAGATTGTCAAAGAGAAGAAGAGGAGGAGCTTCGGGTGGTGGCAACGTGCATGTTTGCTAACATTTGGGCCTGTGTTTTGCCTCTAAGAGAAAACGGGTGATAAATTACTTCATGCAAGGCCCATAAGTTACGGGCCCTTACAGTCCCTCGCCGAAAGCTGCGGAATTAAAGCGGTTTCTGAATGTGCCAATTTCCCAGAGGAAACAATGCAACTGCTAGAATCTAGGGGACTGGCCATGAATCACAGTTATCAAATCTGCCTGCCCCGCACGTTAATCTGATGAATATCATTCCAAACGGAGGGGCAAAAGACACCATCTGTTGTAAAATCAGATGGGTACTAAATGGCTCTGAAGCTTAAGCTCAACTCATAAATTCATATGGGGATTTACAGAAAGCATGCCTCCCGAAGAAACCATCCACGTCAAACTATATATCTATTTTGATTATTTTGGCAGAAAAAAGAGAGGAAAATATATAAAAACTACATAATTAACTAATTTATTAGTCCATATGTTTCTTTCTATACCCATGAGGTTTTTAGATATCATCAATATTCATAATTCCTTTTTTCTCTAATTAACTTGGAAATTCCATGGCATGATTTTGAACCAGTCATTGTACGAATGGCTTATGATTAACAGACGTTCGTTGGCTGGATTCTTGAACGAAAGTGATGTTCATCGTGAAAAGAAGAGAGTGAAGTATGATGTTCCAACACAAATGTCTAAGAGATGCTGATAACTCAAATTCTGATTTTCCAATAAAAAAAGGTTGTCTTTTTCGACGGCAAATACAATTATACAAAGACTCACAATATGGACTTTATGGTAAATTCACCTACTTTATCTTCAAACCCAACCAAGCTGAATCCTAAGAAACGAAAACCTCTCTGCTGAACACTCCACGCTCAGTCTCCTTAACCCGAAGCAAAAATGCTTCTCCAACCTTCCCTTCACCACCATAAGGTCTCCCTCTCATCAACCATCTCCTACTCTCACTCTGTCCCGTGGAAAACTCCCAAATCTACCCTCCATCAAACTGTAAACTACAAGATACTCCCAGTAATCACATGCTCAATATCACAAATCCACAATTATGGAACAGTGGACTATGAGAGAAGACCGATGATAAAATGGAATGCTCTATACAGGAAGATTTCATTGATGGACAATCCTGAATTGGGTTCTGGTAGTGTGCTGAATCGGTGGGAAAATGAAGGCAAAAGGCCCACAAAATGGGAACTTTGTAGGGTTGTTAAGGAGTTGAGGAAATATAAGAGGTACCAGCAAGCTCTTGAGGTAACAACATGAATAAAAATGTTTCAATTGGGTGTTTATATTTTTGCTTTTGAATAATGGGTTTTTGTTTTATCAGCTTAAGTTTGTGGCTTTTGTTGTTGTGTGTAGAAATTATGACTGTTGAATTTTTCAAGTTGCTTCTTTTAGAGTGGTTTGAGTTGATATGTTTTGATTTCTTTCGTTTCATTTCTTGGATTTGAACATGTATTTGAGTTCTTTCTTTTCTTTTCTTTTTTGAGTTTACTTGCTCAATGAGTAGTTTATGTGCTAGAGCTACTCGGGTTGTCTCTTTGTTATTCTGAGGTTGTTACGGTTCATGGACGTTTGGTTCTTGCAGATGATAGTTGTTCTTTAGGTTGCTATTTGAAACTTTTGAATCTGGTATGTTTGGTATTGTTTAAGCTGATGGAATCATATTCAACAGTTGCCGTTTTATGATTTTGCTTGCAAGGAAGATGGGATTTGGGTTTCATTGACTTAAGATTATGTCACAAATCAATTAGGTTTTTCATTTTTTTTTTTCTAACATAGAGAGAACGTAGAACTAGAGTGTATTGATCTTTACTCTTTAAACCTTGCGTGCTCTAAAGTTCAAAGCCATTTTTTGCCCTGTAGGTCTATGATTGGATGAAAAATAGACAAGAGAGGTTTAGATTATCGCCTAGTGATGCTGCAATTCAATTAGACCTTATTGCCAAAGTACGTGGAGTTTCTACTGCTGAAGATTTTTTCCTAAGTCTCCCCAACACTTTCAAAGATAGGAGGGTATACGGAGCTTTGCTGAATGCTTATGTGCGAAACAGAATGAGAGAAAAAGCAGAAACTTTGATTGAAGAAATGAGAGATAAAGGTTATGTTACGCATGCACTTCCATTTAATGTGATGATGACTCTCTATATGAACATCAAGGAGTATGATAAAGTCGACTTGATGATTTCTGAAATGAATGAGAAAAACATCAAGCTTGATATATATTCGTACAATATCTGGCTATCATCTTGTGGATCACAAGGATCTGCTGATAAGATGGAACAGGTATATGAGCAAATGAAATCGGATAGATCCATTAATCCCAATTGGACAACTTTTAGCACGATGGCTACCATGTACATTAAGATGGGACAGTTTGAAAAGGCTGAAGATTGCTTGAGGAGGGTTGAGAGTAGAATCACAGGTCGGGATCGAATTCCTTATCACTATCTCCTCTCTCTATATGGTAATGTCGGTAACAAAGAAGAGGTTTACCGTGTATGGAATATTTACAAATCTATTTTTCCCAGTATTCCAAATCTGGGTTACCATGCTATTATCTCATCTCTGGTTCGGCTGGATGACATTGAAGGGGCTGAAAAGATTTATGAGGAATGGTTATCAATTAAGACATCTTATGATCCAAGAATAGCAAATATTTTTATAGCTGCTTATGTTTATCAGGGAAATATGGATGAAGCTGAGAGTTTTTTTGATCATATGCTTAAAGAAGGAGGAAAGCCGAATTCAAATACATGGGAAATTCTTGCTCAAGGACATATTTCAGAAAGGAGAACTTCTGAGGCTTTGTCTTGCTTGAAGGAAGCCTTTGCTACTCCAGGATCAAAGAGTTGGAAGCCAAATCCTGCAAATGTAACTTCCTTCTTTAAGCTTTGCGAGGAAGAAGTTGACATGGCAAATAAGGAAGCTTTAGAGGGTTTTTTGAGGCAGTCAGGACATCTTGAAGATAAAGCATATGCATCACTCCTAGGCATGCCTGTTACTGGCGATGAGCTATCAACAAAGGAAGACAGAACTGGCGACCAGATTGACGATGAGGAAAATGATGATGAAGATGGGTCTGAGATGCTAGTCAGCCAATTGCATGGTAGCCACTAACAACTCCTTTGCCTGCTTCTACATGGAGGAAGCTTGTTGTAGACCTTGTGCTGCTGAGCAGATTTTACCAGAACTTTCGTTCACGAGCTGCATTACTTCGCGGCAGTCATCACCTGCCAAGTTTACTAGTCTTGCCAATGGTGGCCGGGAATTTGAAATTTGGAAGTTCTGGTGTGGCGTGATATTTATTTATACAATGTTTGTCCTCAAATATATGCTCAGCAAAGGAATGAATGCCCTTGACTCCTTGTAATTAACGACTGTAAGCCGTCTCCAATTCAGCTATTTAAGGTTTTGCTGCAATTTGTGTAGTTCAGGCATTCAAGCCGTCCCAACTAATTTTCACTTCAGTCCCTATGCTTTTGATTTGAACACAATTTGATCCCTAAATCACTTATTAGTTATTCCATAGCAGTACTGGTGAAAAACATGAGCAATCGAGATTACAAGCAACTTGAAACATCTTATTATCATCTTATCATATTCTATTATAGGGATCCAATTGTATGATTATTTTATTATTGTTTTAGCGGTCAGCTGGATATCAAAGCATGAGGCTCATAAATACAGTGACTCGGATTGGTGCTAATCTCACTACTGGGGTTTCAGTCTATCAGGCCCAGCCCAAACTTCAACACATTCTAGCCCAGCACACTACATAAGCCCAAAACATTGGATCCCGTAGAAACCGACCCTGCTTTCGTGGTTTGGTTGATAAGCAACGTGGGTATTTACCCGTTTTCCTTATCTCCATCCAATTAGAATTTAGCAGACAGTAATAAATACAAATGTTTAATCAATATGGTAGCCACAAATAAAACTTTGAAGCCTCTTTTTTTATTTCCCCTCCGTTGAAAATACATCTTTTACCACTTAAAATACCGAAAAACATTAGGTTATAAACAAAAAAGAAATAATATTAGATATATTTATTTTTTGTAGTTAGAGTAATATCACTAAATGATGTGATAAGTATATGATCGGTGATTTATTAATTAATATATTACATTACTAAATGATGGTACGATAAGATTCATATTCTATAATTTAAAACCTTTTTCCATGTGACGAATGTCACATCATTTAATAAATAAAAAACAAATTGTAATTTTTTTTTACTACCCCTTACGTTGTCCAAACAAAAACGAGTCTGGTTAAAAATCAGCCTGTCCAAATTAAGCAAATCATGGAAACTTAATCGCTCTAAAATTGAAAACACCTTCAAGAAATCATTTTCTTCCTTTCTTCAAAACCTGACAGTGTGCAAGTGGTGTCCTGTAGTAGCAGTAAATGAACGAATTTGTTCCTTTCTTTCATGGTTTAAATTTTACTTCATCATCTCTACGATATTTCACTTATTTATTGGGTTTATAGAATATTTAATGAGTCCAGATATTAATTATGATACATACAAATTGGTTCAAACACTCTATATATATATATATATATATATATATATATATATATATATATATATATATATATATATATATATATATATATATAAAAAGTGTCACCCCACTTATTAATTCTACCGAAATTTAACAGCAGATTGTTAGGCTTTCATTTTCATTGATGATGTATGCGCCCCCATGTCATTTCATGGCCCGTGCTCCCATTCTTTTTTAAAATGGTGGGGATATTTACATGTTATTCATCAATTTTTTGTTTATATATTACATTACAAAGCATATAAACGGTGTGGCCAAATCCCTGTAGCGCCTCTCACATGTTCCTGTGGATTCGAGCAGTGTAGGGCCGAAAATGACCCTCGGACGCGCGGCAAAAGCGGCTGTGAAACGGGGCCAATTTCGGTTTTTCCTTTTTTTTTTAATAATCAGCTGTGCACAGTGTATTCACGCTTTAACCCCCGGTAATAGGACAAAATAAGGCATCCGGCTGAGGGGCATACGGTTATAGCCCCTAATAAGACAAAAACATTGAATTGACTTCAGGGCTAGAACGGTAATTGTCCATATTTCTCGAATTCTTTAATTGGCGTCTGTCAGTGCGTGATCCGCACGCACCAAGTCGTTTTCCGCCTCACGCTCAGTTCAGGTGGCGCGTGCGGCCTCATACGGTGTCCGAAAATTGTCTACCGGAGGCTATTCCGGTGCACCGCCGAGTGGGCTTCCTCCCGCGGTGGTGCGCGTATCTACCAAATGTCCGTGGACGCGACGGAGGCCGGTTCAAGCCGCCGGGAGAGTCCCCCATATTTGTTCACATTGCACTTCGGTCCCTCTACTTTTAATTTCGTTTTGGGTCCTCATTTCTGTTATATAATTTTTTATTTTGTTCGATTGGGTCCTCCGATTTTAATTAATTGAATGTCAAAGTTTCACTTCGGTCCTGCTACTTTCAATTTTCGGATTGGCTGTATATAAATCAATTAATTCGGTACACAAGTTCTGATTTTTCCAATTTTGTCCTCTGATTTCAATTGAGAATAAATGTAATTTGCATTTCAGCCCTTTGACTTTTAATTTTTTAATTTAAGCCCTTTATATTTGATTTTCATTTAAGTCCTTATACTTTTATTTTTTTATATTTCTAGAATAATCCCTACTTTTGTCCATGTATATATAAGTGTATTTAACACAATAATAATAATAATGATAATAATAATAATAATAATAATAATAGTAATTGTCGCACCCCCAAAAATGTGGGCACGGCGTCCCGGCGACCGTCCCCGTGAGCGGGGAAAATTAATGTCGGGGGTCTTATCTTTATTTTTGAAAAAAAGGGAGTCGCCACCTAGCATTATGGTTACTAGGAAACCTAAAACTGGTCTTTCAGAGATTCTAAGGCACGGGACTGGTTGCGTAAAGGGAAGGTTTTAGCACCCCTAATACGCCCTACCTAAGGTAAGCTGCTTGACATTTTAGTCTATTTATGATTTGTTATAGTTTTAGTCTTTCAAAAATATGTGGGTTAAGTGGTGATGGTGTATTATTCCCGCCGAATATTTTGGATATTAACCCCTTAGGATTTATTTATCCAAACACCAGCCGTGAATAATAGCGAATTATCCCCGTCGAATATTTTGGATATTGACCCTTTCGGATTTATTCATCCAACACCGACAATGAATAATAGCATATCATTCTCGAATATTTTGGATATTAACCCCTTAGGATTTATTTATCCAAACACCGACAGTGAATGACAGCATATTATCCCCATCGAATATTTTGGATGTTAACCCTTTTAGGATTTATTTATCCAAATACCAATAGTGAATAATATGGATAATAAAAAAAGGGTTTTAAAATTTTTGGAATATTGGCCAATACCCTTGGGATTTTACAAATACATTGTAAAAATCCAAAAATGCAAGAAAATGATTTTTTACTTTGCGAAATTCATGCTAAAATACATTTTTTCTTAAAATTCCAAGGTAATATATTTTTGAAAACAAAACGATTTTTTGTTTTAAAATATGACAGTGTATTGGCCGTATGCATAAAACCACATTTTTATTCTAGATATTTCCCTAAAAAAAATATTATTTTTTTTATATATTTCCCTATTTCATTTATTTATTTATTATTATATTTTTAGGGGGGGCTGGGCTGGCTGCCCAGCCCCACCAAATGGGGTGGGCTCCCGGCCCACCAGATAGAGTGGGCTCGCGGCCCAATGACCTGGGCTTCCTGCCCAGGAGTAAATGGGCTTCTGGCCCATAGGGGCGGGAGCCCGCCTCGTTTCCTTTCGGGCCGGTCACCAAATCCGGCCCGACCCGACCCGGTTACTGTTCAATGAACAGTAACCGGGTGCATGAAAATGAAGATGAACAGTAAATTGTGAGTTTTTCGAGTATGACAAAAGGAGAAACGATTAGTACCTTTGTGTAGAGGATGCTGAGGTGTTTCTTTTGGTCGTGGTGGCGTTGAAAATGGTGGCCTGTGGTGGCCGGAAACGGGCTCGGAAGTGGCACGGAGATGTTGCTGTCGTGGGGGTGTTCTGTTTTTCTTTGCCGGAGATGGTGGCTGGGATGCTGGGACTGAGGGCGAAGACGAAAGTGACGCCTAAGTGGTGCTTGAGGGGAGCTTCAGGTGGTCGTCGGTGGTGGTGTTTCGGTCGGCCGAGGGTGAGAGAGAGAGAGCTGGACCTCTGGTATTTTAAAGAGAGAACTGGCCAAACAGGCCGAGAGAGAAGAAGAAGAAAGAGAGAAAGAAAGAAAAAGCTGATGATGCTGGGCTCGTATAAAAAATGCTAGAGTTTTTCGCGTGAATTCTTTCCTCCTTTCCTCTGTTCCCTTCGTCTTTTTTTTTTTCTCCCTCTCTTATGGTCTGTAATGCATGTATTTATAGGGGGGGAAGGAAAAAAACATGCATTGTGTGTGTTGTGTGGCTGTGTATTGCAGAGTTGCAGAGGGGCAGAGGCTGCAAAGAGCCGTTGTTGCCTGTGTTTCCTGCACTGTTCAGGTGTCGGAACAGTGCAGGAGACATGTATTTTTGGTGTTGTGGGGGTAAAGTGCAATTTGGTCCTTAGCTCCATCATTGTTCTAATTGCATCCCCAATTAGTTTTGAGCTTTTTAATTTGTGCAATTGTAACCTCGTTAAAATTTCAATATCAGCCTTGACTTCGAACGTCTTTTTTTATTTTAATCCTTGATTTCTAATTTGCACAATTTAAAACCTCAATCGACCATTAAATTCTCAATTTATTCAATTTGGTCCCCGATTTCGCATAATTGACTTAGATAAATTCAAATTGGTCTCTGAAAATTCCATTCTCATCAATTGAGCTCGAATTAAATTCGAAAACTTGATTTCTCAATGACTAAGCCCTTAATAAAATTAATTTGACAAATTTAAAGTATTAATTAAGTTATTGCGCTTAATTAAATTCCTCAATTAGACCTTAAATTAATCCTCAAATATAATTATACTTTTAATTGGCCGATGCTTAAACCGAATTGGCATATAAAAATTTAATTATATCTTTCGATTTAATTTTTTTACGCAGATTTGTCCGAAAATAAATTACGTTAACCTTAAATCTGCATTTTCCTTCATTTGCGGACATAGACGAGGTATGATCGAGCTTTTGAAAATGCCAATAATTTCTGCCTTGATTTTCTTACCAACACCGGGCCTCTTTTATTTATTTTTGTATTTTTTTGGATGGTTTTGGGGAATGACCCAAAATTGGGTTATGACAGTTGCCCCCTTCTTTACAATGCTTACGATTAAAGTCTTTGTAAAAGACTTCGACTAGTAAGTGTTGTAAAGAACGATAAAGTTGGTCTCATTGTGATGGGTGACCTAACCAAGTGAGAATAGTCGAGAATGGTCTCAATGGTGACGGGTGACCTACCCGGGTCTCATTATGACGGGTGACCTACCCCTGTTAGAATGGTCTCAATGGTGACGGGTGACCTACCCGGGTCTTATTATGACGGGTGACCTACCCCTGTTAGAATGGTCTCAATGGTGACGGGTGACCTACCCGGGTTAGAACGGTCTCAATGGTGACGGGTGACCTACCCGGGTCTCATTATGACGGGTGACCTACCCCTGTTAGAATGGTCTCAATGGTGACGGGTGACCTACCCGGGTCTCATTATGACGGGTGACCTACCCCTGTTAGAATGGTCTCAAATGGTGACGGGTGACCTACCCGGATCTTATTATGACGGGTGACCTACCCCTGTTAGAATGGTCTCAATGGTGACGGGTGACCTACCCGGGTCTCATTATGACGGGTGACCTACCCCTGTTAGAATGGTCTCAATGGTGACGGGTGACCTACCCGGGTCTCATTATGACGGGTGACCTACCCCTGTTAGAATGGTCTCAAATGGTGACGGGTGACCTACCCGGGTCTCATTATGACGGGTGACCTACCCTTGTTAGAATGGTCTCAAATGGTGACGGGTGACCTACCCGGGTCTCATTATGACGGGAGACCTACCCGATTTAGAATGGTCTCAATGGTGACGGGTGACCAACCCGGATCGAGGAGCGAAGCGGCATTGGTCCTCAATTCCTCTTCTTTGGTCTTGCTCGCCTGAGATTCCGTTTCTTCATATATTGAACGAAATTGGCTTTCGTCACACATTTCCTGTCAAGTTAGTATTATGACAATATGACATGTATGTTTTGTCACCTCATTTGGAAACATAGATCCCCCTGTAGTCTTCCTCGCATTTGCCTGACTGATAGAAGGTGCTCCCTGCCATATATTTTCCACACTTGATGAAGAGACTTTTGGTTTCACATGGGGCCCTTTCTTGCCCCATAAGTTTCCCTTTTATTATCATCATTTTTTTTATATATATATCCTTCCCATGAAGACTAAAGTAGATATTTTCAAAATGTTGGGAATAACTCAAAAAAGGGCAACCAAAACTTTTTTTTTTTTTTTTTTTTGCCCCCAGTGTGGTGTGCAAGGCATGTCCAGTTCCAATAAAATCAAAGAGTAGAAGTAGTGATAATAAAAATAATAAAAATAATAAAAATATCATGAGATCATGTGCTTTGTGAAGAATCAAAAGTGTCTTGTAACGAGAGTTTATGGCCGAATCTTATGTTATTGATTAGGAGGTTACAAAATATCAGGCATAATATTTCTTTACAGAGTCAGAATTCACAGGCCTAGCTAATTCCTCTCCATCCATTCTTGATAATAGCAAAGCTCCTCCCGAAAATGATTTCTTCACCATATAAGGACCTTCATAGTTTGGAGCCCATTTACTCTGATCTTGTCCTGGTACAAATAATATTTTCTTCAATACCAGATCTCCCTCTTGAAATTTCCGAGGTCGGACTTTCTTGTCATATGCTGTGGCCATCCTTCTTTGGTACAATTGATGATGACAGATTGCGGCTAGCCTCTTTTCGCTAATCATATTTAACTGTTCATATCTGACTTTTGCCCATTCTGCTTCTTCTAATTTAGAGTCCATCAATACCCTTAATGATGGGATTTCCACTTCTAAAGGCAAAACCGCCTCCATCCCATACACCAACATGTACGGGGTGGCTCCTGTTGAGGTTCGAACTGCAGTACGGTACGCGTGAAGAGCAAACGGCAACATCTCATGCCAATCCTTATAGGTGACCACCATCTTTTGAACAATCTTCTTGACATTCTTATTAGCAGCTTCTACTGCACCATTCATCTTTGGTCTATATGGCGATGAATTGGAATGCTTGATTTTCCATTTAGCGCAGAGTTCTGTTATTAACTTACCATTGAAATTTTGTGCATTATCAGTTATAATCTTTTCTGGTGGTCCATATCGGCATATCAAATCTCTCTCCACAAATTTCTTCACCACCTTTTGTGTTACGTGAGCAAATGACCCTGCTTCTACCCATTTCGTGAAGTAGTCGATGGCCACGAGAATGAACCTATGACCATTGCTAGCTTTTGGGTTGATAGGCCCAATCACATCAATTCCCCACATTGCAAAAGGCCACGGTGATATTAAGTTAAATAGAGGGGCTGGAGGGGAATTGATTTTGTCACTATGGATTTGACACTTATGACACTTGCGGACATAGTCAATGCAATCCTTCTCTAATGTTATCCAAAAATAACCAAACCTTTGTATTTTCCTAGCCATCATATGTCCACTTGCATGGGTTGAGCAGATCCCTTCATGTACTTCTTGTAAGGCGTCTTTGGCTTCGGCTTCAGCTAGGCATCTTAACAAAGTCCCGTCAGATGACCTTTTGTACAAAACTTCTCCATCCAGATAAAAATCCATTGCCAGTCTCCTTAAGGTCTTCTTTTCGATGTTGGATGCCCCCATGGGATAAGCCCGATTTCGGACGAAGTTCTTGATATCGTGGTACCAAGGGTTCCCGTCTATTTCTCCTTCAACTGAGTAACAATGAGCTGAGTTATTTCTGATATTAATGTGTATCGGCTGCAAGTTTTTCCCGAAATCTAACCTAGCCATAGAAGCTAGTGTGGCCAAAGCATCTGCAAACTGATTTCCTTCCCTTCCTATGTGTGTGAACTCTATTTCCTCAAATTCTTCAGCCAGTTTTGACAGGTATTCTTGGTAAGGTCTTAACTTTTCTTCTTTGGTTTGCCATTCTCCCTTTACCTGACAAATGATTAGCATCGAGTCCCCATACACATCTATCTTTTTCACGTTCAACTCCAAAGCAGCCTCTAAACCGAGAATACAAGCTTCATACTCGGCAGTGTTGTTAGTGCAACCGAATTGCAGCTTAGTTGAGACTGGATATTGTTTCTTGTCGGGAGATATTATCACTGCCTCTGCTCCGTTACCACACACGTTTACAGACCATCAAAGTACATAGTCCACCATCCTAGTTTTCCTTCCTCGACTGAAAGCACATCTTCATCCGGAAAATCAAAGTCTAATGGCTCATAATCTTCTATAGCATGGTCAGCCAGGTGATCGGCAACAACACTTCCTTTCACTGCTTTTCTTGTCATATATACTATGTCATATTCTGCTAGTAAAACTTGCCACCTCGCAATTCTGCTGGATAGATAGGGTCTTTCACAAATGTACTTCAAAGGATCTAATTTAGAAATCAACCATGTGGTATGATACAACATGTATTGTCGTAACCTCTTCGCAGCCCATGCTAGTGCGCAACATAATTTTTCAATCATAGTATATCTAGACTCGCACTCCATGAACTTCTTACTTAGGTAATAAATGGCTTTTTCCTTCCTACCGGTTTCATCTTGCTGTCCCAGCACACATCCCATTGACGCTTCAGTCACTGTTAAGTATAATATCAATGGCCTTTTTGATACAGGAGGAACGAGTAGGGGTGGACTTAGCAGGTACTGCTTAATCTTTTCAAAAGCCTCTTGACAATCTTCATTCCAAATCCCAGGATTATTCTTCCTTAACAAACGAAAGATTGGATCACAAGTCGTGGTTAAGTGGGATATAAACCGAGCGATGTAATTTAACCTCCCTAAAAAACCTCTTACTTCCTTCTCAGTCTTAGGAGTTGGCATGGCCCGGATAGCCTTTACTTTCTCAGGATCCACTTCTATCCCTTTGTCGCTTACCACGAATCCTAACAACTTCCCGGATTTCACTCCAAATGAACACTTTGCAGGGTTAAGTCTTAACTTATACTTTCTTAACCTTTCAAATAATTTCTTCAGTATCTGGACATGATTCTTTCCTTCTCCAGATTTAGCAATCATATCATCCACGTATACTTCGATCTCTTTATGCATCATGTCGTGGAATAAAGTTACCATAGCCCTTTGGTAAGTGGCCCCGGCATTCTTTAACCCAAATGGCATGACTTTATAGCAGAAAGTCCCCCATGGTGTCACAAATGTTGTCTTCTCCTTATCTTCTTGCGCCATTTTTATCTGATTGTAACCCGAAAACCCATCCATAAAGGAATATGTGGAGCTACGAGCTGCATTGTCGACTAACATATCTATATGTGGTAGCGGAAAATTATCTTTAGGGCTAGCACGATTTAAATCTCTAAAGTCCACACAAACTCTAATCTTGCCTTCCTTTTTGGGTACCACTACTATGTTTGACACCCATTGTGGATATTTGACTACTTCTAAGAAACCGGCGCTCCATTGTTTTTCAATTTCTGCTTTTACTTTGATCAAAACATCCGGGTGAGTCCGCCTTAGCTTTTGCTTAATTGGCCTACACCCTTCTTCCAGCGGTACCCTGTGTACTACGATATTCGTGTCTAATCCAGGCATATCCTCGTAAGACCACGCAAAAACATCTACGTATTCTTGAAGTAGTGCAATCAAGTCTTCCCTTTCCTTCTGTGCGATTAGAGTTCCTATCTTAAGCTCCCTTCGATTTTCTTCATCACCCACATTTATGGTTTCAAGTTCTTCTTTAGCGGGTTTCCAAACTTGTTCATGTTTTTCTATTAATTTTGTGAATAGCCTAATGCCATCCTTTTCTTCCTCTTCTACAGCTATTATATATTCTTTAAAATTCGGCCACTCATTCTCAGTGTAAAGTGCGGGTGCTGTTGTGGAAGTTCCGCTTTCAGGGTTCCTGAAAGCGGAAAGTGAGTGTAAATGCATAGAACAAAATAAAAGAGAAATGAACTAAAATTCATGATCTCATTAAAAAAACATTCAATTCAAAACAAAACAAAGATAAATTCGATTGACCTGTTAAGCCTTGAATCAAAACAAAAACAACAAAAACAAACATTGTTATTACATTTTCCAAACCAATGGAGCTTCTTGGGTCCCCCAATTCTGAAACTTTTCCCCCTCTGCTAGCTTCCGAATGCATGTATGGGCGGTAGTTTCCTCTAGAGCATAGATGGTTAACTGCGATAGTTCTTCCTCCCTTCTCTCGGGTCGAGTTTTCTCGTCGATACCCTTGACTTCTTCTTCATCCACAATGTTTATGCTCATAGGTGAAAGCTGTTGAAAAGAGCTTTTATGTCCCTGATCAGGTTGCATCACATAAGCAGCCTTTGGGAATGAGACCCCGATCGGAGGAATAACTAAGTTCTCTTCTTCAGGCTTTCTTCCTTCAGTCCGCGCCATTCTCTTCTCTCTTCTTGCAACAGCAACCCGCTTGTAATCCTCTTTCCTAGGTTTATATCCCAAACCGAACCTTTGCTCTGCAGCTTTCAACTTTGTTACACTGATCCACTCGACTTTCCTTTTTCCTGCCTCGAATCGGACTGGAATCTCGCACCTTACCAGGTTTTGAGCGGCCATCTTGGTGGCTTCTGAGATCCTTGGCTCTCTTATTATAGTGTTTTCAGGCACCCGTTCGGTATTTACAACCTCGAACGCATGCAAGTTTCCATCCATACAGTTATCAGCTTCAATAAAAGGGACCGCCACATTTTTCAACATCGATATAGTCTCTTCGGCCTTAACTGTAACTAGGACACCATTCGCAATGTACTTCAAACATTGATGCAGCGAAGAGGTGACCGCCCCTGCAGAATGTATCCATGGCCTTCCTAACAACATGCTATAGGAGGGGTGAATGTCCATTACTTGAAGGGTTACCAGAAAAACTTGCGGACCCACGGCTAGTTCAACCTCGATCGAACCCAACACTTGCCTTGGTGAACCGTCATATGCTCTAGCCATCATCACACTGGGCTGCATATGGGAGGGATCTATTGGCATCTCATTCAGCATGTGCCTTGGCAACACATTAAGGGCTGAGCCATTATCGATAAGAACCTTACCGATGAGACAATCTTTGCATCGGATCGTGATATACAAAGGTTTGTTGTGGCCAGTTCCTTCAGTGTCAAGTTCATCTTCGGTGAAGTATAAGTAATTTGAAGCATGAATTCTCCCAACTAGATGCTCCATAGTCCTTTGCTCAATATCCTGAGGTACGTAAGCTTCATTCAGCACCTTCTGCAAAGCATTACGGTGTGGCTCAGAACTGAGTATTAATGACATGATGGAGATCTTGGCAGGAGTCTTTTTCAACTGGTCCACCACACAGTACTCACTATGCTTCATCAATTTCAAGAACTCACTCGTTTCTTCCTCTGTCACAGGTTTATTTACCTCTTGCTCTTTTTCAAAACCCATTGCCTCTTTGCCTTTGATTTTTCTTTGCTTTTCTAACTCTTCGGGAGTGAAACAACGGCCACTTCGGGTTAACCCACTTATCTCATTTTGGAAAAAAGGAGCTTCGATGTTTGTGGTAGAAACATAACTGCCTGGCGTCGCCCTATAATCTGTTTCCTTTACGTACGAGGGCTTAGCTAATACCAATTTTGAAAACCCACTAGCTGTTGATTGGATCCTACATTTCTCTATCATCATCATCCCTCCATTGCCCTCCATAGCCTCAATCCTTAACTCCCCTAAAGTCACCATTCTTTCAACCTTCTGATGAAACTCGATGCATTCATCAATGTGATGCCTTTTCTCACCATGGAATAAACAGAAGTCCTCTCTTCCCCAGTTGTGTTTGGCCGATTCCTCCAAATGCCCAGACTGTACCAACATACCGTATAATTTGGTCATGGTCACTTTTAAAGCCCTTTCTTCGTTATCGACTTCCAACGCATTCACCCCACTACTTCCTGCAGCATGCTTGGGTAAAGGATTTGAATTCACATTGGGCGAATCCTCGAAGGTGACCCACCCGATCTTGATTAACTGTAATACCCTCCTCTTAAAAGCTACACAGGTTTCTATGACCGCATTACCAGCATGGTATTCACAAGTCAACTCAGGGTTGTGCCAGGTAGGGAAAGGTGGTCGTGGAGGTGGTACTGGTAGGGGAGATATATGCCCGATGCTTAGCAATTTAGCATAAAGCTCCTTTAGAGTTATGGGCAAAGGGGGCAACTGTTCTTCCGGTTGTTGATAGTCTCTTCTTTGGTAATTGTTTGGGCTGTTAGTGGGAAACTTTGCGTGAAAAGGCTGAGTTGGGATGGAAGGTTTGGAAAAGTTGATACTGGTGGTTTGGGGGGTAGGTGGGTGGTAGCTTTGGTAACTCCTACTTTTCCCTCTTTGTCTATCCTCCAGGTTATTCACTTCAACTTCCCTTTTCTTCCCAACAAAACCCCTCTTTTCTACGGGTTCCATAATTCTCCCGCTTCGGATTCCTTGCTCAATCCTCTCAGCAATTCGCACCACGTCATAAAAGTGTTGGGCGGAGCTACCCATCAGATGCTCATAGTACGGGGCCCTAAAGGTATTAGCAAATAAAGTCACCATTTCTGTTTCTATTAACGGTGGTTGCACATTGATAGCCTGATCCCGCCATCTTTGAGCATAAACTCTTACGGACTCTTGAGCTCCCTTCTCCATGGTTATCAAACTGGTCCTATCAGGAGCGATCTCTAGATTAAACTTGTACTGCTTTAAAAAAGCGTCCGCCAAGTCCGTCCACTTTCTAATGCTTATATTATCCAGTCTCATATACCAACTGAGAGCCGATCCTGTCAAACTGTCCTGGAAGAAATATATCAGCAACTTATCATCGTGTATAACCTCAGCCATCTTGTTGTAGTAGGAACGAAGATGAGTCTTTGGACATTCTATTCCGGTATACTTTATAAACTCCGGCACCCTAAACTTCCGTGGGATTACAATGTTAGGCACCAAACATGCCTCGGCTGCTCGGACGGGGTCCGATAGATTGTTTCCTTCGACCGCTCTCAACCTTTCTTCTAATGCGGTCCATTTATTCTGCCCCATATGGTCAGAGAATCCGATGTCTTGTGGGTCCTCGGCTGTCAAATCCAATGTGATAGGAATTTGGACAGGACGAGTAGGATCAAGGTGCTTCTTTGGTGTACTTGTTCCTATATTCTGTGGCGCTCCTGGGCTCTGAATTGCTGGGGGTGCTTCGTCAGTTTGAGTTGACGTGACCTCCCCATCCTTTGTTCTTAACACCTTTTCTAGCAAACTGGTTAACCGTGCCACGTCACTTCGCACTGCTTCGAGCTCTTTTTGATATGGGGATTCCGACTCTGTCCTTTCTTCATCTTCCATCCTTTTTCTTAGCCGAGTGTTATGGACTTTAGCAGGGGGACCTATGTTTCGTAGTTGAGCTGTTTGCATGAATGTATAAGAAAATGTATGGCATAATGTACGTGTTGTGATAAATATGTTTTATGCAATGCATGGATGCATGTTTCTTGTGAACTATTAATGGCCAACACCTCACAGAATATGGGTCTTGTCACATTGCTGCTAGGAGAACTGCCCTTTGAGTTATTTGCTCAAGTCATATGCACCAAAAGACTGATTTTGCATAAAAGATGGGTCAATGCCCTTGTCATTCATGTTGGACAAATTTACTACATTTTTGAAAACATAAAAAGGAAAAACAAATTAGTCTTCTTCCTCTACCACCTCTTTAGCCAAGGGCAGGAAAGCAGATCCGTGATTCTCGATTTTCTCCAAGAAGGCATTGGTCTCAGCTAGACTTCGACGGTAACGGATGATGTCTCTTCCCACATTTCTTGTATTGAATCTAATTACCCGAGCGTGTGCAGCAGCTTCATCCATTTGCTCATCCATCTTTGATATTTTTTCAATGAGCAACATGTTGGTTTTATTTAATGAAATATTGTTGGTGTCGATTTGATCATTGTGCTTCTCCATTAAGGCTAGTTTCTCATCCAAATACTTCACCTTTTCTCTCTCTTTGTTGAGCTTTATCTTCAAAGTTCTTATCTCATTTTCTTTAACTACTGAATCTGCTTCAATGGCTTCTTGTTCTTCAGACTTCGTCGAACGACTTTCTGACATTACATATTTATTATACAATTCTTCGTACCTCCCGATTCTATCCATCAGCTCACACTGTACCTCTGCAAATTTCTCTTGGTAGAATTCTATGTTTCCCTGGCATTCATTATGTTCAGTTTGCAATACACCAAGTTCAGAGCAACTTCGCGTCAACTTCGAACTCGTCTCTGTTAATTCTTCCTCGATTCTCACCCTTACGCCCTCCTTTTCAACTAAATTTGACTCGAGCTTGGCTATCCTCTCATCTTTAGACTGTATCTGCTCGTCTAAAAATGCTCTCCTCTTATCGCCCTCCATTACCATTTCTTCCATCATTGCCTTTTCCTTCTTGCTTTTGCTTAACTCTATCATGAGTTTTTCTACCTGTCTTCTCCAATCGTCTTCATTATCAATCCTTTTCCTCTTAACAAGTTTTTCATTGGTTTGGGGGGATTTGATTTGCTCCTTGATCATGGTTGAAGGAACCAAGTCCCTCCATCTTGCATACCTTTCACTTGTACTGGGATCTCTCAAACCCTTTATTTCCAGCAAAACCAGACGCGTCCAATCTCGTTTAATGACCCCCAAAACTTCTTGTGTAATGGGATCCTTAAACAAACCATAGAATTGATCGATCCCTTTGGTTCTTGGAACAAATTGCATGCCCCCATGCTGTCTTGTCACCAGAGCAGGAGCATAACCCACATAGCCGGTAATCCCTACCAATGGAACCCAATGACGCTGCCCACAACTCATTAGGACATTTACTGCCTTAACCCAAGGAGCTCTCCATTTGAAACCACTACTGGGTAAAATTTCCAACTTCTCTACCCAACCCTGGTTGTCTAGACCTCTCCACTCTTCTTCTTCTACAATCTTCAAAGGTTTTTGGTTAAACCACCAAAAATTATTAAAAACTGGCTTTTTTGTTTCGATATGGCTAAACATCCAAATATATAATAACTGCGTGCAACATCTCATTGCTCCCTTCCCGGATCTTCGACAATGATTAAGGGTTATAATGGTTTCAGCCAAAATAGCAGCTACTGGGTTGATCTGAGTACTCTCATACTCTACATAAGCGGCGGCAGCTTCTAAGCTTATTATACTTATCTGACTTGGGAACAGCACAAGGCCAAATATGCCTAAGGCAATCAGCCTCTCCTTTTCTAATCCGGACTTCCTTTCTAGCTCAAATTCTAACATCTTCCATTTTAAACCAACGGCGCTCTTCTCCAAAAATCTTTCCAAGTCTGAGATTCTGAGTAGCTTTGACAATGCAGGGATGATCTTGTCAGATCTCAAAGGAAAATAAATTCTATATAGATCTCTTGGGAATTCGGTCAACATCCCATATTCCTCCATGGTAGGACATAGATCTATGCTCCCAAAAGAAAAACAACGGTAGTCTGGGTCCCAAAAATGAACTAAAGCTCGTACTGCTGGGTTTAAAACTTCTACCTTTGCGATTTCCATCAGACGTCCATACTTTCCAAAGAATGCATCCTTATCCACATTCTGAAAATGAGTCGTTAATTTGTTTATCTCATTGATGATGCAATTCAGATTCTTGATTGGTGGTAGCCTTTCAGCAACGCTCTTAGTACAGTCTCCTTCAGTCAATTGTGACAATTCAGAATTTTTCCCATATTCCATGATAGAAAGTTTAGTAATGGTGGCCATTTTGTTCACAAGATCTGCAAGTCAAAATGCTATTTAGGCTTCTTCTTTATATGTAAAAAGGATGTTATGGAGCATGCACCCTAATGATAGGTTCTAGTTCTTTTATGTGAGACATATGGTAGGTTTACTACTTGGTCTCTAAAAAAGGGTCTCTTGTTGTCCCAGTGATCACCTTCGTAAAGGTGATATGGGGGTTTAGCAGATAGTGGGATGGCACGTATACCAATCACTATCGGTCTAAACTTCAACAAAGAGTCGGGGTTTACACAAACTTCAACCTTGACTCAAGTCATAGGTAAGTGCTAGTTCCCCACTTAACTTAAAGTTTAATGTGTGTGTCAAATAATAATAATAAAAGTGATGCATGACAGGATATTTTTATATTTGATATGTCATGTATGATAGGATGTAAAGATGCATGCTAAAATATAAATCATTCATAACAATAAAAAAAATCAACATATCATAAACAAACAAAATTATCAAGCCTAGTCCAAAAGGCGTCGCAGTGATCCTGTCACATCGTAAAAGTGCGGCGTTGTGGCACTTCGTGAGCGGGGAAAATTAATGTCGGGGGTCTTATCTTTATTTTTGAAAAAAACGAGTCGCCACCTAGCATTATGGTTACTAGGAAACCTAAAACTAGTCTTTCAGAGATTCTAAGGCACGGGACTGGTTGCGTAAAGGGAAGGTTTTAACACCCCTAATACGCCCTACCTAAGGTAAGCTGCTTGACATTTTAGTCTATTTATGATTTGTTATAGTTTTAGTCTTTCAAAAATATGTGGGTTAAGTGGTGATGGTGTATTATCCCTGCCGAATATTTTGGATATTAACCCCTTAGGATTTATTTATCCAAACACCAACAGTGAATAATAGCGAATTATCCCCGTCGAATATTTTGGATATTGACCCTTTCGGATTTATTCATCCAAACACCGACAATGAATAATAGCATATCATTCCCGCCGAATATTTTGGATATTAACCCCTTAGGATTTATTTATCCAAACACCGACAGTGAATGACAGCATATTATCCCCATCGAATATTTTGGATGTTAACCTTTTTAGGATTTATTTATCCAAATACCAATAGTGAATAATATGGATCATAAAAAAGGGTTTTAAAATTTTTGGAATATTGGCCAATACCCTTGGGATTTTACAAATACATTGTAAAAATCCAAAAATGCAAGAAAATGATTTTTTACTTTGCGAAATTTATGCTAAAATACATTTTTTCTTAAAATTCCAAGGTAATATATTTTTGAAAACAAAAAGATTTTTTGTTTTAAAATATGACAGTGTATTGGCCGTATGCATAAAACCACATTTTTATTCTAGATATTTCCCTAAAAAAAATATTATTTTTTTTTATATATTTCCCTATTTTATTTATTTATTTATTATTATATTTTTAGGGGGGGCTGGGCTGGCTGCCCAGCCCGCCCAGAATGGGCATGACAGAAAAAAACCAAGAGTCGTGCTAAGGACATTCAAATGCACAGAGAATGAAAGGAAAAAAGAAAAAAGAAAAAAAGAAGAGAATTTTGAACTATACCATGTCCATTGGTATCTTCGGTCAAACCTCATGTGAAAAGAAATGTTATAAAGATTATCGAGTCTCCAAGATAGGTTATCCATCAAATGAAGATCTTGCAAAATTATTTTGTTATACTGTATTAAGTGCAACAAGATGGAATAACGTTAGACGACAAATGTTGGTTCGGGTTTTAGCATTTTCCTTTTAAGTTTGAAATTATCAATGAAAGGAATGATATGATTGTAGAGATTCTTAGAGCATTGGTTGGGTGATAAAAATCACGTTAAAATAATTAACGTATTTTTATGTCGTCTCTTCTACAAGGACAACAAGAGAAAAGAGTTGACGACTAGCTGATGGTGATCCTTGGTCTTCGAAACCCTTAAACACCTTTTTGAGCCTATGAATATCCTTTTCTTTCACAGCCATCAACCATAGCCTCATTATATGCTTTTAAAAGTCCTTCTTGATCAGGCAAAGAATTTTAACTGATAAGTGGCGCTCTCAAAATTGTTAGAGTTTTTCTATAAGGGTTATAATTTCATGAAGTAAATTACAAGTTGTTATGCATATTGATAAAGTAACGTACTGAAAAATGAGACAAATTTTTCAACTGAATCTCGGATCTTTACTGGACACTCAAATTGTTTTGGAAACCCCAAATTATCACTTCATCGTGTGCCATCAAATTTCATACCCCAAAATCAGATATTTGAATTGAAACAAAAGATAACCGTAAAAAGGCAATTTCAATCTCACAATGAGTCAATTACTGTTTGCAAAATACAAAATATTTACAGGTCTACATTTATTAAATATCGTGTGTTGGGTATTTGACCAAATGAATTTGATTTTCAACAAATGACATCTCTTTGATTTTAATGCATTGATTAGACTTTGGATGCACATGATCATTGAAATCGGTGACTTAATTTCAGAACAAGAAAGATGTACAAACAGAGGAAATATTGACTGGATTTGCAGAATCTTTAACATTGACAATTCTTGATTATCATTGGAAAGCTCAGCAGTCAGAAGCCACAGTGTGGATCTTGATAAGAATGCAGAAATTTCACATCAGCTTGGGGGCAAAGAAGTACAAGTAAATAATGATCCAGTGAAATTCATCAATGAGCACCAACCGATTCAACTCAGGGCGGCATTGCTTAGTAAAATATGATGATCTAACAAGCTCCAGCAACGGTTGAGACTAGCATCGCAGTTGAAGGGCATCTTCAGATTTTGAAATATCAGCTGACTCGCGGATTTGGTTGTCTCCAAAAAGATTTTATCGCATAAGTGCATCTTGATAAATGTTGAAGAGTATGCAAGACACCAAGATTGACTGAGAAATAATTTGCTTTGAAGTCAGTCGACTCAAGGTTCAGTTCACCGCATGAATATGGGAGACAAAAAGAACCTCATACATGGAAACATTATAATTCTTTGCATGGACTAAGAAGAATTTGTTCAGAAAAATTGAGTCTACAATGAAGAGTTTTAGATTGTAAGACCACAATTGCATCAATTCAAGGCATATTTCATCGCATGAATATGGGTGGCGATATCATTACATCTCTTCTCTCAGACCGAGAGAAATTTATTGATGATACCATGGATCATGCGACGACGAGTTTTAAGTGCATTTATGGATGACCTGACAATTCCATGAAGATTGATGATGACATATGCAGAAGCAATATGATTCAATCAACGAAAAACTCCATGACTGATTGGCAACCGAAGATGAGATTAGCATTAGCAAGCCTTGCAACGAGTGTTGGCAGAACACACGCAAACCAAAGAGTGGTTATTGAGAGAATCCAAGGAAGTTGATGGCTGATTACACTCTTTCACAATGAATCAAGTGACACTACACTTGGGGGCAAGGTCAGACTTGATAAACAATGAGAGCAGAGATTATCGCAGATAGCCCAGAATAAGCAATGCACTTAAGGTGGGTGAATGAATGACAACAAAGCTCTGGAGACTAGGCAAAGACATTCTATGACATTGGAGCATCAGAGAAAGAGGGACCTATATTTCTCAGGTAAGTACATGCATCATCATGCATTGCATCCCCATCTTCATCAACTACATCCGGGTTGGTCACCCATTATAATGAGACTTTCACCTTCATCTTCCACCGGGTTGGTCACCCGTTATAATGAGACTCTCTTCCTCCATTTTTCAACCTGGTCGGTCACCCGTTATAATGAGACCTCCACTCCATTTTTTTTCACCAATTCCATCTGGGTTGGTCACCCGTCATAACCAGACCCGGGTAAGTCATCCGTCACTATCGAGACTCCACTAACTCGGGCAGGTCACCCGTAATAACCAGACCCGGGTAAGTCATCCGTCACTATCGAGACTCCACTAACTCGGGCAGGTCACTCGTCATAACCGCACCGGTAAGTCATCCGTCACTATCGAGACTCCACTAACTCGGGCAGTCACGTAATAACCAGACCGGGTAAGTCATCCGTCACTATCGAGACTCCACTAACTCGCGCAGGTCACCCGAACCGCGTAAGTCATCCGTCACTATCGAGACTCCACTAACTCAGGCAGTCACCCGTCATAACCAGACACGGTAAGTCATCCGTCACTATCGAGACTCCAACTAACTCGGCAGTCACCCGTCATAAGCAGACCGGGTAAGTCATCCGTCACTATCGAGACTCCAACTAACTCGGGCAGTCACCATAATAACCAGACCGTAAGTCATCCGTCACTATCGAGACTCCACTAACTCAGGCTCACCCGTCATAACCAGACCGTAAGTCATCCGTCACTATCGAGACTCCACTAACTCGGGCAGGTCAACCAGACCCGGGTAAGTCATCCGTCACTATCGAGACTCCACTAACTCGGGTAGGTCACCCGTCATAATGAGACCCGGGTAGGTCACCCGTCACCATTGAGACCGTCCTAACTATTCTTTCATCCGGGTAGGTCACCCGTCACAATGAGACCATTTTTACCATTCTATTTTTCTTTACAACGCTTACTATTTAAAGTCTTTTACAAGACTTTAGTCGTAAGCATTGTAAAGAGGGGGCATCTGTTGCTACCCAAATTTTGACCCTTTATTTTTTATGTTTCGGAAAAAAGACAAAAAAATATAAAAAAGACAAAAAATATAAAAAAAGACAAAATCCAAAAAATATCGTGGTACGGGGGCAAAATTGAACAAATTGAGAATTTAACAGTCAATGCAGGGTCAAATCGCACAAATTGGAAATCAAGGACCAAATTGAGAAGGCGCGCAAGCCGAGGGTTGATTGTGAATTTCGTCAAATAAAAACTCTATAAATAGAGTGCATCTTCAACAAAGAGGGGGACCAAAAAAATTACACACATCACAAAACCCTAAAAACAAAAAAAACCTAATCTATCTCTTTCTCTCCCGGGGGGAACAGCTGACCCCGCACCCCGTTTCTTTCTTCCCCAAAATCTCCTTCTCCCCACGATCTCACAAAGCCAGCACAGGCAGCCCCCTGCCCTCAGCCTTTCTTCTCCAGCCATGACAGAGCCTCCACGATTTCCCTTTATTTTTTTTTTCTTTCACTTTCTTCTTTCCACATCGCTATACCAGAGCCCCATTTTCATTTTCTCTTCTCCTGGTAGCCACCTTCAGCCCCTCTCTCCGGCGACCCACGTTCTCCTTCCCCTTCACTTTCCCCTCCTCCAGACCAGCCGCTGAACCCACAGCAGCAAACCCATCTCTTTTCTCTCTCTTGCTCCAGTCCCACACCCACAGCCCCAACACATTCACTCTCCTCTCTTCCTTTGCTTTCACAGTCCCGTGAAGAAGAAAGATAGATCCCCGAGAAAGAACCGAGATTTGAAGGACAAAACTAATTGATTTTCCTTGTTGTTTTGGCTGTTTATTTCTGTTTGCAGGACTCACTCTCCGGCGAGAAGGAGAAGAGGAAAGTCGAAGAACAAGCTGAGAAGAAGACCAGATCTGTGATTTTGGGAAAAAGCCGAGAACAGATCTAAAAATGATGAAATTGGTTTTGTGTGTTTGCTGCTCGTTTGTGTGTTTTCTTTGTCTTGCAGGCCTCACATGAGCTCCACCATCGGCGAGAGAGGAAGAGAAGAGGCCGATCTGTTGCCGTTTACTGTTCACCACGGTGGCGCGTGGCCCTACGCGCCGCCAGTGACAGTGGCGCGTGAACCACGCGCCACAGCCCCTGCACTGCTGCCATTTTGTTCCAGAACTGCCCCTAGGGCCTTTTGTGTAATTTTCTTTTTATGTTTGTTTATTTATTTGAATCTTTATTGTATTTTTAATTGTTGTTTAAAAAGTGTAATGAAAAAAAATGACTTGTGTTAGTTGTATTTGTAAAATTTATTGAGAAAGAAAAAAGAGAATGTGTGAGTGTGTTGTGTTGCTTTTTTTATTCATGCAATTATTTATGTTGTTATGGTAAGAAAAAGAATATAAAAATAAAAAATGTGTGTTTTCTTTGCAAATGGCCAAAATATTTATTTCCCAAAAATTAAATTTAGATTTAATGACAAGTTTATTAAATCTTTCAAATTGGCCTAATATTAAATAAATCGTCAAATTAATTCATGAGAATATGCGATTAACTTTAGGTAGTAATTGCCGGATTTACGCGTAGGCTAACATTTACATATTCAGGAATAACCACCAAAATCGTCAGTATTATTCTGAGCGGTGGTCGATTTCTTTATGAATCGATCAATCGTGAAATTAATGCATGGGGATTAATGGTTAATTTCAGGTGGTAAATGAAGAAACTACAAGTAGGCTAGCATTTGCGTATCTGGAAATAATCAATAAAATTCACTGGATTATTTTGAGCGACAACCGATTTCTTTCACAAATCGGAACATTTTTTCATTTGAATAATTATGACCCATCAAAACATTTAAAATCACGTCAAAAATAGTCAATGCAGCTTACCTCAGGTAAGGCGTACTAGGGGTGCTAATACCTTCCCTATACGCAACCAGTCCCTTACCCTCGAATCTCTGACCAGACCAGCGCAAATCGGGTGATCCTAGCGACCCTCAACAGCAAGGTGGCGACTCCTCAACAACTCCATTGCGAGACACCAAAAAGACCCTCTTGACGGGGGACGCCGCGCTCACCATTTTTTTGGGGTGCGACAGGATGGCGACTCCACTGGGGACAGGTATTTTTTCTGAAAAAATATTGGACTGAGCTTTGAATAATTTTGATGTGATTATTTGTTTTGATGTGTTTGAATTATATGTGTGTTTATTTTTGGTCAAGTTTTTCGTATTTTTTATTTTGTGTATATATACATATGGCCATGCATTTTTAGTGGGTTTGTTTTCCTGAAACATAAAAATAAATCCTAACCGGCTATTATTCACTATCGGTGTTTGGATAAATAAATCCCAAGGGATCAATATCCAAAATATTCGACGGGAATAACTTGCTATTATTCACTATCGGTGTTTGGATAAATAAATCCCAAGGGATCAATATCCAAAATATTCGACGGGAATAACTTGCTATTATTCACTATCGGTGTTTGGATAAATAAATCCTAAGGGGTCAATATCCAAAATTTTCGACAGGAATAATTTGCTATTATTCACTATCGGTGTTTGGATAAATAAATCCTAAACGGTCAATATCCAAAATATTCGACGGGAATAATTTGCTATTTAGGGCTATTGGTGTTTGAATAAATAAATCCTAGAGGAGTCTATATCCTGTCGTTTGTGGTTTGCAACTTTAAGTTACGTGGGGGACTAGCAGCTTACCTATGACTTGAGTCAAGGTTGAAGTTTGTGTAAACCCCAACTCTTCGCTGAGTGCTTAGACTGGTTGTGATTGGTATACGTACCATCCCATTATCTGCTAAGCCCCCATATTACCTTCACGAAAGGTGATCACTGGGACGGCAAGAGACCCTGTTTAGAGACCAAAGTAGCAAACTCACCATTTATGGTGCAAAGATTAGAACCAATCCTTAGGGTGTATGCTCCTTCCATTTTGTGGTGCATTAAGGCAAACCTTTCTTGAAACATCTTCAATTCAAGCCTTTCGGGTGACAGTCGTTATCACTCGGTAAATTTTCAGCGTAGGGTTTAAGCAAAAAAATAAAAAAAAAAAACAAAAAAACAAAAAAAATATGCATGTACATTTCAATATTCATTCCCACATATCACCTCAAAAGGCGAGTCCAAAAAAAAAAAAAAAAACCAAAAATATACATTTACATTTCAACATGCATTTTCATAATTTGTTTATATTGTTATGATCACGTCGCTCCTCAAAAGGCAAAAAAAAAAAAAAAACAACCAAAAAATGTGCATTTACATTTCAACATGCATTTTCACAGTTTGTTTATATAATGTAATTGTTATGATCACGTGTCACTCCTCGAAGAGCGAGTCTGTAATAAAAAAAAAAAACCAAAAAAGCATATATTTTTCAACATGCATTCTCATAGTTTTTGTTTAGCATGCAATTGTTAAAATCACGTGTCACTCCTCGAAGAGCGAGTCCGAAAAAAAAAAAAAAACAAACAAACATGCATACATCTCAACATGCATTCCCATAGGGGTCCCTCAATCTGTCATCCTCCGAAGGATCAAAAGTCATGGACATATGACATTGCTGAGAAGAACTCACATTGATACAGAGACACCATTCGTTTTTTCTGCAAGCCAACAATAGAGTTCTCTGCTTTCTAGTTAAATCAGTCGAGGCACATGCTCAGATATCATCTGCAAAGTGTTAATGCATTAGTCAATGAAGATTGCGGAAAATTCAGGTTTCCGTTGAAGGGATGCAGTTAGTCCATGGATGAGTCCAATTTCAGAAAGCAAGCATCAGTCAAAGAAGTTGTCAATTGCTTTCTCTCTAAGTCATGTGGAGTTTGGTGGCACTGTCAGATCAAGGAGTTGTATGCCGCCACACACAGTATACCATGTTATTTTGCGAGCAAAGATAAAGTAGCCCGAGTGTACAAACATAATATGGGATTGTTGAATCTATTCTGGTGTCTGAAAGGTTGAAACATGGGCACTGCAAGATTACATTGCTCGACGAAATGAAAATTGCCGCAAGAGAGTCTTGTCGTCGTCTAACGAAGTTGTTCATGATTGGCGTACTTTGGTGATTTGTTTAGAGTGCTTTCTAACTTGATTCATTTTTTGTCCAATGAGGAGCGCGGTGGAGCGCAAAAAAAAAAAAAAAACTGCCTTCTTTTTGCGACATAATCCAGATGAAGGAGAGGACTAGTTGCAAGAATTTCAGTATTCAACTGTGGAAGTTAATTAGCAAAAGGCAAGTCAAGTTTTGTGGAGAATATTATTATCGGCAGTGTCAGTAATGAATTATCGCGATCATGAGCAAGATCAATGAGCAGCGACAATACAGAAATGATTGATTGAAAATTCTGAGAAAAGTGTCGCACCGTCAATAATTGTCTTATGGAATCTCATCGATTATCACCTTGTTTTGGGGTTAAATCATCATTTCATTGATACATGTGTTTTCTTTGTGTTTTTGTTGTTTTGAAATCAATAGATGTTTAACAGTCTTATTTTTGACAAAAAAAAAAATTTTGATCAAACTTCTACATGTAAATTTGAAGTTTACCATTCTTGAAAATTAAAAGTATTTTGATTGCAGAATTGACCTGATTTTTGTTTAAATGACATGATGACCAATACCAGGTGACCAAACAATTTTTGAGCCATACACCGAGTTTTGAACCATATCATAGAACTAAGCTTTATTAGTATGTATGTTGACTTATGATGGATTCGGTAGTTATTGACCCGTGAATCATGACTCTTGCACGTCCAAATCATTACACTGGACGAGGTCAAAATTTATCAATTAAAATCAATTTTGCTTGAAATGATAAAAGGCCATCTTTGTTTATTCCTTCACTATTCTTAAAATGTGTATCCCTTGTTAACCCCAATTTGAGACTGATATTATATTTCTTTGAAAAAAAACCCGACATGGATCACACCCTCACACTGGGGGCAAACACTGGGGGCAAATAAGAGATTTGTAGTTTGAGGATGCAGTGACGATATTAGAATCAACAAAAGAGGGGATGTTTAAGAATGAAAACCCAATATCGGAGAACAAGAAAATTGAGGTAGGACGTGACAGAAAAAAAACCAAGAGTCGATGCTAAGGACAAGTTCAAAAAAAAAAAAAAAAAAAAGAAAAAGAAAGAAAGAAAAAAATGAAAAAAAGATAAAAATTGAAAAAAAAAAGACGAAGGGAACAGAGGAAAGGAGGAAAGAATTCACGCGAAAAACTCTAGCATTTTTTATACGAGCCCAGCATCATCAGCTTTTTCTTTCTTTCTCTCTTTCTTCTTCTTCTCTCTCGGCCTGTTTGGCCAGTTCTCTCTCTAAAATACCAGAGGTCCAGCTCTCTCTCTCTCACCCTCGGCCGACCGAAACACCACCACCGACGACCACCTGAAGCTCCCCTCAAGCACCACTTAGGCGTCACCTTCGTCTTCGCCCTCAGTCCCAGCATCCCAGCCACCATCTCCGGCAAAGAAAAACAGAACACCCCCACGACAGCAACATCTCCGTGCCACTTCCGAGCCCGTTTCCGGCCACCACAGGCCACCATTTTCAACGCCACCACGACCAAAAGAAACACCTCAACATCCTCTACACAAAGGTACTAATCATTTCTCCTTTTGTCATACTCGAAAAACTCACAATTTACTGTGCATCTTCATTTTCATGCACCCGGTTACTGTTCATTGAACAGTCCGTCCGGGCTGAAAATCCAGCCCACGAGAATAATGGGCTGGAGCCCATTTACTCCTGGGCAGGAAGCCCATGTCATTGGGCCGCGAGCCCACCCCATTTGGTGGGGCTGGGCAGCCAGCCCAGCCCCCTAAAAATATAATAATAAATAAATAAATAAATAAATAAAAATAGGGAAATATATAAAAAAAAATAATATTTTTTTTAGGGAAATATCTAGAATAAAAATGTGGTTTTATGCATACGGCCAATACACTGTCATATTTTAAAACAAAAAATCTTTTTGTTTTCAAAAATATATTACCTTGGAATTTTAAGAAAAAAATGTATTTTAGCATGAATTTCGCAAAGTAAAAAATCATTTTCTTGCATTTTTGGATTTTTACAATGTATTTGTAAAATCCCAAGGGTATTGGCCAATATTCCAAAAATTTTAAAACCCTTTTTTATGATCCATATTATTCACTATTGGTATTTGGATAAATAAATCCTAAAAAGGTTAACATCCAAAATATTCGATGGGGATAATATGCTGTCATTCACTGTCGGTGTTTGGATAAATAAATCCTAAGGGGTTAATATCCAAAATATTCGGGAATGATATGCTATTATTCATTGTCGGTGTTGGATGAATAAATCCGAAAGGGTCAATATCCAAAATATTCGACGGGGATAATTCGCTATTATTCACGGCTGGTGTTTGGATAAATAAATCCTAAGGGGTTAATATCCAAAATATTCGGCGGGAATAATACACCATCACCACTTAACCCACATATTTTTGAAAGACTAAAACTATAACAAATCATAAATAGACTAAAATGTCAAGCAGCTTACCTTAGGTAGGGCGTATTAGGGGTGCTAAAACCTTCCCTTTACGCATCTGAAAGACCAGTTTTAGGTTTCCTAGTAACCATAATGCTAGGTGGCGACTCCCTTTTTTTCAAAAATAAAGATAAGACCCCCGACATTAATTTTCCCCGCTCACGGGGACGGTCGCCGGGACGCCGTGCCCACATTTTTGGGGGTGCGACAGGATGGCGACTCCACTGGGGACGTTTGGACTAGGCTTGATAATTTTGTTTGTTTATGATATGTTGATTTTTTTTATTGTCATGAATGATTTATATTTTAGCATGCATCTTTACATCCTATCATACATGACATATCAAATATAAAAATATCCTGTCATGCATCACTTTTATTATTATTATTTGACACACACATTAAACTTTAAGTTAAGTGGGGAACTAGCAGCTTACCTATGACTTGAGTCAAGGTTGAAGTTTGTGTAAACCCGAACTCTTTGCTGAGTTTAGACGAGTAGTGATTGGTATCGTACCATCCCACTACTGCTAAACCATATCACCGTTACGAAGGTGATCACTGGGACAACAAGAGACCCTTTTTTAGAGACCAAGTAGTAAACCTACCATATGTCTCACATAAAAGAACTAGAACCTATCATTAGGGTGCATGCTCCATAACATCCTTTTTACATATAAAGAAGAAGCCTAAATAGCATTTTGACTTGCAGATCTTGTGAACAAAATGGCCACCATTACTAAACTTTCTATCATGGAATATGGGAAAAATTCTGAATTGTCACAATTGACTGAAGGAGACTGTACTAAGAGCGTTGCTGAAAGGCTACCACCAATCAAGAATCTGAATTGCATCATCAATGAGATAAACAAATTAACGACTCATTTTCAGAATGTGGATAAGGATGCATTCTTTGGAAAGTATGGACGTCTGATGGAAATCGCAAAGGTAGAAGTTTTAAACCCAGCAGTACGAGCTTTAGTTCATTTTTGGGACCCAGACTACCGTTGTTTTTCTTTTGGGAGCATAGATCTATGTCCTACCATGGAGGAATATGGGATGTTGACCGAATTCCCAAGAGATCTATATAGAATTTATTTTCCTTTGAGATCTGACAAGATCATCCCTGCATTGTCAAAGCTACTCAGAATCTCAGACTTGGAAAGATTTTTGGAGAAGAGCGCCGTTGGTTTAAAATGGAAGATGTTAGAATTTGAGCTAGAAAGGAAGTCCGGATTAGAAAAGGAGAGGCTGATTGCCTTAGGCATATTTGGCCTTGTGCTGTTCCCAAGTCAGATAAGTATAATAAGCTTAGAAGCTGCCGCCGCTTATGTAGAGTATGAGAGTACTCAGATCAACCCAGTAGCTGCTATTTTGGCTGAAACCATTATAACCCTTAATCATTGTCGAAGATCCGGGAAGGGAGCAATGAGATGTTGCACGCAGTTATTATATATTTGGATGTTTAGCCATATCGAAACAAAAAAGCCAGTTTTTAATAATTTTTGGTGGTTTAACCAAAAACCTTTGAAGATTGTAGAAGAAGAAGAGTGGAGAGGTCTAGACAACCAGGGTTGGGTAGAGAAGTTGGAAATTTTACCCAGTAGTGGTTTCAAATGGAGAGCTCCTTGGGTTAAGGCAGTAAATGTCCTAATGAGTTGTGGGCAGCGTCATTGGGTTCCATTGGTAGGGATTACCGGCTATGTGGGTTATGCTCCTGCTCTGGTGACAAGACAGCATGGGGGCATGCAATTTGTTCCAAGAACCAAAGGGATCGATCAATTCTATGGTTTGTTTAAGGATCCCATTACACAAGAAGTTTTGGGGGTCATTAAACGAGATTGGACGCGTCTGGTTTTGCTGGAAATAAAGGGTTTGAGAGATCCCAGTACAAGTGAAAGGTATGCAAGATGGAGGGACTTGGTTCCTTCAACCATGATCAAGGAGCAAATCAAATCCCCCCAAACCAATGAAAAACTTGTTAAGAGGAAAAGGATTGATAATGAAGACGATTGGAGAAGACAGGTAGAAAAACTCATGATAGAGTTAAGCAAAAGCAAGAAGGAAAAGGCAATGATGGAAGAAATGGTAATGGAGGGCGATAAGAGGAGAGCATTTTTAGACGAGCAGATACAGTCTAAAGATGAGAGGATAGCCAAGCTCGAGTCAAATTTAGTTGAAAAGGAGGGCGTAAGGGTGAGAATCGAGGAAGAATTAACAGTGACGAGTTCGAAGTTGACGCGAAGTTGCTCTGAACTTGGTGTATTGCAAACTGAACATAATGAATGCCAGGGAAACATAGAATTCTACCGAGAGAAATTTGCAGAGGTACAGTGTGAGCTGATGGATAGAATCGGGAGGTACGAAGAATTGTATAATAAATATGTAATGTCAGAAAGTCGTTCGACGAAGTCTGAAGAACAAGAAGCCATTGAAGCAGAGTCAGTAGTTAAAGAAAATGAGATAAGAACTTTGAAGATAAAGCTCAACAAAGAGAGAGAAAAGGTGAAGTATTTGGATGAGAAACTAGCCTTAATGGAGAAGCACAATGATCAAATCGACACCAACAATATTTCATTAAATAAAACCAACATGTTGCTCATTGAAAAAATATCAAAGATGGATGAGCAAATGGATGAAGCTGCTGCACACGCTCGGGTAATTAGATTCAATACAAGAAATGTGGGAAGAGACATCATCCGTTACCGTCGAAGTCTAGCTGAGACCAATGCCTTCTTGGAGAAAATCGAGAATCACGGATCTGCTTTCCTGCCCTTGGCTAAAGAGGTGGTAGAGGAAGAAGACTAATTTGTTTTTCCTTTTTATGTTTTCAAAAATGTAGTAAATTTGTCCAACATGAATGACAAGGGCATTGACCCATCTTTTATGCAAAATCAGTCTTTTGGTGCATATGACTTGAGCAAATAACTCAAAGGGCAGTTCTCCTAGCAGCAATGTGACAAGACCCATATTCTGTGAGGTGTTGGCCATTAATAGTTCACAAGAAACATGCATCCATGCATTGCATAAAACATATTTATCACAACACGTACATTATGCCATACATTTTCTTATACATTCATGCAAACAGCTCAACTACGAAACATAGGTCCCCCTGCTAAAGTCCATAACACTCGGCTAAGAAAAAGGATGGAAGATGAAGAAAGGACAGAGTCGGAATCCCCATATCAAAAAGAGCTCGAAGCAGTGCGAAGTGACGTGGCACGGTTAACCAGTTTGCTAGAAAAGGTGTTAAGAACAAAGGATGGGGAGGTCACGTCAACTCAAACTGACGAAGCACCCCCAGCAATTCAGAGCCCAGGAGCGCCACAGAATATAGGAACAAGTACACCAAAGAAGCACCTTGATCCTACTCGTCCTGTCCAAATTCCTATCACATTGGATTTGACAGCCGAGGACCCACAAGACATCGGATTCTCTGACCATATGGGGCAGAATAAATGGACCGCATTAGAAGAAAGGTTGAGAGCGGTCGAAGGAAACAATCTATCGGACCCCGTCCGAGCAGCCGAGGCATGTTTGGTGCCTAACATTGTAATCCCACGGAAGTTTAGGGTGCCGGAGTTTATAAAGTATACCGGAATAGAATGTCCAAAGACTCATCTTCGTTCCTACTACAACAAGATGGCTGAGGTTATACACGATGATAAGTTGCTGATATATTTCTTCCAGGACAGTTTGACAGGATCGGCTCTCAGTTGGTATATGAGACTGGATAATACAAGCATTAGAAAGTGGACGGACTTGGCGGACGCTTTTTTAAAGCAGTACAAGTTTAATCTAGAGATCGCTCCTGATAGGACCAGTTTGATAACCATGGAGAAGGGAGCTCAAGAGTCCGTAAGAGTTTATGCTCAAAGATGGCGGGATCAGGCTATCAATGTGCAACCACCGTTAATAGAAACAGAAATGGTGACTTTATTTGCTAATACCTTTAGGGCCCCGTACTATGAGCATCTGATGGGTAGCTCCGCCCAACACTTTTATGACGTGGTGCGAATTGCTGAGAGGATTGAGCAAGGAATCCGAAGCGGGAGAATTATGGAACCCGTAGAAAAGAGGGGTTTTGTTGGGAAGAAAAGGGAAGTTGAAGTGAATAACCTGGAGGATAGACAAAGAGGGAAAAGTAGGAGTTACCAAAGCTACCACCCACCTACCCCCCAAACCACCAGTATCAACTTTTCCAAACCTTCCATCCCAACTCAGCCTTTTCACGCAAAGTTTCCCACTAACAGCCCAAACAATTACCAAAGAAGAGACTATCAACAACCGGAAGAACAGTTGCCCCCTTTGCCCATAACTCTAAAGGAGCTTTATGCTAAATTGCTAAGCATCGGGCATATATCTCCCCTACCAGTACCACCTCCACGACCACCTTTCCCTACCTGGCACAACCCCAAGTTGACTTGTGAATACCATCTTGTAATGCGGGTCATAGCATTGAAACCTGTGTAGCTTTTAAGAGGAGGGTATTACAGTTAATCAAGATCGGGTGGGTCACCTTCGAGGATTCGCCCAATGTGAATTCGAATCCTTTACCCAAGCATGCTGCAGGAAGTAGTGGGGTGAATGCGTTGGAAGTCGATAACGAAAAAAGGGCTTTAAAAGTGACCATGACCAAATTATACGGTATGTTGGTACAGTCTGGGCATTTGGAGGAATCGGCCGAACGCAACTGGGGAAGAGAGGACTTCTGTTTATTCCATGGTGAGAAAGGGCATCACATTGATGAATGCATCGAGTTTCATCAGAAGGTTGAAAGAATGGTGACTTTAGGGGAGTTAAGGATTGAGGCTATGGAGGGCAATGGAGGGATGATGATGATAGAGAAATGTAGGATCCAATCAACAGCTAGTGGATTTTCAAAGTTGGTATTAGCCAAGCCCTCATACGCAAGGGAAGCAGATTATAAGGCAACGCCAGGTAGTTATGGTTCTACCTCAAACATCAAAGCTCCTTTTTTTCAAAACGAAATAAGTGGGTTAACCCGGAGTGGCCGTTGCTTTACGCCCGAGGAGTTAGAAAAGCAAAGAAAAATCAAAGGCAAAGAGGCAATGGGTTTTGAAAAAGAGTGGGAGGTAAATAAACCTGTGACAGAGGAAGAAACTAATGAGTTTTTGAAGTTGATGAAGCATAGTGAGTACTGTGTGGTGGACCAATTAAAAAAGACTCCTGCCAAGATCTCCATCATGTCATTAATACTCAGTTCTGAGCCACATCGTAATGCTTTACAGAAGGTGCTGAATGAGGCTTATGTACCCCAAGACATTGAGCGGAGGACTATGGAGCATCTAGTCGGGAGAATTCATGCTTCGAATTACTTGTACTTCACCGAAGATGAACTGGACGCTGAAGGAACTGGCCATAACAAGCCTTTATATATCACAGTCCGATGCAAGGATTGTCTCATCGGCAAAGTTCTCATCGATAATGGCTCGGCCCTTAATGTGTTGCCGAGACACATGCTAAATGAGATGCCAGTGGATCCCTCCCATATGAAGACCAGCGTGATGATGGCTAGAGCATATGACGGTTCGCCGAGGCAAGTGCTAGGGTCGATCGAGGTTGAATTGGCCGTGGGTCCGCAAGTTTTCCTAGTGACCCTTCAAGTAATGGACATTCACCTTTCTTACAGTATGTTGTTAGGCCAGCCTTGGATACATTCTGCAGGGGCGGTCACCTCTTCACTGCATCAATGTTTGAAGTATATTGCAAATGGTGTCCTGGTCACTGTTAAGGCCGAAGAAACTATATTAATGATGAAAAATGTGGCGGTCCCTTTTATTGAAGCTGATAACTGTATGGATGGAAACTTGCATGCGTTCGAGGTTGTAAATACCGAACGGGTGCCTGAAAACACTATAATAAGAGAGCCAAGGATCTCAGAAGCCACCAAGATGGCCGCTCAAAACCTGGTAAGGTGCGAGATTCCAGTCCGATTCGAGGCAGGAAAAAGGAAAGTCGAGTGGATCAGTGTAACAAAGTTGAAAGCTGCAGAGCAAAGGTTCGGTTTGGGATATAAACCTAGGAAAGAGGATTACAAGCGGGTTGCTGTTGCAAGAAGAGAGAAGAGAATGGCGCGGACTGAAGGAAGAAAGCCTGAAGAAGAGAACTTAGTTATTCCTCCGATCGGGGTCTCATTCCCAAAGGCTGCTTATGTGATGCAACCTGATCAGGGACATAAAAGCTCTTTTCAACAGCTTTCACCTATGAGCATAAACATTGTGGATGAAGAAGAAGTCAAGGGTATCGACGAGAAAACTCGACCCGAGAGAAGGGAGGAAGAACTATCGCAGTTAACCATCTATGCTCTAGAGGAAACTACCGCCCATACATGCATTCGGAAGCTAGCAGAGGGGGAAAAGTTTCAGAATTGGGGGACCCAAGAAGCTCCATTGGTTTGGAAAATGTAATAACAATGTTTGTTTTTGTTGTTTTTGTTTTGATTCAAGGCTTAACAGGTCAATCGAATTTATCTTTGTTTTGTTTTGAATTGAATGTTTTTTTAATGAGATCATGAATTTTAGTTCATTTCTCTTTTATTTTGTTCTATGCATTTACACTCACTTTCCGCTTTCAGGAACCCTGAAAGCGGAACTTCCACAACAGCACCCGCACTTTACACTGAGAATGAGTGGCGAATTTTAAAGAATATATAATAGCTGTAGAAGAGGAAGAAAAGGATGGCATTAGGCTATTCACAAAATTAATAGAAAAACATGAACAAGTTTGGAAACCCGCTAAAGAAGAACTTGAAACCATAAATGTGGGTGATGAAGAAAATCGAAGGGAGCTTAAGATAGGAACTCTAATCGCACAGAAGGAAAGGGAAGACTTGATTGCACTACTTCAAGAATACGTAGATGTTTTTGCGTGGTCTTACGAGGATATGCCTGGATTAGACACGAATATCGTAGTACACAGGGTACCGCTGGAAGAAGGGTGTAGGCCAATTAAGCAAAAGCTAAGGCGGACTCACCCGGATGTTTTGATCAAAGTAAAAGCAGAAATTGAAAAACAATGGAGCGCCGGTTTCTTAGAAGTAGTCAAATATCCACAATGGGTGTCAAACATAGTAGTGGTACCCAAAAAGGAAGGCAAGATTAGAGTTTGTGTGGACTTTAGAGATTTAAATCGTGCTAGCCCTAAAGATAATTTTCCGCTACCACATATAGATATGTTAGTCGACAATGCAGCTCGTAGCTCCACATATTCCTTTATGGATGGGTTTTCGGGTTACAATCAGATAAAAATGGCGCAAGAAGATAAGGAGAAGACAACATTTGTGACACCATGGGGGACTTTCTGCTATAAAGTCATGCCATTTGGGTTAAAGAATACCGGGGCCACTTACCAAAGGGCTATGGTAACTTTATTCCACGACATGATGCATAAAGAGATCGAAGTATACGTGGATGATATGATTGCTAAATCTGGAGAAGGAAAGAATCATGTCCAGATACTGAAGAAATTATTTGAAAGGTTAAGAAAGTATAAGTTAAGACTTAACCCTGCAAAGTGTTCATTTGGAGTGAAATCCGGGAAGTTGTTAGGATTCGTGGTAAGCGACAAAGGGATAGAAGTGGATCCTGAGAAAGTAAAGGCTATCCGGGCCATGCCAACTCCTAAGACTGAGAAGGAAGTAAGAGGTTTTTTAGGGAGGTTAAATTACATCGCTCGATTTATATCCCACTTAACCACGACTTGTGATCCAATCTTTCGTTTGTTAAGGAAGAATAATCCTGGGATTTGGAATGAAGATTGTCAAGAGGCTTTTGAAAAGATTAAGCAAGACCTGCTAAGTCACCCCTACTCGTTCCTCCTGTATCAAAAAGGCCATTGATATTATACTTAACAGTGACTGAAGCGTCAATGGGATGTGTGCTGGGACAGCAAGATGAAACCGGTAGGAAGGAAAGAGCCATTTATTACCTAAGTAAGAAGTTCATGGAGTGCGAGTCTAGATATACTATGATTGAAAAATTATGTTGCGCACTAGCATGGGCTGCGAAGAGGTTACGACAATACATGTTGTATCATACCACATGGTTGATTTCTAAATTAGATCCTTTGAAGTACATTTGTGAAAGACCCTATCTATCCAGCAGAATTGCGAGGTGGCAAGTTTTACTAGCAGAATATGACATAGTATATATGACAAGAAAAGCAGTGAAAGGAAGTGTTGTTGCCGATCACCTGGCTGACCATGCTATAGAAGATTATGAGCCATTAGACTTTGATTTTCCGGATGAAGATGTGCTTTCAGTCGAGGAAGGAAAACTAGGATGGTGGACTATGTACTTTGATGGTGCTGTAAACGTATGTGGTAACGGAGCAGGAGCAGTGATAATATCTCCCGACAAGAAACAATATCCAGTCTCAACTAAGCTGCAATTCGGTTGCACTAACAACACTGCCGAGTATGAAGCTTGTATTCTCGGTTTAGAGGCTGCTTTGGAGTTGAACGTGAAAAAGATAGATGTGTATGGGGACTCGATGCTAATCATTTGTCAGGTAAAGGGAGAATGGCAAACCAAAGAAGAAAAGTTAAGACCTTACCAAGAATACCTGTCAAAACTGGCTGAAGAATTTGAGGAAATAGAGTTCACACACATAGGAAGGGAAGGAAATCAGTTTGCAGATGCTTTGGCCATACTAGCTTCTATGGCTAGGTTAGATTTCGGGAAAAACTTGCAGCCGATACACATTAATATCAGAAATAACTCAGCTCATTGTTACTCAGTTGAAGGAGAAATAGACGGGAACCCTTGGTACCACGATATCAAGAACTTCGTCCGAAATCGGGCTTATCCCATGGGGGCATCCAACATCGAAAAGAAGACCTTAAGGAGACTGGCAATGGATTTTTATCTGGATGGAGAAGTTTTGTACAAAAGGTCATCTGACGGGACTTTGTTAAGATGCCTAGCTGAAGCCGAAGCCAAAGACGCCTTACAAGAAGTACATGAAGGGATCTGCTCAACCCATGCAAGTGGACATATGATGGCTAGGAAAATACAAAGGTTTGGTTATTTTTGGATAACATTAGAGAAGGATTGCATTGACTATGTCCGCAAGTGTCATAAGTGTCAAATCCATAGTGACAAAATCAATTCCCCTCCAGCCCCTCTATTTAACTTAATATCACCGTGGCCTTTTGCAATGTGGGGAATTGATGTGATTGGGCCTATCAACCCAAAAGCTAGCAATGGTCATAGGTTCATTCTCGTGGCCATCGACTACTTCACGAAATGGGTAGAAGCAGGGTCATTTGCTCACGTAACACAAAAGGTGGTGAAGAAATTTGTGGAGAGAGATTTGATATGCCGATATGGACCACCAGAAAAGATTATAACTGATAATGCACAAAATTTCAATGGTAAGTTAATAACAGAACTCTGCGCTAAATGGAAAATCAAGCATTCCAATTCATCGCCATATAGACCAAAGATGAATGGTGCAGTAGAAGCTGCTAATAAGAATGTCAAGAAGATTGTTCAAAAGATGGTGGTCACCTATAAGGATTGGCATGAGATGTTGCCGTTTGCTCTTCACGCGTACCGTACTGCAGTTCGAACCTCAACAGGAGCCACCCCGTACATGTTGGTGTATGGGATGGAGGCGGTTTTGCCTTTAGAAGTGGAAATCCCATCATTAAGGGTATTGATGGACTCTAAATTAGAAGAAGCAGAATGGGCAAAAGTCAGATATGAACAGTTAAATATGATTAGCGAAAAGAGGCTAGCCGCAATCTGTCATCATCAATTGTACCAAAGAAGGATGGCCACATCATATGACAAGAAAGTCCGACCTCGGAAATTTCAAGAGGGAGATCTGGTATTGAAGAAAATATTATTTGTACCAGGACAAGATCAGAGTAAATGGGCTCCAAACTATGAAGGTCCTTATATGGTGAAGAAATCATTTTCGGGAGGAGCTTTGCTATTATCAAGAATGGATGGAGAGGAATTAGCTAGGCCTGTGAATTCTGACTCTGTAAAGAAATATTATGCCTGATATTTTGTAACCTCCTAATCAATAACATAAGATTCGGCCATGAACTCTCGTTACAAGACACTTTTGATTCTTCACAAAGCACATGATCTCATGATGTTTTTATTATTTTTATTATTTTTATTATCACTACTTCTACTCTTTGATTTTATTGGAACTGGACATGCCTTGCACAAAAAAAAAAAAAAAAAAAAAAAAAAAAACTAAGTTTTGGTTGCCCTTTTTGAGTTATTCCCAACATTTTGAAAATATCTACTTTAATCTTCATGGGAAGGATATATATATAAAAAAATGATGATAATAAAAGGGAAACTTATGGGGCAAGAAAGGGCCCCATGTGAAACCAAAAGTCTCTTCATCAAGTGTGGAAAATATATGGCAGGGAGCACCTTCTATCAGTCAGGCAAATGCGAGGAAGACTACAGGGGGATCTATGTTTCCAAATGAGGTGACAAAACATACATGTCATATTGTCATAATACTAACTTGACAGGAAATGTGTGACGAAAGCCAATTTCGTTCAATATATGAAGAAACGGAATCTCAGGCGAGCAAGACCAAAGAAGAGGAATTGAGGACCAATGCCGCTTCGCTCCTCGATCCGGGTTGGTCACCCGTCACCATTGAGACCATTCTAAATCGGGTAGGTCTCCCGTCATAATGAGACCCGGGTAGGTCACCCGTCACCATTTGAGACCATTCTAACAGGGGTAGGTCACCCGTCATAATGAGACCCGGGTAGGTCACCCGTCACCATTGAGACCATTCTAACAGGGGTAGGTCACCCGTCATAAGACCGGGTAGGTCACCCGTCACCATTGAGACCATTCTAACAGGTAGGTCACCCGTCATAATGAGACCCGGGTAGGTCACCCGTCACCATTGAGACCATTCTAACAGGGGTAGGTCACCGTCATAATAAGATCCGGGTAGGTCACCCGTCACCATTTGAGACCATTCTAAGGTAGGTCACCCGTCATAATGAGACGGGTAGGTCACCCGTCACCATTGAGACCATTCTAACAGGGGTAGGTCACCGTCATAATGAGACCGGGTAGGTCACCCGTCACCATTGAGACCGTTCTAACCCGGGTAGGTCACCCGTCACCATTGAGACCATTCTAACAGGGGTAGGTCACCCGTCATAATGAGACCCGGGTAGGTCACCCGTCACCATTGAGACCATTCTAACAGGGGTAGGTCACCCGTCATAATGAGACCCGGGTAGGTCACCCGTCACCATTGAGACCATTCTCGACTATTCTCACTTGGTTAGGTCACCCATCACAATGAGACCAACTTTATCGTTCTTTACAACACTTACTAGTCGAAGTCTTTTACAAAGACTTTAATCGTAAGCATTGTAAAGAAAGGGGCAACTGTCATAACCCAATTTTGGGTCATTCCCCAAAACCATCCAAAAAATACAAAAATAAATAAAAGAGGCCCGGTGTCGGTAAGAAAATCAAGGCAGAAATTATTGGCATTTTCAAAAGCTCGATCATACCTCGTCTATGTCCACAAATGAAGGAAAATGCAGATTTAAGGTTAACGTAATTTATTTTCGGACAAATCTGCGTAAAAAATTAAATCGAAAGATATAATTAAATTTTTATATGCCAATTCGGTTTAAGCATCGGCCAATTAAAAGTATAATTATATTTGAGGATTAATTTAAGGTCTAATTGAAGAATTTAATTAAGCGCAATAACTTAATTAATACTTTAAATTTGTCAAATTAATTTTATTAAGGGCTTAGTCATTGAGAAATCAAGTTTTTGAATTTAATTCGAGCTCAATTGATGAGAATAGAATTTTCAGAGACCAATTTGAATTTATCTAAGTTAATTATGCGAAATCGGGACCAAATTGATTAAATTGAGAGTTTAATGTTCGATTGAGGTTTTAAATTGCGCAAATTAGAAATTAAGGATTAAAATAAAAAAGACGCGCGAAGTCAAGGCTGATATTGAAATTTTAACGAGGTTACAATTGCACAAATTAAAAAGCTCAAACTAATTGGGGATGCAATTAGAACCATGATGGAGTTAAGTACCAAACTGCACTTTACCCTCATAGCACCAAAAATACATGTCTCCTGCACTGTTCCGACACCTGAACAGTGCAGGAAACACTGGCAACAACGACTCTTTGCAGCCTCTGCCCCTCTGCAACTCTGCAATACACAGCCACACAGCACACACAATGCATGCTTGTTTTTTTTCCTTTTCCCCCCTATAAATACATACATCCCAGCCCATGAAAGGGGAGGAGAAAAAAAGAAAATACGAAGGGAACAGAGGAAAGGAGGAAAGAATTCACGCGAAAAACTCTAGCATTTTTTATACGAGCCCAGCATCATCAGCTTTTTCTTTCTTTCTCTCTTTCTTCTTCTTCTCTCTCGGCCTGTTTGGCCAGTTCTCTCTCTAAAATACCAGAGGTCCAGCTCTCTCTCTCTCACCCTCGGCCGACCGAAACACCACCACCGACGACCACCTGAAGCTCCCCTCAAGCACCACTTAGGCGTCACTTTCGTCTTCGCCCTCAGTCCCAGCATCCCAGCCACCATCTCCGGCAAAGAAAAACAGAACACCCCCACGACAGCAACATCTCCGTGCCACTTCCGAGCCCGTTTCCGGCCACCACAGGCCACCATTTTCAACGCCACCACGACCAAAAGAAACACCTCAGCATCCTCTACACAAAGGTACTAATCGTTTCTCCTTTTGTCATACTCGAAAAACTCACAATTTACTGTTCATCTTCATTTTCATGCACCCGGTTACTGTTCATTGAACAGTAACCGGGCCGGGTCGGGCCGGATTTGGTGACCGGCCCGAAATGAAACGGGGCGGGCTCCCGCCCCTATGGGCCAGAAACCCATTTACTCCTGGGCAGGAAGCGCAAGTCATTGGGCCACGAGCCCACTCTATCTGGTGGGCCGGGAGCCCACCCCATTTGGTGGGGCTGGGCTCCCAGCCCCCAGCCCATTCTGGGCGGGCTGGGCAGCCAGCCCAGCCCCCCCTAAAAATATAATAATAAATAAATAAATAAAATAGGGAAATATATAAAAAAATAATTTTTTTTTAGGGAAATATCTAGAATAAAAATGTGGTTTTATGCATACGGCCAATACACTGTCATATTTTAAAACAAAAAATCTTTTTGTTTTCAAAAATATATTGCCTTGGAATTTTAAGAAAAAATGTATTTTAGCATAAATTTCGCAAAGTAAAAAATCATTTTCTTGCATTTTTGGATTTTTACAATGTATTTGTAAAATCCCAAGGGTATTGGCCAATATTCCAAAAATTTTAAAACCCTTTTTTTATGATCCATATTACTCACTATTGGTATTTGGATAAATAAATCCTAAAAAGGTTAACATCCAAAATATTCGATGGGGATAATATGCTGTCATTCACTGTCGGTGTTTGGATAAATAAATCCTAAAGGGGTTAATATCCAAAATATTCGGCGGGAATGATATGCTACTATTCATTGTCGGTGTTGGATGAATAAATCCGAAAGGGTCAATATCCAAAATATTCGACGGGGATAATTCGCTATTATTCACGGCTGGTGTTTGGATAAATAAATCCTAAGGGGTTAATATCCAAAATATTCGGCGGGAATAATACACCATCACCACTTAACCCACATATTTTTGAAAGACTAAAACTATAACAAATCATAAATAGACTAAAATGTCAAGCAGCTTACCTTAGGTAGGGCGTATTAGGGGTGCTAAAACCTTCCCTTTACGCAACCAGTCCCGTGCCTTAGAATCTCTGAAAGACCAGTTTTAGGTTTCCTAGTAACCATAATGCTAGGTGGCGACTCCCTTTTTTTCAAAAATAAAGATAAGACCCCCGACATTAATTTTCCCCGCTCACGGGGACGGTCGCCGGGACGCCGTGCCCACATTTTTGGGGGTGCGACAGGATGGCGACTCCACTGGGGAAAGGTATTTTTTCTGAAAAAATATTGGACTGAGCTTTGAATAATTTTGATGTGACTATTTGTTTTGATGTGTTTGAATTATATGTGTGTTTATTTTTGGTCAAGTTTTTCGTATTTTTTATTGTGTATATATACATATGGCCATGCATTTTTAGTGGGTTTGTTTTCCTGAAACATAAAAATAAATCCTAACCGGCTATTATTCACTATCGGTGTTTGGATAAATAAATCCCAAGGGATCAATATCCAAAATATTCGACGGGAATAACTTGCTATTATTCACTATCGGTGTTTGGATAAATAAATCCCAAGGGATCAATATCCAAAATATTCGACGGGAATAACTTGCTATTATTCACTATCGGTGTTTGGATAAATAAATCCTAAGGGGTCAATATCCAAAATTTTCGACAGAAATAATTTGCTATTATTCACTATCGGTGTTTGGATAAATAAATCCTAAACGGTCAATATCCAAAATATTCGACGGGAATAATTTGCTATTTAGGGCTATTGGTGTTTGAATAAATAAATCCTAGAGGAGTCTATATCCTGTCGTTTGTGGTTTGCAACTTTAAGTTACGTGGGGGACTAGCAGCTTACCTATGACTTGAGTCAAGGTTGAAGTTTGTGTAAACCCCAACTCTTCGCTGAGTGCTTAGACTGGTTGTGATTGGTATACGTACCATCCCATTATCTGCTAAGCCCCCATATTACCTTCACGAAAGGTGATCACTGGGACGGCAAGAGACCCTGTTTAGAGACCAAAGTAGCAAACTCACCATTTATGGTGCAAAGATTAGAACCAATCCTTAGGGTGTATGCTCCTTCCATTTTGTGGTGCATTAAGGCAAACCTTTCTTGAAACATCTTCAATTCAAGCCTTTCGGGTGACAGTCGTTATCACTCGGTAAATTTTCAGCGTAGGGTTTAAGCAAAAAAAATATGCATGTACATTTCATCACATATCACCTCAAAAGGCGAGTCCGTCAAAAAAAAAAAAAAAAAACCAAAAAATATACATTTACATTTCAACATGCATTTTCATAATTTGTTTATATTGTTATGATCACGTCGCTCCTCAAAAGGCGAGTCCGTAAAAAAAAAAAAAAAAAAAAACCAAAAAATGTGCATTTACATTTCAACATGCATTTTCACAGTTTGTTTATATAATGTAATTGTTATGATCACGTGTCACTCCTCGAAGAGCGAGTCTATAAAAAAAAAAAACCAAAAAAGCATATATTTTACAACATGCATTCTCATAGTTTTTGTTTAGCATGCAATTGTTAAAATCACGTGTCACTCCTCGAAGAGCGAGTCCAAAAAAAAAAAAAAAAAAAAAAAAAAAACAAACATGCATACATCTCAACATGCATTCCCATAGGGGTCCCTCAATCTGTCATCCTCCGAAGGATCAAAAGTAATGGACATATGACATTGCTGAGAAGAACTCACACTGATACAGAGACACCATTCGTTTTTTCTGCAAGCCAACAATAGAGTTCTCTGCTTTCTAGTTAAATCAGTCGAGGCACATGCTCAGATATCATCTGCAAAGTGTTAATGCATTCGTCAATGAAGATTGCGGAAAATTCAGGTTTCCGTTGAAGGGATGCAGTTAGTCCATGGATGAGTCCAATTTCAGAAAGCAAGCATCAGTCAAAGAAGTTGTCAGTCTATCAATTGCTTTCTCTCTAAGTCATGTGGAGTTTGGTGGCACTGTCAGATCAAGGAGTTGTATGCCGCCACACACAGTATACCATGTTATTTTGCGAGCAAAGATAAAGTAGCCCGAGTGTACAAACATAATATGGGATTGTTGAATCTATTCTGGTGTCTGAAAGGTTGAAACATGGGCACTGCAAGATTACATTGCTCGACGAAATGAAAATTGCCGCAAGAGAGTCTTGTCGTCGTCTAACGAAGTTGTTCATGATTGGCGTACTTTGGTGATTTGTTTAGAGTGCTTTCTAACTTGATTCATTTTTTGTCCAATGAGGAGCGCGGTGGAGCGCAAAAAAAAAAAAAAAAAAAAAATGCCTTCTTTTTGCGACATAATCCAGATGAAGGAGAGGACTAGTTGCAAGAATTTCAGTATTCAAGTGTGGAAGTTAATTAGCAAAAGGCAAGTCAAGTTTTGTGGAGAATATTATCATCGGCAGTGTTAGTAATGAATTATCGCGATCATGAGCAAGATCAATGAGCGGCGACAATACAGAAAGGATTGATTGAAAATTCTGAGAAAAATGTCGCACCGTCAATAATTGTCTTATGGAATCTCATCGACTATCACCTTGTTTTGGGGTTAAATCATCATTTCATTGATACATGTGTTTTCTTTGTCTTTTTGTTGTTTTGAAATCAATAGATGTTTAACAGTCTTATTTTTGACAAAAAATTTTGATCAAACTTCTACATGCAAAATTTGAAGTTTACTATTCTTGAAAATTAAAAGTATTTTGATTGCAGAATTGACCTGATTTTGGTTTAAATGACATGATGACTAATATCAGGTGACCAAACAATTTTTGAGCCATACACCGAGTTTTGAACCATATCATAGAACTAAGCTTTATTAGTATGTATGTTGACTTATGATGGATTCGGTAGTTATTGACCCATGAATCATGACTCTTGCACGTCCAAATCATTACACTGGACGAGGTCAAAATTTATCAATTAAAATCAATTTTGCTTGAAATGATAAAAGGCCATCTTTGTTTATTCCTTCACTATTCTTGAAATGTGTATCCCTTGTTAACCCCAATTTGAGCCTGATATTATATTTCTTTGGAAAAAAACCCGACATGGATCACACCCTCGCACTGGGGGCAAACACTGGGGGCAAATAAGAGATTTGTAGTTTGAGGATGCAGTGACAATATTAGAATCAACAAAAGAGGGGATGTTTAAGAATGAAAACCCGATATCGGAGAACAAGCAAATTGAGGTAGGACATGACAAAAACCAAGAGTCAATGTTAAGGACAAGTTCAAAAATTGAAAAAAAAAAAAAAAAGCAAAAAAAAAGAAAAAAAGAAGAAAAAAAGAAGAAGAGAATGTTGAACTATACCATGTTCGTTGGTATCTTTGGTCAAACCTCATGTGAGAAGAAATATTATTAAGATTATTGAGTCTCCAAGATAAGTTACCCATCAAAAGAAGATCTTGCAGAATTATTTTGTTATACTATATTGAGTGCAACAAGATGGAATAACGTTAGACGACAAATGTTGGGTCGGGTTTTAGTATTTCCCTTTTAAGTTTGAAATTGTCAATGAAAGGAATGATATGGTTGTAGAGATCCTAAGAGCATTGGTTGATTGATAAAAATCACGTTAAGATAATTAACGTATTTTTATGTCATCTCTTCTACAGGGACAACAAGAGAAAAGAGTTGATGACTAGCTGATGGTGATCCTTGGTCTTCGAAACCCTTAAACACCTTTTTGAGCCTATGAATATCCTTTTTCTTTTATAGCCATGAACCACAGCCTCATTACATACTTGTAAAAGTCCTTCTTGATCAAGCAAAGAATTTTAACTGATAAGTGGCGCTCTCAAAATTGTTAGAGTTTTTCTATAAGGGTTATAATTTCATGAAGTAAATTACAAGTTGTTATGCATATTGATAAAGTAACGTACTGAAAAATGAGACAAATTTTTCAACTGAATCTCGGATCTTTACTGGACACTCAAATTGTTTTGGAAACCCCAAATTATCACTTCATCGTGTGCCATCAAATTTCATACCCCAAAATCAGATATTTGAATTGAAACAAAAGATAACCGTAAAAAGGCAATTTCAATCTCACAATGAGTCAATTACTGTTTGCAAAATACAAAATATTTACAGGTCTACATTTATTAAATATCGTGTGTTGGGTATTTGACCAAATGAATTTGATTTTCAACAAATGACATCTCTTTGATTTTAATGCATTGATTAGACTTTGGATGCACATGATCATTGAAATCGGTGACTTAATTTCAGAACAAGAAAGATGTACAAACAGAGGAAATATTGACTGGATTTGCAGAATCTTTAACATTGACAATTCTTGATTATCATTGGAAAGCTCAGCAGTCAGAAGCCACAGTGTGGATCTTGATAAGAATGCAGAAATTTCACATCAGCTTGGGGGCAAAGAAGTACAAGTAAATAATGATCCAGTGAAATTCATCAATGAGCACCAACCGATTCAACTCAGGGCGGCATTGCTTGGTAAAATATGATGATTTAACAAGCTCCAGCAACGGTTGAGACTAGCATCGCAGTTGAAGGGCATATTCAGATTTTGAAATATCAGCTGACTCGCGGATTTGGTTGTCTCCAAAAAGATTTTATCGCATAAGTGCATCTTGATAAATGTTGAAGAGTATGCAAGACACCAAGATTGACTGAGAAATAATTTGCTTTGAAGTCAGTCGACTCAAGGTTCAGTTCACCGCATGAATATGGGAGACAAAAAGAACCTCATACATGGAAACATTATAATTCTTTGCATGGACTAAGAAGAATTTGTTCAGAAAAATTGAGTCTACAATGAAGAGTTTTAGATTGTAAGACCACAATTGCATCAATTCAAGGCATATTTCATCGCATGAATATGGGTGGCGATATCATTACATCTCTTCTCTCAGACCGAGAGAAATTTATTGATGATACCATGGATCATGCGACGACGAGTTTTAAGTGCATTTATGGATGACCTGACAATTCCATGAAGATTGATGATGACATATGCAGAAGCAATATGATTCAATCAACGAAAAACTCCATGACTGATTGGCAACCGAAGATGAGATTAGCATTAGCAAGCCTTGCAACGAGTGTTGGCAGAACACACGCAAACCAAAGAGTGGTTATTGAGAGAATCCAAGGAAGTTGATGGCTGATTACACTCTTTCACAATGAATCAAGTGACACTACACTTGGGGGCAAGGTCAGACTTGATAAACAATGAGAGCAGAGATTATCGCAGATAGCCCAGAATAAGCAATGCACTTAAGGTGGGTGAATGAATGACAACAAAGCTCTGGAGACTAGGCAAAGACATTCTATGACATTGGAGCATCAGAGAAAGAGGGACCTATATTTCTCAGGTAAGTACATGCATCATCATGCATTGCATCCCCATCTTCATCAACTACATCCGGGTTGGTCACCCATTATAATGAGACTTTCACCTTCATCTTCCACCGGGTTGTCACCCGTTATAATGAGACTCTCTTCCTCCATTTTTCAACCTGGTCGGTCACCCGTTATAATGAGACCTCCACTCCATTTTTTTTCACCAATTCCATCTGGGTTGGTCACCCGTCATAACCAGACCCGGGTAAGTCATCCGTCACTATCGAGACTCCACTAACTCGGGCAGGTCACCCGTAATAACCAGACCCGGGTAAGTCATCCGTCACTATCGAGACTCCACTAACTCGGGCAGGTCACCCGTCATAACCAGACCCGGGTAAGTCATCCGTCACTATCGAGACTCCACTAACTCGGGCAGGTCACCCGTAATAACCAGACCCGGGTAAGTCATCCGTCACTATACTCCGGGCAGGTCACCCATCATAATCAGACCCGGTAAGTCATCCGTCACTATCGAGACTCCACTAACTCAGGCTAGTCACCCGTCATAACCAGACCCGGGTAAGTCATCCGTCACTATCGAGACTCCACTAACTCGGGCAGGTCACCCGTAATAATCAGACCCGAGACTCCACTAACTCGGCGGAGTCACCCGTCATAACCAGACCGGGTAAGTCATCCGTCACTATCGAGACTCCACTAACTCGGCAGTCACCGTCATAACCAGACCCGGGTAAGTCATCCGTCACTATCGAGACTCCACTAACTCGGGCAGGTCACCCGTCATAACCAGCGCGTAAGTCATCCGTCACTATCGAGACTCCACTAACTCGGGCAGTCACTCATAACGCGGGTAAGTCATCCGTCACTATCGAGACTCCAACTAACTCGGGCGAGTCATAATCAGAACCGGGTAAGTCATCCGTCACTATCGAGACTCCAACTAACTCGGGCAGTCACCCGTAATAACCAGACCCGGTAAGTCATCCGTCACTATCGAGACTCCACTAACTCGGGCAGGTCACCCGTCAGACCCCGGTAAGTCATCCGTCACTATCGAGACTCCACTAACTCAGGCTGGTCACAATCAGAACCGGGTAAGTCATCCGTCACTATCGAGACTCCACTAACTCGGGTAGGTCACCCGTCATAATGAGACCCGGTAGGTCACCCGTCACCATTGAGACCGTCCTAACTATTCTTTCATCCGGTAGGTCACCCGTCACAATGAGACCATTTTTACCATTCTATTTTTCTTTACAACGCTTACTATTTAAAGTCTTTTGCAAGCCTTTAGTCGTAAGCATTGTAAAGAGGGGGCATCTGTTGCTACCCAAATTTTGACCCTTTATTTTTATGTTTCGAAAAAAGATAAAAAATATAAAAAAGACAAAAAAATATAAAAAAAGACAAAATCCAAAAAATATCGTGGTACGGGGGCAAAATTGAACAAATTGAGAATTTAACAGTCAATGCAGGGTCAAATCGCACAAATTGGAAATCAAGGACCAAATTGAGAAGGCGCGCAAGCCGAGGGTTGATTGTGAATTTCGTCAAATAAAAACTCTATAAATAGAGTGCATCTTCAACAAAGAGGGGGACCAAAAAAATTACACACATCACAAAACCCTAAAAACAAAAAAAACCTAATCTATCTCTTTCTCTCCCGGGGGGAACAGCCGCCAGCCTTTTGGTGCGGCTGCACCCCCCCCCCCCGTTTCTTTCTTCCCCAAAATCTCCTTCTCCCCACGATCTCACAAAGCCAGCACAGGCAGCCCCCTGCCCTCAGCCTTTTTCTTCTCCGGCCATGACAGACCCCACATCTCCAGCCCTTCCTCTTCCCTTTTCAGCTGCAGCCCCCCATGATTTTCCCTTCATTTCTCTCTTTTCTCCCCTGTTTCCTTTCCCTCTCCGGCGACAGCCCCTAAGCCAACAGCCACCTTCCTCAGCTGCAACCCTTGTCCTCTTCAACCAGCAGCCACCTTCAGCCCCTCTCTCCGGCGACCCACGTTCTCCATCCCCTTCACTTTCCCCTCCTCCAGACCAGCCGCTGAACCCACAGCAGCAAACCCATCTCTTTTCTCTCTCTTGCTCCAGTCCCACACCCACAGCCCCAACACATTCACTCTCCTCTCTTCCTTTGCTTTCACAGTCCCGTGAAGAAGAAAGATAGATCCCCGAGAAAGAACCGAGATTTGAAGGACAACTAATTGATTTTCCTTGTTGTTTTGGCTGTTTATTTCTGTTTGCAGGACTCACTCTCCGGCGAGAAGGAGAAGAGGAAAGTCGAAGAACAAGCTGAGAAGAAGACCAGATCTGTGATTTTGGGAAAAAGCCGAGAACAGATCTAAAAATGATGAAATTGGTTTTGTGTGTTTGCTGCTCGTTTGTGTGTTTTCTTTGTCTTGCAGGCCTCACATGAGCTCCACCATCGGCGAGAGAGGAAGAGAAGAGGCCGATCTGTTGCCCGTTTACTGTTCACCACGGTGGCGCGTGGCCCTACGCGCCGCCAGTGACGGTGGCGCGTGAACCACGCGCCACAGCCCCTGCACTGCTGCCATTTTGTTCCAGAACTGCCCCTAGGGCCTTTTGTGTAATTTTCTTTTTATGTTTGTTTATTTATTTGAATCTTTATTGTATTTTTAATTGTTGTTTAAAAAGTGTAATGAAAAAAAGACATGTGTGAGTTGTATTTGTAAAATATAATGAGAAAGAAAAAAGAGAATGTGTGAGTGTGTTGTGTTGCTTTTTTTATTCATGCAATTATTTATGTTGTTATGGTAAGAAAAAGAATATAAAAATAAAAAATGTGTGTTTTCTTTGCAAATGGCCAAAATATTTATTTCCCAAAAATTAAATTTAGATTTAATGACAAGTTTATTAAATCTTTCAAATTGGCCTAATATTAAATAAATCGTCAAATTAATTCATGAGAATATGCGATTAACTTTAGGTAGTAATTGCCGGATTTACGCGTAGGCTAACATTTACATATTCAGGAATAACCACCAAAATCGTCAGTATTATTCTGAGCGGTGGTCGATTTCTTTATGAATCGATCAATCGTGAAATTAATGCATGGGGATTAATGGTTAATTTCAGGTGGTAAATGAAGAAACTACAAGTAGGCTAGCATTTGCATATCTGGAAATAATCAATAAAATTCACTGGATTACTTTGAGCGACAATCGATTTCTTTCGCAAATCGGAACATTTTTTCATTTGAATAATTATGACCCGTCGAAACATTTAAAATCACGTCAAAAATAGTCAATGCAGCTTACCTCAGGTAAGGCGTACTAGGGGTGCTAATACCTTCCCTATACGCAACCAGTCCCTTACCCTCGAATCTCTGACCAGACCAGCGCAAATCGGGTGATCCTAGCGACCCTCAACAGCAAGGTGGCGACTCCTCAACAACTCCATTGCGAGACACCAAAAAGACCCTCTTGACGGGGGACGCCGCGCTCACCATATTTTTGGGGTGCGACAGGATGGCGACTCCACTGGGGACGTTTGGACTAGGCTTGATAATTTTGTTTGTTTATGATATGTTGATTTTTTTTATTGTCATGAATGATTTATATTTTAGCATGCATCTTTACATCCTATCATACATGACATATCAAATATAAAAATATCCTGTCATGCATCACTTTTATTATTATTATTTGACACACACATTAAACTTTAAGTTAAGTGGGGAACTAGCAGCTTACCTATGACTTGAGTCAAGGTTGAAGTTTGTGTAAACCCCGACTCTTTGCTGCGAGTTTAGACTGATAGTGATTGGTATACGTACCATCCCACTACCTGCTAAACCCCCATATCACCTTTACGAAGGTGATCACTGGGACAACAAGAGACCCTTTTTTAGAGACCAAGTAGTAAACCTACCATATGTCTCACATAAAAGAACTAGAACCTATCATTAGGGTGCATGCTCCATAACATCCTTTTTACATATAAAGAAGAAGCCTAAATAGCATTTTGACTTGCAGATCTTGTGAACAAAATGGCCACCATTACTAAACTTTCTATCATGGAATATGGGAAAAATTCTGAATTGTCACAATTGACTGAAGGAGACTGTACTAAGAGCGTTGCTGAAAGGCTACCACCAATCAAGAATCTGAATTGCATCATCAATGAGATAAACAAATTAACGACTCATTTTCAGAATGTGGATAAGGATGCATTCTTTGGAAAGTATGGACGTCTGATGGAAATCGCAAAGGTAGAAGTTTTAAACCCAGCAGTACGAGCTTTAGTTCATTTTTGGGACCCAGACTACCGTTGTTTTTCTTTTGGGAGCATAGATCTATGTCCTACCATGGAGGAATATGGGATGTTGACCGAATTCCCAAGAGATCTATATAGAATTTATTTTCCTTTGAGATCTGACAAGATCATCCCTGCATTGTCAAAGCTACTCAGAATCTCAGACTTGGAAAGATTTTTGGAGAAGAGCGCCGTTGGTTTAAAATGGAAGATGTTAGAATTTGAGCTAGAAAGGAAGTCCGGATTAGAAAAGGAGAGGCTGATTGCCTTAGGCATATTTGGCCTTGTGCTGTTCCCAAGTCAGATAAGTATAATAAGCTTAGAAGCTGCCGCCGCTTATGTAGAGTATGAGAGTACTCAGATCAACCCAGTAGCTGCTATTTTGGCTGAAACCATTATAACCCTTAATCATTGTCGAAGATCCGAGAAGGGAGCAATGAGATGTTGCACGCAGTTATTATATATTTGGATGTTTAGCCATATCGAAACAAAAAAGCCAGTTTTTAATAATTTTTGGTGGTTTAACCAAAAACCTTTGAAGATTGTAGAAGAAGAAGAGTGGAGAGGTCTAGACAACCAGGGTTGGGTAGAGAAGTTGGAAATTTTACCCAGTAGTGGTTTCAAATGGAGAGCTCCTTGGGTTAAGGCAGTCCTCAAATTCTTCAGCCAGTTTTGACAGGTATTCTTGGTAAGGTCTTAACTTTTCTTCTTTGGTTTGCCATTCTCCCTTTACCTGACAAATGATTAGCATCGAGTCCCCATACACATCTATCTTTTTCACGTTCAACTCCAAAGCAGCCTCTAAACCGAGAATACAAGCTTCATACTCGGCAGTGTTGTTAGTGCAACCGAATTGCAGCTTAGTTGAGACTGGATATTGTTTCTTGTCGGGAGATATTATCACTGCTCCTGCTCCGTTACCACATACGTTTACAGCACCATCAAAGTACATAGTCCACCATCCTAGTTTTCCTTCCTCGACTGAAAGCACATCTTCATCCGGAAAATCAAAGTCTAATGGCTCATAATCTTCTATAGCATGGTCATATGTATATATACACAATAAAAAATACGAAAAACTTGACCAAAAATAAACACACATATAATTCAAACACATCAAAACAAATAGTCACATCAAAATTATTCAAAGCTCAGTCCAATATTTTTTCAGAAAAAATACCTTTCCCCAGTGGAGTCGCCATCCTGTCGCACCCCCAAAAATGTGGGCACGACGTCCCGGCGACCGTCCCCGTGAGCGGGGAAAATTAATGTCGGGGGTCTTATCTTTATTTTTGAAAAAAAGGGAGTCGCCACCTAGCATTATGGTTACTAGGAAACCTAAAACTGGTCTTTCAGAGATTCTAAGGCACGGGACTGGTTGCGTAAAGGGAAGGTTTTAGCACCCCTAATACGCCCTACCTAAGGTAAGCTGCTTGACATTTTAGTCTATTTATGATTTGTTATAGTTTTAGTCTTTCAAAAATATGTGGGTTAAGTGGTGATGGTGTATTATTCCCGCCGAATATTTTGGATATTAACCCCTTAGGATTTATTTATCCAAACACCAGCCGTGAATAATAGCGAATTATCCCCGTCGAATATTTTGGATATTGACCCTTTCGGATTTATTCATCCAACACCGACAATGAATAATAGCATATCATTCCCGCCGAATATTTTGGATATTAACCCCTTTAGGATTTATTTATCCAAACACCGACAGTGAATGACAGCATATTATCCCCATCGAATATTTTGGATGTTAACCTTTTTAGGATTTATTTATCCAAATACCAATAGTGAGTAATATGGATCATAAAAAAAAGGGTTTTAAAATTTTTGGAATATTGGCCAATACCCTTGGGATTTTACAAATACATTGTAAAAATCCAAAAATGCAAGAAAAATGATTTTTTACTTTGCGAAATTCATGCTAAAATACATTTTTTTCTTAAAATTCCAAGGTAATATATTTTTGAAAACAAAAAGATTTTTTTTGTTTTAAAATATGACAGTGTATTGGCCGTATGCATAAAACCACATTTTTATTCTAGATATTTCCCTAAAAAAAAATATTATTTTTTATATATTTCCCTATTTTATTTATTTATTTATTATTATATTTTTAGGGGGGGGGCTGGGCTGCCTGCCCAGCCCGCCCAGAATGGGCTGGGGGCTGGGAGCCCAGCCAGCCCAGAATGGGCTGGGGGCTGGGAGCCCAGCCCCACCAAATGGGGTGGGCTCCGTGGGCTGAATTTTCGGCCCGGACGGACTGGGCTGCTGGCCCCGTTTCATTTCGGGCCGGTCACCAACCGGCCCGACCTGACCCGATTACTATTCAATGAACAGAACCGGTGCATGAAAATGAAGATGAACAGTAAATTGTGAGTTTTTCGAGTATGACAAAAGGAGAAACGATTAGTACCTTTGTGTAGAGGATGCTGAGGTGTTTCTTTTGGTCGTGGTGGCGTTGAAAATGGTGGCCTGTGGTGGCCGGAAACGGGCTCGGAAGTGGCACGGAGATGTTGCTGTCGTGGGGGTGTTCTGTTTTTCTTTGCCGGAGATGGTGGCTGGGATGCTGGGACTGAGGGCGAAGACGAAAGTGACGCCTAAGTGGTGCTTGAGGGGAGCTTCAGGTGGTCGTCGGTGGTGGTGTTTCGGTCGGCCGAGGGTGAGAGAGAGAGAGCTGGACCTCTGGTATTTTAAAGAGAGAACTGGCCAAACAGGCCGAGAGAGAAGAAGAAGAAAGAGAGAAAGAAAGAAAAAGCTGATGATGCTGGGCTCGTATAAAAAATGCTAGAGTTTTTCGCGTGAATTCTTTCCTCCTTTCCTCTGTTCCCTTCGTCTTTTTTTTTTCTCCCTCTCTTATGGTCTGTAATGCATGTATTTATAGGGGGGGAAGGAAAAAAACATGCATTGTGTGTGTTGTGTGGCTGTGTATTGCAGAGTTGCAGAGGGGCAGAGGCTGCAAAGAGCCGTTGTTGCCTGTGTTTCCTGCACTGTTCAGGTGTCGGAACAGTGCAGGAGACATGTATTTTTGGTGTTGTGGGGGTAAAGTGCAATTTGGTCCTTAGCTCCATCATTGTTCTAATTGCATCCCCAATTAGTTTTGAGCTTTTTAATTTGTGCAATTGTAACCTCGTTAAAATTTCAATATCAGCCTTGACTTGAGCGTCTTTTTTATTTTAATCCTTGATTTCTAATTTGCACAATTTAAAACCTCAATCGACCATTAAATTCTCAATTTATTCAATTTGGTCCCCGATTTCGCATAATTGACTTAGATAAATTCAAATTGGTCTCTGAAAATTCCATTCTCATCAATTGAGCTCGAATTAAATTCGAAAACTTGATTTCTCAATGACTAAGCCCTTAATAAAATTAATTTGACAAATTTAAAGTATTAATTAAGTTATTGCGCTTAATTAAATTCCTCAATTAGACCTTAAATTAATCCTCAAATATAATTATACTTTTAATTGGCCGATGCTTAAACCGAATTGGCATATAAAAATTTAATTATATCTTTCGATTTAATTTTTTTACGCAGATTTGTCCGAAAATAAATTACGTTAACCTTAAATCTGCATTTTCCTTCATTTGCGGACATAGACGAGGTATGATCGAGCTTTTGAAAATGCCAATAATTTCTGCCTTGATTTTCTTACCAACACCGGGCCTCTTTTATTTATTTTTGTATTTTTTTGGATGGTTTTGGGGAATGACCCAAAATTGGGTTATGACAGTAATAGTAATAGTAATAGTAATAGTAATAGTAATAGTAATAGTAATAGTAATGGTAATAATAACAATGACTTAATTATTTTTTGTTCTTACTCTTCTGCGTTTTTTTTCTTTCTCCCGATAATTTGATAGTATTTTTTTTTACCGGTGATAGCAACAATAATTGTTTTTGTTTTTTTTAATATTTTGTTAAAATTTCTTGCATGTTTTTAGTTTTTCGTTTTTTTTTCCTTTCATTATTAACATAATAACAATAATAATAGTAATAATAATAATAATTAAATTGTTTTTCGTTCTTGCTCTTTCTTTAATGTTTTTTTCCCCTCCAGATAATTTGATAAATTTTTTTTTTACAGTAATAGCAATAATTGTTTTTTTTTTTTTTATCTTTTTTTAAAGTTTCTAAGATATTTTTAGTCTTTCATTTATTTTTGTTTCTTTCATTATTAACATAATAATAATAATAATAATAAATAATAATAATTTAATTGTTTCCCTTACTTATTCTTTTGTTAATGTTTTTGAGTTTTTTTTTTCCAAGATAATTTAATAATTATTTTGTCATTTTCAAGGGGTTGATTCATGATTACACTGTGCACATTGCGGACCTACATTTTTTTCTAAAGTGCTTTCCTGCTGGTATATTTTTTTTTTCTTTTTTTTATACTTTTGTTTTATTCACTTATATATTTTTTTTATAATCGGGGTCTCCGACCAACGTAAGCACACCACGACTAATTCTTGAGCTAAATTTTTTTACAAACAATATGGATTGCTACAATGCTTTCTCTTAACCACATTTTGGATGGCGCGTGCAGCGTAGAACTTCTAAAAATGTATATTAGTTTTTTATATATTCATTTTATTATGTAAAATGTGTTTTAAATAATATCATGATATTACAGATATTTTCAATTTCTTTCATTTATGTGCATAGTACGATAATCATAATATCCTCAAATAAGACGGAAAAAAAGACTATTGCAATCCACAATGCAACTTATTGTTGATAGAAAATTACAACTTATTTTATACTGGTTATTTCATTGAAACCTACTAAACAAATAAATTTATATTCATTTAAAATTTATATATTTTATACAAAACTTGCACTTCATAAAAATTATATACAAATTGATTCTTTTATCTAAATTTATGCTATGATAAAAAAAATCATACATAATAAATATTTTTTTACGTTGAAAAAAATATGATTCCGCTCGCGATGAGGAGCGTGTGCCATGGTTAGATGTTTCCTTTTATTTTTATTTGTTCTTTGGATTAGATGATTTTCATAATTTTATTATTTGCGCAATAATAATGATAATTTTAGTGATTATTTTTTTATAAAATCTTTCGATTTTTTTTTAAGATTTTCCTGAATTTTTAATTTATATCGGTGATCATTTTAAAAGTAATATTACTCTATTTTTCCCCTTATTCATTTTTTTTTCTTTTTCTTTATTTTTTCTTTAGATTATATTATTTTTATTATTTTATTATTTATGCAATAATATTGATAATTTTAGTTATTATTTTTTTATTATTTTTTTAAAAAAAATCTTTTGCTTTTTTATTTTGTATTTTTCATGGAAATTTAATTATTTTAATTGTTTTGGCTGTAATGTTAGTAATAATTTTAGCTTTTATAGCAATGATAATGGCAATAACGTCAGGATTATTTTTCAATCTATGTTTTCGTTTTTTTGTTGATAGGAAATTAACAACTTTTTTTTTATTTGATTATTGTAGGTATTTTCACAATTTATATTTTATTTTTGTTTAATTTAAATTGAATTATAAAATGAACTAATCTTAATACAGTGAACTTGATAATTCAGATATCCGAGTTTTCTTGCTTTTTTAATGATGATGATAAATTTATGCTGGTTATTTCATTTGAAACTACAAAACAGATAAATTTATATCGATTTTAAATTTATATATTTTGTAGAAAACTTACACTTTACATGAATTCTGCACAAATTTATTATTTTAGCTGAATTTATATTATAATAAAAAAATTACACACAATTATTGTTATAGCAGTGATAGCAATAATAGTTTTTATTTTTTTATTATTCTTTTGTATGATCTTCTGTTAAAGTTTTTAGAATTTTTTTTCCCTTCCATTTTTTCCCTTTCATTATTAACAAAAAAAATAAAATAAATAATAATAATAATAATAATAATTTAATATTTTTCCTTGCTTACTCTATTGTCAATGTTTTTGAGGGTTTTTTTTCTTGGCATAATTTGATAACTTTTTTTTCTTTCACAATGATAGCAACGATAGTTTTTGTTTTTATTTTATTCTTTTGTTTTATGTTTTCTTGAAGTTCTTAAGATTTTTTTTTCTTGCATTTTTTTCCTTTCATTATTAAGACAAAAATAAAACAAATAAATGATAATAATAATAATAATAATAATAATAATAATAATAATAATAATAATTTAATTGTTTTTCTTACTTACTCTTTTGTTAATGTTTTTTAAGGTTTTTTTTCCATTAGAACAATTTGATAGTTTTTATTATGTTGACAGTGACGACAATGATAATTTTGGATTTTTATTGTATTTTTTTGTTTGATATTTTCTTTTGTTTTACAATTTTTTTAATCTTTCATTTATTTATTTAATCTTTCATGATAATAATAATAATAATAATAATAATAATAATATTTTAATCGTTTTTCTTGCTTGCTATTTTGTTCATGCTTTTTAATTTTTTTCCCTCGGTATAATTTTATAATTTTTATTGTTTTGATAGTCACAACAACAATAATTTTAGATGTTAAGACTTCGATGTTGCTGTTATTATAATATTTTAAATTAATATTGTTTCCTTTTCCCCTTTATTATTTTTTTTTATTTTTATTTCCTCTTTGTATTAAATGATTAATTTTTTTTTCTCATCAAAATACTTTGCTCCTTTTTTTTTAATGTTAGTTTGCGCTCTTTTGTGATTTTTTATGACGCAATATCTACATTTTAAAAGATGTAATCTATGCTTGCGTAACAAACTCTACTTAAAATTTTATACATTTTATCTCCCAATCTATAACTTTTATTTTGTTATATCATATAAATTTATCATTGTTAATTTAATTATGTTAAATTATATACACAAAAATACCCGCGGCAACGCGCGGGGGGATTTGGCTAGTATATATATATATATATATAATCGAATTTGAATTAGATTTCTAGTCAAGTTTAACATTATTTGTACCATATATTAATTATATATATAAAAAACCCATCCATTTAAATAAGCCAGGGGGGTAAAACTGCCACGGACACTTGTGTGATATCATATTAACGACACTAAGATTTCTCAATCTTAATTGGCTACTTGACAAAACAAGACGTCGGTGGCAAGTGCCAGTCGAAAAAAAAACAATGCACCGCACCGTTCCGAACATGCTCCACGAGCCAGCAATTGGACTTCTGCGTGATCAAATTTATGAATTTGTATATTAAATTAAACCCGTAGCTTAATTTAATCGGTTAAACATAGGTTACTCGAACCATGATTTTGCTGATCGGTTCCACCCTTGCTTGTCTGGCTGCCACGTTACCACCTAAAGCGATGGTTAAGTTTATATATTCCTTGTTCCATGAGAGCTTATCATTACTGTTGTGAAAGGTCATATTCAACAATCTGGTGTAGAAGACTGGAGACCCACTGCGATGCAATGGATAGGGCTTGGTCTTGGTGATGCTCTCCTTTTCTTATTCCTTTTCAATTTCTTACTGTAAATCATTTCCTTCCAGTTTTTGTGGTGGCAAACTGTGGTGGCAGCAGTAGAGTAGCTAGGCTGGCTCACATGCACAGGCACATGGATGCTTTTTAGAGATGTTGATGTATCCTGTACACAGATCGAGAGAGGATCTCTTACAAATACATGCTTTGCTCTTGTTTCACTCCAAGCAAAACATGCCTACAGCTTGGCATTTGGCATCTGCTGCTTACTTTTCAAATTGATCCCTCGATGATCACGACCTTCAAGCATTTGATCAGCTGATTTTGGATTTCATGTTCTAGCTAGCACTCCACCGAACTTTCAGATGTTTATCATACTAAATTTTTAATCTGTGATCTCAAAATCAGTTGATTTGGCAAGGTATAGATATGGGAATTGATTGCGGCTAAAATACAGAAAACTCTTGGCACTTTTCAACTCATTTATTTTTGGATTTAATTGTTAGATTTTGGATATCTTTTAATAGTTTTCGTGCAAAATGAGAGAAAAATATATCAATTCTTAAAAATTAATCCATATAAAAACTGTGTTCTTACTTGAAATCTTTCTCATAATATTTCGAATATGAGATGGCAACATGGAAAGCAATTGCTATCCAAGCAAGTTAAAGTGAATTTTCCTTTTTCGTTAAACTTTTGAGGAAGGACAGCATAAATAAGTGTTAATCAAGACAGAAGCAAATTTTGCAAGCTAACTGTATTTTAAACCTTTTATTTTAGAGGGCAGTCGGTTGGAAAATGCTGTGGAAAAGACAAAGAAGAAGGTGTAAATGTACTGCGGCTTGTTGCTGTAAAGTCACGTTTTCTTTTTATTTCTATAATAGCTAGTAGCATCGTGTTTTTGTCCTAAACAGCCCTCGAGTTTTCAAAACCATGCAGCAACAGGGTAATTTTGATCAGCTAGCATGGTGAAGCCTGTAGCTTTGCGCTCCGTTTATTTATTTCTGTGCAGCGGTGTAGAGCGGTATATACGTGTTTTGTTTTGCAATATTTTAAAAAGATTAATCAATATTCATCATTATTTTACATAAATATTATTGAATTTCTCCTATTTTTGCAAAATGAAATCAGAAAAGCTATCATAAGAATATCAAGGAAGCACGTTCAAGGAATGCTAGCAGCCTTAATTTTCGGAAGAAGCAAACAAATGGCAAGTGGTAGTGCTGGATACAATGCGTGCATGGTTTTTCCTCGCTTTCGAATGGCATTCAACTTGACAGCTATGAGTGTTTCCTTTGATGGGGGTCAATTCAGATAAAGAATAACCAAATTCAGTGTAGATTTCTTGTAAAGTTGTACATGCAGCATTTGATCTATCATCTATCATTACAATCACAGCCCTCAAGTCTTAACAAGTCAATGGATCCAGGCCAAATCCAACCACAAACCAGCCTGTATCCAAAGTTTTCGTTTCCTGTCTAACTTGCAGAAAAGCTTAAGCTGCTAGCTAGCAGGGTATCCCTTTTGATAGTTGCGAAACTATATACCTTGAGATTCTACGAGCTGGCTAACCTAGCAAATGATACCCTTTTCCTACAAAACATGGGAGCTACAAGTCGTGCCACAATGAAAGCAAGGAAAAACCAAAGGATTCCATTAATTCCCACAATTATTCTGACCAAGATTCATGATCTCTAATCTGCTTCGTATGTTTTTAATTGACGAAACAAAAGCTAGCATTTGTTCATGCCATGAACTAATACAGCAAATCCATGTCATGTCACCTTATTGTGTAGATTGTAGAATCAAAACACATGCAAGATCTCTCATAACGTGGGACCCTTAAATTTTTATGATCGCACAATACTTTCCACATGTAAACACATGATGGGATGGCTTGTCCATCAATATTCTCACCAAAATAAAACCCCAAATCCACCTTCAACCAAAAAAAATAAAATAAAGAAAGAGAATACACTAATCAACCGGCAAAAACAAAATAAAAAACTATATCTAAACAATAAGATAATTCAATATATCATATAAGCTGTTAAATATTTATAAAAGAAGAAACAATCCAGTATCGAACCACCTTCTTGTTCCCTCTCTATCAAATTAAGTTTGAAATTAAAATTATCATCATTAACCCAGCTGAAATCCAATTACTTTAGAGAGGATACAGAAGGCAAAACTCCACTAATGAACAAGGACATACAGGTCATAGTTTAAAAAACAAAGGGTAGTTTCTTCGATAAAATTACCAAACCCATTAACCACCACGTTTGCTTTTATTATATGTAGACGCATAGTATTTTGTCAAAACCCGAAACAAGCAAGCAGCGAAAAAACCCCAAGCATTTAGCACCAAAATTTGCCCGTCAATGGCAGAGCTAGAGAGTCCAAAGATGATGCCAAAATCAATCACATTTCTCTCTTCTTTGCTTCAAAGGGTTGCTAATTCTAATGATCTTAACCTTGAATTTCAGCCGCAGAAGATTTCAGTCTTTCATGGACTAACCAGGCCAACTATCTCTATCCAAAGTTACTTAGAGAGAATTTTCAAATACGCAAATTGTAGCCCTTCTTGCTTCGTTGTTGCGTATGTTTATCTTGATAGGTTTGCTCAAAGACAACCTTCTTTGCCTATCAATTCTTTCAATGTTCATCGGTTGCTTATAACAAGTGTCTTGGTTTCTGCAAAGTTCATGGATGACATGTAAGTTCTTGATTCTTCTTTAGTGATGAGATTTGATTTTTCTTGGATATCGCTTCTTGGAATTTGTTGGTTCTTGCTCTGGTTTTAAACAATGTCGGAAACTTGAAATTCTTGAAATGGACACGCGCACACACCCCTGGATTCGCAATTCTCCAGTGCTCAAGGAAAAATGGAAGTTATTTGATCTCCTTGTAGAGGATTTATTTTCTTTAAATTGCTTCTGTTAATTTGAATTTGCTCAGTCATCTGCAATTTCATGGTCATTTTCTCTCTCTCATGATCCTATGATCTGAGTTTGGAACTCTATAAACCCAGCTAGGAGAAGTTTGGTTCTTTTTTGTTTTTTATTTATTTAAGAAGTTCTTGGTTTTTTTTCTGTAAAGTAGCACTTGTTTTTTTTCCAGCCATGTGACTCCCTGTTCTGAACTTTCAGCTAGCCACTTTAAAGTTTAAATGCATATGATGCTGATGAATCACAAGTTCAAAAAATAGTAATTTAAAGACCAGTATCTGTGAAAAATGCCTCTCAAGGCCTCCTGTTATCGCAACTACCTTCAAATTGTAAACTCATCTTCGAATTCTGACTCCGGTTTTGTTATTTTTCAGGTATTACAACAATGCTTACTATGCAAGGGTTGGAGGGATTAGCACAATTGAGATGAACTATCTTGAAGTGGATTTTCTTTTTGGATTAGGCTTCCATTTAAATGTGACTCCAAACACTTTCCACACTTATTGCTCCTACCTTCAGAGAGAGATGATGCAACAACCTTCTGTGAATTTAGCTGAATCTTCATTGAACTTGGGGAGATCACTGAAAGTCCACTTGTGCTTCAATGAAGATGAGACATCCCATCAACAACAGCAACTTGCTGTTTAAGCTATAGCTATAGCTTGATTGATTATAATCCCTAAAACATGTAGTTAGTTGCAGAGGTAGTGACTATCCCCAGTCTCCTCTCTCGTATATTGGATTGTACCAAACCAACTTGGTTTTTTAATTTTGTTTTGTTTCATGGGTTTGAGTTTCAGTTTAGTCTGTATGTACAGATGTGACTATCTTCTTCACAGTTTGGCTATCAAATTCTATCTCTCTGCTGTACCATTGACCTCCAAAATGTATTGGGTTGACTCTCTTTTTTTTGTTTCTCTTTTCATCGTGGATGATTGGGTTGATACTCCTTGTTTCTGTCCATGTTAGGATTCTCTGAACTTTTGGGGTGGGCACTAAAAAGCACAGGATGTGGCAATGAGCTGCTTGATTGGACAAAACTTTAGAAAGAAACACCAGTGGTGAGTGTAAAGGTTGTCTTGGTTAGTGACATGGTAGTTGACAAAAGAGCTCTGTTTTGTTGTGGTTCATTTTGGGAAGTGATGACAGATTGCTCTATTTGACAGTTGTACTTATTCTTGTAAGGGGGACAAGCAGCATGTGCAATCATGGACAACAACTCACTCTCTCTCTCACTTCCATTTTCATTCCACGTTCATCTTTCATGGCCAATCCTATCTTGTTATTGAACTTCTTGTCCAGACATTTTTATTTACCAGGTTCTCTGTAGAGTTGTGCATAGATTAAACTTAGTATATGTTTATGCTTGTTTAGGAGATGCACAGCCTTTTGTCCAAACATTTTTATTCACAAGGTTTTCTTTGAGAGATTGAAAACATGTCATGTATATTTGTTTATGAGGTGTACTATGTGATATATCCAGAGAGAAAAAACATAATCTTAGTTATGTTGTATTTATGAATTTTTTTAATAGATGGTTGAAAATCAATTCAATCTAAAATCCAAAAAAAAAAAAAAAACAAGGATCCACTTTATCTTTTACTATTTATTAATTTTGATTAAAAAAATATATGGATAAATAGTTAAACTCGTAATTATATAATTAACAAGACTATGATACATGTCAAAAAAATCACACCAATCTAAATAAACAATGATATAATTTATATTTTTTTAACCTTGAGTTTTTTAAAATAATTTCTGATAAAGTAAGTTTAAAATAAGTCATTTACTCATAATTAATATGCATAGATGCAAATTTAAGATTGATTTTATGAAATCGAATTGACTGCCACCTATATATTTGAACTTTGAAGAGCATAAAGCAACTTTAAATTAGAAAATGGAAACTGTTCTTTCTGCACGATGATGATTGTGAAAGTGACGCCGCATCTTCTTCTCTTCACCTTCGCTTGATTTTGTGGGCTGAGTCCAATTTTATGCTTGGCCCAAAGGAGGCTCTGGATTCCTTAATGGACTAGAAAACCAAAGCTGAGCGACCACTCTAAATCAAAACCCAAACCGCACAACCAACTACTTTAGTTCAAGCGTATATATGATGGGCGCTGAAGAAATAAAAAAGAGTTGTAATGGGCTTAGAAAATCTATAATGGGCTTGGAAAATCAATAATGGGCTTTTGTCGTGCGACGCTTTCAATTGCCGGTAATTATGTAAACTATTTGTTTCTTTTAAAATAGCCCGGAAGAAATATTTATTAGGAGCTTAGCCCATCCCTGGAAGAATAAAGACCTTCTAAAGTATTGTTTCTTCTTCTTCTGGAATAAAATGATTTTGAGTGCCTAAAACTTATATATGGATTTTATAATTGACTATATAATCTTTATTATTTAAATAAATATTCTATATTTTTATTTTATATAGTAAAGTGTTTAAGTGGTTTTTTTTCCAATCAAATACGAATATGTTTTGTTAAGTGATGAAGTATAATATTTAAAGCTGAAGTTTCGAAGGAGATGTAATGTCAAAGAGTCCAAATTGTATCCAAGACCTGGTTGAATATATAATTTTTTTAGCCTGAATATCTGATTTCCTCTATTATTTTAGCTTGAATTGATGGTAACAAAACAAAACCCTCCAGGAGGGCCCAGCCTGGAAAGTAGCTGCTGCAATCAAGGCCACAACTACTAGCAAAACATTTATAACTTCACTTACATCCATAAATTTATACAACACATGCTCCAATAATCGTAGTGCTTAACAAATCGAGGAATGGCTGGTTGAACAAACTGCCCTCAGTTGTCATTCTAGCTGCTGCTAAAGGAAGAAAAAACTTTGGCACGGGTTTGTAGCTGCAGCTAAAAGAAAAAAAACGTGGGCTCTGATACCAAATGATAAACTTGCTTTGTTGGAATTTTAAACCACGTCTTACTCAACATATTTGGTGGCTTTATAAAGCCATACAGAAGGTAATCGAGAACAAAATGACTGCAACAACAAATAACATGGATCATGGCCAAAGACCAGATCAGAACCCTGATATTTAGACAATATTGAAAACATAAAGCATATAACCGGAATACTAAGTCTACTTTGATAACATCGTAGACATACGGCGAGTTGCAAAGGCTACCACCCATATGACAAGCCGTATCACCATAGGTGCAGTAACAGCGACGAAGATGAGGCGAAAGGACACTGATTCGTAAGGTGTAATGCAATAAATCCCAGAACTGTAAGTGCCCATCATAGAAACTGTAGCAATCAGAACTTCCAAGAAATAAGGGTAACCGTAGGTTAGACATAACAAGAGAAAAGTGGAGGACATTAGTGCAATAGTGTTACATATCAGGAAAATCTGGAAAGGGACTTTCTGATCAGAATAAACAGCATGTCCAGCTTTATGTCCACCTTCATTGTCTTGCCAAACTCCGCCAGGTGGAGTGATTCCAGCTTGGAAAGTCACCGTCGCGATCAGCGCAGCACCGACCAGCATAACATTTCGGATGTCACCAGTTGTCTCTGTTTTCCATGGTGGTTTTGTTGGCGATATAATATGTTTTAAGGGGCTGGTCATTTTGCTTCTGTTACTGGTAGTTTCTGTATTTTGGCTTTGCATATTTAAGAGTAGTGATTTTTCATCTCGTCTTTCACTCAAACTCAGTGGGAATTTATAGCAACAACAGGGACTGTGTGCATTTGATTTTCATTCCAGTAAAGGTTCTTTTTCAGTAAAGTCTGGACCCATGAAACTTCCCGGTGGAGCGACTGTTTGTGATCATAGTTAATACATTTTTAAAAGTGCTTTTTTATTTAAAAATATTTATTTTTTAAAAATTATTTTTAATATTAGTATATGAAAATATATAAAAATATTTATTTTTTAATTTAATTTTTAAAACACGTAGCAGAACACCACTGCGTTTCAAAAGAAATTAAGTGCCCGTTTGGCACGCGGCCAAACCGGTGTTTTGGTTTTTTTTTTTTTTTTTCATTTTAAAAACTGGCGGTTTGGTGTTTTAGATCATTTTAATATGCTGATATTAAAAATAATTTTTAAAAATAAAAAATATTATTTTAATATATTTCAGTACAAAAAATACTTTCAAAAACTATTCGCAATTACCTTCCCATACTGGCAGGCACTAAAAAAATTGGCTCGCGGTAGAATTCGGTTCGGTGTTGTGTTTCTTTACTTTTAAAATTATATTTCCTATTGGAAGAGTGATGGAAGAATTGGAGGGGAAAAGTTTAAATGCTTGCTTTGCTTTATTTCCATATATCTGATTTTGCGCGGAAGTATGATTATTTTATTCAAGAACCGTCATCGCTGCCATGCCATGATTATAAAAAAAATTCTACGATTTAATATAGTTTAATCTGAAATTTATTTTTTCCCATACTTCTATAAATTATAATTTATATCAAATAAAAACTAATACTAAGCGGTTATTAACTATGTTATATTGTTTTTTTATACGAGAAAATATTATCTGAAAAACATATTTTATGGGCTCAGGTAAATGAATAAAATACTGGTTATCCCGAAAAATACACGTCTTGACTCGAACTCAAGACCTACTATACAAATCTTCAGTTCTTTACCACCACGTCACACTTCTCGTAAACTAATTATGCTATATGCTAAAAAGAATAATTTATAAAAGTATAGTGCCAAACTGAAATTAAAAGAAACCCATAAAAAATAAGTTTGTATAATTATCGCAATTAATGATAGTATATGGATTCATTAAATAAAATCTGATCTTACAATTTAAATATATATAATGTAAGAATTTCCCAACTAAATAATTTATTTAATGGTCAACGTTACCCAAGTCATTGAATTTAAAATTATATAGAACTGGCGTGAATCGTCACTGTCAATGTACAAATAGCCCCACCAGGACAAGAAAGACACAAATTCGGACAAAAGTTAGATTAATTGAGTTATTGTTTTGCAGATGGGCCTGGGGAATCGAGACCTGCAGTTATTTCTCACATCAACTACTTAAGGGACAGCTAAGAATCGAGACCTGCAGTTATTGAGTTATTATTCTAAAATACTTTTAATATTATAATATGAAAATAAAAAAATTATGGAATTTTTTTCTCATCAATTTTATTATTTCTGCTGTTATCAAGTTTAGTTTTTTTAATATTTATATTTTAATTTTTGTTGATGATCATTTAAAAAATAATATCATTTATTTTTTCTTTTTTTTTTAATTCTTCGTATATAGCTAAAAGAGAATATCCTTTTAAATTGTAATGAATAGTGATTTTCGATATTTATTATTATTTAAAAATATACTTTATCTTTGCATTTTTTTTAACCAGGTTTTCTTTTTTTATTTATTTTCTTATAACTGCAATGTTCTTATCAGCTTACACGCATTACGATCAATCTCTGGATCAATTTTTTTATATATTTTTTTTTATTTTTTTGTCACTTATATATTTTTTAGGTTTTTTAATATCTAAGATGTCCGAATCAGTTTATACCCACCATAATTTTTTTCCCCTAATCGCACTTTGAAACAACAGTGAACATTGATTTTTAGTGTTCATTGTTTTTTGAAAAGGTGTTTTCCCTTGTATTTTTTTTATTTTTTATTTTTTTATAACCAGGCTTTTTTTTTTTAATATTGTTAGGTATTGAAATTTCTAATTATTATTGATAAGATATTCAAAATAATGATAAATTATTATTTGATAAAATATTTTTATTTTAAATATGTCATTCTAATTATATATTTTGATATTTATTTAATATTAGCTTCTTAATGTGTGTGTGTATGTGTGTATGTGTGTGTGTGTGTGACCTGGGTTTTTTTGAAAAAAAAATATATCATTGTTCTGAAATATTTTTTTATATAATAACATTAGGAATTTGTTTTTCTAGCAATAATTATGGTCTCACCAATTTTTATTATCTCTACTGTTATTAAGGTTATTTTTTTTAATGTTTATATTTTAATTTGTGTTGGTGAACGTTTAAAAATTGATATTATTATTTTTTCTCTCTCTTTTTTAAATTATTTTTATTTATTCTTCAAATCGAATAACTTTTTAAATCTAATAATATTTATGTTTGTTTTGTCATTTATTGAGTTTTTTAATCATTTTTTTTGTTAATATTATTAGGTGTTGAAATTTCTAATTATCATAGACAAGGCATTCAAAATAATGATGATTATTTGTAATGTTTTTTATATATATAAATATGTGAAACTAATTATATATTTTGATATTTATTTAATATTAGCACCTTGACACACACACACACTCCTATTTATTTTTGTCAAAATAATAATAATTTACTATCAGTATTCTAAAATATTTTTAATATATTAATATAAGAAATAAATCTTTAAAAATAAAAAATAAATATTTTTTTAAATAATAATTACGATGCCATCGATAGTATAACCAACAATAATTAGAATATTAATTATGTATAGTAATATTTACAATGACAGCTATAATAATTTTGATAAAAATTTATTGGTCAATGCTATTTTCGTTAAAAATAATTTTTGTATTTTTTTATGTATGATATTTCATATCTTATATCACGAAAAACAAATATACGAAACCACACATAAAGAAGACACGTGGAAAAATTGTGCCAAATTATCTATAATAATAAAATAAAAAATTATCCTGCATTTCGTCACAGTCAGCATCAAATTTTTTAACATGTAACAAAATTGTTTATGGTTCTAAATTTATATATATATTATTTTTGGGAATTTTTTCCTAAAAAATAGGAGAGACTAGTTATATATTGTGATATGTTTTTTCATATTAACGTTTTAATATATATATAAAAAATTGAACTGACTTTTCTTTCAAAATCTCACATTAATTTAATCTCAGTGTTCTAATATTTGTTTAATATAATAATAGAAAGAAAAAATCTGGAAAAATAAAAATTGATAAATTTGAGGAGTTGTATTTTTGCTACATGTCCAATAAATTACTTGGCAAATAGATAAAATAGCTTAACAAATAATTAATAAGTTGCAGACAGACAATAAATAAATAAATTTCTAGTCAATTTGATCAATTATAGCTTTTCTATCTACTAATTAAATTATTGTCAAAGTAGTTAAAAAAAACCATCGATCAAAATTATTTGCTGCATAAAACAAATTATTCATCTAGCTACAATTCATTTATTATAATTTTATTATTTGCTATTTAAAAAATTTATGAAACAAATAAAACATATACAACAAACAACTAATCTATTATATGGAACACATAACTCATTTTAACAAAATTTTTTCTATTCCAATTATACAATCTACTTAAATAACTGCAAGTCTCGATTCCCCAGGCCCTACTGCAAAACAATTACTCAATTCATTTTAACTTTTGTCCGAATTTGTACCTTTCTTCTCCTGGTGCACGCGCGCGGGTGGGCGTGTGATTTTTCAAATTTAAATATAACAAAAAAAAAAAAGACTTGACCATAGTGGAAGACTTCGATGGGAAAAGTTAAAATACTTGCATTATTGCTTTATTTCAGATTATTTTATTCAGTAGCGTCACCATGGCCATTGCCATTACGAAGCACACAATGCCGTAAGCTCTGTGACATCAGCTCTGACAACGTTAAGAAACGAGTTCCCAAAATAAACAACATAATTTCTTTTCTATACTGGGGTTTTTTATATTGTGTTTTTAAAAAGATAAAAACATTCTATTTTAAATTTAAAAAAATTGATATTTTTATATTCTTTTTATATGCTAATATTATAAATATTTTTTAAAAAAATAAAAAAAATACTTTAATATATCTCTAAAAACATGATTTTAACTACTAAACCGACACTTAATTCCCAAAACAAGTTCGATAACTATAGTTAAGAAAACCTGACCGAAAGCTCAACCTAATCCTAGGCTCAGGTTAAAAATAAATACTTGAAACGACATCATATTTTGTAAGAAAAATTAAAGCAATGTTATTTTTCTAAAACCCTAGGTTCAAGCCCTGGGTCATCGGGGATGATTAACCAGGTTGCCTCATTGGATTATCTTATTTTTTAAAAAAAAACATGTTATTTTTCTAAAACTCCAGGCTCAAGCATTGGAAGACTATGGTTTGTTTAGTGGGAATTATGCATTTCATTTCCCTGTAGAAGTTATTTATAACTGCAATACCGTTATTTTCTCATTTCCTCTTCAATGTATCCAAGTGACACAACACCATACCCAACATCTGTTCATTTAATCAACCCTGCGAAATCTTTCATAAAAAATTATTTTAAAAAATTAATTTAAAATATAAAAAAAACCTTAAAAAATATATAATTTTTTAAGAGAAAAAACCTTAAAAAAAAATTTGGTTGAAAAATAAAATGATTGAAAACTACATAAATATACATATAAAAAACTACATAATTGAAAGTTTTCTAGGTTGATTATTTCGATCAGATGTATGGCATAATAAAAAAAATCTAGAACCATAAACCTTTTTTTACATGTTAAAAATTTAGGTTCTGGTCGCGACAAATCACGTGGTAAATGATTCGTATATTTTTTTCATTGTAGATAATTTGACTTAATTTTTATTGGTTTTATCTACTTGTGACTTTTTATATTTTCTATTTACATGATACTAATTCTGGAATATCATACATAGAAAAGCTACAAAAAAAAATTTTCAATAAAAAACAATATAAATTAATAAATTATTTCGATTATTATTCTCATTGTTATTATTATGATTGTTAAATTATCATGATTATTATAGTTATTATTATAATTATTATTGTGAATAATTAACTAATAGCATAAAACAACTTTAAATTAGAAAATGAAAACTGTTCTTTCTGCTCGTTGATGATTGTGATAGTGACGCCGCATCTTGTTCTCTTCACCCTCACTAGATGTTGTGGGCTGTATCCAATTTTTTGTGTGGCCCATACAGGAGGCTCTGGAATCCTCTACGTGCTAAAAAACCAAAGCCCACGCTAAATCCAAGCCCAAAGCGCCCAACCAACTAATTTAGTTCAAGCGTATATATGATGGGCGCTGAAGAACTCGAAAGAACTGTAATGGGCTGAGAATATCAATAATGGGCTTCTGTCTTGCGAGGCTTTCAATTCGCAGTCATTATGTAAACGATTTGTTTTCTTTTAAAATAGCCCGGAAGAAATATTTACTTGAAGCTTAGCCCTTCCCTAGAGTAATAAAGACCTTTTAAAGTATTGTTTCTTCTTCTTCTTCTGGAATAAAATGATTTTGAGTGCCTAAAACTTATATATGAATTTTATAATTGAGTATATAATATTTAATTTAATTTAAATAAATATTCTATATTTTTATGTTATATAATACAGTGTTAAAGTGGATTTGTTTTCAATCAAATACTTATATGTTTCGGTAAGTGATGAAATATTTAAAGTTGAAGTTTCGGAGGATATGCAGGTATTGTTTGACATTTTTCTTTTAAAAGTGTTTTTTAAAAAATCAAATTTCATTTATTTTATATTAAATTAAAAAAATTGATATTTTTATATTATTTTTATATGCTGATATTAAAAATTATTTTAAAAAATAAAAAAATTATTTTAATATGTTTTTAAACAAATAATATTTTTAAAAACAACACCGATAGAAATCTCAAACAGACCATTCCAAATTTTATCGAAGACTTGTTGAATATATAAAATTGAGTTTTTTATTATTATTTGAAGTTAGGGTGGTTGCTTTTTTATTTTAATTTTTTTTTTCTAATATAACTGTCTCTTACATTGGAAAGAAACATTTAATAAAGGGAAACAAATATAAAAAGTAGATGAAAAACAATAATTAATCATTGGGATTTGGTTTATAAATGAAATTTAGATCCGTGATGAATATCTGATTTCCTCTAATATTTTAGCCTGAATTGATGTTAACAGAACAAAACCCTAACAACACAGAAATAATTATTAAATATCAGGAGAGGCCCTTTAATCAGCAATAATAAAGATTAAGTGTTCGGTAATTTACTGATTTAAAGCAAGTAATTTAAAAATTACTCTATATATAATTAAAATATCAAATAAAAGGATTTATTTAATCTCAGCAACACGGGATCATACATGGCTAGTTATAGTTTTTAATAACAGAAGAGCTGACTAAAAGAGCAAGGCTGCTACAGCTGGAGGAGTTGCAGTGGAAGTAGAGATTAAAAGCCAGCATTAGCATGGCTTCTCTTCTTACAAAATGTAAAAGATCTACACCTGTTGATCACCTGCTTGCCCATTATTTCCTTCTCCTTCGTCCTTATTTTCTATTTGACTCTTACTCTCACCCGAATAGTATTTCTTGCAGAAATAACCCAAACACCTCATCAAAAAAGGCACTGAAGCTGCGATCAACAGATAGCGAAAACGCACAATTTCATGAGGAGTAACAGCAAAAACTGCAGATGCATAGGTTATCATCATCGAAGCTGTAGCAACCCATATTTCAAAATGGAAAGGGAACCTGTAGGTGAGAGATGTAATGACAAGTATACAAGAGGAGAGAGCCAAAGTGTTTGATACCAAGAAAATATAGAAAGCAAACTTTTGAGATGCATAGATTGCTCTTCCTGCATGTTCTCCTTCTTGCCAGACCCCTCCAGGAGGGTTCACCCCGGCCTGGAAAGTCACTGCTGCAATCAAGGCCACAACTACTAGCAAAACATTTCTAGCATCGCTTGGTGAGTCTCTGCTCTCATTATACTGAAACCTCTTGAACCAGCTCGCACTTCTTTTAGTAGCGGGTTTACTAGGGCAAAACATTTCTGCTAGGGCAAAGATATGCGGGAGATACCAGCTCTCTGGCTACCAAGAAGCTACACTGAATGAAGTAGGGGTCATCATATATATATAAAAAAACTCTACGTTTTAATATAGTTTAATCTGAAATTTATTTTTTCCCGTACCTTTAAAAATTATAATTTATATTAAATAAGTTTGTATAATTATCGCAATTAGTGATAATCCATGTCGGGTATCTGGGCCCCTCCAGGAAAAAAGTTAAAGTGAATTGAATTATTGTTTTGCAGATGGGCCTGGGAATCGAGACTTGCAATTATTTCTTACAATTATTTGCAGCTGAAAAGCAAGGGATATATATATAAAAAGAGAAGAAGTAGTGTGACCATATTTGTAGACCATGATGAGAAGACCCTGTGTTTTGGATAAAATGCGCGGCAAATTATATGCACCGATTAACAAGGTGTCTCAGAATTAGGTCCCTAGGCTCACCTTTACATCTTATTCTACAGCTTGAACCAGTGGCCGTGTGATCCCATGTGCTCAACTTGTTTTAAAGTATGGTTGTTCTTCAAGATCTGCTATCTTCAACTGGACTGCCCCCCCTCAACTGGAATAGTCTCTAATGACAAGGAATACTTGGAATTTGCTATCCACAATTCTACACCAAACACCCATTTTCCCTAGCATAAAAAAAAAAAAACTAAACTTCTTTGTGCTCAGATAATGAGAAAATACTTTTCAAACACTCAAACTACATGCAATTATAAATGAATTGAGTTGAAATGAAATTATACCGAATAATTTTTTTTCTATTTTCCCTCCCTTTATATGCAGCGTGGTTGCAAATAATTGCAAGAAATGACTGCAAGTCTCGATTCCCCAGGCCCAACTGCAAAACAATTACTCAATTCATTTTAACTTTTGTCCGAATGTGTACCTTTCTTCTCCTGGTGGGGCTATTTCTATACTAAGATATGAAAAATTAAGATTTGTAATTTTATTTAATCACCAATTCTGGAACCAATATATATATATATAATTGATTATATTCGAGTGACGTGGTGCATGATTTAAATACATATATGTGCGTGCACGCCCGCGGGTGTGCGTGTGATTTTTCAAATTTAAATATAACAAAAAAAAAAAAAAGACTTGACAATAGTGGAAGACTTCGAGGGGGAAAGTTAAAATTGCATTATTGCTTTATTTCAGATTATTTTATTCAGTAGCGTCACCATTGCCATTGCCATTGCCATTACGAAGCACACAATGCCGTAAGCTCTGTGACATCAGCTCTGACAACGTTAAGAAACGAGTTCCCAAAATAAACAACATAATTTCTTTTCTACACTCGGGTTTTTTATATGGTGTTTTAAAATATGTTTTTAAAAAGATAAAAACATTTTATTTTATATTAAAAAAAATGATGTTTTTATATCTTTTTATATGCTAATATTATAAATAATTTTTTTAAAAGTGAAAAAAATACTTTAATACATTTCTAAAAAAATGATTTTAACTACTAAACCGACACTTAATTCCCAAAACAAGTTCGATAACCATAGTTAAGTAAACCTGACCGAAAGCTCAGCCTAATACTAGGCTCAGGTTAAAAATAAATACTTGAAACAACATCATATTTTGTAAGAAAAATTAAAGCAATGTTATTTTTCTAAAACCCTAGGTTCAAGCCCTGGGTCATCGGGGATGATCAACCAGGTTGGCTCATTGGATTATCTTATTAAAAAAAAAAAAACATGTTATTTTTCTAAAACTCTAGGCTCAAGCATTAGAAGATTATGGTTTGTCTAGTGGGAATTATGCATTTCATTTTCCTGTAGAAGTTATTTATAACTGCAATACCGTTATTTTCTCATTTCCTCTTCAATGTATCCATGTGACACAACCCCAAACCCCAACATTTGTTCATTTAATCAACCCTGCGAAATCTTTCATATAAGATTAATTTAAAAAATTAATTTACAATAAAAAAATCAATTTTAATTGTTAACGAATAAATAAAAATTTAACAATAAAAGTAGTAGATAGATGCACATTAAAATTAAAATTGAATATTCTTCTTTTCAAACATCTCACACTTTTCTTTAATTAATTATGAATTAAATTAAAAAAAGGCTAGATGTTTGAGGCGGTAAAAGAAAAGTCCACACGCGAAAGAATAGTTAAGATCACATATTTTTAACAAGAAAAAATACATTTAAAATAATAATTATTATTATTTTAAATATTTTATCTATTATAAAATAATATATATAAAAATAACTAAATAATTGAAAGGTTTGTAGATTGATTATTTCTTTTAAATGAATAATATCATATCTATTATAAAATAATATATATAAAAATAACTAAATAATTAAAAGGTTTGTGGGTTGATTATTTCTTTCAAATGAATAATATCATAGAGATATAGGACCATTAATATATTTTCACATGTTAAAAAATTAGGTTCTGATTACAGTGAAGCGTGTGATAAGTGACTTGTATATTTTTTTCATTGTAGATAATTTAGTCTAATTTTTCCACCTGTTTTATTTACTTGTGGCTTTGTATATTTTTTGTTTACGTCATATTAAATCTAAAATATCATATATTAAAAAACAATTAACTTTTTTTAAATACAACAACAAAAAATAAAATAAATAACAAGACAAAATAAATATTATTAGCATCAAAAGGTCATTTAACCTAGAGAATAGAAAAAAAAATAAAAAATCAATTTTCAAATTATCATCACCACAAATTAAAATTTAAGGACTAAATTCAAAAAAACATATGATCCCAAAAAAATAAAAAATAATAAAAATCAAAAATAAAAACTAAAAGCATATACATATAAACATGAAAAAAATACGAATCATTTTAGAAATATATATATATATATATATATATATATATATAAAGAATTAAAAAAAATGCAAACTATAAGTACTGAAATGAAAACAAAATATACGATGAATTTTAATTGAAGAGCAAAAAAAAAAATCTAAACTTTTATACAAAAAATATTTAAGGATTTAAAATCAATTTAAGAATTAAAAGAATAAGGACTGAAATGAAACTTAAAAATATAATCAATTCAATTGAATGATAAAATTGAAAAAAATCAAAACTTATATCATAATAATAAAGGTCATATCAAACAATCAAAAAATAATAAAGTAAAATAAAAATATCATAAATAAAAAAGGTTTTTATGTAATTTAGTCTGCAAAAAAAAAGATAAAAAATCAACTCATCACCGTCGTATCTCCCACCACCATTCACATAATGCTTTTATCATGAAGGGATTTATACTTAATATAAAAATTAATCCTGTGAAGATTGCCTTTCTTACTTCTATATATATATATATATATATAAAATCCCACTAAATCTACCTGTAACTAAAATTAAGCAACTTCCACGTAGCAATGTTGTATTAGTGCTTTTGTTTGCATAAATATTGATTTTTTAATTTCAAAATCTTAATTATAAAATTAATTATCAAAATTGCAGATTGAGATGGTTGAACTATCAGAGGCCTAACATCAAGAGAGGCAACATATCATACTACGAAGAAGACTTGATAATCAGGCTTCATAAGCTGCTAGGAAACAGGTTAATTATTCTCTCTAACCCCTGTCCACTACTCTAATTACGAGAGCTATAAATGTTCATTCTATCATGTGTCGTGCGCTTTCGAGCACTACTGTCTGATATGATAGCAGTTTCCTGACATGTATATAGGTGTTCACTGATTGCTGAGAGACTTTCGGGACGAATAAATAATGAAATTAAGAACTACTGGAATTCTCATTTGAGCAAGAAAATTATAAACCATTCAAGCTAATAAAATAATAATAATAATAATTTAAGTTATCCTACATGAAAAAAGCTTCTATTTTCTAAGTGTTTATAATTTACATGGGGCTTCTAATATCGTAATTTGTAAATAAATGTTGTATATTTAACGAGTCCTCTTTTATGAGATTTATGAAAGTCTTTTATACGGTGTTGGGGAAAAAATCATTAATTATATCAAAGATGTATATTATTGAAAAAATTATAACGGGATTGATGACAACAAAATAATTATCTAAAATTATCTTTTTAATTAGTATTTCAAATCTTTATCATAATTCCTTAATGCCAACGGAATATCTTAGCAATTCTACTAATAAATTTATCCAGGGTATGATATAATGGTAAAGAATTTTGAAATTTACATAGTATATCTTTAATTCAAGTTAAGATTTTTATTTTTTATAAGAATATGAGATAACCGAGATTTTATTCACTTATTTACTCTATAAATACACTTTAGGACGGGGTTAAAAAAAATACTAATAAAGTTTTTCATTAGCGATTATATTTCGTAACATGTAAGGAATATCTGCCTCAAAAGTCTACGGCTTTTCCCACTGAGCAAAAAATATATTGCAAATTTTTTCCGATAGGTGAGCCCGAGAAGTGAAACCATGGGTAGCACCCATGTCCACCACCTTTCTTCTCTTCACCTTCGCTAGATTTTGTGGGCTGCGTCCAATTTTATGTTTGGCCCATAAAGCAGGCTCTGGACTCCTTAATGGACTAGAAACGAAAGCTGAGCGACCACTCTAAATCAAAGCCCAAAGCGCACAATCAACTAATTTAGTTCGAGCGTGTATACGATCGGCGCTGAAGAAATTGAAAAGAATTGTATGGGCTGCGAAAATCGATAATGGGCTCGGAAAATCAATATTGTATAGTTTTCATAATAATACATAATTTGAACAGCCAATATATATATATATATATATATATATCAAAAGATAACTGTGACGAAGTGTAGAGCAATTTGTATATTTTTTTATTATAGATAATTTGGATTAATTTTTCCACCCAATTTGTTTACGTGTGGCTTTGTATAGTTTTTTTTATGTAAAATTAGATCTGAAATATCATATATAAAAAAAACAGTAAAAATTAATTTTTAATAAAAAAAAAAGAAATAAAATAAATAACAAGGAAAAAAATAAATCTTATTAGCTTCAAAAAATTATATGACTTGAAAAATAAATAAAAATAAAAAGAACAAAAAAAATAAAAAATATCAATTTTCAAATGATAATCACAAATTAAAATTGAAGGACTAAATTCAATAAAAACATATAAACTCATTAAAATAGAAAATAAAAAATAAAAATAAAAATTAAGAGCATCTACATATAAACATGGAAAAAAATAAAAAATTATTTCAGAAATATATATAAAAAACAAAAGAATTAAAATAAAATAAAAAATTCAATTAAATGGATAATTAACGATGGGGCTTCATTTTAATTGCATCGATGCATCCAATCCACCAGCAATGTCTTAAGCTGACCGATGACATCAACTTTTGCTTGTGTTTTCTTAAAATTATATGACATGAGAGTGATGCTTGAGTTTGAAAACTAAAGAGAAAGTTTAATGAGATTGAAATAATGTTTGTAAATAGACACACGATACTCAATAAAATCAATATTGTATTTGGAAAGGAATGTTTTTTTTTATTGTGAAGAAATCTTATTCTTTATAAAAATCTATTTTATATATGTAGATGAATAAAAAATCATGCTGCAGTCCTTTTGTTGACGGATACGTGGGTATCATGGTCGCTGGCTGTTCTTATACAACATAAAATTACCTCTCCTCACAAAAATGATATTAAAAATCTTCATCTATATATATATATATATTGAAATGGTAAGATTTACCTTATTATATATATATTGAAATGGTAAGATTTACCTTATTTAATATAATGTTGCCACTGCAAGTTGTGTACAAAGACATATTTTTATCTGTCTACTCAATTATTGCAATCCATGCATGTCGATGCAATTGCAAGGCTTTTGTCCTTCTGTGGGAGACTCTACCTTTTTTTTTATTCTCTTTATGTTAATGAGGGGATCGGCACTCTGTAGTTTGCCCCACCTCGCAATCATGAGGAGGGTTATAAAGGAGGGTCTGGATTCCTTAATATGTAAAAATTAAGGTGGAAAACAGTTGCACTTGAATCAGGTCAATTTCGGTCCCAGTTTTTCCTCGTAAACAGCTGGTTTCTTTCGTATTATTTTTAACTTTTAAAATTATTTTAAAAATATAAATATATATACACATATTTATTTATTTATAATATTATATTAATAATCATAATTTCATAATTTAATGAATAATTTAAGTACATTGGATATTTCTTTTTATTTTCTCATCAAAGTAGTTGTAATTCTATCACGGACTAATTTTATACGTTAAGACTTCTGCGATCCCTGATTATTTGATCGAGAAACAACATTTTATAAAATAACATCTGAAAAAAATTAGTAATGCAAGGCAAAAGTTATAATGTGATATCTTTTAATATATTTATTTATATTTTAATTAAGTTTTTAGATTTTTAATATTAAAAAAAATTCAATAAGTAATAAACCTAGATTTATTCCACTCCTGCTCTCTCTCTCTCTCTCTCTCTCACCCCTCTCTTCTATAATTCTTCAAGTTGCTCAGATTAATTATATTATTAAAACAATAGAATATTGATCTAAATGTGTTTGATATTACGGTGTAAATATATATTTTTTAATTTTCAATAACAACACATTAAACTTAATACATAGATGAATATTAAATTATTTAATGTCATAACGTCGGCTATATATCCAATTGAGTTAATAACTTTGTTTCTTATAATCAGTTTTCATTTAATTAAACAGTATTATATAGAGAGAGAAAGAGAGAGTGTTGAATAAAACATTTGCTAATATTAGAAAACAATTTTTGACCCTTGGTAAAAAACCAATTAAGAATTAAACGTCATTCTATTAAAAAATATCATATATATTTTAAATGATTTCAATTGAAATTAAATATATTTCTCTTCAAACATCTCACACTTTTCTTTAATTAATCTTAAATTAAATTAAAAAAAGACTAGATGTTTGAGTCGGCAAAAAGAAAAGTCCACGTGTTAAGGAACGTAGAGATATAAATTGATCAATACCATTTTTTCTTGTCAAATAAAACTTATTATTATGAAGAACAACAAGTATTATCTTTGAAAAGTGGCCAAAGGGACAACATTTTTTCTTGTCACCATTTTCAAGCGACTTCTCCCTCATTTTTTCTCTCATTTTTCAAACTAGGGACTAAAATGTTAAGAAATAAGTACTTAGATGAGGATTGAAATTGCAAAAACTAAAGAGATTGCAAAGGAAGTAAAATGAGAGTGGATGGACTAGACAAAAAAAAAATCTAATGAATTTGAAATTATCCATGCAATTTCTTATTGGTTTACACTTTGATATATTTTTTTTTTTGTTAAAATTTCTCTTTTCTTAGCAAGATTTAATAATTCAGTATTAATTTGGGCATAGAAAGTTGCAATTGAAAATAAATTTTGAGGGTAAAAATTGATTTTTTCTAGTTACTATGAATTGTTGCAGTGATTTAGGGTAATGGGCCTATTTAGAAGAGCTGTTGCGGTAGTTTTTCAAAGTGCTTTTCGTGCCGAAATATATCAAAATTATGTTTTTTTATTTTTTAAAAATTATTTTTAACATCAGCATATCAAAATGAACTAAAACAATAAAAAAAATATATTTTTATTGGAAAAAAAAAATAGTGCACCACAGCAAACTTGCAGTGCAAAAGCTGCCCCAAACAGCTTCAATATATCAAGGAGTCAACCTGCTTTGATTATTTTTTTGTGTGATTTAACATTGAAACAATAAGTTTTAAAGAAACCTAATTTAGTCCCTAATCTACACACTCGATCTTAATTGGGTCTCAAGCCTATAATTTTTATCTTAAATGTTCTAAGCAATTCTCGTTCAGGCTCTTGTGTTAACGTTAATTAGTTTTTTTTAATAAATATTCATAAACAAACATTATTTTATTACATAAAATATTCCTATTCGATGGGTAATATTAACAGTATCCAATCCAACAATGTCTTTAAGCTTATTTATGACGTCGGCTTTTGCATATGTTTTCTTTAGAGGCATAATGGAATTTTATTACAAAAAAAAAATAAAAAATGCTCTGACCTTAATGCTTTTATCATGAGGGATCTCTACTTAATATAAAAATTATTCTGTTGCAGACTGCCTTTCTTACTTCTATTTTGTTATATATATAAAATTCTACTAAATCTACCAGTAAGTAAATTAATTAACTTCAAAAATCTTAATTATAAAATTAACTATCAAAATAACACAGCAAAAGTTGTGCTATTGTTTTTTTTTTAGCTCAGATTGAATATCAGGAGAGGCCCTTTAACAATAATAAATATTAAGTGTTCAGTAATTTCCTAATTTAAAACAAGTAATTTAAAAATTACTCCCTGCTGATAACTAAAATATTGAAATTAAAAACAATTAATAAAAGATTACAGGAGGTGGCTAGAAGAGGAAGGCTGCTACAAATAGAGGATTTACAAAGAAAATAAAAATAAAAAGCCCACAGACACTGAGTGGTCAACTTTTGTTCTTGTAATCTAACTTTAAACATTAAGTTTTAAGGAAAACCTAATTTATGCTCCTATCTATGTATTCAATCTTAATTAGAGGGGGAGAGGGGGAGGAGGAGTATACAAGGTTGAACTTTATTGAACGCGGAGGCGCATCACTAGTCTGAACCATTACTTTGGTGTTAGGAATCCTAAACAGCGAGCTGCAAAGGCTACCACCCATATGACAAACCGTGTTACAATAGGTGCAGGAGCAGCGACGAAGATGAGGTAAAAGGACTGTGATTCGTGAGGTACAATGCAATAAATCCCAGAACTGTAAGTGCCCAGCATAGAAATTGTAGCGATCAGAACTTCCAAGAAATAAGGGTAACCGTAGGTTAGACATAACAAGAGAAAAGTAGAGGACGTTAGTGCAATAGTGTTACATATCAGGAAAATCTTGAAAGGGTCTCTCTGATCAGAATAAACAGCATGTCCAGCTTGATGTCCATCTTTGCTTTCTTGCCAAACTCCTCCTGGTGGAGTGATTCCAGCTTGGAAAGTCACCGTCGCGATCAGCGCAGCACCGACCAGCATAATATTTCGGATGTCACCAGTTGTCTCTGTTTTCCATGGTGGGCTTGTTGGCGATATCATATGTTTTAAGCGATTGATCATTTTGCTTTTGTTACTGGTAGTTTCTGCAATTTGGCTTTGCATATTTAAGAGTAGTGATTTTTTCGTCTGGTCTTTCACTCAAACTCATTGGGAATTTATAACAAGAACAGGAACGGTGCATTCGATGGTCAACGTTACCCAAGTTAATGAATTAAAAATTATATAACACAAATGTGGATCGTGATTATCAATGCCGGGTAACTTGGTATACAAGTAGCCACACCAGGACAAGAGAGGTACAAATTCGGACGAAAGCTAGAATGAATCGAGTTGTTGTTTTGCAGATGGGTCTGGGTTTATTTGCGCCTCCGCTGAAAAGGAAGGGAGGAAAAGTAGGGGAAAAAGAAAAGTAGCGAGAGAGCATGCAGCCATGTTTGTTTTTTATTCCTTGAGATAGAAATGGTTGCTTCCAAGAAGTTTGTTAGCTGATACAGCTATGTGTTAGGGTATAATTTTGAAAATCATTCAAAAATCATTTTGAAAAAAATTAAAATAATTTTATTTTAAATTAAATTAAAATTTTGATATTTTTATGTGTTGATATCAAAATTTATTTAAAAAAATAAAAAAAAACTTTATTTTAACGTATTTATAAGTGAAAAGTACTTTAAAAAACAATCTCAACTATATTATCAAACAGTCATTAATTGATAAACGAATTAAGAAAATAATGAGTAATTTTTTAAAAATTACAGGCATTAATAATATTTTTTCTATTTCCAAGTAAAATTCAGTATTTAATTTAAAATCCCAGTATTTAACCATGGGTAGGATTAAAAGTACTTTCAATGCTAAATAAATGAATATTGTGCATGTATTTCCAATGCGTTTTTGACATCAAAATTCTCATTGCAAATCATTTGTGTGTGTATATAATTTGACCAAATTTTTCCTCCTATTTTTTCTACATGTGATTTCTTATATTTTATGTTTACGTGATATTAGATATAAAATATAATATATAAAAAAAGCTGTAAAAATATTTTTTTAACAAAAATAACAAGAAAATAAAATAAATGACAAGAAAAAAATAAATATTATTAGCTTAAAAACATCATTTGACTTGAAGAATAAAAAAAAATATCGATTTTCAAATGATCACAAACACAAATTAAAATTTAAGAATTAGATTAAAAAAGTACAACCTCAACAAAATAGAAAGTAATAAAAATTAAAAACAAAACTAAGAACATATACATATAAACATGGAAAAAAAAGGATTATTTCAAATATATATATATATATAAAGTAAAGGAATTAAAATAAAATAAAAATAAAATATATGATTAATTTCAATCAAATAACATAATTGCAAAAAAAAAAAACCAAACTTTTATACCGAGAATATTAAGGGATTTGAAACTAAACCCAAAATTAAAAAAAATAAGGATCAAAATGAAACCGAAATATATAATCAATTTCAATTTAATAATAAAATTGAAACAAATTAAAAACTTATATCATAGAAATAATAGTCATACTAGATAATCAAAAGATTAAGGACTGAAATTAAAACATCATAAATAATAGAATTTCCGTGTAATTTAACCTATTAAAAAAAAGAAGAAAAAAATTAACTAATTACTTTTATAATGAAGGGATTACATATCTGCACGTAATCGTAATTAAAATTGCTTTTACCTTAATGCTTTTATCATAAAAATTAATCATGTGAAGATTGCCCTTCTGACTTCTATATATATATATATATATATATATATATATATATATATATATATATATATATATATATATTCAACTAAATCTACCTGTATATATATATAAAATTCAACTAAATCTACCTGTAACTAAAATTAACTAACCTCCACCTAGCAATGCTGTATTGGTGTTTTTGTTTACAAAAATACAGATTTTTTTATTAAAAATTTTAATTATAAAATTAATTATCAAAATAGGACAACAAAATCTGTGTCATTGTTTTTTAGCTCAGTTTGAGTATAGGAGAGGCCCTTTAACAATAATAATTAGTGAGTGCTTGGTGATTTACTAATTTAAAACAAGTAATTTAAAAATCATTCTCTGCTGATAACTAAAATACTGAAATTAAAAACAATCAATAAAAGATTACAGGAGCTGGCAAGAAGAGGAAGGCTACTACAAAAGGAGGAAATAGTAATGAAAAGCCCACGGACACTGAGTGGTCAACTTTTGTTTTTGTAATCTAACTTTAAAACATTAAGCTTTACGGAAACCTAATTTATTCTCCAATATATATATATATATAACCTAATTTATTCTCCAATATATATATATTGACCTGGTAACGTTGACCATTCAATAAATTAATTAGCTGGGAAATTCTTGCATTATATATATATATATATATATATATATATATATATATATATATATATAATGCAAGAATTTCCCAGCTAATTAATTTATTGAATGGTCAACGTTACCAAGTCAATGAAGTAAAAATTATATAAAACAGATGTGGATCGTCATTATCAGTGCCGGGTATTTAGCGTAGCCACACCAGGACAAGAGGGGTACAAGTTCGGACAAAAGCGGGTGCATTGAGTGAGCACGAAGCCATCTTTGTTTTCTATTCCTTGAGATATATGGTTGCAAGAAGCTGATGGTTACAATTACGTGCTGTTTGAGGTGTTTCGCACCGCCTTTCAAAATTGATATCGGAAAAAAAAAAATAAATTAAAAAGATATTTTTATTTTATTTTCATATGATGATGTTAAAATTGATTTTTTTTAACAATGGGTAGGATTAAAAGTACTTTTAATGCTAAAAATGAATATTGTGCATGTATTTCCAATGTGTTTTTGACATCAAAATTCTCATTGCAAATCATTTTTTTTTTATATTCATTCTTAATTAGATCTGGATCAGACCTATAAATTTTATTAATAAAAGATACAAGAGAAAATTAAAGTTATAGTTATTAGAATACACACACATATATATATTAAGGGATTGATTTTGCTTTTGTCTCTGTATTTCTTCAAGAGTGGTGATTTTTTCGTCCTGAATAAATTAATAACAAGAGCAGGAACGTTGCATTTGATTTTCATTCAAGCAAAGAAAGGTTCTTTTCCATGAAAGTCTGGACCCATGAAACTTTCACGTGGAGTGTTGAAATCATTTAAGAAAGGTACAAGATTCTGCAGCAGCTACCCGTACGGGGACCGGAAGTGCTATTTTTAATTTATATAATTTTCTTTTTCTTTTGGTGTTCAGTATTTTTAATTTAATTTATATTATTATAGTTATCATTATAATCATTATTGTAGATAATCAATATTCTAATTATTATTAACAAAACTATCATTGTCACCATCATTATTGCTATAATCGTTATCAGTATTATGATACTAATCATTTAATAATTAACATCGTTATTTTTATTAATATTATTTTAATTATAATTAGTATTATTATCATTATTTTTATCATTATTGATATTCTTTATATTATTTTATGAGTTATTGTTATTAATTTATTATTACCATCAAAACCATAATTATTAACATAACAAACACTAACCATTACAAAAAAACTCAAAACATTTAACAAAAGAGTAATCAAGAAAAAAAATCTAAAAATATTATTATTCTTGTGTAAATAATGGAAAAAAAATAAAATTATCTCAGAGAATAAAAAACCTAAATTTTTTAACAAAAAATCAAACAAAACAATAAAATAAATAACAAAATAAAAATAAATATTATTAGCTTACAAAAATCATTTGACTTGAATATTAAATAAAAAAAAGAAAAAAGAGAAAAAAATATCAATTTTTAAATGATCACCAACATATATTAAAATTTAAGATCTAAATTAAAAAAAAAATACAGCCTCAACAAAAGAGAAAATAATAAAAATCAAAAATCAAAACTAAGGGCATATACATATAAGCATAGACAAAAATAGAGACTATTTCAAAAATATAAAAAAATAAAAGAATTAAAATAAAAAAATTAAATGTATAAGGTCCAAAATAAAAACAAAATATATGATCAATTTCACTTGAAGAACAAAATTGAACAAAATCTAATCTTCTATATAAAAAATATTTAGGGATTTAAAACCAAACCTAAAATTAAAAGAATAAGGACTAAAATGTGAATAAAATATATAATTAATTTTAATTAAAGAAAAAAATTGAAACAAGTCAAAACTTGTATAGCAAAAATCATGATCTTACAAAACAATCAAAAGATCAATAATGAAATGAAACCACCATAAACTAAGGGGACTTCTTTGTACTTTAGCTTGTAAGAAAGAGAAAAAAAAACAAAAAAACAAATGGTAAGTGTCACATCTCCTGCTATTATGGGATGACATGCGCATCATCATGAGTAAGAGGACATAACGGTGTATCCTATGAGATGTTTGATATATATTTTTCACAACTGCATATAACCACACGCGCCACTTGAAAGGAGTATGAGGAAGAAAACCATTGACGTGACTGTGAAACACACCAACAATATTTTGTAAAAAAAAATAATTTTAAAAAACTTACAATTATCTAAACATCTCTACAAAGATATTGAAGCTGCAATCAAAAGACAACGAAAATGCACAGATTCATGAAGGGTAGCAGCAAAAATTGCAGAAGCACATTGAAGCTGCGGCAACCCAAATTTCAGAGTGGAAAGGGAACTCGTGAGTGAGAGATGGGATGACAAGTAAAGATGTGGAAAATGCCAAAGTATTTGAAATCAAGAAAAGAGGTTTTCGAGACGCATGATTTGCTCTGCCAGCTCATGATGTTCTTTAACATTATCACCCTGCAAGACTCTCCTCCAGGAGGATTCACCCTGATGCGATCAGCTTGGCAATTACCAGAAAAACATTTCGTGCATCATTTGGCGAGTCACTATTTTTATCCAAGCAACAACTTATGATGCAAACATTTCAATCAGCACCTCTAAATAAGCTATATGCATGTAAGGAGTCAGAGGCATTACCTTAATTTCTTATAAAAAAATCAAACCATTATTTTGCAAAAAAGAAGAAAAAAGGAATGATTCAAGCATAGCTATAGAGTTCTTCAGGACTTGTAAGTTGATCCGTTAACTCGTAAACGCAGAGCCTAGCTTAGAGTAGGTTTTGTTTCGAACCGGTTTAGAGATTAGCCTTGTCAAACTTGATTGATCTAGTTGACCCGACGGAATAAGACCCGCCGAGTCAACTCTAAAATGTAAAGCGTCACGATGATTAAGGGGAAAAAAACTTTTAGCAGCACGGGACTGATTTAAAATGTGACGGTGATTTAGGAAAGAAAATCGATGGCATTGATGAACTGTAAAGCGTCATTATATATTTTCGGTTTCGACTTGTCACCTCTAGACTCCCTATTTTTGCGTTATTTTTTTCCACTTTATTTTTAATTATGGTTCAAATAAGGGGTAAAAATGTTCACGACAATACATATTTTGTTTCCTGTGTCTCCTAGTAAATCAACCACCGAGGAACATCAAAAAGAGTTAGGGTGAGGCTCGGAAATTCTTATAACAGATACCTTATCAGGTTCACTGAGGATGCAATGCCATGTACAACGTTTTGCCACAAGCTTTTACATGGGTTTTTTTAATGTTTCTGATACATCCACTAGGTCGCTGTGCAATATCTGGGTTGGGTTTATCAGCATGTTTGTTCTTGTTATAATAATAATAATAAAGGGACCAATTATTGGAGGAAACTAACTTTAATCCTTCAAATGCATTTCTCGCACAGGGCACATATACAGAGGATGCATAAAGATTTTGTGTATATAATAATTTTATTAAAGATAAAGTTTTAATAGTTTAAAAAAGACAGGGTGGTGGGGACACCAGACACCTACCGTAAACTACACAAGTATATGGACGAAAACAACGTAGGATGAGCCAATCTACCACACTTTGATCGGGAGACCAAGCCCATTTGGACCCATCTCATTGTTATTTTATTTATTTGAAATTATTGATGTTAAACATTTTATTTGATGGGCCGAGCCCAATAATTTTATGTTTTAGGGTTTTATTATTTATATGCTCTTCAATAATTTTGGAAGGGACTTTTTATGAATAATGAAATTATGCATACTTTGCAAATCCTCCAATCCCCTCTTCTCTCTTCTTAGGCTTATTTCTTTCTCTTTTGCTTCATTTTACCTCTAATCTTTTTTTTTTTATTGCTTAACTCATATTATCGTTCTTTGTCCCGCATCACAGGGCCTCAAGGTAAGAGCTATAAAACTTTAATGTGCTTACGGTAAGTTTCTTATTTACACAGATGAGAGTATTTATACAAGATTAGCAGCAGCCATAGACTCCTGTATTTGAAGGAGAGCTAACTGACTGATAAGGATAAGAATGATTCAAATTCAAAGAACACTAATCTTAATCTATAACAGTAGTCAATCTTCCTGAAGATATGTTCAGCTGGCTAACAAGAGCTAGGTTTATAAGAAGCCAGAGCTGCCCACCTTGCAATAGCGAGGGTTATAATCTAGGTAATAGTTCAAGGTAGACGAAGTAAGGAGAGATGAAGAATCTACTGAATTGATAGATTGACGCTTCAATTTCTAGCTTCACCTCTTTCCAGAGGTTCCATGGATGTGAATTTTTCGATGTTTGATTAACATTCTTGTTAATGTTTTTCACTTCAACTTGGCAAGTCGAAGCAGGATCGATTTGTTGTGATATCCATAGCTTTCATTGCTCCTGCTTGCTGGAACATCTCAAAGATACTAATGTCATTGTAATCACCTCCACTTTAAAGAATAAAATCAAGAGCATCCTTTGCTGTGAATCCACTTGCGTTAATAGAATTTACCTCTACTCCGTAAGCAATGGCCCTTGACCAATTAATAGCCCTATAGTCTGAATAAAGAAACAGCATGCAATGAATGCTTCACCCCTGCACATAACTATGGTGTTCATGTGATTTGAATCAAACCCAGCTCTAAGAATGCAAATCAAGCCTCGAGGACTATTGTTTCAATCAACACACACACACACACACACACACACACACACACACACACACATGTTTGTATCTGATATTCACAGATTAAGGTACTATATTTTTCAAAGGAATCAAAATAGTACAGAATAACTTTCTCTTACCTCATGTTGTTTTCTGAGATCAAGTTTCTTCATCTCTTCAATCAAAACCTTAACAGTTTCAACCTGGTTACTCTTTACAGCTACATGAAGCACAGTTTCACCGCAAGCGGTTACCTCTTTAACAGATTGTGGGCAAGCACGTACTAATTTTTCACAATATCAACTCTTCCCTTCATTGCTGCAAAATGAAGTGGTGCTTTGCCATCTTTCCCCTTTAAAAGACAAACCTCATATCCTACCTTAAAAACTCTCTCACCAGCTCTGCATGCCCATCTGAGGCGGCGATGTGGATAGGACTAAAACCATCTTGATTTAGCTCCCTGATATATGCTGGCTTTTGGCACGCTACTCCTCTTGTGATTTCGAGTTGGCCAGCTAATAATGATAGGTGTAGAGGGTTCTCTGTTGAGTTCAAAGAAATGCGGGCAAGTATAAGTGGATCTTCTGCTAGTAATGAGCGAAATGCTGTTATATCACCAGAAAGAATGGCATCAAACAATCTTGAATCCATTCTAATTGGAAGCAATTATCTCTCTGTACTAGTTTAGTTTTCGAGGTAAATGACAGTTACAATGTATTTTTTTTACTGGGCGTCTCTTTCCCTTTCTCGCTCTAGAGAGGGCCTCTATCCTCTGCATAACAGCTCTATCCAAGTTTTTTTCTGAAAAAAAAATCGATTTTCCTATACTAAATACAATACAAAATACATTATTATTCCAAAAGTAGGTCCAGTATTATCAATTTAGCAAAAAATAAACTACATTAATCCTAAACCAAAAGCAACAAAAAATATTCAATCTGTTTGTTTTTGTATTTGATATTGTGAGTGTCTTTTAAAAATAATTTTTACTTATAATACATTAAAATAATTATTTCTTAGTTTTTTTCAAAAATTTAACATCAACATAATAAAATAAAAAATACAAAACTATCAATTTAATTAAAAAAAATCAATTCAAATACACTCCTGAAATATATTCAAACACAATTTAAAATTCATGAACAATCTGTAAATTCTCTAAAAATCAGAGCACAGGAGAAACAAGCAGTCTGGGCATGCACAGGTCATGAAGTCCACCAATGTTGTCAAAATACTTAGAGAAATCATGGGATTTCTTCATTTCTCTGCAGCCAATAAAATTAGTCCTGTAAGAAATTTTCTTGCTTGTCTATGCGTACCACTGTATGGTGATCTAGCTACTGAGAATTTACGTTCCAAGAGAGATTTTACTCAATTCTGTCAGCTTTTGTTCTGTGAAGTTTTCAATGTGGAGGCTAAAATTGAGATATAAGATGGAGAAAGCAAATAGACTTACCTTACTGTTCATGTCTTCTTTTTCCTCATGAAGAGCCTCCTTTCCGAGGCCCAGAACACTAGAACACCGCATAATAATACTTGTAAGTTTTAAGCTATGTTAGTAGACATGCATAAGCTTTTGAAGATACCTCGCTAGCACCTGTTGCTGGATTGTTTTTGACAATGCAGAACGAGGATTTTAGTTTACTTCTGCACGCAGAGAAGTCATGAGAGAATAGGCGAACGGTGGTTGGTCCTGAAACCGGTGCTTCTCTTAACTACTGGAAAGTGACAGTCAAATAGAGGGCTTCTTCTTTTTTTATTTTTGCATCGCAATCAGCAGATAATTGGCGTGGGCGGCGAGCTCTGTTAATGGCTTTGGCTGCGTAATCTGAGGCTATTAGAGACGGTCTAAGGAAGAAAACATGCAAGAAAATGCAAATAGAAGAAGAAATAGTAGAAAGGAGATAATCATCACCCGTGAAGCTCCAATGGAAAAATTAATCATACAAAAAGCTTGAGAGAGGAGCCGGATAGAGATGGTCTTTCGAGGCGATGAGAACATGGATATCTGAATCAAGCTGGATAACAAAATATTAAAATCAAAGGCAAACTCACCGCTGCCATTGTAATTATTATTTTGCCCTTTTCGAAAAAATCAAACACCTCTTGTTTTGGGATATTCAATCCTTTTCAGATTACCCCTTCAATCATTAAAAGAGGGGTATAAATATACTTTTCAAATTTCTAAGCACCTTAAAATTATATAATTGTCTCCCAAATCAAAAAAAAATTATAGTTTGAATTTAACATTTTATATATATAAATATATATATATATATATATATATATATATATATATATATATAAATATATATATAAATATATATAAATATATATATATATATATATATATATATATATATATATATATATATATATATATATATATATATATATATTTTGGATATTGGTACTATTAATTTCAATCATTTTTTTGAGGCGAAGATGACTGATAACTTATAATAATCAAAGAGATAAACTTTGATTTTGAATATTTCAATATATATTTATAAAATATAAATAACTTTTTTATATATATTTTAGGTTGTATAAAAAACTATGTAAATGAAAGCAAGCCTTTATATGGGCTCATGGGCTTGTCATACCGTGAAGCCCTACTCGAGGCCTGCTTAATTTCAGTATATACGACACTTTTAAAAAGCATATCCACAAACCTTATCTTAGCGACAAACATGAGAGTTCCTGGAATGTTCTCTTCTCCCCACTTTTCTTCTCCAAAAGCAACAACGGGCATATCCAATCAGCACCACACGACGAACAGAGGAAGTCAAATGGAAGCACAGTATCAGAATTGCCGGACGATTGGCAGAAGGAAAAGATAGCCACTCAGGATAGAAACACCGGTTCAACCACCGTTCACCAAACTCTCCTCCACTAGACGAGTCCATCCCTTCGACTCCTCACGATAGGAGGGCTCATACCGATAACCTCTGGAAGATTTTTAATTAATAACGAAATCTTTAATTAATAACGAAATAAAGATCGAGAAGAGGTTGATTTTTTAGTTAATCGATTGGGCTAGCCAGCTTGCCAAGCCTCATGCCCACAGCGCCGTCTTGTTTTCGTCCTTGGTAGCGTCTTTCCTTGTAATTACCGTAAGGGTTTGTAATGAATAATTGCTCTAATAGTGACTAAGCGGTTCTTGTTTGGTTAATTTTTTTTATTATTATTTTTGATATTTTTATATCATTTTGATGTGTTAATGTCAAAAATAATTTTTAAAAAATAAAAAAAAATTATTTTGATATATTTTTAAACAAAAAATATTTTTAAAAGCAACCGTAACCACACTCTCAAACACCTCCAAGACTTTACCTCCGGCTGAGATATCAAGCTACTTTTAATTATTTTTAATGCTGGCACTTTAAAATTATAAAAAAAATATGAATAATAAAAACAGAAATTACCAATCTGTAATACTTTCTAAATTTCTAATCGATCGGGTATGCCCACTTGGACAGATCGGGTATAGGCCTATAAAAACAGGGTTAAAATTGAGTCAATAGTGTTACATATCAGGAAAATCTGGAAAGGGACTTCCTGTTCAGAATAAACAGCATATCCATCTTTATGTCCATCTTTGTTGTCTTGCCAAACTCCGCCAGGTGGAGTGATTCCGGCTTGGAAAGTCACCGTCGCGATCAGCGCAGCACCGACCAGCATAACATTTCGGATGTCACCAGTTGTCTCTGTTTTCCATGGGGGGCTTGTTGGCGATATAATAAATTTCAAGGGATTGATCATCATGCTTATCTTACTGGTAGTTTCTGTATTTTGGCTTTGCATACTTAAGAGTAGTGATTTTTCGTATCGTCTTTCACTCAAACTCAGGGGGAATTTATAGCAAGAACAAGGATGGTGTGCATTTGATTTTCATCTGGACCCATGAAACTTTTGGGTGAAGTAACTGTTTGTGATTAGAGTTGAAGTTGTTTTTATTTTTATTTTTGTTAAGAAATATATAAAAATAATTTTTTTTATTTTTAAAATTATATTTGACATTATCATATAGAAATGATATAAAAACAATAATTTTTTAATTTAAAATAAAAAAATAATTTTTGTTAATGTTTTTTCTTAAAACTTTTAAAACGCAATAGAAAACAAAGGAAATCATTTGAGAAAGGTACAAGATTCTGAAACAGCTACCTGAACAGCAACGGGAAGTGCTATTTTTTTTATAATATCCTTTTTCTTTTGGTGTTTAATAATTTAGAATTAGGAGGGACTGAGACTCCCTGTTAGCACATGAGACGTGCTGCATCGGTATATTATACACATTAATTACTAAGATATGAAAAATTAAAAAATCTAATTTTGTTGAATTACCAATTCTGGAACCGTCCTTGTTTTGATTGAAAATAAAATTGATTAATTTACGTAGTACATGATTTATATACGTGTGTATGTGATTTTTCAAATTTAAATATAAGAGGGTGTTTGGAATTGAGTTTGTACCGAAAGTTTAGAAATAGTTGAGGGTTGGGGTGTTTGGTTAAGGGAAAAATGTGAAAAAAACTGATGGGTTCCATCTATAAAATAAATTGAAACACTGGTTTACGGAAAGTAGGTGAGGTTGGGGTTCTTGGGTATATACAAGTGTGTGTGGATATTAAAATAATTTTAAAAATAATTACAGTAAATAAATATATTAGAAGTAGATCACAATATAATTTTTGTTTTGCAATCCTAATTTTATTTTAGATGATATTTTACTATATATTGTTCCGGAATCGCAGAGGTCTTCACGTATTGATTTATAGTTCATGATGAAATTACAAGTAGTTTGATGGAAGAGTAAAAACAAGTGTCTAATTTACTTGAATTATTAATTATATTTTATTATTATAATTATTAAATATTTAAAAAATAATATATATGTGTGTGTGTTTACGCGCGAGCGCGCATATTCTTTAAAGTAATTTCACAAGTTGATAGTAATACGAAAAACATAATAATTAAACATACGAAACTGTTTTTTATCAACCTTAAACTTAACGACAGTTTTAACCAAACACTTCACTATTTATTTTGAACCTCAATAAAAGCGCTCTTTATTAAATATTTTTTTTCAATCTCAATCAGAATAGCAACCATAATATCAAATAAACCCTAACAAAAAAAAATTTTTGGCTCGGCGGTAGAGTTAGGTTCGGTGTTTTTTTACTTTTAAAATTATATTTTTTATAGATTTATTTCCATATATCTGATTTTGTGCGGAAGTATGATTACTTTATTCTAGAAGCGTCATCACTGTCATGCCATGATGAAGCACGCGATGCCGTAAGCTCTGTGACATCAGCTATGCTAATGTTAAGAAACGAGATCCCAAAATAAATAACATGATTTCTTTTCTAAGTTAGTTCCCAAAATGAGTTCGATAACTATACTTAAAAAAACCACGCTATTTATAACTGCAATGCCATTATTTACTGATCATTTCCTCTTCAATGCATCCGAGTTACACAGCTTTCGTATCTAAAATTCCAGTTTTGCTTTTGTTAAGATGCTAGTTGAAAGAGATGGCGGGTAGCTTGTCCTGCTGCTTTATAAATATTATATAAAACACGAGTGAATCGTGATTATCAATGTCTGGTATCTGGATATACAAATAGCCCCACCAGAGAAGAAAGGCACAAATTCGGACAAAGTTCGAATGAATTGAATTATTGTTTTGCAGATGGGCCAGAGGAATCGAGACTTGCAATTGTTTCTTGCAATTATTTGTACCCACGCTGAAAAGAGAGGGAGGAAAAATAGAAAAAAAGTAAAGAAAAGTAGCGTGAGTGAGAGGAAGTAAATTGATAAAAGCTATTTTGGATAGTTAAATACTTAAAATATTTTTTTAAATAGTTTAAATATTTTTTTTTTGTTTATGTTTACTCCAATTATAAAAGCTATTTAGAATAACTATTTTTTTATATATCATTTTAAATATGGTGCAATTATTTTATATATAATTTAATTATGCAATCAATTATACAATTAATAGGAGTAAATTATATAATTAAACAATCAATTATACAATTAATAGGAGTAGATTATACCACCATGAGAGGCTCACCTGCCACTGCAGCCGGGTAGAGGAGGTCAAGATTGTTTTTCTTGACGTTATGGCGTCTAAAATGACAGTCTGCGGGGGCCGGGAGGAGCTCTTAAAGTGGTAGTCTGCTGTTGTGTTCGCGCTCCTGCTGGTGCTGTGTTCACGTTGAGCATGCCAAAAAGAGAGAGGCGATGGTGATTGACTGTCTGCAGCTTGAGAGGAGAGAGAGGGTTGCAATGCAAGGCTAACAGTGAAGATGGAGAGGGAGAATTGTCGCCAGCGATGGAGATGATGGGCTACTATTTTCGTAGCCGAGGGAGGCGAGAGGGGGCTTTTTAGAGAGAGAGAGAGCTATCATCTGGGAGGGAGAGGAGAGTTGCAGCGGGAAAGAGAGAGGAGGGAGCCTATGTCGGCGATGGAGCTCCAACCGTAGATGGGCTAAAATGCTCTCGTATGTCGTGTGTCTATGTTCATCCCTATTTTCCCCAGTTTTCACCCCCTGTATATTTTCCTTTCAATCCCCATTTTTTTCCCATGTTAAGTGATCTCTCCCTGTCCCAAAATTTCCTCTGTGTTCTCTTCTCTTTGCTTTGTTTTCTCCTGCTATTTATAAGTTAAGGAAGTAAGGTGCAGGTATAGGGATGGTGTCAAGGACATGATGTATTAAGTAGGAGTGGTGGCAGCATGGTTGCTGGCATGGTGCAACATAGTGGAGCATGACTGCCGATAATGCCTTAACAATTTTTTTTTTAAATCATAAAATTGACCGAAGAAAACGGGTGGTTACAAAAATTGGTTTTTCGACGGAAAGAACGATGTTTTTATATTCAATTTTGGCTTTCGATTTCACCCAAAAAATTTCATCACCGAAAATTTTGATATTCTCAATTTAACCCGGATTAGGCTTCTAAACTTAATTTCTCACCAATTCACCCTTTAATAAAATTAATTTGACCCATTAAAAATATAATTAAGCCCTTGCGCTTAATTAAATCCTTCAATTAGGCTCTCAATTAATTCTGAAGTATAATTACACTTTAAATTGATCGACGACTAAATCAAATTGGCCCATAAAAAAATAATTATGTCTTTCGACTTAACTTTTATGTAGAATTATCAAATAATAATTATTTTAGTCTTGAATCTACATTTTTTTTTATTTCTGGGCAAAAAAGAGATATGACCGGGCTTTCAAAAATGTCCAAAATTTTCACCTTGATTTTTCTACCGACAACAGACCCTTTTATTTTATTTTTGTTATTTTTTGTATATTTTGGGGAATGACCCATAAATTAAGTTATGACAAAACATTATAAAAATAAGAACATGTCATGAATTAATAAAATCTAAAATTATCTCTAAACAAACTCAATTTTTCTCGGCATGCAACATAAACCACACATCCAAATACATATTGTCAATAAATCCTAAATCCACAAATCCTCACCTACCCATATTTTGAATACATTTTTTTATATTCAATCTTAATTAGATCTCGATCAGACCTATAAATTTTATTAATAAAAGAAACAAGAGAAAATTATTCTCTTGTAGCTCCACCTTTTGGTTTAAAAGGCTAATTATTCTCTCTAAACCCCTATCCACTACTCTAATCACGAGAGCTATAAATGTTCATTCTATCCTGTGCCGTGCGTTTTCGATTGTCTGATATGATAGCAGTTTCCTGACATGTATATAGGTGGTCACTGATTTTTGGGAGACTTCCGGGACGAACAGATAATGAAATTAAGAACTACTGGAATTCTCATTTGAGCAAGAAAATTATAAGCCATTCAAGCTAATAATAATAATAAAAATAATAATTTAAGTTATCCTACATGAAAAAAGCTTATATTTTCTAAGTGTTTATAATTACATGGGCTTATAATATCATAATTTGTAAACGAATCATCTCTTATGAGATTCATGAAAGCCTTTTATACCGTGTTGAAAAAAACCCATCAATTGTATCAAAGATATATATTATTGAAAAAATTCTAAAGGAATTGATGACAAAAAATAATTATCTTTTTAATTAGTATTTCAAATCTCTATCGTAGTTCTTTAACGCCACGGAATATCTCATTAGCAATTCCACTAATAAAGCTTTTCATTAGCGATTATATTCGTAACATGTAAGGAATATCATCATTGTTACTGCCTCAAAAGTCTACGGTTTTTCTAGTTATGGATTTAAGACCTCTATCATTCTTTCCTAGTATTGAAACCAGGATTTTTCATATTGTTTTGTTTTGGCTAATATGATTGTGCTGAGTAAAAAACATAATAAAATAATATTGTTTTTGTTTCATTTTAAATATTGGTTTATATTAGAAATACCAACCAAAATATCCCAGAATCACTCCGAGTGTGCTGATTCGGCTAAGGGAAAAAATTTATTCCTGTGCCTCTCTCGCCCACTAGCCGAAAGACCAATAATATATTTCATTTCACTGATTTCACCTATATATAATGTGATTTCATTTTATATATATATATATATATATATATATATATATATATATATATATATATATAATATTGTGAACCGAATACACACAATCACTATTATATATATTATTGTTTATGAGATGTATTGAAAATACAAAAATAAAAATTAAAAAATATATATTATAAAAAATAAAATGGTGTTAAATTTGATTTTATAAAAATAAAAATTATATTTAATTTTTTTGCTTTTTATTTTTTTTAGATATATAATTAATTAATTAATTATATATAAATAGTATAATCTCGAAACAGTCGAAACATTTCAAAACTAAAATATTTTATATCAATAAAAAAATAAAATAGCAACCGAAATGATATTAACAACCTAACTGAAACTCCCGACATGGTCTTAAACTTGTTTCTCACTCAACAAAAATATATTGCAAACTTTGTCCGGAAGGTGAGCCCTGAGAAGCGAAACCATGGGCAGCACCCATGTCCACCACCTATCTTCTCTTCTCCTCCGCTACATTTTGTGGGCTGCGTCCTATCTTCTCTTCACCAAAATATATTTGAGCATGAATGCTAATTTCAAAAGAAGTTTCCATAAATAGAAGTGGTCCTGTAGGAGTCAAAAAGCCATAATAAGCTAAGATGGTAATTGGCAAAATGTTTTTGCACTCATAATATTATCTTGGAATCCTACTACACCAGCAACAATATTCAAGTCATCAATGTACATTGATGGCAGTATACCAATGAAGTGTTTGAGTAAAGAAGAGTTTGAAAATATAGCCTAAAAAATGTTTTTTTTTTATTTTTTTTTTAAAAGAAGAAGCAGTGGCTGGAAATGTTGATGCAATGCATGAATAAAATCATGGCTAGAACACAGCTATAAAATGGATACGATTTTGAGACATCAACTAAAGAACATGCAAACTGAAAATAATGATCTGAATGGTGTAGAGTTTGCAATGCCAACAATCTATATCAGTAGCCCAAACTTTATAGAGTTTCAGTTGGTTGCTTACAATCTCAACAATCCATAACGTAGACTAGCTGTTTGTTGAAAGGTTTCATCAGCCCCATCCAAACTTATCAATTATGAAGTAAGTTTTGTTGCCCTGTAAAAGCTATTGACTTTGAAAGATTTGTCAATTTGTTTTTCAAATTTTCAACAATTGAAAATTTGTTACTAATTGAGTGCTTGTAAATTAAAAATAAAAATCACATGGTGAGGTATTAAATCTTAATTTCAGGAGAGATTTGAGAATCTAAGAAAATAGAGGAGTCATTCCCATTCTCAAATTACATGTTTATATTTAATAGTGTGGTTGATGTTGTTTTTAAAAATATTTTTTTATTTAAAAATATATTAAAATGATTTTTAAAAAAAAATTATTGTTGACATTTATATATGAAAATGATCTAAAAATATAAATTTAAAATAAAAAAATATATTTCTTTTTCCAAAAACACAGCAAACATCTAACCTTACAAGTAAACAAAGAGACGAGAAATACCTCTTAGGTAGGAAATGGAGCCATCCATTTGGAGGCCCAGCTACTGGAAGTACATTGCAGACCACATGTTTGGACAGGCTATTCAAGGCCTTTTGGAAGGGGGGAAATTTATATATATATATATAGAGAGAGAGAGTGTTGAATAAAACATTTGCTAATATTAGAAAACAATTTTTTACCCTTGTTAAAAAACCAATTAAGAATTAAACGTCATTATATTAAAAAATATCATATATATTTTTTTAATTATTTTATATTTAGTGATTTCAATTGAAATTAAATATTTTTCTCTTCAAACAGCTCACACTTTTCTTTAATTAATCTTAAATTAAATTAAAAAAGACTAGATGTTTGAGTCGGTAAAAAGAAAAGTCAAGGAATGTAGAGTTATAAATTGATCACAAGTAAATCCATCTCGTCAAATAAAACTTATTATCATCAAGAACAACAAGTATTATCTTTGAAAAGTGGCCAAAGGTTTACACTTTGGTATATTTTTTGTTGTTAAAATTTCTCTTTTCTTAACAAGATTTAATAATTCAGTATTAATCTGGGCATAGAAAGTTGCGATTGAAAACAATAAATTTTGAGGGTAAATTGATTTTTTTTAGTTACTATGAATTGTTGCAGTGATTTAGGGTAATACATCGAGGAGTCAACTTGCTTTGATTTTATTTTTTTTGTGTGTGCGTGTGATTTAACATTGAAACAATAAGTTTTAAGAAACCTAATTTAGTCCCTAATCTACACACTCAATTTTAATTGGGTCCCAAGCCTATAATTTTTATCTTAAATATTCCAAGCAATTCTCGCTCAGGCTCTTGTGTTAACGTTAATTAGTTTCTTTAATAAATATTCCTATTCGATGGGTAATATTAACAGTATCCAATCCAATAATATCTTTAAGCTTTATTTATGACGTCAGCATTTGCATATGTTTTCTTTAGAGGCATAATGGAATTTTATTACAAAAAAAAAAAAAAAACATTGCTCTGACCTTAAATGCTTTTATCATGAGGGATCTCTACTTAATATAAAAATTAATCCTGTGAAGATTGCCTTTCTTACTTCTATTTTGTTATATATATAAAATTCCACTAAATCTACCAGTAACTAAAATTATTTAACTTCCACCCAGCAACATTGTATTAGTGCTTTTGTTTACATAAATACTGATTTTTTTTATTCAAAAGTATTAATAATAAGATTGACTATCAAAATAGGACAACAAAATCTGTGCTAATTTTTTTTTAAGCTCAGATTGAGTATCAGGAGAGGCCCTTTAACAATAATAAATATTAAGTGTTCAGTGATTTACTAATTTAAAACAGGTAATTTAAAAATCACTCCCTGCTTATAACTAAAATATTGAAATTAAAAACAATTAATAAAAGATTACAGGAGGTGGGTAGAAGAGGAAGGCTGCTATAAATGGAGGGTATACAACGAAAATAGAAATAAAAAGCACACAGACACTGAGTGGTCAACTTTTAGTTTTGTAGTCTAACTTTAAAACATTAAGTTTTTAGGAAAACCTAATTTATTCTCCAATCTATATATTCAAGAGTGAGAGAGAGAGAGAGAGGAGGATACAAGGTTGAACTTTATTGAACGCGGATCTTAAAATTGAAGCAGCTCCAAATGCTGCACAGGAGCAGTAGTCTGAACCATTAATTTCGTAGACGGCGTACTGGTGCCGTGAACTATAAACCTCAATATCTCAAAGAAGCCAAGTTCTAGCGTTGCAAAATCACTTTGCAATTACTGGAGTCACACCAGAAATAAATGGCGCAATTGAACCATTAGATTTCAGTAGTTGTGTTGATTACGGGCTTCCTTCTAAATTTGGCTCAGTTGAATTATCCACAACATCCATGCTGATTCCCTCTTGATCTGCAACGGCTACTTGATTTGTGTCGATTGAAATTCCCCTTTGATCTGCGTCTTCCTCCTGATTTGCATCACGTACTGCATAGGCTACCACCCATATGACAAACCGTATTACAGCAGGTGCTGGAGCAGCGACGAAGAGGAGGCGAAAGGACAATGGCTCGTCAGGTGCAATGCACTGTATCCCAGAAGTGTAAGTAACCACCATACAAATTGTAGCAATCAGAATTTCCAAGAAATACGGGCAACCGAACGTTAGACATAACAGGACAGAAATGGAGGACGTTAGTGCAATCGTGTTAAATGTCAGGAAAATGTGGAAAAAAGCTTTCTGATCAGAAAAAACCGCACGTCCAGCTCTGTGTCCCTTGTCATCATCGTTTTGCCAAACTCCACCAGGTGGGGTGATTCCAGCTTGGAAGGTCACTGTAGCTATCAGCGCAGCAGCGACCAGCATAACATTTCGGATTTCATTATTTATCTCTCTTCTCCAATGTGGGCTTATTGGCAATATCATACATTTTAAGAGATCGATCATTCTGCTTATGGTACTGGTACTGGTAGTTTCTGTATTTTGGCTTGGCATCTTTAAGAGTTGTGATTTTTTCGTCTCGTCTTTCACTCAAACAGAGGAGGAGTTTATAACAAGAACAGGAACGGTGCATGCATTGGATGGTCAACGTTACCCAAGTCAATGAATTTAAAATTCTATAAAACAGATGTGGATCGTGATTATCAATGCCGGGTATTTGGGTATACAAGTAGCCACACCAGGACAAGAGAGGTACAAACTCGGACAAAAGTTAGAATGAATCGAGTTGTTGTTTCGCAGATCGGTCTGGGTTTCTTTGCGCCATCGCTGAAAAGGAAGGGAGGAAAAGTATAAAAATAAGAAAAGTAGCGAGTGATGGTTGCTGTAGCTTCCAAGAAATTTGTTAGCTGATACAGCTATGTGCTAGGGTATAATTGCCTGCTGTTCGGAGCATTTCATAAATCATTTTCAAAAAAATTAAAATAATTTTATTTTTATATTTTATTTTAAATTAAAAATTTTAATATTTTTATTTTATTTTCATATACGATATCAAAATTTATTTTTTATAAAATATTTTTTTTTATTTTAACGTATTTAGAAATGTAAACTACTTTAAAAATACCCTCAATTACACTCCAAAATAGATGCTTATTAAAGATTGAATTAAAAAAATAATTATTATTTTAAAAAAAAAAACACAGGCATTAATAATATTTTTTCTATTTCCAAGTAAAATTTAGTATTTAATTTAAAATCCCAGTATTTAACCATGGGTAGGATTAAAAGTACTTTCAATGCTAAAAAAATGAATATTGTGCATGTATTTCCAATGTGTTTTTGACATCAAAAATCTCATTGCAAATCGTTTGTGTGTGTGTGTGTGTGTATAATTAAATAAATTGAGAAGTATATATGGCAATAAATGCAAAAAAATAATAATTGTTAATGATAACTAAAAATTTATCAGTAGAATTAATAGATACATGTATATTGAATAATTTATATATATATATATATATATATAGTGATTTCGATTAAAAATAAATATTTTTCTATTCAAACATCTCACACTTTTCTTTAATTGATCTTAAATTAGATTAAAAAAGGCTACATGTTTGAGTCGGGGAAAGAAAAGTCCACACGTGAAGGAACAATTAGTCTGTACATTGATTATTTCTTTCATATGTATAGCTTACCATTGCGTGCTGTTTGAGTTACAAATTCAGACAAAAGCGGGGATAGAAAAAAAAAAGCTGAAAGAAGCTGATGGTTACAATTGCGTGCTTTTTGAGGTGTTTTACACCGCTTTCAAAAATGATTTTGAATATATATATATATATATATATATATATATATATATATATATATATATATATATATATTTTAAATTAAAAAAATTAATATTTTTATTTTATTTTCATGTGATGATGTCATAATTAATTTTTTAAAAATATTTTATTTTATTTTAATATATTTATAAATAAAAAATACTTTAAAAAATAACTTCAATTACACTACAAAACAATCACTCCTCGAGAGTTAAATTAAAAAAATAATTTTTAATGTAAAAAACAAAAATACAAGCAATTAATAGTATTTTTTCTATTTCGAAGTAAAATTCAGTATTTAATTTAAAATCCCGGTATTTAACCATGGGTAGGATTAAAAGTCCTTTCAATACTAAAAAATGAATATTGTGCATGAGTTCCAATGTTTTTCTACATCAAAATTCTCATTGCAAATCATTTTTTTTATATTCAATCTTAATTAGATCTCGATCAGACCTATAAATTTTACTAATAAAAGAAACAAGAGAAAATTAAAGTTATAGCAACTAGAATACACACACACACACACATATATATATTAAGGGATATAATATATTTTAAGGAATTGATTGTGCTTTTGTTTCTGTATTTTGGCTTTGCATATTTAAGAGTATTGATTTTTTCGTCCCGTCTTCCACTCAAACTCAGTGGGGCAAAACACGGCCTGAATAGATTGATAACAAGAGCAGGGCGGTGCATTTGATTTTCATTCAAGCAAAGAAAGTTTCTTTTCCATGAAAGTCAAGATCAATACCGTTTTATTTCGGTTAAAATGTTTTGAAACGTTACAAAAAAAAGACAAGAATTATTTTTATCTCAATTTAAATTTCAGTCCGTTCTAGATTTTTCAACCAAATATCAACCAAAATATTTTAGTCATTCGGTTTCGGCCAAGTAATTTTTTTTAAAAAATAATAAATAATTTTATAATATCAATCATATCTTTTAATTCGACCATTAGATTGAGATGAAATTTTACGAGTAGTTTCTTGATATATTTATATATATTATGTCAAAACTTCAAAATAATCAGAGAATATAATGACCTTACAAGATTGATAATAACATTATCATAATATAACAATACAATATTTTATTATATATATTAATTACAATATCAATATATATGTGTGTGTGTGTGTGGGAACATTTTGATTTCACTTATATCGTCCAGGTAAAAAATTTACAATGTTATTTTCTACTTTATATATATATATATATATATATATATATATGTATATATCACTTAGTCTCGTCTATTATTTATGAAATGTGGGATTGTTTCGGATGACAAAGTGCTTAATAAAATGACAAACTGATCATCCATCTATGGACACAAATGAACCATATATATACACACATATGAATCAGAATCAAAACAATAAAAATATATACTATAAAAAAATAAAATTATTGTCAACTTTGATTTATAAAAAATTAAAATTATATTTATTTTGTTTTTTTAAAACTTTTTTATAATTAATTAATTATATATATAAACAATACAATCCTGAAATAGCATATCAAAATACTCCAAAATAAAAATATTTCATACCAATAAAATAAAATAAAATACCAACCACTACGATATTAGCATTCCGGTGGAGTGTTGAAATCCTTAGGAGGGACCGAAACTCCCTATTAGTACACGAGATGTGCTGCATCTATATAGTATACACATTAATTACTAAGATATGAAAAATTAAGAATGCTAATTTTATTTAATTACCAATTCTGAAATCATCCTTGTTTTTATTGAAAATAAAATTGATTATATTCGAGTTACGTGTGTGTGTATTCGAGTTACGTGTGTGTGTGTATAATAAATATTAATCTAGTGATATTTTTTTATTATAATATAAATTTAGATAAAATAATAAATCTGCACAAAAATTTTATGAAGTGCATGCTTTCTATAAAATATATGAATTTTAAATAAATATAAATTTATCTGTTTAGCAAGTTTTCATGAAATAATCAGTATAAAATTATCATTATCATTATTATTAAAAAAAAAAGCAAAATGATTCAAATATCTGAATTATTGAATGCATTGTATTAAGATTAGTTTATTTTATAATTCAATTTAAATTAAATACAAAAAATAAAATATAAATTGTGAAAGAGCTTGTTTTAGTCAAATAAAAAAAATAAGTATTTAATTTTCTATTTCCAAAAAGATACATAAATTAAAAATTCATTCACACGTTACTGTCATTATCATTACCACAATAGTTAAAATTATTATCAACATTGCTTCCCAAATAGTGAAAATCATTAAATTCCATCCAAGAATTAAAAAACAAAGTAAAATATTTTGTCAAGAAAATAATAAAAATATAATTACTAAAATTATCATTATTGTTGTGCAGACAATAAAATTATTTGATCCAACAATCAGATAAAAATAACAAAAAAAAGAACAAAGAGAAAAAATGAGCAATATTAATTTTAAAATGATCACCAACATGAATTAAAATCTCAAAACCGAAAGAATAAAAATAAATCCCAGTAAAAATTAAAATGACAAAAATTTAAAACAAAAACAAAAAATATAAATGAATGAATACGGATAAAAAATAAACATTGTCCAAGAAAGATAAAAAAAAAGAGAAAGGAATCAATACTAAATAAAAAATTAAAAGAATAAGTGCTACAATGAAAAACGATAAATATAATTAATTCCAATTGAATAACTAAAATGTAACGTATCAAAACCTTGGGACCGCAAAAAATAAAAGAATTTTTAAAAATAAAATGCAATGTAACTAACATAAATTAAAATTTCAGAACGGAATGTAATAAAAGTAAGACCCCGATAAAAATAAAATGATAAAAAACTAAAAATAAAATATAAAAGCACAAATGCATAAATATGAACAAAAAATAAACTTTGTTCGAGGAAAAACAAACCCAAAAGAATTAATAATAAAAAAATAATAAATACCAAAATAAAAAATAAAATATATAATTAATTTTAATTAAAGAATAAAATGAAACAAATCAAAACTTCAGACCAAAAAACAATAAAGGGATCTTCAAAATTCAATACAATACGATTGTTGAACAAATTAAAAGATAAGGACCAAAATGAAAATTAGCATATATGATCAATTTCAATTGGAGGATAAAATTATAACAAATTTAAATTGCATACCGAAATTATTAACAGAATAAAAAACAAACAAAAAAATAAAAAGATGAAGGATCGAAATGAACCTTATTGTATATAATTAATTTCATATGAAAGGCATAATTGAAAATAATCTGAATTTCCATTGAAAAATCAGTAAGCAAAATGAAATCAAAAGATCAGGAACCGAAATGAAAGAGACTATCCTGTACTTTTTGACGGTAGAAAAGAGGGGGGGAAGAAAAATCATCCACCGAAGTTTACACGATCACATTTTAATGTCACGCGTTGCGTGTGGAGGTGAACTAGGAGACATGCCGGATGTACAATTTTCACCGCCCGAGGACACTGCATGCACCACCTGAAAGCCACGTGCGGGCGAAACACTGTCAGGCGTCAGGACAACGTGCCTGCGGTGTCCTAGAAAGAGAAATAATCAATTACTCATACACCCCTGGACCCAACGTACTGCACTACCCTCGGTTCCAGAAGACGGTTTTTGTCGTTTATGAGGGGTTAATTTCATCCCCAAGAAAATTCAAAAATACCCCCGATCTCGGAAGTTAAAAATTTTCAGTTATAGGGTAAAATGATAATTTTATTGTCTTAATAAATAGTAATTTAATTTTATATGAATAGTAAAAAATTGCATAATAAATGTGGGATGCAGTTTATTTTATAGTTAATATATAGATAGATTGATAGATAGATATGTGTAGATAGGTATGTGTATGTGTGTGTGTGTGATTTTTCAAATTTAAATATAACGAAAAAAGATTTGGCTCGCGGTAGAATTAGGTTCGGTGTTGTGTTTTTTTACTTTTAAAATTATATTTTTTATTAGAAGAGTGACGGAAGAGTTGGAGGGGAAAAGTTAAAATGGTTGCTTTATTTCCATATATCTGATCGTGCACGGAAGAATGATTATTTTATTCAAGAACCGTCATCACTGCCCTTCCCATGCCGTAAGCTCAGTGACATCAGCTATGAGAATGTCAAGAAACGAGTTCCCAAAATAATTAACACGACACATTTGCCTAAAGCGAGATTTTTTTTATATATGTAATTGTTTGTTTTGTATTTTGATTTTTTTGGTTTAGTTTTGATTTTTTTTTATCTTGGAATAGTTTTTAATTTTTCAGTTTAGTTTTGATTCTTTTATTTTTTTTCCCATTATGATCCTGTAATAATTTTTATTTTTTTATTTATATTTATGTATTTATACTCTTAGTTTTGACTTTTAATTTTTATTGTTAATTATCTTTGTATTAAATGCAATCTGCGTAAAAAACAGAGTAAGTTTAAACAAAGCACAGGGCAAGTGACTTGTATATAAACGAAGCCATTTGTATCTTTGGTTTTAGCTGCAGCGAAGTGTAGGGCAAGTGACTCGTATATTTTTTTATTTTAGGTAATTTGACCTAATATTCTCATCCATTTTGTCTACATATGGCTTCGTTTATTTTTGTTTTCATGATATTAGATATGAATATTAGTTTACAATAAAAATAATTATTATTAGCTTAAAAAAATTATTTGACTTGAATATTCAATAAATGAAAAAAGAACAAAGAGAAAAAATAAATAAAAAAATATCAATTTTCAAATGATCACTAAAAATTAAAATTTAAGATCTAAATTAAAAAAAAATTGCAACCTCAACAAAAGAGATAATAATAAAAATTAAAAATCAAAACTAAGAGCAAAGATAAAAATAGAGATTATTCCAGAAATATAAAAATAAAAGAATTAAAATAAAAATTAAAAGTATAAGGCCCAAAATAAAAACATAATATATGATCAATTTCAATTGAAAAATAAAATTGAATAAAATCTAATTTTCTATACCAAAAATATTTAGTTATTTAAAACCAAACCCAAAATTAAAAGAACAAGGATTGAAATGAAAATAAAATATATAATTAATTTCAATTGAATAAAAAATTGAAACAAGTCAAAACTCTTATAATAAAAATCAAGATCTTTCAAAACAATCCAAAAATCAGGAATTGAAATGAAATTACCATAAGCTAACGAGACTTCCTTGTACTTTAGTTTGTAAGAAAGAAAAAAGAAGACAAAAAAAGCAATCGGTAATTGTCACGTCTCCGGTCATCATGGAATGACACGTGCACTGTCATCACCTAATTTTTGGGTGATTCCCCGAAATAAAATAAAAATAACAAAAATAAAATAAAGAGGGTTTGGCGTCGGTAGAAAAACCACGGTGGAAATGTTGGAAATTTTATGAGGCAAATCGAATCTCTTTTATGCCCAAAAATGAGAGAAAATACAAATTCAAGGTAAAAATTAAGTCAAAAATCATAATTATATTTTTTATAAGCCAATTTGATTTAATCATGGGCTAATTCAAAATATTATTATGTTCGAGAATTAATTTAGGGTCCAATTGAAGAATTTAATTAAGTGCAAGGACTTAATTATGCTTTAAATTGGTTAAATTAATTTTATTAAGGGCTTAATTGATGAAAAATTTAATTCTTGAATTTAATTCGGGCCTAATTGAGAAAATCAGAATTTTTGGAGACCCAATTGAATTTTTCCAAGCTAATTTGGCATAATTAAGGATTTAATTGAAAACAATTGAGAGTTTAATTGTAAATTGAGGACTAAATTGCATAAATCGAAGGCCAGGGACCAAAATGAAAAAGGCGCGCAAAGTCAAGGGTAATATTGAAATTCGGACAAGGGCACAATTGCACAAACTTACAAATTTAAATTTAATTGAGGGTGCAATTAAAACAATTACAAATTGGAGGACCAAAATGCATTTTGGCCCCCCAAAGCTGCTGCACCCGCTGCTGCCCGCTGCACACCTTCGCTGCCTTCACCGACCAGCCGCCTGAGCGCCCGCCGACCAGCCACCGTTGCAGGCACGCCAGCCACCACGCCGCCGTGTCAGGCCAACTCCCCTATAAATAGCCATGCACGACGGCCTGAGAGAGAGGAAAAAAAAAAGAAAAAAAACGCAGAGAAAAAAACTGAAAAAAACAGAGAAAGGAGGAAGAGATTTTAGACAATTTACAGTGATTTTAGCATCAAAAACACTCCCAACGAACCTGAAACAAGAAATCATCTTCTTTTCTCGTCTGCACCGTCCTCTCTCTCTCTGGTTCCATTACTCTCTCTAGTGGCAGATTTCCGTCTCTCTCTCTCCACTCCGGCCACCAGTCCAGTTCACCCAACTTCACCCTTATCACCACATAAATCTCCCCCTCGATGCCAGAAACTCAACCCCACTCTCCGGCGAGGCAACAACCACCGTTGCAGAGCGCAACGAAGCCCCGACGACTTTGGAGGCTTCCACCGGCCACCACAGGCCACCGTTGACGACGTCACAACCACCAGGACAGCCACCTCGATCCCCTCTACCCAACGGTGCCAACAAGTAAGCATTTCATCACACTCGAAAATCATCATTGTTCATCGTCTTCCCCCCCCGTTTACCACTGTTCATTGCATGTGAACAGTGGGACGTGATTAGCGTCCCACTGTTCACATGCATGAACAGTGCGGTCCGGCCCGAAGTTGAAAGAGATTTGGGCCGGGTTTTTAAGCCCGGCCCAGGGAAATAATATCTGGGCTTCCAGCCCGTGAGGATTGGAAGCCCAAGATTTGGGCTTCCAACCCGTGAGGGCTTCCAGCCATCACGGGCTGGAAGCCCAGTTCATCAGGGTGGGCTGTCAGCCCACTGTGCTGACAGCCGAGCCTATAAAAAAAATAAAAAATAATAAAAATAAAAAAAATAAAAAATATTTTTATTTTTATTTTTATTTTCCCTACTACCTTTTTTACAAAAAAAAAAGATTTTCAAAAGATATAAAATGTGTTGTTTTCGTGCATACGGTCGAATTCCAAAATTTTTCAAGCATATTTTTCGTAAAAAAAAATATTGCATCTTTCTCATGTTTTTAAACAAAATTGGATATCGTAACGAGTTTATGATTATCCATTGGAATTTGGCCAAAATATCAAAAATAATCAAAACCATTTTTGTTTTATCTATCAGGGTGTAAATTTACATTGTAAAATACATCCATGGATAAAAAAAAATATATTTTTACTACGATGTAAATTTAAAAGCGTAAATTACATCCGTAGATAAAAACTAAAAAAAAATATTTTCTAACTGCGGTGTAAAATTACATCGTAAATTACACCCGCAGATAAAAAAAATTGTTTTTATGCAGGGTAAAAAAAAAATTAAACTTAGAAAAAACAATCAAATGACAATGCAGCTTGCCTTAGGTAGGGTGCACTGGGGGAGATGCGTCTTCCCCTTGCACAACAAGTCCCCTTACCCAGACTCACGCAGACCAATAGGTTCCTAGTAACCTTAATACTAGGTGGCGACTCCCTCATAATTATAGTCGTAAATTTTACGGCTATAAAACAAACACCCCATTTTCACCGCGCGCCGTTTGGCGGGGCGCGAAGCGGCGTAAAAAATCGACGTCGCGATAGATGGCGACTCCGCTGGGGACCTCGCTGGACTGAGCATTGTTTATTTGATTGTTATTTTTAAGTTTATTTATTTATCTATTCATTTATTTATTTATTTATTTATTTTTACTCGCATTTTTACTGCTTTAGCATGCATTTTAATTTCAAGTCTGCATATCATTGAGTTTGAATTAATATCCTCATACATTTTAATTTCCTGAATAAACCCAAATTTAGGATAGGTGGGGATTAGCGATCTGCCTCATGACTTTCAGTCGAGGTTCAGATTCGTGAAACATCCAACTATGACCTGTGTGTTTACTTGATAATGGCGGTCACATAGTGCCCCAACCATTTCTTGTAAACCCCCACACCACCTTCATGTGAGGCGGTCACTGGGCAGTTCATAGACCTTTCTGAGACCAGATAGAAAGCATGCCCTTCATATGATAACCTAGAATCTAGAATACAAACTCTCCAATTATTCATTTCATTTCTTTTTATATATAGAAATTTTCAGACCAAGACCATGACTTCCTTGACTTTTTCGGAATTCGGGGAAAGATCTGAAATGGAGCAATTAACTGAAGGAGATTGCCCAAGAGCTAGAACCAATGAATTGCCACACATGACCAAAATTAACTGCTCCACAGAAAATATGAAGAGGCTTATACCTATTCTGGGATATATAGATGAATCAGTATTTGAAGCCAGATATGGAAGAATTGCTCATCTGATAAAAATTCCAATCCAGATATCAGCAGTCAAAGCCCTGATGCACTTTTGGGATCCTAATTACCGATGCTTTGCTTTTGGGGATGTCGACTTGACCCCTACAATAAAAGAGTATGCCCAAATTCTGAGTTTTCCACATAACCCTCACAGGGTTTATTTCAGACAGAAAATTGAACATACAGTCCAGGAGGTCGCTAAGCTTCTAGGTTTGGATCAAGTGACCCAGTATATGACATCGTCTGGTGGCTTCAAGTGGAAGGCAATTGAGAATAAGTTAAGGACGAATAAAGATAAAGGGAAGCTTGGAGAAGAGGTGTATCGGTCAGTGGCCTTCGCTATTTTCGGCTTAGTATTGTTCCCTTCAGAAGCCATTGGGATTATTAGCATGGAAGCAGCCAGTGTTTTTGTTGAATATGAGCAAAGAAATAATAATCCCACTGCAGCTATATTAGCCGAAACTTTCCTGTCCTTAAATCATTGCAGATTACATGGGAAAGGAGCAATGCGGTGCTGTATCCCTTTATTGTTCATGTGGATTGTCAGCCATTTGGAAACCCCCAGGGAAGTTTTTAATAATTTTTGGTGGTTTAACATGAGGCCTCTCGGTTTAATTCTAAGTGAAGACTGGAAAGACTTAGATGAAAAAGCTTGGGTTGAGAAATATCAGGCACTTCCCAGAAGCAAATTCAGATGGAAAGCCCCTTGGGTAGGTAGTTCAACTTTTTTAATGAGTTGTGGTAGTAAAGCATGGGTCCCACTAATTGGTGTAACTGGATATATTGGGTATTGTCCCTCTCTAGTAACTAGACAATTTGGGGGGACGCAATATGTGCCGAGAACTAAAGGGCTAACCAGATACATGGGCTCTTTCAAGGAAGTTAATTCAATGACTGAACTCGAGGTGATTAAAAGTGATTGGGAGCAACTTGTTTTAGTTGGCAAAGAACCCCTCCCAAAAGAGTTTTCTGTCAGTCCCAGTTACTCAGCTTGGAGGAACTCCGAGGTACCCCAGAACGTGGCAAGACAAAGCATGAAGCAAGACAAGACACTTGAGTCTACGGGGGCTAAAAGAAAGAGGGTTGACAAAAAGGACATGCAAGAAGAGTTGGATAAGCTAAGGATTGAGCTTAACAATAGCAAAAGTCGTCAAAAATTCCTCGAGGAGCAACTCTTGGAAGAAGAACAGATGAGGGTTTTTTTAGATCGACAATTGCAAGAAAAAGAAGAGCAGATCAACAGGTTAATGCAAGAAAAAAGTCAGTTAGAAGAAATGGGTCCTCGATATGATGACCTGATAAGTAAGCATGAGCTGGTAGAAAAAGAATTGGTTGCTTTGAAGAAAACTTCAGAAAGTAGAGAGCATGAATGCCAAGAAATGATAGCATTGTTAAAGAGGGAAGAAGATCACTATAAGATGAAATGGGAGGCTGAGAAGGAGAAAGGAAGAGTGGCCAGTCTGGTCCTTGAAGAAGAAAAAGAGTTGAAAGCCCGGTACAAAGTTCAAGCGGAAACTGAGTTGGACGCAAGAAGGGTAGCAGAATCTAGCATGAAAAGATACTTAACCCTAATCAATGACCTGAGAGATCGTGTTTCCACCCTACAAACTGAATTAGAAAATCAAGAAGAAGAATTAAAGGTAGTGCATAAGCAACGCGGTGAATGGCAAGAATGTACCACCGAAATTGAAGCTCAGTTGAACTCTGAAATAGCAAGGTTTGAGGCAGAACTACAAAAGGCTAAAGATCAGACTCAACAACTTGAGAAATTGATCTTAATGTTAGAAAAAAATAATGACTCCTTGGTGGCCAGCAATGAAGCACTACGTCAGGATAACGTTGTGTTCCATCACAAAATAGAGCAGACTGATAAATTAATTAGCATAGTAGCTAGAAAGGCAGATGAGTTACGTGTAAAAGCTACTAGAATTGGTGGAAGTGCCCGTAAATATGAAGCATACTTGGATGAACTCTCCTCTTTTGTTAGGTTTTTGGCTAACAAAGGGGTAGCATTCGAGTAGCTGCTTTTGTATGACTCTATTTTGATGAATGAAATGGACAAGATCCACCTTTTGCTTTTGTCAAGTGTGTACGATTCAATTGATATCAGGCTATGGATCCTACCCAGCAAGGAAGTCATGAATTGGATCATTTTTTCAAGAAATAAAATAAAATAAAAATAAACCATCATTCATACATTCTTTAGTCATAAGTAACATGCATATCATCAACAGGTCAAAATATAGGTCCCCGAAGAACATCACCTCCTAGAATCTACAATACTCGGCTCCGACAAAGAAATATGGAGAACGAAGAGCGTGCACAACAGGACGCCCATTTCCAAGGAGAGTTGAATGCCTTGAAAGAAAGTGTAGCCCGCCTTACTGGTTTACTCGAGCAAGCATTAAGAAATGCTTCAGGAGAAGGTCCTTCAACTAGGCCTGCACAAGCAAATGTCCCTGGCGAGGTGATAGGAGAAAGAGTTCAGGAACCTCTACAACACCCTGCTTTTGTACAATCAGCAGCCCCAACACCCGTTCCGGTACCACTAGTAGAAACATTCGCAAACGAATCTCAAAGGACGCAATTGTCTGACAATGCTGATCAAGATAAAATGGCGGTCTTGGAAGCAAGGATAAGGGCCATTGAAAGGGCGGATTTATATGATCCGGTGAAAGCAATAGAGATGTGTTTAGTACCAAATGTGGTAGTTCCAAAAAAATTTCGTGTCCCGGATTTTATCAAGTATACGGGGACACAATGCCCTGTTACTCATTTGAAGTCGTATTGTAATAAAATGGCTGAAGTGGTGCATGATGAGAAGCTTCTAATGCATTTTTTCCAGGATAGTTTGAGTGGTCCGGCTTTGAGTTGGTATATGAGGCTCGATAATACTAAGATTCGTAGTTGGAAAGATTTAGTGGATGCTTTCGTTAAGCAATATAAGTATAATATGGATATCGCTCCTGACAGGACTAGCCTATCCAACATGGAGAAAGCAGAAAAAGAGAGCATGAGGGAGTATGCTCAAAGATGGAGAGACTTAGCTGCTCAAGTGCACCCTCCTCTCTTGGATAGGGAAATGGTCACTCTATTTGCCAATACGCTAAAAGCACCTTTTTATGAACATGTGATGGGCAGCTCAGCTCAGCAGTTCACTGATGCAGTGGCTGTGACAGAACGAATAGAACAAGGGATTAAGAGTGGGAGAATCTCTGCGCCGATAGAGAAAAGAGGCTTTTCAGGAAAAAAGAAAGAGATAGATTATGTTGAGACTGGTTATAGGGGTAGAAACACTCAATTCCAGAAATATAACACCTCTTCATCCCAAATTGCCAACGTAAATTTCAAACCTCCATACCCTACTAAAAGACCTGGGAATCAGGTCGAGAGTCTGCCAAAGAACCAGATTGAGGGTTTTCCAAGAAATCGCCCAAGAACACAAGAACAACTACCCCCATTACCTTTACCTTTAAACGAAATGTACCAAAAGCTTTTGAGCATTGGGCAAATAGCCCCCGTACCTCTCGTACCTTTGCAACCACCTTATCCTGATTGGTATAAACCGGATCTCACTTGTGAATATCATGCAGGAATTGCAGGACATAGCATCCACACATGCAATGCATTCAAAAGAAAACTCCTACAATTGATAAAAGCCGGGTGGGTAACGTTTGAAGAACCCCCAAATGTAAGCACCAATCCACTACCTAGTCATGCTGCAGGAAGTGGATCGGTGAATACGCTCGATGCCGGGTATTCGAAAAATTTAAAAGTGCCAATGGAAAAAGTTTATCAGATGTTGATAAGGGCAAAGTATGTTGACATAAGATGTTGTCAATATCAGAATCAGGAAGGTCATTTCATTAGTCAATGTCCGGATTTTCGTAAAAATGTGATGCAAATGATAAACAGGGGGCTGCTTCGGGTGGAAGCAGTAACAGAAGAGAATGTAGCTGTGACAGAAATGTCAAACAAAGAGGTATGTAGGGTCCAGTTCATTTCGGGAGGGCCACCTAGATTGATTTTGTCTAGGCCTTCTGTGACACAAAAAGAAGATTATAATGCCATGCCTTACAATTATGGACATCCTCATATCCCTCTAATAGGAGGCCTGACCCGAAGCGGAAGATATTTTACCCCAGAGGAATTAATGAAGATCAAAGGAAAAGAAGTGGTTGATACGTCTGAAGAGATAAGCAAACCTGTGACAGAAGAGGAGACCAATGAATTCCTAAAGTTAATGAAGCACAGCGAATATAGCATTGTGGAACAGCTTAAGAGAACCCCTGCCAAGATATCATTGTTTTCCTTGATATTGAGTTCTGAATCTCATCGGAAGACTTTACAAAAAGTCTTGAATGAAGCCTATGTACCTCAAGACATCAACCTAGAAGCCATGGAGCATTTAGTTGGAAGAATACAGGCCTCAAATTATGTATATTTTTCTGATGATGAAATAGACCCTGACGGCATAGGACATAATAAGCCATTATACATCACGGTACAATGTAAGGATGTTTTGATTGGAAAGGTGTTAATTGATAATGGTTCTGCGTTGAATGTGTTACCAAGGCATATGCTGAAAGAAATGCCTATCGATGAGTCACATATGAAGCCAAGCGTTATGATGGCGAGAGCATATGACGGGTCCCCAAGACAGATAGTGGGAACCATTGAGGTGGAACTATGTATAGGACCACAAATGTTCCTGGTAACGATGCAAGTAATGGATATCCATCCATCCTATAGCATGTTATTAGGAAGGCCATGGATTCATACAGCAAGAGCAGTGGCCTCCTCATTACACCAATGCTTAAAGTACATTGCAAACGGGATGTTGATCACAGTAAAAGCTGAAGAAACCATATCAATGATAAAAAATGTGGATACACCTTTCATAGAAACAAAAGCTTGTAAAGATGGGAATATCCATGCATTTGAAGTAGTAAATGCAGAGTGGATCCTTGAAGGTACCACATTGAAGAAGCCGCGAATCCCAGAAGCTGCAAAAATGGCCGCCAAATGTTTCTTGCAGAACGGAATCCCTTTTCAGCTTGACCCTATTAGTGGAATGCCAGAACGGGTCAACATAATAAAATTGAAGTGTGCGGATCAAAGGTTTGGGCTTGGATATAAGCCAAAGAAAGAGGATTTCAAACGGGTTGCTCGGATTAAAAGAGAGGCCAGAATGGCCAAAATCGAAGAAAGAGAATCAAAAGATGAAGACCTCGCCATACCCCCGCTTCAAGAATCCTTCCACAGCTCATCAGAGACAATCAGAGCAGGCATTAAGGATCTGCATGTCAGTACTCTTGAATATCAGGAAGAAGAAACAGATTTTCCGCAACTCTCCATCTACAACGCCGATGCCCCTCCTGCAAGGACCTTCGTGCGGAAGTTGACTAAGGGAGAAGTGTTCTAGAACTGGAGGATGGAGCCTGTTCATATTGTGTCCAAAAAGTAATTGCTTTTGTTTGGTTATGAACATGTGTTTTATTTTGATCATGGCGGTAATCTAGCTCACGATGCCGCTATATTTTGCTTTGTTAAATGAGCACCCTTGTTCTTCCTTTTTATGAGATCGTGCATTTTATCTATGACATGTTATCTGCAAATAAGCACTCTTACACGAACACACTTTACACTTTCAGGAGCTTTGAAAATTCCAACCGTTCACAAAACCACTACACTAAGAATAAATGGCCAAATTTCAATAACGTCACTACACTCGATAATGAGGAATGGGCAGAAGACATAAAAGAATTCACTAGATTGATGGAAAATTCTGAAAAGGCTTGGAAACCTTCTAGCGAAAAGCTTGAGACCATTAATCTAGGAACCGAGCAAGATAAAAAGGAGTTAAAAATTGGTACCCTTATAATGGCTAGGGAAAGAGAAGAATTGGTTTCTCTTTTGCATGAATATATGGATGTTTTTGCTTGGACATATGCAGAAATACCTGGTTTAGATACTAATGTAGTGGTGCACAAGATTCCTTTAAAAGAAGGAAGTGTACCGATCAAGCAAAAAACCAGGAGAATGCGGCCATATATGCTTCTAAAGGTAAAAGCAGAAATACAAAAGCAGTGGGAGGCAGGGTTTCTGGATGTTGTTCACTACCCTCAGTGGGTAGCCAATATGGTTGTGGTCCCCAAGAAAGATGGAAAGATTCGTGTTTGTGTGGATTACAGAGATTTGAACAAGGCAAGCCCAAAAGATGATTTTCCATTGCCTCATATAGATATCCTGGTGGATAACGCTGCTAAAAATGCCACATATTCCTTCATGGATGGATTTTCTGGCTATAACCAAATCAAGATGGCAGAAGAAGACAAAGAGAAAACCACCTTCGTCACACCTTGGGGAACTTTTTGTTATAAAGTAATGCCATTTGGTTTGAAGAATGCTGGGGCTACATATCAGCGGGCGATGATCGCTTTGTTCCATGATATGATGCACCAAGAAATTGAGGTATATGTGGATGATATTTTGGCTAAATCCAAGATTGAGGAAGACCACGTGCAAATATTGAGAAAATTATTTGAAAGACTGCGAAAGTACCAGTTAAAGCTAAACCCTGCCAAATGTTCCTTCGGAGTAAAAACGAGAAAATTACTAGGTTTTATTGTGAGCAGCCGGGGAATAGAGGTCGATCCAGATAAAGCCAAGGCCATACAAGAAATGCCAACACCTAAAACTGAAAAAGAAGTGAGAAGTTTTCTCGGACGCTTAAACTACATAGCCCGTTTCATATCCCAGCTAACGGTAACGTGTGAACCAATTTTTCGCTTACTCAGAAAGAAAAATCCAGAAGTGTGGAATGATGATTGTCAGGAGGCCTTCGACAAGATAAAGAGATATTTACAAAATCCTCCATTATTGGTACCTCCAGTACCAGGGAAACCATTGATCTTGTACTTAACGGTCACAGAAACAGCCATGGGTTGTGTGTTGGGACAACATGATAAATCTGGAAGAAGAGAGCAAGCTATATACTACCTGAGTAAAAAATTTAATGATTGTGAGTCTCGATACACCATGATTGAGAAGTTATGTTGCGCTCTGGTATGGACAGCAAAGAGACTCAGACAATATATGTTGTACTACACAACGTGGCTGATTTCCAAACTAGATCCACTTAAGTACATCTGTGAGAAGCCCTATCTATCGAGCCGAATAGCAAGATGGCAAGTGTTGCTAGCCGAATACGATATTGTTTTTATGACAAGGAAAGCTGTAAAAGGCAGTGTAATCGCTGACCATCTTGCAGATCATGCCATGGAAGATTATGAACCTCTGGATTTTGATTTCCATGATGAAGATGTGGTGGTAATCAAAGATGATATGGGAATAAGTGAGTGGTGGACACTTTATTTTGATGGAGCAGTAAATATATCAGGAAATGGGGTTGGAGCAGTAATAACTTCCCCAGATGGAAAGCAATACCCTTTTTCAGTGCGGTTACAATTTGAGTGCACCAATAACACAGCCGAATATGAAGCATGTATCCTTGGTTTAGAGGCAGCTTTAGAACTTAAAGTTAAAAAACTTGAAGTCTTTGGGGATTCCATGTTAATCATTTGCCAAGTAAAGGGAGAATGGCAAACAAATGATGAAAAGTTGAAACCCTACTAAAACTACCTTGTAAAGTTAGCCAGTGAATTTGAGGAGGTCAAGTTCACTCATATGAGCAGGGATAAAAATCAGTTTGCCGATGCTTTGGCAACCTTGGCTTCAATGGTACAACTTGTTGCTAAAGAAAAGATCCACCCAATTGACATCAAGATTCGAAATCATCAAGCCCATTGTTGCGCACTTGAAGAATCGCCAGATGGAGAACCGTGGTATAATGATATTAAAAGGTTCATCAAACACCGAGAATACCCCCAAGAAGCTTCTGAAACAGACAAAGGGACCTTAAGAAGGTTGGCTACAAATTTTTTCTTGGATGGTGAAATCCTATACAGGAGATCATTTGATGGAACTTTACTCAGATGTTTGGATGAGAAAGAAATTGGGCAGACTTTGAAAGAAGTTCACGAAGGAATTTGTGCCACCCATGCCAACGGACATGTAATGGCAAGACAAATGCAAAGATTTGGGTATTTTTGGTTGACAATGGAAAGAGATTGCGTGGCATATGTTAGAAAATGCCATAAATGCCAAATTTATGGTGATAAAATGAACGCGCCTCCGAAACCTTTGTTCAACATGACCTCACCCTGGCCGTTTGACATGTGGGGATTGGATGTCATAGGACCAATTAACCCAAAGGCAAGCAATGGGCATAGGTTCATTCTAGTGGCAATTGATTACTTTACCAAATGGGTCGAAGCTAATTCCTATGCCCATGTAACGCAAAAGGTTGTCAAGAAGTTCATTGAAACGAACTTGGTCTATCGCTACGGCCTACCTGCAAGGCTGGTGACTGATAATGCCCAGAATTTTAATGGAAAGTTGATTGCTGAACTTTGTACTAAATGGAAGATTAAGCATCTTAACTCCTCTCCTTATAGACCAAAGATGAATGGGGCCGTTGAAGCAGCTAATAAGAATCTTAAGAAAATCATCCAAAATATGGTTGTTACTTACAAGGATTGGCATGAAATGCTCCCATGCGCTTTGCACGCATATCGCACTGCTGTCCGAACTTCTGTAGGGGCAACCCCATATGCCTTAGTTTATGGGATGGAGGCAGTGACACCTTTAGAAATGGAGATTCCATCATTAAGGATCTTGAAAAATGCAGAGTTAGATGAATCGGACTGGGCAAGGGTGAGGTTCGAACAATTAAACTTAGTCGATGAAAAAAGACTAGCAGCTATTTGTCATCACCAATTATACCAGGGTCGGATGGCAAGAGCTTACAACAAGAAGGTCAAGCCGAGGGTATTCAAAGAGGGTGATCTGGTGTTAAAGAGGATTTCAGTAGGAGAAGACCAGAGTAAATGGGCGCCAAACTATGAGGGACCATATGTGGTGAAGAAGGCTTTTTCAGGAGGAGCTTTAATTCTAACTAACATGGATGGAGAAAATTTGCCTAGGCCTGTAAACTCCGATGTTGTGAAGAAATATTATGCTTAATGTACCGCACATGACATCTAATGAAGTTGAAATTTGGCCATGAAATTTTTGGTGTATCCTCTCCTTGCTATTTTTTTGCATGACCCCGTAATTTCATCAAGATTTTTGGGCAAATCAAAGTCTAGTACTAAAAGAAATGTCAATTTGTTGTTTGTTTAACAAATGTGTTCTGGGAATTCAAAGGATTTCATTAAATGGTGATCTCATATCCCAAAAATATCATATATTAAGCTAATCTTGTAGCTGAAAAAAAAATCATCAAAAAAAAAAAAAACTATTTCACATGGAAAAGCAAAGCTTATCAGTTTAGATTGCATGTTTTGAAATGAGGAGAGGCCATCTTTGATATACCTTCACAAAGTCTTAAGTATCCATTGCAGTCCCCATTTGAGCCGTATAATTATTTTTCTGATAATTAACCCTGACTAGGATCACACCCTACACTAGGGGGCAAGTGCGAAGAGAGAAGAACTCTCAATTACAAAATGGTTTTCAATGACAAAAGATGCCTAGAGAAAACTGGATGGCATAAATATAAAAAGGTTTTTAGTACACTAGCAAATCAATTCAATATTTTAGTGGTACTAAAAATCCAACATAGAAAGCCAAAATTCTGGGGGGCATGTCACAATAAAAAACCCAAACAAAATTCTTGGGGGCATGTCAAGTCAACATGATGGCATTGCTAAAAACTCATACCCGGGGCATATCAAGAGATACCTAAATAAAATTGTGGGCCATAAACATAAAAGGAGTTTTAGTACATTACGACAAATCGAGTCAACATAATAGTACTCAAAACCCCTGATAAAAAGCCCAAACAAATACTGGGGGGCATATCTAGGAAAAAGCCCAAACAAATACCGGGGGGCATGACAAGTCATGAAAATCAATCACGAGGACTAAAACGAGTTCTAAGAGTGAGCACTAAGTGATCCTTAGTCTGGAAAACCCTCAAATACCTTTTGAGTCTTCCAATATCTTTTCTTCGTAGCCAGTAACCTGAGCCTACGTTACAAGCCTGATAAAGCCCTTTCTGATCAAATATAAGCAATCTGGATCGATAAGCAATGCTTTTCCATTTGAAATGATTCTTACGAATGCTTCACCAAACCTGATCGAAGCCTTTTTGAAATACAAGACATGCAAGCAAGCATCACTTCATGTTCTTGTCAAAATCGACATAAAACTTGACAATGAGATCACTTGAATTCTTTCGAGAACAAGTTTGTTAAACAAATATCAAATTGGTTTTTGTGCTTGGAATGGCTTTGAAATCCCCAAAAATCTTACATGAAAAATCTTTGCAAATACCATCCCTTTCCTGCAAACACTTGAAGCCTAAAACGCTGGTGTGGCGGGACCTGACTGTGGTAATCAAAATAGTTTGTGTTTGGAATGACTTTGAAATTCCAAAACTCCCACATGAAACCCAATCTTTGCAAATAACCAAGCTTTTTCATACAAACATTACTCTTCAAGCCCAAAACACTTGTGGGCATGGCCAGACTAGGGGTAATCTACAAATGCAATTGAAGCTGGCTCCATCATTCCTTTTCAAAGATCTGGGTCAAACTCAGGGGGGCATGTTGATATGAAACATCTGTCATCTCCAGTGGTCAAAATCTTAAGTTGCGGCTCGAGTAAGCAGAAGCAAGAAGCTGTCAAAGCCAGAAATCCAACCCTAGGAAAAGAAGGCCAAGAAGAAGAAAAGGGGACCTATATTTCTCAGGTAAGTATACATGCATCATCATGCATTGCATCCCCATTGAGAATATAGAAATTGTTTTGAAGGGATCGTAATTTACGAACCTTCATTCATCATTTTGTGCACGCTTTCAAGCTCCCACCTTTTCCATTTCCTTGAGCAGGCTTTTCAGCTTTATCTCTTTTCTAATTTTGGGTGTTATCATGCATTCCATCCCATTGAGTATTTAGGAAATGTTTTGGAGGGACCGTAATTTACGAACCTTCATTCATCATTTTTGTGTACGCCTCCAGGCTCTTACCTCTGTGTCACGCTTTTTAGCCTCATCTTCTTTCCTGAATTTGGTTGCCATCATGCATGGCATCTTCCCATTAGAAATCTAAGAAATGTTTTGGAGGTATTGTAATTTACAAACCTCCACTCATTGTTTTGTGTGCGCCTTTGAGCCTCTATCACTTTCACATCTTTGAGTGCGCTTGCAAACCTTTCAACAAACACAGATAGAGCGTTTTTCAACCCTATCTCTTTTCTTATTTGAGTGTGCTTTGCAGCCCTATTTTCCTTTCATTATCGAGTGTGCTTTCCAACCCTCAATTATCATTTAAAATAGTGTGCTTTCCAGCCCTATTTTCCTTTCATTTTCGAGTGCGTTTTCCAACTCTCGTCATCAATTAAAATAGTGTGCTTTCCAGCCCTATTTTTCTTTCGTATTCGAGTGCGTTTTCCAACCCTCGCCATCAATTAAAATAGTGTGCTTTCCAGCCCTATTTTCCTTTCATATTCGAGTGTGTTTTCCAACCCTCGCCATCAATCAAAATAGTGTGCTTTCCAGCCCTATTTTCCCTTTCATTATCGAGTGTGTTTTCTAACCCTCGATTATTAATTAAAATAGTGTGCTTTTCAGCCCTATTTTTCGAGTGCGTTTTCCAACCCTCGATCATCAATTAAAAAGTGTGCTTTCTAGCTCTATTTTTCCCTTCATCGTCAAGTATGTTTTCCAACCATCGACCAACAACCCAGATAGTGCGCTTTCAAGCCTTATCTCCCCACTCCTTGAGTAAATGTTTCAATTCTCGACCATCAACTCAATTAGTGCACCTTCCGGCTCTACTTTCCCTCCTCTTTTAGTGCGTTTTCTAACCCTCAGTCGTGCGTTCTAGATAGCGAACTTTCTAGCCCAATTTTTTATTTCATGAAACCTTCACTCTTTTCATCATTTTTATCAAGGCAGGTCGCCCATTACAACAAGACCATCATTGTGTTTCTTGTAGTCCTCACATTTCTTGCTTGGGTAGGTCACCCATTACAATGAGACCATTATCTGTGTCAATCACAAGTAACATCATTTTTCATCCGTTGAATATCCTACTTAGGCATCAATTCTTAGGTAGTGCGTTTTCTAGCCCTATCTTGCAATTCCTTTCTGAGTGCGCTTCATAGCCCTCATTCTCATTTTGGATGGATTGACCATTTTTTGGTTTGATAAATCCACTTTCTTTTTCTTTACAACGCTTACTATCTAAAGTCTTTTACAATACTTTAGTCGTAAGCATTGTAAAGAGGGGGGCAACTGTCATCACCCAATTTTTGGGTGATTCCCCGAAATAAAATAAAAATAACAAAAATAAAATAAAGAGGGTTTGGCGTCGGTAGAAAAACCACGGTGGAAATTTTGGAAATTTTATGAGGCAAATCGAATCTCTTTTATGCCCAAAAATGAGAGAAAATACAAATTCAAGGTAAAAATTAAGTCAAAAATCATAATTATATTTTTTATAAGCCAATTTGATTTAATCATGGGCTAATTCAAAATATTATTATGTTCGAGAATTAATTTAGGGTCCAATTGAAGAATTTAATTAAGTGCAAGGACTTAATTATGCTTTAAATTGGTTAAATTAATTTTATTAAGGGCTTAATTGATGAAAAATTTAATTCTTGTATTTAATTCGGGCCTAATTGAGAAAATCAGAATTTTTGGAGACCCAATTGAATTTTTCCAAGCTAATTTGGCATAATTAAGGATTAAATTGAAAACAATTGAGAGTTTAATTGTAAATTGAGGACTAAATTGCATAAATCGAAGGCCAGGGACCAAAATGAAAAAGGCGCGCAAAGTCAAGGGTAATATTGAAATTCGGACAAGGGCACAATTGCACAAAATTACAAATTTAAATTTAATTGAGGGTGCAATTAAAACAATTACAAATTGGAGGACCAAAATGCATTTTGGCCCCCCAAAGCTGCTGCACCCGCTGCTGCCCGCTGCACACCTTCGCTGCCCGCCGACCAGCCGCCTGAACCACGCCGCCGACAGCCCACCAACACACGACGGCCTGAGAGAGAGGAAAAAGAAAAAAGAAAAAAAACGCAGAGAAAAAAACTGAAAAAAACAGAGAAAGGAGGAAGAGATTTTAGACAATTTACAGTGATTTTAGCATCAAAAACACTCCCAACGAACCTGAAACAAGAAATCATCTTCTTTTCTCGTCTGCACCGTCCTCTCTCTCTCTGGTTCCATTACTCTCTCTCTAGTGGCAGATTTCCGTCTCTCTCTCCACTCCGGCCACCAGTCCAGTTCACCCAACTTCACCCTTATCACCACATAAATCTCCCCCTCGACGCCAGAAACTCAACCCCACTCTCCGGCGAGGCAACAACCCAGGTGACAGTAGCAGCAACGCACGACCGACGACTTTGGAGGCTTCCACCGGCCACCACAAGCCACCGTTGACGACGCCACAACCACCAGGACAACCACCTCGATCCCCTCTACCCAACGGTGCTAACAAGTAAGCATTTCATCACACTCGAAAATCATCACTGTTCATCGTCTTCCCCCACCGTTTCCCACTGTTCATTGCATGTGAACAGTGGGACGGATTCGTCCTTGCTCACGTGCATGAAAGCGGACCCAGTCCGACCCGAGTTAAGGAAGTTTGGGTCGGGTTTTTAAGCCCGACCCAGATTGGGCTTCCGGCCGTGAGGACTGGAAGCCCAGATGGCTGATAGTCCAGCCCATAAAAAATAAAAAAATAAAAAATAAAAAAAATAAAATAATAAAAAATAAAAAAAATTTTTATTTTAATTTTAATTTTTATTTTATTTTCCTACTACCTTTTTACAAAAAAAAAGATTTTCAAAAGATATAAAATGTGTTGTTTTCGTGCATACTTCTGAATTCCAAAATTTTTCAAGCATATTTTTCGTAAAAAAATATTGCATCTTTCTCATGTTTTTAAACAAAATTGGATATCGAACGAGTTTATGATTATCCATTGGGATTTGGCCAAAATGTCAAAAATAATCAAAACCATTTTTGTTTTATCTATCAAGGTGTAAATTTACATTGTAAAATACATCCATGGATAAAAAAAATATATATTTTTACTACGATGTAAATTTAAAAGCGTAAATTACATCCGTAGATAAAAACTAAAAAAGAGTTTCTAACTGCGGTGTAAAATTACATCGTAAATTACAAGTGCAAATAAAAAAAATTTGTTTTTATGCAAAAAAAAAAAATTAATTAAACTTAGAAAAAACAATCAAATGACAATGCAGCTTGCCTTAGGTAGGGTGCACTGGGGGTGATGCGTCTTCCCCTTGCACAACAAGTCCCCTTACCCAGACTCACGCAGACCAATAGGTTCCTAGTAACCTTAATACTAGGTGGCGACTCCCTCATAATTATAGTCGTAAATTTTACGGCTATAAAACAAACACCCCATTTTCACCGCGCGCCGTTTGGCGGGGCGCGAAGCGTCGTAAAAAATCGCCGTCGCGACATGCACCATCATGAGTAAAAGGACATGTCAGTGCATTCTGTGAGACGCTGGATGTATATTTTTCACAACCGCATATCACTGCACTTGTTATCTGAAGGGAGTGTGAGGAAGAAAACTGGTGACGTGACTGTGAGACACACCAACAATATTTTGCAAAAAAAACTTTTTAAAAAAACTTTTACAATTATCTAAACTTCCCTGCAAAGACATTGAAGCTGTAATCAAAAGACAACGAAAATGCACAGATTCATGAAGGGTAACAGCAGAAATTGCAGAAGCACAATGAAGCTGCGGCAACCCAAATTTCAGAGTGGAAAGGTAACTCATAAGTGAGAGATGGGATAACAAGTAAAGATGTGGAAAATGCCAAAGTATTTGACATCAAGAAAAGAGGTTTTCGAGACGCATGATTTGCTCTGCCAGCTCAAGATGTTCTTTAACATTATCAACCTGCAAGACTCTCCTCCAGGAGGCTTCACCCCAGCTTGGAAGGTCAATGATGCGATCAGCGTGGCAATCACCAGAAAATCATTTCGTGAATCATTTGGCGAGTCACTATTTTTATCCAAGCAACAACTTATGATGCCAAACATTTTAATCAGAACCTCTAAATAAGCTATATGCATTGATCTAGTTGACCCGACTGAATAAGACCCGACCGAGTCAACTCTAAAATGTAAAACGTGACGCTGATTAAGAAAAAGAAACATATTTAGTAGCACTGGACTGATTTAAAATGTGACGGTGATGAAGGAAGGAAAATCGATAGCATTAATGAACTGTAAAGCGTCATTATATATATTCGGTTTCGACTTGTCACCTTTAGACTCCCTATTTCTGTGCTACTTTTATCCACTTTATTCTTAATTATGGTTTAAATAAGGGGTAAAAATGTTCATGAAAATACATATTTTGACACATTTCTATACAAAAAACAACATCAAACAAACTCCCAAAAGTTTTAATATAATGTTGCTAACTGCAAGTTGTGTACAAATACATATTTTTATCTATCTACTCTGTTATAGCAATCCATGCAGGTCGATGCAATTGCAAGACTTTTATGATATTATGTAACCATATCATAAAACGGGGCAAACTCGGAGAGAACTAGCAGAACCAGACCACCGCGTCTACTGTTTTCATTTCTGTTGGTGACAATCACATAAGTAGCAGTCATTGAGAGTAAATCCGCTGGTTAGGAGGGAAATCATGGGTATAAAAGCAAAAAACCGAGCTGCATTAAAGACAGTGAATCCGGCAAAAACTTCAGGGTCAGCAGCCATGACAGCCTCTCCAGGCAAAACATCTCTCTTTTGAGCACTATCAATCGTTTGAGATCTTCTACTCTCTGCTGACCAAAAACCACTGGGAGGGCTAAGTATAGCTTGGTATGTAACTGCTGCTATAAGAGTTGCGACAGCCATTAATGCGTTCCGAGTTTCAGTTGATGACCCTTCAATTTCTAGCTTCAGCTCTTTCCAGAGGTTCCATGGATATGAATTTTTGCGATGTTTGATTAACATTCTTGTTAATGTTTTTCACTTCAACTTGGCAACTCGAAGCAGGATCGATTTGTTGTGATATCCATAGCTTTCATTGCTCCTGCTTGCTGGAACATCTCCAAGATACTAAAGCCATTGTATTCATCTCCACTTTGAAGAATAAAATCAAGAGCATCCTTTGCTGTGAATCTACTTGCGTTAATAAAATTTACCTCTACTCCGTAAGCAATGGCCTCTTGACCAATTAATAGCCCTATAGTCTGCAAAAAGAAACAGCATGCAATGAATGTTTCACCCCTACATATAACTATGGTGTTCATGTGATTTGAATCAAACCCAGCTCTGAGAATGCAAATCAAGCGTCGAGGACTATTGTTTCGATCAATATATGTATGTATATATGTTTGCATCTGATATTCACAGATTAATTAGTATATTTTTCAAAGGAATCAAAATAGTACAGAATAACTTTCTCTTACCTCATGTTGTTTTCTGAGATCAAGTTTCTTGATCAAGAAACCTTAACAATTTCAACCTGGTTACTCTTTACAGCTACATGAAGCACAGTTTCACCGCAAGTGGCTACCTCTTTAACAGATTGTGGGCAAGCACGTACTAATTCCTTCACAATATCAACTCTTCCCTTCATTGCTGCAAAAAGAAGTGGTGTTTGCATCTTTCCCCTTTAAAAGACAAACCTCATATCCAACCCTTAGAAGCTCTCTCACCAGCTCTGCATGCCCATCTGAGGCGGCAATGTGGATAGGACTAAAACCATCTTGATTTAGCTCCCTGATATATGCTGGCTTTTGGCTCGCTACTTCTCTTGTGATTTCGAGTTGGCCAGCTAATGATGATAGGTGTAGAGGGTTCTCTGTTGAGTTCAAAGAAATGCGGGCAAGTATAAGTGGATCTTCTGCTAGTAATGAGCGAAATGCTGTTATATCACCAGAAAGAATGGCATCAAACAATCTTGAATCCATTCTAATTGGAAGCAATTATCTCTCTATACTAGTTTAGTTTTCGAGGTAAATGACAGTTACAATGTATTTTTTTTACTGGGCGTCTCTTTCCCTTTCTCGCTCTAAAGAGGGTCTCTATCCTCTGAATAACAGCTCTATCCAAGTTTTTTTCTGAAAAAAAATCGATTTTCCTGTACTAAATATAATACAAAATACATTATTATTCCAAAAGTACGTCCAGTATTATCAATTTAGCAAAAAATAAACTGCATTAATCCTAAACCAAAAGCACTAAAAATATTCAATCTGTTTGTTTTTGTATTTGATATTGTGAGTGTCTTTTAAAAATAATTTTTACTTATAATACATTAAAATAATTATTTCTTAGTTTTTTTTTAGATTTAACATCAACATATTAAAATCAAACAAATAAAAAAAATACAAAACTATCAATTTAATTAAAAAAAATCAATTCAAATACACTCTTGAAATATATTCAAACACAGTTTAAAATTAATAAACAATCTGTAGATTCTCTAAAAATCAGAACACAGGAGAAACAAGCAGTCTGGGCATGCACAGGTCATGAAGTCCACCAGTGTTGTCAAAATACTTTAGAGAAATCATGGGATTTCTTCATTTCTCTGTTACCAATAAAATTAGTCGTGTAAGAAATTTTCTTGCTTGTCTATGCGTACCACTGTATGGTGATCTAGCTACTGAGAATTTACGTTCCAAGAGAGATTCTACTCAATTCTGTCAGCTTTTGTTCTGTGAAGTTTTCAATGTGGAGGCTAAAATTGAGATATAAGATGGAGAAAGCAAATAGACTTACCTTACTGTTCATGTCTTCTTTTTCCTCATGAAGAGCCTCCTTTTCGAGGCCCAGAACACTAGAACAACGCATAATAATACTTGTAAGTTTTAAGATTCAAATTCACTTAGAACTAAGAAGCTATGTTGGTAGACATGCATGAGCTTTTGAAGATACCTCGCTAGCTCCTGTTGCTGGATTGTTTTTGACAATGCAGAACGAGGATTTTAGTTTACTTCTGCAGAGAAGTCATGAGAGAATAGGCGAACGGTGGTTGGTCCTGAAACCGGTGCTTCTCTTAACAAAGGTTATCAATACCGTTTCGATTGCCGTTTCGTTTTTTTTATTGGTACGGAATGTTTCGGTTTCGGACCGTTTCGGTGCGCCGTTTCGGGGTTGTACTGTTTATATATAATTAATTATATAGATGAAAAAATTGAAAAGCAAAAAAAAATTAAATATAATTTTTATTTTTTATAAAATCAAAATTGATACAACAATTTTATTTTTTATAATATATATTTTTTATATTTTTATTGTTTTGAATTTTTATTGTTTTGATTTTGGTTAATTTTTTATTTTTTTTATAATATATATATATATTTTTATTTTTATTGTTTTGGTTTTGATTTTGGTTTTGGTTTATTTTATATATTTTTATAATATATATTTATTATTTTATTGTCTTGGTTTTTGGTTATTTTTTATTTTTTTTATAATATATTTTATAATGTTATATATATATATATATATATATATATATATATATATATACACACACCATTTGTCCAGCACAAATGCTGGACAAATGGGTTTGTCCGATGTGGGACAATGCAATTTGTCCCACATTTGTCCCACATCGGACAAATAAGTATTATGCATGAGGTGTGTTCATTTTAAACACATTCCAGTATCCCACATCGGGCAAGTAACCATTAGTCTCATAGTTTGCTCATTTTAAATAGTCTTCAATCTTCATCTTTTGTCTATTAGCCGAAACAAGGTTTAAATTTTGCCTTAGTATATTTATCCCACATCGGATAAATAACAAAGGAGACAGAGAATTTTGTATATAAATATAAACATTTGGGTTTAGTTTTGGTATGTTGTGAAGGCCGGTGATCTCCATAGAATTTGGACACGGGTCTGGTTTCAGAGTTAAAAATTATATTAAGTAACTGAAACGGTACAGACGAAAAATTTTGGTATGTTTCGGCCGGTATTTGTCCGAAATTTCCGAGATGGACTGAAATTTAAACTGAGATGAAATTGATTTTGTTTTATTTTGTTTTTATTACTGGTACGAGATGTTTCGGGTATTTCGGCTGAAACGAAATGAGATTGATAACCTTGTTTTGGGATATTCGATCCTTTCAGATTACCCCTTCAATCATTAAAAGAGGGGTATAAATATACTTTTCAAATTTCTAAGCACCTTAAAATTATCTAATTGTCTCCCAAATAAAAAAAAAAATTATAGTTTGAATTTAACGGTATATATATATTGGATATTGGTACTATTAATTTCAATCATTTTTTTGAGGCGAAGATGACTGATAACTTATAATAATCAAAGAGATAAACTTTGATTTTGAATATTTCATTATATATTTATAAAATATAAATAACTTTTTTATATGTATTTTAGGTTGTATAAAAAACTATGTAAATGAAAGCAAGCCTTTATATGGGCTCATGGGCTTGTCATACCGTGAAGCCCTACTCGAGGCCTGCTTAATTTCAGTATATACGACACTTTTAAAAAGCATATCCACAAACCTTATCTTAGCGACAAACATGAGAGTTCCTGGAATGTTCTCTTCTCCCCACTTTTCTTCTCCAAAAGCAACAACGGGCATATCCAATCAGCACCACACGACGAACAGAGGAAGTCAAATGGAAGCACAGTATCAGAATTGCCGGACGATTGGCAGAAGGAAAAGATAGCCACTCAGGATAGAAACACCGGTTCAACCACCGTTCACCAAACTCTCCTCCACTAGACGAGTCCATCCCTTCGACTCCTCACGATAGGAGGGTTCATACCGATAACCTCTGGAAGATTTTTAATTAATAACGAAATTTTTAATTAATAACGAAATAAAGATCGAGAAGAGGTTGATTTTTCAGTTAATCGATTGGGCTAGCCAGCTTGCCAAGCCTCATGCCCACAGCGCCGTCTTGTTTTCGTCCTTGGTAGCGTCTTTCCTTGTAATTACCATAAGGGTTTGTAATGAATAATTGCTCTAATTTAGTAAAATAATTTAAAAATACTAACAAAATTAGTATGAAGTAACAATGTGTTATGTGTCTGATTGGCTAAACGGTTCTTGTTTGGTTAAATTTTAATTTTTATTATTATTTTAAATAATTTTTTTTTATATTTTTATATTATTTTGATGTGTTGATGTCAAAAATAATTTTAAAAAATAAAAAAATATCATTTTAATATATTTTTAAACAAAATATATTTTAAAAAACAACCACAAAGACTCTGCCTCCGGCTGAGATATCAAGCTACTTTTAATTATTTTTAATGCTGGCACTTTAAAATTATAAAAAAATATGAATAATAAAAACAGAAATTACCGATCTGTAATACTTTCTAAATTTCTAATCGATCGGGTATGCCCACTTGGACAGATAGTCTTGCGTATTGGCCTATAAAAACAGGGCTAGAATTGAGTCATCCAAGCCCACTAGGAAAGTTAAATGGGTCCCAATGCGAGAAAGCCGAAAGATATGTGCTAGGGATCAAGTAATTCGAAATAAAACCCCGAAATTCCTCTGTTATGAAACCCAGGAGGAAAATTGCCATCACCTCCGTATTTATCTCTCTCTACATGTATCTCAATATCCTCTCCCCCCTCCCACCACGCGCGCGCGCGCGCACGCACTTATTTCTTCGTTCAAACCAAGCAAGCACCACCATCCACACAAAAGAAAAGAAAAGAGTGCTCGAGGATAATAATGCCAGCCCAAATCACCTCCTAACAAAGACATTGAACCACCCACCACCCTGACGGTGGGTTACCACTTGCGACTATTCCCCAATCAGATGATGATATGATCACAACCAACCATGATCATCGTGATCATCGCAGCCACCATCACATGGCCAAAGTCAGAAAGTGGACCTTTCTTTTGTCCCTAGATAAGGGTGTGCACAACCCACATCCTACGGCGCACGTTAGCCCTCCCTTCCCGCCCCCACTCACACACCTAAGCGGTGGCCTCGTCCGCACACCCCTCCCACCCCCCACCCACCCTCCATACCTTATTCAATATGCCACCAAACCCCACTTTGCCCCTTCCACCACCACATCCACAACCACGCCCACTTTACTTCTCCTCTCTTATCCTCCCTCCCTCCTTCTTCCACATCCAACATCCCCCTTAACGTCCGCCGCCTGTCCTTTCTTTCTTGTTCTTCACGACCACCACCATCACATCCGCGATTTTCTTTTAGCTCCTTCCCCGAGATCTGTACTTCGCTAACGTGCGCCAACTCCCTTCTCTCCCTAGTCTTCCGCCGCCACCACTGCAACCTCAAGAAGTCCCGCTTCCCCTCTTGCTCTCGTACTCTCCATCGCAATTCTCCACCATCAAAATCCCTCATTTGCTAACGTGCGCCGATTCCCCTCATATCAACCTTCACCAGCACCCATGTCCACACCACCCAACACCGGATCGCCTTCACCCCCGCAAGATCTAACCCCCCTTCAAGCCACCGCCTTACAAGCGCTCCCCGCTCCGCCAACGCAACCATCCACAAATCCTAGGCGTCTACCACCACCATGTTGGACCCCAGATGAAACAGTGGCCCTAATCGACGCTTACCGTGACAAATGGTACACGCTCCGCCGTGGTAATCTCAAAGCAAATCACTGGCAAGAAGTAGCTGATGCTGTATCTCGCCGCTGTCCAGCTGCATCACCACCAAAAACCGCTGTGCAGTGCCGCCACAAGATGGAAAAACTCCGAAAACGTTACCGAACCGAGATCCAGAGGGCCCGATCCATGCCGGTCTCAAGGTTTTCATCGTCTTGGGTCCATTTTAAGAGAATGGATGGGATGGAAAAGGGGCCACAAGCGAAGGCTGATTATAATTCAGAGAGCGAAGGTGATGATAATGACGATGATAATGAGGATGATGGTGATATTCATGGATCTTATTTAGAAAATTATAGGACTCCCGGTAATGTTATGAATACTCGAAGTATTCAAAAGCTTTATCGAAATGGGATTGGGAATCCAGGAACTGGTAGTGGTAATAATGGATTGAGTGGTGGAAGTTCTGGTATGGGTTCGGGTAATGCTGGTGGGTTTCGAATTAGAATACCAACTGGAGTTAGTATAGCGCAGCCAGGACCTAAATTTTATGCGAAAACAGAGCAAAAGTATGGTGGGAGTCCTAGTATGGGTGTTAATGCGAGCCCAAACCCGAACCAGAAGCCTAATTATGGTGGGGCGGGGAGTAGTAGTAGGGTTATGAGGGGGGGTGAGGAAATGGGGAAGAAAAGAGAGCGGGAGCCGATAGAAGATTTGGTTGCTGCAATTAAGGTATTGGGAGATGGGTTTGTTAGAATGGAGCAGATGAAGATGGAAATGGCTAGAGAGATGGAAACGATGAGGATGGAAATGGAGATGAAAAGGACGGAGATGATTATTGAGTCACAGCAGAGGATTGTGGAGGCTTTTGCTAAAGCATTATCGGAGAAGAAGAAAAGGCCAAAGAGAATGCCCTCACCTGAGTCATAGTTGGGTGAGTTTGGCTGTCTTTTGTTTTTTGTTGCCAGAGATTTGACCCTTGTTGGCAAGGGATTGAATGGTTCGGTCAGATTTGATATATCTTTGGATGAAAATATGGAGGTGATTAAGTTAATTTCATGTCTAGATCAGTGTTATGCTGCTTGTTTTGTGATTATTTCTTGAGAGTAAGTTAGGAGGATGTGAAACTTTGTTAGTGTTTTCGATTTACTTTTTGATGAATGTAGCTTCAATATTTTAGATTAGATGCATGTGTACAAGTACTTTTCTAGTGTTAACTTAGTGTTTTTGTGGTTTTTAAGGATCTCAAATGTAGCTGCTTCATAATTCTTCTAATCCCCTGTTTTGCTTGTGAATTGGATGGTAAAGATTCTTAGCTTGATGCTAGATTTAGTTTTCTGGTTGAATGATGTTCTGATGTGCTAAGAACAATGATTTACTAGATGCGGAATAATAATTCGGGACATTTATTAGTATTTTCTTCTTGTAACAAGTGAGATAATAATAAAGGGGAAACTTAACAAAACAACGTGATCATTTATGGGATGACTTCTTTTGTTTGTATGATTAGTTTTTGGGACAGTTTCTATTCTAAACTCTCCTTCAGAAGAGATCTCTGTATTGTGTCGAGGCCTTCTGTTCATGCAATTCTAGCTGATGAATGGAACTTGCAAAGATTTCCCAGACTAGTTTGCATGGTTAAAGAGTGGCAAAACAGGGGGTTGCTTTTTCTTTTGAAGCCGATGTTTGTCACAGTTTCTCAGATAATTATCTTTATCTGTTAATGCTATCAAATATTGAAACTTTTCTTGCTGTGACATCTCGCTCATAATTCCACCAACTGCTTCAACTTTTCGTTTTCATCACCTTAATTTAATGATTTTTCTGTCCTTGGATTCTGAGCAAGTACTCTCATGGGTTTGGACCTTGGACCAAATAGCCTATCCCTGCTGCCTTCTTCACGAAATGGATGTATCCTGGTAGTGCAACTGCAGCCCCTAAAAAGGAAGCCAGAATTTTAAAAATATTAATTTATCTTTTCTTCTCATATATAGTAGCTTCAACGGGGCTACTATATGTCAATGTATAAATAACAATGTTATATTTAGCACTTCATTTGGAAAAGTTATAACATTATTTACATGAAAAAAATAATAAAATAATCAATCAGGTGGAGGAGGAAGAGACGACGAGAATTCAAAGTGGATTTTTTTCATTTTTTTTAGCTATGTTATAGTTTTTAAACGAAGACAACGTGTATTTGCAATTGTTAAATAAGAAGGAACTATTTAATTAAAAATTAAATTAATTAAATATAATAAAATTTGATTTTTTATTTAAATATAATTAAAATTTTAATAATTATATTGTTGGAGGTTTTTTAAAAAATAATTATATAATTTACTTCTATTAATTATATAATTAATTGCATAATTAAACTATATACAAAATAATTGTACTATATTTAAAATAATATAAAAAAAAGTTCTCCAAAATAATTTTTACTATTAGAGTATATATCAACAAAAAAACTATATATATATTATTCAAATAATCATTTTAAAGACTTAACTCTCTAAAATAATTCTTGTCAAGTTGAGGCAACTATATATATATATATATATATATATATATATATATATATATATATATATATATTAACACGGTCATTTTATCTTATTTACATGAACTGTTACCATTAGCAACTCATGCACAGAAATGTATTTTTGCCTCTACTTTTAATTTTTTTGTTGGAGTATCAAAAGTTAAACAAATAAGCTAAATGATTATATATATATATATATATATATATATATATATATATATATATATATATATTAACGTGGTCATTTTATCTTATTTACATGAACATCTACCATTAGCAACTCTACTTTTAATATTTTTGTTGGAGTATCAAAAGTTAAACAAATAAGCTAAATGATTAAATTTTTATTTTTATCTTTTCAAATGGTATTCTTTTTGGAGTGGCCCTCGCCTCCCAAGAAATCAAGGGGCTGATTTCGACTCTACGAAATGAATCTATCATAACCATCACGACTGCTTAGCGTTCTAGTGGAAAAGGGACACTCTCATTTTTTCTTAAGTTGGATAGCAGAGAGCAATTCCAAGTAACAGGGGTGAGAAAAAAACTAATTAAACCAAGAAAATAATAATAAAAAAGATTGAAAAAAAAACCCTAAGAAAACCAAGAAAAGAAGTTGTTTAATCCAGTCTTGGTCTGGCTTCTGAAAACTGATGCCATCGAACTAAAATGAAAGCACCTGACAAGAATAAAATAGAAAATTATCTTCAAAAGATTAAACCCTAAAATTCACCAATATTATTAGAAATATCTTGATAATATAAATTAAAAAATACTAAGAAATATCATAAACAATAAATGTAGTGGGCCACACAAGTCATGAAAAATATCTGGACTAGTATTTCTCTGGACGCCTCGTGTAACCTACTCTGATCATCATTATTGATCTTGAAATCGTATATTTTATAATTTTTTGGTGTTACTGGTGATATCTTTGGAGAGTTTCAATATGTTTTCAGTCTTCAATGTCCTTTTCTTTTTGTTCTCTCTCCCTGTAACTTGTGAAGAAATATAAGAGAGAGAAATAAGAAAAAAATAGAAAAACAATTCTAGAAGTACATTGAAATCTCAATAACAACACTATCAAAATTCTTAAAAATATCTCAACATGATGAATCTAACGATAATCTCACTATTTTTCTAAATATTTTGTTTTATGTGATCTTCGGAATTAGATATGATCCATACGTATATAGTTAGTTGATCACCTTGTCTGCCCCCAGGTTTTAAGTCCAAGACAGAGATGCTTGCTTGGGCTGGGTTTTGCACAGCAAATAGCTCAGAAGCTGAAGCTCGCATGTCTCTATCAGCACACAAAACGTCAGCGGATCACTCACTTGAGAAATGGATTTATGCTGATAAACTGATCCATCAAGTAGGCAAACGACACCGAGATTTTGCTATGCTGTGATTAGCTGAATAACTGGCAGCCGACAGCCCGTTGGTTTTCGTAGTCAGATGGAAAAATTTAAAAGGAAAGGATCATCCAAGGGATTTGAACCCGACGTGAATCGAACACGCAACCTTCTGATCTGGAGTCAGACGCGCTACCATTGCGCCACGGATCCTCCTTGAAACCAGGTCCTTGTAAATACAATTTATTAGACATATTTCCTTCACTCAACGAGAGCATGGGCTCAGCTTGGTCGCCATATTTGATGTATAAACTTTGAGCTCTGGTGTCAGAACCGTGAGTTGAGAATTCTTCCAGTGATATATCAATAGGATAATACCGAGTTTGAATCGGACGATGACAGTCCATCCCGGAAGGAGGGGTGCGTGCAGCTATAAAATAAGCATCTCAAAATGAAAGCATATGAAGAAGCTGTCTTGAAGATCAAGAATATGCAGCAAACACCTCAGACATTTAAGCTAAAGTTAACGGCCACCGAGTCAAGGAAAAATCAAAGCATCTCTCCCTGGCTTGAGTTTCAAAACGGGGATGATAGACGAACATTGTTTTGCAGAACTGTTGATAATCGATGATTTATTACCCTTAATTTCTCTTGTTCTCTTCTTTTTTGTAATCTACAAAATGTACGGGGTATATTCTATATAATTCATAGATTCACTACAAATGGGAGCTAACAAAAATTTGGGTTCAAATCACCCCGTGAGTCCACTTGAGCTGACAATAACCACCTAAAAAGTAAGACCTACTTGAGCTGCTGTCTCTGTCTGTATTAACGTTTTGGTTTCCGGCACTTCTCTTGATTCTTCGGACATGTAACCAAACAGTATTTTCCAAGACAGCAGCATTAACATTACCCCACACCTCTGATTTGGTTGGAAGCTGTGCAATTCTCTCTACAATTCCCATCTTCAGGAACAACGAAACCGGACACCTTATATGCCTTATTCCACTCATCGTGGTTAGCTAGGCTGATGATGAATTCTGGGTCAGATTCGACCCACGCCACCGAACCTATTCTAATTGGAGGGCAAGCCTCTATTGGAATATCCTTAAATACTGTCCCATAGGCTCCAAGAGTTCCTTGAATTAATGCAAACGGGGGGCCACAACGAGCCTGCACAGCTCACGTGAAAAGGTTTAGTAAAAAAAATACAACTTCTGGAAGAAGAGAAAAATTCTTGCATTTTATGTTATATGCTGTTTTGCCGGGTTATTGTGTGAGAACAGCACACAAAATGTGTCAAGATCAGTCCTTTTCCAAGCATCTTTTCTGAAGGTGGTGTTACCAATCAAGGGAAATCCCAAATCAAACATGTAACTTTATCAATTGGCAGGCACTTCAAGGAGGCTACTTAAAAATTGGTAACTGGGGCATCTTACCCCAGACTTTCCCCGGCTTTCTGCACGGTAAAAGTGGCAACCCAAACGATGGTGCCAAACCAACAGATCAAGAATGTATGAAATAGAATGTGGAGCACAACCAGGTAACAGCTGCACATAGCATCAAAATAAGGCTGGAATGAAGCTAATACCTGGTTAAAAGTTCAGAAAAAAGAAAATGTCATTCAGTCGGCTGAAAAGTGCAAACATCAAATAATAAGTAGACTGGATAACTGTGTACAATTTCCTAGGTTGATACACAGCCATGGTTCGAACTTGCAATGGTTTGATTTATAAACCACTGAAACAAATATTGCAAGGGGTTGATTACCTAATTTAGTGAAAAGAATAAAAGTCAGGTATCTAAGAATGTGATGAACACTTACTTTTAGATGAAGTGTCCCATATTCCGTTTCCAATCCAATGATGCCCTAATAAGGAATGGGGAAAGTTAAAGATGATCAACAAATCAGCAACTGATAACTCGAGAAAAAACAAACCAAAAAGTAGGTATTTCCATTCTCACTGCTATGGAAACTAGAAACAAGACGTCACAAATAAGCCAGAAGTTCAACCGTGTGTTAGTGATGAGAATATGTAGGTCCTTCATGTAACCAACGGATACTTATAATGGTAGATTATTATCTAAGGCGAAATCAAATAAGGCCCAGAGACTTTTTCAGGAAACAAGCATGCAACATAACTCAGCTCTCTTAAAATTATTAAAATAAATCAAAAAGAAGAATTGAGTGTAAAAATACCTTTGGAAAATCATGTAGCAGTTCCATTGAAGTCCAACTACTATCATTTCGGAGAATCTTAACATAATTGTTTTCCCCTTCTCTTTTTTTCCCTACCATGACATTATTTGCTGCTGTACTCGATGAGAAATTAGGCAAACACTGGAACACCCATAAGACCTTCACTGAGTAATGTACCTCTCCTCTCCCAAAAACAAGTCCAGAAGTCCACATAACAGGGTCCCCTGAGTCTAGCTGGTCAGGCTCCAAGGTGTCCTGTTTCCTCAGCCAACACTGAAGGCAAGAAAAACAAAACATGTCTCAGAATCATACAAGCACATGACTATGAACACACGATACCAACAATATGAGTTACAGCCCATTGTCATTGGGAGTTTTAGACCAATAGCTTTCTGCAAGGCTGCAAATGCCTGTTCATTTTTTTGGTAATCAGTGTCATGAGATTGTCAGAAGGATTTACAAGACAAGTACTGTCCTTCCTGGCCAGAAAATCACCGTGTACGATTCTTATGCTTTTATGGCAAGAAAATCTCTGGAAACCTTCCAGTTTGCAGTTCCAATACACTATAAATTTTAATTTTAAATCTCAAGTTCATGAATATTTAATATAATCCAAAATATATTAAAACTTAATTAATTATTTATTCCAATTTAGCACAGTAAAAAATGAAAATAATAAAAAGTAATTTTTGGTAAAATAAATATAATAAGCACCTTCAATTTTCATTTATTTTTAAATTTTAATTTGTTCTTTGTTATATATATATATATATAATAGCTAGTTTTCTATATTAACTCGGTTTGATTCAAGTTGTGTTTTTTATTATTATCTTTTGAATTTTTATTATTTTTTTGTTTTGGAATTGAGTTTTATAAAAACAAATTCCTTTTGACAAGAGTTCTTTTGTTGCAAGTCATCATTATTACATTATCTTTTTAAATTTGATCCATTTATTATAATCGTTTTTATTATATAATTAAATAAAACCATCTTTTTAGATATATTGGGGTATATAACTTGAGTCACAATTTTTTTTCTTATTTAAAATACAATGACAACACTAGAGTATTATTTTTTATGTTAAGCACCGCTCGCCACGTCTAATATATTTCCAAATCTACACATTTTCTAAATAAACAAGGGATTAAAACTAAAATAGCATTTAAAGAGGTCATTTCAAACACACCAAACTTTTATGATAAAAAGTGTGTGAGAGTTTTTGTACAAATATGTTTGGCCTTGAAAAATATTAAATTAACATATATGTTTATATGAGCTTTGATATGTTCATCATCAAGATTTCAAAAATCATCCTAAAAAAATACTTACAAAATATGTTTTTATAGTATAAATGCATCCGTCACAATGCAAACACTAAAATCTAAACATAATAAAATAATGTTACTAACAGATTACTACATGGTGTCTGGGTTAGTTCTTGCTTTTAGAAACTACCTTGCCTGTTTCCAAGTGGGTATCCATACCAATTTACACCCACCTATAAGCCCTGTAGTTAATAACCCATTAAACTTCTTGAAAATGAAACTCAAACTGATAACCTCTTGAGAGCAAACACAGAACCTGAAAGTTTAACACACCCCTCATGATTGTCTGTTCCCAAGCTATCATGCAATGAGCTTTAACCCTTAATCAAAGCGGTCATGTTTCATTGTTTTGTCATCCATTTGATTTTTGCTTAAAATCATTCACCTGCAAAGAGTCGATATTATCGCGAAACATAGTCACAAAAGGAGACGACGGAGGTTGGATGGTTGGCCTCCTATGAAGTACGAGGAGTAATATCGAGCCTTTTTTCGTTTTCTTTTCTGTACTTTTTTTCTGGCGTGAAACTACGGAAACCTAAATTCGAGCAATAGCTAATATTCTGTCAACTGGCATGCCCACTTTCAATCCAAACTAAGATGTTCGGCAGCACAAGCCACCGAATATGTTTCGACGCATCATTTCTCTTTTTGAGATCAATACAAGCAAAGCAAACAATTGATGCAAACTATCATCACAACGACCAAAAAAAAAAAAGGTTGCTGCTATCATTCATTCTCAGGTTTTATCCGGCAAGAAAGAGAAACAATAAAAGGATCAAGCAATGATTGGAATGGCGTAATGCTAACAGCACAATTGGAATTGAATTATTCAATTTACATTGGAACCCAAAAACCTATGCATGCTTGTTTATTAGTTGAAAAGAAAAATTCCATGCTCCTCAAAAAGGTCACATATAATTTGTCCTCGCTATAGGAATCTAAATTCCTTTTGGAATTTCTTGTATCCAGATGAAAAGTCTTGCACTGTGCATACATATAGCACTTATCTTCGAGCCACCGTATTAGAATATCACAATATGGAAATGATACAGAGTACCTCGAAATGGCAAGACAGCATATCCTTAATAGAGTCAAGTAAATCTCGTTTTTTCATGCTCATTGGAGTTCTTTTAGTTCAGTGTTTGGGCATCTGCTTTGTAATATAGTAAAATGTATGTATTCTCAAGGGTTATGAACACTTAAACCTGTCCATCAACATGAATAACCTGCCAGAACAGCTACCCTTCCCAGCTTTACTACCAAGGCATTATCCAACATAGTAATCAGAACACTGACTGAAATCACAGGAAATTCCAACAAAACATTGCAGAACCTTACTAGTTTTTGTAAAAATAAGATTTAGTGATCCACTAGCAACCATAACTGTCCCGCAGGAAGCACCAAGCACTCATGAATCAAATTTCCTGCTTTCACGACCAAATCAAGAAATTGGTGCCACAACTTTGTTAACATTCAATAAGCCAGAAGGTCCCAACAGCAGGTGATTTTTTTTATCAAGCAAATGACATGATGAAAATAAAATAAGAGCTGTCCGTTAGTTAAAGCAGCTCTATGATTTTATTGCTGGTGACAGAAAAAGCTTAACAAACGACTTGTTTGTCAAACATGCTCCGCGTAACATATCCCAGCTGAGAAAGCAAAATTAAATGCAAGAACACAAAACCCAGTTTTTTGATGTTAGCCCATCACTCTGAAATGCAATACACAACAACTCAAACATGGATGTCAGAGTTAAAAAGTCCATTTGCTCTTTTTGATAATACACTCAGTTTTCCATTGCATCCTAACAGAACTTCCAAAGGAACAATATACCATACAGAGGTTGCACTGACATGACCATGATCACAAACCATGAATTTGGCAATGACTGCGGCCATCAGCAAGAGTGCTAGACCATTTGTTACGATATGAATTCCACAAATAGCACGAGGCACCACATCTTTTTTTTTTTAAATGGCAACATGATCATGCTAGCTTAACGTGTTGCATTAGTTTCCAATGAACTTCATTTAATTGCTGCTTAGCCCCATTAAGAGTTGAACAAGGATGTGACAGTCCAAACACAACTAAAAGCCTTCCAAGACTTATTTCAAAGCTTATCCCATGAATTTAGCATAGAAAAATGTCCAAATTCCTTACCATGCCTAGACAAGGCCTCAATCTCTTAGGCTGTCCACTAAAATAGAAGATGCAGCAATTACTCCCAATATCCAAGAGGTGAACTTATAAAGAACAAATGATCAAATTCATACATATATCATAGCCAAGAATTCTTGTTTCCATTCCTAAACAGGTGAAGTTTCCTTACAGCATGAGCTTGAGACTTTATAAATGTCCAGTCTGCATATCTAAAATGGACATGAACAAAAGCAGACTTTTCATCCTGCAGAACTTTAATCTCAACCTTTTCAACCACATATAGAGGCCTACTGCACTTGGCAACATCATCCAAAACTGTAAGCACTATAAGCACAAGCATCAATAGTCCACATCCTATAGCAGCCTCTTTGTCATCTCAAATCTGTTCCATGAAGAAATAACTAGTGACCATAGGCTCCTTTTCTGACCAATTACGCCTCTTAGCGATCAATAACATGTCAATATCTTCACAAACCATTATCTCCAGGAAAAACACTACACACGATGGTTATATAGTTCCTTCAACACTTTATGAAATAAAATGACATAAGAGAAGCAGTTCTACTCACATTAATAGTATGATCCTGAGCTACCAGTACCCGTGTAGTTAGTGTTGCCCATGCTACGACTTGAGTACATTGACGAGTAAGAGCTACCACCAACCTGCCATTGAAATGCAGAATAAATAATGCGAGTTACAAAAAAGACACTGTCAGAATTATCTCTTTTGAGAAAGGTTAATGTGCATACATCACTGCCACGAGACATGTAATCACCACTGTAGCTTGATCGGTACATTCCACCTTCACTGCCTCCATAAGAACCTAAGAATAATTTGTATTGGAGTCTGGCCATTAAATATACTACAAGTTCAATGGTAACATGTCATTCATATCAATTTACCAGCAACTAAAAACACACCTCCATAACCCATACCCCGGCGGCTACTATACATCCCATGTGAATCCTGACTGGAAATAGAACTTCTGCTGCCCCCATATCCTACAGCAGATCTCCCAAGTCTACCAATCACAATATAAAGGAAGAGTTACCACAACAATCCAACTTTATTAATCGCAACAATGAAAAATGAAATTAAAAAGGGATTATTACAAACCTATCACCATATGCATCACCATATTGAGAAGCGCTGGAACCAAGTTCATAATCCAAACGAGGCCTTGAATGGCGAACACTGGCATCAGCATAACGGGGAGGAATATCATCCTTGAATTGTATAGCACATAAACATCGTTTAGTTATTACTTAGACCTGATAACAAATGGGGTGGAGGATAGAAATATTGCATCATCACAATGCATTAAAACAACATCAAAGCTTACCATAGCTGAATATGGACGTTTTGATCCAGCAACAGGATCATAATCACGGGAACACCTTTCACGGTAACTTGGAGGAGGCCTCTCATACCTTTGATTATAGCCATCATCAGCATAAGCTCTCCTTGCAGATGTGCGAGATGTACTTCTGGGAAGATCAGAATAGCTGGTACCACGGGAAGAGTAGTCCTCTCTATAGGATGGGTGTCTCTCTGTAACAGACCTGGGACCATAATCTACAGCAGGTCTACTCCTTGGAGGAGGAAGCTCCTTGTGCCGAACATATTCCCTTTTGATGCTACTCTTTGGGTAAGATGGAGCTTTCAGAAGAGCAAAACAAAAGGTGTCACTGAAGCATTCACATGACTGGTAAGAGAAACCACTTAGTACAATAGTGAAATTGAAGCTTACGAGGTGGCCTTCTGTCATAGGACCTAGAATGAGGAGCCAGAGGCCTGCTTCTTGCTGGCATGGACATCATAGGAGGATGTCTCTCTCTCAATACTGGAGACCTCTTTAGACTGACTGGAGGAGCATGACTTGCAATTCCTCTGACTGCACGAGTAGAGTAGCCATGCTTCAGAGGACGAAGCCATGGACCCCTGACAACTCTACTAGCTCCATGCCCAGATCGGAAATCTCCACGACTTCCATGCTTTCCTTTTCCCCTTTGGAGGGGTCTTGATAAGCGGGCCCTAACTTTAACCTGAATTGTGAAATTACCACCATTATAAAATGCAATATGTAACCAGGCCAAAACATACAAAAGCATTGATGCAGAGGTTAACAACATGATTTGCTCTGAATAAATGACAAACCTTGTTGTCTCCTTCACCCAACTCTACATTGTTAATGCTTTTAGCACATGCCACCGCAGCATCATGAGTGTCAAAGGTAACAAAACCAAAATCTTTTCTCCTGGCAGATGGCATGTTCCGTGCAAGCTCGATCTTTTCTATGTTCCCATATTTCTTCAAAAGCAACCGAAAACGATCCTCGTCCCATGATGCAGGCAGGCCATCAATAAACACAGTCTTCACCTGAACTTGGACAATAATGTTAGTTGATCCATTCTTAAGTCTAAACAATACAAAACATGTAAGCACCTAAGCACTCCTATGCATATAACATACTCGGATAAGATTGCAATATAAAATTAAAATGAAGTGCACAAGAGAGCACCCTGTAATGAGTTCCCAGCATCATACATGCAGCAATAAACATGATCTTAACCTAGGATGGACTAGAATTGCAAAGATACATCGCACTGTGCTGTATAAAACAAAAACCCAAGTAGAATCAAGAGCACTCTGATCCACCACACAAGATGCCGCAAGTAGTATATAATGTATAAACTCGCCTTCAATGTACATCAATCATTACTCACTTACAACAAAGGCTATGGACAAATACGGTAAATATGAACCAAGATAGATAGCACCATATATTGCAGCTTACAAAGTATTAGATCCAGCCAAATTTAGGTGAAATATAAAGTTTAAGCATATCAGTTAAATAAATATTTACCTGTGCCATGATTTCATCACCAGGGCCAATGAAGGAATCTGCAAAAGATACCTTTGCAGGTCTATCAACTCCAAATAAAACATCTCTCTTCTGAAGGCGCTTAAAAGCATCCATAGCATCTGACCGAGAAGAAAATTCCAGAAATGCAAACCCCCGGTTCATTCCCATGCTGTTACTATCTTCTACCAGGGTCAAATCCTCAACATTCTCAACTCCATAGTGTTTCAATTTCTCTTTCATCTGGGGCCATAGTCAACAACCACGAGTGTGAGGAACATGATATCTCTCAATAATTACTGATGAAGAAAACTGGATGCTTGACAGTGACACTAAAAACTTACAGCTTCCTTTGTCCATGTCTTGCAAATGTTACCCAAAAAAAGGGTGTCACTGTCTTGACTTGGCGTAACACCACATTGTTTCCCATTGATCTGGAATTCAGTCATTAATTAACATATTTGATGTATAGTGAACTTGGTAGATATTCCAAAATTTGACATCATCAAAATATTACCAATGGGTTTTTTAGCTCTGTCACAGCTCGTTTTGCTTGTTCAACAGTTGCAAAACGCAAGAATGCAAACCCCTTGTTTTTCTTAGTCTGAGGATTCATCATTAGCCTTACTTCGGTAACCTCACCAACATGACTGAATACTTTCCGAAGATCATCCTCGGTAGCATCCTTGTCTAAACCACCAACAAATACTTCAAACTCCTTCCGCTTGCGTCTCTCCTTAAACACCTCATGATGCTCCTCCTCTTCCTCCACATCAGCCATCTCAGCACGCTCTACGTCCTCACCAGCATGCTCATCATCCTCTTCACTCTTAAGTTCTTCAGGAACCTCTTCCAATTCCTCCTCTACTAAATCATCCTCTTCCTCTTCACCAGCATTCTCCTCGTGCTCTTCCTCCACTTCATCTGCCACCTCTTGATCATCCTCTTGTTCAGCTTCCTTATCATCATAATCCACCCCACCATATTCTTCATGCTCATATTCCAGTTCATTATCATCAAAATCTAACCTCTCATCTTTTTCATAATCATCTACAGACTCCTTGACCTCATCCTCTTCTGTCATGAAAAGAAAAGTAGGTGATCCAGACCAGCCATGAGACACTCAAACCCTCCACTATCCTCAAAAAACAAATAAAAAGATAACCCACTTTATTAAAGAAATCTTTCCTTTAACCCTGAATCCTTTACTAGTTAAATAAACACTCTTGTCAATGAATTACACCCTGTAGTACTTGGTTTCTTCCTTTTGTAACCAAACTAACTTTTACTTGAAACTTGAGAAACACGACTATATATAAATCACACGAATTCTAATGAAAGCAGCACCAGTAACAAAACATCAAGCAAAATTTATTTTTTTACTTTGCACAGTATTTCTACTTGCTGGTATCAATCATATTATTATTGGAAACCCACGTTTTAAATCAACTATTATCAAACAAAGAAGCCAATAAATCCTCAATTTAAGACTCAAACTTTCCCAAATTTCAAATCAGATTAGATTCTGATAAAAACACAAAATTTCACAAATTTCAGCGAAAACGACGCACACAGCCGCACCCAACGAACTATAAATCCCAAAAGATCCAAACCGAACACTTTAATTAGAAGAAAAAAACTTACTTTTCAAAGAAGCTGGTCCATTCGCTTCTAAATCAGTTCCAATTTCATCTTCTCCACCTTTCTTCTCTTCAGTGACTAATTTATCTTCAACAACCACGCTTTTCTTCTCCTCCTCCATAACCACCGGTTTCTCGTCAACCGCCGTCGATTTCTCCTCCAAAATCAACACCTCCTCCGCCTTTTTTGGTTGTTGCTGATTCTGCACCTTCCTCACCGTTCTTTTCTTCACAGCCGCTGCCGCTCCTCTCTTCAACGTTCGTGGAGGCATCGTTTATAGATAGATTAATCTAAACACAAACTCTCTGTAAGAAAACTAATCGATCTCTTAAAGGGCAAAAAGTCAAATTTGAAGATAAAAAAAACCCTAAATCGAAATTCAACAGGAGGAAACTGGGAGATTAGAAAACCCAGGGTCTTAATTTATACGTGACAGTAACGAGTTTAAGCGGAGGTGCTCGACAACTCGTACGAGTTTTTTATGCGTGTTGCGTGGAGAGATGTAATTGGCATGAGCTAGTGAGTTTTTTAATAAGGGCAAGCTATTATTTAGTCCCTGTGGATCTAGAGACATTACACTTTGATTCCTGTAGCTTAACATTTTACTTTCTCAGTTCTGATGTTTCCAAAGAGTTCCAATTTGAGCCCTAAACCTAATTCATCCAAGTATAATCTAAAATATATATTTATATTACATATTTATATATATATATATATATAATATAGATTTAGATTTAGATTTTTTTTCAATACAATAAATATATGCATATCTCAATATTAATATAAAAGTCATACAAATATATAATATTTATTATTTATTATACATGCACACACACGATTTTATAAATTTAATAATAGTAGGACAATTATTAGTTATTTAATTTTCTATTGAATCATGGATAATAGTAAGATAATGAGTACAAACGTCAATATTAAAACCTAATAAATATTTGTAAATATCTATATTTTACTCAATAAATAATAAATAAATAAATTATAAAAATCAATAAACCCAACACATATTTTAGTCATATCAAACTGTCATTACAATAAATAGCGATGATCGAACTGTTAAGTTTTGAGAGCATCAATGTCGTATTGCAAACTTGTTTAATCTGCAGAGATTGAAGCATGATATGTTTTGAATTTGGAGGATGAGAATAAATATAGTTCAACAGTCAACGAAAAGTTGCTTAAGGTAGGTGTTTTCCTTACCTCAGACTGATGACGTGTGCAGAATGACGCCCTTGCTTGCTTGCCGCCGGGTTTCGAATAATTGAATGTTTGTCATTGTGTTATAATATTATTTTTTATTTAAAATTCAAAAATATATTTTGTATTTTAAATTAATATTTTTAATTTTTTTAAAAATAAAAATATTTTTTAATATATCTTTTAATAAAAAATATTTTAAAAAATAATTGCAATTAAATTCTGAATAAACTTCATCACTCTTCAAATACTTTTGTTTTTTTCCGAAAAAAATTATGATGAAGGATTCTAGATTCAAAATACCTCACATATTTTTCAAAACATCTCACATATTTGATCCCAAAATATACCTAGTATACTGAAAAAGGAGCATTGAGTGAAAAAAGCATATCAAATAATATACTATAGTGGTTTTGAACAGCATAAATATAAATATTTGTACATCAAGTAGAATAAAATATATTTTGCAATGGTAAGTGTATTTTCAAACTTTCAATTAAAAATAAATATTATCTGTAACAGTCTTAAATTAGTATTTTTACTGGTCTTTTCCACAAGTAAAATATGTTTTAGTCATTAAAATGAGGTTAAAAAAATCATTCATAATAAATGTGTAAATACACTAATAAAAGTTAAGCGAATACAAGTTAAACAAATACAGGATATCACGCTAAATTTACAGTCAAGGTTATTTAAGGGGAACAACTTAACAAAAAAGATAAAATTAATCATAAAGTTTTTTTACACCCCCCATATATATATGTGTGTGTGTGCATGAGCGCGCGCATGTGCGTGTGTGTACACACATATGTTTGTGTGTGTGTGTGTGTGTGTTGTGTATGCATGTAGAATAATAATTTTGATTTTTTTCGATTCTAATTATCTAATTTAGAAAAAATCAAGTTTATTTTTAAAAAAATATCAAGAAATGATAAAAAATCTCAATCATCAAAAATGATTAAGACATAACAATTTATAAAATAAGGAATAAAATCATCATCATAATTGATATTATTGTTGTTGTTATCATTATCATTGTTATTTTTCATAGTAATATCAATAATAATTATGATAATGATACTATTAAAATTAATATTATTATCGTAATTATTATTGATATTACTATCAAATTATTGTTGTTGTTGGTATTAGTATCAGTATCAATGATAATCTTATCACAGCTTTACTACAACCACCACCACCATCATTATTACAACTATTGTCACCACTACTATAATTATTAGTGTTGTTAGTCGTGTTGGTACCATTACCATGATAATAATAGTAATTATTATTATTGCTAGCATTACTAATTTAATTATTATTTTCATTATTTTTGTTATCTCTACCACCATCACCATTGCCACCATTATTATTATTTATTATTATTATTATTGAAAAAATACAAACCCTGAACTTGATTTGAATGATAAAATTAAAAACTATATATATATAAAAAAAACCTTTATCACAATGAACAAGAAAAGTAACAAGAGATCAAAAGAATAACAACTCAATTGAAATAATTATTATTCTAATTAAAAAATAAAATATAAATATAAATTTGATTGATGAAATTGAAACCAGTAGATGACCTTGATTTGGATTTTTAGCTAAACTTGATTAACTTGAAAGTTAACAAAAATACTTAAACATTTCCTTTAACCTTATTTTTTTTGGACTATTTTTTTCCATATAAGATCTAAAAAAATGGCATTCTAATCATGCGAAGGATAGTATGGTAAAAAATAATAATTCAAATGTAGTTTCTATACAATCCGAACATGCAATAGCGTCATGACTTCCCGTGATATCTTTTATGCAGTCAAAGTCAAATATTGTTTTGAGAAACCACCTTAAATCTAAAATAAATAAATAAAAATAGCGGATTTCATCCGCAACCATTTATTACTATTCAACAATAATATAAGAAGCAGACTTATCCAGATTAAAGTGTAAATTGACTATTAATTTTGGTTGGGGTTATATCTCTAATGAATAGCAAAATAACCCTAACTAAGCATTATTATTCCAAGAATCCAAACATCCAAAGTGTCCTGTCCAACTGAAAGGCACGGTTACATCACCACGAGCTGAAGATGTTTCAGCCCAATACTTCTTCCAATCTCGAAGGGCAGCCTTTAAATCTTTAATCTTGGCATTTATACTCCGACAGCAATTAGCATGCACAGTGATTACTGCCTCAATATCTCTGCTATCTTCGCAAAACCCACTAAAAAAGGCTGTGTCCAAGAACCTTGCACGAAGGCCCAATCGCCCAAACATTCCCTCAGCCATGAGGTCGAAGAACACATCTTGTTCTTTTTTGCCTGTAGAACTGTCTTTCCTGCCATACCAGGCATCAAACAATGAGACGGTCCTGTTGTTTGATCTAATATAGTAGAAGCCTGTGTTGATGGGATTCTTTTCAGATCGTGGGTCGCCATTAAACCGGTCAGTACTCATTTCGAGGTCTACACTTTCGCTATGAATGCTCAGCCTTGAAAGTGGGTTCCTTAGCCACATTACATCAATATCCTGTCACAAAAATCTGGACCAGTCATTAGCAAAACTTAGATTTCAACAGCGTTTCTCATTTTTAATTCGAACAGAAGTTAAGTTTAGTTGATAAAATCCACACGTATTGGTTGATCTACCAGGGATGGTGACCATAAGGGTGGCTGCGCTAAGTAATTCTTGCAGGCTACAATTTCTTTCAAATTAGATAAACGATCTTCTGACTTTGCTCCCTTTTTCCCCTTAAAAGACAATAAAAGATTTTCAACCCCCTGAAAATGTGAAAAATTTCTGTGTTTCCTGTTTTCCCCCCTTCCATGAAGGTCTCTTAACAGGCAACAACCTGCAGCTCAAATGCACAGCAACCCAGACCCCATTAAAAGCTTCAAGGTGACATCCGTGCAAGATAGAGACAGTCAATGGACCTAAATTTTCATTTGATCTCAGTTAAAAAAAGAAAGTAAATTTCATGTGAACCAGGCCAGTTCCAAATCCCAGCTCCCCACGCCTTGATCTCCAAACTTTAGGGACATTGACCGCACACCCCTTGAAATCGATCATAAACCTCCTTTGCCCTATCTCAGCCCTAAAATACTTTTTTCTGCACGAGAAAACTTATCTCCTGGAAAGCACAACTTATAAGTAAAATATTGACTGTCCTAGACTCTTATACGGAATATATATCTTAACTTGAATTCAAGACCTATTTTACAAATCGAAAGCGCAATTTACTAGTAAAATATAGATTATCCTAGACTTTTACGAGGAATATACATCCTAACTTGAATTCAAAAACCTATTATACAGATCATAAATTTTTTGTCATCACTACACGTAACTTCAACCCCAAAATACTCACATGCCTTCAAACGTCAACCTTAAATTAAGCTTCAAATTTGACTGAGAATTTTTCTGAGTAATTTACACTATTAAAGACGCAGCTATTGAGAGGGTTGACCGAATCACTAGTTAACGTGGATGCCCTCGCTCCTTTGCCATTATGAAGATCTAAATATTATCACAGCAAGATGCTTTATAAAAGTAAAAATCTTTTGAAGTGCCTAGAGCCTATAATCATATTGAAGACGTACACTTACAAGTCTTATAATTTAGTCCAAATTGGTTCTTATAAATTGGGAAATATGATCGGTGTTCCTAGAAGAGTCAATCAAGCATAAATAGTCTTTAGTTTAATTAATTTAATTACTTAATTGGCAGATATTAAAATACTAGCCGAGATACAGTCAAAGTAAAACACAGAAATCAATGGAGATTTTAATAAGAAACTTGCCGTGAAAATGAAGTTGTAGCCATGCTTGAGAATATCCAATAGCAAAAGAGTTCTTCTCCACATCATGTTGATAAAATCTTGTGACATATAAATCTGTTCTTTTCCAAAATCAACACCTTTTGTTTCCAGCTTGTAACAGTTTAGCCGTTTGAAAACACACATTTCGTAAGCAATTTGATCGACAGAAACTAAGAGTAGATGATCAAGAAGTGGCCTAGTGTCCTCTCCTAGCCAAAAACTCTCAAGAAAAAGATCAAGCATTGTTGTTTCAGCACCAACACTGTGTTCTACATAAGCCTGGTTAACCACAGCTATAATAACTGTTTTGTTTGGTGTCGAGACTTTCTCTAAAGCCAATTCAAGCTCATCTGTTGGAAACTTCAACGTTTTCATGTCCTGTGTGACAAAAAAGTGAGCGTGATTTCAAAACCAATGGACAATAATTATTAAAACAACGGGCTATATACATCACGCACGCACGCACACAGACGAATACTTACAGCTTGCGAGTGGGATCTATGAAATGAGAGCAATAAAGGGTTTGATAGCGAGACAGGCCAAATACAAAGGTAAAGAACACAAGCAAAGAGAAAGGAGACGAGTACAGTATTTCCAAGAACGTTTCTTGGGGAATCCATGTTCATGCTGGGTTTGTTTTGAGTGATAATGAAAGGACCGGTATAATTTATCATACAGAAAGAGAAGAAGAAAAGTCCAAGGTGCTCGCTTGCTTGTGGAAACGCTAGCTAGCTAGCTAGGCATGTAGAATGGCCATGCAACACGTACATCATGAAGTCATGAACCATAAATATTAGGTTTATTTGAGTCGTCGTCGTCGTCGTCACAGTTTCGTATGGTGAGCAAATCAAAACTAGATATGGACTCCCAAATCAAATTTTACGAGAAGAAAAGAGAAATGATAAACCCCAGTTCGAATAATCCTGCAAGATTCTCTTGCATAATTAAAGTAGTATACTTTTATTTAATCTGATTAAATTATTTAATTAACTGTACAAATCCTTGTTGCTTTGTAAGAGAAAGCCGTCCCAAAAACGAAACCATATTTGTATACCGACCTTCTCTGGATTTTTTGCACGAGTAAATCAATGGAAGTGAATCATCATGCTCTTAACTCGCCTTTGAGATAACTCAGTAGAGAGTGGAACTTTTTGGCCGAGCAAAACAAACTCTTATTTAATTTCAGAAATTCCACTCCTACTCAAATGCATAGCGACATGCATCGGCTGACCGGTTTTGATCTCATGATGATTTGTAAATAAATAAAAATTTACCAGAACTTATTATATAAATATTTTTCACTTTTACAGTAGTGAAATGAAAAGAAAAGAAGAAAATACATTAAAAGGGAGGAGGTTTTTATGGTGGATCAAGACTCATTGTATTATTGATTACTACTACAATATAATGATGTTTTTATCCTCTATCATGAAATTAAGCCAATGAAATGCAAATTAGGGGCAAAATAATATTTTCTCAATGTTTATTTGACATTATTAAATTGATCAAGAGTAATTTTATCTTTTTATATTTTTTAAATGAATTAATTATCATAGGAAAAAAAAATAGCATTCAAGAGCTTTTTAGTTTTTCTTTTCATCTTTTTTAAAAGAATTAAAATGACAACCTTACTGAATCGAATAGAATTTTGAAATTGAATTCAATTTCAATATTTCACTATAAATTATTCAATTTCAATTTAAAATAGTTAAATTAGAAAGTCTTTGCGGAACGATCTATAAAAGAATTGATAGAGTTGCATTTCTCAACTCATTTAATAGTATCCCTAGAGTCCACTTCCTCCCCATACTACGAGTGAAATTAAAATAGTAAAAGATCCGTCGAGTTTTATTTTCTATTCTTAGTGTGCATGGCTGTCCCTGGCCAAAGTGAGAGAGTTCATTAATATCGAGCTAGAAAATTTGGTCAGAAAACACTGCTTGGCAATAAAATATAAAGCACATATACAGCCACAAAAAAGGAAGGGACTATATAGTTATGAGTTATGGTCCCAAGTATCAATATAAGAACCGCGTTTATTAATTTCAAAAATATTGTTCAAGTGTCTCCATAGATAAGAAGGTTTGGACCCTTTCATTAATTCACCCCCTAACAATAAATGCTTCGTTGATAGTTTTTTTAGCATTGCAATGCCCTCGAGGAGGGGTTTCTGTCATTTTAAATCGAAGGCCATGTCGAATATGCATCAATAATCTTTCCTATTAAGTGATGGAATATATTCAATTCATCTCTCTTTTTTGTCCAGAAAAAAAAACTAGGATGGAATTGACCACTTTCCAATAGGTAATACAGATGAGAACATGATGGTTGATGATAAATTGGATGAGAGACCAGGATCAGTTTGTCTACAAACAGATGAAATGAGGATGAAAATAGGCAACATGGACACCATCCAAAGAAAGAGGAAAGGGGGGAAATTATGAACAGAATAAGAAACGTAACATGGAAGAATTGAATACGACGTGGAGATGCTTGTAGCAGCCTTGTGTAGGAAATTGGTTAAAGGATTTGGCAGACCCTATGTTTTCTCTTGTGTTTCTTGGACTTTGGAGGCTGGAGCACTGCCTTGATGGCAGCATCAAAGACAGCTTTCACATTCTGCATTTACCACAGAAAATGCTTCAAAATGGCTGCATTTTTTCTTACAACATGCTAGAAGTGTTACTAAATGTGTCTGGTTCTGTTTACACCTTCTGCCGTCAGGAACTTCTTTACCCCGCTTCCCTTTAAAGGTCCTCAAGTATCAGATACCAGAGTTACAGCAGGACCAAGTTAGCCCCTTAGGAGTAGGGCTGCGCAAGCATGCTTGTGGTGGAAAATGATACCTGCTTAGTTAACTAATTTCTGAGAAAATGTACAGATGCGGGACAAACCTGCTGCGTTTTTGAGCTGCATTCTACATATGCCAGCGCTCCTATTTGCTTCTGTAGTTCTAGACCCTGGTAATAATAAAGCAAGAAGTCATCTACAAAGATTTTGATTAATTATCCAACTGTAATTTTTTTCCAGTCGCGACAGCCAAATCACTGCAATGAGGATTAAAGAAGGATGGAAATATAAGAAGTGAATGGCTACCTGCTCTGTAGAAATGGTGCATGCCCCAGGATAATCCAAGAGAAACTGACGGTCTTCTCTCAGATCTGTATTTAACACAAAATGTTCACAGCTGAAACAATAAAAACAACACACGCAGGTGCATCTCAAACATAATGAACCACCTCATGAAGATCACAATCTACTTTTGAATGCAAATGCTTTCAAGGCACCAAATACAAAGCTACACAAACATGAAAGGGTAAATGACTGTCATTTTACACTGTCACTTGACCTGTAGAATTCTGAGAAATCACTGTATATAGAGGCAGAAAACCAAAAGAGCCCTGTAAGAGGCATAAAAGACCTCTGAGAAACTGGAAGCATTCATACATATGTTATATGCATGTGTGAGCTTGTCTAAATTGAAACAAAAGTAGCATGCCAGTATATGAGCAGGAACTGGGTAGCAGTTGTGCCAAAATTTTCAAATACGTTATGACTTTAGAGCCCCATACAGAGGAAACTGAAAACTTGTAGTTTTCTCAATCTCATCAAACACACTTGATTATTTTGAGCACCAGTAAAAGTTGATTAATAGCAAAGCAAGGTCCAGGCAACACCCATTCAAAGAAGTAATGAATCAATAGAGAGAAGAATACATCACCTAATTTAGTCCCCACAAGAACAATGGGCACTGATGGGGCGTAATGTCTGAGCTCAGGGACCCACTTTCCATCATAACAAGCAACATAAAGAAAAAGGAATCACGGCAAAGAGAAGAATCAGTATATACAGGTTGCCGATCAATTTTAAGGGAAAGAGAACCCATAAGACGAATCTAGTTGGAAATATAAAGAAGCTTACTTTTTTTGAGACGTTCTCATAGCTTGGCCTACTTATGAGGGAAAAGGCAAGAATGAAAACATCAGCTCCTCTGTAACTTAGAGGCCTCAGCCTGTTGTAGTCTTCTTGACCTGCACGAGTTATTTCAAAACTTAGCAGCGTCATTTCATCGTTTCACTTTTCTGAGCCACTTTGGAGACACCACATCAATTTCTCAGCACTAACGAGGAAAGTTACCATTAATTATGGTCGGTAGTCGTGCCAGAAGAAAAGGTTAGGGATCTTCAAAACATATGAAAATGAGTTATGACAGAATGAGTGAGTCTCACAATGTCAAGCCAGTGACGATCTCTCTTCCCTTGAATCAATCATTTCAAATAATTGCTCCGTGATTCAAATGTTTCATTTGCAAAATTACACATCAGAATACAACCTTAAACCGGAGTGAACTGAGAGTAAGTTCTACTGGCCAAGCCGTCTAGAGCTCCCAAAAGGTTATCTTTCATTGAAAAGGGGGTTGGATAGAGCATAAAGGGTTGTTCGATCAATCATTTCGATCAATCAATGCAGATGATATTATATTCAACAGAGAAACAAATTTAAAGTAGCAATGATTTGCCGATTGGATGTCATAAAGTGGAAAGCTTAAAACTTTTCAAGAATTTGGGGGTTTAATTAATGGCGGTCATGATTGTAAGATTCCCATTTTCAATAACTATTCGCCAAATTTTGCAGGAAACCAACACAGCATTAGAAGAAGAAGGGGAAAAAACAGTAAACACAAAAGTATTTAGTTCAAGATTCATGAAAAAAACCTCATGAACACATTGTTGAGTCACTTTGATCAATTGAAGAGCATTTTATCTATTAATAAACTGATAGCCATGAAAATTAAAGGGCAAATACACATCTTTTAGCTAGTGATATACACCAGTCAAGAATGAGAAAGACTACCAGCAGTGTCCCAAAGACCTAGATTCACAGTCTGCCCATCAACCATAACATTGGCACTGAAGTTATCAAAGACAGTAGGCACATAATCCTGTCAAGAAAACAAAAAACAGCAAAAGAAAGACCCTTTAGAAACCAGAATACACTTACACGAGAATTGCAATATAAACAATAACAAGAAGGGTAAATATCTAGAAAGCAAGAAAGAAAAAACTTCAGTTTAGTACGTACAGTAGGGAAGGTGTTGCTGGTGTAAGATATGAGAAGACATGTCTTTCCAACAGCTCCATCTCCAACTGTTACACATTTGATAAACTTTGTTGTTGATGCTGCTGCTGTTGTAGCATTCATTTTTCAAGAGAATTATGTGCTGTTATCTCCTTCCTCTTCCTCTGTTATAGAATGTTTTTTATATATGGAAAGAGAGAGAGGGTGTTATAGGAAAGCAGCTAAAATTTCCAAGAGCTTTTGAAAAAGATTTTTGGATCACTTTAATTTGAGCTGTCAGGGAGGCAAAAAGGATCAAGAAAAACCAAGGAAACATAACATGGCCCCATACATTATCAATAAATTATTTAGTCAATTTGAATTCTTTCAAAAATGAAAAAGAAAACCTGAGTAAATTAGACATTTAAATCCTTAGATTTTAGACCGCCTCTCCTTTGAGAGTTGCCCTTTTCTTTTCCCTTTTTTTTCTTAAGAACACGAGCACCAAGTAAAACACAGATATGGAGATGCATTAGCTTTCATGTCATTGCTGGCTGAAAGAGATACACGCAATGCATTTGCAATATCCAGTATATTTAAATTTCTCAAAATATGAAAAGGGTTGCTCTGCTTGTAATCACTTGAGGATTCGAACTGAAAAAGATTACGAGAACGTAATTTTTTTATTGCAACAGGTTAATTTGTTTTTTTGAAATGGATGTGTCTAAAATAATTTATATTTATATGCATCTTCATTAATTTCTTGAATTTTAAAGTTAATAACTAGTTAAAATTCTTAGTAATTCTAACTAATATAAAGACTCGATCTAGTAATTTTTGAAAACAAACTCGGGATCTGAACAATGAAGTCACATCCCCAAGAGTTTGCGACTAATTTATGCTAACTATAAGAAATTATGGCAAGTAAAAAATTGAAATTAGTTTTAATGTTTTTTTTATAATAATATATTTTTCAGATGAAAAATCTAGAGATGATATTTTATAAAAAAATATTTTTGTAGGTTATATTAATAATTTGTTGGCTCAAGTCTAACCTAGGTTTTATATCAACTGAATTTTTTATCATTAAAATAACATTATTTTGATTTAAAAAAATGAAATATTGTTCTTTATATTTTTTAAAAATTTTAAAAATTAAATCAACTTATTAATTAAACTCGAATCAACAAATCCACTTTTCGATCCGATTTAAGATAGATTTCAGTGTTTTAAGCATGACTATATTCTCTAGATTTAATATTTAAGTCATAACCAAGGTTATTAAAATATTATTATAATGATGATGACCTCGTAAGGACTTTGCTTTTTTTACATTAACCATTTAAAAATACAGTTGAAATTATTTTTAAAAGTATATTTTGATTAAAAATACTTCATCAACATAACAATAATATTTATTTATTTATTTAAAAAAATTATTTTTATATTAGCATATAAAAATAAGATAAAATTAATTTAAAATAAAAATATTTTTAAAAAATACGGTGATAAACATATTCTAAGTAAAAAAAAAAAAAGTATTTATACCAACAGGAAGGCAGCAGTGGAATTATTGTCGATCCCCGCCCGTTGTATTCCATGTGGACAAAATAATAATTGTCGTTTCTTGGAATCTTCTTGTACACGTCATTTTACTTTTGGAGATTCACGCACGGTGTTGCGGGGATATTACGGCTAGCTGCTTATGTAAAGAATGACTGTAGAAAAATAAGTCGTTATTTAATTATATAGTAATCTTTAACTAGTTTTCTGATATGTTTAAGTGAGAGCTAGTTATTTTAAAAAACAATCACTCTAATACAACATATAAAATAAGTTTATATTTTATCATATATATATAAATTAAACGTAATTTATATTTGATTAAGTTTATAATTTAATTAATATAAATAAGCATAATCCAATATGAAAAGAAAATCATATGCATAGCAATAGTTTATCCAAGACATCATACAAATCACGAGTTAACAAATACTCAGGATTCAAAATTGATCGTTGGAGTTTGCTGGGATTGGATGGAACGAAGAGAAATAGTATTGGCGCGTGTTGTCCATGCATAGGTCGGCTTTCAAAGCTTCACTGCACACCCCCAGAAGGTATGAAAGCACATGAAACACTGTCAAGGGAGTCAATCCTTCCTGTTTCTTCCTGCACAGGTGTGTTTTTTACAACGCAGATGACTGTATTAGTTGATATATATCTTGATTAATTTCACGTGATCGTATTAATTTATATATATTTTAATTAATTTTACGAGTTTTAAGAGATTAAAACTAGTAATCTTTAGAAAATAAACTCGGGAAGTGACCAGTTGAGACATCACTCATGGTTTGGTATAGTTGTTGCTACTGGACAGACTAGTTTGCTGCTGCGTTTTCTATACAAGACAACATGCTATGGATTACCATCTTGTTGTCGTGATTGGGAGGGGGTGGTTGGAGTGGGTGGTGGTGGAAATCACAGTGGGCGGCCTTGAGAAGATTTCAGTGGCTAGGTTTCTCTTATTATTTTGTTGTCTTGCTAGAAATTATAGATCGGTAGTTTGGCCTTGATAGTAACTAGTCATCAAATTTCAAGTTAAAGGGAAAATTGCAAACCAAATAATATCTTGAAAAGTATTTTGAATTTAATGGTTTTTTGACAACATGTGATTCTTTTTTAAAGTGTTTTTTTTGTTTATATAAATATATTAAAATAATATTTTTTTTATTTTTTAAAATTATTTTTGATACTATCACATGAAAAAAATCTAAAATATCCAAAAAAATTTAAAAACATAATTTTTTTTTCATTTTTAAAACGAAGGTTAGAAGCATTCCTTTTCATATACTAAGGCATTTGATCCATGCTTTACAAAAGATAGAACGAGATACAATAATACAGCGCGCGCGCACATATATATATTGTTTTTTCTTTATATAATATATATGTTTCAAACATTAAATGTAATATCATTTTAATATCACTACATCAAGTATGTTTTATTTTCATCCGATGATTTTTCAATCTTGATATTTCTTTTTTCTTTCATGATTTGTAAAAATGAAAATGAAATCATCGATAATATAATAAAACAGATCATTAATTTAAATATCAATGTAATCTCTTGATATATATATTAAATGAATTATTGCAATTTACTTTAGTTAGTTGATTTTTTATCAATACAAATTCCAAAAAAAGTATGTAAAATAAATTATAATCTACCTTGGTTAATTAATTTTCTTCCATATTCATACACGAATATTTTTTTTTAATAAAACCATACATGTAAAAAATTAAAAAAAAAAAAAAACAAAACATGTTTGGTAATGCGTTTTAAAAACTTTTTTTTAATATTTTTTTATTTTAAATTATATTTTTTAATATTTTAAAATTATTTAATGTGCTGATATTAAAAATAATTTTTAAAATATTAATTTAATACATTACTAAATAAAAAATATTTTAAAAAATAATCTTTTAAGTTTCTGAAAACAGTTAATATACAAATATTCATATTGGAATGGGCTTTATTGGCATGAACCAAGAGGCCCATGGCTACTTCTCTTCGAGGTATTCTCCTTCTAGCTCGAATTCCATACAATTTTTATCCCTTATGGGAGGAGAATGCATGCTTATTAGAACACAAAATCAATAAAATTCGATTCAAATCTCACGTCAAATTGAAGAAAAAAAATTAAAACTAATATGCATTTCAAAAAAATTTTTATTTAAAAAATAAGATATTTTTATTTTTATTGTTTTAAATCAATTTTTTTTTGTGATTTTAGATTATTTTAATAAACTGATATAAAACTAATTTTTAAAAAATAAAAAAATATTATATTTTTGCATTTCAAATTAAAAATTTGTTTAAAAACAATATATAGGATACTCCCAAACAAACCCTAAACAACACAAACATATTATGTAACTATAAAATAAAAATATAAAAAATACATCATCATTGATATAATTATAAATCCAAATGAATGTCGATACAATACAAATCTAGTTTATAAGTAATTTACATGCTAATGAGTTAGCCTAAATATTTTTAAAACAATAAGAAAAAATATTATTTTAATAAAAAAACCAAGTTTTTCAGTAAATATCAGTTTCAAATTTTACATTAAATTGCAAAAATTAAAACTAATATAAATACATAAAAGCAGCACAGACATATCATTTAACCATAAAATAAACGTATAAAGAATTATAAATCCAACTTGAAAATCAATTTCATAAAAAACTTAGCTTGCAACTCATCTAGTTAATTAATTAATTTTTAAATATATTATTTTAATAAAAATCAAGTTTAACTAGAATGTACAGTAGACCGTTGGGGACCTATCAAGCGACAGGTCGCTTGAAGAGCATATGTGAAAAAAAAAGGTCCGGTTTTCTATCCACAACGAAGAAAGCAAGAAGAAAAAAAAATGGAATCAAAAGCAGCAGCACCGCCATACCAAAGTTCTGCAAGATTCGCAGACTCTCAATGTTACCCTCAATATACTGCCTCTCTCAAATGTAAAGCATCGACTTATCAACTCCCCCTTTTTTTTCTATCTCTCTGATTTGACCTTTTTTTTTGTGTGTGCTTTGTTTCTTATTTCATGTTTAATGTTCAAGAATGCATCTTTTTACACTTGATTTTGCATTTCTATGTCTAACTTTCACCAGCATGATTGTGATTTCTATTCTCGATCCTTTTCCCTTGGTGGATTCTTGAAAATTTTACTGATTGATCTTAGTTTTGGTGTATTGTATTGTTGATGTGGGATGGGAATGAGAGGTTATGCTTGAATTGGCTTTGTGGGCTATTCTTGGAAGTAAAGAATGATCGTAAGAATGAAACCGTTTTATTCAGAATCCAATTTTTATTAATAAATTAATCAGTCTCTGTTCAATACACCACTCGAATGTAATTCTGTAAGAAGCACATACAGGTGGATCATCCCACATAATTCTATCACCTATGCTAAGAAAAAAAAAGCCTCTTTTGTAGTATGCTGGGATGTTATTATGACTTGAAAACGGATTGAAAAAGCGAAGTTCAAATTTAATTCCTTTGGATTTCCGGCATGTATCTTCCTCAAGGTTATTAACTTGACAGAGTGCATCATGTCCAAGTCGTGTCGAGCTTACTTTGTTGCACACATTGCAGCATGTGCTAGTTGTCGTTATTACTGTAAATGTTCTATGATGTGTATCTATGTCATTTCTTATCTACTTGTGATTTAGTTGTGAAATTTAGTTCTAGTATTGAGAAATGGGGAGTCGTAACATCAAAAATGGTCATGGTTTGTGTTTGAGCTTATTAGAAGTTCTGGTCTTCCAGTGACGTGATGGTTGAGGACTTATGATCTGCATAACAGGTCTTAAGTTTGAGTCAAAGCGTGCATTGTTTGTAAGAGCCTAGGACAGTTGATGTTTTACTCACCCACCAGGATCCATAAAGTGTCCTTTGCAGGAGTGGGTTTCCTTGCATCTAAAACAAAAATTATTAGAAGTTCTGATTATGGCTAAATTGAAGGGACGGCACAATGCTGTTAATTTGTAATGAGCTTTCATTTAGATAGACGATAAACAAAAGGAAGACTTTATATAACCTCTTGTTGTTATATTTGATCGATGGAAGCATGGAGAGCTTTGCTTGATTCAATTCAACTTGAAACTCTTGTCCTGGATATTTTTATGCGCATCCCATCAGTACCATATTTTGATGTTAGATGCAAATTTTCAGGCTTGGAAGAGTTTGGCTCGGACAAAAGTAAATGTCAAGAGCATTTTGATGTTTACAAGGAATGCAAGAAAAAGGAGGTACTGATTTTATTTTTTATTTTTATTTTTTTAATGTTTAAAAGCTCTGTACTCTTGGAAAATAGTCTCAAATAAAAAAAATACACGAAATAATGGAAGGGTTGTATTTAACTTTCTTAATATATACGTTTTGTTATTTTTTATTTTTCATAACAGAGAGAAGCACGGTTGGAACGCAATAAGAGTCGCTCCCTCTTTTCATGAAAGCTGTTGTGGAGTTCCTGCTCACAAAAAGCGCAGACTCTATTTTCTTTCTTTATAGAGCTAGCTTTGTAAGCTGTTGGATTCCAGCACAAATTGTCAAGCTGAATTGTGTTAGGGCATAGAGTAACTTTAATAATGTGTTGCGTAAAGCTGCGAATCGAGAATGTCAGTGAACAACAACCGAGATCAACAACCACATATTGGATTCAAATAATGCTTGCATTATGTTTTGCCTAAATGCAATTTATTTGACAAAACAATGTAAAGAACGGTCTTAATTTTCCTCACAGAATTTGCTCAAAACTCGAAATTTCAAGTGACTCTTCTAATATGAAGGCTAACACCGTTCCCAGGTTGCACAACCAGTCCAAACCGGGGGGAATGATGGTATGCTGGTGACAACGAGAAGCTAAACTTTGATAGGATGAGTGATACAATAACCTTCAGCTCTGCCATGGCAAAGTGTTGGCCTGCACAGATACGAGCACCCATTCCGAATGGCATGTAAGCCTGTGGACTGGTGCTGGATCCTATAATTCCTTTGGCAAACCTTCTGGGATTGAACTGATGTGCATCAGGCCCCCATAGGCCAGGATTCTGTTGTACTATTGGGATTGGAATTTGGATGTTCATTCCTTTTGGAATTGTGATGCCCTTAAACTTTAAATCTTGCAAGGCTGTTCTGATAACAAACACCACAGGTGGATAAAGGCGCATTGTCTCTTGGATCACCATTGTAAGCTGCGCATAAATTGTTGAAAAGTCAAGATTAGAAATTCCAGATTGCGATTTGGATGAATTTCTTTGTATGTTGCAAGGAACACTTACAGTTTTCATATTTCGAAGCATGTCAGCATCTGGAAGGTTACCTTTACAGATTTCAAGCACCTCCGCCCGAGCACGATCTTGCCATTCTTGATTAGCCGCCAATAACATTAAGCACCATGAAGCTGTGATGGCAGTGGTTTCATGACCAGCAAAGTATATAGCCTTGCAGTTATCCACTATGAACCTGTCAAGAGAAACATCTGATGGAAAGCTTTCTTGGTCACCATAACTCTTGGCACCTTCTAGTATCACTTGTAGAAGGTCCTTCTCATAGTTGGCCGCAGCCCTTTCCTTTACAACCCTCAGTATCATTGAGTTAATTTCTTTCTCCATTTTCCAAATCTCCCTATTATTTTTGTTAGGAATATATCTGCTCACAAGTAAGATTCCATCAGTCGTCAAAAAATATGCACAACCATCTGTACTCATGACATGAAGTTCAGGGCTCGTTGATTTTATTTCTGCTTTTTGTTTCTAAAAAGTAAATTTGAAACTATAAGCAAAAAACTCTTGTTTTTAAAAGCCTAAAAAACCAACAATCAAATGTCAGATTTTTTCAAATCCAAATAAAATGGTTTTCAGGAAGTATATCAGTCATTGTTGGTTTTACTTCTTTTTTTCAAGAAAAAAATGAAACAAAATTTATTTTAATGATCAAGTTTGGAATAAATCATACCTTGAGCCAGGAATCCCAATGAACCCTCTGGACATGGCATCTTGAAGATTTCTCAGCTTCAAAAATATTTCTTCTCCTTTGGTGTAATTGCTTCCAAAACAAGCTCTTGATATAATATCTGCTGATAAGTTTCTAATCTCCAGGTCAATATTTATTTCTGCCATGCCTCCATCACCTTCAATTCTGCTCTCCCAGGATCTCACCATTGTGGTTGTAGAGTCCACCATTAGGCTCACCATGCACTAGAAGAAAGACCATTAGTCTAAGGTTAGTGCACCAACTTAAAAACGGAAGGCAAAAATAGATATTTACCTTAACCTTATCCATGTAGAATTCTGGAGCAATTATCTTCCTCTGATGGCTCCAGATAAGGCCATTTGTCGAGAAAATACTCTGTCCTAACAATGGTCCACGATCTTTGGACAGATAAGAAGGTTTCCCCAGGCTCAAAGATGTACAAAGGCTTATTTCTTTCACCATATCTATATCTACTGTGCATAAATGTTGTATTTTTCCAGTTGAATACACAAATGTTGGTCCTGCACCAATTAGCATTATTAAAGCATCAAAAAAGTTTGTGCAAGGGCAATAGCCTTGCAGTGCAGTACAATTAGCCTTTTCATTGTACACATGTAGTTTCTAACAGTAATGGCTAGCAATACTAAAGCTCGACACAATTTTCAATGTTAGAATGTTAGTCCACAACTTGTGGATTGCCATAACTCAAAAGGATGGGAAACTGTGTTGGTTGTGTCTTGTTAGTGTATTATGATAGAAGGGACATGTACAAAAGAGAGAAACATGTTTGGTTGAAGAAATGGGGACATAAAACAAATCTATCTCTTTGTACTTTGGAAGTAAAGCAGACATGTCACTACTTTCTCCCCATCTCTTCTGTCTCGAGCTTTGTCTCAGATACCGGGGACTCACTCGAGCATGGTGCAGACAATAGGACATTCCAGATACAGGGGAAAATTGAGGAATAATAGGGGGAAATAGCAGGTTGCTCGCCAGGCTCAAACCATGTAGGATATGGATCCCTTTTCGAAGCAATATAAGAGAGGTGGAGAACTTATCAGAACTAGAGTTGCGAGCTTTAGAGCAACAAAAACAAGTTACATTATAAAATATGAATTATAATTCACATGTATATTTAGTAGGTATTTTCTTGTCTGATTCTGAATAGAAAGACCAGGTCGCTTCATTGAGAGAGTGACTTGCATCTTCGCTAATCAAGGGTCACACAGAACAAGTCCAGAAAAAAAAGACAGATTTAACAAGAAAACAAAGAGGACCCTTTAATTCTAGCTATGAGGAGGACATGACCTAGAACTTCATGGACTGAAACTAGAAAAGAAAAATAGAGGTGGAAAAGAGGCAGTACCATATTCATTTATCCACTGCTTGAAGTGAGAAAATACAGTAGAAGGCCAGTTATGATCAATAGGAAGAGGGTTTTCCATTTGACTTGTTTTTGCCGCAGATGACTCCGTCTGGACTTGGAGTTGGATCCTTCTGATTTCAGGGATGTTTCCTAATAGTAAAGAAGGAGAAGGTCCTTTGATCCCTTGCGTTTGAAGTCTTGATGTTAGTCTCCGAGGCTTCGCAAAGAAAACAGTGTAGATGTAGGCAAAGAAGGCTAAAATACCACCTGAAACCAGTGAGAAAATGAGTTTCATCATCGTAGTTAGATCTGCTTCCATTTCCGATGCCGCCTCTTCAAATACAAATAACCACTCCATCAAGAGACCCTTCTCTATACACAAAAATAATATAAAAATACAAAACTCATATGGAGGGCATTTTACAAGCTTATGTTAAATATTATCGGTAACTACCTTTTGGAATGATGGGGACTGGTTGTCAAAAATATATTTTTAAAACCATGTGAAAAATATAATATAAAATCACAAGTATTTTTTATATAAAAAAATCAACTTGGACTGTTTTAATTTACAAGCAAACACTCAAAAGCAAGTTTTATGGAACCAAAAGATTGCGGGGTGTGTGTGTATATGCTTGGTGATTAATTAAGCCATGTCTCAAATAGCTTATTGCACCTAGGAAACATGCATTTTAAAACAAAAATGTCTAGATTACATGAAGTCGTAAATATTAGTATACTCTGTTTTCTAAGAAACCTAAATATTATAAAAAATATTTAATACAAATAATGAGATCCCATTAAATTCTATAATTCCACATGCATGTATGTCCAACAAAACATAAATAATGTGAACAAAAAGAAACAACAATATACAAGGACTTTATATTGCAATAATAAAGAACATATAGGCATGCATGTAGACGTGAATGCAGACTTGAAGATTGGAAAGTTCTGAAGGTCGCGTAGCCGGTTTCAATGAGAACCGGCGTCTTATCAAAGAAATACAAGAGTTTATCAAAAATATATCTTTGGCTAGTTTCTATGTACCAAGTTTAGCATCAGATTCAGTACGTGTAAAAATTATATTTGATTAAGTTTATAATTTAATTAATATAAATAAGCATAATCCAATATGAAAAGAAAATCATATGCATAGCAATAGTTTATCCAAGACATCATACAAATCACGAGTTAACAAATACTTAGGATTCAAAATTGATCTTTGGAGTTTGCTGGGATTGGATGGAACGAAGAGAAATAGTATTGGCGCGTGTTGTCCATGCATAGGTCGGCTTTCAAAGCTTCACTGCACACCCCCAGAAGGTATGAAAGCACATGAAACACTGTCAAGGGAGTCAATCCTTCCTGTTTCTTCCTGCACAGGTGTGTTTTTTACAACGCAGATGACTGTATTAGTTTACATATATTTTAATTAATTTTACATGATTATATCATTTATGTATATTTTGACTAATTTCACGAGTTTTAAAAGATTTAAACTAGTAATTTTTAGAAAATAAACTCGGGAAGTGACCAGTTGAGACATCACTCATGGTTTGGTATAGTTGTTGCTACTGGACAGACTAGTTTGCTGCTGCGTTTTCTATACTAGACAACATGCTATGGATTACCATCTTGTTGTTGTGATTGGGAGGGGGTGGTTGGAGTGGGTGGTGGTGGAAATCACAGTGGGCAGCCTTGAGAAGATTTCAGTGGCTAGGTTTCTCTCGTTATTTTGTTGTCTTGCTAGAAATTATAGATCGGTAGTTTGGCCTTGATAGTAACTAGTCATCAAATTTCAAGTTAAAGGGAAAATTGCAAACCAAATAATATCTTGAAAAGTATTTTGAATTTAATGATTTTTTGACAACATGTGATTCTTTTTTAAAGTGTTTTTTTGTTTATAAATATATTAAAATAATATATTTTTTATTTTTTAAAATTATTTTTGATATTATCACATGAAAAAAAATCTAAAATATCTAAAAAAATTTAAAAACATAATTTTTTTTTTCATTTTTAAAACGAAGGTTAGAAGCATTCCTTTTCATATACTAAGGCATTTGATCCATGCTTTACAAAAGATAGAACGAGATACAATAATACAGCGAGCGCACACATATATATATTGTTTTTTCTTTATATAATATATATGTTTCAAACATTAGATGTAATATCATTTTAATATCACTACATCAAGTATGTTTTATTTTCATCCGATGATTTTTCAATCTTGATATTTCTTTTTTCTTTCATGATTTGTAAAAATGAAAATGAAATCATCAATAATATAATAAAACAGATCATTAATTTAAATATCAATGTAATCTCTTGATATATATATTAAATGAATTATTGCAATTTACTTTAGTTAGTTGATTTTTTATCAATACAAATTTCAAAAAAAGTATGTAAAATAAATTATAATCTACCTTGGTTAATTAATTTTCTTCCATATTCATACACGAATAGTTTTTTTTAATAAAACCATACATGTAAAAAATTAAAAAAAAAAAAAAACATGTTTGGTAATGCGTTTTAAAAACTTTTTTTTAATATTTTTTTATTTTAAATTATCTTTTTTAATATTTTAAAATTATTTAATGTGCTGATATTAAAAATAATTTTTAAAATATTAATTTAATACATTACTAAATAAAAAATATTTTAAAAAATAATCTTTTAAGTTTCTGAAAACAGTTAATATACAAATATTCATATTGGAATGGGCTTTATTGGCATGAACCAAGAGGCCCATGGCTTCTTCTCTTCGAGGTATTCTCCTTCTAGCTCGAATTCCATACAATTTTTATCCCTTATGGGAGGAGAATGCATGCTTATTAGAACACAAAATCAATAAAATTCGATTCAAATCTCACGTCAAATTGAAGAAAAAAAATTAAAACTAATATGCATTTCAAAAATAGTTTTATTTAAAAAATATGATATTTTTATTTTTTTGTTTTAAATCAATTTTTTTTTTGTGATTTTAGATTATTTTAATATACTGATATAAAACTAATTTTTAAAAAATAAAAAAATATTATATTTTTGCATTTCAAATTAAAAATTTATTTAAAAACAATATATAGTATACTCCCTAACACACCCTAAACAACACAAACATATTATGTAACTATAAAATAAAAATATAAAAAATACATCATCATTGATATAATTATAAATCCAAATGAATGTCGATACAATACAAATCTAGTTTATAAGTAATTTACATGCTAATGAGTTAGCCTAAATATTTTTAAAACAATAAGAAAAAAATATTATTTTAATAAAAAAACCAAGTTTTTCAGTAAATATCAGTTTCAAATTTTACATTAAATTGCAAAAATTAAAACTAATATAAATACATAAAAGCAGCACAGACATATCATTTAACCATAAAATAAACGTATAAAGAATTATAAATCCAACTTGAAAATCAATTTCATAAAAAACTTAGCTTGCAACTCATCTAGTTAATTAATTAATTTTTAAATATATTATTTTAATAAAAATCAAGTTTAACTAGAATGTACAGTAGACCGTTGGGGACCTATCAAGCGACAGGTCGCTTGAAGAGCATATGTGAAAAAAAAAGGTCCGGTTTTCTATCCACAACGAAGAAAGCAAGAAGAAAAAAAAATGGAATCAAGAGCAGCAGCACCGCCATACCAAAGTTCTGCAAGATTCGCAGACTCTCAATGTTACCCTCAATATACTGCCTCTCTCAAATGTAAAGCATCGACTTATCAACTCCCCCTTTTTTTTCTATCTCTCTGATTTGACCTTTTTTTGTGTGTGTGCTTTGTTTCTTATTTCATGTTTAATGTTCAAGAATGCATCTTTTTACACTTGATTTTGCATTTCTATGTCTAACTTTCACCAGCATGATTGTGATTTCTATTCTCGATCCTTTTCCCTTGGTGGATTCTTGAAAATTTTACTGATTGATCTTAGTTTTGGTGTATTGTATTGTTGATGTGGGATGGGAATGAGAGGTTATGCTTGAATTGGCTTTGTGGGCTATTCTTGGAAGTAAAGAATGATCGTAAGAATGAAACCGTTTTATTCAGAATCCAATTTTTATTAATAAATTAATCAGTCTCTGTTCAATACACCACTCGAATGTAATTCTGTAAGAAGCACATACAGGTGGATCATCCCACATAATTCTATCACCTATGCTAAGAAAAAAAAAGCCTCTTTTGTAGTATGCTGGGATGTTATTATGACTTGAAAACGGATTGAAAAAGCGAAGTTCAAATTTAATTCCTTTGGATTTCCGGCATGTATCTTCCTCAAGGTTATTAACTTGACAGAGTGCATCATGTCCAAGTCGTGTCGAGCTTACTTTGTTGCACACATTGCAGCATGTGCTAGTTGTCGTTATTACTGTAAATGTTCTATGATGTGTATCTATGTCATTTCTTATCTACTTGTGATTTAGTTGTGAAATTTAGTTCTAGTATTGAGAAATGGGGAGTCGTAACATCAAAAATGGTCATGGTTTGTGTTTGAGCTTATTAGAAGTTCTGGTCTTCCAGTGACGTGATGGTTGAGGACTTATGATCTGCATAACAGGTCTTTAAGTTTGAGTCAAAGCGTGCATTGTTTGTAAGAGCCTAGGACAGTTGATGTTTTACTCACCCACCAGGATCCATAAAGTGTCCTTTGCAGGAGTGGGTTTCCTTGCATCTAAAACAAAAATTATTAGAAGTTCTGATTATGGCTAAATTGAAGGGACGGCACAATGCTGTTAATTTGTAATGAGCTTTCATTTAGATAGACGATAAACAAAAGGAAGACTTTATATAACCTCTTGTTGTTATATTTGATCGATGGAAGCATGGAGAGCTTTGCTTGATTCAATTCAACTTGAAACTCTTGTCCTGGATATTTTTATGCGCATCCCATCAGTACCATATTTTGATGTTAGATGCAAATTTTCAGGCTTGGAAGAGTTTGGCTCGGACAAAAGTAAATGTCAAGAGCATTTTGATGTTTACAAGGAATGCAAGAAAAAGGAGGTACTGATTTTATTTTTTATTTTTATTTTTTTAATGTTTAAAAGCTCTGTACTCTTGGAAAATAGTCTCAAATAAAAAAAATACACGAAATAATGGAAGGGTTGTATTTAACTTTCTTAATATATACGTTTTGTTATTTTTTATTTTTCATAACAGAGAGAAGCACGGTTGGAACGCAATAAGAGTCGCTCCCTCTTTTCATGAAAGCTGTTGTGGAGTTCCTGCTCACAAAAAGCGCAGACTCTATTTTCTTTCTTTATAGAGCTAGCTTTGTAAGCTGTTGGATTCCAGCACAAATTGTCAAGCTGAACTGTGTTAGGGCATAGAGTAACTTTAATAATGTGTTGCGTAAAGCTGCGAATCGAGAATGTCAGTGAACAACAACCGAGATCAACAACCACATATTGGATTCAAATAATGCTTGCATTATGTTTTGCCTAAATGCAATTTATTTGACAAAACAATGTAAAGAACGGTCTTAATTTTCCTCACAGAATTTGCTCAAAACTCGAAATTTCAAGTGACTCTTCTAATATGAAGGCTAACACCGTTCCCAGGTTGCACAACCAGTCCAAACCGGGGGGAATGATGGTATGCTGGTGACAACGAGAAGCTAAACTTTGATAGGATGAGTGATACAATAACCTTCAGCTCTGCCATGGCAAAGTGTTGGCCTGCACAGATACGAGCACCCATTCCGAATGGCATGTAAGCCTGTGGACTGGTGCTGGATCCTATAATTCCTTTGGCAAACCTTCTGGGATTGAACTGATGTGCATCAGGCCCCCATAGACCAGGATTCTGTTGTACTATTGGGATTGGAATTTGGATGTTCATTCCTTTTGGAATTGTGATGCCCTTAAACTTTAAATCTTGCAAGGCTGTTCTGATAACAAACACCACAGGTGGATAAAGGCGCATTGTCTCTTGGATCACCATTGTAAGCTGCGCATAAATTGTTGAAAAGTCAAGATTAGAAATTCCAGATTGCGATTTGGATGAATTTCTTTGTATGTTGCAAGGAACACTTACAGTTTTCATATTTCGAAGCATGTCAGCATCTGGAAGGTTACCTTTACAGATTTCAAGCACCTCCGCCCGAGCACGATCTTGCCATTCTTGATTAGCCGCCAATAACATTAAGCACCATGAAGCTGTGATGGAAGTGGTTTCATGACCAGCAAAGTATATAGCCTTGCAGTTATCCACTATGAACCTGTCAAGAGAAACATCTGATGGAAAGCTTTCTTGGTCACCATAACTCTTGGCACCTTCTAGTATCACTTGTAGAAGGTCCTTCTCATAGTTGGCCGCAGCCCTTTCCTTTACAACCCTCAGTATCATTGAGTTAATTTCTTTCTCCATTTTCCAAATCTCCCTATTATTTTTGTTAGGAATATATCTGCTCACAAGTAAGATTCCATCAGTCGTCAAAAAATATGCACAACCATCTGTACTCATGACATGAAGTTCAGGGCTCGTTGATTTTATTTCTGCTTTTTGTTTCTAAAAAGTAAATTTGAAACTATAAGCAAAAAACTCTTGTTTTTAAAAGCCTAAAAAACCAACAATCAAATGTCAGATTTTTTCAAATCCAAATAAAATGGTTTTCAGGAAGTATATCAGTCATTGTTGGTTTTACTTCTTTTTTTCAAGAAAAAAATGAAACAAAATTTATTTTAATGATCAAGTTTGGAATAAATCATACCTTGAGCCAGGAATCCCAATGAACCCTCTGGACATGGCATCTTGAAGATTTCTCAGCTTCAAAAATATTTCTTCTCCTTTGGTGTAATTGCTTCCAAAACAAGCTCTTGATATAATATCTGCTGATAAGTTTCTAATCTCCAGGTCAATATTTATTTCTGCCATGCCTCCATCACCTTCAATTCTGCTCTCCCAGGATCTCACCATTGTGGTTGTAGAGTCCACCATTAGGCTCACCATGCACTAGAAGAAAGACCATTAGTCTAAGGTTAGTGCACCAACTTAAAAACGGAAGGCAAAAATAGATATTTACCTTAACCTTATCCATGTAGAATTCTGGAGCAATTATCTTCCTCTGATGGCTCCAGATAAGGCCATTTGTTGAGAAAATACTCTGTCCTAACAATGGTCCACGATCTTTGGACAGATAAGAAGGTTTCCCCAGGCTCAAAGATGTACAAAGGCTTATTTCTTTCACCATATCTATATCTACTGTGCATAAATGTTGTATTTTTCCAGTTGAATACACAAATGTTGGTCCTGCACCAATTAGCATTATTAAAGCATCAAAAAAGTTTGTGCAAGGGCAATAGCCTTGCAGTGCAGTACAATTAGCCTTTTCATTGTACACATGTAGTTTCTAACAGTAATGGCTAGCAATACTAAAGCTCGACACAATTTTCAATGTTAGAATGTTAGTCCACAACTTGTGGATTGCCATAACTCAAAAGGATGGGAAACTGTGTTGGTTGTGTCTTGTTAGTGTATTATGATAGAAGGGACATGTACAAAAGAGAGAAACATGTTTGGTTGAAGAAATGGGGACATAAAACAAATCTATCTCTTTGTACTTTGGAAGTAAAGCAGACATGTCACTACTTTCTCCCCATCTCTTCTGTCTCGAGCTTTGTCTCAGATACCGGGGACTCACTCGAGCATGGTGCAGACAATAGGACATTCCAGATACAGGGGAAAATTGAGGAATAATAGGGGAAAATAGCAGGTTGCTCGCCAGGCTCAAACCATGTAGGATATGGATCCCTTTTCGAAGCAATATAAGAGAGGTGGAGAACTTATCAGAACTAGAGTTGCGAGCTTTAGAGCAACAAAAACAAGTTACATTATAAAATATGAATTATAATTCACATGTATATTTAGTAGGTATTTTCTTGTCTGATTCTGAATAGAAAGACCAGGTCGCTTCATTGAGAGAGTGACTTGCATCTTCGCTAATCAAGGGTCACACAGAACAAGTCCAGAAAAAAAAGACAGATTTAACAAGAAAACAAAGAGGACCCTTTAATTCTAGCTATGAGGAGGACATGACCTAGAACTTCATGGACTGAAACTAGAAAAGAAAAATAGAGGTGGAAAAGAGGCAGTACCATATTCATTTATCCACTGCTTGAAGTGAGAAAATACAGTAGAAGGCCAGTTATGATCAATAGGAAGAGGGTTTTCCATTTGACTTGTTTTTGCCGCAGATGACTCCGTCTGGACTTGGAGTTGGATCCTTCTGATTTCAGGGATGTTTCCTAATAGTAAAGAAGGAGAAGGTCCTTTGATCCCTTGCGTTTGAAGTCTTGATGTTAGTCTCCGAGGCTTCGCAAAGAAAACAGTGTAGATGTAGGCAAAGAAGGCTAAAATACCACCTGAAACCAGTGAGAAAATGAGTTTCATCATCGTAGTTAGATCTGCTTCCATTTCCGATGCCGCCTCTTCAAATACAAATAACCACTCCATCAAGAGACCCTTCTCTATACACAAAAATAATATAAAAATACAAAACTCATATGGAGGGCATTTTACAAGCTTATGTTAAATATTATCGGTAACTACCTTTTGGAATGATGGGGACTGGTTGTCAAAAATATATTTTTAAAACCATGTGAAAAATATAATATAAAATCACAAGTATTTTTTATATAAAAAAATCAACTTGGACTGTTTTAATTTACAAGCAAACACTCAAAAGCAAGTTTTATGGAACCAAAAGATTGCGGGGTGTGTGTGTATATGCTTGGTGATTAATTAAGCCATGTCTCAAATAGCTTATTGCACCTAGGAAACATGCATTTTAAAACAAAAATGTCTAGATTACATGAAGTCGTAAATATTAGTATACTCTGTTTTCTAAGAAACCTAAATATTATAAAAAATATTTAATACAAATAATGAGATCCCATTAAATTCTATAATTCCACATGCATGTATGTCCAACAAAACATAAATAATGTGAACAAAAAGAAACAACAATATACAAGGACTTTATATTGCAATAATAAAGAACATATAGGCATGCATGTAGACGTGAATGCAGACTTGAAGATTGGAAAGTTCTGAAGGTCGCGTAGCCGGTTTCAATGAGAACCGGCGTCTTATCAAAGAAATACAAGAGTTTATCAAAAATATATCTTTGGCTAGTTTCTATGTACCAAGTTTAGCATCAGATTCAGTACGTGTAAAAATTGGACTAGGAGCATTCTCATGATATTTCTTTCCATAATAATGACAATAATAATTGTGGTGTTCATAAATTTGAGTCGTTGAATTCAAAAGAAATGACAAGACCCTTCATGTGAGAAGATCCAGATTTTCCAATCTTAGATGAAAAGCATCAGCTTCTTCCTCTCTGTTTTGATATTTGTTTTCTCTTGTTTAGCGTTGTTCGATATGAATCTTCAATTTCCATTTCTATGTCTAATCTTGATTAGAATGATTATATGGTCTCCCAATTGTTTTCTGGTCATGTACGAGCACCCACCCCAGATGCAGATAAGCATGTGGACACCTTGGAGCCCCTGGAATTCAACTGGTGTAATTGCTTTGAGAGTTTTCTTTCCCTTCGGCGTCATTGCTTCCAAAACAAGCTCCTGGGATTGTATCTGCAGATAAGCTTCTCATATCCAGATCAACATTTATGTCTGCAATGCCCCCGTCTCTTACAGTTCTTCGCTCCCAGGACAATAGAATCGAGGTTGTAGAGTCCACAATCAGGTTCACCATGCCCAGCAACGTAGTCTAGTTATCGCTAGTTCAGTGAATTTAACTCCAAATCAAGTGGAAATACTAATGAAGATCTTAGACTCAGCAAAAAAACTAAAGTACCATACGCCCTTTTCCACTGCTTCTGGTGTGGGAAAACGGTAGAAGGCCATTCATGATGGATGGCACCATCGTTTCCCCTCGGACTTGTTTTTGCTGCTGATTGATCAGTCTTCACTCGAAGTTCGGTCCTTCTCATTTCAGGGATGCTCATTGTTTCCCACGAGAAAAGAAGGAGAAGGCCCTCTGATTCGTTGTTTTTTAGGATTCACGTAGAAAAGAATACATTATACATATAATCCAAGAACACCACCCGGAACCAGTGAAGCAAGGAGTTTAAGCATCATAGCTGAATCTGCTCCATTCTCTCCCTCTTCCTCCTCCTCCTTGCAACAATAATTTTATTAACTATACACAAGTCTCAAGGTTGCATTTCATTTCATTCACGTTAGCGGATTGTTTTTTCGTTTTAAAAATATTTTTGACAAGAATTAAATTTATAAAGCTAGCAATAATGGAAGGAAGATACTCAGATATTTATATGTTGGGCTGCCGACAATAGGCACTCCATTATGGATTCGAAAATATTTTAATCATCACACCAGGATTCAGAGGTTACCTTTGATATCCTCTTGCATTGAGTGTAAACAAAGATGTTAGTGTTATTATAGCATATATATTCGGTTTATTTTTTTATTTTAATATACATACATATATATAAATCATTTTGATACAGTTTTACTCATAATTTTAATAATTATTCAATTGATATATATATATATATATATATATATATATATATATATATATATAACATTTTGATACAGTTTTACTCATAATTTTAATAATTATTCAATTGACGCGGGTAAAGATTATCGAGCCTAGTCTGAAAAAAAGTATAGGTATTGAATCATTGAATCAAATGCATATCACTGTCTATAATTTTTATTAAAACAGTAATATTTATTTTATAATAAATATATTAGGTTTGACTATTTGGCATTGTATTTAAAAAAAAATATTGGTATTTTTAAATTATTTTTATATATTGATATTAAAAATAATTTTAATAAAATAAAATATCATTTTAATATATTTTTTAATAAAAAATATTTTTAAAAACAACTTTAATTACACTTTCAATATTATATCAATTAAATTAACCTGGTATTGTCAATATTTTATCTAATTTAATTAAAAATTTATACTAAATCAAGCTCCGGATATTTAGATTTTGAGGTTTAACTTAATTAATTATACTTTTGCTATAACTCGAGATATAAAATTATTTGTGTTTGATTTTTGGGTTATTTGTTTTTAAGTAGAACCTGCATTTTATGATTTAAAAATAATTTTTTTAAAATTGTTTTATATCTATGTTAAAATTATATATAAATAAATTATAATATTTCTATATATTTTAAAATAAAAAATATTTTAAAATACAATTATTACTACGCCAACATTGAAACACTCCGAACAGAATGGGCTAGATCCAGTGTTCTTCCCTTTATATCCTTACAAGCCCAACAAAAGAACGAAGAAGGAGAAGGAGAAGGAGAAGGAGAATTAATAAGAAAAGAAAACAAAAGGATTATTTTTCTTAAAATAAATGAAATGACAAGAAAAAAACAATGAGAGACAGAGAGCAGCACATAGAGAGAAAAATCTCTCGTGGAAATCTTCCCTTCTCCTGACCAAAAAAACCCTAGCTATCTCCGTCTGTCTTCTTTCTATTCAATTCAGCCCTAATCACTCAAATTCATCATTAAATATCAAATACATCCAAACCCCCATTATTTTCCCAAAATCGAAGTGTTATTGCTCCACCAGATTATTTCGCAAACTTTAAACTTCGCAAAAAAGATCGAGGCTTTAGGGTTTTGAAACTGATAGAGAGAAGAATCATGTACAAAGATCGAGGTGGGTTTGGTGGCGGGTCATCAAGATCGGAGATTGTTGGAGGACCGCTTGATCGAAAGCGTATAAATGATGCGCTAGACAAGCATCTGGAGAAGTCTTCTCCTTCAACTTCGAGAGGATTGAATAATAGTAGTAAGGATAAAGAAAGATTGTCTGTTCCTTCTACCTCTACTGGTAAATCATCACAGCATCAGCAGCATCTTGATCATCATCGTGCTGATTCTCGCGCTGCTTCGCTATCCAAAAACAAATGCTCTGATGGTAGTAGTGCTTTCTCTAGATTCTTCGTGCTCAGCTTGAACATGTCATTGTTTTTGTATGTTTTGGGATCAGGATTTTTTTATGGTTTTGTTTTCGTGTGTTTTTTATTGATTTATTTTTGCTAATTTTTAGGGTTTTCTTGTTTTGTGGGAGTTGTGAACAGTTATCTGGAGGTGAATGTGTGTTATGGAATCCGGGTTTTTGTGGAGAGTTAATGTTGTTTTGGAAGTTTGGTATTTTTCTGTTCTTTTTTGAGTGATTTTGCTAGGGACTGTAGGTCTTTCAGCCAGGGTGATTCTTTGCTTTTAAATTTTATTGTGTACACGTTATGGTGATTTATTTAATTTTTAGCTTATTTGGTGTATGGGATCTTGGTTTGTTGAGTGACGATAATGATTTTGTTTGATAAAGCAAGTTACTTAGCTGTATGTATGTGTGTTTTTAAGTAGAGAAGGTATGGTTTTGGTTATGGTAAATTGATGATGCTCTAATTAATTATTATTTTTGCTCTCCTCTGTACTTGCACTTGTCTGATGCGAATATTGTTGTTTGAGTGGAAGGAGTTTCACTGCATTTTGACTTATGCCATTGTAAAGACAACTGGCTCCGAGCATTGTTTAATCCAATCAAGAAGTTAACTTTGGCATTTCCCTTGCTCGTTTTATGTATACTGTATACGTCACATTCTAGCCACAAATAGATCATGGTTTGTTATGTATTCTGTTTACTACTAATGTATTATTAACATTTTGCATGAGATAGTATAGGGAGAGAGAGTCCTCTACAACTAAGAATAATAGGTGATAATTTAAGTGCGCTTCCTTTTTCTTACTCTTTCTGTTTGAGGAATTGCAGCGGTTGGAGTAAAGGATGTTTAAACCTAATGTCATCTATTTGGATTCCTTTGACCACTTGGATTCTTGTTAATATGGTCTTGTTCCCTGACCTATTTAATTTAGGCCCTTGTGACTTACTTTATTCTCTTTCTCTACTTGATTATCAATGTAAGGTCACTAACAATCATCTGCTTATGATGACCTTATTTTGATGAACAGCAGAGGAATCTGAGACAGACAGTGAGGAGTCTGATGTTAGTGGTTCTGATGGAGATGATACATCTTGGATCTCATGGTTTTGCAATTTGCGTGGAAATGAATTTTTCTGTGAAGTTGATGATGAGTACATTCAGGATGATTTTAATCTTTGTGGATTGAGCAGTCAAGTTCCATACTATGATTATGCACTTGATCTTATATTGGACGTGGAATCTTCTCATGGTAAGCAATTCCTTGCAGCAAATAGGTCTACTGCTTGTTTGTAATTTCTGTTTAATTTGTTATATATGCTCACAAAATTTCAGACTGCACTGGTAATGTTCCTTCTGAATTCTTTGCTCTTTTTTTGGAATCCAATTCACTTGTTATGTTTTTATGATGCCTGCTAATCTCTTAAGTTGAACTTTAACGTGGCCCATGTCCATAATCTATGACCATGATAAAAAATGCAGAATCTAGGCTTGGGCAGCTGCCTTTTCTATTCTTTTGAAACCAGTCTCTGATTAAGGTTCTCTAATATATCAGAAATATCTTTTAATGCACATTAGGACACAGTTGAGTTGAAAATCTGTTGAAAGATCTCCAGATGAAGGAATGAAATATAAAGAACGAATATTTCTCACAAATAAAGATTTTCTTCTTGTGAATGCTGACTTTCCCCATATTAATGATTCTTTATATTGTGCTTAGTGGTCTTAACATGTACTATTTTGTGAATTCGTACTTTATGCTTGGATTGTGTGGGTCTGGTCTTGGAATAAGTGATTGAATAATTTGAGTTCTAGCTCATAGGGTAATGGTATAGATGAGACATTTATTTGAATAAAACTTCATGTGGGCAGTGAAGGTTAAAAGCCTAAGAAATCCTCTCTAGGTGACCATGTTTTCTGACATCCTAGAAATAGAAGAGGAGAGTTTGTAGCTCGATCAAGTTTTCTCACATTAATGGATCCATGGTTCCGTGTGGAACTTTCTGTGTATTGTATGCTGTTAATGTTCTCTGCGTTTGCACATTCACAGGTGATATGTTCACTGAAGAACAGAATGAGTTGGTGGAATCCGCAGCGGAGATGCTCTACGGTCTTATTCATGTGCGGTACATACTTACCAGCAAGGGAATGTCTGCAATGGTAATATTATTTAGTGCTGCTGCTTCCATCTGTTTCCTCCTTTATTCATTTGTTTGTCATCTCATCTTATTTAATTGGGTACTGCATGCTGTATTGGAAACTTCAACAGTTGGAGAAGTACAAAAACTATGACTTTGGAAGATGCCCACGAGTTTATTGTTGTGGACAGCCCTGCCTCCCAGTTGGTCAATCAGACATTCCTCGTTCTAGTACTGTCAAAATCTACTGTCCAAAATGTGAAGACATATATTACCCTCGATCCAAGTATCAAGGCAGTATCCTTCTATAACACCAATCATTAGATACTTGATATCATTGCTTATAATTGGAATGTGTTCATGCTCTGCGCAGTATCTCTAGAGATTTTACTTACTCGGTTATTGTTTTCTACTGACCAGTCCCTTTTTAATAGACCAAATTAAAGTTTGACATTGGAGCGTCAGTATGATTCTGCTGAACTTTTAACTTTGAGACCGAACGTGTATCTGCATGCTCAGTGATATTATGCATCTGATTTTAGATAATCTTGCCCTTTAGGTTGACCCATGTGCTAAAATTTGAACTGCATTGTTTTTATGGCTTTGTGTCAATATTACATGTTTAAGGTTACATTCTTGTTTTTATATGAAATGTCTTTGACATTGCCTAGACATCGATGGAGCTTATTTTGGAACCACATTCCCTCACCTATTTTTGATGACATATGGGCACCTAAAGCCACAGAAAGCAATGCAGAGCTACGTTCCAAGAGTTTTTGGCTTCAAACTGCACAAACCTTGACATGGAGTTTCGAGTTGCATGAAATTTGTTTGAGGTCCCATGGTTGACAGTTTTTACTTTGCCTCGTGTGTTTGTTCAAGTGCAACAACTCTTAACAAGCGTAGGTGAAGGTGCAGTGCAGCAAGCGATTCTGGAAAGATCACAATCAGTTTCAAATGGGAGTGTTTAAAATGCGATATGGGCCATCAGTTGACCTACCTTACTTTTATTTGTCAATTCAACAGAGCGTTTGTAAGCTTTTCTTTTCTTCTTTTCCCCCCCATGAACTTGAGAATTATTTCAAAGTGTTTTGCATTGTAGTTTTCCCAGCATCCACCCCCCCTTCTTTTTTTATGATCATCGTGCCTTACTATTACAGCTCCCGATGGTTCTTCCAGATTCTTTATCCTGATTGCTATCTGCAGACATGTGAAAGATATGGATTGTTTGTCGCTATCTTGATTCCTTGTCTTCAAGTCCTGCTAGTCTATTTGTTTGTAGTTTGTGGTAAAGAGAGGCGTAGTGGGCACCGAATTTCTTCAAGGAACAGTGAAAATGACTTGATATGAGGGCAGAGGGTCAAGAAATTTCCTTCTGCCGATAACTCCACTTATCTTTCCACTACCAGCAAGCGTTCGATAAATATCATGTCTGAACATGATAATGACATGACTGTTGGAATTCCAGAGTTTGGTGTTTGTTATTGTAGTATTTTTATTTGAAATTATATTAAAAATATATTTTTATATTACTATATTAAAAATAATAAATATAAAAATTTGTAGCAAAAATAAATAATTTTTTTTTTAAAAAAAAAGCACAGTTTGTATGGATAGGAGGGCTTAATTGAGAATTTGTTGGATGAAATTGATATAGATTTTTCCCAGTTAAAAAATTGAGAGTGGAGTTTTCTACCTGCTTCCCTGCCCTACCTCTGATAAAGTTTCGGCTAGTAATGATTATATGATGGAGTTTTTTTCACTTTAGATGCATGTGGCCATCTACTTTTAAGGCCTCCTTTGCAGCATCCCTTGACAAAAGAGTTCATGGATTGGTAAAGCTGCGTGCTATTTTAATATATTTTTAAAAATTAACAGGCACCGGAATGCCAAGCATATGCTTCATCTCCAGGAATTATATTACAGTTTAATGGAGTGTTTGTGCTGCTCATGAATGCTTGAAAAAATCTCCAAAAACAACCCATAGATGAATAAAACAAATATAAAATCGAAAGTCTTCAAAAAAAAATGTATCAGAACCTCATTAGCTTAACATAATTTAAAAATCAAGATTCTGAACCAAAAACAATTCTTAACATCAAAATATTTAAACTCAAAAATCATAAGATCTTTAGTGATGGGTGTGTTTGACATTACGTTTTAAAAATAATTAATGTTAAAAATATATTTTAAAAAATAAAAATAAAATATTATATAAATATATTTTTAAATAAAAATCACATAAACAACTTTAACCCAACTTCAACCAGACGTCCAAGCTAGCACTAACACCTAATCCCGAATTGCTAGAAACTGAGAGGAATAGGAAGAAAAGACCATAGTCATTAGTCAAGCCAGGTGATATCATAATTGGTCCAGCATGCAAATAATTGATTGCATCTAGAAGAAAATATTTGTGTTGAAATCAAGATTTGAACTCAGCTCTCTCTCTCTCTCTCTCTCTCTCTCTCTACCATCTCCCATTTGAAAAGGAAAACGACGGTTCATGAGCTGAGTGCTTTCCTCGCTGTTATGACTTCATTTTGTTTCCATGTTTCTTGTTGCCTGGACTTTTCCTTTTCTTTTTGTCCTCTTTCACTTCCAGAGAGGTGCGTTGGTGAAGAAGATGGGGCTTGTGGGACATCAAGATCACTACCTGGAACTCGCAAGCCCTGGCTGATTCTACCAGTGCTGGGAGTTGGGATTTCGTTATCAGTAAAATATATTTTTAAAAGTTATTTGAAAATTGATTTTATTTTTTTAATTGTTGAATAAAAAAAAGTTTTTTCACTGATTCAATTTGAATCGAATCTCAAATCAAGCATGCCATCGAGTGAACTCATTGGACTTGTCTCCTGGTTGTGCTCTATAGGTTCCAGTGCATCTTCAAGATTGCATTGTAAAATTCTTTCTGTAACAGTTTTTTATTTCAAAATATATTAAAATATCTTTTCTAGATTTTTTTATTTTCAACAACAATATATGAAAATCATAAGGAAAAATTTAAAAATATATATTCATTTAATAATTTATCAAATCAAAAATATTTTTTAAAATAACTCTGCTGCGCATTAGGTTTCTCAAAGACACTCTTTGTTTGCTACCTCTTGTGGTTTTCGAAGCAGAAAGTTATTTTATCAGAACAAGTGTTTCAAGTACATGTGTTGTCAATCAAAACAATCACTTATTTTGATATTTCTAATCGTGTTTCAGCTTGTTTAAGGTTAATTTTAAAAATATGTTTTATATTAAAATAATTTTTTTATATTTTTTTAATTTATTTTTATATTAACATAAGAAAGCAATATATAAACATCAAAATAAATAATTTAATGTAAAAAAAATTTATTTATTTTTAAAATTAATTTTAAAACATAATATCAAACAAATATATTTAGATAAACTCTGTTGAGTGTGTATAGAGAGAGAGCCCAGCACCTGCATATCAAGGCCTTGTTTCTTTGTTTATTTTTAAGTATATTTTATTTTAAAAATATATTTTTCAAATAATTTTGATGCGATGATGTTAAATAATTATGTTTAAATTCTAAAACTAAATTTTTTATTGTATTATCAAATACATGCTGAATAAATTTCAAATATTTTTATCGTGAGAATGCATAAATATAGAGGAACAATTTGATAGTTATTAAACTCAACCTAGGTTATTGCCTGAACAAGTTAGTTTAAATTGCCCTTAATCAACCAACATAAATATTAATTAGGCTGAATTTACATCAATTGAGAGTGGGATTATTATTATTATTATTATTTCTTTTTTAAACCAAAAAGAGAGAGAGAGAGAGAGAAGGAAAAGGTTCTATCTCATTTTTTGAAGGCGGCGATTGCCGACGTGTGCATAGAGTGAGACTGACGTGGAAGCCGTGGATTGGTATGTTACGGCACCCCCAGTGACTGATTTCTTTGTCGTGCTCTGCAAGAGGAGTGAAAATAAACGCTAATTCAAAAAAAATGAAATTAGTTATCAAATGTCCTTTCTTTAAATTTAAAAACTACATATTCTCTCATCTAAAAATCTGTCTTTTAAGAAAAATATAATGCAAGTTGCATATGAATCACATAATGTTTATCAGCTCGACATTGAAAAATACAATAAATTATAAAAAATGATCAGAGTAAACTTAAATACAATAATAGTGCAGTTTATAAGCAAGATATATATACATATATGTGTGTGTGTGTGTGTGTGTGTGTGTCACCCAATTATTTCAAGAAGAAATGGGTTTTAACATAAGAAAATTAAAACATTGTAAAAATTAAATTAAATTAATCTCATTCATTAAATCAACATCGTGTGATTCTATATCTTATAGTATTCTAGGTAAAAATGACAGAAAAAACAGGTGTATAATTGTACGTAGCTTCATGTTAAGGTATTCTGGTCGGTTTGTATGCATTTGGATTATATTTCAAGATTTTTGTATCTATATTTATATATTTTTTTTTATATAAAAACTAGTTAAATTATTATTTTTTATTCGAATATGTACGCTCCAAAAAAATATATAGAAGAGGGCTACTTATAATTATGGATTGGTGCCCCCACTCGGTCTTTTTTAAGATCTAAAAAATGCTTGCAAGGTGACAATCGAATTGATTTTTTTAAGGTAAATAAAAAATTAGCAATTGTGACAGAAGAATATTTGTCCAGAAACAGGTTGTCGTTGAGCTAGCTTGGAGGTTTGGAACTTGTCTAGCTCGCACGCTCCAATGTATGAACCATATAGGGTCCCGAATTCCTTCCACATTAATCTAGAATTAAATTAGTAAGAGGACACGTTAACCTCTTCCCTGCAGATCTTTTGGGCATTGTTCACCAGACAAATTTCAAGAAGTTATTGCACCGACTTGGACCGTACTATTATCGATGAATTGACTAGGTCTATTCATTAAATTATTATCACTATTATAAAGTCCTAGAATTAGTATCCCAAATTTTGTTATTAAATTATTTTAAACAAACCAGATAAATACGAGGGCGCGCCTTTATAGGCATTCGAGGAAGCATGTAGTTTTAGTAGACGTGCAAACTAGTTGAATAATATTTTTACTGACTAATAGAAAATGTATTTTTTAAAACCTAGAATAAAAACCATAGCTCGTTTTTTTGGTTAATAAGAATCCAATAAGCCTCTGAAGTTGGGTTCGGTTGACGACCACAGCATGATCTTGTGTAATTGATCACAATTAGTTCGAGATGTGTAAAAGTTTTGTTGTTAATTTTCTTTGTCGGTTGACCCTCTTTGTCCTGGTATTCTCCCGAACATTAAAGTACAAGAAAAGATATGCCATGATGATAAAGAATTTTGAGATCTGTCTTGTATAATTCAAATTCGAATCAAGACACATTAACCTTGTAAAAGTTTAAAACAATAAGAATTTACTAGCTTAACTATACTATGAAAAATACATAAAAAAAATGAATTTTCTCGTATGAAAAAAATAAATAAATGGCAAGCAATCATGGAAGACTTGGTGATTTTTTAATATTAGAAAATAATCGGTGATATTTTTTTTATCTTTTTTAATTTATTTGAAAATATATGAAATATAACAAATTAGTCATGAACATTATACAGTTATTAAAAAAACTTAAATATTTTTTTATTGGACGCACAGACTCAAATGAAAAAGGCTCGGTGTCCGTAACATGACCTTTTGTTCTCCACACTTGGAATCTCGGCGTCGCGGACATTTTTATTTTTTATTTTACTCGAGTGTCTATTTATATGATTTACTTATTTTAGTAATTGATTTATATTTTATTTATGCGAGTCACTTGAAATGTTAAATGTTGGCCTAACCTGCACCACCCGACACATCCTAGAAAGTGAGTCCCGTTTATTTTTTTTAAATAATTAAGAGAAAATTATATAAACACGGCCTGTCGGTCCATGCTAGCATCTAAAACCCTCAAATGTCCTCTTTTTTTAAAAGAGAGAGAGAGAGAGTTGGTCATCTAACTATATAAAATAAAAGATAAGGCACTCGCGTAATGAAAATTAAAGGTTGGACGATAAAATTATAGGTTTTTTTCCCTTTTTTTAATTGTTGAATGGCTAGTGAATTTATAACTATATTGTAATTTTAAATATCAATTAAAAAAATAAGTGAAATATTGTGATTTTAATTTAATTCAACTATATTGAATTTAGTATTCAATTGCGGTGGCTAAATAGTATATCATTTTTACAACAACATTCTCAAATCCAAGTTAATAATTCCTGATTTAATAAAATTCAATTGACACGCACAACTCAACCACTCTTGATTTCACATTATATATTTAAAGAAATATGAATTATATAATTTTGGGATATAATGTAATAAATAATTGTAGACGCGTTTTGTTTTATTTTATTTTATTTTTTAATTTAACTTTGTAGGAATTAAATTCAACTTACCGGGTCAAATGTCCCAGCAACATGAATCGATAAAAAAATATATAGTTCAATTTTCTTAAGCTAAAACAATATTATTTAATTTTTTCTATAAAAAAATCGACATTAATCTTTATCATGTCACAAAGTGACTTGCTAGGTGAACAAAATCATAATAGAACACTATTTATTGGTTTTTCTTGAGTACTTGAACCCATCAAATAAGGAATCGGTTGGTCGGGTCAACCTTACAAGCTATGACAAGTTCAATATATGCACCTGTATTCTATTTGAGAATAGTCCGTGCTAATTGAGACAATTATAATTGATCGATTAAATTAGATCATTCCATTTTCAATTTTCCCAGAGACTGGGCCCATCTAAAAGTGGGCTGAATGGGTCGACCCGACGAGAAGGGCGGGTTGAGTACATGTGCCATGATGGCACGAGACTGGCTGAGAGATTAATAAATTAAAGTTATGAATCTTGTCGTTGGCACTCAAAACAACCCATTGGGACACGTCTGCAACAACAATTCAAATCATAAAATCACAGTAACAAAAGAAAAGGGAAATAGAAAATAACTGAAAATTGTTTTAAAAAGGCAATGGCCGGCAGCAGTCGCTCTCTCTCTCTCTCCCTCTCTCCTACGCTCTCACCTCCTGAATTCACTCTCCCTCTCTCGACTCCTAAAATAAGACTCTAAAAACACAAATCCGATCCTATCTTCAAATCCAAAAAACATTGAATCTCAATTTCAATTCCTATTATTTCCCTTATGTAATGCATCAGAAGAAATCAGAAGTCCAAATCGGAAAAGAAAGCACCGGCATCTCTTCCGATTTCTCAACTACGTTAAACCCGCAATTACTCTTCCTCCACCACTTCCAACAACAGAATGACCCGATTACCCCTCCTTCCTCCGTTACCTCTCCAACTCCTTACAAAAGACCTCTCTTGACGACGACGACCCGTCATAGTCAAACCCCTCATCGTTCCAATTCACTCTCCAAATCCCCTACTATTTACCATTTTGCTACCACCCATCAACCTCAATCTTTCTTTTCTGTCACTACTTCCGTTAAAGCTGCTGCCTTTCGTTTTCTCCGCCGCCGCTTGGCTCGCCTGAAAGTGCACCTACGCTTGATTCTCTTGCTCTCGCTTCCCTTCTTTTATTTCTTGGTTTCGCATCCGAGTCATTCGTTTTTGCTTGATTTTTTATCTGCTTTTTCATTCTCTGCTGCTTTGTTATTGTCTCTTAATTTAGCTCTGCCTAGATTACCTTCAATTCGTCTGTTTTTGTCGCGGTCATTTGCAATCAATAAGCTTAGAAAATCAGCATCTAGATCGCCTATACCGGTGTTCTGGTCAATTGGGTCGAGGTCGAAACCGGACAAAAGGGCTGCTTCTGGTTGTTTTGTTCAGGTTTATAGTAACGGGGACGTCTATGAAGGTGAATTTCACAAGGGAAAGTGCTCAGGAAGTGGGGTTTATTATTATTATATGAGTGGAAGATACGAAGGGGATTGGGTTGATGGGAAATATGATGACCATGGAGTGGAAACTTGGGCTAGAGGGAGTCGATATCGAGGGCAATATAGGCAAGGACTCAGACATGGATTTGGCGTGTATAGGTTTTATACCGGAGATGTTTATGCAGGTGAATGGTCTAATGGGCAAACTCATGGTTGTGGAGTTCATACTTGTGAGGATGGAAGTCGGTATGTTGGTGAATTCAAGTGGGGTGTCAAGCACGGACTTGGGCATTACCATTTCAGGTATTTCGAAGAACTTTTCTATTTGGAATTTTATGTGTTTATGCGGTTAGTTTTTTTTTTTTTTTTTTTTTTTTTTGTGTGTGTGTGTGTGTGTGATTTGATGTCGGCCCAATTTGAGATCTAGCTGCAAGATTGTGGAATTTGTGAAAAGATGGTTTTGGCTGATTTAGAATCTACAAAAACACTAATGTCATTCATCTGTCATTTTTTATTTTTTGTGTGAATTTGTGTAATTTTAGTCATTCAATCTAGATTCTAGAATTAGGCCTTAAAAAGTAAAGATTTTACAACTAGTACAGTAGGAAATTTGCCACTTTTCAAAATATGCATTTGATAGAGTTTCGCCTTACTAAGCAATGAGTGGATGATCTTTTGTAGCATAAATTCCCTTAAGCTTGTCTATGCAGAGCTGAAATAACAGCTTCATGCACAACTTGTGCTTGTATATTTAACCCTGAGTGCTCAATCTGGGAATCATGCAGATTGGCTCAGACCTGCTCAATTTACAAGGGATTTAGGTTGTATTTTTTTTAATTTACAACTGTTCTTCATTACAAATCGTACACATTTTTTTGGACTTGGGTTATAAATAAAGCTTATCAAAATTTTAAGCCTGGGCACATAGGATGGTGGATGCCTCAATTTTTAAATTTTTATGGGGATGTCTGGCATTATATTTTTATAGTTTTCTTGCCTGCTGTGTGAGCACGCGCACGCACTTGCACTTGTGTTTGATTTCTTTGAAACTTTTTATAACCCATGGAGTCTTTTAAAGGTCATGGACTTGTCAGATTCCATCCTTGTGAGGTCTCTTAGGGTAGAAAAGATGTTGAAAACCACACATTTGTTTTATCATTTATCATGTGTAACAGACAAGAAATCTTTTCCTTTGGGATTGATATTTCTTTGTGGTGTCTTACATTTAGTAGTAGGATAATATTTCCCGTAGGATTTAAGTATTAATGATGTTTACTGAATACTCTGGTGTCTTCTCCAGCTGATTGTTTTGGACCATCTGAGTATAAAGTTATCTGCTTGTATTTGTATTTTCTTTAAAAATGCTCAATCTTTATTTGGCAATTACCAATGCACTTTAATGCAAGCATAGGTATTGTTCAAGATCAGTTATAACTCCGTCTCCTATTCTATCATCATGCTCTTGACTTCCTTGCCGCTTGAACTTGTGATGCTTACTTGTGCTTTTAGTTAGCTTTAGTCAACATGACTAGCTAGAATAGGGAATTTATTTCATATATTCTTTACCTGAAAGTTCAGATGGCAAGAGCAGTTGATAGGGAACAATAAGGAAAAGAAAATTTGTTAAACAATGCAAAAGATGGTGAATGGGGTGACACTCTAGGGTTGTCGTTGATCATCTTCTCAACTTAGCTTCAGTTGCAATTCCTGTGTCTGGGGTTGTTTTCCTGATTTTGAATGGTTAATGTCAATATTACGAGTGATCGAGTAGGATTCTGTTGGCATTAGTACTTAAGGGAGCTTTGTACTGCTTTAAGCACTTAACAAGAATTTGTCTTGGTTAACATGACAAAAACATTTAAGGGGCTTTTGACTGTTCAGCATCCATTGAGTTTTGGAGGTCATATGAAGGGATAAGATGTTAATTGTTTTCAGTTGTACCCGTTTTCATTTTCACTTTCCTCACAATTATATTAGATAGGATGGAATGGATTATGGGAAATCACATGGATCAGATCATGGATTATGGATTAATTATGTTTTGTTAGTCTCTCTATCTGTAACTCGGTGCATGCTCGTGCAAGTGTATATTAATAAACTTTTAATTTTATGCTAAAAAGATTTACAGCCTTATTAGCCACCCTGATTATATATATTGCAGTAAAAACCACCCACGCATCTGATTTTTAATTATTTAGGAATGGGGATACGTATGCTGGAGAATATTTCGCTGACAAGATGCATGGATTTGGTGTCTATCATTTTGCTAATGGGCATCGGTACGAGGGAGCCTGGCATGAGGGTAGAAGGCAAGGCCTTGGAATGTATACATTCAGAAATGGGGAGACTCAGTCTGGTCACTGGCAAAATGGAATTCTTGATGTCCCGAGCACACAGAACACCTCTCATCCTGTATCTCCTGTTGCCGTTTATCATTCCAAAGTGCTAAATGCAGTGCAGGTAAACCTTGACTCTTGGTGGGTTTATGCAATTTTATTCACGTGGAAAGATTTGGTTTTTCTCACTGTTATTTGGTGTCTACTTCACCGACTTGTGAAATGTGAATTGGACACGAATTATAGCAAGTGTCTTTCAACATGGCATGAAGAACATGAACAGTGTTTAATTATGCTGGTTTTCATTTCTTTTTAACTTCCTGTTCTTGCATGCAATTAGGAAGCACGGCGAGCATCAGAAAAGGCTTATGATGTTGCAAAAGTTGATGAAAGGGTAAATAGGGCAGTGGCAGCAGCTAACAGGGCAGCTAATGCAGCTAGAGTGGCAGCAGTTAAGGCTGTCCAGAAACAAATGCATCACAATAATAACAATGATAACATTCCATTTGTGTGACTCCCATGCAGAATGATTTAGGCAAATTAACAAAACTGCAGCAAGAGGCTAACAGCTTTGCGGTTCCGTTTCAATAACTTCATAGCCTGTACAGCCATCTCTTCAGCCTATTCTTTCTTTGAGAGGCTGCAACCCGAGATTCAAACTTTTGTTCCATGTGTGAATAGAGAGATGCATTGTAGAGTGGTTGGTCTTGTTCGCTTTGACACCATGTGTAACATAAACAAGACTTCTGGCAAAGCAAAGGGGGGAAACAGTCTCTATTCGAGGCTTCTTTTTTTTTTTGTAGGTTTTGTAAAGAGAGTTAGATGCACTGTAGTGTAAGAGCTGATGGTGCCCAGGTCAAACCTGAACCCGTCTCGATGTTTTCTGCGAGCTATGAGCACCTTCAATGAGATGTCACCACGTTACCTTATGTAATGCAATACAGGCTTCCGTATTCCTCATCGTTTAACTTGGATAAAATTGCCCACCAGACAAATGTGGAAATCGATTGGATTGCTTTCAAGTTCATTATTCATTTTTATAATTGTAAATGACCTGCCTGAAGATGAAATCTGATCCTTGCATTCAGAGGCATCTGCTAGGTAACAGCAAGAGGAAGGGCAATTTTGCTGAGAATTCTTAACAAATATCATTCACTTCCTGCTATTTTACCCGCTAGATTTGAAAAGGGCCGAAATGGATTTTATAAATGCATCTAGATTCATGCATTCTGCTCCTGTCAGGCAATCAACTACGATCCTTGCACGCAAGGGAAATAAACTTTGCACGCTTCCTGAGATACATGATTCTCAGTTAAGTTTTGCTCAACAAGATCTTTTCCTATTAGTTTTACACGATTCATGGAACGGTAAACAATGTGAATATTAGCTATCTTATCCATTACAACACCATGAGCGCATAGCAACGATATATATACCACAAAGCAAAAGCTAATGTGAATATTAGCTGTCTCATCCTTTAGACCATCATGAGGTGCAGAGCATAAAATGCAAGGCAAAGCTGGTTTATATATTAAAAGAATGTGTTTTCGTAAAAATATAAAAAAAAATACTTAAATTATTAATGTTTTTAGATTAATTACATGTCAAAAATAAAATTAAACATATTTCAATGAATTTCTAAACAAAAAAATACTTGGAGAAGCATCAATTAACACTAACAAACTAGCTCTAAATTGAAAGGGTCGAAATAAACAATAACAATAGTTTCAAACTGAATTTCCTTTCATCACTTTCATAACTCCCAACACTTTTAAAAGAAATGAAATCGATAAGTTGATGAAACGTCTACAAAAAAAAGACACCAGGATCCATAAGTCAAAAATACATAGCATGTCTTCTAACTTAATACAATTAACTCTCAGTCTGCTCCCTCAGCCTACGAATGGTACTCCTGACAGTCACAGCACTAGCAGTACTGTAACAAATTTGCAAAGCAGGCAATTAGAAAAACAGTACAAGTCCAACACAAAGAACTAAAATTCACAAGGCGAAGGAATCCTTACTTCAATGTGTAAGCACCTCCAGCTTTCACTTTACCACAATCCTTGCAACCCCAAATACCAACAGCCTTCCTCTTAACAGCATACTAAAATGATAGACATTTTATGAAATTAATACCATTTTATGAAGCCAGCAGATCATGTGCAGAAATACAGCGGCTATGCCAAGATCAGTGGTACTTCAAACAAAACAGAGAATTAGTATATGGTGGATTGATTACCTTGCCGCAGAACTCACAGAAGAACTTGCTGTGCTGGCTGACTTCCATCTTCTTAATCTGCTTCCTCAGACTAGCACCATAACGGGTACCTGCATTGCAAACATGTATTGAGTGCCATGTTTCTAGCTGCAGTATACAAATTTGCACTCAGAAGCGCACATTTTCGGAGCAAAGAAATAAGTGTACATCATCCAAGTTAAAGTGAAATAAAAACTGAAAGACATCCATCTTATTTATTCAACTTCTTCCAGCTTTTCAATATTAGTCTCCATAACCGCTTACAGTTTCTAGAGCTAGCTGACATTATAGAGCATAAAACCATGCAGATAAACTTTATTACAACGCTATTTGTGATTTTATGTCATCTTGTTCATTCATTTTACCGTTACCACAAAGCACACGAAACAAAACTGCGTTAAAATAACATACCATACTTCCCAACAATACCGGCCTTCTTGGTTCTCTTGGTCTACATGTCAAAAAGAGAAAACAAAAAACATGAAGTCAGGCAATTTGATGTCAAGTAGATAAATCTGCAAGAACAGCAGAGTAACAAAAAGCTTATCCAAATAAAAACCAGTGGAAAATAACCACAGTACGATATTTTGGATGAATGGATTCTAAATACAAAGTGAGACTCTGAGATTTATACAGATAAAAACATGACAATCGAAATATCAAGCTGCAATCTCATCGAATTTGAGATTATGCAAGATGATAAAGAAAACCCACGTGCAGTCATTGACAGAAACTATGAGAAAGTACCATTTTGGGTGGCTTTCAGGAGCAGGAACCCTAAAAATCTCTCTTGAGGGAGCGGCCACAGAAACACTGCCAAATTCTTTTTTTTACTTCGCTTGATGTATAGCGACCAGATTAAATGTTGTCCCTTTCTTTAAAGGATGCCCTAGCCTCGGGTTTTTGCTTCATTGGGCTCTTACTGATGTGGGCCTTATGGGCCTTCTTAGAGTCCAGTTATTTAAGGCCCTACTGTTTTTTATAGAAAGAATAAACTAAAAGCGAAGGGTACCGACGTACCGTAGCCCGTGCGCCCTGCGGGTTGAAATAAAATATTTATTATATTTCCCTCGTGCCAAAAATATATGGCCAGGCTAGTAGGTGTGATAGGGTTTTTTACAAAAATATTATGAGTAGCAAAAAAACTAAAATGCCCATAAGATCTGATGTCCAGGGGTACTTTTGGTTTTACGTTCTATCTCCTCCCATATAAATTGTATATTGTTTTTGGTCATCTCAAGAGAGTTATTGTTTTCAAACTAGTCCTTCCATTTCAAATTGTTATGTATTATTGTTTTCTATTTGGTTTTTATCTCTTCATTTCTATTTTTTTTTTCCTAACTCTTTTATATAAAAAAATATTGCCTTTCAATTTTACCAGTCAATCCAAGATCATGGTGTGTGTGCGTGTTTTAATTTAGGCCTTTTTTTATATATAAAAAAAGTTCCATCCTTTTTCTTTAATTTCTTATTTTTTGTTCACTCTTTTGTAAGAAAACTTTTTTTCCAATCTAGTCCTCTAATTTAATTTTCTTATATTATTGTTTCCAATTTAGCTCTTGTTTTTTCAATTTTTTATTCCTTTCATACCCATTTTTCAACTGATGATTACAGGGTGTGTGTTTTTCAATTAAATCTTTATACTTTTATTATTCTTTTGTTTGACTTTTTTTTCAATTTAATCATAAATTGGAAAGTGTTTCTCCTTCCTTTTTTATACATGTGCTTTATGTAAAAGTTTTACATCTTTTAGATCACTCATTCTATTAAAATTCATTATTTTTTTACCTAACCATTTCTTTTTTTTTTCCTTTTCATTTTTTATATTTTTTTGCTGATCTTTTATTTTATTTTGTTGACTTGGTTTGCATGATTTGTTTTGTTTTTGCTTTCCATCCTTAAAAGGGTAAGAAAAAAATCAATTTGCCTTTGATTTATCTTCTATTTTGATTTTACCATGATTTTTTAAATTGCCAATTTATTTTTATTTTATTTTGAATCCTCATACATGGTTAACTCCCCCCACCTTCCCCCTTTTCCCGAGGCCTGATTTGTCAAGGATCATGCTTCCCTATTTCTTATGATATTTGTGATTCAATGACCTAGATCACAAGTTTAAATAGTTCACACAAGTCAATAATTTTTCTCTTACTTGTTATTTATCCTGGTTTTTTTATTTGATATTATTTTTTATATAAAAAAATTGCTCACATGATTTTCTTGGAAAAATAAATATATCTCAAGTTATCCTATTTTCATAATCGAGGCAAAATGTTTTGTGGGTTAAATTAAATTAACTCACCTCTTATCGCCCGAGTTACATGTTTGTCACGCTGCCTCTAGTTGATTAGAGGTGTGTATTTTTTTTTTTTTTTTTGCACTTCCATATTTTTTTGTCTAGGGTGTCATGGTCTTTGTTTTTTTTACAAGAAATAAAGGTTTGCCTAGGCGCATGCATGCATGTATTGGATGAGATTACCATTGTCTCCAAAATTTAGTTTTAACTACATTATTGTTAGTTATTAGAATATTATTTTGGTATTGTCAATATACAAAAAAAAAAATATTGGAAAATCATTCACGTATTGTTAACATTATTTAATGTAAGAAAAAAAAACAGAAGTTGATATATAGTATATATGCTTAACCTAAAATGTCCACAAGTAACCCAAACAATATTGTTTTACTATAAAAAATTAAGACAATATTTTTTAAAAAAAAACGAATGTTAAAATGATGACATGTTAAATCAACCTAGATAAACTCAAGTTAATCTGTCATGTTAGAATCACAAAATCATAATAACCTAAATAAAACAAATAAAAATAATTTATAAAACTTATTTTTCAATTAACCAAGTGTTAAAGATGAGATTAAAAAAATAAATAAACAAGGAATAGAATAAACTCCTATTAACCAATCAAACTTATGAACGAAACCACTGTAACCCTATGAGAAATAAATCATGGTATATTATAAAATATATTTCTCAACCAATCTAATATGCAATGATGAAATAAAAAAGAGACTAAAAAAATAATATGAGTCAACTCGAGTTAATTTGCAAAACACGTGCCCCGAGTCATAAGATTATAATAGCTTCATACAATGATAATAAAATGGCTAGGTCAACTAGGATTAATAGACCAGACTCGTTAGACGAATATAATTGTGTGTAAAGCAAATAATTTTTTATTAATAAAACATAATTCTTAATTAATCATTTGTTGAATAATAAAATTGAAAAAAATCAATGTTAAAAAAAATAAAGCAATAAAATAACTTGAGTTAATCTAAGTTAACTCTTAAAACCACTAATCAGAGGTATAATACTGAAATAACTTAGTTGAAAATAATGTAAATAATCATGAAACATAGTTTATAGTCAAACCAACATCGAATGATAAAATAAATAAAAATATAAAATGAAATAAAAGAGAGAAAAAATCACAGTTAAATAAGTGAATTCAAGAAACAAGTAATAAGATCAAGAAAACCATATAGAAAACAAACCGCAATAAATTATGAAATACAATCTATAACGAGTCAAATATTAAAGAATAGAATGATAAAGAACAACAAATAACAAGTAGAATTGTTTGCGATGAAATTATGTCAAACCCCATATCAAATTCAAGTTTTTCAACTCGATCTAATATTCAAGCAGGGTAAGATCTAGTCTCAATCTGGGAGGGCCAAACCAATATTTTATTCTATTTTTAAAATTTAAACGACATCGTGTTGAATTTTTTTTTATTTATAAAAAAGCTTGATAATTTTTTATTAAGTCTAGTTATGCATCAACCCTTCTCGTTTATGTTTCAACGCACCCAAAGGGTCCTGGCCGAGGTGATAAGGGCAGCCTCGGTCGCTTATGAGGTTAGGGGTTTGACCCCTCTCTTCGTGTGCAGTAGATTTTTTGGAGAGCATCACCCACGACGTGCGAAACGAGACTAGTCTGGGCAAAACCTAGAAAACCGTGGTTATACCGAAAAAAAATTATGTTTCAACGCGTTTCACTTCAGATCACAAGACAGCGGATCGAGTGGACTTTTTTATCGCTGTCTTCTAACCAGGCTCGTGGGTGGGAGGATCCAAGCATTATGTTTTCTGTGGAGCAAGAACTTGTCAAAGAGAGTATTCCTTTAGAATCCAATTCCATGATATAAGAGATCCCCCCCGCCCCCCCTCTCTCTCTATATATATGTCAGTGAGAAGAAGCCGGCGTATTCGCTTGGGCTCCAATGCATGGCTGCCATCAAAGAAGCTCCGCCGACTCCTTTCATTGGCGGTAGATTTGATCCGAGTGGAACAAGAAACAAGAAGCTTTTCAATTTTATGTTTAATACACATAATAATAATAATAATAATTGACGCCAGAAACGACAACTGAATCGATTGAAGGGAGAATAAGGGCCTGTTAGGTATTGTTGTTGCTGCTGTGAGTTAGGTTGAAAAAAACAGTTTAAAAAAAAATACTTTTACTGCGGTTCAAAATAAACAGTGAAGTGTTTGGTTAAAATTGTGGTGAGCGTGAGGTTTAAAAAAAGCAGTTTTGTGTGTATGGTTGTGAGTATAGTTGCGGTTGGTTTGAGAGTGCTTTTTGTAAAGGTTATAATTAACAACAACAACAGCCACAATACCAAACACACCTTTATAAGTGACGACTCCTGAATTATATATTTATAATTTTATGATTATACCATAAACTTTTTTTCTACAATTTAAGAGGTAGACTTGTCGCTCATGACACCATGCACATCACAACAATGCTTTTAAAAAAATATATTTTTTTAAATTATTTTTTTATTATGTTTTCAAATTATTTTGTTGTACTGAAATCAAAAGTATTTTTTTTAAATATTATTTTAATATATTTTAAAAACAAAAATATTTTAAAATCATAATCAACCATATCTGTTTGCAAAATTTGTCACACTAAATTGTCGTTTCCGAACCAATGGAAACCAAGGCAAAGTAATAATTATGTCAGACAATGGAGAGCTAATGAATTTGCACATTCATGGTTTCTAGTGATGACAAAAGAATTGTGATGTGGTGAAGTGTATTTTTTAAAGGTATTTTTAATTAAATTGTAATTTTAACTAAGAATATTAAAATGTTATTATTTTTTAAATATTTTTTATTCTTAACATCTACAAATGAAAATAGATAACAAATTATTGCAATAACATGATAACTAAACTTAAAAAAAACAAGATTGATGAAAAAATCAATATAAACCCTGTTTCTTAAAAGGACACAGAGTTATGAAAGCTCTTAAGATTTTCAAGGAGGGTCTAAGGGAATGGAATTGTTGGTCTGCCGAGAAGTAAAAGATGAGATAAAAGTAAAAAAAAACAGTAAAAGCAGCTTCAACCTGCTGCTGTGAACATATGGGTTGAAACGCTGAAATGGTGGGGTCTAGTTACTGTTCACATGGTTTAAAATCAGTTTTTAACATTACCAAATACTCGATCACTGGCTTATTTTCAAATGTGGATACAACCTCACAACTAAATGGGCACTAAATCAAAATCACAACGTATTTAAGTTTTACACAGCTCTATTATTGTCAACATAAATTTTCTATACATTAATTTATATAGATGTATAATTAATTAATCAATTAAAATTGGATTTTCCCCAGGTTTCTCTAAATATTTATCCACTCCCTTTCTCCCCTTCCCTTTCATATATTAGTTTCTAAAGTAAAAATAAAAATAAAAGAAAAAAAGAGAAGAAAACTGAGAGAGAAAAGTCTCTTAATTATTATTAAACAAAATTCAATAGAAAAAACATGCTGACTTTGTTGAATACCAGAACAAAGATAATAAAAAATTAAATAGAAACAACTATAAAATTAAAATCATAAAGAAATATATTAAAAGACAACTAGCAGCTATAACGCGACTCCGCGTGGCGGAAGCCGGCATGTTATCGCGTCGTAGAGTCTAAAAAAGTCAAATGAGGTGAGCTAATGGCAAGGCAACACCAGCACAAGCACAGGCATCAGCACCGTCCTCGCCCTTGTTGGTCCCATCTATGCCCATGACCTGAAATTTTATTATCGAGTGAATTCTTAATTTCTCCCCACAAGGAAAACATCCTTAGCCAATAGATCAGAACAAAACTCCATTAATAAACCAAAAGTAGCCATAACAAAATCCAGCAACAACCGTAATGTATAATTACATGCTTGTAAACTGTTCCAATTGCCGGCATGCGCTCCAGCTACCACCGGGTGCAAGATCCATCCGCTGTGTTCTTTGTCAAGCTGTAACTCACATCGCTGACCCCTCTCGCAATGCCCCTCCTCCACAGTCAAACCCCACCACTCCTCCTCCCTCGACGATCGCACCACCGTCTCCCTATAACCACGCGCCACCGGGCCCCCCACCAAACCAGCACGGAAGAAAAAAGGCAGTTATTGTTGGGATTTCGTACAAGTATTCGAGGCATGAGTTAAAGGGGTGTATCAATGATGCAAACTGCATGCGTCATCTTTTGATGACCAAATTTCAGTTCCCTCAGCATTCTATTCTCATGTTAACCGGTATGTGTTGTGGTCCATTTCAGTGCTGAATCTCTTTTTTTTTTAAAAAAAAAGTTTGATCTTTTGAATCCTAATGTTATTCAGCTGCAGATCTAAAAAGATTGTTTCTTCTTCTTCTTTTTATCAAAGATGGGCGTACTTAGAAGTTAAAAAGGGTTTTGGTTTTTGTTGATAAAAGAGACCTTTTAGTTGAAGATTTTTTTTTGTTGTTGTTTTGGATTTAGACTGAAAGAAGTTTGGGTTCTTGATAATGTTTTAGTAGGGGTTGGTGTTATTGAAATGATAAATTTTACATATCGAATGAACATTGATGGATACGATTTGGACAAGTGAAATTTGCTTTATCAGTAATGATGCTGTATAACTGTAGATTTTCTTAATGGAATTAACCATGGGTTTTTTTTATGATGAGGTTTACTAGTGCTATTAAAGCCGTTGCGATGTACCTATGTTCAATTCAATAGCAAGTTGAGGGAGTTCTGAATGAGGTTCTCTTTGTAGAAAATGTAGCTATTGCTACTCTCTGGAACTTTTGAGTTGGAAGTATTTCTCTTTCTACAGCCGAGGCTGTTGAATTTGCTCTCCGGCTCATGCCTTCATTTCATTTAGTTTGATTCCTTATTCCATTTCGCGAATGGCTGGAAAAATATAGCAATTGTTGTAAATGTTTCCATTTTTTGAATTTGATTTCCCACCAGAACCTTTCAGGAGTGTAGCACCTGATGCTATCATTTATTGCTTAGAAAGAAGCAGATTTGGATATTATCCATTTCAATTCTAGATAAGATTCTTATGTTGCTTCCCTTTTCTTTTCAACAGAGGTTTTCTTATGATTTATTTGTTAGCTTATCATTTTCCCGAAGTGAGTTTTTGTTCTTGTACAGCATTTTCCTAAGGAGAGTGTTGGCATATTAAAGTTACTATCTAGCTGTGGTCACTGGTTTTGCCTTTTGTTGATATCGTATGCTTTGGAACTGCTCTTGCCTTTTGTTTTGCAGTACAAATGAAGTTTTATATTTATCTCATTGCTATGATACTTAGTTGTCTGCATAGCCAAAAGTTTGGTTTAGGTTTTGTTGGACATATCCAGTATTAATCCTTGTCTGGAATTTTTTTGAAGTGCAGAAGAGGAAACTGACCCCTACAGAATTCCCACCAAACAAAACATGAGGATGGCATTATTTTGGCTTGTACAAGGTTGTCAACCTGGAGATTCCTTGCTTTTTCACTATTCTGGACATGGTTCAAGGCAAAGAAATTATAATGGTGATGAAGTTGATGGATATGATGAAACTCTATGTCCACTTGACTTTGAAACTCAAGGTATGATTGTCGATGATGAAATCAATGCAACAATTGTCAAACCTCTTCCTCATGGTGTTAGGCTTCATGCTATAATTGATGCTTGCCATAGTGGTACTGTATTGGATCTACCCTTCCTTTGCAGAATGGACAGGTTAGTTGTTGTCAAAACATTCTTAGATTTTGATTAAATCTCTTCTTATTAGTTGTTGTCAAAACATTCTTAGATTTTGATTAAATCTCTTCTTATTTGTTTGTGATAAGTGAGCTCTATCAAAACATCATTAACCAAAAAACATTTCAGATTTCAAACATTAACTGCATAGACTTCCTTTTTGTCCTATGTAATATTCAACCATCCGGTTTCATTCAAAGCATTTTTCCATGGTAGAACAACTTCTTACAGTTAGAGAAGGAATCTACATGCGATATTTGACATTTGGTTTGGCATATCTACCCAAGTTAAATGCAATGTTCTTGATTTTGCTCAAGTTATTGCTGAAAGGGCCTTTAAGTGAAAATAATATGTGTGGATAAATAGAGTATTGATACATGAATCTGAATTATTTGAGTCGTCTATTTATCTGTTTGAATCCTAAGTAAATTATCACATACTTCTTGAATCAAAGATTATTATATAGAAACAAGCCTTTGTGAAATACAGGTTTGGTTTTCCATCTTTTGTGTGCACAAATTACCATTACAGATAAGCTTCTTGTTTCCTTTGTGCTTTACAATATTGTCCTTTATGTCTGACTATATTCTCTGTTCTGATTATCTGATTATCTTGCCTCTTGAAAATAGGAACGGGCAGTATGTATGGGAGGACCATCGTCCACAATCAGGTATATGGAAAGGGACAAATGGTGGAGATGTCATTTCCTTAAGTGGTTGTGATGACCATGAAACCTCTGCCGATACATCTGTAAGTTTCATGAAAGTAATAAAACGGCTATGAGAGATTTGTGAAATTTTATATTTGCAAGGCATTTTAAGACCCAGGTTTCAAAAATTCAAAATTTGTTATTTCACAGGCTTTATCGAAGGTAACCTCGACAGGTGCAATGACTTATTGCTTCATCCAAGCCATTGAGCGCGGACATGGCACTACTTATGGGAGCATTCTAAACTCAATACGCACTACTATTCGAAATACTGGTAATAACTCTGGTGGGGGGGATGTTGTGACATCTCTCATTGGCATGCTCTTGACAGGAGGCAGTGGCATTGGCGGGCTGAGACAGGTTGGGGTTTCACAATCTTTACATTAATCATCTTTTGATGTTATGAGTACCGATACTGATAATATTGAAGGCATAGGCTAGCTTGAGCCCTGATTCTCTATTCCCTTTCACAAGGGGACTGTACTCCAAATTTACGTTATAGGCATTAACCTTGTGTGTGATTCATGTTTATCCATGATATGTTGAATTTCAGCTATATGGTTGGAAACTGAAGGGGTGACCTTTCCATAAAATATGGGCTTGGGGTGCCGTTAATAGGACTTGACATTTCAAAATATAGTTATGCATGATCAAACTGATGTTTGGTTTGATTTGCACCCATGCACACAAAGATCGCCATGTAGTCACTTTCTCGTGCATTAAGATCAACCAGACTTGTAAATGAGGGAACTTGTTTAAACTTTAAGCCTTTTAAAATGATGAGAAGTGAATTAACATTCCCGCTGATTTCACATCTACAAACTATTAAATCTGTAAGCAAATTTACTGATAAAAAAGAAATATGATGCAAATGAAGTTTGTATGTGTCAACATCAACTTCTATCTGCTGGGAGAGGTTCAGTACATAATGCTGTGTTTGGATTGTGGGGAAATCTCCTCCAACTAATTTTTTGGGAAAAATCTCATTTACAAGGCTCTCTCCTTCGCAGAATTTCGTATCTGATGCATGTGAAATACTATGATGTATAAAATCACGTGTTTTTTTTTTTTTTTGGTATCATATTGATGTTTTGTTGTGTTCTCTTTGCTGACAGGAGCCACAGTTAACCGCTGTCCAGCCTTTTGATGTTTATACGAGACCGTTCTCTCTTTAAAGTTCCTGCATATATTTTTTTTCATATACTTCGACTGTACTTAAATCTGAAGGAAGGGTACGTTCTCATGCTCATGTAATTTGTTCGCTGAAAACATATTGGAGATATTGTTTGCGCTTGCAGAACAAGGTTTCTTTCAGACACTCTATTTTGCTATACGTAGCTTGTTATTATATTTTATTTATTTCTGATTTTTATGTAAGGTCCAGTGATTAACCAAATTTCTCAATTCATATACAAAGAGGATGCCTTTACAAGTTCTAGAAAAAAGAAGAGAGAAGAGGCTTTTATAAACATAAAACCGGGATGATGGAAGTATGTTCTCATACTCAATTACCAGACAGAATATTGTATAGGAAAAAGGATTCGTGGAAAAAGAATTTCAAAAACGCCAGCAGCTGAATTTTACTTGCACCTTCTAGTTCAGGCTGCAAAAGTGAAGGCGTTAATACAGTGCTGCACTTGACTCAAGCTTGAAGGAAGGTGACTTCCCAGGTAACCTGCAATGAGAAGTTTGGAGTTCTCTGCGGCGAAATGTCATCATGTCGACAATCAACCACTGCCGAAATCAAGGCCATGTCATTTATCAGAATATGAATGTGGAGAGATGGAAAACTGTGATTTAAAGCAGTTGTCTGGGCCAAGCGTGCGTTGCTTTTACTTGTTCAGGGGATTGAATAATATCCTCGCAGTCCCATTCCATTCTATCTGTTTTCCTAGCAGTCATGCCAATCACAACCATAAAAAGGGTTGCATAAGAGATTCCACGTTATACTTTAAAGATTCCCTTGGACGCATCCGTCGAGATATTTTGCTTTGCAGAATCCTCTGTAAAAACACTTGAATCGATATCAAAAGCTAATAGAACCACCAACCAGCTAAAATACATGAAGGTTATTTATGCTTTTCCCGCACACCAAGAACACAGCTCTTTCTCATCCCTAAATTCCACCACCCAGTTCCTTGGTTACTTTGGTACCGTGTGTTGTCTTCAGTTTGTATATATCCATGGGATGTTTGGGAATGTAATTTTAGTTGATTTTTAAAATATTTTTTACTCATAAATATATTAATCTAAAATACTTTTTATTTATATATATTAAAAAAATTATTTTTAACATTATTACTACAAGACAATAACACTGACACATGCCACCGGTATGATCTCCACGAACGCTACCTTCATGCCGGTGCTGAGCTCAATTCAAAAGCAAAACAATTAACTTAGAATTAGCCTAGATCGTACACTTCCAACAGCACATTATAGATGCTAGCCCAACAGACGAATCGATTATAGAAACATGAAAAAAGCAACGGAAAACATGGTGAGAACCATGTAAAAGCGCAAAGTATATGGCTGCCGCAGAATCAAGACCTAAAAATTTAGAGGCTCAATTGAACCTTTCATATTCAAGATGAATATTTGAATAATATTAAGACTCGTAGAAGGAAATCCCATATATAAATCTCCCGCCCCACCCCCATGGAAAAATATTAATGAAAACTGACAAGTAAACTAGAATTTGTTTGTCCTAAAAGGATACAATGAGCATCGCTATCTAAATGAACTTTTCTAGTATCCTTGATCTGTTAGGATCTGGAGGCCGAAAATCTTCAAAACATAAATTGGAGGTGCGGCGAATCTCATTTAAAACACCTTGCCCTTTCTCAGCTTTGATCATCTCCAAAATACTTCCAAGAACGTCCCCTGCAAGCCCAAATTTAAGAAGGCTACCCGGTACCTCTCCACCTTCATGTAATAACCGCCCAATCTCTGTTAGTGGAACAACATTTTCCACCACTACTCTGCCGAGGACACGTCCAAGAAATTCTGGTGCTTTGGGGGCATCCGTTACAGCATCCTCCAAGGTAGTCAGAACTGATTCAAACCTGGCCATACAGTATAAAAAAGAATAAAATTGTAGACGAGAGACATTAAACTCAATCGAACACACTGTAAATTGCTCCTACCCTTTGATGAGCTGGTTTGAATCTAAAACACGATCCTGAGTTCTTGCAAGATTGGCAAGAAGCTTAGCCAAAAGATCTCTCTCCATGTCCTTCCTTTCAAATGAGTCTGAGACCCAGAGAGAAATCATTGAAGGGTGGAAGCTTGGGGAATTCAAATCTTTTATGCATTGAGCAACTTCTTTCTCATCTCTGGCACTGAAAGGAGAGAATTTCAATCAATACATGAGAAAATCTACACGCACAGTTTTATGCTATATTTACACGACTCATTAAACACAACTACTTCTGCCATAACACTAAAATCATGATTTTTAGAAGACAAATTTTTTTTTTAAAAAAAGGGACGGGAACAAACTTTTACAGCAGTGAGGAAGGAATACACCCGATACACAAATCAAATTGAATTTACACAAACTACCTTTATCCATTTCCAGCCCTTTCAGGATCATCACATTCATCTTATCAACAAGGACACATGGCAGCTAAACTGAGTTAAAATTTCCACTGAAGTGCATGAGACTCCTTCACAGTTTACCACGCTCATATCCTGTCTCAAATTAGGATTTCATTCTCAAGCATTACTTTACTTGGTTTCCTAAAACCATACAAAGTCGGTTGAACACAAATGTCTTTGGGAAAACATTTTGTTTTTCCCATGTACCTAAAACCCTGTTTTCCCCATGTACCTAAAACCCAAAATTAACTCCTAAATGGACCAAGTATAAATGAAACAAAGCATCCATTTCTATCACACATTACTATTACCATCACTCCAGTTTGGTAATAGCAATTTATTTACTACCCTGTTGATACAACCTGAACCAGAGGTCCTCCAATTCCCAGAATAATGAGCTTAAATTCAGAGAAAACAAATGTGTGCAAGAAAATCACAAAGATAGTACTCTCCCTTTACAGCATGAAAATATTGCCATACCCTAGGAAACAAGATTGAATTCAACAGAAGCAACCGCCAAACTTGCATGTATCTATGCTTATTTTTGTATGATACCATACTATGATACATCCGAGAAGAAAAGACATTGGGAGACAAATTGCTGAAGTTTGTGAAATATTCTAAACTCGAACCAGGCCAAGTACAGCTTCAGCACCAATCAACCATGATTCTTCTTAAAAAAACAATAATATAGAGATGAATGAGCAAAGCAAATGCATGGAAGTAAATTTTACCTGTAAAATTCTTTTATCGTGACCATGGACTTATCTCGCAGGCGTTCTTCAGGCCACACCATTCCTGTTGGAATACTCTGGGCGAAAGATGGTCCTTGTGTTTGTGTTGGTGGTGATGATCCCAACAGCCTATCAAAACCACGATCTAGATTCCTCAGGTCCCTGTTAACATAATTCATATTCCGTTCCTGACCACTCATTTGATCATAAGCAGGTGGAACTGCTAATCTCTCAGGAGGATATCTTGGAATGAGATCTTCCCTTGGGCTATAATTTGATCGTTCTGAAATGGCACTAAAACCATTCAAACCAACTGCCATTCTTCTTGAGTCACCTGGGCTTGGAAAAATCTCAGCTACTGGAGCACCTGTAATAGCAGGTGTTCCTCTGATGGACATTCCTCTTGCAAGACCACCTTGGGGACCCAAAGTAATTGAATCATCACCAAGAGGTCTTTGAGGTAAGGGAACAGACACGGTCCTAGCCTCGTAAGATTGTCTTTCCTCAAGCCGGACATCCTGGTTGCCATACCCACGAACCTGAGAAGGAAACCCTCGGAAACCACCCATATGTGCATTTGGAGAAGATAACATTGTTGACCCTCTTGGACCAAAATCCATAGGGCCCCTTCTTGGAGAAGGATTCATGCCAGGATTGCGAGCCAACCTACTAGTTTGCAGCTGTCGTTCTTGAGCAGCATCTCTGTGCACTTCATCAATCTTTTTCGGCCCTTCAACCTTCCTCCTCTGCTGCCATTTGTTTTTCCTCAAATCAATTGCATCCTTCAGCATAAACCTAACCCTTGATGAGAGTTTCATGTTGGTTGATAATTTTGCCATCATGTCAAAATATGCATCCATATGCACCTTGGCTTTGGAATGGTCAATCATCTCACCAATAGTACTCATTAGTTTACAGAGAGCCTCAACATCCTCCTCATCGGGATTCTGATATTGACCCAGCAACGTTTTGATGCACTCATGCATTATTCTTTCAGTCAACATTTTCTTTTTATAGAGCTCACCAATTAGTCTTATGTTACCAAGCATTCGTCTCCGTGTCTTGATTCTCTGTTCTTCTCTTTCCTCTTCAGACTTTTGAATCTCACCCTCTTCATCAACTTTATTTGCTTCCTCTTGCTCTCGCTCACCTCTCTCGAATTCCTCCTGACACTTGTTCAGAAGTAACCTCTTGAAAGTCACCTTTTCATCATCTTCGATGAGTTCAGGCAACTCTGCTGCTAGATGAAAGCAGAAATCAGCATACATTTCACAGAAAGTAGGCTCCATTAAAGCTTTGTCAAAGATCTGTGAGATAACACCATTAAGTGTCACAGCATTGTCAATGTTAACAGCTTTCACTTGCTCGAAAAGCTTCTCGAAATTCTGAGGAGTTAACTTGTTCAATATGCCTTTCAACTTTCTTTGTTTGGCTGCTTCTTCATCTGTCACTTTACCCACTTCATACTTTCTCTCAGCTTTGTGCATCATCTGTAATGGAGTATAAGGAGAAGGGATCAATCCTTTATGCACAGAACTACCACCACTCTGCCATCTGTCAGCATCTGAGCCACCTCTTTGCAGCCCTCCCTGCAGACCCTTTGATTGTGTGGGTCCAGAGAGAATCCCTCCAGCATTCTGTCCAGGGCTCTGTGCTCGCGGGTTCCTCGGAACGCTATGGTTGCCTCCCGCAACAGGTCGAGAACCAACATTAGATCCATAACTCATTTCAAAGGCCAAATCCCTTCCCGGACCAAATGGGCCGGGTTGTTTATTCCATCGAAAATCATCATCTATACCACTCCCACGTCGGTCTATTCGAGATCCACTGTTAGACCTGTCCATAACTCTAGCAAGACTGGGGTGTGAATCAAGATCAGCAATATGAGAAGCATTGACACTCAAAACTGCTGCTATATCAGATCTAATTTCAAAACCTTCAGGAAGATCAGTAAATTGCTCAGAAAATTTAAGGAGAAAATCTCTGGAATATTTTTTGGCTGAACTTGCATTCCCATCTGTATCATGTTGTCCCAATCCTCCACATGATAATTCCCCATCACCATCCAGTTTTGGTGTAGACATGTCAGCAGCATCTTCCCAATCATCTGGCTCGGCTTTATTTTTCTCGCTTGCTTCAGAGTCAATCTGCAGGGCATCAGCAGGTGTCTGCTTCAGAATAGGGCTGGTTCTTTCTGTGACTTTTGGAGATATTACATTTTCTTTCTTTTCCTCAGGGCCTTTATATGCCCCATAAAGATCAGAGTTAGTCCCAGCAAGATCTGCTTTCAGAAGAAATTCTTTTCTCTTCTTCTTGACTCTACTTGAGATACTCTTTGAAATAGTCAGCTCAGTGGGTTTTTCTTTGGAACTAGTTATTGCATGGGGGACTGTTCCACTGCCAGGGTTTTCTATACATTCACCTTTGTGAATTGCAGTTGCCGTTGAGAGATCAGGTACTGGAAGAGAATCCTGCTGACCTGATACACTAGATTTTGTATCAGAAGCTTCTTTATCACCAATGCCATCACCGTCCCTCAAAGATGAATCTGAAGGCTTTCTATCATCAGGAGAATCTAAATTTCTAGATGCCGAAACATCGACACTATCTGATACCTTGTCATTTGCTGTGTGGCAAGTCACAGGTTCCACCAGCCCCTCCTGTGCAGTTTCTGAGGCTGGAACCTCATTGCCAACAGATGTCCCTGTCAAATCAGATACCTCTTTATCTTCCATGACAAGGTCTGCAGATTTTGAATTAACTGGTGCTGGAGACATGCTGCATTCTTGTTTGGGACATTCAGATAGTGCTTTCTGTCCTTTCTCTTCTGCAGTTGGAATTTCACATTTTAGTTTTTCCTCTGAGTCATCATCCAGTTTAGTTTGTGGAGTGGTCTGTTGGGTTTGCGCAACCCCAGCAACAAGAACCTGAGCTGAAACAGTGTTGCAACCATCTCCAGCATTCCCAACCTTCACTTCAGAAACATCAGGATTTGAAGCAGAAATTGTTGGTACTGGTTCCTTGATTGATCCTGTCAGAACATCACTGTTTGCAGATGATGGGGAAGGAGCTGCATTAGTTTCTGCAGTTTCAGAAACCCCACTGCCATAAAATGCACCAAGTTCCACAGTGCGAGAAGACAAGCTCACACACGAGGTATTCTGTCCACCAATCTATATATTAAAAAAGCAAGTGAAAAAAATAGAACCGCCTTACCGAAAAGAATTGCATGATGATTAATGGATTATATGATCTTGGATGCAGCGAAACAGTACCTGATGCTGAGGCTCGACATTTCCTTTCTTGCCTGGTTTCTTTTGACTACTCGGAGCTTCTGTTTTTTGTTCTTCAGCATTGGATACAGCAACCTCATCAGGGTGTTTTGCTGCCACTGGAGGTGACTTCACCTGCGATTCAACACCAGGTTTTGTCTGCTGTAAAGAGCTTTCTGATGAAGTCTCTGAATCGCTTTGAGAAGGAGATGGGCTAGCTTCCCAAGATGACCTTGAGGACTTGTGTGATCCACCTTTTTCGACAGGAGAGATATTTGGCAAAGATGGCTCCACAACTTTCTCTCCAATAGAACTAGCAGGTGGTTTAATGGTCACTTGTACTAGTCCAGATGTTGTTGAGGAGATTCCATTAAGTGCATCACTGGCATGTTCTGATTTATGCGGTTCTGCAACACCATGAATTGCAATCCCAGACTTGCTAACTGGAAGCGAATTAGGTGCAGATGCACTGGTGTATGGAACATTTTGGGGGCCCTGGTTAAGTGGATAATTAAACCTAGGTGGCGGCTGAGAATTTGGTGCTATTTGGCCTCCAGTTAATGGTAGAGAGCTTGGAGTTTGAAAAAATAAATTGTTCGCATTGTAAGAACCAGGATAATAGTTGAGTGGATGAGAAGGTGTAAATGATGGAATGGGCTGGGACTGGGGAGCATTGAGATGGGACCTTAGACCTGATGGTCCAGTGTCTGGATATGGATCTGTCCGTTTATCAAGCCTCAGCTCTTCATGTGTCTTTGGATCAGTAATCTTGACAGATGTTTTACGCTGACCACCAAATTTACCACCCTGTTGTGGAGAATATTGCGAGGCAATGTTCATTCCCAAGCTGCCTAACTGAGGAGGTATCTGAGGACCCATTGTGGTCGTAAAACTCAAGTTTTGCCCTTGACGCATCATTCCCTGAGGCTGCATAGGATGGTGTTGGATACCTTGAATATACACTGGCTGCTGCACTTGAGGAGCACTGCCCATCTGTAATGGCACTGGAATTGGCATCTGAAGAGAAGTTGGTGGGACACCCTGGGTCTGGATTTGTGGGCCTCGGCCACCAAACTGCATAGAAACCTGTGGCTGCATATATTGCATTTGCATAGAATTCATAGGAACCGGAAGAGCAGAAGACTTCTGTGTCTGGCTTGCAGATGGTGCAGGTGAGACTTGTGTCTCCTTTTTGGCCTTGGGAACCAGATGAGCCTCCCCGGAGATAGTTTGGTCTGCTGCGCTCACCTCCTTCCTCGGCAATTGCTGCTTAGGAGCAGGAGTCGGTAATGAAGGAGCAGGCCTAAATGTATCGAGGCGTGCCTGCATGTTGAAAGTATGGCATAACCGCTTTGATATTTATTTATAGACAAAATGACAGTATACATCTCTTGCCAAAAACTGTGCAATTTTGAGTACTGTCTAGGAACATTGCAAGAAAATAAAAGGGCTAGCGAGAGAACATTGCTTGGTTGGGGAGGGAACGCACATACCTGGTCACGTTTCTGCTCATCCAAATTTGGGGGAGCTGAGCTTGTTCGAGCAGGAACCTAGAAAATAATCCTTCAGCTGACAAACAACTAAACATAGATAATTGCAAGTTGCAGTAAGAGCATAAAACAGTAGCAAATACCTGCATCCCATTCATAAAACCAGGGCTAATGGACCCAAATTGAAAAGCAAATGCCTGAGATGCATCTACTGGGGCTGTGACATCAGAAACATTGTAAATACATGATTTACTGTTCCAATGGAGGAACATAAAAGAATATGACAGAGAAACGAACAGTGAAAACTCACTATACCAAACATGAATGTAGCAATGAAGTTACTTGTTCCCATGGTAGCGTATAGAAACCAGCAAACTTACCCTTGGCAGGAGTAGTGGATGCTCCACTCTCCGAACTTATGGTGGCAGGTTGAGATGTTGGAGCCTTTGGAACAGCTCGGGCACTCCTCGGTGTGGCTGATGCTTCTGTCGGCTTAGTAACACTGCTTGCAGGCGGTGGAGCATCAGATTTTCCTGTAAAATAAAGCAATCACTAGAAAAAAAAACTTACCAAACAAAAACCCATCAAAAATCCAAACTTTGCATTCAGTTATCACATTCCTTCCATCAAAAGTACGATTCTTTCCGTACATGATGGTAAAAATCACCCAACATACCATGTAATGGGGGTTGCGTCGCGGCACCATTCTGTACATTACGGTTTGTAGAAGCAGCATTATTACCGGAATCGGAAGAATTCACAGCAGGTGCCGCATTTACCCTACTAGATTGCCCTCCTCCTTGTGGAACATAACTAGACCTCTTATTAAAACTGCCCACCATCCAAAAAAAAATACAGCCGATCAAAAAAAACACCCAACTTCTCATGGATTAATAAAAACCCTAAGCTTAAAAAAATACCTGCGATTGGAGGAAAGAGAAGAAGAAGACGGTGAAGGGACTGGGGGGCCGCCGCCGCCGCCGCCCTTACCGTAAGATAGAGAGGAGGTCCCTTGCTGATTTGAGCTGACGGATCGGCCTGGTTTCCTATACCGTGACTCGCTCTTATCACTGCCACTTCTTGATTGATTGTAGGACATATATTCTTCTTTTTCAATAATTTCTCTGCATAAAAACAAATATCAGATCCACCGAACAATCTAAAATTCAAATTCATAAACCGTTAATGATTGATTAGGGTTTCTAGTTGAGAAAATCACTTGATATCGTACCTGGTGTTGTGAGGAAGAAGAGAAGGAGAGCTGGAGAGATTAGGGTTTTACTGGACGGTCATGACGGGCTACAGAGGAGAGAAGTATAAAAAAAAAAAATATTGAGAGAAGCAATATATGTACCGAGTTAAAAATTTATAATTACGATAATTGTGATTAAAGAAAAACGAAATATTAAAAAAACAAAAAAAAAAAGGGAGAGAGAAGGACAGGTGGAATAGGTAACAAACTTAACTAAAGTCTAGGTGACGGTCAACTGTTTAGTTTTTTTAGGAGATCCAAATCCAATATCGAATAGGTCAGTGGGTCAATTGTTTTTACCTCTGCACTCTCTTTTTCTAACCTTGTTTTTACCATGTTACCGACCACGGTTATTTTTAAGACAAACTGTGGGTTTGGTTCACGCGCCGCCATGGTGGTGGGGTTGGAGGGCGTTTGGGGATGTGAGGAAAGTCTGTGTGTTGAGTGTCGGGAAAGGTTTTTGCTTCCAGGCAAGACTTTTTGTGAAGTTCAGTTGGGTTGTTGGATGTTGAGTGCCTTGGGGGTTTCTTTTCGTATTTTAGGATGTCTGTCAAGTGCTGCAATGTATTTTTAAAAAAACATTTTATTATTATTTTAATGTGCTGTACTGCTGATGCTAAAAATAAATTATAGAAAATAATTTTTTAAAAAATATTTTCATATATTTTTAAATAATAAACACTTTAAAAAATAGCTTCTTCACAAGTTCTTTTGTGGACTTCAACTTTAAACAAATTAAGGTTTAAAGTCTACGTTATATTTATTACATGAGATAAGAAAAATTATTCATGAAAAAAATCAAAATTGTTTAAGAAATCTCATTGTCGCATCAATAATAAAATAAGACTTTGTTTGATATTTTTTTAAAAAAATATTTTTGAATATTTTTCATTTTTATTTTAAATTAATTATTTTTATATCATTTTTACATGTTAATGTCAAAAATAATTTTTAAAAAATAAAAATAAAAATTTAATATATTTCTTAAAAAATAAACACTTTCAAGAAACTACACAATAAGATGGAATTTTCCTCTGTACGGAGCACCTGGGATAGGGTCGATACAGTAGTTACCATTATAGATGAGGTCGCTAATTTTGATATGGCCAGGTTAAATTATGATATATTTATTTTTAAATAATATTATTGATGTGTTTGCTTTTGAGTAATATTTTTTAGGTTGTAAATTTATCTATTCAGATTTATTTATATTTATTTTTTCAATTATGAATTTTTCTTATTGACTTAGATAATTAAATTCATTAAATACAACTTGATGAATTTTTTGTTTTATATAATTTAATATCTTGATGATTTATACTTTTAATATTTTTTTTACTATTATTAACAATTTAATTTGAACAACTGATATTTTTATAAAAAAAAAATATTTACAATACACAGCGAAACAGAAGCTAAATAGCATGAGGTTAAATATTTACACCTGGTGTTTATTTCAAAATATATTAAAATAATTCTTTTTTTATTTTTATTTATAACATAAATAATTAATATTTTTCATACAAACATAATTTTAAAAATATTAAAAAAAAAACTCCACAACCCTAGTCCTTATTTGACTTTGAGTTTCAATAGTGGTTTTGAAAAAAAAATATTTTGCATTTTAAATTGAATTATTTAATATTTTTAGATTATTTTTATATAATGATATCAATAAAAAAATATTATTTTAATAATTCTGAAAAATACTACTTTGAAATACAAATACTTCTAAGAGTAACATGGTGTGGATTGAGTATCTAAGTGATTGATTGGCACTGCCGTCAAATTTACGTTTGGTTGTTGTTGTTGTTTTTTAAATAAATATATTTTGGTGTTTTTAGATCATTTTGATATGCTGATGTCAAAAATAATTTTTTTTTTAAAAAAAATATTATTTTAATATATTTCAACACGAAAAATATTTTAAAAAACAATTATAACCACACTACTATTATTTTAATATATTTCAACACGAAAAATATTTTAAAAAACAATCATAACCACACTACTAATCAACCTCTAAATATAGCAATGATAATTTCAGCAGGCACGGAGCCGGGGTAATTGGCAGCACACTGCTTTGAGGTGTTAGAACAAAAAGAACAGGAAATATATTATGAGACAACAACACCTTGCCTTTGCATGGAAGCCTGTTTAGTGCGAACGTGCGTGGAAAATACTTAAATCTGCCTTTGCCACGTCCCTCGTCGAATCAAATCAAACCCAAATACTTTTGTCGTGTTTGATTTTATGTTAAAAAAATATTTTATAATTTGTTTATTTTTATTTTAAATTATTTTCTTATGTTTTTAAATCATTCTAACATATTAATATTAAAAATAAAAAATATCATTAATACTTTTCTAAATAAAAAATAACCTTTAATACACAACCAGCCAAGCTAGTGGACGAGCCGAGTCAGAAACCTACTAGATTGTCATGCCCCTTTTATGGCACGAGCTTGCCTAGCTAGGAAGGTTTCATCTTTCTCTTGCTTGGCAGTTAAGGATATTTTGAGATCAGGTTGCTTTTTGATTAGGATCGAGTTAATTATATTATTAAGGATATTAATCAAAGACTCATCCTCCGTATCATCAGTGTATTATGAAGAGTATTAGTGTTTCTCAAACAGTGTGATGATGTTCATATGCTTCTAAATTTACCAAACAGCGTCGTTTTCTTTTTATGGTCGAGTTTTTATCACTTTGTATTCTAAATAAAACATAAATATAAAAAGCTTTAGTTAAAATAGCAGAGTGCCTATTTTATTTCAATTTATTTATTTAATTTTGAAAAATCCAAGACTCGGTAATCGAGCAGTAATCCCTTTAAATTTAATTCATGAAGGTTTTCAAACTAGATTAGTGTAATTTATTCTGACGTGGTAGGATATAAAGAATGGATCGAGCCTATGACCTTTCCTATTATTTTATTTTTTAATATCATATTTTCATCGAGTCTTATCATCATGAATTGCTTATGATTTTTTTGTATTTTATATTATAAAATAAAATAAAATCAATAATCTAATCCAGTAGAGTTGATAGCAGAAAGAACATTGATTTTTATATTTGAATCTATATATATATAAAAAAACAATATAATTTAAGACTTTTACGAATTAAAAAGTTGAATCTTAATTTTTAAAATTTAAATTGTTATACCACCTTTAATAACACCAACAAAAAGTTGGTAGCCATCTGAATATTAATTTCTTGCACATTTTTTTTTCTTTCTCAAGCGGCAGTGGCAGAGGGGTAGGACCTGGTTCAGTGCTAATTCTATGCATGGAAAAACACACACACCACTACTTTAACGAGAGTTTTGTGGACGTAACTTCTTAATGAAGATTATTTCCAAATACTTGACTAGATTTTGCTCGTAATAATTGCTCCTTACTGTTTGTTTCTTTATTATCTGGTGTCAAGGGTACAGATCTCTGTAGATGCTGGATTCATTGAATCCATCAGCAGCCATAGCTCTCAGTTTCTGTGCTTTTCTTTTTTAAGCTACAAATTGTAGCAGAGAGAAACAAATCTGTCCTGTATTTGTCCCTGGCAAATATTCGTCAAGTCTGCGAGGAAAACGTCAAGGGAGCAGCAGGGCACTTGGGGGAGGATGGAACCCAGCACAGGGGGGCTGAAAGTTGTTCGAAGCTCATTGCTGACACCTGGCAAAAACGTGACGTGGAAAATCATGTCTGATAACATCATTAATTAGTGAAGAATTATCGTTTCCTAAGCCTATCAGCATCAAACTGTGAAGAAATCATTTGAAGATGTTCTTGGTCCTGGGCTAATAATAACCTTCGTGTAGCTGGTGTAGTTGACATTTTGATTTTACATAAATTACCAACCAGACTGGTTAAAATTGTACGAGAGATTGTTCATTGGTGCTTAAGCTTTTCAATCGTTGTCGTTTAAGGAGAAATTAAAAAAACTAACTCATGTTAAATATGTTAATTATTTCAGTGTTGTCATTGAACTCGACAACTTAGAAAAGATAGGCTTTCTGCTCTAAAGTTGGGTGTCGGCAGGATAATTTGGGGGTGTGTTTGGCACATACTTTTATTTATTATTTATATTAGATGATGTTTTTTAAAAGTATATATATTTTTTATTATAAATTAATGTTTTTTTTATGATTCTAATGTATTGATATAAAATATATATTTTAAAAAACACTTGAACTCTAAACAACACCTAAAATAGAATCGTGGACCGACATAAAAGTGATAGACAAATGTATCAGCACACGAAGAAAAAGAATAAATAAAAAATTTAAGCAACCCGTCCATGCTGATTTCTTTTTATTTTAGCAAGGCATAGTTCCAGGAAAACAGAAAATTAAAAAGAAAAAGAAAACAGAAAATATTATTTCCTCGCACGGGCTTAAATGCAGGGATCTGGGGATATACATGGCCTGAAAAATGATTTTCCAAAAAAATAAAAATGAACTTGAATTTTATTTTATTTTTAAAATAATTTTTTTAATATATTGACGTCAATAATATTTTTTTAAAAATAAAATATATTATTTTAATATATCCTTAAACAAAAAAATACTTTGAAATCATAATTGATTGCACCCAAGGGATGAGGTGATCCTTATGACCGGAACTATTTAATACTTGTTTAAGAGTGTAGTTTAAGTTGTTTTTTAATGTGTTTTTTATTTATAAATGTATCAAAATAATATATTTTTTTATTTTTTAAAAACTATTTCTGATATTAACATATGAAAATAATATAAAAAAACATTAATTTTTTTAATTTAAATTAAAAATAAAAATAAATTTTATTTTTTAAAAAAATATTTTTAAAATACAGAAAAACACATCGTTTTAAACCTGAATATCTACACTATAGGTTTCAGCTTGCCCACATTACAGTGACTTAGGAAAAGGAAAAGCTGTCCTCAATACACCGAAACCCACCTGCCTAGCAAAATGTGAGCCCAAACACTGCTGGGCTCATGCTGGTCTGCAACAATCTCCACAGCACCGAAGCCGATGAGAGTAGCTCGAAGCCCATGGGTAAACAGAATTGCATCTCGGACCGAGCAGACGTATACCAGGCTGGATCCACTCGAAAATATCTGGTTTTCACCTGATCCAATAAGGGAAGGGAGGGTTTTGAGTTTTGATGCTACTGGGCCCTTGCCTTCAACACTCGTCAACCACCCAGCCCAACTCATTAGGTCATATTCTTTCATTGTTTATTCTCAACATAAATTATTTATTTTCTTGCATATAGTAATTTAATTAACAACAATATGTTAGAAATAAAATAAAAAAAAAAACAGATCAAGTTACGACCCAGCAAGAACTTAGTCTCTGGATGTATTATACAATATTCACATCGACAGAAGGAGATGAGGGGAATTCGGGCTAGTTCAAACCATTATCATTTATATTTTTTATACGATAGAGAAGTGGAGTGTTAGTCACGCAACTAATTAGTAATTATACCGTGATTAGAACTTGACTTGGTTTAAAATTTGACTTGTTAACTTGAATTAATTTTAAAATAATATTATCCTTTATTTTATATAAATTATTAATGTTATTCTTGCTAGTCTCGCGTAAACTTAACTAAACTATTCATGTTTAATAAGATAAACTTCTAATCTAGTTTGAAAAAAATATGGTGTAAGTTGATTCTTGGGTCTCGATAAGATATAAATTAATATCGTGATAACAGTTATTTTTTAAAATGATTTTTATTTAAAAATATATCAAAATATTTTTATAACACATACAAATACACTCAAAATATAGAATGAAAAAAAATAGTGTTTATGGTAAAATCAAGTCTCGTTTGAACACATACAATATGTTCCATTAAAACACCGTTTTCTCTGGTTTTTTCAACCATATTTTAAGCAAATAAGGGTTAAGTATCTTGGATTTTGACTAGTTATTTTTTAAGTTTAAGTTATCATAAGGGGTCCTTGTATATAATTTATATTATTTTCTACCATACATTTTCAAATAAAAGTTTTTCGGACTTGAAACTTACATGTACCATGTTACCTTGTGTTATTAATTAAATCTCATTAAGAACAAAAAATGAGAAGGAGATGAAATTCAAACCTGTAATCATTTGGTCATCACGACTTTAATATTATGATAAAAACTATCTCATTTAAAAATTTAAGTTGTTCGATGAAGTTTTTAAATATAATTTGTATAATTTTCTAACATACGCACTCAAGTGAAAGTTATTTAAACTTGAAATTTGCACATGTCCACAATACTTTGTACTTAATTTATATCAATAAGAATAAGAGTGGTAATATTCAAGCTTGTGACCGTTTGATCAATAGAAATTTTTAATACCATTTCACTTGAAATTTAAGGTGTTAAGTAAAGTCTCAAGATATAATTTATATAGTTTGGGACCCCACGTGACATTTTGAGTTTCTGAGTTAAAATGATTATTTAACATGATATCAAAATTTTATTGATTAAACGATCAGAAATTTAAATCTCACTACCCCTATTTCATCTCATAAAAAAAAAATCACAAGGTACCAGGGACATGCACAACTCTGAAGCTAGTAAGACTTTCACTTAAAACAATGTTTTAAAGAATAATATAAATCATTTATCGAGGACTCGTCCAACAACATAACCTATTGGGTTGATGATTAAGCGGTCGCTAATTCAAATCTCATGATTTTTATTTTATTTGATAGAAATTAAGCACACTGCACATGCAAATTTAGAACTCAAATAATTTTTACTTGAGAGAATATATTATATAACAATATAAATCATACCCTGAATAATAATAATATTTGTAGAGTGGCAATATCCATGTCATCTCCATCCGCACATTGAATAAAAATCCATTAATTTTATATACTAACCTTCTAACCAATATTTAAAATTATAGGTTCCAGATGAATTAACAATTTTGCTCTCTTATTGATTCACATCCTAAATGACTAGGTAACACTTTTTTTTAAGAATATTGCTACCATATATCATAATATTTGACTCCATATCTAAACCCCACTCTTATCGAATTAACTTTAATTAAAATTATTTTTATTAATAATTTTTAAATACTAGGTTAAATCAAGTAATAATCATTGCATTTGTTTTGTTTGTCACCCCCCTAATTCTCCCAACATTTACAAGCCTACACCTGTTGTCTTCAAACTAATATTTTTGCATTTTTTTATTTAATCATCAAAGATCATTGATCTATCATTCAACTATAAAAACTTGTTTTGCAGATGTATGAGAGAATCCCATCTTTCATTCTCCATCGTCAACTAGGGCAACCCAGTTATATACTAACCAGCCATCTCACTGATGCTGTGAGCTGAGAGTCTCTCTCTCTCTCTCTCTCTCTATCAAACTGCCCGGTAGAATTGGAAATTAGATTGCACAACACCAGGAATTGACTGCCACTGGAGCTAATCAATTATTCTGTATCACTGTGATCGTTGGTGCCCTCAAATTCAAAATGCCGTGAAAACTATGGCACAGAGATGGTCGTGAAATGGACGGCACCACTGGCTGTCCCATATCTCCTGCTTGAACGAAAGCATAATCGATGGAGTCACCACCGCGTACACGGCTGCAGTCACTCAGCCGCTGCTTGTTACATAATATGAATAAATACAGTTTCCATCAAGTACTCTCAAAATTGTATATATTTCCTCCTCTCACTTGAAAATAAATTAAACCCATCACAAGAATTATAATTCCTAATTAAAATCCAACTTTCATTTTATTTTTTTAATAATAATGTGTATATTATTTAAATTTAATGTAAAATTTAATGTAGAAATATATGCAGCAAGCAAAAGACGAAGAAGACACGCCTCTGCCAATTATTTCTAGGGCACCCGTGACTGATAACGAAATATACCCAACAACTAAATAAATCTCCTTATTTGACGCACTGTTTTTAAATCATGTAGTTGACTTTTCGAATATTCTACATGGCTCGTAAATTTGGCTTACAGATTTTGTAAGTCAACGACAGGTCCAGTTTAATGCTCCATCACAACTACTTTTACATGGCTCATAAATTAATTATTTTACTAATAAAAATTTATGTTGATATTGTAATGTAATTTTCATCAGTAATTTACCAATAAAATAACCAACATAATATATAATATATCTACTGATGATCTCATTGATATTTTTATTAGAATCAATATCATGTCATTATACTTCATATATTTTTAAATTTTATTGTAATATTTTTTGAGTTTACCACCTATAATCACTGATAAAATAATTATGTCGGTAAAAATATCAGTCAATACCGATAAAAATAGTGATGATAGCATTCCTGCAGTAATATTATCAGCTAAATATTGCTGTAAAAATTCGATCAATATTTCTCTATGAAAAATCTGATTTTTCTTGTAGTGTAATTTAATGGTTAACCAGACATAATTTTTTTTCCTCTTTTTTTTTTTTTTTATTTTCAAGAAATAGTATTTACAATAATTTATTTTACTATAATATTTTTTTTCATTTTTTCCTCTCCTTATTGACACCCTTATGACTGTTTAAAAAAACTTACTCTTAATTAATACATAAATTAATAAACAAAAATCTCTGATCATAGAAAAAAAAAACTGGTATCACAGCTCCGATCTTCCCATCGACTTTCACTAGCTAAGGCTCGTCTAGCTGCTCAATGATCTTCCCTTCCATTAACTGGTTGCACCGACGACGAGCTCTTTCAGCAACGCATGGACTCTCGATGGATAACTGGTCTTAGTAATTATAGGAGTAGGAGAAGTGTTAAATCAACATTACCAAAGGTAGTCAACGTAATTAATATAAGATCATGCAGTGATAATGAAAGTCAATTAGTCTTTAATCCTTGTTTTATTTGTTGAAAAATGCTAAATGAACACTTGTAATTACTATTCCTCTTTTTTTCTAAATAGCATAGTAAATACTTTATGAAACATAAATGGAGAATAAAGTTGCATCTTTGACAAGTTAACTCGGATTAAATCATGTTGTTGTTTTCCTTTTCATTGATATTATTTATGTTTTGTGACTCAAATCATAAGTTTAACGAATTAATTCAGGTTGAATATTCTAAATAGCCTAACAAATACTTTACGAAACATAAAAGGAGAATAAGATCTAAAAAGAGGTTTGGTTAAATTAGGCAACCAACAAGAAGAAATGGGTATTATTTTTATTTAATTGTTAGGTCGTGCTGAGAGATTCTATTGGTTTTAACGAATTACTTTGAAAGGCTTTCAAATTAGGACCATGATGCTATTTTATTTTTGCCTTTTGGATTCTTAATTTAATTTTGAATATTATTTTGTTGTTTTTTCTATTTATTTACAGATTCTAATTGTCTATTCTCTGTAAAAGAAATCTAAGACCTATTTAGAGAGCCATAAACCCTTTTCGTGTGGCTTATAAATTTAAAAAGAACCTATTTAGTACTAAAACTACAATCTGGGCTTTAATTATTGAGATTAATCTCCTGAAATTTGATGTTTCTTGTTCCTTTGACTCCTATTATTCTTTGGTTCGGCTATAAAATTTCACAGCATAATTGAGAAACACATGATAAATTAAAAGAAATGGGTTTGTGACATAAAACATGTTCCTTCAATTTCTACCGGAATCTTCAAGCACCGACTGACCAACCTGTACAGGGATTAAAGTCTTCGAATGAACACTCCAGCATGGTTGAATTCTATTACCATTAATTAATATTATTAAATAATTAGTTAATTATAACCCTAGATCTCAATCTGCTCTTTCTCGAGCCCTATTAGAAGCAGGGGAAATAATTTTTTTAATTTCAAATTTTTATTACAAAATTTCTTACTAACCGTTAAGATTAATGTAATTATTAGAGAGAGATGTGCCATACATTTCGTTCATCAAAATTAATAGAAAAAGACCTGAAGCGTAATTTATCATTGCTCTGCCAGCAACAGACGTTGTTGACCATGTACATGGTGACACTGGTAAGTTGTCTATTGCTCGCAGAATCTCAAGTCAATCGCATTTATCTCTTGGGCCTGCGATTTTTTTTTTTTACAGTGACAGAACTCGAATATTTCCACTGCACATGGATGTGTACTAGCTACTGCTAGGTATATCTTACAGAAAAAAAGTAGGTGAAATTGAGGTTTAAAGTCCATATAGATCCAAAGCTTCCATCTCTATCCCTGCTGTGTTTTTGTTTTTGTTTTTGTTTTTCCAAGGTTATAATAGTTGATTTGAAGTTTTTCTCGGAGAACGACTTCATTAAGTCTCTCTTGTCCATTGTCACTTCCCAGCCGGAAAATTTTAGTAGGCTTTTTTTATAAATGTTAATTTTTGATAATTTTTCTCAAGAAAAATATATTTTTTAGCAATTTTTTAATCTAATCTTACTAACTCTCACTATTTTTAAAAAATCCTTTTCGAATCGAATCAGGATACATAATATAAGGGTCCAATTTTTTAATTTTTATTTATTAATATCCAGCAGTTGTTTTAACCAGGCTTTTGACCTTCAGCAGGGGATTAAAGGGATGCCCAGCAACTTAATAATTCAGTATGGACCCCATGAATAGTTGTGTTGTTGTGTAGAAATCAAGACAGGTCAGCCTGAGCAAGGCATTTACTCGGAGCTGAAAGTTGCTGACAGAGTTTAGAATTCTAAGCTTTGCCACCAGATATAGAAGAGAAAGTTTTCATTTTCTTGTAACCTCTGTTGGTTCTGAAGTTTCATCGAAGTTTCTCCATGGTTTACCAAAATTGAGCCAAAAGAAGCCTCTTTACTCAACAAAATTAATAGAAGCAAAGCAAGAAAAGTAAACCATGGAAGTCTGTCCTACCTCTATTATTGGGTAAAGGTATTTGAATTTCTGCATGTCTGTATCTCTAGGTTTCTCTTTTTAGTTCTTTTTATTCCACTTGTTGTCTTTATGCATGAAACCTGCCAATTTCTCTTCTCTCCCCATGTTTTCTTGTTTCTTATTCGGTTCACGTGATTTTAAGTTCTGACCATTTTTTGTGTGTTTTCATTTGTTGCTGTGAATCTTTTTCTTGCTTGTCTGGGTTTACTTAATCTCAATATCATATTGATATCCTGAAGTTTGGAGCTTTGATTATACCTTTTCTCTTGATCGTGTGAATTTTGTTCCTTGTGCTTTCAAGATCAGTTTTTGAAGGCAGGGAAAAAACTTGGCATCTGAACAAGATCCTTACTGCCAGTTCTATTCATCCAACTTTGTGAAAAAAATGAAGTGTTTTCAGAACTACTTCAAGGACAAATCAAGAAGCAGGGGACAAAGATCAGCACCGGAATTGAAACAGCGAAGTACAACGAAGACTGATGATTCTTCATGCACTTCTGATGGGATGATTAAGTCTTCATGCTCAGAAACTTTACGCAGAGGTATACCAGAAATGTATGAGGAGAAGGCTCATAATCTGAGAGTCTTTTCTTTCTCAGAGCTCAGAAATGCAACTAATGGTTTCAATAGGCTGTTTAAGATTGGGGAAGGTGGATTTGGTAGTGTCTATAAGGGTTCAATCAAGCCTGCTGATGGAAAAGGTGACCCTATAGTTGTTGCAATTAAGAAGCTTAACGCAGATGGCTTACAGGTATGACTTTTAAGCCTGGGATTATATATCTATGCAATTGGATTGAGTATTAGTGACATGTCCATCTTGAGGTCAAATTTCACTTAATGTTCTGATAAATCATCTTTTATAAGTTTATTCTTATAGTGGTGACTGCCTTTACATTTTTTTTCTGTTTCTCATAGGGTCATAAACAATGGGTGACCGAAGTTCAATTTCTGGGTGTTCTGGAGCATCCAAATCTTGTCAAACTCTTAGGATACTGTGCTGTGGATGGCGAAAGAGGTATCCAGAGACTTCTTGTGTATGAGTTTATGCGAAATAAAAGTTTAGAAGATCATCTTTTCAACAAGGCATATCCTGTAATTTCCTGGAAGACAAGATTACAGATAATACTTGGAGCAGCTCAAGGATTAGCTTTTCTACATGAAGGGTTGGAAGTTCAGGTTCTTGTCTAAAACATGCTTGATAAGTACTTGTGCACGCGCGCATATGCATAAATCAGTGCTTTTTATGTGAAAAAAAAAAAAGAAGCTTGCAGGTTTCTTCAAAGAATTTCCATGGAGGACTGAAATTTGGTTAATGAACCTTATAATCTCTCCCCGGTGGATCAACAGCCTTTTACGAGTCTTTATGGCATCTGAATGTTACCTATGCTAGAAAATCTTATAGAAGAACCTTATGAACTGAAATCATGTTGTCCCCGTGGCTTGATTGTAGTTCAATATCTCTCAAAACAGTAGGAAGAATGAAGCAACAAGTGTTGCGGCATTGAAACTTTTGATAACAGGTTCCTTCTGTCTAAATCTGGAGTTCAATGTCCTTGGATTCTGCCCATAAGTAATGGCATTAGCTAAATAGTCATTGAATCTGTCATATCCAGTACTTGGGGCATGCAATATGTTATTTTCAGGTCCTTTGAATTTTAGTTTGTGCTTCGATTGTTTACCCTTTTCTATTTCCTTTTTGCAATCGTTGTTGTAGGTTATATATCGAGATTTCAAAACTTCCAATGTGTTATTAGATGAAGATTTGAAGCCAAAGCTTTCAGACTTTGGACTTGCTAGGGAGGGACCAACGGCTGGACGAACGCATGTCTCGACGGCAGTGAGTGTCAGGAACATTTGTTTGTCGCTTCGGATGCCGACTGCATTCTTCTCATGGGATTATTTTTATGCTGACAGGTAGTTGGGACATATGGATATGCTGCACCAGATTACATTGAGACAGGGCATCTCACAGCCAAAAGTGATGTTTGGAGCTTCGGTGTGGTACTGTATGAGATTCTTACAGGCAGGCGATCATTGGAAAGAAACAGGCCGAGAGGGGAGCAGAAGTTATTGGAATGGGTAGAGCAGTCCCCTGCTCATAGTAAAAAGTTTTGTTTGATAATGGATCCGCGACTTGAAAATCAGTATTCAATGAGTGCAGCTCGGAGAATTGCCAGGTTAGCAGACAGTTGTTTGTTCAAGAGTGCAAAAGATCGACCGAAGATGAGTCAGGTGGCAGAGACCTTGGAACAGATAATCCAAGATTCCGATGAAGGAAACCCTTCAAAGAAGAGTTTTGAAGCCCCTGAAAATGACGACCTGATTGACTCGAGCAAGAAGCCAGGTCATACAGAGGTCTCTGAGTCTTGGAAACGGCGAATGGCTCACCTGGCACAACTCAGTGAGCACGTCGACAGTGCCAGTAAAAGAAGATTCGTGATCATGCAGAGGACCAAAGTACCCTGAATTGATGGTTGACATTGCATATTGGCTCATTGGTATGTTATGATGATTAACTCCAAGCTAATTCGATCAACTGGTTGTGAAACCCGCACGAGCATCTTTCATGTGGAAGTGAATGGCTGGTTCTTAAATACGAGGATGCTAGCATATGTCATGGTAGTTTTAATAGAAGAGGCAGGCCTTTTCTATGTGCAGGCTAATTGCATAGAAAGTTGTGAATTAACAAAAAAATAATGCAGAATGGGAAGAAGATAAATGGGTTTAAATCAGTTGGTTTTTTTTTGTGTGTGTGTGGATAATCCAGATATATGATTTTATTAACGCCAGGTTAGTTTGTCTTCCAAATCAATGCCTGAAACTGATGAGTCATTTACTTCGAACTCCAAGCATTGTGTCAAAATCCAGGAGTACATGGATCAATACAGGTGAGTGGAGGGAACCGGAGAACAGGCTGGGGTGTGGTGAAGAAATGCAACTACATATTTCTCACCTTGAGATGTAGCAGCAGCAATACCATAAAAAGCTGAGAGATGCATCCATATGTCGGCGCCATCTGTGAACAGTAACAAAAAGATGAGGATGGTCATCATCTTAAACATATTTAGGAAAAATAAAACAATAACCACCCCGTTCACTTTTTTTCTCACATGAAAATGATTTTGGAGATTGGCTATACAGTTAAAAGTTCTGAAACTGCGAGACCCAGGTTTAGGAGAAATGTGCACAACTACACAGAAACCTGTATTTGGTCGCGGTTCTTTCACTCATTCTTGAAAGGGCGATATCAGCAGTATGCACTACATCCCCTCAAAAACAGAATCAAAACTTTGAATATTAGTATGCACTGCATCCCCTCAAAAACAGAATTAAAACTTTGAATATTATGGCAAGGGTTAAACACTCTGACTGCTGATATAGATAAAATACAAAGAGGGAACTTTTCTATGTTAAATGTTCTGTTTTTTTTCCAAATATAAAAATGAAAAAGATTCAACCTAAGCTGATATATAAATTTGACTCAAAGGCTGAAAACTCTTCGTATACTTGTTTCACTCGGAAATAATCAGATTTGAAACAAATCTAAATCTACTTCTCAAAGAGAATATTAGGAAAAATTGCTGCTCAAAAGCCTGGAATTATTAACGCAAGATACAAATACAGCAGCGAGCTTGGCCATGTGGCAAGAGCTACAAATTGTAACAATCCAAACGTATATATACCACCTTAACACAATCATCTAAGCCTAAAATCTAAACTAGGCTGGACTGGCTTCCATGCGATTTTAATTAAGAGGCTGAGAAGATATGCTCTCAACAATAAATTTTCCCTCTTTATACCCTCCAAAGCTCTGAGAAAATTATAAGAATCATTAAAAAATATTGAGATGAAGAACCCACATGACCTCTAAAGATAATCTTCGGACAAGAATGTACACTATGATACAGGCAGGTGCACGCCAAGGAATGAACTCAGAGTCGATGATCATTTATCTACAAAGATTTTATATTTCCCCTTGTGGCCCCACGCCAATGGATGCATGCTTAATTCCAATTGTCGACAGAGCCTATACATGAGTCTGTTCATCCCACCATTTGTGCTGTTGCATAAGCAAGAAATTCTACACCGTGAACAGAAATCAACTCAGTGAACAGTTTTGCTTGGAAATGAGGATGGTAAAACATATTATGTTTCTGCTGCTATGCTTTACCTGATTCTAACTGGTCTATTGACTGATGGTAACTCAGTGAACAGTTTTGCTTGGAAATGAGGATGGTAAAACATATTATGTTTCTGCTGCCATGCTTTACCTGATACTAACTGGTCTATTGACTGATGGGTAAACCTAGTTTTCTTTTAGGTTATACCCTATTCTTCTATCTCTCCTTCTACAGCATGCATGTTTCCAAAAGCAGCAAACAGCTTACCTAATACCATATCAACCAAAGAAGATTTCTGTCTTCTTATGCATGGTACTTCAAAAACTCATTGCCACTATAATGAGTAGACATCTGGGTAATCTTCAACATGGCATACCAGGTTCTGTTTTCACAAGGTTTTTGCACATCGTGAAAACTGGAGTCCAGGAAACTCATCCAGCAAGCTTTCAGGATCCGCCATAACCAATTTCCATTCGTTCAAGTGAACCCTGATTTGCCTTCTTTTGAGGACTATTTCTGCTCAAATAATCATATGTAATGTACATGAGGAAATCCAGAAACAGGCTCTTTTCAGGTGGTGGTTTTGGAGCATCAAAATTATCTTGGATGTTACGGTAGGCTCTATCCATTAATTTTATGGAAATCTCATCGAAACCAAAGGATATCTCATTCAACTTCTGACCCCACATTATGGTCTTCTCGGGCATTCCCTGCTTGCAAAAGTGAGATAAGAGTAGATTGGCTGTAACGACATTAGGAACAAATGCCATCTTGAGCAATTTAGCAGTTACAATCATGGCCCGCTCCAGTATGTCAGTACAAACACCATTCATCACGGTATTGTATGTTACTGTGTCCGGAACAACACCTGCTGAAATAAGCTCCTCCAGCATCATCACAGCTCGACTCATTTTCCGACCAGTACATAACCCATGAAGACGAATATTATAAGTAGTGATATCTGGGTCCCATCCAGTGGCGTGCATTTTATTCATGACTTCATCTGTACCAACGGTGTCAAATGCTTTACAGTATCCATCAATCAAAGTATTGTAGGTGACAATATCAGGGATCAACCCAGTATGGTGCATGTTTCTAAATAAATCACTTGCTGACCTCATCCTGCCTTCTTTACAGAGACCATTAATGATTATATTGGTTGTAAAAATATCAGGAAGAAGACCCTTTCGCGCCATCTCCCTCTCCAACATCAATGCTTCCTGAAGCCTCCCACTGTTGCAAAATCCACGGATCAAAGAGTTATATACAAAATTGTTGGGCACAAACCCTTTTTCTGACATTTGTAAAAATACATCATATGCCTCCTCCAGTAGACCAACTATAGAAAGACCATTAATAAAGGCTGAAAAGGCAACGGCGTCAGGATGTATCCCCCTCCCTTTCATCTCATTCCACAGGCTATAAGCACCTGCCACATTCCCCATCCTGAAGTACCCATCCAAAAGCTGAGTAAAAGCTGCTCTGTTGACGGGAAGGCCTTTTTCTATCATCTCATACAAAAGATCCCTCGCTTCTTGAAGTTTCCACAGCTTGGACAAACCCATGATTAGTGAGCTGCATGTCAAAGATGAAGGAAATAAACCAAATTTAACCATCATTATATATGCTTTATAGGCTTTCTCTTCTAAGCCAGCCCTGCTGTAAGCTGCTATTATTGAATTAAAAGCAACTACAGTTGGGGTTATTCCTTTCTCAAGCATATCCTCTAAAAATTTCATGGCCTCGTCCAGCCAGCCAGCCCAACACAAGCCTGAAACACAAATATTATATAGTGAACTAACTGGGAGCGAGCCTGCCTGTGACAAATCCCTCAACAATCTGTCAGAGTCTTCCTCTCTTCCATATCTATAATGCCCAGCAACCAAAATATTAAAAGTTGTACAATCAGGAGCTATAGCCTTGTTCTTCATTTCTTCATAAAGCATGTTTGCCTGACCAATGTCCCTCGCCTTAACATATCCATTCATCAAAGTATTATAGCATACAACATTGGGAAAGTGACCGGCCTCTTTCATTCCATCAAATAGCTTCCTAGCTTCAATCATATTTCCCTGATTGCAAAATGCATTTATAACTGTACCAAAAGTTACCAAGCTCGGTGCACAACCATTATTGATCATGAAATGCATCCAACCAAGTGCATCTACAGTCTGCCCCCTCGTACAGTATGCATTGATCAAAATGTTATATGCATAAACATCTGGTTGACACTTAAACTTGTGCATCACGCGCAACAAACTCTCCCCAACTTTAACATGTCCTAGTCTACAAAAACCAAGAATCAATGCATTAAAGTTATGATTGCAAGGTCTAGGCCCTTGATGAATCATACCCCTAAGCAACTTCCAAACACTACCATGGTCTCCAACTCTAAGCAACAACTTCAAAAGAATAGTAATTGCTGATGAACTTGGCCTCAAACCCACCTCCCTCATCCTTCCCACAATATCCAATGCCTCACAACCCATTTCCACTTTCAAAAATCCCCGCATAAGCGTATCAAGCACCGAGAAATCCGACTCAAATTCAGCATGCCTTTTCCACATAAACTCCACTACCTCCCTCCTCCTATCAACCCCAACTCTCCTAATAACCCAATAAACCACATCTTGAGCAAGGAGCTTGAGATTCTGCGCAGCTAAAACATGTGCCGCAACACAAGATGACTTGACTATTTCATCGGAATCATCTTGAAATGCAAACTTAAAAAACCCAAATGCAGTTTCTCTATATTCTAATGATTTCATTATCTTCACTAAAATATAAGGGCAAAAGTTTTTAGCAAATCCCTTCAAAATGTAACCTTGGCCTTGTTTAATAATTCTAGACAACCCAACAACTACTCTCCTCCTCTCATTTGAGTTCAAGTAGCTTAAAGAATCGGTCCTTTTATCAAAAAGAGGAAAAAACTGATCAAAATAACCAATCTTTCTAGTATTACAACTAGAACAGAAAGAATTCGTCTTTTTGGGGAGACAAGTGAGTTTGAAGAGAGTTAACATTTGCGAGCTGAGTGTTTGGTGGGAGAACAAGGAGGATTTAAAGTAGTGTACCTTAAGGGAGTTGCCCGCCACATAGCCTCCTTCATCAAACATGCGGGGGCCGCCGGAGAGTGAGGTTCAGCTGGGGTTTTGATCTTCGTGGAGAAAAAGGGAGCTCAGTTTTGGACCGCTGTTTGGATTCTTGCAATAAATGGGTTCAAGTTATGGACAGAGATCGAACATTTTAGGCTCCAAAGGGTTTGACAAGGCTGGGTTTATTGGGCTTGCAAGAGCTACAGAGCAGCAAGTTTAGGTTTTGCGGTATCCCAGCGCGCCCTAAGTTGGTTGCTGGTGCCCTGCGCTTACGGTTTTGAAACAATGTTTAATGATTTTTTTTATTTGTTTTTGTTTGGCAATGTTTTTTATAATAATGTTAAAAATAATTTTTAAAAAATAAATCATATTATTTTAAGTAAAAATTATTTTAAAAAATAATCATTCCTATATTTCCAAACACTATTTCGTCCACCTTAATACAGCAATTTAATTACTTATTAATTCACAGTCGTTTAAAAATATTTTTTTATTTCTTGCAAAATAAATAGCAGTATCCTTTTTCTCGTCCAGTATTATAATTATTAAAAATTTAACTAATAACATATAATATTATGATAAGATCGTTTCTCCATAAATTATTGATTTCAACGTACATGATGTAGTTTTAGACGGGTGGAGAAATTCAATAATTTTCATCACACTCGTTAATACTCGATTTTTTAAACTATAGTAAAAGAGCTTGATCATTAAACCAGGCTATAATGGTAAAATACCCCACTTGCCATGACAGATAATATGATACCATACAGTGATGTCTTATCTGTGGAGCAAAATAGTGGCTAAATAATCTATTTGTTTTTATTTTTAAAAATATATTAATAAAAAGAATAATAATAAATTATTATTTTGATCTTGCCATATCTCTTGGATTTTTTCAACTGGTGCATAGCCACCGGCATCACCAGCTCACAACTCTCCACCAGCAAGACACTATAAAAAACAAGAACGCAAAGGTCCTTTGAATTGTTATTATCAATATTAAAAGGTCCGATGATTTTATTTTTGCCTGCCTATTGTAATTATTCTTAATTTAATTGTTTTTTTGAGAAACATTATTTTCCTTTCAGAAAATAATTGAAAATATTGTTTGAATATACTTTTAATGTAACAGAAGCAAATAAAAAACAAGCATGGAACACCAAAGTCTTTCTGAATTCATTAATTTCCTCGAAAAATTCAGGAGAAATGGGAGAAGAGGAGGAGGAGAGATGATCATTTCGATGCAATACAATCCATCCCATACTAATCCTTAATTTCTTAGCCCCTATAAACATTAACCCCGAAACAAAAGCAAAAAACCATGGCGTGTCTGGCAACTCTCATTCCCTGACATCGTCTCCAAATTACAGCCACACCCACCACACCTTTGCAGATCAAGATTAACAAATAAGTTCCACAATTTTTCCTTCTTTTTTTTGTGTTTTTTCTTTGACGTGGGACTTAAATCTCGAAATTGGGAATTTAATTCGCTTTTCATATAAAATCTTATGCTATATTATTAAGCAACAGCAACTGTGCCTGTCCGTACAGTCTTGTTAGGGGTAGAATCCTTGGGATCTGATTTTCTGATGGATCTAGAAGAGGAAGATGACATTTTCCAGCTCTTCTTCTCCGTAGACTCGTCTATCTCTATCTGTTCTTGCCTGCACTCCTTGCTACAAAATGGTGTGTTCCCTCTGCACAACAATTTCCAATCCCCATCAGCAAGACAAGATCAATAATCATCATAAGCCCTACCCGTGCAAGTAATAAAACTCTCTACGATTCGAAACCCATATCACGCAAAAACAGTTCATATACTACTTATCACTCGCAATTTTTCTTACAATCTCAAGAACCCATTAGAGAGAAGGGAGTGGAGCTGCGAAAACTAACCTGTACATGAAGATGTCGGAGTTACAAGCAAGGGTTTTCCGGCAGAGAAAACAAGCTTCGAGAAAGTGAGGCTGGTGGGAATCCAGGCAACCGCTATAGTAAGACATGATCTATTTCTACCTTCAAAGAAGAAACCCGAAATGCTTTTCAAACCGAAAGAGCCGGTAGTGATTGTAAAGGAAGAATCAAGAGCGGAGGAGAGCTTAATGCGCTGAGCAAGAAGAGGGGAGGAGAAAAGCAGGTGGGAGCTTGGTAGTTTATATAGAGAAAGATAGGGAGTGGACCTGGAGGGATCTGGTGCATGCAGGAGTAATGTATTATTGTGGTCTGTTACTTTATTACAACCTAGGTGACTTTTGATTGGACGAAAATAGACTAGAGGTGCTGCTCATTTTTTTAGTTGGTTTACGGTAAAGTAAAGATCTTTTATTGGTTTTAAAAACCAGCGGCTGATTTCCTGAATCCCTGTGGTGGTGGTATTGATGAATCTGCTACGGCTGATCACGGTGCATGCATCTTTCTTGAAAAACACTTTTGTCTTCATAATGATGCTATTTTAACTTTTTAAGCATTTGGTACCTAATCTCTACGTATTTTTCAAAACAGCCACTAATGATGATATTTTAATTTCTTAAGAGTTTGGCAACACGGTTGAGACAGAGTTGTTCCGAATATTATTTTTTTATTTAAATTATTTTTTAATATATTGATTTAAAAATTAAATAAAATATTTTAGTAAGCATACTTTGACTACTACCACACTTTAAATATTATTGAACCATCCCGGATATACACATCAGCATTCAAAGGAGTCATGGGAGATAAAGAGAGGTTGGGAATAAATGATAAAGAAAAAAATAAAAAAAATCCAATACCTTGAGCTTATTGTATGGTTATAATTAGATAAATATTATATATATATATATAAACACCAATTTAGATATTTAAGAAGATATTTTTGGTCATTATATATAAGAGACTGGATAGAACCTTATTAGAGAGTTTTATACGCGTTAAATTTGAATCCAAAAAGATCTTGGGGGTATGAATGCATAATTCATTATTCTCATAGGACTAGATTGTAATACAATTGTATGCACTTCTCATGATTTCTCTAGAAAACCAGGGACCACATGCAGCACACAAGTCGTTCTCTTCCACCAAGGACTCGAGTGTATGTAGGCCCCACGGTCCAATAAACAACGATAAAGTTCTACTAGGAGCTGCGTCGACGCTGGCCCCACTAGGAACCAAACAAAAGTTAAAAGGGCCCACCAGGGGCAACGTCTAGCTGGCCCGACTACCTAGGGTCCATGTCTGTCGGGCCCACAACACCTGCCCGTGCACAACGGGCAATTGCCTCCCTGACGTTACTTTGTACACGTGCGCGCTGTTAGTGTATCCAGCGCAGCACATATCATTATTCACCATGGTACGTGGCACGTTATTATAAAAAGAAAGTTGCCTTCCTCGAGGTCTTCTAAATCAACGGTGAAGATTGTGCCATGATACAGGCTCCATCATTGAGGGGTGGTGCCATTTTGGGTTTCCCTACAAGTCGGAGCTAGAACATGGGGTGTGTTAAAACGACTGGTGAAGTTGTGATCCAGGGAGGCTGAGTTCATGTGTTCTTTGATTGGTCTGTCAATTATTGCGATGGTTTTGCGTGTGCATTTTAATATCTCACGGGTTGAATTTGTTCAAAGTAGTGAAAGAGTAATTCAATTTGGACATGTGGTGTTTGCTTATTAAAATTCAGAATAGGGAGGAATATATGAGTGTACAAAGTCTCCAACTTGCACATTTTTGCGACTCTATTTTATTTTTTATTGTATTTATAAATAATTGTTTTATTTAAACGGTTAAAATCAGCCTGGTTGAAGATTAAGAACTAATCTGAATTGATTAAAATGATTTTAATTTAATTTTATATAAAAAATAAAGACATTTCTTGAATATTTTCAAAAATTAATTATTATTTTTTATATTAATATGGATATTCGAGTAAGTTTGCGTATATCCCAACTAATCTTATAAATTTTAAAATTAACAATTATATAAATTTTTAACGACTATTATATTTATAATTTTATAACTCGAATACGAAACAAGTAAGCAAACTAAGACCTGGTAATTTGAAGGGTGAGCTTTTAATGTCAAGTGATTGGAAATAAACATAAAGTGTTGAAAATAATAATAGTAGTAATTTGATAATTTATAATATAGTTGTACTTTCAATCTATTTAATATCAATTTTATTGCCCAGTACATAAGATAAGGGTTTTTGGACCTTCAACTGGTGACTCATGATTTTGTCAATGATTACAATAGTTTTGTACGGGTTCATTATTCAGCTATATATTTGGTTAAAATAATAAGAAAAATTATTATAATTAGACATGTCGTGTACACCTGTCAAGTTGAGACAGGTGAGGAAAATATGAGTTTAAATTAATGGATGACTGTTGAGTATGAGCAGTGAGTTAAATTTATAATTTATATTTCAATTATTATACAACAATAAAAATAAACAATTATTGAGAATCTACTAGGTTTGATGAAATAGACTAATTTTGGGAGTGTTGCGATTGTTTCTATAAATGTTTTTTATTTAAAAATATATTAAAATAATAATGATATTTTTGTTTTTTTAAATTATTTTTTATATTATTAGTATATAAAAATGTTCCAAGAACTTTAAAAAAAAATTAAGTAAAAAATAAAAATTTTAATTTTAATATTTAAAAAAAATATATTTTTAAAATACAATGTCAAACAACAACTGAGTATTTGTATTTTACATAACTCATCAATTATATTTTAATAAGAAAATTTAATGGTATATAGATGTTAATTTAAAGATTAAAAAAATAAGCATGGTCAAAGTTTTGATCTAAATTGGTCGAGTTGACAGGTGATTGTTAGATGAAATGTTAATTAGTATATGATGTGAATTTCAACAACATATAAATTGATTTTGTTGGGGATATTAAATAATTATTCATTTTTTACATGCTGAATTCACCTACCGAGCTAAGAGTTTGAAATTCTTATTAACTGGATTTATTTGATTCATTTTATTTTAATATTTTCTCAAACATAAAATAAATTTATTTTAAATAATTAATAAATTAAATCTCGATGTGAAATATTGAGTTGTTGATTGACTTGCTATATTATTATTTTTATCAATAACCCACAGCCACACACACATATATCAAATCTTGAATCGATTCCTAGAATTATATCTGAGTTTAATAATTTAAATCATTTTTATTTATTAATGTTAAAAAATATTTTAATATATTTTTAAATAAAAAAAACTTTTAAAAACATATTCAATTTAAATTGTACGAGCTATATAATTATCATATCGCTCACTACACTCAACTTGTTCATAGTCCGAGAGCCTGGATATATATAAACGTTATTTTGGGATTATGATTGGAAAATATTTTTTAAAAAAATTATTTTTTTTTATTTTAAATTAAAATATTTTAATATTTTTAGATTATTTTGACATGTTAATATTATAAATAATTTTTAAAAATAAAACAATAATTTATAAAACAACCTATTTAATCACTATATGCCTCGTAACTGGGAGTCTCTGTTCTGTTAAATAATCTACCAAGAGTTCGAGCGCTGTAGAATCCTAGATTTTCGATAAGCTATTCCAGCACGGGCGGGCACATGGCTGGCTGGCAAAATGCACGAACCAAACAAAACATAATGTTTTTTATACGTTCCGAGGAGGAGCAGAACTTAGATATCCTTGCAAGTGCTCAGTTTAAAAAACAAAGAAGAAAGAGAGACGGCGATCGTAATCTTTTCTTTTCAATTTTCTAAATTAAATTTTATTGCATTTCATCAGCGTATCTGAGCTTACTTTACACCCGCAGCATTATTAAGTAGCCAAGTGTCTGTTTGGTTAAAGATGTTTTTTTTTGAAGTAGAAATTCTTAAACGACAGGGATATTTTGGGCATAAAAAAAATAATGTTTTTTTCCCGATTGGATGACCCATATAATCACAAAATATCCGAGAATATTATTGTAATTTACCTAAAATGTATAAAAAAACCCTACCCGTTTCTTACTTTTTCGAAAGCTAATATTTAAATAAGTTCTTCCTGTGATTTTATTATTTCTGAAGAGGCTCCTCCAATGACTCGATACCACGTCACTGTGGTTGAGTCACTCTCTACGGTCTAAAGTTGGCACGAAAAAAAGTTGGCGATGAAAGCCACTGGCGATGAAAGCCACTTCGCTTTTGTATCTTCCTTCCATTGATGGACAAAAAGCACCACATCATGCCGTGGCTCATGTGACAAGCTGCTTTCATGCTTCTCTTTTTCTCAATTTCCTCGGCTTTTTTAATATAAAAAGTTTTCAGTTAAAAAATGCCTGAAGGTATCACTGACGGGCTTTTTATCATGGGCAACAGAAGACTTCTGGACTCACCGGTTTTCATCTCATGACAGGATCCAAGCCCATGACGATATGAATCCCATGAAAGAATCAAACAGAGAAGTTGCATGCGTTCCTGGCATAAAATATGTCGAGGGGGATAAAGGGTGAAACACTCTTTTAACTCCAACGCACTGCGTCTTGAGTCTTTTACTACTGAACCAATGCTTCAATGGCAATGTTGTTCAGGTCTTTGAGCACCCAATAAATCAATTCACATATTATTCACCAATTTCCCATTCAGCTAATAAGTAGAAAAATAAAAAGTTGTGAAGCAATGTTCAGCTTGAGGTGATGAATTTCCACGTCAATAAGCCAGACTTGAAAAAGAAAACATGCAGCATGACTAAATCAAGGGGCTCTTTGAAGGACCGAAAACACAATACTAGCCTGTGAGAGCAGCATTGAGAGCACTGTGCACATCAACTCCAATTTGAGCTTCAGCTTTCTCCAAGTCAGTTGAGGCCGAGCTTAGCTTCTGGGTGAAATCGGCGAGACCCTTCTGAACTAGGCTGGAGTCAATTTGATCAAGGGGCGCAGCCTCAATAGCAACTATATCAGCAATTGAGTTGGCATGGATGAATGCAAAGCCACTGCTAACAAAATACTTCTTCACTTCATTTCCTTCATGCACTGATAGTACCCCAGGTTTCAATTCTGTAATTGTTGATACGTGTCCTGGAAGAACACCCATCTGCCCAGTTGATGCCGGAATTATGACCATGTCGACCTGAACAAAAGATGTCAAGGTAAGCAAGAATTCTGATGGCCAGGGATGTTCAATTAGTTACTGATTGCAGCTTGGGTCAATAGCCTATCAATATTTTTCATCCTCTCACGCCCAGGCTTTTGAAAATACCCATGGTAGCATCTAGACATTGTGCAACCGTGAGCATACTGAAATCAGGCGTGTTTTTTTTTCCTGGACAGCAGGACAGTTCTATTTTTCTAGGTATTTGTAAACAGCATCTCAAACATGGAGCAGGTAACCAAGGGCTGCAATAAGAAACCCAATACTACGTTGCAGCATTCATTTCCCAGTCAACTTTTCAGACAATAACACTATTAACAATTCCCTCTTCTGTAACCAATACCCTCGTTTACTCTTAAATTAGTCAAAAAAAGAAAGGATCCCCTATAGCTAAGAGATATGGCATAGTTTAGCTATAATAGCAAATAAGAGACGCTCCTATGCAGCAGAGTTGAGGTCCGTTTTAGTTTGCAGCTCTGAGGGGTTATCACCCTACCCTTTGTGTGTGTGCGTGTACATGGCAAAAACTAGAAAAATGCTTTAATAAAGTTGCTCCAGTGGCCCTACCCACTGAACCAAGATCAAACCTCACCACTAAAAGAGAATAATTCCTGACAAGACTACAGTTGGAAACAGATATTTCCCCACCCGTTATTGGAATATGAGCATGGAAAAGTCCTACTTTTTGAATATTACCATATCTTTATCTGTTATTCAAGGTCAAATGGAAGAATCCAAAAACCGGAAGGCAACTTCTATCAGAGCTGAAAGAAAAGCACGATCTATTATGAACAAGAAATGAAATCCAAACATGCTTAAGCTGCAGTTTTGGTTTTCAAATTTTGAAAAGAAAGTAAAATCCAAGCACTCTTTTACTGCTAACATACAACCTTGGTTATTTAAAAAAGGTACAAAAAATAGGAATTATTTATCAATTTGAACTCTCTTAAAGTTTCAGGTTTTCAGTCTATGTACAAAAGGAATTGGAATAAAACAATCATGAAAGAGGAGTGGAAAGGAGCTCCAGGAGTACCTAGGATTAAAAAGGCAAAATGAACACTCAAAGAAATGATTACAACAATGGCAAGGAGAAAAATTAAGATCCAAGGATGAAAAGCTTCTTCACAAAAGAAAGAAATTTGTACAACTAAGTATATCATTTGTTTTAGATTCCCAGTAGTACGATTATAAACTGAGAGAAGAGAAGAGAAATGCATGCATTATGCCTGGGAGCCATAAGATGATGTTCAACGAAAAAAATGCAGTAACTGACCTTAAATATTCATGTGACAATAATGGGTAGAGTGGTAACATGATCAAAACATGCAAAATTCCTACAGGTATGTATGAAGTACGCACTTGCATGAATTTTATTTAGAGTTTAGTCATAAAAATGCACAATTAATCTACCAGATTTAGTTGTAAACGAAGTTTGGAGATCCTAGGAAGATATAATAGGTGATGTAGCTGCAAATAAATCTTCGATGCTTCAAGACAAAACAGCTCAAATATGAGATCAAAGCAAATACAGAAGTGTAAATCACATAGCCTAGATTCATGTGCTTGTAATATATGGCCACAGAATGTACAGAGAGCATGAAGTAAGAGTCATTCAGTAAGCTTGGAAAATGAAGCAACTGGTCCAAACCATTTCTTCAACAGTTTGTTTCAAAGCTGATAGAAACACAGTGACCTAGCTAGTCATACCCACCACCAATCATTCTGTTTCTTAAGAATGGAAATATTTGTTGTTGAGAGTTATCATTAAAGACACATCCTAGCGCCTGTCCAGACAATCTCATAATACATTTTCGAGACCAAAGGAGCTCTCCTGATTCGTGAAATGCTATATGTGAAAAATACTAGTTTTCAAACTTTATAAACTATGGAACATCAGAGATATATCTTATTCATGAACTCCTATTGTTGTGCGCAATGGTCCTATCAATTTCAGTTTCAATCCAGTCGTTATGGCACGGATCCACTTTTTCATACATGATAAATAGGAGGATCGTTGACATGCCTTTCCTTGAGACATTATCAACACAAATAAGATGTGGAACATTAGTGAATCTCGTTAGAGTTGATTCTAGGATGCAACTAAGCTGCAGGTGTAATATATCCCATCTTCAGCCCCAGAATATATCAACAACGATTATCAAAAGCAAGAGTTTCTCGATAATAAAAGAAATCTTGCAAACCATTGATATCTTAAGAAAAACAAAATGTACACCATGCAAGTCCCAAAAGCCACACGAATGTCAGCCTCCTGTATTTTACACTTACATAGAGCGCCGGTATAAAATTTAGAACAAACATTAATCCCCAATCATCTTATTTTATAAAAAAAAAATACTGGCTCAATAACCTCAGTAGTAAAATGCTTCGAATCATATCGATATCCAAACAAGATGGGCAATTTCCGAAACAAAAAATGCAGACTCCACATAGCCAAAACATCCAAAATAAATCAAATTCACCAGATTTATACATATAAAAAAGAAGCAAATGGCATACATCTTAGCATTCACTCAATCACAGCAATATAGAAAAATTACTTCGGTTGACATCAAAACCCAACCAGCCACAAATTCCAAAATGCGTCAAATTCACCAAATTTATCAGCAACCAAACAAGAAGCACACATTTTTAAGCCCCGGGTGAAAAAAAAAAGTACCTCTTTACCAGAAATCTCGGAAGCATAAGGAAGTACGAAGTTAACAGTGAGCTTAGAAGGGATAGCAGAAGGAGTAGGAGGCCGAGGTTGCATGAAAGAGAGTGGAGTCTTTGGTGGGTCCAGGTTTGGTGCCACTTTTTTCCACGCCTCCGCAAATGTTGAGTCGATGATTTGTGCTGCTGGGAGATCAGTGGAGAAGAGTCGAGTCCGAATGGTTCGGGCTAGGATTCCGGTGGTGGCTCGGCGAAACATGGTTGCGGTTCTTGAAGGGTCGCTCGGCTATTGCAAGGTCGGAGTTGAGGAATGGTGGGGTGGGGTGGTGCTTTGGGGGGCTTGCAGTGGAAATGAGAGACAGGGTGATGGGGATAAATTACAGGTTCGAGGTGTTTTGTTGGGCCTGTTTGGTTTTGTTAACAAGGTAACATTCGTTCATCCTAGAATGTTTACAAGAAAATTACAATTTACAGCTAAGCATACTAAAATTACATAATTAAATAAATTTCAAAAAATCTCCTGGGTCGCTAGTCACTTCCATTTGGTGGCTTTTAGGCCCAACCAAACACAGGTAGAATGAATTCTAAGGCCCAATATAAATCCATTCTGTATCTCAAAACACTCACCAGTCCACATCCATGTATGAATTCAGTTCAGATAAAAAAAGAGAGAGAAGCCTTGTCTGGTAGCTCAAAGAAGACAATCATATCGAGTTTCTGTCTTCGTGTCTCAGTTTCTTTCTTCAATGGAAGATCAAAGAAAACCTGAAAAAGATAAAACATCAACAACCTCAAATCTCTTATGGTTCTTTGGCATATCAACATGTGTAAAACTCCTATTAATCCCATCATACCATAGCACGGATTTTGAGGTTCATAGAAACTGGCTAGCTATAACACGTTCACTCCCTCTCGATCAATGGTACATTGACAAAACCAGTCCTTGGACTCTTGATTACCCGCCTTTCTTTGCTTATTTTGAATGCATCCTCTCCTTTTTTGCTCACTTTGTTGACCCAAAAATGGTAGACCTTGAAAAGGGACTCAATTATAAGGCAGAGAGTGTGGTTTTATTTCAGAGATTGAGTGTGATTGTGTGTGATTTGGTTCTTTTATATGGGGTTTATAGATTGAGTAAGAATTTTTCCATGGGGTTTAAAGAGAGAGTTTTGATGTGGGTTTTGGTTGTTTGGTCACCTGGGCTAGTGATTGTAGATCATATGCATTTTCAGTATAATGGGTTCCTGTTAGGGTTGTTGATGATGTCGATTTCGTATTTGATGGAAGGGAGGGATTTGATGGGAGGGTTTATTTTTGCTGTTTTGTTGTGTTTTAAGCATTTGTTTGCTGTGGCCGCTCCTGTTTATTTTGTGTATTTGCTGAGGCATTATTGTTGGAAAGGATTTGTTAAGGGGTTTGGGAGGATTTCGGTTTTGGGAGCTGTTGTCGTTGCTGTTTTCACTGCTGCGTATGGCCCTTTTGTTTATCATGGTCAGGTAATTCTTGCTTCCATGATTCTAGTTCTTGTAAGAATTTAGTCCACACCGATATTGTTTTTATAGTTGTTTCCATGCCCTGGTATAAATGTTAGAGAGAGTGATAGACCGATGCAGTTATATTATTGTTAGAATTTTTGCGGTTCTTATGTCACATTTTGTGTCATTGTTTCTTTCCTTTCCCTTTTTGGGTATATAGGAGACCTAAAGGTCTTATGATCCCAAACCCCACCATCCCATACCCAGAAGCCTTACACGGCTCGAACACAGAACATGATCGATGAGCTATCTTGGTACTATCGAGCCACAACTTGTGATGGTGTTTGATTGATCTTAATGTGAAATCATCATAAATGCGATTCTGTTTGTGATCAAACATAATCGAAGATGAGGATTTGCTAAAAAGACCGCTTGCATTTGTTCATATGTGTAAGCACTGAAATTGAAGATGGAGTTTATACTTCCACTGCACTGTTAGGCTTATTCAATATGTATTCCTAATGCATACACTTGCACACAAATACTTGCTCGAGGTATCAGAAGAGATTCTAACAATCTCAGCAAATTTAAACTGTTGTCACTAATGTTTAGAATATGCAATGACTAGAATCTTGGTGGTACACACACAATGCTTTTCTCAACATGATTTAAGTTGTTTCCTGTGTTATTAATGTGTACCCACTTGACTTCTCTTTGTAGCGTAAACTCACAGTGACACTTGTGTTCACACAAATGATCCTTGTAGGTTTACAGTAGTGGTCGATAATAACTAGTGCTGAAAGTCATAAACAATTTCTTGTGTTACTTCTGCTTAGTGTATTCATTATATAACTCATACTTTGCAGATGCAACAAGTCATCAGCCGCATGTTTCCTTTTGGCAGGGGACTTTGCCATGCATACTGGGCCCCAAATTTTTGGGTGTTTTATATTATATTAGATAAAGGGCTCGCTTTCATACTCAGAAAACTTGGGGTGGACATCCCAGTACCAACAGCATCTTTCACTGGTGGGCTAGTAGGGGATTCATCACCATTTGCTATACTGCCTCAGGTAATTTTGCAGAATATTCTTTAAGATGGAAATGTGTTGATGTCATCAACCATAAGTAACTTGATGCCATATATCTAATGAAGTGCTTCATTTCGTAAAATTGTTTTCAACAAATTGGTGGCTTTTATCATCAATGAATCAGTGTCTGTTCGGCTATAGTGTATAATTGCTTCTAGCGTGATATGGAAAAATATGAGCTGGCAATCACCCAGGGCATGCCTATAGATTAACAGTTCTGTTGATTAAATGATGATTTTATTTATAGTATTAGGACATTGATTTTAACTCGAGAACATATTTAATTTGGTTATTTTTCTTATTTTATTTTCTAGCTGCTGGCTAGATGTCATTTCATATATCTAAAGTTAATCACATGGCAGGTCAACCCCTTGACAACATTCATTATGGTTCTGCTTGCCTTATTTCCATGTCTTATCAAGATCTGGAAGAACCCTCAGCCACAATCAGCCGCTAGATGGATAGCTTATGCTTATATGTGCGGCTTTTTGTTTGGGTGGCATGTTCATGAAAAAGCATCACTCCACTTTGTCATCCCTTTGGCAATTGTTGCAGGAAACAGTTTGGAGGATGCAAGGCATTATTTCTTGCTTTCTATAGGTATGCTGAATTATACCTTATTTGTGAAATTTTCTAATTATATGTCATCTTGGTAGCCATTATTATATGAGAGAGATTTGAGGCAATTATGGTAGAATTGGGTTTGGAACTTTAAGCGGTTATATGGAGAGAAAAAATGGATTGAATTCCAAATTTCTGCATGTACCACTAAGGTTGAGTTACCATACCCCTTAAACCCACTGTCCAAACCCCGAAACAACACACTTGCTCGTATAGGCATATTTTGCTGCACATAGATAAATTCCTCTAGTTTTTGCTGTTTTAGAGGATATGTTCATTTTTTGGTTTTTGTTTGCTCAGACAGTCATTGAGCTCAAGTTTAAGCATTATTTGCTAAGAGCAGCCAATACAAAATGAAAATGAGAAGGCTTTTGGAAGAATAAATCCTGAGAAAGCATGAAATCTAATTTTGTTTGCGTGTTGTTTGCCAGTGCTGTAATTGGAGAAAGACTTTTTTTAACGGACTCAATGCATTTTTGAACGGGCTAGCTGACTAAATCAAGGGAAATTATTTCATTGGTAATTGTTGGTTCATGCTTTCCTTTTTTATATACTGGTTCTTTTTATGTCTAATGCAGTGTCTTGCTACTCGTTGTTTCCCCTTCTATATGAAGCCCAAGAGTATCCAATCAAAGTGCTGCTGTTGCTATTACATTCATTTTTGATGTGGCACAGCTTTTCTGCATTGTTCACCAAGGATGCAACGGCCAGGGCAGTAGTTTCAGCAAAGAAAACAGACAGACAGGTGGGTCTGAAGGGAAGTTCCAGTGATTTTGTTGAAAAAGGAGGGTTCCATGTTGGATGGATTGGAAGGTGTTACCTGTTTGGTCTGCTGGTTGTTGAGATTTGGGGTCAGTTTCTGCACCCTTACCTTCTCGGAGATAAGCTTCCTTTTGTACCACTTCTATTAATCTCTATATATTGTGCACTGGAAATTATGTACTCGTGGATATGGCAGCTAAGACAGATTATGGTATCCACCTGATTCATAATCCCTCGAGGAGACGGCAAATTTTGTCACTTGACATTTCAGTTTCCATTCGAAAACTTGCATTTTGTCGGAATGTATACTAACTCTGACAAACGTAAAGTCTATTAAGGTTACTCTGTTTCTTGTTGACTCGGAGCCCGTGTCTGTTTGTACAGTAGTTGAAAAAACCTAAACTTGAGGGTTAAGCGGCCAGATGATTTCATGTGTTTGATATTATGGCTGGTTGTTTTCTTCTTCTTCTTCTCGCCCGAGAAGGCAGATCTCACTGTGAGAGAGAGTATCTCTAAGTTTAGATTTGTTTTGGTTTTTTTAGCTATTTTAAAAAAAAAAAATTAAGTGGACAATAAGCCATCCCTCCTTTTAAACAATAAAAAGATTACTGAAAGGAACTCATGCATGTTGGGTCGTTCGCCAGGGTTACTTTTAGTCTTTTATTGTTGTGGTTTTATATTGAATTAATAAAAAAAAACATTTAACTCGATTGAGTATACAAGTCATGTTACGGATTTAATATGTTAATTTATAATAATTGAATTATTATATATATTTTTATTTTTATTATCTCTATTTTTTCTTAAAAAAATATAATTTCAATAATCTATTTTGTGTATTTAAATCAGACCTGAAAAAGGCAATTTCATCCATTTTAACGATGATCTACTATTGTTATATTGCCCCTGTGCGCACCTGTCATGATTTCTTTTCTTTTTTTAAATACTTCATACAAAAAATATTCTTAGTTTTATTGTCCAGTAATTAAATAAAAAATAATCTCACAGATAATTGGTTTTTTGAATTTGATGATAGTCTTGACTTGCGTGATGAGTTTGCTTGGTTAACTGAGTTAATTTGTATTTTTTTATTTAATATCTCTTTTTTTATTTGCCAATTTTATCCTTGTACACTATATTAGTATAGGATTGAACATTTGAGAAATAAGGATTCAAGATTATCCCCACGAGTTTCGACCTAGGTTAACCAAGATAGTATAGATTTTTTTTCATCTTGATACTGAATAAAAAAATATTATAATTATAATTATTCGAGTCATGCATGACACTGGCCATGCACTTAGTCTTGTCTGGTAACTTTGTTTATTATGATAATTTTATGTTCTATTAAATGATTATTCATACGAGTAAAAAGTAAAAAACAAAAAAACATTGGTAAAAACAAGTCCAATAAATTTATAAAAGCCTTGTTATCAATCAAGCACATATTGAATGATAGAAGTAGAAAACAAATTAGGAAAAAAAAACATGAAGATTGAAGAATCTATTTTTAAAGGAGAGAAATGAAAGTAAATTAATTTTATAAATTGGTAAAAAAAAAAATCTTGTCAGCATCCAAAACCTGTAACCTTAACTACAAGACCTGAACAAGCATTGTACAAGGTTGAAACACAACCATGATAATTTTTCAAAAATCAAACAATGGATTGAACCATGAAGAGTGCTATAAAAACTTTAAAACAAAACTAACAATCTTAAAACGAACGAAGACAAAATTCTTCAAGAAAAACAAATTAAAATTTAATTAGTAAAGGGGTAAAATTATATAAAAAGAATAAAACCCAAATTTGACTTGAAAATCTAAAATAAAACTAAATGATATGAAATGGAATTGAATGAAAATAATTGATCAAAAACATTAAAAAAATCATGAAACAATCAAGAGCATAAAAAATTTTTTGGAAATAAAAAATAAACAATAAGATATTATAGAAGAAAAAATAGATGAGAATTAAAAAGTCAATCAAGGTCTGATTAGAGCCTTTCCACACACGTGTATTATACAACCTTGTAGCGGACATCAACACGCTCTTAACGCTATCTTTAAATGTAACAATTGACAAAAAAACAATATCAAAAAATGAAACCCCCCTCGAGGTAAGTTTTTTTTTTAATCCAGTGGCAACCAAGTAATTTTACAAAGTGTTGAAAAAATTGAAATTACAATGAAAACCCTCCACCATTCTATTATTTAAAAAATAACTATTATGGAAATATCAAAATGCCTATCTTCTAAAAGTAATTTTTACATTTTACTATCTATATGAAATTGAAGGACAAAAAGCCCTAAACACCATTTTTTTTCTTAAAAAAATTAAAAACAATTGATTTTAGATATGATGGAGTCATTTTAGTGTGCATACCATGCTTATAAAGGGCGTTTTATCCTTTGCATGTATAGTCATAGCAAATACATTCATATAAAATGGCAAAAATATCTAATGAGTTGAGTTTGAGAGGAAAAAGATTAATTGTCAAGAATATATTTTCTCATGCATTTTAGCATCACTTGTGATTTTAAACCTAGAATTTGACATACAATTCATGCATCATTGATTTATAATATACTATGTGATAACTGAATTGATTTGATATCAATCCTCTACTCAAGTTTTAAAAAGTAATTTATGGTTGATATAACTAACTTGATTAATGTGTGGTTAATCAAACATTTTAACTCTGGTTAAAATCATTGAATTTCTATTTTTAAAATAATATTTTAGTAATACAAGTAAACACATTGCAAGAAAAAAAGACGGTAAAAAAATACATAAATTGAATTAAATTTTGACTTTTCGACGGTCCACCTCAATTCGAGTTTAATAATTACGTCACAACAAAAGACAAAAGTAAAAAAAAAAAAAGACTCTTTGATGGGCTGGATTTGGATGATTAACACTACAAGAAAAGAAACCCTAAACCCATATTTCACGTGAAGCCCATAATGAACATCGCTCAAGTATAAAATGCTGCAACTAGGCATCCAATTTTAGCCGCTAGGGTTTTCTATCTCGTTGTTCTCCTCGCAGCAGCACACATCGCTCGACAACCACTACCATGGCTGAGCAGGTACACTTTCCCTCTCTAATATATTTTTCTGTTGCTCATAAACTTAAGCGATGCATCCTTTAAATCTGACATCGATCTGATTTGCTTATGTTCTTTTTTCTGTAGACGGAGAAAGCATTTCTAAAGCAGCCTAAGGTTTTCCTTAGGTAATGTAAAGCGGCACTGCTTGTTATTATAACGCTTCTGATGGTTTTGCTTCCTTTTGTGTTCTTGTTTTAATAGTGTTTTTGCTGTTTAGCTCGAAGAAAATTGGAAAGGGAAAGGGGCCTGGTAAGGGAGGAAACAGATTCTGGAAAAGCATTGGATTGGGTTTCAAGACACCCCGAGAGGCTACTGAAGGTTTGCTCCTCCATCACTTCACTCATATCTTGTTTGTTTAATGCTCCGCTTATTTTTGTGGAGACATTTAAATTGTCTTGGTTTTCCATTGTGTTTATAAGCCTCTCATATTTTTACCCGATTTGTTTTTTGGTTTGAAAATATCTTTTTGGTCTTGTTTTTGTGAGATTTTGCTGTATTTTTAATATCTGTAAGAGGGCTTGGTGTCAAGCACAAGAAAAAATGATTTGCAGTCTTTTTTGTTAGTTTAGAACATTGCCAAAGCTTTCGGTCTTTGAGGTTTTCCTAGATCCTCTGTGTGCTACTGGATTTCCACTGCCTCGTTAATTTGATTATGCTGTCCATGCTCGTGGTGATGCCAAGCAATTTGTTGGCAGAATCTATATTCTATCCTATCGCTAGAAGGAATACTACTGCCAAAGCATATTGTTTTTTGGAATCTTGTTTCAATCACCCATGAATATGTTTGCTGTTAGGTATTTGTCTTTGATTAATTATTTGTCTTAATGTTTTACCTAATCAGTTTTTGTTATAAAATCATCACACATATTTGCCTTTTTAAAATCACGAGAACATTGGTGAACAGCCGATGGAGTGTGGTAGCTGTGATATTTGTTCATACACGAACATATGTACATGGCTTGATGATAGGGTGATTTGTTCTGCATCCTTTGATGTGTTTCAAAGTGCCCTGGCTTAGAACAGCTCAAGGGTATTTATCCTCTTTTTCTGCTATACCACGAATTTGTTATTTAGTTGCTAGCCATCTGTTTGCTTGATGTGTGCTTCAATGGATTGATCTTGTTGCTAGTAGGAGAATGTGCTGATCTTGCAATGCTGTTGCCAATCTACATATTTAATGTTTTTTTTTTTTTTTATCTGAGGCTGTATATAATGTTATTTTTTATCTGAGGCTGTATATAATGTTTTCAGGAACTTACATTGATAAGAAATGTCCATTCACTGGGACTGTTTCTATCAGAGGACGTATCTTGTCTGGCACTTGCCATAGTGCAAAAATGAACAGGACCATTATCGTGAGGAGGAACTACCTTCACTGGGTCAAAAAATACCAGAGGCAAGGACTATAGCTTATTTATTAATTTTTCCTGCCACTGTTTCTTGTTTTTTTCTCGATAAAATGGCCACAAGTCTTCCTCTCCTTCTGTATGCTAAGTTCTATTTGTTGTCACGCCTCTATCCATCAGATATGAGAAGAGGCACTCGAACATCCCAGCACATATCTCCCCATGCTTCCGTGTCAGAGAAGGAGACTATGTCATCATTGGTCAATGCAGGTCTGTATTCAGCAGTACTCTTCCATTTCAAATCCAATTCTCCTTTGCACTTGCAAAATCTGATGAAATATATTTGTTCTGTATTTTGCAGGCCATTATCAAAGACAGTGAGGTTCAATGTGCTGAAAGTAATTCCAGCAGGATCTTCTGGTGGTGCAAAGAAAGCTTTTACAGGCATGTAAGAGCTTTGATTCTCAAATGATGTGATTCTCCCAGAGATTCTCACACCTTTAGGTGATCTTGTCTGTTATGTCAGCCTATAGATTAAATGAATGGATGGCTTTTCTTTTCCTTGAATCCTAGATTATGTTCCGTTTCTTTTACTATAAAGGATGATCTAGATCGAAATTTTGAGGATATTAATTGCTTTATTTTGCTGGGTGTTTTGTTGTTTGTGATTTCTGTCACTGATATTTATCCTTTCCATATCTGCCCCGCCAAGAGTGCCTAATGTAACATTTTCTTCTGTGTGGAACGACGTTTTCATCATCTGTGCACTGTCATTGCAGGGGAAATCCCTCACATCCTCTTTTTGATAACCATTTTCCGTCCGCTTTCATTGATCTGGCCGACGGATCTTTGCTTTTAAAAGAAGAATCCTTGCTTTTAAAATAAGGAATTTTGTTCACCAAGAAATTTCCATGCAGGTGTTTTCGGGTCCTGTCACTACCAGAATTAATAATCGTTATCGCGAATTAATTAAGTTTTGGGAAATGACAGGAAATTAGGACGTTGTACTAGAACCATGACAAATCACCTCTCTTTAAAAGCAACCCTAAGATACAAGTTACAATCTCTTTAAATAAAATCGCTACCATTAATTTATTATTTCCTTAAACCATTTCTTGGAAGATCCTTGAACGGGATCCTAATTGGGGATTAATTTGCAGATAATTATGGTTGTAAGGTGATTTTTTAAGATACAGTTAGCTGAGTGTTTTAAATGGATTCAACTTTTTTCTCTCCTCTTTGGGTCCTTTCCCCTCATCTCTACGTTGTAGGGCTAATCAAGCGGTTGTCTAGAAAAAGACATTTAAAAATGCTATTACATTTGAATCATGTTATTTTTAATTTATTTTTTCAACCATTATGATGGCCTCATATTTCTAGGCAAACCAAAAAAAAAAAAAAAAAAAAAAAAAAATCTGGTGCTTTAAGTTTCCCGTATGTTCAGGGCTAAGAAATTTAAGATAACACGACCCACCATTTGATGAAGTAGTTTGCTTTATGCTTGATGGTGCATGATTCTATTCGAGAACTCGAACGTGTTTTCATATGTTGGAAGCTACTCGGCATCTGATGCAGAGTCTTTGGTAAGAAAGCTTGACTCGTACAAGTTCAGGGCGGAGCTCTCGGGCAGGGATAGCTTTGGTAATAGATTAGACATATTAATTTAGATTAATCATATATATTATTGTCTCAATATTTAAAAATAAATATCAGCTAATATATTAATATATCAATATTTTTTTAAAATGTTTAATATACACAATATTTTAAATTAATTTTTTTTACTAAAAAATATATTACTAACACTTAAATATATTCTTACATCAAAAAAACATTCAACCCTTAATGCAACACAGAGACAATAATCTAATTTGTGACTGTAGACTTAAATATCTGCATTTTTACAGTAATTGTCAAGCCGACTTGTCTGACAAGTTAAAAATCAACATTTTTTTAGCTATGTTTCTAGTTCAATTAAATAAGATATTTACCAAATAAAACTCAATAACCTGATTAAATCTATCAAAACCTGCTCAGAAAAATATATATTTAAATACATAAAAATGATTTAGCAGGCAAATTAACTAAATAATCTACTAGCTTAATTATTTTTCCACACCAATCCCTATCTCCAATCTCACAGCAAAAATACCTTTTGCTTTAAAGTTATTAAAATATATATATTTTAAAAAAATTAATGCATTAAAATAATTAATTTAATATTTTTTAACATAAATATACTTTAAAAAAAACACGACTTCAAATTCAAGCTAGAGCAAGCTGCGTGGAAATCCAAGCTATGATGGGTCCCGCTTATATTTCCCCAAATGACACTGCTTGGAAACTCGACCGTTCAGCGGGCCCGTTTTTCTACGTGTACGCCCCCAGATTCCACGGAGTAGTTTCAGTGACATTGCAATAGCAATTTGTTTTTGTATTTTAAAAATATTTTATTTTTTATTTAGTTTAAATTGTTTTTTTATATATATTTTCACATCAATTTATATATATATACATACAAACAATATTTTTTGAAAAATAAAAAATATTATTTTAATATATTTATAAATAAAAAATACTTTAACCAATAACACAAACAGCCTCTACAAAGGCAAAGACGACTACTTTTTTGTTCTTTGTGACGACTTATGCTTTCTTCTCTGTTGATTCCTTCCCCCGCTGCATAAATTCTCTCTCTTTCGCTCCTTCCGTGTTTTCTCTCAAAAAAATTACATATGGGTTCAAGTAGCAGCAGTTTAAATGGGTCAGGGACTAACAGGTTCAAGCGCAGAGCCCTTGCTTCTTTCTTTTGTGGTGGTTCTGTTTCTCGAGCTCCTATTGAGGTTCTTTAACACCATTTCTCTGTCTCTCTCTCTGTCTCTCTCTCTCTATGAATCCATCCATTGACTTGAAGTTCTTTAATTTAAGTGCAGTACCAAAGAATTCTTCCTGATCAGCTAGTTTCTGACCGATGAAAAGAATTTTACCATTAATGGTTTTGTTTTTAACGGGATTGTCTCTAGTTATTTGTTCTTTTCTTTGGTTGCTTAGAACTTGTTAGAGCAAAGTGAAAAACAACGAATATAGGGGAAATATAGAATCTTGAAACGGTTCTTCATTGTTTTCTCTTCTCCCTTTTTTTTGGGTTCTATGCAAATGTTTTGAAGTCAATATCTCACGAACTTGAAGCTCACTTAACATAAATTTCAAGTAATTTTCAACTGTATCGTGACAATTTCTGGTTGCAAGTTACGATCATCCGACGAATTTATAAGTTGAGTACGTTGTGGCAGGTGGTCTATTATGGTAGATGTTATTCTTATTTATCTGTGCTTGGTTATAAAAACAACAAAGATTAAATACTAAATCAGTTGCGGTCGGTGATATGGATCCTCCTGTGACATTCATGTGCTGGGTTACGGTAAAACACGGAAGGAAAGAAAAAAAGACTATATTGGAAATCGAAAATTGACCGAAGTATCTTGTAATGGAGTAATTCTGAGACTGATTTTGACTTTCAGATGGGTGACCATGTAGATGAATCATTGACAGGATCTCTTGAAAATCTAGCTACGTGTCATGATGTGTCAGCGAGCTCTAAGCAGGCCTCATCTTCTCACTTTGGTTCGGAAACTGGGTTAAGTAGTTCCAGTGCTGAAAGTATGGACTTGTCTCGAAGTAGCAATGGTAAGGCTGAGCCTAGTTCTGCTTCTAAGAATAGCGAGTTACAATCTCAGCATTCGAATGTCAATGACATTCTTATGGAAGCTCATGCAGCTAGTGCTTCTGTAAAAGAACAGACACCTACAGCATCTGTCTCTGATGCTACAGCGGTGGCAGGTGTTGTAGGTCAGCATTCTGGGAATCTAGATTCGAATGAGGAGTCCGTTTCAGATGCAAGTATTGATCTTTCAAATACAAACTCTGTTATTCCTGCTTCCCTAGTGCCTTCACAACCACTTCCAGAAATCGTCTCAACTGACAGGGAACGAGAAGTGAGAGCTGCAAGAGTGGTTGTTGTTGATGTGGTGAGCATACAATCCAACATCTTGCCAAGTAACTTTGCTGAAATTAGTAACCGTGAGGCAAGAAGGAATAGCAGAAGGATGTTTTGGGATGCTTTTTCAAGAAGCAGTTTGAGAAGGAATGGAGGTTCCCAAACCATAGTTCTTTCAACTAGTCATGCTGATGACCTAGGATCTCATGGCAGATGGCTCCTTGATTTTAGTGGCAATCTACATTTTGATGGAGTTGGTCGTGAATCTAGATATCCCAGCACTAGAAGTCGACACAGGAGTGAGCGACAGTGGCAATCAAGATATGAGGTAACGGTTTATACATTTCCTTCTCATGCAATCTATTTATGGGATAAATTGTCAGTTTATACATTTCCTTCTCATGCAATATGTTTATGGGATAAATTGTGGAAGGACCCTTGAAAGCTTTTCATGCACAGAAAGCTTATTTGACCATATAATCAACAATTCATCAAACTGGAGGTTCTTTGACACATGCATTCATTTTGATCCAGAATTCTTGTTACTATTTTTACCTGCTTATGCTTCACGGATTAACATTTCCTGTTTATTGTTTCTTGACTACATTTCATTCATTATGCAGAGAGAAAGATTTCATGATGTGCGTGATGAGCAAGGTTGGCAAGCTTCCTTGTGCCCAGCTGGCCTTCATCCTAATGGTACATGCTCATGTGAACCCTCTTCTGTGGTTGAGGAGCCTAACAGCCATTCAAGTATTTCCCAAATAATTCTGTTGACAGATGCACTTTTTGAGGTAAATGGATTTTTTTATGGTGACTATTTTTGAGGTACTCTGCTAGTTCTATGCCTCGAGAAGTGTCAACAGCTTGCATTGTTTGCTGACCTCAACTTCTTTTTCCATAAAGGAGCATGATTAGTCCAAATTACATCTTTTAGCTTTCAAATCTCATTCTTTATTGAAAGCATTGATACACATAAACTTAAATGATACCTTCATGTTAACAACAGCCTACTTTCTATAAACCTTTACAACCGTGTTAACTCATCCGGTACAACATGTGGAGACTTTTTTTAAGTGGAATGGACATGGGCTTTGTAACATTTCTCATCTTATGTGAAACATGTCCAAAAGCATCCCCTATGCAGAATCCTCCTATAGTCTTACTTTTCATGGCTTTCTTATCATGTTTGTTTTGCAGGTTTTAGAGGAAATTCATCGCCATCACCTATCCCTTTCACCTTCCATGCTCTCACTTCCTGCTCCTGAAGCTGTTGTAAATTCATTAACTCTGAAGAACTATCAAAAGTCTCATGGAACTGAGAATGTGGCACAACATGAACAACAGTAAGTGCTAGTTTTTTTGTAGTTATTTTGGTATGCTTGCACTTCTATTGCCATCACACTTCAATTTGATGTATAGAGAGAAAAAAACAGCTCGGGTATTGTAATGGATGCCGTGCAGTTAGGAAGATTTTGTAAAAACAATTCATGAATTGAAATGCTATTGGCATTCATAACTTGTTAAATGTGGGAAAATATAAATGACACAAGCCACAAGGGAAGTAATTTAGTAACCAAATGAAAGGAAGAAAACCTTTAGGAAGTAGATGTTTTTGTAACTTCCTAAAAGGGATGCGTGTAGTTATGCGGCTAACACATTATATGTATTTATTTAAAATGACCTGTAAAACTGTGCAAAATTGTATAACAGGCCATCTTCATTCTTGGTCAGAGTAGTACAAGAAATATCCATTGATACCATGGCTTCTTGCACCTGCATGCAACATGCTCTCTCCCCGCATTTGTACATGTTTACTGAATCTGTTTTTAAACGTGGGGGAGGTGGTAATAAAATTCTGATCACGTGAACTGTGGTACTGGATCATGGCAACCGTTAATTTATTTTTAGCTTAATTCAAAATGGGAAATAGAAAAAATGTAGATAGAAAAAGGAAAAGAAACAAGATATTGATGTCTGCCAGGAAAGCTACAGTGTTTTAACAGCTGTCATATAAACTTGAATTTTCCTGAATGGAAAAACATTTGAACTCTGTGAAGAACCATCTTTTGTCGCGATTTCTCTCTACATCACTGCACTTCTAGGATAGCATTTGGTGCCCCTTGTTTGAATTTCACTACTTTTTATTTCTGGACTCTGTAACATCTCCCTTTCTCTCATTTGGTACTTCATTCCATAGGACTATAGGAATATGAATTTATGAAGGAGCCTCAATAATTATACTTTTATTTCCTTTTCAATCAGCTAATCAAAAGCAGGGAACTTAATTTCATGCATAAATCAAGAACTTGAAATCATTTATCTACTGTTCATTTATAATTATGAATAAATCTGTATGGCCAACATGCACGGTACTGCTCACAGAAGTGTTCATTTTCCCTTCAAACGCCTTGTGAACTGAATTCTTGTTCTCTTTAAATTATCCTGACCAGTATTGGAAAATGTTTTTTTTACAGGTGTCACATTTGCTTGGTTGATTACGAGGAAGGAGATAAAATTCGAGTTCTCCAATGTTCTCATGAATTTCACATGTCATGTGTAGACAAGTGGCTCAAGGAAATACATGGGTAATCTATCACTACCATGGTTGTTGTTTTAGTTGACTTGGGCGGATTATGACTTGAGTTCTAATTTCTTTTTGTTCTTATGTTCGTTTTCAGCGTATGCCCTCTCTGCAGAGATGATGTTTGCAAGGGTACGGTTGAAAGTTCAGCCTCAAACCCAACGTCACCTTGATGCATATATATAAAAAGTTGTAAATAAGGCATAGTTTCTCCTGAAATGGTTTGTGGTCTTTCCACAAGGCCATAAGACATGATTACATGCTAGGAATTTTATTTTTCTTCTTTATGATATCCTACCCTTTAAGCTTTTCACCTAAAGTTTAGCTTGCAGTATAATCATTTGCTGTCGACAGTTATAGAAATATTATATTATCAAATGGCCATGAATAAGGTTATGGAAAGTGTAGACATGGAATAAGATTTTGATATGTCTGAGCCCCAAACTTTTGTTTTTCCTAGTAACATCATCCTGCTTACTCTTTATTATGGCTCTAGCCAGCTACTAACTCGTGCATTTATTTTCTTTCCTGTCACTGAACAGTTATTGTACCAAAAAGTTCATCTTTATTATCAATACCAGCAAGGCAATGGCCTTGTGAATGACATGGAGATGGTTTGTAGAAACTGGATGGGGTAATGCCTGTAAATGCTCTCTGCCCGGGTAGTTAAACGCTGTTAGGTTGAACCTTGTAAAGCAGACTAGTATAGGAGAAGCTTTGTTGAAGAAAAAGCTGGAAGTAGGAATTTCCATCTAGTTAATTCTGGGTCCATCTAGTTAATTCTGGGAAATATATGACTTTTGGATCATAGCCGAAAGGTCAACATAAGTTTTGCAACATGCTAGCTTACTGCAAGCTGCTTTGACTATTTTAGGCCATTTGATTCCCAAACTACGTGCTAGGGCATTTGTGATTCTGTTTTGACTCATTCTATCCGGGTTTCTTCTTGGTCATGCTTTTCCTGGCTTCATGTACCGCAAGCATTTACATAGAACCAAAAGCTAAAGCTTGTATATTTAACTAATGGGGCCTACATTCATTAAGTTTTTTTGGCAGACATCCATGGAGTGCAGGTGAAGCAAAGCGAGGAGCAGTAATTGTGCCTGAGAGGGTTGCTGTTTTTAAAATCTGTCGGTGTGTGATGTTCGCGTAACCATTTCTTTTTGTAAAGGGAAAAAAGAAGATAAAACACTCAGTTTCTCTTCATCCTCCAACTTAAATGAGGATGGTTGCAAGTTTAAATTTAAGAGTTAAATTTTCTGTTGGATTGCAGGGAGCAGTCCACATGGTATCCATTACTTTTATACGTACCAGCATGTATACGCATACATGTATGGATGGACATGTACTCCTATAATACGCCTGGTTCTAGGAAGCAAAATCTGAATGAAGGGATGAACTCCTCTGAAATTCTATGCGTGTATAGGGATGTCAGATGTCATCAACTGTACTTTATCATAACAGAAATTCACCTTCCTGTAGAGCTTGAGAGAAGAATCGACCAAATTTATCAGGTTCTTTACTTTCTCGGGAATCTCTCTTTTACATCGACAAAAGGAAAGAAGAACACAGTTTTTCACAGCTTGAGTCCTGTATTATCTAAATATCTCAGCTTTGCGGGGCAAGATGATAAATACGTGTTCTTTTGCACGTAATTTCTTCCCTGTTTGCGGCTGGGGGTTTACCTAAGCGTCTTAAGTTTCGTAGGACGCCCACATTGTGCAAAAGAGCAGATAGCAGAGATAAGATACAAGAGCTCTACATTTAGCTGAGCTAATCCATTAACTCTTTGGCAATATTAGGTGAGAAAAATTCCATGGCCATTCCCATCGTCATCTATCTAGACTCTGATGACAAATTAACAGATGCCCACCATCTTTTTTTATGCCCTAACGCACTATTTCTTACCTGCGAAAGACAACGACTGCTGGAGAACTTTAAAATTACGACCAAAACCTGTCATTTTAGCACTGCCAGTCAACTAATTGGATCAGAAGCTCCTCCTCGTTTGGCATGCAAATCCCGAATTTCCAGGCAGGGAGATGAAGAGAAAAAACATTTCATCACAGATTTGCTCAGCCGGTATATATATATTCTGACGGCAACAACACCACACCTACAATCGACAAGGTGGAAATGTTTTGTCAGACGAAGCTTTCCTCAGTTTTATCAGAAGCATGCCAAGAGTATGGATGAAGCAATGCAGCCTGAACAAGGAGAAAGAAAATAATTTTTAAATTATTGACAACAGATAATGGTATAGGTGTGCTACTTTCATAAATAATCTATTGAGGTAATGAGAATGTTATGCTAGTTTTTCTATACAATAAAATAATGCATTATCATATGCTTGTCTCATTAATCCACAATATCCAAGTAAGTGCAGCAACTCCTTGTAACCCATTCCCCCAAGTCAACTAATTAAATATATATATCAGTCAATTAACACGTCAAAAACCCTATTTGGATCATGGAACACATCGCCTATCTGTCAATTACATCGCAAGAAAAAAGCTGTTGTGGAATTTAAAATGGAGTATTTTATATGCATTTTCATTTAATGACTACATCAACCTTGAATACTATTTTTATATATGTATAAAAATGCAATTGAAGTTGTTACGGATTCTTAAACCGGGTTTAATAACTGTAAAACTAAATCCTTAAAGGACCGGACAGGAGAATCAAACCGGCTCAATAGTTTGTTATATGATGGCAGGGTTACCCGGCAGGGAAAGACATTCTATTGATCTAATGTAAAAAGTGATTAGTTACTTGAAGTGGGAGTTTTGTGAAGGTTGCCATGCCTTTAATGAAAGCGAAACAGTCCGCATTCTTACATTTATAACAGACTCTCGTAGGCCAGGCCACAACAACAGTAGGCACTCCACCCTCTTTCAAAAACTGCGAGCATTTATTTACTCGGAGATTTCAATTCAATGCCTTGGCAGGTGAAACCTATCCCATAAATGACCACCACCACCACCACTCCCCACTCTCTCTTTCATTGCTCCTGTCCTCCTCCTCCTCCTCCACCACCACGATAATCCACCTCACGTTCAATCACTATCCTATTAAAAGCCAACCCGACCATTTTAGCAAGCCTCTCCCTCTCTTGAAACGGAAGCAAACGATGTCTGTTCCTCCAAATGTGTTCACCATACCAGCAGCCACCGATACCAGCGGAGGCACCAAGACCTCGCCGTTTCAGAACCTGAACTCGAGCATTTTGATCATCATTTTGATCCTCTCTATCACCCTGTTAGTCTCTGTTTCGCTTTGCTTCATTCTTCGCGTCTTGAACCGCCGTTGCCTCATCCACCTCTCTCCCTCTAGAACCACCGCCACGACTACCACGGTAACAGCCTTCTCCTCCTCCTCTAACCGTCACTCAGGTAACAACAACCACCGTGTTTCACCAGAAACCTCAGAGCCTTCCATCGCTGACTCACTTCCTCTCTTCTCCTTTTCCTCCATCAAACGGCGGTCATCATCCTCCCCTGCAATCTCCGGCGGCGATTGCGCGGTTTGTTTGTCCAAGTTCGAGCCGGATGATCTCCTGCGACTGCTTCCGCTTTGTTGCCATGCTTTCCACGCACATTGCATTGACACGTGGGTCAATTCTAACCAATCGTGTCCTCTTTGCCGGTCTCCTATTCATATATCGGAGTCAGACCTAGCCAAAGCTATCTCCGAATGCGACGCTCGCGGTGGTGATAGTTTCCGCCTTGAGATTGGCTCTATTAGCCGTCGTGAACATCCTGCTCCTAACTCCGCCTCCTCTCTCTCAACATCCTCCGCTTCCATTCCTGCTGGTGACCATAGGAGCTCGTACTCTGTTGGTTCGTTTGATTACGTCGTGGAGGAGGAATCAGAGGTTACTATCAGTCAATCACACAGGAGGACCATGTCGAAGGAGAGTGGAGGTGGCGGCCCGACATTGGCTGAGCAGCAGATTTTGGCAGAGGAAGTGGCTGCGACGAGAGGAAGTTGGTTAAGAGAATACGTTGACAGGCTATCTACCTCTCTCTCTTCGCGTACGGCGTCATTTAGAGGCTCTGGAAGGTTCTTTACTGGAAGCAGTCGCCGGAGCGAGCTCGCCGTTGTCGGGGATTATGATTTGGAGGCGAATCGTGTAGGAGAAGAAATTAGTGAACTGTTTCGTTGGTTTTCAGGGGTATAATTCATAAATAGATGAAACGGTCAGGGTCAATTACGGAATTTAAAATTTACAGCATTTTCCTGGTCCAGCCCTTTTTTTGCTATGTCCACTCCATAAGATACAAAATGACAAGACACGCTGTTAAGTGGATAAAGCAAAAGAGAGAGTGGAAACTCCCAAGTCCATGGTTCCTTCCGTGGCTTCTCATCAATCTTTTTTGTAGATAAAGCACCAAGAGAATGACATTTTTGGAAGCATATTGGTCTATGATGCCAAGGGAGATAAGGATGCATGGATGGATGATCCATCACGGAGGTACATACATAGACGTTGATTCCCTACTCTTCTAAAGAGGATGGCTTTTTTTTTTTTTTGGCAAGATTTGAGATTCTAGAGAAAAAACAATAATAATTAGTAATATTAGATTCAGTACATATGGGGTTGTCATCATGTGAATTTTGTGATTGTTGAATTGAGTGCTGCTGTTCATTGGTTGATCTTCTCAAATGGATCGCGAGCACATGAATGAGTTTAGTATCCACTTCCTGATTTAGATGATTCACGTTCACGTGAGGTCATACGGACCTTAAGATTACTCTTTTAATTATCACTTAGAGGGTTCTTTACTGTTTGATCATCTAAAAACTGGTTCATCTGATGATTTAGCCATTAGCGAGCCCTGCCTGCTCGGGTTAGCTTGGCTGAGAAATTCACCGTGCCATCTTGAATACTTTGACACAATTTTGACTACCCTCTTGAACATGATAAGAAGGGGGGTAAAAATGCAAAAAGAGGGATTGTATTTGTCAAGAATCTCACCTCGACCTAATTTTTGCTGGAGCTGTCACCATTGGACATCAAATCTGGGTTCCTGAAAAAAACCAGCTGCATACGAAACATGGAGAGTATGGTCAGAGCAGCAATGCATTCTCCATTGAGCAATGAAGTAATGGCCACTAAATTGGTAGACTCGAAAGTCAGTTTGGCACGGGAGACAACATAAATTGCACCGATCAGATTATTAAAAAGGCCCCCATTTCCATTTGAGGGTGATTCCAGACAAGGGTTAGTTAGCTTCGTACACTTATTTTTAGGGTTAATTGAGAGGCTTTTTACGAGCAGAGTTCTGTCAAAATATATTTGGCTGACAGTGAGACTCAAGTTGTCAGCATAATGATGGCTGCACAGTGCATCATCCACAACTAGGGAACAGGTCATCAGAAAGGCAACGACTCGCTTCTGTCCTCTGTTTTTTTTTTAAAACAAGTTTGGCTCTAATTCTTGAAGCAGGCGATTCCATGCCTTGTCTAATGGCTTAAAAAAATCACACACATGCTGCTGCTACCTCTGCCTTTTACACTTGGTAAAATCAGCCCCTCTATTTCCAACCAAAGGTGATTTGAGTCCTTTTATCCCACTCTTGTAGATGAAAGCTACGTGCAAGGAGATAAATTACATTTCTCCATATTCAACATCTATATCCACTTACCTTTTCTTTTCTTTTCATCAAATAATTGATATTTTAATACAAATTACTTTTTTATATGTAACTGGGTATCAAATTTATGTTCGAATTCCACCCATTTACATGGATTTAATGTTTTGATTTGAACAAACCTGTAAAGTAGAGGGACCATGCATGATTTCAGGCCTAAATGCACCGTGTGTGATTTCTGTCCAGGATCTTACTAGCTTCATGAACTTGAGAAATGGATGGGCGAAAGAGTAGTGCTAATTCTGTACAATAGATTCACTGAGTGTTTATTATAAAGTAATAATTAGATACGAATCTTACATGATCGATCAGAGATTATGCATTATTTTGTGGCTAATCACTCAAAACAAATCCTACATATCATTTTACATTTAATATTATGAATTATAAATGGACCAGCTGGAGATGATACATTTTATTTAACCTTGTTGGAAAAAACAATTCAGTTTTATTACCTGGTGAATATAAAAAAAAAATCTGATCGCCAGTACCAATCATATATTATATATTATATCCTCTCTAAACGGCAGCGCAGGAAGTAATTTTTTTGTTTATCCCTCTGTTTTTCCTATGCATGGAAATATATAAACAAAACTAACTTCTAGCAAAACCATCATCAGCGATGTTCCCATCAATGATATGCACACTGCTATCTCTAGCAGCATGAGAAATAATGTTCATCAACTCATTTCTAATCAATCTTACTAGGTTTAATGTTGAATAATATAAATTAAAAAAGTTTAATTAAAAAATAACATATAATATAACCCGTTAAATAATATTTTTTTTATTATAAGGTAGAGATAGCTTAATAAAAAAAATCATGAAATTTAATTGTCAATTAAATATACTATTAAATGATGAAATTGAACAAAAAAAAAACAAACTAAATTGAAATAACTTGTAAACTTGCAACTTGAGTCATGTTTAAACATGGACAACTAAATAAAAAGTAAATTCATAGTTAAAGGATTCATGAACTAAATTTTATAGAGTGAAATAATCTTGCTGTAAAAAAAACATGATTTAAATTGGATTAAAATGCCAAAATATGCAACTCTGATAATGAAATCAAAACATCTCATATAAACCAAATCAAAATATATTACGAAATATAATTCCCAACTAACTCAATATTGAATAATTAAATTTAAAAAATAAGTTAACAAAAATAAAAATAACACGAGTCAAGTTACATTAACATGTTAAAATAATATCATAGAATGCAAACAACAACAACAACAATAAATAATAAAATCTAATTTCTAATCAATTTAATATAAAAAATAATAATTAAAAAAATCAAGTTAACTAGATTAATCTATCAAATTCATGATCCGTAGTAAATGCTACGAAAGTGGAACAATCCACCTCAAAAAAATAATATTAAATGATTAAACTAAGAAAATAGTTTGAAAAAATATATAAAATAAAGATAATGATCTGGGTCGAGATATAATAAAAGCTCTCGTTTTTTGCTTGTAAATACTAAGCAAGATTAACACAGATCATTAATGAAATGCCCAATTCATAGTGACAAGGATAAGGTTCCGATTATCTGAAATCTATTATTCTGTGGAACACAAAATTACATAAATCTCGGCGCTTCCCTTCAACAACATATGTATCTGCAATGACATGCCCAGGAAAAAACACAGTAAATGTTCTCCGATCAATGTTCATCCAACCTGTAGACTCCGATGAAATTTCCTGTCTGGTTTGAATTTCGTCTTGCCAGAGAACAGCACACGCCTGTCCTGAAAGCCTAAGATATGTAAAGGAGACAGTAAATTCTAGAATATTATCGCTAATAAAAAAAACATGTCTGGTCTGCAGATTCATCATTAACACAGTACATTTTATTTGGATTAGCTGTGTATGGGATCGTTTCCATCCTTGTTCATATCTTTTAGTCAAACTTTTCGTGGTCTATAATTATTCATGAATCGGATTAAAATGGAAGTGACTCGAAAGAAAACTCCAACAACTTGCTGGGATTTGGCAATTGATCGTGACAAGCTGTGCTGTCGTGTTTAGAAAGAGCGATGGGATTGTGTAGTGCAGCAAGTCTTCCTTTTTCAATCCATTATTCCCTGTGAATTTCTATTTCAATAGTTTTTCTTCCTCAGCTCTATTTCTTTGTTTGCCCAGGAAATATATATATATATATATATATATATATATATATATAGAGGGAATATATTCCAAGAACATGAGGAGATAACTTCGCATGAGTTATATGATTATTGATTTAAATATATACCATTACCGATGCTTAGTTGTTTTGTTTAATCACCTCATTTTAGATGCAGATGGTTCATCCAGGACTCCATTAAAATTAATTTAATCTCGCTGCACAAAAACTAAATAAAAAATATCTAATTACTGTCATCTGATATGATGGTAGCTTGAACATGCAATCCGATAGATATGGATTCAATAATCAAGAAATAGCTACATGACCAATCAACTTTGATGTCTCATCTATTCACAAGTCACAAGTAAATTGTATCTAGAAATAATTTTTATTAGTGTGATTTAAGTTATTTTTGAAAATAATTTTTATTCATGATTATATCATAATGATATATTTTTTTATTTTTAAATTTATTTTTAACATTAACATGTAATTTTAAAAAAATATTTTTTAAATGCAATAACAAATTACATGTGATATATGAAACCTTTGAATTACAAAGATATTTTTTTCAAAACACATTTCTAGTTTTCTAAGTGCATAAGTGGATGTATAGTTGAGTTTGTTTTTTAAAATATTTTTTATTTAGAAAAATATTAAAGTAATATATTTTTTAAAAATTATTTTTTACACCATTATATCAAAATGATATAGAAAAACTAAAAATAAAATAAAATAAATATTTTTTTTTTCTTTTTCAAAATTGTCGTTCCAAATATCTAAACATTGGTTTCCCCCCTCTTCTGATCTAAACAGTTAGTGGGTTTATAAACTACAGGCCGAAACAAGCTGGGTTATTGAGAATGGCCATCCCCCGTCCGGCCCAAGACTTGAACTGTGGCTTGGGCTGGTAATCTTATAGGTTTGCGGCTGGGTCACACTCTCTCTTCCTAATTTTGCTGGAAGACTTTCTCTGTCTATCAATACATCACTTTTTTTTCCTGGCAATTGGTAGGAGATTGTTAAGATCTATAGTATAATCTCGAAGAATACATTTTAAGGTGTGCGCGTGCTCCTTGTTAATCTCTTTCAACTTTGCAAGCTCTTCTGTATTTGCAAAAAAAGAAGCTAGAACTTAAGATTTCCTTGAAAGAAATGGATTCAAGTGCCAGTAATTTCGAAGATAAAAGAAAAAACCCTGGCAAGGGAACCTCTTGTCTTCAGCAAGGTCCCAGGCTTGCTACGATGAATGATGAATCACAATTCACAACACAGCCATGGTAGCAGATTCGGTTTGAAGATGGAGTTGAGGAGATTGGCTAGGGCAATCATGCCATGGTAGCAGGTTCTGGTAAGCCAGCTTTAGCAACACACATAATATAGCTCGTTGCTTGTCCCCGCTTCCTCCACCTGCACTGTCCTGTTCTTCCCGACGGCTTTAGTGTCTAAAACGCTGACGTTTTATGGCCCTTTTTCACCACATCAAGTTCACGTTACAGAAGAACTATTTTCAAAAGTAGAACACATATATTCGTCTTCGGTTCTTGGAGTAATATCATTATCAGCCCGTTTGTATTTTATATGGGTTTTGTATATTGCAGCCCAGAAAGGAAGGCCCAGTAGTTCTGAGTACACAATCTATATATATAATAATAATTTAATAAATTCTTCTAAATAACGAGATATATGATTAGTTTTGTATAAAATTATTCTTGAACTACACCAATTGAATTATAAATTATTTTCCCATAATTATTTTGTATAAATTTCTTGCCAATGGAAATGGATTGATCAAGACAGTACATGTTAGGGCCGCTTATTTATACAGTGAAAGCTATAGTTCAAGTAAAACATAAAAACAGTGGGGTATTTTTTTAGCTTGAAACCAAGAGAAATACATCGATAATAAACATAACCGCGTCTTATTAAAAAAAAATTTAAACAAATCTACTGAGAACCTGTTTAATTTTTAAAATATTTTTTTGTTTTAAATTATTATTTTAATATTTTTAAATTATTTTATTGAACAGATATCAAAAAAAATATATATATATATATATATATATATATATTTTTTTTCAAAAAAAAGCCAGCCTACATTAAGAAGCTGTTTGGGGCAGCTTTGCACCGCAGGTTTGCTGCAGTGCATTACTTTTTTTTTTTTTAATAAAAATATTTTTTTATTATTTTAGATTATTTTGATGTGCTGATGTCAAAAATAATTTTAAAAAATAAAAAAAATATCATTTTAATATATTTCGGCACAAAAAATAATTTAAAAAACTACTGCAGCAGCTCTCCCAAACAGGCCATTACAATGAGTAAGAAAGTGTTTTTCAGATTTTTTTTTAAAAAAAATATTAATTTAATACCTTTCTAAAAAAAAATTCAAAAACAAACTCTGTCAATTCAAAACGTTCAGGAAGAAGATATGGCAGCAAGGAGAGACTCTAGAGTAGTACCGCTATAAATATACTTGTGTTGGGATTGATGAACCGACAACTATAATCCAACCACCAATAAACCTAACCACATCCGAGCCATTAAAATCCAATTACCAAAAAACGTGATTTTTTTTCCATAAAACTTACAAAATATATATATAATTTAAAAAAAGAATAAAAAATTCCATGAAAAATAAAACATCCAATCTTTGTATCTATTTTTCTTGAATTTGAAATTTTTTGTTCTTTTCAATCATTTTTTATGGATCCAGGTTAAATAATTGAAACCCTAATTATTTTAAATTTTTAGAAGATAAGTATATTCTTATTTTAAGCCGGGATTTGCAAAACACATCATAAATACTTTGTTATCACGCTATGTCTTTTAGGAACTTGATGTTGAAAAAAATACTATATTTACAAAGGGTTTTTATGGTATAAGTTAGAGGATTTTCTAATATTTAAATAAGTATATTTATAGAAAAAAAATGATATTTTAAAAATAAATACCTTAAAATATACAAATAGTAGAGAATTTTGAGATTCACAACACTTTACGTGAGTAGTTTCATGAGATAATTATAATCTCTATTTTTTTTATATCATAAACTGTCTACTCAATCAGCCCAAAACAACAAAATCAAACACTTCTTTACCGCTAAATTTATTGAGCTAAAATATGAAAACGCAAGGGACCATGAGAAACTTCCCTGCAGGGTGTTGGCCTGGTCCAGGCAAATGCGATCCTCATGGTGGTTGGGGCTGCGGGTGTCAGACCCTGAAACAAAGTGTTGAAAGGAGAGCCTGACGTGGCCCCAGGGAAGATGGTTTGGTGCCTTATTCTGTGTTTATATATATGCTATATAATGCCCATTTTTTTTAATATAAAAAATATAAATTAAATGTAATTTGAAATTATATTATAAATTCAGTTAAAATAAATTTATCCAGAAATTCATTCTCATATAATTATCATTATTATTGTTATAAGAGTTAAAACTATTATCAACATTACTATCAAAATAATAAAAAAAATTAAATTGACTTGAAAAATCATTAGAAAAAACAAAATATTTTAATAAGTAAACAATAAAAAATTAATAATTAAAATTATCATTATTATTGTGTAAATGGTAAAATCATAAAAATTATCTAATCCAAAGAGCAAATTAAAATAATAAAAAACAAAAAAGAAATAAAGGAAAAAAGCGAATAATATTTATTATTCATATTATTATTAAGACAGTAAAAATCAGTAAATTATATTGAGAGAAAGAAATATAAAAAAAATAGGAAGCACGAAAAAGCATTAAAATATTGTTATAATAATAATAATAATAATAATAATAATAATAATAATATGAAAGAGTAAATAAACAATAAAAGATTAATAAAAAAATAAAAATCAAAATCAAAATCAACATTGTTATTACTACGAAAAGAATAGATATTATAAAATTATCTCGAGGAAAAAAAACTTAAAAAACAATAACAAAAAAGTAAGCAAGAAAAACAATTAAATTATTATTATTATTATTAAATAATAATTAATTAAATTACTACTACTACTATATTATTATTATTATTATTATTATTATAGAATTAAAGAATTCATTGAATAGTAATAGGGATCATTATAGAAATAATAAGAAATCAAGGGATGAAAAAAAAATTAAAAGTATAAGGCCCAAATATTAATTATGTTAGATTTTTTTTATTATAATATAATGTTAAACAAAATAATAAATCTGTATAGAATTTTTTAATTATAAACTTGTATAAAATAATAAACAGTTTTATCCATAAAAAGATGAATATATAAATTGAAAATATATCCTTATGTTATTGTCATTATCATTATTATAACAGTTAAAATTATTATCAATATTACTGTCAAAATAATCTCAATAATTAAATTATTCTGGAAAAAAAAAATTCGTTATTTTTTTAGGATTTAATTTAACTAAAAGTATAGATGTATAAATATGAATAAAAAAATACACATTGTCTAAGAATTTATAAAAACAAATTAAATGAATTAATATAAAAACCATGCAATAATCAAATAAAAAAAACTAGTTCTATCCACAAAAAGATGAATACATAAATTGAAAATCTATCCTCATGTTATTATCATAATCACTTTAATTTGTTAAAAACAAAAAAAATAAATGAATTAATATCAAGCACGGACAAAATATATCCAGTAAATAGTAAAATGTGTCTTGGTGCATAATGTTTTCGTGCACAGTAAAACCACAATAACGTTTATATTATAGTTAATATATATATAAACAAATGTTAGAAATTGTCGTTTAGATGGTTTTATAAAGTTTTTTTTAAAAAATATATATTAAAATATTTTTTTTGTTTTTTTTAAAGATATTTTTAATATCATCACATTAAAATAATTTAACAATAAAATTATTTTTTTTTTAATTTTTTAAAAATATTTTTAAAAATAATATATCAGATAATAGCGGAAGTATTACAGTGATTGTGATTTAAGTAGCGACGAAACTTCATCGGTAGGCCAATAATTTACGAAAGCAAACAGCCTTATTTATCTATCAATTTGGAATTCTTTGAGCACAGCCACCCTGAATCAACAAGTAATTTTTATTTTATTTTTATTTTATATTTTAAATTATATTTTTTTAGTGTTTTTAAATCATTTTCATATATTAATATCAAAAATAATTTTATAAAAATAAAAAATAATATTATTTTAATATATTTATAAACAAAAAACCACCCTAAACAGTCATTAAATCATATCGCATATGAATCAGGCATCAATTGGCCTTGCAATCATCCAGCTGAGAACGACAACAATCTCTTTCAGCTGTCTCTCTCGGCCATGGCAACCGCCCTGTAGCACCGTCAAAAGTTAGCTTTCACCAAAAACAAACAAACTTCATCCTTATCCTTTTCTTCCTACTTTCCTCGCGCCACCTCTTCTTTTCCTTTGTTTTGCTTATTTACTTGTCGGGACGAGTCCCCATTTGGACCCATAGCAGGTGACTAAAGGAAAGAGTAGTGCCTGAATTATCAGTGTCGTGAAATGCATGCCAAAAGTAAAGTGGCCCCATGACAACACCTAGCAAAGAGACATTTAGTCTGCTAGTCAATGTTTTGAATTCATTCTATTATATATATATATATAAAGATTCTTTTCTATTTAATAATAAAAAGATATATCACAAAAGGTTTCTCTTTTTTTTTTGTCACATAATTAAATTAAAAAAAATCTAAAAAGAACTCCATGTTATGAGATTATATATCTTCACATACATGTCTACCTTTTAGTTTTTTTCATTGTAGTTTGTATTTAGTGTTAACAACTCTTTTTTGTCATTTATTAGTTTATATAATTTTCAATTTGTTTTATTAAATACAAGCATCAACTTTCCAAAACAACATCGTTTTAGTTTCTTGAATTTCTTTTTTCAAAACAACGTTGTCATTTTTATAATTCAACTAACTTTCTAACCCAAAGATTGACACGTCCAATTTATAAACTAAATCTTATAATTATGGTAAGAAATCATTATGGACTAAATTGATCACAAAACATTATACTTATTTTTATAAAACTTGAACAATGAAAGGAAATTAAATTGATGACATTTTGAACTCAACGTTATTATATCATAATCTTAAATTTAGATTGGAGAGTCAAAGTCAGATTCCATACAAATCAACCTAATGAAGAGTATAATTATAAAATTTAATTGGACTTGGTGGACCAATTTAATGTTCTATCAACTTAAAATGATTGACTTGACAAAAAAAATTCCTGGTGTTTTAATCCAAACACTGGATTGTGCTCATATTTTACCAGTAGATTCAAATACTAGTTTTATATAGGTGGTTAAATTGATGTTATAAACAAAAATCTAAAAAGCTTTTTATTCTATTTTTTATATAAAAAAATATCTTCACACAAAAAAAATAAAAACACATGCTTTGAATTACAAACAAACCTTCTCGATTAGCTCGTGGATATATTATCTTATTTTGTTAATTTATATTTTTTTTATTAATATGGACGAGTGTTAAAATTAATTTGTTTGTATCTTGATTAATTTTATAAAATTTGAGATTATTGACTATATAAGTATTCAGTAATTATTATATCAATAATTATAGAACTTGAATACGAGATTATAAAAAAAAAAAACTTTCAAATATTAAACTTGTATTATTAGGTCAGCTATTAGATGACTTAAGTTAATTTACATTTCTTTCGAACGATGGTTAGTAAAACAATATAGTTTTTCATATTTTTTTAAGGTTAACTAGCTTGTTTATGGTCAGTTTTTAAATTTATTTAAAACATTATAAATCTTTTAAAAATATCTTATTTTTAAAATATATTCTATAATAATATTTTTAATTAGAGATTTTGTATATCGATAAAAAATCATATTTTATCTGGGCGTCCATTTTTTTGTTCTTCTTCTACTTATACGCACAAAATCTAATCATAGAGGTGTCAAGTTGCGTCACCATGGATGCGTCACCGTGGGTCAACCCCGTTCTACTCCCAAGGTCTGTATAAAAGAGTACTTCCTCCACATGGAAGAGCACAAAACACACACACACACTCACAGAGACAGACACAGAGTGAGAGACTGGATTCAACGTCTCACGACAGCATCCAGGAAATCTACATCCTCTGCTTCTCAGGCACAGGTACTTCCATGCACTGTTTCCCCCCCCGTTTCATACTCCCTTGTTTCATTATTTTTGTTCCGACAACTGAGAGAGTTTAAAGTTCCCAAATCACTGAAGATTTCTTATGATTATTATTACTCCAAGTATTCCGATTATAGTTTGGTTATAACTCTCTTTATTTAGATCAAAACACCAAGCACTAAACTGCTAGCTGCTTGTTTGTTTCAGCACCTTCTCCTTACTCTACCTGACTTGCTAGAATGCTTATACAAACCCTGATCAGCCATATATTTGGCTTGCTGGGTTAGTAGAAGAAACCGAGCAAGCAACTAGTTGTTCCAAACGAGCCATCGTGTGATAAAAAGTTCGATATGCCATGAAAGTCAGACTCCTGATAAATTTGATGGTTTTGCACAGTAGTGAGCTGTAGGCCGGTATATCTGCCATCAAGCCATTTTTCATGTTATGCCTTGACTATATCTTAGACAAGTTTCAATAGATGGGTTGAGTTTTTGCTAGCGAGTATGTATGAAATTAATTCTTTTGAGAAGTTAATTTTATATATAGCTAGTGATGACTGTTGTTTCATCTGTCAGAAAACTTCCACAGATGGGAGAAAATGAATCAGCAAGACCTTTGAATCTTGTTGAAAAACGACGCAAAGAGATTGTAATTGAAATTCCAGAAGACTTGGAGACTACCTTTCAGAAAGAGGAATGCATCTACAAAGTTCCAGCTGCATTTCGCGATTTAAACAGAGCCGCCTACACTCCTCGGGTAATCTCTATAGGTCCTTTCCACCATGGTAGTGAAAAACTGAAGCCTATGGAAATTCAGAAGCAGAGGTATCTGAAAGAATTTCGTAAGAGATTGCGAGGGCAAACAAAGGAGCAAGTGGACGAATCCTTGAAAGAACTTTGGAGAACCATTGAAGATCGTGAAGATGACATCAGACGCTGTTATTCAGGTAGTTCCTTTAAAATCCGTAGCGAACAGTTCGTGAAGATGATTCTGTTGGATGCCGTGTTCATCTTCGAGCTCTTCTTGAAGAATAAAGAGTGTTCGGGCGATGAAAACATGTATCAAGATGATTTCATCATAGGCAAGCCCTGGCTGAGAGCCGCGATTCAACGGGACTTGATATTACTTGAAAATCAGCTTCCTTTCTTCATTCTGAAGAAATTATATAACCATGCCGCCAGCCACTGCAAGGCCAAATATCTTGATCCCTTTTCGGACCTTTCCTGCTTCTACTTTAAGAAATATGGTAATATAAAAACCATGCCATATAAACCGTTGCATTTCACTGATCTGGTAAGATATTTTCTGTCATTCAAGCACCCGAAGTTAGAACCAACAGACCGAAAGCAAGATAAACCATTTCATTTCACTGATCTGGTAAGATGTTTTCTGCCCTCCAAGCACCAGAAGTTAGAACCACCAGAAGGAAAACAAATTAAAAATCCTTATAGCGCAACCATGCTGCATCAAGCAGGAATTAAGTTCAAGGCAGATTTGCGGGCTGAATGCTTGCTTGACATAAGAGCATGGGATAAAAATGTGAATCCAGCAATAAAAAAAGGCGAGTTGCATATGCCACAACTTGAAATCGACAACTGCACCGAATGTCTCTTCCGAAACCTCATGGCCTTGGAACAGTGTCATTATCCAAGAGAAGAGTTAATCTGCCGATATGTTAAGCTATTGGATTTTCTTGTGGACGTGGAAAAGGATGTGGATTTGCTCATTGAAAATAAGGTTATTGTTAGCAGGCTTGGTGACAGCAAAGCTGTGGCGAGGCTTCTCAACAAACTTTGTCTGGAAATAGTAGAAGTCACTTCTGGTTACGATGCTCTCTCCGATCAGCTGAATAAATACTACGAGAGCTCCTGGAACAAAAACAAGGCTTACTTGGTAAGTGTGTATTTCCAAAATGTTTGGATCGGCACTGGAACTGTAATCGGCTTAATCATCCTAGCCATCACCGTGACGCGGTTCATCCTATTCTTTTTCCGCTAGCATTCCATGTTTTCGTTATGAAGAATAGGCTCGAACTCGAGATCTCTGGAAAAGAAGACGACATGGATGCTAGTTGTTAGCTTTGCATCCCTCTGTATGACTTAATTACTGTGTCGCTCCTAGTACTGCTGTGTCTGTGTCTGTGCCTGTAGAATTTTAATTTCCCTGGAAGTGAATTAAATTCCCATTCCAGCTGTAAGGTAACAGCAGCTATTGTTGAACATAAATGTTTGCTCATCTTTTTCTTCCTGCTCTTTAAGTTGTGTGGACAAAAACAAAATTGTGCCAACCACCTGGCCTGAGATAAAGGACAAAACCAGAAAGGATTTGAAGTGGGGCAGCTACACTTAAACAGAGGTGTCAATTTAGGTGATCGTGAGGAGCTTTTATATAAAATACACGACAGATAAAGCACTTTCACCAGGTCTCGTTCGTTGATTTCTTGAGTGGTTCGTGTTAAAAAGCAGAGAGACTATAATACAACACTGGACCTGATGATCGAGAAACACCGAGTTCAATGGGCTCTCTGATACTTGATATTTTGATTCGTACGATCATGTCACAACTTATCGAATTAAATGTTCGGGCAACATCAATTTAAAAGAGGCCCTACTTCTTCCATTTGCAATGTCTTTTCACATTCCAATTCCTATCGATTTAGGCTCTATTCTTTTCCATGTGTTGCTGTAAAAAAATAATGCATGATTACGATGTACAAACAACCTTTCCAGGTCCCGGGGTTCCAAGGTCTTCTCTCTGCCTGTATTTTACTAGGAAGAAGATTGACAGAACCTCGAGAGAGGTTTTTGCAGCAAAAAATGTCCACTAGTGTTTGATTTTAATTTGTGTTTGCATTGTAAAATTAGATCGCACGTGACGTGGTCAGGGCTACCCCCATCCACCACCGTAATCAAGTCAAGGGTAAGCTACAATTCCGGGTGTGAATATATATGGATAGGGTTTCTTCATACCTATAATCTATTTATTAAGCATGAGCTGCTAAATTTAAATATTTATATATCACTCGTCCATTTTAATTAAACAATCCTGTAATTATTTATTTCATCATCACTGGGAGCAAATAGAAAGACTGGGCTTGGGGTTCCTCCAAGAGTTGCAAAAGAGTAAGTTGCTTTCTCTCTTTTATCATCTGTCTACTCTTTTTATTGAATCCCAAAAAAATACTTTTAAAAAACAAGTCAACGAGTCAAGATTTGAAATAAATTTGTTCACAAGTCCTCTTTGACTTTCAAGTGTAAAACCTGTTCAAGTAAAATGAAACACTTCTTTGCCGCTAAATTAATTGAGCACTAAAAAAAAAATTAAATTAATGACATTTTGAACTCATTGCTATTATATTATAGTCTTAAATTTAGACTGGAGATCCACAGTTAGATTGCATATAAATCAGCATAATAGAAAGTATAATTACAAAACTTAATCGGACCTGGTGGATCAATTTGATGTTTTATCGACTCAAAACTTTATCGAATTCGCGTATGACTATGTATTAATATTTTTACATAATAATAACTTAGTTTTTTGTTATGGTTGTAAATCATGGTTCACTGATTCATTGAATGCATGTGGTTTTATTAGTCGATTATGTAATTTGATTAATTTTACAAGGTTTTAAAGTGAATAATAATATAAAAAAATTATATTTTATTGGGGCGCAGTTAACGAGAATATAAAAATTATATTGTATATGGGCGTACGACGTCTTCTTCTTCGTCGTCGTCTTAATTAGAAACACAAAATCTAATAATAGAGGTGTCAAGTTGCGTCACCATGGATGCTGCACCGTGGGTCAACCCGCTCTACTCATAAGGTTTGATAGATATATAAAAGTTCCACCAACTGAGAAAGTTTAAAGTTTTTCTTTCTTTTTTTCAAGGTTCTCTAGCTAGTTTAAGTCAGTTTTTAAATTTATTTAAAGAATTATAAATCTTTTAAAAATATAAATAAATTATAAATAAAAGATATTCTATAATAATATTTTTAATTAGAGATTTTGAATATCGATAAAAAAATCATATTTTATGTGGGCGTACGTTTTTTTCTTCTTCTTAATTATACACAAAATCTAATTGTAGAGGTGTCAACTAGTACTAGAGTAGCGTCACCATGGATGCGTCACCGGGGGTCAGCCCCGCTCATGGTCTGATAGCTGTATAAAAGAGACCATATGAAAGAGCACAAAACACACACACACACAGAGACAGGCACAGAGTGAGAGACTGGATTCATCGTATCAGGACAGCATCCAGGATATCTATATCCTCTGCTTCTCAGGCAAAGGTATTTCCATGCACTGTTTTTTCCCCTGTTCATACTCCCTTAACTGTTTCATTATTTTTGTTCCAACAACTGAGAAAGTTTAAAGTTCCCAAATCACTGAAGGTTTCTTATAATTATTATTACTCCAAGTATTCCGATTAAAGTCTGGTTATAGCTCTTTTTAATTAGATCAAAAACCCTGAGCCATATATTTGGCTTGCTGGGTCAGTTGAAGAAACCGAGCAAGCAACTAGTTGTTCCAAACGAGCCATGGCGTGATAAAAGTTTGATATGCCATGAAAGTCAGACTCATTATAAATTTGATGGTTTTGCACAGTAGTGAGTTGTTGACCTGCCATCATGCCATTTTTCATGTTATCCTTTGACTAGATCATGCACAAGTTTCAATAGATGGGTTGTGTTTTTGCTAGCGAGTATGTATGAAATTAATTGTTTTGAGAAGTTAATTTTATATATAGCTAGTGATGACTGGTGTTTCATTTGTCACGCGAGCAGAAGACTTCCACAGATGGGAGAAAAAGAATTAGCAAGCTCTTTCGATCTTGAAAAAACATGCAATGAGATTGTAATTGGAATCCCAGAAGACTTGGAGACTACCTTTCGGCCAGAGGAATGTATCTACAAAGCTCCAGCTGCATTTCGCGATTTAAACCGAGCTGCCTACACTCCTCAGGTAATCTCTATAGGTCCTTTCCACCATGATAGTGAAAACCTGAAGCCTATGGAAATTCAGAAGCAGAGGTATCTGAAAGAATTTTGTAAGAGATTGCGATGGCAACCAAAGGAGCAAGTGCCCAAATCCTTGAAAGAACTTTTGAGCTTCATTAAAGATCGTGAAGATGACATCAAACGCCGTTATGCATCTGGTTCTCCTAAAATTAGTAGCGATCAGTTCGTGAAGATGATTCTGTTGGATGCCGTGTTCATCTTCGAGCTTTTCTTGAAGAGTGAAGAGAATTCGGGCGATCGCACCATGTATCAAGATGATTTCATCATAGGCAAGCCCTGGCTGAGAGCCGCGATTCAACGGGACTTGATACTGCTTGAAAATCAGCTTCCTTTCTTCATCCTGGAGGAATTATATAACCATGCCACCGGCTACTGCAAGGCCACATATAATCCTCCCTTTCTGGACCTCTCATGCCACTACTTTGAGAATTATGGTAAGAGCAAAACCTTGCCTGGTGAAACCAAGCAATATAAACCGTTGCATTTCACTGATCTGGTAAGATATTTTCTGTCCTTCAAGCACCCGAAGTTAGAATCACCAGGCGGAAAGCAAATTAAGAATCTTTATAGCGCAACCATGCTGCACCAAGCAGGAATTAAGTTCAAGTTATTGCCGGATGGATGCTTGCTTGACATAAGAGCATGGAATGAAAATGAGAAGTCAGCATTAAAAAAAGGCGAGTTGCATATGCCACAACTTGAAATCGACAACTGCACCGAATGTCTCTTCCGAAACCTCATGGCCTTGGAACAGTGTCATTATCCAGGACAAGAGTTCATCTGCCGTTATGTTAAGCTATTGGATTTTCTTGTGGACGTGGAAAAGGATGTGGATTTGCTCATTGAAAATAAGGTTATTGTTAGCAGGCTTGGTGACAGTAAATCTGTGGCGAGCCTCATCAACACGCTTTGCCTAGAAATAGTAGAAGTCACTTCTGGTTACGATGCTCTCTCCGATCAGCTGAATGAATACTACGAGAGCTCCTGGAACAAAAACAAGGCTTACCTGGTAAGTGTGTATTTCCAAAATGTTTGGATCGGCACTGGGACTGTGATCGGATTAATCATCCTAGCCATCACCGTGACGCGGTTCATCCTATTCTTTTTCCGCTAGCATTCCATGTTTTCGTTATGAAGAATAGGCTCGAACTCGAGATCTCTGGAAAAGAAGACGACATGGATGCTAGTTGTTAGCTTTGCATCCCTCTGTATGACTTAATTACCGTATCGCTCCTAGTACTGGTGTGTGCGTGTCTTCGCCTGTAGAATTTTAATTTCCCTGGAAGTGAATTAAATTCCCATTCCAGCTGAATGGAACAGCAGCTATTTGAACATAAATGTTTGCTCATCTTTTTCTTCCTGCTCTTTAAGTTGTGTGGACAAAAATAAAATGGTGCCCATGACCTGGCCTGAGAAAATGGACAAAACCAGAAAGGATCTGAAGTGGGACAGCTACACTTAAACAGAGGTGTCAATTTAGGTGATCGTGAAGGAACTTTTATACAAAATACACGACAAATAACGCACTTTCACCAGGTCTCTTTCGTTGAATTCTTGACTGGTTCGTGTTATGAATTAATTTGTTCGCAAGTCCTCAATAACTTTCAAGTGTAAAACCCCTTTAAGTAACAGAAAACATACAAAAATCGACAAAAAAATCAATACCAAAAAAATCAAAATTGAAGAATGTAAATTTCTAACTTTTCTAGCCGAGGAACTGGGTATTGAATGGATCTAAATTTAAGATATATGTGATTCATTTAATCTCTTGTTATCTTAATTAAATATCCATTATCAGTATCTTTTTTACTAATTTATATGTGTCAAAAATTTTCGAAATGCTTAGCAACAAGGGTTTTTTTAGTAAATAAATTTGTTAATAACTTGCTATTGCAATCTGTCCCCTTTTCTTATTTGATTAAACCTTATCTTTCTTTAGATATTTTTTGTTGGTCCAGGTTAATCAATTAAAATTCTAATTGTTCTAAACTCTAAAAAAATAAGCATATCCTAACTCAAATCTAATATCTACGAGATATATTTTAAGTTTTTTATTGTTACGCTATGCAATTTCAAGACATGATGTTGAGGAAATCCTATACCTGCCGAGGTTTTTTATAGTATAAGTTAGAGGACTTTCTAATATTTAAGTAAGTATATTTATATAAGAAAATAATATTTTTAAAGATAAATTCTTTGAAAATATACATGTAGTGGAGATTGTGAGATTCAACACCCTTTACGTGAGTAGTTCATAATATCTAAACTTTTGAGGGTTTGAAAAGTTATTCATCCTCATGGTGGTTAGGCCCAGAAACAAACTGCTGAAAGGATAGCCTGACGTGGGGCCCAGGGAAGATGGTTTGGTGCTTATCGCATGTGTTTATTTAATCAGATCTCATATGAATCAGGCATCAATCGGCCTTGCAATCTTGTCTATTTACCTTGTTTTGTCTATTTACTTGTCGGGACGAGTCCCCACTTGGACCCAAAACATGTGACTAATTGTTTGGTAAAACTGTTGTGCTAGCTTTTTAAAATATTTTTTGTGCTGAAATATATTAAAATAATATTTATTTTATTTTTTAAAAATTATTTTTGATATCAACACATCAACATAATATAAAATAAAAAAATATATATATATTTTTATTGAAAAAAAAATAGTGCACCACAACAAATCTGCGATACAAAAACTGCCCCAAACAGCTTCTTAAGGAAAGAGTTGTCCAGGAGTTATCAGTGAAGTGAAATGCATGCTTGTGGAGCCAAAAGTAAAGCAGCCCCCCCATGAGATCACCTAGCAAAGAGACATTTATTTTATTATCAAAGAAAATATTCTTTTTTTCTTAATACAAACGTATATTATTTCTTTTAATACATTGATAATAAAGAGAGGATCGGATTGATACTGACATTTTTTCTCTATAGAATTTAAATTATTACTTTTTTATATTTGTCACATGATTAAATTAAAAAAAATCTAAAGAGAACTCCATGTTACGAGATCATACATCTTCATATACATGTCTATCTTTTAGTTTACAAGATCATACATCTTCAGATACATGTCTATCTTTTAGTTTTTTATGTTGTAGTTTGTATTTAGTGTTAACAACTTTTCTTTATCATTGATTAGTTTATGTAATTTTCAAATTAATTGTTTTATTAAATTCAAGCATCAACTTACCAAAACAACGTCATCTTAGTTTTTTAAATTTAGTTTTTCAAAACAATGTTGTCGTTTAGAGCAAAAACTGAACAACAATGTAATAGATCAAGACCAACTTTCTCACCCAAAGGTTGACATATCCAATTCATAAACTAGATCTTATAATTATGGGAAGAAATCATTATGGATTAAATTGATCACAAAAGGTTATACTTATTTTTATTAAACTTGAACACTAAAAAGAAATTAAATTGATGATATGTTGAACTCGTTGTTATTATATTAAAGTTTTAAATTTAGTCTGAAGAGTCAAAGCTAGATGGCATATAAATCCCCATAATGAAAAGTATAATTACAAAACTTAACCGAACGTGGTTGATTAATTTGATGTTCTATCGACTCAAAACTTAGTTGAAACAAGTTTTACTTTGAATCAATATTTTTATATGATGACAATTTAGCTTTTTTGTTGCTATAAATCACGGTTCATTAATTCATTGAATGCATGTGGTTTTGATCAACCAATTATGAATTCATGGATAGATTTACAAGTACAGATCAATAAGAAAAACTAAGTGCAAGAAAAGGCTGAGATGCACAAAATGATTGCTTGGAGTTTTATATTCAAATACTAGTTTGATATAGGTTGTTAACTTGATGTTATAAGAGATCTAAAAATCCTTTTGTTCTAATTCTTTTTCATAAAAAAAAAATCTTTATACCAAAAAAATAAATTGTGCCTTAAATTCCAAACAAACCTTAGCTCGTGGTCATACTATCTTGTTAAGTTAATTTATATTTTTTTTTATTAATGTGGGTGTTCAAATTAATTTACATGCAATTTGATTAACTCCACATGATTTGAAAATTAATGATAATATTAATCTTTAATGATCATTATATTAATAACCACAAACATCAAAACTAAAATTATAAAAAAAATAAATTTTTAAAACCCAAACTTGCGCCGCTAGACTATTAATTAATTGATTTAAGCAAACGATGGTTCGTAAAATAATATGTTTTTTTTTTTCTTCCAAGGTTAACTAGCTTTTTAAGGGTCAGTTTTTAAATTTATTTAAAGAATTAAAAATCTTTTAAAAATAAGATATTTTTAAAAGATATTCTATAATAATATTTTTAATTAGAGATTTTGTATATCGATAAAAAAAAAGCATGTTTTATGTGGGTGTACGTTTTTCTTTTCTTCTTCTTCTTCTTCTTATACGCACAAAATCTAAGCATAGAGCTGTCAAGTTGCGTCACCATGGATGCGTCACCGTGGGTCAACCCCGTTCTACTCCCAAGGTCTGATAGCTGTATAAAAGAGTACTACCTCCACATGAAAGAGCACAAATCACACACACACTCACAGACAGAGAGAGTGAGAGACTGGATTCAACGTATCACGACAGCATCCAGGAAATCTACGTCCTCTGCTTCTCAGGCACAGGTAATTCGATGCACTGTTTTTTTCCCCGGTTCATACTCCCTTGTTTCATTATTTTTGTTCCAACAACTGAGAAAGTTTAAAGTTCCCAAATCACTGAAGATTTCTTATGGTTATTATTCCTCCAAGTATTCCGATTAAAGTTTGGTTATAGCTCTTTTTATTTAGATCAAAAACCCTGAGCCATATATTTGGCTTGCTGGGTTAGTTGAAGAAACCGAGCAAGCAACTAGTTGTTCCAAACGAGCCATGGCGTGATAAAAGTTTGATATGCCATGAAAGTCAGACTCATTATAAATTTGATGGTTTTGCACAGTAGTGAGTTGTTGACCTGCCATCATGCCATTTTTCATGTTATCCTTTGACTAGATCATGCACAAGTTTCAATAGATGGGTTGTGTTTTTGCTAGCGAGTATGTATGAAATTAATTGTTTTGAGAAGTTAATTTTATATATAGCTAGTGATGACTGTTGTTTCATTTGTCACGCGAGCAGAAAACTTCAACAGATGGGAGAAAATGAACCAGCAAGCTCTTTGACTCTTGTTGAAGAAACATGCAATGCGATCGTAATTGGAATCCCAGAAGACTTGGAGACTACCTTTCGGCCAGAGGAATGTATCTACAAAGCTCCAGCTGTATTTCGCAATTTAAACGGGCCAGCCTACACTCCCCAGGTAATCTCTATAGGTCATTTCCACCATAATAGTGAAAACCTGAAGCCTATGGAAATTCAGAAGCAGAGGTATCTGAAAGAATTTTGTAAGAGATTGCGATGGCAACCAATGGAGCAAGTGCACAAATCCTTGAAAGAACTTTTGACCATCATTGAATATCGTAAAGATAACATCAGACGCTGTTATGCAGCTAGTCCCTCTGAAATTAAAAGCGAAGGGTATCTGGAGATGATTCTGTTGGATGCCGTATTCATCTTCGAGCTCTTCTTGAAGAATAAAGAGTATTCGGGCGATCGCACCATGTATCAAGATGATTTCATCATAGGCAAGCCCTGGCTGAGAGCCGCGATTCAACGGGACTTGATACTGCTTGAAAATCAGCTTCCTTTCTTCATCCTGGAGGAATTATATGACCATGCCACCAGAACCAGCACCAGCTACTGCATGGCCACATATCCTCCCTTTCTGGACCTCTCCCGCCAGTACTTTGAGAATTATGGTAAGAGCAAAACCTTGCCGGGTGAAACCAAGCAATACAAACCGTTGCATTTCACTGATCTGGTAAGATATTTTCTGTCCTTCAAGCACCCAAAGTTAGAATCACCAGACGGAAAGCAACATAAACCGTCGCGTTTCACTGATCTGGTAAGATATTTTCTGCCCTTCAAGCACCCGAAGTTAGAACCACCAGACGGAATGCAAATTAAAAATCCTTATAGCGCAACCATGCTGCACCAAGCAGGAATTAAGTTCAAGGCAAATTTGCGGGCTGAATGCTTGCTTGACATAAGAGCATGGGATGTAAATGTGAATCCACCAATAAAAAAAGGCGAGGTGCATATGCCACAACTTGAAATCGACAACTGCACCGAATGTCTCTTCCGAAACCTCATGGCCTTGGAACAGTGTCATTATCCAGGACAAGAGTTCATCTGCCGTTATGTTAAGCTATTGGATTTTCTGGTGGACGTGGAAAAGGATGTGGATTTGCTCATTGAAAATAAGGTTATTGTTAGCAGGCTTGGTGACAGCAAAGCTGTGGCTAGCCTTATCAACACGCTTTGCCTAGAAATAGTAGAAGTCACTTCTGGTTACGATGCTCTCTCCGATCAGCTGAATAAATACTACGAGAGCTCCTGGAACAAAAACAAGGCTTACTTGGTAAGTGTGTATTTCCAAAATGTTTGGATCGGCACTGGAACTGTGATCGGATTAATCATCCTAGCCATCACCGTGACGCGGTTCATCCTCTTCTTTTTCCGCTAGCATTCCGTGTTTTAGTTATGAAGAATAGGCTCGAACTCGATGTTAGCTTCCTCGAAATAAATTTGCATCCCTCTGTATGACTTAATTACTGTGTCGCTCCTAGTACTGTTGTGTCTGTGTCTCTCCTAGTACTGTTGTGTCTGTGTCTGTGCCTGTAGAATTTTAATTTCCCTGGAAGTGAATTAAATTCCCATTCCAGCTGTAAGGCAACTGCAACTATTATCGAACATAAAATGTTAGCTCATCATTTTCTTCCTGTTCTTTAAGTTGTTTGGACAAAAACAAAACGGTGCTCACCACCTGGCCTCAGAAACAGGGGCGACAGCTACACTTAAACAGAGGTTTGAATTTAGGTGATCGTGAAGTAGCTTTTATATTAAATAGACGACAGATAAAGCACTTCCACCAGGTCTCGGTCGTTGATTTCTTGACTGGTTCGTGTTAAAAAGCAGAGGGACTATAATACAACACCGAACCTGATGCTCGAGAAACACCGAGTTCAATGCGCTCTCTGATACTTGATATTTTGATTCATACGATCATGTCACAACTTATCGAATTAAATGTCCGGACAACCTCAATTTAAAAGAGGCCCTACTTCTTCCATTTGCAATGTCTTTTCCCATTTCAAGACCTATCGATTTAGGCTTACTCTTTTCCATGTGTTGCTGTGAAAAAAATAATGCATGATTAATTACGATGTACAAACAACCTTCCCAGTTCCCGGGGTTCCATGGTTTTCTCTCTGCCTGTATTTTACGAGGAAGAAGATTGACAGAACCTCGAGAGAGGTTCTGCAGCAAAAAATGTCTGTTTGTGTTTGTAAACCAAAATTTCCACCGTCATTTTATTTTGTGTTTGTTTGCATTGTAAAATTAGATAGCACGTAACGTGGTCAAGGCTACCCACATCCATGCATCACCTTGATCGAGTCAAGGGTAAGCTACAAGCCTACAATAACGGGTGTGAATATATATGTATAAGGTTTCTTCATATTTGTAATCCGTTTATTAACTATGAGCTGCTAAATTTAAATATTTATATTTCACTGGTCCAGTTTTAATTAATCAATCATGTAAATATCTATTTCATCATGATTATTTAATATTATAATGTAGTAATGTGTATATAAATTAATAAACAATTACATTTGACATTATGCATGCATGCATTATTATTTAATATTAAAAATTTGTAAGATATATATATATATATATATATATATATATATATATATATATATATATATATATATATATATATAAATTACGTCAAGTTAACTGAACTTTTCAAATCTATTGAAATGATTGATTTAATCTTATATATGTCAAGTTAAAAATTCAACCAAACGACATATCAATCTTCTCTCTCTTCAAGCCAAAAAAAAAAAAAACCCTTCTTACTCCTCGCAAATCTCACACCCTAAATTGATCAAACCCTGACATATCTCTCTGATCAAACCCTAATTAACCACCGAAAACTCTCATTCTCCACCTCTCTAATAAAACCCCAGTAGCCGGTCTACCACAATCAAACCCGTGAGTCGAGGGGAGCAATGGTTTCCATGGAATTGATAACTGTTAGCTAGAAAGAAGAGGAAGGAGGTGGGGGATTCTTTAGCTATTAATTGAATTATAATAGAAATTCTATAAATAATTAGATATTGTTTTATAATGCGAACTGTTAGCTTATACCAGTTTGATGGTGCAAGGACGACGAGGTAATGTCTCCAGGGACTCATTCAACATAACATATCTCAGAATATCAGTGAAACGCATTGTCTCTACTGAGTTGAATTTTGGTCTCTGAGAAATCCTGTAGTAATGTCCAAAGTAGAAGGCGACATGCTCAGGAAATGTAAGGGTACCTTGTGTTTCAGGGTCTGAGTAGGTTTTCTCGTATATTTTCTCCAGAATGAAATAAGGTGGCTGATTTTTCAAGTAGTAAGAAAACAATATGTAGGGAATCTTAGAATTTTACGTGGCAAAAAAGATAGAAATCAGTCCACTTGGCATGTTGCAGTTTTGATCGACAGAACCATCGAATCTAGTAGATTTTTTTTTTAATATATATATATATATATATATATATATATATATATATATAAAATTTTAATAATTATTATATTAATAATTATAGGGCTCGAATATAAGAACACAAAAAGAGCAAGATAATGACTTACCTACTTAGATGGTTTATTTATATTAGATTATTGATATCATTTAAGAGATCTTATTTTATTTTATTTTTTAAAAAATAACTTATACGGTTAAGTTAATCTCTGATTTTTTCTGTCAACTTGTAGAAAAAGAAAATGAAAAAAATGGAAGCACAAAAGTTAACTTCAACCCGAAATTATTATACTGGTTTGATGTAACCGAGATTAATCAGAATAATATTATTTTAAAAAATAACTAATTCAAAACACTTTTTATTGAATCAACTTTTATATGGTTTTTTTTTAAAAAAAAAAAATGAACTCTGATACAAACTAAATTTAATGTGTTTAATATTAAAATATAAAATATTTTTAAATTAAAAATATATTATATATTTAATGTTAACACATTGAAATTACTAAAAAAAAATTCTAAAAAACATTATTTACTATTCATTAAAATAAATATAGTAATGATAAAAATTACTGCTCTCAGGGTGAGTCCAATGACAGTAGTCATTTTAAAGAGTCAAATCTGTAAATAACCATAAAAAAATATTTTATGAAAAAAAATGGAAAAACAATGTAATAAAAAAGAAGAAGCAAGAAACAAAAAAAATATGCTAAGACTGGAATTTGAGCCCGCACCCGCTCAAAAGACAGCCATAATGTCGCGTGCCTGGTCCAACTCGACTATCTCAATATATCGTTAGTAGTTCATGACAATATATATTAAAAGTAAGTTTTACTGTGGATTTGCATAATAAAACCGGGGTACATTTTATTAACCAATGTCGTCGCACCTCGTCGTGAGCGACATCATATTTATTTTCAACATAAAATATTAATTGTGTGTATTTTTTTATTATAATATAAATTTAATCAAAATAACAAATCTGTGTAGACTTCCTGTCAATTGCAAGTTTTCTATAAAATATATGAGTTTTAAATCAATATAAATTTATTTGTTTAGAAGTTTTCAATGAAATAACCAACATAAATTTAGTATCATCGTTGAAAAAGCAAGGAGATTCGGATATCTGAATTACTGAATTCACTGCATTAAAATTAGTTCATTTTATAATTCAATTTAAATCAAATAAAAAGAAAATATAAATTGTGAAAATACTTGCAATAATCAAATAATAAAAATAAGTAGTTAATTTTCTATCCGTAAAAAAACAAAAACGTAAATTGAAAATTCATTCTTATGTTATTGTCATTATCATTGTTGTAACAATTAAAATTATTATCAATATTACTGTTAAAATAATTAAAATCATTAAATTACCTGAAAAATCATTAAAAAGAAGCAAAAAAATCTTTATAAAAAATAATAAAGAAATAATGACTAAAATTATCATTATTATTACGCAAGCAATAAAATCATAAAAATCATTTGATTCAAATAACAAATAAAAATAATAGAAAACACAAAAAAAAAATAAAGGGAAAAATGGAGAAATATTAATTTTAAAATGATTAGCAACATAAAATAAAATTTCAAGATTAAACCACTTAAAAATAAAACCCCAATAAAAAAAAGACAAAAACAAAAAACTAAAACTAAAAGCATAAATACATAAATACGAATAAAGAAAATAAATATTGTCAAAGAAAATAAAGAATTAATATAAAATAAAAAATTCAAAAAATAAGGACCGAAATGAATAATAAAATATATAATTAATTTGAATTGAAGGATAAAATTGAAACAAATAAAAACCTTGGGTCCAAAATAAATAATGATATTTCTAAAGGTAATTTTGTGTAATTTTATTAAAAAAATTAAAATATGGAGGACTGAAATGAAAAGTAGCATATATGGCCATTTTCAATTGGAGGACCAAGTTAAAACAAATTAAAACCTCTGCACCGAAAAAATTAAAGTAATAAAAAAGAATAAAAAATCAAAAGAATAAGGACTGAAATAAATACTTGTATATATAATCAATTTTAATTGAAGGGCATAATTGAAAATAATTGAACTTTCAATTAAAAAAATCAGGAATAAAATCAAAATCAAAACCTAAGGAACTAAAGTAAACATTTGACATACATTAGGGACTTATACATAATTGCGTGCGGTCGGAGAGAGAAAACAGATAACCGACACAAAATTATTTGTAGAAGTTTATTCAAACACCTACGACCGTAACACGCCACGATGGTGGACAGAGGATATGGAGGTGCAACACATGACACAATAAAAGTTAATTTTTGACAATCTAAAAGTGCTGCACGCGCCGCCCCAAGGAGGCATCCGCTTGAAATACTGCGGGCACGTCGGAACAACACGCCTGGAGTATCTCAGGAAAAAAATAATAGTATAATGGTTAATGACCTACACACCCTTGTAGCTATTGATTTTCACGAAAAAAACCTGGACAGAAAATGCGGTGCTACCCTCAGTTACCACACACTGTATTGTCTTTATTGGGGTTTAGTTCTATCGTTGCACTATTTAAATATTTAGAAAAAAACGAAAGAACCCTTGGTCCCTGTGTTAATTTTTTATCGTTTTCAGGGGTTAGTTACGTCATTTTATTGCACAATAAATCCTGAAATATCATTTATGGCCTGAGAAAAATTCAAAAATACCCCTAGTCCTGAGGGTTAATTTTTTTGAAAAATGATAATTTTTATTGTTGCAATGAATAGTAACCTCAATTTATGTTAACAGTAAAAATAGCTACAGTAATTGTCTGACACGGTTTATATACATAGTAATACACACGCGCACACATACACAACCAATGTCCCCTCTCATCCCCCACTGACAGCGCACGCACACCCCCCCTTTTCAAAGCCATTCTTCTCTTCACCCATCCACGCACCCACATCCATTTTCAAAGCCATTCTTCTCTTCACCCATCCACGCCGACATCAAAAACACCAAGCCCAGCAACCTCCATTAACTTTCCTTATCCCTTTCCCCCACCAATCCTCCCTGTAATTCCCACACCTTTTATGACTCTTCCCAAAAGAACTGAGCCACAACTTCCATTTTCACGGTCTCACCAACTCTTGCAAACAACTTAAAGAAGGAGACACTCCATGAGGCTGCGTCTCAACACCTGTTGTTGTTAATTTAAAACAGTTATTTTTTTAGTGGGATCCATAGTAAAAAACCGGGATCCTGTTTGGTAGTGGCTGTGTTTAACTCTGTGGTTCAACATAAATGCAGTATGAATCGCGAAGCCAAATGACATCTAAATTTAATGTGTTTAATATTATAATATAAAATATTTTTAAATTAAAAATGTATTATATATATTTAATATTAACACATTGAAATTACTAAAAAAAACTCTAAAAAAAATTATTTAATATTCACTAAAACAAATATAATAATGATAAAAATTACAGCCCTCAGGACAAATAGCACTGCTCCGGCATGCTTTATAACTGGAAAAGGAAAGAAGGAAAAAGCCAGCTCACACGTGTCTTCTCTTTTGACCGGAACCAGAGAGAGAGGATTTAAAAGGCATCCTATCAATACGCAGCGACTTGTCTGAGCCCACATGGCCCAAAAAAGAAGAGCAATCGAGACTTATTGGGCCTGTATGACGAAGGCCTAGAAACTCGACCCATTATCGATGACCGCAAAGAAAGAGTTCAAGGGGTCTCGGACACTCAGCGGAGAGGAAGAAATTGGGGAGACTGGCAGCGGTGGCGCCATCGAGACCCAATGGTGCTGGTGGTGGGCAACGGCAAGCATGGCCCCATTAGTGTGGGGCGTTTCAGCATATAAAAGAGGCCTCCCTCTTTGTGGGTTCCGCCGCCTCTGCTTCCATTGCTTCCCTTCAAGCCTCTGGCATTCACAAGGTACAAGAATTTATAGAACTGGGCGCAAATATGAAGACTGGACTTGGGGTTCCTCCAAGAGCTGCAAAAGAGTAAGTTGCTTTCTCTCTTTTATCATCTGTCTACTCTTTTTATTGAATCCCAAAAACATACTTTTTAAATAATTTACGAAAGCAAACAACCTTAATTATCTACCAGTTTGGAATTCCTTAGAGCAAACCCACCCAAAATCCACAACCAAACAGTACTCATTAAATCAGATCTCATATGAATCCGGCATCAATTGGCCTTGCAATCATCCAGCTGAGAACGACAACAATTTCTTTCACCTGTCTCTCTCGGCCACGGCAACCGCCCTGTGGCACGGTCAACAGTTAGCTTTCACCAAAAATAAAATAAACTTCATCCTTTGTCGTTTTCTCCTTACTCTTCTTGCGTAACCTCTTCTTTTCCTTTGTTTTGTTTATTTACTTGTCGGGTCGAGCATAACAGGTGACGAAAGGAAAGAGTTGTGCATGAATTATCATTGAAGTGAAATGCATGCTTGTCGAGCCAAAAGTAAAGAAGGCCCCCATTAGATCACCTAGCAAAGAGACATTTTAGTCTGCTAGTCAATGTTTTGAGTTCATTTTATTATCAAAGAAAAAGATTCTCTTTTTTATAATAAAAACATGTATTACAATAGTTTTTTTTTCCCGCATGATTAAATTAAAAAAATATAAAGAGAACTCCACGCTATGAGATTAGATATCTTCACATGCACGTCTATCTTTTAGTTTTTCATTGTAGTTTGTATTTAGCGTTAACAACTCTTTATTTTTATTTTATTTTTTATCATTTATTAGTTTATCTAATTTTCAATTTGTTTTATTAAATTCAAGCATCAACCTACCAAACCAATATCATTGGAGTTTTTTTAATGTCTTTTTCCAAAACATCGTTGTCATTTAGAGCATAAGTTGAACACCAATATAATAGATCAATACCAACTTTGTGACCTAAAGGTTGACTCGTCCAATTCATAAACTAGATCTTATAATTATGGTAAGAAATCTAAATTGATCACAAAAGATTATATTTATTTTTATAAAACTTGAACACTAAAAGGAAGTTAAATTGATGATATTTTGAACTCATTGCTATTATATCATAGTCTTAAATTTAGACGAGTGAGACAAAGTTAGATTGCATATAAATCAGCGAAATAAAAAGTATAATTACAAAATTTAATCGGACCTAGCGGATCAATTTGGTGTTCTATCAACTCAAAACTTGGTCAATTAATATTGACATAGTTTTACTATGAATTAATATTTTTATATGATAATAATTTAGTTTTTCTTGTTGTAAATCATGGTTCACTAATTCATGGAATGCATGTGGTTTTATTGGTCAATTATGAATTCATGGATAGATTTGTAAGTAAATTTATGGATGAATAAGAAAAACTAAGTGCAAGAAAAGGCCTAAGATGCACAAAATGATTGACTTGACAAAAAAAATTCCTAGTTTTAATCCAAATACTGATTTTTGCTCATATTTTACTAGTAGATTCAAATACTAGTTTTATATAGATGGTTATCTTGATATTATAAGCAGAGATCTAAAAAGCTTTTTGTTCTATTTTTTTTTAATAAGAAAATATCTTTACACTAACAAAAGAAAACGAGTCTTGGATTCCAAACAAACTTTCTCGATTAGTTTGTGGTTATACCATCTTGTTAAGTAAATTTTTATATTTTTTTTATTAATATAGATTTTCGAATTAACTTTGTAAAGTTAATAAGAATATTAACTAAAATATAAAAAATATTAGTGCTTTATTTTATAGTGCAGTGTAGCATGTGAGTTGATTTAGTGTTAATTTCAATAATGTATAGATTATTTTACCCTTAATAACATCGGTTGTATTTATTAATGGCTTAGGATAATTTTGATTTTTTTATCTCATTTAAAAAATATATATGTATTCTCATCCCACATGTCATGTCATATCTATCTATATATATATTCTCATCCCACATGTTCATATCAAATTCTATTATAATCTTTCGTATTTATATATTCATGTTAGGTATATGTGGGCAGACATGATGATGACGTAGCCATATATATATATATATATTCTCATCCCACATGTTCATATCAAATTCTATTATAATCTTTCGTATTTATATATTCATGTTAGGTATATGTGGGCAGACATGATGATGACGTAGCCATGGAAGGATTGTTTATTTATTTATTGTGGTTTCAGCTTTCAGAGAATGAATTTGGTTCCTACTGCTTAGCTTTTCTCCCATACGTGCATAGACTGTAATTTTAAATAAAAAATCTCTTTATTTGTTTTAGTTCTATTTTTTTTCATTTCAGTTTTATTTTTTTTATTATAATTTTTTATTTTATTTTAGTCCTTATTTGTAAAAAAAATTATTTAGTATTAATTCATTTGATTTTCTCAATTCTTTTTTACAAATAAATTTATATAAATTAAAAAATATATATTTTATAGAAAATAGGAGAAATTCTACATTAATTTATTATTTTGTTCAAATTTATATTATAATATTTTTTTTATATATAATTAATATTTTTTATGTTAAAAAATTATAACTCCATCTATGACACAGGTAAGTGATTATTGAAAACTATATTTTATGTGGGCGTACGTCGTCTTCTTCTTCTTCGTCGTCTTAAATCTTAATTATAAACCCAAAATGTAATCATAGTGGTGTCAAGTTGCGTCACCATGGAAGCTTCACCGTGGATCAACCCCGCTCTACTCCCAAGGTTTGATAGCTGTATAAAAGAGTGTTCATACTCCCTTTTCATTATTTTTGTTCCAACAACTGAGAAAGCTTAAAGTTTTTCATTTTTACTTTTTTCTCAAGGTTATCTGGATTGTTTAAGTCAGTTTTTAAATATATTTAAAGAATTATGAATCTTTTAAAAATATCTATAGTCTATATAGAGGTGTCAACTACTACCATGGATGCGTCACCATGGATGCGTCACCGTGGGTCAACCACGCTCTACTCCCAAGGTCTGATTGCTGTATAAAAGAGTACTAACTCCATATGAACTCTACTCCCAAGGTATGATAGCTGTATAAAAGAGTGCTCACTCCATATGAAAGAGCACAGCACACACACACACAGAGACAGACAGAGTGAGAGACTGGATTCAACGTATCACGACAGCATCCAGGAAATCTACATCCTCTGCTTCTCAGGCATAGGTACTTCCATGCACTGTTTTTCTTCCCGGCTCATACTCCTTTGTTTCATTATTTTTGTTCCAACAACTGAGAAAGTTTAAAGTTTCCCAAATCACTGAAGGTTTCTTATAATTATTATTACTCCAAGTATTCCGATTAATGTCTGGTTATAGATCTCTTTTAATTAGATCAAAAACCCTGAGCCATATATTTGGCTTGCAGGGTTAGTAGAAGAAACCGAGCAAGCAACTAGTTGTTCCAAACGAGCCATCGTGTGATAAAAGTTTGATATGCCATGAAAGTCAGACTCTTGATAAATTTGATGGTTTTGCACAGTAGTGAGTTGTAGACCTGCCATCATGCCATTTTTCATGTTATGCTTTGACTATATCTTACACAAGTTTCGATAGATGGGTTGAGTTTTTGCTAGCGAGTATGTATGAAATTAATTCTCTTGAGAAGTTAATTTTGTAGCTAGTGATGACTGTTGTTTCATTTGTCACGCGAGCAGAGAACTTCCACAGATGGTAGAAAATGAATCAGCAAGCTCTTTCAATCTTGTTGAAAAAACATGCAATGAGATTGTACTTGGAATCCCAGAAGACTTGGAGACTACCTTTCGGCCAGAGGAATGTATCTACAAAGCTCCAGCTGCATTTCGCGATTTAAACGGAGCTGCCTACACTCCTCATGTAATCTCTATAGGTCCTTTCCACCATAATAGTGAAAACCTGAAGCCTATGGAAATTCAGAAGCAGAGGTATCTGAAAGAATTTTGTAAGAGATTGCGATGGCAACCACAGGAGCAAGTGCACAAATCCTTGAAAGAGCTCTTGAGCATCATTGAAGATCGTGAAGATAACATCAGACGCTGTTATGCAGCTAGTCCCTTTGAAATTAGAAGCGAACGGTTTCTGAAGATGATTCTGTTGGATGCCGTGTTCATCTTCGAGCTCCTCTTGAAGACTAAAGAATATTCGGGCGATCGCACCATGTATCAAGATGATTTCATCATAGGCAAGCCCTGGCTGAGAGCCGCGATTCAACGGGACTTTATACTGCTTGAAAATCAGCTTCCTTTCTTCATCCTGGAGGAATTATATAACCATGCCACCAGCACCAGCTACTGCAAGGTCACATATCCTCCCTTTCTGGACCTCTCCCGCCACTACTTTGAGAATTATGGTAAGAGCAAAACCTTGCCGGGTGAAACCAAGCAATACAAACCGTTGCATTTCACTGATCTGGTAAGGTATTTTCTGTCCTTCAAGCACCCAAAGTTAGAATCACCAGACGGAAAGCAATATAAACAGTCGCATTTCACTGATCTGGTAAGATGTTTTCTGCCCTTCAAGCGCCCTAAGTTAGAACCACCAGACGGAAAGCAAATTAAAAATCCTTATAGCGCAACCAAGCTGCACCAAGCAGGAATTAAGTTCAAGGCAAATTTGCGGGCTGAATGCTTGCTTGACATAAGAGCATGGGATGATAATATGAATCCAGCAATAAAAAAAGGCGAGTTGCATGTGCCACAACTTGAAATCGACAACTGCACCGAATGTCTCTTCCGAAACCTCATGGCCTTGGAACAGTGTCATTATCCAGGACAAGAGTTCATCTGCCGTTACGTTAAGCTATTGGATTTTCTGGTGGACGTGAAAAAGGATGTGGATTTGCTCATTGCAAATAAGGTTATTGTTAGCAGGCTTGGTGACAGTAAATCTGTGGCGAGCCTTATCAACACACTTTGCCTAGAAATAGTAGAAATCACTTCTGGTTACGATGCTCTCTCCGATCTGCTGAATAATTACTACGAGAGCTCCTGGAACAAAAACAAGGCTTACTTGGTAAGTGTGTATTTCCAAAATGTTTGGATCGGCACTGGAACTGTGATCGGATTAATCATCCTAGCCATCACCGTGACGCGGTTCATCCTGTTCTTTTTCCGCTAGCATTCCATGTTTTTGTTATGAAGAATAGGCTCGAGCTCGAGACCTCTGGAAAAGAAGACGACATGGATGCTGGTTGTTAGCTTCCTCAAATAAATTTGCGTCCCTCTGTATGACTTAATTACTGTGTGTCGCTCCTAGTACTGTTGTGTCTGTATCTTTGCCTGTAGAATTTTAATTGCCCTTGAAGTGAATTAAATTCCCATTCCAGCTGTAAGGTAACAGCAACTATTATTGAACTTAAAATGTTTGCTCATCTTTTTCTTCCTGTTCTTTAAGTCGTGTGGATAAAAACAAAATGGTGCCAACCACCTGGCCTGAGAAAAAGGACAAAACCAGAAAGGATCTGAAGGGGGACAGCTACACTTAAACAGAGGTGTCAATTTAGGTGATCGTGAAGGAACTTTTATACAAAATACACGACAAATAACGCACTTTCACCAGGTCTCGTTCGTTGATTTCCTAACCACATACGAACCCTTAAAATCCATCTACCAAAAAACATGTTTTTTTCATAAAACTTACAAAAATATATAGATATAATTTAACAAAAGAATAAAAATTTCCATGAAAAATCAAAAACCCAACAACATTTTCCCCGTAAAAACAATAAAGAATCTTTTTTTTCATCGATTCTTTTAGTTTCTAGTATACTTTTTGTTATTTGTTCCGATGAAAAGTGAAATGCATATTAATATTTTAAAAAACAAGTCAACGAATCAAGATTTGAAGTTAATTTGTTCACAAGTCCTATGACTTTCAAGTGCAAAACCCCTTTAAGTAACATAAAACATGCAAAATTTAATTAAAAAAAAATCGATTCCAAATAAATAAAAATTGAAGAATGTAAATTTCTAACTTTTCTAGCCGAGGAACTGGTTATTGAATGGAACTAAATTTAAGATATATGTGATTCGTTTAATCTCTTGTTATCTTAATTAAATATCCATCCTTAGTATCTCTTTTACTAATTTATTTGTGTCAAAAAAATTTCAAAATGCTTAGCAACAAGGTTTTTGTTAGTAAATAAATTTGTTAATAACTTGTCATTGCAATCTGTCCCCTCTTCTTCGCATTTATGATCATAATTCACGCAACTTGATGTTGAAGATTTTTTTTTTATTCGAGGAAATCTTATTTATCTTTAGATATTTTTTGTGAATCCTGGTTAAGTGATTAAAACATAGGTTATCCTAAACTCTTATAAAATAAGTGTATCCTGATTGAATCTTGAGACTTATAAAGTAGATTTCAAGTTTTTTACTGTCATGTTACATCTTTTCAGGACATGATGTTGAAGAGATCCTATGCCTACAAAGGTTTTTTATGGTATAAGTTAGAGGACTTTCTAATGTTTAATTAAGTATATTTATATAAGAAAATAATATTTTTAAAGATAAATACTTTGAAAATATACATGAAGTGGAGAATTGCGAGATGCACACCCCTTTACGTGAGCAGTTCATAATTCAAGATCTATTTATAATATGTAAACTTTTGAGGGTTTGAAAAGTTATTCTTTCCGTGTAAATTAATTTTATATCATAAACTATGTTTCACTCAATCTGTCTTAAAAAACAACAAAATGAAACACTTCTTTCCCGCTAGATTTATTGAGCTAAAATATGAAAGCTCAACGGACCATGAGAAACTTTCATTAGGGTGCTGGCCTAGTCCCAGACAAATGCCATCCTCATGGTGGTTAGGCCCAAGGGTGTCAGGCCCATAAACAAACTGTTGAAAGGATAGCCTGACGCGGGGGCCAGGGAAGTTGGTTTGGTGCTTATCGCATGTGTTTATTTTTTAGTGCCGTTATAATTGTTTTTCAAATTATTTTTTTATTTACAAATATATTAAAATGATGTTTTAAAAAAATATTATTTTGATATTAATACATCAATACACACACACACACAAATTTTTTCATTAACACTTTTAAAATACAATATCAAAAACTAATTAGGTATTCTAGTAATTTAAGTTAAACCAAAATTGTCAATAATTTACGAAAGCAAACAAACCTTAATTATTTATAAGTTTATCAATACTATTTTTGTTGTCATTTTGGTTTTCTATTGTTACAGAACATTTTAGTTTTGGAACGTTTCAACATATAATTTCGAGACTATACTATTCACAAATAATTAATCATATACTGTTTTATATAATTCAGATTACAGATTCAATCGAAGAAAAGAAACCTTATTGCACTTTACAACAGTAAAGCATGCGCGCGCACAAACAATAGAACCTTACTATCAATGATTTATAGACAACAATGATTCAAGGTGCGGCTCTGTATACTTGGGAACAAAGGTTTTATTACCACCCGACTCTAACTCGGATATCGATAGATCCTCTTTCCTCTGCTTCGATAACCTTTTGAAGAAACTTGGTTTATCCCCATCAAATGGATCTGGTTTCTTGGGAGTTTGGCTTAAGCTCAGAACACGCTGAAGGCAAACTTGAACAACATCATGCACTCTCACAAAGTACCACTCCTTACCAATAATCTCTACAACACCAGCTTTTGTTAAGGTTAGCAGAACAACTCGGTTTGGATTGGAAATACAGATCTGCAAAAGACCCAGCAGAAACCAGAGAATGAGATTTTGAGGTGAGGGGTCAGGGATTGAGATTTGCATTGAGGGATTACTGGATTAGGGATTGAGAGTTTGAGAGTTGATGGAAAATTTATTTTGGGTGCTGTGCTGTGTGTGTTAAGCAATGCGAAATTAACATATATGTCAGTTTTGATTTTGAGACTGAAACAGCGTATCCAGAATAATATCAAAATATTTTAGTCGGTATTTAATTGATATTTTTAAAATAAATCAGAATTAAAATCGAGATAAAAACGATACTGTTTTATCTCGATTTTTTTAATTGCATGAAATGTTCCGGCCATTTTAACTGGAACAAATCGGTATTAACAACTTGAACTTTAGAAATAGCAAAGCCACCCAAAATCCACAACCAAACAGAACTCATTAAATCAGATCTCATATGAATCAGGCATCATTTGGCCTTGCAATCGTCCAGCTGAGCACAGTCAACAGTTAGCTTTCACCAAAAATAAAACAATCCATCCTTATCTTTTTCTCCTCACTTTCCTTGCGTGACCTCTTCTTTTCCTTTGTTTTGTTTATTTACTTGTCGGGACGAGCATAACAGGTGACGAAAGGAAAGAGTTGTGCATGAATTATCATTGAAGTGAAATGCATGCTTGTCGAGCCAAAAGTAAAGTAGCCCCCCATGAGATCACCTAGCAAAGAGACATTTATTTTATTATAAAACAAAAGATTATTTTTTTCTTAATACAAACATATATTATTTCTTCTAATACATTTAAAATAAAGAGAGGATAGGATTGATACTGACATTTTTTTTTTATATAGAATTTTTTTTTTATATTTGTCACGTGATTAAATTAAAAAAAAATTAAAGAAAACTCCGTATTATGAGATCATATATCAGATATATGATCTAGCTTTTAGAATTTAGTGTTAACAACTGTTTTTTTATCATTTATTATTTTATGTAATTTTCAATTTAATTTATTAAATTCAATCATCAACTTACCAAAACAATGTCGTTTTAGTCTTTTGAATTTAGTTTTTCAAAACAATGTTGTCATTTAGAGCAAAAACTGAACAACAACGTAATAGATCAAGACCAGCTTTCTCACCCAAAGGTTGACATATCCAGTTGAATTATTTTAGTCGAACGATGGTTAGTAAAACAGTGTAGTTTTTCATTTTTACTATTTTTTCAAGGTTAACTAGCTTCTTCAGGGTTAGATTTAAATTTCTTTAAAGAATTATAAATCTTTTAAAAATAAGATATTTTTAAAAGATATTCTATAATAATATTTTTAATTAGAGATTTTGTATATCGATAAAAATCATGTTTTATTTGGGCGTACGTTTTTTTCTTCTTCTTAATTATATACACAAAATCTAATCATGGAGGTGTCAAGTTGCGTCACCATGGATGCGTCACCGTGGGTCAACCCCGTTCTCCTCTCAAGGTCTGATAGCTGTATAAGAGTGTACTACCTCCATATGAAAGAGCACAAAACACACCCACACACGGACAGAGACACAGAGCGAGAGATTGGATTCAACGTATCAGGACAGCATCCCGGAAATCTATATCCTCTGCTTCTCGGGCATAGGTACTTCCATGCACTGTTTTCCCTCCCGGTTCATACTCCGATCCCTTGTGTCATTATTTTTGCTCCAACAACTGAGAAAGTTTAAAGTTCAATAATCACTGAAGATATCTTATGGTTATTATTACTCCAAGTATTCCTACTGAAGTCTGGTTATAGCTCTTTTTATTTAGATCAAAACACCAAGAACTAAACTGCTAGCTGCTTGTTTGTTTCAGCACCTTCTCTTTACTCTACCTGACTTGTTAAAATGCTTATAACAACCCTGATCAGCCATATATTTGGCTTGCTGGGTTAGTTGAAGAAACCGAGCAAGCAACTAGTTGTTCCCAACGAGCCATCGTGTGATAAAAGTTTGATATAACATGAAAGTCAGACTCCTGATAAATTTGATGGTTTTGCACAGTAGTGAGTTGTAGACCTGCCATCATGCCATTTTTCATGTTATGCTTTGACTATATCTTAATCAAGTTTCAATAGATGGGTTGAGTTTTTGCTAGCATGTATGAAATTAATTGTTTTGAGAGGTTAATTTTATATATAGCTAGTGATGATTGTTGTTTCATTTGTCACGCGAGCAGAAAACTTCCACAGATGGGAGAAAATGAATCAGCAAGCTCTTTCGATCTTGAAAAAACATGCAAAGAGATTGTAATTGGAATCCCAGAAGAGTTGGAGACTACCTTTCGGCCAGAGGAATGTATCTACAAAGCTCCAGCTGCATTTCGCGATTTAAACGGAGATGCCTACACTCCTCAGGTAATCTCTATAGGTCCTTTCCACCATGATAGTGAAAACCTGAAGCCTATGGAAATTCAAAAGCAGAGGTATCTGAAAGAATTTTTTAAGAGATTGCGATGGCAACCAGAGGAGCAAGAGCACAAATCCTTGAAAGAACTTTTGAGCATCATTAAAGATCGTGAAGATGACATCAAACGCCGTTATGCATCTAGTTCTCCTAAAATTAGTAGCGATCAGTTCGCGAAGATTATTCTATTGGATGCTGTGTTCATCTTCGAGCTCTTCTTGAAGAATAAAGAGTATTCGGGCAATCGCACCATGTATCAAGACGATTTCATCATAGGCAAGCCCTGGCTGAGAGCCGCGATTCAACGGGACTTGATATTGCTTGAAAATCAGCTTCCTTTCTTCATTCTGAAGAAATTATATAACCATGCCAACGGCTACTGCAAGGCCAAATATCCTCCCTTTCTGGACCTGTCCTGCCATTACTTTGAGAATTATGGTAAGAACAAAACCATGCCGGATGAAACCAAGAATTATAAACCGTTGCATTTCACTGATCTGGTATATTTTCTGTCCTTCAAGCACCCAAAGTTAGAATCACCAGACGGAAAGCATATTAAAATGCAAAATTTACAATAAAAAAATATATCGTTTTTTGTGTTGTTTTCGTGCATACGTCCAATATGCTAACATATTTTGAATTTTTTCTTTCTTTCAAAGAAAATATATATTATCTCGGAGTTTGAAGAAAAAATAGTTTTAGCATTGTATTTCGTAAGCAAAAAAATCATCTTCCCACATTTATGAATTCTGCAACATGTTTGTAAAATCCAAAGGGTATGGGCCAATATTAAAAAAATATTCAAAATCTTATTTTTAGGGATTTGTATTATTCACTGTTGATATTGAGATAAATAAATCATAAAGGGGTTAATATCTAAAATATTGGCAGGAATAATTCGCTATTATTTACTGTTAGTGTTTGAATAAATAAATCTTAAAGGGGTTAATATCTAAAATATTGGCAGGAATAATTTGTCATTATTCACTGTTGATATTTGGATAAATAAATCCTAAATGGGTTAATATCCAAAATATTGGCGGGGATGATTCGGTATTATTTACTGTTGGTATTTGAATAAATAAATCCTAAAGGGATTAATATCCAAAATATTGGCGGGGATAATTTGCTTTTATTCACTGTTGATATTTGGATAAACAAATTCTAAAGTGGCTAATATCTAAAATATTAATGGGATAATTCATCGTATTCACCGTAAATATTTGGATAAAGGAATCTTAAAGTGATAAATATCCAAAATATTTTTGTAGGAATAATACACTATCATCATTTAGCTAGTATATTCCTTAAAAGATCAAAACCATAGCAAATTATAAGTAAACCAAATGTCAAGGAGCTTGCTTTAGGTAGGATGTACTAGAAGTGCTAAAACCTTCCATTTACGCAATCAGTCCCTTGCCTTAAAATCTCTGAAAGACCAGTTTTTGGTTTTCTAATATTTATAATACTAGGTGGTGACTATATTTTCCACAAAAATAAAGATAATAACCCTGACATGAATTTCCCCGCTCATGGGGAGGGTTGCCGTGACACCGCGTTCTCTCAGAGGGTGCGACAATTATTATTTAATATTATAAAACAGTAATATGTATATAAATTAATAAACAATTACATTTGACATTATGTATATATGCATTATTATTTAATATTAAAAAATAGTAATATATATATATATATATATATATATATATATATATATATATATAGTATTTTTAAATCATGAATGATATCTTTATTTTTTTAAAATTATCTTATAATTTAGTCTATTTTATATTCATAAGAGATACAAACTGTATTTTTTTCAAAATACAAAGTACAAGTATAAAAATAACTAAACTATATAATTATCATGGCAATTTTCCCTTTTTTAAGGTAGGTATATAATAGATTTTTTTTTCTTTCTAAACAAATAGAATCCAAAGCTAATAACGGTGATTCCAGCTTTGTGGTTTCGTTTTCTAGGTCAAGGCTGTGAGTGGATACGATCTGGCATGGCTTGCGTGCTCAAGATTTATAATGAATAAAAGCAACTAGATTTATGCCCCGATTGTTTGCTGGAAAATGATTTCTTTTTGAAAAGTGAATTACAGGGAAAATGAATTCCTAAAAAATAAATTCCTAGAAAGTGAATTCCGATGTTTGATAGTGTTATGGAAAATAAACTGAAAAACACTTTCCAGTGTTTGTTTATGTTATGGAAAATGATCTGGAAAATAATTTATTAATATTTTTTTTTCAAGTTTATTAAAATAATGAGGAACAAATCTTACAAATTAAAAAGTTGAATGAGAATGAAATTGAAAAAAAAATATAATTTCATAAATTATCTCAAATAAAATAAATAATAATCAAAATAATAGAGATCAAATCTAAAAAAAAAAATTAAAAAATAAAAGGTGAATAAATTAAAATAATAATAATTAACATTTCATAAATTATTTCAAATAAAATAAGTAACAATAAAAAAAATAAGGACCAAATTTGATAGATAAAAAATTTCAATAAAAAAATGATAAGAAAAAAGCAATACAATTATAAAAATAAGAACCAAAATTAATATAAAAATTAAATTTTAAGAGATGGAATTGAAAAATAAATATTCAAAACAAATTATATATAGCAATCAAAAGTTTAGGGATCAAATTTGATATAATCAACAAATAATGATATTTCTAAATTTTTCACAACTTCCGGAAACTGCTTTCCGCCCAAATTTTCCGGAAAACACTTTCTTGAAAACCAAGCCAAATTCTTCTTTGACTGGAAAGTGTTTTCCGTTGACTAACTTTCCGGAAGATAAACAAACACAGGAAAGTTTGGAAAGTGGTTTCCCGGAAAGTGAATTCCGGGAAACAAACGGGGCCTTATGTTACATTGTGATTGTATTTATTTTTTAAAAGTATTTTTTATTTAAAATTATATTGAAATAATTTTTTTAAATAAATTTTTAATATATACACATAAAAATAATCTAAAAATATCAATTTTTTTTTTAATTTTAAGTAAATTATATATTTTTTTTCTAAAATTATTTTTAAAATATAATATCAAATATACCTCAAGATTACATCGTTAAACTCACAAAATGAGATGCAAACTTTGCAAAGTTTAATAATATATTTTTTAAAATTATTTTTTATTTAATTAAATATATTTTTAAAAATATACCATAATGCAATGCTGAAATATTTTTTTATACCACTATAACAATATAAAATAAAAAATAAAATAAATATTCAACTCTAAATCTAAATACACATATAATATAGTGATCAAATTAAAAAAAAAAAACAAGGTGTTAAATAAAATAAAAAATTACTAATATAATTTATAGTGCAAATGGGCGTGGAAACGTTTTCCACACGTCTATTAATTTTATACTCAATACTATGAGCTAGAGGGAAAATTTCTTGAGAATTCCCTTTAATGGCTCTATCCAAGGATAGACGTTCGGACACGAGTGTGATAAAAAAAAAGGGGATAATTAAATTCTTAAAATAGGAAAATAGAAACTGATAGAGAAACCATCAGACAGATTCTTTCTATAATTAAATTATAATAATTTAGTTTTTTTTTTTTTTTTTTTTGTTATAAATCATAGTTCACTAATTCATTGAATGTAAGTGGTTTTATCAGTCAATTGTGAATTCATGGATAGATTTGTAGGTAGATTTATGGATCAATAAGAAAAACTAAGTGCAAGAAGAGGCCCAAGATGCACACAGTGATTGACTTGGCAAAAAAAGTTCCTCGAGTTTTAGTGCCTGTTTGAGAGTGTGATTACGATTGTTTTTAAAAATATTTTTCGTTTAGAAATATATCAAAATAATATTTTTTTATTTTATAAAAATTATTTTTGATATCAGCACATCAAAATGATTTAAAAATATTTTTTTTTAATTTAAAATAAAAAATAAAAATAAAAATAAAATTTTTTAATTTTTTTTATAAACACTTTCCAATAGGAATGCTAAATAAATAATTAATCCAAATACTGAATTTTGCTCATATTTTACGAGTAGATTCAAATACTAATTTTATATAGGTGGTTATCTTGATGTTATGAGCGGAGATCTAAAAAGCATTTTATTTTATTTTTTTATTAAAAAAATATGTTTACACTAACCAAATAAAACATGCCTTGAATTCCAAACAAAACTTCTCGTGGTTATATCATCTTGTTAAGTAAATTTATATATTTTTTATTAATATAAATATTTGAATTAATTTATATATATCTTGATCAATTCTACATAGTTTAAAATAAAATTAACGAGAAATCATATTTAATGTGGGCGCACGTTTTCTTTTCTTCTTCTCCCTAATTATACACGCGAGATCTAATCATAGAGGTGTCAAGTTGCGTCACCATGGATGCTTCCGAGGGTCAACCCCGCTCTACTCCCAAGGTCTGATAGCTGTATAAAAGACCCCCCCCCCCCCCCCCCCCGGTTCACACTTCCTTTTCATTATTTTTGTTCCAACAACTGCGAAAGTTTAGAGTTTTTCATTTTTTTTTTCAAGGTTATCTAGCTTGTTTAAGTCAGTTTTTATATTTATTTAAAGAATTATAAATCTTTAAAATTTATTCTATAACAGTATTTTTAATTAGAGATTTTGTATATCGGAAAAAATCATATTTTATCTGGGCGTACGTTTTTTTCTTCTTCTTAATTATACACAATCTAATCAAAGTGGTGTCAGGTCAACTAACACCAGAGCTGCGTCCCCATGGATGCGTCACCGCTGGTCAACGCCCCTCTACTCCCAAGGTCTGATAGCTGTATAAAAGAGTACTAACTCCATGTGAAAGAGCACAAAACACACAGAGAGACAGACAGAGAGTGAGACACTGGATTCATCGTGTCAGGACAGCATCCAGGAAATCTATATCCTCTGCTTCTCAGGCATAGGTACTTCCATGTACTGTCCCCCCCATATGGTTCATACTTCCTTGTTTCATTATTTTTGTTCCAACAACTGAGAAAGTTTAAAGTTCCCAAATCAATGAAGGTTTCTTATAATTATTATTACACCAAGTATTCCGATTAAAGTCAGGTTATAGCTCTTATTTAGATCAAAAACCCTGAGCCATATATCTGGCTTGCTGGGCTAGTAGAAGAAACCGAGCAAGCAACTAGTTGTTCCACACGAGCCATCGTGTGATAAAAGTTTGATCTGCCATGAAAGTCAGACTCCTGATAAATTTGATGGTTTTGCACAGTAGTGAGTTGTAAACCTGCCATCATGCCATTTTTCATGTTATGCTTTGACTATATCTTAATCAAGTTTCAATAGATGGGTTGAGTTTTTGCTAGCATGTATGAAATTAATTGTTTTGAGAAGTTAATTTTATATATAGCTAGTGATGACTGTTGTTTCATTTGTCACGCGAGCAGAAAACTTCCACAGATGGGAGAAAATGAATCAGCAAGCTCTTTCGATCTTGAAAAAACGTGCAAAGAGATTGTAATTGGAATCCCAGAAGAGTTGGAGACTACCTTTCGGCCAGAGGAATGTATATACAAAGCTCCAGCTGCATTTCGCGATTTAAACGGAGCTGCCTACACTCCTCAGGTAATCTCTATAGGTCCTTTCCACCATGATAGTGAAAACCTGAAGCCTATGGAAATTCAGAAACAGAGGTATCTGAAAGAATTTTGTAAGAGATTGCGATGGCAACCAAAGGAGCAAGTGCACGTATCCTTGAAAGAACTTTTGAGCATCATTGAAGATCGTGAAGATAACATCAGACGCTGTTATGCAGCTGGTTCCTGTACAATTATTTGCGATCGGCTTCTGAAGATGATTCTATTGGATGCCGTGTTCATCTTTGAGCTCTTCTTGAAGAGTGAAGAGTATTCGGGCGATCGCACCATGTATCAAGATGATTTCATCATAGGCAAGCCCTGGCTGAGAGCCGCGATTCAACGGGACTTGATACTGCTTGAAAATCAGCTTCCTTTCTTCATTCTGGAGGAATTATATAACCATGCCACCGGCTACTGCAAGGCCAGATATCCTCCCTTTCTGGTCCTCTCCTGCCACTACTTTGAGAATTATGGTAAGAACAAAACCTTGCCTGGTGAAACCAAGCAATATAAACCGTTGCATTTCACTGATCTGGTAAGATATTTTCTGTCCTTCAAGCACCCGAAGTTAGAATCACCAGACGGAAAGCATATTAAAAATCTTTATAGCGCAACCAGGCTGCACCAAGCTGGAATTAAGTTCAAGTTATTGCCGGATGGATGCTTGCTTGACATAAGAGCATGGAATGAAAATGTGAAGTCAGGAATAAAAAAAGGCGAGGTGCATATGCCACAACTTGAGATCGACAACTGCACCGAATGTCTCTTCCGAAACCTCATGGCCTTGGAACAGTGTCATTATCCAGGAGAAGAGTTCATCTGCCGTTATGTTAAGCTATTGGATTTTCTTGTGGACGTGGAAAAGGATGTAGATTTGCTCATTGAAAATAAGGTTATTGTTAGCAGGCTTGGTGACAGCAAATCTGTGGCGAGCCTTATCAACACCCTTTGCCTAGAAATAGTAGAATTCACTTCTGGTTACGATGCTCTCTCCGATCTGCTGAATAATTACTACGACAGCTCCTGGAACAAAAACAAGGCTTACTTGGTAAGTGTGTATTTCCACAATGTTTGGATAGGAACTGGAACTGTCATCGGATTAATCATCCTAGCCATCACCGTGACGCGGTTCATCCTGTTCTTTTTCCGCTAGCATTCCATGTTTTCGTTATGAAGAATAGGCTCGAACTCGAGATCTCTAGAAAAGAAGGCGAAATGGATGCTAGTTGTTAGCTTCCTCGAAATAAATTTGCATCCCTCTGTATGACTTAATTACTGTGTCGCTCCTAGTACTGTTGTGCCTGTGCCTGTGTCCGTCGAATTTTAATTTCCCTGGAAGTGAATTAAATTCCCATTCCTGCTGTAAGGTAACAGCAAATATTATTGAACACAAAATGGTTGCTATCTTTTTCTTCCTGTTCTTTAAGTTGTGTGGACAAAAACAAAATGGTGCCAACCACCTGGCCTGAGAAAAAGGACAAAACCAGAAAGGATCTGAAGTGGGACAGCTCCTCTTAAACAGAGGTGTCAATTTAGGTGATCGTGAAGGAGCTTTTATATTAAAGATACGACAGACAAAGCACTTTGACCAGGTCTCGTTCGTTGATGTCTTGACTGGTTCGTGTTAAAAAGCAGAGAGACTATAATACAACACTGAACCTGATGTTCGAGTTCAATGGGCTCTCTGATATTTGATATTTTGATTCATACGATCATGTCACAACTTATCGAATTAAATGTTCGGACAACCTCACTCTAAAAGAGGCCCTACGTCTTCCATTTGCAATGTCATTTCCCATTTCAAGTCCGATCGATTCAGGCTTTATTCTTTTCCATGGGCTGCTGTGAAAAAATAATGCATGATGACGATGTACGTACAACCTTTCCAGGTCCCGGTGTTCCAAGGTTTTCTCTCTACCTGTATTTTACCAGGAAGAAGATTGACAGAACCTCGAGAGAGGTTGTGCAGCAGAAAATGTCCACTTGTGTTTGAAAACCAAAATTTCCACCGTCATTTTAATTTGTGTTTGCATTGTAAAAGTAGATAGCACGTAACGTGGTCAACGCCACCCCCATCCACCACCTTATTCAAGTCAAGGGTAAGCTACAATTCCGGGTGTTGAAAATATATGCATAAGGTTTCTTCATATTTATAATCCATTTATTAACTATGAGCTGCTAAATTTAAATATTTACATTCACTCGTCCAGTTTTAATTAATCAATAATGTAAATATTTATTTCATCATCATTATTTAATATTATAAAATAGTAATATGTATATAAATTAATAAACAATTACATTTGACATTATGTATGTATGCATTATTATTTAATATTAAAAATAGCAAGATATATATATATATATATATATATATATATATATATATATCTGTGTGTGTCTGTGTGTGTGTATTATGTTAGATTAAAAAAACAGACAATTACATTTTAAAACCCCAGTAGCCGATCTACCACAATCAAACCCGTGAGTTGAGTGGAGCAATGGTTTCCATCGAATTGATAGCAATCAGCTAGAAAAAAGAGGAAGGAAGTGAGGGATTCTTTAGAGTTATTAACTGAATTATAATAGAAATTCTATAAATAATTGTATATTGTTTTACAATGCGAAGTGTTAGCTTATACCAGGTTGACGATACATGCAGGGACGACGAGGTAATGTCTCTGGGGACTCATTCAACGTAACATATCGTAGAAAATCAGTGAAACGCTTTATTTCTACTGAGAAATCCTGTAGTAATGTCCAAAGTAGAAGGCGACATGCTCAGGAAATGTAAGGGTAGCTGATTTTGTCCAGAATGAGACAAGGTAGCTGATTTTCAAGTAGTATGAAAACAATATTATGCAGGTAATCTTAGAATTTTATATAGCAAAAAAGATAGAAATCAGTCCACTTGGCATGTTATAGTTTTGATCCACAGAACTATCGAATCTCTAACTTCTTTGTAGTAGACTATTTTTTTTTAAATTAATCTACGTGTCTGGAATAATTTTAGTGTATCTTTGCTAATCTCATGAGTTCTAAAATTAAAAACTATACAGACTTTCAGTGATTATTATATTAAAAATTATAGGGCTCGAATTTGAGATCATAAAAAGAACAAACTCTTTAATCCTAAACTTTTACAAATAAGTTACCTACTAGATGGTTTATTTGTATTAGATTCTTGATATCATTTAAGAGATCTTATTTTATTTAAAAAAAATATTAAGTTAATCTCTGATTTTTTCTGTCAACTTGTAGAAAAGGAGAATGAATAAAAATGGAAGCACAAAAGTTAACTTCAACACAATATTATCATACTGATTTGATATAACTGAGATTATTCAAAATAATATTATTTAAAAAAAAAACTAATTCAAAGCAACTTTTAATTGAATCGACTTCTAATTTTTTTGTTTTGGTAAAATGAACTCTGATCCAAACTAAATTCAATGTGTTTATTATTATAAAGAAAAGAGCCAGCCCCAAACGTGTCTTCTCTTTTGACCGGAACCAGGGAGAGAGGATTTAAAAGGCCTCCTATCAATACGCAGCGACTTGTCTGAGCCTACATGGCCGAAAAAAAAGAAGAGAAATCGAGACTTATTGGGCCTGTATGAGGCCTAGAAACTCGACCCATTATTGATGACTGCAAAGCAAAGAGTTCAAAGGGGTCTCGGACACTCATCGGAGAGAAAGAAATGGGGGAGAATGGCAGCGGTGGCGGCTTCGAGACCCAATGGTGCTGGTGGTGGGCAACGGCAAGCATGGCACAATTAGGGTGGGGCATTTCAGCATTCAAAAGGGGCTACGCGGGTGACTCTCGTCTCATGCCCTTAAAAGCGTTCGCCGTTGCCTCCCTCTTTGTTGGTTCCGCCGCCTCTGCTTCCATTGCTTCCCTTCAAGCCTCTGGCATTCACAAGGTACAAGATTTTATAGAATTGGGAGCAAATATAAAGACTGGACTTGGGGTTCCTCCAAGAGTTGTAAAAGAGTAAGTTGCTTTCTCTCTTTTATCATCTGTATACTTTTTTTATTGAATCCCAAAAAATTACATTTGTACTACCATTGATTGTTGTTTATCATTTTTTGTTAGAAAAGCTGATGATCGATGAAAAGGGGCATCAAGAATTTTGGAGATGTATGCAGTTTCGTGTCCTATGTTTTGTAATGCTAGAATGCAAGCTGGAGATGTCAACAATGATGTACTTCGCAATACAACTTTTGTAATAAGGTTTTTTCTTTTTATTATTGTTTGAGAGAGTACCTTTTTCTATAATCACTGCCTTATGAAGTTAAAATTATGTTTTGGTCAACTCGCCTTGAAGAGTCAATTAGCTTGGAAATAAACTTTTGGTATTCATGGTCTTGTTTGATCAAATGTTACAAATGCTCAGCGGACCAATTGAACAGATCCTCTGGGACTCAAATACAGTGGTTGATAAAGAACGCGCCGAATAGAAGTTAAAGAACTCGTTTGCAGCGGGTTTATCGCGAAGGTAATGTTTGTGCAAACTGTTTGGCAAACAAGGGAGGTAGCATGGCTTAGTATCTTCTTCGGATGCTTAGAATTTCTGAAACCAGGGAGACCCAGTCGAGGAAAAAGATTTGTTTAGTGGCAGAATTGAGACCAATTACATATTTGAAGGGATTTTTTGTGGTTTGCAATATATAGTTATACATCTCTGAAAGCAACCTCAAATGGCCCCTCAACGAGACCGCACGAATACCAGTTTTGTTCAATCCACGTTTGTTTCCATGGTTACCGAGGACAGATTATAGCTTGGGTAGCTGATCTAAACGAGCGAGTGGCTAAAAACACAACGTTAATCACCAACAATTTTTTTTTTAATTCAATTACCAACCAATCACATTTCAGAGATCTTTACTTTCTCAGTGAACACAATGTCAGCTCGGAAGGGCAAAACTGGAACTCTCAAAAGGATCAATCTCACGAGAACGTATACAAATTATTCATATCTATTGATGAGAGTTTGTAACCCCAACTCCAGATCAAATTGGTACAAGATGAAACCATATCTAAGCTATGGAACGCTCGTGTACATGTTTTATGCAGCCACTGGCGCAGGCATATAAGACTCCAGAATCAACTGTGATCGCGAAGGTTGCATGGTCTCCACAATTAAGTATGTATACTTCCACTGCTTGTCAACTTTGTCTTTGAACATCTCAGCAGAAACCTTCCCAGCACCATGCGGCCCACGAATATAGAAATTGATCTACATTCAATGTGGTAACGTGTAAGCAGATATCAAGGTGCACAGAAAATCTAAATTATCCTAAATTTCATTCGATCTTGCAGAATTTCTCTTTATTTATTCTTAAAATGGAAGGAGGTTCTGGAGATAATTCAGGTATGTTATTCACAATCCTGGAACCTTTTGCATTTCTTGGATGCACTAGACAATTTCATATGGTTATTTTTATGCTTCACAGTTTACCTGGACATGCTCCACACCATCTTCATCGGTAAAGATCCTATTGGGAATACGTTGGCGAGCAGCACGATTTCGACTTTCCTGACCATAACCTGTAATAGGGGATCCAATCCTCACCCTGACCTGATTTTCAAATCAACAACAAAATTGCAAATCAACATATGTAAAGAATACAACAGATATGACTCGGCTTTCAAATTTCAAAACAGCCTGCAATCATGGTCTTCTTTTATAGTACAAGAATATGGATGACATAGCTACCCTTGTGACCATTTACTACCAGATCTTTCTTGATTTTATCTATAGTATTCAAAACCTCCCCCAACAGCTTTGTGATTACATTTTGAAAGAGTTTGTTTTCTCTATATTAGTTTTGCCAATAAACTGTACCTGATCGCTTGAAGTTAAGCACCCACTTCCATTCTTTTTTTCAGATGACAGCTGATTATAGCCATATGATTTATTGTTACTGCATGATCAGTCACTTTAGGAATTTGTTTATCACGTTCTATTCACATGAACGTTCATGCCATGAGACTCCAGTTACACACTACGGGTGTTTCCTCAAAAGGCAACCTCAAATGTCTGCCCCATTGTAAGATAATGTCTCCTTTTCAGGCCCACTGAACATCATGATAATAATAGAAGACGAACAAGTGCTTTAAAAATTGTGTGGCCAAGACGAATATCAATTTTCACACACCTGACTGTCATCTTGAATCCTTTTCAGAGCCTTGTTAAAGATCTTGTACCTATCACAGACCATGATTCAAATCAGAGTGGAATCAAGAAAAGAAAGCAAAACCTCAAATAATTTATTTTTAACCACATTCTTATAATTTAATTAGAAAATCAACTTACTCTTTTGGTTCAAATATCAGCTCCTTGAAAACAGCATAAGCTGCAGCAGCCGCAACACCAAGTCCGGCAAGAATTATAATGCTGTAGGAAGCACCCTCTGTAAACGTCACAGGCTTCTCTGGGATATTGTATGTTGGAGAATCAAAAGGATCCTCAACAGTAGATACATCTTTTCTGGTCTGTCCAGAATGGCAGAACACATTTAATAGTTTCAGAACAAGAGTTTTCAGGAGAAAAAAAAACTTGGTGAAGAGAACAAAATGAAGTCAACATATAAAGCAAAATGGTATAACAAAAACATATGCAGTCAAGATGGTTCAGATAATGCTATGTTCGGAGTACATAAACATAGAAGAAATTTAAAAATTCCCTCTTGAAAGAAACAATTTTTTCAACAATGAAATATGGAGAGAACATATATTTCCTATATAAAAATCTAGAATCACCCAGATAGTGATAGGATCCGTAACAAAAGAAATATACTCCTTTTTTTTTAATCATTTTATAGATAATATTGTTGACCGTATAGCAAACACAAGATTTTTTCAAGTGTTCTACTTAAAACTTTAATAAAAGCAATCCAAAAGTATGTGGATAAAAAAAAAAAACTAAGCTCGAGAACTTTGATTTGAATTCAAACCTCAGATTGATTTTGTGTCTCTTTCTTTGAAGCTTTCGATGCAAAGGATCTAGCAAAGCAAATATTAATTGTGCTTCCTCCATGGTTTTCCAGTATTTGAAAGGGTGACCTAAGGCTAACCAGGCGATCTCTTTCAGGCTGACCTCCATACATAGCAGGGATACCTGCCAAAAATCACTTTCAAGAATTAATATGCAAAAGAGAGAAATCAATAAGCAAAACAGCCTTGCTGCAGAACTGGTGGATATGCATGTCTGACACTAAATGTCAGTAAACTTGCAGCACTTCGTGTGGCTCCAAATACTTTATCATATGAATTGTATAGCTACAGCTCCCCTCCTGCATTGAATTTATTTACACTATAAAAATGTTAAGTTTTCAATTATTTCTTGCAGGCCCTAGCATTAAAGTGATCTATGCTATGGTTTCTTTATGATCTTTTACCTAAACTTCCACTGAGACCCTTTATCAGCAGCTCATTTACCTATGGATTCAGCAGCTCATTGTCATATTCTTTCTTTGCTAGACCCTTTATCAAAAAGTGCATAACATCTCCATTACAACAGCACAATTTAAGAGATTTAGTCAAAAAACATGCAAAGCACAACTTGTGGTGAAAAATTCACATGGACAGACTATGGGGGTGTTTGGGAAGCCACCTAAAAGCGCTTTTGGGTGCTTTTGGTCTATTTTTTTTTTTTGAATTTTAAAAACATACGGTTAGTGTTTTTAGATCATTTTGATGTGCTGATATCAAAAATGATTTTTAAAAAATAAAAAAACATTATTTTAATGTATTTCGGCACGAAACACACTTTCAAAAGCTACAACAACAGCTCTCCCAAACACCCTCTATATCACCATTAATTCAGGAGGGCATCCTGAAACTTTCTTCTCTGCCAAAATAAAAAAATCTGGGGCGGAGCAGATAGGGCCGCTGGCTTTATATCAGAAAATGATAAAACTGATTAGTATAAGATTTTTTATCCTTGTATAAATTCTCTTGCAAGCAAATAAAAAATGAGTTCCAGGATGAGTAATAATGCAGTAAGTTAAAAAAAACTCCCCAGATGACTGTAGTGCAAGGCACAGCCATCAAAAAAGGGCATGGCTTTTACTGAAACTTTTGCCAGAGATTCAGAGGAACAACTCTCAGTGGCAAGAAAGAAGATCATAACAAATTTGTGAAAATGAGACTTACACAAGCATGTAAAATACAATAAAGTGGGGCATAACAATCACTAACCATTACGCTGCAGTATGTCCTACAAAATAGAGTGAAATAAAACAATATCAGTCAGCAGTTCCAAGCTGAGGGAGAATGAAAGTGAAAATAACTAACTACCTCACCTTAGTCAAATGGTTGGCATTGGAAGCAAAATGTCTCACATAATCTGACTTTGGCAGCTGAGTCAACATCAAAATGTAACTTAGATCAAATACCAATGCATCACATTTAACTAATATGCTTGAGACAAACAGGATTTCAACTATAAAAAGAAAATTAGCCAATTGCACCTACTTCCTACCAAGGGTTTATGGTAAAAACAGCCACTTATTGACATACATTTCCAGAATCATTAAGGTAACAACAGGAGACAACAAATAGAACAAGGGTAGTAACGACAAAGAACAAAGAACTGGTTGAATTAAGTGCTTCATACAAAGCCAGGAAAAGGAAAGGAAGAGGAGTGATTTTTAAAAGAAAACAAAAGGTAGCAGGAAAATTATAATTTGAAAGGGTATGGCTGGGGCTTCTATCTCGTTTCTAGCATGTGAGAATTTCTAATATCACTGAAACTAATCTTGCCTCCTCATTCTAGAAGGTCAGAACCTGGAGAAATCAACAACTCCAGGATGTCATTTGCATTACATTATATAGGCTAAGAGCCGAAAAGAAAGGTCAGCATATCTTAAATGAAACTAAGATAATTTTTATCATTCGGGATGTTAAATCCATTCATTGCAATTCTTTGGCACAATGAGTTCAACAGGATCCAAGTCTCGTTAATACTTTGAGGCAACATGCATTACCACTACATTGACATTTAAGTCCTATTGCATTCAAATAAAACAACAGCAAGTTTCTTCAAACAATAATATAATACGAGGTACAGACTAAATTTGAACTAAAACACAACAAAAGCTGTAAATATCCAACTTCAACTCCGAAGGCAAGTCGCAGTGTCTCAAAGGTACAAAGCTGAAGCTAAAAAGGAAAAAAGGACAATATTTACCCTAGTGGCTGAATTACCAAGTGCACTTTTTTGTGCAGCCATGAATGATGAAAAGTCCGCCAAACCCACATCAGATACTCCCTTAATAATCCTTCTCTCCAAAAATGAAGACAGCCCATTTTGAGATCTCAAAAAACCGCTGCATCTCTTAATATGCTGCATCTTCTAAGACTACAATAAACCCCCCTGCCTTTTCTATTCAGTAACAAAAAAAATCAAAACTTTAACACAAAAACCAACTCTTACAGCCTAAAAAAGTTTTAAAAAACAAATAAAATAAGACCCAGATGCTGAAATTGAGAGATCTTCAAGACCGAGAAATCATATACTTCTACACTGTATTAAAGATATTGAGATAGAGACCCTAAAACCCAATGGCAAGCAAATTTGGGGTTTTATTGCAGACACGTGCACGAAGAATCTCACGTGTAAGAAATCCAAGAAGGCTAAAACCCATTATTCGTTGGGCTCATATCTCAAAACTTAGCCCGTATAACGAAAACCCAAATTTGAACCGACTGGCTTATTTTCCTCTCCTTTTGTGTTCCCTCAAAATCAGAGGTGAGCTAGCTAACACCTAGCAGCTGCCAGAGAGAAAACTCGTACACAGCGAGGTAAGGAAAGAAGAAAGAAGGAAAGGAGTTGAATTTGTTTAAACAGAACCTGACTAGTCTTTTTAACGCTACTGCTTTGCAGCAGCCAAGTTTTCCTGCTGGTATGTTCTCTATTTACATAAATATGAAGAAACTCCAAGGCAACCTCGAGGCCATGAGAAAATGGAGAAAAGTTGGAATTTTTATAACACTCAATTTAGTGCAGTTTTTCTTCATAGATTTTTTGTTTATGGATTCATTTCTGTATAGAGCTATTTGTTTAGGAGTTGACCTTTTCCAAGGTGCATAAGAAGTTTTAAGGATTTTTTTTTATATATATATTTTTGGTTGTTTTCCAAAAGTTTAGACACTAAGATTATGAAAGGAAACTCGAAGATTGATTCGTGTATCCATAGTCAATATATTTCAGTTTTAAAGTCATTATGCTTGCTTTCTACACAAAGGTTGGTTTTTTTATGTTTGTTTTCTATATTTACAGCTTCAAGATAAGTTGATTACAGGAGTTGATATGATAAAATAGATTGCTGGTGCTATGATTCATTCTAAGATTTTAATAATTCCAAGATATGTTGATCAAAGGACTTGATATGATGCAATACTCTGATGGTCCAATGATTTGTTCTGGTTTTACAATAGTCTGAAGAATAAGGATTTTATTTTTAATTTTAGTAAGTTCATCAATCTTGGGTTTGATGAGATGTCACTTTGTATAAGGTTATAACCCTTCAACTATTCACCGACCTAATTTTTGTTATGTGCATTTTTAGATGGCCAGATGGGATGAGATTCTGTCCCTTCCTGTGCAGAATCCTCCAACTTTGGAATTCTCTGCTTCTGATATTGTGTGGTCAAAGGTTGAAGGTTGGCGTGACAATTTGGATAGACTTGCACTTATCCCTTTTGCTAGGGTGGATGATTTTGTAAGAGGCGAGTCTGCTAATAAAGACTGTCCAACAAGATTTCATGTTGAAGCTAGAAGGCGTCGACCTCCACAGACATCTTACAAGCAAAAGGTTGATGGCATCCTCGAGTACATATTGTAAGTTTCACTCTTCTTTTGGCAGCTCTGACTTAGTGGCTATCAAATGCTGTGAGTTAAGTGATCCATTTGAATTTTTAGGTATTGGTGTTCTTTTGGCCCTGATGATCATCGGAAAGGTGGCATTGTAAGGCCCAGTAGAACTACTTACGTTCCAAAAAAGAAAAATGCTGGTAGACCAAACACTAAGAGAGGGTGCACTTGCCATTTTATTGTAAAACGTTTAATTGCTGAACCATCTGTAGCTCTGATCATATATAATCAGGACAAGCATGTGGATAAAAAAGGATTGCCATGCCATGGCCCTCAGGATAAGAAGGCTGAAGGAACACGTGCTATGTTTGCACCATATATCTCAGAGGATCTTCGGCTTCGTGTTTTATCTTTACTATATGTTGGGGTCTCTGTGGAGACCATAATGCAAAGACACAACGAATCAGTAGAAAGGCAGGGTGGTCCATGTAATCGTGATGACCTGTTGACACACAGGTATGTGCGGAGGCAGGAAAGGAGTATTCGTCGCTCTACATATGAACTAGACACTGATGATGCTGTTAGCATTAACCTGTGGGTTGAAAGCCACCAGAATCAGGTTTTCTTCTTCGAGGATTTTTCTGATTCAGAGCCTTTCACTTTGGGAATTCAAACTGAGTGGCAGTTGCAACAAATGATTCGGTTTGGCAATCGTGGCCTTGTGGCTTCTGATTCAAGGTTTGGAACAAACAAATTGAAGGTTTGTCATTTCAGTTAATATGGTCCAAATCCTGTCTAACCAAATATTCAGTGCCTGGATGACTGTATATGTTTCAGAAACTGACTTTACTCTTTTGTTTCATTTTATTTAGTATCCTGTTCACAGTCTAGTTGTGTTCAACTCAGACAACAAAGCCATCCCTGTAGCTTGGATCATAGCACCAAGATTTGCGAGTGTGGATGCACATAGATGGATGCGGGCACTTTACAACAGAGTTTGTATGAAAGATCCTTCGTGGAAGTTGGCTGGCTTTATAGTGGATGATCCTTTGACAGACATCCTTACAATAAGGTCGGTAGTTCACATTCTTTAGGGTGTTTGGTGGGGCAGTCGAACCTGAATTTTGTCAAAAATTGATTATTATTATTTTTTGCATAATTTTTTTTCTTCATGTTTTCAAATCATTTTGATGTGTTGGTGTCAAAAATGATTTTTAAAAAATAAAAAAAATAATAGTATTTTGATACATTTATGAGTGAAAAACACTTTGGAAAACAACTGCTACCATTCTCCCAAACACTCCTTAATGTGAATTATATGATTATCTTTTCTTGGTCATTTTTAGTTGCTTTACAGTGTTCCAGGGTCATATGGCCCATATCAATGGATTTTGCAGGGATTTGGTATTTTTTGAATTTTGTATCCTGGAATTTAGAGATTACTGCAAGCAATGATTGATCCCTTGAGATCTCTGGCGCCTTAAAATTGGTTTGTCAGGGTATTGCTTCAGACTTTCTGCTTGAGGCACTGACTTTTGTCTACCACTGTGATCTTAAAAGCCACTTTAATAAAGTGCTTTTAACACATTGTAGAGCTGAACTGCAATGCTTGGTGAAATGCTAATATTAATTTATAAGATGAGGGCTGTGGAGGTTATTTCAGATTCTAAATCCGAGTAAAGATCCGGGACTTGGCAGTTAAGATTGAATGTGTTGTGGACGTGAGGTGTTTGTCCAGGCAAATAGAGAATAATTTTTGGCTTCCATGTTTCCTTTTTGAATGATATAATATAACTAAACAAAAACCTTAGTTTTTATCTTTCTTGTTTCAGGGAGGTGTTTCAGTGCTCGGTGTTGATATCTTTTTGGCGAGTTCGCCATGCATGGCATAAGAATATAATAAAGCGGTGCATGGGAACTGAGATGCGTGTTCAGATATCAAGACGGCTTGGACAGACAGTAGATGATATTTGCCAAGGACAAGGAACTGCACGTTTGTTTGAAGTTTTCATGGAAGATTTTGTTGATGGCTCTAATTTTATGGATTACTTCAAGGCAACCTGGTATCCTAGAATAGGTTGGTAAATTTCTCTTCTATTCTTTTCATTAGTAACTAAGATAGCATAATCAGGCTGTACACATTCCTATCTTTCTCCACAATTTTCCTGAGTTGGTTTGCAAATGGGCCTTGTATCACAATTTTGGAAGAAGATCAACCTTGCTGCCTGGGATAAAATATGTGAAGTATTGCTACAGAATATTGGAGTTAGCTGGGTTTTATTTACAAAACTCTTTATTTCAGAAAACTAAAAATAAGATTTCCTTGTATCAGGGAGTTGGACTACTGCACTAAAAAATCTGCCACTGGCAAGCCAAGAGACTTGTGCAGCAATGGAATTTTATCACAGGCAATTGAAAGTCAGGCTCTTGAATGAGAAGAATCCTGGTGTTTATCAACGTGCTGATTGGTTGGTTGATAAGTTGGGTACAAATGTGCATTCCTATTTCTGGCTTGATGAATACTCAGAAAGGGATGATTTTGCAAGATACTGGAAAGACGAGTGGGTTAGTGGTTTAACATCTTGGCGAAAAGCATTGAAGATCCCAGACTCTGATGTTGTCGAGGAATGTAGATGTGCAAAAGTCACTGACCAGCTTGATCGAGATAGGGTACATGTTGTCTGGAACCCTGGTTCAGAATTTGCTATTTGTGATTGCAAGTGGGCGGAAATGGGCAACTTGTGTGAGCATGTCTTTAAAGTTATTAAATTATATCGAGATAAAGGGATTAGAAAGTCATCTATTAGCCTATTTCAGTATAATCAGGCCCTGATCAACATGCTACACTGCCCTCCTTATGATTGTTTGATTCGTGATCATGCTGCTTCTCTAGCAGTTGCTGTACAGAATCAATTAGATGGAATAGTTAATTTTGATAGCAGACAGGCTAATGTAGATACCACTAAGAAAAAATCTGCAAACTCACTTGAGCAGCAGGTGGCCTGTGGGACCAATTCTTCAAATCAAGATAAAGAATTAGTGAATGAGAATTATCATAGTGAAAAAGATGATTGTCAGGAAAGAGACATACATGAGATTTCTCGTGGTGCTACAGGTGATTTTGCTTATGGTGCTAGAGAGGAATCGGCTTGCGCTCAGATGGATGTTGACCCATCATCCAACATCATTTCTCCACCTGGAATACATTCTGTCGATGATGTCACTCAGAAACAAGTTGATTTAGATAGCAACCAGAGTGCTATGGATGCCACTCAGAAACAAGCTCGGGACTCCCTTGAGCAGCAGATGAGGGGGACAAACTTATCAAATCGAGTTAGAGAATTAGTGAATGAGAGTGATTGTCTGGATAAAGATGTCTCATCCCTTAACAGGAATGATCATCAGGTCAGACATGAGGCTTCAGGCAGTCATAGAGATGATTTTGTTGATGGTGTTGGAGAGCAGGTTGCCTGTTCTCAGATGGATATTGAGCCGCCATCCACCTGTATTTCTCTGCCTGGATTACTCTCTGTTAATGAAATTGCATCCAATGAAAGTTTTGAAAATGGAGACAGGATTATAAATAATGCAGTTTATGACATGAGCAAGGGTCCTTCTCATGATGTTTCAACTGATCAAGTCAGGCATGAACACAATAGTTTAATGGATGTGAGATCATTATCCAATGATATCCTTCCATCAGTGGAATCCATGGAGCAATGTGCGGTGACTAATCAAAATGTTGCTCACAACAAGGATCCCAAGCCATTAGTGAGTACTAATACAGAAGATGCAAGTACTGACAAGACTTCTGACTCACAAATGATTGATACAGCTCAATCTTTGATTGGAACCACAGATAATGAAATGATGAAACCAGAAAGTGAGGGTGGAAGCAGGACCGAGAGCCACAGATGTGATGATAATGCCTTCTCATTAAAAGGGGTTTATGATAACAAGGCTAGTAATTCGAATCTTCATCACGATGTTAAAGCAATTGACAGCTTCAACTCAGAATCGTCGCCAAGGTCCTCATCAATATCAAGGTGCATTGAAGAAGAATCTTCCGGTAAGGTTGAAACTGAAGGAGCTGGTTCTTTCAAGAATCCATCTCGTAGTGATAAATTGGTTTTTACTAGACGTACACGTCAAAAGCGTGTTGCAAATGACAGAAGTGATGGTTAGATTGCCACTACCAACCAGTTGGTTACTGTAAATGATATCATTTCAGAGGGAACTGTTTCAGGACAAATTGCTGATGGCAAGTATAGTCTCTGATAAAGGCCATGAAGTTGATTGTGTTGCGGCTAGTGATGGCAAGTACTCGCGGATCTATGTAACCAATCTTCTCTTTCTACCCTTTTCATTTGTACTTGTACATATACTCCTAAGCAATTCTTTGTGACATTAAGTTGATTTACCTGGTGAGGATTTAACCTATTTAGAAAGAACCTTTTCAAAGAGACTGCAAAATCTTGTTCTTAGCAGCAAATAATTGTATGAAAGTAGACCGAATACTTGGAGGAAAAGTTTATGGGGTGGAAGTGAGAACAAACTCAGTTCATGTCGTTACATGCAGCCGATTATAATGCTAGGTGATGTTTTTGAAAAACAATCTTAGTTTCTATTTTGGATAGAGAAGTTATGTGTTTATTGTATCCTTTTATTTGAAAAGTATAATTATTCACGAGTAAAATTTATTTTGTTTATCTCCCCAATTAAAATACATTTTTGTCTCAACTATATCTATTTCTAACTAATTAAAAACAACATTAACTCCATCTATGATCAGATTTTAAACAAATCAACTATAATAACAAAATATTAGAATTCAAAATTATATACAAAAAATAACGTAAAATTATTTACCATCTAAACCATTACCTTAAAAGATTATTTTATTTATTTATCCCAGCAGTGTTATTATTTTCCCACTTTGAATCTAAATGTTAAAAGGAATTTTAATGAAATTGCAAAAATTAAAAAGATAAAAAAGGTTGACTGCAAATAGTAATTGGGCCTGGGCCTTAATCTTAAAGGAAGTTTGGACCCATCGTTAGAAGTAACGGGACATAACATTAACTTCAAAACCACTATGGACTAGAGCGAAAATTGGAGAATGTGGGCATAATAGTGGCGAGGGTCGTGGCAATAACCGCTTAACCGCCACTTCCCCAAAAACAAAGAAAAAAAGAAGCACATTTCTTTCTCGTCTTCAAAAACATCATAGACTCCACTGTCGCAGAGAGACACTAGCAACAAGAACAACATAAGAGAGAGAAAGAGACAGAGAAGAAAATGTTTAGTGGTCAGAAAATGGTAGGATTTAAGAACGAAGAAATAAGAAAAGGGCCATGGAAAGAGGAAGAAGATGAAGTACTGATTAACCATGTTAAAAAATATGGTCCTAGAGACTGGAGCTCCATTCGATCCAAAGGCCTTTTGCATAGAACTGGCAAGTCTTGTCGTCTTCGTTGGGTTAATAAGCTTAGACCCAACCTGAAAAGGTAAGTATCGAATTATCTTGACTTAGTGAATTACATTTTCAACTTGTTGCAATTTTAAAATATGCATGCAGTGATAAATTATCAAGATTTTGATCCTGGGTTGTTTCAGTTTCTCTTTGTTTTTAGCCCATTGAAGTAATGTGTGATTGTCCAGAGATGGGATTTCCTCTTGATTTTTTTTTTCTTTTTTTGGTTTGTGTGCGTTGTTTTTATAGTGGGTGCAAGTTTTCAGCAGAGGAAGAGAGGGTGGTTATAGATTTGCAGGCTGAACTTGGGAACAAATGGGCAAGAATAGCTACTTATTTGCCGGGAAGGACTGATAATGACGTTAAGAATTTCTGGAGTAGTAGACAGAAGAGGTTGGCTAGGATTTTGCAGACTTCAGGAACACCACCTTCCTCTTCTAATTCCAAACAACAGAAGAGTAAAAATAAATTTCCTGTCTTTCTGGATGTTCCCACGTTTGAGGTAATTGGAAATATTTGCATCATCACTTGCTTTCAAGAAAACTCTGGTATTTTTTAGTTGCTGCCAAAAAAAAAAAAAGTTTCTTCTCTGGTCTCTGTCGAGGACCTCTGGTGGTATTTGATTATTTGACTTTATGAAAGGTTTTGTCTGTGATATTTTTTTTACCTGTTGTGGAAGGAAAATTTACTATCTTCTTGTTTTGTTATGTGTTAAGGCTTTAATGTTTAGTTCTTCAATGGAGGAAGAGGTATCCTCGAAGGCTTGTTCATCATCCTACTTGGAGAACCCTGAACAACTAAGAATGATGCCATTACCGTCTTTGGTTAAATCTGAGTTGCCATGCTATGATGCAAATCTTGTTCAATATGAGCCCATGTCAGGAATTCCCTTCCCTCAAATCCTACAGCCCCAGCAAGACCTTGTATTCTCACCAGAAAGCCATGAACTCCTGGCTAGGCTGGATGACCCTTACTTTCTCAATGTGCTTGGAACAATAGATGCTCCTGAACTCGGAGACACAGCACAGTTTTCACTTGGGCCTCCATTGTTTGATCCAGTGACAAGTTGTATGAATACTCCGAGGGATGCCAAAAATCGTGTGACCGCAGATACTCTCTTCGATGAGTTGCCACCGGACATGTTTGATCATATCGAGCCGCTTCCAAGTCCTTCAGAGTGGTGAAGGATTGATCGCAAGGCTGTTTTTATCTGGGTGTAGAAGGATGGTCTATTGAATAGTTTCTTCAGGTGAAAAATTTGGCATGGCTCTTGTGAAATTGTTAGTCATTTGACTGCCATACTTTGTACTAACTCCAGGACAAGCAGGCTCTCTCTCTGATAAAGATTTGAAATTGACTGCTAAACATGAAATTCCAGCCCGTTGTGCTCATTTCAACGTCTAATCTTTTTATTTTTCTTGTTCATTTACTTTATTTATTTACTGGTTGTTCACTGAGTCGCAGGCAGATCCTGAGGTAAAGAGCAGGTAACGTTCATCACCATGTCTCTTTCACTCTCTTTTACTCAAGTTATACCCGCATAACTATCGTTCTCTTTTATCCGATTGACGGCAAGGCTGTACGACTGTGGGCTGATCTAGACGTTTAGAATGACCCCCTTTTTTCACGATGGCTGAAAGCAGTGTTTGAGAACTAGAACAGCTTATTATTCGAACTCCTTCCATCATGTATATGGTCTTTTAGCCTTTGTTTTAAAAAATAAAATAAAAATATATATTTTATTTTTATTTAAATTAAAAAATTAAGTGTTTTTATATATTTTGATACAATAATGTTAAAAATAATTTTTTTTAAAAAAAATTATTTGATATATTTTTATGAAAAAAAAAAAAACTTTAAAAAACAAAAAAAAATTCGCTAATTCTTAAATAGGCACAAAGTTGGACACGCTTAACCATCACATCACCTCTATATTAAAGGAAATCATAAAGCTGAGCTCAACCAAGTCTATACCAAGGGTAAAAGAAAAGAAAAAACATCAGAACAAGTTTTGACATCAGCACATCAAAATAATCTAACACAAAAAAAAAATTAATTTTTATTCAAAAAAAAAAAAAATTTTGCACCGCAGCAAACCTTCGGTGAAAAAGCTACGCCAAACATGCTTTTAACCATCACATCACCTCTATATTAAAGGAAATCATAAAGCTGAGCTCAACCAAGTCTATACCAAGGGTAAAAGAAAAGAAAAAACATCAGAACAAGAAACTCAGCATTTTCCCCAGAAAGGGGGTTCAATCAAGATTCTTTTATTATTTTCAGGGCAATGATTTAACAGACCAAAACCCCGGAAGAAAGTTTCCGCAATCGAGACAATAACAATTCAATACTGGAACAAAGATATGCAATTGACTAGTGCAATCAAGTAGCCCTGAATTAAAAATCCCTCTGATCAGACGAGTTCCAGTAAAACACACAAACAATCGCAGCTCAAAACACATCCCACAAAGATTGACGGGAGGAATTTCAAAATGGTGCTTGGCATAGAAAAAAAGATCAGGTAGCCTCATCCACGGCACCGTTGCCCATATGGATCGAAGAATAGTAAGCAATGCCGGTTCTACCATTATCAGAAAGCACCTCAAACTCTCCAGCAGTAAATGACTTGTTTTTGTGGAAAACAGGCCTTCTTAGATGCGAATATGCACAGTAATCTACCTGATCAACTGTCGCGTCTTCCAAAAATGCAGAAACTGAAACTCCCACTCCTTCCCCTGAATTTACAAGGAGGTGCGTCAGAAGATCTTACGTGATTATTTCATAAGCATGCAGCAGAAAGTTTTGAACTTATGCCTAGCATTTCACACCAGATCTCGAGGGAATTGGGTGTTTCAGATTATAGCAATCAGGAGATAATTAAAACTAGTTCAGCCAAATGCTGAGCTTACCGTGAGTGACAAGCAGCAAGTTTTCTGAAGGGTATTTATCCGCAAGTGTTTTAATAATTTGTTCATATCTAGTCCTTGCACCCGTCACAGTCTCTTCCCATTGCGGCAGCTAAAATTCCTCAAGAAAATAACCAAATATCAGACATGTACCTTATTTACTGCTCTTTTTCCTTCACCAAACAATGTTTCCTGTACTTACCTCTTCATACACTGGTTTCACATCACGATCCAATGTCCCGGCAGGTAGCAAGGCATGAAGCTCAGCGATATTGAATCGAAAGTTCCCATCTTTCGGCACAGAACCACGCCTCATGGCTTCCCTGTTCAGCATCTCACACAAACCATACTCAATAGAGACCTGAAAATGTACTGTCAACAATCAGAACACAGAAGCCTTACAACAAATGGAGATCCAGTCAAACAACATGAGCTCCAAAATAACTGCAGTCAACGATACCATTACACTCAGGAATAAAATATGAGATCAGAAATGAAAAGTTACTAATTTAGCATGATCTTTCAGAAAGATTTAAGCTTCCGATTGCTATTATCAATTCCATCAACATTTTATGTAAATTTAGCCCGTGCATAGCTCTGCAAGAACTCATCTGGTGAATGAGGCCTTGAAACAAACCACTTTCCTGGAAATTAGTTTCCAAGTTTTCTAATGTTTGGTGCACTCTAGGAAACTAGTTTCCAACAGAAGAAAAAATAAATCTGTTCTTCTTTATAATTACAGAATACATTTTCTTTTTCTTTAACCATAAAACAAACCACATATAAAGACATCTTCCACAAATCTCTCTTTCCATAACACCATACAGAATAAACTCTTATTTAATACCATTAACCAATTTGGCGTTTTCATTAATTTTTTTAAAATATTTTGAGGTATTTTAAAAATGAAATTTACTTAGAAAATATTTAACAGGGTTACATGTCTATATTATATTTAAAATATTTATATTTTTCAAAATAAGCTAAATATATGATATAATAAATTCTTTCCCCCCCTCCAAAGGTCAAATTGGACATTTCTTATGTCCTTTTTTATATACTATAAATGGTCAAATTGTTGTTTGAAAAAAAATTAAAATATTTGAAAATAATTTCCCAATTTATTTTTCATATACATATAATTCAATTTTCAAGAATCATTTTCTATGAATTTACTTTTCAGAAAGAAACTATTTTCCAAGTAGCAAATGAGAACTGTTTTCAAAATTAAGCAGTAAAGAAGTTATCAAATCCTTCAAGCTTATTCATGAAAACAATTGAAATTGAAATTTATTTTGAACTGGGCTAGAGTAGCTTAATTCATTTCATAGTACATATCAAAGTACAAAGGTAACTGTCTCAATGATTTTGACAGAAAACCCGACCGGATACGCAATCAGGATCGGTTCATTAAGGCTGATCCGTGGACAGGCATTAAAGAAAAAAAAAAATTACTTAACTCGCTATTAAATCTAAACAAATAACAAAACAAACTTTAAAACCATGATCACCAGTAATCAGTCAATCTTATTTCGCTTATCAGCTTCGTATCATTTATAATCTAAAACCGAAAAAAGAGAACACCTGCCTTGAGTTTAGTGGGATCGATGGCGACACCGTGGCAACAAACAGCGTCAGGTCCATCGTTGACGGCGCTGAGGGCGGTGATAACCTCGAAGGCTGTCTGGATACAACGGAGGAAAGGAGAAACAAAGACCCGATGTATAGGGAAGCCAAGTTTGGTTTTAAGTTGCTGACCCGTACGAAAAGCCCTGCTCAGGCCCTCTTCCACAAGAGGTGGGTCCCATGGTCTAGAGGCGTTTTTGATCCATGATGGCTCGACGTTGTCGATTCTGTCACCGTGTCTCATTACGACAACGTTTTGCTGGTGTTTAGCATCGTTATTTTCTGGTGAGATGGCGTCCATTTCTGTTCTTGTGAACGCGAGCTCGGAAGGTTTAGGAGGAAATGTATAATTGTTATATAGAAAGAGGAAGGAGAAGTAGCTTTGATCTGTATAGAGTGTTTCGTGGAATTGACATAGCGCAGACAAAAAAATTTTTATCTCACTTCGTCAACTTTGTATAATATAATATGGAAATTAATGATACGATTACTATAGATTATATTAGTCTTTGTTTATTTAATTTGTTTTGAGTTATATTTAATTAATAGAAAAGATGAGATATATTTTTATATTTATTTATTTTCAAATTTTATTTTAAGATTATTTTAGAAATATATTTTATTTTCTTAATCAAACATATTTATATTTTTTATATGTTTTTTCCGTTTCAAAATATTATTCAAACCCAGCCTTATATTTCACCTTTATAACAGTAAGATTAAAAGTTTTGACATGAATAGAATCACGTGTGAAATGAATTTAAACTATTTTCCATCGTTTAATAGTTTCTGTATTTTTTTCAAACCAAAATCAAGATGAAAATTTTTATGAGCAAACACATTAATCACGTGAATTAAAACTATTGCCCGTCTACTTATGGATAAATAAGTCTTAAAATCCCACAAAAAATATTTAAAAATATATATTTTTTTATAAAAAATTAAAATAACTAAAATTTTATTTATTTATTTATTTAATTGATTGACAAAGTATATTTTATAAAATTTAAGGTTCAGAAATAAAATAAATCATGTACAAGTACATACAACACAAGTAAAAAAATCAGAATTATTACACAAAACAATCTCAAAATCTGTCATTTCAACAACGTACGCAAGTCTGTCATTTATGGATTGGTCTTCGTATTTGACATGAGAGTATGAGACTCAAAACACTCTAGAGTCTAGAAAGTACAGCCAAGTAAATCTCTAGATTTATCTCAATAATCGATGACGCAATTATTATTTACATGCTACGTAACCTTTTGACCTATTTATATTCAAAGATATAGAAGATTGCCTCCCAAAATTGATATCCAGGCCAAGAGTTGTGTTAAGCAAGAACCCGCTACTCGTGTGTTTTGATACTCGCTACTATTGAATTTGGAATTTACTATGCATATTGTCATTATCCATGCATGCTACTATAGCCCTAATATCGGATAAATATCTCATAAATAAGCTATTCACGCTCCAATCAAGGGATTTCTAATTTTATTTTATGTAAATTTATATATTGATGAGTGATCTTATTGGCTAGACTAATAGATAGTTATTTAGAAATAATTCTTAACAAGATAATTAAAATCATAACACAATTTTTCTAAGAGTATCCAAATTTTAAAATGTTTAAATCAAGGTATATCTTTCACCGTGGTTTGAATATTTGCGGGGTTTTGCAAGTCGTTTTCTTGACGAGAAGTTCACATGAAACACGTTGAGTACATCGAACATATCTTATAAATAAATTACGTCAAGATAATATATGGACATGACATCGAAATAGATTAAAAAAAAGATAATTAAAAATGAATGCACATGTTTGCATTTTTCTAGTGTATAAAAAGATATAAATTTATTTCTATTTTCTCTCTCCAAATTAACATGTTTTGTATTGGTGATATTTATTACCATGCACTAACTAAAAAGAAAATAAATAACATATGATATGATAGGAACATAATACTATTTTATGTAATTGTTTAAAAAAAAGTAGTCGTGCAAGTCATGAATTGCCGACAAAATAAAGGAGAAGTAACACTGAAACAACCAGGAAGAAGTATGGAAATGTTTGTTTGTTTGCATAAATGTTTTTTAAAAAATTTAAATTTAAATTTAATTTAAACTAAATTCTGCTGTGCTTTAAAATTATCTAAATGTGTTAATATTGTTTTTTTTAATATATTTTAAATAAAAATATTTTCATTACAAACTACCAGTGTAATACTAGGAGGGTAAATGATTGGGGTGCATTTTGTTTTTCAAAATATTTTTTATTTAAAAATATATTAATATGATATTTTATTTTTTAAAAAATAATTTTTGATAGTAACCTATTAAAAAAATTAAAAATATAAAAAGGATCTTTAAAATACAAGAATAAAAATATTTTAAACCAATTGCTTTCTCATCTTTATGGTGTTTTGCACTATATTTTAAAAATATTTTTGAAAAAAAATGATTTTTTTTAAATTATTATTTTTAGATATTTTTATATAATAATATTAAAAATAATTTTTTAAAATAAAAAAATATTATTTTAATATATTTTTAAATAAAAAATATTTAAAAAACATTTAAAAATTTGTGAGAGTTGAATTCATTTCGTAAAAGATAAGCTTCAATCAATTGATTAGATAATTGACTTTACAGCCCTGGCCCTCCAGTCAACTGCAACTTACTTGTATCCGTGGGATTGTAAATTTCTAACCTGCTTCCTCTTTTCCTCCCGACTCAAATAAAATAATAAATACACCAGAATTTCTTCGAACGCCAATACACATACAAAAATAAAAATATTTTTTTTAATTAGGCTTGAAATGACACTATTTTAACTTGGTTCAAGTCAATTTAAATTAATCAATTAATCTTGTCCTGAGCTTTGACGTAAGCAGGCTTAATAAATCTGACAAAAACATAATACTTTCTTTTTAATAATTTCGCTGTAATAATAAAATTTGATATAATATTAATTTTCTCCACCAGCCACTGAACTCAGCACAGAATGTACTTGTCGGAAACGAAGAACGCCCACGGAAAAAGCGCAACCAGAACTTTCGTGGCAGTTTTCAAAATCATGGCTGGCCGTGAAGACCGACCTGCCGACCTGCCGGAGAAAATATCTTGCCATGAATAAAATACTGGTCTTAAACTAGTAGCCACTCCATAATCGATGGCCGGGTCTTGAGCTAATTCCTTACCTGCCAGGCTTTTTTTTCCAGAAAAATGAATTTTAGGTAAAATATTTTGCTGAAAAATCAACACAATCAAGCCTGATATTCTTAGTATGACCGGGTGTTTGAACTTGTTCGCTAGTTGAAGTTATTTTTTATAATATTTTTAATTTAAAAATATATAAAAATAATATATATTTTTTATTTTTTAAAAATAATTTTTGATATCAACATGTTAAAATAACCTAAAAAAATTAATTTAAATTAAAAAATGAAAAAATTATTTGATTCCATACACACCAAACAATTTTTTTATATAGTTTTTACTAACATGATAAAATAATGGAAAATAACATATTTTAAAGGAAATATCAAGGTTATTAATTCCGTTCTGTTCCGGCCGGAACGGCCAAAATGTTCTGTACCATTAAGAAAACCGAGACAAAATGGCGTCGTTTTCGTCTCGATTTAAATTCAGGCTCGTTCTGGAAATTCCGGCCGGAACGTCTCGGTACCGTTCCAGGTGTACCGTTCCGGCCTCAAAATCCTTTTTTTTTTTTAGAAATTATGTTTAAAATTATTTTGATTAACCTATTGTTGTGTTTCTAATTTTGAGATTAAGTTTGTTTGATTTTGTGTTTGTATTGTATAATTTAAAGTTAGTTTATCTTGAATTTTAATTATACTTGATAAATTAAAATTTTAATTATATATATATATATATATATATATATATATATATATATATATATATATACAATCCCAAATTCCGTACCAATAGAAAAACCAGAATGGCGAACGGAACAGTGTTGACAACCTCGGGAAATATTTCAATATAAATCAAAAACCAAATAATTAATTTTCAGTGGATTTTATGTAAAATATTTTGCTGAAAAATCAACAAAATCATGCCATGATATTCTTAGTATGACCGGGTCTTGGGTCTATTTGGAATTATAGTTAATATTGTTCTTCATAATATTTTTCATTCAAATATACATCAAAATAATATATATTTTAAAATCTATTTTGTATGTTAGCATATCAAAATGATCTAAGAATACAAAAAAAAATTTATAATAAAAAATTATTTTTTAATTTTTTAAAAATATTTTTGAAATACAGTACTAAACAGACTTTTTATCTAATCTAATTCCATACACACCAAAAAAACTATTTTAAATAGTTTTTACTGACATAGTAAAATAATAAAGGATAATATATTTAAAGGATATATTTTTAATATAAACCAAACACTAAATAATTAATTTTAAGTGGATTTTATTAGCATAACTAAACAATGTAATAAAGATTTATTGGTGAAAATTCATCACATGGATTATGTGAAGGAAAAAATGTAAGAAAAATAAAATCAAAGAGAGAGTTGGGAAAAGAGGACAATCCTTTAAGTTTCAAAAATAGCTGTTTAATAGCCCACGTCTATTTCAAATGAAATGAAATCAAATATTTAATTGGCTGGCCGGAGATTAAATTAACAAAATTATATTGACACGAGCAACACAGAATCACAATGCAACCTCGACGACAAATCATCTTCGGAGGGGATCCAGAGAAAAGGTGGTGCAGATACTCGAAGACAATTTTATTAAAAAAACTCCGATAGGTTAACGAGGTGCGGTCGGCGTTAACAAACCAAAATGAGCTGCAATAAAACTCCAAGCAACGGGAGGGTAAACCTATTTAATGATTCGAGCATGTACAATATATCACACACCATTGCCGGCATTGACTATTAGTTTACACGAGCCATAAACCTGCGTTCCGTCGCAGAGATTAAATTTTTTTATCAAAATTTAATAAATAATTTTAGATTTTAATTTTAATTTTTTAATTTTTTAATTTTAGTTGTGATCTCTTGATTTTTTTAATCATTCTAAGATAATTTTTTATTTTTTATTTTAAAATAGAAAAAAAATAATAACAAAAAAAGGCTAGAAAAAAAACAAAAAAAAAAGCAAAAAAAAAACAAAGAAAATGTAATAGGAACCTATATATATAAGTGGAAAAGAAAAAACAATTATCAGAAAAAAAATTCATGGAAAAATATAATTTAATCAATAGATATATATATAAAAAAAAAAAATAAAAAAAAAAAAAAAAAAAAAAAAAAAAAAAAAAAAAAAAAAAAAAAAAAAAAAAAAAAAAAAAAAAAAAAAAAAAAAAAAAAAAAAAAAAAAAAAAAAAAAAAAAAAAAAAAAAAAAAAAAAAAATAAAAAAAAAAAAAAAAAAAAAAAAAAAAAAAATAATGGTGCGGCAAGCTAGCTAGATATCCGATCATAAAAAATAAAATAAAAAAAAAAAAAAATAAAAAAAAATATAAAAATAATAATTATAAATAACATAACCAAGAAAAATTTAGTGGTGCTTAAGCTACCGCATATATATATATTTGAGGATATAGTGTAGCTAGAATAGCAAGAAAAAAAAGTTAGAAACGGAATAAATGAAAATGAAAAAAAAAACATAATTAAAAAAAAAATAAAAGGAGAAATCATTGTTGCTATCCACGATACTTTATGTGGGGAGCATAAGTGATTTCCCCCACACAATTTAGCTTTTTATTAATAACCGAGCTACCCCGCAGCAAAAAAAAACCATGAATTCAATTTCCCTGAAAATGAGCTGCAATAAAACTCCAAGCAACGGGAGGGTAAACTTATTTAATGATTCGAGGATGTACAATATATCACATACCATTGCCGGCATTGACTATTAGTTTACATAACCGAGCTACCCCGCAGGTCTCAGTCTTTTTTTATTATGATTTTTTTTTTTGAAATTGGAGTTTAAAATTGAATTTTACAAGAGTTGTATTGATGTGACTTGGTCAATTTGATAAGTCTAAAAATAATTGGGATTTTAGTCAATTTGATAAGTTTAAAAATAACTCGTATTTTACAACTTAACTTGTTAAATTTAAGATTCCATGATGAAGTCTAATAAGTTTAAAAACTTTGTTTTTTTTATTTTTTATGCATTAGGTTTAAATGTTTGTATGCTTAGCATATGAACTTGATTTATGTCGCTTAGGAAAATATGTTCTTTTATGGTGATTATATTTTTTCTTATTTAGTTTAGGAAGTCAAGTACTGAGATCGATAATTTATTTTTCCTTATTTGTCTAGTTCTTTCATTATTTTTTCTTTATTTTCAGGTTTTCTAGTTTATTTAGGTTGATTTTTGTTTTGTTTATTTAATGAGTTGTAAACCTCTTAAATAGATAAGTCATCACATTTTTTTTCATAATTAAACTATGAATTAAGGTTCTTGTTTTTCTACCTTATTTTGATGATTAATTTGTTTTCTCTTGCTATTATCCTATTGTTCTTGCTATTATCCTATTATTTTGGGTATCATAGCCCAACAATCCTACATTATTACTTATTATGGGTTGCAATACTAGGTTTTTTGTTTGTTTGCTACGCATTGCAAAAAAAACCATGGTCGGAAGAGGTCACGAAGCAGGGCATGTTTAGACAAGTGGAATGGGGAAGTTTTTTTTTGAGAGAGAAACATCCAGGAGCTTGTGATATAGGACATACAAATATAAATTATAGAGCTTACTCGATGGTTGATGAAAAAACCTTGATGAGAGGAATAAAAAATTGACCAAGGATATCTAGCCAATATATATAAAAAAAAACCCAAGAAAAATGCACAGGAGGGAACATCTTAATAGAAAAAAAACAACATGAATATTTTAGTTTTCAAATTAAACTTAATGATTTTGTAGGAACTTTACAAATAGATGAGTTGATCGATTGGTTGAACGAAGTTGAACAATTATTTTAGTATAAGAGGTTTCAGAACAAATAAGGGTGAAAATGATTGTGATCAAATTAAAAGGCCAAACTTTTTCCCAGTGAAAATGAATTAAAAAGGTTATAAAATAATCAAGGAACATCGAGAATAAATGATGAAGATGAAGGAGCACTTTTTTTTTTGTTTAATTATATACAAACCTATACTAACGACTCCATACATTGAGACATAATGGTAAATTTATTGATGATTATATTAATGACTTCTATCAATTAGTGTTTGGAATGACTAGGTAGAAATAAAAAGCAGTTGGTGCTAAAATATTTGAGTGGTTTACGGTGGTGCATACAATGTGTTTTGTTTGCATTTTTTTTTTTTGTATAGTTTTGGAGGCATATCAAAGGTCATTGACAATTGAGAAACAACATGCTACTAGGGTAATTGGTTGGAGTTTCTAGACTGATCAATACAAAAATTGAAAACCAAATAATAATCAAAGCCTAACAACTCCCAATCTAGACTTACTTTGCAGCCTCAATAGACAACATATCAAAATATTGGTCATAGTTCTAGTTTGACTTTCCAAATTTTTTTATTACATATATGGTAAATTAAGACGTTGGGATAATAAGAGCCGCAAACTCGAAAGTTATTCTTTGATATAAATATTTGTAAATGATGTGGTTGATAAAAGTGTTTGTAATGGAGAGATTCTACATGGAGATGATGTTAACCCAGTCATATGAAAGAATCTCCTATTCCTAAGGGTGATTCAAAATAAAATAAAATTAGGGGATTACTAATATCTTCCACTTAATGTGCACCATAAAAGATAATTTGATAATATTTGGTGTTGTGTGGTGTCTATAGATACATGTCATCGGATAGATCATAACAATATGATAGGAATGTGCACATGACAAACAATATAATAAATATTCCCTTAGTATAAAAGAAAAATATATGATATTGATCCTCATGAGAGATAAGGTGGTCACGTGAAACCCATAATTATGGAGAAGGAAAGAAAGAATTTTTCAAGTTTATTAAAATAATGAGGAACAAATCTACAAATTAAAAAGTTGAATGAGAATGAAATTGAAAAAAATATAATTTTCATAAATTATCTCAAATAAAATAAATAATAATCAAAATAATAGAGATCAAATCTAAAAAAAAAAAAGGTGAATAAATTAAAATAATAATAATTAACATTTCATAAATTATTTCAAATAAAATAGTAATAAAAAATGAGGACCAAATTTGATAGATAAAAATCAATAAAAATGATAAGAAATAGTAGTTTTTCTATTTAGTTTAGAAAATAAGAGATTGATAATTTTTTATTTTTTTTAGTTTGTTTATAATATACACGCGCACACACAAATATATTAAACAAGTTGTAACTCTTTAAAAAAAGGCGATAATAATTTTTTTTTTTACCAAACTATTCAAAATGGATTCTACTAATTGAAGTTAATTCATCTCTATGCCACTAGGAATCTCAAAGTGGTTATATATTGTAAACAGTGAAGTATATTTTGTTGTATTTTTGAGTTTGTTGAATCTAATTTGATTCAGCTGATAACTAGCTAGAAAAAACAAAATCACAGAATCTTAATTAAGGATGAGGATTAACCAAAGAAAATAACTTGGCTCAACTCAACCTAGTTCATCAAAGATAGCAGTATAAAATACATATTTTTAAATTGATATTTTTTTGTGGTCAAAATCCATATCAACTGAGAAGTTGTCTCTCTTTAATGGAAATTTAACGAGTCTCTCTCCTCTCATAAACTACAAAGTGAAAAAAAAAAAAAAAACTTTTGTGCTAAAAATCAATTTTGAAAAACCTAAATGACCAAAAATGTATCAACTGGAAAGTAGGAGGACCAAACTTAGGCCACCCATTTTCTCAATTTTTATTTCTTACTTTGATCATTTTACAAAAAATGTATCAAGTTTTTTTGGAATTTGTTTTAATGATAATTGCACTGAAAATCGGTACTTGCTTGCTAGCACAAACCACGACCAAAAAGCAAAACTTAAAATTAAACATGGTGAAGAACTGGACTCGTTTATCCGAACAACTAGTTAACATATTGTTTTGATTCAATTTCTCAATAGTGTATAATTTGTTTTTCGGTTCCTTAGTTATTTGAGTAACTTCTAGAGGACCCTGTGTTGGGCGTAAGTCTCATGAGAGAGCAGAAGAATGATTCATTCGGATCGACAAGCATTTTCAAGCCCAAAACAAAAAAATAATTATAGATTTATCAATGCATATTTTCTTTATTTCTTAACTAGCAGCAGATCATTACTTTAATAATAAAAATTAAAAAAAGGTGATATAAAAATAAAACTTGCCCAAGAATCTAAACAATAAAAAAAATTTAATCAAAAAATGCAAAACGTTACTCGGAAGCATTTTTAAATAGTTCAAGAAAACTTTTATTTGATATCTGTAAATATTTGAAAGTGTAATTCTGATTATTTTTAAAAATATTTTTTATTTAAAAATATATCAAAATAATATATATATATATATATATATTTTTATTTTAAAAAAAATATTTTTGATATAGCACATCAAAATAATCTAAAAATATTAAAATTTTCTAATTTCAAATAAAAAATAATTTATTTTTAATTTTTTTCAAAAATATTTTTCAATTGCTTTCCCAAACACCCTTTTCGAATTTAAACCATATCAACCACATAGAATTTGTTTATATAAAAACCTTATTATAATAGCATTGTCACATGAAATAACACAGCAGATTATGCCATGAGCAAACACAACTTTTTATTTTAAATAAATTTGGTGTTAGACGACACCAATTAAGATAAATTATTTGTCTCCACTCTTTTTCTTAGGCTCGAACCTCTTGCCCCAGAGAGGTTTAGCATCGACCCAGAACTTGGCCTCAGTTTTACCATTCAAGATCATGGCTGGTATATAAGACGCGGTGAAGACCACCTTCCCGAACAGCGGTGGCACGCTTTGATGCTTCGGCTCAGGCCGATGCACGTACACCCTTTCCACACATGACCCATAATTCCTGCTCAAGTTATGAAAACACAGCTTCCAATCGTCAATTACTTGATTTACTTTATTAGTAACTAAGAATGTACAGGCAATGATTTTTTCTGATTCTATTCATAGGGCTATAAATTAGAAAGGTAAACAATCACATGATTCCCAGCATAACTAACGAGCACAAAGAAATTAACCAAAAAATATGTATATATTATGGAAAATGATTTGTATAACTAATAAAAAGATAAATAAATAGTAATGCATGCTTAAAATTACCACCAATTTCATTGTCTATATGCATTACTTTTCGTTATTTATATTCGTGTGATACAGCATTACTCGTATAATGCTACAGAAAAAATATCACAAACCAATAAATAATATATAATGTATTTAATCCTCCTGTAAGAATTTAAACTCAGTACGCAGAATTTCAGATGCTATCCAGTTTGATGATTTGATGACAGAGGAAGAAATTTTACCAGATTAACTTCAAAACAAATATTAGTTCATTGAATAAAATGGAATCCTATACGTGGTCTTAGTCCAATATTTATGATGTTTAGGAAATGATTTAGTACTAAAATTTTGTGGATTAGAGTTTGTTAACATTAAATGGCCACTACTTTAATTGCTTCGATTTATTTGCAACAAAATTAATCCTCCGATTAAAAAAATCTTACATTCTGAAAAACCTGGAGATTTGAATTTCGGTGAGAGGGTATCCATTTGAGAACGTCAAGAACAAACATCTACTTTCCTCGGCTGCTCTCTCTGTCACAGGGTTCCACTCTTTGGCTGAAGGGTTAAGCTTGGATCCAACATATGGTGCAGTTGCTTTTGCTGCGACACCATCTTTCTCGGAACCCAATTTCTTAACTTCTTTCAGGGGAGCAAAAAAATTCGCCTCGGTTATTTTCTTTCCCGTCCTTTCTAAAATATCCGTCAAGAACACGCCACAAACTTCATTGTAGATATCTGTGATACCCTTTAAGGCCTTTTCTTTATCAGCAAGGACGATATTGAGGGGCAAGAAATGCCGGGCCAACTTTGGAGTGAAACGCATCAATTCTGGTGGTACGGGGTTTGTTGACAGTTGTTTCAGAAATGACAGAATATCCTCAGCTTCTTTGGCTACCAGAGTTAAGAATTTATTATCATGAAGTAAGATCCTTCTCATAATTTCTCGAAACCCTTGTGTCTCTAGCCAAATCCAAAATGCCATCACCTTCATTGCCACTCCAACTTCAATTCCAAAATGAATCATCCGAACAAGCAGTACTGGCCTTTGACTAGTCTCGTCTGATGAAGATGATGCGGCCATGTGGTTAGGGAGGGAGACTGTGTTTCCTGTGCAGGAATATAGAAGATAAAGAGTAACCCTGTGGTTTCTGTGTTCTGTGTGCAGATAAGAAACTGTGTCTGTGTGTTGATGAAAAAAATGAAGAGGATATGGGGGTTTATATAATACATGAAAGGAAGGTTTTGATTTGTGAAGGTTTGCGATGGTCCACAATGGCTTTACAAGGAAATTGAAATCCCTTATCTGAGCCGGCCGGTGTGTTTCGTTAGGAAAGTTTTCACCTTTGAAAATAATATGATGTTCTGCGAATGGCTGGGTCTAGTAATGCAACCCTCTACAGAGACTAATTGAAGGAAAAGGAGTTATCCGATACACAATTAGTTCTTGATGTGATTAAGATTCAAAACTCGGATATCAAATTAATTAAGTTGCCACAAAATGCGTGAAATGAAAGGAAAGTTATCAAGAGAAAATAGGCAGTTTTTTTATATGCACCGAATTGGATTCAACTTCGGTTTGCAATGTTTTCGAGCGAAACTATACTAAAAATATATGTAATCCAACTCGAGTCAATTCAATTATATATATTTGGATGCGAGTAAACTCCACTCTTTTTAGACATTATTTGCAAATCCGGGTTAAGTGACTAAAATCTCGGTTGTTCCAAACTCTTTTAAGATAAGCATGTTTTAACTCGAATCTGAGAAATATAAGACAAATCTCAAGCCCTTTACTATTATGTTACACTCCATTGGGACAAATTCAATTATATTCCAATTCTAAAAACAATACAAGTTAGTTCTTACTTTAATCTTATCATGTGATCATGTATGGAATGCATTGAAGATAACTTTGCACCAAAATCATGTTAAGAATTAATCTAATATAACTCATGTCAATTCAATGACATGTTTTAATTATAACAAAATATGAATTTTTTAATCATGTGAAGTACATTATGAGGCAATAGCCAAATTCATTTGCAATATTGATTTAATTTTGTTAAATGCAAGAATTAATTTGAAGTTCTTCAAATTGCAATTATAGGAAAAGAAAAAGAAAAGAAAAGAAAAGAAAAACTCCCCATGTGATTGTGAGAAACTCCTAACATGGAGTCCTCAAATTGCATATATCAAAAGTAGAGGGATAAGAGATTTCTTGAAGCTACAACAAAAACCCTTATTTTATTTTTTCTGAAATTGACAAATTATTATGATGATTTAATTTTGATGTAGAACAAGTGGTGGATGTGTATATTTTGAAGAGAGAGCATCCTAAATTCAAAGGCAATTAAATTCCAATAGTCCGAGCATTGAAGTTAGAATGACGTGAAACTCACACATTTAATATATTTCGGCGTGACCGTTAATAGCCAACACCTTTGATGTTGATGCATACCTTTTTTAGCCGAATTCCATCTTTTAAGTCTTGAAATCGTCGTTTTTGTCATTTTAGGAAATATTCGTTTTAGCCATAACTTATGATTTTCAAATCCGAATCGACTTCCTTCAATTCTAACTTACTCATAATTTTTAGCAGTTTTAATTTTGGAAATTATCTTAGTTTTGCTATTTTTGGTAATTTTTAGTAATTAGTCCCATTATCTTGTCCAACAAGAATTAGGGCTAGATTATCACTTTAAATATGTTTCTAAACCCTTTGGTCGAAGGCAGTCAATTATTCAATGAAATTTTAAATTTATTGAGAGTTTCTCTCATTTTTGGAAGACTCCAAAATAATTTACAAAATATTGATGTGGGTTGTATTCTTATTGTGTATTCCGTTGCGTCAAATTTGCACAGATATACAAGTTGGTTGCAAAAATGTTAGTGTTATTTTAATTTTAAAAGGTTGATCCCGTGGTTAAACTAATATATTTCCTTCTGACTTTTTAAATTAAAATCTTAAAACCAACATGAAGTGAAATTTATTAAATTCATTTTAATACATCAAATTAATATAGAGAATATACCTTTATGATTGCCCAAAAAAATCATAATTTTGAGTTTTTTTTTTTTTTTTTTTAGTTTAGTTTCGAGAGATAGCATTTAAGTACAATGTACCTAATACAACTTGAGTGGATTCAATCATGTTCCAATTCTATCAAACTACGACTTGTTATTTTATTAACCTTGTGGAGAAACTCCTAACGTGGAGTCCTCAAATCGCATATATGTAATTACAAGCAGAAATATTATAACTTTTTTAGAGCTCCAACAAGAATCCTTATTTTTCTTTGTATTTCGCCAATTATTATGGCGATTTAATTCATAAATTCATACCAGTTGGTCAAATAATATTAGTGCTATATTAACATTACAAGGATGTTCTTGTACTTAAAGAGTTATGTTTCTTTCATTAAATTTCTGAGTATAAACCTTGGAACTAACATCTAAGTAAACTTTATTAAATTCTTTTAAATATATCAAACCGATATATGAAATATATATTTAAAATTATGTGGAAAAAATGTTAATCTCGAGTTTTCATGTGCGGAGAGATAGCATTTGAGTGAAATTACGATAAAAATGTATGTAATACATCTCGAGTCGATTCAATTATTTTCCAATTCATTCTAGCAATGTCGAGTCTTTCTCTGCTGCCAACTCGACGTCCTCGTCATGATTTTATCTTGTTTCTATTTTATTTGTTACAATTGATTTTGAGTTCTTCTAATTGCTATTGTGGGAAGAAGAAGAAAGTAACGTGCCCCTGTAATTGTGAGAAATTGTTGACATGGATTCAAATTGCATATATTACAACAGGTACAAGATCTTTTTTTGGTAGATCCGACAAAAATCCTTACTTTCTCCATATTCGATCACTTATGATGATTTAATTTACATGTCATATGAGTTCCTTACAAAATATCAGAATTATATCAATTTTAAAAGGACGCGCCAATGTCAACACTACTAGGGGGGTGTTTGGGATTGCTGTTGCGGTTGCTTTTCAAAAGTTTTCGCGGTGCAAAAGCTGCCCCAAACGGGCATTAGAGTTACAACAGCATGTATGAACAGTGACAAAATGGTAACAATGGTTATGCTCGACACAACTTCTGACTTGGATGATGGGTTGTCCGAGGGGTGCAACAACACCATGACAATATGATTGGCTAGTTGGCTTAAGGTTTGATGAGTTTCAGACTAAGAAAAGTTACAGTGAGTTGGACAGTTAACTGTCTTGGCTCTTGGGTGAAAATTAGCCAAATATTTTTGAGAGATAATTTCTTTGAAACTTTTGTGTTCATACACAGTTTTTGTGCATAACTCACATACATAAATTGTGGTGTATTTTCTCTGTTTATATATTAATAAAAGTTGAGAGTATTTCTTGTAATACATGTGATTTTGTATTCTGTCTTTTTTATTTGTGTTTTCTTGTCTACAATCGGTAGAAGATCAACGGGGACAACTCTTGGGTATACGAAATACTTAGATTGTAGGCTAAAAACAAGTGAAATTAGAAGAAAGGTTGAGCCAAGTAAGGGGTCTATACTGCCTTATAAAGCCGAGGAATTTTTGTTATATGACGTAGCAGAAAATACAAGAAATACGATCAACGTCTATATTCTATAAATAATTCTAGGCGAGAGGAACTCTAAACAAAAAGTTTAAAATTTTATTCAATAATTAGGCCAGAAGCTTACAACCATATTTAAAGTAGAAACCCTAGCCCTAGCCCTAACCCTTATTGAATAAGAAAATGACACAAATTATTAAAGATTACCAAAAAAAGAAAATTTGAGATAAATATGGAAATTATAAATGCCAAAAATCCTGAGCAAGCTGGAATTAACAGAAATCGATTCAAACTTGGAAATCAAGAGTTATAGCTAAAACAAAACTTTTCTAAAATAACAAAAACGACGATTTCGGAGCCTAAACGATGGAATTCGGGCCAAAAATGATATGCATCAACAACTAAGTTTTGACTAATTCCAGAATCGCTGAGACTCATTAACTATATGAGTTTCACGTCATTCCGACTTTAACACCCAGACCACTGGAAGTTCCGTTGTCTTTAAATTTTAGATATTTTCTATTGAGCAATATACATTTTTGCCACTTGTTCTACATCATTAAATTTGTGACCTTTTGACAGATGGTATGATAATTAAGTAGATATGTTTTCTCTTTTTACATTTAAATTTAAATTATGGAGCTAGATATGCATTAAATTTCCATTAAATGCACTAAATTGATATAAAAAATATTCCTAAGAAATTATTAAAAAAGGAGAAGCTTTATCTAGATTATTTTACCTCAAAATTTTCTTTAAATGTACTAAACAGTATAAAATGGTTTGAAAACATGATACATTGAATAAAAAAATTTACTATATAGCCCATGCCTAGCCAGCATTCACCATCGAGCGAGCCAAATAGCAGCCACCTTGTACAATGTATAGTCCAGAGAAGATAATTAATGCATTCATTCATTCAACTCAAACGACGTAAATGAAGAAATAAAGATGGATCCTATTTTACAAGAAATCAGAAAGTTTTTATCCAAAGACCGTGAGGTTCACTGCACGTAGGCAACTGCTGTGCGAACTGGCTAGCTAGTTATAGTCACTCACGGTTTGGAGTTCGGAGCTCGCTCTTCTAGCAACTTTCCAGAGGGCTTTCTTCTTTGATTTTCGCTAATATGGTGCTGGTATTGTTTTCTTTGTTTTAGGTTACGGCCCATTTACTACAGCAAAAAGAAAAGAAAAGATAAAGATGGACAATTCTGTTGCATCCTTGAAAGAAATCGACGCATGATTTTTCATAGAAAGGTCGCTCGACAATAAAACAGAGAGGTTAATTACTCATATGAATAACAGAGTGACGATTTCAGAATGAGAAAACGTGCAATTTTCATGAGAAAAGCTTGGGCATAGACAAGGTAAGAATTTCAGCTTCAACGATCGAAGTGTCATTCCTGACATCACCCTCGGAGACTTCATGGAGATCTCCCAGTGGCATGAACTTGCGGAAACCACGTGTATGACTTGGTTGTTTCGTTAGGCATTTCCAGTACCATGCATGCATCTATCTGTTCTGTCCTTCACTTCAATTGGGATTTCTAAAGTAAGGTGAAAATGTTATAATTAATAAAGAGTCTCGTCTTATGGGGTGGTTTACTTGTTTCTTCTACATGTTTGTCATGGCGTTTGTCCAGAACCCACAGTTTTCTTTGGTGGAAGTTTATCACCATCAACTAGTTCCGGGTATACAAATGGCGAATCTCCCTTTGCTTCAGAATTTCCTTTGGGACAAGCTTTTATTCTCCTGAAACGATGGGAAGATCCAAAATTAACAACGAAACTCAAGAGCGGTTCTGAAATAGAAAAGTTTGTGATTATAAAGCAGCTTACCAGAACCCTCCAGCTTTAGGCTTTTGAGAAATATGAGCTCCTATCTGATTCAGAGAAATCTTTGAACTTCCATAACCACAGAGAGTAATTCCCATTTCTAGTTGGTTTGATAACAAAATTCATAGCTGCAAAAATACAGCAGTAATTGATAAGATATCCATTAGAAGCATCATTGAATGTTTCAAGGGAAAGTGATGGTTATATGGAAGAGAAAGCAAGTTTTATATTTCTTGAATTGCAGAATATTGATCTTTTATTGAACATCAAAGCATTTATTTATACACCGTGAATGAAACTGAATTGTAAGAAAATCTCCTGGCATATCAGATTTTTCTGTTACATATCAAAAGAACTGGTTATGCTTCTTAAGTCATGCTTAATCAACAGAAAGCATTGATAGAAACCCCATTCGGTCTTCATCTCATGGAAACATTTTACTGACCCATCTGAATCTACAAAGCTGCAGTTCTCCATTTAAATTCAAGAAAGAAAAAACATTTGCAGTGTTGAACATATTGTTAATAACAGAATCTACCTTGTACAGTCAAATATATGTTATTTATCTGATCAAACACAAACTATTTGAATTCGGTGTTGACCTCCCACCGACGCGGAAGATTGCTTGTTTTTTTTCCATTTCCATTTCGTGTTTCCATTAGGGTAAAAGACAGCCTCCCGGAAACAAGAAAAATTATCACTCGAGGAAGAGCCTATTATCATTTAGCAAAATAGCACGGCTTAATAAATATCATAGCAACAATCTAGTCACGGTCAGGAATGATGACATTTAAAAACAATGGTTAAAATGAATTGATGTAAATTCCAAGAAAGTCCAAGAAAGCGGGAGGAGATATATAAAATGAGTTGCAGCAGCACACCGAAGCTCTGACAACATCATCATTAATATTATTTAATATTATTGAAAAGATTTTAATAAAATAAATTTGAATACACATAGAAAAGTCACTAGGACCAAAGTGGACCACATGTATTGTACATAAACTTGTGAGTCATCTACCGTATTTAGACCGTGCGTATGGCCTCCACTTATCACCGTTTGTGATATTTCAAATTATTTCAATTAAAATACATTTGGTAACCCTTACCAAAGGTCTGGTTTTTACTTCAAGGATGCCTTGCAGTGACTTCTGAAAGCTTTGATATCTTACGGTCAATCACTCAATTGAAAAAACTCACGCTAGAAATCCTGATTTTCAAGATCGGTGCGTATAAATCTTTCTCTGAGATCTCACCAATCCTTCAGTTTGCGAATTTCACTTGCAACCAAGTTCTTCTCGAGGTTTTTGAGGGGTTTGAGAGAATTCATATTAATTGTTGATTTTGTATTGGATATGGTGGACAGTGGGCTTCTCTTATGCAAGAACTGGCTTTGAGGACTGGAGGTGCCCCTACTCTTAATATCACAGCTCTTGCTTCTCCTTCCTCACTTGATGAGCTCGAACTTGGTTTCACTCGAGAAAATTTAAGAATCTTTGCAAGTGAAATCAACATGATGAACTGAGTTCTTGGTTAGAACAATTGCGGATTGATTATCCATTTTTAGCACCACTTTCTTAGGTTCAGCCTTTAACAATTCTCCTAACAATCGACTCAGCCACACACCTTGACACGCTGCCGCACAACCAGCAATATATTCTGCTTCGCATGAAGATAACGCCACTACTTTCTGCTTTTGTGAACACCAGCTGATCGGATTTGCCCCAAGAAAGAATATCAATCCTGAAGTGCTTTTTCTGTCATTATTGTCACCAGCCAGATCACTGTCTGAAAACCCGATCAGCTCCAAATCTCCTTCTTTCTTCTCATACACAAAACCAAAGTTGAAGGTTCCCTTGGCGCAGCCAGGTATTGAAAAAATTGTGATGGGTCGCCATCGTTCCCCTGATAGGGGAGGAGTCTCTTTTTGCAGTCTGGTTTCACTCCATTGACTTTCAGTAACTTTACCGAGTCACAAGCTGAGTATTTGGTGCAACGTAATCCAGTCAGGTGTTTCCATGTTGAAAAGAGGCAATCTTCGCTTGTTCTTTGCTGGCAACGGAAGGACCTCATAGCAGCATCTGCTTGGAGGTGTTAAGAAATGAGATTTAACATTTTGGATATTGTTTCTGAGGTGCCATGCTCCTAACCCCGGGTTTAATTTTTGATCTTTTTGACTTCTGTTGGCTCAGGTTCTCTTTCGCTAATTGTCTGTGCGCTCTAGGTTTATTATTTCCAATCAAGAAACTGAACATTCTTGTAACCGGATGGGTGTACAGTTCTTATTTTCTGTCACCTTAGCTATTGCTTATAGCTGGTTTTAAGGTGGTAATTGTTCGATGTGCACCTCACTACAAGGCAAAACAAGATGTGGAGGACATGGTTAACCCTTTTCAAATCAAGCCTCTAGGCTGGTTTTCCGGCGTAATTTTTTTTTCGTCGTTAGTTTTAACAATTTGTCCCAAAGTTTCCTAATACAAGCAGTTCTACTTGCATCTACTCTTGTTTCTGATGTTCATAATGATCATATTCTTACATGCCTTGGTTTGAGATAGCATTGAGAATTGGGACAACGATTCTTAATCTACCTCGTTTATGCTGTAGTGCTATGCCAGATAATAATCAGGTCTGCGCCTACCACCAGAATCCCTGGTTAATGTGACCAGAATCTGAATGTTTTTTTCATTTGGTAGGCCTCAAATCCCCATCCCCACTTCTGATTAAAAAAAATTACAGATCCGGACATCTTTTCATGTCGTGGTTAATGGTAACGTTAGCCTTGCTATAACTCAATGCAAACTGGGTGTAAATGTAATGTAAATTCGTTACCAGATGCATTTTTACAGCTTGCCAAAATGGTATCGGGTTGAAGAAACAACAGCGTACCAGGTTCATAGATTTGTGCCATTGATGGGCACAAGGGATGAGTGCTGGCCTCACTAATTGATCAATGGGTATTATATTGTTCATCAAATGTCTGTTACGACGGTGCAATCCACAGTTAATTTAGTATTAAAGCCTATAATTTTTATTTTTCTTATCGTGATATTTATGTATTCATCCTAACACTTATTATTAATACACTGAATTTGCCCTTGGTTTTTTATGCCTACCCCTCATGAAGTCACATGGGTCTTGTACCATTGCATGATTATTTCAAGCCCGTTTCTTTTTCGTCATCTTCGTTGACACGCAAGTTATTAACTACACTTTCGGTGAACACCAATCACATTTTTATATGATAAACTCCATTTTGCATTTGAAAAGGAATGCTTGTGTTTAAGGTACATTATATTTTTTTTATTGAAAGGATATTAAAATATTTGAAAGGGTACATAGAACATCCTTGTAAAGTTGATATAGCACTAATATTTTTTTGACTAACTGTTATGAATGTCTGGATTAAGTCACCATAATAATTGACGAAATACGAAGAAGAATCAGGATTCTTGTTGGAGTTCTAAAAAGAGTTATAATATTTCTGCTTGTAATCACATATATGCGATTTGAGGACTCCACGTTAGGAGTTTCTCCACAAGGATAATAAAATAACAAATCGTATTTTGTTAGAATTGTTAAGCGTTAAAAATAGAGCATCTAATGACTACGATTGCCCCAGATCTCTGGAATAAAATCTTCAAACTAACAAACTTCCAAGACGTAATGACCTGGAGATTTGACTTCCAATGAAAGAAGAACTATTTGAAGAGAAGTTTTATTGTATTGTAGAAATAAGTAATAAAGAAGAGATCTATCTAACTCGAAGAAGATAACGAGAAGAAAATCAAGATGGGCGACGTTCATTGCATAATATGGCGTATCCTCAATAGGAATCAACTCAAGATTTTTCACAAAAAGCTCTATTAATTATTCTAGAGATAACAGATTGGCAGCTCAATGATACAAATTAGAAGACAATCGTCGCCATGAAAAATGGAGCAATTTTCATGGGAAAAGCTCGGACACGGACAAGGTAAGAAATTCAGCTTCAAAAATTACAGTGTCATTCAAAACATAGCCCTTCGAGACTAGGAGATCTCCCAGTGGCATGAACTTGTGGGAACCACGCGGAAGACTGGAGGAGGTGAACCAATGTCGAACTGCAAGAAAAGAAAATTAGAAACTTCAGCCAATAAGAAGTCAAATAACCAAATCTGGCAACCATGAAAACGTTTCATGCCTATATGTTCACCAAGCAGTCATAGAGCTCAAAAACATAATCCATGTGCATCAACTGGGATTCTTAAAGTAGGGAGAACATGTTATATAAATAAAAAAAAGCTAGTCTTATGGGGCGGTTTACCAGTTCTTTCGACATGTTTGTCACGGAGTTGATCCAAAACTCGTAGCTTGCATTCTGCCCAAAAAGCTTTCTTCGGAGGAAGTTTATCACGATCAACTAGTTCCAGGAATACAGATAGTGAATTTCCCTTTCCTTTACCATATCCTCCGGGATGAACTTCTACTTTCCTGACACAATTTGGAGAGCAAAATTAACAAGAAAACTCGAGAAAGGTTCTGAAATGGAAAAGGTTTTAGATTATGAGACAGCATACCAACTTCTGCCTACGGCAGTAAAGGTTTTGTATAAAGGAGAGTTCGTATCTAATTTAGAGAAATCTTCAATCTTCCATGTTGAAGAACCGTTTGCAGGTTTTTTAACCATAGAAAGTAATTCCAATTTTCCTGTTGGTTTGATAACGAAAACCTCAGCTCCAAAAACACAGCAGTCCTTGACAAGGTATCCTTTAGAAGAGTCTTTGAATGTTTTAAGGGGAAGAAATTGATCGAAACCCCATTCGGTCTTCGTCTCGTGAAAATGTTTTACTGGATGATTCTTATCTACAAAACAGTAGTTCTCAAATTAAATTCACGAATATAAAGACAATAAAATAAAAATCAAATTGCAGTGTTGAGCATACTATTCATAAAAGCATCTACCTTGGACAGTCAAATATTTGTTCTTTATCTGATCAAACACAAACAATTTGAATTCGGCGTTGACCTCCCACGGCTCACGAAGATCGCTTGTATTTTCTAGTTTCAGGTAAAGGGAAACAAAGCGTTTTCCTTTTGGGTTTCCATTTGGGTAAAGACACAACCTCCTGGAAACAAGAAAAATTATCTGTTGATGAAGAGCCTAATTGTCTTTTAACTGAACATTTATTTTTCACATGTAGAATCAAAATTAGTCAAAGGAAGGTGGTGAGAATTAACAAACCATTTGTAGTTTCCGGCTTCAAAAACATCAGATTCATACTTTTCGACTCCTGTATCTCGAAGTAAGGAGAATGACTCTATCCTAAGTGAGAAATGCGCTGGAGGTAGATCTCTTTTGGTTCCTGTGATTCCTGAAAAAGAAAATGAAACTCAGCTATGATTAACGAGAAACCAGCCGCATGCATATCAGAATTCTTGTATGATTGATCAACTTTCGGGGGTCATGGTATACATGACAGATCACTAGCAACGCACTGAGAAAGAAAAGAGTTCCGAAGCATACCATGTGACTTTTTATTGTTCTCCATTGCAGAATACGTAGTTTGACTCGGGGCTAAAGTGACCAGTTAGACACAGAGCCTGAACCAAAGGATGAGCAAACTAAATCGGTGATAGCATTGTTTACTGATATAGAAAATCGACTGATGTAGACATAAGACTTGTAAAATGATCAGCTTGGAAATTATGACAGTTAAAAAAAGACCATGACTTGTAACAAGTCATTTTAAAGTCAACCGGATCAAAATTTACAGAAATTATTTTTATATGTTTATATCAAAAATAATTTTTAAAAAATAAAAAAAATATCATTTTAATATATTTCTAAATAAAAAATAATTTCAAAAATAATTTAAGACTAAGACTAATAAATAGATATTTACAAGATAAGCCTTTGCAACCCTGGCCCACCGGTCAACTATACTTGTATCTGTTGGATTGTAAATTTCTAGCCTGCTTCCTTTTCTCTTAAGTCAATTTAAATTAATCAATTAATCTTGTCCTGATCTTCAACATAAGCAGGATTAATAAATTGGACAAAAAACATATAACTTTCTTTACAATAATTTAGCTGAGAATAATTGATATAATATTAATTTTCTCCACCACCCACACAACTCAGCACTGAATGGACCGGTAGGAAACAAAGAACGCTCAGGGACTTCAAATTTTCAGCAAAAGCCCAACAAGAACTTTCGTGGCAGTTTTCAAAATCATGGCTGGCCGTGAAGACTGACCTGCCGGATAATTTATTTTTCCTTGAATAAAATACTGTTAATTTTTTACCTTTTTATCGGCATTTCCTTATATCATGACTGAAACTATATTTTTTTCAATGTGAAAAACAATATATTAAGAGTATAAGATATTAAAATTGTGAGATTTTTTTATTATACTATAAATTTGGATAAAATAATTAATTTGTATAGAATTTCTACGGAACATAACTTTCTAGTAAAATACTAGTTTGATGGGCCCGCACTTTGTTGCGGGCGGAGTAAATAATTTTTACAACTATTCAAATTAAAATATAATATTTCTACATGTAAAGTTTGATATAATGAAACAGATAAAAATATCTTGTCATAAACATACATCAAGTGCTAACTTCTAAAATTATCATCACTATTTACCTCGAGAAAAAAAAAGTAAGCAAAATTAGTAAACAATAAAAATTATTATTATTAAATTAATATTATTATTCTTAATATTAAATAAAAAATTAAATCAAAGACTAAATTAGAAAAATTAAAACAAAAAGCAAATAAAAAAAAAAAAAGATAAAAGATAAAAAAAATAAAAATTATTACCTGAAAAAATCATTTCACTTGAAAATAATTAAAATTATCAAACTATACTTATTATTTATTATTATTATGAAAGAATAAATAAATAAGTGAAAGATTAATAAAAAATCGTAAAAACTTCAACAAAAGATCACACAAAAAAATAAAATAAAAATAATTATTATTGTTATTACCGTCAAAACAATAAAATTATCAAATTATTATGGAAAAAAAAACCTAAAAACAATCAAAGGAGTAAGCTAGAAAAACAATTAAATTATTATTATTATTATTTTGTGTTAATAATGAAAGGAAAAAAAATTAAAGACTAAAAAATCCTAAAAACTTCAACAAAACATCAAACAAAAAATAAAATAAAAATAAAAATTATCATTGTTGTAAGTTAAAAGAAAATTTTTATCAAATTATCCCGAGAAAAAAATATAAAAAACATTAACAAAAGAGTAAAAGAAAAAAACATTAAATTATTATTATTATTATTATTATTATTATTATTATTATGTTAATAATGAAAAAAATAAAAACAAAAAAACCATAAAAATCACTGTTCAAAAACCATAAAAATCACACTATTAAAATTTACAATGTTTTCACACATAATCATCATCATTATTATTATGAAAGAATAAATAAATCAGTGAAAGATTAAAAAATCATAAAAACTTCAACAAAAGATCAAACAAAAAATAAAATGAAAATAAAAAATATTATTGTTATTACTCACAAACAATAAAATTATCAAATTATCATGAAAAAACCTAGAAAACATCAACAAAGGAGTAAGATAGGAAAAATAATTAAATTATTATTATTATTATTTTATGTTAACAATGAAAGGAAAAGAAATAAAAGACTAAAAAATCATAAAAACTTCAACAAAACATCAAATAAAAAAATAAAAAATAAATAAATTATCATTGTTATAACTATTAAAAGAAAAAAATTATCAAATTATCCTGGAAAAAAACATAAAAAAAAACAAAAGACAAAGTAAGAAAAAACATATTAAATTATTATTATTATTATTATTATTATGTTAATAATGAAAAAATAAAATACTAAAAAAACCATAAAAATCACTGTTCAAAAACCATAAAATCACTTTTCAAAAACAATAAAAAACAAAAAAGAAGAACACTATTGAAATCCACGTACTCACAATACATTGAAAACCCCGATGTCTTTTATTATTTATAATAATAATAATAATAATAATAATAATAATTATATATATTATTATTATTATTATTATTATTATTATTGTGTTAATAAAGAATAAAAACCAGAAATAAATGAAAGATAAAAAAATTGTAATAACTTCAACAAAAGATGAGATAAAAATAAAATCAAAAATTATTAGGCAAAAATATTAATCTAACTTGAAAATATAAAAAAAAAACCAATAAAAAACTAAAAGACAGAGCAAATAAAAAAATATAATAGATGATAAAATAAAAATAAATTATTAGAAAAAAAATCATTAGGGCTATAATCAGATTTAGCTATTTAAAAATATTAAAAAAGGTGAACGTAGCAAGATGGACTGGTCTCAGACGGATCAATTACATCCGAAACCTTTTTTTAGGGTTAAAATCGTTAAAACACTGTTCAAAAAAAATACAATCAAAGAAAAAAAATCAATAATTTTAACACAAAAATGAAAACAAAATATAAGAAAAAATATAATTTGAATTTCAAAATAAAAATAAATCAAAATAAAAAAAATCAAAAGAAATAAAAAATGAAAAAAAATAAAAAAAAAAATGAAAATTAAAAAAAAAAGCAAAAAAAAAAATGAAAATTAAAAGCCTGGATCGAATCTGCTCTCCATGCATAGTCGAGCGCTTGAGACAGTAAGCGCTTAGCGCTTTTTTAAGCCAAGCGGCCTTTCTTTGTTATTTTCTGTGAAATAATATATAAGTATCATAAAAATAGCGAATAAAACCTGATCACTGTTCAACAACGAAAAGAAAAAAAAAACACTATTGAAATCCACAGTGTTTTCACTCACAATGCACAGTGTTTTCCTGATCTCTTTTAGTTATATTTATAATATGAATTATCTCCATATGAACGGTGCAAAAATCCACAATAATTTGGCCTCAACAATAATATTATAAGTAATATTTGGAAAAAATGCAGAAAAATAAAAATAAATAAGGAATTTGTTGGTGTAAACTCAATTTACAAAGGTCAAGAAAGGCAACCACCTGCAACCACCGATTATGACCACTAACTAAAGTCACCGTCTACAATCGTCAACCTCTTTCACATGAACCTACTATTTATGTTTACACATAAAAGTCTATTTTATCCAGTTTTTATTTTATGTATAAATAGAAAGTTTAGTTAATGTGAATTAGTGTGAGAGACGATAGAGAGAAACACTAGAGATAAAAAAAAAGAAAGTTTTAATAGATTGTTCAAGCTGTGTAACATTGTGTTGTTGAAATAAAATGTGTGTTTTATCCCATCTAAGTATTTCAAAGTCACCACTAATGGCCTCTCCCGCGAACACTGGCTACAATTATTATTATTATTGTTAAACAATAAAAATCATAAAACTATTATGAAGAATAAAATAAAAAAAAGCACAAAAACTTTAATAAAAGAGCATGCAAAAAAATTAAAATTAAATGTGTTGTGATTTGAAAAACAAAAATTAAAAAGAAACAAAGGAAAAAAATAGGAAATCAAAAGAACTACCAATTTTAAAAAGATTATCTACATAAATTAAAATTAAAGAGCTAAATTGAAAACAAATCAAACCTCAATAAAAGAAAAAAAGATAAAATTAAAAATCAAAACTAAAAGGATGACATATAAATATGAATAAAAATATAGACTACTTTAGAATAACTAAAACTATTAAAGGAATTAAAACAAAAATAAAAAAAATAAAAGAATAAGGATTGAAATGAAAAACAAATTATATGATCATTTTTATTTGGAGGATAAAATTGAAACAAATTAAAACTTTTATAAATAAAATTAGGACAGAATAAGAAATTAAAAGACAAGGACTGAAATGTACAAATCATAAACACAAAGGCCTTATATGGATATTGGGTTGCGGGAGAGAGAGAGAGAAAAGAAAAAAAACCAAATAATTGACCATAGACAACTCTCCGACAATCATGCACTGACATGCGCACCGCCATGAAAAAGAGAACAAGGTGGTGCATTTGATGAGATGACAATTGACTATTTTTAACCACTGAATTAAGTGATACGTGTCGTCTATTTGGCACAAACTACTCAAAACCATTGTAGCATTAGGAACATGCGTCACAAGTTCTTTTAATAAAAAATATTTAAAATATCAAAATACCCCCCGAAACATATCATGACAGTGGACAAATACTTATGTAAATACTAAAATACCTCCAGGGTTGATTTTTTATTTTTATCTTTTTCAAGGATAAATTAGTGTTTTTTACTATTCAATGAATGAAAGCATCAAAAGCACCTTTATTAATTATTCTTTTTTTCCTTGTAAAATCATTATTTAACTATTTATAAAACTAAAATGCCTATAATACCCTTGTCTAGCAAACTATTCTCTCTCGTGATTTCAAGAGCAAAACCGTATTTTTACTGGTATAAAAATTAAAAAAGGCACATACAATTATTTAATGATAGAATATGTAAAGAAAAAAAATTAAAATAATTGATTTTTATGAATTAAAAGGTATAATAGAATTTCACCATAGTAAATCAGCGATATGATTTGGCTTTTTCTGTCAATGACCATATTAAATATATATTATTTTATTTTTTATTAATAAATAAATGACAGAGATAATAATAATATTAAATATTTAAATATAAAAAAAATCATTCAATAAATTATATATATATAAAAAAAAGTTCAAAAGCTCTGCGCTCCGTAAGGAGATCAGAAGAGGCAGAAGGAACGACTGTAGGCGAGGGACTTAATGAATGCCCCCCTCTTTCGCTCAACACCCTCCGCTTTCTGTCTCTACCTGAAGTAGCGTTCTTGCGTTTAACTGGTAATTTATAATTTATCTACAATCTTCTTTTTTTCTTGTTTAGATCTGTTCTAGTTGGATATTTGTTTTATGATAATCGATATGCTGTCATTTTGGTCATAAATTTGTCTTTTCGTCTCAATTTCTGATTTCCGATGCTGGAGAGTTAAAAAAAAAAAAAAGGGTTTTGTTAATGGTTAGTTTTGGTTAATCAAGGCTAGATTGTTTCCATGCAGTAATTTTGAAAGCATCACAATGAATTTCGAGCTAAAAAGAGAGAATTTTGTTAATTTTTGGCTAATCGAGGCTAGATTGTTTGCATTCAGTAACAGAAGCAGTTTTTTTTAATGCAGCACAGCGAATTTCGAGCTGAAAAGGGGGTTTGGTTTTGTTAATATTGTGAAGTTTTGGCTAATCAAGGCTAGATTGTTTGCATTTAGTAACAAAGCATTAATTTTGAATGCAGCACTATGAGGGTTTTTATTTTTGTTAATCTTGAGTATTAGTTAGAGAAATTAAGTTAAGATGGCTAAAAGATATTGGCAGTTGAAAGTGAATGGAGTGTACGATTCAAGTGCAAGCTTTTTAGCGCATACATGTGTTGTTCTGCGTGCTTAATTAAGTATCGCTAATGGGTGAGGGCTTGGCCTGTTTTTTTTTTCTCCTTCTAAAATTTTTTTTTTTTTTTTTTTTTTTTTTTTTTTTTTGTTTTTTAATGTTAGGCTAGAGTTTGATGAGTTCTTGTGTAGATGATTATTCTTGATTTACTGACGTTACCTGGTTTTGGAACAGCATTGTTGAGGTGTTGTAATCATGTATGGGCGTGGTGTTTCAAGGATGAGCAACAACACCAAGTACTATGAGGTTCTTGGCATGTCAAAAGTGAATACAAGATGAACTGAAGAAGGCTTATAGGAAAGCTACCATAAAGAAACATCCTGATAAAGATGGAGATGCTGAAAAAGGTAGTTTATTAAAAACTGCTTTTGTTTGAGTTGTTTAAGGAGTGTGTCATGCCCATTCGGCTCTGAACCATATTTGAATTGTGCTTGGTAGCCAAATGCAAGAGTCACTAACATCTGTGTCTTTCCAAGGCATGGGTGGATTGGAGGCATCTTGTCAATCACATCATGATGGTTGCTGACATGGTTTTTCAGTTCTTAAATCACCGGGTGCTTGTTTGCTATGGTGGTGGATGTTATTAACCTTTTGGAAGTCATAACTTTGATTTCATATTATAACTAAAAGTAAGTTGCCAAGATATTGATTATAACTTTAGGAAAGTCTGAATGTCTATGATCCGTGTACAAGAAATATGTGACATGTAAAGATTAAAAATTTGGTTGAAGGCCATGCAGGGATCACTGTGTGTTGAATTACCTTCATCATCAAGATAAAAATACAGTGCTAACAAGTTTGCAATGGTTTGTGTTTTGTTAAAACCATCTATTTATCAACTTCTAGTGCTATTGTTGCAAAATTTGAAAGTAAATATGTTCATTAGCAAAGTGTGATTGGTCTAGTCTGTTTATGTGTGCCTTCTGACACTCATCTATTGGTCATTTTTTTACTAATTCTTATGATGCGGTTAGTGTTCCAGATTAAAGAGAAATTTATGATTGATATGGTATAGATGCACTTCAAGGAGGGAATGGGAGGAGGTGGTGGTGGTCATAGTCCATTTGATATTTTTAAATCATTTTTTAGCGGATGTGGTTTTGGCAATGAGACTGAGAGACTCCTTGATGCATTTTTCTTTTTATTTACTAATTCTATTGGATAAAAGTTCTCAAGTATCTGTATTTTGCACATGGTTGCAGCTCAAGAGGAAGAAGGCAGAAGCAAGGTGACGATGGAGTGCACTCTCTGAGGGTTGCCTTAGACAACTTGTACAATGGAACATCCAAGAAACTCTCTTTCTAGAATCTTTTTGTCCAAGTGTAGGTGGACGGACTTTTGTTTTTATATGTATGCTAGTATTTCAGGAAAGATTTTAATTTTTAAGAGTTCCATGAACCAGCATTCTTGAGATTTTTGTTTTCTGTTCTTGCTAACCGGTTCATGAATGGGCACATTTTATGATCAGTTTTCTGAATGACTACATTGCTGCAGTTGCGACACTTACAGAATCAATTTTGCAAAGTGGGTTGATCTGCAATTTAATTATGGTCATTGGACTTTAATATAATTTTTAGTTCTACGATGTTCTAATTATGGCAATAGTTTAACAGAATTTTCTCTTAGGCAATTGCATTAAACAAAATCTTATTTTTTGTCATGTCATTTGCAGCCTGACACAATTACAGGGGATGTTGTTGTATTGCAATTGAATGAGCACTCCAAGTTTGAACCGAAATTGGATGATCTCCTTGTGAAATGCACTATCAGTTTAACAGAGGCAAAGTAATGTTGCAAAAACAGTGCCCATCTCTTCCTCGAAAAAAATGCATGATTACACTAGAAAAAACAAGTCAATTCCTTTCAATTAGTAGAAAGAAAAAAAGCCAATCATCCGATGGATGGATGGATCCAGCACCTTCTATGAAAACACAAATAAAAATTCAAAATAACCGAGAAGAGAGTTAGGGTGAAAAACAAAGAGGAGCCGTTCAAGGGGTCCATTGGCGAATATTCATTCCCATGTAGGTTAGGGCACACTAAGCTGCCATTAATTGCACTGGCGCCGCCTGATTGACACAAATGTCTTAAAACCATTGCCGCATTAGTAACACACGTCACCAACTTTTTTAACAAGGAAGTACTTGAAAATATAAAAACACCAAAAAGATCATCCTAATATTACAAAAATATTTATGTAAATATCAAAATATCCTATGTACCAATCCTTTATTTTTGTCTTTTTTAAGAGTAAATTAGTGTTTTTTTGCTGTTCAATAAATGAAAACACCAAAAATATCCTTGTTAGTTTTTCTATTTTTTCCTAATTCAAGGGTAAAATCATTATTTAACTATTTATAAAACCAAAATATCTATAATATCCTTATCCATAAGACAATTTTCTCTTCTGATTTTAGAGGCAAAACCATATTTTTTTTATATAAATATTGAAAATGAAACATATAATTATTTAATAACAAAATATGTCAAGAAAAAACCCAAAATAACTTGGAGCAGGATGTTCATGCTCAACACAACTTCTAACTAGGATGATGGGTTGTCAAAGGGGTGCCACAGCACAATAACATTGACAATATGAGTTTTGGCTAAGGCTTATGGTTTGATGAGTTTCAGACCAAGAAAAGTTGTAGTGAGTTAGACAGTTGTTTGTCTTGGGTGAAAACTGTCCAAATTTATTCTAGAGATGATTTCTTTGTAATTTTTGTATCCTTGTAATATAGATAGCTGAGTAGTTGTGTAGCATACAGAGAGTTTGTGTGCATAACACACATACAAACAGTGATGTATTTTCTCTGTTTACAACTTTGTGTTTTTTTGTCTATAAGGTGATGAATGGGGACAACACTTGGGTATGTGAAATACTTAGATTGTAGGCTAAACACGAGTGAAATTAAAAGAAAGGTTGAGTCGAGTAAGGGATTTATATCGCCTTATAAAGTTGAGGAATTTTCGTCAAAATTTTTACCCTTTGAAAGATGGTACGATAATTGAGTAGATATACTTTCTCTTTTTATATTTTTAATTTTAAAGTTAAATTATGGAGCTAGATATGCATTAAATTTCCATTAAATGCACTAAAATGATATAAAAAAATATTCCTAAGAAATTATTAAAAAAGGAGAAGCTTTATCTGGATTATGTTACCTTAAAATTTTCTTTAAATGTACTAAACAGTATAAAATGCTTTGAAAACATGATACATTGAATAAAAAAATTTACTATATAGCCCATGCCTAGCCAGCATTCACCATCGAGCGAGCCAAATAGCAGCCACCTTGTACAATGTATAATCCAGAGAAGATAATTAATGCATTCATTCATTCAACTCAAACGACGTAAATGAAGAAATAAAGATGGATCCTATTTTACAAGAAATCAGAAAGTTTTTATCCAAAGACCGAGAGGTTCACTGCACGAAGGCAACTGCTGTGCGAACTGGCTAGCTAGTTATAGTCACTCACGGTTTGGAGTTCGGAGCTCGCTCTTCTAGCAACTTTCCAGAGGGCTTTCTTCTTTGATTTTCGCTAATATGGTGCTGGTATTGTTTTCTTTGTTTTAGGTTACGGCCCATTTACTACAGCAAAAAGAAAAGAAAAGATAAAGATGGACAATTCTGTTGCATCCTTGAAAGAAATCGACGCATGATTTTTCATAGAAAGGTCGCTCGACAATAAAACAGAGAGGTTAATTATTCATATGAATAACAGAGTGACGATTTCAGAATGAGAAAACGTGCAATTTTCATGAGAAAAGCTTGGGCACAGACGAGGTAAGAATTTCAGCTTCAACGATCGAAGTGTCATTCCTGACATCACCCTCGGAGACTTCATGGAGATCTCCCGGTGGCATGAACTTGCGGAAACCACGTGTATGACTTGGTTGCTTCGTTAGGCATTTCCAGTACCATGCATGCATCTATCTGTTCTGTCCTTCACTTCAATTGGGATTTCTAAAGTAAGGTGAAAATGTTATAATTAATAAAGAGTCTCGTCTTATGGGGTGGTTTACTTGTTTCTTCTACATGTTTGTCATGGCGTTTGTCCAGAACCCACAGTTTTCTTTGGTGGAAGTTTATCACCATCAACTAGTTCCAGGTATACAAATGGCGAATCTCCCTTTGCTTCAGAATTTCCTTTGGGACAAGCTTTTATTCTCCTGAAACGATGGGAAGATCCAAAATTAACAACGAAACTCAAGAGCGGTTCTGAAATAGAAAAGTTTGTGATTATAAAGCAGCTTACCAGAACCCTCCAGCTTTAGGCTTTTGAGAAATATGAGCTCCTATCTGATTCAGAGAAATCTTTGAACTTCCACGATAAAGAATCACTAGCAGGTTTCATTACCATAGAGAGTAATTCCCATTTTCTAGCTGGTTTGATAACAAAAATCATAGCTGCAAAAATACAGCAGTAACTGATAAGATATCCATTAGAAGCATCATTGAATGTTTCAAGGGAAAGTGATGGTTATATGGAAGAGAAAGCAAGTTTTATATTTCTTGAATTGCAGAATATTGATCTTTTATTGATAATCAAAGCATTTATCTATACAATATAAATGAAACTGAATTGTAAGAAAATCTCCTTGCATATCAGATTTTTCTGTTACAAATCAAAAGCAACAAATAAAAACTGATTATGCTTCTTGAGTCATGCTTGATCAATAGAAAGCAATTGATCGAAACCCCATTCGGTCTTCATCTCATGAAAACATTTTACCGATCCATCTGCAGTTCTCCATTTAAATTCAAGAAAGTAAAAACATTTGAAGGGTTGAACATATTATTAATAACAGAATCTACCTTGTACAGTCAAATATCTGTTATTTATCTGATCAAACACAAGCAATTTGAATTCGGCGTTGACGTGCCACTGATGCGGAAGATTGCTTGTTTTTTTTCCACGGGAAACAAGCCTTTCCCTTTCCTTTCGTGTTTCCATTGAGGTAAAAGACTTAACCTCCTGGTAACAAGAAAAATTATCACTCGAGGAAGAGCCTATTATCATTTAACTTAACATTTATTTTAAGCATGTATATAGAATCAGGTTTATATATATGTTTTTCTTGTTTCTTTTAAACATTTATTATCAAAGGAAGGTGGTGAGAATTACAAACCGTTTGTAGCCTCCGGCCTCAAAAACACCAGCTTCATACTTTTCGTCTTTTGTCTCCAGAAATAAGGAGAATGACTCTATCTTAAGTGAGCAATGCCTTGGAGGAAGATCTCTTTTGGATCTTGTGATTCCTGGAAAAGAAAAGGAAATATTGATACGCCTGGGCTGGGCATCATCTAAAGATTACTTCTTTTTTGTGCCAGATGCAGCACTTATTGATGTTATGCAAATCATATAGATAGAATCAACATTTCAGAGGCTGAAAACTCAGATGACTTGCATATCAAAATTACTTGAAAAGAGAGAGCTCCATGTTGACAGCTAAGCTACCCAATGGATTATACTCTGCAAGCAGGAGAAGAAGAAGCTGTTGTAACAGAATAGAGAATTGCTGTAACTGATCAATGTAATTAGAACTTCTCTAGGTAGTTACAAAGTGGTTAACATGTTGTTAATACAGTTAACCACACAAGAAAAGCATGTAAAAATTCTGCTCCCTATGACAGTATAAATAGGGCAATTCGTCAAATACATTGTAAGCAATTCATATGCAACTGAATACAATTCAAGAAAAGAATTGACTTGTCTTTTCTCTCTGCCTAAACTTGTTCTTCTCATCCTCTTCAAATTACCCAATTGAATTACCTGCAATAAACACACAACAACAAGTATCAATTGAAATCAACAAATTGAACACTCCAAAGTAAAAATAAGAAGCATACCAAGTCCGCTGGAGCTCATAAAATCGCAGAACTTATGCTTGTTCTCCATTGCAGAGTACGTAATGTGACTCTGGCCAAGTTAAGTGATCAATTAGACGGAGAGCCTGAACTATTAGGATGAGCAAACCAGATTGGCGATAGCATTACCTGGTCGAGTTTACTTATAAATTTAAAAACCCTATCCTGTCCAGAGAGAGTTTCATTGGCATTGAAATTTGTAAATGTTAAATATAGACTATCTAATGACAATAATAGCCCCTGTTCTCTAGAATAAAATCTTCAAACTAAAATACTTCCAAGACTTGATGACCTGGAGATTTGACTTCCAATGAAAGAACTATTTGAAGAGAAGTTCTATTGTATTGTAGAGATAATTAATACAGAAGCACAATTTATCTAACTCGAAGAAGATAACGAGAAGAAAATCAAGACGGCCGACGTCCATTACATAATATGGCGTATCCTCATTAGGATTTATTAATTGTTCTTGAGATAATAGATTGGCAGCTCATCGATGCAAATTATAAGACAATCGTCGCCATGAAAAATGGTGCAATTTTCCTGGGGAACGCTTGGACACGGACACGGTAAGAAATTCAGCTTCAACAATTAGAGTGTCATTCAAAACATAGCCCTTCGAGACTTGATGGAGATCTCCCAGTGGCATGAAGCTGTAGAAACCACGTGCAAGACTGGAGGAGTTGAACCAGTGTCGAACTGCAAGAAAAGAAAATTAGAAACTTTAGACAATAAGTAGTCAAATAACCAAATCTGGCAGCCATGAAAACGTTTCATGCCTATAAACAGTCATAAATTTAAAAAAAACTAATCCCTTTGCATCTATCTGTTCTGCCCAATCTTCAATTGGGATTCTTAAAGTAGGGAGAACATGTTATATTAATAAATAAGCTGGTCTTATGGGGCGGTTTACCAGTGTTTTCGACATGTTTGTCACGGCGTTGATCCAAAACTCGTAGCTTGCATTCTGCCCAAATAGCTTTCTTTGGATGAAGTTTCTCACGATCAACTAGTCCCAGGTATACAGATAGTGAATTTCCCTTTTCTTTACCATTTCCTCCGAGATAAACTTCTATTTTCCTGAAACAATTTGGAGAGCCAAAATTTGCAAGAAAACTCAAGAAAGGTTCTGAAATGGAAAAGTTTAAGATTATGAGACGGCATACCAACTTCTGCCTCCGGCAGTAAAGGTTTTGTATAAAGGAGAGTTCTTATCTAATTTAGAGAAATCTTCAATCTTCCATGTTGTAGAATCGTGTGCAGGTTTGTGAACCATAGAAAGTAATTCCCAATTTTGCCCTCAAAATTTTGGCTTCTCTGCATATGAGCTGCTACAATACCAACTCATGTGATGGAAACCAATTTTAACTTTGCACATAGCAATGTTACTGGAGTGTCGAAAATTGCTCAAACTTACCAAAATATTATTTTTTTATTTTTGACTCCTCAAATTGGCTCTACCGTTGCGGTTGCTCTTACTAGTAGCTATTACATAATTGATGACATATGTTGTTGCTTAATTTTTTTACCTCTTTTATTAAAGTATTTTTGGAAAAAAAAAAGCAAAAAATAAAATATATTTATATTATTTTCAATATTTTTCAGTGTTGTTTTAAAATGTTTTAGATTTTTAATATCTTTTTATTGTTTTTTTTTTAAAAAAATATTTGATTTTTTATTTCAATTTTAACATTAATATTTTTCTGTTCTAGAAAAACCAAAATAATAATAAAAAAAAAATCAACATCTTGACATACAGCACAAAATTACAGAGACAGCAAGGAACAAAATATTTTTTACTATGTATATACACGGGAGAGAAAAATACAAATACTTCCGACCACTCCCCCCTCGGAAAAAAAACTCGAACCCTTAAAAGCTATCTTTTGCTCTCCTCCAGTCGCCAGCCTCCCCATTTCCTCCTTCCCCACTGCCCAGTCTCCGGCCAACTGCCGGTGAGAAGTTCCCTTCTCCTGCAGCTGCAGCTTCCGCCCCCATCCCTACTCCAGCCATCAGGTTTCTTCCCCTCCATTTCTCTCATGTCAGTCTCCTTCACTGTCACCACCCACAGCAGCTCCTCCTCCTTCTCCTGTTCCCCTCCTCCCGAAAACCCCTCATCAGCAACACCACAGCCGTCCTTCACAGCCAACCTCTTTACCAGTGTAGCTCCTCCCCCCAAACAACCAACAGTCTTTGACTGAAACCATTTCAACCGAGACCCCCAGCCGCCACAGATTTCCCTCAGCCGGCCGCTCCTCCCCTCTCCTGTTGCAGCTCTTTATCAACTTAATCATGATTAATTAACAAGTCATTTTAAGTTCCAGTTGAAACAAGTTCACATGGTTCTAGAGATTAATTAACGAGCAGTTAATATTAAAGTCAACCGGAGCCAAGTTTACACGGATATAGCATTGATAAGGAACTGGATTTTTAGATATACCGGTTGAGAACCGGTGAACTGAATCGATTCTGTTGGGTGAATAATTTTTCGAATTATATTAGAATAATTAAGATTTTTTGTTTAGTTCAAACTCTTATTTATCTGAGACTTTAGATCGATAAGCATTTTTTATTTTTTTGTATTCTAAGAAACTCTATTATCCGAAAAATATATTTTATAAGTTTAGGAGCTAATAAAATCCATGTTATTCCAGATTCTTATAAAAAATACATGTTTTAATTTGAATTCGAGATCGGTTATATATATCTCAAATTTTTTATCCTTTCATAACATCCTACATAATAAAAGCATGTTAGGTTCCTTGGGAAATAATTGCAAGAGGTTTTGAATACACCTTCATTGTCCCAAAGGCATAAAAAATAATCAACGAACACTCACAAGACATCATATGTGATATGGTGATTAATGTAATTACTATCAAGTTTTTTATCATCTCATCACATCCTATCTAATAAAAAAACATGTTAGATTTCTTGGGAAATAGTTGCAAGAAGTTTTGAATACGCCTTCGTTGTGCAAAAGTCATAGAAAATAATCAACGAAGGAGAACATTTGTGTGCTGCTTCTGACAGCAATTAATTATTATAATATATGATCAGAGATCCCAATTAAACTAATGATATCTTCAACTCTCCCACAATGCCGAAAAAAATAAGAAAATATATATGAAACAACAGAAAAATAATGATTTAACTATCAAGTATTGATTAGAGCCTAGGAAACTTGAATTGTATTGCTGGTGGTGGGATTTTAACTTGACTTTGACTTGATGCAACGCGGTGTGGAATCTGAATCCAAGTTCATATGCCAAGGCACTCGTCAACTTATGGGGATAGGGTTGCTTTTTGCAATTGAAGAAAGGTCGAAAAAATTAAGTATAATTAACTTAAATGTAGAAGCAACACGTACGATAATATGCATCTCTTTTATGATTAAGAAGAATATAATTCTTTAATCATAATAATCTTGGGTGATTAATCTTTTTCTTATTTTTTATAATTATTAATTGTGTTTGCTTCTTTTAAGCATTTATTATCAAAGGAAGGTGGTGAGAATTACAAACCATTTGTAGCCTCCGGCCTCAAAAACACCAGCTTAAAACATTTCGTCTTTTGTCTCCAGAAATAAGGAGAATGACTCTATCTTAAGTGAGCAATGCGGTGGAGGAAGATCTCTTTTGGATCTTGTGATTCCTGGAAAAGAAAAGGAAATAATGATACGCCTGGGCTGGGCATCATCATGATATTACTATAGAAAAATAAGCTCACGGAAGGGAAGAGAAGGAGAACAGAGAGGTTCAGAATTGATAGGTGTTGAATTTGCTGCATTTATGTTTCCGTTAACATTAACGACATAATTTCAATTAACAAGTATTCTGAGTGGGTTCCGAGTTTATTTAATCTACATATGAACTTGTAGGCTAGATCTAAACGGTTTAGAATTTGAGTCATGGGTAGGCTAGATCAACTGATAAATTGTTAGATTGGATAAGTTGACTCGGGTTTATTAACTTGACTCGGGTTTATTGTTTTTTATAAAAATAATTTTGTTTTGAACACATTTTTTCGATTTTCACTTGGATTTCATCTGATTCATGGATTGACATATCAAATCACCTTAATTTTACTGAATTAACTCTGTAAATCACCTTAATATCAAAACCCTATCCAGTCCAGAGAGAGTGTCATCGGCATTAAAACTTGTAAACGTTAAAAATAGACTATCTAATGACTAGAATTGCCCCTGTTCTCGATCTGGAATAAAATCTTCAAACTAAAATACCTCCAAGACGTAATGACCTGGAGAATTGACTTCCAGTGAAAGAAGAACTATTTGAAGAGAAGTTTTATTGTATTGTGGAAATAATTAATAAAGAAGCACAATTCATCTAACTCGGAGAAGATAACGAGAAGGAAATCAAGACGGGCGACGTCCATTACATAATTTGGCGTATCCTCATTAGGATTTATTAATTGTTCTTGGGATAACAGATTGGCAGCTCATCGATGCAAATTATGATATTGTTTGGCTCTGCGGCTCACCATGCGGTTAAAGTACATCGCGGGCTAAACACGTATCGTTACCAAACGGAACTCTAAAAATTTTCTGTGGATCCCACCATTTTAATAGCAGCTGAGCCGCAAATGCAAAAACATCTGAGAGATGCTTTTGCATCTCCAGACTGCGTGAAGACATGACAAATTAGTGTCCAAATTCCTATAGATATTGCATTTGACTATCTTCATAGACTTTGTGTTGCTAAATTCATTGAGCATCCATCGCCCCTGTTCCAATTCCATTCCCACGTGGTAGATAATATTGATTGTTTGCTTGTTGCCACTTTTTTTTTTCATGTTACATAGTGTTTCTTTTTATGTTTTAAAAATGTTTTTAATAAAAATATTTCTTTTCTTTGCTTTAAATTTGTTTTTTATGTTCTAAGATTATTTAGATTTTTTTAATATTAAAAAAAATATACAAAAATACTTTGAAAAATAATTATTATCACAATAAATAATACCTATGTTCGAACTAGACTTTTTTTTTATTTTCAATTTATTTTCCTTTTAAAGAAGAAACTGTGTCCACTTGTTTTATTACTAATTCATAGACAGATGTGTGATTTGCTTGTTAATTATTTTTTATAGTTTATAAAGAATAATTTTAAGAAAATATTTTTTTTTCTATTTTTTCAAATTGAAACCTTGAATCCACGTGAAAAATGTATTCTTAAAGCATATTTGATATTGTGTTACTTTTCAATTTATTTTTTTAATTGAAAATACATTGAGCATGTTTGATGTTGTAATATTAGTGTTATTTTTAATATGTTTTTTTATTTGAAAATTAATTGAAATAATATTTTTTAATTTTATTTATGACATAAAAAAATTTAAAACATTAATGTTTTTTGATAAGGTAAATATAAATTTTATTAAAGCACTTTTAAATCTAAAAAAGACAGGAATTGATATTTTTAATTAATTTCACAAGTTGACAGCAATATGAAAAGCATAGTAACCAAACACACAAAACTGCTTTTCATTAAACACAACCTCAATCACAATTTTAACCAAACATAAATTTCAGTTACGAACCGCATCTAAAAATATTTTTTCTAAACCTGTTTTTTTTCAATCTCAACCACAACAGCAACAGTTATACCAAACAGACCATATAAGAAAATCGTCGTCATTAAAAATGGTGCAATTTTCATGGGGGACGCTTGGACACGGACACGGACACGGTAAGAAATTCAACTTCAACAATTAGAGTGTCATTCAACAGATAGCCCTCCGAGACTTGATGGAGATCTCTCAGTGGCATGAACCTGCTGCGACCAAGTGGATCACTGGAGGAGGTGAACCATTCTTGAACTGCAAGAAAAGAAAATTAGAAACATCAGCCAATAAGAAGTCAAATACCCAAATCTGGCAACCATGAAAACGTTTCATGCCTATATGTTCACCGAGCAGTCATAGAGCTCAAAAAAATAATCCATGTGCATCAACTGGGATTCTTGAAGTAGGGAGAACATGTTATATAAATAAATAAGCTGGTCTTATGGGGCGGTTTACCAGTTCTTTCGACATTTTTGTCAGGGCGTTGATTCAAAACTCGTAGCTTGCATTCTGCCCAGATAGCTTTCCTTGGAGGAAGTCTATCACGATCAGCTAGTTCCAGGAATACAGATAGTGAATTTCCCCTTCCTTTACGATATCCTCCGGGATAAACTTGTACTTTCCTGACACAATTTGGAGAGCAAAATTAACAAGAAAACTCAGGAAAGGTTCTGAAATGGAAAAGTTTTAGATTATGAGACAGCATACCAACTTCTGCCTTCGAAAGTAAAGGTTTTGGATAAAGGAGAGTTATTATTTGCTTTAGAGAAATTTTTAAAGATGCATGTTGAAAAACGGTTTGCAGGTCTTTTTATCATAGATAGTTTTTCCACTTGTCTAGTTGGTTTGACAACAAAAACCTCAGCTCCAAAAACACAGCGGTCCCTGACAAGGAATCCTCTAGAAGAGTCTCTGAATGTTTGAAGGGGAACAAATTGATCGAAACCCCTTTCGGTCCTCTTCTCATGAAAACGTTTTACTTGATGATTCTTATCTACAAAACAGTGGCTCTCAGAATAAATTAATGAATACAAACACAAGAAAATAAAAATCAAATTGCAGTGTTGAGCATATTATTCATAAAAGCATCTACCTTGGACAGTCAAATATTCTTTCCTTATCTGATCAAACACAAACAATTTGAATTCGGCGTCCACCTTCCACTCAGCAGGAAGATTGCCTGTCCTTTCTAGTTTCAGGGAAAGGGCAACAAAGCGTTTTCCTTTCGGGTATCCATTTGGGTAAAGACGCAACCTCCTGGAAACAAGAAAAATTATCTGTTGATGAAGAGCCTAATTGTCTTTTAACTGAACATTTATTTTTCACATGTAGAATCAAAATTAGTCAAAGGAAGGTGGTGAGAATTAACAAACCATTTGTAGTTTCCGGCTTCAAAAACATCAGATTCATACTTTTCGACTCCTGTATCTCGAAGTAAGGAGAATGACTCTATCTCAAGTACGAAATGCGCTGGAGGTAGATCTCTTCTGGTTCCTGTGATTCCTGAAAAAGAAAATGAAACTCAGCTATGATTAACGAGAAACCAGCGGCATGCATATCAGAATTCTTGAATGATAGATCAGCTTTCGGAGGTCATGGTATACATGACAGATCACTAGCAACGCACTGAAAGAAAAGTGTTCCAAAGCATACCATGTGAGTTTTGATTGTTCTCCATTGCAGAATACGTAAAGTGACCAGGGGCTAAAGTGACTCGGGGCTAAAGTGACCAGTTAGACACAGAGCCTGAACCAAATTGGTGATAGCATTGCTTATTTATATAGAAAATCGACTGATGTAGACATAAGACTTGTGAAATGATCAGCTTGGAAATTATGACAATGAAAAAAAGACCTTGACTTGTAACAAGTCTTTTTAAAGTCAACCCGATCAAAATTTACAGAAATATAGCATTGAAAATAAACTAGATTTATAGATTTACCGGTTGAGAACCGGTTATTCGATTCAGATGAGTAAATCGTTTTTCTAATCATATTAGAATAATTAAGTTTTTTTTTTGGTGTATTTTTAGATTATTTTCATGTACGGATATAAAAAAATAATTTTTAAAAATAAAAATAAAAATATCACTTTAAAATATTTCTAAATAAAAAATAATTTAAAGCTAATAAATATACATTTACAAGATAAGCCTTGCAACCCTGGCCCACCAGTCAACTATACTTGTATCTGTTGGATTGTAAATTTCTAGCCTGCTTCCTGGCCCACCAGTCAACTATACTTGTATCTGTTGGATTGTAAATTTCTAGCCTGCTTCCTTTTTTCTTTACTCAATTTAAATTAATCAATTAATCTTATCCTGAGCTAAGAAGTGAGCATGCTTAATAAATTTGATAAAAAGCATATAACTTTCTTTATAATACTTTCGCTTAGAGTAATTGATATAATATTAATTCTCTCCACCAACCCCCACGGCCTTCAAATTTCCACCGAACCCAACACGAACTTTCGTGCTGGCAGTCAAGACTGACCAGCTGGAGATTTTTTTTTCCTTGAATAAATTACTAGTCTTGCCACTAGCTATTACATCATTCATGACATATGTTGTTACTTAAAATTTTACCTTTTTTATTAAAGTATTTTTGAAAAAAAAATATAAAATAGAAAATCAATTGGTAAACTCAATTTGCAAAGATAAAGAAAGGCAATCACTGACAACTGCTGACTACGTCTACAAACTAAAGCCAATAACAGTCACCGCCTACAGTCGTCAGCCTCTTTCACATGCATATATTATTTATATTCATACATAAAAATATATTTTATCAAGCTTTTAATTTGTGCATAAATAGAAAACTCAGTTAAGATTAATTAGTGTGAGAGACAGTAGAGAGAAACACTAGAGAGACAGAGAGAGTTTTGACACATTGTTCAAGTTCTGTAACATTGTGTTGTTGAAATAAAATTATGTGTTTTATCCCATCTGAGTGTTTCGAAATCACCATCAATGGCCTCTCCCTCCACCACCGGCTATAATTATTATTGTTATTGTTGTTGTTGCTTAAACAATGAAAATCATAAAGCTATTATGAATAATAAAATAAGAAAACACAAAAACTTTAATAAAAGAGCAAATAAAAATTAAATGATAAAATTAAATCAAATATTATTAGTATTAAAAAAACATTTGATTTGAAGAACAAAAATTCAAAAAAAAGAACAAAGGGAAAAAATAGAAAATCAAAAGAACTACCAATTTTAAAAAGATTATCTACACAAATTAAAATTAAATAACTAAATTGAAAACAAATAAAACCTCAATAAAAGGAAAAATAATAAAAATTAAAAATCAAAACTAAGAAGATAGACACATAAATATGAATAAAAATAAAGACTAATTTAGAATGACTAAAATTATTAAAGGAATTAAAAGAATAAGGATTGAAATGAGAAACAAAATATATGACTGTTTTTATTTGAAGGACAAAATTAAAACAAATCAAAACCTCTATAGATGAAATTATGATGAAATAAAAAATTACAAGACAAGGAATGAAATGTAAAAATTATAAACATGAAGGAGTTGTATGGATATTAGGTTGAATGAGAGAGAGAGAGAGAAAAAAAAGAAAAAAACCAAACAATCGATTGCCGACAACTCTCCGACAAATATGCACCGACAAACGCACCACCATGGGAAAGAGAACATGATGGAGAATCCGATGAGACAACAACTGACTATTTTTAGCCACTGAATAAAGTGTCATGCGCCACCTATTTGACACAAACGATTCCAAACCATTAAGTGGCCGTTTGGTAATGCGATTTAACCTGCGTTTCGAGTAAAAAATAGTTTTATATCGTTTGGTAACAATAAAAAGCAGAGTAAATTTCTATGGATCTCATAATAAAAATTGATCGAAACTGCTTTTCTTAATAAGCAAAATATTCATGTTTTTTTCTGCATTTTAATTTATATGCATGAAGCCACTATAATGACTGCTTCACCACCAAATAGCCACGAAGAAGACAGCCAGCCATGGATGGCACAACCACGAAGAAGAAGGCACAACCACAACTGAGAGGAAGAAGACAATGGCACAACAACCAACCAATAACCAACCTTAGTAACGGAGAATCACCAGAAGCATTTTCTTTTTTTCTCTCAGTTGCAGCTCTCTCTCTCTCCCAAACAGTCATGGATGCAGCTCTCTCCTTAGTAGTCACCGACGAGCACCATTAGCTGCTCCTTCAGCACTACTAACCTCACCTCTTCATCTTCAGCACCTACACCATCCAATCTTCTCCCACAGTGTTGTCGAGCAGCAGTAGTTGTTGCGCGAGTAACAACAGCAGCCTTCCAACGTTGCTGCCGGCCACCAAAGTCTATCATTTATGATGTTACAACCATGGGAAAAACTACCTCGATTTCTTCTATCCATCAATATCAACAACTGAGCCTCTCATCACCATCAGCCATGTTAATGTTCAAGTGCTATTTGAATAGTAACTGCATGAATTAATTAACGATGAACGGTGCAGCGCACCGTGTTGAGTTTTTTTTTAAAAAAACTATTAACTACTTGGCTGGGTTGCACCTCCTCTCGCCCCAGCCAAAGTCCAGTGTAGTTGAGCATTTTGGCCCAACTGGGCTAGGCCGACTCATTTAATTGGGTTAGCCCCAATCTGATTTTGTTTTTCAAAAAATATCTATTTAAAAAATTAAAAAAATATATAGACAGAGACCCTGAATTTTCCAGCAGTCCAGGCGTTGAAATTAGAATGGCATGAAACTTACCCAGTTAATGCGTTTCGGCATGACCGTCAATTGTCAAAAGCTTTATTGTTGATGCATATCCTTTTTTGGCTAAATTTTGTCGTTTAGGCCGTAAAATCATCGTTTTTTCTATTTTAGAAAAGTTTTGTTTTAGCCATAGCTCTTGATTTCTAGGTCTGAATCGACTTCCATCAGTTCCGGCTTATTCATGATTTCTAACAGTTTTAATTTCCATAATTTCATTATTTTTGATAATTTTTAATAATTATCACGTTTCTTGTCCAACAAGGATTAGAGCTAGGGTTTCCACTTTAAATGTCATTATAAGCTTTCTGGCCAGGTACTGAATTATTCAATAAAATTTCAAATTTTCTTGAGAGTTTCTCTTATTTCTGAGAATCCCATAATATTATATAAAATATTGAGGTTGGTTGTATTCTTTTGTGTTTTTAGTTGCGTCACTCAATCAAATATCAGGGGATCGCAGGGGCATTCATGTATCAATTTAGTTCATGATGAAATTACAAATGATTTGATGAAAAAATAAAAATAAATGTCTAATTTACTTGAATTATAAATTATATTTTATTGTTATGATTATTAATCTACAAAATTTAAAAAATAATTTATATATTTATGTGTATGTACTTTAAAATAATTTCATAAGTTGACAACAATATAAAAAGAATGATAACCAAACACACAAAATTGTTTTTCATCAACATCAAACTCAACCACACCTTTAACAAAATACTTCGATTTCAGTTACGAACCGCAGCTAAAAATGCTTTTCATAAAACTGTTTTTTTTAAACTTCAACTTCAAAAGCAAAAGCACCACCAAATATACCCCAAGGCATCAGGAACATGCTTCACAAGCTTTTTTAATAAAGAAGCATTTGAAAATATAAAAATACCAAAATACCTTCGAAGTTCATCCTAATAATGAAAAAATACTTATGCAAATACCAAAATACCTCCAAAGTCATCCTTTGTTTTTGTCCTTTTCAAGGGTAAATTAGTGTTTTATAACACCAAAAATACCCTAGTTGGTTTTTTTTTTCTAATTCAAGGGTAAAATCATTATTTAACTATTTATGAAACTGAAATGTTTATAATACTCTTGTCCAGCAAATGATTTTCTCTCCTGATTTTAGGGGCAAAACCATATTTTTATTGATACAAAAATTAAAAAGAATATATACAATTATTTAATAACAAAATATGTCATTGAAAAAAAAAACCAAAATACCCTAAAACAAAATAATTGATTTTTATAAATTAAAAGATATAATAGTAATTTCACTCTAGTAAATCGTCGCATGATTTGGCTTCATTTTTTTGTCAATGACCATATTAAATATATATTATTTTATTTTTTATTAATAAATAAATAATAGAGATAATAATATTATTAAATATTTAAAAATTAAAAAAAAATGATCCAATAAATAATAATAATAATAATAAAAAAAAGAGTTGAAAAGCTCTGCGCTACGTAAGGAGAGCAGAAGAGGCAGAAGAAACGACTCTAGGCGAGGGACCTAATGAATGCTCCCCTCTTTCGCTCAACTACCTCCGCTTTCTGTCTCTACCTGAAGTAAACGAAGCGACAGCGCCTCTTGCCTTTAACTGGTAATTTATAATTTATTTACAATCTTCTTTTTTTCTTGTTTAGATATGTTCTAATTGGATATCTGTTTTGTGCTAATCGATATACTGTCATTTTCGTAATAAATTTGTCGTTTCGTCTCAATTTCCGATTTCCGATGCTGGAAAGTTAAAAAAGTATTTTTTGTCGTTGTTGGGTTTTGTTAATGGTTAGTTTTGGTTAATCAAGGCTAGATTGTTTGCATGCAGTAATTTTGAAAGCAGCACCATGAATTTCGTGCTAAAAGGAGATAATTTTGTTATTTTTTGGCTAATCGAGGCAAGACTGTTTGCATTCAGTGACAAAAGCAGTTATTTTGAATGCAGCACATCGAATTTCGAGCTGAAAAGGGGGTTTGGTTTTGCTAATACTGTGAGGTTTTGGCCGATCAAGGCTAGATTGTTCGCTTTTAGTAACAAAGCATTAATTTTGAATGCAGTACAATGAGGGTTTTTTTTTTGTTAAATCTTGAGTATTAGTTAGAGAAATTTAAGCTAAGATGGCTAAAAGATATTGCCAATTGAAAGTGATTGGAGTGTACGATTCAAGTGCAAGCTTTTTAGCGCAGGCATGTGTTTTTCTGCATGCTTGATTAAGTATCGCTAATTGGTGAGACAGAGAGACTCCTTGATGCATTTTTTACAGATGTGGTTTTGGCGGTGAGACAGAGAGACTCCCTGATGCATTTTTCTTTTTATTGACTAATTCTATTGGATAAAAGTTCTCAAGTATCTGTATTTTGCACATGGTTGCAGCTCGAGAGGAAGAAGGCAGAAAGAAGGTGAAGATGGAGTGCACTCTCTGAGGGTTGCCTTAGAGGACTAATGGAACATCCAAGAAACTATCTTTCTAGAATCATTTTGTCGAAGTGTAGGTGGACGGACTTTTGTTTTTATATGCATGCTATTATTTCAGGAAAGATTTTAATTTTTAAGAGTTCCAAGAACCAGCATTCTTGAGATTTTTGTTTTCTGTTCTTGCTAACCGGTGCATGAATGGGCACATTTTATGATCAATTTTCTGAATGCCTACATTGCTGCAGTTGTGACACTTCAGAATCAATTTTGCAGAGTGGGTTGATATGCAATTTAATTATTGTCATTGGACTTTAATATAATTTTCTCTTAGGCAATTGCATTAAACAAAATCTTATTTTTTGTCATGTCATTTGCAGCCTGACACAATTACAGGGGATGTTGTTGTATTGCAATTGAATGAGCACTCCAAGTTTGAACCGAAATTGGATGATCTTGTGAAATGCACTATCAGTTTAACAGAGGCTCTTTGTGGGTATCAGTTTGCCCTTCCTCGTCTTGATGGTCGGCAGCTTCTTACCAGATCAAATCCTGGTGAGATCATAAAACCTGGTTTGCTCTTTGAATTTCATTCTTAGTTCCTTATTCTTGATCACTTGACATCTTTCTGAATTCAGGTCAATGCAAAGCAATTAATGATGAAGGAATGCCCCGCGTCATCTTAGGCCCTTCATGAAGGGCAAGCTTTATATCCATTTTAATGTGGAGTTTCCTGACTCTGGGTGTCTATCCCCTCAGCAGTGCCATACTTTAGAGACTATATTACACCAAGGCCAAGCAAAATCTTGTCAGAGATGGAGATGAATATTTGTGAAGAGCCAATTATGCATGATGTCAATATGAAGGAGGAGAAAAGACAGAAACAGCAGCACCACTAGCAGGAGGCATATGATGAGGATGAAGAGCCATCCTCGTCCTGAGTTCAGTGTACCCAACAGTAAGCCATGTATTACTGTTTCTCTGTCAAGCCAAATTCTGGCTAGCATCGATTTTTAATCTGTAGTGTTTCCGCCTAGATTCCTTACCCTCGCCTTATGTTGCGTATTTATGGTTTGTGTTATCTACCTCACCTCCGGTAGTCTCAAGTTTTTGAAATTAAAATTATGTACAGTTTTCATAGTAGACAAAAAGATTCGTAAATGTTTTATTTCATGTACTATCCCAAAATTCTGGCTCGTCATAATTATCATCATCTATAGCTAGTTGCAACTTGTTTGTGATCAAGAGATTGAGTTCTGGATATCTTCCCTTCAAATAATGAAGCGTTAGCTTGTTCTTGCTACGTCTGGAAATGAATTTGTGAGACCAGGTAGCTAAAGACTAGTGGGATCTTCTTCTCTTTTTTAATAAAAAACTTATTTTTAATTTATATTGGCATTTTTGCATCTACTTTGAAGGCATAAACTGTTCTAAAGTCTCGAGTCCGTCCCAAGCTAAGTTGTTGTTTTGTTGCCTGTATTTGCTTTCTGATACTTCGCAGGAAGGATGACAGGAAACATTCAATCCTGTCATTTGTGTAAAACCCGTTGGAACTTTCTTTGACAAATCAATGAACACGAACACATATAACAAAACACACCCCCACAACGAACTTTTTTTTCCCTTCTAGTTGGTGTTAGGTATGTTCTTGTCATGTGTGCGTGTTGAATGAATTAATCGAGATGTTGGTTTTAAACGTTGTTAGATTTTGTTCCATCCTCTTGGTGCTCAAATTTTATGATGTCCTAACCAAAGCGTGGGAACCTATAGCACGAGAATACAACCAAGAAATCAATAGTTGAGATTTTTTGAAATGGCCGTGGAGCCCAATACTGGTTACTGACATCAACCATGTGCCTTTGATTGCTTATTCATGGCAGAGCAAATTGCAGACGTCAGGTGATGATTTTAACATGCAATTTACTTGTTTATGTCAGACTCTACCTTCTTCTGGAGTGCAAATGGTTTAGACCCGGTTCAGAACATGAGTTTCTAATGAAGAAGACAATTTTTTTTATTATTAAAATTGGTGTCTGGGCTAGTACGTTGACTAATATCATATACTCTAAAATATCATATGAGTTTATAGTGATTTTAAAGTTTATAAGAGATATTTTATTATTATTATTATTATTATTATTATTAAGATTGGTGTCCGGGCTAGTACGTTGACTAATACCATATACTCTAAAATATCATATAAATTTATAGTGATTTTAAAGTTTATAAGACTCGAATTAATGAACTTTAAAAAAAAACCCTATAGCCTAACACATCCTTGGTGTTGAATAAGACACTTCTTATTTGTTAGAGAATAATATAAATTATATTCTGAAATTTTACCTATAAATTTGAGTTTTTAAATAAGATATTTTTTTAATATGATATCAGGATTTTGTTAAACCAATAATTATGAGTTGGTTCCTTCACATTATTCACCTAAGAATTTGTCACGGTCCAGTGTGTTTAGTTTTTTTTCCCCCTTCCGGATATCTTAAGATCAATTAAGTTTCGGCCTCCAAAGATTTTAAAAGCTTATACATGATAGGCAGCCTAGTATATTTAAAAGAATAAATATATGATTAAAATTGGTTTGATAATATCGATATGTGACAGTTAAGGAAAAAATAGGAGATGTTTGTCAATTGCATTTAAATAAAGTAAAATGGTTGACAGAAGAAGGATTCAAGATTGCGGTAGAAACTAATTTTTAAATTGTTTTTTATATTTTTTTTAAAAAATTATTATTAATATACACATGTCAAAATGATTTTATATATATATATATAAACATGAGAGAATCCGTGCCTTGATTTTGGGATCTTAAGGAGAGAAATCGTTGGTTGATGCTCTCATAACGTTATTGAGATTTTGGATTATACAACGCAAATAATACTTTCACACTGTCTTTAAATATTTGATTAGACAGCAAGCAGTTGCCAATAATTAGTGTAATTAAACCAGGTAGTTCATACTTCAGTGTAGACAAAAACTTTTATAATTAATAAGCTTAATTGAACACTTAATTGATATAGATAGATAGATATTCCTCCAAAATATAATAAGCTCTCTTTTTTATTAAATAAAAATATTTTTTTTTTATTTCTTTCTTGTTGCTCTCTCTTTTTATATGTCAAGTATCCAATAATTACATTTTTAGCACTATAAGAAGTTCCAATGTCAATTTTGAGACTAAATGTCAAACAAAACTTAGCTATCACATGCATATCTAAAATGATATATTCATAAGAAATTATGATAATAAAAATAAATTTACTTACCACCACTGTTGCTACCCAAATTTTGACCCTTTATTTTTTATGTTTCGGAAAAAATACAAAATATATATAAAAAAGACAAAATATATAAAAAAGCAAAAAAATATAAAAAAGGACAAAATCCAAAAAATATCGTGGTACGAGGGCAAAATTGAACAAATTGAGAATTTAACAGTCAATGCAGGGTCAAATCGCACAAATTGAAAATCAAGGACCAAATTGAAAAAGCGCGCAAGCTGAGGGATGATTGTGAATTTTGCTTTGAAAAAAACTCTATAAATAGAGTGTTAAGCCACAAGAAAGAGAGACCAAAAAATTACACTCACCCAAAAAAACCCTAACCCTAATTTTCTTTCAAAATTTAGGGGCTGCAGCCGCCCCACCCCTATTTTCCTCCTCCTTTCCGTCTCACCCACAGACCAGCCTTTCCCCCAATATTTTTCCTCTTCATCTTCGTCAACCATCCCCTCCCCTTTTCTTCTTCTGACTCGCGCCAATCAGCCTCATCCTCACTCTCCTCTCAAAATCCCTTTCCCTTTTGCCGTTCAGTCCCATTTCCCCATTTTCTCTGTTGTTTTCCCCTTTCACTCCCGTTCCTTCTTCTTCCCCCCGATCAGCTCAGCCACAGCAGCCCCACGAGCTCCTCTCTTTTCTCTCCTTTCTCCGTCCAGACCCCACACTCTCTACCTCTCTGGCCGGCGACTATAGCCATTTCCCACACAACCTCCATTCACCGTCAGCCCCACACAGCTCACCCTCACGATCTCCCATCACCTCTTACTTCCAGCCAACCAGCCACCGCAGCAGCCTCACCATGGCCAGCCCCACCGTCCCGTGAAGAAGAGAAGAAGAAGAGGAAAGCAGAGGAGGAAGAAGAACGGACCGAGGAGAGAGAGGAACCCACCTGCTTTGTTGGTGTTTGTTTTCTGTTTTTTTCGTGTTGCAGGTCTTCAGACCACTCTCACCGGCAAGGAAGAGAAGAAAAAGAGGAGAAAAGAAGAAGAAAATACGAGAGTTGAAGGTGCCGAGAACAGATCTGAAAATTTGAATTTTTGATGCTTGTCTGCTGTTTGTGTGTGTTTTCGTTTGTTTGCAGGTCACCGTGGAGGCCACCGCCGGCAAGAGGAAGAGGAGAAGGAGCAGATCCGGCCATCCCCTGCATGTACTGTTCACCGGCGGCAGCGCGTGGAACCACGCGCCGCCAGTGACGGTGGCGCTTGAACAGACCCGCCACCAGTGCCCTCTGCCTCTGCCACTGTTCCCGAGACCGTTCCCGAGTTGCTTTTTGTAATTTTCTTTATATTTATGTGTTTATTTGAATTTTTATTGTATTTTGAATTATTATTTGTAAAATGTAATTTAAAAGAAAAAGAAAAGACATGTGTGTGAGTTGTATTTATAAAATATAATGAGAAAGAAAAAAGAGAATGTGTGAGTGTGTTGTGTGGTTTTTTTTTTTTATTCATGCAATTATTTATGTTGTTATGGTAAGAAAAAGAATATAAAAATAAAAAATGTGTGTTTTCTTTGCAAATGGCCAAAATGTTTATTTCCCAAAAATTAAATTTAGATTTAATAACAAGTTTATTAAATCTTTCAAATTGCCCTAATATTAAACAAATCGTCAAATTAATTCATGAGAATATGTGATTAATTTTAGGTAATAATTGCCGGATTTACGCGTAGGCTAACATTTACATATTCGGGAATAACCACCAAAATCGTCAGTATTAGTCTAAGCGGTGGTTGATTTCTTTATGAATCGATCAATCATGAAATTAATGCATGGGGATTAATGGTTAATTTCAGGTGATAAATGAAGAAACTACAAGTAGGCTAGCATTTGTATATCTGGAAATAATCAATAAAATTCACTGGATTATTTTGGGCGACAACCGATTTTTTTCACAAATCGGAACTTTTTTTCCATTTCAATAATTAGGGCAAGTCCAATGGAAAGAGCCATTTTTAAGAGCCAAATGATAAAAATGGCTCTTTGAATAGTATATAAATGGCTCTTGAGCTGATATGATCTCCAATGGTAAGAGCTATTTTTTAGAGTCATTTTTTTAATTTTATTATAAATAAGTATATAGTGTAATTATACAATTCATTATACAATTAATATGAGTAAATTATATATTTAAATAATTGTTTTTGAAAAACCCTCCAACAATAAAATTAATTTTTTTAATAAGAAAATAAAAAAATGAATTTAATTATAATTAAAAGATACAGAATATATGAAATTTAAAATTTAATTATAATAAAATTTAACACATTAACAAATAAGCAATAAGTTCTTACATAATTCATCAACATACAATCCATTACAAATAATTCAATGAAATTACTTACAAATTAGTACTCTTTTTTGCCATAATTTCCAACTTTTTATTTTCAAAATACGCTGCTGAAATTGGATCCATTGTAGAAGTATCCATCTTCATAATCTCCATTTCTTGTTTCTCTTGCTTCTGTTTAATCAATAAAGCTTGTTGCTCTAACATAATTTTTCTGTCTAGTTTTTTTCGACCTCAATCTCATCAAAGCTATCCTTCAATTGTTGTAAGATAGTTGCTACGCTTGTCTCCCCAACTTTCTCTTTTCCTTGTCTGCGTTTAAGTCGTTCCTTTGCAGCTTTCTGACCAATTGGTCTATTTTGGTAAACAAATGCGTCACTGTCTTCTCCTAAACTAACAGAATCAGCGGTTGATGGATTTGAAGAAGCTGGACTTGCATTTCCATGATTTTTTTGTTTCTTGTTTGACTTCTGATGAAGACTTGCACGTTCAAATTGCCACTTGGGTTCTTTTTTTAAGATAACCCAACAATGTTCCAGTTGAAATCGTTTGCCAACGACTGAAGCATACATTTGTCGAGCATCATTAATCTGGTAAATCAAATTAATAAATACAACTATGTTATATAACAAATATGTTAAACAAATAATTTAATATGGAAATGATAAAAAAAATAGTACCCTTGATTCTTCAGTCGTTCCACTTTGCTGACGATTTTCAATTTGGGTAACAAAACCAACAAATTTTCCAACTTCTCTATTTATTTCTTGCCATCTATTTGAGATGCTTATCTGAGAACGATTATTCAAGTTTCCTCCATTCTCAACAAAGTAAGCATGTACTCGAGCCCAAAATTGTCTTGTTTGTTGATCAACTCCCGTGATTGGATCTTTGCTAGTATTTAACCATGCAGATACAAGTAAACAATCTTCCTCCGGTGAGAAGTTTTTACTTCTTTGTGATTTTTTAGTTCTACGAACATTTAAATTAGAGTCTATGGAGTCATAAGAAAGTTGATTAAGATCACTTTGTTGAGAAAGAAATTGTTCAGACTCACTTGTAAGAAAGTTAGTGAATGAGGTCGGCAAATTTGAGTCCATCTGCATAAAAAATAAATTGTGTGATTGACCTATGTTACATTCTATCTAAATCAAATTCTATCAAACTTATAGTATTAATAAACTTATAACAACATATATTTAATATAAGGAAAATAACATCATTATCAACATATAACTTATGAATAAATTCACAGTAGCGCATAACATAAAATTGAAACAGTTTATAGATCTAACAGTAAATTTATAGTATGTAATTAAGTTAACTAACAAAAACAATTCTAATTAATGAATTTCACATAATTATTTTTCTGCGCTAACTATTTTTTATGCTAACTATTTTAACTGACAAAAAAAAATCATAATTAACGAATTTCGCATATTTATTTTTTTGTGCTAAATATTATTTTATGCTAACTATTATAATTATTATAATTAATAATAATTATATAAAACCCCCCCATATATATAACCACCCACCCGAACCCATATATAAATACCCCTCCCCCAAACCCTATTTTCCCCTCTCTCAGCCACCAGACCCGTTTCGTCCACCCCCTCCCTATTAGCCTCCAGCCCCATCCCTCTCTCCGTCAAACCCCTCCCTCTCAGCCTCCACCCTCCCTCTCATCCTCCAGCCCCATCCCTCTCTCCGTCAAGCCCCCGCCCTCTCAGCCTCCACCCCCCTCCCTCTCATCCTCCAGCCCCGTCCCTCTCTGTCCAGCCCCTCCACCTCTCGTCTCCAGCCCTCTCCCATTGCGATCTCCCCTCTCCCATGCTCCCCCCTCTCCCTAAATCTTTGGCACAAATTCAACGCTGAAGAAGAAACAAAACTCCCTACTTTTACAACAAAAAAAAAAGAGATTATGTGTAGAAAACAAACCGAAGATGTGGGCAGAAGGTTTGAACCGAAAATGAAGATGCTCTGCTCGTTGGATTTTGATGAATATTTTCTGTTGGTAAGTGTTGTTTGGAAAAATTGATGCAGTCTGTGTGTTTCTGAAAAATTGTTGAATTGTTGCTGTGGGTTTTAATTTGATGAATGCCAACGGTAATATTTGCAATTGCAACGGTCGGATAAATTTTTTTGCCTCTGCATTTGATATATGTAGGAATGCCTCCGGAAGAATCAAAATCCATTTTAGCTCTTCGTTTTGCTCTCCCCGTTGGAGATGCAAATTTAACAAAAATAGCCAAATTTTTAAAAATTTGGCTTTGCCTCCCCTGTTTAATCTCCCCGTTGGACTTGCCCTTATGACCCATCAAAACATTTAAAATCACGTCAAAAATAGTCAATGCAGCTTATCTCAGGTAAGGCGTACTAGGAGTGCTAATACCTTTCCTATACGCAACCAGTCCCTTACCCTCGAATCTCTAACCAGACCAGCGCAAATCGGGTGATCCTAACGACCCTCAACAGCAAGGTGGCGACTCCTCAACAACTCCATTGCGAGACACCAAAAAGACCCTCTCGACCGGGGATGCCGCGCTCACCATTTTTGGGGTGCGACAACCACCATCTATGCCTAACACTTCAAATACACATTTTCTTCAATAGAAACCATACAACACTAAAAAAACTATGCTATCCAGATAGTAATCACATATATCCTTTGGTAGGCAGCCCTCAAAAATCTCACCTATAAATGCAACTTGACAATGCATCCTAATAAAATTTTGAGGGTTTTTTGTTGTATTTATTTTTTAAAATAATTTTATTTAGAAATGTATTAAAATATTTTTTTATTTTTTAAATATTATTTTTTACATCAGCGTATTGATACGCTATAAAGTTAGGCTTTGATTTTTTACAAGAATTGTGGATGATACCAGGTGAGGGGATATCATTTCATAAAAGATTAGTGTATGGCCGCTGCCCATGTCCGTACTCTATTGGATTTGGATTTCCCTCCTATGTAGAGGATGACCCAAAATCTTGTATGGATCTAGCCCACATAAAAGGACCCACTTAGAAAAATAGAATTTTATGTCCCCACCCCTTTTGTGGGTGCTGAAAAAGTGAAAGAGAGTGACACAAGAAAACAAGTGAGTTGCCAAAATAGAGAGAAAAGAGAGTTTTCGGATTTTTCTGCGCAGTTTTGATCAAGTAGTCCGATCGACAAGTTTTTGTGGTCCGATTGAGCTGAAAATTTACAGGGATGTTCATGACATGTGAATCTTCATTGTGAACGGTGGAGATTGTATTCTAAGCTCTTTGCATATGGTTTTCAGCCTGTGAACAGTAGCCTCTGTTTTTGGTGAGATATTCCTTGAATTCTTGTATTGGTTGATTTATGCCAAGAAATTATATTTCTTGAAGATAGTTTCAGTTTGTATGCCTTTAGTTGAGACTAGAGAAGACTTGTGTATTCCTATTACAATTAATAGTGGAAGTGTTTGAGTGGACTACTGTCCTGTGGTTTTTCCTTCTCACATTGAGAAGGTTTTCTACGTAAAAATTATGTGTCTTGTGCTTGTGGTGTTTGGATATATATTTTCCGCATATATATTGTTCTATTTGGTAATTTCCTATAGATTCACACAAAGAAAAAATATTGAGTATTGTTATTTCTCCCAACATTCTCTTCCGATGGTGGTTTCCAAGAAGGGTCTTCAAAAGTTAAGTAAAACAATTATTTTGGTGAAGATGTGACAGAAAATCTATTCAATGTTTCCACTTAGAACGTGGGTTCAGATTTTTATGTGCACTTCTTCGAAAATAATATTTATTGAAATAGTATTTTCAATTTTATATTCCTATTGAAAATTAAACCTTTTAATTTATTTTAATATATTTTTATTGATTTATTACTATCTTAAGATTTAGATTATGAGTTTGACGGTCTAATCCAATGGATACGGGTAAAACAAAATCGGTTATTTTTTAATTTTGTTTTTCAATACTAGATTTATTGAAAATTAGAGTTTAATATTTGTTTAAATTTAATTTTTAAGGGTCTTTATGCTCTCATGACTTAACATGTGAATTAACAAGTTAACCTAGAATGATTCGAATTGATCCAATAAGTTTTTATCTCAATGTTTATAAAAAAAAAGTTCATCTTAAATATTTATTATGAATGAAAAACTATATTTTCGTCAGTCATCTAAGTTGTTTTTTTGAACCCTACAATTAAACGGTCATATGAACTAATCCCAACATGGTTTTAATGTATATTCTTCTATTAGAAAAAACATTAGCAATGCCTTAAATATGTTTTTTTATATTAAAAAATGATTTGACCCCAGCATAGAACAACACGAGATAAGTGTATTTAACTATTTTGGAGAGATGAATTTAATCTTAATATACAAACACACAGTACAGATGATTGGAGCATACATAATAAGTTCAAAATAAAAAATAGCTATAATTTTCATTTCAAGATAATATCATGGTTCTCTTTTTCTAATTTAATTTTGATGACAATACCAAATTCGAACTTAAATTAACCAATGCAGGTTGTGCTAAAAAGGGATGAAGTCACTCACAAGGGAGGTTCTGGAGGATCAACAGAAATAGAAATGCGGTTTGAGTAAGCAAATGGAGCATATCTTATATATGACCCGACACATTCATAGCTTGTCAGTGCTTTTTGATTCAAGACGACATGAAAATAATGCCCATTATCTCTTTAAAAGATTAGTAACATCAAAATGAACTAACATTAAAAAAAAAAAAAAAACAAGGTTTTTATTCTCTGTCGACAATGGCAGCTCTGTGTAACTCAAATGAACTCAACTTCAGCCTAAGATACCGGAATATTCTGACAATGTTGTTTCACGCAATTGATTGGGATGAATTGTGAAAAGTAGGTAAATAGGTTGACTTGGTTGGAGATTACATAATGTGTGTTGATTTCTTAGACAAAAATATTCTATAGAGTTCCGTGTGTTTAATATAATAAAATCACTGATTAGTGGTGTAACTCAGTGGTTCGATTCTAGCTTTGATTCCTAGTGATCACCAGTTTGAATCTCACAATTTTTAGGGTCATTGTAGATCGATAACTGACCGTTCATTTTAAGACCTATAAAATTAATCAAAGAATGCGCAAGTTGGTCCGGGCACCCACGTTACAAAATAAAAGTGTTTAATATATAAAAGCTAAACAAAAACAAAATCAAAATATATGTAAATGTGTTAGGTTAAAGAAATAAAAATAGAGATATAAAATTAAAAGGGGGGGGGATGAATTTTGGTCATCCGTGAATTAAACGTCACATGAAACACTTCATCCATTATTAGAAGAGTTGTTTCTGCAAATAAAATACATGTGAATAAAAAATATAATCTCTTATTATTTAATATGATTATACCTAAACCAGTGATACAAGTTTTCTATGACATATTTAATAGAGATAGACCCTTATTATGGATCATCAACAAAAATAAAGTTATCTTGAACAACATATTTTATAATAAACCCTATACTTTTAAAGTATAAAATAAATACAAGAAAACATTTCCTTCTATCCTTGCCGTCTCCATATATTATTTTGATACACTGATTAACTAGACTTAACCAGGAGAAAACAAGCAAGAGGGACAAAAGAAATGGCAACAAAGCAAAAGATAACTTTACTTAAAGCAAGGAAAGACAACCCATCACAGTAAATCAATCGCGGGGGAAATAACAACAACTGAGTGATCCAAGCCTTCCATCACTGATCTCGTCATACAGGTTGTAAATTGTTTTCAGGATTAAAGCCTTTAAAAAGAGTTAAAGAGAAAAGAACAATTCCTCAACGCGGTTCCTGTATCATTGGCTATGAAATCTGGCACTGGACTCGTACCATGTGAGCCATCATGTGCACGACGGTGCATGCCTTCATTTTGATTCCTCAAAAATCCAATAAATCCCTTTTTTAATAAGGAGATTTAAATCTAATAATCTTAGAAATTACTATTTCTTACTGTTAATCCAAGGCAAGAGCTTATTAAATGCAGGGCCTCCCTCAATATCTGCAAGTTGGGCTTGTTGCTCATAGAGAAGAAACCTAGTTTTTCCAGGAAAAGTTAGAGGCTCTAAAGGACTTCCCTAGTGTTCCAATAATTTTTCAAGGGTTTGGCAAATTTGTTCGAGATGGTGGAAGTCAAGATTTTATAAGCCATATCCAACTTGTACTTTTTCAATGTTTTACAGGGGAATGCAGGTGGATTTCAGTGCAACCTTCCATCCAGTCTCAACCCTTGATTTTCAAAATTGTTCCGAGTTAGGGCCGTTGTAGCTCAGCGAAAGGAGTATGTAATTAAGGAGCTTAGACTAGATTTTTATACCTTTCTGTATATGCACATATGTATTCTTCATTCATGTACACCATATTTGTTATATAATATAATTATTTTATCACCATGTTGCTTTTCATTGTCTTAGAGTTCTTGTGCAGAGCTTGTAGAACACTATGGTTACAATACTCATACTTAGAAAAATATTTATGGGTGGAATGCTCTTTCGTAAGAGAAATTATTTTGTCCAATATCCATGCCAGTAATTAGGAGAACATTTATGAGTCTCACATCCCTACTTAGAGGGTGTTTGGAATGTGTTTGAAAAGTCTTTTTGAAAAAAAAATCTTATTTTTTATTTTAAATTAATTTTTTTTAGTGTTTTTAGATCATTTTGATGTGATGATATTAAAAATAAAAAATAAAAAATATTATTTTGATGCATTCTGAACGAAAAATATTTTTAAAAGCAACCTTAATTATATTTTCAAACAAATACTTAAAAGAATATTTATGGATTCACACCCATAGTTGATAGAATATTTATGGATCTAACACTTATCCCTACTCAGAAGAATATTTATGGATTCAACACCCATAGTTAATAGAATATTTATGGGTCTATCGCTTATAATTGTGAGAGCATTTCTGGATTTTGAACTTTGAATTATTCCTAACCTCAATCAAGGTTGATGAGAGAATTTCCTCCTACTTGTAATCGAGAGAAGAGACTCGGTCTTAAGTGGCCTTATAGACAGGTGATGGGAATGATGTTGGTGTTTCTAGGCAAAGTAATGCTACTAAAACAGTGCCCATCTCTTCCTCGAAAAAATGCATGATTACACTAGAAAAAACAAGCCAATTCCTTTCATTTAGTAGGGGAAAAAAGCCAATCATCGCCTTCTATGAAAACACAAATAAAAATTCATAATAACCGAGAAGAGAGTTAGGGTGAAAAACAAAGAGGAGCCGTTTAAGGGGTCCATTGGCGAATATTCATACCTTTGTAGATTAGGGCACACTAAGTTCCTGTTTAGATGAGCGTTGTAAATTGCGTTTCATCAAAATTTAATATTTTTTTCAATTGAAATGATTTTTTTTTGTGTGTTTTTAGATCATTTTGATGTGTTGATGTCAAAAATGATTTAAAAAAATAAAAAAAATATCATTTTAATGTATTTCGGCACGAAAAGCAACAACAACCACACTCTCAAACACCCCCTAAGCTATCATTAATTGCACAGGTGTTGCCTGGTTGACACAAACAACTCAAAACTATTGGCGCCTTAGGAACACACACGTCACCAACTTTTTTAAACAAGGAAATATTAAATATTTAAAAATATGAAAACATCAAAATACCCTTGAAGTTCGTCCTGATAGTGCAAAAAAGTTTATGTAAATACCAAAATATCCCCAATACCAATATTTTATTTTTGTCCTTTTCAAGGATAAATCAGTGTTTTTAATTGTTCAATAAATGAAAAATATATTTTATAAATGTACACTCTACAGTGAATTCATTCACAATACACAATAACCATTTGATTTGTTTTAGTATATAGGAGGATAATAATCTGAATCCAAGTTCATATGCCAAGGCACTCGTCAACTTATGGGGATAGGGTTGCTTTTTGCAATTGAAGAAAGGTCGAAAAAATTAAGTATAATTAACTTACATGTAGAAGCAACACGTACGATAATATGCATCTCTTTTATGATTAAGAAGAATATAATTCTTTAATTATAAGAATCTTGGGTGATCAATCTTTCTTATACTTTATAATTATTAATTGTGTTTGTATAAATATTTATTTTCTACATGCGAAAAGATAAATATCCAGACAATATATGTATCACCAACCCTTTTCTCTCTATTTCATTTAGTTTTTTATTTAATTTGTAACCTCTATGAATCTTGGCTGCTTAGCTTTATTTTTTTCTTTATCTAATTGCTTATATATAACCATGAGTAAAAGAAATTCAAAATTGATTATAATTATTTAAGAACCCTATTCCTTTGCTTTACATGGAATTCCTAATCACCTGCTTCACTTCGAAATCATTGATTGCAGTTGTTTTATTTTAATTAAAAAGGGTGAACAGAGAAAATCAGATTGATCTTTCATTGAATATCAAAGCATTTATCTATACAATATGAATGAAACTGAAGTGTAAGAAAATCTCCATGCATATACATGTTTTTCTTGCTTCTTTTAAACATTTATTATCAAAGGAGGGTGGTGAGAATTACAAACCATTTGTAGCCTCAAAAACACCAGCTTCAAACTTTTCGTCTTTTGTCTCCAGAAATAAAGAGAATGACTCTATCTTAAGTGAGCAATGCGGTGGAGGAAGATCTCTTTTGGATCTTGTGATTCCTGGAAAGAAAAGGAAATAATGATACGCCTGGGCTGGGCATCATCATGATATTACTATAGAAAAGTAAGCTCACGGAAGGGAAGAGAATGAGAACAGAGAGGTTGAGAATTGATCGGTGTTGAATTTGCTGCATTTATGTTTCCGTTAACATTAACGACAAAGGAAAACATATGTTTATTTAATAGTTTTAATCTACATATGAACTTGTGGACTGGAATTCCTCGTCGTTCAAAGGAAAACATTCTAGTCTTCTCTCAATCTTGGACAGTCCACTACCGTGAGAGAAACATGGATAATCTTATCCCAATCATGGAAATGGTAACACGCTAGTTTTCCGTCACCCCCTACTATGATCAAAAGAAAATTTACTTGGAAAGCTTTTTGGTATGAAAAAATTAATAGTTTTAATAAGAATTTATTTTTCATGAAAACATTTCTCGAAAATATCTCGGCCCCGTTTGTTTGCTGGAAAGTGATTTCTTTTTGGAAAGTGAATTCCGGGGAAAATGAATTCCTGAAAAGTGAATTCCTAAAAAGTGAATTCCGATGTTTGACAGTGTTATGGAAAATGAACTGGAAAACACTTTCCAGTGTTTGTTTATGTTATGGAAAATGATCTGGAAAATAATTTATTAATAAATTAATTTTTTTTCCAAGTTTATTAAAATAATGAGGAACAAATCTTACAAATTAAAAAGTTGAATGAGAATGAAATTGAAAAAAAATATAATTTCATAAATTATCTCAAATAAAATAAATAATAATCAAAATAATAGAGATCAAATCTAATTTTTTTTTTAAAAAAATAAAAGGTGAATAAATTAAAATAATAATAATTAACATTTCATAAATTATTTCAAATAAAATAAGTAACAATAAAAAAAATGAGGACCAAATTTGATAGATAAAAAATTTCAATAAAAAAATGATAAGAAAAAAGCAAATAGCAATTATAAAAATAAAAACCAAAATTAATATAAAAATTAATTTTTAAGAGATGAAATTGAAAAATAAATATTCAAAACAAATTATATATAGCAATCAAAAGTTTGAGGATCAAATTTGATATAATCAGCAAATAATGACATTTCTAAATTTTTCACAACTTCCGGAAAGTGTTTTCCGCCCAAATTTTCCGGAAAACACTTTCCTGAAAACCAAGCCAAATTCTTCTTTGACTGGAAAGTGTTTTCCGTTGACCAACTTTCTGGAAGACAAACAAACACAGGAAAGTTTGGAAAGTGATTTCTCGAAAAGTGATTTCCCGGAAACAAACGAGGCCCTCATTCATTATATATGGGGTCAAGATCTAACCGGTTTAGAATTTGAGTCATGGGTAGGCTAGATCAACTGATAAATTGTTAGATTGGATAAGTTAACTCAAGTTTATTAACTTGACTCGGGTTTATTGTGTTGTTTATAAAAATAATTTTGTTTTTAACATATTTTTTCGATTTTCACTTGGATTTCATCTGATTCATGGATTGACATATCAAATCACCTTAAAAATTTTACTGAATTAACTCTGTAAATGATTTAGAAACCCTATCCAGTCCAGAGAGTGTCATCGGCATTAAAACTTGCCCCTGTTCTCGATCTGGAATAAAATCTTCAAACTAAAATACTTCCAAGACGTAATGACCTGGAGACTTGACTTCCAATGAAAGAAGAACTATTTGAAGAGAAGTTTTATTGTATTGTAGAAATAATTAATAGAGAAGCACAATTCATCTAACTCGAAGAAGATAAAGAAAATCAAGACGGGCGACTCCCATTACATAACATGGCGCATCCTCAATAGGATGTATTAGCTATTCTTGAGATGACAGATTGGGAGCTCATCGATGCAAATTATAAGAAAATCGTCGCCATGGAAAAAGGGTGCAATTTTCATGGCAAAGGCCTGGACACGGACAAGGTAAGAAATTCAGCTTCAACAATGAGAGTGTCATTCAACAGATAGCCGTTCGAGTCTTGATGGAGATCTCCCAGTAGCATGAACTTGGGGGAACCAAGTGGAAGACTGGAGGAGCTGAACCAATGTCGAACTGCAAGAAAAGAAAACTAGAAACTTCAGCCAATAAGAAGTCAAATACCCAAATCTGGCAACCATGATTTACCTTCTATTACGACATGTTCGTCACGGCGTTGATCCATAACTCGAAGCCTGTATGCTGCCCAGATAGCTTTCTGTGGAGGAAGGTTACCCCGATTATCTAGTCCCAGGAATACAGATAGTGAATTTCCCTTTCCCTCACCAAATCCTCCGGGATGAACTTCTAATTTCCTGAAACAATTTGTAGAGCCAAAATTAACATGAAAACTCAAGAAAGGTTCTGATATGGAAAAGGTTTTAGATTATGAGACAGCATACCAACTTATGCCTCCGACAGTAAAGGCTTTACATAAAAAAGAGTTCCTATCTGATGCAGAGAAACGTTTAATCTTCCATTTAAAAAAACCGTTTGCAGGTCTTTCAATCATAGAAAGTAATTCCCCTATTGCATTTTCTCTGATAACAAAAACCTCAGCTCCAAAAACACAGCTGTCCCTGACAAGGTATCCTCTAGAAGAGTCTCTGAATGTTTCAAGTGGAAGAACATGCTGGAAACCCCTTTCGGTCCTCCTCTCATGAAAACGTTTTACTGGACGATTCTTATCTACAAAACAGTGGTTCTCAGAGTAAATTCATGAATACAAAGACCAGAAGAAAAAAAAAATCAAATTTCAGTGTTGAGCATATTATTCATAAAAAAGCATCTACCTTGGACAGTCAAATATTTGTTATTTATGTGATCATACACAAACAATTTGAATTCGGCGTTGACCACCCACTGACCACGAAGATTGCTTGTCCTTTCTAGTTGCAGGGAAAGGCAAACAAAGCGTTCTCCTCTCGGGTATCCATTTGGGTAAAGACACAACCTCCTGGAAACAAGAAAAATTATCTGTTGATGAAGAGCCTCATTTTCTTTTAACTGAACATTTATTTTTCACATGTAGAATCAAGAATTAGTCAAAGGAAGGCTGTGAGGATTAACAAACCATTTGAAGCCTCCTGCTTCAAAAACATCAGATTCATACTTTTCGAGTCCTGTTTTCCGAAGTAGGGAGAATTTCTCTATCGCAAGTAAGAAATGCGCTGGAGGTAGATCTCTACTGGTTACTGTCATTCCTGAAAGAGAAAATGAAACTCAGCTATGATTAACGAGAAACCAGCGGCATGCATATCAGAATTCTTGTATGATAGATCAACTTTCGGAGGTCATGGTATACATGACAGATCACTAGCAACGCACTGAAAGAAAAGAGTTCCAAAGCATACCATGTGAGTTTTGATTGTTCGCCATTGCAGAATACGTAAAGTGACTCGGGGCTAAAGTGACCAGTTAGACACAGAGCCTGAACCAAAGGATGAGCAAACTAAATCGGTGATAGCATTGTTTACTTATATAGAAAATCGACTGATGTAGACATAAGACTTGTGAAATGATCAGCTTGGAAATTATGACAGTTAAAAAAAGACCATGACTTGTAACAAGTCATTTTAAAGTCAACCCGATCAAAATTTACAGAAATATAGCATTGAAAATAAACTAGATTTATAGATTTACCGGTTGAGAACCGGTTATTCGATTCAGATGAGTAAATAGTTTTTCCAATCATATTAGAATAATTAAGTTTTTTTTCTAGTGTTTTTTTAGATTATTTTCATGTATGGATATAAAAAATAATTTTTAAAAATAAAAATAAAAATAAAAATATTATTTTAATATATTTCTAAATAAAAAATAATTTAAAGCTAATAAATATACATTTACAAGATAAGCCTTGCAACCCTGGCCCACCAGTCAACTATACTCTTATCTGTTGGATTGTAAATTTCTAGCCTGCTTCCTTTTTTCTTTACTCAATTTAAATTAATCAATTAATCTTATCCTGAGCTAAGAAGTGAGCAGCCTTAATAAATTTGATAAAAAGCATATAACCTTCTTTATAATACTTTCGCTTAGAATAATTGATATAATATTAATTCTCTCCACCAACCCCCACGGACTTCAAATTTCCACCGAACCCAACACGAACTTTCGTGCTGGCAGTCAAGACTGACCAGCTGGAGAATTTTTTTTCCTTGAATAAATTACTAGCCTTACTACTAGCTATTACATCATTCATGACATACTTAATTTTTTACCTTTTTTATTAAATTATTTTTGAAAAAAAATATAAAATATAGAATCTATTGGTAAACTCAATTTGCAAAGATAAAGAAAGACAATCACTGACAACTGCTGACTACAGCTACTACAAACTAAAGCCAATAGCAGTCACTGACTGCAGTCGTCAACCTCTTTCACATGCATATATTATTTATATTTATATATAAAAATCTATTTTATCAAGTTTTTATTTTGTACATAAATAAAAAAAACTCAGTTAAGATTAATTAGTATGGGAGACAATAGAGAGAAAGACTAGAGAGATAAAAAGAGTTTTGACACATTGTTCAAACTCTGTAACATTGTGTTGTTGAAATAAAACGATATGTTTTATCCCATCTGAGTGTTTTAAAATCACCATCAATGGCCTCTTCCCCCCTCTGGCTATTATTGTTCTTGTAGTTGTTGTTGTTGCCTAAACAATTAAAATCATAAAATAATTATGAATAATAAAATAAATAAAAAACACAAAAACTTTAACAAAAGAGAAAATAAAATGATAACATTAAATCAAATGTTATTAGTATTAAAAAAAACATTTGATTTGAAGAATAAAAATTCAAAAAAAAAAAACAAAGGGAAAAAATAGAAAATCAAAAGAACTACCAATTTTAAAAAAAATTATCTACACAAATTAAAATTAAATAACTAAATTGAAAACAAATAAAACCTCAATAAAAGGAAAAAGGATAAAAATTAAAAATCAAAACTAAAAAGATAGACACATAAATATGAATAAAAATAAAGACTACTTTAGAATGACTAACATTATTAAAGGAATTAAAAGAATAAGGATTGAAATGAGAAACAAAATATATGATTGTTTTTATTTGGAGGACAAAATTAAAACAAATCAAAACCTCTATAGATGAAATTAGGATGAAATAAAAAATTACAAGACAAGGAATGAAATGTAAAAATTATAAACATAAAGGACTTGTATGGATATTAGGTTGAATGAGAGAGAGAGAGAGAGAGAAAAGAAAAAAACCAAACAATTGATTGTCGACAACTCTCCGACAATCATGTACCGACAAACGCACCACCACGGGAAAGAGAACATGATGGAGAATCCGATGAGACAACAACTGACTATTTTTAGCCACTGAATAAAGTGTCATGCGCCACCTATTTGACACAGACGATTCCAAACCATTAAGTGGTCGTTTGGTAATGCGATTTAACTTGCGTTTCGAGTAAAAAATAGTTTTATATCGTTTGGTAATAATAAAAAGCAGAGTAAATTTCTATGGATCTCATAATAAAAATTGATCGAAACTGCTTTTTTTAATAAGCAAAAGATTCATGTTTTTTCTGCATTTTAATTTACATGCATGAAGCCGCTGCAATGACTGCTTCACCACCAAATAGCCACGAAGAAGACAGCCAGCCAAGGATGGCACAACCACGAAGAAGAAGGCACAACCACGAAGAAGAAGGCACAACCACAATTGAGAGGAAGAAGACAATGGCACAACAATCAACCAACAACCAACCTTAGCAACGGAGAATCACCAGAAGCGCTTTCTTTTTTTCTCTCAGTTGCAACTCTCTCTCTCTCTCCCAAACAGTCATGGATGCAACTCTCTCCTTAGTAGTCACCGACGAGCACCATTAGCTACTCCTTCAGCACTACTAGCTGCTCCTTCAGCACTATTAACCTCATCTCTTCATCTTCAGCACCTACACCATCCAATCTTCTCCCACAGTGTTGTTGAGCAGCAGTAGTTGTTGCACGAGTAACAACAACAGCCTTCCAACACTGTTGCCGACCATCAAAGTCTATCATTTATGATGTTACAACCATAGGAAAAACTACCTTAATTTCTTTTATCCATCAGTATCAACAAATGAGCCTCTCATCACCGTCAGTCATGTTAATGTTCAAGTGCTATTTGAATAGTAACTGCATGAATTAATTAACGATGAACGGTGCAGCGCACCGTGTTGAGTTTTTTTTTTTTAAACTATTAACTACTTGGCTGGGTTGCACCTCCTCTCGCCCCAGCCAAAGTCCAGTGGAGTTGAGCATTTTGGCCCAACTGGGCTAGGCCGACCCATTTAATTGGGTTAGCCCCAATCTGATTTTGTTTTTCAAAAAATATCTATTTAAAAAATTAAAAAAATATATAGACAGAGACCCTGAATTTTCCAGCAGTCCAGGCGTTGAAATTAGAATGGCATGAAACTCACCCAGTTAATGCGTTTCGGCATGACCGTCAATTGTCAAAAGCTTTATTGTTGATGCATATCCTTTTTTGGCTAAATTTTGTCGTTTAGGCCGTAAAATCATCGTTTTTTCTATTTTAAAAAAGTTTCGTTTTAGCCATAGCTCTTGATTTCTAGGTCTGAATCGACTTCCATCAGTTCCGGCTTATTCATGATTTCTAACAGTTTTAATTTCCATGATTTTATTATTTTTGATAATTTTTAATAATTATCACGTTTCTTGTCCAACAAGGATTAGAGCTAGGGTTTCCACTTTAAATGTCATTATAAGCTTTCTGGCCAGGTATTGAATTATTCAATAAAATTTCAAATTTTCTTGAGAGTTTCTCTTATTTCTGAGAATCCCATAATATTATATAAAATATCGAGGTTAGTCGTATTCTTTTGTGTTTTTAGTTGCGTCACTCAATCAAATAGCAGGGGATCGCAGGGGCATTCACGTATCAATTTAATTCATGATGAAATTACAAGTGATTTGATGGAAGAATAAAAACAAATGTCTAATTTACTTAAATTATAAATTATATTTTATTGTTATGATTATTAATCTACAAAATTTAAAAAATAATTTATATATTTATGTGTATGTACTTTAAAATAATTTCATAAGTTGACAACAATACAAAAAGCATGATAACCAAACACACAAAATTACTTTTCATCAACATCAAACTCAACCACACATTTAACTAAATACTTCGATTTCAGTTATGAACCGCAGTTAAAAATGCTTTTCATGAAATTGTTTTTTTAAAACTTCAACTTCAAAAGCAAAAGCACCACCAAATACACCCCAAGGCATCAGGAACATGCTTCACAAGCTTTTTTTAATAAAGAAGTATTTGAAAATATAAAAATACCAAAATACCCCCAAAGCTAGTCCTAGTAGTGAAAAAATGCTTATGCAATTACCATAATACCCCCAAAGTCATCCTTTTTTTTTTGTCATTTTCAAGGTTAAATTAGTGTTTTATATCACCAAAAATACCCTAGTTGGTTTTTGTTTTTTCTAATTTAAGGGTAAAAATATTATTTAACTATTCATGAAACAAAAATATCTATAATATTCTTGTCCACCAAATGATTTTCTCTCCTGATTTCAGGGGCGAAACCATATTATTATTGATACAAAAATTGAAAAAAATACATACAGTTATTTAATTACAAAATATGTCATTGAAAAAAAAACCAAAATAATTGATTTTTATAAATTAAAAGATATAATAGTAATTTCACTACAGTAAATCGGCACATGATTTGGCTTCATTTTTTTGTCAATGACCATATTAAATATATATTATTTTATTTTTTATTAATAAATAAATAATAGAGATAATAATATTATTAAATATTAAAAAATTAAAAAAAATTCATTCAATAAATAATAATAATAATAAAAAGAGTTGAAAAGCTCTGCGCTACGTAAGAGCATCTGCAGCGGGGATGCTATCCCCGCATGCATAAATTAAATAATGATTTTTTGTTTCTTTTTTTTTTTGCTATTTTGATGCTGTAACGGGGATGCCATTTACACAGGTAAAATTGGCATCCCCGTCCCGAGCTGCTATTTGTAGCAGCTCGGGACATGGAGCTAAAAAAGGTGGCCCCACCTTGGGGCCACCTTTTTATATATTATAATATATTTATATTAAAAAATAATATAATTATATAAAAATATTTATTTTTATTTATAAATAACTTAACAATAGAGTAAAAATTTATATATAAAATTAATAATTATATTATTGTAGGGTTTTTTAAAAACATTCATTTAATTATATAATTTATTCTTATTAATTATATAATCAATGACATAATTAAACTACATATAAAATAATTTTACTATATTTAAAATAATAATAAAAAAATGACTCTCCAAAATGACTTTTATCATTAAAACACACATCAATAAAAAAATTATAAATATATTATTCCATAAACTATTTTAAAGATTTATCTCTTCGAAATAGTTTTTACCATTAAAGTTAGCCTAAGGAGAGCAGAAGAGGCAGAAGAAACGACTCTAGGCGAGGGACCTAATGAATGCTCCCCTCTTTCGCTCAACTCCCTCCGCTTTCTGTCTCTACCTGAAGTAAACGAAGCGACAGCGCCTCTTGCCTTTAACTGGTAATTTATAATTTATTTACAATCTTCTTTTTTTCTTTTTTAGATCTGTTCTAATTGGATATTTGTTTTGTGCTAATCGATATACTGTCATTTTGGTAATAAATTTGTCGTTTCGTCTCAATTTCCGATTTCCGAAGCTGGAAAGTTAAAAAAGTATTTTTTGTCGTTGTTGGGTTTTGTTAATGGTTAGTTTTGGTTAATCAAGGCTAGATTGTTTGCATGCAGTAATTTTGAAAGCAGCACAATGAATTTCGTGCTAAAAGGAGATAATTTTGCTATTTTTTGGCTAATCGAGGCTAAATTGTTTGCATTCAGTGACAAAAGCAGTTATTTTGAATGCAGCACATCCAATTTCGAGCTGAGAAGGGGGTTTGGTTTTGCTAATATTGTGAAGTTTTGGCTAATCAAGGCTAGATTGTTCGCTTTTAGTAACAAAGCATTAATTTTGAATGCATCACAATGAGGGTTTTTTTGGTTAATCTTGAGTATTAGTTGGAGAAATTTAAGCTAAGATGGCTAAAAGATATTGGCAATTGAAAGTGATTGGAGTGTACGATTCAAGTGCAAGCTTTTCAGCGCAGGCATGTGTTTTTCTGCATGCTTGATGAAGTATCGCTAATTGGTGAGACAGAGAGACTCCTTGATGCATTTTTTACAGATGTGGTTTTGGCGGTGAGACAGAGAGACTCCCTGATGCATTTTTCTTTTTATTGACTAATTCTACTGGATAAAAGTTCTCAAGTATCTGTATTTTGCACATGGTTGCAGCTCGAGAGGAAGAAGGCAGAAACAAGGTGAAGATGGAGTGCACTCTCTGAGGGTTGCCTTAGAGGACTAATGGAACATCCAAGAAACTATCTTTCTAGAATCATTTTGTCGAAGTGCAGGTGGACGGACTTTTGTTTTTATATGTATGCTAATATTTCAGGAAAGATTTTAATTTTTAAGAGTTCCAAGAACCAGCATTCTTGAGATTTTTGTTTTCTGTTCTTGCTAACCGGTGCATGAATGGGCACATTTTATGATCAATTTTCTGAATGCCTACATTGCTGCAGTTGTGACACTTCAGAATCAATTTTGCAAAGTGGGTTGATATGCAATTTAATTATTTTCATTGGACTTTAATATAATTTTCTCTTAGGCAATTGCATTAAACAAAATCTTATTTTTTGTCATGTCATTTGCAGCCTGACACAATTACAGGGGATGTTGTTGTATTGCAATTGAATGAGCACTCCAAGTTTGAACCGAAATTGGACGATCTCCTTGTGAAATGCACTATCAGTTTAACAGAGGCTCTTTGTGGGTATCAGTTTGCCCTTCCTCGTCTTGATGGTCGGCAGCTTCTTACCAGATCAAATCCTGGTGAGATCATAAAACCTGGTTTGCTCTTTGAATTTCATTCTTAGTTCCTTATTCTTGATCACTTGACATCTTTCTGAATTCAGGTCAGTGCAAAGCAATTAATGATGAAGGAATGCCCCGCGTCATCTTAGGCCCTTCATGAAGGGCAAGCTTTATATCCATTTTAATGTGGAGTTTCCTGACTCTGGGTGTCTATCCCCTCAGCAGTGCCATACTTTAGAGACTATATTACACCAAGGCCAAGCAAAATCTTGTCAGAGATGGAGATGAAAATTTGTGAAGAGACAATTATGCATGATGTCAATATGAAGGAGGAGAAAAGACAGAAACAGCAGCACCACTAGCAGGAGGCATATGATTAGGATGAAGAGCCATCCTCGTCCTGAGTTCAGTGTACCCAACAGTAAGCCATGTATTACTGTTTCTCTGTCAAGCCAAATTCTGGCTAGCATCGATTTTTAATCTGTGGTGTTTCCGCCTAGATTCCTTACCCTCGCCTTATGTTGCGTATTTATGGTTTGTGTTATCTACCTCACCTCCGGTAGTCTCAAGTTTTTGAAATTAAAATTATGTACAGTATTCATAGTAGACAAAAAGATTCGTAAATGTTTTATTTCATGTACTATCCCAAAATTCTGGCTCGTCATAATTATCATCATCTATAGCTAGTTGCAACTTGTTTGTGATCAAGAGATTGAGTTCTGGATATCTTCCCTTCAAATAATGAAGTGTTAGCTTGTTCTTGCTACGTCTGGAAATGAATTTGTGAGACCAGGTAGCTAAAGACTAGTGGGATCTTCTTCTCTTTTTTAATAAAAAACTTATTTTTAATTTATATTGGCATTTTTGCATCTACTTTGAAGGCATAAACTGTTCTAAAGTCTCGAGTCCGTCCCAAGCTAAGTTGTTTTGTTGCCTGTATTTGCTTTCTGATACTTCGCAGGAAGGATGACAGGAAACATTCAATCCTGTCATTTGTGTAAAACCCGTTGGAACTTTCTTTGACAAATCAATGAACACGAACACATATAACAAAACACACCCCCACAACGAACTTTTTTTTCCCTTCTAGTTGGTGTTAGGTATGTTCTTGTCATGTGTGCGTGTTGAATGAATTAATCGAGATGTTGGTTTTAAACGTTGTTAGATTTTGTGCCATCCTCTTGGTGTTCAAATTTTATGATGTCCTAACCAAAGCATGGGAACCTATAGCACGAGAATACAACCAAGAAATCAATAGTTGAGATTTTTTGAAATGGCCGTGAAGCCCAATACTGGTTACTGACATCAACCATGTGCCTTTGATTGCTTATTTATGGCAGAGCAAATTGCAGACGTCAGGTGATGATTTTAACATGCAATTTACTTGTTTATGTCAGACTCTACCTTCTTCTGGAGTGCAAATGGTTTAGACCCGGCTCAGAACAAGAGTTTCTAATGAAGACGACAATTTTTTTTATTATTAAGATTAGTGTCCGGGCTATTACGTTCACTAATATCATATACTCTAAAATATCATATGAGTTTATAGTGATTTTAAAGTTTATAAGAGACAATTTTTATTATTATTATTATTAAGATTAGTGTCCGGGCTAGTACGTTGACTAATACCATATACTCTAAAATATCATATAAGTTTACAGTGATTTTAAAGTTTATAAGACTCGAATTGATGAATTTTAAAAAAAAAACCTAGAGCCTAACACACCTTTGGTGTTGAATAAGACATTTCTTATTTATTAGAGAATAATATAAATTATATTATGAGATTTTACCTATAAATTCAAGTTTTTAAATAAAATATTTCTTTAATATGATATCAGGATTTTATTAAACTAGTAATCACGAGTTGGTTCCTTTAACATTATTCACCCAAGAATTTGTCACGGTCCAGTGTGTTTAGTTTTTTTGTTTTTCCGCTTCCGGATATCTTAAGATCAATTAAGTTTCGTCCTCCAAAGATTTTAAAAGCTTATATATGATAGGCAGCCTAGTATATTTAAAAGAATAAATATATGATTAAAATTGGTTTGATAATATCGATATGTGACAGTTAAGGAAAAAAATAGGAGATGTTTGTCAATTGCATTTAAATAAAGTAAAATGGTTGACAGAAGAAGGATTCAAGATTGCGGTAGAAACTAATTTTTAAATTGTTTTTTATATATTTTTAAAAAAATTATTATTGATATACACATGTCAAAATGATTATATATATATATATATATATATATATATATATATATATATATATATATATATATATATATATATAAACATGAGAGAATCCGTGCCTTGATTTTGGGATCTTAAGGAGAGAAATCGTTGGTTGATGCTCTCATAACGTTATTGAGATTTTGGATTATACAACGCAAATAATACTTTCATAGTCTTTAAATATTTGATTAGACAGCAAGCAGTTGCCAATAATTAGTGTAATTAAACCAGGTAGTTCATACTTCAGTGTAGACAAAAACTTTTATAATTAATAAGCTTAATTGAACACTTAATTGATATAGATAGATAGATATTCCTCCAAAATATAATAAGCTCTCTTTTTTATTAAATAAAAATATTTTTTTTTTATTTCTTTCTTGTTGCTCTCTCTTTTTATATGTCAAGTATCCAATAATTACATTTTTAGCACTATAAGAAGTTCCCATGTCAATTTTGAGACTAAATTTAAAACAAAACTTAGCTATCACATGCATATCTAAAATGATATATTCATAAGAAATTATGATAATAAAAATAAATTTACTTACCACCACCATCTATGCCTAACACTTCAAATACACATTTTCTTCAATAGAAACCATACAACACTAAAAAACTATGCTATCCAGATAGTAATCACATATATCCTTTGGTAGGCAGGCCTCAAAAATCTCACCTGTAAATGCAACTTGACAATGCATCCTAATAAAATTTTGAGGGTTTTTGATTGTATTTGTTTTTTAAAATAATTTTATTTAAAAATATATTAAAATATTTTTTTATTTTTTAAATATTATTTTTTACATCAGCGTATTGATACGCTATAAAGTTAGGCTTTGATTTTTTACAAGAATTGTGGTTGATACCAGGTGAGGGGATATGATTTCATAAAAGATTAGTGTATGGCCGCTGCCCATGTCCGTACTCTATTGGGTTTAGGTTTTCCTCCTATATAAAGGATGACCCAAAATCTTGTGTGGATCTAGCCCACATAAAAGGACCCACTTAGAAAAGTAGGGTTTTATGTCCCTACCTCTTTTGTGGGTGCTGAAAAAGTGAAAGAGAGGGACACAAGAAAACAAGTGAGTTGCCAAAATAGAGAAAAAAAAGAGTTCTCGGATTTTTCTGCGCAGTTTTGATCAAGTAGTCCGATCGACAAGTTTTTGTGGTCCGATTGAGCTGAAACTTTATAGGGATGTTCATGACATGTGAATCTTCATTGTGAACAGTGGAGATTGGATTCTAAGCTCTATGCATATGGTTTTCAGCCCATGAACAGTAGCCTCTGTTTTTGGTGAGATATTCCTTGAATTCTTGTATTGGTTGATTTATGCCAAGAAATTATATTTCTTGAAGATAGTTTCAGTTTGTATGCCTTTAGTTGAGACTAGAGAAGACTTGTGTATTCCTATTATAATTAATAGTGGAAGTGTTTGAGTGGACTACTGTCCTGTGGTTTTTTCTTCTCACATTGAGAAGGTTTTCTACGTAAAAATTACATGTCTTGTGCTTGTGGTATTTGGATATATATTTTCCCCATATATATTACTCTATTTAGTAATTTCCTATAGATTCATATAAAAAAAAATATTGAGTATTGTTATTTCTCCCAACATTCTTTTCTGATGGTGGTTTCCAAGAAAGGTCTTCAAAAGTTAAGTAAAACAAAGAGCTCCTCTCTTGGTATTATTTTGGTGAAGATGTGACAGAATATATGTTCAATGTTTCCACTTAGAACGTGTGTTCAAATTTTTATGTGCACTTCTTCGAAAATAATATTTATTGAAATAGTATTTTCAATTTTATATTCCTATTGAAAATTAAACCTTTTAATTTATTTTAATATATTTTTATTGAGTTATTACTATCTTAAGATTTAGATTATGAGTTTGACGGGCTAATCCAATGGATACGGGTAAAACAAAATCAGTTTTTTTTTTAATTTTATTTTTCAATACTAGATTTATTGAAAATTAGAGTTTAATATTTGTTTAAATTTAATTTTTAAGGATCTTCATGCTCTCATGACTTAACATGTGAACTAACAAGTTAACCTAGAATGATTCGAATTGATCCAATAAGTTTTTATCTCAATGTTTATAAAAAAAGTTCATCTTAAATATTTATTATGAATGAAAAACTATATTTTCGTCGATCATCTAAGTTGTTTATTTGAACCCTACAATTAAACGGGTCATATGAACTAATCCCAACATGGTTTTAATGTATATTCTTCTATTAGAAAAAACATTAGCAATGCCTTAAATATGTTTTTTTATATTAAAAAAATGATTTGACCCCAGCATAGAACAGCACGAGATAAGTGTATTTAACTATTTTGGAGAGATAAATTTAATCTTAATATACAAACACACAGTACATATGATTGGAGCATACATAATAAGTTCAAAATAAAAAATAGCTATAATTTTCATTTCAAGATAATATCTTGGTTCTCTTTTTCTAATTTAATTTTGATGACAATACCAAATTCGAACTTAAATTAACCAATGCAGGTTGTGCTAAAATGGGATGAAGTCGCTCACAAGGGAGGTTCTGGAGGATCAACAGAAATAGAAATGTGGTTTGAGTAAGCAAATGGACCATATCTTATATATGACCCGACACATTCATAGCTTGTCAGTGCTCTTTGATTCAAGACGACATGAAAATAATTCCCATTATTTCTTTTAAAGATTAGTAACATCAAAATGAACTAACATTAAAAAAAAAAAAAACAAGGTTTTTATTCTCTGTCGACAATGGCAGCTCTGTGTAACTCAAATGAACTCAACTTCAGCCTAAGATATCAGAATATTCTGACAATGCTATTTCAATCAATTGATTGGGATGAATTGTGAAAAGTAGGTAAATAGGTTGACTTGGTTGGAGATTACATAATGTGTATTGATTTCTTGGACAAAAATATTCTATAGAGTTCCGTGTGTTTAATATACTAAAATCACTGATTAGTGGTGCAATGTAGTGGTTCGGTTCTAGCTTTGATTCCTAGTGATCACTAGTTCGAGTTTCATAATTTTTAGGATCATTGTAGATTGATAACTGACCGTTCATTTTAAGACCTATAAGATTAATCAAAGAACGCGCAAGTTGGTCCGGGCACCCACGTTACAAAATAAAAGTGTTTAATATATAAAAGCGTTTAATATATAAAAGCTAAACAAAAACAAAATCAAAATATATGTAAAGGTGTTAGGTTAAAGAAATAAAAATAGAGATATAAAATTAAAGGGGGGGGGTGAATTTTGGTCATCCGTGAATTAAACGTCACATGAAACACTTCATCCATTATTAGAAGAGTTGTTTCTGCAAATAAAATACATGTGAATAAAAAATATAATCTCTTATTATTTAATATGATTATACCTAAACCAGTGATACAAGTTTTCTATGACATATTTAATAGAGATAGACCCAGATTATGGATCATCAACAAAAATAAAGTTATCTTGAACAACATTTTTTATAATAAACCCTATACTTTTAAAGTATAAAATAAATACAAGAAAACATTTCCTTCTATCCTTGCCGTCTCCATATATTATTTTGATACACTGATTAACTAGACTTAACCAGGAGAAAACAAGCAAGAGGGACAAAAGAAATGGCAACAAAGCAAAAGATAACTTTTCTTCAAGGAAGGAAAGACAACCCATCACAGTGAATTAATGGTGGGGGACATAACAACAACTGAGTGATCCAAGCCTTCCATCATTGATCTCGTCATACAGGTTGTAAATTGTTTTCAGGATTAAAGCCTTCAAAAAGAGTTAAAGAGAAGAGAACAATTCCTTAACGCGGTTCCTATATCATTGGCCATGAAATCTGGCACAGGACTCATACCATGTGAGCCATCATGTGCACGACGGTGCATGCCTTCATTTTGATTCCTCAAAAATCCAATAAATCCCTTTTTTAATAAGGAGATTTAAATCTAATAATCTTGGAAATTACTATTTCTTACTGTTAATCCAAGGCAAGAGCTTATTAAATGCAGGGCCTCCCTCAATATCTGCAAGTTGGGCTTGTTGCCCACAGAGAAGAAACCTGGTTCTTCCAGGTTAAGTTAGAGCCTCTGATGGACTTTCCTAATGTTCCAATAATTTTTCAAGGGTTTGGCAAATTTGTTGACTTGTTCCTGCTTAGGGCCGTTGTAGCTCAGCGAAGGGAGTATGTAATAAGGAGCTTAGACTAGATTTTTATACCTTTCTGTATATGTACATATGTATTCTTCATTCATGTACACCATATTTGTTATATAATATAACTATCTTATCACCATGTTGCTTTTCATTATTTTAGAGTTCTTGTGCAGAGCTTGAAGAACACTATGGTTACAATACTCATACTTAGAAAAATATTTTTGGGTGCAATGCTCGTTCATAATTAGAGAAATTATTTTGTCCAATATCCATGCCAGTAATTAGGAGAACATTTATGAGTCTCACATCCCTACTTAAAGGGTATTTGAGAATGTGTTTGAAAATTGTTTTTTTTTTAAATGATATTTTTTTATTTTCAATTAATTTTTTTTAGTGTTTTTATATCATTTTGATGTGATGTTGTTAAAAATAAAAAATAAAAAATATTATTTTGATGCATTATAAACAAAAAAACACTTTTAAAAACAACCTCAATCACATTTTCAAACAAATACTTAAGAGAATATTTATGGATTCAACATTGATAGAATATTTATGGGTCTAACACTTATCCCTACTTAGAAGAATATTTATGGATTCAACACCCATAGTTAATAGAATATTTATGGGTCTATCGCTTATAATTGTGAGAACATTTCTGGATTTTGAACTTCGAATTTTTCCTAACCTCAGTCAAGGTTGATGAGAGAATTTCCTCCTACTTGTAATCGAGAGAAGAGACTCGGTCTTAAGTGGCCTTATAGACAGGTGATGGGAATGATGTTGGTGTTTTTAGGCAAAATAATGTTACTAAAACAGTGCCCATCTCTTCCTCGAAAAAATGCATGATTACACTAGAAAAAACAAGTCAATTCCTTTCAATTAGTACAAATAAAAAGAACCCAATCATCCGAATATATATATATATATATATATATATATATATATGTTGATCAATCACCTTCTTTGAAAACACAAATAAAACTTCATAATAACCGAGATCCATCACCTTCTTTGAAAACACAAATATCAGGGCACAGTAAGCTGCCATTAATTTCTCAAGATATAGAAGGGAAGATTAAGAAATACAAGAGGCAAAATGTGGTGCATGCACAATTGTATGAGAAATGGAATAGGACGAGTCATGAAAAAAAAAATCTTTATATGTATAATTTGACATGGAGAACAAGCCAAGAAGGGCTTCAAGGAAGCATGCATTATTATATGAATTTCTACACATGGGCAACAAGTTTGATGAACTGTAGACCCTTTATGTCATGGACCCACCAACTTCTTTCTTTATATTCTTTTTTCTTTAATTGACATTTGTTTTTCTTCTTATTTAACTTTATTATAAATCAATGAAAGAAGGAATCATACAAAGCAATCGATCAAACACTTCCTGTTATATGTATCAATCACTCAACGTTTCTCTTTAGCTCCACACAACTTGCTGTAGAGACTTCCCATCATGGAAAAACATATCAACCTTGAGATCGATGCTCAAGACAGCTCCCTCACTTCGTCTTCCACCACCACCGCTTCCTCCTCCTCCTCCTCCTCCTCCTCCTCCTCCTTTTCTACCACCATTTCATACACTGATCGAAGCTCAAAAAAAGAAGAGAATTCTATAGCTGATCCAAAAGGATCGAGAAAATCTCAAGAATTGCAAGGTGGCAATGAGGGTAGTAAAAGGCGAAAGACTACGGATAATGAGAATAATGGGAAGCATCCAACATACAGAGGAGTGAGAATGAGAAGCTGGGGCAAATGGGTGTGTGAGATCAGAGAGCCAAGGAAGAAGTCAAGAATATGGCTTGGAACATACCCTACAGCCGAAATGGCTGCTCGAGCTCATGATGTAGCCGCCTTAGCCATTAAAGGCGGCTCAGCTTACCTCAATTTCCCTGAATTGGTTGATGAACTGCCTCGTCCACTCAGCAAGTCTCCTAAGGACATTCAAGCTGCCGCTGCCAAGGCAGCCGCAGCTTCGTTCCCCGAAACAAGACATTGTGAGGCAGAAGCTGATCTGAACCGAGCCGGGCTTAAAGTCTCGAATATATCAGATAATTTGGCCATGGACAACACACAAGAATCAAGCAGCTCTCCTTCAACTGATGTTGATGACAACTTGTTTGACCTTCCTGATCTTATCTTCATCGACGGCGTTGATCACAGTGATGGATTTTGCTTTTACTCTCCACCATGGCAATTATGTTCAGCTGATACTGGCTACCGAATTGAAGAGCCATTTTTATGGGAGTACTAGAAGATGTTTTTTCTCGGCAACAGGTAAATAAACTCCAAAATTCGAATACATTTGTCTCCAAACTCACTGGAGTCTCTAATGTCAATAGACTCGAACCCAAAATCTATTTGAATCGAGGATGTAGATGGAAGTCTATTTACGAGCCTCGCTAATCGCAGCTTAGCATCATCCCAACTGGGTTTGCAAATGGAGGAGCACAGATTGAAAAGAAAGCTTCTTCCCTTTCTTGCTTGCTTAGATTAATTACATGGCCCTGACAAGGGAATTCAACATGACTGCTCTGTAAAATATGAGTACAATAAAATATTATAATTTGTTCTGTTCTTTTATATACAAGACAGAGGTTCGGAGTTGTATTATTCAACTTTTGTCTCGCCCAATGTCTTTGCTTCTAGAGTTCTTCTCTTTGCAAGTTGAGCAATTGTAGATTAAGCAGTGGAGCAGTTACTGTTTTTTGGTGTGTGTCTGTGGATTGGAGGAGGGGGGTTAGTGCAATTGACTTGTATGAAAATAACCTTTGCTAGATTTAGATACCCAAATCTTGATAGTGAAACTTTAAAACATTTTTTACTCAAAAGTTAACCACCAGGATAAATCTAGATATGCCCTTCTATTAATATTTTACAAGGAGACGGTCCAAAGGTTGAATTGCATCATATGGCAATAATTTCATTAGAAACCGGGCCCTTTTTTTTTTCTTTTTCTTTATTGCATTTCCAAATATAAAGATAAAAAAGGAAAAGGAAGCAATGTACTATAAATCTAGGATGATCTGCGTGTGTGAATGTGTCTACAGATTTATTTTTTCCTACCTTGGTAGGCCAAAGAGCCTATGTACATAGAATCCCAAGCTGTGAAGACATACAACACCAAGTAAAGTTTCTCTTTTTCGTTTCAAAGTTCTTCTCTTTAATGAAAGTGTCGTTCTATTTAGAAAAAGCAAAGGGCCCTCACGTTCCATTAAACTTACTGAATCCACTATGTATTAGTAGTGATAACTGACCTCACCCCATAACTCTCCCTCGTCTGCTACCTCTCCATCATTTTTTGCTACGCTTCATTAAGCTATTGGCTTAACATTTAGGACGGACAAAAACAAAATATCTTCCACCATAAACAAATCTTGAACATGTACATAATTAACAACTAATTCTGCGCACCTAATCATTGGCCTAATTATTTTGATTTGAAAACTAACAGTGGTTAACAACTGGGTTTTCACCAATCATGCAGGCAACCTGCCAAAGGATGTGACAAAAGTAGAGACAGAAAGGAATGCATCGTGCTCAGTAATCTTACATTTTTTGCTTAAAACTCAAAACTGTTGCCTTGAGTTTGATTAGTTAATGTTTCTTTTCTCTGGGCTGATTTTCCTTCCTGTAACTATTATCAAACCCTAACTCAATGGTAAAGACCTGATATTGACACTAGAAAAATGATAACAATCTATATATGCTTAATGTTTGTGATGGCCTAGTACGCTGAATCAATCACATTGTAAGAAATCACTATCAAAATGAATTAAAAAATGCTGTTCTTTACCCGATTTTTGCGGTCCTTTTCTATAGAATAATGAACTCATGACGTAAGAAAATATATAGTTATAGTGCAATTGATTTCAGGGTTTTTCATCTTTGCACTCGTAAGATGCAGCATCTGTTTGTCATGTTTCTTGGCAGCTAGCAAAGTGAAGAAAACGCAAGGTCGCTTTCCAACCAGATATTAAAAGAGCCGTGTAAGGGTTTAATATTTAACACACGAGAAAAAGAAGAAGAAAGAAAGGACTAAACCCCAGATTGATGAGTACTGCGTACAAAAACATAGCATGTTAGGCACGTTAAAGTTCTTGAAAAATGTAGATCGTGCATGTAAATATAGTTATAGAGAAGAGTATAATACACTACGACAAATTACACACCACAAATACAATGGTAGGTTGTGGTTTTTTTTTTCCATGTTTATTATCATAGTTATATGTGCACTTATATCTCAGAAATATTCAAAAGAAATGAAAATCAAATCCTTTTAAATGGTTTAAGCTCTTAGTTGGCATGTTAAATCAACCCTTTGACTAGGAAAGATATATCCAATAAGATTTATTCGGAATTCCTCTTGGATTTTCGTATGGATAGAGAACTTTAGGGATGATTAGTTTACTTTGTTGAAATCCTTTAAAGTACTATATTTGATGTGCTTTGAAGTACTACAATAAACAGGTTTTCCCTAAAAGCCACCACTTTAATTAGGAACTAATTAACCAAAAAGCATGAGGGATGAGATCAATGCTGGGAGACTTTGGTAAATGAATAATTGACAGATGATCTTTGACAATATCTTGAACACCTATCAATTCAAATGGCGTGAATCCCTTTCTTGTTCCTCTTCTTTTGATATGAAGGGATTGTTCATTCGAGTCTTAATTAATCAAATTAACATCCTAACAACTATTATTTGAACATAATAATTAACAATAAAATCTTCAGAACAGAAACTAAAATGGCATCTTGCCGGGCCATGCATGTGAGAGAATGGAACATGTAACATGAGAGACAATGAGCGGAATCACTCGATAGAATATGATGGGGGTGGAGGCAGAACTATATATAATTAAGGTTCTAACCGCTGATAAAGGGTGTTTCACATAAACTATGCTTTGTTTTTGTTTTTATGTACTTTTTTAAAATATTTTTATCTTGAATAAACGTTAAATTGTTGTTTTTTAGTATTTTTATGATTTTGATATTCGGATATAAAAAATAGATATATAGAATCTAAAAAAATATATGTACGTATTATTTTATTGTATTTTCTAAAGAAAAAACTATTTAAAAGAAATACAATGCACCAGAGTCTCAGACACCTGACATTATATCAAATCACATGTTTGTAATATATAAGAATTGAGTTTCAATGGGGACAGGAGTCATGATGAACGATTATTAAAGCCCATAAATAGGACCAACGGCCAAGTAACCGGCGAGCAAAAACCGAAGAAAAAGAAAGAAGAAGAAGCAAAGAATCAAAACCTTATTTGTTCTTTTAAGTTGGAAAGGGCTGCATCAAATGCTTTTGCCTTGCTCGCAAGATACTTGTATGCTTTTGATGCATGTTTCCTTCTCTTTTTTTCCTGCTTAGAGAGAGAATAGCTTTATATCTATCATTGCCGTTAATTAAAGTACAAATTATGCTGATTATCATCAAGATCTGTGACATCTATGGACTCCATCACATGCAAGCTAAATTAAGTTATTATAAGCCGAAGTTTTGTCTGATGCATGCATTCGCAACCTGGGACACTAGCTAGTGCTGATATTGTTTGATAATATGTGGTTGGTTGCTGCTCTTTGCAAGCTAGACTTTAGATTAATTTAGAGCAGCTCGGCCGGAAAGATGTTGCTAGAACTTAACACGAATTATTAATTTTCAAATGATAAAAAGAAAACATTAGCTTCAAGAGTTGATCAAAGAGTGTAAAGCATACAGCATTACGTGCTGTTTGGAAATTCTCTTGATCAAGCTTGAATACAAACAGCTCAAGGACAAAAGGACAACAAGGGAAACAGTTCCTTACTGTCCCTTGAGTTTGATTGCTGGCCCAAGTTGTGTGGTGTGTATGAGCTACATGAACAGAATTTTTTCAAAGAGAATATGTGGGTGGCAAATAGATAGTACAAATAGATTGCGTGGTTAAAGTATAATTATGAACTTACTACAGTGGCATTCTCCAAGTAAGACTTTATTTTACCATACTCGATTTTTTTCTCTCGAAAAAATTTAGGAATTTTAGGGCTACCAAGTCATGTTGAGTAAAGAGTATGTATGGATTAGATTATCACAAATCCCATTCAGATTTTAGCATCATGATGCATGTGGAAGCTCAAAAACTCTGAAAATCCTGAACTGAAATTATATAAAGTATGGATTCTCATTTACATACCATGTTATGAGAGAGAGAAAATTCAAGCAGCTTAAACTGATTCAAAAAGAGGGTGTTGAACAAGAAGAAAGGAGGAGAGGGTACTGCGAGAAAAGAGCAGAAAGTGCCTAAACTGGGGGCACAGGCTGAAGCCTGGAGGCGATAGTTTACATTTTCTTTTTAGTCCAAAAATGAAATTCACGAGGAAAGAAAAGGCAAACATGCCTGTAAATTTCCAAAACTACGTACATTCGCACGTGTTTGTTCAAAGATGCCAAGACATGACAACCATGTTCAAGATACAAGGGAGCTGCATAAATATATGATGTTTTGTTCTGCGAGGAAAGTAGCCAGAAATGGCCGGGGAATCCGATGTCTTTTGAAGTATTGGGTCTTAACTAATTAATTAATGCTAACTAAAATCAACTAATTACGTGAAATGATGATGTTAATTAGCCAGTGAACCAAAGATCGACGGGATAAAATATGGTGTGGGCAACTAGGAAAACACAAGGCAAAATTTTATCCTAGCTCGGTGCTTCCTCCTCGGAGGCCAGAGTCTTATAAAATCACTGTCGAGTATATTTTAATACTACGATTATTAACAGTCATTAATAAATATATTAATTATAGCTATAATAAAATCTAAAATAGAGAAGTGAGAAATTTTTGACGAGCGATAACCTGAGCATGTAATGTAAGTTTACTGGTAATGGTTTTAATATCTCAAATAATTGAGGAAGAAATATCTCGATACAAAAAACAAAATTGAGATTTTGATTTTCATTCAATTTTTTTTTCTTTTTTAGAGTGGGTTAGGTTTAAAATAATTTATAAATAGTTTTGGAATGATTTTGAGTTGTTTTTAGGTAAAATGAGGGTGGGTCCAAAACAATGTTCTCTTAAGTTTTTTTTTTGTTTTTTTAATATTGTAAAATATAAAAAATAATATTTAATTTATTTTTAATATCATCTCATCATAATAATTTTAAAACTCTAAAAAATAATTAATTAAAAATAAAAAAAATATATATTTTTAACAAAAATATTTATCAGCCATAATTTCAAGTTACTTGTCATGAAAAAAAGAAGGAAGTTGGATAAGTGAAGCATCAAAGTGACGTATCATTCGTCTACTCTCTTTTTTTTTCATTATAAATATATAATTTCTGCTCTGTTTTTGTTTTGCATTTTTTTGGTAGACCATCTTTATTGAATTAATCATTATATCTATTTAAATAATTATTCTTATCATAAAAATAAAATAAATACTCACAAGAAACAAAATAATCTTACAACTTAGAACCAACATCTCAAACCTTTAGAATATAAAAATCATAGTTCATTAATGTTAAATTAATATTGTTTTAATTGTATTGCAGTGTTTCATGTCATTATTTTGCTTTTTGAAAAACATTTCTTGGTATTATCTTAATAATCTAGCATCAACACTACTTCCTATAATAGACTTTTATTGTCATTAATATAACTAATATTGCTATCTTTATTATTATTATCATAAAAACAACTCTTAAAATGCATTTAACACTTGCGGTCAAATAATGGGAAAATATTTTTAAAATATAAAATAACATACGTTGTTTATATAATATGAGGTTGGTTTATTAAAAATGTATATATTTTGTTTAGTAACGCAACTCAACATTTTTTTCAAAGTTTTTATTTTAAAAAATATTAAATCACTATATTTTAAATGTTCTTTAATTGTTTTGATATGTCAACATTAATATATATATATATATATATATAATAAAAAAAAAACTTATTCCAAGACAACTTTTGAAGATGAAATAGTTATTTTCAATGGGGCGTGAGCTATAGTTTTTTTTTTTTACTGCTTCCAGGTAAGGAATAATTGAAACGCTACTCTTTCTATGTATTTTGGTGCAGAGCATATAAAATATTAACGATGATTTTACGACAAAAAAAGGAAAAAAGGCCAGTGCCAACGTGAAGAGGCGGCCTCCGGACCAATAAAAATCATGTGATACGACTGAATTATTGGAAGGCAAGGAAAAGGGCGATGGATTGTCTCCAAGATTTGATAGGATAGCACATGAAAAACAAGTTGGAAACACAAAAGTCCAAAATAGTCCCTAATTTCAACTTCTATATGATTAAAGATGTAAATTGACACTCTACTCTATAATGTCAGGTTTTAATCATGTGGTTATTTTTATGATCGTTAATTTTGATATTCATAGGCTAGTCGAGGCTTGTATAAACTGGCTTGGATATTCACGTTAATAAATAAAAAAGATGCAAATCACTTAAAATGTGTCCTTGGTATTTTACTTTAGTTTTGAACCTACCATTCTAGTAGATATTTTAATGCAACCTAACGAAAATCAGAAAACTACAAATTTAAGAGTCTAATGTTCTATTCCTATTTTAAGTGTGTAAGCTTTTATTCTTCCTCGTACTATATGGGGGCTCCATATTTAATTATTTCTTACAAATAATTTTGAAAATGCTGATTCGGCTAGATCAACTGATATATAATTGTTCCCAACTGATATATTGTGAAAAACAATTTTAAAAAAGAGGTGCAAAAGTTACTCTAGTAGAAAAATGAAAAAAAAAAAATCAATGGTAAATAGAGCACGAGGTTTTGCACTCAAACATATAAGAAATAAAAAATTAGGCACTTAAATTCTTGGTTTCTCTAGTAAAAATACCTGCACTAGTTCTTAAGAACAAATTGTTAGGAGGATTGAGTTTCACAGCTGAGTGTATTTTTATCAATTTAGAGGAGAACAGCGTATTGAAATCCGATATTATATTTAGAGAGAAATTGAGAAACTAGGCTGGACAGAGTGGCTTAATTCTTTTTATTTATAAGATCATTTTTATATAATATCTGCTATGCATATATCACTCGACTAATTCTGATGGTTTAGCCCAAAAAAAACATCATTAAAATGATAAAATAAAAACCCAGATGATTTATAACAAAGGCAGTTTACTTACTAATGTTGTAAGGATAAATCCCTCCAAATAGAACTTGACAAAATAAATTAACGAGACCGTGGAATTCTTCGCGACAGTGTGCAGGGTAGCAGCTTAGGCATGGATATGGCACATAAATTTTGCATCCAGTAATGTTGCATATTTCTATCTATATAGAGGAAGGAGACAAAGCAAAGATAATATCGATATCATTCATAATGTTTTTAGCCAATTCAAAAGCAGGTGGTAGGCCTTCTGTATCTACCAACAAAGGACGAATGTTAGGAACTCACTCTTCCTCCAAAATGGTTATAATTAATCCCTAGTCTTCTTCTTCATCATCATCATCATCATCAAACCACTTATTAAGTGCTTTTCTTTTTCAATATAATTACATTAAAATATTTATAAAAAAAAATGTTACTTCGATATATTTCCAAATAAAAGAATACTTTGAAACTTTTATCACACTTCGTGCACTAAATTCATAGCCAGACCTCTAAGAACCCAACACATTTCATTCCAAGAAACCCAAAAGGAAAAGAGAATCCAAGTTTAAACCAAATTAAATGGGGCCAAAAAGGAATTTTAAATGTAAAGACAGGCAGAAAAACTAGAGGAAATCCACTTCAAACCGAATCCACATAACCCACGTTGTGAACATGCGTTTTTTCTCCGAGCAAAGAAACTCTCTCTAACAGAAGCCAAGGCAAACCATCTCATGTAAGGCTTGAAGCCAAACTCATTCCAAAATTCAAACCACCGGCAGAACATTTTAAAAAAAAAACCACTAGCTTCACTGCTCTTTACCATATATCAACAAGAACCACAAACGTCCACTGCACTCTTTTCAACAAATACACCCTTTTTCATGCTTTCCTTCACTTTTCCAGAAAATGGTGTGCACACCTCTACTGAACGCCGGCAATTGCTCAGGACTTTCAGAAAGAATGGTTGCAAATTACATACATGAAATAGAGCACTACAACATTCACTTTCAAAAAGTTTTGTACATACATGAAGCAATGCTGAGCACATCTAGCACAAACTATCATAAACGTCATTAGTTTATAAGAGAAAATGTAAACTGATTGATATTCCTGCGATCTAATGCATGTACTAAAACCTGTACAGTCAAAAATTAAGTTCCATTCCAGGTATTTTCACTGGATGGAGAAAACTGACATCAAATGTATGAGCCAACTCTCATTGCTATGTGCCAAGATGATCTGTACAACCTCCAGGCGTTCAGCAATGGCATTTTGTTGGATTCTGATCATCTGCAACAAATCAATACACTCTAGAGTCTCCCGGTAGTTCATAAGGAGCCAACATCCTAGATACATGGAAGCCAAACAACTAATGAAAACCTAGAATCAAATTTAAAAAGATCTGCATGGGGATGATATGGACAGGAATTGTACTGGTTCCTGTCACTATTCTCTTGATAATTCTCTAACATAAGAATAGGCATGAACCAGCAGGCATCCATGGGTCAAGGTTCTATCAGGGCAGACAAACCTCACTGGAATCTGACTTTGCAAACGAGCCTCATCAGCAAACAGCGGTGGACACCTCATTCCCATGCCATCAGATGTAAACAGGCTTCACATCATTGAGTCCAAAACTCATGTTACACACTGGACACTTGCGGTGACGACTTTCAACAATTCTCTGTATGCAGGGATTGCAGAACAAATGATAGCATTTTGTAATGACAGCCTGATCAAAAAAACCAAATTATTAGAATCCCCACAGTAAATTTGGATAAACAGTGGCAAAAATTAAGCCATGATTGACTGATATGTACATCATAAAATCTTGGAGGATCATTGATCGATTTCAATATATTACATTAACAGTAATATTCTAATATTTAGCACTTTTTGCCCTATTAGGAACCCAATCCGAATCCCGAAGGAACTCAAGCACCCACTACAAAGAAAAACACTTACTAAATCACCAACAGTTTTTTAGAACCTCCAGGCAAATACAGCAGAGAATAAAACCAGTCATGTTTCAACAAGCCTGTTTCCTAAACTAGTTGATCGAAGCTCTTCCTCCATTCTATAATGTTTTAGGACACTTTATCATAACAACTATTTTTTACCACATCAGAACATGAAATTCTTTGCCTAATTTTCTATTCCTTCAATCAAACCCCAAGTCAATCACTTTCACTTCCTAGATAATACTTGGCATTCCACTTTCCAGCAGATCAAGTAATTTCTTTTTCTAGCCTATATGATTTGCTCAATTAATGAACATGTTATCACAGTATCAAGCACTGCATACCACAGAATGGTGTCTGTCCATCACACTGCTAATCTTTCTACTGACAATAGTACAATTTTGTTCTCAATTGAAACTACTGCTGTTGCCACCTAGCACTAAGTTCCACTGTGAGTAAGAGCAAGCTGAAATATAATATCTTGCTAGTGAACAAGAAACCAGTAGCCTTTCTTGGGAAATAATTTGGAGCAGCAGGAAGACCGGAAACTCATAATTCAACATCATCACTTCATAAAATTCAGTTCATATGAAGAAGAAAAAAATATTTGTTGGATAACGCACTTGCCAAACTTATCTTAGACATAATGGTTAGCTTATGCTTTGCATGCCCTGTTTCATATCAAGTTATCCAACTAGTAATGCTGGTTTCATTCATCCAGCTAGTAAGGCTAGTTTCATTCATCAAAACAGGACATTAAATCCCATGGATGACAGAACAGGGATTGCAAATCACCTCCTTTGGTCTGTCAAGGCAGATACTGCACTTAACTATTTCCCTGTATTCTCTAAGTTCCTGTTGAAGCTTTTCTACAATCAAAGACCCTTCTGTATGTTCTTGAAGATGAGAAACCTTTCTCCTTGCAACTTCCAATTCCTCCTCCATTCTTCTCTTGTCAAATCTGATAAACAAGCAATGATGTGAATGTCAACACTTTATACAAATAGGAAGTGGTATGCAATTTATTTTGTTACCTCTCTTTCTCTAGATCTATCTTCACCTCCAAGAGAGCAGCTCGACTTCTTTCAACTCTAGATTGGTAATCCTCCAATGACTCTCTTGCTTGATTAGATGATCTTCTCAAATCTAGCAATTTCTTTTGTGTATTTTCCAACACAAACGACCTTTGAAACTTATCTTCTGCAAGTTTATGAACCTGGTCTGAACAATTTTTTAACTGCAAGGCAGAGGCATTCAATACTGATTATACATGTTCCTGTAATGTTGACTCTATCAAAAAATGATCAACCACTACGAATGAACAAGAAAAATTTGATCTACTATTTTGCCCTTCAATAATTTATTAATACTAAATACCTTTATTATCAATTAATTAAACTAGCCTAACATTTATCCTGGAAAATCTTCAACATAATACTAATTCTTTACCTGACTTGGAGAAATGCCTATGCTAGTCTAATAGTAAGAGAAGCAGCGAAGTACCAAGGCTACAATACCATATACATAAGGAAAACATCAGCAAGATATTCCTCAATCCTTAATCTTTAATAATGTGAAAGATGAATAAAATAATAGTGCATTGCTTACCTGTCTTCATAAAAATATTTGCCTATGATTATTATATTTAGAAAGTAAAAAGAGAAGGGTTTGGTTGAAAAAGAAAATCGGTTTAATTAAAAAATAATCATCTTCTAAAGTAGACAAATATATAAAAATAAATAAAGACAAATTAAAAACTTATTAGTTATTTATCAATTGAAAAAAAATGACATTCTCTCCTTTAATTTTTTTTTTAATTACATGCGAGAATGTTTATTTTATTTCACACACTATATTTTATACTATATGCAAGTCATGTGTCAAAATAACGAGAATGTTTATTTTATTTCACACACTATATTTTATACTATATGCAAGTCATGTGTCAAAATAACTACTATCTCTTGCACATATCAAATAACTACCACTTAATATACCTGATCTTCTATCCTTGCAGCTTTCACATCAAAGAAATCAAGGGAAATATTGGCTTGCTGAATCTCCTTTTCCATGGATTGCTTGTCCATGAGCAGAGAATCCCGATGTTGTCTTGCTCTCACGCCCTCTAAAACAAGCTAAAACAAGAATAGCAGGATCCACTAAATCATACTCTCGAGTAATATATTTCACATCTTTACCTGAACTCTAAGATGAATCCATTCACATCTAGAAGTAAATGAAAGCAAAAATTCATCTACATGAATACAAGAGAAGAATCGTGATAAGCAAGAGTAAAATTATGTCCAGTTTACAAGTAATGCCTGTTAAAACCATACAAGAATAGCAGGTCACATGTTGCTACTAGCAAAGCAGGTGCCTTTAAGTTCCAGGATGAAGGAAACACAACCAAGATGTCAAGGATGTAACAGGATTAAAACCCTATCTCCAGCTCCAAATACATATCTTTTCAGCTTCAGATATCAAATCAGTCCATAATTGGTCATTCTATAGATATTACAAACCAGTAGGGCAAAACATGTTTCCATGCCCAAGTAATCAAGAAAAGCTGGATCAACATTGGACCGTTAAAACACGTGTAAGGTCAGATATTACCTGTTTAACATTAAATTTAGCAAAATATATAAAAATGAACCACATTGAAAGTCTTAAGAGCTCTAAAACTTGTATGAATGTGAACGTTTCAAAATTCAGGTTGGCAATGCAAATAACAATATCACGTCATACAGTAAAGCAAACATGGAAACAAAGTATGACCAAGGTCTTAAGCACTAGCAGCTGAAAGACAGTGCATGCAACATAAAACAGTCTCCTTGAATAAAGATTATGGAATATGCTAACCTTAATGTTATAGTCATCTCTCTCTGTTATTTGCTGCAACAGATGTTGATTTTGAGTTTGCATGTCATCATATGCTTGACCAATTGTCTGAAGCAAAACCAAATAAATAATCTTAAAACAGATGCATTATTGCATTTTAAAGAAATCCTGCAATGAAAATAACACTGACCTCTATTTCAGATAAGTAGGCCTCATTTCCTTCATTTTTTGATTTCAGGACATCAGAAAGTCTAGACAAATCCCTGAAAGGCAATATATCAACATTTTCACACACTGCTCCCCAATAGTTAGCAAGTTAAAAATTAGGTAGGAACAAATATTAGGCCCAGCTATTAACCAAAAGCAATTACAATGAAAAGATGACTGTTCATTGGAAAGGTGCTTATTTGACTATATAGATGCAAAATGTTGTTCAGAACAATGATTGAGCAAATGAAACAGCAATAACCTATTTAAAAAATCACATCTTGCTGATCTTAAAGCACAGAAATGTGTGCACAAGAAATCGCAGAACTTCACAAGAAAATAGCGTGCATGGCATCTTCTATGAACACAACATAAGATAAATGCAAAGGAGTACTGGCATGGTGGTATTCATGTCAACTAAAGATATTCCTGCCAAATAGAATGGACAAAGGACATTAAAAAAAATAGACACCTCAAACAAGAGGTTAATATTAGCATCTTAAAGTTTACATTTTAGAAGCTTCTAATTTCTGTCTCAAATCAGCAATCTCAGCTTCCGCAGCTGCTAGTTTTTGCTGGGATATGGCCTCAGCTTCATTTGCTGTCTTCACTCGTAATTCCAAATTTTGCTCATCAAGAGAAGATTTAAAACTTTGAACTTGAGCCCATGCCTTGTATTCCAGATCCCTAGCTTCCAAGACATCCCTACAATTGCAGAATAAATTTCTAAGCCACCACATAATTTCATATAATCTAGAGCCAGTGACGAGAAAATGGTATGAACTGGAACATGCTAATAAATGATTTAATCAAATGCTTTACCATAATGGTAAGGGCGATCACAGCTAGCTTTACTTATCAGGAATCTTAAGAATAATGATTCTATACCAAGGCAAGAAGTTGGACACCAAATTTAAACAGAGCACAATCATTCAGTGTACTTCGATTTTCCAGCATAAAGCAATAACAATTCATTAGAATACTAAATGAATATTATCTGTAGTTGGTTGAATATCAAGTAGAAGATCAAGCTATTATGGGTAAGCAGAATGTATAGATGACTCTGACCTTGAACAAGTGGATTCACGTTGATACATGTCCAAAATCAGTTTCAACTCCAGTTTGTTTTCCTTCAGATCTTGGACCTGCAACCAAGTAAAAAAGGGGTTCAATTGCTAAATCAGATCATATCAGTTCAATACCCTTAAAATAAGAAAGCAAGGCATCATAAATTCTTCAAACACGTAGAAACGAAATTTCCAGCAGACCTCGGCAAATGGTTATCAGACCACTTGTCAGTGCATGGATTACATTTAAATTTATCAGCAATTTAATATTTCTGAAAAAAAAATGAGTTCACAACAACTAGAAAATAAAACTTGATCCAGTAAAACAAGTCAAATGTGATGATGTATTTAATGCTTACAGAGACATGGTTAGTTTTTTGTACAAGAAAAAACATAATTAAGGTATATCTACAGCCATATTTTGGGTCTCTTGGAAAAAATGAAACATGAGTATTCAACAGGAAATAACCCAGTGTCTAATCTTTTAAGCATCTCTTGTTTAAGAATACACAACAACAATCATTTTGCTGATTTGGGTTCTCAAATATTACAAAACATTTGGTTGTAGTTCTTGAGGCATAGTCAACAAACATGGCTAGAATTTCTTCTGCTACAGTATATATGAAAGTGACACCTTTATAATTTTAAAATCCGTATCGGGTTCAAATCAAACTTCATCAAGATGTGCAAATTTATAAATGCAGCAGAAGCATATACCCCGCGGGAATGCACATTTTTTCCTCCGAAACAAAAAGGGTCTCAAAACATAGGTAGCAAAAAACAGAGAGATGGGAACCATATGGATCTTTTCTCGACAACATTCTTGTGGCCAAAATTTTCTGCATCTAGCTAAGGGAGCACTATGAACAAGTTTATCATCTGGTAATAAAATAAATTGTTTTAGGAACTCTTCAAATCAAAAGAAAAGATAGTCATCCATTGAAGTCTTGAAATACAAGTCCTTGAAAGATATGGCAAGGAAAAGCAGGACCCGTGACACATTTCATGGCAAAAAAAATCCTGAACTGGAAATGGCATTTCAGAGATCCTGTTAGAAGCTTACAAAACAATAACACAATTAAAACCTAACATGAACACATTTCACTGGAAGATCATAACAATTTGGATATTAAACACACCAAGGAAATAATATCAGGTAACAGGATTAAAAAGCTATAATTCCTAAAGAGTGACCAGCAAAAGTGCACAGCATGAAGAATTCTTGCATAAAGCTTTCATTCCATCAATATTCGAGTTCCAAACTAACCTAGGTTATACAGGCAGAAAAAAGGAAGGCTCTGACGTCATTTACAAGCCCTAAAATTTCTAAAAAATGAAGAATGAAAACATACCACAGACTGCAACTTATGTATCTCAGAAATTTGACTTGACGATCTGGAAGACAAACTTTCACACTGTTTTGCCTGCATCAGAAAACAAATCTTAGTATCCTCTAACTGATTTAAATTTAACACATATAAAAGCATACACCAGAAGGAGCCCACCTTCATATCCAGAACAGCAGAAAGAGACTGCACATCAGCCCGCAAAGAATGAATATCACAAGAAACTTCTTTGAAGTTACTTAATTGGCTTTGCATAGAGCACATTTCCTCAGGAAATGAAGAAAGCAATGCTTTGAATTCAGCAATTATATCTTTTCTTCCTAAAATAGAGAATACTTGTCAGGCTTCAAGCACAAAACTAGAGGGAAGAAGCAGCATGAATTACAAGTCACACAAAAGCATCCAGCAGTAATGCACCTGGTTCTCTTGATGACTCTTCCAGATTAGTCTCAATCATGTTTCTTTCGTTAATCTGTTTCTGTATCTCCTTTCCTAAATCAGCAATTCTAGAATCCACAACCGCAGTAGATCTTCGACAAACATCAACTAAATCATTCTTCATATTTAATTCTCTTTCCTTCCAGACAAGGCTATCCTTCTCAACCTGTTATTTCCAGGTAATAAATATTGTTAGCATCAGAAACTAATCCATGTAAAAAATATTTACATTCAGGCATAAATGAAACTACCGACCAGTTACAACCTGTAGTTTCTCAAATAAGGCACGATAATGGAGAACCATTGATTTTGATTTCTCTAGCTGATCTCTCAGCAAAAGGCAGGCTCGTGACAAAGAAATAACCTTCACACTCTTCAATGAGTGCTGTAAATAAAAATAATCTCATTCCACTTCTATTAGTGCATAAATAAAGCTGCATTTCATTATTTTTATATTATTAAATAAGTGAATCTGCATTTAAGACCCAAAAAAAAAAAATAACCTGCAAATTGGACAGCTTCTGTAATATTCTTAACCTTTCTTCATGAAGATCTTTAAGTTCTACTAGTCGAGAGGAAGCTTGGTCCTGTGAAACTCGAATTAATTAGCATGCCTATCTCTTTCAGATCAAGAAATTCCCAAGAAGGTATCCGATAAAATAAAAGTCAACAACTCACTAAAAGCTCCTTGACAGCAGACTCCATTTCTTGAATATCCTTTTGTTTATCCCTGTCCTTATCACCAGCAGCATGCTTACTTCCCACGTTTAAGACAGGAAAGAATGCCCCTTTAGTTGCCTTTCTCTCCGCTTTAAGAGTAGCCAATTTACAGTTGCTGTCATTTAATTCTGCAACTGTGGTCTCCAATTCACCTATGGAAAACAAGCAGAAGCAAAACAGTCACACTTACAAAAGCATATCAGTTAATGATGATTAATTTTTCAAGCCAAAAGAATGAATAGCATTTAATACAGTGTGTAGTTTGCTTAGCCATACACCTCTAGCAAAACCAAATTATTTCCTCCAGATTTTCCTAACATTAGATGAATAATAACATAAAACTCATTCCATTGCTATGATGATAACAAATCAAAATTAGTAAATAACTGTAGAGTGAGACAGCTAGCCAAACATTTCATACCTTAAGACCAAGTATACAAGTTGTGTATTTAAATGTGATAAAGTGTGCTAGTGAACATGACAAGACCATTTAAAAAAAAAAGACATATACCTATGCATGTATCATAAATAGGGTATGCTAAGTTAATTTGACTAAAGGAGGAGGCCCTCGGATGATCACTAAAGGATTCAGAATGTTACCTTTTAGATGCTTAAGCACAGCTTTATTTTTTGCATCACTGTCTCGATGATTCTGCAATTCCCTTGCCAGTGATCTGTGCTTCAAGTGAAGGTCACTTAGCCCTAACCTCAAGTTCTTAAGTTCTGTCTCCAATTCATTAGATACTGTTTGCCTACAAGCATCTAGCAAAGGAGAAACATACATAGGATCTGAGAAAACTCTGAAGGAAATAGCCCAAGACAAATACAAAACAGGCACCAGTGGCAATATACTCTTACCATCTTCTGTAAGCTGTTTCAAAACTGCTGCACGTAATCCATCCTTTAGATACCAAAGGCCATTGATTGTAACAACTATATTATGTAAAATGCTGTTATTCTTTTCAAAGGAAGTTTCTCTATCCACTTCCATCTGATCAGGGCAGTTACTTGCAGAGGAACTTTCAGTTGCACCAGTTTCCATAAGTCGGCAAAGAAATGCATCCTCGAGAGAAGAAGAGCCCCAGTCTGGAAGGAAATTTAATAATGCCCTATTAGAAAATGGCCTTGCTTTAAAAAAAAAAGCATTGATAATTTTAATCAATATAAATACACTGATTATCAAACTTTGTATTCACTCTGAAGTACACGTGTATCAAATCTACAAACACTGGACCCAGCATTTCCCTAGCTCCTCCCTTAGAACTGCATAAAACGCTGCACACGTTGCTAAAATACCCTCACATATGACCATGCAAACCTATGCACACATGCAATATTCCAAAAGTCACACACCCACCAACCTACTAACCAAAACACACAGATTTCAAAAAGTATTTTTGAAATTTATATGAACTTCCAAGACAATTGGCATACCATGGATGCTATAAGCAATTAAAGTTAAAAGACAATAATTTGAAAAGGAGAGGCAAGACTACTCAAAAAAGTTTCTTTACTGTAATCAAACAAGCTATATTATATTGTGTGCCCATACGAGTATTCTTATTCTCCTTGTACAATTTTCTCCCATGTATATATATTAATTAGACATAATTTGCTAATACAAGAAAGCACATGTTAGGAATGGATAGCAAAGAATTCATGCTATCCAAGCATTTAGTTACCAAGGGGAACAAATAAAAAACCAGAGAGAAGTAACAAACACATTACAGGTTCCTCACCTTTCATGATTGGTACATGTTTGACGTCTTCCCCATTGATCCACTCTCTTGTGCGGTTGGAACATGTTTCCAAGTCGGTCACAAGCTATTGTTAAAAAAGTCAATGGTCTGACAATTACAATAAGGTACCGTGTAGATAACACGGAAAGATATCTTATGCTTTTAATTCTCTAAACTAGTTTGTAAAAGGAAAGGTAATATGAAGAACAAAAAAAACCCACGGAATTACCACTTCCCAAGACTTATTGACAGTCTTCAATGTGGAATTGTATGGTTGCTGTTTCTCCTTCAGTAAAGAGAATTTGTTTTCAAGTGCAGAATGCTCAACCTTCTGAACCTCTAACTTCTGTTGAAGCTTTTGATTTTGGTATTGAAGAACAGCAGTATCAAGCTACAGCATCAAAAGAAATTGTGAGTTTACAACAAACAAGCTACTCATTAGTGACATTATAGTTTGGTACTTAATACTTATAGATATAGAAATTTCTAGGTGCAGTTCCATATAAAGCTTTTAAAAAGCCAAGTTACCCAGTACTGGAAAATCTAAAATAGAAGCTAAATTGTTGCAGCCATCAAGCATCAGAGCTAGAGAAATGAACAAATAAATGATTCGCAAGCAAAGAGAGAGAATGCATCGCCTGGAAATGATTGTCATACCATAATAATAGATTTTAGAGATAGACAGGTAGCAACCTCATTGGACTTAGATATCCATTCATTGAGTTACAATGATATATGAGTGAATTAATAGAGACAAATTTTAGACAAGTTGAACAATGCAAAAACTCAAATGTATTAGATAATTCATTCCCCTTTTTTATTAAATTAAAATATTTAATGAAGATCGTAAGCTTAAAAAGTCATAGGCTATAAGAGTAGAACATTCAAACAGATAAAACAATCCGACCTCATTTGAACAAATCCCTGCAAAACTCTCATTTAATCACCATCATCTGATCTAACAAAATAAACACACATAATTATCCAAGTGATGCAGCCCATAACCCTAAAAGTATATGATTTTTTTTACTGATACCTCGATAACCCGGGAGCATCAAGACCATCAGATTCACAAAATAAAACAGAACCCGCACAAGATTCTTTTAAGCCATTAAAAGAAAACAATCAAATTGCGAGAAATTCCAAACCTTTTTGTCCTCGGACAGATGCGACAACGGCTGCTTTTTAGCCATAGCAGCTGTGGGTGATGATATAGAGCTAAAGTGACGCCGTTTTCTGTCTGGCTCACCTGTACTCCCCATTGAAAAAAAAGAACAACAACAAAACAAAACCCTAAACTCCCTCCCCCAGCAGCTTCACTCACATTAGCACACACAAGTTTCAATAAATCCTAATTCAGAACAAATCAAACACTAAATTTAACAATTAAATTCCACGAAACCCTAATTCAAAACCAGCAAACAAGCTGTTTGGTTTTCTTTTTCACTAAAAAAACCCTAACCCCAACCCTAATCAAAGAGTATAACTTACTATGAAATTTGATTTCCTTTCTCTAACTTCGAATTAAAAGAACAAACAGAGTTTGAATTTTCTTTCTTTTTCATTTCCACTTCGGTCTCTGCTCGGGAGCGAGAGAGACGAGACGGTAGTTTGTTTGTTTATTGTGATTGATATTTTAGCATAAAGAGAGCGTGAAATTCCGTGACTCTTTCAAGGGTAATTTGGGTAATTAAATGCTACCTCTAGGAATCTGTGGTCCGCTAAGCGTAATGACGAGGTGAGGGAAGCATGAAGCGTGAATAAATATCGATTTTGTTTTATTTAAAATTGTTGTATATTTAATTTAGTTTAAAAAATAAAATAAATTAAAATAGATATTATCTTGTTTAGAATTTCACTAGTTAATTACCCGCACTACGTTGCAGTCCGAGCAAAAAAAAATTATAATTGTTGAAATTGAAACAATTAATAGATACATGCAAGGTTTGATATAATAAAACAAATTAACACATTCTATTATAACAACAACATCATTAAATGTTTAACATCTAAAAATATCATTATTGTTGTTGTTGTTAAAACAATAAAAAATATTAAATTATTCTGAGAATAAAAAAACTCAAAAACTTTAATAAGAGGGTTAGAAAAAAAAAGTAAAATTATTATTATTATTATTATCATTATTATCATTGCATGAATAATGGGAAAATAAGTTCAATAAAAGAATAAAAAAGCCCACAAACTTAAAAAAAAAAAAAAAAAAAGCAAACAAAATAAAAATAAATTCATGAGCTAAAAAAATCATTTGACTTTAAAAAAAAACTAAAACCAAAAGAAAAAAAAAAGAAAAACAAATAAGAAATATCATTTTTCAAATGATTATAAACACAAAAAAAAAAAATTAAAAAAAATTTTTGGAAAAATGTTATCTCAACAAAAAGAGAAAATAATAAAAATTAAAAACCAAAACTAAAAGCACATATATATAAATATAGATAAAAATATGGACTATTTAAGAACTATAAAAAAATTAAAAGAATTAAAATAAAAAATCAAAAGTATAAGGGCTGAAAATAAAATCAAATATATTATTAATTTTAATCAAATAAAAAAACTGAAAAAATCAAATAAAATATAACATCTATACATGCAAGGTTTGATATGATGAAATACATCAACACACTCTATGATAATAACAAGAACATTGAAGCATTAACATCTAAAAATATCATTACTATTGCTGCTAAAATAATAAAAAATATTAAATTACCCTGATGAAAAAATCAAAAACATTAAAAAAAAGCAATAAAAAAACTAAAATTATTATTCTTATTACGTTAGTAATGGGGGGAAAACTTAATCAAAGAAAAAAAAGTCAATAACTTTAACCAAAAAAACAAACAAAAAAATAAAAATAAAATAAAATTATAAGTAAAAAAATAATTTGACATCAAAATAAATAAATAAAAATAATTAAAAGAAAACAATCAAAAGAAAGAAAAATGAAAAAAAAAATAAGCAAGCAAAATTAATACATAACATGCGCTAGGAAAGGGTTTGACCCCTGCCTTCCTTAAAAACAAGCGTGCTTGTTTTCCATTGAGTTATGGGCATTTCATTGTATTTTACTGTGAAAAAATAGCTATATATTACTAAAATAGCAAACTGAACGACTCAAACCGAAAATTGAGTAATATTATTATAATTCACAGTGATTTTCCTCACATGCTATAGTAACTGAACCCTGACTTCTTTTAGTATATAGTATAATGTTATAAAAAATTCAGTTAATTATGGTCGAAATATTTTTGTTCATTTAAGTATTCTGGTAGAATAGTTTGTTTTTTTTTAAATAATAATAATAATTAGTTTTATGATCTCAACTTTTAATATGAGATGAAATTTTACAAAAAAAATATTGATATATTTTTGGTTAAAATTTAGAGCAATCACATATTATAAAGACATTACAAACTTGTTGGTGATATTATTGTAATTTTGTCTAGATTTTATAATTATGTTCAGAAAAATTATTTTATTGTATTTTTTATATTATTTTTTTCTCATTTTTATTGTTAGCAATGAGTTTATTAGAAATATAGTTTCATAAATTATTTTTATTTTATTTTATTTAGAGTTATCATAATCTCATGATTTAAGTTGCAAATTTATAAGGTAGATTCAAGTTGTCCTGAATTGATTAAATATATTGTCATCTCAATTTTTTTAAAAAAAAACAAATATAACCTTGAAGTTTTTAATTAAACTATATTTTTTCTAATAATTCATATTTGCTTAGAAACAATCAAATCAATCAAATTATATCAATTTAATTTTTATTTTTTTATTTGTGCTTATAATTTGAATTTGATTTAAAATTATATTTGTTAGGTTAACATTTTGAATTATATATATATATATATATATATATATATATATATATATATATATATATATATTACAAAAAATATAAAGGGCGTTGAGTTTTCACTGTAGCGCAAGACTCAGTTGACTGTGGATTCGAGCAGTGTAGGGGCGAAAATGGCCCTCGGGCGCGCGGCAAAGGTGGCTGTGAAACGGGGCCAATTTCGGTTTTTCCTTTTTTTTTTTTAATAATCATCTGCACCGGCGTAATTGCGCGCGTCCGGACCGGCCCGGTCCGGTCCGGTCCGCCGCAACTTTTTATTTTTTTTTAATTTTCGGAAATGGCTAAATACGGTTATAGCCCCTAATAAGACAAAAACACTGAATTGACTTCAAGGCTAGAACGGTAATTGTCCCTATTTCTCGAATTTTTTAATCGGCGTCTGTCAGGGCGTGATCCGCACGCGCCAAGCGGTTTTCCGCCTCACGCTCAGTTCAGGTGGCGCGTGCGGCATGCGCCGCCGAGTGGTCTTCCTCCCGCGGTGGTGCGTGTATCTACCTAATGTCCGTGGACGCGGCGGAGGCCGGTTCAAGCCGCCGGCCAAGTTTCTCTCTCTCCTGCACGTCAATGTGCAGGAGAGTCCCCCATATTTGTTAACATTTCACTTAGGTCCCTCAACTTTTAATTTCGTTTTGGGTCCTCATTTCTATTTTATAATTTTTGATTTTGTTCGATTGGGTCCTCCGATTTTAATTAATTGAATGTCAAAGTTTCAATTCGGTCCTGTTACTTTCAATTTCCGGATTGTCTGTATATAAATCAATTAATTCGGTACACAAGTTCCGATTTTTGCAGTTTTGTCCTCTGATTTCAATTGAGAATAAATATAATTTGCATTTCAGCCCTTTGACTTCTAATTTTTTAATTTAAGCCCTTTATATTTGATTTTCATTTAAATCCTTATACTTTTATTTTTTTTTTCTAGAATAATCCCTACTTTTGCCCATATATATATAAGTGTATTTAACACAATAATAATAATAATAATAATAATAATAATAGTAATAGTAATAGTAATAGTAATAATAATAGTAATAATAATAGTAATAGTAATAGTAATAGTAATAGTAATAGTAATAGTAATAGTAATGGGGGAAAACTTAATCAAGGAAAAAAAAGTCAATAACTTTAACCAAAAAAACAAACAAAAAATAAAAATAAAATAAAATTATAAGTAAAAAAATAATTTGACATCAAAATAAATAAATAAAAATAATTAAAAGAAAACAATCAAAAGAAAGAAAAATAAAAAAAAAATAAGCAAGCAAAATTAATACATAATATGCGCTAGGAAAGGGTTTGACCCCTGCCTTCCTTAAAAACAAGCGTGCTTGTTTTCCATTGAGTTATGGGCATTTCATTGTATTTTACTGTGAAAAAATAGCTATATATTACTAAAACAGCAAACTGAACGACTCAAACCGAAAATTGAGTAATATTATTATAATTCATAGTGATTTTCCTCACATGCTATAGTAACTGAACCCTAACTTCTTTTAGTATATAGTATAATGTTATAAAAAATTCAGTTAATTATGGTCGAAATATTTTCGTTCATTTAAGTATTCTGGTAGAATAGTTTGTTTTTTTTAAATAATAATAATAATTAGTTTTATGATCTCAACTTTTAATATGAGATGAAATTTTACAAAAAAAATATTGATATATTTTTGGTTAAAATTTAGAGCAATCACATATTATAAAGACATTACAAACTTGTTGGTGATATTATTGTAATTTTGTCTAGATTTTATAATTATGTTCAGAAAAATTATTTTATTGTATTTTTTATATTATTTTTTTCTCATTTTTATTGTTAGCAATGAGTTTATTAGAAATATAGTTTCATAAATTATTTTTATTTTATTTTATTTAGAGTTATCATAATCTCATGATTTAAGTTGCAAATTTATAAGGTAGATTCAAGTTGTCCTGAATTGATTAAATACATTGTCATCTCAATTTTTTTTTAAAAAAACAAATATAACCTTGAAGTTTTTAATTAAACTATATTTTTTCTAATAATTCATATTTGCTTAGAAACAATCAAATCAATCAAATTATATCAATTTAATTTTTATTTTTTTATTTGTGTTTATAATTTGAATTTGATTTAAAATTATATTTGTTAGGTTAACATTTTGAATTATATATATATATATATATATATATATATATATATATATATTACAAAAAATATAAAGGGCGTTGAGTTTTCACTGTAGCGCAAGACTCAGTTGACTGTGGATTCGAGCAGTGTAGGGGCGAAAATGGCCCTCGGGCAACCCCCGATAATAGGACAAAATAAGGCATCCGGCTGAGGGGCACCGGCGTAATTGCGCGCGTCCGACCGGCCCGGCCCGGTCCGCCGCAACTTTTTATTTTTTTTTAATTTTTGAAAATGGCTAAATACGGTTATAGCCCCTAATAAGACAAAAACACTGAATTGACTTCAAGGCTAGAACGGTAATTGTCCCTATTTCTCGAATTTTTTAATCGGCGTCTGTCAGGGCGTGATCCGCACGCGCCAAGCGGTTTTCCGCCTCACGCTCAGTTCAGGTGGCGCGTGCGGCATCATACGGCGTCCGGAAATTGTCTACCGGAGGCTATTCCGGTGCGCCGCCGAGTGGTCTTCCTCCCGCGGTGGTGCGTGTATCTACCTAATGTCCGTGGACGCGGCGGAGGCCGGTTCAAGCCGCCGGCCAAGTTTCTCTCTCTCCCACACGTCAATGTGCAGGAGAGTCCCCCATATTTGTTAACATTTCACTTAGGTCCCTCAACTTTTAATTTCGTTTTGGGTCCTCATTTCTATTTTATAATTTTTGATTTTGTTCGATTGGGTCCTCCGATTTTAATTAATTGAATGTCAAAGTTTCAATTCGGTCCTGTTACTTTCAATTTCCGGATTGTCTGTATATAAATCAATTAATTCGGTACACAAGTTCCGATTTTTACAGTTTTGTCCTCTGATTTCAATTGAGAATAAATATAATTTGCATTTCAGCCCTTTGACTTCTAATTTTTTAATTTAAGCCCTTTATATTTGATTTTCATTTAAATCCTTATACTTTTATTTTTTTTTTCTAGAATAATCCCTACTTTTGCCCATATATATATAAGTGTATTTAACACAATAATAATAATAATAATAATAATAATAATAGTAATAGTAATAGTAATAGTAATAATAATAATAACAATGACTTGATTATTTTTTGTTCTTACTCTTCTTCGTTTTTTTTCTTTCTCCCGATAATTTGATAATATTTTTTTTTTGCCGGTGATAGCAACAATAATTGTTTTTGTTTTTTTAATATTTTGTTAAAATTTCTTGCATGTTTTTAGTCTTTCGTTTTTTTTTCCCTTTCATTATTAACATAATAACAACAATAATAGTAATGATAATAATAATTAAATTGTTTTTCGTTCTTGCTCTTTCTTTAATGTTTTTTTTCCCCTCCAGATAATTTGATATTTTTTTTTTACAGTAATAGCAATAATTGTTTTTTTTAATCTTTTTTTAAAGTTTCTAAGATATTTTTAGTGTTTCATTTATTTTTGTTTCTTTCCTTATTAACATAATAATAATAATAATAATAATAATAATAATAATAATAATAATTTAAGTTTTTCTCTTACTTATTCTTTTATTAATGTTTTTGAGTTTTTTTTTCCAAGATAATTTAATAATTATTTTATCATTTTCAAAGGGTTGATTCATGATTACACTGTGCACATTGCGGACCCACATTTTTTTCTTAAGTGCTTTCCTGCTGGTACATTTTTTTTTCTTTGTTTTATACTTTTGTTTTATTCACTTATACATTTTTTTTTATGATCGGGGTCTCCGATCAACGTAAGCACACCACGACTAATTCTTGAGCTAAATTTTTTTACAAACAATATAGATTGCTACAATGCTTTCTCTTAACCACATTTTGGATGGCGCGTGCAGCGTAGAACTTCTCTTCTAAAAATGTATATTAGTTTTTTATATATTCATTTTATTATGTAGAATGTGTTTTAAATAATATCAAGATATTAGAGATATTTTCAATTTTTTTCATTTATGTGCATAGTACAATAATCATAATATCCTCAAATAAGACGAAAAAAAGACTATTGCAATCCACAATGCAACTTATTATTGATAGAAAATTACAACTTATTTTATACTGGTTATTTCATTGAAACCTACTAAACAAATAAATTTATGTTCATTTAAAATTTATATATTTTATACAAAACTTGCACTTCATAAAAATTATATACAAGTTGATTCTTTTATCTAAATTTATCATATGATAAAAAAAATCATACATAATAAATATTTTTTTACGTTAAAAAAAATATGATTCCGCCCGCGATGAGGAGTGGGTGCCATGGCTAGATGTTTTCTTTTATTTTTATTTGTTCTTTGGATTAGATGATTTTCATAGTTTTATTATTTACGCAATAATAATGATAATTTTAGTGATTATTTTTTTATAAAATCTTTCGATTTTTTTTAAGATTTTCCTGAATTTTTAATTTATATCGGTGATCATTTTAAAAGTAATATTACTCTATTTTTCCCCTTATTCAAGGTATTATTTTTTTATAATTTTTTTTCAAAAATTATTTTGCTTTTTTATTTTTTATTTTGAATGGAATTTTAATTATTTGAATTTTTTGGGCTTAAATGTTAGTAATATTTTTAGCTTTTATACCAATTATAATGGAAATAATTAACAACTTTTTTTTTATTTGATTATTGTAGGTATTTTCACAATTTATTTTTTATTTTTTTTATTTAAATTGAATTATAAAATGAAGTAATCTTAATACAGTGAACTTAATAATTCAGATATCCGAGTTTTCTTACTTTTTTAATGATGATGATAAATTTATGCTGGTTATTTCATTTGAAACTACAAAACAGATAAATTTATATCGATTTTAAATTTATATATTATGTAGAAAACTTGCACTTTACATGAATTCTGCACAAATTTATTATTTTAGCTGAATTTATATTATAATAAAAAAATTACACACAATTATTGTTATAGCAGTGATAGCAATGATAGTTTTTATTTTTTTATTATTCTTTTGTATGATCTTCTGTTGAAGTTTTTAGAATTTTTTTTCACTTCCATTTTTTCCCTTTCATTATTAACAAAAAAATAAAATAAATAATAATAATAATAATAATGATAATGATAGTAATAATAATAATAATAATAATTTAATATTTTTCCTTGCTTACTCTATTGTCAATGTTTTTGAGGGTTTTTTTTCTTGGCATAATTTGATAACTTTTTTTTCTTTCACAATAATAGCAACGATAGTTTTTTTTTTTTTTTTTTTTTATGTTTTCTTGAAGTTCTTAAGATTTTTTTTTCTTCCATTTTTTTCCTTTCATTATTAAGACAAAAATAAAACATATAAATGAAAATAATAATAATAATAATAATAACAATAATAATAATAATAATAATAATAATAATAATTTAATTGTTTTTCTTGCTTACTCTTTTGTTAATGTTTTTTAAGGTTTTTTTTCCATTAGAACAATTTGATAGTTTTTATGATGTTGACAGTGACAACAATGATAATTTTGGATTTTTATTGTATTTTTTTGTTTGATATTTTTTTTTTTACAATTTTTTTAATCTTTCATTTATTTATTTAATCTTTCATGATGATGATAATAATAATAATAATAATAATAATAATAATAATAATAATAATAATAATAATAATATTTTAATCATTTTTCTTGCTTGCTATTTTGTTCATGCTTTTTAATTTTTTTTCCCTCGGTATAATTTTATAGTTTTTATTGTTTTGATAGTCACAACAACAATAATTTTAGATGTTAACACTTCGATATTGCTGTTGTTATAATATTTTAAATTAATATTGTTTCCTTTTCCCCTTTATTTTTTTTTTATTATTTTTATTTCCTCTTTGTATTAAATGATTAATTTTTTTTTCTTATCAAAATATTTTGCTCTTTTTTTTTTAATGTTAATTTGCGCTCTTTTGTGATCTTTTATGACGCAATACCTACATTCTAAAAGATATAATCTATGCTTGCGTAACAAACTCTACTTAAAATTTTATACATTTTATCTCCCAATCTATAACTTTTATTTTATTATATCATATAAATTTATCATTGTTAATTTAATTATATTAAATTATATACACAAAAATACCCGCGGCAACGCGCGGGGGATTTGGCTAGTATATATATAAACAATACAATATCAAGTTTATCATTTTTATTTTTATTAATATCATCACTTATTTCACTCTCTCTGCTCCGCCGAGGAGTTTTTTATTCAATTTAAGTGAGCTGTACTTGATTGATTGAAAAAACAATTAATGCTCAATTAATGAAAAAACACTACGCAAATAATGGGTTTAGCTTGAAGTGAACGCTGGCATTTGACTAGTGAAAAGGGGGAAAGAATTTCAAGGCTCAGATATCTAGAGACCTCGCAATGGTGGGCTTCTTTTAGTTTTGCTTTCCATAGACTGTGGTACTAGATTAATTGTAAATTGAAGTAATTAATTATTTTCTAAGTTATTTTATTTTGATCAATTGATAGATCACATTCAAGCTCGTAAAGTAGGCGACTTAAAAGGGCACACCACAGCAGACCCCCAAAAAATAGGACAAGTTGGCTCAAACCTATCGTCATTGTGAATATAATTTGCATGCAACTCGACGTGAGTTGGCTCAACTAATCCAGCTCGAGATTTGCTCTCTCGAGGTCATAAGTCTCAGGTCGTCGAAGAGCGAGTTTCCTAGCTGTTACAAAGACACTGCTAGGCTCAGTTGTTGATGGCCTTCACTCCAACAAAGCAGGAGGGTGGGATCTTGTCTAGAGGTATGCAAACTGACCCAAATATCTTACCCTAATAAACCAAAGGAAAATAGTCGAGGAAAAAAAGTTCAGATTCTATATACCCAAATGAGCAACTTTTTAAACGGGCTCATTCATCTTTCATTGCAAATTCATGTCTCTTCCTTTGACCGACCTCCACAAGCAATGTTAACAGAGCTTCACACACTTGAGAAGCATCCCCGTCAGAAGGGTCGCCGTTCAGGGATGAATAGACCATCCAAGCATGATCCATTTTACGCTTGGGTCGCACTACTGTGGATCCAGGGACTTCTGCATCCCGGCAAGTGACAAGCCCATCACTCTTCTCTCCATACCTGATTTGTAGTAGTTGGGCACACGCAGCCATTGCAGCACCAAGGGGTATTACCACTGGGAGTTTTGGTGATTCACCAGCCGATAGAGGTGCCATCAAGGGCAGCTCTGCATGAGCAACATGAGACAGTGTGGCTAGAACAGCAGGTGTGATGCCTGCTTCAGTATGAAAAGATACAACAGGAAGCTCACTTGGCAAGTGGTGTTTCGTCAAGAATTCCTTCCTCCTGTCATAAGTTAAGTCTTCTAAAGCTTGCATGTCACCCTACAAGGTTTGTGGATACCACAAGAATTAGCACAAGTCAATTAAACGATTTACTAGAGATGAAAAATAAATTTGACCTTTAGAATGTAGTTTATTTAGAAAAATATTGAAAGCAGACTAATTTTAGAAACAAAATGAAATCCAACTCCAGCTCAATAAACATATCATGCCATGCCCCGACTAATTTGACTCGGCTTGATCTTCTCTGAATATAACATCTGCAGTGGTATGCTATGTTAAGTCTCAGAGTCTTTTCAACCTTCCATTCAAATCTTGTTTGGCTGATACCAGTTTTGATTGGAATAGATATCTGTTTAACACAGCACAATGCCTTTATCAACAAATTCATATCTTGTTTGGTTCTCTCATTTCCCAATTTACTGGTGCAAGTCAATGTGTCTTCATCAGCATTATGCAGTAGGTACAACTAGATTTCCCAATTGATTTACAGTTACAGTCCTATGATGATGGCACTCTATTTAATTACATTTATTGCTTTCTGACATCTTATTCACATTTTGATGGCCACGACAGAGAAGGAATAAATACCAATAGATTGAGTATTGCAATCAAGTGCGTCTTAACAGCTTCATAAATAGGTAAAAAAAGCACAAACATGCTTGTGTGTGTGTGTGTGTGTGTGTGTGTGTGTGTGTTGTGTGTTGTGTCACTTTATGTGTCCATGCACATGCATGTGTTACTAGTAATATTGAAAGAAAGAAAAAATGGAAATGCCCAGTACCTTAATCACTTTACAGATTATAATCTCCATCAGTCTCCGTATATTCACATAATCTCCAAGTTGTCCCTCACGTAAAATATCCGAAGCTATTGGACTACCACCATATGGACTCTGCGCTAATGCTAATCCAGCAACCTTGTCTTTCAAATCTGACCAATACAATGACAAAGCAGCTGCTGCATCTACTCCCCCTTTGCTATGTCCAAGAAGCATGACACGTTTCTGTGAACCCCAGTAGATTTCCTCAATATATTCTTTTAACTCTCTGGCATTTTTCTCAACTGAAGCCTGGTTGGTCAATGAACAAGATCAGTATAGAATATGTACAGCATGATCATGCAAGGAAGAAAGACCCAATAGGTACCTCACTATGAATCTTGGCAATGTGACATGCCAGACCCATCTTCGAGAAACTTGTTTTTGTAGAAACAAAATAAAGTGGTCCATGATTACTGAAAAGACCTGAGAAGTAAACCAGCAAAGTTGTACAAATCATTGATTCCGGGATACAAAATAGAAAAAAACTAAACTAAAAAACACATAACAGATATTCAAACCATACCCTCTGAATCTGGTGTTTAATTTGTCAGGTGAAATTTTAAATAAAAAATCAATAACCTAAGCCATTGAAAGGAGACACTCATATCAGCTCCTCTAAGAGGATTACATTGCATGATAATGAAATCAGGCCATTGTGGCTATCTTTCTATCTGATTGAGTAGTTTTTGGCATCGCAATTTGACAGCGCATTTGCTGAAGTCAAGTTCCTCGCAAGAGCTTGCCTAGATAAGTTATTATTATACTGCCATGTAGTCTGAGAATCATCTTGAAAATCTTGCCAAAAAATGACTAACCAATCTGTCATATTACCATATATTTTGTGACATTCAATGCCTTTTGACACCCCAAAGCTGGATAAAACTTACCATGCCCATTCAAGACCTTGACTTTACTCCTAAGGGCTTCCTAAAAGATGACTAGAACTTGTATCAATAGAATCTCATATGGTTCAAGAGGAATTAAGGAAGAAAGGCAAACAACTTAAACATGGTCTTGCTGATATGACACATGCACTTAGTGTACACAACCATGTCTTTAGATCAAGTCTAGAACACTTTAAACATGCAAGATGCTTAGCTAAACATGCAGGGTGCTCAGTAATGATCACCCAAAGACTAAATATTTTATTCACAGAGCTACAAACTGACATTATTCTATATAGAAATTGCTACCTGGCACCAACAAATAAACCATCGAATTTGGCAACTTGTGTAGACCATGCCTGATAAAAAGAGAAAGATATCAGTCATCAACTGAAAAACCATGTTAGATATTAATGATCCAAAGAGGATTTTTGTACCTGATGTTATCAAGAATTTCCATAAACCTTCCAGTTCCATCTTCAACTGAAGGCATACCTGAAGCACGTTGCAGCCACCCTATATCATCAGCAGATCCACGAACAGTCCTCCGTGCGCGCTCAATAAGCCTGGAAGCAATCATCACATGATTGAAAAGGATAGGTAAAAACTTTATTACATGCTAAACCCATCCACACATCAAGGGCACATAAAACAGATTGAGAAACTTTACATACTGTTCCCATATCTTGAAAAAATCATAAGAAATGGAGAGAAAAATTGTTTGGCTTATTCTAGTTCATGATACATAGGTAAAAGTCAAAACTCATCTTAATAATAAATGAGATTAACATGTCAGCTAGCAAACACAAAGAACAGCTGTCATTTATGTACTTGCAAATGATAGCAAAGCAAACTAACATCAAACTGAAAGCATCTCATTATAAAAACATGAAACCTGTGCTTTTAACCCCAGGAACTACCCCAGCTCTATCCCTATGAAACTGATTTGCCTATGCATACATGCTAAGAATGGCTACTAAATATTGTCTTGCCAAATTTATTTACAAGGATTAACTTTCTGGAATTACACTTAAATGAATACTGTTCAAAAGTCAGAATCATTAACACTCCTTGATGTACTGCAGGGAAGGAACATGAAAGAATTGGCCCGTTCACTTTTAATAAAGATATATATTTTGGGGCTGACCAACAAGGAAAGATGATTATTCATTGTGAGACAGAGGGAGTGACAGATACTAATTGACTAGCTCACCATGTACCACTTTAACATCCCATACATTTTGCAATTCATTTATCATGTAAAATATAGTATCTGGTAAAAATTATCCTGAAGAAATATTTAAGCAAAAGTAAGAAAGAAAGAACTCAATACCCTTGAAACATTGAAAATCCGCTTTGGCCACTATTATTTGATTGTACAAGTGCACTAGTATTTTGAGATGGTCCTTTGGAAGAGTTTCTTGTTACTCCAGCATGAATAGGGGGCGTATTGGTGGCAAGATGACTTCCACTTGAAGATGGGAGATCGCTATCCAGAGAATCCCCATTTAGTGTGGAAGAAAACGTTGTCAACTCCTGTTCATGTGAAACAGAATCCCCAGAAGAAGGATATTCCACTGTGACACATCCAATAATTCTAGTTAGCGACATAAATCGTGGCCCGTTGCATCAGATAATGGTAAAATTCTTAAGCTTGATTGCATCATGTAATTGTAAAGATTCTTAAGCTCATAAGCTTTAGAAAACAAGTTTGAATTTTCAGATCAGCGTTTCATGGAAAAATGCAAAAAAATAATTACGGTCTTAGTATTTTCTCTCCCAATACCCACTTTGTTGGGACCATGATTGAGAAATGGCCTCTCAGTGGATAAGAAGTCTGGAAATTACATGCATAAATGGAAAATAATGGCAGCACAGAAAGGCCTTGTCTTTGGAAGGACAATTTTTGCTTATTTGAATCTGTAGTGCTATTCAACTAAATTTACAGGAGGTGAAAATTTAAAAATTAGTCACGTACAGTGATAAAAAGTTGTGATGATAATGACTTTACCCACTCGACCGAGTCTATGTTTTAAAATCAAAACAACAAGAAACATGAGGAAATGGCGAAACTTAATGAGTGGTAATCATGCCATTTTCCTTGAAATGAAAAGCATAAAGGAACAGGGAAGTGTAACAACTAGAATCTCATTTCAAAGATAAAAAATGGCATTAACCTTAATGACCGGGAAGCCTAAGAAAAATATATGAGTTCCCTTGAGTAAATAAGGATACAAAAGGTAAATAAGGATACGAGAGGTCCACAACAGATTCCAAGGGCTAAAATAAATCGGCAATTGCAAACTCTACTTCATTATTTTATATTGCTAAAAAATGAAAGTATTTCCCAACCAAGAACCACATAATAGGAAACGATAACCGGTTCAAATTAAGTGAGTAAAACAAAACTGGTAATAACATTTCGAGAAACAACAAGACACGCATTAGATTGAACATTGTCCAAAGAGAAGTAACAGCATACTTGGAGAAACAACATTCATAGTCACAGCACTCGAAACTGCCGAATCTTGTCAATGTGTTTGGTGGGAGCGACAAAAATAACAATTCACACCACACATATATCATAATAAGCAAATGTGTATTCAATCTGGACACAAGCGTGCAACTGTTCCTAACATTTCTCTGAAATAACTAGCCAGGAAAAGAGTTGTTTATTGACAAATTTTATATAGTAACAGTAGAATCATCATCTATCATTACCCTGATTCGCGTAATTAAACAAACAAGTATTATAATTGAAATTTAATATACCAGAATAATCAGAGAAACAGCTGGTAAACAACGAAGTAGATTGAGATAGATAAGAGGCGGCTTCATTTAAGGATGGCACTGATGTAAATAACTGCGGAATTAGCCCATCATTCAGTGACTGCAAAAACCCAAAAACAAATCATTAAAAATACTCCACATAATTTATTTATTTAAAAAAAGGATTACCAAGAAAGGCGTGGTTGGTTCTTCACTGCTTCTTCTAGGGTGTCCTGGTTCCTCCTCCATCAGGATCTTTCAAAAATTAGCGAAATTGAAAGGAAAAAAAAGTAATTCAAGAAAATGAAAGCGGTGATAAAATTGATTAATTGAATTACTTATCAGGAGAGCTTATTATTTGTTGGAGATATTACTTGGAATTGGAAGAAAGTGACGCGAGCTTTCTGGTTTTCGTTTGATTTCTTCAAAGGAAAGCAGGGAATCCGAAATCTAACGGCAAATTATAAGAGGGGTTGATAATATATAAATAGTTAAGGGAGGATCTGGTGTTCGATGACCGCGCGGGACCTGTATTTATAGGTCTGGGCCTGGATGGATTACTTGAGAATCTTACGCCGTGGTTTGGTTTGGCTCGGCTCGGTTTGTGCTGGAAAAAAATGTTTAACTACTTCGAAAAATATTTTAATAAAAAAGAAAAAATATATTTTAAATTAACTTTTTTTAATTTATCATATTTTTTTTAATATAGTGACATTAAAAATAAACTCTAAATTCTAAAAATATTATTTAATATATTTTCAAACAAAAAACAAAAATAATTTCTATAACATCAAAATAAATAAGATATTTAACCTCTAATTGTTGGATTAACATTACGTTTCAAAACTTGATTTATATTAATTTTTAAGTTGGATTAGATAAAACATTAATTTGATAAGACTTGCTTTATCTTAAAGAGATTTAAAAACCGGATTAAATCGATGAAAATAAAAAATTTAGTGATTCAATACAAATCTAAATACAAGAAACAATATTATTTCTATAAAAAATAGCAATTGAGTGAATCTTCAAGTTAATATAATGAGTCAAAATAAAAAAAAAATTAGTGACTTAATACAGATCTAATTCATGAAAGAATATTATTTCAATAAAAATTATCAAAGTTGATAAGATGATCTACTTGATGAAATAATAACCCATGTTCTTGATTCCCAAGTTCGAGTCTACAAAGCTAAGAAAACTACCTTGAAAACAAAGAAAAGAAACATTGCTAGCGTTTGATTGCTTGGTAAACTTCCTTACATAAAGCACTAATGCAAACTTCTTCAGAAAAACAAAACAGAAAAAAGTGCATGGCGCCTACGGTTTTGTGTTAACCCGCTGGCATTCATCCATCCACTCGCAGTACATGTCAATTGGCTCGGTCAATGGAGTGATTCTGGTCTCGTAACCAGCACTACAAATGGAGCATGAGATTTCGCCGATGCTCAGAGCCTTGTTGAAGGAGCACCCAACACTGTTTTCATGCTGGCAGAAAGGGCAACGAAAGATTGTCTCAAGCTTTTGCATTGGCTTCTTTACAGCACGTGTGTTGGATCTTGACTTTCTCCTTGCCATTGTGAATATAAACAGATCTCTCTCGAAACAAAGAAGATTAGCGAGCGAGTTGTAGGTGTTTTTGTTTCAGGTAATCTGATAGGGTTTACCAGGTGCTGCTTTTATATTGAGCATTGCCACCGACTCTGCCCTGTTGTCACGAGAATCCTAGACTTCTGATAGAGATCGGATTGGATTGCTGGTAGGTCTCTTCTCTCCGACTCCTTGTTGAAAAAATCCCGAAAGGGCCTCGGCATGCTGGGCCTTGAATTACAAACTAATTTTTCTTTGTTTTTTAATATAATGAATTACCCTAATATTACAAGCTAATATTCCGGCAAAATGCAAAAATGCTATGCATGGCTGATCACTTTTCGTCCATTCGAAGAAAAAAGTGTATGACTAGTATCTTCACACACAGTAGTGATCACAGGAATTGATTGCTGATGTGCACCATTGACAGCAATCGATTAATGGTCTATGGCTAAATATTTGATGTAAGGAGTCAATATATACTTTAACAGTGCAGAAATCTTAATTAAACATTCGATTGCTCGTTACTTTAACAGTGCAGAAACCTTAATTAAACATTCGATTGCTCGTTAAACTCCCTTGTATAAAACTACTGCTAACTTCAACAGCAACAGCAAAATCTAATCTTAAAAATACGTGCGGAATGCTATTACTTCCTTCTTGCTCGATTTTCAGTCTTGATATAGCAATCGAGATCGTATTAAGTTTTGATACGAGGGCCAGGACTGCTGACTCCTCTATCCAATCCATTCTTGCTATAACGATGGTCAAGATTTTTGTTAACCTGTTCACATTCATCGATCCACTCACTGTCTATGTCAATCGGCTCAGTCAAAGGAGTGAGTCTCCCAGTGTTCAACTTCTTGTTGAAGTAGCACCCAACGCTGGCTTTATGTTGGCAAAATGGAAAACGAAAGATCTTTACAGGGTGGTCTGATCTTGACCTTCTCCTTCCCATTGCAATAGAAACAGAATTCTTTCTTGGATCAGAAATGCCAGAAGGAAGATTAGTGTGCGAGCGAGCAGAATAGTTTTTGATTCAGGCTAACAAATGATTTGATGGGTCAAATAGTTTGTCTTTCAACATTATTAATAATCATTAACCTCGTTGACAAACTCGACATAGACATTAACAGTTTGAGTGTGTCAATGGTTTGTTTTTTAGGGTATTTTTTTTAAAGTATATTAAATTACTATATTTAAAAAAAAAATAGTTTAACATGACATCTATAAATATTAAAAAACTATAAAAACATGAATCTCAATGCCAAATAATTCCTTATTAATCCATAAACTCGAGTTAATTGTTAATTTTTTTAAAAAACAAATGTATAAATTCTCCTTTTTAAACAACACTTTACGCCAACGAAGTTGTTCTTCTCGTCTTGCACAAATGTTTTTTAACAAAATGTATTTATTTGATTGGAGCAGGATTATTGGATTGCAATTTGCAGGTGTTACTCCATCCAATGGCATGGCTATTCTATCGAGGTAAATACAGATTGTTAACATGGTTTGACCTTCAATCCAAGGTAAAGGAAGCAACTGTGGTCAGGAAGCAAGAACATACTTGTTTAATATAGATAGATAGAGAGAGAGCAACATTATTGCCCTGCAATAGTAGGCTTCCGCTTTAGAAAAGATCGACATAAGCATTAGTATTTCCAAGCACCTGTTGTAATGATAAACTGGAATGGAAATACATTTAAGAGGTTCAGTTCTGTGGAGATTTCTCAGATTTGATTTCTTTCGAGTTACTACTTCAGAAACAGCATAATAGGTGTAGCTTCATTAAGAAAAATAAAAACCAAATGCATATATGTAGCAGCAGGATTTAATTATAGGCCACGAAGAAGGATGCCTTCAAAAGTAATGCCTGGTCCAAATGCTAAGGCAAGTCCCCATTCTTCCCCTCCTTCTCTCTTCAACTCTTCCTTCATATATTCCAAAACATAGATGATGGTATTACTGCTGACATTCCCGTAGTCCATTAGAGCCCTCCTGCTGCATCCCAGCTTCTCTTTGTTTAATTTGAGATTGCTCTCTAGCCTGTTAAGTATTGCTGGGCCACCAGGATGAACTGCCCAGAACAAATCATTGAACTCGGTTAGACCAGCCTTTGACATAAGCTTCCTGCAGAATTCCTCAATGTTGTCCTCGATTTTCTGAGGAAGATCCCTCCCAAGCTTGAAGTTTATGCCCTCTTCAGAAAGGCGTCCATCGATCACATCATGTGTACCTGGCAAGAATTGTTGAACAGCATAGTTCAGCTCCATGAAAGGAGACTCTTTACCTATTACAGGGTCAGCTCCGATAATCACAGCTGCAGCTCCATCACCAAAGAGTGCGGCCCCCACAAGGTCGTAAGGGCGTGCCTTGTTTGGAGGGCGAAAACCAAGAATCGTAGTTTCAGAAGTAGTTAATAAGACACGGCTTCCTGGATTGTTTTCGGCTATGTCCTTGGCAACTCTAAGTCCAGTTACCCCTCCATAACAGCCCAGGAAGTAAAGCATTACTCGGCCAACGTCATTTCTTAGTCCAAGCTGACTGGCAAGGTAGAGATCACCACCCGGTAAGCGTATCTCACTGGAAGAAACATAGACGATGTGGGTGATATCTTTTACTGACCCACCCCATTCATTGATGCAAGCATTGCTTGCATTCAGTGCCATCTCAACAACTGCCGGGTTTGCTATTTCGAGTCTTTGCTGGATTGTCGGAGTGCCCTCTGTTGCAAGTTCCGGGTATTTTTCCAGTATCTCCTTGGACATTACCGTGTATCTTGTCTTCACAGTAGTGGTTTTACCTGGCAAAATGAAATTCAAAGTTAGAGAAACCTGTCATGTGATGGAATTAAAGAGTGTTAATAGAAGAAATTTGAATTACAAAGTCGCTCCAGTTTCTCCTTAATGGAAGCATCGTCGCATTTGGTGTCACGTATATAACCCTCCACCAAGCATTCCTGGGGAACAAGTTGGCTGGGGAAGGCCTTGCCTATTGCAAGTATTGTTGCCTTGCCTGGAGTAGGTGCCCGTCTAGTGAGAGCGGCATAGTGCTTTGATGCCCCGTTACCATCCGTTTTAGACATCTTCAACAGGTGTAAGAAGAAGATAGCTTGGGGCTGCTAGAATCTAATGGATGAAATATCACAAAGCGGGGAAATATAAACGAGAGTTAAACTTGATCTTGGAGAAAGGTTGGTGTTAAGGATGAAAAGCATGAAAAGTTAAAAATATCTACTTTAATAAAATTCTGGTTATGTTTCTGGTTTATGTGGTTGGAAGCAAGAAGGTTTGACGGGTGTGGCAATCGTTTCCTTCTTTTCTTGAAAGGTTTGTGTTTTAACCGAATTCAAACTTACCTTATTTCTTTATATAAAATTTAAGAAAAATATGTAGGCAAAGCTTGTGAATTAATAAAACGGCATACTCACACCAACCAGCACCTAGCATTAATCTGACTACCTATAAGCAAGAATTCCCCCCCCTGCATGGTACATGAGATACGCGAAAGGAGTGGAGTAGACAAGGAACTGTAGTTACCAGTAAAAGTAAATGATAATAAGATTTTCCCATTTGACAATAATAGCACCATGCCATTAGCATCATTTAACACTCGGCTTCGTTGCCTACAGAACATGATAAACAGGATTACACATGCAAGAGCGAGATTGCACTCGGCAACAAATATTACAATTTTGAAAGATGAAGGGTAAAAATAAAATCTTCATCTGAAAATGAAATGTAGTCTAGTTGTCGAATTTTTCTTTTAGTTTCAGTAACTGTTTAGTAAATTCTTGTGCAGAAAAGAACAACAGCTTGATGCAGAGAGATTTATGTTTTGGCTCGGATGATTTTACATAAGCCAAAGACAGAAATTCAGAAGAATCATGTCCGCGCTCCATCAAGACAGACCTCTGCACACCAATAAATGATTTAATATGTCACTGCATCGGGCTTAATTTGGGAAAAAGAAAGTGGTGATATAATGAAGTACAGACGGAAAGGAGCGGCCCCGGTTGATTACCTGACCATGTGAACAGGTTCAGTTGAAAGTCCTTGGGTTCTGCTGCCAAGCAGTGAAGCAGTGCACTCCTGCTAGAGTTCCCTGGTTCATATACACTTGAAAGGTTCAATTATCTCAAACTTCTTCAAAAGGTAAAATTTGCGGAAAGCTTGAACAAGAACGTAGCATTACTGTCCAATGACTCAACTCAACAATGACCTAGTTACATTAGACCTGAAGTGAGACGGATTCGCATGGTCAAAGTGTTTGTGTCACGTTGAAATGTTCGTCTAGGGTGCTAATCCACAAGATAAGACAAATCACCTCAAAGAGACTTCAGAGATGTTAAGCTTTCTCACTTGAACAGTGTTATCAGACCTTGGGATTGCTGCCAGATCTGATTTTCAGAGACCAGTCAGCTGCCTCTCATTGGGCATCCTCTTAGATACAAATTTTGCTTCCTCTGATCTCCCCCCAGCCTCCAAGGCAGTTCTCAAACCTTCTAGGCAGCTCAACTGCTGATGATTACCTTTCTCCACTAACTTGTAGTACAGCCCAAATGCTTCTAAAGGTCTTTTCATTTTACACAGAGCTTCAATAACTACATTGCACACATTAATATCCACATTGTGACCCTTCTCCAAACAAAATGACAACATCTTTTGTGCGTCTAGTAACTTCCCATTCTGGCAAATGAAACCAATCAACTCTTCCATGTCGACCACATATCCATTATCATAAAGTAATTCAACAATCTGGAATGCTTTAATTCGCAGTTCACTACCAAAGAGCAACCTCACGGTATGTGTTGAGAGATTGATATCTTGTCTAATTTTTCTGTCTATCATCAATGCAACAAAGCTAGCTGATTCACTAGCAAAATCATTTTTCAGAAGTTCTGAAAGTATAGAATGGAAAACAGAAGTTTTAGGTAGATATGAACTTTTTAGCATTCTCTCCAGAGTCTTGTAGGCCAGAATTGGTTCACCTTTCTGCAAGAAACCGTTAATTAACAGCACATAGGTTTCAAAATCAGGCACATAATCTCTTCTCAACATAAAATGCAGGAGCTTATACCCAGCCTCAAAAGTACCTTCCTTACAGTGCCCAATTATCAAGGTCTTGTACGAAGGAGGATCTTGTGTTCCCTTTTTCATTAGCTGCCTGAACACTCTCTCAGCCTTGCAAGTCTTTCCATTTTTACATAGAAAATCAAAAATCGGATTGTAAGCCGCAACAAGAGGAGTACAACCATCATCGCGTAACAAAATCTCCTTGTCAGATAGCTCATCAAACAATTGCTCTGCTCTCTCAAAATCCCCCCTTTGACACAAATTCCTGATTAAAACACTATATGTAGCTGAATCTGGTTGGACTTTCAACTCCTTCATCTTTTTAAACATCTTCAAAGCCTCATCAAAATTCCCCGCGTCACACTGTGCATTCATCAAAGTGTTATATGTACAAGTATCCGGAACAAACCCTCTACCCCCTACAGCTCCCCCCAAAATCTCTTTGATCTTATCAAACTTCTGCACTTCGCAAAGACCCTTTATAAGGGTGTTGTAGGTAATATCATTAGGTTTTAACCCTCTACTGACCATCTCTTTAAAAACAACCAGAGCCTCATCAATCTCTTGTTTCATACAATACCCTCTAACCAAAGTAGTATAAGTAACAACATCAGGACTCAAACCCTTCACTTTCTTATCCATCCCTTTAACCACATTATGTGCAATCCTGACCTTCCCCGCCCTACACAACCCATCAACAAGTGTATTGTAAGTAACCACATCAGGCTCACAATTAAACCTTGACATTTCCTTGAAAAACCTGAACCCTACATCAACCATCGAATTCTTACAAAACCCTCTAATCAAGATATTAAAGGTATATGTATCCGGCGTAACCCCGTAAGTCCCACACATTTCATCAAACACACTATGTGCCATGTTAGTCCTTCCTCTTTTAAGCAAAATTAACAAAAGACTATTAAATGTAACAACAGATGGTGACACCCCACTTGACTTCATTAAACTAAAAAGCTTTATAGCTTCATTAAACAACCCAGCATTACCATAACTCCTCAACAAAGTGTTACAAAACCTATCTTCAATCTTAACACTCCCATTAGACCTTCTCTCAATTGAAAACAAAAAATTACGAGCAACATTGAGATTTCCATTGCGACCCAAGATTTCTAGCATCATAAAATACGACCGGCTATCATGAGCGAACCCGTTTCTTGAAGCCCAGTTGAAAAATTCAAAAGCTTTTGATGGGGAGGCAATAAAGCGAAGAGCTTGAAAGAAAGTGGTTTTCGAAATTGAAGGAGAAAGAGAGAGAAGAGAAGATTCAAGTTCAGATGACCAGGGTTTTGAGTTAATGAGTCTTGCCATTGACTTAGCTGTCTTGGATTTGTTAGAGGATTTTCTTCGCTCCTTAACATTTTCAGCGTCCAGCTGTTCTCCAATGGAGGATGAGTAGTGCCTGGAATTGAGTAAAAGGACGGATTCTTTTTTCAGTGAAGATTAAGAAAACATAGAAAGAAAAGGAGAGACATGGAGTTGGAAATCTTTAGTTACCTGAGAGCTAAGAGGAGCTGTGCTTGGTCTTCAGAGTTGATATTAAAGAGGAAATTTCTTCCAAAGAGTGCCCGCGTCCGAGAATTGGCAATGGGGGTCATGGGGATTTATTTGTTATGCAGTTGGTGATGATTTCGAATGATTTCTCGTAGCTGTGGGGCGGAAGCTGGGAGAGTGCTGGTTTATATTTATTGCGATTTTTTTAAATTTGCTACCTCTTTTTTTCAAAGTATAAAACCGGGCTCGGGTGGATCTAGATAAGACCCGGGTCATCAATCAAGAATATCAACTCGAAAAAAGAATTACTTTTTAAATAAATATGTGAAAACAATAATAAATACATAAAAAAATTCCATATCAATTGAGTCACAAGCAATTAGCTTTACAACACACACGTCTCATTACCTTGTTTCGTTAGAAACTAATAAAAGATCTCAAGAGTATAGGTGAGTTTTCTTGAAAAACAACTCAAAAATAAAATTAATTATATTTTACTATATTCAAGGACTTTACAATATGGATAAATATATAAAAGAATATTAAAAACCCAGATCATAATTTGATAATAACTCCATCGTGACCATGTCATATAATAAAAATTATAAATAATTGTTTCAATATTTTAATAAAAAAATTAAAATCATAATCAATTAAAATATTTGTATTTTTTATTTTAAATTAATTTTTATATATTTTTATATCATTTTGATGTCCTTATGCTAAAAATAATTTTAAAAATAAAAAATATATTATTTTAATATTTTTTAAAATAAATAAAAATATTTTAAAAAATAACCTTTATGATTTTCACACACTTCGGAGCCACAAAACTCAAACCAGTACAGTACTGCTGGACCTGGGCCTTTGAAACGTAATCGGGCTTTACTGGGAGATAAAGATCCACTGTAAATGTTGTCTAGCCAAAACTCAGCCCATTTATTTGCCTTGTTGGAGTCCAGTCCAAACTAGCTGCCATCTCTATTCCGGCAGCTACAACAGCACAAGCAATGGACGGTCCAGAAATGATGACTTCGAGACATCGGAAGGTGAAAATTCGTTGAAACCACAATAAGCAATTTCTTTGGGTCATAAGGTGACTGTTTGTGTTGTTTTTAAAGTATTTTTTTTATTGAAAAATACATTAAAATATTTTTTTTATTTTATTAAAATATTTTTTACATCAATATATCAAAATTATTTAAAAATATTAAATTAAATTAAATAATAAAATAAAAATAAAATACTTATGAAACAAAATATCAAACAGGACAATTCATTCGGATCCAACCGCGATACTCCCAACGCTTTTGTCGGGCGATAATAATTCTGAGTAATTTGTTTTCATCGAGTCCATGTAGCTCGACAACACTGCTTAGATCTTGGTTTGCCCATTCCTGGTATACCGCTCGAATGCTCCAATTTAAACCATCTCATGGTTGAAAATAGAAAGATCTCATGATTATGCAAATACTTCTCCATTCTGACAGTTTCATTGCTTCGCTTATGTAAGGTAAAAAATGTCACTGTACTGCTCATAGTCATCAGAGTAATATCTGTGTTACAGAGGCTAGAGGGACGACTTGTAGACATCGGCTCCTTTGTTAAAGCTTCAAAGCTTATCGTTCGCTTCTTCTCCCATGTTTTCGTGCGCCATGTTAGCAGCTCATTCTTACCCTAATCTCTAATGATTTATTCTGCATACCAGCACAGTAATAAATATTTAATTTGAGATAAGATTAAAAAAAGCTAGAGGGTGTCGAGTAATTATTGTCGCATTAGACAATGTTATTGTATTTTATAATCCTATAATTATTATTTTATCTCTCGGTGCACCTCAATTTTTGCCTTGACCTCTGAGGTATTGTAGACTTTTCACCAGGGTGATTGGTATTGACTAAATTTTTGGGGGTGTTATCGTCGGTTTATTGTTTTTTTACACAGTAAAACTACTCATTCACCCCTGGAAATTGATAAAATAACGATGGAAGGTTAAGGTTATTTACAATTTTTCCATTTAACTGTGAACAGTAAAAAAATCAATTTCACCTTCCAAAAACAACAATACTAATTCACTAGTGACGAGGACATTTTTAATTTTTGCCATAATTGTAAACAGTGAAACTACTGAATTGCCTTCCTAAACGACAAAACAGCATGTTGACGCCAGGGGCCTAGTAATACTTTATGCACCGGTATTTTTGTTATTATCATCGGCAATGAGGTTATTACAGTATGTCAATATTTGTTTATTATTATTTTATTATCATCTACAAGAGTGTTCGGTGAACACAACAATTTGTTATTGCCTTTAAGCGTCGCACAAGAGTTGCGATCCATGTCCTGCAACTGTTTAAAATCACCTTTCACCATATCTCTGGATCCGCCGCCATGTCCTCCTCCACATGGCGGCGCGCGTGTTGGCGTTAAGAGGTTGTGCGGTGTCTAGTAGTCAGGGTTTGGTTTTTCATCCCATTTCTCTCTCCTACAATGACAAATTACGTGTAAGTTCTCTTAGTTTGCATAGTATTAAATTCAATCCTTGATCTTTGTATTTTGATTTACCTCCTTGTTTCTTCTATACAAGTTTCAGGTTTTTTCAATTATATCCTTTAACTGCAGTTAATAATATATGTTGTCTTTCATTTTAGCCCTTACTCTTTTGATTTTTTTTGTTTCCATTAATTTTCGATCTGTATTTTTTGATATCGTTCCATTTCATACTCCAATTTTAATTAATCATACATGTTATTTTTTATTTTGGCCTTTATTCTTTTGATTTTAGTTTTGTTTTAAATGATTTAATGTGTTTGATCTCAAAGTTTTTATTTGTTGTAATTTTGTCTTCCAATGAAAATTGATTATATATTTATTTGAGTTTTTTGTTTTTTTCTCTTTTATTAAAGTTTTAGTTTTGTTATTCTTCGAGATAATTTAATGGTTTTATTTTTTACACAATAACAACGATAAGTTTAATAATTGTTTTTTTTTTTTTTTTGCTTACTCTTTTTTTAAAAGTATTCTGCTATTATAATGATGATTTTATTTATTCTTCAAGTCAAATACCTTTTTAAAGGTTAATAACATTTATTTTTTTACACATAACACTGTGGATAACTATAATGCTTTCCTGTTGTAGTGCTATTTTTTTTTTTTATGATTATGCTTTGTTTTTTTCCCGATTATGCTTTTTTTTTTCACTGGCTATACTTTTTTTTAAGTTTTTTTTTTGTTTCTTTTTCTAGTTATATATATTTTTTATTATTTTTTTATAATAATGGTATTCGGGTCGGCTTAAACGCACCTCTAATAATTTTTGTTTTTTTAATAACCAGGGTGTTTAAACCAGCTTACACACCCCACGACTATTACCCAGACCCACTTGTTTATATATATATAATCGGGGTGTCCGGGCCAACTCTCATAATCGGGATGTTCAAGCCAACTTTCATCAAATATATCCAGGTTTCATTTTGATCCCCGATCTTTAAATTTCTAAATTAGTTTTAAATCCTTTAATATTTTCAGTATTAAAGTTTGGATCTATTTCAATTTTGTCATTGAAATGAAATTGATTATATATTTATTTTTCATTTCGGCCTTTATACTTTTAATCTTTAATTTAATTTTAATTCTTTTATTTTTTTAAATATATTTATGAAATGGTTTTTATTTTTATCCATATTTGTATGTATATGGTCTTAGTTTTTTTTTCTCTCTCTCTTTTGTTAAGGTTGTATTTTTTTTAATTTTGTTCTTAAATTTTAATTTTTATTGGTGATCATTAGAAAATTGATTTTTTTTTCCTTTGTATTTATTCTTAAAGTCAAATAATATTTTTCAAGCTAATAATATTTATTTTTGTTATGTCATTGATATTTTTTTAATTGTTTTTTTGTTAATATTCTTAGGTGTTAAAATTTCTAGTTGTTATAGATAAGACATTCAAAATAATAATTATTAGTATTTATAAGGTTTTTTGTCTTATAAATATGCTAGATTAATTATATATTTTGATATTTACTTAATATAAATGCCTTAAAATATATATAATAAATGATCTAAGTTTTTTGAAAAAAAACTCAAATTAATTTAATGTCATTGTTATGAAATACTTTTAATATAATAATATTAAAAATAAATCTTATAGAATATAAAATAATTTAATTGTTTTTCTAACAATAATAATGGTGTCAATGATAGTATGACAATAATAATTAAAATATTAATTATGCACAATAATGGTTACAATGACAACTATAATAATTATGATAATTTAACAATTATAATAATGAGAATGATAAGAATGATATTTAAAATAATTCATTAGTTGTTTTTCTTAAAAGTTGACTTTTAAAGGGTTATTTTTATATGATTGTTCAGATTTAATATCACATAAAAAAATATACAAAGTCACACGTAGACAAAACAGGTAAAAAAATTGTACTAAATTGTCCACAATAAAAAAATATACAATCCACTCAGCCCACACTTTGCCATAGCTAGAAATAATTTTTTTAACATGCAAATAAATATTAATGGTCTTAGATTTGTTTTATAATGTTATATATCTTAGTGAAATAATCAACTTATAAAACTTTCGATTATTATTGTAACAAAATTATTTATAATAATAATAATAATAATAACAACAACAATAATAATTGTATATTATTTTTATATGTATTCATTTTATTATATAGAATGTATTTAAGACAATACTATGGTATTAGAAGTATTTTCAATTTTTCTCATTTATATGCACAATATAATAACCATAATACACTCAAATAAGACAAAAACCATTAATTATCAATGGAAGTATCTCGGTAATTTCATATTTTCATTACATAGTAAAATAACATTTATAGTCTCAAATAAGACAAAACAAAAGAGTTACATGCGAGGTGTTTTAAACATTTTAAATTTAACTATACATGTATAAGAGAGAGTTTCACTCTCATTTTACACCATTAAAATTAAACTTGCTATATTTTTTAAAGCAAGCTCCATTTAATACAAATAAAAATTAAAATTAAAATTGTAAATTAAGAGTAGAGGTGTACAGATAACAAATAAAAAATTAAAAACTATCTTAGAAGGATAAAAAAAAAAATCAAAAGATCAAAACTAAACAAAAAAAAAAAAACTGAAATACAAAACAAGAAATTATTTATGTTAAAACTAGAAAGAATTTTTTTTTTTAACCCCAATAACAAAGCGTGGATTTATGACATGTTTTATCTAAAACCTGATAAATTTATTTTTACTGCTCACGTATAAAAAAATAAAAATAAATTTAGTAGTAATCCTTCACCTGTCTATCTACTTTGTAGGGATATAAATCTTTATTTCCTATTCATAACGAACAACTTCTAAAATATGACTTAAAAGTAAGTCATAAACTCAAAATCGCACTAAAAAAATAAAGTTTCTACAAAACTAGGGTGGAGGTCTCTGCCAATACTCGTGTAATTGACTTGGATGGCACCTAACTATGATTCCAAAAACCTGGGTTCAATGACCGCTAACCGGGGCTGGGTAGAAACGAAACTGAACAGTGTAAAAAAAGCATACATTAGCCGGGCCTCGCTTCTATTTGGTTCACGGACACAAAGTGAACCCACAATTCACCCGCTTCCAATAGATGACCCAGCTGTAAAAAACGTTTACTTACTGTTCACAGAAGGCTAAATCATACAGAAACATAACAGTTTCTACTTTGTTCTTCGAGCAGCTACAACTGCGCGGTCATGGTATCATAGGACAGAGCACAGGACTCAAGATGATCGTCGATAATAATACCTGCAAAGACACCAGATGATGATACAATATCGCTGGAACACACAAAAAACGGTGGGGATTGACGTTCAACGGTATACCACTGCGTGAGAGAGGACATACACGTAGATCTTTATTCCAAAAACGGAAGCGTATTTTCGTAGAAGACGTTCAACGGTATACCACTGCGAGCGATCTGCTTGATCTTGATAACCAATACGAGGCATGTGGATTGAGGCTATATGGAAAAGTCAGGAGATTATTATGTCAGACAACTCAAATATATGAAAGAAACAAACAAGAGTAAGAACAAGCTAAGTTCACACAGCCAAAGGCAAATATTTATCCTTCCAAATTTGAGACTTCTACAATTTGAATCATTTTTAACGATAATAAAGAAGGTTCTTATGAAATAAGAGGCAAATATCTATCCTTCCATTCACAGACAAATATAATCTTCCCATGGACTGCCTCTCATCATGTTGATTGTTGCTCACTACTGCTCTTTTCATCCTGGTTGTGCTTTGCCTCTCAAGTTGTTGTATGGACAGTTGCATGTTAGCCTGCTAACTATATTTCACATTGTTGGACGACTACATTAAATTCCAAACAAGAAAACAACATAAATCTCTAAGCATAGACTCTTCATACCAAGCAAGCAAACCGATAATTTCAATTTTCATTTTTTTTCTTTTTAAAGTTTGCCATCACGATGGAATACAACAGAATCAAAATAAACATTAGAAGAAACATACCTGAATTTTGAGCTGCAGCAAAAGACGCCTTAAACAGGCAAGCCTCCAAGTCAGGAATAGAGATCTCACTACGAGGCACTATGCGCCTAGAATTATCAGACTGTACAACAGCCAAAGCAACCCACCGTGGCGTATCACCTTCCATGCTCTGCCCATCAGTATTCTCTGCGTAACAAGAACAGGGCTAAATGAATTTATTTGAAGAACTATCCATCATTAAGGAGAGGTGGGGGGGTCCCAGGTTTATTATAGAGACCATTCACATAAGCATGCCATACAGATCATCAGAACTCTGAAAGGAAAACTAGCTAAAGTTTGTCTCATGATCATTCATCAGAACATTAAAGAAAACCAGTCACAGGGAGCTACAAAATTAAACTCAAGTCATTAAGTTCAAAAAAGAAGTTATAAAAATAATCCATTAGAAGCAATCTTTTAGACATCAGGAAGAAGCATAGCAAGGAATTTTGAGACCACCAGGGTAAAATCTTTGATTAATAAATATTTAGAAATCTCAACCACTCCACTCACAGCTAGAAGAAAAATTAATTAAATTTAACCATCATAAGCACAGATTGGATGCTATATTGATAACGGAGTGGAACTGGAGGAAATCCCTCCCTGGCTAGGCTACTACATTTTTGTATTTGAAATTCCAGATCTAATCTTCCTTCGTATCTGTTTTTTGCTCACTCAATACCTTTTCTTTTTAGTTCTAAAAAGATTGGTCTGCAAGGAACAAAAATATTGGTCACAATTAACATCAAACCCAAGGAACATGAATTGAGGCCTGAAGGTGTGGTGGCAATGGGGATGGCAGTATGAGAGCAAAATGAACATGAAAAAAACTATGCATGTTTTAGTGAACATGTTCAGTGATCCTGGCAGGTTATAACTGTCTCAGTTATCTATTCACATCACCTAAAAAATTTTGAACCACCAGTAATTATTGGAAAGGAAAATGCAGGAAGAGAACATGAAAGCTGACCATTAATTTTTACAAGATGGACATCACCAAGATGGAGGTCCCTAAATTCAGAGGCCCGTTGATATGCAGCAGGGATACCTGAAGACAGTTTGGCCAGAGCATCGAACATTCCTCCATGGCCCCAATTTCCCGACTCATCTACACAACTGCCAAATTAATGCCAGAATCAGTCTAAGAGAAAAACTGATGATTGCCAAGCAATACTCACACCCTTGTAACTAGTGCATTCTTTTCCCATGGGGTAGAGGGATGAGTTCAACTCAGAACATACCAAAACAGGATGTTAACAGTTGTAACCATCAATGAGATGATGTCTAACCGCATACTGAATTTTAATTCCATGAAAATACAAATGACACATTTTCAAATTCCATCTAAGGGGGAGTGCACAAGCTGATTCTTTGGCTTGGATATGTCCACATAAAAACAACTCTTCCATAGCCAATGTCCCATTTGTATTTACAACAACTAAGTGCTGCTTTGACTTGATCAGTTCTAATGTTTAGATTACTATCAAGTTGGAAAGAATGTGCAAAAAGGCGATTGGTTTAGTGGTAAAACCAATAATGATTGGAAAAAATAAATGTTTGTAATTCTCAGAGTTTCAGATACCGAATCAGAGTAGGAAACCAAAGAAAGAAATTTGAGAGTTTCAGAACAAAATTAGAAGTAAGAAACGAAAGAAAAGTATACTGGAAGGATTTCCAGTATGTCTCCGGGAATTACCTGAATATGACACTGGGCTCAGACGAGCATACCTTTTCTGGATGTGTACAATCCCCAACAACAAAATGAACAAAATCTGATTCCGACAATGCATCCCCGTCTAAAGGGTAGATGGGATCTCCAACAGATAATGAATGGTATCCGAGGGCCTCCCACTTTGACAATTTTTTCTCCTCTGCCTTTTTCTTTGCAACCTCAAGATTAAGATACTTGTTATTTGGCAAGTTTCTTCTTTTTCCCAAATCCAAAACCAGATTTTCATTTGATTGTGATGTTTCCTTGAATTTTTCAACCCATGATAGATATGATGCCTCATCAAGACCAGGGTCATACCTTGCAAGAGCAGATTCTCCTCCAGTAACAAAATCGGGTCCTTTTTCTTGACCAATAAGATTGACCTCAAACTTTCTATCATCTTTGTCCAATATCTGGTCACTTCGCAGAGCAATTACTCTCTGTGCCAAAGCACTCAATTCCAAGGCATTTAATTCATTTGATTGTTCACTGTTGACCTCTAAAGGATCAAACCTATGTAACCCAAATATGATAGATCGCAAATCACCAGTTTCAATCCCTCCTGTTTCTTTTCTGTCCTCTTCCATGTCACCATCTCCTACAACATCATGGCTAAGCTGCAATTTCCTCTTTGCTCTATGCATAATAACCTACACTCATACATTTTAAATTCAAAATGATAATATGAAAGACATTATTAACCGTTAAAGGTTGAGTTATAAAACCTCACCTCTTCCACAGTATGCCTTGTAACTAAGTTTATTGACAGGACATGATTCATTTGACCAATCCTGTGTGCTCGCTGCAAAGCCTGTTTGTCAACCTGAGGATTCCAATCTTGCTCATAGAATATAACCTGTTAATGAACGAAAGTTTATGAATGTTCAGAACACCATGTATAACTCAATCCAATTTTTGAGAAATAATGAAGTCTACTTGGACAACCCATCACACTCTTTCAAGTTTTACCATATTATACTTAAAATTCTTTATATGGAAATAAATATCACCATATCCAATCCATTCCATTGGAGTTGTTTTAATTAGAAGCAGATGCCACAAGTCTTCAAAAAAACTTCGGTTCTTTCATAATCTTATATAGACCACTGAATTTATTAGCTATTAGAATCATAATGAATATTAGAAGCCAGTAAGAACCTTTCTCGTCAAAGAAGCATCTACATGGAGAACAAAACTTATGGTTCCAACATTAAGTACGAAAGAAATACAATTATTAACATAAAATGGCAGATGGGAAGCCTAAATTGTTACAAAAAGACAAATCATATCAGGAAAAGTATATGAATAAATAAAAAACAAAGTTTATCTCTCTTCGCCTAAGAAAATTGCATTTATAAATTTTCCTTGTCAAGATTGGTATAGACAAATGTCTATTCATCTTCAAGTCCTGCAAGTTGTATCTGTTTACTCAGGCAATTGCCGAGAAGTGAGAGAAAGTGATAAACATGGGCTATAGCATCAAATTAATTCATTTCAAATGTGAGAAAAGGCTGGCACCCAAATGAAAATGTATTTCATATATAAGTGACATACACATAGCATATTTGTCTCAGAAAATACTGAACTGGCTCTACAGGGAAAAAAGAGCAGCCACCAAAAACGGAAAACATGTTCTCAAGCAAGATAAATCATTGAACAATTCCCTATTTATACACTGCAGGAAAAGCCTCCAAGTATTGCTGATTTGTTTTGGAACTTTATTTGTCACCATTTGTAAGGTTTATTTTCATTTTCCCTTGCCAGCAACTTTTAGCTGATAAAGTGTGTAATGAAGTTATTATAGTGATGCCAACTTTTGTGTTTGTTGGGCTTGTCAGAAATTTATTGTACCATAGTTAGAGCAATTTATGCTCCCTTTTCTCTTTTATTTTGTACATAAACTTGAGGAGGAGGTTAATGAGTTCATACACCAGAAGGTGATTTCTGAAAACTTTAAGAGAGAACCCACCGTATCTGCAGCCACAAGATTCAAGCCAACTCCTCCAGCTCTTGTGGATATAATAAAAACAAAAGCGCTATTTTGATCAGATTCGGAACCAGACCTCCCTGACTGTCCACTAAAACTTCTTATTGCGGCAAAACGCTCCTCAGCTCGAACTGAACCATCAAGACGCTCATATGAATACTTTCGAAGCTCTAGAAAATCCTATATTACATGCCAATTATGTCATTAATAACAGTTCAAAATATACTGACATGCATATACAAGCAGAGGCAATTACTTCAAATTCAAACATGTACCTGTAAAATGTCAAGTGTGTGGGTCATTTGAGCAAAAAGAAGCACGCGATTTCCAGAATCATGTAGCTTCTCAAGTAGTTGGTCCAAAATTATAAGTTTCCCACTGGCCTGAACATGATGTCATACGATATAAAGAGATGATAGCAGATTTCAATTAGTGAAACCAGAGATCAAGATCAGAGGTTTGCACAGGACCTTTGCAAAATCAGAGAGGAAGCACAAAATTTGCATCTTTTAGAGTAGAAAAATTAAGGGTTTTTATTTTATTTTTTATGGCTCTTCAGTTCTTTGTTTTTCAAGCTATATAAATGTGCAACCACTCCAAACTAATCGGTCGTTAATATTTCACACACTGCAAAATTATTAAACAGCATGTATACCTCAAACTGAAGTCATAAAATCACGAAGACAGCAGGGACAACAAGAAGTAGGTTTCATAGATGCCGTGCAGAGGGACTGCCTCTTTCAAAGCAGAAAATTTAAGCAATTCTTTGCGTGTTTTTAGAGTTAGAGTTATGGGAACATAGTGAAATCATAGATACAACACCAAAACTTGCCTCTTTCAGATTCAAACAATTCTTAATTTTTCTTATAGAGTTACGGAAATGTTAGTGAGATTAGATACATAGCATAAAGGACTGCCTCTTTCAGACCAGAAATTTAAGTAATTCTTTGTTTGTTTTGAGTTATAGCAAAAAACAAATCATTAAAACTCGATTTTCATTACTTTTGATATATCAAACAGTTAAAAGATAACAAGACTAAACGAAGTTCAAGTTATAAGGTAACAAAAAGACATCAAGGAAAAAGGAGTTTTTCATTATCAAAATTGGATGTTCAGTATAAAGGTTTGCTTCTTCTATACCAGAAAGTTTACGTGAACATGGTTTTTTTGTTCCTGTTTGTTTCTTTGCTTTCAAAGTTATGGCAACACAACTCATTTCAGACTAGCATTTTTTTATTTTGGAGATGAAAGCAGGTGTTCATTAACATTTCATATGCCACAAAACTAGTAGATGGCTACCTTAATTAGGTGCTCACCCTCTTCATATGGCTCGGGCTCAATACCAGGAAAGAGATAAGGGTGGCTGCATGCTTTTCTTAGTTGTATTACCTGGAACAAACAGACAAAATTAATGGCTGAAAATAGAAGAATATTCAAGTTAGAAAAAAAATCATTCTATTTCAATTTACTAGAGAAGAAAGGCAGTTCGGCATGGCAAGTTAGCTGCAATGCTCCAGTCAAAGATTGAGAAGCTAGCATACCATATTCTGCAGAGATTGATGATTGGAAGCTGAAGAAGACAGTGCAATAAGTTTTGGAAGCTCCTTCCTCAATATTGAGGTATAAACTTTCTTTTGAAGGCTGACCAGTGGAGCCATACTATCAAGACAAATAAAATCTTTAGTCTTTTTAGGAGAGTTCCCAGCAGAAACACCAGATGCTCGGTCTTCATAAGGTAAGACAACTTACACAGTAATCTCAGTCAATGGTGGCAGCACTAGGTTTCCACACTCTATAAGCCTAGATTTTGTTCTTCGAAGCATGAAGGATTTCAATATACTTTTTAAAGTCTTGAATTGTTGCTTGACCTTTGTTACATCATGATCTGTTAAAAAGCAACAGTTTTTACATTCTTGCAAATATGGAAAACCTCAGCTCTCGTTGTATTCAAGAGAATCAACCCAAAATTCACAGCAGAAGCAGACAAAAAGAATTAAATAATAATTTTGAAGCTCATAAACTTTGAAGGAACTGAGAATAACTCGGAAGCATGCACATCGATTTTCTGCTTTTTTTTCTGAATCAAAGGGAAATCCCGGATATAGATTTTAGCTGCGAGGTTTCGCCATAAACTATTGACAGTTACTTGAAAAAATATTGCAAATGTGACTTTCAGAAACACAGAGGAATGATCCCATAGCAAGTCCAGATATTATCTCACTTTGCTTCAAAACTCAAACAAATTTCACTTTTGAAAACCATTAACTTAGGAGTTGGGTGTCTATCAGTAAGTAGAGGACCTTAGCAGATCTGGGTCGATGTTCTATTCAGATGAATGATGATGTTACATTAGTCACTAACCATTTGATAATGAACTGACTTGACCAGGCATCATTTATTATATGCTTTTCAAGAAAAACTTTCAATCCATGACCTCCCTTCTGTAATATTTTTTAAAAAAAAAACTGTGGGGGGGGGTGGACCGATTATGATACACCGAGGGGCCATCAAAACCATTTGATCTCCTAAGAAGAATATCAATATCAAGGGAAAAAATGAGGACATAGAAAATTACAGGAATACAAAGGCTGGTTTCAGGAGAAAGTTGACGCTTAAATACACACTTAGACCAAGTAAAAGGATAAATGACCTGACGAAGCATCAGCAGCTTCCCTGAAGGTGGAAAGGAATTGATCCAGGGTTCCAAACACTAAAGGCATACAAAAATGCATCAGAGCCCAAAGTTCAGTGAGATTATTCTGGACGGGTGTGCCAGTCATCAACAACCGTCTTGGCATGAGGAACTGGTCTTTGAGAACATTATAAAGGACCTGCCATGTTAATTTTTTAAACAAAAGACGAAACTCTTCAAGTCTAGCCCAAGAACTATAAAAGGAGAGGCAGAGAAGCAATTTATAATATAAACATATTTTTTGCGTTATTGCACCATGGTAGCATAGATAGATTGAATCCATCACCAATGTAGGAATTTATGTTCACATTTACGAGAAGACACTATGTGATAGCTTGAACATACACTGTTAGGATTTTTAAGTCTTTGAGCTTCATCAACTATAGCATAGTGCCATGGAATCTGTGACAAAAAATCTTGATCCACTAATGCTATGTCATATGTTGTCAACAGCACGTCAAAAGGCAACAATGATGCCTGTAACAGCCAACATATTTATTTAGAGTTCAAAGGAATTCAAGCTAGAACCCAGACACATTAGAAAATATAAGGAACAGGGTAAAATAACAAATTATATCATTCCGGTTAGTAAATATGCATTACAAGATTCCAAACTCACATCGGATGATGAGGGACTCTCTTTCACATGCTCATATATTGTCTTGCGCAAACTGCGCCGGGATTCTTTCTCACCAATATACCTGAGGACTTTCAGTTTGGGGGTGAATTTGGCTATCTCTGACACCCATCCATCTGTCACACTTAAAGGGCACAACACCACTGCATATAATTGGATAACAAGTAAAATTGTGAATCAAAGTGACTATCAGAATAGATACCCTAAAGTCTTTGAAGTCAAACATCAGGCTTTCTTAACTCACAATATGGCCCAGGTGACTTCTGATGAACTTTCAAATAACTTAAGAAAGAGATGGCTTGCAAAGTCTTCCCTAATCCCATCTGCCAGCAACTATCTCCAATTCAAAACATAATAAACAGAATCACACTGCCATTGCTAATATCATGCTCATCTGTTCTACTTGAATAAGCAATGAGACACATGAAGAGTACTAAAAGTAATGAGAAAAATAAGGACTTCTTTAACCATTGTGTCTGTGATGAGAACGGAACAACTCCATCAGGGTTTCAGCTGTAAATTTCATTACTTCACGAACCGAACAAAATGTTACAGTAAGCTATGAGTAAATTTAGTTATAAGAGATGCAACAATCAATTATCCAAAACCAAGCCAGTTGCAAAATTCCAAGAGTAAATTATACAGTTCCCCTAAGATTTGGCATAGCAACACTTTCAAAAAATTATAAAAAAAAGGGACATTGAATAGCTATGGGGAGAATTTATCTGAAGGTTTAATTGGCAATTGAAAGCTAGATTTTTCACTTGAAAAGTTTTGAGCAGGTCTGTGTGATCACTTCAGGACCAGGCCGGCCATACTCAAATGACAAAAAAATGATGGTACAAAATAATCTCTACATTAATTGATTTTCATGTGTTTAGAAGTTCTCGGGTATCAAAATAAATTTAGGACAATTTCAGGTTTCCTTCAATATTAAAGGCTTAACCATTCAAGTCCTCAAGCCATGTACCTCATCTCCTGCAAATACAATACCAATTCACGAGTCACTCTAATGAGCATTAAGAATAAAAGAGCATATATTTGAAATGAAACCCTGGATTCCTTTTCAAATTCACAAAACTGAATATATCAAATCAGACAGCAAGCAATACTGGAGAACCCTAATTTCTTGTATGCTTGAAATTTTCAATTAGATTTTACAGATTAAAAAAATGAAGTGGGAAATTAAAGTCTACCGAGGATAACATTAACACCGAGGTGATATCTCTGTATAAGCCACGAGATGCCTTCAAGTTGGTGAGGTTTCAGAGTCGCCGTGACGCCGATTTCTGTGGCGTTAAGAGGCGCAATTGCACAACCGCTTTCTCCGTGTGATCCCGATTCGATGATCATTGTGGCTGCCGTGAGCCTCTGCTCGTAATTCATCCCCCTCGCTCTCGTTGAAAGTAGCCGTTGTGTTATCGAAGACTGGCTTGCAGGGGACGCGAGGGAAATAACTAAAAAGCTGGTTTGGTTCGTGGTGACGGTTCTACCCTTATTGTTAAGCTTAAGCTGGTGGGGCTATTGTTGGGATTGTATAACCCGCGCGGCGTACATATGGATCGTGAGTCTGCGTACGTGACAAGCCAAAGCCAAACATTGACTGCGTTGAAGAAACTTCTACATTTCTTTAGCCTTTTCTCTCTGGTGTGTGAGTTTTTTGCTTAAAAAGATAATGAAATATGACAGGTGTCAGGTATTGATTTGAAGATTGATTGGAAAGGTTTCTGATAGCTTGATTTATTGAGTTAATTTTCATCAATTATTTGTCTTGTAATATTAAAAGCCTGTTCGATAAGAGGTGACTTCTGCGTTTTGGTGAAGCACTGCCGTGCTCGTAATGTTAAAGAAACTGTTTTACTGATCTTAGCAAAAAGTAGATTGTCAAAATGCAAACCCCTCTCGGTGTTTTTCGATAGGATAATTTGAGCAACGCAGGTCTGTCAACGAGAACGGGAGGCCCAGAGAGGCTCTCTCCATCTTCTGTAATCGCAGTGCTTTCTGTGCTGAGGAAGAGGGGAAAAAGATCGGGCAGCTAATCACTTCGATTGCAGCAACAATGGCTTTCCAATGCCGTTTTCTGTTTACAGCCACCAGCCCGCTTTCTTTTTTTTTTGGACAGAAACAAAGAAATACTTTTCAATGGAAATATAATTTTACTTGTTTTTTTAAAAAAAAAAACTCTTTATCATTATGTATTTTATTTTAATCAGGAAATGCTTTCTAATTTTCTCATATTAAATATTATTAAAAAAATTATTTGCCCGTTTCATGTATCAGTGTCTGGATAGTCACCGTCCTCGAAGGGCATGTATGGTGGCAAAGAGCATACAATCTATATATTAAATTTTTAATTCAAATTATCATATGCATTCATTATAAAAAATTTAAATAGTCAAAGGCTTTACTCATTAACTTACACCTATAATGTATGTTTTTCAGAAAATGAAATTTCTCCACATCCAAAAAAAATATGGATAGTCCCCGTGTTGTTTAGGCAACCCGAGAGAGAGAGACATGAAAGGGGTGATTAAACGAGGGTTTGATATTATATTTTAAAAGTATTTTTAAAAATATTGATTTTTTATTATTTATTTTAAATTTTATTTTTTTGGTGTTTTTATATTACTTTGATGTGTTGGTATCAAAAACAACCTCAACTATAATTCTAATCGGTCAATAAAACTAGTCTGGTAGTGAAATGACCATACCTCGAGCTTGACTATTAAATTTAGGGGCTGTTTGGTATTGTGATCGGAAAGTGTTTATGAAAAAATTTGAATTTTTATTTATTTATTTATTACTTTAAACTAAAAATATAGTGTTTTTAGATCATTTTGATGTGCTAATATCAAAAATTATTTTTTTTAAAAAAATATTATTTCAATATATTTTTAAATAAAAACAATTATAATCACACTCTTAGATAAACACTTAGAGCACTGGGATGAAAAAAAAAGGTGTTTAATATTTGCAATATTAAAAAAAAAACTAGTTACAGCACAAAACTCATAAAATTTATGATACTGAAATTGGGTAAATTCAACTATTTTTAAATGGTCATTGATGACTTTATTTGTTGGCACTGAACTTCCAAGATACTAGTTTCTTTTCGAGTTTTGAACACACACACACATGAACATTAAGTATTACTATTATTTATCATTCAATATATCGTATCGCAGGGAGTTTAGCTGGGTGTTTGGGATAGAGATAGGAAAATGTTTTTGCAATAAATTGAATTTTATTTTATTTTAAAATAATTTTTTTTTTATAATTTTAGACTATTTTTATATGTTGATGTTAAAATTAATTTTTAAAAAATAAAATAAAAATTATTTTAATATATTTTTTAATAAAAAAACTTAAAAATAATTTCAGCTAAACTATGAACCATTTACAGGTTCTAAAACCTAAAAAAGAATAAATTAATCCCTTTAAATCTCTAAAAAGTAAAAAATAAAAAAGCCTAATTTCACTACCATTTGCATCCTGAGCCAGAAACATTCTAAAATGAGGATCCACTAGCATCCAATCAATCAAAAAGTACCGAGGTTGAATAATATTCAAATCAGAGTATGCACATACATATTCTGAATGTTTTGAAATCGGTAGTGTCCACGAGGGCTCGAGTTGAAGATGTGCTCATCAGATTCCCACAATAGACGGCCAGAGCAGAGGATGCTCCTCCCTTGTCATTATATGGGCAGAAGAGTATCAAACTCCTAATCATAGTCCTCATTAGTGCCTTGATCAATTGTTCTTCTCCGCACAAGTGAGCTCAGACCACTAGGAAATTACTACAGTTGCCATTATCGTAGAATTATTGACTTCCCTCGCCAACCCTGCTAGGATCCATTCTGGTCAGGTCGTGTATTTTATTGTTTTTATTTTGATTTAAATTCTAGTTAATTCTAGATTTTTTTAGTCAAATATTGGCTGTAAAATTTCTATTTTATTATGTCCATTCTGTTTCAGTTAAATATTTTATATAAAAAAATTAATAATTTTACAATATCAATAATATTTTTTTATCCAATTGTTAAATTGAAATGAAATTTTACAAGGAGTCTCTTGACATATTTATATGTATTATATTAAAATTTCATAGTAATCAGAGAATGTAACGATCTTGCGAGATTGACGATGATATTCTGGTAATTTTATACATGTTCAGAATTTTGTTCAGAAAATTCATTTTATTGTGTTTTTTTTTTAGTAAATTGCACAATTCTGAATAATTTTATTTTTGGATTTAAATATTAAATAATACAACCCAAAATGACATATCAAAACACTTTAAAATTAAAATATTTTGTTCTAATTAAAAAAAACAAAGTAATATCCAAAACGATATTGATAATGTAATAGTATAAATGGTGTCTTTTATGGTGGGAATCATTTCACTCTAAAAATATTTTTATTAATAAACACTAATAATTATCTCGCTGCCATGGTAAAGCGTATTGGAATCCTAGCAACTTGTATTTAGATAGATGCTGCTGGTATAGGTTAAAAAAAACAAAAAGAAATATAAACGAGACAACACGTGCCTGCCATTCAGTGTACAAACTTCTTATGTCCTCCATCCATCATCGACCCACCGGCAAACCTCCCCCACCACTAACACAGTGGAAGATGTCTAAACCATGCAGATACTTGACTGGCAAATCTGTAATTAGAACAGATAATCAAGCTAATTACTTAGTCTAAAAAATCCTATATATATATTCTACCCCCGTGTCAACCTATCACACCAAAAAAAAAGAGAAAAAAAAGGGTTTCTCACTCGCTTCCAGAGGCTCAAAGAAATAACAATGCAGGCAGAACCATGCCATATACTTCCCACAAATTTCCCTTCACCAATTAAACTCCCTCGATTTCATCGGATTCCATCGCCGGCGAGGATCAAAACACCAAGAGTCGCATCCATTTCTACCCCGGATTCCACTAGCTATGCCCCAGGCCGTACAGCCCTGGAAACTGTAGATGATTCTGTGGCTGCCTTTTGGGACTACCAATTTTTATTTGTGTCACAAAGATCAGAGACAACCGAGGCAGTAACGCTTCGAGTCATCGACGGTGCAATTCCATCTGATTTCCCGTCCGGCACGTATTATCTAACCGGACCAGGGCTATTTGCAGATGATCACGGCTCCACGGTGCACCCTTTGGATGGCCATGGATACCTTAGGGCATTTAGCATTGATGGTGTCAATAGAGAGGTCAAGTTCATGGCCAGGTACGTAAGAACTGAGGCTCAAGTTGAGGAACACGATCCAGAGACTAACTCGTGGCGGTTTACACATCGTGGTCCGTTTTCTGTGTTAAAAGGAGGCAAGAGACTTGGCAATATCAAGGTGATGAAGAATGTGGCAAATACCAGTGTACTGAGGTGGGGTGGTAAGCTACTGTGTTTGTGGGAAGGTGGGGATCCTTACGAGATTGAACCAGGGACGTTGGAGACTACTGGGAGTTTTGATATGATCGACGGTTGTGATTCATTGATTGATAATAGAAGCAATTGTGACGATACATGGGATATAGCCGCTGGATTATTGAAGCCAATCTTACGCGGTACGTGTGTTTGCTTTCGGCAAGTTGATTAATGTTTAATTTCGATTAAATAAAATAATAATCATTTATACACTAAATTAGAGTTCTTTCCATCAATATTATTCTTTTACGTAAAAGAAGCAGCAGTAAAACGGCCATATCCATCACAGAAAAAAAAAATCGAAAAGAAAATCCCGATTAATATTTTATTTGTTCTGCTGGCTAAGCTGTTTTCAAACTAAATTAATAAAAAATATATTTTAATTTCCAATTACATCGCATTTTCGCTAAAAGGTCCAGACGTCTAATTTACACTATATATATATATAATATACTTTTGAAACATATCCAAAAACAAAATCTACCCTATAAAATAAAACTGTAGTGACTAACTTTTTAGTTTTCTTTTTAAAAAACATATAGAAAAATTAATTTTAATTTTAATTTATTTAATAATTCGCGACTGGGTAGACCAGAACTCGATAGACCTTCTGAAATGCGTATGCATGTTGACCTGACAGAGAATCATCCTTTTTTCTAATAAATTGAAAATTATTTATAAGCAATCAAGAAAACATATCGGTACAGTGTGGATTATTGGATTTTGTGATTTTTAATCGAGGGTTGTTTGACTTTTCAAAAATTATTTGATTTAAAAGAAAAAAAATAATAAATCATTGTTTCTAATATTTTTTATAATTTAAATGTGCAGGTATTAAAGATCAAAGAAATAACTTTAATATAATGTTAAATAAAAATATATTTTAAAAAACACCCTCTAGCTAAAATAATCTCAAGCAGCACCTGAATCTGTTCTCTACTATTACATTCCAATGGCATGCAACAAATCTGTGACGCGTGAGTCACAATTACCAATGCCTCGGACATTCCAAGAAACATGTTTCAGATAAAAATAAAAATATACGGCAACTGGTTTTGTATTCTCACCCTTATTAAGGGTGTTTGAGGTTATGAAAATTATTTATGAAAAATTTATATATATATATATATATATATATTATATGTGTTTTTAAATTATTTTGATATACTGATGTTAAAAATATTTTTTAAAAAATATCATTTTAATATATTTTTAAATAAAAAATAATTTTAAATCACATTGTCAAACAAAAACTAATTTTTCTCGGCTCGTAAAGATTTTATCGACAGATCAAAGGAAGTTGCACAGGGCTAAATATTAGTGTTTGCGTTTTTGCTGCTGTATATTGGAGTGTTATTTCTTGTTTTTTTGATAAATTACTTTCACAGGAGTGTTTAAAATGCCACCAAAGAGATTGTTGTCCCATTATAAGCTCGATGCTAAAAGGCACAGACTGATCACTACTTCATGCAATGCCGAGGACATGCTGCTGCCCCGCAGTAATTTTACTTTTTATGGTAAAGAATGCTGAAAATGGGAGTGATCTTATTTTCAGAGATGAAAAAATCTCATCTAGGATTGTTGATTAACAATTTGTCCATTTATTTGTCATTTTCAGAATATGATGAAAATTTCAAGCTGTTGCAGAGACAAGAATTCAACATTCCCGACCATCTGATGATCCATGACTGGGCATTTACGGATACTTATTATATATTATTCGCCAATCGCATTAAGCTTGATGTCATCGGTAATTATCTGCAAGCAAGGAACAATAGCTGATTTTGTTGGTAGAGACGATTAATTACTTAGCAATATCTAACATGGATATTGCAGGATCAATGACTGCTGTCTGTGGACTATCTCCGATGGTATCAGCTTTGTCAGTGAATCCCAGCAAGTCCACCTCTCCCATCTATCTGCTTCCTCGATTTCCTGGTAAATCATCCAGCAATAGAAACTGGAGAGTGCCAGTGGAAGCACCTTCAACAATGTGGCTACTGCATGTTTGCAATGCTTACGAGGCTAAAGATGTCGATGGAAATTTGCAAATTCAAATACATGCTAGCATTTGCTCCTACCAATGGTTCAATTTCCAAAAACTATTTGGTGGGTGGTTTTGAGCACCTATTACTTGAGATTATCTCAGAAGTGAAGGAATTCAGCGTAGTTATTTGAAGTTAAAGCATTTTGATGTTTCTGACAGAAACTGTGATGATATCTTTTCAATTGAACAGGATATGATTGGCAAAATAATAAGCTTGACCCTTCTATTATGAACCTGAAGGGCGGAGATGAGCTACTGCCCCGTCTTGTTCAGGTAATCTTCTCTCTTCGTGAATAAATTTGTAAAGGATTAAAATGCTTTGGTTTCATGCGCGAGGGGAAACAGAATAAAATGCAGGTTGGTTTTTCAAATTTTGTACAAAGAAAATGAAAACTGTGAAGCTCTCCTCGACCTATGATATTGATTTATAAGTAATGTAGGTTTATATAAATTTGGATGCTGATGGGACCTGTCAAAAAAGCAGCGTGGAACCCTTGAATCAATGGAGCAAGACAACAGATTTTCCCGTCATAAATCCTGACTTCTCTGGTAACAAAAACAAATATGTTTATGCCGCAAGTTCTTCGGGCTCACGCCAAACATTGCCGCATTTCCCTTTCGATACGGTGGTGAAGCTAGATTTGTTAGACAAATCTATCCATACATGGACCGTTGGTGCGAGGAGATTTATAGGGGAGCCTATACTTGTTTCAAAAGGAAGGGAAGAAGACGATGGATATCTTCTAGTAGTGGAGGTGGGAAATCAATCTGCACTCAAGAGACTTTTTCCGATGTTCTTCTGCAGCATCACTGGTAAAAAAATAGTGAAATATACGATATTTGCACATGTTTTAATGCAGCTTTGTTGCCTATTTTTTCTGTTTTGCAGTATGCAGTTGCGATACAAAGGTGCTATCTTGTAATTTTGAATCCAAAGAGGATAGGGAAAGCTGATGCACTTGTAGCAAGATTGGAGGTCCCCGGGCATTTAAATTTCCCACTTGGTTTTCATGGTTTTTGGGCCAAAGATATTTAAGCCAGTCATTTAAAAAAGCTATATACTGGCTGAGAGACCTTGTAGACTCCTGGTTGAGTAAATGTTCTCTGTATATGAAAAATCAATCATACAAGATGCTAAGACATCAAATACCCATGTAGTTTCTGGGTTTTGAGATCTTAATGCAAGGTGATTCGTAGTTATCGTACCAAAATTATACTCTTGTCTATTTTGTGATTCATTGATAAAATTTTAAAAAACTATAAAAAATAAAATAGACAAGCAGTATTTAAATAGTGCTAAAATAGAGTTTAATGGATCTTAGAATTTATAACTTCTCTGTCATTAACCGAGTATTGAATTAATCATATTGAAGTTTCTTTCTCGTTGTTGATAATCAAGTTTTACTAAGTTAATCATTGATCTCTCTTAAACATCAATAAATTATTTTAATAAACAAAAATTTTATATCTATATGGAAGTTTTAAACTGTTCAAAATTTATTAAGAATAGTAGAGTTCTATATATGTATATATGCTATGGATTCCTAATGATATTTCAAATAATAGCAAAAAAAAAATTCACTTCTTAATATCAAATTGAATCTTGATTAAAGTAAATGATGATCAAGCACTCACAGACATACACTAGATTAATAGGCATTTTTCTTTTTTTGGAAAGGTTGGGAAAAAACTCATTAATCAACAACATAAAAAAATCATCTCTAATTCAATAGCTTTAGCTTTAGCGATGCCGGTCTTCTTCATAAAGACACGAGTGTTTATATTTGATTCTTCCTTGCAAATTTCTTCCCTATAAGCTACAATCTTCAAATGAAAAGATCTATAATAGCATAAAGGAAGTGTAAGAAGTGAACACCATGATATAGACTTATCAAGCAAACATTTTGCATCTCCTCTTGTTTGCGACAACTCAATCATACATCCGTCTTTTTTCTTAAATATTGATTTTCTCAACAAGTATCAATTACAAGAAGAAAAAAACTTCATAAAATAATCTACTTGCAACATATTCTCCCATTGCAATTGTCATAACCAATTTTTGAGTTATTCTCTGAAAAAAATATTAAAAAGAGATTGATGTCACGAAAAAAATCAGGGTGAAAATTTTGAAAGGATTAGAGAGCTTGATCGTTCATTTATTGTGCCAAAAAATGAAATAAAATACACATTTAAGGCTAAAATAATTTAGTATTAGATAAATCTGCATAAAAATCAAGTCAAAAGGTATAGTTATACTTTTTATAGGCTAATTTGATTTAATTATAGGCCAAAGTAAAGTATAATTATGTTTAGGAATTAATTCAGGGTCTAATTGAAGGATTTAATTAGGTGTAAGAACTTAATTATACTTTAAACGGGTCAAATTAATTTTATCGAGGGTTAAATTAATGAAAAATAAAATTCAGAAACCTAATTTGGTTTTAATTGATGAAATAAGGGGTAAAATTAAAGAAAATTGAAAGTTTAACAATCAATTAAGGGTAAAATTATATAATTTTGAAACTAATGGCCCAAGTAAATAAAGACATGTAAATTTAAAATTGTTATTGAAATTTTATCGATGATAAAATTACATAAATTTAAAAATTTAAATTCAATTAAAATATTCTGAACACTGATACGTCATACTAGACACCTGCCTTTGCCTTCATCATTGTAACAACTTGCAAACACCATCACTGCATACTGTGGTTTACTAAAGGGTCATCATAACACTATAAATACATGCGAGGAGGACATGGAGAAAGGGAGAGGGAACAAAAAAAAAGTAGAGGAGCATAACATCAATTTTTTTCGTTAACGAGACATCAACTTTTCTTTCTCAGCACCAGTAGCCTCAATTCCCTCGTCTTGCAACCTCAATCATCTATTTCTCCATCATCAGCAACAATTGCGACTTCTTCATCTTCATCCAATAGCCACAGTTTTAAATAAGCAACAACATGCCTTCATCTTCCTCAACAACGACTATATCTTTTTTCCAGCAAGACCAACAACAACTCCTTGGCACTCGCAACAACCCCTTTGTGTCCTCTAATAGCAACAATAACTCTATCACCTTCGGGGATAAAAAGTAGCAGTAACGTTGCTTTCCTTCTCTTTTAGAGTAGCCTTTTACCTTTTCTTGTGACAACCACAACCCACTTTCTTGGCGCCGTTGCCACTAGTGAAACTAGCCCAACCTCCTCTACACGACAGCATCGATAGGTGCGCATTCTCACTCCCTTCCCCCCTCCTTGCAGTGTTCACCATAGGTGAATAGTGGGTAGGGGGCTGGATGTGGTGTTCAATCGGGGCACCCAAAAGGTTGGGTCGCTTGGCCCACTTGAGTTGGTCAGCCCAACTTCCAAAAATGGTGGGCTGTTTTGGCCTGCCTCGGCTCACTGTCCAGCCTTTAAGTGATGGGCCATTCTAGTCCATTCAGGCCAAGTCGCTTGCCCCCAAAATAGAAAAAAAATAGAAAATAAAATCTACAAAAAATATACACAAAGCACAAAATGCATCTCGTTTTTTTTTAAAATAAAATAAAATATTTTTGTTTTGTTTTTGTGCATACGACTAAATTCTAAAAATTGCCAAGCATTTTTTTCTCTGAAAATTATAGCATATTTTCTCATGTTTTAAAATGAAAAATGAGATATTGTATCTAGTCTATAATTATCCGTTTGAGTTCAGCCAAAATATAAGAAAAAATTCAACAATCATTTTGTTCTTTTTTGTAAGCTATTATTATTAGAATATAAAATTATATTTTAAAGTACACCTATAAATATTAAAAAGATAATAAATGTAGTGCTAAAATTTAGATCTTAAAACAATTAGGTTTTTAATCTAATGAAGTAGAGTCTGTCCCACGAAGAGAGATCCACTTCAAGCCTTAAAAAAAACTAACAAATAAAAATCTGACTTAGAAAAACAATCAAATAACAATAAAGTTTACCTTAGATAGGGTGCAATGAAGGTAATGCGTCTTTCTTTTACATAACAATTCTCTCAACCAGACTTTCACATACCATCAAATTTCTTAATAACCTTAATACTATGACTCATAAAAATTATAATTATAATTTCTATTATTATAAAGATCTTTTTTTTTTTATGGGAACCATCCCCTTCAACAAGGATGGTAATGGGTGAAGCGTAGAAAAATCATCATCACTGCAACAATGTTATAACATTTACCCAAAAACAGAAAATTTCAATCAGTCCCCTTAAATTATTTTGACAGTTTTTTTTTTTATATATAAATTAGCTGTCTTTTTAAATTTCTTTTTATATTCAGCATCTTAGAATTTTTATGGCCTGGGCCCACAAAATGACTAACAGTACCTAAGTTTTCGGCCGAACTAAACTATGCCCAATTAGTACCGCTAGACCCAACCCAGAGATATTATGAGCCCAAATGACCCAAAATCAGATAAAAATCTGATGGGTAGGATTAACTTTCCGATACAGAAAAAAAAACTAGGGCATCCCGCCTCTCTACCGGAAGCCTAGGAGGAGAAGAGAGGGGGCCGTTTTAGACGTCCACTGCCACAACAATAGGTAAGAAAGCATTCGTCTCCTTCCAAAAGCACTCGTAGACTCTGCTTTTTACAGAAATTGCGGTAGGTGGAATTGCTCCCCCAAGAGTAAAGTGAAAACCCTCCAATTTGAAAACTGGAAACAAGCAATTGAAAACAGAAAGAGAGAGGCACAACAATGGCAGGCTTCCCCTTCTCCTCTTCCACCTCTGCCTCAACACAGTCCTCCCCTTCCCCATTCGGATTCACCAACACTGCCACCGGATTCTCATTCGGATCTTCCCCTGCTCCCTCTACCACCCCCTCCCCCTCCTCTGGCTTCAACACCTCCGCCCCTTCATTCTCCTTTTCCTCCACTACCACTGTCACCACCTCAACCCCCTCTTCCACCCTGTTTGGCTCGTCAGCTCCGGTTTCTTCCCCATTCTCCTCTGCAACAACCTCAGCTACCACCACTACTACTCAAACCCTGTTTGATTCTTTCTCAACCGCACCCTTTTCCTCTCATTCCTTGTCTGGCTCCGCTTCTTCTTCTACATCAAACACAAGTTTCTCCCTGTTTGGCACAACTACTTCATCGTCAGCACCCGCTCCTTCGCCTCTGTTTGGAACAGGTACAGGCTCATCTTTGTTCGGAACAACTTCATCCTCACCCTTGTTTGGCTCATTTGGAACAAGCTCACCCTCTCCCTTTTCTGCCCCAGCTTCCTCCACAACCACTTCCGCTTCGGCCCTGTTTGGAACAAGCTCACCCTCTCCCTTTTCTGCCCCAGCTTCCTCCGCAACCACTTCCGCTTCGGCCCTGTTTGGAACAAGCTCACCCTCTCCCTTTTCTGCCCCAGCTTCCTCCGCAACCACTTCCGCTTCGGCCCTGTTTGGAACAAGCTCACCCTCTCCCTTTTCTGCCCCAGCTTCCTCCGCAACCACTTCCGCTTCGGCCCTGTTTGGAACAAGCTCACCCTCTCCCTTTTCTGCCCTAGCTTCCTCCGCAACCACTTCCGCTTCGGCCCTGTTCGGAACAGTTGCCTCTCCGACTCCATCCTCATTCGGCGCACGTTCATCCACATCAAGTACAGGTTCATCCTTGTTTGGCAACTCTTTGTCCGCAACAAGTTCTGCGCCGTCTCTGTTTGGATCATCATCATCATCTACTGCTTCAACCACAAACACCAATACTCCTTTGTCTGGCTCTTCATCTTCTTTCTCAAATGCAAGCTCTGCTCTAAGCTTCTCTACCGGATTTTCTTTCCAAAAAAACACTCCAGCTTCAACACCGACTGCTGCTAGTAATGCTGTTATCGCTCCCACGTCAGCTCCTTTAACATCAACTTCTTTTTTGTTTGGGACGCAGTCATCAGCGCCTTCACAACCTTCATTATTTGGCAATGCAGCCTCTTCTTCATCGGCTAAATCCACAACTGTATCGCCGCTGTTTTCTACAGTTACTACTACGACTGCTTCTACTCCAGCTAGTGGTGCTACTTCAGTTACTTCTACTAGTACTAGCAGTACTACATCAGGGTCGAGTTTCCCTGCATTCGGTATGACTTCAGGAACAACAGCTGGGACAGGTGCTGCTGCTGCTTCTTCTGGCTCTGCGGGGTTTTCTTTTGCAGGTTTTCCTTCTGCTAAAACAAGTGTGGATGCTTCTTCAGGGGCTACTACTAGTTCGTTTACTGGATTTTCATTGTCCAGCACATCACCGGCGCCTACTTCCAAATCACAAACTCAACCAGCTAGCAGTTCTGCGCCTCAACTCGGTGAGTGTGTTAATTTTATTTATTCTCTCCATTTTTGTTTATTATTGGGATTTGGGAGAAAGTAGATGTAACTGTGTTTTACTTAAATTGAATTGATATGCATGTGCCTTTTGCTTGCTTATGCATTCTGTTAGATAAGTTGTTTTTACGCTGGATTGCAAAATGAAGCAGGTGATCTTCCTGTCAATTTTAGTTGCTGCACCAAAAATTTAATCACCTTTTCTGTTTCCATGCTAGCAAAACGAACATCAAACAACCCTTGATCCTTAGAAAACTTTATTTTTCCCATCCTATTTTCAGTTTAATCTTCATTCTTGGGTGTTTTAGTCATGTATGTTCTAGATTTATTCCCCCTTCCAGTTAGATAAGACTTCCTCGTTGAACTCCAATTAGTCAAGTAATGGCTATTCAACATTAAGTTCTCACGGAATTCATTTTGCAGGTGTCCCTGCTTCAACTGCTGCACCTACAACAACTTCCAGCACTACTGCTCTGACATCATCGCATGCTGTGGCTTCCAGTAGTGGGTCTGTATGCTTAGTCTTGTTGCCCAATTTTTTTTTCTCCAACATTTTTCTAGTATCTAAAACACCTATCATTGTTTATGTTGATAGTTACTTAAAAGTAAAAATATAATTTGTCATCCTTGTTCCTAAGAATTTTATTTAGAAACTTTATTTTCCAGATTTTGATTTTCACACGACATTCTATTTCTCAAGCTCTGCAATTAGTTCCCTTTTTAACTCTATAAGTTTAAGTTTATTGGAAAAAAATAAAGTCTCTCTAAGTTGGATAACATGTTTTGATTAATTGATTTGCTTCTCATGTTCTCTGTTATCATACAGGACAAGTTCAATTAGTAGCCCTGCCTTAACTGCTACACCAAAATTGCCATCTGAGATAACAGGGAAGACTGTTGAGGAGGTACTTCATGATTCATCCATTTTTCTCACTGCACCTTTGTCTCTTGGGTGATATAAATGTGTATTATTAATCTCTTTCAATGCACATGTCCTGGAGAGTTATTATCTTGTGATGTCGTTTTTATGATCCACCTTATTTTACAATGACAAATATATATCACTAGCTGCCCTCTGGCAAGAGGAGAATGAAAGAGAGCTGGGATTTTTGTTTTATCAACCACAGAAATAGGAAATTCCTTGTAGGATGACCCTGAAAGTTTGCTTACCAGTTTAATGTTTATTCATGAATTTCTTCTCAAATTCTGTATTTTAATGAAAGGAAGAGAAAGATATGAAAGGGAATTTTATGCCTCTAGGATCTAATGTTGCTACTTTTAACCCACTGCTCTCCCACTACCTTGTTATTATAGTACTGTTATTGGGCTTATATACATTTTATGCCCTTTTTTGGTTTCTGTTACTTTGTTCATTTGTTTTAAACATGCATTTATTTTCTTTGAAGATCATCAAAGAGTGGAATGCTGAACTGCAAGAGCGTACTGGGAAATTTAGGAAACAAGCTACTGCCATAGCTGAGTGGGATAAAAGGATCTTGCAAAATCGTGATGTTCTTCTTCGGCTTGAGGTAAATTTTTATAATTTATCGACAAAATAAATCCTACTTTTCAATGAGATAAAATAATTTTAGTATTGTCTTGTGCCTCATGGATGTTATCAAGTGACATGGTCTCATACCATCTCATTTGTTTTTAATCAAGAATACCTATTATCATTCTGTACATTTGAATTAATTGTTATAAACTGAGTGATGTTTCTGATAAAAGCCTCATGCTTCATGAATGCCAACCATTTGTGTCCATCTAAGGCTCTGTGTCACCTATGTATAATTTTTTGATCAGATTGAAGTGGCAAAAGTGGTTGAGACCCAAGCTAATTTGGAACGACAGTTGGAGTTAATTGAGACTCATCAACAGGAGGTATTTTATTAAGCTCTTCATTTCCTTTTTTTTTCCTTTTTCTTATATGATTGTAGATTTACCTATTTATCCATCCCTTTCATCAAATATTTGGCAGTAGATAAATTCACTAACCATACCTATTCAATTTGCTGTTGATGTACTTCGTGTGCTCTTGTTGGTGGTCAATAACTACAATGAACATCTGGCTAATTATTATTCAATCCTCTTAAAGACATTAACTTGCTGTACATCAAATCCATAAATTCATTATTGAGCCAGCCACTATCATCCTCTGAATCACTCTTCCTAAACCTATATGTGAAATCCAAACTTGTCCATCCATAGTAGACTTTCTTCCCAACAGGTTAATTGAAATATGACACATCTCCCTGTTCGCTAGTTTATCTGGAAGCCTACCTGACTTGTAAATCAGTCTCTTATGCTCCATATGTCTGGCCATTACCTTTATTTGAACCAAGCCCTTTTGAAGAGATCCATACTGGAACCTTAAGTGCATCAACAAAGACTCTGGAAAAGATTGAAGAATGTCTGGCCATTACCTTTATTTGAACCAAGCCCTTTTGAAGAGATCCATACTGGAACCTTAAGTTCATCAACAAAGACTCTGGAAAAGATTGAAGATTTAGGTCTGTCTATAAAGGCTGGAAAATCCCTTTATTTGTGTATTTTGGATATTTGGGCCTTTCATAAATTTGTGCTTAGTTCTAGTTTGGTCCTGTCAATTTTTGATGGGCCTGCTTGAAGTGTTTCTAACCAGAGCTTGTAAAGCTTAAATCTGAACATTTTTTTTTTTTTGAATGGTCTCATTTACTTTTTTTCTCTATATTGTTAGGTTGACAAGGCTTTGCAAAGTGTTGAAGAAGAAGCTGAGCGCATTTACAAGAATGAGCATGAATTACTTCTTGATGATGAAGCTGCATCGACTAGAGATGCTATGTGAGAACTCTGTCTTTGCTTTCCTTTTGCATTCACATGGTTAGCCTTTTGTAGGCTGGGTCTACCCTTCATATTCTGATTTGTTCACTAATTGTTGATTAGCCTGTCTTAAGAATCATTTTATCAATAAGATGTGAAATATGTTGGATATAACAAAGTTAAAGTCACCGTATTTTTCTTGTTTGAAAACTGATTTTTTTAAAAATTTATTTAGGTCGCTGGAATGCGCTTTAAGAACTGTACTTTTTAGTATCCTCCCACCTTGATCAGCATCTGTTTTTTCTTTTGGTTTATTTTTCAGGTATGAGCAGGCTGAATTTATAGAGAGGGAAATGGAACAGATGACAGAACAGATAAAATCAGTAATTCAGACACTCAATGCCAACCAGGTAACAGTCTTCATTTTTATAGTTTACTTGTCAATTAACTTTTTGAAATAAACTAATACATGATGCTTCCCATATGATTTGTCAGGGTGGCGAACTTGATGCAATTGATGGGATGACTCCATTGGACATGGTTGTCCGAATTCTCAACAATCAACTAAGTTCCTTAATGTGGATTGATGAAAAGGTACATCTTTTATCCTGATGATATCTTAAAAACAATGTGATGTTTATTTAATTGAGTTTTCACCATTAAGTGTGTCCAGGAAGATTCTCATCACTGCTGGCATTGTACGCTTATCCTTTGTGATCGTCCCTGTTTTTTATTTTTTTTTATGTAAAGAATCCAAAATCCAAATTTTGTGGTGCTTTTGTTTCAATTTACTTTCCACTGGAAGAACACTGATCTCTACTTAAATCTCAAAACAGGCTGAAGAGTTTTCTTCTCGAATTCAGAAGCTTGCTAACCAAGGTTCTACTGCTGAACGACAATTGGTGGGTTTAAAATTTTGACGTCTTGACCATGGAGGTATATTGCCCCCCGTTTCTTCTCAAAGTTGATTTCTGCCTATTTAAGTTCATTGTGGATGAAAAGTTCTTTGTAAATGCAAATTCACGGTGCATTGCATACAAATGTAAACTTTAATGAGAATTGATACCTTCTGAATTGATTTGCCATCAGACTACTTTTGTTTGACCCGATTGCTTCCGAAGGAATCTTAACTTGGCTTGCAGCTCCATATGTAGTGGGTGGAAAAATCCTTTCGGTTGGAAGATGGTACTAGAACAGAGTAACCCCTTCATTTTGTTGGGATTTCGGTCAGATTCTTCTACTCTATTAGTTAGGGTTTGTGCGTGCATGGGGGTGATTGTAGCATTGCTTCGTTGTGTATGTTTCGAGGAAAGTAATGGAAATGAGAGTAATGGGAAATGTAATTGTCGAGCTCCTCTTCTTTCTTTGGATCCTAAAATTAGAAATATAGAGGAGATTATATCTTTAAATTTTCGTTCTGGTTCATGAAACTGTTTGGCTCACATTCGGAGGAAAGTAAATGACAGAATCAAAATCACCCCGGCGGCCCGAAGAGCACGTGGTTATCGTGCCTTGACTCTTCTAATGAAAGAATCATATAGTTAATTGGTAAAAATAATATTTGTTTTGTTTTCCATCATGTATACAATGAGAACTGATTTCCCCGGCCACCTTCAACCATGGAAAATTAATTTCATTTCTTTTCTTCTTCCCACTATCTTCTCTTGTTGTCTTGCTTTTTTTGTTTGATAGTCTTGAGACTTGCTAGCTATTTTTTAAATACTTGAAAATTTATTAAAATATTTTTTATTTTTTAATATTAAAACCAATTTAAATGTATTTTAGGCTTCAAGAACAAAAGCCAGTACAAACACTTGCTTCAAATCATCCGTTCAGTGATTATTTTTTGTTTTTAAGATTTAATGTTTTTGTGTTTTGAAAATATTTTTTTTGAATTTAAATTAATTTTTTAAATTTTTTTAAATTATTTTGATGTCAAGCAAATTAAAAAACCGTCGAAGAGCGCTTCGTGTTGAATTTCAGTAGAAGATGGGACTCATCATGAGAGCACGCGATTGAAGTTTCCATGTGTTCTTTTCTTTCCCCTTAATTTTTCATGTAGCCGTTTTGGCAAGCAATTGAAGTTGACACCAGAGTTGCGCAAGGATGGGTTCTCCATGCAAGAGAGGCAATCGAAGCTTCATGTTCAATGCAGAAAACAAACCCCATTTTTTCAAGATAATTCTCCAAGAAATTGTTAATAATGGAGAAGCTTCCATGTGTTCTTTTCTTTCCCCTTAATTTTTATAGAAAGAGTATGGAAAAAGGGGAAAAGAAAGGAATTTCAGGCATTTGACATGCAAATGCTGCAATTTTTGTCATGCTTGTAGGTCTATTCGACTCAATTTCTTGATGATGAATTATTTTTTCATGATTTCCCATTAAAAAGCAGTAAGATTTCGACAAGACAGCCGAGTTTTGTTGAGTTTAAAAATCCCTTCCTTTTTTTTTTTGGTTTGTTGTGGTAATTTCTTGCTCAGGATCTGCATCTGCTATGGTCTTGCTTGGCATTTCATGTTGTTAGACTAGGTTTTTGAAGCTTTTATCAGGGGACTCGAAAGAAGTTCTTGAGATTGCATGGAAAAGGTCTGTCAAATAAGGTACTCCCTGAGGTCCCTAATGGTACAGTGTCGGAAGTAGAATTGTTTAAGAGTGATGGTAAAAAATGGTTACAAAATGGCCGGAGTGAATTTGCTGGGCATTGCTCACCGGCCCTCGATCGGGTCCTTTCAGGTTTTTGAATATAAGACAAGACTGCTATGGAAATAGACTATTCATTCGGCATAACAGATGCTTCCTTCTCACTTGAACCCCGTTCATTAGCGATCAAAGTATAGCAGCAACCATTGTTGCTTGTTAGGAGCTGTAGCAGACGGCTTCTTCTAGCAGAAGAGGCAAGAATCTCTCATTGTTTACACCACTAAAAAATAAAATTGTAACAAAAATAACGAATGATGTTGTAAAGAATCAGAAGCTCGCGACTATCTGTAGAAAGTTAGAATAAATGAGAGAGAGATTATTCTATAGAGCAAAACATATCTCCTTTGATTAAATGATATAAATAACTTTTGATTGCCTTGAGTTTTCATAAGTTTGACACTATTTTTATAGTAATTGTAACTTAGGTGTTCGGTTCGGTTATTGTTTTTTTTTAAATAATTATAATTTTTGGTTTGTTTGCTATTATTATAAAAAAATTAACCGAATCGAAAATATTGATCCCTAATTGGAATAAAGTGTTAAATATTATTCTTAGATTATGACACCAAAATAACTTAGTAAAAATAAACTGAAATAAATTATAAAGTTTAATTCTCAATTAAAATTGATATTAAATGATAAAATAAAAACACAATAAAAAGTCAGTCAAGTTAAACACTATTTATTGGCCGTGAGGTCAAAATAATATAATAAAAAGTAAATAAAATAAATGATGAACTTTAATTTTTACTCAATTTAATATTAAAAAATAAAATAAAATAAAAAAACAATAATTATAAAAAAAATCACAACATAGCACTATTCCAATAAATATTGTTTTGTGAAGAAGGTACACTAAAACTATTTTCTTTTAGTTTATAGTTAATAATTAATAATACATACATTTAAAATGACAATAATTTTATTTCACCGGTCATGGTTATATACAAATCAGTTCTTCCATTAAACTGGGCAAGAAAACACACACAGAGGAAGTGACCTCTTATGTTATTTTGACAAGTTTTTTTTATATGTAAACCCTCTTTTTTTTTCTGATTGTTTTTTTAGACTTTTTCAATTTATTTTTATACATGGGATCTTACGATTTTATGGTCTGGGCCCACAAAATGACTAACAGCACCTAAGTTTAGGGCGCAACTAAACTAAGCCCAGTTAGTGCCGCTAGTCCCCACCCAGAGATATTATGAGCCCAACTTGACCCAAAATCAGATAAGATCTGACGGCTAGGATTAACTTTCCGATACATAAAAAAACTAGGGCATCCCACCTCCCATTAATAAGCCTGGGAGGAGAAGAGGGGGAGCCGTTGTCGACGTCCGCTGCCACAACAATGGGTAAGAAAGCATTCATCTCTTTCTAAAAATACTCGCAGACTGTTTTTTCATTCCGTTTCATGTTTTAAGCTTTAATTCGTTCTCTGTAGTATTTTGGTTGATTCTATTTATCTAGTTCATAAAATATTTTGTAACGATGAACTTGATCTTGTTGATATTATTGAACTTAATGACTGAAGGGTTTACATTATTCGTTAAATCATGTCGAAAAAAGAATGTTTTGTGATGGATTAGTGCATTAATCACTGTGTGTTTGTCCGCTCGACATTTGAAATAGGCCTATGAAGCCGGTTTTCTTTCCTGGTCTTTTGGTGTTGTCGTTGTTTGAATACTATTAGATTAAGAATAGAAACATGGGTTCTGTCATGCTTAGAGTTTTGAATTATAGGATCTGGGGCTTAAGAATGAGTGTGGTGATATTTAGGGGCTTACAAGTATGTTTCGGAGCTATGGAGGAAGAAACAGTCAGACGTCATGAGGTTTCTGCAGAGGGTTAGGTGCTGGGAATACCGTCAACATTCTTCAATTGTGCGTGTCACACATCCTACTCGTCCTGATAAGGCTCGCCGTCTGGGTTATAAGGCAAAGCAGGTGAAGGTTTTGTTTGTTGTTAATTCCATCTATGTAGTTTGGCTTTCATGGTGCTGGTGATTGAGTTAGTAATTACATTATCTGGTGCACCTCTACTTGTTGATGTTATACACTGTTTTTTCAGGGGTATGTGGTCTATCGTATTCGTGTGAGACGTGGTGGTAGGAAGAGGCCTGTTCCTAAGGGTATTGTTTATGGAAAACCAACAAACCAGGGTGTTACGCAGCTCAAGTTCCAGCGTAGCAAGAGATCTGTTGCCGAAGAGCGTGCAGGAAGGAAATTAGGTGGTCTCAAAGTTCTCAACTCATATTGGATTAATGAGGTTTGTTACAAGTTCATTTTTGCTTGCTCTTTTCCACTTTCCATGATATGTTAAGAGGCATTAGCATTACAATATGATTTATAATGACTTGATGAGGATCCTATTTTTATGGAAGCTTGTTTGATGTTCAATTGAATCTAAGAGTGTCCCAATGTTATTTAGTTGGCAAGTGAGATAAGAGGGTATAATGACTTGATGAGGATCCTATTTTTATGGAAGCTTGTTTGATGTTCAATTGAATCTAAGAGTGTCCCAATGTTATTTAGTTGGCAAGTGAGATAAGAGGGTCATAACATAATAAGCTTGTGCTGACTCACCAAGACTTGCTGAAGCCCTTTTCATATTTCTTAGCCTTTATACGTGTTAGCTTGTACTCTAAAGCTAATTTAACCTTCACCTTTCAGGATTCCACTTATAGATATTTCGAAACTTGTGCTCCCTGAGTTTGAATGCAAGCATGCAGGACTATCTTTTGAAACATTTTTGGGCCCCATCCATTTGCAAGTACACATGACAGCCATGTGAAATTGATAAGTGTTTGAAATAATAATTACTTGGCAAAGCGAGATGAGAGGTGATAAACTTGCACTGGCTATATCAAGATCTTGCTTCCTCCTCATCTCTCTTAAGCTCTATACCTGTTAGCGTGTTTTTTTTTTTTATCAAACTAGCATAACTTGAAAAATAATTAGCAACATAGCATAAATGATGCCACTATTGAACAGGACAATCTTTAGCTCTGTCCCCCCCCCCCCCCCCAACAACGCAATTTAATAGGTTATGTTCTTTAATGTATAAATGTTTTTGGTTTTATAGTTCAATTTAAAATAATACTTATCATCTTAGATCAAAACTGATTCATTATTGATGTCATTCTATTCTCAATATTTGTTTGTTTTTTAATTAGTTCTTTATTGGAATTTTTTTCCTAAAATTTTTGAGTCATCAAAACTACTTATTTATTAATGTCATTTTATTCCCAATTTTTTTTAATTAAATAATACGTTCTTTTGTAATTCAAAATATCTAATCATTTTCATTTTATATCATTTTCAATTTAAATTTCAATAAGACTACTGAGTTTGTTAAATTGAAAAGGATTTGTAATAAAAATGATTGTTGTAGTCAATTTAATTTTCAATGGCTCCTTGGTAAATTAATTAGTTAATAATTTATAATAAAATCATATCGAAATTTATCCTTTTTCAATGACTCCTGAGTTTGTTAAATTGAAAAGGTTTTGTAATAAAATAATTTGGTTTGATTTGCAGAGGATTACGAAACCATTATATATATGTATATATTTCAATTTATTATCTTGTTGTTTACAAGCTATGTGGCTTGGCTGCATGGTTTTCACTAGTGCATCTGTAATTATTATCCTGCTAATTATTTTTCAAGTTATGCTAATTGTCAATTTTCATCGTGTTACTTTCAATAAAAAAAACTTGTTAGCTTGTCAATAGCTGATTTAACACACTTTTCAGGATTCCACTTACAAATATTTTGAGGTCATCTTGGTCGATGCCGCTCACAATGCTATTCGCAATGATCCAAGGATCAACTGGATCTGCAATCCTGTCCACAAACACAGGGAGCTTCGTGGTCTCACATCTGCTGGAAAGAAGTACAGGGGTCTCCGAGGAAGGGGGCACTTGCACCACAAGGCACGGCCTTCGAGAAGGGCAACATGGAAAAGGAACCAAACTCTTTCACTCCGCCGGTATCGGTGATTGCGCGGTCATCTATTTGGTGTTTCTGCTTCCCCGTGGACTTGGTGCTTTCTGCAGACTTTGCCATGAGATTATTATGATCGCTTATTACTGTTTGCTTAGTACAGTATATGCTGCATTGGATGTAGCCTTATTTTGGTAAAAGTTTATTCACTTGTAAGACTGTATACCCTTGACTTTATGGCAGTAGCTTTTTGTTGGATGATTGGATCGCCCTCATTGACTTATCTTGTTTTTTAGTTGAAGGAAGAGCAGATGATTTGCTTTTGAGATCAATTTTATAACCGGTTATTTGATTGAAATGATACCCCATCCACCGAGGAAAAAACATCGCCATATGGTCAAGAGATTTTTAGGATTTAATTTGAATCAAATGTCATTCGCTGGGGCTAAAACCGATTATGGTTTTTCATATTTTTATTTTTCTTACATATCATTCTTGCGATATTTTGGTTTCCCCCCCCACAATGTTTCAATCATTTGGTTTCTACCTCGTCGATGGAGTGAAAGTTGTCTATTTTCTTCTTTTAAATTAATTCTGTTCTGATCAACCAATACCCTCCTCTTAGGAAAGAAGGTCGGCACGCACCGGTTTGGTTCCACCAATTTCATCTCGCATTGTACATGGTTAAAATGTTGTCTCATTCAGAATGCTTTTGTGTGCTGTAATTGCCGGACATTTATTGTTGAAATTATCCAGCAAGGCAGAGCTTTATCAGTGTTCGTCCTGTGGGTTTGTTTGACTGTTTGCCATTGTATTGACGTTGTTATGCACTCCAAGTTCAAGTTGTCAGTAAAAACAATGGTAATATTATTATTTTTTTATTGGAAAATACAATGGTAAATGACTTGCAATTTAAAAATTTATACTTCAACTTGATAAAATATTGGATCTTAGTATATGTTGGCAAATCCAAAAGGAGGGTGAATTTGAGGAGTTGGGATTTTGTTTTTTAAAAAAACTGATAATCTAATCAAAGGTTTGGAGTACTCCATATGATGTATCAATTTATTTTTAATTTACGGAGATCAAAATCCAAAAGAATATGATTCAAAAACAAAACAATCATTTATTTTAAGAAAAACAAACAGTTGAAGTTAATGGCATAACAATATCAAACAAGTACATAGATGTTAAGCATTTTAAAATTTGCTTATAGATGCATAAAACTAAATGTTTTCACTTCATAGGTCAAGCGTTTTGGTTCCCTAGCTGATTTGATCTTCGTGGCTTCACTCATATGAAGCTTAGTAATATATATGAAGATTATGCAGTGTTCTCCCAGTGAATTTCTATTGTATTGTTAAACTCTTCAATCGTTGCACATAACTTAAATTTGAGCCCCTCCCTCTACTACTGGAAAGAACTTTAATTCTAATGCAAGTGATATGTTACAATAGATGACGAAAGCTCCAACCACATGCTGTGCTTGGGCGAACTTGAAATCGACAAGTTTTAACACCATTCACAGCTCTAATAACGTTACAAAATGATGGCCAATAAAGGTTTATTTGAACTTATTTTGGAAGCTACTCAGTCCCAGAACACATGCATCGTATGTTCTTACAATAATCTGAGACAGTAGAAGGCCTGTTTCAATCTTCCTTTCCATATCTTTTCCTCATCTTTCAAAAACATGATAGTTAACAAAGAAAGCCCCTTTGGGCAGTAATTACATAAAAGCTTCTCGTTGTTTTGTTGGAAGGTCTAGATCAGGTTCGGATTCACTAAGTGGAGAGAAATAGCGGTCCACCATATCCTCAGACACTTGTTCCAGGCTTGGAGGATTCCACTGCATATTTCAAAATGCATGATAAATACAATTACTTAATACTAACACGCCCTTAATTTAAATAAATGATGCTAGTGTTGTTGTACTGCAACTGATGATTTCAATAATCCATGAGATAACCTTTCTAGTAGTGTAGCACATTATCTTGGAGTTACATTCTGCAGTAATTAGGACTGTCAAATTCCATCTTGGTGTAAACTATAAGTAGTAAATTTTCCATCCATACCTTTGGTGCCATGTCCTTGTCCACCATTCGCGCCCGAACCCCCTGACAAGGTAAAAAATACACCACAAAATTAAGCGGTAATGACTAAAGAATCTGAAATATTATTCAATTGAAAGATAGATTACATTTTATACCTCGCAAAAATCACCAGAGATTTGCTTGGATATTCCTTGTAGGCTCATTCGATATTCACGAACCAAGCACTGATCGAGTGTCTGAAATCTACCTTCTTGTATCTGAACTAGTTGATGTAAGTGGCTTGGATCATGATAATGAAATGATTTTAGAGAAAGTCAGCCAGATGATGAAAGTTCAGGGACTCACAGATCTCAAGGCAACCTTCAAGCTCAATGGCGACGCTTCTTTAAGTCTTCTTATAGTGGAACTGCACCATGGATCATTTGTTTCAGCAGCTCCCCTTTCCTGAGAGAAATGGTTATCTAAAATCATGATAACAATTTTTGCTGGATAAAAGATTATTAGAATTTACTAGCATAGGGCCAGTGTGTTGCCATGGGTCTGTTTAAAAAAAATGTTAAAATATTTTCAATTAAAGGTCAAATATATTAAAATCAAGTTTGAAAAAAAAATTATATATGCAAATGATGTAAAAAGTTAGCACATCGAATGGATCAATCACTCATAATTCTATAGCATCAAGAGTTTGTTTTTATTTTTCTATTTGTTACATGTATTTAAAGAAAACCAAAAAACCACGGCAACCCTTTTTTTTTTTAACTCTAAGCTCACTTTATTTTTTTATGGACAAGTCTTGTCGTCCCACTCATCCCGCTCATTAATTTTCCTCTATTTTTTTAAACGATGACCTTGTTGAATGAATTTAGAGTTGGTAAACTAAAATGAAAAATGACATAAAAAAGCCTCAACATGTAGGGAATATATTAAATAAATTTAAAGTTAGTGGACTGAAATAAAAATGAAAGTAACATACCTGACATATTAATGTATATGAAGGAACCAAATCACATATATTAAAATTTTAACTAACGTGAATTTAATTACAAAAGCGACTTAAATTTTTTGGGGGGAAATTGCATTGATTTGACCTGTATCTTTCAAGCTAAAAGCCTGGGTTACTGTAGATTTAGGGATGATTTTGGCTAAATTAAAAGTTAAAGGACCAAAGCGAAAAAAATGACAGCCCAAGCACTTAAATTGATTCAGAAAACTACGTTTTGGGGACTTTATATGCATTCATATCCTTTTTCACCTAAAATGAATTGTAGGATCCATGTTTCCTTTTAGTAGCTGGGATATTTGTAATTTATAACAATTAGCGTTTACTTCTTCTCCTTGGATGGGGTTGGGGGAAGGTGGGGAAATAATGGCTTTCCAGGGAAATCTGTTCAGCGGGCTGTATTTTAATGGGCAGTACTTGGGCTTGCTAACAGCTATTCCAAGATAAAAGCTGGCAGGACCATCAGTTTTTTCAGTCCTTCACGAGGAGTCAAAAGAAGGGGCAGTTGACAAATCTTCAAGATTTCACACCTCGAAAGGTTTTTAACTCAGTTTATACACATAAGTGATGGAGTTCAAATTTTCTCTATGATCAAAAGGACTCCTGAGTTAGAATCTAGCTATCAATTTGGCAAATCTCCATAAAACAAAGGTATATCCCCCTAAACAAGAACTTCTAAAGAGTCAAGTCCCAGTGTAAGGTTAGTAAAAGAATCTTTCCTTTCATTTTATGAGCCCATTCTTTGCACATCATATCTGTCTGCTTAGTCCTTTGTCTCCAAATTCTCTCCCAAAAACAACAATTTCAAAGGAACCATAGCTGGAGAAGGAAAACTTCCAATTGTTCTCGGGGAGCGATCTATATATAAAGATTCTATTATGTGAACATTTGATTGGATTTATTGTTCTGGGTCAAGGAAAACATGTGACTATCAGAATACAATCTTACCAGAGCATCAAGGATTTCTTCAACTGTGTCATGGCTGAAACATTTATCGACCATTTCAATCCTAAGCAAATAAGACAATATAAGGTCAACTGAATAGATTATCATATTGTTAAACACGGGTAGCTTTTACTTCTTCTTTTCCAGAAGATGGGAGGGTTAGGTTTTGATGCATATGCCACAATAGGCAAATAATATTCTAGAGTATGCTACAAAATGAAAATGAAAGACAATTTATTACCTGTGAAGTACACTTGTCTTATCTGGATAGGTAAGGTCACCATATTGTTCTAAAGAAGTTTCAATGACGGAAGGATCATTAGTGACCAGTTTCCCAAGATGATGTTCAACTAAACCAAGTTTCTACAGAATCAAAAGAAACAACATAGGATAATGTCATACAATCAGAACGGAGAAATAAATTAAGACAAAACAAGAAAAGGTTTCACAAGTATTAACTTCGCTATTTGTATAGTGTGTAGCTAGGCCACAAGCAATCATTTCTGCTCCATTAAGCATTTCTCCAGTTAAAGCCAAGTACTCACCTGCAAACAAGAATACACCTTATGCCATACTCATACTAAAGTATATTTAAAGTAGGTTTAAGAAAAACAATTTAAGTTGCAGTTTTTTTAAAATAGATTTTTGCATGTAAAATTAATGAAAAACAAGGTATTTTAGCTTCTATAAAACCAAGGTTGGAAAACACAATTATGTATGGCGCAGAGTACAAAAGGCATAAGCTATTTGGCTAACCAAACAATTTTTTCTACGTGGTTGGGCAAATAAAAAATGCTACCACAAAACCTTATGGTCTCTTAGTTGTTAATCGGTAAAGTTTGGCAGGCTATAGACAAAGATGTTTTCTTATAAGCCCATAAAAAAAGGGATTTAAGAAAAAATAGAAATGCATCCAGAAGAAGAATTGAAATATAAAATAAAAGTTCAGTTACAGTATCTAATAACACCACCCAAGAAAGGAAAAGTGCAGCAAGAGTACCTAAGTGACCAGGTAGATGCGAGAGGAAGAAGGATGCTCCAGCATCAGGGTGGAATCCAATCAGAGTTTCAGGGGTTGCGAAAACCTAAGTTGCAAAATTTATATAGCCATAAACAATTAAGTCAAATAGATATGCTAAACAAGTCGCTGTTTTCACATTCACATCACTGGATATAGGAAAGAAAGCATCACTAATACACACTTACTGAATGTCATGACCACCAGGATACAGAAACAAGGTTTAAAATGAGATTTCCTTCTTAATACAGGATTTATGGGATTCATATGGGCAACTCAAAAACAAGCTGGTCCCTTATCAATAAAACATTTAGCAAATAACAAGCTGCATGGCCATAAAACACAATGGACACACTGAAAACTTTCTTTCTTCTTCTTTTTGTTTTGAGAAATGACACCGAAAACTCTAGATGGGCTGAAGTGCCAACTTTCATGATTATTGGCATAAAAGAACTCCGTAGTGACATGTGCATCCATGAACATAACACAAGGATACAAAATTAGCTTTGGATAAATTTAAATGGCAGCAGGGGGGTAAATATACAGCATTATTATTATTATGCAATCAATACTTTTCTACTACATACAGTTTTATCCGTTGCTAGTCGAAATGTTCCAGGGATTGAAACTCCAGTCCCACCTCCCATGGTAATGCCATTCAAAATAGCCACCTACAATGAAATTATCACTCACCAATGTAACCATGCTGATAACTTACGAACACAAGTAAACTTATAGATAAGATATCAGCCACATTTCCTTGAGTTATTAATCAACCAGTGTGATTATACTGATCACCTACAAGGAACCTCCATGTAGTCAATATCAGAGCAGCAAAAATTGACACTGAAATGTAGAAAACCAGACTCAAAATCCAGCAATCTATACAAGTTGTATGATTTAGAGTCTAAATCATACAACTTGGTAGCGACTGTTTTTCAAAGTGTTTTTCACTTGAAAATCCATCAAAAGAATGTTTTTTTTTTTAAATATTTTTAACATCAGAATAATAAAAAAAACACCAAAAAAATAACATTTTGAAGCATAAAAAAAATTCCACACAATCAAGTCTTGAATACTTACATGTGGCTTCAAATATGTACCTAATACGTATATGAATGTATATAAAGTCCCAAAAAAATTCTTGCACGCTTCCCATTTCCCTGCATTGATTGAAACAAATATCAAGCAGCTGAATAAGCATGATTACAATAATATTTTCAATACGCATGTATGAAACTCTGATCTCTTACCCTGGTTCAATAGGTGATAGAGATTAACAATATCTCCACCAGCAGAAAATGCCCTGCCACTGCCCTTCACAATTTCAAAACAAACACAACAGTATCCCTTAGCACAGATTAAAGCACAACCAATCAAGAAAGAAGAAGAAACACAGCTGAAACAAAAAGGGAGGGGGGGAATCTTACCTTTAATGTAACAAATCCAACATTTGAGTCTTTCTCCCAAGCTTTATAGAATTCTAACAATTTAGCACCCTAAAAAAACCAAAATTAAACGAACCCGATTTAGAAAGAAACAATTTTGAATCAAACCCAGTTCGAAAAAAATACTCACCATATTAGTATTCAGAGCATTAAGAGCTGAAGGTCTATTGAGAATGGCACTTCTTGAATTAGCTTTGTCTTCAACGAGTACCTACCCCAAAAGGAACCCAGGTATTAAACTAGACAAGAAAAAAAAAAAGCACATGCAATCCAAACAGGATTAGTCTTTTAAACAAAAGAACGAAGAGAGAGAGAGAGCGAGAGAGAGAGAGAGAGGGAGGGAGGGAGAGGGAGACTGACTTGGTTTTCAAAATCATCAGTTGGGGGAGAAGAAGAGAGGCTTCTGCTGTGTTGTAGGAAATTTGGGAGAGAGCTATGGGAAAGATTAGATTTCTTATGGTTACTGCAGCGTCTAATCAATAGAGGCGCTGCTGCTTTCAAACCCTGCATTGGTGCTTTGCTTCCTATCGTTTCAATTCTTGTTCTTCATCTCTATTAGAACTGGGGGGCGTGAAAATTGAACCCTTTTGGGTTATGAGCTAATTTTGCATTTTCTTTCTTCAAAGAAAGCGTTGATTATAACTTAATCTCTGTATTTTAAATAATTAATTAATTAGTTCTTATAAGTTTGGAACTCTATATTTATTTATTTTAAAAAAAAAATCATCTATAAACTAGTTCTTTTATCAATTTTGTGTTTTTATTTTTTAATTTATTTTGTTTTTTAAGATGAAAAGAAATGGAGAAATAAGATTGATGATTTTTTTAATTCTTATAAGTAAATTAGATGCTGTGCTATGTAATTAATATAGTAGATCTTTAGTGTTAGTTATTTTTATTCCTATTTAGTTTACTAGATTAGATATAAGATTGATAAATTTATTTTTCTATTTAATTAAGTATCTTTATAAAAATTCAATAATTATCAATTTTTTTTTCTCAAGATAGATAGGTGACCATTATAAATAAAGTTATATAATTTATATCTTGTAATAATTTTTAATTATTATTTTAATTTATATTAGTTGGCAATATAGCCCATTAACTTGAGATGGTTCGCCATTAAATAACTAGAAGAGGTAGTTGCAAAATTAAATGAGCTTGTGTAGAAGAGAAGATTTTCATTCTTAAAAAAATATAGAGTTAAATTATAGAATTAACTTGGTGTCGATAAAAATATCGAAGCAAGTTGAAGAATTATAATTGTCTCTTTGAGGTTTCTAAAATTTTGTTTTGTATCTTGCGCTGCAGGAGTTATAGCTACTACGGATCCTATCGAGGCTTGCATGGGTGTCAACATTAGGCTTAATAATGATCATAACAGAGCATTAGGCCAAATCTCGGAGAAGCTGGATGTACAGGTTAGTGATGTGAAGAATGTCATTATCCGGCCAATCATTCTTCAACTCAGTACCCAGATATCAACCACACAACTGTAAAAACCAGCAGTGGAGAGAAACCTGTCAGAGAACTTGTCTCTGACGATGAATGGTGATCAAACCCAAAGCTTCTGACCTCTTTAATATTCTTATCGCATTTCCATACGCTCCAAACATCACTTAATCTTTGAAAATTTACAGTAAATTCATGTTTTGATTGATTTTTTTTTATTGGAAATTGCAGTCGTAGAGTGCTCTTTTTTTGCTATTTTTTAGTGTTTCTTGCTTTCAGGGAACATGGCTTCCATGGGGGTATGTTCTGATGGATCTTATGGGATTCAACCTGGCCTTGTATATACTCTTTTCCATGTTCCTGCGAGAAGGGCATATGGCCCATCGTGCAGGGTAATTTCTACTTCTTACCTTTCTCCTTTTTAAGTTCATGCTTTGTATGGATCTATTCTGTCAGCATTTTCTGTGAAACTATGTAAACTCTAAGTTACAAATAGGAAATTCAATTTTCAGGGAGAACAACTACATAAAATGACCCCTTAAATATTTCGTTAGAGCCCGACTCCTCTGTTCATAACAATATCAGGACTCAATATTGACGAGTTCTCGAGGGCGAAGATGGAAGCAACAGCAAGAGAGCTTATGGAGGAGAAATCATTTGAAGTTTGGAGTTTTTTAATGGCCTGGTTGGTTGCTGAGAAAAACATAGGAAGCAAGAATGAGAAGTATTATTTTTTATTTAACTCCTGATTTTAATCCGTTCTTAACCTTGATTTAGAACTTTAGGGTGTCTGATCATTGACATTTCAGAAATTACAGTACAAAATCACAATATTTTCAAAAGCCAAACATACCCTTAAAAAGAATCTAAGGAATCCTGAAGAAATTTAATATTTCCTTTTATCTCAATATTCTTTGAACTGATTATTATTGAAGAAACAGGGAAATGAGTTGAGCTTTGGAATTAACAATTTCCTGGATAGGACAGCAGGCCATGGTCTTCTTCCAACGATTGCAAGAGGGTTCATGTTACGCCCAGATTAGCCCGTAATTCTGCACTTGCTAGGTCAATCTGCCGAGTCCTCGAAAGGGGGTGGAAATTGAAATGATTGGTGCTGTCTTTCCTCTGCTCCAAGGTGCAACTCTTACTTTAATGGTTTAGCTGGATACAGATTTGACAGGTACTGGCATGGAACTGTGGAGTTTCCTACTTCCTTTGTTTATGGTTCCACCGGTATAATTGCAAAAACTGATGCCATTGAAGCTTGTAAAGGTATCACTTAAGCTTTTGAATTGAATTGGTTCTTTGATATTTGTCGATGTTATATCACTATAATACCAATAAGATCTTAAAAAGCTTAGCATTTGGACTGTAATCAATCGGCAGGCTCTAAATCACGTCTTTTAATGCTCTTCTGATATTCTATTTCTCGCCAAAGTTGATGCCTTTTACGTTGCTAGAACTTGGCAGGTCCTAATGCACTCGTCTTGAAAGAATCTGCTCCTTCAATCCTGGACAAAAAAACACCGCATGCCTCACAAGGCTCGACCGCAACAGAGCCCTGAGCCGCATATCTGACAGGTTAAATGTTCATGTCAGTGATGTGAAGAATGTAATAATATGGGGAAATCGCTCTTCAACGCAGTATATATTCAGATGCCAGTTATGCCACTGACAGCACAGAGAAGTTGGTCCGAGAACTTGTCGCCGATGATCATTAGTAGGCTCAAGTTTCTAGCCTGCTTTACTTTCATTCTGATAAACAAATAGCCAAAAAACGAACTGCGTCTATGAACGGTGTTACTTGGGAATCAATGGTGGTGAGAAAAACTTGTATTCGCTAACACAGGCACAGCCCTCATAGCGCGCGACTCACAGCTAATTGTTTTGGAAATTCTAGAGTATAACTACAAAAAAATTATCTTAATATTATCAAGTAAAATAATTAAATATATATATATATATATATAATAATTTTATTTATAAAAAATCACATTTTTAAACAGCAAAAATAAATTATGTATAACTACAAGCAAAACAAATACCTATATTATAAGCAATTATTTTATGGTCTGTTTGATTGAGTGGTTGATCTTGTTTTTCATTAATTTTTCTAGTATATTTAAATTGTTTTGATATATTAATGTTAAAAAAAAAATTAATATATTTTTGAGTAAAAATTATTTGAAAAACAATTTCTTCTACTTTCTCAAAAACATTCCCTTAAATGTTCGAGATAGCAGTAGTAAATAGTAATTACTTTTCAAACTATTTTTCACTTAACAATATATTATAATAATATATTTTTTGAGAATTAATTTTTTTATATTATTATATTAAAAAAATCTGAAAATAAAAAAAATATATTTTTAATTTAGTTTTTTATTCCAAATAAACACTTAATCGTGTCCTTTGGGAAATGAGAAAGAAGACTTATTTTTTATCGGTTCAGTATACGGGGGAAAGACTCGGTACTTGCTATAGCTCTTGTCACGACTGGCTCCCTAGCTATGTAGTGAACGGGTTGAAAACAAAAGACAGGTGATTCACGGTCAACCGGTCAATGATATTTATTATAATTATTTTTATTTTTTAAAAAAGATTGAAAGAAATCCTTTCGTTAGTTTTATACAAAGTCTAATTGAGTCAGTTGAATTATTAAAATTAAATTAATCAATTTTTAACATATTAATATCTCATCAGTTGAATTAAAATCTCAATTCAAATTAAATTTAGAGAAGGAGTTTTCGAGCCATCCCAAGTTTATCATTAGAGTTAATTTATTCTCCACAAAGACAGGGCTGTGAAGAAAAAAAATCATGTATGTAGTGGGATGTGGGCCCGTGTAATATAGATCTTGAAAGATACCCTGGGTAAGTAGCAGGCCTGTAGGTACTTAATTTGTGGTAACAGATTGAGCCCATGAGCCTAATGGGCTTCAATCATTAGGCTCTGGAAGCAAAATAGCAGCGATGAGCTCTAATGATTCTTCAAAACCCTAAAGCGCAAAACCCCAAGTTAATTTCTTACGTCTCCTACACGGACAAACAGTTCTTGCACTGATGATGCCGATCCGCTCCCCGCTTGCGCAAAGTCTGCACGCCTCTAACTAGTTAACTCTTAAGCCCTAAACTAGGGCTTTTACATATCCTTTTATAACCCAGAAAGAAATGGATGAAGGAATGCAGTAATTCCAACAAAGCTTATTCGAGCTCGAAAATGATGCCGAACATGTCCTATTAGCTCGAAATCAGGTAAACTTCAAAACCTTAAAAAAAATTCTTTCCAGAATCTATTGTTTTATTTCTTAGTAGGTAGTTGAAATGATAATGAGAGGAATGGAAACAGAGAAGCATTGACTGCATTAAGGAAGAGAACTCAGGCTACAAAAACTAGCATAAAATCTCTGTTTGAGTCTATAATGAAGGATATTGGGAATTCCCGATCAAGGGTTGCTCCTTTAATGAAAGGAATTTGTGGGACTTGTGGTTATCATGACGAGAAGAGAAAAAACTTGGATGACGTGTTCCAGGAAGTGATGCTTTTACTTCTATTCCATTTCATGCAGCCCACACTATCATGGAGAAAGATTTTTTCCCCTTTATTCTTGTTTAAATTAGGAAATGTTGGTTTTTCATTTTAAGGGAATTGCATATTTATGATGGGTTTTAATTTGATGAGTTGTCAATGTAGTCGAATTACTAATTGTTTTGGTTTATTGAGCACCATATGTTTTGGAAGTAAAGTTTGAAACTTGTCTTGTCATGTTTGTCGTTGGTTTAGCGTTTTAGATTTGTGCGCTGTTATAAAAAATAGAGTGGGTTTTCACTGTTTTCTGATTCTGTTTATCTTCTCAGAACACGAGGAATTTTTGGAATACATGGTTGCTCGAAATTTAGACTTGTAATAGGAAACGCATGGGAGGTTTTATTGCTTTGAGAACCTCGTAATTGAAGGTCTTATGTTGCCAATCCTCAACGAGGACTGATATAGCCTGTCAAACAGGGCCAAAAATAGGGCCTTTTTCTCTTGCTGGAGTTGGTAGATTGAGTATGCATTGCACCAATACTCCCAGCTTGGTGTTAGAACGTAGAACCCTGTTCAAGGAGGAACTAATTCTTCATGAAAAAAATTGTACATGTAGACATTTGATATGATATTATACAATTTTCCTCGTTCATGCAACATGCAGTTAATGCTCTTGGACCTGTATAATTGTGAAGGTGTGATTCATTATGTGAAACTCTGCGATGTTGGTGGCGTATTCCGAGGAGATTAATTTTGTACTACAGTGGATTTGTTAAGAAATGCTATTTTCATAGAAGGGATTTTTTTTCTTTTTTGGACAGAGAGCATGCAAATTACTGCAAGGTGCGTCCATGAATTACTACTCAGTTTTTTGTGCTTCATGGAGAAATCTCAGTGAAAACATGTAATGTTTAGCCTTAATGCATGACACTTTGCATGTGCCAAATCTCAAATGACATATAAAAGCTACCTATGATCGATGAAGACTATGAAACTACTATGCTTGGAACATGGTTGGTCATCAATATAGACTTATACTCTAAAAAAAATTTCTTTGAGAAAACATCAATGGAAAATCCTTGAATCTTGTGTTTGATGTGATGCCGATCATGAACAGCTTGAATATGATGCAAAAACACTGCAAGGGCTCGCAAAGGAAAAGTACCTTCTAATTTCAGGAAGGGGTGTGCATGCTGAAAGTATTAGCCCAGGTGTGCTCAGGTCCTTCTTAACAGACAAACCTTAGTGAGTTATGCATCGGGAAGTTAGTGTTCCTGTTCAATAATTTTTTTTTGCATATGTTGAGCAGTATCTGCCCGGTTTATTTTTTTCATCTTCTGTTTCAACTCAGATGAGGATTGAGCCTTATTTCATTTGGTGCCACTATTTTGAGTGTTCATATTTAGCTGCAGTTAAATGGTATGGTGGCTTCTAGAATTGCCTTCTTCTGACTATTGTATCTTGCTGGACCACCAATTGCAGCATTCATATTAATATTGGCCTAGATCAAGATGGAATATCTGTGAATATTCATTTGTACATTTCATCTTATGTCTTTTCTACTTCGTTTTGATAATCAAGTAAATCATGAACATATTGTGTGCTTCATATATGGCGATGAAGCCTTCTGTAGTATTTATTTTATTATATTTCTGATATTAGGGTTGATTAATCTAAGGTCATGTGATTAGAATGTGACTTTTTAAAGTATTTCATTTATAGGCTAATTAGGTTTGCTTGGAGACTATGACTAGTAATCCTTTTCCTACAAGGATACAAGTCTTAATTTGATATAAACAGGCTTCTAGGGTTACTTTTGTAGTAGTTTTTGTTATTTTATCAATCTATTCAGATTCTAGATGTTTGTTAAGAGCCCTGAACCCTAATTTCCCTGTTCCAGCTTCAGTTTATTCTATTCTTGGCCATTATTCTGCGGTAATTTCTGTTTTCTACTGCTTTCCTCTTCCCAAAACTGTCATATAGTCTACCAGGAAAAAAAAAGCACGTGTATTTAATAACTGTTTGAAGCTTAAGGGCATGTATTCACCTTTCAGTCTTAAAATGTTAGAGAAATAAAAATGGGTTAGCTTGTTTTACTGTGGATATTTTCCTGATGCTGGGATCTCTTTTCTCTCAAAGCTTAGCACTCTGAAGTACAGATATTATGTTGTGGTAGTTTAGGAAGAGCTCCTTTTCTGGCTTGGTTACGGAAGACAATATTGGTAGTTCTGATAATGAGCACAGATGGCTTTTATGATGATCTACACTTAATAGTTGTGATGATGCTTGCATTTTTATCAATCTTGGGTCATTGCCTGTTTCGATGACAAAAGGATTGGTGAGGTTTAAATATAAAGCAAGCCAATTACTCAAAAATACTGCAGGATAAAACACACTCTTAATTTGCCCTCTGAAGGGACCATATCTTGTTAATTGCTTGTCTTGCTATTATCGTTTGGATTCTCACGTCAGCTTGTGACCACAAATAATAAGCTATGGCTTCTTCGTTTCATTCTTCTCATGTTCTCTTCCTCTACACAAATTGGATGTCAGATAAGTTGTCAGGTTTGGGGACCATATGACTTTATTTTTCTCACTCAAAATAGTGGAAGTTTCCTGGGGACTGCTCAAACAGTTGAAGATACCTTGTTAGACCCTTGTCTTCTTTTCATGTGGTCCTTTTACCCTAAGTTTTCACATGGTCTCCTTAGCTGTATGAAAATTTTCAGCCCCTTTTGTTTCTCTTCTATCCAATTTTGTTTTTTCTTCTACTTTTTTTTCACTCATTGAGCGCGCTGACATGACCTTGAGTTATGAAGATCGAAGTACTGTACAAACTTAGCCAATCTCTTTCTCTGTGCTTTGCATGATTGGCCTATAGATACTGAAACCTTGCTCTATCTCTAGGTCATTTCAGATGCTCAAGTACTGGATTTTATTAATCTATGTATCATCTCTTGATAATTCTGGAACTTGGAAAATTAATTCCACTACCTATTAATCTTAATTATTAAGCCTGTTTGAAACCTCAAACTTGTAATGACAAAGCTGTAGTTCCCCACTTGAGAGCAGTTATTGCATCAGCTCCATATAATTTTATTGTTGAATTTTCCTTGCACAATTCCATTTTGGTTTGGATCATTATTGGATAATGGTTTTCATCCGTGGGACCATAATTCTTTGATTTTTATCACTCACTAAAATTACCTGCTCATGGTTCTGATCCTCCATGTATTTGGACAGACACTGTTTGGAAACTATGTTAATCTCATTCTTATTTTTGTAGATGACGAGATCTGCTTGAAATTCTCCTCTCAAGACTCCAGAAGAAGCGTCTCGGATGAGTAGAAGCTCTGTTAAACAGTGGGAGGTAGTGCTTTATGAAAGGCTGCCCTTACTTCATATATGTTTTTATAATTAATGGAAGCATTTATGAAGTGGCTAAACCAAGTATCCAGAGACTCCAGAAGCAAGATGGTTCATCATTCATGAGAGTTCCACATGCTTATGTTTTTATTTTTTTTACTGGCAAGAAAGATGCTCTGTTACCTTTAACAGGAGATTTGCATCCTCTTAGGACAAGTCCAACGGGACTAGCCATTAGTGTTAAAAAAGGCATAATTTTAAAAATTTAGCTTCTGTTGTGAAATTTATCACTCCAACGGGAAGAGTCATCTGAATATCCAAAATGGATTTTTCATTGTCCAGAGCCATTCCCACAGATTATTCAAGCAGAGGCAAATCTATAAAAATCCTACCAATGGAAAAATATAACCGTTGCAAATCCACAATTAAATACAGATATCAACACAACACAGAATTCATCAGATTGCAAAAACAATATATTCATCAAATTGCAAAAAAAATACATCAACACAGAACAACAAAATCAAAGCAACAAAAATTGAACGATTAGACTTCAACTCCAACAACAAATTTTGGTTCCAGTCAAACCCTCTGCCCACTGCATCTTCGGTTTGTTGTCTAACTTTTTTTTTTTTTCAAGTAGAAAGCTTTGATTTAATCTTCAGTAATGGATTTGTTTGCAAAAATTGGAAAATGCTATGAAAAATTGGAAAATGCAGAGGAGGGAGAGCAGAGGGAGAAAGGGGGAAATAGCGCAGAGAGTGAGAGGGATGGAGGCGAGAGAGATGAGTGACATGGACGGAGGCGAGAGAGACGAGTGAGATGGACGGCGACGAGCAGAGAGGGACGGAGGCGAGAGAGACGAGTGAGATGGACGGCGACGAGCAGAGAGGGACGGAGGGACGGAGGCTAGCAGAGAGTGAGAGGGACGGTGGGTGGCTGAATTGGGGTGAAGAGGTGAGAGAGATGATGAGATTTAAATGGGGTGAATTAGGGTTTCGGGTAGTTTTATTTAGGAAAAATAATAAGTAATTAATTATAATATGTAGTAGAAATAATAATTAGTAGTATTTTTAGGGAAAAATGGGTGAATATTAATAATAATTTGTTAAAATAATAATTATATGAAATTGAAAAATGATAAATTTTTTGATCATTTAGTTTAATTACATGTTTTAAATTTATTATTAGATATAAAAACTGTGTAAATTTTGTGTATTGAACTGTTGTGGAGGTAATTAATAATAATATTTAGGAAAAAAAGATAATTAATAATAATATTTTGTAACAAAATAATTATGTTAAATTGAAAAATGACAAATTTTTTTATTATTTAGTTTAATTACATGTTTTAAATTTGTTGTTAGATATAAAAACTGTGTAAATTTTGTATATTGAATTGTTGTGGAGGTAATTAATAATAATGTTTAGGAAAAAAAGTAATTAATAATAATATTTAGTACAAAAATAAATATGTTAAATTGAAAAATTATGATTTTTTTGATCAATTAACGTAATTAACACAATATATTTTTTATGCAGATGGACTCAAATTTGTCAAATTCATTCACTGATTTTCTTATAAGTGAGACTGAACATGTTGTTTCTCAACAAAGTGATCATAATGTTCGTACAACTAAAAAATCACAAAGAAGTAAAAACTTCTCTCCAGAAGAAGATTGTTTACTTGTATCTGCATGGTTAAATACTAGCAAAGATCCAGTCACAGGAGTTGATCAACAAACAAGACAATTTTGGGCTCGAGTACATGCTTACTTTGTCGAGAATGGAGGAAACCATAATAATCGTTCTCAAATAAGCATCTCAAATAGATGGCAAGAAATAAATAGAGAAGTTGGAAAATTTGTTGGTTTTGTGACCCAAATTGAAAATCGTCAATAAAGTGGAACGACTGAAGAATCAAGGATATTTTTTTTTATCGTTTACATGTTAAATTATGTGTCTAACATATTAATTATATAACATAGTTTTATTTATTAAATTTGATTTACCAGATTAATGATGCTCGGCAAATGTATGCTTCAGTCGTTGGCAAACGATTTCAACTGGAACATTGTTGGGTTATCTTAAAAAAAGAACCCAAGTGGCAATTTGAACTTGCAAGTCTTCATCAGAAGTTAAACAAGAAACAAAATATCATGGAAATGCAAGTCCAGCTTCCTCAACTCCATCAAGAGCTGATTCTGTCAGTTTAGGAGAAGACAATGACGCATTTATTTACCAAAATAGACCAATTGGCCAGAAAGCTGCAAAGGAACGACTTAAACGCAGACAAGGAAAAGAAACAGTTGGGGAAACAAGTGTAACAAATATCTTACAAGAATTGAAGGATAGGTTTGTTAAAATTGAGGTCGAAAAAAAACTAGACAGAAAAATGTTGTTAAAGCAACAAGCTTTATTGATTAAACAAAAGCAAGAGAAGCAAGAAATGGAGATTATGAAGATGGATACTTCTACAATGGATCCAATTTCTGCAGCGTATTTTGAAGAAAAAAAGTTGGAAATTATGGCAAAAAAGAGTACTAATTTGTAAGTAATTTCATTGAATTATTTGTAATGGATTGTATGTTGATGAATTATGTAACAACTTATTGGTTATTTGTTAATGTATTAAATTTATTTTTAAGTTTTTCTAACACTCAAAGACAATAAGTAACATTAATTTCAAATTTCATATATTCTGGATCTTTTAATTATAAGTAAATTCATATTTTATTTTCTTATTAAAAAAATTAAATTTTATTGTTGGCGGGTTTTTCGAAAATAATTATTTAATTATATAATTTATTCATATTAATTGTATAATGAATTGTATAATTACACTATATACAAAATAATTGAATTTAATTTAAAACAAGATAAAAAAAAATGGCTCTTAAAAATGGCTCTTTATCATTGGAGACCACATCAACTCAAAAATCATTTATACACTATTCAAAAAATCATTTCTATGATTTGATTCTTAAAAATAGCTCTTGCCATTGGACTTGCCGGTAAACAAGCAAGTGCAATTACCATGTCAAAAGGAAAACATGACAAGGGGTTAATCTCATAGATTGTGCTTGCATTTAACTCGCAAAGAATGTAACCGTGGCCCCTGGCAAAGCCCTCTTCCTCTCCTTTCCCATGCTGAGAAAGCTGTTTGAAAATTGTAGAAATTTTGGAACCTCCGTTGAATTATTATTTTATTGAAATCAATTATTAGATTTATATCATGGTGGATCTTGTTTCCTTAGTTTATGTTTGGTTGAGATTATTTTTTGAATGTGTTTTTTTATTCTTAAAAAATTAATTTTAATATAATCTGAAAACACTACAAATATTTAATTTAACCTTGTAACATCCGAGTCAAAATATAACTGTAGATTTTTGTTAGTCAATCTATCGGTGATGCCCGTCTGAGGTGTTCGAAGCCATTTTACACTGACGTCATGCATTTTATTGAACAGACCTGCAAGTCTACTCGGCTCTGTAACTTGGGCAGAGATATTAACCCGCCAAGTTACAGAGATCGAAAGAAAAGGGCGGTGCAATCGGGATCATGGATGACATGTTTGAGCCTGCAAAAGGACAGCACATCAATATAATGTGAAAATTTTAAAAGATCTGGATGCCAAAATCTATACCCCCTACCTCCAATCTTATCTCACTCTTATCTACTAGGCTCTACTCTACCGCTATGCTACGAGATTAAATATTAAACAATATTCAGGGCAAAAAGAGGGACAATAATTAAAAAAGCAGGAGAATTGTTTTGTTGATAAAATAAATAAGTCTCTGACTAAAAGAGGTAGACATTCCGTACAGAAGAGTCAACGTCTGTGTCAGCCTTTTTTTTACCAAATGCTACCAGCCTGTCTTCCCCCCCCTCTCTCTCCAACTATCAACTCGGGCTCTGCTACTTGAGCATTGAGGTGAGGTTTCTTACGCGCTATGCTGTGCGTTTTAACTTGAACTCGCCCTTTCATCGATGACACCTTTTTGTTGAGCTACTGCGGACAGATCATTAATTGATTGCAGGTCAATAGCGGAAGACCTGGTAGCTTGTTATATTATTGTATTTAACAATAATAAATATAATAATAAAAATAAATTTTATTTTATTCAACAAATTCTACATGATATCTTTGTGCTTTACTTTTATTATTGGATTTTTACGTGGTGAAACTCATTTCTATAGAGATTCTACTGACAAATACCTTAAAATACTTGTTAATAATCCTTACTTTTCTTGCACCTGATCAGACAATATGTACTAATTAGGCAGACTTAGTCCAGTAAAATAATTATCGCACATAATAAATGTTATTTATTACTTAATTAAATTTTTTATCTGAACAGTTTTGAACTTTAATCCAGTCAAAAAAGGAAAATGGAATCTGATAAAGCCAGCAGCTCTTGGGCGAGTGTGATTTTAGTGTACTCGTGCGCAACCATGCTTGCAAGAAGAGTTTTGGGTTGAAACAAACAAACAAACTGCCTGCAATACATCGTACGTTTAAGATACGATCGGTTCCTCTCCTGTTTTTTTTCTGGTTTTGCTTCTATGACCTTTTATTTCTTGTTATTCACACAAAATACCCCTAAATTTCTATTTGCTCCTTGGATCTCGACCAACCCTTTTAGTTGAATTAATTCGGTGCATTAATTAATGGAGGGGATGTGTTTTTATTCGGATAACTTTGAAATGTTGACTTATTTAAAATTTTAAACTCCAGCGACTTAACGTAACAGATCAATAAATCTAAAAAAATATTTATTTGTAAAAAATATTTATTTAAAGCGATATCATTTTTATTTATTTTTATATTGAAATCTATCTTCAAAAAGATGATAAATTTAGACCAATCACCTACCTAGTTCATAAACCTAGACCTTCAGCTATATGATGTATCGAGTTAGGTTTTATAATATTTCATGAACTCTACATTAAATTCTACTGAACAATAACAATAATACGGTTAAAGCGGCTACCTTGTTATTATATTATATATGAATTCAAGTTAATACTAGAGGGAAAACTCGTTAAATATATAAATATAAGATCTAATTTGGGCATTTCAATTTTCAATGAGATAACCCCTGGTGTCAACAACTCACGTTTAGCAGTTCCCGTCACAGTCATCTACGTGCAGGAATTATTAGTCTGACTGTATGCATGCCTGCTTATTTTTTGTATTTTCATATATATATATATATATATATATATATATATATATATATATTCAGGGAAAACCAGGGATAAAAGGACATGAAGCTTGGTGCCATTATTGAATCATTTGTCATCGGACTAGTTAAGGTTTTTGCTGTCTCCCAGCTGCCTGTCATATGATATTAGAGATGGCTGGCTTCCTTCAAGGCATTCTCTAGCAAACCCTAAACACTCATCTCTCTAATAAAGATTCTGTATGCTTAGTCATAGGGATAGATGTGGCTTCGGCTATTGTTAAGATTCCTGTCTGTGTCGAAGGTTAGGGAGCGTTGTTAATTTCTCATCTAGAGCATAATTAAAAACTTGGTGAAGGACAGTTCTGTCAATGTGATAATATATATGCCGGCGACAGCTTGCGGAAAGAGATGGAAAGCATCTCTGTTGGAGGTAGCTTTTTGCCAACTTTTATTAGCTTGGTCTAATATGGTAAGAGTAATTTAATAGGTCAGTTTAAAAAAATATATAAATGATGAGCAAATTCTCAAAAAATACTGATAAGATAAGCCATTAATCTCACGGTAGGAATCCTTCATTCCCTTCCCAACCCTGAGCTTTTAAATATATTTTAAATCTTCATTTGTCAATATATGTATATATATAATAAATCCTTGATGTTGTTAAGACTTATTTGAATTTACTATGCTAGTTGCTGGGTTCAATAGAGTAGTTATATATCTTAATGATAGTAGGAGAATAATATTTTAGAACCGCATATAACGGTTTAAATTTTTAGATAAAATAGTTTTTAACATGATATTAAAACTTTATCGATATAAAAATTATGAATTCAAATTTCACCATTATCATTCTATTTCATAAAAATTAAAAATAATATAATATAAATCTATTTCATAAAAATTAAAAATAAAATAATATGAATCTATTCACATTTCAAACTCAAAATAATTATTCAAACTCAAAATAATTATAACTTAAATTTTGAGCTCTTGGCATACGCGACTCCTCTGAAATACTCATCCCGGGGTATAATACATTCTGTCATAAATCAGGAGACCCATGACGCCATGAACATTGATTTGATTGACATGCATATTGAAGAGCATGCCCCGCATGATCAAAAGAAGAAGAAAAGCGTAACCAAAGACTGATTAGCTGAAAAGATAGCTTATCGTACTCGAAGACCTAGAAATTAAAACCTAAACTTGTTAAATATTAGGTTAAATCAAGCACGTCACCAGTTTAAATTAATTTGACCAGAGCACGCAGGTCAAGCTGCTACAAGAACATCAGAAAGCTAACAATTTTTTAAATTAAAGATAAATATTAAAAGAGCATCAACGTGATGAGAAATTGCCCGAGTTTTTTCTGTATCGTACCAACTTAAATTATTTGAAGTGTGATTTGTATACTGGGAGGTGTATCTTGTAAATCACACGCAATAAATCCTTTACTGATGATAAACCAGCATGCTCATGTACAATAAGCGGCTGGGGCAAATTTTCTCTTCATGGAACAGCTTATATTCACAAAGTCATGACAATCAGTTTGGTTTCCAGAGCAAAAAAGCAATATTTAATACAAGGGAAAATATAATAAATGCAAGAAGGGACAAACCCATCTTACATTTTTCTCGATTTTGATTAATTTATTTGTTTTTCATCACCAACACATGAGTTCAATCTCTGGTAACTTGCACATCATCATCGCGACTCCATCATGATTATCAGAGGAGGCAAAAACACTTCATCATAGCATATTCAAGTCCAGTCCCTTTCAAAATAAACGAAGTTGCCTTCAATTTCTCAAATCACACAGTGAAAACAGGAATTAAAAAGAAGGAAAAAGCGAAGCAGAAGAAGCTTTAATATAGACAGTCAGAGTGACCCTTGTGTGCAAATTGATCAAAATTAGCAAGGGCAAAGCAGCAAGTAGGTCCCAGGTTCTTCAGGAAGAAACCGCGTGGCATTTTAACCTCTTTACCAAAAACAACAGCACCGTTATTGTTGTAGCATTTACTGCAAGCTGTAGGTAGGCCACAGCTTTTTCTTTGAACCCCGACCCCCAGCCATGTATTCTATCTAACTTTTTAACACAGAATTTCATTGCAATGGCTTTATCTTACAAATATGCGACCATCGAAGGGGTAAAATGGTAGTTTTGTGATTTACAGACACAGCACCCAATTACCTCTGCTCAAGCCGCCTCGCAACCCAGTTTCTTTCTCTCAGAGGCTCTCACCTAGCTAGCTAGAGAGAGGGGGACTGATACCGAGAGGAGAGGGAGGCTCGTTTCTGTGGCTTTAAAAAGTCACAGACAGAGCTAAATAAAGAAAACAGAGAGACGAGGTGGAAGGGGGAGGCTTTCGAGAGTTTAGATGGGCAACACCCCCAGTAAGAGAGAGAGAAAAGGCAACAATTGAAACTCTGCAAATGGTCAATTTTAGTGTTTTTGAAATTCGCATCCTCTCCTTCTCTTTCAGTTCACTGACTCGGTTTAATTTCCATAGGTGAGAGAGAGAGAGAGATCGTTTTTTCAACTTGTAAACTGTTTGTAATATCCCATAAAAGCCCACCTTAACACCGACATGTCTCCTAAAGACAGTCTTACCTCTCAAAAAGCAAAAAACCCACTTCAGCAAAACCACTCGGCATAAATTAAAGCAAAGAGAAAAAAAAAATTAAAGAAAGATCAAATCTTTCCCAGCCAGTGCCTTTTCACTTCTCTTTTGTAGTCGTCTATGTATAGAACCAGCTCCTTCTCTTGATGATCATAACCTGTTTCTTTCCTTGTTTCTCTTACAGGTAAATTGAGCTAGCTAGATTGACTAAGATTTTCTGATTGTCAAGAGAAACAAAAACAAAATGTTGGAGTACGAATGGGGGAACTCCTCAACAATAATGTTATCTGGCGGAGATGATCAACAAGCTGGGAGCAACCACGAAGTACAAGATCAAAATCGTCAAGTTAACATTTTCGATCACTACACCACTCAATCTTTCAACGACAACAGCCTCATTCCTCTACAAACCTCTTCAGCCTTAATGTTTCAGAACCACCCCACCAGCACCAACGCTACACATCACAATTTCAACTCTCTTTTCGACCCTCGAGCTTACGCCGGCGCCGGCGCCTCCTCTTTCCCCACCACTCCTCATCCTTCCTTCCTTTCCCTTGACCAAATCCCGACAGTCACATCAGTCGCAACTGCAACCTCTTATTTCCTTATCCCCAAAAGTGAGGAAATCTCTCGTTCTAATTCAGATTTGATCACTTCAAGGATTGGACTAAATTTGGGAGGAAGAACTTATTTTTCTTCGGCTGAGGATGATTTTGTGAACCGGCTTTACCGCCGGTCTAGACCGCTTGATCCCGGTTCTTCATCTAATGCTCCAAGATGTCAAGCTGAAGGGTGCAATGCTGATCTAACTCATGCTAAACACTACCATAGACGCCATAAAGTCTGTGAGTTTCACTCTAAAGCTTCTACAGTCATCGCCGCCGGGTTGACTCAGCGATTCTGCCAGCAGTGTAGCAGGTTTTTTAAATTACATTATTGCCCTTCCCATGCACTTTCTCCATTTTATCCCACGTTTAGTAGATGATGGAGGATAGCGATTAACCGACTACGGCGATGTGATCCGAAATTACTCCATTGCCCCTGTGATTTTTTATTTTTTTTGCTATGATGTGCCCAATGATTGGTTAACCGTACATGGGTTAATCCCGAGGGCATTTCAGTCCGTAAAATATACTTTCCGTTTTACGTACCATTTGGTCTTTTCGTTTTTTTTTTTCTTCTTACAACAAGGCTGCATTACGTCCTTGAATTAGTTTATTTTAATTAACAAAGTTTAGGATTTGAAATTACAAAAACAACTCCAATATTCTTTCTATTTTCAACGGCTCCTTCTCTGTCTTTGATATCCGGACATGGCAGAAAATACTCGCCTGGTCGCCTGACGACAATACCCCTGGGATTCTGTTTTGCAACCAATGATTGGTTGTGCCGTACATGTGGAAATCCCGAGGGCATTTGTGTCCGTATCTAACTCATTACGCACTGAATTTATTTATGTTTTGCTTCACATATTTAGACACTACGTTAGTAATTAGCAGCTGTGAGCATGATTTTTGAGTAATTGACAGTGATTGGTTACGTTGAATTTTTCTACAGGTTTCATCTTCTCTCAGAATTTGATAATGGAAAGCGTAGTTGCAGAAAGAGATTAGCTGATCACAATCGTCGTAGGCGAAAATCACACCAAATTAATCAAGAAAATCAGAAATCACATCTAGAAAATGCCACCATTTCCTCGTCTGAGATTCTTACAAGTAAGCTCCATTCTCCATGTTCATACACATTGAATCCATATGGACTAACATCTTTATAATTAACTGGTTTGTCCTATATATATACCGTAAATTTTTTTATACATTAAAAATTTTCATTTTTCACTCGTTTTTTTGCTTAAGAAGTATGTGCATGTATGAGCTGGATATGCAGGAATCAATTAACTTGCACGTGGTGTTTTTTATGGGAATTTATAGGGTCTCCACCGGACTCCGGAGCCCATCCTACTTCATCGGTGACGGTGGCGATGTCCCCTCCTCGAATGTCTCTGGATTTCAAGCAAAGATCGTATCAAGCCACAACTTCTTCTACATCATCAAGCTCACTGTTTTTCTCAAGTGGGTAAAAACTGTCTATGAAATGAAGGAGGATTTATTTAATATTAACTAAGTAGTAACATATAGTGTTACTCAAGTGTTATATTTATTTCCCCCTCTTAATTTACTCTCTTTAATCATTGTTGATTAATGCTCACTCTTGATTGTGTTACTAAAAACCAAATGGAGTCTATATCTGCTCTGCTAATATATTATTTCTCTCTTCAAGCTATTTAAATGCGGTAACTTATCGTATATTTTTCTGAATTTACCGGACGATATCTCCGGAAAGGGAAATCTAATCGCTGCCAGGAGGACTTTTCCAACAGAAGTATCTGTTTGGTTTCAGAAGTGGTTAGATAGGCATGGGGATGCAGGATTATTATCATTTAGGGCATTCCATTATTATCCCTTTGTCGGATTCTTACCAGGAAAAAGTCTGCAAATCAAACACGCATAAAAACAAGAAAACGAACATGCATGCGATATCAATATTAAAAGAAAATTATAGAAAGGAGATCAAGCTGTCTGCTAGTTCTGATGAGAAGCTGCACTAAACCTAGATTGTTAGTTAGCTAATTACAACTTGGCCCAGATGAGTTTATCTCTCTCTCTCTCACTATCCTTAATTTCAGTCTCTGCAAGTACTGTATTTCCCCCCTTTTTCTAAGGAAGTGTTGCCGCTGTGAGAATATCAAGGCCGCATCCCAGATTGCCGAGTCTTTTAGACAAGGCCAGGTGAAGTCTTGGAAGCTTGTGTTCGGGTTTTTTGAACAAGAGGCTTAGCCTCCTACTGTTGCACTTTTCTTGTCCTGGAGGTACCATTTCGTGTGAAGTTTAATTGGTGCATGGAGCCTTTGGCCCGTAGCTAGCTAGGAATAACTACAAGAGCATCTGATAAATATATAACATTTACTGCACGCAAGCTGATATTGTAAATTATTTACCGTACGTAGCCTTGTTTATTTTTATTTCAGTTAGCTACACTTTCGCAGGTATTTGCCCCAATGAATGCTCAGGATAAATATATATATAAACATATTACGGTGTGTAGTTGATGATTTTCTTAGAATTTCATATAGTTTAAAAGCAAGATTTATATACCAGATAATATATTGGATGAACTACTAATCTTTTAATCTTAGTGATTAGATCTGTTTTTTTTAAGTCAAGATGGTTAAGTATTTGATAGGCCAAGGCGATCGGTTCCTCCAAAATATTTACCTTTTAGATTTAAGATTTTTAGATGCTTAATTAAATGTTTATTTAAATAGAAAAGTTACAGTTATATTTTACAAAGATAAACTTTGAAAATATATATATTAAAAAAGTTGAGAATAAAGAAATTGTAAATCTAAAGCTATTCACGAATTATTTATGGTCAATAAGTCTCGTTTATTTTTACAGGGAAGAATTTGAAGAGTTATTTTATCTATGTGATATTTTGAGCTATATTTTACTCAAAATAATATATATATATATATATATATATATATATATATATATATATATATATATATATTAAATCAATATAAAATATTTTAAAAATTAGCTGTTTCGAGAGAGTATTGATCTCATACAAGTCGCCTAAAATGAACCTAGTTATGCTACCCGGTCATAAATTCAGATTCTTCAATAATTGAAAGAAAAACTATTTACACGTAATTATTGATAGTTATTTAATGATTTAATTTGAAGGAAAAAGACAAATAGAGGAATAAAACACAATGAATCCCTTCAAAAATGACTCTAATATTATTATTTTAATCGTAAAAACATTTATTTTCTTTCTCATTTTTCTCTTCCCATATATATTTCTATTAAGTGAAATAGTGATTAATAGTTTAGCTCTTTATACAAGAGAAACGGTAGTGATATCTCCTAATTGCTACTACGAACTACTAGGTGTCATCGATAATTTCTCACAGGACAACATGCATTGTGCTCAAGTGCTGAGAATAGACTGGTGCGACGTCATCTTATACAGAGCAGTGGATCATAGATTATTACAAAAGATGGTGCTGAAATCTCGTGTTAGTTTTTATTACATATCATACAGTTGATTGTGGACTAAAGTTTTCACAGGAAACCATCTTGTATAGTCGATCCTAGCCACTACATGTTATGGTGGGATACCTTTTTAATGATTTTGAAGCCTCTTTGCAGCTTCGACGAAGTTTAATCGTGGGTCCATGCCTCATTAGTTTTGTACTTGTTTATCGTGCTTTCTTGGAACCATGGTTTTGTGAATTTATTTGGTCCCAGAAGAGAAGACAAGAAAATTAAGTCAAATCGTTATCTCTAACACACTTGGTTATATTTAACGATAAATTAAAGCACCTTTATCTTCATGTGTCGATTCCAAGAAATTGATTTGAAGCTTGATTTGGGCCCCATCACACTAACCCCAAGAATCTCTCTCAAGTTTTTAGATGGCTAGATTCGACCGAAACCTTTCTCAATCCATGCTTTCTGATCATTTTGAATGTCCGATGTTATTCCGATCTATGGCATGGTTATTATGCTTACAATTTTAAAAGAAAACAAAGGGAATGTTTATATGTCATGATAATGCCAAGTCACGAGAAAGGAGGAGAAAATCTTCGAGGATTTTAATTTCCTCGCAAAAAATCAACATGGTCTCTAAATACCATTTACAAACTGCGAAATATATTCATGTTATTTCAACAATCCAATTTCCTTCGTGGAGGGTAAAGAGAAAAGACAACCTTAAACTTCATTCTGTTTGTTGCAGCTGCTGCTGCTGCTGCTGCTGCTCCATCCGGTCCTTATCTCAGATCTAATAATTATAGAAGGGAATTTGATAAATGATGGGATAGTCCTCCATCGGACACTGGCAAGAAGCTTCTGCATGATTTGTCTCTCGCTTGATGATCCTATTGAATCAAATTCCAGGAAATTTCCTTCACTTCGCGGGATCGAAAATTCTTGTGACATGACGTTGCCAAAATCCTTAGCAATGGCGCCCTCGATCGGTCCAGCATCTGCGAGGGCGTGCTGTCATGAGTGCGTCATACATGTCTAGTTAAGAAGCCAAATTTCCCAATCAGATGCGCGTGGTTTTTTCTTTTCTAATTTGACAAATAATTACTCTTAATTAACCAGTTGAAATTAATTAAATAATCAAAAGCAAACTTTTTTTCTATTGGAGAAAATTTTATCCCCTAAAAAATATATTTTATGGTTCTGGATGAGTAAATAAAATTTTGATGGTCTCAAATTCCTATAAGAAATTTATATTCTGACTTGCATTTAAGACTTGTTCTATAGATAATAAATCTTTTGTAATTATATCACATTTTTTGAGAACCATATCACGTTTTTTGGAAACCAAAAGCAAACTATTCATCCATAAGGATCAAGAGATTGAACTTATTTGTCGAGTTGTTTATTTGCGTCTTAATATCGATTCTAGGGGGCGCATAAGCTTCTTCTTGCTGCAGCTGCCTTTAAATTAAGGGGCTATATATCAACTTGCACTGTAAAATTGGCTACTGACTGTCCTCTTGGCCGCCAACAAACCTTGATGAACGACAGAAATTCATCAATTATTGATCACCTCTAGCCTTCCCGCATCAACCGATAAGTTTCATATTTCCTTAAAGTGGACCATCAAAAATCTAATATCATGTATCGTATCTCTAAAAGTTTGGAGAAAGGTCTATTTCTCGCACCTTTCCCCTCAAGTTTTTGTCCCCTCGGTCCCTCGCTCTAGTTCAAGGGGAGGGGTCTCTTGTCCCTTGACATGATTTGCTTGGCTAATCAAGATGATGAAAAAAGAAAAGATAATTTAACTTCAATTCAAAGTTCTCATTTTATTCTCTGAAAGAGAGAGAGAGAGAGAGAGAAATGAAGTTATTATTCTCTATATATTTTCCCGATACTCTTCTAGAAAACAAAATAAAATACTCGATTCATTTGGATCGTTTTTTTATTAATGCTCTTTTTAAATCATTTTTATTTTTGTATTTTAACATAATTGGAAGTGTGCTTAAACTAATCAATTAGCATGTTGCTTGGTATGAGATACTTTAGTTTCAAGTGAAAAAATTGTTGTTGTTGTATTAAGGATGTAATAGCCAATTAAAAGAGTTCGTTGCCATATCTGTTATGTTTAGCCAATTCAATCCAATTCGCCTTATTTGTTAACAGAAATTCGTTTGCAGGCAAAGATATTAGCAATATAGTGAACAATTACATTTTATACTAGATAAACTAGGAGCTCCCTTCTTCTTCTTTTCATTTTAACTTTGACTTTTCTTTTTCTTTTATATTTCATTGTATTTTTTAAATTTTATTCTCTAGTTTTTTTTAAACAGATCAAGTCAACTAAATCATATCATATGTTTCTCACATAGTTCAAGTTGAAGGGGGTTTTCCCCGTCAATTTTATCAGTTTATTTTTACACTTTCTTGCAAGTCGGACAAGTTATTTGAATTATATCAGATCAATTCTCACGTGATTTAATTTTAAACTCGAGTTAAGTAAAAAAGTTGGTTTGCGAGGCTTTAAAGTTGACTCAAGTTTAAGAATAATATCAAATATTTTTCTATAGCTAGGAGTTTTTTTGCTACATTATAAATTAATTACTTAATATGACTCTTAGTGTGGCGCGAGCAAATAAATTAGTTCTAATTAAGATGCTAAGTTAAGAATAAAATTAAAAACTTTTAAAGTTGACCCATTGAGTTGAGTTTAATAGCAATACACAATATTTCTTTATAATTTAAATATTTTTTATTACATTAAAAAATAATTAATATGACTGGTAGCATGGCAAGAACATTAAGATTAGTTTTAACAATTGAATTTAGTTGGATTTTGTCTAAATGTAACAAATATACCATGGCATTATGGCTTGCGTAATGGTTAAAGGGATATATCATGTAATTAGTTACTATGGTTTGGCTTTTAAGGTGGTTCATTAAGAATAAAAAAATTGTCCCTAAAAGATATGGCGTGATGTCAAAAAACATGAGATCTACACAACATGTTTCAAATTCAAGTTAGGGCATACATCTCTTATAAAAAATTAGAACAATAAGGTTTTACTTGCTCACATAAGCTCACAAAATATATTTTATGGAGGATGGAGTTTTTTCAAATAACAAAAAAAAAAACCTTATTTTCCTCCTCAATAATATGAATTTTGGAATGGGGCTCTGTTATAGAATTTTGATGAAAAATCGATTAAAAAACCACTAAAAATCTTTCCTATTCCTCACCCTTGCACTGTAATATTGAAGATACTCTAAGAAAATATAAGATAAATATGAAAGGAGAATGAGAAGAACGGAGGCATGCAGTGAAAATGGGAGATAATAGATGTGTTTTATTTTTGAGATATTTTTTTAATAATTATTATTGTTGCTGTTAATGTATAGAAAGAAAGGAACAGTAAAGATTCTTAGAAACGTTTTCATCAATTTCTCAACAAAACCAAGCTCACATTGTTCAAGAGATTTTCATAACTTTAGAGGAAGGGCGGATACGGTAAAGAGACGAGAGGAATTAGCGAGGGAGAGAAAATGATAATGTGAGAATTACAGTTATAATCCTTTTGCCTTCCGCAAAAGAATAAATTTGTGTATGAGTGTGGCATCATCTCCTCAACCTCGAGACCAGATTTCTCTTCTTCTCCCGAGCTCGGAGACCACATTTACGAGACCATTTACTCCCCTCTCATCTTGTCTTATGTCACAAAATTATTTCCCTCGTTTTCCAAGCTAGCTTTCAAACACAATGTAGCAGCAGCGACCTAGAAACCCAAAATGGCTTCGACGAAGCCAGCATTCATTAACCCAAAAGAAAACGAAACGTAAGGGGCAAAAGAAAAAAGGAGCTAAATATCATTAAAAAATAAAATAAAAAATACGACGATACAGTGAAGAATTTAGGCAGCGGCTGCCGTTAACATAGCAAGTTACAAATCCTCCCTAAGCTGTCATAATTATCTAGTTTCATTCAAAACTGTGGTCCATGATTTCGGTGACGAAGAAATTGAAAATTCAACCTCTCTGTTACACAGAGGCATGAAAGGTACACTTGCCCCTGCCTCGTGGAACAAGTGCAGGATTTGCATTCGCTCCCCAATCCCCAGTTTTTATGTGCGCCCCCACCACTCACTGATCATTTTCCATCTTTCATCAGTGCAGCTGGGCCCTCATCTCTGATCATCATAAACTTTGTGACGAGGATGTGGAGCCCATTAATAAAGGCAACTGCTCACTCCATGGCTACTGCTCGTGGAGAGGGAGGGGGATACTTTTCAAACCCTTTGTAAGCAGAGACTTTTTCTCTAGGGTTAGGACGTCTTCTGTGGGGCTGCAACTGATTTTTGGGTGATATATGCTTGCATGTTCACGTGCACTGCACGTGATCATTGATTCAGTGATGGTCCTTTGCCTCCTTTGCGGTGGTGGGACTTCATCCACAGCTGGACTGAAGTGCGGTGGTTTGTGAGAGGTCATTATACCTCAGTTAATCTCTATAAAAAAAAAAAATCAACAGTGCGTGGCCACAGGATACTTGTTTTCAAGCATGATGAAAATTTCCGATCAGCACCAAGCAGCTCTCATCAAAACTTGAAAACAACTGGTCTCGTCACTATCAATAGACCACTCGTGGAATCTCATACCATTTTTGGTTGCCAAGGACACATTCTCGACTTTGAAATTGCAGGCGTGCACTTTGAGAAAGAAATTTGATTGCCTTCAATCAACTTTCCAAGATTTTGAAGAAGAAAAATTGCTTTAATTTATTTCCATTGCGTGGTATTGGAAGTGACTTTCGTGCGTACAATGCTTTGATTCATAGCTATAACGCCTCGAATAGTGTTTATTTTATTGTGAGTTTTGTGTGTGTGTGTGTGTGTTAAAATAATTTTATTTTTAATATTAAGACATGATTTTTTTAAAAAAAAAAGAAGTAGAAATCACTAATTTCAAACAATTTATAAATACTCATTCGATCTAAAAGTTGTATCACAATTGACGTGGTCCAAGAGCTGGATCAGAGTTGATATATTCAGCTCATGGGTATTTTATTTTATTTTATTTTGAGAGTTTCTTAAATGAATTGATATTTTTAACCAAAAAAATGTTATTCAAAACAAGATCTATTGAATGCCCTACAAATTATTGGGTGGGATAAAATTTATAATTATGCATTGCATGTGTCATGTTTCCTTTGCTTGTCATATTAAAGAGTGAACTCGATGATATGCGACCAATTTTGACATTTGTGAAGTTGCTACTGTGATGATGCCTCTAATTAAAAGAAGGAGAGGTGCCCTTTTTCTTATCTTCTATGAAGATCAGACAGGTTTTCTGATATGCTCTTCTTTATGGCAGCCAGTCCGACTTTGCTTCGGGTTAAATAGAGGAGCTTTGTTCTAGCATATGCTTTCCCAGGCATTTTCCAAAAGAAGTGCACCGGCTTGATGTCGCCTTTTTCGTGGCACCATGGAAAGCTAGAGGCATGCTTTATATATGTATATGTATATGTATATGTATATGTATATGTATATGTATATGTATATGTATATGTATATGTATATGTATATGTATATGTATATGGGAGAGAGTCCACAAGCATGACACCCTTAAGATTTGGATTTCTTTCGAATATTGAAAGATGTGAGGAATTACAGATAGAAGAACACTATCTCTCATTTTGAAACTCAAAACCTGCAGAAGAAAACCTCGTCTGATTGAAGATGATAAATTATTTCATAAATTCGGTCCATGGAAATCAAATAAATCAAGAAGCAGCTGGCAATATACCAATGTATTGTAGTGTGTGATGTAGCGGTAAGGCGAATGAAATGATACATTTAGGAAACCACTTCCCCCGCTTCTTAATGTTAAATAACCTTAAGAAAGTTTATTAATGGGAATGTAATTCCAAGTAAGAGAAAAAATTACTTTTAATTTATGAAATTAATTTTTATTTTATTTTATTTTATTTCAATTTCTTTATATGTCATATTTAATCTTTATTCTTTTAATTAACTAAAAAAACATCTATAAGTTGTTTTACAACTCATTTATTACGGTATAATTAACAATAAAAACTCTTTTTTAATTTATTTTCTATAACCTTATTGAATATAATAAAGAAATTGTCAATTCTTCATAAAATCTATTTTCATGAAAACAAGCTAGAACAATCTAATCTAGAACAATCAAGCTACGGTTCAATCCTAAAAATAAAATATTTTTTTCTTAGATTCAGTTGTTTTGGATATTCTATTAATAATATAAATTATATTTTAAAACCGTTCTTAATAATATATATATATGTATGGTTTCTTGAAAATACCAGACTAGAAAAGAATTTAGTCTCCATGTAAGGAAATAAACTCGAAAATATCCTTACTGCAAACAATTTACGACCCAGAGAAGGAAAATGGTGTCTGCTCCTCTATAAACTTTCATATATAATCAGCTATCCTTATAGTTGTTTTGAAGGGAGATCAACTTTCGGCCACTGCAACTTAAAACTTGAAAGAACAACAGTGATTCGATTGGCAAATTGCTCCCAGTGCATTAATTATTCCAGTCAGTACTGTACATCATTTGAACAGAGAAAATTATGGTAAAAATTAGAGACCGATGAAAAAAAAAGTTTTCAATCAAACAAGAAAGAATCACACGGCAATTAGGTTGAACGATCCAAAAGCCTCACCGATCAAACAATTAACACCAAATGTAAGAGAATAAAGTAGGAGTTGTAGATTAATTTTAAACTACATGGGCTCCTTCCAAAGTGCTCCATAAATCGGAACACCCTTCTTCCTCTTCTTTATTTTTCCCTCTCGGAGACAAGAACCCGAACGCTGAACTTGGAGCCTGCATGAGGTCCAAAGTCACATGCGTGCTGGTGTCGTTTAACCGGCTCCAATTGTGAGGCTCGGACAGCACTTGCTGCTGATGGGTTATAAGAAAATTGGAGTGAGGTTGGGACTCACCAGGGTCTTCCATTGTATGGTGATGCGGGTGTTTTTGATGAAAAACCTGTCGAGAGAGGATGGCTGCGCGATTTTCAGCAATCAGTTCGCGTAGTGCAGCACTTGATCTTGAGGAGAGATCAGACGGAGACACCCAAGAATCAGCTGTGGATGACAGAAGAGAGAGAGCACATCCTGTCGGTGACGCAATGTATGGAAATCTCCCAGCTATCACCTTGTCTGTTGAGGAGGAAATTGTCCGTTCAGTTTCTTTCATGTTCATAAATTTTCAACTGCGTTGTCCATATCAATGCAACTCACTGATAATTAACGATGGCAAATAATGCATAAAGATTATTCTACAAGAACCAAAATCACTTGTCGTCTTCCTCATAGGAATATATTTAAGCTGATTAATGATACACCTCTGTAATAATGTTTGGCAAGCAATCTCCACCCTCTCCAAACAGGTATTCTGTCTGTTTATTCCAAAATAATTGTTTAGTCCAAACCATTTTCCGACAACACTTCTAATCGAAGTTCATGAAGTCTACATTGGAGAAGTGGGATTTTAGGAAAAGCATGAATATATAATGGGTGACAGGGTATATTAATCACTTTTTTGATAATATATGAGAAGACAAACTTGAAAAATCTTTTTAGATTAGAGAGAAGAGAAAGTTGAGGATCAATAATTCAATTCTAAAAAAATATCTTCATGGTCCAACATTAATATTAATGAAAGCTCTAGCAAACCCTAGATTATGTAGTTACAATAGTAATGATTGCTTTTCTCCTTAATGAGGATCCCCTCCCCTAGAGGTCTCATGTTTGAGCCTCTCCATTATAACAACAAAAAAAGCCTCGTTGAGCTACCCAACAAGGATAGTTTTCACCTCCAAAACACTTCCCTTCCAAGCAGGAACAGAATTTAACAAGGGTTAGCTGGTATCATGTCAACTAACCCATCTACGAGGAGTATATCATATTGGGAGACTGTCCAGCCAGCCTAGTCATAACTAAACTAAATGATAGTTTAGTTACCAAGTCCTCATTCAGTAACATAAAATTTATTTTACTTGCTCATCCATGTCTCCAGTACACAAGAACCTAATAAGATTTCAGAAAGGAGTACGTTTTTTTTATTACCAGCAAGTCCTCTCAAAAGCAGTGTTGCAGGCCCTTTTATTCAAGATCTGATCCAGCTAGTTGATACTTCATTGTTTCGAATTTCTGCTTCATGATTGCAGATGTTTTGGGCAAAACGAAAAATAAAAAGCCATGGACTAATATGATGTTGAATTTTAAAGTTGAAACATAGCTTGAAAATCAGAAGGCAGAAAATAGGGCCTAATTCCAGAGATGGAAATTGATTTGCTTAGAAAGAAAGAATAAACAAGTCAATTTCAAGATCATCACATACATACATACCTTGAGAAGAATTCCTTGAAACAGAATCCTGAGAGTTCTTTCTTCTTCTTTCATTGTGCCCTGCCAATCTCCTCCTACAACTCCTCTTTGCATTATCAAACTCTGACACTACATGAAACCTGCACAAATAACAAGCTAAGGCCACTTTTAATCTCATCAACAAGCCCATTTGCCAGTTACAACTGCCCATTAGATTTTTTGGAAGGACAATACAACTGAGGAAAATCCCAAATATCCAGGAACAGTTACTACAGGCTAAATCAAATAAGCTGGCTGAGAAACGCCAGTGTTACCTGCTACACTGCTGACAGAACCGCTGCTCCAAACCTAGAACAATTACTTTAGGAGCCTTGGAGTGCACCTCACAAACTTTATGCCTCCTGTGATAATCTTTAGCATTCAATAACGCCACATTGCAGCCCACCACCTGACACCTCGGCACATTCACTGAAGTGGAAGAGGAAGGTCCGTCATGATCACCACCACCACCACCGACGCTGTAGTAGGGTTTGCCTTTTTTGCCTATAGAGAACCCACCAACCTCGTGTCGGTCACTCACTGGGTGGTTGTTGTGATTGTTATTACTAGTACTGTTTTCAAAGTAGTGTCGCTTGCCTAGCTTCAAGCACATTGGGTGCGGGTCCGGGGGCAAGTTGGACCCATCTCCGGCATAAAGAGAGAGCTGCTGATAACTGTTATTGCTGCTTTGGTGGTAAAGCCAACTGTTTTGGTAAGGAAACAAGAACCCATGTGCAGAAGTGCCTTCTGGGTGAGTGCAGGGGCTGCCGCTCTCCACCATACTAGTGGCGGTGGTAGTGAAGAACGTGTCGGTAGCAGCAGTGTTATTACCACTATTAACCAAGTCAAATCTTGAAGTATTAAGCTCCCAAATATCCCAGGGAAGATTTGCATGATCATTTTCCTGACCTTTGTTCCCGCCATTTTCCATCTTCCGTTCTATAACAGAGTTAATTTGTATTGCTTCTTGTTTCTATTCCTCCTTCTCTCTCTGTGTCCAGGACAGTACAGTTGTATGCAAGGGACTTTGCAGTTTTTGAGTATAGGAGAGGTGCAAGAACAATGCAATGAGTAGAGAGAGATTTGGTTGGGGCTTGCTTCTATTATGAAAGAAGAAAGTATTGAGAGAGACAGGGCATTGGTTGAATGAAAGAGCCTGTTGTCCTCAATGAGCTGAGTAAGAGGAGAGATCATCAGCTTTGAATTAAAAAGCTGTGATTTCACAGAAAGTAAAAGAGAGAGTGAGAGAGAGAGAGAGAGAGAGAGAGATGGGGGGGGGATATGGCATGTGTAAGAGATGTGGTACACGTGGAAAGATTCAAGGGGGAACTACCCCAGTGGATTGAAGTGATTTGACTGAAGAGAAAGAATCGGTTCTTGTTCTTTTTCACCATCAACTTTTTCTTTTTCTAAAAACAAACATTTTTATTTTATTTTGTTTTAATTATTTTCATATTACTATTACTATATGTATAATATCAATATTAATATTAACTATAACTAAAATATAAACGAATCGGTTCTTGTTCTTTTTCACCATCAACTTTTATTTTTTCTTAAAAAAAACATTTTTATTTTATTTTGTTTTAATTATTTTCATATTACTATTACTATATTAATATTAATATTAACTATTACTAATTTTATAGATATTAATATTAATATAGTAATATGAGAATAAAATTCGTTATAGTTAAATTTTATAACTAACTTTATTTATATATATATATATATATATATATATATATATATATACTAGTCATGGTACTTCGTCGTGGGCGGAATCATATTTTTTTCAATGTAAAATAATATTTATTATGTATTATTTTTTTTATCATAATATAAATTTAGATAAAATAATAAATCTGTATATAATTTTTGTGAAGTGCAAGTTTTATATAAAATATATAAATTTTAAATAGATATAAATTTATCTATTTAGTAGAATTCAATTAAATAACCAGTATAAAATAAGTAGTAATTTTCTATCCACAAAAAAGCAAAAACATAAATTGAAAATATATCTTTGTGTTATTGTCATTACCATTACTATAACAGTTAAAATTATTATCAATATTACTGTCAAAATAATTAAAATAATTTAATTGCCCTGAAAAATTATTAAAAAATGCAAAAGATCTATAAAAAAACAAAAATAAAAATCACTAAAATTATCATTATTACTACGTAAATAGTAAAATCATAAAAATCATTTAATCCAAAAAAAAAATAACAGAAAACAAAAAAAAAATAAAGAGAAAAAGAAAGCCATATTAATTTTAGAATGATTACCAATTTAAATTCAAATATCATGATTGAACTAATTAAAAAAATCCCAACAAAAAAAAACTATAAAAAAACTAATAATATAGATGTATAAATATGAATAAAAAATATAAATTGTCTAAGAATTTAAAAAAAAAATGAATGAATTAATATAAAAAAAAAACTCCAATAATCAAATAAAAAAATAAATAGTTAATTTTCTATCCACAAAAAGATGAATGCATAAATTGAAAATTTATCTTTATATTATTGTCATTATCATTACTATAAGTCTATAATAGTTAAATTTATTATCAAAATTACTGTCAAAACAATCTCAATAATTAAATTATCCTGAAAAATTATTAAAAAAAAATAAAAGATTTTTTTATAAAAAAAACAACAACTAAAATCATCGTGATCATTGCATAAATAGTCAGATCATAAAAATCATCCAATCCAAATAACAAAAAAGAAAATAAAAAAAAATGAACAAAGAGAAAAAATGAGCAATATTAATAGTAAAATGATTATTATAATAGTTAAAATTATTATCGATATTACTGTCAGAACAATTCAAATAATTAAATTGCCCTGGAAAATCATTACAAAAAAGTAAAAGATTTGTATAAAAAACAATTAAAAAATAACAAATGAATTAATATCAAATATCAATAAAAAATAAATTAATATCAAATGAAAAATAAACATTATAAAAAAAAATGAATTAACATCAAATAAAAAATTAAAAGAACAGGGACCAAAATGAAAAATAACATATATAAAATTAATTCCAATTGAAGGATAAAATTAAAACAAAAAACAATTGGAGGACTAGAAATAAATATTGATAATTGCTGTCATTTTATAAAAAAATCAGAAGAAGAGGGACTGAAATCAAACTTTGTATATATTACCAATTTCAATTGGAGGACCAGATTAAAGAAATCAAAACATCCGTACCGGAAAAATTGAAGGAATAAAAAATAAATCAAAAATCAAAAGTATAAGGACTGAAATAAAAATTTCTTATATAATCAGTTTTAATTAAAAGACACAATTGAAAACAATAAACTTTCACTTAAACAAACCAGTAATAAAAATAAAATCAAAACTTCAGGGACCAAAATGAACTTACTATAAACACCAGGGACTGGAGCTGACTTTCCGGCGGCAGGAGAGAGAAAAGCGACAACCGATAAAAAATCATCTGTTGCCGCTTACCCGGATAAAAAATTAGCTGATATTTACAAAAAAATCTTCAGTGAAAGTACATAGTTGCCTCCGTTTACTGTGTACTATTTTGCCTTTTTCGGGAGCTATTTTTGTCAATTCACCGTGCAAATAAAATAGAAAAACCGGTAAAGTCCTTGGTTCCTGTGCACTATTTTATCATTTTCGGGGGTTAAAATCAATAATCCACTATTGACAAACAGGTAAAGAAAAAAAAGCTCGTATGCGCGCGAAATACAAATAAAAAATGTCCACTCCACAATGAACACACTCACAGTGCACAGTGAAACCACAACACGTTTTATATTTGTATATATATATATATAAAAAAAAAAACTAAAATATAAACCGTGTTCAGTTTTTTCTGTTCATTTTTTACTGTACACATGGATACAGATCACTATAAATTGTGATAATAAAATTATCATTTTATTCTAGAGCTGAAAAATTTAACCTCTAGGAACAGGGTCATTTTCAACATTTTCAGGAAACATGGATGATATTTTTAAATTCTTTGTACACTAGAACTGTTGTTTTACCTCTAAGGGCTGACAAAAAGACACGGAATAGTTAGAGATGTTTCTTGTTTTTTTACAAAATCATACACAGTAAAACTACAAAAATAATCTGAGAAGAAGACAAAAAAATAATTTAGGGTCGAGAGTATTCCGGTACTTCCACCACAGTTATTTTGTGGTTATTGATGGTATAGAGGTGTAAAGATAATTTATCATTTTTTAATTAATTCTTTTGTGAAACACAGCAGTGTTTTGCTCTCATATGCCTTGTAGATAGCTCATACGATGTCGTCCAGCAGTGAAAATAGACTTTCGATCTTGTCTCCTATTGCACCGTCATGTCCTCTGTCCCAAAGTGTCTCATGGTGCGGCTTGTGTCAACGTAAAGTGGTCGGTAAATCATCGGTGGATGAGATTTGATTTTTTCTCTCTTTTCTCTCTCTTGCCCGTCAAAAAATACACTTCCATCCTTGGGTTTATGAATGTTTTATTATCATCCCCGGGCTTTTGATTTTGTTTTTATTACTGATTTCTTCAATGAAAATTTTAATTTGTTGCTATTGTGTCATTCAATTAAAAATATTGATATCACTTCAGTACCAATTATTTTGATTTTGGATCTTTTAATTATCTTGGTATGCAGGATTTTAATTTATTATAATTGGGTCATCCATTGGAAAATTGTCATATATTCTATCTCTCATTCCGGTACTTATTGTTGTATTTTGCTAAAAAAATTACAAAAATATTTTTTTAAATGTCTTTATTTGTTTCTTTCCCAAGGTTTTTATTTGTTTCAATTTTGTCATTCAATTGAAATTAATTATATTTTTTATTTCAGTCTTTATTCTTTGATTTTTTTTATTTAATATTAATTCATTTGGCTTTTTAGGTCTTTCTTGGATAATATTTATTTTTTATCCGTATTTATGTATCTATACTTTTAGTTTTTTATTTTTTATTTTTATCATTTTATATTTTATTAGGGTTTTATTTTTATTCAATCTAATCCTGAAATTTTAATCTGTATTGGTGATCATTTTAAAATTAATATTATTAATTTTATTTTTTGTTTTTTTTTCGATTTTGTGTTTTAAAATTATTGTTTTAATATTATTTTTTGTAAAAGAAACAAAAAAAAAAGATTCTAACATAGAAAAAAAAGTCAGTAAAACAAACTCGTGTGCAGTACCAATGATTCAAAGATAGCAACAGTGAGAAAGATCAGTTTTCTATCCGGTCGATCCGTCATAGACTCTTACTATTATCTTTCTCCGTTGCAGCTCCAGCTGTTGCTTTCTAGGCAGCAGAGGGATCCATGCATGGTGCTATAATCGATCAGAACAACACTCAGAAAAGATCAGGTGTCATCAGTACTTGAGAGGGTTCTCCTCCTTTCCTTGATTATTCCATTTTTGCAAAAGGAAGCGTGTTATATATGGATGGAAAATGAATTTCAGCGTACTAATTGCCACACGCAGTCAAAAGGTTCGTGTAACAGTGTTTTAGAACATTGCATGCGATAATCTCAAGTTAATTCCACTCGAGTCTTAACCGACAGTGCTTCAAGATCAAGTATCTCAAGTGATCATATATGATACGAACCTAATCGTGTGTGTATTCCACGATTTCGAATGGACAGTGAGTGTCGATGCTTTTTATTTTTGGTCCAAAATCTTAATAGAATCACCTGGCCAGCCATGAGTTTGCAACTTTAGTGTGTTCTAGTTTCACATGCGTATTTCAGTGGCGATTGATATCTTGCTGAGGATTTCTGCTCGATTTGACAGAAAAGTCAAAATCTTCGGGCCCATTACGCCAGCTAGCGCGATGAACTTGCATCATTGAATGTTGTGTTTCTTTTATGGATCGAATGTTGCGATCTGTGGCTGTGAAGGAACAGGGAAGAAAGAAGTTGTGGCGCAGAAGGAAGATATAACTGGGGATGGGAGAAGAATATTATCATCTTGCATGGGGGGTGAGTTTTTTCACGGCAAAAAAAGGGAAATTATGAGAGAGCTTGTTTGGAAAGTTCAAAAAAATATGGGGAAAATTGTCCCCTTTCTCCATAGCTTAAGTAAAAGATTACGTTTAAAAATATCATTTTAATATACTTTTAAATAAAAAATATTTTTAAAAATAAAATGAAAAAAAATTCAAAGCACATAATTATTTGCCTATGTGGAGCAAAATCAAAGCAATTGGAAAGTTTTTCAGAATTCCACACGATGATTATAGCTATCGAAGACCAATGATAATTATGAATTATCACTTAAGATTTTTTCTACTCAATTGCAAAAGCTGTCGTCTTTTACTGGCTCGAGGGGCCAACGCATGCGTGCACATGAGCTGTTGCTGACGATAATAAATGTGCCTTTTACTTTTTAAGTAAAATAGGTTCATATTTGGTAACACCATATTAGATTATCACCTTAAAATTAAAATAACAAGATGTTTAATCGAGTTTAATTATTTTAAGTGATTTTATAGATAGTCACTTTATTACTTATTAAATTGTTAAATCTTCCAGAATTAGATTTATAATTTGTTGTTTAGGCAAATTTTATTTTTTATTTAATTTTTCAGATTGGTTATTTTTATTTAGGATTTAATTATTTTTTTAGATTTTAAGATGTTTTCTAATCTGTGAAGGGTTTCCTAATCTATTTAGATATTTTACAAACCTCTCGAAAGAACAGACACCATATACTTCGAATTTAAAGAATAAAATTGTGAAATTAGTAGCATTTTATTTTTCCAGATTGAATGAGAAGGCCTTGTTTGCTGGCGTTGAAATTGTTTTTTCAAACCTCGTGATCTTTGCTCTTTTATTTACTGTTTGTATTGATTAAGAACAATTCAAATGACAAGAATTATTTTAAAGAATCAAATTTTTAAAATAATTTTTTGATGGCTGCTCAGTGTCTCAGTAGCTATTTCTACTATCCTTTGATCAAAAGCCATAAATTATATATTAATTTTTTATTTTATATGAGAGAGAGAGACAGGAGCAAGGTGCTGGAATGAGTGTTTTTATTTTAAATTTTATTTTTTTTATTTAAATATAATTAAAAAATTAATAATTATAATGTGAATTTTTTAAAAGTAGTTATTTAATTATATAAATTGCTTATATTAATTGTAAAAAAATTAATTATTTTTAATTAGCTTCAAATATATTTTATCGTGTTATAAAATTAATTTTAATTTAATTTGTTTTTTAAAGTTCTTTTAACACTCAACGATAATAAGTAGTATTGATTAAAAGCATCATAAAAATTAAAATGATACATGATGAACTTTAATGAAATAAAATAAAAATGGTTATTTTTAATAATTATACTGTTGGAGAATTTATTAAAAGCAATTATTTAATTGTATAATTAATTACATAATTAAACTACGTATAAAATAATTGCATTATATTTAAAATAATATAAAAAAATAACTCTCTAAAATGACTTTTATCATTAGAATACACATCAATAAAAAAATTATATATATATATATTATTCAAAAAATTATTTTATATATTTGACTCTCTAAAATAATTTTTATCATTGACCTTACCCTAAAAATAGCAACTTAGGTAAAGCTATTTTGTAGTCAAGATAGCTTTCCCGATAAAGCAAAGAAAAGTGAATAAAAATGCTAAAAATGTATTTCTTTAATTTTTGCCTCTTCTGGTACACCGGTTGTACTTGCTCCAAACGGATGGAGTGGATTTTAGAATAATATTTTTTTTATTTTTATAAAATTATTTTTAATATTAACATATTTAAATAATTAAAGACATTAAATAAAATGAATTTAAAATACAAAAATATTTGTTTTTCAAATATCAGTGCAAAAAAACAGGGTGGAAGTTCAAGAATGTCTCTCGTCAATTGGCCCCAGTAAAATTACACGCAGCTTGCATGGGGGTAACCAGCGTGTTGATTTTATAGTGTATCCTGGCTCCTTAAAAACCATCGTTTGAATCATTAGATGACACGTGTATTTTGAATGTTTATTTTATTTTTTATTTTTTAGTTTCCTCAAATAAGTCTCACTCATTCTTATTTAGAAGAAGAAAAAAATCTTATCAGGACGGAACTAGCCTCATTTCTCTCGGACGCTATTCTAGTATTGAAAAACAATATATACACATTTATCTTCATTGCTTACTGAACACAGTGTAATAATATTTTTATTCTTTGAACAAAATCAGTTATATTTGTATTAAGGGTATTTATATCATTTTATAAGACTCGTTCATTGTTAAAAGTCTTTAAGAGCATGGAATGATACATGATCTGCATAGTAAATCTCGAGTTTGAGTCAAAACATATATTTTTTATAAAAGTATATGATAATGAGAGTTTTATTCGTTCAGCTGGACCTATAAATTATAATTTTTAAAAAATAAAATTTACTTATATATAAAAAAAAGTTTATTATCAAATTTTTTATTAGACATATATGTCTTTTTCTCTTTTTCTAGAAAAAACACGTAAAGCATAAAAACTTGGGCTCGTTGGTCTTTTAACTGCAATCTTTTGTTATTATTACTGATTTTATAAAATACAAATAAAATTTGCATAGATTAAATAGTATTTACATTGAAAAACATGCTAACGTGCATGCCACGAGTGTTATAAAAGATATTTTAAAATTTTACCCCGCATTAAAAAATACAGTTAACATTTTAATTATAAAAAGTATATATAATATTTACTATTTCATATTGAAAAATATTTTTTTATTAAGTATTTATATAATAAAAATTAAGACGAGATAACAATAAATAAATAAATTAAAGTGGGTTCACATTTTTAAGAGGAAAATCTTTAATCCACCTTTTACACGCAAAGCAACACTTATACTATTTAAAATATATCTTTTTTTAAAAATATTTTTTTGATGATCCTTAAACTTAAATTATAATATTTGTAATATTAAACATGATTTATTATATCCTGTTTATAAATACTACATAGTTTTTTCAAATAAAAAACTGAAATATTTTTTCTCTTTTCTCAAGCTATTTTTATTATGTCCTCTTACATTAAAAAAGAACTTGTTCATTCTTAAAAATTACATTATTATTAAAAAAATGTCCTTAAAAACAAGACTTGATCATGATAAAGTTTTCTGTTTCCCTTCCATACCTTCTTGTTTTTTCCGGCAGCAAGCTCTGATTCGTGTTGCACCTTCTAGTGCCCCCAAACAACCTTTTATTGTGCCTTTAGATATACGATTTGTGTCCTCTTCCTGTAGAACCCGTGCATGTAGATGATGTTTTATCATCGAGATTATAGATTTAGCAAGATATTCTAAATTGACTCAACATTGATCATCAGAATTTGTTCCGGCAACTCAACTCGAGTTGACTCAATTTATTTTCTTATAATAAATTTTATTATTTTATATTCAATGAGATGAGATCTGGACTATATCTTTGGTTTCGTCTTCTAAACATGATTTTTTACCGGAATAAATAAATAAATCAACCCTGCAGATCGGTACTGTTCGGTAACGAGTAGAAACTAACTCGCAGCTTGTAATAAATCGTCTTCATCCAGATTCAATGTTCTCTAAATGCCAGATTACAGTTTTAAACAGGGATAAAGACTAGGCAAAGGGAATTTATTTTCTTAGCAGGGAGGCATACACGTGGAGAAGGAAAGAAAGAAAAAAGCTAAACCTAACCGCCGCCCCCCGTGTCTATATTTGATCATCTCACTCTCCTTTACAAACAGGGCGGCTGCTGGATAAAAGGAGCAAACCGTAGCCTATAAACATAACTTAGCCTAGCTGAGCTGAATTGGGAAATTTAGACCTCCAAACTTCACTCAAGTCAAGTTTTTTTATTGAATTAAATTAAATATTAATTTAGTAAAATTTATTTGATTTAACCGGATTTTTAGTGACCGGTCCAAACTCGGCTCAAAAAATTACTTAAAAAGAAAAATTAATAATAATCCAAATTTGTTTAGACTGAGTTTGATAAGGATGGATAAAACAACGATAATTAGACATCAATCCAGTTGTGTGCATTCCAAATTCCAAATATATAAAATTAAAACTGGACATTTAAATTACAGTTTTCTTCTTTGCCATATATATATATATATATATATATATTCCATATTTTGATAGTTTTTTCCAAGTAGTTTGTTGGTGCTAGTTTTTATTATTGTTATTTTTTAACTATTCATCAAAAACCATAAAATTTTCTGGTCTTCCTATAAAAAGAAAACCAAAGATCGTGAGTTTGCATCCTTAACTGGCATTATTTGCTGGAGAAATCTGTCCCTGGACATAGGCCACGGCCTACTCAATGCAACACAGTCTGTAAGGTTTGGGTTCTGCGTTGGATTCGAGAAGGCCGTACACGTGTCGCAAAGTGGATTCCACCTAAGGATCTCCTCTGTGAGAACACAGGGATTGACCAGATGGGCTTGATGGCGACCACACTTTTCTTTTCATTTTGAACTGCCTCTAATTTGTTGGACAATTCTATTTTATTTTTTTTTGTATTTTGAAATCATCATATTTTTTTGGGCAAAACTATAACTATTAAATAATATATGCTAAAATCATATATATATGTGTGTGTGTGTGTGGATTGTCGTGGATGGAAAGACAAGACTTATAGAGTAATTTTTTATTCCAAGAACAATGTTTCTGAAATTAAACTTTTATGGAAACAATCAGGGATTAACCTCAGGTAATTATTAAATTTGTTCACAGTAATAAAAACAAAAGATTAAACTGACCTCCCACTAAAATAAAATATTTTTCAAGTTCTGAGAATTTAATAAATACTTGACACTCATTACAATGAGGACACTTCATATGCCATGCTTTTCTTATAGCTTATTGTAAAATTATTTTTTTAATAATTTTAATATATAGATATTAAAAAATATTTTAATTAAATACTCTTCAACTCATTACCAAGCACACACAAATTATAATCATATGTTGAAGGTGTTTTATTTTAATTCATTGGAACCAAGTATGTCTGCAGATCTATACGTTCCCAAAATGTTGATGTGAGCAGTGAGCATCCATCCATGCAGCAGAGTGGCAGACTGGTTGATTTTTTTTTGTTTTTATTTTAAATTAAAAAATAATATCTTTAGATAATTTTCATATGTCAAAAATGATTTTCTTTTTTAAAAAATCATTTTAATATATTAAAAAAAAATCTATAAAGTCAACTAAATTTGAAATTCTTACATGCTAAGACTGCTCTTTTTAGGCACAAAAAGAAGAAGACACCGGGCAAAGAACAGTCTGCAATTAGAGAAAAAGCCATGCCCTAGCCTCTCTTTTTCTTTCCAGTGAAATGGTGAAAGGGAAAGTTACATGACAATGCAAAAAAGTCAGTGAAATTAGAACCCCGAGCTTCTTCTCCAAGATGGACAACGCAATCTGCTATTTTTTGTCCATAAAACTGCTGGCAGATGGCTTGTTGTTTCATCTAGTATTTTACTCTGCCTAAAGCTGCACATTGCTGCTGCTTTGATTCACACTTCATTATCAAAATAAAGAGCTTTCCAGCAGTTTTTCTTAGCTACGGGATAAAAAAGCATACACCGGACTCCCTGCCATTGATGGACACCAGTCAGTATCAGAAACATACCTCATAGTAAATTTACTACGTTTTAGCCTGCTGGATTTATCGCGTCAGCTCTTAAATAGTAATCTCTCTTCGAGATCATGCATGCGATGCATAATTGGACCAAGTTTAAATTGCACACATGACAAATCTCACGAGATGTTGCCATCACAGCCTATATTTCGAATTAAAATATTTTTAGTATTTTCATATTATTTTAATATATTTTTAAGTAAAGAATATATAGAAAAACAACTACCGTAACAATACGAAATGGTCTTGCCATAATTCAAAACGGAGTGTTCAGGACATCCCGTGGCATCGGGTATCCAATGCTGTGGAGTCCTCCATTTTGTGGATCACTGTGTGCAACTCGAGGTAGGCATGGAGCGGCCACCTTTCGATAGCAAGAAAAAACATTAGAAAGCAACTAGCAAGTTACCATGAACGGGAGATATAATTCTGGCCGTGTACCTGGTTAAATGGGTGTTTGACACGTGCAGCTCAGCAAAGCTGATTCCCAAATTCTCTATCTCTGTACGAACTCATCAAGCAGAAGCTGGGCAACAGGGAGACATACCAAGTTTTGAGACCACGCTGTTCCTTTTAATGAAACAGCAACAAAATAGAAGGCAATGGGAAAGAAGGAGGGGACCATCTTTAATCTCTGAATCTTTCCTCTATGTTACAGGGGACCATTTATAAAGAACAATAATCATTTCGCTAATTCAGAACATTTACTAATGCAGGCTCTCAGTCTGACCTCGATTACTAGGGTGTGTGTGTGTGTGTGGAACTGTGGATACATGGAGCGTGGGGTCTTTAAAGTGTAACCATTGAAGTGAGGTGAAATAGATTATCTTTTGAATTTTTAAAAAGAAAAGAAAAGAAAAATAGCATTGAAAATAATTTTTTTGGCAAAACAGCATAGGTTATCTTATTATTTGAATCTTTTTGGGCAAAAATAGCTTGTTTTCACATCATCATACTTCTGAAATGTAACTTATAATAAATATTGCATTTTATAAACGCAAAATATCATGAAATTTAAATATAAATTGAAGACCATTAAACACAGAAGCAGAAGCACCTCCCTCTCTCTACACAAATTGTTGTCTTAGTTTTTTTTCCCCCCTTTAAAACACCTTTTTTTTTAAAAAAAATAAATAATAATCCATTGTTGTGGTCACTGCCAGCAGATCCGCCATTCTTTTTCTAGTCCTGTAAACATATTATATTGCTATGAATTTGAGTTTGATTTAGTTGAAATAAAATAATTATTTATATTGCATTTAGGGTTTATAATGAATTCAGGATTTGTGTGAATTAATGATAAATTAATTTAGAATACCATCAATTAATTATAGGTTGAACATGAAAATAAGCTCAAGTAATTATATGTCATGTTTAGTTTGGGATAAATTATTGAATTAGAGATTTTATGTGGATTGCTGAAATCAACTAACAATATAATTAACTATGCTTAATGATTTGGCATGAATGTGGTACACTTATAATGAATTACATGTTGCAATGGATTTTTGATAAGTTAATGAATTTAGTATTTTTTTGAATTGTTTTAATTTGCTATGAATATGAGTTTGAATTAATGGATTTGATTTATTATGGATCTTGCCCATTATAATTTACTTAAAATTACATTTAATTGAACAGAATTTAATTATATATATATATATATATAGTCGCATTTATCAATTCATGTATCTTTCATGTCATTTCTTTTATTTAATCTAAAACACTCCTCGAATCTTGCGCTGAATTTACACTAGAGATTTCATAATTGTTATTTAATCTCTCAAGATTTAATTTTTTTTTTCCACGACACAATCACTAATTCATACCCCGTCATTCCATTTTCTTTAATTAAATTAAAAATCCAGCGCGGTTGATGTTTTTCTAACAGTGTAAACGTAGCCTGTGAAATTTTGAAATAGTTGAAATTTCATTCCGTACAAGTGGACCCGGGAGTGTTCAAGTCCTGGCTTGCAGGAAAGAAAAGTCTTTTGGAGTTTGGTGTTTTATTATTTAACTCATATCCTGTCGTGTCTTCACAAGTAGCCCCTGAAATGCAAATAACAAAAACATATATTTTATAATTATAAATATTTATATTTAAAATTATATCATTCTCTTATACGTCCCGCCATGATACATAAACTTCATATTGACTCAACCAAATTTTACTGAAAATAGAAAATCAATCAATCAATAAATAATATATGTAACTACTACTTTATTAGTAAGTTTATTAGTAATTCAGCTCATACACGTTCCAATGGCATGATCGTCAATTTCAACTTTATTAGTAAGTTTTAAATGATATTTTTTATAATTAAAAAATAAAATGGGGTTTTGGATGTATACATAATCTTTCACTATTATATTACTTATGATTGAAAAAAAAAATATATAATTATTAAGATTCATGCGTTATTTTTTGAAATAAAAATACCAAATTAGTCAATAGAAGAGGAATAGAGCCAATTTTATCCAATTTCTTTCCAAAATTACTTCACCAACAATTTTTAAGTGCTGGACGAGAGATCCATTAGGTATACCCATTCAATTTTATGATTAAGATTAATAGTGCTGCAATATAAAAAATAAAATAAAAAAACGAGATTGGGTTGCCTTTCCAGGCATGCTGAGTTTGAAAGCCCATATCGGCCCAAATCATGCTTTACCATTTGCAGGCCCAAAATGTGCATTTTAGAGTGGAGGGTCACGGGAGGAAAAACTCTGGTTCTGGTGAGATTGGATAAAACTGCCCGCCTTCTGTTCGGCTGATGCGTTTTTTAGGCCGGTCATCTCCGGTACAAACTTCAATTCTCCCTGTCTACTTCTTGACCTCGTTTTGCCCCAGATGTTCCCTTTTCTTGTTGTGGTTTACTCCTCTCAATGGTCAATTAGCATCAGCGAGGACTGACCATGGAAGGAAGACTATGATATTCAAAATAATATAAATTTTATTTTGGAGTTTCATATAACAATTCAAGTTTATAGTTGAGATAATTTCTTAATATAATATTAAATGTTTTTTGACCCAGCGGTCATGAATTCAAATATCACAACTGTTATTCCATTTGATAAAATCAAGCACAAGGTAGTGAGATTTGTACAAGTTTCAAGCCTAAAGAATTTTCATTTAAAAAAATATGTTAGAGAATAATATAAATTATATCTTAGAGCTTTACATAACAGTTTAAATTTTTAAATGAGATTGTTTTTCAATAATTTTTTAATGGGATACAAAGCAAAGCTTGTCTATTGATGATCTCAGAGCTTAAATGATGGAATTTGGCTAAAAAAAGGTATGTATCAACAATGAAGCTCTTGTCTATTGACGATCTAGTCAAAACACATTAACTATACGATATTCATGTTATTCCGACTTCGATGCCCGGACTACTAGAATTCGATTGCCTTTAAATTTTGGATGTTCTCTCTTCAACATATACACATCTGCAACTTGTTCTCCATCATTCATGGTGGTGTAGCTCTGCAAACTAAACAAGCATAGTGCAGATACCCTTCCTTTTTTTCTTTATTTATTGAGGAGGTAGAGATAATGTCTTTACTTAACTTAAAAAGGGTGACCAGTCTATTTTTTCTTCTGAATTTCGGTGTTATTCAACAGCATAAACTAGCAGAAAGGTTTGTGAGCATTTGGTCTTGCTTGCCTATCGTTTGTTGGTTTAATTATTCATTTATTATGTGAATTTGATGCTACGAATTTCTGAATTTTCTCACATTGAATTGTAATTTTCGTTTAATTTGTAACCTCAGATCCAGTGCGTAGATGTAAATCCCTGGAATACTTGTATAATAGTCGTGCATTGGTAGATGTAAATCCCTGGAATACTTGTATAATAGTCGTGCATTGGTAGATGTAAATCCCTGGAATACTTGTATAATAGTCGTGCATTGGTAGGTGTTTTTCTTTTTCTTAATGTTTAGTTAGTCAACACGGCTTCATAACTGTTTACTCTGGTAAGAATCCAGGCAACACACCATTTGGACCGAGAGAGCGAGATGGCAACTTATTCAGAAGCGAAAGAAGTGTACTTAGCAACTTTAAAGGAAGACTTGAAGAGCCTGACTGAATTCTATGAGAAACATGATCATCGCCTCTTGTTTCCAGTAACAGACTCAATGCACTTCATATGGCTGTCTACAGTGAAAATGAGAAATTGTTCGACTATCTACTTCGTGCCTGTGGATCATAAGCATCCCATGTATATAACAAATATTTATGGAAACACACCTCTTCATGCTGCAGTCAGCACAGGAAACATTAAGGCAGTAAAACTATTGGTGGAAAAATCATAGGAATTTCAGGTGAGCGAATCAGAAGTTGAGGAAGCAGATATAACGTTGATGAAAAACAAGCCCGGCGAGACCCCACTGTTTACAGCTGCTGCATTTGGTTGGTCTGAAATAGCCAAGTATTTGACTCAACGACCAGCACGATAGCTAATGATGGGCTTTCAGATCATCGCAAAAGGGATGATTTTCAATTTATTCTTCATGTAGAGCAGTCCTAGGGGAATATTTTGGTCTCCTCGCTTCCCTGTTTAATTTAATGCCAAGATACATTCAAACTAAAAAGCACCTTCTTTTATTTATTGTGCTTTTCGTTGCAGAAACTGCTTTGCTGCTGTTAAAACTGGATAAATCACTTGGCATGGAAAGAGCTTGTCTTTATTTATTGACCCAAATACCTTCTGCTTTCGAGATTGGACACTCCATGAGTATATTCAGACGATTCCTTACATGTGTGGGTTCAGAACTAAATTCCAGTGGAGGAGGGTCATGGAGGAAATATTCTTGTTTTGGTGAGACTGTATAGGACTGCCCGCCATCTGTTCGACTTCATTACGCCTAATTGGGGGCGGTGGTGCTTGTGTTTGTTTTAGTTCAGTCATCTCTGGTACAAACTTCAATTCTCTCTGTTCGTTCCTGATGGTTTGTCGTGCTTTACTCCTGTCAATGGTCAAATAGCCTCGGTGAGGAATGATCATGGAAGGAACAACATAATCTCATGTGGGATACAAACCATAATTAACAAGAAAGCAAGCAACGGATAATCGTCTTTAAATGACGAGTTTAATCACTTGCTAGCTAGCAGGAATAAATAAACGAAAGAGAATGAGTTGGTTAAGATTTGGAGCATACGTTGTAAAGCATTTTTTAACACGCAAATCATTCAGACTTTCAATTGAACACTGTGTAGTAAGAGCCTGGTGATCAATTCTATGCGAAACAAGAACATCTCCTGCTGTTTCCGATAACAGCCTCAAAAGATATTGCACTTCATATGGCTGTCTACGGTGAAGATGAGAAACTGCTCAGGGATATTCTACTTGATTCCGCACAATATTTTCCTACGCCTGTGGATCATGAGCATCCCATGCACATGAAAAATATTCATGGAGACGCCTATTCATGTGGCAGTCAGCGCTGGAAACATGGAGCAGTAAAGCTCTTGTAGGTAGAATCAAAGAAAATCCTGATGTGTGAATCATAAAATGAGAAAACAAATACAATGTTGATGAAAAACAAGTAGGGCGAGACCCCGTCGTTTAGAGCTGCTGCATGTGGTCAGACTGAAAATAGTCAAGTATTTGACTAAAAAACAAGCATAAATAGAAAATGATGAGCTTTTATTAGATCATCGCCAAAGGGATGGTTACCAATCTATTCTTCATGTTGCCTTCCTAGGGGAATATTTTAGTCTCCTCTCTTCTCTGTTTCAAATTAAGCATGCTAAAAATCACGAAAACTTTTTAATTTTTCTGTTCATTGCAGAAACTGCTCTGCTGCTGTTAAAAGTGGACAAATCACTTGGCGAATTCAAAGACCGCGGCGGAAGAACTTGTCATTATTTATTGGCCGAGATGACTTCTGCTTTCAAGAGTGGATGCTCCATGAGTATGTTCACCCGATTCCTGTTTGTTTTAATTATATTAAGGACATGAATATAATGCTTGCAGGGGTTATTTGCAATAGTTGAAATTTCATTTAGTATAGATCGACCCGGGAGTGTTCAATTCTTGAAGGGGTCATTTGCTTGTGTGTTTTAGAATCACATTATTGCTCTGGATTTTGATTCTAAGGTGGGTTTTGGTGCCAGTTCATATCAAGAACTATGCGAGAATGTAGCAGCAGCAGATACTCTTTCATCACACGGTCCCTCTTCTCAATCAACTATTATAGTCTACTTGCAATTCCATTGAATCTCTAGAGGCTGTGTTTACTGAAGATTCCTTCGTCAGCATCTGACGCAAGGCCGGCCATGTGGCCAACTCGCTTGCTATGCAAGCAGAACTTTTGGTTCATAAATTTAACCTATTTTTCTGCTAGTTCCCGCTTTAGCATCTGTTCTGCTTAAGAACCTTTCTTTTTGTTGCTCAGAAAAAAAAAAGTAGATGAAAAACATATAATAGAGTGGAAGTTACGCGTCCAGAACTTTGATCTGGGAACCTTTCTGTGATTGATTTCATGATTTAGGCCGAAAATATAACAATTTACAGGCTCTCTATACCGCAATCTTTGATCTGGGAAAGTAAGATCAACTCAACAATTGAGTTAGATAGCACAGCCAGGCCCTTAACCAGTATTTCTACCAGTTGTAATATACTGTTTAGATTGAGACTAGCTCCGGACCTCCGTTAAGCTGAAAGGCTGGGTTTTTTTTCATGTAAAAAAATTAATGTTTAAGTAATCCGAGTCAATTTCTATTTTAATTAAATTAAATAATAAAAATAAATTAACCAAATAATAAAAAATAATTTCAGACTAGTCATTTGACTAAAAACACCCTGGACCCCACTTGAAAAATCCACGAGATCCAATTTCAGACTAATCAAATATCAATGGATAAATTTAAAATGAATAAATAAATTATTAAAAATGATCCAAAACAATCAATTAAAAAATAAAAATCAACATTGAAAAATAAATAAATTAGAAAGATATTTTTTATTAGATGGTGGAATTGAAAAAAAGAGTTAATTTAACAAAAGAACAAAAAAAGCCTAAGAATAAAGATCAAATTAAAAAAAAATACTATATATTTTGATGAAGGATGAAATATATATATCTATATCTATATATATATATATATATATATATATATATATATATACAAGAAAAAAAATTAAAAAATTGAAATTAAAACATATATAAATAAAAGAACGTCTCTAAAATTTTACGTGGACAGCAAAAACATTGAGAGAGAGAGAGGGAGAGGGAGAGAGATTTAACCGGCAAGGCAAATAATTCTGGAGTCTTGCTGTACATAATCTGAATATAATAAGATTAAAGAGATGAATTTAGTTTCAGTCTCAGACCACCCATCTAAAAAAAACAAAGATATAAAAGAGAAATAAATGCTTTAAACTCTAAGGCTATCGTAACAACGAGCCAGTGGCGAAGACCAATGGGCTTGTTTAGTTTTTGGGGAAAATAATAAGCAAACCACTTCAGACCCTGGCCCAGTCCCTAATCATTTTTTTAGATGGGCCATCTATTTCAGTTCCGAGAGAGTTTCAGGCCCATGAAATCATTGTTTGATTTCTCTATCCTGTTTCTCTCTCTTATTTCTCTCTCATCCTCTGTCTATCTCTCTTATAATGGTAATCACGACCTGATCAACATGGGGTTTTTAAAAGTTTTAAGCCAGCATGTTTTCCCTTTTCAATTCCTCCCCTTCAAGCTTCAACTTTTTATCGAAATGATTTATCCAGCATCCATTTTTCTTTTTCGTAAAAGTTAAAGAACTGGCTATACAGATATTTCTTGAGCACTGGTAAAAACTGCAGCCCTCTTTGTCTATATTTTCATTTGAGAAATACTGCTAAAATTGAGAAACTCGATCCGGATCTGTCTCCAGGAAACTGTACCCGATCTGGGACTGGGGTGGCCGAAAATGGAAGTTATGGGTAGCTTTCCTTGGACTGAACATTGAGTCTTACACACGTCCAATTCATGCTTCAAAGAAACAGCAGCTGGTGACTTTCTCAGAGCTTGGATATTGAGTCATCCACACGCCTAAAATATAAATGATAGAGGCAGGCAGAGAGAGAGACCCCTAACAACCGCTCGCTAGCAATCATGCACTCTAACGACCGCTAGCTCACTACTTGCTTCAGATTGTTAGCCTCGAGGCATCAACTCAACTCAAACTCAATGAGAGTTAGTTAGACCTGAGACATGGACTTTTATCTTCTAGCTAGCATCCAAATGTCCACGCACATCTATTTCCTACTTTGTTTTGTTATTTAGGAAATAATAATACATGATTTTGCCACGTTTTTTTAGTCACAAGTGGTTTGCTTACTTTCTTACACTTGTCTTTCAAGCCCTTAATTTTTAGTAACATATACAAGCACCATTGAGGCTGAAATTCACGCACAGATGTTATCCATATTTTGCACTTTAATCGGATCAAATCAATCCCTCTTCTTTTAAATAAAAAAAAATATTAATTTGAGTTCCTTCACCTTAAATTATCTTCAACTGGGATTACATTGAGGATCTAGTTCGATCTAATTTATAGCACAAGGTTTGATTTGACCAAGTTTGCAGAATAGAGGGGTCGTGATTGATTTTTAGCCTTGAGACAAACCATACCTTTCAGTCTTGATTAAATTCTAAATTCGAATCGAAGAACTTCATGCACGAATGATGAACTCAAAGCACAAAAAAATATTAAGTAGATTGCAATACGTTAATGTTATAGGGCGGCCATTTGATCATGAACACACAATACGAAAGCTCAAGAGAATTTCCTAGGGAATAAACTTTCAAGATCGATAGCGTGATGATCGACAATGCTAGGTGAACAAATCTTGTCCTACTTACCACCAAACTAGATAGCAGCTGATCATGTTCGATCTTGTAATTCTGATTCTCAATAAAGAACTTGGTGCTGATATTCTACTTACCACCCCAACATTAGCTTTGGAAAAGGATAAGAGCAAAATCATAAATATATGGTGGGATGTCTTAATTAGTAACAAAGAGAAAATGACACTGAATATTGTTTGCTAATTAGCGTCAAGTCATTCGAATACGAAAGGTTCCTTTCCGGCTTCAAATTATTCCAACTCTCTAGCACAAGTCTTACTCTAATTATGTTCCTATAATATATTTCAACCTCTTAATCATCAACAAAACCCAACTCCCATGCCATAATTTACCAATCTCGCCCCCTTCCTTTCCAATAAAGCTTCCCTCCTTACATGCAATACCCGAAGTCCACAGCATCAACTGATCAACAGTACCATACCATGCTTCTATATTACATTCTCTCGATCCTCTTTCTCCGCTGCAAGATACCATGCTCTGCCGCTAGGCCAGCACCTGCATTAACCACCACGCCAGCAACAGAAGCTGTAGCGGTCAAAGATTCCAACTACACATGGCAGAATTTTGGGAGCTTCCTCAATGCGAGCAAAGGCAGTCATGTCAATGGAATGTCGGAGCTCAAAAGGTACTTCCATCATTTTGGCTATCTCCCATCACAAGATTTGAAGAACATAACAGATATACTCGATGCCGGGCTCGAAACAGCGATTGTTCGATATCAAGCTAAACTCGGCCTTCAAATTACTGGCGAGCTCGATTTGGATACGCTAAATCAAATCATGGCACCGAGGTGTGGCGTGCCTGATGATACAATGTTTCACAAATTGCACGCGTCTAGACATTACATGTATTTTCCTGGAAAACCTCGGTGGTCGCGTTCCATACCAATGACTTTGACATACTCGTTTTCTAAAGAGTATGTGATCAACTCTTTGAGTTTGTTAGATATCAAACAGGTGTTTAAACGTGCTTTTGAAAAATGGGGCTCAGTAATACCGGTGAGTTTTGTGGAGACAGATGATTATGTTTTCTCCGATATGAAAATAGGGTTTTACAGTGGAGATCATGGCGATGGAGAACCATTTGATGGGGTTTTAGGGGTTTTGGCTCATTCATTTTCACCTGAAAGCGGGAGGTTTCATCTTGATGCAAGAGAAACATGGGCCATTGATTTTGATGTGGAGAAGTCAAACGTTGCTGTTGATTTGGAATCAGTGGCTGTCCATGAGATTGGTCATTTGCTAGGATTGGGACATTCTTCTGATGAAAAGGCCGTGATGTACCCTAGCTTGAAACCTAGAGAGAAGAAGTTGGATTTGAGCGTTGATGATATACAAGGAGTGCAAGCTCTTTATGGATCCAACCCTAATTTCACACTTGGGTCTTCGTTAGAGTCTGATATTTCAACAAATCAGGCTGTTGATTTAATTAGAATCAGATTATCTCTGTGGTGGGTTGCCTTGATTATGGCATTGATGCTCAGTTTTGCATGAATTTTATTGTCATGGTCAGCATCATTATACTGGTAGGAGCATTATAGTCCTTCCACACTCAGCATTAACTCATATTTACAAACACCAGCTTTCAACTATTCTTTGGGACCATATACAGTGCCTCGATTGCAGATAGATATGATGTAATACTAAGCTCTCTACGTATTCACAGCTCGAGTCTTTCATTTCATTTTATTTCTATCTTTGTTAGAATTTTTAAATGCTAATACATGAGTGGTAATTGTACAAGAGATTCTCCTTTTTGCCCCATTCAGAAGCTTATGAGAATCGTACTTGTACCTGGCTTAAGGGATTTCTCGGTCCACTGTTATTAAATTGAGATGATTTTATCAGCTAAACTAACTTGCTAGTGCCCCTTCTTGTACGAGGATCATATGCATATTCGTGGAGAATTGGAAAGGGAAAGTTGGGCACAGTAAGCCATTTGTTTGTATAGCAAGGAATCAACTGGCTCAAGGCTGTGATTGATTAGATGCGATTTAATTTGTCCAATCATATTAATCTATCTATATGAATCGATCCCACCTGCAAAATTTACCTTTATTTTTCAAGTAAAACAAAATAAATTCATCAAGTTTGGTACTAACAACCACATTGTAAAAGAGTAGGAAGCATGGTAATTAAACTCGGTCGTTAAAGAGGTGGTATATTAATATTGGTTTAGTAGATTAATTTGACTTCCTTAAAATAATATTATTTTAATTTTAAAGTTCAAATAAAATTGTTTTTTTTTTCAAAAAAAAAACAAACATGATTTACAGGGTCATGGGTTGATTAGGTTAGTCAGATTAATTTAGAATTAGATTTTTATTTCACACTTAACTAGGGTTAGACACATATTGATCAATTCTCATATCAATCTAGAAAGTTAGTTTGGGTTTTATAAATATGATAAAAAATAGAGATTTGAGATGTCAGAGAATAATATAACTAATAATTTGAGATTCAATCATTTAAGTTTTTAGATTGAGATGATTTTTTGATTTATTATCGGAGTCTTAATGATCAAATAGTCACGGATTCAAATTTGACTATCATTATATTTTAATAAAATAAAATTAATTAATTACACAAAATATTAATATTGTAAGTTTCAAGCTTAAAATAAAATATTTAAACTTGTGAATATTTACTTGGAAAGAGTAAATTAACAAAATAATATTCTAATAACTCGAGTATTTTTAGTTTTTATCAAACAACTTAAATTATACTAGATGTGAGGAGACTTTCTAACTTTTTAGTCACGCAACGCTTGCTACATAAAATATAAAAAATATAGAGGACCAATCTATAATACCTCAGGACCCCGTCTCATATTAGTGTTGATTGATCTCTTTTAGCAAACTTCTCGTTACTTTCAAAAATTTAAACCCGTGAATAAATCGTTTTTGTTATGCCAACTAAACCCAAAAATAATGAAGGAAAGCCATCCTGAGAAAGCAAAAGCTAGCAAACGCTTCCTTCAAGTGGTTGAAATGATGATTGGATCACCAAACTAGCGGCTGAGTGGTAAAATTCACTGTACAATCCCACCATCCTCTTTGATGCTTGTTGAGAGGGTTTTGAAATTGTTTTTTTTTTTAATATTTTTATTTAAAAATATATTAGAATAATATTATTTAATTTTTTTAATATTATATTTTATATAAATATATAAAAATGATCTAAAAATACTAGAGAGATTTAATTTAAGGTAAAAAATAAAGAAAAAATCATTTTCTTAAAGTATTTTTAAAACAGTGCTGTCAAACTATTATTCATTATGGATTTTTCTAATTTATATTGTTAGTCAACATATAATATGGGACACATGGGCTCTCCAAGATAATATATACAAAGGTCAATGTCCAAGTCGGACAGGAGTCATTCTCAAAATAAAGATAAAAAAGAAGGTCAGAGATGAGTCTTCACCACACACTATCCAATTAATGTTGTGTATGAGATCAATAAGGGCGGCCTTGACCTGGAGGCCAGGCCAACCATTAGCTCCAGAAATGAGCTGCGAAGCAGTACGGGCATATTTGCACAAAACCAAAGCAGGCAGCTGCTGCTATATGTATATTGATAATACAAATTAAAATATGTAAGAGTAACTTTTGAGATCACAATCTCCAGTTTGGTTAGCCAGGATGGTTGACAAGGCAATTAAGCATGTAAAATGAAAACATTGGTTGACTTGAAAACTTAAATTATTAGGTGTTTAAGCTATTAATGAGGTTATTTCTTGATATGATATTAAAATTTTGTTGATCTTTCAGTTATGAGTTTAAATTTTATTACTCTCATTCTATTTAATAAAAATCAAGTACAAGGCAGTATGACCTTATATATAAATTTCAAGCACGAGATAATGTAACTCTTTATACAAATTTAAAGTTTAAAAGACTTTCATTTAAAAAGATGTATTAGAGAATAATATAAATTATATCTTAAAACTTCATTTAACAACTTAAATTTTCAAATAAAATGATTTCTAGATATGCATTTTCAATTTCTTAAACCACAAATATATAAGGAGTTGTTAAATGCAAATGGGATGGATGCCAGCAAACTAACTTTGTCGAACAAGTTATAAATTAGCGATCATATCAAATGGCTGAACTTGAATAACATATCATCATTCCATTCTAAGAAGAAGAAGACACATCACTAGTTATCATAGATATCAAACTCTTTCCATTTAACGTCACTAATTTAAAAATTTAATGATCCGAGTCTATAATGTATTTATAATTATATTTGATAGAGAAATCATTTGATCAAGGCCCCCATCAACTTCGTTAGCCTTACCAAACCCACATATATATATATATATATATATATATATATATATATATATATATATATCACTATGCAATTTTCATTGTTTATTTAGATACAGTTTACTATAGATTATTATAAAACATTATCATTTCACAGTTTATATTTTATTTTTATATTAAATTTAAATTGAATTATAAAATAAATTATCTTAATATAGTGAATTCAATTATTCAAATATCTGAATTTTTTTATTTTAAATGATGATGATAATTTTAAATTGGTTATTTTATCTAAACTTACTAAACATAAAAACTTATATTAATTTAAAATTTACATATTTTATAGAAAACTTATACTTAACAGGAATTTTGTATAAATTTATTATTTTATCTAAATTCTTATTATAATAAAAAAAATCTTATAATTAATATTTTTTTATTAGAAAAAATATGACGCCACTAACAACATGACACTGAAACATTATTTAGCTTATATATATATATATAAATAAATATGAGTGTGGGGGATCGAGTTAAGAAATTAACTAGAAGATATGATATTATTAGTTTTTTAGAATAAAGAGAAAATCTTTATTATCCTAAATGCATCCAATATATAAGATATTTACCTTTGCATAACTTGAGTTAAGAATACCCATGAGCGTTGAGAAAAAAAAGGGAACAAAAATCTCTCATGAGTCATGACTAGGTTCCGAAACAAGTACTGATTAATTATATCATTTATATATATATATATATATATATATATATATGTATATATATATGTATAAAGGCAAGCTTTATGCCGGACCTGATGTTTCACTGTATATGTGATTTCTTTTCGAGTTACATGCATAAAAGCATCACAGGCTTTACTCACTGGATTCCCAACTTTCTTTTTGGGCAAACGGTCCCTAACTTCTATGCTATTTTATGCGAAGCACATGCATCAAGCTGCCATGTGAGAGGCTCTCTACAGAGAAGACTCTCAAGTATTTATCTTCTCGTGAACTGTTCTCTCCCACGTAAAAATGCGCATACACGTACACTTCATCAGATCAATTGTATTCAAAATAATCAAATATACTCTCTATCATCATAGAAATCTTTTCTCTTTTATGATTCTTTCTAAAATCTAAATCAATTCTAAACCTAAATGAAAGAGCAAGAAGCAAACCCACTTAATACCCACTAATTTGTCTTTTGAGGTATCATACGTGTTGTTAATGACAGAAAAGCAATAATTTAGCAATGCAAGTGAGGTTGACAAAAGCATGTAGCTATGGCAATGGCTGTGATCATGTCTTTCGTATCGAAAAAAGGATTATCTTTTCCCAGCACTTTATCGATATGATTGAGTAGACACTACTAATAAATGGCGGATGCTGAGAGTTGACATTTCTATGTTAATGGAATCCATGTGTTGGTAGAAGAGAAGATCCATGTGTCTTCGGCGGCAAATTTTTAATCCAGAATCACTTCAAGTCAGGAGCCACAAACTTGTTTGTGGTTAATTAATTAGTCCAACAGGTGAGCTGACGACGATGACCGACATTTTGATTACATCGTGACTTAAGATAAGCAGGAGTGCCCCACATCCTACAATGCCTGGTTGGAATTAGTACTCGAAGCTCGCTGCACTAAGCTTTTGATTTTTCTTATGCAACTGAAGGGAATTTCTATTGGATTCAAGAGATCATTAATTTCATAATTACGAAAAGAAGATGGCAGTGAAAAACCTAGCTAATCGTAATCTCGAATATCTTTGGCCAGCGATTTCAACCTTTTCCTGCAAGACGAACAAGCAATCATATGCAGAATCATCACAGAAGATCTTGTGGAGAAATTTTTGCTGCAATTATTGTTTGTTTTCATCGATCACCATTCCACATAAAACCACCCGAGAAGGATATGCCATTTACCTGTTGCCAGCACTGTCAACATATAAAAATGATAACAAAAAGAACTGATATGTTTTAAAATATAAACTGCACACCATTTTGCATTTTATTTTTGCATGAATTAGTGTTTTTGAATTACTTGTATCCTTATTTATTTATTTTGAGGTGTAATTACCTCGTATCAAGGCTGGCACTTGACATCTACTGATTTTATCATTAAAATTCTTACTCCATTCATGTGTGTGTATTATTACAAATTAAATCATTTCCTGATTTAAAAATCACTTGTATTTGAATAAGCGAATATAAAAATCATTTCTTATAAAAATCTCTCTTGTTTTATATGTTAAAATTCATAATTACATGACCTCTTTCCAATAGCTTAATCTTTTACATTATATTGGAACGATGCATGTATGGGTGATCTATAATTTATTATGAACAAGCTACAAGGGGTTTGGATTTTAGAACCTCCATTATTGTGCTAAAATTATTTTCTCCCATGATATGTATATATTAAAAAAAAAAACTATGACAGTTTATTACGAATTAAAATAATAAAATGATCATTTAACACATGGTAAACATTTATCCATTAGTGGAAGAATATGTTTTTGAATAATTTGCCAGTTTACTATCTCTCCCTGTTCCCTATTCCATTCTCTGTTGCATCGTGTATTGAAAAGAAAATTGGATCCTTTCTAAGGTCTGGAGAGGAAAATTAGGGGGGGGGTGACTGTGATTCTTCTACTAAAAAACGAGGATTTGGATATTGGCTCTATTTCAGATAAACACAAAGCTTTACTTTTCAAATGGATATGGAGATTTGGTGATTCTGAGAGTAGCTTATCGAAGAATATTATTTGAAACATCGATCCATGGCATGAATGCATCCTTCAACCTACCTTTAGACAAGAGCTTTACATCTGGGTATACATGGTCCAAGAGTTTGTTATTTTAATTGGCGGTGGAAAAGATGCTGACTTTTAGAAAGATGTGTGGATTGAAAGTAGCAGCTTAGCTGATCAGTTTCATAGATTATTTTTACTTTCTAATGATAATTGCTTTTCGATGGAAATATGGCGATCTGGGATGGATTTACTTGGATATGGAATTTCAGGTGGAGGAGAGAACACAGAGGTAGAGAAGTAGGTTCTTTCAATATCATGTCTCGTTTGTTTTCAAAAGTAGTGTTATCTAATGGTGTTGGGGATCAACTTGTTTGGAAATCAAACCCTAATGGGCAATATTCTGTAAAGTCTATGGGTGGATAGTTGTCCCCCTCCAGCCACAGAAATTCACATGTCTCTTTCTATGGTTTGTGGAAAGGTGTAGTTCCTCCAAAAGTTGAGGTTCAATTTTGGATGGCTATTCTTAAAAAAATCAATGCTAGAGGGGTTCTGATATCTTATTTTGTGGTCATCTCGTGTTGAGAAATTCAATGCATGGATGTGATCTGAAAAATATCAGTGGACCGTGTCTCATGGAGCTTTCTATGGTTCATCACATCTTTTGCTGCTATCGGTACCGCAGCAGACTTTTTCTGAGCTACGTAGCTTCAACCCTCTACTCTATGACGTAGTTAGAGATGTATATATATCATTGTGCCGGGTTTTTTATGTCCCAGAAGCATTCCTCTGGCAAGTTCGTTGCCATCTGTTGGCTCGATCTTATTTGCTTATAAAAAAAACACACTAGAAGACATACATGTAGCTGGCGATAAGTTATGGCATTTGACATCAAATCATCATATTGTATTCAAATTCACAGGGACAGGAATCACATTCCAAATTAAGATTTTATGGTGGTGTTGGAGAACATTAGATTCTTGATTTGATAGTTTTATTTTTCTTTTCACAATTTCTTGATTTGTGCATGTGTCTTTGTATGGTTCAAATATATATTATCGACTGTGATCGATGGGACAATTAATTGCTTGATTAGATATTTGGTTGGGATTATTTTTTTAATTTTTTTATAAATATATTAAAAAAATATTTATTTTAAAAAAATCAATACATGAAAATAATTTAAACATACCCAAATCTTTTTAATTTAAAATAAAATAAAAATTATTTTTTAAAAAACATTTTTAAAACACAGTATATATTTAATAGTTGTGTAAAAACCAAACGCTAGAATTCTTGTACTCTCTTACAAAAAAACGACTATTAGGATTCCTTAAATTATTTTCTTAAAATCCTAGATTACCGTATAACAAACTCAATGAGTTTAATTATTGAATTTGATTCGTAACCATGGTATCCGATTTATTCACCTCCATCACAGTATAAGAATAGATGCAGTTAGCTAGTACTCATCTGTTAGCTATTTAAATACAAAAAAAAAAAAAATCCCATTTAAAATCTGGCATAAAGTTTGGCTAAGGGTTAGCACTTAATATGCGATAACTTTTTGTTTGTAAGTGTGATTGAGGTTATTTTTTAATATAATTTTTTGTTTATAAATACATTAAATAATATTTTTTTAAGAAAAAAATATTTTTGACATACAATAATTTAAAAATGCTAAAATTTTTAATCTAAAATATATTTTTTTCAAAAATATTTTTATAATTCAGTGATAAACATGAACAGCATTTTCCATAAAGAGATGCCTTCTCTGTTGGAGATTTTCTATGGGGTGGTGGGCGCTTTGGATGTGAGGAAACAAAGATTTTATGAAAGGAATATTGCGGGAGAAAGAGGGGTCGTGAATGCTCGTGTGTCGTATTTTTTTTAGGCCGAGAAGTTTGAAAGATTAATTATTGTAAACTATAAAAGGATATAATATGCTGACATATACATATGATGGAGCCTACATGACATAACTTCACAATATAAATTAAATTAAAACCACTAAGGAGGGCTTAAACAGCAAGAAAATCTTAAGCTGGTTATTCAAATATCAACAACAGAGCCAGTCAATTATTTGCTTGATCACATGATCTCTAATAAGTGCTGATTATCAGAGCTGTAATTTGTGTGTGTGTGTGCTTGCGTGCATATGTGTATATATATATATTTATCTTTTAAAATAATTTCATGAATCAATAATAATATAAAAAGCATAAGTAATTAACATACACGAAATTATTTTTCATTAAATTTTAAACTCAACCACAGTTTTAACTAAAGATTTCAGTTTCAATTTTGAATCATAACTAAAAATATTTTTCATGAAACTATTTTTTCAAAATTTGAATTACAATAGCTACACAATATCAAAATCACTTTTAATCTCACAACAAGATTTTATAGGAAAATGCAACCAACCTTGTTCTAGGAACATGTGTTTATCTTGCTTTGAGATATCTTTTTCTCATACCAAATACCAAGCACAGGGGATATAAATTATGCACATATCTACTATTGATAAAAGAAAAAAAGGAGGAGTTAAAGATATTAATTAGAATGCTTGAGTTGACAAAATAAACTAAAATATGTGGCTCCTTTTGATAAAATCTATGCCTGCGAACATGCATCTCGTGTTCTTGTCAAAAGAGCAGCAAGTTTTACAAAAGCAAAATAGATGAAGGTACGCATGGGAGTTAACCAAACTACCATGTGACTCTTGATGGTAGTTTGGAATTGAAGAAAAAGGTGGAGAAATATATTGGGTTGTTTGCAGCAAGATTCCTTCGTCTTCAAACGAGGTCACATGGTCAGACAAGCAAGCCTTGTGGAGGAGAAAGGAGAGGAGATGATAGAAGGCATTGAGGAGATTAGAAAGTGGATGAAATATAATTGACGCGGCGTATGGCGAAGATTACGGTGGCAGGCTGCGTGAGTTACCAAGCACAATCAAACTAAAATGGAGGAAATACTGGTAAGAAGAAGAGAATACTAACAAAAACAAATAAATAATTGCAAGAAATTTGGTGGATAAAGGTCATGGATTCAGTGTCAACTCAAGATTACCATTGTAAAAGAGGCCTTGTTGATTTGTCATAAATAGCCAAAGCAGATACTGTAGAGAAAACCTATCAGTTTGTGTACTTTAATTATTTGGAGATAATCCACACCACTACGGGTCAACACAGTACAAGCTTGCAAAGAAATATCAACAGTTCAGGACTTGAATGAAAGGCATAGAACCTGGCCACAACAGCTATCTTTCCCCTATTTTCTTGTACTCGTATTGTATGGAGTATGAACTTCTTTTCCTTAGAAAGCATTAAATATTAATTTATTTCTACCAACCATGTACTGTATTTTTTTTCCACTCAGAGCTGCTGCTGCTGCTTCTTCTTCCTGTTTTTCTGTTCTTTGGCGTTTTTTTGGGGAGTGGGGGGGCTAAAAGCTTACTTTGGCCAATATATAGAGGGCCTAGCTATTAAAGGCCTTCAATGAATCTGTAAAAGCTTGCAGGGTGCAGGTACTGCGAAATATGAATTATTTGACCTAAAAGGAATACATCCAAGTGCATTGAATACTCCATATGAGACTCAACAAAGCAAATGAGGAGGTGCAACTCCACCTCCACCCAATAGCACTGCAGCTATGACAGAGACAAACCCTATAGAAAAGCTCTCCGATATTACAAAAGAAAAACGCACCTAGCCAGCTAGATCACTCACGAATACACCCGTCAGAACTAAATATTTCTTTAACAATTGACACCAACAAGTTATCCAATAATACCTTCATGCCTACGCATCAACTTCGGCCATATAATTTATAGATATTAAGAAATATAGTTAATTACATTTAGCAAGTCAAACATATAAAGATCGCCATCACCGAAGGAATTGTAAAAAAAAAAGATGAAGAAAACGAGCTTAAGAACTTGAGCCGTCGTTAATTGGAGAAAGTTTTACATTATTTTATTAACAACTTACAGAAAACATAGCACAATTAACCAAAACTCGTGATGAAAAAAACACTTAAAAAGTTGAACAACTTACAATTAATTAGCTTTCTTCCTTTCTATCATCGCACAGAACCAAAGAAGTACTTTTGGAACATCCCTGTGCCCTCTCTTAATTTCTTTTAGCACATGACATCCTTGAGAAGCTTGTACCTGCGTGTAGTAGGCCTTGGAGAAGGAATCCCACTTGGGTTCTTTCCCTTTTGATCACTACTAGTAGTGCTATTGTCTTCGCGATCATGTTGTTTGATTTTATGATCACCTGAATACTCCGATCTTTTTGTGACCAGTATCCCGCTATCATTTTCAGCTCCTGATTTCTTTGAAGAGTTTCCTTGTCTTGCATTTCTCTCTTCACTTTGACACCAATCACACTGTTCAATTGGCTCTGCAAATTCGCCGTAGTAGTTGCTGCAATACCTGTTATTTTCAAGAAAAAAAATCAAAATTTCAACATATGATCATATGATGAGATGGTAAGTATGTACATGATTATGATGATTAGGTGGCGGTATTGGCGGTTGGTGCTTGGTGGGTGTGGCGTGGAAATCCATTTTTCTTTCCCAATTTACAATAGGATAGGAAAGACAACTTAATCTCAGTAACTAAACCCAGGAAGAACACCCCAGTACTGTAAAACCATGGAAAACTAGCCTGAGGAAATCTATCTTTGGATGAAAAGGAGATTAATCCAGTTATGGGCACCAATCAAATTAAGTTGATGGTGATGATGATGCAAAGATTAAGATATGTTTCCATAAATGGACATGTATGATCATATATAATTGTGTGTGATGCTATGATGGTGGATTAGGAGCTAGGTAGCTAGAAAAGGGAAGAAAAGAAAGAAAGCATTACGAGTGCTGAAAACGGCTCCGACATTTGTTACAACGGAAGAGTTTGTCAGGGAAACCAACGTCGCCGCACATGCAACACACTGTTTGAAGATCAACCATTTGATCAAAGCTTAGCTTTATTCGATAGTACTGAAAATATAAAGAGAAACCCAGGAGGAGAGATTTTGAACTGGAAAGGGAAGAACAAGCTATACGTATATAAAAAGAAAGAGAGAGGGGGGGGCAAGAACAACGGGTCTTGGGTCGGTGTGGGAATCCCACTGAAGGAAAATAATTGAAAAATAATTATAGAGGAGAGATCAAAGAGAAGAAATATATACACAGGTTGCTTGCAGTCGTTTTCAGTTAGGAGAAAGAGAGTGAGAGAGAGAGCTGTGAACCTTAAATTCTAAGATGGGGGAATGACAGTTGTGTCCTCTACTGAATTTGCTTGCTTTTATTTTATTTCTTACCTTAATTCTTTTTTCCTTTCTTCTGTCTTATTCTGGTTCATGCTTCGCAGTTATAATTTGCACCACGCGCTTCCCCACGTTCAGAAATTTTTAGGATAACTTGTAATTTGGTGGATTTAGTTAAAATTTAATTTGACTGTTTTTTTAAACAACAATATTTTTTAAAATAATAATTATGTTGATTAGACTAAATCACTGAATCTGTAACTATAAGCTAAGCATAGTCTAATAATTTTACATGGCATTATATGAACCTTTAATAATTAACATCTTTGAATCAAATTACCCTACTAATTTCATGTTTATTGATTTTAAATACTTCTCAAATCAATTTTAGCATGATAAAACTATTAATTATATATCAATCAATAAATAAAATTGTATCCTGAGAGGCCTTTTAAATTTAATTATGTTTATTTATCATGTACTTGAGATTTTTTAATATTGAATTAGTTATTTATAGTATTTTTTTATCTATTATTAGTATTCTTATAATTACTTATTTTATAAGAAATATTCAAATTCAAGTTTAATGAGAATTGTAGCCCCGAATAAACAAGATAGTCAAGGATAAGAAGAAAAACTATTTCCGTTTACATCCTTTATTTAAAAAAACAAAAATAAAAATGAATATAGAGTAGTCTGCAAGAAGAAGAGTGAATACACGTGCCATCCAGGGAGAGTGGGTTTGTGTTTCTCGGGAATCACTAGGTGGTAAAAATGGAAGGGAGAGAAGTCTTAAAAAAAGATAATTGGTCAACGTCGTACTGCTGCTGTATTTAACAAAGGATGGGATATGGTTGTCATTATGTCAAATTCTGACTGAGAATTTTGGAATGCCGATTACTTTCGAGGCAAAGTACTGTCTACATAACTTTAAACGAGAAGTCTATGACTCCGTAGGCATGTTAACAAAACTATAGAAAAGGCTGCTCTGATACGTTTGTTACTGTGCTTCGCACCTGCATGTTGCACGCTTCAATAGTTTTAAGTGTTATGCTGAGGTAACATCCTTGACCATGGAGATGTTTGTTTTTTCTATTTAAATGTGTTTTTAAAATATATTCGATATCAAAAAATAGTAATTATTTTTATATAATTTTACTATATAATAATTTTTAAAAAAATAAAACTATTTGAATATTTTTATATGAAAATTATAATAAATTTAAACATAAATTTAAGTTTCAAGGATCAATTTGACTCAAATCTTGGGTATAGATTTGTGGGCTAACTAGAGCTTCATCATTATTATTTTCAAGGAAAAAAAGTAAAATAAAAACAGCATGATTTTATTTAAAAAAATCAAACTAATTTCTAATTAAATTAATTGAGTCACGAGCTGTTTTGCTGAATGTGCTTAGTCAAAACAAATCTACTCCTAGATGAATTTTTTTTCTTTTTTTAAGGGAAAAAAAAACAGCCATTGAAGCCGAGAGAAGGTGGGATTACAATAATCCAAACTCTCGAAGAGGCTGTCTCCCTTTGCAAGAAAATAAGATTCAACGCCTCTTCTACTTATTTAATGGTCAAGATTAATAAGGAGGCAGGGCTACCGTGTGATAGAGAACACCGTAGGTGGTGAAAGCTGAGAAGCAACACGCACGTGGGGACATGGCTCTTTCCATCACAAAGGACAGAGGACGATCTGTCGCCCTCCAATTAATAACTTAATTAATTAGATTTCTCAACCATCTGTGCAAGGAAATTAATGAGTATTTTGATTATTTCTCGTTTTATAAAAAATCAAGGGCATGGCTTGAATTCAAGACTTTTCTATTTCAAAGTCAAAGAACTGAATTGAATTAATATCATTTTTATAAAAATTAGTGGGAGCCATGAATTAAAAGATTTGGTGCCCATATTTATATTGTTCGTGCTCCATCAATGTAAGTTGTGTGATTAAATTAGTAGATACTTTGAGCAAAGATGATACATAGTCAACCCTGAACATTGATTAATTATATCTTTATTAAAGAGTATCTTGAAAGAGTGATACCAACTTTACCAAAAGTTTTTCTTAGTGAATTTGCTTCTTCATCGAACCCACAAGATTCACTAATAAAATCCACTTATATAATGTAAGCAATTTTTGTTGAGATTAGATTCAAATAAATTATTACTATCATGTTAAATTAGGGCTAATCATCTTAAAAACACAAAATTTTAATCAGTTATCTATATTATATAATAGGGTTAAACTCATCTTGGCATGTCATATTAAATTTTAAAAATAGCTTTTGGTTATTGTTATAAAATATAAAACAATAAGAGTAAAAATATATTTAGTTGAAAAGATAAAAGAAATAAAAATACTTGTTTATATTAAAGGCTTGGTTCGGAAGCATTCAAAAAGCGTTATTCCAAAAACATTGTCTTTTTTTTAAAAAAAAAATGTTTTTGCATTATTAATAATTTCTAAAAAATATATAATATATTAATATATTTTTAAATAAAAATGACTTTAAATACTACCTCTAAACCTCGTTTACATCGTCACAATACTTGAACGTGCTGTGTGTCATCTCTAAACTCCTTTCTGTCAACCAAAGCTTTTTACAGGTAGCATATGCCCGCCACCGTCATCTCCTCCTCCTCCTCCTCCTCCTCCCTCTTGAAACATGTAGCGAATGCCACCTTTTCTAAACATTTAATCTCGTGAAAGAGGAGTAATGGTTATTAAACTATGGCCACTACCAGCTGACGAAGAATGAAGTTGAAAGCTATCCACCTCAACGTGTCATGTATGCTTTTTTGTAGCCATGCTTACTCTCTTTTATTTATTGATTAATCTTCATTTCTCTTTATGGCCAATCTCTGTCCAAGAAATTGTCAAATCCCTCTAACTTTAAGTCTTCATCGAACGGCTCTCTCCTTTCTAGCTGCTAAAAGGAATTCTCTGGTAGTCTGGTTGCTTTTCGTTGATCGTATAAATAAAGGAGAAACAAATAAGTTGTCGTCCTCACTTATGTGCTGCCTAGCCTACCACAGCTACCTAGAATTGGGTTGGTTTTTAAAAGACATCAAAGAGGTGTTTTTTACAGCTTTTTAAAAATATTTTTTTATTTTAAATTATTTTTTATTTATATTTTTATATCATTTTAATATTTTTAAAACAACACAGCCCAGTAATAATTAAGAAATTACTTGGAGATGCAGGTGTTATTTTCAGTTTCTTAACACAGTAATAATAATAATAATAATAATAATCAAGGGCCATCATTCTAATACTAGCTTGCAGTATCATATCAAAAACTTATTTCAGTTAAAAAACTTAAGTTGTTAGATAAAAAATAAAAAATTGTTTTATATGAACTGATCAATTACAAAACCTAACGAACTTTAAACTCTTACACAAAGGTAAATTTAACCCAGGTGCCAAGATATTGAAAAGGAAAACAAACTTAGTGACGAGTTAGATAAATCGACGTGGATCACATCTATTATTTGATTATTTGTTAGCCAGCAAAGGCATTGCGTCAGGTTCTGTAGATGCGAGGACGAACAACGATGAAAATGGACAGGTGCAAGTGGGGCTGATGGACATTGATGGGGCGATTGTGATGGAGGCTGAAAATGGCTTGGCTGGGTGGATTTAGCGAGGCTAACATCTGCTTTTAGCGGTCAGGCGGGATATTGGAGATTGATGACAAAAATCTAAATTATTGTTTACAGTTCATAGCCTGAGCTAACACGGTTATCATTGTTAACTAACACTGCTGTAATTGTTTCCATCCCTGCGAGATTTAATCTTCATAGGAAGAATTGTTGACTAGGATAAGCCAGGAGGTGCAAGGCATAGATAGGGAACATGTACACCCAGCCATGCAAGCTGCAGCCATAGCAGACCAGCACTGGCGTCCGGCGCTGGAATCGCCATGAGGATAATATTTTTGCCAGAAAAGAAAAGGAACAAGAAGATAAACCACTGCGACGGTGATAATATTGCTGATACTCTTTTTTCTGGATTTCTTTTCTCGACTCATTGTTTTCTGACCACTCGTCTTGTTGCGTGGCAACTGGGGCTCCTTCTCAAGTTGCAGTCCCCTGCTAAGAGTGTTCTTTTTTTTTTTATTATTTTTTTTTTAACTATCTAACCTAAAAATTTAAATTTATATAAGTTTTACTAATAAAATATTAAAGTTTTATTAATCCAGCAGTCACGAGTTCAAATTTCATCACTCTTATTCTAATTGATAAAAAATTCAATTATAAAATAGTGTGAACTTATGCAAGTTTCAAGCCTGAAAAACTTTCACTTAAAAGAATATGTTAAAAAATAATATAAATTATATTTTAAATCTTACTTATTAATTCAAATTTTTTAATAAGATAATTTCTTATCATTTTCATGGCACTCTTTGTTGACTTTGTTTTGTTCACGCCACGAGGGACTGGCTGGTGCTGTTTTCCAATTATACAAAATGAAAAGTAGCATAATTAATTTTAATTGGATGATAAAATTAAAATAAATCAAAACTTGCATACAAAAAAAAAATCAAAACCAAAATAAAAATAAAAATAAATACTAAAATAAAAATCAATATATATAATCAATTTCAATTGATAATCTTCATGACTATTTAGGAATGTTGTTAGGTTGTTTTTAAAAGTATTTTTGTTTAAAAACTCATTAAAATGATGTTTTTTATTTTTAAAAAATTATTCTTGATATCAGCACATGAAAATGATATAAAAATATTAAATTTTTTTATTTAAAATAAAAAAATATAATTTTTTAAAAATATTTTTCATACAAAGAAATAAATAGCCGATTTATCTAATTTTTATCCATGTACACAGAAAAAGCCATAGTAAAACGGAACGGCTTTTACACATATTGCGCTTGAAAGCTGAAATTATCAAAGAGAAACCAACCGTACAACTGGCTAGCCACACTTATTTTAACCACAGATCCCACCACACCTACCAAACACCCACAACTCCCTTCGATGCGCTCGCAATGAGGACGTCATGTATGGGGACAGTTATCAATTTCCACAGCTCAATCACAGGTGGGATTAGAAAAAGAATTCACAGGTTTCAAAAGCATTGTGCATAAGTGAGCGGCCATATCTAAAACTGCGCGTTTCCTTTTCTTTAGTTTGTCTTTTGAACAGGGCATAAACACAAAGTCATAATATAAATCGAGAAGAATAAATAAACATAAGTGACAAAAGCATTATGCATAAGTGAGCCACCATATCTAAAGTGTTCGAAAGCATAATGTAAATGGAGAAGAATATAAAATCACAAAAATTTATAGAATTGGTGGAGTTGATCAGATCTACAAATATCATACGAGATCTTAAGAGGTAACAAGTTTGTGACGACTTGGCACCGTGAAAAAAGGGAATTTTGCGCTAAAGATTCGAGTTCTCTGTGTGTCTGTTATTTTCGTGGTTTTTACTTGTCCATTGAACTTGCATGATATTTATTGAACTCGGGAATTAGTTGTGGTGCGCGTAAGCTACCTCGGACACTTTAATTATATATATAAAAAAATATTGTGAGGCAAACTCTTTTAGATTTATATACTAGTTATTTCACATGCATGATATACAGTGTGTCAAATTATTTTTTTCTCTAAAATCTAAAAATATAGAATCCAACACATGTTAAATGATATATTATTAAAATATAAACATTGTGATGCATTAAATGATATATTTAAAAAAAAATTAAGATATTGACATATTAGATTGATTCGGACTAGTACACAATTAAAGTTATTACATCGTGCTAACATTATAAAATACATGTCAAAATAAATAAATTATTTCAATTTCAATTAACCGAACATTAAAGAGTTAAAAAAAGAATTAAAAAGAATTAAAACACTACTTGAGTAAACAAATTAAGAAGGTTAATAACTCACGTCATAGCCATGAGATCCCCCCTGGAAAACAAAAAAGAAAGGCTGGATACTATCACAAGCTCATTGTTAATAATATATTAACCCACAAAAAATTATAATTTCTAGTCGCATGTTGTTTTGCAAGACCGGCCATCATCCATACGATTTGTTTCACATAGGTACGCAACTAGAATACCCTCTTAGAATTGGAACAGCTATTTTTTTTACCGTGATTTATTATTCATCCCAATTTTTTTATGGTTTGAGCACAGAAAACCTCCCAAACAGGCAAAAATATGTTATTTTTAAAAAAAATATTTCTATATTAGTTGATTTAGATTATTTAAAATTTTAATTTAAAATATATTTTTTTTCAAAAATATTTTTAAAACATAGTAGATTAATGGCAATAACAAAATACCCTCTTAAAAACGGAACAACTTGTTTTTGACGTGAGCTTGATATCAGAGAGACAAACGCTTTAATTATATGGATTAAGAACTACAAAAGGACCAAAAGGTTGATGTAAATCAAATAGAAAATCTAACGGAGCCAAGTAAGTTACATGCCTCAAACGACCACCGCAATTGTCTTTTAATAAATCGTTTAATCTTGTCTTATTATAATGACAAGCAAATTTATTCTAAAGATGCTGCTTTCGGTTGCTTTCATGAAATTAGGTTTGAGCATGGGGTTTCTTATTCTTCAATCACGCAGTAATTTCAATAAAAAGAAAAGGGGAGACAAGCCAAAACTTACTGTCCTTGAATTGAAGAGGCGGGGCCATTGGTCTCTGAATGGCGCCAGACAATAAGTTGACGAAACAAGTCAGGCATGTATATGGAAAAGATCGCGTAGGTGCCAGGAACTTAGATGCACAGGGGTAAAACGTGTCTTTTTTAGAGAGAGAGAGAAGAAAATGGGTAGCAAGAAACAGAAGATCGAACGTTATACAACGACTGGCTAGAAAGAGAAGCTTAATCGTCATGAAAAAGCGCACCCGAGTGATCACTAGCTAACACTTTGCGCCTATGTTTTGATTTATGAGTGGCTATATCACCAAGTCTATATTTTTGACGACATATTTCCAGTTAAGACTCAAGACTGTGATAAAGGATCTGCTAAACTGCATGTGGAGAAGGTAACTTCTAAATAGGGTACGTCAGATAGAAAAGGCTGACCAAAAAGAAACGAGGATGAAGAAACAGAAGAGGTCAAAGCTGATATAAGGATTAAAGATCTGAGCCATTGTTGTTTGTCTGGTCCCCTGCATGAGATGATAGGGTAATTAACACACACACATTCTTGAATGCAGATCGAGTGCAGTGCGTTGAAATTAGACTCACTATCAAGATCTTAGCCACTTTTGCCAAATATAAACTCGAATCAATAGCTAGCTACTTTTGCCAAATATAATATTGAAGTTTTCACTGACTAATAGCACCCTGCAACTTGAGTCTTGATCGATGATCATAAAATTGTTGCTATGGACTATATATTTACTGTGCTGAGTTCGAAGTTAATATATATAGGATTATTTTGACATAGATACCATCAGTGAAATGCAACGTGGGCACGACTCCATCGGATCGAAGCCATGTGAGCAGGGAGACGGGCACTCTAGGAGCACCAGGTTTAATTAATCATCATGAAAGAGAAATAGATTTTGAGGTCGCCATGTCCTCAAAAAACAGGCACTTGCTGGCAAATTGATATGAATTCAAGGGCATCTTGAGCCATCAGTCGGCAAAGGACACCATGTGTCCTAAAACAATAGAACACGGCAACCACACGCAAAGGGTGTCCTTAAAAGAAAAACACAAACCCCACCACTCCCTTGACTCTCTCCCCCCATAACCATGGATCAGCGGGACCACCAAAGATCTGCACCAGAATTCCACAAATGCTTCTCTCTGGTATCTGCTGTGTCCTGTCTGGCTATCTCCACTCACATATATTTATCCATCTGGACCTTAAGAGAGCTCTCTACCGTTCACATGGTGATTCATGTCGTATACCTTTAAACAAGGCAGAAGCTGTGAAAGGAAATGCTATTGATGGTTTGCTAGGAAGCACTGTTCTGAAACCAGCCCAGATAGGCTAACCCGGTGGCCTGGTTTAACAGGTTCCAGACCATTTTTAAAAAAACCAGCTATACATAGTTGCCCCGAGCAAATTCGAATGAATCACCCGATTTTTTTTATTCAAAATAATATTGTTTTATTTTTTTTCCAAAATGAATTGTTTGATGTTAAAAAAATGAAAGGTTAAAAAATGATTTTGACACTATATAGAAAGGGTTTCTGAAACACATGCAGATCGTAAAATCATATCTACAAAATTCCGTATAAAAATCATAAAATCACAGCTAAAATTATGTATGCAGAAAAATCATAAAATCATAAAAAAAATATTTTCGAATACAATATATCATAATTATGGACATAAAATTTCATTAGTTAAGGTTCATACATGATTTAAAATAACTTAAAAATACATTACAAAACAATAATGTTTATAGACTTTTATCAGGTAAAAAATAACAAATTTTAAACAAATATTCAGCTGGCGTACAGTGTAAACTAAAATTAATCTCATTTTCATCTCCCTCGTTATTTCTAAGACTTGCACCAATAACATCACTATTAAAAGGATTATTAGTATTACTACTAATATCAATACCGATATTGCTAGTATTAGATCTAACCTTAACAAAATATTTTGACATCAGTATATAAAAATGATTTAAAAACACTAAAATTTTTAATTTAAAATAAAAATAATTTTTTTTTTTCAAAATTTTAAAATATAAATTTTAAAATTAATATTTAAATCAGTACATTAGAATTAAAAAAAAATTATTGTCTTAGGAAATGATATCTACGTGAAATGGGACTTACTATCTTTAATTTAATATTTTAATCAAACAAATCTTTATGTGAAAGGGGACTTCCTTTCTTTAATTTAATATTTTAATCAAATTAATGTTTGATGGAGAGGGGGGCGACAGGTGTCACAGCTACGGGGTGGTGGCCAGTCGTCACAGCTACGGCCTAGTTAACTGAGTTAACTTTGATATAGAATTATAAAATCAGATCCATTTAATTTAATTTTATAATTTAGACCGATTTTTATAATTTTTTTTATCTAATTTTAATATAAATTAATTTTTTTACCTGATTTAATAAGTTTTATTGAGTTAACTTATAAAATCATATGATTTTAAGAGTTAATTTATGAATTTAACTACCATGAGGTTATATATAAAAAAAATAATATTCTTTTATTACGGGTTGACTCGCAGGTGAACCCGTCCAGACCAGGTCATGACACGGGAGTATGCTAGAGAGCACGTACGAAAGTTCCTTTCTCTTAATAACCCGGATCCTTTTTTAAAAAAATCATGTACAGTATAGATAACTCTCAAACGGTCATCACTAATCTAACAAGATTATCATTCTTATTTGAAACAGAGCTCGTGAACTTAATTGATAGCTCATAAAAATGGAAGATAGATTCTTACACATTTGATCACAAATAGGGTTTTAACTGTGATTTTACCAGTCATTATCCCAGCTCCAGCCAAGAAGTCAAACTTAAGTCGAAAAGTCATATCCCAGATTTTGTCTTGTTCAAATGACGAGTCATTAGCTTAAAACTATAGAGCCCAACAAGGACGAGCTCCACATTAATGCATGAATAATATTTTCATGGCATAAATTATTTTGCATTTCCATTCCTTGAATTAAATGATGGTCGACGAAATCAAAGAAATGAATTCCAACGAGGAAAACTCGAGTAGCTGTTTTTTTTTTTTTCTGTAAAATAATTTCCAGGTCTTGAAGTTAATAATGAAAAGAAGAGACTTCTGGTGCAGACAATGTCATGATCATGGCACAACTTAAATGACTTTTGCAAAGACCAGAGATACAGGTTGATGGAAATAAAATAAAATAAACATTTTAAAAAATTCAAAACAATAATATAAAAAAAAATGTAAATTTTGATCGTGTCATGCGTGAGCTTACCAGATCAATTAAATCAAACAATTCCTTTTTTTTTTTTTTTTGGTATATGTAGCCCAGGTCAAGAACCTGGTTAGCTGAGCGTGTTGGTTTTATTGGCAGTGAACGGAACATTACCCTCGATCACAATTATTATTCGAAGGAAAAAAGCTCGGTGCAGTTGCGATTGCAGGTATCTGTCTAATATCTGCGCAGCTCACATTATCCAAGATTCATCATGCAGCGGCCCACAATTAGAGACAATCGGGGACTGCCCTCAGCAATCACTCCTCTCTAGATATGACTAATGGGAGGTGAAAATGATCGTGTTTCCTTGCTAAAATGTTCGAACAAGTTGGTTTTGTTTACATGGAAAGGAAAATCTAGAGGCACAGAGTACAGTATTGCTATTAGAACCAGCACGGTTTGCTGGGTTGACCTAGCACGGTATATAGATTGATCTAGACGAATTTTGCAGTCTAAAGTACTTGGTGTCAAAAGAATTTAACCTAGGTTTAATCTAATTAACCTTAAAGTTTAGAAAACAATGGTGCCTGTTTGCTAAATTGCTTGCTATGTATTCGTTTCCTTGTAGGAGGCAATTAATATATATTCTAAGAAAATGAAATAATTCTGTACAAAATTTTATATAATTGATTAGATTCTCATAATTACTGCATATACAAGATTTGATTTGAATGTGCAGTAATCAGATTATAAATTGTGATATAATTCTTATTTATAAGTAGATTACCAAATTGCCTTCTATGTGTCAACAAAGAAGTCATCATGCAACTAGTCAACTGAGTCTTTTATTTAAGCTATTATTTGCTAAAGCTTTTTAAAATGTTTGAGAATATTATATTGTAATAAAAGAAGTTTTTTAGTTATTAAAAAACTTAGGCCATGTTTTTTATCGGCCTAATTATATTAAAAAAATATCAAATATAGTAATTTAATAAATTAATTTGAATTGATAAAATATTCTTTTAATATATTCAAGACACATTAATACATGGGTTTTTTTCAAATATAATCCGCTAACCTAATTTTTTTAAAAAAACCTTCAAATTATTTTTTTCACTCTAAAAAATTCAATTCAATTCAGAATACAGCGCGGGCAGGAAACTGGGGAGATACATAATTATGGAAGCAAGTCTCAAGCCTGTGTTATTATTCAGTCCACGCAGTCCAAATAAGAACGTAGAAGCACGCAGTCTCTGAATTCAAACAAGACGACATAACGTAACTTCACAGCAAAAAATACTGAATTATTACAGGCAGATCTGCATTCCTGTCGACACACAACATGCCACCAGTCTACTGAGTCTTTAGGTCCCGTATATATGTGTGTGTGTGTGTATGAGGCTAAGAAGCAAGTCAGCCCCACAAGAAATCCTTCAAAGAAAAACACTCATTTTTGGAGGTCCACAGCCACCCACCTCTCCGCTGGCCTCTTCACAACTTTTCTTTCCCTCCTCATCACTTACCATGATGTGCCCACAAGCCCAGCAGCCAGACGCTTTGCTTCGCGTTTCTGGGATTTACTCCGTACTGCAACGCCCTCCAAGTATACCCTGCACCACTATGGCGGGACCCGACCCGAGAAAGGAGCAAAGTTATTGATAAAGTTTCTCTGTCTTGATGGGGTCCACGGCACCTACCAGGAGAATTGACTAAATGTGCCATGCAATCTGGGCCCATCACCCGCATTACATGTGAAACATACATCAGTGGCGGGGCTCACTGGATTCGGCACAGTGAAAGCCTCGGACCTATGCAGATTCTCCGTACACATTGCAATGCATCCACGAGTCCCAAGGTCTCGTTGAGAGCATGATTGTTAAAATCGCGATTTTGACACGACACGGAAAGAGTTTCAAAAAATCAGATTATAAGATCGGATCGTAAAATCGTAAAATCGTACCTGAATTTTTTCGTACAAAAATCGTAAAATCATAGCTAAAATCGTATGGGTAGAAAAATCGTAAAATCGTAAGTGAAATAAAAAATATAAATTTTTTAAAATAATTTGACGAGATATAGTTTTTTTTTTATTTCAATTAAAATATTTGAATAATCATATGCATTATTTATATTTAAATTAAAAAAAAATATTTTTTAAAAAGGTAATAGAATAGAATAAAAATAAAAACTCTAAATATTAAAATAACTCAATCATTTGGTAGTATTATTAATTTTCAGTAGTTTCTGAAAGTGATTTTTATTTAAAAATATATTAAAATAATATTTTTTTATTTTTTTAAATTATTTTTGATATCAGTATATCCAAATGATTTAAAAATATTAATTTTTTAATTTAAAATAAAAATATTTTATTTTAAATTATTTTCAAGAATATTCTTTAATCATAATTCCAAACAAAAACCCTAGATATAGTCTTAGTAAGCATGAAAAACCAGCTATCCATATTTCCTAGAGCGGGCATATGTTAGTTCAATTTAGTTTGGATGAAAAGAAATTAACCAAATTGACTTTTTATATATGAGAAAAAAAACAGAGCTAAATAGTTCAAATTATTTTTTATAAATTTTATATTTTATAACTGAAAAGGCAATTCTGAGCTGAATAGTTAAGGCAGGAGTACTTTTATTTTAAAATTTTAGAATATCACGTGGAAATGTAACGTAGCGGTGGTTGTTTTTTAAAATATTTTTTTATTTAAAAATATATTTATTATAAAAAAATATTGTGGATATTTATATATATTAACAATCTATAGAAAATAAAAAGTATTTTTAAACAAAAATAAATATAAAATCTTTATGTAAGAGTGAAATTCTTGTAAATTCTCAAACTTTAAAATGATTAATATAAAAAATTTGGGTATTTTGAAAAAAAAATTGCTTCTCAAGATGATTTTTGTTTGGAAATATATTGATATAATATATTTTTTATTTTTAAAATTTTAGAATATCACGTGGAAATGTAATGTAGCGGTGGTTGCTTTTCAAAATATTTTTTTATTTAAAAATATATTTATTATAAAAAATATTGTTGATATTTATATATCTTAACAATCTATAGAAAATAAAAGGTATTTTTAAACAAAAATAAATATAAAATCTTCTTGTAAGAGTGAAATTCTTGTAAATTCTCAAACTTTAAAATGATTAATATAAAAAATTTGGGTATTTTGAAAAAAAAATTGCTTCTCAAGATTATTTTTGTTTGGAAATATATTGATATAATATATTTTTTATTTTTAAAAACTTATTTCTAATATTAGTACATCAAAATAATTTAAAAATATATAAAATAATTTAAAATTAAAAAAACATCATTTTTTAAAACAAAAAAAAAAATCATTCTGAATTCAATCAAAACTTAAACGTCGTCTCAACCTTGGGGTTCGAAGATACCACCGGACGGTGAAAAGGAAAAGGAAAAGAAAAGAAAACTGTGCCTCGTCGCTGCATGCAATGTTGTGCCCTGGTCTAATAGTCTGTCGCTTATTATTTCAAGTTTTACCTCTGGGTTTTGTCTGATTGGGCCGCTGGCTGGACAGAAGTAGCTCTAGCTTTCGTAGATTGACAACTTCACTGCCAGGAATTTGCTCCCGTTATAGAAGGTGAAGTGAAGAAATCATACATGCGCATGGGTTCAATAGGATATAAAGATAGAGATTTCCAGCACAAGGAAAACGATCCAAGCCCAGAAGAGAGCAAAAACAGCCACGTGAAAAGAAGTTTAAAGCATAGTATCAGAGTAAAAAGCGCAATCAAACTCCAGAATATTATTATTTGAATGGGAGATTGGTGGCCATGGGTGAGGGTCCGATGCTGCTGGCGTAATCCTCCCATTTGGTCTTTTGATAACATCATCCTCTATCTTGCTTTTTATGCCTGTGGTGGGGAAAAGACTGGATCATGTCTCGCAACTCAGACTTTATCCTGTTAAAAAATATTCGACACAGGATGCATCATTGGATTTCAGAATCTATGTAAAGAATGTTTTCTTTGTAGTTTCGAGCTGTAAAATCCTAATTTCCCTTTCACTGCAGGAAGGTGCTTTTTTAGGGGAATAAGAACTGGAAAGTTAAAGTATTTATATGGGATCAAACAAGATAAATGGCAATTGCCGATGCTTAACAGTATTCTATCCAACTTTTGGAATTGTGCCTTTAAACCACAGCAATGCCAATCTGTAATCCAAGCAACTCGATGAGAGGGAAGTCATTAAAAAGCAGCAGGTTTGAGAGAGAACAAAGAGATCGGTGCAGGACGCACATCTAAATTTCCCTTGTAAGAGCTTATAATTCTTAAGCTTTTGGCAACAGCTAACGAGACAATGGTTTCCTAGCTGTGCAGCAACCTTAGCCAATAAGCAGAAAGGATTGCCATGTGGTCGGACCTATTTGGACATGGTTTCCTAACTGTGCAGCAACCTTAATCCATAAGCAGAAGGGATTTGCCATGTGGTCTTACCTAAAGTTCCCTTGATAAAGCTTATCATTCTTAAGCATTTGGCAACAGCTAACAAGACAGTGGTTTCCTAGCTGTGCAGCAACCTTAATCCATAAGCAGAAAGGATTGCCATGTGGTAGGACCTATTTGGACACATGGGCATCCATATTCCTGATAGTTTTTGAATAATTAGATGAAAAGACCAAAAAATTTTTTTGAGTTGAAATTAAACCTAGAAGGAAGATCACATCTAGAGCTCCTCCTCGATGGTCTTGAGAAACACATGGGAACAACAGGAACAGTGAGGTTCCCGTTTTAGACCGAAGAAAAGGGTGGTAGGACACAAAACAGGCTGAAAATATTGAAATGTTATAATCTTCTCAACAGAAAGAATAGCGTTGAAACGCAAAAAAAATTTCTTCGAAAAGACTGCCCAAAAACTACTTGTGAAATGCGGCTTAACTGTCAAGGAATCACACGTACCAGCAAGAGAGATAGAGACATCATCTTCCAGTCGCTTCATTCATACATCAAAAGAAATTATGACTGCATGGAAAATAAGATCCCATATGAACAGGTTTAACCTGCACTGATCCTACAAGACAATGTCTACTTTTTTGACACAAAAAAAGAAGTTGCATTCATACTAGTAATGACTAAAGCATCTGCAAGTACAGAGTCCAAGGCAAATTAATTATCCATGGCTTGCTTGTTACGAAGAAATAGCATTTAAGATCATCCAATAATCAATTGATTTGAATTGGCTGAAGGGGCTCTAGAATCAGATTGCAGTATGGTGAGGAGAGCAACTACGATCCAAGGAGTCTCTAAAGTTGATTTCATCCATCTAGATCTATCTCCAGACAGAAAGTTTGGAAGGTGCTGGAGGCTAGATGAAATTTAAAGAAGCAGAACATTCACTGCAAACACATAAACAAGAAATAAATTGCATAGAAAAAACAGAAAGATATTAAATAGAGGTATTATAACAACGGCATAAATAACCAAGCCTTGTAAATAAGTGTATAAGCAAGTCAGAAAATTTATAGTTTCATGAATATAATAGCTGCAGTATGGAAGTGGCAAATTACCAAATTAATACAATACAACTCTGTGCAACTATGAGGAGTTGTTCCACAGCTGAATAGTTTCGATGAGTATCCTTTCACAACTCAAATGATTTCATCCCTGTAAGATAGAACCTGTAATGCATTGATCTAGTTAAAAAACATAGAATGCTATTCGATTTTATTAAGCATTAAAAGTATATAGACATTACTGGCACATGAGTATCTGATAATAAAAGCCTCAGATCGAAAAGAAATCATGCACCATTCACACAAAAACCAAAAAAAATAATTGATTTAAGGTACAAATGTGATTAGGAAAATAAAAGTTTTTCATTCTAAAAACTTCAGTACTTAGAGCCAGAGGACATATTATACTTCTTCCGATATGAATTGTCGTATACAACTAGAAAACTCTAACTTTAAATTCCCCTGAATTGCAATGCAAACATCATTGTAGTTAATCAATAAGCAACATCAGGCAAAATTGCAATAAAGAAACATACATCACAAGCATAACAAAGAAACAGCAAAATGACAGTTAAATGTAGGTTCTAAAAGAAAGACTAGTATCGAGAGAGACAGCAGCAGCTAGAGAATGCGTTTTTTCCATTGCAGAATTTCAACTTGAGATAATGCATTTTCAGGAGGGTCCTATCATCCCAACCCCTTGTTCACTGATGCAGGATCATGGGGTGAACGTAAGAGTAGCTTTTGGTGAGCAGGGGCACTGAAAGGTAAAACAGATGATCCAGAACTCTTTGAAAGTAAGATCCATACGAGATGGTGTAAATGACAGCGTAGACATACAAAACAGCTTGAAATAATTAGGAGGGGGGAGAGAAAAAATGCTGTCAACAAACCATCTTCTTTCCTTCTCTGCTATTGAAAATACCAGTCTTCTTCTTCTTTTTTTCCCTTTTAATAAATATATTGCCAATCATATTTAGCCAGCTCTAATAAGAATTTCAGACAACATTTACCATTCATCAACTTCATCTTCAAAATATTATCCCTTAGATTTCAACTCCGATAAAGATACCTCTCTTAATTTCTCCTGAATTTACATGAGCGAGTCCATGGCATATTCCACTTCTCAACTCACTCCAAATTCTATAGGATTCGGATGTTCAAACACTCCTTCACCAATAGGAAAAAAAAAAATTCCATTTCCAAACATCACATCACTTATTCCGTATGAGATTAAAGAGTAAAATTACCGCAGAATTTATGCATTCCACCGCAGCAATTAAAAAAAAAAAAAAAAAGGTACTCCAGCCACAATTTTTCATGTCAATTCAATGGCAAGTAAGCGCGCACTCGAATTACAAAAAAAAAGAGAGAGAGACAAGAACATGAACAAGCTAAGAGTTCTATTATCCACATAATTCATGCACAGCAATTAGTGGCCTATTTGGATAGCGAAAAAAATGTTACTATGAGGATTAAAACCTTATTAGATTGAGATGCTTACAATCGCATCTTGAAAAAAAAAAGGTTTGTTCGCGAAAGTAATCAACAAAATAAAGCCATTCTCAGTTCTAATTACAGTGAGGTTCGAGTAAATCACCACATTTTTTTACCTTTCATTCTTTCCAAGCATAAGGAGCTTTATCGACAACTAAATAATCTCCCCTGATATCCTTCACTACTCTAATCTCCTCATCAATGTACACCGATTCAAACCTTTACAGCACAAAACAGATACACACCACTTAACAAAAAAAAACATCATATTAATATTTATATTCAGAGTAAAAAGAATTCTAGTTTTGGAGAACACTCACCATCCCTGGCCGAAAGGCGGCAATGGTATCTCCCAACTCTTTCCTCTTAAAACCGCACTTGTGAATCTAAAACATAATTGAAAGGAAACAATAATAAATCAAGATTGAAAAAGTTATAAAGATTAAATCTTAACGCTAAAGTACCTAAAATTCACTCTCTGAGAGGAAGCAACTTCAATACTTGAGCGTACAAAGAAAACCCCATCAGGTGGAAACGTGATGACATTATTAAGAGTCCGTTTTTCAACATCTATAACCTGCAAAACATCACCAGCTTGAGTACCAAACAATGGAGCTTTCTCTATGATAAAAAGCTGCTCCTTCTCTGTGGTCCAGAGCAACCGCCAAGTGGCAGAAAGTGAATCATCAGTAGTGACTGTATCTTTGCCTAGATCAGCCATTGCAGTAATGGCTTGGATAATTGAGGATCTTTTAACGGGATCGTTTTGGGTTTTGAGGCCACGGTGTTGATCGGATATTAGAGTGAGGAGGTGTTGCTTGGCTGATTGTGATTGTGTTGTGATTGACGAACAGGTGATTTTGGAGGTGGGTTTAGGAGGGATAATGGTAGGTTTGAAGGGAGCTGGGAGGAGGAGGCACTGGCATGTGGCCATGGAGAAAGGTATACGGCCTACAAGGAGAAAGTGGCTGAGACTTGAGCGCTATGAAGCGAATATGGCGGTTGAATCCATACCAGAAAAAACGATAATTCGTTCATTAATAGATTAATTTGTCCGAGGCCCAAATATACACAGTACGGTCCACATACATGCATGAAATTCAAGTCACCTTGGTGAGTATGAGAGAAAAAAATATGAAAACCCGATTAAATCCGGAAAAAAATATAAAAAAAATCAAATAAACTGATTAAAGCGAAAAAATCAATTTTTGGTTTCAATTTTAAAAATTAGAATCAAATGAATTAAACTAAACTACTGATTCAATCTAGACTACTCTAATTTTAAGAAAATAGAACCTAAAAATCAATATTTAAGTTTACTTTCTTCCCCCCCTATAAATAAATTTGGTTTTGTTATTTTTATTTATTTAAAACCATAATAAACCTAAATGATCACCGTCACACCTTACAATAACATTTTGAAATAAACCCATGATTCAGAAAATAACTCTTTTGTTTTGAAAATATCCATAATTATATATAAAATTAAAAATTTAATAATTGAAGAAGTAATATTTTAAAAAATAAAATGTTTTTAAAGATGTGTGGATTAAACGATAAAATATTTTCCAACATAACATTACTAACCTATTTTTTATATTCAATTGAAAAAGGGAAGGGGAATTATTATATGTAATGAAATATTTGCTTTATAAAGAAAAAACACACACACTTTGGGCTTGATATTGGTCTTGGGCTTGGGCTTGGAGGGAGGGAAACCAAGATTTTCAAAATGACGGTTTTAAATAAAATCTCAAGAAACCCTTCTGAGAAACCCTCCGTCCTTTTATTTTAGGGTTGAAAACTTGGAACGCAACTCAACAGCTCACTGTAAAACGACACCGTGCAAACTCTTAAACTAAGTTCGCACTCTCCTTTCCAGAGAGCCGCCTATTCTTCTTCTTCTTTCTTGTAGTTACAGGAGAACTTCGTGCTTCTTATTCGCTCGCTAAAATCACACACCACACACTCTTTTTCTCTCTTCTCCTCACTCCCTTACAGATCCGATCCAGGGTTTCATTTTTTCTACTAACATGTCAATCGCCGCCCAGACACTTGATATTCTAGGCGATAGACAGTCCGGCCAGGACGTCCGCACTCAAAACGGTACTCTTTTTCTTAGCTAACTACCGCTATATTATTCGTCACTAAACCCCACTCCACTGGCGGTTTTTAACTTTTCTGGTGATTTGCAGTGATGGCTTGTCAAGCAGTCGCAAATATTGTTAAATCTTCCCTCGGTCCTGTTGGCCTCGACAAGGTATGATCGCATTTCTCTTTATTTCTATTACTTTATTGTGTTTTTGGCTTTTCACTTTCGCTGTTTTTTCTGCTGCTATTTTTGTAAACCTAAAAACAAATTTGCTTGTTTTTCTATTATTGATGTTGAAACTAACATCGAATTCGCTGGAGAAATGTATAAAATAGATTAAGTTGTAGTCTAATAGACCATATTAGTTTTATGTAACGTAAAGTTTTATAATCTTCCCTGCATTTATTCATTGCTGATGGATGATATTCAATTTCTGTGAAGTGAACTGTCCAAATCATCCTCCAATTTTATGAAATAAACAAGCTGTTGAAGTCTCTGGAAAAAAGTTGCACCGATGAATAAATTTGTTATTGTGTTTTTATTTTCTATAGTTTTTAGGGGATGGAATACTTATTTGGTGTTTTATTTGTTGATGATTGGGTCATTGCAGATGCTGGTGGATGATATTGGAGATGTGACGATTACCAATGATGGTGCGACTATTCTTAAGATGTTAGAAGTAGAGCACCCGGCTGCTAAGGTGGATGGATATAGTACACATTGTGCATCTTTTTTCTTTTTTTTTTTTAACTTAATGTGTATGAAGTTGCTGCTTTGTTTAATGATGCTTATTGTGTTTGTTTAATATTTACAATTTTGAGCTCTACAGGTGCTTGTGGAGTTGGCCGAGCTTCAAGACCGAGAAGTTGGTGATGGGACAACTTCAGTTGTTATTGTTGCTTCAGAGTTGCTTAAGGTAATTGAAGTTAGCAGACTTTCATTTTTTTTCCAATGAAGTTTTCGGTTGTTAGAATGTAAAAGGATGATGTGTTGAAGTTTATTATTGAATGATATTCTTTTGCAGAGAGCAAATGATCTAGTGAGGAATGGGATTCACCCTACTTCTATAATCAGTGGATATAGAGTAAGTGTTTGTCTTCCAGCATGTATAGCATTCTTAAAGTATATCTATTTGTGCAAACACCAAGAGCTACAATATCTTATATCTGCTTGTATATTAATGACATTGCACCTGTATTTGTTTGTATCTAAACTGGACAGCTTGCGATGAGAGAAGCATGCAAATATGTTGAAGAAAAATTGGCAGTGAAGGTAATGCTTTCCCCTCAATAGTTTTCAGAAAGAGTAGTAAGAATTGCACTAGTGTTGATTTGAAAATTCATGCATCAGCAATATAAGCTGTGATACGCTTACCACACATTATGGAATGGATGAAACACTGCTCAATCTTTACTTGTGAACATTGACTAGAATTTCTGCATTTATTTTTTCATTTGTTGGTTATGGAATTAGATGCATTACATTCCAACTGGTACAGCATGTACTGGGCAATCTGTCATCTACGTCATGTTCATAATTACATTGTTCTGTGATTTGATTAGGTTGAAAAGCTTGGAAAAGACTCTCTGGTAAACTGTGCCAAGACAAGTATGTCATCAAAGCTGATAGGCGGTGACAGTGACTTTTTTGCTAATATGGTATGCTTAATTTTTTGAGCTCTCTTGAAATTTATACATTGGTCAAAACTGATGCTTGTTAATGAGTTTATATTATATTTTACAGAGCTGTATAGTTTCATCTCCCAAAACCAGTTGGATGTGTTGGCTTTTGTATTTCCAAAATTCATAGTGTCTTAGCATCGGGTTAAAAGCGAAATGGAGACCTTTGGTTGCAGTCAATGTGTTTTTGTTGACACCTACTTTCCTACTTTGGCCATTGTATTTTGTTGTCTTCTATCAAACGCATTCGATAGCTCCATTAGACACTTGATTTTGCTGCAGCCAATGTCTTTTTTGTTTGCTGGTCCTTCCTTGATCAATTTTGTTCTTCCTTTTTTTTCCTCCTGATTTTGGGTGGAAGCATGTGAAATCAACTCCCACTTGTTATTATGTTAAATTTCCTTGTAACTTAATTTGTCTAGTTGTTTATGTTTGATGTTGAAATGTCTGCTCATAGATGTTTTTTAGTTGTGGTCTTGCTTTGTATAGTACTTTCTTGAAAGAACAGCTGATAGGACACTTTGTTTGCAATCTTATGCTGGCTTAGACAAGATAAAAGGCCTAACAAATTGATGTCTTTACATTAACATGTATATAAACTGCATTTTGTTTAGGTTGTTGACGCTGTACAATCAGTAAAGATGACCAATGTAAGAGGGGAAATCAGATATCCCATAAAGGTCAGTAGTTTTAATTGTACTTTAAGTTGGCTTTGCAGGACTCCTTATATCTTGTGGCTGGTTCTTATAATGTATTCAGACAATATGCGATATTGCTAATCTTTACGTTGGGCTTCCTGTTTTTACATCATTCTATGAAACTGGTTGATTTTCATATTCATCCCACTAGATTGATTCTGCCCGATCTGCATTGCTTAGTGATGGTTGTAATATCTTGTTGCTTGTTTTGATTTCTTAGGGCATCAATATTTTGAAAGCTCACGGCAAGAGTGTGAAGGATAGCTACCTTTTGAATGGATATGCTCTAGATTCAGGTCGTGCTGCTCAAGGAATGCCTATGAAAGTCACACCTGCAAGAGTTGCGTGCCTTGACTTCAATCTTCAAAAGACAAAGATGCAATTGGGTGTACAGGTCTTAGTCAATGATCCTAGGGAGCTTGACAAAATTCGTCAAAGGTATTTAGATTATAGACTTCAGTTGCTTTGTTAATGAATGTGCTACAATATCCAGTTTGCTTTGGTAATTGGTATATGGAGTTGTGTAATTTATTTTTTAACCCTGCTGTTTGTTGTTGGCAATCAAAATAATAACGATAATGATAATGTCAAGTATTTATTTGCGTATTTTTGTATTAACATTGACATGATGTTACCCTTTTCTTCACAGAGAAGCTGATATGACAAAGGAACGCATTGAGAAACTCTTGAAAGCTGGAGCCAATGTTGTATTAACTACTAAAGGAATTGATGACATGGCCCTTAAGGTAAGCATTTGTGACTTGCTCTTCCAAATGCTGGCAGCATTGTTACAACTATTATCTAATCACATCATGGAATCGATGGCATGCTGTGCTTTATTTTATTCTGATATTGACAAGTTTCTGGGAGCTGTATGGTGCGTGATAAATTAATTTGCCCACAATGGACTCAACAGATATTCACTGCCTGGATCTATATGCTTGTAAATCTGTGTGCTACACTGCAGTTATATTTATGCCCATCTGGTAACTATTTACCTTTTTTGTTAATTTTATTTCACTACCATTTATTTCAGTATTTTGTGGAGGCTGGGGCTATTGCGGTGAGACGTGTTCGGAAGGAGGATATGCGCCATGTTGCCAAGGCGACTGGTGCAACCTTGGTATGTTCTTCTGTTCTTTCAGTGATCATTCTAGTCAATAGCTTGCATGTTTGGTTTTTGCTGTTTGTCGTTAAGGGGAAGATCATTCAGCCACTCCAAGTAAGCTGTTTATTACCAATGTTATGTTGTTGACCCTGAACTCTCTCTGGTTGGTCCATAGGTTTCAACATTCGCTGATATGGAAGGGGAGGAAACATTTGAGCCATCCTTTTTGGGATATGCTGATGAAGTTGTAGAGGAGCGAATTGCTGATGATGATGTCATTATGATTAAGGGGACAAAAAATACAAGTGCAGTATGTGATTCCGCTTATTTAAGTCTTATGAGCTTGAACAGTTATATATATATGGCCTAAACTAAAGCCTTGGAGCTATGATTAACATAGAATGGCTGTACACAGCAAATGGAAAACATGATCCTCTTTAGCTAAACTAAAGCCTTGGAGCTATGATTAACATAGAATGGCTGTACATAGCAAATGGAAAACATGATCCTCTTTAGCGAACTATCTGATTAATTATTTTTACCTAGGTCTCCTTGATTCTCCGAGGTGCAAATGATTATATGCTTGATGAGATGGAGAGGGCACTTCATGATGCCTTGTCTATTGTTAAGAGGACACTTGAATCTAATACGGTAAATTTGGATTCTTTGTAATCACATGTTTAAATTCTGCTTAGTAGCTAGGCGCTTGAAAAATGAAAGCCTTGCCCTGGCATTGCCATTGCAGGTAGTAGCAGGAGGAGGGGCGGTTGAGTCTGCCTTATCTGTGTATTTGGAGTACCTTGCTACAACTCTGGGATCACGAGAACAGTTGGCAATTGCTGAGTTTGCTGAATCTTTATTAATTATACCAAAGGTGTGGCATCAATTATCGCTACATATGAAAATCAATTTCCTAATGCCTCCATTGTGGAATGTTTTATGTAGAAATGCTGACTTGTGTTAGTACAGGTGCTTGCTGTCAATGCTGCAAAGGATGCCACCGAGTTAGTTGCAAAACTACGGGCTTACCACCACACAGCTCAAACAAAGGCTGATAAGAAGCAGTTGTCCAGGTTCTTTTAGTTTATTCTATCAGATATATTTGCAGTTTTCTAAAGCCTGGCAAAGTTCTAGTGGGAGAATATTGAGAGCGTCATTCTCTGATTCACAAGATTTTTTTCCTATCATCCTCAGCCCACTTCTCTAGGCACAGAGAGGGGGTGGGTAAGGGGTTACATTTGTCAGCTTACGTAATTGCATGTGATGATGTCCTCTTCCATTGATGGAGGAAGAGATCCATAGAAAAGATAGATTATTGTTTTTCTTTCCCTTTGTTTCACCTTTTCTTTTATAGTTTTGGGGTAATTTCTTGCTGAATCTTTATGGCATTTTTGCAGCATGGGACTAGATCTTTTAAAGGGGACTGTTCGCAACAACTTAGAAGCAGGAGTAATTGAGCCTGCCATGAGCAAAGTTAAGATAATTCAGGTAACAACTGTGGAAATGCAAATGCAGTAGTAATGTGTTGAAAGTGAATTCTTGCCATTAAGCTGCCACAAAATTCTAATGATTTTCTCTTGTTTTCTAGTTTGCCACTGAAGCAGCGATTACTATTCTTCGAATCGATGACATGATCAAGCTTGTCAAAGATGAGAGTCAGAATGATGAGCAATAGGGGCATGTCTAGTTGAAGATCGATATCATTTTTCTAGGTTTCTTTTTTTTCCTTAAAATTTTCCTGTCCATGGAGAGAAAGGAATGGGGTTGTTGGCGATGGGTTGTGCTGTTTGTAATTGGCATGACACTGAAAGGGGTCTGTTTGCATTTGGTTCCTTGTTATCGCCCTTGAATTTATTTGTGCCGGTTTTGTGGCAACCTAGTCTTTACTCTTACTCTGAAGGTGCAGTGCTTTAGGCTTAGATGGAGTCGAAGGTCCTTTGGATCTTGGAACTTGGTCTGTATTTGAAGGGTGTTGACTGATGATTGTGGCTTATGATAGCTGGAGCTCGTTCACCTTTTAGCATTTTGACGTTTTGTTGTATGAAAAAGAAAGGGAAAAGAAAAGAGCCTCGAGCAATGTCTTCCAGCAGCTATTAGACCATGCAAACTGTATTTTTAGAGTCTGCTAAACTGTTTATGGTCTCTTCTTTTCTCCGTTACCCCTTTCACTGTTCTCATTGTCAGTCACCGTGCCTCCGCTCCTCGTCGCTGCAGCATGGTGTCATTTCACGTAAGTCGTTGAGCCAGTGGTTTTAACTCATCATCTCTTGAACAGGACAATTCTACGTGCTGTAAAGCCAATCATGTATTTTATTATCATCTCAAACCCTTTGGAAATCCGGCCAGTGGTGTGAGATATGATGTCGGTTTGGAATAAACTAACCACTGCTAGCCTGGCCGATGTTAAAAATAACGGATCGGTCCAGTAATACTGAAGGAGCTCCTGCGCGCTGCAACATTATTTAGAATCCATCTCCGTCTAAATAATAAAAGCCTCCACGTGCGTTGTTTTGCTACTTATGTCGCCGATTCACGGGACCACCTCTATTAAACTACTGACATTGGTCAGCTGCACTTTCTTTTTTTTAAAAAATAAGAAACCCTGCACGAAAAAAATGATATTATGATAGTGAGGCTAGATTCTCGTGTCCAGCTGGATCGTCAGCAGAAAAATTTGCCATCTGATCACGTTTCTGTGAAGGGAATCGTTCGTTCGTTGATCAAAATATTCCAACATCTTTTGGAGGAATGGGTTGATTGTTGATAGGGAGCTTAATTATAGCTACATTTTTAATTAAATTAGATAAGATATTTATCCATTAAAAATCAGTTGATAATAACCCAATTAACACAGAGTAAGCTCAATTGGATAGCATCAAGTAAAAAAGAAATTAACATTAATTTATTAAAAACAATTGATTTGGATGGTCTGATAATAGGTACCAACTTGAAGAATCAATGATCTGATACTCTTTTTCTTTTTTTTCTATAGTAGTTGTTCTTGTTCTTGTTCTTGTTCTTCCTTCAGAGTCAGAATTATATATGATGCTTCACATATTTTATTTAAAAAAGTCACGGCCCATATCCACCGACAAAGCCATTAAACATGGTTCATGTGAGTTCATCAATATACTACAAGTTACGCCACACAAGGAGCCCCTTTCTTGCATCAATTTTACTTTGGGATCTGGACAGCTAATTTTGAATAAGATACATAATTGTTTAAGTATAGTTAATTAAACTTATTTTTATTTTTTTAATTTTTTATCCAAATTATAACCGTTTATAAGTTGACATGTCGATTAATGGAGTTAAACTAGATCAATTCTAAACTTATTTTTTATATATATTTGTTTAGACTATAAACCAATTGATATATTAGATTGAGTCTAATAATAATAATAATAATAACTGAAGATAAAACAGTGATTTTCTTATTTTACTTGTCAGATTACAAGCTAGGGGTTACCTTATTATATAGACCATGATGATTTTTATTATATACAGATGCACATGCTCATCCACGTGCATATGCCTTTGCTGTGGGATCAACGCACCTCATCATGTCACGTGATTCAAGGTATTCTCCCACCAATGCTTAAACCTTGTCAAGTATTTTATTTCTTATTCCAAATCTCTCTGTCCTATAAACATGAATCTCCAGCTGCCGGTTCTGTATGGCAGTGCTAATAGACACAGACAATTTCTGCAACAAGAGTTGTAATTCAGGCCCAGATTGTCTCTTGATTATTTTAAGGTATGCTTGCATTATCGTCAGAAAAATAAAGAATCACTTCAGCGCCTTGCTTGATGTTGAATGCTCGAAATTAAGGTTCAAAGAAAAGAGAAAACAGAGCTGGAACAACAAATGTTTTGTTTGTTTCAAATTAAAGCATGTCGTTGTTTATTGCCACAATGTATAACAAACCTCAAAAATTTTCTGCGATCGCTTCTGCTTGGAAGGGGAGAAGATCGACTCGCGAGTATGTCTGAGCTCAAAACATGATTTAAAAGGAGGTTTGTTTTTTTTTGGCAAACAGGGGCCAAGGGATCGAAACGGGAAGGTCGGTTTTAAAATATGAAGATCAAAAGGGAGAATCGATCAAGCTATATAAGATGAAGTGATTGTTTAAAATCATGATTTTTTTTCAAAAAATAGTTTTATATTGAAATAATAATTTTTTTATATTTATTTTTATCAGCAGAATAAATTTATAAAAATAATACTGGTACGATGGCGAGGTATCCATAAAGCTGGACATCACCGCAATGGACACGGGCCCGTATATTTGGAAAGAGCTACTATTCAATTCGAGGCGGGCATGGCGAGTGGGTCCATGGGGTTACCTCTCTTTGTTTCATCTGGCGAGTCCAGTCAACTCTGCTATTCTCTAGTTTTTCAAATTATGTTTTATTTAAAATTAATTTATTTTTTATTTTATAAAAATTATTTTTGATATTAATATATAAAAATGATCTAAAATATTATTTTTTTAATTTTAAAATATTAAAAAATCAATATCTTTAAAAACATTTTTGAGATGCAATATTAAACTGATTTTAGGACTGACAAATCTAGGAGGGCGGCGCTAGATAATTGCAAGAAAAATGCCGGAAGCCGTTTGTGTCGAATTCATGCGTCGTCGATTGGTTAGCGTAGCATCAAGAACGTAATGCATGTTGCTGCAATGTCCAGCGTGCATCCACGGGCTGATTTGCTCAATGGAATGAGGCCAATTAATGCATAAGTTTTAAATTTATTTTTAATAATAAAAAAAACAAAGTAGCTATAAATATATTGCTTATTCTCTCGTTGCTCATGAATAATTCTGAATCTTCGACAGTAAATATTTAATTAAGTAAAATGACAGATATGCACGTTGTTCTAGCAGCAGCAGCAGCAGTATTGGCCCCGTAGATTTTACTGCCGACGCAAGAAAGGTACATGAATAACGGTGGCATGTGATCAATAATCACTATAATAATAATAGGAGGAGTAGTAGTAGTATAAGCAGCAAGGAAGACGGGGTGAATGCAGAAAATTTACCTGACAAGATAATGCAATAGTTTTTATTTTTTAATGTTTTTAAAAGTATATTTATTTTGAAAAGGCATCAAAATGATAGTGTTTTTCAATTATTTTATTGTTTTGATATAAAATAAAATAAAATACTTTACATCATAATATCTAAGACGCTTTTATAACAATAATTAAAAAAAAAAAACTGTCGATATTTATTTTCATGGACACTTCTTATTGGTGCACTTGGATACATTCACCATATCTCTATTGATAAGCGTATCCTTTCAAACTAGAGAGGGCGGAGGCTTCAATATGATCAAACGGCGCGTTTCATGTTTGCTGCAATATGTTTTTTAATAGTAAATCCCCCATGAACCTTCTAACATCAAGCAAGGTGATGGCAACACCACTCCATTAAATAGTATTATTTTAAGTTTATAATGAAATAAAATTTAAATGGAATGCTATTATCTTTATCATATTAACCCTACATAAAAATTCACTCGAAAATACCACTAAAACGTAATCAAGTGAGCTCACAAGCTAGCATTTGCAATTAAAAACGTGCATGCCACCATATTTTGAGCATTGGTACCTTAAAATTATCTAATCACAGAAGCTAAAGCCAATTAGCAGCCATTGTTTTCGGTGCTTATATTTAAGTAAGTAATTATAGTTATCTAATCACAGAAATTAATGCCACCCATAACTGGCATCACACCATAATCAAGTCAGCTGATAAACTAAAATAATTAAAAAAGTCTCCCTAGAGGCAGCATAAATGCATTAACCCCCATGCATTCACATTAGTCAAGACAGCATGTGTATCCACGTGTCCATCATTGCATGAAAAAATCCACACTTACTTGAACCCTTTAAAATTCCTCCACTCCCTCTTCCATTTTGCACCCCCCAGCAAGAGAACACCCTGTCTCGGGTTTTCTCAAGCCAATCTCTCTGTTGGGTTTCCCTCTTCCTCGATTGTCTTTCTTCCCCAAAAGCAAAGAGCTCGGGGGAGAGAAAATTAAGCCCTCGTCTATAAAAACACCAAAAATGGATGTTCATGGAGGATTGTCTACCACTACTGCACCTGATTGTTTCCACATTGATGACCTTTTAGACTTCTCCAATGATGACCTCCTCTCCTCACCCTCCTCCTCCACCGACCACCACCTTCCTACACCTGAAACCTCCTCCATTCATCACCACCGCTTGCCCTCTTCCACCTATATCAGTAACCCTTCTGCTCTCTCCACTGACTTCACTGACCATCTCTCTGTACCAGTAGGCCACTCTCTGTCTCTTTTTTAATTAAATAAACTATATATAACAAAATAAATTTACTAAGATGTTTTTATAATTATACCTGGTTTTTTCTCTCCAGATCGATGACGTGGCAGAGCTAGAGTGGCTATCGCAGTTCGTGGAGGACTCGTTCTCCGACTTTCCGAGCATCTTTAATATCCCAACCGACACGTCGTCTTCCAACAAATACAGCAGCAAACGCTCGCGGGAAGCCGTCTCGACGTCCTCCTCGCCGGAGTCCGAGACCGCAGTGACCGGCAAACCGAGGTTGAAGAAAGGAAACAGCGGTTCGCCACATTCTCTGGCGGAGACGGAGGGAGGAGTGCGGAGGTGCACGCACTGCGCGTCGGAGAAGACGCCTCAGTGGAGGACGGGTCCTCTCGGTCCAAAAACCCTATGCAATGCTTGTGGGGTCAGGTACAAGTCGGGTCGGCTTGTACCAGAATATAGACCGGCAGCGAGCCCGACTTTTGTGTTGACTCGGCATTCGAACTCGCACCGTAAAGTTTTGGAGCTCCGAAGACAGAAAGAGGTGACGGTGAGGCAGGAGCAGCACGGTTATCAAGGCCATGAAGTTTGCTAACGTGTCATGACATCAGTGGTTATAAATATGTAGGATAGTAACTGCTGGTCATTTTATGAAGTTCCTTTTTTCTTGTTAAAAAAATCGAGAAAGAAAATACTCCAGTGTCGTTAGTGATTTGAGTTTTGAACCTGATTATTTGTAGCATAATTTTGAATTTAAAGTTTCAACCGTTATCTATGATGGCAGCTCTATTCAGACGGAAATGGATTTGCTCTGCAAGTGATCGGTTCCAATTCAAGAACCTTAACAGTCACGGTAAAGAAAGTTGGTATAGAAATAGATGGAGCTGTTCAAAACACTCTCTCCCTCTCCCTCTCTCTGTGTAGTTTTGAATTCATGTGTATGTGTTCATGCAATTATATTGAAAACAAGAGTCTATAGTAACATGAGGCCATTGCAAGTTGCTCTAGGTACGAGTTTTATCAGCTTGTGTATGAGTTTTATTAGCTTGTCTAGAGCTTAGTAACGGTTTGAGAATATAATTGAGTTGATTATAAAAGTGATTTCTGTTTATAAATATATTAAAATAATATATATTTATTATTTTTAAAAAAATCATTTTCTATATTAGCATAACATAATAAAAAATATTATATTTTGAAAACATAAAATCTAGTTGAAGAACCGCCTCATTAGACCAAAACCAATATACGAGGAAGGGTAGAAGTGAGATATGCTTGCATGAGTTGATTAACAACAACTGCATCTCACCCATGTTTTCCAATAACAGTGAAATTGATTTTGGAAGTCGGAAATCCCCCATGCCCTTTAGAATAGGCAACCTTAAGAGGCTCTCCAGCCAGAAAAAAATATATTACAAGGAGCAAGAACATGTCTCAAAACATCGATCTGTATTAATACATGTTTGACACATCAATCATGCCATATGATTTTTTTTTTAAAAAAAAAAAACAATATTTTATATATGAGAATATAAAAAAAAAACAAAGAAAGAAAGGAGGAGGTTGATCAAAACCTTTTTAACCATCTTGCTGATAGATTACTTCATATCTCTTCCCCGGTATCTTTTAGATTATTTTTATAATAGATACGGGCTTTCCTACGTGCAAGGCAAGTCAGCTATAAAATACGATAACACCGTAAGAAAAAAATAATAATTTAAAATAAAAAATAAAATAAAAATCCTTTTTTTTTCAAAAAAATAATAAAATTAAAAGAGATTAGTAAAAGATTACAGTTCACTAAACATTTGCTCTGCTACTTTACACCTACATAAACTCAGTTTTTTTTTTCCCATTCACTGTAGATTATTATTCACTGGACATTTGCTTTATTGCTTCAAGCCTACGTGAACTCGGTTTTGTTTTTTTTCCCATTCATTGTAGATTATTATTCACTGGATATTTGCTCTACTGCTTCGCGCCTACATGATCTCTTTTTTTTTTTAATAACTAGGTTTTTTTAACTCAGTAAAATTTAGAACACAGGTCTCTAAATATTAAGATTCGGTCTCAATATTTTTTTCAAAAAATAATTATCTAAAAGATTTTCAAAAAGTTAAATGATGCTGTTCTCAGTCATCAAGAATGCATTTGAACCCAAAATTTAATTGGTTTAATTCAAAATTGCACCTGCACGATTTAATTAAAAACTCGACTTAAATAAATAATAATAAAAAAAAAGCTTGAAAAGGTTTAATAACACAGTAAAAAAGTCTTCATGCTCAACATTTTTCTTACAATTAAAAAAATTATCCCGACACGCAGATCAAGGGCAAATAGAATAGGAAATATTGAAACCTGGTAAGAAAGCCTACCGACGCATCGCTCCTGATATTATCGGACCAGTAGCAAGTTGAAACATACACCGGAATACGAACGCTCGAGTAAAACTTGGGAAAGACAGGCTAAGGGGGTACTCCTGTAGAATATCCATTCGCAATGGAATTCTTTCGCATCTGCATTCATTCAATGTATATACTGATATAATTCCCTGCCGATGAAAGATGTGCCATCGATAGTGCTTTTGCTTCTGACAAAAAGCTGAATCAAAAGACAAAAATCTCAAGTTATGCCATATCTTGCATGGGAGATACGTGATCGTGAATTGTGATGTTAAAAACCCAATACTTGCATACACGGCGAGCAAATAGCATTCTCAAACTGAGATTCTATAGTTACTGATTTTTGTTATCATCTTGGACAAGGCATTCCTCTCTTGCTTTGTCTCAGAAGCTAAGCTGGAAACCTGCAAACCAGATCATCCCTTAAAAACAGACTTAATAGCTTAGATTTTAAAAAAGAAAAAAAGAAAAGAAATGAAAAGTGTATGCCCAATCAACTTGCAGTTTTATTTATACCAGCTTTAAACATGTTATGTACTAGTGAACTGCGAAAAAAATTAAGATTTAGTATAATAATTTTCACAAATAACTTTACTTCAAACATAAAACTAAATATCATTCCCTAAGCATATCACTAAATTTATGTTGGGCCTTTACATTTAGAATTTATATGAATAAAATCTTAACTGTAGTTAAAGATTGCAAGTTTATATTAAAAAAAGAGTTGGTAAAAATGAAAGGTGATTAGTCATTCCATTAAAGTATGGAGTAACAGCTGCTGGAAATAAAACTAGCCTTTTCATCTAATAGTTTGTTTTCGTGATGGCATGTATTCTATAATAGAGTATTTAAACAGGATTTTCCCGGAATTCTTAAATTTCACCCGCTAGCGGTGCACTGCAATGGAGTAACATGTAAGAAAAATCTGCATAGACGGGAAGCTTAGGGTAATGCATTTGCACATAAATATGCTATAACACAATGGATATTTATGTGCAAATGCATTACCCAAACAGATAATTCTTGCATTTTAACTTCAGTGCAGAGCATTAGAATGAGTTCAGCATAATTGTTTTCTTTTTCAATCAAATTAAGGTATAAACCATGAAAAATTACAAACATATAACCCTCCACCCCTACTAAGTAGGGGTGAGCATTTTCGGTTCGGTTCAGTTTTTATCAAAAAAAAAAACATCCAAACCGAAAAATATTTTTTTTAAAAAAAAAAACCAAACCGAACCGAACCCAGTAAAAACCGACCATTTTCGGTTCGGCTCGGTTTTTATGTTAAAAAAATGGAGAAAACCGAAATTATTTATTTGTCTCCCTTTCAATGAAAATGACTCCGATGAAATGCTTCTTTTTCAACTAATCTCGGAGGCCACTCAAGAGACTTCAAGAGCAACAATCTATAATGGGGCAAATGCGCAGGGGAAGATGAGGTTAGTTCAGTTGCACAAAATAACCCGACAAGGAAAAGTCCTACAGGGGTGTCATGAGACGGCCATGGGGCAAATTCATAGCGGAGATACGGGATTCCACAAGGAAAGGGATAAGGGTATGGCTGTGCACGTTTGATAGTGCAGAGGCCATTGCTTTGGCTTATGATCAGGTTGTTTTTTTGATGAGAGGACCTGGGAAAATACAAAATTTCCCAGTTGAAAGATTGAGGGAGTCACTTTAGGATATCAAGTGTAGTCATCACGAGGATGGTTGCTCATCTGTGGTGGCTCTAAAGAGAAAGTACTCCATGAGAAAAAATTGGGAAGCAGGGGAAAGAAAGAGAGGGATGTAAGGATAGAGAATCATAGATTTTTACTTTTGTAAACAGAGGGGAGGAGGGGGCAGCTAGGGTTTAGGAAAAAATAAGAAAGTTGCTTTTTCTATTTATAGTGGTGCATGCTCGTTTTTTATTGAAATGGTTCGGTTCATTCGGTTTTTGACTTACAAAACCGAACCAAACCGAACCGAATATTTGTTAGAGTTTTATAATCGGTTTTTTTATCGGTTCGGTTTTTTCGGTTATTTTTTTTTCATTTTTTTCGGTTTAATCGGTTTATCGGTTTTTTTGCTCGCCCCTACTACTATGTATGCAAGCCAATGAAAACAAAAGGAGGACCATATCTGAAGGTAAAACGGTGAACATTTCTGGAGGTAAGACCTCTATGAAAGGCTTTTTGTTCCCATGGTGGCAACAGAACACCAAGCACAAGTTTTGTATACCCCTTTAAAATCTTAATATAATATATTTACATGTGGAAAGCATGTATATGGTTGATATCTGAAATACTTACTTGTGACCGAAATCTAGATGCTTCTGCTCTAGGCAATTCCCCAAGAATATCCCTCAACCCTGATGCAACAAAGCATATTTGAATTAAGAAAATGTTTTATCACCTTTTTTGCTTAATGACAACACTAAGAGGGCTGTGGCATTTACATACCCGTAGCTTGTCTTTCAATCTTGTAAGCCGAGCAAATTACACCTTGGATCTGCTTCCCTGCTTGCCTGTAACAATAAAGAGCAAAGTTTCAACAGGATGGATCAGTCAAATGGAAAATTTCCCGTCCATGCTTTTCAAAAGTGCACATCAGAAGCCCTTTCTCTGAAATCACAAACCTGAGCTTTGTCCTTCCCCGAATCAATTCTTCTTCAGCTAATGATGCCCTCCTCTGAAAAACAGTAACCATGCGTCACAGGATACTAGTTGAAAAGGATAACTAAGAGTAGCAGCAGAGATTATAGATGAGGAATGCATTATCAGTCCCACCCCTATTCTCAACTCTGTTCCCGTCCTCATCCTGTGATATGACACCAGCAGGTACAGGGCAAATCTAACAGCTAAACATAAATCTAACAGCTAATTAATTCTTAACAGTTCAATCGTCAACTAGCACCCCCAAATAGAGACTATGTTAATTTTCCCCAATGTACCGTATCCCATCATAACCCATTCCCAACTCCAAACCCTATCAGGAGCAATCTTGTCCTCCATCCCTCCTGGAGCAAATCTGTTTAAATTGTAGGAGCACTGTTGAGATGGAGCATCTTTCCATTCCTACTGATATTTTGACATGATTTCAAATACCAATGCATTATCGTAATGTATGCACATGTATTTGGTATAATGACACCTTCCATACAGATAAATAACAGAGCCATGCTGGTGTTAAACAGTTCAGCAGTTTGTTTTTCTGTCAAAATGTGTTCTTCGTTTGTCTTTTCTTGTTGAAGCGGGGAGAATGCAACAAGTAAAAATAATTATATTTGGCTCCTGTCAAATTTTCACTGAGGCATACAGTGCATTACAAATTCATGATGCGATGGAATGTAAATTCCATTTTATCCTTTAAATCTCATCCTTGTCCTGGCATGTTACCTTTCAGGTTTCATGTTACATATAAATTATAGTTCATAAGTGGAGCCCTCACTTCCATGAATAGCCACTAAATAAATGTCAAAGTGCATAGTTGATGTCACCGTCCATTGGTTGTTCTAAAAAAATCAAATGAAACGAATGTTGATAAGGAATTCTTCTTTAGCTGGGGAGAAATTTCACAGGAAACTGCTATTCTGATTTTAGAGTTTAGACACGATGGAACCAAAAAGATTAAAAAGAAAAGGACAATTAGAGCACAATATCGATAACATGTCATGAACATATGATAGGTGTGGGCAAGATTACCTTCAACTTCTCGCTTTCAGCTTTCAGGAGGCTAATTGACTGTTGCAATTCCTTTACTTTAGCATCAGCTTGAGAAAGCAAAGCCTGCAGTGAGAAATAGGGTTGAAAGTAAAGTTCTGATCAGTACGACATGTTTACTGCACTCACCACAACTGCTTACACATTAGGATGGTGCTTCTGCACTCGTAGAATTGTAAACATAACCGGTGGCGTTTTGAATTATTGAATTAAAAGTATATCGGAATAGTGACTAGTAAGGAAATATTGAACAGTGATAAGTCACTCAAACCACATGTCCCATCATCAATGAAGGAATTTGAAAAACATTGTGTAAGATGCAATGAACTCCATTTTGTAGCATAGCGATAATGGTTCAAATATTGCAAAAAATGGTAGTTCTATACATTTGCAGGGAAATGTCTGCTCAAGCCTAGAACACTTAACATGGAGCCTTACACGTCCTACTGACACATAACCAATGCGAGTGTGCATGTACATGTTCAAGAGTTAAAAGTTCACGATAAAGGAACTGAGATCCAGGTGACTCGTCACTATCTTATGCTCACCTCCAGGAACAGAAAAAGGAAACAAAAGGTGAGGAGTCTTATGCTCACCTCATCACTCGTAAAAAGACGCAAGGTCTTGTAGTACAAAATTTGTCTTGGTCCTGCATGACATGAATTGTAGAAATAACCATCAGATTGAGAGAACCAACAAGCTTCAGAGACAATCTGAAAAAAAATCAGGCTGCTTCTTATATGTTCTTGAACCTGATCATGCTTTGACACTAAATTACAAATCAAAAACATTATCTAGCTTCAAAGTTTCGGTAAAGTTCACATTTAATCTTAGTCAGCTTTGTTCCAGCTCCTTAAACAACAAATTAACAGCTCGTTTTATTGTATGGCAGATACGTCACAATATAACAAACAAATGGTAAGCTCTGACTCGTTGAGCGAATAACCATACTTTTAAGAGCCACGAGTCCCAATCCAACAGCAACAGCGCTCGTGATCAACGGATGCGAAGCTGCAACATTAATCCCCTCTACCCGAAAAAGATCACCAAGCTTTAAAACCTCAAAAAATAAATAAAAATCCTGAACTCAAATTACAACGTCAACGGTGAACTCTTTTATACCTTTAACGTTGCCAAATAATTTACCCTCGTAAACACCAAACTCTGACTTGACATCTTGCAAAGAATCCTACAATTAATTCACAGTAAAATAGAAAGATGCGTATAAATTTATATATATGATGTACATTTGTGAGTGCCAATTTTTTCATGAAATAACGAGCTTACAATAGTTTGGCTGAAATGAGCTTGAGAGGTCGAGGAGATTTCAGAAAGGCGAGATCTTGATGCTTCGATGGCAGTCTTAAGTGAACCTTGGATGGTTTTTTGGTAAATAAGAGCTTGTTGCATTGCGTTATTGATCCAAGGCGCGGTTTCTTCTACTGGCTTCGAATTTACTATCGAAGTCAAATAAGTTACTGCTGGTGGTGGTAGAGGTGGTGACAAGTGGGTGCTGGGCCTCTCCTCCGGTAATGGCGATTCTTCGTCTGTCGCCATTTTGGTTGGCTCCGATTAAACACGATGTTCTGAGTTTCTGTTATCGAGTCGCTCGCTTTAGTGGTCAATTGGGCCTGGATAACCCACCCTCGTTTTTATACGGATCTAGATGATATTGTGGGCCATAAATCAACCCGTGAACGACAATAGTTTGCTTATATGCACGGACCAGATGGGCTTTGACTAGAACTCGTATTTTTTCATGGATTCGAATTTTAAATTTTTACTGTACATTGAACCGTCATATCAAAAAGATTTTTATGTAAAACAATGTTCACATGATTTTTTTTTCTAGTGAAGAGATATTAAAAATATGCCACGTAACTCATGAGTCTAGAATACGTATCACAAAATAAATCATTAAATTTTATATTTGATAAATCAAATAATAAATAATAAAATAGTAATTAAAAAAATATCATGAAGAATGTTGCTTTAGATGGCAGTGTGCAATACAAGCACCATTCCTTTTATTTTTGATAATTAATTGGAAAATTATCCCAGCCCTCTCATAGTTTATTTATTTTTTCTTTGACCCCATTCCTTTGTAAATTACATTTTATAATTGTTAATAATATCACATGTGATTAAATCACCGATTGTTATATTTTATTTATAGATTCCAAAAGGAGAGAAACACCAAAACAAAAACCCAGTGAGGTTATTGGTCTTGTTAAATATTGTGTTTCAAGTATATTTATGAAAAAAATTAAAATATATATTTTTTATTTTTATTTTAAATTTAAAAAATAATATTTATTAACAAAATAATATTTTTTAAAATAAATTCAATCACACTCCAAAACAAGTCAGTTGTTTTGGTCTGATGGGTATAGGCAGCTAGATTTCAATGGTGGTAAAAGGTTAGACGATTGTTTTATTTTAAAAAAAAATAAAAATTCATGTGGATTTTATAGTTTTAACAATACATAGCTATTTATTCATTGCTTAGAATGTGATGGTGATCTTTAAAAAGTTTTCGGCTTTTTTGGTAGATTTTAAAGTGTTATGTAACTTATAAATTATAAGATTGTAATTTCCCAAAAATATAATAAAATGGAGGTGTGCTAGGGTGATATATTTTTCCAAACTCTATTCCATGTTACACACGAATTATTATTTGAAATAAAATTGATAACCTTTACAACCTCGATTTTACCCCCGATAATTGATAAAAGGACAAGAAATAATAAAGGTATGTTTTTTTTGTTTTTTCACATATTTGTGCACAATAAAAAATAAACATACCCCAAAAAAGACAAGAACATAGGTCTGAAGTGGGGGGTACTATGCTACTTTCACCCCAATTTTTTTCGTAGTTAACACTAAATTAAGGGGTGTATAGGTAATTATCATTTTTATTTTGTTATTTGAAGAAAAACTCCAAATGCCTCATACATGATGCATTAACAGTATTTCACATACACGAGCCTTTCAAGTGGCGCATGCAATGTCTCTTGACAGTGAAAACTGCTCATTCGTCATGTCACCTCGTACACCGCTTTGTCCCTTGTTTCCCGGTGCGGCGCGTGTCGATTACGGCGGTTGATGAATCGCTGATGAACAATTTATTTGTTTTCTCTCCCTTTTCTTTTCCATGACGCCGAAAATTACATGCACGTCCTTCATGTTTGTGCCCATTTTATTTCTTTTATTTTAGACCCTAATCTTTTGATTTTAGTTTTATTCCTGACTTCTTTAATTGAAATTTTTCTTTTTTTTCTCAATTGTGCCGTTCAATTGAAACTGATTGTATATATTGATTTTCATTGTAGTCATTATTCTTTTATTTTTTTATTTGTTTTTTGTTCTTTTATTTTTTTTGCATGCAGGTTTTAATTTGTTTTGATTTTATTCTCCAATCGAAATTGGTCATGTATGTTACTTCTCATTCTAGTCTTTATTTTTTTATTTTTTTTAATAAAATTACACTGTATTTTTCTTAAAAAAATACTTTTATTTATTTTGGTCTCAAGATTTTTATTTGATTCAGTTTTGTCCTTCTATTGAAATTAATTACATATTTAATCTTTTTTTCAGCCCTTATTATCTGAAGTTTTTATTTGGTATTAGTTCCTTTTTTTTTCGTTCCTTTTTGGATAATATTTATTTTTTATCTATATTTATGCATATATGCTTCTAGTTTTTATTTTTTAATTTTTATTATTTTATTTTTATTTAGTTCATTCCTAAAAAAATAATTCACATCAATGGTCATTTTAAAATTAATATTTCTCTTTCTTCTCTGTATTTTTTTATATGTTTTATGTTAGTTTTATTTTTTCTTTGTATCAGATTATTTTATAATTTCATTGTTTGTGCAATAATAGTGATAATTTTATTGTTTTTTTAAATGTTTTATTTTTTTTTATTTTTACGGTGATTTATTAATTTTAATTGTTTCAAAAATAACATTGATTGTAATTTTAACTGTTATAAACATAATAATAATGATAATATGGGGATAAATTTTCAATAATATTTTTTTCTCTTTATAGATAAAAAAATATGGTTATGTAGTGATGAGGTGCAAGTTAGTGGCTTGTGCATAATAAATCGTGTTTGCTACTGCAAGAAAAAATACATGCTTTGTCGATATATTTTTGTTATTTTTTATCTTTAAATAATAAAAACTATTGTTTTTTTTTTTCAACATAAAAGCTAATAATTAACCATTGCCGTGCAAGTTTTTTAAACCCATCTTTTTAATTTTTGAAAATCTAAACAATTAGATCTTCGCTATTTTATAAAATGAAAACTAAGTATAACTATAAAAGACATGAGATTTTTAGGGTTGCAGGCTTCGTTGCTCACCCTTTTTTCACATGTTATTGGATGAATTGTGCACTTTTTTTTATTTGGTCTATAATATTTATTTTCAAGCGATCCCATCCTAACCAAGACCATTTGATTTTTATTTTTTACTAGCCATATGTCCCTGCACCTCGTTGTGGACAGTACCATATTTTTTTTAATATAAAAATGATTAATCATGTGTATTTTTTAATTGTATTGCAAATTTATGCAGAAATTCTATGAAGTGCAAGTTTTTTATAAAATATATGAATTTTAAATCGCTATAAATTTATATGTTTAGCAGTTTTCAACGAAATAACCAGCATTAATTTATCATCGTCATCAAAAAAGCAAGAAGATTCAGATACTTGAATTATTAAATTCACTGCATTAAGATTAATTCAATTTATAATTCAATTTAAACAAAAAAAATAAAATATAAATTGTGAAAATACCAACAATAATCAAATAACAAAAATAAATATTAATTTTCTATAAAAAAGTCAAGAACCAAAAAATGAAAATTCATCCTCACGTTATTTTTATTATCATTGCTATAACAATTTAAATTATTACCAATATTATTATCAAAATAATTAAAATAAACAAATTCTCTAGAAAAAACATTAAAAAAATAAACAAAATATTTTTATAAAAAAACAATTAAATTTAAAAAAAAATCATCATCATTACTCAAATAGTAAAATAAAAAAATCATCTGATCCAAATAACAAATAAAAATAAGACAAAAAAGAAAAAAAAAGAATAAAGAGAAAAATGGAGCAATATTTATTTAAAAATGATTACCAACATAAATTAAAATTTCAGACCTGAACCGATTAAAAATAAAATTCCAATAAAAAAACAAAAACAAAAAGCATAGATGCATAGATATGAGTAAAGAATAAACATTATCTAAGAATTAAAAAAAAACTAAATGAATTAATATCAAATAAAAATATGTAATAATCAAATAACAAATATAAATAGTTAATTTTCTATCGCTAAAAAAATGAAAACATAACTTGAAATCTTTCTTCACGTTATTGTTGTTATCATTGTTATAATAATTAAAATTATTATCAACATTATTGTTAAAAGAATTAAAATAATTAAATTGATATGAACAATCATGAAAAAAAGCAAAATATTTTTATAAGAAAACAATAAAAAATTAATCATTAAAATTATCGTTATTATTGCGCAAATAGTAAAATTAAAAAAATCATTTAATCAAAAGAACAAAAAAACTATAGGAAAAAAATAAATAAAGGGGAAAAGGAAGCAATATTAATTTAAAATCTTATAACAATAGCAATATCGGAGTTTTAACATCTAAAATTATTGTTGTTGTTACTATCAAAACAATAAAAAATTTCAAATTATACCGAGGAAATAAAATAAAAAAGATATAAACAAAATAGTAAGTAAGAAAAATAATTAAATTATTATTATTATTATTATTATTATTATTACTATGAAAGAATGAATGAATGAAAGACTAAAAAAATTATAAAAACTACAACAAAAGATTAAACAAAAAATACAATAAAAACTAAAAATTATGATTATTATTACTGTAAAAATAATAAAAATTATCCAGTTATTATGAGAAAAAAAAACCTTAAAAACATTCAATACAATTAAATGATTATTATTATTATTATTATTATTATTATCACCATCATTATTTTTTTCTGCCTTGTCGCAGGCAACACCATATTTTTTTCAATGTAAAAAATATATATTATGTGTATTTTTTTCATTGTATTATAGATTTATCCAAAATAATAAATTTATGCAAAAATCATATGAAGTGCATGTTTTCTATAAAATATATGAATTTTAAATAACTATAAATTTACCTGTTTAGGAGTTTTCAACGAAATAACCAATATTAATTTATCATCGCCGTTAAAAAACTAAGAAGATTTGGATACTTAAATTATTAAATTCACTGCATTAAGATTTGTTCATTTTATAATTCAATTTAAAGGAAACAAAAACAAAATATAAACTGTGAAAATACCTGTAATAATTAAATAACAAAAATAAATATTTAATTTTATATCCATAAAAAGTAAAAAACATAAATTGAAAAATCATCCCAACGTTATTTTTATTATCATCGCTATAATAATTAAAATTATTATTAATATTATTATCAAAACAATTAAAATAAATAAATTCCCTGAAAAAACATTAAAAAACTAAACAAAGATTTTTATCAAAAAACAATTAAAAAAATCACAAAAATTACCATTATCATTGCGCAAATAGTAAAATCATAAAAATAATCTAATCCAAATAACAAATCAAAATAAGAGAAAAAAATAAATAAAGGGAGTAATGATTATCAACATAAATTAAAATTTCAGGACGGAACCGATTAAAAATAAAACCTCAATAAAAAAACAAAAACTAAAAGTATAGATACATGCAGACAAAAAAAGAATAAATATTATCCAAGAATAATAATAAAAAAACTAAATGAATTAATATCAAATAAAATTTTGCAATAATTAAATAAAAAATATAAATAATTAATTTTCTATCAATAAAAAAAATAAAAACATAAATTAAAAATTCATCTTCACGTTATTGTCACTATCATTATTATAACAGTTAAAATTATTATCAACATTACTGTCAAAACAATCAAAATAATTAAATTGACATTAACAATCATTAAAAACAAAAGCAAAATATTTTTATAAGAAAACAATAAAAAAAATTAATCAATAAAATCTTCATTATTATTGCGCAAATAGTAAAATTATAAAAATTATCTAATCTAAAAAGCAAATAAAAATAACAAAAAAACAAAAGAAAAATAAAGGGAAAAAGGAAGCAATATTAAGATGAGACTTTTATCATCTCTATACAACCTCACGTGCGTGCGAATCCTAATTATCACGTACAACATTTTTCATTTTAAATAACTTCAATAGTTTTTATCCCTAATTCATAGTTCATTAGAAATAAAATATTTTTTACTTTGTTCTAATCATCATATATGAATGTATTTGCTTTTATTTTTATTTTTTTGCTTTTTTGTTTTTCTTATTACATTTTATTTTTGTGTTTTTTCTTGTAAATTTTTTTGTCTCTTACTCTTTTTTTTGCTTTTTTTTTTCTGATTGCGTTTTTTTTTCCATTTTTTCCCATGAAATAATATTTTTACTAGTTATATATTTTTTCTTTTTCAACTTATATTTTTTTTTATATAATCGAGGTGTCTGGGTTATCCTATGCGCACCACAATTAATCCTCGAATCCAATTCTTTTTATAGTAATAGCAACATCGAGGTCTTAACATCTAAAATTATTATTGTTGTTATTATCAATAGAATAAAAATTATCAAATTATACAGAGGGAAAAACATAAACAAAATAGTAAGGAAGAAAAACAATTAAATTATTATTGTTGTTGTTGTTGAAGAATAATAAAAAAATTTGTAAAAAATAAAACAAAAGATAAAAAAAATACAACAAAAACGAAAAACTATTATTGTTATTACTGTTAAAATAATAAAAAATATCAAATTATTTTGAGAAAGAAAAAACTTCAAAAACATTAACAAAAGAGTAAGCAAGAAAAACAATTAAATTATTATTATTATTTTATTTTTGTGTTAATAATGAAAGGGAAAAAAATCCTGAAAACTTAAACAAAAGATTAAACAAAAGAATAAAACAAAATAAAAAATTATCATTGTTATCACTGTCAAAATAATAAAAATTATCAAATTATCCCGAGGAAAAAAAACAAAAAAATATTAACAAAAGAGTAAGCAACAAAAACAATTAAATTATTGTTGTTGTTGTTGTTGTTGTTGTTGTTGTTGTTGTTATGTTGATAATGAAAAAATAAAAAAAATAGAAGATTAAAAAAATCATAAAATTTTTAACAAAATTAAAATCATAAAAAGAAATCAAGGGATTAAAATACAAAATTAAAAGTATAAGGGCCGAAATGAAAATCAAATATATTATCAATTTCAATAAAAGAACAAAATTGAAAAAATTAAAACTGCTGGACCGAATAAATTAATATTTTTAAACCCAAACCGAAAATTAAAAGAAGAAGGACTATGGTGAAATATTAACATTGAATCAGTTGCAATCGAAGGACCCAATCGAATTAAATCAAAACTCCTATAATAAAAATCAGGACCAAAAACAAAATTAAAAGTCCAGGGACCTAAAGGAAAAGTCATGAAAATCGGGGGACTCTCCTGCACTTTTACGTGCAGGAGAGAGAGAGAGATGGTCAGCGGCTTGCACCGGCCACTGCCGTTTTTGGCGAGAACGCGTCACATCGGGAGGAAGAACACACGAAGGTGCATCGGGAGAGACTCCGGTAGCTCATCTCTGGTCACCGCACGAGATCGCAAGCGTCGCCCATACAGGGCGAGAGGCAAAAAACCGTCTGGCGCGTGTCTTTCACCCTCTAACATTTACCGAAATAAAAAATAAAAAATTATGGTCAATTACTGCTATGTCTTTGTGCTGAATTCATCATTTTGATCTTATTAGGTGCTATATCCGTATTTAGCTAATTTTAAAAAATTCAGACAGACGGCGAACTAGGTTAAACCGATAGAGGAAATGATCGCGGAGCCCCTCAGTTCAGGCAGCGTGTTTAGTCGTTTTCGGGGGGCAAAACCTTTAATACACTGTTCATAAACGACAGAAGAAGGTGGACGTGCGCGCGAAGCACTGGATCAAATATCCAGTCCACAGTGCAATGTCTCTTGGTGAATAGTTCGACACAATAAAATATCGACGCAAATTATATTTTAGGTAATGTGTGATGAAATTAAAAAAAAAATCCAAAAAAAAAAAAAACTCGAGTAATGTGCCATAGGTTTCACAGAAATATGCACCATGGTCCTCAAACTTTGAAAATCATGCAAATTGTATAATTTTGGTATCTTAATATTTTTCATTACAATATTAGTGCAAAAGTTTTTTTTTTCAAGTTATAGTCCCTGGTAGAGCAAGGAGAGTGAGTTCATCGATTTTATGGTGGGGAAGTAGAGATATTTTCCCCACTGATATAAACCATTAGAACATATGATATTCGTGTCCAGTTATTGATTTTAATGTCAAAATTTCATATTAGATATCTTTTAGCGTTTAAAAATAAAAAACAAACATAAGCTGAAGTTCATTTTTAGTTATGAATTGATTTGGGTTTTGCAAGTTTTTTGTTTTAAGATCATGAATAAGTTTGTCATGATTTTATAAGGTGTTTAATAAGTGTCTCAAATAAAAAAATTACTTGAAAAATTGGTCTTAGACTCAAAGGAGCTTAGACATCGATCTCTTCCTGGCTATATTGGTTAAAATTTAGGCGAAGTCAAACAATGTGTTGTCTGTTTTTTTTATAAAAAAAATTAGAGTGGGTGTTGTATTGTTTTTGTTAGAGAATAATATAAATCATATTATGAGACCTCACTTACAAGCTTAAGTTTTTATGTGAGGTGGTTCCTAAACATGGTATCAGAGCCTTGTTGACCTAGTGGTCACGAGTTTGAATCTCATCAGCCCATTCTATTTGATAAAAATCAAGCACAAGGTAATGCAACTCTGTGTAAGTTTCAAGTCCAAAGGATTTTCACTTGAAGGGATGTGTTAGAGAATAATATAATTCATATTTTGGGGCCTCGCCTACAAGTTTAAGTTTTTAGGTGAGATGGTTCCTTAACAGTTTCACGCCAAGTGTAAAAAAATGGCCTATTCACACCGGTGTGTCGGGGCAGCCTTTTGCCCCGAGATGCCACGTTTAACATCTCTTGATATTTTTTTGTCATGCATTTAATTTTTAAAAATATTTTATGATTAATATGTGTTTTTTTTTAATATTTTGTATGAATAAAATACATCTCTAAAAACATTTTCTTTTAAAAAAATAGTTGTATCTTTGCATAATATTATTTTTATATTTTATTTTATTCATTCAATTTAATGTATTTGTCTATTTCTATCATGTTTTGATTAGATAAAAAATATATCTAAATATAAAAAATTTAGCAAACATAACCAAGAAAATATCATATCTTACAAAATTAAATATCTTGATTTATATTTATCTATTAACTTTTTAAATTCTATTTTTAGATATCATCGATTATTTTTTCTTATTTATTCACTGGCACTTATAATTATAGTTTGACTGGATTTCATAGTTTTTGACTTGCAATTAAATTTCTTAGACGACATAGGTGCATTGGAAAAACCTGAACATACACTTTCTTTTATTGAAACTAAAAATATTTAATTTATAATGGTGCGAGATTGTATCAGTTTTTTGCAATTGAAATTGTTTTTTTAATGATTTTTTTATTTTAATTTTGATTTATTTTTTTAATATATTTGGTTTGTTTGATATGATAATATTAAATTATTTTTGAAATAAAAAATATTACCTTAATATATTTTTAGATAAAAAATAATTTATAAAAAATTCACACACTCCATGACAAAGACCGGCGTAGCCCTTTCTATAAAACAAAGAGCCAAACCCTCATCATATTCATTCGCGACGTGGCGTGTAAAAAACTCGACCTATTCTTCCCTACATACACCTATCGGTGACCGGCGCGAAACCCAGACCAACACCACACCTGTCTCTCTCTAAAGTATTCCGCTCGACACGAAAATAATCATTTCCCTCTCATCATTTCCTAGTGTAAATCTTCAAAATCACCGGCCTCTTGCTTTATCTCTTACTGCAAAACAAAAAAACTAAAAAAACCCTAATTTATCTTCCACTCACCGAGTCACTCGCCATGATTGAGCTATCTTCAACTATACCGAGTCAGATTCGGTTCCTTCTTCACGCCTTGAACGAAGCCAACGTCGACTCCGTGTTTCGTGACCTCTGTCCGGTACTCTCTTCACATTTTATTTTCCCTAATTTTGCAATCGATCGTTTATCTATCTTTCATTTTTTATTTTTCTAAAACGTTAACATTTCACTCTTTGTTTGACCGGTTATCACTGGATCAAAATAAGAAATTATTTTAGGTTTTAATTCAGTTTTTATTGGGTTCAAATGGTTTTTTTTTTTTAAATTCTATTGTTGTTGGCGACTCAAAAGTCGACGTGTTGTTGGGGTGTTGTTGATGTTTTGCAGTTAATGGAGTATGGAATTGAAGGAAGTATTCTGACGCTCCAAACATGTTTGGAATATTTGAAGACAGACTTGAAAAACACGCAGCTGGAACCCGTACTTGTTTCGGTTTTCAAGTTTATTTTGGACAAACCGAACTCCACTACTGTGTTTTGTCAGTCTTTAAGAAGTTTGGAGATCACTGTAAATTTCTTAGAGAAGTTGTCTAATTTGCCGAAGCTATCTGTGGCTGAGAAAATTGGCATTGGTCTTGCGCTCTCTGATGCGGAGAACGCGGATACCAGGATGTTTGGTGAGTTGTTGGTTTATTCCTCCTTTTTTGCCCCCTTTACTGGCTTGGAAGCTTGGACTGCATTTGTTGATGGGTTTGTTGTTTTTTCAGCAAAGAAGTTTTGTATGGCTCAAATTGAGGAATTGTGTGCAAATCCTGTTCCGATAAATTCAGTTGATCAAATTCAGAATATTGTCATGTTCCTCCAGCGGTCCGAGGGGCTTTCCAAGCATGTTGATAGCTTTATGCAGATGATGTCGTTAATGCAGTCAAAAGATGTTACCCCGTTTGTTTTAACTCCACTGATTTCTGATGAATTGCGCGATGCCAATTTTTGGAGGTGGTCTACTTTCTTTATTGGCTTCTATCTTGACTGAGGGTAAAGCTCTGTGGTCTGTAACCCTTGCACTGTACTCTTTTTTTTTTTTGTGTTGCAGGAATATGGATCTCTTCCATGGAAGTACAGAGAATGAATTTGATGCTATTTTAGCTGAAATGGAAAAGGAGATGAGCTTGGGGGATATTGTGAAAGAGTTAGGCTATGGATGCACGTTTGATGCATTGCACTGCAAAGAAATATTATCTCCTTTTCTGCCACTGACAGAAGTTACAATAGCTAAGATACTTGGAACAATTGCCCGCAACCTTAGTGGGCTTGAGGACAATCTGAGCACATTTTCAACGTTTGGCCTGGCTCTTGGCTGTGACATTACAACTGATCTTCAACAGATAAGCTCCTGGGATGTTGACATCCTTGTAAAAACAATCAAGCAACTTGTGAGTTCAGCTCTGCTCTTATTATCCTAGTTTTTTCGTTGTTTTAAATGTGATAATTGCTAGTATTTTAAAACAAAAATTTTCTGATTTATTGCATATGGGTGCTTTTTACAGGCTCCTGGTATTAACTGGATTCAAGTTATTGAAAACCTGGATCATGAAGGATTTTACATACCTAATGAGGAGGCATTCTCCTTTCTGATGTCTGCATATAGACAGGCATGGCAGGTATATCTTCATAATATGTGAAATACATGCACTGTTAGATTAGTTTCAATATCTTTGTTTGGTTCTTCTGGATCCGTATCTTTGATCTTTGCAGGATCCATTCCCTCTCCATGCAATCTGTGGGTCTCTTTGGAAGAATACTGAAGGCCAACTATCTTTTCTGAAACATGCAGTTCTTGCACCACCAGAAGTGTTCACCTTTGCTCATTCTGGAAGGCAGCTGGTATGGTGCTTTTCTATCATTTTTTCACATCCATTTTGAGGCAACCCCCTGTTCTTAATATGACTAGTTATCTGCTATTGTTGCAGAGCTATATGGATGCTGTGCATGGCCATAAACTCCAAGTTGGGCATGCTAATCATGCATGGCTGTGTCTTGACCTTTTGGATGTGCTTTGTCAACTTGCTGAGACAGGTCATGCTAGTTCTGTTCGACCAATTCTCAAGTATCCTCTTAAACACTGTCCAGAATTGTTGCTACTTGGGATGTTCAACATCAATGTACTTCTCATACTTCTTTCATGATTTGTGGATTTTATACCCTAAATGTTTATTTGGCTGATCAGTTTTACCTCTCTTATTGCAGACTTCCTATAACCTCCTCCAAAACGAAGTGTCTTTTACGGTTTTCCCCCTTATACTCAAAAGCCCTGCTGCTGCTGGTATGGTGCTTTACCTCTGGCATCTGAACCCTAATCTTGTGTTGCGGGGATTTGTAGAGGCTGACAATGTTGAATCAAACATCATGACCAAGATATTGGAAGTATGTCAAGAGATAAAGGTAAATGGAGAAAATTTGTGACTTGATTTTTGTTCCAATCATGCCTTGTGCAGTGTTGCTTTAATAATAATGCACATGTCCCATCATCTCCCCCAAAATTTTAAAGCTGCCACTTTGTGGGAACTTTTACTGTACCCTTGCAGTGTTCTTACTGTTTTGATCATTAGTTTTATTTCTTTGTTTCTTGTTTTGGTGCACGATTCATTTTGAGCTCAAATTTCTGGTTCCTTCTTGCAGATTTTGCCATCAGTATTAGACATGATTCCTTTTCCTTCTGGTATCCGATTGGCAGCCCTTGCTTCAAGAAAAGAGCTTATAGACCTTGAAAAGTGGCTGAGTAATAATTTAATTACATACAAGGATACATTCTTTGAGGTAATGTTCAGCTGCCCTTCCAAACTCTTCATTAAGGTGCCAATATTCAGTGGTCTTGCCAAATCGTATCTTGGGGTTTTTCTTGGCATGATACAGTAAAATTACAGCTTAATTATGGACATGGTGAGACGTCACATGCTGGTGTGTTTTTTCAACTCTGCAGGAATGTCTCAGGTTTCTGAAGGAGATTCAGCTCGTTGGATCACAGGATTTTTCTGCAAAACCTTTTCATCATCAAAGCAATATTGTGAATCTTTATTCAGAAACTAGTTCAACCTTCCTTAAGGTTCCAACTTCTTCACTTAATTTATTATGGTCTTCTCCATACAATTGCATAGTGATTTTTCTAATTCTCTTCATATCTTTCAGGTCCTTCAAGCTCACACCAGCTTAATTATCTCTACCCAACTGTCTGAGGAAATGGAAAGGTTGCATGTGACAGTAATGGACTCTAATCCAAGGCTGCAAAATGGTAGCGCAGCAGATTCATCTACCCCTGATGGGTTTTCAGATGATGTCGAGGCAGAGGCAAACTCTTATTTCCATCAAATGTTTTCTGGTCAGCTGACAATTGATGCAATGGTTCAGATGCTTGCTCGATTCAAGGAATCTTCAGTGAAAAGGTATAATGTTAATCTTTAAAATTGCTTACTTCTTTTGGAATCTTACCGTTTCTTGTTCACCTGTAGTCTAAATTACTGAACTACGTTTTAGGGTTTCTCTGATGATAATAATAATAAAGATGACTTTTTAGAGCATTGGAAGTTAGCTTTGAAATTATTCTACCCACAATAATTTTCAGGGAAGAGTTAAATATTTTTTATTTATACTCCGTGTTTTATTCATATATCCTGAATCGTATATTTTATGTTGTCTGTATCTCTTCCAAGCAATTGGAATGACTAGTTATTTTATTAGTGTTTTTTGACAGGCATGCATGAGCAATAGTCTCAACCTTGTGTGCATGTGAAAGCAAATACTTTTCAGACCATTGCCATCTTAGATTTAGATGATTTTATATGATACTTATTTGAGAGTTTGGGTGTTTAATATTTTGCTTTGTTGGCTGACCCATCCATCAGAGAGTTTGGATTTCAGTTGTAAGACTAATCTCTTGTTGAAATCACTGACAGGGAACAGTTGATTTTCGAGTGCATGATTGGCAATCTATTCGAAGAATATAGATTCTTCCCTAAGTATCCAGAAAGGCAGCTAAAAATTGCTGCTCTTCTTTTTGGTGAGATTCATAACAGAGTTTAAAGTTAATAGTATGACTTGTTTTTCTAGTCTTCTAGTCCAATGCTTGATATCAAGTTACCTCGATTGGCTCTGGTCTTAACAATTATGCACGAGAGCTTGGGTCTGCATGCTTCCTGTACAATTTTAACTGTGCTATCTTTTACATCATTGTTTGCTATAATATCAAACCTTCTCCTTTTGTCCTTTCATGAGCTTGGATTTTTTGCTTGTATTCCCTTGTTCAGAATAGGGTCACTTTGTAGAAAAATGTTATGGTATTTGGTTTCTGATATAGGCAATTCAAAACTGCAATACTGATTTTATTATTTAAATTTTATGGTATTTGGTTTCGAGTGCATGGTATGTGGTTTCTGATATAATGGTTTCTTTTAATCATTCTTTAATTTTTTTTTATTGGGATGGGTCCTATGCGGTTTAAGCTTGATATATAAATTTGAATTGCAGCATTAATGATAGTACATTGTTTATTATTTGGTTGCTTACTACTTGATTGAAGGACTTTGATCTGTTGCCTGTAATGGCTACTTGTATTTGCATTTTTTTAGCTTGAGGCATAAAGCCGTGAAAATCTGCATGATTAACCAGTCAAGTAATCTTGAGATTTATTTGATTACTCAAATAAGTGTATTTTGGAATGTCTTCAGCAGATTTACATGCTCATGTTTTTGAATTGTATTTCAGGTTCTGTTATCAAGCACCAGCTTGTTACTCATCTCACTCTTGGGATTGCCTTGCGTGGTGTTTTAGATGCACTTCGCAAGCCTCCAGATTCCAAAGTCTGTATCATCCCTAAGTGACCTTCAAACTGTATATGTATATATATGTGTGTGTATATGATGTTGCCAATGACCACTCTTTGCAGATGTTTGTGTTTGGTACCAAGTCTTTGGAGCAGTTTGTGGATCGTTTGATTGAATGGCCACAGTATTGCAATCATATCTTGCAAATATCTCATCTGCGTGTTACTCACACCGAGCTTGTCGCTTTCATTGAACGAGCACTTGCCAGGATTTCATCAGGTCATTTGGAAACAGATGGAACTAACAATGCTTCTGTTGCTCATCACCATGGTTTGTTACAGGCTGCCTCAGTAAATGTAGAGGTAAGATATTTTTGTATGGTACTTTTTGTGCCCTCTATTCCTGTCTTGTGCATTCATATTATTAACTATATCTGTGAATGTTTGACATGGCTACCATCTGAGATGTTCAGAAGATATTTGACATCAAACTTTGCTGAGAGTGATGGAAACCAGATACATGAATGATGAATGTTTGAGAAGGGTTCTACATGAGATATTCAGAAAAAAATTCACATCAAACTTAGTTTGTTGAATATGTAGTTTATTAAATTTTGTCATAAACCTTTAATTTTCAATACACAAACATATTTGCAATAGAAGCAACACTTTGGTGGTAAGTCAGTGCACCAGTGTCAGGGAGCTAGAGTTTGGGCACGAACACATGCTCATTGCTTTATGTGAAATATATAAATCATTGCACTTCTGATTCTCCTTTCCATTTTGTCTTCAACCATGATCAATCCCTGCATTTTCTTTTTGTGTAATGTGAATGTACTAGTTGCACCAAATCTTTTCATCCAGGATGTTTAGTGCTCCAATTAATACCCTGTATTTCAACTATCCTAATAAAGAAATAACTTGGTCATGCCTTTAATTTGCATGTTAGTGACACACTTAGCATAATCATTCCTGCATCCGCTTCTCATCAGGACCCCATCACACCTCAAACTCTCTAACACTTTTGTGTTGATCTTTCAACACGTTACTGCTTTTATTGCAAATATATGTGGTTTGGGAGCTATATGACATTGTTATATCATAACTTGGTCTTATGACATTGCTACTTGATTAGGGACTAAACTAGTTGGTTAAGCTAAGCAGTAGTCTCAACAGCCCGTGTTTCTTACCTTGTGCAATTATTGCAGTCAAATAGCATTAACATCCCACCACATGGGCAGCAACTTTCCTCTACACTTCACGGTCAACAGAGACATGAAAGTTCTCATGATGACCGTCTTAAAGCATCTGCAGCTCCATTCGATGATACTAAACCATTTCTATCTTCCGGGGGGCTATCTTCAGCTGCTTCAAGTGATGCATCTAGCATTCAGAAGGTAGCTTTCACAGCTGATTAGTTTAATGTCAATATTTGAATATCATTCCCATAGTTCTTCACTTTCTTGTAAGTTGTGATTGCAGAATACAGTTACTTCTACATCTTTGTTGTCTTCTTCACCTGGTTTTGTCCGTCCTTCCCGAGGAGTTACCTCTACCAGTAAGCTCATTAATGATTCTTTTTTATTCTTGTTTGCTTTAAGCTGCCATGCATTTAATTGTTTTAAAAAAAGCCTTTGTCAGCATTACAAACGAATCATTATTTATACAGGGTTTGGCTCCGCGTTGAACATTGAAACACTTGTAGCTGCTGCTGAAAGAAGAGAAACACAAATAGAGGTACAAGGTTTATTTTAAACTCATGCAATTGGTAGCATTTTTTACATAGATGCATGGAGTCTATTGTAGCTTCCATTTGTTTTTATAGAGATGTATAAAAGCCTCTATAAGTATGAAATTCGACACATCAGCTGCTGCCTGGTTTATCCCTATTCATTTTAGCCATCAATAGATGTTATTTTACAAGCCACTACTATCCTCATACCTTATTTATGCTGATAACTTATCCGGGAAGGAAAACTTTCTTGGTCATTTATGCATCAAACCTTGAATGGAGCTACTTGTTATTCAAAAGTGGTGGTTATTTGAAGTCTTTAGTGGCTACTTGTTATTCATGAAGGGTTGTGCTTTGACCAATCTATATAATTGTTAGCAGGTGAGATTCCCTGAAATCTTATGTTTCAACAGGCCATGGTTATTGGTGGTCTAGCAATTGTGAAATATGAGGTGCACTGTATGTTGTGTAATGATAAATCTCATCTTTGTGTAGTGTTTGGATGGCCTTACTGTATGGTTGGATTATAAGGTTGTTGCATAGGTAGCTCTTTGCCTTTGATAAATAAGTAGGTGTTCTCTAGGGGGTGCAGGATTTTTTACCCCGTGCATTAGTGGGCTTTAAGAAAGAGAATACTTATTTCTACAGGTGAAAACAGAGACTTTTCAAAGAATTGCTCTTAAAGAAGCTGTTATGGGATGTTTTCTAAGTTCAGTCTTCTAATGGGGCTCTTCTTTTTGGAACTTTTCCGTTGATAGGCTTTAACAATGCGAAGTTATTTTTCTTATGACTTTCTTCTTATATTGTTTTATTTTCTTATCTGTTCCTGATATGAAGGATTGCTTAGCCTTTAATTTGTAACTTCTTTAGCTTCTCTTTCTAATAATATATTATTCAAAGATAATAAAGTAGTGAGGTTTGTTGGATGGATTCATTTTTCTTGTGTGCTGTAGTTATCTGGTTTCACTTTCTGTTTCCAGGCACCAGGATCAGAGATTCAGGATAAAATATCGTTCATAATTAATAACATTTCAGTTGCAAATGTTGAAGTTAAAGCAAAAGAATTCACTGAAATACTGAAGGAGCAGTACTATCCCTGGTTTGCCCAGTACATGGTCATGAAAAGGTGAGAAGCCCTTTTAAATTACCTTTCCCGATTATTTAGTTTGTGTTAGTGTTTGTATGCAAATTTATGTTTGTCTGTAGTATATTAATTCTTTGTGATGTTGCCCTTCCTTGTTGGTCTTCGTGTATGTCTTTGTGCAGAGCAAGCATTGAACCCAATTTTCACGATCTGTACTTGAAGTTCCTTGATAAAGTTAATTCAAAAGCTTTAAGTAAGGAGATAGTCCAAGCCTCATACGAGAACTGCAAGGTTTGTGTCATCACATGTACCTACTTTGTGCACTGGACACTGTTGAGCATCTTCCTTTTCAGAAAATCAAGTGGCATGGATAGGTCTTTTCCAGTTTAAAAGTAGAACAGATCAGTATTACCCTTTGTTGTGTTTCAGGTTCTTTTGGGATCAGAGCTTATAAAATCTAGTTCAGAGGAACGTTCATTGCTAAAAAATTTGGGAAGCTGGCTTGGAAAACTGACCATCGGAAGGAACCAAGTTCTGAGGGCACGTGAAATAGATCCTAAATCTTTGATCATTGAGGTGATTCTTATACATGGAGACAATGTGTGCTTCAATAATAACAAGTCTCATTAGATCATTCTTTTTCATCTTTGTTTTATGTCATTTTGAAAATGATATGTTCGCTCAAGTTAATCTTGTAATTGGGCAGGCATATGAGAAGGGATTGATGATTGCTGTTATACCATTTACATCCAAGGTACACATGTTGTCATTTAAATGTCTCTGATTTTAATTGTCATGTAATTCATATTTATTTTTTACTTGCTGTAGATTCTGGAGCCATGCCAAAGCAGTCTAGCATACCAACCTCCTAATCCTTGGACTATGGGCATTCTTGGATTGCTGGCTGAGATCTACTCAATGCCAAACTTGAAAATGAACCTCAAATTTGACATAGAGGTAAAGAGATACTGTGAGCACTGACTCGCACAAGTGTGTGGACTCTTTTCTGCCATAAAAGCCTTACTAACATAGGCTGTATTTGGTTGATTATGAATAATTTTCTTTTGGCACTTCAGGTCTTGTTCAAGAACCTTGGTGTAGATATGAAGGACATTGCACCGACTTCTCTCCTGAAGGATCGGAAAAGAGAAATTGAAGGGAATCCTGATTTTTCCAATAAAGATGTTGGAGCATCCCAACCACAGTTGGTTCCTGAAGTTAAATCTGGAATCATATCTCCACTAAATCATGTTGAGCTACCGCTTGAGGTTGCAAGCCCACCAAATTCTAGTGGTCATGCTCATTTGTTATCTCAGGTTCGTGTGCATTTTGTTTTCTATTTTTTTTCTAGCAGTTGATGTGGGTGTATATATACCTGAAGTTTAATCTGCTTGGTGTCTTCAGTATACCTCTCCTGTTCATACGCTGATGGAGGATGACAAACTCGCTTCATCAGGCTTATCTGATCAACTCCCTTCTGCTCAAGGACTATTCCAAGCTAATCCATCCCAGTCAACGTTTTCTGCTAGTCAGGTGCGGTTTAATATCACATGCTCATGGTCGAAAAACAGACTGACTTTGTTCTCTAATTTGCTAGTTTTCTGTTGTTGGCAGCTTCCCACAGCAATACCCAACATTGGAACTCATGTTATTATCAATCAGAAACTAAATTCTTGGGGCTTGCATGTGCATTTTCAAAGGTTCAAACTGTTTCTACCTTATACTTATGATGCCTTGTATTTACATTGGATTGTGTTTCTCTGATGATCTATATCCTATTAACAATTGACAGACTGGTTCCTGCTGTAATGGATAGAGCTATCAAAGATATCGTGTCTAGTATTGTTCAGCGAAGTGTTTCTATTGCAACACAGACAACAAAAGAGCTTGTTCTGAAGGTCTGGATGCTGAACTAAACAAAGCATTTGATCCCTTGTATTGGGGCTTGCTGCATCTATCTTGGCAGCGAGCTCTATAGGCACTGTCTTCTTTTAGTTAATGCCTTATTGTCTGGATCAAAGTTTTCTTGTCTTTGCTAGCTAAATCATACATATTTTGTATCTGATATTGTATTGTTTGCTTGAATCAAATATCTCCACATATTATGGAAACTCTTACCAGTCTTTATTTCGCAGACATTTCTGATACCTTCCTGTCATATTGCACTAAATTATAGGATTATGCCATGGAATTCGATGAAACAAGAATATATAATGCAGCTCACTTAATGGTTGCCAGTTTGGCTGGAAGCTTAGCTCATGTAACATGCAAGGTATTTTCTATCAGAGAACTTTTTAGCTTCTCTCTTCTTCACTTGTCTGGAACTTGAAATCATTTATTTGATTTACTGAAGTTTTCATTCTTCTCAGTTCAGTAAACTTGTGTTCTGTCTGTTTGCCAGGAGCCATTACGTGGTTCAATATCAAGTCAACTAAGGAATTCAGTTCAGGTTTTTTCTTTAACAAGTGAAATTCTGGAGCATGCCGTGCAACTTGTTACCAATGATAACCTTGATCTCGGGTGTGCAGTGATTGAACAGGCTGCCACAGATAAGGTTCCGTTTTTAGCTTTGATGTATACCTATTCCACTATCCTCTCCCTTCCTTTGGGGGTGTTTGTAGTCTTGAGTGATGTGCAATGTGTGTGAATTACATCCCATGTCTGCGCTGGCTAATGAGCCTGGCTCTCTCCTATTTCTGGTGCTCGTGTCAGATCCCAGAAGTAGCTTAGAGTAGGCTAGGGCTTGTTAGGTTGTTCCTTGGCAGTGCCTCTTATTTTGTGTTTGATGAACAACTTGACATGTATCCTCGGCTATGTAGCTTGGACTTGGGTATGTGTGTCTGGTGCCAGACTGTGATCCAAGTGTCAGAACTGTCAAATTTTAAATTTTAGGATATGGTGACTTAAACACGAGTAAGGGAATATGTGGAGAATATTCAAATTTAGATCTATCTTTAAAATAATGGATTTTGTACTTGTGGGGAATATTTTTTGGTCTTGAATTGGGCTTTTCTAACACCTGGGCTGTTTTTAGTTAGGTTGGCTCAAAAGTGTTGTGCCTCTTGCTTTATGATACCGAACTTGATTCGTGGGCCATTTTAAATCACCAAACAACAGGGCTTTGTCATCCAAATGGTTGGTTTAAATGCTGCTATTTAATCTCACCCTTTAATGCTGGCCCTATTTGCCACTGAGTTTGTTGCCCCTCTCCCTTACTCATGCTCAATGGCTGAAACGTTTTGTTGATTCTCTGCCATTGAGATTGATAAATGAGTTGCTGTCAGTGTCCACAGTCACTCATGCCATGTAGACACATGTATTACTGGACAAAGTGGTGAGATCGAGCAACATAGCATGGCTGCATATGAAGTTACTCCATGAGATTAGGATATGTTTTTCTGCTTGATTTCTTAGGAGCACTAAACAGTTTGCTTGATGGAATGAAATTCCAGAATCTTAAAAGTTAGTCACATTTGAGGCAACTGGTATTCAGTACTCTTTTTTGCTCCCATGCGGAGCTTTGCTTTAACAACACTTTCAGGAGTTTTTCAGCTGAATTTCAGCAAAATTTAAGTTCTATTTTGTAATGATTATGCTTTGGTGTTTTTGGGCTGTATTCTTTGTTCTCTGACTTGAAGGTTACTTTTCATTCTAGTATTATACTTTTTTTTAGAAATAACCAAACTTGGCATGCAGGAAATCACTATTTGATTAGACCTATTTTTAGGAAAAAATGTGAAAAATATCACTACTAAATGGCTTCCACTATTTGACCAGAAATGTGGTGGATTAAACTTGTCCTCTTGTCACTGGTTTTAAATGGAACCTTGTTTCATGCAGGCCATACAAACCATTGACACAGAAATAGCTCAACAACTAGTACGAAGGAAGCATGGGGATGGTGTTGGGCAAACATTTTTTGACACAAGCATGTACACCCAAAGTTCTATGGGTGTTGTACCCGAGGCCCTTCGCCCCAAGCCTGGTCACTTATCTATTTCTCAACAGCGAGTTTACGAGGTAGTTACCTGTTGATCTTCTCCATGTGGTACATTTGGTTCTGAGAAAGAAAGCGCTTAAAAAAGTTATTTATCTCCTTAACACCGACCCTTCCTTTTATTCAGGATTTTGTTCGTCTTCCATGGCAAAACCAATCTAGCCATATCACACATGTTATTCCTGCGGGTTCTGCTTCTTCTGGTGCTTCTGCTCTTGCTAGTGCATACGGATCAGTTTCATCAGATGTGGCTTCTGAAGCTATCGAGTCTAACTCAGCTGCACTTCTTAGGTGTTCTATTGCTATTGATTGGTGCTTGATATTTCTGATTTTTGAAATTTTGAATTTCTGTAGTTTTGAATTTCTGCATGTTATGTGTCAGTGCTGCTTCAATTCATAGCGCAGCAGCTGATGGTGTTATCCCACAAAGCTCTGAAAACAATTCAATCAATGCTTCATTCTCTGCTACTGCTGCTTCCCCTGAACCCCACCCAGTGGAATCCTCAGATGTAAAGGTTGGAAGAATTTTTACCGCTTCTGCTTTTATGTACTTGGGCTCTTTTTTTTTTTTTTTGAATCGGGGCCTCTCTTTTTGCTTGAAGGAATCGGGAGTTTCTTCTGAACCATCTTCAGCTGCTTCTGAGCGTGTTGGTAGTAGCATTGCAGATGCTTCCTTGAACACTAGGGATGCATTGGACAAGTATCAGATTATTGCGCAGAAGGTTGCTTTGAATCCTTTTGCTTATTATTAATTCTTATGTACGAGCAAGGGGACGATTGAATGCATAGTATGGACGTTCATTTTTATGTTAGTTGCGTCTGTCCTTTATCTTGGACTTGGGTTTTGGAGGGTGTACACACACACACACACACACACACACACACACACACACACACACTGTTCAAATGTTTTGTCCTGCCAATTAGGTTAAGGGATAGGGAATGTGATTATAACCAGAAGTGTTGGTGATGTGATTGTTGCGAACATGTTTCTTCTTTCTCCTTTTCTTGTATTTTTAGTTGTTGTATTAAAAGTGGCTATATTCTTCTGCTGAAATCCTGTCTTAAATGGTTTCAGTTGGAGACTTTGGTGGCTAGTGATTCTAGAGAAGCTGAAATCCAGGTACTGTTTTTTCCCTTCCTGATGTTATGTATTGCCATCAAGTTACATATTATTGAGCTTAATGTAAGTTTGTATCCTTTTCCACTGTGGTGATATTGTTTTATGTGAATTGACCTGAGTTTTTGTATCTAATGTATAACTGTCCTTTTGGTGTCCAGGGGGTACTTACAGAGGTTCCTGAAATAATACTCAGATGTGTCAGTCGAGATGAGGCTGCATTAGCTGTGGCACAAAAGGTGTGCTTCCTTTGATGACTACTTATGTGATGGTTTATTGTCTGTCCATCTTGGTTGCTTGTTATCCATTGATTTCAGCTGGCTGCTGCTTTTGCTACCCATTGAAATGAACAATTGCTCATATTTTTTTTTTTTTTTTTTTTATGTTTTTCACAAATTGAGTTTTTCTTATGACCTTACAGGTATTCAAGGGTCTATATGAGAATGCATCAAACAGTTTTCACGTTAATGCTAGCCTTGCAATTCTGGCTGCTATTCGTGATGTGTGCAAGCTCGTGGTTAAAGAACTCACTAGCTGGGTATGCCTTCGTGAATTCTACATAATTTTAGGCTATGCATAACATTCTTCAGCTTTGCTGTATGGTATTCGCGAACTTGGGTAGCAGAATGGGTTCAATGTCCTGAGGCAGTAACTTGTATTCTTTCTTGGTTATTTCTGATAATATCAAGATTTTCTTGTCTTGATACTGTTCGAGTGTTCTTCTATCTGCATTTTTGCATGTTACTTAATCAGTTTTCAACCTTTTATAACAGGTGATTTACTCAGATGAGGAGCGAAAGTTCAATAAAGATATTACTCTTGGCCTGATAGGCAGTGAATTGCTCAATCTTGCAGAGTACAATGTTCATATGGCAAAACTTATTGATGGGGGAAGGAATAGTACGTCCAAGGAATTCTTCTTGTATAGATTAGGCATTTCTGCACTTGACTTGATTACTAATTCCATAAATTGTACAGAAGCTGCAACGGACTTTGCCATTTCCCTTATCCAAGCTTTGGTTGTTGAAGAATCAAAAGTCATCTCTGAACTCCACAATCTTGTTGATGCACTGGCCAAGGTCATATTCTTACATCTTTATGTTAGTTCATTACATACTGTTTTATTAACTTTTTTATTGATTCTGACTTGCAGCTTGCCGCGAAATCTGGATCGTCCGAGTCATTACAACAGCTGATTGAGATTGTCAGGAATCTTGGTGCCAATGCGGGCTCTCTAACTAGTTTAACTCTTGGAAAGGAGGACAAGGCAAGACAGTCTAGAGATAAGAAGGTCAGTGAAGATGCAACGGTTTATAACTCACTCCTTTGTTTGCTTGGTTTGATTCTAAAACTTAATATTTTTTGTCAAAACAGCCTATCAACCAGTTGATAGCTAACAGAGAAGACTATAGTAACATTGAATCTGTGGAACCAGAAGGTTTCCGTGATCAGGTATCCCGAGCTTAGCTTAAGTAGTTTTATGAGAAGTTGTGGACTCTTCTCCACCTGGCATGTGCAAGTTTTTTAATTAACACCAAAGTGTTGCAAATTCTCTTAAGTTCTTTGAAGATCACTGAAATTTAAGGGACCATGCGATCTTCCTGGAGGAATTTTAGAGATTACATGACCCCCCCCCCCCCCCCCCCCAAATCGTCTGTTAACTTTAATAGTTGGGGAGTGTGTAAGAAATTACTTTCTTTTCTGGTATTTTTCAAATGCTTATATTGTTCTTATGTAATGCAGGTTTCAAAGCTTTTTGATGAATGGTACAGGATATGTGAACTTCCTGCTTTAAATGACACAGCTTCTACCAATTACATCTTTCAGCTGCATAAAAGTGGATTATTGAAAGGGGATGAGATGACAGATCGCTTTTTCCGTGTACTCACGGTACTTTTTCTTTCCTTTGAACTTATATTTCAGGAATAATGTTGAATATGCTCATTTATAATTTCTACAAAATATTTCAGGAGCTTTCTGTTGTGCACTGCTTGTCCTCTGAGGCGATTAATTCCAATGCACTGCAATCACCTCAGCAAGTGCAGAGTCTCTCCTTCCTTGCTATTGATACTTATGCAAAATTGGTCTTTTCAATCCTAAAAGTAAACTTCTCTGCTGATTAACAGCACTTTCACAGATTTCCCCTTGATACTGTATTTAGTTTACGATGCTGTAACATCTTTCAATTTATTTTTCGTGCCTTGGTCAGATGGAGCAGGGACCAAATAAACTTTTTCTTTTGTCAAAGGTAAATCTTATCCATAGGGGCTTGTATTTTTGAGTTACACAGATTATTAGAATTTTCTCTTTGGGCAAAATCATCACTGTTGCTCTTTGTATCTTCTTAGCCCCTGTGTGTTTTATATGATATTTATGTTATTTCAACAGATTTTGAATGTCACTATGAAATTGGTACAAAAGGATTCAGAGGAGAGGAAAAATTCTTTTAATGCAAGACCGTATTTCAGATTGTTTATAAGCTGGCTCCAAGACCTCCTTTCTCAGGAGCCTGTTATTGATGGTGTAAACTTACAGGTATTGCTTATTTTGATTCATTTACACATCATTTTGTCTGTTCAAAAAGTATTGGCTCAGTGATGTTGATTGCATGTGCTACAGATCTTGACAGTTTTTGCTGGTATATTCCATAATCTGCAACCACTGAAAGTTCCTGGTTTCAGGTCAGTATTATGAGCTGTGCAGCTAATAGCTAATTCTAATGATAAGCTCTTGGACAATATGACCATATCCTGAATGTATATTAAAGTTTCTGGCTTATCTGAAACAGAAATACATGGAATGGATGGCTTGAATTAGGATACTAGGATAAAATTGCGCTAACTTGCAAGTTACCTCTTTCAGAACTTTCAGTTACAGCAATATAGTGGAAAGGTTTTTGTGCAGAACTGTTCTGTTTCTGTACCTTAGGTTTTTTTTTTTGCATCTAGGTCATCAGTGTTTGGCCATAGCCAATGGTCCTTCCAATTTTTTATTATACAAGACTATACCTTCCCCACCTACTCCTTCCAAACAGAAACAAAAAGAAAATGGGACTAATAGAGCTCAAAATTGACCCTAGTGAAAAATTCCATTTAACAAAATCTTGAGTTGTAAAACAATGTTTTCAAGAATGATGATAACCACCTAAAAACACAAAGCACAAAAATTGCTTTCTGCATTTCTCATAACTTTAAGATGAAATGCTGGATTAACTACTATCAATATTGGAAATTCTGAACCTTAAAACATTCTTGAAACTAATGAGCATTGTTGCTATGCCTTGGACCATTAGCATTTCAGAATTGGCAATTTGTTTTCAGACAGTTATTTTTCCCCTGCTCTTTGTGCATCGCTTATCTGATTAAAATGCTTCTGCAGCTATGCGTGGCTCTCATTAGTGAGTCATAGGAGTTTCATGCCAAGATTGCTCACAGGAAATGCACAGAAGGGCTGGCCTTATGTCCAGCGGTTGCTGGTAGATTTGTTCCAGTTCCTGGAGCCATATTTGAGGAATGCTGAGTTAGCAGTGCCAGTATGCCACTTCTATTTACTTGTTTGCAGCTCATTATTAGCATAAGATGATGTGTCTGATCTAGTTCTTTGTAGGTTCATTTGCTTTATAAAGGAACACTTAGGGTGCTTTTGGTGCTGCTGCATGATTTCCCAGAGTTCCTTTGTGATTACCATTTCACTTTCTGTGATGTGATTCCTCCAAGCTGCATACAAATGCGAAATATTATTCTCAGTGCTTTCCCTCTCAATATGAGGCTGCCGGATCCATCTACTCCCAACTTAAAGGTCTCGTGATTTTATTTTTTTGTCAATAATCAATCACTCATCCAACAGATCCCATCTTGAGTTTAATGGTTGTGAAAATTGATGCCAGAGGGTTTGGTTCTCTGTTTAATTATTTTTTCAGATTGATTTGCTTCCGGAAATCAGGGAACCTCCTCACATTTTCTCTGAGGTTGATGCAGCTCTTAAAGCAAAGCAGATGAAAGCTGATGTAGATGAGTATCTCAAGGTACTTGATAATTTCTCTTGTTTCTGTGCTTTGAGTCTTGGTTCATGAATTACCCAACACCTATGATGCATCTTCATTAACATCTATTACTATTTTCACTCGCTGTAATCATTTGCACCAGGCATTTCTGTTCTATTCTTCACATGAAATACCATTCTAAGTATTCACATCCTGATCTGCAATATTTTTTTTTGATGTAATCCTTGTTAGTATTATCTTCCCAGCTATTTAATTTTGGAGCTCTTTGCAGACGAGGCAACAGGGTTCTTCATTCCTGACTGAATTGAAGCAGAGATTGCTTCTTACACCCAGTGAAGCTGCATCTGCTGGAACCCGCTATAATGTACCGTTGATCAACTCCCTTGTGCTTTATGCTGGAATGCAGGTAATTCTCTGTTCTGTTGGCCATTTCTTTTATTATCTTCTTGTTGTCCAATAGACATTCTGCTGTTATCTATGCATGTAGTACAGTGTGTTTTGTCTTTATATGTTTGCATGAGGATTATAATGATAGTTTTTCTGTGAGATAAATATACTTGAATCTTCCTAATGGACAGGACATCATACTAAGAAAATAATATAATACCTTAATGCTTGCATTTCTTTTTTCCTCCTGATGTCTCTTACTGACATTTTAGTTCTGTTTAGATTCAGAAATTGTGCTTGATTGTTTGGTTAGATGGGACTTTATAATAAAGGGTAAGGAAACGATTAAATGATTTTTTTTATTGGAATTGTTATACAGGCCATCCAGCAACTGCAGGCAAGAACACCTCACGGACAATCAGCAGGAAATACTGTTCCTTTAGCTGTGTTTTTGGTGGATGCTGCCTTAGATATTTACCAGACACTAATACTGGACCTAGACACTGAAGGCCGATATCTCTTTCTAAATGCCGTTGCCAATCAACTACGCTATCCGAACAACCATACACATTATTTCTCTTTTGTCTTGCTTTATTTGTTTGCTGAATCAAACCAGGTAAAACATGGTTTTTGTTTGATGGTCAATGTGTCTTCTATTTTGTCCTGTCATATGCATCTAGATACTGATTAATACACTTGTAAATCAATCTGAATCTTGTTGGGTAACTTGATAAATGAAACTTAAATATGAGTCAGTGTCCATTCTAGATCTTCAATGCCAAAAGATGAAATTATTTCTTGGCGAGGTATGCAGTGGACTCTGAGACTTGCTTAGGTTTTATTGTGTTTGTGTGTGTGTGTATTATAAACACACACACATATTTTCAAGGAGAGAGCTTAATGAGGTGGTCTTTGGTAACATGTATGACAACAGCACTTGAAAGACCTCTTTTCCAGATATCAGACAGATACGTGGAATAGGCTTTTCAGTAGATGAAGAGATTAAGTGGTTTATTTAGTTATTTCGGTGGGCATGAAATGCTTGTATTTGATCCCTTTTGTTTTTTCCGCTGGCAGGAAATTATCCAAGAGCAGATTACAAGAGTGCTTTTGGAACGCCTGATTGTTAATCGACCACATCCATGGGGCCTTCTGATCACTTTCATCGAGCTCATCAAGGTGAACCACACTTCAGAATATTGCTTTGTGTGATCTGAATTGATTGCAAGTTTCTTATGTAGATTGATGTTTGTATTTTGCAGAATCCCAGATACAACTTTTGGAATCGATCATTTATAAGATGTGCGCCAGAGATAGAGAAACTTTTTGAATCGGTTGCAAGATCATGCGGAGGCTTAAAGCCCATGGATGACAGTATGGTCTCCAGTTGGGTTTCTGAGAGCCCACATTGAAGTGTACTGATTATGCATTATGCCTTATTGAAGTTTTCAAATTACAAATTAGTCTGCGACTAAAATCATTCTCCTAACATTTTTAAAGGTCTCAAAATTCCCCTTTTAAATATGGACTGTTCATTATGTATCCATTCGCTGTGGAAATGGTCCAAGGCACTGCGGTCAGGGATCTCTCTCGCGTCATGTTAACGTGTAGTACACGTTAATAGCAGGTTATCAATATGGACTAAAATCACGTCGTGTACAAATGAATGGCGTAGTAGCAGGTTATCAATATTGGCCTTTGCCATTTTGATTTATCTTACCCTGGATGTACTAGGAACACTTTGGCACCGGGTGATACTTCTTGAATGCTGATTTTTCACCCATGTCGTAAATCTTCTAGCTTCTGAAATCCTGATTTATGCCTTGGCATGACCCCGGTATACAGGAATCCTGATTTATGCCTCCAATCAAAAGTGAATCCTGATGGGTCAATTAATCAATATTTTGTTTTATACAAAAAAAGTTGCATTGTTCTGTACAATGAAAGCTTGTATTCATATCTGATGGAGGACCAGAGAATTAAACAGATCAGTCTCGTAAAAAGAAGAAATGAAAGGATACAGCAAACAACGTGATTTCTAATATCAGGGACATAACTTAAAAAGCTTCCTCCAAATAGGGTTTTTGGTGCCTTGGGTTTCAGATTCTCTTGCAACTTTTGCTACTTTCTTCATTGCTGATTCTCTGACCTTATCCGCAGCCTTATTTGCCTCGTTCCTTGCTTTGTTTATTCTCTTATGTGCTCTCTCTAGTGCCTCGGCTCGCTTCCACTCCAGTTTGTTCTGCAACCGTAAGAAAAACAGATGGTACTAATCAGAGTAAAATATGATATGGTACTAATCAGAGTACTAACATTAGTTGCCATGTCAAACGCCGTAGATTTTTACAGTCTCGAGACTCGTCATTACAGATTTTGTGTTCAGTGAAGGGTCTGGAGGGGTTTCGTTTTGATAAAACCAGTAATTATTACACATCTTTGAGATTTGATGGAGCAGACACGGGACCATTCAAGGCACGGATGTATCTTGGTGCAGGGACAGTGCATATACCTCTACTTTCCTCATGTCCTTCAATGCCTTTTGTGTCTGTTTATACTCCCGATCATGAATAACAGCTTCGTTTCTTCTCAACCTGTAAAAGAATGCACGAGATGATAGAAAATTAGTGTACAATTAAGTTTTGTAGATTGATGAACCATAAAGTATTGGCAAGCTGTTTCTCACTTGGTCATCAGTTCCCTATGTTTAGCCTTCTTCCATTCACCCATCTGAGCTTCAAGCTCCTGGGCCTTCATTTCATCTAAGAAATCACTGTAAGGTTTTGGTCGAGTCATCAGTTTGTGGTTTCCACGATCCACGCTGCCAGCATCTGAGCTGTTTATGTTGTGGTTGTATTTTGGGTTTGAATCGTTGTGCTGTTTCTCGTTGTCTTCATTAAGAAAAGAAGATAATGTCCTGCTATGAACTTCAGGATCTGCCACCGCAGATTGCCTCAAGCAGTATTTTGAGTGGCAATTTTGCGTTGCGATTCCATCGTCTAATGAAACAGATAAATGAGTACTAGAACACAGAATTTGCAAGCACACACAAAAAGTCGCATGCAGAAAGAGGAACCTGTGTGACGCTGGAAGCCATTCAAGTTCTTGCCACTTTGAACCCATTCCTCTATTTCGATATTGCTTGATACGGGTGGTTTACTACAGTTGGACCTAGCACTCTGACAATTTAAACAAATTAATTTAAGCAAGAACAAAAGGACTTCTCTTTATGACTTAGGAAATTCGTCAAGGAAAGAATACAGTTGACTATGGCAAAAAGAACCTTCTTTAAATGATACCCATCAGAGACAACACGCATTACAAATAAGAAGATCAAAACTTCGTAGAACACAAGCAAGGATATCATTGTAAATCAAGTTACAGATAATCCTTTGAATAAATATTCAAGAAAACAAGAGTTTACGCTATTCATGAAATGAGAAACCAGTTTCTTGAAGGAAAACCTGGAATCTTGAAGTGGAAAGCACTGTTGGAGCCAAAGAATAGAATATTGTGGCAGAGCTACGAGTGGGGCTAGAACAGTCACTACAAATGGGTGGTGGAGATTCTGGCAAAGTTGTTGATAGTGGACTGGGGCTCCATACTGGGCGATCAACAGAAATAGCACTGTCATGAAGAGCAGCAGCCCCTATAGGCCACGAGCTTCCAAGTGATGTTGCAGAGGAAAAAGAGTGCTGAGAAGCGATGTTCTTGGCGATGGGCAAAGGATTGATGGTGGGTTTTCCTCTGTCGGTAGTGGTGTTGTACTGGGAGATTTTTTTGCATGCTGTTGTTCTCATTATCTTTTGTTTGTCGTCTTGGAGTTCTTTATGGGTTTCTTGATTGAACAACAGAGAGGAGGAGGGAGGGAAAACAGTTCAAACTTTATATATTTATTTATTTTACAGGATATGTAGATTCCTAAAGCACGGGAGAAGACTGAAATGCGATGAGAAACGGAATGTCTTGTCATTTCAATTCATGATTGAATGCCCTTCTTTATATGTGACAGTTCAAGGCTAGAGGTGTCGTTGGCAATGGATGGATATCAAGTGGGCTGAGGGTGCTGCAACTCAATAGTGTCTATTTAGCAGACTTCCCGCTAACCTGAGCTTTGAAATATCTATCCTACATTCATTCGTGAAGGTACTCCTGATGGGATGAAGACCCTCTCAGCAGTCTACCACCTTGCAAATAAGACATGTATCGTAAGATTTCGAAAATGATGCCTTCATTTCCGCGTCTTCCAGCGACTTTACCTCGACTTTGATTTCACGTTTCTGTAAAATATAAATACTGGAGAGGCGAGGACTCGTCTTTGACGTTTTCTTTTTCTAGAAATTTTCGTTGATCAAAGAAAAACTTGTAGGGTTGTTATCCCTATTACATACTTGTACAAATGAAATCACGGAAATCACCGTCGTTTACAGTGAACAGAGAATTTCGGATTATGCTAACATCCCCAGAAATCTTAGTTTGAACAATCAGCGTAGGCTAAAGTATATCTATCCATCCAATCACCCAGAACCATAAAGGAAATGATGCCATCGGTGCTGGTATTGCAGTCAAAAGCAGTAAGAAAATCGAAAATCACCAATTTAGTGTGTGTTTTTAATCCAAACATGCTTTCAACAGTATTGCCAGACATGCTAAATTTTGTATCATAAAACTCTTTCTCAATACATTACAAAAGAAACTCAAAAACAACGTATCCTAAATACATTGCCTTGTGATGAAAACAGTGCTGTTATCATTTTGCCCTTAAAAAAAATCAATGTTTTCGGGTGAAAATAGACTTTGCACGTGGGCAATTTAGTAATTTTAAAGTTGATTCAGCATGCTTCAGTTGCATGGTTGTCAAAATCACGATTTTGACACGACACGAAAAGGGGTTCAGAAACTCGGATCGTAAGATCGGATCGTAAAATCATAAAATCATACATGAATTTTTCCGTACAAATCACAACTAAAATCGTGTGGGTAGAAAAATCGTAAAATCATAAGTAAAATATTTCTTAATACAATACAATATAATTATGACTATAAAACTTCATTAGTTAAGGTTCATATATAATTCATAATAATTTAAAAATACATTACAAAACAATTATGTCCATAGAATTTTATTAGATAAAAACTAACAAATTTAAAATAAATATTTTGATGATATGCTATATAAATTAAAATTAGTCTTATGTCCGTTATTTTCCTCGTTATTTTTAATACATTTATCAAAAGTACTATTATTGAAAGGATTATCAGTACCAATATTGGTATCAACAGTCAATATCGATATTACTAGTACTAGCTTCAACTCCAACAAATTATCTTGACATTAGGATATGAAAATGATTTAAAAACATCAAAAAATTTTAATTGAAAGTAAAAAATAAAAAAAAAAATATAAATTTTAAAGCTAAAATTATTGATTTTCAAGAGTGATTCCATGATATATATATATATATATATATATATATATATATATATATATATATATATATATATATATAATTTTTATTTTTTATAAAATCAACACAGCAATTTTATTTTTTTATAATATATATTTTTTATAAATTTTTTTAATATATATATATATAATTTGTCCGATGTGGTACAATGCAATTTGTCCCACATCGGACAAATACCATTGTTCCTCAATTCTTCTCCAGTTAAATATTCTCCAGTCTCCACTCTCCACTCCATTCTTCAACGGTGGCAAAGTTGAAATGTTTCCTTCAATTATTCCACATCAGATAAGTAATAAGAAATTAATTTTCTTTGTTTATAAATATAAGAGGTGAATCAGTGAATCAATTGGCTTTAAAATTATGAATTAGCCGGATCATAAAATCGAACCGATCGGTTCGATTTTACGATTTTGACTGATTTTGATTGAGTTTGACCGAATTTGAATAAAATCGTTTTTTTTACCAGAGTTAACAAGGTTTGATGAGTTGGCTCGTAAAATCGGACGATTTTACTAGTCAACTAGCGATTTTAACAACCATGTTCAGTTGCCTATAATATTCGTTAATTGACGGTACATTTTAAAATATTTAAAAAATATATATTTTTATTTTTTACTTGAAATTAAATTTTTTTTAATATTTTAAAACCAATCTAATATAATAATATCAAATAAAATATTTTTATATATTTCTTTACCTGATGGTGAGCAGAATTCTAGGGCAGATTTGATTCTTCTTGGCCTGCCCTCCTTCCCTGAATGGTGTGCAGCCCAAACTAACTTCTTGTGAGGCGCAGATAATTTTCTTCTTCTTCTTTACCCTCTTTTTTCCCCTGGATTTTTTATTTTTGCATGGCGCTACAATTTTGTTTTCTTTGGATTTAATTCATTACTATTTTTTTATATTACCGTTCAAGTTGTTTGTTTTAAGTTGTTTGTTTTTTAAACCCATTCTTCTTTCTTTTAATTTATATTTGTCTAATTTGAGATAATTTCTAAAATTGTTTTTTTTTTATTTCATCCTCCTTCAAAAAAATTTTTCCGATCATATTTTATCTTTATTTTTTTTCCTTTGGCCTTTTCATTATTTTTTTTTTTTCTCATCCTCTTCCATTAAATTTGTTTGAAATTTAGTTCTTTGATTCTTTCATTGAGCCTAGGTCTACATTTCACGTGTTGCAAGCATGGGGAGATTAACCTAGCTTTAAGTGTGTAACAGTCCAAAAGCTCTCAGCACAGGTTCTTTCCATGCTCTTTGAAAACAGCTTGAAAAAGGAAGGAACGATGAGTGCCCTCTAAAGCCATCCCTGACTCCCGAGTTGCAGAGGGAAGAAGGGAGGAAGAAAGGGCTTTCTCTATAAGCCTTTGAAGGCTCTCAAGGCACATATCGGGAGGAAATAAAGCTTCCCGGACAAGCCAACCTGCCAAACACAAAAGAAAGAGTTAGCGTGTACGGCGGAGATGACGAGAGAGGACACTTACGTGGATGGCTGTGATTCAAAGGCGCCCCGAGTCGACAGCTAGCATAGGAAAATAATAAAGGGAAGCGGCGTCGTTTCGAGCTAAATACTTAGATGGCAAAGACAGCAATCGGAATTAAACCAGGAATAGAAAGGAAAAGTCCAAAATAAACTCTAGTTACTATAGGTCTAGTTACTATAAGTCGGTAGAAACATTAATAAATAGGCTGGAAGGAACAGATCCAAGGACACATAGAAACATTAATAAATAGGCTGGAAGGAACAGATCAAGGACACATAGTGAAATTGCTTTGAAACAAATTAATTGCTCTAAGAAGGCTCGAGCTATCTCGAATCTACCTAGAGAATTAATCACTTAAAATTTACAGTTTAAAGCTTTTTTGTTTTCATAATTGTTTTTCTTTCCCATTGAGATAAACTACAAAAGTACAAAAATATTGTTATTTTTTTTTTATCAAATAAAAAAAAAACCCGAGAAAATTCTCTCTAACAAAAATAGGTTTAATTATAATTAAGTGAAGACTTGCTCGATTTTGCTTTGGGTTTTTTTTATCCTTTTTTAAACTAATATTATGTCAATTTTATCTTTTAGTGTTTATTTAATTTTAGATTGAGCCCTGTTATTGTTTTTTGTATGCTTTTATAACTTTTGTTTTATATTTTTTTTGTTAAATTAGGTTATTTGTAGTTCATTGTTAAATTAAATATAATTAAGATGTTTATTTTACAAAATTTTGTTTGTTTTGCTTTTGGAGTCTTTACACTAGCAGTGTTTTTTTGGTTGTTGTCATGTGGTATTTTCCAATAGCATTTGAACTATCTTAGAAAACTATTCTAACACTGGAGCGATGTCAACACTGGAGCGATGTCATGAAGGAACAATTGGTGTCTCCTACAAACTTTAGTTTCTTTTCCTTCGAAATATGATATTTATGGTTGTTTTTTATAGTTAATTATTGTTAAATGACGGAGTACGACGTTTTGCTAACAAACTACCATCGCTTGCTCGTGACGGCACCAATCAACTTTGAAGCTATGCTTGGTCCAACTCGTTGGTTTTTCAGCTGTTGTGTTATAAACTTTTTCTTCGTCAGAGGATAAAGATTATTCCTGGTCAGTTCTGCAAGCTGGGACGATGCACTAGAGAGTGAATCTGCATCATTGTCCAGAACTGCATCACAAGATTTATTCCAATTGATACCTGTATTAGAATACTATTCAGGTAAAACGAATAATTCTGTCATCATGTGAATTTGGCCTGAAAATTCCTGAAACAGTGTCATCAGTGAGTTGCCAGACCTCAGACCACTCCAGCCTCATCAAAGTTTCTTTGTACTTCCTCACAAGTGAGGATTGTTAATCTGGCTCAGTCACTACTAGCATGGAGGGTCTTTCTACCAAGACTCTTAACTTAGCATGGCTTGTTTAATTTATTTTCTGAAACTGATTAACATAAAACAAAATAACTTTAACCAAAAACTGAAGTCACCAATGACTTGTAGCCATTATAACAATCATTTGCTGTTAAACTATATGTCAGATGATTATACATCATTCTCGTGATTGTTCCACCATGAATATAAAATAAATTTTGGTTCTCTAAGTGTAGAAAACAGAGAATGTGATGATTGCAACAACGATTAGCCTGTTGATTCAAAACCGACACCCATAACTTAAAACATTAGTCTATTGATTCAAAATCCAAAACTCAATAAACCAAACTGGGTTTCCTATACCAATTAAGCCTCCCTGCGAACAAGGTAAAGCTTGCCGACAACATGAAGAATGGCAACAAAAGCAATGAAACCAATGCTCATAACAAGCACGACATTTGGAGAGATCTTGAGTCCAGGAGCATCATCAGTATAAAACTGAAGCATGGTCCCAGCTGCTCCTCCCGAAGTTCCACCACTTGTTGTCCTCCTCCTGCGCATGCTTGCAGCTGCTGCTGCACTTCCTCTTGGGGGAGCAGTTCCACCTACCGCCATTTCTGTAAAATACCCACCAAACAAACAACTATTTCAGCCCCTTAAATGACAACCCAGTTAATTATCTCACTTTCCAACCCAAATTAATGCTTACTTAAAGCACACAAATCTGCGAGATCAAGAACTAACACATCACTAGTTGAAAAAACTACTTAACATCAAAGGCGTAAAATAAAGAAGCACACAGAAAGGCTACTAACAAAATTAATGAAAACCCAGAAAACCTCAAACAAACCCATCACAAAAAATGGTTACTAACAAAATTAATGAAAACCCAGAAAACCTCAAACAAACCCATCTAACATTCAACGTATCAATCAATTTTTGTTCCATTTTTACTACTCAACGATTTAGCCCTTGGAAAAAACAATTTTCAGTATTTTCTTCCCCGTATCATCATACACTAAAACCATCATATAAACCACAAATACAACCATTAATCCAGAAAAAAATAGTGACACTAACAATTTACTCATTAAATATAATATATTAAATCTTTTTGCAAATTGAGATCTTGATTACCAAGAGAAAAATAAAATATAAAATAGATCGATTCGTGATGCAGAAGCCTATGATCCACAAGATACAAATAATTAGGTTAAAAAAACCTAGTTTTTTTCTCACTCAAATATAAAATTAATCTACAACAAAAGTAGGCAAACAAATCTCAACAATTCGATGCAAAGACAAGAACAGATCTATAACGATATTATAAATATCAATCGAAAATCGAAACCTTAATTGATTCGAAGAAGGGAGAGATCAGGGGGGGCAGATTTGACTGGAATTTGGATTCTTCTCTTCTTCTCCTCTTTTAATTTTTGCGGTTTCTAGGGTGTAAAGATCTAGGTTTTTATACTGTGGGTTACGTGTATAGAGACGTTTACTTCCACGCATGGGTAGCCAATCGTGTTTAGCCACGTCAGATTTCAGACGATTTAGTTGTCAAATTCGCCGTTTGTTTACTACTTGGATGCCTCGGAAATGAGTTTGGGAGAACCTCGCTCTGGTCCCCTATTAATAAGTCAATCCTTAAGATAGTCCCCGATCTATCATGCATTCCTGAATAGGGCTCCCTGTTTAGAATATTCCCCCCCTTTTGAAGAAAAATGCTGACATTTTCTCAAAACAACTCGTTTCCATATAGTATATAATATGGAAAATATATAAACAGGATGAAACGATTGAGAAGCGTCTAGTACTTTCCCATTGAGAAAAACCGATAGTTTGAGAGCTAATTTGAGAATTATTAAATTGCTTGCAGGCTAATCCGAGGTTGGACCGATTAGTTTGGGCGGCATTTTGGAAGCCAGGCCTCTTTTTCCCCCGTCTCACTGGCTAAAGAGGGGCCCATCCAGTAGGCCCACAACACAAGACTAATCATCATTAGCAGCCGTTAATAACACATAATTTAATTATTTTCATTATCTTTTTGGGCCAATTCAACCAATTGATCTGAAATCAACACGTTAAGATCTTAGTTAGTAGGTTATTAAATAATTTGTGTTAACAGTAGTGTTTTATTTGAGATGATATCCTAGCCTGTGAACATGACGCATCTTTGCCAAAGTTTTAGGGGGTGTTTGGGAAGCCACCCAAAAGCGCTTTTGGGTGCTTTTGGTCTTTTTTTTTTTTTTTTTTTTGAATTTTAAAAACATACGGTTAGTGTTTTTAGATCATTTTGATGTGCTGATATCAAAAATGATTTTTAAAAAATAAAAAAACATCATTTTAATGTATTTCGACACGAAACACACTTTCAAAAGCTACAGCAACAGCTCTCCCAAACACCCCCTTAATCAATTCCAGCACTCCAATCCCATCAAGAAGAAGAAAAAACACCCTTGTATAGCTCTCAAGATTTGCCGCTTCGCATAGTCAATTCATCGAACCATGTTTAGGGTTCTCAAATATAGCCTCTGCATATGGCACTGCTGGCTTGCCTGCTACCTATAAGATAATGATCTAGCATTATTCATCTTACAACAGTTTTCTATGATTTAATATCTTTTACAGTGAAACAATATCTTGCACGTTTCTCTTCACCCATTTTACTACAATTTTCTTTGGCAGCCACCCCAAGCTCCTTTCTGTGTAAACCACCCTTTCATGATCTCCCAGCTTTGTTAAAATGTATCCAAAATCAATCAAGATTTGTCTTTCAAACTGTATTTATCCAGTCTTCCAAAATTAAGGTATCACCACCAACATAAATAGGGTTAAAAACAACTGTGTTCAACCCTATACTTAGGCTTCATTTGGGAGTGTGGTTCAACAGTGTTTTTGAGAGAGAAAAATTATTCAAATAAATTTTATAATGTCTTGTATCATTGTAATGTTGTGTTGATATTAAAAATAAATTTATTTATAAAAAATATTTTCAAATGAAGAACATTTTAAAGAATCTTTACCACATTGACCTTCTTTTTCTTCCATCTAGATGCCAAAAGGCCACCACAACACAAGCTTGTACATTAGTTTTCACTGCATTGTCCTTCAGCGTATCTATAATGCATTAGACAATAATCAAATACTAGTTCGAGACTGATGATGATTGACATATAAGCAACATGAAATCTGCAGACAACCGGCAAACAATTTGTACCCTGGCACTATATTGAAGCTGTAGCGTCACCAATAATCTGAATGACAAATATAATGATTCAGCAAGTCATGAATGAATCATGCATCGTTTTCAAAACACCGAGATCCACACAAATAGAAGACGCATAAAAAATTGTTGTATTAGCAGGCTCATCAAGCAAGTTCAACAATGTACAGTTACATGTGGCGGAGAACAACTTCCAGAGGGGATGGGGGGGTTCTTGCACTTATTCTAATTCCTGGCAACTCAGCTATCAATTAACTAGCTGAGTTACAATATCTGACCTATTTGAACGTTGGAGAAAACTTCTCCAATCATAAACTGACAAGAAGTTCATTTTGACATAAATTTCGCCCCTGCAAATAAAAAGGGGTTCTAGGGTATTGGAATGCTTCTCATAAGCACCATTTTGGCAGGCTCTTTCAGAAATGCACTGACAAGTTCTCTGCTACTACTGTGCTAAATCGTCAAAAGTAGATATAAAAATTGCTACCATCTACAGTGTACACTTATTGTCAAGTTAGTTTGTAGCTGCCAAGAAACCATTTAATGTTCTACGAATTAAAACCAAATTTCTAAGCATCAAATGGTCCAATCAGACTTTCAATCCCTTGAAAAATCTGCCACCTTTATTTCCCACTCCAGTCCCTGCAAGACCTGCTGACAGGAGAGATTTGGAATCTGGTCGCCATTTTAACTCTTTCAAAACAGAAAACAGAGTTGCCAGATCAGGAGTTATTTCACTGTCTTTTACATTGTTACAAGAAATCACTGTTAGTCTTTCAAGTTCCTTCCAATTCAGAATAACCGACTCCAAACCGCCTGTTGTCAGCAATGAGCATCCTTCCAAAGATAGAAGCCTTGTTCTCCTATCAAGAAAGGAAACAAAAAGGCACATCAAAAGACTGATGGAAAGTGCTACATTAAGTAATATACCAAATTTCAGATTGTTTCCATCCTTGAAATTCTATGAATAATTTTTGTGCTAACAGCATGTCTTATCATGCTTGCTCATTGTAATGCTAAATTTGCCAAACTAAGGATAACTACCAAAAAATTCTGCCGGTGTCATCCATGTCAAATTCCTTTTTCTAGCAAGTTCAAATAGACTTTAAGCTTCCGAGTGAAGAACTGTACCGAGTAAAGAAAATAGAAGGGATAGCCATTATTTAACATGATGAAATAAATAAAGCTACATGTGGAAATCATGTATAACCTACACGTTGAAATTGCACAGTTTTTCACCTTTTGGAGTTTCCTTCATCCTCTGCCTCTTATCAATATCAAGTGTATAATTTAAAATGCATCAACAAACAAGGATAATAGCAAAAACCAAGTGACAAAACTCATACCTACAAACAGTTGCACTTGCAAACGCTTCATCCTCCAATCCCCAACAGTTCTGCAAAACAATTTCCCTAACAGTCTTGCAAATTAAAAACAAAGCCTTCACTGCTTGCTTATCCCTCAGCTGACACTGCTGCAAGTGCAACTCTTCAAGTGTAGGACAAGACCCCAAATGCTCGAGCAGACCAGGACTTGAATCAATACTCTTACATGACTGCAACCTCAAAGTCTTCAAATTTTCGCAAAATGATAATGCAGCCAGCCAGCCACCATCCATTCTGTGATCTCTAATAGTCAATTCTTCAAGCATTTGACAACACTGCCCTATCGCTTTAATCCCATCATAGCTCCCTTCACACCCACATAACTCAAGCTTCACTAACCTCCTACAACCTTGAGCTAATATCGTCAACCCAATATCACTGACAACAGAATTATAAAATCCATCAACACAGCCAATCAATTTCAAAACTTGCAAATTCCTACACCCAGATATCCCCATCAAAGACATATCCCCACAACAATGCAACTCCATTTCTTGTAACATTTTGCACTTACTCGAAACACACAACAACCCATTTTCACTGCTGCCAAATACAACGATTCTCCTCAAATTAGGATACCATTTACTAATCAATTCTAGCCCATTATCAATCAAGTCCGACGATAATAAATCCCTCTCTTCGATAAACCCATCAGACAACAACTTAACACCAACATAAACAGACAGATTATTCCTAGTAATCAAAATCCCAGAATTCCTGGGCATTTTAATACAAGCACGGGCAATATCAATATTTTCCAAATTTGGGAAGCGGGTAAAAGCCCGACCCGAATTAACGAAACCAAAATCTATTACCTTTATTGATTGCACCAAACGTCCGTGAATGAACAGCCATCTTTTGCAAACAAGAGAGTTGGAAACATAGTGTGAAACTGGGACTTTACTGAAGACTTGAAGGAGAATCTCATCACTGAGAAAGGAGGTGTAATCGGGTCCGGTCGGTTCATGAGAATGGAAGCCTAAAATTCTTTCTGGGATAGAACGAGGGGACGCTACAGACCGTGGCGATTCAAACGGGCTATTTGACCGAGATTTCATTATCAAAGTCGCATGCTTTAGTGCTCGTTCTTTGAACAGCAGCTCTGGTGAGCTTAAGGTTCTGGTTTTTCTGTCCAAGGATGTTAGTGTTGGTGTTAGTGTTGGTGTTGGTATTGGTGTTGGTGGTGTCCTGGAATTGATATTAGGGTTAGGGCTTGTTGTTTCTTCCTCCTGTGAAAGTGACATTTTTTTCGGGCTAAAAATCTAATCTTCTCTCTGTAATTGGAGGGAAATATTTTATTTTTTCCCTTCACATCTATCTTTGGTTCTTTAAATAGAACATTAATTTCGTTCAGATCTGTTGGGGTTTTATGGGTTGTGACTTTTTTTCTCTCATTCATTTAGTCATGATTTTACTGGCCTGGTTGGTATTCAGCGTCGAGGTGTCATGAAATGTGAATCCTTTTGGTTAGTGGGGCCCATCAGATTACGTGGATCAATGATATTGGATAGATGGAAATAGTGATTTGTTTCTTGTGCCGTGATGAGTGAGAGAGGATGTAAAATCTGTCTTACGTGTAGTGTGTGCGTGGCAATGTTTATGCGAATATCTGGCATGTACTTACTTGGATGACCTTTAAGGAGACAGAAAACGTTGCCATAAGAGTTTGGAATGATAAAGATGAACAGCAGCACAGGTCCAACGTTTGTGGATGGCTACTGATGTACGATCAAACCTTCCCAGAAGGTTTTTGATTTTCCAAATAAACTGAATAAGCTTATCCTTTCCTGTGTGGCCCTAGAAAAAAATAAATGATACGACGCGTCGGCTGATTTTGTCGAGATTTCGCTTCTGATAACGGTTGAAAAATCAACGTTTAAGTGATTTTGACCCCAAACTTATTTCTTAGTCTATTTATTGACCTAAAATACTTACAAAGCATTTTATAAATCTATTAATAGCCTAAAAAATCTTAATAAAAAAAAAATCAACTCGAAAATCAAAATTTAACATGAATTTAAATATATTTTTTATGATGATTTTTTTTCCTTTTCATTTCTTAAAAAGTTAAAATCAATTTATCTTCAATTAGGACTAAATTCTTTTTAAAACAAATGAAAATTAAATCGTAAAAATAATTTTTTTTTGCACAATTCATTCAAAATAAAATAATGTATGGGAGAATGATGGTGGCACCACACGTTCAGGATGTCATGCCTTGTATATCATAGACAATACTTTAATTTATTTTGTTGTCCATTTACGAGGTGAAAGCACACTGCTCTTGAAGAAAAAAAATAAATATTATTCAGCAAGTGACAAATCCTCGCAAACTGTAAACTGTAAACTATATTCATTCAATGCATTGTAAAAAATTATATTATTACCACAATTCAGCTAGTTGGTTCATAATTATGATAATTATGATTAATTAAACGGAAATTTTCTTATCTCTGTTGGAAGGATCTTTTATTATTATTTTAACTACAAGGACATAATTTTTAAACAATTACAAATTAATAACCACATGTTTAATTGAATGTGATGGATTATGTGACAATTACAATTACGTTTTACATTGCTCGCATTGCATGAAGAAAAGCTTGGGATGAGCAGTCACATGATGAAGAGCAATACCATAGAGATTTAATTGCAAAAGAATTTTTCATTATAAAAGTTGAGCTGTAAATAATTAAAACAAGAGGACCAGTTTATAAACAGAAATATATGAACTAAGATGATATCCTTAAAAACCACCCAGGTTAGAACAAAACTGCATGCATGCAAACATTGTATCGCGAAAGTTATCAAACCAGATAAAATAACCATTTCATTGATTTATTTTCTTTTTATAATATATATATATATATATATATATAAAGAATATCATGATCAATATAAAAAAGTCTCAATACAGCTCTCAATTGTCCCTGATGCCGGGAAAGAATTTGAATACAGCAGTCATATTTGTAATCGCGCAAGATCATAGAATTACAATTCTGAAGATGGTAGCTTTGGTTGTGATCTGATCAAATTCTATATAGCATGCGTTGTTTAGTCTGCCAAATGGGAAGCACTGCTTGTAACTATATTCTGATCGATCATCATATTTCTGGCTGTGATCTTGAGCCTATCTATACCCTCCAGGATGAAAAATTGATCGGAACTTTTTCATGAAGGTTTATATATGTTGATTCCGAGACCCTGAGGCCAGGTCATGTTCTCTCGAGGCAGCAGGGTATACAAGTCAAACTATTTCAATTCCAAGGCGGAAATTGTCGAATTTTAAAAACGTTTCTTGAGAGGAACGCCCATCAAGGCCCAGACAACGATGATTTGAATATGGCCCAAACAACATGAGCTAGGCACATCTTTTTAGCAAGGGCTTCGACGCTTGGCCCCTTATCATTCCAGGCCGAGGTTGACTTGAAACTCAACCAAATCCAATCTCAAACGTAGAGTCAGGTGATAACTCGGAAGGAATTATACAAGCCGACTAAAACCAGTCCCCAACTCCCTATAAATCAACTTTTAAAAATCTACATGAGCCCAGCATTGCCATGACGGCAGTATTCCACAATCTTCACGTTTTCAGCTTCTCCTTTGCCTAGTTTTCTCTCTGATCTTCGATTTCCGCACTACTCAGGTACACAACAATGGCCTTCTCTCTAATCTCCTCTCTCTGGTTTCCATGAAAATTAAGGAGCGTGTGTGTGTGTAAAGTAAAAATCCCAAAGGAATTTGTGATCTGTTTATTTAAAGTAACAGTATTTAATTTTACTTTAAAAAATATTTTGTGTGAATTAATCCACAAGTAATATCGGTAACTCATTCCATAGATATTGTTTTATTCTCTCTCCCTGCAACAACGAGTTATTTGGGGAAATTCCTTAATCATCTGCTCATGTATCTGTGTCATCTGACAAAAGATTCCCTGAAAATATTGAACAAACGTACCCAGTAACCATTGAGGGTTAATTTCTTAGGTTCTTCCAAGAATCTTTCCATAATTTTTTTGCATTATTTGTTGATTTTTCCAATTGATTTCGTGTGATGCAGATTTGCAAGTTTATCACTAGCTGCACAATGAAGCCAGAGTCCAAGAAAAACCGCAGCAAAAGCACCAACAAATCAGAAGGCAACACCGCTTCATCTTCATGTTACGATTTAACAGCTCTTTCACAGGCCCTTGATGACCAAGAACCTGCAAATAACAACAAAGATAAATCTTCTTTTGACTTTAGCAATATATCAGAGGCACTCAATACTGCAGCTAAAAAGGATAACAGAAAGAAGATGAGAAGGCTGGAAGTATTGAGATCAATTGCCCAGTCGCAGGAAGAAGCGAAAACGAGGCAAATGCGAGCAAGGAGACAACGGTATATCTGCGAAACATGGAGTGCGAGAGAGACGACTGGTGGGAGAGTGCATGGAGAGAGGAATTTCTTTCCTGTTCCTATCTTTAGTTTGGGTGGTACGAGGACAGGCAGGGCTGCCCATTGGATTGTGCGTGGATTGTGCAGAACAAACACTGTAGGGGAAGTAATGGATGATATTTCTTAAGTGGGCTATTGTGGTGGTGGGTATATGGCAGGATTGGTCTAAGATGGTGGCATTAGATTTTACTTTCAATTTTGTGATTAATGAAGATTAGTCAGTTTTCAATCATCTTGTCTATGATTTTATGCAATGCATGATTTAATTATACCTGATAATCACGATATTCGTCTACTAGCACTGAATCCCATTAATCGGTTGATTCTTGCAATTTACCTCAAACTCTTTAGAGGCTGGATTCATTCTATGAAGTTGCAAATTGACTCTTGGGCAGAAACAATTCATAGCATCATAGAATGGAGCAAGGCAGCTGCTAGATTGCTAAGTTCTGGGGAAGTCCTGGTTATGAATGGTCAAGTCTCGCACAATGTCGATGGCCATTGTTCGAATCCATAACTGCTAGGCTCACTATAAGCTGCAGCAAAAAAACATTTGGTGCCTTTAATCGGTAAAAATCAAACCGGACTGCTTTTGGAAATCCATCACACACTGTTATCAGGCTCCTATTTGGATTGGGAGACTGTAAACCGGCTTAAAAGTAGTTCCGATTTGACTAATTGGACAACAAAGCTGTATCATGTTAATTCCCAACTTGGGCTCAGGCTACACATGCACTTTGCATGGGCGCGCGTGAACACCCAATGCATTGCATCTGGCCTCTACCCTGTGCATGGACTCCCAGTGCACACTAGTGTGCGAGCACCGAGTTCATGGACCTTAATGCCCTCATGGGTATGGTCTGTCATCCCGAGACCAGCGTCCAAACAGTTTTCTTGGACCACTTTCATCTCTAATAGGCCCAATCATCTTGTTCGACCCCAACACCTGCCGTGAATTTTTTTTCTTGGACCGCACGTGGATCTTCTAGTATTTTAAATCGATCCAGTACATGTTATTTTAAATATAATACTACTTAAAAAATATCACAAACAATAAAATTACACTTAACCCCCTTTTTTTCCATAAAATAACAAGATTCATGAGCTATAAATATATAGGCCCCGTTTATTTGCTGGAAAGTGGTTTCCTTTTGGAAAGTGAATTCCGGGAAAAATGAATTCCTAGAAAGTGAATTCCGATGTTTGGCAGTGTTATGGAAAATGAACTGAAAAACATTTTCCAGTGTTTGTTTATGTTATGGAAAATGATCTGAAAAATAATTTATTAATAAATTAATTTTTTTTTCAAGTTTATTAAAATAATGAGGAACAAATCTTACAAATTAAAAAGTTGAATGATAATGAAATTGAAAAAAAATATAATTTCATAAATTATCTCAAATAAAATAAATAATGATCAAAATAATAGAGATCAAATCTAAAAAAAAAATTAAAAAATAAAAGGTGAATAAATTATAATAATAATAATAATTAACATTTCATAAATTATTTCAAATAAAATAAGTAACAATAAAAAAAAATGAGGACCAAATTTGATAGATAAAAAATTTCAATAAAAAAATGATAAGAAAAAAGCAAATAGCAATTATAAAAATAAGAACCAAAAGTAATATAAAAATTAAATTTTAAGAGATGAAATTGAAAAATAAATATTCAAAACAAATTATATATAGCAATCAAAAGTTTGAGGATCAAATTTGATATAATCAGCAAATAATGACATTTCTAAATTTTTCACAACTTCCGGAAAGTGTTTTCCGCCCAAATTTTCCGGAAAACACTTTCCTGAAAACCAAGTCAAATTCTTCTTTGACTGGAAAGTGTTTTCTGTTGATCAACTTTCTAGAAAACAAACAAACACAGGAAAGTTTGGAAAGTAATTTTATGAAAAATGAATTCCAAGAAACAAACAGGCCATAATGATTCTTTCAAGTCAAAAGTTTATAATCTATTTATGTGTGTATAATTTATCTTTTTAAAAATTATTAATTTTACTATCGGAAAATCTCACAATTATAGATGATACTTTCTGCAAGCAATAACTACCAGCCACTTAGCTTACCAGGCATCACTTGCTTTCGTAACAGTTATTAGTTACTTGATGACTTATCTGACATCATCTATTACGAGTTATTAATCTCCAAAAAAAATTCATGATAAATCATCATATATTTTAATTATAAAAAACATGTAAAATTAAAAAAATTTAAAAATTAATTAATTATCAAACCCATCATTCTTAATCATCTTGAAGAGTCTTCTTAGTTTAACTGTTACACAAGGCAGCAAACAAGTAATTTAATTTTGGCATAGCGATTAATTGTTAATGATTAAACAATAATGAAATGCGTTTAAATCCGGCCCATATTCAGGGAGTGTTTGGTATTGTTGTTGCGGTTGCTTTTCAAAACTTTTTAAAAAGTTTTTCGTGCTAAAATATATCAAAATAATATTTTTTTTATTTTTTAAAAATTATTTTTGACATCAACACATCAAAATAATGTAAAATACAAAAAAAAATTATTAAAAAAAAAATTATACCGCAGCAAACCTACACCTACAATGCAAAAATTGCCCCAAACATGCTTAATAATATTGATATTAACGAAAGACGACACGACCCGAAATAAAACAGTCCTGGCTTGCGAGCGTACTAGCATGATCAATGCTTCGTAGGAATTGCTGGGAACTCTGGTAGATATGTTTTTCCCGGTGGCCTTGAATTGTCTGCAAAATCCCTGGTAAGAAAAGACAAGATGATAAACGTGGGACAGTGTGAGTGTCCATATTATTTAAAATATTATTTATTTACAAATACATTAAAATAACACTCTTAATAAATTTTACTCCAGCAAAATATAGTATATAAAGTTGTCTAAATGCTAAAAAAAAAAAACATTATTAGTAAAATTATAAATTAAAAAAATAAATATATTAAATATTAATTTATTTAAAAAGGGAAAAAAATTAAAACTAATGAATGATTCATCCATCATTACATTAAACCAAACTGTTAGGGCAAATCTAACGGGGAGAGCAATAAGGGGAGGTAAAGCCAAATTTTTAAAAAATTAGTTATTTTTGTTAAATTTGTGTCTCCAACGGAGAGAGCTAAATAGAAAGCCAAAATGATTTTTACATCTTCCGGAAGCATTCCTACATATCTCAAATGTAGAGGCAAAAAATAAATCCCACCATTGTAAATGTTACCATTGCCATTGTCCAAATTAAAACTCACATCAACATAGCAACACAATGAATTCAATAATTTTTCGCAAAAGACACAGTGCATTTTTCAGCCAATCATAACAAGATTTACCAACAGAAAATACCTTCATCAAAATCCAACGAGCAGGCTGCATCTTCATCTTCGATTCCTGTTAAACCTTCCGCCAACTGCATTTTCGGTTTGTTTTCTAAATTTAATCCTTTTTTTTGTACAACTAGGAAGCTTTAATTTCTCCTTCAACGGTGGATTTGCACCAGAGATTGAAAATGATATCAAGCCCGAGAGAGAAGGGGGGAGTGCCATAGGAGAGGGAGATTGGGGAGGCAGCAGAGAATGATGGAGGCGAGAGGTAACCGAGAGGGAGGAGAGTTGGAGGTGGCAAAGGGATGGAGAGAGGCTGAAAGCTAAAAGGGAAGGGGTTAGACGGAGAGGGGACAGGGCGGATCTGAGAGAGAGGGGAAATAGGGTTTGAGTGGGGGGGTCGGGTGGGGGGGTTTATATATTATTATTATTAATTATAATAATTATAATAGTTAGCATAAAATAATATTTTACAAAAAAAACATGTGAAATTCGTTAATTGTGATTTTTTTATCGACTAAAATAGATAGCATAAGAAAACAGTTAGCGCAAAAAAATAATTATACGAAATTTGTTAATTAGGATTTTTTTGTCAATTAAAATACTTAGCATAGAAAAATAATTGTGCGAAATTCATTAATTAGGATTTTTTTTGTCAGTTAAAATAGTTAGCACAGAAAAATAATTATATGAAATTCATTAATTATGATTTTTTTTTAGTTAACTTAATTACATACTATGAATTTACTATTAGATTTATAAATTGTTTCAATTTTATGTTTAGAGGTGCTGTGAATTTATTCATAAGTTGTATGTTGATAATAATATTATTTTCCTTGTTTTAAATATATGTTTTTATAAGTTTATTGATACTCTAAGTTTGATAGAATTTGATTTAGATAGAATGAAATATAGGACAATCACACAATTTATTTTTTATGCAGATGGAATCAAATTTACCGGTTTCATTCACTAACTTTCCTATAAGTGAGTCTGAACAATTTGTTTCTTAATAAAGTGATCTTAATCAACTTTCTTATAACTCTGTATACTCTAATTTAGATGTTCATATAACTAAAAAATAACAAAGAAGTAAAAAATTCTCGTTGAAGGAAGATTGTTTACTTGTATCTGCATGGTTAAATACTAACAAAGATCCAATCATAGGAGTTGATCAATAAACAAGACAATTTTAGGCTCGAGTACATGTTTACTTTGTCGATAATTGAGGAAACCTAAATAATCGTTCTCAGATAAGCATGATAAATAGATGACAAAAAATAAATAGAGAAGTTGGAAAATTTATTGGTTTTGTTATCCAAATTGAAGACAATCAACAAAGTGGAACGACTGAAAAATCAAGGATACTATTTTTTTTTATCATTTTCATATTAAATTACTTGTTTAACATATTAATGATACTCAGTAAATGCATGCTTTAGTCGTTGGCAAAGGATTTTAACTGAAATATTGTTGAGTTGTCTTAAAAAAAAAAAATCTAAGTGGCAATTTGAAAATGTAAGTCTTCATCAGAAGTCAAACAAGAAATAAAAAAATCATGGAAATGTAAGTCCAGCTTCTTCAAATCCATCAACCGTTGATTCTGTTAGTTTAGGAGAAGACAATGACAGATTTGTTTATCAGAATATACCAATTGGTCAAAAAATTATAATGGAATGACTTAAATGCAGATAAGAAACAAAGAAAGCAGGGGAGACAAGTGTAACAAATATCTTAAAATAATCGAATAATAACTATGTTGAAATTGAGGTAGAAAAAAAAAACAAGACAAAAAAATTATGTTAAAGCAACAAGCTTTATTGATTAAACAAAAGCAAGAGAAACAAAAAATGAAGATTATGAAGATCGATACCTCTACAGTGGATATAATTTTTGCAGTGTATTTTGAAGATAAAAGGTTGAAAATTATGGCAAAAAGGAGTAGTAATTTGTAATTAATTTGATTGAATTATTTGCAATGAAATGCATGTTAATTAATTATGTAAGAACTTACTGGTTATTTGTTAATGTGTTAAATTTATTTTTAACTTTTTCTAACACTCAAAAGTTCAAATTTCAAATATTTCGGATCTTTTAATTATAATTAAATTCATTTTATTTTTATTTTTTAATTTAAATAAAAATAAAAATAAAAATTTTATTGTTGGCGGGTTTCAACGATTATTTAATTATACAACTTACTCTTGTTAATTGTATAATTAATTATATATAAAATAATTGAATTTTATTTAAAATAAAATAAAAAATAACTCTCTAAAATAATTTTTTATCATTAGACAATATATCAACTCAAAAACTATTTACATGCTATTACAAAAAAAACCTAATTTTGTAATTTAACTTTTCAAAATAATCATTTCTATTGAAATTGTCCTTCCTGAAAAAAAACCTCACTCTATTATAACTTTTTCTCTCTCTAACCACCAAGTCAGCATCAATAATGAACCTTTTAAAAACAAAGAATCTTTCTGCACGAACTAATACAATCCCTCGCTGCTGCTGCTAACCCGTTAAAAAATTTGAATAATTCACGTCACCCACCTCCCTCTCCGATTTGATCCCACCTTCATTAATGTCATGGAAGCTCTCTTCTTTAACTTCTATTTTTTAAAAAATATATTATAAATAATACCTTTTAATTTTTAAAATTTATTTTACACATAATAATAAATAAAAAAATAGTTAAAAAAATCAAGAAATAACGAAAGAACATTTCAACCACTGCACCAGCATGCATGCCTCTCATTTCGTCTTTCCCTTCCCCTCTCCCCTAACACCTTCGGTACAAAGCCTCTACCCCTCTCCATCTCAAAAACTTTACAACAACAATGCCGCTCTTCACAAACCTTGAATTTCTTGAACCTTCACTATCTTTACTAGATTACCCTCTAGTCTATCAAGAGCCCCTTCACTCTTTCCCTCTCTCTGACCCAAGGCCAAACCTCTTTCATGCCATTTCTTCCCGTTTCGAGCTTCTTGACAATGTCTTAGATTTAGCCCACTTCGAGAGAAGAACCCGATTGCCGTCTTGTTACAGGAGGATCAGGTCCACTTTTGGGTCAGCCAGATTGTATGATCGGGTCGCTACTCTGGATCTGGTGGCATCTGACCCAGTTTTAAAGGATGTTTCAGAGAGGAAGTATACGTGGACTGCTGAGATTAAGTGTCCAGGGAAGAAGTGGCTTGACCAGAAGTACAAAGTAACGGATGTGATCATTAAGGGGTCTGAGGTTGACAGGAAGTACAAATGGACGGCTGAGATTGAGAGTCCGGAGAAGACAAGGAAGTATAAGTGGACGGCTGAGATTGAAGGAGACAAGCATGGCGATGGGCAAAAACACAAGGAAGTCTCGATCAAGATCAAAGAGCCTGAATCCGGTGCTGTAGTCTGTACAACAGATCACCAGTATAAATGGACGGCTGAGACTGATAATCCGGAGAAGGTCTGCTTTGGCAGGAAGTGTAAGTGGACGGCTGAGATTGAAGGAGACGAGCATGAAAAAGGGCAGAAACACAAGTCAGTCTCGATCAAGATCAAAGAGCGAGAAACCGGTGCTGTAGTCTGTACAAAAGATCACAGGAAGCCCACGCGTCTTGTGGAGAATGAAGAGCCACTAGATAAAGGTGCCATCTATCTACGACAGGTCAGTCACTCATGATCAAACTCTAAAAAACAAAAATAAGCTAAACGACATGTCGTTTAATCCCCTTGTTATTCTTTATTAGGCTTTCGCTAAGAGAGCTGGAGCTGTGACTAGAGCAAGAGGGAAAGCGAAGGTACTGAGCCCAGAAACTGCAGCATTGATTATACAGGTGGGCTTCAGGACGTATCTGATCCGTCGATCGCAAACACTTCGATCATTACGCGAGCTGGCAATCAGAAAAGCTAAGTTAAAGGAGATCAGAATGTTGTTTAACAACTTCACTTACCGAAGGTGCATAACCAGTGATGTAGTGGAGCGTAAGAGCCTTGCTGAGAGGATCATTGCGCTTCTTCTCTCTGTCGATGCCATTCAGGCAAGTCTCGAGTTCGAGTCTTACACTTTGCTATGTTGTCTGAAAAAATGTTTGAGTTTTCAGTTTGTTTCTGTTGTTAATTGTTCTACATTTTGTATTAAAGGGTGCTGATCTTATGGTTCGAGCTGCGAGGAGGTCAATGCTGGATGAGTTGGAAGCAATGCTTGATTTGGTAGACCCTGAGCCTCCTGGGAAACCAGTTTTCTTGAAGGGGAGGAGGTTTGGGTTGGCTGAGAATAGCATTCAGAGAGAAATTGCAACAGGGGTGGCCGATGTTGTCCGAATGCTCGATCAAGTTGAGAAGTCTGACAATGCTACCTTTCAAGTGTGTTTGTGAGGAGGAGACCTGAAGTTAGTTTCTTTGTCCGAATTTTCTGTTTTATTAATCTTTGAAATCAGGTCAAGGGTTTTGGCCTTGCTTCTGCATGCTCATGTTCTTGTATCGAACATTCTAAACGGAGATTGAAGCTTAATGTGGTTATTATCTATTTACCCCTTTAAGTTCTTTGTTGCCAATGAGAGTAGAATTTGGAGCTTCAGATTCTTGAATCCCAAAATGGCCTGCATAAATTGTTTAGTGCTTATGGAACCAATTGGGATGTAGGATTGCACTGTGCACTTCATATACACCAGGCCCTTAAATGTAGCAATTCTAAATTGAATGTCTCAAGACCTAAATTGGGTTGAGTTTTAGATACAACAAAAAAAAGGAAAGGCTGATTCGTTATGTCGATATATTTTTATAAAATAAAAAAATTAAATCATCAAGTTAATCTAGATCAACTTCTCTAACCCAACAAGAGACCTGCCCTGTAAAAGCTCTTGTATAAATTTATTAATATGTTTTAAATTTTAGTATTAAATTAATTGAGAACTGTGTGATATTCTTTTTTTTAATTTTGTTTTTTTTATGATATTATTGTGATCTCATAATTTAGATTTTGGTTTTCACAAGTAAATTGTCTAGTACTTTCCTAGACAACATGGTGGCATGCATGAGCAATAATGCAAATAATTGATGTACATGAATTGAATCCTGATTCACATAATCTGATTGAAATTTTAGGTTGATATAATTAAAAAAGTGTAACTTGTCTCTAATTATAAGAGTTGACATGATTAACAAAGGTTAATTTATCCCTAATCAGGGGGTGCTATTTTAAAACCTGATCTAATCTAGTAGGTTGCCTTGAATGTCTCAGAACCTAAATTGGGCTGAGTTTTAGATACAGCAAAGAGAAGGAAAAGCTGATTCGATGTAACCGAGTCAAAAACCTAAATTGACTCGAAACTCGCTCAACCAGCAGAAACCATGTACAATCTCATTATTATTATTTTTGCTTTTTTGTTATATGATATATTTTTATATATATAAAAAAAAAATCATCAAGTTAATCTAGATCAACTTCTCTAATCCAACAAGAGACTTGAGACTTGCCCCATTAAAGCTCTCGTATAGATTTTAAAGCTACGTTGGATTAGCAGCGTCGCAATTCACAACGATGTCGAAGCTGATCTAGGAAGAAGTCCCGGGAACCTGGATTCTAAATGATCAATGGGTTATAATCCCAGCATGAGAGTACAATCTGTTAAGTAACCATCTCACCTAAAATCTTAATCTTGTAAGTGAGGCCCCATAATATGATTTATATTATTCTCTAACACACCCCCTCAAGTGAAAGCCCTTTGGGCTTGAAACTTGCACAGGCCCACATTACCTTGTGCTTGATTTTTATCAAATAGAATGGGGGTGGTGAGATTTGAACTTGTGACCGCTGGGTCAACAAGGCTCTGATACCATGTTAAGGAACCATCTCACCTAAAAGCTTAAGCTTGTAAGTGAGGCCCCATAATATGATTTATATTATTCTCTAACACAATCCAGCCTCTGAGAATGCAACCTCCCTGCACAGTCCAGAACCAGAGGAGACTTCACACGTATACGTAGCATAGCTTAAAACCATCAGCTTTCGTCTCCAATGATTTCACTGTCACAGTTTCAATTCTCTCCTCATTACAAAATATTTAAAAAATAACTATAAAGTTAGATAATAATATAAATTATATTTTAGGTTCTCATCTATAAGCTTGAGTTTTTAGGTAAGATGATTCATTAATATAATATAAGAGTCTTGATGACCCAGCGGTCACGAGTTCAAATCTCACTACCCCTATTCTATTTGATAAAAATAAAACATTAGGTAATATGGATCTATGCAAATTTTAAGCCCAAAGGGCTATCACTTGAAGGGGTGTGTAGAGAATAATGTAAATCATATTACGATGTTTCACTTACAAGTTTAAGTTTTTATATGAGATGGTTTCTTAATAAGGTCCACATTACCTTGTGCTTGATTTTTATAAAAAAAAAAAAAGAGATGGTGAGATTTGAACTCATGATTGCTGGGTCAACAAGGCTCTAATATTATATCAAGGAACTATCCCATCTAAAAACTTAAGCTTATCAATAAAATTTAAAATATAATTTATATTATTCTCTAACAACAATATACCAAGACATCACAGATCGGGACCTCTACCAAAGAAGTGCATGATATTTACTGTCACCATGGGGGGTTCGTGGTCCCTCGGTACCAAAAAAAATAGCTGTAAGCCTGCGAGAGAGAAACCAATGCCAACTAGAACTGACTATAGTTTTCTGACTATCCTTTAAAAATATATCCTCTGGGCCACGTGTAGACACAGCAAAAGCCAAAAAATGTAACTACATAATAATGCCTGCTTCATGATGCACCAGCAGGGTTCGGTGATCCGTATATACCTGCGTAGCACCTGTCTTTGTGTCAGATATCTGCTGGCTGCAAGAGTCTGATATGCGTGATTGCAGCATCACAAATCGACTTCCCCCACGGCTGCTCCCTCGACTGGGAAATTTGTCACGACAGCCCGTGTACACTCGAACGATTCCGTTAGCCATCGAGTGTCTTTTCACTTGCTGTCATGATTCGTGAAAGGTTGTCATGATCAAAGGTAATGAAAAGAAAATTCAGTGATGTAAATGCATCAGTTTGGATGCAAACTATTTGATTAGAAAGAGATTTTAGTTTTATCTGATATGCAAAAACTGATGATAGGCAAGCGAAGTGGGAACAAGTTGGAAATCTTCCTAAAGATTTTGCCTATGGATCAAGGCTTTAATGCTATCCAGGCCTCCCGACTCCAATTATCCACTGGTGTTCCCGAGCCATTTATTAGTCCTAACTGCGAAAGTGCTTTTTGACCCACACATTTTTCCTGGTGGGGTATATCACGGCATGAGAAATGCCATGCATAATTCGACAGCTTGTTTAGTTTTTTCCCAAAAAATAAACCACTCCTATTTAACCGTTATTGTATCCAAAAATCTTCTAAATCACAACACACGCAACCCGCTCAGCATGAAATAAATTCATGATATAGCCTTGTTTCTTCTGCTGTTTGATGAAGAACACCGTGAGGTTTGCCTGCAGACCAGGGCCAGAGGAAAAATCTTGTTTCACGTTGCTTTGGAACTTGACGTGCATGAAGAAACATGTGAGGTTCTAGCAAAATTGAACTATATGCTTGTGTATGTAAAGAATTCAAGTCTTTAATTAACATTTATTTGTTGATGTATATAAATAAAACAGCTCCTTTTATTAAAGGCTACACACACAGAATAGTGTATAGAAATTGAAAATTGAAAGTAAATAATGATCAAGAGCTTCCCTTCTCAAATGTAGAGAAACATTGGGAGGAGAGCAAGCATAAAATAATGATTAACACTGCCCATCAATTCTGTCTCCATGGTGTCCTGGGAAAGAATAAAAAAAGGGAAAGGAGGGGAGAAAGAAGAAAGAGACAGCAAGTTGTGCAAGGATCTCTCAAGTCACACCCATAAATCCATTTTATTTGTTACTCAGGTCCTTTTCTAGATCAGCATACCACTCTAAAAATGCTCTACTTTGTCACATTCTTTTGGAGAACTCTTATCATACTCATTCGTGAGTGCACTTTGTATAAATCAATCATGAAAATCAAATCAATTTTCTGTTTGAATAGTAAGATATCTATGCTTACTTGTGATATACTTCTAAAATCCAGGTTAAAAATAATTCAAAATATTACTATTATCATTGATGATTATACTAATAAAGTATATTGATAAAATCTCGGATAAAACGTTAGCCATGAAATCATTAATGGTATATAAAAGATTAAACATGAATTCATTAATGGTATATATTGACAGCATCACTAACAAAATATACTGATAAAATGATAGGATTACAATCAGAGTTTTTATCGATGAGAATATTGCTGATATAGTCCCCGACAGAAACAAAATTACCAACGACAATTTTAACATGTATTGGTTTGGAAACCATTTACCGACAGATCTATATTTCATTACCGATTGAAATTTTTATGAGTAAAACAATTAATTCTAGTAAAATTATTTTTTAAATAAAAATAATATGATTTTGATTTATATATAAAAAAAAATAAGAAGTTATATCCATGATCAAGTCTTGGGACGGGCTACAACCATGATCCTGTCTGGTAACACAGACACCTGCAATTCGACGCGCATTTTTCAATAAAAAAACACGGGGCACACACCACATTATCAAACCAACACTCGTATACTTTCATCGTAACAAAGTGTAAAACCATCCGTGACATGCAATAACATGAAACTAATAATCGGGACTCGAAAGGAGGGACTTTGATAGCTATAAAAAAGTATAAAAAGAACTGATAATTGGGAATGTGTAAATGGCAATTAGCTCATCAGCCAGGAGAAAAGGCAAATAAACAGTGTTCTCTTGTCACTATTACTTTTACTGTAGTAACTCTATAGTAAATGGAGGGAGAAAAAAAACCCAGCACTGATAGAGCATCAACAAAATCGGGAGAATTTCACTTTCACTCCCATTTCCCTAACCCAGATTTATCCTTCAATAAACAGCAAATTACCGAATTTTAGGCGAATATGCCATTTTTCTCCACTCCCATGCATTGTAGACCGTGCATGATTTAATAAAGAGGAGCCCTGCTCGGTGCCTTCTTTCTCCGGCTCATTAAATTGGACGATATTTCGGTAATTCTCGGATACATCGTCCGGCATGAACTTGTTAAGCTGCTCCTTTTCTTTCTCACAATCTCTGTTGTAGCCGTACAAGCAAGTGTCCTACAATCAACCCCACCATACCCACCTGAACTAGAACTTGTCTTGGTCGAACCGGCTGGTTCAATAACCGAGTCAGGAGTCATTAAACCGTCATCTGAACCCGGTTCAGGCAAGGACAAGAACTTGCAATCACAAAAGAAACTTGAAAGCCCACCAACACCTTTTGTTGTCAAAATATGATCAACCTGTAAAAAAAAAGTGACAAACGAAAGAAACCCGGATGAGGAAATGTTGTGAAATGAAATGGGCTTGACTTTAGCGGCAGAATCGTGAAGGAGTGAAGTTTTAAATATGGTAATTACTATAGCTACCTTGCAAGAAATGGAGCAAAAGAGATAAGGGTACTGCAGGCCTCTGTCACAGGTGCTACAATTGTTGCCTCTGATGTTCACTATCCTTGTTTGTGGCCTGTGATTTAAAAATATAACCTTTGCACTGTTGGTTGTATAGGACTGTAAACACAAGGAATTGAAATTGATTAGGGACAAAATAATGGGTGCAATTTGCTTTTCAAAAAAGGGAAGGCATAAACAATTGCAGCTAAATTTTCTGCGTCTGTGAAGACAAGAAAGAATAATTATATAAACAGTAATGAACGTTTGTACGGGCAGAATTAGCAAGGAATTAGAGCAAGAAGGTTGCATATCCATATGTTTTTAACTCGTGTTTCTTGAGTTTTATCATAATCTCATCAAAATTTAACTTACTTGAACAGATGCACAGTCGAATAGTTTTTGAGCATCATCTAGCCTTAAAACATCATTATATACATATCTTCTTATCTGAAATACACAAAGAAACCGTCAAAACTTAGTAAAATACATGAAAAACATGTAAGAGCAAAACCTGATCTTTGGCAGGTAAATTTTGAAGGAACCTGCAGGAGACGGTGAGAATTGTGATGAGGCAGACAATGTGGGCAAATACTGACGCAGCAATCCAAGCAAAATATGTTCTTTTCATTCTTTCTTGCACCCTTGTGAATTAAACAAGCATCGAAGAATTTTTCTGCTAGAAGAGCTTGAAGCCAGGGAGGTAGTAATAGATTTGAAGATATCAACTGTAAACAAAAGCATGGAAATTAGTACTGGTGCTCCACTGATTTGAGAAAAAAGAAAAACAAGAGATGTATACAACTAAACACACCATTTTGAATTTTGATGAGAGAGAGTTTGTGGTCAGGGCTTGTAAAGATAGAGGTGAACTAACTATTACTCTGCACACACAGAGAGGAACGGCGCCTGGCAAATTGGTAATAGTACCGGTGCAGTGTGTTACTGTTACCAATGAAAAAACAGGGAGAGAGAGGGGGAGGGTGGCCTCATCTAAAGAGGTGTCCTATTTTTGTGTTTTGTTTTGTACAAGAAAAATACACTGTAATTTTCTTTATAAAAATCCACTATCCCTGGCTAGTGATAGTATATTATACACTAGGCCTGTGCTAGCGAGGTCTGGAAAGTGAAAGCACAGAAGGGAGGACAGATTTTTTGTAGTTAGATGATAAAAAATTAAGGAAAACTCAAATGAAAATCTAAAACTTTCCTTTCCATGGATGTTTTAATAAAAGCTCATAACCCCAAAACCTCTAGCCATTTGTTTCTTTGTTAATGGGTGGTTTGGCCTGGCTGCAGGTGTCTACTCTTTTCCTCTCTTTTTTTTATTTGTACTGTTCTAAGTGCTAAATGACAAGACTAGAAACAGCTACTTTTCCCAGTTTTCGGTGGAAACGGTAAAAAAAATCGCAAGTGGCCCTAATAAGATCTTCACTTAAGCCACCATTTTTATTTCTATGGTTATAATTAATAAGTTTCACAGTATTTTAAGAGACATGCACAAATTTTCAGTGTAACTCGGTTGTAAATACGAAAAGATGTTCAGGGGTGGTCTACAGAACAATTTCTTCTTCTTTTTCTCCATAAAAAGAGAAAATGGGAGAAAATAGGATATCCAACTTTTTAGCAAAGATTGAGATTAAAAGTTTTATTTTTATTTTTATAGTTTTAGGTTTGAATTATGAGTTATGTAATTGTTTAAATGATAGATAATAAAAACTTATAAAAGTATTAATTTTAGAATTCATGAGATTAACAGGGATATGTATAAACTAGTCCGAATATCCGTGTGTGTGTGTTTATATAATCTCAATTTTAAGGACTATATATTACATTTTGGTTACTCAAATATAGTCTTAATCATCCTAGCTCTCGGGTGTCATGGAAGATGGATCCAGTTGCCATGGAAACTAGAGATTGTCTTTCTTCTTTTAAATGTTTTATTGAATTGAATAAGGTTTTCACTAGAGAAAATCTATATGATTAGGTTAAATATCTAATGACTCAATTAATCTAGTTAAATCAAGCTAAGTCATGACTTTTTAATAAAAAAATGTTGACCCGGGTTAGACATGATAATTTAACAATTTAAACTCTTTTCCAAATCATTATTCGTCATAGGCCCGGTAGCAAATATCACTAGAAATAGAGTAATTAAGCTCTCATTACAAGAAGGATTACCTATCTGCCCTTTTTTTCAATCAAATTTACCATGTAAGTTTGAATACATGTCATGCATGCATACAGCTTTGCATGATATGAAACTTCATGAATACGGAGGTGGTCTTCCATTAAAATCCCCTAGTGAAAGGTGGTTATTCAAGGGTGCTTCGTAAATATGGAATAGCAGTATGCTGAGTTCTTCAATTCAGAAGCGGCCGTATCCAGGACCATCAAAAGAAGAAAGGATTTTACCTGCACTGAAGCTGAAACCATGAATGACCGACCGGTTTGAATTCTGTGTTAGCAGGACAAAGCGTTATTTCTTATACTTTTCACAACTGCAATAGAGATTATTATAGGTGATGCGTTTACGTTACATAACAGTGGCTCGTATATATCTTGATGCAGCGAAAGCAACATGGAAAACTGAGCAGTCATTAATAGCCTGACTTGAGTCCATGTATGTTACATTTGGTTCAGCACAGAGACTGGTTCGGAATTTACAAAACCAAGCGCATCTGGCAATCAGTCATGGATGTATTGTCCAGTTCTTGATAATGTAGAAGTTCCCTTACTAGCTACAAGCTAATAACCAGCGAATCGGACAGTAAATTATTATAAACATATTTTAACATCCCATTTCTTATATTGACTAGCCAACCAAGCTAGGTTCGTCACACATTACGATGCTCCAACGAGGATGAATTACAGGGCACTGGAAAGGCTGATAATGGAAAAGTGGGCGTGAGAGAGAGAGAGTTTGGTAGAAAGCGATGACAAAAGAAATTAAAATGTGAAAGAGATATGTGTGTTGCAGGACGTAGACAGGGAGGGGTGAGAGGAATTGGCATCTATATGGTGTACGAATTTTAAAGAGCAGAGCAATGCATGCAGCAGCTGTTTCATTGCAAATGGTAGGGCAGCTATCTGACTCCAGCAGCCCTTGCCCCCAGAAAATTATAATCCATCAGCAAGCATAGGCTCAGCCTCAGGTACTAGTATCATCTCCACAGGGTACTATTCAGATTCGCCTTTATTCCGTGAAAACTACTGGCTCCTTTATTATCATGTTCTTGCCCAGTTTAGCTTCTGTGTCTTGCGCTCTTCATCTATACGATCATGTTCTCGCCGAGTTTACCTTGTGTCTTACGTTATATCTCAGATGTAGGTTTTTTTTTCCTTAGATTATTTTAATGTATTGTTTTTAAAAGTAGATTAAAAAAATCACATAGCTTCGAACTACCCGGATAATATCTCCGGTGAGGCTCTTCATTGATCGGTGCTGAATTTTGATTTTGTCCATGGAGGGCTCTTTTGACTATTGCCCTGGATTATTCATGCACAATTCCCTTCTTATTTTTTCTCTTTTCGTGTTTGGCTAAGAATCTATTTAATTTAAGATAAATTATATTAACTTCTTCGTAGAACATAAAATTAAAAGATTTTAAGGGTATAAATTATATTAAATTCTTCATAGAACATAAAAGTATAAGATTTTAAGGGTATCTTTTTTGTCCCAGAATACTCATAGTTGTTAAGGAACCATCTCATCTAAAAGCTCAAGCTGATAGGCGAGACTCCAAAATATGATTTATATTATTCTCTAACACACCCTCTTAAGTGAAAGCCCTTTAGGCTTAAAACTTGTACAGACTCATATTTCCTTGTGCTTTTGTTTTTATTAAATAGAATGGGGGTGGTGAGATTCGAACTCGTGACCGCTGGGTCAACAAGACTCTGATATCATGTTAAGGAACCATCTCACCTAAAAGCTCAAGCTGATAGGTGAGGCTCCAGAATATGATTTATATTATTCTCTAACAATAGTTACCATCAAGAAATTTAACAAATTATAGAAATAATATTTAAAAAATAAAATCAATGAACTTAATATTGCTCATCTAACGATAATCACGTCCATTTTTTTTATATCTCTTCGTTTTTTAAGTCTATTTTGTCTTTCCTTTTTAGGTAATTAAGCTATATTGTTTTATAGTATATTTTTAAAAAAATTTAATCAATTTGAGTTGATTTAATGGTTTTAGCTTTAAAAAACAACAATAATAAATATTTATCAAAACAATAAAATAAAAAAAACACGTGCAACAGAAATATCCTTATTAAAGCGTGTCTATCTTTTAATATTTACATGAAACTCTCTCATGATCACATTCATGCAATGTTAAATTACAACCTTGACCTCTATTTGAAGGTTGATGGAGCAATATATTAAAAATTGAAAATCTCTACTGATGATAAAAGGTTTGGAATTTATACGGCATGTTCTGATTCCAAATCATAATATGTATTTTTTATAAAAATCTTAGATAACTAAGATTTTATTTGATCACCTGGACCCATAAATATATTTTTTTATAAGATTGATCTTTTTTATAAGATCGAGGTTTCATCTAATCTATAAATAAACAAAAAGACATCTATAAAAATAGACATCTACGAAGACAAAGATGGAGTTAAGATATAGGGTATTTGATAATGTATATGATAAGTGTTTATTTTTAAAATATTTTTTGTTTGATATATACCATTTTGTGTTAAAAAATATTTTGATATAGATACATCAAAATAATAAAAACAACAATGAAAAAAATATCTATTTATTTTAAAAAATAAAGTCGAGCCATGAAAATAAACATGTAAAAACTTAAAGCAAACTTTGATACGAAAAATAATCTCTATCCTGAGATACGTTTCTCAAGAAATTCTAGGATTCCAGGGGCATTCTGGTCATCAGCATTGTTATCGAAAGCGCGAGTTGACTCGCAAAATCATACGATTTTGCTAGTCAACTCAAGAAAACTGGTTAACCAGGAAAGAAAACTCGAATTTGATCAAACTCGGGTAAAATCGGGTTGACTCGTAAAATCAGACCGGATCAATCCGATTTTACGAGTTCGTTGAAAACTGCCGCCCTTTCAAATTTTGCCCACCTCCGTGCACAATATATATATATATATATATATCATAGAATTATTTTTAAAAATCAATATTATTAACTTTAAATTTTATACTTAATGTTTTTGAAAAAAATAACTTTTTTTATTTTTTACTTTACATTAATTTTTTTTTATGTTTTTAAATCATTTTCATGTCTTAATGTCAAAATAATTTGTTGGAGTTTGAGCTAGTACTTGCAATATTGGTGTTGGTACCAGTATTAGTATTGATAATTCTTTCAATAGTAATGTTTTTGATGAATGTATTAAAAATAAAAACAATAAGAAAAATAATGGTCATGAGACTGATTTGAATTTATATAGCACATCAATAAAATATTTATTTTAATTTTATTAGTTTTTACCTAATGAAATTCTATAGACATGATTGTTTTGTAATGTATTTTTAAACTATTTTAAATCATGTATGAACCTTAACTAATGAAGTTTTATGGTTATAATTATGTTGTATTGTACTCAAAAATATTTTACTTATAATTTTATGATTTTTCTACCTACACAATTTTAACTGTGATTTTATAATTTTTATATTAAAAAATTCAAATATAATTTTACAATCCAAGTTTTCAAAATCCTTTTTATATCGTGTCAAAATTATAATTTCGACATCCATGATCATCGGGTGGTGATCCCTTGTAAACAAATTAAACCTTCCAAGATAACGAAAATACCTAACAAATCAAGAAATTAGAGCTCCTATCTTAACTTCACTAACCGTTGACCCTTCACACATAACAACCCCACCGAACCCAATACCCTCATAACGTTTCTTTAAATCAAACGGTCCACGTCCGTCACCCAAATCACCGTCGTCATGATTTTACTCTCTGCCAAATCTAAAAACATAAAAAAAAATTCCCTCCTTTCTCCCATCACACACACACACACAAAAAAAAAAAAAAAAAAAATCATTTTCTCTTAAAGAACAAAAATTCAAAACCCTAATTTTGATACAAACTTTTTAATTTTCCCAAATTAAAATTCTACTCTGCATTGAAATAAATCAGCATTCATGAGTACTGGAGATCTTCTTAATATTCACCCAACAGAACTCAAATTTCCATGTAAGTTCCTTTCTTGCTGTCTATCTCTCCTTTTCTCTGTCCTGTTTGCTGTCCGAGAAAATGGAAACAAAAGAAAATATTTAAATTTATTGATTTTGTGTCAAAATTACGAGAGAGGGGTTCTAACTAGGAGCCAAATTGCTAGTTAAACTGTGCTTTCGTAAACTTCTGTTTGGTTGCTTTGAGAAGATCATGGAAAAGGAAGATCATATCTGAAGTTAGTTTTTGGTGCATTATTGTAGATCCAAAAATGCAGCTAAATTGTTTGGAAAAGACTGACTTTTTTTCTTGCTTGTTTTTGATTGATAAAAGTTGAATTGAAGAAGCAGAGTTCATGTTCTATGCAATTGACTAACAAGTCAGATAAACATGTGGTTTTTAAGGTATGTTTTCTCTTGTTTTAATTTTTCAAGTTTTGATGTTATTAGTTTATAATAACTGTTACGTAGAAATGTAAACTCAATGGAATCGGATTTTAGGTTAAAACGACCAATCCAAAGAAATACTGCGTTCGTCCCAACACCGGAATTGTCATGCCCGGATCCACTTGCAGAGTCACATGTAAATACACTGCAACCAATTGATTATAGAAATTTCCAATTTGTTTGTTGTTGGGATTTGTGAATTTCAAATCCATTGCTGGTAATGCATTCTGCCTTATAATGTTATATGTGATGATAGTGTCCCGTGTAAATTATGGTAGTTTTCCTTAAGTATATGGCTTTTCATTTCGTTTTTTTTTTCTTTTAATGACGCATTTTAGACATCTATGTTTGAGCATATAATAGTTTTATGAGTTTTCTGCTTGTCCTTGATTGGATTGTGTTAGTCACAATGCAAGCCCAAAAGGAGGCACCGCCAGATATGCAATGCAAGGACAAGTTCCTGCTTCAGAGTGTTGTTGCACCTGATGGTACAACTACAAAAGATATAACTTCTGATATGGTGGGGTGGCTTCTTTGTCTCTTCCTTTCTTTATTCCTGTTTAAAGATTGAAGGTTACGTTTACTCAATATAGAATTAAGGATGAGAGTGACTGGTTTTGCAGTTTAATAAGGAGGATGGTAAGGTTGTGGAGGATTTCAAATTGAGGGTTTTATATATCCCTGGAAATCTTCCCTCTCCAGTTGCAGAAGAATCTGATGAAGGATCTTCTCCTTCTAGGCCTTCTGCATTTGAGAATGGTAATCAGGATACTTCGTTGCTTGAAGCTGTAAGTATTTCATCTTGTTTCTGTTTTGAGATCTTTTCTCCCTTTTGCTTTTATTGTATGCATATATGCTTATTGGAGTCCAGGCAGCTATGGTGTTTTTCATTTATTTGGGATTGTTTTTCAGGTATCAAGATCCTTAGAGGAGCCTAAAGAGAAATCTTCTGAGGTAAACTATGTTTTTTTCAAAATGAGCTGTTGAACCTCATTGCATGAAATCTGAAATACACAGGTTCATAATGATTCTATAAACTATAATCATTGAGATAAGATGTTCAGCTCAAGTGTTATTTCTTGCAAAAAAAGGTGACGGGTTTAATTTTGTGTTTGTTGTTCTGTTTGTATTTTGAAAATCCTCTTTAGAATATGCAAGTATCTGGGGAGTGCTCTGATATACTGGATATTGAGGAATTTGGTGTGTACTGCAATTTAAATAGAAGGATTAGGTTGGGACTGTGAAGCTATGTGTGTTTTCATTCATTTGGTTTTTGTTCTTTCCTGGAAAAACATTGTTCTGAGGGCTATTTACAGGGCGCATGTGCGGCATTTGAAATATCCAGCCATGTAACTGTAGGATTAATCACCAATTAGAGCTTCCATAAATAAACATTTCTTAAAGCTAAATGCTTCCTATTACTTTTGAAAGTACTTTGCTTTATGGCACACTTTTGTTTTTGCAATTTTGGGTCAATTTTCTGACCCATGTTTGTATTTTAGACATGGTCTGTGATTTCAAGGTTGACCGAGGAGAAAACTTCTGCCCTGCAGCAAAATCAAAAGCTTCAGCATGAACTGGTATGTATTGAATGTTAATGTCATTGTTTAGTCTAGATAATTGGTATAGGGAACCTTGGCAAATTGTTGTTTTCCTTTTTCTTTATCTTATGTTGGTTTGATTCTCGAATGATTGACGCTATGCTTTTCTGATATTTGACCCTATGCTTTTCTTATATTGGCTTTGCATTAAACTACACAGCATACTTCTTTCATATGAAATATTTTTATCTTCTGTCAAAGAGATACTGTATGGTGAAAGTAGGAATTATAGTTGTGTTGTTGAAGCCTCTTTTGCCTAAATGAATTCCTTCTAGCAATGCATTCTCAAGTTTCTTGTCAGCGAAATGCTTTAGTTTTATACAGGTGTTTTGTCACTGTTAGTGCTCACTGATATTGCTATCGCGTGCTATTTACTGCAACAGGAACTGATGAGAAAACAGATCAGCAAAAAATATGTTGGGGGTGTCTCTTTATTGGTTGTTTTTCTGGTTGGTTTGTTAGGCATTTTGGTTGGCTATATCTTCAAGTGAGCATCTCAGTGACTGAGATTATAGTTTGAGTTGACAGAGTGTGCAGCCTTCCCCAAAGGTTTTGAAACTAAGGACTTCCTCGTGCAGTTTGTAAAATTGTAGTCTGATGCACTGTTGGCACTTTTGATTATTGATTACTCAGATGATTGAGCAAGAACTAAGTCGGTTTGCATGGTAATTGGACTGGCTAATAGCTTGTTAAACTTAGGATCTCTTGTGAATGGATTGATTTGTAGTCTAGTGAATGCCATTTCTCTTGCTATGAATGTATTGATTTGTAGGCTAGTGACCTGCCATTTCTCTTGCTATGAATGAATTGATTTCTCTTACTGAAGCTGAACCTGTTAATTACTTCTCACTGGTCTTCTTCCTAAACCCCCAAATGCACAATTTTCTGCTTTCTATCTCTGATTCTTTGCCTGTATATCTGTGGTTTTTTCAACCTGCCCATGTAATTTATTACCAATCCCTTGGTAGAATTCAGAATGCTTCAAAAGCCGTGGTTTTCACAAGTCATAGAGACTATTTCTGAGACTTGAATGAAATGCTCTGCTAGGCACTGTTAGCTTATGGTGTCGCTGAAGTCTGGAAAACAACAGATTGAGCTATATTGGGCGCTAGTTATTGAATGATAAAATTATAAACCCTTCAGCCAATCCAATCTTGAGTTTTAGTAATAGAGTCAGGGTACATATTGCTTTATCAAATGAAAGCACCAATATGGTCAATCACTGATAAAGATGGGAAAGGAAAAAAAATTATAGGCATGATACATGGAAACAGAAGCTCCCCATTTTTTCAAATAATTCACCTATATCTTCATGTGAATAAGACTAGTTACTCAAGACGAGATCATAAGATAGGCGCCGAACCCCGCTATGGTGATGGATCAATCATTCTGAAACATCATCTCTGTCTTTCTTTTTGTCGGGTTTGCGATAGGTTTCTTCCATCTGTTTGGCCATGGAAAGGCCAGATACAGCAAGTTTTTTTATGTTAGGCACGTTGTAGTTCTGGGCTATGTAGATACCGGACAGTGTCCCGAACATGAACGAGAAGGAGCTCCGTATTAAACCCATTTGACTCCCAAAAAACTCTTTAATACGAGAAAAAGAGAGACTTGGCTTGATCTGGGAGATGTGAATCAAGAAATTGATAGTCTTGAGAAAACAAAGATGGGAATTCATAAAGCTTTGGTGTCGTAATTCCCAAGAGTCCTCCTTTTGTGCACTTCACAAAATATGGCGACTCCTCCTGCAAGGGTCAACCCTTCTTGGCCAAGCAAACGAGGCATATTTTTCCAAAGAATATCGTGTGTCTAAATCATATATATATATATATATATATTCCGTCACAAATCACGTCAGTAGATCACATCAACTTTTTGGCCAAGCAGAGATGAGCAATGGCGCGGCAAATAAATTTTTTACATGTATCCAAAACGAAACAACCGGTGTGTTTTGACTGGTATGTGGTTGAAATTTTTGATATGGATCAAAATTTAAATTAAAATAAAAATGATATTATTCTTTTTTTTTTTTCATAACTTATACAAAATATTTTGACCATTTCAATCAAATCGAAACGATATTAATTTAGCCAAGAAACAGAGCTATTGGCATATTGTTGCCCACACCCATTTTGTTTTGTTTAGGAGGTGACTTGCTGTTAAAAACAAAAGGTAAAAAAAGTTTTAAGGCACCCTAGAATATTAATTGGAGGCGTTCGAAACCATTTTGGAGGAGGGCCAATCCAATTGTGTTTTCTAGATTTCATTGAACCGAAAATCGAAAAGAAAATATCTGCCAAATATATATAGTGGCTATGCCCATTTATATTGACTGGGTCTAAATATGGCCGGTCACTAAATGCATTGAGATAATAAAAGGGAATTAATTGAATTGTCATATTCAAGATCATGTTAGGTAGCAATTGATTTTACACGGAATGGTTATGATTTTATTGGATTTTAAAGTATTAACAAATTTATTGTCTTATAAATTTATTTTTCGGGTTTAAACTTCAAAATCAATGTGTGGTTTGCATTGAATTTAACATCGCTTTACATGAGAGGATATTACTGCAGTCTGCACCTGCTAGGCACTGTGTTCTTGTTGCTGGGCTTGCGATAGGTTTTATCTACGTGTTCGGCCATGGAAAGCCCAGACTCGTCAAGTTAGATACTAGCCAGTGTGCCCCCAAGAAAATGAGAAGCTTCTCCTTATCAGATCCATGAGAACGAGGCCCGGCTTGGATACAGAAAAATTAATTAAGGAATCAGGGGTTAATTTTAGAATTTTGAGAAAGCAAGGTGGGTTTCTGCAAGGGATTTATGCTAGTGGCGGGATCGTAATTGCAAATAAATGGATATTATGTTTTCAAATATTTTTATTTACAAATATATTAAAACAATATATTTTTTATTTTTTAAAATTTATTTTTTTATATTATCATATTAAAACAATCTAAAAGTATAAAAAATACACAAATAAACAACAAATGAACTATAACACGTGAAACTTATCTAGACCTTAATTAGATAAACTAATACCTCACAATCCATTTAACAGAAAAAATGGAGGGGAGGTTTAAACCTTAAAGTAAAAATAAATTAATTAAATAGAAGAGAAGGGTTCAATACGGTCAAGTTGCTTGCAGAGAGTTCAATCTGATAAATTTCAATAATAGAGGGATGATTTGTGACCCTAAGCATTAATTAACGCCTGAAACCTTCAAAATCTAACTCGAAGTACTCCATCGAATAGCCCACTGGAATGTTAGCAAAATCTAACATCCAGTGGGCAATTCTAACTTGAAGGTCTCAAACGAATCAAAATTGGAAGATGTCAATATCAACTTTTTATGTGATAAACTTGTTTTCAAATCACTTAAAGGTCAAAAGAGATTTGATCCATTTAATTAATTAAAAATAATAATTGGAGTAAATAGAAACAAATCAAACTCCATCGCTGTCTTTCTTGCAGATGGCCATGATCTTATTAGCAAGTTTTTAACATGACATAGAGCCGGAGTCGTCCTATTACTAATTGCGATGAGTTAGTCACTCAGAAACGTCATCGCTCTCTTTCTGGCTACTGAGTTTGCGATAGGTTGTTTCAATGTGGTGTTTAGCCAAAGAAAGGCCTGTCTCGGCAAGTTTTCTGATGTCTGGCACGTTGTAATTCCGGGATATGTAGATCCCGGCATGTATCCCCGACGTGAAGAAGAAACTTCTCCTTATGTGAGACTTAATTAACCTACATGCCAAAGATCTGAAAATAGAGCGACAATTTAAAAACTAAAGTAAGTATTTAATTAAAAAGACCATAGTAAATCAAACTCTTATGAATTGTACAGGACTGACATGACAGCTGCAATATAGGATTCTTACAAACAAGTAATTAACACAACATAAATCTTCAGTACTGGCGTTCTAATTATTCGTTCCAGTAATAGAAAGCGGCGTGTCCATGGTTGTTGCCTGTTTAGTTCCTGAGCTTGCAGCCCCGCGTGCTTGACGAGGACAATTCCATTTTCGGCGAGCTTCAGGATTTTCCCATCGTTGTGCTCCTCTCGTAACAAAGGCTCCAAACATAGTTCCCATAAAAAAGGCGAAAACAGGCTTCATCTTCCTTACTGTTTGTTTATAAACTTTACTCTAGATATTGTAAAAGCAGAAGCAAGACTAGATATGTGTTAGGAATGATGCGGTTGAGCTGGTGGGATTTATAAGAAAATTGTTGTCTTTTGAAGACAACTTGATGCCCAAGTTGTGTTGGTATATAATTTCCATTAAAATATAGCTAACTTCTACTCCAAGGGTCAACCCCGCTGTCTTGTTGTGGTAGATATTATTTTAGATGGCATACATACTTGGTGGATAAGGTGCAGAATTGACTTCGTCAACCCCAGAGCTCTACTATGGTAGTGGTCCAAACCACTCCCTAGCAACCAATGAATTGGCTCTCATTAATGGGACTTCCTCAAAAATAAATTAACAGAAAATAAAGAAAAAATGAATCAATAAAGGGGGGAGGGGGGGCGGATATTATTATGCTTAAACAGCCATCCATTCATATGGGATTTTATTTGATTTTTTCAGATTTTGTTTTTCAAGAATTTAATGAAAAATTCTGGATAAATAAATGTAGACATGATATGGTAGTGAGGAAGTGTGCAAGAGATAGGGACGATGATGGTTGATATTTTTTATTATTATTATTTTATCTTAATTGTATTCTTGTATTGTCAAATAACTGGTAGATAGTGTTGATGCATAAAAAAAAATATCATTTTTGTTTAATTGAGAAAAATACATAAACCTCACGGGGATTAAAATTTACCGTGAATTGGCTGAGGCTATGAAGGTGAGACAAACCAGAAGACAGGGGCCGTGTTTTCTATAGCTGTGCTGAGGTGAAAGGAGTTTGGTGCAAGCCATATCTATTGTGTTTGGCAAGAGAGAAATAAGAGGGTACTTGAGAATGTTGCTTCAGATTTCTCTACTCTGATAAGGCAAATTATTCGATCTGTTCAGTACAGATTACGAAAGACAAGGCTGCTGAGAGATGCTATGAATAATGATGCCTGATAAGATTCTCAATAATTAAGACCGGGACCTTGAGATACCTAAATTTTAATTTCTTCCAGGACAGAACAAAGTGATGGATTGCGAAATGATAAGAAATTAACTCGGCCACACAATCATTGCACGTGGCAATGGGCCAAAGATTTTGCTGCTTTTGAGTCTTGCCATTCACATAAATGAATAAAAATCCAGCTTCAGGTACACAGCATTCATGGCTTAACATTGTCCACTGGTTGCCAGTTATTTTCAGTGTTTAATTATCTATGAATTTGTGTTTCTCTATATAAAGCTTCTTTTTGGTGCACTGAAAGTTCCATTATGTGTGTGTTGCATGAAAAGATGGCCTTCCAGGGTTCCAAGGAAGCAGCTATTTTTGTTCTGCTCAATGTCATTTTTTTCACTTGCGTCTCATCTCATAGCTTACCGGCCCGTCCTCCAAAAACTCCCTCGGCCCCAAAAAAGCCAGTCAAATGCCCTAAAGATACACTCAAATTTGGTGTTTGTGGCAGCTGGTTAGGGTTGGTTCACGAGGTTCTTGGGACCCCTCCAAACAAGGAATGCTGTACTATTATCAAGGGTCTTGCTGATCTAGAAGCTGCATTGTGTTTATGCACAGCTATCAAGGCCAATGTCTTGGGAGTTGTCAAGCTCGAAACTCCCATTGCAGTTAGCTTGCTCCTAAGTGCTTGTGAAAAGAAAGTTCCTGAAGGCTTTAAATGCGCGTAGAACTCCCTTATTTCCGTTCATTGATGTTTTTGTTCTATGTTTGAAACTTGTCTGCTCTTGTAAAACTCGCGTTCCTAAGCTGAAAACCTTTCAATAAAACTTGTTTTGAGTGTGTTCTTTTTCGATTCACATCTGGTCTAAAGAGTTGAGACAAATTATGGGAAAATGCAAAGACCTGTCGAGGCTAGACTACAGCTTAAGCGCTGCACAGCATTTTGGTCAATTCATTCACTTTAAACGTGTGAAGGTGCAGGAGAATCACTAGAATCCTCATTATCCACCCTGTTTTATAATAATATATTTCTTCTATATAAAAAGAAGAAACTGATGAGATGCTGTAAAACCTTTCAGCAAAGCGTCGCAAAAGAAACATATGGCCCCCAGACCTAAAAGGGGTGTAGAGCTTATAGAACAAAGGCCAGAGGGGCACTCCATTTCCAGTGCAGCAGGTAAGGTTTGACGCTTTGACTCAATTGTGCAAACGGATTTTTGTAGCAGAGCATGTTTTTGAAATCACACTTGGTATCTTAACAATTTGAGATGATTTTAAGTTTGGGGCATAAAGAATGATTGCAGTATGTCAATGTCCAACTGCAGTCTCAACGGTGACGAAGAACCCATGAAGCACCAAAATGCACATTTCAATAACAGAACGTAATTACAAATCGTCAGTGTCTTTTTGTGGCTAGTGGAATTCCAGAGAGAAGCATTCAACTAAAGGTTCCATTTCTGGCCTTGTCAAAACGTGACCATTTTCCATGACTGAAAATGCCCTTTTTTTTTTTCTTTTTATCTCTGTGTGATCTCCACCTCACCTTCCCCATCCAAATCCAGTCCGTAAAACCGAAGCGGCCATCAAGCAACCCCAAACTTCAGCACTTGTGGTCCCATTTGCTTCAACGTTGAACGGTATCAATAACTCTGCGTAAAACCGAAGCCCTGGCCATCAAGCAACCCCAAACTTCAGCACTTGTGGTCCCATTTGCTTCAACGTTGCAATCCTCACCTTGGCTCCTTGAAAAAGTTCGTTGTCCAATCCATTTATCGAATCACCAGGCCTCTCAGAAATAATAGCAACCCCATTTCCGACCAGATAAACCAATACAACGGCGCACGTAAAAGACGATTAGATGATACTTAGATGATCGTACAAGGAAGGAGATAGTTTTATAGAAAAGAAATAATGGAAAAGAATGATAGATAAATAAAGTTTAAGAAAATCTTCGATTGGGTCAGGAATCCATTTTTGGATTTGGTATGAATAAATGAAGCACATACGAGGACAGGCGAAGTTTTATTTTGGTACACTTCAACCTTGCTGCTGGTGCCTAAATCGGCGGAAATTGTTTAGCTGAAATTCAATTTTTTTTTATATATATTTTAAATAAAAAAAATTAGTATTTTTAAATTATTTTAATATGTTAATATCAAAAATAATTTTTAAAAATTAAAAAATATAAAAAATATATTTTAATATATTTCTAAACGAAAAATACTTTGAAAAACAACCGCAACAACACAAACACCCCGGCATCACAAGGCAACTGAAACGCGGTTCGAACCAAGTTGAGTGTGTCTGTTTGTGAGGTGTGAACAAACATGCAATGAGTCTACAGGATTTATCAGCATTAAATTCACACTTGATAACCGAGTTCAACTCTTGAGCTGGTTTGGCTAGCCAGTAGTTCAAGTATGCGGAGTGTAGCCCAGCTGCAGCCTTGATAACCGCACAGTTGAGAGAGGGGGTTAGTTCAGGCAGTAAGGGTTTTTCTTTTCTTTTTTTTGATGTTTTTTCATGTATATAAAGCCCATGCATTGATGAACATGGAGACGCTTTTTCCATCTAGCGCAGTATGGTTCTGAGTCATGCCAATACAAAATCCTTTATGAGAGAAAAATGCTAATTGCAAAGCCAGATATGATACGACCGATATACTAGCTAGTCGGGTACACAAGGACATGATACAGTAGCTTCACTGATTCCACTGCCTGCAAAACCTGCAGTAGACTCTGCAATTGTGGGTGATTGGAGAGTAAACAAGATGGGCTTGAGAAAGTTAGAGGGCCAAGTGAGGCGTTCAGCAGGGAGGAGAATTCTAGTATTTGCACTGAGTTGAGGGATGCTATGAAGTCAGAAAAATAAGAAAGTCGAAGTAATATAAATTAAAAGTTTAATAATTTTAATTAAGGTTGTAAAATATAATTTATTTTATTTTTTTATATATATTTTAAATGAAAGTTTTTCTAATTTAAAATTTGAACAGATTACTTTATACTTGATTTTTTTTATGAAATAAAATGGGATAATAAAATTCAAACTCTTAACCGTCATATCAATAAAATTCTAATACTATATTAAAAAATTATTTTACTTAATAATTTAAATTTATAAATGAAACCCAAGATATATTTATATTATTATCTAATATATAATAATATATAAGTACCCGGTGATGATATAACGATGTTTGGATTCCTTCGGTGATGTGTAGTTACAGGGATGCAGGCTAGTAATATTTATGGCACTATCGATGACATATTTACTATTTTCAGACTTTGTTTTAACGGTAAAAGAGCTTTTGACCCACTCGCACAATTAAACTCCCATGGTATATTAAATTAATATATTTTTAATTTTTAAAAAATATGTTTTACAATAAAACATCAAAATAATTAAAAACACTAAAAAAAAAATTCATTTTTAGCAAAATAAAATAAATTCATTTAAAAAAAAAAACTTTTTGAATGATTTCCAAACAGGCACGTACTCCATCTTAAAGAAATCAAAGAATATTTAATTGATTCTATCCATGGCACATGTATAACTAACTGAGCAAATGCAATGCTGCAATCAGTCCACGCAAAACCTTCAATGCAGTGATGGGATAGAGGCCTCTCCATTGTAGGAAACGAAAAGGGACTACAAGTGGCTTCAGGAAGTGCAGTAGCCTCGCAGGATTGATACAGGGACATCTATTATTGGAAGCCAGTAGGGATCTGAGGCTGGAGCAGGGTCTTTAACTATACATGCCACGAATTGCTTATGAGAACAAGTCTTTAAATATACATGCCACGAATTGCTTATGAGAACAAGGATGACAGATAAAAAAGAGGAAACGAGCATGAGAGTTCTTGAAGCCAGAGACTCAAAAGGTTGTAAAAATATGATGGGCAACAGAAGCAAGGAACTGAAGATGTTATACATAGAGAGTGCGTAGCCTGCCCTGACCACGGTTCTGTATTTTTTCACATATGAAACTCACATTTACATTCCTTGAAGTTATATTCATGATGTGTTTCATACCGTAGATGTCATCAAGTTTGAGGCTTCAAAAGAATGATAACACGATGATGCCCAATTCGAGTCTCGCTAATGCGACCAAGGTGGCGAAGAACCTGTAAAACACCAGAATGCACGGGTATGATATTTCACAAGTAAACGAACTTGACGGGTATATGAATCTATTGACAATGTTTACCATTTTATGCTGTCAAAATAACAGCATAACAAGTTTCCAAGAATTCTAAGTTTTGGATCTATTTCCCTGATGCCAAGTAAACCATGTGTCAAAGTGCATGCCATGCATCTGACAAATTTACACTTGATATAGAAAAGGACCTGTAGTTACTTTTATTTGACTTTCTTAAGCATGCAACTAGTCATTGTATTCTATGATTTGATGGTGAGTAGAAAAATTATCTAGCAAAAGGTGAAAAAGAAAGGAGGAATAACTTACAGTCAAAATCGCTTTTCCTGTATTGTCAAGCTTCAAGCTAGGTCCTTTTATGTCAGTTTCAAGAAAAAAGTGTTTTCCCTTTATTGATTCTGTCATCGCAATATCCCTTAGTTCCTGTAGTGAGGGAGATACTAAAATCAACTACATATAACAGTCAGTTTGCCTATGAATACAAAACAATGTTAAATGCCAACTATTTGAAATAAATCACAGACACGTCATGTAGTTTTGACTACGCATGTTTTTTTACGGAAGCACCTCCTAGTTTAGGAAAACCTTATCGTGCAACAACTCATGAGGTAACTGCTACTCAAAGAACCATTTAACCTTCATAGGGGAACATAGATAAAGAAATTTAGTTTATGCTAACCAGCAGTAAAGTTCACTTACCAATGCTTTTTCCCAGAGATTCTCTGCCAACTTCACAACGGAAAGTTCAAAAAAATCAGAATAGTTGCAAAATTAAGCATGCGCTAATGGAAGTCAGATAAAAGTATTGATTTGAGACCTTCTTCTTTGGGGCTGCAATAAGCTGAGAATTTGAATCGGCATATGCCGCCATGTCATTAATAGCTGCATTGACCTTATCTAAGGTGAGCCTTCCTCTCATGTATCTGCAATCAGCAATAGCAATGGAGTTGGTCGGGAGCTTTATAATAAGAATCCCAGACGGGACTCTTCAATCCCAACATTTCCCCGCTAATCTATGTTATGAAACCTCATATACTTGCCTCGATTTCAGTATCTATGCAAAAAGTATTCAGACCAAGATGGTGCCACTCATCAAGTTGAGACACAAGTGTAAACAGTAGTCCTATACTTGCAGAAATATACTACTACTGTTTTGTGTGAAATTTAATATGTCATTTGAAAGCTAGAGCCATGTCGAAGACTCAAAACAGCGCCCTTGCTCGCAGTGACTTGTCAAGGAATGACACTGTGGCATGTAAGTAGTCTATGAATGGAATCATGGATTCATCAAAGAAAAATATAATTAGAAAGAAAAGAGATTAACTTACGAAGATAGGGAATCTAGCTCAGCAGAAGTTATATGCCACAATGGTGGAGAGCTACGACCCTTTTTCTCCTGGAATTTAACAAAATTTAGATCGGTGATTTAAATAGTTCCCTCGCACTCAAGCTACAGCACAGATTTATGAAAATTATAGCAACTGAATACTCGTAAATTATTGTCCCCTTGTCTCATTATTCATTAAAGTTCTTCCAGGTTCATTAAATTCAAAATAAAGAATGACAGTGAGTTTATTGGTCTGAGCCATACAAAACGTCAATAATCCGTATCCCCGTAGATTTAAAGATTGAAATTAAAAGGTAAATTTTCCATTACAAGCACATACCTTGTGTGTTACTACAGGCTCCTCCTCAGGTTTCAATGGACCAAAACCAGGAAGTTGATTAGATGCTTCTGGCAGAATGCTGACAATACATAATAAATAAGCACATTTGCAGCTCAAAATCTTATACTCTCAGACCTATAATATACGCATAAAAACACCAGTACCTTCTATTATTAATTTCCAGATTCGAGAAGGTTGTTCTTTCTGGCACATGTACAGACATACTTTGCAATTTTTTCTGCTGCCTTAGTGATGCTTCAATTAGTTTCTGATTCCATAAAACAAAACAAACCCAAAAACAATTACAAACACAGAATATAAATGCATGCTTAATTAACATAACTAAGACAGCCCCCCTCTGTTTTATAACCCTACAGACAGTAAAATTCTATTTTATTCAAGTTTTTTTCTTCGAGATCATGTTGTATTCCACTTAAATAAACCACAGTGATTGTACTGAGCCTAATTAGTTAATTATTTAAGCCGTATATGACTTCCAGCAAAATCAATTTCCAAAAAAAAAATTATTGTTTCTTCTTTTTTTGAAATCATGCATGGTTCCAATGCCTCTTAAATTCTCTCGATTCCTTTACATTCAAACAGAGCAGAAAAATTATAATCATAAATAATTCAACTTAACCTAGATTATTAACCGTGATCAGATGAAACTCGATTTCGATAATTCAATTTTACAATCAACGAAACAAATCCCTAACTGCAAAAACAAAGACATGAAAAATCAGAGAGAAGGTGAAGTACTTTAGCTTTAGGGATCGCCAAAGTCTCCTCACGCAAGCGGTCTTTGATAGCTTGTACTTGCAGCTCCATCGCCTTCAATGCTGCGTCCACCGCCTTCAAATCGGTGACGCTGCTTGCTGGATACACTGCACGAACAAAATAATCCAGTTCCGTATTTAAGAAAACGAAACACAAAATGTCACAGGAGAGTATTATATGGAGTTTGGTGACTCACTGTTTCGGGCAATAACGAGTTCTTGTAACTCAGCGATTCGAGTATTGAATGAAGAGATCAGTGAATCGAGTGAAGAACCAGCTTGCTTCACATCCATCTCTCTCTGCAGGATTAGGGTTTCTCTCGATAATTTTGCAGTTTCTCTCTCTGGTGTTTGGATTTGTATTTCTAGGATTTAAAAATGATTTTGGAGGGAATGGATATTTTGTTTTCAAATATTTTGGGATAAACGCAGTCAAGGGAGCCGTTTTATGAAAATTAGTTTTCTTGTAAACATGGGCAGGTTTGTCAGGTAAACAAGAATAATAAAATCAAATTAAATTTACCGACTCAATCAAGTGGTGTTTAATTAATGAAAACTTTTCTTAGTGGACGGGCGGGGGGGTTAGAATTATCACTAAGCTTGAGAAACATTATTGAATATTTGAAAATTTGTGGCGGGAGCAGGCAATCATTTTTTAAGCACAAAAATAAAAACGAAGTTGAAGTTTAAGGACCATAGTGGATTTTAAAAAATGGACAATCCTAAGAGCATATATCAAGGGAGATGTTGATTTGAAAAGTAGGTTGATTTCATAAGTATTTGGAGTTAAAGTTGAACCTGTTTTTAATTTAAATTTAATTATTTTCACTTTTTTTAATGTTTTTAGATTGTTTTAACATGTTAATATCAAAAATAAATTAAAAAAAATATATATTATTTTAATATATTTTAAAGCAAAAAAAATATTTAAAAAAAAAACAATTACTAACACCCTCAAATAACTTTTTAAGTGGTGAAAATATGAATCTTTTGCTTATATATACTCTAGTTGTGAAGAGTTATCTTGTTCTTATTTGGTTCTTGTAAAGAAAACCAAAAGAATTGTTGGATCAATGGCAAGGTGTACTAGATGAAGAAGAAAAATCGTTGCTATGCGGGGTTATGGCTTGTAGGGGAAACATAATTATATTTTTTATAAGTCAATTTGATTTAATCGTGTGTCAATTTAAAGTATAATTGTATTTAGGAATTAATTTTATCAAGCACTTAAATGGTAAAACAATTAAGTTTATAACTTAATTCATGTTTAATTAAGAATATTGAAATTTTCAGAGACCAAATTTAATTCTTACCAAGCCAATTGGATGAAATCAAGGGTAAAAATGAAGAAAATTAAAAATATAATTGTTAACTGAGGGTCAAATTGCATAAATTCAAGACCAATGTAAAGAAGCGTAAATTAGAGGTTGCTATTCAAGTTTTTTAGGGGGGTGAAATTTCATTAATTTAAAATTTCAAGGTCAATTAAAGGCCAAATTAAAACAATTATAAATTAAGGGGTCAAAGTACATTGGTGCTTTTCTACAAGATTTGTAGGGGGGACTACAATGTTCAACGGTCTAAACAGTTCAAGCACATCGTTGTGAAAGAGGAAAAGAAAACTCATCGCTGCATGCAATTAGCAGTCGAAAGGTCACCATCCTTATTTTAAAAATAGCAAAGGAGACATAACTGGAACGCGAAGGGAAACAAGGAAAATAAATAAATAAACATTTAGAAAACATACAAATATTGAAAACAAAAACAATGAGTTAATTGTCAATTGCGACCTCTCCCTCTCCGCCTCCAGCAACAATAATTCTATATATCTTCGTCATTAGTGCCGCTAGCCACAATTTTAAGCTCATCGTCGGTGACAGTGGCTACTTCTTCTTCCTCTTCGACAGTTAGCCACCCCAACAACACCTTTTTCTCTCTCTTATCACTGACAATTTCTTCATCCCCATTGGCAGCAACAACAACAACTGTAGTTCTTTTTCGGTAACCATAACAACTGCAATCCTTCCTTTTCAACCCCGAAAACACTTTTTTTTCTCTCTTAACACTGACAATTTCTTCATCCCTATTGGTAGCAACAACATCTGCAGTTATTTTTCTGTAACCAAAACAGCTGCAATCCTTCCTTTTCACTTATGGCGATAACAATGCTAACAACCCAATCTTCTTCTCCTCGACTGGTAACTTCAGCATTTGGTTCTATTCCCTTCAATAGTCAACCAATATCCACTTTTTGGCATCACTAACCATCCATTTTGCTGCTCCATCCACCAACCACAGCTTACAGCTCCCGTATACGACTAGCAATAGTCCTTCCTTGCCATTAACAACCGCATCACCCTCTCTATGTAGTGACAAAAACCATTGCAACATCTTTCTTTCTTTTCACATGGCCATCACCGACCATCATTCTCGTCATTAAAGCCACCTTTAGCACTAACTTGATCATTTTTATACGGTAAAAGCAACATGTGGTCTTGTTTTTCTCTTCTGATTGTTACTGTTCACTTACAAAATGAACAACAAGAAAGACTAAACATTATGTATAACCTAACATGAGAAGGCTATTGGGCCAAAATAGGTCACCAAGACTGGGTTGACCTATTTTGTCGAGCCCTCTCCAATTCGAATATGTTTTTTTAAATAAAATATAAAAAAATACATTTTAAAAAAAACAAAAAACAAAAAAAAATTGTTTTTGTGTATACGATCAAATTCTAAAATTTCCCAAGCATATTTTTTGTAAAATACTTTCATCTTTTCTCATGTTTTTTTTAAATGAGATATTGTAACCAATATACGATTATCTATTAGAGTTCAACAAAAATATCAAAAAAATTTCAACAATCATTTTGTTCTTTTTTGCAAACTTTAAGTATTGAGGTATAAAATTATATTATAAAGTACACGTATAATATTAAAAGTACAATAGATGCAATGCTAAAATTCGGACATTAGAACGGTTAGGTTTTGGATCTAATGAGGTAGAGATTTTCTTCACGAAAAAAAATTAATTTCTACATTTAGAAAAGATCAACAAATCAAAATATAGCCTAGATTAGTCTCGGGAGGTGATTTTTTTCCTCATTCAATAATTTAACAATATAACATAGAAAGATTAATTATTCACACCAAATTCTAAAATGGATTCATGATTTTGCATTTTTCTTTTGTTTTTTTGAGGTTTTTTAACTTGATAAATTAGCCTTTGGTGATTTTAAAATATTTACAAGTTTTTTTTTAATATACATATAATAAGCTGAAAAAGTTTTTCGAGTAAAAAAACTCATGATTCTCTTACCATCACAATAGCGGCAAAATTCTAGGAAGCAAATAATGTACTAGTAGATGATGTGTTAGTTATTTTCTTAAATGCACGAGGGTGATATTTAAATTAATTAAGTTATGTTGGGACAATTATCATGTAATTTATTTTTAAATCTAGGTTAAATAAAAAATAAAATTGAAAGTTTTAAGATAATTTTACTATATCAAATTTAATAATAATATTAAGTAGCTTGATTTTTTTTACAGTCGTTTTTTTTTTAATTATATCGCGAACATGTAAATAAAATGAGTTCGAGTCCAAATTGAGTACCCCGTGAAGTTCCCAAGGAAATTTGTCTCAACTAGGTCTCAAAGGCTGTATCAAAAATCAATCGAGTCCCCCATCTGTTCCCGTCAATGAAATCCATCCAAGATTTCAGCAAAGAATGATGTCTCTCTTTCTTAAAATTGTGTTTCCGTAAAAAAAAAATAATGCAGAGCAGAGACGGAAAACTTCCAGAATTTCTCAGTGCTCCAGGGACTTAATCGAGACAAATTATTCTTTAAGACTCTCCTAAGAGACCATACCGTTTGGCGATCTTCACGAGGGTTACAATAACTACTTAGGATTTCACTATGCGACGCGCAGTACAGAACGCGCGCAATACATTTGACAACTTCACTATCTCTATTATCTATCAAAACACCCCCGTGTGTGTATATATATATATATTTTTTTTAAAAAAAACCTGCATGCTCAAATTTTTTTGACCTAATTTAATTTTATCTGCTTTAAAGTCTTATTAATTATATCAATTTCCATGGCGTCTTCCTCGTTTGTAGAAATTGAGCGGTTCCATTTGATACCGGTACTGTCAGTAACCTGTCCATGCCACCGTCCTCTATTATCTAAAAAATCCCTAATTCTCAATCGAAAGAAACTCAATTTCGACCTCCTCTTAAATGGATCCAAAACCGCAGTTCCGGTTCACGCCAAGAGCGCGACGGCGAGGCGGTGGTTAATTACGTCAGTGGCCAGAGCTGAGGCTGATAGCGTCGACGAAGACAGTGGCAAAGAGGTAATAAAAATGTTTATATATATATATATATATATATATATATATATATATATATATATATATATATATATATATATATATTCGATGCTCATTGATTACTGGGAATTCAGCAACTAAGTTTATTCTACCAACTTTTAGACTTTAAATTATGTTGTGGAAGACGGGTGGGAGTGGGTGAGGTTGAGGTGAGGTATTGTATTTTTTGATGGAAAAATTGCCATGTAAAGTAAAGCTGAGCCTGAAATCACTTACCATCACCATTGCTCAATGCCAAGGCAATAATATAGTTAAGCTATGAAACAGAAATTTTATCTGACAAGAACACACCCGCTTCCTACTTAGTTCCGAAGTCAATAAAACAAAATGCAGCAAATGACCCTTTTTCATATTTCTACATCCAAAGTTAGTCTGTGGGTGAATCAAGGAATTGCTATTGTATGGCACATAAAGAATACCCTCCTGCCTTATGACCTGGAAGTGCCAAGAGTTGCTATTTGTTATTACTCATAATTCTTTTCACTTCTGTATCATTCATGATGGAGAGTATTGCGTGGTGGAAGTCTCTGCTAATTTCTAGGACTCCGAGTTTGAAAGGGTTCTGGTTGTGTTTGTTATCATTAGCAATTCTCTAGGATGGTAACATTATGGCATTTTGTTTTATTGATGTGATAGCTTTATGAGATTTTATGTTTGCCCATGTGATTGGAAGTGCTTTAATACATGCAATCTGTGTTGCAGATTTATTTTTTGGATAGTAAATGTCTTGCACACCTCAAGTGTCTTTCCTGCTGTAAAATCATTTTAGAATCCTTGTCAGGTTCCAACGATTTTACTACTTGCTAGAGATGCCTCTGCAGAACGGCAAGCATAAATTTGACAAAGGGGCCTGGGTGTTAATCTCTAAATACTGGAATTGCTAAAATTGTCTCTTTCATCAACAAAATCACTGGCAGATTCAAGTGTGCTAATTTTCAAATTGGAAAAAGGACATTGTTTGGGTACAAAAGAGGTTTTTCATAAGTGGCATATTTTGCCACATCTTCCACCATCCAAGTTGAGAGTAATATGTGATTTACAAGCAACTTATGTTATGCATGGTGCCGTACAAAGAAACTAGTGAATTTGGGATTTCAGGATACTTAAAAGTAAATTTAGTGCAGTGTATGTGGATTTTATTATTTATCACGTTCTTTTATTGCCTGTTTGTGAGGTTAAATGAAACTGTTGAAATATTCATGTTATAGGAAGTCGAGAAAGATCATATTTCACCTGCAAAAGAGGATTCTGTTTCACAGCTTCAACAGAAAACGAGTCAACTGAAGAAAAGAATCATTTTTGGACTTGGGATTGGGATTTCTACTGGAGGCATAGTATTAGCTGGAGGATGGATTTTCACTGTAGCTTTAGCAGCTGTTGTATTTGTTGGTGCGCGCGAGTACTTTGAATTGGTTAGAAGTCATGGAATCACTGCAGGAATGACTCCACCTCCTCGATATGTGTCACAAGTTTGCTCTGTTATTTGTGCTTTCATGCCTGTTCTTACCCTGTAAAAACCTCGATGTATCTTTCTTTATTTATATTTTGAGCATGCATTTAACTTATGATACTTGTAGAAATCTTGCAAGTATTAAATTTTTTTGTTCAGTTGCTAATTAGTATTTCTAAAACTTGGCCAGGTATTTTGGTCAGATTGATATTTCAGTGACATTTGCTGCTTTTGTTGTGGCAATGGCATTGCTTCTACAGAGAGGGAATCCTCGTTTTTCTCAGCTTAGTAGTACTATGTTTGGGCTATTTTATTGTGGATATCTTCCTTGTTTCTGGGTGAAGCTTCGATGTGGTTTAGCAGCCCCTGCCTTGAACACAAGTAAGAAGCTGCACTGTTATGCTTATTTAATGATAATGTTAGATTTTAGGAAGCTTATCAGATAATGAATGTGTATGCCATATTGTTTAAATGAGATGTCATATGACATGCTATGTTGATGAATTAAGCTTATCATGATAATGAATGTGTATGCCATAGTGTGACACATGAAAATGAATATGGTATCATGCATTTTATGTAACTCTCCAAATAGAAGTATAAAGACCGAAACAGCATATGGAGCAATCTAAATATGGAGATGTTCACATCCAACTCAAGATTCTAGATTATTGTGCTAGTTTGGCATTAGACTTTAGTTCATGGACAGCCATGTCAAACCAGTTTGGGTTCTGTGGGCCTGCATCCAAGTGTGAATTGACAACAAGAGTCTTCACCTGTTATAAATGGAACATGATATTGGCTTAGGAAAATGCATGGACTTCTCCAACCACATTTAAGTTTTTTAGGAGTACCTTCAAGCACTAGTTATATCTTACATAAAACAACCTATTCCCATATTGTGAGCCCGGTTCTCCTATATGCATATGTGAGGCCCGATTTAGGACTTGCTGCTTTTAGCAAAGTGATTTTCATGAACTTTTTATTTTTGGCAGGAATAGGAACAACATGGCCTGTTCTTCTTGGAGGGCAAGCTCATTGGACTGTGGGTCTTGTAGCAACCTTGATTTCTATGAGCAGCATCATTGCAGCTGATACATATGCCTTTATGGGCGGCAAGGTACTAGATTGCTGTTCAGCTGAGTTCTATTTTCTATTAGAATGTTAATGGACAAGTATTGTTTAACAGTTAACACATTTGATGTTATATAAAAGTTTCTATTTCAATGGGCATTCATGAGAAGCTTACGACAGATAAGCAAAGATTGCTTCTGATTTATAGTTTCCATATTGGTACACATGCTTTAAATATCTAAAAATCAACCTAGGCACGGAAGTGCTGTATGTATATGTGTTGGATATCTCGTAACATAAACTCATGAGTCTGTCAATCTTTCATCATTTGCTGAAGTTGTGGCTTCTGCAGCTCTGAGCTTTTAGCAATTATGAATCCTTTTGTTTTTCTGGATTTAGCCGTCAGTTTTCAAGGAATTACCGAGTTTGTAAATCAATAAAAAAATAGAAAAGAAAAATCTTGCAGTGGTTTGTGGACATAAATACAAACTGTAGCATCATGATATGATGCTTCTTTCCAGAAAATAAATATGGAGGTCAGTTTCAATGTCTTATTATTCCTCACAGAATCTACACGCCTTTCTTCTTTGAGTTATGTAGAAAGATGTTGATATTCCATTAATAAGGTGGTTGGATACAAGAATGTGATGAGCTTTCTCTAGAACCTGCATTTCTATCTTTTATTTGTTTTGAAATTCTCTCTTAGTCCTATCAACAAAGCAGCATGAGATAGTTTTGCTAATCCGATACAGGCATTTGGCAGGACACTCCTAACTAGAATTAGTCCAAAGAAGACATGGGAAGGAACATTTGTAGGCTTGGGTGGCTGTATTGCCACTTCGGTGGTACTATCAAAGTTTTTTTGCTGGCCAACATCCTTGCTAAGGTATTCACAAACCTTTGATCAAAAGCAGGACCAGTATGCTCTCTCATTTTTATACTTTTCAGTCCATTATTCACGTGTCTCAACTCCATAGAATTGGAGGCTAATAAAAATTATCAATTATGTAGCAGAAATGTTGTATAACCTTCACCATGATAACTATGCATGAATTTCTCACTGATTGATCTTAGTGTATAAACAAGGTTCATGGATTTATTATTTGAAATCTCAATTTTTTAAATCTCGAACCATCACAAAATAAAATTATGAACAATGCAAATGAACTAGGAGGAATGTTGGGTGTGCTTTCTTAAATAAACTGTTTTTGGTACCTGGGAATGAGACATGAATTCATATTTTAATTAAGTGTTGCAAGGCTTTGTTTTTGTTATGAGTTATTGCTTTGTTTTTATGTTTAGCTTGTGTCCCTCTATATAGTTGGGGTGGGTTGCTGTTTCAGAAAAAGTGTCTTGGCAGTTCAATTCCCTTCTCTTTTACAACATTTAATTGTAGATATAGATGGCTTCTGGCAACGAACAAAAATGACATGCAGCTTACTTGTAATGAGATTATCTGTCAACTGACTAAAATGTGCAGCTCATTTGCAAATCATTAAATAGAATGAATATGTATGAGGCTATCTATGATTGACTGGCATATGCATCTCATTCACACATCTTGAGAGGTCAATAAGATAAACTGTGGCCACTTCTTTGTTCTTGGACAATAATATCTAAATTTTTTGCCCGTCTTTTGTTAGAACTACTTGAATCAACATAAAATGGTAGGTGAAAAATGCACTATTTTTTGCTGTATGAATTGTTTTTTATGTGAATATGCATCATTGGTAATTTTAGAATTTGTTAATGTGAAACTGACATTCTCTTGATTGGCTTTCAGTGCAATTGCTTTTGGGTTTCTAAATTTCTTCGGATCTATTTTTGGTGATCTCACGGAGTCAATGATCAAACGTGATGCAGGAGTCAAGGACTCTGGGTCTTTAATACCTGGACACGGTAATATGGTCTTGCCCATGCTTTTGTTATCTGACAAGACACCAATTCATTTTCTTCACTCTTTATTGATGTACGGAACCTACCTGACTGCATTTTGTCATGTTACCCCTTTTATTTGAGTTATTTAGATGATTGGTGCAACTTCGTGAGTTTTTTTTTCAATTAATTTTCAATAACAATTATCCTTTCTGTGTGTGCCTGCCTGGCTGTTTCTAGAATATCCCTTAGGCGCTATTTTCCAATCCATTAATCCTATCCTCATGTTTTTCATCTGTCAACTCTTTCAAGTAATTTGTAATATGGTTTAAAAATTGGTCATTACCATCATTTATCAGCATTGTTTTATAGGGTTTCAGTTTTCCTACACATCGAACCTCTTATATTGGTGATTCATATCTATAATGGTCATTATCTTCATGGCAGCTGCGCAAGCATCTCTCACCTGTTATTTTTCAACTTATATAAATTTCCAACCAACAAAATTTCAGCCAGTATGTATCATCTTTACCATTTCTCGTCATCTAAATTTGCATCATTAATCTTTTACCCCTGTACATAGATACTGAACAGATGCTTTTTGTTTACTGAGTTCTTTCAGTCTTGATTGTAACTCAAGTTATATATTGCGCCCCCCCCCCCCCCTCTTGATTTGTCTAACATCTGATATTTCCTGCAGGTGGGATACTGGACAGATCAGACAGTTACATTTTCACCGGTGCACTTGCGTACTCCTTTGTTAAAACCTTCCTGCCACTTTATGGAGTTTGAGGTAGAAATTCTTTATCAGCACAAGAGCAGAGAAGAGAACAGAGCCAAAGCTTTCTAGGTTTTCTTAACTCCAGAAATCCAGGAGCATGAACAATCCCATACATGAAAGTAAGGATTTGTGCGGGGCAGATGAAAATAATTTTTGTTCTGAAAACCTCAGAGAAGGATGATGAGGCTAAATTTGCAACTCTACCAGGTCTCTTCAATTCTCCCTGGAAACCTTGCATGAGAATGCTTTTCTTATATACTAATGTTTCAATTTTCCCTTTACTTCACTGGTTATTCATGCATTGCGTCCCTCTGCATTACCATGGATTTAAGTTTATCTCTAGGATAGAGCTGCTTTCCTTAGGGAATAACATTTTATTGATTTCATGCAAGGCAGCCCTCACCAGAGTTGATGCGAGTATTGCTGAGCAATAATGATGTTCATAGTTCATTCATTCTCCTAGGTCCAATACCGTTTCCATTTCGAACATGATACATTAAGTCAACTGCATTTCCAAACCATCAAAATTCCCATTTTATTCACATGAACATTGAACTCTACAAAAATTGTCATTGATCACAGAGCCTAAGCTAGCCATCATTATAATTTTAGCTATTGCGTAGCCGGTAGAATTTCTCTCCATAAGTCCTGGAAGGACTGGTGCAAACCATGCAGCATTGAGCACTTTGTTTGCCATCGATGCAGCCGAGTTATAACTAGATTTTGTATTCTGTTGTATTCCCATTATAAAGCCTGCAGAATGGTGACCCTGACTGAGATCATCCAGTTTTTGCCCCCTGAACTCGTGGATCTTCCAGCTGGAAAAATAAAAATTTCAGACACGTTTATTCTCGTGTTTGCCACTCCTGCAGTAGTTTTCCGGCAGCATGGAGACTGTTGGACATATTAAATACATCAATTAAGTAATCCAGATGATAATGAATAAACTTTTAATTATTTCAAGTAATAATTGCGAGGATGAGATTCAGTTGACCCGGTCGCTTCTGTAGCGTGAAGGTCCAATAGAATGCATTTTATTTCTTTGAATGTAGACATCTCTCTCACGGGCTCTAATTATTTCAATGGACACCACAGATCATCTGATGTTAAATATACAAAAAAAATAAGTTAAATTCTCATTCGAGATTTTCTTGTATTTTTTATAATCTACCTGGATTAGACAGTTAACATGGTGCTTTCAATAATAACTCTGCTATGTACAGCATGTCCAGTTTCCAAAATACTTTCTTAATTTAAATCTAAAAAAATATAACCACAAAACGATTCCAATACTGATCATTGTAATAAATTAATACTGATGATTAATCTTGGTGGTTACGACAATGACTATTGATAAAACACAACAAGGCCATGCCGTCCATTCCAATTCTAAAACGACGTGACACCAACAATTTATCTCACATTCTCACTCAGCTTCAAGTTGTTGACCAGCAGATTTTTGTTTACACACTCACTTTTCTCATCGAAAGTAATATGGCTTCAACCATGTTAATCTAGAAAGAATTCAAAGAGGCCCACAAAGGACAACCCTAAAAGAAATCCCACCAATCTATAGTTGTTTGCAGAGGCAAAATGAAGTCAATATCATTGCTTCTTCAACCTTTTAGTGCCGTCCGAATTATCATAAAAGCGAGGAAAATCAAGTCACGGTGACTGCCCATAGCCGAAAGAGCTCTACCAGTACTGCAATCCATTGCTTTCCAATTATTTCTCAAGGCAACCACCACATAAAGACATGGTCCAAAGAGGTCTGAGAGTCGCAAGTTCTTGTGATTTCGTGTGGACTTGTTTGTTTAATTTCTCCCGCTTGGCCATTTGTATGCTTCTGCTTTTAATCCTCTATCCAATAATGGATAACACATGGCATGCCTGGAATGTCTAACCCACGGCATGTTCGTCCGCATCCTTTTTTATTTCCTTTCGCTTTCTCTTTGTACTTTTAAAATAAAAGATTTCTAAAACCCACCAGTTCCTCGCACTAGTCTGGCTTACACTCCTCTTAGTTTAGTTTTTTATGGTCTCGATTCATCTTCTCTTTGGAAATCTTGAAAGAATTGTCTCACACGCATGTTTTACTGAATTCGCATTATATATATTGATTTGCTAAAATTTGATAGCGCCGATGGGGCTGGCAATTTGCATGTATTTCAGGGATTAATGACACTGCAGATTTCTAAAGAACCAACTATGGCTGCTTATCATAAAATTAGAGCAGAAAAATAATGCATGGAACGACAAATTTTCACGGAAGCTTGCGAATTGTAATAGACATGGTTAACTCCTATCCAGGTTACCCAGCTGGGAAAGAAAATTCGAATAGGGTGGGAAACAAGTGGAATACTCTCCTTGCTCTTCTTTCTTTTTGAATAATTTTTCCCTAATTTATTTTTCTGTAGCTTCACCTAGTAACGAGACTGGATGCATGATGATCTCATCAATATTTAAAACACGCATTTCCCTTTAATTTTATCAGAGCATTGACAAAAAAACAAGGAAGAAACAATAAGAATTAAACCAGGCTTGACCAAATATTATTTTTTAGGAGAAAGAATGAGAAATAACCAAGGAGGAGGAATAAAAAAGAAAGACGACATGAAAATGACATGAGAAATGAAAGCTGGGTTGACCACGATGAGATAACCATAAAACAAAAGGACGGAGATAAGACAAGAAGATGGGGATAGAAAGAAAAAACAAAACCCTTGGCTTGGAAACTAGCCAACAAATCCATGCAAAAGTCCCCGTGGAGCTAAATTTCCACCAAATATATGAGGCAGGGAGTCTTAAGCATGAAGAGAGGTGGGAGACCAATAGGATCATTTGGGTTTTTGTTATCGGAGGGCCTACCTAAGTGGGGCTTTTGACAAGTATGAGTGCTTATTTACCCTAAAAAAAGGCAAGCATGAGTGCCTACTTTTTGGTTTTTGGAGAGAAAATATGTGGGATTCAAAGAACGCGTTGTTTCTAAGCTGCATAAAGAAAGGATAGAAAGAGTGAAAATAAAAACAATGAAGGGAGCTTAAAGAAGAGTTTGGGAAGATATGGTTGGCAAGCATCTATAAAAGTATGTATAGAAAGAGATCAACGACAAGGAAAAGATTGCATGGATTTTTTATGCACCCATATCTTTTGCTTCTCTTTTCATTGCCTCTCCCATTTGTCTTGGATGCTCACAAATGTTTTTCGCGTTGGCCATACTTTGTCCTTTGATTTTTTCTCTTCACTACTAACGTACTTTAAATCTCGAATTCTATGAGAGGATTTGATACGAGAATTTCCTAGTAAATATTATACTTTGAGTGTGAATTACTACGTGACCCTTTTTTTTTTTAAAAAAAAACAGTTATAAATATTAAATAAAGGTGTCAACTGTCGTGCCCAATCACAAATATATGACAACGAGTTCCTTTGTGAAATTATTAAAGCTGGAATATTGTGCATTCCGCGTCAAACAATCTTTTGAAATGCAAAATGGAAGAATCTATTTTGTTTAATTACTATAGCACTTGTACAATTACAAAATAGAAAGAGACGTTATCACTCCGAAATAAAAAAACAGGAAGATTGAGTTCTCGATCTACATAAGGAGGGATAAGATTCAGGTAACATAAATATGAGGAACCTTTGCCGTAAGAAAATAAATAAACAAGAAACTATAACTACTGTACTTTTATTCTATTCCAGAGGCAATTTTTTTTTTTTTATTAACGTGGATGTCCAGGTTAATTTATGCGTATCTCGATTAATCTCATAGATTTTAAAATTAATGAATATGTAAATTTTTAGTGATAATCATATTGACGATTAGAAGACTTAAAATTGAGACCACGAGATGATTAAACATCTTAATTTCAAATTTTTATCATTAGACCATCAACTAAATGATTTATAGAGACTATCAGTTCTTGAATTTTATAACCTTGCACGCACCAACATGAGTAATTATGTATAGATCAAGCACCCATATCATGACTACAAGGGACGATGATGCATTTTGTAAAGGAAAAGTATTTAATTAATTAATACTTGTATTTCAATAAAAAGTCAACTTATTTCGGTTAATGAATATTTCTATAGATTTATTCTTTCATAACAAAAAGAAGCGGCGATTGGCTATAGATCTATAAAATCCAAGTATAGTATTGAAGTTTCGATATCCTTCATCCATATGCAATGGGATCCCATTGGTTATCTAGTAAATTGATGGATTTTTTTTTAGATGAACCAAGAACGGATGACCAATTAGGGTTTAGGGTTTCGTTAATGACCCACCAAAAAGTTTTTGGAGATAACAAAAGCTGGCCACATCTAGCATATTTTATTCTGCTAATTCTATAAAACCGTGACTTTACAATCCCACTTGCTATTCATAACTCATAATGCATACTGCGATACATGGTATCTAATTATTTACTAAGAGTTTGGGATGCAAACAAGTTTCCATAGAAACTATTTTAAAGCAAGTGTATAGCAAATTACAATCAACTGTTTGTGCTGATTAATTGTCTGCGAAGATAGAATGAATAGATCATATAAATATTTATAATAAAGTATAATACTATATATAAAAAATCAAGTTATGCAGTAAAATATGTGTATTTATAGTCAAATAATAGAAGAAGAGGCTTGCACCTCAGATTTTTTCAAACAGGTGGATGTGTGCTCAAATATTATAATTGATTTTGTTGTTGTTAAGGTAGCGTTGGGAAGAAAAACAAGACGCAGAAAACGGGAATATGGAGATGGCAACACTAGGGACATGACTGATTTGTGTTTGGAGAGGTATAATTTTGTGTTCCCTTCTTTGTTTAGCGACAGGAGATGCGATGAAACAAAATACAATATATATATATATATATATATATAAGACACACACACACACTTACTTATAATGCATTTCTTTTATATATGTTGTGCTTGGCATGTGTTTAAACAAGCTTTGCAATTTCTTTTGGATATCTTTTAATGAATAAATTTTCTTCACTAAATAAAAAAATAATTTATTTTCAAGTGTGTGCATTAATTTATGTATTCTCTTCATATCTAAAAGTTGGAATACTGGAAGAATATGAAGCTTTTAAGAAATTATTCACCGTATGGGAAAAATATATGTTTTAACCTTTCCTTCTCCATTTAAATGTTTTTTTTTTTAAATATTATACTTAGCAAACGAACAAAAAAGGGAATTTTTAAAAAACCTTTTGGGATTCAAGTCTCGATAATTGAATTCTAGCTAGAAAATGAGTTTATGAAGATTTTCTCTAAAACAACCAAACTTCACCAAGCCATTTCATCTCCCTTAAAATCAACTCTTAAGTTTAATTAAAAGAAGAAGAAGCAATTCATCTAAGCAAAACTAACCAATGTGTTTCCAAGAAATTATCCGTTTGCAATCTTAGTTTATCCACACATTGGCTTGGGTTTGCAATCTTAGTTTATCCACACATTGGCTCGGGTTAGCTCAAGTTAAGCCACCTAACCCTTGATTTATACTCTACCCATAATCAATCTTTAAATTAGATAGTGATAATCATTTTTATTTACACATTGATTTAAGTCAACTCAGGTTTCTTTTTTTTTACCTATGACTCATGTTTTATCCCGGGTTGACTTCTAAATTGAATTTTAAAGCTATGATAGTAGCTATTTTCACATAACATCGATATCATGAGAACTAGGTTCTTCTTCAAAGTTGAGCTCATCATAATTGAATTTTTTTTCTAGGTTGAGCCCGACATAGTATATATGATGGTGAGTTTTTAGATCTTTGATAATTTTTAGACTTGTTAAATTTAAATTTTTCAGAGAGTAAATGTAAGAGTTAAAATACGTCAAGTAGTTGTTATGTCATGTATTTTTCTAATTAATTTTTTAAAAAATATTTTCTGCATTTTTGAGAAATGAATGGTTTCATCAGGTAATCGGTTCCCTTGTTTTAGCAGATAATATCGAAGGATTCTCGTCCAACATTATTAAAAGGAAGGGACATTGTAACAGGCACTTTCTGTTGAACAAGTTTATTTATTAGCTCATCAGGTCCCTAACTCCCAGGAGGCTTCTTGAAGACAAAAGTGCTTACCTCATTTCCTTAATGAAAAGTTATGAATCCGTATACTTTTCCAAGGAAGGGTGTTTTTCTTTTCCATCCTTTTTTTTATTTAGAGCTTAAAAAAACCCTTCTGCTTTTCTAGGGTTACACATCTGCAAGATGCTTGCAGGGCTCTCTCCCCCTCCCTCTCTGCTACCCTCCGAATCTGCTTTTCAGCTCTTGAAGTGACCCGAGGCAACATTGATTAGGGTAGGGAAAAGCCTCTTTTTTAACACATCTGCTCATGTGCTTTCTCTTTCTGCTCTTGAATGGGCCACCTGCGGGACAAAACAAACCATGCATACGCATAAAGATCATTCTGCACTTGCAACTTGAGGGCGATCACTTGCCATCCTCATACTAAGTGCTAGCTAGTATTAGAATTATAAGAAATTCTCTCTCTCTTTTTTTTTTTTGTCCGAAACCAGTACCCAGAACATTTTATTAAATATATTAGACTGGTTCAAAACAAAATGTAATTAAATCAGTAAGAAAGACAACTAGTTCTTGAATAAGTGCTCGTCATGAAGTTTAACTAGATCTTTAGATAAAATGTAGGATAAACTAGCAAATCTAATATGTGAATGGGAAGGTTTTATCCCGTTCATTTTTTAACAGTAACTCTCCCACAAAAACAACTGTATTTTCGCAGAGAGTACTGCAACTTTGGCCTTTCTTTTTAGCACATAAAAGGACCAAAAGTGGCTGTGTTAAAAAGAAAGGCCAAAGTGTATGAAAATGCCTCTGGATGGAGCTAGTGAGAGGTTACTGGTCTGAGAAATGGAGCAGGAGATAAGAGCTAGTTGAAATTAAAGACAGTTTTCGACATCTTTTTGATAAATCTGAGCCCCCCGACTCGATTGGAGGTGTTTAGGAGCTTCAAAGTGGCTAGAAAAATTAGACACGAAGTTCTTTGCAGAAATTAGATTTGAGATTTGATTTAGATTTGTTTTTCTATAATCATGAGCCGCTTATTATATTCTTATTTTTATTTATTATATGTTTTTTTTGCTTTTACTTGAACTTCATCATTGTTTATTGGACAAGGATGGTCAAGTGATGCTTGTATACGATCAAACGCTGCATGGTGGTGAAAATTCGTATGGGATGAGAAATTTTGAGAAATAAAATGGTTCTTGCTGTTTCTACTGCTCCTGCTTTAAGACATTCCTTGAGCTGATAGTGACTTTACGTGCAATCTGCGTTGCTGTTTTTGAAAAGCCTGCTTATTTATATCAGCATGATTATTCCCTGTGTTGCTGGATGAACGAATTAATGCTCGAAGTTTTTCTGAAACTTGTCCTGTTATCCTCATGGATAATAATAATTATGATACCTACACACTTACTCGTTTCGGTTTCACTTCTAAACAAGGGATGATGAACAACAAGTAAAAGAATCAAAGAAAGCAAAGAACCCATCTGGGTTTGAGAGGTTAAATATTTCTTGTTCTAATGCTGTTTGTTTACAGGGTGTATATAGACTTAAAGTCTCCATCAACTGGTAATAATCATATTAATACCAGTATTAATTGTTAGTTCTGACTAGTCGATCTTGAGCAGGGAGACTAATGATGTTGGTAAAATTATTAGCATCAACAAAGCTCCAAGGATAATTCTCAATTTTTAGAGGATAAAGGTGAAGACATTGGCAGATTTATAAAGGAAAAGCTATAGTTTACCCTCGACAAATTCTATTTTCATACTAGAGAGGAGAGTGTAATATATGAGAATAGTTAATAATTGCTCCTAGAATAAGTTTAATATTATTTATATACTTTAGGAAAATTTTCTCTGGTAGTTGTATGTAATCTCTGGCTTGACCAAGCTTGAAACTAGGATTAATCTTAATTTTAATCAATTTATTCACATGAGATTTTTAATTAATTTTAGTCGAGAACTTAGGAATTTTTTTTATAGTACTTAAGAAATAATTAATCTTATTTTTTAAAGTATATTATAAGAAAATAAACATGTTACTCATAAAAAGTATAAGAATATTTTCATATAAATTTTATTTTCTTTATCCATATCTTCTTTTCTAAATTCAAAACCCTTTTTTCATTACTATAATTTTTTTTTTAAAATCTAATTAAAAAAATATATTTAGCTATTAATCATTTAAATCACTTTTTTGAGAGAAAAAAAATCCCTTGTACAGGTTACCTTCGCGCGGTCAGATCACTATCAAATGACGTTTCACTATGCGATGTGATATATCTAATCGTACAGTAAAATGTAAATGTATCCATCTTCGTTTAGGGTGGACAGGCAGGAGTGGGGGCCACAATCTGCTCCCCTTTTTTATCCGTATATTTTGGATTTTACTGATCAAAGTATAGGTACTCTTGACCGTACACGTGGCCCGACTTAGGATCATGACCCTTCATTCCTCTGTCCTGGGTCCCAATTTGCTTGGTGAAGGAGGGAAGGATATGTATCTATCCCACTTGTCATTTTTTATGTCACTGTCCCCTAGCAATGGCGTGGCATGAGACAAAAGGTCACGATCGTTGGATCCATGTTTGGTACACTCACTGGACTATCGTGTTTTTTTTAAAATAATAATAATAATAATAAATCGCTACAAACTTTTTTATTTACTTTTTTATTATTTTTGAATTAAATGATTAAGAATTAAAATTTAAAGATAAATTCAATGCCATAATTTTAGTTCTCCATGTAGAAAGTTTGATTTTAAAAGTTGAAAAATAAAAAGAAGAGATTTTGAGGCTACTGCTTTTTTTCTTTTAAAGATAAACAATAAAGAGTATTTAGGCTACTAGTTTTAGAAAAGATAAACTAAATATTTTTGAATGGATAATTAAAATTAAATAATTAAATATTAGATTTAAAAATAATTATGTTGAAGGTTATTGCTTTTAAATATATTTAATCTATTCCATGATTTTATATGTAAAAATTGCAGAGAACCACGAAAAAAACACCTGATTTTAAATATATCAAACTATAAGAAAATCAAAAATAAAATCGAGAGAATACGGATCAATTCTAAAAAAATAAGTTCATGATAGGTTTGATCCGTTTCACCTTTAAATGAGGATTAATTCGAATGGATAGATTGTAGATCCGACGATTGGTGAAGATATTGTTGATGAAGATTAATTTATTAACTGGCTGATGATCACTTGATAATTAAAAGAAAAAAGAAAAGGTAAAAGCCCTTTTGTTTATATGGCGGTGGTGCTAGCTCAACGCAAACGCTATTTTGCCAGTTGCCCCCTGCATGGAAGGTAGCTTGGCAGCCATTGCTACGCAAGGAATAAATTTATCTAAAGCCATTCACCCGGCTGTGTCTACTCCTGAAGGCAAGTATACTAATATTTTTGGAATTTAACTATTTACTCATTTTAATTTATAACATAACAAAAATTATAATTTCCCATAACCTGAAAGGGTGGATGAAACGAGACACGTATAATTCATAGCATTTGACTTAAAAAAAAATAATGTATTGATCTATAAATTATAATATTATTATTTATTTATTAAAAAAAAAAAAAGTGGAAAAGGAATTATTTTCTGTCGTGAGCAATTGTGTAGTTATCATGCCACGCATAACAGCTAATAACATGGATAAACAACAGACACTCAATCATTTTAATAACCAATAAAGACAACATGCATGGAAGCTCTCTTCCTGCATGTTTTGTATTGTAATACGGGTTTTTTTTTTTACAAAAATAATAATTTTAAATCTCTTATTAATACATCAAAATCATATAAAAAACACTAAAAAATAAGCAATTGAGTCAATACACTTATACACAAATATAATCATAAAAATATGTCAATTTTTTCTGGCTAGCCCTTAACTTTTTGGATAATGGGGTGCCCTCTGGCTATGGTGAAATGGTAGTAATGCTTTCACAATCGGACCACATCTTTTCTTCAACACTGGACCACAAGGCGCACAATTGAGAGCACAGCTTTTTATATATATAGGCTGTTAATTTGACATAATTGCAAAAAAAAAAAAAAGAAGAGAAAATAGCACAACTTAATCATCCCTAGTTAGCACAATATTATAGGTTGTTAATTTGCAGGGTTATTAGAGTATTAACATTGAGTCCACGGAGGCGACGATTTTCGCTTTTTTATTCAGAGTAAAATGGGTCCAAACCATCTCCCTCACTCTTTTACAAATGCAACATGGAGTTTATCATATAATAATGTGATTGGAGTTCAACTAAAGAGCAATAATAACTTGTGCTAATGAAGATGACGAAAAAGAAACGGACTTAAATAATCATGCAACGGTCCAATGGCACAAGACCCATGTGACTTCATGAGGGGTGGGAATAAAAAAAACAATAGCAAATTCGGTGTATAATAATAATAATACAAGTGTTAGGATGAATAATAAATATCATAATAAAAAAATACAGCCCTCAATACTAAATTAAGTATCGATTGCACCCCTCATAACAGACATTTGGTGAATAATATAAGACTCGTTGATAAAGCTGTGTATTCGTTGCAATCCTTGTGGCCTTCAACAACACAAATCCATGAACCTAGTACACTGTAATCTTTCCAACTAAATTTGCTTTTCATCGTAATGGTAAACTATACACAGCTAAATACAAGCTGGGTTTGTGAGATTATGATCACGACGCCAAAGGATGTCCGGAGTTTTCGATCCAAAGTGGGGATTGAAGCGTGCAAAATGTTAACATTCAGATTCTGATGGCATCAAACAGAGATTCTAGTTATCATGCGGCAAGCCAAGTAGTTGAAGCAGTGGAGATCAACAGGAATGATTGTGTCGATGCTTTTCTTAAACTATGGCATGAAAGAATATGATTACCGTGATCGTCAGAAACAATCAAAGAAAAAATTACCTCAGCAAATCTGCCAAAGAATGATTTGAAAAGGGTTAATTATTGTCTCCCACATTTGGGTTATGCTTTCTTGTCAAGTGTACAACCAACAATTACCAACTTAAACAAGAAAGCACCATAGCCAGCTATAAGCAATAACTGAAGTGACAGAAAATAAGAACTGTACACCCATCCAGTTACTCAAATGTTCAGTTTCTTGATTGGAAATAAGAGGGCCTAGAGCACATAGACAATAAGCGAACGAGAACCAGGGACAACAAAATTCAAAAAAGATGAGTAATTAAACCGGGGATTACGAGCTCGGCACCATAGAAACAATATCCAAAATGCTAATATTTTGTTTTTAGTTATTTTTCTTAACACCTCCAAGCAGAAGCCGATACGAGGTCCATCCGTTGCCAGCAAAGAACAAGCGAAGATTGCCTCTTTTCAACATGGAAATCCCTGGCTGGAGCACGTTGCACTAAATACTCAGCTTGTGACTCCGTGAAGTTACTGAATGTCAATGGTATGAAACCAGACTGCAAAAAGAGGGTCCTCCAAGGAGGAGTCCTCTCAGGGCAACGATGGCGACCTAGAACAATTTTTTCAATGCCTGGTTGGACCAAAAACCTCTCAATCTTTTGCAATGCATCTGGGTGCACATTCACGGCATCCAGTGATTCCAGCAGGGTCGAATAAGACTGAATGGCATGACTTACATGGTGCGCGAATGGGAGGTCGCTTCGGTCACAGCCTCGGTCCAAAGAGACCGTAACTTTGGGTGACAGCTGCTTTACAAAGCGAAGAACCACAGGAAGAGTTGATGGATCATTTGAAAAGGAGCCTATTGGAAGATTTACAGCAGTTACCTCCTTTTCCGATATGCGCGGAGGCATTGGCCAAGAACCAGAAACCAAGGATTCAAGGCTTAAAATTTCAAGCTCGAATGGCATGTTCATTTCACTTGCAAAGATTCTTAAGTTTTCTTGAGTGAAACCAAGCTCGAGCTCATCATGTGAGGAAGGAGAAGCAAAAGCAGTGATTTTAAGGGAAGGGGCACCTCCAGCCTTCAAAGCCAGTTCTTGCATAAGAGAGGCCCATTGTCCACCGTATCCAATATCAAAATCAACAATATGAATTCTCTCAAACCCCTCAAAAGCCTCGAGCAGAACTTGGTTGCAAGTAAAATTCGCAAACTGAAGGATTGGTGAGATCTCAGAGAAAGATTTATAAGCACCGATCTTGAAAATCAGGTTACAAGCAGTATCCATTGAGTTGCTGTTGTTGCTCGAATGGAGAAGTAACTGCAAAGCATCTTTGAAGTAAAAAGCAATCCTCTGGTAAGGCTTACCGATAGGAAGAGAGAGCTGGTGATTGAGCCGCGCCAATATCCCTTGCGCAAGTACCGGATTCCCAGTTTCGATCAGCTCTGCTGCTTGACATATCGGGTGTATTGTTGCCTGTTGAAGCTGCTGCTGGTTTGCCAATTCATCACTTGCAATTTTCTGATTCATGATCATTCCCTGCTTCTGCTGCTGTTGTTGCTGCAACATTTGAAACTGATGATTCTGCTGCTGCTGTGGATTTTGTCGCGGAAGAAACAACTCTGGAGGCCTCGAATCAAAGACTTTTGGCACATAATTGACTCCAACAGGCCCCGAATTAAGCCTTTTCGACGGCGGTGGTGATGAGAAATGCTGATTATTATGATGCTCTTGTAATTGTGAATATGGGAATGGCAGAAGCATAGCTGGATTTTGCACAAACTGATGTTGGTTTTGATTAATTATCATCCCTGGATTCAAAATCTGCGGCTTCTCATCTTGATTAAATGTTGTTTGCTGCTGTTGTTGCTGAAACAGACCTGGCAAAAGATTGATCCCTGAATTAAACAAAAAAGGATCTGGTTCACTACCCATATTAGAAATTCTAGTAACATTGTGGTTAACATTAGGGAAATCAGGCTAAATACCATGGATTGAAGAGGGATCAATGCTGTTGTTGTTGGCAACCAAGTTGGCACTTGCAGAACTCATATTGGATATATCAAAGCCAAAAACTTGATCTACAACACCGAAACCTGATGCATGCTCCATATCTAGAGACCTGCTTCCACTTTGCAACAGCTTGTTAAGTCCCGCGGATGGGTCCTCAATATCTCCCATAATTAGCCTTAAAATTGACTGCTCTTGACTAGGAGACCCTGGCATCACACTCTCCCAATCCTCCATACCAAGTTGCTGTCCACATTTTTCATCTAAACAAGGAATGCTTCCACCAGCTGCTGCCACGTCGTTGGTGGTGTCGGTGGAGGCTCCACCACCACCTCCTCCGCCTTGAGAAGAAGACAGTGTTGAGGACGATGTTGGTGGGCTTTGTCTGCTTATTGTGTCAAGCACAGATGTGGGCTCAGCACCGCCCACAAAAAAACCACAACTTTCTTTGCTGTTGTTTCTCTGCCACTTGTGGTGGTATTGATGCAGTGAATCTGGAGAGGAAGTAGTAGACGAAGAGAAATCGAACACCCCCTTCCCTTGAAAATCCTCAGAGGGTAGGGGCATGGCCTTCATTTAACAAAATCAAGAAACTAAGAATTCAAGAAACCCAAATATCTCCAGTTTATTTTCAAGAAACCACCCCCACCTCTACCCCCTTCAGCGTTTAAAGCTTTGCAGAAGCAAGTAACTGAAAGGAAAATATTTATGGGATTAGTTTGTGTATAACAAAACAAGAAGTTGGACCTTGCAATAAGAGACAAAAAAAATCCAAAAATCAAAATCAATTTTTTTCAGAGGAGACAAAGTTGTTAAATGCACAAAGAGGGATGTCTGGAAAACAGAAAAAAAAATCCCATTTTAGAACACACATCTAGCTAGCTTATAAAAGAACTCTTCTTCTTCTTCTTCTTCTTGGCTACTCATCTAGCTAGCTGCCTCGTTTCTTGTACTATCTTTCATCTCCATGGTTCTTCCCAGCAAGTTAACTTCGTTCAGTTTTTTTGTGTGTGTTTTTCTCTCCCCCCCTCTCAGCTTCTTCTCTTGCCTTCTTGTTGTGGCTTTGCAGTACCCTGTCTTCCTTCTATTTTCTGCTGTAGATGCGTGCAACATGTAAAAGTGGTAAAGTGCCCTTCAATCCCCCCCTCTTCTTATTGTCTCTCTCCTCCTTTCCTCTCTCTATAGTCTAGTTTTTTTTTCTTTCAATTTTTAATTTGTATTTTTTCATGTGGCTTTTGTCTGTAGATGTAGTTATCTCTCTTGGAGGGTTTTCTTTAATTGATGGTCACTCCACTCTCCCTTCCATGGCTCGTGTGGAAGAAGAAAGGTAATTTGAAGAAAAAAATAGGGAAGAGCTATTTCATAATCTTACTTTCCTCAACATTCACTCATGTATAGTGTTTGTTTTCATACGTTGGTTATTTTTTTATATTAAATAATATATTTTTTTAAATTCATTTTTAATATTAATACATTGAAACAACTAAACTATAATTAGGCTGCAATTTCAAGTATTATTATAATAACAAGCTAGAAATCATTATATTATTATTAATGTTTTCACATTGATAGATGGTTTTTATTTTTCCATTATCATGAAATACTTATATTTATAAGAGTTAATTGAAAAATCATCATGTTATTGATGATATGTTCATTTAAATAGATAATTTGTTATATTTTTAATCTGTATATATACATAACATGTTCTTTTTTTTAATTCAATACTAAATAGAATCATGATCAAAGTAAATATGATATTTTACTTGGCATGAAGTAATAAAGGTAAAAGTTTAAAAATACTAAGCTGTTTAGAATATCTAGTAAATGCAAAATTTTAAATATAAATATAATTAATATGTTTAGAATCCAAGCAAAATAAAAATAAAAATAAAAATATACATTGTTACAACAAAAAAGGGAGGGTAAAGTAAACTTTAAACATGAAAATATTTTAACAATTAGTTTAAATATTTTATACCTATTTCTTTTTTTTTAATCAATTTTTTTAATAGTAGGTATTGCACGTTTATACGCTCGAATGAAAGCGCGTGAGCTTCTCACTCTGCGTGTGATAATTTTCTTTTACAGAGACCAATGAGACATAGAAAAGTTGATCTAGCTCAGATAGTTTTTGTAATCTATCCTATTTCCCATAATGCCCCTGCAGCTACAGGACGGATAGCTGAACATAGGGGCATTACAAGAAAACAGGTTCTGCTGGGCAGGATTTCGAAACTGAATCTGACGACACGAGATAATGAGTGAAGGCGTTTGTGGGGTTTTGAAAATATCGAGGCTGATTCAACGGTCATGATGTTTTGTTAGATTCAGATATGTGTGGCTGCGATCTCATTCTTTTTTACCCTTGTTTTTGGCTCAAGTAGGAGACCAGATAAAAATCAGTCCTGGGGTCCAAGCCCCGCAGTTGGAGCTTTGATTAACCAATGGCTTTGTGGTCGTTTGATGGACTGTCCCTTTCTGATTGCTGGTAAAAAGTGAAAAAAGTGTTGTAAAATTACATGTCTAGTCAATTCAATAAAATGATTTTTCATTACTGTAAACGAAATCATTTTTCCTATCCATGAAACAAAATGTCTTTTCTAAATAAAGCAGCCAATTCAAGTTTCCTCGAGCTGCGATTGAACCGAGTTTTTATTATTTTAATATATATATATATATATATATATATAAAAGTAAAAAATAATTCCTCCCACACTCTCAAACATAATATTAATAAACAAAACTATTACATGACTTAAATGTAATGTATATTTGGTATTATGGTAGAGTATTTTAAAAAATATATAAATATTTAAAAATATATTAAGATATCTTGACTTAAATTTAGTATTTTTTTCACGTAAAGTATATTTTTTAGAAAAAATAATACACTTTCAAGTTTCAAGACTGGATTTTTTTGCGGTGAAAAAAAGGGCACGTTTTCCTTCTGTAAATAAACATCATTAAATATAATGATTTTGTTTTGTGAATCCTGGCCATTCTATAAATAATTTATTTTTTATTAAGTTTGAAATGCGAGGTTAGTCTTGCTATAAAAACCAATTATCCAGGATACATTTAAAAATGAATAAAAATATTTATTTTATAAAAAACTAGAACAGTCAACATTTTACTTATTTAATCTAAACATAAAAAAATAGCTAAAGAGAGTTAAAATTTCTTCGAATCCGAGAAAATAATTTAAATCTGAACATTAAATAAAAACACTTAAAATTGTGTCAAGATGAGATTAAATCTAATGTTAAAATTGATAAAATAAAATAAAAAATTATGCCGAGAAATAAAAGATGACGCATGAGTTGCGTTGAAAGAAATGTTGTTGGGGGGCAGTGGGCGATTGAGTAAGAACGAATGACAAGAAAAGGAATGTTATAATCGCTGATTACCTGTAATGCAACTTGTGACCTTCACGTAATTGACAAGCAAGGAACAATGTCAATCCTGCCATGTCATGTGTGACACTCGACTATCGTTTTTCCATCGATAAATAGTATTTTTTTATTCTTTATTTCCCATGTGTTCCTGTATATTTTTTTTATTTTAATTTGTGTTAATATTAAAAATATTTAAAAAAATATTTTTTTTTATTTTAATTTGTGTTAATATTAAAAATAATTTTTTTTAAAAAAAATATTTTAACCCGAACAATCTTATAATTGATTGGATCTTCTTCTTTCTAATGTCAAGTCGGTTGGGTCGTGTTTGTCTTGGTTTACGTGTGTTGCTATTATTTTTAAAAAATATTTTTACTTGTATATTAAAACACATTGAAAATTATTGATTTAATATTTTTAAAACGTAAACATCATTCCATTAGCAAGACAAACTCATTGGCCATTGGATTTTCTATTCAGAAACGTTCAAAAGTGCATGATTATGGTTGACTGGTATTGGTCAATGCAGTAAACTGCGTGATGCAAGTTATCTAGATGACTGGGATGTTTTGGTGTTTCTTCTTTTTTTAAAAAATATTTTTAACTTTAATATATTAAAATAATTTGAAAAACACTAAAAAATATTTTTAAATAATAATAATAATTTATTGAAAAAAATATATTATTAACCCGCCCAAATTAACCACTTCATGCTTATTAATTTAGTTTTTCATTTTTAAGTTTTTTTGTAAGATATTACAATGAGATCCAAGGGAAAAAGGAAAAAAAATAACCCCCCTATTTTTTCTCAATTTTATTCTTAAATTATTTTAATAGTTATTTAGATTATTTTTTAATTAATCAAAATAATTACATTTTATCAAGTCAATTTTCACATAATTTAACTATATAAATAGTTCAAACAGATTATTTTTTTTATCAAACTTGTTAATTTTCCCTCGATTTAATCATTGAGTTTTTTTTATCAGTTAATCATATTATTCTTGGATCGGTCAAATCATATAAGCTATATCGAGACAACTCATATAATTTAATTTTAAATATAAACTAAATAATGAATCATATCAGAAAAATCTCAAAATTAACTTGTTAAACCAAACCGTATCAAACAATTATTCAAGATTTGTATTTTTTTTATTGCGTACATAAAAAAATGCAACAGGCTTGTAAGGGCTACACGAGGAGATCAGCAAAAACCCAGTTGATAAAGTTATCAAGATCAAGTGAAACAAACAATGTTCGGCAACAAGAAGCAGTGACCACACATCGACAGTGGGGGTGTTTGGGAAGCCATCCAAAAGTGTTTTTTGGGTGTTTTTGGTCCTATTTTTTTTTTTAATTTTAAAAATAGATGCTTAGTGTTTTTAGATCATTTTGATGTGCTGATATCAAAAATGATTTTTAAAAAATAAAAAAAAATCATTTTAATGTATTTCGGCACGAAACACACTTTGAAAAGCTACAACAACAGCTCTCCCAAACACCCTCAATATCTTTTTGAAACGCTATGAAAAATTGAAACTGTGATTGTTGTTATTTTTTAAAATATTTTTTGTACTGAAATATATCAAAATAATATTTTTTTTATTTTTTAAAAATTATTTTTTATATCAGCACATTAAAATGATCTAAAAACACCAAAATATATTCATTTAAAATGAAAAAAAAAAAGAGCAAAAGCAACCAAACACAGGTTTGGCCACAGTGCCTGTTTGGTTCGGTGGTGCAACCGTCATTTTACATAAATTCAATTTTTTTTTATTTTAAATGAATATGTTTTGATGTTTTTAGATTATTTTGATGTTTTTAGATTATTTTGATGTGTTGATTTCAAAAATAATTTTTAAAAAATAAAAAAATATTATTTTAATATATTTCAATACAAAAAACACTTTAAAAAACTACAATAACAGCCCTCTAAATGATCAAAGAGAACATTGCTCTTTTGCCTGCACTCTTTCCTATCCGATTATTAATTATATATATAATAAATAAAAAAACAATTCTGGCATACAATTTCCAGTTGCCTAGGTACATCGTAAGCCGCTTCGATGAAACTAGGCACACGCACACGAGGTTGTTTTTCTACTTTGGATTTGAAATAAGATTGAAAAAAATGATACAGGCACCGAGTTAGAAGGAATATTGATGGAATTTTATTGGTTCTGTATTTCGATTTTCTTTTCTTTTCCTTTCCCCTCGAGTCATCCTTAATTGACATGTTTAACAGTTACGTGTGATACTTTTAAAATACTATATTTCACATTAAAACTAAGTCTTCCCAATAGTTACTCAAAAATAAAAATAAAAATAATATAATGCGTTAGAAAATAATATAAATCATATTTTGAGATCTCACCTAATAAACTTAAGTTTTTAGGTGAGATAGTTTATTGACATAGTATTAGAGTTTTGTTAACCCAACGGTCACGAGTTTGAATCTCACTACCTTCATTCTATTTGATAAAAAAAAAAATCGAACATGAGATAAAGTAGACTTGTACATGTTTTAAGTTCAAAGGATCTTTACTTGATGAAGTGTGTTAGAAAATAATATAAATCATATTTTACAGTCTCAACTAAAAAACTTAACATTTTAAGTAAGATAGTTCCTTGACAGAGTGAACCTTAAATTTTAATCTCTAAACCGGATAATATTATCTTATCATATGAGTGAGAAAATAAGTAATTTAATTGTTTATAAATACAAGGTTGAATTTTTTTTTAAAAAAAAATTCTTTTCAAACAAGATTTACTGTGTAGTTCTAATAGAACAATATTTTTTTGGAAACAATCATGTACGAAGTGTGGTCACATATCATCAGTATTATCCATCGAAATATCAATCATGTGTGATAAAGAATTATAATAATGTTATTATCTCATATCAACTAAGAGACAAGAGTTTTGATCATTTACAAATACATATTCCAGTCTCTTTTCACAATAAAAATATTCTCATTAAAAAATAAAAATATTCTCATTAAAAAAAATCACTACATAATTTCAATGCAATGGTACTTCTTAGATAATCTATCATGTACGGGTATTAAAACACGCCATTATTTTCTTAAATAATTTTCCAGTTTAAACATTGAAACCACAACGTTAAAAAATAATTATTTTAAATGCACCATTTCAATATTGAATACACATCTTTAAGATTATTAATTAAAAAAAAAAACATAATTAACGTGCAAAAAAAGAGCAGTGTACAATCTTAATAAATAGTGATAATTATTGTTTTGGGTTAGGCATTGTATATATATACTCTTTTCATTCTCCAAGCAAGGAATATAACTGTTTTCACACCTCAGGGCATGTGTGCGTGCGCATTTGCTTTTGATTAATTTCTTGCTGCACTAAAGATAAAAAAAAAACAATATAATTGCCCCACCGGCTCCTTCCAAATTAGAAGACCACTGCCTTTGATGGCATCATCGGACGGCTTAAAACGGATTTCATTTATAGGGTCCTACAATGAAGAAACAATCCTTTTATAGGGCGGGACATGATTCAGAGCACTGGTAGACTTTGAATGTTTTCTGTATCTTTTTTCTAGAACCACGCTTCGACACATTACAGCCTTGTCTCTATGTTGCTTTCAATTTTCTATGTTTACTCGTTTTTATTTCCTACAGAATTCAGAATAGGTTTGGTCCAAATTTGAAGACTGGGAAAGGTCAATAAATAAATACAGTGTCACTTTCATCATCCACGCATGTACTTTCACTCGTATACAGAGCAACACGAGGTAGGACATGATCACACACTGAGACAATAATAGGAACCAGCTAGGGCATTGAAGGAACTTGAAGAGGGGGAGTGTGGTCTTATTGTCCAGACAAGATTGCAGAGCCTGGTAATGAATTGGGAAGATAGACGGGGACATGCTTAGGTTTGTCAAGAATTGTTTGAGGGTTCCCATGATTTAGACATGTCAGGAAGAAGGCTTATTAGTTTATCCTTTCCATCCCATGTGAAGGCTCAACGACCTCCTCTCTTTCTCTCCCTGTTATGAAGTGTAAAGTGACCCCTCGGCTCACTTTGCTTGCCTCATTCTATTCAAAATTTTAAATTTTTAATATCCCTCTCTTTATCTTTCTCTACAAATTTTGTTTCTTTGCTCGCCAAAAAGGATCGATGGTCGCGAGCTCTCTCTTTTGTCAAGCTAGACACCCCACTACTCAAGCAAACAAAAATACACGAAGAAACTAGTGCTTGGCCTAACAGTAAAAATATGAGATTATAAGATAAAGGGGGTTTGCTCGTTTTGTTTTGTGATTTTAGGATCGAGTCTTATAGTTATTAATATAATATCATCAGAAATTATATAGTCATTAACTTCAAAATTTATGAAATTAAAAGGGTTTGCTCGTTTTATAGTTTCAGGTCCGAGTCTTATAATTACTAATATGATAATCACCATAATATTACATGGTCATTAACTTCAAGATTTATAAAATTAATCATTATGTGTGTAAATTCACTTAAACACATGCTTAAAAAAAAAATACACGAGAAAATCTGCCTGCACTAGTCCACCACATAAAGCAAAGCTAGAAGATCGCACTATAAAGTTCATGGCCCGATACTTTTTCATTGAACAATATTAAGAACTTGCAACTATTGTTTCATCGATCGTAGACTCCTCGTACTCGTTAAGATCATATGTAACGAACTCGCTTGATAGGCTAGCCACATGCATGCTTAGTTGATCGGATAGCCTGGATCAGCACCAATGATGGAGTTGTCCGGCTAGGAATGATCGACAGATAGGTTTCAAGTTAAATATTTCAATTCCTCATGGATCATTTGGCATGAATCTCCACCAAGAACCGCGGTCGTGACTGGGTACGAGGGCCTCTTCTCTCAATGTGGAAAATCAATCACTGTAAATGAATGCCTCGATTCAAATAACATTTATTCCAGGGACATGAAATTAGGTGCACCCAAAAATATTCATTTTTCTAATGCTCAGACACTCCGGGCATGCTTATCAATGTTTCTTACTATTTTTTTAATGCTATAGTTGGCAGGCCATGATCAGGGTACAAGATTTAAATGGCTGGCGGCACTTACAGACCACGAAATCGATTAAGTGTAACTGCTCAATAAAATAGAAATTGAACCGCAGGCATAATGCATGTATGCATATTATTACATGTGCGTTGTCTTTTGACTTATAGTTATCATGGACGAAGTCTTTTATCGACAATTCCTTGCATTCTATACTTGGTAAACGGTGTTTTAGATAAAAATAAATAAATAATGTGATTGTTTCCATTAAAGAAAATTAAACTTGAGGTCTTCGTGTTTCAGATGAATTAAAATATTAAGCAATTAGGATCCTAGACGGTGAGAAAATATAGCTCTGCTATATAGCTGGTTGTTGGAAGTATTCGGTTTTATATTTGATTGCAGGTTCAAGTTTCAATGATTTCAATTATTATTTTTTGTTATCGTGAAATGAGCTTTAAAATCATTTCACCTTTCATGTCTAGCTTAGTAATAATAAATAAATAATGATATTATTATTATTAAATTCACCCCTAGGATACGGCATCAATTTAAAACTTCACTAAGGCTAAGATTTAATTTATTATATTAATTGACTCAGTCACTTAAATAACACTATCAATTCAGAATAGGTTTCGGTTACTTGCTGCTCTTTCGAAGCCCAATTTGGTGCTAAGTCTGGTCGGGCACGTGCTATGTTGATGGCCCAAGCTTAATTGGCCCTTCTATGAGAAACTGTAGGTCTCTGGGCTCATAATACACGAGGAGCAGCCTGCAAGATTGAGTGTAAGCTCACCATACATGGGCTGATCTGTTTCCAAAGACAGACAGTAAGGTAGAAAACGGGATTTAAATATGAAATTTGAAAGGGACTGCCCTGTAATTTAGAATACTGTAGAGAGAAAACGGAAAAGAATTAATTGATCATCATTATGTATTTGGCCACCGCGAGATAACACGCGCATCACTACTAGAAAGATAACATGTCAACATTTTTCATCACCGTGAGACGCTGAACGCGCTGTCAAAAGGGTGCGTCAAATTCAATACCATCGACGCGGCAGACAGATGTGTCAATAATATTTAGATTTTTTTAAAAAAAAATGGTTAATTAGCAAAAATATCTTTATAATCAACTCTTAAATTTTAATATAGTATATCCACAATTATACATTTCAAAAATTTGTGAGATTCCCAAAACGTTTTTATAGGCAACTCTTGTGTTTTGTTTTATTTAAATATAAATGAGTTATTTTTACTGTACATTGAAAAAATAAAATTATAGTGACATTTTTAGTGGCAACTCTTGATTTTTGTTTTGTTAGAGAATATTATAATTATTTTAATATACATAAAAATATAAAATATTAAAAATATCATTAAATCCAAAACTAAAATTGTTATGCATTAAAAGATAAAATAATAATTTCAGAATAATGAATATGTTAGAATATTGAATACAATAATTTTACACTCTGATTTAATGGGGCTCTGACAAAAGCAGTACTATTCAAACATGCCTGCAAGTTCATGGTCTATGTTGATACGGAGACATTTTAATATTGCAATGATAATTATTTTTTATTTATAAATATATTAAAATATTTTTATTTTAGTTTTAATTTTTTTTCTGATAAAATATATTAAAAATAAATAAACATTTTAAAACAAAAAAAAAATATAATTTTTTTTCAAAAGAAATACAAAAACAAATGGGTCAATAAACAATGGAACCCACATGGGATAGTTGACCTGGTTTTATTTATACTTTACATGCCGTGTGTGATACATATAATCAATCCAATTATTCAACCAGTGTCTTCAAAGTCTTGCTTAATCATATCGAATAGAAGGAGCGAGCAGCAACACCGAAAGGGACATTGGCCCAATTCAAGGATGTACATGAAAATAACTGATTGTTTGATATTATATTTAAAAAATTACCTTTTCATCCATGAAAATAATTGTATGTTGGGCATTGTTATTTTTAGATTATTTTAATGTGTTGATATTAAAAATATTTTTTTAAAAAAATATTCTGTTGATTTATTTTTCAATAAAAAATACTTTAAAAAACAACTTCAATTTCACTCCAAAATAACCATAATTTCTAATATAATAGTCACTGGAGACTTACATGATCATTAATTTCAAGATCCGTGAGATCAATCAAAATATATGCAAGCTAACCTGGACACTAACACTAAGTGGGTGTTTGGCGTTGCGGTGTGACCTTCGTTGCGGTTCACCGCAGCGCCAAAAGCTCATTTTACCAAACATCAAATGATTTTTAAGTGGTGGGTCCCACCAAAAAACAGCGTTTGCAGCTCAATTTGAGAAGCACCTGTAAGATGCTTCTCAGAACGCGTTTTGCGTTACAAAACAAAAATGAAATAACAAAGAAAAATAACATGCAGACAGGGAGCAACCCATCGTCTTCCCCAACTCCGACGACAGCAACACCGACCACCAAGGTTGACAGCGCCAGCTCATCCTTGTCTCTCCCCCAACAACAGCCTCTCTCCCTCTCCCTCCCTCCCTCCCTCCCTCCCCTCGCCATTGCAGCATAGCAAGCTCTCTCTCTCCATGCCAACTCCTGCAAAAACGCACCGTTTTGTGCATTTTTGCCTGCGCTTGTTTTTAACTCTTGGGCTGGGCTGGGCTGCTCTCGGCCCAGCCCAAGTCCAGCATAGTTGGGCCCTTTTAGCCCAACTTCGTTGTGCCGGCCCATTTAGTTTGGGACAAGCCCAGTCCAATGTTTGAAAAAAATATAAAAATCATGTTTTAAAAAATTAAAAATTATGTATATAGAGATCAACTCTGATGAAAGTGATGTAGAACAAGTGGCAGAGACGTACATACTCAAGAGAGAGTATCCAAAATTCAAAGGCAACTGAATTTCCGCAGTTCGGGCGCTGAAGTCGGAATGACGGAAAAACTCACCCAGTGGATGTGTCTCGGTGTTTCCGGAGGAAGTCAGTAGCTTTGCTGCTGATGCATGCCTTTTTTTGGCCGAATTCCATCGTTTAGGCCCCGGAATCATCATTTTTGCCATTTTAGGAAATTTGATGGGAGAATAAAAATGAGTGTCTAATTTACTTTAATTATTATTTACATTTCATTGTTATGATAATTAAATCTACAATATTTAAAAAATATATGTGTGTGTATTTTTAATTAATTTCATAAGTTGACGGCAATATGAAAAGCATGATAACCAAACATACAAAACTGCTTTTCATTAAACTCAATCTTAACCACAGTTTTAACCAAATATAAATTTCAGATACGAACCGCAGCTAAAAGCGCTTTTCATAAACCTGCTTTTTTTCAACCTCAACTACAACAACAACAGCTATGCCAAACAGGCCCTAATCGTAATAAAAATAAATATTATTTAAATGCATAAATAGAATATATTATTATTTTTCATGAAACAATGGTATTTCAAGCTGATCTAGACACTGATACTAATAAAAATAAAAATAAATATTATTTAAATGCATGAATATAATATATTATTATTTTCCATGAAACATTGATTTTTTTAAGTTACATCTCAATTAAAATTGACAATAAGTGTATTTTATTTCGTTTTAATTGTAGTACTTTTTTAGTAACAAATACAAGTGTTGATAGCTGGAATCAAAATAATTTCCTTAATTTTTACAAAACAAGGGTGAGATTAAAATAAAATTACAAAAGAACTAAAAGAGACCGTTCATTCATTGTAGCTCTACACCTATTGTTACCGTGGACTGGATATTTGCTTTGGTGCTTCGCGTGCGTACGTCCGCTTTTTTGTTTTTGTTTTGCCTGTTAATGAATAGTGAATTAACGAATATACCCCCGAAAACGACAAAACACGCAGCCGAACTGAGGGGCTTTGCAGTCACTGCACATGCCAGTCCGGTCCGATTTGCCGTACTTTTTATTTTTTTATTATTTTCCAAAATTGACTAAATATGGATTTAATCCCTAATAAGATAAAATTGATGACTTAGGAACAGAGGCATAACGATAATTGATCTTTTTTTTTTTTATTAATTTCTGTTTACGGTTGACGCATGCGGAGCACGGGACCCACGATGGTCCGCCTCACGTCCTGTTTAGGTGGCGCATGAGGTATGATCTAGTCACCGGAGATGGGCTACCGCCGTCTCAGGTGGCGCGCAAAATTGATAATATATTTTATTTGTATTTCAGCCTTTATACTTTGAATTTTTTTATTCTAATCCTTTTATTTTGTTTTTTATTTATGGAATAATCCTCACTTTTGTCCATGTATATATAAGTGTGCTCTTATCTTTGATTTTTAATTTTTTTTATTTCCTTATTTGGTGAGGTGATATTTTTTCTTTTAAATTATCTCTTAAATTTTATGTTGATCATTTGAAAATTGATAATTTTTTTCTTCCCTATGTTTTTTCTTTTAGTTTTTTTATTGTTTTTTTTTTCTATTTTCAAGTCAAGTTAAAAATTTTTTACCTAATATTTTTTTTTTAATCTTTTGTAACAATAACAATAATAATTTTAGTTATTTTTCTTACTTACGTTTTTTTTTAATATTTTTGAGTTTTTTTCTTTAAGGATAATTTGATAGACTTTATTATTTTGACAGTGATAACAACAATAATTTTAGACGTTAAGACTTCAATGTGTTGTTTTTATAACAGGTTGTGATGATCTATTTTATTATATAAAATCTTGCATATAAAAATATTATATTTTAATTCTGAACCAGCGAATCCTATTAATTTCTTTAATCCCAATAATTATGAAAATTATTTGCTCAGCCTGCAACGTAAAGTGATCAATTTTTTAACTTTTCAAGTCAAAAGATTTTTTTTTCAATTAATAATTTTTTTTATTTTCTCTTTTTGTTATTTTTTATTGGTTTTTTTCCCAGTCAAATGAATTTTTTTACCTTATAAATTTTTTTTTGTTTGATCTTTTGTTAAAGTTATTTAGATTTTTTTAATTTTTCATTTATTTTTGTTTTCTTTTCATTGTTAACATAATAATAATAAGAGGAGGAGGAGGAGGAATTATTTTAATTATTTTTCTTACTTACTTTTTTTTAATTGTTTTTCAGCTTCTATTATTGAGATAATTTGATAATTTTTATTATTTTGACAGTAATAACAATTATAGTTTTAGATGTTAAGGTTTCGATGTTGCTATTTTTATAACAAGGTGTGGTGTTCTTTTTTATTATATTTAATTTTGCATATATAAATATTATATTTTAATTTTGAATTGACAAATCCTATTGATTTTTTTAATCCAAACAACGATAAAAATTGTTTACTTAGCCCGCAGCATAGTGCGGTATATTTTTTAATTTTTCAAGTCAAATAATTTTCTTAAAAAAACACTTTCCCCTTGCATTTTTTTTTTATGACTGGCTTCATTTTTTCTTCTTTTAATAAATGAGGATCTTTTTTCATATTTTTAAAATTTTTTCTTAATCGGGGTGTCCGGGTCAGTTTTTTTTACCAGGTTTTTTTTTGTGTGTTTTTTTAACTAGGGTATCCGTAGTAACAAATTTGTAAATCATTTCATCTTCTTAGCAATTTTTCTAATAAATTTTATCAAAAATATTTTAACAATAGCGACATTCAATTATTTTTTGGTGGAAAAAAAACATGTTTAATAAATTTTATCAATTATAATTTTACTAATTAAATATTAAAATAATTAAATATAATATATATAAAATCAATTAATTTTTTATATAGATAGAAAAACTCAGCGCATCACACGGCTATACTACTTGTGAATACTGAAACATAATAAATTGATGGTTTGATGTGTGTGTGAGGTTCACAAAAACAAAAGACATCCACATGGACAACCTCGTCACTAAATTCAGTCCTCACTCCTCACTCTCTAGATAATATGAAAATAAAATCGTTTAGTGTGTTTTTGGTATTTTTTAATTAAAAATATATTAAAATATTTTTTTTTTCTTTTATACCATTCGACTTTAAGAAAATCAATCTAATATTTTCTAATAAAAGAATATTTTAAAAAACATATTTAACCATGAACAAAAACACTTCCTAGGAAGGATCAGCTGGCCACGTTAATCTATCCCTGTATCCCTCTACGGTGATTGGCTCTCAAGTTCCTTCACTCAACTAAACACACAGTACCATGTATCCAAAACTCTACTCCCCCCCTCCATTTTATGCACGTGGCAATCACTCATTGGCATACCTGGCACAAATTAATCGGAGTGGAACCGAAAATTTGTATAAATAAAATTATCACTTCAGACCAAAAAATATTCGTGAGTGTAAGTCTTCGTTAACTTCTGTTTGGTTGCCGAGGAAATTTAATTACTTCTTGGTTTTTTAATATTTTCGTCCTTTTGATTCTATTGACCGATTTTAGTGTCGTAATCAGTGGATAATCATGTGTTTTTGCAGAATCTCTGATTAAATGATGACTAAGAGCAGTTTCAAGCAAGAGCATGATATCGGTAATTTTTTTTTTTAATCATGCCTGATTCTGTATTATTACGGAACCCTAATTTTCTTTTCCTTTTTCTTTAGAGAAGAGGAGGGCTGAAGCTTCGAGAATCAGGGAAAAATACCCGGGCAGGATTCCGGTGAGGATTTTTTTTTTAATTGTTGCTCATTAGTTGACGGAGTTCGGGCTAGAGTTATTTTTGTTTGTGTTGATTATTTTTTTATGGGTCTGTATTGTTCTCGCTACTTAGACGGGATGATTTATGATGATTGTTTTTGCTTTTATCGATTGATTGAAGCTTCTATCTCTACTTTGTGACTGTTGGTAATAAATGTGGGCTGGGTCGATTTATTAATCTGGTTGAACTTCTTGCTGTTCATTTTGGAAAGCAAAACACGAGATCTTGCTTACCTTTTATTTTTCTCATTGAAAGAAGCTTTTGAATTAAAACATTTTAGGTGGTAGAACATGCTTTAGTTTTGTACATATTGCATTTGTTTCGATGTGGGTTTTATGGTTCTTCAATCATGCTAGCTTGCTTGTTGTATTGGGCTAAAATCTCTGCTCATCACATCATTTCGCCATTCAATTGTAATTACATATGTTCAGGACTGGATATTTGGTGCTCCATTTGCATGCTGAATGATATTGCTTGCTTAAATTGTGTTACTGTTTAAGTTATGTATACTCTACAATGAATAACCTCATTTCAATGAGGAGTAAAGTCTTTTGGCACCTTTCTCATCCCAGTTAGCCTCTATTACTTGCTAAATAGGTAATTGTGGAGAAGGCTGAGAGAAGCGATATTCCCAACATTGACAAGAAAAAGTAAGAATCGCTTTCATACTGCAAATGTTTTTTCCCTTGGTTTGCTACTATGGTTCTGGTCTTCCTTTAGTATTGTTGTTAGTTAGCGAATGCATCCTTCTTGTCCTCTAAATACTCAGTTGATGGGTTTTTTCCCTTACAATCCAGATTGCATCGCATGCCGTTTATGTCCAGCACTTCTGGTTATTTATACGTGCAGAATATATATTTATTTGTTTTGAAATTTACAGGTACCTAGTCCCTGCTGACCTGACAGTAGGTCAATTTGTATATGTGATCCGGAAGAGAATTAAACTGAGTGCAGAAAAGGCAATTTTTATATTAGTGGACAATGCCCTACCACCAACTGGTATCAATCTCTTTCTGTCTCCCCCCCTAATGCCCTAATGAAATGTGCATAATACATCTACGAACTTATAAAAAATAGCTTGAATCACAGACTTGTCAGGTGCACTGATACAAATATATATATTTATATTATATATATGATAATGTCTGTGGGTGTGGAACGGTTTTTAGATACTGCTATTAAACTGATTTTTTGACAATGAATCTCTGCTACCTGGAATATCACAAGTCAAATGCGTCAAGGAAATGTTTTTTTCAATTGAAACTCAATTATCAACTAAAGCATCTAATGATCATTATCTTTTACTGAAACTGTTCATTGAAAATGCACGTTTGTACGAATATTAATTTCTATAGCAGTCTAAACTTTGTTTAGCACAAATTAGTGCATGTGCAGGGCATCTGGTGTGTATCTAGTCTCTGTGTTTGCTTGGGTGACTGGCGTGTGCCCTTTAAATCGTGGATAGTTTTAGAATAGCGGGCAAAAGCGTTTTAACATTTTTTCAGAAACCTGGGAGTGATAATTGTGTAAATTCAAACATATCGCAGGAGCAATACTGTCCTCGATCTATGATGAAAAGAAGGATGAGGATGGATTTCTCTATGTAACGTACAGTGGGGAAAACACATTCGGGTGCCAGATGTTGCCATAGCCAAGTTTCTTTCATTCGGGTGCCAGATGTTGCCATAGCCAAGTTTCTTTCATTCTTTGTCATTACAGGTTGACAAGTCAAAATCTGTCTCTCGTTTCCAAGGACTTGAACAGTCCTGGTGTTATGCCCATGATTTATGGCCTTGTTGTCTTTCATGTACATGTGCATAGCAATTCTGCAATTGAAATGGTATCAACTACTGAAAGTAATTAAAAATTCAAAATATCTAATCTTTTCCTCGCTTACTAGCCCAGTAATTAATTGGTTTCTAGTTCTTGTAAAAATGATATTATTTTGAAGAGAAAAAAAATGGTAAAAAAAATCAACGAGTGTTGACATAATTTTCCTCTAGTTATTAATTTGATTTTTTATTCAACTAAAAGGTAAAAATGGTATTATTTTGATAAGAACAATAATGGAGAAAAAAAATGATAATTATGATCCACTTTAATTTGATTTTTTTTTTGTTTTGAGTTTTTTTCTCATTTTTTTTTAATATATCGAATATGATAATCATTCTTTTAATTGTTATTTTTTAATAAATTTTTAGGTTTTGTTTTTCAATTTTATCTCAATATTTTATTTTTTTCTTGTAGATTTAATCCATATTTTTTAAATTCACTTTTTAACCTTTTTTAATTTCTTTTATCTCTTGACATTTTATGTCACGTGTTTTTTAATCCTAGGTACATGATGCTCTTTTTATCATTTTTTTTTAAATTAAATTCCTTGTTATTTTTTTATATTTATATCAGATTTAATTCTTATTTTTTATTACTTATTTTTTTTTAATTTTTTTTTTATAATTAAGAATCTTGTTCAAATTTATAATTGGTATTCTATATGATCATCTCAATCTCGTTATCAGAGTTGCAAAGATTAGTCTTATTTATTTTAGTTTTTTTATCACCATTGGGCGGCTATTAGAACTTAAACTTTCTATTTCTTTTTTCTTCTTCTTTAGAGCTATCATTAATTACTAGTTATTCAAGTCAACCACGACGCACTGCTATTATCACCATTTAAAATATTTCTTTAATGTTTTTCAAAATTCACCACCTTGTAGTGTAACTCCAGCAAAAGAATATGGTAATTGTAAAAATAATAGAGGTTGATTTGAGATAAAGTACCTGTTTGGCATTGTGATCACACCTCCATTTCGATTAATAAGCAGCTGATCAGAGTTTGGTAACGTAATAAACAACTGAAAATTGCAATAAATCCCACCACATAAACGATTGAAATTGCCTTTTGTAATAAGCAGAAAATTCATGCTTTTCCTGCGATCGATTTGCAATCCGTGAAGCAATTACAATTGCTGCTTCTTATAGTCACGAAATTAACATAAGAGTGCATGCTTTGATTATGAAGGCATAAACAGCCCAAAGGAAGCCATGCACGACCACAACAGTGACTGCTTCACAAGCCACGACCACGAGGAAGAAGATATGATAGGTTTATTGAGAAAACAGAAGCTCTCTCTCTCTTTCTCTCTCTCCCTCTCCCTCTTCCTCTCCCTCCAAAACAACCATAGATGCCGGCACCTTCCAACGCTGACATCGGCCACCACAAACCACCATAAGAAGAGCCACTTCAGTCTCCTTTAACCATCGGCATCGGTCGTTGAAACTCTCGTCGTGGTCGATGAACAGTGCCGATATTTTCCAACGCTGACGCGGGTCACCATAGGCCACTATTTACGACGTCACCACTATAGGGAGAACCACCTCGACCTCCTCTACCCATCAGTATCGGTCGTTGAAGCTCTCATCGTAGTCGGTGAACAGTACTTCACGCTACTGTTCACGTATAAAAAAGACGTGAACAATGCATGGCTATGTTTAACAGCTGGACTTGGGGCTGGGCCTACTCTCGGCCAAGACCAGCAGAGTTTGGCTTTTGGCCCAAGTTGACAGGGAGTCCCATTTAGTTGGGTCAACCCTAGTCCGATTTTTTTTTTATAAAAATATATTTTAAAAATAAAACATAAAAAAAATGTGTAGATAAAAATCCATCCTAATGATAGGGAAAGACGCGTGACTTCGTTGCACTACACAACTCTGTTGTTTTTCGATTGATTATGAATTAGAAACTTGCAATTGGATTTGGCATTGGAATTATATTCTTACAACTGGATCGCAAATGTTATTACTAATGATATTGTTATCATATGTTGTTCATCGATCAAATAGCAAGGGATCGCAGAGGCATTCACGTATCGATTTAGTTCGTGATGAAATTGCAAGTAGTTTGATGAGGGAATAAAAACAAATATTTTTTTTCATGAATTATTAATTATATTTTATTGTTATGATTATTAATCTATAAAATTTAAAACACACACACACACACACACATATATATTTGTGTGTGTGTCCTTAAAAATAATTTCACACGTTGACAACAATATGAAAAACATGATAACCAAACACACAAAACTGTTTTTTTTTCAATCTCCAACTCAATCACAATTTGAACCAAATATTTCATTGTTTATTTTGAACCATGGTAAAAATATATTTTTTTTAAACTGTTTTTTTTTTAACCTCAACCACAAAAACAAAAGCAATACCAAACACACTCAAAGACCGGTCATAGATTAGATCAACCTTTAATTTTATATAAAAAATAATATTATTCCAATAAAAAATATTCTTTAAAGAATCATTAGGAAAGGGCTGGATCTTAACCGGACAAGGCTCAATAGACCCGGGTTCTTACCATGGTCAAACGATTTTTTTTCTTTTTCATTTCGACTTATCCAGGATTAAACAACCATGTTTAGGAAAATTAAGCTGGCACTGACACAGGAATGATGGGGCATTTGATTTCAGATACAGGGAAGGAGTCAAACTGGACCGCTTATATTGGAAGTTTCAACAAAGAAACTACTAGTGGCTTCCAGAATTAACTTCTACAACCGACCGACATGGTCTTACCTAACTCACTGACGTTATTAATCCTGGTAGATATCGGACCGCCTTCCACTTAGATAAGCCGATGATGCGCAGATTAAGCGAGGATGCCCTGGGGACAACTGAGCGAGCCGACCAAGACTGCTATGCTTTTACAGGACACAACCAGTTGAGCTGACTGTCAACTCCAAGCCCGAATCCCTAGCCATTTTTGATAGCCGAGCCTGTCGCGCCGTCGATCATATCCAACACAAACACTCCGCATGAGGAGGACATCAACGCCTGCAAATGTATATGGGGAAGCTACAGCTAGAATAAAAAAGAAACGACGATAACATAAATCTAAAAATAAAAAATAAGGATACGAGTCAACCAAAGAATATATGAAAACAAGGATGCATGCAAGGTGCAGCCTCTATTGATATTTTTATAAAAAGAAATGCAGATTACACCGCAAGTATAACCTGAGTTCAAATTAGCTATATTATGGGCTGTTTAACCAAGTTATGACACTAACTTAAGTTTCTGGTTTACCAAAATCTTCTATTTTAAACCCTAATTCTTTGTTTTTTCAGAGTTAATTTTCAATTCAAAAAATCATTACATTTAGTCCAGAATTAATCAGAACTATCCACAACAATTCCTTCATTCAAAATCCTTCTCCCATTGCTGTATTTTAAACATTATTAGATAAAATCCGGTTCGGCCTGACAGGTTGACCGGAACCTGGATGGCATGAGGTATTGTGTCAAAAATCCAGATTTATAATTAGCCAAATCAGACCTGAATAATCAGCAGAGTAAACCAGGGAACCAGTTGACCCGGCATAGCCAGGTGAGAGTCGTCTATATTTTTCAATAAAAGTAAACTTCCTGTGTCTTCCAGTTCATAACTTTCATGACACCTTGTGCCTTCTCATTCAAAGCAACATTTGTAGGTTTTGGTATCTTTGAAACCCTTGGTTGCAGATCTCAGATCTCAAATATATCTATCTATTTCTAGCAAGGTCCCAGGTGATAGAGATACATCTTTGCATCTTGATCTACTTTTTAAAACAAACAAGAGTAAAAGGAGTAATTACGAATACTGGAATAAGAAAGAAAACCCCTGGATTAAATTGAAAGAAAAACAGAAGTGAGATGAAGTGGATACACAAAAAAGAGTTTTGATATGCGGGTAATTCTTGGTTTTATGCTTTGGAGCAGCTGCTGGTGTGCTGAAGATTTTCTCTTTCGTTTATCGGTGAACCCATTATCCAGAAACTCCAACAGACCTAATCCTCGTCTAGTAGTAGTTTGAATAACCTTGTCTTCTTCTCCCAGTTATTCACCCTATCTTCTTAGTTTTGAATACTCTTTGTAAATAATATAAATGTATGCAGTGACAATGGAATATACGTGTGAAAAATTCTTCAAAACCTATATTGTTTCAAGGAAATGGCGCAGTTGAAGTGGTCGTGGTGTCATGGATTTGCTATAACTCAGTGGATGGTTGTTTTTTAAAACTATTTTTTATTTATAAATATGTTAAAATAGCATTTTATTTATTTATTTATTAAAATTCTTCTTGATATTAGTATATTTAAAAACATGAAAAAACAATATTAATTATTTTTAATAATAAACACTTAAATCGCTCAACTGAACACATTTTTAAGTATTTTGAAGCTTTTTTTCAGGTGTTAACACGTGTAAACCAAGTGACCTGACATAACCAGGTAAAATCTGGATAACCCAGGACCCAGCTATTTAACCGGGTCAATTCCCGTACTGGTTTGCTAAACCATGTTGTTAGCTACAGTGGGATCAGACAAATTCCACGTGGCAAATGAATGAATCACATGGGTGTTCGCCACGTGTCCAGGATGAGCGGTGTTGACGGTCAGGACACTCTCACTTGTTCCTTGTGAAAGGTACAGAGAGGGGGCGAGTTCATGCACCATTGTCCCCTCCTGTCTCTCTCTCCTTCGTGCCAGGGCCCGCCTTTCTTTGGCTAATCATGTGGCTATTAGCTAACGATCGTTGATCGGCCGATCAAACTGTTTCTTAATTCATATAAATCAGCTTTAAGATTTTTTTCTTTATGTGTTGGTATATGTGATTTTAAGATTTCACAGTTTTTTGTCTGCAGAGTATACAATATCCTAATTAAAGATAAAAAAAAGCTCACTTGCGCTTGCTGATTTAAATTAAAAAACAAATTCACGAAATATATCTTGTTTTCAAATTGAATTTCTCAATAAAAAAACGCACAAATTATAATTATAACTCTCTATAATTAAATGGAATTTAATTCTGAAAACATAAATAAGGGAGTTCTTGTAATTCTGATAAAAGTATGATTCCAAATCGAAATCTAACACTCCCCTTTTCATCCAGGAGAGTGATCTCAATGGATTTAAGAGGATTGTTATATTACTCTGGAAATCTATCTATCTATCTATCTATTTATATATATATATATATATATTAGGGAGTTCTTGTACTTCTGATAAAAGTATGATTTCAAATCGAAATCTAACACTCTGATCTGTCTAGTTCTTTATTTGGATTTGAAACATTTAGGCATTTCATTTTAATATATAAATTTTTGATATCTAGACAAGTCAAGTTATAAATATAACTATAAGAACTTACTTTCACAGTCACAATTATTATTATTATATTTAGTAATGTAGCGATCACAAATCTATGATTTATAGTTTTTTTTAATTATGATATATTTGATATTTTTATTATCTTACAATTGTTATCATTTTTTATATACTTTTTTTTTGGAAAAAATATTATTATTTTTATTTGTTTTGATATTTATCACTCTACTCTTGACTTATTGATTATACTTTTTTTTTTCTTTCTAATTGTCATTCTTTTGTAATTTTTTATTTTTTTTCTTTACACTTTTTTTCTTGAAAAATTATTGTAGAAAGACTAGGGAGCATTGTTTCTATTTTTTTACTACGTTAAAAGTAAGCTTGAGATTTACATATTTTTATTAACACATATAATATTCATTAAATTTATTATATATATATATATATATATATATTTTTTTTTTTTTTATTCACAATTATATTTTTTACTTGCTATAAAAAAGTTATCACACATACATTAATTCATCCAAATTAAAACTTATTTGGAATATAAACAATAAAACTTTTTGCTTAGTATTTATTGACGCAAATGATTCTCAGTTTATTTAACTAAATAGTTGCGTAGATTTTTTTAATTTATAGTTAATTTTTTTTTATGAAAAACACATTTAAAAATATTTCATATTTATTTATTTATTGCTTGAAAAAACATTATATGACCCACAACAAATATTAGGTCAAATAAATAGTTCAAAATCTATTTCACAAAATAGATTCCAGTGTAAAAGTGTTTGAAATTGTGGAGTGAAATGTTTTTAAAATTATGTTTTTATTTAAAATGTATTTTTTTTTTCACTCCATCACATTAATTTTTTTTTCAAGCTAAAAATACTTTTAAAAAACACATAAAAGTAGTATTAAAAGTTGTATCAAACACCCTCTTGAGAAACAATATTTATCATCTTAAAGGCCGAGCTCCCCTCGGCCAAGTCCAGCGAGTAGAGGCAACAACTCCTTTTTGTGTATTTTTATATACATTATTTTTTTCTACATCATTTTCTTTTATTATTCTTTGCACACAAGAAATTTAATCATACAATTTAATAAATTAAATATGTAAAGTCATGTTTTTTTATTAGATGAATAACTCGAGCATTATTTTCAAACCAATAAAACTCGCTGTTTTATTTCATAAGGTAAGGATTTTTCCAGCATAAATCACCATGCAGGTAGGGCACGAATAACCTGGCGTTTCTAAATCTGCCCTTAATCTTGGAAAAGGTAAGCCTTTTATAAGACTTGATCACCGTTAAGAGGTCAGGGCTTTTATCTATTGACCACGCACCAAAAAATCATCAATCTCACCACTTACTTAAATTTTTTTTTTTATATATATATATATTTTATCTGCTCGTCCCTTGACTGGAAAACTAATTTTTAAGTGCAAGTTTTATTATTTTTTATTCAAAAATATATTAAAATAATATATATTTTTAATTTTTTTAAAATTATTTATGACATTATGAAAATGATATAAACATACTAAAAAAAAGTTAATTTAAAATAAAAAATAAAAAATAAATCAAATTTTTTAAATGCATTTTCAAAACGTAGTATTAAAAATCCTAGCTAGAGAGATTCATTGAAATTCTTCATCAGACTTCTGAAGGAATACGAGCGGAATCCCATACCAGCGCCCGCTTATTTCTTAGCGGAAAACATTTGAAAAGACATGCATTGCATTTACCAAGACATTTGAGGAAACTTTATTGATTCTTGGTACATCAAACAATGTCATGCATGCTTGTGCCTCTACTTAATTTTGTTTTTTATATATTAAAGTATGATACACAGACTGGCACAATTTCAATAATAATATATGATTCATAGAATATCCATAACTAGTTTTTCAAGGTGAAAAAAGGCAGGCAAGGCCCAAGGGAAAGAAACAAGGAGGCATAAATTATGCAATAATATATGACTTATTCATAATAAGTTTTTCCTCACACGACACACAAGTAACGATCTAACACAGAGACAAAGGATGGATCGAGTTCTTTTGGTAGAAACAATGAGCTGGGTGTGCTCTGGCTTTCTCGGATTTGTTTAATGTTAATTTAACGTTGTATATTCCACTCCCGCTTGCATTTTGCATCCTAAATATATACTGTGATATCTTTTACAGAAAATCTCTGTTTTGGACTCTCTCTTCTTCTCTCCCCCCATTTATCTACAGGAAAAGTTCTGAAGCTTCCTCTCTTTCCATGGTGGGGGCTGCATGTGCCGTCCAATTGATTGAGTTTTGAAAGGGAAGGGACAAAAAAACCAAACATATCTCTTCACTTTCCCCTTTCTTTTCCTCATCCATACGCCTGCATGTTCTGCAATACAAAGACTTTGATCTCCTACGATCCTTGCATTTAATGCTCTTCCTACAAATACCACCATTGCTTATTCTACCCTAACCACTACCGCACTACTCTCCAAATCTCCGAGCAGGCTTTTTATTATTTTTTGTTAGTTTTGAAATCTTTAAACACTCTTTCTTGCTAGCTGAAGCTTATCTTCCTAAATATGTCAGTGATCACATATTTTCTGCTTTCAATTTTCTGCTTTTCCTTGCATGCATGTAATGCCAGACCACTTGCTGATATTGATAAGGAGCCTGAGAAGAAATTTCAGATGATTTCCAATCAGGTTGGTGCACCGGTCACTAGTTTTTCTTTCATTTTTAAATTTCATTTGCTTGGTATAACATGATAGATATTTTTAATATCATTTCCTGGGTTTTGTACAGACTAGTGATCAGAAGGAGATTCCAGTTAATCTAGTATCCAAAGCGAATTCCTCTTCATCAAATGAATTTGGAGAGGAAAAGGAAGATAGCATTGCAGTGACTGATCAGATGGATGATAATGCTCAAAAGCTGATGAACTCGAAAGCCAAACAGAAGTCAATGACTGAAGAGAGAGTAAGAGATTCAGGTGCTGCTCACAAAGCGTCTCTTGTTTCAGTTTCTTGGCCTGTGCCTCGAAAGAAACGTGGTGAAACACATCCTGGTTTCAACTTGGATTATGCTCCACCAAAGACGCACCCTCCTTCCCATAACTGAATACTTAACTTTTTTTAGGCTTGTCAACCTAATTCTCTTCTTGTTTCTCTAATCCTCGAGGGCCGGCGTCAACCAAAAAAAATAATTTAATTGCCATATGTAGAGCAATGAAGAGCATGAAGTACTCAGATGGAGTATTCTTGATAATCAGAACCCTAGGGTTCTAACAATCGCTGCATTTTGCATAGCTATAAAGTCATATATTTACATGGCACAGGCTGCTAGATTTACTGTACTGGCAAGAGCCTCTATCTTTTCTTTGTAGCTGATGTACAATATCTAAGTGTAAATTTTCATCACTAACTTACAATGTCATGATCATGGCTGGCCATCTCTTCTTATATTAGAGATGTCTTTTTTCTTTTGTATCATTTATCATCTCCTGCGCATGTAATTATTGCACCGACTTATTTGGTCAGCTAAGTTAGATTAATTTGGTGCTGTAATTTAAGTGTCTAATTAATTCATACCAATTATATCTAGGTGACTGATGATCAGTAATTCACTACAATATATATTTACTTTGCCATTGATCAATTAATGTCGTCATCTTTATGCACGCATTTACTGAGGTTTCATTGGTTTGGTGTAGTAGTTTGGTTTATAATTCTTAAAATGTGCATAAAATTAATGTTATGATCAAAGACTCGTATGATCACCAGGGAGCACAATAACAAACATTAAAATGGTTCATCTCTAATTGCGCACACCAAGATCTTCGGCGACTGTCACGATTCTTCGCATGCAATCCAAACATGCATGTGCAGGGCATGTAAATGAAACATGTTGGATTGGGTATGGGTATATGGCTGTAGCAAATTGTAAATGCAGTGTGTTTGTTTTGCTAGTGGCAAGATATAGCTAATTCCACGAACTTACAAGAATATATTGGACAGAGATATGATATCCTGTTCTTTTTCAAGCAATTAGTCAATTAATTTCTATGCATATGAACTTGCATGGTCAAGGGTTTTAAGCGAACCATTGATTTTTTATGGGTAAGTAACCAAACAAGGTATCATATTTGTGATCAGGAATGGTACGTAGTTGATCTCTTCATAAATGAGGGGCGGCTGGTTTATATATCTTCAGTTGTTACAGTCACAATCAATGTTTGAAATTCTCCCCTCACATGGTATGTATTCTGGTCGCAAGCAAACAAATTTCTTTAACTTCGCAGTGAACGAGGGGATTTAATGTTTTTGTTTGACCAGAGCACAACCTTTTGGAAACCTTGGCAAGTCCTGCTTGACTTCTTTGATCCATTAGACCAACCTTGGCTTGTCCCCTCACATTCTTTTTACACAGGAATTAGTTGGTATGGACATGTGGATATGAATTTGCTCCGTGAAAAATAGTTCTCATATATATGGTGAAGAATTAATTTATCTATGTTCATCACTCATCACCAAAAAGAATTGTTCTTAAAACCTGGATTCATACTCAGAAAGGTACTCCCACCGGCAAAAGAAGATCGATATTAGTCAAAATAGACGACCTAAATGTCGTTTATTTGTTTAATCATGCCTTTAAAGATGGTTGACCGAGTCGTGTCTTGTTTTTAGAGTAATTTTGGCATGCATGTCAAAGCAAAGCCAATAGAGATCTTCATTTCCCATTTCCATGCTCTTTATTTATGCGAGACTATCCCAGATTGATCTATTCCTACGTACCTAGCAGCGAGCCAGTGACCTTTGGTTAATATATTTGGGTTAATTAATCAGCAACAAGCGAAATGTAAGCGGGTTCACGTACGGAGGCAGGCAGGCTCGAGACCTAACAAGAGACATGAGATGCATCGATTCCTAGATTGTTCCCAAAAGAAATACTCCCCACAAGTAATATGAACTGTACTTTTAAAATCCCAATAAAGAAGATCTAAAAAAACAACATAAATTTTCTTGCTGTAACGGAAACAACAAACATCCTATAGATGAAACTTTAGCTTGAGCAATGTGCCGGTGGAAGAAACATTTTCCCACGCAATCAAAGGGATGAAATTGCACTCCAACTAGTTCCCACTTCCCACCAGACAGCCATGTTGTAAGGCTCGGTTTTCTTTTATTTTAGTTTAACATGGAAAGGGCGACCCTCATTTCAAAATGGTTGAAAACTTTCCTCGTCCCATTGTATTTTGTTTTATCCAGCCCCTCATCAATTTGATTTGTTAATGGAACCCTCGTATTTCATGATTCTTTTTGTGACGTGATCCTTCTACCCATTTCCATCGAAGCCAAATATATAATCCTGATTAAATCTGTCCACTTATTTGGGTAAGTGAGTTTTTAGCCGATACAAAGAGATGTGAAATCAAATAAAGATTGAAGGGATTCAGAAATGGAGGGTTGCCATTTGTATAAAAGCCATGTGAATCTCTTAACTCGTGTCAAATAGCTTCTCCAATAAACCTGCCCCATAATATTGAAGAATCTATGTTCGATGTAGCTTAATTGCATTTATGAAAATGTTCCTGGAAGAGTCTTATGTGATTGATTATATAAGCTGTTACTGATTGATCAAGACAGGTCAATGACTGTCTATATAAAATAGAAAAATAAAACTTGCAATAACACGCAGAAACAAATGATTGAGTTAGGTTTGGCCAACTTATATACTTCATTATCATAAAAAATGAGTAATGATCACATTTAGGGGCGAGGCAATGAAAATTACTAGCTTAGGTTTTATTCATTCATCCTTAATTTGGGGAAAGAGCAGTCCTGCTTGAACTTTATCATAGCAGTAACCATTGCAAAATGTTGGTTATTGGAGCCCAGTAAAAGTTCCAGTCTCTCTTTCCTGATCTGTTGAAATTCTGGAAACCCAATTGACTGCACTCAACTTGGAAGCATTCCGTAGGGGTTAATTCTGGAGGTTCAAGTCTAATCTCGAGACAGCAGAGCAACCTGCATCATACCTCGCTTGCTGTCAAGACGCTATAAACCTCTCCTTCCATCCGGACAAATTTGAATTAGCTTCTCCTTAATTTGGTAACACTATAAAATAGGTGTTCATGTTCTTGTTCCGTTCAGTTTGAAACCAAAAATCCAACTAAACTGGGAGTTGTGATTTCTACAAAAAATGACCCGAACTAAACCATAACCCGATTCAAATTGAAATAGTTCGACTTAGTCTGCGTCGGTTTTTTTGCTTTGAAAACGAAAAAAACGGATACCTTCGATGAAGTTACACCAGTAGAAGGAGAAGATAACTCGATCCATTTCAGGGAATAGATGTAGAGAAAGGAGATATTTGCAAGAATACAAAAAAAGCAGATAACTTGGTCCACAATAGTAATTCGAATAAACACCAACATCCGGTCTCATTCATTGTGTTTTAGCCTGGAAGTTACGGTTGAAATTCCTATCCTGCTGGGGGAGTTTGTTGCTGTTTCCCGAATTCTGTTGATGATATGTGCTGCCAATGGCCTTCATCAATTCGGCTGAAATTTCAGAATCTTTCATAGCAGCTTCTCTTTTCTTATGTTGTGTCTGTGGCTTCATCGGAATGATGTAATCTTCAATGTCTTTTTTATTGTTCTTAGGCTATTCTCTTTTTAGCCAAAAAGTTTAATAAAATCGTGGATATTATATGGAAAAACACCATCACCGGGCTTCAGATCACCTGGAAGTTCCTGTTATTGATAGAAGCATAAACTCCAAGAATCAACACTTTGCACACCACTTTCTATATTATTCAAAGCAACCCAAATTTCTGTCACTTTTTTATTCTTCTCAATATCTTTTTTGCCAGAGAAAGATGCAAAAATTTCTGCCACGTTTGCTTCAAGGCCTTTAAACCACAGGCCCACCACCTCAAGGCCCTGTTATTGAGGACCTCTGAAACGACAACAAATCGGCCAGCTTTGCTTATAGCTACCCCAACCGGTAACCTGATTTCCAACGCTGTTCCCTATTTCCTTACTGAATCATATTTTAATAGCCTTACAGGAGGTATTATCCATTCTATTTTAAAAATGTTTTTGAAAGAATTTAAAAAAAAATATTTTTATTTTTTATTTTAAATTAAAAAATAGTTTTTTTAGATAATTTTCATGTATTATATCAAAAATAATTTTAAAAAAATAATAAAATATTTTAATACATTTTTAAATAAAAAAATACTTTTAAAAATAATCTTAACTACCTTTTCAATCAGTCAACTAGTCGTGTCTCTCACGAGGAATGCTTAGTTGAATTGACTGCAAACAAAGAACTTTAACACAGACATATTTGACTGTCAAGTTCATCTAATTATTATTATTATTATTATTATAAAAACAAGAAAAACCCATCTGGTTATTACATAGATGAGGTTTAATTAAAAAAAATATCCATCAATTGAAAAGCTTATGTTCCTTGGTGATCAAGATGAGAATTTAGGTAAGTATTATGTTTAATTATCTTGGCAGAAATTTAGTGAGATAGGATCCGGGAAATAAAATATTCCAGCTTCATGATCAACATATAGAGCACATCGAGAACCTGTGGATTTGGAAAGTGAGGTGACCCTGGCCACCTTTTGGACCAACCTTCACCAGGCCGAGATAAGTATCGGCCACAGATAGACATCCAGTTTTAAAATAAAATTCCAAGCCCAGTGTCCTGCCGCAGATGTTTTTTATTTTTTTAAATATCATTACCGACCTTATATTCTTCTCTTTTACCCAGATCTAATTGAGTAATTTGGATAACCTGCGTATTTTACCCCTTATTTCTTACTTTAAATATTTCATAAATCACAATTAATTAGTCATCATTAGGCCCAGTAGAGGTTTTGATAGCTGGAGGGAGGGAGGTTCTTTGAATTATTTTTTTATGCTGCGTGAATTACTCAGAAGAAAGTTCAAAAAGTCACCCGAATTCCTTGTTTGAAATTATTTTTCAGTACCTGAATTCGACTCGGAAAAAATGAAGCAAAAACTTTAACTTGAAAGTGATGCAGTTTTAAGATGTTCATACGACTCCATGAAGTAAGAGGGACATTAATTAGCTATAATAATTTTTTTTAACTCGCATTATGTTGAATTTTCTTCTTACATTGAAAAGAATTAAAAATAAAATAAATAACTCAATGCATGCTGGTCAAAACACTTTTAAAATATTTAATCAGTGACTTGTTGAATGATATTTTTCTAAAGAAAATATACATTGAATTGTCCGGGTCAACCATATCTAATATGTGAGGCCTGTAATATAGAATATGGGATAGTGATAAGATCATTGAACTCACAGCAAAATAAAATTAGAAAGAGCAGGTATAATGAATCAAGTATTGAGCCGAGAGCAAATAAAAACATAGAATTAAAAAAAAAAAGTCAAGGCAATATTAGGATAATATACCAGAATAACATGAAAGAAGCAAAAAAGATAAGTTTATTTGATTTAGTAATATAGAAGGCATTGATTTTACGGTATGAAAAACAAAAAAAACTCATGTGAATCTTTTAAATTTAAGTTAATATTCCAAATCACAACCTATAAAATTCCGTGCCCAGACTTAATCGAGAAGATAACGTTAAAGGATAAAATTATATAAAAAATATTGTAATTCATGAAACTTCATATTTACCTGTTTAATCAAGAAGCTTAAATTTTAACTAATTTAATGATGAAGGATAAATATTTAAAAAATTTGTCAAGACATAAAATTAACAACTAATAAAATAAAGATCAAACCCGATATAAAAAGATTTGAAGGATGAAATCGTAGAAAGAAATCAATTTATAAATCATATAAAATTAAGAACAGTTATCAGATTTGAACGACAAGGTTAACAAAGTCATTATATATATATACATGTTTGATTAAGAGGCGAGTGAGGAATCAAGGAGAGTAGCAAGATAAGTGGAGATAAGATGACGATTCTATCCGATATATACACACTGAGCATCAATATACAAAGGGAAATTGTTTTAATCCAGCATATAAAATATTATCTTAATTAGTGTCTCGATAACCTGTATTCTGTGCGATCAGCTATCTTGATTACATGCAACGTCTTTAACGAAACTCATCCCTCGAGGGACTTGTAGTTGGCATATTTATTTGCGATGTGTTTCACGGCATTAGGAAGATAAACTCGGATGCCGTCGCACAATTCATCCTGACACACATATACTGCTTGAGTTTTTTTAAGAAAATTATTATATTAATGGCTGTACATTTATATATAAAAAACATATCATTAACGTTTTAGATTTATTTTTTTAAGAGTAAAAAAACCAAAGCTTTTATTTATAATTAATAACTAAAAATTATCACAGAATTATAAAAATATAAAAAAAAATGTTGAGCGATGTAGTCTTGTTTTTATGTTTATTTAATTGACTATAAAAAAATAAAAGCAACAATTTATAGATTTTATGAATTAATTTATTTTCTATGATGTTTATGTGTACATTTAAAGTCAAAAGTTCTTCTATAGTCATGTCTAAAAAAAGGAGTTCATAAACCTTGTATGACATTGTATTTTAAATTTTTTTTTTTAAAAAATATTTATTATGTAATTAAAATTAAAAAATTAGTGTTTTTATATCATTTTCTATGCTGATATAAAAAATAATTTTTTTAAAAAATAAAAAATATTATTTTAATATATTTCTACATAAAAAAATATTTTAAACAACTTCAACATGTAAAAAAGGTTCTCGTCATATGTAAAAAAAAAAAAAAAAAGATAAAAAACGTGTGTTTAATTTATCATATTGAAAGCACAATTTTGAGTATTGAATCGGAAAAAGGAAAAAGATAGAAAAAAATAGTACAGTAAAAAAGCACATATTACAAAAAGTGAAAAAAAGTTACATGGGAAATGTGTTAAAAAAATTATATTAAAAATATATACATTTATTAAATAGGTGTATAATGGTTCCTTAAACAATTTAAAAATATTATACTTATAAAATTCGTGTTTTTGTATGTAGTTCTGTATAACTAATGCATGTTAAAATTTCTAATTATTTATTTTTTAATTAAAAATATTAATTAGCACGAAACTGTTAATGAACAGGGGAGGGTATGCGCGCTTTGTTTTTTTCTTCGCTTTACCCAACCTTGATATCAGAAGAGATTCATTTTCAATACATGAATAAATAAATAAGAATGAAGGATTTAATTAGGCTGAAATAAATAAAATAAAATAAAATATCATAAACCCTAAACTCTCTTCTAAAACTCTACAAAATGTTGTGAACGTGATACTAGCCTGCACCGATATCAACAGAGCGACTTCGTCGCAATCCAGGTGTGCTGGTCTTCTTCAACCATCCCAACATTCTTCGTTCCATTGCAGACATTCTTTTATCTGGTAAACCCTCAGAATCGCTTCCCTCATGGAGGGCGGGAGGAAACAGAGATAAGATCTCCACCGTGCTGGATATAACAATCCAGCCTTATGACCCACTTCGCTCACCTTGATTACCCATCGGAGCTTGTAGCTCACCGGATTTTTATCTTATGGTTTGTGGGACGCGACACTAGGAAGAAGATAGCATGTTGACGAACAGCTCCCCAGTCCAAATCCTTCTGCTGATTCACTCGTAATTAATCACATGTTTTATTCGCTGCACCAGCAAAATACAGAGGATCAGTGGAAACCTTGTGTCAGATCGGGACATGTCATCATCTGTAACTGATCCCACGCTAGTGATCGAGGTTCTTTTCATTTTTCCTTGATGTTGCCTGGCCTGGGTTAACCCACGTTCCTGAAGCGGATCGCGGAAGGTTCAAGCTATGCATAGGTTTGATATTTAAAAAACATATAGATATTTTCATGTCAACTTTTGTATTTTCAGTCCAGTTTTTAATAAACTATTCATAAAGAAGTAGAGAAATCATGATTATATATATATATATAAAACATTATACGTACTCCTTTTAAGTGTTAACCATTAGACAAACCCTCCACTAAACTCAAGCCAACCAGTTCAGTGGTTCTTAAGAGCAGTTTGAAGGTGTGTTAAATAAAAAGTTAAAAATAAAATAAATATTATTTTGATTTTTCAATACTTGTTTTACTTGTTTCAAAAGGATATTATATAAAATATTAAAATATCTTTTTTTTTTTAATATTATTCTTACCTATCTTTCAAGAAAGTCAAAATCAACATAAAAAAACATACAGTTCTTACACTCTAATATAATTAGCTTTTTAAATAAACTTTTTTTATTAAAATATACATTATAAAAAAAACTATCTTTATATTATTTAAAATATTATTTTATATATTTATAAACGCATAATGTTATAACAACCTGATTGCGTTATAAGAATAGCCATTTTTTTGATCGGATATGAAAAATCACTTGTTGAATTGACCAGACATAATATTTTTCGTATATAGTACTAAGCTTTTTTTTACATTTTTACAAAGGGACGGTCCATCGAAAAGCCATTGCTCGATATTTAAAATTGCAGTTTTCAATTATATTTTTTAAGAAAATAATAATTTAATAATATTTGTAATTATTTAAAAGAAGATAAATTAATATTTTTTAAATATTTTAAATTATTTTGATATATTGATATTAAAAAAAATATTATTTTTTTCTTAAAAAAAACTTCTCAAACAATACCTCAATCTCCTACCGAATGAATTGGAACCCAAAAACAAGCAAAAAGAAGAGAAAGTAAGATCACAGCCACCCATTTTTAACTCCAACAAAAGATCGTGACCGATGAATATGTCTCGGTATTTTCAAAACCCCACATAAAGCCTTCGATCATTATCTCGCGTCGTCATTCAGTTTAAAAAATCCTGGCCAGAAGAGCCTGTTTGGTCATGGTTACTTAAATACCCCTGTACTCGCCTATCTGTCCTCGTAACAAAAAGATTCTTGAAAGGGTACTATGGGAACAACGAATAAATTACAGAAACAATCTAAGCTAGATTACCTTTATCTATCTCCTTGGTCGCTATAAAAGGAAATTATTAACAAAGGAGTACTCAGAGTGAGAATCTCACGCGCTTCCATTGAGCGTATAAACATGTACTCCCTCCTACCAAAATCGGTAGAAAATATTTAATTTAATTGTCAATCTTTTTCTCTTATAATTTTCATACATGTGAAATTTAAATCAGAATATATTAAAAATAAAAAAAAGTAGATTTAAATCATCTCCATATGTTCCTCGTTAAAACTTTAGCCTTCTTATTCTATTTATATTTTTTTTCATTGTCCTTTATATTTAAATCTATAATAATAATAGTGAGTTGCATTTATCACCCAAATAAATATATTAAAAATAAAAGAAAAAAATGCATGCTGCAACAAAATACATCCAAGATAAGAAATAAATGTAAATATATTAGGAATTTATTTAGTTATATAAATATATTGACATTATGAATTATGAAATTATTTTTTCAAAATTCATGTTGTTATTTTGAACATAAGATCATGGATAATTAAAATGATGAAATGATAGTGATTATAATAATATTCTTTTATTTTTTTTATCTGGCATTAATTAGTGTGTTTTTTAAGCTAAAACATAGCTATTTCAAGGATTGATGTCTGAAAAATTTAATTTGTTTTTTACTTAATTATTGCATGAAATTGAATATTTTTTTAATAATATATTTTTTAAAATTAAATACACTTGAGATATATACAATAGTCTTTACAAGATTTGTATTTTAAAATTTATACTATGTTTTTTTTTATTATTAAAATTATAACTCCATTGGTACGTTAAAAAGAGTATAACATCATTCTAGTTGGAAAGTATATGAGCAGTAATAAAAATTGAGCCTAATGAAAAAAAAATGACATTTATAAATAGCCTTCCAAATAGCAAAAACTTATTTTCATTTTATACATTTTAAAACTTTTAAATTCCCTTCTCTAAGAAATATAACATGCATCGTCAAAGCTGAAACTTTTAATTAAGATTTAATTCGTTTCATAGAATATAAATATAACTCTGTCAAATAAATTATTAATATTTGGAAAATATAATAGACTGTACCACGTATTTTTCTTCTTCCATGCAGGACTATATAGTATATATTCATTTTTTTAATTTGTTTATTTGCAAAACTAACATTCTTCTCTTACACCTGCCATGGAGTGAGAGTGGGATAACAACCAACAAGCAACAACAAAAGAAAACCCTGCAAGGGAGATAACTCCGTCTACAGACAAAAGCCACATAAAAAAAAAATACAATTATAAAATTGAAACAAAAAAGAAACTATAGAGAGAGCAAAAAGAGGGGAGAGAGAGAGAGAGACAGCAAGACGAGAGAGAGAGAGGATTGAAGAGAACTTCACCACTTTTACATTCTGCACGCATCTACAGCAGACACATAGGAGGAGGACAGGGTACTGCAAAGCCACAATAAGAAGGCAAGAGTGGAAGAAGAAGAGAAGAAGCTGAGAGAGAGAGAAAACACAAAAAAACAAAACTGAACGAAGTTAACTAGCTTGGAAGAACCATGGAGAAAAGATGGTACAAAAAAGGAGGTAGCTAGCTAGATGAGTCCTCTCTCGAAGAAGAAGAACAACAACAAAAGCTCTTTTATAAGATTTCTGTATGTTCTAATTTTTTTTTAGCAGACCCCTCTCTTTGAGCTTTTAACAACTTGTCTCCCTCTGAAAAAAATGATTTTGATTTAGGAGTTTTTTTTTTTTTGTCTCTTGTTGGAAGGGCCAACTTCTTGTTTTGTTATATATTCAAACTAATCCCGTAAGTATTTTGTCTTTCAGCTATCTGCTTCTGCAAAGCATTAAACCTTGACGGGGGGAGTGGTGGAGGTGGTTTCGTGATTTTCTTTAAAATCAACTGGAGATATTCGGGTTTCTTGGATTCTTAGTTTCTTGATTTTGTTAAATGAAGGCCATGCCCCTACCCTTCGAGAGCTTTCAAGGGAAGGGGGTGCTAGATTTCGCTTCGTCCACTACTTCCTCTCCAGATTCACTTCATCAATACCGCCACCAGTGGCAGAACAACAGCAGCAAAGAAAGTTGTGGTTTTTTTGTGGGCAGTACTGAGCCCACATCTGTGCTTGACACAATAAGCAGACAAAGCCCACCAACATCGTCCTCAACACTGTCTTCTTCTCAAGGAGGCGGTGGAGCCTCCACCGACACCACCAACGGGGTGGCAACAGCTGGTGGAAGCAACCCTTGCGTAGATGAAAAATGTGGACAGCAACTTGGGATGGAGGATTGGGAGAGTGTGCTGCCATGTTCTCCTACACAAGAGCAGTCAATTTTAAGGCTAATTATGGGTGATATTGAGGACCCATCCACGGGACTTAACAAGCTATTACAAAGTGGAAGCAGGTCTCTAGATATGGAGCACGCATCAGGTTTTGGTGTTGTAGATCAAGTTTTTGGCTTTGATATATCCAATATGAGTTCTGCAAGTGCCAACCTGGTTGCCAACAACAACAACAACATCGATCCTTCTTCAATCCATGGTATTTAGCCTGATTTCCCTCTTGTCAACCACAATGTTACTAGAATTTCTAACATGGGTACTGAACCAAATCCTGTTGTATTTAATCCAGGGATCAATCTTTTACCAGGATTGTTTCAGCAACAACAGCAGCAGGCAGCATTTGATCAAGATGAGAAGCCGCAGATTTTGAATCCAGGGATGATAAGCAACCAAAACCAGCATCAGTTTGTGCAAAATCCAGCCACGCTTTTTCCGTTCTCATATTCACCATTACAAGAGCATCATAATAATCAGCATTTCTTATCACCACCGCCGTCCAAACGGGTTAATTCCGGGCCTGTTGGAGTCAATTATGTGCCAAAAGTCTTTGATTCGAGGCCTCCAGAGTTGTTTCTTCCACGACAACATCAACAACAGCAGCAGAATCATCAATTTCAATTGTTGCAGCAGCACCAACAGAGGCAAGGAATGATCACGAATCAGAAAATTGCAACTGATGAATTGGCAAACCAGCAGCAGCTTCAACAGGCAATAATAAACCCGATATGTCAAGCAGCAGAGCTGATCGCAACTGGGAATCCGGTTCATGCGCAAGGGATATTGGCGCGGCTCAATCACCAGCTCTCTCTTCCAATCGGCAACCCATACCAGAGGACTGGTTTTTACTTCAAGGATGCGTTGCAGTTACTTCTTCACACGAGCAACAGCTCAATTGATACTGCTTGTAACCTGATTTTCAAGATCGGTGCTTATAAATCTTTCTCTGAGATCTCACCAATCCTTCAGTTTGCAAATTTTACTTGCAACCAAGTTCTTCTCGAGGTTTTTGAGGGTTTTGAGAGAATTCATATTGTTGATTTTGATATTGGATATGGTGGACAATGGGCTTCTCTTATGCAAGAACTGGCTTTGAGGACTGGAGGTGCCCCTTCTCTTAAAATCACAGCTTTTGCTTCTCCTTCCTCACTTGATGAGCTCGAACTTGGTTTCACTCGAGAAAATTTAAGAATCTTTGCTAGTGAAATCAACATGCCATTCGAGCTTGAGATTTTAAGCCTTGAATCCTTGGGTTCTGGTTCCTGGCCAATGCCTCTTCGCATGCCGGAAAATGAAGTAACTGCAGTGAATCTTCCAATTGGCTCCTTTTCAAATGACCCATCAACTCTTCCTTTGGCGCTTCGCTTTGTAAAGCATCTCTCACCCAACGTTGTGGTCTCTTTGGACAGAGGCTGTGACCGAAGCGACCTCCCATTTGCGCACCATGTAAATCATGCCATTCAATCTTATTCAACCCTGCTGGAATCACTGGATGCCGTGAACGTGAACCTAGATGCATTGCAAAAGATTGAGAGGTTTTTGGCGCAGCCAGGTATTGAAAAAATTGTGCTGGGTCGCCATCGTTCCCCTGATAGGACTCCTCCTTGGAGGAATCTCTTTTTGCAGTCTGGTTTCACTCCATTGACTTTCAGTAACTTTACCGAGTCACAAGCTGAGTATTTGGTGCAACGTACTCTAGTCAAGGGTTTCCATGTTGAAAAGAGGCAATCTTCGCTTGTTCTTTGCTGGCAACGGAAGGACCTCATAGCAGCATCTGCTTGGAGGTGTTAAGAAATGAGATTTAACATTTTGGATATTGTTTCTGAGGTGCCATGCTCCTAACCCCGGGTTTATTTCTGATCTTTTTGACTTCTGTTGGCGCAGGTTCTCTTTCGCTAATTGTCAATGTGCTCTAGGTTTATTATTTCCAATCAAGAAACTGAACATTCTTGTAACCGGATGGGTGTACAGTTCTTATTTTCTGTCACTTTAGTTGTTGCTTATAGCTGGTTTTAAGGTGGTAATTGTTTGATGTGCACCTCACTACAAGGCAAAACAAGATGTGAAAGACATGGTTAACCCTTTTCAAATCTAGCCTCTAGGCTGGTTTTCCGGCGTAAGTGTTTTTTTCCTTGTTAGTTATAACAATTTGTCACAAAGTTTCCTAATACAAGCACTTCTACTTGCATCTACTCTTGTTTCTGATGTTCATAATGATCATGTTCTTAAATGCCTTGGTTTGAGATAGCGTTGAGAGTTGAGACAACGATTCTTAATCTTCCTCGTTTATGCTGTAGTGCCACGCCACATAATAATCAGCTCCGCTCCTACCACCAGAATCCCTGGTTAATGTTATCAGAATCTGAATGTTTTTTCTCATACGGTAGGCGTCAAATCCCCGCTCCTGATTAAAAAATTTACAGGTCCGGACATCTTTTCATGTCGTGGTTAATGGTGACCTTAGCTTTGCTATAACTCGATGCAAACTGGGTGTACATGTAATTTCAGTTCGTTACCAAATGTATTTTTACAGCTTACCAGAATGGTATCTGGTTGATAAAGCTACAGCGTACCAGGTTCATAGATTTGTGCCCTTGAAGGTCACAAGGGTTGGGTGCTGGCCTCACTAATTGATGCTAAAGAGTATTATATTATTCATCAAATGTCTGTTATGACGGTGCAATCCACACTTAATTTAGTATTAAGGCCTATGATTTTTATTTTTCTTATCGTGATGTTTATGTATCCATCCTAGCACTCGTTATCAATACACTGAATTTGCCCTTGGTTTTTTATGCCTGCCCCTCATGAAGCCACATGGGTCTTGTACCATTGCATGATTATTTTAAGCCTGTTTCTTTTTCGTCATCTTCGTTGACACGCAAGTTATTTAACTACACTTTAGTTGAACACCAATCACATTATTATATGATAAACTCCATTTTGCATTTGAAAAGGAGTGAGGGAGATGGTTGGGCCCATTATTAATATATTAATTGTGTTTATGGTACATTGTATTATTTTAGTGGAAAGGGTATTAAAATATTTTTTTCTTCCTAGAATTTGTTTTTATTTTTTATATTAGCTTATTAAAACTATTAGAAAAACATTTGAAAGATATAGACTATACATTAATACTCTAATAATCTTATAAATTAACAGCAATAATTGTTAATAGTGTTATTATTGTGCTAACTAAAGATAATTAAGTAGTGTACTTTAGTTGTGTTAGAGAGAGTGGCGACTTATGTCATTGTAGTTGGTAAAAAATAGATTTTATGAAATCATTTTTAGGGTCAAATCGATGTTTTGATATTTTTTTTTGTTTTAAATTAAATTTTTTAGATTATTTTAATGTATTGATATAAAAAATAATTATTTTTCAAAAAAAATTTATTAATTTCATATATTTCATAACAAAAGCACTCTAAAGTCTAAAATGCAACTTCTACCATTCTTAAGCAAACACTTAGTTGTGTTTAGTTGTATTAAAGTATATGCTGGTTAAAATTGTTATTCACTAAAAAATTATTTATACGTGTTTGATTGTTTTTATAAGTGTTTTTGCTAATAAAATTAACAAAAAAGACATGTATGAATTTTGTAGTTATGAATGATATTGGTGTGTTTTGTGTTTTTTATATATCATAAAAAATATCATATTACTGTTATACTTTTATCATCCCATTAAATTATTTACAATCTAATCATAAACATAATTCATTTGTGAAGTCTCTAGTTTCTTCAGCTTTGTGAATGTGGAACATAGTTGATTAAAAAATCATTAGATAACAAATTAGGATCGTGATTCTATTATATAAAAGCAACATCTTCTTGTGCTCTTCTTCTAATATAGTTAAAGAATATCAATGATGCCAATACAATCTGATTCACGAGCATATTCCATAAGATTCTTCATCTTTGTTTTCACACTCCAAAAGCACATTTAATCACATTGTGTAGTGGCTAATGTGCAAGATTGAATTGTTATTCCTCACTTGTTGTTTGTCTTTAATGTTAGAAATCTTAAAAATGATGTCTCTCATTTTTATACAAACTAGATATCTATGTTTATTAGGATACTTGACATCAATAAAATAATATTTCCTTACAATAACAAGTAAAAAAATTACAAGTGATTTTGATAATTTTTAATAAATGTAATTTGAGTTAAAATAACATTTAATAAATGTTATTTATTTACTTTTTAGTGATTTTTAAAATTTTATTTGTCTAGCCTCTAGAAAAATGAGTATCATGAGAACTATTTTGACAAAAATGAAAAAATATACCCATACCATATGTCATCCGTATCATGGAACTATTTTGACACACACACACACACACACATATATATATGTTTTTAGTAGTCTTTTCATGCACTCATTGCACTCCTCCATGACCACTCTTCCCATGTGCATATAAAACATGCCTTGGAGTTTAATTACGTACACATTTATTTTTTTATGCTTTGATGGGGTTATATAGAATGCATTATCATGATTTTTTATTTCTTTCATTATTGTTGTCATGACCCAAAAATAAAAGTTTTTAGCTAATGAGCTATAATCTAATCAATAATTTTAGATAAACCATGAAATAAATATTTTACATAGGGCAGTCCTTAAAAGCATCGGAAAAACAAAACAAACCTCTCGGTCTAAGACTTTTGAGTTCATGGAACAATTTTTGAAGCAAAAAAAAAAAATTCCTATCAATATCTCTTATTGACACTCACATCTCTCCCCTGCTCCTCAAAGACAAATACTCAATAACAAAACAAAACGAGTCATACTTGGAAGTAATTGCAACTATGAAATATACCTCCTTCATCACCTTATAAATACTACACCCTCTTTTATCTATACTACTAGAGGTGGAGTCTCTTATGCTTAAAAGTACTATCAACTATTTAATCCTGACATGAAAAAAATTAAACTTTAAATCCATAATTTTTTTTTGTTTTTCTTTCTACCGTGGCCACCACATTGTTCTTTTCTTTTTCTTTTTTCCATTAATGTGTAACTTTTTGGACCCTCTTATTTCCTACATAAGAAAAATAGTAAACATAATATGAAACATGCTCAATATTTAAAAAACATAGCACAAATATGACAATTTGGATTTCAAATAAACAAGTTTTTAGTAACTAATTTGAATTATTGTTTTCCACTACTCATAACTAGTACAAATAGTTCCTAGCTCACCATTCCACCCTACACTAATTTTAGAATTTTTTTCTCTTAAAATCCTTTGCACCAACCGATTTGTTTTTATATACCTTTCCAATGGAAATAGAAACACGATAAATCTCAGTTACCTTTACAGTGGGTTCCTTCTTGATCTAGCGGATAATATACGGATTTGGATGCTTATTGGTTGGAAACTTCTGGTGTTCTACTAGGTTCCTTGCAATGAAGTTCTCACAACTCCCAATACCCACGATCAAACTGCATACTTTTTGACTAATTGTACATCAAGATCGAAATATGTTATTTCGTTGACCAAAATCCTCCTGCTTTGGAGCATACAGTATGTACATGTTGCACTACACAATTGACCCTTTCCCCATCTTCTTCAGGGAATTCTTCCCCATCATACAAGTTACCTTCTCCTTCAACATATTCATCTGTCTTTGGATCTCCTTCCTCTCCTTCCACCCTAGTGAACTGGCATAGAGCGATTAATACATGCATTAGAGAGGTGTCCAGGTTTTCTACATCGATAACAAACCCCAGGTGCAAGTCTAGCATAAGGGTTGGGATTTGAATTCGAACCCTGGTTTGGATTTCTAGGTATACCACTAGTGGTTTGAACTGTTGCTGGGTTGTTGCTTCTGTTGCTTCCATCCTTGGACTGGTTTAATGGGCCTGTTGATTGAACATCCTTATCTCTGCTAGCAAACAACAAATCTAGATGAGTTCTACGAAACCCCAAAGTCCCACCCCTTCATTCCAACAGCTCGACCTTTAATGCTAGGTTAGCAAAGTTGTTGACCAATGCTGGACTTGCCGAAACACATTAACTAGGTGAGTTTCATATTATTTTGACTTCAATGCCCGGACTACTGAAAAATTCAATTGCCCTTGAATTTTAGATGTTCTCTCTTCATCATATAAGTCTTTGCCACTTATTCTTCATCAATGGTTCAACTAGATTCTCACACCTTTTGATATGAGATTTTGATGGGTTTTTTTAGATCTTCAAAGCAAGGTCAAAAGATATGATGCAATGAAAAAAATCTTGGGACAAATGGATCGTAGTGGTTAGATCTTCTCTAAGGATGGGAAGACCATTAATTTCATCCAACTTTCTCAATGATAACAAGTAACCACTAATTTCATTGTTTGATTATTATCTTCTAAAAGAGAGTACACGGTTCACCATTTTTTCACGTGTAAAGCAGCTCAAAAATGCTTCTCATTAACTAAGACCAAACCTCGTCACTTTAATTATGACGTCTACTGGTTGAACTCGTGGTTTAAGTTGTAACTAAACTGTGATAAATTATAGGTGTGAGAAAACACATAGACCACCCTCTTCCAAACTCTCTTTTAATTATGCATTATTATCCTGTTGGAGAAAAGAGATGGTTTAGTGATTGCTTGAGAGTGTGGTTGATATTGTTTTTTAAAATATTTTTTTAGTTAGATATATATCAAAATGATGTTTTTTTATTTTTTTAAAAAAATCATTTTTGACATCAGAATATAAAAATAACCTGAATTTTATTTTTTTAATTTAAAATATTTTTAAAATATAATATTAAACATACCATAAGTATAACAAGAGTGAAACCCATTATTAAAAAAGTTAGGGGATAGCAAGAAAAAAATGACATAATTGCAAATATATAAGAGCACGCAACACAATTATACTAGAGAACATCCATACAAGCTCTGCTGTCTTTATTAATTATTAAAATGATTGAGACTGTTGTTTACACACGTTATTAGCTGTTATGTCTAGCCACACAGTTTTGCTCTATACAAACAGCAATGCCTCTTCCATTTCCTTGAAAAAACCAGAAATAATATTTGTAGAGCAATAAAATATTAAATGTATTTTTTATTATCGAAGGATATAATTTATACGTATTTCCTTTCATGCAACCTTTCAGTTGAAGGGAAACTATAGTTTTTGTTATGTTATAATTAAATTGAAATGAGTAAATGGAGAATTCAAATGGATATATAGTTAGATTCCAAAATATCAGTATACTTGCCTTCAAGAGTGAACTGAACCAAATGAATGGCTTTAGCTAAATATATTCCTTGCGTAGCATTGGCTGCCAAGTTACCTTCCATGCAGGGTGCAACTAGCAAAATAGGGTCTGCTTTGAGCTAACATCGCTGGCGCCCTGTAAACAAAAGGGTTTTTCCTGTTCCAATCATTAGTTGAGCTAGCCATTAGCCAACAATTTTAGAGTTTCCAGGCTGCCGTCTGTCTTCATTCTCCAACACTAACATGGCGGAAATTGCCGGGAGCTTCAGGGCCTTCCCTTTTATTTTTTGGCTAAAAAAAAGTGCTTGAAATAGCTGGAATTGTCGACGGGGTGTCTCCGACGGGTTCGGTTCGGCTTACATGTGTTGTGCAAACAACACAAGCCTCTCCGAGCAACATTATTCCTACGTGGCAAGCTTGTATCGAAATAAAATCTAAAAAAATACACTCGTCCACGCATTTTCTGAATAAAATTAACCATGGATGGCGTTGAAAAAGAAAAGAAATCCATCACCAAGTAGTTCTCCTATAATTAAAAGAAAATAACCATGGGTGTACCGAACATGGATCCAACGATTGTGACTTATTGTCTCATGCATTGCCGTCGCTAGGGGACAATGACATTGAAAATTGACAAGTGGGATTGACACGTCCTTCCCTCCTTCTTGAGCAAATCGGGACCCAGAAATGAAGAGTGGATGGTCACAATCCTGCGGGTGCCACGTGTACGGTTCAGAGTGCCTATGCTTTGATCTTTAAAATCCAGAATCCGCGGGTTAAAAAAATGGAACAGGTGGCGGCTCCCACATGTAAATTGAAAATGATTGGATACATCAATCTAATAGTACAATACAAATTTAATATTAAAAATTTTGCCTTTTCTTTTACAACCGAAGTTGTGGCCTGCGGGGAAGGGATTTGTTCCCCTTAAAAAAAATTAATCTCAAATTTGTATTGTATTAATAAATTGATGTGATGATAATTGAAAATTTATATAATTATTAAAACTCTATTATTATTAATAAAATTATTATTAAAAATTTATATAATTATTAATTTTAAAATTTATATAATTAATCAAAAAATATATAAATTAACCCACAACCAACAACATTGATAAAAAAAAATGGAGGGATACATGTTCATTTTACAGTCCGACTATAGCACAGCCCCTCCATGGTGAAACGTCATGATAAGTTGATCCTGACCATACGATCTCTGTTGCTCTGCCATTTTTTTTTAATATATATATATATATATATATATATATATATATATATATATATATATATATATATAAAAGAAAGAGAGAAGTGAGTCATGATAAATGCTATAATTTTCTTATTCGTATACGATGTCTCGTTACCGGAGCATCTCGATGTTTTGTTTCGAGCTCTTATGTTTATATATATAAAAAAATAATTTAAAACATCAAATCAACATATAATTCAAAACTCAAATCTAAAAATAAATTAGTTTCAAATAATAAAATACAAACAAGATAATATAATCTAGAGATAAAATTTAAAGTTTACTTCCTAAATGTTTAATAAAAATCAACACGTGGTCAACAGATAAAAAATATTAATAAAATAAATTTATTAAAGGCAATGTTGTCAGGCTTGGAACTCATTTTCTAACAAAAAAATAATATATATATATATATATATATATATATATATATATATATATATATATATATATATATTATTTTTTTGTTAGAAAATGAGTTCCAAGCCTGACAACATTATATATTCCCTGTATTTTGACAAAATTTACACGCTGAGGCTGCAGTGCTGTTTTTCATTTAATTTTGAATAAAATTATATATTTTTTAAAATATTTTATAATTTTTCTGATATATTGATGTCAAATAATCTTTAAACCTCCTATAATAAAATAACTGTAATTAGTTCTGTATGGAGAATGAATAAGTACGCATGTTTGGGAAGCACTGTAAAGATGTTTTTTTTTGAAGTAATTTGATTTATTTTTTTAAATAAAAACAATTAGTATATAGTGTTTTAAAATTATTTTGATGTGTTGATGTTAAAAATAATTTTAAAAAATAAAATAAAAATATTATTTTAATACACACACACACACATACACACACACACACACATAGATATATATATATATATATATATATATATATATATATATATATATATACTCGGAGTAATTATTCGTTATTCTAAAATTTTGCTGTCTCCTCTCGTGTAAAAAAGCGATTGATATTTTATCCTATCAGGGTCTCAATTTATGTTTGAAAGGAAGCACAACTTGCAGAGTGTAATAATGTACTCTTCAAATTCTAACAAAAAATCGACAAGTTTGTAGTTATCACTGCCTAATTTGTCTGGGGGGAAATGCTTTATACTAAGAATCTAGCCACCTGAATGCAACCCTCGTATAGATAGTGGCTAATTTGCAATCGAACAAATAGTTTTGTCCTTTTATTTTTCATTTGTCAATGTCAGGTGATAATAATAGACACAATTCAGCCATTTTCAGTGATTGGTTGAGAGTATTTTTAAAGTTTTTTTATTAGAAATATATTAAAATAATATATATATATATATTTTTTTAAAAAATTGATATAGCACATGAAAATAATCTAAAAATATAAAAAAAGATTTATTTCAAATAAAAAATAAAAATAAAATATAATTTTTTTTAAAAAATATTTTTGAAATACAGGGATAAAAATCTAATTGAGCGTACAAGGCGACTCTTTTCCCTTTAGAAATGGAGGGTTTATGCTCCAGACAAGGATAATGGCCCTGCCAATTTAAGTCTCATAATTTCTCCTGTCCTCTTCATGCCCCATACAAATACAAGAATGAGTTGGTTTTCTCTACGTTTCTGTGGTGTCTTATTTCCTACAAAATTCAAGTTCGTGGGTTTCTTTCTTTATGTCTTTAATCTTGTTTAAGTTAAACTAGGTTGTGTTTTCATGCAAATTTCTCTTTTAGATATTCCAATTTCAAAAAATATTAAGGTGTGGGTTTCGCCATCGGGTGCATGTCTTCATCAAACCTGCTTGGACGTCCCAAATTTAAGTTTATTTTTACTGGCTAATATTCCTAAAAGCCCAAACAAATGCAGAAGAAGATAGCTATATCATTTTTCACATCCTGTTTACTTACATATTCGATGGATGGCATACCCAAGCGAGAAAGGGAATGCTAATTCTATGATTATTGAATAATAATTCTAGTTTAATTAAGTGATATTTATTTGCTTGCTCTCTTCGTTAATCACTGCTGCGAGCTCCATGCTTATTAGTTAGAAGGAGGCAAACGACTCGTCCTCAAGTTGTAAGTGCAGCATTATCTTTATGCATTTTTTTTTTCGAGGCGTACGTGGCCCATTCAAGAGCAGAAGGGGAAAGGACATGAGAAAACGTGTTGTAAGAAATCCTATCATTCTTTTACAAAACCAAACTCAAAATATCCTTGTATGGACCTCTTAAGCAGTGCTGTCTCGGGTCACTTCAAGAGCTGAAAGCAGATTCTGAGGCCAAGGGAGAGCACCATGAGAGCATCTTTTAGACATGGAAGCCTGAAAAAGCAGCAGGCTTTTCGAAGTTCTAAATAAGAAAGAGAGAAAAGAAAGCACCCTTCCTGTAATGATGAACAACTTTCATTAAGGAATTGAGATAAGCACTTTTGTCTTCAAGAAGCATCCTCGGAGGTGAGGGATTGATCAGCTGATAAATTTGAAGAACAAAAATATGCTACAGATACAGACATGAACAACTTTTGTTCTCCTAAAAAATTGTTTGGTGGGTCATTAACTAAATCCTCATTGGACATCCATTTTTGGTTCATCTGAAAGCACAATCAGGGATAACCCTTTATGTCCAACATAAATCACACACACACACACACACAAAAGATCCCACATATGAAATTATTATAATTAAGTACAAAAACACGGTTTCAGTTTAATCCCGAGTCATAATTATAATTAATCCTAGATCTACTACCCCTTTAAAAATGCATCCTCGTGCCATGCAGATTAGTTGGCTATTTATACATAATTATAAGTGAAGGCTCTGAAATTCAAGAATAAACATTTCCTAGAATGTATTTTTCCTCAAGAACCAAAGTTATGATTATGATCTTTACTATCTCAACCAAAGTTATAATTTCTTTTTTTTATCTGACTGATCGAGAACTCATTATCATTGTTTTTTTTTGGGGGTGCTTATGAGTATCTGTCAATGGCACCACTTGATCATTCCATTTTGCACCCCAAACGTTATTCGACTGATCAACTATATACACAGAATGCATAATATTAATATTTTACCTTAAATAGTTTCACAAAGGAATTAATTTCCACACATTCCTTCTGGGCATAATAATCAAATCCTTTCCCTGTAGCTGAATTCAAAATCCATTTTGCCTATACTAGTTTCTCTGCCAGCTAGAGTACTTACGTTGGGATTGATCTCCCCTCAACTAGTTTCAAAATGAATAGCAAGATAAATCATTTAATAGTTGAAAATCTCATCAATCACGCGGCAACAAGGAAACTAACTCTTTATTTATAGGAGAACGTACGTGATTTTATTTGTGAGAACAAAAAATGTATAACTTAATTAATATTTAGACCACCTACGTAACATAGTTTTTCTTTCTTTCTTTCACACACAAATATCCAATGAACTGGATTTTGTAACTCAATTTCTCCATTTTATTTACGAGTCTTGAGGTGCGTGTGGGTGTGCGTGTGCAAGAAAAGTTCGTGCAATTTTTTCCTTGTCTTTGATCTCTTTCTATATATACTTTTATAGATGCTTGCCAACCATATCTTCCCAAACTCTCCTTTAAGTTTCCTTCGCTGTTTTTATTTTCACCCTTTCTATCCTTTTCTTTATGCAGCTTGGAAACAACGCATTCTTTGAATCCCACACATTTTTTTGTTATAATTTTTATTTTCTATCCAAAGCCCTAAAGTAAGCACTCATACTTGTCAAAAGCCACTTGGTAGGCCCTCCAATAACAGAAACACAAATGATCTTATTGGCCTCCCACCTCTCTTCTTGCTCAAGACTCTCTGTCTCATATATTTGGTGGAGATTTGGCTCCACGGGGACTTTTGCATGGTTTTGTTGGCCAGTTTCAAAACCAAGGGTTTCAGTTCTTCTTTCTATCCCTATCTTCTTCTCTCATGGCCGTCCTTTTGATTTATGGTTGTCTTTTCAAGGTCAACCCAACATCACTTCTCGTGTCTTTTTCTTAATTTCTTTCTTTCTTTTCTCCTCCTTGCTGTTTACCATCGATCCTTTCTCGTATAAAATAGAACTTGGTCAAGTATGGTTCGTTCTAATTGTTTCTTCCCTCTTTTTGTCAATGCCTTGATAAAATCAAAGGAAAATGCATGTTTTAGATATTGATGAGGTCATCTGCATGCATCCAAGCAAAACTCTTGTCCATTGCGATTCGTAAGCTTGCTTCCGGGATTTCTTTTCTGTTCTTTACTTTTTTTTTAAGTGAATGCACATTTTTTTCTGTTCAGAAATATAATTAATAGAATCAGATCTTGTCAGGTCTATTTTAATAATAAAAATAAAAAACAATAAAGATAAAATTAAGAACATACAAAGAAAAAAGAAGAAGAAGAAGAAAAGCATCAAGCAAATTCAATAAAACATGCATGTGTGACAGTGCTTCCAATATTTCACAAGAGCTGATAAATCGATCGAGTCCATAAAAAACAAACAGGAGCGTAAGCCAACTAGTGCAATGAACAACTGGGTTGTGGAAATCTTTTATTCTGTGGCCAGGTTTTAAGAGTAAAAAGAGGAAGAGAAAGGAAATAAAAGGATGCAGACGAACATACCGTGGGTTATAAGACATTCCAGGCATGCCATGTGTTATCCATTATTGGATAGAAGATTAAAAGCAGAAGCATACAAATGGCCAAGAGGGAGAAATTAATCAAACAAGTCCACATGAAATCACAAGAACTTGCATGTACTCTGATCAAACCTCTTTGGACCATGTATCTTCTGTGGTGGTTGCCTCGAAAAATAATTGGATAAAAATGGATTATTAGAAGGTACTAAAAGGTTGAAGTAGCAATGATATTGACTGCATTTTGCCACTGAAAACCACTAATTAACATGCAGTGGTTGGTGGGATTGATTTCTTTTTGCGTTTGTCGTTCCTGGGTCTCTTTAATTTCTTCCTGGATTAATCAAGGTTGGCATTGTTGAGGCCATGTTCTTTAAAAGAGAAAAGCACAGGATAACAGAAATTTGATGGCCAACAACTCGAAGCTGAGTGACAGTGCGATATAATGTAGGATGGGGCGGATGCCATGTCGTTTTTAGCTCAGGAATGGACGGCATGGCCTTGTTGTGTATTATCAAAGTCATTATCAAAACCATCCCGATAAGATAGAGATATATGCTTTAAGCCATAATTATTATTACTGTAATAGGCACAAGATAGTTACGTGAGACCATACTTTTAGGGTTTGGAGTATGCCCCATGTATTCTTAAACAAGTTTTCTCACGTTAATACTAAACTCCACCACAGTGAGCTTTGATCATTTAAATAGTTATGTTTATGAGAATTTGTTTTTTACCATCTCTCTTTAGGTTTGAATTAATCCTAAAACAAAAGGACCGACATGATTGAAGTGAGAAGTGATTTCACCAAACATTTGCGTGTCGGTTATCGTCTTAAGTAGAAATAAATACAAGTTAGGCAATGGTTGAAATAATTAGACCCATGACACTGAAATGTTTGAATTCCAATAATGACAACGTAATTTATTTCTCGATGGAAACATTTATATCGAGATTACTAATTAACGGTAAAGATAGGAAGGTTTCCTAAGTGCATGTGATGGCGGTAGAAAATTTATGATTTCGACGGCATGATTTGAATTTAAGTCACGTTATATATTTTTTTATAAAAAATTTAGATAATTAAAGTTTTATTTATTTATTTAGGTCCATAAATTATATGTTTTAAAAGATGAGTTTCTTTGCATAAGAAAAGAAGAAGATAAAAACAGAAATGTCAATGCGGGATGTTTGGCACTATATTTCAAAAATATTTTTAAATTTTTTTGTAAATTTTTATTTTTATTTTTCACTTTAAATTTAAAAATATGATGATTTTAAATCATATTCATGTGTTGATTTTAAAAATTATTTATAAAAAATAAAAATAAATTATTTTCATGTATTTCTAAACAATTTTTTTTAAAAAAAAATAACCACAACTACATTTCTAAATAGATACTAAATCTAAGGTAAGACTTTGTCCAATATATAACATGTTTCTATTAAAAAAAAATCATCAGCAATATAAATTATCAATATAAAAAAAGAGTGTTTACTTGCTGGCAAGATATCCCATTAATATTTCCCAGTGGTGTGCTGGACCTTCACGGTATAGAGAGGTGAACGAGTCATCTGAGTCTCGTCTTCGCAATAATAACATGAGCTCAACATATTACCTTATCTATATTTTTATTGATCACATCTGGATTAATTTATGTATTTCATAAGACAAATAATTTCGAAGCTGCTGGTTAACGAGTGACAAACAAGAGAATTGAAAATCGGTCTTCAGCTTGAAAATTATCCCCTTGAGTTCAGAAACGGGCACCATTTTGCAGGCTTCTTGTTCATCATTTTAAATAACATCAAATTAAAATCAGTCAGAAGATGAGTTCATGTGAATATGAATGTGACCGTTGATAATTTGAAAATGGAGCATCATGTCGAATGGCATTGGTGTTGGGCCTACAGGATTGAATGGGCTTTGAACTTCACTTACATGGGCCTTGCAAGAAAAAAATAAACTACCAGGTCCAAAAATGACCCTTTTCCTAAATTAACCTGCTTCCTGCTGAAGCTGTGATCTGGGCAGCAGAATCCCTTTTCATAATTGGACCCGTTTGTTTGCTGAAAAATGAATTCCGGAAAAAATGAATTCTTGGAAAGTGAATTACTAGAAAGTGAATTCCAATGTTTGACAGTGTTATGAAAAATGAACTGAAAAACACTTTCCAGTGTTTGTTTATATTATGGAAAATGATCTGGAAAATAATTTATTAATAAATTAATTTTTTTTTCAAGTTTATTAAAATAATGAGGAACAAATCTTACAAATTAAAAAGTTGAATGAGAATGAAATTGAAAAAAAATATAATTTCATAAATTATCTCAAATAAAATAAATAATAATCAAAATAATAGAGATCAAATCTAAAAAAAAATTTAAAAAAATAAAAGGTGAATAAATTAAAATAATAATAATTAACATTTCATAAATTATTTCAAATAAAATAAGGAACAATAAAAAAAAATGAGGACCAAATTTGATAGATAAAAAATTTCAATAAAAAAATAATAAGAAAAAAGCAAAAAGAAATTATAAAAATAAGAACCAAAATTAATATAAAAATTAAATTTTAAGAGATGGAATTGAAAAATAAATATTCAAAACAAATTATATATAACAATCAAAAGTTTGAGGATCAAATTTGATATAATCAGCAAATAATGACATTTCTAAATTTTTCACAACTTCTGGAAAGTGTTTTCCGCCCAAATTTTCCAGAAAACACTTTCCTGAAAACCAAGCCAAATTCTTCTTTGACTGGAAAGTATTTTCCGTTGACCGGAAAGTATTTTCCGTTGACCAACTTTCCAAAAGATAAACAAATACAGGAAAGTTTGAAAAGTGATTTTCCGGAAAATGAATTCTGAGAAACAAACGGGCCTTCAAATACATTAACTTTTCTTGATTCCTGACAACATAAGTATTTCAACGATCCCATTTCACCACTGCAAAATTAGAACAGAATAGATAGGCGTAGGTTCGCAAATTTACTTTTTAAGCATCTTGAAATTTCGACTTCACTAGTTCCTTTGATCATTTTATACTGTTTGATTAATTATTATCTGAGTTTATCTTAAAAAAAAAAACAATAGATATAAAAAGAAATTATAAATTTAATAGCCCTTAAAAAATAATAAAAATATTTCTATCTAGAATTTTTCTCTTTTAATTGTATTTATTTTTTCTTAAAGTGGGCTCAGTAATTAACTAATATGATATTCGAAGCACCATAAAAATCCCTATTTATCAGAAGTTGGGTCGCCTGGAAATGATTAGAGTTGATCAATTGAATAAAAATAAAACTCTGATAGAGTAAAAGAATTTGAATCATGTTAATATTTCGTTTGATTTAATTAAAAATTTGTCCTGGATTAAAATTCGAATCTCAAAACTATCATTGCAACGCTAAATCATGATGAACAAGAATGTGTGTATATAAACTAGGTGAATTTTTTTAAATAATGCTGATATTTTTGGAATTTTCTGAAGAAAGAATGACAGCAGTTGGAAAATTTTTGGTTTTTTTTTTTTATTAATATAAATATTGAATTAACTTTATTGATTAATTTTATGTATCTTGAAATTAACGGTTATATAAATTTTTAATAATTATTATATTAACGAACCTAAAATCACAAAAATAATAAACTACTAAAACTACTAAATTCCAAGCTTCTACGACTAAATCATCAACTTGTATCATTTGAATCACTTAGCTATTGGATTATTAACTTTTGGGGGTTTTATACATGGAATGTGAAGCGCCCGCGTGCCGAGTAAAATCCCACGTTAGTTCCTTGGCAAACCTAAAAAAGAGCCCTCAAGCTATAGAGATGGTATCAACTGAGTCTTCAGATGATTATTTCATTCAATTGAGTCCCCAGATATTCAGGGGTGTTTGGGAATTGCTGCAAAAATGGTTTTTTTCAAAAATATTATTTTAATATATTTATAAATAAAAAATGCTTAAAAAAAACACAAAACAGTCCTCATGAGTTTTGAGTTTTCCGACTATAATCTTCACCATTTCGTGAGAAAAAACTCAAGTTCCCCACAAAAGATGTCGTTAAATTGGATTGATTATGCTCTTTAGCGGGATTGAATGGGAGACTCAACTAGCCATTAACAAAAACCTCTGAAGAGATTAAAATCCTGTCAGGAACTTAAGCGAGACCTTTTCTATAACCGGGGGGCTTGTTTAAGCTTTGCCTCGCGGTAAATTCGAAAAAATCGTTGGTGCCCGTTTGAGTGACCAGCCCAAACGGTGTTTTGTCATTTTATTTTTATATTATTTTAAAAAATAATGGTTTGATGTTTTAAATCATTTTGATGTATTAATTTTTAAAAAAATAAAAAAAATATTATTTTAATATATTTCAGTATAAAAAACACTTTTAAAAACTACCGCAACCGTATTCTCAAATAGGGCGGTACACCCTAAATAAACCCTCGCAGCGGGTGGGGCTGAGATCATTATCAGAGAGTCGAAAATCAGAATGGCGAAGCGAGATTTTTCGGGTTCGGAGCCCGATGAAAGCGAGAATTCAAGTTCGGAACAAGAAGGAGAAGAAGTGGGGAAGCTGAAGGGGATAACGGAGTATGAGAAACAGAGACTATCGAGAATTGCAGAGAATAAAGCTAGAATGGAGGCTCTGGGTCTTAATAAAATGGCAACTTCTTTGATGGGTTCGGTTCAGAAGTCAAGGCAGCGAAAAGGGAAACAAAAATTTGTTGATGACGAGGAATATAAGCCCAATGATGAGACTGCTAGTGATGACGACGATTTTGATGATGAAGATTTTGTGGGAGGTCAATCTTCTTCGAAGTCGCGGAGAAGTAAGGTATTGTGAATTTTTCTTGATAAGAAACGTTGCAAGTTTTTATTCACATTTTCTTGGTTTTTATGTTAATGTATGATATTGGGACCGTGAAGGGTGAAAATGTGGGCTGTCTTTTTTTCTCATCGATAGTAAGAGGAATGCAGAATCCATTTAACCAGACCGGGGATTGGGATTGGATGTGGGAAGAAAGGTGAACACCAACTCGAGTAGAAGAGGAATGTACCCATGTCTCTCATTTTGAGGCATGAACCTCTCAACTTGAGATGAACAGTAGTAGGTCTTAGTATGCAGTAATCTCTTTATGCTCTCGGTGTGTGCCTCTCTTCATTCATCTTAAGTACATTTTTTTCTACATATGGCTACAATCTACACCTCATCTGGTAAACATGGCGTGTATCTTTGTTCCCACATGTAACCTCCCTCTCTCTTTACAATAATAATCTATAAGTCAAAATGAAATGGTCTTGCATTTAACTCTCTTCATATCAAAATAGTTTTGATGTCACGACATCCTTTATTTATTTGTTTGTTTTCTTACTCAAGATCGATCATTTCAAAATTTATTTTCTTACACCCATCTTTGCCCTTCCCCTTATACGTGTGAAAGTTGTTTGTGCACAATTCTACCCCAGTAGCTCACCCTAATATACATAAAAGAACCTGCATACATTTCATTTTTCACCCTTGTCAGGAACTATTTTATTGTGTTGTCTAACGTGTTTTTTCAGGTTTAGATATGCAAGGCCATGACCTTTGAGTTTTCCCGTGAATTACTTTTATTGATATATTGGGGACTCTATTTGCTTATCCCTTTTATTCCAGGGTAAGAGGAAAAGCTCAAAACCTGAAAAAACTCCTGTTCAGAAGCATGTTAGTAGTGCAGATTACATTTATGGGGATGATGATGAATTAATGCAGGTAAATTTTGATGAGTTCGGTGGACTTTTATTGCCAGGTTATACTATTTTTGCTCCAAATTATTGCAGAGATGGTGGTAAATTAACTCTTCAGCGTGTGTATACAGGCAATTGCTCTGTCATTGCGTGATTCTGTAAATAATGCAACTCCTAAAGAAAGAAAGGTAGATGCTCACGTTCAAGAAGATACAGGAAGGAGGAAGAGGAAAAAATCGGTTTGTTTTCACTCGGATTGGTGTTCGTGATGAGCAGGTTTTTTTTATATATATATTTTTTACTTATTTCTCTTTTCTCTTTATGTTTCTTCTTTGTTTCTCTTTTGTCAGCAGCTCAGTAGTCGGGTGCAGATGACTGAGGATGATCTTATCTTGCATTTCTTTCAGTTTGATGGTAATTTTGCAAACCTCTGTCTTCGGTGTATGTGAATTATTGGGGAAGGGAAAGAGATAAACCAAAAGTTGGGAATTTTATTTCTTTGTGAGTTTTGACATTAGCTTTGGAAGAAAGGGGATTGAGATAGAGAGGAACAATCTGGTTTAGCAAGTGTTTCCATTATCATCTCTCCAGAAGGCTTGATTTTACAAAGATGCCTCACTCTTTGTAAGATGACTAAGCCTCTGGACCTTAAATCTCTTATCAGGCCACCCTTGTTTAAACTTTAAAGCTATATCACCTTAATGTTTTGAAAGCAATATTCTCCCCGTATTATTTCTTGATACTCTGACAGAGTCTCGGAGTAATTTAGGTGGATAATTTTATCTTGCAGAGGCAGGAAAAGGGGCCATAACGATGAGAGATCTGCGAAGAGTAGCAAATGCTCATGATTTTACATGGACAGACAGGGAATTGGCTGATATGATACATTGCTTTGATGGTGATAGAGATGGGAAGGTCAGTTCTTGCAGTCTTCATTCTTTTTCTTGTGAAAGGGGGCATAAAGTATGTGGTTGTGGGCAGGCACAAGGACTCTTTCTAAATGCCTTGGCACTCTCTGAGTGTTTTAGTTTGGAACTCTGAACAGTTTGCTGATCTATTGCTCTAAGTGGATTCATTGTGAGTCAAGGATATTCATGTATTTGGAAACTTGTCTTATGCCGCTCACTTTAATCTTGAATCAATGATCAAAAAACTTATTTCCCTTTCTTGTCAATTAGATCATCTAGGTCTAGTGAATCTCTTGATAACTTTCTACACATTCCAAGATGGTTTTTTGCACGTGACTATTTCCAGAGCTTGATTCTCCATCAGTTCAATACTTGCTTCAAAGTGAATTATACTTTACTGTCATGGCTTTCTTATCATTGTTTCATCAAAACTGGTCAATACATTGGTGAATAAGGTCTGGATTCATATGTTAAACTTTCCATAATTACTTGTAATGTTCTCATGCTAATTGATGTTGTTTGAAGATTCCAATGAATAGCATGATGCTTATCTATTGTTATCTGGCTCCATTGCAGCTAACTCTTGATGATTTCCGTAAGATTGCTGGTCGTTGCAACATGATGCAGGGTTCTGAAAATCAATGATGGATACGTTATTGGCATCTCATTCATTGTCGAGATATTCTGAGTTCTTTAGCGTGTTTCTTAGGTACTTCATGTGTTCTTTTTTGTCTTTCTAAGTGATGGCTACTTCAAGAATTTGTTCTGATTGGCCTTATGCAGATACAATCTGCATTTGGTAAATGCTCTGTGGAATCTGGGATATGCGCTAAAATGTGAAGAATTACCCTAGCTTCCCATATATGATGGAAAAAATTTTCTCTAAAAGCACGTTGTTTATATTTTCAGTTTTCTCTGTAAGCAAAGTAGATGGAGTGAATTTTCCAGTTCTGTAGGCCTTTTAGCGTTTTGTTAGACTGACTTTTGGCAGCTAAGATTGCAAGCATTCTATTTCTGTACACAGCAGCATCAGCTGCAAACCTGTAATAAAAAGCTATAATTTATTTGGGGACCATGTTTGCTGTGAATGCGCTGTCCTTGATTGAATGGTTTCGATATTAGCTTTATGAAAATAGCTATAGTTTTTCAGGGTGATGCTGGTTTTATCTGTAACAACTAGGTTAAGTTGTCGAATGCTGCTGCTATAAAGCCATCGCAACCGAACCAGAGTTGTCTGGTTATTTAACAACAAAGGAACAACCCTATGAATGAGCTCCATGGAACCGAAGAGGACACGTACAAGTGATTTTGTCATTACTTTTTTCTTTCTGGTGTTTCAGTAATGTCGTTCGTAGCTCCAATAACCTGCAATGACATCAGATTCACGTCTGGAGTAAAATCTCGTATTTCACTGCATAAATAAATTTCCTATTAATAAATAAATTCAAATTAAGCAAAGACAATTATTGATGGAGATCATTTTTGTTTTTCTCATGGTTGCTTCGCATTCGGGCCTTGGTAACCCGGGTCAGGCCCAACAAATAAAATTAGCTTATATTAAATGCATAATAATAATAATAATAATTCCATAAGTAGTTATATGATACTGAGCTAGTAATAGTTGACTATGATTATCGACAACGACCATGATATTATTGAGAAATTGATTTTTTATAAGGATATTTCTGATAGATGAATGGGTATCTTGAAAGCTACAAAATTGGCACTCATTTCAATTTTTCATCCAAATAAAAGCCACAGAAATTAAAAATAAAATAAAAATCTGAAAACAACAGGAGCAACTCGTCCTCACGCTCGCTCTCTTATCCTATGCGGGTGGCCACGGTGCTTCCAACCTATGTGGGTGCCTACGGTGCTTCCTAGACCGGTTCCTCCGGTTCTTTCCGTTATCACTTCTTCAAGAAACCCGAAACAAAATTCTTTTCATTTTCGATTCTCATATCGGCCTTTAAACTTTAAAGTTTCAGCAACAAAACAGCAGCAGCAGCTTCCCGAGCCAAAGGCTGAAAAAAAAAACCCAAGTAGTTCTGATATAGGATGGCTCCCTGCTTTTCCTCACGTCTTGATTGCCTCCATGTCAAATTTCCTATTTGGTTATCATATAGGGTTTGTATCTCTCTCTTATCATGTTTTACAATATTTATGCTCAAATTATCCTGATGATGGGACTTAGCCTGGATGACACAGCATAAGAGACGGGGCAGTTGTTCCGTTCCATTTGCTACCAAACACTAGTGCATATGAGATTTGCTTTTCCGTTCATGTCCAGTTCCTTGTGCCGAATCGTCGTTGATTAAGAGGTGACTGAAGATTGGACAAGACGAGACTGGACAGGATAGGATAGGAGAGTTAGGACAGTTGTTCTATCCAATGTACACACCAAACACCAATACAAAGAATGAAATTCCAGTCTAGTCCCGTGTGCCAAATGTTATCTTAATCTCTCATTTTGTGATAATTTGCATAATATATGATCAACGGTCTTAATTGTTGTTGATTAAATGCAGGGTAATGAACGGTCCTATTGTTTCTGTAGCAAAAGAGTTGGGTTTTGAAGGAAATTCAATTCTTGAGGGTCTTGTTGTCAGCATATTTATTGCTGGCGCATTTCTTGGAAGCGTAGCATCAGGTTCACTAGTTGATAAACTTGGATGTCGTCGCACGTTTCAGCTTGACACAATACCATTAATCGTGGGTGCACTTATAAGGTAATAATTCGTATGTGCAAATAATTTGATAATGAAGATATGCCTACTACCATCTTTAGATTATGTCGTGCTCGAAGGTTGTAGATTTTCTAATCTTATGAAGTACATAATTCTAAAGCTTAGTCTAATCTATGATACTTTGCATGTTGTGACAGTGCGCAAGCGCACTCTTTGGATGAAATACTCTGGGGAAGATTTCTTGTTGGGCTTGGAATTGGTGTGAACACTGTTCTTGTTCCAATTTATATTTCGGAGGTACTTTACTTTCATTGCCCTACATTTACTGATTCCATTTGTTTAACTCCCAGATTTTTATGTTAGTCACAAGGGTTGGTCAATTCAAAGGTGTCGCAGAAGTGAGAGGAAAGACATGGGATTTCTCTCTTTATCCACTCTTGAGAATGAGAACAATGTTCTTCCAAATTTATTTGTTCATTGAAGCTTGTAATATTTTGAGTTTTTCTTTATTGGTTTGTAGGATGTGGCAAGAGATATGTTATTGGTGTTGACAGTAACTCTCGATCATTTTTGCTCATCTAATTCCTCATTATATATGTTATAGGTTGCGCCAACAAAATACAGAGGTTCATTGGGAACCTTGTGTCAGATTGGGACATGTCTTGGAATCATTGCATCACTGTTCCTGGATATTCCTTCTGAAACTGATCCACACTGGTGAGTTTCTTTTCCTTTTTGGTCCTTGTAGGTCCCCAGCCTGGTTATGATTGATGATCTACTTGTCATCTGCTTGCTCTCTCTCTCTAAATTTCACATTCAGGTTTTCTTTTAGCGGACATCATTCTTTAGAATTAAGTTTTATGATATAAAGTTGGAAGCCAATGGAAGTCAGTTTTGCATGATTTACAAGTACTTGGCATCTGCAGTTTGCTTTTTAGCCTTCCATTCATAGGCATCTGCTTGTCTCACAGATTTTCAAGGGAGGCATTATTATTCTTTTACTTGATATGAAGGAGGTTTCGATTTTTCTTGCTAAACAAAATATTTTTTTCAGGTGGAGGACAATACTCTACATTGCAAGTGCTCCTGGATTTTTTCTTGCACTCGGTATGCAGTTTGCTGTGGAAAGCCCCCGCTGGCTATATAAAGTAGGGATCTCTTTCTTTTCTGAGCAAACATCTTTAGATGTTGCTTCTTGGCATTTCATTCCTGGAGCTTTTATGATTTGTTTGTGTAGGTAGGAAGGCTAGATGATGCTAAAACAGTTATCCGTAATCTTTGGGGATCATCTGAAGTTGAAATGGCAATCCAAGATTTCCAATCAGTCACCGAGAATAATGGCGTTAATGTGGGTAGTGGATGGTTGGAACTCCTGGAGGAACCACATTCTAGAGGTTGTATGACTATGAAGGTTGTTCTTGGATTTCTCATTCAATTTTATTTATAGTGAAATACAATATGAGTCATAAGACTTGCTGTGTCAGTGTTACAGTTTGTGTGATAATTCATGCATTCTCTCATCCACATTATTAAATAGCTAAATCATCTCAAATTTCGATTTTGAGTCTGTGGTCTGTTGACATTGATGTAGTTGAATTGTTGCAGCTGCCTTTATCGGAGGTGCCCTTTTTGTACTACAACAGTTTGCTGGGATAAATGGAGTCCTTTATTTCTCATCGTTGACTTTTACAGATGTTGGTATAACAAGTGGCAGTTTAGCAAGCTTATTTGTTGGACTTGCCAACTTTGCAGGTTTGAAATCTATGAATGTTTGTCTGTCTTTTGTATATTGAATCGTGTTTCTCATTTGAGTCAAGTTTTTGAGTTGATGGTCATCTTCAGGTGCACTTTGTGCTTTATACCTAATGGATAAGGAAGGGAGACAAAAGCTCCTGATAGGCAGTTACTTGGGAATGGTGAGTATACAAAAGCTAGTGACTGGAAAATATAATATCATCATGATCATCGTTCTGTCTTCTGTGAGGTTTGAGATTTCAGCTGTATTATGGTATTACTAATTTGTTGGTCCACTGATGCACCGGGTACAATCAAAAATTGCAAAAAAAAGATAACAGCGTGGATTATCTAAGTTATGAACTCTTTTTCTGTATGCAGGCATTTTCAATGTTTCTTATTGCTTGTGCTATCAGTTTTCCAGTAGATGAAGAACTCACTCACAACTTGTCAATACTAGGAACTCTGATGTAAGGAGTTCTTCCCTAGAATCCCCTCATTTAACTGACTCCAATTAGTTTAAAGTTCTTTGGATGGAGCAACATAGAGAGCTGCCTTGCTATTTACTTTTGCTGCTTCTCAGTATTTAGCAGTTTCATCTTGTTGCTCAACAGGCTGAGTTTTGAAAGTCATTGCAGTTATTACTTAGCACTACCGTTGGAGATTTACCTTTTTATTCCTTTTTCTTTAATACATAGATAAATCGAGATGTTTGAAAGTAGCCTTTGCTTGGTTTATTTGTCAGCTTCTAATTAGTTAATAAGTTTGGCATATGAAGTGAACTTGGGCCACCTATGACCAGCAGTGCTAGATTTATATGACAAGAAAAGGAACTTTTGTGGATTACAGATTTGACCTGATGAGAGAGATTCCACCTGATTGCTTGTTATTCAGTGCGACTTTTATTTAGCGATTTTCTTATTTCAAAAGCTCATTATTCTACCCTTAATGAAACTATGAAAAAAAACCCACCGCATATTTGAAACTTTGCATTTTGTTTGCATGCCTGTTCACCATGATAGTGTGATTGAAATAAAAGCTGAGCTACGAGGCATATAGAACTGTGATGAAGAGCCCTATATTGTTTGCATCACTATCAACCTGTCAATAAGTGAATGTTATATTAATTAGGCCATGTCATGGTTATCTTGTCCATACATACAAGCATTCGGAACATGTCATAACTTTTTCCAGTACGGCAATATCTTTTCTTGCAGTCCTGTTGTTCTGGATGCTTTGCTTCATAGCATCATATAGTATGGATATGCATATGTAATAATTCATACATAAAATATCTACTTTGTATTCCCTTTTAACAGACATCCCAAGTGAATCTACCTTCAGGGTTTGCTGCATTCACTTCTGGGTGGAATTTTGCAATAGTGAGTGAAAACTTGAAATGAATCTTGCATTGATTGTATGCAAAGCCCTTTTCACTTAGGAATTAGAAATGAATTGCTACACCACAATGCCATGCATGATGTATAGCACGTTCCTGGTATTGCTAGACACTAGTGTTGTACGGTGTCCAAATCCTTTCCTACTAATCTGGAATATAAGAGTATTATGCATTAATGATGTCTTCATTGATAACTCTTTTGGCTCTTGCATATAGGTATATTTTCACATTTTCCATTGGAGCTGGCCCTGTAACTGGTCTCATCATACCAGAACTGAGCAGTGCCAAGATGCGTGGGAAGATTATGGGGTTCAGTTTTTCTGTTCATTGGGTAGGTACTCAAATTATTTTCCATAATTTATTCCCCGAGGAAAGGAAGGGAGGTTCTGCCAAGTCTTGTTGATGTTTAAGTCAAATATCTAGCATTTATAGTCTGGCCTTATCCCATGTTTCCAATTCGATTTGGAAGAGAAAATGGGAAAAGATATAGCACCATTGTTGTTTCCATTCTTATATATTTTGATCCTCGAGTCATATAATTTCAGCTTCATGACCCCGTGTGAATTCACCTTGTACATTTGATGTACTTTCTTTCAGGTTTGCAATTTCCTGGTGGGTCTATTATTTCTTCACTTAGTGGAGATTTTTGGAGTTGCGCCCGTTTATACCGGCTTTGGCAGTGTGTCCTTGTTAGCAGCAACATATGCCAAGTATTCCTTAGTTGAAACTAAAGGACGCTCTCTTGAAGAGATTGAAATGTCACTGAACTCCAATTTTTCTGTCAGAGACAAGAGACAATAAATTGATTTCACAGCTAAGACGACGGCAAAAGATGGGATCGTCATGGTAGGACAATTGTAGAGATGTTTCTTTGGAAGGTTGTGATTGGTGATCCTAAGGTAGCGATGTGGTGTTCCAGTAAACTCTTATTTCTGTGTACGTAACAGTTTCACATTTTGCCTGCAGAGAGCCCTTTCATAGAACATAAATCAAATTTCATTTGATGCCCCCTTCAGTTTGCTTATTGTATCACTTGAAGACCGAAACTGTATGAAACCTCTACCTGTCCTATTAGTCTCTCTCCTTGTCTGGTTTATGATTCCAAATTGCATATAATATGTAGATGGTTATTCTCCAACCTTGATCATATGTTCTTGAGCGTCTAACACGATTAAGCATAATACACAGGAAAAAAAACCGAGTTAACCTGCTAAAAATTTGCTTATTCGAGCTGTTCAGAACTCCATACCCAACTTTATTTCTTTCTTGGCAGTTTTGATCGGGCATATGAAAAAACAATTATATCTCCAGCTTTAATTCTCTCATAGCTTTTAGTTTTAGTGCTTGTTTTGAAGAGTGACAAAATATTTTTAATTTAAAAATATATCAAAACAATATTTTTTTTATAAAAAAATACATTAAAGCACTCTAAAAACATTAAAAATAAATATTTTTTTCAAAAACTCAAAGCCAAACACTTAATCTTGATGGTTTTCAACCTCAGTGACTAGTGGTAATCTTGATGGTTTTCAACCTCAGTGACTAGTGGTCGCTGAGATCATGAGACGGTGCGTCCAAGGAGCTGATTGTCAGTACCAGCAGCACCGCTCATCGGTTGGGCCAGACTGTTTTGGAGCAGTCTTTACTCATGTTTTTTAAAACCTTAACATTTACCTATAATTCTTTGTTGTTTTTATGCACCGATGATTGTGGTATAGGAAAGAGTTGGCCATGAGGTTCCTCGGGACAGAAGCTGGTCACACAATCGAGCAATCTTGGAGTTGGAAATTACAATCAATTCCTTAATGTCAATTTCTGGTGAGGGCAATTAAAGGAACAGCATCTCCCTCTTACCAGTCACATTTGACATGTGCTCCCTAGGGTTGATACAGACCAGTACAATAAAAAGGAGTAACATCCTATCAATCACACATCTAATGTCTTCAATATTCTACATTTCAACCCAGGGATGTGAGTCGGAAGGATTGACATGCAGATCCACTGGTCATGTCTTTTTCATGAGGTACCCCAAAATGATGCCAACCATGCCAACAAGAATGATGTACAGGAAAGGGAGGCCTACTCGACTTCTGCTAGAATGATGCCTCAACAACTCCTGCATACAATTGCACACATTCATTTTTAACACGGGCTCTGCTGATACCGCAACTAATGTCACCCAGCAAGGTAATCTATTTTGTATAACAGAAACTATAGCTTGTAATTTTGTTTGCTTTAATTTTTTCATTTCTACATTGGATTGCGGGGGTTAGATATAATGATGGTAAACAATAAAATATAAACTTTATCATGTTGTTGTCTTTCATATAACATTTCACAGTTGAATGTGAGATTGAATAGAGTGTTGGATTATGCATGTATTTCCTCACACAAGAAATGAAAAGAGGTGTCGTAGTATGAAATTGTTTACATGATGAGGAAAGTGCGTGAAAAGCAACAGGATCAAGCATAACCACTTGAAAAAAAACACATTTATTCACATGTAATGAATTTATTGGCATTAATAGCCAGGCATGATTAAACATCATATTCAGTCTCCTTTAAAAGCTAGCAAATAGCAGCTCAGATAATCAAGTGATAAAGGTCATGAAACTATTTTTTATTATTGCATAATTTGTAGCATTTGCCAGATATGTTTCCTCTTACTTTCCCCGACTGCATTCATCCAAGAATATGGATTTCTCATGGTATATTTTTTTTTTCAGCACCTAATATTTCTTGCAGTGGGAACCGATCTAAAAGTGAAGGGTAGCTCTAAAAGCATTTCAGCACATAAGCTTACATGATATATTCACATACTGAGTGCCTTACCAGTTCTTGCTGAAGTTGCTTATTTTGCTGAATAGCAGAATTTTTCTCCTCGGTCAGCTTGGAAATCAGAGCCTTTGCCTGAAATCACAATTATCACTTCAAGCATATGGCCAAGTTTCCCAACCAAATATCGTAATAAGAAACTCTAAAGTCTAGTCATTGTCCAAGAGAAAACATCGCAAACTTGTATAAAATTTTGATTTTTGTGCAAGTGATGCTGAAATAACACCCAAGAAGAGGGTGTTTGTGATATATCCCATAATGTGGTGAATCTTAAGGGTGCAAACTCACCAAAGTCATCCAGAGGTTGTGCAAAAAATCAAGAATAGAGGCCAAATCCTAGTTACATAATTTTCAATGGATGGAGAACATAAGCAGCTGAAAAGTTGGCTTTTGTAAATGGCTTGGCTGAACATATGATGGGGAGGTGTCTTAGAATCTAACGCGAGGCAGGACTACATAATTATTAAAAAGGTTTGAACTGGCTGAACATCTAGTGTCGTGCTTTTAGAATCTAATTAGGCAGGACTGCCTCATTATCAAAACTGATTCAAATTACAGGATAGATGATGAATCTGAGTGACTCCATCATTCACAGGGATTCAACAATCAGCCAAAATAAGAGGTTTCTCTCCATTCAAAAGGAAGTAGAGACCCCTTCTAATAACAGCAACATTTTTACATCATAACACTTTCACCCTCGATCGAGAGTTGCTTCAAAGTTGATGCAATTGAAAAACAAAAGAAAGAAAATATCAAGAATTGGGGTTAAATAGGAAAGGGAAAGTTTCCCAAGACACCTACAGGGTAGGAACGCTGCCAAAAATAGCTTCTCCATAAATAAAGGATTTTTTTTTTTATATGATGACACTCGTCAAACAGAAAAATAAGAAAATTGACCTTATTAGACTAGCAATTACTAGATAAACAACTGAAACCAGGAATCGCACATTTAGTATGTCCAACCATTCATCGCTAAGTTTTTCCAACAATTTGGGAAAATAATTGACAGGAGAAAGAGAACGGCATACCTCATACGAGTTTTCTTCAGGCTGTGGTCTCTGAACATGAGACCTTGAAACCTACAAAAATGATTCACATGACAGGGAAACAATCTATTAAACCTAAGTGGGCAAACATAAAGACAAAACCTGACATTAATTCAATTCAAAGACCAGGGCATCAGACACTCACAGCTGACTGTTCAGAGACACTATAATTCCCATTATCTGACACAGAAGCTCTAGGCGAAGAACCTTCCTCTGATTCCTCACGCACCGGTGATGGTGGTCCAGGACGAGCAACATAAACAACCCTCAATTTGCACTCTTCAACTTCATGCCCCGCCTCCTTGTTGAACTGCAAAACACGGTGCATTAAAAATCCATTTGCACAACCAATTAAACCAAAAACAGAAATACTCAGCAAAATTATATCACTACCATCTCTGGAGTAATATCCTTTGCTGAAGCTCCAGGACTTGCAATTACACTCTGAAGTAAAAACTTGTCCTTGCATTGCATATCAAGTGGCATCTCCTTTTGTGCTTGCATTGTGACTAACACGAACACAGTCCGTCATTAAATAAACACAAATTTAGCAAGATAAGAATAGTAAAATTAGTAACAATTAAAGAACAAAAATGAAGAGAGAAACCTGTAACATCACAGGTAGACCTTGGCAACACAACTCCTGTGTTAGGCCTAACACAATATTTCTTTGGATTTGTTGTCTTGACCTAAAATAATTAAACATGCAAATCAATTTTATCAAAATATCCAGTTATTATTATAAAAAAAAAATGAGATTAACTAACTAATCATTACCTTAAAAGCAACATAATTGTCACTTTTATTTAGCAACAGTAGAGAACACGAGATCTGCTTCTTTAATTCAACTACAAGAATCATAAAAATTAAAAGATGAAAAAAGATCTTAAGAGAAAAGGAAAGAAATATAATTTCTTTACAAAACGGTACGTACAAGGAAATTGGAGCTCTTGAGGCTCGATGCTGAGAAGTTCGTCGGTAGTCATTTTGATGGGATCGGCGAGAGAGTCACCGGAGTTAGAAGCGAGAGGTAGTGGTTTGCCGTGACAAGGGAGGGGTTAGTTTGGTTTTGCGATGAGAGAGAGAGGGCAGAGAACAAATGGTAGCGAGAAAGAATTAGTAGAAAAGAAGAAGAAATAGTAAAGTAACAACGTTACTTGCGTAGGACAGTGATGTCACGTCGGTGTTCTTTTTATTTTCTTTGTTGCTTACAGCCGGGTGGCTGTTTGGTAACCCCTGTGGATCGGAAATACATGGGGTTTTTTTTTAACTTACGTGTACTTCGAAAAATACCAAACCAAACGCTGCCTTAATTTTTGTTATTTTATTGCTGCCGATGCGTCCATCTCTAAGGCGTCTGCCACTCTGCATCACATATCATTATTGTAATGGCTGGTTAGATTTCGGGGTGTTTGATGTTTTAAAAATATTTTTTTATTTTAAATAAAAAAAATTAGTTTATTTATATTATTTTTATATAATAACATCAAAAATAATTTTTAAAGATAATATATTATTTTGATATATTTTTAAACAAAAAATATTTTTATAAATAATTTTAACAATACTTTCAATCAGTCACCTCATTTGAAAATAACCATCAACTAACTTGTAATTATTATTTTTAAAATAATAATTTTTAATATTAACTTAATTAGGTTTTGACTGAGTCTGGTTAAGTTAACTAAATTACTAAAAATTTTATTTAATTAATATATTATTTGATTCAGGTAAAAACTTGCTATATATTAGATTTAATATCTCAATATTTTAATGTGAAGCTATTAAAACCAAGAAAAGTTTAACAATCATGTTCTTGTATTCAAGTAAAATGTAATTTGATTGGTTGTTTACGATTAAAAATCAATGTTTTGGTTTTTTAATAAAACTATACAGTGATAATATTTAAAAAATATATTATTATTTTTGTGTCTGATATTTATCATTATTTTCAATTTGTTTAGCTTTTAAAAAAAATATGAAAAAACATATACAAATTATGTCGGCTTGATTTATATATTTTTAATATTATAAGATAATTTATTTGATGGTATAAACATTAAAGGTCATCTCATAAATAAAAAAGATACTTAATAATGCTACTTTAGCATGCATAATTACTATCAAGATTAAAAGTTAACTACTTGATTAATTAAACAGATTAAAAAAAAACACTTATTAATTAATCAAATTAAAAAATAAATGATTATAGATAAATATTTTTAAATAATACTTGGAATAAATAAATGAGGTAAATTTAGTTTTGTTGGGTTGAAGACAGCGTCGTTTTGGTCTACCTTTAGCTAGTATTTAAGTTGATCGTGGATGTGGACGTAAGAGAATGGTAAGTTATTCAATAATACAGGCATCGTTGTCTTTCCAATTTTATTTTATTTTTATTCCGGGGCTCGCTCAAACTGAAACAACAGAGACAATAGTATAAAGCTGAAAATCATCTCTATCAGCAGTGAAAAAAAAAGAGAAAAAGAATCATCACAATTAAAAAATAAATAAATGTTGAGAATCATTGCTAGGATGATGATAAATAAATGTTGAGAATCATTGACTACGATGATAGCATTAGTGTGCCGTAGCGGTGCAGCTATTGTTTTATAAAGATTTTATATATATTTTTTGGTTTCAGATGAATTGATATTAAAAATAAATTAAAAAAAACAAATAAAATTCTATTTTGATATATTTATAAATAAACAACAATTTAGACCACTATTCTAGATAGTCATGTCACAGGCATGTGGATCCTGAGAATATACGGGACCCACACACACATATCTTTAGCCTTGTACCATAGTTTCAACAAGACGAAGGAATCTTAGTTTGTTTGTGAATGTGGTTAGGAATTTTAGTCATATGAATACGATGGAAGTTTTTTTAAAAAAATATTTTTTAAAATAATATTTTTTTATTTTTTAAAAATTATTTTTAATATTAATATATAGAAAAATCTAAAAACACCAAAAAAAAATTAATTTTAAATAAAAAATAAAAAAATTTCAAAAATAATTTTGAAACACGGTGCCAAACAGAGTTTTAGTTCCTGTTTAAAAATGTGATCAAGATTACTTTTAAAAGTGTTTTTATATTCAAAAATATATTAAAATAATATTTTTTTATTTTTAAAAAATTATTTTTAATATTAGCACATAAAAAATATTTAAACATATAAAAAAATTAATTTAAAATAAAAAAAATCAAAAACACCAGACAAACACCACATTAAAGTTTCAGCTGGACCGTCACCTGAGAAAAATGTAGAGGCATTGTTTTTAAAAATTGTCAGATAAATATTATTTATAAAAAAAAAGATATGAACTTGGAAAATTATAAATAATTTAATCATAAACCCTTCTTGTAAGAGAAAAATAGAGATTATGAATTTGATTCGGGTAGAAAATTGAAATTAAGTCCAGCACTTAGGAGGAAAACGCGATTATATTCTTGAAAGAAGATGGCCATTTATGTAAAAGTTACTCCACCTAATGATACTAGTTAGCGATGCAGATTGGAATAAAGAGATTATGGCAACAAGCATAAGAATCCTCGAAACTTGGGCTCAAGGAAAAAACAACATGGAGCATCTGTAGAATGCTTTCATGAATCAACATGGAATGAATCACAAGAACTGCTGGGTATCTCAGGTTCTGGTGGAAGTGGAAACAGAGAATCGCCTGTCCCAACCCAAGTTCACTGCTCCGACCAGGTTTGTCAATTACAATTCGGCTAGTGATTGTTTTTTTAATTAAAATAGAATATTTTAGTTTTGAAATATTTCGATGTGCAATTTAATCTAAAAAAACATAATAAAATAATTTTTTTGAATAAAATTATGAGCATGTATAATATTATGAGAATATCATCATCAATCTTGCAAGATCATTATGTTCTCTGATTGCTCTGAAATTTTAACACAATATATATATATATATATATAAATATATCAAGATACTTGTCATAAAATTTTATTTCAATTTAGCGATTAAATTAAAAGATATGATTAATATTATAAAATTATTTATTATTTTAAAAAATATTATTTGACCAAAACAGAACATGCAGAATAAAACCAAAACATTCCAACCGAGATTTGAGTAAAATTTCTAGAATGGACTTAAATTTTAAACAAGATAAAAATTGCTTTGTTTTATTTTGTTTTTTTAACTAAAATAAAATATTTATGCCGAAATGAAACAATAACATCAACACTGGCGCCATCAGCTAGAATTTCTATTTCTGCTGAACTTGTTTGTCCCGAGTCCATCACTCAAAAATCCAAATCTCCCTATCTCAGTCAATATCTAAGTGCTAATCATTTCAAGCGTCTAGAAAGTGGAACATCGCCTAGATAGTGAGTCATCATAACTCTTCAGTGATATAGGTTTTTCTTTATTAATGATTCTTGATACCTTAATTTAGAAATGGCAGATATCCTCTGAATTAATATAATTATGAATGATTGACATCTTACAACTAATCTATTCACATATTTGGCAAGCAGTTATAAGTCGTGTATAAAACTAGCAGCCCATATTAAGCTGCCATTGCTGGGAGCTCAAATGTCATAGCTCGCTTCAGATAAGAGCACACATTAACTGTGAGCAGAGAAGAAAACGGTGCCATTAAACAAGGAATTATTTGGTCATGTATACTCCCAAATCCATATTTGAAGCCACAACTCTTGGTGGAGTCTTCGGGACAGTGAATGGTGCTAACCACCAGAAGCAGCAGAAGATTGTTGCTGCCGAGATCGAGCAGTGAAACCCGCAAACCAAGCAACACTCATGAGCTGAACACCAAGGATTAGAATCCACCAGGATACCAGGCCCCTAATCATATGCAACATCCATGTTGGAGCACTGAGCTCGGCCCCAAGCTTCAATCCCCTCATCAGTTGTAACAGCCGATAAGACTCGTACACAACTGGGGTTACCAACCATACTGGTGACTGCCAATGCCAGGTCAGCAACTCAGTCAGAAACTGTACAGATAAAAGCAGCATGTAAGGACCCAACAGAACTGCAAATGGGATAAAAGGCAGCTGGGGTTGGAGGATGCCCTTTTGAGATCCCAGTAACATAATCAAAGGAATCACAAATCCAGATATAGTTGCAACCATGTTCCAAAATTTGTAGCTCAAAGGAGGCTTGCTATTGCAGGTTTGTGCCTGGTTTCGGGGCCGAGAACAAGAATCAGCCATTAGAAGAAAAAGGGTAGCACCGAGATTGAAGATGCAATCCAGTCCAATCAAGGAAAGAAGGCTGGCTATATTGGGACCAAGGAATACGGAAGATAGAGGCAGCCACAATGTCGGTACCATGCCAGTAGTCAGAAGAAGAGACGGGCCCAGAAGCCACATCGGCCATTTAAGAAACTGAAATTGCATCAATGGCCGATTCTTTGTATCTGAAAGCTCTTCACTGTTGGTTGCTGTTGCTTCATCTGTGTCTTCAGACTTCAAGGTTTCAAATATGTTGCTAGTTTTCTTCAATACGTTGCCACCAGCGTCAATGGTAGGAGCATATGTGGCAGGTGGAGGTTCCCATGGAGTCAATTTAGTGCAGCGAACAGTGGTGTGTTTAACATGAATTTTAGGAAATCTGAGACCATGGTGTATGTTTAGGTTGCTTAGCAATTTTAGTTTCCTGAGATGGACTTGGTGAACATTAATAGTAGACATTGTAGGAGGAGCTTTGACTAGCGATGCCATCGCTTGATCTGCAATCGAAGCTTTACCAAGTTTGCATATAAAAGATACGGTTTCAATCTCTGAAACATAAAAACAAAGGCCATAAGAACATTTACCAAATCAAAGAAGATCAAAATTCACAAACCAGTGAGTTCTCTATGGTTTAAACTAACTGCATATTTGTTTAAAATAATTTCCTATACAGCCACCATAATTTCTTCCAGCTAACAAATTCTTTTAACAACTCCAAGCAGCTGAATCACACAGCAACCATAAACTCCAGGCACCACGACAATTGACTCTTGAAAATTTTACAAGACAATAGCAGATTACAGTGATTTAATATAGAATCATTTGAAAACAAAACATTGCCAAAATTTACAAAACTGTAGCACCATCAAGCTCCTCGCAACTTGAGTTAATAAACTTCAAAATCAGAAATTAATGACAAAATTCAACAATATCCACCACAAAAGTTAGAGAATTAAAAGCCCAATAAAAAACCAGCTTCCATATTTCAACTCGCCAACTTCAACTACACTCTACAATACAACTACCATAATAATCCCTCTAGAAACTAGAAAGAAACAGATTTTATCAAATGATAAGCAATCGTTGAAAAGGAAACATCTAAAAAGTAAAAACATGTAATCAGGATAAAGAAACTTGAAATTGAGGTTTACCTTCTGAGAGAAAGGAAGAGAAATCTTGATGCGTTGATTATGTAAACAGAGGTGCTGTAGAATTTTTTTTTTTTTTGAGCTCAAATCTCTGAAGGACCGATTTTTTTCGTGAAATGAAACCTGCAAGTCCAAGAGGACCCAGAACACGTAAAGCGTATCCCGGCTAATTTCTAGTTCAAAGCACTGGATCGTATGGGCTCGGGTGGGCTCAGTGGGTAACAAAAAAAAAATCTTCCTAACTGTTTGAGACCACATTTTCGCCCCTGAGACGCGGTTTGACAATCCGCCTGGTGATCCATTGATTCAAGGCTAGGCCGGGACAGGGTAAATGAAAATTTCCGGTTTTGTTTTCCCAAGACTATGTAATTACAGATTTTTCCTTTTAAGAAAACAAAAATAATATGCTGTTCTGGTCAACCCGCTTGACCCTCCCCTGAGTCTTAAATAAGATAGGCCTTGGATTGAGTTTTTAAAAGTGGTTTCATTGAGTTATCATGTCTTGTTATAAATCTTGTTTTGTTTATGGGCGTAATTTTTTAAAATATTTTTTGTATCAGTATATTGAAATAATCTAAAATATTAAATAAAAAATTAAATTTAAAACAAAAAATAAAAATAAAATATTTTTATTTTATTAAAAAATATATTTTAAAAACACAATATTAATTCATTAGTCACTTGTGCATGTAGAAGATTAAAAAATATTACTACGTGATCTTGTTTGCCATATCGGTACTTTTTGAAAAGGCGGAAGATCTCGTCAAGAAATCTTGAACAATAAAATAGAAGGGGGATATTGATAGATATTTTTATGGGAAATTAAATAATAATACCCCTTATGACAATCACCCCTGTATTCGATACATTGAATTTAGACATGACTCTGAATGTAGTTGACATTATCTTTTAAATTGTTTTTTTTGTTTAGAAAAATATTTTAAAAAAAATACATTGGCATATTAAAATTTAAAATACCAAAAAAAATATTTTTTTTCATAAATAGTTTTGAAATATAACGACAAACAGATATTTTAATTACATGGCTTCTGCCTGTTTCATGAAAATTTATATATTTAGATGGCCTGTACTCTCGTCGTGGTAGGGTACAAGAAAATATAACGGGAAAAAATAAAGGATCACAATGTTTTTTTTATTATAGATTACAAATAAAAAAATTAATTCATGTATTTAATTAATATATTTTAAATAATCTCAAATTAAATTGAACACATGCTAATGCGAAGTCCATGAAGTTTTGCATGGCTGTATTGTTCCCTTCTTTTATCCATGTCCTGCTACAGCCCCAAAGAATCTTCATAAGAGGCCTGACACCCACCGGCAGCAACAGTAGCGAAGTCGGCAGCAGGCCTGTAGTCGTTGGGTTTCTCTTTTCCTTTAGGTTTTCCTTCTTTGCTTCACGGCCCCTTACCTATTGACCACGTTCGGTTTTTCTTCTTTGTTTTTTTGAGCCGAAGGTCGCGTCCTGTTTAAAGCTCGGGCGCACTGTAACCGAGCTAGCAGGCCCGCTGTACAGTTTTTCCTCTTCTTTAATCCAACATTTTCCTCCAAGAAAACATTTCTGATGCACTGGACAACGCACTTTTAATTATTGTGAATATCAGGGCTAAAATTTATAATTATTCAAACTTATAATTCGAGTAATAGAATTATAATAATTTTATAAAATAAAAATAAAATAAAATATATATTTTTAAATCAATCAAATACTAAAAACTAAAAAAATAATTATAAAAATTGAATTAACCTAGATGAACTCGTTAAACTCATAATTCAAGTTATAAAACCATGATAATTCAATATAAACGTTCTAGAACGCAAAAATGTATAAATAGAGCTAAGTCATGAAAAAAAAATCTATACCGAATAATCTAAATAGGCTAATTTTAGTAGTGTGTGATTTTATTTTTTTTGAAAAAAATATTCTTTAATTCTATTTGAATGAAATTAGAAAAGAATCATGAAAGAAACATCCTTCCAAGAAGAAGCTAGAACTTGGACCTGGTGGACTTGTTGTTGGGCCCAGATTTAAGGGTAGGCCTGTGAACCTGCTGATTTTTTTTTTTTTTTTGTGGATGTAATTTGTAAATCATGACTTCTTCTTTTTTTCTATCATTGGAATTTAAAATTTTCTTATCACCTCCCTCCAATCATAAACTTGAAAATAAAAAAGTTTTTGTCTGAAATTAATTTTTTGAAAATTTAAGGAAATGTGTAAGTTTGTAGCTTGAAAATCAAAAGGATGAAAATGAAATTTTCTCTCTACTCTTAAAATTGCCATCCATCTTCATTGATTTTTTTTACTTTGATAGCTTGCCTTTCAATCTTTCCTTTACTCGACAAATGTACTTCATTTTCCTTTTAATTTGATAATATGAGGGTAGTTTAAAAAATAAAAATAATGATGAAAAAAATACCACTATAACAATCCACAAGTCCTAGTTCGCATTGTTTTTTACACCACACATCTTAATTGTTTCTGTTTTTTGCAAACAAATGAGGAAATTAGCTCATATAGAGTAAATTAACGCAACAACAAAAAGTTTTGGAAAAATAGCATATTTTTTATGTCAATGTTTTAAACTATGATATTTAATTAAATATTGCAACTACTAGGCCTCAACATCAATAAAAAAACAAGATTAATAGGTTGACTGATTCAAAATAATCAGTTAAATCAATTGACCACTTTAAAAAATAACAAGAAAAAAATAAAAATTTGTTAAAATTAAGCCCCCATGATGATTATTTTTAAAATATAAAGATTTGATGGTCAAAATACAAATTCCATAGCTATTGAAAAGGAAATAACATTCAAAAACTCTTATAAAAATATGAGTGTGATCTAATAATAAATCAAAAGTTATGGTCATTTTGAGTCGTCATTTTGATCTAGCTCAATTATATCTCCTTTGGATTTAGAATTGTCTCGTTAATTTATAAATACATCTGTCAAGTCACCCACATAATTCATCCAGAAACATACTCTCGTCTAAGCCATGATAGACCTACACATAATTGCCTAAAATGATTTTTTTATTGCAAGTATATATCTGAAAGAAAAATAATAATAAAATCATGGTTTATGCATAAAGCGACTGCCATGTTCATATAGCTAGATCAAGTAGGTATATCCAAGTTTGTTATTATCCTAGAGCGCTATAATTATCTTGTTGCTCTCGTAAATAATAATATTCAATGAATATTGAGTTTTTGAAGCATGACAATGTAAAAATACGTTACTGATGCTATTTTACTATTTTAAAATCATATTATTCTATCAATTTTTTCAATTAACTGCGCTAATATAAAGAAAAATCCGGTTTTTACATAACCTGACATAATGTTTTCTATAATTAATAAATGGTATCTATATTATATACCAAAAAAGGAGAAGAAGTGGGGGAGCTGAAGGGGATAACGGAGCATGAGAAACAGACACTACCGAGAATTGCAGATAATAAAGCTAGAATGGAGGCTCCGGGTCTTAATAAAATGGCAACTTCTTTGATGGGTTCGGTTCAGAAGTCAAGGCAGCGAAAAGGGAAACAAAAATTTGTTGATGACGAGGAATATAAGCCCAATGATGAGACTGCTAGTGGTGACGACGACTTTGATGATGAAGATTTTGTGGGAGGTCAATCTTCTTCGGAGTCGCGGAGAAGTAAGGTATTGTGAATTTTTCTTGATAAGAAACGTTGCAAGTTTTTATTCACATTTTCTTGGTTTTTATGTTAATGTATGGTATTAGGACCGAGGAGGGTGAAAATGTGGGCTTTGCCTTGGAGCCCAGGTCAGTTTTTTTTTTTCGTGCGTGTGTGGTGTGTGAATAATGGTAAAAATTCTCGACCATTTAGGTGGTTTCTAAGGTTATTAATTCTCTCGATCCTTTAGGTTGTTTATAAGGTTATTAATTTTGTTTTGTTTTTCTCAAAATAATTGATATATTTTGTTTCAATTTTTTTTAAATTTTGACTCAATTAAAATCTCATCATGTTATGAAAATTTTGCCTAGAATATTCCAATTTTGTTCCATCTATTTCGTCCTAGTCAAAAAGTATTTTTATTAGATAATAAATAGTTTTTCAATATAAATTATATTTTTTAATCTGACCATTATATTGAGATATAATTTTACAAAAAGTCTCTGGATATATTTATATATATTATGTTAAAAATTTCAGAGCAATCAGATAACATAACGACCTTGTGAAATTGATTATGATATTATGTAATATTATCTAGGTTTATAATTTTGTTAAGAAAAATTATTTTTTCATGTCTTTTTTTTAGATTAAATTTTTCTTACTTTTATTATTCAACAACGAGTTTATTATGAATTGAAATTTATAATTTGTTTTATTTAAAGTTACCATGACTTTATAGCACATGCCACACATTTGAAAGATTAACATAGATTAATCCAGTATATCCACGTTTCAATATGTTTTTTACGACGTCAACTTGATTTTTTTTAGTTAAACTATATTTTTATCAATTTTTCATGTTATCTTTGAACTTATCAAGTTACATTAGTTCAACTTTTATTTTTTTTATTTATGCTTGAAATTTAAATTGCACAGTTCTAAATAATTTTATTTTTGGATTTAAACTATTTTTTTACTGAGTTAATATATATATAATTTTGAAACGGAATGTTGAAACGCTTTAAAACTAAAACCATCTATTTCAATTGAAAAAATAAAATTAACAACCTTTGTTAAGATAGATCGTGACTAGACTCAAAACCGAAATAAAATATTTTTTTGAAGGTAAAAAAATTGTTTAGACATCACTAATATACTTTTTAGAAAAAAATAATAAAAATTATGAACTCAAAATCTAATGCCTATTAAATACTAAGAATGTGACATATTAACAAAACACAAAAATTTACTGAGCCAAGTTGTGTTATTTTGTCAAATTTGAGAATTGAGTAATGAGATTGCTATAACTTCATAGAAAACTCAATTCTATAAAATTTAATGTTAAAGGTTGAAATGGAAGGGAAAAAAATAAATTCATAATCTCATGTAAAATAAATTTAAAAAATATAAAATATAATTTTCAAATAAAAATGATGAAAACAAAAAACAGTTCCTTTCAGGTGACAAAAAAACTAAATTAAAAACGAAAAAGAAGAGGCAAATCACTGTTCTAATAAATTGTGGTTGGTAACAGTCAAGTGACTTTAGCCAAAGTGTTTTAGCCCCGGGATCTATAACTACAAGAACAGCGGAGAATAACACGAAAGACACAAGATGATCACAGGACGCCCTCTCCACTCAAGTCAGGCGGCAGCATAGTTCCTATTTTCCTTTTATTTAGCGTCTGTTCTCGGAACATGATTTACAATGGTGGAGAAGAGGCACAGTACTTTGAGATGAGGAAACAGCGGTACTCTGGCTATCCAGTTGGAAGAATTGGCAACTCCTCCCGAAGAACTCATAAAAGCAGGGGACAAGGCAAGCAGCAAAACCTTGGCTGTCACTGTGATGCTAATCTTTGTCGCTGCGAGGAAAGGTTATATAAACCTTCACTAACTTTTCATCCACCTTTAAAACAGCCACTACATCCTTAAAACAGCCACTACCACCACTATATCCTTAAAACAGCCACTGCCACCAAATGCACCCTCGAGGGAAAACAAACTTTATTGATTTTATCTAGACAAGGTTATACAACGTGTTAACGGACGAAGGGTATCTTGGCTAGGCTATTCAACATGTTTTTTTTTTTTTTTTTTTATATATATATATATATATATATATATATATATATATATATATATATATATGTGTGTGTGTGTGTGTGTGTGTTTTAAAAAAAATATTTTTATTATATTTTAAGATTATTTTAATGTACTGGTATCAAACAATATTTTTTAAAAAAATAATTAATTAGCTTATTATTATTTTTATCCTTATTAAAATAACTTTAATAATATTTTTTAATATCACATTTCTATACTTGTAAAATCGTTTATAGATTTAATATTTTTTATATTATCATCATTTGTGAATCTTGATTATATTAAAATCAAATTATGACAGTAAAATAGAGAGAAATATTGTTTATGTATTTCAATCATATATAAAATATAATGCTCATTATCATAAGTCTTGGATTATTTTTTTAATAATTATGACAATTAACAAGAATAAATCTGGACGATAAAAAGTCTTTGATTTAAAAAAAATCAAAAAGAATGTCAAGCAAAACACATAATATTAAAAAGGATACTCTGCAAAACTTATAATATTTTTTCCTTCATTTCTCAATGCAACAAGCTCACAATCTCAATTCCTAAAAGATTTAGTCACTGTTTAGAAGAGTAATTATGATTATTTTTAAAAATATTTTTTATTTAAAAATATATTTAAATGATTTCTTTTATTTTTAAAAATTATTTTTGATATAAAAAATAATTTAAAAACATCACAACTACAGTAAAGAAAAATATGGGCCCCGTCTACACCAAAACTACACTTTCAAACAGTACGGGAAAATATGGCCCTAGTTGACACCAAAACTACACTTTCAAAAACAGTAAGGGAAAATATGGGCCCCGTTGAAACCAAACTACACTTTCAAAAACAGCAAGTGAAAATATAGGCCCCGCCCCGTTGACACCAAAACTACACTTTCAAAAACAGTAAGGGGAGATATGGGCCGTCGACATCAAAACTACATTTTCAAACTGGAAAAAAACCCCGTCATTTTCTTGATTGATGCAGGCCCACCTCTACTTTCTTCGATCTCTATCTTCTATTCAAGCATTCGAAGAAAGTTCCCAAAAACAAACGTCAATCTACGTCTATATACGGCACCAATGAATTCAGCATAAACACTTGGAAACCCATTGGAGCTTCATTGTCTGTGTAGAGAAATAAAGCAGAGCAGAATGGCTGAGAACCATAGGCCAAATCCTGCATTCGAGAAACAAAGGTTAGTCTAAATGATATTTCTTTGCTTTGTTTCCCTTTTTCTTTTCCTTCTTGAAGTCCGTCACTTTCTCGTTCTTGTATTAATGCTTCCTTCACTCCAATCTTCTTTTTTTTCAGTGTTGAAGCTTCACTCAAGAAAAACACAAGCCGATCACAGGACGCCCTCTTCACTCAAGTCATGCACCGGCATAACCCTCAATTTGAGATGAGCAAACAGCGGAACTCTGGCTATCCAGTTGGGAGACTTGGCAAATCCTTCAGAAGAACTCGTAAAAGCAAAGGACAAGGCAAGCAAAACTTCCGCTGTCACTGTGAGGAAAGGTTATATACGCCTTTATTAATCTTTCATCCACTTCTATGGCTTCATAAGGCAATATGGCGACTTAAGATTGTAAAACATTTTGACGACGAGGTTACTCTGTTTTGCAGTTTGCAAGGGTTTGTTTTCTCAACCTCATGCCATGCTGTCTTTGCCTTCCTCAATCCCTTCCTAATTGGTGTCATTCAAGTTAAATTCCAAGGCACAAGACAGTCTCCATTTCAGACACGTTTGCCAAGCATGTGGGCTTTTCTGTTGGCAACATTCCTCTATTGCTTTGCATTTGCTGCCAACATGAAATTTAAGTACACCATGTACTTTCGATTCTCAGGCCATGTTGCTCTCCTCGCAGGATCGTTTTCATCGATCTCATTGGTATCGTTTTTGCTCCCCGCCCGACTAGGGCCTCTTGTTTTTGTTGCGTGGGCTATTTTGCCTATCATGGTTGCTCGTAGCGCTTTCCAATTCATATGTCTGTGGATCTATCAAAGGATCATGACGTTAATATTCAAAATACTTGGCTTTTGGTATTGGATCCTGGATGACATGTCGATTCAGGAACAACCAGAAGACCATGTGGAGATTATTATTACCACTTAATTGTATTCCAAGGTGGAAGCTCTGCTTCTATTTGAGATTTAAATAAGTATCCTTGAGTTCCCCTTAACAGTTCCTTTTTGGATAATCATCCGCAAGCATCCCTTTAAGAATCCTTGTACATACCCTTTTGCATCTATGCATAAACTTGAATTAATTACTGGAAAGAGGATTATTCTAATGCAAACAATGGTAAATTAAGACATTTTTCCACAATCAATCCTATATTAATACCATTATTAAAAGGGTGAGGAATGGAAACTGTATTGATGCCATTTCTCCGAGTATTGAGCTGACAAAGCTATCCAATTTCTAACAAGCTATCATTACCTGACAAGTTGTTCAAAACACGTGTGAGCATGAAAATAGAAGGCTTGTTTAGTAATTCGTTAACAATAATTAGATAAAAAAAACTAGAAAGTTACCAGTACACTCCTACACCCAATTCTTGTATTAAGTCTAATATGGGGGTATTAACATATTTGATCAATTAAAAATAAAATATGCAATGATTCAATTGACCCTGTGATTTACTGTTTTGTTTTGTCTTGTTCGAAGGCAAATGTGTATTTAATCATTTAAAAAATATGTACAGTAACCTTTATGTCCTCGGAGGTTTCTGTGTATTTTTATCTTTTTCATATGTATTATGGTTAATTTATTATATATAAAAAAAAAATAAAAAAATAGAAAACACCCCGGACTCAGGAGTAAAATAATAATTTTATTATATTAATCAACAATGCTTTTTAATCTAGATAAACAGTATAAAAACACCGATAATTACTGTCTCCCATTTTGTTTCGACTTTTTTAGTAATTATAGAAAAAGAAAAAAAAAGCCTGAAGAATCAAGTCCAAGCGTTGGCCCTAAAAGAATGCTTCAAGTACGTGTAGCTTTTTTTTGTGTGGAAATAATGGGAAGTGAACAGTTCACGGCCGTAGAGGTGGGATTAATGGGAAGTGAACAGTTCCTCAGGTAAAGATAGATTGTGATTGGACTCAAACCTCAAATTCGATTCAAATAATGAGTTTTGTAAGCCTCGATATCGCATTACAACATCATTAAAGGTGGAAAGTGTGGACACGCTCGTCGAAATTTTTTAATCAAGTAGTAATCTCTTACATTAACTAGTAAAATAATAATTAGTAATCTTAAAACATCACCAAGGACATTGTAATCTTCGACATTAACTAGTAAAATAATACAATACTCAATGGATGATAATAGAGGTATGAACGTAGGCTTGTCGGACCAGATAAAAAACAAGTTTGCAATCCCTTTTTTAAACAATTTAATTATATTGCTGATTATTGTATTTGTTAGGCTTATAATATTTAATTGCATTATTTGTTATATATTAGTGGAATACCTAACTCCTGCCTCTTAGATTTTATTGATACCTTGATCCTAAAACAACATTAATGGTTGGAAATTGACCTTTTAAGAGCTTTCTCTTTTCCTTACCTTTTTCAATAACCTTTTCTATTCTCACGCAAAATCCAAGAACTGAAACAAGAAAAAATATATTAAAATTTAGAATTAAATAATGGTAACCTAAAAGAACAGGGATTGAATATGTGAAATTGGAAACTCGATGAGCCAAGTATGTATTTTCTAACACCACTTATAAAAAAAATGCTATGTTTTTATTTAAATATTGATATTGACTTATAAACTTTTAGTTTTATTTCTAAAAATAGTATAAAATTATATTTTGCAATATACATTCTTAATTCAGAACATTCCATGACATATCAAATATGCAAATGCATGCAAATTAAAACAAATTGCAACATACAAAATAATCCTAACATAACACGAGGTGATTAAATTAACAAAAAAAGAAGTCCAATGACTAAAGTGTAAAATATTAAAAATTAAAGACTTAAAATAAAATAAAAAATAGTCACTTGCAATGGGTTGAACAAATAATCGTGAGAGGATGAATCGTGGATAGGTGTATAACAAAACACCCATCATTTTTAGTATAAAGTACTAGATCATCAGTTCGTGCTTTGTTACGGTAAAATCAAATATATTTTAAAAGGTAATAAATTGTTTAGACATTTCTAGGAAAAAATAATAATAATCGTGAACTCAAAATCTAATGCTTATTAAATACCGAGAGAATGTGACATATTAACGAAACACGAAAAACTCCTATTAAAGACAGAACGCCCTTCTCACTCAACTCATGCGCCAGCATAGCTCCTATTTTCCTTTTATGTAGCGTTTGGTCTCGAAACATGATTTACACTACTTTGAGATGAGGAAACAGCGGGACACAACATTTACCACGCATTAAAAAAAAAATCAATTCACATCCATGTGTGTTTTAAAGAGATGAAGAATAACTTGATGGTTTACAAGTGACTTTGAATCTCAGACAATATATGACAAATTTTTACATGTCGATATAGGAATTATATCTTTGAAATCACTATAGAATAAAAACTGATCTCAATTAACAATGTAAAATATATTCTTTATCAATGAATCAAACATAAAATAATACCTTTGTTATTTCTTAGAATGTAAATAAATAAATAAAATCCTATTTTGTTTTATTAAAGACGTAATCCAAGTATGCTAATACTTTGCTATATATATATATAAACATTTATTGTAAATATTAGGTTATAAATTAAACAATTACCGACTGTTTAGTATAGTTTGAAAAGAAATATTTCTATTCTTTCAAAAAAAGAAGTATGAGGAGACATAACATTTCTATCCATGTTATCCTGTTTTTTTTTTCCTATCAAACACCACACCAGTGTAGGGTTTTAGTATTTGCACTTGCCCTACCACAGCAGCATCAGATGTCCCTGGATGAGCTTGTAACAAAGCTTCGAGTTCAGCAGGAGCAACCTGAAACCCTTTATATTTGACCAGTTCCTTCAATCTGTCAACAATGAAAAGCTCGTCATCATCGTCAATATAGCCGCTATCGCCTGTGTGTAACCATCCCTCGTGGTCTATTGTTCTTGAGGTGGCCTCAGGGTCATTAAGATATCCTGAATTTTTGCAAGAGTCAACACATCAGTTTCTTTTTAAAGATCATGATTTATTTGACGAGTTACAAGTACTTGATGTAAAACTAAGACTTAATCATTCGAGTTTTGTTTTTTAGCTAATTAATAAATTTCTCACCTTTCATGATCTGATCACCTAGGATGCAAATCTCACCAGGCTGGTTCCTTGGTAGAGAGGTACCTGTTTCAGGATCAACAATCGTCATCTCTGCATTCCTAACCACAGTCCCACATGCACCATGGCAAATGCCAAACACATTGCTAGAACAGGTCCTGCTTCGGACATTCCATATCCCTATATATTAAACCAAATCAAGCAATGATTGTTAGCCTCCAGCACTATCTCTCTCTCTCTCGATCCCCCGACATATATATTTATATAAATAATTATCTGCAGTTGAATTGATGCATGCAAGAAAAGGGAAATAATGGTCCAAAAGGCAAGTACAGCAGGAAATTAATTGATATTGTTATTAAATTAAAAAAAAAAATGCACTCATTTTAAATCTTTCTTCATAAAAATACCTTTTTAATATCCAGACTTGTCTTTATGCATCATGGGCTTGATCTATACTTGAAAAAAAGTAATCTTAGAGAAAATATTATGTGTATTTTTTTCAATGAATTGGCTTCTTATTTATGCAATGCTCTGTTAGAAAACCTGGTTATCCCGTGGTCAGCATATCTATAAAGCACAGAGTCCAAACCCATTTTGTGTTAAAAAAAAAAAAAGGTTTGGTGAATAACTGCAAGCTTTTTTTATTTTTTTTAACACATCGTATCTGTAAGAGAAAACGACAGGTTTTGAAAAGTCTACGAAGCATGGGATTTGAAAAGTCGTCATGTGATGTCATTCGTCTTTGACTATCCAAGAGACGTCCCCAGCGCCTCTCTCTCACACACACACACGCACGCACGAATGTACATTTATAGAGACCGCAGATTGGAGGACTGAGATCGGCAAATAATATTTTTTTTAAATCAAGTAGAATGAAGTATATATTTTATTATTTTCAATTTTCTGTATTGTGTTACTTGGTATTTTTTATATAAATCATATAAAATAATTGAAATATTATTTTTTATCTCCTTGTTGAAAATTGGTTAAGAGATCAGAATAAGTAATTATATAGAAAACTAGACTTCTAATAAAAGGATATTTTTTTAATAAAAAAAATAAAATAAATGAATAACGAAGAGCAGTGATAGACAATATAAACACTTTTTCACCCCAAATTTAAATAATTAAAATCATTATAAATTTTTATTTCAACACTTTTAATTTTTTATTTAAAAAATCATATTGTTGATACAAACTTTAGTGGCTTTGTCATCTAAAAATAAAAATGCATAGAGAAAAATAGAGAATTTTAACTAAAAAAGCACATCTCTGACTAAAATTTAAATCATGATAACTATGAAATTGAATATTGATCGATCTGGAAAACCATCCGAAATCTTTAAAAAAAAACCGAGTGAATTTCCAATCATTCTTGCAGTGCTGTCAAGTTTGGTGATTGGAGCCCTTTTTCTTTTCTTTTTATGCCAGTAGACAGTTAATATTTGAGGGAAATGCCAAGATTATTTAAACGTCTAGCTAGCTCAAGACGTCTGGTTTCGAAAAAACGTCGTTAGAAAAACGAGGCCGTTTTGAGGACCCCCCATATAAAACTGGAGTCCTCCTCAGCCCTCCCTCTCCGTCTATCTAGGATTCTCTCTCTTCCTTTCCCTTCTCTGTAGCTCTCTCTCTCTCTCTCTCTCGGACCTCACTCGACTTTCCCACCTCCCATCTTCGTCCATCTGGGGATTTACTCGACCTCCAAGACAACTTCTTCGTGGAAAAAGAAAGCGGAAGAAAATGGATAACCAGAGTCTAGTGTAAGAGCTCTGTTCTTCGTTTTTCTTTTCTTTTACTTAATTATTTAATCAAATTCGTACTAATTTCCTATTCTTATCAATTAACTGCCTCAACAAAAAATACACACACTGTTCTGTAAAATGACCTTGCTGAAGCAATTTTAATTTTGTTAATGGTGACAGCATCGTTGCGCGTCATGGTGTTTTCTTTCTGCTCGTGGATACAATGAACAAACAAATCCAGGTGAAATACCAATCAACGCCTTCTTCTCCATACGATACCCACAGGATGGTCACGTCAGCATTCTTGGTCGCTCTGTTTCTATACGCCACGGCTTCGCTGGCTGAGGTTACACCGCGGATCCAGGAATCAGTGTACCTGAGGCTTGTCGGCAACACCCGCCTCTTTGCCGGTGCCTTCGCTACAGTTTTCCTTCTGGTGCTTCTTGTCCCAGCTTGGGGGTAGTTTATCATCTGTTCTGTGGATTTCCTGGATTCTTTTGCTATTTTATGTTACAAAGAATTAGTTTGTTGTTTTCTGTAACAGTAGCTAGTGTTAGTAATTAAGTTAAATTGTTATTGTATATTTCCTATATAAATCCCTACTGTAACAAAGAATTACTACTGAAAAATATACATTCAAAGTTTCTACACTCATGAACAGAACTTTCATGGCCATCAAAACCCACCAAAATAACTAATTCTACCTTGAGAGCTTAAACCATAGAGCTGAAAGATAAATAAGAAAGAATACCAAAGCTATCCGGAACCTGATTTAAAGAATGGAGATTGTCTGGAAACATTGAACATAATACTTGTTAAACCTTAATTGTAACACAACAATATTTTGCTATTTCATGATCTAGTTAGGACCTCTTATTCTAGACAATCAAGATCGAACACTGTAAGACTTGTATTCTGCTAATCACACGATTCACTGGAAGAGCTTGCAAATAAAGGAACAATTACAAATGCCTGTTATATCTCTCCTTGCAATGTCAGAATCCTAGATTGCCTTTTTCCTGGTCATGTTTCTGCATCCCAATCCTCTCCAGGAAAATTTCCAAATCAGGTAACACTGTTTACCAGCTCATCCTAAGCATGAGGGAATACCACGTTAAACTCCTAAACTAAAGCTTCCAGTAGTTTTTGTATAGTCTTCAAGATCATTTATGTCTCATGTTAATGTATTTATAAAATAAAGGCTTGTTTGGGCCCGACTTGCTATGCTCACCAATGGTTATCCTTTTATTTTACTGAACTTTTTTTTTATATAAATTTGATGTTTTTTATATATATTTTTTTTAAATAGATTTTTAATTAATATTCTTTTTCTTTGATTTATTTATCTTTTTTAGATAACGGTTTATTTATGAAAATTGTATACATGTTTAGTTTTTGAAAATATTATTTTAATTGGAGTACACACACACACATATATAAATAAAATTTATTTTTAAAAAGTTCATCATCCTTGCATGATATCTATTTTCCCTTCAATTATATTTAATCAATTTTAAGTGTGTTTATTTTTATTATTATTTAATTAAATACAAAGTAATTTTAATAAATAAAATCAATATTTCCATAAAACATCGTAAAGTCATTTATCTTTGACTATAAAGAGTGCAATATGCCGTGCGTTTCAAATCCAAGAGACATCCCCGGCATTTCTTTTCTCTCTCTCTCTCTCTTTCTCTCTCTCTCATATTAAAAAACATATAAAAACATTGTAGTTTTATTGTGTCTTTAGGCACAGATCATTATGAATTTCAACAATAAAATTATTATTTTGTCTCTTTGACCATAAAATTTAACCCTCAGTACAAGAGTATTTTAGATATATTCAAGGGATATATGTGGTATTTGTAGATTCTTGAGGGGTGATTTGGTCTTTCCCACTTATGTTTCCACAATGAAATTATCAATTTACCCATAAGTGTTGACAAGATGACTAAGGCTATTTAGGGTTTTTTTTTTTTTTATCTTGAATAGTGAAATAACAACTCTGTTGTCGAGTGAAACGCAAGATAAGAGGCTGGAGGTGAGAATTTTTTAGGTTTTTCATGTTTTTACACAATAAAACTACTTTAATATCCTTAGAAACATCAAAAACGAAAGTCTAACGCTTGGGGCATAATGGTTCTTTTACTTCAGGGTTTCACTTCAAGATCAATTAGCTTATTATTATTTATATCCTTGTCAAATTAACCTTTAATTATAATTTTCTTCAATATCACATTTCTCTACTTGTAAAATAGTTGATAGCTGTAATATTTTTTATATTATCATTTTTTGTGAATCTTGATTGTATTAAAATTAAATCATGATAGTAAAATAGAGAAAAATATTATTTATATTTTTAAATCATATATTTTAAAAACTATAAAATATAATGCTCATTATCATAAATCTTGTATTTTTTTAATAATTATAACAATTAACAAGAATAAATCTGGATGACAACAGGTCTTTGATTTAAAAGAAAAATCTAAAAAAATCTCAAGCAAAACACATAATATTAAAAAGGTTACTTTGCAAAACTTATTATAAAGTATTTTGTAATAAAAAGGATAAATGACAGAGTTTTAAATGTATTATAAAATGTTTTACGAAAATATAAGAAGACATGAACTTACAAGAAAGAAAAACTTAAAAACCAAACTTATTGGTTTAACAAAAATATCATAGAACTTACCAGTCAATTATCTTTACAAAAATGAACTTATCTTTAAAAACATATTTCGTCTTGGTTTTTTAGAGAGATTGTGAGCTTGTTGCATTGAGAAATAAAGAGAAAGAAGGAGAAACGATGTCGTATATATATAGTACGAGTCATTCGTCTTTGACTATAAATAGTGCAATACACATTAATTTTTTTTATTTTAAATTTTTAAAAATTAATATTTTTAAATTATTTTTATATATTAATCTCAAAAATATTTTTTTTTTAAGCGGGACTCTGGCTATCGAGAAGGCCTGCCACATCCTCCCGAATAATTCATGAAAGCAAAGCAGAAGGCAAGCAAAACTGGCTATTTAGTGAGACACTGGGATCGCGTCTTAGGACGCACTTTGACTTTGTATATTGTACTTTGACTTTGTATATTATATTGGTTATTCAAGCATCAAAGAAAGTTCCCAGAAAAACACGGGAAACATATATATATAGACTGCATCGGCAAAATCATCATAACACTTAGAAACCCATTGGAGCACAGAAATAAAGGAGAGCAGAATTGCTGAGAACCATAGGCCAAATCCTGCATTCGAAAAAGAAAGGTTAGTCTAAATTACATTTCTTTGCTTTGTTTCCCCTTTTCTTCTCTCTTTTTGAAGTCCATAACTTTCTCTTTCTTTCATTAATGCTTCCTTCACTGCAATTTTCTTCTTTTTCAGCGTTGAAGCTTCACTCAAGAAAAACACAAGCCGATCACAGGAAATCCTCTTCACTCAAGTCATGGACCAGCATAGCCCTCGATTTGAGATGAGGAAACAGCGGTACTCTGGCTATCCAGTTGGAAGAACTGGCAAGTCCTCCCGAAGAACCCATAAAAGCATAGGACAAGGCAAGCAAAACTTCGATGCTAATCTTAGTCGCTGTGACGAAAGGTTATCTACGGCTTTAATAATCTTTCATCCACTTTTATCGTTTCATATGGTGACTTGAGATTGTAAAACATTTTGACGACGAGGTCACTCTGTTTTACAGTTTGCAGGGGTTTATTTTCTCATGCCATGCTGTCTTTGCCGTTCTCGTTCCCTTCCTCATTGGTGTCATTCAAATTAATTTTCAAGGCACAAACCTGTCCCCATTTCAGACACGATTGCCAATCATGTGGGCTTCTGTGCTGGCAACATTCGTCTACTGCTTTGCACTTGCTGCCACAAAGAAATTTAAGTGCACCAAGTACGTACGATTCTCAGGCCATGTTGCATTCCTCGCAGGATCGTTTTCATCGATCTCATTGGTATCGTTCCTGCTCCCCGCCCGACTAGGGCCTCTTGTTTTTATTGTGTGGGCTATTTTGCCTATCATGGTTGCTCGTGGCGCTGTCCAATTCATATGTCTTTGGATATATCAAAGGATCACGACGTCAATATACAAAATACTTGGCTTTTGGTATTGGATCCTGGATGACATGTCGATTGAGGAACATCCAGAAGACCCTGTGGAGATTCTTGTTACCAATTAATTTTATTTCAAGGTGGAAGCTCTGCTTTCGGATGTTACTCCAATTTGCTCCAATTCCAAGGGGAAGATGTGAAGTTTACCCATTAATCAAATTATACAATTCCCTTTTGGATGATTCATCCGCAAGCTTCCTTTAAGAATTCTTGTACATAGCCGTTTGCAGCTTTGCATAAACTTAAATTAATTACTGGAGAAGATTATTCTAATGCAAACAATCATAAATTAATATTATTTTTCCACAATCAATCCTATATTATTACCATTATTAAAAGGGTGAGGAATGGAACTGTATTGATTCCATTTCTCCGAGTGTTGAGCTGACAAAGCTATCTAATTTCTAACAAGCTTCCACTAATTGTGTAGCCCGGGACAAAACAGACCTCCAATGGATTCAGCATCTTGCACAAACCAAAATAAATTAGAGAACCATGTTACAGGATAACCATGGGCCCAAATAGCACAGCGAGACAAGGTTTTAACGAAAAACAGTAGCTCTCTTTGGTCCTTTATTAAGTAGGATTGCCAAGAGGACTTGGTTTATCGTATATTTGCAGTACAAATTCTTACAACAAAATATATTTCCTACCTACAGGCTCATGAGGAACTGCATTGATACTGTTGATCATCACGCTTGTATAAAAAAAAAAGAAATTCTTAATCAACCATTATATGATTAACTATGACAACATTAAGCACTTCATAAAATCCAATCTTATTAGACAATTGGTATAGGAGAATTGAGCTGGAATGACTGAATAAGATCAGAATCTGGCAAGTTTAGAGGAGGCAGAGAGAAATGACTGTGAGTAGAGCTGCCTCTTCTAATTTCCTGCATGGTCATTAGAGCTGCAATTGTGTTTCTGAAAATCCCTTCTCCTGCAACTGTTATTGATTCCCTTCTTTCTTTCATTATTTCTTCTTCCTCTACAGGGAATATTGTATCTATCATGTATTCGCATTGCTTGACAAGCTTTGATACCAGATCAGTAATAAAAAAGGGTTGCTCCAGCACCTTTTGAATGAATGGAAGGCGCAATAATCCACCTGTTCGCTTGTCATACTTCTTCAATATCTTGGCCAATCCTACATTAACTTGACAGTTTTAGATTTCAACAAAATTTAATCATATGCCATAATTAACACGTGAACGTTTCGATCCTCAATGCCTAAAGGGGCTGTGCTGCTCAGGGACAACGGGGATGGTAAAGTTTCTTCTCTTCCTCTCCGTTTTTTATTTTTTTTGGTTTTCTTTTTGCTTAGAAGTGAGACTCGAAATTGAAATGTCGTCCATTTTACATATGTAAAAGTAACTCTAAGCCCAAGCTCAAAGATTAGGAGAACGTAAGGATAAAGTCGGGCAGTCATTTCGACATTAGCTTACAAGAACGGATTCTGCTGGTATAATTAATTTATCACAATTGTTCATGAAATCATATGTTGTTTAGCTGTTTCCTGGAATGTAATTGATCTCTTAAGAGTCAGGGGGTGCTTACTGCATAGCTTTGTCCGCCTAATATACGTACCTGTATAATTGATATTGCTGTAATTCTCTAAAAGCACCATTTCACCATGGAAATTGACAATGTTTTTTCTGATCTTTCTCATCTCATCTTTGTACGCTGCCTCTGAAGGCTGACTTCCACTTGGCCCCAAAGTATCAATCACTTTCTGAATCCTCTGCTTTAATTCCTGCATATATATAAAGATTATCTGTTATAATTTTGCTGGGAACTGAAATTTACGAGTTTCTTTTTGAGTAGTTTATTTAACTGAAGCAATCTTCACTCTTGGACCCCATGTTCCCTACGCATTCTACATGATTGATATTTTAATTGTTTAAGGAAGTGTTAGTTTAAAAATAATAAAGAGTTTAGTTTAGTAGTTTCTTTATTAGCATACATACTTTCTTGATAATGAATGCCACTTCGATAAAATAGATGAAAATTCAGGTCTTGTAATAATTTTTTTTCTCTTTTTTTTTGGTTGATTTAATATTAAGATCAGAAATCGTGTGGCTATATCAATCTAAAATTTTAATTGTAGGTTTAGAATTGAATCTTGACATGATTATTATACTATGACCTTCGAGATAGTTTATTGAATGAGGTTATTGTTTTTTATATCCCAATTTCTTTGCAATTATTTTTTATTTCTTGAACATTTATATGGCAATGGAAAACATAAATGTTTTCACGTAAAAATATTCAAATCGAATATTTTTTTAGTTTTGTTTTTTGATAAATATTTGATTTTTTTTTTTTTATAAAATTTCAAAAATAACAAGTGAGATTTGGAAAAGAATAGCTAAGATTTGGAAATCAAAGTACAAAAATACCGATTCAGTAAAAATACTATTCAATTAGATTGTGATGGTTGCATTGAGAATTAATATATAAAATCTATCTTTGTGAGTTTTCAAAGAAATGCTTCCTATTTCACTAATATCACCGATAATGTCATCACATGTGACGTATTATTTATGTAAATATATGCACTTGCTGTGCCCAGTACTTACGTAAGAAAATAGTAATAGTAGTAGTAGTAATTTTGAATTCTATCATATAAGGTTGTTTTCGGTCATCAACATGTAAAAGTCTAAAGAATAATTAAGATTCGAATATAAAAGAAGTACAAATCATATACACCAATCTTGAGTGAATGAGATCTGATAATTAATTATAAAAATTAAATGAAGTCTTTAATATAAGACCACATTCTCACTAGCATTGCTTGCCAAACTGTTATTTTGCTTTGCCTCCATAAAGGCATTAATTACCCACCAAGACTAGCATGATGCTCTCCGTCGAAGTTCATTCAGTCTAACAGGCAAAGAGGAGGAAGAACTGCAAGAAAAAATAAATAAAAGATTACCTCATGCCGAATAATGAAATCCTCTTCTTGTTCCATGAAAAAAGTGTTGAACTTGTCGATTTCACTGTTCAGCAGACGCACAAACTCAGCCTCTGCGTTTCCATACTCAGTCGATCCATACGAGAAAGGCGGAGCCGATGAAATTAGACGAACAAGCTTCTTCAATTCCTTGTAAGACAAATACTTATCCCGCCAATCTGGCAAGGTTTCTTGAACTTGATTCTTCAGTCTCTTACCAAACTTCATTGCTATGTCCGAATACTATGTTTCTCTAAAAAATCAGCTCTTAATATTTTCCTACTGAAGTTACAAAAAAGCAAGACCTGGAAAATTGGAATTGTAAAGATGGTGAAATGTGGGAAAGAAATGAATTAATGGGGGGATTTATCGGGAAAAGGTTAGCAGAATATTAGAGGGCATATGCTTGGCGTGATGAAGTGGCAGTTGGAAAAGCTATGAGAAAAGTAGGAGAATTCCTAAGCATATTCGGTTACTCTCGTCTAACCATTCACCAAATTTATGAAAAATGACTTTATGGTATAGTTTTGTATTAAATATTTGCAAGTGGGACAAACGGGCCTAGGGGTTGTCTAGTCTCACATCCCTGTCGGCTTATACACGATTCATGAAGGGGATCCTGTATCCTATCTACTGGTGTCTTCATGGTGGGTGATTGAATGCCAGTTACTCTAACATTACAGGAGAGGATATGGGGAGAGGGTGATTCCAGGGAATCTCCATAGAATCTGCTGCTGGGACGGAGATTGTATATTACTAGAAGAGGAAACGTGAGCTCGGACAATGTTTTTGGAAGTAAACAAACAAGCGAATATATGATCTCCGAACTAGAAAACCCCCTGCTCCTTTTTGTTGTATTGGGCCTTAACCACGTCTCCGTGCAGGCCGTTCGATTAAGGCACCACCTTAATACCTGTGATCCGACAATCGATTTCATTTTTTATATTTAGGGAATTTGCAATATTCAGGCATAAAATAATATGCCATCAAAAGGAATTTCGAGACGGATATTTTTTTGTCTGTTGAAGAACCGAGTTTATGCAACCAGGCTCACCATGACCGTAAACTAGTTTCTACTGACTTTTATTATACATAATTACATGAATTATGTTATGCTGTCGTTTGTAAAAGAGCTCGTATGACACGTATTGGGCTTCCAGGCTATCAATGGATCATTGTACAGTGCATACTTTGAATGGGCTAGCTCCATTTCTATGTTGGGTTTCCTTGAATTTTACCACTTTCTCACCGCTCCACTCGGTTTCTGAGAGACTGTATTTTTCTTCCAAACAATCAATGGGTTTTCCTTCTGAACAACTCATTCACTCCAAACTAACATATCAATCAGATTATTATTTTTCATGGCCTACTTCAAATTTGAGCCATAAATGATAGATGAGAGCCGGGGAACTGAATTCAAAGCCAGCCCTGAATCTTATATTACAGGAGGAACGATTAAATGTATCTCTAATTATACTTTTATATTTCATTGAATATATAAAATATTATCTATAAGCATCATTTTTTTACAAAAGAAAAAAATACTATTCAATTAAAAATATTTTTTTTATAAAAAATATTAATTCCTTTGGTTTTTTCAGTTCTTCTTGAACAATGTTTTTTTCCTGTATTTATGCATCTATGCTTTTAGCTTTTATTTTCAATTTTTATCATTTTATTTATTGTTGGGATTTTATTTTTATTTGTTTTAGTCCTGAAATTTTAATTTATATTAATTATCATTTTAAAATTAATATTTTTTTCTTTTTTTTTTTTGGAACTTTCTATTATTTTTTGTTATTTAGTTACTGTAAGTGTTTTCACAATTTATATTTTATTTATTATGTTTAATGTAAATTATATTTTAAAATGAACTAATCCTAATACAGTGAATTCAATAATTCAAATATGATAATTTCGTTATAAAATACTAAATAAATAAATTTATATCGATTTAAAAATTCATATATTTTATAGAAAACTCGTATTTTATAATAATTCTACATAAATTTATTATTTTATCTAAATTATAGTATAATAAAAAAAATCTCATATAATAAATATTTTTTTTACATTAAACGTCTCGAGGACCCCCCTCAACTCTTATAAAATAGGAGTCCTCCTCCCCTCTTCATCCATCTGGGAATTAGTCGACCTCCAAGGCAACTTCTTCGTGGCAAAAGAGAGCGGAAGAAAATGGATGCAAACCAGAGTCTAATGTAAAGTCTCTTTGCTCTGTTCTTCGTTTTTCTTTTCTTTTACTTAATTATTTGATCAAGATCGTACCAATTTCCTTTTCTTATCAATTTACTTCCTCGACAACAGACCAAAAAATATACACTGTTCTGTAAAATGACCTTGCTGAAGCAATTTTAATTTTGTTAATGGTGACAGCATCGTTGCGCGTCATGGGGTTTTCTGTCTGCTCGTGGATACAATGAACAAGCAAATCCAAGTGAAATACCAATCAACGCCTTCTTCTCCATACGATACTCACAAGATGGTCACGTCAGCACTCTTGGTCGCTCTGTTTACGCCACAGCTTCGCTGGCTAAGGTTACACCGCGGATCCAGGAATCAGTTTACCTGAGTCTTGTCGGCAAGACCCGCCTCTTTGCCGGTGCCTTCGCTGCAGTTTTCCTTCTGGTGCTTCTTATCCCAGTTTGGGGGTAGTTTATCATTTCTGTTCCGTGGATTTGTTTATTTATGTCACCAGCATATGAATCATGTCAAGCATTCTACCAGTTGCTAAGCCAGGCCTTTTCAGTTCAACTACCAATAACATGCTCTCTCAAGGACACTGCCTGTGTTTCTGTTCAATTGGGTCCCTACATGCAATCTACAATTGAATACCGCGTCAAACTCCCAAACTAAAGCTTCCAGGAGTTTTTGTATAGTCTACAAGATCATTTATGTCACATGTTAATGTATTTATAAAACAAAGTCTTGCTTGGGCCCGACTTGCGATGCTCACCAATGCTTATTCTTTTTTTACTGACTTTTTTTATATATAAATTTGATGGTTTTTATATTTATTTTTTTTAAAAATAGATTTTAAATTAATATTCTTTTTCTTTGATTTATTTATCTGTTTTTAGATAGAGGTTTATTTATGAATATTTTATACATATTTATTCTTTTGATTTGAAAGAGCATGTAATTAAGTATACAAAACGAACAGACAGGTAACCAGAAATGCCATTGGAAAAAACTGGCGAAGGAGACGGCAGTACGTCCGCACGCTTCACGAGTAAAGACGTCTCGCGCGCGTTTTAATTTTTCCCTTTTTCTGTTTTTCTTAAATTAAAATAAATCAAAAAACGTCTCGTTTGTCTGAAGTCGAAACCTGGCATTGAAGAGGGAGTGCCTAATTATTATTTTTAACAGTAACGATGCAGACTGCAGCGCGCGCGTGCGCTTCACGAGTAAGGACGTCTCGCTCGAATTTAGTTTTTTTTCTTTTTCTGTTTTTTCTTAAATTATAAAAGCAAAACGCCTCCTTTGTCTGAGGACTCACGTCTGAATTCTAATGTCTTATTACATATGCATTTACTTGTCGGACTTGGCTAAAAACATTATAACATACCTATATTATTTATTAAGTGATGGAGTTAATACCGATAAATTATTTTTATTTATTATTATAACTACTCAGTTTTAGTGGGTGTTTTACAAGCAATATGATACTTTTGTGAACGTATTTTTTAATTGAAAATATCTTAAATGATTTTTTTAACTTTTATATCAGAATATAAAATTATTAAAAAAATATCTACAGTGATTAATATAATAATTTTTAAAATTAAAATACCACAGCTTCGTTAAATTAATTATAATGTCTTATTGTTCAAACATCATTAAAAAAAAAAAAACATCTTCACTTTCATACTCGATTATGACCCGAGTACATTCTCATTAATACTGCTTAATCATTTAGTTAATCACCGATAAATAACCCATCAAGTTAATATTTAGCTGTAAAACAAGATCTGTGTTGTTCTCAAATGGTCTATTCATGGTGAAGAAAGCACAGCTGAATGTTGCTATTTTAGCAACAATCAAAGTAATTTACTTATAGGGTTGTTTCTCACAGCACTTCAAAAGCATTTTTTTTAAAAAAAAATAATCTTTTTGGTTTTGGTTTTGGTTTTGGTTTTATTTTAAACTAATTTTATATGTATTTTTATATCATTTTAATGTGAAAATTTCAAGAATTTTTATAAAAAAAATATTTTTTAAATTAAAAAAATATTTTAAAAAATAATCATAGACGTTAAAGATAAAAATTACTTTATTGATTTTATTTAGACAAGGTTATATGTGTTAGAGGAAACCGATTAAGGGTATGCTGGCTAGGCTATGCAACATGTTTTTTTTTTTAATATATACGTGTGTCAAAAAAATATTATTTTAATATATTTTTGAGCTGTTTTAATTTTTAATGTGATTTATCAAAAATAGTTTTTGTTTAAATAATCAATTATCTTATTATTATTATTATTATTATCCTTATTAAAATAACCTCTAATAATATTTTTCTTTAATATCACATCTCATTCTGTAAAATAGTTGATAGCTGTAATATTTTTATATTATCATTATCTGTGAACTTGATTCCATTAGAATCAAATTAAGATAGTAAAATAGAGAAAAATATTATTTATGTTTTTAAATCATATATTTTAAAAACTATAAAAGATAATGCCCATTATGACAAATCTTGTATTTTTTTAATAATTATAACATTTAACAAGAATAAATCTGGATGATAACAAGTCTTTGATTTTAAAAAAATCTAAAAAAAGAATGCCAGGCAAAACACATTATATTAAAAAAAGTAACTCTGCAAAACTTATTATAAAGTATTTTGTAATAAAAAGGATAAATGACAGAGTTTAAAATATATTATAAAATCTCTTAGGAATTGAGATTGAGAGCTCATTGCATTGAGAAACGAAGGAAAGAACAGAAAGGAGAAAGAAGGAGAAACGATGTGTATAATTGTATGGTTTTGATCGCAAGCAGAGTACAAAGTAATTTTGTTTTTCTTGAAAAAGGAAGCCTTCAATTGCAAAAGTTGAAGACTTTGACTCGCATGCTAATATTTGATGCATGATTGCAAGTCTTCGTATTTCAGGGACTGAGTTGGATCGTCGAGTGAGACACGGGGATCTGAATTTGCGTCCTGGGACAAAATCGAAGACGTATTTTGACTTCCCGGTATTTTATTGGTTATCCAAGCTTCGAAGAAAGGGCCCACACGAAGTTCCACCAATCAAAACACACAGAAAATGTCAGCCTGAAATTCTCCCTCCTCAACATATAAATAAAGCTTGCTTCATCTCCACAAGCGAATTCAAGTATTCAAGACAAACACTCAGACATCCATTTGAGCATTCATTATCTGCGCAGAGAAAGAAAGCAGAGCAAAATGGCTGAGAACCAGAGGCCAAATCCTGCATTCGAGAAAGAAAGGTTAGTCTAAATTACATTTCTGTTCCTTTTTTGAAGTCCATTACTTCCTCTTTCTTGTATTAATGCTTCCTTCACTCCAATCTTCTAATTTTTCATTGTTCAAGCTTCACTCAATCAATTAGCTTCGAAAATTGCCTTTAGTTTTTGCTTACTGAGCGATTTTAATTTATATTGTGATGACAGCATTATTATGCAGCATGGAATATTTGCCCTCTTGGTTGGGACGCTAAACAATCAAATCCAAGTTAAGTATCAGTCGATAAAAGCCTCTCCGTTTGACAGCCACGACGTTACCATGTCAACCTTCCTTCTTGCTCTTTTTATTTACGCAACGGCATCGGTGGCCGAAGTTATGCTCCGAGCTCGAGAATCCCTTTACAGCACACTAGTTGGCAATCTGCGACTCTTTGCCAGTGCCCTTGCTGCAATATTACTGCTATCAATTCTTGCTCCGATTTTGGGGTGCGTTATTTCCGCCATATGGGCCTGTTTATTTATGCGAATCGCTTATGAATCCAGCCTAGAGCTGTACACCATTTTAAGCCAATCAACCAGTAAATTATTTGACATGTTGAAGAGTGTGAGAGGCCGGAATGCAGAGCCAGGTCAGTCAAATGTCTAGATCACTACATGTCCCGAGATAGATTAACTGGCATCGGAAAAATCTTTGTATGTTTGAAGAGGAGGATTTGAGAAGAGGTTGATTACGAGGAAATGCCTGCCATGTTAAAAAAAAAAAATGAAATATTTTTTTTGATTTTTTATTAAACAGGATTGGCAGAGTTCTTTTATCTCCACTTATGGTCAACATGCTAATAAAAATGTTGAGTCTTCAGGTTTGGTAAGGGGCTAAATACAAACCGGTTAGCCAATCAAGTTAAAATATTCTTGACCCTGCACGGTTTATAGCAGGACCTTTTATTGTGGGTTGACACTATTTTTTTTGGAATGTAAACAAAATAATATCCAGATTATATATAAAAAATAATATTGTTATTAATCTTTACACAACTATTTAGACTTAAAAAATCTCTGTCCAGCTATTTTTTTATTTTATAATATGATAAAAAATATAAGAAAAAAAAATATTTTATAATCAATCTGATACTAAATAATAATATTAACTACAAACGCAATGTTAAAAAAAATAAAAACAAAACTCATTTTTGCCTGGGCTAGACTAGGCCTATTAAAAAGCCCAAGCATATTGCCAAGAAAGATCCGTGAGCCTAAACTTGTATATATTATTTTTGCCTTTTTAACAAGTCATCTATTATTATTATTTTTTAAAATATTGCACCTACTGAATGTTAAACCCGCGATCGCAACATAACCCCCGCGCATTAACCAATAAACCATGACAATAAACTTAATTAAAATTATGTTGACTTGATTTACTCTTCATGATTTCTTTTTTTTGTAGTTTTTTTATTGGATCCTTGGTTCTCTGTCCTATTTCAGGACCGGAGTTCTTATGAACTGTGTGGTCGTCACCGTGGGCATACAGCAAACATTTCGAGTTTGGCCTTTGATTTGTTAGGCTTTGTTCCTGGTTGTATAAACAGAGACACCTGAGCCATCAAGTGGTGTGTGTACTAGTTATTTATCTTGTGTTTTGTTGAATGTAATGTATTTTTTTCTTTACAAAAAACTATATGTTTTTTTGGCATTTTTATTTAAAAATAAATAAATAAAATATGATTTGACTTTGATGTTTTAAAAACAACAACAATTATTTTTAACACCAAGATAACAAAATATTAAATTGACTTTGATTAACTCTAGGTAATATATCAAATCCATGATTCGGGTTATGAGATTATGATAACTCTATAAAAAAAATTAAAAAAAATTATAAATCTTAATTATCATTCAATCAAATATCGTAAGATGGATTTAAAAAAACAATTTAAAATGGACAAAATAATAATTTTAGTTAACTTATCAATCGCGTGATTCATATCATAAAATTAAGATAACCTTGTAAAATAAATAATGAAGTTTACTTATCAAATAGTCCGATGTTGAAGAATAGTATTAAAAAAAATCAATTAAAAGAACATTTTTTAAGTCAATATGTTAAACTCACTAACTGAATCATAATATCATATTAACTTTTATATATATAATTTAACCTGAACTATCTATCAAATACATGATTCTAATCATAAGACTGAATAATCATGTAAAAAACAAAACAAATCAAATTACTCATTTCTCGATTAACCATGCAATCTCAACATAAATAATGAAAGTTGTAGAAAATAATTTTTTTTTTAAAATAACAAACACATAAGCAAGGTCACCCAATTAAGTGTTATTATTGAGTCCGGATAATCTAGCAAGAAAGTAAACAAGTATAAATCATGAAGCCTAATAATTCTCAGACCAATACACCAATACTCGGTGGAAGTCAACCAGAAAAAAAAAATTAATTAATTGGGTTAACCTGTTAAACTCATAACCCGAGTCATAAAACGTGGTCAACCCATTAAAAATAAGATCCAATGTTAAAAGACCATGGCATCAGATTATGCCTCAGATTATGAATCTTATTTTTTAATCAAATTAGTGTTGTATGATAAAATAAAAAAAACAAGTCAACCTGAGTTAATTCGTCATAATAACTTGATAAAAAGTAAACAAATATTTGCTTTCTTAATTGTTTTAAAAAGATAAAAAACATCTTCCGCGTCTACTGCCATTCTAGAAGTTTCCACTCATTCACAATCATTTTCGTTCTTTTTCATGTCTAACAATAAATAAAGCAGAGGTTCCCTCTTCAGCATATATCCATTAAGGACTGGATGAGTCCATTTATGAAATTTCATTTATAATTACTCGTGTCAAGGAAAAAATATTATTCACTGAAAATACCAAATAAGCGCTGTTTCGCATGTCGATATTATCAGATATCTGCAATAAATTTAAATAAATAAATACCAGGATTGATTAAGAACGTTAAATGGTTATTAACAGTTTTTTTTAAAAAAATCCACTAATCGTGATAGTATTATTTAATTAATCTATATAGTTTTTTCTATTTTCTAATTAATTGATTATAAATGAAAAAAAATCTCGATGTTTCTTAAATAAAGATATTTTATTTTTTAAATATAAATGAGTTAAGTCTTGAGAAAATATTGACTTTTCAATACTGTTAGTATTTTTCCAGAAAGCCAGAAGCAGTGTATTGACACCAATGATGTAATTTAACGATTTTCATTTTTTTTATATTTTATTTCAGGATACGTGCGGAAAGCTAGTAATGAATTTCTGGTAATCCCACAGTGCCTGCAAATACGTCTTTGGAAAATTGACAAAAACGAAAGACGTCTTTTGACGACGTCACCAATTTGAGGGAGGGGTCGGCTATGATTCAAGACTTCAGCCTCTTTCCTCGTCGTTTATAAAAGGCTTTTTATCGATGAAAGAACGACACCTCACCTATCTGTCCAGAGCTACCTCGATCCAAACTCCAAAGACAGCATCTCTCTAGCAAAACAAAAGCTGCAGAAAATGGCAGGAAACCATCCGCATAATCCTGGTTTCAAAGGAGAGAGGTAACTCTTAATCCTTCGCCTTTAATTTCTGTCATCAAGTTCATAGGGATTCAAATTAAATTTCTTTTTCCCTTTATTTCCCTGTCTTCTATTCTCGTGTCTAATTAATTTTAATCTTGTTTTGATGACAGCATCTTGGTGCAGCATGTCGTTTTTGCCCTGCTCGTGGAAACTTTAAACAACCAAATCCAGGTGAAATACCAGTCAATGCCAGTTTCTCCATTTGAAACCCACAAGAGGGTCATGTCAGCATTTTTTGCTGCTCTTTTTATATACGCCACAGCATCAGTTGCCGAGGTTACACTCCGGACGAAGAAATCAGTCCACCAAAGACTTGTCGGCAATATCCGCCTCTTTGCGAGCGCCCTTGCTACAATTCTGCTTCTAATGACTCTTGCCCTGATTTTGGCCTGCATCATCTCCATCTTGTGGTCCTGTTTATTTGTGAAATTAGCATACGAATCATGGCAGGATCTGTGCCATTTGCTAAGACAAACAACTGATGGGGCACTTGACATGTTGGGAAAACTAATTGCAATTGCGAGGAGCCCCAGAGAGAAACCAAGCCAACCCAGTGTATAGGTCCTTGCAAGTTCCAAATAGATTAGGATAGTGATTCTTTTTGTTTGTATGAGGTACGAGACTTGCAAAGTTATCTGAGATTGGTTTTATTGAGGGGCTAAGTGAGGGCTTAATATGATGAAGTTTGTGCTTAGATCACCGATTCAGAGCATTCCTCCCCTGATGTATAGTTACCCACCTAGCAGATGCAGTCTTGTCCTCTCTGGGTTTTTCTTCCTCAACGTCCCGTAAGTTCTGTGGATGGGGCTGTCATTTTGATTTTGTTAAACTTTGAATGGGTTTAATCTATAATGCAAACAAAAATTTTTTATTAGAAGAATATAAAAGAGACACCACCTAGAGTAAAAGTCCAATTTAGATTATTAGCTGTGGTGTTCATTGATCGGGTTTTAATATATAATTATATATTTATATAGAAAATATGTGGTTGTAAAAAAGCATCGATTAAATGGGTAAAAGATAAAAATAAATAATAATTAGCTGATAACATTTAGTTTAAAGGAGATGATGGAAGGGAAATAGATTAAAAAATGAGAGGTAATTGTAAGTACGAAGGTGATTAGTTATATTTTATATTATTCAATTTGGACGAGATTGAGAATGTTTTAAAATAAGTTTTAAACTTATTGACCAAGGACAATATTAAGATAATTTATATGTATTTTAAAATAAGTTTTCAGTTTATATTAAGATTAATATATCTCATCTTTTTTTTTTTTTGCCTTTTAATTCATGTATATATTTATATATATGTTTTATATAAATAAAATTTATTTTTTAAAATAAAAAATATTTATTTCTAAATAGTATTTATAATAAGATCAACCTTGCATGCTATCTATTTTCCCTTCAATTATATTTAATTAATTTTAAGTGTGTTTATTTTTACTATTATTTAATTAAATAAAAATAAAATTTAATAAATAAAATTATTAAAAATAATCTAAGAAATAATTCATGTCATGAGAAATTAAATATCATAATGATTTTTTTAATCTCCAGGTCAAGCGCATCATTAAAAAACGGAGGACAATGGTGATTGCCAATCACCAATTCACCTTCGTGTTTTTTTTCTTTACTGTATATAACTGCCTCAAACAATATTTGAATTAATTTTCTTAATCACCTCCCACCACAACCTTTCTCTCTCTTTTTTTTAATTAATTTTGTTAATCACCTGTATTCATGATGGGCTTCAAGGGACCAAAACAGTTGGTGGGCGCGTTATCCGAAATGGGGAGGAGCAACTTGCTGCTAATATGTGGCCCATTCTTTAGATCGCTTCTAGAAAGCACAGAGCCCTGCGCTTTGAAAATCTAAATTGGATCCACGTGGCGTTCTGCGTCTCGGGAAAAGTCAAAAACGTATTTTGACTTCCCTATATTTTATTGGTTATCCAAGCTTGGATGAAATTCTCTCCCCTCGACATGTATATAGAAGCTCTGCAACTGTGAGTTCAGCACAAACACTTCGAAACCCATTGGAGCTTCATTATCTGTGCAGAGAGATCAAGCAGAGCAGTATGGCTGAGAACTATAGGCCAAGTCCTGCATTCGAAAAAGAAATGTTAGTCTAAATTAGATTTCTTTGCTTTGTTTCACTTTCTCTTTCTTGTATTACTGCTTCCTTCACTCCAATCTTCTTCTTTTTCAGCGTTGAAGCTTCACTCAAGAAAAACACAAGCCGGTCACAGGACGCCCTCTTCACTCGAGTCATGCACCGGCATAGCTCTCGATTTGAGATGAGGAAACAGCGGTACTCTGGCTATCCAGTTGGAAGAATTGGCAAATCCTCCCGAAGAACTCATATAAGCAGAGGACAAGGCAAGCAAAACTTCTGCTGTCACTGTGATGCTAATCTTAGTCGCTGTGAAGAAAGGTTATCTACGCCTTTAATAATCTTTCATCCACTTTTATCGCTTCATATGGTGACTTGAGATTGTAAAACATTTTGACGAGGAGGTTACTCTGTTTTGCAGTTTGCAAGGGTTTATTTTCTCAACATCATGCCATACTGTCTTTGCCTTTCTCAATCCCTTCCTATTTGGTGTCATTCAAGTTAAATTCCAAGGCACAAAACAGTCTCCATTTCAGACACGTTTGCCAAGCATGTGGGCTTCTGTGCTGGCAACAGTCGTCTACTGCTTTGCATTTGCTGCCAGCGTGAAATTTAAGTGCACCAAGTACTTAAGATTCTCAGGCCATGTTGCCTTCCTCGCAGGATTGTTTTCATCGATCTCATTGGTATCGTTCCTGCTCCCCGCCCGACGAGGGCCTCTTGTTTTTGTTGTGTGGGCTATTTTGCCTATCATGGTTGCTCGTAGCACCGTCCAATTCATATGTCTGTGGATCTACAAAAGGATCATGACGTTAATATTCAAAATACTTGGCTTTTGGTATTGGATCCGGGATGACATGTCGATTGAGGAGCAGCCAGAAGACCCGGTGTAGATTCTTATTATCAATTAATTGTATTCCACGGTGGAAGCTCTGCTTTCGGATATTACTCCAAGTTTGTTCCTTGATATTACACATGAACGTTTCAATCGTTAATGCCTAAAGGGGCCATGCCGCTCAAGGCCTCAAAATTTCTTCTCTCTCTCTGTTTTTTTTTTTTTTTGTTTGCTTTTTACTTGGAAGTGAGACTCAAAATTGAAATATCATCCATTTACATCTGTAAAAGTAACTCTGAGTCCAAGCTCAAAGGTTAGGAGATCACAAAGATAAAGTCGGGCAGCCCTTTCGACATTAGCTTACAAGAACGGATTCTGTTGGTATAATTAATTTATCAGGATTGTTCATGAAATCATATGTTGTTTTGCTGTTTCATGGAATATAATTGATAGAGTCGGGGCGTGCTTACTGCCTAGCTTTGTCCGCCTAATTTACGTGCCTGTAGAATTCATATTGCTGTAATTCTCTAAAAGCACTATTTCACCAAGGAAATTGACAATGTTTTTTCTAATCTTTCTCATCTCCTCTTTGTATGCTGCCTCTGAAGGCTGACTTCCACTTGCCCCCAAAGAGAAACCAAGTCAGACCAGTGTGTAGGTCCTTGCAAGTTCCAAGATAGATTAGGATAGTGATTCTTTTTGTTTGTATGAGGTACGAGACTTGCAAAGTTATCTGAGATTGGCGATCAGCCAGTTCATTGAGGGGCTAAGTGAGGGCTTAATATGATGAAGTTTGTTCTTAGATCACCGATTCAAAGCATTCCTTGCCCGATGTATTGTTACCAATCCAGCAGATGGATTCCTGTCCTCTGGGTTTTTCTTTACTTTCTCTGTTTTCTCACCCTCAACGTCCCGTGAGTTCTGTGGAAGGGGCTGTCATGTTGATATAAAAAATTATTTTTACTATACTCTTGTTTATGGTCCGGTTATTTTTGGACACATAATAAATTCGGTTGGACTCTAAAAAATATCTAGAATTTCCACGCTAATTTTTTTCTGCCAACATTGCCGTTTTTATTTTTTATTTTTATTTTATTCTAGATAAATATAAAGGAATAACCTAAAATTGTGCTATCACACCCATAATCTCAAGTTCAACATTGCACCCACAGGTTAATTGTCGAGTAATTTTATTTGTTGTTGATAGAGCGGGTGTTGATAGAGCAACCCGGCGTGATCTTTTTAGAAGAAAAACAATAAACCCATCCAATCATTGCTAAGATAATTCACTAATATTTTGGATTTGAGGAAACCTCATCATTTGAAAAACATATGAGCAAGTAAAATTCTAGTTATTCCAGGTTCTTACGAGAAGTGCATGTCCTAATTCTAATTTAAAACTTGTTGTGCAGATCTCAAACTCCTTGTCATCACGTCACAACCTCTTGGGGACTAGATAAAGAATTATGCTCTTCCCTTAACCCCATGCCCTAACTAATAAAAACATGATATGATGTTGCTATCAGGAAAGATAAAAAAAATAATATTAATTTGTTTAATGTTTATATAAATAGCAAATCATCATAAGGATTCCAAGTTTTTATAGTCTGTTAAGTTTAATAGTTTAATTTCACTCAGAGTGATTGAATGAATGTTTGAGAGTTTGATACATGCTATTTTTAAAAGGATATTTGTTTGATAATATATCAATATAATAATAATTATGTTATATTATTATTTAAAAATAATTTAAAAGCACTAAATAAAGGTTCCCTCTTTAGCATATCCTAAAATATCCAGACATTGTCTTTATGCACCATGGGCTCGATCTATACTTGAAAAAAAAAAAATCTTAGAGAAAATATCGTATGTATTTGTTTGAATGAATTGGCTTTTTATTCTTGCAATGCTCTTAGAAAACCAGGTTATCCCGTGGTCAGCATATCTATAAAGCACAGAGTACACACCCATTTTGTGTAAAAAAAAGGTATGATGAATAATTGCAAGGTTTTTATTTATTTTATTTTTACCTTTCGTGTCTATAATAAGAGAAAACGACAGGTTTTGAAAACACATCTTGAACAAAACGAAAGCCTCTTTTTACCTCCGAGCACCACAGTTGTTAATTCTGTTCCGTTTCATTAAGAAAATCGAAACAAAACGGTGTCGTTTTCATCTCGGTCTAAATTCCGGCCCGTTCTGGAAATTCCGGCCGGAACGTCTCGGTTCCGTTCCGGTTGTGCCGTTCCGGCCTTCTTTTTTTTTTTTTTTTAGAGATTATGATTAAAATTATTTTGATTAACCTATTTTTGTGTTTCTAATTTTGAGATTAAGTTTGTTTGATTTTATATTTGTATTATATAATTTAAAGTTAGTTTATCTTGAATTTTAATTATACTTGATAAATTAAAATTAAAATTTTAATCATATATATATATATATATATATATATATATATATATATATATATATATATATCCCTCTCATTTAGAAAAACCTAAATGCCAACAAAAAACGGTATTGATAACCTTGCCCAACACAGCCCCTTTCTCTCTCTCTCTCTCTCTCTCTCTCAATTAATTAAATCAATCACCTGTATTCATGATGGGCTTCCAGGGACCAAGACATTTGGGCTCATATTCGGCTCATTATCTCACCAGGTCTCGATCGCTACTAGACAGCACAGAGCCCTGGGCTTTGAAAATCTTACCGAATCCACGAGGCAGTGACCAAACAAATTTCGAGACTGAGGAATGTCCACGGAGCGTGGACTGATTTCTTCTTCTTCTTTTAAATTCGCTTCATCTATGATTAATTAATTTCTAGTAATTCCGGGACGTCGAATTTTGCCGACACGTCTTTGACAAAATTGCCAAGACGTCTAAAACAAAAGGAAAGACGTCTCTTGACCGCACCACTCATTTGTGGGGTCAACTATGGCCTTTTCCCTCTTCTATAAATAAAAAGCCTTATCTTGGTTTCAAACTCCAAAGACAGCATCTCTCTAGCAAACAAAAGCTGCAGAAAATGGCAGAAAATCATCCGCACAATCCTGGTTTCAAAGAAGAGAGGTTACTCTAAATCCTTTTGCCTTTAATTTTTTTCATCAAGTTCATAGGGATTCAAATTAAATATCTTTTCCCCTTTATTTTGATGTCTTCAATTCTCATTTCTAAGTAATTGTGATCTTGTTATGATGACAGCATCGTGGCGCAGCATGCCATTTTTGCCCTGCTCGTGAACACGCTAAACAACCAAATCAAAGTGAAATACCAGACAATGCAAGTTTCACCATTTGAAACCCACAGGAGGGTCATGTCAGCATTTTTTGTTGAAAAGACTATGAAAAAATCAACGTGGAAAATGTATAAATACCACCGGATCCGGCGTCTATGATTTGTTGTGTTAGGAGGGCTAAAAGTATTGTTTTACTAAGTAATAAATTCAGAAATATTGTCCATGTTCCCTGAAAATTTTTAAAGTATCTCCAGTTCGATTTGCCTTATTTTATCGTTTATGAGAGCTATTTTTATCGTTTTATTGTGCAATAAATTCAGAAATATCATCTGTGTCTCCTGAAAAATTTTAAAATACCCTTGGTCCCGGGGGTTAAAATTTTTCAAACCTAGAGGCAAAATGGTAATTATATTGTCGCAATTAATAATTAACTAAGTCTGTGTGTGCAATAAAACCGGTATGCCATTTCTTGTTTAGTTAATATACTAGTTAAATTGTCTGCACTACGTTGCGGTCAACATATAGTTTTTATAATTGTTGGATTTAAAGCAATTTATAGATTTTATTAATTTAAAAATAAAATATAATATCTACATAAGTAAAGTTTGATATGATACAACACATCAATACACACTACAACGATAACAATATCGGAGCTCTAACATCAAAGAGACAAAAATAGGTAATTGTCTTGAAAATTTTTCACCACAAAAATATGAAAAAAGATAGTTTTTTTTCTAATATTTAAATCAACCTCTGTGATGTTGTCGGTTTGCACTACGTCGCAGGTCGAGTAAACAATTTTTATATCTGTTGAGATTAAAATAGAATATTTATACATGTAAAGTTTGATATAATGAAACAGATGAGCATACCATATTATAACAACAGTAATATCGAAGTCTTGACATCCAAAATTATCATCACTATCACTGCTAAAATAATAAAAAAATATTAAATTACCATGAGAAAAAAATACAAAAAAAATAACATAAAAGAAAATAAGAACAAAAGGTAAAATTATTATTATTATTAATATTATTATTGCGTTGATAATGAAAAAAACAAAATTAAATCAATGACTAAAAAAAACATAAAAACTTTAATAAAAAAGCAAATAAAAAAATATAATAGATGATAAAATAAAAATTATTAGTTGAAAAAAATCATTTAATTTGAAAATTAAAAACATTGTCTGCCCTACGTTATGGGCTGAACAAACAATTATTATAAGATTTGTTGGATGAAAATTAAAATGTAATATTTATATATGTATACTTTAATATAACAAAATAGATCAAGACACTCTATTATAACAATAGCAACATCGAAGTCGTAACATCTAAAATTATCATTGCTATTACTATTAAAACAATAAAATATTATCACCACAACTACTACTACTACTATGAAAGAAAAAATAAATAAATAAAAGACTAAAAAAATCATAAAAACTTTAACAAAAGATCAATAAAAAAATAAAAATAAAAATTATCATTGTTATTACTGTCAAAACAATAAAAATTATCAAATTATCCCAAGATAAAAAAACCTAAAAAACATTAACAAAAGAGTAAGTAAAAAAAATAATTAAATTATTATTATTATTATTGTATTAATAATGAAAAAAATAAAAGACTAAAAAAATCCTAAAAACTTTAACAAAAGATCAAACAAAAAAACATATAAAAATAAAAATTATCATTACTATCACTGTCAAAATAATAAAAATTATTAAATTATATCGAGAAAAAAAACCCTAAAAAACATTAACAAAAGAGTAAGCAATAAAAACAATTAAATTATTATTATTATTATTATTATTATTATGTTAATAATGAAAAAAATTAAATCAATGAAAGACTAAAAAAATCTTAAAAACTTTAACAAAAGATTAAAAAAAAATATCAGGTAAAAAAAAGTCTTTTGACTTGAAAATAAAAATAAAAAAACGAATAAAAAACTAAAAGAAAGAACAAATAGAGAGAGAAAACAGAAATATCAATTTTCAAATCATAGATGCAAAATAGAATTTCAGAACTTATTTTTTTGAAAAAAATATCACCTCAACAAATAAGAAAATAACAAAAATTAAAAATCAAAACTTAGAGTATACTTATAAATACATGGACAAAAATAGAAATTATTCCAAAAATATAAAGAAATAAAGGGATTAAAATAAAAAAATAAAAGTATAAAGATTGAAATGAAAATAAAATATATTATCAATTTCAATCAAAGGATAAAATTGAATAAATTAAAACTTCTATATCGATTATATTAAATTATTTAAATTCAATTCAGAAATAAAAAAAAAGAGGATTATTATATCCTGAGTTTTTGTTTACTTAGCGATTTTAAATTTTATTGTGATGACAGCATTATTATGCAGCATGGAATATTTGCCCTCTTGGTTGGGACGCTAAACAATCAAATCCAAGTAAAGTATCAGTCGATAAAAGCCTCTCCGTTTGACAGCCACGACGTTACCATGTCAACCTTCCTTCTTGCTCTTTTTATATATGCAACGGCATCGGTGGCCGAAGTTATGCTCCGAGCTCGAGAATCCCTTTACAGCACACTAGTTGGCAATCTGCGACTCTTTGCCAGTGCCCTTGCTGCAATATTGCTCCTATCAATTCTTGCTCCGATTTTGGGATGCGTTATTTCCGCCATATGGGCCTGTTTATTTATGCGAATCGCTTATGAATCCAGCCTAGAGCTGTACACCATTTTAAGCCAATCAACCAGTAAATTATTTGACATGTTGAAGAGTGTGAGAGGCCGGAATGCAGCACTAGGTCAGCCGAATGTCTAGATCCCTATATGTCCCGAGATAGATTAACTGGCATCGGAAAAATCTTTGTATGTTTGAAGAGGAGGATTTGAGAAGAGGTTGATTATGAGGAAATGCCTGCCATGTAAAAAAATAAAATGAAATACTTTTTTTGATTTTTTATTAAATAGGACTGGCAGAGTTTTTTTTATCTCCACTTATGGTCAACACGCTAATAAAAATGTCGAGTCTTCAGGTTTGGTTAGGGGCTAAATACAAACCGGTTAGCCAATCAAGTTAAAATATTCTTGACCCTGCACGGTTTATAGCATGACCTTTTGTTGTGGGTTGACCCTGTTTTTTTTTGGAATGTAAACAAAATAATATCTAGATTATATATAAAAAATAATATTGTTATTAATCTTTACACAACTATTTAGACTTAAAAAATCTCTGCCCAGCTATTTTTTTATGTTATAATATGATAAAAAAAAATATAAGAAAAAAAATTATAATCAATCTGATACTAAATAATAATATTAACTAAAAACGCTATGTTAAAAAAAATAAAAACAAGACTCATTTTTGCCCGAGCTAGACTGCGCCTGTTAAAAAGCCCAAGCATATTGCCAAGAAAGATCCGTGAGCCTAAACTTGTATATATTTTTTTTGCATTTTTAACAAGCCATCTGTTATTATTTATTTTTTTAAATATTGCACCACCTGAATATCAAACCCGCGATGGCAACATGACCCCCGCGCATTAACCATTAACCCATGACAATAAACTTATTTAAAATTATGTTGACCTGATTTACTCTTCATGATTTTATTTTTTTGTAGTTTTTTTATTGGATCCTTGGTTCTCTGACCTATTTCAGGACCGGGGTTCTTATGACCTGTATAAAGAGAGACCCCTGGGCCATCAAGTGTTGTGTGTGTATACTAGTTATTTATCTTGTGTTTTGTTGAATGTAATATAAGTATTTTGGCATTTTTATTTTTTTTAAAAAAAACATGATTTGACTTTGATGTTTTAAAAAAATAACAATTATTTTTAACTCAAGATAATAAAATATTAAATTGACTTTGATTAACTCTAGTTAATATATCAAATTCATGATTCGAGTTATGAGATTATGATAACTTTATGAAAAAAATCAAAATAAATTATAAATCTTAATTATTATTCAATCAAATATCATAAGATGGATTTAAAAAGTAATTTAATAACTTAATAAAAAGTAAACAAGTATTATAAAATATAAATCTTAACCTATTTAGAATAAAGTTGAGAAAAAAATCAATAAAAAAACACTCGGGCTAAACAAATCAACTCATTAATCCTGCAATTAATGTCTTGAAAATAGAATAAATTATAAAAAACAAATAAAATATTTATAAAAAATAATCTAGTTAAAAGAAATGAAAGATAAAAAAACTATTACAGTAAATAGTATTACATGACAAGATTACAATGAAACCCCTTATCGTTTAATTTATAGGCAATGAAGTGATTAAGATAACTTCAATAAACCATCAATCCATTAATTGAAAGGATAGAGCACGTGTTTGAATGGACGGCTAAAACCTTACAGGATTCGACGTGTCAATCTCTCAACCGTCGATTGAATCACTCTTTCACCTCCATTCATTTTGTTTGCTTGCCCATTTACAGTTCAGCCCGAGGACGTCTCGCCCATTTGCCTTCTTGATTGTTTTAAAAAGAAAAAAAACATCTTCCGCGTCTACTACCATTCTAGAAGTTTCCACTCATTCACAATCATTTTCGTTCTTTTGCGATGCTTAACAATAAATAAAGCAGAGGTTCCCTCTTCAGCATATATCCATTAAAGATTGGATGAGTCCATTTATGAAATTTCATTTATAATTGACTCGTGCCAAAGAAAAAATATTATTCACTGAAAATACCAAATAAACGCTGTTTTCGCATGTCGATATTATCAGATATTTGCAATAAATTTAAATAAATAAATAAATACCAGGATTGATTAAGAACGTTAAATGGTTATTAACAGTTTTTTTTTTTTTTTCCTCGTTCACCAAATGATTGGTCCCCTTCTCTTGGCAGCTGCGGTGTACCATCTATGGCAGGAGAGGAACAGGAGAGTCTTCAACAACAATCCTAGGACAATCCACCTTATATGTGAGGACATATACCAGCAGATTAGAATCCAGGTTTCTAACCATCAAAGAAGGCATGAAATTCCGGAGCAAATGCTGGCAATCTGGGAGTCCAGCTTGGGTTAGGCGTGTGGTTGTTGTTTTTCTAGGCCTGGAGGCCGGGTATTTTTGAGAATGGGCCGTTAAGGCGTGTTGCTTGTTTCTTTTTATGTTGTGTTTAGTAGCCGCTGATGAGCGGCTTTCAGGCCTTGGCCATTGGATAGTTCCTTCGTGTGTGGAGTTTGTTTTAGCCTTTGTAGGCCGGTAGTCTAGAGGGCTGTTTTTGTCTGTTTCTTGTGTGGGGAAGCTTGTTTCCCTTTTGTGCTGCTGTTTTCAGCTAGCATCTTTCTGTTTTTTCGCTCTCCTTAATATATCTTTTGTTCAAAAAAAAAAAAACAGTTTTTTTTTAAATCCAATAATCGTGATAGTATTATTTAATTAATCTATATAGTTTTTTCTATTTTCTAATTAACTGTTCATAAATGAAAAAAAATCTCATTTTTTCTTAAATAAAGATATTTTATTTTTTAAATATAAATTAGTTAAGTCTTGAGAAAATATTGACTTTTCAATACTGTTAGTATTTTTCCAGAAAACCAGAAGCAGTGTATAGAATTGGATTTGACAACATGATGTCATTTAACGATTTTCATTTTTTTATATTTTATTTTAGGATTGGTGCGGAAAGCTATTAATGAATTTCTAGTAATCCCACAGTGCCTGCAAATACGTCTTTGGAAAATTGACAAAAACGAAAGACGTCTTTTGACGACGTCACCCATTTGTGGGTGGGGTCAGCTATGATTCAAGACTTCAGCCTCTTTCCTCGTCGTCTATAAAAGGCTTTTTATCGATGAAAGAACGACACTTCACCTACCTGTCCAGAGCTACCTCGATCCAAAGTTCCAAACTCCAAAGACAGCATCTCTCTAGCAAAACAAAAGCTGCAGAAAATGGCAGGAAACCATCCGCATAATCTTGGTTTCAAAGGAGAGAGGTAACTCTTAATCCTTCGCCTTTAATTTCTGTCATCAAGTTCATAGGGATTCAAATTAAATTTCTTTTTCCCTTTATTTCCCTGTCTTCTATTCTCGTGTCTAATTAATTTTAATCTTGTTTTGATGACAGCATCTTGGTGCAGCATGTCGTTTTTGCCCTGCTCGTGGACACTTTAAACAACCAAATCCAGGTGAAATACCAGTCAATGCCAGTTTCTCCATTTGAAACCCACAAGAGGGTCATGTCAGCATTTTTTGCTGCTCTTTTTATATACGCCACAGCATCAGTTGCCGAGGTTACACTCCGGACGAAGAAATCAGTCCATCAAAGACTTGTCGGCAATATCCGCCTCTTTGCGAGCGCCCTTGCTACAATTCTGCTTCTAATGACTCTTGCCCTGATTTTGGCCTGCATCATCTCCATCTTGTGGTCCTGTTTATTTGTGAAATTAGCATACGAATCATGGCAGGATCTGTGCCAGTTGCTAAGACAAACAACTGATGGGGCACTTGACATGTTGGGAAAACTAATTGCAATTGCGAGGAGCCCCAGAGAGAAACCAAGCCAGCCCAGTGCGTAGGTCCTAGCAAGTTCCAAATAGAGTAGGATAGCGATTCTTTTTGTTTGTATGAGGTACGAGACTTGCAAAGTTATCTGAGATTGGTTTCATTGAGGGGCTAAGTGAGGGCTCAATATGATGAAGTTTGTGCTTAGATCACCGATTCAGAGCATTCCTCCCCTGATGTATAGTTACCCACCTAGCAGATGGAGTCTGCTATTATAATAATAGTAACATTGAAGTGTTAATTTCTAAAATTATCATCAATATTATTGCCAAAACAATAACAATTATTAAACAACCTGTAGAAACTCAAATTATTATTATTATTCTTAATATTAATATTATTATTGCGTTAATAACAAAAAAACAAAATTAAATCAAAGACTAAAAGAGTCTAAAAACATTAACAAAAGAGTAAATAAAATAAAATAAAAAATATGATAAAACAAAAACAAAAATTATTACTTGAAAAAAAATCATTTCAGTTGAAAACAAAAAAATTGACGCACTACTTTGCGGGTTGAGCAAATAATTTTTATGATTGTCGAGATTAAAGAAATTAATAGGATTTGTTGGTCTAAAATTAAAATATAATACACACACACACACAAAATATATATATATAATCAAACAGATTACCACGCCCTATTATAAAAATAGCAAAATCATAGTTTTAACATCTAAAATTATCATTGCTATTACTGCCAAAACAATTAGAATTATCAAATTATTCTGAGAGAAAAAACACTAAAAAATATTAACAAAAGAGTAAGTAAGAAAAATAATTAAATTTATTATTATTATTATTATTATTATTATTATTATTATTATTATTATTACTGTGTTGATAATGAATAAAAAAAACCAGAAAAAAATGAAAGAAAAAAAAATTCCTAATAACTTTAACAAAAGATCAAATAAAAAAAATAAAATCAAAATTATCAGGCAAAAAAAATTAATCTAACTTAAAAATATATATAAAAAAACCAGTAAAAACCTAAAAGAAAGAGCAAATAAAAAAAATATAATAGATGATAAAACAAAAATAAAAATTATTAGATGAAAAAAATCATTTAATTTTAAAATTTTAAAAAATATATGTTCTACGTTGCAGGCTAAGCAAACAATTTTTATAGGATTTGCTGGATCAAAATTAAAATATAATATTTATATATATGAAATTTAATATAATAAAATAGCTCAACACACCCTATTATAACAATAGCAAAATCAAAGTTTTAAAATCTGAAATTATCATTGCTCTTATTATTAAAACAATTAAAATTATCAAATTATCTTGCAAAAAACACCGAAAAACATTAACAAAAGAGTAAGTAAGAGAAACAATTAAATTATTATTATTATTATTATTATTATTATTATTATTACTATTACTACTATTAGTACTATTAATATTACTATTATTATTACAATTATTATGTTAATAATGAAAGAAACAAAAATAAATGAAAGACTAAAAAAATCCTAGAAACTTTAATAAAAGATCAAACAAAAAAATGAAATAAAAATAAAAATAAAAATGATCATTGTTATTACTGCCAAAACAATAAAAATTATCAAATTATCCCGATAAAAAAAACCTAAAAAACATTAACAAGAGAGTAAGTAAGAAAAATAATTATATTATTATTATTATTATTATTATTATTATTAGTGTGCTAACAATGAAAGAAAAAAAATGAAAGACTAAAAAAATACTAAAAACTTGAACAAAAGTTCAAACAAAAAAATAAAATAAAAATAAAAATTATCATTATTATTACAGTTAAAAGAATAAAAACTTATCAAATTATCCCGAGAAAAAAAACCTAAAAAACATTAACAAAAGAGTAAGTAAGAAAAATAATTAAATAATAATAATAATAATAATAATAATAATAATAATAATAATAATAATAATAATAATAATAAATCATAATATGAATTCATAATAATTAAATAAAAGGATTAAAATAAAAAAATTAAAAGTATAAGGGTTGAAATGAAAAGTAAATATAAGGGATTAAAATAAACAATTAAAAGTATAAGGACCGAAGTGAAAATCAAATATATTATCAGTTTCAATCAAAGGATAAAATTGAACAAATTGAAACTTCGGTACCGAATTAATTAACCTTTTTAAACTCAATCCGGAAATTAAAAGATGAAGGACCGAAGTGAAACATCAACATTCAATTAATTTCAATCGAAGGACCCAATTGAACTAAATCAAAACTTATATAACAAAAATAAGTACCATAAATAAAATAAAAAGTCCAGGGACCGAAGTGAAATTGTGGAAAACCCGGGGGACTCTCCTGTATTTTTACTTGCAGGAGAGAGAGAAACAGCGCCATCGGCTTTAACCGGCCACCGCCGCGTCCACGGGCACCTAGCGATCACACGCGCCGCACCGGGAGGACGACCACACGACGACGCATCGAGAGAGAGGCCGATAGCGTGTCTCCGTCCACCGTATCACGACGCACGCGCCACACAAAGAGGGCGTGGGGCTGAATACCATCTGACGCATGTTCCAAACACGCCGACAGTTAAAAAAATAAAAATAATGGTCAATTGCCGGTACACCCTTATGCCTAAGTCATCAATTTTGTCTTATTAGGGACTAAACCCGTAATTAGCCATTTTTAAAAAAATATCAAATATTAAAAAGGTAGGCGGACCGGACCGGTGCGGTCCAAAATTGTGCAATTACCGCGGAGCCCCTCCACCCGTAACCGGTTTTTTTGTCTTTTTTGAAGGTTAAAAACGTGATTTCACTGTGCAAATAATGATAAAAAATCAGAAAACCGGAAAACCAACCGAACCGAACCGAACCAAAAATACACTATTGAAATTCACAGTGATTTTAGACACAGTCTACAGTGAAAGACTGAGCTCTTTTAGGTTATTGTATAATTTGGTTGTAAATGAGCATCGATTAAATGGGTAAAAGATAAAACCAAATAATAATTAGCTAATAACATTTAGTTCAAAGGAGATGATGGAGTGGAAAAAGATTATGGCATGTTTGGAAGTATAGTTATGGTTGTTTTTTAAAGTATTTTTCATTTAGAAATGTATTAAAATAATATTTTTTTATTTTTAAAAAATTATTTTTGACATCATCACATTAAAATAATATAAAAACATCAAAATTTTTAATTTAAATTAAAAAATATATATATTTTTTAATTTTTTAATAAATATTTTCCAATCACATCTGCTAAAATGCAAGTATGAAGGTGATTAGTTATATTTTAGATTATTCGATTTGGATGAGATTGATAATGTTTTAAAAAATTTCACCTGTCCTCAACATGTAATATCTATTTATTAAATTTTTAACTTGTTATCATTTAAAATAATCACATTCTTCAATTTCGACAGATTAAATGGGTAAAAGATAAAATAGACACTTATTGACCAATGCGTTGTAGAAAAAAAGTAAAGGATCTACAGCACAGAACCCCGTGCTTTGAAAATCGGATCCACGTGGCACTGACAAGACCATTGATGCCTTGAACCGATCCCCCCTTTCTCTCATGTGTGGACAATGCCTACAGAGCATGAATGTGGAGACATGGTGATATGAGGTGGAAAAGTATGCGCTTCATCCCGTGCTCTTTCAGTATTTATTTATATTTGTATGCTAAGCCCCCCCTCTCTGCACACACACGCGTGTATTTATGTCAATATTTTATTTTAATATTTAATTAGTAAAATTATAATTAATAAAATCTATTAAAAATGAGTTTTTTTTCCACCAAAAAGTGATAATATATATCAAAGCTCTAATAATAAATAAATATTAAAATATATAATTATTCTGCTATATTTAAAAGAAAATAAAACTTAAAAATAATAATTATTATTATTTTGAATGTTTTATCTATAATAATTAGAAAATTCAATACCTAATAATAATAATAAAAAAAATATTATTATATTTAAATAAATTATTTAACTTGAAAACAAAAATAACAAACATTATTTTTTAAATGATGACCAACATACATTAAAATTTAAATATTAAAAAAATCTTAATAATAGAGGGATTAAAAAAAATAGAAACAAAAACTAAGAGCATGTACATATAAACATGGACAGAAATAAAAATTATAGAAACAATATATAAAAAAAAGAATTTTTTTTTGAAAGAGTAATGAAAAGTGAAAACCACAACTGAAATAATTGTTCATTACTGTTTGAAATTGTAATCTCCTTTATCCATTCTATAAAATAATAGTTGTGATGTCGTAAGCTGACCCGTATATCCTAGTTGTAAAAGAAAAAAAAATTCTAAGTGGAAAAAAATAGAAAAAAAATGTAAAAAAAGTGGTATCGGGGATTATTCATGGTATGCGTAAGCTGTCCTAGACACCCCAATTATAAAAAAATATATACATGGAAAATAAAATTATGGTGCACGTAAGCTGACTCGAACACTACAACCATAAAAAAAACCAAAAAAAATGTATAAATGAGAAAAAAAAAATAGGGAAAAAAATCTAAAAAAAAAGTGGATGAAGAGATAAAAAAAAATATACGTGGGAAAAAAATCAGGGTGCTTGTAAGCTGATTTGGACACTCCGATTATAAAAAGAACCAAAAATATATATAAGTAAAAAAAAAAATAGGAAAAAAATGTATGAAAAAAAGTGGGTCCATAAATTAATGGTGGGGCGTGTAAGCTAGCCCGGACAACCCGTTATATAAAAAAAAAGAAGCCCCATTTAAAAAAAAAATTCCCCTTTTCAAACAGTAATGAGAAAAAAAAGTGGCGCGTGTAAATTGATACGGATACCCCGGTCATGGTAAAAAAAAATATATAAATGGAAAAAAAAGGGAAAAAAATGGATCTGGAGATTAGTATTGGTGCATGTAAACTGCCATAGATACCCTGTTTAAAAAAAACATAACAAAAGAAGCCTGGTTAAAAAAAACAAAATGACCTAGACATCCTGATTATAAAAAAATTGATTTTTCTAAAAAAAGATCAACATTTATTAAAAAAAATGTCCAGTTATAAAAAAGATGCAAGGAGAAAACATCTTTTTAAACATTGATGAGAAAAAAAATTATGGTGCGCGTAAACTAACCCGGACACCCCGGTCATTGAAAAATAAATGTATAAGTGGTAATAAAAAATAGGCAAAAAAAATGGATTCAGAGATTAGTCGGTGCGCCTAAACTGCAACGGATACTCATGTTTAAAAGAAAACAAATAAAAAACCCGGTTAAAATTAAAAAAAAAACAGAAAACACATTTTCAAACAATATTGAACATTAAAAATTACTGTAAAAAAAAAAGAAAGAAAGCACGGTTATAAAAAAAAAAAGTATAAGGGGAAAGCACCTTTTTGAACAGTAATGGGAAAAAAAAAATTATGGTGCACATAAATTAACCCGGACACCCCGGTCATGGAAAAAAAAGTGAAAAAAATATATAAGTAAAAACAAAAAAAAAAGTGTTAAAAAATATACCAGTGAAAAGAAAAAAAAAAGAAAGCAACTTTTCCATCCATTAATTTTTCAAAATCAGGATTTTAGAAAAAAAAAAAGAAAAAGAAAAAGAAAGAGGAAAACAACTGAAGTCAGTTTTGGTGACTGAGTGATTCGAACTCCTGCGCGCAACGAACCACTTGGCCACAGCCACTGGTTTATCATATCTACTCAATAAATATATAAAAAGAATTCCTTTATAAAAAAAAAAAAAAACTGAGCTAATATAAGCGCGAATAAAGATGGATTAAGGATGTTGCCATCCCTTGAATGTTTCCCCAGTGGAGAAGTAGGACTGTAGCTTTGAATACCGTGGTTTAGAGAGGCTGATGGAGAGGATGCACATGGTGGTACATTCCAAGGGCTTGGAACAGCACAACCCCAGTAAGCCGGTGCAGGGTAAAACGATACTGGATAGCCTGAAGGGAAAACCGTGGGTGGAGACATCGCAGGGTTCCATGGATATGGCCAAGGAGGCCCCGGGAAGCAGGGTACCTGGGGAGGAAATGATTGATGATCCTTGTTAACTGCTTCCCGCGAAGTACCATTACATCCCTTCTCTGATGAATTTGAAGCCGTTGCAGAAGATACACTCGAGTGATCATCCCCATCACCTCCTGTCCCTCCGCAAGTCACAATGATTCTACGTTCAGGTCTATGATACCCGTTTCGAACACTATTTTGTGTTTTCTCTGAAAGGTTCAGCACAGAGGCAACGGATTCACAGAGAGGTGAATCAGAACCAAAGGTAAGGACAGTACACAGTGTTTTGTTTGTGCATGAATAATAATCTACAATATATGACCCATTTTATTTTAGCTCTTTTGTAATGGGAAAATAAGAAGAAGAAGAAAAATTAGAAAAAAAGGCAAGAAAGAAAAAAAATTAGAAAATAATAATAATAATAATAAAAAAAGTATACAGTTTTTTGTTTGTGCGTGAACAGTAATTTACAGTACATGATCCATTTTATTTTAGCTCTTTTATAATGGGAAAATAAGAAAAAAAATAATTAGAAAAAAGTCAAGAAAGAAAGAAAAAATTTAGAAAAAAAGTAATAAGAAAAAAAAAGCAAGACACGAATAAAATACAAAAAAAAAGAAGCAAAAAAAGTGAAATCACAAGTAAAAAATAAGAAACAAAATATATATATATATATATATATCCCGGAAAAAAAAACACATACTCTCGCAAAACAGAGAGTGAAATTACTAGTGAATAGTAAATAAACAGTAATTTTCTCGTAATTTACCAATCACCTTTATTCATGATGGGCTTCCAGAGCCCAAGACATATGGTGGAGGTGTTACCCAAAATGGGGAGGTGCAACTTGCTGCTAATATTAGGCCCGTTCTCTCTCCAGGTTTCGATCGCTTTTAGACATCACAGAGCCCTGGTTTTCCATTTCTAATTTGGATCCACGTGGCAGTAACCAAACCAATTTTGAAACAGAGGAATGTCGCGCGTGGATACTGGATGATTTCGACGAAGCATGGACCGTAAAACGTCGTTATGTGAGGTCATTCGTCTTTGACTATAAATACTGCAATACGCCGAGCGCTTCATCGTCCCCAGCGTTTTTCTTCTCTCTCCTCTCTCTCTCATACAAACATACACACACGAATGTACTTTTATATAGACCGTGGATTGGAGGACTCCGATCGGCAAATATTTTTTAAAAAAATCAAGGAGAATGAAATATATATTTTATTATTTTCAATTTTCTGTATTGTGTTACTTGGGTTTTTTTTTCTATAAATCGCATAAAATAAATCTTCTTGTTGAAAATTGGTTAAGAGATCACAATAAATCATTGTATAGAAAAATAGACTTCTAATAAAAGGATATTTGTAAATAAAAATAAAAGGAAATAAATGAATAACGATGAGCAGTGATAGACTATATAAACACTTTTTCATCCCAAATTCAAATAATTCAAATCATTGTAAATTTGTATTTCAACACTTTTAATTTTTTATTCAAAAAAACATATTGTTTATACAAACTTTATTGGCTTTGCCATGTAAAAATAGAAATGCGCAGAGAAAAATAGAAAGTTATAAAATAAACTAAAAGATATCAGAAGAACACTGATGATTGCGAGACAAAATACTGTAGATTATAATAGCATGTTTTTTAGTTGGTTCGATTTTCGGGTCGATTGGAGCAGTAGGGATATTTTGGTGATAGATCATATTTTTTATTATTATCTGCCGAATACTGTGCGCACGTCTGACACGTACTGCTAATAGTTCTCAACTTCACGCTCTCTTTGGGCAGTACATGCGGCCAATTCTGGTGTGTTAAAATGCTCATCTGGAGTCTCACCCCGATACGTCGCCACGTACCTTTTCTCATGGTGTGGTGTGTCATATCCTACTATGGCCAATTTAATGACAATGGTCGGCTGAAATTTTTCTCTCCCTTTTCTCTATCTTGCATGCAAAAGTACAAGGCAACCCCCTAAATTTATGGTGTTTTTATTTCAGTCCCAAATCTTTTAATTGTTTTTTATGATCCTGATTTCTGTTATATAGTTTTTTATTTTTTTCAATTGGATTCTTCGATTGAAATTGATTATATATTTTTGTCTCAATTTGGTCATCTTTCTTTTAATTTCATGATTGATTTCAAATTCCTTAATATATACCCGTGTGTGTGTTTTGAAAAATATTATTTTATCATATTTTAGGATTGCTTTATTGTGTTGTATAAAAAATAGTTTTAAAAAATAATCATTTAACTTATTATTATTTTTATCCTTATTAAAATAACCTTTAATAATATTTTTATTTAGTACCACATTTCTCTACTTGTAAAATTGTTTATAGCTGTAATATTTTTTATATTATCATTATTTGTGAACTTGATTCTATTAAAATCAAATTATAATAATAAAATAGAGAAAAATATTATTTATGTTTTTAAATCATATATTTTAAAAAGTATAAAACTTAATATTAAAAAAAGTTACTCTACAAAACTTACTATAAAGTATCTTGTAATAAAAAGGATAAATGACAGAGTTTTAAATGTATTATAAAATCTATTAGGAAAATATAAGAAGACACGAAACTCACTACTGGTTTAATAAAAATATCACAGAACTTATCAGTAAATGATCTTTAAACAAATGAACTTATCTCTAAAAACTTATCTCATCCATAAATATTAGTATGTTTTTTAAAGTAAAGGCTTGCTTGGGCCCGACTTGCTATGCTCACCGCTGCTTAGCCGTGTTTTTTTTTTTATAAAATTGATGGGTTTTTTTAAATAGATTTTAAATTAATATCCTTTTTTCTTTGATTTATCCATTTGTTTTTAAATAGCGGTTTATTTATGAAGATGTTATACATGTTTAATTTTTTTTTAAAAAAATAATTCATGCGTGTGTATATTATATAAATAAAATTTCGAGTGTGTTTATTTTTACTATTATTTAATTAAATAAAAAGTAATTTTAATAAATAAAAGTACTTAACATAATCTAATAAATAATTCATGTCACGAGAAATTAAATATCATAATGATTTTTTTATGTCTAGGTCAAGCGCATAATTAAAACACGGAGGACAATGGTGATTGCCAATCACCAATTCACCTACGTTTACTGTATATAACTATCGCAAACATTTTTTGAATTTATAATAGAAGGAATAAGGAGCCCTGGGCTTTAAAAAGTCGTCATTCGTCTTTGACTGTATAAAGAGTGGAATACGCCGTGCGCTTCATGTCTAGACGTCCTTGGCGCTTTTCATCTCTCGCTCTCATATTAAAAAACATACAAAATGCGGTGTGGTTTTATTGTGTCTTCTCACTGTGGATTTTAACAATAAAAATTATTATTTTATTTCTTGAAGTGCAAAATTTAATCCTTATAACGGGTATTTTGGATATTCTCAAGAAATCTATGATACTTGTAAATTTTTTAGGGGTATTTTGATATTTTTTATTTTTATTTATACAGTAAAGTTATCAATTTACTCATGAGTGCTAACAAAGATAACAAAGATGACGAAGACTGTTTAGACCCTTTAATGAACTGGCTTGGGTTATTATTTTTACACACCCATTTTGTGTAAAAAAAAAGGTTTGAAAACGACTTTTATTTTCCAAGGTTTTTATTTATTTTATTTTTACCTCATCGTATCTATAATAAGAGAAAACGACAGGTTTTGAAAACACATCTTGAACAAAACGAAAGCCTCTTCTTACCTCCAGCACAACCCCTCTCTCTCTCCTTTTCAATTAATTAAATCAATCACCTGTATTCATGATGGGCTTCCAGGGACCAAGACATTTGGGCTAATATTCGGCTCATTATCTCACCAGGTTTCGATCGCTATTAGACAACACAGAGCCCTGGGCTTTGAAAATCTTACCGAATCCACGAGGCAGTGACCAAACCCATTTCGAGACTGAGGAATGTCCACGGAGCGTGGACTGATTTTTTCTTCTTTTAAATTCGCTTCAGCTTTGATTAATTAATTTCTAGTAATTCCGGGACGTCGAATTTTGCCAGTACGTCTTTGACAAAATTGCCAAGACGTCTAAAACAAAAGGAAAGACGTCTCTTGACCGCCCACTCATTTGTGGGGTCAACTATGGCTTTTTCCCTCTTCTATAAATAAAAAGCCTTATCTTGGTTTCAAACTCCAAAGACAGCATCTCTCTAGCAAAAAACAAGCTGCAGAAAATGGCAGAAAATCATCCGCATAATCTATGTTTCAAAGCAGAGAGGTTACTCTAAATCCTTTTGCCTTTAATTTTTTTCATCAAGTTCATAGGGATTCAAATTAAATATCTTTTCCCCTTTATTTTGATGTCTTCAATTCTCATGTCTAAGTAATTGTGATCTTGTTATGATGACAGCATCGTGGTGCAGCATGCCATTTTTGCCCTGCTCGTGAACACGCTAAACAACCAAATCAAAGTGAAATACCAGTCAATGCAAGTTTCACCATTTGAAACCCACAAGAGGGTCATGTCAGCATTTTTTGTTGCTCTGTTTATATACGCCACGGCATCAGTTGCCGCGATTATACTCCGGACGCAGAGATCAGTCTATCAAAGACTTGTCGGCAATATCCGCCTCTTTGCTAGCGCCCTCGCGACAACTCTGCTTCTTATGACTCTTGCCCTGATTCTGGCCTGCATCATTTCTGTCATGTGGACTTGTTTATCTGTGAAGTTAGCCTATGAATCATGTCAGCATCTATGCCAGTTGCTAAGCCGAGCAGCTGATGAGTTACTGGAAATGTTGAAAGGGCTGGTTGCAATTGCGAGGAGCCCCAGAGAGAAACCAAGCCAGCCCGATGTGTAGATCCTTGCAGAGATAGATTAAAATACTGTTAAATCAGTTAATTGCTGCTCCTAACCCCTTTTTGTAACAAAAAATAGTCATATCGGGAAGATCTATTGTTTATGTAATGCATAAGAGAATGAGATAAAGGAGGGGATGTCTTTGGCATAAGAAAATTGAAAGATACGACATGCTTTTTATGTGCCTTTTCTTCTTTTTGTTTGTATGAGATACGAGAGCAGCAAAATTTACCTGAGCGAGACGTATTTGGTGGTCGGCAAGCTCATAGAGGGGCTAGATATCTGTCTCTCGTATTTCTTAGATTTGCTTTCAACTGGGGGACAATAATGTGGCGATGATGCTGTTCAGGACTTAGCGAGCAAGAAGTCGCAGCCAGATGAACAATCAAATAGATCCAGTGGTGGGAAAATCCTTGATTAAAGGCAGAACAACAAGAAAGAAACCGTGGATCTGAGGACTCTCCTAATCCTCTGTGCACAAGCTTTATCTGCCGATGATTTTAGGACTGCTAATGAGCTACTGGAGTAGATTAGGCAGTACTCTTCATAATCTGGTGGTGGGACACAGAGATTGGGTGAAATGATTTTTTGTAAATGAATTGCTCTCTAAAATAGATTACAGAAATTTGGGAATGTTTTTCAACAAATAAACTAAGTTTTAAAATTTATTTTATAATTAGTTTTCCAATAAAATATCAATTTCATTTTTTTCAGGCTAACTTTAAAAGATAACTAATTTAAATTGAACAAAGACAAGATTGAAAAAGAATTGATATGAAAAAAAAAACACGAGAAAAGATGGAAGGTTCAGTGCATGTTTGTTTTTGTGGTTGTACAGTGTTTACAAAAAAAAATATTTTTTTTATATTTTAAATAAAAAATTAATTTTTATTTTATTTTAAATAAAAAAATTTTGGTGTTTTTAGATCATTTTGATGTGATTATGTCAAAAATAATTTTTTTAAAAAAATATATATATAATTTTGATATATTTCTAAATAAAAAATACTTTCAAAATTAACTGTAACTGCACTCCCAATCAGACCCTTAAAATTTTTATGAAAAATTCAATTTAATCATGCTTCATGATATTTTTGAAGCCATTGATGTTTTTTCCCCGTGTATATAATTTATTTCCGTGTGCTAAATAATTTTTCCGTGTATGATTTTTTTTTCTTACCTTGACTAAATATACAGAGAAAAGAAAAGATTAAGTTGGATGTCATCCACCTCCTTAGGATTTTTAAATAAATAAAGGCTTGCTTGGGCACGACTTCCTATGCTCGCCGATGCTCACCCCTTTTTTTTAATGAATTTTATATTTATAGAATTGATGTTTTTTTTTAAATACATTTTAAATTAATGGCCCTTTTCTTTGATTTATTTATCTATTTTTAAATAGCAGTTTATTTATGAATATTTTATACATATTTAATTTTTGAAAAAAAATGTTTAATTTGTGTGTTGTGTATATATATACTAGCCAATATATCCGTGTCTCATTATGGGTAATATCATATTTTTTTCTACGCAAAAAATATTAATTGTGTGTATTTTTTTTATTATAATATAAATTTAACCAAAATAATAAATCCGTGCAAAATTTCTATCAAGTGCAAGTTTTCTATAAAATATAAAAAATTTAAATCTATATAAATTTATATAGTTAGTAGTTTTTTCAACGAAATAATCAACATAAAATTATCATTATCATCATCATTAAAAAAGCAAGAAGATTCAGATATCTAAATAATTGAATTCACTATATTAAGATTAGTTCATTTTATAATTCAATTTAAATAAAAAAATATAATATAATTTGTGAAAATACATGCAATAATCATATAAAAAAATAAATAGTTAATTTTCTATCCACAAAAAAACAAAACACATAAATTGAAAATTCATCCTTACGTTTCCATCTTTATCATTGTTATAACAGTTAAAATTATTATCAACATTATTGTTAAAACAATTAAAATCATTAATTTACCCTGAAAATATATTAAAAAAAGAGCAAGATATTTTTACAAAAAAAATAAAAATAATCATTAAAATTATCATTATTATTGTGCAAATAATAAAATTATACAAATCATCTGATCCAAAAAACAAAAAAAAATAACAAAAGATGCAAAAAAAGAAAAAAATGGAGTGAAACAATATATGAAGGTATATTGATTGAAAAATAAAATTAAAACCAATAAAAACCTTGGGAATGGAATAAATAAAGGTATTTTTAATATAAAAAAATGCAATGTAGTTTTATTAAATAATTAAAAGAATAAGAGCTGAAATAAAGAGTAACATATATGGCAAATTTCAATTGGATGACATAATTAAAACAAATTCAAACTTATATATAATCAATACCAATTTAATGATAAAATTAAAATAAATAAAAACCTTGGGATTAAAATAAATAATGGTATTTCTAAAGATAATTATTGTGTAATTTTATTAAAAAGTTACACAGTAAATTAAGAGAAGGAGAACTCAAATAAAACGTACCATATATGACAAAATTCAATAGGAGAACAAAATTAAAGCAATCAAAACCTCAGTACCGAAAAAATTAAAGGAATAAAAAAGAAATAAAAAATCAAAAAAATAATAACTGAAATAAAAATCTTCATATATAATCGATTTTAATTGAAGGGTACAATTGAACACGATCAAACTTTCAATTAAAAAATTTAGAAAAAAAAACAAAATCAAAACCTCATGAACTAAAATAAACACCTTATACACATCGGGACTTGTACATAAGTTATAGCGGTAGGAGAGAGAAACTGGATAAACGACACAAAACTGTTCGCTGGCATTTACCCGAACATTGATAACTAGAATGCGCTACGCTGGTAGACAAAGGACATGATGGCGCATCACATGACATGATGAAAGTGAAATTTTGACTGGCTAAAAGTGCCGCACGTGCCACTTAATCGGCATGGGCACATGAACACTGCGGGTGAGTCTTAATGACACGTCTGCAGTGTTTCAGAAAAAAATAAAATAAAATATTACTTAATTACCGACACACCCATTATGAAATCCGAGAATAAAGTATACAAAGAGGTGGGAGGTTTATAACAAATTAAAATGTTGTTATAATACAAAATATTTTAAAAAAGAAAAGAAAAGCAAAAAAAAAAGGGTTAGAATAAAATTAAAAAGAGATGGGACTATAAATACCCATCTCTTATCTCAGACATGTCCAGCTGAAATTAGAAGAAAGAGGGAAGAGATAATCCCAAATTTTTCTTCACAAAAACTAAGAGTAAACACCCAAAAGCTTGTAAACTAATATAGGTCTTAGAATTCTAAAGTGAAGGAACACAGTTAGGGGGAGAAATTAACAAGAAAAAAATGAAGAAACTGGGGAAGAAAGGAGAGAGAGGAGTGGTTGGTTTCTTACAAGGAGAAGAAGGCTAAGATTCCTTCAAAATTGTTAAGTAAAGTCAAGATTTCATCCAAGTAAGGAGCTCTAATTCCACTCTTTATGAAATTAACTTCAATTTGATTAGAAGTTCATAATTCTTTTTGAATTGGGAATTAGGATTTTTAACATAAAATGTTGGGAAAATGCATGAATGAGTAGGGTTTTCATGAATAAAAGGAAAATATGATTGTGATTGAAGCAAGGATTGAAGATGAATTAGATATGTTTCCTCCACTTTTGCAAAACAGGGTAGATTCGTTGCCCTGTTTCTTAGGGGAATTTGGACTTGAAAAATATATAATTCAGGGAGGGTCCCTTCATATAAGTTGTAGCTGGGAGTGTTAGCTTTCCAACGAGTCCAACCCCGTCTGATTTGGAGCTTTGAAACTTAGATATGGGTAAAAATATGAGGAGAGGTCAAGATGTCATCTCTGTTGACAGTTTCGGCCAGGTTGAGAAAATAACAAAATTTAACCATGTTAAAGGTAGAAATTGTTTCCTTTCCCTTTATAAAGTGTGTCTTGATCTTCAGAAAATAAAAAAAGAGAGTAAATGGTGATTAAAATTGAATTCATGATGTCCACTTGGACTACAGATGAGCTGAAAAGTTAAAGGATGATAATTAAAAATATAAGTAAGAAAGAAAATATTTGGTAAAGAGAAATGAATATTATTACCATTATTATTGTTGTTGTTGTGTGATATGTGGATTAATATGAAAAAACAATGGTGGGTGTTTGTGGTTTCAGGAGGAACCGCGGGAGGAGAGCAACAACAACAAGGGAATGCAAGTCGAGCGTTCACAGCAGATAGGTACTTGGTACCTATATCTCCTTTATCTAGTAATTATTTTCTTTAATAGCTATTGAACTATAAGATATAATTTGGTGCTTATTGATGAGGAAAAGAAAATGGATAAAGAAAAGGTTAAGGGATGGAAAAAAAAAAAAATATATATATATATAGGAAGAAACAAGCTAGTTGATATCAACATTCCCAATACGTCGGTGGTAAGATATAAATCCTGATTAACTATTCGGTTTCAAAATAATTAATGATATCGGTGGGTGACGTCGATACCTGTATAATTTATAAACTTGATTAACTATTCAGTTTTCAGAATAGTTAATGATATCGGCGGGTGACGTCGATATCAGCATAATTTATAAATATGATTAACTGTCTGGTTCCGTAATAGTTAATGATATCGATAAATGAAGTCGATATCGACATAATTTATAGACTTGATTAGCTTTTCGAGATGAAAGCTGATGATGTCAAGAATCCTTGACATCGGCATGCTCTAAAACCTCCTAAGGTAATACGGAGCAAAGATTAACTATTTTGATTTTAAAAATAGTTAATGACAACAACGGTTACATTCGTGTCGGCATTTTCATAGAACTGATTAGTTGATTACAGGACGAGCAACGAGAGATACTATTGGAAGTCATTAATATCAGTTATAGTCTTTTAGATGTGAAAGGGGGGAGGAGTAGTAAAAAAAAAAAATTCTTTTATATAACCTTAAAAAGGGTGTATAAGGTTGTGTTTTAGAATCTCATATGATTGAAGTAGATTGATGGATATATTGTTTTAAATTTCTTTTGTAAATTGATAGTATATACTTAATTGTTTTTATTTATATGGAAGATCTATATTTTGCAGGTTCTTCCAAATCTCGTCAGAAATAGATTTTAAGTCCTTGATATCTTTTTATATAAGATAGAAACTTAGGAATTTGTGATGTAAATTTTTATTATAAAGAAAGCATGTAAACTATTATATTCGTAATATTTTATTTTTGGAAAGTTAAATGTATCAACCTATGTTTGGGACATTAGAAAGTATGAAATTATGTTAGAATATTAAATTGTGTTGTGTTATATATATGTAAACGTGTATATGTATATGAAATCTTCGTGTTCGAATTGATTATTTTATTTTATCTTATGCGTGCGATGTAAGATGGAGTTTGGGAATGAATATGATCCTGAGCATATTCTGGAATGAGTTATGCAGTTGTTTGTACTAAACATGGTTATGATTGTGGATGAGATGTGATTCAAATTGTGTGCAGGTTGTATTGTTTATAACTTGGGATATTCGGCGAAAGAGAAAAAAATGTCATGCTCCGTCCACCCTTTTACAAGGGGAAAGATTAACAAATAAACTAATAGGAGGAAAGAAAAAATCGGGGTTGTTACACCTATTTACCTACTTATAATCATGAAAAAACCTATGTGGAAAATACGTCTCTATCCCGTATATTGCACACTATTTTTTTTGTTTTCGGTGGTTATTTCAGTCATTTGACCATGCATTTGAAAAAACCGAAATAACCCCTGGTCCCTAGTGTTATATCTTATTATTTTTTTGGGCTATTTTTGTAGTTTTATTGTGCAACAAATCCAAAAATACCATTAATATCCAATGAAAAAATAAAAAACATCCCCGGTCCCGGGGGTTAAATTTTTTTGATCATGGGGTAAAATGATAATTTTACCGTCGCAATGAATAGAAATTTGAATCTATATGAACAGTAGAAACAACTATAGTAAAAGAGGGACGAGTTTTAATTTATAATTAATATATGTTTTATATAAATAAAAATTAATTTTTCTAATAATATCAACCTTGCATGATATCTATTTTCCCGTCAGTTATATTTAATCAATTCTAAGTGTATTTATTTTTACTATTATTTAATTAAATAAAAGTAATTTTAATAAATAAAATAATTAAACATGATCTAATAAATAATTCACGTCACGAGAAATTAAATATCATAATAATTTTTTTTTATGTCTAGGCCAAGCGCATAATTAAAACGGAGTACACTGGTAATCGCCAATCTTTACTGAATATAACTGTCTCGAACATTATTTGAATTTATAATAAGAAATCTCCAAGTGGCAGAGCGTCTTCTTACATGGTGCCATACGCCCGAGACGTCCCCCGCGTTTTTCTCCTCTCTCTCTCGCACACCCACCCACCCACGAATGTACTTTTATATAGACCGTGGATTGGAGGACATGATCGGCAATTTATTTTTTTAAAATCAAATGGCATACATATTCAAGGAGAATGAAATATATATTTTATTATTTTCAATTTTCTGTATTGTATTACTTGATTTTTTTATATATAAATCACATTAAATAATCGAAATACTGTTTTTTATCTCCTTGTTGAAAATTTGTGGATAAATAAATATATAGAGAACTAGACTTATAATAAAAATAAAAGGAAATAAATGAATAAGGAAGTGCAGAGATAGATCCCAAATTTAAATAATTCAAATCATTATAAATTTTTATTTCGATACTTTTAATTTTTTATTAAAAAAACAATATTGTTTGATAGAAACTTTATTGGCTTTGGCATACAAAAATAGAAATGTATTGAGAAAAACAGAGAATTTTAACATAAAAGAACACATCTTTGACTCTAAAATTTAAATCATAACCACTGTGAAATTTCTATTCATCCGTAGTCGCTTAAAAAAACCAAGTGAATTTCTAATCATTCCTGTAGTCCTGTCAAGTTTGGTGATGAGAGCCCTTTTTTCTATGCAAGTTAATATTTGAGGGATACGCCTAGCTCATTTAAACGTCTAGTTAGCTCAAGACGTCGGGTTTCGAAAAAACGTCGTTAGAAAAACGAGGCCGTTTTGACGACCCACCCAACCCTTATAAAACTGGAGTCCTCCTTAGCCCTCCCTCTCCGTCTATTTGGGATTCTCTCTCTCTCTTCCTGTCCCTTCTTTCTAGCTCTCTCTCTCGGACCTCACTCGACTCTCCCACCTCCCATCTTCGTCCATCTGGGGATTTACTCGACCTCCAAGACAACTTCTTCGTGGCAAAAGAAAGCGGAAGAAAATGGATAACCAGAGTCTAGTGTAAGAGCTCTGTTCTTCGTTTTTATTTTCTTTTACTTAATTATTTAATCAAGGTCGTACTAATTTCCTTTTCTTATCAATCAACTTCCTCAACAACAGAGCAAAAAATATACGCACTGTTTTGTAAAATTACCTTACTGAAGCATTTTAATCTTGTTAATGGTGACAGCGTCTCTGTGCATCATGGAATTTTCGCTCTGCTCGTGGATACAATAAGCAAACAAATCCAAGTGAAATACCAATCAACGCCTTCTTCTCCATACGATACTCACAAGATGGTCACGTCAGCATTCTTGGTCGCTCTGTTTATATACGCCACAGCTTCGCTGGCTGAGGTTACACCGCGGATCCAGGAATTAGGTTACCTGAGGCTTGTCAGCCACACCCGCCTCTTTGCCGGTGTCTTCGCTACAGTTTTCCTGCTGGTGCTTCTTATCCCAGCTTGGGGGTAGTTTATCATCTCTTCTGGATTTCCTGGATTCTTTTGCTATTTTAAGTTTCAGAAATAGTTTGTTGTTTTCTGTATTTCTTGTTTTCAGAATTGCTAGTACTAGTACTAGTAATTAAGTTAAATTGCTATTGTATATTTCCTATATAAATCCCTACTGTAACAAAGAATTACTACTGAAAAATATACATTCAAAGTTTCTACACTCATAAACAGAACTTTCATGGCCATCAAAACCCACCAAAATAACTAATTCTCACTTGAGAACTTAAACCATAGAGCTGAAAGATAACTAAGAAAGAATACCAAAGCTATCTCGAACCTCATTTGAAGAATGGAGATTATCTGGAAACAATGAACATAATACTCGTTAAAGCTTAATTGTAATACGACAATATTTTGCTATCTCATGATCTAGTCAGTATCTCTTATTCTAGACAACCAAGATCGAACACTGTAAGACTTGTATCCTGCCAATCACCAATTCACCTTCGTTTACTGTAAATAACTGTCTCAAACATTATTTGAATTTACAATAGAAGAGGAATAAGAAATCTTCATTTTTATCTCCATTTAGACAGCACAGAACAGAGCCCTGGGCTTTGAAAAGTCGTCATTCGTCTTTGACTATATAAAGAGTGCAATACGCCGTGCGCTTCATATCCAAGAGACGTCCCCAGCGTTTTTCCTCTCTCTCTCTCTCTCTCTCATGTTAAAAAACATATCGAAGGGTTTGCGATTTTATTGTGTCTCTAGTTAGTAGTCATAGTCAAAGATGAATTTCAATAATAAAATTATTATTTTATTTTTTGGATTGCAAAATTTAATCTTCAGTACAGGAATATCGTGGGTATTTTTAGGAGAACTATATGGCATTTGTAAATTGAGAGTGATATGGTCCTTCTCATTTTTATTTGCACAGTATAACTATTAATTTACCCATAAATATTGATAAGATGACAAAGGATATTTAGGGGTTATTTTTTATTTTTTTATCTAATCTTGGACAATTTAATAACTATTTTGCTCTCGGTTGGGATGCAAGGTAGGGGGTTGGAGGCAAGGTTTTTAGATTTTTCATGTTTTTGTAAAATGAAACTATTTTAACATCCTCATAAATAACAAAAACAAAAGATTGACAATGGGAGCATAATTGTACTTTTACTTCAGGTTTTTTAGTTCTGTATTTTTTTTTAAAAATTCCTGAAATTATTTTAGACACGTTATCCAGACACAGTTTTATTTTTCACGCATGTAAGCCTTTCAGACGGTATGTTCTATGTCTATCAATGATGAAAAATATATGTTTGTCATGTTACCATATCCTTTTTCTCTTAGTAGGGTACATGTCATGTGAAGACGGTCGAGAAATTGTTAATGGACAATTCCCCCCTCTCTTATAGCTGCAAAATAAATGACAATTCTTTATATTTAGGATGTTTTATTTCAATTTCTAATTTTTTAATTTTATTTTTCTTTCTGATTTTTTCATTGAACATTTTAATTATATTATTTGATTGAAATTGATAAAATATATTATTTTTCATTTGAATATTTGTTATTTTGATTTGAAAGAGCATGTTATTAAGTATATACAAAACGAACAGACAGGTAACCAGAAATGCCAGTGGAAAAAACTGGCGAAGGAGACGGCAGTACGTCCGCGCGCTTTACGAGTAAAGACGTCTCGCGCGTGTTTTAATTTTTCCCTTTTTCTGTTTTTCTTAAATTAAAATAAATCAAAAAACGTCTCGTTTGTCTGAAGACGAAAACCTGGCAATGGAGAGGGCAGTGCCTGATATTTATTTATTTATTTATTGAACAGTCACGATGCACACTGCAGTGCGCGCGTGCACTGTACGAGTAAAGATGTCTCGCCCGTGCTTTAATGTTTTTCCTTTTTCTGTTTTTATTAAATTAAAATAAATAAATAAAACGTCTCGTTTGTCTGAAGACGAAACTGGCAATGAAGACGGAGTGCCTAATTATTATTTTTTAACAGTAACGATGCAGACTGCAGAGCGCGCGTGCGCTTCACGAGTGAGGACGTCTCGCTCGAATTTAGTTATTTCCTTTTTCTGTTTTTTTTTTTTTTTTTTAAGTTAAAAAAACAAAACGCCTCGCTTGTCTGAAGACTCACGTCTGAATTCTAATGTCTTGTTACAAATGCATTTACTTGTCGAACTTGGCCAAACAATTATAACTTACCTGTAAATTATTTTTATTTATTGTTATAACTACTCAGTTTTAGTGGGTGTTTTACGAGCAATATGATACTTTTGTAAGAGTATTTTTTAATTGAAAATAACTTAAATGATTTTTGTAATTTTTATATTAAAATATAAATTTATTAAAAACATGTATACAGTGATCAATATAATAATTTTTAAAATAAAAATTAAAACACCGCAACTTAATTAAATTAATTATAATGTCTTACTGTTCAGACATTATTAAAAAAACATTTTCATTTTCATACTTAATTATGCCCCGAGTACATACTCATTTATCCTCCTTATCATTTAGTTAGTCATCGATAAATAACCCAACAAGTTGATACAACGTTGTAAAATAAAATGTAGGTTATTCAAATGATCTACTTACGGTGAATAAAGCAATGCTAAGTGCTGCTATTTTAGCAATCAAATTAATTTACTCATAGGATTGTTTCTCACTGTACTTCAAAAATATTTTTTTTAAAAAAAATATTTTTATTTTTACTTTAAATTATTATTTATTTTTTAATATTTTTAGATTATTTTGGTATAAAAATATCAAAAATATTTTTTTAAAAAAATATCGATTGAGAGTATGTTGGCTAGGCTATTCAACATGTTTTTTTTGTTAATATATGTGTGTGTGTGTGTGTGTGTGAGTGTGTTGAAAAATATTATTTAATATATTTTAGGATTGTTTTAATGTGATGTTATCAAAAATAGTTTTTAAAAAATAATTAATAAGCTTATTCTTATTATTTTTATCCTTATTAAAATAACCTTTAATAATATTTTTTTCTAATATCACATCTCTCTACCTGTAAAATAGTTGATAGCTGTAAATTTTTTTATATTATCATTATTTGCGAATCTTGATTCTATTAGAATCAAATTATGATAGTAAAATAGAGAAAAATATTATTTATATTTTTAAATCATATATTTTAAAAACTATTAAACTTAAAGCTCATTATGATAAGTCTTGGATTTTTTTTAATAATTATAACAATCAACAAGAATAAATCTAAATGCTAAGTCTTTTAATTTAAAATAAAAAATAAAAGAATCCCAAGCAAAACACATAATATTAAAAAGGTTACTCTGCAAAACTCATTATAAAGTATTTTGTAATAAAAAGGATAAATTACAGAGTTTTAAATGTATTATAAAGTATTTGAGGAAAATATAAGAAGACACGAAACTTATTATTGGTTTAATAAAATTATCATAGAGCTTATCAGTCAATTATCTTTAAAAAAAATGTATGGTTAAAGATAATTGACCAAGACGAGCTTGCAAGAAAAAAAAAAACAAGACGTGTTTTAACTGCATGGTTTTGATCGCAAGCAGAGTAGAAAGTGATTTTGTTTTTCTTGAAAAAGGAAGCCTTCGATTGCAAAAGTTGAATACTTTGACTCGCCTGATAATATTTGATGCATGATTGCAAGTCTTCTTATTTCAGGGGCTGAGTTGGATCGTCTAGTGAGACACAGGGATCTGAATTTGCGTCCTGGGACAAACTCGAAGACGTATTTTGACTTCCCGGTATTTTATTGGTTATCCAAGCTTCGAAGAAAGGGCCCACACGAAGTTCCACCAATCAAAAAACACAGAAAATGTCAGCCTGGAATTCTCCCTCCTCAACATATAAATAAAGCTCCATCTTGACAAGCGAATTCAAGACATCCATTTGAGTATTCATTATCTGGGCAGAGAAACAAAGCAGAGCAGAATGGCTGAGAACCAGAGGCCAAATCCTGCATTCGAGAAAGAAAGGTTAGTCTAAATTACATTTCTGTTCCTTTTTTGAAGTCCATCACTTCCTCTTTCTTGTATTAATGCTTCCTTCACTCCAATCTTCTAATTTTTCATTGTTCAAGCTTCACTCAAGAAATTAGCTTCGTAAATTGTCTTTAGTTTTTGCTTACATAGCGATTTTAATTTTTATTGCGATGACAGCATCATTATGCAGCATGGGATATTTGCCCTCTTGGTTGGGACGCTAAACAATCAAATCCAAGTGAAGTATCAGTCGATAAAAGCCTCACCGTTTGACAGCCACGACGTTATTATGTCAACCTTCCTTCTTGCTCTTTTTATATATGCAACGGCATCAGTGGCTGAAGTTATGCTTCGAGCTCGAGAATCCCTTTACAGCACACTAGTCGGCAATTTGCGACTCTTTGCCAGTGCTCTTGCTGCAATATTGCTCCTATCAATCCTTGCTCCGATTTTGGGATGCGTTATTAGCGCCGTATGGGCCTTTTTATTTGTGGGAATCGCTTATGAATCCATCGTAGAGCTGTACAGCATTTTAAATCAGTCATCTAGTAAATTACTTGACATGCTGAAGAGTGTGAGAGGTCGTAATGCAGAACCACAGCAGCCAAATGTCTAGATCACACATGTCCTGAGATAGAGTAATTGGCAAAGGGAAAATCTTGTTTGTGACTATTTCTGGTTGTTCTCCTCCCCCACCGTCCATGTTTTTTCCTTTTTAAAAACATTATTGTATGTTTAAAGAAGAGTATCTGAGAAGAGGTTCAATAATGAGGAATATACCTGCCATGTAAAAAAATAAAATGAAATAATTTTTCATTATTAAATAGGATTGGCAAAGTTTTTTTTTTTTTATCTCCAATTATGGTCAACACGCTAACAAAAATATTAGTGTCTTCAAGTTTGGTCAGGGGCTAAATACAAGTCGGTTAGCCAATCAAGTTAAAGTATTATTGACCCTGCACGGTTTATAGCATGACCTTTTGTTGTGGGCTGACACTAATTTTTTTGGAATGTAAATAAAATAATATCTAGATTATATATAAAAAATAAAATTGTTATTAATCTTTGTACATTTATTTAGACTTGAAAAAGCTTAGTCCCAACTATTTGCTTGATTGAATATTAAATTAAATTCTTTTTAGTTTTTTTTTGTAATTAGAATCCGGGCAGCTTACACACATCATAATTAATTTTTGAATCTACTAAATATCCTACAAGTTTAATAAATATTGAAAGCATCATGATATTAACAAATATGCATGACATCTAGGTGAAGAGGAAGGAACAAGTCCTTTCATCTACAGCCAGGCCTCATTCATGCCTCAGTTAGAGGCCTATTAAAACGCCCAAGCATATTGGCCTAGAAAGACCCGTGCGCCTAAACTTGTATTTTTATTTTTATTTGCCTTTTTAACAAGTCATCTATTATATATATATTTTTTTAAATATTGCACCTCCTGAACATCAAACCCGCGATCGCAACATGACCCCCGCGCATTAACCATTAAACCATGACAATAAACTTATTTAAAATTATGTTGACCTGATTTACTCTTCATGATTTTATTTTATTTTTGTTTTTTTAATGGATCCTTGGCTCTCTGTCCCATTTCAGGACCGGAGTTCTTATGACCTGTATGGTCGTCCACGTGGGCATACAACAAATATTCCGAGTTTGGCTTTTGATATGGTAGGGCAAGTCCAACGACAATAATCATTTTGGAGAGCTAAATTATAAAAATAGATCTTTGAATAGTGTGCAAATAACTTTTGAGATAATATGCAGTCCAATGGTAAAGAGTTATTTTTTTTAATTTTATTTTAAATAAAATTTAAGGATTTTGTATATAGTTTAATTATACAATTAATAGGAATAAGTTATATAATTAAATAAATATTTTTGAGAAACCCGCCAACAATAAAAATATTATATATATATTTATATTTAAATTTAAAAAATTTTAAAAAAATAAATTTAATTATAATTAAAAGATCTGGAATATTTGAAATTTAAATTTTTGAGTGTTAGAAAAAGTTAAAAATAAATTTAATACATTAAAAAATAATCAATAAGTTCTTACATAATTAATTAACATAAATTCCATTACAGATAATTCAATCAAATTAATTACAAATTAGTACTTCTTTTTGCCATAATTTCCAGTTTTTTGCCTTCAAAATACGCTGCAGAAATTGGATCTATTGTAGAAGTATCCATCTTCATAATCTTCATCTCTTGTTTCTCTTGCTTTTGTTTAATCAATAAAACTTGTTGCTCTAACATAATTTTTTTATCGTGTTTTTTTTCTACCTCAATTTCATTAAAGCTATCCTTCAATTGTTGTAAGATAATTGCTACACTTGTCTCCCCAACTTTCTCTTTTCCTTTTCTGTATTTAAGTCGTTCCTTTGCAGCTTTTTGACCAATTGATCTATTTTGGTAAACAAATGTGTAACTGTCTTCTCCTAAACTAACAGAATCAGCGGTTGATGGAGTAGAAGAAGCTGGACTTGCATTTCCATGATTTTTTTGTTTCTTGTTTGACTTCTGATGAAGACTTACACGTTCAAATTACCACTTGAGTTCTTTTTTTAAGATAACCCAACAATGTTCCAGTTGAAATTGTTTGCCAACGACTGAAGCATATATTTGCCGAGCATCATTAATCTGGTAAATCAAATTCAATAAATAAAACTATGTTATATGATAAATATGTTAAACAAATAATTTAATATGAAAATAATTAAAAAAAACAGTACCCTTGATTCTTCAGTCGTTCCACTTTGTTGACGGTTTTCAATTTGGGTAACAAAACCAACAAATTTTCCAACTTCTCTATTTATTTCTTGCCATCTATTTGAGATGCTTATTTGAGAACGATTGTTTAAGTTTCCTCCATTCTCGACAAAGTACGCATGTATTCGAGCCCAAAATTATCTTATTTGTTGATTAACTCCTGTGATTGGATCTTTGCTAGTATTTAACCATGCAGATATAAGTAAACAATCTTCCTCTGGTGAGAAGTTTTTACTTCTTTGTGCTTTTTTAGTTGTACGAACAATTAGATTGGAGTCTATGGAGTCATAAGAAAGTTGATCGGGATTATTTTGTTGCGAAACAAACTATCCAGACTCACATGTAAGAAAGTCGGTGAATGAGTTTGGCAAATTTGAGTCCATCTACATAAAAAATAAACTGTGTGATTGCCACATGCGACATTCTATCTCAACACATATTCTAATAAAATTACAGTATTAATAAACTTATAAAAACATATATTTAATACAAGTAAAATAACATCATTATAACTGTAAATTTACACAGTTCTTAAATCTAACTGTAAATTTAAAACATGTAATTGATCTAATTGATCAAATAAATCATAAATTTTCAATTTCACATAATTATTTTTTTACTAAATATTATTAAAACATTGCGCTTTTTTTCCTAAATATATTATTAATTACCTCCACAACAGTTCTAAAAGCTACATTTACACAGTTCTTAAATCTAACTGTGAATTTAAAACATGTAATTAATCTAATTGATCAAATAAATCGTAAATTTTCAATTTCACATAATTATTTTTTTACTAAATATTATTAAAACATTACATTTTTTCCTAAATATATTATTAATTACCCTTTAATTTTTTTTGCTAAATAATATTAAACACACACACACACACACACACACACACACACACACACACAAACCCGAAACCCTACTTCATAATTCATCTTTCAATTTACGCCGCCCCCTCTCACTCTCAACTCACTTTCATTTTTCACGTAATTCACCCTCTGTTCTCACTCTCACCCTCTGCTCTCCTCTCCTCTCACGCTGACGACCGACGACCTCCTCACTCCTCACCTCACTCCTCTCACGCCGACGATCTCACTCTCCTCTCACGGTGCAAAGCCCCATCTAAAATCAGTATACAAGCTCTCTCTCTCTCTCTCTCTCTCTCTCAATTGCTCTTTCGCTCTCCCAAACCCAAGTCCTTCTTTACTCACTCAAAACCCCAAACCACCCACCCCCAAGTTGAAGTGAACCAGTCCGACCTGAATCGACCCGAGGCACCTCTGGTACGTTATTGATAATACTGTTGTCTGATGTATCTGGGTTCTATATATGAAAGCTTCTGCTTTTATTTTCTTTCTCAAGTTTCTATTACATGGGTTCAATTGACAGTAAAAATTAGATTAAGTTTAGAAAACAAACCGAATTTGAAGTGGGCAGCAGGTTTGCACAGTTGTCAGGAATGAAAATGCAGTGGGCTTGATGAATTTGATTCCCTTATTTGCTATGTTGTTTGAGTTGTTATACGCTGTTGGCTGAAAAATATTGGTATTTAATGTGTTTTTTAGAGTTGATTCAATTTCCAGTGCTGTGTTGTGTGTATTATGTTTTAATGTTGAGAATAACGGTAATATTGCAACGGTAATCTTTATTTTAGCTCTCGGCACAATTGATGTAGGAATGGCTTCGGTAATGTACAATAGCTAAAATGGATCATCATTTGACTCTCCCTTTGGAAACCAAAAAATAACACAAACAACCATTTATTTAAAAATATGGCTTTGAATGAAGTGATGGATGTCCCCGTTGGACTTACCCTTAGGCTTTGTTCCGGGTTGTATAAAGAGAGACCCCTGAGCCATCACGTGGTGTGTGTACACTGGTTATTTATCTTATGTTTTGTTGAATGTAATATATTTTTTACTTTGCAAAAAAAAAATATATGTATAGATTTTTTTACGTGTTTTTTAGTTAAAAATAATAATAAAACATGATTTGACTTTGACTTTTTTTAAAAAAAAAACAATAATTTTTAACACCAAGATAACAAAATATTAAATTTATCTTGATCAGCCCGAATTAATAAATCAAATTTATGATTCGTGTTATAAGATTATGATAACTCTATAAAAAGAAAATCAAAACAAATTATAAATCTTAATCATCATTTTATCAAATATCATAAGATGGAATTAAAAAAATAATTAAAAAAAAACAATTCGAGTTAATTTATCAACTCAGTGACCAGGATCATAAAATTGAGATAACCCTATAAAAAAATTGAAATAAATAATGAAGTTTAATTATCAAATAGTCCAATGTTGAGGATTAAGATTAAAAAAAGAAATCAATTAAAAGAACAACTCAAGTCAATATGATAAACTCATGATCCAAATCACAATATCGGAATAAATTTATATATAAAAAACAATCTAATTTAACCCGAGTTATCCTATCAAATATATTATTTTAATCATAAGACCGAAATAACCATGTAGAAAACAAATCAAATCAAATTACAAAGATCAATCCTCGATTAACTATGCAACCCCAACCTTGAACAATGATACTTGTAGAAAAAAAATTTTAAAAAAGTGATACAAAAAATAAGTAAGGTCATCCAATTAAGTGTTATTATTGAGTCATGGAGTCGGGATCATCTAGTAAGAAATCAAACTAGAATAAATCATGAAGCCTAATAATTTCCATACCAGTACAATAATAATCAATGAAAATAGGGGTGCAAGTCAACTAAAAAAAAAGAATTGAGTTAATTGGGTTAACCCGTAAAATTTGTAACCTGAGTAATAAAATGAGGTCAACCCATTAAAAATAAGATTTGATGTTGAAAGACATGTAGCCTAGACGATGAGACCTTGACGACGTATTAAAAAATCAATTCAACCGAAATAAAGATACAAAAACTCTCGAATCTGATCACAAAATAAAGATGCTTTTTAAAAATTATATGAAACCAGATTATGAATCTCATTTTTCAACCAAACTAGTGTTATATAATAAAATAAAAAAAGGAATCAATTTGGGTTAACCCGCTGTGCAATATTCATTGGTCATTGGGTTATAATAATTTGATAATAAATAAATAAATAAATTCTAAAATCTAAATCTTAACCAGTGCAGGATAAAAATGAGAAAAAAATATTTGTGTCAATCAAATTAACTCATTTAATCTGGAATTTATGTCTTGAAAATAGAATAACTTATAAAAAACAAATAAAATATTTTTAAAAAATAGTTGAGTAAAAAGAAATGAAAGATAAAAAAAATTATCACAGTAAATAACATTACGTGACAAGATTACAACGAAACCCCTTCTCGTTTAATTCATAGGTAATGAAGTGATTAATATAACTGCAATAAACTATCAATCCTTCAATCGAAAGGATAGAGCGCGTGTTTGCACGGACGATTAAAACCTTACAGGAATCGACGTGTGAATCTCCAAACCGTCGATTCAATCACCCTTACACCCCCATTCATTTTGTTTGTTTGCCAATTAACTGTTCAACTTGAGGACGTCTCGCCCGTTTGCTTTCTTAATTGTTTTAAAAAGAAAAGAAAAACTCTTCCGCGTATATTGACATCGTAGAAGTTTCCACTCATTCGCAATCATTTTCGTTCTTTTGTGCTTAATAATAAATAAAACAGAGATCCCTCTTCAGCATATATCCATAAAGGACTGGATGAGTGTATTTATGAAATCTCATTTACTGTTGATTCGTGTCAAGAAAAAAATATTATTCACTGAAAATACCAAATAATCGTTGTTTTGCATGTTGATATTATTAAATATTTGCAATAAATTCCAATAAATAAATAAATACCAGGATTGTTTAAGTTAAAATGGTTATTAACATTTTTTTTTTTAAAACATCCACTAATCGTGCTATTAGCATAAATCTATTAACTGTCTTTAATTTCATACACTAGTTTCTTGAAAAGCATATAAACTTGTAATATTTAATTAATCTATTTTTTTCTTCTATTTTCTATTATAAATGAAGAAAGTTACAAAGTTTCTTAAATAAACATAATTTATTTTTAAAATATAAATAAGTTAAGTCTTGAGAAAATATTGATCTTTTTCCAGAAAACCAAAAACAGTGTATAGAAAACTTAAGTAATTTAATTATTTTTATTTTTTTATACTTTATATTCTAGGATTCATGCGGAAAGCTAAGAATTATCCCGGAACGCCGGCAAATACGTCTTTGGAAAATTGACTAAACGAAAGACGTCTTGACGACCCCACCCATTTGTAGGGTCAGCTATGATTCAAGACTTCAGCCTCTTTCCTCGCCTATAAAGGCTCTTCATCGATGAAGGAACGACACTTCACCTGTTTCTATATATATTTATATAGAAAATACGAGCGAGTTTCCCGCGCGTTGCGCTGGATTTTTTTTCTATATAAAAAATTAATTAATTTTATATATGTTATAATTTATTATTTTAATTAATCAAATTATAATTGATAAAATTTGTTAAAAACATGTTTTTCTCACCTAAAAATAATTGAATGTTACTACTATTAAAATTATTTTGATAATTATTTAATTGGTAAATTGAATAATTGGAATAAAAAAAATTATGTGATTGTTATGCATGTTTTATTGGTTTCATGAATTCTTTTATTAGCAAACAGTAAAATTACAATCGTTGAATTGTAGAATAGATGAGTAATTTGTTGTATACAACAAATAATTTGATTGATGGTTTTGTTTTAACTATTTTGGTAATAATTTAATTGGTAGATAGCAAAACCACAATTGAATAAATTGACTAAAAATATATTATTTTTTATCTACAACATACTAATTTTTTATTGGGCATATTTTAATTATTTGCCGAATAATTAATATGATAGATAACAAAAATATAATTGCTAAAATTTACCATAAATTATTATTTCAGATTTTTTCTTCGTTATATTACATTAAAAAAATTTAGAGCACTAATATAAAATTAATATGAGATTTTTAAATAAAGGTAGTTCAATTTTTTATATATATTTTGATACGTTAATATGAAAAAAAATATCACAATATATAATTAGTCTCTTCTATTTTTTAAGAAAAATTCCCAAAAATAATATATATAAAAATTTAGTATCATTAACAATTTTGTTATATGTTAAAAAATTTGGTGTCGACTATGGCGAAATGCAGGATAATTTTTTATTTTATTATTGTAAATAATTTGGCACAATGTTTCTACCTGTCTTGTCTACGTATGGTTTTGTATATATTTTTTTTCGTGATATGAGATTTGAAATATTGTAAATAAAAAAAAAGGCGCGGAAATTATTTTTCACAAAAATAACATTAACCGATGAATTTTTGTCACAGTTATTATAACTGTCATTATAAATATTATTATACATAATTAATATTCTAATTATTATTAGTCATACTATCAATGACACCACAATTATTGTTTAAAAAATAAATTATTTTTTAAATTTTTTTAATATTTATTCCTCATATTATTATATTAAAAATATTTAGAATATTGATAGCACATTATTAATTCTTGAAAATAATAAATAGGTCATATATATATATATAGGAGGTAAATTTGTATTTAACTATTTAAAAATATATATGCTATAACCTTAATGTCCCCGACGGTTCCTGTGCATTTATATTTGATTCATGGGTATTCAATCAGAAAAAAAATGTTAAAAAAATGAGTTATGGGATTATTCGTGATGTGTATAAGTTGGCTAGGACACCCTGATTATATATATAAAAAATATACATGGAAAAAAATCATTGTGCGTGAAAGCTGATTCAGACAATTCGGTTATAAAAAAAAAAAGTATAAGTGGCCAAAAAAATAGGAAAGAAATGTAAAGAAAAAAATGGGTCTGGAGATTAGTCGCGGTGCGTATAAACTGTCACGGACACCCTGATTATTAACAAAAGAGAAAAAAAGTGCAACGGGAAAGCCCCCTTTACTATTCATTATAGTGATTTTCACCGTTGATTCCTTTTTGAAAGTAAATGTAGGCTGACCTGGATACCCCGGTTCTTAAAATATATATCTATATATATGTGTGTGTGTGTGGCAAAAACAAAATGTTAAAATAAAAAGTGGGTTTGGAGATTAGCCTTAACATGCATAAGCTGCCCCGGGACACCCTAATTATAACAAAAATAAACAAAAAATAAGAAGCTCGGTTATAGAAAAAATGCAAGGGAAAAACACATTTTCAAATAGTAATGAGAAAAAAAAATTGTGGTATGCGTAAACTGACCTAGATATCTTTGTCATAAAAAAAAAAAAATATATATATATATATATAGGTGGAAAAAAAACAGGAAAAAAATGTTAAAAAAATAGATCTGAAGATTATTCGTAGTGTACATAAGCTGCTATGGATACCCTATTTATAAAAAACAAAAAAAAAGCTTGGTTTTTTTCAAAACACAGAAAATACCTTTTAAAACAGTAATGAATAGTGAAAATCATTGTTCATTTACTATTTCAAATGACTGATCTCCTTTAGCTATAGTTAATTCGAAAATAAGTGTAAGGAAAAAAAAATATATAGGTTGCAAAACAAAGGGGGAAAGTGCTAAAATAAAAAGTGGATCCAAAGATTAGTTACAGTGCACGTAAACTACCCCTAACACCTTGGTTATAAAAACATAAAAGGAAGCCCGGTTATAAAAAAAAATGCAAGGGGAAAGCACATTTTCAAACAGCAATGAGAAAAAAAACCGTGGTGCACGTAAATTGATCCGAACACTCTGATTATAAAAAACACAGGAAAAAAATGTTTAAAAAATAGATCCAGAGATTAGTCGTGGTGCATGTATGCTCTCACGGATACCCCGGTTATAAAAAGAATAAAAAAAAGAAGCCCGTTTTTTTTTAAAAAAAAATAGAAAATATCTTTTTAAACAGCAATGAATAATGAAAATCCTTCTTCATTTAATGTTTCAAATGGTTGATCTCTTTTAGATATAGCTAATAAAAACTAATAAAATTCAATTTAAAAAAAAAAACATTTTAAAAACGTAATGTCTAATAGACTTTTTGTTTAGAAATGCATCAAAATAATTTTTTATAGATTTTTTAAAAAATATTTTTTACATCAGCATAGAAAATAATTTAAAAACACAAAAAAAATTAATTTAAAATTAAAATAAAAAAAATTATTTAAAAAAAAACTTTTTACACACATTATAAAACACCTCAAAGGAGAAGTTTGACATTGCGTTTCAAAATTTTTTTTTTTTAAATATTTTTATTTTTTATTTTGAAATTAAATATTTTTTATTTTGAGAATATTTTGATTAAAATACTTTTTACACATATTATAAAATACCTCCAAGGGGAAGTTTGACATTGCATTTCAAAAATATTGTTGGAAAGAAATATTTTTATTTTTTTATTTTAAATTATTTTTTTTATTTTGAAATTATTTTGATGTGTTGATATCAAAAATAAATTTTAAAAAATAAAAAATATTATTTTGATATATATTTAAATAAAAAATATTTTAAAAAATAATTGAAACTATGTTATACCAAACAAACAATAAAAGTGAGATGGTGGTATATTGATTCTGTTTTTGAACATGTGAAGTTTTGAAATCAAAAGGATGATAATTAAAAGTGAAATCAGTCCCGAGAGGTAGAATTAAGAAAAGAGAAATCTAGAGATGTCAGGGAAGATTTCCACAAAAATAAAAGTGGAGTTATCACCGGTTAAATCACATCTTTCAGCTTCAAAATAAATAAATAAATAATATATATCCTATGAAATAATGAAGAATAAAGTAAATGAGAGGTGCAGCGCGAAGCGAAGTAGGAGATCGCGCATCCCACTCCACAATAAATGTGGGTGTAAGTAAATAATAGATGGAGCGATCTACTTCAACTCCTTTAAAGGAGCACATGCGCGCGCAAAACAGAGAGATAAATGTCCAATGAACAGTATTTTTACTCATGATGAACAGTAAATGCCCGATCTCCTTTAGCTATATTGTAATGTGGTTGTAAAATAGCATCGATTAAATTTGAAAAAGGTTAATATTTAACGTTTAGAAATATTATTCTAACTTCTTTTTTTTGTTAAACCTGACCCATCCAAATCAAACTACTGAATCAAATGTGCTTAATAAGTTTGCTGCTAATGTTTGGCCCATTCTCCAGCAATTAGAGGATTTACAGCACAGAACCCTGGGCTTTGAAAATCTAATTGGATCCACGTGGCACTCACCAGACCATCGATGCCTCGAACCGATCCCCCCTTTCTCTCATGCGTGGATAAAGCCTACAGGGCATGGATTTAGAGACATGGTGATATGAGGTGGAAAAGTATTCGTCTTTGACTATAAAATACGTCCGTGCGCTTCATAGTTCATGTCCATGAGGACGTCCCCAGTGTTTTTCTGTCTCTTTTACCCCTGCCCCTATGTATCAAAATACAAAACATGTTTTTCTTTGTCCTCCACCCCTGTCAGTGTCACCTACTTCTTTTCCTCTTTATTTTTTAAAGTAGCTAACTAACCCTAAGAATTTAAGGGAAGTAAACTCCTTAATTTTATTTTGTTATATCAGAACCTTTTCCACTAATTTTTTTTATACCAACACGACCCTTTTTATTTTTATTTTATTTTAGATAAATTTAAAGGAATAGCCTAAAACTATGCTATTACACCCATAATCTCAAGTTCAACATTACTCCCACGAATTAATTATCGAGTAATTTTATTTGATGGTGATAGAGCAACCCGGTGTGATCTCTTCGGAAAAAGAAAAAATAAACCCATCCAATCACTGCCAAGATAATTCACTGATCAGGAAGGTTGGACAAAGAATTATGCTCTCACCTTAATCCCATGCCCTAACTAATAAAAACATGATATTGCTATAAGGAAAAATAAACAAATATATTAATTTCTTTAATGTTTATATAAATAGCAAATCATCATAAGCATCCCAAGTTTTTATAGCTTGATAGGTTTAATAGTTTAATCTCACTAATACTGATTAAATGAATGTTTCAGAGTTTGATATATGTTATTTTCAAAAAGATATTTGTTTGATAATACATCAATATAATAATAATTATTTTATATAATTATATAAAAATAATTTAAAAGCACTAAATAAAGGTTCCCTCTTTAGCATGTCCTAAAATATCCAGACATTGTCTTTATGCACCATGTATTCTTAGAGAAAATATCGTATGTATTTGTTTTAATGAATTGGCTTATTATTCTTGCAATGCTCTGTTAGAAAACCAGGTTATCCCGTGGTCGGCATATCTATAAAGCACAGAGTACATACCCATTTTGTGTAAAAAAAAAAAGGTATGATGAATAATTGCAAGGTTTTTATTTATTTACTTTACTCATCGTATCTATAATAAGAGAAAACGACAGGTTTTGAAAACACATCTTGAACAAAACGAAAGCCTCTTCTTACCTCCCAGCACAACCCCTCTCTCTCTCCTTTTCAATTAATTAAATTAATCACCTGTATTCATGATGGGCTTCCAGGGACCAAGGCATTTGGGGAGGAGCAACGCTGCTAATATTTGGCCCATTATCTCATCAGGTTTCGATCGCTACAAGACAGCACAGAGCCCTGGGCTTTGAAAATCTTACCGAATCCACGTGGCAGTAACCACATCAATTTCGAGACTGAGGAATGTCCACGAAGCATGGTCTGATTTTTTTCTCTGTTTTAAATTCGCTTCAGCTACGAAGTTGATATTTTTTGCGAGAAGCTATGATTAATTAATTTCTAGTAATTCCGGGACGCCGAATTTTGAAAAAACGTCTTTGACAAAATTGCCAAAACGTCTACAGCAAAAGGAAAGACGTATTTTGACCACCTCACTCATTTGCGGGGTCAGCTATGGCCTATAAAAAAGCCTTATCAATGAAGCAATTTTATCCACAGCTAATCAGAGTCCAAACACCAAAGACTGCATCTCCCTGGCAAAAAAAACTGCAGAAAATGGCAGAAAATCTTGGTTTCAAAGAAGAGAGGTTACTCTAAATCTTTTTGCCTTCTATTTTTTTCATCCAGTTCATAGGATTTCAAATTAAATATCTTTTTCCCTTTATTTTGATGTCTTCAATTCTCGTGTCTAAGTAATTTTTATTTTTCTGTGATGGCAGCATCATGGTGCAGCATGTCATTTTTGGCCTGCTCGTGAACACGTTAATCAACCAAATCAAAGTGAAATACCAGTCAATGCCAGTTTCTCCATTTGAAACCCACGAGAGGGTCATGTCAGCATTTTTTGTTGCTCTGTTTATATACGCCACGGCATCAGTTGCCGAGATTATACTCCGGACACAAAAATCAGACCACCAAAGACTTGTCGGCAATATTCGCCTACTTGCTAGCGCCCTTGCGACAACTCTGCTTCTAGTGACTCTTGCCCTGATTCTGGCCTGCATCATTTCTGTCCTGTGGACCTGCTTATCTGTGAAGTTAGCCTATGAATCATGTCAGGATCTATGCCAGTTGCTAAGCGGAGCAGCTGATGAGTTAATGGAGATGTTGAAAGGGCTGACTGAATTTGCGAGGAGCTCCATAGAGAAATCTGTCAGCGGTAACACAAGCTCACCTCCAGAAAAAGATCATGCAGGAGAAGATCAAGAAAATAATCATGCAGGATAACATCAAAGAGATGATCATGAAATCACAGTTGATGGTACAACGTCTTAATGTAATTATAGAATGTATAGATTTAATTCCTTTTATAGCCTGTAGCAATTAGTTGCTCTACTGTAAATCCTTCCTATATAATAAAATCCAAATAACCATTACCAGTGTGGTTGAGAAAATCAAATTACTAGTTTATCGAAAACCTTTCAAAACCAAGTCAGCCCAATGTGTAGATCCTTGCAGAGATAGATAGAGATACTGTTAAGTCATTTACTTGCTGCTCCTAACCCCTTTTTGTAACAAATATAGTTATATCGGGAGCATCTATTGACTATGTAATGCATAAGAGAATGAGATAAAGGAGAGGATGTCCTTGGCATATGAAAATTGAAAGATACGACATGCTTTTTATGTGCCTTTTCTTCTTTTTGTTTGTATGAGATACGAGACCTGCAAAATTTACCTGAGCGAGAAGTATTTGGTGGTCGGCAAGCTCATAGAGGGGCTAGATATCTGTCTCTCGTATTTCTTAGATTTGCTTTCAGCTGGGGGACAATAATGTGGCGATGATGCTGTTGAGGACGTAGCAGGCAAGAACTCGCAGCCAGATGAACAATCAAATGGATCCAGTGGTGGGAAAATCCATGCTAAAAAGCAGAACAACAAGAAAGAAACCGTGGATCTGAGGACTCACCTAATCCTCTGTGCACAAGCTTTCTCTGCCAATGATTTTAGGACTGCTAATGAGCTACCTGAATAGATTAGGCAGCACTCTTCATAATCTGGTGGTGGGACAGGGAGATTGGCTGATTGCAGGCGTGTATCCAGTAGCAGAACCTGCAGCTTGAGATTGAGAAGCATTAAAAAGCCAGAAATTGGAATAATCTCGGTCTGAACCGGCTTGGAATGAAAAAACCGAAACAACAGAACAAGATAAATACTGGTCGGTTCGAACTGGTTCAAAAACTTGAAAAATATCCAGACCTTGTCTTTATGCACTATGGCCTCGATCTATACTTGAAAAAAATAATGACAATTTTGATGATAAGATTGTAGCGGTGGCTGTTGAAATAATTCAATTTTTTTGTGAATGAATTGCTCTCTAAAATAGATTACAGAAATTTGGGAATCTTTTTCAACAAATAAACTAAGTTTTAAAATTTATTTTATAATTAGTTTTCCAATAAAATATCAATATCATTTTTTTCAGGCTAACTTTCAAAGATAACTAATTTAAATTTATTGAAAAAAGATGAGATTGAAAAAGAGTTGATATGAAAAAAACACGAGAAAAAGATGGAAGTTTCAAAGTTTCTATGAAAAGTTCAATTTAGTCATGATTTTCAAATTATATCTATATGGTCCCTCAATTGTGTTGCTATTTAATATTAAATTTATTCAAAGTCTCTCTCTCACACACGCTTTTCAAGGAGAATGAAATATATATTTTATTATTTTCAATTTTCTGCATTATATTACTTGATTTTTTTTTTATATAAATCACATAAAATAATCGAAATACTGTTTTTTATCTCCTTGTTGAAAATTTGTGGATAAATAAATATATAGAGAACTAGACTTCTAATAAAAATAAAAGGAAATAAATGAATAACGAAGAGCAGTGATAGATCCCAAATTTAAATAATTCAATCATTATAAATTTTTATTTCGACACTTTTAATTTTTTATTAAAAAAACAATATTGTTTGATAGAAACTTTACTGGCTTTGTCATACAAAAATAGAAATGCATAGAGAAAAATAGAGAATTTTAACTAAAAAGAACACATCTTTTGACTCTATAATTTAAATCATAACCACTGTGAAATTTCTAGTACGTCCAATACGTCTAGTCAACTCTGATTAATTTGTCAACTTCTGTATCGGAGGACCCCACTCAACTTTATAAAAGGAGTCCTCTCAGCCCTCCTTTTTCGTCCATCTGGATTCTCTCTCTCTCTTCTTTTTCCCTTCTCTCTAACTCTCTCTCTCTCTCGGACTTCACTCGACTCCCCCACCTCCCCCATCTTCGTCCATCTGGGGATTTACTCGACCTCCAAGGCAACTTCTTCGTGGCAAAAGAAAGCGGAAGAAAATGGATGCAAACCAGATACTGATGTAAGTCTCTTTGCTCTGTTCTTCGTTTTTCTCTTCTTTTACTTAATTATTTAATCAAGCTCGTACTACTTTCCTTTTCTTATCAATGAACTCCCTCAACAACAGAGCAAAAAATATACACTGTTTTGTTAAATTACCTTACTGAAGCATTTTAATTTTGTTCATGGTGACAGCGTCTCTGTGCATCATGGAATTTTCGCTCTGCTCGTGGATACAATAAGCAAACAAATCCAGGTGAAATACCAATCAACGGCTTCTTCTCCGTACGATACTCACAAGATGGCCACGTCAGCATTTTTGGTCGCTCTGTTTATATACGCCACAGCTTCGGTGGCTGAGGTTACACCGCGGATCCAGGAATCAGTTTACCTGAGTCTTGTCGGCAACACCCGTCTCTTTGCCGGTGCCTTCGTTACAGTTTTCCTTCTGGTGCTTCTTATCCCAGTCTGGGGTTAGTTTATCATTTCTGTTCCGTGAATTTGTTTATTTATGTCACCAGCGTATGAATCATGTCAAGCATTCTATCAGTTGCCAAGCCAAACCTTCTCAGTTCAACTAGCAATAACATGCTCTCTCAAGGACACTGCCTGTGTTTCTGTTCAATTGGGTCCCTACATGCAATCTACAATTGAATACCGCGTCAAACTCCTAAACTAAAGCTTCCAGGAGTTTTTGTATAGTCTACAAGATCATTTATGTCTCATGTTAATGTATTTATAAAACAAAGACTTGCTTGGACCCGACTTGCTGTGCTCAGTTGCTCACCAATGCTTATCCTTTTTTTTTACTGAACTTTTTTTTTATAAATTTGATGTTCTTTATATTTATTTTTTAAAAAAATATATTTTAAATTAATATCCTTTCCTTTGATTTATCTATCTGTTTTTAAATAGAGGCTTATTTATGAATATGTTATACATATTTAATTTAAAAAAATTGTTTAATTTAAAAAAAAACTGTTTAAATAGCGGCTTATTTATGAATATATTATACATATAACTTGGGTTATAAGGCTACGACAACTCTATAAAAAAATATAAATAAAATTATAAAACTTAATTATCATTCAATCAAATATTATAAGATGAAATTAAAAAGATAATTTAAAACAGACATAAAAAAATCGAGTTAACTTATTAAACTCGTAACTCAAATAATTTAATTAAAATAACCCTATAGAAAAAATCAAAATAAATAATGAAGCTTGATTATCAAATAGTCCAATGTTAAAAAAATGAATTAGAAAAGATAAAAAAATTTAAAAAATAACTTAAGCCAATATGTTAAGCTCATGATCTAGATCACAATACCGAAATAGCTTTATATAAATAAAAAACAATACAATTTAACTTGAGTTAACCTATCAAATACATAACCTTGATGATAAGATTGAGGTAATCACATAAGAAAACAAATCAAATCAACTACAAAACTCAATTCTTGATTAAACATGCAGGCCAAACATGAACAATGAATTTTGTAGGATTTTTTTTTTAAAAAAAAGTGACACAAAAAATAAGTAAGGTTAGCCAATTAAGTATTATTATTAAGTCATTAGGGGAGGATAATTTACTACAAAATTAAACTAAAATAAATCATGAAACCTAATAATTCTCAACCAAACACAATATTAATCGATGAAAATTAGGTGTAAGCCAACTAAAACAATAAAAATTAAATTATCAAGGTTAATCAGCCAAATTCATGACCCAAGTCATAGGTAAAGTCAACCCATTAAAAAAAATCCAATTGAAGGACACGTGATTTAGATGATAAGATTTTGATAACACACTAAAAATTAAATAAAAAAACAAGTTAACCATAGTTAAGATATAAAAATTGATGAACCTGACTACAAAACAAAGATACCAATAAAAAATCAAAACAACTTATAAAACTTATTTTCAATTAATTCAGTGCTGCATAATAAAATAAAATAAAAACCCAAGTCAATCCAGATTAATCTATTATGCAATATTTATTGATCACAAAGTTATAATAATTTGATAGAAAGCAAACAAAATCAATTATAAAATCTAATCTTTAATAAACTCGAAATTATATAATAATTTTTAAAAAATCAATTAAAAAAATTTGAGTTAACCAGTTCAACCCGCTAAAATAACCCGATAACAAATAAGTAAAATATTAAAATAATCATTGAGTAAAAAGAAATAAAGATACAGCTATTACAATAAATAATATTTATTGCACCGACAAGAGTTGCAATGAAACTCCTTCTCGTTTAATTTACAGGTAATGAAGTGATTAAGATAACTACAATAAACCATCAATCCATTAATCGAAAGGATAGAGCACGTGTTTGAATGGACGATTAAAATCTGACAGGATACGACGTGTCAATCTCTAAACCGTCGATTGAATCACTCTTACACCTCCATTCATTTTGTTTGTTTGCCCATTAACTGTTCAGCTCGAGGACGTCTCGCCCGTTTGCTTTCTTAACTGTTTTAAAAAGAAAAAAACCCTCCTTCGCGTCTACTGCCATTCTAGAAGTTTCCACTCATTCGCAATCATTTTCGCTCTTCTGTGCTGCTCAATATCCATTAAGGATTGGATGAGTGTATTTATGAAATTTTATTTATTGCTGATTCGTGTCAAGAAAAAAATATAAAAAATATTATTCACTGAAAATACCAAATAAGCGCTGTTTATCATGTTGATATTATTAAATATTTGCAATAAATCCAACAAATAAAGAAATAAATAAATACCAGGATTGATTAAGAACCTCAAATGGTTATCAACAGTTTTTTGAAAACATCCATTAACCCGTGCTATTAGCATAAATCTATTGACTGTCTTTAATTTCACACATGGTGAAATTTATTTAGAAAATTTATTAATGTATGCTATAATTTATTAAACCAAGATTTATTTGATAAATCAACATGAAAATTTATCAAACGAAAAAACACAGACAAATCGTTAAATAAATAGATTGAAATCAAGGTTGAAAAGATTCAAAGATATTTACTCGCCATTTTTAGGACGTACTTGAATTAATCCTATAGGAAACAATTATTATTGATAATCAAATTCCACCTCTCGCATCAATAAATTATTGATTATTTTAACAAATAAACTTTCCATATCTCTATGAAAATAAATTTGTCAAAAATATTTAAAAATAATAAAATCTCTAAAGATTAGCATGTCCAAAGATACCTCTAATCTATAAATTCTTGATGTTATTTCAAACAAAAGTTGAAAGAATTATCATTTCAGTCTTAAATTGAATCACAAAGCATGCAAAATGTGATCAAGCAGGCAAGTATTAGGTTCATCTAAATTACTCAACAACTACTGAATTATATCAATCAAAGAAATATTCACATAATCATAGGTAGACTATATTGAAAACCCCAAAATAAAGAGATTATTTCAATCAAATTAAAAGAAATCATATGTGATTCGATAAACATCACTCTAGAGTTTAAGGAATTGACTTCTCAAAGAGCAGCCGAGACGGCTTTTGCATCAATCATTATGCTCTTCTTTTTTCCTCCAAGATGCTGCCTCCTCCCTGTTCTCTGTTGCACTGTGTCCAACATGTCCCTTGTGTTCTCGTGTTCAGCAGTTTTTATGATGTGGTTTTATATCTTGGTTGTGCCCTCCTAAGACAGGGAATTCATTTTCCTCACCCGCCAAGTATTTTTCATTAGGTTGAGGGCTGATTTTGAGTAAGTAAACACGTGAATTACAGATTCTCTATTTCTAGAACAATTGTAGCCCTTCAAATCATCTTTCCAGCACATCTGGTCTTGCATTTTTCTGACTTTTAGAACTCCAGACGTGGACCAAAAACTGTGACAGTGTCGGCTGCAGAGACTCTGAATTGATTCGTACTCTGCATCTCAACTCACTTTTTAGGCTTGAAAACAGAAAAACTGGGTTATAAGCTCTCGTAGAAATTGTAGCCCAATGTCTCGCCTTTTCAAAAAGGTAAGGAAAACATGAAACTGAGTTTTATATTTCCAGTTATATAACCTGAAAACCACTCAGTGTCCTGGATTGATAAGAGCAGACACCTAGGATTTGAATTCTAAACTCAGCCCATCGTCCTCTTCTTCACATAATCTCATTTTCAACCTAGTTCAGTAATCAAACACCTGAAAAACATCATGAATTCTCAAGAATTATAATAAATAAGAAAGTTCATAAAATTCTAAATAAACTAGCTAAAAAATAAACAAAACACAATATAACACATCAATCGACACCAAAACATGTAGACAAGAATTGCTATCTACCTACTGCAGAACATTTCATTCAGAATTTAAAAGCAGTGACCAGAATGCTCCAGGCAGGCAGCTACCATGTCATTCAATATGTAAAACAAATTGCAAGGAAAAAATAACAAGGCCTTGGGTTTGGGAGGAGGCAATAATACAATGAAGTTCATCTGCAGGCGCAAGTATATGCATTTTAAAAAAGGGAAAGTGTTTATATGGATAGGTTTAAATTACCAGATGACATATCAACTCAAGCTGAACTACCTGGAAAATGCAGGACACCTCAGGTCTGACAGGCCAACAGAAATATGGAAGCACCAGCCATTGACAGGTATCTTCCACATCTGAGTTGGAAATCAACGTCATGGAATCAGTCCCAAGAAATTCTGTCCTGAGAAAAGAAAATGAATTACTTTCACAATTTTTTCACACGTGATTAATTTTTTATGTAGAATCAAGTGAAATTTAACTTTGCATCAAAACAGGGATTCTTCACTTAATTCAACAAGATTTTATTTGAGAAACAAAATAAAGATGCAGATTCCTTGATGAAAGAAATATGACAACGGCCAAGAAAGAGAATGAAAGAGTGAAACCATAATACAAAACACAGTCAGCTCAGATCTTTATACTTACTGTCTTAATCCAGAATCAACATGACATTGCCAAAACTGCAGGCAGGACTTCAACAACAGCAGATTTAAACAGAAAATTAAAAACAATAAAATCAAGCCAACAATTTATGCTAGGTCTGAAGAGAGAAGAAAAAATAATATAATAGCTCATCATCCTTGAGAAAAAGAAGAGGATCTCCCTCTTGATAGCTGCCTAAAGCATGATCACAAAAAAGAGCACGCTATTTTATTAAAAAGAAAACCTTCCACAACCAGACAGCAGTTCAACTTAATTTAAAATTAATAATCCCTTTTACCAAACATAAATGCCACTAAGACTTCAAGGCAAGGGCTCATTGCTTCCTGATTCATTACTATGATAATCTTAATTCAAATCATTGATTTTTTTAATCTTTTACAAGCTGAAAATTATTTTCCTTTTATTTCCTAATCTGAAAATCAATTAGAAGTAAATAAAAAATGTTCCATGTAATCTGTAGTGGGCATTGGCTCTTGGATGCAGGGAGCAACAAGCTTCTTTTGAGCCAGAATTTAGCATGTTAACACATTTGTGAGCAATATTACAAGTGATATGATGAATACCTTCGAAGAAGATATAAATTCTTCAGATAATTAAACCCCCTGTAATATCAATACTTGGGATGATTTTTGGAAGTATTCTGTGTGCTGGCCTTGAACATGCATCACCTTCATCAGGAAGGCATGCCAGCTCCTTCTCCAAAACAGAATATGCTTCTGAAAAAGCCTGCAGCAGATAACATTCTGTGTGTATAAGAACCACAGGTATTAACAGTTCTCAAAAAGATAAGATCAGCCTCAAAAAATGCCAAGTGGAATCTCAAATTCTTCTGGTCAAAGATTTTTAGTGAGCTGTTATTATACATCTCAGTTAAAAGGTTTTTTATGCGAGCATTTATAGCTTCAACCACCCATTTCTCCATTTGCTTGAGTTTAACATAAAACCAGCAACATTCCAGTTCAAGGAGCTATGCCCTTAATCACAGCAGTTTTAGTGGTGTGAAGCTAAGACTATTGCAAGAAGGTGATTGCAAACACAGGACCTTAGTTTCTCAATCCACCAATAGTGGTGCTGTGTAGAGCTAAAAACAAAACAAAAAGAAAAGAAAGAAAAATCTGCACAAACATAGCACACGAAGCCTCATGGTCATTAACTGGCAGGACCCACCAATTTCACATTTCTCGTGTCGAAGAATATTTTGTAAGATAAGAAAGGTAAAATGTTGCAAGTTTCACATCCTCAACAAAAAGGAAAGCCTAAAATACCTGCTTCAATATTGAGAAAAATCTATATATTTGCATAAAATTGAGTTTCATGTTATTATAATAGTAAATGAAACAAAGATTACGTGGAGGCTGACCTTGATGCACTGATGTATTCGAAAGCAATTTCTTCCCACGTTATTTGATGGAAAAAGAGGGTCATCAATGTGTATTGGATCAATACTACAGCATCAAGTGGTAGATCAATCAATACACAATAGAAAAAAAAAGAATGAACAATGCCCTGTCATTTGTAAAAAAAAACCTGATAGAGCTAGTGCAGTGCTTACCTATAACCTCTTTCCCTATTTATATACACCCCACTTCCTTGCACTGAGACACGCATTTGGCGAGGATCAAACACATTCCTATATTCACAGACAAGAAATAGTGAAAGTACATAAAATGTGAATAAATCAATTTATAATTACAACACTAAGTCAGCAGGAGTAAGCGATTCAACCATGAAATGAAAGAAAAACAATATTAGACTAACCCGAAAAAGTAAAGAAGATCCATTAAAAGGCTTCCGACATTCTGAAAGGACACCCAAAATTGCAAGTCAGGTAAAAGCACTCGTATATAAAATCCCAAGAGAAAATGGTTGAAAAAGACAGGAACTTGAACATCAAGTTCTGCACACATCTTACATAGCCTAGTTTCTCCACTACTCTAATAAAGACTGGGTTGTAAATTAGAGATTTGCAAGCTAACCAAGAAGTGGAGACAGAAGCTGTTAAGAGACTCAAGGCCTAACTTGTAAACCGTTCACAGTTACTATAAATTCTTGATGAGCACAAGTGGCATTCATAAGCAAAGGAACACATGAAACACCATAAAAGGCAACAAAGTCCACAAAAAGCCATAGTTCGCAAACGTGTGGTTACACTATGCATGTGCATGCCTTGGGTAAACTTTACCAAAATGTTCAGAGGTCCTGAGCAATGAGCACTTTCAAATAAATTTAATGTCAAAAGCCGGTTACTAAAATAGCAATTTAAGTAAATTGTCAACTCTAAGCCATAAAAAGTATTTTCGACCACGCCATAGGTCAATTAAAAAAAAAAGATGAATCAAGAATATACTACTTCTGGTAGCCATCAAACAAATTGACATGGTCCACTGATATAACTGTAACTTTAATAGTACTACTTAACAAAGAATTAACAGACTTATGTCTGTGTGTGTCTATAGGGAAACAGCCATCATAGAAAACATGTAACATGTCCTGTCTGAGGAAAAAATAAATAGAGTATAAAACATCTTACTTGATTGATAGGCCGGCCAAGATGATGCTCATGCTGTAGAAAACGTATAATTAGCAACACCTGCAAAAGGAGCGAATAGCAAAAGGTAAGAAATATATAACTGAAGATATCTGCTCACATCAAGTCAAGAACCACCAAAAGAGAGCATCCGGTTTCATCCTGAACAAGTGCTTGGATATAGAGCCCTGCTAAAGCAAAGAGAAACTTTGTAGTCCAGCAGTTGTGATCATTAGACTTCCAAGGTGATTATAATAATACAAGAGAAATTTACAAGGTATGATGGAAGAAAATACAAGATTTAAACAATATGATTATAATAATAATAATAAAAAAAAACAAGCGGTCACAGCAATTCAGCATTTTGAATAGATGCAAAACTTGAAGATTATTAAAAAGTTATCAGAACTAATCTTGAACGAATAAACTACATAAAACCTGGGCAAAACCTCTAGAATGATCCAAGATTGCATTGCAAACAAACAAGAGGGCGAGAACTTATGTTGCCCTCTTTTAGTCTGCAAAGTGTGTATATGCACATGCAAGCACTCATGCATGAGTTCAGTCTGATAATAGCATCACCTATCAGTTCGATAAGGAATACTAAGGAAACACTAAGTACACAACAATTGAGTCTCACATGTACTTGAAAAGTTGAAAAGTTATGAGAATGGCATGCAGTATAAATTACCAAGCAATAGGAACTTAAACCTCCAGAATAGGACTGGTCAAGGCTACGATCTGCCAAGAACTGCTTCAGTACCAAAGCAAGAGGTGTTGCAGCTGGAAATTGTTCTGTGAGATCTTTAACCTGCACGGAGATTATTTAGAGGTAAGAGAATAATATCATCAGAGATTCAATGTAGATGTAGTTAAACACCATCATAAAAACTTAAAAAGAAAATTTGTATCAAAATTCAAAACAAATGAATCACAAATAAGACTCAATATATAGTGTAGAAGATTCGGCCTCAATAGGAAAAATCACTAATACACCTCTCATGTTTTGAAACTAGTTGAGAATTATACAATTTTGAAGGACAAGCCATAACCATTTTAGGGTTCAATAACATCTAAGAGCTCTGGGAAAAATCCACAATTTTGTCCATCATCTAAGAGTTCTAAGAAAAATTTACGACAAAGCATTGGTTTCACTTATAATACACTCAGTTGATTGTAACAGAATTTAATGTAAAATAGCAAGAGAAAAAATGATTCATTTCTTTTTTCCATTGCATTGCATTATGTTTCACCAAATATGCCATTCAGTTTTGACAAAGCTGATCTATAAGTACGGCACATGATGTGTTGAAACACATAGATTTGAGTAGAACATCAAATTTTCTTATGGAAAGCACAAATGTCAGGGTGCACTTAAGTTTTAGTGTGCTGATAATCTGATATCCAAAATCAAAAATCAGTATGCATCTAAACATCTAAGAAGAATATCAACCTTTCATTGATCTCTAGTATTGAATGCTTAATCTATCTTAGCAACATTCAACTAGTGTTAAGAAAATTATACTTGTAACATGCCTCTCATAAATTCCCAATTCAAGATACACAAACAAAGAATTCAGAATTCAATTTGTGTTTACGAGTCCAAGATGCACAAACAAAGAATTCAGTTCGTGTATTACTACTTTTTAGATAATAATCTTCCTAAATTGCCCTTCAACCTATCAAGAAAGAGGCTAAAGTTTGGAATAAAAAATGTAGAAATCTGAAGAGCCTCTGTCACACTACCATTGTTAAATGGAAAAGGCAGTATGAGATAGTAGCCTCCAAATATTCCTAGACTAGTTAAAACTCTTTTGACAGAATTTAGAGGAAAATCACATATAATTTATAGCCATCATTAAATTTAAATTCATGAAGCAATATGCTCTTAACAAAGTATACCAGTTGAGTTGTTTGGAGCCCTGTATGAGATGGAGACTTGAAACTGATATCAAGACGAATTGATTTCACATCCCTTTTGCTATCACGGGTAAATTGTGTGCACTTGGGTGAAATTGAGTCCTCTAAAACAACCATATTGGAATGAACTTGGCTGTCATGTTCACCAGTCAAATGAATTGGCTCCTCCTTTGGTGATTGCACATTAGAAGCAGCAGAGGTGATCAGATCAGTGGGAACCTCCACTACAAGCATAATAACAGGTATCTACAAGAAAAGAAGGTACAGTAAGAGAAGAAACATAGAAGAAAAGGACTAAAATAAAAAGGCAGAGAAAGCTCAAACAGTTCTAAGATACAAGGCATTACAGCTGTATTCTCCACAGTCTTCAGTGAATCGTTTTTTACCCACTCCTGATTGGCAAGATATCGAGCTGCATGCTGGAAAATTAATGGAGAATTAAATTCTACAAGAGGCTATGGAAAAAATAATAATTAAAAGTTGTCTAATGATTAGTGAAAAGCTTCAAAATAAAAAAAAATAATAAAAAAAAGAAGCATGATCCCAAGTTCCATCTAGACAAAAAAGCCTAACCAGGGATCCGATTTTTTTTTTTGAAAATTTCAAAAAAAAATTGGAAGAAAATATCACTATTGATCTAAATTACAATTGCCTTGTCTACTGCAGTCTCAATTTAGAAGGCCATCAACATACCTGAAGACAAGTTTCTTTAATACCATTACGACCCTCTAAAATTCCAGCTTCCTTGATAGGTTCCTGGAAAAAGCTCTGCAATAAGTTTCTCCTCTTAAGAGTACAAGCATAACAAGTCTAAGTATTAAAATAAAAACATAAAGTTATTACCAAGTTCCTCACTGGAGGGAGGGAAACCACAAGATCCACATCACTTGTTGGAAGGGACAAACCAGTTGCACTTGAACCAAAGATATTTGTCCTGGACCTAGGCCATAGAACTTGGAGAGACCGGGTAACCCGCTTTACAGCCCAATTAATGAAAGGTTTCCTAGCCATATTTGCTGCAGCAACCTTGGGTATAATCATGTCAAACAAGTAATCAGTGACATACCATTAATGAAAGGAAATAAAAACTCAAATCTATGAAAAACTTTAATTCCAAAAAAAACATGAACAATTTTAATCCTGATACCTGCTTACAAAAAGAGTCGATTTCATCATGAAGAAGGCTCTGTACTAAGCAAAGAGAAGCCTTTCGTGTAGGGCAGTTCTGTATCTCAGCTTGTTGAAGAGGAAACAAAACATCTGGCTGCATCAAAATTGTATCAAACAATCAACTCAAAACACATTTAGTGATACACTTATAATAGTACATTACCAAAGCACACTCACATGATCCTGATCGCGAGTTAGGTGGGACATTGCTATTAGACGATCTTGCAGCAAAGCTCCGGGGAGTGGCTGAACCATTGGATAAGTTGAAAGTTTTTTATTTCTCCAAGAAGGCCAAACAACTTCAGCACCATCCATTCGTACACAAGCTTCCTCCAAGTTAGTTCCATCATGGTACCAACCTCTCACACCCCAATGCCTTGGGCTGGAGCTACCAGACCTCACAGTTGGAAAACCCCTGTGCTTTCTGGAGTTGCTCACAGGAGAGGGTGGTGGAGGACAGGGAGCCCGTGGAACACAAAGCACTATAGGTGATGGTGGCCGCTTTATCCGGGGATGCTCCCGTCTAGTAGGAGGAACACAGGGGCTTTTATGATCAAGACTACGCTTGAAATCAGATCTTGATCTTTCCCTTGACATATTTGGAATGATAATAGGCCGCAAAATTGGGTAAGGAAGTGAATCTCCTGTCTTGCCTTCGACATCACTAGATAAACTGGCCAAAGATCCAGAGACATCCTCCTCTGCAGCAGCATCTGTCACGGTTGATGAAAGCATAGCTTTACCAGTTACTTCATTTCCTGACATAACATAACCAAGTGCCTGGTGTCCAGGGACCAAAGGATCAAACGCAGAACAGAATGAGGCAGCAGTTGGGGAAGTCAATCCAGTTGTACTATAAGAAGACGAGAAGGCAACCATATCATCAACTGCCCTATTCAGCTCTGCTTCATGGCAAGGCCATCCGCTATCATCAGAACTAAGGGAAGGTGGTCGAGAGAAACCAGTATCAGAAGGATCCCAATACATCACACCACCACCAAAGTGCTGATTATAGTCTATCCCAGAAACTGCATGCACCTCATATTCTTCCTCTGATATCCAATGATTTTTGTATTCATCCATTAGCTCGTGTGAACTTGTTGCTTCAGTAAAGTCAGTTGCATCCCCGGAACACCTCCTCTCATCATCAAAGGTTTTTGAGATGTACTGCATGTTCTTAGCGGTGTAACTTTTCTGAAAAGCAGATTGCCGCCTTGAGATAAATCCTGGATCATAATTACATGTCATATTCGGAGCTAATCCACAATTGCTCCTAACCATTGGAGGCCAATCTAAACTCATTGGCAATGGTCGAGAGAGCATCCTATTGGACCCACCTTCAACAGGAGAATTTCTAGCCTGATGCACTGTAGGTAAAAAAGGTTGATGAATGTGACTATGCCAGTTGTGGCCAACATCCAGATGTAATCTATCTGTGGCAGGTGGAAGATGTGAATTTATAGATGGAAAGTAGACGGGACCTAAACTAGGCCACTCGTATGAATGGCAATTTGAAAGGCCTTCGGATCCACTTTCATGAAGATTTTCACTCTCTTCTCCCCGAGTTAAGGTGGGTACCACTTTCACATCAAGGTTTCTGACTAATTTGTTGCCAACATCTAATTTAAACTCATTTTTTTCGTTCAGAAAGCTGGTGCCTTCATTGCTAGAAATAGTTATTAGCTCCTTGGTTGCAACTTGATATATAATATTCTGGCCAACCCCACAACATGTCTCTCCTCTTGATGGCATACTTTTATTGTCAACAAAACCATTTGAAAATCGGTAATGCTCCAGACCTGCATCAGATATGCCTTCAGTGCAACCAATAGCATGATCTTCTGGAATGTCAAGGGCATCTATCTCCTCCCTGGTGGGCTCATTAATGGAATGATCAACTAAACTATCATTTGTTGCTTTCTGTGTAGTCAAATTATCAGATAACCCACAAAGCTTTGCTCCTTTGTCTGATGAGTAAACAGAAAAGGAGGGAGCCTCTGAGATGGCAATTTCAAGTTTTCTTACATCAACTGGATTGCTAAAGCTAGATTTTTTCTTTTTGTTTCTTCCTTTCCTGTTCTTCCTTCCAGCTGTTTTTTTTCTTTCAAGAACCAATCCTTGAGTGTGTTCCTGAGGATAGGCCACCAGTTATAAGCCATTCAAATGATGAAATAGAAAGATTATCAAAGTGAAAAGATATGTAACCATTTCAACTGTTGAGGATGATATGTCTCTGTGATTTTCATTCTTGTGAGGAATACCAGGCTTCTCATTGGACTCCATGAACTCTGTCTTTTGGATACAGGCCGATGCACGTTTGATATCCTAAAAAAAATCCGTACCATTCAGAACTAACTGATCTTAACGCATATGTTTAAAAGTAAAAGTACTTCTAGAAACTTAACATTAGAGGAAATGATACCTCGGTGAGTTTCTCAAAGGAAGACTTGTCGACACTTTTCACTGGTGTGGGGTTCAACTTTTTCATATTGTGAGTCTTCACCTTTTTTCTATGACTACCTGCACCAAGCTTTTCGCTGGGTTTAATGGCTGAAGAGTTTGATGTTCCCTCTCCAAGAAGTTCAAGCCTTGTGCATTCGAGTGAAATAACCATCACAAGTGCTCGTAGTTTTCTTAATATACAATCAGAAAGGGTGCCAAGAGAACCCAGCATGCTAAAAAATATATGTGATGTATCATACTCACTACCCTGATCTGGCAACACCAAACTAACAATATCCTGAAGCACGAATAAACTATTAAATATATTTGCAAAAGAAGAATCTTTCCCAGAAAAAGAAGGCTTTGGGGCCAAACCAAATTCTGCATCAGCTGGCAGTTTTAGGAAAATCCTTTGCCGCGTTTCAGCATGCAAATCCCTCCGAGGTTGTTGCACTCCTGCTCTAAACAGTAACAGGTCATCCCCCGATACACCACTTGCATCCTTCAGAATTTCACGAGTCTGGGAACTTGTAATGGCCATATATTAGGCCACAATATATATTCTTTTATGGAAAGAACTCAAAAGAAAAAATGTCATCAAAACATTAATTACATTCTCAAATATTGCATTTCCACAATCTTGGAGAGTAATAGTAACTCGCATAGTTTCCAAGGCGAGATTTTTGTTTATGGGATTTACATATTGAGTAAAAAGTAGTACACAATGGGCAATCCCTATTTCCCATATAACTACGTCAAGCAATTTACTGCAGCAATGAACAGTAATGTACGAGAGTATTATCAATCACTCACTGGAAACAGTCACTACTTTGTCGATCAAATTCAGAAATGAAATACCACTAGTATATTTTGACAAAGAAACAAAACAATAAAATTTGCAAAAGTAAACGTACCAAGGATTTTGCCGTCTTCCCAAGCGCAAAATTTAAAACCTTCCTCCTTACTTCCGCGTCCAAATTCCGCCACCAATCAACACACCCTTTCTTCCTCCAGAACACATTAGCTGCCACACCTGCGGCGCTCACTTTCTCTTTCAACTTCATCCCTCTTTTCTTCCCATTCCCACAATTCAACCACGCCAGCCTCAACGCCACTTCTAACTTGTTCGCCAAAAACGCCTCGATACAATAATAACCTCTCGCTTTTAACCACTCCAATTCCACCCAATCCGTCCCTAATTCGCTCTCTTCCCCTCTCAAGAAACCCCCATTCGAAATGCCATCCATCAACTCCACAAACTTTTCAACATTTTCAATTAACTCCTCACTAACCGTAACCGAATCCAAACCCTCAACTCCACTCCTACAATCGTCCACTTTCTCCCCTTCTCTAGAACTAAACAACCAGGTCGACTCAAAAATCAGTCTTTCCGACTCGTTAGACTCAGCGACTCTGGACAGCAGCCCACGAGATTTCTTAAAGCAGAGGCTAGGGAGGTCGCGTGAGGGAAGATCGGGGAGGATAATGAAACGGCAGTGACCGTGAGAGTGTAATTTGGCTAGCATTTGAAGAAGGATTTGAGTGAATTTGAAATCAACGGTAGTTAAGTGAGATTGGCGTTGATGAACGGAGAGAGATTTGAACCATTTTAAGATTGAAGATCTAGGATTAGGATTTGAGGAGGAGGGGGGGATGGATTGGGAATGGTAGAGAGAGATGTGAGAGGTGAGTGAGTTGATAAGGTTGTTCTGAGTCATGAGCGAGTTAGGGATTTTTTGGTTCTTTGAAAAATTCTTATCGGGGTTTGGTACGGACATTTTAGTTGCAGATAGGAAGGAGCGTGAAAATGGGTGAGAGAAGAAGAAGAAGACGGGAGAAGGAGATGATGACGTGGAGAGAAGTTTGAAACGGAAGCATGACAGGCGAGTGATAAGCGCCAAATCTACCGTCCAAAGCCAGACAACATCCTTCTACGGGATTGGCTAGTGGAGAAATCGTTGGCGCTTGTGGAAGTAATTAACTGTGTATAACAGCATAGTTGTTCACTCGCCACTTTGATGAGGAGATTGATTTCAAAAAACAAGCATCGATTATTTTATTCAATAATACTTTTCGGCGCATGACCGCGGTAAAATATTTTTTTCAAATAAATATATATCTTTTAATGATAAAAAAAAATCAATGAATTTATACATAAATATAATCAAATAAATTAATTTTTAACCTATCTTTACTCAAATATCTTAGAAACCGTGCTAAACTTATTTATTGTCCTAAAAACAAAAACAAACTCTCAAAAAATTAAAAAACAAACCGAGATTATTTTTTTTATAGGTTTTTGAGGTAAAAAACACCTAGTATGAATTACTCTCATTAAATGCAATTTTTTTGACACAAATAGCAGTTATTTTAATTGTATTAAATCAATGAAAATTGTATTTTCCTTTCTCTGCCATTGAAATATGATGATTTTTTTTTCTCCTCTCAAAAAATAGCAAGAATCAACTCGCATATCAAAAATAAATTTGAAAAAAATCAAGATGCTACAATCATGTGTTTTTTGTTTTAAAACTTCTAGCAAGTGGTGCATGTGTTTGCACATGTATTTTTATTTTGATTTTTTTTTAATCTCACCATTAACTAGTAAATATGAAGCACTAGCCTTAAATTATGATTAAATAATCCAAAATAAGAACTTTGATGCCTAAGATAATCTTTCAAAAAATAAACAAGGCCGTTTATAAATTCTTTTCAAATTAGTTGCACAATTGCCACCATGTTTTAATTTTGAAATTATCCGGTTCAACACCTAAATTATTAAACCAGTTCAAATAAGCTTTTTAATTAAAATAACAACACCTTGTTTCTCATTATCACCCACTATTGAACTTGAATGGAATTTAATAAGTTTAGTTGATTCATTAAAATAGGCACGAGTCCAGTCATGCTGATATACAATAGATCATTTTTATAAATAAATATAGAGATTTTAACACATCAACATCTTACATCGACCATTATCAATTATGTTAAACTTGTAAAACTCCTGAACTCACATATGAGCCATTGAGAATACCATAAAATTCAAATTAGCATAGAAATTAAATCAAAATAAAATAATAAATTGGAAATCCCAATTCAACCCAACTATATATTGAAAAACTAAAATGAAAAAAAATCAATAAAGAAAATAATCAGAGATGAGGTGACTCACTTGCTGACGCGTTTGTGGAAGGCAATGACAACTTTTCCATTTCTCTACTATTTGTTTTATATAAATTACCCAATCACTAATGAGAGCGCATGATTACTACAAAACAAAACGTGAAATCAAGAGCATACCCTAAAGCCAGGGCAAAGTCTATTTTATCCCGGGGTTACGAGGTAATAAAATTGTCCATGAGTGAAGGAAATCTTGGTAAATACTCTAAATCAAAATAATTATTTTTAAGGATGGTTAAATAATTCACAGTGATTTAAGCATTTCACTCAAGGGATTAGTTTCTGTTAATTGATAAAATCTTTTCAATGTTGACTTTTGAGATCTACGATCGCACCACCTTCCACTGTCCTAAACTCTATTATGCCTAGGTCGCTGGTTTGACATCAATATGTTCGTGGAAACTCAAAACAAAAGCCACGACTTTTATGGGGTGTTTTGACAGCTTTTCAAAGGTGTTTTTTTTATATATATAAAAAATGTTTTTATTGATATTTTAATACGATGATGTCAAAAATATTTTAAAAAAATATAAAAATATTATTTTATTATATTTCTAAATAAAAAATAATTTTAAAACCAAATTCAAATAAACTCACAAATCACAAAATACATACTCCGCAGTCCATTTGGTTAACAAAGGCTGGGCCTAAGTGCAAGTCCATGTTTCCATACCCAAAACCCTACTCCTATCTGCAAAACTCTATTCGGTGAGTATTTGGGCCTTTGAGTCCAAGCTGTTTTGCATATTGGTATGGAGCATATCTATGTCATAACTATCCTTAAGACTGGGTTGATTGGCCTCCCTTTTGACTCACGTGGGCCGGACTCAATTCACCCAACAACTAAATGTAAAATCATCTCTTCTCACCCTAAATCAAATTCAAAGTAAAATCTAAAGAAGGAAAATAACCCACCTACCTCCTCCAAAAACAAATGAATAATCATACACTAACTGTATAAAAGAAAAGTGAAAAGCAAAGAAATTTAGAAATATGAAAATACGAATTGAGAAGCCTGAAAGAAACAGCAAAGCCCCCCTTCGGCCGAGCTGGTTTCAGCGGGGGTTGCCCCACCTTATCCTTCCAGAGTTTAGGCCCGTGAACAAATCCCTTTAGGGCTCCCATTTATCAAGAGCGAAATTCCGCATGAGCCCACCCCATATCCGAAGTTTTCACAAATTTGTCCCTTTTTTCCTTCTTGCTCGGGGATGTCACTTCTTTTGGTTTGTTTCATTTAGTTTGGCTTAGAGAACGTAAATGGGAAATCATCCAGAAATCGGGGGAATTCGTTGCCTAGCAAGTGACATCCCTACTTGTGGTTTCACTTTGATTAAGTCTACAAGACCGACAACCATACAAGACTTAAGACACTGGAAATTTGGAGGCCAGTCCTCTTCAAATTCAATGCCCAATTGCCCTTCTCCCAAATCCATCCGGAAACAAGATTGGGAATTGAGGATAAGATCCCTGAGCAAAATCCCAAATCAAGACTTTGAAAATTCAACAGAAAATACCACAGAAACTTAGGCTGATGTTGACAAATAATGGCAGCAGCCTCGCATGCTTTCTCGAGGAAAAAACAAAGGAAACAGCTGGTTGCATTTCAGGGGTATACGTAATTCCCTAAATAAAGTATACATGTTCAATAAGTTGAAGCCAATAACAATATTCAAAGATTGGTAAAATGTTGGCGATTGATCTATTCCAGCGTGCATTGAAGCTAGCCATGTTTCCGAGGCACAGATTCCGCACGGGTGTTGTCGAGAAAATTTCTCTGATCGCCATACATTTGGCTCTCTGAATCAATTACACTGGTAGAGAATTGCATTTAAGCAATTTTAACTTTTTTCCAACAAGACAAACAAAGCTTCAATTATACATATAATTAGACTCCTAGATGTTGACAGGACACTTTGCTGGTGTTATCTGAAATTGTAAAATCAAAACCACAAACAGCACTATCTCTGGAGTAAAAAAAATTAAATTAGCATGTTTCGCTTGACGATCTGGATCAGCGGAAGAGTTAGGAACAAATCTACCAGGATGGAGAGGTCATTATCCGTACGAACAGATGGATTTCGAGATTGCCCAGGAGGGACTACTAAGTAACTTCATTCACTTTGAAGGGTCATTTTATATTATAAATTAATGAAACTTAACACATTATTAAACTTAAGGACCTTTTAGAACTATGCGAGGCCATCATGGCCTCCACCAGCCAGCCCCTAGCTTCGCCACTGGATTAGACCTTGATCCTACAACTAAGGATTTAAAGTTAAACCATACAGGCATGCCTGCTTGGTGTCACGGTACTTTAAAAAAAATACATCAATTTAATATTTTTTTTAACAAATACAACACCAGACAGACAATTCTGGTGGCGCTGTAAAACCCTTCCTCTTTAGAGGCGAATTGCAAAGACCCCTCCAAAGTATTATAGAGTTATCAGTGCTGAAGCAGTACTGTTATCTAAGAATGTTCATAGACAACCCTCAGATTTTTTTATTCAAGAGCTAGACACAAGGGGCAGTGATGCCTTGTATATACACGGTCAATTGACCAGTTGAAATTTTGACGGGGGAGCAAATCAGTGGCACTAACTTAGGAGAGAACTTATGATGATTTAAGGCAACTTGGCCTAACTTCACGACCGATTGTGCGTAAAGAAAGATGTTTATCTCGAAATCTTCACCCCTTTCTTGACGGCATGCTCTTGTAAAGTCGAGATGAGATAAAAACTTGAGCACTTAGACTGTGCAATGCACCTTTAACTACAACGTTGAGCAATGCCTCCCAATTTGACCATTTCTAGTTCAAAAATCATTAATGGTAACGAAAGGAGTCGACATCTTTTCATTCTTAGAGACGGTATACTTTGAAATATTGTCGTGAAAGTTTGAAGATATGATTGAGTTTTAAACAATCTTGTTTCTGCAACTTAATTTCTCTGTGCTAATACAGTAATACAAATTAACGGAGGAGGAGGAGGTTACGTTGGGCCGAGAATATACATGTTGAAGATAATTAACAGATTGAAAATTAAACGAAAGTAAATGTGCATTATTTAAATTTGATAAGCAAATTTTTCTGGTTCTTGCAAATTTTGGGTTGATTATATTGCCCTAATTCTTCTCGTACCCCGACTCAAATCCTTACAATTAGGCTATCAAGATTCTTCCAGAAAAATTATTTTGCAAGGTCTTTCTTTTATTTTTATTCTTTCTTCAGATTTTTGCCAACACGGGATCATCACATGCTGAATTTAAGAGAAAATATAGAGAGCATAAAAAAAAAAAATTCATTGAATTTTATTAGTTATTTAAGAGTAACATGGATGTTGAAACGACTTTTGGATTCACATTTATAGATCTATAAAAGCTCGTATAGTTGTGAAACTCCACCGGATTAAGGGCTCACGTCGCTGAATTAATCCCAAAACTATATTATTTTTGCGAGTTTTAAAAATAAAATAATATTATTTAATTGATATATTACAACATAGACTTACCGAGCCCATCAAGCTTAGCAAGTATATGAACAGATGTATACTTCACCTTATCATTGCTATATTAAAAGTTCCCTTAATGTTGAAAAAGGTAAACATTCATTAAAAAAAAATAAAAAATAAAGAAAACGGGGGGTGGATCATCCACCGGAGAATAATTCCGTGGATCTATTCTCTAGTGTTAGTAGAACCATAAACTCTCACCGTCTCACAAACAAAAGAAAAGGAGTGGTTATAAATTTATAGCTTAACCCTTCATATTTGAAAATCTACCGCTTAATTTCTTAATTTTTGTAGATTATTTTCTTACTAAATCTTTTTTTTTTTCTGAAACCCATTACGCTGGCCATTCGATGTGAGTTAAATTGCCAAAGGTTAGGCTTGGGATTTACAATAAATAAATAAAAATGTTTCGACAAGACAAGACACGACCGGCAAGTGCTGTGATGTAAGCTATAAAAATTTTAAACATGAAGGACTAAGTTGTGGGAGGGTAAATATTCAAAGCCAAGACATAATTTACTCAGAGGAAAATGCGAGAAGATTAATCAGCAGCAACAAGGAAAGTCACCTGCCAATGAGTCTCTCTTTTTCGTAGGATGATCATTTTGAACAAGAAGTCAATTGTCCAATCCATTTGGTTGCTGCGACCGACTACTTATAAACTGAATAATATGGAACAGATCAGGTCGTAGTCCTTTGCGTGGTCAACTGACGTTTTTATTTTATTTTTGCACGTTGAAGTAATTATCATTTAGCAAACTTAATGGCATCTAAGTTATGGTGTCCTCATCAAAAATCGAATTATAGAACGATCATTTTGACTCTAGCAGGAGCAGCAATACCATGGATCCATTATTTGGTGTTTTATTATTTTATTTTATATATTTTTTATTTAGAACTTCTATTTCTCTATTTAGAGTTGTTTCGATGTTTATATTTTAATATCAAGAATTTAATTACATCAAATTTATCTATTTAATTTAAATTCAATAATTTTAAAAGTAAAAAAAAAATATACATTACTTATTTGTCACAGTACATCGAAGAGAAGAAGGTCAAGGATCAGTCCACTGGCGAGGGTTTTGTTTATGAGTGCGATAATGGAGCTAATTGACGTCGAGACCAGATCCCAGGGAATTTAATAAGGTCTATAAAACAGCGCCGACTATTATCCTCAAATAAGGATACGTTTTCTATATACTACCTTTTTAATTGTTATATGATGTTGAATTCAGTAATATATTCAATAATTATATTTTTTATCCAGAAAATACTCATAAAACTACTCAAGAAAATAATTATATTAAAATATAAAAAACATTCTTAAAATTTCAATGGTTGAGTAATTTTTGTATCTCTTGAAAGATTTGAACGATTATTATTATATCTTTATATCTTAAAGATACGTTTCACATGAAAATACACTTTTGGGAATTTGAATGAAAAAATGATAGAAAAATATATTCAAGATTTTTTTACTATACAGTAAATAAAAAATATAATAAAAATTGAAAGATATATTTAAAGTTTATCTAGCTATATAAAAACAATATAGAACATGTATAGGTTGTTATATTAAATATATCAAAATTTATTAAAAACTTATATAATTATATAGGGTATTTTATTAGTAACAAAAAATAAACATATTGTTTCAATATGTTTTTAGAAAAATATTTTAAAAAATAATTATTATCACAATTCTAATAATCTTTACCACTTGAAAAACAATATATAACAGGATACTCCAGCCACATACAAGACGCAACACTAGTAATTAGTATTAAAAATTAATTTTTATTACAATTCTTAAAATCTTCGTCGCTTTAAAAAACAATCTGTAACATGGTAATTGGTGGAGTGGGAGGCATTTGTGTGCATGACTTGAGGGAGAGGCATGGAATCATGGTGTTTGTTGCGTGAACCAAAGGCAATGACATGCATAAAGAAGGATGACAGTGCAATAAAAAAGTTGGCAAACAAATTAAGAGCCCAGAAAGAAGGGAAGGGGCTAAAAGAAATACGTGGAGAAAGAATGCAAGCCGGGAGGAAGGGACATATAACGTCGTCGTATACCTTCGATAATGTCACAAGTGGTTAGAGAGTCATTTTTATGATGAAACACAAACCCTGTCTCTAAGTTAGAATCCTTTGTTTGCTTGCTGAGAGTTGAACAAGGAATATAGGTGAAAGTTTAGATACCTCTTACTGTCATATATTTATGGGAGTTGTCTTCTTATGTCACTCAGCCTCGGATGATCCGAGCCGAGCTAGGTTGCAAGGATGTGTCTTTTTCTAAGGCTTGGCAGCTGGGGACTTGCTCAACCACATGTTAGGTAATGGAAATCATGTCATGAATTCATGCAAGGTCTTTCAGCTTAATCGCAATTAGGTTGTGATTAAGTGCTTCTTAGGATACGAAGTAGCATACACCACCACAAATGTAAGTGAAGCCTGTTTGACTTTTTCCTTGCTTTGTCGTGCACTTTGGTAGTGGCCAGGAATGGGACAACATGATGATTCCTAGATTTTGCGGTACTTGTTTGTCAGCCCAATATTGTTAATTATTGCTACATGTTACCAGGGAATGACTACCTTTGATCTAATCTTTTAGCTGCACAGTTTGTTTTATGTATCTTTCCTGAACTAAGTTTGTCTTGATGCATGGCATTGTAGAAAACTGATATATATATATATATATAACTGTGACTGTCATCATGATACCGAGATAAGGATTATTTTTATTTGTTATTTTTATAAGAAAGAAATAGGTTTGGGTCTAAATGTTTTTAGGCAGTGTTTGATTATTGTGTTAGAATATAAACAAACAAAAATTATAAATATAAAATATAATGTATTTTTTTTGCATGAATTCTTGTATTTTCCAGCAGAAATCTATATTAAATTGTTTTTCTTTCAAGACAATAATTAAATGCTACAATTTATAAATAAATATTTTTTACTCGTTTTTTTTTAATTAAAGATTCCACAATAATATGAGTATGACATAGATGAGCTTGTGTAAAGGTTTTTTGAGGGACTCTTTTTACTTGCCATCTCGTTTATCACGTGTATATAATATTTTTTTTCTCTTGCTAATAACATGTAAATGGTATTTATTTTTCATTAATAATATAAAAAACAAAAAATTTCAAAAATTATAAATACTCTCGAACTACTTAGGGAAAGGTTCAAACCTTTTCACACTAAACAACCTGCATCTATTTCAGAACATTAACCCTGTTAAATTTAATAGCAAGTATTTTTTTTTCATTGGATTTAAAATTATTTTATTTTATTTTTTTCTCATGAAAATACTGATTTTATTTTCAAAGTATATCTAAGTCCCACTCGACTAAGACTATTTTTGCAGGTATTATATATATATATATATAGGGGATTTGATTTTCGGGCTACTTTAATTAGAGTTAACATTTGCATTAACCGGGACTGCATTTGATTATCTCTCGTACCTTTTCGTTCTGTAAAATAGTTCGGTACAAGGAATTTCCACTGGCTAGGCTACAACCATCGATGACAGCCATAACCTAAAAAAACAGCACCCGGTATCCTTAAGCAAGCTTCACGACTTGGTAAAATGTCAAATATGGGCACACCCTATAACGCCAACAAATGCACAAAGAGAAAGTCCTATCACGAATGCTTTATATAGTTAGTGGCTTGGACGTTAAGACTGTTCCTTAGCTTGCCACTGAGACCATGCCGCGTCAAATGGACTAGCTTTCTGCCATTAACACACAATAAAAACTCACTGTAATTACTGTAGAGTGAGTTGAGTTGAGTGGAGTTGGAGAGGAAAGTCGTTTTTCAACAATGTTCACGACGATGAGGACGATGACGACGGTACAGTGTTTGTTGGAAGTTTGAAGAAATAAAGAAGAAAAAGGACAAAGATCAAAATGTTGACTCTTCCTTTTTTAGGCTTTCTGGAGGCCGTAAGCCGGCATATTAAGGGGATCTTTTTTTATTGCTCAAACTTTTACAATCCCCACCACCAAAGAGTGTGAGAATTAATGTAAAGTGGCACTCATTCACATAATCTTCACCCTTTTTACCTTCTTCTCTACCCTTTTCGGTTTTTTTTTTATTCAAATGAAACCAAAATGACCGACCCAATTACTCATATAGCCGTTTCAATTTCTCAACTATAAAAGCTAGCCAGCCAACCCAACCTGTCTTGGCCACTGTGATGCCTACAGTCTTGACATGGTTTGGCTTATTAGACCAGCATTAAAGATAGGAAGCATCGTGGAATAGTGAATCAATAGGAAAGGTACAACATGGGACATGGGAGCTCGTTTCTTTTTCCAAGAATGGCTATGAAAAGCCCTGGTGAAGAGTTACACTCGAAGTCGACATATCCTTTATAATAGGTGGGGAATCAAGAGGTTACTTCAACTAGAGATTTAAAAATAATCAATTAGAAAATATCAATATTTATTTAACAGGCTCACTTATTTATATATTCAGAACCGTTAAAAGAGGCAAGAATATCCTCATTGGGCACACATATTTTTTATTTATTTCTTTGTTTATTATGTATATCTAACTCCGTTTAAGTAATTATTGGTACTTACGACTTAAATGCATTTTTTAATTGTTTTTATTTACTCACTATATGTATCTCTCCAAGTAATTCTCTCTCAGGTTTGTCTCCACATAAATATCTTGTTTGTTGGAATCAAAGATAAAATTTGAGAAAAATTATTGTATAAAGTATAAACATGAAAAATATTAATATATATTTTTATTCTCTCATGTTTCTTTGGACCGAATATTTTTTTCTGAAACTAGATATAGGTATTGAAATTATTAGTATATAATTATGAGAGGTAATTAAAAATTTACTCCAAATTTGAGTGACTAGTAGTAACTATTAACTCGTATCCTTCTATCTCGTGAGAAAGAAATAAGGATTCAAGGAAGGGATACAAATTTACATGTTTGGTAAATATATTTTTTTTACTTTTCTTGCTACATATTGGAGGGCTCCCTTCAATCCCTCGTCGAGTCCTCGTTCAATCGAACATGTAGCAAGTAGAATAAGAATTCGACGAGGGATTGAAGGGATCCCTCCGATGCCTTCTCATTTACCATTAATTTCAACCCTTTAATTTGAGTGCGTTGACTCATATCCTTCTATTTTTTGAATATTTTTATTGTTTTCAATCTGGATGCTTGATTCTCCTCCTCCTCCTCCTCCTTGCTTGGTCAAATAACTAGTGGAATGATAGTAAATGACACATCCCCCCTATCCACCCATTCAATTTACCTAATTAATCTTTTCTTTTTAAAAAGAAAAAAAAGGGAACAGTATCATTTGAGTTACAGATCACGGGCCTTTTTCTCACAGTGTTAACTAATTAAGAGCATATTTTTTTCCCTTTTCCTTTTTGGGAAGTGGGAGGACTATAATAGAGGTATATATACGGGAATATTTTTAAAGCGTCATGAACTGGGATATCAGCCTGATAATTTTGACCTAATCACCAAAAATTCCTAGCTAAAACGTGGAGTTACAAAGATGTCTTGCAAGATGAACGCACCGGTATACACCCAGTCCATTCCCAAATAAGTTTCATTATTTTTTTTCTTTTTTTTTAATCAGAGGTTATATAACACACAATGACATATGATACATGATGGAGTTCCCATGTGTACGCTCTCCACCATGAGAGCATATTTTCAGGTCACTGATTCCACGCACCCCGTTTCATCTCCAAAACCTGTGTTGACCATATGATGGCTAGGCACCAAACCAAGTTGGGGTATTTCGGGGTTAGGATTGTATGTATTTTTTTTAATCTAGAAGGGGTCATTTCTCATAGTTAATTTAAAAACTCTTGCAAATTAGGGGAGGTTGTGAACATTTTTTTTTGTAGACGGGGGTATCCCGGGCCCTCCTTGAACCGGTCGTCCCGTGTCGTAGTGAAAATGTCCATGCCTTCATTCACATGACCATACAGTTTTTCGGCAATGATTTTTTTTTTATGAAGGTAATTAATGATATTAGATATATTTGACTAGGGATTTGTAATGTGATTTGTGATCGATGGTGGCTAAATAGTAAATAAATGCATCGACAAAATAAGTACGGAGATAAAATGAAATGACAAAATAAGTAATTAAATTTTTTGTGTTGATGTGGAAAAAAAATATTTAAATAAATTTTAATCAAAAAATATTCTTAAAAATACCACAATATCATGCACTGAATTTATCATAAGACATTAAAAACTGCTATACAAACTAAAGTATTTTTTTTTTTAAAAAAAAAACATGTTACGGTTTATGAAAATTAAAAAGAAAATTTTGTCATGTCACTGAAAAGGCACTTTCAGGCTTGTTACTGTTAAAAAATAATACAAATCATATTCTAGAGCCTTACTTACAAGTTTAAGTTTTTAGGTGAGTTGGTTCCTTAAAATAGTATAAGAGCTTTGTTGACCTAGCAATCACGAGTTCGAATCTTATCACCTCCTTTTTATTTGATAAAAATCAAACACAAGATAATATGGGTCTGAGCAAGTTTCAAATCCAAAAAGCTTTCACTTAAGGGGTATGTTGAAAAATAATATAAATCATATTATGAAGCTTCACGTACAAGTTTAAGTTTTTAGGTGAGTTGATTTCTTAAAAGTTACAGAAGTGCTAAGATAGTAAATTATATTTGATTATTGTTCCTAAAACAAAATGAACAAATAAATACAAGAATAATATAAATGCTCTTAGTTGTAGAGATAAAAATATATCTGTATAATAATTTTGAAATAAATTTTCATAAAAAATATAGAAACATATTATCTTTATTTCAATTATCATTGTATGTTCCATTACAAAAATATTAACCAAACCTTATCTAAAAATTTATAGCCATTTGACCTATCTATCCATATTTTAGCGACGACATTCTACACCCCACCCAAGTTTTCGACTTCGATGGCGGAGTGGGACTCGTGCAAATGAAGTCATGTGATGGAATTCTAAAATACACCCCCGCATGGTTTTTCTAGGGATCGGAGTTTGCTTGAATCATTTGAAAACAAAATATTTATAATGAGTCACTTAAAATAATAATGAAATTAAATTAGTCAAAGTGATTAGCCATATAACCAACATGTTTGATCAGCCGATCTTGATCCTCCCCGTCAAAAAAGAAGAAGCAGTAGACCTAATTCTGAGTGGTGGGCATATTAGTGTGTGCATTGTCATGCAAAGTTTACAAGGACAAAAATCAAGTTTCACCTTAAAAAAATATTAAATTAATTTTTTTATAATTTCAATATGCTGGTATTAAATAAAAAAATATACTTTTAACTTCAAATCCACAGAATCATGTTTCTTATTGGATCATCATATATCGCCAATTCAACGTGAAGCTCTCCATGACGGTCAGTAAGGAAAAGCAATCGTCCTCTAATAGGAAATGAAATCAATTTAAAAATGGGATAAAATTATATAAATATATATAAGATTTAAAGGGAGATATGAAATTAAGACAACATGACAGTTTATTTAAGCATCCAGAAGAAACGACAGAGCCAACTGAACTGAATTATGGATTATGTAACTTAGAAGGAAAGTACAGTCATTCACTCGGTATGTGTCAAGTGATCGGGCCCGAATGCATGCTTTTTGGCAGAATTTATGACCATGGTTTAGGAGTCCCTTGTCAGAACACAACCATCTGCTCGCGAACTTTAACCCTGTCTCATGGTCATGGACTCACTCTAAATGCCCCTGCCGAGTTCGAAGGCTGGTTGGTTATTTAGCCATTCAAGGCTAAACACTTATTTCCATAACTTAATTACGTCATCTATTTCTTGCAAGTTGAAAAATATATTCCCCACGCCCCCCGAATTATCTTTTTGACCCTAGCTAGATGGTCCACGTTTCAATATCTAGATAAAAAATTAAAAAAACCTTGCACTGTTGGCTATTTGGTTTTTTCTCTGAATTTTATCATTTTTGGCTTAAATCTAAAATGGATTCTAAATTCATCCCTTATTCTAAAATGTGTTGGTTTTCGGGACAGATGAACTCGCTAAAATCAACTGGGACATCCTAACCGTTGAAAATGTTAAAGACAGTTACTTTCAATTTCTAGATGACAGAAGGATCCTTAAGCTTATACTAACTGGCAGGAAAATAAAAAATAAATATTATACTTAATTTTTCATTTATTACAAATTTATTGAATGAGATTTAAGTTTCCATGCTCGTGAGCCGTGGACTCGATACTGTGGCCAGGCCACCCTAAACAAGCTATTTATTCCTTGCGTAAGGAAAAAAAAAAAACAGAAGGGATTTTTTTACTCTTTTTTTTCTCTCTCAATCAGCTTTTCGGATTTCCAAGGACCAACATTAGGAAAGTTATTAAATGTAAATCAGATGCAGCTTCAAGGCTATTCAAGTAATTAACTAAATGCTATCTCCCTCCCTAGCCCCACTCTCTCCGTGATAGCTTAGCAGATCTGTTAGTAAAAAAGGTTGAAACTGTTGAATCAGACAGACAGAGAAGCAGCAAGAAAATGCTGAGAGAGAGAGAGGGAAAAGAAAGGAACTAGATACTATGTTATCAATTTATCATGAAATGAAACAGTTCCACGGGGCAGAGTTTAAGCCTAGTTGGCTTCCATAAGGGCTCAGGCTAAGCTTCTCCCTCTCTCGTGAACTGTACAATGGCAGCAGTGACAGTTGGTGGAAGTTACTTTTCCATGAATAAAAAAAGAAGAAGAGGAAGATTAACAGGTCTTTTATCAAACTTAATTAGAAAATGACCATTTCAAGTGAAGAAAATGACCTATCAGACAACTGGAACTTTGAACAGAAACAGCCATTGGTAGCGACAACAATGCTTAGCACTTGATCAACAAAAAATAATCACTAAAAATAAACAGAACCCAGAATTCCTAACGCTAAAATATACGTAAGAAAAAAATAATTGAAGTAAAAATTATTAAGTTCCTCCATTCATGGATGCTTGATCTAACTCATCATCAGTTTGTTACATAAACAGAACAGGAAACAGTACTAGAAGAAATGAATCACAGTTAGAATTTTTGAGCTAACAAATAGTGATGAGATAAATAAGAAGCATGCATCTCGGTTAACCAAATCAAATTTGCATAATTTTAGATCCTGCAAAAACGCAAAAGTAGTCGAAAATTTCTTACTTTATGGATCAAGCCCGTTTCTTGTGTAGACCATACTAAAATTAAGCAAAATATTCACCGTTTGATGTAGTTGACAAATTCTGCATCAGACACGGCAGAGAGCTTATCAGCTTGGCTAATAGCATCATCATCATCAACTGGAGCAGGAAGATTAAGATCTATCAAACCCAAGTTATTGTCTCCAAACTTTGTGGAACTTCTTACGGGAGTTCTTGAAGAAGCTGCTACACCAATTACATGAGATCTTTTGTGGCCACCAAGAGCTTGCCCAGATGAAAATACTCTAAAACAAAATGGACATTCATGGGTTTTCTTCTCTGGCAGAGAAGTAGAAGCACCTGCATTTTCTGTTGGCTCCAAGTTTGGTTCCTTACTTGGTGTGTAAACTTTGAGTTTCTTGTGACTTGCTCTATGCCCACCTAAAGCTTGATAAGATTTAAACACTTTGCTGCATGTTTCGCATTTGTACTTCCCTCTAACTTTTGTCTTGCAAGATTTGAACTCACCAGAATCATCTGTTCCAGCTTCTACTTCCCCTTCAATTTCCAGTTCTTCTTCCTGATTCTCTTGTTCTTTTCTCTTCCATCTGTCTCTTGAAAGCATCATAAGACAGAAAGCGACATCTTCTTCTGTTGTAGTGTCAGAAATTGAGCTCACCGGTTCAGGTTCATGACCCGATGATGACTCGGCTGCTGCCTTAACAGTACCCATTTTCTGGAATTCAAGCTTCTTTACTATGTTGCTGTTCTCTTGTTCCTGTCTTGATCTTTGCTGGTGATATAGATGGTGATGATTCTCTAACAATCTCTTAGTCCTCTTGGATCGTCTTCCTGTTGGGTTCTTGGATGACTCGGTCTCACTTTCTCTATCTTGAAGAACAACAGAACCAGCATCAGCCGCAGCAAAACAGAACTCAGGATCTACCAAACGAATGCTTCTTTTGGGGTTCTCTCTGAGCCCGTAAAAAGCACCCTTTTCTTCCTCCTCCTCGTCCTCCTCACCCTGTACTTCTTCTGCTTCTTCCTCTGAGGATGAGATTGATTCAGTATCTTCACTAACTTCAATTTGTGGGAATTGATCTTCCAGTTTTGGAGGAACTGGAAGATTCAACAAATGAGACCTCATGTGACCACCTAAAGCTCTACCATTAGAGAAACTTTTGAAGCACAATTTGCACTTGTGCTTTTCCATTAACTTGAAAACAGAGCAAAGGAAACAGAGATTTTTCCTTCTTTGTGAAAAAAGATTGTGACTTACGGATTTTTCTTTTTCTATGGGGGAAAGAGTTGTAAAGAAGTTGAGGAAAAGAGTGGAAACTTAAAGGAGTAGGTGACAAGCATTCCTCCACCAAGAGAGATATATACAAAGATACAAAATAAATAAATATTATTTTTTTAAAATAATTTTTATTTTTATTTTTATTTTTTGAGAGGAGTAATTGATTTTCTGTAAAACGTTATATATTATAACATTAAATAAAACTTAATTAAAGCTCTTACATGAAGGGAGAATGAGGGACATGTAACATGCGAGGCTTGCCCGTTTCTGAATTTATTCCCAACCATTCTTCTTTCAACCTTAACCTCTCTTTTGTTTCCCAACTTGCCCTTTCTACCTAGCGATACTCAAAAATGATATAAAAAAACATATTCTCATTGGAGTGGTTTAAAATTTTGTTACTCTCAAGCGTTGAAAACAAATCCCATACATTAATTTAGTAAAACAATAAAGGTAATTTAGGTCTAAAAAATAAATAAATTTACCAAAATAAACTGTTTGCTTATTTGTACCAGTCAAGAAAACCGATGGGTTTGTTGTAACTATGAGACATAATATAGGACTCCACTTTCTTAACATCCTCGAGCTGTGATACTTATGATGTAACAAGCAAATCAGATCTCGTATTTTACAATCCAAATAGTAGCATTATTATTTATCACTGATTTTGATAATTAAATTCAGTAAATACTGAATTGGAAATTACGTTTCATATCCTATTATTATTATTATTATTTTCTTGAATCCAATAAATACGTGTGGGGTTCTTAGCTTTTCATAGGAAAGTTTCCTTTAAATTTGGATCTTTTGTTGAAATGTCTTGATGGGAAAAATAAGAAATGAAGGGTGAGAAATGAGTTATTAGGAAACTAACTCCGTCCCTTCCTTTGAGAAAGGAGTTTTCTATGGGACAGTAGTAAATGCCGTTTTGTTAGGGGTTGGTAGACCCAGTCCGTCTAGCCCTGGTACCACCCGTTTATTCTAACGAAACGCGGTCCATGAGGATTCCTTCCATTTTATGCGTTCTTTATGTGAGAGAAAATGCATCGCTTATTATTTTCTCAAATATTTTTTTATTTTAATATAAACATATTGAAATAATCTAAAATAGTTTAAAAATCAAAAAAATAAATTTTATAAGGGATAGTTTGTTGGATTATGGAGACGATCGATCTCTGGGTTTTTATTCACACAGCACCGTTATTAAGATTTAAAGTTAATTTTTAGCATAGAAAGGAAAATAATATATTAATATTATAGAAGCATTCTTGATATCTTTAAGTTTATTACTTCATGAATGAATATAATTAAGACGCATGCACTCAATATAATAAATTCAAAAACATATAATTTGATAAATCATATGTTAATAACAACAAGTAAAGGCTAAATCTGGAAGCTGATGTTTCTATTAGGAAGCAGGGGATAGATATGTGTGTACACGTATACAAATATAAAACTTTAAGGACTAGAATGCAAGAGAAATGAGGTTTTTGACTAGAATATAAGGCCTGAACCAACAAGACCTAAAAATACAGGACCTGGGAGTGGATTTGAATTTTTATGAGAGCTTCAAATACAAAATTAAGTTTCATGGCTGAAATATGAACATTTGAAATAATGGGAGTAAAATATAAACTCTAAGGACTCGAGGACCATATTGAATATTTAAAAAACATATCTGGGAACAAATTTTTAAAAGAGAAAGATCAAGATTAAATTATAAACACCTGAATTTAGTTTTTAATTAGGTACAAAAAAATAGTATATGCAAACACATATAAGAGCATCATCAATACCTTTGATTTTTACTTTTGCTTGAGATCACATGAACGGGCAAGAGAGTTTAACTGAGAGGCACAGAGGAGAGGATACTTTACTCTAGTCAACCCTGTAATTCATAATTAACTATACATAATTGTGAATTTAATCTCAAATTGAAACAACAGCTCAATGCTTAACCATGTCATTATTACGAATCCAAGACCCAGGATATTTTTTTTATTCAATTAAATACCATTTTCTTTAAATATTTTTTATAGATTTGAATTAAATAGATAAAATATTGATTACTTTGTGCTCTTATAAAATGATTATATTATAATTCAAACATGAGATTAACTAGACGGATCTTAAATAATTTATCACCACGATATGCTCTTTGGAAATACTCGGGACACGTCTGTATATTGTCTATGTTAATAATTTTATTAAACTCCAATATTTTTTTTTTGTTTTTCTTCAAAAAAATACCTCAGGGGTAAGAAGAAAGTGGGTATCAATAAAAGTGACAACTATCGTATAAATATATTTCTTGCTTTGTATAGATTAATTAATATGACTATCATATCACTCTATATATTAATTAATATGCTGATTACTGTATCAAGACGCCCACTATGCTGATAAATTGATCTGTCACGTGCCCGTATATCGAGGGGTCGCGTGTCCAAACTTCTTTTTTTTTAAATTTTTTCTTCAGGAAATACTAAAAATGGTTGAGATTTCTAGTTTGGTCTCCGATTATAATCGGTTCATGCGACAAATCAAGATGCTCTAGCTCAACTCAAGGCTGGCTTGCTAAGATGCAAGCTAACCACACAGACAAATTTATCAAAATATTTTAAATGTTCGATGGTTTTCATCTACGGACTAAATTGAATAATTCAATATTTGACTCAAATTATTTTGTAATATAAGATTTGATTTTCCAATGATGTAGAATATTGTTATTCAATCTTATAAATAATAAACAGTATTAATATTTTAATTATTTTAAAGGGGGTGCTGTGCGGTTCATATGAAGTTAGTAATTGACTTTCTTTCTTTTTTTAATTAAAGACCAGGTACCGCTGAATGGCGAGTGATTTATTTATTTATTTAAATATTTTTGTGTGTCTCTGTATATGGATGACGCAACAGTTTTGTGAAGCCGAAAACCATAAATTATATGGGACAATGCATGGTTTAATTGGCAGATAAATTTACAACATATTTTAATCGAAAACACCAAATCAATGCTTTTGATTTTATTTTTCCCCTCAACTCGAGAAAAATCAGAAAATTAGTATTATTAATAGAAAAAGGCGAGGAAATTCTATAATTCCAAAAAGACAGCTGTAAAAACATGCAGTGCTAAAACACGCTGAGCCAACTCCACCAGAACTCAGGGTTAATATAAAAAGAAATAATTGCTCGTCAGTCATTTCGTGAATCCTGTTGGATCCAATGGTCAAGGACGCGCATAATAGCCCCGTAATAGAAAGGAGAAAAGCTTCATTTTTACGATCACACCTTACATTTTCACGGATACACGAAAAGTATGTAATAAAAAATAGCAAATAATATTTTCCCAAATATATATTCTCAAAAAAATTACGACCCAACCACCAACAGTAAAAAAAGGCAAGTAGCAACTGTTCTCTACAGCCAGTGGTACTGGAGTGAACTGAAGCTCGCCTCAGTGCAGGTTAGCAGTAGAGACAGACGGCGTAAGCTTTCAAGTACAGAGTGGATCTCTACTGTGCATCTCATCATGTTTATTTGGCTCCGCATGAGCAGAGACCTGTACAGAATCATGCTGATTTGGCACAGCATAAACTGGCCATGTGTACGCCTACACGAGTAGCTTTTATCAGGAACATGGTGGATGCTCCAAGGACCCACCAACTGGTGAGATTATCCCATCAATCCTTCACCTTCATTAGCTAAGGTGAAGCAGCTAATCACATATTATTATCACTTGTTAATCTGATTATAGGTCGAGATCAGGATGACCAGTCGGGATTTCCAAATGATTGGGCATTCGAATTATTTCGATTGTCGGTACTGTTGATCGCCGAGTAAGGTGGGAGGAACTATAATTTGTTTTTCTCTCGTGAAATTGCAATACCATGCTCATCATATACCTCCAATTTATTTTTTTTTTAGCAATTTATACATAAATTGTGTCATATGTTTGTTCTTCTCGTACTGATTTAAATATTAAAAAAATAAACGTAAAATTAAATTCAGAAAGGAAGAGACTGGACATTTTCTTAGACTTATTCTTTGAAATTGCATGTATTCATGTAATTAATATTTTCTTACAGGTTTATTTCCTCATGGAATTTGCATTTTCTTAAGAGAAAAATATTATCGAATCCATCCTAACTTGCTATGCTGATTTAGCCACGACTGAATTAAAGACAAATAAAAAATATTTCCTCATGGTGTTTGATCAAAATTAAACATGCAATTAACTTCCCAGCATAAATACATAGCACACCCACAAATTTTCTCTCGATTCTGACTCGAATCCTTAATGTTATTTCAAAAAAACAAAACATATTTAGGTTGTTTGATTTGTACTGTAAATTATAGTCCCAGAAAAGTTGCGGTGACCTGCAAACTTTTAAAATTCAAATGGACGAGGTTCAAACGATGTATTTTATAAAAAGAAGTTCCACTGTTCAAATCTTTTTTTCCGACATTTTAAGTGTTTTAATATTATGGTGCAAAGTAATCTTTACATAAAAATAATATTTTAATATTTATTTTTTAAAAAATTGATATCAACACATCAAATTTTTTTTTAAAAAAATACATAAATAATATCTTTTTTTCAAGTAAAAACAATTTAAAAAGACATATTGGCATGCAAAAAACAAACACCAAAACAACAATATTGGATGAGAAGTGCTCCGTCTAAGGTGCATCTAACTTAGAGGGTGTTCGACATCATTTCTAAAATAATTTTTTAAAAAATAATCCTTTATTTTTTTATTTCAAATTAATTTTTTGATATTTTTTATAATTTTAAATATTGATGCTAATTTTTTTTAAATATTATTTAATATATTTTTCAATAAAAAATATATTAAAAAAATATATTAAAAAATAATCTTAACTACATTTTCAGTCGATCGATGAACATTTCATGTGAATAAAATTGAAATTCGATGTCCGGGACAACTATAGTCCACCATCAACAAAATCAAGATGTTCCCTCTCCCAAAAACAAAATTCTCAATAAAAAATAAATACGATAATTTTATTCACTGTCAGGAACCTTGAGCACTTTATATAGCACACAAGCAACTTCAGATCTTCGAAATCTAATCGTGATTATGTGAGGTCCCTCTTTCTGTTGAGAAATTAATTAGGTACAATTTAAACATACATGATTAAGTTGAAGGGCTCATAATTACTTTTGAAGAAAGTCCACTAGCTAGTCCATTGTCAAGAGACGAGTCTTTGGTCAACTGTTTGGGATAGACGCACTTGCTTACAATTCAGAGAAGCTTGCAAGTTCTCATTTATTTCACCCAGGTAACTTCCTAGAGCATGTTGACATTTACTAGCCCTTATTTTTTAAAAAAAATGTTAGGAAATTAAGCTCAGCCACCATAATTCCAAAGGGGGTTTAACTATATTTTATTATATTAAGAAATTATTTAATATGATATTAGACTTAGGGAGTCAACGAAGCACTGAAAAAAAGAGGTCCTTCTACACAGACCGTATGTTAACAGACCAAAACTACAGGGATGAACATAATAAAAATACAATTAGAAAAACCATACTAAGAGAATCTCAGGAGTGGAGGGACTGAATGAGATAAAGGGTGTAAAGTTACCTATACCCGGTGATCTGTTCTTCCTTTTCTTTTTAATCGGTGGCGAAGGGTTGCAAGCTGCGAAACGCAGGCCATGCTCTAGCCGCCGTGAAACGGAACAGACTTCAAAACCTATTTCTATTTCTATTGGATTAAAAATTTATTTCACATTTTAAATTTGAATTTCACTTACGAGGAAGAGAGTACAAGCTAATTATGATGGACTTGGGCTGTGATTGGACTGATGGGCCCTCAATCAGGAAATGGTATCGTTGCACCTTGGTTTTGGAGTCCGCGTCACTCATAATCACCACCGTTGCTTGATGAGAAGGCCAGCAGACATTTGGGATTCTGCTGGAGTGAGAGAATGATGCTACATCATCAATCGAGAATCATTCAGAAACAATCCAGAATATATATTTTTTTTATGGTTTTTAACCCGAATTTCATAATTATTAATTTTAAGATTAATTTTAGAAATTAACTTGAACATCTATATTAACCAAACAATCGAGAATCTTTCACTACTTTCCCAGTCTAACAAAACGGCTAATCTCTATTGATAAGTAAAAGAAAAGACCTTATTATTATGATGTGGTACATCTCAACGATCCTAATCGGAGTTGATCCTTGCTCAGTTGAGGGAAGAGGTAGCTAGCTAGGTAGCTAGGGCAGGTTGCCCAATCAACATGCCAAAATATGGTTGTCTAAGCTGGAAACACAAAGGAGTGTTTAGTGGCGGGTTCTCTATTGGAAGATCCTATGCATTTAGATAACAAAGTAATCGATTCCATTGGCGGTGACAGCTTGATAGCTCCCCAGGTGGAGGAGTAGTGGGTGTTCTGTGGCGAGTCTTGGCTTGTTTTCTTCAACTGAAGTCAGAGATACCATTTACTATTATTATTCTTGCCAAATAATCTTGATTGTTATGTCAAGATATATCGTGCATATCTTTATGATCATATATTCTCAGCACGGCATATCTTCAAATTATATGATGATGGCCAAGTTGAGAAGTGGAATAATTAATTTATACACGATTCCATCTTTCAATGGCATGTCTTTATGCATGCATGCATGTATGTATAAGCAATTAAGGTTTTTTTCTTGCTATTTTATTTTTTTAATCTAAATTAAAACTTAATTGACAAAATCTAGGATTCAATAAAATATAAATATAAGTTTAAGACTAATTTGATCTTCTTTCTTTTTACATGTTTCTTTTTATAATCACATGATTAAATTTTCTCATACAGCAAATATATTTTTAAGAGGTATTTGTAAAAAAAAAAACAAATATTCGAATAAGCTTGGAGGGCCATCAAACTATCATACAAATAATAAATAATATTATAGCGTGTCGCTATGGAACAATTGCTACTCGTATAAAGCTGTTTGGAGCATTTGAAATTGAATTTAATATCAAGATGTAAATTGATTTAAACTCCAAATAAAATTAAAAATCATAATAAATAAATAAAAACAAATAAAAGGAAAGACCTTCAAATTTGTGATGGTAATTCCAAATAAAAAAATGGTAATTCAAAAAGAACCTCTATTTCTTTTCTATAGAAAATCTATTACTTCCTATTACCATCTTATATTTTTATTATGAGCTGTTTGAGAATTTAATAGAAATTGTTTTTTAAATATTATTCTTTTATAACTATATCAAAATAATACAATTTAATTTATTTTTTTATAGTAATACAATTTGAAGCAAAACTTAACCAAACTTTGTTTGCAATGTAGTCACAAACATCTAGAACCTGTGTTGATCTTGAAAAAAAAAAAAACACTTGTAATGGGAAAAAAAAGACGTGAATAAATAAACTCTTGTGCCATGTATGCGTGCCCGAGTTCTTCATCGTCTGAAGTGACGATCGACGAGCTAGTTGGTATTAGAGTGAGCCCATTTCATGCTCAAGGTGGTTGTAGCAACTGAAGCAACCAGTACTGAACCCAGCTTTAACATCCGAAGAAGAAATACTGGGGCTAAATTCTGTGATATTTGGAAGAAGCAAATCATTGGGACTTTTACAGACTTTTCAGTATCAGGTAGTTGAAGTGGGGATTATGGTGGATACAGCCTTGTTTATCAGTATACCTTTAGCAAAGTCAATTGATTTGCTGGATGATACTAGAGAGATGTACACTTTTTCATTCGATTGAAGATTATTAAATTTTACTGATAGTATATTTGAATTTAATTTTATAGTCTAGTAATCTATATAAACATTTAATTTGTGATATTTTATCAATTAAACTCAAATCATACATAAAATTAAACTAAATTCTACATATACGCGTGGTTTAGCTCCAAACAAGCTAATAATAATACTAATCAAAGCAGCAGCAGGGCTCGTGTTGGACCAGCAAAAGACAATAATTATTTGAAGGGCTCACATTACAACCCGTTGGCTTTCATTGCAAAGTCAAAGTGTTACCGCTTCTGCTGTGATTGCAAGATCCGCAATAAGATCCCGTCTTGTTTGAAGCTCCTAGTGGCCCGCATGAGCTTGGGGGAGTTTGCTGGTGGCAACTAAAAAACTGTGGAAGGGAAACAAAAGTTATTATACCCAGCTCATATCATCGCTCTTTTTACAGGACTTGTATTATACATTGCATTATATGGATTTACCGGGTTAATATAAAATGATATTATTTTATGTTTTATATATAAATAAAATCAAACCATATTTTAACAGTTCGCGTGTTGAAAACGAGACAAAATCATAATAATTAGTGCAGGTTACAGCCACTCCTCTTGTATTGAATATATTCTTCATTAAAAAACGACGTATGGGATCTATATAGATTGGAGTTTCTTGATCCCAGAAAACAATTTGCAGTGATTGGTGTAACAATTATAGTTACAAAACTTTCTTGTAATTACAGTTTTTAAATACAAAATTGGACAGATGAAAAAAAGAAAGATTTGAAACCCCGTATTGGGTCTCAAAATTTTACAACTGGTCAGCTCTCACATCAGTAGTTGAACCAATCCCCACCTGCAACCAAGGAGACGAACTTCCACTAGTGCCCATGTCTTTTAACTCACTAAGTTTTGCTAACTTCACCTTACTACCTGCTTCATCATTCACATTCTGGACTGAACTATAAATATCATCATCATCATCATCGTTAGTGTTGTCTTTGGTGTCACGATGATCATTTTCATTTTGGCGGTGATGATTGTTGTCATCCTTTACTTTTGCACCAACTCTCGTCCAAGGTTGTAAGTAAATCTCAGTAGAAACCTCAATATTTGAAGGGTTTGAAACAGGTGGATGAGCAGGAAGATTGAGATCAAGTGTGAGATCTAATGGCTCAGGATTGTTGATAAACTTCGGTTGTTGTTGAATTTGGTCCAAGTGATCCTGAAATTGATGGAACTTGGGGAGAGACGAAGTGTCTGGAGAATTTGAAGTGAGCCAATGACACCTTTTATGGCCACCTAACGCTTGTCCTGATGAAAATACACGATGACATATGGAACATTCGTGCACTTTGGATTTCCTTTTCGAAGTGGAAGCCAATGGAGGGGTTGAACCATGATCGAATTGCAAAGTCGATGTCGATTTTGTTGAAAAGAACCCATCATTTGTGATGAAATCTTCATCATGATCAGCTAGGCTATCTTCCATACCGTGACCAAGCCGAGCTGCATAACATCCTTTAACCTTCTTGTGGCTAGCTCTATGTCCACCCAATGCTTGATGTGAATTGAAAACTTTCTTGCATGCTTTGCATTCAAACAATCCTTTAGAGACCCTCTTGGCCTTGTCCAATGGTGTCTTGTATTCCATATGAGCCATAAAATTCAACGGATTTCTTCGCTCTTCTTCTTTACTAGCAGATGCACAAGACTCCTCAGGCTCCGCTTCTAAGGGATCAACTGCTGCATTAGATAGCATCATGAGGCAATTAGCAAGATCTTCCTCTTCGCTTGACGGGCAACTTAGGTTATAATCGCCAACTTTAGCTCTCATTGATCGTTTTCTTTTCGACCAATTACAGCAATCCCTTCTTGGGGTTCCACCCTCCTCGTCCGATTCTGGAGAGGAAACAGGCAATTGATCAGCATCCTCGGACGTGCATTTTCCATGTTCAAGAAAAGACTTCCATGACAAAAATTCTTTTCCACAATTTTCACAAACCCTGCAACTCTTTAATCGATTTGGATTCGTTCTTAATGCATACATACGCCTGGTTCCAGGGGGCACATTGGCTCCCAATTTTTCTTCCCAGTCACTAGCAGGATCTTCATCTTCCATGTTGGCATTCTCATCACCTATACCGTGTGCTCTCATGTGCCCTCCCAGTGCTCTTCCACACATAAATCCTTTCTTGCATATTTTACAAAAGTGCTTCAAGTTTGGTTGTTGATCCACAAGCAAAGCCATATATTGTGGGGAAAAAAGAAACGAAAAACAAAGAGAGAAAGAAATGATGAATATTAATGAAGTACTGAGGTTAACTAATGACGGAAGAGATCGAATGGGGGTGAAGTTTGTTCTCGTAGCGAAACTTGTTGCAGGATTGTATGGTTAAGAGGAGTACTAACCAGACATGGCTTCTAGATATAGTCATGATTGGGAGAGAGATAAGAGTAAATAACAGTCGAGAGCATGGTGCCAAGTGGTGGGAGGCTAAGAGGGCTAGAGACTTTTTCTATAACATTGTGGTGGTGGTGCCACTGGTCAAACAAACCGAAGGAGCTTTGGTCCGTACGTCTGTGGGAGGAAGAGAGAGTGGTGAGTGAGGGAGTGAAAGGGGAAGAGAGTAGTGGTTCTAACTGCCATACCTATTCATATCCCTTCAATTCCAAGCCAAGAAAACTAAAAAACTCATGCTTCTCCCTGTTTGTCGGTTGGTTTAAGCTGCTTTTCCACACAAATATTATGTCATTTGTCTAATAAAACCATATGTGTGTTTGTTTCCACTTTTTTAGTTTCGAAACAATTCATGAAATTTCTGAGTGCAACGCGGATCAGTTTGGTTAAGTTTTTGGGTCTGCACCATGATAGTGTGTAAGAAGCTAGCTTCAAAGTCATATTTATTTCAAGTAAATTATCCCTAAATTTGTTATGTTATTTTTCATAAACACGAAACACACATTTCTTAAATTCAAACTATATATATATATAAAAAAGAAAAAGATAAAAACTTATAAGTGAAAAAAACAGCAGAAAAACTGAAAAAGAACTTGCGTCTCTCCCAAGCGATCATTTGTACGTATCAGAAATTGCTAACGCTTGTAATGAAAAGGGATTAAGAGAAAGTACTGAAAAAAATTGATATTTTATTTTAAATTAAAAAAATAATATTTTTAAATTATTTTGATGCATTTCTATCAAAAAAAAATTTTTAATCACGTTATTAAATAAACTAGTAATTAATCTGTAAGGTATACTAAATAGTCTCCACGTTATTAAATAAACTAGGAATTAATCTATAAGGTATACTAAATAGTCTCCGATTATTATTGCGTATCGACGATCTACATTGTAGAGCCTCGTGGTCTCTTCTTCGAGCAAGCTATTGTCTCTTGAGAACTGATTCCTCGCTAGTTATCGCTACACCTTTGACATTTTCACAAAGAGAATTCATAGATTGCCATGATGCTGTCTGAACTCTATATATGAAAAATAGTAAATGATTGATCCCTTGCTTTCTACATTGAAATAATTTCATTGTCCAATCAACGTACGTGATTACTGGAGATTTAGGCGAATATTATTATCATAAATTCTGCCTTGTAGTATAGAATAGTTTATTGTGAATGTACCAACTAGAACATGGATGGTTTGCTGAATTATCTAATTTAAAAAATACTTAGTTTTAAAAATATTATCTGAACTAGACATGATTATTGATTTAAAATTATACCAAAAACGTGTCATTAATCTTTTTAAAATATAAGTGACAAGTCATCCCCTCAAGCAGACATGTCATTTACTTCAAGGGAAAATAATTGAGAAATGCATCATGGTGTTAACAAGTCATTTACCTTTTACTTACGAGCACTTGTGTCACCACTATGTCATAACAAAAAAAATAGAAGGTGAAGCTTTCACCGTACACATATACAATTTTTAACTATTCACTATTGTAATTATGATTTTTATTTTCATAAAAAAAAAAAACTTCAATGCCTTCGGCGTTGGAGTATTTTCAGCAATAATAATATAAGTATCGAGTTCAAATCATTGCATATATTTTTTATAAAAATATAAAATAACTGAAATTTTATTTTTTTATTTGAGTTTATAAAATATATTTTTTTGGAGTAGGATTTTCTTGAATCCAAAAATAAATAAATAAATAAATAAAAATATAGTTAACACTACCCAACCTTCCACCTAAGTGAAGGGTAGGATTTGAAATTAATTTCTAATGCAATAAAAGAATAAGTTGACATTGTTAATGTATCTTTTTTACCATCATAAAAAAAATATAGTTATGAATTTAAAAATTAATGCTTGTGTTGAATAAAATAAATATAAAATCAATTTTTTTGTTTACTGGGCAATGAATAACAAGCAAATTTCTCTTTTATAAACGGACTTTAATACGAATCAAATGAAGTTTTAAACTAGAATAGAAAAAATAATAAGATCAAAAAGATAAAATCTCATGAATAGTGTAAGAAAAACTGTATTATTGCCTTACAGTTAAATTTGGTTGCTGAAATTTTATTTTTTTAAAAGAAATAAAATTATATTTGTTTTTGCAAAATCAATCTTAATTAAATATTGAGACATTTTAATAACCCATAAAATGAACTATCAAGTCGTGTCACTAACAAATATAATGTACAGAAATGAAATTAAAAAGAGAAATTTCAAAGATCAAAGCAGAAAATTGCACAAGATAAAAGAGTAAACACTATCGAAATCTAAAGTACAATTAAAACGAGAAAATTTGATTTTAATTACATTTCTGGTTCCGTGTGAGCCCGTGAGGCAACCGGTTCCTGGAGAAAAGCAACAGATCTTGTTCGGGAAGCAATGGAGTAAGTAGAGAGTAGGCCCGGACCTCGCTTTCCATATTTCTTTCCATTCCTCACTATCTCACTATCACTTATGAAAATTATATAACCAAATTAACAGTCTCATAAAAAAACGATTAACTTTCCATTGTAATTCAAGTTTTTCTCCACCTATTCTTGGTGATATTGTTTTCACAGCTGCTGCTGCTCTTGTTCTTCATTTAATCCAGCAAAAACCATGATTGGTTTTGTGTTGTAATCTCTGTAGAAGAAACATAGACGAGCTGTAAAGGGCATAGATGATGGTCTCCGATCTAGGGTTTTGGTGAATGACTGATCATTTGAGCTATTATAAAGGACTATTCAGGGATACAATTCATCAAAACATATGACAAATGGAAACTTGTAATAATTTAGACGTCATGTATGGACACGGATTAACGTGTGTATGTAGTCATACATAAAAGCTGCGGTGATAATTTCAACTAATTAATAAACTGTTGACTAAGAAAAACCATTGGTTGCTTCCATGAGTGAAGTGAGTTTAGTCTCTAACCCTTCAATTACAGCAATTAATTTTGCTTCGATTTAAAGCATCCGTAACTGGGTTACTTAAGTGGTGATAGTGATAAGTAAAGAAGTTTACTTGCGAAGTGTAGGGCTTGAAGCAATCAGTCCACTTTTCAGTCCTGGATGATCGAGACCTTTCACTGAAGATGTTAAATTGGGTGATGAACCAGCACTACCAACCACTACACCAAAGAGTGTGAATTAGCCAATGTTTTTTTTCCTTTTTTTTCTTAATTTATTATTCCTCATCTTTGCTAGCTAACCCCTCCAGAGTATTTCTTGGTTTTGGCTCCAAGATGGTGATTAAACTTGCAAAATAGGTTCTCACAAGCATTATTTTAATTATAAATAAATAAAATATTCATTAATAATTAATGGAAGATTGCTAGTCTAATTTATAAGTGGATACATTTTTATTTTATAAGAGTTTAGAGAGTTTAATTATATTATAAAGATATTATCTCTATGAGGCAAATAAATAGTCACGACTCTAAGTTAATTATTTTTATTTGTTTTATACCCAAAATCTTACTAAAGAGTCCTCATCTTTACGTATTTTCCAGTGGAATGCTTATGCAATGGAAGCTGAAAAGGTGCAATGTTGCATTCTGCTCGTGTCTGGAGTGTATGGCAAGTCGTAAACCTAATTTTATAGGTAGAGCTACTTTTTAATACCACTAAATTATTTTATGATCAGATTTTAAATAGGCTATTCCTGATTAAAACTTGATGTATTTACATTAAAAAAACCACGTCACCCACTCTCTGGATGTGACAAAATTTCACAATTATATTTTTTATATATATAATAATTTGAAGTTGTTTTTTAAAGAATTTTTTTATTTAAAAATTTATGAAAATAATATTTTTATTTTTAAAAAATTATTTTTGATATCAGCACATGAAAATAATCTAAAAACATCAAATATCTTTAATAAAAATAAAAAAAATTAAATCTTTTCAACAGCAGTTTTAAAATAGAATGCAAGATGATGCTGTTACGGAATTGACATGTGAAAACTCTCCCGTGAGAACGAAGAAAAGGACTGCATTTGGGAAAGGGTCCATTGGAATCGACACATTTACAATATTTAATTATTTATTTCAAATGGCTGGGCTAGGTTGTGTAGCCACTGGCGTGATTGCTTTGAAGAAGAGTTTTTTTTTGCCAGGCTTTTCCGCATAAAACAAGGCCGTGACTTCGTGGACCATCCAGCCATTATATCGGCTCCGAATTCAGATGCGACCCATATTATGGCAGCCTAAGTTTATGGCCGAGCTTTATTTAGGAGTAATAAGAACAAAAATATTTTACGATCTACAGAGATACAAAAGCCACAATTAGATCCAGAAATTTTGCAAGTATGATATAATATTTACTTTATGATAAATTAAAAAAAAATTAAGCACGATATATATAGTTTAAGGGCAAATTGATAATTTTCAGTTTGGGTTTATTTTGCCACTCTAGTTGATCTTTACTCTTAATATTTTTTCTTAGATTATTGTGTGAGATAAAATAGATCACATACATCACGTGTTAATGAAAACTAGTACGAGAAAATTGAACATCAAGTCCTCCATTTACGAACAGTCACAAAGGAAGTATTTGACATTGTATTTTAAAAATATTTTAGAAAAATTTTTATTTTATTTTAAATTATATTTTTTTATCATTTTCATGTGTTAATATCAAAAATAATTTAAAAAAATATCATTTTGATATATTTTTAAATAAAAAATATTTCTAAAAACAATCTCAAACATATATTACTTCCAAAAACCATCCAAATTAATATTATTTTTTTATTAAAAAAATAAATTTTATCAATACTCAAAATAAGAATGCAAACGCATGGCAAATGTCATGACACGTGAATAAGAATAGAAGCTAACCTGTCTAATCGAAAGAAAAAAAAGCGCATAAAGTCTTCCCAATCCTTAATTATAAAATCAAGTTTATGTGGTTGTCAAACTTTAGGCACATATTAGACCATAGAATGGAGATTTCGGACTTTATCCTCCTTGAAGTCTCATGGAGAGCTGTTCATAGTTTTTTTTATATATATGAAACTGATTTAAAAATATATTTAGTTAGAAAAAAATACATGTAATTAATATTTTTTATATTTTGATATAAAAAATATTTAAATATCTTTTCAAATAAAAAATATCAAAATACCAAATCTACCGGTAAAAGAGGAACATTTCCATAACTAAATGACAAGTCTCACACACACCGCTCTCAAATTGAAGACAAAGTAAAAAGTTATCAAAGAAATGCCCACATGATAAAGCTGGTCATTTATAATAATATTCCATGTTCCTGGGAACATTCATACACACACACACATGCATATGATCTGTTCCATATGGAACTATATATTTACCCGCTACGAGTACAACTTTCCGGCACCGATTAGCCACTAATTAAAATTAACCAGTGATCTGTAAGTTTGTCCGGGTACCCATCCAGCCGGAATTACACCGCTAGCCACTATGGACTTGCCAGACTCGAGAGACGTTAGCTTCAGAGAAAGTGGGGCACGTAAAACCGAGCCTGCGTCGAGTTTCCATACAGCGCCCCATGATTTTTGCATGGGAACCCATGAATCTGAATCCAATGCCTGTTTTAATTCGACAGATTTGAGATCACCATCTCCATCTTCGTATTCAACTAAAGTTGCAAAATAGTAAGGGTTTGATCCAGAATCCACACGAAAGGTCACCGTTTTGCCAGGCCAATTGCATGGGACCCTGCAAGCCAATAACGATGCATTATTAGACAGAAAATGATATTTAAAACAAATTGAATTCTGCAAATATTCTAATAGAGATGTTAAATAAAACTTTTGGAATTTATTTGGGATAAATAATCATAATGAAAAGTCCATGCCCACAAATTGTGATAATAAAATAATTCAAGTTAAATATAATAAACAGAAGACTTTGGTTGCTCTACTTATTATAAGAATTGACTAAGTGTGCTCAGGCTTTCTTTTTTTTCTTTCCCCTTCTTATCTCCTCCCCCATTCTCTCACGATTTGATGAAGTACCTTCGATGTTGAATTTGCAAGACTCCAGCATTGCGAAGTTTATCTTCCTGGCCAGATATTGCCATGGCCCCAAAAGCCGTGCCACTTAGATCAAAATGAAAAGATTCTTGGGCACAGGGACCTGATCCAGGACACTGATCTGTGATAACCACAGTAACTGGATTCCCTGAGCATGCACCATTCGAGCTCGACGTGCATTTCACCTAAGTAATTCAAATTGGACCAACATATTAGATACGGCGCAAATTAATGATATTTAACAGTTAAAAATTCAATTTTCATTCATGCAACTTGTTTAAAAAGTGCTTGGTATACATCGACATTAAATCAGCAAGTTTTTAGCAGAAATGGTCCACCTGATAACAAGCTCCACATCCTTGGCCTGATTTGTATATGGAATCGCCTCCAGCTGATATAAATGAGGAGAATGGTTCTTGCTCCACAGCACTCCCATAACCACAAGCTCCACCTACATGCACACACAAAAAACGAAAAACCTAACACACCCTTTTTAAAAATTGGGAAAAAAAGGTAGCAACGGTTCATTCATTCATAATATTTCAGTCTCTATTTCAAATACCATCACTTCCAGCACCAGTGGGACTACCATACCAAGTAGCCCCAGCAGGCGACCAATCAGAATCAGATTGTATCTTTGAGACATTGAAGAGTTTGGGATGGAAGCAGTGGCAGGAGTTCACCAAAACGAAAGCTAGAATAACGGGGAGAAGGGATGGATTTTGGAAGGAAATCATAGCCATAGTGAATTATGGATACTGTAATCAATAGCAATGTTGTTGTTTTGATGGTGGGTCTAAATGGAAAAATAGACTCGTATTTATAGAAAGCGAGCCCTGCATGGCGTCAAATGAGTGCAAGCATGAGTGGACACGTGGCATAACGAGATTCAGTTCCATTTTTTCAAGCTACAAGACAGATTGTAAGATTTGTAAGATTTGCTGCAGTTTGATTTTATTAATTCTTCATTAATTTAAATTTAAAGTACTTCGCTGATTATTTTGGCTGGTAGGTTTCCTTTCCCTTTTCTTCCTTTTTTAAAATAAATTAAATTAAATTTAAAATGATGCGTTTATATGAAAAGTTTTCTTGCAACATCACATTTTAATTGTTTTTTTTTTTATTCTTCCACGCGAATTTAATAAATGCACGTTGCCTACATTTAAGAAATTATTAAAATTATACTTAAATCTCATTTAGCTCTCAACGGTCTCATATCTCTCAATGAACAGCCGGACCCGGCCTCTGAATTTGAGTTGTGATCCTTCTTATCGGCTCTCTTTAATGCAAGAATGGCATCAGCGATCAAGACGGTTGCTAGTTGAGACGGTTATTCTGTATGGTGCGCCCACCAGGCCGTTATCATGGACCCATATTTTTAGCGGGTCCTACCATGTTTTGTGTACGTTTTCTTCCCATACGGTGACAAGGTTCCGTCTTCGAGGGGATACGGTTCTTCCTCGTAAGGATTTTGCAGCCGTGATTTGAAAGCGAAAAATGTTCGTTGATTTTGCCGTTAATCGGGGCTCTGGGCCGTTGAAGGACTCACCTGAATCTTGATCGAATGGTCGAAATGAACCCACGTATTTCCACGTGAGCGTCCACATCATTCGAAAATAACAGCACGTAATATTGGGCGGGGATTGGGGGGTTTTATTATCTAATAAATTGTGTTACTTGTAATTACACTAATTATTCACGTTGGTGACGCTATCTTGACATTTTTTAAAAACATTATTATTTCATTAAGAAGCTCGCTAGATTTGACTAATATGGTAAACGGAGCTTCTATTTCTTTTTTCATTTTCTGTCAATAATATAATGTTATTAACCCTATGAAAAGATTTATGGAATACATTCATTTCCGGGATCCCTTTATGGGAAAAGGAGTTTGAAGACATTGATGATATAATTATGTTTTGTAACAAATTAATTAAACCATACTATTTTCATAAATAATCAATTCTCTCTTATTTTTATGGAGTAAGATAAACATGTGGAAAAAGATTATTTTTTAACGAGGATGTTAGAATTATTTAGCCTGACTAATTAATTCTTGAAGCGTGCACAAACCGGCTTGATCAAAATAATTTCGGACTAAAATTTGCTATTGCAGCCTGAAACAACTAGTTCGGAAATATTTATAGCAATCTAAAAAGTATCCATCATTCTGTATTCTCTCCCCCTCCCCCTCCCCCCTCTCTCTTTTTTTTTTTTTTTTCTGTTAAATAGGAGCTAGTGCATAAAATTAGTTAGTTCAATTAGATGCAATGTGATGATAAAAAACTTAAAAATTACAAAATAAATTTTAAATTCGAGTTAGAACATTTATTTTTATAAAAAAAAAACTAAGATAGCCTGGTTTTATTTGTTTATTTTAACATATAAAAAAGTGAGAATTTTTTTAATAAAAAGAGGTATAAGATTAATTACATCGACAACAGTGATTTGATCGTGGATTCTGCAATAAATGGGGTTTTTGTTTTGACTAATTCTAGCATGAATCAAGCAAGAGCCACACGTGGCTATCGTTGTCAAGGCTAGACTTGGAAGAGAATTAAAAGGGAATTTTCTTTCTCATTCAACAATGGAAATAGAAGCTGCACATGGCCATCGTTTTCACTCGAAGAATTAAACAGGGCTTGCAATGTGGCGAGGGCGTATTCTCCTCATAAGAAAATAGCTGGTAGGCGACGAAACGGAAAATGCAGCTCCAAAACAATGTGCATGCAAGCATTCAACACTTGCATCGAAACCCTACTGGGCAAATTTTTAATGGATGAAGTAACTCGAGAAATTTCCAAGGGAGAAGCGTGATCAGGAGATGCCTATGAATGGAGAAATACTGCGAGGCAAGGGACTCCTACAATCACCAAAAATGATATTTCCGAGCCTTGTGACAGATGGAAAGTCAGAAAATATTGCGCGCTGATGAATCTTTTAAGACGTGATATAAATTAATATAAATTATATTCTAAAATTTTATTTAATAATTTAAATTTTTAAATGAGATAGTTATTTGGTATGTAATCAAAACTTTATTGATCTAATGATCATTAATTTAAATTTTATCACTTTCATTTTTTTTAATTAAAAATCAAGTATAATATAATATAAATTTGTACAAGTTTTAAACTTAGATATCTTTCACTTGAAAGTGTCTTAGAAAATAATATAAATTATATTCTAATATTTTATCTAACAACTTAAATTTTTAATTGAGATTTTTTTGTGGATTCAAGGAAACCACACCTCCCGAAAAGCGCACTTTATGGATCTATATGAGTAAATAAAACCCCAATTATTCTAGATTCTTATAAAAAATACACGTCTCGACTAGAATTTAAAATCTACTATATAAATCTCAAGTTTTTTTTTATTATTTTTAATTGACGGGATCGAGAAGCCCAGAAGGTTCGTAGAGCATAAATAGGTTTGCTTGCCAAAATCACGATGGTTTCCTTCTCAAATATTCAACACGACTAAACTAGCTCAATCTCTCTTTTCTTCTTCTCTCCTGTAGTGTCCATCTAATTTTAAATCATCAATGAGGTTTTATCCAATCACTAATATTTTTAAATTAAAAATGTTTTATTTTAACATAATAATAGACATTTTGTGACTATCAATCATAAATTCAAATCTTATCACCTCACTTTTTTTTATATTATAAGATAACAATGGATTTGTTTTATTTTTAAATTCAAAAATATTTATTCAAAACATGTATTAGAATATAATATAAAACTACCAAGAGCTAAGCTAACAACTCAAGACATGATAAAATCACAAGCTTTATCTTAGAAAACAGGTTTCCATGTGAAAGTAACCTAAACTTTCAAATTATTCTTACAATATTCTTCTTCGTTCAAGAATCGCAGCCTAAGTTGTTTCGACTCGTATGCAAGACAGTGTCCATCAACGACGCTATTGGTTCTTTGTTCTTTAGAGTTTGAATAATACGACTCATTTTGTACATGAATGTTGAAAATGTTAATAATACGGTCCGAGTTCAGAAGTGACGAAGAAAAATTGTTGATGGTTTGTCTTTGTAAACGTTTTCCATGACTAAGACATGCACCTTGAAAATACCTGCATGGTTCCTTACCGTTTTTCTTTCCCCGGAATAAAATTTGGATAGGTCTACAGTCTACTTCATGGCAGCTAACTAGCTTCTCGAAAGCCTAACAGTTGATGTATTTAAGGGTTTTTTCTTCTTTTTTTTTCTTTGTTTTTAAGATATTTTAATATAAAAAACATGTGATTAATTGTTAGAATTTAAAAAAGATAAACAATGGTTTTTATAAAATATAATAGTGGTGGTTACTACTTTGTCCTCAAAGAACGTGACATGGTGTCAAAAAAAACTTATAATTTGCATAATAATTTTTAAATTCAAATTAAGATGTGCATCTATTATAAAAGTTTGAAACAATTAAAGTCTTACAAAAAATAATTTTCAAATAATAAAATTCTCTTCATTCAAAAATAAAATAACTAATACTTAGCTACGAGACTGGGATGAGAAATCAGTTTGATTCAATACTTGAATTGCAAGTTGATCTGCAACATTATAATGAGTTTAAAAAAAAAATTAATATCATTTTAATAAATAAAAACTCTAAGGAAAACTCAATCGAAGCTTATAAATCACAAGGTTAATTTATCTATTTGAACTTGTTTTATAACTATGTTATTGCTCATTATTTAATGTAAATTCTGATTTAGTGGATCGTGCTCGTGTTCTATTTGTAGCTGGACTTCTGCTCTCTCTCCCCCTCCCCCTCAATGGATTTGAGCCCATCGATCGCGTGCTAAACATGAAACAAGAAGGCACAAAGACGCCCGTTGTTAATTTGTTGCTGGGCTCTCTGACTGGATCGGCTAAACAATACCATTTCTACCATTTCAATAACAAGCTCGATTTAATAAGAACAATGAGCTACAAGGGTCTCAAAGAGCATAGCCAGTTAGCAGAGACCACCGCTCCATTGAACCCCTCCCCCACTCTAAAAAATATAAATTTAAGAACGCTTAGTTATTTAAAAACTATATTTTTTTTCAATTATTTTTTTGTGTGTGCTGTAAAAATAAATTTTAAAAACTAAAAAAATAAAATCATACATTTTTAAGAAGAAGACATTTTGGAAAACATTCGGCACTATAAAATCAAATCATTTTTATGAAATAAAATGGGCTCATGTATTTGCCAAAAGACAGTTGTGTCCTTTTTCCACATCTAATCAAATAAACAACTTAATTAAGTGCCCGTCTGGGTGGGCGACCCAAACGGCGTTTTGCCATTTTTTTTTTATTTTATTTTAAAAAACGGTGGTTTGATGTTTTAAATCATTTTGATGTGCTAATGTCAAAAATAATTTTTAAAAAATAAAAAATATCATTTTAATATATTTCAGCATGAAAAACACTTTCAAAAACTACCGCAATCGCCCTCCCAAACAGGTCCTTAAATAAAATAACTTCTCTACTGCCACTTCTAAAAACAAACTAGAATCTTTCCCCAATCATGTCGTGCAACATCCTATTTATCCATCCAATCTTCAATTATATAATATACGAACCAATGTATACAGAGCCGTAACTGAAAAAAGAGAGAATAATATTATAATATAATATTGAGATAAAGTAAATATAATTTGACATATTTGAGAGTTTGTTTGAAGTTCTTTTTTAAAGTATTTTTTATTTAAAAATATACTAAAAAATATTTTTAATATCAATGTATCAAATTAATTTATTAATATAATAAAATCAATCTAAAATAAAATCAATATACTTTTAAATTACTGTGATGATCTCAAGATACACAAAAGAATTCCACACCAGAACACTCGTCGCGAGGCAAGAGGAGCAAGGGTAGTGAGAGATGGGTGAGGCGGGAGCCTGGGAAAGGAGCTCGGGTCACTGAACATCATTAGAGATTGCTTACTATGAAATAAAGGTGTGCTGACAGGAGACAAACTTAGTTGTGTTATCATTAAAGTAAAGAGATTTAGAGTTGAAAATGTGATTCCATGGTCGTAAACAATGATACCACATCCAACTATGCCTCAATTATTTTAATTTCAGACATCACACTACAGAAACCAAGTTTCTTCCTCCTTTCTCCTGCACCCTCCCAAAAAAAAAAAAAACCTTGCCTCCTCGATATTTTATTAGTGATCATGCATTGGGATTTTGAACACTGTTCGTCTTCATTCAACAGCACATCGATGGGACGCCTCCGATTATTGGATCCACCGTCAATCATGTTCCTTCTTAAATTATGGGCAATCCGTACATCGAAATTAGAGAGAGGGGTCCTTTTCGCCAACCACAGCTCCTTGTATTTAAAACAAAGTAGTTGCTTTTAGCCCCGGAATAGTGCGCACAGTGTTCTTTGATAGGCAAGAGATGCGAGTGTTTGATTCGATCTCCCATGGGAGCCTCTGCCCTTTTCACCCACTCGAGCAGTTGATTATTCTTGCAAATTGTGATTCAAGTCATTTTTCACTCGACAAATTACAAATTTATTTGATTAAATATACGCTTTATTTAGAGCTATCTTTACTGAGCATATTTTTAAGTCATTTTATTTCATTAAAAGTTATTTATAGAAAACAACTTATGAACAATGAGTCTGACTGGAAGTCAAAAAACATGTAAAAATAAACTCTAAAACCCAATCTAATTTCCTTTTCTCGTTTATAATACATAGATGGAAAGGATTGATGGGAAGCCAACCACACAATTGATGAATTTGTCATAATTATCACAGCTAAATCAATGTAACTCCTAATTAATGTGCTGTCATTAATTTGAGTCCTGAAGTTTGATTTTATCAATCTTACTCCAGTGCAATTTAACCCCTCTATTCATCACCATATTCCTGGTATCTGTACAATGGTATCCATCAAATTTGCATGTAATTTGTGTGTGCCTTTTTGTTCTTCAATTCAAAGTGCCAAAATAAATCCCAAATTCTCTTAGAGAGCAATTTTAGCATTAAAATTAATATTCAAGTGAAGAATTTCACTGTGATTTGATGCCAAAAATGACATTTAGAACAACACATTGGGGATAAGTAAGGCTCCATTTGTAGAAGAAAAAAAAACTTATACATCACATAAATTTCCTTATAAAATCTGAACTTTTTTTAATTATCTCTTTATATATTTTAAATTGTTTGACATAGATTAAATTTGTCAAATAAAATAGGGGTCATGAAATATACAGGCAGGTCGTCGGAACATACGAAGACACAAGCAAACAAACAAACATAGCATTATTTTTCTCTATGCATTACAATGGTACACGCTGCTAAAACATTATAAAAAATCAATGCGGTGCCCAATTCTCCATTAAAAACAAATACATTACTCTACATTATCCATGAATCCAGTAGAGTTTACGAGCAAGAAGAGCTCTAGTTCTCAGTTTTTTCGCATTTGATTTGTGTGCTTGTGGCGACTTCTTGCTTAGCTTCACCAGTATTTTTTCTTTCACACCAAGCTTAACAGTCCATCAAAATGAGGTTTATATTTCTGATCCGGTCAAAGATAAATAATCTATTTAGGATAAAGGGATTCACGAGATTTATTTTATTCAAGATTTTTAAATCTTAATAGCTAAAAATTAAATATATTTATCTGTTTAACTGTCACGTTAATCTCATCGTGTTATTTAAGCTTAAAAAATGGTAGGGTGCCATAGCCTGTCTTTGGCGATGTTTCTGCATGAAGGGATTGTACTTTTCCTTAATTGCTGCATATTAGTATCGATGTCTAGTTAGTTAACTATTCTTAAATTCTCTTTTCTGTCTCCCTTCCTAATTACTGTAAAGACAAAAAGGATTGTTTTAGCTTTAGATTATTTTTTTAATTTTTATTTATTGTTTTAATATGTTGATATAAAAATAATATATATATATATATATTTTTTTTATCATTTTAAAAATTAAGTTTTAATACAATTTCGAACACGTAATCAATAAGCTTATCTCATCTTCAAGTTGGTTATGGAATTGACAAAGTGGTAGATGACAGTGAAATGGCAGCTGAGAAGGTTTTTCTTCCAAAACAAGACAGCTAATGTCATTGTAGCGCATAGGTTCTACTGTATCACTAACTGCAGGCTTGGTTCAGTTTGTCGTGGATTTTTATGCTAATCTCATTAAAAATAACCTAATTACTTTCTTTCTGTGTATAACACAACAGGGATGTGTGACTTGGGTTGAAATTTTCAAGTCGTTTTGCGCGTACGGCTGCTGAATTCAAGTGACTGTGAGAATCTCAGCGGGTTAATGCCACCATTCTAGAACTTAGTTAGAACATGGATTTGATATTCAAAATTCTTTTTAATGAACAAAAGTTAGCAAATTGGTAGTTATTTTTCTCTTTCAAAAACAAAAATATACTTGAACATCACTCTGCAGCCTGTATTCAGTCTCACTACTACTTTTGCAGTAAAGCCCATGATTCGAAGAAATTCTGATATATTTTACACATCATTCTGTACAAACAAGAATTACTCTACCCCGTACCCATCATGGCAGGCAAAATCGCAAGAGCAAAATTACTCTACAACATAACTCGAGCAATTTGATTAAATCTTTTCTCTTCTTGTTGCCTTGATTTGATTTCTTCCGCACATCTCAAAGTCTTCTCTATATGGTATCCACCTCCAATGCTTACTTCCCTCTCTAAATGACAGCAATAGCTCTCAAAAACACTAACATTCACATGCAATTTGAAACCCATCGAGAACAAGAATTCAAGCTCCAGCCTGTTCATTACATTTGTTGTCAATCCCCCAACTCTTGCAAAATAAGAATTCCTGTAATTCCTGTTCAATAATAGATTTTTTTATGTCAGAGCACTGAATCTAAGAAGGACCTCAATGTTTGGAAAGCTGTTTGCTTACAATCCGGATCATTTCCGAAAATCATCATAAGAACAGGAAAGAAGTTTCAGAAAACAACAAGAAATAGAAAGGCAAAGATAGGGATCTCACATGTCCTCGACGTATTTAGAAGCCGCCATGATAGTAGTAATAAGAAGCCCATGTACATTTCTTGCGTTGATTCTAAACTCCGGATTAGCCTGGCAAAACCGATCAATGTAAACATAGGCAACAACATAAACTGAAGGTCCTGCACGAGTGTATCGAAAGATTCTCTCGAGATAAGATTGGATTGTCAAGTCTGGCGTCTCGTGGCAATCAAAGACTCGAGTTCTTGTATCTTTAGATAAAGCCCATGTGCAGTTCTTGACAATTCTTTCATTCCTTGCCATGGTTCTCTCAATAAGAGACGCAAGAACAGCGATGACTAGTGGGGTGTTTGAGTCATTTTGGTAGGAATAGGAGTACAGATCAGATCGGAGTTTTCTTGGAGAAATTGCATGAGAGGATGTGGCCATTAGAGACTCTGGCTCGTCTTCACGAGGCAGAGAAATAAAAAAAGATGCAAGTTCTGACTTCTTCCTGTGGAAAATGAAGGGTCTTGAAAGGATTTATACCAGAAAGATAGATTTAAAGTTAGGAACTGTCGGCTTGTGAGAGAGAAGGGGGGGGAGAAAAAGTTTTGGCCTTGCGAGGGTATTTGGTGGGCACTTGGAAATGACAAGGTTTTAGATGGAGGGAGTGAATGCCCTTACTTTTTTCTGTGTTTTTTTACTTTATTTTTTTAATCTTTGTACGGGACAACAGGAAAGTTTCTAAGTTGTTGCTGGCTCTGCAAGATAAATCGGAAAGTCCAAACAACAGGAAAGCAAAATGATTATAAAAAAAATCATTTAATCCGTCACTTTTTCCTTTTTTATTCTAAAAATTAACTTGTATTTTCTTATGAATGATGATTTCTTCCCTGTATTGTAGTGTAATTAGTGGATTTTTCAACTCCATAAAGGACCTAAACTAGGAATGTAGTGATAAATATTATTTTAAAGTTTTTTCAAAATACATTTAAATAATACTTTTTTATTTATAAAAAACACTTTTAGCATAAACAAGTAAAAAGATATAAAAATAATGAAAAAATGATATAAAATAATAAAAAAAAAGTTATTTTATAAATATAAATGAATAAAGAAGAGGAGAAATGACATGGGATTTGTGCCATTTGGAAGGAAAGATAGAATCATAATCATCTAGTAAAAGATTTTACTTTCTCCTATTTATAAAGCCAAAGTACAGACAAAACAGCTAAGCTATTGCTCATTGAATGATAGTATCATTACTGTACATATTTTGTCCATCTGTTGAGCTCACCGACAGCGGGCTTGGAATAGTAAGGGAACTAACGCGGTGGATACTTTTTAAAAAACAAAATATTCACGTGTTTGTTAATGATTTTTACCTGGATGAGCTTTGAAGATCATTCGAGTAGTTAATAAAAATATAAAAAATTAAAAAAAAATTCTTCTGGTACTTGGTTGATGAAATATCAGATCAGTCTAGATTATCCTGGTTCATGAAGTTTAATTTGTATTTTTTTATTATTAGATGATGGTAATATTATAAAATAAAATAAAATTTAATTCTAAATTACTCAAATACTAAACAATTTTTTAAAAAAATTTACTGGAATCAGCTTGTTAATAGGCATGGATGCGAGGGGTTTCACGAGATGATAGCGCTGCCAGGGGTCTTGGGCATTGATAATAGAATTTTAAGCAGTAATTGAGCTTTGTAAGAAAATATATATATATATAGGGATATTATAGGCTCGAGACTTGATATATTCATTTTTTATCTGGGTTATTTTTAACTCTTACCCTTTTGTTAATTGTTTGTTTTTTAATTTCACTCATTAACCTTAAGTTGTTAGATTTTAACATCATTATTTTTTAAATCATTTATTTTTAGGTTATTCATGTTTCATTAGTTGTTCATGGGTTTGAAAGGCTAGCCAGAGTTTATTTTATTTTATTTTTAAAAAAATATCTTTCAAAATAAAATTTATTGAGATTTAAATTTTATTTTATTTTATTTTCCATGGAGATATCATGTTCTCATGACTTCGGTTGCGTGCTTGATAAATTAAGCTAAATATACTCTAGTTATTTTTCTATTGCTTTATTTTAAAATTAAATATTTGTTGTTTGATGTTGTTATTTTCAAAAAAAATCGGATTACTAAAAACTAAATTTTGTGATATTTTATTAAATTTCATTTAACTTTTACTTTGTTACAAATGAGGTTGTAAAGATATTTTTAAAATATTAATGAGCATGTTTTTGCTAATTGTGCCTAATTATTTATTTTATATTAAAAAAATATTTTTATTTGGCCTACGACATAGTTTGGTCGGTGACAATGAGGGTGTTTAGCACAACTTCTATTTTTGTTTATTAAATGTATTTTTAGTTTGAAAAAAACATCAAATTATTTTTTTAATATTTTTAATGTGATGATAAATAATAAATAAAAAAATATTTTAATATATTTTTAAATAAAAACAAATAAAAAAACACAATGCATTATAATCTCAGATACAATCATTGGTATCTTCATCGTGGAAATATCCAACAGAAAGAGGACAGCTTTCCATTGGCAAGGCAATCTTGTAGGATTGTTGTGAAACTGAGGGATTTTTCTATCATTTTTCATTTCACTCCCAGGGGATGATTTTCTTTCCTTTTCAGAATGAGAAAACATCTAATCTGAGCCTCGTCGTTCAACCTCTCTGATTTTATTTTGTTTTTGCTTTTTTTCCCTTTTTTTTGTGTGAATTTAGGTTTTATCTTTGATTTGTTTTTTTCTACCCGGTCTAGATTTTTTATTTTATTTTACGCTTAACCCCTGGAGTTCGGAATCTGGGTTCGGGCCAATTGCTCGTATTATTTAAACCCAAGACGAGGTCAAATAGGTTTCGTTTCAACTAGCAATTTAGCGTGAATGAGGCCTCAGATCCGGACTTTTTGTACTTAAACTCGCCTAGCAGGATTTTACAGGCAAGCTTTCGGATGGCTGTCCTGGACCCACAAAGTTAGACGGCAATTAAAGATGAACTCTGCATTTGTGCCGGTGGAAGTCCAATGTGGCCCTTTACTGATCACACGTGCAATGGCTTGACTTGTCGAACGATTTTGCAACTTGCAGCTCCAGCCGTATCTCCCATTCTGTCCATGCAAGGACGGCTAAGTAACGTCCTCCTCTTTAATCTCCGAGTCTCAGTCCTGTCTGTATGCTTCCATTGGAGGATGATGAGGTGGTGGGTGGACGGACACATCCATGCACCCTTTCATGCCACCTTGAGATCCTATATGCATCGAGTGAATGCTCATTTCATGCACCTGCGTATCCATTTCTCACTTCTTCAACTACATGGAATGCTAGATTCAGTGAATCGTGCAGTGGCAATTACACTGCTCGCCTGACAATCCGCGTTTTGTTACGTAACTATTAATAATGCAGTTGTAACTATTTTAATATATATACACAGTGAGTTTTTTTGCAATTTTTTTACCCTCGATTTTTTCTCTCCAAAGAACATGAAGAGATGATTTCATTCATTTATTACATTCAAAGATCCCTAGAAAACGACATCGTGGACAATAGAGAGATTTTCATTTATTTGATAATGGACGGTGGAGAGTAGTCAAGTATGTGCATTTAATACAGAGGAAGGACCACCATAAACAATATACCACCCAAATACAAATAGGCTGTCTGGCCCGTTCAAAATCTGATAGGCCCAGTCGAAAACAAGCTAGAATTGAGAGGGCTGAATATCTGTGTGGTCCAGCTTCTGTTTTGGTGCACCAGACTAATATCTTACCGTTCATTTTTTTAACTGTCGGTTTATATTGTTTTTTAAAAATATTTTTTATTTTAAAATAATATTTTTTATTTTTTAAAAATAATTTTTAACATTAGTATATTAAAATAATATAAAGATATTATTTTTATTAATTTAAAATATAAATAAATTTTATTTTTTTTCATAAATATTTTTGAAATGCAGGATTAAACACCCGCAAAATATTATCAAGTTCGAGTTGATTTGCATGTATAGTATTCTAACAAATAAAACTTAGATCGATGTATTTTTTTTTAAATTAGTTTTTTTAGATTGATGTATTGAGTGATGTTAAAAATAATTTATAATAAATAAAATATATTATTTTAATATATTTATAAATAAAAAATATTTTCAAAAACAAACTTCATTTACCATTCTAAATAAATCACTAAATAAATCAGAAAGAGATGCTAGGTCCCAATATCTAACAAATAAATCCGAAATAGATGCTAAGTCCCAATATCTAACTTTCATCAAACGTGGCATGCTAAGTAGCCAAGGCAGACATTTACCAAAAATATACAAGTGTAGGAATTTTAAAGTAGCACTAGATACAATTATTAATCTTCAAAAATAAAAATAAAAAAAATTTGTTTTTGGGATATTTTTGTACTTCCGTATACTCTTTTTTTTTTTTTGTAATTATAATGCTAATGAAGTGTTTTGGTATTTATCATATTTAATTTTATTTTTTATTACAAAACATTATTAACGTACGCTCACTGCACTATAATAAACGAATGATATTTGCACCATTTGAGCAGCTTGTGCTATGACACCAGATGTTCAAACATGTCTTTTCATTATCTTTTTATAAGGACCACTGTGTCCTTTTCTTCAAATATGGTCCATCATGATATATGGTGGCTAAATCATCACCGGTGATAACTAATAATAACCTATGGTAAGTTTTAATTTAAGTCTATATTTAAGTCCTTGTTCTATTGATTTATTTGACAGATAGAGTTTTTATTTTAATTCTCTAATTCCCCTCTACAATCTTATCATTATGCAATAGTTGTTTTTAAATTTTAAGAGAGAATGTTTTGTTTATGTTTTTTTTTTTAATGATATTACTCTAATTCATATATATAGTTGTTTTATACAAGTGGGCTTTATTCATTTAAATAAAAAAATATAGGATTTTAAATAATATTTTTCACACGTTTATCCTTGTGTAATATTTTTTTTTAGAATGTTAGTCTATTCAATTAATTTCATTTATATTTTTTTTTATCTTTTATCGATATAGATAAATAAATCCAATAAACACAATTGAATAAATATCTAATATTAGTTCTGTTAAATTATTTGATGTGCATTCATCTCTCAATTTTTCTAATTCCTCTTTTGATTATTGTTAATAATATTTACATAGATGATCAATTTATATAATTTTATATATATATATATATATATATATATATATCAATATATACTTTAAATGTTTTCATGTTCAAATATATATCAACATAGACATTATTTTTGGAAAAAAAAAATATATATATATACACACACACACACGTAGGAGTGCAGGTTAAATAACAAGCTTATTTTTGTTTATCGTGAAACCCTTGTCGGTGGAATTATATGGATGCCTCACCATCAACAACTGTAGCTCGAAGCCTGTAGTTGAGTTGATGATTTGACACGACACCAGCCACTAGATGTATTTTAAAATTGCTATCGAGTTATGAAATGATACTCAGTGATGGTTTGTTTTTCTATTTTTACAATTAATTTATTTCAGTATTTTTAAATTATTTTAATGTGTTAATATTATAACTATTTTTTTTTAAATAAAAAATATTTTAATATATTTATAAATAAAAAATAGTTAAAAACAATCACTATTACATTCACATGTACACTCGTTTAACTTGAAGGTTCCATCATGCCCAGCTCGGTAAGTTGATCAAGAGCAGTTTCTTATGTAGTCATTTTAGCACGTCAATATGTAACCAATAAAAACTCTGATTTTAAACATTCTCAAAATAACTTGTAATTAAATTAAACGATTTTATTTTAATCAACTCAGATCAATTCTTTTCATTCACAATCAGTCAGAACTTAATAACCTTAGATTCATGTCTTATGACATGTAAACTTCCATCGTATTTATTATTATTTTTTTCTGAATACAAGTAAACTTAAAAATATAGTTTATAAATAATGAAAGAATAAAATCTTAATTATTTTAATTTTTTATAAAAAATATATGTTACGATTCAAATTCGAGATTTTATCTCAATTACTTTACTTTAGAGATATTCACAATTCTAAATATAAGAACTCTACAAAATCATTGTTTTGCACCAGCAGCTACGGCTTTAATCCCAAAACATAGCCACACATTACCACCTGCTACTTGACCATAAAATCAAGAATTAAAAAGCATTTTAAAATAGGGCATGCTCCAACCATCTACTGGTTTCAGAAAATTCAAAACCTTGGAGGTAAACAGAGTATTATGTTATGGGAGAATTTCAAAGAGTTTTAGGGGTGTTTGTTTTACATAAAATATCTTATTGCTTATAAAATATTTTTTAGAAATATTGATTCACGTAAAATATATATAACACCTCGCCACCATGACCTACACTGCCAACACCACTTTCGCTGCTGCAAATCTACCACCAACACCATTCCATTATAATCACCTTACCACCACGGCCGCCCCCACCACCATTACTTCCATGATACCACCACCAGCCTTGAACATGGTTGTCGGCTAGCCCGAAGGTGTTGAAGCTCTGACCAGGCCCAACCATAACACCTCCAGCTTATTAACTCAACGAAGCTACGAGCCCATTATTAGGGTAATATCTGGTTCACTTTTGGTCATGTAGCGATAGTAAGCTCCCAACTCCTACTCTTACAATTTGAAGGCCCGCTGAATTGTATACTGGTTTTCTGTAGGCCCATCAAAAGTTTTTCTCAAGTAAAAAAACACTCCCGTAAAATTGTTGCTTATCTTCGTTCCATTAAACCATATTTATAAAATCACCATGAACTTTAACGCTGATACAAATGCTATGCGAATCTCTTTCAGTATGTTGAATGCTAAATGTTCGATGAACCTATTTTTACATCCATTTGTTTGTTACATTATATTATCTCAAACAAACGATATGTTCATTCTGGCAAGCTTCATGAGATTACGATGACCTCAGAAAAAAAATAAATTGAAATAAATTATAAATTTAATTTTTGATATATTAAATATTAAATAATAAAATTAAAAATAATTAAATAAAAAAAGACCTAAAACATCAATTAGGTTTAACTTGTCATTTTTATTACTTAGATTATAAGACCAATGACCTTATAAAAAACAAATCAAAATAAATTATGAAGTTCAATTCCAAAATTAACCCCAAGTTAAAGGATGAGATTTAAATATATATCATTTTAAAAATAATATAAAAAATATCCCTGGTTAATCAACCATATTTATACCCAGGTTATAAGATTATACTAATTTTATAGAAAAAATAATAATTTGATTTAGTTTAGGTTAACCTGTTAAATTTGTGACTTTGATCCTCAAACCAAGATATCCCTATATAGCGCAAATACAAATAAATTATAAAACTCAATTCATAATCAATTATGTATGACCTAATGCTAAGCAATAAAATTTGTAAAACTTTTAATTAAAAAAATGACACAAAAATTAAGTCAATCAATTGAAGTTAATTCATTAAGTATTATTAACAAATCACGTGATAGAGATAACCTAATATAAAAACAAATCATGAAGATTAATTTTCAATCAAATATAATACTAAATGATTAAAATAAAAGAGAAAAGTCAATAAAAAAACTAAGTGAGCTTGTAAAATGCAAATCTAATGTTAAAAGACCCATTATTCTGGTTATAAAATGATCATAAAATTCAAGATATCTCCATAGAAAAAAAATAAAAGAATGAAGCTCAGTCCCAACCGATCCAATGTTATGTGATGAAAATAAAAAAATAAAAAGATGACATAAAAAACCCAAGTTAACTTGTGTCAACCCACTAACCATTATTCTCAAGTATTGAAAACATAATAACTTAATAGAAAATAAATCAATAACATAATTCTCAATGAACTCAATATTAAATGATGAAATTTAAAAAAAAATTAATAAAAAAAAACCAAATTAACTAGTTTAACTTGCTAAATCCGCGATTCATATCATAATATTAGGATAACCCAATAAAAAACAAATATAATATTAAAAAATATTATTATAGGAAAACAAATTGTTGACTCAATCCAATATTAAAGGTGTGAAATTATATATAAAAATATTTATTAAGAAATATTAAAAAGAAAATCTAGTCAATTGGATTAATCTGTTAAATTCACAATCCATTTCATAAGAGTACTCAATAAAAATATATTAAAGGATAAAAAAGTATTGATTGGAGACATCTCTTATTTTATTTTTGTTAACATTTTTCTAGTAATTGTTTTGTATGTGTGAAGGTTGATGTGATATGATCTGGTTAAATTTCCGATTTTTCTTTAAACTTTTTGTAGAAAGCTAGGCTTTTATGATACAGCAAGTAGTGATGCATATTATGTCACTTCCAGTAAATATTTTTCTTCTGGCAACGACCATGAACATTCTGCTTTCAACCCTACACCATCTAACGGGGCAGGAAAGAAAGTTAAAAGATTTGCTTTTGAAGCATGCAGTGAGAACTTGAGCTGCGCGCACTGAGCCAAACTCTCTGGAAATGAACATGTTTTTTGGAGCAGCTAGGCCAGTAAATTATCTACGGGGCCTAGCAATAATTTAAAAGGAGAAGCAGATCTGTGATAAAACGAAACGTAGTGTCATGAAAGTGAAATTAGCCAAAAGGACAAAATTTCCCAGGAGGCTGAAACCAAAAGGGCTAGATTTTCAACTTGAAGCATGTGGTGATCTCCAAGTCCAAGCGTCCCTTGCATAATCATTACTTCTTCTCATATCAGTAAACGGGGCCTCAGTATCGCTAAACAAAATCACACAAGTGGATGACCACCACGCTCACATCCAAACACTGAAATACATATCAAGATTAGCCTGTGTATTGTCGACTGGGGACCAGGCCAAGAAAAACAATAAAGGAAAGGCAAAAATATATGCAAAAAGGCATTCTATTACATCCACCGAGCTGCATCCACGGGATTAGGATTCTTCGGAGCATCTCTTACTGCTACAAACAGAAGCATTTGTGGTGCCTCTTGCACGCAAGTCTTTTCGCTACAGGTAAAAGCATTTGATGCTAAATCAGACTATCCTTGGTCTCATTCTAGAATTTGCATGTATAGAAGATGGTGAAACCTAGCATTATTGACCACATAGCTCTACATAATTACATGCATATGACCTTCGATATTAAACTTGAGCAGGTATACGTACATGTGTTCCACGAAACGGCAAGTCAACTCAGCATGTTCCAAAGTCTAAAACTACCAAAACATGTGACCTTTTACTTGGACCATATTACAGTCTAAGGTGGGGGGGTGCTGTTTAATTCTTATAATAATATAGATGAATATCTAATCAGGACATAATCAAATGATATATTAATCATATAATCAGGAACTTTACATTAATCTTGATCCCATGCATGTTGATTGGCATTGTAACTTGTAAATTCAACTTTAATCATAAAAAAAAAAACCTGAGCAAGATTGTGCTTGGAAATTGGCTTTTTCTTATGAAAAGGTTTGGAAAGCCCCGAAGGATTCAAAAGTATTGTTTTGCATGATAATTTGTGTTAGTAGACCGACGTGTGGTGAGATCTTAATATAAAGTTGATGCAATCGAGCGTCCAATCATTTATGTGCTTGTCTTTTTGCAGACACTTCATGTTAGGTGTCTCCACGTAGCAACAACGTGCTGGGCACTGTCAATATTAATGATTAAGTGGTCAGATAAGTGGGGGAGAATTTTTATCCCGATGACGATAGGTTTCATTTACCAGCGCTGCTCCCTTTTTTGTGTTAAGTTACTACCTTTTCCACCGATTTTCTTAAAAAGATAGGAAAAGAAACACAAATTCTGGTTTTGGTGGAATAATAGTTTAAAAAAGTATTGGTAAGATAATATAGTTTGAGTTTCTTGCTGTTCTGAATTATGATAAATATTGATATTTTTAAGTATGATAAAAGAATATTCTCAATTTAAAATAATAATGACTTAGCATGAAAAATAATCTCATACTTGGCATGAATCTGACCTTGTCGGGTTTCACCTGGGTGGTTTGGTTGGATCAATGCAGTGATTGCTCTAATATAGTCAATATTAAAATAATTCAGAATAAAATAGATTTGTGTTCTAGATTGACATGTAAGATCAAACATGATTTAATAACTATGGATTTGACCTAGGAAAGGTTAGAGCTTGGACTCTTAAAGTCGGATGCTGTATTTCTTTTTGGAAAGGGCACCTAGAATATTCACCAAAAGCCTATATACTAATCAGAATCAATTTGTTTGCACTCCACATCGAGATGGTGCTTAATTAAATTTATATACCATAACTCTCTGATTTGCTTGAATGCCTTGGGGTAGTCTGTGCAGATGGAAATATATGATCTACACATGGTTAATAACGAGCTTAAATTCCTGCTTAATTTAGACAGATCAATGCAGAGAATCCCCAAAATAGTATGCACAAAGTGGTAAATCACTACGCTTTGTCCTTGTAGTGCCCGTTTGGCTTTGTGGTTCAATCCACGTTTGAGAAAAAGTTACACGCTGACTGTTTGGTAATATTTTGAAGCGGGAGTAAACCACGCTAACAGTACATATGGCCCACCATTTTTGCGTTTGAAACCAGGGTTTTGTATGCAGCATGTCCAAGTTGCTTTTTCAACTTTTCTTATTCCACCGACGCCCAGAGTCTTCTACTTTTCTTATTCCACCGACGCCCAGAGTCATCTACAGACCAGTAACCCATCTTTGCAAACTTGAAAAAATTTCACTTCTCTTTTTATCATCCTTTACAGACTTGCGAAACCAATCTCTCCCCAAACCTTGCAAACTCTGACTTCTGTGTATTTTCATTTTTTTTCCAGCGAACCCATCTTCCCAAATTGCAAACCCATCTCAAAGACAGACCAGCAACCCATCTCTGCAAACTCGTAAATTTCACTTCTCCTTTTATCATCTTTTTCAAACTGGTAAAACCCAACTCTCCCCAAACCTTGCAAAATCTGACTTGTGTTTTTTAATGTTTTTTCCAGCAAACCCATCGTCCAAAATTGCAGACCCGATCGAGCTGCTCCCCCCTTCTCGTTCACAGCTGCTCAGCCTGACCCTCACCCTCTGCTCCTCTGTCTCCCTCACAGCTGCTCCAGCCTTCGATCATCGTAGTCCTCACCGAGTCTGCAACGGATCGTCACAGCCCCGGTAACTCTTTCAGGGCAACAAGATCGGAGCACCACCCAACCAAAGTAAGGTTTTCTTGCTGTCAAGGGCTTGATTTTTTCTCTCATATGATGCGTTTGTGATGTTAGGAGCTGCGATGTGTGTTGTGACATGTTTGTGAACACTGTGATGTTATGGGTTTGTGATGAATTAGAGGAATTAATGTCCAATTGTGAACATGATCTCGTGTTGCCTGGGGTTGTGAAAAACTACTGAATTCTGTATGAAATTGCATCTGTGAATTTATAGCAAATAAGAGGTGGAGTTGCGAGATCATGGTTTGTTGTCTGTGAAATATTTGATGTGAAACAAATACTTTTGTGTGAAAATCAATTACTTCAAGCATCTTTTAGTTATACTTACTGCAAGATTCAATGTTATCCTTGAGATGCTGAGGACTGCCTTTTATTGTTTTTGGGAAAAATTACACTTAAGTTTAATTTTGTAAAAATATTTATATAGTAGTATTTTATAAAATCTGGCCGAAAAGGTAGACATGATTATTTTTCAGGCTGTTTACGTAGTTTAATTAGTGGGCATGTGTTTGTGTAATTAAAGAAGCATGAAAATGACCATATTTTTGAATTAGTTGGGAGACAACAATGACTATTGATGTTTTTTATATCATACTCTAGCCTATGTAATATGGATAAAAGGGTGATAATAGAAAATATATGACTATATTGATGATGGTTTGATTAAGGATTAAGGAGTAAATATTGGTATTAACATTTTGGACAACCTGGTGTTTGTAGGAAATGAGGGGTTTAGAGGTTATGGGCAATGGATTCTATTTGAAGAAATGACATATTGTTTGTCAATATAGATGACACATCATCCACTTCATTTTTTTTATTGAAATTGTATCTAATTTATCAAAAGCAAAATAGTGCTTAAGCAAATAAACTTTAACCTTGCAATCCCGTGTGTATTTAAAATCTCGGTTTGGAGTTATGAAGTGTTTGATATTTGTTATCTTGTCTTGTTAGTTATGAATGTAGTATGCACTGATGCGTATTACCAATTACCAATTTATAAAATGCAGAGATAGCTAATGGAAAATCAGAATGGACAGGATTTTGAAGGCTCTGTTTTCACATTTATTACCTCTCTTGTTAGGAAAACCTGGACCTTTAACGATTAGGTCTTAAATTGATGATTCATGTTTTCAATTGTGTTCATATGTAATGGATTGCCTTAAAGTTTGTTTACTGAATTTTAATAAAAAGTTGTTCAATAAATTGACATTTATGTTCATATGTAATGGATTGCCAGACGTGGCCAATGCAATTGAATTGTATTTAACAAAATACATCTTATGTTCACCTAATTAATTATCTTACCCGTTGCCGGTTTTATATGATCAGCACCAAGTTTTTTTGAACATAAGCGAAAATGTGTTTTTAACGATACAATAAAGACCAAAAGCATCTAGTTAATTGTCTAACATGATTTACAAAAAATAATAATAAATATTATTAAATTGACAATCTCATACTGACATTGAATAATTAATTTAATTGACATTATTTACAAAAAATAATAACAATAAATAAAATTAATAAATTCTTTAATAAATATAATTAAATTGACAATCTCATACTAATATTGAATAATTAATTTAATTGACATGATTTACAAAAAATAATAACAATAAATAAAGTTAAGAAATTATTTAATCAATATAATTAAATTGACAATCTCATACTGACATTGAATAATTAATTTAATTGACATGATTTACAAAAAATAATAACAATAAATAAAGTTAATAAATTATTTAATCAATATAATAAAATTGACAATCTCATACTGACATTGAATAATTAATTTAATTGACATGATTTACAAAAAATAATAACAATAAATAAAGTTAATAAATTATTTAATCAATATAATAAAATTGACAATCTCATACTGACATTGAATAATTAATTTAATTGACATGATTTACAAAAAATAATAACAATAAATAAAGTTAATAAATTATTTAATCAATATAATTAAATTGACAATCTCATACTGACATTGAATAATTAATTTAATTGAACCGGGAAATATTTTTTTAAGAAGACAAATCAAGATTTAACCCAGGAAGACAAATAGAAATTCGAGATGATCTATGCTATGTATCAAAATTAGAACAAAAACGCTAAATAAATCAAATAAGAAAATATTAGATGCCGAAATTAAAAACAAAAAGGTAATCACAAAAAATTATAACAAAACAAACAAGGTGCATGCACCAAAACTTTAGTTTATTTATGTCAATGGTATTTCATGTATTATTTATCCATTAGTTCCTAAATTAGTTCCTTCATAGCATTTAGTGTTATTCCTAATGTTGTGTTGATATGTTTTTGGTTTCAAAGTTGTTCGCGGTATCATGGATAATTTTGAATCTATGGATAAAGCTGCTTGGAATAGAGAAATGTTGCATATCTTTTGTGATCTATGTATTAAAGCCATTGACATGGGAATGAGACCGAATACGCATTTCGATAAAGCTGGGTGGAAATTTATTTCAACATCATTTAAAGAAAAAACAGGTTATGCATTCACCAAAACGCAGTTTAAAAATAAATGGGATGCATGTAAAAAAGATTGGCGAATATGGATGAAATTGATTGCTGAAACTGGTGTGGGCTGGAGTAACGAATTAGGAACAATTGCGGCTAGCGATGAGTGGTGGAAATCGAAAATTCAGGTAAATATTTGTTTGTCTTACTATTCCATATCAATTGTAATGTTTTGTTCATATAATTCACAAGAGAACTATTTATTTCATGAAGGAAATTAGGGGCGCGAAAAAATTCAGACATGCCGGTATCGAGCCATCATTGAAGTTCAAATTTGATAGAATGTTCTCTGGCGTAAGCGCTACCGGACAATATGCATGGGCACCATCGTCTGGTGCAGTTGGTGGCGATGAAGTCAATTTCGAGACATTTAATGTCGGTGTCGAAGGTGCTGATTTGGAAGAAGGAAGCGGGGATTCAGAGGAGAATGTCAATGAGGATTCTCAAAATCCTAATCCTCGATGCATGGGGGGGGTGCATATGTCAAGTAGTTCTAACACAAAGAGTAGTGGGAAAAGAAAAGAACGAGAGCACCCAGACCCGAGAGCTAGAAAGAAAAAATCATCTGGAATTGGTGCTCAACTAGTATCACTGCAGCAACAGCTTCTTGACAGCATGTCCAGTAGGAGTGATTCGAGTTCTGCGAATAAGGATTTGCCAGGCTGTAGTATTGCTGAGGTTATGGCTGAGTTACAATTAGTGCCTGGTGTGACAGATAACGATGATTTTTTTTCCTCGCTACTGAGTGTCTACGTTTGCGAAGAAATAGAGAAATGTGGGCAAGCATCAATAGTATTGAAACAAAATTTAGTTGGCTTAAACAAAAAATCTCCCAACGAAAAAACATTTAACTGCAATGCTCTTTCTTTGGGTCAGACTGTTTGGTTTTTATATATGTCTACCTTAGGATTGTAATGTAAAATATAATTTGTTGAGTGCTACTTTTTCTGTTACGACTTTCATATTGAGTTATTTCGGTGTTATAAAAGATATTATTTTATCATAACATCTTATACTATGATTTAAATTTTTTTATTTATCAAATATTATTGTGTTCATTGTTATGGATGAATGTTTGTTTGTACAAGTGAATGAAATTATTGTAATGAATATTAAGAACATGATATTGTTTGACTATGCAATTTGTCTTAAAAGAAACAAAGCAAAATGTAGATCTTCACTCAAAGTATTTTATGTCGACAGGTTTGCACTTGTTTGGTATTGCTCTGCTGTTGCCAGGTTTGCACTTGTTTTCTGTTCAAATACTCAACACAAAGTGTTTATATGCAACACTGACATTTAACTTTATTTATTTCTAGTGTTGCTACATATGGATGATCCATATTTTAATGCTCAATTTAGTGGAGTTTTTGAAGATGACAATGACAATGTTATGGATCATGTTGTTGACGACATAAACTATGGTGGTTATGAAGGTAATAGTAATGCAAACATTGATGATGAAACTTGTGATTACGAAAATTGCGGTGGCGACGACAACGATGACGGCGACGACGATGACGACGACGACGAGGACGACGACGAGGATGACGACGACGAGAAGGACGACGACGAGGAGGACGACGACGAGAAGGATGATGATGCTAACGACGAGGACGAGGACGATGCGGACGACGATGACACAAATTTCATACATGGGCCATGTGATGAGAAAAAACTAATTAGATGCACGGCTGGAGCTATAAACCAATATTATATTAATTATATCCATAAAGAACCATGCATGGTATCATACAATACAGGGATGCGTTGGTTGACTGAGATTTTACGAGGTCATTGGAGACGCTGTGTTAACATGTTTAGGATGGACAAAGACACTTTGCTTAGCCTATGTAATGATTTGGAAACGCGTTATGGTTTAAAACCATCACGAAGGATGAGCGTAATTGAGAAGGTAGGGATGTTTCTATTTACACTTGCAGTTGGGGCGTCAAATCGACATGTACAAGAAAGATTTCAACATTCAGGTGAAACTGTAAGTAGGTGTATGAAAGAAGTCCTTAAAGCTGTATGTTTGTTTGCTGTAGATGTTATAAAACCAACAGATCCTGAATTTACCGACACACCAATACAAATTGCGATGGATCCTAGATTTATGCCACATTTCAAGGTAATTATGCATGTTCATATTACATATATTTCGAATGAAATTCTTTTTTTTCTAATATTTTTATACTAACTCTGTTTTTTGATGCATGTAGAACTGTATCCGTGCAATTGATGGGACACATGTTCGTGCTACCATATCAGCTGAAAATCAAATTCCATTTATTGGTAGAAAAGGTGTCCCAACACAAAACATCATGGCGGCCTGTAGTTTTGACATGCAATTTACATTTGTCTGGGCAGGATGGGAAGGTAGTGCACACGATACACGTATTTTCCACGAGGCTATTGACAGTATGATTATCAACTTTCCAAAACCTCCTGAAGGTTGTGATTTATTATATGTTACAGAGATGTTAATTTCAATCACCTAATATTCTGCTTTTATTACTGAATTAATGAAAACGGTTGCATGTCGTTTGTATTTTTAGGAAAATATTATTTGGTTGATGCTGGATATCCAAATGAGTATGGATATTTAGGTCCATATAGAGGGGAGCGGTATCATTTACAAGATTTTCAACGTCGTGGACAACCAAGTGGACGTGAAGAGGTGTTTAATCGTGCACATTCATCACTACGTAATGTGATAGAACGAACATTTGGAGTATGGAAGCAAAGGTGGAAAATTTTACAGAGCATGCCACCTTATCAATACAAAACGCAAGTTGAAATTGTTGTTGCGTCGATGGCACTTCATAACTTTATTAGAAGGACATCGCAACATGACGTTGATTTTGTTCATTATGATTGTAATCCCAATTATATACCAGATGATGTTTTACCAGATATTGTACCACGAGACAATAGTCAGGGATTGCAAAGGCCTTCACGTATGGATATTGTTCGTGATAGCATTGCAAATAGTTTGATGAACAAATAAAAAGAAAGTTTCAATTTTACTTTACTTATTCCTTACATTATAAAAATATGATTATATATATATATATATATATATATATATATATATATAGAGAGAGAGAGAGAGAGAGAGAGAGAGAGAGAGAGAGAGAGTTTTCTAATTGTGTGTATATGTTTATGCTCTTCACATTCATTTCACAAGTAAAAAGCTACATGCAAATTTAGAGGGTGTTTGGGAGAGCTGTTGCTGTAGCTTTTGAAAGTGTGTTTCGTGCCGAAATATATTAAAATGATGTTTTTTTATTTTTTAAAAATCATTTTTGATATCAGCACATCAAAATGATCTAAAAACACTAACCGTATGTTTTTAAAATTCAAAAAAAAAAAAAAAATGGACCAAAAGCACCCAAAAGCGCTTTTAGGTAACCAAACACACAAAACTGCTTTTTTTCAACCTCAAACTCAACCACAGTTAACCAAACACTTTATGCTTATTTTGAACGAGCTTAAATTCCTGCTTAATTTAGACAGATCAATGCAGAGAATCCCCAAAATAGTATGCACAAAGTGGTAAATCACTACGCTTTGTCCTTGTAGTCGATTAGAAATCCAAACGTATTACAAAATTTAAGTTTGATATCAATAAATGAAAACTTAGAAAAAAGGAAAATAATTAACAAGACGGTCATACACTGCCTGAAATAGCACCAGCCTTGTTTCGTGACTGATCTGTGCAGCAAATAAATCAAAATAAATAATATCTGCCTCGTGTATGTGTGTATATATATATATATATATATATACCATTGCTACCAAATATAGAATCACATCCATAAGCAGACCTTTTTGCCTGTCTGTGGCCGGCAAAGACTTCGTCTGTAAAATCCATGAGTGAGCGCATACATAGCATTAACTAGCCCTTAGAATTAGAAGCAGGAGGTTGTTGATGTAGCTGCTGGTACATGGCAGCCATCCTGCTGTAAGCATCCATTGTCATTGGCTGCACCAAAAAAGTGTGGTCAACACATCGAGTTCCAAATCATGTTTGAAGCCCTAATAATAATCTTTAAATTAAATCCAGATAGACACTTCTAGAACTCTTCAACATGAGATTGCAAAGTTTATGCTGCTTATAATAATTACCTGTGATTGGCATGCAAGGAACGCAGAAAGTGGGTCTGCAGCCGTGGTCTGTAACCGGTCATGACCACCAGAGCCATCCCATGTAGTCATAGGAATGAAAGCGGTGGGGTGAAGTACCGGAGGAATTCCTGTCATGCTAGAACGAGCGGCGATTGTGTTCATGTCCATGACACCCATTCCCATTCCCATACCGGCCATTCCCATGCTCATTGGGGCCATCATTGACATCTGGAGTTGCTGTTGCAAAGCCAGCGGCAACATCATTGGCTGCATATTCATTCTGCTCATCATTTGTACTTGTGCTTGCAACTGTTTCAAATATTCGATCACCTCATCAAGCATTGAGGCTTTGTCCGTCTAACACAAACAAAGAAAACGTATATCAAGAATTATATATATACGAATTAATACTGTAATCATCTTTCATTCAAATAAATCATCTGGTGCCAGGATTTTGATTGCCAGAATAAATGAGGCGATGAAAACAAAAGTGAATTGAAAGCATGCATAATCACAAGCTAGGACACCAGGGCATGCACAAGTAGAAGGATCATTTATGTGGTATAACAGGTAGTGCAAGTAGAAGGATCATTTATGTGGTATAACAGGTAGATTTCTTCTTATCAAACAACCCTCTGTCCCTCTGTCCCCATATCGATTTGGGTATGTGGACTAGGATCACTTGATCAGTGTCCCAAGATACTCTAAGCCACTTGAATGTGATGGACCACATTTATACCATCATGACCTGTTTGTCCGTTCTGCGTGTTTATTATTGAAGCTATTACCGCAGCTGCATTATAAGACTAAATGTAGAAAGACCATTCATACATGCACAAGCTCACATTATTGAGTAGCAACTCGAGCAGGCTTCGTGTCCAAGTTGTTATCTCCTGTAGTGGGAATATGAAGAGCACCAAAAAGTTTGAATATGCGATGCCGCCACTCTATCACAAGTGACCATGATTTTGATGACGTATATTGACATTTGAAAACTAAATCCAAGATAGAAAGGTAGCTGTGACCATGCTCGAGGATAAGGGAGGCTAGCACTTCAGAATAAATGATAGCAAAGTATGAACTACTTTTGCGATAGTTGCCACTTTACTGGGGTGTCTTTTTCTTTTTCCTTTAGCTTATCATACTTTGTAGAAACTAGTTGGGAGGGTCATTTTTCAGCACGGACCACCTTGAGATGGGCCTTGAAGAGTTAAAAGAGTTAGTGTTTAGCTTCTTCTACTTCTTTTTGCTGATAAATTTTCAAGGAATAACCATTCTTTACATGGAAACACCTACATAAATTGAATGATAGGAATTTTCGTTTCCAGTTTTGCACGATAAAACTCACCAAAACTACGGTGCCAGTCATTAATTTTCCTAATTTAATGATGAAAAATAATGTAATATGATTGACTTATTGTTGCCATATAAATGTAAAGAGGATATCCCATTATTTCAAGGAAAAGTTCAAAGCAATACGAAAATAAATAAAGAAAGAAAGTGTATAACAAAAGAAAAACGGCACCAGTATATATTTGATTATAACAAAAGATATTATGAGCTCTACAAACAATTTTTTTAAAAAAAGAAAGATAAAAACCCTGGATTTTGAGGATGGATTCTTGGAACTCCTCCATCCACGGTTCTGACTGGCAAGGACGTAGTTTCCCATGGAATTCATCACTCAAATGGCGAATAAACTTTGCCAGTTCTAGAGAGAACTGTACTTGCATAGACGCGATTATAAAACGTGCCATAATATATAGAGGCCTAGTAATTATATTGTTTTTTCTTCTCTTTTTTTCAGGAAGCAATCCAATCTGAACCCTCTTATTTTGCAACAATCTATAGGTTACTTGGTCTCGGTGCATAAAATTGGCTTGGCAGGGAAATAATCTCTTCTTAAAAAAAAAAATACTAAGACGGACCACAATAATTGATGACTATTTCCAATTTTGACGAGGGGATATGGACAGTAATTATGAAACAAAATTAGTAGGTGCGCAATATGTAACGGTGAGGTGCCTTAAATGCATGGGTAAAATTTAAGGAGCTTCTTTGTAATACGAACAGATTATTCATACACTGAAAAGCTACCGTTGAAACTATTCGTACCTTACTTGAACTGGGGACCAATTTCTGTAGCGTCTTCATTCTCTGGTTTATCTTATCTCTCCTTTTCTGCCAATAAAATCGAAAGCAACATTGAAGAAAAACCAACATGAATGAGGGCCAGCAATGAGGTGGGGGGGGGGGGGTCGCGTTAAAAGTTTGATTAAATATTCCAGTGATTTTAGTAATAATAAATAAGAACCAGATGTCTTGTTGACGGGTCAATCGCAGAAGTCCAAAAAAGGGTTTGGTTTAAATTAAAGTCTTATTAAAAAAAAAGTTTTAAGGCAGTAAACACTTAATAAAAAAATTCTCATGAGATCTCCCATGTTAATCCAATAATTTGCTCAATCAAATTTTCTATTCCAACAGCATAATTTTCTCCAATTATGAAACCAATGTATCATTGACTTAAAGCGAAACATACTTCTTTTATTATTCTATTAATTTATTTCGTGCTGGAAAACATTTTCCAGGAGACTAGGGAACATACTCGTTCAGATTGGTTATGGATAGCAGCAGCCCTGCTTCTTTTGGTAGAAACTGAGGACTTCCCATTTCCTTTCTTCTTGTCATCTTCGTCGCCTGCCCCCCTCTTTTAAAACCAAAGCAAGCCCAAAATAAAAAACAACAACAGTATTATAAATTGATAAACATAATATCCAAAATAAATTAACTTGCCTGTGGTCTACTGTGACAAACTGAGTCATTCTCGTCAGCAGTAAGGGTCTTAGTACATGGATTGGTGCCTGAGCTGGTGTTTTCTTGCGACCCAAAAGAGGTGGAGGTGAACCCGACACCGAACTCTCTCTCACAACTGTCCACCGTCATCTGCTGGCTATCCTTCTTGCCAAACGTGGCACTATGGTTGACGCTTTGGTCTCTGCTCCACTCAGGTGGGGCTGGGACACGCGCCACCCTTGCACGTTTCCTGGTGAGGAGACCATCTTCGTCTTGCGTGGCAGTTGGGGCACTGCAAGACCCAACACGAGTGGAGCAGCCCACCACACAGGTGCCTAATCCCACTGGGCTGGAGTCTATCACGTGCGTGGTCCGGTCTTGATCAGACGGGTTCGAGCAAGGAACAAAAGCGTCCATGGTTTTTGTGGCGGAGGCTGAAGCCTTTTGGTGATTAAACCATGGGATGAGGTCATGGTCTGAACCAGTACTGTTGCCGAGAGGTGCTTTGTTGCATTGGGGGACACATGTAGCTTGATTGACAATGGATTCAAGGGTGCCACTGGCGCGTGGCTTGTCCCATGTGTACTTAGAGGGTGAAGTGGAGGCTATTGGTTTGGATGGCACGCGCGGTGGTCCTAGGCCGTGCATGGCTATCTGGCCGTTCTCCCATGTTAGCTCTGCTACCTCGTAGTCTAACCTGCAACAGGAAACATCCTATTATCATCCTATACAAATCTTTCAACACACACAGACTCGCGTATAAATATATATTGACATGATCTGGCAATCTCATATGCATCGACGAGAAAGAGAGAGAGTACATGGGCACGTCTGGTGCGCTGGAATTGGAGTGGGAGGGAAGGGAGAGTTTGGGAGCTGTGGTGCGATTGTCATCAACTTCCCAGGTGGGAACACACTGATGACTCATTTTGAAGTTTTCTTGTATGATGAACTCGGAAAAAAGTGTGTTTTCTTTTTCTTTGAAAAGATTCTGCAAACGACTTTAGTGTGTTTTCGAGAGGGATTCTGGTGGTTCTTGTGAGAATGGAGGTGCTGGTGTCATGGCTGATGCGTAGATTTTCGCCCTTTTATGGTTGTGGTATAACAGAACATTTTGAGAGAGAGAGAGAGAGAGAGGGAGGAATTTATTCTACTCCAATATGTGTGGTAAAATTGAAAATTCGACCCAGAAACAAATAAAAAAAAGAGAGGGTGAGTTTTTCTATTATTTTCCCATTAGTAATCTTGAATTAAGCATTAAATAATTGACAGCGCTATGTCTATTCGACACAACCACCCAACAGAATTTCACAATCATAAGAGGATCGCAAGAAATACTTAATAATATAAATGCATCACACGCTCTCATACACGTGCGTGTTATACATAATTCAATAATAAAAAATGTCTTAGAATATTTTATGAATCAATTTAGATTATTTAAAAAAAAAAAACTAATTTTAAAGATATGTTCTTTTAATTGGACTGATATATTTAAGAATTGTTTTTTTCTATATACTAATTGCAATATTTGAATTCAAAAAATTAAAACAAAACAAAAAACTTATTCTCGACTATATAAGACCCATTTTAAAATGTATATATTTGTGTGAAAGATTAGAAATTTAGTTTTGTTATAAATATTTTTTATAATAAAAAAATTAATTATGTGAAAGACTAGTAATGATAGTGAAGTTTGTTTTTCAATTCATTCTCTCTCTTTTTTTTATGTTTTAATTTCACTAATTATTTTTCTCACTCTCATCCTCATACTCTTTTTTAATTGTTATTCTAGTTGCCTTTATACTAAACAGGTCAACTAGATCATAACAAAGTATTTTCTATACGATTTAATTTGAAGCTTGGGCTAGATAAAAAAATAAAGTAAAAATTTCTTTACTGATTGATCGAGTTGTCCTTAAATTGACCGAGCCAAATAAGTTATATCATGACAAATTTCAAGCTACAATCAAGTTAGATCGAGGGATTTTTTTTCTATCAATATACTTTTTTCTAAATTCATCCTCAAGCTTTCTTTATAGATTGTTCATATTGTTTTTGAAATTTCTAAGTCGATCAAGTCACAATGAAGCAACTTTTATGCAAGTTAATTTTAAACTTAGGCTAAACAAAATGTTATATCAAGAGGTTTTAAAGTTGACCTGCTAGGTCAAGCCATTTAAAAAAACAAATTACAATTTTTTTTATATATAATCAAGAGTTTTAGTCCCTTTATTTCAATTTTAATCTTCAATATTTTTTTTATTGACCTTTATAATTTATTTTGTCTTGCTTTCCATAAAGTTATCGCGATTGGTAACAAATATCTCAATATATTGACCGGTGTTCAATTTTGTAAGTGTATATTTGTTTTGTCATATCATATTGTAAAGAATTTTTTTTTTTAAAAAATATTAAATGTAATGGAGTTTATGCTATGGATCTCGGGTTTAACAAAGCCAAATCATAAAACCTGAGTTGACATAATATGTTGTCGTTGTCATAACTCATTTTTGTGTTATTCACAAAATTTACTCGAAATAGAAAATAAAAAAGAATGACAGGATAGAAAATTAAGTTGAAAATATTAAACGGATTCAAGAACTCAATTTTGCCTTATTATGCAAATAAATAAATAAATAGAGAAAATACATAGAATATTAAAATAAGTGATTATCTGACAAATCTGCATAAAAATTAAGTAAAAAAACATAATTAGATTTTTAAGATGTCAATTTGATTTTATTATGAACGAAATTAAAATTTAATTATATTTAAGAATAAATTTAGGGTTCAATTGAAGCATTTAATTAAATACAATGACTTAATTATATTTTAAATTGATTAAATTAATTATATATGCATGTGAGTGTGAGAGAGATAAAATAACATAGTTCAAATTAAAAAAAATTGAAGGACATAAAATTCATTCAATAAGAAGATGGGAGAGTGAGAGAGAAAAGAAAGAAAAGATTTACGAGGTATATCAAAACTTTAATAATGACATCATTAATAAGATAAATTTAATAATATCAAAAAATAGTCTCTAACAATAACTAGAGCAGGCACACGAGTAGTCCAAAGGCAAGCGAACTTCGACAGCTTTGGACAACTCGTGGGGGAATGGTTTTTAACGAGCAATCAGTTTATATAATTCCTTGCAAATTATCATCAAAATCCAACTACAAATGTCGGAGGCTGGATTTGCTTGAGTTTCAGGTCAGGTTCGGTAGGGAATGATCAAGGGCCTAATATCGAAGCCCATTTCACAAAAAAGGGGCGTAGTCTCATGCTTGTCTGGGCCATTTTCTAATTCTCGCTGTAGAAACACCAGTCCAAATCAGAAGGTTATAGTGAAACAAGGAAATTATACTCGCCGGGTCAACGACAAATCTACGTTCAGACAAAGTGATCAAGACTTATTAACTATTCCGATTGTTTAATGAATGATCAGTAGGAGAGTTACCAGATTATAAGAATATACAGTCACCAAACATCCCTCGCAGCAGGATTTGTTCGGGCAAATTGACAATTTCCAACATGAATTTGCCCTAGTTTGACTTAATAAAACAAATCCCTTGTATATATCTAGCTGTCTCTATATAATGGCCCAAGAATGTTCATCATGACTTGGCCTTCATGTCCCTGGGTCAATACATATAAGCCTTCATGGAATTGGACATAAATCCTATCCAGAGATTCCATAACAGCTTCATTTTTTTTATAAAAAAAAAGCAGCACTAGGTTTTCAGCAAACTCCTCACGCTAGCTCTGACCCAAAAAAATGCCTCGAGGAAATTTCTTCACAAGTTGATTCGTTCTGACCCAGACGGCAACTGCATATCCAAATGTTAACAAGGGAAACACACAGCTCGATTTGATTTCCAATTAACCAGATGATCATGCCACAGTAATCAACTTATCATGATCCTAATGCGATGAGTTATTTTCAAGAAACAAGGCTTGCTAGTTAATCACAAGTAGGTTTTATGGGCAACGCTTCATCTTCCTTTCAGAATTGTGGAAAAAAGAGAAATCCAATAGCACACGGGATAGGTACCGCCTGTATGAGCCGTGTAACCAAAGACATTGTCATTTTGTATCAGATCAAAGAGTGATCGATTTTTGTTTTGATACACTCAAACTGGCCTTTACACTTGTGTGGTAACTGCTACGCACCTTATGATTGCAAGAAACTCCAGATCAATATTGATGGTGTCTCATATTTCATCAGCAGAGCAATCCCACACCTCCAAAATGATAAGAACCAAGAGATCTTAAATCCAAGACATAAAAACCATTTAGTCTATAGCGTATAGCCTTCTAAAACAATCATTCATCGTTTAAAAAAATGTCTTGCCTTTTTTACAATTCAACCTTATTAACTCGGGTATTCTAAAGGCTTAAATCCTCTGAAATTAAAACTTCAATCGCAATTGACAAATTCAATTGTTCCGGTACCCAATAGCCTTTATTCTTGATCCTGTTGAATATGAGCTCGCGCACATATAGTTAGCCAAGTTAAAAAAAAAAACCCTTTAATTCGCCACCTGCGCGCGTGCAAGACCCCGTAGTTTCCTTACATATAATAGCCTCTTCCTTGCTTGTTCCATTCTCATCCTTGCGTGACTCTCTAAGCATATCTCTTTGACTCTTAAATGAAAGTTCTTCCCCTTTATTTCTCCACTCTCCCTTTTTTCTTCGGCTACATTATGTGCCTCTGATTACTTGTTGAAGTCAAGGGATGCTTTGTCTGTCTTCTAAAACATCAAGTGCCTTACCTGAGGGTGTGATCAGATTGTAAACTGAGTCCTTTTCTCGATTCTGGATTCTATGTGACAGGTAGAGATGAATCACTTGCTAATCTGTATCAAAGAAAATCAATTACAAAAAAAGAATGAATTGTTAATCAACTATTTATTTAGTTTAATAGGTAGCAAAACTATTTTTTTTTAAATGTGTAAGCGCTTGGTCCATTGTTGCAGAAAGAAGATAAATCACTTGCTGATCTTTACCCCCAATTTATAGAGCAAGAAAAATAAACCAAACATAGAAACTGAGAGTTCGGATTTTTTCCCCCTGAAACTAATTTTTTATTTGAAAGTAACTATATACATTCCTAGGACCTCTCCATGAGAGAGGAAAACAATGATTAATTAAAAAAGAAGTGAACATTATTATTATAAATATAGCTATAAGAGATAAGATATTCACCGTAGATTGTTAGTGTTTTCACTGTGGATTGTAATAGTATATTTTTAGGTCGGTTCGGTTCTCGGTTAATTAGGTTCAGTTGGTTTTCCGGTTTTTAATTTTTTTATCATTATTTGCACAGTAAAATAACGTTTTTAGCTCTTGAAAAAAACAAAAAACCGGTTATGGGTGGAGGGACTCCACAATAACTGCACAATTTCGGACCGGATCAGTCTGCCTATCTTTTTATTATTTTATATTTTTTTGAAAATGGCTGATTACGGATATAACCTCTAATAAGACAAAATTGTTGACTTATGCACAGGGGTATACTGGTAATTGACCATCATTATTTTATTTTATTTTTTTATACTGTCGACGCGTGTGTCACACGTGCCTGACAGTATTTTGCCTCATGTCCTATTTAGGTGGCTCGTGAGGGTTGGTCCTGTGGCCGGATATGGGCTATCGGTGTCTCTCTTAATGCACCGCCACGTAGTTTTCCTCCCGGTACGGCGTGTTTTGTTCTCCGAACGCCGTGGACGCAACGATGACCGATTAAAACCGCTGCAGTCGTTTCTCTATCTCCTGCACGTCAAAGTGCAGGCGAGTCCCTCGGGTTTGGTGATGTTTCATTAAGGTCACTGTACTTTTAATTTTATCTATGGTCCTCATTTTTGTTATATAAATTTTAATTTAGTTCGATTGGGTCCTTCGATTGAAATTAATTCAATGTCAATGTTTCATTTCGGTCCTCCTTCTTTTAATTTCCGGATTGAGCTTAAAAATATTAATTAACTTCGATATAACAGTTTCAATTTTTTCAATTTTATCATTTGATTGAAATTGATAATATATTTAATTTTCATTTTGGCCCTTATACTTTTAATTTTTATTTTATTTTAATCCCTTTATATTTCATTTTCATTTTAGCCCTTATATTTTTTTATTTTTTTATTTTAATCTCTTTATTTCTTTATATTTCTAGAATAATCCTTACTTTTGTCCATGTATATATAAGTGTGCTCTTAGCTTTGATTTTTAATTTTTGTTATTTTCTTATTTGTTGAGTTGATATTTTTTCAAAAAAATTAGCTCTTAAATTTTTTTTTATATTTATGATTTGAAAATTGATATTTCTACTTTTTTTTCTCCCTTTGTTCTTTCTTTTTGTTTTTTTATTTTTATTTTCAAGTCAAATGACTTCTTTTACCAAATAATTTTTATTTTATTTTTTTGTTTGATCTTTTGTTAAAGTTTTTAAGATTTTTTTAGTCTTTCATTTATTTTATTTTATTATTGACACAAGAATAATAATAATAATAATAATAATATTTTAATTATTTTTCTTGTTTACTATTTTGTTAATATTTTTTTTCTCGGAATAATTTGATAATTTTTATTGTTTTGATAGTAATAGCAATAAGAATTTTAGGCGTTACGACTCCGATGTTGTTATTGTTATAATAGAGCGTGTTGATCTATTTCATTATATAAAGTTTATATATATAAATATTATATTTTAATTTTGATCCAGCAAATCTTATAAAAATTATTTGCTTAGCCCGCAACGTAGAGCGGATAATTTTTAAATTTTCAAGTCAAATAATTTTTTTCAGTTAATAATTTTTGTTTTTGTTTTATCATCTATTATATTTTTTATTTTCACTTTTATTAAAGTTTTTATGATTTTTTTAGTTTTTGATTTAATTTTTCTTTTTTCATTATTAGCGCAATAATAATATTAATAATAGTAATAATTTTAATTTTTGTTCTTATTTTTTTTCTATTAATTTTTTTGTATTGTTTCCTCGGGATAATTTATTAATTTTATTATTTTGACGGTGATAGTAATGATAATTTTAAATGTTAAAACTTCAATGTTATTGTTGTTATAATAAAGTATGTTCATTTGTTTCATTATATCAAACTTTACATGTATAAATATTCTATTTTAATTTCAACAGTTATAAAAATTATTTACTCGATCTACGACATAGTGTAAACTGACAAAATCACAAAGGTTGATGTAAATGTTGAAAAAAAATTATGTTTTCTCTTATTTTTTTGTTGAAAAACTTTTGAGTCAATTACATATTTCTATCTTTTTGATGTTAAAACTTCGATATTATTATTGTGATAGGGTGTGTTAATGTGTTGTATCATATTAAACTTTACATGTGTGGATATTGTATTTTATTTTTAAATTAATAAAATATATAAATTATTTTAAATTTAATTATTATAAAAATTATATATTACACGCAGTATAGTTCGGATAATCTAATTAGTGACAGCTAAAAGATGAATGTACTTATCAATCACAGGCTCAAACCCTCATGAAAATGCCTAAATTCTAAAAGGGCTTAAAGAACGAACAAAACCAAAAAAGAAAGTGAAACTTCAATTGCATAATCGAAGGGCAACAACCAACCGTGACACCCTATAAGCCACACAGGCCCCCGCCAATCTCGTTCCAAAGCAACTGAACTTCTAATCCCAGAGCAACAGCTGAACACTTTCCTAAGAATTACCAAGCATCCGGGTACATTGCAAGTAAGGTATGCATTAAATGCAAATTCCTGTCACAATCAACAAATTACAAAATTGTGAGGCCCAGCAAACATCTATCGACCAGCCATAGCTCATCAAATGGAGCCAAGCCAAAAACTGATGAACCCACCAGGTCAAAGAAACCCAAAAGACGATCTTCCTGGACAGAGCCACCGACGCTCCCAGACGAAGATGCTAGGATGTCGAGGCCGTAAACAAAACCTCAGAAACACCCACGATCGAGATACATTGGCTGAGCAAACCCTCATCTCGCGGGGAAAAAAATGCTAAGCAGATCTCTAGAGAATTAGACATCCTCATGAAAAAGACTGTTCCAATTCACAGTGTTTCAAATCAGTGGCTACAGTACAGAATTTGACTGAGGCTTTTCTTTTTTAATGTAATGATAGTGTTTGATCTACTATCTGGGCTGGATAACCATAGGCCTAGCATAGCCAGTCAAGACAACAAATAACGCGAAAGCCTTATTTGGGCCGACACATTTTTATACCCTTTATATACATAGAGAGATCTTTTATCGTCGTTGTCTTGCTGATGTTTTCCTGTAAAAATAGAAAAAAAAAATAGGTTTTGATTTTCATCAACGGATAAAAAAATTGATTAATGGAGTGGTTATTATTGTATTCTTATGGTCCGCTACAGTTTGCATTCAGACAAGGTGACAGTGACATATAACCCACATGTTTGGTCAAATTGATAATATTAGGTCACGACACTACGACTACACACAAGCTAATCCAACTGAAAAAATAAGTGGAAAGGGCTTTGAGAAACCAGTACTTGGATTGGCTTCCTAGGTGTCAATGGTCCCGATCCCAAGAAAGCCTTGTCTAACACAGTTTCTCACAGAATAGATTATTTAATAATACACTTCATAATTATTTTTTTAATCTGATTGGATGGCAAGAAATAAGGTGGAATTGCATACAAAAGAAATGTCATTGTCATAAAATAGTTTAATTCGTTTTGTTTTTCCCACTACTTTCCGGGGTCTCGTTTTGACTCCATAAAATTAACTAACCTAGCAACCTGCTCTCATGGTAATGGCCCCAGGTCTTCACCAAGCAGGCTGATATCCATGTCATGACTTAGCCAGAGTCAACTGTAAACTTCATGGAATCCAACCACCTAGGCTAATACTATAAAGTGTTTTCTTGGTTGGTTCTTGTAATTAGAACCACCCACCTCCCCCCACGGGATTCGTTTATATTTTGCCCTACAGCTATAATAGAGATGGCCACGTCTAAATATTGCATTCATCATAGGTATCGTACACGTCTACCTGCTTATTCTCAAAGAGAATCGCGAATTTCCCTGTAATATTTCTGCTGTCTTACAAGTGCAATGATTGAGTTTCTGGTTTATTAATTTGGAAAGACCAAGAAGGCACGGGCTCTCGGCTTACCACTAAAACGTGTCGGCTAAAAGCTTCACAAACAGTTTAAAAGGGTGCATAAAGCCAGGATGATATGTGTGGTTACTTTATAAAAAATAATCGGGTGGGAAATGGGAAAGTTTGGAAGACATATCGTAAAGTTAATTTGAAGCACATATTGCTGCAGCTGATCACAGGAAATAGCACTCCATGCAATGATTGTACCCATAAGAGAAACAGTATTGCGGTAGAAACAAGGCATCACTGTGAACACTTTGCGTGGAAGCATTCTCTATGAGGAAGAATTAGTGGCAGTGAACTTGTAGACAGTTCTGGGTCTCGATAAAGTGACCAGGCAACGGTGAGATACAGAAAGATAAATAAAACAAGTCCGAAATTAATCATTCCAAAACGCCAAGAGAAAAGACCCCTCACCTTTGACTGTAATAATATTTTTAAAAAGAAAAGGAGAGAAACCTCTTATTTTATTTTTAATATATATATATATATATATATATATATATATATATATATATATATATATATATATATTGAGAGAAAAGTTTAATACTGATGAACATATATAAGATGTCTCAAAAATATCATGTTCTGATATTAAAAAGAAAGGAAGACTGTATGGCATCATGCAGTCTAGACCCAGTAAATTTATTGTGAGGAAAGAAAAAGGAATAATAAAAATCAAATTAAAAATTTGTTAAAATTAAACTTGATTTGTTTTTGTTCGGTAGAACTCTGCTCAAATAATACTAAAAGCAATTAAGTATTTGTTCGGCAGTACTGTGTTTTTAAAACACAGCTGTTTTTAACTCTCTGTTTTTTAATCTAAAAAGTATTTGATTAATAGCTTTTTTATTGTTATTTTAAAACTAAAACATATGTCACCTAAAAATCTGGCTTTGCTTTTGAAATAAAATAAGATATCCTTATTTTTAAATATGAACACGGCTGCTTATTATGGAATTAGTGTCTGATTAGAGTATAATTAATGTTATTTTCAAAAATATTTTTTATTTAAAAATATATTAATATGATATATATATATATATATATATATATATATATTATTTTTTAAAAATACTTTTCACATCAACACATTAAAATAATATAAAAATATTATTATTTTTATTTAAAATAAAAAATAAAATAAAATTTTTAATTTTTTTCATAAGTATTTTTCAAACAAAATGTTAAAAAGGGCCTTAAATGATAACCCCTTCCATTATTTTTTAAATAAATAACAATATGTTAGTGTTTTACGTGATTTTATTTCAAAATAATTTTTTAAATAATTAATTTTGTTAAAATGATTTGTGTATTCAACCTATTCGGTTTTTTTTTTTTTTTTAATTTAAGAATTGCTTTAATAACCGTGTTCACATATTATTAAATTTTAGAAAATCACAAGGTATCTAATAAAAATAAAAATAAAAATAATTTGTTTAAATATTTATAATATAGTACTTATTATTCACATATATTTAAATAACATAGCAGTAGAATTTAATTAAATATTTTAAATATTTATAGAAACAACATATTAATACATCACAGCAAAAACATCAGATCGATATCAAAATCTGCGAGGCTTGGATAGCTCCCAAGTAATCAGCGAAAAAGAAGTGGCATCCGACTTCTTTTTTGGAGGTTTCTAATAATTTCAAGGCCTGAGACTGTTTTCATGTGTGTTTTTTTTTTTAAATATATTTAGCATAAAAAAATTAATATGATTTCTAGTATTTTCTGGGAGTCATATTCTGGAGATCAATCACTGATAACTACATGTGACCCAACACTACCGATTGATTGCCCATCATCTTGTAAAATTTTGTGACACTTGACATTGTCTGACTGAATACTTCATGCTTGCTGCCAATGCGTCTTAGCTTCTAAGACATCTTCAGGGCTAAAAATCATTTGAGAAAGTAAAATCTTTAAAATAATTTTTTGAATAGTATATATATATATATATATATATATATGTATATATTTTAATAATAAAAACTATTTAAAAGAATCATTTTTTTATATTATTTTAAATATAGTGCAATTAGTCTGTATATAATATAATTATACAATTAATATGAATAATTTATATAATTCAATAATTGCTTTTAAAAAAACCCTTCAACATTATAATTATTGATTTTTTTAATTTAATTTAAAAAAAATCAAATTTGAAATAAAAAAAACTCACAATATGATCATAATTAACACACTAGTCAATATATTTAAAGTAATCAATTTCAAATCAGCATTAACCATATATTAACATGTTGTTTTTATTCGAAAATAGATCAAAGATCGATGAACTTGAGAAAAACTTGTTGTTGTGAGCTTCACATTGCCTTTCACTAGTTTCATGATCGACACATTTAATTCTTTTCAAATATATATATATTTTTATTTTAAAAAAACTCAAATATCTTGAAACAATCAAATTAATTTATAGAGTTATTCGAGTGTAGTAAAAAAAAAAAATTTAGTCTAGAATTGAATTAAAAAAATATATTTTTTAAATTATTTTTATATATTTTTAAAAAATTCATATTAAGTTAAATTAGAATATTTCTAAAAAATAGATGTCAAATAACAATATATACTTGCATATTTTTAAATTATAGTCTGATTGATGATTCATTAGTGGAGTAAGTAAATCCGAGACACCGAGGAAGAGAATCACAAATCCGAGACCGTGAAGAAGAGAATCACACAAGGTTCCAAGCAAGATACAAAATAACCTGGAGAGAAAAAATTGCTACAAAATACTAAAAATTGCTACAAAATACTAAAAATAAATACTAAAAATTGCTACAAAATACTAAATACTAAATATATATATATATATATTATTTTTTTTACCTGCTTCAATGGACACCGTTGGAGTTCCTCTAATGAAATGGCTTTAAACGGGGACCCCACCATCATGAATCCGTGACTGTATTTTTTTAATACCATCCTTTGTCATCTCTTTAACAAAATTGGAAAGACGAGCTGCTCTATTTATCTTGGATTTTTCTTTTAGGGCTCATCTGATATCATGTGTTTTTTTTTTTTGATGGTTTTAGTTTTCTTTATTGAATATCTTTGTTTTTCCTCCCTCAACAATGCTTGAATCACTTAGATGATCACAATTTGGCAAGTCAACCCGACCCATTTGAACCCATCGTGACCTTGGTTTGACTCGCACACCCACTCTGGTCAGGCGTCCAACTTCAGCCTGAACCCTTGGTCCTCCCGACCGTGGCCCAACCGCGCTTCATTCTCATGTTACCCTATCTTTCTCTTGTTACCGTTGATAGTATACACGTAGGAGTCCAAAAGGTTAAGCAAGCGAAGAGTACAGAAAATTCATCCTCTGAAAAGAGTAGTATATATATATAAAAAAAGCAAGGGAAAACCGCAGAAAAGTGCAGCAAACCAAACCCAGCCATTACCTTACTCATCGCCTACACAATTCCTTTCTCCCAAGACAACCAAAGCACAATCCTCCCTCCCAAGAAAACAAACGCACTAATATAGCTGTGTTACCATTAGTACTTTTCCATCTTTTGCTCTCTGTTTTTCTTTCCCTGTGAAAGTTTGAAGAAGGGAATTCAATTCCATTCCCTCCTAACAAACAAACCCAAAAACACGAGAAAGAAATAATTCAGCTCTATTGATTATAATTTTCCCATTCTGCCATGACTGATACCATGGACACTACAACCTCAACAACGCCAAAACAACCACAGATTTCTGAAATGTTTTCAAAATTTGCACTTGCTTTCAAGACCAAAACTTTCGATTTCTTCGCCGATGAAATTTCTGACGCCGACGAAGGCTTCTCCCTCCTTGACTCCGCTGAGGATTTTATCCCTGACCAGAAAGTCATAATCTTGAAACCTGACCAACCCTTGAATCAAAATCAAGGGTTTTTGGCACAGGAAGAGTTGACAGTGAAAAAGAGTGAGACCCAGATCAAATTCTTAAATACCCAGCTGACTAATACTTTGGTTTCTTCAGTTTTTGCTACAGTTTCTTCATTTGAAGCTTCTTATTTGCAGTTACAAACTGCACACGTGCCTTTTAATGAAGAGAACATTAAAGTAGCTGATAAGGCTTCAGTTTCAGTTCTTCAGAGATTGTCTGATTTGAAGCAAGTTTATAAGGATATGTGTAAGAATCCTGATTTTGGTGATGATTTTCCATTTGGATCTTGCTTGGAAGCGCAAGTTGAAGAGAATCAAAGCAAGTTGAGAATTTTGGGGACTGTTTCTAATAGTTTGCAAGCAGAGATTGATAAAAAAGATAGCGAAGTTTCGGCTTTGAAGAAGAAGTTGATTGAGGTACAAAAGTCCAATTCTTTATTGTCTAACAGGTTGAGCAGTAGTTTGAATTTGAATTCTGAGGTCTTGCTGACTGTTAAGGTCTTTCATTCTGTGCTAACTGATGCTTGTAGAGCAACGCATAAGTTTACTAGGATATTGGTTGATTTGATGAGAAAAGCTGGGTGGGATTTGGATTTGGCTGCCAATTCTGTTCATCCTGATGTTGATTATGTGAAAAGAGGGCATAATCGTTACGCATTTTTGTCGTATGTTTGTTTGGGGATGTTTAAAGGTTTTGATCTAGAAGGGTTTGGCTTGGAGAGTGAGGGCGAGATTTTATGCAACGGGCATGACTCTGTTTCAGTTAAGAGTAGAAGTTCGCTGAAAAAATTACTTGAACATGTATCTAGCAATCCTATGGAGTTGCTAAGTAGGAATCCTACCTGTGAATTTTTGAGATTTTGTGAAAAGAAGTATCAAGAGCTTATACATCCAACAATGGAGTCCTCAATTTTCAGCAATTTCGATCAAAATGAATTTGTGTTGAATTCATGGAGGTCACTTGGTATGTTCTATGAGTCATTTGTTAACATGGCTAGCTCTGTATGGACACTTCATAAGCTGGCGTTTTCTTTTGATCCCGTGGTTGATATTTTTCAAGTGGAAAGAGGGGTTGATTTTTCAATGATGTACATGGAAGATGTAACGAGGAGATGCACCATGCCAGGTAAAACCAGGCTGAAGGTCGGGTTCACAGTGGTTCCAGGATTTAAAATAGGAAAGACAGCTATCCAATCTCAGGTTTATTTATGTGGCTCAAAATGCACAGAGTAATTGTTTATGTTCTGCTTGGACTGTACTAAATTTGAACATCAAGGGTTTGGATTGTGGACAAGCTACAGAGGCACAAGAATCCGAAGGATTCAGGTCAGGATTTTAATGCATACACCAGTTAAATATGCTTAAGGAGGAATTGGAATTTGGAAATATATATATGCTCAGACAGGCCAGATATTTTCTGTGCTGTTTCACCAGGCGTTAAGAGCAACTATGGCAGGCAGCTCTTTGCTATCTTTTGATGTGCAGTTATAGGATTATAGTTACAGTTAGCTTGTGAATTTACACCCAGCCCCGCTTTCATCTTTCTTTCCCTGCTCCAAGTCCAGTGTAAAAATGGCTGTAAATGTATGTTTTTAACTTTTCTGTTTTGGTATTGATTGCAAGCTCTCTTCTGACTCAAACTACACATGGTGCATCTGACCTTAGCCACTTTAGATACATAAAAAATTACTTGGAATGGAATGTTGAGCTATAACATGGTTCTGTTCAGCGTAAATTGTGCGTTGAAGCTATTTTTGCTAGGTGCCCGAGAGCATGGTTCTTGGATATCCATGTACTGTGGAGTTGTTTGAGGTTTTGGATGGATAACATTCATCCATTTTGTGTTCCTTTGGCCTTTTAGAATACCTGCATTATATATTGTGTGAAGCAATTAGATTGAGAATCCATCTGTCCTTGACGCATCTTCTGACTTGACTAATTGCATTTTAGCTTTTGCCAAAGTTTTCGCTGTTTGATTTTATGTTTAGTTTGATGTGTCTGAACTTCAAGATTTTGCCCTCCGATAGAGTATTTTACAAGGTTGGCTTCTTATTAGTTGCTGCACTGATTTAGCTGTTCTCTTGCTAGCTTGTTAATGTTCTACACCTATTGAGGTTTTATATTGCCATATGGGGTAATGGCTGAAATTATGAGTTCTTCTCTGATGAAAATTGTGTTAATGATTGTCTGTTTTTGGACCACTGGTCTTTAAATGATAACGAAGTATAGACTTCCAGTAGGCAATTGCATTTTTCATTGAATTATCTCATTACTGATGGAAGGCATCGGGAATGTGGGAACTATCAGCATTTGCTTACTCTGTTTTGTTGCTTATATGCACAAGTTTGTTTTGCTCGTCTCTGTGAAGTTGGTTTTGTGACGGGTTCTATACTAATAAACGTTAAAGAAAACACTCATGGTGACTTTTTTCTTCAAGTCTTTTGTATTGACATGAACAGTGGTGCGCTCAGGCCTTCTAATTAGGTTAATTAATTATCCATTCAATTATTTATTACTCAAACTATCGGCAATTGCTTATCTGTTTTGTTTGCTTGCATGCACAAGTTTGTATTAGTGCAGATGACATGATATTATACAGCACCCCTCTCCCCCTCCGCGCTTTCCCTTCATTGCTGTTTCTCTACCTGTTCTTGTTACGTAACTATACCTATACTGCTGTTTGTTTCAAATGGATTGGGTGCAGGATTTATGTTTCTGTAAAATAGCAGGTAATAAATCGTTTTGGAATATCAACGTTTACTCTACCATGGTTCTGCAGTTCCAATAGGATTTCAATATAATGACCATAAAAGTCTGTTGGTTGATAATCAACTATCCCAGGCACCCCATGAGGAGCATAGTTCTCAGGGCATCCTTTCTCGTTGAACATTAGTTCATGTTACTGTTTTTATACAGCTGTTTGAACAAATATACTCCCAGTAATCTGTAATGTTTTCTTTGTTGGTTGTCCATTTTTAGTGCACGTTTAAACTGGGAAAATTAATCACTATTCATTATTAGCCATCACTGAGTATTGGTTTCGCCTTCCCTTTAAATTTCAGGCCTATATACCAGACACCGTCAACTGGAAACCTGGTTTGGTTTCTGTTACATGCTTAAATGGTGCCCATTTTAGTTACTCCTTTTTTTAGCTCCTTGATCCTGTTCTACTTGCGATGGATGCTTGCTTCGTTTTAGAAATCCAGTTGTGAAATGTGTATCAGCAACAAGGACAAGCAAAAAAGTACATATTGTTTTCACTCAAATAAAGCTCAGCCGTATGGATCATCTGCCTAAAACATGTCTTATTTCGTACGGAAGAAGGATTCACAGTTTCACACATCTCAGCTGTCCTCTCCGCCTCTAGATTTTCGAAACCTTTTTGTTTATTGAATGCTGATATAGTTTATCAGGACGAAACTCCATTCTTTTTGTTGCTCGCGTCCTTGCATTGGTGATGGAGCATTGAAAGATTTAATACAGAGATTCAGCTTTCCATGATTGCGTTCTACATTGATGGAGTGATAGATTAGCTTCTTGTAGATGTACCTGACCTGGTGGCTGAATGTTCTCCTGAAAAGCAAGTACCCTGAAGAATAAGAGGATAGAAAATGTATAGAAAGAGAAATAAAATATAGTTGTAGGGAGTGCTAATCTAAGTATAGCCTGTGTATGTATTTGCTAGAAATTATATGGCTTGACGCAGCTCTGATTATGAATACTTTGACTTTTATGTGACTAGAATTTGTGCTGCACGGTTTATTACCTTTGCATAAACCAATTCTTTCAATGACTATTCCAATCCACAGCCTAAACGTCTGGAAAAAATCCTTTCGTTCGGGCCTTTTTTTTTTGTGTGTATTATCAATTAGGTTTCTCTGATGAATGCAATGTGCTCGGGGTTCTTCTCGAATGATAAACAACGATGATTTTATTTATCACTGCAAAAGGGATCTGGATATCTTGTGAGACCAACATCGCTGAAATCAGTCATGTTTTTGGTGGTCTTGTTAGCCTAATTTATTTATTAATAAAAAGGTGGCCTTGTTAGCCTAATCATAAGATTTGGTAAACCAGTCAGCTTGTTTACCCGTTGAATAAAAACCTGACAGCTACTGATCACAATTCACAACGAAGTTATCTGCCTCTCTTGATTGCGGCTAGTTCATTTGCTCGGAGCATGATTGTTACCGCCGAAACGCTGTGTTTTTTTAAGAAATTTAAGGTTTTTCTTTATTTTTAAATCATTTTGATATTAAAAATAAAAAATATTATTTTAATATATTTTTAAATAATAAATATTTTAAAAAAACAAGATGCTAATATATATACCGCCGGCCCAATCTTATTCCTCAAGAAGGCTCTGATTTTCTAATACAAGCCCCAGCCCAATTAGTGTTCTTAAGGAACATGTCAATGATAAAATTCTAGTAGCAATGAATATAATTCCTATAAAAATCAAAGCAACTAGTCATTATACTGGTCATCGATTCGAGTGTCTTCATAAATCAAAGGATAAATTCACCTATCCATACTAATTCATCCTTTTCTTTCAAATAATATATTCAATCAAATATATATTTATCACAGGTTAATTCGGTGCTCTATTTTTTCTGGCAGTTAAAAGATTTCTTTTTACAAGTTCTCCCTCTCTGAAGTTTCAGATTAGATTCCTTGGTTTTTCTGGAGTTAAGCTTTTGCGAACCACATTTTGCTTGGCTTTTCAGTATTCATGAGCTGAGCTCTGGTGGAGCGGAAGATTGTAGTTTACCTTCTAATCGTACTTCATACATTTCACTGCTAATTTTGTTGAATTTAGGAAAACTTGATTGACGAACCGGAGATATGTTATCTAGTTAAGTCACTGTTGCTTCATGAAGATATATATCGTCTTCAGTATAATCACCAAGACCCTTCATTTAGAATGATAAGTAGCATTATTAGAGGTCATTTCATAAGCAGGAATCGTTTATTGATCCATTCAAGAAAGCTATTTGTGCAGCAAATGATTGCCACACCAGTCCGAATTATCAGACATGCACGCGCTATCATGCAGACTCATAAAGTCTGTGTCACTGGTCGAGGATCGCCATTACTTCATTTTGATTGAAGAAAAACAGTTTACAAACAAACAAACCATTCAAAAAATCTCATGTTAACAAACGTGTTAGGTTTTTTAGAAGCAAAATGTTTTAGAGCATCAGTGACGGTGAAATACGAGTTTATGAACCAAACCTTACACTCAAATCCATGCAACAAATTCACTTGTTCTGCGCACTCCTTGCTTAGCCAAGTGATCTGCCATATGATTAGATTCATGGCGAGAATGAATGAAAAGGAATGAGTCGAAGCATAGAGCCAATCTCTTGGCTGAAGAGGAAAGCTTATTGTGCAACAAAGATTTTTTATATGGATTACCCGTCCAACTAATGACATTAGATGCAAAAAAGGGTTAGAGGCTGAGATTTCAATAACTTCGACAATAGCTCGGAGCTTGACTACATTATATTCTAAAATACCAATCGAAATCAAGAAGATACCAAGAATAATTCTATAATGGTTTAGCAAAACACCACCTATACTCGAGGGTCCAGGCTTTCCCAGCGAAGATCCATCCGCATTCCATTTAAAGCTATTAGCCGTAGAAGGAGACCATAGAAAAATCAGCCCAAGCTTTTTCAGATTAGTCCATCTACTGATCTTAATAGATCTAAAGTTGTACAGGGAAAATCAGAATCTAGATCCTTCAGCTATAAACAAAGTCTAGTAATTAATAATATGGAAGAACAAAGTGTCGTAGTTTAGGGTCTTGTGCTTGAAGATCATATCATTAAACAGTAGACAAATGGACCATGATACTGAAAAAAACATAAACCATGTCTTTTTTTAGAACTTACCTAGACCAAAGAATCCCATTAAAAGAATAAGGCTGACAAGCTATTCAGGAAACACCACATTAACTGACCCCTATCAATTAATGACTTTGAACTAAATGATCCAATGATTATGACATTGCATAAGAATGTGATCAATTAATTCTTCCTCGACTAAAGATATAGGGCCATTAGTAGCTTAGACATCCAATATATCTCTTTTGACCAACATAACATGAGTGTTCGTTTTGTTGATGATGGTCATCCAACAAATGATCTATACTTTAGGTGGAATAGTCCCTTTTCAAATCCCAATAAAGATAAATGTTAGAGAATAATATAAATTATATTTTGGAATCTCACCTATTAACTTAATTTTTTAGATGAAATGGTTTCTTAATATGGTATCAGAGTTTTATTGACCTAGCGATAACAAGTTCGAATCTCACCATCCCCTTCTATTTGATAAAAAAAATCAAACATAAAATAATATGAATATTTACAAATTTCAAACCCAAAAGGTTTTTACTTGAAGGGATATACTAGAGAATAATATAAATCATATTCTAAAATCTCACTTATCAATTTAAATTTTTAGATAAAATAATTACTTCACAATTCACAATTAAGAAAGTGTAGTTGGAAGAACAAGTGCTTATTAAACCGCAGTGAGATTTAACATTGAAGTTGTCTGTAGAGTTGTCTTTCCGTACTAGGTTAATACACCTTGGACAAAATAGCGTACATATGGTCTAATAAACCAATATTTCCTCCTCGTAAAGATCTAGACCAAGAGAAGTACCAAAACCATTGGTATCCATCCCAAACTCCCATCTTGTGGAGGCTTGCTTCTTTATCATTGGATAAGATGAAAAGGGCAGGAAACTGATCTTCCAAACTACCATTATCAAGCCAAAATTTAATCCTTTTGCCATTACCAACAAACATTATAGATTGATGATTAGCAATATTTTTCAACCTATTATCTTAACACAATAATTAACAATTCATGACCTTGTATTTCCATCCCCTGAAATAGTATCTTGCAGTATAAGTCTGAAGCATTTGGGATTATAAATGATTTTGATCATATTGTTCCACATTGTAGATTCCTCTGAGCCAAGCCTCCATAACCATTTGAATAACAAGGTTATGCTTTTATCCCTTAGAGATCCAATCCTAAGACCACTAGCACTTCTAGAAAATGTAAATGTCGACCATTTAGCACTGCACAACTTCTTATCTTCCTCTTTCCCTGTCCATAAAGAAGGATCACAATTTCGTTTATGGCTGCTACCATAGTAGGCATAGAATTAAAAAAGAGGCCAATGAGCAAGTTACTAATGACTAATTTAATGAAGCATAACCTTCCCCCATTGGATAAAAGCATGCCCTTCCACAAAGCCAATCTAAACCTGATGCTGCGGAATATAGGTTTCCACATTGATGTTCTACATGAGCGTGCACCAATGGGAACACCTAGATATATGAAAGGAAGATCTCCCCGCTTGCATCGAAGAGCTTTAGCCGTGTAATAAAAAATAATATCTTTTATTCCAACACCAGTAATATTACTTTTAAAAATGTTAACTTTAAGACCCGACATGAGTTCAAAGCACACAAGGATGCGCTTAATATTCTGCATACTATATAAAAAAGTCGAACTGAAGATTAGTGTGTCGTCCACAAATTGGAGGTGAGATAGCATAAACCCATGATCATGACCGATATTGATATCCTCAATCAAGCCCAAATCACAACCTCGCTGCAGCCTACAACTTAGCCCCTGAACTGCAATATAGAAAAGAAAACGAGAGAGGGTCTCCTTGGCACAAACTTTTTTCCAAACCAAATTCCTTCGCGGGAATCCATTTACAAGCAATGACATCTTAGCTGTTAGAATAAATTGCATGATCCAACCTTGCCATCTACAACTAAAGCCCATACTAGCCATTACCTCATTAATATACTCCCACAAAATAGAATCAAAGGCTTTGTGAAAGTCTAATTTGAAACGATATCTGTACAAACAACAAATTTCTTAATTTCATACTCCAATCACTTTGAAAATCATTATCAATTTCAGTTTTCTTGGATATATGATTGTTCAATTTGCACGCGACAATGCAATAAGACTATCTGTCACTGGTACAAAAAGTTTGCTTATTGTACTAAAACTGTTCTACAAACTTCACTCAAAATTAATGTCAAATGTTCAATTTATGCTGCAGTTTCATCACCCTTACCCTCACCTTCATGTCAACGACTGGAACCACATTGCAGCTTCCGCTAGTTACTGTGCTATTGCTGATCCGGGACCAAGTGATAATAAACAACCAACCGGACCCAACTAATGGTCCATGGAATCCCTCTCGTTCAATGAAATTGGCCCTGAACATTAGCAGAGGCAATACTGTCTTGCACTTTGTGAAAAGCACATGCACCTTAATATTTGTGTTACTCCCACAATAAGGTTGAAAAAATCTCATTTGAATGTATTGGAACGAACTCTGGTAGTATGTTTTTTACTATGGAATATATAAAAACAAAGAAAATGATTAGCTAAGAGAAAAGGGATTTTATTGAATGGTAAATTTGAACAATCCTCTAATGTGATTAATTGGTAGAATACTCTGCAGATGTCCAGTGTATGTAATCATATGTGAACTTTGAATCTACTATGTTAAGCCAAAACTTGTGAATATGCTTTTCATCATGATATTTTACATGAGGCATTCGTTTGCTAAAATTATGTTGCCTGTACAACTCTTTTTATGAACTTCGAGAAATTAATATATAATGGCTTGTGAATGAGCTTATTTTTAATCAAAATAATAATATATACGCACGTTCCATACTCGGTGTGTTATGTGCTTCTGCAGCTTGAATTGACAAACTACTTAACACTCCTATAATTCTATAAAGTGTTGGATAATATAGTAGGATTGTGGATCATTACTAGTTGACAGCGTTAACGTTTTGAGAACTGGCATGTATCAACATCAAATATTGGATGCTTCTGGGGAGCTTTAGCAGCTAGGCTTCACATACATTGTAGAATTCAAAATCCTCTCCCAAAACATTACCAAAAAAAGCCAACAACAACCCCTATTCAGAGGAGGTTTTCTAAAAAGAAAGCTTAAAGCAAGGACCCTAACAACAGTCAAAGAAAAGGCAGTGCTATTTAGAGAGGGAAGTAACAAAGAAAACCCTAATATCTCTGCTTCTTAGTAGGGAGCGACACCCACGTTGGAAGGAGCGAAAAAACCATCTTTCATGAGCGCGTCCTCTCAATCCTAAAAAACACATATTAAAAAAATTAGAATGCCCTTGTCAATGCGCTACTACATCAGCCAATTCTAAATAGTTTGCATGACAAAATGTTAAAAGTAGTGTTAGATTTCTTAGGGTTTCATTCAAAATTACCTGTCGGCGCACGTTCACGGGTTGATCAGGCATCAGTCCGAAATGGATATGTGGAAAATGGGCCCACTGAAACAAACAACAAATGTACTACAAATTAAGAGCATCACAATCAATTAACTAATCATAGCTAATGTAGCATTGGCTGCATCATGAAACCAAAGGTAAACACTAATAACATTTTGAGTTTTCTCGGATCTCACATTCTTTGCAGCTGCGCTAAATGCTTCTCTGTGACTTATATCAGGGTTTCCAGCTTTGATACGTTGGATCTCGTCCCTGCAAATCGGTTCATAATAATGTCAAGATCATGAATATGCTTCTGACAATTGCAATTCATATAGAGAATTTTAAAAAAAATTAACGCCAAATTCAAGTTTTAAATCTGGATTTTCATCACATTAAAATGCAAAGTTTATAGGACGAAGGTACTTACTTGATAAAGCGGTTGTAGGCAGATGGGACTCTTTGTCTCTTTTCTGGAGCTGAACATAGAAAACAGAGACATAACAACGACAAAGAAACAGACAGATCTTTGAAATTACTTCGCTGACTTTGTGTAAGGTTTCTGTTTTTATTATCTCTCTCTCTCTCTCTCTTATCATCATTACTTCATCATCATCTCTAAAGGATCTAATCAGTATAATTTCCATGGATTCTATATCTATATTTCCGGGGGAGAAAACCGATAACTCTCCCCCCTATTCATATGAAGTAGAAAGTTACATAAAGGTGAGCTACATTATACATTTTTAGGTTCATAATGAGATAGTACATGTATTGAAAGAAATTCAATGACCCATTTGAGCAAAGGTACCATCTGTTTGATGTGTTTCTTGGTATAATTTAGAATATGTTAGTTATAATAATTTCTAGAGAATGAATTAAAGGGAGAAGCACCAGCACAGATGGGATAGCTACGAAAGCCGCAAATAAATGCAATTGACGGACTAGGTGCAAATCTACAGTATCCCTTTTGAATAGCATCGAGAAGGCTAGACATGATAAGATTGTCCAGAAGATGCCTAGTACATCAAGCAGAACCAGGATATCTAGGGCACTGTTGTTTTTTACATACCTTTTCTTGATTACTTAAGACTAAAGCTACTGTGTAAGAAATGCAAAAGTGCAATGGTGCTTGACAAACTTTAAAGAAGTTGAAGGGAACTGTTGAAGTCATTTAATAATGACTCTTAATTTGTTGGGGGTGCTGCTGCTCATAGACCAGTGGAAAAGCCATTTATATATCAAAGATATGAGATAAATGTGAAGAATCTCACGTCTATTAACCACTGGTGGTTTAGGGATCTCCTCAACACCTCGAATTGCCACAACAGATTCGTTTGGGTTTGGCTGATCATTGATCATCAAATTTGACGGTGCTCCACTCCTCATTTCCTCCTAGAATTACGCCAGTAACCATAGAAAATCAAGAATTAAATGCCAAGTTTATATTCATTTCTATGCTTGTCTATATAACTGTGGATCATGAAAGAGAAATCGACGAAATTTAGTCTTCTTTACTGTTTTGGTGCTCCAAACCCTAATGCGTAAGGCGTGTAATTAAAATTTAAAACTACAAAAAGAATGAGTAAAAAGCGAAAGCATTGATATGTTTGAAATCCTAAAATATTCTTGATGTACCAAGAAATTCTGAGGATTGAAGAAACCATGACCATGGTAAAACTGATTAGCTGCAGGAAGTAGGCTGCGCATGTTCACAGAAAATAGGTTGGTGCAGTGACCACATCGAACAGTAACAGTCCTGAACAAGCTAGTGCAAGGTACACTCACCTGTAACACCAACAAGAAATGTGACTCAAACCACCCTTAATAAATCCATTATTGAAGAGTAAGAAAAAGAAGAAGCCAATCAGGTATGCTCAACTGGCTTGGATGATCAGGTTCAAGCCTACACTAATGGAACAGAAAATTAGGGATAAGAAAAAATGGGGAGACAATGATACCGCGAGGACAGTGTCACAGAAGTTGCAATGCGCGTAACAAAGCTGCTCGGATGAAGAGAGGTGATCCGGTGAAAAGATAGCTGAAGAGGATGACATTTTTGTACGATTCTTTCTGAGGTTTTGTTGATTTGATTGATAGATTGACTAATCGTTGGATATTTTGAAAGAACAGATAATAATCCCCTCTTCCTCCGATCTAATATTCTTGGTCGTTGACTTGCTACTATAGCAAAAGAGAAGAGAGAGAGCGAGAGCGAGAGCGAGAGATGTGGAAGAGAGAGAGAGAGAGAGGAAGCTGCTACTACTAATATACTAGAAGATAGAGCAGAACCAGAAAGTGTCCGGCTTCTCTCTCCATTTCTTGACACTGAATTTTTTTTCTTTATTTTTTATTTTTTAACGTTTTTACATGTTGTTTTGTTGTGTGTACAAGTTGCTGATGTATCATAAATAGTGCACAGTATAGAGCGAGAGAGAAAGAGAGAGGGAGGGAGAGAGAGAGCGTTAGAGATAAAGCAAGTGAATGGCTAGCATTCCAAACAAGAAATGGATGTGTGCTCGAGAGAGAGAGAGAGAGCGCAGAGGCGGCAGAGGTGGGGGAGAGGTAGGGAGTGAGAAAAGGACGTTTGCATGGGCTTTGGCTCATTCACCAGTTGTTTTCATAGTTAAGATAGATGACAAGGAAGGAAAAACCTCCATCTTCTTGGTTCACTACAATTCCATAGTGCCCTGAATAAGGCCACACAATGAAAAATAAAACAACCACCACCACCATATTTTTGCTCCTTCTCTCGTTTTGACTCAATCAATAAATAAAAGCCCTAAAAATCGAGCACCTGTCTTGCCCAACTGATGATCATCTACTTATTTTTCATAAATAGCTGATCATCCTTTCCTAATTCTGAGGCTGTTCGGTGCAATTTCAAAAAAAAAATGCTGGAGGCCTGCCTCCATCTACACTATATTTTCGTGTAATAGTCATTCGCAGTCTGGCTAATCCTACAAGATAATTTCTTAGTTTCTCCCTCGAGAGATTTTCTTTCTATATCCATCAATTATTTCTTAGACATCCATCTAAGATAGTATTGACAAAATGGTATTGAATCATCGAGCATATCTCCATAGAAAGATAAATTTGGTTCATGATCTACTTGTAAGGCACAACAAATCCGAGTAGCATAACTTAATTGCTTTGATAATAAGGCTTAAATGTTTTGTTGAGCAACAATTCAGTCGAAACAATTATTTCAATTCCTATAGATTAATTGGGTTGATGAGACAACTTTTTAATTTTATAAATCTAGTTTATATAATATTTTTTCTGTCATTAAAGCTAAGAATATAATTAGTAAGATCATTGCTTGATTGGGATGGTTTGAGTGAAAGTATAGTATTTATTTTGGATTATTTTTTATTTTAATATTTATAAATAGTATGGTGTTTATAGACTTTTTTTCTAACCACCATAACTAGTTCTTTACCATTTGAGAGTTGTATTGGATCATATTAATGCATGGATTGTCAAAACCTATATGTATATTTAAAAAAATTGAACTCAAGCCTTTTATGGTCAATAAAAGTTAGGTTTAACAAGTTGTTCAAAAGCACTTTCCATATTCTTTACTGGTAGCTTTGGATTAGCTTGGGTGATTTGTTGAAATTCTATCACATACAAAATGTCCAACAACTTGTTAAGAAAAAACAATCGGCACTGCCAAAAAGTGTTAAGGTTCATCCAATATGATATATGATAAGCTAAGTGGTTTTTGGCGTAAATCTTTTAGACTTGAAAAGTTAAGAGCATGTGGGTATAGAGATATGTTAGACTCCAAAACACTTATGTTCGATAATTAGTTGAATTAAATATGAGTTGGGTTTGGTGATTTATTAAACCTAAGACAATACAAGCATGGTAAAATATCAAACTCAATTATATTTAGGCTCAACAATATATTGAATTTAAGAGGACATGGGTAAACTATGTTAGACCCAAAACACCGCGATCAGTCAAACCTAATGTAACTTAGCAAGTTACATTAGTTCAACCAAATTAACCTTAAGTTCAACCATTAACTGAAACTAAGGAAATATGGACCTAACAAGATGCTAAGCACAACATATTTAGATTTAGTCGTAAGCTAAACCTAAAAAAACATGGATCTGATAAGATATCAAATAAAAAAAACTCGGGTTCAAGGCAGTATGTCATGTCCTGGGTTACATTAATAATATTTAATGGATATTTATTGCAAAACATCTCCTAAAGAGCCTACCATATTTACCATCTCGTTAATAATATATAAGGGATATTTGTTTCACATTAATGCCATTGAAAACAAGGGACTTTTCAGACATTTTCTTCCTTAAAAACAACAAGATTCAAGGGATATAAAATTTTTCATTAGAATCTTTTTATTTCTCGATAGCTTGCATATATTTTTGAAAATAAATCACCCTGAAATATAAAAATAAACATTACCTGTTCTTGAAATATAAAACTATTTGAAGTTATTTACAATATTTTCAAAAAGTTTACTAACTTTATCATCATACAATCTTTAAGTATCTTGATTGAGATTGTTTTGCATATACTTAGAGTTTTATCATTAATTTGGTGTTTCTCGGCTAAAAAAGAAAAGGATAGAATTTTTTTATTTTTCGGTAGCTTGCATATATTTTTTAATATAAGTCACACTAAAATATAGAAATAAACATTACATGTTCTTGAAATATAAAACTATTTGAAGTTATTTACAATATTTTCAAAAAGTTTACTAACTTTATTATCATACAATCCTTAAGTATCTTGATTGAGATTGTTTTGCATATACTTGAGTTTTATCATTAATTTGGTGTTTCTCGGCTAAAAAAGAAAAGGAAGAATTACTTACTGAATAACTTAACCAACCATTATCTTTAAACTAAATAACTTATAACATGAAGATTTTAGGTTTTGTGACATAATCACGACGGGAAAAAAGAAAGAAAGAAATTAGAAACACGGGAGAATAGTGACAAATGGTTGGTGATCTGGGGCACTAATTAATGGATCGTAAAGTTTTATGATTCATGCTTGACGTGGTGATCCCAAGCATGGCATCGAAGAAAGATTCGTTGCATAAATGCTCACAGCCCTCGACTTAAATACCAGGTTTAAGATAATTCTCCCATGCCTTTCAAAAACGCAGACCTCGTTGAACTAATAAATTACAAACATCCGGTAAAAGCACCTGAAAAGAAACCAATCGAACTATTGTGGTAATAATTATAAGAGGCAGTCCATATAGAAGTGTAATTAATTAAATAGCATATAAAATCAGGAAACATTAAAGATTTTATATCTTTACCGATTTGACCACTCAGGTATCTCCATCTCTTCGCCCTTGCACACGCACATGTATGTACAGAGATACGTAGTTGTCAGGGACACCAGGATGCCAGAGATCCTTTATTATTTGAATTTACTTTCTTTGTCCTTGCATAGATTTCTCCATCTTCGGGACAAGTTATAGCTCTTTTGGCTAGTCCACTGCCGTCTATACTGTATTACCTGTATATAGGTTTTACTTTCTCTTGCAACACTCCAGGTTTGCCCTGAAAGATGGCCATCATTTTATCTCAAATATTTTTTGAAAACTATCACCATCCTAGGTAGCTCATGTGTGCAAATGGGTGGCTTTCTCTTTCCCTAAAATTGCTTGTAAAGAGAAGATTTTTCAGTCACGCGGTTAGAAATGACAGAGAGTCCTGACCTGTCATTCTAAATTAAGTTTCCAATATTTATAGAATTAATTGACAGTGTTCATGGCTGCCCTCGTTGGACTTGAGGGTTCTGTTTGGTTCCTCGTTAAAGAGAGCACGGCAAACATGCAGCATTTATTATGAGATTTCTATGAGGATTCGAGGACAGGTTTATTTATGTTTTGTTTTCAGCACTGAGGATTCGGTGCCTTAGAAATGGGTTAGTGCAGGAAACGGCTTTGAACTCTGTTTACTGCTTTACTCTCCAGATCCCAATATGCGAGCACCGAATAAACCGTGCCTACAAAAAAATTAAAGAATGAGGGACCATTCTAACAAATATTGAGTAGTGTAGGGACTACAAAACTCATTACTCCAAGATTTGTTTGGTTCCTCGTGTTAAAAAATTGCGGCCATCACTAATCATGTGTTTTCTTTTTTTTAATAAAACAAAGTACTGCAAAACAAATTAAGTCTAGGATTTAACAGTAAAACTCTTATGATAATTACAGTAATAAATAATATAAGCAATATATATTCAGCCTGGCCCCGCTAGTAATTAAATTGTTAATGACTCATGATACGATAAATTAATACGGTGGGAAGAAGATTTTTTCATAAGGGACTCATTGGACCATACAAATCACAATTATTTACTGGACCGATATGATCAATTATATGTATAAGAGGATTAATTCGTGCACCTATAATTTATCTTTAATTACATGATGATTCACAGATGGGAAGATTGTCTACCTTGAAATATCGTTAATGTTTATTAGTTTACTTTTCGTACTTAATCAGGATTAAAGAGACAGGAGATGTTCATATTAATCAAGCTGTACGAATGATAATAGATAATAAGGTCTCGACATATCAGCTTCTTTGGCACGTATCAATACTATAAAGATTCCTTGTGGGCCACATTACATGGATATCAGAACCAGACATCCAATTGATCGTATCCTGCTGAGGAGACCTTCCACGGAAGATCGAATTTAGCTGTCTAAAATTGGATGGAAGTAAGTGCTCATCATTGATTTACTTCTACTTTGCTAGATTTAATGGCCATTTCTAGCTAATGTTACATCTTAAACAATTTGCATATGTAGCTAGAACCTCCATCCCAATAACTATCATTAAACTATTTAGCATTTTTTTTTTAAAAAAAAAACATAGATTATAAACAGAGAACATGGGACCTGTCTGGCGTACGTTCACAAATATGTATAAAGATGCCATATGATTGGAAAGTTATTTCTGTTTCGTCCCCATAAAATGTGATTTCTAAATACAAGAAAACTCATAATATTTTTTTTAAGGTACGACTAAATTACACTCCAGGAAGTATATTATAAAAGATATATGTTCTAGTTCAAATTTAAGATCTGTAGTACAGACCATAAACTCTATATCATCATGCCACTTGAAAACATATTTTTCTTTTATATGCATAGAATATAATTATTAGCATAATAATATACAGATAAAGGGTCACAAACCTCGTAAAAGGACCAGCTATTTTTGTTAGCATTACGTGCTCCAAATACTTGGAAATAATCCTTTGAAGATTTTAGTAAATTAGATCCTACAGCATCCTTGTTTAAGACTCGCTCTTGAATATTATATACCTAATTAATGGGCTCAGACAATAAAAGAATAGCTTTTAGCTTGTTAATTTCCGTTGCTATCGGCCAGGTTCGAGGTCTTTTACAAAAAAAAATAAAGCAATAGAAATATATATACCCGGCTATTGAAGGTGTGTGCCTAATTCAATACTTCTTAATAAACATTTTCAAAATTGAGGAAATTAATTATTATTTTTTATAAAAAAAAAATGCAAACTCGATAAATAACTTTGTGAGAGGTAAAGAAAATATCAGTATCAATACTGAAGAACGTTAATCAGGGTGTGATGATCACTACAGCAATAAGACTTTTGACCTGTTTACCAAGAAAGTAAAAATGGTGACTGGAAAGGTCTTCTAAGTGGAAAATCGTAGGTTGTCAATGGAATTTCGCCATCAGTGAAGGGAGCTTGCATTTTGGTCAAGCAAGTCTGGATTGTATTATGGAAACGCAAAAGCTTTCTTTTTGTAGCGGTAAGGGGGTGTTTGGGAGTGTGATTGTTGTTACTTTTCAAAGTGTTTTTATTGTCATAATACATCAAAATGATATTTTTTTTTATTTTTTAAAAATCATTTTTGACATCAGCATATCAAAATGATCTAAAAACATCAAAATATATTCATTTAAAATGAAAAAAAAAAAAGCAGCCAAACACAAACATAACTGCAATGCCAAACAGGCGCTAAAAGTCTTAGAAGATATTATTCCATGCATGAAGGCTTACCATTTCCATGTTTCTATGAAGTTATATAAGGAGATAATTTTTCTTGTTACGCTGCTCCAAATGTAGATATTTTATCTAATATTCAATTGTACAAACAGATAATATAATCCGCAGACGGTAAATTAATTTGTATCTAAAATAATTCATATTATATATATAAAAAAATCAGAGCCTAATTGAATGATAAGAAAAAAATTAATATGGGTATTCGGGATAATTTATATGCAACTTAACTAATTCTATAAATTTTAAAATTAATAATTATATAATTTTTTAATAAATATCTTATTAAAAATAATAGAACTTAGAACTTGAATCATATAGTACAACTGAATGATAATTTTGACATCCTAGTTGATGTGAGTATTTACTGGACCGTTAATTAATTTGTCTTTTTTACAGGAGTAGGGGCAGCCACATGTGAACAGGCTCAGCAGCTGCTGTAAAATGTAAATACCAAGAGTACGATGAGCTCAAATGACAAGGACTTGAGCCGCCCTTGTAGCTGAGCAAATATGCGGTCGTTTTCAATGTTTGTTCTCTTTTTTTTTTTGGGTTAGAGAGTTGTTTTATGGCTGACAAGGTTTTAATTAAAACAAAATATCAAGCAGCACATGACGCGGGTGCCATATCCAAATCGATCAAGTTTTTAGAATTATCAACACTATTGACAAGCAATCACCACCTAAATCTCTGGAGTCGTCTGTTCTCTTCCCAAATGATTCTCAGACATGCAAACACTGCCAACATCCCTTTTAGAGTTAGAAAACATATCGAAGAAATTAATAATCACACAATTATATATATATATATATATATATATATATAGAAAACATATCGAAGAAATTAATAATCACACAATTATATATATATATATATATATATATATATCAAAAAGCATCTTGTGACTGGTAGGGTGTCGGGAAACACAACTCTCCAAGGCATCTTGGTTTCTCTTTTGGCATAAAAAATTAAAATTTATTTATTTATTTATTATGTCTCCAGCTCTATCTCTCTCTCTTATACAGCTCTCTTATTTCAAGTTTACAGTTTCTAATCGATTAAAATAAAAGTTGGTGGTGGCGAGATTACATGTTTAAGAAGGTTAAAAAAATATAGGGAAATAGTGCTTGTTCAAACAAATTAGTTTCTGTGTATTTATTAAGGTTGGTTTTTGTAAAAACGGGTTAAGAAAATATGATTGATATTATAAAATGATACTTTTGATAACGTGGAAGTTGTTATTATTACATTTGTTAATCAGTACAATCATAGCATGGCTTTGATCGTATATTTTTGGCTCAGTAAGATATGAAGTTGGATTGGAGAGTTTTTGTAAGAGCAATAGTAAGATTATATTAGATGTCCAAAGAATATTTGTGACAGTGAAATGTAATATTTGTTTGTTTTTCGATTTTTGAAGATGTTTTTTTGTTGTATTTATGGGTTTAATGTGAGCAATTTGTAGCTTGTAGATCATAACAAACAAAATAAAAATAAAAACACCAGTGAAAATACTAACAAGAAAATATCTTCAACGCCGATAACATAATTAAAACTCTAATACCAGCAAGAAACAAATGCCTGCATAATACTTCATCATGTCTAAAATAACCCGTATAGTTTTTTAAAAAAATTAACTATGTTTGGTATAGTGATTAACTTTGTTGATAAATGTGAATTTTTTATTTTATTACGACTTATATATTTTATTTAATGATAATTATTCATGAAAAAAATGAGTGGACCTCCATTGAAGGATTTCTGGAGGATAAAATATTACTTTGATATAAATAAAGGTAAGCATGGAAGCCTCATCAGAGCGGAGATGAAGCCGGTCATTCCTACATTGAAACGTGAACAAATAAGGACATGATGGACAATTCCACATCAAGAAATGAAGACAACAAGAGAAGGGCCTGGCACTCACGTGACCATCCGGCAAAATTTGTGTGCATTCAATGTACGGTTGATGAGTTGGAAAAACAGTGCTACTGCACATGCAAAGACTCCGTGAAGCAAAGGTTAGAGGTAGCCCAAACAAGGCTAAAGCTGCACAAGAAGGGACATTGATGAATTAAGGCATGACAAGGAGTCATCAAGCTAACAGGTAGTTCCTTCGCAGCAACGACATGTCGAAACCTTCGTTTTCTTTCATTTGGTGACATCTAGATCCTTGTGTGGCTGTGTTCATTTGTACGGTGGTACATCTAGCCATGTATTTGGAATAGCAAATCACATACAAAACAAAATGATATACTTTTGGCGTAAAAGGCACCCGCATGGACGCATACACAACTTGATCGATCCGAACATATTACAGAAGCAAAACTGCTTTGGAAGAGCATCATCGTTTTGTAAATTGTAGCGATAACTAGCGTTTGTTATTTTGAGAGCCAGTAGATAATAAGAAACAACGTACAAGCAGCAATAACAGCGGACAGAATGAGAGTGTCTCTTGATCGCCTCCTCCTGATAGAACCTTAGAAAACACAAGAAGAAGAAGAGATAAATTGTTATGTAACTGAAGAATGTTGCAGAATATCAGAAAATAAGTGTTTATAATACAAATGGCTACCAAGAAGGCCACGGATAATTGGAAATTTGTCCCCTAGAAGTTTCACTTTCCCCTGAACATCTCCAAAAAAAGCCCTTTGAGAACCCAAAACGGCCCTGGTTGTTTGAGCTTGATTTATGACATCATCTATCTGCACAGACGTGAACCAACATTGTCAACTGACTAAAAGATCAGAGAAGCAACTGCTAACAAAGGAAGTCAACAGCTTATACCATGATGCCATTAATTGAATGGATACTGAGGGGGATTAAGAATTCAAAAGTAAATCATGTGAGATAAACTACTACAGATACAACTTGGTATTTTAAGATTACCACTTTTGCATAGGACAGTCAGTTAACTCATCACATGCAACATGTCTAGGCTGTATGACTTCACTTTTAATTAGCCAATGTAACAGGGTTCTCTATAAGTGGCACTTGAGGTAGCTCTCCGTCATTGCAACTTGATTCTATAAATGACACAAGGAAAAGAACTTGGGTTTCCTGATCCGCACAATGTGTTATATGACAACTGATAATTCAGACAAGTAGAAACCAAAAGGGTACAAAAACAGCTATTTACGGTGGAGATTTTTTCAGAGGTATATAACCAGAAAATTCAGTGGAGTGCTTTTAAATAAATATCTGGTGTAGTTACTAATGATTGTTGCTAACTTTATGCCTACTAATTGAGATCAGTGAAAGGGACAGAAGGAGGCACACGTATTTCACAGCCAAATGTAAAATGTACAAACACGACTTATCTTTCTAAACCATGTTAGGTCAACATTTAATTAAATTGTTCCATGACATTGAACCCTTTGTTTAAGAGGCAGGCATCATAAAATAGATATTATGAACATTATATTGACAACTGCTCTTTAGTGATTAACTGATGCTATGTTAGGGACTAAGAAGTTGTGAGAAAATAAAACGGGACTATGGGAGGAATGAAAGTACAAGGGAAAATTTTATCCAGTCCATGTGTTTGGGAAATGTGAAAAAGGAGAGGAATGAAAATGGAAGTTTTCGATTTATTTGAAACATAATAAGAGATGGAATGACAATTATGAATGCAGCATTGCAATTGTGCTCATCACCTTATTTATTCAAGTTTAACTTCTAACTAGTAATCAACTTCCCTTCCATTTTTGTCTCCATTTATTTGGACACAAGATTTTCTAATCGAATAAACCATAGTCTGGACATGACATCTTTGACATTTGGTATCACAAAGTTATACAGGAATGTACAGATTTAATACATCAATATCCATTTGTATGATGTTGGACAGTAGGCCAACAAGTTTATGTAACGAAGTTATGACAATACCACATATCGATCTAGAAAAGAAAAGGAGAGGAATTGGAAGAGATAAACTGAAGGAGAGAATATACAGGTGACTTGTAGAATTAGAACTTGGATTGAGCCGGGGTAAGAGAAACACTAGATGATGAAGGAAATATATACATGTTTAATGTCAAGTCTTTCTCTCCAAATAAGAGAGATTGAATGTGGTAGACTGGTTGGCATGGAATATAATTTCTTTCCATGTTCCATTCCTTAGTTCTATGTTCTGCAGGTGATTGATCCATTGAGTGGAAAACCAAATTCCACACCATATTTCCCTTTCACCTATGTTCAATCCCTCAAAAATCCACCCTTGCTCAATACATTGTTATTAAACTAGAAATCTAAATGCATTAAACTTGCACTGTTCATAAACCAAGCTTTTTAGCTGGGTGATGTACCTCCCACCTCACCGAGTGCAAGTGGTTTGGCATTTCATTTCAAAAGTGTCTTTGAAAAAAATTGATTTTTTTATTTTTTATTTTAAATTAAAAAAAATTAGTGTTTTTAGATCATTTTGATGTGTTGATGTCAAAAATAATTTTTTAAAAATAAAATATATCATTTTGATGCATTTCTAAACAAAAATCACCTTCAAAAATAACTTCAGCCACACTCCCAAATAAGCACTTAGCTGTAAAGGTTCATGTTTCAAAACAATTAAAGGTGGAATAGTTGTGGTGGTGATTAGACTTATGGATCTAGTGACAGATAAGTAAAACCGGCAGCTCCCACTATTTCAAACCAATTACATACATTTTCTGCCATTTTTCACTACCTATGCCCAGATATGCCAGCTACTAGGCTATTGAAAATTTCTTACAGCACTGCTAAAATATTTTTTCCTGTGACCTCTTCTAGTAGCACCCTGAACTAGTCAATGGTTTATATTCATTCCATCCATATTTTCTTCAGTCTCTACCTCTTAACTAATAAAACTTATTATTTAACTCCATCCAGTTCAATACTACCAGTTGTCCATCCCAACATCCGTATTTATTTTTCCATCAACATGGCAAGAATTGAGCAAGGCAAAATATTAATCTAAAGAATCTGACATGAATATGACCAGAAAAAAGCGAGAAAGTCTTACGTGAGATATGCTTCCATGGATGGCAGCTCTTTCTCGTAGTAACTGCACTCTTGGAGACATACTACCAGATGCCTGTAAGTACACAGAAAACAAACCTCGGTTTTGAGAAACAAAAACATGAGAGCATACAGCATTTTTAAGAGTTCAAATGACACTCACCTTGTACTCACTAATCTCATCTCTGACAGAACTCAGAAGCTCTGAATGCTCCCTCATGGAGTTTATGTTTCCCTTGATTCGTCTAAACTCCTGAAGTAACAAATTTTATTTGATCAATGAGACAGAAACCAATAAAACACCAATTCTTAGCTCCAGAGAATAGATGCCATGTCCACAATGAAATCAAATGGTTAGGAATATAATACAATGAGAAGCTGTCCTAAAGGGGGAAAACTGTTTGAAATAAAAGCTGCATGAAAATCCTTAACATGCTACAGTTTTAGCATCTAACTAGTCTGCTAATTTGTTCAATGGAACATATACAATGATATAAAAAAAATCAATTTTGGACCAATTCTGTATAGAATTTTTTCCTTTTTCTTCTCCCTTCCCCCACTAATCTTTGAAGTGCTATCGTGGGATTTGCTCTTCAATCATAAACCAAGAAGCTGCATAAATAATAATAATACTGCCACTGCCAACTAGAAAGAGAAATTTTGAATAAGAACTTAAATTGAACTTAGACGCCACTGGGAATGACACCAGAGAAAAGGGAACTTGCTGAAAGCAGTGATTGTGTGCATCTGTATCAGATGTATATAAGTTAGGCTCCTAAACCTTCTCCTCACTCACTTTATTGCTCAAGACAAGCAGCACTCGAGCATGAATATTTTTAAATGACACTTGTTTTTAAAATGACATCAGATACACAATGAGATTCCACTTGCAGATGCAAGAAAATCTTTTGGAATTTGATGATTTTGAAAAAACCAGCTGGATTCTTGACATTTCATAAAAGAAAACTTTCTAAGGGATCGGATGCATACTTCTGAATTCAAATTACCCTTTGAGTACCACAAGAAAAACTGACTTGTTACTGATGCATTTTTATTTTTATTTTTATTTTTGCACTGTTTAAGGTGCGGAACTAGCAATTGAGCCTCAAAAACGTTGAGTGAATCATATAATCAACCAATAAAAAAATGCAAAAAATAAGGAGAAGAGGAAGAGGAAAAACAGAGTGTGAATCATATAATCAACCAAAAAAACACAAAAAACAAAGAAAGAAAGAAAGAACTGAAACCGATTATGCCCGCAATCACAACAATATGATGGAAATTAAACACAACGATTAATAATCAATCAACTGTCTTCCAACGACAAAATATCAGAATGTCGACACCAACATTTCTACTTTCCGGATAAGGATCTTGTGCTCGGTTTGTAATTTGTATTTTTTTTCTCCACTCTATGCTTCTCCCGTATTAATAAAGCCACTCTTCCTAATTTTTTTCAAATTGGAATTAATCTACATTAATCAGAAAACAAAAATTCATTACCAGATTTCCCATCAGCATTGATGCCAATACACGCATCACATACGACACAATAAAACTTTCCCAAACACTTCATTAACAATTTTGAAAGAAAAAAAACAAACCTGCGTAAAATCATGAAGAATATCTCTATGCCTTGCTAGCTTTTGAGTAACTGAAGTAGCTGGGGCTGCAGACGCAGCACATCTACTCATAGCATCATTTATATCAAGTAACTTCTCAAGTGACGATTGAATTTCCATTTCCATAGATTTCCATGACCTGCTGGATCCAACTGTTGGCGAACCGGCCTCGACATAACCTAAATCACACTCCATAACAATCATCACCGATAATCAACTAATGACTAAAAAATATTAAACTTCCATGAAACAATTACCACATTATTACATTTGAAAATTAAGAAGAAGAAAAGATTGAATCCAAACCTCCTCCTCCTCCTTGAGTGAATCGAGAGCCAAGTTTAGCATAAGAAGAGAGTTTAACATCGAGATCTCCTTCGATCTTTCTTGCTTCTCTTCTTATTTCCTCCCAACCGGATTCTTGTAGCTCCAGATTTGTATCCGTCATTTTGGATCTAGATCCTAATACTTGCTATTTCGCGAGCTAACGACACGACAGTTATTTACAGTCACTTATTTGATTTGATTGGTACTAGTCTATTTATTATTTTCTCCTTCTACGAGCTTCATCATCCCCATCGCACTCGCAGAGAGGAAGGAGATTATATGTCAATTTATTAATGGGCCTTAACAATAAAGTATTTCTGGGCTTAGAATGATTGGGCCAGCAAATAATGACCTTTAATTCACTACACCAGCTTGGAGAAAGCCAGACCTTGAAGGAAAAGCTAAAGGTTTTGGTGGGCTTGAAGTAATTGGGTCAACACATGGTGGCCAATAATTCACTGGACCAACTTGGAGAAAGCCATGAAGATCCCTCCCTCTAAGCTCGACCTGGCAATTGTTTCATGGAAATTGAAACTTCATTTCTTAGAAAAAGTATTTTATTAGTATTTTATTAGAACGAATAAAATCCAAACTATTGCATATGATACACGCTCTAATTTTAACTCAAGATCTATTACGTAAATCACAAATTTTCTGTCATCACGTCACTTATTTTAATAACAACATCAAATATTAACATGCTTTAAAAACAACTGAAATTGTTTTCAAATAATTGTGGATAGCAGAAAAAATAAATTTAAAATAGTTCTATGGATTGGATTGTGGGCTTGTAGGATCACAAGTTTAAACCCGGTCTTGATTAATAAACAAATATTTGATATTAGATCTTTGCCTGATGAATCATTTTTTTTAGTCCATAAAACATCTTAATACATAAACCAATCGTTAACTATCTTATGAGAATGAATGTTAGTATGAGTAAATCATCAACTATGACCATTCATGAATTGTTGTCGAGAATTGTGAACATTCATCAATTATAAAGATTGATGAGTTGTGTGTATTAATATTTTTTTTTTAAGTCTTATAAATATGTGTTTTGGATCAGTGAATATAAAAATTACAAATATGTGTCTTGTAAATATATATTAAAAAAATCCTGTATTTTTTTTACAAGTTTTATATATATTAGATTTTTGAAATGATTACATAATTGTCATGGTTTTATGTGTTTGCTTCTTACGTGTCGAATATTTACTTGTGGGTCTTGTACAGAAAACAATTCTAAAGATAATTGGATTATTCCTTGTATGTAAATTAAAATGAACAATTGAACACAACATTTTCTTGGTCAGATGATGAAATTGTTTAGTAGATCGTTTGGAATCCCTGAAACTAAATTAAATTTTAAGAATTAAATATGAATTTTTTTAAGTTATTGATTTGAATTTGAATAAAACAGTAAATAAAAGTAAACCAAATGAGAAATAATCTAATTTGCTGTGCGGATATTTTCATTTTATTCCCGCAAATTTTCACAGCTGTAGCCTTCCCTCGCTCCCTGTGTCACAGGAGCTGTTTGATAATGTAATAGCTTTTATAACACACACACACACACACACACACACACACACATATATACAGAGAGAGAGAGAGAGTAAACTAAATTTTATCCGACTTTATTTAAAATTGTACCCCAAACAGATCCGAAATATCATGGATATACAATGATTTGTTTACCAACTTGTATTTCTATTAAATTTATAAAAAAGTTTAATATATTCGTGGTGGGCAAAGAATATTCAAACAAGAAGATCAATCATATATGTATTCGTTAAAAAAGGTTAGGTGTGTAAATATCAGTTATCAATCATCAAATCAGTATAGTGCTAACCTTCTAGTTATCAAATCAGTATATTGCTAACCTTCTAGTTTTCAGGGGCAAAACATATTCAATTGAAAACCCTAATGAAAGATATAAAGCTTGACCTAATCTGATAGGCAGAATTCTGGGAAACCTGCTCAGCACGTATGACAATTTAGGATGAGCCAACAATCTTTCCAGTACATGCCCACCGTAAAACACTAAGGATTAACATCATCGAAATTGTATCTAGTATTTTAATGCGAGAGCAGGCTACACAAACGGGAAAAAAAGGGATATTATATCAGGCACTAGTTCTGGAGGGAAACAAGGGAACAAATATCGCAATTTCCAGTTTTGTTTTTTAATACTGGTTTCTTTATAATTTTTTAAAATAAATTATATTGTATTATTTCAGTATCATTACTTTTGATATATATATATATATAATTTCACTTATTAAAATCTAGTCGATTGAAAATTAAATTTTATAATTTATTTTGTTTTGTTTACTATGAGATTATTTTAGTCTCATGAATTAGGTCATCGATTTAATGGGTTAATTCGGTTGACTTGTTTTTTTATTAATATTATTATTTTTAATTTTATCATTCAACATTGTGTTAATTGGAAATTAGACTTTATAAAATTTTAATAAAAAAATATGGTAGCAATACATGATTATTTTTTTATATTGAAAAAAATAATTTGAGTGCAACATAGCACAAGTCAATAATTTAGTGTGCATAGTAAACACAATAAAAATAAATTTTTAGTTGGTTCGTACAAAAAACTATTGGAATATGATTTATACCCCGTTTAATAAGTTATATTAATTAATTGTCACTAGAGGTGTTTAACACCTTGAACTTTATAGGACCTCATGAAATATGATTTATACCCCTTTTATTGAGTCATATTAATTAATTATCACTAGGTGTTTAACACCTTGAACTTTAAAAGACCTCTTGAAATATGACTTATATCCCTTTTATTGAGTTAATAAATGGTCCAAGAAAGGCCAATGCTGAAATCATCGATAGCATGGAATAGACTAATTTTAAAGGAAATTATGAGAACAAACTCATGAAAAATCTATATAAATTGTCGAAAATTTGGGAAGGTGACACTGTCTCGCCTTAGCCCGCAAACTTGGCACATCAACCCTAAAAACATCGCAAATCACCATCTACGGTGTTTCTCTCTCTCTATCCATCCTGCCAGCAGCCACCTGAAGTAGAGAAGAAGAGAATACCAAAAAAACAAGAAGAAAACGACAGATCTGAAGAGAGGAGATCTTTAGCTGAATCGTTGTGTTGCTTTTGGTTTGAACCCAAAATTGCAGATCTGAAAGGAGAGAAAAGAAAGCCGAAGCATTAATTTTGTTTGATTTTGCATTATTGTGTTTGTGTGTGTTTCTTTCTTTTGGTTTGCAGGTCTTCGAATTACTCTCTCTGGCGAGGAGAAGAAATCAGAGGAACCAATGTCCCCATGCTGCCACTGTTCGAGAACTGCCTCCTGAGGCCATTTATGTAATTTTCTTTATATTTGTGTATTTATTTAAATTGTTATTGTATTTTAATTGTTATTTGTAAAATATATTGAAAAAGGATAATGTGTGAGTGAGTTGTATTTTTAGTTATAAAAAAGTGATGAAAAAGAAATGAAAAAAGAGAACGTGCATGTGTGTTGTGTTATGTTTGTGTTTTATTTATGTTTTGTTAAGGAAAAAATGATTATAAAATGAAATAAAAAATTGTGTTTTATTTGTTAATGGCCAAAATGTTTATTTCTCAAAAATTAAATTTAGATTTAATAACAAGTTTATTAAATCTTTCAAATTGGCCTAATATTAAATAAATCGTCAAATTAATTCATGGGAAGGTGATACTGTCTCGCCTTAGCCCGCAAACTTGGAACATCAACGCTAAAAACTCTTCAATTTAATATCAAAATTGATAATATTATCAAAAAGTTTTCCACGACCTATTTTTTTTTATGTTCAAGAAAACATTAGTTTTCAAAATAGAGTTTGGATACCATTATTTAATTAAAGTTTTTTTTTTTTTTTATCAGATCTAGTTTCAACCAGACCAACCTAATATGTTATAAATTTATGTAAGTTTTTTTTAAAAAAAAACACTAACAAATATGTTAATGATATCTTAAATTTGTATCTACCGTAAAGTACAGGAAATAGAACTGGCAAACATCTATACAACTAGATGATTTATCGAATCAAATGGCGTAAATTTTAGCAATTCTTAAGGTTTATTTGATGTTGAGGTCGTGGTTTCATTATTTTTAAAAAAATATATATATATATTTTTGGTGTTTTTGAATATTTTTTAGTGTTTTATATCAAAAGAAAAATTAAAAATTTTATTTTAATATATTTTTAATCATAAAAAAACTTTAAAACATAATATATATATATATGGAACGAGCATTTAATCTTCTAGCTAGTATGTGATTGACCTAGTCAAAAACTCGATCCAGCAATCCAAGCTGTGGTCGAAGAACTTCCACAGCAAGGTCCCAAGCAAGCAGGATCTGTGCATGGAAAAAGACAGGTTCTATTTGTACGTTTTAGCTAGGCAGCTGAATATGAGATGCTACTTAAATCTAATATCAAAACAAGAGGCAAGGACATGATAAACCATGTCTTGAACTGGTTATCGATTAATATATGATTTCTTTTTATACGATATACATCGAATAGTGATGTTTCCATCTCTCACGAGGGAAGAAGCAAACATGGACACGGATTTTAATTAAAATAAAATAAAATATCGAGGCAAATGGGATGAAAGTAATTTGGGTTGTGTAAGTTAATATAATGATCTATCCTCCTCCAAAAAAAAAAAAAATTATTACGAAAAAATGAGCACAGGGATTATTCGCGGCGCACTCAGTTGGCCAGGAAAAAAAAAATTGGGAATAAACAATCGTGGTGTGCGTAAGCTGACCCGGACACCTCGGTTAAGAAAAAAAAATATAAGTGGCAAAACAAAATAGAGAAAAAATATAAAGAAAAAAGTGGATCCGGAGATTAGTTATGGTGCGCGTAAGCTGGCCTGGACATTTCAGTTATTAAAAAAAACCCTTTTTTTTCTTCAAAAAAAACAGTTTTTTGTAAAAAAAAGAAAAACGAAATCAGATTTGTAAAAAAAAATAACCAGTTATTAAAAAACCCATTTTTTAAAAAAAAAACAGTATTTTGTAAAAAAAAAAACAAAAGCGGATTTGTAAAAAAAAAAGACTTTTAAGACAAAATGAATAATAAAAACAAAAAGATCTGTGCCAAAATAACAAATACCAAGAAGAACAAAAGGTCTTAGACACGTAATGGGTCTTGAAGTACTATTTCCGCGTCTCCCTGACCAAATCCCCCTACATTAGGATTACTTGTTAATGGTTGATCAAGTTTGATGGATTCAGTTATTAAAAATAAAACATTTCTTAAAAAAAAAATATCAGATTGCTGCCTGAGCGGTTCGAACTCGCGCGCACCAATGTTGGCAGCGCGCGGCCAACCGCTCGACCAAGGCTGGTTATTGGTCAATGCCACCATAAAAAAATACAAAAAACAGACCTACAAAAAAAAAAAATACATGCGCGTGCGAAGCAGCGGAGCAAATTGCCAAACAACAGTCATTTCTTATTTTCCTTATTTTCTTTCTTCTTTGAAGACTTCCTGCTATAGGGTAGGATTCTACTTTTATTCAAGAGATGGAACCCTAGAAGGAAATTGGACAGGGCCAACTGATCTGACAACGGCTGGGCAAAATCCATCTTTTTCCATCTCTATTTTCACTAAACTTGCTTGCTTTCATGAAGCCGAAATAAAACAGTTCTTAAAAAAAAAAATCAGATTGTTACCTGAATGGTTCGAACTCGCGCGCGTTTATATTGGCAGTATACGGACAACCGCTCTGCTAAGGCTAGTTATTGGTCAATGCCACCATAAAAAATACAAAAAACAGACCTATAAAAAATAAAAAAAGGAGCATATGCGCGCGCAGCAGAGAAGCAAATTGCCAGTAAACAGTGACAATGAGTCTAGCGCTACAGTAACTATCGATTCTGTTTTAGATACATGTAATATTGTCTATTTACTTTTGATTATTGCAGTGATAAAAATTAATTGATAATTTTGAACTCTAAATTATGGATGGTTTTCGAGTTGACTAGATGCATCCTCTCGTGCTCCATTGCCACGAAGCTTCTTCAAGTTTTATATAATGCTTCAGCTACTGGAAGCTTAATAAAATTTGCAGACAGTGGCTGATGATACAAGAAATAACTAAATAACGCTAGGTGATGCAATTATTTAAGGATTTTTCTTAATAAATAAAGAAAACCAATGGGCCTCCAACGGTGGGTACGGTGCATGTGTTCGTACAAGTAAAATCAAATACTCCATGTAAGCCGAGAAGGGTGGGATGGTTACATTTATTAAGCCAATATTTTTAGCAATTAATTAATCGAATATTTATTACCACTACTGACAAAAAAAACTATTTTTATACTCCCACGGAACCGGTGAGGCATGGCTTTCAATGTCCGCAACCAGCGTGGAAGCTCGAATTTGACTTTTCAGAGCACGTTGACAAGGACAACGGAACCATATAGGATGACACAGCTTGTTTATCTTCACCTTTTGAAGATCATGTTCACACACCAATTCTTTAGTGTTATCTTGTCACACTAGCGCCATTGATATATTATTTTTAAAGAAAAGATAAATAATTAGAGAAGAAAGTATTTAATAATAATATATTTTTATTCAAACGATGTTATATCTAAATAGTAATAATATTTGTGAGCAATAATTATTGTCATTAGTAGTTATATTAATCCGACACTAATGACAGTAGTGGTTGTGTCGAGCTGCACAAATCTTACATAAAACAGAGTTTAAATCACCACAATAAAAACTAAAGAAGATCTTAAATTACCAAATCTCAAACCGATAATTGAAAGCTCAATGTTTTAACACTAATTTTATTTATTATATTTCCAAATTAATTCAGGTGTTTTATACGCATTGTTTTTACTTATGTGCATTTTTATGTTAATGGATCGTTTGAGATTTTAAATAACTTGTTCACATGTTAATTAATGATTTTAAATCAAGCTTTTATAAAATAAGTATGAAAATACATTATATGTAAGACAACTTTAAAATCAACATGATAATTAGCTAAATAAATATTAATAAAAATAACACAATATAATTATACATAATATAATAAAATATTTGAGCCTATCTATGTTTTTTACGACGACGAAAGCGAAAATTTATACCTGTTTGTGTGGCCTCATCCTCTAAAACAACATCGTTTTTTGATATTATGTTTTAGGGATGGCTCTCGGCAATTCTGGAACATGAAGCTAAGTTCATTTATTGTACCTTGATACTTGGCTTGGACTGTCTTCGTCTGTACGGATGCATATCTGGCCGTTGATCCCTAGCCTTTTAGTGTTCTTAAACCCTTCGGGAAATTACATCTTGGCCATAGATATGCTAGGGATTGTTTTTCATTATTTCTTGCCAGCTCCAGCATAAACACGCACGTACAGGTGATGACGTTTGCAGAGAGAGAGATACACGCAAGCTTTATGAACATGGAAGACATCGAGGAGTTTGTTTTTTCTTTTTTTCAATTACACCCTTCCATTGCCCCTTTTCTTCATTTCAATTCCGTCCCATAAGAAAAATTCAACCTCAATTTTTTTTTGTTAATCTGGACATTTTGAATTAGTCAGGTAGATTGAATCATGTTGAACAACTCTCCCTTGATTTAATTCAAACTTCAATTAAATTAAATACAAAGATTTTAAAATCAACCCACCAAAACAGAGAGAGAAGAAAGAACCTCCGAGTTCTATTAGTTAAGACTCGGCTTCCAGCGGCTTCACATTTTCAACGCCTAATTAAATAGGAAGTTGGGAACTTTTCCATATCACACGCCGTCGAGACACTTCGCTCATTCAAAGTTCGGGATCATGCATGTTTCCGTGTACTAAATTCTGTACTCAAAGTACCATGACACACTCCCTCGTCATTATTAATTTCAAGTTCGTCGGGCTAAAATTACTCCACATGCAGCTTCAAGGCAGCGTTTATAGTAAGAGGACTACAACTTTAATCTCAAGTGCCCAAGTCGTCGATGAGAGGATGGAGAATTTTCCAAGGCAGAAGAAGTACACGCATCCTTTGGAGAGAGAAAAACAATAAATAATAAGTATAATTTGTGGGTATATCATGATAATAAATAATTTAGAAATTTATATAGTAGTTTTTTAGTTTAAATTAAGATGTGTATTTCTCATAAAAACCTAGAACAATTAACATTTTACTTGCTCATCTGGTCACACAAAATATATTTTCTAATAAATAAAATTTTCTTAAATAAAATAACAATAAACCAGAGAAGTAATTAGCTTTGATAAAATAAAAATTATTATAAATAATTAGAACAAACACGCTTTTTAGAGGAAGAGGTTTTTTCGTATGAAAAAAAATGACCTCAATTATTTAGAACAAAAAATTAATCATGATTGAAGAAACATATACCTATTTTTGGATAATGCTATATGGATACCATTTTCATACAAACACATGTGACATAAATTTATCATTATATTATATGTTTTTTTTATTAGTAACTAATAATCTTTCATTCATAAAATCTGTATTTTACCACTAATCAATTGGCGTGTCAACTTATAGACCAGAATCTCGTTTGTGAATCATTTTCCTTTTTCATGTTCGATGAACTATGTTTTAGAATCAATCAATTTAAATGTTTTTATTTTTTGAGATTTTAGTATAGAAACTTTTGTCTTTATATTATTTTCCTTTCCAGTATACAATGAAATAAATTGCTTGAGCCACCTTCATTTATTTTCTTTTTTATATAGTTTTAAAAGATATTAAGCCTGTTTACCTCTTTGGTTTTGGTGGGCTTCGTAGGATCAAGTCTTTGTTATTATTGTTCTTCTAAAATTAATCGTTTCAAAGAACATGCGTGCTTGCTTTTGCTTTTGCTTTTGGTTATATTTCAAAAAATATATTTTACTCAAAACAAATATTAAATTGATATTTGCTTGTAATAAAAAAGATGATATATAACTATACTTCTGATATTTGAATCCTGATTTCTAATATTTGGGTAGGTAGATGGCATGCCTATAAGTCAATTTAAGAGGAGCTTTAGCCCGGGAGTGTATACAAAATAATGGTAAAAAACCTACCTTGAGCAAAACAGGCACTGTATGTTTATAATGATGAAGATCAGACCGTAAAAATATACTCGATTTTATTAAAGAAAAAATCCTAGTCTACTTGGCTGAAGGAAAAACCTCGGCCCAATGAAAGAAAGTGACAGGTGAAAAAGGAAAAGAAAGTACTTGGAACAGTATATGGATAGACATCATTTCATGTGGGAAACGAATTCTTGAAAGATGTCTGCCCTTGAAAAACGTTGCCAGCATTTTGAAAGATCAAACAGTTCAGATTTTCGACTGAACTTTCCTGTCTTGTCTTGTATCATGAATTACTTGGAAAAAAACAAGACCGGTTGAGGATAGATAGAGACAGGCAAGCCCCCCACCTTTTTTTTTAAACCAGCCCACGCCATATGTGTCCAGGTTTTAAAATATTTTTAAATTGTTTTAATATGTGGTATAAAAATAAAATTTTAAATATGTAAAAAAAAATATTAGTAAATAAAAAACGTTTTAAAAATATCTAACCCCGTGTTGGCAATCTCGTAAGCACGCAAGGTGTTGAGCCCACCATTTTGGAGTTTTCATGGCACTAGCCTCCATGGCTAATGGCCCCATATCACCATCAGCATTTGTTGCTGTATGAGGTGAAGTACATACAGTGTACGGTATTCGGAATTTTGGACCTTTGTGGTCGACTGCTTCAAGCCTATCGCAACTGCCCTGCGAGCTCTATTATTGGTTTTTTTTTTAACTTCTCAAATGGGCAAATCTTAGAGTGTGAGCACCATGGACCTCTGATAGATTCAAATTTATGAAGGAGACTTTTATTTTTGTTTTGAAGTTTTGAATTGGAGTTGAATTCTATTTTCCTTATTTTGTGGGACGCCAATAACATTTTTCGAATAAAAACAAAATAAATAATAAAATATTTATTCTGTAAGGCCACTAATTATAACAAAACAAGGAATAATATTTGCAAATTTGGATAAAATGTGTTGAAATGTGATAATAAAGTTAACTTTAGACTCCGTTTTATATTATGGTTGTACTGGTGTTGCTAAAAATTTAAATTTTTTTATTTTAAATAAAATTTTTTAATATTTTTAGATTATTTTGATGTGCTGATGTAAATTTAAAAAAAATATTTTAATATATTTTTAAATAAAAAATATTTTAAAAAACAATCTAAACTACATTTCTAAACACCTCCTCTCCTCGTGGTCTTCACGTTAGGTTGTGGCTTGGAAATAACCTCTGGAGCAGGCTACCATCACGTCCATTTTCAACTCTCTCGCCATTCATGTTTTCTTTCTTTCCACACCAACCACAAGATATGCTTAGACGATGATGATGGCTTAATCGACACATTAATTCGTAGAAAAAAATGAAATAATATACAAGCAATAGATTGCTTTCCTGATTTCGCTTCTTATAATTTCCTATGTTCAAAACACGATTTTATTTTCTATTTATCGTCAACTTTTGAGTTTGGATACGAAGTTTTGACTTCTCACAAGGAATAACGTGAAAATGATGATGGTTTGTTTTTACATTCCCAGCCAGTAGAGGTTACCATTACAAGAAAGGGAGCCTGCTGATGGAAATGAATGAGACGACTGAGTGGTGTAAGAAGGTTTAATCCAGCCAGTAATTAGGTTTGAAATTTCTATTTGGGTTGGTATTTTGTTTTTTTAATTGAAATAAAATATTTTAATTTTAAAGTGTTTTGATATTCGTTTGGGGATTGTACTGTATATATTAATTCAGCAAAAAAATAATAATTAAAATTCAAAAATAAAATTATTTAGAATTATGCAATTTAAATTTTAAATATAAATAAAAAAATAGAGTTCAACTGATATAACTTGATCAACTTGATGGGTTAAAAAATAACATGAAATATTAATAAAAATATAGTTTAACTTAAAAAAACAAGTTGACATCTTAAAAAAATTGAAACAACAATATATTGGATCAACTCTAGTCAATTTAGTTTAATATTTCAAATGTGTGGCTTGCATTATAAGACTATAATAAAATTAAATAAAGTAAATAAAAAAAATATAAAGTTTAATTTGTAAAGGCTTTATTGTTGAACAATGAAAGTGAGAAAAAAATAATCTAAAAAAACACAGTAAAATATTTTTTCTGAATGAAATTATAGACGTGGATAATATTGTAAGAATATCATCATCAAACTTGTAAGGTTGTTATATTCTTTGATTACTCTAAAATTTTAATATAATATATATAGATATATCAAGAGAGATTTATCATAAAATTTATTCTCAATTTAATGATCGGATTAAAATATATGATTGATAATGTACAACTATTTATTATTTAAAAAACACTATTTATTCAGAATAAAACAGATAATATAAAATTAGAATGTCCCAAGTGGAATTTTTAAAATAGACTAAGATTCTAAACGAGACAAAACTTTTATGATTTGTTCTATTTTTTAAATTAAAACATGATGTATCGGATATTAAAAATGAAACATAATGGAATTGGAAACCTTGATCCAATCAATGAATTCTCATTATTGATGCAGGGAGGGAGGGAGTTGGATCATTACATAAGGTATATAATTGCTCCCTCGGAATAGGAATGTTACTCTAACCTCTTAATTTCCATGCTCTTCGTTTATTTCTGGACTCCTTATGTAATTTTTTTCTCACACGGAAAGAAATGTAGAGAATCCAAACGATAAAAAATAAACAAGCTGACTGGTTGTTAACAGTATTTGACTGCCATGCTAGATAACTTGAGACTAATATCGGTTGGGAGTGTGATTGTAGTTGTGATTATTTTTTAAAGTGTTTTTTGTTTAGAGATATATTAAAATAATATTTTTTTAAAAAAATATTTTTGACATCAGTATATTAAAATGACAAACAAACATAGAAAATTTTTAATTTTTAATTTAAAATGAAAAATAAAAATATTCAGTTTTTTTTATAAATATTTTTTATAAACACTCCCAAATATCCCGTTGCAAAAATTGAAAAAATAAAAAAGACGAATGAGTTTATTCATGTTTCAACAATGTTTTTACATAGTCATTATTATATACATTAACTTTGTTCAGCTAAAGAAATCAAATTAATATATTTTTTATATTATCCTCAAGAAAAAAAATCTATTTTTCCTATCTTATAATTTCTGCTGTCTTAGTATTGTGTTTTCAATTGGGTTTAAGTGTATTTTGAAAGTATATTTACTTGGAATGAAATTAATTTCATATTTTTTAGTGTTTTAAATAGTTTTAATATTCTGATATTAAAAAATTAAAAAATATAAAAAAATAAATTAATGCATTTATAAATACAAAATATATATTTTTTTAAAGAAAACAACACTCTAGCACCACCTAAATTACCATACACGCACAATCTGATTTAAATCACATCGGGTTTGCTACGTGTCCGACTTGAAATAGAGTATCATTATACAATCATGAGCCGCGTAGTACCATAAATACCCAGAAGATAACATTTCTCTCACCTACTTCTCTTAATTCTTCCGTTCCTCCCGGTGTACGTGGCAGAATCCAACATTTTCTAGGAAGCTACAAAAACTCCTGTCAAGATGTGGTATAGAGATCAATCAACGGTTTAAAATGACCTTGCTAGAGCAAACCAATCATTTTTTTTCCTTGTGTTTCTAACGACTTTCTGGTAAATCTAGCCGCAGCCATCCTCATCTGACCGTTCACTTGTCAGACCTTTGACTTTTTCTCTCTAAATCTCAAAACATTTTCTTATATCTTTCAGGAAATCAGAATCGTGTGGCCGACCACATCAATACTCACCATTTCTCTTTCTTCTTTTCTTCCCTTTTGTCTCTTTAAAACTCCCGTACAATTAACTTAACAGATGAAAAAATCTAAAACTACGAATCAGTCCCTGCTGTATGGATTATTAACAAGTCCATCCTCAATCTCGAGGCTTTTCTATTTTTCACCTACATTTCTTGATTTAAAATTCTTCTGTCCTGTTAGTTTTTTTTTTCCTGTTTTCTTTTAATCTAATGGAATTCGATACAGGAATTGTAGAATGTGCACGGCAAAAGGCTAAAACTTGACTAAAAATGTCGAACTTTAACTAAAATAAGCTTTTATTTTTAAAATTAATTACTGCATAAATTTTTATTTTAAGATTTGATTTGTCATATTTTATTTTTTATGTTTTCTTTTTTTTTTTTATATATAATACTTTGTGCTTCAGATAAGAACCTTAAATAAACTAACTAGAATAAAGTTTATTTTAAAAAACTATGAATAGAACAATAGCTCATATCACTTGATCTGGTGAAACTGCTCGATGACTTCCTGTATAAACAATCAAAATATGTGTTTATAATTTGCGCCTCTTTTAAAGCTAAATTAAAAGCTGCAGTTATCATCTTTCTTATAGAACTAACAAGGAGTATGATCTTGTTAAACAAAAGCAAGATTAGGGAAAGACAACAAAAACCTTTAAGTTCGTTGACTGATACGTTATATTCTATAAGAACAGGGACTGATCTGTAATCACCCAGAAATAAATATTCCCATAGCAATCGCTTTTCACCCGTGTCTGTACTAGTGGTAGATTCTTCTTTAGCGTCCCTTTATATACACCTCCTCCTCCTTTCCCTAAAAGTTCTATTCCTCATCTCCACCATCAGACAAGAATAACTAGCATCACCACAACAATCACCACCGCCAACCACCATCACCAAGCTTGACATCATAAAGCAAGAACAGAACACGGGGCTTAGAAGAAACGCTTAGATAGACAAATCCTGATACTTTCTGGCATGAAAATCTCATTTCGCAGCATAAACAGAGATGTCCAACATACCAACTTCTCTTTCTGAAGTATGCCTTACTCTCTCTCGTTTAACCATGTCCATAGCAGACCCATGGCCCTTTTCTTAAACCTCATCACACTTTCTAAGTAAGCTTCCCTCTTCCTCTTACGACCTCAAAAAGGACCCTTCTTTTTTGTTATTCTCCTACTGTTAATATAACATATCATATGAGGAAGATAAGAGGTTTCAAGATTGGCAAACGGTTAGTCCGGATCTCCAGATGGATATGCCGTCGGACCCGGATCCACCCACCGGATTACAACCTTTTAGGCCAGTCAGAATCAACATCCAGGTCCAAGCCAAAGCCCATATCGCAAATCATCAACTGGGGTCGTCGTTTAACAAAAGGAGCTAGATCACTTTGCTGTTCAAAACCAGGGCCGGGTTACATACCCATGGGTCATGAACTGGTCTGCGATAAACCGGTTACTGTACCAAAAGGGCATTTGGCCATTTATGTTGGTCAAGAAGACGGCGATTTTCATAGAGTTTTGGTGCCTGTGATTTATTTTAATCACCCTTTGTTTGGTGAGTTATTAAGAGAAGCCGAAGAGGAATATGGGTTTAATCAACAAGGCGGGATCACCATTCCTTGCCGATTCTCGGAGTTTGAGAGTGTCCAAACCCGGATTAAAGCTGGGTCTGGAAGGAAGCCGACGTGGAAACGTGACCCCTATTGAGAAAGTGGGTTTTTTCCCCTCAACGATGGCGATGATGACGATAATGTTGTTTAGATGATGATTATGTATGAAATTCTTATTTAGGTAGTGGTTTACTTTTTTTCTTCTATATCAGTAATACTATTTAAAGCTTTACATCTGTCTTTCTTTATTTCTCTTTCTTTTCGCTTTTTTCGTAATGGATCTGGAGGTGTAAAATGGTATAGATTCTGTTCTTTGATAGTGGTAATGAGTTGATGATGATGATAATAGCGATGTTGATGGTAGAGATGAAGCTTAACATTTTAGTTGATTGGTTGTTAATAGTACTACTTGATATAATCTCATCAAAACAATTTTCTTTTGTTAATGATTAGTTACTTTTATTTACAACACGTTTAAGGAAGATATTCTAACATGAAACCTATTGAAAATTAATGGGTGCAGGCAGCCAATCGCCACGAAAACCCTAGTAGCTTAAAGTTAAAAAATAATGGGGACTTGAATTTAGATGATCTATGTTTTCAGTACCTTTTGTTGTACGGAAAATAATTATTCATAGTTTATTAAGGTTAGGTTTTGGCTTCTCTCCCTCGGATGGGAATGGCACAGTGCTATGAAGCCACGGTATTCACTTGGGTGGTATGAAAGCTCGATAAAGTCGAACAGATAATTTGCTTGGCTTGGATGGCATGATGGGCTCGCTTACGTCTACAAATCTGAAGTTCTGGTTCTTACCATTGAAGTTAAATTTTGCTATTGCTAAGAAAAATAGGTGGATTTTAGGTGAATTTTGCAGCCGCGGGTAGCATTCTGTCGTAGGGTTCGAGAGGCTAAAGACTGCAAGGGATTCTTCTGTTATGCGGAGTTTTCAAAGGTTCTTTTCGGGTAAGAATGAAGAACCTAAACGATTGGACAAAGATTGAGGAATTCTGTGTTTTTTTTCCAATTTGCACCTACAACTTTAGTTTTGATTAAAAGGGATAAATAGCAGAAATTGATAATTTGCCGTCCCTTCATTAATCACCATTGGTGTCCTTATCAGCACTAGTGGAGAATCTTACGATCGAAATCAACTTGAATATTACGCATACCCACCAAAACTTGATGGGAAAATACCAGCCCTTCGTTTGTGTCGAGGCCAATGGACCAAATGGTGTATTGAAGCTTGGTCAATGGACGTGAGCAACCCTTTCGGAAAAAATTATCTATCCGCAAGGTACTGTATCATGTTTCCACTTTCCAGGATGATAGCAATCTTGCAGGATCAGGAAAAGGAAGACGGGGCTGGTTGCTGGGTTCATATAACAATCAATTGCAGGGAGCAGCAACAACAATTATACCGATGAAGTAGCACTCTGGCAAATAAAAATACCAAGAGAAAAAAAAAAAGCGAGATGGAAAGATTTTACTCCAGGCATATTGGCAATATTCCGAAGAAAATATCTATGATGGCCAGAAACCTCCTTGTGGTTTGGTTTTAGCCGGCGTAGCTATCAATCTAAGTGTGGATGGTTCAATGAGGTCAAGAAAGCCAGCATCAAGGGCCATAATTGTCAATGTCAATCAACAAACAAGAACATTCAGCTCCCGGCACTTGAATCATTCGTTGCGAAGTAAATATCCTTAGCCCGGTGTCTATTATTCACATGAATCGGAAAACAAAATCGCAAAATTTTGTTGCCATGCTCAAGGCTTGCCGATTTGCACGGGATGTGGACCAATAGAAGTAGACCCATCTTGTGATCCCATCTGAACCGGGTTCTTAAAGGGAGGTATGCCCGAGCTTGGAAAGGTCCCTCCCTCCTTTTCTTGTAAATAATGGCAGAAGGCTACGTTACGAGGGTGTCAATTTCTCCATTCTAACGAAGTTTCAGCCAAATATGAAGCCCTCGGTTGATGCGAGGGCGTCCAGCGCGTAAAGGCCGCTTGGTCAAGTGGTTGAAGTGGTCCAGTGGACCAAGCCCAGTTTTCGAGGCCCCGATAGATACGTCGCCGTTCTAGGAGTGAAAATTTATAAGCAAGTGCCACGTCGTTTTGCAATGAATTAATAATTCTGAAGAGGAGCGACGACTCATTAAAGCACAACTCTCCCACCTCCAAAATCTGGGAGCCAAAAAGAGATTGGGGGAGAGAAAGAGTCAGCGATCACTATTCAACAGGATTTTTTTTATCAAATCGGAGTTATGAAATTAGTTTGAATGAGATTTAATATTATTTTAAAATATTTTAAAAAACAATTGGCATCACACTCTTGAATAAACTTTTTAACTACGAAACACTTGAAGAATAACGAACAGATTTCATCAATTTGTTTACAGTATTAGTCAAACACTTCAAGAATTTAAATCATTAAGAATTAGTACTAGCTTCGGTGTCTGCACTTCCCCACACAGCTTGACTATTATTTTTATTTTCTTACAAAAATAATATGCAAATATCAAAATGACATAAAATGGAAAATATATAATCATGGTAATTAGAGTAGAGTCAACTCAAGATATTACATCGAACCCATGAACCAAATTATAAAATTGAAATAACCAGCAAAAAAATAAAGGAATAAAAAGATATTTTTATTTTTATTTTCTTACAAAAATAATATGCAAATATCAAAATGAAATAAAATGGAAAATATATAATCATGGTAATTAGAGTAGAGTCAACTCAAGATATTACATCGAACCCATGAACCAAATTATAAAATTGAAATAACCAGCAAAAAAATAAAGGAATAAAAAGATATTTTTATTTAATTATTTAAAAAAAAATGTTAGCTTTTTAAACCTATAACTTGGGTTTATTGGACCTGAAAAACTCAATCTAACAAATATAAGGAATTCCATTTTCAATCAATCAAGTATTCAAGGATAAAATTAAAAAAAAAATAGTTAAATAAAATGATTAAAAAAATCACAGTCAAAATTAAATATAGATAAATTTTATAGTTGTAAAATATTGATGAATATTTAAATTTTTTTTTGATTATTATTTATTTATTATTCAACTTCATAAAAATTAATTTATTAATAAATTTAAAATCAAATTTTATATCTTATTGAATGGTGAAAGTGAAAGTGAAAATCATTTTATTAAAGAGACCTAGAAAATAAAATAAAAAACGAAGGGTAAAAATTGATGTAAAAAAAAATTAAAAAACAATGTTTTTGACTGAGAGATGAAAATGAAAAGAATAATAAAGTTTACAACAAAGTCTGGAAAAAAATAGAAATCAACCAAAAGAGAATTATATTGAAAAATATATTGCCATCAATTTGAATTGAAAGATACAATTATAAATTAATAAACTCTTACAAAAAAAGGCCTGGATTAAAAAAAAATCTAAATAATGATGAACAAATTGGAGAATATAATATTTGGTAAATCAAGATTAAATAATAAAATTAAAAACAAATAAAACTTCTGCAAAAGAACCAAGATAAAAAAAAGAAGAAAAAGAACAGGGACGAAGTCGAAATATCAATTACTAAGAGGGTGAACTTGTAATTTTCATGGAGAAGAGAAAGTGAAAAAAGGGTCACTTGACGACAAATTAAATTACCATCAGAGATATGCGTCACAGAAATGTTTTTTGAAAATTAGGTCACATAAAATACTCCAGTGCCCTTGAAAGCAAGTATATTTTTTTGGGTGTGAAGTTACGAAAATACCATTTTGTTTATCTCATGAACAATGCTCATTGATTTATAGCTACATTATTTTTGCAAGGGTGCTTAGCTTCTTTTAATATTATTAATTTCAATTTTGATATTCTTGTATTTCTGTATAATTAAAACTGGTTTCATTTTATTACTTCTTTTTCAATGTTGATTTATATTTTTTGAAATAAAAATTATGGTATTAAAGGAGTAGCGTTTGATAAGGTATTAGTTAGTTATTATATTTATTTTGAAGAAAAAAATAGATACGAGGAGGAGATAAAATAAAATTCATTACCTTCAAAATTGATAAGAATATTTTTACTTAGAATTTCTCACTCTCACCCTTACTTGTATTTATATATTTCTTCAAAGTCAGTCCATAAAATAAATAAAATAGATTTCTTATATTAAATTAATAAAATAATTTTAATAGTTTCAACTTCAATAATCTTTGACCTGACTTGCAAATTTTAACTTCTTATATAGAAGTAATTTTATCTCTTCCCGAACCTCCCGCGCCACGATCCACATTGCACTATTCACACTGTAGAATTGGTGAGGGTGAGGTACAGAAGGAGGATGCAACAACCTGAAAAAGGACAGATATTCTGTGTCCTAGTTGAGCCAAGAGGCACAGATATACCGCTTGATAAAGAAAACTGCCACGAACTACGAAGTGGCACAATTCCCAGAATCAGAATGTATTTTCTTCTCTTGTGATAGTGTTTAGAACACGGGAATCAAACTGAGCAATTGAGGAGTAACAGTGGAACCTGATTTCACTGCATTTTAAAAAAAGAATATTTTTTTATTTAAAATTAAAATTTAATATTTTTAGATATTTTCTTATATTAAAAATATTTTTTTAAAAATAAAAAAAAATTATTTTAATACAATTCTAGACCAAAAAAAAAATTCAAAAACAAACTCTATCACCACTATTAAAATCAATGGCATATGCTGATCTTTACTGGGGGTGAAGTAAGAAGTTGCCATGTCAGCATTAAAAAATGTTGACCAGGAAGAGGACTAAATTAGGCCTTTTCTTGGTGGGGGAAAATTCTCCGAATAGAAATCGAAAAGGCAAATACATTCTCACTCTCTCACCATCAGAGCAAAGCACAGAACAAAAACAAAAGAAAGGAAGGCCAAGCTAGGAAAACAAAAACAAGAAAAAAGAAATGTTGAGAAGGCTTCACTTGCACTCCACTCACAAAACAATCCCAGCTCCGAGGCTCACTTCTCTCTTCTTTCTCTTCCTTTCTCTCAGTAACCATGGCAACTTTGTCAAAGCTCATGTTTTCATCTACGCAGGATGCTCTCAAGAAAAATACGAGCCCAACTCTCCATTTGAAGGAAACCACAACTCCCTTCTGTCTTCCGTTTTTAGCTCATCTTCTCAAGCTTCTTATAATAGCTTTGCCATTGGAAATGGAAGCTCAACGCCCCCCGAAGGAATTTGCTATGGCCTGTACCAGTGCAGGGGTGATTTGAGGAGTGGTGATTGCTCAAGATGCATCGAAAGTGCTGTAAACCAGATAAGTTTGGTTTGTCCGTACTCATATGGTGCTGCTCTGCAACTTGAAGGTTGCTATGTAAGATATGAGCATGTTGATTTCTTGGGAAGGCTTGATACGAGCCTGAGATACAAGAAGTGCAGTAGAAGTGTAAACAATGACGTTGAGTTCTTTAAGCGTAGAGATGATGTTCTTGCGGACTTGACAGCTGCTATGGGATTTAGAGTTAGCAGTTCAGGTTCAGTAGAAGGTTACGCGCAGTGTTTAGGGGATTTGAGTTCAAGTGATTGTTCTGCTTGCCTCGCGGCTGCTGTTGCGCAGTTGAAGAATTTATGTGGATCAGCTGCTGCAGCTGATGTGTACCTGGGTCAGTGCTATGCTCGCTACTGGGCATCTGGTTACTATGATCGCTCTTCAGGTTTGCTCCATGCTTCTTTTCTTCATGTGATTCTAAAAGTAGATAAAGTAGCCATTTTTTCACTACACACAAAGGTAAAATCTATTATTTGCGTTCTTTGTTTTCATAAATTCATCAAAAGAGCTCCATTATGATTGATCTTTTCAAATAAACCATAGTGTTTTTTATTACAAAAAAAAAAAAATCTGTCAAAATTAAAAATTAGTTTGGCCGATTGAATGGGTTTTGTTTTCACCATTCGAGTTGTTATCATCAAATTTTCTCTCATTTTCTTTGATATCATCACTTACCCTTCGTCATCTCCACTTTTTTATTGAGTAGTATCCTATTTAAGTTAGCGAATTGTATTCAATTATCTAAAATATATATAAAAAAATGACCGGGGGGATTATTTTTTTTGATAACCTAGTAAAACGCGAGGTGCAAATTAGTAATGGATTTAGCGAAAAAACAAGAAACAAAAGCTTATGTTTTTTCAGTTCATCAATTATAGAGCTAGGTTGCCTTTTACCATGCCTTTTGTGCAAACAAAGAGATATATAATTTTAAATTTTGTATTACAATATGATTCATATGATACATCCTAACTAGCTCGAAATCTAGGCTTGCTGTTATATGCAATTGTGTCACAATGCCTCGATGTAAAAGCACCGAGAATTTGCCTATAGTGACCATGTATGCCATCCATCCTTCGTCATTTTGTGGATCCACTGACCATAGGTTGTATTGAGTCTAAAAAGAGAAAGAAAAAGAAAAAGAAATTGACCACTTTAGTGTTGTTTGTTCCCAAGCAGCGAGAAGGGTGGTAGGAGACCATTTGGATTTTCTTCCCAAACAAGAAGTCAACAAATGTTTCTTTAATAAAGTAAAGCATTAAGGGATATGGGCACTTTGGTTGCTTTCTTCTACGCACTTTCGTTTTTAATGCATTCCTCTCTTCTATCTAGCTTTTGCCCCGTCTTCTTCTTTTTTAATTACTCAAAAAAGAATATTTTTTGTTTGTGTGAGGCCTGGATAAGTAATCTGGTGGATAGAAAAGGTGTCAGGTTGCATTATTTTTCAGTGATTAGGTCGATTGCGCTCCTCTACTATACACGCAGTTGGCACAATCAGGTTCCATGATTTCTCCACTAAATGACTGATTGGATACGCGAAAAGAAGAGCAAGATGGAATCTTAGAACAATCATTTTATACCCCAATTAGTTGAGTGATTATGATCCTTAATTCCCCTGTCTTGTTACAATTCAATGGACTTAAAGAACAAAAATGTCTGAGCTTTTCTAAGTGCGAAAATCCCCTTTTCACTAAATTATTTGCTACAATACTTGTTTGTGTAGCATCCATTAATAACATGGCAGAATTCATAGGTTGAGGATATATGCTTTAAAAGAAATAACATTACGTGCTAGTGGCAGCTTTGTTTAGTCTCTTTTGAAGCCATTTGCATAGGACTAATTCCAATGCTTTTGCTGCTTTTGGTGTTTGTATAGATTCCTCCAGCGAGGATGATGTGGGAAAAACAGTAGCCATTATTGTCGGTGTACTAGCAGGTCTAGCCATCCTCATCGTTTTCCTCTCATTTTGCAGAAGAGCTATGGGTAAAATTATCTCTAAAAACTCACGTTACTTTTACTCTCATTTTAATTATGGGTATCGTTCAGTGTCTTGAAAGTGTTTTTTTTAATATTTTTTTTATTTTTTATTTTAAATTAAAAAAATTAGTACTATTATAGAAAATTATTTTTAAAAACAAAAAAAATATATTTTAATAAATTTTCAAACAAAAAATATTTTATAAAACAATCACAAACCCACTACTAAACCGTCACTATATATGATATTGGTTATTGAATGTAGCTTCTTCAATGCAGATTAAGAAGAGTCGAAGACAGACATCTCGCATGCAGTCACGACTCATGGGCGAGGAAGCTAATTAAGTCCTTATCGTTTGCTTTGATATTTTTAATTAAGATTTTGCTTTTGTGCTTTCAAATGGAACGAATTTTGGCACAAAAAAAGATGGTGTTATCTTCTGGTATAAAGTAACCCTACCCTCAATCAACTTTAATTAAGATTTTATGCTACCCAAACCCTAACCCTACCCCACCAAAATTAAAGAGCTGCTGATTCCCCTCTCTTCAATCCATGCTAGCCAAAACCCTACCATAATTCTTTCGCGTGCTGTATTATTTTATTGTCGTTATGTGTTTTAGCCTTTTCCCTTTGAAAACATAGATTTAACAAAAAAACAGTATTTTTTTAATTAAGATTTTTAATAGAATTCGTGCAAAAATGTAGTGCTTATTGATAAATCAAATTTATAATTCGAAAAGGAGAAAAAGCAAATTAACCATTCTATATCGTTAAATTTTACTTTTATTTATTCGATAAAACTTCATCCTCATAAAAAAAACATATTTTATGGGTCCAGATAAACTAATAAAACCCTGATTGTCCTAGATTTTCACAAGAAATACATGCTTTAACTTGAATTCGAAATCTACTATACAGATTTCAAACTTTTTATTATCATGTCACTCTTATTAAGAACACCTACACATAAATAAACAAAACCTTATTCACCGAGCTATTAAATTTCTCTCGGTCTAGAAGATGATGTTAAAGTGGAAACTGATCCAAAATATGATCATCTCCAACTCTGATGCCGCATCCTGGGTTGGGAGTTCCTTTGGGATCGGGAGGCTTATATGGCCTTGGATTAAACAATTTGGTCTGGCATCAGCCACTCACCTCCTTAATATGCCTAGAAATGCATGCTTGAAGTGACTGTTCAAGTTAATTAGGGCTAGCTAAAATGGAACTTTGCATTTCCTCAATTTTTGAAAAACATTCTCTGGTTTTTCTTTAGGTTTTGATGGAATATGTGATCACTCTCATCTCCAGGTCAATGAGTCCTATGAGGTCTCAACAATTAAATTAAGAATCTTAAATTCAACCCCTTTTTAGTATTCTGACTTCTCAGCCAGAACCCGGTTCAATGCATGCCCTTTTATTAAAATAAAAATAAAAAAATTGGATGATTTACCAGTTTTTTGCTGCTGTACCACTCCAACAGCAGGCACAATATTGACAGCGAGAAGTAAAAATTGTTATATATCTTTTAATTATATGAAAAATATATTTTTATGGGGTAAGAAGTTAAATTAATAACTATTAACTAGAAAACTAAAAAGATTTCCAGTTTTTGTTTGTTCGTCTGTGCTGTGTAGATTATTTTAGATTGTAGTTTCGCATGAATAATCAACTTATTTTATAGAGCATCCAGGTATGGGTTGGGCTTGGGCCTCAAGGGAAATAAATTCTCCGGTTGTTAACATATCGCATTTCAGTGTATTTCAAATGCGCCATGTGGTTTTGTAATTCTTGGTTTTTAATATTCCCGTTATAAATTATCATAATTATTATTATTATTTTATTTTTAATTTGTTGGATGCACTATCCTATCATTCTATTTGTTAAAGAAACATCTTAGATATTAATTTTATTTTTTTTAAAAAAAAATTAAATATATTTTACAAACAAACCGATATTTTGATGTTCATAATTAAGTTATTGAATATTAATTAGGAATTGGTTGAGCTTGAAAGGAGAAAAAAATATTTGTTTTTTTTTGTAATTATTATTTTTTCAAATTAAAAATTAAATTTTATAATTTATTTCAGTTTGATTTCTATGAAATTATTATAATATGATGATTTGGATCGTAAGATTATAAAATTAATTTAGATCGGTTATATTTTTCAATTCATAAAAATAACAGGTTGACTCAAGTTAATCCAATATATTGTTGTTTTAATAAAAAATATATTTATTTAATTTATTTGAATTATTTTTTAAATTATTAGAATCAATCAATTATATCAAATTAGATCTTGCATGATTTAATTTCTCTTTTCTTTTTAATCAAAAACTTGTTAAGAACGCGTATCGCTGAGCTGAAAGTAGAAAGATCCTCCAATTGCTTAAAGTGTGCTCCTTTCATTTGTTTTTCAACGGATTACTTCTAAACTTTGACCAAACATTATACCCTTTTTTTTGCTGGAACAAAAAACTCTCTCCTTGATATCATCTAATGTATATACAATCATCTACTTGATGTGATAAAGTTCATGTTTGATTTCTCAATTTGACCACGTAATAATAAAATAGAGAATTGAGGAAAATAAACTCATAGGGAATAAGTTTTCCAGTCTCGAATTAACTAACTTGCTCACTTTCTTCAGCATCAAGCTGCACAAAAGTCTCATTTATGAACAAAGTAAGCAATTTTCTCGGTTGATTTACACGGGTTTGAATTTTATTTCTTCGAGTAAAGCTTGGCCAAATTGAACACGCACAGCATGATGATGGTGTCTGTGACTTTGTATAATGTTTAATATGGTATTTGGTCTCTGCGTTGAGATAAAAAAAATAAAAAAATAAAAATTTTTGTACTTTTAATTTTGAAATTAAATATAAGAACTTACTCCAAAACTATCATTAAAAAAAGTAATTTATTTTATATTTATATATCTTTAATTAAATAAGTTTCTATATTTTTTTATATCTATCTTTTCTATCATGTGCAACTACCTCAAAAGAGATTAGACAAGTCTCAGGGTTTGAGCATTGCCCTAGCCGCTTTGACTAGAAAAAGAGAGAGTACAAAAGTACAAATCATGACAAGATAAAATCAAAACGCTCGGCGTCAAAGTAATAAAATATTTTTTTTTGCCAAGGAAACCATTAATACAATTGCAATTACAGGTTGTGATTACATTGACTAGAATGAAAAATCACAATAATTCTTATACTTAAAATTCCAAAGAAGGACACCTATACTTGCTGGAATATACAACTTATTCTTCCCTCTTTCTGCAAATGAAAACTTGATGAGATTATTATTTCTTGCCAAAATAAACTATATTTAGTATACCCCACATTAATTATATATATATATATATATATATATAAATAACAGCCCCTTAATTAAGCATCTGCATGATCTGAACAAATAATTAAAGGCCGGCGGTAAATGGCACGTTGGTAGCCGACAACCAGTTATTCCCGGAAATGAAGCTGGCCACAGTGAATTGTGATGCCACGGTTGCACTAGTGATAACGTGGAAACCTTTCCAGTTAACTCTATTGGCGGTAGATGATCCAGGGCCAGTGTTCATGTATTCTCCATAATATAAAGTATCAAGAGCAAAGTTACCACTCCATGGCAACCAACCAGCCGGGCTAATCAAGCTATCAAGGTAAGTTTTCATAAAAACAGTCCTTGAATATTTCTGCCATGGCCTGCCGAGGTATGTTTTGACGGAGCTTTGGACTGACTTTAGATCGGAAGCAGCAGTTACCTTGCAATTGTGAATTGAAATTCCTGTGTTCTGGTTCGGGTCTGTCCTCCCCTGAGCGGTGACGGTGTTGGTCTTGTTAGGAGGGTTTCGTGCATAGATGTTACAATTTTGAAAAACAACCGCAGAATTGCCAAATATGAAGTCAACAGTGCCATAGATGTCACATTCTCTGTAGAATTGTCTCTGAGAATGGACGTAGAGAGTGTCTTGGTATCCTTCGAAGCTGCACTTGTAGAACACTGATAAATCGGAGCCGGAACGTAAGGCAACTGCCTGGTGATTTTTAGCGCCGGCCGTGTTTCTAAATGTCATGTCCCGAGCAATAAAATTTTCTCCAACCACGGCTGGAAATATTCAAAACGATATTAGATTTCAGTAATTGTTTTCATTAGAAAAAACCATCGCGATTATAATGGAATATGCATTAAAGATGAATAAACTTGTTTCAAAATAGCAAATATCAAAATTAACTCTTCAATTTAATTAACCTCTATTTTTTATTAACTCGACATGACCAAGAAGTTAAAATCCACTAATTAATACCTTCTGACTATAATGGAGCATAAAACCCGGGATGATTATATAAAATATATGTATACACATTGATGGAGTTAAATCATAAATTCATAATGATTAAAATATATCATGAACCGAATTTTCTTGACAACATTCTGTTTCAATATCAGTCCGATGAAGAAAACTTTATCACTATATTGTAAAATAATAATTAATAAACAATATATATACTGTAAAATAATAATTAATAACCATCTTAGAATATAATGAGTGATGGCACAAAGATAATGCTTGTTATAGGAGCAATCATTGTTTGCTCTAAATTAATTAATTATAGGCTAGCCTATAAGTATGAGACTTTCCAAGTGGGGAACCGCTGGCTTAGGATTCTAGCTGGTGATTGCAAAAACTAATGTTGTTTCTTCCTCTCAACGCAATCAAGAACCCGTTGGCTACCTTTTAGCATCAAGGACCGTCCAAAACTATTTAGATATTCTATTGCCCCTAATTAATATAACAGACAGGTTCCAAAATATTCAAATTTCTAAATATAAATTGTCTCTTTCAAGATGACATGCAAAACTAAGGACGTCTCATGATTGGTATTTTCTTGACGTTTGAACTTCGCAAATTCTTTCATGTGTGAATCAGTAAAAGAAAATTGATTGGGGACACTCACCAAAAGTGGCTGACTTGAAAGTTGTAGCGCCTCCACCGACGCTCTTGCTACCGGTGACAATTGTCTTCCCTATACCGTCACCTACAAACATAACATTCTTCACATTTTTTCCTACCTCAACGTTTTCGGTATATGTCCCTGCCTTCACATATATCACATATCTCCCTGACCCTGATCTTTTCGATGCCGCATCTATGGCCTCCTTAATGGTCTTGACGTTCGCTGACCCATCTTGCGCCACCACGATGTTTGCCTGAGAAGCTGGTGAAGATGATTGCAAGAGTTTCCGGTCGCCAGGCTTGATCCATGAAGGGAACCCATCTTTGTAACTAGGTTCGCTATATGGTGCCTTGTTAAGAGCCAAAGTATTGCTTATCAACTTGGAAACATTATTACTCATCAAAGGCAAAATATAGTCAGTCACCCCGAATTCAGTGAACCCGGTTCGGCACGTTTCTAGGTTGGTTAGAGCCGTGCTGAGCCATGTTTGTGCATCATATTTTGTGCACTCGCTGCCAGTAGTTTTGTTGAGCCAAAGAACGATCTCTTCATAGAGCTCAAGGCAATCTTCCCATGCAGCTTTTTCACGCCCATTTCTACATCTTGAGCCTAGGGAGTACGTGTTGGCTTTACCATGCATGGCACGGTCCAAGGCTAGTTGAATAGAAATTTTGAGAAAATCGGACTCATGTTGAATGGGTGTGTTTTTTGGGTCATGGCTTAAAAAATACTCACATGGTTGTGGATTAGGTGTTTTGCTACACCAAGACTTTACCTCATCGTGACTGTACCCCAAAATGGTCGAGGAGAAAAGGAAAGGCATAAATAGAAATGTGAGAATAATTCGAATAGCCATTAGATGTGGCTTAAAGGTTTACGATGGCAAGTGGAAAATGGATTTCAAAGAAATGGATATAATATATAGAAAGTTGATTAGAGTTTATGATAAGTTTGCGTGGATTCGTGTGATAAATCGACTGCCTTATATAGAAGCTTAGTGGCGAGTTGGTTGTGATAAACAGTGGGATACATGCATGCTTGCACGACCTTCTCTCTTCGTTCGGCATTATTTGATTTGACAATTTGCTTAGTCACCAAATGTTAGCTAGTTTTGGGTGAGGAAAAATTGTAGACGATGGGGAGCAAAATTAAGTCATGGAATATAAAATCAGGGGCGGGGAGCCAGGATATTCGTTTTGAGGGTCAAATTAGAAAACACTTTCTAGGAAAGGCCGGAAGTTAAAATTTAATAATTTAGAAGCTTCAAATTATTCAAGAGTAGGCAGGGGTCGGGGCCCTGCCGGCCACCCCTGAATAATTAAGATCTAAAGATAAATTAATGATGAGGGGTTATATATATTGGACACTCATGTAATGTTAATTTATGTTAAGACTTAAAATTAACTAGAAGAGGCAAGGAACGAGACCTTGAAATTTTATTGTTTATGCAGCATGCCATTAAGAGTTATTACGAGAACAAATTAGGTAATTAAAGTAAAAAAGGGAACGTATCCATGCACAAGGATGGCTAATTAAGAAAACACGTAGATGTGAACTTGGTAGGTGCTGGTATTCCATCCTAGTCGTGGTCGATTGAGTGACAACTTTGTCAAAATTTGGGCCCTCATACGTAATCAAATCCGATAATATATTGAGTGATTAGGAACTATATAGCCATTTTTTAATTGCTAGAAAGATATTGGAATTTTTGATTCGTTAAAGTGGTAAGCACCATTAATTCCGATGCTCATTAAGCTCAATATACTCGCGAGATCCATCGATTTGACGGGGGAAAGAGATTGAGGCAAAAAGAGAAGATCATCGAGCTCCTGTGCGGATTGACAGGTCATGTTATCCATTTCTAGTCAACGATTTTGCTCAGCCGTTGATATTAATTATTTATATATTATTATCTGACCAGCATAGTAAACATGGCTATAAATGACTAGATTAAACATCAAATCGGTGGCTTGTTAGATGACCTTTTTGTTTTACCAGCTGCTTTCGACCAAGGAAAAAAGGGTCGAAGTTGCAAGTTGAACAACAGTGTTGGTGATTGTCATGTAGGGTTTTTTCACGGTTTCCCGTAGATGTTTAAATTATTAAGATTTGGATTACCATTAACAAGTTTTAGGTCCAAAACATCAAGGGATTAAATGAAAATTTGACAATTATGCGAGGGACCTTTTATTATTTACTTAAATATAGTAAAAAATATCATTTAAAGTTATAAGGTAAAGAATCAATAATAACCTTTTATTTGCTTTTGAAACCATCTAGATTGATAGACTGTAGATGATGGACTAGAGACTTTGTTTCTACTCGCGAGCTACGACTTAATTTTGTCAGCAGCTACGACATCAAATATTTGAAAAATCATGAAAGCTAGGGCTAATAAATAACAGTTTAGTTATTCGACTGCCAGGTGGAGTTAATTTGTTCAACGCAACTCTACTGTGATGTTAGTTGAAGGCACTGTTTGATATATTTTAAAAATATTTTTATTTTTATATTTTTTAATGTTTAAAAATAGTTCATGTTCTAAAATTAAAAATTATTTAAAAAAAAATATATTTTAATACATTTATAAATGAATTTTAAAAAAAAATTAATTATGCTCTCAAATATACACGAAATTACTGATTGGGAGTATCAACTACTATATAAGTTGTATTTTAATTTTTTTTTGTTAGAAATGTATTAAAATAATTTTTTATTTTATTTTATTTTTAAAATTTATTTTTATATTATAACATCAAGAAAATCTAAAAATAATAATTCTAAGTAAAAAACTAATCAAATTTTAGTGTGTTTATTATTGTGATGTGTCGTTTATTTAAAAATATTTTTAAATTAAATGTACATTGCAATATTTAAAAAAAAAATTAACATTAGCCTTTCAAAATTATTAAAAATACTTGAAAAACATTTTTGGTGCGCGCTTGCTTTATTTCCTGAATAAATTCAAGATTAGTTATAGCCTTGGAGGGTGGATCGGATCCTTCGACCGAGTCAACCTCATTGGTGGCCTTGAATTCATATCACTAGATTGTTAGCTGGCAGTAGGGACGGATTCTATATATTTTGGATAAGAAGCATTGATTCTATGCCCAAAATATTCTTCTACTTTCAGGCGAAGGCTGTCTTGAACACTTGGGGAACACGAAATCTAGTGGCGGTTTACATTTACAGAAATACACAGCCGTGGTATTAAAAATACTAGAGTAGCTAAGGCCAAACTGAACAAGGAAATTGAACTATGACCATAGGGTCGAGCCTTGGTATTTTTCAAAACAAAATTTGAAATTGGAAACACATTAACATGTTGCCTGTTCTACAAATTCATTTTTCATTAATTCATTATATTCGTTGTTTAGGGTTTTTTCAAGATAAATATATTTTTAAACAACACTTAAAAATATTAAATTACCACACTCTCAAACAAACAAGTATACTATCTGCGATGCCAGTAATTGTGTGTTACAAATGATGAATAAACATGTATCGTCCCTCAATTTTCTGTATTTGATCAAGTAAACCCTTTTATTTTATTATGCTTAACTTCATACTCTTACTTTCTAATTTGCAATAGGCCGAGTCTCATCAACTCATTTTGCCGCGCGGGCGCACACTGAGAGGGAGAGAGAGAGAGAGAGAGAGAGAGAGAGAGAGTTGAGGGGCCAGTCTGCGAGGAAACAAATTGATGAAAGGTTTTATTTTAAATGTCAATAAAATATAGGTTTTATTTTCAATAAATATAAAGACTTGAAAGGTAAAGTTTTGGAAGCGCTTAGCTGACAAAAGATACATGGTTTATTTGGAAGAGTAGTTGAAGGCTTGAAGCTGTTTTTTAGTTTATACATTAAAATTATTTTTTTTATTTATAAAAAATTTATTTTTGATATAATTACATGAAAATATCTAAAATACCAAGAAATTATTAATTTAAAATAAAAATTAAATTATGTTTTTTTTCAAAAATACTTCTAAAATGTAATGATAAATAAGTCTTTAGTGTTTATGGTGGTATTTGAGAGTGCGAAAATAAATAAGAATATTTTTTATAATAAATGTATACAAATCTATGCTTTGCTGGACTACAAATATATAGTTGACATGAGGACATTGACCATATCGAAACTGCCGTCTGCTGTTAACATCCACTGAAAATGCAGGCCTACCAGCTTCAACTAGGCAATGCATCCATTGTTTTTTATTTTTTAATCTTTATAAATGTGGATGATGTAGTTTTTAAAAGTATTTTTATTTAAAAATATATTAAAATATTATTTTTTATTTTTTTATTTAAATTATTTTTGATACCAACATGTAAAATAAAAAAAATACAGAACAAATTTCAATTTAAAAAAAAAAACTATACTAAACAGAGCTTTATTTTCTCTTCTTGAAAAAAATTATATACATTAATTTTTTCGTAAAACATGGATGGTGTACAATTATGTGCACGGTGCATCAATCTGGATGCTTCACGCAATACATATTTAGTTGATAATTAGTTGATAAAGAGTATTATCCGCTTGGAATTCAGGCTCAACACGAGAGCTGGCATTAACTATTTATTATTTGTTACTCGACGGTCTTGATGGTTCTTTTTTCCAATTAATTAATATAAGAAATTTTTTATTTGCAATTTGCAAATATTTTAGCTTTGTTTGAAACACTTTGCCTAAACTAAACCAAATTGGCAACAATCTGTACATTTAAGTAACAATCTCTTGTTTTTAAAGGGATTTATGCACTGTAAGCTTCGTCATCGTTTTCTCTTTCTTTTTCCCACATGCAAAATCAGCAATAGAAAGTACATGTATCCGACATGGCATGATAATAAAAAATTTAAGATTTACACAATAAGTTTCGAGTTCGAATCAGGACATATATTTTTTATAAAAATTTGAGATAATCGATATTTTATTTGTTCACATGAACTTATAAAGTATATTTTCTAATGATAAAGTTTTGTCGAATAAAAAAAATATAATGTTTTTTTAATGGTTTTGCACAACTATCCTCTTGTTTGACGACAGGATTATGCATTCCGATTAGCTTGATGTATGGATATACATCTCGTGCCTTCCGATTAGCACCTAACTACACCATTGAAATTAAGATATTTAAATGTTTAAAAATTATAAAATTCTCGATTGACTGAATTAATATGTTTATTGGACGTATGAATTAAAATTATGCTTCTCCCCGCAACCACTACATGAGAAAAAAATGCTGCCAGCAGTCTCTTCATAAGCTACAATTGTCCAAGTAAGGCAAAGGGAAAGCTCGTAAAAATATTGCAGTATCAGATGGGGACATCATAATCTCCAAGTCAAATCATTATTGGAATATTTTGACTTCTTGCAATCACTTATTTTTTATCCCTGTTTTCAACATATTTTCTAAAAAATGAAAAGAACAAAAGAATTAAATACCAAAATTCTCAGAAAATATATTTTTAATGCTATTAATTAATTTAATTTCTGGTCATTTCATTTTTTTTTTTTTTACCATTTCACATATTTTTTTCAAAAATAAAACGTTCAAAAGAAATGAAAAATTAACAAAAAAAACAATAGTGGGTAAAATTAATGTAACACAACCTCCATTCAACCAAAGACTGTCACTGCCTCGCCAAACTCCTCCAGTTCCAGATCATACACCAGCCTCCATGGAAGGTAAGTTTTGTTGAGCTCTCTAGTCTCGAAGTCATGGGTTTGATTTTTCAAGAATTATTTTGTTTACGTGTCCCTATGATCTACTTATTTGATTGGATGAATACGCATTAAATTAGGTGGATTCTGAAAAAGGTTTTAGTATTCATCGGTTTAGGTGTTCGAAATATTAGATGTTGATTTTGTTTGTTTGAGATCATGATGTCACAATAGAATGATTATGAAGATGACTTCATTAGGTAATTGTTGAGATAACTAATTGATTTAACAAGTTTTGGTCCAAGGTGCTCGAGAATGTGTAACGGATAACATTAATTTATTGATTGAAATATATTTTTTCAAGATAAAAATTAAAAAAAAAATTGATTTAATCAAGAAACAAATGATGGCTATCACTTTGTTGGTTAGCTCGTGGTGATATAGAAGTAATGATTCTTGCATTATTTTTCTTGGTCATTTGATAATTAATGTAAGATAGTATGATATGTCATTGGATTCTATTTTTTAGGTGTCGACCGGTAATAAAATTGGTTAATATTTGATCAATAAATTAATTATTTTTTATTAATCAACTCATGATGGTATGATCTAATATCAAATGTTTTTTAGATGTCGATATGTGAATAATAATACCAATCAACACGTGATCTTTGGGGTATTAATTAATAAAAAAAATTAGTCACTATATAATCATTCCATCTCACAATTAAAATTGATGTTTTTACTATTTATTAAATAGCTTAATATGAAATGGTCCAACAACGAGGCCTATCTTTCGGACGCTGATTGGTATATAATATATTTTTTTATCAAACCATGATAAATCTCACGTGTATATGTGCCTATCATCTGTAAATAACTCATGATGGAATGGTTTAAATTAAGTCATGTACTTTAAGTGTTTTTTAATCGATTGATCATGGCCAAATATTTTCAAGCTTTATATTAAATAATTCTATTATATATTAAAAGACTTGAAGGAGTAGCCTTACAATAGATATTGTCCTTCACATGTTGATTGACATACAATAGAGCCAATTAATATGGTTTATCAAATGATATAGGATGGTGAGGTTCAATATCATACTTATATTTTGGATAATATCAATATCTTGAATAGTATACATATGAATTTAAATTTACCATAATAAAATAAATTTATCATTGAAAACAAAGCACCAATTCAATTTACTTCAAGTGGGATGATATCTATTCTTTTATCACATAATTATCTTTCTACTAAAAGCCTCCAAAATCAATTAAGATTCTTATTAACATAAAATTAAAATAAGAAAAACCTTATTTTACCTTTTTTATGTAAACTCACCTTGATTTCCACATGCAACATTCCTTATTCATAGAGAGCTTAAGTTCATCAATCAAAACACGACAACAATACAAAACCATGGATGGTGTATCAATTAAATTATCAATTTCATATTTAATTGTTAGCTTCACTATTTTAATCCAAACATTATTGTGCATAAAATTTCTTACTACAAATATTTTTACTTCACACTTACAAAGATAGATAATGTATGACTATAAGAAGTTACAACTTGTTAAAAGCACAAATAATTAAACTTTTTATAGTCTTTTTAAGAGACAATCTAATATCAAGGATTTTTCTATATTATAAATCATCATCAACAACACCACCATGAAAATCACCCTCGAGTATTTATGTTTCATTCTCTATATATATGACCCATGTCATTGCAACAAGAAACAAGTTCGATTATATCTCTCAAATTAAAGTTTCACATGTAGAAGGGTTGGTGCAACATAACTAGTGACATGTGTTGCCTTAAAATATGTAATCATTATTTTTTCATAGGTAATAAAATAAAATTACAATAGAGTGTTATTGACAGGTTTACTTCTTGACTAATTATAAAGACTAATGAAATTTTCAGTGTAAAATGAGATAGAAACAATGACTAGTGGAAAAATGTATAAACTAAGTTAAAGTATCCTACTATTAAGAATGCAAGTAAAGTGATAAAATTTAAAGATATTATAGATTGGTATGGTTCATAATAACAATTACAAATGTATTATACATTTATAATGATAATGATAATGATAAATGAATAATCATCATCATAATAAAAACAATAACTTTCTAAACTATTAATTAAATAATTTTATCATATGTCAAATGGCAACGCAAATTTTTATCATTTTTTTATGTACTATGACTCTTGTTATTGTTGAACAGGTAAAAAACATCTTCGTGTTTTGTCAAAGTATAGAGATTTAACATGCTTTGTTTTGCTCATTTTTCTTATCTATCTGTCTTGTCTAATTATACATCAATGTTACCTCTTTACTGAATGTCAACACTTGTTTTATCCTTAACTATTATCAACTTGAAAGAGTGTCAACTATATCCCTTTAAATAAAGATTGACAATTCCAATGATGGGATGATGGGATATCACTTGAAAACATATTCCTTGAAAACAAAGACTAGCTTATTCTATGATGACAATCTCAATTACTAGTTTTGGCAATCAAATCAATATTTTTATTGGAAGAACAAACATCGATGATCGTCATTAAACAAGTTAATAATGTGAACTAGGTATGTATTGCTAGTTCGCTAATCTTAGCGAATCATTCACCAAACCTCCATTTTTTACGTGGTCATGATAAGTAAATTGCCAAAAATATTATATGATATTATAAACATGACTTTTTAGTTGTGTTGATAACCATTGATCTTTAGCTCTTTTTTAGTTGCTTCACTAACGAGCTCACTCCTCAAGATTGTTTAATTCATCTCCTTTTGAAATTGAATGTCCACCTAATGTTTTAACCCAAGATTAAACATGTTAATTCATGATTTATCACTTTTAATTCACCTACTTTAAAAAAAAATGAAAATTCACTTAATGGTGATATGTTACAGTATCGTTAAACTCATCTCGTTGAATGTTTTGATGATACCGATGGTGTTATGATAAGAACTTTAACGTGTTTATTAGATATTTTTCCTCCCTCTCTTACCCATTTCATTGTTTTAGTTGTGTCATAACCCAGTTTTAGATTATTCCCAAAATCTACCCAAAAATAGAAAAAATAAAATAAAAAGGGGGCTGGTGTTGGTAGGAAAATCAAGGTGAAAATTTTGACGTCTTTGAGAGATCAATCATGTTTTTTTTTGTGTGCCCATAACTGAGAAAAAATACAGATTCAAGACTAAAAAATTTTATTATTGGATAAATCTGCGTAGAAATTAAGTTGAGAGATATGATTATATTTTTATGGGCCAATTCGATTTAATCGTTGACCAATTTAAAAGTGTAATTATGTTTGAGAATTAATTTATGGTTCAATTGAAGGATTTAATGAAGCGCAATAACTTAATTATACTTGAAATTTATCAAATTAATTTTATTAAGGGCTTAGTCGATGAGAAATAAAGTTTTTGAATTTAATTAGGGTTCAATTGATGAGACTGGAATTTGCGGAGACTGATTTGAATTTTTTCAAGCTAATTATGTGAAATTGAGGGCCAAATTGAACAAATTGAGAGTTTAATGGTCGATTGAGGGTTAAATCGTGCAAATCAGAAATCAAGAACCAAAATAAAAAAAGGCGCACAAAGTCAAGGTTAATATTTGAAATTCTGACGGGGGTATAATTGCATAAATCATAAGTTTAAATTAAATTGGGGTGTGATTAGAACAATTATAAGATAGGGGACCAAATCATATTTTTGCCTTCTCCAAAATCATTAAAATTGCAAGCGTGCACTGTTCAATCACCTGAACAGTGCATGCATGTCACCTAAACAAAACACGTTACGGGGCAATGCATAGGTAGCAACCCTTCGCTGCATGTCATGGACAGCCGAAGGGTTGCCTTCTTTGCTATAAATAGCTACATGCAAAGGGGGGGAAGGAAAGAAGATAAACAAAGACAAATGAGAGAAGGGAGAAAAGGAAATTTACGTGAAGAAAAAACACAGAAAAATACAGAGTTGCAGAGCCAAATTTACGTAAAAAATTGAGTTAATTTTCATCCCTCTCACCTTAAGCATTAGCTCCCTCTTCGACCTTCGTTTCTCTCGGTCAACCTAGCCTTTCTCTCTCTAAAACCAGAAGTCTCTCTCTTTCTTCTCCTTCTCGGTCAACCAACTTGGGCCACCATTCAACCACCCATATCCATCCTTATCACCACTTCAACCTTCTTTACTTTCGACCTTCTCTATCCAACGATAATAACAAGTACATTGTTCGTTACACCCTAAAATTTTCCATACTACTGTTCATCTTCTTCCTTTGCATGCGCGGAGAATAAATAGGTCGAAAACCCAGAGATTAAGTGGGCCTAAAAACTTATTTTGAGTTTAGATGGGCCGAGAGTCTGACCTAATATGGGGGTGGGCTAACAGCCCAACCCTAGGGGGAGGGTGGGATGATAGCCTAAACCTCAACAAGGTGGGCTAACAGCCTGACCCAATAAGAAAATTCCTTTTCTTTTTAAAAAATATATATTATCTCAGAATTTGAAGAAAAAATGGTTTTAGCATTTGATTTCGTAAACAAAAAAAATCATCTTCCCACATTTTTAGATTTTATAACATGTTTGTAAAATCCAAAGGGTATTAACCAATATTCCAAAAATATCAAAAATGTTATTTTTGGGAATTCATTATTCACTGTTGATATTAACAAATCCTAAAGAGGTTTAATATCCAAAATATTTGGCAGGGATAAGTTGTCATTATTTACTATTGATATTTGGATAAATAAATCCTAAGGGGTTAATGTTCAAAATATTTGCGGGGATAATTCACTATTATTCACCGCTTGGTATTTGGATAAATAAATTCTAAAGTGGATAATATCCAAAATATTAGCGAGGATAATTCGTTGTTATTCACCGTAAATATTTTGATAAAAGAACCTTAAAGTGGTAAATATCCAAAATATTTTTACAGGAATAATACACCATCATCATTTAACCAGCATATTCTTTGAAATATCAAAATCATAGCAAATCACAAGTATACCAAAACACCAAGCAGCTCACCTTAGGTAGGGCATACTAGGGGTGATAAAACCTTCTCTTTACACAACCAATCTCTTGCCTTAGAATCTCTGAAAGACCAGTTTTAGATTTCTTAGTAACCATAATACTAAGTGGCGACTCTTTTTTCTCACAAAATAAAGATAAAATCCCAACATGAATTCCCTACTCACGAGGAAGATCATCACAACGCCGCGCTCTCGTGGAGGGGGTGACAAGTTGTAAGAGGTAAAATTGAAACTTTTTAAAAGCTGCAATTTAACAACGGTGGAGATGAAATACTAACGAGTCTCAAGGTTAGAATTATACATTTTGTGCCTGTTTGGTATTGAGCTCCAGACGCAGGTTTGTAAAAAGCAGTGATACATCCGAGCGGTGAGGAGAGAGGGAGCGGGTTGGGGGGGCAAACTGCCAAGTGCGGGACCCATTTTTGTTTTGTATTTAGACATTGTTGTTAAGTGATTCAACGACTTGTATTTTGATCTTGTACGACAGTCAATCCTTGATCGTTGATCATGTTGCTCCACTAGCAATCATCTCATTCGTTTTGGTTTGAAAATGGAAAGAATAATATACGGATGAAATTCAGAAATTATTTTAAATTTGTTTTTTATTTTGAAAAATATCAAAATAATATTAAAAAACTCAATTATAGTTTTAACTAAACACTTCACAATTAATTTTGAACTGCAATAAAAATGTTTTTCTTGAAACTGCTTTTTTCAAATCTCATTCACAAGAGCAAAAACAATATCAAACAACCAGGTGTACTCGGCACAATAAAAACCCACCAGGTGTCTCGGTTGACCATGGTTAAGGCTTTGGCTCTTCCCTTCTCAAAACCGGCGTCCTCTGATTTCCCCTTCTCAAAACCCTAGTCTCCATCACCACTTTCACCGAAGCAGTTCAAAGCCAAAAACAGAACTGTCAGGGTTTCATGGCCGGTGGTTCCGATGCGATGGATACTACAGCTAACATTACCTTATCGTGCGCTCGATGCGGCAAAACTGCGCATCTCCAGTATGTAATTCTTTAAAAAACCTTTCTCTATACCTGAATTATTTTTTTAATTATTATTATTATGCGATTGTTTATATATTTATTAATTTACTTCTAGGTGTCCAAAATGCATGGAATTAAAGCTTCCTCGTGAACCCGCCGCTTTCTGGTAATCAATTATTCTATGAATTATTTATTTGTTTATTTAATTAAATCTCTTTTGTTTGTTTGTTTTTTTGAATTAGCTCGCAGGATTGTTTTAAGGCGTCGTGGAGCTCTCATAAATCAGTTCATATGAAGGCGAAGGACGAAGAAAATAGTGATGGAAGCAGGGAAGGTTGGCTATACTGTACGAAGAGAGGACAGGGTCGAAGCCCGAAGCTTCCACATTTTGATTGGACTGGGTATATCTCTACGACTTTTGCTGCTTTCAACTGGATTGCGTTTATCTAAACCCTTTCTGTTAGCCGAATTGTAGTTCTATTGGCTGTGAAATAAGAATGAGTTTTGTTTTTGTGCAGGGGGTTAAGACCGTATCCTATATCTCCCTACCGTGTTGTCCCTCCTCACATTGATCGACCTGATTGGGCAGTTGATGTGAGTTTTTTTTTTTAATGTTAAGTGATGGCTATTATGTATTGTTTATTTTAGTGAAATTTGACCATAAATTATACTGGGTGTTGACCACATTTGATGTGTGTGTTGACTCTTTATTTCTCATTTGTTGTTATCTTGTTATATGGCCAATGAAGGCTTTTTGTTTCTATTGAATCTCCCATTATTTCTGTTTCACGGGTATAATGAAGTACTGATGTGCATTTCTTCCTTGACAATAATTCGCAGGGAATCCCTAAGATTGAACCCAGCAGTGATTTGCAGCGTGTTGTGGAGGTAAACTGTAATCTTAATCTTCTACATGGTTATCATTTCATTTTTTGATGCGTAGACATGGTGGACTTTATTTTGTTCGTTCTACTTTCTGAATCTACTTATCCATGTTGTAGATCAAAACTCCTGAACAAATTGAGAGAATGCGAGAAACTTGTCGAGTAAGTTGTCGCCCTCTCTCCCAACTCTTCCAAGTATATTCAAAAGTGAACCTGTATTGCTTCATTCTTGTGTTTTGACCTATATGCCAATTTCGCTACACTATATTCTTTAGCTATGATTGCATTTGTGGATAATGTTAATGTTAGGCTCTCTATAATAGGATTAATATCCTATGATTCTTCGGTGTAATAAATTATATTCAAGATAATTAAGTAGGATAATCAACCAAGTACCAGACAGGCATCATCGACAATTGCTCTATTTGTTGCTTCCTTAATGAGGTGAAAAACAAGAGTACTAAAAAAATATATGCCCTGAACAAGGAAATCTAACTTTCATATTATAAAAATGATAGATCATCTGGGATGAGAAGTCAACTCTTATGTGAAAATTAATGGATGATATTTTTTTGAATGGACACCACACATGTAGGAACAGTTTTGTTTTCCAAGAAACTTCAAATTCTGTAGCTTTCCACTGTAGTTCATATATATATGTGTGTGTGTATTATTCACGCTTCTTTTTTGAAGATTTTTCATTTGAGGACAGGGACCATGGGGTGGGTGGTGTATTTTTCCTTCGGTTAGGTGTGAATTTTATTTTCATATTTAATGCAATCAATCTAGGATGGGGTAGTCTTATCTTGATTTAGCTTTGCAACAGTTTACACTGTTCAAGCTATAAAGAATTGAATGAAGAAAGCGGATCGATGGGGCTGACTCCAGGTAGTTGGAATTGTGACTTCATTAATGTCTTCATAAAGGACTGCAATGGACTAGTGGATGTGGGATATTTTTTCTTGAGAGATTGCAATGAAGACAGCTTCCACCTAGTCATAATATTGGACATTTTCCGAAGAAATCAGCTTTTTTTGCATGTTCTGACTTTTTGTTTGTTTGTTAAGGATGGTGTAATATGTAACCATAACTGGAATTGTAACAACATTAATTCACTGTCTCTTGTTTGTGTATGCATTTAAAACATTTGTTAATATCAGATAGGAAGGGAGGTTTTGGATGCCGCTGCACGGATCATTCGCCCTGGTGTGACAACAGATGAAATTGACAGGGTTGCTCATGAGACGACTATTGCAGCTGGTATTTAGATGTTAATGATTTCCCTATTTTTCCTTCTAGTTATATGCCTTGGAGCTGTTCACAACTCATTACCTCCTAGTGAATAGGTGTTATTATTCTGTCTCAACTCTCGTTTGCTAAACCTTTTTTTTTTTCTTGAACTGTGCTGTAGGTGGATATCCATCTCCTTTAAATTATCACTTCTTCCCAAAGTCATGCTGCACGTAGGTAGTCCTATTGTGTACCTATCTATATGTTTCCTTCACTTGTGATCCATAATTTAAGATGGTGTAATTGTCTGTTGTAGGTCAACTAATGAAGTAATCTGCCATGGAATTCCTGATGCCAGGTATGAGTCAAATGCTATCCTGCAAAATTTTGTAATCTTGCTTTCTCATGCACTGAATTTGCGCTACTACATTCTGGAACCATGGTGTTATATCCTATTTGTTTGACATAATCCATATCTTTTAATTTCACCCATGCATGCTATCATATTTAGTGCCTGTTTGGCCAAATTTTGAATTATTTTTTTTTACATTTTAAATGAATTTTTTTTGGTGTTTTTAGATTATTTTGGTGTACGGATGTCAAAAATGATTTTTAAAAAATAAAAAAAATATCATTTTGACGTGTTTCTAAATAAAAAGCACTTTGAAAAGCAACCGCAACCACACTTCCAAACACCCCCTTAGCCATGAAATCCCTTTAACTCGTGGACTTTACAGCCACTATGACTGCTTCAGTTTTAACTTCGTGACATTTCTTCTATTATCATGAAACTATTTTCTTTTTATTGCTTTAGGAAATTAGAGGATGGTGATATAGTAAATGTTGACGTGACTGTGTATTACAAAGGTGTCCATGGTAAGAAATTCCTTTGACCTGTTTGTGAATAAATCAAGTGTGACTGAAAATAGTCCTTGATCTAGTGGTTGATTCATTGTGCAGGTGATCTTAATGAAACATACTTTGTGGGGAATGTTGATGAAGCATCTCGACAATTAGTCCAATGTACTTATGAATGCTTAGAGAAAGCAATATCGATTGGTATGTGCCATTTTTATTCTGGTTCTACGATCTGCTGTGCATATGTTAGAATTCTCCATTTGCTATCACACGGACTGATGCCATGTTTGGCTTGTATAACTTTTCACCCAGGGAACTTATCAATTTTAAATTTTAAGAATAATAGCTAGTTTAGAATGTAGTAACTGGAAATGTCTGATGTTTCACCAGTTTCCACCTGTTTGACTTTGATATGGATTTGCAGGGTTTTTTTGGTGCAATTATCTTGTTAGATCTCCAATCTAAATTTAAGTCCTTATTTCTGATTCTTGTGCTTTTTACTTTTAGTGAAACCTGGTGTGCGATTTCGTGAAATTGGAGAAGTTATAAATCGTCATGCTTCGATGTCAGGGTTTTCTGTGGTAAAGTACTTTAGCATTGTCATTGGATGACATCTTCATAGTTAGCTGTTGTCCGTGTTAATAATTTCCCTTGCCTTTTTGTCTAAACAGGTGAAATCATATTGTGGTCATGGTATTGGAGAGCTCTTTCATTGTGCTCCAAATATTCCACATTATGGAAGTATCCTCTCTAAATTAAAGCTTTTTTATCCAGTATTTAGGGACCATGGCAAGACCCTGCTTTTCAAAAAACTTGATTAGTTTATTTGCTTCAATTTAGTTTTTTATGTTTTTAGATTGTTTTGATGTTTAAAAAAAAAAATATTTAAAATAAAAACATATTTTGATGCATTTTTAAGCGAAAAACACTTTAAAAAACAATCGTTACCACAATATTAAACAATTCCTTAGAAAAGAAAGTAAACCAATGTTTGAGATTTTGAAAATGCAAAATGATGCTGAACTGCCCCTTAAGTACTATATAAACTAATAGATTAAGCCTTTTATTTTAGTTTGTATGCATTGTTTGCCTTAAACCAGAGCAGGAAATAAAGCAGTGGGTGTAATGAAGGCTGGACAGACCTTTACTATCGAACCCATGATTAATGCAGGTGATTTTACAAGGTTTTATAATTCATGGAATTTCTCTCTAAACTTTTGTCACTTGGAGCTTCTAACTCGAATGATTTCCTGATTAGGGGTTTGGCGTGATCGAATGTGGCCTGATGGGTGGACTGTTGTCACCACAGATGGCAAACGCAGTGCTCAGTTTGAGCACACCCTTCTGGTAACTAACCACCGGGTTTATCTTCATGCCCCGTCCATTTACTTCTTTCTGTAATTGTTATCGCTGTTGATTTAGACAATTGGCCCCTCATCTAAATTGCATCAGGGTAACCATATCTGGGACTTCCATCACGCTGCAGTGATTTCTTGTTCTTATTTCTCATTACTTGATAGTGGAAACTTCGTGTACAATAATATATGTAGCATCTTGTATTTCTGTTTTTGCTGATTGTATTGTTATGCAGGTGACAGAAACTGGAGTAGAAGTTCTTACCGCAAGGTTGCCTTCATCGCCGAAGGTGTACCCCTGGCTTAATGAATAGTTATTGATAACGTGTTCAAGTGAGGGTGTTGTAGTATCATCAAGATCCGTTCATTCGTTGTACCATTCATGACAGGTCTTAAAATATTGCACGAGGACTTCTGGAATTTGGGTTTATAAACCATCAGGACACTAAACACTCAATTTTGCATCGAGGCCACAACCTTAATTAGAGATGTGTACAAGAAGTTCAATTTTATTTTTGTTATGAATTATAATCGTCACGTTTTAAAAATGATGATGATGAGTGTCAGCTTTTCGCATCTTTTTTTTTATATATATATATATATATTAAAAAAAGAACGATTGCAGGTTATTGGCACAGCCTAGTTTCTGTTTTATGGATTTTTCCAGTGATACCTATTAAAGAATTTTGCACGTTCCAGTTTGGGCCTGGTTAGTGAAGTTGGGATAATTTTTTTCTTCCTTGATCTTCATTTGCATTGGAAGACATGTAGTCTTTAGCTAGTGCCTCGGAACACTTCTTCAGGTCCATTAGATGTCGTTTCTACTTGTCGATTTGATTAGTCGAGTACCGTAAAAAAAATGATTTCATGGAGTCCCTCTAAAAGCTACGTTTGATTCCGGTGACGTTGTGGACCCTCCGTCCATCTCTATCAATCTCCGTTTGCATTAAGACATGTCTCTGAGCAAATTATTTTTTTCGAGCATATTTGAGCCCATTTTAACGAGAATGAAACTCGTTTTCAAAATTTGAATCTTTTTATATTTTTTTCTGAAAAAAAACCACAGAAAAAAGTAATTTTTCCCATGTAAATTTTTTTTAAAAAATATTTAAAAAATATACTGATAAGAAATCCCCGCCCTGTATCTGTATATTTTTTGCAAAACAGCAAACGCAGTCAGATGTGGTTTGGAACCAGATCAAGCACCTGTTTGGATAAGTGGTTCTAATAGTGTTTCATTAAAATTCATTTTTTTTTTATTTAAATGAATTATTTTTAGTGTTTTTAAATCATTTTGATGTTTTGGTATCAAAAATAATTTTTAAAAAATAAAATAAAAATTATTTTAATATATTTATAAACAAAAAACACTTTAAAAAACAATCACAACTATACTCCCAAACACCCCAAAAAACACGTTCCAAAAAAATTTCACTCGTTTACACTGGACCAGAAATGATCTTGGAATGGGCCAGACGGCCCGGACATTTTACTCTTTTGGACATGGTGCAATCTACAAAAGGATACACGGACTAGTCAAATTGTACAGATCCGACAGTTTAAGAATCCTCGCACCATGAGAAAAACCTTCGGAAACGTACCTTGGTAAAGCGGGAAGAGGGGTGTGGGGAAATGAATCAAAACCCAGTTGACCCGACTAACGAGGAATATGATGCATTTTCATCATTCGTGGCAGGCTCTTTCCCGCTGTCCTTGTTTGGTAGTTTATCTCCAGGCTTGACAGGAAGTCCTAATTCCACACCAGCCATCTCGTACAATTCTAATTTTTGAAGCTTGGTTGCGTCGACGTCTCCATCCCAGCAGGTGTCAGAAATGATTTCCAGTGCTTTCTCCATCTTGTCCTCTGGTACAAGATTCCCATTTTGTAGTAGGACAATGTAAACTTGTTCAGCAGAAGCTTTCCTGATCTGAGAGCAGAAGAGACAACGTAGATTTCAATTCACTGAGTTGCTAACCAACCAAAGAGAGTTCACACGGATATAAATCAAATACCAAATCCCAAACCTTGGGATAACGGTGGCCAAGCAACGTGAGAAGATGAGTGAATGCCCGAGCATTGATGGTTTCCTGGAGTGAAGCAATATATCCAAGTATAGCAATGCCAGAGTATAACTTTGCAAAGTCCTTGGACCCCTTCAACTCAACAGCAAGGGAATCCAAAACACCAGCACAGAAGACTGGAGTTTGATCCTGGATATTGAAATGGAAAGGTATTTCAGCTTGTCGTCAAACCATGAAACAGAATATAACAAATTTCCATTCATGATTTCAATAGCTGCAGTTTGTTTTGTCCGAAGTAATGTTGAGATCTTCACTGTTAGTAACAGCAGATGTTTGCATCGATGGAATCAGAATCTGAAAGCAATATTCTTCCTGTGTACTGACAGTGAGATCCTCACATCAATTGCGCAAGTCAGCAGAAAAATAAGATAGGACAACTAACCTCCATATCCAAGAATATTTTTTTGCTGAAAAGAATCTCTATTGTCTGAAATACACAAGAGTCATGGTCAATATTCTGGAACTCCGTGAAAAAACTTAAAATTCAGGGGGAAAAAACAAAACTTAGAAATGTCAATGTCCCAAGTTAAACAATGTGTACAGGCAGGCACACATCGAAATACTAATAGAAAGACGAAAAAAGAAAAGTGAAAAAAAAAGAGAAGAAAGAGAGGTCATCAGCTCATGGAGGAAAAAATGAATTGCAACTACCTCAGCATCACCAGCAAAATTCTTTAACTAAGCCTCTAAGTAAAATTATTTTCCTATTAACTAGCCACTATAAGTTTACCTCAATAACTTGTTAAGGCAGAGAAAATGATATCAGTTAGAAAAAAACACAAAATTTCCATTACCTTCAAAGTGGGTACAGTAACTCTATCACATTTCTTGTACTGTTTGAGAACCCAAAGCATGTCAGCGGATAGCATATGTTCTCTTGACCTTCTATCATTGGACTTTTCAGTTTCAACAGTTTGAAGATATTTCAACAATGCAGAGATTGAAGCCTTGCGTAAAGAATCTTGCAACCCGCCAATTGAAATAACTAAACCAGACAAAACAGATCTGCTGTAACAACTAAACTGGAGTAGTTGTACAAAGCGTTGATATGAAAAGGTGGGTACCTAAAAGCAAGCCACAATCAACTCCTTACCAAAGAACTCAAATCACAAATAACAACTAAAATGGAGTAACTATACAAACAGTGGACAGTATACTTACTCCCCACTTTAAATCTGTATCATTAGGAACTATTTCTTCCAGATTTTCTCTGTATGGGATAAATGGAATAAATATTGCCTTGTTGTACAAAATCCTCTGCAGAACCTTTGCAGCAGCTTCTCTTATTTTGTCCATCTTCTCCACAGCTTGCTTAGCAATTCCGCCAATCACATTGGTAGCGACATTTGAATCAAAAAATGAGACCAACTGATTATTATCAGCCACATCATCATTAGGCCTCTCTGACACAGACTCAACACCATATGATTTTCCACTGCAATCATTATTGCAGAGGATGTATGTACATGTTTCAAGGCCTTCCATAGCAGCCTCACGGACCCAAGAACCCACATCACCTCTGTTATCAACAGAATAGTCATCAAGAGCTTTAAATAAGCTCAGCATAACTTCATTTTTTATCAGATGATACAGAGACATGCCATCCTCTCCACAAGTAATACTGTAACAGCCCCTTTCCTGAGTTAATGTCTTCAACACTAGTATGAGTCCTTTGACAGCATTTACTCGTGCTTCAGCATCTCTGTCCTCGGGTTTATTCTATAGAGATTATCCACAAACATGAGTCACTGGTCCAGTAAGATCCAAAGCAAGAGTTTTTAATAAGAACCACAACTTTCAAGACACGCACCTCTATCATGCAAGAACTAGAAAGCTTCAGAAGCACATCTCTCCACCTGTTAGCCAAAAGTTGATATGGCAAAACACCTAGCGCCATTGCAGATCCTCTTCTTACAGCAACATTTTGATCAGTCAGCTGTTCCAGGTATTTTGATGTTATACTGCCAGCACCTTCATTATTTTTGGTGACAAGGTATGCTTGAACAAAGTGTTCTAGGGCTTTAACAGCAACATTCTGTTCATGTTGGGATCAATAGATTCATAAATTCAGACTAGCAGCAAGGAAAAAAGAGGTACTAGCAAAGAAAATCTAACACTACAACACAAACACCTGTATTTGAGAATTAGGATGCCGTAAATTTTCGCTAAGAGTATCAAGCAGACTCCTTTTTATCTTTTCTGGTAATAACAAATGCGATGATGAGATACATTCAATGAACCGAGAAACAGCAGAACGCATTATTTCTCCACCCTTCCCACGATAAAGGCGTGCTTTCTCAATAGCAGGAACTACACCAGCAACTTGTTTCTGTTTTTCTACAAAATAGAAATAGCAGTTATTAAAACCCGGTTTATGCAGGATGTAAGCTCAAGCAAGAAAGAATGAAACCACCCCCCAAACCTTGCTTTGCAGCAATCTCACAACAAAAAACTGAGGTAGTGCAGTTCACATCCAGCATGAACTTTTAAGTTCAAAAGGTTACTTCAGTTGACATCTCAACAATCATTTGTAAAAGAAAAGCATGTAGACAACAAGTGATTTTCCTACTTAATGTATTAACAATGTAGAGGATATAATCAAATCTGGTTGTTTCCAATCTGGGTTTCTCTCTCAATATCATTTCTTTTTCTCTCACATTGGTAGAAAAACTAACATTGAAATTATTCTCGCATAGTATCAATCACGTAAATAGCTATCAATCACGTAAATAGCCTTAAAGCTACAAGCTCTAAAGGAAATAAGCATAATGATGAGAATACAATAGATAATCCTATAAATAGGCATTTTTACAGATAGAGGAACCATGAACATTTATCTCTGAAAGTTAAATAAAAAGTTTTCATTGCATTTGCGAGAAAAAGAAGAGTTGAAAGAAGAAAAATGAGCACTGACCAGTGGCAAGAGCATAGTCACATTGGTGCAAAGCCAAAACAATTTCTGCAGTTGCTAAGGTTGCACCATGGCGCAAGCAAAGATCAGATGAGAGAGTAAAAGGAATTAATTTCTCCAGAACAGAGCTTGCAAAATGCTCAGGGTCATATTTGACAAGAGCAGAAAGAGCTTCTCCTGCAAGTTCTCTCAAGCCTTTATCCTAAAGTAACCAGCCACAACAGTCATACACATAAAACTACAAAACAGTAAAAACCATATGACATGCAAGCGTAAAGCCAGATAACTTTTTTAGTGCCAAGTGCTATGAGAATTTTATGCTGATAATCCAATGCAAACCAACAGATACTCACCCCAAAATCTCAAAATGAAAAGGTCATTGAGCTTAACTAAACTTGATGGTGCAACCAAGGTAGCAATGACTATGTATCATCTCTAGTCTCAAAAGATAATTTGGAACAAAAAGATGAGACAAAAGCAAAGAGAAATAGATATAGCTAGCATCATTGTAGACATAAAACATAGATGACACACAAAATATAAGTGATTGAGCATACCCAGTGACCAATCTTGTTGTGCAGCAGTTCTTCTGCAAATGGATAAAGGTATCCTTCATACTGAGCAATGTAGACAGCAACATGGAGGTAAGAGTTTACTCTTGAAGAGAGTGAAAAATAATCTGCAGAATTCACTATGTCAATGCCATGTGGGTAGTTTCCTTGTCTTCCAACATTCTCCTGAAAAGCAGCTGCAGCTGCTCTTCTGCAATTAACCTAAGCATCATGCATCATAAGCTTTGACAAAGATATTGGTACAATAGGAAAAGGCCAGTATATCCTGTCAGAGAGTACTCGCACCTCACGGTCATAACAGGCCACTGTTAACAGGTGTGGAGCAAGTTGTTCCAATACATTTCTCATATCAACGTGATAATATGCACGACCAAATGCCCAACAAACATAGGCGGCAGCATCTCGAACATGAGACCCTACACTATGTGGACCTCTTCGAATATCATAATGCAGCGCCTGTCAGAAAAAAAATATTGTTCAATTCCAATACATTGATGGTTAGAGTCTTAGCACTTGTATAAACAAACGTTTTCTACTACTCATAAGCCAACAGACAATATACATGTTGAGAGAGGAGATGCCGATAAAACTGCAGAAAATTAGCTCACAATCACACCAGTGCTCATCGTCCATGTGCAAAGTAGTTTATTCTTTCACAGGGTTTAACATTTTTGCCTTTTGATGCTAAGAATAATTTACTTTTCAACCTTTCTTCTGTCTCCAAATAGAAAGAGATTATGACTATTAACTAGAAACAGTTAAGAAATGGAAAAAATAAAAAAGAAGAAGAAAGAATTGATAAAACAAAAATAATGCAAAATTATAAATGGTCCACAAATCTTTCATCCTACCTTCACAACATAGGGAACAACTTTGGGAAGACTCATAGGCAACAACAATCCTCTACGTGCTAGTTCAGCAAGTGCCAAGCAAGCTCCATGCCATGAACCATCACCCTGGAAAGTTATGAAAGTTAATTATGGCTCTATAACTCAAAATTGAAAGAGAAGGATCAAAATACAAAGAAAATATGAAAAGAGAAAAGGAGAACATAGAAGCATACCTCTCCAGGTGAAAACAGCTCCAATATCGATGACAAGACCTCTTCTGACAGAGCAGATGTCAATCGTGAAGTTATGCGGCCTATACCTTTGGCAGCAGACCAACGTACAACAGTGTCCTGCATTGTCAATGGGATCAACACAGAATTGTCCAGAAAAACAAAGCACATTCAACACCTTTGCATGGCTCCTATACAGTCTGTTTATTGACAGACAAGAATAGCAAAGAAGCAAAGTGCACAAGAGTACAATCCAGACAATCATGTCAGATTTTAAATCCGAGACTCCACGCTTTACAAGGTGATTGAAACTTCAGCCTAGGCTACACTGCTTGTTGCCAGGTATCATGTCTAAGACGTGGGACTCACTTCTCGAGAGAGAATCAAACATGTAAAGAATGCCTGCAAACCCACCTGTATTGACTGCAACAAGCACCTCGAGAAGAGGCCAGTGCATTTCACTGATTCTTATACCAATACACTTTATTTGTTAATTAGAAAGCATAGCCAACATTCAGCACTCTTTCGAGGGTCATTGCTGGGCTTCATAGAAGCCTGGAAAGAGTGATGGTTTGTTTTATTTAACTTCATTATATTTTTCACTTCATATAATTCATGAATCCTAACTGGATTTTCATAAATATTCTTCAGTGCTAATTTAAGACTTTGAAAGATTTTTCTGGCGTTTTACATGGTTTCCACTATGTTCCTCAGGCTGTGATGTAGATCAAGAGCTCAACGGAGCAGTTACTTCATTAAGATGCCTGTATGTTATTTTAAATTAAGCAGCTATTGATGAGATAACAAAGTACTGTACCATTAATGATAGCACTCATCTGCTTCCAATACTAACTTTTAGACAGAAGAGCACAAATGGATAACATTATATCGCAAATTGAACCTTTGAAGCTACTTAGTATTTGATTAAAGAAAGCAATAAGCTCTAAATGGAATCTCACCCTTTTGACATACCGTGTCTCTTAATCCAGCTAGTAACATCTCAATGATCTCTTCTACAATTTCTGGAATATCCATGTCTTCATCTTCAAGGTGGTTTGCTCCTTCTTCTGGTTTGACAGAATCAATATTCTCATAGTGAGTGCCTTGATCAGCTCTTTTAGATGCGTTTAAGGAGACATTTTCCCCAAGAGTACTGGTCCTGCCCTATGGATAAGGCAAAAGAATGTCATGAGAGTAGTAATCTTTGTTTTGTGCTTTTGATTATTTAAATAATGGTAACAACTATTACAAATATTTAATCACGTTAGACATACACAACAAGAAGTGATAGAGACTAAATAACTAGAACACACAAAAGAGAATAGGATAAATAATTAAGGAGCTTATAGTTGTATATACCATACGAGTTACACACAGCCATGCACTCAAGAAGTGGATACATGTGAGGGTCTGTAAAAACTACCAGTTAAAGAACTATTGATAATATTTAGGGATAATGGCCTCTGCATTTTTCACGGAGAAAAACCTCAGATCTGTCCTTGGTTTATCATTAAGTCCCACTTTGGAGATGCAAAGCAGTTTTGTCCACCTGACATAACGAAAAAAGCATGACAAGTGACACAGGGTGGCTTGGCACCCTGCATGCCCTGCAAACTTCAATTTCCCCAAGATACATGAGTCATGTTACAAGCTGAAAAGCCAATGCACTGATATCATATGAAAGGCACTGGGATAATCGCTGGCCATGCAACATGTCAATATCGATGTTGAAAGAATATTTTCTTACATTTATTGCACAGAAACCAGAAGGAAGATTCTAATTAATTATGCACATGTTAAAATTGTTCTTTTATTCTGAACATGGTGCTAAAATGCAAAGTCCTTTGTAAGCAAAAGATTCGTAAAAGAAACTTTCAAACTAGAACATGCTATCAAATTTTCCTGAAGATGGTTAGCAGAACCTTTAAGTTTAAATCAGGATGTCCAAAATATTCAGCAATACTAACCACATAACACCAGGCTGGTGAGCGAGGAGGAAGACATGTAAGACCTATACGTTGTGTTAACTTCACCAAATACTTGCGAAGCAAAGGACTATGAGCAGCGGTAACGGACTTTTCCAACAATGACACATCAGTCCAAACAGTGGAAACCACATCCATTAACCCTTTGCGACAACCAGCCTGACCATACCAAATAATATTTGAGAAAACTATAAATTAAACAAGGCAAAGAGAAATGCACACAGGAAAGAAGACAAACAAAAGGCAGGATCCATTTCCCATGCAAAACTTATTTGCATCATAACAATATGACGAAATCAACAATAGAAAACCTTGAAAATGGCAGCCAATGCCTCCACGGCACCCAGTAACTGAAAGTGAGACGACAAATCATCTGTGCCAGAAGATAAAACTTCATGTGTCCATTCAATAAAGCTGGAAAATAAAAACAAAAGACAGATATTCAACCATGCTTATCCAACAATGCTTCAAAATAGACACCAACACGAGCGATGTGAAAACCTGGTAAAAGCCATTGGCATATCAGGACGCGAAAGAAGCTTAGAGAGCACTAATCCAGCCATAGGACGCATAGGACCAGCATTCGAAAGATAATCCTTAGAAAACTTCAAAATCCTCAAAACAAGAGGAGCTAACTCAAGTTCACCGAGCTCATGACTACTGGCAATACTAGTATCAACTGAAGAAATATCAAACGGAACCAAAACAAGAATAGAAAGCCACAAAAGCATCACACATTTCGCCTCCATCTCTCCCTTACTTTCCTGCCTCAACGATGTAACAGAATTCGCGCCATGGCATTTTTCTAAGAGAGAAACCGCGAGCTCTAAATCCGAAACTTGATGTGGAAAAAACTTAATAACCGCCTTGTAACCGCAAACGGTAACTAAAGTGTAAATAATAATACAGATCGGCTTTATTATTTCAAGAATTTCACCCGATTCAAAACCCAATTCGATCGTTCGAGTACGAATAATTTGCATTAATGGTGAAACTATACTCTCCAGGTACGGCTCCAATAGCTCACCCTGCTGCTGATACTTATCCATCTGCAAAGAAAAATATTATAATAAACATTACAAAAAAACAACAACAAAAGTTAGAGAGGAAGCGGAGAGCAGTACAATGGAGCGGATCTTGTGGACGGAGGAGAGATCGGAGACTTGTTGATTGGAAATGATGTCGTCGAGGAGGGATTTGACGAGTTTCCATTCCTGTAAGAAGTATTTTTGGAGCACTGTATCTTTGGAATCGTGCTCATCGTCTTCTTCTACTGATCCCGATACTGGCATTTTAAAGAAGAGTCGGAACTTTTTCGGTCGCGGCAGTCTTTGGAGATATAGAAGAGAGGGAAGAGAAAGGAACGATTGAATTCCCGCCTGGATTTATTTAACACTGTCTTTGATCTAAAATCTGTGAGAGTGTATTTTTCAAATTTCCGTAAAAAAATTGGTGTACGTTGTGCTAATATTTGTAGTGCACTGATTAGTTTTGTTTTAAAAAGGTGATAAAATGTTTCTAGGGTTTAAAACATTTGGATTTTATTTTAAAGGGGGCTGATAGATCTAATACGGTTACATACAAAATTCATTCTGTGCACCCGCTTCAGAAATGGAATTCAAAATTCCGTTGCCGGGACTTGAACCCGGGTCTCTCGGGTGAGAGCCGAGTATCCTGACCAACTAGACTACAACGGAAAGCTTAATGAGGTGTTCTAGTAAAATATATATCTTATTTATAAGAAAATCCCTTTAAATGAATTTTATTTTATTTCCATATGATATCTACCCAAATATGTTAATTGAGGTATTGCTTCTAGCTCCATAAGCATATAAAATATTTGCTTCTTTACTTCATACCATTACTACAAGTTTTGTTTAGGTTTTTACTTTTTACCAAGAACCATGGTTTTATTTAGCTTAGAGCTAGCAATCTAAATAAGAAAGGTATATAATTAATATGGGATATCTTGTTTTGTATTGTATTTTAAAAATATTTTTGTAAGAAAAATTAATTTTTTTTTATAAATTAAATTTTTTTTATGTTTTTAGATTATTTTCATATGCTGATATCAAAAATAATTTTTAATAAAAAAAAATTATTGATGTATTTTTAAATAAAAATTAATTCAAAAATAACTTGAATCTCGATACTCATAACAATTATAGGTTCGATGGCCATATACCACTAAAATCTTATGATGCTTGTTTTTGGGCTAATGGTTTGATCATCTCAGGCTCATACATTTGAAGAGAATTCTGGATGGATTTGGGGGGGCTGTAAATCTAAGTAAGACGATTCTTAGTTAAAAATTCATTAACTGCGCCGGGTGTAGGAAAAAATGTTTCCACAGCTTATTCAAAAGGATGAGATTGCTATTCAGTTATTGCTGATTCTTGATGTAATTTGTTTGACTTTCACTTTGTATATATATATATAGATATAACTTGTACAGGATATTAACAGCATTCATACTCACAAATGCCTTCTTTGAACACTTTCGTGCACACATTTATAGTACACAATAAGAAATATTGACCTACAAAGTTCGATCCAGAACATAAGCAAAGCTTACATCTAGACTTATGGCTTGTACTTTGCAGCATACCGGTGAAACATGGATAATGCATTGCTAGCAGTCTGAGCCACGTTCAAAACCTTGGCCTTAATTAGAGCCCTTAACTTGTTCATATCCCTCCCCGAAAACTCATCCAAACAAGTGCTAGCATCAGTCATGGCAGAGCCTACCCAAGTTTCAACATTACTTATGTGCCAAAAGACGTCATCACCACCAGCAACATCCAGGCGTTCCAAGCGATGGAGCTCTCTGACTGATTCGCTGAGTTGATCCACGCTATCACAAATTTGATCTAAGCAGTCTTTCACAGCTTGGTAATCCTTGGATTTCATTGCCTTGAGCTCTTTAGCCACCTTCATCATGAATGTTCTTGTTTGGAGGGCCTTGTATAGGCTCACGGACAAGGCAGCTTGGGCTAGCTGCTGTGGAGTTTGTATTGTCGAGTTTGCAGAGACTGAGAGGTATTGGATGCACAGGGATGGATAACGGGTCTTGTTGCATTCCTTTTCGACGTAGGCCCGAGCCCGGGACCGTCTCGAAGACCTGGCTGGTTTCATCGCGCCGGAAAGGCAAACTATAGAGAGTAGCAGAAGCAGGATGAAAAGACTGGTACGAGCCATTATTGTTGAAGGTTGTGGAGTTGAGGGAGGGAGAGGAAATATGTCAAAGACTAATTTGAGGGCATTAGGATGAGGCAAATGTGAGTATATAAAGAGGCTGTCACATGCTAAAACTTCATTTACCTGATCTAACGTGCACTTTACTTGTACTAAACCCAGGTTATACTCAATTGGTCCTTGAAGAAAGCATATTAGAAATAAGGATTAGGCTTATCTGGGTCTGTCAAATCATTAACACTAAACCCTCATCATCAAGAGTTTCTTAGATAGGCAGCAATGGAAAACGAACCTTAATACAAAGATAATGGTTATCTGAACCTTAATTTAACCATAAAACACTGGCAGGGTTTCTCGGGAAGCAGCACGTTCATTTTGTTGGTCAATGTTTCTTGTTGATTCAGAAAATTGGATCAATTTGACAGAAGAGGCCATTTGAAGATCCCTTCCATGTAACGCATTGATAAATCACGTAAACTTTTTGCCTGGAACGGTCAGAATTCGTAGGATCAACTGATCATCTGATCCCTGCCGTTGGATCAGCTGTGCTGGAGAGGGTTGAGCGATGCCCGCGGCGGCCTGTCTATAAACATGGCAATAGCTATTATCTATTGCCAGCAAGAATCATTTTTAACAATGTAGTGTCTTAAAGTCATGTTCAATGGTGACGATACCTCGCAAACCATGTGCTACAGAGGCTGAGTAATCTTTCGGCGAGAATCATCCAGAAGCTCATTCAAATCCACTTTTTGTCATGTAACTGCGGATCCTCGAGCATATATTATACTTGTTTTCCATTCATATGATTATCTTACATTTTCGTCGATCCATTCATCTATATCGTTCCAGAGATCTTACCACAACTCCGAGCAAGACTCAGAAGTAAATAGCATTGATTTTTTCGTAACAATTTACTGATCATGAGACAGAGACAGGGTGAAGGGCATGCAGTGAGGATATGAAAGCTCATCTAATCTCATTCAACGAGAAATACAACTACATAGATTACAACATGATACAAGGAAACACACCCATAAACAATACATGCAGCTAATATTTGTTCGGATTTGGCAATCATTCAGCAACCTTCACACCTGAGAGATGAACGCGGCTCTGGACCCCACTGCCTCCTATCCAAAAACCGGGCATAACCATGAGGCCAGCCCTAGGCTTTGGATCACTTCCATCCAAAATAAGATTTTTTACAGCACTTCCCATATAATCCTCTGAGAACTCATTTCCTCTCATAACTTGGAAGACCTTAAAATTTGGATCAAAGGAACAAGCAAACCTGTGACAGAGCCAGATATATCTGGCCAGTTTCAAGATGGCCTGGTAGAAGGGCGTTCTTGGATGCCTCTCCTATTTATATAACTTCGCTGATCTATATTTCCAAAGAACGAAGCCTCTAACTTTGGGTGAACCACCACCAGGTACCTGCTCGTGCATAAATTCCCAGAAACATAATTTGGTTCTGACATAGCATGTCTAAAGGATCCATTTCCCTTGTAGCAAGAAATTGACGAAAGAAACTCTCCTTTGAAAGTGCACCGCCGTCTGCTTTAATTCAGAAAATCCCGTGCTGAAACCCACTGAACATTCTTTGAGATAAATGCGATTCAAATGCATACTCTTTGTGAGCTCTTTTTGCATAAATAACATTGGATTCAATGGAGTTAGCTGCAGCGTCAAGATCCCACCCTGCTGCTTCCATCATATTGATCAAGGGTTTAGAAAAATTATGAATGGCAGCACTGATGTTCTTTGTAGCAGCGGTAACATGATTACCACCCCAATTACAGTAACTACTTTGCTATTATTATTATTGTTGCTGCTGCTGGTGCTGTCATCATCATAAATAATAATATTTATAATAACAATAATTATTATTATAACTACCATTACAATTATTATTATTAATAATAGTAGTAGTATTATGACCATTATTACAACTATCATTATTAATATTGAAAAAAAATGCCATGAACTTGATTTAAAGGATGTAAATAAAAAAAAATCAAAAGAAAATGACCACATTAAAATAATTATTACAATTTAAAAAATAAAAATTATAAACTTGATTTGAATTATAAAATTAAAAGACATGGAAACTTTGAAAAATAGCAAAGTTAAAAAACAAAAAAGTAAAAGTAAAAGCACGGAAGCCAAATACTTTAATTATATATGGAAATTAAAAATCAAAGATTAAATTGAAAATAAATAGAAATTCAACAAAAAGAAAAACTAAAAGAAATCAAAACTTTGAACGTCGAAAACCATTGCATGCACAGCTCAAAATGTATCGCGATTTTAACTTTTGGAAAATGAATTCCTGGAAAGTACATTCCGATGTTTGACAGTGTTATGGAAAATGAACTGAAAAACACTTTCCAGTGTTTGTTTATGTTATGAAAAATGATCTGGAAAATAATTTATTAATAAATTAATTTTTTTTTCAAGTTTATTAAAATAATAAGGAACAAATCTTACAAATTAAAAAGTTTAATTAGAATGAAATTTAAAAAAAAACATGATTTCATAAATTATCTCAAATAAAATAAATGATAATCAAAATAATAGAAATCAAATCTAATAAATAAAAATTTCAATAAAAAATGATAAGAAAAAGCAAATAGCAATTATAAAAATAAGAACCAAAATTAATATAAAAATTAAATTTTAAGAGATGGAATTGAAAAATAAATATTCAAAACAAATTATATATAGCAATCAAAAGTTTGAGGATCAAGCCAAATTCTTCTTTGACTGGAGAGTGTTTTCTGTTGACCAACTTTCCGGAAGACAAACAAACACAGGAAAGTTTGAAAAGTAGTTTCCCGGAAAGTGAATTCCGGGAAACAAACGGGGCCTAAGATGAAAGAAGAAATCCTTTGAACGTCGAAAACCATTGCATGCACAGCTCAAAATGTATCGTGATTTTAACACGCCTACGTATACTATACTTGTACGCCAATAAGGTTTTTAAGAGAATAATTATTTTAAAAATAATTGATTAAATAGACCATGTATAAACTATATGTCTATTTAACACATTTAAAAATATGCATGACCATAGTTGAATTATTTTAAAATAAATAAATGACATTTAGATGATAAGTTTAATCTCAATATACACAAACTTTGAACCATCTTCTACTAAAAATTATTGATAATAACAAGTAAAAATAAATAAATTTTTATGTTATTTTTATGACTTACTTGGTATTGTAATAATAATTGTTTTTTAAAATATTTTTATTTAAAAATATATTAAGATAATATTTTTTTTATTTTTTAAAATATATTTTTGATACTATCATATAAAAAAAACTGATTTAAAATGAAAATAAAATTATTTTTTTTAAATACAAATATACAGCCACTGCTTACCATCACTTGTTGCTTGCAAAACCAATAAGAGAAGTGCCCATTCTTGCCAAGGGTGCATCCCCATTGGATGACAAGAGTGTTTTCAATTCATAAACTCGACGAGTGCCCAAATCATTGTAGCGAAATCAAACGCCAATTCTGAACCACATTAAACAATAAAATAAATCCAAATCCCTTTGTCGATTCTTCTGCTAATCACTGTCTCCTATCGGTAAACAAAAACCATCACCTTCCTTCTTTAACTGTTGGAGTAATTGAAATGGTGCTGGAATTTTGATGATCAAGCTTTTGCTAATTAATATTTGAATTTAGATGATGATTAGAATGAGAATCAGTTAGGTGATTAGATTTTAGTTTTTGTCTTTGCAGATATGAGAGGAATCCATTACTTGTCAAAGCTGAAAGCTGCAAATATCCCACCCGAATTGCTAGAAAAGGGCCAAAATCGGGTTATCGATGCTTCTCTCACGCTTATTCGCGAGCGCGCTAAGCTTAAGGTATAATTATAAATATCTTAATTGCAAGTAAATTACTTGTAAATTATTTTATACAGTGGTTTGTTCACACAGGGAGAACTTTTACGCGCATTAGGAGGTGTTAAAGCATCTCCAACGCTTCTTGGAGTTCCTTTGGGACATAATTCATCGTTTCTTCAAGGACCAGCGTTTGCTCCTCCGCGTATTAGAGAGGCCATTTGGTGTGGCAGCACGAATTCGAGCACCGAAGAAGGTTGTGAGACTAATCTTCTTTTTCTATTCTGCTTATTGTTGGATTGTGTTTGAAGGGGTCCGGTTGGATTGATGGTGTTAATTTTCATTAATGCTGAGAGAGGTAACTTGGCTGCTCGCAGGTAAAGAATTAAACGATCCGCGGGTGTTAACTGATGTCGGTGATGTTCCGGTTCAAGAAATTCGAGATTGTGGTGTGGATGATGATAGGCTGATGAGTGTTGTTAGTGAATCAGTCAAACTAGTAATGGAAGAGGTGATCGTTTTTATCTTTGGAATATCTACAAAAACTCTCCTATATATTGGTCTAAATTTCATTTTTTTCTACTTGCTTTCATAAGTTAACCTGTAATTTACATGTTTAATAACATTTATATTTTAACATATCATTTTGTTTGATTTTTTTATAGCATTCTTTTGTATGATTCAGGATGGAAAATGCAATTTAGAAAAGTTTGAGAGAGAAAAATTCAGATCAAACAATGAGGGTTTTGTACTTTACTATTTTTTAATTTTGCAGATCAGCATCTGTTCCGAGATTGAGTTAATTTCTGTTTTCCACATTTGATTTGCATGGTTTCAGTGGTTCTGATAAGTGGGAATTTTTAGGGATTTTAAGAAGTTTTCTCTGAATGAATTTCAGAGGCTAAGAAACTGAAGGTTTTAAACTTGTTTGATGAGCTCTTTCAGGACCCTTTGCGCCCGTTAGTCTTAGGTGGCGACCACTCAATATCTTTTCCTGTGGTCAGAGCTGTCTCTGAGAAGCTTGGGGGACCTGTAGATATTCTTCATCTAGATGCCCATCCTGACATCTATCATTGCTTTGAAGGAAATAAGTATTCTCATGCTTCTTCGTTTGCCCGAATCATGGAAGGTGGTTATGCTCGGCGGCTTTTGCAAGTATGTGTGTGTTTCAATATGCTTTTCCGTGTTTCATGTTTTGTGGTCAATTTAGCATGTAGTTTTACTTTCAAGCTGTGGTGTTAAGTTTCTTGGTTCATGTAATTTATGTTTGAAGTTAGAATTGATTATGATACGTATAAATACCCAATTCAAAAGGTGTATATTGGTGATATCCCTTTAGACCCTCTAGTGTGATTGTATTACAGAAGCTTCTGGTTATTGCAATATTAGATTTTGAGGTGTAAGGGTATGTATTTCTGGCTCATTGTTCATGAATCTATTGTTTGCCCCCAAGATTTTGGGGTGTGGAGATAGCTGGTGATGTCTTAAATGTCATATTGATGAGCTTGAATGCTGACTTTAGGTGGGTATCAGATCAATAACAAAAGAAGGGCGTGAGCAAGGCAAACGGTTTGGAGTAGAGCAATATGAAATGCGAACCTTCTCAAGGGATCGGCAGATGTTGGAAAATCTGGTCTCACTCTCTCATTCCCCCTCTCTCACTCACTCACTCACACACACACACACACAGACATACACACACGACATATATGTTAGAAAATAATATAGATCATATTTTGGAATCTCACCTAATAGCTTAAGTTTTTAGGTAAAATAGTTCCTTATCATGGTATCAGAGCTTTGTTGACTCTGTAGTTATGAGTTTGAATCTCACCACCTCATTATATTTGATAAAAATCAAGCACAAGGTAGTGTGAATTTGTGTACAAGTTTCAAGCTCAAAGAATTATCATTTAAAGGAGTATATTAGAAAATAATATAAATCATATTTTGGAGTCTCACATAAAAATTTAAGTTTTTAGGTAAGATGTTTTCTTGACTGTATACATGTAAAAGTTGGTTCAGGGATTTAACATGTTTTTATTTATGGGCTGTTCTTGGACAGAAACTAGGGGAGGGTGTAAAAGGTGTGTATATCTCAATTGATGTGGACTGCCTTGATCCCGCGTTTGCTCCTGGTGTATCTCATATTGAGCCTGGTGGTCTTTCTTTCCGTGATGTTCTCAACAATCTCCACAACCTTCAAGCTGATGTTGTTGCAGCAGATGTAGTTGAATTCAATCCACAACGTGATACTGTTGATGGAATGACTGGAATGGTTGCTGCTAAACTGGTAAGGGAACTGGCAGCAAAAATTTCAAAATGATGTTACAGTTATGTTCCAAAGTAAATAAGTCCTTGCTCAACTCATGAAGTTTGAGCAAATGGCCCCAAGATTCCATCATACACAATTTTCACCATTCATATGCATCACTGGAGGAATTGCTGATCACTGACCTTCAAGTCAGATATCTCTCGTCACTCCAATTCTCTGGTTGCTACAAAATTGTGGTGATAATTATTTTGTATTTCACACTAGGCGTATTGCTGTACCTCTTCTCATGCTTGAAAGTAAAAGAATAATTTTGCTTCCAAATCATTGCAACAATGCGAACCTCATAGCTTGCAATGCACTCTCACAACGTGATAATCATCTACCTTCGTCTCACTCTCTTAAGTTCATAGATATAGTGACTGTTTGATTTGAATATTTGAAACATTGATAAAATTGCATCGATGATCGATCTAGTGCGATAAAAGCCTTTATGTTTTTTTACGCCTCCAGAACGAGCTTGAGTAGATTTATAACAGTTTCCTTGCAACGCGGCTGCTTCAGAAGTTCAAATATCAAGAAGGCCAAATGACTAGTTATCAAAATTTCATAGTTTTAATAAAATAATCAATAAATTTTAACTAGTTCTAAATCAATTAGAATCTTTCATCATGTTAACTCTATTTAGTCTTTTCAAATCCAGTTAAAGAATCAATCTTTCTTTCGAGATTACAAGTGTTATCCTCAACTTTTTATATTGTGCTCATTTACAAAAATATTTTCAAGGATAATAGATTATAGTTATAATAAAATAAACCTGAAATAAAAGAGAGAGCTTTAAATATTTTAAGAAATTATTATTGTCTTGAGATAAAAGCGATAGAAATAATGAAGACAAATGAGACAAGATAGAAAATAAAACCAAGATATAATCGTATTTAATAGTAATGTACAAAATAAAATGATTGTTTATGTATTTTATTTGATTGCGGTCAACATAACATAATAAAATATAAGAAAATTATTTTATTCTTAATATATATTGTTATCAGAACTTATATAAATTAAAAAATTAAAATTTTATTTTCTTTCAATTTAATTTACATCAAGTGTTGAAATTAATAATATTATTATAGTCCTGAGTATAAAATCAAAATTGATTTGATAGTTTGATCACATGTTTGAATTAGTCTAAGTTTTAAAAAATAAGTGAACGATTGACTCGACATGACTTAGTCAAAATCCAAGTCAACTTAGGATAAAATATGTGTTAATAACTTGTTGATTTTCTTTGAAAAAAATAATATTGGTTAAGTTAAGTTGCCCCCTTCATCCCACAACTTGAACATTGTCGTGGGTTGACTCTCGAGTTAAATTATAAGACAATACAATAACTATTTATATGTGTATATGTATGTGTGTGTGTTGATCTAGGTCGACTTGTGTTGAACCTCTCAGTCTATAAACCAAACCTTGCCTAGATTCATTCATGAGTCGGATTTTAAAACTAATTTAATAATAATAATACATTATTCTTACATTTATCAAGGTCAACCTTATAAAATCTAATTCTCGAGTTAATCCAAGGCAAAACCCGAGTCACTAGTTAAGATTGGGATCACTATTTAGTTGACTAGAGTTAACCAGATCAATATAAAAATAAAAATGACTGTTATCATAATTTTGAAACTTGATTCAATGGGTGATTGGGGCAAAAACTAGGTCGCAAGTAGGTTTGATCATTAACCTGAGCCAGTGTGTCAACAAAAATCATCATTATTATAATTTTTAATCTCAATTAAAAAATTATTTAAGAGCAAGACACAATTCATGTGTCAAAAGGATCAACATACGAATAAAATGGTTACCCATTGTTTAAAAACTCTATTAGAGAGGTTAACTAGCGCCAATGCCTTGACTACGGATTAGAAAAGTTAACCTAATTTAACCTAAATTAATACAGTGATAAAAGTTATTATTATAATTTTAGAATATGATTTGAGGGTCGTTTTGGACAAGACCTCAGTAAAGAGTTAAGAGGGTCAACACAAGTTAATCCAAATTAATATATAGATAAAATTAATTACTATAATAGTTTTAATACCCTATTTGAAAATTAACTCAAGATAAAATTAGGGTCACGTTGCAGGAAAATCAACCTAGATAACCCCAATTTTATAAAAAAAATAATTAAATCAATCTCGTTTAGATTATTTTTCTGTAAGAAAAACCAATGAGTTTTTAATTTATGCTTTATTCGAATTAACTTGAATTTTTTACCTGATCATAACAAATTATTTTTTTTATCTATTTTTTTTATATAAATTTAATAGCAATATTTATTGATAGTAAAATATTTTTTTCTTCATATTTTACCATATACTGCACATCATAAACAACACAAAACAAGATATATTCAATCACTTCATTGTATACAAATTTTAAACATAAATACCAGATACAATTCTATCTATCCTTTCCGCTCTCTTTTACCCCGTAACCGATGGCTTCCTAAGTGTGATTTCCCCTGTACTATATAGTTATAGCAACGTCCCTTTTTATTATATTATTTCGGAACAACAGCTATAAATTCTTTTGCACTTCGCTTTCGTTTCTTGATATCAGCACATCAAAATAATCTAAAAACACTAACAGTCTATTTTTAAAATTCAAAAAAATAAAAAAAACCAAAAACACCCAAAAACGTTTTTGGGTGGCTTATCAGACACCCCTGTATAGTTATAGCAACGTCCCTTTTTATTATATTATTTCGGAACAACAGCTATAAATTCTTTTGCACTTCGCTTTCGTTTCTCTGCTATTATCATCTGTGTCTGGTTCTAAAAAAATGTTGTCTTCCCTATCTTCCACAATTTCCCGCCTAAATCTGTCCTATCCAAAACCCTCAATTCCTCACTCTCTGTCATCGTGTCTCAAAACCCTTAAACCCCAACCGATAATCCCCAGATGGTCTCCTCTCCATTTTCCATCCATTCATCCCACTTCAAGAATTTCAACCTCGATAAAATCCCAATTCGAAGCTTTGGTTTCTAAAGATGATCTGGTTGTTCTTGGCATCGAAACTAGCTGTGACGACACTGCAGCTGCCGTTGTATGCCAACTGTGCCTTTCTTGTACTTTTTAGTGTTTCTGGTTTTGTTCTAATTTTAATGGGGTTTGGCTCTTTTTCAGGTGAGGGGCAATGGTGAAATTCTTAGTCAAGTTGTTTCTTCTCAGGTATTTGTTTAATGTTTTTAGTGTAATTTGTTTGCAGGGTTTTGCTTATCTTGCCTATTAGTGGACTTTTTGTTTACTTAATTGACAAAAATCAGTTGTGAATCTGTATATTTGGGCAACTAGTGTGTGATGTCACTGCCTTATTTATTAAATCTTAACTTTAATGAAGGCAGATTTGCTTGCAAAATATGGCGGTGTTGCTCCTAAAATGGCAGAAGAAGCACACTCACAAGTTATTGATCAGGTATCATCTCTAACAAGGAAATTTAGTGTTTTTTTGTAACATGTTTTTAATTTTGTAATGGATGCGAGTTTGTGCGGGAGTGCACATTTGTGATTTGACAGGTCGTACAGGAAGCACTTGATAAAGCTAATTTAACAGCAAGGAATCTATCTGCCGTTGCTGTTACAATTGGTCCTGGTTTGAGCCTATGTCTTCGTGGTAATTTGATTAACATGTGTTTCTGTTTCATTTTTTCTCCTGTTGTTCTTACTGAGAGTAAAGTGTTGTCACCAATGTATAGTGCTGCTTAACCCAGTACAAGCTGGATAAAGAAACTCAACTATACTTTGAGGCAACATTGGATAATTCTGTCTGTGTAGTGTCTTCTGCCTTATTCAACTTTATACAGGGCACAGATGGATTTATACCCTTAAAAAACTTTGCAACCATTTTTAAAAATGGCTCTAATTTTAAGGCTTATTGGAAGTGCTTATGGAATGTGTTAATGTGTGCTTATTTGCATAAATAGCTAGACAAGAGCATTGTTCTAGTTCTAAGAACCTTAATTAATATTGCCAGTGTTATGGTAGCTTGGCTTTCAACTTGGTTTTTTCAATGTAGTTCATGTTTGGGCAAGAGAGAACAAATACCTCTTCTTTTGGTTTTATCTTGTGCTATGAGTTCAATATTCTGGCATCCCTCTGTACCGTGATCTAATTTTGTTGCTTCAAGTACAAAATAGCTCCTCTCAGAATTATGCATTCTGATGCAGTTGGTGTACGAAAAGCTCGTAAACTTGCCGGTAACTTCAGTCTACCAATCATTGGCATCCACCATATGGAGGCTCATTGTCTAGTAGCCAGGTATGGAAGCAAAAAGGATATAATGATTGAAGAGCAAAGAATAGCTAAGCCACAAGACAACAACGTGTACTAAAATATGCTAAAAACAAGTTTATTTCCATATCTTGCTGGACATTAAGAGGCTTGTATGTCTATGCTTTTAATTCATACTCAAAATTGAGATATAAAATGCTCAGCTGCATCACCTGTGATTCTTATTCTAGATTAATTGAACGCGAGTTGGAATTTCCTTTCATGGCCCTACTTATTTCAGGTAAGACTATCAGGTGATTATTGATTCTTTCTTTTCCTCTGCTTAATGTTTTAATATTAAGGTTAGCATGCGTGTGAGTGGATGGATCAGATTGATGCCAAGAAGGCTGGGTATTTTTTCTTAGGAACTAAGGGCAAAAAAGTGTCGTTCAAAATCAATGGAATTGCAATTATTGTTTGAGTAGGTTTGGTTGGATTTGCTCTTTCCTTCGCTGTCAAATCAAGTCATATTTGTGTGATTTGAAAGCCTTGAGCATGCAGGTTCATGCAACACAAAGCAATTACATGGGATTATCAATAACTCAATTCTGCTCATTAATAGAGGCCTTTCTGACTCAAGTTGATGTAGTTAAAGCTGATCAATCAATCATATTAAAGTTTAAGCTGTACACTGATAGTGGTGTTTGCAAGCAAGAGTGAAGCCGACATGCATGGAATCCAAACTTGCATTGTAACTGAATTGAATGCTTTTTGCGCGCCTGCGTGTGGGTATCGGCATCATGATACCATGGGTTTTAGCTTATCTTTGGGCGTCCCACCTAAGAGAGTTGCTGTGGCTGCACGCATACCATTGATTTCAGTTGCTTCTGTTTCTCAGGAGGACACAATCTACTAATTCTTGCTCATGACCTTGGCCACTACATACAACTGGGGACCACAATTGATGATGCAATTGGTGAAGCATATGACAAGACAGCAAAATGGCTTGGTCTTGACATGAGCAAGAGTGGTGGACCAGCCCTAGAGGAACTTGCTCGAGAGGGTGATGCAGAATCAATAAAATTTTCAGTTAGTTATCTATCATACTTTTTATTTGTTTATTTATTTACTTTCTTATTGTTTTCATTTTTGCTAGAGTGCATAAAACACATGAATATCATATTTCTGTTTTCGAGCTCTCTCCAAAATCCCTCACTTGTTTTTGTTCAGACTCCAATGAAACAGCATAGAGATTGCAACTTCTCGTATGCTGGTTTGAAGACCCAAGTGAGGCTGGCAATTGGATCCCGTAATATGTATGTAGAAAACACCAAACTCCTACTATCTCTGCTAACTGATTCCCCACGTGGATATAATGGCCTATGCGAACAATGAGCCAAGTTATACATTTTTTCCTGCCTATTGATGTTTGTGTAGATTATGTGCAGCGATGCTGAAATTCCCATTTCTTCTGCAAGTAGCCAAGATAGAAGGTCCCGAGCTGACATTGCAGCTTCTTTTCAGGTTACCTTCCTTTGGTTAATTTTGTTTTTAATCTTTAATGAAGGCTACTATAAACATGCTCTTTTTGTTTGTTCTGCCCCCTCTAATTCTCTTTCTTGCAGCGAGTTGCAGTATTGCATTTAGAGGAAAGGTGTGACCGGGCAATTGAATGGGCAAGGAAGATTGAGCCTTCTATAAAGCATTTGGTGACATGCCTTGCAAATTTAAAATTCTGTTTACTTCATCACAACCTATTGATTTACTAATGCTTTCTATTAATTTCTGGCTTTATTGATGATGATAGCTATCTATATTCTCACCTCCTGCAGGTGGTCTCTGGAGGTGTTGCATCAAATCAGTATGTCAGGGCTCGGCTTGATCATGTTGTGAAGAAGAACAATCTTCAACTTGTTTGCCCTCCTCCAAAGCTTTGTACTGATAATGGTAAGTTTTATCGCTGATCTTATGCTCAAGCTTTTAAACGGATTACCGTGTGGTAAAACATGGCCTTGGGCCAAAAAGGAAGATTAGTTATTGGCTCATTTAAAGACAATTTAATCTTGATACTATCCTTTAAAAGGTAATTTTTTGGAACCCCTGAATGGCCTAGATTCTTCCCTTGTTTTCATGCTGATGAAAAGTTCTTGTTATTTCACCACCTTCCTTTTGGTATTCACCGTTGCAATAAGGTCAATCATCTATTTTGGTAGCTGAGTGATGAAGAGAAACTTCAGTTTGATTAGAAAACCTAACTTTGCAGCAATTTAAGGTTGTCTGCACTAAAAGCTAGAAGAGTCAGTTTTTGGAATTATGTAGATCCAGAAGCTGACAATCAATATTGTTTGTAAATACACTATCATCTCAAAGAAGAAAGTGACTGATGGTGGTGCTTTTCATTGCTATAGGTGTAATGGTAGCTTGGACTGGCATCGAGCACTTCTGCATGGGTAGATTTGATCCTCCACCCCCTGCAGTTGAACATGAAGATTATGTGGTTTGTTCTTAAACTCATGACTGACTTTTGTTTTGTTTCATCACTATTCCTATCACATAATTGAATAATGTAACACCATTGTTTCAATGTTTTTAGAACTGGTCCAAAAAATTTAGAGCAAATCACCATCACCATCTTGTAGTTATCACATGTCAATTAACTTCCAAAACAATCAGCATCCACAAGTGCTGCTGTAATTTATTTTTTATTTACAGTTGAATATGACTGGGCTCTGGATATCTTAAGAGTTACAGAAGTGGGCTCATGCTTAATATATGACCCAGAACAATCTTTTATCCCTCTCATGTCAAAGTTCCATCTGGATTCCGCTATGGATAAACCATGGATTTCAAGTCACAAAGTTTCCATCAGGAATAATCTAATAAATCCTTAATTTCTTTTTGGCAACATAATCATTTTATAAATGGAAGAGAATTATGGGTGAGACCATGCCCTAATGTTAGCCGTACCTCTCTAACAAGCAGATTAGTAGCATGTACGATGACATTTTTTGTCTGAGTTCTTTAGGTAAAGGTATGCCGTGTATGTTTAAGTGTCTTGTTACAGCTTTGACTAATACTTGTTTGCTGTGTGAATTAGTATGATCTGCGGCCAAGGTGGCCTCTAGGAGAGGAGTATGCTGAAGGAAGAAGTGAAGCTCGCTCTTTGAGAACAGCTCGAATTCATCCATCTCTTACATCTATAATTCAAGCATCACTACAACAGCAATAATACCGGCATCTCTAAATTCTACACAGGTCCTTGTGATGTAAGTAGTAGAGCAGCATGTTTGGACTGATCATTCAGTGCCTTAACCTTCGCAACCTGAACTGAGTTTCTGATGTATAGATATTGTGGGGATACAAGATAAAATTTGGGAAATGATATCAGCACGTTATAACAGCTGCAGGGAACATTTAAACTAGGACTTCCGGTTCCTCCCAGTAAGTTTAATTTTCAACTGTTGGTGCTAACTCAAAAGCTTTTATCCATTTATCTGGACTAGGTATGTAGCTTGAGCTCACGGTACAATCAGTGCATCCTGGACAGCTTGTGTACATATCCCTATTTGTTACTGAGAAACCATTGCATGTCAGTAGAGATTTTAGTTTTTTTTCATCTAATTATCATTATGAGAATAAGAAATTTAAGTTCTGGGATGTCTGGAAATATTTTTAATTTTTTATACGTTGTTTAAGCCGCCAATACCGTAAACAATGTTGTTTGTTTAAAGAGCATTGCTGTTATCTCGAGGAGAACAGATTGATACCCAGTTTTCATCACAGGCACTGTAATATTATTGTAACGAAGCCTGGCCTGGAAATGGGTTTTTTTTGCATTTGATGGCTTGATCATCCACCACCAGCAGGCGAACATTTCATGGTTTATTCAGAATTATCTTCTTGACTGTGTGTTATGAAGTCTACTCTACCTGTAAAAAAAGTCTTCTTTTTGAGACCTCAATGTTTCTACCTGAAAGCGAGCAGTGCCTTTCCAACTTTTCGGATGTCATGGAAATGGACTGCAATATACTGTTGTAAATTATAATGAAGTACAAAAGGCGAACCAAATTGACCGGCCTCCCGACCTTATAATTTCTTATCATAAAGTGGACTAGATTTCTTATTAGAGAGTTGTAAATAACCGAGTTATTGCAGTTTGTCTGAAAAATTAAATAAACAATAATTATGCTGAGTGGTAATTATCTACGCAACCTTTTCGCTTTGAATTTAAATTTCTTCTAAATACAAAAGGCAAAGAACAGAGAATATACTTCTCAACAACATTAATAATACGTGAACTGAAATCTTTAGTCTCAAACAATGTTTTCCTTTCATTTTAATATTAATTACAAACACATGGCAAATTTCAGATCACTTTTTTCAAAGTAGTTTTGCACCCCATCGATATCTCTTTTCTACAAACAGCTTATAGAATGTGCAAATCCATCTAGACCATAAAACAAAAGCTGCCGTGTGAGTGCAAGAAGTTGACCCAGTGTCGGTAGATGCATGAATATTCTTGAGATGAAACATGTCTAAAGATTGGAAAAAGAGGTAACTACGAGGGAGACGAAGACGAGGGTAGATAGTGGAGGAGGGGCAGGGCCACATGATGTTAGGATCGGGAGCAGATTAAGGCAAGGTATCTCCAATACTCCAATCAAGAGACGAACCAAGTATTACTCAGTCGATAGAGTTTCTTTGTAGGTTTGCACGATGTGGGGAACATTCATAGCAAACTAGACCGCTTGTATGCCACTTGTCCACAAAATGGATAAAAAACCATCATACAAAATTTGTGAATATCAACGTTATTAAATTCAATATTTTTTTTATTAATATAAATATTTAAATCAACTTAAGCATATCTTGACAAATTTCTCAAGCTCTGAAATTAACATGCAAAGCAAGTAATGAATTAATTAAAACATATATATCCATTAAAAATATTGTACATATAAGTAGTATAGAAACATAGCTAGTCTTAAGTGCTTTCAAAATTTAAGGTTTATTTTGGATATTGTTTTATTTCTGAAAAACATATAAAATAGTACACATAAAGTAGCATCAAATTTGGAGGTCTACATAACGAGTAATAAATCAGATATATAGACATAAACCTATTTTTTTTTGTACATTGTTTTCTTATAAATTCTTGTAATATGATGGGTTTTGTTTAAATAAATCAGATCCAGAAAATAATTCCTAAAATTAAATTTATTAAAAGAAAGAATTTGTCAATGTTATAGCATGTGCTAGCTCTTGCAGCTCTACCTAAGTGATAGCGAAATCCACAAAAACTAACCGTAGTTTAACTTGTCTATATAAAGCCAGTTTTTCAGAAATAAAAAGAACAACACTTGTGAGCTCAAGCACTTCAAACCCTTCCAGCACACACACCACTGAGTAATAACCGATCACTTGCCTCTAAATACTTCTACATGGCGATCTTTTCCAAGCTACTAACCAAGACTGACATTGAGAAAAGATTGTCATTTCCAACCAAGTGTCTCAAGTCCCTGCCATGCTTTGGGAGAGGCCATGCAGTGGATTTTCACGTAATGGATGAGTGTGGGCAAGTCTGGACTTTCCGCTGCACTGTTCGCAACAAGAAAAATCCGAAACCTGTTATCTCTAAGGATTGGAGCAAATTTGTTTCCAGAAAAAATCTTGATGTTGGTGATATAATCACTTTCTCTAAGCTTGAAAATAAAGTTGGCTGTGCTTTTTACAAGATTGAAGTGAAGAAGCCCGTCAAGCTATTCGGGGTAAATGTGGGCTATTAATTCCATTCCTGGTCATATGTGTGCGTGTGCGTGTGCGTGTGTGTGTGTGTGTGTGTGTGTGTGTAACCTATATATATATATATATATATATATTAAGCATCAAGTATTAACCTTTGTTCGAGAATCCTTTCTGGTTCTCCATCAACATATATAATTAAATGAATAAAGTTTACTGTAGACTATACAAGTCTACAATCTTAAGCTGTTTTCCGTCATCTTGGATCTTCTTCAATCATTTTTTTCCCCAAGTAGTTGCTTGTGCATGGAAATATGTTCTGTTTATATATGGCACCATTTGTCAATATAATTAATCTGATTGGTTCGTTGTTTTTTTCTTTTAGAATAATAATTTGCTATTGTCTTTGCATCAGAAAGTCCTCCTACTTAACGCCTGATCACAATCGTTTAAATTATTGTTTCAATATCATTAATTGATTTTTTATTATTTATTCAATGGATTATTTTTTGTTTTTTTATATAATCTCTTTTTCATAAAGAAAATCACTCTTTTTTAAATAGAAAATCTATTTGAAAAATAATAAATGCTGTTAAAATATTACCACGTACGTATTAGGCAGTAAGAATAAATTGCTATAAGCAACAAGAATGCAGTCTGGTCAACGAGCCTATGGACACGCGGCTACACAGAAATTTCCTTGAGATTTAAAACGGTTCTTAGCAGTTATTGCAGCTGTTTTCAATTGATATCATTCAAGTGGTTTACGATCGACGTGCTCTATGTGAATTTGAAAACTCAATAGCTATGAAACAGAAGAATGGAGCTTGAAAAAGAAAAAAGAATTTTATAAATCCATTGCTGTTCGAGAAATCTTGGGTTGTCGTTATGATCATTATATCAACAATGCTTCTTGATTTGGACCCGAATGTTGATGGCGTGGTGTATGCTTTCGTTGGCCTGCGGCAGATATGTTCACACGCGCAGAAGACTGGCAGTAGTGCAGAGACTTGATGTTATATTTTCTGATAAATAATTACCGCCAGATTGTACTTCCATGGTGGCCTACTGTTCCTGCAAGCGCCCCACATAATGCCTTCCCCTAGTCAATATTGCTGTTTTTACGAATCTCTTGTGGAGTTTTTTTCCTGTATGTTTCTGGTTTCTTTAGTGATAATACTTGCATTCTCGTTTCGCCTGGTTTGATTTTGTTACAAGAAGAGAAGACGAAGAGGATGAAGAGATTTCAAGAAAAAATCAATAACTAGCCCCTACCTTTTTTTACTATCGTTTATGTCCTAAACCTATTTGTTGATCAGCAATGCCATCCCTCCATCCAGATTTGGTCTATACGGTTACCTGGGAGACACTCCAAATACAAAGAAACTAGATATCAAAGTTCTAATATTTTCCACAGTTAACCTTTAATTATTTGCAAGCTTGTTGAGATAGGATCATCTTCTCAGTTGATCAATAAACATCAGCTCCTGAGACTCCCAGAGTCCACTATAGCTAGCTAGTACTCACTGGCCGCGAGACGCGGTCCCAGCCACGAAAAAAATCTATCCACAGGCATAGCATATGATCATTCTATTTTCACTTAGCAGCACTGTTTGCATTTTCCTGCTTCTGGTCATTCTAATAGGATGCCACATTCAGCTCCTTAATGGTTTGGAGTTCTTATGGATAGTCATGCTTGTATTGTTTAAAAAGTTGCTACTTTTCTTCCATTTTCGTTAATTTTGCACGTATTATTTTGTTATGTTCTCTTACTGCTTTCTGTGTGAACCGAGAGGTATCTTGCCAATTTACTATTGCAAAAGGTTTTCCTTCATTGATTATCCAATGGTTAATATTTTTTTCTTGAGGTAGGTCTGGTTCTGCTGGTATTGGTGGGGTTCTTTGCGATTATAAATGATGGATTTTTTTTTATCTATTCTTATTGAGATAAAATTAAGATTATAATGAAGCTAATTAAGGTATTAGCGGCGATTAAAGCTTTAGAATTATCTAATTCTTCATGAGTAGATTTTTTGGAGTGAAAATTATGGTTGAATATAACTCTGCTGATGTGGTTAACTGGTTGCATAAACCCTCTATTGGGCTGTGGCGATTTCATGATCTCTCCATCCTTGTAGCTCAGTTTTTTTCATACTTGGATTCTGTGTTTTTCTCTCATACCTCATATAACGAAAATCATATGGCTATGATCTTGCAAAGCAATATGTCTCTAAAAATTATACTTTTGTAGCATGGCTTTGATCTTTGAGGACATTTTCCTACTGGAGATAATTGATCCAATGATGCAGCCGGTGGAAGCTACTCCTACGATTCTTAATGATGCATGCAGCCAGTGTGGAGTCCCTAGAATTCAAGAAGCAATTGCATGGATTCTTTAATTGTGTTTCCTCTGTATTCTGGTGTTTTTCCATGGTCATATGCCTATTCTATTTAGTTTATTGCTCTTCTGCAGATTCCCTTTGGCTTCTTGCACGCCTTACCTAGGCGTTTTCATGCATTCTTATGCTTATAAAAAAAAAATGATATTCGAGCCAGCTCTAGGTTACCTTTCCTGTTTTGGGCAGGCCATCGTAACTTTCCACCTCTGGCAAGATTAAAATAATTTTCTTCAGGCATAACTTTCCACTCCCTCCAAGATTTTGACGGCTTACTGCTGATACTGGCCGGAAAACGGCATTAAAGCTGTTAAGCTGATGAAGCTTGCAAAAGGGTGAGGCTTTTGCCATAGCTAATATATGTTCTTTTACTTAAGTGAGTAGCTTAAGACCCGATGGACCATCGACCAAAACCAACGGCAAAAGTTGTTAGTGTTGTGATTTAATCTGCCAGCTTTTTAAATCCAACATCATTAATCAAATCAGGGTCCGAATTGATATTTATTTTAGTATATTATGTTTTTTTAAAATATTTTTTTGTTTTATAAATATATTAAAATGATATGATTTATTTTTCAATAAATTATTTTCAATTTTAACATATCAGTTTAAAATAAAATTACAATTGAAATTCTATTAAAAGGCGGTATAAAAAACTCCTACAGCTAATGCACACAATAAATGAAATCAAGTCTTCAAATTTAAAACTTTACAATAATTTTTTTTAATAAAATAGTATGAAAATTGAGATATAACGTTGTGGCATGAATAAATTTGATTTTTCAAAGTTTAAAGAGTAATATTAACTCCTTATTTTATCTATTTTTGAGCTAGAAACTATTTATTCTTCTTTCTTACTATTTCCCCATTTTTGTTCTCTAATTTTTTTTTGTTTATATTTCTAGAATTAATGAATTTAAAAATATAAATGTTGATGTAGTATTTTCTTTCTTAATTTTATTTTTAAACTTTACTAAAAAGAATATACCGTATTGTTAAACATTTACAAATTAAAATTAAATTTCAGTTTTAGTTTTAGTTTTAGTTAAATCAGCGGGGTGTTTCCGTAATTGTAAAAAAACGAACCTCCTGCTTGCTCTCGAAACTTTGAAGGATTCCATCATCTACAAAGCAGAGGGGGAAAGAACGGAGTATTAGCAGCCATCAGGCTACATTGCCCTCGCTTTACTTGCTTCTAGTTTCCATTCAGAGCTTTGCTTCTGGTAAATTACTTTCTAAGCACCGTACTCTTCTTCTAGTCACTCTCTACTTGTCATGCTTCTCTGATCATTCTATTTTGTTTCCTATCTTTCTTGCACACACCAAGTGTATGTTGCTATTCCTACCTGAATGGTGAAGCGTTTTTAACCATTGTAATATACTTTTTGATCAACACTGGAAATTGGGTTTTGTATATAATGAATATTTATAGATATTTCATTATGGAAATGGGGTTTCAGTTTGATGTTTATGTTGTAATATCACTGGATGCACAACCTCTTGAAGTATACGTGTTCCTTTGTGGCTATGCTTTCTTTTAGTGGAATTTGTATTTTTTTTCATCATGGGGTTGCTGGAAATGTTTTAGTTCTTGCATCTATGTCACTTATTTGAGGGGGTTCCGTTGCTGCTCCACTTTCCTTTTATTCTGTCTTAATATTCCTTTAGTGTGACATGATTTCATTTTGCTTACTTTGTTTGTGCTTGAACAGATTTAGAAATTTCAGTTGAAGCACTTGAAATTTTGAAGGTAGCATCATCACATGGTAGTCTGATGGATAGAAGCAATGCTATTCTACAACAAGAACAACAACAACAAAGCCTCAATCCCAAAGACTGGATTGCAGTTGGTAGTTTATTTTGATTCTAGTCCTGTGTCATGTCCTATGGTTTGTTGTTCGTCCTAATACAGCCAATATAAGACTTGTAATGCTGTGACAACGATTAGCTGGTGATATACTTGGCTACAAAACGATTCTGACAATTGATACTTTTATATGCTAGACACTAGACTAGACACTTTGCAATTCATCTTGCAAGTGTAACCATGTGTGACTTTTTGTGCACTGCAGAAATGGTTTGCCGTTGAAAGTTGCTTGCCTTTGCTAAAGGCACAGATCTGCTGATTTTAAATTTAATTATAAACTTCTATTTTAATATTTGGTTACTTAGAACTTAATGAAATAAAATTATCACAATTTTCTCTCTCTGTTATGTTATGTTATAGTTTAACGTATAACGTGACCCCAGAACACCATGTGCAAAATGTATCGGCTTCAGTTCAGTTAGTACAGGATAATGGTCCCCTCTACTTGTTTTTGACTTTTCTATGTGATTTAATTGAATGCAATCAGCTCATCACTAGGATCCTTTTGTGACTACAGATCCACAAAATGCCTGGGATCTGCTTCATGAAGAGAGGTCTTTGATGACACGCATTACCACCTCTTGTGCGGATTTGGATGACATCCTAGGTGGAGGAATAAGTTGCAAACAAGTTACAGAAATCGGTCTGTCATCATTTCCTCTTGTCTAAGTTAATGAAGCTATTAGTTTTTGAATTTCTTATTATCAGAAATTTTTTCTGATTATTTGATTTTTTCCTATTCTTTAAAGGCGGAGTACCAGGCATTGGTAAGACACAGCTTGGGTATGGGACTTCATCCTTTTGTTCTGAATTCTTTTTCCATCTGCATATGCTCACCGCACCTTTGTTGGAGAAGCATAGTTTATATTTGAATTCACAGGATCCAACTTGCTGTCAATGTTCAAATGCCATCTTATTGTGGTGGCCTAGGAGGAAAGGCAATTTACATAGGTAGTCCTTGATGTTCGCTGTGTGTTTTATTGCTTTCAGAGCAGACCTTTTGTTATCTTTATGCCATTAATCTGTTGAATGCCATGCTTAGATACAGAAGGTAGTTTTATGGGAGAGCGCGCTCAAGAAATTGCTGAAGCATATGTAGAGGACATTTCAGAATATAATAGGTTCTTACACAAGGATTTGCAAGCCTGCCAAGGTGAAATCCAGGGCAAGGATATCCTGCAAAACATATACTTTTTCCGCATCTGCAGTTATACAGAGCAAATTGCCCTGATAAATCATCTGGAAGAGTTCATTTCAGATCACAAAGATGTAAGTGATAAAGTTAGATACAAGAAGTGTCTCAGTCTCTTCCTGTCTTGTTGTCTTTTTCCATGCGATTCTGTAGTATGCTTCTGAACAGTTTTCCATCACTGTGTGTACTCCGACTTGTAATTGCTTATAGAGACACTTCTCTTTAGTTTAAGATCTGACAACTAAATTTCCAGTTCTCTTATTGCTTTTCTTTGCATGAACTAAAAGCTTCACAAAAGTTTCTTTGCATTACAATTGTAACCACTTGTTTGATTATCCAATTTTTTACCAGGTTAAGATTGTTATCATTGATAGTGTTGCTTTCCACTTCCGTCAAGGTTTTGAAGACCTGGCCCTCAGGACCCGAATACTTGGTGAAATGGCATTGAAGCTTGTGAAGCTTGCAAAAATGTGCAATTTAGCGGTAACAAATATATGCTCATTATATTGTGGGCTTATTTCTGTCCCCTCTTCCCTTTTCAGAATCTCAGATATGATATGCAAAAAACACCAGTTGACAGAGCTGAGAAAAGTTTTTGGAACTGTGTTGGTATCAGTATATTTTTAGCATGCTTACCACTTATCTCATTAGTATTATGTTGCATGTGTCCTTTAGGAAAAGAATAATGATGCCATTTATGCAGCTGTCATGCGGCAGGATTATGTTTTAAATTTGCTTGCCCTTCATTGTTCACTGATTCAGGACTTTTTTGTTCTTCAAGGTGGTTTTATTGAATCAAGTGACAACTAGGTATATGGAAGGTTCCTTTCAATTAACATTTTCATTGGGTAAGCATAATCTCAATCGGTTCCCAACTTACTAAAATTTGTTCTTTGCATGGTTGCTGAAGTTACTCACATGTCGTTTTTTTTTTTGTTTTTCTATTTCTTTTCTGGTCCATTTCCGTGTCACTTAGATCTCATAACTTTGTTTTTTCATGATGCTGAGTAGGTGATAGCTGGTCACGTTGTTGCACTAATCGGATCATTTTGTACTGGAACGGAAATGAACGATATGCATATATCGACAAGTCACCTTACCTTAGATCAGCAGCAGCATCTTATTCTGTGACTAGTAGAGGGATCCGAAATTCTGCTTCACACTGTAAACGTAGTAAGTTGGAGTAGAATTTTTCACAAGGACCATTGTACAGGCTGCATTTTCATTATCAATCATTATATATTTTAAAGGGAATGAAACCGAAGGCTGCATAGTTCTATCATTTAAATTGTAAATTAAACTGGGTTTAGAAGTAATCGAGACGTGATGGATTATTGTAATCTCGATTCCATCGTTTGTTTTCAGCCCATCAATTATGCGGCGAGATTTCTTTAGCATCATATCATGATTTCTTTAGCATCAATTAAGTGGTACGACATGAACATTGACAAGGGGGTGGGATAGCTTATGTTGGAGACTTTTACTGGTATTTTGATGTGATTGGACCAGCCGAATGATTGACAGAGTGGGCAGATTAATCTAGCAAGCTCCTTTTGTATTTCTTTACTAGTATAAATTGCTTACCAAATTATAGATACTGTGGCAGTACACACACAATCCTCAACAGTTTAGCTGTGTTTAAGGTTGAAATGAAAGCTCATTACCAGAAATAAAAATGCATTTATCATTTTGAAATTTGAGTTAAGCTCCAAATGTTTGCACCAGGAAATAAGAGGAATTTAATATATGATTTTGTTGGTGAGCATGTGAATAAGAAGTACAGTAAATTATATCACAACCAATTAACCAATGAGGTTGTACCACATTGGTGTGCATACGGATCTGGTTAATTATTTATCAACTCGCCGGCAAGTCATTATGAGCTTGCTTTTGTTGAATGACAAGATTCCCAAACCTAATTCTGAACACAATTTCAACGCCAAGCAATATACTGGCTTTTCTTGATATCAGCCACCGCACCATCTCAACTTCTTTTTGCCAACAACCCCCTGCCTTTTGTTCTTGGTACAACTACCCCAGCCCTGGCCATTGTGGGATTTATTTGATTTTTTCTTCATTGAAATATGGGGAAAGTTGTACATCCAATGATGTTGCGCAAAACAATACTTTACTTGAAGCCTTGGAGTTAAAAAAATTACACTTAAAACTTTTTTTAATATTAAAAATAATATATATATATATATTTTTTAAAATATTATGTTGATGTATTTTTAAATAAAAATATTTTAAAAAATAATCACCATAATGCTTTCAAATAGTAGCCCTTGATATTTTACAAGATTATACTTTACTAATATTTTTATTCATAACTTTTAATTTTATAATAAGATTTTAGAATATCTTATTTTCATGAACATATTATGTACACATGAATAATATATTCTGATGATTATTTTAAAAATAATTAATTTTAAATGAAATATAAAATGATTGAAAAAATTTTCTAGCCCAATTTTTGTTGTTGTTTTTAATCAGATTTTATTATTGAGATTAGATTTATTTTTTTTATTGAATCTTGAACAAGCTATTTAATATGAATTTAAATCCATTGACGGCTTGATTAACGAGTTTTATGAGTATCAGCAAGCAGCCTCTAAAAGTCAAGTGGCCTTCTTATCCCCGCGAGGTACTTGGAAACGGCAGATGGGACATGATCTCGATTCCAAACCGCAGCATTTCCTTTTTATAATCATTTCATTTTAATTGTCGTGGAAATTATATAATCTAACCACCAGAATTATCCAGCAAATCACACCCACTTACTCTCACCCAACTTATTTTCTCAGTTTTATAGTCAATCTCTTCTCAGAACAATATAAATTATATTTTAATATTTCATTTAATTATTAAAATATTTTTTCAATACAGTATTAGTGTTCATTAATCAAAAGGCCAGTATTTCATCATTTTTGTTTTTACTGTAACTAAAATCAATCAAAAATACAAAATAGCATGAATATGTTAAAGTTTCAAATTTAAATCTAATATTTTTTTTAAAAATATTTAATTACTCCAAGGCAGCTTCTTAGAGTAATGTCCCATGAATCAAGCTATTGTCCAGATGCCACTATGAATTTAGTTTGTGGGAAGCAGCGAGCAGAGTCCGCGAAGGGAGTGGTGTGGAATCCAGATGCTCTCTCTGGCCTTTCACTGCACTGGGTTTGGCTTTTGGTACCCATGAGAATATGATATGGTAGTTTTTAATTTGAAAGATAGAAATTATTGGATAAAACAACGCGTCGTCGTCATCCACGTGTACCTCACCTCGTTCTGCCCATTTTTATTTGGATCACAGTGTTTAAAATTAAAACCACTAAATTAAGATTAATTTAAAAATACATCATGAAAAGTAACTTTTAACCATAATTTAAATAAACATTACAGAACCAAGACAAATTATGTACAAGACACGCTTCGTCAAAAAAATCGAAAGAGTCTTTTCCAAAAGTATGGAATAAATTGGACAATTTTAACCTTCGAGTAAGACAAAACACTCACTTTCGAGTGAAACAAAATTCCAACACAGTTATTTTACTAATATATATATATAACAATTAAAATTCAATAGCCTTTTCCTTTCTTTAAATATTTTTATTTAAGGAAAAAAAAACGAAAGGCAGAGCATTTTCCAAACTCCTACCCATAGTCAAAGGCATAGATTCTATCTCTTCCTCCATTTCTATAAATCCAATGGTCAAGAAAAGATAAAAATGAAAGGCAGATAATTTTTCCTTTCCCTACCCTCATTCACCGGTCTGGATTCCACGCCCCTCCAAATCTAACGGTCAGAGATCAACCAAGCCGGATGTCTCTCTAGACATGCGAGAAGTCCAATGATATATACAAGTAAATTGTCGTATTGGTCCTTTTAATTTGTGTCTCATTTATACCAGTCCTTTTCTTTTAAAAACATATAGCCTAGCCTTAACTCTTGTTAAGCTTTTGTCTTATTGATATAAATCCGGGTTTCTTCCTCTCTCTTTTTAAAACCCAGTGTATTACTTTATAATTTTAAATTTTTATGGAGAAAACTAATCAGTGGAGCTGTGTAGAAAATTAAGATGTTTTAAGAAGAAAAGGCAAATATGATCAAATTATGTATTTACAAACATGAAGTATTAGGTTATATTTGTCAATAAACATGAAGGACTAAAAATAATTTATTTTAAAAAAATAAGGTTGTTAATTTGTTATCTTGTCCCTTGCGTAGTTGCCTCTTCCTTTCTAAAATAAATTTAGCTCCTCTTATAATATCAACAGACCCATCAACAACCATACGAGAGATATATAGAAACATAGAGTTTCAGTCCTTCAGAATTCAAGAATGGCTTCCACTTCTTCTCTTACGCTGTCTCAAGCCATTTTGGCCAGAGCTGTCTCTCATCATGCAGCTGACCACCGCCGTGACAGCCGCCTCTCTCCTGTCCCCCTTCCTGCTTTCACCGGCCTCAAATCCACCAAATATACAGCCTCACGCTCCACCACAACCACTAACTGTCGTCGTCGTGTGTCTTCCCTTCAAGTAAGGGCGGCGGCAGTGGAGACACTGGATGCGACGACAGAGACTTCATTAGTGGAGAAGTCGGTTAATACAATTAGATTTCTTGCTATTGATGCCGTTGAAAAGGCCAATTCGGGTCACCCCGGTTTACCCATGGGGTGTGCTCCGATGGGTCATATTTTGTACGATGAGGTTATGAGGTATAATCCAAAGAACCCATATTGGTTCAATCGTGATCGGTTTGTTTTGTCCGCTGGTCATGGATGTATGTTACAGTATGCTCTGCTTCACCTTGCTGGTTATGATAGTGTCAAGGTTGGTCCTTTCTTTTTTCCTGTCTCTTAAATTAGATTCTGGTATAAATTTTGGATATTTGAAGGTGTTTTTGTTGTGTGTTGTTTCATGAGAAATGGATCTGGATTTGTTTTATTAAGTGACCAAAGATAACCCAACATTTTACAGTACCATTTCTTGATTACCAGATTTTTTTCCTGTTATTTTGATGCTACCGAGTAGCTTTCAAGTGCATTAAAGGTGTTGTTGCATGTACAAAATCAGGCTTGAATTATGCGATGGGGATAAATTATGCTAAATTCCATGTTCATTGAACTTTTGGTTTTAATAGGAAGAAGACTTGAAGAGTTTTCGTCAATGGGGAAGCACGACACCTGGACATCCTGAGAACTTCGAGACTCCTGGCATTGAAGTCACAACTGGTAGGATTAAGAGTTTCAACTTTTTTTTTTAACATTTTTACCTACAATTTAATATTTTATACGTGCTTGCGAGAATTTGAAAGTAAAAGTTTATATTTTCGTCTGCAGGTCCTCTTGGACAGGGTATTGCCAATGCTGTTGGTTTGGCACTTGCTGAGAAGCACTTGGCTGCTCGGTTCAACAAACCGGACAGTGAGATTGTTGACCACTACACGTATGATAACTGTCTCAATCTCGTTTCTTGTTAGTGTTCTTCCATGCCAACTTATTGAGCCTTATCGTACACGGCCACATCATCTCTGTGTTGGTTTTCATTTAGGTATGTTATATTGGGGGACGGTTGTCAAATGGAAGGTATTTCAAATGAGGCTAGCTCATTAGCTGCACATTGGGGGCTTGGAAAGCTGATTGCTTTCTATGATGACAACCATATCTCCATCGATGGTGACACTGAGATTGCATTCACTGAGGATGTTGACAAACGTTTTGAGGGTCTTGGATGGCATGTTATCTGGGTGAAGAATGGAAACACTGGATATGATGAGATTCGGGCCGCCATCAAGGAGGCCAAGGCTGTAAAAGACAAACCCACTTTGATCAAGGTTAGACATATTCTCTTGTGGTTTGTATTTAAGTGAGGTGGCAAATTGTTTTGTTACATTGATTAATCATGTAGGAAGTCTTCTGATTAGCCACTGATAGATCACTCCGATGGTTCATTGGTGGCAACATTGGAATTGCTATTAAAAATATTCAATACATTAATTGGATTTTAACTTTCTGTACATTTTATTTTCTTTGAAGGTCACTACAACCATTGGTTATGGATCCCCAAACAAATCAAACTCATACAGTGTCCATGGGAGTGCATTGGGTGCCAAGGAAGTTGATGCTACCAGGCAGAACCTTGGATGGCCATTTGAGCCTTTCCATGTTCCAGAGGATGTTAAGCAGTATGTGATCCAAGATTATGTTTCCGTCTGTTTATCATGGTACGTGAGTTGATTTGATATTTATGAACTGTCTGGCTTTTTCTTAGGCATTGGAGCCGCCACACCTCAGCTGGTGCTGCTTTTGAAGCTGAATGGAACACCAAGTTTGCTGAGTATGAGAAGAAATATAGTGAAGAAGCTGCTGAGTTCAAGTCTATCATAAGTGGTGAACTACCTTCTGGTTGGGAGAAAGCACTTCCCGTGAGTTGTTTTTGCTCTTGATCTTGCCATGATTATATATTTGCTTCACCATTAACATGAACAGTTCATTCTGTCATAATTATGGATGTTGGAAATGGTGCTCCACAATTTGTGCGCCCAATAAACTGCCCCACCCTTCAATGCAAAACACAATTATTAGCAGGGTGTGGAATTGGCTTGCCCTATTTGTTAATTTTTAGATGAGCGCATTTGCAAAGTTATGACTGTCAGTAGATGCTGCATTTGAAATAAGGTTGATATTTTTCTTACTTTTTTTTAATTAATGTTGCAGACATACACTCCCGAGAGCCCAGCAGATGCCACCAGAAATCTTTCTCAGCAAAACTTAAATGCACTTGCAAAAGTACTCCCTGGTCTTCTTGGTGGCAGTGCAGATCTTGCCTCTTCTAACATGACATTGTTGAAAATGTTTGGGGACTTCCAAAAGGATACCCCCGAGGAACGCAATGTCAGGTTTGGTGTTAGAGAGCATGGGATGGGAGCCATCTGCAATGGCATTGCACTTCACAGTCCTGGCTTGATTCCATACTGTGCTACCTTCTTTGTTTTCACTGACTACATGAGAGCTGCCATAAGGATATCTGCTTTGAGTGAGGCTGGAGTCATCTATGTGATGACCCACGATTCCATTGGACTTGGAGAAGATGGACCAACCCATCAACCAATTGAGCACTTGGCAAGCTTCCGTGCAATGCCCAATGTTCTGATGCTCCGCCCAGCTGATGGAAATGAAACTGCTGGTGCATACAAAGTTGCTGTCCTCAACAGGAAGAGACCCTCTATCCTTGCCCTCTCTAGGCAAAAGCTACCCCAACTTCCTGGAACCTCCATCGAGGGAGTTGAAAAGGGTGGCTACATCATTTCAGATAATTCTTCTGGTAACAAGCCCGATGTCATCCTGATAGGTACTGGTTCAGAGTTGGAAATTGCAGCTAAAGCTGCTGAGGAACTTAGAAAGGAGGGCAAGGCTGTAAGAGTTGTCTCCTTTGTTTCATGGGAGCTTTTTGATGAGCAATCAGATGCCTACAAGGAAAGTGTTCTGCCAACAGCTGTAACAGCTAGGGTTAGCATTGAAGCTGGATCAACTTTTGGGTGGCAGAAGCTTGTTGGATCCAAAGGCAAGGCTATTGGAATTGACCGGTTTGGAGCAAGTGCGCCAGCAGGTAAAATATACAAGGAGTTTGGTATTACTGCGGAGGCTGTTATCGCAGCAGCCAAAGAAGTTAGCTAGGCGGATCCATATTTGTTAAATGCGCATTTGAGGTTTGGATTAGAAAATACAGAGGAGAAGCTGTTCCGGGAGACCTGTTTCATTACTTGGCCCCGTTTGTTTCAATAAAAGACTCAGATTAAATTTTCTTCTGCTGCTTGTAAGTGGTCAGTTGAGGAACCTGGATCAAAGATAGAGTTTAGGTCTATAAATATTCCTGAATGTGTAACAACTCTTGGACCTATCTTGAGTTTTGTAGTTTTCTTTGGTTACTTGAATGAGTTGAAGATGAATTATTATGTTTCCATCATGTTATTAAGCAGCGCAGAGGTACTTTGATTTGATTCTTAGTTTACATCTCTCTTTTACTCATCTGCTGTGTACAAAAATGATCACATTTCTGATTTGTGGGTGATTGTTTTTCCTTACCACCTCTCTTAACCACCGCGATAATATATCACTACCATCACCAACAGCCAATTTATTTTTTGATGGGTAATTTGATACTATGATAGTGCGAAATAAAGCAAGAAAAAAACCCATGTAAACCCATGTAGTCGTCTTTGAGAAGGGAAAATAATGGTCTGGGATCGAAGCTTGATCATCGCTGTATAGGTTTGGATAAATGTCTGAATCCGAAACAAAATCATTTCAAGTTGGCTAACTAGAGAAGTTGAAACTGCTAGGGTCCACTTACGGGTGTGGAAGGATGGGAGACCTTGACCAGTCGATAATTTGTGGTTGTTGGAGCTCATAATCTCAGCTTCCTATCTATACAGGTTACATCATCCTCTACCACCGTAAGCTACTTTCTATTTTGTTCTTATTAGGGCCCACCTTCAAAACATCTGCAGTGGTTTTATCTGATGTCTCTATCGTCACGTTAGTCACAGTCACGAAATTTTTTTAGATATCCACAGCATATTCTCTCTCTAGGGTTGGGTCATTGTCTCATGGGCCAAATTATATCTTTCTGCTCTGAGGTAACTGGGCGCCAGTTTATCTTTTCCAGTAACCAGTATGTCACTAGCGATTCAAGGCCCATGTTCCTTCGAGTGTTTGTTGTCGTGATCCAGCATGTTTGGGTTTTTTTTTTTATTAAAATATTTTAAATTAATATTTTCATAGAATTTTTTTTTAATTGTTTTGGTATGTTAATCTAAAAAAATAAAAAATATGTTTTGTAGTTTTTTTTTTTTTTCATAATTCAACTCACAGTCCATGGTTACTGAATGTTTAGTCTTGGATAGAACTAGCATAGTATTTTTTTTTATTTTTTTTTTATCGTCAACAAATGAGAGAGGCCTCCTCAACTCTCTTCATCCTCCGTGGTAATGTCTGTTTGATAATATAGTTGAAGTTATTTTTAAAAATATTTTTTATTTAAAAATATATTAAAATAATATATTTTTTATTTTAAAAAAAATTATTTTTAACATCAACAAACATAAATAATTTGAAATAAAATAAAATCAATTTTATTCAAAATCAACACACTCTTGAGCACCCCCGTAACCCTACCCCGGCAAAAGGAAGCACGGTTTCTTGGTGTTAAACCTACCTCATGGGTACAACTTTTTTTTTGTGGTATTTTTTTGAGTGTTTAGCATTATATTTTAAAAATATATTTGTAAGATTTATTTTATTTTTTATTTAAAATTATTTTTTTTAGTATTTTTATATTATTTTGATGTGTTAATATTAAGAATAAATTTTTAAAAATAAAAAATATTATTTTAATATATTTTTAAATAAAAATAATTTAAAAAATAACTCAATTACCCTTCCAAATGTGCTTTGTCAAATGACTAGCTAGCACATAGGAGCCAAAAAAAGGGTTGGTAACTTGGCATGGAAGCTGACGAGAGACTGGGATATACACATTGTACTGGATTTCCAAGAAGCTGATGAGAGCTGGGACATCCACATTGTACTGGATTTCCAAGATCAAAACTTGCGCACCTCCTTACCAACCCCCTTCTTGGTGCCAAAAATCTCTAAACCACGCTCAACAAACCCTAATTAAGATCCCATTGTACAATATTTTCAGCACAATACAGACAATCATAACACAAAAACCTTTTATTTTGAAGTAAAACAGTAGGATTAAACAAAGCCAGAAAACTTGAAAAAATAAATAAAGGGAAACCTCATTAACATCCTTGCCATATTGTATAATTATCGATTTCATCCTGAATCAATTAGACAGTTTTCCTTTCCACAACACTCCAAGTCAAACACAGGACGGTTCCTGCACAGAAGAGCAGAAGTGTCTTAGTTTTGAACAGATTTGGGATGAAAATAAGAGCTAATGTAATAGTGGGGCTAGATTTGGAATGAAATTGATAGCATTTATTGGACGGGGATGAAATTAATAACAAGGTAAAATCTAAGGATAAAAGGGGTTTCCAAAAATTAAAGGTAGTTGGTGAATCCAACAACTACCAAAAACACAAGCCCACCAAAACCTCAAATCAAATCAAACCCCTTCAGAAAACCACGAAGAAAACACAGCGTGGGAGTTGTGTACTTGTGGTGCACAGGAAAAAGAAAAGAGAGAGCGTAAAAGCCATGGCTCAAATGAGCAAAATCAGCAGAGGAGTCCAAAACACCTGCACGGTACCTAATCTCTTGAAACCTGGGAACCCCAAATCTTTCTCTTCGATTTCCTTTAGATCACAGCTCATTAAAGGGTCTTCTATGAGTTTAAAGCAAACTAAAAAAATGGGTGATTGCAATGTAAAGGTTGGACCTTTAAAGGTTTTAGCTTCAGTTGCTACAGCAGATAAGCCATCAATTGTACCTGAGATTGTTTTGCAACCCATCAAAGATATTTCTGGCACTGTTACTTTGCCGGGTTCTAAGTCTCTATCTAATCGGATTCTCCTCCTTGCTGCTCTCTCTGAGGTAATATTGTGAGCGTAAATATGATGCTAGAAGTTGGTTATTGCTTTTTTGGTTTTGACATAATTTTTTTTAGTAGTTGACTTTGTTGCGTTCTGAAATGTGAGTTTAAAGAATAGAATTTGGAAGGTTGAGGCTTTATTAATGGAAATGAAATTTAATTGGTGAGTTGTTAGAAATTTGAGAAATGTGGTTGGAAGGAAAAAAAAAAACATTGAAATAAATATATTTTTTATTGTCTAGTTTCACAAAAGATAATTTTTGGTAGTTGCTTGTATTTTTAACTTGTTATTGAATTTGTTTACTTTATGACATTGATAATATTCAGTGAAAAGACAATGTACGGGAGAATGGGTTCCACTGACAATGGTGATATAATAATGAAATTCGTGATAAAATAAAGATTATATAGTAATAGCTTAGAACTTCTATTTGTTATTGCTTTCATATAAATGAAACAAATGGCGTTGAATACTGTATATATACAGGGAGTATTGTGTTTATTGTCCTACATTTCTTGGCCTGTTAACTTTATTGGCTTTCTTTAATAGTTGTCTTCATCTTTGTCATTCAGGGTACGACTGTTGTTGACAATTTGTTGAACAGTGATGATGTTCATTACATGCTTGGTGCACTCAAAACTCTTGGACTACGTGTGGAAGAGAATAGGGAACTCAAACAAGTAATCGTAGAAGGTTGTGGTGGTCAGTTTCCAGTGGGAAAAGAAGCAAAGATTGATGTTGAGCTTTTCCTTGGAAATGCTGGAACCGCAATGCGGCCATTGACAGCTGCAGTTACTGCTGCAGGTGGAAATTTGAGGTCTGTTCTATGTTGCTCCACTTCACAACTTGTTCTTTATTTCCTTTAAAACAAATATTGATTCAGGCAAAATTAATCTTACCCATTTAGAGGAGTCGAATAGATGTGCTCTTTTGATCTTTCAAAGTTGGGTGGGGGCGAACTATATGTAAAATACATTCCTACAGGGTCTCAACAAGCATCAGCTTGTTATTATCATTAATCACCATCACAGAGTTGAATTTTCAGAGTATAAGCTTGAGGGTGTATTATCCCTATAGGAACAATCCAAGTAGAATAGATTCTAATTTCTCATTGTCATTATGTGTTTTGAAAGTTTTTACTTGGATCAATAGCCCAATTTTGTTCAATTGTATAATTTACCTGTGGAATACAACAATGGATGGCACTCACTTTACAAGAACGCATCTCTGTGTCTTTCATATCAATCCTACCATTTCCAGAGCTCTGTACTCACGGTGCTTCCTTCTTTTTTGTTGGTCTTATTATTCAATACACTTCAGCTACATACTTGATGGGGTGCCACGAATGAGGGAAAGACCAATTGGTGATTTGGTTATTGGTCTTCAGCAGCTTGGTGCAGATGTTTCTTGCTCTCCCACAAACTGCCCCCCTGTTCATGTAAATGCAAATGGAGGCCTTCCAGGGGGAAAGGTGTGATTTCTGTCATCTTCGTTGATCTATCATTACTTCTTCCTTTTGTTTTTCTGGCATTAGGTATGGCTTAGGGAAGTGTATTGAACAATTAATTGATCTTATGTTTCAGTGTAACTGCTTAAATCTTGACAGTGACATGGTATCAAATGAGGTGGCAAACCTGGTTGGTGATAGTTGAGTGTGGCTTGTGACTGATCAGAGTAGTCTTTCTGCTATCATTCAGAAAGTATATGTTTTCTCATGTGTGCTCAATGTGCATGCAAGGTTGTTCATCCAAAATGAGATACTTGAACTTGAAACACCCATCACTTTTGTTAGTCATTCATTGAGCTTTCATGGAAAGGCATCCATATTCTTCAGCCACACAGCATAATACTTTTGCATTTTGAACTTGACGATGCTGCTACAAATTAAATTTAGGCTTTTGCTTGCAACTTCGTGGTTAGTTTCTTTTTTAGAAAGATGTTTTTGAAACAAACAGACATTGCTGTTGTCATTAATGATGAAATGAAAGTCATCATTCATAATTCATGTTACCCTTGTCACTGTTTTCAGGTTAAACTCTCTGGATCGATAAGCAGTCAATACTTGACTGCGTTGCTCATGGCAGCTCCTTTAGCCCTTGGAGATGTGGAAATTGAGATAGTTAACAAATTGATCTCTGTTCCTTATGTCGAGATGACTTTGAAGTTGATGGAGCGCTATGGAGTCTTTATAGAACATAGTGATAGCTGGGATCGTTTCTTTATTCGAGGAGGTCAAAAATACAAGTAGGTTTATTTAGTATTCAGAGTGCATTAGTGTTTGAAATAATGTTGCACCCGAAGTAACATGCTGAAAAATTAACCAGGTCTCCTGGAAATTCTTTTGTTGAGGGTGATGCTTCAAGTGCCAGTTACTTCCTAGCTGGTGCAGCAATCACTGGTGGGACTGTTACTGTTGAAGGTTGTGGAACAGACAGTTTGCAGGTATTTCTCTCATGTAAATATTTTGGTCTTGTAATTGTATGTAATAATTTCTGAATATGATATGTAATAATTTCAGAATATGTGATAGATATGGTTACCACATCCATTACTTTCCAACATGTCAAAAACTTTGCTAGATTTCCTCTCAAAATTTCATTCCACTGTCCAGATTGACTCCCTGGTTCCTAATAAATTCACTGGAGGGAGGATATCACAAATATATCTTAATATTACTTGCATCAGACAAGTAAAGTTTATTTTATGGATTCATTGAGTGCTTAACACTGGTCTAACTAACTCAAGTTTCTTTTTGGTTGGAAATTAAGGGAGATGTTAAGTTTGCAGAGGTTCTTGAGAAAATGGGAGCTAAAGTTACCTGGACCAAGAACAGCGTTACTGTTACGGGACCGCCACGAGATTCTTCTGGTTGGAAACACTTGTGTGCTGTTGATGTAAACATGAACAAAATGCCAGATGTTGCTATGACTCTGGCTGTTGTTGCACTTTTCGCCAATGGCCCTACTGCAATAAGAGATGGTATGTTTAACCTTTTAAATGTGACAAATAGAGTACCTTTTAGCTTTTAAATAGAATGACACTGGAGGAAACTGACCTATGTACCAGAAATTTAATATTTATATGCTCCTAAACTCCCAAAACTATTTTATGTTGATAAACAATGAAGTCATGTTCGCTATTTGGTAGATCATGTTAGTTTGCCATTACAGAAAATGAGGGTGTGGCTCAACTTCTTACTCTGAGAAATAGCAATAAACATCAGCCAACCTTATCTTTTAAAATCCATAAATACTCATCATTTGTCCTTGGAGTTCTAAAAGTCATACAGACCCATCACTAATTAATTGGTAGTTAGATTTTTGTATTTCTTTCTGCTCATGCTAACAAGGAATTCCATGATTCACAATTTTTCTCTGGTATTAACTGTCCCAATCTGGTGGTTTCTCTAATTCTCAGTGGCAAGTTGGAGAGTGAAAGAAACGGAACGGATGATTGCTATTTGTACAGAACTCAGGAAGGTCAGTTTCAGAGGCTTTCTATTCATTTTAATTTCTACACAGAAGAGTACTTGATAAAACAATTTGCTAATGCTGACATCTGGGCTTTATGTTTCAGTTGGGAGCAACAGTCGAAGAAGGACCAGATTACTGTGTGATTACTCCACCTGAGAAACTAAAGGTGACAGAGATTGACACTTACGATGATCACAGGATGGCAATGGCATTCTCTCTTGCTGCTTGCGGAGATGTCCCAGTCACCATCAAGGACCCTGGTTGCACTCGAAAAACTTTCCCAGATTACTTTGAAGTCCTTGAGAGGTACACGAAGCATTGAGTTGCACTTAAATCATTCACCATGTATACAAGAGAGATAAGAGGCTATCCATTACCATTAGCATCCATGGTAATCTGAAATCAACCCCCCTTTTTTTCATGTATCACGCTGTAATATTTGATTATAATTTCGCAAGGTAAACAAAGCATTGAGCTGCACTTAAATCATTCACGGTAGATGTTGTTGTGCTGGGGAATGCTCATCTCTGTAATAAAAAGCCACACTTAGTTAATTTATTTTTGACTCTAGAGAGAGTGAGTGTATGCTAGAAGTGATTAAATCAATAAATTTTAATATTTTCTACCTCTCACTTTAAATATATATATGGGATGGATTTTGAGTTGAGCAGGTTTTTCTATCAGAGCTTAATTCCACTCTCCATGACAAGATTTTGGAGTGAAGGTCGTCCTTTCCTTTTTCTCGTCTGGCCTCTTTTTAAAGTGAACATCCATGTTTGTACCTTTACGCATAAATAGATCAAGTAAAGTTTTAGTTAATGTTTGGAATTCAGGTTGTTTTTGTCAAAAACTGGAAAAAAAAACAATTGCTTTGAATTTATTTATTTTTCTCAATGTATTTGAATCATTTAGGATCGTTGATATTAAAAATAAATTTTAAATAATAATAATAATAATATATTATTGTTTTAATACATATTAAAAAAAATAATATCACACTTTTAAATGCACCCTTAATTATTTACATTAAGGCCGCCTTTATGGTTCGATAATAAAAATTTGAAGAGCTAACTTTTTCACAGCTTAAAAGTTGCAATTTTTAGCCCCTTCTCGAACACAATATAAATGCTCATCACAGTGGTTGGTTTCTGGCAGCTTTATCAATAATGAGATGCTTGTCTTTCTCTAATTTTTATAGCTTTTTGGGCTACCCTCTTAACGCTTAACCTTCATGACATTCACGTGTCTCTGGTCATCAAAGAAACTGGGAAGAAGGCAGTGGTCTCCATATCTGTGAAATCTCACCTCCAAAGCTTTAGCTGGCACCGACTCGCAAGGCAGGAATAGGCATAGAACATGATGCCGAAGTATATAAAGACAGAACTAATTAGAGAGGTGCACTTTCTGCGTTGTTGTTGTTATTATTATTCATCAGGTTCTCACATGGGGTGGGTGTAGTGTGCTCCTGATGGGTGGTGGCTATGAAATTTACTATTTTCCTTTGCTTTTCCTTCCAAATATAAACTAAAAACAAAAGGCCAGTTCATTTGTGTCTAGCAGAGCAAAGTTCTCGGGACCCTGCAATTTTTGGTATATATCCAAGCTTCAATTAGATTATATGGATCCAATACAAATTTGAAGATACAGTCAACAAGAATTATCAATGTCAGAATGGTCAAATACCACCTAATCTGTGTTAGGGTTACGTGTAATGCAACAGAGAGCCATTGATCTATGGAGCACCAGTTGAAGAAGATTAGGATGGTGATTATATGGTAAAGAATTTGCGGGACAAAAACTTGTATATAATTTTCTTAAGAATCACTCTTCTTCATTTTGAGCCACGTTGAGCTTAAAAAGGAAGTAAACGGGACTGCTGGCTTGTGATTCTACAATAATCTCTGCATTACTCAAATCCGCATGATGCGTAGCTAGCCGCTAGTCTAACATAACTTGCAATCTAAGACATCAATCAATAAAGATTCATTAGAAGGTGCTTTCATGCTTTTGCCTTCATTTCAAGTTTCGTGCTGCACTGTCAATGCTCATGCTCACTACAAAGTTGACTATCATCACAATAATCCATTGATCTTTTGGTAAAAAAACGTCACTAATCTATTTTCTTTGAAAAAGATTGTGCTCCATTTATTTTTTCCTATCTTTAATCCAGAGAATCTTGTGCAAATTTAGCTAGTGATTATGGTAAGCTGGAATAAGTATCATTATTACACTAAATGGCACCCAGACCCACCTACACATAATCACTCACACCTGCAAAATTTATGATTCTGCTTTATATAATGTATGAAGAGAAAATAAAAAAAGAAAAAGGTGCGCGTATTATTTGGTCTATGAAGCAGCATTTTTCTTATGATTACTTAAAATTCCCTTTGACAGTGACAAATGTGAAGTAAATTACTTCAGATTTTTTTCAATATTCATTCTTATGAGTAGATTTTGGGTCTGGCTCTTTCCATAGTTTTTGAGTGAAAACAAGCTGAAAACTGGGATCAAAGTTTGCTTGAACACTTTTTTACTATAGGTACACAAGGATCATAAATACAGTCAATTACATCCAGGATTTGAATCAAGAAGATTGGAGTTAATAAGATCAAAATTGATGAATTACTGTCATATGTTACTGTGTTATCAATGACAATTCAGACCTAGTAGTTTACATACTTTGAACCTAGAAATGGATAAATTACTGTCATATGTTATTAGATGATGAATGAATGACAGTTCAAACCTAGGAGTTTGCATACTCTGAACCTAGATGAAACTCGAAATTAATGAGAAAATCTATGGTCTCAAATCCCCATAACTCACTCACACATTTCAATGGTATGAAGAGCAGGAACCAGTAATGAACTCCTTCATAATTACCCTCAAAACCGCATCCACATCATCTCCAATAACATTAATGCTTTTATACATTTTTCTCCCGTCCTCAAATCTCATGCAAGCCACTCCTCCTAAGAAACTTGCCTCCGAAGCTACCATAAATAAAGGGTGGGTTTGCAAATTTTGGTTGTCCCAGATTGAAGGTTTTCCATCCAAGCAAATCCAAGTACTACATATAGAAATGGATAGAATTTTCAGCATAATTCCTCTATTCTCCATTTCTCACTTTTGAAAATTCTCACAAGAACAGTCAAAAAATATTAAAAAAACTCTCACACCCCTATTTTTAACTGCTCAAACCAAATTAACCTCAGCTTCTTTGACTCTTCTTGATCTCCCATTACCTAAAATTTAAAAAAAAAACCCTCTCATTCTCTAAATTTATGCCTCACCATACTTTTCCATCACCATTTTAAACACAAAATCAAGAACCTTTGCTCTTTATTCCTGTCAAAGAGAAAGTCGTCAACAACAGCAATCCATCCTTCCAAGAAACCAGAATAAAAATCGATTCCTTATACCAAAAACAGCTAAAATAGCCAGACCTAAGTTCTCCCCCTTCCACCACCACCACCACCACCACCACCACCAATCAATCAGTCACATTCCTTCAAACCCTAAAAAGAAACTCTCACAATCAAGAAATCGAGAGAACAAGAGGAAACCCACATTTTGATTTTTCAAGAAAATGTCACAAATGAAGCAAATGTCTCATCTTGATCACACCCCATCAACACCAGGCAAATTCAAGATGGACAAATCACCATATTATTCAAGAACAAGGTGGCATTCCTCTGTAGCCAAGCTTGCTATCTGGTCTCTTCTCTTCATTGCCGTAATCTTTCTCTTCTTTTATCGCTCCCCGCCATCTTCATCAAACTCCGATCCATCACGCCGTTATCTTACTTCTGCTACTTGGGGCGGAGCTGCTTGGGAAAAAAGGGTTCGGACCTCTGCCCGAATCCGGTCTCGAAATGGGTTCTCTGTTTTAGTGACAGGAGCAGCTGGTTTTGTTGGGACCCATGTTTCTTCTGCCCTTAAACACCGTGGAGATGGTGTTTTAGGACTTGATAATTTCAATGATTACTATGATCCAACTTTGAAGAGAGCAAGACAAGAACTTCTTGAAAGAAGTGGTGTTTTTATTGTTGAAGGAGATATAAATGATGTTGCTTTGTTGAAGAAGTTGTTTGAAGTGGTGCCTTTTACACATGTGATGCATTTGGCAGCCCAAGCTGGGGTTAGGTATGCAATGAAAAATCCTGGCTCTTATGTGCATAGTAATATTGCCGGTTTCGTTAGTTTGTTAGAAGTTTGTAAAGAAGCAAATCCACAACCAGCTATTGTTTGGGCATCGTCCAGTTCTGTTTATGGGCTTAATACTAAAGTGCCTTTCTCTGAGAAGGATAGAACTGATCAACCTGCTAGTTTATATGCTGCTACCAAGAAAGCTGGTGAGGAAATTGCACACACTTATAATCATATTTACGGGCTTTCACTCACCGGGCTGCGATTTTTTACGGTTTATGGACCATGGGGGAGGCCGGATATGGCGTATTTCTTTTTCACCAAGGATATTTTGAATGGGAAGACTATACCAATTTTTGAGGCTGCGAATCATGGTAATGTTGCTAGGGATTTTACTTACATTGATGATATTGTGAAGGGTTGTTTGGGCTCGTTGGATACGGCAGAGAAGAGTACCGGGAGCGGAGGGAAGAAGAAAGGACCGGCACAATTGAGGGTTTTCAATTTGGGGAATACATCTCCTGTGCCGGTTACTGATCTTGTTAGTATTTTGGAGAGGCTTTTGAAGGTTAAGGCTAAAAGGAATATTATGAAGCTGCCACGCAATGGGGATGTTCCATATACGCACGCGAATATTAGTTATGCTCAAAAGGAATTTGGATATAAGCCTACCACGGATCTGCAGACAGGATTGAAGAAATTTGTGCGGTGGTACCTCAGCTACTATGGAAACAAGAAGGCTGTTGCGAGATGAGATGGATTCTTTTGGTTCGGTACTTGGAAAACATTCCTTGTTCATTATGATTCTTATAATTGTTTTTCTTAGCATATCTGTGCTCTTTCATTGCACGATAATTGTCTTTCGTATATGTTTAATTGATGCTGTACAAGGAGGAACATCTTGTCTTATGTTGAAGAAGAGTGTATGGTTGGTGGATTCTGTTTTATTGAGCACCCTGCGTATGCTGTATCAAAACAAAGCCGGAACCATCCTTTTCTTTTGTTTCCGATTTTTGGAATTTGTAATTGTTGTAGTTTCGGTGCTGTAGACTGATAGAGCATATGCTGATTGTTGGACATGTATCAATCAATAAAATAGTACACGTTAATTTCATTTATTTGTTTTCTTAAACAAATTGGATTTCATTTGACTATTGTATAGCGTGTATTCCTTTTTTTCTATTATTGACATCCATGATGAATACAGCTGCAACTATTTCATTTTTGCATTTTGATGGTGAACTTGTACTACGCTTTAATCTGAAGAAACCACCTTGTGCCTGAGCTGTGGCAGACGGAATTGGTTTGACATTATGCCTTGGTGGTGAGGCAATATAAGGGAGTCTGCACTTGATGATGGACAGATTGGGTGACAGATTCGGCAGCCGATTTGGGGTTCAGTTGAGGAGCAAATCGTCGACGAGGATGATTTGCTTCACTATCTTGGAGGAGAGGCAGTACAAGGACTATTCTGATATCCGAAGAAAAAGTTCATCAAGTCCGTCCCTTGTTTGTTGCTGTTCTGGGTAAATGATAGATATGAGATATCTGTAGCATTTGACCAGGAGGTCTATCTTGTTCTTTTTCATACATGATATCCCAGGATGTTGTCAATGCATGAGATGCTCTAGAGGTCACGTTTGCTGCTAGAGTTGTTCAAATTTTGTATGCTTCCAACTCTGCATTCGTGAATTTTCCATTGTAGTCTTGCCCTGACCTTCCGTTCCATTTTTCATTTCGAGATATGCTATTTTTAATCTATTTCTAATGCAATGCATGTTTGTTGAGTTTCTTATTTGGGATTTGAGGTTCCCTCGCGAGACAGAATATGAGGAGTTGGTTGTAGAACAATAATTTGGAGGAGGTAAACCTTCACTGTTTATTTTTGCTCATTCCCTGAGACTTTGAAGAATTCCCTTGAAATCATGGCGTTTTTACACTCTATTTATATTCATGTATTCTGTCTATATCTTCTTACCATGCAGGCGACTGTTTTGGTTTTTTTGACAATTTCCCCTCTAAAAATCATAGAGAAAATGAATTTCAAATATTTAGGCACAAATGGTGCAGTTGCTTCTACAACACTTCTGTTTGGTATAGACCTAAACATGAAATTTGGGTCAGTTTATGTATATGTTGATGAATTTTTATGTATATGTTGATGAATTTTAGCATTCTTGAAACTATTGATCATATAAATTTTTATTGGTTATCATAGTTAAACATGATGTTTTATAAGAGTGATTGAGGTATTGTTTTTTTAATGTGTTAATCATTTAAAAATATATCAGAATAATTTTTTTAAAAAAAATAATATTAATACTTCAAAATGTTATGAAAATACTAAAAAAAAAATTAATTTAAAGCATAAAAAAAATATTTTTATTTATATTTATTTTAAAACGAAAACAAATAGAATTTGTTTGCAGTGATTGTTCTCAGATATTGAGATTTCAACAAGAAAATTTCCGAATTGGTCATAAATAAAAAGTTAAAAGTCAAAGAGGCTATCTATGATCTGCAATTCCTTTATATGAGGTCAGGAATTCATTTTTGACTTACATGTGAGAATTTGACCCGGTGGAAAAAACAGCGAAAATGGTCTGTTTCTTGCGTGTATTAATTAAAATATTTTGAAACAACTGGAGCATTTTTTCCTTGCAGAAGGTGAAAATTCCGAAAAATCTATTTTTTATATATATATAGAACATGAATTATAATATATATAAAAAAATAGAAAAAGAATTTTTGGCCGCAAATGTTCTTACATGCATTATAGAAAATACATACACCGAAAACATAGGAGAGAGGAGGTGCTCAGTTTGATGTTATATTTCAGGGGTATTTAAAAATGAGTTTTTTAAAGAAATTTGTTAAAAATAGAAGAAATATTTTTCATAAACTATTCTTGTTTTTGTTTTAACTTAGTTTTTTTATTTAAAATTATTTTGTTTACCATTTTTATATTGTTTTGATGCACAATTGTCAAATATAATTTAAAAAAGAATAAAAAAATATTTTAATACATTTCCCCAATAAAAATACTTAAAAAAAAAAGTACTTTATATTTCATGTATCCTTACTTGTGTGCTAGATTAGCCTTTATTCCTTTCCTGGAAAGCATGAGTTCCCTATTATTCCAAGTGGCATGGTTGATCTCATCTTGGCGGATATGATTCTTAGAGCTTGCAGGCAAGAAACTTTCTTGGATGCCAAAGAAAGATGATGCAGTTTGTATTAAAATAGATGCTTTTGCTCTGCGTTTCATGCACATGCTTGGCTGGTTTTGTTTCATTCCCAGATTCGTTCATCAATATAAATCCATACTGTCTAATTTCTGAGAAAGTATTTATGCATTTTGGAAAAGAAGTACTGTGATTACTTGTTTATTCCCAACATCCCAGCTTTTTATGTCCATGGGAATTAATGTGAGCGGTTTCAGGATAGAGCATGCTTGGATCCTTGGACCATTCTGAGCTATCCTATAGCTGTGATTCCTTTATGAAATAACATCTTCAGATAAAGCATCGATACTGGGAACTGTATATATACATGCTGAATTGTAACCTCAACCTCTAAACAACATTCAGTGGGGATGCCAGTAATTTGCTTCCCCGCATCAACAGAGCTAAAAAAACAAAATCGCTTATTTGTGAATACAGAGCTCAAGTTTATCCAAGTGTTTGTTACTGATTCAACAATCATCATATGTACAAATTGAGACCGTCAAGGGCAATCTAATACACAAATAAAATTTTCAAATTTCAAAGGAAATTAAGATGCAACAATCACAAATAAATAACGATAACATTAAGAAGACTATTTAACTAATAAAGTCTAGATTTTAAATCAATATCTTCACCACATTGAGCTTCTCTAGTAGTAAAATGAAGAGCTTTGGTTGGTATCAAGTCCTTAATCCTTATCCTTTGCACCATGAATAAGATTAGCTCACACTACATGTATAAATAAATTAAAAAAAAAAAAGCACGAGAAATTATAAATAAAACACCAAAAAGAAAAACGTCATAAAACCCTAGTTAATAAATTAAAGAAATAGAGACAGCCATTTTCAAGATTCTCAATGTTCTTTGACAAAGAGCAATACCGGTGAGATTAATGTGGTCATGGGATTGAGGTCTTGTTGATCCAAGGCTTTGTTACAAATTACCATATAGTTCCAGTTTTCCTTTTCTTAGGTTTTTGAAAATAGTCATAATTTTGCTTTCAAAATTAATAGCCATAATATTGTTTTCAAACTTACAAAATTGTAGCTATTTTTCAAAACCTAAAAATAAAAACAGGTACTTAATTAATGCAAGTAATATTTCGATAGTTTATTTTTATTTTATTTTTTATCATGATTTATAATTTATTATTATCAGTTTATTGCGTTGGTTTTCCAAAAGCCACTGAAGACATTTTTTTAATAATTTAAATTTGATTACGCATGAGTCAGTGGGAAAAGTGTACACACAGCACAGCCACAATTGGAAACAAAATCAATTGTCTATGCCTTTTGATTTCGGGGACTTCCTGGGCCCTCCTGGTCCTGCAAAACATTACTTATAAGATTGCTTACCTTATTAAAATTCAAATTCATATGCCACGCTCAAGCTGTTTTACTTTTACAACACCAGGTCCTAACATTCAACCAAGTTATTGTTTTGTATGCAAACCCTAAATTTGGCCTTAGCCACAGGGTCAGAGCACTGATCAGGAATAGCAAGGCACATCCACTTGACATTGCTAATTACTAAAACAACAATCAAGTGAATATAAAAGAACTAATCATCATATTCGGCAATCACCATCCAATTGGGCAAGAAACCAGCCAGATAAGCAAGAAAAATAAGTTGTAAAAAAAGCTTACAAGATTATAAAACAAACTCCATGATCCTTCTACAATTGAATTCCTCAATTCATTAATAGCAAATAATCAATTCATACTGTATTCTCAATGACTTGTTTGAGGGAAAAAACATGAATGATCATCAAAGATCAAAACTTTATGACTTCACATTCTGATCAAAGGGCAGATAATGATTAAAGAGCCTATCTTTTCAACAACCCAGATTGTTACGATGCAGATAATAATTATATTCAAAACCAATAACACCGATCTAACTAAAAAACAATTCGATCAATGTGAAGAAAAACACATAAAGATTACAGCTTCGGGGGAAATAAAATCATGGGGTAGAATCAAAATAAACTCTTTGAGATGACAATCTGCAGGAGATTTGAACTATTCCATTGACTGTTCGAAAAGAGAATTTGATTCAAAAAGTTAAAATTTGTATCAGTTGAGGTGATAATCAGTCTGCATCTGTTGCGGTCACTTTAGCGCAGCTCCTTGGGAGCTCTGTGAAACCCTCGTGAAAGAAAAAATAGAGGGTGTGGGTAGGGATTTTAATTTTTTTTTTTATTTCCTTTTTAGTCCTTGGGATCTTTCGTTTCTGTTTTTTGGACCTTGGAACTGTCGTTTGGGTTGGGCCTGCAATAAACCGAAATTTCTACAATCTTATTTTGTAATTTTGTATTTAACAGAATGTATATATAGCTCGCTAAAAACAAAACCCTAGTCACAAAGCATATCACTCGGTTTCACGTTTTCTGTTTTTAATTACAGCAGCAGCAGCACAACGATAGCAACTCTGAAAAGCTATGGCTATTGCTGCAATGAAATCTGTTAAGCCTGGTTTAGAGGAACCTCAAGACCAAATCCATCGTATTAGGATTACTCTTTCTTCAAAGAACATCAAGAATCTTGAAAAAGGTTGTCTTTATTTTTTAAAATTTATTAACTAGGATTTAAGGTTTATATTAATTTCTTGTGTTTTATTTTTTTGTTGATATATGTAGTGTGTGCTGATCTTATTCGTGGTGCAAAGGATAAGAACTTGAGGGTTAAGGGCCCAGTGAGGATGCCAACCAAGGTTCTTAATATTACTACTAGAAAAGCTCCATGTGGTGAAGGTATTGATTTAAAATCTAGACTTCATTAGCTTATTACTTTTCTTTAAATGTTCTCTTAGATTATTTTTGTCTAAATATTTGCGGGTTGTCTTTTGATTATTGCGTCTTAATTTCCGTTGTAATTTGGAAATCTATTTCTTTGTGTGTTGGATTGATATTGATGGTCTCAGTGTTTGATATTCAGGAACAAACACGTGGGATAGGCTTGAGCTTCGTATCCACAAGCGAGTGATTGATCTTTTTAGCTCTGCTGATGTGGTGAAGCAGATTACTTCCATTACCATTGAACCTGGTGTGGAGGTTGAGGTTACAATTGCAGACTGATTGAGCGTGCTTGATTTAGGATTTTCTAATTATTGGAATGAGGTTTTGTTTTGAGAATAGTTTTGGTTTGGAATATTGAATTCTAATTTCTTGCTTCTAATTGTTTTGCCGGAGGAACTATTCGGTTAATCTTAAAGTTTTGGTTTTTTTTATCTGTTTTTTTTCTTCTGTTTATCATGATGATAATTTTGACAGAAATCTAATGGTGTACATAGATGCATATCTCTAGATATAATTGCTCTGTGCTGGATTGAGTTGTATGCTAGTCAACTAATATATACCAAATCCGAATGAGTTTTAAAATATGCATCGTATTCAACCATAATTAAATGGTTATTGCTGGAAAAGATTATAGAAGCACGTTCAAAGATGTGCAATTCAAATGTTAGTCAAATATTTCCTACTGGATATGCACAGAATTGTAGACCATATTCAATCTAGAATGGCTGGATGAGCTACCAATTTAGGCTGGACATGTAGAAGTGCGAGTGGCGTTGTGCTGTTCATGTAGCTAGGAACTCGTGTAGATAACAATAGTAAAATCATATATTCAGCACACAACAATAAAAATGTAGTCTTTATATAAAGCTGCTAGCTTTTGCAGCTTTAGCTCTTGTTCTGGATTCTTGTTATATAAGATTCAGCATGTTATCAGAGCAGTTTGGTTGTTTCTAATAAATGAACGATCCAACGTCGTAAACCACACTTTACTGTACACTATCACAGACTAACCAAGAATAGATTCACACACTCAGAAAAACTCTACCTGGAAATTAGAAGAACCCGCCGAAGATTGACCCCGATCTCTCTCGTCGGTTGGTATTGCACAACACCGCCCTCTTTGACAGATAATAGAGATTGAGGGGGTCCCGATCCACACCAAAACGCGCTGGTTTTTCAATGGTCCATGTGAATAGCAGGAGATAGCCAGCAAGCAGAAAGAGCAAACAGAAGCGAGAACGAAGGAAGGAGAAATGTTTGAGAAAAAACAAGGGGGAGAGGAGCTTAAAGTGATTAGCTGCTCCCGGGCGGCTTGTCTGCCACTTTATTTTACTTTTCTTGGTTAAAAAAAAAAAAAAACACTCCTTCTCGTCCCAAGAGGGCCTCTATCTTTAACCCAATATACTCCCGGTAGGCTTTTATTCGAAATGGTTGAAAAGGCTTTGAACTGAATTTTTATTTTTATTTTTTCATACTGTGCCGGTAAATTGATTTTAAAATCAGTTTTTATTTAGTTTTTATTTTGATAATATATTAAGATGAGGTTTTTTTTCCTCCCAGATTTCTGTTTTTTTTATTATATATGATATTTAAAATTAACACTCCACGACTTTGGCTTCTTAAGTTTCTAATTTTTAAAAACTATGTTTGCAAATAAAGGAGATACGAAGTTTTATACGACCTGTTATGTGAAGCGGCATCGTTTTGACACTCAAATCTATCTTTTCTGCTTGGAAAGAGATTTTTAAGTTGTTTTCTAATGTGGGATAAAAAATATCTTTTAAAATAAAATTTACAACAGTATGTCCAGTCAAGAGAGCAGGGACGAGCATGTAAATATGATAGGAATTTTTACTACGTGAACATTCGATACAAGCAGATTCAATACAAGCAGATTCAGTGGGTATTTGGCGCTGCAGTTCAATATGTGGTTGCGTTGAACTGCAACACTATAAGTTATATTTATTAAATAAAGACTCTAGTTTTTTACTGTGAGTCCCACCAAATAATGCGGCCGAGCCACAGGTAACGAAAAGCATCTGTGAGATGCTTTTCGAAAACCTCAGCCGTAGTAAACGCAGCAAACATGGGAAAAATGCATGAAAAATTTCAGTAATATTTACACACCTTCAGCAACGAATTCATGGAATTGTTTGAAGGAACACACCTTCAGCTTCCTTCTCTCTCTTTCTTCCCTAACACACAACTGATGTTCTCTCTCTCTCTCTATAGTCACCGGCATCAATCCAGGAGAGCGTCACCGTCACCCCCCTCATCACTGGACGATTATCCTCCACACCATAATCTCCTCTGTGACCACCAAAAAAAGCAAGAAGCCCCCGCGTAAGCAGCAGCTGTTATTTTCCGTCACTTCTACCAGCCACCACAAGGCACCATTTCCAACGCCGCCACCACAGGAAGAACCACCTCGGTCTCCTCTACTCGTTGGTATCGGCCGATGACCCTCTCATCACAGTCGCCCATGTTATTGTTCACATGTCACGTGAACAATAACTTCATAAATTATAATTCACGAAGAAGACGCACGCAGCACACCGTTTTGTTTTTATTTCTTTACACCAAACGCACCATTTTGCTTTATAATAAAAGAGTCTTAGCACTTGGGTTGGGCTGCTCTCGGCCCAGCCTAAGTCCAGTAGGGTTGGGCCAGCCCATTTATTTAGGTCAGATCCAATCCAATTTAAAAAAATATATATATAAATCATATTTTAAAAAATTAAAAATTATGTAATTTACTTGAATTGTTAATTATATTTTATTATTATGATAATTAAATCTATAATATTTTAAAAAAATATGTGTGTCCTTTAATGTAATTTCACAATCGACAGCAATATGAAAAGCATGGCAACCAAACACACGAAACTGCTTTTCATGAACCTCAAACTCAACCACAGTTTTAACTAAACACTTCAATTTCAGTTATAAACCGCAGGTAAAAGCGCTTTTTATGAAACTGCTTTGGGCCTGTATGGGAGAGCTGTTGCGGTAGCTTTTCAAAGTGCTTTTCGTGCCGAAATATATCAAAATGATATTTTTTTTATTTTTTAAAAATTATTTTTGACATCAGCACATCAAAATAATCTAAAACAATAAAAAAAAATATTTTTGTTGAAAAAAAAAAGTAATGCACCGTAGCATACCTACGATGTAAAAGCTGCCCCAAACAGTTTCATATTTTTTTTAACCTCAACCACAATAGCAACAGCCGTTCTTAACAGGCTCAATACAGAGTTTTTGGCAGCCCGGCCCGTTTGACTTCTCTTTATGGTGTATTTCTATTCGAACATGGCTTTGCGCTACATTTTGATTTCTTCACCCTTCTATTAAAGTTCGGGCACGAACACAAAACAAAAGCTCTTTCTTGGTTTCCCCTTGAATAATGGCGTCAACTAACATTTCAAAAACATATGTTCTGATAGGAAGAAAGAAATGGAAATGAAGACTCGGGCTGAGTCAAGTTGGTGAGGCATAAAATTACAGGACAAGTAAATGCTAATAGAATGACGATAGCTACTAGAAACAATAGTTTTACAAAAGAGGAACAGTTCAAGAAGACTATAAATGTTGCTACAAATTGTTTCTTTTTTAAGCAACTTTAATGGTAAAAGATATTTTGGAGAGTCAAATCTTTAAAATAGCTCTTTGAATATTGTATATATAGTTTTTTTGTTGATGTATACTTCAATAGTAAAAGTAATTTTAGAGAGCCATTTATTTTTTAATATTATTTTAAATATAGTACAATTATTTTATATGTAGTTTAATTATGTAATTAATTATACAATTAATAGGAATAGGTTATAGAATGAAAAAATTATTTTTAAAAACCCTCCAATAATATAATTATTAATTTTGTATATAATTTTTTACTCTTATTGAGATATTTTTAAATAAAAAAATAAATATTTTTGATATAATTATATTATTTTCTTATATATATATATATATATATATATAAATAAAACACAATACATGTGGCACAAAATTTTATCCTCAAAATTTTAGCTTCTCTGCACATGAACTGCTATAAATTACAGCTTATATGATAAAAGCTAATTTTAGCTTTACATATAGCAATGCCATTGAAGTGCCGAAAATACTCAAAGTTATCAAAATATTATTTTTTTTATTTTTAGCTCTCAAATTGCCTCTATCTCTGCAGATGCACTTAGAAGCCAAACATCTACAGAAAAAGGTGATCAGATAGCATTTCACTGCAGTATTATGGTATAGCATTAGACTCAAAAGATCAAGTCGTCCATGATAATCTTCCAAACTTATAGCATTTTAAAACGATGAAATTAAAAAGCTGTGGCGGTAACCTAAGCAAAGTAATCCCAGATACAACTAGAAACCATCATAGACAAAAAAAAAAAAAAAAACTCTTTACTTTAAGCATGAAATGCGTCCAGATAGTGTACTTGAATGTTGTAATATTTGTAATCCATAAAAATATGTGCAAGGAAGAAGGGAAAAAATCATCAAAATAGCTGGATAGTCACGAGCTACAGTTATATTTCTGTGACTCAATACAACATTTGTCATGCAACTTTTTCTTGGAGCTCTGTCATCATGGTTGCATGGATTTTCGGAAACAAAAACTAGATAGGAATGGCATACTGCAGTCCCAGAAATTATGGTAGCCAGGTGGTCCTCTGTTCAGTGATAAGTAGAAAAAAATCAAATTTGCAGCAGCTTTAAAATTCCCATCTTTCCATGCGATCAGTCGCCTTAGCAGCCAAAGACGCTGAATATGTACCCTCGGGATTCGAGATTTCATTAGCTGAGAGTCTTAGGTGCCCACAAAACAAGCCAATTAATAGCCCGACATGATGCAGCAGAGCATTCATCTACAGTTCTTTAAATGAAATCAGATGTTCACTCCAGTAACAAAAAATCAACGCTGAACTTAAACCCCTCTGATACCACTCAAAAATCATACTTTGTTCTCCCACTCGATAAAACAAGACATAACATATCAAAAATGTCAGAAGAGGAACTGAGAAAATCCCAAGACTCCAACATGAGGCGTTTCCTCGATCCCTTGAAATGAACAACCTGTTAGAAGGAAACCAAGCAAGTCACAAACCAAAACTCCAATCTTCAATTAACCAAGTACTTTTTTCTTTTCGTTCCTTTACTTTTAAGGAGTTTAAATCCAAGACAGTGATTAAGCTGATCATGATTATGACATTACCTTGACATCCAAAGGCATGCCATGAAATTGGCCTGCCCCCTCAGGAGGTGTCCAATTATATGTGGCACATGGTAGAAATAGAACTGAAGCACCACCGATATTTTCTAGAAAAGCCTGTGCTTTGGTAAATCTCCTCATATCAAATCCAGGATGTGATTTTACTGCCCAGGCAAGAGCTAACTGATCTCCAAGCATTCGAGAGGCACTCATATACTTAGAACTGTAAACTTTTAGTACTTCTTGAAGGAAAATCTTCGCCCTGGTTTACAATAACAAGAATCACGTCTGATCAGTTTACATTTTCTGGTTGCCAAGAACTGTAAGGAAAAGCATGGAACTCCAAACCCTCCCACACCAAGCCTGCCCTGAGTAACCATTTAGTTGTTTCAGGCCAGGGCTGGTGTTTCAAGAACAATGGCCAATAAACAACAGGAAATATTCCAAATCCAGTTGTTTATCCTCGTCACAGTCAAGAGGGAATGGAAGGTATAGCTGAAAAACTACAAGCAACATACCTTAAAATTGCATCAGTGGTCCCCCGTACTGCTATAAATCCTGAATTTAAAGGTTGCTCCTTGTTGTTCCGGAAGGTAAGAGCCAGGTGAAAGTTTGGGTGATCCTTAAACAAGTGTCCAAGGTCATCAACCACAGCTATATCAGAGTCAGTGAAGATGTAATGACTTGTATGCCCTGGGTTCACAGCAAGTTCCCCAAGCCTTGTTTCCAGAAAAGTCTACATGGACAGCACAGAAAATGGAAGGAAAATAAAATCATTTTCATCATAAATCAAAGATATGTATCTTCTTAATCTTCAATGTGCAAGTCACAAACTCAGAAAGAGATAAATTTAAAAAAGAAAAAGAAAAGAAACACTGTAATTAATGAAGTTCGTTGGGCGCGTAGAGAAAGCATGGAATGTGCCTTGAGAAACAGAACAATTAATCAAAAATAGAAATATGCTACCTATATGTCAATGTGATGTGCTCTTACAATGTAAGACCTGATCCTTTGAAGCATCAACTTGTCTCGCGAATAATCACCCTGGATGGGATACACAGTGACACTATTTCTACTCAGTGAAAGATCAGAAGCCGGATCGGTCAGGATGACAACATTGCTCCGTGGCATTGTCACCTGAAAGCATACATGTGAAACATCGATTTGAACCAGCTCTCCTATTACAGACAAGTGCAAACCTGATGACTGTAATTGCCAACTAGAAAGATGTAACCAGTCCACTTTAAACCAAAATTGTAACGCGATTAAACAAAATGGCAAGTGAATTTAAAGCTGACCGCGACATAATTTAAATGGCACCTTGTCAAAATGAAAAATTTCGGGTTCAAGATTCTCTAGACTATTTCACAGCTAGATGCTAGTAAGATGATAGCCCAGTTAACTCACCTGGATGAAGTTAATGAAGACATTCAAGACAGCCATTGACCTCTCCATTTTTGTGTATGAAGCATTCCCAACAGTTACCATATTTGATAATCTAGAGTCAGCTAATGAAGTGTTATAAACAGTAAAGACAGTGACAAAGTCGACGCTTTCTCCAGCAGTGGAAGAGCTCGGCGTGTGGGTCTTGTTCAGCGCTTTCGTGCCTGCCCCGCCATATGGAAAACGTGATAAGTTACACATTATATTAAAAAGAAATGACAAATTAAGAGGAAATTAAGTTGAATTGCAAGAACCTTGACATTGCAAGCGATTAGGCAAGCCTTGACCGGCAGCAGGCCCAAGAACTAAATGATCGAATTTCATGTTAATTTTCTTCTGCGGGGCTTCTACAGCTGGGTTCTGATGAAATTCTAGAACTGAAGAGGAGAGAAAAGGAATGACAGTATCATTCATTTTGAATTTTGCCTTCAGCAGTTTATAAAATACAAGGAAAATTGTTGAGAGGATAATCACCGTGGAAAAGATTAATAAGGATGAAGAGCACGAGCAAGAAAATCACTAAAGAACGTCGCCATCCATTCCATGATGATGATCTCATCACTATCCAGTCTTTTCTACCCATTATTTTATTTTAATCTGAAAAAAAAAAAACTCGGAATCAAGAGTTTTGAATCTTCAGTGAGATCTGCTAAAGGAGATTTTTGCTTCTTCTTCAGCGAAATTGTTGGTTTGATTTGAGCCAGATTTGGATTTGGAGGGCTTCGCGTTTTAACTACTATCAAAGAGGAGTGTGTCAGTGACCTTTGCAGCAAGGTATAGGTCAGAAAGAAAAGGGGCAGAGGAGCTACATGTCGTTCATTGGAATCTGAAGTTTGTGCTCTACAATGACATGTAGCTCCGTTCGGCCTTCACATTTGAGGAAGAAAAGTTATTTTCTTGATAATTATTTTTTATATCAATATATTAAAATAATTTAAAAATAATAAAAATCAAGAAAAATAAAATTAAATAAATAAATAAATTTTGTAAAAATTATTTTTAAAATACAAAAACAAACAAGCTAAACTTCATAAGGTTTTTTTTTCGGGTGAGAATTATTCCATTTAATGTTGATTTAAATCTATTAGTCAAGTATAGGAAGAGCAAATAGTTTTCAATTCGATTGAAAAATTGTTTTTGTTATTTTTTGTTTATATTGTTGTACTTTTATAACATTATAATAAAAAATAGAAATTATAATTACTATGGAATAAAAAAATACTAAAAAGTTTTACACATATTGTGGGTGTTTGGCGCCGCGGTTCAACCCGCGTTTGTGTTGAACCGCGGCTCCAATCGCTCCTTTACCAAACGGGACCCCAGTTTTTGGCTGTGGGTCCCACTAAAAAAACACAATTCACGCCGCAACATCAAAAGCAACTAAGAGTTGCTTTTACTGTCACGGCGTATGTGAAATCCCTCTCTGCTTCTCGTCTCTCGCATCTCTCAAGATCTCTGCCTCACATCTCCATCTCCATCTCCATCTGCCTCTCATCTCCATCATCTCTCATCTTCATCTCCATCTCCATCTGCGTCTCGTCTTCCTCATCTCTCGTCTCCCTCTCTGCCTCGTGTCTCCCTCATCTCCCTCGCCTATCCTTCCCTCACCCTCACCTCCCTCGCCTCTCTGGTCCCTCTCCCTCAGCCCATAGATAACCCACATCCAGAGGGTTAACAAATGAGCCTGCAAGTTTATATCAGATCGTATACACATATCTACCTGAAAATCCAACAGAAGAGGCACTTGGGTCTCCTCCACTTTGGCAGCAAGTGAGAGGCACGACACAGCCGCAAGTTGGGTCATCCATGGCTTCTCTTTCTGAAGGTGGACACTGGATAGGAACCTATCAAGATAGTTCACTGCCAAAACTGCATTTAGAACGGTGAAAGAGTAGTGTGCATTGACCTTTAGAATCCATTCTACAGCCTCGCAGCGAGCCCTAGCCAGAGATGGGTTGGTTTCTAAGTCTTTGCACAACTGATTCTGCTCTTCCCTGGCAAACAAAGTGGAAAGTTCATCGTCTTCCCGGCTTAAGTCCTGTTCTAGAAATATTGGAAAAGTGTCTAGTTTAATACTATTGTTGCTACAGTAAGTACTGATTTCTGTAGATCGAAGGTGTGTATACTTAAATCTCCCTCAATTTTTTTCTTTGTATGCACAATAGTTAGCATAACACTGCAGAGAAACTAGGATTTTTATTGTATCACATTTCGACCATTTTAGATTTTGTTTGTGAATGATGGGAAAAAATGAACAAATAGCTAGAAATTGATAATATTCTTACCTGTTTCGGCTATTCTTGACACAGTTGGTATGAATAAATTGAGTGTGGAGTACAGCTTTAGGAATAAATTGCATGTGATATTCTGCTTGCAGAGAAGCTAAGATTTTGATTGTATAACATTTCAGCCATTTTAGATTTTGTTTGTGAATGATGGGAAAAAATGAACAAATAGCTAGAAATTGATAATATTCTTACCTGTTTCGGCCATTCTTGACACTGTTAATTGAGTGTGAAGTACAACTTTAGGAATAAGATTACCAGTAGAGATTGTTTTGCATGCACTTTACTATGATCAGCTTAAACTAGGGAGTGGTGCAGATGACTAGCCTGATGCTGCTGCAACAAGGAGTCAATTGCAGTCAATTGCACTTGTCAGAGAGAATGAGGCCTTGCGGTCAGAGCTTATGAAGATGAATCTTTACGTCTCAGACATGCAGAAGAATCAAGGGAGTTCAGCTAACGGTATTGCAGCCGCTGCTCCTACGACTACTGGGTCTCGAAAACATACCTTCTTCTCATCCATGTCAAAAACATTAGGGAAGTTGAATCCTTTCAAGCATGGGTCTAAAGATACTCTTCATATTGATGATAACATCGGGATATTACCAAGCCAAGGAGGAGAAGGTTCCCCATATCTTAGGAGTTAACTCTGGTTTGTTGATTACCTTCCATTGAATGTGTGTGATAATTTGTGTACGCAGATTGAGGTGGATGATCCACTTGAATTATGTGGTGATGTTTTGTTTCCCTTTTATTTCTTACTTTATTTGGATTCTAAATTGTAATAGGCAGTGAATGTAATCTATATGTGATGTAAATTATTTCAGAAGGGATAAATTTGTCAAGATTTTTTAAAAATAAAATAAAATTTCAGTTAATTGAGGTTGTCATTGTGAATTAGAGGTTTGATTTGAGATAGCATAAATAGGTATTGATGTTGATCCGGTTCCTGTAAAAATGCATTGTGTAATTAGTTTATGACACGGGGGGAGCACAACAAGAATAATAACAAGCATAGAAAATTGAATGAAATAGGGTTAAATAATAAACAAGAAAAAATCTTATTTTATTTGTAGAGCAATAATTTAATAAGTTTTGGTTTACAAGTTTTTATCTAAAAATCAGAACCCTAAAACAAAAATAAAAAAAAATAACATAGAATTCTAAGAAAAAATAACAAAATTGGACCGAACAACATTTTTTGAACTTAATATGTGAGTTTTTTGAAGCTTGGTTGGATACGACGAGTCCAACCTTTTATAGAATTGAGTTCGTAATGGAATTGCAAGTAGTTTGATGAGAGAATAAAATCAAGTGTTTAGTTTACTTCAATTATTTCAAACATTTTGTTATTTTAATTATTAATAAATATATGAAATTATTCCAATAAAATATTTATATATGTGTGTGTGTGTGTGTGTGTGTGTGTGTGTGTGTGTGTGTGTGTGTGTGTGTGTGTGTGTATTTTTAATTAATTTCACAAGTTGACAGCAATATGAAAAGCAGAGTAACCAAACACACAAAACTGCTTTTCATTAAACTCAATCTCAACCACAGTTTTAACCAAACACAAATTTCAGTTACGAACCGCAGCTAAAAACGCTTTTCATAAATCTACTTTTTTTCAACCTCAACCACAACAGCTACAGTTGTGCCAAACAGGCCCATTGTATCGTGAAATCCGTTGTTTTCTGATTCTAATGTGCAATATGGATGTTGAATAATGATTTCTATTAATTTTGGTTTTAAAGTTTTTGTTTTTACTAGTTTGGTCCTTGTATTTAATATCTTTCCTTTCGCTGTATTTCGGTCATTATGTCCTGGGAAATAAAAAAGAAGGTCGCTAAAAAAAGGATGAGGAGATTTTTCGTCTAACCATATTTTATTTGGATAAAAGTCAATCTTGGTTATTTTTTTAAAAATAAAATAAATTCAAAGGTTGGTAATGTTAACAATCATTTGACTAGAGTGAATGAGTATATGTGAGATACAATTATTAATTCTTTTATTTTTTTACATAGTTTGATAATTGTTTTTCAAACCATGATAAGTTTTCATATTAATGAACAAGTTTATGATGAATAAAGTGTTTGTGAGGGTAAAGAGCTTACGATTTATATAAAAGATCTCAATTTGAATTAAAATGTGCATCTCTTATAAAAGTCTGAAATAATCATGGTTTAACCTATTTATCTGAACTCATAATATATGTTTCCCATAAAATAAAATTTCTTTGTATAAAAAAATAAATGGGTAAAATAAAAGTTTAGTTAAAATATCTTTTCTTGTAAACTTAAATCATTTTTATTTTCATGAATTTCTAATTCGATTGCTTTAACTAAAAATATACCGAATCATAGTCTTCCACATGTGTTTATAATTATCATAAAAAATATATCCATCCCTTTAGATCTCTTGAATTATCCTGCAGTAGAATAAACACACGTGCTAGAAAATATTGTATTTTAAGTTTAAGCATGCACGATGACATCCACTCACTCATAAGTTTCCTCCTCTCTTTTTACCTTGCCCATAGAATTAGAAATAGTAATTTGAATGAGGTTACTTTTTAAATTAAATTTTATTTAAAAATATATTAAAATAATACTTTTTATTTTTTAAAATTATTGTTGATATTAGTACTTGAAATCAACTAAAAATATCAAAAAAATAATTTTAAATAAAAAATAAAAAACTATTATTTTTTAAATATTTTTAAAATATAATATCAAACAAGTACTGTAGTTAGATCGAGTAGAACTTTTGTGAAATTGATGCGTGCATGTAAATGAAAGAGAGATCTTAAGATAGAATGGATGGACAGGTGATGCATAAAGAAAAAACACTAGAAATACTAGATGATAAAGCTCAACAATAGCATTGGGACATTGCTTCTAGAGAGTTAGAAGAAAATTAATGGAGGGGCTCAGTGCAAGCCAGCAATCCCCTACACAGAAATGGAGCGATACAGAGGAGATAGCACATGAAAAAATAAAAACAGAGAGCTATTTGCAGGAGGGATAGAAAATGGAGAGCGAATCAAAACTAAAAGGCTATTTGGGAAGCCAGATCATGAAAGAAATATGCTTTGTTAAAGAAACATGTTTGCAACCGTTGTACGAGGATGAAAATAATTGGAAAGGTCATGTTTAGACAAATATAATTGTCGGTGGAAGGAAGATTAAAAGGATGATGATAAGATGCAATTAACCAGTCATAACAAGGATGATCTTGCAATACAAATCAAATTTCAAGAACTTTAAAAATCAAGGGGATTGTCGGAGTGTTGCTTTAGTTCTTCATGGCGTCTCGCAGGTGCATGTATGATTATCAGAGATGTATTTTCAAGTCTTTAATTAGTTTAGACCAAGTATAAATACTTCTCTTAAAAGAGCTGTGTATTTTAAAGTCTATATGGATTTACTCTCACTTGAGAATAATGTAATATAAAAGTTCCCTCCTTCATGCCCTCTTCCTTTTGTTACCTCAATCATTGTATCAAAACTTGTAAATCTCTTGATTTATCTCCTGAATTAACTACTCTAATTCTGATTTAAAATTAATTGTATAAAAATTATCTTAATATAACCCAATCATTTTGACCAATAAAAAAAATATTATGATCAACTAGTTAAGAACAAATTAAGAATAAAATTTTTAAAAAACCTTTTAATCCATTTTATTACTCAAGTTTAAAACTAACTAGGGTGGGAGAAACCCTAATACGATTCGGAGAACTTAGTTTGTTTAAAGAAAACTTGACTAACTCTTAAAAGAAAATTAAGGATTAAATGACAATATATATGTATATATATAGATTTGACTCTTTGTTTCAATCATATTTAAAATTAAATTATAGAGAGAGTTGTACTGCCAGTTCAAAAAAATAATTGGATAGCCATAAAAAAAAAGGATGAAATTTAAAAAAGATAAAATTGAAATAAGAGATGGAGGATTAAATTAAAAATGAGTGAAGCAATATTCACCACCAATCATGAGACATTTACTTCGTTTGCATATTCAATGGGAAATCAGCGAGCAACGGCAGCACAAGGTACTGATACCATAGTGTGCTGACTTTGCTCGCCAACTTAAAATAATAGTTCTGGTTAAGATTAAATGTGTGCTTAATTCCAGCAAGCTACATAATTTTAAGTTAAAATACTTATCTTTCACTGAATCTGGGAAGCCGCCAGCCAAGCACTTGCGGTAAGAAACAAAGGCTAGTTTTCATTCGATAATCTGAAAATGAACGTGTAGCTCCTACCGTCAAGTTTCCAGGCAAGAACAGCAAATTCAAACCTAAAATTCGTTCCACATTTACAACTTGGTATCAAAATATGCCCAAGTTGACAACGATTTAATTCAAATTTGTAATCCTGCCAGTGCTTGCATCATAAAAGACATAGAACCAGAAGCTGAAATTAAGAAACTTAGAGGATAGCATTCTGACAGTCAGTATCCATGAAAGAAGTTCTACAAAAATGAAACTCACAATATCCATGAATGAAGTTCTACAAAAATGAGATCGGCAAACACAAAAAAGGCTGAGATCAGCTCATCCAAGATTTGAGTTTAAGGACGTGCAGACAACCGAACAAAGTTTTTCTTGCCTAGGCCACAAGAGTGCTAGCAGTGGTGGACTCACTGTAGAAAAAGAAGAGCTCGATCAGCACTACAGCCAAACATAACAAAAATCTAAATATATGAAACCAAAGCATATGAACTGTAGGAAGGGTTTATAAGCTAATTCAGTCACCAATTTCAAAGAAAAGGCAATTGTCAGGGGAAAACAATTACATTAATTATATATCAAGCCTTCAACCATACAAGCTACCTTATGACAAAGCAATCGTAGCAAACTGAAACAACTCAGAATCAATCTCAATTGATGTGTCATTCTTGAAGAAAACCAATTGCAGATCTTACAGAGATGCAGTATTCCATCCATATTTTTCCATTAATGCAGTTGAATCTATAAGCTAGAGCCAGTTGTAACAAACAAAAACAGAGTCAGCACCCAATTGCATGCCAAATTCCATTATCACATTTAATATTAAGGACATGCAGCGTTATTCGCTCAAATCATTGCATATGAACTCAAGCCATCACAGAAGAGAGCAACATCACTATGAATTTGAATGTAAAAGAAAAAATAAATAATGGTTCCTTGAATTGGATAGAGGCCATGCTATAATCAAGCCCATTCCATAAGTAAGTAATTGACATATCCACCTATATCCATATGTTTACATCCAAATTATTGTGGAAGGTGAATCCATGCTAATGAATGATAACTTGTCTGAATATAATGCACCTTTAAATTATCACTGCGAAAAGAAACATATACACTCACTATTTCCAGACTGGTGGAAGCTTCTTGGTCTTCTTGTAATAGCGAGCAAGACGGTGGATCCTGCTCTCAACCAGAATCAGCCTAAATTTGGAATCTTTATCCTTCCTGTTCCTCTCTAGATGCTTCCTAATTGCAACTGCTTTCTTAATGAGATGGTACAGATCCTCAGGAATTTCAGGTGCAAGCCCTAATAAAAGTATAATAATTACAATTATATGCGATAAAGATGTTTGGCATTTCTTATCGAAATGTTGTCTATTACTCTATTGTTGTGGTAAAACAAGTAAAAAATATTTACCATGGGCCTTCAATATCCTCAAAATCTGATTGCCAGTAACAGTCCTCACTTGAGCAATACCATGAGAATCACGAAGGATAACACCAATTTGAGATGGTGTCAAACCTTTCTTTGCAAACTTGCAGATATTTTCCTCAACCTAAGTGACCATAAAAAAATCAAATTAAAAAAAAAAAAACGCATAGAACTTGTCTGAATAACTAAAACAATCCAATGTTTGCAATTGATGGCCAAAAGTAAAAGCTCCCAGCACTGCAATATCCACATAAACTTCAATAGAAGTTTCCCATTTGATGCAATTCTACTGTCGCAACAACTTGACCTGAGCTTTCAGTGATAAGATTATATTTTCAGTAACAAGAAAAAGAAGCTGTTTTTGTGGAGGAAAAACAAGGGATTGCAAGCGCAAAGATTCGTTTTCAATTAGCATTTCAAAAACAAAATAAATCTCCACAAACAAAGAAATACCATTCATTAAATGTATGCAAGGAAGCCATACTTTTCACTAATCAAACATAGAAATAAAATACCACACAAGATGGTCTAGATATTATAAACAAATAAAAGCGTATGAAGAACTTTAAGTGTTTTAGTGGTTTGCTCACATCTTGAGGAGAAGTCTTGAGCCAACTAGGTGCGGTCCTCTTGTATGGCAATGCAGATGCTGAGATACCCTTGCTGTGTATACAAAAAAATCAAACGGGTTCTTGAGTTAGGCTTCGAACTGAAAATAACAAAATTGTTTTGGGGAATCAGTCAAGGTTAAGGAACAAACCCTTTACTGTGCATACGACCCATGGCAACGACTGTGGCGATTCGCTGCTTCTTTTGCAGTCACTTTAGCTCAGCTCCTTGGTGGCTCTGTGAAACCCTAGTGAAAAAACGAGAGGGGTGTGGGTAGGGATTTTCGTTTCTCTTTTTTGGACCTTATGGAACTATCCAACCTCCAGGTCATGGGTTTTTTGGGCTGGGCCTGCAATAAAAAGAAATCGCTGCACTCTTTATTTTGTAATTTTATGTTTAGAGTTGAAGTTATGTAGTAGGAATTTCTTTTTAAAATAATATTTTGAATTGTAATTTTTTAAAATTTTAACTTATTTATATATACATAGCACGTCAAAATAATATATATAATCAAATAGAAAAAACAATCAAAATTTCTCAAAACATTTTTAAAACATGAAAACAAAATAAACGGAATATAATTATCAGAAGTGTAGTTAATGTTATTTTTAAGATAAAAATTAATTCAAAAATATATTAAAATAATATTTTTTATTTTTAAAAATTATATTTTTACATCGACACATGAAAATAATCTAAAAACTAAAAAAAATTAATTTAAAATATAAAAATAATAAATTTTCACATATTTTTAAAACACAATATAAAACAACATTAACAAACACCCTGGTCACAAAGCAGATTATTTTCTTTTTTTACTCCGGTGTTTTAACTACAGAAGCAGAAATACTATAGAAAGTTATGGCTCAAGCCGCAAGGAAACTTCATCGTGTCATGATTGTTTCTTCTTAAAACAACATTATAAATCTTGAAAAGGTTGTCTCTGATTAATTGTTTTTAATTTCTGAACTAGGGTTTTATGTTTTTTTTTTCCTTCATTCCTTGTGTTTTTTTTTTAATATACATGTAATCCTAGTTACACCAAATCACAGCACTGTTTGTAGCCTTTGATGCATTAAGAAACCAGCCCAGCCCAGCCCAACGATCTCTATCGTTGCAAAAAATAAAAGCATGGCCATGATTTATCCAGGTCTTCACTGGAACCTGACCGCGGCCTGGAAATTTCAATTGCTCTTTGCGAAAGTTGGATTTTTTACGTCTCTTCAAACGGAGCTGGAAAGTGCAAATAATTGCCGGAGAAAGTCGGGCCCTTTTAGCACTCCACAACTGTCCACCTTTTCTTTTAAGCGGCTCGCGCACTAAGGCAGATTAACAAAGAATGACAAGGAGAGAAGTGTGTGTTTTTCCCTTTTGAGATTAAATAACATAAAATATGTAAGATTATTTGTTTTGAACTTATATTTTGAAATTAGCATTTAATTTTTTTTATATATTTTTTTTAAAAGCTATTTCTCTCCATGCTAAGTGATTCCGTTGATCCGTGATATAATACAGAGTTTTAAAAGTATAGAAATCCAATTTAAAATTATAATATTATCATATTTATTTCATGTTTTTGTCTTTGATTCTTTAATCAATATGTTTTTATTTTTTATATATGTTATTTTTGTTATGAAATACTAACACGCTTTTTAAAATGTTAAAGAAATACATTATCAATTTTTTAATTATAAATATTATTTTCAACAAGTTTTGAGATTATAAACTCTTTGATTTAAAATATTTGATACATTGAGGGAAAAAAAAACAATGCTATCTATATCTCCAAACGAAAAACTACTCGCCTAAAATTCATACCCCAACACAATGCGTGGTTTTCCTATTACCTTCTTATATTTTTCTTTTTTTAAAAGCCCGTTAACTTTGAAGCCATTTTAGAGTTTGGACCATTACTGGGCGAAGAAAAAGTTTAGCATTACTGGGTGTTATTGTGATAATAATTATTTTTATATTTAATATCAGTATAATAAAATAACAAAAAATATTTTCAATCAAGGTTTTAACATGCCTTTGCGTGTATTTAAAGGGCCAGTTAGCTTAGATGGGTATTGAAACAGTCTTCGGGAGCCGAGTCCAACGTTCTCCCCACAGAATCCAGTTGACACTGTGCTTCAGTGGATTTGTGGAATCTTCGTGCTCGTGAGAGTCTTTACACTATGAAATTAACTGATTTTAAAATTAAAAAGCAATAAGCCCATGACCTCTGGGACAGGACTAGACACGTACCGACCCCGAGAACCGTGGCCCAGGAACTTTGTGGATGATTGACTAGCAGTGACAGCTCATTATTTTGGGGTGAAAAAATAAAAGTGCAGACAAAAATATATTTATTTTGGAAAATAAAGATATGAGATATGTGTGGAGTAAAATTTAATTTATATAAAAAAATACGACATTTGAGTTTGGCACCCGATTTTTCTGTTTATATATATATATACTAGGATAGTAACAAACTTTAGAAAAGCAAGTCAAGGAGACATTGCTAGGTGTCTTGTCTTTTATCTTGAACCATGACATTTGATATAAACAAAACAAAGAGGCTATTAATTATCTCACTGCTTCTTCTTTTCTTTTTTTATAGTTTAGCGAATGAAAAGCATGATTGGGACATGTCAAGGTCGAGCACTAAATTTTTAACCATTCAGCAGCCGCCAAGTGGTTGAGACTAAGAAATTTATTTTTCATGGTTTTAAATTCGAATTTTATGGTTATTAAATTGATAGTTATATTCGAATTTTATATAATTATTAATTTAAAACTCTTGAAATTAATAAAAAAAATGATTTAATTTTCGTCCGGGAGAGCTTGGGCAAACAGTGGCTGGGGAAAATCAAGTCCTTTCACCGCTTCACAGTGGCTTGCCTTTACTTCTAAACGGCCTTTAATGTAGAAGCGAAACCCATATTGGCAAGCACCGATGCGTATTTTCTCTAACAAGCAAGGAGGGGGGAAATAATCACGGGTCCTTATGTGATTAAATTAATGATTTTATAAATAAATGAGTAATAAATATCTATAAAGTATTAAATTTTAAAAAATAAAGTTGCTTGTGTTATTATTTTGGATTTGTATATACATTTGAATGTAAATTGATAACATTTTACCTGTGTAGTTTCTACAACGGTATTTATAACTTGCAAACTTTTTTTTGCTTGAACCGTTTTTTTTGCTCGAGTTATAGAGAGTGTCATTGCGCTCCGATAACATTAGCAATTGACAAATATACCTTTCATGGTGAGCAAACAAAAATGATTTTATTGAACTCGGTAAAACATTTAACCATGTTGTTGAACTCAAAATTGAGTCTAGAGCCCTTTAAGTGTCTATTTATAAATGTGATTGTAGTTGTTTTAAAAAATATTTTTTGTTTAATAATACATTAAAATAATTTTTATTTTATTTTTTAAAAATTATTTTTAACATTAGCATATCAAAATATTTTAAAAATATATAAAAAATTAAATTTAAAATCAAATCAAATCAAAATTTTTATAAATAATTTTAGATCACAATGTCAACAACTCCTAAAACTGACATGCATCTAGTAGCTGAGCATGATATCTAAGCATAATTTTTTTTTGGATGTGAATGATCTAATTATTAGATATATAATTAATGCCAAAACATATCCTCGAAACCCATTTTAGTTTTGTGGAAAAATTAAACATATTTCTAACAAATATTAAAAGTATCAATCCATCATGGTCAATCGTGATTACATTGAATTCCAATATCTCACACAACTTAATGATTATTTGAAAATGTGGTCGAGATTATTTTTTAAAGTTATTGTTATTTAAAAATGTGTTAAAATAATATTTTTAAATAATTATTTTTAATATTAACACATAAAATAATTTAAAATAAAAAAATTTAAGAATATTTTTAAAACATAATATCATGATTATATGATTAAAAATTACAACTTTTATGCATATGCTGTATTGAATTTTAAAAATTATAAATGTTCTACCCATACATGTATAAAATATAAAATTATATTTCTTGTATCGAATACGAGTCAGGTCTTATAGTGTGAGAACATGCGTGTATCTTACTCATTGCTAACTAGGTAAAAAAAAAAAAAAAAATTTATTGGAGTCTATTTAAATCGATATCTATTTATAAATTCAAATTAAATTATCATCTCCAATCGGGTTGTGTGGAAACAACTAGAAATCACACCCAGCACTGTGCATTTGGGCAACGCAACATTTAAAATACTGATTATTATTTATTTATCTCCTTGAAAAAGCAAGTAGTTTCCTGTGTCTCCATGCCTATACAGAACATAGCAATATCGTGGCCCATTCGACGGAGAGGTAAAAGACAGGTCACGTCAAACATTATTTGAATCAACCCAGGAAGTTTGGCTTATCATTCCAAAGTTTTACAAAATTTAAAGCGCAGCTTGTCTCACCCGTGCGTTTTGTTCGTGGAACCAAACCCCTCGCCACTGTAACTCCGTGACGGTGCCTTTTTCCTCCGCGAGAGTTGCGATACAGAAAAGTAAAGGAAGCTGTAGAGCTGATAAGATGGAGATATGCGAAATGGTATCCGATAAGACCACATGAGCAATCCAGCCAGGACGTGGAATTTCTGCAGCACTTCAGTTTCTTCGTAAAAGAGGGAGATACCCTTGTGATCATTTTCGTGGCTAGGGTTTTGAATTGTAGGAATAGAAAAGAAGAGGCGAGAATTGTCATGATTTTGACACACTTGAGTCACAAACCCAATCATGGCTATCAATCCCAAGTTGTTTTTACGTGGTAGGCAAGAGAGATTTTCTACTTGTTCTTCGCTAAATTATCGTCGTTAGTTATGTCAATCATGAATTTTGTTTTTGGTCAATTTTACTCTAGAAAACATCAATTTTCTTGATAGTTTTGATGTGCTAATATTAAAATTAAAAAATATTTTTCAAATGAATTATATTTTTAAAAATACTATGCAACACAATACCAAACCTAAATTTAAAATTCATTGCCAACAAGGAATCAGTAGTTATTGGTTCTTCATCACAAATACCGAGCTTCCACTCTCTTTTATATCTGTACAGAGAACCGATCATGCTATAAATATTACCGGTTAACCGGAAAAAGAAAACAACCAGCTGAATTGTTATACTTTCATTATCTAATTTAATTTGAATTTAACTATTTATATAATATTTAAGAGCTATGAAAAAAAATACATGCAAATCTCCCAAGCTGGCTAAATTATATATAAATCCAGGACAATCCCTGGATGCTACGGAATTCCATTGATGTCTGTAAGCATTATGCAAAATCTTTCACCATGATTCCGACCACTGCAAGATCTTAGACAGCTAGTGAGCCGGCACAGATATGTCCCATTTCTCCTGGTTTAGGAAAAGGTGATCGGGCCCCTTCGTTCTTCAAAGTGAGCGACAAAAGAAAAACGTGGATGCTAAGTTCACATGTTGCTCTTATTAATTGAGGCCATAGTCAAGGGTATCCAGCCATGCAACATCAAATGACAGGGAGCCTAAACTCGTCAGATCAAGCACCTTCCCAGTCAGTACAGACCACTTATGATTTTGAACTATTATTTGTGCTGCCTCTTTTCAAGCAGCATGAAATCTCCTCACTAATATGACTTCTTCATGCGGATACTGCTGCACTCTCAAATTTTTTTCGTAGAATGCTAGCAGCGATCGTGAATAACTTGTGAAATTTATCGCGCTTACATGCATTACATGTATACATGGACACTGGGAGAGGGATCTGGGTTTTTTTGTTTTTGTTTTTTTAATAAGATATCAGGTGTTTTCAAATCAATCTTGTATATCTTCTTGGAACAATAATCTACTCGTAAATACGGTAGATATTGATTTTAAAATGTTTTTTTTTTTTTGAACTTATCAAAATAATATATATTTTTTAATTTTTAATATAGCATCAAAATATAAAAATCTATCTACCAATCCGTGCAATTATATAACATTTCGCGTGGTTTGAAAATTGAAACAGCTCATAGGATTCTATAGACTCGTAATCCCAAAACAGCAATGATACTAGACTAGGTTTAGCGTTGTTATGTAGATTGTTTTTTAAAATAATTTTTTATTTAAAATGTATTAAAATAAATCGTTTCCAGATTATTTTTATTTTCAATATACACACATCAAAGCTATATGAAATAATTTAATATTTTTCCAGACAAAAAAATATTTAAAATACCTAGTAAAAACAAAAACACTATCAAACACGCCCATTGTGGTTCTCAATATTATGAATCGAGCAGAACTGACCGATCCTGGTATCAGCTCCAGGCCATCTTCTCGATATCTATGTTCCCTGGTTGATTCTTGTCAATTTTAATAGCAGTACAAGCATCTCTTGTCGCCGTGGGATGTCAGTATTTACCAGACGCATTCAAAATTCTGAATTTTCAATCTGTGCTGTGGCTGTTTGAAATTCTCCATGGTCAAATCTTATGATCAGAGTGTTCCAGAAGCAGTGAAATTTTCTCCTGAACTTTGATGGGGGAGTCTGCATTCTGCAGTGAATCCCAGTGCTGTCATGGGCCATCGATATTGTGCCTTTTCCCATTAAAGTTCGGGCATGGAAAGGAAAGCAAACTCAAATTCTTTTTTTTCAAAGGCTGGCATCATATCCCTTTGAAAACGACAATATCCTAACTACAATTTTTGTTCTTATATCAGTGTTTTTCAAATCTCGTTTGCATCGCCTCTTAATTATTATCATGTTTTAATTGCAATGTAAGATACAATGAAGACCTTCATTGACCCTGACAACGTTATTATTTATTCTAGATTATTCAAACTAGGTAGTTCAAGACAGAGACCAGTTTTCTTGCCAAGTAAAGCAAAGGGGATATATAGTTATATACCACAGGCATACATGACTGTTCTGATGCTTGAAAATGCAGGGAAAATAACCATTTTACAAAATAATTTAGGAGCAAAGTCTTTTTAATCTTAATGCATACATGATTATTGTCAATGTATTTGCTTAGATTTTAGTCCAACCACACTTGATTGTCACAATTTCAATACACAAATAATCGAGTAGCCTATCATCAGTGCGGTCCAGAGCACTGAATAGGGCACTTTTAAAGCGGAGTACACTAAATTTGGTCTGCAGTTATTTATTAAGAGAGGTACGGATGATATTCTCTCTCTTCGTAAATGAAGAAAACCTCAATTATAAACAACTCGTTCCATAACGCACGTAAAATCCAATGTACCGCTGTCTATTTCAATTGGTCATGAGTAATTTTTATTTATAAATATATTAAAATAATATTTTTAAAAAATTATTTTTAATATTAACACATTAAAATAATTTAAAAATACTAAAAAAATTAATTTAAAAATTAAAATAAAATAAAAATTCAATTTTCTTAAAATATTTTTAAAATGCAATATATTTTTAAAATAAGGGAAAAAATCATCAATATATAAACCAAGTCCAAGTTTTATTATTAGCAATAATCGATCCATGCATGGATTTGCTCCGCGATTATCTTTTTGAACTCGAAATTTAAAAATAAATTGACAAAAAGTTTCTTGAGAATATTTGAGTTGAGTTGGGGAAAAAAACAACCTTGAAATGCAAAAGTTAATTAAAAAAATATCCACATTACTAATACAAGAATTGCTTTATTGGCAGAATCATTAAGGCTTCGTATCTCATTCCGTTTGTTAGCATAATGTAGAATTATTTTACACGTTAAGCTTGAAAAATAAAATATTTAGCTAGCCATGTGGAATCGTAGATGGCGGTGTTTTTTTTTTAAAAATATTTGTTTTTATTTAGAAAATATTAAATTAACCTTTTAATATTAGTGTAATGATGTTAAAAAAAGTATATTTGAAAACCAAAAAATATATATTTATATTTTGTTTCGGTTTAAATTAGTTTTGTTATCATTTTATATATTAATACTTTAAATAAATTTTAAAAATAAATAAAAATATTATTTTTAAATAAATAAATAAAATATTATGTACTAAACACCTTATATCGCTTATTTAAAAGTGTTGTTAATATTGCTTTTGAAAATGATTTTTATTCAGAGATGTATTAAAATAATAATTTTTATTTTTTAAAAATTAATTTAATATTAATATTTGAAAATGATATAAAACTATTAAAAAATTAATTTAAAATAAAAAAAAATATTTTCTTAATGCTTTTCAAATATATCGACAACGAGGACTTTATTCTTTAGGCTGCCCTACTGGCTGCTGCGCACTTGGATTCTCGTATAATAATAATAATAATAATAATAATGGAGTGATAAAATAGGGTAGCGTTATTTTCAAAGCTAGGGCTGTCCATAGTCTATAGCCTCGTCTTCTATCACCTACCGCTGCGTACATGGATTAATTGCTCTTTGGAAAATAATATCTTCCCTGGTTGTGGTACCACAAGAATCTAACTATTTCTGGGACAAGTCTTTTCTTTTGTTAGAGATTCTCAATTTTTGAAATTTCTCCGGTTCCTGGTGTCCTTTGGACCGGGTTGAAGGTAGGCAATTACAGTAAGGGGCATAGTGGGGTCTACTTGATCGGCTCATCAGGCTGTGAATCCACTACAAAGCTGAACCAGGATGTACTGAACTTTTTTTCTCCCCCCATCTAACGGTTAATATGCACCATGACATCAGTATTGGACCCGTCACATTAATAGCACAGCATGATCCCTTTTTCATGATAGCGGGCCCATCATTTTTCAAATTTGCTGCCTTGGGAAGGCCTGTAAAAGCTATTTCAGTTTTACACCAGCAGATCAAATAATTTGAAATAATTTTTTTTTTAAAATTGCTTTTAAAATTAAAAAGAAAACATGGTTATAACTTATAAGAATAGAGATTAAACTACATTTTGACAGCTGTAGATTCTGTAATATCTCATCTTGGTCCTTGCCATTTAAACTTTTATCAATTTCAGTCTTGGAATAATGAGAGAATAAATTGAAAGAATATCTAAAAATATCTAAAATCACGTAGTATCATTGTCAGTGTTGTCTTTGCTTTAATTGGATTTTTCACCAAAATATTTTTTTTTAATTTTAAAAAATATATATTTTAATATTAACACATTAAAACAATTTAAAATATTAAAAATAACTCATAATAAAATAATAACCAAACTTTAATAATACCCATGATCTAGCCATAGCAATAAGCAGTGTTTATTCACCCATGACCCAAGCGATGAAATTGACGGTGCTTGATAATCCTCGAAGATCTCGGCATTGCAAAACCCATTGATGGAAAGGAAGGACAATTATTTCTATTGTATAAATGCTAGCAATAATGATTGAAATATATTGCAAATTTAATAATAAATAAATAAATTCAAAGAAATCTCTTGTTTTTTTTTTCTTTTCAAATTTTATTGCCTCTATTTTCCCTATCCTCTATCTTCAGCCCCGTTTGGCATTGCGATCCAATCTGTTTTTTACTGTTTTTTGTTGATTTTTTTTTCATTTTTAAAATTGACGATTTAGTGTTTTTAGATCATTTTGATATGCTGATATCAAAAATAATTTTTAAAAAATAAAAAAACATCATTTTGATGTATTTCGGCACGAAAAACACTTTGAAAAGCAAAAACAACTACACTCCTAAACACCCTCTTCCTCTTTCCTTGACACCATGCAAAGGTTATAGTGGAGAAAGGGTCTGGGAATAAAAAAGAAGAAGTTATATTGTAAACTTCAAAGGTAAATGGTATATTGTTAGTTTTTTGGCAGCCATTGCAGGGGAAATGTTGCACTATAACTTCTAAAACCATCGAATTAATATTGGAAAGTTTTTGCAACTACAAATACCAAAATTTATTTTCCCAAAATCAAGTTACTTTTAAAAAGATTTAGGAGTATTTGAAATTTCATCTCAAAAATATTTTTTTAAAAAAGAAATTTTAAATTTGAATTTTTTGGTGTTTTTAAATTATTTTTATATGCTGATATTAAATATATTTTTTTTAAAAATAAAAAATATATCATTTTAATAAATTTTTAAACAAAAATAATTTTAAAAAATAACCACAACCATATAAACATATTATTTTAATAAATTTTTAAACAAAAATAATTTTAAAAAATAACCACAACTATACTTTTTAACCATCATTTACTATAAAAAGTAAAGAATTTGTTTTTTTAAGATTTCTTCACTCGGAACAAATTAAAATAATGTATATTTTTCTAATTTTTAAAAATATATTTTTCAATATTTTCCAGTCACAAGTTATTCCAAGCACCCTCTTAGCCAGTAACTACCAACGCCCTTCCCTTACTTCCTCCCCTTCCCTTTTCACTTCAGCTCACTTCAAAATCTCCCACATTTTCCCTCACCCTCTCACAAACCAAACATGCATCTCCTCTTCTATCTCCTCCTCCTCCGCTCTCTCTCACAAACCCTCTCTTCGCCAACGGAACTCGAACTCCTAATGCAAATCAAGGCTTCTTTGGATCCTCAAAACAGGTTATTAGCATCATGGGAAACCAACAAAGACCCATGTAGTGGTTCTTTTGAAGGTGTGGCGTGCAATGAACTAGGCCATGTGGCTAACATTTCCCTTCAAGGAAAGGGTCTTTCAGGCCAAATACCAGCAGCTTTAGGTGGGCTAAAGAGTTTGACTGGTTTGTACTTGCATTTTAATGCATTGAATGGAGTGATACCAAAAGAGATTGCTGAGTTGAGTGAGCTCAGTGATTTGTACCTTAATGTGAATAATCTGTCTGGAGAGATTCCACCCCAGATTGGTAACTTGTCTAATCTCCAAGGTATGTTAAGACAGTTGAGTCTTTTTTTTTTTGTAAAAAAATAATAATATTGCAATGTCTGTTTGTAGATTGTTCAGTTTTGATTCAAAATTTCGATTTTTGTTCTTGTTTATGCATGCTTGGCCTGTTATTATATTTAAAAAAATATGAATATATTGCGAATTTCTGTAGCCTGGAAAGTTTCGATCTTGTAGTATAATTTATGGCTTTCCATCTCCGTTTTTCACTATTTAAGTGTTTCTGGGTTATTTTTTATCTCAAAGATTGAATTTACTTCCTCGAAACCTACCATCTTGACTGCTCTTTCTCCCTGAAATAATCAACTTGCTTCCTTTGGGGAATTATTGTTTGTTTCCTTTATAAAGATTCATTCTTCTAGCTTATAGCGGGGTCAGTGCTCTACAACAATGCATGCTGAAACTTGGATCTTTGTTCCAAAAAATTGTCATCTCCTGCATTACAGTTATAGCTTGTAGAAAACCTTGAAGCACGTTTATTGATTTGTTGCTTAAGCACCTCTTATTATAAGCTACCTTGTGGAATTTCAAGTGGGCCACTGCTGCTAAATGGGGGACTTTCGCAATTGCATAACAATTTGGCTCGCTTTGTGTACAGTTTTGCAGCTTTGCTACAATAAGTTGACTGGGAGCGTTCCAACACAACTGGGATCCCTGGAGAAACTCAGTGTCCTTGCTCTGCAATATAATCAACTGACTGGTGCAATTCCTGCCAGCCTGGGGGATTTGGAGTTGTTGTCAAGGTTGGATTTGAGCTTCAATGGCCTTTTTGGTCCCATACCTGTAAAATTAGCTAAAGCTCCTCTGCTGCAAACTCTAGACATTCGTAACAATAATCTCTCTGGGAATATACCTCCAGGTAACATGGTTTCTACAACTATAGCATATCCTAGCGTGTGCTTCCTATTATTTGTTTGTTGATTTCAAGGGAAAGTGAAGGCGAAACTGACTTCTTATTTGACTTTTTTTCTTTCTTATTCACTGTTTTTATGGCTGATAATGAAGCTTTGAAGAGGCTGACTACTGGATTTCAATATGGCAACAACTCTGACTTGTGTGGAATTGGATTTTCTAACCTTGAAACATGTGCGATTTCTGATCCTAATAGACCTGAACCTTCCGAACCTAATGTTGCCACCGCAAAGGACATCCCAGAGTCTGCAAACCCTTCTTATTGCAGCACAAGTGACTGTTCAAAACCGTCCAAGACCCCAAGATATGGTATCATATTCGGGGTGATTGGAGTTTTCATTGCAATATCTGTCACTGGGCTTCTGATGTTCTCTTGGCACCGTCGCAGTAAACAGAAAATTGGAAGTGCCTTTGATAATTTGGATGGCCGGCATAGCACTGACCAGGCCAAGGAGGTTTCCAGGAGGAGTGCCTCCCCACTTATTAGCCTTGAATATTCCAATGGTTGGGATCCCTTGGCCATTGGTCGAAGCAAAAGTGGGTTTTCTCAAGAAGTTCTTGAGAGCTTCATGTTTAATTTAGAAGAGGTAGAGCGTGCAACACAGTGCTTCTCAGAGATGAATTTGTTGGGGAAGAGTAATTTCTCAGCTATCTACAAAGGCATCCTGAGAGATGGGTCGGTTGTTGCTATAAAGTGCATCACCAAAACAAGTTGCAAGTCTGATGAAGCTGATTTTTTGAAGGGGTTGAAGATATTGACTTCGTTGAAACATGAAAATCTGTTGAGATTGAGAGGTTTTTGCTGCTCAAAGGGAAGAGGGGAGTGTTTCCTCATCTATGATTTTGTCCCAAATGGGAACCTGGTGCAGTATCTCGATGTAAAAGATGGCAGTGGGAAGGTTCTTGAATGGTCGACAAGAATTTCTATCATAAATGGCATTACTAAAGGTCAGTGTATCTTCTTCCTAGCAGATGTTACAGTAACTGTTTTTCCTGTTTCCTTAATTTTGTTTTGATTTTAGCTTTACCTGTTCCTGCAAAAAATGATTATTGCTGGTGTCTTTCCAAATATGTTTTGGTGAATGAGGGGTTTTGGTGGGTTTGGACTTTGGACCTTGGAAGCAACGGAGGCAGAGGTTGGGTTAAATGGTTTAACCGTATGATTGACGTAGATTATAAAGTTTGTGATCTATCAAGATAGATTGCAAAATCTTATTGAGACAAATGTGTTTGTTGAAGTCGCACTTGTTTTATTTAATTATCATCTTGATTCATTTAATGATTGTTTTAGTGGCCATTACCAATGATATGTGCTTGAAGTTGCATAACACCTGTGCATTATTGGGCTCATAATGTTAGCACCTTTGGACCTACACTGAACCTTTGTTCCTTCCTATCCAGGCATTGCATACTTGCATGGAAGTAAAGGAAATAAACGTGCTCTAGTTCATCAAAATATATCAGCTGAGAAAGTGTTCATCGATGGATGGTATAATCCCATGCTCTCGGATTCAGGCCTGCACAAACTCCTTGCAGATGACGTTGTCTTTTCCATGCTCAAAGCCAGTGCTGCCATGGGATATTTGGCACCTGAATACACAACCACTGGTCGTTTCACTGAAAAGAGTGATATTTATGCATTTGGCATGATTGTTCTTCAAATCCTCTCCGGAAAACGGAACATCACCCAATTGACTCACCATGCAGCTGAGTCATGCAGGTTTGAAGATTTTATAGATGCAAATCTTGAAGGAAACTTCTCAGAATCAGAGGCAGCCAAGCTTGGAAGAATAGCTGTTTGTTGCACTAATGAATTTCCTAATCACAGGCCAACCATGGAAACTGTGATGCACGAACTTGGTGAATCTATGGTCGCCAATTAACTTGTTCGAAATTACGGTCTTTTTGCCTCAATTTTCAAACAAAAGGGAAGTTCTGGATCCGACACTAACCACTACCTGATGTTGAACCTCCTTTACTAATATCTAATTGCAGTGTCCTCTCATGAGGACACAAGATCCTGTGAACGTCGTGTTATTCTGTGGCCAATAGGCCGATGTAATATCTTAGGGAGTTGTATGAAATGAATTTAGGCATGTAAGAAGTCAGTGTCTCTTTTATCATCATGTATTTTCTTTTGCCCTCAAATTCTTGGGGTTCTCTTCCTCTATCCACTGGCACAAAAAATAAATGACCTCGCTCATCCGCTTCAGCTATTCTGCAAGGTGCCATCGCTTTCCACAAAATGCAGCGTTTGCAGCTCTCAAAAGAGACTCACTTTCCAGCTTGTTCCACAACCCAACATGTGACTCTACGGAAAATGTTGCAGAATTACAAATGGGCCACCAATAAATGGACAAAATGGTGCTTAAAATTGAAAGTGGGGACAAAGCAATGTTAAACAAAATGGTGTGTTCGAATTGAATTCATGTGTTTTGTGCTGCAGATTCAGTATCTCATAATAACGAAGGGTCTTGGTAGACTTGGATGGCGTTTAGTCTACTTTTAACCGGATCTGACGTAACCATAAAAAAAGTTCTCGAAACAGATTGCTTGGCTTTATTGCTTTTTGCTATGGCTGCCTGTGAATATTTCTTGTCCTCATCCTTTTTTATCTTTTCTGTTTTCTTTATCCTTTCCCCCGGTTACAGTGCCATTTAAATAGTAGTTAGTATATTGGCTGCTCTGGCTCTGGCTAGTCCTCCACCCACAAAAATATGCTTTTCTGCTTTTCATTTCTGGGAACGCGGGTTGTGCTGTCTTCTCGAACAGACACATGCGAAAACAGAACCTGAACGATGGCCATGTGATTCTTATTCGATCAATCTTTCTTTTTTTCCATGACTTGTTACTAGCCCAAAAATAAGATGATGTTTTGGGATTTTCCCCTGCATGCTTTCCTTGCCTTGCTTGTGTAATTTTCCTTTTTTATCAAGGGCCACAGCTGTGATTTTGAAGTGTGTGCAAAAACTTGTACCCATCAATACACCAAGTCAGGGACCACACAAAGACACCATGTTATGGCTTTTGTAGCACAGTTAAGGCTTTGATCAAAACGACCAAGTATTTGCTTCAGGACAAGGTTTGAATCCTTAATTTGTCAATGGCCTTGTTCGAGGCTTCGTGGTTTGTCCTGTGAGAAATCGAGCTTCAAAGAGTCAAAACAACTTGAAGGCTTTGATTTTTAAATTAGGGGTCATGGATCTTCAAAAACGCTTTACTCATTAAGCGAGAATACTCCGACGGCAACTTGTGCTTCCGATCAAGGATGTAAAAACAACCTGAACTTGGAGGTTCATTTTCTTAAACTCGAAGAAAACTTCGAGCTACTTCATCGCAAGGACTAGCAAAGTGTAGTTTCAGAAGTCAGACCTTAATGAAACATGATTTTGAATAAATGCACGATTGTAAAATAAATATTGCAGTTTAGGGAGCTATCCAGGAAGAATTTGTCCAAGGTATGCACAAGAACATAAAACAAGGAGTTTATTATTCATGCTTTGTGATCAAACTAGTGTACGACTGATAGTTACGTGCCATTTTTACAATAGCTATGCTCTGAATTGGCCATTTATACTGTCCAAAATGGAATAGATCTCTGTAATTTGAGGATGGGATCTATCTTGCACAAAAAATGCGTGAACAAGTCCCTCTAGTTCAATCCAGCTGCAGCCAGGAATTTTCTTCAGGTTTTTTCCCTTCATCATTGCCCTAACCTTGCGGACTTCGTTCCATTTACCAAGACCAGCATACATATTCGATACAAGCACATAAGAACTTGGGCTTGGACAATCTAGCCTTATTAGATTCTCAGCTACAGGCTGTCCGACATTAAAGCTTTCATGATTTTTACAAGCACTAAGCAAACTCCTCCAAATCACATCATTCGGCTCAACAGGCATCTCCTGCACAAAATGTTTGGCTTCTTCTATGTGCCCTGCTCGGCCAAGAATGTCAACCATGCATCCATAGTGTTGGAGTTTTGGCTCCACTTTGTAAACTCTTCTCATAAGCTCAAAACACATCATACCTTCTTTCACCAAGCCAGCATGCCCGCAAGCATTCAAGATTCCGATGAATGTTATATCATCTGGCTCAACTCGCATTCTCTTCATCTCCATTAGAAAATCAAAAGCCAATTCACCCAGGCCATGAATGGCCAACCCTCCAATAATAGCATTCCAGTGATCAACACTTTTTTCTTTTATGTTTTCAAATACCATCATGGCGTTTTCTATACTGCCACACTTGGAATACATGTCAATGAGGGCAACACCAAGTCTTCCATCCAAAGAAAACCCAATCTCCTCTATATAGCAATGTATTGCTATCCCTTTCTCAATATGTCCTAATTGAGCAATTGCTGAAAGAGCAGTCAGCAGCGTAGCATTATCGGGCGAAAAATTACCATCAATTTGCATACCATAAAAGATACCCAAAGCTTCCATACAATATCCATTTTGTACATAACCACCCATCATGGCATTGCATGCAACGATATCTCTTTCGGGCATTTCATCAAAAAAACATCTAGCAATATCAACCCTTCCGTTCTTGGCATACCCATCAATCATATTAGCCCAACTAACAATATCCCGGTTAGGCATCGTATCAAACAAAGCCTGAGCATCTTCCATCCTACCACATTTCACACAACCATCAATCATCGAATTCCAGGAAATCAAATCCCTCTCAGGCATTTTCTCAAACAGCTGCCAGGCAACCGAAATTCCATCTTCAGATTGTGCGTATCCACTTAACAATGAATTCCAAGAAATCAAGTTCCTTTCCTCCAATGGAATACAATCAAACACCACACGTGCCAAGTCAATCCTCCCACCTTTTACATACCCGTCAATCATCGAATTGTACGTAACTGAGTCCCTTTTTGGCATTCTTTCAAACACTAGGCGAGCACGTACAAGACACCCACATTTTACATAAAGAGAAATCAAACAATTCTGCAAAAACAAATCAGAGCCAAATTCTAATTTCTTCATTAGCCCATGAATCTGCATTCCTTCCTTAACCAAACCCGCTCGGGAGCACGCTTTCAAAACCAGAGACAACGTGAACTTATCAGCAAAAGCCCCGTTTTCAAGCATTAAAGAAACAAGCCACAAAGCCTCTTTCGGGTCACGCCCATGAGAGTATGTTTTGATTATAGAATTCCAAAGAAAAGGGTCTTTCTCTTCTTCTTCCTTTTCATTGAATTCAAAAGCGTGATGTGTAAGGAAAATGTAGCGAGCGAATTCAATTAGAGGTGCCTGTAGCGAAGTGGAGAATGAAAGTATGATTTTGGTGGTTAGAAATGTGTTCTTGATAAACCCAGTTGTTAACAGTCTTGCATGGATTTGATTGATGTCGCTTAGGCTCTTACATTTTTTGAGGAGAGTTAAAGTTGGGAATGTCGAATTCCATGGTTGCTGGTTTAAATTTGCTGTAAGAAGCATTAAATTGAAGTATTTCTGAATCTGTAATTCAATCTTTGAGAGCTGAAACTGCAGCGTATCTACGGGGCCTCATATCTCGTGCTGAGCAGATGATTTTTTCATTGGACAGATTACACTTCGATACACCATCTTTTCACCCTCTCTCAATTGTGTATGTAGAATCATATTTTTGTTTTGATACATCATCTTTTGATACTGAAAATATTTTAGTTTTGGATTTTTCTAAAAGGAAATTTTACATCCAAAAACAATGTTGCATTTTATAAATGAAATCAAATCAAACCCTTTTGTTTCAGCTTGGTGATGCAATTTTAAAGAAGTTTTCCATGTGTTTTTAATTAGAAACTAATTCTTTATACCTTCATTCTTTTTCAATGCTCTTGATCTTATTTTCTATTAATTTGTTAGTTCATGCATGCAATTCCGTGACTATTTGGTAGTATAGTTATAATTGTTTTTAAAATTATTTTTTGCTTATAAATATAGTAAAATAATTTATTTTTTTATTTTTATAAAATTATTTTTAATATAAACACATAAAAATAATCATAAAACATAAAAAAATTAATTTAAAATAAAAAAAATCAAAAACATTTTAAAAATAAAGTGTTAAACACCCCCTTAGACATTAGAATTGGAATATCATGGCAAGTTATTCACCGATCATTAATCTTTGTAGTTTGATCTTTTTTATTCAAATTAGAAATCATGCACAATCAAACATTCTTTAATAAAAAAATAATTTAAATTAATTTACAAAAACCGAACTAAACATTACCTTAAATTCCTTGTATTTTTCTTCTTTTGAACATCTAAAGTAACTTGGCTATATAATTTTTATTTGATTAATCTGGTTATTTAAATCAACTTATATATATCTTCATTAATTTTATAAATTTTAAAAGTAATAATTATATAAACTTTCAATTATTATCATACTATAAATATAAAGTTTACTGTGGCCATATAATTGGATTGATGGGAGATAGCCCCCGCGTTTGACTTTGATCCGCACACACGATTTTGATAATATCATGATAAAATTAGTGCCTGTATTCGCATAAATTTTCTAATTAAGATTCTTCACTTTTTTTTAATTGTCTGTGCTTTTTTTTTTCAAATGAGTGTCTCTTTTTTTATTATTTCTATTTAAATATCTAAACTTCCATAATTTCTTCAATTAAGTGTCCCTGCTCAAATTTATTAAATTATTGATGACTTGTCCATTAAATTGAGGAAAAAGACAAAAAAAATTATAAATCTAGATTTTAAATTAAAGGGAAAAGAACAATTAAATATTAATGAAGATGTGAATAGAATACACGAGGAAATCTTCAATGGCTATACAGAAACCTTGAAGAACAATAACCCCCCAAAACACAATATTTGCCCCCGTAGTATATTAATACTCTCTCTCCTATTTCATTGTTAATTCTGGCTCAGAGTTTTGGTATTTCTAAAGTAATTATGTAAACAAAACCCTCTCCTGTCTATTAAAATATCTCTATGTGTGTGAGTTATCGAGACAGGATAAAATATGTAGTCATTTTATTTTTCATGTCATGTGCCCGAGAATATAATTTTAAAAAACATGAAAACAAAATGTAAAAGTCGACTATAAGAAATTATCTATTTAATCAATCTATCTACCTATATATATAAAAACTAAAAATAATTATTGTAGTTATCTTACTGTTTTGGCTACTTTGAATTGTGAGGTGAATAAATATGGATTGTGACACTGTGAGGATTGTTGTGCTCTTAGTCAATCTGTCTGTTTTGATTTTCTCCTAAGGGTGTATTTGATTTTTAATCTTATGTTTAGGGGATAGGGGATGTTTAGGAGTGTGATTGCAGTTGCTTTTCATGATGAAATACATCAAAATAATATTTTTTTATTTTTTAAAAATTATTTTTGACATCAACACATCAAAATGATCTAAACACACTAAAAAAAATTCATTTTAAATACAATTTTTTTTTAAAAAATTTGGCTAAACATCGGTTACACCGACATGCCAAACAGACACTTGGAGTGTTTGCGTGTCTTGGATTTTATGCTTTCGAGCAGAGAGAGCAAGAGGTTGTTTGCTACCGAGGCCTGACCAGGCGAATGAGATGGGGGTTTATGGCCTGGTTTCAATTTGGTTTGAGCCGAAGTGTGGTGGTTTTGTTTTTTGGGTCGACTGGTGCTTCAAAAGTATATTTTTTGTCATTATTTTGTGTGGGTTTTGAGTTTGCCCGTGTGTGTATATGTTATACCAGCAGTGTGTATCTGTGTGTGTGTGTTTATATATATATGTCATACCAGCAGTGTGTATCTGTGTGTGTGTGTGTCATACCAGGTTTCCTATGATTTCGTAAGTATCCTCCATATATATATATATATTAGTTTCACTTATCTTATATACAAATTAAGAAGCCGAGGCGATGATCTGCGTTTCAGGGGGGGGCTCGAAAACATCTATCGACAAAGCGCTCAAAGCATCTTGGTTATCTCTTTCACTTGATGCCGGGAATTTTATTTTCTTATTTTTTTTAATGCAAGAAATAAAAATAGGCAACCTTCCCTCAGGGGATGTCCGATTTATCTCTCTCGTGACAAAGTAAGCACAGTATTATAATAAATAGGAAACTATTACCTCTAAAATCTGATGATGTAGCACATAGATTTAGGCACGATTAATTAAAATCAGCTCATAAACTATCTCAAGAACCATCTATCAAACATGACGTCGATGCTCTTGAAGCTATCCGATTGGATTCGTGGACTTCTTCAATGCCATTTAAAAAATGCACTGGAAATAATTAAATTTTACAGATCTGGGTTTCAAGCTTTTCTTCCGATCATCGTTACTTAACCGTGGATTAACGTGATATAACGATTGAAGCATGGTAGGGTTATTTATTTATTTATTTATTATTATTTAACGATTGAAACATGGTAGGGTTATTTATTTATTTATTTATTTATTTATTATTATTATTATTATTATTATTATTATTATTATTATTATTATGTTATTGAATAAAAAAAATACAGGGGTGTAATTATTATAATATATGATCATCAATCATTGATCCCAGGCATCAAAACCCTGTGGCTTTCAATTCTCAATCACATTAAGAGGGTGTTTGGGAGAGTTGTTGCTGTAGTTTTTCAAAGTGTGTTTCGTGCCGAAATACATTAAAATGATATTTTTTTATTTTTTAAAAATCATTTTTGATATCAGCACATCAAAATGATCTAAAAACACTAACCGTCTGTTTTTAAAATTCAAAAAAAAAAAATGGACCAAAAGCACCCAAAAGCGCTTTTGGGTGGCTTCCCAAACACCCCCTAAGTATCTATTTAGCACTGCGGCTAAACCTGTGTTTGACTGTTTTTTTAAAAAAATAAATAATTGTGGTTTGGTGTTTTTAGATCATTTTGATGTGCCGATGTTAAAAATAATTTTTAAAAAATAAAAAAATAATTTTAATATATTTTAGTATGAAAAATATTTTGAAAAGCAACCACAATCACGCTTCCAAACAATAGAGGTTCTCAAATTTTAGATCCGCCCATTTAGCAAGAGTACTTGTTTGCCTATTATTAGGCTACTTATCCGGGAGTCTATTTTACATTCACTTTTATTTTTAAATATATATTTTTTAAATAATTGAGAATATTTAATTATTCTTTTTTTAATATTTAAAAACGACAAATTAAAATTATTGCAAGATACTAGAAACCATTAATTTAATATATTTAAATAAAATACCAAACACGATGACAAACAAACTCTCAAGCTACTACGCTGTATTTAGTCACTAAATTATCTTATATTATTTTATTATTAAATAACTTAGAATCTTCCATTAGCATATACATCTACACCTCAACTACCAAGACTTTCTTGATAATTTCTTGTGTTTCGAGTTCAAAGCTCAATTGCATTTTTCGACCACATTAGAGAATTCATGTACTCACTTGGGAGCCCAGCATGGACCATGCAAGGCTTGTCCCTTCTTAGCATAAAAATAATATATTCATACAGTAGACCGTTCTATAATAAAAATTTAAGATTAAAAATTTATTTATTATTTATTTTTTATTTATTAATATAATAATCATTAAAAAATTATATATTTGTTAAATTTAAAATTCATGAAATTAATCTATAAAATGATTCGGACACTTGTATTGATCAAAAAAATGACAAAGTTGGTTGTAATTTGATATTAATCATGCCGATCGGTTTTATTGTCTGGGATTTGACCCTTATTAATTAATTAATTATTTAAATATTAAATGGCAGGTTGCTAGTAGTTTAAATTAAGTCATTAAAGTATAGTACAAATCAAGCCCAGTACAATGTACGGCTGATGATCTTCTTCTCGTCAGGAGGCTGCAACCCTATCATGTGAAGACTACTTCAATTCTATATAATATTTGAGCATCTTGATAGTTATCCTTGGAAAACGATCATTCCAGGCCAGCGCAATGTTAAAATATTATCCTTTGTTTTCTTATTCTTTCCATCGAACTCGAGTGCAATTGGATTGAGATTAATATTAATTACCACTAATCCAACGAAAATCTACACACGGACCGGTTGACGAAGTCTAAACAAGAAGACTGGAAATTACACTGAAATTTCCCCTCCTTTATAGCTGAAAATGTCTCCAGATTCACATTACAGCAAGAAAAACCTTTGATTTGTTTGTAGTGTGGTTAAAATTATTTTTTGTTTATAAATACATCAAAATAATATATATATATATATATATATATATATATATATATATATATATATTTGTTATTTTTTAAAATTATTTTTGATATTAGCACATGAAAATAATATAAAAAATATCAAATTTTTTAATTTTAAATAAAAAATATATTTAAAAAAAAATTACAATGTCAAACACTCTTAGTCCTGAAGCCCGTGAAACCTTTAATTTTAGAGCTCGAGTGGAACTCCACGGCTTCATAATTTATTATCATAATTTAATGTATTTAAGTGTGATTAAAATTGTTTTTTTTTTAATATTTCTATTTATAAATAGATGAAAATAATATTTTTTATGTAATTATTTTTTATATTAATATATTAAATGATATAAAAAAATAAAAAATAAAAATATTTTAAAAAAATATATATTTGAAGATGGATTTATAGAAATCACCAAGATATTCAACAAAAATAATTGCAAACCATCTAATAAACAGTCCAATAATAAAAGATTGAGATTAATAAGTTTGTTTATTTTGTAGTATCACATTCGAATTTTGTAATTATTAATATAATGATCATTATAAATTTATATAATTATTAATTTTAAAACCTGTGAAATTAATCGATGTATGAGCATTCTGACCCGAACAAAAATAATTGCAAATTAACCAAATTGACAATTTAATTCGAAATGAACCATTGCTCTAAAAAGTGACCAGATTATAGTCGCTTCTTCCTATCAAAATGTTCGCTACTCCAATGACAAGAGCACCGCAACTTGGCATAGTTATATTTTATTTTAAGAGCTATAAAACACGGCTAGCCGAAGTATTTTGCCATCATTTTGATAGCCCTATCGCTCACGTTTTGGTGGCATCGCTACCGTACACAATACTTTTGTATTTTCTGTCGCTTTCGTACCTTTATCGAGCTGTAACAACTCCGAAAAACACAAGCCCTGAAATTACCCTTTGGCCCTTTTTATTATATATAACAAATCGTAAAATAAAAGTTAATTAAATGCTAACCATAATTGAAAAATTAAATGCATAAATAGAAAAATGTGAATTAGAATTGTTCGACGGATTCAAAAGTTAAAACTCTGCCGCCACTGATCATGGTTTCAATGGTTCGAAGATATGAGAGTTGCTTTCCAACAAGCTATTCCCTTGCTCCATCGATATATATAGATATATATACACAGCCTTTGTATTTTTCTATAAAAACAGTAAAGAAATTAGCATGACGGGCGACAGGGGCAAATCAAAGAAAGTGACCAGGATTAAAGTTGACTATAGCAATAGATTGCCAAAATAGCCAATGTAAGCCTCTGATTTAACAAATCAGATCTAACTAGCTAGTGGGGAAGGACTCTTAATAAATAATTATTAAGCGGAGATCAACTAATAAACTAACAAAGATTAAAGTTTGTATTAATCAGATTGTCTTTCACCTTTTATCTCTAAACCGTTGGTATATACCTACATTTAATTGCTTAATAAAAAATATATATTGACCCCTTTAGTTTCAACAACTTTCCTAATTAATTATTAGGGTGAAAGGTAATTATTATTATTATTTTATTCCAGTTAATTTGCTAATATTTAAGGAAATTACAAAAGGGAAGACTTTATTTTATATTCTTGGATTATATATTCATCACTATTACATAAGCCAAGCCCGCGCATTTTCACTGTGCAACATCAAATGTCAACGGTTTGAAGATCGACAAATCTCTCTCTCGAACCATTTTATAACCTAAACGCCTCCACCAAACACTCGCTCTCAATTCTCAACTCTCCACGCCCACCAAGAAGAACACCAAACATAGAAGAGAGAAACTGCAAGAAATAACTAGGAGATCTATCTCGGAGAGAAAAGTAGAGATTATGAAGCTGGTCTGGACCCCAGATACAGCTTTAAAAGCTTATGTCTGTACTGTCAAAACAGTAAGAAAATTCTGAACTTTACGAACGATTCCATTTTTTGTGTATGCACTCTGTTACTTATTTTTCATTCATTCATTATTTATTTATTTACTTTTGCTGCAGTGTGAGAATTTTATGGAATCCAGTGTAGCGGAGCTTCTCTCCGCCATGGCGGCTGGTTGGAACGCAAAACTAATAGTTGAATCCTGGTCCAAGGGTGGCCCGATAGCGACGAGCATCGGCCTAGCAGTGGCGGCTAATCACACGTGTGGAAGACATGTGTGCGTGGTACCAGATGAAGGATCAAGATCGGAGTACGTAAAAAACATGCATGTTGCCGGCATGTTTGACACGGAGGTGCTGGTTGGAGAAGCGGAAGAGGTGATGGCAGGGCTTGCTGGGGTTGATTTTTTGGTGGTGGATTGCAAACGGAGGGATTTTCTGATGGTTTTAAGGTTAGCTAAGTTGAGCCCTAAAGGTGCGGTCTTGGCATGCAAGAATGCCTTTCAAAAGTCTGTTTCCGGGTTTCGATGGCACGGGGCGCTCGAGAGAGGAACACGTGTTGTTAAGACTGTGTTTTTGCCAGTTGGTCAGGGATTGGACATGGCTCATATAGGGAGTCACAGCGGGAGCGAGGGTTCCAAGAAGGGCCCTAGCCGATGGATCAGGCATATTGATCAAAAGTCAGGCGAGGAGCACGTGTTTCGTGGATAAAATTTTGATGTGATTTCTGGACGCTTCGGTTGTGACGAGAATCTACTGAGTAAATTAGTAATAATTCTCAGAACCTTAATGGAGTGTTATTATGTACATTATTGCTGTAGCTGTATACCGTGGTGTGAACTAATGTCTTGCAACTTTTCTGGACTCGTGCATCTCGGGTGGAAAAATATGCTTTCCGCCCGTTTAATTTCATGCAAGGATTCATTCCTTGATTTCCCCCCTCGTTCCTGATAATCAATCATCCTCTCCAATTCTGAATTTTGATCATGATTTGAAAATCAACGGCTATAATTCTTTTTATGCTAATTAATGATTGCTATAATAATTATTTTATCTTCGATGAAAATTTTAACTGCTGATTTTGATCTTAACAATTCAAATTAAAACGGGAGTGGTGCATCATATTTTTAGAAACACGAAGAGAACCTGATTCAAAAAAGTTTATATTTATTTTTTTTTCACCTAAAAAACAAAAATTCCAGGTTATGTATACTAGCTATCACCTCATACTTGATGAAGTTTCGTGGGTTTGGATTTCATTAAAACATGTTATGCTATTATGAGTTCTTTTATACTTTGTGGTTGAGCTTTATCATTTCTATATTGATTTGTTTTATTATTTATGAATCTAAATTTATCAATGAGTTTTAAACAATATACAATATTTTGTTAATCCAATACCCTAAAATAGATTTGGGTCTAAACTTGCGGGCTAGAGCATGATGCCCGGGCCTAGATACTGGCACGCGTCTAACATGTAGGTGCAAACAGGATGCTTCGGGATTAGCTCCAGGCATGGTGTTTATGAGTGTAGACACCACATGTTTAAGATCTAGCATCAATCATATACATGATGCTTGTGGGCTTGGGCGTTGTGCTTATTGCTTGGTGCCCTAAACACCTCTTGGATCAAGGCCACATGTGTTGATCCAATGCGTGTATTGAAACTTGAACGATGACTTTAATCCAACATGTAGTTCAGTGAGTGTGTTTTTTTTTAATCTATTTTGACTTTTTTTCTTCAATCTTATTCAATGAACAACTCTAGATATACAAACTGTCTCTCATCGCTTGTCTATTATATTTTTATCTTGTTAATGAATGTGTAAAACATATTGATCTCTAGTTAATATTACCATTGTGGGATAACTTTCTTGCTTTCTTGGAGGACAAAATTCAAGGTCATAAATACCTTTTGAACCATCCAAGCTATGGGTTCACAATTTCTATTCTCAAAATGCAAACATCATTTTTATTCTCTTTCCCCGACATAAAAGTCAAAACTTGTTTTTAGAATTTCATACTCTTTCGCATATTTTATTACACTTTTTCCCAGGAAAAAATATTACTTGATCATCCAAAAGTATACAAATAATAACAATAAAAAAAATCTTTTTTATTTATAGATATCAATATCTTGGCATCAAGCCTTCGCCTTCTCTTGTTACGAAGAAGGAATCTAATTGCATGAACACTTGATTAAAGATACCAGCAACAATAATAATAAAAAAAAAATCACACGAACATGGGCCTTCCGTGGGCTTCAACCCAGGAGAGTCTGAACGAGGCAAAAGAACCTCAGCCAGCGACAGGATGGCCTTGCTAGAAAAATAAATCAGTCGGGCCGCTCGCTAACACCACACTCGAACCAGACCATGTTAATTGTACTGGATATTAAGCCCAATATAAATCGCAAGAAGAGGCCCCCACTTCTATACCAAGGTCCTTGACATATAGTGTGCACTGAATTACTCAGTTATTTTATGATTTTAAAATATTTATAAGCAACTAGTTTTAATTAAAATGTTTGGTTTTAACTGAATTTGTTATCGTATTATATGTTATAAGAGCTTCCATGTCTTTCTTTTATAAATAGAAGAAATGAAAATTAAAGGAGTGCTTTTGTCTTTTTGTTTGATTTAAGAAAATAAAACAATTATCTTGAAATTTAATTTAATTTAATTTTCAAATATATGATGACAATAATAATTATAAAAATAATTACATAAAAACATCACATGTTAGGCTCTCTTATACGTAGCAAATATAACTACATATTAGAATATGATTACAGTGATACATAATTTAATATTGCTTGTTATTTATATAATATATATTTATAGTTAAAAAGAAACTTGAAAACAGCTTGGTGTGTGTGTGTGTGTGTGATGCTAGTATTTAAGATTTTGCATTGAAATTTTGCTATGTAGTTTTATACGATAGCTAGTCACTATAATTATTCCAAATTAACTTGTATTGTATGAATAAATAAGAATCTAATTGGGAGTATAATTCATATTGTTTTTATTTGGAAAAGTATTATAACTACATTTATTTTATTTTTCAAAATTTATTTTTAACAGTAGCATATCAAATGATTTAAAAATATATATAAAAAACTTAATTAAAATAAAAAATATTTGTTTTTTCAAAAATAATTTTATAATGAAATGCAAAAGGACAAGATAGTATTACTCGACAAAGTTTTACTAAAAGTCCCGCCAGCTTTTAGCACGATAAGGTGGAATTAGAGTGAATACTTTTTTTTTTTTATCTAAAATAATTATTTTTAGGTGTCATGGAATAAATAATTTTTTTATTTGCTACTCGTGGAAATTTTTTGAAAGGAATAATGCTAATTTTGTTAATGTTATCGTCAAAAGGAGTAAAAAGTAATATAAGATGACGACAATAAAAACTACAAGAAAGTAGAGAGTAATACAAGATGACAACAAAACAGTTCCTAGGAAAGACGAGGATTCAATGTAATAATTTGATGGACTTATGTTATTTTTTAGATTTAATATTATTGTTTTTTAAAGGATTTTCAAAGTTTTTTCAGAGTTATCATAAGGATTATAAAGTGATAATAATGTAGGGGTGATCCAGAAAGCTTATTTTATATTATTTAGGTTTTATAATAAATAAATAGGTAAAAAAATATTAACCTATTTTTCATATTTTAACAAAAAAAAAATTAAATTTTCTTTCAAGGTTAATTTTATACTATTGAAGTCATGATGCTACGGTTGATGTTGCTGGTAATTTAATAATTATCTGATAGTATAATTGATATTGTTTTTAAAATATTTTTTATTTAAAAAATATCAAAATAATATTAATTTTTTATTTTTTAAAAATTATTTTAAACATTAACATATCAAAATAATAAAAAAAAAATAAATATTAACTTAAAATATTTTTTTTTTAAAAATTCATTTTAAAACAATCAATCAATAACAATAAATAGAACGTAAAACAAATATTTTAAGAGTATGATTGTCATTATTTTTTAAAATGATTTTTATTAAAAATATATTAAAATATATATTTTTTATTTTTTAAAATTTATTTTCAATATTAGTATATAAAAATAATTTAAAATAAAAAATAAAAAAAATATTTTTTAATTTGTTTCTAAGACCCTTTTTGAAATAGCTGAATGTGTACTATGGACAGAAGGCAGGAGCCGTAGGCAATAGAAAATGACAGGTCCAATCTCTATAACTGTTAGATAGTGTCCTGTCTGTAACAGGACAGTTGGAACTTTGAGGTGATATTTTTAATATTCCTTGATCGAATGTCTAGAAATTAAAATCTTTCGGCCACGAGTAAATTATCCAGCCACGGTCTTTTTTTTTTTAATTATTATTATTATTATAAATATTCAGGTTAGTGATACTTAAATTAATAATTATATAATCTTTTAATAATTATAATATTAGCAATTATAAGATTCAAATATTAAGTTATAAAAAAAAACCCAATTTTTAATTCTAATTTTTTATTATTGGACCAACTACTAGTCAATGGACCAACTCATTTATTTTAAATTATAGTTGTAGTTGTTTTTGAAAATATTTTTCATTAATAAATACATTAAAATATTTTTTTATTTTTTAAAATTATTTTTAATATTAATACATAAAAATAATTTTAAAACATCATTTTTTAAAAATTTTAATCAAAAAATAAAAAAGATTTTTCAATGTTATTTTAAAAATATTTTTAAAATACATTATCAAACACCCTTAATTGAAAGAGCGGATGTCCTGATATCTGGATGGTAAAAATATGCAAGCGTCTGTGATGGAAAATATCACCATCCCTTTCAAATTTCTGTATAATGATGAAATTTGTTCCAGAAAATTGATCAGTTCTTACGAAAGGCATTTCAGCATCATATGCCTTCGGAATTTGTGCAGAAGCATTGTTAGAAATCCTTAACCAAGCATCGGATTCAACTAGGAAATTCAAATTAAACGAATCGAATCGTCAGACTTTTGTTATTCTGATTAATCAATCCGATGCAGGATATTCTAGAAAAATTAGGCCGGTGTTGGAAGAAGAAATCCGAACGCATCAGGCGAACTCCTAGGTAAAAAAGAACATAATTCTTTATATAATTAGACTGATATCAATATATATATATATAAAATCTAGAATACACCAAATAATTTCAAAATACAAAAAACAGAACAGCTGAGTCCCAAAACATGCTCAGAATAGACATTATATTTTGTGTTCCTCGAGAATAACTAGTGATATCATATGAGCTGCTCTTTCAATCCATTTTAAATAAAATTAAAAAAAGAGGTATTGAATAGTTTTATTTTATCTTTTCCCTGTGTTTTTTTTTATTTAAAGTAAATTCATACAATAATTAATAAAATTGATAACTGATTATCCTTGAGTACCATCAAATTTTATAATTGTACATTTAAGTTTGCATCACAATCAACGTGTATGCTGCATTCGATGATTACTGCTCTACAGATTAAACTTAGATTCTCTGCAATATTTTTGCCCGTTCATAAAATTTAAACAAAGCCATTCTTGACCATACACGGAAATCTGGAAAAACACACATTTTTTTTCTGAAAACATCCAACTACTTAGAAAACATGAAGCCTACGTGCCATGTGTGCTATTTACATCAAATCAACCCGAAGTTGATAAAGGATCCCTAGAAAGATAAGAAACTCAACTAACATCTACATCTTGAGGTTTCAAGTTTGAAGCTGATCTTCTTTCTAACCATAAAAAAGAAGAAGAAGAAGAGAGAGAATCTACGTCGACCTCAGTTAGGTCCCTTGATAATTTTGTTCGGCGGAGCAAAATATGGCTCAAGCTTCAATCTATTTCTGTGGGGGAAGTGACCCTATAAACGTTCTCTTCACCAGTGCACTTGTCAATCATGGTGATCCATTTACTTCTTTTTCCATGCCCATGGACACCACCAGTATCCTTATCAGCTGGGCCTTTTCTGTTAACAAGCAACCCCTCCCCGATGGGTAAAAACCGAGTCTTAAACTCACAAGACCATGACGATCCCTTGTGGAAGGCGTTATACCCTACTACAAGCCCCTTTCCATGTTTTGAACAATCCTGTGAAGCTCTAAGAACCTCCTTGCAATCATCAAGATCACAATCTACAAGTACAAAATCTGCCCCTTCGTAGTCCTTTGGCAATAGGGTCTTGGCATCTCCCATGACAAACTTGACACAATCTGCATAAGGTCCCAGAGCATTTTTTGATGCACCGAGGTTGGATTTTGGAGGTAAAATACAGACTACATTGCCACCTGTTTGCTGTGCAGCTGCTACTAATGACAGTGTGATGGATCCATCGATGCTAGCTGGTGCTATCACCATGAGTTGTGCATTGTTCCCTGCAGCAAGGGCGGATATGAACTCATCTACATCAAGCTCCTTGTCTCTTTTAGCCTATAGAAAAACAGCACCCAAAATCAGGAAAGAGGAAGTAAAATAGAAAAACTCCGTAGAAAACTTTAGGGTTTGGGAGGAGATCACTGCCTACCATTTTCAAGGCATGGAAATAAGCTTTGGTAGCATTTTCAGCTGACCAACTAGCCATTTGCTTTGTTTTGATCTCGAGTGTTCTGGTACTGAAATGAATTATATATAGTATGTTTGATGATCATGTAATGCTGGAGCGAGACAAAGACATGAGATTAATACGTGTGGGAGAAGGGAGGGGGTGATCTCGTGTGCCCTTAAATTATTTGCATGGAAGCAACTGAGGGAGGTGTTTATTGGAGAAACTAGAAATTCTGCCGAGGCAACCGGCAGTTTTGAAAAATGAAATTAAAATTGAAAGAAAAAACTACGACAAAAACAGGTTAACCTTCTCTGGTATTCTATTTCTGCATGCTGATTTTTCGCAGATGATGACACTAGTCTGACTAATATTCTACTGAAAAAGGCAAACTTGAGTATTATATATTCTGAACCAGTTATTCCCTTGGTCCCAAGTAAAGGATCAAGCAAAACAAATGCGTGTGAATTAAACATTCATTGGCATATATAGACAGTTGATGCATTAAGACATTATTCATTTTAATATGTTTGAAGCTCTCTAAATTAAATTTAACTTATACGTATTAATAAGATCTCGTATTTTAAACTTTTTTGACCATTGATGATTAAATTTCATATAAAAAATGAGATAAAATATATGAAATAAACTTTTTTGTGAAGAAAAATTAATATTAAAATTAACTTGATCAGAATGATTATCCTAACTGTAGCTCGTTTATCCTATTAAATATATATAAAAAGCTGTCATGTCCCTGCTGTATTCTTCATTTTTTCAAAGTTTGAACAAGGAATCGAATAGCTTTTACACTGTTGCATGTCATAGAATCCTAGACTATACCATTAAACGAGCATATAATAGGGAAAACAGGTCTTAAATCTATGTACTGCCCCCAGGATTAACCAGCAGTCCAGCCAGCCATAGACCGAGAACATGTCGCCAACCTATCCCAATGTTACCGATATTTAGAAAGCATCTTGTTTAACTATTTAAGTTATTAGAAGAGATTTTAAAATATAATTTATATTATTTTTTAATATATTTTTTGAAGTAAAAATTATTTGGACTTGAAATTTTTATAGATTTATATTATCCCGTGCTTGATTTTTATCAAATAGAATGGAATGGTGAGATTCGAACTCGTGATCACTGGGTTAACAAGGCGATGATATCATGTTAAGAAATCATTTCATTTAAAAGCTTAAGTAGTTAAGTGAAATTCTAAAATATAATTTATATTATTTTCCAACACATTCTCTCAAGTAAAAACTCATTGAGTTTGAAACTTGCAGAAATTCACACTACCTCATATTTGATTTTTTTATCAAATAGAATGAGATTGATGAGATTAAAACTCGTGATCGCTGGGTCAATAAGGCTCTGATACCATGTTAATAAACTATTTTATTTAATAATTTAACTTATTAGATAAGGTCTCATAATATAATTTATATTATTCTCTACCAATCAACGCCACTCATGAACAATCCAGCATTAGCCATGAGTATCGCCCTGAGGGCCTGAAATGAAAATGCCCTTTGTGATCTGATATTCCTAGATATAGCACAAATTGTTGTTTAATGCCATGAATTGCTTGGAAACGAAGAGTTCTTGAGCATGCATATCTGATTTCTTGACCATCTCCAAATATTCATGGATTGTCTATGATGTCCTCGACAAGGTGAGCCAAGATGTATATTAAAAAGGCCTTGATTGCACCGATGTACTGATATTTTCCAGCATTTACCCAAGACAAAGAATTAGAACAATTCATTTCTTAACATCCTAGGATTATTATTATTTGTGAGGGGTTGACTAGGAGCAAACCAAGAAGCTTCGCTTTTTGCAGGAAGTAGATGTTCAAAGCGATGAATGTGGATCAAGTCAAAGCCTAACTGGTCAAATATTGAATTTAGTCAAGAGTCGTTTGTGTTGAAAATTTTGTTAAAATATGGTTAGTTGATGTATGTGAGACCAAATTAATAATCAAACCCACTCGGTTTTTAATTGAAACTTATTCTTTAAGATAACCTTTTTAACTTGGAACATTAACATAGTTTAAATCAATTGTGGATAAATAAAAGATTAATAAATAAGGATTATTGGTTGCTATATTTTGATGAATCTCAAACTCTAAAAAATAAGACTTTCTTGGTAGATAAAAAGTAAAAAGTTGAAAAACTAATCCCAAGTAAAGTAGATTCTAGGCTTATTATATCCACATATGTATCAACTTGAGTTTAGATCAGGTCTTACTTGAGTACGAGTAAATTAATATTTTTAAGAACAAAAAAATATTTTGAAATTAATAAACTGTGAATGAACCATCTCATCTTAAATGAAAGTTATTTGGGTTTGAAACTTGCACACAAGTTTACTCTATCTTGTGCTTGATTTTTATCAAACAAAATAGAGGTGATGAAATTAGAATTCGTGACCGTTGGGTCAATAAAATTCTTATGTCATATCAAGAAATTATCTCATATAAAAGTTTAAGCTATTAAATGAAATCTCAAAATATAATTTATATTATTCTCTAACATGAACAATTATTTTTTTCATCTATTGTTTTGTCCAATTTAATCCATTAATATTATTGAGTTTTTTTTTCTTTTTTTTCTAGAAGTATTTTCTAGATTTACGATGGCTAATAAAAAAATAATAATGATATAAATTAATTATAATTATTATCAAAACTACTATTTTAATATATTTTTCATCTAAAACTCATTATAAAAAAGAGATAGGGGAAGAGTTTTCTGTAAAAAAAATTTAGAATTTTACACCCTCGATTTTAGTATTTGGCTAACAACCAAAAGACGGATCTAAAAGGGATCACGCTGCCCTCAATGCACGTTCATTGATTATCACAGCCTACCCGTAATAAAGTAATGTTTTGTGCATTGGACACAAGGCCCTTTGTTCTCGTTTTCTGCTTCTACTAAGCTTCTTTCGAGTTTCCTGAAGATACATTATTATTTTTCTCTAGTTTATGTTCCGTGAATTCATGCTCCATAAGTATCTAATCCTTTGTATCTATACCAATTTCATTTCCTGTTCTACATAATACAATATCATCGTTCTAAGATTTTACTCATTTAATGCAGTTATACACAATGCCTAAAGGAAAGTAAAGTTTCCTCATGATCTAAAAAAAACACATCACATCATCGCTTACCAGAAGACTTGGGAGTTTGGAGATGATTCTGTCAGCATGGTATACCACACTATTTTGGTGAGAAGCTTGGCCAACGATAAGAGTACAATCCCCAACACGGTGTTATAGTTGTCTTCAACAGCAGAAACCACTAGGAAAATAGCCTACAGAATAATCTTTGTGGGAATATAAGAGAATTTAGCAAGAACTTTATCAATGTTTCATGTCTGAACAAACTGCAATGACAGCAACAATCCGCCTAAAACACGAGAACCTTCAACAAACAGATCAGTCGCTGGCTGTTATTTATGTACAACCTTCACTAACCAAAACGATATACCGGCGACAACAACACACAAATTGGGCCACGGATGATGTATTATATTTCTAATCCTATTAGCAAAATGTTAAAAGAAGAAGAAGAAAAACACTATAAAGTATCTTTCATTTATTCTATGTTGATCCTAACAACGTTTTTGGTTCTTCCTCCTATAGCATTTGTGCCAGGCTCGGAGCCTGATTCCATTCCTCCAGCATTCCGGGCTTGCTTCGTGGATGGAAGTGCCCAAACTCCCCAGGATCCCATGCCCTTCTGCTCACTGCCTCTAGAACCTACATAATTATGATGAATTGAAAGTCGAGCATTAAAAGCACATGTCAACGAGTATAGATGATGCCGGCATCAACTAACGAATAACCACTCCTATATATGTAACATGAGATGAAAGGAACAAATTAACTCAACAACTAGCTATGTTATGTGTGACATAAACCTCCAAGTTCCTTCATACAAGATTTCCGTATTTGTTCGTGAATAGGATACAAGATGTGGTGGCCTGTTGTTAAAACAAATAAATATACTTGATGGCACAGACATGCCAACATTGAGTAAAGTTTATGGACATTCATTCTAGCTTCAATAAGGAATGTACTAACTTCTGATCCCTGATACTTGACAGGATACACATTTTGGAATGATCACGGCTGCAAACAGATGGAACATAAATCATAACCATGAAATCCAGTAACTTCTTGTCCTTGTTTACAAAGACACAGGAGCATGCTCCCTGTTCATGGTTGCAAATTGCAAGCACCAAAAACATGCATTTTACTCATCAAGATGATTTCACTTATATTGAAAAGATCCTCCAAGTGACAAAAAACACGAAAACTATGCCCAAATAAACATGCTAGCAACCTAAAGGGGGCAGACAATGGCTACCTCTATTGCCATGCATATCAAAATGATCACTCCAGCCACTTGGCAACTGTCCTTTAAGCTTCCATGTTTCTTCAAAACCAGTAAGTTCATCTGGCAAATCTTGCAACATTAACCTTTTTGTTGATAAAGGAATGAACAGAAAAGCCTTAAGAGATCAGAAGGAAAAAAATCAACAAACCTTCATTCAAGTTGTGCAAAGTTTGTGTTGTATCCACCTTACCATCCGAGTTAAGCTTCCTTGTAACAGAATGGCCCTACATAAGAATCACAAGCCCATTAATCCTAGCAGAAACGTGGTCCTTAATTACCACATTCAATAAGAGAATACCTATTTCACCTTTCCCTCTGCTTATATTTGACCAATAAGAGGTGACAAAGGATCGATTAGCAATGCTACATTTTAAGTTAATTACACAGCATTAACCACGAAGAGAAGTATGATGATTGATGCAAAAAGGTTAATCCCATCAGATTCAAAGTGTCAGAAGATTCCTTGTTAATGAAAACATGAGTTCAACATAAATTTAAATAAACAGGAACACAAATGCAATGGGTGTTTCAGAGGAAACCCAGTGTACGATAATCACCTTATCATTGATTCCTCTTGAGATCCTATGTGTTGCTTGACCAGTTGTTTTATCTGCTTCTTTGCTCTCCTCAACCAATACCTGGTAAAGAATCAGAACATTAAAACAGAAGGCATTTCTAAAGCAAATCAACATACCCAGAAAAGGTTTACTTACCCCATCACTGCCTGTCCTTCTGGACCTAGTCGAAGTATAATATGCTCCATCTATACCCCCATATGTGACCTTGCAAGTCTGAAAACTGGAACTGCGGACCCGAGGCTTTGTTCCTTCAGTCTGGTTATAATCACTCCTATGATTCAGAGTCTTGTTTTCCCTGTCTGAGAGACAAACCACAGTTGCAATCATCGATACACAAGTACAATAACTCATGAGCAACAAATAAAATAATGAATCAACCATGATTTTCATTTTACCATCAGGATGATCATCAGGATGCTCAACAGAAGGCTCTTTGTTTGAACCAATGTGTTTTTGATGGTCACTCTTCTCATCCCCAGTTTGCACATCTTTTTTTTCACCCTCGTCATCAGACGATAATTCTTCTATAACTAAAGTCTTTGCTCTATTGGTCTGCGATACCTCCCTGCTAATTGAACTGGGAGGATCAAACCTACCAGACCCCAACATGCTACCAAATGGACGAGTGAAGAACGGGTCATCAAATGGATCCCTCCCTCCAAATAGGCCCGGCATCATGCCAAAGCCCTGGAAATTAACAAAAGGATCACCTGCAGCAAATAAATCATTTCTACCTTGCCTTTCCCTCTGCATTTTGTTCGCACTATCCTTCTAAACACTGCAAACATGAAATGGATTTATGGTTTGGTTGTCTTCAAAACCCAAGCATAAGAGAAAAATCTCCATGAATCACACACCTCGTCCAAACAGTAAGTGAATTCAGAAATGCTGGTTAAATGGTACTGCTAGAACAAGATTCATTAGCATAATTACTCGGAGAACACTGCATTTTCTACCAAAGAAGCAAGGGGCATGGAAGAATAAGATTTTTACAATTCTTTTCTTAAATATGACAAATGAAATTGAAACCCTTTTCTTGTAAATGATAAATAACAACAAAATAATCTAGATTTTTAAAGAAACTCTTCCTCGTCCAAATTTAAAAAGGAATAATTTTTAAAAAATAAAATAAAATCAAAGGACAAACCATAAACCTCTTTTGCCAAACGTCTTCAATATTATTGCAAAATAAATCAACTCCCAAGTTAAAAGTCACACACCAGGAAGTAATGTTTTAAGGAACCCTCATTTCTGCATGCCTTAATTAACATGCCAAAAAAAAACAAAGAATTGATGATAAGAAATATAGATAATCAATAAGCACTGTCCAATTCGCTTAAAAACAATTTCAGTTGAAAAAACTAATTTTTATATATATGGTTTGCATTGATAGGAAATACAATATGGATTATATAACATAAAATACCGTAACAACATTACACAACTAATAAACAAAACCTTGAAAAAACAGGGGGAGGGACTACTTTCCGCGGAAGATAATTATAAGAGCCCTTTTGTTCTCTATTTTATGGCATAAAATGAAAAGAACATGGAAATTCAAATGAACTGATCGCGTAAGTAAATGCTATCCAACAATTCCATCATCAAAATAACAAACTAAAAACTAAATCCCTGAAAGAAAAACTGTTTTCAGGCTAATCATTTCATTGAGTAGTGCAAAGTGATGTTACTTTGTTTGGCTGCAAAGAAAATGAGGGAGAGTGGATAAAAATGAAAAGAATATGGAAATTCAAATGACCTGATCGCGTAAGTAAATGCTATCCAACAAGTCCATCATCAAAATAACAAACTAAAAACTAAATACCAGAAAGAAAAACTGTTTTCAGGCTAATCATTTCATTGAGTAGTGCAAAGTGATTTTACTATGTTTGGCAGCAAAGAAAATGAGGGAGAGTGGATAAAAAAGTTAAAGACAATTACCTGGAGTGGGAGGCGATAGAGATTTGTTGAACCAGAGTTGTTGAGCCAGAGAGAAGGAGAGGGAGCGAGAAGGAACCAGAATGGTCTGTGGACTCTTGCATTTGCGGTGAGAAATTATAACTACTGAGAACTGGACACGTGCAGCTCAGAAGAATGTGACACATGCTAAGCTTCTGCTTTCTTCTACCAACTAGAATGTTCGGCCCATTTGTCTGAAATTTGAATTTCCCCATCAGGATTTTCCAGCCCCTTCTATCATTTTTTTTCTTTTTTTGAGCCCTTTTATTCCTTATCATTTCTGTTAAATGCAAATTTGTGTCTTTTTGTTATTTTAATCATAGTTATTAATCCGTTCGGGTTGACTCTGTTTTGGACTATAGACTACTCAATCCAAATTAATTAATTAGTATTTTTGTTTAAAGATATATTAAAATAATATTTTTGATTTATAAAATTTATTTTTAATATTAATAAATCAAAATGATATAAAAACATTAAAATTTTGATTTAAAATAAAAAATATTAAAATTTTGATTTTTTAATAAACAGTTTTAAAACATATAAACAACAGGACCCTAGCTGGATTTAATAAATTTCTTTGTGTGTATAATTAACCTGCCACGTAAGACTTGTTTCAGTAATAATGATTTTAATTATGTCCTCGGATTAATATTTACTTGCCGGAACTTGATATTAAAGATAAACCATCTGAAATTTTCATAATCAAAAACTGAATTTAACATAAAGAGCAAGTTATGATACAACAGTCGATACTGAATCTTTAACATTATGTTAGTGATTGCAATTCTTTGTAAGAAACATCCACAGGATAATTTGTTCTTCTTTTCCAATATGTTGGATCTGTTTTTTTACCCTTTTTCTGTACGATCAAATTAGTGATAGCACAACATTAAAAAAAGGTGATAGGAACTAGGAGTGATTATTTATGGCCCGGTTCAAGGGGAGCATAGGCACAGCATTGAAATAAATCCTCCATCTAAAACAAGCATGGAAAGATACTGCTCATGCAAACCACGCTAATTTCTATATTTCCATTCAAATGGTACAAAAAAAGTTGAAGGCAACATCAGCTGAGCACAAGACGATGAAAATGTTAGCATTCCTTATCTTCAATTCTCAAGCTCCTGATAGTTAGAACAAGAAATAAAACACCATGCCATCCCCACCATCAAGCATAGTTGGCATTTTGCTTCGCCTGATCAACTTCTTAATGCAATGCCCTCTCTTTCTTTTGCTTGTTATTTCTACAAGATGTTCGTGGGAATGAACGGTAAGGAGCAAATTAGCTTCTGGAAGGCTGTATACCGGTTAATTTGTGATGGATCGTTTTATGGGGCTTCATATCTATTGTTACGGAAGAAAAAATATCCCCATTCATGGATGCACTGCTGCTGCCTAGAATTCCTGAGAATCAAAATCCGGTTTCGATGGATATTCAAGACCCTGAAGTGCAGGCATTCGCCGTAAATCATCATCTGAATATGCTGGAATGAGCCAGTATTGCTTATCTGCCCCAAACACCTGTCACCAAAACATAACACATTCAAATATTAAACAGATAACCAGGCAAGTGTGAAATCAAATGGAAAGCAAAGGCAGGCATACTAAGCTAGAAACCAGGCAATACAACTTGAAATAAAATGAACGATGGTTATAGCAACTCGACATTGCACTTTCACAATATATTAGGTCAAATGATTGCCTTTTCAACAAAGCTCAGCCATATGCATGGTTAAGTGATAAAAGGAAGGACTGCTGCTTTCCCGAGTGGAAGTATTAAATACGATACAATTTGAAAGCACACTAGGAACAATTTCCTAGCTGCATACCCCGAACACATTCCTCAAGACTATGAAACATTTATCATCACTACATAGCACTGGCATTCTATGATGTTTTTTGATTTATAGTTAAAGAGTGCTATGATATTGCACTTAGATAATGCATTGCATGTTGAGTATGAAATGAGTATTGTATTTTATAGCCATCCTGATGATTCTCACACCCTTCATACATGTAATTTGCCTGGAAGTAATTCAAAAGGTAATAATATCACAAGTACGTTAAAGCAGTGACAGCTTAAATTTAACCCTCTCTTAGATTTCATAAAGAGCTTTGATGAAATAAACAAATATAAAAAATAAATCGCAGAAAGTACTAGCCTGCTCAAAATTCTTCTTTCTACCAAGGTCATAGCGCCATTTTGGGGTGGTCTTCTTCTCATATGCCTGAAAACAAGGCATTAGCAGCTCAATCAGTACAACATCTTTAACAGAGACAGCAACAATTCAGTTTCTTTTGAATATTGGTGTCAGGAGATCCACACAAAACCGAAAAATTGAGCATCAAAGATTAGAGCAGTGAACATTCACAACTGCATAGAGTCACCAGTACAGTAGCTAAAATATTTCCCAAATACCCACTCATCTACCAATTTTTACCAGACATTGACACTGCATAGAGTCATCACGGTTTCTTACACCACATCCACTAAGCAGGCAAAAGCTGCAAGTGTGTGACAAATTGACATTTGGAAGAAATACACAAAGTTAAGTGAAAGAAATACCTCAATAGTTGTGGTATTAGCACACACCAGCGATATGTGCATGATCAGAAATCCCAGAACACTCAATGCAAACGCCAGATTTAAGACTGTAAACAATGCTAATAGTTTTAAAACAGCAGACTTCACCATTAAGTAGGTCAAAAAGCAAGGCTAAGTAGAACTTACCAAAGGCAAGAAATGTGGTTGCAAGGGTGCCTGGAGTCCCAGGAATTTCTCCATCACTAAAGAATGCTATAAAGTGTGGTAAAAGAGATAAAGTTACAAGACTTGTCTCTAGAAATGTGTAGAACTGCATCAAAATATAAGATTGCAAGTAATTAGACATCAAGAAAAAATTTATAAGTCAGGCGACCCATAATCAGGTCGAAACCCCAAATAAAAATGAGCATATACTAAATAAAAGCCAAGAATGCTTTCTTTGCACTAGCAACTATTTCTTACAGCAAGCTCTAATCGATTATGTTGAACCATGTTCTAAAATCCAGACAATTTGTTCTCCTTTACATGTCAAAAGAAAAAAACGAGAAAAACAAAAACAGCACAAACTCATGAAAATATGACCTCTGAGCCATCAGATTCAAAAGCTAGAGACCTAAATCAATGATGCTGGTGACTGACCATCCACAGAAAATCTTGTCCAGGTTAAACCAAACTCTAAACCGAAAATTGGAGCATTGTTAAACAGCCAGGGCTGTATCTTCCAAGTTATACAGGAAAGAAGCACCTGCTCGTTTGATCACATAATTTATTACAGAAATAAGAATAAATTGTATGCTAATTACATGCAGGCAGCTCAACATTTGTCAAAACACATCGCACCACAGCTACATTAGACAACTAGTTCAGCCCCAAACTTCCAACATGTTGGACAAGATAAATTTGGCAAGACAACGTATTCTCCACTTCATATGACATGAGCCCTGGATGGAAACTTTGAAACAGAGATACCTCCCTCTGCCTACCCGCTGGGGCATGAAACAAAAACATCAATCAACTACCAACCACAATCATGATTACCCTTTAAACAAAACAAAAGTCTATTCACGTTACAATAAACCTCTTCTAAAAGCTAAGGGATACATCAAAAAAACAACATTAAACCAAAAGGTGTAGAAGAAGTGAATCACATTATTTCAGCTGAACAAGAATTTTGAAATAGGAAACCTTCGTGGGATGAGGCAGCAAGGCAAGCTTACCAAAAATAGAAGAAAATACTTATAATTCAAGGCCCCAACACAATTTACAACCCATACGCAATGATGGTCCATCTTTAGCACACACCTCCCACCTGAGACAAACAGAACACCAAATATTATTTTCTTTAATGGAAAAACTAACTAAAGCTAAAGAATGCTATAGAGGGATCAAAGTATAGAAACTCACAAACAGAACAATGATGGCAGCGAGGTGGTTTCGGCTGGTTGCATTTCCGGCAATATCGGATTCTTTGATTTGAATGGTCAGACTGCACTCCACTGAATTCTGACCCATTCAACGGGTCAGCCTCTCCTCTTTCTTCATCAATAGCAGGCCTCCAATTAGGAGGCACACTGCCAGGATCAGTTAAAACAACAGAAAAGTAACTCCATAATAGCATCACTAACTGCAAAATTCAGACAAAATGCTAAGTCACCACTATTACCGATGATTTTACACTATTTTAAGCTAAAGATTTTACTTTTATTTTATCTCCTATGATTCTCAAGAGACCCGTTTTGCTTCATCTCAATTTTCTGAACTTCAATAGAAAAACGCAAGATCCTTTAAAAAAACCCGCTTCTAAAAAGCTTATTAGCAACCCAGACAATCAAACATAAGGGAAACACAGAAACTAAGACCCCAAAGAAATCTACAAAACAAACACGCGCATTTTTTCTCTCTCGATTTAATCTTACCAGAGAATGGAATGGGATCAAGACAGCAAGAGATTTGAGAGCATCAATGCCACCATCGTACAAAGCAGGGCCATAATTATTCAAAACAACAGCATAATACGTTACACCAACAACGCCAAGCACCAACAAGATCATGATCGAGCCTAAACCCCTTAAGGCCGTACAGAATTTGAACACATTCCAAGCCATAACAGCTCTAGATCTATGCATGCTAAAGCTAGAAGAAAAAAAGAATCGAACTTTTTATAGAAGATTCAGACTTATCAAATTTTCTTTGATGGGTTTTTAGTAGACTGGATTCAAGTGATAATAACTTTACAAAAAAACAGACAGGCAAAAAAAAAAGAGGCGAAGATGAAGAAGGATTTTTTTTACTTGTGGCTTTTGGTGTTTTTGAGTGATTTCTTTATGAATTATCATAGGGTTTATCGAATTTGGGATTTTGAGGATTCCTTGGACAGGCAAGGGGTTGAAATGTTGAAGCCTTGTTGTTCAAGACAGAGGCTTGGAGCGTGGGGGAGAGATTTGTTTTATTTTATTTTCTTGTTTTTGTTCATAATAATTGATGGGGTAGTTAGAGGGTAATTTGGTTAAGAAAGATTATGAGGATGATCTGAGTAATTTAACAGCCAGAGAACCAATCAATATATCAAACCATTGAGTGCTATCAATTTGGTCATCGATCTTGAAGGTGAAATTGGTGTATGATCGCGACAGTGTATCTGTACATGCACGGTTGATTTTTCTTTTTCTTTTTTTAAATAAATAAATAGATAGATAAATAATGATAGTGCCAATTACATTTTTAGCGTTGTAGCCAAATAGACCAAAACAAATATTATAGGATTGTCGTCATAATTCCTGATTTAGAAAATATTCAGTGACTGTTTGAGACAGATTTAAAAAAATATTTTTTTTTTAAATTAAAGTTTTTTTTATATATTTTGATATTATTTTAATTTAGTAATATCAAAAATAATTTTTAAAAAATAAAAATATAATGCTGATATTTTTTAAATAAAAAATACTTTAAAAAATAATATCAACCATTCTTTCAAACAATTACTTAAACTTGCAAATTAGGAAACAAGATTATAAAAATTTAAGTGTTCTACCAAAATTGTTATAAATAAAAAAATTTAGTTCAAAGACGGTTTAAATTTTTTTTAATTATGACAAACCATTATTTAAAAATTCTACCCATGAAAATGGAAAAAATATATTTAAAATTAATCTCTATTTCAAATTGTGTTTTAAAAGTATTTTTGAAAAAAAAAATCTTTATTTTTTGTTCTAAATTAGTTTTATTTAAATAATCTTTAAAAAGTAAAAAATATCATTTAAACATATTTATAAACCATAAAAACTTTAAAAATCAATTTCAATTAAATTCTAAGATATGCTAAACTTTAAATTGTTGGCTATATTTTAATATAAATTTAATTAAGAAAAAAACTAATTGCCGAGTAAGCATTGACTTGTTCAGAGGTAAGGGTTTTTTGTGAAATTAATCACGTTAAAAAAAAAAAGTGCTTTGTCAGCCACAGCCGATTTGCTTTGCTAAATAATCTATAGAGGTTGCAGCTATCGCATGCTTAAATATAAATTATACCGGTTGATGCCCCAGCCACCCATTTTGGACGTAAAGCTGTTTGTATCATTTTATATTTATGCTCTACGCATATATAACGATTATAAAAAGCCACTACGAGTGGAAATTACATGGCTGGCACGCAATCATAATTTTTTATTTATTTTTTTATTGAAAAGCAATAATTATTTGACTTTGAAAATAATCTAAGTAGTTAAATCAACACGTAGAGAGAATTATTATTTTATATTTTTTAAAATAATTATTTTATTAACCTAAAGGTAAATCATACTAGAAAAACAATATAATATTTTAACACGATAGATTCCTACAGTATTTTTCCACGGTTAATTAATTACATTGGAATCTATATGGAAAGAAACATGTCAATCTGCATACCTCCATGCTACCGTGTTTGCACTTAGCTTTAAGCAGATTTTGATTGTTTTTTTTTAATATTTTTTTATTTTTACATGCTGATATTCAAAAAAAATATTTTAAAAAAAATATAACTGGTTAGAGTTTATTTAATATGCTGGCCAGCTAGTAATTAGGTCAATCATCAAAATCATAGTTATTATTCTCAGTCCAGTACCTCATCTGTCAAGATCTCAATTGGGTTAAATAATTTATTTTACCATTTTTTCTTAAACCAGATATAAATTAGGAAAGAAAAAAAAAAGTCTAGGCTAGTAGGTATAAGCATTTAAAAAATAGTCTAGGCATGTGGGCCTTCCAGTATATCCAACACGACTAGGCCTATCTTCTTCTTTTTTTAATTTATTAAAATAGTACACCATATCTTATTTTTTTAAAATAAGACACTAGATAACGAGTTCTAAAAACTCAAGTCTGAGTCAAATTACTTTAAATATTTTGATAAATTTATTCATGACCACCACAGACTCAAAAAAACATCTCAAAGAAACGAGATCAATTAGGAGAAGGGAAAAACATTTTATTTACACTAAACTTGCAAGATAAAACTCATTAACACCAAATTAACACCTAAGCTAGTATTAACTAAGATAGAACTATATCAAGTTTAAATGGAATTATAAAATTGTTTTACTGGATTAACTTTTTTTTTTCAATTTAAAATAAAACATTTCTCGTTTCAAGTCATAAATATTTCAAGTCGTTCTATTAAAGAGGAATTTTGAGGTTGGTGACTTTTTTTTAAAGAAAAATGTTTTTCTTGCTTTAAAATATATTAAAATAATTATTTTTATTTTTTAAAAAAATATTTTTAATATCATCATATATATATATATATATATATATATATATATATATATATAAGCGTGGGGGATTTAAAAACCAAAATTTATATATATATATATATATATATATATATATATATATGATGATATTAAAAATATTTTTTTAAAAAATAAAAATAATTATTTTAATATATATATATATATATATATATATATATATATATATATATATATATATATATATATATATATATATATATATATATATAAAAGCGTGGGGGATTTAAAAACCATGAAAAAATTTAGCAGGTTATGAGATAAACAAATATTTGTCCCTTTAATTTTCACTAATCTTTTGGATGATGAATATAATCTAAGAAGGTCCCGTGGGGTGTGATTGTAATTTTTTTAAAGTGTTTTGTATTTAAAAATATATTAAAATAATATTTTATTTTAAAAAAATATTTTTAATATCAACTCATCAAAATATCTAGAAATCTTAAAAAATTTCATTAATTTTTTTTTTTTTTAAGTGATCTCCCAACCCCAAAATGTGTGGTTGCATTGGGTCTGTAAATAAAAAAATCGCACGGGGGCAGAGGAAGGGGGTCTGTAAATTAGAATTTCACAAGGGGTAGAGAAGGGAGAATATGCGACTTCTGGGATTTTTTGATACAATCCAATGAATCCATGGTCCAATACCAGTCAAGGAATAGACAAATCTATATCTCCAAGGTCCACGGTCTTCGGCCTCGTCTCTATCCACAACAAGATCAAAAAATATTCCAGAATCACTTGTCAAGGAGTTTCCTTGCAGAAAAATTCAATAATTTAGATATACATGGAGTGGCTAGTACCCAGCAACTCATGGGAGGAGTTTATTTTTCATGCAAGGAAATTGATCCAAAACTAACAGCAACAGATAGCAATTATCATTAATAACAGCTTAATTTGATATTAATTAATTTAAATCTAGGTTTAAATCCTGTTTCACACACACAAACTCCCAAAGATACTACATGTTAAGGAACCACCTCACCTAAAAATTTAAACTTGTAAGTGAAGTTCATAATATGATTTATATTATTCTCTAATACACCCCTTCAAGTGAAAGTCTTTTGAGCTTGAAACTTGCATAAACCTGCATTACCTTGTATTTCATTTTTATCAAATAGAATAGGGGTGGTGAGATTTGAATTTGTGACCGCTGGGTCAACAAGACTCTGATATCATGTTAAGAAACCATCTCACTTAAAAACTTAAGTTTACAAATGATGCTCTATAATATGATTTATATTATTCTCTAAAACTACAATTGATGGTTCAAAATTAGACAATAATTACCGAGACAAGAAATTCAGACATGCATATTCATACAATAATTATTTTTCTCACAGAGAAAATAAGTCATACATGTACGCGATGTTCTTTTATCCTCGAAATAAGACATCTCTTGACATATTTCCAATATGGTCATTTTACAGGCCAATATGTTTTAAAATCCAATAAACTTAGAAATAGAGTTTGCGGTGATTTGATATGGAAAATATAATGCGCGTGTAAGAAAATCGTTTTAATAAATTTGATTTAAGTTAGAAGAAAAACTCAAGTAGTTTATATAAAATGCCTTGTTTCTTTCTCATGTTCTTGGTCCGTTCAACAATCCAGGAATCCCAGGATCCGTTCAATGGCTATGATCGTCACTCTTTCTAGCAAGCAGCCTTACTTAATCAAGGCCTCGCTGGGGGCGTGTTTGCACCTAGCTTTTAGCAGATTTGTTTTTTTTTTTTTAATATTTTTTTTTTTATATGCTAATATGAAAAATAAATTAAAAAAATATTATTTTAATATATTTTTAAACAAAATTATTTTAAAAAATTAACTTATAGAAGATGCTTCTAATCTTCTTCTTCTCCTTTTTTTTTTAAAAAAAAACGATTATAACTGGTTAGAATTTATTTAATATGGCCAGCTAGTAATTAGTTCAATCATCAAAATCATAGTTATTCCCAATCCAGTACTTCAATCCAGCTTCGCCTGAACTGTTATGTTCATATCATGACACTGACTATTTTTTATTTTAATTTAATTTTTTAGTATTTTATATCAAAAAAATTTAAAACATAATTTTAATATATTTTTAAATAAAAAATATCTATAAAAACAATAACAAAGGGCAATATCTCGGAATTTTTTTTGGTGTGTATCTAATTACAAGACACCAGAAAGCAACGAGCCCATGCTTCCCGGCCCACCCCTGTATTCGTCTCCGAGAATTCTTCTTTTGGTGGTGCGATCAGGAGGAAAGGAAACATCCCAATAGCAACGCCAAGTGATATTAGAAATTCCAGCTCTCCGCATGATTTAGAATTGTTTAATACTGTATTTTAAAATATTTTTAATTTTTTTATCTTAAATTAAAATTTTTTTAGTATTTTTATATTATTTTAAAAAAAACAACAAGGACAGTTATTTTCATGTTAGGTATAGAAGCTTCTCGAGGAAAAGAAATGAGTGTTAGGAAGATGATTTGCTGCGGGGAGTGAGATGACTAAACTAAACAAATTCCCACCATCGTTGCAGGGATGTGATATTATTCTCTTGGACGTGCACTCCTTAAAGCCTCCATTATTTTTCTTTCGGTAACTGTCTTTTGTTTCGTCAACTCCATCACCCACGTGACCAGCACGACTGGTGGAGTCGTTGGCTGTATCATGCTAATCCATATCCATATGCTCAGGATCATCTAATTTATTTCAACCCTTCAATTTTAAAATTTCTAATGCCATCTTATTTATTTTTTTATTTCTATATTTACCCTTTTTTTAACTACATTTTTTTTATGCAATTGATTTTTTTTTTATCCTAGTTTCACTTTTTATGTTTGATTTGTTAAGAATTGTTTTATAGATTTTTTTTTCTGTGCTACCAAACCTAGTGATATGGTTTCAAGTTTGAAAAGTTAATATGGTTGAATAATTTTTTTTAAATGATTTTATCATTTTATGAAAAAAATAGTTATGTTACAATCTTTGATTTTTTATATTGGTTTACCTAATCTTATGATCCAAATCACACATATCTTTTTTAATAGATTTTTTCTTACAAATATTTTATTTGTATTTATTTTTTAAAGATTTTTTATTTTATTTTATACATGTGAAAATTATTCTACAAGATTTTAAAATACTATTTCTAATATGTTATACCTTGCATGATATATTTTTTTCTTTTATTTTATTCAATCAGTTTCTTATGTATTTTTATGTCTATTGTATTTTATTGGTCTTAACAGAGAAATGCAATAGATATAAACAAGTAAATATCTTGTTTTATGTTATAAAATATCTTGATTTACATTTATCCTTTAATTTTCCAATTTCTCCTTTAATTATTGTTAACAACGTTTGTTTTTTGCTTACATAGATAATTATTAACTTAGTTTATTAAATACATACATACTGTATTTTTATTTTTTCATGTAATAAAACATGTCCTGTTTTTTAGAGTGAATGCTACAATAAACATGACTTATATGCCAACCAGAAATTATTTTTGAACTCGAGCAAGAAGATATTCTCGCGGTAAATTTGGAAAATTGTAGTCTCAATTCCAGATCTCGGACGCAAATTATTAGCAAGATCCTTGATCGAATCGATCATGAGAAATTGAACTGGACAAGATTAAACACTCATGATGGGTACTAAACTGAATGACTGAGAAATTGTTTCACTTGAATGTTAGTCCCTTGAATCGCCCATACCACCTTTTCTTATTTTCTAACAGCAGGATATTTTTTTTTATAAAAAAAAAAAATAGGACAAGAATAATCACAACATCCTTCATCGATTAACTTTTGAATGTTTTTCCATAGAAACAAATAGATAATCTATTACGATATTAAAAAAAATTGAATTTCTTTTTTCATTAGAATATGGATGTTCGAGCTAAAATATATGCACCTTAATTAATTTCATAAATTTTAAAATTAGTTACCAATTAAAAATTTCAATTATCTTAACCAATATAGGACTCAAACTGATAATCTTTGATAAACAACTTAAAACCTTACCATTGAACCATATCATTTAAATTTAAAGATTTGTATTCACTCAAAAAGAAAAACATGCTGGCATTGCAAAGTTAATTTAACTCCAAATTTAATGAAGTAATACTATGAAGAAATAACAACAACAACAATAATGAAAATAATAAAATTAACAGAATTCATTTTTTTAAAAATTAAATTGAATTTAAAAGTTATAAGAATAGAAGGAATATATCTCCCTTCAGTCCAAATAAAAATTCATTTTAAAATTATAATAAAAATAAATTAAACACCAACCAAAGCTAACCATAGTAATAGATTTTGAAAAATGTCATAACTTACGGTGCCGTTTGAACGAAACTCTCTCTGGCTTTTTTTTCCTTTCCAATCTATGGAAGAGAGCGAAATCCCCGCTAAATAATAACGGCCTTCTTTCGGTCTCTCTCTTCACCCTCCTCCTTTTTCTCCAAAAAGCGCCCCTCTGTTCTTCATTTTCAAATCCATCGAACTTTGCATTTATCTCTGTTGAATTCGAAAGGAAAGTCTACCGTGCAACAATCAACAATGTCATTCTCCGATTCCGAATCATCTTGTTCTCATGGCGGAGAGTACAAATTCTTCCGTCAAATCACCCGTGATCGTAAGCTTCCATTTCACACATATCTTCATCTTTATACGCCTGTGCCCGTTGATGTGATATATTTGATGTTTTTAATCAATTTGTTCGAGTTTCCTGTTTGTTTTCGCGGGAAAATGTAACGAAAGAAACAAATCGAGCCTGGCATCCTTTAATTCCTTAAGTACATGAATATTTTTACCTAATTTAGAGCTATTAGAATCACCCGGATGAATTCTGATGTATTAAAGTCTCTCTCTCTATTTTTTTTAAAATATTTTCATAAATCAATTGCTGATCTGTTCTTAATAATTTGCAACGTTTGTTAAATTTCATCATCATCATCATCATTATAATTATGATAACAATAATTACTCTTATTCTCACTGCTACCACTACTATAAATTTCAGGATTATTGTTTGAAATGCTTGGATCGACAAGAACAGGAGACTCAAAATCCACCTGGAAGGTATGGCTCGTTAACAGTTTTTTTTCCCAGAAGATTTCTCTATTAGTTTTTTTAGTCATTTTAACTGATATTGTGCTGCAGGTACTTATTATGGATAAAGTTACAGTGAAAGTCATGTCACACTCTTGTAAAATGTCAGATATTACAGACCAAGGAATTTCATGTAAGCTTTAAATTTTTTATTCCTCCGTGAGGTGTTTACTGAGGCTATTCAAGCCAAGTTGGTAGAATGGAGAAAAGGAAATTGCAAGCGTGTAACGTGGTTGCTCAATTCCTGATTACTGCAGTGGTGGAAGATCTTTTCAGGAGGAGGGAACCTATGACCTCGATGGATGCTATATATTTCATCCAGCCATCGAAAGAAAAGTAATTTCTTCGTTGTTTTGCATGATAATATTATAACAATCAAGAGTAATTTGTCTTGATTTTCGATTAATGTGATCGTTGAAGCTTTCTCCTGATTGTTTATGTCCATTCGTATTGCGTGGGATTTCACCTGGATGCATTATCAGTATCTTCTTATTTTGCGTTTTGGTTCTGATTTTTTCGTCGTACTTAATGCTTACATTCCTGCTAAGAAGACGGGGATCTACGTTTAACTGTCTTTTGCTAGCTTGCAGTGTTGTCATGTTCTTGTCTGACATGTCTGGGAGGGAGCCTTTATACAAGAAGTAAGTGAAAGATTACAATTTCTCTCGATTCTTGTTTAAGTGACCTGAATCATTCCTGATTATGTTTCTGACCACATGCTTCTCTGCCTTTCTAGAGCATATGTATTTTTTAGTTCATCTGTCCCAAAAGAATTGGTTAATCACATCAAGTGTGATACAAGTGTGTTACCCCGAATAGGTGCTTTGAGAGAGGTAAATGTTCTGTTTCAGCTTTTGTTATTTGTTTTTTAGACATGTTATATAGTGCATGATTTTGCTATAGAACTTTTCTCTTCGTATCCTCTTTCATCTCTTTTGTTGTCATGCAGATGAATTTGGAATACTTTCCCATTGATAATCAGGTATATCTTTACAGCTAGCAATACTCCATGCCGATACTAATTGATTAGTGCGCCATTTATCTTAGTGTGCCATTTTTTACCCGCTCATTCTGAACCTCCATATGCGCGGTAAACAATGCTGCCTTTAAAAGCTTCTTTCTTGTAAACCTGGATGGATGAAATGCACTTTTATAATTCATGATATTTTTCTAAGAAGTCTTAATCAAATGTGATATAAGAATCTTTTATCTTTATCTCATTTTTTCAACTTTTAACTCTTTTATAATCTGAAGTTTTCCCAATAAAAAAAGATAAAGCTTTTTTGCTATCATTGACGCTCTGTTGACGAAGTATCTTTGAAGCATTCCAACAATATATTCTCCATATTGTTTCATACTTCAAAGGAGGTTTTGAAGCGCTTTGTGATTTGAGAATTTAACGCAGGCTTTTGTTACTGATCACGAAGGAGCGCTGGGGGAACTCTATGGTAAAAATGTTGAGAACTCTCGCAGATTTGATGCATGTTTGAATACAATGGCAACTCGAATTGCAACAGTTTTTGCTTCATTGAACGTAAGGATTTTATACAAGAAGCTGCAGCGACAGTGGAATCTTATTCTTCTTCTTTATTTTTTTTTTATTTTGCTTTCATTTACTTTTATCTCTATAAAGCTTACTAAATCAACTCAAGAGGCCCTGATATCTCTGATCATTTATGGAAATAAAGATGGCAATATCGACATTTTGTTTTTCTTTGCTTTTTCGGGTCGGGTGCAATGCTTTAATTTTCATTTATGATGACTATTTGATCCTTTATAACAAGTTAAGATTGTCAGAATAATGGAATAACCTTTCCATAGAACTTGGCTCGTAAATTATTGAATTCTCGTCTTTATAAGGTTTCAACTTCCGATTCTATGCAGACTCTCAACTATGGGCGAGGCTCTTATTTGGGCTTCAGTCCATCTATAAGCCTAATATATTTTAGCACAAAAATTACTTCATTTTGAAGTGTTAATTTGGCTGAATATTTGGAATTAAATTGTCTTTTATTTGCGGAAACAACGTATGGCTGGGGACTGAAGCATTCCTTTCAATGAAATTATTGAATTTGTGGAAAATTTATTGTTTGTATTATTTTAGGAGCTACCTTTTGTACGGTATCGTGCCGCCATAGCTACAGATGATTCCACAGCAACATTTCGTGATTCAATTCCTGCAAAGCTTGCTGCTGGTGTTTGGAACAATATTTTAAAATACAAGAGCATCCCCAACTTTCCACAAACTGAAACATGCGAGTTGCTTATCCTTGATAGATCTATTGACCAGGTTGTTTGTCATTTTCTGTGATAATTTGTTTTCTTTGGTCTAAAATTTTAATTTGTTGATATATATCTCGAACTTGCATGTTTAGATAGCGCCTGTTATACATGAATGGACCTATGATGCTATGTGCCACGATTTGCTGGAAATGGATGGAAATAAATATGTTGTTGAGGTATGTCTTCACATTTGACTTTTCCTCCCGGTGGGCGGTGGTGGTGGGGTGGGTGATTATTTGGGGGTCCTTCAGGGTTTAAAGGGCTTTCTTTTTGCATTTTTGACGTGTTCTTCTTTTTGGGTGAATTTTTTGCCTTTCAGCTCCCTAGCAAAACCAGTGGCAATCCTGAGAAAAAGGAGGTCCTTCTAGAAGACCAGGATCTAGTGTGGCTTGAGCTTCGCCATGCACATATAGCAGATGTATGTTCATGCATTTATATTCTACTTTCTCTTGGATGCCTTGGTTTCGTGAACCTCTTTCCTACTGATTGTCATATCAGGCTAGCGAACGCTTGCATGACAAGATGACCACCTTTGTGTCCAAGAACAAAGCTGCCCAAATGCAACAGAGTGCAAGGTAAGGCCAGTGTGACTTTCAAAAGTTGTTTGCCATTTGACGCGGAATTTCGTAAATTTCGAAGGTTTTAAGCTGCCAACCTACCATATTTGATGTAAAAAAAAAAATCTAGTCCCCGAACTTCTGTGCAATCTGATTCTAACCTGTTCGCATTCCCATTCTCAAGTGCTAGACTTTTACCATAACTATGGTTTGTCCTGCGATACTCAATGCTATCAAATTTAGTTTCTGATAACAGTTCACAGTGAAAGGAGTTTAATGATAAGTTATGAGGGTGGTAAAAGTCTTCGGCTTGCTGTGATTGTAGTATAAGCCCCTAAAAGATATAATAACAAGGCATATTTTGCATCTGATTAGCTATTCGAACTGATCTGATTATGGAAATGAAAATTTCATAAGGTGTAATCATGCCCCTAAAAGATTCAAACCTCTTCTACCCACTAACCCTTGAAAACAAAAAAGAGTGGCTAGATGACATCGCACTTGTTTTTATTCAAAATGCTAGGGATTATAGTATTTCTCCAAGTTGGCACTTTATTTGTTAAGAGTGACAGTGAAAGAGTGATGTTGGAAAAAATTCAAGGAGGCCACCTTACTTGTTTTCTCACTTCATCCTTGTGAATAAACATTGCACCTGAAATTTCAGAACGTATACAGCTAGAAGATTGTCTTACAAAGTATAGAAGTGAATATATTTTCTTTCTCAAGATTGTTTATTCTTTAGACATGGCACCACTCTCATGATTAATGATCCCTGAAATGCTACATTGTTCTATATAGGAGAAACAGATTGTGAAAAGTTTTGTGACAACATTGCGAGCAAGGGTTATAGGCTAATGATGCCTCAATAGGTTAATGATGCCATCTGACACGTGTATATGATTCAGACTCTGCTTCACTAGATATGGATTGCCTATGTTACTTTGAAGATTAACAAGTGCTTGATTTTACTTTGAAGCTTCAAGTCTTAAATTGCGGATTTATCTCCGTCTTCATTTATTTATAGTACTAAATTTTGATTTTATGCAGAGATGGTAGTGAAATATCGACACGAGATTTGCAGAAAATAGTTCAAGCTTTGCCGAAATACAATGAACAAGTTGAGAAACTAACACTTCACATTGAGGTTTGCTTCTTCTTTAATTCTCTTACCTTTGCAATGGTTGATTTTCTACTTCAGTGACAAGGATACATTGAATGGTTCGAGTTACAGTCATGTCATGCTTCCTTCTGATTTTGTAATTAATTACTTTAAGTGTAGATTGCTGGAAAAATTAACAACGTTATCAGAGAATTGGGACTTCGTGATCTTGGGCAACTGGAGCAGGATCTTGTTTTTGGGGATGCAGGAGCTAAGGATGTTATCAGCTATCTCAGGACGAAGCAGGTGATGAAGCATGGAATTTTGATCAGAAAAGATTTATTTACCTAACATTCTATGTTGTGTGACTTGAATTTATCACACTTCTCTCATGCAGGATGCTTCTCCTGAAAATAAGCTGCGTTTGTTGATGATCTACGCATGCGTGTATCCTGAGAAATTTGATGGTGACAAAGCTTCAAAGTTAATGCAGGTAGCTGCTGAGTGTTATTTGTGGAAAGAGTTTAGCTAACAAAAAGCTTTACTTAAACGTGACACGGATACATACAATGACATTATTAATAACCAATGCAACGCCATGTCTTAGTGCATGAGTCTATTCATGTCACTTTCATTTGAGTTTTTTCTTTGACATCTAGCATAACTCTTGTGGAAATGATGTGCATAATAACTGCTAGTGGTAGTATTTTCTAGATTCATAGGTTGCCATGTAAAAGTATGGACAAATTATTACAAAAGTACAAAAAGAAATAAATATTTAATGCTGCTAGCTATAATCATCGATCAGGATCTATGTCTGAACTCTAACATGAGACAGGCTGATGTTTGCCCTCTGGAATTTGTGAAGGCTCTTCTCTTCTCTTTCTTTTCAGTCTATAATGAGAAAAGGATGGCATTTTTAATGTTGTGACAGTTAATCAATTCTCTTTTAATTCTTTTCCATCATCCAGCTGGCTAGGTTATCAAATGAGGATATGAAGGTTGTTAATAATATGAAATTGCTTGGTGGTTCATCTGAGACCAAAAAGACATCGGGTGGTTTCTCTCTCAAGTTTGATAACCAGAAGGTACATAAGCACATGCAATTGAGATGCTCGCTAAAGTTGAGTGGTACATTGACAATGTGATGTCTAATGGATGACAAATGTTCCTTTTGGTTCTCAGACAAAGCAAGCAGCTAGAAAGGACCGAACGGATGAGGAAGAAACGTGGCAACTCTTCCGATTTTATCCGGTGCTAGAGGTGATTTAAATCATGCAACAGTGTCTATATTTGTGTCTCATTGTAATGATTGTGATGGTACTCTGAGGAAGGGTCAAAATGGATGGATGTTATAGAATTAGTTTTTTTTTTTCCTGTTGCGAGGCATCATTGCCAGCTGGTTTAAAATAGATCCTAAATAGTCATGGTTTTTTCCCTTTTCTTTTTCCTATAATTTTTTGCATCGAGTAATATCAAGAATGAACATTGCCAGATTTTTATGCAGCATCATACGTGATCTGCCAACACATTTGGTGACGCCCCTTGTGCATCATCGGTATAACTTAGCTAACTGAGAATGTGCAACTTAGCTAACTGGGAACAATGCTTAATTGACCATCTGATTGGTGTCTTTAAATGGTTATATCTTCGAAGATAAATAGTTTTGTTGCTTGTGTTGTAAAATTAATTCCGTTGTCATGTTAACTCAAAAGAGAACAATGCTTGTGTTGTTATGTATATAATTAAATTATATGTATAATATTTCATGATTTCCTTCTCAGGAGCTCCTTGAAAAACTCAGCAAATGTGAATTTCCAAAGAACGAGTATTCGTGTATGAATGATCCAAGTTCAACTGACCAAGAGAGAACAAGGAGAGGATCAGTGCGGAAAAGTCATGCTTCACCTGCTCCAGCTATTCCAGAAAGAAAAGCTCCTGCACAATCAATGAGATCAAGACGAACCACAACCTGGGCCCGAACTAGTAATTCAGATGATGGATATTCAAGGTACAATGGCATCCCTTACAATTTAAATGTCACTTGTTTGGATCACACATCTCACTGACTTTTATTTCCGTGATATTTTAATTGTTTTCACACCAAATATCATCCGCAACACATTTTTTATTTATTATGATTTTGATAGATGACTCTTGATGGTAGCTTAGATTTCTTCTGCATTGGTTGGATGTCAATGTTATCTTCAAGCTCCATTATGCTTGAATCTTTCTCAGCAGTCTTCTCTAGCATTTTGCAGTGATTCAGTCTTGAAGAGCGCTTCAAAAGAGTTCAAGAAAATGGGTCAGCGTATTTTTGTTTTTATCATTGGCGGTGCAACTCGCTCAGAGGTAAAAATTTGTTGGGCAGTTCTAAGTTTGAATTGGATATGACCTGATAGTTCAAATTTATCCCGGCCTTGGAGGTGTTTGGGATCCTTGCTAATGCCTTTTTGGCCATAATTGTTGTCAGCTGCGAGCATGTCACAAGCTTACAGCCAAACTGGGGAGAGAAATTGTTCTAGGTTGTTCTAGTTTGGATGACCCTCCACAATATATCACGGTATCATGTGCTTATTTATCATTTATATTTCCAAATACTTATTGGCAATATGTTTGGATGCCTCTAGAATCAGAATTTAGAGCATTTTGCTGCAGCCACTATCTATTTCGAATGTCCTCATCCAGATTTTACTTCCTGGCTTCTATTCCACTTTTTTTCCTTTCCTTTGCCTCTCCTTCGTTACAGAAATGTTATAGCACGCTGTGCAGTGAGAATAGTGGTGAAATCATATTAAGTTTCAAGTATTTTTCCATCTGCTCATTGATTTTCTGAACATGACAGAAACTGAAGCTGCTGTCGGAGACAGAAATCTCAATGGATGCCCTTAGATTCTAAATTTGGGTCTTGAAAAGCACGCGTAACATGTGTTTGCTCGATGCAAAAAGGTTGGGTGCCAAAATTTGTGATTCCGAGTAACTAACAGGTTCTTTTCTTTTTCCACGTAAACATGTGCAATTTGATCTTGTGTAGATCAGAAGCAGGAGGATCGAACAAGGCTTGTTATGTTCCTCAAGAATCATGACCTGGCGAAATACGACTGCATTTCAACCTGAACACGGTTCTTTTGACGTGGTGATTGTAAAATCATTTTTACTTTCTATATAATTAATAAGTCATGGTGCAAAAAACTTATGTTCCCAAAATTTTAGGGGATCTGAGATGCCCATTGGGAATTGAATCAGCCAATTGTGTAGGACAGATCATAAGTTATAACCTTTATCTTGACATTTACAATGAATTGTTCAAAATGCGCAAAGACTTCTAGGATAATATGAATTTAGAAAAATTATTATTTTGATGAAAAAGAATTTTAAGTTTAATATTTTTATTTTATAACAATCCGATGAAATTATATAATTTATTTAATTAACCTATTTCTCAATCATTTTTATTTAATTAAGATTTGAATCCTAGTAGATGGCGTATTATAATCTCAAGTCCGTTTAGCATGGTAGCAAAGAGCTTGAGATATGCATAATAAGTTTTGAGTTTGAGTCAGGCATGCATTTCTTATAAAAATCTATAAAAGTCTGGGATAGTCGGGGTTTTATTTACCCATCTTGATTTACAAAGTGCGTTTTTTAGAGAAATGTGGTTTCCTCAAATAAAAAATTATATATTATAATCTCAATCCCCTTATTAGAAATTAATATTATTTTCTTTTTACCTTTATTTTTCTTGTCCGGTGAGAGTTATTCTATCCCTTTAATTTATAACTAATTCTATCCCTTTAATTTATAACTAATTAGAGAGATCAAGAACCATTATTTTATGTTTGCAAAGAATAAAACTCCTTATAGTAGTTATCTATGTTTCTTATTTATATGCTAGGAGTGTCCAATAATATGTGAATTATAATTTAGACCTTTATCTTATGACTAGTTACAGATATATAGCCAAAGGAACAACTTTATAGCGCTCCAATTTTTCTTGATTGAGTGGTAACTGTACATAATGTTATCCTACCCCCTTATTAATCAATTGTGCTCAACCGACAAAAAGGTATTTTAATTCAGTAGATATAGCTCTAAAACTCTAAGAATTAAATGTGATTTTTTTATCATCCAAAAATATACAGACAGTTCTACAACATATATCCTTCCACAATCATTTCCACGATAAGGTTATTAGAAACTATTTGTTTTAGTAGTGAAATAGTCTCTAGTTTTGCACTATTTCTATATTTTTGTTGAATATGATTTTCAAATTGATTCTCAAACTATTTTTTATATAAAAAAAAACTTCAAATCAATGTTTTTTTAATATATTTTTAAACCATAGCTTATTGCCTCAGTGGGTACTCTATTCGGCTCTTTTAAGCAGGCTTCCTTTTTGGAGCTGGCTCTACTTATTTATGGGCTCCACTAGTTTCTCATCAGGCTTAGTATCCTAGCTTTTTTGGGCCTATCGCCCTTGTACTTGAACTCGGTTAAAGCCCACTTCAGAAGTTTTACTGGATAAAACTATCAAATTGGTTTTTAACTATTTCTACTACTCTGTCTAATTTCTGCACTGAGAGTGCTGAAACAGTGTGTGAGCGAAGACGCAACAAAGGCGACAGTGTACCCCCTGACAATTGCTCATCATCATCAAGATCATTCTCTCCAAAATCTAAACCCGAAATACCCTAAAAACTATGGACCAGGTCCTCCCGATTGCTCTTAGCCTGATCTAACTGAAAAGTTTTGATGACCAAATGTTCCATAAGGAAATAGATGATGGTTTTGGCTTTGGAAGTATGATTCATATAGCACTTAATCAATCAATAGACAATACTATCCTTGATGGAAAAAACTCTGCAAGTGGATCGTGTTCTCGTCCCCTGTAACTTATAGTAAACTGCCCCATTCCGGTCCTGGACTGGGTTTTCTCGAAGGAAAAAACTAAAAAAGAGAACGCCCACCGTGGGGCTCGAACCCACGACCACAAGGTTAAGAGCCTTGCGCTCTACCAACTGAGCTAGACGGGCTTGTTGGGATGCGTTGGATTTTTTTCTATACATTGAGTTTATACGTAAATCTATAATGATTCAAAATATAATATCCTGTCGGGGAGGTACCCTTTATTTATTTGCTTGCCGAGGTCCTGATATTTTGAAGGTTTACAAGATTTATGTGTTAAGCAAGCACATAAATATCATTCTAAACATTTTTTAAAAAACAAAGCCAGGAGTACATGATTCATCGTTTGATTTATGTGATCCAGGTCACAAATTCCCTCCCGGATCTCTATTCATCGGGGAAGAATTTAATTACCCTGCCAGAATTTTTTTCCTACAGTAATGGCCAAAAGCTAGATAATAAAAGCCGTAGCTCACCGATTTATTTATATATTTTGGAGTACAATCCCAAGCCTAACACTACCTCGACTACAACCTCGCAAACCATTACAACTTTTAATTAATAATAATAATAATAATGTAACAAAAACACTGGACCAAGCACTACGGGCCGTTGATATATCATAGTTATTCGGATTTGAAATCTTGGGAAGTCATAGAATTATAGCTGCCCTCACGATGGTGGCCATTCCTCTCCAATGTCTCCTCCATCTAATAAAATATGAAAATAGTTAGCTAGCCATAACAATCTACTATAAACTCAACCTCCCTGTATGGATGGATAAGCAAGGAAACTGTTTTCATCGTAAAAACTTGTTGGGTATCGACACCCCATTGTAACTTGCAAGTACTAAGAAAAATGTTAACCCATGACCCATCAAGAAAACGAAGTCCCCTTGGAAGTCGAAAATGGTGAATTCTGATCACCAGCTATATTTTGTCAGTAGTCCATCATGTCTACAGAAAAAGAAAGTTGCCTTAGGGAGGTACCTTTCTGAGGATGATGGACTTGTGGGACCGATAGCCCTGCCAATAATAAATCAGCCATGCTTCAGAGCCATTTTAACACACAAAAAATATGTATTCGTGGATTCCATCTTGGAAAAATATCACACGGATCCGAGCCACATCTCCATATGATTGTTTGGTGCATATAATAAATTTCATCGTCGTTATCAAACACAGGACTCACCTTGTCTGTTCCATAGAGGTAATCAAAGTACGTGAAAACGGAAGCAAAATTACTCTGGCTTTGGCAACCCACGTAATGATGATAATCATGGTACTCTGCACCTCCATATAATGGTATAAATTTTGTGGGGCTCCATGAAAAATCATACCTGCATTGCATTGCATTGAATAACATTATATGTACGCGCTTTAGATAGCTAGCCAACAAAAATTCGAAGGAAAGCACAGGGCATTACTTGAAACAAACACGAAGGTGTACTTGATTCAAGTGTTCATGTCAAGCCACCAAATTAGAACATATTTTTGCGGTTGTTGCAGTTACTGGTGACTTAATTCATCCTTTGAATATGAAAAAGTAAGGAAAACATATAAAAAATAAATTAATATATATCAGTCATCATAAAGAAAAAACCACATAATTAAATCTTATTTTTAAAAGTATTTTTTATTATTATTAAAAAATTATTTTTAACATCACCATGAAGATATCTAAAAAAAATCATTTTAAATCTTTTTAAGAACTATTTTGAAACCCAGTGAAAAACATTCACTTGCATCCTACTGTTTAGTTTTTATGAGAAGCTAAATTGCAAGGCACCCTCCCGAATTTGGGTATTGTCATTTTTTCCCTACATCAGAAGGCTTTGTAATTCCTCCATTATCGATCCACTACTAGAAACTGTGCAGGTACTGTCAGATTTTGTTGACATCTGGCAGAAAGAGGGATTAAAATATACGAGAGTTTAGCATGTGTACCCGCTATGAATCTATATAGCTTCCAGTTGTCTTAAAACGAACCATAGCCAATAATTAGTAATGTGTCCGGGAACTAATGCAGGACCAAGAAATGCAGGCACGCCAAGAATCAAAATTTCAGACCAGTGTGCATAAGTTGCGGCAAACCCCATTGGAGCACTATATTCATGGTGAACATGGTGGATTTTCTCATAGCCCCAGTTGGAATGAAGCAGCCTGTGAACCCAATAACTGGCATAATCCTGTATCAGAAAATACACTATTAACTGCCAGAACATCTCCCCTCCTGAAGGTAATGGCAGACCAGTTCGGATGCCAGTCAGCTGGAACAAAATCAAAGTAACTAGCCTTGTTAATCTTAAAATTTCTTTCAGTTCTCAGTAAAATTGCATTATAATCATATATATACCTTGATGCACTTCAACATGTCTTGGAATGAGTTCTTGACTTTGGATTGAATCTTGTGCTTCTCTATCTTCTTGGACCGGCTTCGCTAGATAAACATGTATGGGAGAGGAGCTGTAGAGTAAATGAGGACCAGGAAGAGAATGTTATGATAATGAAGAAGGTAATCAGGTTTATTGGCTGAGTAATTGAACCATAGTTTTTCTGCAACTGTTAGCTCTCTGCCAAAAAAAAGAAAATAAAATTCATGATACGTCATTTCAAATTACAATAATAGGTTTCTCTTCTACTTGTGTCTTTTTTATATTTTAAAATTTAATCATAAGAATATTTCTTAAGCACTGTATGAGTTTAACCACGAGTGGAAAAACCACGAGATGACAAATTGCACTTTTTTTAATGCCATGCAAATAATTATTGGGAGTGTAATTGAGGTTATTTTTAAAAATATGTCTTCTATTCAAAAAATTATTAAAATGATTTTTTTTATCAGTACCTTAAAATGATATAAAAATATTAAAAAATTTAATTTAAAACAATAAAAATAAAAATCATTTTTTTTTCAAAACTATTTTCCAAATACATTCTCAAATATCCTATGCACACTATTATAGCTAATTGACTCAAATAGAAGCACTCATTTTTTACAAGTGAACATTCGATTCTGTAATCTATGATAAGGTGTTAAATAAATAAATCCGAACCCATCATCTCGTGATCAAATATTTTCATTTTAATTGTGTTTATCGTGAATAATTTATTATCCCCTGAAAAAAGAAGTTTCAATTTCATTGAGGAGAAACCAACGTTTCCATTGCAGAATTTACAAAAAGAGTTGATATAAGATATTGTTGTGTTTCAAATATATATATTATTTCAAAATACAAGAAACCGGTCCTGCTGGCCAGGATATTCCCAGACCATCAACATTTACACGAAAAAAAACACCCAAGTGAGCGCTGACATTACACATGACGGCTTACTCCTCTACCATATCTAGTTTGTTAAGTTTCGGGACCAAACTAAACTAGTTAAAAGGGACAATCCTCTCTCTCTCTCTCTCTCTCTCTCTTGTCGATAATTGATCGTGTGGGTATTGATATACCAATAAAAGTTTTAATTTTCAATTAATATAAATTAAATAATAATCCGATAAAAAAATTATAAGAGTCCATAGTGCACTATGTATTGGAACACCATATTTTCCTAATTCCTTTTTAGTTTTTTTAATAAATGATACTATCTTAAATATATTACAATTGAAATAATTTAATTAAGTGCTGGATTAATAAGATCATAAGAAACAAAATAAATAAATAAATCAACTTTACTATAGGTTCATTGAATTATTTTGAAATTTAGTATGGTGCAAGAGCTATGTTAAATTTAGAAAATGAGAAATGTTTTTCGTCCTTCCACAATAATATAAAATTCATAAATTATTTATATAAAAAATTTAATATATTTATTGAAAAACACAGTAAAATTACCATGTAATTTACATCAGAATAAAAATAATTTGAGTCAAATCAAGTCAATCCATTAGACAACTTTTACGAGATTTGCATAACCTAATATAAAATAAATTATAAAATTTAAATACTAATTAACCATATATTAATATCGGCAGAACTAAAAAAATCAAATAAAAAAATAGTTAATTGACTTAACCCACCAAATTTCTCAAATTTTCCATGGTAAATTTTCTTTAAAAAATAAATGTTTTTTTCGGCCCTAACTAAAACATAAACGTGGGGGGAGTATTGTTTTTTGCTTAGAGCACCACACTAAGTGCCTGTTTGGTACTGCAGTTAAACTGATGTTTGATCGAAATTCAATTTTTTTCATTGTAAATGAATTTTTTTTTATGTTTTTAAATTATTTTGATGTGTTGATATCAAAAATAATTTTTTAAAAATAAAAAATATATTATTTTAATATATTTCTAAACGAAAAATATTTTGAAAAACAACTATAATCACACTTTCAAATACCCCCTAAAACATACACGCAGGGAGAGTATTATTATTGCCATAGTGATTTCCCTCGCATGTTTTGGTTTATTATTAATTACAAAATCCGTATGACTTGGTATTGCACGGCATGATTTTGATGATTTTCTCTATCAAAACGAGTAAAGAGTCTATTTTAAATCCTTATTTACATGAGAAAGTATCATATGTTATTTTATTTATAATTTTACCTCTCAACAATTCCTCAATACTCCAATCAAATATTTTTTTTCATAATCTAGTTATTATTCATTAACTACCAGCCCTTACTAGGAGATAAATAAATATAAAAAGAGAATAAATAAGAGAAGCTATTAAAAATAAGTATTTTTGTATGAAGGTATTCTTATTATATAATTCTCTCTTTTATCCATCTACATATCAATATATAATATCATTGATTATTTTAAAATCTCTTCCAGTTAAAAGCTCTTGTATATATTTTTTTCCTGAAAATTGTCACAACTAATTATTTAACAAATAAATAAATAAAAACAAGAAAGAAATTGTCATAGCAGTTAATTACCACCAGTAAATACACAGCCGCAAGGGGTAAAACAGAAGGATAGACTCTAGTTAATTCATCTCTAGTTAATTTAGAACGTGTTTTTAGAATTAAGGGATTAAATTGTGTTTACAAAAGGATAGACTTTATTTTTAATTGGCGAGAGGGGCAAAACAGCAACCAGAACAAACTGCGAGTCACCAAAGTGCAAATGTACCAAAGCATAAAATATATTTTATTTTTAGTTTCCCACTATTATTTATCAAATAAAAGATAAAAAAACAAAACAAAAGGGGAACTCCATAGCTAAGCTGGACCTTTTGAACCTAAAGCTTTGCTAGCATTCATATAGTTAAAACGCAAATATCGTCAGCAATAGCATGTGAAATCTCGGTGGGGAATGGTTCCTGTATTGTCTACTGACTTCACTGGCAACTACGCTGGTGGTGTGAAAAACACCGCGTCTGGCTGTGCTTCCGGGGATGAAGCTCGGAACTCCGGTACGGTCTTGTAGGCTTCATATACCCTATTTAAAATAGGGAAGGCGGACTGCATTAACAATCACACAGCTGTTATCAAGAGAGAAGATGCAAGCAATTTGATAAAACCATATACATACAAGAATACACCGCGTTTGAATCCACAAAACCACACGTATATTATCAGTCACTGCATCGAGTTGTCAAAATTGCGTTTGGTTATTGTCCGAACGGAGACATAAAGATAGGTTTGTGTCATTGAGGGTTTAGAAGTGAATATTATTCCTTCCAAAACAGGAAGGACAAAAAGAACATGTCCCTTCTATCCCAACTCACCCGGTCTCTGTCTCATGATTCAAGGCCGTAAACTAGCTGAGAAAAGAAATGCTAAATATGCTAGAATTAATTTTGAAGTCAAAGAGAATTTATCCTTTTTGAGTCTCTTATTTATTCCTAGTCTTGTAAGTCTAAGTCCAAATCCATTAAGACTTCGTCTTTTAGGGGAGTAATATGGTATGAATGAGATTTATTTCCACCATGTTCCCTTCTCCCCTACCTTTTTCTGACAAAATATGCTTTACCACCCATGGAGAAGCTTCTCATATATTATATGAACATCGCACGCTAAGAACTTTATGAAAACTCTCTTATTTTATGGCATGAACTATTTGGTGTATGGTGAACCTAGAAACTTACGGATCATAAGCACAATAAATTAAAGTTAATTATGCGAAGAATCGTTGGACTCTAAACTCTTCTTTCAATATGCACCTTTAGTGGGATTTTTCAGGTTTTCTCAGTTATTCCCAGAGAAAAAAAGTAGGTATAGTGTATATGCTTCCTGTGTTTGTATGAACCGCATTTTATTAAAGGATTAAAAACGACGGATTTGTGAACACAAACATGAGAAGTGTGTATCTACTGCAGTGTAAAATTACAGCACAGCATGTAGTGTCCAGGAAGTAGCAGCTCTGCTGTGTGGACATTTTGAACGATAGAACTAGTATGACAGAGAATCCTAAAGGAAATAAAGAAAAGAACCAAGGGCAATGCTTTTACCATATCAATGTTGAACCTTAATGCAACTGTATCAATCTCTGGGGCCAAAAACACATCAGCCTGCAAACAAAACAAGAAATTATTCTGGTTTTTAAGGCGCTTAAGATTTCAAATATCAACATTAAATTTCTCTTATTTTTTGAAAACATTGATTTAACCACAGCAATATTTAATTAGAAAATATATAATCAACGGGAACTTGCCATTTAGAAATCACACCAGTGCATAATTGAGAGCTTTTGTTAGGTTCAAAGTAAATCATTTCTGTGTAATGATATCATTAAAGTCTTGAATCAGAGCAATCAACCAAAATAAATGACTAAGAACCAGTGAATTAGATGGGTGAACTGCGATACAACACCAGCATATATCAATGTCTTGTGGAGAGGGTGCATCAACAACGCGAGACCATTAAAATTAGTAGAACCATTCTGATATAATAAATTAAGGTACGCACAAGAAACAGTGAACAGTGTATTGAAAAGAGACCATGTATAATGCTTCTCCAGTGGCAAATTTGGTTGCAAAATCTTTCAGCAACTTCTCAAGTGCTGTAGAAAAGAAAAAAACACTTCACATGAGCAATAAGGAGTCTACAATAGCTTGACATGAAGGGGCTAATAAATGATCACAAACGACATCTCTGAAGAAAACATTCTACAATCTGTATTCTTCATGGACTCTAAGGTTGCGTCCAGAGGCTATACATTTCAAGCACTGCAAAGGTATTACCACTCATACCCAGTTGTTTCATCTGTTGTAACGATTTCAACCATCATGGGTGTAGGTAATTTCTCATAAAGAAACAATGAAAGGAAAAGAAAAGAGACAGGGAATTAGATTGCTTCCAACACATACCATAAAAACCTTTTTCAATAGTAGATAGTGCCCATAATATTCCCTCTTCTGGACCAACTTTTTCTTCAATGCGTTTCTACACAAAAATTCAGATATGGCATAGTTGATATGTGTGTGAATGAAACTAAAAATAACGTGGATAAACCATTGAAACTATAGCATGTACCACCAAAGTAACCATATGAAGAGGTTGTATGCTACAGCAAACGATATTGGCAACCTGTGACATTTTACAATGATTAGCATGGTTACACAAGAAAAATTAGTTCAAAATACTGGCATGTCCACGTAGTCTGATTCGCAAATCAGTACTCAGAAGGAAATGAAACCATCTTGATAATAGCCAACAAAATCCAGGTTAGCTTGTTCTGTTTTGTTCCAGCTGTAAATACCTTTTTTGATTGATGAAGGTTACAAGCAAGGGATCATTGAATCCACTCACAAGTTCAAGACTGTTGCTCATATAAAACATATTACATAAAAAGATTCCTGATACAATGTTTTCCAGACACTTTACATTTGGAAAAATAAGCAATGACAACATCTTACTTGGAGATTTAGAGCTTTTCGCCGATGGTCATCTGGCAGCAATGGTCTCTGAGGATATTTTTCTTCCAAATACTACCCATTTACAGTAGAAAATTATGAATACACAAAAATAAATATGGCATAAAAAAAATGCATCGAAGATCTCTCAAACGTTAACTTAAATTTATCATGATTTATGATTAGACACAGCCCAACATTACACGAGGCTATATTATTCACTCACTCACTCCAAATCATGTATTTATGTCTGTAGTTCCTTGTCTAATTTTCATAAAATGCTATCGCAACGAAAGAGCTGCAGTATGCATAAAAGCCTTTCTGAGCAAAGAACACTGACCAGCAAGATTGCTAAGGAGTCCGAGACCACCACATCACCATCAACCAAGACTGGAACATAATGGAGAGGATTCAGTTGTTCAAACTCTGCAACAGAAACATCCATCGATCCTCACTACCTGGCCCTTGTACCAGTACTAATCAAAACTCATATTCTAGGTAAGCCAAGTATATGAAATCTCCCAACCTCACCTCTACTAAATTGCTCTCCTTTTACAAGATTAACTGCTTTATACTCATAATCAAGTCCTGAAAAGTTCCATTTTTCATTAAAGATTAACAAAAGTCGATCAATTTAAATGTAGAAAATGATACCTTTAAGTTTTAAAGCAAAGCGGACCCGCCATGAACAGGAGCTGTGCGAGAAATTATACAAGACTAGCTTTGATGATGAATTCATCGTGTCTCTCTGGGAAAGCCAAACAAACTTTTAAGAAGAGATTAGTTTGAGAAAAGGTTAGCGTTAGACAGAAGAAGGTTAATTACCTGGTTCTGGATGTTGAGCTCTTCCATTAAAAAAAGCGAGAGAAAATTAATGTTCAAAATGGCGAGAATGTTAATATTGGGAGCGGAGAAGCCTTTGCTTTCACAGTGGAAGAAAAGTCAATTGCCAGACAAAAGTTTGTGGTTGTGCCACATCATCATGGGACATGGTGTTAGCTTCAGTTACTACCTTGTTGTGGTAATTGATTTTGAGCCGACGTGCTCTCCTCTTATCTAACTAATTTTACTAGGTATGTTAAGGATTGTGGTTATAATTATTTTTTAAAATATTTTTTATTTAAAATTATATTAAAATAATATTTTTTTATTTTTTAAAAATTATTTTTAATATCAATATATTAAAATAATTTAAAAACAAAAAAAAATTATTTAAATTAAAAAAAAAAATGAATTTTGATAAAAACATAGTTAAAACCGCTCATACAAACAGCGGCTTATCACCCCTATCATCTTCTAGTGGATTAGAAAATTTACATTCATATCACTAATATTAGAGGAAGAGAGATTACATGTTTGCGAGTGTATTTCTATATATTTTTTAAATAATTTTATATTTATAAATATATTACAATTATATATATTTTTATTTTTAAAAAATCATTTTTAACATCAACATATTAAAATAATATAAAAATATCAAAAAAAATTAATTTAAAACAAAAAAATCTTAATTTTTTTAAAAATATTTTTATTATAAACAAAGATAGATGCGTAAAGATCACTTTGTGAGTTTTTGTTTTTATATTATAACTTAATGTTTTTTAAACTATTTTTAGTCTAATAAAAATATAAATTTGGTTTTTATAATTTTAATGCATTGATATTCAAAATAAAAAAAAATTATTTTAATATACTTTCAACCAAAAAACACTAACATGCAAATTCATGTTTAAATAAACAAGGGAGAATCTTATAAATCCAATAATGGGGTCCTTTCCGGAGTGAATTTCATTTGTTTCTTCAATAAATTAGCATTTCTTTATTTGTTGTATTTTTCTTTAATTATTTTTAATTTAAAACTTCCATGTCAAATAAACTAGTAATTTCATATTTGAAATCAACCACTGGAGCTAGCATAATCTATTCTTTTTTCACATGAGCGCATCTTAATCTATTTTAATTGATTGCTCTCAATATCCCGCATGACGGGTTGTCAATTTTATTCCCGTGTTAAGGAGGCAGTTGAAAGACATGTCGTTCTCCTACGAGCTCCTGCGAAAATCGATAGTATTGTCGCGCCGCTCTTCACAAATCATATGAATGTGGAACCCATAAAGCTAAAAAGGTTTGGCAACAACCTGGCAGCCAAACAATTGTGAGCAGGGCTAGTCCCTTTGATCCAACAGGTCGATCATTTCACACAGCCAAGAGATGCAATCCCCAGCCACCCAAGAAAGCCTACCATACAAGTTTCAAGAAAGAAACTCTAGGATTTGTTCTAGTAGGAACTCTCTATGGCTTGCAGCTTACAGGAATATTTCGAGTAACGGAATCCTATGGGCGGTGTTTTGCCATCAACATAGCAAATGACATGATTAATTTCTAAACAAGGCTTCCCATTGCCAAGCCAACTTCTAAAATGGAAGTTTAGAAGAAATTCATACATAAATCCCCATGTATTTCAAGATTTAGATGACCCTATACACGCAGATGATTCTAGTCATATACCTTAAATCAGCAAGATACAACATGACCACAAGAAATCAAACTTTACATTCACTCAAATTTCAGCTCTTTTTTAACCAGAAAGTTTCTAGCTTCATCATCTGTAACCTCACTGCTCAGAGAAACAAAATATAGAAACACTAGATTATTATGAGTTCTTAACATAGAAAATAACCAATAGATGAAATTAGAATGAAACCTGTCTATAGCTTCTGACTTTGAAATCAAGGTGAGTCCTTTGGGTATGAGGGATTCATAGAAATTGCGGAGCTTTTTCTCTTGGCTGACATTGAAAAGATGGCGAAGGAAATCATTGAATTGTTTAGGTTCCTGCAAGGAAGTTTCAAAATTAACCAGTTATTGTTTGATTTAGTCTGATAGTCCAAATGATTAATTTCCTGGGCGGGCAAATCACCACAACACCCTGGCAGTTCTGTGCTAAGTCAAGTCAAATGTAGGCAGATACGAGAAAATAACACTTATTCATCAAACAAGTGCTCGAAGTCAATACTTTACATAACTATTGAGCAAACAAAAAACCAGTAGTTGATATCACAATTATTGGATCAATGTTTTTGTTTTCCACATGCAAGTTAGACAGAAATTTAGACTACATGACAAGCTTTTATCTCTAGAAAGTAAAACAAAATCACAAGACAGGGATGGTTGCCCGGAAGCAGCATATTAATAACCCCTAAAAGAGTTTCCAAAATCACTTGATTTGCCAAGAAACAATTACATTTGGAACCTCTAATAATGCACAGTAGAGTAAATAAACATCAAATATGAAATATAATAGGCTGATTCCAAGCATCAACAGAGTTGCAGGCATAGAGAAATTCTACAAGGATGAGTAATTAACACTAGTCATAGACATAAATCATAAAAGACAAAGTTATACCGATTTGGAAACTAAAACATCTAGAAGATATAAGAGACCTGCCTGCTCAAGGATGCAACCTTTGCGAAGGGCAAGCAGACATTCCAATGCTTTACCATGATTATCCCCATCATGGAAATTCTCAATCAGGCTATATATTTTATTTTTCATATCCTGAATTGCTTTACTAACCCAATCTGGACTATCTCTATGTGACATCATCGCTTCAAAATCTTGAACTGGACTTGAATCCCCAATTTTTTCAACCTTAACAGGCTTGACAGCTAGAACATTGGTTGCATCTTGATAAATCTTTTCCTCATCAGAGCCAGAGGGTTTTCCCTGCAATAATAGCTTGCTTGATTTCTTCAGCTGCAATCAAGATCAGCTTGATCAATGCCCACGATCAGCTTGGCAACATTATGAGACTATTCTTGTGATGGATGTTCTCAGAAATACTCACCCTTGGGTTCTCCTTAAGTTCAAAGCTCTTACTAAATGCATCAATTACATTTTTCTTTTCAGAAAGAAGATCTGGATCAGCTTCAGTAATTGCTTTGAGAGTTTCATCCAGTGGAGGCACAGCTGCATTTGGATGCTTTGACTTCATTTCAAGATGACGATAAAAACGCTGAGAAACACAACACTTCCATCAGTTTCAGTCAGGAAATTACCACCACCTGTGCAGGTGAGCAGGGAAGGGCAATTGGCAATAATTCAACATACAGGCACTAGTTGTCTTATTTAACAATGCCATACAAATATCTGTAAGCATACAAATCAATGAAGGTGCTCATATAAAATGAAAATTGCAGAAACACACATGAGATATCACAAGATAGGTCATGGTTTTCATTTTAGTTCTCATATATAAGCACATCAAGGACTTACTCGAAAAAATAAACATATGCTAAACAGAATCACATCAAGCTGGGGTGCACAAAATTTATGCAGCCTAATACCTCCAGAATGGGATTTGGTGTGAAGTCAGGCAGTAGAGCTTCCTGTTTGGCAGATGGTGCAAGGTCAAGCATCTTTACAAGGTTATCTGCAGCCTCTTGCTGCTGCTCATTCGGCTGCCATGAAGCTGGAAAACTGCTGAAAGATGGAAATTGAAATTCTCGGACATCCTCGGCAAAAGGAAGTACATTGAAGTAAAATGAATCAGGCTGCCCAGCAAACCAGAAAACAATTCACAATGGTAACTAAACTCAAAACAATAACCAAAAGCAAGGTGCAGAGATAAACAATGTGATGCTGAGGCACCGAAACAAGTAGTAAAACCCACAGTGCTGTCTTTCTCAGATATGTTGGGTGTCAAAACACCCACAACAACACTCCCTTGTCCTTGTCTCCAGACACATCGCAAAATTGCAACCTTATTCATTTCCTTCATTGCTCTAGCTAAAGCAGAAACTGCAAGAGCAGCCCTTGCATTGCCTGGTTCAGGAATAAAGATGTTGACATCTTTCATGTAGTAGTGGCTTTTGATTACATGTATATCAGGACAAGAGAAAAATATTAGGCAGTTTTTATTTTAACCCACGTTATCTAAACCAAACTATACAAAGCAGTGATTCTTTACCGCATAATGTTTGAAGCATCAGTAAATCCTAGAAGCTTCACACTTTTTTCTGGTTTGAATTTGACAGCATCCCACTCAGCAGATGATATTGGAACAACTTGTGGTCCATATCTGTAACCCTTAATTCTTTGTTCTGGAGGAACAACCTTATTAGGATCTTCCACACTTTTGTACTCATAATCTACCTTGACTTCGTGCGTCGCAAATCTGTCAGTTGAAGGCGCTTTATCAGAATATTTCTTCAGGGTGGGAAATTTTTCCTCTGAGGTTTTTTTGTAGACCCACACCTGCTCGCAGATAATATGAACATAACAAACCTCAAAATATATATTCTAAAAATGTGGCTTGCAATAGTATTATACGCTAGAATTGAACATACAAAAAAACAAATAACTTCCCAAACATAGAACATGAGAAAGTTAAGTAGACAGAAACTGAATCAGATTAGGATTCAAATCACAGACAACAAGAGTGATCTAATGCTACATAGCCACTTAAATGGCAAGATTTCTTTCATGTTCAATTTAGAGTAAGATTTTGACTTGACAAAAAACATACAGAATTGTCATGCAGCAAAAAAGATAGGTATTGCCACTAAAAGCAAAAGCCTGTGTAGCCACCTTTTTCATTCAACAGAGTCTTACAGAGGTTGGTAGCCTCAAATGCCATAGATTCCAGGCATATTGGTGTTGAACAGTGGGTGTAGCATGTGTCACTGGTTTGTGGCAAGACAACACAAAAACAGCATCAGCCCATTGTTTAATGAGTACTTCAATAAAATACAAGCCTGCGGAGGTTCCAATGAGTTTGATCAATGTAGACATGAGGGAAAGACTCCACCTCCAACTAATAACTGTTTTAACAGAATTCACTTGGCTGCTAAACACATATAACCTTGATGAGAAGGGACACTACTATGTTAGCCTAAATAGGGTTGACACCCCCTGGTTTGGGTTAAATGCCCATATAACCTTGATGAGAAGGGACACTACTATGTTAGCCTAAATAGGGTTGACACCCCCTGGTTTGGGTTAAATGCCTAATTTGAGCTGCTAGAGACACCGGCAATCATCCAGCTTCCCTTGCATGCTTCACTGACACCATAAAAGTGTTACTGAGCCAGTCTCTTTATAGCTGATATTAGCTATTTAAGATGACAAGTTATTGTCTACTATGGTAAAGTTGTGCTGCATACAACAATCAACATGCGCCATAAATGTAAATCCAAAACCTTGGACCTCTCGTATGCTCCCACAGTGCAGCAGAGAGGTTTGGATGACCCAGTTCAGTTGTAGACCTTATTAGTGAATCCCCCAAAAAGCTACTGATAGGTGTAATAAGGGAACATTTACATGAGCTCAATCTCATGCATCAAACATATTCAAAATGAAAAATGGTCAAACAAAGTGAATATCCAGAAATATCTTTAATGATAAATCAAAGACTTCACCTTAATCTTCATCTTGGACCCAAGTTCAAGATCACCTCTGAATATTGTTACTGGAGATATATTTCGTGTTTTAACTGCACCTAACAACGCAATTGGACTCTCAACATACACGGCCTTAGCAAATGTTTTCTCTGAGAAAATATTCAGCAGCCGATCATTTTCATCCATTATTCTTTGGTCTCCAACCCCGCTTAATCTTCCCCTCACAATAACACTTTCCATTTTCATTCCATGTGCACTCATTTGAGCCGCAATAGTGCCCACTTGATCTTCCTTGGTCCCTTCACAGGAATCTTTAATAGGGCACAGTGCATTTGTAATAAGACACAGACGCTTTTTACCTTTGTTTGTTGCTTGATACTTCTTTATCAGCATATCCATTCCAACAACAATAGCATCAAGATCTACCAAAGTTAAGTACTAAATTATCAAGCATAGATCAGATTAACAAAGAGAAAAAATGTAGCACCGTACATATTATTGGACTAAACAAAATGAATCAAGACAGTTCTCTAATAATGATGCACGCACATGTAATATGAAAGATTTATTTTAAATATTCATCCAGAGTTATCAAAGCTCGCTCCATTCTCTATCTGAAAAGAAATTCCCTTGGATGAGCTTAGAAAATAAAGAAAATGACCCCTTCTATTGAGCTCAAAAGGCAATGCCAGGTAACAGAAGGCAAACACTAATAACAAAAAAGCAGTAATACACCTAAACAGACCATAAACTTCCAAAACGCAATGCCATGAAACAGAAGGTGAACACTAATAACAAAATTGCAGTAATACACCTACTCGGAGCATAAACTTCCAAAACAACTAATATAGAAAAATCCAGTGGATACAATCCCCATCTAAGTTTCCTCGAGGGAGCTCTTGAAATGCATCAACAAGATCTCCATCAACAACTTTGATATTTCGTAAAACGACAACATGCTCGTACCCGCCTACTTCTTTCGTCAGCTCATTGTCAGTCTCTGAGAATTTTAAGAGTATAAAAAAATAAAAACCAGCATAAGCATGAAAATCCGTAAAACAGACCCTAACAATATAAAAAATAAGCAGAAACCAATAATCAACAAAGTATATGAAATCAATATACCTTGAGTCCCGAAAAGAACAACTCCAACCTCGTCGAATTTTCCATAAATCAACTGCGCATGAGAAACAGAGGAGAAATTATCAATAAGAAACAACAAAAGGACCATAACTGACCAAAATTGGATTAATTTGCGATACCTTTTTCTGAATAAGCATGGAGCAGACTTTTTTAATTTCAGGAAGAGCATTGTGCATTGTTGGACCGACATCGAGTAACAGCACCAATCCTTCCTGTTTACATGATCAATAAATAAATTAACTCACTATAATATAAAACCCTAACAAAGGAGGGGGGAAAGATAAGTACCGATCAAAACTAGCGAGTGATGAGATTATTACCTTGTTTCGAGCCATGAGAGAGTGGGAGAGAGCAAAAGCTTGCTGTCGAAGCTGAAAATGGCAGAGTGACTGTAAACTCTTTTTATTAGTTTTGAAAATGGCTTGACGGTACTATAATCTGCTGCTTTTTTGCTTACTTAATTCCCGCCTCGGGTTACCAAGGGGCAGGGACTATGGGCCTGTGGCCGTGGATTTCATTTACAGACGGAAAGAGAGGGGGGGTTAGAAGCCCGAAATATTTAAGGCCTTGTCTGATTAGCCCTTTTTAAAAAAAATATATAATTAGCCCATTACACAATAAACTGCCAAGTATCTTTTAGTTTGAGATTGTTTTTTAAAATATATTTTATTTATAAATATATTAAAATAATATTTTTTATTTTTAAAAAATTAATTTTGATATCAACATATGAAAACTATCTAAAAACACCAAAATTTTGAATTTAAAATAAAAAAATATTTTTTTTTAAAAATACTTTAAAAATATAATATCAAACTCCTCATCCAACAGCAACTAGAGATGCAAATTTCAACCGCAATCGATAGACACTAAGACAACTATTAAAAATATTTAGATCTAGTTGAGGTTGAGGTTTTGGTAAAACTTGAAGTTAAGCTGGATATGATTATTCACATGTTCAATCTAAATTCAAACAAGAATTTAAATCTAGCCTCATTTTTTAAAAAACAAATACACACACACACGTCAAACTATTTATATATTCAACAGTATTAAATTATAGCATTTAGCTCCGGATTATAAATACTTGACGGGTACTACAAACCTAACTAAGTGAAATTCAATCATCAAAAATTCATACCCATTTGGATTTGGGTAAATTTTGAATAGTTATTTTAGTTTTAGACTTGGATATAAATAGTGCAAAATCCAATCCATGATGTGTTGTCATCCACTGCTAAAATAAATGCTCTTTATAAGTTTGAAGGGTAGGTAATGTTTGGAAGTAGGTGTTAATACATGGGAGGGTGGATGCGCAGGGAAAAAAAATTATGTTTTTTTTTCCCAAAACGTAACGTTCAAAGAATCGATGTTTCTCATTTACATGGAAATGGCCGGGTTTTTCTACACAGATGTTTGTTATGGTGTTCTAAAAAAAAATTGTTTTTATTTTAAATTATTTTTTTTATAATTTTAAATCATTTTTTATGTTGATGATAAAAATATTTTTTAAAAAATAAAAAATAGTATTCTGATGCATTTTTTGAATAAAATATTTTTAAAAACAACTTCAATCTGTTACGCCCAATGAACTTTAGTGACAATTGAAATTATGAAATTGGAATGTGTTTCTGGCAATTCAAGGAGCCAGGGCCTCCAGTTGAGAAATCTCAATGTGTTGAATGTGATTGATACCTCTCATTCCTTTTTCTTTAACTTAAATAAACAGTAAATACAATATGGTACCCGTAGTTAACTACCCACTTAACCACTAACACCATTACATAATAAACTACCCATTAACATATAACTGCTGACATCAAAATAAATAAATAATTGCAGAATTGAATTAAATAGATAATTGCAGAATAGACCCTAAATTAAATGATAATTGATTGTTGCTCTTAAACTTAATAGAATTGCACTCTGCCCCCCATATATATACGTTGACTAGGGTTTGGCCTTCGGCTTGTAACACAATCTCCTCCTTCAGAAGAGCTCGCCCACGAGCTCTGGGTAAGTTTGTCTTAATTCCTCTACATCCATCCAAGTAGCGTCCTCCCTGTCAGCTCCTTTCCACTGAACTAGTAACTCAACCCCAGCTCCCTGTCCCTTCCGCTTGATTCTCCTCTCCAATATCATTTCTGGTTCAGGCTTTAGGGTTCCGTTTTCCATAACCTTGGGTAAACTCGGATTAGGGTTCACACGGTCGCCAATCTTCTTCTTAAGGCAAGAAACATGAAACACGGGGTAAATCTTCGACTCTGCAGGCAGATCTAACTCATAGGCGACGGTACCAATTTTCTTTAGGATCTGGAATGGGCCAAAGTATCTTGGCGAAAGCTTCAAGTTTTTTCTCATCGCGACTGTGACCTGTCGATAAGGTCGAAGCCTGAGGTACACCCAGTCCCCCACTTCATATTCTCTCTCTGTTCTCTTCTTGTCTGCATATAGTTTCATCCTGACTTGAGCTTCTTGTAGGTTTTCTCGGGCTAAGGCTATGAGATGCTCGCGGGTCTTCAATTCCTCATCCACAGCTTGAACTGCCGTGGTTCCTGGTTCATACGGCAGTAATCGTGGTGGAGCTTGGCCATAAACGAGCTCGAAGGGGGTGAAACCTGTGGAGGAATGCTCGGAGGTGTTGTATGCCCACTCAGCTAAGGCTAGCCAGCTGACCCAATCTTGTGGCCTGTCACTGGTAAAACATCGAAGGTACCCTTCTAGCCACTTATTCATCACCTCTGTTTGACCGTCAGTTTGCGGGTGGTAGGCTGAACTCATTAGCAATTTTGTTCCACTGATTTGAAAAATCTCTTGCCAAAACTTGCTTGTGAATATTGCATCCCTGTCACTTACTATACTGCGAGGTATTCCATGTAGTTTAAATATGTTATCCATGAATACTCTAGCTACTGTGGCTGCTGTGTATGGGTGGGCTAGGGGTATGAAATGACTATATTTACTCAGTCGATCCACAACCACTAGTATAACACTGTATCCTTTGGACTTAGGCAGCCCTTCAATAAAATCCATGCTGATGTCTGTCCAAATTTGGTTAGGTATTTGTAGAGGTTGTAGCAGCCCTGCTGGTTTTAGGTTCTCTGTTTTATTCCTTTGGCAGACCTCACATTCCCTTATGAATCTCCTGACATCCTTCCTCATTCCTTCCCAGAAAAACTCCCTCTTGAGTCTGCTATGGGTTTTTTGTGACCCATTATGACCCCCTATAGGACTACCATGGAAATGGTGTATGATCTGCTCCTGCTGCTCCTTAAGAGTACCCAAGTGGAGCCTCCCTTTGTAGAATAGAAACCCTCCTCTATACTGGTACTTAAGTGAGTCTAGTTCCCCCATCTGATGTTGGCTGAGTAGCTGACTTAGCTGAGGGTCTTGGGTGTAGACTTGATGAAGAGCCTCCCACCAAGTACCTTTAACTAGACTGAGTGCCTTGACCTCTCCTTGGGTATGATTTGCCACTGTGTTGATGATTTCTGCCTGTTCTGGTATCCTAGAAAGGGCATCAGCTGCCTTGTTGCCCTTGCCACTTCTGTATTCCACAGTGAAATCGTATCCCAGCAGCTTAGTTATCCATCTTTGTTGGAAAGAAGTTCCCACCTTCTGCTCCAGTAAGTGCTTAAGGGCTTGCTGGTCAGTCCTAACAATGAACCTGTATCCCAGCAAGTAATGCCTCCATTTTTGTACTGCCAACACAAGAGCTAAGAACTCTTTTTCATAAGTAGATAAAAATAAGTTTTTACCCTTTAGTGCATGGCTTAAGTAGGCCAAAGGCCTTCCTTCCTGCATAAGAACAGCTCCCAAGGCATCTTTTGATGCGTCACATTCCACCAAAAAAGTTTTAGAGAAATCAGGTAGAGCAAGGACAGGGGGTGTTACCATAGCTGTTTTGAGTTCTTGGAAGGCTTGAGTGCCCTTCTCAGTCCAACTGAAGGAATTTTTCTTCAGTAAGGCAGTTAGAGGGGCTGCCATAGCTCCATATCCCTTCACAAATCTTCGATAGTACCCTGTTAACCCCAAAAATCCCCTCAAAGCTTTAAGATTTCGAGGTTCAGGCCACTCTAGCATCACTGAAATCTTGGCAGGATCTGCCTTGACTCCTTCCTTAGAGATCACATGACCCAAATATTCTACTTCCCGACATGCAAACACGCATTTGGACTCTTTAGCATATAATTGATGGTATTGTAGGACTTCTAGGACTGTCTTGAGATGCCCTGCATGCTCCTCTACTGTTTTGCTATAAACCAGTATATCATCAAAAAAAACAAGCACAAACCTTCTGAGATAAGGTCTAAAAATTCCATTCATCAGTCCTTGGAAAGTGGATGGGGCATTTGTGAGGCCAAAAGGCATCACTAGAAATTCATAATGTCCCTCGTGTGTGCAAAAGGCAGTCTTAGGCACATCTTCAGCCTTCATTCTAATTTGGTGGTAACCAGACCTTAAGTCTAATTTTGAAAAGAACTCAGCACCATTAAGTTCATCCAATAGTTCAGTAATATTGGGGATAGGAAACTTAGCTTTAATAGTGTCTTTGTTGAGGGCTCTGTAGTCGATGCACATCCTCCAACTCCCATCAGCCTTCCTCACCAGTAAAACTGGTGATGCATAGGGGCTCTGGCTAGGCTGAATAATTCCAGCCTTTAACATCTCCTTGACAAGCTTCTCGATCTCTTCTTTTTGGTAGTAAGGATACCTATATGGCCTAGCATTGGTTGGCTTAGCTGCTGCCTGTAATTGTATCTGATGATCATGGCTTCTAGGAGGTGGTAGGCCTTTAGGTTCATTGAATACTGTGTTGAATTTCTGCAGGATAGCTTGTATGGCTGGTTCACTAACTATTTCCCTTGTTTTCCCTTCAATTGCTGTTAACTGCAACCATATACCCCTTCCTTCTGTGATGCTGATCTTGCTTAGGTTGTACCCTTCCTCTATGTCTCTATCTGGTCTTTTCAAACCTTGCAAGAAGAATTCCTCTCTTCCCATATAGAATCTCATACTTAGGTCAGCAAAGTTCCATCGAATAGTCCCCAAACTCCTCAACCAATCCACCCCTAACACCACATCACACCCTCCTAGTGTTAATACAAATAAATTAGTAACAATATTACACTTCTGCATTGCTATTGCTACTGATTTACAGTGTCCATGACAGGAAAGAGTATCCCCATTGGCAACTTGAACTGCTAGGTTGCTCTCTTCTATTGGCAATTTGATTTTTTTTATTAGACTTCTGTCAACAAAGTTGTGGGTGCTTCCAGTGTCGATGAGAATTATGACTACATGCTTACCAATTTTCCCAATCATCCTCATGGTTCTTGGAGATGGTGCTCCTGCGATTGCATGTAAGGAAATTCTCAGCAATTCAGCCTGTGATTCTTCAGGTATTGCCTCTATTTGGTTGATACTCTCATCTTCTCTCAATTCTTCTTCTTCATCGAATTCCATACCCTCCAGTAGGTATAGCCGTGGTCTGTTGCATCTATGTCCTGCTTGATATTTTTCATCACAAAAGTAGCATAATCCCTTCTCCCTTCTCTCTTGCATTTGATTTGGGCTAATTCTTTTAACAGGATAAGGACTCCTTCTATTGTTTGTAGGTTCAAATCTGTGGGGTGCTGGTAGCCTCAGGATTGGTGGTGGGGGTCGGCTTATGGTGTTTTGTATGGGTGCTTTGGGTGGTGTTTTGAATGTGGGGTTGTAAAGGTTACTTTGTGTTGGGTTATGTCGGTATGGGTATTGTTTTCTACTCACTTCTTCTTCTTGCAGGCGTGCCAATCCGAAAGCAGCGGCAAGGGTGCTGGGTTTGAACATGGTGACAGTGATGCGCAACTCATCTTTCAAACCACTTAAAAAGGTACTGATGCGAAACTCCTCACTTAAACCACTGATTTTGTTAGACAAAGTCTCAAATTCAGTCTGATAGTCTTCTATACTGCCCTTTTGCCTCAATTTGGTGAATATTCCGACGGGATCTTCATAGGCTGAAGGCCCAAATCTGATGCGGATTGCTTCCACAAACTCCTCCCATGATGCTGTAGGACTTGATTCCTTCAGCCAATAAAACCAAGTAAGTGCTTTCCCTTCCATATGAAAGGAAGCAATCTCCATTTTATGATCATCTGGGGTCTCAAAATAATTGAAGAACTGTTGTGCTTTCAGAATCCACTCGTTGGGATTTCCCCCATCAAAACGAGGAAAGTCCAGTCGCAAGGATCGAGCTTGAATTCCTCCATGCCCTTCAAACAATGGATTAGCATGAATTCTAGTATTCTGGGAAGTTCCTTCTCCTGAATTCCTTCTGTTGGTGTCCTGTACTAAGCTGTCATAGCTTGATGCCAAATTGTTGAGCTGTTGCAGCACTTTCTCCATAAGCAAGCCTTGCTTGGATTGTTCTCCCGTTAGAACTGTTGTAACATCTTGTAGTTGTCTTACAGTTTCAGATAATTGTGTTAATCGAGTACCTTCAGCCATGTCGCGGGAACGCGGCTCTGATACCACTTGTTACGCCCAATGAACTTTAGTGACAATTGAAATTATGAAATTGGAATGTGTTTCTGGCAATTCAAGGAGCCAGGGCCTCCAGTTGAGAAATCTCAATGTGTTGAATGTGATTGATACCTCTCATTCCTTTTTCTTTAACTTAAATAAACAGTAAATACAATATGGTACCCGTAGTTAACTACCCACTTAACCACTAACACCATTACATAATAAACTACCCATTAACATATAACTGCTGACATCAAAATAAATAAATAATTGCAGAATTGAATTAAATAGATAATTGCAGAATAGACCCTAAATTAAATGATAATTGATTGTTGCTCTTAAACTTAATAGAATTGCACTCTGCCCCCCATATATATACGTTGACTAGGGTTTGGCCTTCGGCTTGTAACACAATCACATTTAAAACATGCAAAGCTTATTTAGTGAATATTGACATATCAAAATTACCTAAAAACATCAATTTTTCAATTTACAACAAGAATTGAAAATAAGTTTTTTTTTTTAATATTTTAGAAATACAATGACAAACATTGTACCGTTAAGTTAGAAAGCTAGTTAACTATACAGCAATATATATATATATATATAAAATCATGCATTTATTTAATTTAAAGAAATGATTCTCACACACACACACACATATATATATATAAAGTGGCTATTGTCTGTGGATTTTATTTTATTTTTACATGTATATATTTAATTAGTTGAACCTTGAAACTCATTGTTGCTAGAGTTATAAAAACAGAGATACTATAGAACCTTTAAATACCAGTATATATCTATATCTATATATATATATATATATATATATATATATATTGTTGATGAGTAGATATTTTTTTTAATTTTCATGTAGACTATCTATGAGATAAGACAGGAGAATAACAGATAAATTTATAATCCTAATTAAGAGATGAATTAACATGACGTTTTATTTTATATTATTCAGTTGGTGAAATAATCACCAACGATACCAGATTAAGCATCCACATGAACATAATTTATTCACATGAGTGCATGAATAAGACCCTGTTTCTCACGGTAAGGAATGATCTTTCACTGAATCTTCGTTCCAGGGGCTGGAGATTTCGCTGTTTTCATGGCTTGAAGTCGCATCACCTATCACTTCATTCTCACGAGTCAGTGGTGGAGGCAGACAAAGTACGTAGCATTGTTCAGAGCATTCTGTGTCGTAATCGCAGTTCCTGAAGCAATCCGAGCAGTCACCGGCAGCACTCACACTTGCACGGGACACGATCATCAGTATCAATAAAAAGGTGCTTATAATTACCCTAACACCTCTCGCTTCCATCTCTCTAATTCACACAATCAGAAGTAAAACGCTTTCCGGCCCACTCCTCGCCTCGGATATTAATAGGCGTATGCTTGCTTCACACTTTTTGGACACCACCCCGGGCTGACGCTTATTTGTAACCAATTATATACACGGGCTCCTCTGTTTCAGTGGAATCTACTATTACTCGCGGTAAATAGCAAGTTATATATGGTTTATCCATGGAAAATACTTTTAAAATATAAAAACAAGCAGCCTCTCTCTCTATTCACATTCAATAACGATCTGACAAGCTCCAATCTTTGCAAAGAATCATTGCTGACTTCGAATGCGGTAGGATGCCAACAAATCTTGATCAAGCAAAGTATCAAGAAATCATTTAGTTTTAAAAATAATAAAGTTTTATATGCTGCACTAAGAAAAAAGTTCCATGTTGCTGGTGATAACAGTGGGGAAAAAAACTGATTGCAAAAGAACCAGTCAGCATTACTATCGTGTCCAGCTACAAAGAATCATATCTTAGTTTCAGAGAGCATCGTTGATCCTACCCACGATGCACCTCCTTGGTACGTGTTGTTCTAACTGGAATGTCAACAAAGAAGTGGCAATGGAAGAGCTTCTTGTTCTTGATGTGGTAAAGTGTCTATACAAAGTCAATGACCTTGGCGTTCACTGCAGGCGTTGAGGGCAAGTTACTTGACCATACAAAGGAAACAATAAGCACATCAAAAGGCAAATTGGTAAGAAGGAGCGAAGTACATACTACACCCGTGCTCGGTAAAATGGTGAAGCAGGATCGATTATCTATCTCCGAAAACCCATTTTAAATATCAATGACCACATACGAGTAAAATTTATAAAATCCATATCTTTTTTTTCTTTTTGTAACTGGGGTGTCTAGGCATTATAAAATCCATTTTTTATAATGACAAAATAAAGCTTTCAACATTGCAAAATATCCATGAACTAGGAAATGAAATTGTTCTAGTTGATGACTAATTTTGAAGTTACATTGCAATGGGAAAGATCATGACAAAAGAACCACATGGTAAATGACGACCACAAGTGTTTGATGCACTTCCAACTTCAACTTCTAGCAAGTCCAGCAGCGTGATTTTAATGGATCAATCTTTTCTGAGCTCCGCGTATTCACGACGAATACCATCAGCATTTACAATGACAATTTCAAGCTTGTCTCCCTGAGAAAAAAAAACATGATATGTTAATGAGTATGGTAAATGAATTAATTAACATGTGCTTGAATGGGTAAACCTAATAGCAGCCTGCCCCATCTTTTCCTTGTGTAGAAGTAATAACTCAGAGAGATGGAGAGAATCTTTCCTTGAGATACTGGATAAATTAAAGGGAAAGAAAGAAGAAGCACTGATTTAAAGAGAAAAAAATGAATAGGAAACAGAAATTTACAGTGTATATATCCCTCTCTGTTGCAGATGCAAAAACATCTTTGACCACATCAATAGCTTCTGCCTCGGTTAGTGGAGTTACAGCGTCCTGCAGAATCACAAGTTTTTTACACAACCAGATAAAAGATGAAACACCCAGAACAAAATGGATAAAGAAACAATGTTAGACAGGAGGACATACCAGCGCAGGTAATAAAAGCGGGCTGGGGGACTTCAGTTGGTTATCCAGCACAGGCATGATGAGTTTAGCACCAGAACCTTGGGCACTATACCCAACCTTCTCATAGGAACCGACAGCATCATAAGTGTAAACACAGCCCTTTCCTACAGTTTAAAATAAGAACAACAATTCATTAACACCAACCAAAAGCTTAGAACTGCACTATGGACTTGTATAGCTAACCTTCCTCATCAAAGCCAACCAAAACATTGAAAGTATAATAAGGGAAGAAACGTTTGTAGTAGAGAGTGTTGGAGAGAAGTCGGGCCATGGCAGGGCAGCTCATCTGCTTGTTGTGTTGATGTTGATAGATCTGTTAAGTGATTAAGAATTTTGTTTTAGTTTCAGTGCCAGCAAGAAACCAATTTCTTTTCAATACAGCAAAATGATTAAACCACAAAATCACAGATATTAAAGGAAGACACACTTCCAGATAGTTCATTGTTACTTGAAAGTTTCAGCAGTACAAAATATCACCATTCGTAATAGATATATGGCAGACAAATTCCATTGCTCTCAATATCTCTCAAACAAGAACCTCTCCACCTCCTTCCACAAGGCAACTTTACAATTTTCAATATGGATTCTAATCCTGAAAAGATTTGGGACCAAATCATCCTCACACTCCACAACAAGCAATGAAAAATAACTAGCACCCTGGTAAAACTTACGAGTTTTACTTAAAAAGAAATTTCTCAAGATGTAGCAAGACTTCACAGGAATGGAAGAATGTGATCTCAACACATATCTAATCAAACACAGCATACTTCTAGTTGAATTCTGGAGGCAGAAAATTCAGCAGGACTAGAAGACTAGGTTGTTCTATCATTCAATCAATTAGAGTAAAAAAAAAGAATAAAAGCAAGTTGATTAAATATAATTAACAAGTAACGTATCGTTGTAGTTTTCATGAAACCTCACCAGGTGCTTAGCACCCAACACCTTTTGCAGGGCTCTGACATCAGCTTGAAACCCTGAAGAGGCCATCAAACATTTGTCTGCACTGAGAGCAACAAAGCACACAAGTTAATGTTAGGGAGAGGAAAGAAACCTTTATTAACAGGCTGAGTAATGGATGCTTGTACTTGCAGGTCATTGTTAAAATTGATTCAATAACAAATCAACCTATCCAGTGACCACTAAATTCCACTCTTTCAATTTCCTAAATGTGTATGCAGGCATTGGCGATTGAGTGTACATATACAAGTTCAAAGACAGATATCTCTAACTTCGTGTTTCTCCTATTTACATCATGTAATAAACTAATCAAATGAAGTCCTCGGTGAATCAAACTCCCTAATTGAACTATTCTTACATTCATTTGATCCAACGATGAAAAGAAGCTCAATTCTTACACTTGCCCTTGTGTGAGGGGATGTGTGTACAATCAATCCATCCTTCAATGAAAAAGGCACGAAACGTTTTTCAAAAGTAAGATCAAATTCACATAGAGTAGTCTAGATCAGCGACTAATTTTACAATAGGGCTGTTAGCATTAGATATAAGTAAAACCCAGCTATAAAAAACCAAAATTTTCGACCAAAATTTTCACTGAGTACAGTCTAGATTCCCAGATGAGGAACAAAAAACAAAAATACCCTACACAAATAAAAGAATGAATAACAGAGAAAGAGATTAAGAAGACATACAGTTTATAGATTTTGGAGTAATCGCGAGTGAGAATATTGTATCCGGTAGACATTCTAGTATCAGCAGCGACAACACAGTAATCAGCTCCAGCAATCGCAACACAAGTCCTTCAAAAACAAAATAAAAAACAATCAAAATCAATAAAATAAACACACGCCACTCACTGAGAGAAAGAGGGGGAGGGTTACCCTCCATTAAAATCGTAGGGTTCAAATCTTGCTTGTTGCTTAGACATGGTGCGAGAGAGTGAGAGAGGTGTTAGGGCTTGTAGAGGATTAGAGTCTTCAAAGGTTAGGGAGAGCTATAAAGCTTTGGGTTTTATTTGTTTTAAGATCTCTTGCTGTTTCTGTCTTGCAGCGTACTTCAAAGATTTTTACTCTCGCCACTTTAACCTTTGGTTTCTTATTAAAAAAATAAAGGGATGTTGAAAATTTAGGAGTGATTTTTTTTAATATATTTATTTTTGATAATAGAATATGAAATAATTAGGAAATATTAAAAAATAATCTCAATGAAAAAATAAATAAATTTTGATGAAAAACAAGCTACTTTAATTCTAAATATGTTTTAGGAGTTGTGTGGTAGTGTTTTTTTAATATTTTTTTACTTTAAAATAATATGATTTTTTTAAAAACAATATTTGATATCAATATAGTAAAAAAAAAAAATATTATTTTTATATACTGCAGTACATACCTTTATTACATAAATATAATTATTTTATTATTTTATTTTGGATAAAGGGTATCGAACCTTCATATATTATGTCAAAGGGAATTAGCTTACGAATAATTTTATTTTAATTTATATTGAAGCCACGAAATAAAACAAAGTCATTCTACTATTATCTAGTTTAATAAAATAAATATTAATCAATACTGATTTATAAAGCGACAAACTTAAGATAATAGTAATATTTTTGCATGTTAAAAAAGCCCAATTTTTAGGTCTAGAAACTTGCACTTAATTTTTTATCCTTTTTTTCCATCCAAAAGCCATCAAACCTTCATAAATTATGTCAAAGTAAATATGTACTATGTTTAACACTATGTTTTAAAAAAAATATTTTTTTTAATTATTTTTTATATGTTTTTAATTTATTTTCAGATGTTGATATCTAAAATATTTTTTAAAAAATAAAATTATTTTAATATATTTATAAATAAAAAAAATTAAAAAACAAATTTAATCGCATTCCTAAATAGACAATCACACATAATATTTATATCATTGAATATACATAGAGAGAGAGAGAGAGAGAGAGAGAGAGATCATTGAATCGGAACGAGCTTAAAGAAGGGAGGACCACTACTAAAATGGGTCCCATTCTCTTTTGAAGCTGGATGTCCAGCTTTGGGGGGAGCGAGTAGAGTTCAAGAAGATGGGTTTAGACCAGTCCTTTTTAAAAGCCAGGCCCAAGATAGCTTCTCTCCATAGAAATATAGGGTAGATAATTTTATTTATTCCTCAATTTATTTCACTTGAATTTTTTTTTTAATTTGTATTTGTTTCCGAAACTTCATCAATATTAATATTTTTTTAATTTATATTAAATAATATTTTTTACAGAATAAATAATAATATTGAAAATTGATAATGCACTTTTCTAAAAAAAAATATATCATCAGTTAACTACGTGTTCCAAATACGGACGCATGCGTATATTTTACAACAAAAATTAAATATCATGGCATCAAATTCTATTAAATAAATATTATCTATAGATAAATAATTATTTAATTAAAGTTTCATTTATCTGCATCAGCACTCAAACGAAATCGGAATAATTTAAAGTTTTTGCAAACGTTTAGCATTTATATAGTCTATAAATATGGAATACGAAGATAATTATATCGATTTGAAAAATAGAGTGTCGCACTACAAAATTTAAATGCACTTTTAAAACATTAATCTTATCCTTCGATTACCATTTAATTATTTTCACTATGACCGGTAGTTGACACCATAAGAAATTATAAGAAAAACTAATAATTAGCATTATTTTAAAAAAGAAAAGGAATGATGAAGCGAGAGTAATTATTATATTCTTAGTAAATGTTCGATATAGCATATTTTAAAAATATCTTTTTGATTGAATATATATTTAAATAATTTTATTAGTTTTTTATATCAGTTAATTAAAGCTACCAGAAAATATTAAAAAATATATAAATTTAATATTTTTTCAGACTAAACTCACCTTTAAAATGTGTTTTAAATCGCAAAAATAAATATTTTTTTTCTAAATAGAAAGTATTTATAAATTCAAAAGGGAAGAAATATAATTAAAAAGAAGTCAATTATAAGTCCTGGACCAATAAACCGTGTAAATCCAGACAATAAGAGATTATATATTTTAGAATGTATTGGGGATTTTTTTGAAGTCTTTTTTTTTACTTGAAAATACATCAATTGAAAAAATATTATCTAAATAGAAAATTAAAAAATATGTATTAAGCAAAGACAAAAACACAAACGATAAAATACTTGAGTTCTATCTTGTAAGTTTTGGGTTAATTTTATAAGAATCTGAAATAACCGAGGTTTTATTCATTTAATCGTATCCAAAAAAAAAAAAGTGATTTTTTCACAAATCCAAAAATAAATAAATCCTCAAATTAAGAAGGCTAATTAAGGCAACAGCAATGGGGTTTCTTCTCTTTCTTGAATGGCTGTGCAATACTATATTACTCGTGTAACTCACTGTCTTTATCGGTTATAAGGTATGTTCTCATTGAGTGAATATATATATATATATATATATATATATATATATATATATATATATAAATTTAAAACATAAAACAAACAAGCTCTCAATCTTTCCTTGGATAATTCATTTTTTTCCTCTACTCGGTCCTCAATCCTTTTGAATTTTCTTTTGATTGCGTGGTACCACTTCCATGGATAATCACACGGCACCCATTTTGATTTAATGATTAAGGAACTAAGCAATAACCTAAAATTATAGTTTTATGAATAAAATAAAATATATCAATTTGGTGATATTTAAATAGAATAAGTGTTCATTTGAAATTATGATAAAATCTACTTTTCAAATTATTTTTCAAGTATGATATAAAAAAATTATATTAAAAATTACTTTGATATATTTTTAAATAAAAAAACGCCCTTATAATATTATTAAGCACACACTAACTACATCTAAACTAATCTGCGCCTGTTATTCCAGTTGGATGAACACCTAATATTCATTCTATTTGAGAAAACACACACACACACACACATATATATATATAACATAGAATTATCAACCAATGGATGCTTTATCTGATATATTTTCTTTTAAATATCATGTAAATACCGAGCAGCAGATGTGTAAATTAATTAATAACTAGTGGGTGGAAAACTCCTATAAGGATCTGGGCAATTGAATGGACCGAATTTTTGTGTTTGCAAAGAAATATTGCCACAGAACAGATTAATGAAGGATTTTAGTGCGTAGAACAATGACATGCTAATCCGAAATCACACAACTGGTCAAGTCACAAAACATTTGTCTTTCTACGTTTCATTCCTTCTGTTGCGGCACATGGTCTTGGCAGACCTCGAGGCTGATAATATGGAGTTTATATATGATACAAACAAGCTCCCCCCCGCCCCACCCTCCGAAGGGCTTAGAATGCTTAGTGTTTTTCACAGGCAATTTTCTTTTCCGTACAAGATTAAAGGGAGAATAGAAGTTCAAATTTCTTAGTTGTTTCATTGCTTCAAAAGTGGGTGATCGTGAGGAACAATTTAGATTTACCACTATATATGTATTTGATCAGGATACACATCACCATTCAATGGCATAGTTGGAAAATATTCAGGTTCCATGCTACTAAGCCTACACTGCAATTCGTTACATGACTTGTAACTCCATGATCAGGTGCATGCAGAAGAAACATTAAGTTCAAGCTTTGACATCTTTAAGAAAAGGCTGTACAAGATCATCTGTCTGGTGACTCTTTTCATGGTTTCTACTGTAGAGTAATGTTATGATGAGAAGTAGTTCAGTAAACCTTGTAAATTGTGGACTTCTTTTGAGCAACTCGGCTGTTGATCACTTAGTTATTGATTCTTCTTCTGTGATTGTGTTTCAGGTTGCTCTGGAATTTTCCTGAATTAATTGTAGATTAATCAAGCATCGGTACTGGTCATTCTGAGTTTCACCTGCTGCGAGTCCCTATACTATGTTACTTGCCGATCTTTGCAGGTTTCTTTTGTTCGTGGGCAGACAAAGATACAAATCCTTAAAATAATAAATTGATTTAGTCGGCCTTGTAAAAATAGTATTTTCTAAGCATTCAGTAAGGATATAATATTGTTGGGCAGACTCATTTAGAGTTTATATTTGCAGTCTCTTGTGTTTGTATTTGTTATTTCTGCTATATTTAGTTTCTATTTGCAACGTCCACTAAAACTAAATTAAAGCTCAAAATAAATAATAACAAAACTCAACTAAATTTTCAAATTATTTACACCGAAAAATATAAGAGAAAACCTAATCTCTTAATGATTTAGGCTATCTTCCATCGCCTAGCCTATGATTATATGTATATATGTTTTCCATTATATTGTTAAAGAATAATATAAATTATATTTTGAGATTTTATTTAATAATTTAAATTTTTAAATAAAAGTATTCCTTGACATAGTATCAGAGTCTTGTTAACCTAGCGGTTACGAGTTTAAATTTCATCACGTTCATTCTATTTGATAAAAATCAAATACAAAGTAATGTGAATCCATATAAATTTTAAACTCAAATGACTTTCATTCGAGAAGATATTAAAAAATAATATAAATTATTTTTTGAGGTTTTATTTAAAAATTTAAATTTTTAAGTGAGATATTTTATTAATTTTAATATACATGACGATTATATGTATAAATATCTTTAATCGGCTGTAACCATCGTGCATGTGATATTGTTTATAGGCACTCTTTTTAATTAATTAGATTTTTTTAGTTTATTATTTACGAAGTTCTACCGAGTCTCATGGATTTTTTCAATTTATTTATATAATTTGCAATTTTAAAACATCTGGCAGGGTTATTTAGAAGGCTAATTAGTTAAGAGAAAAAACTATGAACGTTTGGTAAAACCCAACGTCACTCCTGAACTTTATTTTGATCTCTTGTACTATCGGGTCAAATCAATTGACTATGGAAACGGTCAATGCAACCTTATCAGGTCTGTTTTTAACCTACCAAAGCAGCCATTTGTTTTCAGGAGAGGCCTATAATTTCAGGGGAGAAAATTAGAGAAACAAAAGGTCGAGGACTAAGCTGGATTTGAGCTGAAGTTCAAGGGGTGTTTTCACCAATTAGCCTATTCAAATTCTTAATGTGTGAATAGAGCAGGCCGATAAATCACAAGATTGCACACGTATGAACTTGTTTATCAGGATCAAGGAAAGAGCCGTCAACCGGTTCTTCGCTGGGGAACAAGATAGAGAGAGGAGATTATTATTTTTTATTTATGTTTTCATAATCAAGTTCTTAGAGGGCTTATTTGGCATTTAGCACTAATGAAGGATTTAGATGCTAATTATTTTAAGTTCAAAATGCCTTTTTATTGATGACTCGAATGGTTTTTTCCTGCTGACAAATGCCAAACCTACCAGGAACACCTTTAAATAAATTATATAGTCTGTTAGGCCTATTCGTTCTGAAAATTTAAAATATATGGGGTCCTTTTTCTTGCTTGATGTCTCTTTGTGCACAAGGTAAAGTGCTTCGTTTTGGCTATTGCAGCTTCAATTCTGGCGTGGGGGACGTAAGGTTGCGAGGTGGCATAAAAATTATATGATCACTAGGAAGCCAACGGATGCAAATCCATGGAAATTTGTAAGAAAATGTTCAAAAATTAATGAGACAAGACGTTTGTGTGGCTAGGCAAGGACAAAACAGAAGTTCATGTTGCTCAATTTCTGTCTGGATCTGAGCATCTTTTTGGCTCTAAACTGCCCAATAAATCCAACAATCAGCAAAATCCACAGTCTGACCTTTCGATAGCATGTACTGTATTTCAAAAATGTTTTTTTTTATTATTATTTTAAATAAAATTAATATTTTTATGATTTTAGATTGTGTTAAATATATTTTTTAAAAACAATATTTTAATATATTTATGAAAAAAAAAAATTTAAAAAATAATTATTTAACTAAACTTCCAGTCGGTTGCTGTATTCTTTTCAGCTGCTGTCAAGTTTCTTTGTTTATTTGGTATGAAAATGAGCCCGTCAACATATTGCTAGTTGATTGCAGACACGTCACCACCTTAATTCTCCCGCGTTTATCATTTCAATTGCAAATAACATCCGTAATTACTAGCTGGTAGGTTTTTCATATCTCATTAATATTCTTTCTCAAGTAATTAGAAGGAATCCCCTGATGCCATGCCTTAATATTTGTTGACGTCTGTTTCTTTAAAGTATTTTTCATTTAATAAAATATTAAAATGACATTTTTTAATGATTTAATATGTTGATTAAAAATAATTTTCAAAAAGTAGACAGTTTGAATGATAATAAATATCACAAAAATAGCTATTAAGAGGAGAATATCTTGGTTGAAAAATTAGCTGACGAGGGTTTCTTGATTTGCAATCCTACCATCTAAGAAGATAATGACCTAATTAAGCCATCCTCACTTGGGACGTAAACATGTGGACGTATTGCTGCCCTGTGAAACCCTAAACCTAACAGATCAAGTCTTCTATTATATATTATTTTGATTTGTTGCTTAGAGAACAATTAAATAGAAATCCTAAACACACAAAGGGTCTCCTGTTTTTTGGTTTTTCCGGTCTTTTTTTTTTTTTTTTTGGAGAAAGACGGCTAAAGTCTACGAAGCCTCTGTTTGGCTTAGCTTTTGCACCGCAGGTTTGCTGCGGTGCAAAATTTTTTTTTTTTTTTTTGAATAAAATTTAATTTTTTTTTTGTATGTTAGATTATTTTGATGTGCTGATGTCAAAAATAATTTTTAAAAAATAAAAAAATATTATTTTGATATATTTCGGCACGAAAAACTTTTTGAAAAGTTTTGAAAAGCAACCGCAACAGCAATCCCAAACACCCTCGAATTCTGATTGAGTTTGGAGGAAGGTTTTTTTCTAATTTAATTAAAGGAAAAAATTGTTCCAGTATCAAGTTCCGAAGCCATTGCGCCATGCATGTTTTTGAATTATGCCGGCTGAAATGATTGAAGAGACAAATTAAGTCGAAAAAAGAAAGGATAATCAAGATAAAAGCACACTATAATCTACAGAATATTTGGTTCTTTCAACACATATATACATACGCAATCATCATATGAACATGTACATGCAAATTCTTATGATTAGCTTACAGTCGTAACAGCGTCCATAGAAACACAACCATCAAGACTTGACAAGCACAGCCACCCTCCCCCGCCACTCTCCATGGCATCACCCATATTTACAATAAGGGGTGAGCAGGGAATGGGAGAGGGAGAGGGGGAGAGGCAAGTAGCATATATACAGCAGAATGGCAAATTCAAACTTTACATGCATGCCATTTCTATACATATCTGATTAACCAGCAGTAATACAAAGAAACCTGTCTCTCAGGAACTCTTCCCTCCTTTCCTGATAAACCTTTTCTATGAATCCCTCTATTTTCTTCTCCAATTCATTATCATATTCTTCATCTTCATAATCTTGATCACCTTTTGGATGATCACTAACACCATCATCCTCATTATCTTCGACATATCCATCAGAAACTTCCTCCTCGTCGTCAGTAAATTCTTGTATATCATCATAGCCATCAAAAGTACTATAGTTCTGATCATCTTCCTCATCTTCAGTGCCAGTGCTATCACAAACTTCAACTTCTTTTATTGTTTCGTCCATTTCATACACTGAAGGAGGAGGGATAGAAGAAAACGAGACTGGAGGAGGAGGGATGTAAGAAAACGAGTCCTCCAAATCTTCAACAGATGGCTTAGGTCTTCCTACAAAGATGGCGATAATGATAAAGTGGAACATGAAAAACAAAGTCACAAAGCTAGGTTTTGCCACGATGATGAAGTTATAGCTAGAGAAATGAAGCTGGGTTTTCCCCTTGGAGATTGAGAGTAGCAAAGAGAAGAGGAGACATATGAGCGCAGGTACTCTAACTCTCTCCATGCCCAACTGGGTTCTCTACTTGTATGATCTATCAATGTCTCGCTACTCTCGCCGTGTAGAGAAAAGTCTCTCAAGTGGCATTTTATATAGTCCTCTCGGGTACTTGATGACAAAACTTGTTTACTAAACTATAGTAAGAGGTTTTACCAAGAAGCTGCCCCAAGTCTAAAATAAATGGAAAAGGAGATTAGTAAATTACAAATGATCGATGACATGATTTTTATATTACCTTTGCTAGCCACTGTGTAGACGATGATGTATTTTCTCTAAATCAACAAGCTAGGCGTTGCTTTTAGGGCAAAGTCCAGGAAATTGCTCTGCCTTCTCTTGAATCCATGATTGCATATTTCTTGACTCTCAAGAGAACCATATAAGAAGATATTTGAAAACATTTTAACAAAAACAAAATACAAAGAAAATGATGTTTTACTGCATGAGCGTTTAGTAAGCAGTAAACCAAATTAAGTACGTTATTTTTTCAGAAGTGGGTTCCAGAGGATAATTTAACTAATTAATAAAAGATTGGGAAAAAAAAGGTAGCGATAAGAATAAAAGCTTTTGATTTCAAGATATGATTTATAATGAACCCAAGTCTTTATTAATTCTGCATGCCAGTAAGCTTCTCCGAAAGTCGGGGATCGATGGGGGGCCCTCAAATATATTTTATTACATCTCTTGACCATTTGTTTCGTTAATTCTGTAGTCATACACCTTTTCAGCTTAGCTTACCATATATTAAGACCAAGTTTACGTTTAATATAGCTTTTAATCAGAGTCCGTTTGCTATAACTTTTAACTTAGACTGAGCTTGTGACTAGTAGTAGTTGACAATATAATTTATAACCTAGCAGGAGGGAAAATTCACTGCCATCCTTTTTATATGTTGCTTTATTAAAACAGTAACATTTTTTTCTTTTTCAATTTTTCTTCTATCATATTATTAAATAAAAATATTTTAAGATAACATAATATTATGAATTGAACTTCATAATTATTTTGATTTATTTCATACAAGTTTATCGTGATCACAGAAAAATAAACCAAAATTGGGTTTGTGGCTTTTTAAGCATTACTTTCTTTTTATCATATTATTAAATTAAAAAATAATTCTAGAAAAATATAATTATTAAAAGTTATACTTCATAATTTATTTTTTGTGGGATTATCGTAGTTTTAGAAAAGTATTATAGTATTGAGCAGGTACTTTGATTTGCAGGGTGTCTTTTTTTATCATATAATTAAATATAAATAGTTTGAAGAAACAAAATTATTAAACTTGATATAATTCATAACTTACGTCACAAGTTAAATATATTAGCCTAGATTAACCCGAATTAATTTAATATATTATTAGTTTAATATAATTTGTTTAAAAAAATATCTTGAAGATATTTTAAAATTAAATTACATTTTTATTTATTTATTAAGAATTTTTAACCCTTCAAGCTAACCTAGTCATGCCAACAATTTAATTGATTATCAAGTTAAACAATAACAACTTGTACAAGGTTATTCTGAACGAGCAGGGAGCATAGCTGAGAGGTTTTAGATTTCACTAATTGAGTTAATTTTAATGATGTTAAAAAGAAATAATGGGAACCATCTAGTTTTGTTTAATGCTTTTGCTCCATAACGTAAAACCCAAAATCTTCATTGTAACTCCGGAGTTTTGGATTTTAACCGCTTTTGAATTGTTACCAAACAGTTTTTTTTTATTAGCTTTTAGCGCAAGAGCTCCAAAAATAAAGAAAAAAGGACCATGTTGCCAAACATGCTCTAGGTTCTAGGTCTAATTCACCAAGGCAAATACTGTTCAAGTCAGGCTGGTTTCCAATTCAAATGTCTTTACAACCAAGTACTCTACTCGTAACAAATCAAAGAAGCCTACTTTAGATTAGCCCTAGTAATCAGATATCCTGTCTGATCCCAGCGAAAAAGTATGCCATTCCTAACATCCTAGTTATTCCAGAAGAAATGTTCAATAAAACATACAGAGAATTTGATAAGAGGAGTAACTCGGACTCCAAGATGATCAATCGATACAGTCAGTAAGAGATGCTTGACTAGGCCTCCTGAAAACCTTCTGGCAATGATAAGTTGATATCAGTTCCTGAGTTTCTCACGTCCTGCATGGAGTGCATGTTGGCCCAGTTTTCTCTTTGGAAGGGAGAGGAATTTTGCTGACCTTGTGGTGTACCCACACTTTCCTCTCTCTCTGCGATAGATGCGGGTATGGCTGGGGCCGGTGCAAGAGTTGCCGGAATTGGTATTGAGTTATTCTTCGGCTTCTTTGGTTTTTGCTCTTGATGATTTCCTGGTAGGAAACTGCCTACCACAACCTGATACCAAGACATTAAAGCAAGTATTTCAAGTCTTGTTCATTTCAACTTCAGATGTAGGGAAATGCATTATAGACCATGCGCAGGAAGCTGCATGTCTAGCTGTGGATGGTTTCATTTCACACCACATGCACCCACTTCTATTCATAATCGTGCAAAGGCAGTGAACAGATCAGTATCTATTTTGGTGCTTGACATTTGAATTCCAGTTGTGGAATTGGTGTCATCAAACCTTCAACCACTTCTTAGTTACCTCACCCATTGTGGGTACGTGGAGTTTCCCTCCTTTAATATCAAATGAATAGAAAAAAGAGCTTACCTGCACAGGACTAGCAGCCACTAGAAGTCCAGCAACGCTTCCCCCAACAACACGACCATCAGGGCTTGCCAAAGAGACACTCATCCCTCCCGATCTGCTCCTTGTTCCTTGAATCTCAGTAGGCATAAATGATCCAGACAGTGAAAGTATTTCAAAGCGACCCTATAAAATATAGAGGAGATTAAAAACTCTACACAGCAATTGAACCTAATGCAATGAATTTACTTTTTTTAAAAAAAAAAAGAAAAAAAGAGGAAAAAACGATTAAATTTCCAAATACAAATGTTTTACATTCTACACAGTAAAAAACCTCAACCAAAACTTGTCCTAATTCATTAATTAACCCAAGTTGAATCCATGTGGTATTTAGACTCTTGATGAATATCTGTCATCAGTCCTTTATGTTTTAGGATTTGGATAGTCAGCTTACACTTCTGTAAACATAAGGCCATGGTCTTCACCATTGCTGTGTGTGGTTTAGAGAAAGTTCTATTGTTGGGGCTTAGTTTCAGCTAGCAAGTTCTGTGAGTTTTAAATAAATTAGTATGCACTAATTGTGCAAGGTCTTAATTAATTAAAACCAACACTTAGACAAGCAAATTAGAAGTCAATACGAATGAAAATAGCTACCAAATCTCAGCTATTTCAACAAAATTGACCATCCAGCATCCATCAACTGTCAGAGAACGTCTCAATTTTAAAATAATATAAGAATATGCCTATCTTCAACAAGGTCCACTCTCTGGTGCAGCAACGAAAGACTACCACAAAAGTGCATTGATAGGTTACCCAAAGGAATGATCTTCAAAGCCTGCTCCATATTGCACACTGTATTATCAGAAAAGTCTAATGAACCTAAACTTGATTTCCCCCATATATAGGTAACCTTTTTACATTATATGGATTTTCTGAGTTCATAAGTTTCCAATAAATTATGAAAGATACCTTCTAACTATTCAAAACTAGTGCTGGTCCAATCACAGTTTCAAAATTCTCCAAATCAAATAAATTCTAAGACTTCCCAGCTTGCTAGAATCACTTTACCAAGAAAGAAAGAAATTTACAGAAATGTTGGCCTCGTCATCCTTTTAAGACATCCCATACATTTACAAAACCAAACCCATGCAAGTGTAAACTACTATGCTAGTCCACTATAAAGAAAGCCAAAACATTAACAAAACATGTTAAATTCTAAGAATTAGAAGACGCATTCATTTGGTAAAGTTAACATGTGTTATTCAGGAATTGGGATGGAATGAGAGAATGACAGACCTCATAAGTCAAAGTGCCCCCAGAAGAATCAGGTTGACGAAGTGTGACATTTGAAATTACTCCATTAGCTGATAGGATGCAAATGGCACGAGGCCCTTGTTGTGAAAATGATATAACCTTCATGGTAACATCCTTGAACAACCAAAAATGATTAAAAGTGAAGTGGTCTTTAAACAACTAGATGGAGATCACAAGGGAAGAAAATGGAACAATCATGTCGAATTTAATTTGTGATTAGTACATCTATATGAATATTAAACCTCAAGCCTTTTGATATGCTATAAGGATTCATGTTTTTTTCTAAAGCTTCAAAGCATTTTTCTTGATTATGATGCTGCTGCAAGTTTTTTTTTTTTGAGTTGATAATATAAAAATTACACAAAAAAACTCAGTCTTTCATAAAATCAAATTAATTACAAGTATTATTCTTATACAAAGTTTTAAATGTCAAAAAATATTCTTTTACAGCACAAATTGATCACTACAGAATATATTTGATTAAAAGAATTGGATAATCAGTTTCTTTTCTTAAGTACGAGTATTATTCTTAAACAAGCCTTTTAATGTCAATATCTTTAATAATACAAAATGGTCACTGAAGAATATATCTGATTAGTAAAATCACATGTTCAAATATATGCAGAAATTTAAAAAACTAACAGCAACGCTCAAATAATCAACTAGTTTTACTACAACTTAATTCCATCCATAACTTAACTAATCTAATGAGTGAGCAAAAATTAATTTTGGCGAGCATTTCAAAAATGCCAGTGAAGACAAACAATTAGCCATCACTCAACAGAACAACTTGCAAAAGAGGAACGGCACATAAATGAAAGTGGAATGTAGCAAAACTAGTTCTTAATCCTTTCAATTATATATCACTACTTCCCTGAATGCTAATATATATTTCAGAGATGTTTTAGAAAAGTTATATTGAAATGCCATGTGAACAATTAACAGACTTCCAAGCAGAACGAATTGCTATGAAGCATTGTCCATCATTACCATTATAAAAAGAACACTGATTGATCAAGAAAGACAAGCATGCATGTAATGAAAAAGATGATCTGGCCAAAGGAAATGGACTGCCTAAATGGAATAACTGTACTACTTAATCTAATGGTCAAGAATTGGGATAAAACATTTGTCACTATTAGAGGCCATTTATGCTGCGAGCTTTCAGAACTGATTGCCAAATGTACATATTTAAATTCACAAACCAGATACGAAACAAATTGCATGAAAAATGAACGTGCAAACATTTTTATATCAGCATAATCCAAATAAAGTTAACAATTGCCTTTCTTTGGTCAAGCATACCTCGCCAGCATTAACAGTGATGACATGGGGTGTAAAATTTGTGCCAACAGAATTTGCAGCCCATTCACCTAAAAAACGACAATCCATAAACACCAGTGAATTCAAAATAAAGTCAGCAACTTTCTTAACAGACACTTTAGCCTTTACCAGTGAATTCAAAATAAAGTCACTAATTTTATTAACAGACACTTCAGCCTTTTTTTCTGAAAGCATATTTTCAATTTTCCTTCATTTAAAATACCGTTTAGCATCGCATATCAGCAAGCATATTAACCTAATTTTTTAACACAACAACAAAAATGAAAGATAAGGGAGACAGCAATACAATAACCTATAATGTTCAAGTAAGACAAATTAAAGGAAACAGCTTTCAGACAGATCTTAGTACAATTCTCAGCAAGACTCGCATATTATTTTTCACATCTAATACAGTAAAATCCTTCCCATTGTCAACTCAATCTCATGAAGAGAGGCTTAAGCAACTTGCAAAATGTCAAATTGATCATCATTGAGGCTGAAGCAAAATGATATTGCATTGAAAAATTTCCACAAGGTAAAAATTTCCACAGTTTGATAGTTGGATATTGTATGGCAGACAACATTTCACAACGAGCTTAAACCATCTCATAAAGTGAAAATTCATGTGGGTCAAATGTCCAGACAAATGCAAGGATGTGGTACTCAGAAATCAGAAAGTTGCTGTAAAACACTTGTCAAAGCTGCAGTACAGGGTTTCAATTCCCCAAGCATCAGGCACATTAGAGTTCCAATGACCAATTAGCACCTAGGAAGCATTAGGGTAAGATCATATAAAGGTAAGAAGGAATTCACAAGTGTCGAGTAAGAAGGCTTGACTAAGGGAGGCAAGTTCGACATGCATCACAAGGATATTCTGTTGCTTTGGGCAACCATTAGACGAGAAGAATCAGTGGCCATATAAAGGATTTAAACTCAAAAACCTCAGAACGAGACAGTTTTCTCAATTGAATCACGATGTCCAAGGAAGGACAGGGACAGATTTTTCATCGATATTTTCTAATGCAGTCACTGTAACTTGAGACACTGCCGATGAGGTATCATTCTGTTTCAGTCATCAGAGCATATTGTTCAATCCTCACTAAGAAAAAAACAAGGAATATTCTCACTCTCATGCCAACCCAACAAAAGCCCACCTTGTTATTTTCAGAACCCGCACTATATAATTCGAAATCTAAACAAAGCATCTCACAAAATGGTCCCACGTGAGTTATCAAGGGGTGATTTCACATTAAGTAATCGAACGTCGAGTTCTTCAAATCAATCAAGACAATAATTAAAAAACCCAAATTGCACAACTAAAAAACAAGTTTGAAGACCAGTTCAACTATAACAAGAAGAAACAACGACTAGTCAATCCTTAAAATTAAAATCAAAATCATTGCTATTCATACCGTTCTGATAACATAACAAACTCAATCCTAAGGAAATGGGTTTCAAAAGGGTAAATCATACCTAAATTCTCCATTCCCATTTTCTTGTACTTCTTTTTCTCATAACTACCAGGCCACACTTTTCCCGGCTTTCCAGCAGAGTAGTCTCCACCAGTTGGCGGGGCCGAAGCAGAGATTGGCATGGGTGATAATGCCCTAGCTACCGCCCCATCCGGGCCATATTTCCTTGGCCTCCCTCTTTTCTTCTTTTCTGCAGTTCCTACAATTAATCCTGCACCAACTGGTGGCACCTCTACGGCTGGTGGTGACACTACAATCTGGCCAGGATTTTCTGTCCTTGGTGCCATATGATAGTTTGATGGAGCTTCTGCTCCTATCACGGTTACCCCTGAACTTAATCCTTCTCTTCCTTCCATGCATAAACTGTGAATTATTCAAAAACAACTACACCCAACAATCCTATTTTCCAGATTCTGCGACACAGAATTTCAGTAAAATTAGGATCAAAATAAAATGTTAACAAAATATAAATTACTACAAAAAAAAACCTCAGCAAAAAAAAAGAGCATTTATACTCCAAATTACGATCCTAAAAAAAATCCAAGATCAAAATCTAGAGAGAGAAAAAAAGTGAAAGTCTACCAGAACCTTAACATTTTGCTTTAGCCTTCAAATATCAAAACCACAAACTTTCACACGAGAGCAAATGTGCTGTTAAACTCTACAACTGTTTTTAAAAAAATGTCAACGCAAAAAAAAAATGTTAAAAGATCATCACGACCTACAACAGCAACTTCAAGACTTTAAGAAGATACTCTTCAGAAACTGCAGCGTCTCTCTCTCAGTCCTTTACACATTCGCTTAGCTTCTTCAGATAGTACTGCACTTACGAAGTTTCTCTTGACAAAACACTAAAGAACAAAATAACAAGATAAGAAAGAGAAGGAGCTGTTTGTTTCCTGAGAAAAAACTTTCTCGAGAAAACAATAATCTTCCCTTGTCGGAAAAATAAACCGCTCGACTTGCCGGTCTGAACAGAACCAGAAAACCCAAAAAAAAGGAAAGTAAATAAAAAAAGCACTAGAGGAAAAAAACGAAAATGTAACATTTAAGTAAGAGTAAAGCAACAATTTAAAAACAATTTTATTAATTATTTTTGCTAAACCCGATAAATACAAGTGATTTAAGGGAAATTTCACGTCCGTGAGGGAAATTGAATTTTGAAATTTGAGTGAGACATGGTTAGTTTCGTAATTTTATTGGCGGAGAGCATGTGAAATAAGGTAGAAAAGTGGACTGCTTTTTCTAAGACAAAAAATAAAAAATTCATTTGTGCTAACATTTAAAGCTGCAAAAATATGGGCGTTGGGTGACCAACTTTTTTGTTGCCGCTGACCTGCTTTTTGTCTTTTCCTCTAGATGAAATATCGCGTTCTAACCATTGCCACTCGTTTTGTTTATAATTACAAGCTAGCCACTGTGTTGCAGACAGCCAATCCAGTTTTTATATATATAAATAAACAATATCCCCGGCAAACTTTAATTCGGTCAGATTATTTTCAGGCTTTGAATCATTGGTGTCGTAGAACAAATGCTTACCTTCATCCATTAGGATAAACTTTATATTAAATATGAAAATAAAAAATATTTGAGGTTTTAATCAAAAGAAACTGGTCTATTGTTTAAGGGGCCATGTTTCACTTTAGCTGTTAGGATTTAAACTTTATATTAAATACAAATCCTTTAATATTGATATAATTAGCTATTATTAACTGAGCTGGAAAATGTAATTAGCCTTGATGAACGAAAATGAGATTTTTGTTTATTACAAAAATGCATGGCAAGAGAAATTGCACACGCAACCATGATTTGTCAGGCTGGTGATTGCATCGACTGTTCGAGAGGATCAGATTTGTGAGGTGTTCGACTCTGAATAATAAGCAAGCATGGTACAAGGAAGATTTTGCTAGTACCATGTAGTTTTTCCCGCGTTAGAGAATAAGTTTGTTATATATATATATATATATATCATTTTAAAAAATATTTATAGAAATAAAAAAACTACCGAGATGCACTGTTGAAAACAGCTCAAACCAGAATATTTTTAAATGTGAGATTGAGTTATTTGAAATAGCATAACCGTTTAATTTTTTAAAATATTTTGTTTTCAATCTATTATTTTAAATATAATCTAAAAAATATTATTTTTGGTAGCAGATTAGAGTTTTATTTGTAATTATGTTTTAAAAATATTTTAAAAAAAAATAATTTATTTTTTATATTAAATAATTTTTAAATTATTTTTATGTATTGATATCAAAAACAATTTTTATAAAATAAAAAAAATATTTTAATATTTTATGAAATAAAAAAATTGGGCAATTGTGTATGTGTGTGAAAGCTGTGAAGGTGGCGATGCTAGTAGCGTAGGAATGATGCAACTTTCACTTTATATATTCCCTGGATAATTGTTCACACTACATTGTAAATGAAACAAATAATTTTTATAATTATTAAAATTAAAATCTAAAATTTATATATAAAAAAAATTTAATATAATAAAAAAAGATCAATATATAATATAATAATAATAGTAACATTAAAATTTTGATATCTAAAATTATCATTATTATCACTACTAAGACAAAAAAAATATTAAACTACCCCGAGAAAAAAACACAAAAAAATGAACAAAAAAAGCAAGTAAAAATAAAAATGAATAAATAATAATAATAATAATGTTAATAATATGGCATTTATAATAAAAAAAACAAAATTAAATCAGATACAAAAAAACCTAAAAACATTAACAAAAGAGCAAATAAATAAATGATAAAATAAAAATTATTAACTAACAAAAAATCATTTAACTCAAAAATTAAAAAAAAATGATCACACAACTTCGCGGGCTGAGCAAGTAATTTTTATAATTGTTGGGATTAAAGAAGTTAATGGGATTTATTGGTCCAAAATTATATATACACACAAAAAAAAAAATTAATATAACAAAACAGATCACTACACCCTCTTGTAAAAATAGCAACATCGAAGTCTTAACCTCTAAAATTATCATTGTTATTATTGTTAAAGTAATAAAAATTATCAAATTATCCCGAGAAAAAAAACTTAAAAACATTAACAAAAGAGTATGCAAGAAAAATAACTAAAATTATTATTATCATGTTAATAATGAAATAAATGAAAGACTTAAAAAATCCTAAAAACTTTAACAAAAGATCAAACAAAAAAATAAAATAAAAATTATCAGGTAAAAAAAATCATTTAACTTGAAAATAAAATAAAATAAAATAAACGAATAAAAAAACAAATGGAGAAAAAACAAATGGAGAAAAAAAAACAGAAATATTAATTTTCAAATGATCATGAACACAAAATAAAATTTAAGAGCTAACGTTTTTTTTTTATATTACCTCAACAAATAAAAAAATTAAAAATCAAAGCTAGGAGCACATTTCTATATACATGGACAAAAATATGGACTATTTCATAAATATAAAAAAAAAAGGGATTAAAATAAAAGATTAAAAGTATAAGGGCCAAAATGATAATCAAATATATTATCAATTTTAATCAAATGATTAAATTCAAAAAATTGAAACTTTTGCATCGAATATATTAAGGTATTTAAACCCAATTCAGAAATTAAAAGAAAGACCGAAGTGAAATCTCGGTATGTAATTAATTTCAATCGAATGACTCAATTTAATTAAATCAAAACTTATATAACAGAAATTAAGACCATACACAAAATTAAAAGTATAAGAACGAAAGTGAAACATCAATAAAAATGAGGGTCTCTCGTGTGCTTTTGCGTGCAAGAGAGAGAAACACAGGGGAAAAACTTTAACTAGCCACCATCACGAATATGGGCACCTGTGACTAAAACGTGTTGCATTGCGAGGAAGATCACGTTACGACGCATCGATGGAGAAGCCGAAAGCACATTTTTGTCGACCTGAACAGTCCTCATGTGTCTCTTGAACAGGGCGCGAGGTCGAATAATGTCAGTCGTGTGTTCTACAAGTGCTGACAGTATTCCAAGAAAAATAATAAACAATCATAGTCATTTACCGGTCTATCCATGTGCCTAAATAATCAATTTTATCTTACTAGGGGTTTTATCCATATTTAGCTATTTTCAAAAAAAAATATAAAATTCTCGTGACACCCCCCGCTCGGAGTTGATTTTTATCTTTTTTGTGGTTAGAATAGTTATTTTACCGTGTAAAGAAATAAAAAAATAAAATAAATATTGTGGACCGGACCAAGCCGAACCAAAATGTGCAATTACCGTGGAACCCTTCATTCCAGAACCAGTTTTTTGTCTTTTTTGAGGTACAAAACTATTATTTTTATTATGCAAAATCAAAAAAACCAGTAAATCAACGACCTGAACCAAAAATTACAATGTACATTATTCCACCCATGATGTCTAGTGTATGTGATAATTTGTTTTGACGAAAATAATAATAAAAAAACTATTTATTTTAAGGTTCCTTTGCTGATGTATATCCGAACAACGAAACCTTTATATTATTTATTTATTTTAAAAAATAGATTGCAAGAACAGTACAGGTGCTGACTGTAATATTTTCTCGAACATTTTCTGGAAGAACGATCGATCTAGCTATCAAGTTTATTAGTGCATTTAGTGGTATAATTTGCAAGGATAAGGATTTGTAATTGCGTGTTTTTGAAAAAAAACAAATAATTTAATTTTAATTTTTTTAATATTTTAAATTATTTTCATATACTAATATCAAAAATATTTTTTAAAATAAAAAATAATATTTTAATATATTTATAAATAAAACATATTTTAAAAGCAAGTTCAACTTTAAAAAACACAAAACTCTCGTTTGAGAAAAAGGTGAAATTTGATTTATGGAGCGGGTTGTGCGGCAATGTTTGTGTTGCTGAAGGAGTGGGTTGTGTCGTCATGCTTGCGCTCCTAATTACAATTCAATTTCGAAACCTTTACACGCGCGCGCGCATGCCATATTAATTATATATCTATAAGTGAATTAAAAAAATAAAAATCATAGAATTTCAACAAAAATATCCTCTTCTAGTGAAATTGCCAGCTCATTTCTAATTTTAAAATTCTGGATTGTTATTTAAAAAAAAAATAATAAGAAGAAAATGACTAAAAATTAAATAAAATATGTTTTTTAAAACGTATTAGCAGTTACTTTTTAAAGTATATATTCACTTAAAAATATATAATTTTTTTTAAAAAAAGGATGTTTCTGGCAAAATATTTTAATAGCTTTCATGCTTTATGCCCGAATCTTTATCAGCTCATTTCTAATTTTAAAATTCTGGATTGTTATTTTTTAAAAAAAAAATAATAAGAAGAAAATAACTAAAAATTAAATAAAAAATGTTTTTTAAAACGTATTAGCAGTTACTTTTTAAAGTATATATTCACTTAAAAATATATAATTTTTTTTTTAAAAAAGGATGTTTCGGCAAAATATTTTAATAGCTTTCATGCTTTATGCCCGAATCTGTATCCTTAAGCAACCATTCTTAGTTTGTTTCTTTTTTTTTTAATATATATATATATATATATATATATATATATTGGAGTTTCACCTATCAGCTTGAGATAGTTTTTTAGTATGGTATCAGAACCTTGTTGACTCAGCGGTCTCAAGTTCAAATCTCACTACCCCATTCTATTTGATAAAAATAAAACACAATAAAATATGGACATGTACAAATTTCAAGCAGTGTTTTCACTTGAAAGGATATGTTAAAAAATAATATAAATTATATCATGAGACCTTACCTATCAACTTGAGTTTTAAGGTGAAATAATTACTTAACTATATATATACATATGAAACTATGTCTATATATTTATAATAATAATAATAATATTAAAAACAGGCCCATTTACCTGCATGCGTATTTCATACTTATCTGCTACATCATTGTAGCAATAACTTTCGAGTTATCGGCGACTTCGATTTTATTTATTTATTTTTGTTGCAGAAAAACAATTATTTTAATATAAAATAAAGCACTAAATTTTAGAAAGCCATGGTATGTCAAAGGAAGAAAACTGTGTGCTCCTGTCCTTTACAGATGGTTGGTTTACAGGTGTAAGCAAACTGAGCTTCTATTGGATTCGGATCCACAGAGGTTTCAAGCAAGTGAAAGGTACAGTTGGCAGTTTTGCCGAGGAGGCAGTCTTTGTGAAACCATTTCGTGTTTGTTATAGTAAAAATATTTTAAATTAAAATTATATATATTTTTATTTTTAATATTAATCCATTGAAATTACTAAAAACGCCTAAAATTAATAATTTATTTTTCTTAAAAAAAAGGCTGGACAAAAATAAAATCTCCCTTTATTTTTTATTATTTCAATCGATCAATACACAGACACGTTATCTTATAACACGAAACCTTGCAGTTCAAACTATTTCTTATAGTTGATGTTTTTTTAATAGTTAATGTGTACGAATAATAAAAATAAAGATAAAGATAAATTACTTTAATTAAAAAAAACATTATTATAAAAAAAAGCCTGCCCCTGTCAAGTAGTTATACATGTCCGAGGCTGCCACCCCCTGTCTCTCCGCGTGTCAATCTCACTGTAGTGCACATGCCCACCCGACCAAGCATTGCATGATGGGGCCTACCACTTTGACTGCAAAATGCGGAGTTGGTAAATCTCATGTGCTCCATCCCCATGTCAGCCTATCCGCCAGTTACCCGTTTTAATGGGCAAAGACATTAGGTCAGAACTTAGAACATGTATCCACCACTTGCATTTTGTGTTCTTAGAAGACTTTTGAGCTAGCAATGTATTTGAGTTATTTTTTTAAAGTTATTTTTATTTTAATATAAATTTTAAAATATATTAAAATATTTTTTTATTTTTTTTTAAATATTTTTGACATTAGAGCATAAAAATAATTTAAAAATATTTAAAAATTTAATTAGATGTAAAAAATTCATTTTTTTTAAAAAAAATATATATTATAGCAGTCAACCTGGCTTCCCAGGCAAGGATAGACACAGCATCCCAATGCCATGCATCTCGGACTTGGGATCCCATTGACAGCTTCAATGTTAGTTAATCATCTGCTAATTCTCATATAACTTGGCAGAGATTTTTCTTTTTAGTTTATATTTGATAATGCAGTCGAAAGAAAAGCTTTTATATATATGTGTGTGTGTGTGTGTGTGTGTGTGTGTTTTAATGCCAAAAATAATATTTTTTAAATAAAAAATAATTTAGAAAATAACCGGCAGATACTTCCAAACAATCTCTTAATTATATTGACCTATATGAAAACCATTCTACTTGTGTGATGGCAAAATAAATTTATCAAGGTATTTTTAACTTCAATATATTAAAATGATCTAAAAAATTAAAATAAAAAATCATTTAGAGCAATAAATAAATAAATAAAATTCAAATTTTTTATATATAAAAAAAACATTTTTTGAGTGCTTCCCTAACATCCCATCCCTCCTTGCTTAGAAATTATTTTTCCAATGACCTCTGTTAACTTGTATTTAATGTTAATATGTGTCTGATAACTTAGTGCAAGATATTATTTTTAGAATAATATTATCTTTTTAACATTAATACATTAAAAAATATCGATGTTTTAGAAGAAAACAGGCACTTATTATTTGGTTTAGTGAAGCTGTGTTATCGGCTTTGTCAAATAATAATAATAAATAAATAAATAAATGTGATGGTCAAGTTGGAAGAGTTCATTAAGCAGGGAAGTTATTAAACATGCATGTTCAAATTGAATACAATTTTGAATATCAACGCGGGTATCATTTATGCTCCCTCTAATTTTTTATACGAGCTTGTGCTGTAATCTCTAAAGACAGCTACGTCGTCATGATTTAAGTCCTAAATACTATTTAATTCACAAATCAATTCTTCTAATCTATGGCGATGGCAGAAATAATAAAATTTGAAAATCAATTTATATATATATAAATGTACAGTACCACTGTTTCATCATAGCCAAAACACAAATCTCTATCAATCAATTCATTGAGTTACTGTGATTTTCTATAGAATCAATCAGTCCACCTTGGGACATGGTGAATTAAACCTCACAACAAATCGGTGTTTCATACGCCGAGTTTGGAGATTAACAGGCCAATTTAAATTGACTTCACAAATGGCAATAAAAATTGATAACAGTTTTGATCAAGTTCATCTCTACTTGCTAATATGTCAAACCAGTAACACTGGCTATGACTGTGGTTTGGGACGGGCAAAACCAGCTCTAAGCTCTTCGAACGAGTGGTCTTCTTGTTCCGTAATTTTTCTTGCTGTTTTAGGGGCACAAGAAACACGAGGGGTGGCTGGTGTTAAGGCAGTCAGCATAGGAACTGATGTTGTTGGAGGAGTTGAAGCCACTGAAACAGGCAGCGTATTCGGGTTTCTGTTTTCATCGCCCCCGGCGTTGACTGATTTTGAAGGTGTGTCCATTGGTGTTTTGTTATAAGGAGGCATTGTCTTTAATGTTCCACTTTGTGTAGATTTCTGATCCTCCATGAAATTAGCAATGTTAGCCCTAGAGGACATGGACAGAGAAACAGGAGACAGGGGCTTTCGGACCAAGCTTGACTCATTTTTGCATGCCCCAGCAGCAGCAGCAGGGCGCTTCTTTCCTAGATGGCCACTAATCTCTGAATTTCTCCTACCTACAAAGATTTTTTCAGCTTGAAGAATGAAGGACATGAATATTCAAAACCTAAGATTTTGAAACGATTATTATGTTCTTGTGGTTCTCAAGTAGCATACTAATAAAGTGTCTTGCTTGCAACTGACCAAACAGTCGGTTCTTCCAGCTGAAAATGCCGGGTGCTATTCACCAATTTAACAATCAAAATATCACCCTTTTCTTGTGGATCCCACTAACCTATGAAAGCAAAAATAATAACAATAATAAAGAAAGACATCTGATTAATTAAGGTTTTACCAGACTGAGATGCAAAACCACCATGTTGCCCGTATCTTAAATAGCAGCATCGATCCAAGACATTTCCCTTTTTGTTCGGATTTACAAAGGGAGATGTTTTTCCAGATCTGGCATTTGGAACCATCGCTCCACCAAGAGAGAGTTTCCCATTAATCGCAGCTCCTATGGAAGTTCTTGACGGCTTCCTTCCGCTCAGTGATGGACTGGGTTTTGACCCAAAAAGTGCTTCCTGCTCAGCAATCAGCTGTACCTGAAGCTTCTTCTGGTCCTAAACATACAATAAGATATGTGAGAAAATCTTTGGATAAAATAACCCTATACTCTTTCCTATATAGCTAAATGAAGCGAAGGTCATACTCTTTGCCTTATTCTTTCTTGCGCCTTCTCTTGCTTTAGACTGTTGTACTGCTCAAGCCTCGACAGAAGTTGTGCCTAGAATTAATAAAGGACAAGGATATCAACAACTTGGAATGAAGATATATAAAATTCGAACCAATATCAAGAGTAGCGAAAACGTTAAGCCAAAACCAATACAATATTGGATAAAAGACCATGTCCGGTTTTGAAACATTGGAACTGATCTCTTGCAATAGTCTTTTATGGGGTCAGAAGCACTTACACCATCATAAAAGAATGGAGTCCCTCTTTCTTTCTCCCAAGCCATGGTCTTTGAAGTCAATGCCTCGACCATTGCTACTCCATGACCAAGTGAAACAAAGTAATTTATTTAAAAGATGTATGACAATTGAAACCCAATTTTGGAGCAGTAAACAATTTATTTTTCAAACTGCTCTGAGAAAGCTTGTATTTGTGAGGTCATGCGGAGATAAACACGTTTTAATCACTAAGTAACTTCTATTTGAAAACTATACAGTTATGACAAAATATGTTTACCTGGAATTTTGTTCGCCATAACACGGGCTTTCTCAGCACGTTTCAAGGTAAGATGTGCTCCTCTTCCGTAACTGTAACGATTTTCATCCTAGAAAAAGCAACATGTAAGGAGGTTTAATCAAGAGATGAATAAAAGTAGAACAGTAATTTAGTTACAAAAACAGCCAAAAAGTTCAACCCTGTTGTACTCTTCAAGCCAAGACTCTTCAACACATGCAGTCAACCACTTCTCCACCTTGTCAAGTATATCTTTCCTGCTTAAGGCTTCCTCTTTAACCATTGCAATATCAAGCTCAATCTCCTCTAATAGATGCATGGGGTTTTCAACCCCTGCAAAATGAAAATCACAAAACAAAAGGACAGTGATCAAGATGCAAGTCTTTGAGCAGAGAAGATGGATCTGAACGATAATGTAGAACAAAAGGTTCATACTATTACATTCAGGAATTCAAAGATCTGCACGCACAATAAGACACGCCAATCTTATTCATTATTGCCACATGAAAGCACTGCTTAAACCTGGTTGGCATTGACATTTAAAATATTCGTAGTGCTTGAAGCACTGTTCAAATTAACACTTACCAGATGCTATAGCTTCAGTGGAATATTTTGCAGAAGTGTGTGCTTCCAAGACCATGTGTGTTTTCCAGCATATCTCCTCTAACTCCAACCTCTTTTTGAGGACAAGCTCTTTCACTTTACTTGATTTAAGTTTCTCTAGCCTCAACACTTCCTCCTCAACCTGACACAGAAAAGTTGAATAAATACGTGAAGGCCCGTTAATTTTTAAAATGAACGAAGTGAATAGCAGTAGACTGAATGAGTTAAACATTAGTTTCAACTCACGTGGTTTATAAAGTCCATGGAGAGTGTATTAGGCTCACTGATATCAGGTTCTGAAGCAGCAATTTTACTAGTAACATTGTGAAACATCCTTCGATCCTCCATTGGAGTGTCCATCAAACTCCAAAGCTCTACAAGGGTAGTTGCAAGATCTCGAAGCTGGTGGAATCCAAAGTATTGGAAGGACCAAACACGACAAAAAAAACGAACATCCGTTTCGCAACAATAAAGCACTCAACTTGTTTTTACCAAAAAATATACATATAGAAAAAAAACACTAACCTTCTGCAATCTCTGAATCTTGACCTCTCGCAAACGTTGTATCTCAGCAGTGAACTTCTTAATGGTATCATCAGTCAAGTCTTGCGCTCCTTGGCTGTCATCCAAACTTGGATGGATATCATGTATTGTCTGTTTAAAAGCAATCCCAAGAACTCCACACAGGGATTTTAGGCCATCCACAAGGTCCTCTATCTGCTTAAGACGGTTGCTCTACAGATGATTCGTATTTTCAAATCGGTCAAAGAACATCACTATTGCACCATAAACACCCAAAACCATAAGAAACAAAGTTCATCAATCGCACAGCACAAATTATCAAAATGGATATAACACAATGTTCATAGAGCATGCCATATTGCTAAACAAAAAAAAAAAAAACTAATTTAAAGTAAAAACAAAGTGAAATACTTTTAAAAGTTTCTCTTAATCAACCCCTAAACAATTAGCATCCTCTCAACTTCTATATACCGAATCAACACGAAAACACAAAAATAAAATAAAATACCTTGTCATTCTCGAGCTCAAGTAAGCGTTTCTTGAATCCATCTAATTTCTTCATAGACAAGTCAGTCCCATCCACATTCATACCTTCAGTGGACCCAAAAATCTCACTCGATACCTTTTGTAATTTCTCCAATACTTCAACAAACAATTTCCTCCTCTCTTCTTTCTTATTCCTCATTTCCTCGACTCGCGGCACAATAGCTTCACACTCCTCTCTCAAACTCACCGTCACCTTCTCCTCCTCTCTCTGAAATTAAACATATAAAAAATTAAAAGAAAATACCAGAAAATTATGAAGGGTTTTCAGAATTTTCTTTTACTTTTACTGGCTCTTCACCAAGAACTGAGCGGATATTTTCGATTTCTGATCCAGCGAGAGCAATTGATTGTTGCAATTCGTATCTGCGTTTGTTCGCTGCGATCACTTTTCTCCTGTAGACTTCGACGCATTCTTGTTCAATTTCGTAAACTAATTTATCTCTTTCAGTATCTGCTTCTCCTACTTCACTCCATATTTTCCTCAACTCTGCTAGTAACAGACTGCAAGTTGTTTCAATACGCGAAAACTGATTGTTGTTGCTGCTGCTATGATTGTACATGGTGGTCGTGGAGGCGGCGGAAGTCTGTGGGTGGGTGGTGATTGCTTGGGACTTTGGCTTTTAAGGGGAAAAGTAACGCTTGAAATTTGATAGAGGGAGGGAGGGAAACGGGGAGAGTGAGAGAGAGAAATGGAGCGGGATGAGAGGAGCCGTTATTTTGGGGAAAGGCAGAGGAAGGAGGAGTATGATTTTGACACGTCAGTAAAGTGAGTGGGAAGGTTGGTGACGTGGCTGAATCAGGAGGGGTTAGGCTTTTCAATGAGATTTTTTTAAAATGGTGGTAGACACCACGGGAGCGATTGTTTGAATTTGAATTTAGGCATAAAGACTTTTTATTTGATTCTAGGAATGAAAATCTTTGTGAAATGACGTGTCTTTTTCTTGAGATAAAAAGGTCTTATTTGAAGTATTTATTTCCTGTTGTTCTAAAAGTAAAAGAAAGTAATGTGGGAATATAGAATTTAGTTTTTAAATATTTTTTTTTTAAATCCAGTCCAAATTATAGAAAAGTTCGTTTGAGATTCCCTTTATTTTTTTAAAAAGAATATTGTGGGCAAGAATTACTGCATGCTTGATAATGGGATTGTGGTTGTTTTGTAAAGTATTTTTTTATTTAAAAATATATTAAAATCATGGTTTTTTTATTTTTTAAAAAATATTTTTGATATTAGCACATTAAAATAATCTAAATATACTAAAAAAAAAAATTTAAAATAAAATTTTTTTATTTTTTTTTATAAATACTTTTGAGAAGCACTCTCAAACACTCAGAGTTATATTTGAAATCACGATCAGTATTCCCCTAGCATGGTTAGCCATGCTTGTAAAATTCAAATATTTAAATTAAAACGAGTAATTTTATAAATAATTTGTTAGTCAATCAAGGGATATGGTTTTAGAGTTGGAGGGTTGTTTTAAATAAGATTGTAAACTAGGGTTTGAAAGAGGAGGAAAGGAGAGATAGGATTTTTCTCTCATCCATCCCCTGAACATTTTCCAACCAAGTTAATAACCATGTTCATAGTGATTAATTGTTATTATTATTGTTTTGAAAAAGAAATTCAATTGTTTTTATTGTGTAAAATTTGGGACTTGTAGTATTAATCACTAAAATAGTACAAATTATTATTGAACCATGTTTATAACTATGAATTAAATTGTTTTGGGAATTGATGCAATTGTATGGAAAATTGTGTGAGATTATTGAGTCAATAACTAGGTATTAAAAAAATACATAGGTGATTTTGTTAAAATCTTAGTTCAGTGTTTGTGCAAAGCTTAAACATGTAATCCCTAACACCCCCGTTAAACAATGAACACATTGATTTTCTCTCTTTACATATAGTTTCTATTTAATTCAAAAACATAATACTCTAGTTTGTCATAAACATGATTTAAAGCCATGATCAATTGAAAGAATACAAAAGAGTTAAAATGCCATGATCAATTGAAAGAATACAAAAAGGTTAAAATGCACTCGTAATACAAAGGAGAATGTGCATCATTCAATTATAAAAAACACCTAAAATTGTTTATTCAACTCAGTTCAATTGTACAGGTATTTCAAATAATATATTGAATTCAATTATGAGATTTAATATTTTATTTGAAACATAATAATTATAATATATTATCAATTGAACTCAAATCACGTGTGGAATTGAATTAAATTTCACATGTGATTTAATTCCAAACATATCGATAATTTCTTAAAGCATGAAATTTTACTGGCATCAACATCTCATTATAAACAAGCATGTTGGTCACCTATCTTAAGCTCAATCTAGGTCAAATTATCTATATTCCTGATCAAATAACGAGAACTAAAGCACATAGAAATAATCACCTAAAAAAAAAGAGCAAAATATATCCTCACATTAAAAGAAAAAAATTTCAACTTTGAACTCCATGTCCAATTTTAATTCAAATTGCACCATGTACATGACCCACCAATGAGCACAACATGATACCACGAACAAAATCACAACATTTAATTTTTCTTTTAAGTTATATAAAGCTATTAGTTTTGTTTTATTTTATCCAGGATGATTAGTATATCTCATTTTAGTTAAAAAAACAAATTAGAATAAATATCATCTCGTTTAAAATCTTGCTTCATTTTGTAAAACTCAACGGAAATGTTTTGGTTTCATAATATCCATTATTTTTCAAGACATAAAATATTTTTAAAAAACTTATATATTTTTTCAACTTAACTCCTCAATATTTTTAGACATTAAATTTTATAATTTATCGTGGCTTGTTTTACCATGGTCATTTCAATCTCATAACCCATGCTATAGATTTGTTGAGTTAACCCAATTGAATTGATTTTACTCATCTATTTTTTTCTGATTTTTTTACTTGACCATTCAATATCTTCATTATTTGGTTGGTTATGAATTGGATTTAAAAAAAATAATTCTAGTTTTTTTCCTATAAATTATCCTAGTCTCATGAGCTGAATCATATTTTTTACAAGTTAATCCAAGTACACTTAGATTGTTCTAAGACCCCATAATCTAAGTCGATCTATTATGTTGCTGTCTTATTTTAAAAAAAAAATAGATGTCTTCAATTTATTTAGATTCAAATTATATTTTTATCAGTTATCCATATTACTTTTACACCTATTGAGTCAATTGGATCACGTCAAGTCAACTCTCATGTTTTTACTTGTATTTAAAATTTAATTTTTATAATTTTAAATTAATTTATCTTGGATAGGAATTGAAAATATATAAGTTGAATTGTGTGTGTGTATATTGAATAATACAATCCAAAAATTACATGAGAAATAATTTGGTACTAAAATATAATATTGTTCAAATCAAAAAACAAAATACCAATTGACAACAAAATTTACAAACTTAAAATCATGTCACTTGATAAAGCCCCCCATAATAAGCAGAACAATCTACACTTTGCCATGCCTTTTTTTTTTCTCTCATATTCGTAAAAAAATGGCTGTAGAATGATATATCAATTATAATCTGAAGCATGTTGAACCTCAATAAAACAAAACGCTATGATAATAATCATTCATTATAAATCTATAATTCTTTTTTAAAAAAAGAAAAAAAACTTGGAAGTTTCCACAACCGGCGATTTTCCTGGAGAAATCCTACTTTGTTGCCCGGTGTTTAATTTCATCAACCTAAACCCTTACACGAGGAAATCAAACATGCCGTGGCAAGTATAATATAAACACTCACTGTCCACAGAGTCCCTCGGAGCAGTCAGAGATCATCTCATCTACTGGGAAAATGATATGCCCTCCAGGCTTCTTCATCCTGTCAACAAAAAACTTTTGCCAATTATCTTCTGAGACAATGTTTTATGCGAGCTCATTCTGTAAAATACCACTTGATTGATATTTGACAGAGATCCCTTGTCAAGAGTAGTGATAAACAAACTAGCTACTTCCTAGTATCAACTCTCCATGTTCCCACATGGGTGTTTCAATGTACGCGGATTGTACGATCACGAGCGAACTTGCCCGCATGCTGTGTTGGATTTTTATTTATGTGAAAAATTGATTGATTTTATATGTGTTATAATTAGTTATTTTAATATTTAATTAGTAAAATTATAATTGATAAAATCTGTTAGAAATGAGTTTTCTTTCCTGCCTAAAAGTAATTGAATGTTGTTATTGTTAAATTGTTTTGATAATTATTTAATTAGTAAATTGTACAATTTTAATTGAAGAAATTATGTTAAAATGAGCCACATGCTCTGTTTAACTTACTGATTGATTGTTGTATATGTTTTATTTGTTTCATGAAAATACAACTATTAAAATTTATCAAAGATTTTTTTCTAGATTTTTTTTCATATTATTATATTAAAAAATAGAGTATTGAAATTAAATTAATGTGAGATTTTTAAAGAAAAGTCATATTAATTTTTTATATATATTTCAAGACGTTAATATGAAAAAATATCACAATATATAATTAGTCCTATTTTTTTTTAAGAAAAAAGTCCCAAAAATAATATATATAAAAATTTAGGACCATTAACAAATTGTTACATGTTAAAAAATTTAGTGCCGCCTGTGGTGAAATGCAAGATAATTTTTTATTAATATAAAAATAAGTGAATTCGGAGATTAATCGTGGTACGTATAAGCTGTCTAGGACACCACGGTGAGAAAAATACATTTAAAAAAAAGAAAAAAAATTAAAAAGAAGAAAAGTAAAACAAATAAATCAGTTTTTCGCCCCCCCTGGAATTCGAACTCCCTACCTCCCCGTGTCCGGCACGGTTCTGAACCAATCGGCCAAAGCAATTTCTTTGAATTATTTAGTATAGAAATTATATATTATGCAAATGATATGATGTTGAAAACCCAAAACCACTTTTGTTGCCTTGGAGATTCGAACTCCGGTCTTCTCTACAAACACGCGCCCCGTAATCACTCGGACGAAGCCATCTCTTTGCTCCGTATTAGTATACAAATTTTACTTATATTATTTGTTAATTTCACTATTCCAATGCGCAGTGCAACCGAGTGTAGATGAGCAGTACCAAACATAAAAAAATAATAGTGGAATAAAAAAAATAGAAATAAAAACTAAGAGCATGTAAATATAAACATGGACAGAAATAATAATTATATAAACAATATATAAAAAAAGAATATTTTTTTTCATATAGTATTGAAAAGTGAAAACCATAGTTGAAATAACTGTTTATTACTATTTGAAATTGTGATCTCCTATAGACATTCTATAAAATAATAGTCATGGTGCCTGTAAGCTGACCCGTACACTCCAGTTATAAAAAAAAAAACTTACAAGTAAATGTCAAAAAAAAAGTGGTTCCGGGGATTATTAATGGTGTGCGTAAGCTGTCCTGGACAACCTGATTATAAAAAAAACTGTATATGTTGAAAAAAAATCAATGTGCACGTAAGTTGACTCGAACACCATAATTAAAAAAATAATGTATAAATGAGAAAAAAATAGGAAAAAATGTAGAAAAAAATGGATACATAGATAAAAAAAAAATTAGACGCGGGAAAAAAATGGTGGTGCTCGTAAGCTGGTCTGGACACTCAGATTATAAAAAAACCCAAAAAAACTATATAAATGGAAAAAAACATGAAAAAAATGTATTAAAAACAAATAAAAAACCCGGTTAAAAGAAAAAAACAGAAAAAACTTTTTCATGCAGTATTGAATTGTGAAAATTAGTATTTAAAAAAAAAAACGGTAATAAAAAAAACAGAAAGCAAATTTTCTAGATAATAATTTTCCAAAATTAGGATTTTAGAAGAAAAAAAAACCTGACTTTAGATAAAAAAAATCAAAAAGAAAATTTCCCAGAGTAATTTTCTAAAAGAAAAAAGAACACATACACGCGCGAAGCACCGGAGCAAATGTCCACTTCATAATGCTTTGTGTGTGCGTGAACAGTGCTAGCTATAGTAACCGGGGCAATTTTGTTTTAGCTATTAGGTAATAAAGAATATATAATCTAGCTAGTAGGTTTTGAGTTTGAATTAAATATATATTTTTTTAAAAAATTTAGAATAATTAAAATTTTACCCGCTTAGCTAGACATCTAATATATATTTTCTAAAATTAAAATTTTCTTGCATTCTAAAAATTAAAAACTGCCCATGCAAGGAAAATTTTAGCTGTTCTGCGGTGTGGATTAATTTTAAAATATATTTTCTAAAAATAAAATTTTCTAACATCCAAAAAATAAAACACAGCCCATGCAAGAGAAATTCTAGCTGTTCTGCTGTGTGGATTAATTTTAAAATATATTTTTAAAAAATAAAATTTTGTCGCATTCAAAAATTTAAAACTACCCATGCAAGGGAAATTCTAGCAGTTATGCGGTGTGGATTAATTTATGTTTTTTAAAATCATAACTAGAAATTATTATTTTTATTTTCTTAAACTATAACTGCAAAAACTATTATAATACCAGACACAATTGATCCTCACTTATTCACTCACGTTACATCTGAAAACTAGAAATTATGTATTTATTATCATGGTGTAAGATGTTTATTTTTTAAATCTTTTGTTTAAAAATATATTAAAATATTTTTTATTTTTTATATAGAGCATTAACAACTTTTTTTAAATATCAATGTAATATTTAAAATAAAACAAAGTCTTATAACTCGTTAAAAAATCCAGTCACACATCCCCGGCATATAAAAATTCAAGAGGAGTTAGGAAGTTTAAAATACCATGTCTTTGACTAAACAAAAATTAAATCGGACATCCTGTTTGAGGCACGTATGAAATATCATTACAGATAGATCATAGAGAACAAGAAATAAAACAATATTTGAAGATTAAATATATATTTACAAATTTGCTTGGCATCGTAGCTGTTAGGAAATAAAACAATAGTAGTGTTACTTTTCTAATTATTACTTGTAAATATATATAAATGATATTTTTATAATTTATTTTTGATATTAGTATATTAAAATAATCTCAAAATATAAAAAATATTTTAAAATATTTTTTTAAAAAAAATTTAAAATATAAAAATAAATCAGCTATAAATCAAATCGAGAACTGTTTGTTAGTTGAAAAATATTTTTTTTATCATGGTTTCATGAAAAATAAATTCCTTAAAAATAAATTCTTTTTCAATGTTTTGCAGTATCATGAAAAATAAATAAAGTATATCTTCCTATATTATAAAAATTTAAATGAAAATAACTTATTAATATTTTTCAAGTTCATCGAAAGAACACAAATTAAAACTGACAGCTAAAAAATTGAAGTAGTATAAAATTAAAAAAATAATAATTTCATTAATTATCTCAAATAAAAAATAAAAAGAATAAAAGTAGATCTAACATAAAAAATAATAAGACTAAAAAAAATATTTTTTAAATTGCTTCAAATAAAATAAAGATAGTTAAAAATAAAGAACAAGATTGATAGATAAAAAAATAATTTAAAAAATAAAAAAAATTGATCAAGTTTGATATAAAATTTAAATCAAAATAAATGTTAAAAAGAAAAAGAAAAATATAGCAATTAAAAAATTAAATTAAAAATAATTAATTATATATTTTTATTTTTTTATAATTCTTATCTAAAATAAAAAATAATTTGTCTCATTGAAAAATATATTTCATTATAAATAAACAGTAAAAAATAATTATAGAAAACATCATTCAAAAAGACCATAAAGAACAAATTGAAAAGGACAAAATGAAACATAAAATAAGGAGAGGCAAACAAATGTTTAGAGAGAGATTGAAAAGTAAAGGGAGGCTAGACTTTTTTATATTTTTTATATAAAAAAGTCTTTGTTAAATGTAAAACGAAAACAAATAATAATAATAATAATAATAATAAAACTTGAAATTTCAGGTCCCAAAATGTCAGAAGATAGGCAGTAAGGGCATACAACAACGACAAAAGCTCTCTTGTTTAGGAAGTTACTTAGAAACCCCTCTCTTTCCATTTCCCACTGTCTCTTCTTCTCTTCACCTTCATTCTCTCTCCAAACATGAATCCTCCTCACAAAACGGAAACTGATCTCTTCCATAACCACCATGACCTGGTCCCACCTCCTCCTCATCAGATCATCATCCCAACTCCTCAAACTCAATTACAGCCGTCCATTCAGGACGACCTTTCTCTTCCCGAAATCGTCCTCTTCTGTTCCCCCTCTTCCCCCGATAACTCACCGAGTCAATCCTCCTCCGACAACGACGACCCACTCAGTCACCACCAAAACAACCTCCACCACAACTCCAATCGTAACCACAATCCCCACGCGCCTGCCTTTATTAACCCCGAGCCTCACATATCCACACAGTTCTACACATTCAACGCTGAATCTCACACTCTTATGATCCGTTGCATACTCGAGCACCGCCTCGCAACTCCCGAAGAGATCCGGGCGGCGACGCCGTGCACGGTGTTGAAATCGTGGCGAAATGTCTGGAAAGATCGAAACGAAGACACCGCTTACCTCACGGGATGGAAACGGATTCAGGAGAAGTTAACGGCGCATGTGGACACTACTACCGGTAACGAATTACTCTGTTTTAAAAATAATTCACAGCAATTTGTTTCTCATATTGATCAATGGCAAGATATTGTTACTAGTTTCCACGGCGACGCCGATTTAAAACATTTAGGGCTAAGAGAAACAATAGAGAGAATTAAACAAGTTTGGACCGTAGGTGCTAAGTTTTATGGAATACCGGAGAGTTTTATTAGGGTATGTGTTGCTGCCTGTCCGGTTTGTTCCACGAGTGAGGGTTCTAATTCGCGGAATAAACGTAGGCGTTTTGAGTACACGGAGTCATTTGATGTGCCGGCGAAGGAAGTTCCAACTAAGTTACAGCAATTAGCAGCAAAACATAAGGTTGTTCTTTGTATTAGGCAGAAATATATTAGGTATAAACCGTTTATGGCAGAGGTTAAGGATTATGCCTGCCATAGGGCGGGGGAGCCAGTTGCAAAGAAGTCAAGGATGTTGAAAAGAGAGCCTTATGCGTCCAAGAGGTGTGGGTGTGGGTTTAGGATTAGAGCGATTGTTCCAATTACAAATTATAATGAGAAGGATAAGACGTTTGTGTATCAAGAAGAGGGGATGGCGATGTTTAAGCTGTATGCAGTGCATTCAGGGCACGAACCAGGGCCATTGGATGGGAATGCGAGGATAATACATCGGGTTGTTGGGCATAAAGGTGGGTTTATGATGGATCAAGAAATGGTTTATGGGGTGCGTGAGGATGTGGATAGTGAAGGTTTTGGGCTGTTGGGGAAGGATGACGGGGATTTTCGAATTTCAGTTTTGCAGCAGGTGCAAGAGTTGAGAGCTGAAATTGGGTTATTGGAAGGGAGATTGAGGAAAATCCCAAGTGAGTTGTTGGGTTCAGTGGCTCAGGAACTGTATGATGCTGTCAACAGAGTTAGGAGCATTGGGGAAGAGAGTTCAAAGACAATAGGGTTGCTTTCACACAAGTCTCATTCAGATGATGTGTTAGTGGGGGAGAATGAGCTGGCGCACTGGACTGATCACCATGAACAGCTATATGGGAATGGAAAGGAGGCAGAATTGATCGAAGATGATGAAGATAGCTTTGGCCGGACACTTGGGGATGTTGTTCCCTGGGACCAGATGAGGTCAGAGTGTAGGAGTGAGAAGGACCTGTTGAGTGAACCGTCTAAGCCTGAAAAGTGGTTGAAGTGCAGTGATTTTGATGAGAAGAGCATTCTTGACTGTGAAGATACTAAACTAACCAAGCCCATGAGACATGATGAGGGTATAGTGACGGATGTAGGTCTTATACAGGTTGATAGTTTCTACCAAGATAATCCTAAATGGTATGATTCACCTTGTGGGTTGGACACCAGTGCAGATTGTGAGGACAGTGAATTCAGACATGGGGTTGTTTAGAGTCCTCAAGAGCCAGGTCAACCTGCTCTAACTTAGGGATTGAGATTAAATCATGCCCACTATCCATTCTGACCTCTGGAAGTGGGCTGTACATTTATGTATACTGAGGATTGGAGCTTGTCACATGCTTCTGGTTATCTTTTGTGCACTTCACTGTAAATTATGACCAAGTGGTCTGATCTCCACGTACCTTATTTATAACTATTTGTTAACAACTTTGCGGACCTTAATTTTCAGCTGGTTCCCACGGGTAATTCGTATCTATGATGTGTTAAAAATTACTATATGTAATTCTTTGAGAATGTTTATGTATTGTATACCCAATCTTTCTTTCTAATATTATTGCTTGAAGTTGTGCGAGGCTCATTCCCTCCTCCTGTCTGTCTCCGCTCGGATATCTGTAATCTTTTCTTTGATGAAGCACTGAAACGTTAGCTTAAATGCTTTACTTCTCTGAATTACATAACTAGCAATTAAGCCGGTTTACTGGCTTGTTTATTATCCTAGCTGTTACGATTGTCATCAGTTGTGAAGCTCCTAGAATGTAATTTCTGACGGTGCATAGATTTTCTCTTGTTCAGTTAATTAGCTATGTCATAGTCAATCTGAGGCTTACATATGACAGCAATTGTCACATAATTTTCTGCCTTAATGTGAAGCAACTTTCATTGCTGTAGATTATTCATGCACCTTTAGCAATCTGTTTGCAGGTCTTGGAATAGGCCTGTATAGGTACAAGTGAAAAGGTGAACTTAATCCATATGCCTTTAACAGTGAAAACCAACCATATCATGTGCATGGAAATGTTACTACTAAATCTAATATGCTCATGGCCAGGCGGTCTCTTGCTGGACCCTCCATTGTATGAAGTTGTATTGGGCTCCTTTTGAGTGTTTAGTAAAAGGTGGGTCCTCTTAGATTATTTCTATGGAAATTCGATGTACAGGCTTCTTGCACCACATGCACAATATATATTTGTGGTTTGCTTTTTGGAGGGTATTTTTCTTTCGTTCTTCATCTGCTTATTTGTCCTTTTAACTGAAAGGAAAAAAAATGAAAAACAAATCTTAGTTGTTTTGCCAAACCCCTGGAAATTTCTTAATCTTGGTGGTGTTAGTTCCTTTTACCACATTAACTAGAGAGGAGTCAAGGATACATCTATTGCTCTTCCACAATTAATAATAACTGTGCTCTCTTAAAAATGGTGCTTTTCTTTTTCCTTAATCACAGGATAGTGTTAGAGTGCGACTTCTATCGGCATATATAGGGAGTTGGCTCTTTGAGGTTCATGATTAAAAGTTTCTGGTTCACCATACATGATACAACATTTTATCAAATTGAAGATTTTTTCAAGCGTGCACAAATCTTTCTGGTATAGTTTTGCACCCGTGCGCACCTAAGCTTTCAACAGTCTATGCCACAATATATATTTTGCACTTGGAGGTTCAAAGAGCTGAAATATTAGCTTGAGCTATGTATTCGTGTATGCAGACTGCGGCCTTCTACTGCATCAAATTCAATTCAATTTACAAACAGCATGTATCTTAGATTCTTTTTCCTATGCTTTAATCTTTTACTGGTTCTGGGTCTGGAAATCATTCAGTGTCATTTTGTCTTGAAACTTTTTAACTTGTTCAATAAAAAGAAAGTGGGATTTATCAGCTAAATCTTGCATCAATGATGTTAAAATTGGAACAAGGCGTGTTCATTCATCAGATCAATGATCAGTTGTTCTTGTAGGTGTTCTTTTCAGTGCAGTTTTTCTTATATGGTTTTATCTCAAGGTTCAGATCATCGTGACAGCTATGTGCAGAAGTGTTTCAATATTCAGTACTGCATTGATTGGATGCTTATGAATCAGGAGCAATGGCCTGAGCTTGGGCTTGCTCTCATTTTTCATACGAAGAACTTCAACCTAGGAATGGAAATGGCTATGTGAAAAGCATAAGGAGGTGAGCTCATAAAACCCCTTTTGTTGGATTCTATAATCCCTGGGGAACTGGTTATTCCATTAATAAATCTCGGAAGGCTCCCAAATACTGAATTTTAATTTTGTATTGCATGTATCCAGGTCTGGCTTACATGCCCAGCACCAGGAAGGCTTCTTTCTTGGCATATCCTTGCTTCTAAAGCAGCTGGTATATTTTTTAACAGTTGATTCTAAATTTAGTCAGCGTCATAATCATGGTAAAAATGTCATCGAAGTTTTGGCATGGCAGGGGGTTTGTTGTTAACATTGTTTTACAGGATTTGCTGTCATGCATACAAATTTCTTAACAATTTATTTATTGCTCATGGCTTTCTGGGACTAGTTGTGACATGTTTTCTAGAAACTCTACTTCCCAATGGTACTTCTGGAAATTCTTTGCCATAAGAAATGCCACCATTCTTATAGCAAGCTGAAATGTTTGAAACTTAAAATGTGTTTGGTATTATTTTTATTTTTATAGTTGAGGTTTTAAAAAAATAATTTTATTTAAAAAAATTTAATTGTGGTTCAAAATAATTTTTAAAGTGTTTGGTTAAAACTGTGATTGAGTTTGAAGTTAATGTAAAATTAATTTCATATATATATATATATATATATATATATATATATTTAATAATTATAATAATAAAATATAATTAATAATTTAAGTAAATTAGATACTTGTTTTTATTCTCTCATCAAACTACTTGTAATTTCATTATGAATTATAAATCTATACATAAAATCCTTTGCGAGGTAAAAGTTATATTGTGATCTCCTTCTAATATATTTGTTTATATTTTAATTAAGTTTTTAGATTTTTAGATTATTAAAAATATATTTTTTATATTAATAAACATATATTATGTTAACATTATTTATATTTTAATTAATTTTTAGATTATTTTAATATTAAAAATCTATTTTTTATATATTAATATACATATATTATGTAAACATTATTTATATTTTAATTAATTTTTAGATTATTTTAATATTAAAATATATTAATATTAAAATATTATTTTAATTTTTATCAAAACCCCTAGCTGCCTCTCTTCTCACAGCACGCATCAGCCCTATATTAAAAATTTGCTAAAACACTTTAAACAATATGTTGTTTTCATCGCACCTGCTCTCTCTTTCCTCATATTATGGAAAACAGTAATTTGCTATTTTCGGTGAACCTACGGTTTGACAAAATTTTGAGGTGGGATCCATCAGTTTTTTTTAAATTTATACATTAACCAAATATCTATTTTTTCTACGCTACCAGTCAGACGACACTTCCAAACACTCTCTTACACTCCCAATCGCCCTCTTAAGGCTGTGAGCTAGGTTAAGAAATTTATGGTCTTATCGTAGACAAGCCATTGTTCAATTCATGCCTTTTGATATAAATGTTGTTCCATGGCCAAAATGTTACTACTCCCCTATCTCTTTTCCATGGCTATACAGGTTCATGTTAGCCCCGGTCCCTATGCTCACAAATCAAGATATTCTTGATTTATAATGAACTATGGAATCAGTATATGATTTATAATGAACTAACAAATAAACTTATTTGAATGTTATTTAATCTATAGTTTTTAAAACAAATTCTTGTTTTGTTTCATTGCTGATGCACAACGTTGTACTATCTGTTCTGGCTAGGCCAGACAAAAGTCCATTTGGAAGCACCTTGGAAACCATAAAGGTACTGCTTTGACGATCAAAGAAGGTATGCAGTAAGAAAAAACTGAGTAGGATCTAAATCATTGGGGGGGGGGGGGGGATCTGCGTTCTTTTTGTTTATAGTGCTCCAAGTGGCCGCCTAATATGTAAGTTTATAGGTTTTTGAAATTCAGAAAAGATGAGTTCTATCGGAACGCTTTACTTCCTTAACTTTGCCCCCCACCTTATTTTCTGTGTCCGTTCTCCATCCTTATCTTCGAGGTCCAACTCAGATTATCTTAAATGAATCTCCCTTTTCTATACTCATGTGATTTCCTTTTCTCATTATCCTCTTCCCTATATTCCAAGTGTTGGATCTATGAATTTTTGCATATCAAGATTCTTTGGAGCTTGAACGAACTGGTCTCTGGGGTTTAAAATTGTAATCACGGTAGATTGCAAGCCACAACTAACTATATATGTCATTGACTCTGTTTCTTTCTCCTGAACACAAGCTTGTGAAAGCGTGGCAGGGAACTGGAATCAAGTTCCCTCACGTATTTGCTCCTTGTTCCAGCAAAGTTAATATTGAACGCCTTGTGCTTTGTACTGAATATGCTTGGGACATTATTTATGAAATATCAACTTGCCGGTCGTATTTCATAATCAAGGCTCTATCTATATGTGATTTGCTGACAATAATGCTGGAAATTCCTTCTTCAGGGAATATACTTAAACTTGCTGTAAAATGTTGAGAGAAATTGAAAAAATAATAATCAAAATCCCCATCGCTGTCTGCTCGCCTACTGCTGCCACTCATTTGATGGGCGCTCGTGCTCCTAGCAATGGGATCTTGTGGTCTGGCTCCTCAGTCTATGTAACTGGGCCTGATATTGGATTGATGTGCTGTTACACCGTTTTTAAACAAGTTGAATTCTCCATAAAACTAGATCATGGGCTCACCGAAGCGAAAGAATTATTAAAGGTAGAGAAATGAAATGTTACGATTTTCATTAGATTGCGACCCATACAAACGGAGCTAGTAACACTGGAAAGGCAACAGACTGTATCCTACAAATTCCGAGGACAGTTTGGAAGCTTAAATGGCTCGTGGCAAGCATATAGACAAACTCTCGAACCAGTTCACGGAGATCTTCATTATTAACCTCCTACTCCGATGGATTATAGAAACCTGTCATTTCTGTTGATGCTTGCTGCACTTGTAACTGATCAAAATGCGTTGATATGTTAGAGTTTGAAGCTAGCTTTGTGAACGATGGTACCTCTGAGGATGAATTAATAGTTGTTTGAGCGGGGTTTAGAGCACACTGAGATGGTGGCTGAGAGAGGCGCTGCAATGTTGAAATGTGGGCTTGAATGTAGGCCAACTCTGCTTGCAAATTCAATACCTGCGGTGACAAGAAAAAGTTCTCATCAGAATCCCAGTAATGTTTCTAGTAGCATCCAAATTTGAACTTGCAATCCAGGAACATAAGGATATCGCCTGTTTTATAGCCTCTTTTTTTTTTTTTTTCCTGGAGGGCAGGTGACGAAAATAAGATGGAACGTAGAACCGGACAAAGAACAAGGAAGTAAAAGTTAAGAACTCAAAGATAAGCTGCTGCTGCTATGATGCCAACCGGATGCAGGATTCTCTTTTTATCAAGCAATTAAAAATCAACTTCACAAGATCTAGAGATACTTCTAAATACATTAGCTAATTATGGACAAGGTCAATGCTTCAAGTTTTTAAAGAACAAAAATCCACAGTTTCTACGAATAGAACTCGGAGAACTATTTAGCTAAAAAAGCTTTTCAATAAGAGAGGAGAGGATTTTCCTCTTGTTTACAAGATGACTTTACAAGTTTGGGGTAAAAGATTTTAGATTCCAATTTATAATTGTATATTTAATTGAACTCTATATCAAAAGATATGGCCATAATCCAATAACAAAATTCCATCCTCTAACCCCCCCCCCCCCAAAAAAAAAAAAAAAAAAAATCCATTTGGCTGATCAGAAATCATATAAGAAAGCCTATTTTCTTCCCTCCCGTCCCTTCATTTTCCACAATTCTCCTCTTCTCACCCCGCAAAAATTCCCAGCAGTGTAGACGAGAGAAAATGCAAGTTACTAAGGGCACATTCGGGTCGGTATTAATTATATTTTCCATATTTATCGAACTTTTGGACTGTCTCTCGGAGTGCTTAAAATAGTCAAAGTCAACAAAGCAATGGTATTTTACCTAATCCAATAAAGAAAGGTACCCAATAATTAAGTGGTTATCTGCCCAACAAGCCTAGATACAGAAATCACAGGCGCTGCATGAACGACTGTACGGGTTTTCACAGCAAGCATTCAAAATGGGAAGCCCTAACAAAACGATACAATAATTAAGTAACGAAGGTTTGATCATGAATAAAATGATCCTTGAAAGTATATAAATAAATTGTCTGCACATGTGATAGTGAAGACTTTTGGGCTCTAGCTAGTAGATTTGCACATTAGATGGGACTAGGGCCCCCCTGCTATTATAGCTTCGTACAAGGAAACATTAACCCTCCTTTATTTGTTGATCATAATAAATGCATCAATACTTCACTTCAATATGTGGCAGATTACGAGTAATAATTATATAGGACTCTCCATCAAAGTCAAAACCACAAACACTTAATATTTCTCGAGCTTCGCTTTGTACTCCGGCAACCAACAAAACCCCCTCCAGTCAATTCTCTCTCGGAGTTTTACCATTCAAAGCTCAAGTTATAGCTTAAAACTCACGCAATTTTGTTGAAAAAACGGTGATTCATTTCACTACACCCCAAAACACTGATAAAGAGTCACTAATCAAAGAAGCCAAAGAGATGTTAGTGAACCCCAAGTAGAATTCACAAGAAAACTTAAGGTGAGTGTTTTTTTATAGTCTTTTTTTTAAAGAAATATATTGTTTTTTTTTCTATTTCTAACCTCAGCGTGTTAAATAAAAATAATAATAAAAAAAAAACTCGATGGTTTTTTTTAATAAAAAACACAAAAATCTGTAAAAGTAAAGATGTAACTATACACTTCCATACGGTTCTTTAACTTGAAACCCTAAAGAAGGTTCACGTTAATTAGCTATAATTGTTCAAATTCTCATGTAAATACGCCAAACCATGACTTGATCAACTAGTGAAACTAGCAAATAGTAATGTGCAAACCTCGACCAGCTAGGTTTACCTCTATATTTCTAGTCGACAAGACGAATCGTTAAGCAATCATGATCCATCTTACTCTTACAAGAGAAAACCTCATGACAAACAGTTTGCCCCCATGTTGAGAATTCCATCTAGAATGATTACAAGATGACGATCTAATTTCTGTTTTATCCACACACACACACACACACACAGAGTATTGTTTCAATTTTCAAGGACTACAAAAACATGGAATTCTCTACATATGAACTAGAGGGGCCAAAAGCAAAACTTACACTATCATATTTAACGAGGTCTCTCCAAAGATAATTCATCATATAAAGGTCTTTTGTAGGCAAAATAGAGAGAAAAGGAAAGGAAGGGAAAGTTCTGATACAAAATCCCTTTTAGTTAAACATAACTTTGAAGCATAAAACACAATCCATTTTTAAGCGACGCGATGATGTTGACCCCAAATCATTCATGTCAATAGATGAGTGTTCCTAAACCTCCAATGGATAGCAAAGGCAGAGGTTATATAGCACTAATAAGCGATGATTAATCTAAACAATACGGGAGCTTGGATATATATGTGTGTGTGTGTTAATTACTCCCGATTTGATACTTCTACCACCGTTCTGTGCAAGTTTAAAAGGGGATAAACGAGGAAGAAAGCTGAAAACCCTGACCAGACTTAACCTTGAAATACTAATTGAAAAGCTTTTGGCCATTTATCATCAAGGAAACATATTTACCTGTTGTTGGAGAGTGAAAACGTGACCTACACAGCCATAAACAGGGTCTCTAACCCTAGCCAAGGCCTCATAACAAAGAGTAACAACAGCATCCAGACGCTTGTGAGCAGGTATGTGCAGGAGCAGCTTAGAAGCATTGCTAGCACCAAAAACCTTGTGCACTGCTGCAAAGTGAGCTGTCCCTTGATCAGGATCAAAATATGGTGCAAAAATGCACCCTTTTACACACTTTTTCCTAAGGAACTTGCAGGCACCACAAGGCCCACTTCCATTATTTGCACCAGCACTCATCATCTTATTTCTGCAGAAACAACACACTTCCTTGGCGTTTCAGTTTCACTCTCTGTGGGGTCTAACACTATCTGGATAGAAGATAAAGAGGGAGAGAGAAGAAACGAAGGCATTAATGGGTATTTATTCACTCCTTTAGAGACCTTTGAAAGGTCTGTTTGTTTTTTACTACTTTTTTTTTTTGGATAATTATTATATATATATATATTTTAATAATATTGAAACTTTGGTGACGGGTCAATAGTGTGAATTGACTGGTTAGTTGAATATTGCGTCACAATAAGAGAAACAATTTTATATTTTAACTCTTTGATATTAATTATTTTAAATTTATATCCATATGAGTTGCACACACGTATCTTATAGTATTCAATTAAGACTATAAAAATACTTCTCTCTTTACTTTCTCAATACTGATTAAAATCTAATACTTTCATTGAAGAAAAATAAATGAAGATTTTCATAATAACTGAAAAGGATTTAATTTAGTTGGTGGAAAAAATATGGAATATTTATTTATTTTAAAAAAGAAAAAATAGCTAATTATAATTAAAAAAAAAAATGAAGAGATTAGATTTTAGCAAGAGAATGTACTTGCTAATTAAAACTTTAAAGCCACGGCAACTACAGAGGCAGCAGGGGAGCAGGATTGCGTGAAGCAAACATACATGCGGTGAGGGACAGTGAATCTACATCCAACCGCCGCAGTTGTGGACACGTGTGAGACCCCACGTGGGACAAACATCCTATCCCCCTTTCCCATCAAATTATTATTTTCTCTCTAGTCACTTCCATGATTTATTTCGATTAAAGTGATTTGTGTGGATGAATATATTAAAATATTTTTTTTATTTTTAAAAACATTATTTTTAATATTAATATATGAATAATCTAAAAATTATAAAAAATTGATTTAAAATAAAAAATCATTTTTTTTTCAAAAATATAAATAGAAACGGGTGCAAATCAGTTTTGACTTAATTTTTTTTAATGATTTTGTTGCATTAATATTAATGACTTTGTGTTACTGTTTTTTTTTTAAATAAAAAATATTTTTTATTTTTATTAAAATTTTTTTTTAATATTTGAAAATCATTTACATGAATTATATCAAAAAATATTTTTTTTAAAAAAAATATTTTAATATATTTCTGAATAATATTTTTTAAAAAAATCCTTAACAAAACTACAAATATTACTCCTGAAAATAACTCTTAAGAAAATAGAATTATATTGTTTTTATATATTTTCAACTAAAAAGAAACAGCGCTGCTGCCCCAACCCCCTCCCCAGCTTTCAGAACCCTGTTCCTTTTCACCTCATCATACCCTTCAGTGTAGGATGTAGAGTACTCAACAAGAGCTAAGAATCGCTGCAATGGTGCTGGAGAGATCAGCAAAAATGGCGTCTGAAGACATGTCTATGAGCACTGTAGCAGGTGGGCGTACTACAAGCTCCACTGTGAAAATGATGGATGATTAAATTCTTTGCTGGTGTGCAAGTGGGAAACACACATTCAGAAACACACAATTTTTTTAACAATTGTGTGAGGAGCATAATTGCACGTCAATTACTGGTGCCGTAAAAAGTATCATAATAACTTAGCAAGGACCATAAAATTTTATCATGACTTCCTCCTTAAAGTGCATACAAAATGGTGCCAGTATTTCTGGCTCAGAACAGATGATATCATGACTTCCTCGTTAAGAGAGAGCCATGGATCTCCAACAGATAATATTCATGCTAGAATTTGAACTTAAAACTTGCAACCGGGCTTGATTCGGTGGAAGTAAAACCTGAACTAATTAGGTTTTGTGTGTCCATGAATATCCATCAGGTATTCAACAGCTTGAGTCTCCAACTGGTTTTCTGAACAAAACCCTAATAGTATTTGCTGCCTTCAAATCTGTATGATCAAGATTTGTTCCAGCAGTGAAAACCAGTAGCAGATTTTTGTTACAATTCTCGAAATCGGAATTGAACAAAGACAGACTTACCTGGGCAACAAATTCAACAGGTGTGAATTCTTGTTTATCGCATGGATTATTATATTGCTGATTGGTTGACAATTAGAAGAGTTAGTTAAGCAGTGACAGTAGTTAGGTGGTCGAAAAAACAATTACAGACGTTAATTGAATACAGTGTCTGGCATTTTATGAGAAACTGGTGAAGTAAGAAGACGTTAATCATCTTTGGTGTTTTCTTCCAAAGTTATACATGTTTGCAATGTGAGGCGTGAAGTTTATGAAATTCCGAGTCTAAGACTTGTAAAACAGATCCATCATGGGAAAAGAGATCTTAACGCTTACGTTAAAAAATGGAGAAGTGAAGTGGTAAGTGTTAAGACCCTCTTCACTCTCTAAAAAATATGAATATATAGCTGGAAAATATCAAATAAATATATGGTGAAATGTATGAAAAAAGGTGCTATTTATAAACAATATAAACAATGATAAATTACCATGTAAATGTTACTGTTTATAAATATTATAGATAGTAAAACGAGGTAAGACAAGGTAGCTTGGTCAAATCGAACCAAGGAGGAAAGAAAAAAAGATGAGAGAGTCGAGCTTGGTTTAACCGAGTTTAAGGACTCAAAACTCATTTGGAATGAACTCTGCATTATAAACATTATTCATGAATATCAACGAGACCATACAGAGCAAAGGGATTAACGAGAAAGATAAGGAGACGGAGCTCGATCTCTTTAGATTGATTTTGAATGAGTTTTATATAGTAATATATATACTTTTTTTTATTTGATAAAATTTCATCTCCTACAACATCTTATATTATTATATTATTAGCAATACTTTAATTGTCATAAATTCTTATAAAAAATAAATATTTTATTTTAAATTCAAAATATATTATATAAATTTCAAGTGTTTTATCACGTAATTACCCATAAAAACATGATATATTTCAATCCATAGCATTTTGAATTGTTAAATATATTTACATATTATATTGTGAAATATTGCCTCGTCATTTGGATGAGGAAGTGTAGCTTCAACAATAAAAATTCCTTGAACAAATACTATTTATTTTGAAGAGTCATTTTTAAATTAATACTTTTTACTTATTGGATATTAATTTTTTTTCTTTCTTATCAATTATATGTCCTTGTAAGTGTACAGCCCTCAATAAACCATAGCTGACACTTGTACAAGAGATTTGAGGTTTTTGCCCCGAAAATAATTTTCTTCAATATATAAATTCCTGCCATGAATTTTGAAGGACAGCGATCTCTGGAGAGAGCAAGAAAGACAGGGAAATATGCCAGTCAGTCAATTCTGGATGACTCGGACAGGCAGGGAATAAATCACGTCACTACACGTGGCATCCTGCGTGGGGTCGTCCTCTCTCTTCGAGAAGGAAGAACATTTATGGATGCCAGAGTCTGACAAAAAGAGAGAAAAAAAGAATACAAGAATTGATTTTAAAATACTTTATTAATTCTTTTATTATATTTTTAATATTCTCAAAACTAGCATTTTTTTTGCTTCTAATAATGTGGAACGGAATGCAATTAATACGCTGAAAAAAGGGGTCCAGTTCGCATGAAATTACAAATAAGGGCTTTGTAGGCCCCACCTCCTCCCCGCGCATTCTCCTCGCCCTTAACCGCGCGAGCTCTGACCCAAAATAATCCAGCCCAGTTCTCTACCATATAGGCCTAGTTGGAGATCAGGACGACCAACTCCTGCCTTGCCCTAGGACTAAAAAACACCGAAGAGAAGTTTAGGGGAGGTTTGGTATAATTCATGTTTTTGTTCTCAGATGATTAGACACGTGAACAACAATCCTGTCTGTTTTAGATTTCTTTTTCGAAGCGCTGGGTTTGACAGTGAAAGTTTTTGACAATCAGCTGTTTATTTATTTATAAAAAGTAATAAAAAGAGAGCAAAGACGAGAGCAGCTGGCCTCTTGATCATCTTCGCTTAACAATGGAATAACATCGGAGCAGAGCTTATGAGCGTCTTAGAGCCTATTTCAATAACATTTTTTTATTTTTAAAAATTGTTTTTAATATCATCACATTAAAATAATATAAATTATTTGAGATAAATAAATAAATTTCCTTAGAGGCACCCTTTAATTACAGGCTTCAAAGCTAGAAACGGGATGCATGTAATGACTGTTCTGTGCTTTGACAATTAGAACAATCATGAACACATCTACCATCGTTTATATATATATATATATAAGAAATTCAAGCCGAGGCTGTCTTTCATGGATAATTGGTGCCTGCTTGTATTTTTCTAACTACGTGCCATGATTATTGTAGATGGTTTTTATTCTGGAATTCGTGTGTTATGTTATTTGCAAGGGAACATGGAGCAAAGTATGTTGCTCCCATCGAGATCACAGAGTATTCATGGCTCATGTTGCGTCCAGCACCCTTTGCTGGAAAAGAGAAATGGCTGAAAGAATAAAAACCTGTTACATGGGCCATCCAACTAAACATCTGCATTAGATTGTCAGAAAAGGATCGTTCTTTTTTAAATAATAATAATAATAATTGTACTGATCTCTTTAAATGTCACCAAAAAAAAAATAGAGCATATCCATGGATTTCACCCGGATTCTGTAGTGAAGTTATGGAAGCATATTAAAGCATCAAAACTTTCAAAAGACATGATAAATTTCCTTTACAGTCTGACGAATATGACTTTAAAGGTGACAAAAGCATATCCATGGATTTCATGATTCCTCCAGTCCTAAATCTTTCCTCGACTAATTGACTGCATTAAAAACTAATTATGTCCTTCCCTAAAGTCCCTTTACTCATAAACTATACCGCTCAACAGCTTCTTTGCCATATTTTATGGTGACATGCTTTAACACATTTCTTTCAGCATATATTTCAATGACAGCGGCTATAGCTGCTGTGAACAATAAAAAAATGTTTTTTTTCTTCTGATTCCTAGGTGTTGACTGCACGAAGAGAGAAATTAGAAACTTCAAACTTGTGGGGTCGGTCTTAAAGAGAATGGCATTCAGTTTTTGAGCTGTGATCAGGTCGCTACATGTTCCTGCTTGTAAAAGCTTAGACAAGCCTGATTACAGATCGTCACTACAAGATTAAGGTTCAAGAGTAGACTAGTTAGGAGCTTAAACAACACTAATTAAGGTTCAAGTGTTTTACGGACATGTCGCCAGATAAGTGGGCTTTTCTCAAACTCTGTAGGGACCTTGTTTCTCAAACTTCCTACATGATATATGATAGCTGTAATATTCAAACTATGTTTCAGATGGCTTTGTTTCCATCCTGAAATTCATATTGGACTCTTCTATATTATTTTATTTACAAAGTGTTATGGGTGAAGTTGAAAAGCTCGAAAGAGTTTTTGTTTTGGGTCTATGGCTCGGTGCCACATGCGGTGGACACTTGTCGTCAGTAGACGCTCGGTGTGCCGGAGGGTTGCCATGCTGATGTTTGAAACAATTAAGACCTTTGACCTTACAATTTATTTGCCTGGTCGGTTTTAAAACCGTTTAAAAAAATGATTTTTTTATCTTAAATTATTTTTGGACATTTTTAAATTATTTTGATGTACAAATATTAAAAAAATATTTTTATAAAATAAAAAATTTTATTTTCTGAATGATAAACACTTTAAAAAACAATTCTAATTATATTTTTAAATCTATCCCAAGTAACCTTGCATGTGTAACTAAGCTAAACCCATATGTTTATCATCCTGGAAAATTATCTCAGTTAATTAAATATTTATTTTAGTGCATGGTTGATTATTATAGACCATGCTTTCATATATATATATATATATATATTGAGCAATCTTACTATCAATTTAGATAAATTATATTCAATCTACTAAAACAAAATAGAGATATTCATTTTATCAAATTGACAACGGATAAGCTTCTTTGAGGAAATATATATATATATATATATATGTATGTATGTATATTGAGCAATCTTATTATCAATTTAGATAAATTATATTCAATCGACTAAAACAAAATAGAGATATTCATTTTATCAAAATGACAACGGATAAGCTTCTTTGAGGAAATGTGTTTAGCAAGATAGCTACTTGTCAGAAAACTCGGGGGGAGGTGCGATGTGAGTTTAGTCATCTTTGAAAATTCCTTGTATGGGACACAATATTCTATAGAAAAGCCTTATTAGCAGCTAGCAAGCTTCGCTATACAAGATTCGTTCAAGTTCACACTCCCATGATTTACCCTATGCTCGCTGGCATTTGAATGCCGGTGAATTAATAGTAAATGTTTTCCAGTGGATCAGGAAATATGTTAATTTCAAATAAGAGTCTGATAAACTGACTATATCTTAGGTTAAATAAATAAAAGATTTGGCGGTCTTCACGGTGAATTATCTATCTGATATTTTATTTTATTTTATTTTATTTTTTTCCAAATTAACAATATTAGTCGTGCAATTATGATTTAGGAGGGGTCATCGGATAGAGGGAAGCTATGGACGTATGGTCCTGTGAGGATTTTTCTTTTAAATTTTTCTCATGTTTATAACGTTTTTTTGCATCTAATTAACATATCGACAGAGTTCACGACCACAATTCGATATAATATTAAAAAAAAATAGAAAAGGACCAAAAAAATTAATAGAAAAGTAAACAAAAAAATAAAAAAAATCAGCTTAAAAAAATCATTTGACGCGAAAATAATAATAAACAAAAAAATAAAAAAATCAAAAGAAAGAACAGAGGAGAAAAATAAGAAATATCATTTTTCAAATGATCATAAACACACACTAAAATTTAATAACACAATTTTTTGAAAAAAAATGTTACATCAACAAAAGAGGAAAAAAAAACACTAAGAGCACATATATATAAACATAGACAAGAATATGAATTATTTAAGAAATATAGAAAGAATAAAGGAATTAAAAATAAATTATAAGGGCCAAAATGAAAATCAAATATATTATCAATTTCAATCAAAGGATAAGATTGAAAAAATCGAATCTTATGTACTGAAAATATCAAGAGATTTAAAAGCAATCCGAAAATTAAAAAAATAAGAACCGAAATGAAAATGTAATATATAATTATTTTCAATTAAATGACACAATTGAAACAAACTAATACTTATATAATAAAAATAAAGACCACACATAACAATTAAAAGATAAATGATTGATATGCAAAATCTAAAAACCCAGGGGCTACCATATAGTTTGGGGTGACGGAGAGAGAAAATAGGGGGGGGAAATTTAACTACCCCTCATCTCGTGCCACACCACGAGAAAGCTCTCGCGGTGGTGCATCCAAAGAGACGTTGGTTGCACATTTTCCTTTACTACACGACTTCACACACATTGCTCAAAGAGGGAGGGAGGCGGATCATCATGCCCGGCGCGTGACAAGCGCTCATAATAGATCGAGATAAATAATAGTAAAAAATATAGTCAATTACCATGCTACCACTGTGCCCAAATCATCTATTTTTCTTATTATGAGCTATATTCGTATTTAACTATTTTTCAAAAAAATATAAAATTCCTGTGGCGCTCCTCGCCCAGAGCTGTTTTTTTTTTTTTTATCATTTTCATGGGATATAATGGTTATTTAACCGAGCAAGAAATATAAAAATATAACAAAACAGCGAGCTGAACCGGACCGAAAATTTACAATTATCATAGAACCCCTCCACCCAAAATCCTTTTTTTCATCATTTTCGAATGATAAAACCTTTTTTCTACAGTGTAAAAAGGGAAAATAATAGTCATTCAAACGATCAAAATTGAACCGATCCGAAAACTAAACAATATTATTGTAATCTACAGTAAAAACACACACAGGTGACAATTATAACTATGAGTTCTTTCTTTTAGTATAATGGATAAGATTCCATCACAGAAAATCACCTTTCTCTGCATTTAAAGTGTTTCTTTTAGTGCTTGAGAGTGTATTATAAGTTATTTTTAAAAAAAAAACATTTGGTTGAAAAATGCATCAAGCTAATTTTTTTTTTAAATTATTTTTGATATACACATATAAAAATAATCTAAAAATATAATTTTATTAATTTAAAGTAAAAAAATAAAAATTAATAAAAATATATATTTTTATTTTTTAAAAAAACACAATATCAAATACATAAGTCATCGCAAAATTAATTTTAATGATATTTGGTTTTACTATTTTATTTAAATTTTGTTGTCTATGGCGTGTTGATGTGATGCAGACGTCGGCATTCTATATACATATATATTAAATTTAAATATAGATGAGATTGAATCTCAGTCAGGAGCATTTAAAACCTGTATGTGCGTTCAAATCAGCGATACTGTGTCTGCATGATTGTCATATCATGGCAATGGATAAAAAAACATACAAGGGAGGCAAAGTGAAGAAACTCATGGAACTGTTACAGCGTAAGCAACCGGTGACGAAAGCTGTGACGATGGTTTAAAAATGACACCTGCCGGTCAAACTAACAGGCTGTCATGGCTTCTTCTTCACAACACCACAAGATTAGACAGTGGCCCGGACATCGTGGTGACTCGACGTTACAAAATGTTGCTGATTTCGCCTCCATTCAATTAAATTAAATGACTGTTTGTAACTGTGATTGTATTTGGTTTTGGAAGTGTTGTTTATTTAGATTTATATTAAAATATATTTTTTAAAAAAATTATTTTGATATGAGCATATTAAAATAATTTAAAATAATTTAATTTTTTTTTAAATTTCAAAAATTCTCATTTACTCTTTAGATTAAAAGAATAAATCAGACCAGTTGTTTCGGCATTTCTGCATCAAGAGGTGTTATTAAGTATGGCAGAAATGTTATTAATAAAATAATAACTTTTTTTGTTAAAAACTATTTTTTTAAGTGTTTATAACTGTCATGGTATTAGAATTAATTATTTTATTTCGGCATTTCTGCATCAAGAGGCTTAATGTATAAAAGATAATTTTAATGTAATGTTAAACACGCTAAAAATCTATTAATGATGCGGAGAGCCGCGTTCCTTTTCTCCGTTTTTTATTTTTAGTAGTTGAACGGCGTGTCGAGCCCCAACGTTGAGGTGCCAAATAAATCCACGAGGTCATATGGTCTACCTGGCCGTTACATTCTTATTCACCGACTCAAACGTGTCAGTCTCAGAATGACTGGCTGGCTAGCTCTGTGATGGCGTCGTATGGAAGGGACACGAATGAATTACTCTTGATTTAGTTCAAACATGAACCACTTCCATTTTAGGTCATAACTTTCCATTTTTCTAAAGAAACGAGGGTGAGCTGAATCGGTGACTGTTAAAAATTTTGTTGGCTTCATTTTTTTGTTGCATAAACACAAGTAAACCTCAGTGATGAACCGAGTGTATTTAAGATAGATGAAGGTGCAATAGTTAGGTTACACACACACACACACACACACACACATGAAAGGTATTTATTTACTTAAATTATATTAGACATGTGTATATAATATATAGGCATGCAGCTGGTGCGAGATGGCATGAATTTTTAAGACAGCAATTTACAGGGTCAGACTTTCTTCTGTGACGTGATAAAAGAACAGCGCGCTCGCTCGAGCACACTAATATTCGGAGGAATAAATTTTCAACCTTTTCGGAGGTTGTGTTATCGGGGCTACAAGTATAGTTCTTCTTTCTCCAATTCTTATGGTCTATGGTACCCTTTATTGTTTTTTCTTGAAGATCGGTTCCCTGTATAGGTTTTACTCCCATGATTCAAATAATCTATAAGATCTTATTTAATTTGCTTTAAATAATTAGATTTTATAAAAGTAATTTACTTTCTATACCGAGAAAGTGGAGTAACTACAGCTTAGTGGTAGATATAAATTGGGTTTATATGAAATCATTCTCAAAAATAGTCGAAGGGATTATTAAAGTCTTGGAGCTAATTAATTATATGTTTAATTGATGCAAATGTATGGTTTCCAGAATCTAGCCCACACTTTTCGATGATACGGTAGATTAACAGACAGAAATATAGTCAATTCGAAGTAATTACTAGTTGATGATCAGATAGATCGACATCTGAACTATAGTTTCAAAAGTTGCTGTGGACAAACCAGTAGTTCCCTCAAGATGGAAAAATATAACGGTTTGGACTTGTGATCTAGCACCTACGGCCTGATCGTATTCTAAAAAAAGCATACATCTATGTAATGAGAAGGGTAATTAATCGTCACAAAATGAAGTCCATGAGGGTGATAGATAATTTGTCAAATCACAATAATATCATCAATTCCTCGTCGGCGCCGATTCAACCATTAATATTTTAAGGTTTGAGTATTGTAAAGCGCATAACGGCAACTTGTAAAAGAACACCAAAACTAAGTTAAGGTTTGTGTAACTTAAGCAAATCGGCCTTCCCATTTATAGGATAAAACAAACATATAAGCTAGGGAGTTCATGAATTGACAGGGAACGATCGAGATCTAGAATAGTTTCCTGAATTTTTTCACAACACTTGTAAATTGTAATGGGCACCGGGCCCTCTCTCTAAACCGATCATCGAGGCCAGGCAGGCGTTATATAATTATTTATAAGATCCTATATTATTTATCAAAGATAATTACTAAGAATAACTAATATTATGCAAGTACGTACAGTTAATTGTATTTTAAGAATGGAATTAATGAAACCAATGGGTATTGATGTCTTCCTCTGCTGAAAAACCCAGTGGATTTATTTGGCTTATTATATAGAGAGGAAAGGGAAAGTGAGTCATTTTCAACAGAGAAAGAGGGATGGTTGGCGTCTTTTGCCCTCTACGCAGCTTAAACCACGCAGCGGCAAATATGTATAGACACAGACCCATTGACACGTTTCGACTTCTAAAACCTGTTAGTTTCTTTATATTTTTCAAGCTAGCCAGGTTCATTGATCATTAGTAGCTAAAAAACAAAGTTAAGTGCTATACAAAGATATACATCGCTTTTTCATTAACTGATCGGAGAGAAAGATCAAACTTTTAGAAGAGAAGAGGTGATCAGAACAGAGATCATGATAAGTCTTGCTAGATAGACAGGAGGAGAAAAATTGAAAAGTAAAAAAGGAAACAAAAAAAAGGCAGAGAGAGAGAGAGGGAGAGAGAGAGGCTTATCGCATGTTTGCTTCACGCAAGCAGCAAAATTGGAAGGGGAAGGTTTGCTCTATCGCGTGGCTTTAAAGACTTCACAAACGTTTTAAATCCTACCATTAAAAAAAAACCCAACAAACTCTAACTCCAAATACCCCATAACCCAATACCATCCACCAAACCCCAGACCACCACCACATACGCATACCCTTCTTCTCTCTTATATCTCATTCTTCCTATACAAACCCTAATTATGCGACAAACTATATTTGCTTTCTTTTGTTTTTAAAGAAAAAGAAATGAGTGCCACAAAAACAAGCCCTATAAACAGTGGTGTTGGTGGTGGAAGCAGTGGCGGTGGAGGAGGAGGAGGAGGAGGTGGTGGTGGTGGTGGGCCATGTGGTGCTTGTAAATTCTTGAGGAGGAAGTGTGTGCCAGGGTGTATATTCGCACCGTATTTTGACTCGGAGCAAGGTGCAGCACATTTTGCAGCGGTGCATAAGGTTTTTGGTGCAAGTAACGTGTCAAAGCTTTTATTACACATTCCTGTCCATAAAAGACTTGATGCTGTGGTCACAATTTGTTATGAGGCTCAAGCTCGTTTAAGAGATCCAGTCTATGGATGTGTTGCTCACATCTTTTCACTTCAACAACAGGTAAATTACATTTCTTTTTAATTACCAATTTATCTAGTTTCATTGATCACAAAAAAAGATTGACACCGATCTTTCTCAACTGGAAAACAGAGAGACAAACTCGTTTTTGTTGTTTTCTTTAGTTTGCTTCTTATTTGAGGCTATTAAAACACAACACTTGTTCTATTTGCTTGACACATTCCATGTTGTTTACTGACGTGTTGAGGGTTATTCGGAGAGCGTGAAAGAGCTAGCCCTCGTCATTTGTTTCTCTACCGTCTTTTGATTGCTTATGGTGGCATGAAGTTCGTTCTTGAAATTTGCGTTTTGAAGCTTCCCTTTGTCAATGCGATTAGCTGTTTTACACTGTTAATATTACAATTGACTTCTTTTCTAGTTTTCTTCGACGGGGTGGGGTGGGGTTTAGTTAGTTTTTGTCAAACCTTACATGCAAGTTAGGTCAATTACCCTTTGCAAGGTAGCGAGAGATCGAAGTGTCTAGCTCAGCTCTTCCAAGGCCGTGAGAAAGCAGATTTGCTCGGCTCCCTTCTGTAGCGCTGCTCCTAGCGAGGGGAGAGAGCAAATAAGCAAATATGGGGTTCTTAATCCTGTGTTTTTTCGTGCTGCGGCACCACTGCTCGGGAGATAATTTTGTGCTTTAACTGAAATCAAGAACGCGTTTTGTGATTGACAAATCGAAAGCCTGAGGCGGTTACCATGATGGCATAGCTAGGCTGGAGTTTGTACCACAGTTTTCTGTGCAAATCGTGGACTTGCAGTTATTCAGGGGATGGTCGGTTTTCGTGTTTCTAGAAGTAACCTTTTGGGGTCAGGGAGGAAGTCCTATTGCGCAAATCGTTGGATTTTCACTGAAGGGTCTTATAGGGGTACTGTTGTCAAATCACGCAGAATTTAGAGTAGTCGAATCACTAAAATATACTTCTTCTTCAATGAAATCATGAAACGCTTTGTGATTGTTCGTTCGTCTCTGCGTGTTTCATTAAATACCACTGGGTTAAACATCCTTTGTTTTGACTTCTTGTTCCTTAAAAAATTCCTAGAATGAACGGTATTTGAACCGATTGATGGCTATGATATTTTATTTTCCCAATTCTTTTCTGGGTTTAATTATGCCGTGAATTTTACGAATAGATGGGTTTAATTGGGCAACACTGCCCAATTGTCTTTCTTTTCTTATTCTTTTTTCCCAGAGAAATTGTTATTTTATGGCAATTTGGTTTTTTATAACATGATAATTAACTGGAACGTACAGTGTCTATCTGAATCTATATACTATATAGGGTTTATATATGTGTGAGTGTGTGAATCTACAATTTAGAAACCATTATTGGTTAGAGCCCAGTACAGCAGCCAGCCTCTCCTTCTCAGATTTCAATGCCAATAATGCAGAAGAATTCTCTTCTTAATCACTGTCTTCCGTTCTTTTTTCAAAACAAATCTTTATTTGCTTGCAATGCCATGTTCTAGGGCACATACTTCAAGCATCCTTATGGCATAAACAAAGACGAGAAACCTCAAACCAGTGTCATGTTTATCTTTACAGGTCTTCGTCGTATTCGTCATTTATTATTCGATTTAAGCAGTTCCATGTATACTTCAAATGAAAAAAATAGTTCACGAATAACATTATTACTCGATTGGCCTAAATTGTCTTGTTCTTCAAAGTTTGCTTTAACTTGCCTTCATAAACTTTCGATAGAAAACACTCAATCTTGTGCTCTGTTATGGACACTACAACAATCACGACGTACGGTTAAACAATGCTATGATGAGAGTTTTGGATGATTGGTAACGACACAATTAATTTATGTTAGATAGTATATGGTTATTAATTATCTTAATATAAAAAAGATAGAAACAGTGAATATATTAATAAGACATGTTTTCTTGTATTTTTATGCTAGAAGTACAGAACTATATTACAAAACCATCTCAGAAATATATTTATGTTTTATGTATACTAAACCACTTCTATCTCTTTGACCAAGTGTGTGTGTGTGTGTCTTCTGTGTAGGTTATTAACAAAGCATGTTCTTATTATATTGGCCGAGATGTACTAAGATATTTTACCCCCTAAATAATGGGGTAATAGTAAAGATTTATTCAGCTAACAAATTGATAGTCTTTGTTCTCTTTTGGAAAATTTAATTCTCGTAGGTGGTGAATTTACAAGCTGAACTCTCATACTTGCAAGCCCATCTAGCAGCATTGGAAGTTCCATCGCCACCTCCTCCGCCGCCACCAACACTAGTGACCCCGCCTCCACTCTCAATAGCAGACCTACCATCAGCCTCTGCAATTCCAGCCGCATACGATTTATCTTCTCTTTTTGATCCAATGATGCAACCCACATGGTCCATGCAGCAGCAGCAGCGGCAAATGGATATCCGTCAGTTTGGAGGAAGCGGTGGCTCATCAGGAACTAGTGGCGGTGAACTACAAGCATTGGCGCGTGAACTCCTCAATAGAAGAGGATCTCCACCACCAGGGTTCGTGCCATGTACTGACGCATTAGCATCACCATCTATCTCTAAATGAGACTGACCGACCTTATATTAACAAAGTGCTTGTATTAATCAAAATACCAACCAGGAAGCTGAATTTCCTTGTTATTTCACTGGCCGTGCATGATTTAGCAGTTTGATAATTGATCAATATTTTTTTCTGCTCGTTTCATTCCTTTAACTAGTGAGATTCTTCAGATTGGGACGTACGAATTGCAGCTCCCAGGTAGTATTCCAAGTTATCTGCAACAACAACAACAACAACAATATATATTAATTCAATGCCATAAAGTTTTTAAATTTCTTTCGTATGTCGCTGATAGTGATTGAAAACAAACTTTTAATGCCTTCGATGAAGTCTGGGGACTCAGTTTTTTATCAAAAACCAGACGGTCTTAATATCCTCCTTCCTTGATATGGAAGTTACAAGCTACTATATTATATAGCTGTAGCTGTACCTTAATTAGGATACTTGATGGATGGATGTATCCTTTGATGGTCAATAATTATTTGTAGTTAACACATCTATCTATCCTTATGTTTTAAGATTATCCTCGCGTATATCATTTTAAAAAAGTATTCGCTTTCATCTATTCATGTGCGCCCTTTTGCTATGTTTTAAAGGAACGTGCCCCAGCAACCACCGAGAAATAAAATAGAAACTTAAAATCCTAGAAAAAACTTGGAAATCATTTTTTTTTATAAAAAAAATATGTACAACGATATAAATTGGAAAACCCTAAACAATAAAGCTTGTAAGGTCCAGGGAGATAAGAAAAGATACCCATAAACTTCTTAATATAAATATGGTTATGATAAGAAGATAAGTTTTGCAGGATCGGAGATTAGTTTTCAGAATTTCAAAACTGTTAAGAGTTATTTCTGTTTTTTCAGGATGTTCTGAGTCTTTATGTTTCTAGGTTTTCCAAGTTTATTTATTTTTCCTTTTTAATGGTTTTTAAGGATCCATTTCGTGTGGTATTCGCAATGATAGAAGTTTAATCAACTGTCAGAGGAGTTTCTGAGCTTTGGATGTTTTTGTTGGTTGGGTCTTGTAGCTTTGGAAGTTGGGTCTCTGGTATGGTTCGTCCAGCTCTGCTGATTTGCTTCCTATACTCGTCAACATTTGCTGAGTTGGGTCTTCGAATACCTAGCTCGTTGAACCTCTCTTGGCCTCATTTTCCTTGTGATTTTATTATTTGTTTTGGTGCATTACCTTCAGTTGTTATCTCTCCCCGTCTTGTCTCAGCTTCATATGCTGTAATTTTCTCTTGTTTCTTTAGCCATTGGGCTCGCGGAGGTTTTTTTTTTATGATTTTAATATATTTATATCAAATAAAAATTATTTTTAATATATTTTCAAGTGGTGTACTTTTGAAAAGCACCATGCACTTCATCACCAAAAACATAATTTAATGGTATTTTTGGTGTATTTATTAATCTATATGGCTTATAGAACATTTATATATATATATATATATATATATATATATATATATATATATATATATATATATATATATATTTTGCAAGTTAGTTTTTTCCTGATGATTTGATATAGGGATTTTATTCAAGAATAAACAAAAATATATATCTGAGAGGGAAAATATGAATATAGAAAGATATATAAGAACGAAAAAACCTATGCAATACATAAATGAGAGATTTTGGGAAAACATTCTGAAGCAAGTGTGCATAAGCAGCTTTAACTTTAATAGGGTGTTAAATTACGCAATTTGGATTCAATTTCCACGTTCAACATTGGTGCGAGAGGACAGGAAGCCTTCTTATTACGAAATCCACTTGTGCTCTAAAATTGTTATAGTTCACCACAAAAGACATTGAAAAGGTTGTGGAAGAAGGGTTACGGGATATCCAAGCACCCAATAAATTGCCCAGTTGGACAAGGGAGAGAGAGAATGGTGGTCACATATTCAGTTGCACGGTGGTATATTCTGCATCTTGGCGATGATAATGACGGCCATAAAATGCATTTTCTGTGAATATATAGTCTCATTGGAAGAGTTCTCGGAGGCTTTTTATGGGGGGTTTGTGACGTTACCTCAACACCAAAAAAACTGGAAAAGATGCGGAGGCTTGAACCAGCCCAAATGGAGAGCATCGGTGGCAAGATTCCCAAACATGTATATATATATATAGATTTCATTTCTTGGAAGTAAGAATTTTAGGTCCAAATTTAAGGCACTTCGACTATAAAATTATTTACCGTGGAAAACAAGTTGCTTTGTCACTCATCCGAAATCTTCTCCGTGGGTGGCACTCAACAAGATATTCTGCTGGTTTTTTTAAAATAGTTTAATTTGTTCAGAGATTAGACTACAATATATCTATATATTTAATTATATATATTATTAGCATATCTTATAAACCCTTATGTTAGAATATGTTATCTAAAATATTGACAATGAAGTGCATACGAGACTAAAGATTCCCTTACATCTTGTAGAGAGAGATAGAGATGGTAATCATACCAACTCTATACTAAAAATACTCAATTCATTCGGACATGGATGCCGAGAGTATACAAATAATTTATATTTATTTTTTAATATAATTCAGATAATTCATGTAGTTTCTTTCTTCCTAGAACTTCCCTGATTAACTTTATTTGATAAATTTAAAATATATACATATATAATGTTTTCGAGAGTTGTATATTTTATTTAATGAAAAACCGGTCATAAAAAAAATGAACTTCAGTTAGAGGCTGCTGGCCTCTGAGGTTAGAAGGGCTCCATGGAGACGGATGTGGAGGGTCCTCCACCCCAGCAGCCCTCAATTGAATCCCGAAGAAGAGATGGATCCCTCGGATGAGGTACGTGGCTTTATGAGCTAACATTATGAGCCACTCTAATTTCTTGTCTCGAGACATGAATAGAAGAGATGTCTGCAAAGGAAGATTTCCAGCCAAAAATAATGTCGTCATCAATAGGAAGGCCAGCATAGCAGTACGGCTCGTTCCACTTTGGGATACGCCTTGTTATAATTTGCGACCTTAAAAAGCCAATATCCCGAGCTAATTGTAATCCAAAAGTAGTGCCTGAGCTTCTGCATCCTGGACTCCATTGTGGGGCTCTTCACTCCAAAAGAGGACGAGTTCGGAACGAAAAAGCGTCCACCTGCGGACTACCCAGTTGAACCCGAACCAGTCTCCCACCTTGGGCGCAGCCCAGCCTTGAGAAGTTAGCCATCCTAAAGATCTATTGAGTGGCCAGGCCCAGAAATCACAGCTGAGAGTCCTTAAACTCTAGAATACAAATATCTTCGCTTATACATCCTGCACTAGCAAAATTGAAGGTAAATTTAAGAACAAAAAAAAATGCAGAATCACCGAAAAACATCTTGACTCAGTGGACATATCATGGCTGCACGTGTTCTTTGGACAATGGTGCAGAGTGATCTTGAACTAAAATCTGTCTTAATATTACAATTCAAAAGAAACTAAGGTCAGTAGCGGATAGTTGTCTGGTTAGGAAGAATTAGTCTTTCCACTAAAAGAACTAAGAAGCATTTATGTTGTTTTAAAAAGGAAAATCTCCTCTTTTTTCAACAAATTATAGTTTTTTTCTTCCAATTTTATTTTCTAAAATGCCATTGATTTTGAGTTGATCATGATATTGCAATCTCACACAAATATCTCAATAATTAGTTGAAATTGAATGTTTGTAAAAAATAAATCACGTTTTTGTAGGTGATCAAGGTCCCACCATATTAATTTTCATACAGTTTAATTTTACTCTTAGAATAAATGATAAATCAAGCTAAAATAAATTCAAATTGATATGTTATGTTTGATTAAATTACACTGCAAATAGTTCTCTTAAAAAACAATCATCTTGCATTTCTTTATCTTTTGATTGAATCTTTATTTGTTTCTTTTTATTAATTTCAATTTATTTTAATTAATATTCATAATTTATTTCAATTTATTTTCTATAAAATTATCATAACATAGAATAATCATTTTTTTATTTGGTTGATACGTAATTTAATAAAGATCTAATTTAGTTACTGTATTATTAAATAATAAAAAATATTAAATCCAATATAATTCATAAATGAAATTGCAAGTTTCGTGGATTATAATGCAAAACTAGCAAGATTTCATACGTTATTATTTTAATATTAAAAATATATACACATAATTTTGAACATATTTCTTTTTAAATCAAACCATGTTTTTCAAACCAGTTAAATATCAAATATTTTTTTAGTATATTTTTTAAGCTCAAAAAATGATTTCTTTGAGCTGGAATTTTTTTCCAGTCTCAAATTTTTTTATCCAGCCAGTACAAGCTACAAAACGAGGTCTGAATCTGTACCTAAAAACGAGAAGCCTCCATTTCTTACCAGCATCACTTTTAACTACCTGGCAATCACGAGCATATATACAGGAAAGCAAAAATTTTCCATGGATGCAGCAAGATTTGGAGACAAATCAGAACCTGAGAATTTCGCAATTAACTTACCCCGCAGCATATTCTCTCAAGACAAGCTCCACCTCTTTCACGACCCCTAGTCTTCCAAACCACCCAGCTAGTACTTCTGATGCTTCTTTGCCAATGATGATTTTCTCTCTCTCTAAACCTATTAGAAAGTCCAATGCCTGGTTGAGCTTGTTCTCCTTTTCATATGCAGCCAACACCAGAGCTACACATCTATCACTAGGTTCAATGCCAGCCCTCAACATATTTTCGAATGTTGCGTATGCATTTTGACTTTGACCTGCCATTCCATAAGCATTTAAGAGGACTGCACACGTTCTATCGTCAGGTGGGATACCTGCAAGCTGAATTTCATCGAACACTCTTTGAGCTCCATCGGCATCACCAATAATGGAGTACGCTCTTAGCAGTGCCTTATAAACTTCACTTCCAGCACGAATATCTTGATCGTCCATTTCTCTAATTATCATCTCCCCCTTTTCGGGCATTCCAGCTCTGATATAGGCCATGATCATCGATCCATATGATCTCCTATCTAACGGTTGACCAAGAAGCTTTAGCTCTTCAAAAGTTTCTTCAGCGAGAGTAAGATTGCCAGCTTTGCTGTACATGTGGATCATAGCAGTTAACGTTACCTGATCACTTACAAACCCTCTCTCCTCCATGACCAAGCGAGTTCTTTCAGCTTCTTCAAGCTGGTTGTTCATCCCATAAAAATGAATTATTTTGGTATAGTCACGAACATTAGCCTCAAAAGATTCTTCTAGAAGGGCAATTTCTGCCACCTGATAAAGAAGCAAAAGACCATGAGCTTGTATCACATTGCGAGTTTAGAAACTCCGCCTGTACACAAAATAAGAACACTAATATTCAAAACAGAAAAGGTTCTGTACCTTAGATAAACTCGAGCTATGTTAAGAACATGACTGTTTTATTGAACAGATTATTTATACACTTCATTAAAAGAACATGTGCTTATCTTTCTCGTTGTTGCTACGAAAGCCATGGCATTTAACATGTTGTCAAGTAAATCCATCTCACTTCCTCATACCTCACTAAAACTTATTCCATTGGCTCATGTGGCTTTTCTGTGATGGAAAGGGCTATTTCCTGTAATGTCTTGAAAGGGAGAAGACAGCTAAGGGCCCTGGGTCAATAACTCCTTTTTAAAATGTCCTTATTTGCTGGTTATTGAACAGGTTGTGAGATGGTCATATATGTACCAGATAGGGAAGGAGGGGGGGTCACCAACAGAACTAAAAAATAACCAAATGCCGAGTTTATTTACAACTATTGAAATATCTCTCAAAGTCAATATGAGCATGAATTTATATACTCCCAGGATTTTAACAAATATAATAACAGGAACTATGAGAATGATGGATAAAACTCATGAAAGCTGCATTATTGAATGATAAAAACAGAAAACATTAACTTCAAGAAAATGAAGGAACATGAATAGGAAAGGATTAAACATCAGAAACTGTGATGGGACAAACAAAAAGGAAGAGAAGAAAAAAAGAGGACATTAACGGGTCCTCTCCACCTTTTTCTTTTGATGAAACAACCCCAGCGATTGAAACCTATCAGCAAGAAGAGAGCTTATATTCATATGTGGCGTGCTAAGCAAGAAGCCAGGAGCCCTTGCTTGCATCTTTCACAACAGTGGGTGAATGGGGCATTTCTTGAACGACATTGATAAATTTATCACATTATAAGACTGATATGTTTTCCTTTAAAAAACCACTAACAGCACTCCTTTTCCTTTTAAGCAATCCAAAATCTGGCCATGAAATAAGAACCAATGGTAACTTGCCGACTGTGCTACGTTAAATATATAAATGCTCCAAGTATTCATGTTTGCTTGTGTGTGCACGAACCACAGAGAAACAAATATAACAAACAAGCCAAACATAAAGTTGAGGATCTGATTGATTCTGAAACAAAACAGGAAGCGCACAGCTAATTTATTCCTCCATGGACTACAGAGAGGTTGGTCAAAGCTTGTCTATATAATATTCAAAATTCAAAAGATTTTGACAAGCCATTCATCAACAGAAAGAAATAACCATACATATAAAAAATGAAGATTCCTAATAGCTTAATGGCCCCATCTGCTGCAGTGTCTAGCAATTAATTTTAATTAGATGAAGTAATGAAAACATAGATTCCATTAACAACAAACTCATTAAAAAGTTGGATTAATTCAATAAACTCAAAATTTACTAACATTCAATATTATTGATTTTATTAAAAGTCTAAGTGCCACATACTAACAAAGTAAAAAAAAAAAATTAAAGAGAGAGAGAACAAATACAACCCACCTAAGTATTTACATAAAGTCCATCATAGAGTACTTAACTTTGCTAGAGAACAAGCATTAACCTTAAAAACAACACCCATCATTGATGTTTCAAACTTCCGATCAAACTTAAATAGTAATCAATAGGCAAGGCAAGATTAAGCAAATGATAATCAATAAATGCATTCAATTCAAGTGGCCAAAAGAGAATACCTGGAGATAAAGCGGATGTTCCATCTTGTTCAATTCCTTGAGAATAGAAAGCCAATCTTTTCTCCTTGGCTTCATAATCTTAACCCAAGCACCCAACAAACCAGACAAACTACCTTTCTCGTCATTGAAACAAATTATCTGTCTCATAAGCGCTTTACATCTTTTGGTCATCTTAAATGGCAGTTGAGATAAGGCCTGTTTTTGTTCTTCTGGTATATTAGGACCTATCTCAACCCACCTAAACTTAGGTTTCTCTTTTCCTATTTCTCCTTCCACTTTCTCTTCTACATTGATAGCAGCTAATACAGGCTGAATTTGAGACTTGCAATAAGTTAGAGTCACAGGTTGTTGACATAATGAGTTGCCCAGAAAGTGAAGATTACTGGGTTTGTTGGATTCGGAGTGAGGTGGGCAAGTTGGAGAAGAAAACGGGAGAATGTTAATAACATAAGTGGCCATTGCCAGAGTCGGGCATCCAAAAAACAAGACCTAGTTGATAGTTTTGAGAGAGAGAAAATGAATGGTGTCTGTTTAATTGTGAGTATGAGCAAATCTATGAAGAAATTCAGATTGGCGGAAAAACTTTGGAACTTCTAATTCCCCATCCACGGCCACCGCTACAGCCAGCTGAGGGCAGAGGATGCCATTTCTTGTACTGTTGCCACTTGATGTCTCTTGAAGAGTGAATTTTGGGCCTTTTCCCAGCGCAAGCCCATGATCACTACCCTCTTTTTAATCATGTGGTCTTCTGTTTCTGTATGCTCATTAGTCATTATTATTCTTTATGCTGAAGTTTTGGTGGACAGATCGGATAATTTAAACTTTTTATTGCATTAACATCTATCATAAACTCTTATTAATTATAAGATTTACATCTGAATTTGAATAATTTATTTTAATTTTAAATTAAAAAATTGCTACGATTATAATGCCGTAGATGTCTTGTTGGTTGTATGTATCTATTTTACTGTTCAAGGGCTCTCCAAAATAATGGTGAAGGATGGCATTAGGAGTTTCCTTTTCTTCCATTTTCAGATTTTGGTCCGATGCATGGCGATGAATTCCCATGGAGGGCAACGGCTAATGGTGCATAAAGCATTATTATTGCCCTCGGAACGGATTGGCCATGGCCTCTTAGCAGGGCCAGGGAGCAAGCGGTGATCATGGAGGAATTTGATGCAATTGAGACTCAGGCCCATTGATACTTGTAAAGTAGATCGAGCCCATTCCAGTACGTCAACTTGTCGAAAGGGGAGCTACTCTGGGTCCCGGCCTGGCCCAGTGATAGTTTAAAAGTGTCTGGTGATGATCGTGGAAATTATGCCTTTTGTCTTGCAACACACTTTATTTGATGTGAGAGTGGGTGGGGTTTTATAGATTTATATACTATTTCAACCCGCAGTGCAAGCGTGGCAGTGCAGATAAATCATTAGTTAAGCTTTTGTTGCTTTACTTTGTTGTTTTTAAAAGTAATTTTTATATTAAAATATATTAAAATAATAATTTTTTATTTTTTAAAAATTATTTTTAACATTAATATAATATAAATATATTAAAAAAAAATATTTAAAATATATAAAAAAAATTAAAATTTGACAAAACAGCAGGGAATTCAGAACTATACATCAGATCCTGGTCAAGCTCAGTTGCTGAGAGCAGGAAGGGAAACTCCCGTAACGTAACAGTTGTGTATTAGATTTTGATGAGATAAAAAATATATATTGTATTATTTTTTATCTATATACAGTGAGATATTTAAAATAATAATTAAAAAATCGATTATTGTGTCATAATAAATTAATTGACCACCGTGAGCTTTGATAAATGAAAAAAAAAAAAAAAATGGCTAGTGTCTTCCTTGATCTAGCAGTCAGGTAAAAAATTGGTTATTTTGCTTCATTTGATTTTAAAAAATATCTTTTCACTATAATATCATCTGACCCTAATTTAAATATGAAAATAAAAAATTATTAGAGAATAAAATTGAAAAAAAAAAAAGGGTAAATGAAGAAATGACAACAAATTATATTGACCTTGGTTGACATGTGAAATTTATAGTCTGGTTCATAAACACAACCATAATGAGTTAGCTCGACTAAATAATTTATCTCTTTTTATCTTATTCTTATTCTCTTCTCAAATAAACATTTACGAAGTCTTAAATGATCATAAATCAAATCAAATTTATAGACAAATAAAAAGAGTTACAAGAGAATTTAAGCTGAAACTTTAAAAATATATCATGTTGTATTGATCTCAATCAAATTTAATCAACAAGTAAAATTTAGAATCCATGTCAAAATACAATCCCGAATATGCATGAATTTTTCAAGCTCGGTCATAACAAAGGGCTGAATTGCATAATATGTATATATTAAGTTAAATAAAGAAAAAACAATGACAACACATGGCTAAATTAATTTTTTTTAATTTAACGAGAATACATAAAAAAAAAAAAAAAAAACTAGATGCTGTGTCACAACTAGTTAAATCAGTGATTCATGTTGGTGGCTCAATTGAGTATGATATTTTTAAAATAAATAAATCTATGTTTCATTTACATATATAATAAAAATAATTGGAAAAAAAAACTCACAAAAGAGCCATGTGCATATACCTATGGAAAAGAAGAAGAAAAAAACCCAGGCTCACACATTTAGGCCTTACGATCTTCTATTTAAAATAAATTAATTAATCAAGCAACACATCGTTTCGTGAACCAAGTAACATGTAACTTGGCTGCTCAGAATTTAGTCACCACATTGGTTGTTGAAACTAGGCTAGAGGTATATTATTCTCAAAATCTTTTTTTTTTTAATCTTATTTCAACGTTAAACAAATCTCATAAAACACCCTTGCAAATATATAAAAATCAATTTGTCAACCTAAAAAAATCTAGAAACAACCTTGAAATATAAAATCAAAGTGGGTTAAATTTTCCTTCCTCGACTATAATCTACTTTTTAGGTAATATCAAGAATTGAAAATAATCATCATTCAACTTATTTGGTCCTATGAAACATGTAAACACCTATATCAACCAATTTGGTGGTCTCCATATGCAGAAATGACAACTTTCTCTTTTATGCTAGGTTCTAGCGAAAATATCACTCTTATTGAAAAAAAACAAATGACTCAAAAATAACATAAATGAAGTTGTGTGGTGGAATTGAATGAAAAAATAAGGAGCCAAGAAAAGATATAATTTTATTAACTGAGGAATTAGAGTGTATTTTCTATGACAACTTTAAAAACACCACTTATTTATACCTTTTTTAAGTTAGTCCCTCGTCATTCAATTTTATCCATTACTGATAATTTTGATGCAATCAAGTGCTAATTTTATAGATAAATGACATAATCACAAAAAAGTTGAAAGATCAAAGTGAAAAAATAAAAATAAAAAGGGATTGCTCTGTGTCATAATATATTTACGAGTGCATGAAAAATGTTTTACTATAAACTTGCAGTTATTTTTTTCATAAATATAAAAAATTTATCCCAGAGACAAATGGCTTCAATTAAGACTTAGGAAATGAATTTTTATGTCAATAATGAGATTGAAATGAAATAAAAAAAATTTGTTGTGAAACTAGATAAAAAATATTCAATTGAAGAAATGTGATGACAAGTTGAGATTAAATGAGAACGTGGGGTAAACATGACAATAATAAAAACAAATACATGTACTTTCATTTTGTTGATAACTAACTGAATATAAAAAAACAAAGAGAGGAGAGAAAACTCCATCTTTGTTAAGGAAACTCTTAAAAAAAACATTAGAAAATCGATAAATCAAGGGAAGATTGTGAGGATTGCTAATCACCGCACAAAAACATCTATATGAGAGTGAGAAATGATGTGAAGATAAGGGGAATTGAGGGGGGGTGTTCACAACAACAAAAGGAATAAAAGAAGGACTCGAAAACTTTTAACTAGTTAGAATGTGGAGTAAAGAATATCACCTGGCAAAGTTACAGACATATCCTAACAAGTTTGTATTAGAATGAAAGAAATTGAGTTGAATTTATGAATTTTATGTCAGAGTTTATAAAAGAAATTTAAAAATATTGCAAATTAAATGTAAATTAAGTCAATCATGCTAGATTAGGCTAGAATCAGTGCTAAATAAGGAAGAAATAATGGAGAAAAACATGGTGTCCCTAAAAGCTCATTGATTAGCTAGTCGGGGACTAAGATTGCATGTGGTGAATTTTTGTTTATTCAAATGTATATGCCATATATAAGTGTATTTACGAGCATAATGAGTAGATAATGTACACGTGAGATAAGTAAAAAAGAATTCATATCCTTTTTTGTTATGCTTGTTTTGACAAAATAGGAGTAACAATGAAAACTACAATTTACCAAAGTAAAATGGTTTAAAATTTGTATAAATTGATGATAAATATGTTGAAAAATGAATGAATTGCTCGTGTGTTTTTAGAGATGAATGAAAATCTAAAACTCAAGTAATCACAAAATAATAACTAAATAATTTTCTCACATGGCTTTCAAAGCAATTAAAGGCTTTAAAATTATAAATTTTTACATAAGTTTCCATAAAAATTACAGTCATGGATGCTAGATCCCAGAGAAGATTGGTCTTGCTTAACTTTAAGCTTTAAAACTCCATATAAGACTCGTAATTTAAAGAGATGTTATGTTGGAACTCTATTGGATAATATAGTTTGATTGCGTCAACAAGTAATTTTAAAGGCGCTAATGACAAAATTAATTTTTCATTATTTTAGTGAGAATGTGGTATCACAACATACCTTTTAGAGAAAATGAGCCTCATTATACAACTCTAGTTATAATTAAAATAAAGAACAATGTTCTCAAATGATTTAATTAAGTTTATTATTGCTAGCTTAGATTTTAACATTATTCATGATATAAAAACTGATTGGTTAAGGTTACATGAATGATTTTTTTTTGTGTGTGTGTATGCATGTGAATTATAAAAGTATCTCTTGATGGCTAAATCAAAAAAGATAATTGAGTGGAGTATCAAAATGAAAATACGATGCAAATCGAATTGTAAACAATTGACGAGTTTAAAGAAATCATCCTAGGTTATCACTACATGAAATGAAAAATAATGCAACATAACCATAGATCAAGGAGAGGGCACTGGAGTTGCATAGCAACAAAGAAATATTGTTAGAGTTTCAACAAGAAGTCAGTGTTGGATATATAAACACTTTTGTTCACTATGTTTATGATGTTAAACATTGCAATCATATAAAAGTATTATGATTTCAATTACAAGTCATGAATAAAGGAACTAGTTTCCTAATAATATAATTAGTGCTCGATAATAGAAGAAAACTAGTTTTTTGGCAACAACACCGATGATCAATATTAAGCATAAAAAAATATTTTTTCAGTAACAAAACCAGTGCAAGGTAAAGAAGATAAATAAATTAGATATCCAGTAGATATTTTATTGTCTAAAAAACAAACATAATATTTAGTTAATGAAATATTCACGGGAAAAGGCAATAAAAGTAATTTTTTGTCAAGGTAATATCACGTCCGAGAAAAAATTAATAATAATATTGGCTCAAGCTGACCTAGGTTCGAAGTTGAATTATAAAGAACTCTATGGATTCGTAAAAATAAATTAATTGGAATAGATAAGATATAATGGAATTACATTACTAAAACCGAGTAAATTATATGATAATTTGATTTTTATCATGTGTTAACTGATTTTAGGCACCTCACATTAATGAGCGAGATAATAGTTTTTTTACAAGCACTATTGTTGTGATTAAACGAAGATGTAACCAATACTTCTTGTTTACCGTAACTTGTGTTAGAGAATAATATAAATCATATTCTGGGGCCTCACTTATAAGCTTAAGCTTTTAGGTGAGATGGTTCGTTAACTTGGTATCAGAGCCTTGTTGACCTAAAGGTCACGAGTTCAAATTTCACCACCCCCATTCTATTTGATAAAAATCAAGCACAAGGTAATGTGGGCCTGTGCAAGTTTCAAGCCCAAAGGGTTTTCACTTGAGGGGGTGTGTTAGAGAATAATATAAATCATATTCTGGGGCCTCACTTACAAGCTTAAGCTTTTAAGTGAAATGGTTCCTTGACATAGTATTAGAGCCTTGTCGACCCAACAGTCACGAGTTCGAATCTCACCACCCTCATTCTATTTGATAAAAATAAAGCACAAAGTAATGTGGGTCTGTGCAAGTTTCAAGCTCAAAGAGCTTTCACTTGAGGGGGTGTGTTAGAGAATAATATAAATCATATTCTGGGGCCTCACTTATAAGCTTAAGCTTTTAGGCGAGATGAAACTGAGAAGTCTGAGAAGAAGAAAAAGAAGAAGAAAGACAAAGAGGCAGAAGAGGCCGCAACCACTAAGAATGGTAAAGCTGATGGCGAGGCTGATAAAAGCGAGAAGAAGAAAAAGAAGAAGAAGAAGGACAAAGATGGAGAAGATTAGACAAGAAAATTAATAACATTTTGTTTCAAGGGCATGAGGTCGAGGAAGCTCTCGGGATATTTGCAGATGCAATGTGAGGATTAATGCTTGTTTGCTTTGCAAGCCCTGCTCTGATACCAAGTTAAGGAACCATCTCACCTAAAAGCTTAAGCTTATAAGTGAGGCCCCAGAATATGATTTATATTATTCTCTAACAACTTGGACATATAATTAATATTAATATTATTGTATTATATATTATTTTACTCGATTGTATTAATTAACTTTTAAACATTTGTCTAGTTCTTTTGTTGCCTGAGAGTTAAATGTATGTAGATGTGCTGTGTTATTTTCACACGAGTAAGGTTTGTGAGTGTAATAAAATAAATATTTTTTTTACCTCGAGATTAAAAAAACTAATCAAAATGATAAAAAAAATAAACTATTATTTTGATGACTCAACTATTGGTAAAGCAAATGATACTTGATAGTCAAGTTAACATGTAAATTAACGAGTCAACTCAGGTTCATGCCATTCCAAATGATTGTTTCTTAATTTAACTAATCTTATTGGATCTAGATCAACTAATTGTTGACTGATATGTTAATTCATATAAATTTAACTGGATTAAATTTTAAAATAGTTTTTTTTTTGAAATCCCGTCGAGTGAGTTGTGAAAAACAACTCGTAAAAAAAAGAAGCCATCACAGCAGAGCACCCAAACTTTAAATCTCGAAATCACCCACCCCTAATCCTCATTATTACCATCAACCAGTCATCAGCATCCCGTTGAAGATCCCTTGCCAAGGGCAATTCGGTCGAAATCAAAAACCTTGGACTTTTCCGTGAGAGAAACTAAACCCAAAACGCGATCTAAATCTTAAAAGCACGGAGCTCCCCCCCTCTCCGTGTCTCTCTTTTCTCCTCTACTATCCACTTTCTCTCCTCTTCATGCCATCAAATCCACACGGGTCACAACATTCCCTCTCCAGATCTAAACTCCCTGAGTCACGAGCTCACTCACCTTCCTGACTTGGGAATGGCTTCCACGGAAGCCGATTCCCGGTTAAGCCAAATAGTATCCCCTGCTTTAGAAAAGATCATAAAAAACGCATCGTGGCGTAAACACTCGAAATTAGGACACGAATGCAAATCCGTCCTCGAGATTCTCACTTCACCAAAATCCCAAGAACAACTTCCACCGACCTCCACTTCCGACGATTCCTCCCCCTCCGAACCCTCTCTACCTGCCCCACTCCACGACGGTGGGTCCCACGAATACTCCCTTGCCGAATCCGAAACAATCCTCAGTCCTCTGATCAACGCGTGCAACACTCAATTCCTCAAGATCGTCGATCCAGCCGTTGATTGCATCCAGAAACTGATCGCCCATGGTTACCTACGTGGCGAAGCGGATCCCACCGGAGGTACAGAAGCGAAATTGTTAGCTAAATTAATCGAATCTGTGTGTAAATGTTATGATTTAGGGGATGATGGTGTGGAATTGTTGGTTTTGAGAACCCTATTATCGGCTGTCACGTCTATTTCGTTAAGGATTCATGGAGATAGTTTGTTACAAATAGTGAGGACTTGTTATGATATTTATCTAGGGAGTAAAAATGTGGTTAATCAAACAACGGCGAAAGCATCGTTGATTCAAATGTTAGTTATTGTGTTTAGGAGAATGGAGGCCGATTCTTCAACAGTTCCGATTCAGCCGATTGTTGTGGCTGAATTAATGGAACCAATGGAGAAATCTGACGTGGATGGATCAATGGCGGTGTTTGTTCAAGGTTTTATAACCAAAATTATGCAGGATATCGATGGGGTTTTAAATCCGGGGACACCGAGCAAGGCTTCAATGATGGGGGCACATGATGGTGCTTTTGAGACTACGACTAGGACAGTGGAAAGTACAAATCCAGCTGATTTGCTTGATTCGACAGATAAGGATATGTTGGATGCGAAGTATTGGGAGATTAGTATGTACAAGACGGCTTTGGAAGGGAGGAAAGGTGAGTTGGCGGATGGGGAAGGGGAAAGAGATGATGATTTGGAAGTGCAGATTGGGAATAAGTTGAGGAGAGATGCTTTTTTGGTGTTTCGAGCACTTTGTAAGTTGTCTATGAAAACACCACCAAAAGAGGCACTGACTGATCCTCAGTTGATGAGAGGGAAGATTGTCGCGTTGGAGTTATTGAAGATTTTGTTAGAGAATGCTGGTGCCGTGTTTAGGACTAGTGACAGGTACAACCATTGTTATGCTTTTATAGTGTATGCATTCTTGCTGGATTTTGCATTTTGTTGTCCGTTATTTTTTTGTTTCACATTTAATTGAAATTAATTGTTATAAACTTGTTGATACATTTGATCACGATGTTATGTAGAATGATAGATGCATTCGGAAGCTCTTGAAGTATTTCTTCTATGCAGCCATATACAATTATTATTGAGCGGAAAATAGACTCATTTTAGTGGATACATATGCATTATAGTGGATTTGGTTTATTGTGCTGACGATAAGGAGATGTAGCTACAATTGTTAGATAGTATCTCCATGATAAAGAGTTTTCAAGTTAGATCTGAACTTTTGTATCAAAAGTATTTTTACTATGCAATTATACATGACCATTGGTGGCTGGTAAACAGATAGATTCTTGTGGACTCAGATGCATTTTAGTGCCCAGTCTTTTGTGCTGGCTATCAAGATGAAGCTACAATGGTCAGATAATATTTCCACAAAAAAGTCTTCAAAGTTTTAGATCACAAATGCATTCAGCACAAGCCATCCTTGTTTTGAAAATTTGTTAAAAAACTGCCATTTTTATGTCCAAATTTCATGGAGAGTCTATAGGTACAACCTTCATTAGCTCATGCAGAATCCTCAATACTGTAGCTCAAGCAGGGTAATTTGTTGTCAAAATGATCTTAAAATGGAAAGAAAATTGTTCTATTGGGAGAGATAGGGTGGAAAATTTGTGAGGTCAATTGTTGGTTGCAAATGGTATGCCAACAGTAATATGTAGCTGCTTATGCTACCCGGCAGAACAGATACAGCTTTGGCTGTAAATGGATTCTTCCTTTTTGATGCTTCATTTACTGTTTTGTGTTGTTAAGATGCGCAATTATGGGATCCTGGGAGAGGTGGGCAAATAGCTTAATAATCTTTTAATTTTCTGTTGTGATTGGGTTTGGAATATGTTGCAGAAAGCTGGATAGAAAAATGCTGTGTGGCTACATCATAACCTGATATTGTTACCAATTTCAATGGTTGAATAATTAAACCCAGGAGTGGTTGGCAAATAGCTCAATAATCTGTTCATTTTCTGTTGTGAGTGGGTTTGAAATATGTGGCAGAAAGCCTGATAGACAAATGTTGCGTGTCTATACCATAACATGGTATTGCTGCCAATTTCTATGGTTAAATAGTTTTATCCAGATTTTCCGGATTAAATTTCTTGATTAAGAAATTTGCTTTAATTGAGCACTTGGAATTTCTGATCCTATGTAGGACAAATTATTGAATGCCATTTTGTTGGATGTAATCCATGAAACCATAGCGATCAACTGTTTTAGCAGGCACACTGATCTCACATATACTTTATTGTAATCTTAGTTTAGAGGGTTAGGCAACTAGTCCTATTTTGCTGTAACTTGGATTCTTTCTCCTCTCTTGGGTTCAGAGCTACCATGGTATTATAAAAGGCTCATGTGTCTGATATTTTTATATTTTTTTGTGTGGTCCTCATGCTTAATGTTTTCACTCTGAAGATGAATAGTATTATTTTGGTTTCAGTCAAGTCTCTCTATCAACAAGTACCATTCTTCTGATCTTAGTGGGATTTGATGAAAAATTGAGATTTATCTATTATCACTAATATGCATATGCAATTATGTTCATACAAAGTGCTACTCTCATAATGAAGTCTCTCAAAGTTAAGTTTGTGATGTACGCACTTAATTCTTGTGCTGAAACAGGTTTCTAGGTGCTATCAAGCAATATCTATGTCTTTCACTGTTGAAGAACAGCGCTTCGAGTCTAATGATCATTTTCCAGCTTTCTTGCTCCATTTTCATTAGTTTGGTTTCAAGATTTAGAGCTGGATTGAAAGCAGAGATTGGAGTATTTTTTCCTATGATTGTCTTAAGGGTTCTGGAAAATGTTGCTCAACCTAATTATCAGCAGAAGATTATAGTGCTTCGGTTTCTAGATAAGCTCTGTGTTGATTCACAGATCCTGGTAGACATTTTTATAAATTATGACTGTGATGTCAACTCATCTAACATATTTGAGAGGTATGTTTTCTTTTCTTGCTATAGATATCCGAGTTTGTAAAACAACTGATCTATAACGTCGGCAAAAATATCAAGTTTTAAATCAATTAATCAATTTTGTTTATTATCTTGATCATTCAGAATGGTCAATGGACTCCTTAAAACTGCTCAAGGTGCCCCCCCTGGTACTGCTACTACACTTTTGCCACCTCAGGAGGTGACCATGAAACTTGAAGCTATGAAGTGCTTAGTGGCTATTCTGAAATCAATGGGAGACTGGATGAATAAACAACTGCGCATTCCTGATCCTCACTCTACCAAGAAACCTGATGCAGCTGAGAACAGTCCTGAACTTGGAAGTCTTCCCATGGCAAATGGTAATGGGGATGAGCCTGTTGACGGATCGGATTCTCATTCTGAAACCTCCACTGAAGCATCAGATGTTTCAACTATTGAGCAACGAAGGGCATACAAGCTGGAACTTCAGGTAAGTGATTTAATTGTATTTATACTTGGGCTACTGCAAATAGAATCTTATATAAAATTCATGGCAGGAAGGTATATCTCTTTTTAATCGGAAGCCTAAAAAAGGAATTGAATTTCTAATCAATGCAAATAAAGTGGGACATTCAGCAGAGGAGATAGCAGCCTTTCTTAAAAATGCACCAGGCCTGAACAAGACTCTGATCGGTGATTACCTTGGGGAAAGAGAAGATCTGTCACTGAAAGTGATGCATGCTTATGTGGATTCTTTTGAATTTCAAGGCCTGGAGTTTGATGAGGCTATCAGGGTCTTTCTACAGGGATTTAGGCTACCAGGTGAGGCACAGAAGATTGATCGAATCATGGAGAAGTTTGCTGAACGTTATTGCAAATGTAATCCAAAAGTTTTTAGTAGCGCTGACACAGCCTATGTCCTCGCTTACTCTGTGATAATGCTCAATACTGATGCTCATAATCCCATGGTCAAAAGTAAGGTGTGTTCAAATCCTTCAGTTTATTTGGTTGGATATTTCTGATAGTATGATGGATAAGTTTGTATCCTCCTCTCTCACATCTCTCTCCTCTCTCAAAAAAAGTAGATGTCAGCTGATGACTTCATTAGAAACAATCGTGGCATTGATGATGGGAAAGATCTACCTGAGGAGTTCTTGAGATCATTGTTTGAACGAATATCAAAAAGTGAGATCAAAATGAAAGAAGATGATTTGGCTCTCCAACAAAAGCAGTCTTCGAATTCAAACAGGATTTTGGGCTTGGACAGTATCCTAAACATCGTGATCCGCAAGCGGGGCGAAGAAAAGCATATGGAAACAAGTGATGATCTTATCAGGCACATGCAGGAGCAATTTAAAGAAAAGGCTCGAAAATCCGAGTAAGAATAATTGGCTCTCCTACTCTCCAAGAACCCCATTGCTTTTCCACCTGAAACTTTATGGTAACCGATCCCACCCTGTCAAGTCATCTGGTTCTGCACCTTATTGGGCTCTCCAATTTGTGTGCTGGGCAATAATCTTAATGAAGCTAAAGACCCTTAATTTTACTTTTCAGTGATTGTTTTACATGGTTATAGTTCATTAGGACCTCCTGACAATAAGCAATCCTTTGTGATAGAATTTTTTATCAAGAAAAATTGAACTATGTTTATGTCTTGATTATACTCTTGGTGAAGTTGATATTTGTACTTTGAACAAAACTGTTTATAATTCTCACATATTTATACCAACCTGGCAATTTTTAGGTCAGTTTATTATGCTGCAACAGATGTGGTGATTCTTAGATTCATGATTGAGGTATGCTGGGCTCCTATGTTGGCAGCCTTCAGTGTGCCTCTGGACCAAAGTGATGATGAAGTGGTGATAGCTCTGTGTCTTGAAGGTATACGAAATGCTATCCATGTTACTGCTGTGATGTCCATGAAGACTCATAGAGATGCTTTTGTGACTTCATTAGCAAAGTTTACTTCACTCCATTCTCCTGCTGATATCAAGCAGAAAAACATTGATGCCATCAAGGTTAGTATTTGATATAATATCTTATAGATGGCCCTTTAGATTACCTTAAAATAAAATCAGTACTGTTTTGTGAGCCTACTTTTTCTTAGGTTGTCTTGTTGAGATTATGTATTCCTTTGTGCTACATGGGACCTTTCTTCAAATTTCAACGTTACGAATCTTTAGAAGTGAATGGTGGGAAAATAATAGTAGGATGGAGTTAGAAGTACCAGCTGAATATGTCCTTTTTTTATTGGCTAAATTAATAACTTTTGGAGGAGGTTCACATTTGGGACCTCTTTTTTGAAGGAGAGGTTTGGATAGCAATTGGCTACCCCTGCAACTATTTCATGAATTATCTTTTTGCGGGAACAAAATGGTTTAAATGAATGAAAATGTAACATGAGAAAAAACGATTAGAAGGTTAGTAGCCTTTATTGCTAGGTCTGTGCTAGTGGTGCCAACCTTGTGTTAACAAATGCACATGCAGAAAGTCTGCAAGTTGTCAGAAGAACTTTAACTACCAATGATCTGAGTATTATATTCTTCACTTTATCCTAATAGCAATTCGCACATGGATCTAATTTGATTTGGGTTTGCACATTTTATAGGCGATAGTTACAATTGCAGATGAAGATGGGAATTATTTGCAAGAAGCTTGGGAACACATTTTGACATGTGTCTCACGCTTTGAACATTTGCATCTCTTGGGAGAGGGTGCTCCTCCAGATGCTACCTTTTTTTCATTTCCCCAGAGTGACTCCGAAAAGTCAAAACAAACTAAGTCAAACATCCTGCCTGTTCTGAAAAAGAAGGGACCTGGAAGGATGCAGTATGCAGCTGCTAGTGTGATGAGAGGTTCATATGATAGTGCTGGTATTGGTGGAAACACTGCTGGGGCCGTTACAAGTGAGCAGATGAACAACTTAGCCTCTAATTTAAACATGTTAGAACAAGTTGGAAGCTCTGAAATGAGCCGCATATTCACACGGAGCCAAAAGTTAAACAGTGAGGCAATAATTGACTTTGTCAAGGCTCTTTGCAAGGTTTCCATGGAGGAACTGCGATCAGCTTCTGATCCACGGGTCTTTAGCCTTACAAAGATTGTTGAGATTGCGTGAGTTTCAACCTACTTTTCATTTGTTTATATTTTCTTTCCCCTTTTCTGTTTCTGTTTCTTTTTTTTTTTTTTTAAATTATCTGCTACCACCACAAGGATTACATAATAAATTTGATTTGATTTCTTATCACAGGCACTATAACATGAATCGCATCAGGCTTGTATGGTCAAGCATCTGGCATGTGCTTTCTGATTTCTTTGTAACCATCGGCTGTTCTGAAAACCTTTCTATTGCAATTTTTGCAATGGACTCTTTACGCCAATTATCAATGAAATTCTTAGAGCGGGAAGAGCTGGCAAACTATAACTTTCAGAATGAGTTTATGAAGCCGTTTGTTATTGTTATGCGGAAGAGTAATGCTGTTGAAATCAGAGAATTGATTATCAGATGTGTTTCACAAATGGTTCTCTCTCGCGTCAATAATGTTAAATCAGGATGGAAGAGCATGTTCATGGTATTGAAATCTGCCAATTCTCAACTTTATTTATAATGAATATACTGTTAACCACGAAATTTTAGACCTCAATTTGATTTCATGAGATATCCTGCTTGCTATGTTTTTCACTCTTATGGTCACATTGCATCAGGTTTTCACAACAGCAGCTTATGATGACCACAAAAACATTGTACTCTTAGCCTTCGAAATAATTGAAAAGATTATTAGAGAGTACTTCCCATACATCACAGAAACTGAAACAACCACCTTTACAGATTGTGTGAATTGCTTGATAGCATTCACCAATAGTCGATTCAACAAAGATATCAGCCTTAATGCCATTGCTTTTCTTCGATTTTGTGCCACAAAACTTGCGGAAGGAGATCTTGGATCTTCATCAAGGAACAAGGACAAGGAAGCTCCTGGGAAAGTTTCGATACCTTCGCCTCGGACTGGAAAAGATGGAAAACATGAGAATGGAGAAATCACGGACAGAGAAGATCATCTCTATTTCTGGTTCCCTTTGTTGGCTGGTAAGGAAACTGGATAAGTTGGCTTTTTGATGTTATGAATATTTGTTTTATTTTCCTCACATTCAGATTTCCATAATTTCAATTGTTTTTTGACTATTAATTATTTGTGGTTGGTTTGTGCAGGTTTATCAGAACTTAGCTTTGACCCTAGGCCTGAAATCAGGAAGAGTGCCTTGCAAGTTTTGTTTGAAACTTTACGCAATCATGGCCACCTTTTTTCTCTACCTTTATGGGAAAGAGTCTTTGAGTCGGTCTTATTTCCTATTTTTGACTATGTGCGGCATGCAATTGATCCTACTGGAGGCGACCCTCCTGAGCAAGGGATTGATGGTGATTCGGGTGAGCTTGATCAAGATGCATGGCTCTATGAGACATGCACCTTGGCTCTCCAACTGGTTGTGGATCTTTTTGTAAAATTTTACAACACTGTCAATCCGCTTTTAAAAAAGGTGCTATTGCTTCTGGTTAGCTTCATTAGGCGTCCTCACCAAAGCCTTGCTGGTATTGGTATTGCGGCATTTGTTCGTTTGATGAGCAATGCTGGAGATCTTTTTTCAGAGGAGAAGTGGCTGGAGGTGGTTTTGTCTTTAAAAGAGGCTGCCAATGCAACACTCCCTGATTTCTCTTACATTGTTAGTGGAGAAGCCTCGGTAATAAGCCATGAACAAAGTGATGTGCCTGATGGTGATTCGGAGGGGCTGTTGGCGCACCGTCTTTATTCTTCTATATCCGATGCAAAGTGTCGAGCTGCTGTTCAACTTCTATTGATCCAGGTACTCTTTAACTGTTTTATTTTAAAATTGTGGAAGTATTGCACACAATTTTATGTGTTGGTTTACTAGTTTGAAACAGCAGACATGCTGTTTGTGGGTGTTGTCCTCTCCCTCAGCAGCTCTGCTTAGGTGTGATTTCAAAGGAAACATTTGAAAGAAAAAAAGAAGGGGAACTTTCCTAGGACACAGTGTTGAGATTTAGTATGAATGATTCTGCAAGGGGTTTGGACAAGGGTGAGGATTGTTGCTCAATATTGATACCAGGGGCTCCTAATGTGAAGAAATAATATCTAAACATAGGCATCCCTACTTTTTTAATAAAGTTCGGGAAATTGGCTATTTTTTTCTTCTTCTAGACAAATTGAGGTTACAGTTGAAGAAATGAGTTTGATTTTGAAATCTTGTCAAGGTTGCTCATAAAAAAAGACATGCACACAAATTATTAAATTCTAAAACAGTGGGAAGTTGAAGGGCTCCTGTGTCTTATCATTTATTGGTGTGTGGCTGCCTGCATGAGGGCATGCGCATCAACAACATGGATATTCTGATGGTTTAATATGTTGATTCTTTCTTACTTTTCTTGTTGAGTAATTGCTTGATCAGAAACATTGAGCTTTGTCATTCAATCCACCGAACATGAAGTGTGAGCTTTTTATCATTCTAATTGGCAGGCGGTGATGGAGATCTACAGCATGTATCGGTCTCACCTTTCAGGAAAAAGTGCCTTAGTGCTCTTCAATGCTTTGCATGACGTGGCATCTCATGCTCACAGTATCAACACCAACACTGCATTACGTGCAAAGCTACTAGAGTTTGGCTCTATGACCCAAATGCAAGACCCTCCACTATTGCGCCTAGAGAATGAGTCCTATCAAATTTGCCTGACATTCCTACAAAATCTTATACTGGACAGACCTCCAACTTATGATGAAGCCCAAGTGGAATCCTGCCTTGTCAACCTCTGTGAGGAGGTTTTACAGTTTTACATTGCAACTGCCCATGCTGGACAGACATCAGAAACTTCTCCCAGTGGTCATTCCCGGTGGCTGATTCCTTTAGGTTCTGGAAAACGAAGGGAATTGGCCACACGGGCTCCTCTCATCGTTGCAACTCTACAGGCTATCTGTAGTTTGGGAGACTCATTGTTCGAGAAGAACTTGGCTCATTTCTTCCCTCTTCTTTCAAGCTTGATAAGTTGTGAACATGGGTCAAATGAGGTCCAGGTTGCTCTCAGCGATATGCTCAGCTCATCAGTGGGGTCTGTTTTGCTTCGTTCTTGTTGATCTTGGTGACATTCAATTGCATTTTGGGTTCTCAGATTTTATCCGTCACTCTCTTATTCTTCATTTTACTTTATCACAATATATTAACGGAGATATAGATTCATAGTGTATGAAGAGTTAGATGTTTATGAATCAAGCCAATACGTCTGAACCTTACTATAGTTCATTCAGGAGCTTGGCTCATCCTTTGTTCAGAATTCTTAGATGCCATTAGTTTTGATGTTGTATGCTAGTCATTGCTCCCTCTCCGATAAACAAATTTCAGAACATTACTTTCCTGTAAAAAGCTGCGAATTCAGCATGTGAGGTAGAGGCTATTTTTTTCTTCTAAATTTTTGGATGACTTTTCTTTCTCTTGGCTACTTCAATGGTCAAGTTTTTGCGAGTTAGACTTGGTTTTTGGACGGCTATTTTTTCTTAAATACTTGAACGAGTCAAGACTGTTATTAGACTGACTGAATTTCATATACTACGTGTGGTGGTATTATATCAAGTACGAGTTCTTTAATATCCAGGTCTGCACTTTTAGGGCTGCATTGGTTCTGAATTCTGATGCCTGAATTATTTGATGCCGAGTATGATGGCGAACTCGATGTTTCGTTATCTCGACGAGGTAGAATTTTAATGACACCAATTAGGTCGCTGACACGCCCATAGAACTATATAGAAAGGCCAATACTGCAGTTTTCACTCGTATCCGAAGATATATTCAGCCTTGTAGTGTATGCACACGGCTGTCCAAAAAATCCAACGTTGCAGGTACCAGCAAGACTTGATCAAAGTCTAGTTTTGGTGACCCCAACATGTAAATACTAAATAGTAATTTACTAGGGCTTCTGCTGGTTAAAAAAGAAATATGACGGCTCTCTTTTTACTAGGACTTGATCAATTCTTCAATGAGAGGAGTTCTCTCGGCATATGATAATCCCGAAGGTAGTGGCGAGAAGTATTGTCTGTATTTTTATGTAGGGCCTAATTGACCCGTAGAATTATTGCAAGATGACAAACTCGGATGCTAATTTCAACCATTCCCATCCATATAACCCAGAATTTTCCATCATTCCACTGCATAGCCTATCATCATCTCGGCATTCCTACCATCATCCCCCCAGCACCCACAAGCACAAGCCAATCCATGCTGAGTTCTTTCAGAACTTGCTGGAGCTCTCTACACAGGAGGGCGAGAATATTTCTTCAACAGCCGAGAAACATGGAGAGAGTTTGTAAAAGAAACAGGAGAAAAAACAAAGGATTACTGTCATCAAGTTTTGATTTGCCAACTAACTCTTTCGCAGCCATGGAAATGTCCAACCAATTCAAACAAGTATTCAATGTCATAGACGCGAACGGGGATGGCAAGATATCTTGCTATGAGCTCAGTGAAGTTCTTCGTTGTCTTGGATATGAAAAATCGAGAGCAGCTTGGGAAGCTGAAAGAATGGTGAGAGAAATAGATTGTAACGGAGATGGAGCTATCGATTTAGATGAATTCATCAATGCTGTGAATGACGATGGAAATTTTGGTAGCGGTAACAAGGAAGATTATCTCATGGATGTTTTTCTAATTTTTGATGCCGATAAGAATGGCCTAATCTCGGCGAGGGAGTTGCAGACTGTTCTTATTAGCCTAGGATGCAAAAAATGCAGCCTTGAAGATTGCAGGCGTATGATAAAAGGAGTCGATAAAGATGGCGATGGTTTCGTAGATTTTCATGAATTTCGATCGATGATGAGAACAAGTGCAAGCTGTCTAGAAGATTAGCAAATGAGCCACACGTACGTTATCCCTTCTCTCTTGTTTTGCTGTTCTCTGCTATCTTCAAGCACAAGCGTTCAAGACTCGAAGCCAAATGTAAATATCAATCATTGGATGGAAGAAGCAGCTCTACGAGAAGCTGGGAGAACTCTCACCTTGTCAAATAATTGAAGTGGCGTGGCTTGTCATTCTTTGCATGTATGAAAACGGGCCTTTTTCAAAAATAAAAATCTTGTTTCTGATGAGATATCTTTCCTAACATCCACGTGGAAAATGCTAGCCAGTTGATTGGAAGTGCTTGTCAATTTATACACGATCATGGACAGTTGTTTATGCTCGTGTAAATAAATCTTGTTTCTGTAATAATAGTGGGTTGATGGAGTTCGTCCACTGGTGAACTGAGACCCTGTCTAGAATTTTCGTAAATTCTTATCCGCTTCACTGGCCACAAGTTTCTGACGTGACAAGGAGCAAACCAAAAACTAGAGAAAGCTCCATGACGACAATTTGGAACAGGACATTCTATATGCAAACAAACATCATGTTTCTTATCTCTCAGTTTCAGAAACGGAGACTTCTGTTCCAGCCCTCCTTGTCCTTTCATATACTCTTGACGAAGCCATCTTTGTCCCGTTGCCATCCTCTTCGCAGAAAGATTTAAAGTGAAATCGTGGAGTAATTGGGCTTTGAAAATGGGCCTGGATCAATCTTCTACGAAACTGGTACCGGTAGTTTATGATACATCGCTTCTTTCTTAAAAAGAACGCAGTATATTCACACACGCGCAAGAAAAAGGCATTCAAAATTTGTTACTATTGAATAATCAAACCCCATTGCAAGTTTATGAAACCTAGCTTCTTTTACCAACAGTAACTAGTGCCCAATCCATGATAATTCTTGTTTTACCAAGGGGGTATGTGTAATTTACAATTTTGTAATCATGGTGAAATAACCTAGTTTTATTAAAAGTATTTTAAAAAAAAAAACTAACATGAATATTTTTATTTTTTTTACTTTTTAAAACACAGTAAAATAATAACTTTACTTTTAAAATAAAAAATAAAAATATATGTCCATGAGCATTTTAGTTTTTTACCTATGTTTTTTGTTGTTATTATCGGTTTTATGGAATGTAATTTAATCTTTTTACATAGATCAAATATTATTTTGATAAAAAAATTTGATAACATGCGAGACATGTACCCTACAAACAATGTTTGAAATTTTATTATGGCCAAAAGTGCATTTCCACCATGTCATTGGAATGACCTCCATGTCCTACTTTTCTCAGATGTATGTGAGCCAACAATGATGAGATTATTTGGCTTTGATGATTTTTTTTTTGTCTCTTCTCCTTCAAAATTGCAACTTATCCCTCTTTATTGTGATATTTTAGATCCAGTTCTTATTATTTTAATTTTTGTTTATATTCTTCTTGTAAAAAACTTGTTTTTAATTTTACCATTCAATCCTAATTTTTCATATATATTTTCTTTTCAATTTGATCTTTTTTAATTTTTAATTTTTTTCTTGGTGTTTTTATAAAAAAATTCTTTTTTTCTAATTCTATCATTTAATCCAAATTTATGGTATACTATTTTTTCTAATTTGGTCCCTATTTTTTCATTTTTTTTCCTTTTAATATGTTTTTTTTTTTTTCATTTTTTTTATATATAATCTCATCATTCTTGTTTTATTGAAAGCAATTTACAGTGTGGTGCGGGCCATGTCCAATTCTAAACTATAGAACTAAGCCTAAACAAATAAGCTGGGCTTTTAAGGTTATGGAATTGCACATTAAATTGGACCGAAGATTTTTTAGCCCAATCATGTTTTGATACAGGCCCCTAACCTTTCTTTTTATTTCTTTCTTTCTGAATAAAGGCGTAAACAATTATATATATATATATATATATATATATATATATCTGTGTGTGTGATTTGATTAAAAATTTCCCACAACAGCATGAGGGTAAGACCAATCTCAGCATTTTCATAATTCTTCCGTTTTTCTTTGGATAGGTCAAATTAGACTAATATATTACCAGACTGACTGGTTAGCTAATATGTTTAATTAGCAGCAAATGACATTTTCTTCATCTTACGATGCCAACATGTGGTTATTTATACATCGAAGTACTTCAAACATAGAATACGACGATATTTTTTTGTGATGATTAATGTCTTGGAAAAGTTTACACCTTCTAGGTACTTTAAAACCCTTCTTTATGCTATCTGTTTATGCTTTGTTAAGTCGCATTCCATTGCGGCTTTCAACCAAATGATTATTATTTTTTCAATTTTAATTATTTTAAAGATCATATGGGCTCATTACATCGACACTTTTTCCAGCAGAACATGTCCACAACAATAATTTTGTTTTCTTTGCAAGTATTAGGATATTGAATTTTGTTTTCGGGTTCTTCATTGTGTCATATTTTTCAATTAGAGAGCCGATCAAATCAGATCTATTTCTACTTTGTCATCTGCACTCCCAAATATGTAGGAAACAAATTTTACAAAGCCTCCTAGCTAGTTTTATAGCGTCTTCTTAGGCAATCAAATATTGTCGATTGCTTAGAATATTAGGGTTCATCGAAATTGATAGTGGTTAGAAATAGGATCCATCTATAGGTTTTAGTTGGAGTCCTAACCGACACCAAGTTTTGTAACGCTTACTAAAGATAAATACAAGTGATGGGACCGGTGAATATGGTTTGGTTCATGCATGCCAGGAATGGTTTTAGTAAAAAAACATTCAAGTGTTAGCAGCACCTTCAATAATTATTGCAGCAACAGTTGACCTTATGCCCTGTGCTTACATATGACAGCAGCATACATAATCAATGTCTGCAGGGATGCTAATGTCAAAGAAGTTTGAAACTTGATGATAGACCCTAAATGAAAGGGATAGGCTTGCGACTTTAAACTGTTCGTGATCGATACGAAAGAGATTAGCGAGGTTGACATACAGAACGGCAACTAATAAAGAATCAGGGAGCAAATTAGGGTTTACTAAAATAAATCAACAGGCCTGAATTGAATTAATTAACGACAAAATAATGTGAAAAGAAATGGTTGACAATATGGCACCAGCAAATTGCAATACTAATGTTAATTAAACTCTGAGAGATCTAGGTCAGATAAGTAGTTGAAGGGATCAAAAGACAAAAATGATTCCGAAAGGGATCACTATCAATCACATGGGAACCTCAATTTGGTCGGCTATTTCGTGTCTAAAATATTCGTGGTGCTCTAGGCGATTTAAACTAATTAATTCGAGCATGAAGCTTTCAATTGGATCTCCATGGAGGACAGGAAATGGTTGCAACAATCTCAAGTCACTTTGAGTAAAGAAAAAAAAAAGGTGGTTTCTGAAAGAGTGAGAGAACATGCAACAGCATGCTAGATTCGAAGAGATCACCGAGCATCGGTGACCTTCACACGGAAGTAATGGCGTGTTTTTCTTTGACGTGGTCCATGCTTTCTCAATGGCACTAGTTTTAATTTACTGAGATAATTGTTTATTAATTAGAAAAGGATAATGCGTTTGATTTGTTTAATAAAAGATAAGCACTTGCCCTTTCTTGCCGTTGTATTAGCACGAAAGCCGCTATAGATTACTTCGCTTTGATTTGTACATATTTTGTTTGTATTTGTTAGAGGAGAATAAGTCTTTTTGAATACCTAGTTACGTGTTTGTGTTTGGTACTGTGATGTATATAACTTTTTATTTTAAAATATGTTATGATAATTTTTTTTAATATTAGCATATTAAAATAAAAAAATATATTTTTAAAAAACAAATATATTTTTTAAATACATCCAAAAATATTTAAAAATACAGTGTCAAATACACACTTAAATTAGAAAACGTATGATTTCAATGGTGCTACTGTGAACTAAGGTGAATTTAATTAAGCATGATTTGTGAAAGGCCAGAATTTTGACTGTCAATTTCACGATCAACGATGCAATCACTCAAAACATTTTTAGTTTTTGTGGAAGGAAATGATATTCCAAAAATAATGATGCTGTGGATTACAATAACATGTTAATCTACATATTAAGCTGCAGACAAATAAAAGCCAGTAGAATCAAAAGGCATGATGTAATAGTAGAGAACCTATAATTTATACAACAGATCTTGAAGTTAAGTCGTGATATATATCTCTTGTAATAGTTTAAAACAATTAAGTTTTTATTCACTCATTTAACCTACAAAGCATGTTTTTCAGGGTTGAATTTCCTTGCATAAAAAAAAAAAGAAATGTAGATTACAATAGCATGTTAATATCCAGATTAAGCTACAGGGCAAATGGAACCCAGCATTTTTTCCCTCCGAAATTCAAAAGTAGTTCTGCCTCCTAAATCATGCTACCTCGATGAGTGGCATTGTGAGTATTTTATTGGCTGAAATCAAATAGAAAAAACAAAAAGTTTGACATATGCTTACAAGTTAATGAAGTAGAATAAGAACATATATATATATAATCATATTTGCGAATTAATGCTACTCTAGATCAAAGAGAAGATAAAAGGGTTATGAGAAGTTGCAATGAAGGTGAGATGATGGTTATTTATATAGATTAACAAATTCGTAATTAGTGGATGTAACCAACAGTGGGTGAACAACGAGGTTTTGTTTCCTGGTTCCTAAAAAATGCGATCTGAAGAGAGCCATCATGCAAATATCTGATTAACAAGTCCTGGGCTTCACATTCTAGGAAAGGAGAGGTGGTGGGGCACCGTTGACTACGCAAGAAAATGATGGTTTGTATGGTATTCTAACCATAAAACATATTTTCAAATATAATATTTAGCCTCTTTTGTTTCGTTTGCTAGCTAATTGTTTTGATGGTGTATAGTGAATAATATTATTTTTAATTATTGAGGTCATTTTCTTTGCTGGCTCGCGGTTAGTTTGTGTGAGAGAGAGGCCACGAAAGGTGGTTTGCTGGTCTATGAGGGGTGCGTTTGTAAGTTTAGTGTTTTCTTTTTTTAATTTTTTTAATGTTTAAAGATATTTTGATGCACTAATATTAAAAATAAATTTTAAAAAATAAAAAAATATTTTAAATATATTTATGAGGGAAAATAATTTCTAATATACTTCTAAACGGTTCAACAGCTTGATAAAAAAAATAAAAATGATAGCAATGTTAAGGAGAGAAGATGGTGGACCGGTTATACAGCGGCGAGCCCCCATCCCCTCTCTTATTCGTGATGACAAAGACAAGGAGAGGGTGAACTAAATTGATGGCTTCCGAGAGCTATGAGAAAATATAATGAGAACTAGAATTTTTTCGCCAAAACTAAAGCTTATACATGGCGTAATACAGAAAAACACCATGTATAAATTTCTCGATTCTCAATGAGTTAAAAGTGAGTGAACGCGTGTGCTTGAGTTGTATGAAGGTAATGAAAAATAATTTATTTATAGAATGATGGTAAAATAGATTTTGAATAAGAGAAAATAAAATTAGCCATTAGTTAATTAATCAAGTCATCAATTCTGTAATGTTCACATCTTCACATCATTGTTACAATTACATGATTGAGAACTAGTTTTATTTTTGTATTTTTTTATTAACATGGGTGTCCGAGCAGTTTTATGCATCTCGATTAATCTCAAAAATTCTGAATTTAATGAACATATAAGCCTATATTATATTAGCAATCACAAAACTTAAATCTAAGATCACATGAGGAGCAAACACTTTATTCCTAAACTATTACATGTAAGCTTTTATTTTTATATTTTGTTTTGATTAGTTATATCTAGCTTTTACATACATACATACATACATACATACATATATTTGCTTTCAAATATATATATATATATATATTTGAAATAAATATTTATTAGGATGCTCAACTTACAGAAATGTACACATTTCACCTCAATTCCGGGGTAACATTTCCAAAAGATCATACAAAAAAAGAGAACAAAAAACATTAATTTTGGTCTTTTGTCTATGCATGATAGAGATATCTATCGACACGTGGTGAGTGGGATGGCATTGAATGCAGTGTCAACCCGACACAGTGCATCAAATGGGCTTCATGGGATTCAGGGCGTGGAGGTGATTGTGATTCTGATGGTAGCCAGGACAGAAACTGCTCTGCAATCTATAAGTCTTCACCAGAAGTGGAGACAGCTCCTAATTCTCTCCCACTTTCTTCTCCGCCTATGGCTTCCGCCCTTCCATCAACCTGTAAACCCATCCATTTCTCTCTCGCTCCTGATTCACAATAATTCCATCGAACAATCTCTGATTCAAAAAACTCGTGCATGCTACACTATTGTTCTTGTCGCTGTCAGCTTAGTAGTGGCCTAGCTAGCTACCTCTTTCCCTGCCACAGCTCTCCCGCTGTCAGTCATTCTTGTTTTTTCATTTCTTTCTGTCAGCGCCGCCCACGCTCTCTTCCCTCTCGCACTTGTAAGCCCACACGCTATGGTTTGTGATTCAACAACATTTAGCACCATTGACGATGTAGTCAAAACACACATCTGTTTTTAGCGAACCTTTGCTTCCCACTCGTGCCCCTATCCAATGGGAACCTACTACTGCCTACTTGTAGCTTCTTAGATATGTGATTTTAACTTGAATACCATAATTTTTATTTATTATTTCTATGTGACTTGATTGATAGAAGTAGTCAAATTACACACATATGTTTATTGAAACACGGCAGGAAATACTCTTTAAGATTAATATATTTATCTTTTTTAAAATACTTCAATTTCATTTGTAGATTTTTTATAAAATGGATTCTGATTAGAAGTATTGTAAACAAATACATGTTTTAAAATCTGTTTCAATATTCTAATTACACGCATATTGCCCATATTGTTTTACATGTTATTAAATTAGAATTATATATATATATAATTATTAAACTCAGTCAATTGAGTAACTCAAAATCTTCTTTTGCTTTTTTAGAAATTCTAGCATCAACTTAACTTTAGCTTTTGATATTTGGTTAATTATTACTAAAAAATTTAATCTATTTTGATATATGGTTAATACTTTGATTACTATCTCTCATTATATATCGTAACTTTCACGGGTTAGTTATTATTAGTCTCGACCGATTTAATATATTGTCATTTTAATATACATAGTTTTTAAAAAAATCATCCAATATATTAAAACTTACGTATTTTAAAAATATTTTTATAATTCAAAATTTCAACTTTCCAATGCATTTGAATTTTAAAATTAAAATGAAAAAAATAAAATTACCCAACTACCTATATAGCATGTTCCAAAAAACTAGTGAAATACTAATAATAATAGTGCAAGCCAAGGAAACGGAAGGACGAGGCTTAAAGAAATGTCTTCTAGAACTTTATATGGAAAAAAGACAAGTACATATATTGCACACCGACCCGGTTTTTCCGATTTGTGCTTTGATTTATACTTTTTGATTCTTGTCATGCTCCGATGTGGTCCAACATGCTATTTAATCTCGACCCATTACCATAGGAAAGTTCTCAGCTCATATATAGCACCCACCTTAACATATATTTTTTTTTAACTCTGAATATCAATAAATTATTTAATTTAAAAATTTAATTTGTTATATGAGATTACATAACATAATTTATATTATTTTTTTACACACCTTCTCAAATGAAAATTTTTTGAAATTGAAACTTGAACACAAGTTCACACTATCTTGTGCTTGTATTTTATCAAATAGAATAGGGACGGAGAGATTCGAACTTGCGACCACTAAGTCAATAAAGTTCTAATATTATGTTAATGAACTATCTCACCTAAAAATTTAAGTTATTAGATAAGATTTCAAAATATAATTTATATTATTCTTTAATATGGTGTCAGTACATAAACTTTTTTATTTATTTTATAGATAAATTATCCAATGCCTGCAAGCACACCCTGTAATGGTTAACACTATACCTTTTTAGTGAATGATAGAAGCACGAGCATGCGTCATACTTTATGCAAATAAAATAATTTTTTTCTCGATTATTTCTGGTCAACTTATTGATAATATTTACCAATAATATCATACATTATGACTAACGTTTCCACTAATTAATTTTCAGACAACGCCAAGATGAGCTAAGATAACTAAAACTTTTTATGTATCTTGGGCCACCGGGTAAATACAACAAACCATAATTTTTTTATATTTAATATTTATTTACATTTTTTTTTCTCTTATTTTTCTTAGACATCATTTTTTTCATAAATTTATTGATCTAATTAACGGGAAATTCCTTATTTCACGGAGACCTCACTTTTCAAGAACAAATCAAGGCCATAACCAAGCTTAGACATCAAGCTCATAAAGAATCCCAAAAATCCTAACCCGCAAGTAGCTGAACATTGCACACCGACCCAGTTTTTCGGATTCGTGCCTTGATTTATACTTTTTGGTACTTGTTATGCTCCAATTTGACCCAATAGGTTAGTCTTGTCCTCTCCATCATTTCCCTTGACGATCGATTCCCTAAGAATTTTACAAGGCAATTGTAGCAAACCTTTCTAAATTACCCCTAGAACAACAAATTTAATAAGGATGTCTTCATGCTAGAAAGTCATCAATGTCATGCTATCTTGGATTATATATATATATATAGACACGCACATTCAAGAATTGGAGAGTGTGTGGATCGTTTAGGGGATGTTTGCAGCAATAAGCAGATTGGATCGCAATGCTAAACGGGGCCTTAGACCAACCGCTATACTGCTTAAAACCAATTACGATAGATTAGTCAATCACAAGAGATGTGTTTGTTTGATATTGTATTTTATAAAAATTTGATTTTTTTATTTTAAATTAAAAAAATTAATATTTTTAGATTATTTTCATGTGCTAATATCAATAAAAAATTTTATTTAAAATATTTCAAAATATATTGAAAAACAACCGCAATTATATTTTCAAACAGACTCTACCATGATAGCTACATATATACCCATCAAATACGTTACTCATGGGGGATAGATAGCATAGCATCGAAGAATTCTTAGAATTCTCCGACATTTTCACGAAAGTTTAGCTTTGTAATTCTCGAAGAATTTAATTGATGGGAGCAGTAGATACTAGTACTATAACTCATTGCTGAAACAGATTTCGATAATACAGCAATTGATTTGGTTCGCCTGTAAATCAGATCCCTGTAATAAGCCCACAAAATGAGACTAAGTTTTCAAGAACGCTATCCATCTGATATTCAAGAGAGAAACATGGAGCCTCCTTCCCTTGTGCTGTAAGGGACTTGAAATCTGAAGGGGAATGAAAATCAAGATGCCAATTTCCAAGATCAGAAATGCTGACACCGTTTCATAGGTATATTCCATGGGCGATGGCGCATGCATGTGCGTGTGAGCTGGGATGCTTTAACACCGTGACAAGAACCAACGGTATCTGACGTCCTGTTTAAATTCAAACGACATTATTAGAAATTTAATGCAATGGATTGCTTATCGTAAATATTGATTTATTTTTTATTACTAATAATATGAATTTTTAATCTTAATTGCTTTGTTTTGCTTTGAGTAATTCTATTTTACAAGAAAAACAGCATTATTAGATTACAAGAAAAAATGGGGGTCGTACGTATATTGAAAATTCCGAAACTAATTTTGTTGATAAGATTAAGGACATATGTTCACTCATATTAATTATTCATGCTCTGATTAACCAATTATTAACTAACTTCTAATGAAGATTACTGATTTGCTTAGAAGGGAAATGTTCTTACAGTATATTTTAGTAGAAGCTAACAAAAAATATCAAGATAAAAATTAAGAATAATCTAACTATCAAACTTGTTCGCAAGTTCATAAATACAGTTCAGTGAATGCTAGCTTTTAGAAAGAGTACACTTCCAAAATAAAGCTCACAGTAGCTTATTCTAAACTCTCTTTTTTTATGCGAAGAAATCTATTTCACAGAAAGGATACTTTATAGATAAAGTAAATGAGTAAAACTTCGATCATTCCAGATTTTTATAAAAAATATACACCCTGACTTAAACTTGAGACCTCCTATATAGACTACAAACTCTCCACTATCATGTCACAATTCTTTGGAATAACTTAGTCTAAACTCGACTCATTTACAATTAAGTTGGTTTTTAAAAATAAATTGAAATTTAATTTAATTAAACAAATAAAATTGAGAGAAAATCAACCTTAATAATCAAGATTTGAGCTAAGTGATCAAGTCATTAATTAATTAATTTGCATGCACTCTTAATTTTTACCATGCGTGCAGTGCTGATATATGTTGAAAACAATTAAAACCCATTGCATTAATCAAATTAATTATCAATCCATGTTGATGATGATGACGACAAGGAGGAGACGGAAGGAGCTGGACATCCCTTGATCGACAATCATGTGGACCCCAAAAACAACGGCATTCACATTAACATCAATGCATTAGCATTCCTAGAAATCAAAGCCCCCCTAAAGACACGCCCTGACTCCCCCCCTGACCCATATTGTTCTTGCAGGTCCACCCTAATTTCCCATGACCCACCCACTACTCCCGCTGAAACAATGCCCCTATCCTTCCATATAATTGCTAAAATTGCCACTTCTGTAAACAGTTCCACCCAGCTAGCTCCTATGATCACTTTTAGCTCCTGTGATGCTCTTTGTCATTTTCCAGTCTGATATATATAACGCTTAATTTCTTATTCTGCACTCTAGCAGGTCAAACACTAACATCTTCAATCTATAAGAACTGTAAGAAGATCTGTAATTCCTTCCTTGTTTTTCACTTGAAAGAAGCTTCGAAGGTTTAAAGGGTGTGCAAGGAAAAAGCTGCAAGCTAAGAGAGCGAGGAGAAAATTTGTAGAAAAAAGGGCTTCAAGTGAAAGTTTGAGGGGCGACAAAATGATCTCACACAACAGACGTTTTAAGACATTTGGAAGGGCGAAAAAAGGAGAGAAAACATGAGGTGGGACCCAAAAATGTTTGAGGGACACAAAGGAGTGAGAGAGAGCTAGTAGGACCCACACACCACCCATGCGCACGCTGTCTTACCAAAACTAAACCCATCTATCATCGACCCGATGGAATTAACCCTTGACCTAACCCTAACCCACCACCACACTATCTATCTATAGTTTCATGCCCAAAACGCAAAAAGAAGACCCTCTTTCTCTCTCTCCCTCATCACCTAGATTTAGCCCCTTTCGTTGTTCATTTCTCCCAATCCTTTAACCAGCAGCTTTCTTTATCTTCTTGGGATAGGAGCTCTCTGTTCACACTTGAAATTATAGCTTCAAAAAAACACCACCAAGGGCTATAGAGAGGGGATGGGTTTGATTCAGTTGCATGTTTCTGCTGGAATTTTGGTGGCTGATGCTTAAAAGACCATCTTTTTCCATCTTCTGTGAAGGTTGCTGTTGGATTTGATCCATTTACAGAACAACCAAAGAAAACAAAGCCAAAAGGAAGCGAAGGGGCAAATCAAGAACCAGCCAAGAATCTCTCCACATCTCTCTTACAAATTTTTGGGCAAGTTTTTGTATGTTTCAGCTAATTTAACTAGGTTTGCTTTCAAGATACCAGAAAAATGGATCCAGTTGCAGCTCATGGGCGTCCTCTTCCTCCTCCTTTTCACACGAGAGATTTTAATCTACATCAATTTCAACACCACCAACAGCAGAATTCTGAAGATGAACAAAGTAACGGTGACTTAAACCGTGGTCAAAAGAGAGAGCGCGATGAAATCACCAATAATAACAACACAGTTGAAGGTCTTGAATTAGTCCCTTCAAGCAGTGGTGGAGAAGGAGAAATCAATAGAAGACCAAGAGGTAGACCTGCTGGGTCTAAGAACAAGCCTAAGCCACCAATCATAATCACAAGAGATAGCGCGAATGCCCTTCGATCCCATGTCATGGAAATCGCTACCGGTAGCGACATCATGGAGAGTGTATCAACTTTTGCAAGGAGGAGGCAAAGAGGGGTTTGCATTTTGAGTGGAACTGGAACAGTAACAAATGTAACACTCAAGCAACCAGCTTCCCCAGGCGCGGTGGTTACCTTACATGGAAGATTTGAGATTTTATCACTTTCAGGTTCGTTCTTGCCACCCCCAGCTCCACCTGCTGCATCAGGATTGACAGTTTATTTAGCTGGTGGTCAAGGCCAAGTTGTTGGAGGAAGTGTAGTTGGCCAACTTCTAGCATCTGGACCGGTGGTGGTTATGGCTGCTTCTTTTGGTAATGCGGCTTATGAGAGGCTGCCTTTGGAGGAGGATATTGAGCCGCAAACACCGGTGCTCGGAAGTGGACCTTTAGGGTCACCAGGAATTAATAATATCGGTCAACAACAACAGAATCAGCAGCAGCAGCAGCAGCAGCAACTAATGCAAGATCCAAAGACATCTCTCTTTGAAGGGTTGCCACAGAATCTACTAAATTCAATGCAACTTCCAGCTGAAGCCTATTGGGGCACAGGCGGCCGCCCTCCTTATTAGTAACAAAACAAGAAACTTGTGGTTTTTATTTTCATTTTACTCTTTGTTTCCTGAATTAACTTCTAAGTCATCAATCGTCATTCTTCTTCTTCTTCTTCTTGTATGCTTTAAAAGTTAGGTACATCTTTCTAAGATGTTGTTCATCGTGTTGTTCAGCTGCCTTTGATTGAAGAAGGATGTACAAATTTGTGGGGGGTTTTTCGTGGGTTTGGTGTTTATCAGATTAGTAGCTCTTTGATTTAGCTTGAAGATGAAGCAGCATATCATCGCATTGCGATTATCTCTATTTCCCTTCATATCTCAGTTGCAGTTCTGATGACTTGCCTCATAATCAATCTTCAATATTCTTTGAAGGCAACCAAAAAATTGCCCAGATCTTTTTAATTTATTTCTTCTTTTCCTGATGATTGTGTGGTAACAGCAGTTTGAGAGGAGGTTCTGTTAAATGATCCAAACACAATTATCTATCAATTCTTTTGGAAATAAATTTATATTATATATAGCTCTCCATTCCTAGATTGCAGTGAATTAATTTTATATTTTCATGTCTAGATTTTATTTATTTTCATACACATAAGATTACATATAATAATAAATAACCCTTATTTTTTCGACTTTACTATATTTCATCAGTTTATCTTATTTATCCAAACGGCTAGAGGGATCATTTTTAAGTTAGGGACAGTTTCAAGGTCAGTGGGGAGAAGTGGCAAATCTTGATCACTGCACTTGAAGAAAGGTGATAGGAAGTTATGGGCTTAAGGGGATATATTGTTCGTTCGTTCGTTCGTTTCTTGCTTTTTATGTCTGACTGGTTAGGGTTTTTATTGAACATTAAGGAAGCACTGGCAGAGAGATGAACATTCGAGTACTGTGTTCCACGTGCACTGCTCTGTAAAAGCACCTTTTCGAGGCCACATTGATATATATAAAACTTCCATGGAAAGGCAGGACAAATAGACCTCAAGCGTTATAACTCTCTCTCTCTCTCTCTCGCTCGCTCGCTCAAACTGTCACTGCATAGGGTTAAGCATTATCAAGAAGCAAGAAGCGAGGTAAGCATTCTCAAATACATATTTTGAAAAAAGAAATTCTGAGTTTTTGAGTTAATACAATATGCCTCTTGAAACCCTAAATTTTCTTCTGGGGTAGATTGAAACCCTAGATTTTGTCCATGTCTTCTTTGCACAGAAAAATATCAGCATTGAATCGTTCCTTTAATTTATTCAGTTCTTTCTTTTTTATATCCTATCGCCTGCCAATTGCAATTAATTCTTCTAGCTCGGAGCCAAGGATTTGATTTCATTTTTTTATATAATAATCAAGGATTTAATTAAATGACCATAAAATAAAGCCTCCACTTAGTCTAATTACAGGTGTTAGAAAAGGGCTTGTGGCAGCCAAAGCATTCATAGTTAGTGATAATCGCTTTTTAATCCTTTGATATCTGTTCTTTTTATTATTGCGAAGAAGAATTCACTAATATTCACTATATTCCATCGTGCACGGACTTAAAATTGATCCTGCCAATTTATTTTGATATTTTATTAATAAAGCAAATATTTGATTTATTATATCTATGTGCGGTGCCGTTTTCTTTAAATGAATTATTTCAACAGTGCTGTGTTCGTAATTTAGATTTTTAATTTCTTTATAATCGTTATTTTTTGAAGCGAAAGAATTTTCTTCATTAATTTTGACGTTTTCCCCTCTTCTTATAGTATGGCAGACATGGTATCTTCTTCCTTAAATCTCGTATTATATCTATTTCCATTTCCATAACCATAACTGCGTGTCTTTATTTCCTAAATCCTCTTATCGCTAGATATATTTGTAACTAGAAATAAACTCAGTTCGTACAAGGTTGAGATTGAGGAAATATACAGGTTTTGTGGCACCTGGGGGGAGATTATTATTGCTATCAGGTGGACCAGGCTGGTTGTACTTTGCGAAAATGCCATTCTGGTTCTTCATGATTAACACATCTTGATTCTTTGAACTACACTTCAATGATTAAATCTATCTATCTGGACGTATAAAAATATCGAGATTCCACTCTTATAATGTTTGCCTTTTGCTTTCTTTCTTTTTTTCCGGCACCTTTGTCTTCGAAATTTATGACTCTAAAGTCTAAACCATGGCGGGCGCACCCCTGTGGACCCTTTCCGATCAGATGTTTTCATGTAACCCCCCCCCCCCCCCCCCCATCTCAGAATATGATTGCATTTAGGAACTTGTCCCCATTGAAACTTTTGCTACTCTTTAAAACCACACGCACACATATAAATAGAAGCATAACAACGCTAAAAGAGAATGCAAATAAAAATATTTAAAATAAATAAACAAATACCAAGATTATTATTATTATTATTATTATTATTATTATATATATATATATATATTAATCGCACGCAAAGCATGATAAAAAGATAATTAAAGAGCCCATTGTGAAGAGAAACAAGATGTCAGTTTAAAAAGTTTATAGATTTTTTATGGTCTAATAGACTGTTTATTCATCCAATCTATCACATGAATAACATCAAAATCAAAGATGATATTTCTAGAGATTAAGCATTTCAGTCTCATTTAAAACCTTAATTTCCAACTTAAGAAGAGAGAGAAACTCGTCACAAGGCCATTATGATCGTGAAGAACCTCACTAATACCAATAAGATTAGGTTTGTCAATGTAAGATCCATCAACATCCCACTTTAGTGCAAGTGGCGCAAGTGGATACCATCAAAAGGGAAGGTCTAGAACACTTGGTATCTGATCATCAGACAAAACCATCATCCGAAATCAATAAATCAAGGGCATCGTACGGGAAGTCTTGAGAAAAAAGGCTTTGATACATTCACACAATCTAATTAATTAGTATTAGAAGAAAGATAGACTGCCTGTGATTGAAGAGGAATTCATTTCTAACAAGCCAAAGAGACTAAGATTGCAAGAACAACATAAACCTTACATTTCTTTGAAACTTCCCATCAATAAGATGTTTTCATTGATGAAAAACGTCTGACATATTCCTAGAACAGCAACAAAATCAATAAATCTTGCCCAGATACACCAGTGATTATGATATTGTATAAAAAGTGGGTCAGCACAGCAGTTTTTTAAGAGCCCGAGCATAGAAGACAATTAGCATATCTTGCTTCAAGAATACCCCTCCTCACAGCCTCAAGTATTGATTTTGCCAAAATATTCATCATCAGAAGATTTCAACATTGAGAGGGATAAATCCGTTCCGCTTACCATTCAAAGAATTTCATAGATTAATCTGACCCAAAGAAAATAGCATGCAACACATGAATTTGACTGAATAATCTCCATCAGAGCTACAAACTATATATAAAAATGTCACGGTGTGCATATTGCTCAGCTTCTGTTTAATTATCTACACCGTTCATTTAATTTGCTCTTTTGTTTTTCAAACCTCCAACTCAGATCCCTTGCAGAAATGAGGGCCCTTTTACATTTCTTATGCTTCTACTTGGCATTTCTGGTATTTTGACCAGTTTCAGAGTTGCTCAATAACTAGGAATGTGGGTAGCTAACTTGCGAGTGCATAGTTTTGTAGGTCAACATAACCTTTTGAAATAATCAACCAAGAAATTATTAAATGGGATTAGGTATAGATGGACTAAAGCAATCACATCACAAATAGAATCTAGCAACCACGTTCATCGATATCAATATAAATATTATTCATGATGTACCTATTTAATAATGAGATAACAATTGTTTTTAAAATATTTTTTATTTAAAAAATATATGAAATTAATATTTATTTTATTTTTAAATTTATATTTGATATTAGTACAGAAAAATAATAAGAAAAACACTAAAAAATATTAATTTAAAACAAAGGTAATTAAATCATTTTTTTTAAAATACAAAAAGAACTAAGCTCTAATTTAAATTAAATATAGAAGTGGCTACTCAACACAACTCATCAAACAAATATAGATTTTAACAAAAAAAAAAAAAAAAAAAAAAAGGAGTTTTCTTTCGATAGATGCGTAGGAGGTCGTAGGTTACTTTTAATTATAATTGTGATTAAAAGATAAATATATAATGTCACTGAAGAAGCAAAGCTGCCATTAGGTTTCTGGTTTACCAAAGAGCTCGTGGTTAGATCCTTCTTTTGGAATCATTGAGTTTGAAAAATTATATTTCATTGCAAAGGAAGGTCAAAATAGTCTGAAAGGTAATATCTAAGCCCATAAAAAAAGAAGCAAAACCGCTATGTTTTTCATTAAATCCCAGACGGCTGTGGCAACAAGCAAGTACATTGAAAGATTACTTGGATTAGGAATCTGGTTATGTTTATTTTTAAAATTGTTTTTTAATCTAGAATAATTTTTTTAAAAAAATTATTTTTTATATCAGTTTATGAAAATAATCTAAAAATACCAAATTTTTTAATTTAAAAAAAAATATTTTTTTTCCAAAATATACAATTACAAGCGGGAGAAAAGGTGGTTAAGTCTATATTAATCCCATATACAAATGGTAGCCCTAACATCCTCAGCTTCTATCTTGTTTGTTAGAAAGAGCTAGACTCTAGATGATTGTATCAAATGGTTATAGCCGAAAGAGCTAGCATGTGCTCGCCTCCTTGGGCTAGATCCACCAATAAGGTGGTAGAATAAGAAGAACCGATAGGAATTGAGTTATGACATATTCCATGTACAACTGAGCCTATATATTTTTTCCCTCTCATTTCTATATTTTTAATCTCTTTGAAATATACATAATCCTTTAGACTTCTCTCTTAAGTAATTGTAGATACGTACTTAGTTTAACCTAGCTTAATTGTAGTGAGATAGTTATGGTGGTAGTAAAAAAAAGGTGATTTGGTGGGAAAGAAAAAGATCTCGGTGACATGGCAATGTTGGTGAAGAAGTTAATGGTGAGGTGGTAAAGGTAGCGGTGAGGTGACAATAGTAAAGAAGAAAGTGGTGGTGAGATGAAAGGGATGATGGAAATAGTTATATGATATTTTAAGTAGATCTTATTAAAAAAAACATATTTATAGAATTTCAAGAGTTATTTTTTTCCTCATGAATAAACTAAATTCAAAGGTGGGTTGTAAAATATTTTATATTGAGTAATTTTTCTATAAAATATTTTACAAGAAACATAAAAAATCCGTTTTCCCTGTAGGATGCCTTTTCAGTGGTATGTGGCAAGGATTGTAAAACATTGAAAGCCTTGCTCGTCTTTAAACTGACCTCCGAGGGTTGGCATGCGGGTGTGCAGCTGACTTGTGGGATTTCCATTTTTCAAAAATTATAAAGAGATGTTTTTGTTTTGTTTAATTGATTAATTCATTGACCTCGACCGCTTGTAAGGTTCTGGATTGATTCCCATTCCACTCTATTCATGGAGATTCATCATTGTCAAATAATTAAACTCAAGATAATTGGTTTCGTATTCATCATTGTCAGTCAATAATGTATCCAACTTCAGATAATTGATTAGAAGCAGTCTCTAGAGATAAGGATCTACAGTCTTGACTATAGCAATGCAGAGAACAATGAAGATATTCATTGCTAATAAATAAAATGAATTTACACAAGCTGAAGATCTGCCTAGTCCCTTGTCTTCAGGGACTTCTTGAACTCCAGCTCCAGATTTTTTTGATTTTGGTTTTGGTTTTTCATAATGGCTACAGTTCTATTCTTATCTCAGAACTGCCATTTCCCTTCCTTTCCCGCCATCCAGCTAAAGATATTAATACACACTAGCACAGCAATAATGATTATAATCCCCCGGTCTCACTTCTTCACACAAAAATTGCGAGGATTACAGGATGAGGCATGAATCTTGACCGACTTATACAGCAGCCAAATAACCAGATTGGCCCACAGAAATGGATACGAGAAACTAAATGTGTGGTCAACACTCTATCCGTAACCTTCGCATTTCAGACCTGAAGGTGGAACTTGAATTCAAAGTCCGACGAGCAAGGGTTCTTATGTCCTCTCGAGAACAATCTCGTGAGATACGAACTAGCTCCCAAAGTGCACCTCCACTGATCATTTCTTTTGCATTTACTTCTGAAATATAAGTAGTTCAGCATTTCAAGGAGCAAGTCAAAGGGAGTTTTTCTCACCGAAATGAGGAAGTGGCACTTACCTTGCTGTGCTAGGTGGCATAGGGCGAGCTCAATGTGGCGTCTGATTGGTGCAGCTTCATTATTAGCATTTTGTACAATCCATGGAAGCGCACCATCTTCTATAAGAAGAGATCTGCCACTTTTTAATCCTGTGGCAGGTCAGCATAATGTTATATATTAAAAATATAGATCTGTGCACATCTTCCCATATGAATAACGTTCATAACAGCGATATCAGATATATCATCAGCCAACGTTTGGACTAAATGGCAAATTATCTACAGGTAGCTAACTTCTTGGTGGAAGAATCAAATCAGCTGAGGGATCATTTAATAGCATTCACTTAAAAAATTTGAAGGTACAATAATTATCTCCTCATACGTTGACCTGGTGCCTGGCAACCAAGTTAAACCCACTTGAACAAAACCCAAGAAAAGCGCCAATCAGAACCTTCAACCTAAAATCAAACATCATACCAGAAAATATTTTCCTAAGTCACTAATGAATATATAAACTTTCCCTGGTCACAAATGATAAGTTTTCATTTTGTGATTTGACAAACTAACACAGATTGAATGCAATATCAATGCTGTTATGGTCCAGATATAGCCTGTTTCCAGACCTTGGATACTAAATTCCATAGTCAAGATCATATGAGAGTGACAACTAACCTTGAGTAGATGATCGGGACTCGCATTTTGCAAAGTTTGCAATCCCACGAGCAACTTGGGAAAGAACATCAGGATGTCCACATCTCTCCATTCCTAGCAATGCCCTTATCCCACCTTCAGACCTCAGCTTCATTTGTAGCTTATCTGTGTGACAAAAGGAGTATAGGATAGCAATAAAAGCACAATAAATTGAAACGACAACCAGTACAAGACACTGAAAGCATACAATTTTCATTTGAGTCTTTAATCACACAGAGGAGGCAAATTAAAAGCTGCAGCAAATGTATTTCTCTCATTGGCATCTTTTTAGCACTGCATATTTGCTGGAGCAAAGATAAAGAACATGTGTTCGGCCTCCATAAATTATTTAATTAATTTTCTTTTAGCATGCTCTGATTTCTATTGAACTTAGATTGACAAAAGCAAGACTCAAGCCTCTTTGCTAAACTACAGGCTCAATAGTGACTTATTAGATCAACTATTCATCAAGAATAGATAACAACATGAAGTTAGATATACTCCTTTACTGAAATGAGTTCTATATTTTCATTCTCGGAATCCTGTCTTGATGAAGATTTCATAATCTTTTCACTTCTATTTTATACTTAAGTGACCTTGCAAAGTTAATTTACATGAATGACCAAAAATATGTGACCACAAAAGAAACAATATCATGACCTGCAGATCAAGCAGTATACCATTTCCACACAGATTTGCAATAGCTCCAGCAACCATGCGTAGAGTTTGAGGATCCTCAGCATCAGCTGCTGTTATAGATAACAAACTAATTCCCCCTTGAATCATGATTAGTTCTTGATTAGCTTCTGGAAGAAAGGAAACAATGCACAAAACCTATATATTTAGGGCTGGTCGGTGTTGGAACCCATTAAGCATTGCATGTGAAGATGACAAGAGTAAGGTACGAGTGACAATTACCATTCATTGCAAGATTGGCAATTGCACCTGCTGCTACTCTGCGAATTGTTTCATCCTCAAAGCTTCTAAGAAGCATCAGCAAGGAAGTAAGACCACCAGATTCAACAATCTTTTCTTGATTTGCTTCTGCATAATTTACAGGGTGAAACACAAAAGTGGCATGAAACAAAAAGGATAACAAAGCATTACAGTATGGGCCTACAATCTACAACAACCCAACTCATCCATTACCACAATAAATGAGCACTGACCTTCGGCAGCTAGATTAGCAACCACTTTTACAGCATGTATTCGTACATTGGCATCTTCTGATTCGAGCAGTGACAAGATTTTTTGCAATCCAACTGTCAAAATTCACTGATCATAACAAATACACAAGGACCAAAAATGGTTTATGATTTTGTGAAGGCATTTTATTACCATGTTCATAAAGGGGGGCAATTGGAGCCTTCTGTCCTTTCAGAGTGTCTTTGAACTGTAAGTGCCCAACTTGTGAAATGCGAGAATCCACACCATTGAAACCATTTGCAGGTCCACTTCTTTCAAGACTCTTGTTTGACTATAAACATGGAATCAATGTAACCAGGTTAAGGATATGGATAATATAAGCTTGTTTGACTGTAGTTAACAAAGGCTAAGGAGGGAAAACTGGACAAGGATGCTGCATCCCCTGTAATCCATTGTAATTAATAACTTAATCGGTGAATTAAAAACATATTGAAAAATAAAACACAGCCCTCTGAATTAAGAGGTTGCTACGCACACAACAAAGAAAACCGTTTGATAGTTCTAAATCGAATTGTACCTGACCAGCTTCAAAGGTCAATTGCAATAACTGACTTTGTAGGATCGCAACTTCTTCTTCCAGACTCTTTTTCTTGTAAGCCTCATCCTCCAAGATCTTGTGAAGCCTTATAATCTCTGCATCTCCACCAGCCTAGTGCACGAAAAATAATCCCTTGTGTATAAATAATGAACAACTTTATTCTTCTTTTGTGGTCAGGTGGAGGTTGGTGATGGAGGGTTTGGTAAAGGTTAACAGAATAAAGGCAATATAAAGCTTAATCCTTACCCCAGGCTGCATAAATTGTTCAAATTGACTCTTAAGTTTGTTGAGCTCATCTTCAGCTGCCTTTCTTAGCTGAGTTTCATTTTGAAGTAACTTTCTGAGCTCAGAAACTTCCTCAGCAACAGAACCCAGCTCCTGAGAAATAGGGTGGATATTTGGCAAATAAATTGTTAGAAAGCAAGATGAAATGTATTGAAAAGGATTAGGATATAACAGCAACACATTCATTGCAACACAGTGCCACAAGTCAAATGTAGCTCCAAGAGATTCTGTGCTGTACTATAAATGCAGCATCACAATTATCAGGGACAAGCTGGTCTGATGACCAGAGTATTACTTTTATCAAAGGCAATTTATACACCAGTTGCATGAAATGAAAAGTTTTGAGATTGTATTGAATCCTAAATGGAATTCATAAGTTTCGATATCAGACATCAATAATTGTCCTATTGCTAAACATCAAGGTCATAAGACTCTATTCTCAACAGCAACAAGTTCCACAGAAAGAGTACCTCTCCATTGCAATTACCATTGATGAAGCCATCACGGTCATGCCCAAGCTGATTTCCTACCAATTTTTCCTCTAGCTCCTTGACAGATTCCATGTATTCCATCTGACACTTTAGCCTCTCCTTCTATAAACAGCAACAAGAAACTTTAAGGAGTGGTAGGAAAAATATTATAGTGATCGAAATAATAGGGCTCCATGTTGATGTTAAGAAGTAGCCGATCTATAGAAAGGGGCTTCTGCAAATATCCCATAAATAAAGCAGGGGCTTCTATCAACTTCTCTGCTGCGTCTAAATATTGACTACCCTCCTCAACTACAATAGGGTATGAAAGGAGCAAACTGCCAAGATAAGCATTTATAGTCACTGAACCTTCATTTTTCTTGCTCTTTTCAAGTTCTAAAAAACACTAAACCCTGAATGAGAGTACAAGAAAAACAAGAGAGCTGTCTAAATGACTATTGCAGCCTCACCTCTTTCCAATTTTGGTACAAAAGAAAAGGCAAAGATGATTAAACACAGTACTACTGTTTAAAAGTAAAATGCAAGGCTCTTTTTCACAGGAAATATTCAATAGCTAAACTGACCTCTAACGCTTCTGCAAAATTCCTTTCCACCTCAGCAATACAATTTTGTGCTTCTTGATTTAATCTTTCAACTTCACTGTCAAAAGTTTTCTGCTGCCTTTCATTTTCTGCAATGAGCTTGTCTACTTGTATTTCAAGCTTTCTAGATAAACTTTTGTAATCGAACTCTTCCTTTATTTTCAACATGTTCTCCACCTTCATTGCCTAAATACAGATGAAGTATCATTTGCAATCAGCCTGTTGTTTATGCCACATGCAATGTCTAACATACAATTCTACATTGTCATCATAAACACTATGCATAGATTAAAATTCTCATTAACAGGGATGCCATGTAAAAGCAGAATGAAGTCATTCGCTAAAAACGTTGAAATACAAGTTTCACAATACCATTTGTACTTTGTACATTATAACAAAGAAAGAAGGAAAGAAAAAAGTCTGATGGCAGGTACTGCAAAAATTAAAGACACGGCACATGAATCAAAAGTGCTCACCCTTTGTCCAAACAATATAGTACTTGAAGTCTCCCCCCTATGGCGTGGTGATGGGCCAATGGTCACAATTAACGAAGTTCTTGCTGTGCCTGCAGTGGGATGACATGTGACCAAACTATGAAAGAGTACTTTTTTGCATAGAAATCTGGAGCAAGAAGCCCGTTTATTTATGAAAATAAAATGTTTATTGAATGGTAAACTGGTAGATTAATTATTCCTCTCAAGAAAAAAAAGGGTGTGTTAATGGTTCAAATAATCCCTAATTTGGATGGCCAATAACATCAAATGAATTAATCCAGTCAGATAATATCAAAGCCTGAGAGCCAAATGATGAACAGGCAACTCACCTCCGAAGGAATCTTTAAGCAACCTGGTAAGTTTTGAATCACGAATCGGAACATGAGGACTATTCTCAGCTAGTGCATTTATGCACTTTCCTAATGCACTGAGCGAGAGGTTAATAGACTTGGCTTCCTCCAGCATATGTCCCTCACTTCCTGTCAGGAAAGAACATATCTTAAGTGACTACTAACTCATAAAACATGAGAGGCAGATTTTAAAAAGCCATTTATCTCCACACATATAGTACACAGGATACAAAGAAAAGGTAACAACTTCAGATACACACCTGACTTGTGAACTCGTTCTGAACCTGCCAGATCTACTAAAACCAGCTTGCTTTTCCGAACAATATGTTTTGAAGGTTTGACCAAGGGAGATGCGTTATCGGTTTCACTTGAATGAGCATCTTCTTGTCCTGAAATTGCCCTCTTAACATGAACCTGCAGTAACAGATGCAAGAATGCATCAAACAGAAAACTAAAGAAAAACTGGATCAAGTGCATCAAAAGTAGAGAACAATTATTCACCATTAGAATAGCATGACTACGAGAAGATTCAGTATTCAACTTTGTATTTGCAGCAATTCTATGAGCTTCCCCTAATCTTAGCAGCTCCAGGATACTCTGTTGGTCCCTGATTTGTACAACAGTTGCCCCGGGTAGTGAAACATCACCAGTTTTTGGATCTTCCACAATGGAAATATTATCATTTGCTGGAACAAGGAGGTCTTGGATGGCCTCCATGTAAAGCTATATGTATTTGTAAAGAACAAGAATGTTATGTAACATGTACGCACAAATTGTAACAGAACAAGAACAAATCAAACATGATGAACTCTAGAAGTGGTTTTGTTCAGTTTTTCACCAGCTAAATGCAGCAAAAAACAAATAAAAAGAGATCATACAGTGATCCAACCATCTTTCACATCGCTTGAGTCTAACCTGCAAATATGACACTGAGACAGAATCGGTCTCTGGAGAGATATCTGCTAAAACATCCTCCATTGCACGAACCATGATCCCACGAGATGCTGTGTCATCATCTCCCAGGTGTCCAAGAGTGAAAGTTTTCCCAGTACCAGTCTGACCATAAGCCATCACTGTCCCATTGTAACCATCTAGAACACTCTACCAAAAAACAGACAACGCACATCAGTGCAACTTTTACATAAGACCCTACAAGTCACATATGAACATCCAGTGCGGCTTTATAACCCATTAAAACAAAATGGTAGATAGTAACAAGGTTCAAGGATGTTAGAATGAACCTAGAACATCATGTTTAGAGACAATGTGGAGGCAGCATTGTTGCTCATTTCAGCAAAGTATACAATAAATCAACCAAAAGTAACCAACCTCAACAACAGGCTTAGCAACAACTTCATAAACTCGCTTCTGCGACGCAAATTCAGTAAGCACGTCATCGAACTCATAAGTGTCCGCATCCCAATTGTTTTTCCGAAGCTTCAACCTCTTAAGCTGAAATAGAACAAAAGCCGCGAAATTCATTACTAACACCACAGTCGAGCTGAAAAATAATATCCAAACTCAAAATCAATATTCTGATAATGACACATTTAAACTACCTCTGGCTTCAACTCAACACAATCATCAAAATCCGCATCTGCTGCCAACTCCTCGGCATTTCGTGGCCGCAATCTCACTGCCACTCTAACTCTTCCCGGTACTGTCAAAACCATTTAAAACTTAAAATCCGCAGCAAAAACTTACTCTTTCACAACTCAAACAGAGATCCGTTGCCATGAAAAGAAAAAATAGAAAGCCTTTACCTAAAACCGCTAATAATGCTTTCTACTAGTGATCAAAAAACTGATACTCTTTCACCACTCAAGCTTCAAGATGTAGTGAAAGAAAATCTTATAAAAAATGTAAGAAAGGAGCTGACCTCCGTCAACGGCGGCGGCGGAGAAGGTGGAAGGATAGCTGCGACGGAAAGGAGGGGGGGGAGCGTGAGAGGAATGGGCTCTGGATTTGAACGAGGTAGATTTGAGATTTGAAGCAGTGAGAGGTTTAAGTGGTCTTTGAGCGCTGCTGCCGCCATTTCGAAAAGCACCATTACTTGACGATGATGCCATGTGATAGTTACTTGCTCTTTTTGAAATTACTTGCGTTGTTTTCCGTTAATTTGTTGGCGGTGCTGTTGTTGTTGTTTTTCTGGGCTGGGCTGAGTGGAGTGGAGTGGAGTGGGAAAAAGTAACAGACAGGGAGGGATTGGCGCCCGGTTGTGGAGTTGGGATTATGGGGGTTCGGTGGATTCGAAGTTCAAACAAGAGTGCGGGGTCCGCTTTTGTCTGAGACTCTTCAAAAGACAGAGATGGTCGTGTTACTTTTTTCATGGAATCCCTACACCTCCTTGTCCCTTCGATTTTCACGGTTTTTGTTTTATTACTTTGTAAGATTTCTTTTTTCTTCTTCTTTTTTTTCACTAATTTTAAATTTTTCTTCTAAATTTTAAACTTTTCTTCCGGAGGGAGGGAGGAGAAATGTATGCGTTGCATCAAATAAATCTTGCTTTGAGTGGTAAAATATTAACCTCTAGTTTCATCATATTTTAATTTAAAAAAATATTATAGATTTATGAATTATTCTAATGTCATATAGATTTAAAAAGACATATTTTTTAACGAAAATATGCTTGTTCCAAGTATAGAGGAAAATAGCGAAGACAAAAATTTTGTTAAATTTAAATTTCTGGTCATGACAAACAAAAATGCTTTTAAAATTATATTATAGAATAATATAAATTATATTATAAGATTTTATTTTACAGTTTAAATTTTTAGATAAAATAATTTTTAATTTTTTTTATTTGGAAAATGCAAGTTCTGACTTCTAAAGGGTAATTTTGGCTCATTCCACAAATGAAAACACTAGAAGTATAATTTTTTTCGGGGAATATTCATTCGGTGTCTAGTCAACATCTAGCTGTAAAAATACCCAAAAATTCCTTAAGAGTGAAGTTTTCTGGGTGATTTCGTCATTTCACGTCGGGATTTTTATTAATTCTTTAATCGTCAAGGATATTTTGAATTTAATAATTAATTTTTAAATTAACAAGCTACGCAGCGTCACCAGTTAATGTTTTGAAGGCTCCAAGTTTTTTTAGGTGGCCTGTGCGGTGCTTCTTAATAGCCAAATTTGATGCCTGTTGTGTCTTTAAAAGCGTCTCTTTGTTCCATGTGATGCCAAATAATGCATCATTTGTATAATTTTTTCTTCTTTTTTATTATCAATATAAATATTTTATTAACTTGTGTATTATCAATATCATATAATTTTTTAATTGTTATTATATTAACTATGGTCAAACCTAAAACCATAAAAAAAAATCCTTTAATTTTAAGTTTTTACCATTAGTCTTTCCACGTAGCTATTTTTTTTCTCTTTCTTGTGGAAATCCCATGTGAGTTGTTCTTCAATTTCAATATTTATATTTTTATTGTGTGTTTTTATATTTAGCCCTTTAACAAAGAAAAATATTTTCAATCTAGTACTTGAATTACAGCTTGTCATTTATTGTTATTTTTTAATGTGATCTTTATTCTTTTGTTTTTTTTTTTTTTTGGTTTTTTTGTTATAATTTTTTTGGTTTTTAATTTCGTTATCCAATCAAATTTTATGTTTTTTTAATTTAGACTTTATTCTTTTGAAAAACAAATCTTATGTTAAAGTTTATTTTTATTTTCAAGTTACTCTAATTTATTTTTTTCGCGCCCTTTTTTTTTGTTCATCTTTGTTTTTTAAATTACATTTATTTTGCATGATTGAGTTTTTTTTTTTAGTATCATTTTTCAGTATTTAATTTGATTAGTGATGGGCTTTGCAATTTTTTTATTTATTATGTTTCTAATTTAATAACACGAGTCACGAATTTTAAGATTTAATATAGTTATGAATCCTTTTCCTTGCTTTCCTCTTGTGGTTTTATCACTGTATATTATTATTTTTTTATAAAAACTTGGTCTCGTGGTTATCTTCAATTTAATATTTATTGTTTTGTCTTGGTCTCGCTACCTAGACTAGAAGAAAATCGTTTAGTATATAGTAATGAAAATCACATTATTCTGATGAGCTGTAGTTGATGGATTTTTATTGTTTGTTTTAAACTTACTCGTCTCATAAAGAAACTGCGTGCAGCGAGAACTGGAGTACATACTTACTGCCTGTGTACGAGTTAGGTTCTAATTGTTTCTTAAAAATATTTTTTATTTTAAATTATATTTAAATAATATTTTTTTATTTTTAAAAAATTATTTTTTAACATCAATATATTCAAATAATATTCAAATAAAAATAAAAATAAAAACTTTTATTTTTTTAAAAAAATATTTTCCAAACATCCGTTAAACTCCCTCGTGGGCTCGATCAATGCGCCGACTGATCGGTGTAGTGCACCAGCGAGGCATTGTCCATGGGAGAGAAGAAAGAACTTGCTTGGCTATAATTGAATCGAATTTTGTAGCTGCTAATACTATAATTATTAAAAATTTATATAATTATTAATTTTAAAATTTATTAAAATAAGTGCAATTTAATTCCCATCTATATTAATAAAAATAAATAAAAGAACTCGCTTGGCTCCACCAACAATTCAACATTGCCATGTGAAGTTGGGGCGATGGATAAAGTTAATGTTATTTTTTCATGAAAAGATAGGAAGAACAGCATGTCTTCTTGTATAAGAAACCAGAGCCCCTGCTGCAAGAACATTGGTTTTGATATTGCAATTGATGCGATTTTTTCATATTATCCATGTATAGATTGTTCGACTCGAATAATTTTTCCACGGTGAAGTAATTTGATTACACTTGAAATGGAAGACTGTCAAGTTGATGTTCAGAGGCTTTTTTATTTTCACATGTTTTATTTTTTGTACATTTAAGTTGACACAAGAATAATTTTGAATTTTTAATATATATTAAATTTATTGAGTCATTCAGACAACACATAAAAGCAACGTTTGACGTTCAGATAATAGTTTTTAAAGCGATATTTAAATTGTTTTAATGACCTCTTTGTATCTAAACAACACTTTTACCCAACATACATTTTGTTTGACATATATAACTCCATTTCTCTTTTTTTCTCTCGTTCCCGTTTTCAAGCAACTCTTTATTTTATTTTATTTTAAAAAATCATTAAAATTTGTTTTTTCAATTCATGTTTGATCTTTGTTTTGTTTTGTTTTTCCAACTAGTTTATAAATTTCAAATTTTATTTCAAATTTACCACCATTCAATTCTCTTCTCAATTATATTTGTCTTTGTTCTCTTGAATATTTTTATTTTATTTTTTTTAATTTCACCTCTCAATGTCTTGTTTAATTTCATTTTGATTTTGATTATTTTTAGTGTTGAATGGTTGATAATTTTGCTTTGTAAATTTTTGTGGTTTCATTTTATGACCTGGATAACAAATTTTAAAGATTAGTTTGACTCGGATTGTATGTTTTTTTTTTTTTTTTTGTGATGTTGTCTTGATTTTATATTTTAACTCACAAGTCAGCCAAGTTAATTCGGATGAATTACATATTATTTTTATATATTTTTAAATTATTTTTTTTTATTATTTTATTTGCTTGAGAGTTGATCTCTATTATTTTAATTTAATTTTTTTGTACAGGGTTATCGTAACCCCATAACGAAATCTTGAATTTAACATGTTGACTCAAGTTTTTTTTTCAATTCATCCTTTAATATTTGACCAATTTGTAATTGAGTTTAAGATTTTTTTATGATATTATCCTATTTTTATATATTTTTTCTCTGTAATTAAATAAAATTATTAAAATGTTTTAAAAATATTTAGAGTGTATCTTTTTATAATATTAACAAACATGTGCTTTTTTACTAGCCATTAATTTTTTTATCATTTTTTTTATATAATATATTATTGAATTAATTGAGTCTATTAATCTATTCAAATCTGTATCCTATATTTTTCTTTCTTATTTAAAAACGATAAAATCATTTAAACATCACTTTTTTATATTTTTCTCTCAAGTCGGTCCACTACTTATCACAACGCCACCTATCTAGTTCTTATTGCGGGCTACCAGGTGAATATTCTAGAAGATGGTAGAATGAACTGAAGTTTTATTTAGTAATATGTTTTAAACGTATTTTTATTTTTTTTATTATTTTAATGATATGAAAAATAATTTTTAAAAACATATATTATTTTAATATCTAAAAATATTTTTTAAAGATACCTTAACAACCATTCATACTTTAAGAATTAAGACGGCAAGACTTTGATTTTTGAGTGTCAGGGAAGATAGTGGAGCGGGCCCCGGAAAACTTGGGAATCAAGCAGGAGTTCAAGCGCAGCGTGCGGACTTCGGTGGTGCTTGCAATTCAATTATACATTTATTTTAATTTTAAATTATTATTTTGATATATTAATGAAAAATTAAATTAAAGAAATATAAAAATGTCGAATATAATTATATATGAAAACAATTTTCAACTTAACGAGTTTTTTTTTTCCACCTATTTTTTCACAAGTGTACAAATAAAGCTTAGCTAATTAAATATGTAAATAATAATAAGTTTTTGAAAGTGTATTTTTATTTAGTAATATATAAAATAATATATATTTTTTTTAAAATTATTTCTGATATTAAATGAAGTTGTAAAGGAATTTTTTTCTTAAAATATATTTAAATAATTTATTTTTTATTTTAATATCAATTCATTAAAATCATTTAAAAATAATATATTTTTTTTCATAAAATATATTGTAAATACGCGTTAACAAAACGCAGCCCGAATGGAGGGATCCACAGCTTCCCTTCAACTTTCTTCCCAACGAAGTAGTCCGTGTTGCCTTTCTACCGAATGTCAATAGGCCACGTCAGCACACCCAACCTTTTCTTCTCACTTGACAGCTTCTCCTAGGAGGTTACCGGCTCCTTGTTCAATACAGAATCTCTCCATCTTCCCCCATATATACACGCACACTCTTTCATCAAATCCCAAGCACCCCTTCACCTCTTTTCTCGGCCGAAGAACAAAAAATGCCCTCACGGGCTGTTCATCTCTGCCAGCACAAATATAAACAAACACCTCTCCTCTCTTTCAACGTCAAACCTCCTGAACTCGATCTCAACTCAGGTGGCGAAAGAAAGAACAAGGGAGGCCTCGAGCCTTTCTTCCCAGTTTTAGGAAGAGGAATGAATCACACCATCCCATCAGGTGAGTCTAATTTTACTTGGACTGCAACATTTGAATGCTCATTTTCACCCCCTCAATCTCTTTCTCTAACTGTTATTTTGTTTTCTTAGTCATGGCAAATCAAATTACGGAATGACATCCGTACCAGAAGTTGGACGTGAGCTTCATCCAACCAATGAAGAATTAGATAATTAATTATAATTATTTAAAATTTAAATTGCTAAAACATGGAAGACTTACCCATCATCGCAGAGTAGACTTGAAGGCTTACTCATCATCGCAGCTACCTACTTCTTCGACACCTAACTCACTCATCATCGTCGGGTAAATATTGATCCTGGGATCTACCTGGTCGACACCTCTTGCTATCACCGTAACTCTTGTTTAGTTTTTTCTTCTCTTTTCAAAATTTGTTCCCTTCTTGAGTTTATTAGAATGGCATGTGATGTAAAACATTAATTTTAATGTATGGTGTTGTTGATGGAAGTAACGTCATGAGATCATTGCAGTGTACAAGGATGTTAATTTATTACACGTGAGAAAAAATATTGATTATTCACATAACACACGTCTCGTGATAATATTACAGTGCATTGATCTTTATCCCGTGATAACATGTATCCTATAAATAATTTTAGCTTATTGCTTTGCAAAAAGAAGAGCAAATTTCATTGTCATCGCACAAAAGTTTCATGCTGGCAAGGGCAAAAAATCTAGAGAATTCTGAAGCATTTCTATTTTAATTTACAAAATCATGTTCAGTGTCGATTAATAATTCCAGGAAGCATGCAGTGGGCTGAGGCCCCGGCTCACGGGCTCCTTAGTGACCCACATTTCTCACAGTTTCGAGTTGGATGTTAGAAATTTATGAGACCTTTAGTGCCCATAAGATTGTACAAGGTGCCTTTATTGCGAGCGTCTTTGATTTTCAGCCTCTCATGGGTCAATAACAATGTGGCCCGGGTCACATGGCCGTTCCCCACCACAAACGTAGAAAATATATAGCGGCCCGGTTCATATAATAGAGAATGCAAATTTCCTGGCAATGTCATAAGAAAGTCAACGTCTAAATTTCCTGGCAAGTGACCAGTGGGTGTGGAGAATTCCGGATTGCTGAAAACAATTATCTCTTCAATAATTTTATTTGATTAAATAATTTGGTAACAAGAAGGTATTGAAATAGAAGTAATTATTATTATTATTATTATTATTATTATTATTATAAAAAAAAATGAGTTGTGAGTATTATATTCAGGAGGAGAAAAAAGAGCTCATTGAAAAGTTTATAATGCTTAATTTTTAAATTAACAAGCTACACTGCGTCACTAGTTAATGTTTTGAAGACTCAAGTTTTTTAGGTGGCCGGTGCGGTGCTTCTTCATAGCCACATTTGACGCCTGCTGTGTCTATTTTTTGTTCATCTTTGTTTTTTAATTATAGATTTTTTGTATAATTGATTTTTTTGCATATTCATCCTTCAGTATCTAATTTGTTTAGTGCTGGTCTTTACTGTAATTCTGATTTATTAACATGAGTCACGAGTTTTAAGATTTAACATGGCTATGAATCCTTTTTTCCTCTTGTGGTTTTATCATTATATATTATTTTCTTATAAAAACTTATTCTTGTGATTATCTTTAATTTATTATTTACTGTTTTGTCTTGGTCTCGCTACCTAGACTAAAAGAAAATCGTTTAGTATATAGTAATGAAAATCACATTATTCTAATGAGCTGTAGTTGATTGATTTTTTATTGTTTGTTTTTAACTTATTCGTTTAATAAAGAAACTGCGTGCATTGAGAAATGGAGTACATACTTAAACTCCCTCGTGGGCTCGTTCAAGGCGCCGATTAATCGCATTTTTTATATCTTTTAATCTTTATCGAATGCTAAAAACTCAACTTATTTATAACCTCAAATCACACCACACTACTAAACACTTGCTACAACTGTAAACTCAACTTATTTATAACCTCAAATCACATCACACTACTAAATACTCACTACAATTATATTCTAATATTTAAATTTTGTATTCACTAATATTATAGTTATTGAAAATTTATGTAATTATTAATTTCAAGATTAATTAAATTAATTAAAATATATACAAATTATTTTGAATACTTATATTAATAAAAAAAACAAAAGAACATTGCTATGTGAAGCCGGGGTGATGAATAACGTTAATGTCATTTTTTCATGAAAAGATAGGAAGAACAGCATGTCTTCTTGAATTAGAAACCAGAGCCCCTGCTGCAAGAACAAAATCTAGAGTTACTATATTAACAAATAAAACACCGATGTTAAAATATTGTTGATTGGAATTTTTTGCTATTCTTAGCACAAAATAAAAACATTCGTTTTGGTGTTGCAATTGATATGGTTTTTTCATATTATTCATGTATAGATTGTTCGACTCGAATAATTTTTTTATATTTTAGTTTTTATTTTTCAAGCACGGCGTGGTAATTTGATTACACTTGAAATAAAAGACTATCAAGTCGATTTTCAAAGGCTTTTTGTATTTTCACATGTTTTTTTTTGTACATTTAAGTTGACACAAGGATATTTTGTATTTTTAATAGATATTAAATTTTATTTTAAAAATATAAATCACATGCGCTGGCAAATGGAAGGTGCTGGAGCCATTTAGACAACGCATAAAAACAACGTTCGGCGTTCAGATAATAGCTTTTTAAAACGATGGCTAAATTGTTTTAATGACCCCCTGTACATACCTACACAATACTTCTACCCAGCAGACATTTTATTTGACACGGATAACTCAATCTCTCTTTTTTTCTCTCCTTCCCGTTTTCCTGCAGCTCTTTATTTTATTTTAAAAAAAAGAAACATCATTAAAATTTGTTTATTTCATTCATGTTTGATCTTTGTTTTGTTTTTTTTCCAACTAATTTATAAAATTAAAATTTTATTTCAAATTTACCATCATTCATTTTTCTCCTCTATTACTGTATTGTACGTGTCTTTGTTCTCTTGATTGTTTTTATTTTATTTCATTGATTCATTTTATTTTTTTAATTTCACCTCTCAATGTTTTATTTCATTTTGATTTTGATTTTTTTTTAGTGTTGAATAGTTGATAATTTTGTTTTATAATTTTGTTTTGTTTTTGTTTTATGATTTGGATAACAAATTTTAAAGATCAATTTTGCTAGACTTGTATTTTTTTATGGTGTTGTCTTGATTTTATATTTTAACTCACAAGCTAGTTGAGTCAACCTTAACTGGTTACGGATTATTTTTAAGTGATTTTTTTTTTATGTTATCTTGTTTACTTAAGAATGTGATTTTTTTTTTTATGTTATCTTGTTTACTTAAGAATTGATCTTTATTATTATTATTTTTTTTGTACAAAACTATGATGACCCCGTAACAGAATATTGAATTTGACATGTTGACTCGAGTAAAAATGATTTTTTTCAACTCGTCATTTAATATTTGACTTGTTTGTCGCTGAGTTTGAATTTTTTATAATATTATCTTATTTTTATATATTTTTACTTTGTAATTGAATAAAATTATTAAAAATAAATAAAAATATTTATAGTGTATCTTTTTATAATATTAAGAAACATGTGTTTTTTTACTGGCCATTAACTTTTTTTTTTTATCATTGTTTTTTGTAATATATCATTGAATTAATCGAGTCTATTAAACTATTCAAATTTGTATCCTGTATTTTTCTTTTTTATTTAAAAGCAATAAAATTATGGTTGTCAAAGTTACGATTTTGACACGAATCAGAAGTTACTTCTGAACTTGTATCGTAAAATTCGAATTATAAAATCATACTTAAAATTTACCGTACATAAATCATAAAATCACAACTAAAACCGTGTAGTTAGAAAAATCATATGTAAAATATTTTGGAATACAATATAATATAATCATGGTCATAATTATTTAAGATTTATATATGATTTGAAAAAAATTAAAAATACATAACAATTATATCATTATATTAGTATTTAAAAAATACTGATTTTTTTTATTTTTTATTTTAAAAGGGGGGAGTGGGGAGAGGGGAGGGGAGGGGAGGGTACGTTGTGGGCATGTGTATTTTTGGGTAAAATTAGAGATGGTAAAATCAGACCAATCCAGTTTTATTTTATAATTCCTTGTGATTTTATCTTTTTTTGATAAAATTTTATTCAAATTAATTTTTTTAGTTGAGTTAATAAGGTTTGATGAATTAACTCAAAAAATTATATAATTTTACAAATTAACTCATAATTTTGATAAGAATGAATAAAATCATCTAAACATCACCTTTTTATATTTTCTCTTTTATGTCGGTCCACTACTTATCACTATGCCAACCACCTAGTTCTTATTGCGGGCTACCAGGTGAATACTCTAGAAGATGATAGAATGAATTAAAATTTTATTTGATATTGTATTTTAAAATTATTTTTATGTAATGGTATGAAAAATAATTTTTTTAAAATTAAAAAATTTATATTATTTTAATATCTCAAAATATTTTTTAAAACAATTTTAACCGTTTATATTTTGTATTTTTTTAGAATTGTAGCTGTAATTATTTTTAAAATATTTTTTTATTTGAAAATATATTAAAATAATATTTTTATTTATTTTTTAAAATTATTTTTGATATTAGTACATAAAATAAAATGATTTAAAAATATTAAAATTTTTAATTTAAAAATAAAAAAAATATTTTAAAAACACTGCTGACACTCCTTTTAAGAATTAAGACGCCAAGATTTTGATTTTCAAGTGTCACGTAAGATAGTGGAGCGGGCCCCGGAAAACTTGGGGATCAAGCTGGAGTTCAAGCGCAGCGTGCGGACTTCGGTGGTGTTTGCAACTCAATTATACATTTATTTTCATTTTAAATTATTTTGATATATTAATTAAAAGTTAAATTAAAGAAATAAAAAAAATGTTGAATATAATTATTTATGAAAATAATTTTCAACTCAACGAGTGTTTTTTTCCCAACCTATTTTTTCATAAGTGTAAAAATATTTAAATAATAATAATATTTTAAACTGTATTTCTATTTATTAATATATAAAATAATATATATTTTTCAAAAACTGTTTCTGATATTACTATATCAAAATAATTTAAAACTATAATTTTTTTTTTAACTAAAAATACTTTACAAGCATAAAAATAACAAATGAAGCTGTAAATGAGTTTTTTTTTCTTCTTAAAAATATATTAAAATAATTTATTTTTCATTTTAAATATCAATTAATTAAAATCATTTAAAAATAATATAATTCTTTTCATAAAATACATTGTATATACGCGTTAACAAAACGCAGCCCGAATGGAGGGATCCACAACTTCCCTTCAACTTTCTTCCCAACGAAGTAGTCCGTGTTGCCTTTCTAGTTTCTACGGATTGTCAATAGGCCACGTCAGCACACCCCACCTTTTCTTCTCACTCAACAGCTTCTCTTAGGAGGTTACCGGCTCCTTGTTCAATACAGAATCTCTCCATCGTCCCCCATATATACACACACTCTTTCATCGAATCCCAAGCACCCCCTCACCTCTTTTCTCGGCCGAAGAACAAAAAATGCCATCACGGGCTGCTCATCTCTGCCAGTACAAATATAAACAAACACCTCTCCTCTCTTTCAAATTCAAACCTCCTGAACTCGATCTCAACTCAGGTGGCGAAAGAAAGAACAAGGGAGGCCTCGTGCCTTTCTTAACTGTTTTAGGAAGAGGAATGAATCACACCATCCCGTCAGGTGAGTCTAATTTTACTTGCACTGCAACATTTGAATGATCATTTTCACCCTCTCAATCTCTTTCTCTAACTGTTATTTTGTTTTCTTAGTTATGGCAAATCCAATTACGGAATGCCATCCTTACAAGAAGTAGGACGGGAGCTTCATCCAACCAATGAAGAATTAGATAATTAGTTATAATTATTTAAAATATAAATTGCTCAAACTTGGAAGGCTTACTCATCATCACAGAGCAGAATTGAAGGCTTACTCATCATCGCAGCTACCTACTTATTCGACACCTTGCTCACTCATCATCGTCGGGTAAATATTGATCCTGGGATCTACCTGGTCGACACCTCTTGCTACTGTCAAGTAACTTACAATACATTATTTCAGCGTATTCTATCACCGTAACTCTTGCTTAATTAGTTCTTCTCTTTTCAAAATTTGTTCCCTCCTTGAGTATAATAGAATGGCATGTGAATTAAAACATTAATTTTAATGTATGGTATTGTTGATGGAAGTAACATCATAAGATCATTGCAGTGTGCAAGGATGCTAATTTATTGCACATGAGAAAAAAAATATTAATTATTCACAAGATAACACATCTCGTGATGATATTATAGTGCATTAATCTTTATCCTGTCTCCTATAAATAATTTTAGCTTATTGCTTTGCAAAAAGAAGAGCAAATTTCATTTTCATCGCACAAAAGTTTCATGCTGGCAAGGGCAAAAAAACAGAGCCCAGAGAATCGGGGTGGATCTAGAGAATTCTGAAGCATTTCTATTTTAATTTACAATATCATTTTTAATGTCAATCAATAATTCCAGGAGGCCAGCAGTAGGCTGAGGGCCCGGCTCACGGGCTCCTTGGTGACCCGCATTTCTAACAGTTTCGAGTTGGATGTTAGAAATTTAAGAGACCTTTAGTGCCCTAGGATTGTACAAGGTGCCATTATTGCGAGCGTCTTTTGATTTTCAGCCTCTCATGGGTTAATAGCGATGTGGCCCAGTTCACTTGGGCTTTTTCAACCACACACATAGAAAATATATAGCGGCCCAGTTCATATAATCGAGAGTGCAAATTTCCTGGCAACGTGACAAGAAAGTCAACTTCTAAATTTCCTGGCAATTGACCAGTGGGGGTGGAGAATTCCGGATTGCTGTAGAAATAATCACTCGATGTGTGGAAAACTTGAGACGGCCAACGTTTTTCTTTTTTATCTAGCTGGATGGAGTGGTAATAATAATTATTATTATTAATAATTCAATAATTTTATTTGATTAGATAATTTGTTAACAAAAAGGCATTGAAATACATGAAGAGTAGTAATAATAATAATAATTATAAATAACGAGTTGGAGTATTATATTCAGGAGGAGAAAAAAGAGCTCATTGAAATGGTTATAATGCCAGTAAAAAAAGCTTGTACGGCACACCAAAAGAAGTTGTAGGCATCAAGGGAGCAACAACTGAAAAATAATCAACTATCATGAAATGGATATCTCATGCTTATAATTAATTAGTTTGATTTAATTTAATTCAAAAACATTTTTTTTGAAAAGTTTTTTTTTAACAAAATACAAGAAATAAAAAACCCACGAGAAGTAATAGAGCCTGATCTTTAATAAGATAAATATTAAAGGTTAAAAATGAAAAACCGAAGCTTTAATCAAGAGGAAAACAAACGCCCCAAGAAAACTCGAGCTAGTATCCTAGGGTTGATATCCCAAACTCGAAACCTGTAAGATTTTAGACTTTGGCTCCATCAAAAATCTCAATTACCAACTAATTTAATGCCAACAATAAATATAAATTCAAAAAAGTTATCAAAGTAAAAAAAAAAAAAAAACAATAAACAAACCAGGATAAAAAATGATATGAAAAAAAATGAAGAAGGATTAAATCATAAAAAAATAATTTAAAAATTTATCTCACATAAAAAAATTATAAGAACAAGGACTAAATCTAAATCTAAATCTAAATATGAAAAAAATAAAGGATAAAATTAAAACAAATAATTTAATTTTATAATTCTTCCAATAAAAACAAACAGTAAAAAAAGGACACGATCCGATAAAAACATAATGAAAGGCTGCTATGAAACTTTAGAAGGTCATTTATGGAAATCAAGGCGAAAGGATAAAAAAAAAAAAAAAGAGTGAGGGAAAATGATGTTGATATCAAATCAAAGATACAATGACCACACACGTGGAGAATATATTTTTAAAATATTGATTTTTTTTTGTATTTTTAAATATTATGATGTGTTAATGTCAAAAATAATTTTTTAAAAATAAAAAATATATTATTTTAATATATTTTTAATAAAAAATATTAAAAAAAAATCATAACCATATTTTCCATACTAACTATACTATAAAACGTGAGGCGTTTTTACTGTGCACAAATGCACTGTGCACATAGACACAGTGCACTGTGGATTGCAATAGTATTTTTTTTTTCGTTTATTGAACAGTGTAAGCACGATTTTAGACTTAGAAAGCCCATATAGGCATCTGTTTGTTTCTTTGTTGGCCTGTTTTTATTTTTTACTGGTTTATTTATCATTGGCATTTGATGAATTGTGTCCAGATTCCCATCTTTTTCATTCGAGTAATGTACCCATATGTACCACTGCTTTGAATTTGACATGTTGACTCGAGTAAAAATGATTTTTTTCAACTCGTCATTTAATATTTGACTTGTTTGTCGCTGAGTTTGAATTTTTTATAATATTATCTTATTTTTATATATTTTTGCTTTGTAATTGAATAAAATTATTAAAAATAAATAAAAATATTTTGTCAAACCCATGTAAAGGGCAAATGGCTTTATCTTAGAAAAATACAACTAAAACTTCATGTTATCTGTTTAAAAGAGACGCGTTGTCTATATATATGCAAACAACATGTCATTAGCTTATGTAGACGACTCGTTGTTTGGGCTTGCAAACAATTTGTTTTTAAGCCCATAATCTAGCGATCAAATGATTGCCAAGAAATCAAGATGATAGGCTCTCAATAAAAAAAAGTTGTTTTTCAATGATTTTATTTTTTTTTTAATAAAATTTTATCTAAATTGATTTTTCTACTAAAATTAACAAGGTTTGATAAATTAACTTTTAAAATCATATGATTTAAAGAATCAATTTATGATTTTGACAAGAACAAATAAAATCATCTAAACATCACCTTTTTATATTTTCTCTTTCATGTCGGTCCACTACCTCTCACTATGCCAACTACCTAGTTCTTATTGCAGGCTACCAGGTGGATACTCTTAGAAGATGATAGAATGAATTAAAATCTTATTTGATATTATATTTTAAAATTTTTATTTTTATATATTTTTATATTATTTTCATGGAATAATATGGAAAATAATTTTTAAAAATTACAAAAATATATATTATTTTAATATCTCAAAATATTTTTTAAAACAACCTTAACAGTTCATATTTTACGTCTCTCAAGAATTGTGGTTTTGATTATTTTTAAAGTATTTTTTTTATTTGAAAATATATTAAAATAATATTTTTATTTATTTATTAAGATTATTTTCGATATAAGTGTATAAAATATCTAAAAATATTTAAAATTTTTAATTTAAAATTAAAAAAATATATTTTAAAAACACTGCTGAACACTCCTTTTAAGAATTAAGACGCCAAGATTTTGATTTTCAAGTGGCACGTAAGATAGTGGAGCGGGCCCCTGAAAGCTTGGGGATCAAGCTGGAGTTCAAGCGCAGCGTGCGGACTTCAGTGGTGTTTGCAATTCAATTATACATTTATTTTAATTTTAAATTATTTTGATATATTAATTAAAAGTTAAATTAAAGAAATAAAAAAAATGTTGAATATAATTATATATGAAAACAATTTTCAACTCAAAGAGTGTTTTTTTTTTGCCCACCTATTTTTTCATAAGTGTAAAAATATTCAAATAATAATAATTTTTTAAAGTGTATTTTTATTTATTAACATATAAAATAATATATATTTTTCAAAAATTATTTCTGATATTACTATATCAAAATAATTTAAAACTATAAAAAAATATTTTTTAACTAAAAATACTTTACAACCATAAAAATAACAAATGAAGCTGTAAATGAGTTTTGTTTTCTTCTTAAAAATATATTAAAATAATGTATTTTTTTATTTTAAATATCAATTAATTAAAATCATCTAAAAATAATATAATTCTTTTCATAAAATACATTGTATACACGCGTTAACAAAACGCAGCCCGAATGGAGGGATCCACAACTTCCCTTCAACTTTCTTCCCAACGAAGTAGTCCATGTTACCTTTATAGTTTCTACGGAATGTCAATAGGCCACGTCATCACACCCAACCTTTTCTTCTCACTTGACAGCTTCTCCTGGGAGGTTACCGGCTCCTTGTTCAATACAGAATCTCTCCATCTTCCCCCATATATACACGCACACTCTTTCATCAAATCCCAAGCACCCTCTCACCTCTTTTCTCGGCCGAAGAAGAAAAAATGCCCTCACGGGCTGCTGATCTCTGCCAATACAAATATAAACAAACACCTCTCCTCTCTTTCAAATTCAAACCTCCTGAACTCGATCTCAACTCAGGTGGCGAAAGAAAGAACAAGGAAGGCCTCGTGCCTTTCTTACCTGTTTTAGGAAGAGGAATGAATCACACCATCCCGTCAGGTGAGTCTAATTTTACTTGCACTGCAACATTTGAATGATCATTTTCACCCTCTCAATCTCTTTCTCTAACTGTTATTTTGTTTTCTTAGTTATGGCAAATCCAATTACGGAATGCCATCCTTACAAGAAGTAGGACGGGAGCTTCATCCAACCAATGAAGAATTAGATAATTAGTTATAATTATTTAAAATAAAAATTGCTCAAACTTGGAAGGCTTACTCATCATCACAGAGCAGAATTGAAGGCTTACTCATCATCGCAGCTACCTACTTATTCGACACCTTGCTCACTCATCATCGTCGGGTAAATATTGATCCTGGGATCTACCTGGTCTACACCTCTTGCTACTGTCAAGTAGCAAAAAAACAAATCTTGACACGGGTTAAAAAGTAGCAACCTTGTTTTTTTTAAAAATAAAAGTACAAAAACCCTACATGTTTTTTTAATACTTTAATTTTTAAGAGATGATTTCATTGCCACTCCAAAATATAAAAAGATAAATTTTATCTTTTCTGTATATAATTTGTATATAATTTATCTTTTCTGTATATAATTTGTATATAATTTATCTTTTCTGTATATAATTTGTGATTTTAGAATTATTAAAATTTAGATAACTTTCTTTTTTTATAATTAAGGAATTGTTTATCTCTTTTAGTTTTTTTCTTAATAAATTTTAGTTGTAATAACTTTGTATTGAAAATATACTCATATAATTAAAAAGAATTAATGTTTAGTTTATCAAGTTGATTTTTATCGCTATTTCAAAACAGAAAATAAACAAAAACATATTTATTTATATTTTCTGTATTGAAAATCTCACTCTTAAACTGTTTGAAAATTTCATTTATTACACGTGTTTATTTTCATCCACTCAACCAAGAAGTTACCGCCACGAACTTAATATATCATTTTAACCGCAATAAACATCTTCCTTAAATATTTGTTTGATAATGTGCTTTCAGATATTTTGATATTTTTTAAAGTATTTTTTATTTGAAAATATATTAAAATAATATTTTTTTTAAAAAAATTATTTATATTATCATCGATTCTGAAAATTATATAATTTAAAGTAAAAAAAATCTTTTAAAAAACAGCCCAACATCATCACAAGGCAACAAAGATGCACGCCCCCAGCAGGAATCCAACCTACGGGCGCCAACCGTTCCAGCTATGTCACAGAATTTATATATATTTAAAGTTATTTACTATTTATATAAACAATAAGCACTATAAAAAACCCCGGTTGCTTTAAATATTAATAAGCACCCAGTAATATAATGCGTGTAGCAAAACTTTAACTTCAATTTTGAACCACTGTCCCAACCAGCCATAGTAAGAAAACAATAATTTATTTTTATTTAGAGCATATTTATTTTCATTTTTTCAGAAGAAAAAAATTAATTTTAAATTAATAGTTTTTCTAGATATATTTTATATATTATTTTAAAAAACATAGTTACCATACTTTCAAAGACGATTAATCCAAACAACAATCACACTAAAAACGTGATTTTTTTCTCACCCTGGATAAATTATTAGCCTACATTTATTTATTTCAGGAAAAGTAGAAAAACAAGGAAAGCCACCAATCAAAAATGGAAACGTGTTGGAACCAGCAACGCCAGCTGTCACTTCATAAGTGAACCCCCAAAAACCCCAAGTAACATACACCCCAGAAGCCATGCTTCTTTCTGCCAAAAGCCGCCACTCCTCCAGAGTCCAGACAACATCTTCCATCTCAATTATTATTTACCATCGGTACTATTTCCTTAAATCCCAGCCCTGTCTCTTCATCTCACACTGCAAAAATAATAATAACAAGAATTCACTTTCAATAAACAAGAAAGGAAAATAAGCATAAAAATTGGCTGCTATGAAGAGCTATAGCGTGTGCTTGAGGGAGTCTGTTCTCCAGCTTCCGTGGCCTGATTGCGTTGATAGTTACAAGAGGTTTATCTGATCCCCTTGTTAATTCTCGTTTTAATTTCTTTATCTGTGTTTTTTTTTTTTTAATTTAATTCTTGGGTTGTACATCACCGTGTATATTATTATTATTATTATTATTATTTCACAGGAGAATTGGGAAATGGAAGCCTCCCCAAGCTGCTGTAAAACCTAATTCGCATCTTCCGATGCGCAGTTTTGAAGTTAAAAACAGGTAAGAAATTGACTTCATGTATGTTCTGCTGTGAGTTTGATGAATCGATTTTTTCTTGTTTCTGTTACTGTATAATCCATGAACCTAACACAAAAAACTTACTGCCTAAGACCTGGATAGGTTATAATCAACGTAGACAAATCAGGTGCAAGGCATGTAACTGTGTGGATGGATTATTTATTCAAAGGCTTCATGAGAATGCACGTGTTCCCTTTCAAGAATTGTGATTTTTTCTACTGCAGGACATCAGCAGAGGATATGAAATCTCTTAGATTGATAACAGCCATCAAAACCCCGTATCTGCCTGATGGTAGATTTGATCTTGAAGCATATGATGCGTTGGTGAATATGCAGATTGCTAACGGCGCTGAAGGTGTGGTGGTTGGTGGCACAACTGGTGAAGGTCAGCTGATGAGCTGGGATGAACACATAATGCTTATTGGCCACACCGTTAACTGTTTTGGTAGCTCAATCAAGGTGATCGGAAACACTGGAAGTAACTCCACAAGGGAAGCGATTCATGCCACAGAGCAAGGTTTTGCGGTCGGAATGCATGCTGCTCTTCATATCAATCCATACTATGGAAAAACCTCTGTGGAGGGCATGGTTTCTCACTTTGACAACGTGCTACCCATGGGCCCCACTATTATATACAATGTGCCTGGCAGAACTGGCCAAGATATTTCCCCCCGCGTTATTCATACCCTAGCTCAGAGTCCGAACCTGGCAGGCGTTAAGGAATGTGTTGGTAATGACCGGGTTGAACAGTATACTGATAAAGGAATTGTGGTGTGGAGTGGGAATGATGATCAGTGCCATGATGCTAGGTGGAACCATGGGGCAACTGGAGTGATCTCTGTTACTAGCAACTTGCTTCCAGGTTTAATGCACAAACTTATGTTTGAAGGGAAGAATACTGAACTAAATTCAAAACTCCTGCCCCTTATCAACTGGCTATTTCAGGAGCCGAACCCCATTGCATTAAACACAGCTCTTGCTCAACTTGGGGTTGTAAGACCAGTTTTCAGACTACCATACGTGCCTCTTCCTTCGGCCCAGAGGTTAGAATTTGTGAATTTGGTTAAGAAAATTGGCCGGGAGAGTTTTGTTGGAGAAAAAGATGTTCAGGTTCTTGATGACGATGACTTCATCTTGATAGGTCGTCCGTATTAGTCAGTTTCTCTTGTTGAGCCTTCGAGTGTGGGTTTGCCTGTTTCTAGTAAGATTACGAGCAAAAATTTGTAAGAAAAGTCCGGAAAAAAATTATCCATAATTCCCTTTTTCTAGTCATGATTTTTTCAATAAAACATGTCCTTTACTGGTAATTAAAAAATATAGTCATAGAAAAATAAAACATTTAAATTATATAAAAATAATATCGGGATAGAGTATAAGGTGGTGGGTTTTCGGACGATTCATGAATGGCGGCCGGGCTAACGCTACTGATTTAGCAAGCTGGGGAAAGCCCAAACCTCTGCAAACCAAGGCCCATTGTCTGTTTAGGACAGCAATAAAGGGAAAAGGTTGCTAACCGGACTTCTTCTTCTTCTTGTTTTTCAAGAATGACTAGCTTGCACGTGTAAGCCGACAAAACAATCTCATTGACTGGTGTCATTAATCCTACAATTACAAAAATCTACTAATTTTAGATTTGTAGACAGCTGCGGGGTCTTCATAATTTGTCACTTCTTATTGGGCCTGTTTGATAGGGCACTATCACATCCAAATCCAACTTATTTTGGACCCGGTGAAATCTGGACACTATGATCGTTTAGTTACTGTACGAAAATGGGCAAGGGGGCCAGGAATGCCTCATTTGTTTGTTCCCTTTCCAATTGAAATGGTGATTATTTCTTTCTACACGACACCTGGAAAATATTTTATCATATTTTGTTATTTGTTTCGTGATTTTGTTAAGAGAAATCATTAGTTTCTGGGCATCAACAGGCAACGGTCACGGGTCTGTAGAGCTTCACCGTCTGCCCTTAAAATACTTATCTCTGTCCCCTGCTCACCAGCTTACAAAGATGAACAGGCACAACCAAAAACTTATGCAGAAAATATTATCCAAAAAAGATATTATCCATGTTCTTCATAATAAAAACACGAGACTGTTTTGTTCATTTAAGGTTTTATTTTTACTATTTTTAAGGTAACTAAGCAAGATCCCTGATTTCTATTTTTTTTTTAAATGTATTTAATAAACACGTTTTCTTATTTTATTTAACAATATTTTTAGAATAAACAAGAAAACTAGAAATAAAAGCTGAAAAATTATTTTCTAAAGTAAACACAATCCGTCACTCGATTCCAAGTAATTAATATTCCTTGATATTTCCCCACCTTATATTTCAAATTTCCAGCAAGACATAAAATAAGACAATTACCTTGTTTATTCCCATCCCAATAATATTAATGAAACTAGCTACTGCTACTCTTCTACTAGCTTATTAGTCAGAAAACAAAGAAGAAACGAATAAAGGACAAGGTGAGATGATAGAAGAAGATTAAAGAAAGCAGAACTCTTCCTAATTCGTATCAATCCTCTTTTTCTTCATCTGCGTAGTAACTTCTCCTACGTGCATATATATATATATCAGTTGCTGTTGTGAGCCAAATGGCCATGAAGAGTAGTATTAGAGCACTTCTTTTGGAGCTGACAAAGCAAAGCTTGATTTTCTTTGTGCAGAAGAAATGCTTTCTTTCTCAGCTTCTCATTCTCTTCTATGATGCTTTTATTCTCCATGTACAGTTTCAAGTTCTTGATTTCCATCTCTTTCTTTACCAGTACCGCCACCTTCTTCCCTTTTGACAACCTTCTCCTCCTGTTACATCATACAGCATTTGATACTGAACAATTCAAGATCAGAGACAGAGAAATTAATAGAGAGAAGATAAAAGGAAACAAACCGGTTGAGCCTGTGATTTCGAAGGTTGTTTCCTTTCGATGGCTGCTGATTGCTAAAAGCAATATACAAGGGACTGCATGGGCTCAGTTTCGAACAAGTACTAGTACACATTCCCTTTAAAGTTTAGTTTTTGTGTCACAGAGAAATGGGGTTTGTTCTTTTTCTTGTAAAAAGATACGTGGGGGGCAAAGATTACAAGCAAGGTGGAGGTTGGGGCTTGTAGTAGATGGTAGAACCAGGAGAAATCAAGTGTGAGTTATATAGATGGGGCAATGTGGCTGTGCTTGTGTCTGCATATGAAAGCAAAAGAGAGAGAAGCTTTTCATGATAATGATGGCATGGGGACTCATGATTACAAAGGCCAGAAATCGATGAGGAATGCAGAGAAGATGAAGGAAAAAAGAGAAGAGGGTTCTCCTTTTCTTTCCTCTTTTTTTATTTTATCGGCATTTCATAAAGTCTAAAGACTAATAAGCAGATTGAATTGGTGGGGGCTTTTGTTGGGCACACAGAATACGACTATACAATCTTAACAACTTGAAGTCACTTTTTTGAAATTTAGAACTTTCCCATTCAGTTTCAACACAACTGTACAGCTTCTAGTTACTGTTAAGATCCTAGTTTGGAAAATACTAACGCGTAAAAAGTAATCAACCATTCCATGTGCTGCAATGATGGGCATGAATTTGGAATTCAAACCAGGGCAGATAATCCAAGTTCACATGCATAGTTAGGGTAAGAAAATGCGTGAAATGTAAGTAAATGCATCGTCACTTCCTCGGGAGATGTCAGAAATCTAGTCCTAGTAGGCACAAAAGTTAGACACCTCTAGTTTTGCTCTGCGGTAAGATCCCAAACCGCTATGCATGTTTTGTAGTCATTTCATAATCTGCTTGGTTTTTTAAAGTAAATATTTTTCAATATCATATAATATAATGATGGAAAATTAGTTATTCATGTGTTTTTTTCCAAGTTTATAAAAAATTAAAGATCAAATTCAACATGAAATTAAAAATAATAATCTAATTTGATATATTGTTTCGAATAAAATAAATAACAACAAAGTAACAGATATAAAATTTGATGTATAAATAAATAAATCTGAATAAAATAATTAACAAAAAAATGAAGATCGAATTTAATATAAAAACTTAATAAAAAGATAGGAGAAAACAAATAACAAAATATTTTTCAATTCAAAACACTCTCTCGAAACTAAACTTTCTTAAATTGAAAAATATTATTTCAAAACTTTCTTTACAAGAATTTCCTACATGTAAATGATCCGTAAGAAAATGGTCGACAACACGAAGTCTTTGTAACTTTGGATCAAGTAGTTATTTATTAACAAATTGAGCAGCTCACCGTGTTTGACAAGAACAAGAACAGCCACCTAAGAGTCAACACAGTATATAGATATTCATTAATAATTAGGTTTAGTGTGCTGTCCAGAGAGAGAGAGAGAGAGAGAACAGGAGGAGTAGGATTTTAGTGGGGCTCTGAATAAAAGCTATAGTCTGTGGACCGGCAAGTCAAAACTCATGAAAGCCACGGTTTCTTTTCTGTTTGTTAGCCTATAACCTTGAGCAGATGCTGCTTAGTACATCGCTAATCTAACAACTGTGAAATCCAAATCTTGGTGGCTAAGAAGGAAACATGGCCTCCAACCAATCAAATTGATGTCGTCTGTATTTTTATACTCTATGTTTGACCTTATCTTCAAGAGATGATATAGTAAGCAGGGTTAAGTCATTCAACAGATGGATCATGCCAAGAAATTTCGCCCGTAATTAACTTCACACGAGAATTTAAAGAAGCAGATTGTCAAAAGCTCCAAAAAAGTTTAATGTCTAAACGAATTGTTTGACATGTTCATCGTGTATGAAAAGGTTGTTCTTGAAAAGTAGGCACAGCCTTTGCAAGTTGTCTCTGCTCGTTTCACTAGAAAGTCCATTTTTCTCTTATGCTTAATCATTTGCATTAACGAGAAAACATGCACTGAAAACAATATTTAATTATCGTGGAAACGACTTAGATTGCATGCATTGCACTGTTTGTTAATTATAGTCAATGTGTCGGTCATGACTAGATAATTCTTGAGAACTATCCAACTAGATGGAGCCACTTGCTCGACAATTACCACGCCCAAAATCGATCACAATTGTCGCGTCAGGATGTGAACATACGCTTCTCCATTAATCATGGGGAAATGTATTTTTGTGGTTTGGCTCACTTATTGAGTCGATGGCCAACTTAGATCTAATCAGAATTATTGCGCACTTAGGAGCTAAACCGCATGCATGTGTGGATCTTCGGTGATGGTGATGGCATCTCCGATTTATCCTCCATGTCTCTATTTTTTTTAGTTATTCTCCAGAATGATAATTTCACTTGAATATAGAATAATTTAAATATTTCATGGATAGTTAATATTAATGTTTTAATTGTCCACTTGTTGGACTATTAAACATATGAGATCATTATATATAGAAAACTTCGCTGCTCTATGAAAGCGATTAGCTTGAAGACAAATTAATCTCTGTTTAACGAGCGAAGGAAAGCTTTCTTCATGTATTACTTCTTGGAAACTTCCTCAGCCTTGCCTTCATCTAAAGCCATAGCCCTAACCCTAACTTTCGAAGAGGGGATTCACGAGCAAATCACGTGGGGGAGCACAAGTGGGGGCAGTAGCAAGGAAAATGACTTTGGGATGGAGGAAGAAGAGGGGAGTAGTAGTCAATCTGGTTAGGTTTTTGTTTTGTCCCTTTTCTTCATGTAATTGAGTACCAATTCCATCCTCATTTATTTGGAAAATGAACCTCCATTTGGCCTCATCTTCTTATCCACCACCTCTTCCTTTTTCTCATCTATAAAATACTAGGGGTGTCATCATGATCTTGATAGTGTTTTTTTTGTCTAAGTCGGACATGTTCTGAGCCTCTTCACATGGTCCCTTAATTGCCCATCGGACACTTGGCTTGGTTAATCCACATTCAACTAGAGATTTCATCATATTAGTTTTTAAAAAAATTAAAATAAAGGAGCAGGCTAAAAAAAAATAATGTTTCGAGTCATTTGTTAAAATGATAGTTTAAATTTAAATCATACGTACAAAAAAAAAAAAAAAACAGCAATAAAAAAACAACAAAGAAGAAAAGACTGGCCAAAAAATCCAATGTTAACCTAATTGAAAAAAAAAAGGAAAAAAAAGTTAATTTTTTTAAAAATAAAATAAAAAACATCAACCTATAAAAATGAGAAACCATGCAATATATTAAATCATGGATCCAGGTTAAATTTGAAACGTTAGTAAAAACAAAACTAAACCGAATAAACATTCTAAACATGAATGAACTTGATAGCTAACCCGAGTTAACAATTCAAACACATAACCTAGGACATGAAAGTAAAACTATCCTATAAATAGGGAAGTAAAAATAAATACGGGTAAAAAACACCACACATACACATAAACATAACTCTTAAAGAAAAATGATATCAATATGAATTAAATAGTATTATGAGATTACATTTACAACCACCAAAACTAATTACATGCACTACTAGGAGATGACAGAGATGTTGATGCATGCAAGACAAGCACCGATAATTTTTTTTATTTATACAAAACTAAAAATACCCTCGGAATTAAACAATAATACCAAATGGACCATGGTGAAATTACATTCAAGGGCCCGAGGGCAAGAAAAAACAATGTAGCAATTCTAGTATTCTATAATAGCAATATAATATGTCTCGGAATATTTATAGGGAATTAGATTTTTGGATAACGGTACTGGCTACATGGCCCAAAAAAAGATCACGACACAGCTGCGCGAATTATACAAGGTCAAATTGGCTGTGCCTATCACTGACCTAACTACATATATATGTATGATGTGTTTTTTGGCATGACATCCCCTGTGTTAGCTAGCCATGCATGTGCACCTGCTGCATACGACACCTCATCATGCCCTCTTTGAACAGAAAAAAGAAGGGGGGGAACCCTGCTATTTGATTTTGATGAGGACTTGGACCACTTGCCTTGAATGCTCCCTCGATCCCCATCTCTTGTTCGTCATCTACAAAATCGAACGATCTCTATTTTCACAAATGATCTAATAATTATATTTATATCATTTTTTAAAATATTTTACATTCAAAATTACACAAAATTAATATTTTTTATTTTTAAAAATTATTTTTGATATCTGTACATGAAAATATTAAAAAATATTAAAATTTTTATTTTAATTAAAAAATAAAATATTTTTTTAAAAAAAAAAAATACTTTCCAAACAACTCTTTAAACAATAAGATTATTACTCTCCTTCTCTAAATATACCCGTGCCCTTACAGTTTTTTGTAAATGAAATTCTCGACCATTCGTCTTGATTATTTTTATTTGTATTTTAATGCGTTTTAGTAGCTATCTATATTGAAATATAGGGGAGCTACAATATTTTTCTCACATGTTTTAGAGTATTATTAATAATCAGAAAAAAAAAAAAAAACAAATTAGATACGAGAATTAATCATGTTGTACTTAAAGTTAAACTATCCTAAACATCTCAATTATATATATATATATATATATATATATATATATATATATATATATAAAGTGAAAAAAAATAAGTAAAAAGAATATTTCATGGGAAAAAATGAAAAAAAATAATTAGAAAAAAAGAAACGAAAACAAGAAGGAAAAAAATAATTAGAAGAAAAAAATGCAATTAGAAAAAAAATATATAATAAAAAAACACTATATCAACTCACAGTGAAATATGTGGAAAGTTACGGTGCTTTCCCCACACATTCTAGAGTATTGTAATGTGTTTTAACGCGTTTTGGTAGCAATCTACATTGAAATGTGTGGGGAGTTACAATGTTTTTTCCTCACGTTTTAGAATAGTGTTAATAATCAAGAAAAAACAAAAAAAAATATAAAAAAATGGATATGGAAAAGAATATATATATATATATATATATATATATAAATATATAAGTGGAAAAGAAAAAAAAGAAAAAATATAATCAGTAAAAAAAATATTTCATGGGAAAAAATAAAAAAGAAAAAAAAACAAGAAAAAATACTTAGAAGAAAAAAACAAAAAACACAATTAGAAATTTTTTTAAAAAAAATATGATAAAAAAAAACTATATAGCAACTCATAATGAGATGTATGAAAACTACATTACCCACAATATTTTTTTTATGTGATAAATAAAAAAATATTTTAATATATTTTTAAATTAAAGTAGCGATTTTCAAATGAAAAATAAAATTAAGATTCTTGCAAAGAAGTCGAGAACTAGGGTAATTATGAAAAGACAGAGAATATCGTAGCAGATTTGCCATAATTACACTCAGAAAAGGGCTCTGGCTTCCAAGAAAGACAACCAACGGGAAGTCAATAAATAAATAAATAAATAAAAACCCTAGAAAAATAAAAATATTGTAAGAATCTTAATGGGTTTGAGAGAGACGGTGGATGTTAGTTTCACATGCACCTTAGCTATGATGAAGATGATGACTGTTCGGGCATCTCTCCTTATCCCTCTACCAGATGTGGTCCACCGCCAAGCTCAAAATTATAATCGATGAAGACCTCTTTGCCTCTCGTATTCATTCCGACACTCATTGCCACTCCGATTAAAATCCTCACTCATTGCCGACGCCCCGTTTTAACATGTAGGAAAATTACATTATAATATGAAGATAATGAAGCTATTTTGTTTTATTATTTAATAGGGGTAGAGTAGTTTTTATTTATATATTTTAGTCTATATATAATCTCTTTAATTAAGCATGAAATTATAACATCCTGTCTTATTTTTTAAAAACATATATAGCCTCTAAAAAAAGCATTTCCAAGGTGTCCGTGCGATCACCGTTTTGGATGAACAATCACTCCCGGTCATAAACCTGATTTCCGACACGAGCTCCTGCTGAAGCACTCATGAGAAAAGATATGTTCCATAGACATGAGCTCATGACTACTCTCACCGGATAAAAAGAAAAGAAACACTAGAGGTGCATTATTGTAATTAAGAAAAAATAAGTATGGAGACAGATATTTTCTCTAAAAACTATGAATTCCAACAGAATCGATTAGGACTCGTTTGTAAGAATATTAAAACTAAGGACCAAAACACCTTTTATCGTATAATATAGGATCTAAAATGTAAATTAACGCACTGCTTTTAGCTTGGGCCGAGCTTGTTACGGGGATAGATTTAAAGAGTGATTGATATGGGCCGGATATTTTCCTTGGTATATTATGAGATGTCATAATGGACCAGATACTACTATTCCTTTGCCATCCACGTCGGCTGCCTTCTTTACTGAAAGTTAAAACAGAGGGATAACAAGAAGCTCATCAAAGCAGAAAATGAGGACAGTCACACATGATAAATAATCTTCCGAGTCTTTATTGCCGGAGGTGTGGTTATTAAAATTTAATAATTTATGCATGGTATAAAAATTAATCTATAAATGCTCCTGTAGTCGGCAACACAAACCCAACCCATAAATATTTATACCAAAAACATTTACTCCACCGAATAGATCAGAATGTAATATAATTACAGATCCAGATTATGAACACTATTACATTTGATCATTTACATGCATTTCCAAAGTACCAATGGCTGCTATGATTGTCGTTCAAAAGGAAAGTTCCTGTATACACAACTAATTAATAAATACAGAATGAGGGATTCGTGAGGGAGAAAGAAGCTATACAGATGTCGGATCGGGAGGGGGGTGGTGGGTTTGAGGTGGAAGTCGATGAAAAAAAGGGCCTTCAAGATTTACAGCTAGTGCTGTATTGGCTCCTTTAGCTTGGTACCATCACCGAGAATCTTCTTCTGTGGCATCATTATCTTCATCCATTGCATCATCCAGATTTTTATCCTCAACAGATTTATCACTACATTCAGTCTCTGCATCCGACATGGATCCACCCATGGCACATTCCTCGTTATCATTACTGTCAGAACAAGCCATGGCACATTCCTCGTTATCATTACTGTCAGAACAAGCCTCCGTATCTGAGCTAGAGGAAGAACCGAGTCTTTCCTTTCCTCCATCACAATCACCATCCACATCAGTGCCAAACTGATCTTTTAAATCAGGATCAACAATTCCAATCATCTCACTTAATGCTCGACATTCACGATTCCTTTGGATGGCTACTGCATCAGAAAATGGTGTGCTTTGACTCTCAGCCACTTGACCATTAGAGTCATGATTATCAGCATCGCATTTCTCAACATCATCTCCACTTCCAGGATATTCATTATCGCCATGGACTGATGGAGCAGTGCTGTGAGCCCAACTGCCAACAACTTCTGAAGCTAAAAGGTCTTGTGTTCTGATTGTGCCTCCTGGTTCTGTATCTTCCACGACCCTCTGATTCTCGGAGGCCTGATTCTCAGGGAGATTACTTGATTGAGAGTGACAGGAGCCATCTTGATGAACTGTCTGAATTCGCTCATCACCTTCATGCACACCAGCTTCACCTTCAAGTTGCATTGTGTCCCCAGCCAGAGAGCTATATTTGTTCAAATCAAAATTCCTCTCCCCATCAACGCCAAGGCTTTCTGTTTCAAGAACTTGCTCCGTTCCAATGGTTTCTCCTTCCAAAACAGGTGCTGTGCCAACACCATCAATCTCAGAACCAAAGCCACCCTTAACGTGATGCTCAGCACTAGTAAATTCTTCCTCTTGAGTATCTTGGTCTTCTCGACTTCTGGTATCACAGTCATGCTTCTCAGTGACACTTGCTCCATCACTAGAAGTAGCAGTTTGGTTCCTGTCAAATCTCTGAGCTGAAGGACCTGAGCCAGCCTTTGCTCTGCTGTTGCTATGATACCAAGTCATTCCATTGTCTCTCACCAAATTGCCATCCATGTTCCTGGGATTTACATTCAGATCAATATCCACTGATGTATTATCATAATTCTCCTCATCTTCCAATGTCCTTTGCATTGCCTTCAGTTGTTCCTGTTGCTTCGCAAAGAGTCCAGATATCTCCTCGGTTGTGGAATAAAATGCCCGTAGCTGTGTCTCCCTGCACCAGTCATACATTACAAATTTACAATGACACAAGCACCATATATGTGTGTGCGTATGTGTAATGAAAACCAAATACAACTTTTCAATTCTTACCTAAGCATTATTCTTTCTCTGGCACCTTTTAACCTCCGTCTTTCAAACTCAAGATCCCGCATTGCAGCATTTATCTCCAGTTCAAGGGTGGAAACTTTAGCCCAGGCCTCTTCTCGAGCAGCCTGCTACCAACATCAAAAAAAAAAATCAGCTTAAAAATTAATTGATTTCACTAAGTTCCTAGGAAATTTCAAGTCAGATGATTGTTCAAAGATTTTTTTGGCAACTCAACCACACTTGTATACATTGTCAAGCAATCTCGTTGGAATTGATAAAAATGAATATATACTTTACAAAGTCTAACACTCTGTTTCAAATGCCCCGACAACATATTACAGCTGATAACAAAATCAAAGCAATTCATCTTTGACAGCGGTTTCAACAAAAGTTGGTTCTAAGATTTTGATCAGACTAGTTATTAGTGAATTCATATGGAACTGCACATAAGCATTCATCTCCTATCACTCCCCCACCTCTCAGCATTCCCTTTCAGAAAAGAATTTCAATTGGAGATGAATTTACAATAGCGAAGAATGAGAACTAGAACATATATTTGTGAAGCAGGCATTTAAATTAGAAGTGCAAACAACAATTATACTTGCAACATGGAAAGGTGAGGGTGTAGGGGTCAGAAAAGACATTGCACATCACAGTATAAGAGCTCATATTGAAATTCATATAAATTGTGGAATTGAAAAGAGAGCATTCATATATACCTTTTCATTCTCAAGTTCTTTCCTCAGCCTATATGTTTCTTGTTCAAGTTCATCCACTCTCTGCTCAAAACACATAATAGCAAGACAGAAATCAGATCCAAATCAATTTGCAAAAGGGGCTTATGGTATGGAAAGTCCAAGTATCTAATAAGAAGATAAAATTACTTTTCTTCCATTTGCAGAGGCCAGTTGTTCTTCACAAACTTGAGCTTCTAGCTGGCGAATTTTATTGTCAGATGCAACCAATTTTTGCCGTGTTTCTTCCTGTAGGACAAGATATTGAGAGCAGATGTTAGAATCATTCATATATGTTTTTGAAATCAAGTGAAATTAATGCAGAACATACCAGTTTGGGCCTCAAGGTTTCTACTTGTGAGCACCATTTCTTCTCTTTTTCCTGAAAGGAAACACATATTTAACAATTTCCAATGATGTTAGCACTTGTAATGTCCATACATAAAAGGATAATAAAATTTACAACCTGAAGCTTGTTGATTTCTTCTTGCAGCTCTCTTTCCTGTTGCATGGCAGCATTAGATAGTCGATTGACTTCCTCTTGTGCCTCAGACTGAACTCTCTGGACCGCCGCCTTTAAATCAGAAGTAGCCTTTTGCCTTTCTTCTTTTCTCTGATCTCGTTCTTCTTCTAGCTGTGCCTCAAGTTCAGCTATAGATGCCTTTTGACTGAAAACAAAAATTCAATTCACTACTGTATTAATAAATATTCTTGAACAGTTTTTGCATATATCCTCAAGTGATGTATCTGTACAGCTAAAGTATAATCCATTCATTCTCCTCTGAATGTCAAACCAGATTAACAAGAAAGTACATGGCTCATTGTCCAAAGTCCACCCCACTCTTTTCACCACTTGTGCTGATGCCCAGTAGCATTTAGGATAACAAAGGACATCAAAGAAAAGAAAGAAGAACAAGGTCAAGCATAGTTGAAAGATTATTATAAGTGAAAAGCGACCATTCAGTTAAGGACATGTTATACACTTCTTTGCATCACTTTTGACAATATATGCTGGAAAGCAAACTTTGAAACATGTGATTAATGCACGGGTCTCAATGATGTAGCAAAGGTAATTGTTTAATAAAAGATGAGATATAATAACACAGGAAAATATCATCAATCAGCTTGAATAAGATCCTTACCTCTTCATTATTTCATTTGCTTCATTGCATGACTGCCTAGAAGCAGTGAGCCTTTCGTTAAGGTCTTCCAGGAAATGTTTTTGTTCACCTGATATTTTATGGACCTCGACAAGCTCCTTTTGTTTGGCATCCAACATATCTTGCAATTCCTTGATGTGGTCAAGGTACAATTTTGCAACAGATTCTTTCAACTCTTTTATTTCCTGCAGAGTGAAAAATAAATATTACCTCGAAATTTTTAAAGGGAAACAGCTATCGCCCAATCCCAGTTCAATTGAAGCAGGTTGCAAAAAAAGGACCTTTTGAGGCAGTCCTGCCATCTAGCATAGTATTAATTGGGTAAAAAGTTTTGAAAGGAATGGACCTAACCCATAAGCTACGATTCAGATAAAAAATGGGAGAAAAATATAGCTTGAATCCTCGCTAAACAACTCAAATAAAAAAGTAAACAAGTTAATTATCAAAGCTAGCCAGATTAGACATCAAAATATTTCCTTTGCACATCAGAAAAACTAAAGCTCTTAATTAGATTAAAGCACAACTATTTTTCACTATGCTCAAACAAAATCATGACAAAGAAGACAGCATACATTTTCATGATGATCAACGGTATTTTGATGCTCGCTGCGCAAAGTATCAATTGTAAGGACTTGATTTTCCAATTGCTTCCTTAATTCCTGCAAGTTGCAATGCTTAACATATTAAAATCCCATTACAGAAACTTTTGGTGGCTACATTTCATTAATGACTATCTAAGCCATCAATAATAAAGACAGGAATCAGATTAATGATACCTTGTTTGACCGTTGAAGAATCCTAAAATCATCAAGAGATATAGGACCCTCAGGAGCACCAATTCCAATACCTTTCATTCTCTTGTTCTCTGTAACAATATCCTCTGTGCACAAAAGTAAAAAAAACATCACATTAAGGTCACATCCTTCAGAAGTGTTTTATGCAGATTGGCAATCGTACCACAAACCCCTGGTCCAATACAAACATTGCATCATGGTTGCCACAGAGAAGAAGACTAGAATACGTCTTAACTAATACTTATAATGTCCAATACAAACATTGCATCCCAATTTCTTTTTAAGAAAATATATATATATATAGAACCCACGTGTCTAAATATAAATTTTCTTTTTGCAAATGCACCTTCCACTGAAGAATTAGACCTAACAACTTCTCTATATACAAATGCAACTGCAAGTTCTGTAACCACGCAACTCGTTAAATATTAACTGTCATGAATCTCACTTAAAAGATCTCATTTCATACGTTTTTCTCAAAGCATTCTTTTTTGAACCAGACAGTAAGGACAAAGTAATCGTTCCTGGTGGATCAAAGGGCAAAAAGCATCCTACCATGCTGTGGAGGAGCAGCAAAGGATATAATATCCCCATGTTGAACTTTGGCTTCAGGGCTACTCTTAGTCAGTTTCTTCCAATTAAGATAAGTCCCATTTGTACTACAAAAAGGTTTTAAGCATTCAGAACACCATATTTAATAAAGGTCAGGGCAAAAAGGAGTTATAACGCGCAAACAATCATAACAACCTCGTATCTTTCAAGAAAACAGTTGCATCAGATAACTCCGCCGCAGCATTTTTCCTAAATATTTTACAATGATTTCCGCTAACAGCATTTGCTTCAACTTGAAACCGCGTATCCTCAACTAATCTTCCAATACAATGCTCCTTCCCGGTCAATACAATATTAATACCCTAATTCAGTAAAACAAAACAATTGAAAAAAAATCAGTGAAACAAGTTTAAATTAATCAAGAAATAAGAAATTGGACGGAAAAAATAGGGTTTTTTTAATTTTATTACCTGAGAGCGTTTACGGGCGTTATTTGATATAGCAGTGAGGACACCCCATACGTTAGGATCAGGGTTGGTGAGCGGTTGAGAAGAGAGCTTGGAGGCTACTGAGAGTATGAAATCTTTGGGTGTTTGTGGTTGTTTCTCGGGCGACGCATTATCCTGGGGGCTAGGGCATGGAGGAGCATGTTGTGAGGAGTCTGATTGTGAGATTTTTTGAGCTGACGGGGTCTCAGGGTTCTGTTCTTCTGCCGCCATTGGAGAGGGAAAGAAAATGGCGGGGATTTTGAAAACCCTAGCGGGAATCTGTCTTGTATCTTATGTGAGCAATGGGAACGCCACTGGATGATAGTTGAGAGTGACAGTAGCTTCCTGGGGAAGTTTGGGGCCCTCTCCAGTTAGATTCGGTGAAATTACTGCAATTTCGGATTGTATAGTTGGGCCTGCTACAAATGGGCCTCAGCCTCTTGATTAGGAAATCCTTACAAAATTGACTCATTTGGTTTGATTATTGTAGCATGTTATTAGAATTATTATGAATTATAATAATATTAATTAGTTTTTAGATTGGTTCAATTCATTGATTCATTGATTTTTTTACATGATAAAATAATGATTTTGTCCTTCTAAAAAGATAAAAACCAAGCTTTGTCAAGAGGGGTGTCACGATAATTGCATATTTTGGACCCAATTCGGGTCATTGGTTTTTTTTTATTTTTTCATTTCTTTACATAGTAAAATTATCATTTTTTCTCTTCAAAAAAACAAAAATCAACTTTGACCATGAGAGGTGCCATAGGAATTTTATTATTTTTTTAAATGATTAAATACGAATATGCCTCCCAATAAGACAAGATTGAAAAATAATGATTGTAGGGGTATTGAGGTAATTGACCTTTTTTTTGTTTTACTTTTGGCGCATGTGATGCAAGCGGTTGACGAGGTAATCGACCTCGCGTCCTCTTCTAACGGTGAGTGAGATATCATCCAGCGGTGAAAAATATGCATTCAGCATCTTTATGGATGTGCCTCCGTGTCCTTTTTCTCACGGTGTGGTGCTTGCAATGAAAAGATTGCTGAGGATGAGACGATGGGTAGTTGAATTTTTTTCCCTTCTTTCTCTCTCCTGCACCCTAAACTACACAGCAGTCCCTTGATTTTTTTTATTTCAGTCCTTACTCTTTTAATTGTGATTTGTGATCCTTGTTTTTGTTACATACATTTTGATTTATTTCAATTGTATCTTTCGATTAAAATTGATTATATATTGTATTTTCATTTCAATCCTTATTCTTTTATTTTTATAATTGCTTTTAAATCCCTTAATATTTTCAATACATGATATTTTTCAGTTGATTATCCTTCAATTTTTTTAACTTTTTTTCTTTGATTGGAATTGTTAATTTTTTTTTCATTTTGGTCTTTATACTTTTATTTTTTTTATTTTAATTCCTTTATTTTTTTTATATTTCTTAAATAGTTTATATTTTTGTTCATGTTTATACATGTATGCTCTTAGTTTTTTTTTTAAAAAATAATTTTCTATTTTTTCACGATAACATTTTTTTCAAAAAATATGCTATTAAAATTTAGTTTATGTTTATGATCAACTAAAAATTGATATTTCTTTTTTTTTCCTTCATTTATTTATTATTATTTTCACATCAAATGATTTTTTAGCTATTTTTTTGCTATATTGTTAAAGTTTCTGAGCCTTTTTTTATTCTTTTATTGAATTTATTTTCATATTATTCATACAACAACAGCAACAGCAATAACAACAACAATAATAGTTTTAGCTTCTTTTTTTCTCTTTTGTTAATGTTTTTAAGTTTCTTTTGGGGATAATTTAATAATTTTTATTATTTTAGCAATAATAATAATGATATTTTTAGATATTAAGTTTTCGATGTTGTTATTGTTATAATATGATGTGTTGATGTGTTTTATTATATCAAACTTTACTTGTATAGATATTATACTTTATTTTTGAAATAACAAAATCTATTAATTTTTTACCGATAGTTATAAAAATTATTTGTTTGGCCTGCAATATGATTGAGGTAATTAACTAGTATATTCTATAACAATGTTGTGGTCAATTAATTAATATATTCTATAACAATAGTTAATTATGACTTTAGTCCCTATTTTTAACGAATTTAACTTGTTAGTCGTCTGAGTTTTGACAAATACTATTCCATGTGTGTGTGTGTCTAAAGTTTAATTCCATGTCATTTTTTCGATTTATTTTTTTCTCAAAAAATAAATGATAAGTATATAAGATGGAAACATTTGATCACGAAATAACTAATACATATTCAGAAGAAAAAAAATCATATTTTACATTATTATATTATAAAAAACTCGATAAAAATTCTAAAACAACAGATGAGAAAACCCAACAACAATACGATATGACTAGACCTAAAATGATTGGAATTAAAATGATAAAATACTGATTTCAAATGTTTGCTATTATGTTTTCTTGTCACCATCGATAAAATTAAATTTTTTTTTTGAGATGATTTTAAAAACCCTTTAAAAACAATCATATGAACCGCCCGATCAATTTCCTAGGATTGCATTGTTTTGGTTTTTAGAAACGTTTAGAACGCTCTCAATCTCCTCATATTTCCTATCTTAAATCTATAGTTACACTTATTTCAAAAGTATTTTTTTTTAAAATAAATTATTTTATTTATTTTTATTTTAAATTATTTTTTTTATTTTCAGATTATTTTGAATAATTAACGTCAAAAATATTGTTTTTTTAAAATATAATTTTAATATATTTATTAATAAAAAAACATTTAAAAAATAATTTTAACCTTCTATTCTCTCATAACAATCTCTCAAAAGTGTTTGTCATTATACTTTAAAAGTGTTTTGTAAAAAAATAATAAAAAATATATTTTCTATTTTAAATTTTAACCATCTCTTCCTTCTCTCATAACAATCTCTAAAAAGTGTCCGGGCAAAAAAAACTAGAAACCACTACGCGGTGATCTTCCTGTTCCCTGGTCTGTTTAAAAAAAGAAGGGCATTGTCATATACAAACAAAACTCGCAATCCATAATGCATACGATTAAACCTAAAGTGATTATATTTCTTCGAAACAGTGATACCAGAAGTACTTTCTTTAAATGTTACATGTCTTGCAGTAATAAGATTTTGCTTTACATTACCAAAAATACTCGGTGCCCGACATTGATATCTCCTTGGTAGCTAATTAAGTTCAGCTCTTACTGTTAAAAGGTGAAAAGTATATCCACGAGAGTCAATCCTTAATCAATGTTACAAGCACAGCAGCATGTATCTCGCTGCAATGACATTCAAAGGTGGCAGCTAGCCTGCAAGTGGGTTAGCATGTATGGTGACACGATTGATCCTTATCTCTGCAAGAGGTCTATCTCCTTGTCCTGTCTGAGTCTGCACAAAACCAAGTAGCAGTCAACGTTACCGTACCTGGTGAGAAGATGCAAGGTAAAACAAGTATCATGAAGAGTAAAAACCACATCCCTAACAGAAGTAACAAGCAACAAGGTATATCAATCTTTTGAACAGAAATTCACTGCCCCGAGGCTAACTATCTCTTTTTCTTCCAAACAGGGAAAAAGAAAAGAACCGTTGACCGTGGCTAGCATAGCCTACCTTTTCCATGATATCAAGAACTTCAAACCCATGAATTACTTTTCCAAACACAGTGTACAAACCGTTGAGATGGGGTTGCTTTGCATAATTTATGAAAAACTGGCTTCCATTAGTATTCGGCCCACTATTGGCCATTGAGAGTGTACCCCTCGCATTATGCTGAAAAGAAGAGAAACAGAGCATCAGTCATTTAGCATTACCCGCATCACATAATTGGCATTAGAATATGCCCAGTTCTAAATTGTATAATCTATTGCAACAAATGCAATGCAACAAAAAGCAAAGCAACGAATGCCAACACAATTAACTCACAGCTCAGGCTGTTGGCATTGATTGGATTGGAGGATGATGGTAAATTACCACACTCCAACCAGCTACGACCTGTGTTATTAGCTATCTTGTGACGATGCAGCCAACTAATGTAAAAGGAAATCAAGTTCATCGTTGTCCAAGCCTCAATATCAACAATATTCTTGTTTCGTTTTAGAATCCTTAGACTATATTTCCTTTATAGAGGCGAGAGCTTGGTTTGAAAGGTTTACAAAACAGAACATCATTGTCTCCGATTATAACACATGCGAACCCATATCCTAAAAAACGAGGATACCATCATACAAAAGCAACAGCTGTGTTAAGAATTCTTAAATGGGGACAATAAAAATTTCCAGAAGATAAATTCAGATTACAGACAGCATGAAAAAACGTTAAGAAGCTTCAGACAAGATGCATTAGAATACCTTGAGAGACTCTCTGATCTCGTCATTGAACTTCTTTCCCCAAATACTAGTCCCTCCTTTGCCTGTCCCTGTTGGATCTCCGCCTTGAATCATAAACCCTTTGATATTGCGATGAAATATGGTTCCGTCGTAATACCCACTTGAACAAAGAGCCAGGAAGTTCTGTAAAAATATCAGAAACAACGCACAAGAACAATAGGTTTAGCTCGTTAACTTAAAACCCGCTTGTATTTCTAGGGTTTAAGAACTTGGAAAGAATTTCTAGTCACAAACACAGCTCCTAGTCACGGCAACAACACTGAACTTAGTCTTTCCAAAACACAGTTACCGACTGACCTCGGAAGCTTTGGGGACTTCATCACATGCGATTTCGCACTTGATATCCCCGAGATTTGTGTGAAGTGTTACCGACTGTAGAGCAAAGCAGAAAAAAAAATTGTTTTTCAATTATACGAGGAAGTAGTTAAGGTGTTCGATGAAATTTCGAAAAGGAAACCAACCATTCTGGTGGTAAATTAGCTCACAGGTAGGCTGCGCCTGTTCGATTACGGGTCCTGGTGGATGCTAACAGCTTCAGTAAATTGGCTCTAGAGACCTTTGTGGAGCAATAGAACGCATTTATAGCAGTTGACAAGGGCCATGATCTGTTCTGAGCCTCCTGTAGAGTTGGGCCTTTGGACCCATTTCAGTTAATGAAAGAATAAATCTGGTGACCAGTTAAAAAAACGAGAGGAGGGTTTCACTTCTGTTCCAGCAAAGTACTACTCCCTATAATAATATTCCTTTTATATATATACTAGCGATATAGCCCGCGCGTTGCCGCGGGCATTGCTGTGTACATAATTTAACATAATTAAATCCATAATGATAAATTTACATTACATAGTTAACTAAAAGAGTTTGTTGTATAAGTACAGATTATGTCTTTTTGAATATTGTTATTGCGTTATAAAAGATAACAAAAGAGCGCAAACTATATTATTTGCGGATTGTTGCAAAACAGAGGGATGTTGAGATGAAGGACGATGTTAAAACTCCTCTTTAAAATGAGACACTTGATTTCCTTGTTAATTCTCCTGTTGAAAAAAATAATTGTTAGTTATTAAATAAAATGAACAAAAAATGATATTAATTAATTGAAAATGTAGTAAATATCTAAAAAAGGATTGCTGTGGAGCTGCATGAAAAAAGGAAAAAAAAACACAACTTTAAATTGGAAATACAAATGCAAAGCAAAAGACAAAATTGTGCCATATTTCTTAATAACAACTAAGATATTATTTCAATAATAATAGAAACATTTTAGTATAGAAATTCCTGAATCAAAATACAAACAAAAAAGAGAAAAACAATAACATAATGTAATAAAGTATTCTGAACACAATACAATGAAACTATTAACACGCAACTTCAACAACAACAAAAATATTATCGGTAATAAGAGTAACAATAGAAGCAAAAATACTATCAGCAAGTAACTATAAAAAACACAAACATCAACCTTAAAACACATCAGCAACAACCTTAAAAATAGGAGCAATAACTGTTATAACTAACTAAATGCATAATCCTGTCATTTTATTGCATGAGTGTTCGTTTCAGTAATAGAAAATGAGAATGGATATGTTTTTCAAGTAGTTTGTTGAATTTGGGAAACAAAAGAACACATAGAGTTATGATTATTAAATTTAGGCTTGATATAAACACATCCATCAAGCAATATCAAAAGAAGAAAGGATCAAAAGTAGCAAAGGCATTTATAGGCAAACGCAATATAAAGATAATAAAAAAGCATTAAAAATAGTAGAGAAACTGCTGAATCAAAATACAAATAAAAAAGGAAAAAACAACAATATAATGTAATATAGCATCTTAGACAAAATATAGTGAAAGTATTAACAAACAACTTCAATAACAATAGAAACATTATTGGTAATCATAGCAAGAATAGAAGCAAAAACTACTATCAGCAAGTAATTATAAAAAATACAAACATTAACCTTAAAACACATCAGCAACAATCTTAAAAATAGTAACATCCTGAACAAAATACAGTAAAACAATCAACAAACAACTTCAACAACTATAGAAATGTTAGCGATCATAATAGCAAAAACAGAAGCAAAAATACTATCAGCAAGTAACTATAAAAAACACAAATATTAATTTTAAAACACAATAGCAACAACTTTGAAAACAGTAGTAACAACATTTAAAACGAACTAAATGTATAACCCAGTCATACGATCAATTATATATATATATATATATATATATATATTGATATATTGATTGTATTGTATTTCAAATGTTTTATTGCATGATCATTCATCTCATTAATAGAAACAGAGAATGGATATGTTTTTGAAGTAACTTGTTGAGCTTGCCCAACAAAAGAATACACAGAGCCATGATCATCAAACGTAGGTTTGATCACAATTTATTCACAAAATAACATCAAAAGAGAATAGCATAAAAAGTAACAAAGGCTTTTACAATCAAACGCAAGAAAGACAATACAAAAGTATGAAAAACAGTATAAAAAGTGTTGAACCAAAATATAAAAACAGTGAAACAACTAATACGCAACTCCAACAATAATGGAAGCAATATCGGTAACAATAGTAATAACATAAGTAAAAATACTATTAGCAAGTAATTGTAAAAGATATAAACATTAATCTTAAAACATGGCAGTAACAATACTCAAAACAAACAAAATGTATAACGTAACTATACGGTTAACTAAGAATATATGTGTTTTTCAAGTAGTTTGCTTAACTTTTTCAACAAAAGAGTATACAAAGTTATGATTATCAAACTTAGAGTTGATTAAAGTTTATCCATAAAACAATATCAAAGGAATTGTAACTCTAGAATGAAGGCTGAAGAGTGGATGTTGAGCAACTAATTAAAATTTGTAGAAATGATAAAGAAACTATTGAATTGCATAAATAATATTGAAAAATAATTGATGTGTAAAGCAACCTTTGGTGGAGGAGAATCGTTGCTTTTCTTTTTTTTAGGTAGTGGCTCATCTGTTTCATCAAGAACGATTGCTTTTTGCTTCAGATGACTGCAAAAGTAAGGAAAAGAAAAAATTATTGTATACACATAAGAACAGAACAATCAAAGTTTATTTAACACAAACACTTAGATGTGAACAACAAATAATTCGCAATTACAGTTAATCAAGAAGTATTGCGTCCAAAACATAAGCTTTGGAAAACCAAAACTTAGATATCAACAAAGAAAATCGCTAAACAAAGACAATTAAATAGCTTTAAAAAAATAGGATAAAAACAATATTACAGTATTGTAAAATCAAAATAGATAACAAATTGTGTAGCATTTTTAAAAAACTAAAAACATTTGAGCTAAAGCATATGCATTGGAGAACTAATGCGAATGATTTATTTGAACAAAGCCAAAAAAGTGAAGATAGCAAAGGCGTATATTCTCAGTAACATGAGAAATGTAAATAAATCAAATATTGTGCTACATGACAAAAGGAAACATTGATATTTAAACTAAAGTATAAGCATTGGAGAATAACAATGAATGATTCATTTGAAAACAGCAAAAGTAAAGCAAGCTAGCACACACACTTATCTGTGAAGTTGAACGAATCAATAGCTTTAAAGAGCAAAAAATAAATCGCATGTCCGAATACAATCGCAAAGTTAAAATAGGCCAAAATATTGTGTTACATGAAGAAAAATCCAGCATTCTAACAAAAACCTAGTGTCGGGGAATCATTGTATATGAATGATTTTGAAATAGCAAAAATAAAAAAACACTGCATATGTGCATATTTTGACAGTCTAAAAATCTAATAGATTGAAAGACAAACATGAAACACAAACCTAAATAAATCTACGTGGTAAAAATATATCAAGAGGTTATGCAAAACAACGAAGTATGTAGTGGAATAATATAAGAGAAAAACAACAAAGAAACATGAAAGACAACGAAAGTATGGCAGAAGAAATGCAAAATAAAGTGATAAACAAAACATAAAAAATAGCAAGAAAAAGGAACCATATTGATGGGCACACTTCTCGAATCATTTTTTATGTGTGCATTCTCTTACATTGTTAATTTAGATAAAAACTTAGATGGATTTAATTTAGATAGGAACTTAGGCAATATTTAGAGACATCAAGATATTATATGTGGTTAATTGAGATGCATGTAACTTGATCTGAATATCATATCAATAAAAAAAGGACATGCCAATGGCAACGCTCAAATTTGGGGGTGGCTTGCACATGATGGTGTGTGTAAAACATTTCTCTTTCTTTTGCCTTTCTTTCCTCTATTGTTTTAAATTTGACATGTAATATGATAATAACATCTTCATCAAACTTAAAATCTCATTTAACCTTTAACTCATTAATAAATGTTGAATTAGATTTTGCAGGTCATTTAATTTAATATTTAATATGATAACACCTCTTCAATTATGACTTGAATTTTATCTCATTATAATTTAATCCCTTTTTTCCTATTTATTTTTGCCTAAGTTTTTATATTTAATATTGATTTTCATCGTATCCTAACTTAAATAGCTCGTAAACAGTGATAAAAAAGAAAAGAATAGATATTTATCTAAGTCGAGTTTGTGTATTATAATCATAATCATGATCATAATTTGAGATGCATATTTTATGTTTATTCTTGATGACAACCTAACTTTGTAGAATAATATAAGAGAAAGACAACAAATAAACATGAAAGACAACAAAGGTATGGCAGAAGAAGCGTAGAATAAAGGGATCAACAAAACATAGAAAATAGTAAGAAAAAGGAACCAGATTGATGAGCACACAAAGTATAAAGATTGATGCGTGCATTCTCCCATGTTGCTAATTTAGATATCAATTTAGATGAATTTAATTTAGATAGAAATTGAGGCAACATTTGGAGACAGCAAGATATTATATGTGGTTAATTGAGATGCATGTAATTTGATCTGAACATCATATCAATAAGAAAAAGGACATGCGTGTGCAAAACATTTTTCTTTCTTTTCCCTTTCTTTTCTCTGTTTTTTTAATTTTTTTCTTTCTGTTTTAAATTGAGTATTTAATATGATAATAACATCTTCATCAAATTTCAAATCTCATTTAATGTATTTCACTCAATCTTTAATTCATTAATATATGTTGAATTAGATTTTGCATTTAATTTAATTTAATATGCAATATGATAAAACTTCTTTAATTATGACTTGAATCGTATCTCATTTTAATTCAATTGTTTTTCTCTTTGTTGATCTTTATCCTATTCAAACTTAAATAGCTCGAAAATAGTGATAAAAAAGAAAAGAATAAATATTTCTCTAAGCTGAGTTTGTGTATTATAATTATAATTATGATAATAATTTGAGATGCATATTTTACGTTTATTTTTGATAACAACCTAAATTATAATATGCTACAAATTTAACTTTGAAATAATATAAAAAGATGCTTAACATTGTGTGACTAAATCAACAAAGAAAATTCCTAAAGAAAGGCAATTAAATAACATTAAGAAAATAGGACAAAAACAAAACATCAGCACTACCAAGCCAAAATAGATAACATATTGTGTAACATCCGTCAAAGAGCATAAACATTAAGACAACATCGTGAATGATTTATTCGAAGGAAGCAAAAAAAATAAGACAACAAACGCGCACATTCTTAGCAATGCGAGGAACTCAAATAAATCAAATATTTCGCTATATTCCAAAAGAAACCACCAATATTTAAACTAAAATATAACCATCGGAGAACAACATTGAATGACTTATTACAAAATAAAAAAAGTAATCCAAGTGAGGAGACACGCATATTCGCAAAGTTAAAAGAATTAATAGCTCTAAAGAGTTACAAATAAACCGCAAGCCCAAATACAATTACAAAATCAGAACAGACCAAAATATTGCGCGAAACAAAGAGAAATTCAGCATTCTACGAAAAAACCAATGTTGGAGAATCATTGCACATGAACGATATTGAAAAAGGAAAAATATAACCCAACTTCTCATCCTCTTTCTAATAATTTGACTCTTTCTTCTTTCTCTCGTAATCCCCAATCCTTTCATCTAAACCCACCACATCCTTTCCACTCTTAGCATGATTCTTCTCATGATTGTCTTTTTTTCAGATTTTGAAATCCCCATCATTTGTGGCCACCATAAGCTTAAGTCTTTATGCACGGAAATTCTTTAATGCAAGTTTTTTTTAGCACATTAAAGTGTTATGCACTTCAAAGTTATTTTCTATTACTATCAACTGCCATCCACCGAAGCTGAAAAACTAATGGGGATTGTGATCGATGACAGCGAGGAGCAAAAACAAAAAAACAAACAACAAACCAGTAATTAACCATCAAAAGCATAAACAACATACCTCAAAAGCGGCACGAACAACCCAAAGCACGTAAGGAGGACTTGGCGACTGAAGCTAAAAAACTAATGGGAATTGTGATCGATGACAGTGAGTAGCAGCAAAAAAAACAAACAAACCAGTAACTAACCATTAAAAGCATAAACTACATACCTCAAAAGCAGCACGAACAACACAAAGCACGCAAGGAAGACTTGGCAGCAACAATTCACAATAAGCAAGTAGGAACCTTAAAAACACAACATCCAAAGAATTTGAACCAATAACTTAATAGATTGCAAAAAAATATGAAAAGAAAAGAAGCCAGAAAGAGAAGGCAGCAGACCGAAACAAAGGAAACATAACCATGTAGCAAAACAAAAGACAAAAAACACAAAACGGCAAGCATATAATACATAACTTTACACACGAAGTATATATATTGCTTATTTGCTTCCAGAAGCTGATTTGGGCCTCTTCACAATCAGAACAGGGCACTTCACATTCTGTGCACAATGTTTTCTCACACTCCCAAGAAATGCCCTAAAGTCCAAAAACAATTACCAGTAAGTAGATTGTAATAAATAAATGCAGCACACTATAGGGGAACCTATATTCAAATCAATTCAAGAGGCTTATACACACACACACACACACACACACACACACACACACAAAGATAATTGTCGTGCCCCTTTTACTGTGCGTTTCTTAACTGTTCATCCAGGCACAAATTACTATTCATTGCGACGGTAAAATAATGTTTTTACCGCCAGGATCGAAAATCTTCAGCCACTAATGCCAGGGTCATTTTCGGCTTTTCCACGGGACACGGACGGTATTTTCAAATTTGTTGCACAGTGAAACAACGCAAATAGCCCCCCTAAACGACAAATTAGTTCATAGTACCAGGGGTTGAACAAGATTTTCAACTTTGTTTGCATAGTGAATCCACGAAAAAAGTCCTCTATAATGACAAAATAGAGTACAGCAACGGGGGCAGTGCCGTCCTTTCGCTTCAGGTTTTTTCATAAATATCGCTGGGTGAAAAGGCATGCATGTCATTAACTATTATTTTATTATTTTTCCCGATTACCTGCTGGCGTGTCGTCCGGACGCGCCAGCAGCGTTCACCACTTACGCGCCTTATCGGCGGTGCGTGCGCCTTATTCCCGCCGTTAAAATTTAACTACCGCCATGTCAGGAGATGCGCCGATAGGTCCTCTATTTTCCGTCGCGGTGTGTTTCGGTCCGATATGTGCCGGTAAACGGCAACGGATGGTTGTTTGTCCGATGTTTGTTTTCTCTCTCTAGCCGAACCAAAGTCGGCTTCACTCCCTTACGTTAGTAATAAGTTTCTTTTGGTCCCTGGAGTGTTTATTTCAATTTAATTACTGATTTCTTTAATTGAAAATTTGATTGTTTTCAATTGTGCCCTTCAATTAAAACTGATTATATAAAGTTTTATTTCAGTCCCTATACTTTTGATTTTTAATTTATTTTTGGTTCCTTGAATTTTTCCATTACGGATCTTTTGATTTCTTTGATTAGGCCCTCCAATTGAAATTGTTCATATATCCAAAGTTTGATTTCAGTCTCTCTTCTTCTAATTTTGTTGATTAAATTACAGCAATATCATTAATTATTTTTGGTCCTCCAATTATTTTTTTTTCAAATTTATCCTTCAATTGAAATTAATTTTCTATATGTTATTTCTCATTTCAGTCCTTATTCTTTTAATTTTTTATTTTATATTAATTCATTTGTTTTTTTTTATAATATTTATTTTTTATTGATATTTATGCATCTATGCTTTTCATTTTTGTCTTTTTTTTAGGTTTTATTTTTAATAATTTCAATCCTAAAATTTTAATTTGTGTTGATAATTATTTTAAAATTAATATTGCACATTTTTCCTTTTTATTCTTTTTTTCCTGTTATTTTTGTTTGTTCTTTAGACTAAATAATTTTTATGATTTTACTATTTACGCCATGATAAGGACAATTTTAGTTATTATTTTTTAACTGTTTTTTATTCATTTTTTTTTGTTTTGTGATTTTCCAGTGCAATTTAATTATTTTAATTGTTATGACAGTAATATTAATAATAATTTTTACTGTTATAGTAATCATTTTACTATTAATATTGTTCTCTTTTTCTCTTTATTCTTTTTTTTTTCCTTTTGATTAGATTGTTTTAATGATTTTACTATTTCTGCAATGATAATGATAATTTTAGTGGTTCATTTTTTTTTAAAGAAAAATCTTTTGCTTTTTTTTTTTATTGATTTTCATCTTTTTTTTGTTTTGTTTTTCTTACAAAATATTTTTTATTTGATCTTTTGTTAAAGTTTTTAAGATTTTTTTAATCTTTCATTTATTTTATTTTTTTCATTATTCACATACTAATAATAATAATAATACTAAGAGTAATAATAATAATAATAATAACAATAATAATTTAATTGTTTTTCTTGCTTACTCTTTTATTACTGTTTTTTAAGTTTTTTTTCAAAATAATTTAATAATTTTTGTTGTTGTTACAGTAATAATAATGATAATTTTTATTTTCATTTTATTTTTTTGTTTGATATTTTGTTAAAAAAAATTAGGAATTTTTTAATCTTTCATTTTTTTTCTTTCATTATTAGCACAAATATAATAATAATAATAATGATAATAATAATGATGATGATGATGATAATAATTTAATTGTTTTTCTTACTTGCTCTTTTATTAATGTTTTTTAGGTTTTTTACCTCTCGGAATAATTTGATAATTTTTATTGATGTAACAGTAACAGTAATAATAATAATTTTTATTTTATTTTTTTATTTGATTTTTTGTTAAAAATTTTAGTATTTTTTTAATCTTTCATTTCTCTTCTTTCATTATTAGCGCAAATATAATAATAATAATAATAATAACAATAATAATTTATTTATTTTTCTTACTTGCTCTTTTGTTAGTGTTTTTTAGTTTTTTTTTTTACATTTTTTCCTCGGGTTAATTTATTAATTTATTTTTTTAACAATTATAATGATAATAATTTTAGATGTTAAGACTTCAATGTTTTATTTTTATTTTTATTTTTATTTGCTCTTTGGATTAAATGATTTTTATGAGTTTACTATCTGGACAATAATAACAATGATTTTAATTATTAATTTTTATATTTTTTCTCATTAAATGATTTTTCTTTTTTCAAATTATTGTTCAGGTCAATTGAATTATTTTGATTGTTTTAACAATAATGTTAATAATAATTTTAATTGCTATAACAATGATAACGACAAAAACGTAAGAATGAAATTTCAATTTCTGTTTTCATTTTTTTTATTGGTTGAAAATTAACTATTTATATTTTTTTTTTGATTATTTCAAATTTTTATTTGGTATTAATTTTTTTTTAAATTCTTAGATAATGTTTATTCTTTATTTGTCTATATACATCTATGCTTTTAGTTTTTATTTTTTTGTTGGGGTTTTATTTTTAATTGATTCAGCCCTAAAATTCTTATTTATGTTAGTAATTATTTTAAAATTAATATTACTCCTTGCTTCCCTTTATTTATTTTTTTTCTGTTTTCTCTTATTTTTATTTGTTATTTGAATTATATATTTTTTTTTACTATTTGCGCAATGATAATGATAATTTTTGTGAATTTTTAATTGTTTTTTTATAAAAATATTTTGTTTATTTTTTTTTATGTTTTTCCAGGGAATTTATTTATTTTAATTATTTTGATAATAATATTGATAATAATTTTAATTGTTATAGCAATGATAATTAAAATGACATGGGGATAAATGTCTCATTTTGAATAAAGGTTTTAACTTCGTTCTTCATGTCAACATGTCTCTTTTTTGCAATAACCCGTAAATTATATAGTTTGCACTCTTTTGTTATTTTTTATGACGCTGTACCTACATTCTAAAAAATATAATCTATTCTTACACAACAAACTCAACTTAAAAATTTATACATTTTATCTCATAATCTATAACTTTTATTTAATTATATAATATAAATTTATTGTTGTGGATTTAATTATGTTAAATTATATACATAAAAATGCCCGCAGCAACGCGCGGGCAATATATATATATATATATATATATATATGTATGTATGTATGTATGTATATAAATTGTAGAAAAGATGAGCTTAAATATGAAGTTTTTTGTTGTAGATACATAATTAATATATTGGCTTTCATGGATTTAATATAATCGAAGTGAAGAATTTATTCTCAGAAACTAAAAAAAATCCAAGATAAGAATCCAAGATAGTGATCATTGTTAAGAACACAGGTGCTAATGATTAAAGAAAAATAAGAGGGACGAACTAACCTCTTGATAACACCATAGCCATGGCTGCCCATTACCAGCATGTCAACATGCAATTTCTCTGCTATCTGGCAAAAGAAATCCCTTGGATCACCATGCTCTATCATTGTGTCCACCTTAACCTAGACCCACCATAGGTCATCATGTCAATAAAACAAACAAAAGAAAACAACCATCTGCAATTCCTAGACCTTAAAAGGTGTAAAAGCACAACCTTTGATTGAACTCCACTAACTTAAAATTTTGTCAGTATGAAATGAGATAAGGGTATATAGTACTATATGTTTAGACTCACATCTTGAAATTGTTCTCTACACATCCTTTTGGCCTTCTCTATGACACAATCAGCTATGTCGTTACTATACTTCTGCATAGTTTCCATGATATCAGAAGAAAACAAATACCCTAAGAATCAAACACAAAAAAACAGAGTTTAAATGAATCAGAAAGGTACCGGGAAATCAATGATTGAAGGGTTGTGAAATGTCTTGAGTTTGTAGTCCTACCTGTGACCAGGATCCTGTGTTCTTTTGCTGCTCCCATGTCATCAGCCATTGATTGAAATTTAACAGAAATTTAACATTACCAGAATGAAACCGAGAGCAACAAAGGATGAAGCAATTAACCCAAATGCACAGAAACCACACCCAATCAAACCAAACCGAGAGCAACAAAACCAAGCCCCAAGTTAAACCGAGAATGAAATCAGCTCCAAATCGAAGAGACACTCTAACCCGAACCCAATTCAACCAATAACCTACTCCCCAACACACACAAAACACAAAACATAAGCAACCCGAACCCAACCGAACCCAACCAAACCCAATCCCAAGCACCGACAATGAAAAAAAAAAAAAAAACCCAACCAAAATGAACCCATTACAATCAATCACTGAACCAGAGCAGATAAAACATGAATCGAGGGAGATGATGGGAAGAAATGGCAAAAAAACCGAACCCATGAACCTATTGAAAACTAACCGAGCAAACCCAGAAATTGAAGCAAAAAAGGGGGCAAAAGCATACCTAATCGAACAACCATAAACCACCATCCCCATCCTCCTCCACCAATAACCCTCTTTTCCATGCTGCCCAGAGCCCCTGAATACCAACCCTCACATTTCACTTTATCCTCAAATTTGACAGCGTCGGATTCTTCTAAATTCTTACTGGGAGGACAGCATGTTCCTTGGTTTCCAATGTCAAAGTAAAAAGGATGTGAATAAGGCACGGTTAAAGTCTGCCTAAAGATGTTGTAGCAAGTAGTGGCTTCTTGGTACACCTAAGCTTGGGTCAACTGGTGTTACACGCAGAGGTAGGGATTGGCGAGGAACCCGGCAACCATGGTGGGCGCGGGTCGAGTAGCCCACGCTAGTTGAGATTGCAAATGTTGTGGATGAGAGCCATGAATCTCCTGTGAAAGCTGGGTTAGTTTCGTGGGTGGCACGATCGTTCCGCTGCTTGGTGGTAGATATGGCAAAGACAGACTTACTTCGGCTCTCATGTAAGGTGAAGCAGATGGGTTGAATGATTTAGGGTTTGATGCGTTGGCAGCCATTGACGAAGAAGAAGCCTCAAGTGATATTTTATATACAGGTCAGAATCGAGAGAGAGGTATAAGTAGAAACCAAAAATGACCCCAGAAAAGAAATAAAAGAAGCCGGCTCATAAAGGGTAAAGTTGTCCGGACACTGCCACAATCCACAGTAAATAGACTCTCAGTCCACAGTGCACTAAACAGGAAAAATGGCACGCCTTTTATTTGTTAGTTAATATTTTAATTTCAACTACATTCTTGCATTAGATTTATTGTAGAATGTACTGCAATTTTTTTAAAAAAATTATCTCAATTTTATAATCTAAATCATAAGTTTTGCATGTTAATATTAAATTTTTTCTATATATATATTTTTTAATTCTATCATTTAATATTAAATTAATAAAAAATAATCTTAATTATTTGTTTCATTATGTTTTTTATAAATTTATTCTCATCTTATGAGTTGGATAACAAGTTTGATAGATTAAATCAAGTTAATCCAAGTCTTTTTCTGTAATATTTTTTAAATGATTTTTATTTAAATTTCATCACTTGACATCACAGGGTCAAGCTTCATGAATTTCTTTTTTATTTGATTTTTATAATGTTATTTTAATTTATGACAAAGATTACAAATTTGATAAGTTAATTTTATTAACTCAAGTATATTTCTTTTTTTAATTTCATCATTCATCACTATTTTGATTTGTAATTGACTGTATTATATATATTTTTTTCAATTTGCTTGTCATGTCATCATCCTCATTTCACGGTTGAAATTATAAATTTATTGGATTAGCTCATATTGACTCAAATCGATTTATATTTTTTTAAATGAGAATTAAATTTTTTAATTTATTTTTTATCGAGCCATTCTAGTCTTTTAACTCGGATGGGCTAACTCCAGGATATTTTTACTTTTTTTATTGTTTTTTTTTAATTTATTGATTTCTATTAAATTTATTAAAAAACATGCTTCATAATTTGTTTTTTTACGAGACTATAATAACCCTGTTATGACTCAATATGTAAATTGTCAAGTTAATTCTATTTAATATGAATCAATCTAATATATTATTATCTTATCATATATAAAAATAATATTATAAAAAATATTTATCCTCAGTTAAATTATATTTTAACAATTATGATGTCTTTAAACTTATTAAATTGACAAGGTGGTATCAAGCTTTTGTATAATTATTTATATATATATATATATTAAAAAAAAAAATAGGACTCATAGGACACATCCAATCATCCTGTGATAACCATTATTATTATATCAATAATCAGCCATCATCCAGTGATAAACATGATTATGCTAGAGTGCTTAGAAATATATTTGAAAAAAAAAAATTTAATTTTTTTAATTTATTTTAATATACTGATATCAAAAATATTTTTTTAAAAATAAAAAAAAATCAACATATATTCAATTCCGATGCTAATACTCAACACATGCTGGATCGTGGAGTCTTGGTCCGTTTGGGCGGCAGAGAAACCCTGCCTCTGAGTTTGTGAAGCAGGCCCGGTGTGAGTAAAACACAAACTAGTCGAAATCAATGCATCGACTGTCTTGATCTTTCCTGACTGTAGTGATCAAGGGCCAAGGCCCACCGTGAATGTGAACGGCAGAATAAACAAGGAAAAGAGAGAGGCCGAAAGCATAACATAATATTATCATTTTTATTTAATCAATGTTAAATTAATAGCAAACTTACCCATGTAAATATTTTATCCTGCAAAATTAAGAATTCTAATCTGTCTTTCATTTATTTATTTTTATTTCCAGTATTATTAATGATTTTTTTCTTATTTATGAACACATAGCTTTAATTTATTTAATTACATGGATGCATAAGATTTTTAATTTACATAATTTTTTCATATATATACATATTTTTTCAAGAGTGCACACACAGATATATAAATTAGTTATTTTTTTTATTTTATTATTGTAGGTTTTTTTCACAATTTATATTCTGTCTGCTGTGTTTAATTTAATTTCAATTATAAAATGAACTAATTTTAATACAATAAATTCAATAATTAAGATATCTAAAATTTCTTGTTTTTTTAATGAATACAGTAATTTCATGCTGGTAATTTCGTTGAAAGTAAAAAAATTTATATTAATTAAAAATTCATATATTTTATAAGAAACTCGCACTCCACAAGAATTTGACATGAGTTTTTTATTTTTTTAAAATTTATATTACAATAAAAAAATCTCAAACAAATAATAATTTTTATTTTTTTAAAATATAATTTTAACGACAAAACATGAATAATTAGCTAGTATATATACAAAGAGTACCTAACAGAGTATGGGTCAAGCAAGCAATAATTTCCAACACCTGAAGGTTGATTTGTATGTAGTGTTTCAAGTCGAGCAGATATCATCAAAATTTGAGACATTCGGTATTGTGTTTTAAAAATATCAGCATGCCAGCACTCAATTAAAATTCACATCAATTAATAAGTCAAAATATTTAATTTACGAAAACTCCATGACTCTTTGCCTAAATGATTCTCAACAAACAATCATAATAAAGGTTAGTCTTGCTTGCCACTATAAAATACTATAGTTTCTAAAATAACTTGTGATCTATATTATAATTTATTTATTACTGTAAAACACGTCAAATTTTTTTGTACTATATAATGCTCTCGACACTCCTTTTATTTCGTCCAATAGAAATATAACTTTTTTACTCTGTATATTTTAATAAAAAAAATATATTTAAAAAGCCAAGGAGTTTGATGCTGTTTTTTTCTTCAAATAAATGAATTTAATATTTTTTTTATAACTTTATTTTGTTGGTTTTAGCTCTGTTGGTAGTATTTTGGAATAGCTTTTTTTTTTTTTAAAAAAAAAAAACAATTCCTTCCATTTTTAAGAGAAAAAAAAATATTTTAACATTTTATTTAACACTTCTTTTAAAGCATATTTTTATTGAGCTTTACATTTATCACATCTTGAAGTTATTTTTGGTATCTATTCATTTCAAAAGTGATTTAGGAAGAAATTTAAAACAAAATTATTATTTTTTAAATATTTTTATATATTTTCTGCGATTATAACATTATTTTTAAAAAATAAAAATATATTATTTTAATATATTTTTAAACAAAAAATCGATTTTTAAAAAACACTAAATACAAGGCTTGTCTAGAGAAGCAAATGCACCTGCCATATCTGGTCAATGCCAATAGTGGACTAATACTGACTAATGCATTGACCATTTTCAACAAAAACAAATGATTGATAAATGGCTTTGAGTTTCTGGTTTCGAGCCAAGCCCATTTCGCGCAGAAAAATCACCGTTCTAGGAAACCAAAAACAGCACAAATTTCGAAACAGTGGACCCCACGTTATTTCAACGTATCTCCACGTGGGCTCCCACCTAAATCCAACATCCCTCAGCACCATCACAGAAAAGCGACAGATTACTGCATTAAAATAATGTAACGCGTAGCACTCGAAAAATAAATACAAGGAAAAAAACGCTGCGAAAATGCGAAGCTGACTCACCACACCTCCTCACTGATAAATTCAGAATCAAAATAAATTAATAATAAAAATAATCCTCTCTAACAAAATAACAACTTAAAATCCAAAATTAAATAAGAAGCAAATTAACTGAGCTAGATAATAACGATTCAGGACATCAGAATCGAACAAATTACAGCGGCGAAGACAGTGACCTGAACAGGCACCCTCACATGAACAGCAGCATTACCATCCGCCGTGCTGTTCTCGGATCCAAACGGCGCGTCAGCTGGGGCACCACCAGGCGTCTCCATAGGCGGAGCAGGGGGTGAGGCAGCGAGAGGAGATGGAGCCTCAACACTAGCTGGAGAGGGAGTCGAAGCAATCGGAGTCGGACTCGGTGCACTCACTGGTTCCCCTGCCGGAGCAGGAGACGGAGCTTTCCCGAACAACTCAACAGGAAGCAACACATTATCAACAGTGAAAATAACAAGCGGTGTTGAGTCAAGGACCGTTTCAGCAACTCGCGATGGACCAATTCCAGTGTGTAGAGTCACCGAGTCACCCGCAGTTGTAACCGTCAGATCGAACTTACCCGCACCGTTACTAGCCAATGTAGAGATCGGGTCTTTGCTAGTTTTCAAACTCCCAAACGGACTGTAACTAGCTGTGGCATGATACTGTAAGAGCGAGACTATTTCGGCATTGGTGAGCTTGCTCAGATCAGGCACTCCAGCAGCCTTGAACGCCTCGTCGTTTGGAGCAAAAATAGTCAAACCTTTATCCGCCGCTGACTGATACATTTTAATAACACCGCTAGTTTGCAACAAACTCGCAAATGTTTTGCATCCAGCCTTTTCGAGTAACGCTGTGATGTTCACACTTGACGGTGTTGGAGCCGGAGCTGTTAAAATCCCTGGAGCTATAATCGGCTGGCTGATTTCAAGAATTGAAATATTATAAGGGACTTGCTTGACAGATTTAGTATAAGAGGACTCAAGTTTCGAGCCGGGAGCCGCGGAGCCGAAGCCGACTTTACCGCCCTGGAGATCTGTAATGTTGACGAAACCGAGGTTACCGGGGGCATTTCCAGTAGTCTGGTAAAGTGTGGTGGATAATGTGGTGCCTTTGGAGATCTGATGGAGTTTAGTTGGGTCATAGTAATCAAGGACAACAAGAAGACTAAGGGCATTCTTGATGACTGAAAGTGGGTGTTTGGCTGCTAGAGCAGACATAGCCCCATTGTTCAGCGCCAAGACAGTTATTGTCTGGCGAGTGTTGATTTCATCGGCTAGTTTTGTCTGGGTGAGGTACTTGTTAAACTCGGAGTATTCTGGGAAGCCTGAGAGGATGTCGGTGATGTTGTGGGCTGAGATGGTGTAGACGAGGGCGGATAATGTAAATGAAAGAAGGAGAGAGTACTGCAATGCAGCCATGGTAGAAACTTGAGAGAGGAAATGAGAGTGAGTGGGTAGGCGTGGAGAGAGTAGGAGAGGAAGCGATAAAAAGGGGAAAGAGGGGAGGAGGGGGTTAATGGGTAACTAGAGTTAACCATGGTTGGGTTAGTGGTTGGGGGCGGGGCCATGTGAGGGGCAGGCATGCTTTGGTTCACAGCTGGAAATGTTAAAAAGGGCTTTCTGCATGGATTGGTGGCAAACGGTATTTGCAGTTGCTCGTCTTCTTTTTAGTGGGGAAAATGATAAGAGTGCCCACACGGGTGAGATGGTTTGTGCCGGTGCCACTGCCACGTGGAGGCGATCATAAAATTGACGGGATGGGTATATTAACGGTAACGAAGCACATATAAGATGTATGCTGAATTGCTGATCGTATTAGGGGATGTACTTGAAAATAAATAAGTTTGTTGACTCAACTCGTGAAATATAAGGTTAACTGTGGTTTTTTTTATTTTATTAATATCCTTGAATTTAATCAGATTGGTTAAATACGTTACTAGGAATTTAATGAGACCGATTTATTCTACAATTAAAAAAAAAAAGAAGTCTGGCTGATGAATCTGCTGGGACAAACCAGGTTTAATGACCATGACTCTAGTAAATAACATTTTAAGTTTTGAAAGGTTTTTTTGGACCAACTTGGAGGATTGAAATATAAATTAAACGCCTTTCCTAATTAAGTTCAGCTTTCATGATTGGAATTAATCCTCATTTAATCAGATCTTAAATCAGTTCATAAACCGGAACGGAAAGGTGGATTTATGAGGAAATTTGTCTTGTTTTTTGGATTTGAATTTGAAATAACAAGAGGGGGGCAGATTAACTTAGCTATCGATCCAACAGCTGAAGTATAGAATTTAAAAGAGAAATCATGAAGGTTCTAGAGAGCTCCCAACGTCCTGGTTCGTCATGGCAGGAGATGAGGTGGACCATCTGATATTATGCTGTTTTCTGACCTGTTTTTTAATTTATAAAAATGATTTTTGTTTAGAAAAATATTAAAATAATATATTTTTATTTTTAAAATTTATTTTTGATATAAAAATGTAAAAAATTAAAATTATTTTTTTAAAAACACTTTTAAAATATAATATCAAATGAAACTGAAAAAACTACATATGGAAATCATGTTTTTTATGGATAGATAGATGTGATTGACATTCGTTTGAAAAAATAAATCCGACGAGCAACAATAGACTCATTGATATTTATTACAAAAATAAAAAAAATACTGGCGGAAAAAAACTTCAAATGATGGTTAGGTAGTACGTCGTATCCAATCAATAAATTGCATGGACTACCTCGGCTTGCTCTAACTTTTACAGGTTTGACCTGGCTTTCATGATTTTTAACTTGACTTCTGTAGCCTTTGTTTTAATTGTGGCGGTGATTTGATTTTATATTTTTATTTGATATTATATTTTAAAAATATTTTTTTAAGAATATTTTTTTAAGTTTTTAATTAAATTCTTCATGCTCTTATACTATTTTGACGTATTTATATTAAAAATAAATTATTTTGATATATTTTTAAATAAAAAATAATTTAAAAAATAATTTTAACTATACTTTTAAATAAATAATTTATCTCATTACTTGCCTAATAAGTTGTATTTACACATGTGACCTTCAAAATTTCTTCTTAGACAATAGAATATATCATTTAGCCTTCTAAACTATTTTAATATATTCATATTAAAAATAATTTTTAAAAATAAAAAAATATTATTTTAATATATTATTAAGTAGAGAATACTTTGAAATCAATAAAAATTTTTGATGTTATTTTAATATAGCCTTTTTAGACAATAGAATATGTATACATGTTGATATCAAAAATAATTTTAAAAAATTTAAAAAATATTTTAAAAAATAATGTTGATTACATTTTAAAACAGTAACTAAATCTAAAGTGGATTTTCATGCGGAAATTTCAAGTAATTAGAGCCAGCTCCGAAGAGGTGGAAAGCAGGCAAAACAGCCGGTATTTTTTATATATATATAAAAATCACTCCTTTTTTTATTCTATCATCAGTTGCAGGGAAAGTTATTTGAGACTCGAATCAAGTATTTTTGGAGAAAAACAATATTACATAGATTTTGTATGGCTGATGGATTATGATAAATGACGAGAAACTCTTCCTTGCTAACCAGCACCGCCATCTCCGATAAAGTAGATTCTTCTTTGAATTTCATTTTTCATTTAAATAACAAAAAGAAGAAAAAGGGAGGTTTCAATTATCCTTATTCTCTGCTTGATACACTCAACAAGTTCATGATCCTGAAAAATCTGCTCTCTGGATCTAGTTACCGTTTTAATTTCGAAATCCTTTTTTTTTAAATTAAAATTAAAATATTTTTATTTTATATTATGTTTTTAAATATTTTAATATGCTGATTTTAAAAATAAAAGAATATAATTCTAATATTTTTTAAACAGAAAAACACTTTAAATAAAAAACAGTAACAAAACTGTCTAGCTTATCTCAAAATGTATATAGCCGCCCCCGGACACTTGAAATTTTTCTAAGTACAGATCTACTTTTCATGGGTTTCTATTATCTTTTAAATATATTGCAAGTACAGGCTAACTGTTTCTCGGTTCCTTCAACCAGCTCTTACCTCGTGAGTCTCTTTACTTGCCACAAAATTTTCCAAGTACCATTCTATATGGAAATTGTCTCCGTACACGTTTCTTCATGAGTTCCTAAGTACCGTGTCTCTGTATACATGCTCTTCGATGCGCTGCTTTACCTTTATTCTTGTAAGAAGAAAATTTTACGAACTCATCATGATAAATAAATATTATATATCAATACTATACAAATTTAAAAACCACCGATAAACTCAAATTTAACAATCTACTTCGAATTCAAATGTATTAGCTTTGTGCTCGGAGCACCAAGGGTGTGCAGCCGTACACCTAGTTTGAAATTATTTTTAATTTAAAAATATATTTAAATATATTTTTTATATTTTAAAAATTATTTTTGATATAAATAATATTATTTTTAATTTAAAATAATAAAATAATATTTTTTTTTTACTCTCTCAAAAACATTTTTCAAAAACAATTCCATACATCCCTGAACTCGAAGCTTCATGCCCGAGCCTAATGATCATGGCTCTCGGGTAGGGCTTTTGAACTTATTTTTTACCCCTAATGATTTTAGATATTTTGTTTGAGCCCAGCATTATATGGATTACTTTTCATAAGTGTCTCTTGATTTCTTATTCCGATTTAGAATGCTGTTGCTATTAATTTTTTATTTAAAAATATATCAAAATATTATTTTTAAAAATATATTTTTGATATCAACATATTAAAATAATTTTAATATTTTTTTATTATTTAAAGCATTTTGAAAAGTATTTTTGAGTGCTTCCCTGAAATTTTATTGAGTGTAATATTATTATAACTCATCGGTGAATAACTTCGTTTCTCTTCTGCGAAGATAAATATAACGTGACAGGTAGACTGTCCAATGTCGAAGGTAGGAATGTGAAAAATAAACGGAAGTTAAAAAGAATGAATGAACTAAAATCTAAACGGAACCATCAGATTTGATGTATGGTTACTGAGCAATCACATATTGTCGGCAGCAATGCAGCACCACACGCAAGTCAAATCCGAAATTGGCAAAATATATATACTGTACGATGCTTTCCAGCAGATGCCATGTGACCGTGTGCCCCATTAACATTTGAAGCCTCTATTAAAAGGTCCACTTGCCCTCTTCAATATGGCCGTATTTTCTGGGTTGGGAACCCACCCCCGAATTGGTTTCCCAAAAGTATTTGCTAGATTTCGGTAACACTTTAAAAATACATTGAAATTTATGCTGTCAAGGTGAATAAAGTGTTTTTTAAAATATTTTTTTTATTTAGGAATATATTAAAATAATATTTTTATTTTTTTAAATTATTTTTAATACTAACCTATTAAAATGATTTTAAAAAATATTTCTATGCAGGTGGTCGGTATTTCAGATTTTCATAAATAATTCGTGGCATCAACTTTATTCCGACCCCAACACATCAACGCTAAGGCACTGAATTTAAGGGAATACATATTGGACGTTAAAAATATGTTTGTACATTACGGTTGATTACTCTCTTAGAATATCGAGATAATAAAATTGAGGATAATTGTTTTTTTTTTTTTTTTTATATATTAGATGAATTATTTCAAAACCATATCAAAAATATTTTTATGCCCTTGTCTTGTCTATCCGTACCACGCTCATATATATATATATATCTATATCTATATATATATTCCACCATAACAAACTAAAATTAGCCAGAGAAGAAAGATAATTAAAAAGAAGAATACAAACTAAATCTTAAATTAAGCGAAACTTTGAAATGGTACAAATGATTGGAGCAGTTTCCCCATGTGGGACCACGACATTGTGTCTTGTGGACTGGACTTTTGTCAATCTTAGACTATAAGCCCATCTGTATATGTTTTTTAATAAAGCCCAACTGAAATGAGCTCTTGTAAATTCCACCCTTGCGCTATCCTGGGTCAACTAAGAGCCTTAGGAAATATGAACTGGCTTTAGGCCCTCTAACGTTTTGGATCACAAAGCCCTGAAAAAAATCACAGCGACTCGACTCGAGGACACTCCTTCAGGCAATGGCATTGTCCACCTGTCTCTAAACGGATCCCACTAGTTCATGCTAGATAGTGCGGACCCACTAAACAGAGAAGTCATTGACGTGTCATGTTCTTGTCAGGATTTCTGCAGGACAAGGCCAGCACGCTGACAAGGCGCGTGTAAGTCATCCATCATAAGTGTGTCACGCAACACGGCAACTAGTAGTGCTCCTGTGGTGCTCATGGAAAAGGATAAGTTTCATTGCAGTCCCTTTTAAGTTCGTAGTATTACATTATGGTCCTTACAATCAAATTTCTCACCTCCAAGTTAAGCAAAGTCAAGAACTCCTAGACGATTATAACCAAGTAAGATAATTGAGTTCGTTTTTATCTACCTACCAATTTTAAACCCTAATAAAAGTCGAAGAAGAGACATATTTTTTAAAAAACTAAAAATTCCGGACTACATGGCAGTATAAAAAAATACTCATAAATATAAATTATTAATAAAGAAATTAAAATATGACGTCTCTTTTCTTATTTATTTTTTGATTTTTCATTATAGTTTTTATTTTTATTTTCTAATCTCAACACTTATTTTCGAATAATTATTTAATTTATAAGATGGGAAATGGGATTTATTTAAGATTTAATAAGAAGGAGAAGGGTTTAATTGAAATTTAAAATCTAGTTAAAAAATGAATCAGTAAATTGCCGGCAGCTAGAGTTTTTTTTTTTGGAGACTTGAGGAGATTAAACTATATATACCATGATGAAATATTGTGAAAGTTGCAGGGTTGAAAATATAGTTTACCCTGGAAAAACAGTCATGTGCATTTTCCTTTTGAATTTTGTCTGCAGCCAGCAAGCACGCAAGGCTGTTGAATACGGTCAGAAAACCTGACACCTCTTTAAACTCAGTCATAAGGAGATGCCCTATGCTCGTGGCTAATTTAAAGAGGTGGAGCTGCTGCCTTTAGTTTTGTCTTCTGAATTCACTTTTTGAAAGAAACCTCTGCCTCGTTTCTCTCTCTGTTAATGTCCATTAAACTCACAGTCAGGCACACAATCCTGTGTCTGTTCTTATTTTTTGTAGATACACGACAATGGAGGAAAGAGTATCTGAAGAATCAGCGCCGTCGATGAAACTATCTCTTGGGATTGGTGCTGGTGATCTTGATGATGATGATAGACACGTGTTCCCACAGTTAACAGAGACTCAGTTGCATGAGCTTAAACAACAAGCTTTGATATTCAAGTACATAGTAGCTGGTTTTCGAGTGCCTCTTGACCTTGTCGTTCCCATTTGGCATAGTGTTGCTAGCAGCTCTCTTGTTTCGTTTAGTGGTGCTGATATTTACAGGCAATTCCCAAGCTGTAAGTCGTTATTTTTTTCTTTAGTTGTTGTTAAGTCACTAATTTCTTGGGCGAGGCTTGTTTTAATTTCTGGACTTTTCTCGGGGTTTTGAGGTTAGTGGATTTGAGCTTCGCAATGGAGTTTTGGTGACTAGATTTGTTTGTGCTTCTTTAAGCTTGCGCATGCTTAATTCAAGACCTGGGCTTTGTTGGTTTTATGGTGTTAATTGGATTCATTTTTGTTTTATTTGAAAAACTGGTCTTGCTTTAAGGAGATTGTGCTTGTTTGTAATTATTTTTCTTGTTCCAAGGAATGTGATTTAGAATTGTTTCAAGATGCTTTTGCATGCGCAAGCCTTGAAATCTGTTACAATCATCCTTCTGTGGTCCAATGCTTCTGTAACTTGAAAAAAGAAGTTAAGATTAATAGTCCTGCAAAACCTGTTGCGTGTTGGGATGATTTTATGTTTGTTTAGCAGAGGTTGAGGTTTTCTTACTCCATGTAACACCCTTTTGGGGACTCATGCTTTTTTCGAAAAATGATGCGCGGTGGGCATGAAATTTGAATTCTATGTTTGTTTAGGCTAATTTGTTGTAAATTTAAATGAATTTACCTGTATTAATTTGCTTTCTTATGTCAGTTGTAGGATTGAGTCCTCAGGGATTTGATTATAGACAAATGATGGATCCAGAACCTGGGAGGTGTAGAAGGACTGATGGGAAGAAATGGAGGTGTAGCAAGGATGTAGTTGCTGGTCAGAAGTATTGTGAACGCCATATGCATAGAGGCCGTCAACGTTCAAGAAAGCTTGTGGAAGCTTCTCAAACTGCTGCTGATTCTGAAAAATCATCACCACACAATTCAAACAAGAATTCAGACAAGCCAAACTCTCACTCTTTCAATTTAGGCCCAATAACTTCACAGATAAAAGGCCCGCCTCTTGATAATACCCCCACCACCTTAACCACTTGCACCACAAGTAGCAGCTCTGACATTGAAATCAAGGGCATGAGCTTGAACCCTGCTGCTAATGCTGACAGCAAAAACCCCTTCACAACCATGACTACTAGCATTGTTACTGGCTACAAAAACACTGCAACCATGATTGCTAGTGCTGTTCATGTGGACATTACAGCCACTGGTAACGACTACCAGAGTAGCATCAACTTAAAGAGACACTACATTGATGACATAAACAGTAACTGCGGCAACTCTGTTACTTGCGAGGGTATAATCCACAGAAGCTGCAACAACAAAAAAATAAAAAATTCTGGCAGCAAAATATGTCAAGGATTGAACTTCTCCCCGAAGAGTGTTCTTCAAGGTAGTATACATTATGTGAATTGAAATTACTACTGCTACAAGAAGCGATTTTCACTCTAGCTTGTGGATAATTGACTATACTTTTCAAAACAACAAGACATCTTTAATGGCCTGGAAACAGTTAGTTAATTTCTCAGTGAGTTCCATATTGGTTTCCTCACTGATTTTCTCAACATTGTCGTTAAGAGTTTATATCCAACTGAAGAAATTAGGTCTTAGTTTGTAGGCCTTCCATTTCGTGAAAGAATGCTGTGTGTTAGGCGGTGTGGTCTCAAAGGTACTGGTTGCTCTCTAGATGTGACGAGCAATTTATCCCTGCCTCCCTGGAGGCTTCAGTCCACAATCTTGTTAGTGAGTCCATTATAAGTTTAATTTATATTGCTTAAGCAACCTGCTCTGTGCCTTGTATTGAACAATTGTATCATGAATTATTTGCTGGATTTTTTCAACAGTGCTAGATTCGGGGCTCCTTTCAAAATCATTCTTAGAATGACAGTTTGTTTTGTTATGAAGATTGGTTTCATACATTTGTTACTGATGTTTTCAGTTCAAGGTTGCGGCGCCTCACACAATTACATGAATGATGTGGAACTTGAACTGGGAAGGTGTAGAAGAACAGATGGAAAGAAGTGGCGATGCCGTAGGGGTGTTGTAGCTAATCAGAAGTATTGCGAGATGCACATGCACCGAGGCTCTAAGCAGCACATGGAAGCCTCCAAACCTGCTGCAATCCTTGCTACCATCCCTGTTGTCCCTGGGAGTTTTCATTCACATCCTACAACGAACTTGCCGAGTAAAACTGATTACAGAAGCTTAAACACCGATCTCTGTATTTCGATCCCAACAAGTGCTAAACTGATCACAACCATTGATGACACAAGAACTACCAGCAATAGCAGCGACACTACTATAAGCGACACCATGGTTGGTGCCTATCAAAACAAAAACCTTTCTTAGTTTGTTATTTGGATTATGTTGAGTTCAGGTTTTTGGTGTTTTGCCGAGGAAACTAGGATACCTTTTCTCTGTGGTAATGAGAAATTGCGTGCTCAACGAACATCCCATGTTGTAGCTTGTTATATTATTATATCTTGTAACTATGCGTAGCTCGACTAATTGGCTCTTAAATTGTCCACTAGAGATCGAGAAAAATGGTTCTTCGGTGTGCATGAAAAGTCAAATGGATATATTTGTGACTTCAAAACAAAATGGTACAAGGAACGTATCTTCTCCCCGTTTCTGCACAGCAAGGGGCTGTGCAGATACATAATTACGAAAATTTATAGGGATATGGAAGATTCGGCCTCTGTTCTACGATAATTTGCATTAGGGTAATTAAATAATTGCTTCTAGAGTTTATTTTGAGAAATAGGATATTTCCAAAATTAAAAAAGTTATGTGAAAACTCATAACTTGATTTCATGATAAAGTATTATTAGGTGATCTGTTGAAACCCTAAATTGGAAGGAATTTAGAATGTTAGTGACACTAAAACAGAAAAAAAATAAAAATTCGTAGCAGTTTTTTAGTTCTTTCTCTTACATTATCTTCTAACTTTTGGATAATTACTGGAAGTTTATTGTAATTTACTTTTTATTTATTTATTGTAATCTACCCTTTTTTATTATATTTGCCAATTCAATATTTTGTGAGAATCCAACGCACAAAAATTTATCTTATTTTAGTAACTATTTAACTGCATTAATGGCGCAACTTAAAAATTCTTAGGGGGAGACGATAGCCCAACATGGCAAACATAGCGTTCGATACAGATAGCTATTGCACGTTTATGAGGTCATTGACAAGTTTAGGGCGAAGAAACACTTTGACTTGTATAGCTGCATTCTCTGTGATTATAATGGTTTATTTGTTTTCTATTTTCCATTTCCCCCCATCTCTACCAGGATGGAAGCAGAAGCAGATCGGTACTCCCAAATGTCGTCCTTGTAGTGACCAAGCCAGGTTATTAAAGAAAATAACAGTGATGAAGGCGGCGGTTGAGATATACATGGAAGCACAATCCAGCCGCGGGGTCAGAACTATCCTAGACAGGAGACTTCCAAATTTGCCCTGTGAAATGAAGATCGGAGAAAACCGACACACCGAGAGATTCATAACTAGCTATTTCTGCAATCTGACATATTTATGAGCTTGTCATACGGAGCTTGAATGCTCACATCACACATCTGCAATTAATTCAAGTTATACTATGTGATCAAAGCTACAGGAGGTGTAAGAGAAGAATAGACATTAATCTCATCCTATCCAGACAACTGATATCAGCCACATGATACAAAAATATATTAACTATTAAAAATTTATTTATTTATTTTTATAAACAAAATGTATGTACAAATTTGTGCATTTCAGTATTTCTGGAATTTACATTGCTTCTTACAATTGAACTGTTTGTTCGCAAGGCTGATCTTACAGGAGTGATACAAGGAATCACACTCCATAGAGGAGATGATATTCTGAAATGCATCATGAGCATAATGCAGCAACACAAAGGGATTAAAAAGAATCATCAAATGCAGGTGTCTTTCTTGCGAGTAGTTGACAGGTAAAAGTTGACGCGAGAAGCGCTGAATCTAGTTCATGTTGTGACAGGAAGTCAGTTGGAGCCAAATTCCTCGTTCCATTGTTCAAGGTCTTCCCACTTGCTTTTGCTTAAGCTGGGTCTAATTACAGTCAATGCCTTCTGAAAGTCTTCATATCTGAGTGGTCTTACCTAATCAAGCAAACACCACGTAACATCAAATTTACTCAAAATCTAGATACTATCAGTGATAGATCTAACTTGAGAAATATATTTTACTCAATATCTTAAACCTACAGGCAATTTAGAAAGACCGAGCCATAACTTCAGAATATCTCTCAACTGCAGTCTATCCACACACACACCGGGAAAAAAAACATGTGAGAATGAAGTGTTTTGGGCTTGCACTCAAGAAGTTGCGGGCTAAGGTTAGGAGGTGCCCCAGGAGTGAAACGTTTTCATCTGGAGATGTTTCAGGAACCCTATTTCAGAGGAACTATGCTTGAATAAATAGCATTTAGAGAGGGGGGAAAGGATTACGGACTTCATAGTTTGGACAAAAAAGAGGGCAATTGAAAAGGCTGTGGAAACCAAGTTTTGGGCATGACAGTTTAAAATCCACTCATCTTAGTTCTTTTAATAGCTTTGAATTAAAATCAAATGCTCATTCTAAAACAAGGGATATCCGCCAGTGTTAATAAGCAAACCCACTTCATTCATATAAAAAGAAAGTAAACCAACTTCAGTTTTTAGCAATACTGATGATTATGGTTTGAAGGTCATGATATAGTATTGGATTTAAATCTACCAATGACATTCAACACATGATCGCCTAAGATTATTTATGGCTAATTTACCAGATCATAAAAAGAGAAAAAGACCATGTTTTTAGCTGGATTACCTGATTTGCCTTGACAGTGAGAATGTTTGCACCAAGCTCCCTAATTGGCATCATTGCTGCCTCTTCACACAAGGCTTGTAAATCACTTCCAGAATATCCTATAAATTAGAGTTAAAAGGATTGAGATACAAGTTTGACAGTTTTATTCACTGTCATTGTACAGGTCCTCTAAATGGCATGCATGCATATATTGACTGTAGCCCAGCTAAAAATGGAAAAAGTAAATCCCTATAAAAAGGGCTGAAGAAAATGAAAGAAAACCCAATGAAGAAGATTGGACAATAGAAAATGAAACAGTTGTCAAATCTCAATCTTATTTCTCCTAAAAATGGTGCCTCAAATACACATCATGTGTACTAAGAAGGCATACCAGCCTTAAAAGAGTCTTGAGCTAACAAAACCTGAAAGAGTCTCCAGTTTAAAGGGAAATAAAATCCTACTAAAACAAAATCCTAAATAGTTCACTCCAAATTAATTATAAATTTTCTAAATGAAGCAACAAAATTCTAAGACTGAAGAAGTACCATTAAAAACTCAATGGTTGATTTCCTCAATTGCATCAACCCTCTAAATGGCTCACATACATTGACTGTCAACCATTTATAATAAACATACAACAGCTAAAGATGCAGAAAATATCATGGCCATACAATAAATGCAATATTCAATATGCTTTACGGTTACTGATTATCTTACCTTCTGTCTCTCTAACAAGTCTTTCAAGGTCTCCACCTGTCACACATGGTAAGCTGTAAATTATCACACTTAAGTCAAACAGACACCAACCATGATGCATATAAATATGATTTTCCAATGCAATGTTTTTGCTGCATCATCTACACTTTGGCAACAAAAGCTGGAGATGCAGAAAAAAGGTCGATGCTCAACAAAGTTGATTACAATTGAAGGTTGGTTGCACAAAAGAAACATACATTGAAGGGTGCCAAAAAGAAGGGGGACAACATGAATTTTCTGATAAATTATAAAATGTCTTCAGAAAATAAAAGTAAAAATAGCTAGTGTGCAAAAAAGGGTTGAGGTTGCCCAATTCAAGGAGTAAAGGCACAACATGAGCAGGACCAACATATTCTTAAAGCATGGTATGAAAGGGCATGGTGCCTATTAAAAAAAAAAGACCATCGACAACATGAATTAGAGAGAGAGCACTCACATACCTGGTAAGGAAAATGCTTGGCCCTTGAGTTTATGTTTCAAAAGAAGCCTCCTAACATTTCCATCCGGTAAAGGTACATATATTCTTTTTACCTGTTCAGGATTTAACGTCAAACTTAGTCACAAAAGTTAAATAAACTAAATTTAGGAGAGAAAATTGACTAAATTCATATAAGCAACATATGAAGATTTTGTCCAAAAAGGAAGAAGAATCCAAACGAAAAAATGGCATGATCTAATTTCTACCAGGACTGGTTGCTACCTTTTGCAATAAACAACACACTTTTAAAACAAAAGCAAAGTACTGATGAATTAGATTGTAGTGGAAGTGCTGAGGCACTTTCTCAATGCACAGAGAGTAGGCCATAGTCAGTTACAGAGGTGGTTTATGTTCAACCCATTTAACAAGACCAGACCTAACTAGAAAAATCTTAACCTGATACCACCAAAATACATACCAAATAGACAGATATCTTCTCTCAATCCATGAAATCAAGAATGTAGTTATCAGAATTTCTGGCATAAATGCATAAGCTCATATTATTGGATGGAACTATCTAGGCAACATTAGGTCAGATGCAGCAACATTGAGGGGAAAGGGCACTTAATTGGACAAACAAATTGATTGCCTCAATCTTTGATGTTTGGATTACAATAGACCTGAATGATACAGGTAGAAACCAAGCCTTCTCTAAGACCACATCACTGGGAACGCACTTGATCATGAATGCCCAGGATCAAATTATTTTTAACAGTCATGCCTTGGTAACATTGGGCCAAACAGTGCCAAGATCAAGAAAAAAGGTGTTTCATTGAAAAGAAAAGTATTATCCATCTCATTTAAATCAAGCTGCAGCAAATTCATGGGACATGATACTGACCAATCTCCTAAGAACTGCATCATCCAATTCCTGTGGCTTGTTGGTAGCACCTGCATTAGAATTTCACAAGGATCTTAAATCATGTAACCAGAATGCCTATCACAACTATTTGGAGCCAACATCACATGTCATCTAAGATTTTGCAAGGAGAATGAAAAATTAACTGGATATCAGTTTGGTGTTGAGTTCTGTAGAATGACTCATGCTATTGAACAAGGACAGATGTACTTGTTTCTTAGGAAAACAAATATTTATGGTTAGGAGTGATCGATAGAAAAGTAAATGAAGCAATCACTTCATGAAAGTTCCATAAACTTCAACAAGAGCGTAATATGAAAAGTAATGAGAAATGCTGAGCCAAAGAAATTGAATTTTACAGCTTGTTCCCTTGATTGCAAATTTTCGGTAGACCAAGGAGTTTGACCAGTCACTTTAATTGATCAATATCATTTGGAAAATGCAGCAGACACCATGACTACAAAGACAGGGTTCGAACTAGAAGTTGGAGCAGATGTCAACACAGCCTCCATGAAAACAATATGGAAGTGAAGTTAACCAACCCAGCTGCTAAGAGCCACAACTGGATTACATAAAGCTTACCAATTACAATCACTAAATCATTAGGATTAGAGGTCACGCCATCAAATTGTATTAGAAATTCAGACTTCAATCTTCGGCTTGCATCATTCTCATTAGCCAACCTTGTCGACATAATACTGTCAATCTATTAACAAGCAGGATAAATGGAATCATTATATCTGCGTAAAAATAAGAGACTGGCCTTACCCTATAAAAAAGAGAGTAAATAACAAATGCGAGCGAAACATGCCCTATAAAAAAGAGAGTGAATAACAATTGCGAGCGAAACACAACCTAATTTTTTGCCAACATTTAGTGTGCCACCAGAGACTAAGAAGGGTAAAATAAAATATAAATTACAAAAAATAATGAACTTAAAAACAAAACCTTAAATTGAAAATTTAAAAAGAATCAAGCTTGAAGAGCAACTAGGATGATGGTGGTGTACTGGTAGTGGTGAGAAAAAGAAAGCCAAATGTAAGCAGAAATTCATTTTAAATCAAGTCGCAGCAGTGACAGTACAGCTGTCCAAAAGGAACCAGTCATTGATGCAAAGCGCAGCAGAAAACCGCACCACAAATTTCGTATATAATAAAATAACCATAGATACTACCAAGTTGCAATACCAAAAGGATAAGAGTTGCAATATCAATTGTATAATCTACTAAATAATCAAATATCAGCCAACTACTTTAGTCAACCCATTATTCTTGACATACATAAATGCAAGCAACACTAATTGTACAGCAGAATGAAACAAGAGAAGCATGACTTCAGTTGGAATTGACCCTCATAAAACAGTTTGCAGAAAAAGTAGCATACTTCATCCATGAAAATCACAGATGGCTGTCTGGATACAGCAACCATAAAAAGAGTACGAACAAGCTTTTCAGCCTCTCCCACCTAATTCATCACAAGTAAAAACTCATTAGATATTCTTTAAAAGGACACGAAGAGTCAAGAACGTAAGGCACAATGCTCCCCCCCCCGGTTTTAATAAGGAAAAAAGAAAGAAAGAATAGTACCCATTTTGATGTTAGGGAAGATGCTGAAACATTAAAGAATGTAGCTTCTGACTCTGAAGCAACCGCTTTGGCAAGCATGGTTTTCCCATTGCCAGGTGGACCAAAGAGAAGCAATCCTGAATAAGAAAGACCAAGAGTTATTATTGATGAAATAATCTCAATATATAAATCTTTGTTACCTCTAGCAGGTCTCCGAAGGCCAGTGAACAAGTCTCTTCTCCTAGTTGGCAAAATAACCATTTCCATCAAACTTTGTTTTGCCTTCTCAAGTCCAGCTGAAAATGATTTACATGACTAAGTCTAAAATGTAAAAGTTAAAGAAGTTGCAAACAGAAACAATGAAAGAAATTAATTGTCACAAGTCCTTACCTACATCTTCCCATTTGACACGAGGACTTTTATCCACTATTGCTTTGTCTATCATTTCAATCAATTTTGCATCATATCCATCACCAGAATCTTGCCTTGGTTTCGAGGTTATAGCTTTATCAGTCTGATTCTTGATCACTGGATTGTTTCTGGAGGAATGAGCTGATTTTTGTGACAGGTCTTGTCTAAAATTTGATGTTGGTGGTGAAACTGCAGCAGTGTGCGCATGAGTTAAGGTGCTCTGCGAATATTTTGAGAATTGCAACGTAATCAACATCACTTAGAAACCCAAAACATCCAAAATTTTCTGATAATTTCTTCAAAAAGAAAACGATAAGCTTGTTGAGAATCAAAACAACAATAAAAACCAAGGAGAACAATGATGGAAGAACCCCTGCAAAATTAGATATATAGTTGCACGTTCCATCGAAACCTGGAATAGTCTTTCTTACAAATCTACTTGGCTGTTTCTAAGTAAAATCTTATCTGAAAAACAGGAACAGTTCTGGTTATCGTCAGTCACTATTATGGATTGATTCCAGGTAAAGATTTAAGTTCAAAAAAGAATTTGAGTGAAGCTACCTAGGCTAACTGAAACAGAACTACCTATTCCGTTCATTACCTGTAGAGAATTGGCAATTTTCCAAGGAAAAAAATAGTTCAGCATTTGCATTTTTCTTTCTGCTCGAACAATTACACACAGTGATTTTACTTGGCATCCATACATAAACTTGTGAAGCTGAACTTTTTATATTGTAAACGACTGCAAGAAGATATCTATTTCTTGAATAGGGAGTTTCCACATATCCATACTAAATTCCCTTAACAATAATCGTAGAACATACAGACTTTCAGTATACATAAAAACCTAAAATTCCTAAATACACATTGTCAGAAGTTTTAAAAGCAAGCAGCACCTAGAGGTTTTGGTATAGTAAGAAAGAATTCCAAAGTTCAATACCACCAGGCTACAAACAAAATCCTGCCCTCATTCGAACCATAAGAAACCAACCCCCTTCACTAGATGTTCAGTCAGTCTATAGAAAATATCAAAAACAATAAATAATAATAAAAAAAGATTACTTCTTTTTAAAGATAAACTTACAATGGAGCCTAACCAAACCATACCTTACTCGTTGAAGTGCCAGCTGATAAAAAAAAACAAGAGAAAAAAGGTATCAATATCATCACTCTACACCAACCATTTCAATTATCAGACATTGTTTTGTTCTTTTTTTTAAAGAAAAAGAGCCTGCTATAATCAATTCATGCTAGATTGATTACCTGCTCGCCGGTTTAAAACCTGTAGTCTCTCAGAAACTTGACCTTGCCATTTGGATATTTTTTGTCGATACGATTTCACCTTCTCTAGCTCTCTGTTTTAAAGAATAAAAAACCCAACGGTTATTAGCTACAAAAAAAAAAAAAACAATCAGGTCAATTAAATTTTCTAAATTGAAATTACCTCGAGCTAATATAAGAAGGCGAAGGTGTAGAGGCAGCTTCGATCAGAATCCGTTGAGCTTTTCTGTAATAAACAATGGCGTCATCAACTAATCCCCATTCTTCAGATCTAACGGCTTTAGCGATCTCTTCTGTGGCTAGATCGAAGTATCCTTTCAGTTTGTACGCGATTCGTTCGTTCGGAACCCCAGTTCCAGGATCCATGCCGTCCATTGGAGTAGAGGTGGACGTAGAGTTAGAATTTTGGTGTTGTGATAGTGATTCTTCTTCAGGAACCGAGAAGATTGAACTTAACGAGTCGATTATGCCTTTCAAGAAGCTCATTTCCATAAGAAGAAGCCGGTACGAAGAGAAAAAAAAGAAGACAACACAGATTCGAGAAGAGAATTAATTAATGGGCCGGCTCTGGTCAAAATGAATGAAAAAACATTTAATCTATGGGCTTCAGGATAAGGACTGGTTATGTATGGCCCAAGTTTCCACTTGGACCTTAAAAGTTAAAAGGCAAGCCGTCTCAGCCTGCAATAGTCTAATGGGTTTGTATGCACATGCCCAGCTTTTGTCAGAAGTAGTGATTGGCAAATTGGTTATTGGGTCGGGTTATGCCGTTGGATCGGGTCTTGCTGGAACCGAACAGTCTGCTAGGGTTCGGTAGAGGGCCTCTATTCCCAACCTGAATCACCATTCAGATCCGTCATATTTCATGTCTGTGTCTTCCCTGAGTTTTATGCGCGCACAATTTGTTGAGTGAAAACATTCTGAGACTTTTGGTTTTTCTCTCGCTTGCTGGCTGGCCCTCGGACATGTCTTGGAGAATATTTTGCTTGCTGACAGATGAAGATAGTATCAGCGGCCCTTGTTCGCTTCTTCCTTCCCCTTCAAATTGGCTGATGACACAAGAAAAGTAATATGGAATAAAAATTGCAATGGTTTTGCTACAAGAAAAATACAGTAAGCTAACCTTTTGTTTTATTATTTTCTCTTGTATATATTATTAATTTTAAAGTGATTTTATACAGCGCTATAACATTTTTTTGTATTATTAACGTGAATATTCGAGTTAATTTTATATATCTCGACTAATTTTATAGGTTAAATTAACGACCAAGTCTAACTAAATTAATACAAGTCTAACTAGATTTTAAATTTTAGCATGAATTTTATTTTCTTACTGATTATTATTGATAAATTACTTTTAAATACTAATGAATGTTGTTTATGTTTACACTTGCTCTACTACTTTTAAAATATCCACAAATAATTAATAATAAAATTCATGAAAAATAAAAGATTATATTAGATGAAGTAAGTACCACAACCAACAATGGATTTCCCATTGCTAAATACCAAATCAACAATGATTTTTTTTTTTAATTTGGAATACACACGTGTGTTATTTTAAATTAGTGACATAGAAACTCATTGTTGATTTTTGTTGTTGAGCAGCAATGATTGTTTCATTGCTGGTCAATCAGTAACCACAAATATTACTCGTTGCTAATTTTGCCAATAATATATTATAGTTTTAATCGCAACAAATTTGCATGTTGCTGATAATATCATTTTTTAGTAACTTGATATTCATCATCATATATTGATGATTTTTTTTTTTACTTTTACATAAATTGTTATTATTATCAATTATTTTCTTGAATAACCTGATGTTGAAGGTGTTCCAGTGGGCAAGTAGATATTCTAGGAAATTAAAGTTGTCATCCAAGGTTGCCCTAATCAAAGACTATTTAAAAAATATATACCTGATGTTGTCTTAAAAAATCTTATAAGATGTTTATAATAAAACTCATGTGGGTGAATAAATTGATTGATCACTTGTTATTATAATCTGTTTGAAACTCCTTTGCTTAGATTACCAAGATTGGTGTAGCTTGGTGTTTGAGGCCCTGAAGCAACTCTAATGATAAAAGTCATTTCAGGGAGTAAAATCTCTAAAATGATTTTTTAAATAGTATATATATGAATTTTTTATTGATATGTACTCCAATGGTAAAAGCTATACTGGATAACTATTTTTTTATATTATATTTTAAATATAGTGCAATTATTTGTATTTAGTTTAATTATGTAATTAATTATACAACTAATACAATTAAATAATTACTTTTAAAAAACTATCCAATAATATAATTATTAATTTTTTTAATTATACTTAAATTAAAAAAAATTAAAAACCCCGCAACAATTTAAATTTGAAATTTTAAAATATTAAAAAATTACATCAAAATTTCATCTGCCATCAACTTTTAAACAATAATTGTGAAGTATATGGCACACCAGATTACATTAAGATAAACAAAATATGACTTTTTAGTTTCAAGTTGCTATAATAGCAACTCGTGTAGAGAAAACTATTTTTACCTATCCAAATAGCTTCACTATTAGAGTAAAAAAAATTGCTATAAAATACTAAAAATATATTATTTTATTTTTACCTTAGTCAAAAAAATTGCTATAAAATATACTTAAGTAAGTATTTTTGTAGAGAGAGAGCAATGATATTTTTGAAGAGAGATGCTCTGAAAATATACATGTACTAAAGAACAAAAGAGATTAAAAACCCTTACTCGGGTGGTTCATGATCTTTATATCTCCTGTTGTTTTGTCGGGGTAGAGGAATTAAGAAATAATCTCTTTATAATTCATGCAAAAATTTATGGAGGTGTGATATTAGATTTAAGCATTGTGTTTGAATTCACAGACATAGTGGATCCAACCTCACATTAAGAGAGCAAGAAATGGCTAACCATGCCTAAGGTGCGATCGTGAAAAATCCTAATAACTCGACACGTGGGGGCAATATATGCCAACCTAAACATTGGGTTTGGTAGGCACCAAGCCTAAAAAAGAAATGAGTCTGCAATCATATCACGTCCACCCTGACAGACCTGACATCTTGTTCAAGCCCAACATACTTGGATCTGGTAGTGTGTTAGGCCTAGTGTGTGCTTATGAACGCTCGGGAAATTCACACCCCGTGTTTTCCTCGATACAATATTTTTTGAAAACTCACTGATAAATTGTTATCAATACCCTTCAGAAGTGTGTTTGGTTAATATCATGATAAATTCCGCAGAAAATATAACTTAATCACATGAATTATTACTTATTACGATGCATATTTAAACTTCTTACCCTCCAATTACTTAACGTAGAAGGTGTTGATTCATTCATATACAAAAGCAATCGTGCCTAGCCATTTCAAATCTATATATTATAATATAGTTGCTGCAGTAGAAAAATAATACAATAAAAGCTATTACTTGAAGGGAAAGTCATCTTATCCTATTAGATTAAGAGGACAGTAGTCATGGCTTTGAATTATTAGCATCGAGCGACTCAAACTTATCTGATGATCAGTGTAGTGTCATCAAACTCTGACTTAGTATTCGTAATTTAGCGATTATATCCTGGACCTTACTGTTTCAATTAGTTGAAAAGATCATAAATATTTGTTTACGAGCAGCTGTTTCCTTCATTTCACTTTCAATGACGTAACATAAGATTTCTGATGATAGGTATATTTATAGACAGCTTGATCTAGACAAATTCTCACAACAAGAAATGGGCATTCTCTTCACCATCTTCACCTTCACAGCAACAGTACTTCTTCTTATCATCATAACCTTCTTGTATCTCACATTTCAAATCTACTCAGGAAAATCCATCAAGAACCCCAGCTACCCACCAGTAGATGGCACAATATTTAGCCAACTTTTCTACTTCAACAGGCTCTATGACCACCAAACTGAAGTTGCCAGGAAACATAAGACTTTCCGGCTTCTTGCTCCAGGCCAAAGTGAATTGTACACAACTGACATAAGGAACATACAGCATGTATTAAAAACAAAATTTTACAATTACACAAAAGGTAAGTATAATCAAGATATTGTAACTGATCTTTTTGGTAATGGTATATTTGCTGTTGACGGAGACAAATGGAGGCAGCAGAGGAAGCTTGCTAGCTTTGAGTTCTCGACGAGAGTTCTTAGAGATTTTAGCTGCTCTGTGTTCAGAAGAAATGCTGCTAAACTTGTCAGAGTTATCTCCGAGATGGCTACTGTTGATCAGATTTTCGATATGCAAGTAAGTTCGAACAGTTATATTTCAAAGTACGAAGAAGTAAATGTTTTTCTATTGCTCTGAAATCTTACGGTTTTAGTCCACACGAACCGGACCATATAGTAACGTTCTGAAATTGTGACCATTTTCAATGTGTGGGTTTGTCTTCGTAAGCCAAACAGGTTCTCCGTAGTTTTTTTTTTTTTTAATTAACAGGTATTATTTATTTTCTATTGATATAACACAGAAAAGAACACTTTATCTGATCTGGTATTTCCTATTGGCAGGATACACTGATGAGATGCACTTTGGATTCTATATTCAAAGTTGGGTTCGGAGTGGAACTGAATTGCTTGGAGGGGTCAAGCAAAGAGGGAACCGAATTTATGAAGGCCTTCGATGATTCAAATGCCCTAGTCTATTGGCGCTATGTAGATCCATTGTGGAAACTGAAAAGGTACTTCAACATTGGCTCTGAAGCTTCCCTTAAGAAGAACATCAAAATCATTGATGCTTTCGTGACCAACCTGATCAGAACAAAGAGAAAACTACTTGCCGAAGAACGACTTTGTGTAAGTGTTTCTAGTTCTGGACAATTCCTTTTAGTGAATTTAAAGAACATTTACTTGTTCAAGAACTGACCGACATGTATTGGCAATTGAAGAATGACAAGGAGGATATACTGTCAAGGTTTCTGGTGGAGAGCAGGAAAGATCCTGAGGAAATGAATGACAAATATCTGAGGGATATAATTCTTAATTTTATTATCGCAGGCAAAGATACCAGTGCAAATACCCTGTCATGGTTCTTCTACATGCTTTGCAGGAACCCGCTAATCCAGGAAAAAGTCGCCCAAGAAGTGAGACATGTCACAAGTAGTCAAGATGACGTGGTAAATGTTGAAGAGTTCACTGCAAACATAACAGACACAACACTTGAGCATATGCATTATCTTCACGCAGCTTTGACAGAGACCTTGAGGTTATACCCTGCTGTTCCTTTGGTAAATCTACAGAGAACTCATGGACTTAAAATTCCTTAAACTATATATATGTATGAGGTATTGGTTGTTTTATAGACATGCTAGTAACATGGTTTTTTGGTGTCAAGGACGGGAGGTGTGCAGAAGTGGACGACATTCTTCCTGATGGGTTTAGAATGAAAAAGGGTGATGGGCTATACTACATGGCATATGCCATGGGAAGGATGCCTTACATTTGGGGAGAGGATGCCGAGGATTTTCGTCCAGAAAGATGGCTCAACAATGGGGTTTTCCAGCCTGAATCGCCATTCAAGTTCATAGCATTTCATGTTTGTATCTTCTGTTCTTTTGTTGCCTACATAATGTGTCAACCAATTTCCAAAGTTGATGGCTGTCCCCTTGCAGGCAGGTCCTCGGATGTGTCTGGGAAAAGACTTCGCGTACCGGCAGATGAAGATAGTATCGATAGCCCTTCTTCGGTTTTTCCGCTTCAAATTAGCTGACGACACGAGAAAAATAACATACAGGACAATGTTCACACTTCACATTGATGGAAGTCTGCATCTTCGTGCAATTCGAAGGACCAGGTCATGAGCATAAAATATGTCAAGCAAATAATTATGGTAGCTGCAGCTGCCGCACGAATTTACCTTATAATCGTTATCAAGCTTGTGAAAAAGACGACTGCTCTTTTTTTCCCGTTCATGTCCTTTTTCTTGCTTTCAAGTCCAAAAGTTACAGCGAAAGAATGTTTCTAGAGTGAACTTATAGCTATGTTACGTATTTATTGAATATGCTTATAAAATTAATATTTTATATATAAATCATGTATTAAAGTATTCATTCAGTACAATAACACATTCGATAAATATACACTCTATAAAGGTATTTATGTTATATATAAAAAGACTGAATTTATTCACTCGATTTTTTTTTTAGATTAGTGTTGATGAATCTTTCATACGCTAGGTATGAAAATTATTAGACTTAAAATGAAACTCGTCCAAATCTAATATATATATATATATATATATATATATATATATATATATATATATATATATATATATATATTTGTTTTAATATAATATGATATAAAACACACATGTAAATAATAGTTATTATTTTACATCAATATATATTTCAAACATAAATGGTAATGTTTATTTCGTATTAATTGATAAATAATAATAAATAAACAATTATTGATGGAGAATTTGTAAATATTTAAATTTATTATTTAATAAATAATAAATAAAAAAAGTGAAATCAAACCGATGATCTTATCAGATGTAAATTTATGAGATTCCGAAGCCACCAGCCAACAAACGTAGCGCCCCGCTAAGATGACGAGTTGCCAACGTTTACCAGCTATCACCCTGTAAAGATTTAAATAAGGCAAGGAAGAGAAAATCAATGAAGAGAGAGGACTGCGTCGCGGAAAATATATTGGAGGGGGTAATACGGTGACTTCAAGTTTTGTTAGTTTATGAATCTAGATGTGATTTTTTTTCCTTCAATTTTTCTATTATTATATAAATATTGTTAAATAGGAATAGCATTCAATTTTCCAAATTTAACCCAATCACTTTCCTTCCATGACTCCACTCCTACTGGACCGGACCCATTTAAATTTCAACAACAGCTTCCTCTGAACATTTTTATATTTTATTGTTTCAGTATCTCAAAATTCCTTGATTTACAGGATGCGAAGATTTGCTTTTCTGATGACACTCTACCAGATGGCTTTAATGTGAGAAAGGCAGATATGGTGTCTTACCAACCTTATGCAAATGGCAGGATGAAGTTCGTATGGGGCGATGACGCTGAGGAATACAAGCCTGAAAGGAGGCTTAATTAAGGATGACGTGTTTCAGCCTGAGAGCCCTTTCAAGTTTACAGCATTCCAGGTTAGCTGAAATAAAGACTGGCCTAATTCACTTTATTATAATTTTTCTTCTTCCTTTGATGTGCAAATTATTAAGATCGAATCATCATTAAGATCTGCTGTCTGTGCTGGCTCAGCTCAAGTTTATGGACTTCCAATCCCATTGACCAAATGACTAACATCAGGCCTTCTGCTGGTTAACAGGCAGGGCCACGGATATGTCTTGGGAAGGAATTTGCTTACCGGTAGATGAAGAATTTTGCGGCTGTCTTGGTGGGTTGTTTCATTTTTAAACTTGCTGATGAAAAGAAAGCAGTCAATCACAGGACGATGATTAATCTTCATGTTGATGGAGGCTTCCATGTTTATGCCATCCACAGACACAGTACTTAGCTCATTACATCTGTTGTGAGGTTAAGCAATGTTTTCCTGGAAAAGCAAAGACTTGCAAAATCACAGTATTTATATGGATCTGTGGGGAAAACAAATCCATGTTTGTTCAAGGAACTGGCCTTCAAGGCCCTAATGGTCTGATTTAAAGGTGGATTTGGATACAAATCCATTACTATTAGGCACAGTAATTCCAGCGTTTATTGTCCTCCGTAAGATGAATCCTTGTACCATCCTGTTCAAACTAGAGAAAAAAAACCTACAAGGGCCATAATAGATTGATATCCGCCACTAAGTCCTTGGCAAGTCTAATGCATTAACCCGTAGCCTTATGATTCTGCCCACAGCATTTATAAGGACCACATGCCCCCTAACAAAAATCCTACCGTCGACCCAAAATTCTTGGAAACAAAGTGTCGACCACCTGACCACAAAACATCAGGTCCGAGTATTGCACTCGAAACAAATAGCTTGCATTTCATAAAATTAAATGCAGACATAAACAGCTGTCATCAAGTAGCTTTCATTGCAAAAATTAGGTTGGTCACAGGTACTACCATTACAGAAATCACATTAACTTCCCGAGTAAAAGGTTTTCCTGCAAAAAGAAGATAAAAAGACGAGACCCATGGCTCATACTTGAAACATCCCAGAGAGAGTCTGGCAGGCGCACATCATGACTTAGATGCAGAACTAACATACTCAGTATCTAGCTCCTTCCTCACGAGTGGGAGCACTCTACTCAGCAAACCCTTATTCCCAAACACAGTTGTGATCAGTTACATGGACGATTTCCCTACTCTATTCTGCTTTAGCCAACTTTCTACATCTTTCACGGTGGTATCTGTATCCAATTCTAAAGCAATTTTAGCAAAACAAGGGTGTAAAACAGTCGTAATGACGAAAATTCCAAGACTAATTCCTAAGAGCTTAAGCATATCATAACTAATTTTTAGATCAAATTTATTTTTTTAAGCAATATAAATTATAAATGGTGTTGAGAAAGCACTGTAGCTCCCCACATATTGTATTGTTGATTGCAATAGTATTTTTCCGCTACAATGTTTTTTTCCCTAATTTTTACTTCTTCTTATTTTTACTTTTTTTTCCTTATCATGTTTATTTTTTTATCTTATTATGTTTTTTTTTCCCAAAACATTTTTTTGCCCATTATATTTTTTATTATTTTTTTCTTTTTTCACTTATATTTTTTTTTGTTTTTTTAACCGGGGTGTCTTAAGCACACTACGATTAATTCACATATCTAATTTTTTTGATAACCAGGGTGTTCAGACCAACTTATGTGTACCATGACAATCTCTGGACCCATATTTTTTTTAAAAGTTTTTGCCGCTAATACTTTTTTTTCTTATACTTTTATTTGGTCCATCTATATTTTTTTTTTATAACTAGAATCTCCAGACCAGTTTAAGCACACCATGACTAATTTCTAAGCTGAATTTTTTAAAAAATAATATGAATTGCTATAGTGCTTTCACACTTATATATTTTTTTTCTTTCATTTATTCATTTTTTTTTTATAGCTATGGTCTCTCAACCAACTTAAGCTTATATATCCTTATAAGATAAAATCCAAAAGTTGGCTATAAGGGTGTATTGATAATTTATTAATTTTTAATTATATTTTATGTAGTAGTGTTGTGGGCGTGTCTTCAAGCACGGCGTCAATTTTAGAGCTCATGCACATTTAGGATAGTGCATGCAGTGTCATTGAATTTCTAAAAATATATAATAGTTTTTTATATATTCATTTTATTATGTAAAATGTGTTTAAAATAATATCATAGTATCAGAGGTATTTTTAAATTTTTTTCATTTATGTGCACAATACAATAATTATAATACCTTTAAATAACACAAAAACCAAGAATTGTTAGTGGGCGTGTCCTGATAATTTGACTTTTTCAGTGCATAGTAAAATAACTTTGTAGCCTCAAATAAGACAAAACAAAAGAGTCACATGTGGTAGTGTTTCAAATATTTCATGTTTAACTATACATGCATAAAAAAGAGTTTCACTCTTATTTTATACCACCAAAGTTAAACTTACTATGTTTTTTAATGCGAGTTGCATTTAATACAAATAAAAATAACAATAAAAATTAAAAATCTAAACAAAGAGTAAAGGTGTATAGATACAAATAAAAAATTTTAAACTATCTTAGAAGGATAAAAAAAATCAAGGGATTGATATTAAATTAAAAAAAATAAAAAATCAAAATCAAAATATAAAAAATAAAACTGTGTATTAAATTTAGAAAAAAAATATTTAATCCCTAAAACGAATCACGGGTTTACGGCTCGTTAGATTCAAACTGAAACTCGTACGAATCTAATATAAAATATATATCATTAAACCACCCGACAAAGGTAATTTATAGCGCCCCGCTAATCTAATAGATGGCAACGTTTACCAACCCCCCATGTGAAGATTTAAATTAAAAATATATTTAAGTACTGAGTGGACAAGGCAAGGAAGAGAATCAATGAAGAGAGAGGTCGTCGTCGAGGAAAATATATTGGAGGGGGTAATACGGTGTCTTCAAGTTTTGATAAATATTGTTAAATAGGAATAGCATTGAAATTTTTCCTTCCATTTTTCTTATTATATAAGTATTGTTAAACAGGAATAGCAGTGAATTTTCCAAATTTAACCCTATTACTATCCTTCCATTACTCCACTCCTACTGGACTGGATCCATTTACATATCAACAGCCGCCTTCCTTGTTTCCTGAAGTGTTAGAACATGGCCTCTGTTGATTTTCTCTCTTACCAGTTCACCTTCTCGGCTTTAGTTCTAATCCTATCTGTGCTCGTAGCTCAACACTTGATTAGAAAGTTGAGCAAAAAGCAGGAAAAACACAAGTACCATCCAGTTGGTGGCACGGTGTTTAACCAACTTCTCCACTTCAACAGGTTGCATCATTACATGACAAATCTTGCTGGGAAGTACAAGACTTACAGGCTGATCGCCCCTTTCAGAAGTGAGGTTTACACTGCTGATCCTGTAAATGTTGAGTACATACTCAAAACCAACTTCGAAAATTATGGCAAGGTATTTATTTCTCCTTGCTGTGATCAATTTCGTCAACCTCAGTAGCAATAGTTTGGCTCGTGTTTTACGATGTGAATTGTGTAAAATTAGCTTGATGAACTCAATACCCAGTTTTGGATATTATCAAAAACTTTGCCGGTACGACGAGAATTTGAGGGGTTGGTTTTGACTGTTCACTTTCCATCAATTTTTAGATTCCAATGGCTGAAAGGGTAATGGTTTGGCTTACTCAAACTTTGTGCAGGGGGACCATAATTACGACAATTTAAGTGGGTTACTAGGTGATGGTATTTTCACTGTTGACGGTGACAAATGGCGCCAGCAAAGAAAGGTTTCGAGCTATGAGTTCTCCACAAAGGTTTTGAGGGACTTTAGCAGTGTGATCTTCAGGAAGAATGTGGCAAAACTAGCTAATATAGTGTCTGAAGCTGCAAAAGCTAACCATTCAATGGACATACAGGTTAGTCTTTGATCCATTGTAACAGAGTAAACGTGATGAACTGATTTTCGGAGTACTTGACCTTCTAAGCTTTACTGGTTGTGCAGGATCTGTTTATGAAATCAACCTTAGATTCGATATTCAAAGTTGCATTTGGGGTTGAGCTAGACAGCATGTGTGGATCAAATGAAGAAGGTGTCAAATTTACCCGAGCTTTTGATGATGCGAGTGCATCGACCCTTTGGCGATATGTTGATGTGTTCTGGAAAATCAAGAGGTTTTTGAATATTGGATCGGAAGCTGCACTGAAGAAAAACGTCAAAGTGGTTAATGATTTTGTGTATAAACTAATCAATAAAAAAATTGAGCTGATGCGTAACTCAGAAGAAGTTTCTTCTGTGAGTATCTCTCCTTCAAACTAATATTTCTCATAGATTGCAGAGGCATGGATTTTATTTGATCTTATATGGAAAATGCAGCTAAAGAAAGATGACATTTTATCAAGGTTCCTGCAAGTGAACGAGAATGATCCAACATACTTACGGGACATAATTCTCAACTTTGTGATTGCTGGAAAAGACACAACAGCAGCTGCTCTATCTTGGTTCATCTACATGTTGTGCAAGCATCCAGCTATTCAGAATAAGATTGCACAAGAAGTAAGGGAAGCAACTGGAGTGAAAGAGATAACAGATTTTGCAGAATTTGCAGCCAGTATTAAAGAAGAAGCTCTAGAAAAGATGCACTATCTCCATGCAGCAATTTCTGAAACTCTTAGATTGTATCCATCTGTGCCTGTGGTAAGAAGAAATTATGTGCGCCTGCAATTCTTGGCCCCACGAAACATAACAAAAAGTTATAGAAGGGAAATTGATTGACTGTTCGAATATGTTCAAATAAATTCATGACTATCTAGGAATTCTTCACGACTAGAACTATGATCCTTGAGCAACAAACATCTTAATTCTCACAGTATGCTGATGTTTGAACATGCACGTATAAAGTGGAAATAGAATTACAGATCAGCAGTGGTGGTTTGCTCCCCCGGTTCGTTGATCCTTATTCTTCTGTTAGGTTTTAATAATGCTTCCCGCATATTTTTATAATTTTATTGTTTCCGTATCTCAAAATTCCTTGATTTACAGGATGCGAAGATTTGCTTTTCTGATGACACTCTACCAGATGGCTTTAATGTGAGAAAGGGAGATATGGTGGCTTACCAACCTTATGCAATGGGCAGGATGAAGTTCGTATGGGGCGAAGACGCTGAGGAATACAAGCCTGAAAGATGGCTCAATAAGGATGGCGTGTTTCAGCCAGAAAGCCCTTTCAAGTTTACAGCATTCCAGGTTAGCTGAAATAAAGACTGGCCTAATTCACTTGATTATAATTTTTCTTCTTCCTTTGATGTGCAAATTAGTAAGATCGAATCATGATTAAGATCTGCTTTCTGCGCTAGCTCAGCTTAAGTTTATGAACTCCCAATCCCATTGACCAAATGACTAATATCAGGCTTTCTGCTGGTTAACAGGCAGGGCCACGGATATGTCTTGGGAAGGAATTTGCTTATAGGCAGATGAAGATCTTTGCGGCTGTCTTGTTGGGAAGTTTCGTTTTTAAACTCGCTGATGAAAAGAAACCAGTCAACTACAGGACGATGATTAATCTTCATGTTGATGGAGGCCTCCATATTTATGCTCTCCACAGACGCAGTACCTAGCTCATTTCCTCTGTTATGGCATTACATAAATAAAAATAGGCGTAAGACCCAGACCAGACCTTCCGAAGTAAACGAGGTGAAGCAATGTTTTCCTGGAAAAGCAAAGACTTGCAAAATCACAGTATTTATATGGATCCGTGGGGAAAATAAATCCATGTTTGTTCAAGGAACTTGCTTTGAAGGCCACCATAATATGATTATTGATTACGGGAATCATGTGCTTTTCATTTTATTGCTATCAGGCACAATAATTCCAGCGTTTAAGATGAATCCTTGTACAAACTAGAGAAAAAAAACCTAGAAGGGCCAAAATAGAGAGATCTCCTCCACTAAGTCCTTGGCAAGTCTAATGCATTAACCCGTAGCCTTATGATTCTACCCACAGCAATTATAAGGACCACATGCCCCCAACAAAAATCCTACCGACGACCCAAAATTCTTGGAGACTCAGTGCCGACCACCTGACCACAAAACATCAGGTCCGAGTATTTCACTCGAAACAAATAGCTCGCATTTTATTTTATGAAAATAAAATGCAGGCATAAATAGCTGTCATCAAGTAGCTTTCATTGCAAAAATTAGGTTAGTCCCAGGCAGTCCATTACAGAAATCACATTAACTTCCCGAGTAAAAGGTTTTCCCTATAAAGAAAAGATAAAAAGACGAGACCCATGGCTCATCCTTAAAACATCCCAGAGAGAGTATGAGAGGCACACATCATGACTTAGATGCAGAGCTAGCAAGCTCAGTATCTAGCTCCATCCTCACTATTGGAAGCACTCTACTCAGCAAAACCTTATTCCCAAACACAGTTTTGATTAGTTACACGAACGATTTCCCTCTACTCTATTCTGTTCTAGCCAACTTTCTACATGTTTCACGGTGTTATGAGAAGAAAATGAGAGTTTCACAGAGACTAAGAAATCGTGAGCACAAAGTTGATTGTTATTATTTTTAATATCAGATACAGAGATGTTACATCTACTATTTAAATACAGTTTTAATGGGATACAATTGATATCCAAGATACTCTCCGTTTCCTTAATTTATTAAGCTGCCATTCTGGGTTGGTATTGTAGCCGTTGCTTCTTCAACGTCTCTCCAAGATTATAGCATGATACATGGAGATTTGTGATTCTGTTGCTGTGATTATTCTCTTCATCTTTACTTTTTTTAATACAATAATTGGTGCTGGTTGTTTTGTGATTTATTTCTTCATTTAACTCTACAATGCTGTCATGGCTGCATGAATGTTGTTTTTCATTTATTTCTGCGTGGATGTTGTTCTTTATTTATTTCTTCATCACTGCATGGATCTTCATCTTAATCATTGCTGCATGGATGCTGGGTTTCAATAGTATGTGTATCCAATTTTAAAGAAATTTGAGCAAAATAAGGGTGTAAAACAGTCGTGATGACGAAAATTTCAAGAAGTCAAATTTCAAGTGAGGATGAACTTTCACCGCAAGAGTTCTCGGTGAAGAATTTTCGACCACTCTAATTCAATGCTAAACTTTACTTGGCTGATAACACATACAATTATGTTGTAAGAAATCAAGCATTACTCCCAGGCTGTCAAGAATACATAAGAGCTAAAAACAGAGGAATGGCTTCAAAGTGCCTACTTTTCTTGCGCTCGCGGCGTTTGCCAACAGTTGTCGATTTATGCAAGATCCCGTTTCAATCCTAAGATCATTTACTTGTTCTTCTTCCTCTTCTCATCTCCACTACCCTCCACAAATTATTCGACACTTCGTCTTTCACCACAGTAGCCTCATACCATTCCTCTGGAAATTGTTTCTGTACATTATCAAAAAAACCTAAGGGCAATAAGTAAAACACTACAGTAGGACTCATTTCTCTGGATAATGATGTTTTTGCTCTCTCGTCAAGGAAACATAAACTAGGTGGCAAAATTGTTTTTCACGAGATTCAATTAATATGACCAAATTAAATTGAATAAATATTTATTATTATTATACAATAAAATTGCTTATTTACTTTAGTTGTTTATGTGAAGAATACAGCTGTATTTGCTGTATTTGAAGACATGCAGATGTGCAGGTTATGCAGGTTACCGTTGCTTTATTATTTCCTTTCTCATGTAACAAAGCCTTGTAGTCTAGGAAAGTAGGAATATACATAAATGTTATTTTCTTGTATATATATACCACCACTATAACACTTAAAAAAATCATCGAAAATACAATTACAATTATTTACATGGTATCAGAGTTAACCTCAAAATTTCTCTGAAATCGAATTGCTACAGACACCCCTTCATTCTTTGAAATCAAATTACCCCGTATTTTTTTGTTTGCCCGTAAGCCCAGATTTTGATTCCCACAGTGCATGTTCTCAACAGCAGCTGTTCAAATCCATCTTCATCAATATTTCTAAAAACCCAGAAATCCATCATCATCATCAATATTCCCAGAAACTACCAAACACCCAAACCAATTACCCAGCAAATCACCTAAATACCTAGAAATTACCAAACAATCTCAATGCAAATGACACAAGAAAACCCAGCAAATGTGGAAATCAATTCAACAACACCAACAACACCATCCTTCAATCTAGCAGCTCCAACCTCAATCATTGTCCATCAAGACAGCTTCGCCTTCCCAACTAGCATTATGCTAGATGAATCGAATTTTTCACTCTGGTCTCAACTCATGGAAATGAGGATCGGGGCGCGTAATAACGATGGGTACTTGACCGGCGACAATGAGAAACCAAGACCTAGTGACCCAAGATTAGAAACCTAGATTACTGAAAACCATCGTGTAAAAAGCTGGCTTATCAAGTCCATGAACCCGTCGTTGATGCGATGATTTATTCGTCTCTCCACGACAAAAGAAATTTGGGACGCCGTCTCTCACACCTTCTATGACGGCGCCGACGAAACTTACATATTTGAACTAAATCAGAGATTGTTCACCACTAAGCAAAATGGACGACCTTTGGCCACTTACTGCAATGAGTTGGTGGCTATTTTCCAAGATATCGATTGTCGAACTGCCTCCCAAGCCAGAACGGTGGACGACGTGCTTCACCTTCACTCGGCCATGGCAAGGCTCTGTCTTCACATCTTCCTTAATGGCCTCGACTCAGCCTTCGAGCATATTCATGGGGAGATCTTGAGGAAAGACCCCAAGCTCGATCTCGAAGGTGCTTATGCCTGTGTCCAGCAAGAGCACCATTAGAAGTCGGTCATGGATGGTAGAACCCATGGTGGCTCCCCCGTGGTGGCTGAGAACACCGTGTTGCTCGCACGGAGTCACAGATCGGAGAGAGGAGCTGGAAATGACAAAGTTTTTGGTGAAGAGAGAGGGCACGGGGGTGATAGAAAAATGTGGGGAGAGAGAGGACACGTGGGTGAGGCAGGTGAAAGAAAAATGTGGGGAGGACACCTGGGAGAGGCAGAAAAATGCTCTAGAATTGAAAGGGGGTATGGGACTGAAAGGGGTTTCTTTAACCCGAAAAGTATAAAGAAACCTAGTGGATTAGTTTGTAGCCACTGTGGTGAAATGAGTCACTCAAAACAACGGTGTTATGAAATTATTGGGTATCAAGACTGGTGGGATTTTAAGAAAAAACCTCGAAAAAATTTCGAAAAGAATATGGTAAATCTTACGGAAGTCGAACCGAGATAACCTACTGCAAATGTTGTCCATCCAGGTATAATGGGTAAAAATTCTGCATTATCTGTTATTACTAAAAATAGTGCTTGGATTATTGATACAGGTGCATCCGACCATATGACTAGAGATTCCGGTAACTTAAATTTTCCTAAACCTTCCTCTCAGTCAGTTATCTACACAACTAATGGTAGTCCTTCTCCTATCACCGGAGAAGGGTCTATAAACTTGACCGAATCTCTCACCTTGGATACAGTCCTTGTTGTTCCATCCCTAGCATATAACCTCCTCTCGGTTAGCCAAATTACAACTACTCTTGCATGTATTGTAATTTTTTGCCCTCTGTTTTGTGTTTTCAGGACATTCTAACTCGAAAGATTCTTGGCTATGGTGTTAGACGGGGACACTTTTATTATTTGGAATTAACCTAGAAGGGGGTATCAAGGTTCAGTCAGGCATATCAAGTGACCAGCAAGGATAAAACTCAAGCACTTATATGGTCATGGCACCGAAGGCTAGGAAATCTATCATTTGGGTATATCAAGAAATTACAACCGCATTTGTTTTCAAATTTTAGTATTTCAAATTTTAAGTGTGACACTTATGAATTGGCCAAAAGTCATCGTACCCCTTATTTACCAAGTGTGAATAAAAGTTCAGAACCTTTTGCAGTTATTCATTCAGATATTTAAGGTCCTGCAAAAATTTTATTTTTTTCTAGTACACGTTATTTTGTTACCTTTATTGATGAATACACTCGAATGACTTGGATTTCTCTTCTTAGAAATAAGAGTGATGTAAGGACAACTTTTCAGGAATTCCATAAAATGGTGACAGCCCAATACTAGAGAACATTTCGTACACTTGACAATGGTTCGGAATTTGTGGATAAAATTCTAGGGACGTATTTGGGTCATCATGGAATTTGACATCAGACTTCATGTACCTATACTCCACAGCAAAATGGACTTGTTGGACCGAAGAATCGACAAATTATGGAAGTTGTTCGGGCATCTCTGTTTGGTATGAACATGCCTAAGTTTTATTGGGGAGAAGCAGTAAAATCGGCTGCCTATTTAATTAATCGTACCCCGTCCAATGTGCTTAATTTCCAAACTCCTTAACAAAAGATGGAATCTCTGCTCTCTGTTCCTCATCTACCAAACCTGGAACCCAGAGTGTTTGGATGCACGGTCTATGTTCAAGTACCAAAAGTTTTGCGGGGTAAACTTGATCCGCGTGCAAAAAAGTATATTTTCATTGGTTACTCATAATTTTAGAAGGGGTACAGGTGTTATGATTCGATGCACCCAAAGTTACATATAACCCTAGATACCTCATTTCATGAATTGAAACCTTACTATTCAGGGGGAGCATCTGGGTCGTCCCTTCATGGGGCGAGAAATAATGAAGAGAACGACAACGACCTATTTGAGTTAAAGGAAAATGGAGGGGTACTCGACAGGTTCAACGAAGAAATAAGACAAAATGGTGTGGTCCCTAACGACGGTACTAATTTGGAGTTTTGCATAGATCAAAAATATCCAAGCAACAACCCCACTCGGTCTTCAGAGGTGTCTACATCTACGCCATTAGCTGAAGAATTAACCCAGAATATTTGTCATCAGGTAACTCCAAACAATATCCTTGATGAAACAAATGAAATTCCTGCTCCTATAGAAAATATAACAAGTAAATATCCACAGAGATCAAATAGGGGAGTTCCAAGAAAACAATATGAACCCGATCCAAATACCAAGACTAAATACCCTATTAGTAATTATGTGTCTCCCACAGGTTGTCTAAATCTTATGCATTATCAATTAATTATCTATTCCTATCAATATACAGGATGCACTAGCAGATCAAAGATGGACAAAGGTAATGAAAGAAGAAATGGAGGCATTGTAGAGGAATAACACTTGGAAAATATGTCCATTATCAAAAGGAAAAAAGATAGTTGGGTGCAGATGGGTGTTCACTGTAAAACTCAAAGCAGATGGCAGTATTGACAGGTACAAAGTAAGGCTGGTTGCGAAAGGGTATACGCAGAAGTATGGGATAGATTATCAAGAGACATTTGCCCCAGTTGCAAAAATCAATATTATCCGCATCCTCATATCTTTAGCAGTTAATCGAGATTGGGTACTGCAATAATTTGACATAAAAAATGCTTTCCTAAATGGAGACCTTGAAGAAGAGGTCTACATGGATTTACCACCTGGAGCTAAACAAAAATCCTCACGTAGAAATAAAGTTTGAAATCTAAAGAAGGCATTATATGGTTTGAAACAGTCACCACGAGCATGGTTTGGAAGATTCTCCTCCATGATGAAGGAATTTAGGTATAAACAAAGAAACTCGGACCACACATTGTTTATAAAGCACAAAGGAGAAAAAGTTACAGCATTAATTGTGTATGTGGACGATATGGTCCTAACAGGAGATGATCCAAAAGAAAGAAAAGCACTCCAACAATTCCTAGCATCAAAATTTGAAATGAAGGAACTCAGACAATTGAAGTATTTCTTAGGAATTGAAGTCTCAAGGTCAAAAACTAGGATATGTCTCTCCCAGCGAAAGTATGTGTTAGATTTGTTAACAAAAACTGGAATGATTTCATGTAAGCCAGTAGACACACCGATGGAAATGAATCACAAGCTAGGAGAAACAAAAAATCAGACGCCAATGAACAAAGAATGTTATCAACGATTAGTTAGGAAGTTGATATATTTATCACATACAAGGCCAGACATAGCCTATGTAGTAAGTGTGGTTAGTCAATTCATGCATTCACCAGGAGAAAAACATATGGTAGCAGTCTATTGGATTTTAAGGTATCTGAAGAGTGCACCAAGAAGAGGCCTATTGTTTTCAAAGAAGGAGATCCGTGAAATTAAAGGGTTTACAGACTCAGATTGGGCAGGAAATCGGACTGATAAGAGATCAACATCATGTTACTTCATGTTTGTAGAAGGCAACCTGGTCACTTGGAGAATTAAAAAGCAGAAAGTAGTTGCTAGATCAAGTGCAGAAGCAGAATTCCGAGGTATGGCTCACGGTGCATGTGAGTTATTATGGGTGAAACATGTGTTGCAGGACTTGAGAATTGATTATGAGACATCTATGAATCTATATTGTGATAATAAAATGGCTATTGAGATTGCCCATAATCCGGTACAACATGATCGTACTAAACACGTCGAAGTAGATCGACATTTCATCAAAGAAAATCTTGATCAAAAGATTATACAATTTCTGTTTGTTCGATCCGAAGATCAGTTAGCAAACATAATCACAAAGGCAGTTTCAGGAAGGGTATTTTATGATGCCATTAGCAAAATGGGCATGATAAATATCTATGCTCCATCTTGAGGGGGAGTGTTAAGAATACAGCTGTATTTGTTGTATTTGCAGATGTGCAGGTTATGCAGATTATCGTTGCTTTATTATTTCCTTTCTTATGTAACAAAGCCTTGTAGTCTAGGGAAGTAGGAATATACATAAATGTTATTTTCGTGTATATATATACCACCACTGTAACACTTAAAAAAAATCATCAAAAATACAATTACAATTATTTACAGTTTTTTTTTTTAAATTATCAAATGATTTAGAAACAATTATATCTTATTTTTTTATATGTTTTACTTGAATTTAAGCATACTCAGATTTTGTTGGAATACACGACAACATTAAACCAAGAATGTGGCTTCAATAGATTTTTCTTTTATTATTCATCTCTCTTTATCTTAGTAAAATACAAAAGTTTAATTTCGTTTTTTTTTTATATATAATTTGATATTTATTCTTTTTATTTATTTATTTATTTCTGTATCGTTTATAGTTTAAGTTATTTTCATTGTTTCACTAGCTTACATCACACGCACATATATTAGAAAAGAATATAAAATTACGTTAATATCCTTAACTCCACACTATGAATAATAATTGCTACTAATAGCAGTTTGTAACGTGCATGTTAGCATTTGGAAATCGAATTTCCACTTATGTTTTACAATAACTCTGAAAATCAAAACCGAAAAAGCTTTGAAATCTGTAACTGTTAGAAATAATTTTTAGTGGTTACAAATTTAATGTTTTTAGTTTAAGGTTCATTCAAATATTTTAACAAAACAGCAAAAAGATTTCAAAGAGTATAGGCGTTGCCTCGTGCAAGGGGGGTGAATCGAAGGTCTTTTCTTACTCAAGTCATCCTCATGTGCACAAGCTAACTTCTACTTCCTTTGTTGGTTACTACCCTATCTCAAGTTTTAATATATAAACACTTGATGAGAGTCTTCTTTCTCCAATATGGAATAGTGGATCCTATATATATTCTTTTCACTCAAGGGGTCTTTTGTGTTTCACCAATATAGGATAATATTTTAAAATATATACTTTAAATACTTTAACTTTTACAACATTTGATTCATATAAAATGCTATCATTAACTGTCGTTTTCCTGAAAAGCCATCACCAATGTCACTGTAACTATAAATTCTGCAAGTGGAGGGTGTTTTGCGGCTGGCAAGTGTCCTCAGGGAATGAAAATTGTTAAAAAAAGGTCATTACTTGAAGATAAAGTCTTCCTATCCTATGAGATTAAGAGGAAAGTCGAAATGATTTCCCTGTTCTCCATATTCTAAACTTTGAATTATTAACATCGTGTGAATCAAACTTATCTGATGATCAGTATCGTGTCATAAAAAGTCTGATTATGTATTCGTAATTTAGCAAGCATATCCGGACCTTACTGTTTAAATTAGTTGGAAAGACCATTAATATTTGTTTGCGAGCAGCTGTTCTCTTTCTGCATTTCACTTTCAGTGACGCAACAAAAGCTTTCTGATAATACGAATTATTTATTTAGCTTCGTAAACAGCTTCAGCTCCACAAACTCTCACAACAAGAAATGGGTATTCTCTTCACCATCTTCACCTTCACAGCAGCAGCACTTCTCCTTATCATCATAACCTTCTTGTATCTCACATTTCAAATCTACTCAGGAAAATCCATCAAGAACCCCCACTACCCACCAGTAAATGGCACGGTATTTGGCCAGCTTTTCTACCTCAACAGGCTCTATGACTACCAAACTGAAGTTGCCAGGAAACACAAGACTTTCCGCCTTCTTGCTCCATATCGAAGTGAATTGTACACAACTGACATAAGGAACATAGAGCATGTGTTAAAAACAAAATTTGACAATTATACAAAAGGCAAGTATAATCAAGATATTTTTACTGATCTTTTCGGTAAAGGTATATTTGCTGTTGACGGAGACAAGTGGAGACAGCAGAGGAAGCTTGCTAGCTTTGAGTTCTCGACGAGAGTTCTAAGAGATTTTAGCTGCTCTGTGTTCAGAAGAAACGCTGCTAAACTTTTCAGAGTTATCTCCGAGATGGCTACAGTTGATCAGATTTTCGATATGCAAGTAAGTTCGAACAGTTAGTTATATTTTAGTAGTTAGAAGTGTTTCTTTAATTGGATTGATTAGAGTTATTTAAATGTTAGTAGAGAAGAGTGGAGAAAGTAAGAAGAAGTGAATGTTTATGCAAGAGTTCTGAAATCGTACAGTTTTTTTTGTTTTTTTAAATTAACAGGTATCATTTATTTTCTATTGATATAACACAGAAAAAAACACTTTATCTGATCTGGTATTTCCTATTGGTAGGATACACTGATGAGATGCACTTTGGATTCTATATTCAAAGTTGGGTTCGGAGTGGAACTGAATTGCTTGGAGGGGTCAAGCAAATCGGGATCCGAGTTTATGAAGGCCTTCGATGATTCAAATGCCCTAGTCTATCGGCGCTATGTAGATCCACTGTGGAAACTGAAAAGGTACCTCAACATTGGCTCTGAAGCTTCCCTCAAGAAGAACATCAAAATCATTGATGATTTCGTGACCAACCTGATCAGAACAAAGAGAAAGCTACTTGCCGAAGAACGACTTTGTGTGAGTGTTTCTAGTATTGGAAAATTCCTTTAAGTGAATTTAAAGAACATTTGTTCGGTTGTTCAAGAACTGACCCACATGTATTGGCAATTGAAGAATGACAAGGAGGATATACTGTCAAGGTTTCTGGTGGAGAGCAGGAAAGATCCGGGGGAAATGAATGATAAATATCTGAGGGATATAATTCTGAATTTTATGATCGCTGGCAAAGATACCAGTGCAAATACCCTGTCGTGGCTCTTCTACATGCTTTGCAAGAACCCGGTAATCCAGGAAAAAGTCGCCCAAGAAGTGAGAGATGTCACAGGTAGTCAAGAAGATCTGGTAAATGTTGAAGAGTTCATTGCAAACATAACAGACACTACACTTGAGCAAATGCATTATCTTCACGCAGCTTTGACAGAGACCTTGAGGTTATACCCTGCTGTTCCTGTGGTAAATCTGCAGAGAACTCATAGACTTAAAATTCTTTAAACTATATATATGTATGAGGTATTGGTTGTTTTATAGACATGCCAGTAACATGTTTTTTTGGTCTCAAGGACGGGAGGTGTGCAGAAGTGGATGACATTCTTCCTGATGGGTTTAGAATGAAAAAGGGTGATGGGCTATACTACATTGCGTATGCCATGGGTAGGATGCCTTACATTTGGGGAGAGGATGCCGAGGATTTTCGTCCAGAAAGATGGCTCAACAATGGGGTTTTCCAGCCTGAATCGCCATTCAAGTTCATAGCATTTCATGTTTGTATCTTCTCTTCTTTTGTTGCCTGCATAAAGTGTCAAGCAATTTCCAAAGTTGATGATGGCTGTCCCCTTGCAGGCAGGTCCTCGGATATGTCTGGGAAAAGACTTCGCGTACCGGCAGATGAAGATAGTAGCAACAGCCCTTCTTCGGTTCTTCCGCTTCAAACTAGCTGACGACACGAGAAAAATAACATACAGGACAATGTTCACACTTCACATTGATGGAAGTCTGCATCTTCGTGCAATTCGAAGGACCAGGTCATGAAGATAAAATATGTCCAGCAAATAATTACGGTAGCCGCAGCTGCGTCTTGCAGGGAAATTTATGCTTCCTTTTTGTTTCGTTCAAGTAATTTTCTCTGCTCTTTCACATCTAAAAGTTACAGCGCATGGGATGTTTCTAGGCTAAGCTTTATTGCTATTGCCCTACACATTTGCCTTATCCCAACAATAATTCATTCCAAGAAATGGACATTCTCTGCCATCTTCACCTTCACAAGCTTCTTGTTCTAAGCACTAAAAATCTTTGCTGGCAAATCTACCAGCAATTACCAAAAACACTAAAACAGATCGGTAGTTTACTGTTGATTCACTATAGCTGTAGACTCATGTGCACTATTCACTCGCAATTTGATCCGGTGTGTCACGCGAGTTCGTCCACCCTATTTTTTTTTGTCTTATCTAGCATTGAACAGTGTATTAACGAAAAAACCCCTCGAAATCGACAAAAAACGCCGCCAAAATCAGGGGCTCCTTCATCATTGCACAGATCGAATCGGACCGGACCGGTCCAGACCGCCGATCTTCTTCTTAATTTATTATTTTTTGAAATTGGCTAAATATGATTTTGGCCCCCGATAAGATAAAAACCATTACTTCGGTTCAAGGGCATAAAGGTAATTGACCTTTTTTTTTAATATTTACCTCGATGCCTGTCAGTGCATGCAAAGCACGCGCCCCATGATTTTCCGACCCACGCCCTGTTTAGGTGGCGCGTGCCACGTCCTCTCGTTACCGGAGACGAGCTTCAAGGGTATAGAACGATGCGCCGGAGCCTAGGCTTCCTCCCGTGACGGGGTGTTTCCCCATCCGATGTACGAAGACGCGGCGGTGGCCGTCTAAAGACGCCAACCACGTTTCCCTCTCTCCTGCACGTATAAGTGCAGGAGAGTCCCCCGAGTTGTATACATTTTCACTTCAGTCCCTTTAGTTTGAATTTCGTTTTTTGCTCTGATTTCTGATAGATAAGTTTTAATTTTGTTCGATTGGGTCCTCCGATTGGAATTCAATCAATGTCAATTTGTCATTTCGGTCCTCCTTCTTTTAATTTCCGGATTGGATTGAAAAACATCAATTAATTCGGTACAGTAGTTTTAATTTATGCAGTTTTGTCCTCTGATTATAATTGATAATATATTTGATTTTCATTTCGGTCCTTATACTTTTAATTTTGGATTTTTAACCTTTTATATTTAATATTCATTTCAGCCCTATTACTTTTTATATTTTATTTTAATCACTTTATTTCTTTTTATTTCTAGAATAATCCTTACTTTTATCCATGTACATATAAGCGTGTTTAACTTTAATTTTGAATTATTTATTTATTTTCTTATTTGTTAGGGTAATATTTTTTTAGAAAAAATTATTTCTTAAATTTTATTTTATATTTGTTATCATTTTAAAAATTGATATTTATATTTTTTTTTCTCTATTTGTTCTTTCTTTTAATTTTTTTTCTTTTTTTCTTTTTATTTTTACATCATGTGACTTTTTTTACCTAATAACTTTTATTAAAGTTTTTATGATTTTTTTAATCTTTTATTTTTTTTTCATTATTCACATAATAATAATAATAATAATAATAATAATAATAATAATAATTATTATTATTATTATTATTATTATTATTATTATTATTATTATTTAATTTTTTTTTATTTTCTCTTTTGTTAATATTTTTTGGATTTTTATTTCTCTCGGGATAATTTGATAATTTTTATTGTTTTAACAGTTATAACAATGACTATTTTTATTTTCATTTCATTTTTTTGTTTAATATTTTGTTGAAGTTTTTAGGATTTTTTTAGCTTTTTTTTTCTTTCATTATTAACGGGCAAAAAATAATAATAGTAATAATAATTTAATTGTTTTTCTATCTTACTCCTTTGTTAATGCTTTTTAGATGTTTTTTTCTCCTGATATTTTCATAAAAAAAAATTTAACAGTAATGATAATAATATTTTTTTATCTATTTTCTTAAAATTTTTATAATTTTTCATTTATTTATTTATTCTTTCATAATAATAATAATAATTTAATTATTTTTCTTGCTTACTATTTTGTTTTTGTTTTTTTTATCGGTATAATTTGATATTTGATATTGTTTTGATAGTATGTTAAATATTATATTTTAATTTTGATCCAACAAATCTTATAAAAATTGTTTTTTCAGCTCACAATATAGGGTGAATAATTTTTTTTTTATTTTCATATTAAATGATTTTTTCCAGCTAATATTTTTTATTTTTGTTTTATCTTATATTATATTTTTTAATTGCTCTTTTATTAAAGTTTCTATACTTTTTTTAGTCTTTGATTTCTTATTCTATTATTATTAGTGCAATAATAAAATTAATAATCATTTTAGTTTTTGTTCTTATTTACTTTTCTATTAATTTTTTTCTCTAGGTAATTTAATAATTTTTACTATTTTAGCCATTATAGTGATAATAATTTTCCTCCCTATGTTTTTTGTTTTAGTTCTTTATTGTTTTTTTTTTCTATCTTCAAGCCAAGTTAAAAAAATTTTTGCCTAACATTTTTTTTTTATCTTTTGTTAAAAGTTTAAAGATTTTTTTAACTTTTTTTTTTCATCATTAACACAATAGTAGTAATAGTAGTAGTAATAGTAGTAATTGTGATAATTTTACTTATTTTTCTTGCTTACGCTTTTTTTTTTTTATGGTTTTGATTTTTTTCTCTAAAGATAATTGGATAAATGATATTGTTTTAACTGTTATAACAATAATAATTTTAGATGTTAAAACTTTAATATATTGTTTTTATAATAGGTTATGATAATCTATTTTATTATTTTAAATCTTGCATATAAAATATTATATTTTAATTTGGAACCAGTGAATCCTATTAATTTCTATAATTCCAACAATTATAAAAATTATTTACTTAGCTCGCAACGTAATGTAGTAAATTTTTTTTAATTTTTCAAATCAAATAATTTTTTTATATTTAATCATTTTTTTTACAGTTAATAATTTTTTAAATTTTCAAGTCAATTTCTTTAATTTAGAATTTTGATTTTATTTTTAATTTTCTCTTTCTATTATTTTTTTATTAGTTGTTTTTCCCAGTCAAGTGAATTTTTTTTACCTTATAATTTTTTTTATTTTGTTAAAGTTATTTAGATTTTTTTTAATCCTTCATTTTTTTTTCTTTTCATTATTAACACACTTATAATAATAATAAGAAGAAGAAGAATAAGAAGAAGAAAGGAGAAAGAACAAAAAGAAGAAGAGGAATTACTTTCATTATTTTTCTTTCTTACTTTTTTTAATTGTTTTTTCAGCTTTTGTCCTTATGATAATTTGATAAATTTTTTTATTTTAACAGTAATAACAATTATAATTTTAAATATTAAGATTTCGATATTACTATTTTTATAATAGGGTATAATAATATGTTTTATTATATTTAATTTTGTATATATAAATATTATATTTTAATTTTAAATTGGCAATTTCTATCGATTTTTTAATCCAAACAATTATAATAATTATTTACTCAGCCCACAACATAGTGCAATATATCGATTTTTTTTTATAAGTCGCTTTTTTTTTTTGAGTCGCTTTTTTTTTTTTATGAACAAAAACATTTTTTTCATATTTTTAAAATTTTTTATTAACCAAGATGTCCAAGTCAGTTTTTTTTTTTTTTTTTACCATATTTCCTTTTTTATGTTTTTTTTAACTAGTGTATCCGTAGCAGCAAATTTGTAATAAATCATGACATCTTCTTTGTAAATTTTCTAACAAATTTTATCAAAAATATTTTAACGATAGCAACATTCAATTATTTTTTGCTGAAAAAAAATATATTTAAGAGATTTTAGCAGTTATAATTTTACTATTTAAATATTAAATTTATTAAATACAAAAGGTGTAAAATCAATCAATTTTCTACATAGATAAAAAAGCTCAGCGCATCGCGCGCCCAATACATAACATCTTCTTTGCAAATTTTCTTACAAATTTTATCAAAAATATTTTCACAATAGCAACATTCAATTATTTTTTGCTAGAACAAAAACATATTTAATAGATTTTAGCAATTATAATTTTATTATTGAAATATTAAATTTATTAAATACAACAAGTATAAAATCAATCAATTCTCTACATAGATAAAAAAACCCAATACATCGCGCGGCCAATACATGACATCTTCTTTACAAATTTTCTAACAAATTTTATCAAAAATATTTTAACAATAGCAATATTCAATTATTTTTTACTGGAAAAAAAAACATATTTAATTGATTTTAGCAATTATAATTTTACTATTTAAATATTAAATTTATTAAATATAATAAATATAAAATTAATCAATTTTCTACATAGATAAAAGAAACTAGCAAAAAGCACGGGCAATACCGCTAGTCCCATCTATTTACCAGCTCAAGGCGCAAACTTTGACCAGCTCCTCTACTTCAACAGGCTCTTTGACTAACCGACTAAATGGCCAAGAAACAGAAAACTTACCGCTTCCAACCCCGCAGCAAAGTGAGGTTTACACACGTATACAAGAAACATAGAGCATGTGCTAAGAGCAAACTTTGAAAAGTATAATAAAGGCAAGCACCATCAAGATATTTTTTACCGAGCTTTTTTTTGTGAATCGAAATTGTTTTGATATTTTTACTGATTTAATTTGAATCACAGATATCCAGATATTACTCATGCAAAAGACAAGGATTGGTTCTCTTGTTTTGTTCACGTCAGTTTCCTTGCTTTCACGTCCAGAAGTTACAGCTCAATAATGTTTGGTATCGTGTTTTCAAACTATTTTTAGGGGAAAAAATTAAAAAATATTATTTTGATATATTCATGAATATAAAAATATTTTAAAAAATAATTTCAATCTAATTTATAAATAAATATATTCTCAAAAATATGTTTATAAATATAACTGAGGTTTATAAATATATTAAAAAAATATTTTAAAAAAATACAAATGCTAAACAGCACTAAGCTTTATAGCTTTCCCCCTGCTCTCTTCACCGGTCACACTCAAAATCTGTCCCGGCGGGTCTATCAAGAACCCTAACTACACTCATTAATTAACCAGCCAGCTCCTCCACGTCAACAGGCAAACTGGGCTCAGCTCTCCCAACTTTGGAGTGGAGTGTGTATTTATTGTATATACTGGTTTTATACATAAATTAAATACCAAGGATTTTCATCCCAATTCAAAAATGGAGTCAGGAGATGTTATATTCTCTTCAATATAAAATTATATTTTTAAGCGATGATTTTGATGAAAAAGACGATGAGGGGGTATTTTTTTTTTTTTTACAAAAATAATTATCGAATTATTATATGGTTTGAAACAAACTTTCAAACAATAACATGAAAAATTTGAAATAAAAGAGGTTGATAAATAAATATATGTGTGCAAGAAATATAGACAATGTTTGTTTCATTGTATGTATTTATGCAGATGGCATATTAATTTTAGGCAACAATGAATATATGATTGGCACTATCTGGTTTTGCATTTGACTACGTTTAAAAGTGCATTTACTTGAAAAAATATATATTAAGTAAATATTTTTTTAATACTTTTGATGCGCTAATGTTAAGAATTAAAAAAATATAAAAATATATTGTAATGTAATTTTTAAGTAAAATACTTTTAAAAAGCATCATACATCGCAAAACTAAACACACATTAAGTTTGTAAAAATAAAATAAAATGTTAACGAATAAGTTTAACATTAAAAAACTTGAGTGCTATAGATTTTACATTAAGAATAACTTTTTTTAGGACACGTGACAAATTTATATTGTCTTTGCCTTATTATATTGAAAAATATTAATAATGTTTTTAAGGATAATAATAGCATTATCAATTGAAATATTTCCAAATTATTAAAATTTAATATATATTATGGATTATAGGAAAATAAATATGATTATAATTTCTTTAATTTTCTTATATTTTAGACTATTTACTAGAATAAATAGATTTTCTTGACCTGTTTAAAAGTCCTGTAAATCTCTGGAAGAAACTATCATTATATATTTAAGTTCAGAGAATAGAATTATAAATTAATTTATATTTTTTTATTCATTACAATTCTTGTGTTTTTTATGCTATTATTATCCTATTAGCCTGTATTTTATTTTAAAAATTATATTCTTACATTTTAAGTTAGGAATGCAAGAATTCGAAAAAATTATAAAGTCAAAATTATATGATTGTCATTATAATTGATTTAATGTTGGAAGTCCCTATCCCCTTCTTCCTGCCATTATTTCAACATCATCATCTTCTTTTTCAATCGTATAGATCCCTTTTTATTTTCAAACTCATAATAAAAACAAATCAAATCAATCTATCCTCAGAAGAGTTCATCAGGGACGCATCTTTCCCACATCTCTGCAGCTTCACCTGCAATATAAATGTCATGGTTTCAGCCACGACGACGAATTCAGCGCCAGCAACGAATTTCAGTCGTGGAATCATTTGCATTTCCTTGTCAACATGAGAAGGCTAATATGGGGTCTTCTTGTTTAAATATTTTTTTTATTTATTTTCTTAAATACATCAAAAGTCAAGAAAACTTCATTTATCTGACCATCTTGCCCCCGTATTCTAGATACATGTCATGTCGTATTATCGCTCTCCTATTAATAGCGTTTCAACGCGTTAAACAACGATGATTTTAAACCTTGACACGAAATGAAGATCTCATTTGGAAATATTATCTTAATTACTATTATTTTGACATTTAAGTGTGGTGATATTTTACCTTGTCATTTCAAACATTACAATTTATATTATATAGTTGATAGTGATTTAAATATCAAATCAGTAACATGCAAATTCAATCAACGAAAATTAATTTAATACTTTAATCGATGTTAATACCCATGTTAGCCGTATAATTTATGTGTATATATATGTATTATAAATATCCTTAGATATTTTTAGAGATATTTGTGAAGATATATACATTATATACTCAATTAGACTTGGCTCTAGAATTAATATTACAGTGTTTTTTTTTCCATGAATTATAAGTTTAAAAAAGGAAAGAAAAAGAAAAAAAAGGAGCATAAAAAAATCAAGAAGTCAATTGCCGGAGAGATTTTAGATCTTGTTTACATGACAATCTCGTTCTTAGTAAATAAAATAAAAATAAAGAACAATAAATAATTATTATTATAACAATAACAATAATAATAAAGCAGGGCAGTTCAGACACTTCAAATCTCAAACTAGGCTGTAAAATTTGTTCGGATATCTACGTACGTTGTCAAGTTCAAACACAAGTAGACCAAAACTAAATTCTGACACTGATACTGTTACTCTTCTCTTTTGAAGCTACAAAACTTCACTTTATATTTTAAAAATATTTCTGAAATTTTTTTAAAAAATTATTTTTATTTTTATATTAGATTAATTTTTTTTACATAGGCTAATGATAAAAATAATTTTTAAAAAATAAAAAAAATATTTTTGAATGAAAAATATTTTCAAAAGCAATTACAACCACACACAAATTGTCATTTAATACCTAAAAATAAGCAATTTAATACCAATTTTCAATTAACTACAACGCAATTCAAATTAAGAAGCTTAGATTCTTGGAAAACTGGACAACATAAAGACATTGTCATGCTTGTTGATCTCGTTTTGTTTCGATTAAAATTATCGAAATATTTTATATCAATAAAAAAAATAAGATAAAATCATAAGACTACGGCTTAATAAAACCATAAGTTTAGCCAGAAAGCCCTTTCAAGTTGACAGCATTCCAGGTTAGTTGAAATTATTAAGATCGAATGATCATTGAGATCTGGTTTCTGTGCCAGCTCAGCTTAAGTTCATGGACTCCCAATCCCATAGACCAAATGACTAATATCAGGCTTTCTGCTGGTTAACAGGCAGGGCCACGGATATGCCTTGGGAAGGACTTTGCTTATAGGCAGATGAAGATCTTTGCGGCTGTCTTGGTGGGCTGTTTCATTTTTAAACTCGCTGATGAAAAGAAACCAGTCAACTACAGGACGATGATTAATCTTCATGTAGATGGAGGCCTCCATGTTTATGCCCTCCACAGACACAGTACTTAGCTCATTACATCTGTTATATCATTACATAAATAAACATAGGCGTAAAACCCAGCCCAAACCCTCCGAAGTAAACGAGATTAAGCAATATTTTCCTGGAAAAGCAAAGACTTGCAAAATCACAGTATTATATGGATCTGTGGGGAAAATGAATCCATGTTTGTTCAAGGAACTGGCATTGAAGGCCCTATGGTTTGATTTAAAGGTAGATTTGGATACAAATCTATTACTATTAGGCACAATCATTCCAGCGTTTATTGACCTCCGTAAGATGAATCCTTGTATACCATCCTGGTCAAACTAGAGAAAAACCTAGAAGGGCCAAAATAGAGACATATCCTCCACCGAGTCCTTGGCAAGTCTAATGCATTAACCTGTAGCCTTATGATTCTGCCCACATAAATTATAAGGACCGCATGCCCCCAACAAAAATCCTACCGACGACCCAAAATTCTTGGAAACTCAGTGTCGACCACCTGGCCACAAAACATCAGCTACGAGTATTGCACTCGAAACAACTAGCTCACATCTCATAAAATAAATTGCAGACATAAATAGCTGTCATTGCAAAAATTAGGTTAGTCACAGGCAGTAGCATTGCTGATATCACATTAACTTCCTGGGTAAAAGGTTTTCCCTATAAAGAAAAGATAAAAAGACGAGACCCATGGCTCATACTTCATACATCCCAGAGTGTAAAGGAAATAAAGATCTTCCATGTAATTACACATACATATATATAGTAACAAATCTGTAATTCATTATTGTAATCCCTAACATGCAGCAATTGATTCCTGACATGTAGAAATCAATTGCTGCCTCCCTGTATAAATCTATGATCAAACATCAATGAAATCATTCAAGCAAAATCAGTCTTTTCTTTATTCTCTTCACAGAGAGAGTCCGAGAATCATGACTTAGATGCAGAACTAGCAAACTCAGTATCTAGCTCCTTCCTCACCAGTGGAAGCACTCTACTCAGCAAACCCTTATTCCCAAACACAGTTGTGATCAGTTCCATGAACGATTCCCCTCTACTCTATTCTGTTCTAGCCAACTTTCTACATGTTTCACGGTGGTATGTGTATCTAATTTTAGAGCAATTTTAGCAAAATAAGGGTGTAAAACAGTTGTAATGATGAAAATTTCAAGAAGTCAAATTTCAAGAGAGGATGAACTTTCACCACAAGAGTTCTGGGCGAAGAATTTCCGACCACTCTAATTTAATGCTAAACTTTACGTGGCTGATAACACATACATTTATGTTGCAAGAAATCAAGCATTCCTCCCAAGCTGTCAAGAATTCATAAGAGCTAAAAACAGAGGAATGGCTTCAAATGCCTACTAACAACAGTTTGTAACGTGCATGTTAGCATTTGAAAATCGAATTTCCACTAATGATATTTAAGCAAGAACACTCTTACACCAGAAATGGTTTCTCATAAAATATTTGTTTATTAATGAGTTTCTGATTCACTTAAATTGTTATCATTATTGGTCGTTTTCCTGAAAAGCCATCACCAATGTCGCTTAAAGTATAAATTCTGCGGGCAGACAAGTGTACTCAGGGAATGAAAATTGTTAAAAAAAAAGGTCATTACATGAATCTTTTATCCTATGAGATTAAGAGGAAAGTCGAGATGATTTCCCTTTTCATCATATTCTAAACTTCGAATCATTAACATGGAGTGACTGAAACTTATCTGATGATCAGTATAGTGTCATAAAAATTCTGATTATGTATTTAGAGACCATATTTGTTTGCGAGCAGCTGTTCGCTTTAAGCTTTTCACTTTTGGTGACGCAACATAAGCTTTCTGATAATACGAATTATATATTTAGCTTCGTAAACAACTTGAGCTCCACAAACTCTCACAACAAGTTATGGGCATTCTCTTCACCTTCACAGCAACAACACTTCTCCTTATCAACATAACCTTCTTGTGTCTCACATTTCAAATCTACTCAGGAAAACCCACATGTAAATGGCACATTATTTAGCCAGCTTTTCTACTTCAACACACTCTATGACTACCAAACTGAAGCTGCCAAGAAACATAAGACTTTCCTCCTTCTTGCTCCATATCGAAGTGAATTGTACACAACAGACATAAGGAACATTGAGCATGTATAATCAAGATATTTTAAATGATCTTTTTGGTAAAGGTATATTTGCTGTTGACTGAGACAAGTGGAGGCAGCAGGGGAAGCTTGTTAGCTTTGAGTTCTCGACGAGAGTTCTTAGAGATTTTAGCTACTCTGTGTTCAGAAGAAATGCTGCTAAACTTGTCAGAGTTATCTCCGATATGGCTATTGTTGATAAGATTTGATATGCAAGTTCGAACAGTTATATTTTAGTAGTCAAAATTGTTTCTTTAATTGGATTGAGAGTTATTTAAATGTTAGTAGAGAAGAATAGAGAAAGTATGAAGTAAATGTTTTTCTAGTGATCGTACACTTTTAGTCCACACGAACTCGTCCATAGAATAACGTTCTGAAATTGTGACCATTTTCAATGTGTGGGTTTGTCTTCGTAAGCTAAACAGGTTCTCATAGTATTTTTTTTTAATTAACAAGTATCATTTATGTTCTATTGATATATCATATAAAATAACACTTTATCTGATCTGGTATTTTCTAATGGTAGGATACACTGATGAGATACACTTTGGATTCTGTATTCAAAGTTGGGTTCGGAGTGGAACTGAACTGCTTGGAGGGGTCAAGCAAAGAGGGAACCGAATTTATGAAGGCCTTCGGTGATTCAAATGCCCTAGTCTATCGGCGCTATGTAGATCCACTATTAACTGAAATGGTACCTCAACATTGGCTCTGAAGCTTTCCTTAAGAAGATCAAAATCATTGATGCTTTCGTGACCAGCCTGATCAGAACAAAGAGATAACTACTTGCCGAAGAACGACTTTGTGCGAGTGTTTCTAGTCCTGGACAATTCCTTTTAGTGAATTTAAAGAACATTCACTTGTTCAAGAACTGACCGACATGTATTGGCAATTGAGGAATGACAAGGAGGATATACTGTCAAGATTTTTGGTGGAGAGCAAGAAAGATCCTGGGAAAATGAATGATAAATATCTGAGGGATATAATTCTGAATTTTATGATCGCTGGCAAAGATACCAGTGCAAATACCCTATCATGGCTCTTCTATATGCTTTGCAAGAACCCGATAATCCAAGAAAAAAGTCACCAAAGAAGTGAGATATGTGACAAGTAATCAAGATGAGGCGGTAAATGTTGAAGAGTTCATTGCAAACATAACAGAAACAACACTTGAGCAAATGCATTATCTTCACGCAGCTTTGACAGAGACCTTGAGGTTATACCCCGCTGTTCCTGTGGTAAATTTTCTGAGAACTCATGGGCTTAAAATTCCTTACACTATATATATATGTAAATGAGGTATTGGTTGTTTTATAGACGCTTCATGAGAACCACTGATGTGATTATGCTAGTAACATGGTTTTTTGGTCTCAAGGACGGGAGGTGTGTAGAAGTGGATGACATTCTTCCTGACGGATTTAGAATGAAAAAGGGTGATGGCCAATACTATATGGCGTATGCCATGGGTAGGATGCCTTACATTTGGGGAGAGGATGCCGAGGATTTTAATTTCGTCCAGAAAGATGGCTCAACAATGGGGTTTTCCAACCTGAATCACCATTCAAGTTCATAGCATTTCATGTTTGTATCTTCCCTTCTTTTGTTATTTGCATAACGTGTCAAGCAATTTCCAAAAGCTGTTGGCTGTCCCCTTGCAGGCAGGTCCTCGGATATGTTTGGGCAAAGACTTCACGTACCGGCAGATGAAGATAGTATCAATAGCCCTTCTTCGGTTCTTCCTCTTCAAAGTAGCTGATGACACATGAAAAATAACTTACCGGACAATGTTCACACTTGACATTGATAGAAGTCTGCATCTTCGTGCAACTGGGATGACCAGGTCATGAACATAAAATATGTCAAACAAATAATTATGGTAGCTGCAGCCGGCGCACGACTTTGTCTTGCAAGGAAATTTTTGTTTCCTTTTTGTTTCGTTCAAGTCATTTTCCCTGCTCTTTCACACCCAAAAGTTACAGCGCATGGGTGTTTCTAGGCTAAGCTTTATTGCTATTGCCCTACACATTTACTTATCTCACCAATAATTCATTCCAAGAAATGGACATTCTCTGACATCTTCACCTTCACAGCAACAGCACTTCTCTTTTCCCCACAACCTTATTGTTAATAGCACTACAAATCTTTGCTGGCAAATCTATCAGCAATCCCATCTATCCACAAGCTCAAGGCGCAAACTTTAACCAGCTCCTCTACTCCAACAGGCTCTTTGACTAACATACTAAATGGCCAAGAAATAGAAAACCTACCGCTTCTAACCCCGCAGCAAAGTGAGGTGTATACACGTATACAAGAAACAAAGAGCATGTGCTAAGAGCAAACTTTGAAAAGTATAATAAAGGCAAGCACAATCAAGATATTTTTGCTGGTTTTTTTTTCGTGGATTGAAATTTTAATGATATCCCATGTAAGCAACATTGAAATTCCATGCACGTTCACTGTAATAATTATACCTCGTTACCGCTTGCTGTGCATGTGGTTCAACGATGATGGTTTTGTTATGTGTTTCCGCTTCATTACATTAATTAATTTAGATTTGTTTCGAAAGATTTTCCCACCCTCCAACTCAACACTTACATCTAATTTATACCTAATTTACTTGATTCAAGTTAAATATAGCATCGCAAAGTAAACCCTAACGTAATAATAAATCTCTTAGTTACTTAATTAACCCTGTCACTTTCCTTCCAAGCTACAATGCTTTGTCTAAGTGATTATACTGCTTCCACTGGGCCGAATCCATTGAAATATCAACGATCATCTTCCTTGTTACACGTACTGCTCAACTCCATCATGGCCTCCATTGATTTTCTCCCCTATCCATTCAAATTCCCAGCTTTAGGTCCAATCCTATCTATACTCATGGCCCAATTACTCATTAGAAAAATGAACGAAAAGCAGGAAAAATACAATTACCATCCAGTTGGTAGAACGGTGTTTAACCAGCGTCTCAATTAACTTCAACCGGATCCCGTCAGTACACGACTGATCTTGCTGGGAAACAGAAGACTTACAGGCTGCTAACCCCTTTCAGATGAGATTTACACTGCTGGCCATGTAAATTAATGTTGAATTTTCATAAGTCCTATTTTCCTTTCTTGAACAGTGATCAGTTTAAATTTACCTGATTATCGTTATCATGATTTAATTGAGCACTGGTGATTTAGGACCAGTGAACTTTAATTTGAACCACAAATATCCAGATATTACTCTTGCAAAAGACAAGGGTTGGTTCTCTTGTCTGGTTCACGTCATTTTCCTAGCTTTGACGTCCTGAAGTTACAGCTCAATAGTAATGTTTGGTATCGTGTTTTCAAAGAATTTCTGGAAGAAAAAAACATTAAAATAGTATTTTTAATAGATTAATTTGAAAATTATTTTAATATATTTATAAATAAAAAAATATTTTAAAAATCATGGAATGGACAAGGACTTGCCCCGCTATCTTCACCCATTGCACTCAAAATCTGTACCTGCGGGTCTATCAAGAATCCTAACTACACTCATTAATTAACCAGCTCCTCTTACGTCAACAGTCAAACTGGACTCAGCTCTCCTAACTTTGGGGTGGCGTGTGTATTTATTGGATAGGCTTACGTGTATATTGTTTTTTATGCATAAATTAAATATCAAGGATTTTCATCCCACTTAAAAAATGGAGTCAGGAGATGTTATAATATTCTCTTGATAACTAATGTAACTATTAACAAGTTATAAATACATAAAACTAATATAAAAATTATATTTTTAAGCGATGATTTTGATGAAAAAGACAAATGGAATAACATGAGGGGTATTTTTTTTACTAAAATAATTGTCAAATTATTATGTGGTTTGAAACAAGTTTTTAAATAATAACATGAAAAATTTGAATTAAAAGAGGTCAATAAATAAATATATCTTTGCAAGAAATATAGGCAATGTTTGTTTCATTGTATGTATTTATGTAGATGGCTTATCAATTAGGCAACAATGAATATATGATCGGCACCATTTGTTTTTGCATTTGAGTACATTTTAAGAGTTCATTTACCTGAAAAATAAATGATTTTTTAATAGTTTGATGTGCTGATGTTAAGAATAAAAAATATATATAAAAAGTATTCTAACAAAATTTTTAAGTAAAATACTTTTAAAATCATTGTATACCACGATATTAAATACACAATAAATTTATAAAAGTAAAATAAAATGTTAACGAATAAGTTTAACATAAAAAACTCGTAGATTTCGCACTTAAAATATAGAAAATTAGGACACATGATAAATTTATATTGTTTTAATCTCATGAAAAAATATTAATATTTTTTCAAAGATAATAACAGCATTATCAAAACATCAATGAACATCTATATATATATATATTCAATTGAAATATTTTCAAATTATTAAAACTTAATGTATACTATGGATTATATGAAATGAGAGCGTGGTCATCTGTTAGAGAATAATATAAATCATATTATGAAGTCTCACTTATAAGCTTGAGCTTTTAGGTGAGATGGTTCCTTAACATGGTATCAGAGCCTTGCTGATCTAATAGTCGCGAGTTCAAATCTCACCACTCCCATTCTAATTGATAAAAATTAAGCACAAGATAATATAGACCTGTGCAAGTTTCAAGCCCAAAGAGCTTTCACTTGAGGGAATATGTTAGAGAATAATATAAATCATATTATAGGGCCTCACTTATAAACTTGAGCTTTTAGATGAGATGATTCATTAACATCATCTAACAATACAAGTGGATTCATCAATAATCCAAGCTTACAATGTATACTATGGATTATATGAAACGAGAGCGGGGTCATCTAACAATACAAGTGGATTCATCAATAATCCAAGCTTACAGGATCGAAAAGCAATAGAGATAATACTCGAATAGTGCCATCATTGTGCAACTTTTAATGGCGATAACCCTTGATAAAATCTCCGATTATGTTTAGGGATTTCAAGTCCTGGAAAATATGCAGTAATGATCTAAAAAACAAATTTAAGAAAATATCGTTCTGTGATGCTTGACCATGTGAACTCCTTGTCGACTCCACTTTTTTCTCTTCTGTTGCTATCGGACTGTAGCCTGCGAGATGGGGTCCTCCCATCAAAGAGATAGCCCTTGATCTTACATTTCTTGCTTCGAGGGATAAGATGAGCCCACCAGTCTGATAAGATGCCAACTCACGGCTACCATCCACTAACATGTAAGGATTGCAATTCGAAGCTGGTCGTACTAAATCGGTAGCTCAGCGAGGTGTAGTGCAGTTTCTTTCTTTCTTTCCATTACCAAAACAAAAGAAAACAAGAAGCACTGTCTGAAACTAATTGTAGGAGATGATCAAATCAGCCAGCAGAAGAAGCCGCGTTAGTGTCGGTGCCGTGCAAGTGCAAGTAGCTTTTGAATAGAGAACTTAGGTCCCGTTTGGCATTGCGATCCAATCTGTTTTTTTGCTGTTTTTCATTATTTTTTTTCATTTTTAAAACCGGTGGTTTAGTGTTTTTAGATCATTTTGATGTGCTGATATAAAAAATAATTTTTAAAAAATAAAAAAAACATCATTTTGATACATTTCAGCACGAAAAACACTTTGAAAAACAACAGCAACCACACTCCCAAATACCCCATTAGATATGCCTCGGAGGGACAAAACTTGTATAAACAAGTAAATCTATAATTGACAGGAGTAGATTTCCTCCCTTTTTTTAAATCAAAATAGGGTATTTTTAAAACTAATTTCCTGGAATAATGGGTATAATTTATTCCTGTCCTTCTTCTACTGTTTTTTTTTCCCTTGCAAACTGGTGTGCATAGAGAGATACCAGATTACAAGAGTTGTTTTGGGTGTGTTTGGAAATCGATTTTGAAAAATATTATTTTTATTTTTTAATTAAAATTAAAAAAATGGAGATTTTAGATATATGAAGGTATAAAAAATAATTTTTAAAAAATAAAAAATATTATTTTGATATATTTAAAAAAAATACTAGCTACGTTCTTAAATTTATAGATATGTGATTGTTTCCTCCAAGAAAGTGCTTGGAGGCATAACCGAGTAAGGAAGGTTTGTTGATTTTCGACAACATTAATTACAGCTACGTTTTGCTAACTGATTTAACACAAGAGTTTTGAACATGATAAAGATAAATGAATATTCCACTGACCATCACACAGATACTAACAGGACAACGATCTAAATCAAACCTTACCTTGTGCCAACAATTGTCAATCGTTTATGGCATTACTTTTTCAAAGCACCATAGTTCCATGATGTTCTGAAAGATATTAATTTCTTTTACTTTTTTTTTATTTTTTATCTAGTAACAATTTTTATATAGAGAGAGATTTTCTTGACCTATTTAAAAGTTATGTAAATCTCTCTAGGAAAGTATCATTATATATTTAAGTTTCCTAGAATAAAATTATAAATTAATTTAGAGTTTTTTTATTCATAATAGTTCTTGTGTTTTTTATGCTATTATTAGCCTTTATTTTATTTTGAAAATTATATTCTAACATGTTAAGTTAGGAACTAGAAAAAATTATAAAGTATTATATGATTGTCATTGTAATTGATTTAATGTTGAAAGTCCCCCATGCATATCTCCTCCTCCGACCTTTTACATTTGTTGTCTTGTCCGCCAATAAAATAAGGGTTAATAATACAAAACCTTTGCCCCACTCTGTCCATCAATAATTCAACCCCAAATTCATGCCACCATATATATATATATATATATATATATATATATATATATCAGTCACAGTGACATCTTACCTTGTTGGTCTTATCTTTCTTGGTTTTTTCCTCCAAGAAAGTTGCCAGAAGCATAATTGAGAGAGAAGATTTTTTATTATCGACAAGATTACAGCTATGCTAGCTTTGCTGACTGGTTCAACATTTTCAACACGAGTTTTGAACATGATAAAGCAGGTGACCATTCACCTGACCGGCACACCGATCACCATCAGTGGAGCCCCACCTTCTCATCGCCATCAACCCCTATTATCATCGTAAATCCTCTTCTTCCATTCTCTCCGTATCACAATCCTTGAGTTACGGTCTTGCAAACCAAAATTACGTACTTCGTAGTTTGCGGCCTTTTCCGACGTCTGGTGGTTTTTGGTTGCTGAGATCGCAATCGTTGCTGCTGTTATGGCTGACGATGGATGGAGAAGGTGAGCACAAGGAGATAATGAATTTGAAAATGAAAATTATATATATTCAAGTTTTTTAATATAAATCAAAACAAAAAAAAAGAGGCTTATATATACAACTAACATAATAAATTGAAAATTATATATGTATAACTAAATAAATAAAAAATCATTAATAATAAATAAAAAAGTTAAGAATCCAATCCAAGATACTTGGCCTTGTACCCCAGCTAATTGGCATGACTATTTTAATATTTTAATTAAAAAAATTAATTTTTTTAATTGAATAATAATAAAAATAAATATAAAATCGATTAAATAAAAAAATATTATCCAAGATTAAAATATTAAAAACATTATCTAATTAAGAAAATCGAGAATCATTTGTGTCAAGAAATGAGAATTTTTTTTATTAATAATAATAATGAGTATTTTTAAGTGACTATATTTACCAAACTTTTTTTATTTAACAAAATAATAATGAAAATAAACACATAAAATTGATGGAATAAAATTAAGGGGAGCATCTTGCATAGCAGCACTTAATATAAATAATATTAAAAAATAAATAATTTTAATTTCTTGAATATAAAGTTCAATTATAGACAACATAAAAAAATTACAAATGAGTTAGAATGATTTCTTCAAAAATAAAATATAAAAAAAAATAATTAAAAAAAAAAACAAATAGAGAGAAGTAATACCTAATCTAAAATATAATTAAAAAAATATAAAAATGTATATATATTTTTTTAAAAAAAAAACAGAAAAAAAATAGAGATCAAACGTTGTGATGCCTAGAAAGTCAGGTCATCGTCTGACCCATAAAAGGAAGGTTCGCGTTTCAACGCGATAAACATCTATGATATTAAACCTTGACACGAAATGAAGATCTCATTAGGAAATATTATCTTAATTATTATTTTTTTAAGATATCAAATCAGTAGCATGCAAATTCAAACAACGAAAAAATTAATTCAATACTTTAATTGATGTAATGCCCATTTTAGCCCTATAATTCATATATCTTCTGCCGCTTGCTTTTATTTTTCAACTTCTTTGTTACTGTTGAGGCTGGAAAAAAAAATCTACGGAGAAAGATTGGGTGCCTGTTCCCTGGGCTGATTGGAGAATTTGGTGGGCCCATCAACAACGACAAGAGAATCGTATCCTCTAATATTTAGGTGATGAAGAGAGATAATCGTATACTCTAGGTTTATATATTTTTAAAATCTTTTATTAAACTCGTGTCGTGTTAAACTAAAATCCTGGAAAAATGTGTTTATTTAGATTTCTTTTATATATATAAATATCCTTAGATATTTATAGGGATATTTGTGAAGATATATACATTATATGCTCAATTAATAGTAATAATAGTTAAGTACCATCTCACTTTGAAAATGTAAGAAGTTAGATAAAATTTTAAAATATAATTTATATTATTTTTTATTATTTTTTAAGTGAAATTCTTTTTAAAAATATATGTTCTTGGCAAGCAAATAATTTTTATAGGATTTGCTGAATCAAAATTAAAAATACATATTAAATTTTATCATTTTGTTATGGTTTTATCATTATTATTATTATTATTATTATTATTATTATTATGTTAATAATAAAAGAAACAAAATAAAATGAAAATGAAAATTATCATTGGTATTATTGTTAAAAGAAAATTTTTATCAAATTATCATGATTAACTCAGGAAAAAAATGAAATTATTATTATTATTATTATTATGTTAATAATGAAAAAATAAAATAAAAAACCATAAAAATAACTGTTCAAAAACCATAAAAATCATTGTTTGAAAAACCATAAAAAAAAAAATCATTGTTATTTATCAAATTATCCCAAGATGAAAAAATTTAAAAACATTAACAAAAGAAAAAATATTAACTTATTATTATTATTATTATTATTATGAAAAAAATAAAATATTAAAAAATCATAAACTCAAAAAACCATAAAAATCATTGTTCAAAAGAAATCTAAAAATCATTGTTCAAATAAATAAATAAATAAATAAATAAAATGAAAAAAAAGCGAAGAAAAAAAACACTATTGAAGTCCACTGTTTTCACTCACAATATATAAAAACATTAACAAAAGAGCAAATAAAAAAATTATAAAAGAATAAATAAATAAGTGAAAGATTAAAATAAAAAAAAAAAAACAAAACAAAAAAATAAAAATAAAAATTTATTGTCATTGACAATAAAAATTATCCTAAAATTGAAAAACAATTAAATTATTATTATTATTTTTGTGTTAATAATGAAAGGAAAAAATGAAAGACTTAAAATAACTGTTAAAAAAAAAAAAATTATCAAATTATCAAAATGAGAAAAAATATTAAATTATTATTATTATTATGTTAATAATAAAAAAAAACACAAAAAAACCATACATTGTTAAGTTAAAAATTTAAAAACAATTGTTAAAACACAAGTAACTACAGTGAAACACTGAGCTCTTTTAGTTATATTTATAATATATATAAATATCCTTAGATATTTATAGGGATATTTGTGAAGATATATACATTATATGCTCAATTAATAGTAATAATAGTTAAGTACCATCTCACTTTAAAAATGTAAGTAGTTAGATAAAATTTTAAAATATAATTTATATTATTTTTTATTATTTTTTAAGTGAAATTCTTTTTAAATTTGAAATTTATACATATTCATGTTATCTTGTGTTTGGTTTTTCATCAAATAGAATGAGTATGATATAATTCAAATAAACACAAGTAGACCAGAACTTAATTCTGACGCTGATACTGTTCCTCCTCTCTTTTGGAAGCTACAAAACGTCAATTGATTTAATACCTAAAAAATCTCCAATTACCTGCAACACAATTCAAATTAAGAAAGCTTAGATTCTTGGAAAACCCAGATCACACAAGGACCAATTCTAACACAATCTTCAAAAACAACCTAACCCCTATCATTATTGATCCTCAAACTCAAATCTCACCACGCTAAAAAAAATCGAAGTAAAAATAAAGAAGAGGCACCGAGGAATAGTGGGATCAAAGTAGTAGGATCGATTAATTATGGATTATAATTTCAAATAGTGTGTGGTCTAATTTTGATTTCAACATGGGTGCGATGGTCCTTGTGACAGGAAGAAGAAAAAGGATGAAAAGGATGGGTGATGTGTTTGCTCACATGCGTGAGTAGACAACGTGAAGAAAGAAGGAAGGCAGAGAGGAGAAAGAGGCACAAGAAGACGAGAAGAATGGAGGGGAGGGGTGGGGGGGTTGTCAATATTATCAATGCCATGCTCAAACAAATAAGAGTCATGATAACTAGCCTTTACTCTTTTCCCAACTTGTCCGAAGTAAGACTCTGGCTATTTAATCATGCTACTTCTACTGGGACGAATCCACTAAAGTCTCTGCAATCATCTTCCTTGTTTCGGATACTGTTCAACTCCAACATGGCCTCCATTGATTTTCTCTCTTATCAATTCACCTTCTCAGCTCTAGTTCTAATCCTATCTGTGTTCGCACTCCAACTCCTCATTAGAAAACTGAACAAGCAGAAAAAATACAAGTACCATCCAGTTGCTGGCACGGTGTTTAACCAACTTCTCCACTTTAACAAGGTGCATCATTACATGACTAATCTTGCTGCGAAATATAAGACTTACAGGCTGCTCGCCCCTTTCAGAAGTGAGGTTTACACTGCTGACCCTGTAAATGTTGAGTACATACTCAAAACCAACTTTGAAAACTATGGCAAGGTATTTATTTCTCCTTACTGTGATCTATATCGTCAATATCAGCAGCAAATGTTTGTCCTCGTTTTTATGCTGCGAATTGTGTAAAATTATGTATAAGAATTTTCAACACCCAATTAGGAGTATTCACAAATACTTTGGTAGGATGACAAGAATTTGAGCGGGGTTGGTTTTGACTGTTCACTTTCCATCAGGATTAGATTCCAATGGCTAAAAGGGTTATGATTTAGCTTGCTCAAACTTTGTGCAGGGGGACCATAATTACGACAATTTAAGTGGGTTACTAGGTGATGGAATTTTCACTGTTGATGGTCACAAATGGCGCCAGCAAAGAAAGCTTTCGAGCTATGAGTTCTCCACAAAGGTTTTGAGGGACTTCAGCAGTGTGATCTTCAGGACGAATGTGGCAAAACTAGCTAATATAGTGTCTGAAGCTGCAAAAGCTAACCGCTCAATGGACATACAGGTCAGTCTTTGACCCAGTGTAACAGAGAAAACGTCACGAAGTGATTTTCAAAGTGCGTGTGACCTCCTAAGTTTAACTGGTTTTGCAGGATCTGTTTATGAAATCAACCTTAGATTCGATATTCAAAGTTGGATTTGGGGTTGAGCTAGACAGCATGTGTGGATCAAATGAAGAAGGTGTCAATTTTACCAGAGCTTTTGATGATGCGAGTGCGTTGACCCTTTGGCGATATGCTGATGTGTTCTGGAAAATCAAGAGGTTTTTGAATATTGGATCGGAAGCTGCACTGAAGAAAAACGTCAAAGTGGTTAATGATTTTGTGTATAAACTAATCAATAAAAAAATTGAGCTAATGCGTAACTCAGAAGTTTCTTCTGTGAGTATCTCTCCTTTAAACTATTATTTCTGATAGATTGCAGAGGCATGAATTTTATTTGATCTTACATGGAAAATGCAGCTAAAGAAAGATGACATTTTATCAAGGTTCCTGCAAGTGACCGAGAATGATCCAACATACTTACGGGACATAATTCTCAACTTTGTGATTGCTGGAAAAGACACAACAGCAACTGCTCTATCATGGTTCATCTACATGCTGTGCAAGCATCCAGCTATTCAGAATAAGATTGCACAAGAAGTAAGAGAGGCAACGGGAGTGAAAGAGATTACAGATTTTGCAGAATTTGCAACCAGTATTAATGAAGAAGCTCTAGAAAAGATGAACTATCTCCATGCAGCAATTTCTGAAACTCTTAGACTGTATCCATCTGTGCCTGTGGTAAGAAAAATTATGTGCGCCCGCATTTCCTGTCCGCCCGACACAAAACAAGAAGTTATAGTGGGAAAATTTATTGACTGTTCGAATATGCTCAAATAAATTCTTGACTATCTACGAATTCTTCACGAATGAAACTATGATTCTTGAGCAATAAACACCTTAATTCTCACAGTGTGCTTAAGTTTGAACATGCTCTTGTAGAGTTGATAATGCATCCAGAATATTTTTATAATTTTATTGTTTCCGTATCTCAAAATTCCCTGCTTTACAGGATGGGAAGATTTGCTTTTCTGATGACACTCTACCAGATGGCTTTAATGTGAGAAAGGGAGATATGGTGGCTTACCAACCTTATGCAATGGGCAGGATGAAGTTCGTATGGGGCGATGACGCTGAGGAATACAAACCTGAGAGATGGCTCAATAAGGATGGCGTGTTTCAGCCAGAAAGCCCTTTCAAGTTTACAGCATTCCAGGTTAGTTGAAATTATGAAGATCGAATGATCATTAAGATCTGGTTTCTATGCCAGCTCAGCTTAAGTTCATGGACTCCCAATCCCATAGACCAAATGACTAATATCAGGCTTTCTGCTGGGTGACAGGCAGGGCCACGGATATGCCTTGGGAAGGACTTTGCTTATAGGCAGATGAAGATCTTTGCGGCTGTCTTGGTGGGCTGTTTCATTTTTAAACTCGCTGATGAAAAGAAACCAGTCAATTACCGGACGATGATTAATCTTCATGTTGATGGAGGACTCCATGTTTATGCCCTCCATAGAGACAGTGCTTAGCTTCATAGATTAATCTTCATATTGATGAATGCCTCAATGTCTGTGCCCTCCACTGAAACAGTACTTGGCTCTATATCTGTAATGGTATTGCATCAATAACATGGGCGTTTAGCCCATGGATGGTATTGGTTATCAATGGCTTCGGTTTTACTCATCAACATTAATTTTAAATATATATGTCTATATAGCTCTAATTAGATTTGAATCATATTCAATAATATTTTTATATTATTCATTATTTATCAGACAAAATAACTATATTAAAAAAAAAAGATAAAGAGTTAAATTATCGTCTCAAAGGAAACGAAGGTTCTTTGGTTAAGCAAAGACTTGCAAAATCAGAGGATTTGTACGGATAAGGAGGGAAATTGAACATTGTTTGATCAAGGATCTGGTATTGAAGACCTCTTAATTTGATTTAAAGGTGGATTTGGATTGAAATTTATTACTACCAGGCACAATAATTCCAGCGATTATTGACCTCCTTAAGATGACAAACCTAGCTCATCTCTCCATTGATGAAAGCTTCAAAGTTGCATGACCCACAAATAAGAATTATTCGTTTATAACATCAAAAGCCTCAACTCCGAATTACTTTGAACAACAAATAGTAGTTAATTAATTAATCAAAAAGGCAGGCCAAAATACGTTGCCATTTACGAACTTTGAGATGAATAAAAGGCTTTGCCAGTCACAAATTAATGATGATTATCGTCTTTTATGCCCAGCAGAGAGGGGGAAATGGGCCGGACCTTTTTCTCAACTCTGAGAAGAAGACAAAATTGAATCACAGGGAGCCGTCCATGATCAAACTCTTAGACATCAGACAATATACAAGCCAGAAAAAAGACATTAATAACAAGACATGCATTATGCTCATATCATTGCAACGACGTTGTAGTTACAGGAGATGGAAGCTGAAGCCCTGGTCTGGAAGTCCACCCCTTGCGACTCCTGTAGGACTCAATAGCTTGTAAACGAAGCCTCTGGCGAGATGCGTCATGGACATTCTTAAGTAACTGCAGATTTCACAGAGCTTCTTGTTTGAACAACAGAATACCTACTAATTCATTTATAAATATGAAGCAACAATGAAGCTATACCTTAGAAGGGACAGTAAGCTTTGGGGGAGCTTGGACCACATCTCCAAATTGTATCTGCTCACATCCAGGAAAGTCCTGCTTCTCATCGGATTTCTTGTTTTTCTTCTTCTTTGCTTCCAAATACCTACATATATAAAAATTGTGATCATGTAGTTCAATCATATGCTTGAACAAGTGTGAGTGGGGACTAGATCTAAAATTTGAATCCGCATTCAGGCAAGTTGTAGATTAAAATGAACAGAACAAGTGCACTAAGTCCACTACATGAATATTTGCACCATCCTGTTTAAACTAGAGAAACAACCTCAATGGGCCATAATAGAGGTGATATCCTCCACTAAATCCTTGGCAAGTCTAATGCATTAACCCTTAGGCTTACGATTCTGCCCACAGCAATTGTAAGCACCACCGCCCTAACAAAAATCCTACCACTGATCCAAAAATTTTGGAAACTCGGTGTCAACAAGCTGATCACAAAATTTCAGGTCCAAATATTGCACTTGAAACAAATAGTTCACATTTCATAAAATAAAATGCAGACAGGAAATCTGTCATTAAGTGGCTTTCATTGCAAAAATTAGGTTAGTCACCAACACTACAAGTGTTGTCAAAGGCAAAAGGCACTAAAAGGTGCCAAGCTTGTTAAATGCTCAATGCGTTAGGCACATGCCCAGATAAACCACTGTGATATGCTATATATATATATCTTCCTAGTTAAGATTAGATCATGAGAAAATATAAAATACCATATCAAAGTCAAATGACGTTATGATTTTCACCCTTAAAGCAAAATATGATAATTTAAGTAGTAACAATGTTGTCAGAAGTGAAAGGCACTAAATGACATCACGCCTGTAAGATGCACTAGGCGCTAACCGCTTGCCTAGGCAGCACTTCATTAAGATTCATCTCTTGAGGCTAATAAAGGTGGTGTGACCTCACTGGTAGTGCTTAAGCAAAGCACCTGAGGCACTACCATTACTCATTGGCATCTATTACAAAAATCACATTAACTTCCCGATTCTATAAAAATATGATAACAAGATGAGACCCATGGCACATGCTCATACTTAAATTATACCAAAGAGAAAGTCCAAGGGCCACACATCATGAGTCGGATGCAGAACTAGCAATGCTGGGAAAAGACTTATACCCAAACATAGCTGGGATTAGTTACAAGGATGATTTCCCTCCACTCTATTTTGTTTTAGCTAACTTTCTAACATGCTTTCAATGTGGTACACGTTGTCCAATCTAAAGCAATTTCAGTAAAATCAGGGGGTGTAAAGCAGTCATATTAAGACAAACATTTCAAAAAGTCAAGTTTAAAGTGACCATGGACATTCACCACAGGAGTTCTTCACGAACAAATTTCACTCAATCTTTAAACTTTACGTAGCTAATAACACACATCTATGCTGCAAGAAATCAAGCATCACTCCCAAGCTGTCAAGAATTCACAAGGGCTAAAAACAGAGAGATGACTTCAAAATGCTTACTTCTTTTTGCGATCGCGGCGTTTCTCAACAGTTTTTGATTTATGCAATCCCATTTCAAACCTAAGATCATGTACTTGCTTTTTCTTCTTCTTCTTCTTCCTCTTTTCATCTCCACTACCCTCCACAACTTCATCAACACCTTCATCTTTCACCACAGCAGCTTCATTCTCTTCCTCGTGAGCTCGTTTCTATATATATATAAATATATTTAATAAAAGTCATTCATGCATAACCATTTATCAGTTTCTTAATAGCCCAAAAGAAACACTTACTTTCTTAGCATCACCGACTTGGTGTTTCGCATTTTCTTGATCGGGCATTGAGTTTTTAGCGGAGTCTAAAAAAATAAAAATAAAAGTAAGTAAAAAGACAAAAAAGAGGGGGGAAAGAGAGAGATCGGGAGGGGGAGGGGGTTACCGTTGTGAAGCTGAGAGGTTAAAGAGATGAGTTTGCGGAGTTTGGAAGGGAGAGCGTCCACTTGGGAGGACTTAGGTGGGGGAGGTAGTAGAGAATGAGATCCCCCATGCGCCGCTCTGTAGTTTTTCTCCCTTCTTCTCCTTCCTTTACCTCCCATCTCTCTCTCTCTCTCTCTCTCTCGCTGTTCTTTTTCGTTGCTATCCTAACCCTAATCAGCTCTTTCAGTTTTTTTCTCTTGCTTTCGACCAAACTCGGTGTCAACTTTCAATTCTTACGGGGCCCACTTTATTAATATAATTCTTTATCGTATTTTTAAAACTGACCTGCGGGCGTACTCGAGGTAAGTTCAAGGTGAGATTAGGGTTAATTTTAATTATCTTATTTTATAACAGTAAAATTAATATAGTTTAAAAAGAAATATCAATTAGGCTAATTTTGGGTTAACCAGGTCGTGAGTCATTAAGTCACATTATTAAGTCAATTTTCCTTTTCCTTTTCTTTTTATCGAAATAAAACCCACCTAAACTCCATATCACGTTTTAAATTATAATCAGATAAATTTTAAATTCACATCGTAAAGATAAAGGCAGACTAACTTCCTCTACAATAACAATTGATTCTGCAAGAAGGAAATGATTTAGCTCTGGATGGAGAATGTGCTTCGGAGTGGTTAAATTATATTTTTTAAAATGTTTTTTTTTTTATGTATTTTTGGATATTTTGATGCATTTATGTTAAAATATATATTTTTATACATTTTTAAACAAAAAAATATTTTAAAAAACAATATTTACTATATTTTCAAACTAGCTTGGGAAATTCTAGATTTGAAGCTCAAACCCGAAGCACATTGCTATTTTTTTTTCCTACACTACTAGCCACAAATAGCATTTACGATGTTTTGCAAAATACTTTTGAAAGATAGCAACGAGATCAATGTCATTAACTTGTTCTCTTAACCTGAATCTTTAGCTATCTACATTCAATTTTGACAGTAATTTGAGCTTATACATGTGTACACAGGATGCGAGATGGAATGCAGTAATATTTCATTTACAAAATCACAAGAAAACATTGATGGCCAAAAATGAAGTGCTCAACCCTCGGGGACTCAACTCGAAGACAACAGACTACAGCTCAAAAATGACTAAAAAATTGCAGTAAATACAGTGGAACCTGGCTCATTGACATCAGAGTTGTTCCCCTGCTCAAATATGTATGTTACATCCACAGGACGGCCGCAAACTGTAAATTTAGCAATCGACTTGGTATCTGATCCGGGGCAGCAAACATGCCCTTGTATACATTAGTGGCAGTATTGTGTATCTTCTGTATGTGTTCCACTAGAGAAATATTTCAATGTCCTAAACACTATGATTTTATAAGTGGGCTCAGCCCATCGCCTTCCCAGCCAAGCTTGAGCATCTGATCGACCACTTTCAAGCTCAACTGCAAGCAGCGATCAAGGGAGTCAACATGAGGTTTCACTAACAAGCAGCATTTCAATCAAAATAATGACACGGTGACTGAAATTGATTATAAAAAGTTGAACCATTTCTCCCACAAGACAATTGTTTTCAAATAGACATAAGAAAGCAGAGTGAGCAGAAGAATACAAATTTGGAGGTTAAACTCAAAATACACACGGCCAAGTGCACTAGCGTTTCATAGGTTGCCATGGGATAGTTTAGTAAGTTTAGCACGCGATGATTAAATTGAAAATTATTGGGGACAAAGGCCCCTTTAATGTTCTAACTAGACCAGGAGCACATTGTCAGAGAAGTAAGAACATGAACAAATTGAACTTACAGCTGGGTCAGTGAAGATTATCAACTTTTTATCTGCAGTTGATACCAGGAGATTTGTGCTATCATCATTTAAAGCCAGAGCAGTAATATCCTGGCCTTCTCCAAGTTTCAAAACATGAAATACCTGGATACAAATTGGCATGCTAATTAGGAAAACTCAATTAACAGTGAGACCTATCAGGTATATCATGAGCAAAAACTTAATAGAAAAGGACGTTTTAGAACCAAGTGAACTATTTGTGGGGCACTACATTAAATGTCTATTCATTCATGAATGCCCAAGACACAAACAACAGGTCTGCTCATTGAAACAGGAAGGAAAGCATCCTTTATTTCTTAAGAATCTTAACATGTAAGCATTATTAGGTCGGGTCACAGAGGAACAAACATTTAAAGGTACAAGATTTGCAGCACTTGAAAAACTAAGATAGGTCATGCATATAAATGATTTAAAATTTTATCGAGTTCTTATACCTTCAGTGTATAAAGATCCAGGAAACAAATTGAAGGGGAAGGAACATCTAATCTGTTCTTTCCACCAGTGTCCTCGGATTCCAGATAATCTCCAGCCCCTGGCCTATTCAAGCTTGAATTTTTGTTGTTATTAGAGGCTCCATCATCTTCCTGATACGAGTTCATGCCAATCAAAGCACTCTTCCCATCCACAGAAATTTCAATGCAACTAACACAGCCAGATAAAGGAAATTGTGCTCTAGCAATTGGTTTCCCGTTTAGAGTATAGGTGTTTAGAGAATTTTGAGATTTGTTCCATGTCATCACAAACCCCTCAGATGAAAGACAAACAGTATGGGCCTCCACACCAACCAGCCTTCTGATCAAACGACCCCTTCTTACAGAATGCAACAGAACATCTGATGATTGGGAGCAAGAAACAACAATCCCAAGATCTGAATTGACACAACAACACAGTATTTCTCTGTGGTGACCACGAAGGACATGTATGGGACCCTCAATACGACACCTCCTGCTTTTTTCTGCCAGGTTTGTTGCTGCAGCATTACTGGGAGTAGGTGCTGTGCCTGTGTCTGTGACCGTGGAAGGCTCTGACATGCTGCGTGAGCTTGAAGAGAATGCCCTGTGTATCTTCCAGAGTACAGCAGTAGTGTCCCGTGATCCTGTGACAAGATAGTTGCTATCTGGTGAAAGAGCAAGGCAAGTAACTGGAGCACAATGTGCGACTGCAGTTTCTAGGGTTTTTGCACCATCTGCTGATAATAGCTTGATACTGTTATCTGCATGTCCACCTAAATACAGTCACAGATTATTGGATATATTAGTTTATCAGGAAAATAGAAAACAAATTCCATATAATGAGGAATTTTTTAGCAAGGCACACAACCAGAAATCAATCAAAATACGAATTCATACAGCAAAAGAAACAAATGACAAAAATAATACAACTTATGTATAGATGTTTGATTACGAGAAAGGATCAAAGAGTGGAGATTTTCCTTACTTCTATAAAGTATCAAGATGCCAAGCAGTTTTCAAAGTGAAGAAAGAATAGAAATAAAAACGAAAATCAAAGTGATTAAAGAGTGCAATGATGATCTTTCACAGAGAATATTTTCCTTTACTTTCTTAGAAAGAAAAAAAGGAGGAAACGCTTTCATTTGATTGAAAATCTTGTATAAAGATTTCCAAGTGTGCACCAGTTTTTGACACTTTCATATGATTTTTGAAAACAGTTTCATTCATTTTAAAGCTCTAGAAGTTCTATGTTTCCTACCCATTTAAACCCTTGAGCTTTTCCCTGTCACACCCTGATACATCCAACATACAATCACAAGGTTCGAGAGCAAAATAACCTTGTGAACCCAGTTTTTGTTTTATTTCCTTTTCTTTTAGCATGACAAAGATTTCTGATTAAAATAATTTTGTTACAAATGAAAGAAACAATAAAAAATTTAGATGCCCTAACGAACTATATGATGTCTTGTGAACAGAGATTTCAATGTCCCCGGGCATTGAACATTGCATCCTGGGCATAAATAAATAAATAATGGCATAGCATCTAATATCATCGTAATAACAAATGTAAGTGGCTCATGTCGTTTTAATGCAAGTATTCAACATGATACTGCTTACCGTGCACTGCTAACAAATGACACTTTTTTTTTTCAAACTTGAAGTGGTAGCCAAGACAAGTGAAACTTTTTAAGGTAAAAATCTTATTTATATCCTTACAGATTTTTCACAGCTTTAGGAAGGAAATGCAAGCATCTTATTCCAGAATTGAGAATGTGTACACACACAGCATGTGGATGAAATGAATGCTTACCAGTAATGATTTCTTTGTCATGAGTGATGGAAACCACTGCTTTACCACCAATTCCAGAAGAAGCAAATGCTAGTGCTTGGGGAAAATGCCAGTCATCTCCAACAGATGGAGATTTCCCCTTAAACATTTGCATGAATGTTCTGCCAGCAGAACTTGTAAAGGCCTTTCCATGTTGAAAGAGAAAAGGTGCGCCATGGCCATCTGGTGTGTTGGGTTGCCACTTGTGCTGGGCAATGTGTGCTGCTGGTGCATTTATATCAACGATTATAACAGCATCAGAAGATGCGCGAATGGAAGCTGCGGGTAGATTGCAGCGTTCTGGGGCCACAACAGCATATGGCTTGACTTCTTTTGGGTTCCTGAAGATAGTCTGACATAAAAAAAATCAAAATAATGAGCTACAAATTAATACTACTGATTTATATGATGGAATATCCCAACATGCAACCTCACTGATCCAAAAAATATGCACAGAAGATTTTTTATTACAATCAAAAGGACCGTCAACTGTTATCACATTGTCTATCTAAATGTATGACATTTCTCCAGCCTCTAATCACAGTGAAACTACCATAGCACTAATCCTGGGACAACCAATGACATAAACTTCCTTCAGCCTACTCAATCATCACGTCACCAATTACCATGACCTTCCATTAAGAAGCAAGCACTAGCCCCAAAACAACATAGATGGTTTGTACAGATGGTTAACTTCTCAAGAATTAGATATTTTACAGAACTTGTAACCCAGCATATCCAACTGATTGTTGTTAGACAATTTGTATCATCTAGATGATCATGAAATCTTAGCATGGATTCTATTAGTGTGGATTGATAGCATGTCTCTGCAGTAGTGTCCTTCTCCAGCATAACAAACTAAATCACAGTAAACAGAAAAAGCAAAAGGCTAAGTTGAAGATGAACTGAAAAAAGCACTTGGACATATACATGCTTATAAGAGAATCGCAGGCTTCTACAACTGTATCAGACTTCTTACACTTAAATCTTCAGCCAAATTCATACCTGCAAGTGAAGAACATCTGATATGGGCATTCGCTTCAAGTGAGGAATAATCAAAAGTTGGGATGGAGTCTGTCCAAAGTAAGCAATCTGGTCTTGGGTGGCACGTTGTTGTACCTTTTGTGAATAAAAAAAAGTAAAAACAATAAGAAATAAGAAACAAAACATCTGCTTAATAAAACATAGAGGATGGCAGAATTCTCTTACAGGATCAATGATCTTGTCAATATCAACTGCCCCTTCATAGGTGATGTAAAAGAAAACATTGTTTGCTGCTATAGCTTCTTTACCACGTTGCTTATAGCTGCATGATCCAATTCATTAAATAGTTGAAATGAAAAGGCCAGATTTAATTTCAATATAAAATAAATTTGTCCAGAGTAAGATGTTCAGATTGCAAATAATGAAACCCAAGGTAGGGCAAGAATGAGAGACATTACTAGTGGAACTGAACAATTTTGCTCAAATCTTACCCAAATATGAGATCAATCCATTCATGCAAATGTGCAGACACGTGCTCACTCTCAAGAGCCATCCGATGCTTATGGATAAAATCAGTAGAATTTTCAGCCCAAGGAGGAAGTTTGACAGAATCTGAAAGAGTGTATTTAATCACAGTAAATATTTCAACTCTGTAACATCAAACTATGTTTCATTTACTTCACTAAAATTTGAAACATACCGAGCTTTCCACCCAACTGTGTTGTACCAAAGTCAATTGAATTTTCATTGGTTAAGATCTCAGGAAGATAAAAGAGCTCAGGAACCTAAGCCAGACAAAATATATATACTTATTAATAGCCAGTATTCAAAGGAGCATACAAGGAGCAACTTATTATCATAAAAAAAAACAAAATGTAAAAAGTGTGCAGACAACGGAGAACTGATTATTATGAACATGAGACAAAGAATCACGGCTTGCATTAAGATAAAGAGGTCTTTTGTTATGAAACCATCTCACATAAAAACTTGAGCTATTTGGTGATGACTCAGAATATGATTTATATTATTCTTTAACACATCTCCTCAAGTGAAAGCTTTTTAGGCTTGAAACATACATGTGTCTACACTACCTTGTGCTTAATTTTTATCAAATAAAATGAGAGTAGTGAGATTTGAACTCGTGACTATTAGGTCAACAAGGCTTTGATACTATGTCATGAAACTATCTCACCTAAAAACTTAAGTTATTAGGTGAGACTCCAAGATATAATTTATAGTATCCTCTAACACCTTTTCACTAACTAGCTAGTTTAGCAATATTCAAGTTGTTAAAAACTTTATGTATCATTACTTCACAGGACAAAAATAAATAAATGAAGTCTATCAAACTAAATAAAACAAATAAATTATAAATTCATAAGTACATATAAAAGCATGAACTTTATCAAAACATTTGACTTGACAAAAATACTCATTGTTTTATATATTTTGACAACTAATTTTACCATTGTATCATTTATAAGAAAGAAGAAATATTAATAATTTTGTTTCCTAAATCAACTCAACATTTAATTATTATATTTCCATTTTTAAATGTCTTTTTTTTTTTTGTCATTTTTAGCCCTTCATTTGTAAAAATAAATGATAGATAGATATCTCTACCCTTTATAGATACTATTATGTATTCATAATAAATAAATAAATAAAAAGAGCAAGTCTTTTGTAGATACTATTAGGTATTCATAAAAAAAAAGGGCCGTTGTGTTGTGGTTCTTTTATTATCTTTGCCTTAGTCGTCTCAATACTATACCGGCATATACATTATTAAAACAAGTATATAGTAACGTAGGCAACTTTTTACCTTTTGTATGACTCTTAACTATTATAATAAGTGTGCCTAGAATGGATTTAGTTTATTTCCTAAAATATCATTATCAAATTTTAGAATCAACTAGAATATTTTATACAAATTTTATGATAGGCATACAAAACAAATGTTGACAATGCTAGTACTATATAAATCCTCTCACAAGTAGGAGTCAAATTTGTATCTAACACAATCCTTACCATGAAAAAAAAGAAAAAACAAGAGGATTGTTTTATTTTTTATTCAAGGGTTTTCAATACTCGGTGGAATTTTTTGTGTTCAATAATATTTTTTACCTTTTCTTGGAAAGAAATTTAGTAGAATCATTTATTTCAGCAGTTTTTCTGGCTTGGGTAAAGATTGTAAATTACAAATACGTTCTCTATTAAAAATGATAGAGATAATTATAAAATTATTATTATTAGTACTATTTAAAAAAAAAACCATTGAATTGTTAGAAGTAAAAGGTAAAAAAAAGGGCAAGAAAGAGGACAAGCTCTTGGGGAGGTATAAGTTACTTAAGGTAACATTTTTTTTATCAAGAAAGGTAACTTTAACCTGTTAAAAAAAAAGTACAATAATATGAAAGAGGATTGATTATAGTATGGAGAATAAGGTATGCTTTTATTGTCAAGAAACGTAAAATAACATAGGAAAGTAAGGTGAGCTAAGAGCATTCATTAAATAATATAGCAAAGGCATTTTACTCTAATCAGATGTTTCCACAAAGATGATGCTTCTATGGATAGTTATAAATCTTCAAACAAAACAGATGACATACCAATTCCTTCACATCACTCATGTCTTCAATAACTCCATTCCAGGTCGCAGCAATATCTGAAAACATCCGATCTGCATGATCAAATTTTCCACCTTGAAGTTCAATTGAAAGTGTTGTAAATGGTTCAACTCTAGCAAGATAATACAAAACCTGTCACAGAACAACCGTAAGTCATATAAACTGCAATAACTGCGTATCAAGCATTCAAACAGTACAAACCACTTCATTTCTACTTTTTTTTCAAGGAATGACAGTTGTCATACTGTTCCAGATAGCATTAAACAGCATTCCCAAATGGCATTATATTTGTTGATATCAACAGAAGGAGACAAACAAAATGCAATGCATGGGGGGGGAGCTCAAATACAATGATAAAAGAAAAAAAGACAATATTTAAAAATTCCGAGATGGGGAAGGGGGAAGCACACAAGGCAACCAGGCGCAACTGATCATGCAGTGGAGCCTCCAGCTGGATGAGTTTGGTGTGCAAACCTTACTCTACGTCCAATATAATGCCACAATTGAGTTAAATCCAAACTCCAAGATCCTAAAGAAGGTTCCTAAATTCAAATAAAAGTCCAAATATCTCAACTCCACACTACATAATATGTAGAAAATATTAATTATATTTTAAAATGAAATATTATTCATAGAAACATGCATGACTCCTGGTATTTACAGAACCTAATATTCACCCAAAATCTGTATCATGAATCCAGATTCATTTTTGAATAAGGTCTGATAATTGTGTTGTAAATTGTTAAGCATCAGGTATCCCCCCAAGAAAAAATATTTTTTCTTTATGATTTCCCACCATGCTCCACTTTGATTTTAAAAATTTTGTAACAAATATCCCAGATTCATGATACAGAGAAACAAAAGAGATGAAAAGTCTTCATGAACAGAAATGCATAGTAAAGGTGAATATACAACTATGGCGGAACAGCTAATTTCACAAGATTAATTGGAAAGAAAACTTACAGTCCCTGCACTCGAGTAATGAGAACCATAATGGAATTTTGGAATGACAGGATCATCAAAGCTAGAATATCTCTCTTGGAACTTTTTCAGTTGATCAGGATTTAAAGCACCAACAGGCTGCAAGTATAAATCCTGCTATTATGACAGTAGACGGTGCAATTATAAAATAACTGAAGAGTAATTCAAGTTATGTCACCTTTGAAAGATCTCGATAAGAAGAAGCATCAGAAAGATCCAAACTTTTTGAACTGTAATCAGAAAGAACCCATGGGAAAACTGGATACTGCAAGGAAACAAAAGAAAAATTAGAGATAATATGCACAGCCTTCCACACTAGAACAAGAAATTAGCTGAGAAACATACATACCTGAGTGATGTCATTATAAGTACGCCCAGCCAGAGTATTGAGTTGCATTAGATACTCAAAGTTGCTAATCTGCATAATGGTTGTGTTTAAGCTTTTCATTATCCTGAATTAATGTTGAAAATGTGAATGAAACTTGCAATATTACTGAAATGAATTTGAGTATATACCTCCCACCTTGCCCAACGTTCCATAAGTTGAGTTCTCTTCAAAAGTTGTTCAGGTCTCTACAGCAGTAAAAAGCAAGCAGCTTCCATTATATAATAGCGAAGACAAATAAACATCCAACAGGCATAAAAAGCACACATGCACACACGTTTTAAAAGCTACATGGTCAGGTAGAAATTTTAAAAACCTGAGTAGCCAGATAAATGTTATTCAAATGAGGAGGTCTTGATTGAACTACAGCTCGGTAAGCATTTCTTCGTGCTGCAGTACTCTAAAGGGACAAAAAAAAAAGGCAGCCAAAAATTTATTCTACAGTCAAGGCTGGTGGACATAATTCTATTAGTGCAAAGAAAATGTTCAAGATACAATTCAAGTGAAATACCCCAAAATCAAAGAAGAAATTTGATCGGTCAACCATAAACAACTCCAGGGCACTTCTTCTTAGCAAATACCTGAGGATGATAGCAAGCTAGTATGAAGATGAGAGTAGAACAAATGAGAACAGAACGAGAAGAATTATGGACTTGTGATACACTATAACAATTTATCTGCACAAGTGCAATAAGTTCATGCCTATAAAATGATACCAGAAGATACAATTATGAAGTTGAACAAAAGGCATATGCATGTCACAGGATACTATGCAGTTACAATGTCTGTCAACCCAGAATCCCACCTGCTAAACAGCCCGATTTCTGGGATGTTGGGCAGCATTTGGATACTGGACTAATGTTAGTACATAGTAATACCAGAATTCATCTAATATTATTGATTGATGCATCCAACAGAAAGCCTTCTGGAATTAAAAAATCAGAAAAAGAACTCCGAGCATGACTCCTGAAGTCTTCTAAATCTAAAATATAATAGTTATTTGCAATTGAGAAAGCACAGTGATTTTATGACTAAGAAAAGCTGTGTCATGACTAGACAGTATATGACAAGACTGAGCAGGTAAATGCTTTATGGAGCAATCACACACAGCAGGTTCATTATCCCCACTTTGCATAGGTCAAGGAATGAAAAGTAGATAAAACACCAATCCTTCCAAAAAAGGGAAAATCACGGTTGTGCTTCAGAAGACTTTGCTCCAAATTTATTCTATCTCTGATATGCATTACTCACCTAAACCACATATACTCTAGTGTCACATGTTGAAAAGCAAAGGGATAAAGAGTCTCAATAAAAGCTACCTTCATGAACCTCATGTTACCTGCTTGCAGATCAAGCTACAATGCTAATACAACAAATGAACCCAGAACAATGATAATATCATTTAGCAGCTGGACGAGACCAAGAGAATCCTTTTGTCAACCAGCATACAGCCCATTAAACCAAGTCAACTTGCAATCCCAGATATTACAAAAGTAGAGAGAATATAAACCTTTTTTTGGCAAACTATAGTTGCTATCTTTCCTGTCATGAATCAAGTTAAAATTATGACCATTGACCTGCCTACATGCTACAATTGCATTCCTTTGACCAACTAAACACATTATAGGAATATCAGACACTCAAATCTCATCTTCAAAAATAAATAAATAATAAAGATTCTTAAATTGTTTAACTAAAAAAAAAACACAAGTCCATTTAAAACTAATAAAAGCCCGATAAATTTTACCTCCGGCTATAAATCTGATGGAGGGAAGACATCAGCCAACTGCGATCCTTTTCTTGGACTCCTGATTCAGAAGATTCCATTCTATCAGCATTGCTCTCAGTGGTATCAACTATGAAGTTTATTCTCCTAGTAGTTACCTGAAGAAACAATTGATTCATATGATCAGTTAATGTATCCAGATTAACAACTCCTTGTAAAATGTCAGACAAAGAGCAGGAATAAAAATCTTTCAATTTAGAGTTTCCAGTTTCCATGTTCTCAAAATGGAAACAGGCAAAGTGTTCTACGTTCCTATTGTTGAAAGTAAGAGGGTGCTTAGCAGCAACTTTTATTGAGCTGAAACAAGATTGAATGTCACGTGTCACAATGGCATACACCATCAGCAGGGCAATGTAAAGAAATTGTAGTGATTTTGTAAACAGCATTTACAAATCATAGGCCATTTCCAACCACTAAACACTGCAAAAGACCACAGGGCCACATTTCACATGGACTGGCATCGTCTCTAAGTCACCTCCATGATCTACCACCATAATTATATAATCAACAAGCATGAGTTCCAGTGTTTCTTAAAATAAAGCTTCTTGTGTCCTTATATTCCAAAATTCACCAAAACCAAGCAAGCCCATAGTAGGTGAATTTATTTTCTAAGTGTTCCTCATCAGAAACAAAATTTATTTGCTTCTGGTGTTTTAAGATCTTGATGTGGCATAATTAGAAATTTAAGGACAATAACATCCTAAATTTAAGATTATAAACTGTTAAGGAACCATCTCACCTAAAAGCTTAAGCTGATAGGTGAGGCCTCAGAATATGATTTATATTATTCTCTAACATAAACATTGAAAAGAGAGAAATTGGTAGATGATTAAAAAAGGATGCCATGCTTGTTTCATAAAGCTTACTTGAAACGTTCCTCGCATAACTGTCAGTGGTCGGACCATAGATGAAGGAAGTTCAAGAATGATTCTTTCATCACGTTCACTGGGCACATAACCTGGTGCAACTGTTGATACTTTTTCCAAATCTTGGTCCCTGGCTAGTTGAATGTCACTAGATTCTACTGGAGGCTGCATGCTTTGATCAGTTGCTCCAGACAGTCTCAGCTGATTCTCCCCACTGTGCTCTGTACCAAAGGATCTAGCATCTAAATTCTCAATTTCTGCATGTTGCCCATCTTCATTTAGTACTTCCACTGATATTGCTTCTGCTGCCAGAACAGGAACATTTCCTTTACCATGCTTCAACTCAATTTGATCCTCGTAGTTAGCAGCAGCACCTAGATGATCAGACCCTCTATAGTTCCTCCTTAAACATCTTCTCATTCTTGAAGAAGTCTCCATAAAATCTAGCTTCCAGAAAACCTACACAATTGTAACAGCAATTTTTAGAAACGCAACGCTTCTATATAATATATAAGAAACTTAATATGAGAACAGAAAAACATTAAAACATTAGAAAAAAATATATTAACGCCAAATGATTTTGATAGTGTAATACACTTCTATAAATTATCTCACACAACATACACGCTCAGGATTGCACAAGGGGTCCCCAAAAGGACCAAAAAGACTCTTCATCTCTATCAGGCAGTGAATAAGTTTGCGCCAAGCACGAATTCCACTGGATAAACGATGACAAGATATCACATCAACGTGAGCACGCCTGTCCACCTAGCAAAGAAATAATAATAACTGATCCTGATGATTATACAAGAAATGAGAATGTGTAGCTCGCTCGACTCAAACCTCTAATCGCTGCATGTTTCTTGCAAAGGCAAAGCTTGCAACAAGGACTGCGATAAATTTATAGGATAGAGCATTGAAATCTTTCCCATAGACTGATCGTGTGTCAGCTGGTTGTAAGCATTCCATCCATGCAACTCCCATGGCTTCATCAATATTCCATCTCCTAACACGCTCCATATCATTAGCATTTCTTCGCTGTGCAGATGTAGCCATTGCAACAGCACCAAGGCCCCGTCCAGAACCAATCTTAGCATTGCGTTGAAAATCACGTGCAGCTGCCAAGGCAGCAGCTTTTTCAGCAGCCTTATCCTTATGATGAGCTGGTGTTTTGTTAGGCACCTCCAAAGGCTTTTGAAAGCTTGAAAAAGTATGTAGTCTAGTAGTTTTTCGCTGCAGCAAGGAAGAGTCACGTTTAAGAAGTGTGTTTGTTGTAGGAACAGGGATTTCCCCACCTGCAGCACCAGCAGCAATCATCGCCAATGCCATCGCAGCTGGTGGTGATGCAAAAGCAGCTGCCCAAGCAGGAGATATCATGCAGAGCGCAGCCTGGAGAAAAATGATTGAGATACATTACACAATGCAGAAATACCAAAAGCTTTTTATTTTATTTATTTTTTTGGAACACCACCAAACACTTCTAAGAAATAATTAAGGAGTAGAATGGAGACAATAGCAAAGAAGCTGCTGGCTATCCAGGGTTTAAGAAAGAAACATCTAAACAAGAACATATAAAAAAAATTAAGAAGAAGAAGAAAGAAAAAAAGAAAGAGTTGCAAAGATCAGTAATGATAACAGACAAGTAAATGGTGCACTTGCTTCACTGGGTTCAGAAAAATCAAGTCATAAGGCTCTAGCAACAGATAATAACCTGCGAGCTTAAAAACTTAGCAATGAAGACCACTTCAGGCATGCACTCACACTACAGATGCCCTACAGACATTTACTTCAAGTCATATACTTCTGCCCAATATTTTTCCATTTCCTATCTTTCTAAATAATAAGTGCCTTAAAAACAATTTCCCATAATACCTAACACTTCAAATGCATTCTGGAGTAGGATGCAAAATTGGCAAAACCTTTAGCCTCCAAACACATCAGCAGATACAATTGTCAAAGGACTATTAAGAACAGGCATTAGCATGGTGCACAAGAACATGGCAACTTGCATAAAATGGTGCAAAGCATCATAGAATTCAAAAAAAAAAAAAAATACAGGGTCACAAAAATAACTAAACAAAGTAAGCATCTTCACTAGTTGCAATTTTTCAGGGGAGAAATGATGGCTCTCATAATAACCAAAAAAGCATCCAGAAAAGTTATAATTTGACCAAAAGACAATGAGCATTATATCTCAATAACCTCTATAGGTAGCGCGTCAGCAGCTAAAGCGCGATCATCAATAACAAGAGGATTTAGACCATCAGCAGTTGCAAGCTCATGAATTCCAGCCAGAAGAGGCCGCCACCTCCTCAACATAGCAACAAATGGAGGTAAAATACCCTCAAGGTACTGTTTACGAAGAGGTCTCCTCTCTCTGTCAACAGCATGCCATACCTGCAACATACATGATACCCTAAATTAACCATAAAAAGAATCAGCATAAATGAATACAACCACAGCATCCAGCTGCATGAGCAAGTGGAAGGCAGGAATAAGAAAACTTTTAAATGAGATCTCAGATGCAAATAAAGATTGGAATGGATAACAGGTGAGGAAATAATTACATCCATAGTCTAGTGATATACCATAGCAAGACAGTTTTGTGCAGAACTAACCTCAGAATAAAGAACACAAGATGCAACCAACACTCTTTGTCTTTTTGAATCGGAAATTGGCATGTTCAGAACAGGTGAAAGCACACTGTAAATAGATCATTCAAATTAGTTCAAGAATCACATACCAATAGCACTTGGAAGTGAACAACAGCCAATGAGATTATGCTAAGGACCACTGGAGAACATAGACTCGTGTAAAAGTAGTAGTAAAAGAGCACCTATACAATACATTATAGTGAATATAAATTTGATTAGACAAGAAAATGAACAGGAAACACAAACACACAACAGTGCATGCATGTAATGAGAGAGCTGAATCACACTGGAAAACAATGACGTTTTTTACACCCCTAAGGAAAGCAGAGCTCACTTTGCCCAGCAAGTATTTAAACTGTTTATTATCAACTACCTATATTGGTTAGTGAAAACCTGAACAAAAACTGTAGAAGGGTGGAAGAACTCTGTAAAAGAAAAGCAGAAGAAAAATATGAGCTGAATGGTACATTATCTGATAATGTTTTCTTGCCATTCACCAACTCTATGGTATTTTTTTTTTCTTTTCAATTTCATCTTTTAATATTAGGTTAATTGGGAATTAAGCTTTACAATTTGTTTTGCTTCTTTCTATTAGTTTTTTCTAGCCTCATGACCTAGGAATGTGCTTAATAAGTCAACTTGAATTGACTCTAGTTGGTTTTTGTCTTTTTTTCAATTTTCTTATTCAACATTCGATCATTTGGGAATTGAACTTTATAATTTATTTTGATTTGCTTTCTATAGAGATATCTTGGTCTCATGATCAGGGTTGCAAGTTTTAGCATTTTAACCCTGATTAAATTAGGTCTTTTATATTTTTTTTAAAAAGTAATCTCAATCTCATAACCTTGGTCATAGGTCTCTCAACATAGGATTTGCTTTTTATTAGGTTGACCTCGCCTCATGACCCGAGTCAAGGGTTTGGCAAATTAACTTAGCTAACTTGGTTTTTTTAGTTGATTTTTTTTAATTTTATGTTTGATTAGGAATTAGACTTCATAATTGATTTCATTTTGTTTTTTTATAAGGTTATGATCTCATGCCTAAAAAATAATGCTTAACAAATTAAACCAAGTTAACTTGCTCATTTTTTGTGATATTTTTTTAATTAAGTTTTTTACAAATATTATAACTCAACATTGGATCTGAAAGGGTCAATTGAGAATTGAGATTTATAATTTGTTTTGATTTGTTTTTTAAGATATTACCTCAATCTCATGACCAGTCATGAATTTGGTAACTTAACTTGGGTTAAATTAGATTTATTTTTTTATATGAGGTTATCTCAGTCTCATGATCCAAGTTATGTGTTCAGTGGATTCACTCGAGTCATTTTTTATCTTCTTCTTTGAATTGGTTTTTTTTATTTCACCCTTCAATAACAGGTTAATTAGGAATTGAACTTTGTAATATGTTTCAGATTGCTTTTCATGGGGTTATCTCGGTCTTATAACATGGGTCGCGGGTTTAATAGGTTAGCTTGAATCAGTTTTTTAGGTTTTTTTAATTGATCTATTTTTTTCAATTTCATCCTTCAACATTGAATTGATTGGAATTAGACTTCATTATTTGTTTTGATTTGGTTTTTATAAGGTTATTATATTATCATGACCTAGATCACAAATTTGACATGTTAGCCTATTTGTGTAAGTCAATCCATTATCTTGTTATCTTAAAATTAAAATATATATATATATATCTTAAAAAAAAATAGTTGGAATGTGTTCTTACAGGTCATCCAAGTTACTTTTAGACCTACAAAGTCAACTAGATCCTATTAAATCAACTCTTACATGGTTTAAGTTTTTCTCCACTAGAAAAAAAAAAACATTTGAACATTTTTTTTTATGTTCAAGAAAAATTTGACTTGACTTGAGATGTAGCACAATTCAATGATCTAGTATATGCTATTGATTAACAGCAACAAAAACCATATTGAAATATAAAATTCATGTTTTTCGACATGGAAAAAAGCACCAACCAAGTCAGTGTTGACTTGAGCAAGTCTTATGGGAGATGGGAGTGCCTATAATAATTGCATACAAACAAGTGTTATCTAGTTCAATATAAACAATCAAATAGCTTGGTTTCTTAATTGGCATGCGCCTAATTATTCTTAAAAGTAATTTCTATTTGGTTTCTTAATTGACATGTGCCTAATTATTCTTAAAAGTAATTCTTATTCATGTTCTAAGATGATTTAAAACCACAACTTATATACATTACTTCATGTGAAGAGAACTTAATCACTGTACTCTAAAATACTGGAAAAGTAAATGAAAAATGTGGGCATAAACATTATGATAAAGTAAGTGTTCGATGCAGAAAAATATTGTTAGAAGAACCTCTAGAATTTAGAGCCATTAAAACATTTGCAATTTTCTCAGGTAGCATGGTGTTAGTGGTGGTTATAAGAAAACAAACACACCCATAGTTAAAATAAGTTTGTATTTTATAAGAAACTTGGAGGGGAAAAAAGTTGAGAGAAAACATTTAAATTACCTCCACAGCAAAGCTGACCGTGGTTGTCTCATTTGCATTCGAGCATTGTTTTCTAAAGAGATGGTGTTGCCAGCTTGTCGGACAAATCCTTCTGCTATCTCATCCTCCATGCTTACATTCCTCATGAGCATACTGGTTTCCCCATTGTCCTCCTCTCTCATAGAAAGAAGCACCATACGGAGGATGCATAGAAATGGTTGGTCGCTGTCCAATAAATGATATAGTGCTGCCATTCCACCCATTCCAGTACCAGATCCTGCACCTATACCAAGACCACCACCAAGTCCAGACTCATCTAATAATAGAGCTTGAAGCATGGCAACTGATTTTTTTACCAAAGGAAGTTCTATCCAGTTTCCGCTTGCATCTTTTTCTAAAGTAGACCTCAAAGATTTCCATTCACTACCACCACCACCAAAGGGAGCTGTTTTTGAAGACAGGCCAACACCATACCATAGTCTGCTTCTAAATTTCCAACCCTCAGCTAAATCCTTCGTGCAGCTCCCATATGACACAAATGCGCATGAAACAGATTCATAAGGCTCAGCTGCTGCTGCTGCGGTAAGACGTTCCATCACACTCGCAGAAATTTGCCCATTTGCATCAGCCATTGAAGCAAGAACCTTGGGAAGTCCCATGTTAGTGTATGAAATAAATAAAAAATCTATTAACTGAAAAAAAATAGATGTGAAAACAAAACATCCTGAGAAGCACAGCATAAAATTCATAGCTCTTTCTGCAGCCAGTGGCTATGACTAGAGCAACCAGGCAGAAGGGAAAAAAATATACATACATCAAGAGGGAGTCCCCCAGTGTCACTAGATCTGCGACCACCCAAAGCTTCAAATGAATCAGCACCAATTGAAGCTGGGGAACTTGAGCGATTATTCAGGGGAGATACAAGAGAAAGCGGAGATGGTGAACTGTCAACAACGCTTGATGCACTAGAAAGTTTGCTTTGTAATCGTAAGTGATCTTCAACAAGCATTAAAATAACAATAGCATTTTCAACCAGTGCCACAGAAAGCTGAGCTGCATTTTCTGCTTCCACCTTGGCATCTTTGGGTGGCAAACCCTCAGCTGCAACACCAGCGGCAGCCGCAGCAATTACTTGAGTCTGCAGCAAAAGAAAAGATTGATGTGAATGTGAGTATCCTCTCATAATTTATCTTTTTAACAGTTTCAAGTAATCAGGCAGTAATAATGGTGCCATATAATGCAAATATGGTAAATAAGAAGTTCACTAAGGCCCCATATGGGTCTAGCTCTCACCTGCCCAAAATGTCTTTGAATTGTATACAAATAACAAAGTCACTATGATCATAATGTTGCCCACCATGCTAGGCCAAATTGTTGGGTTGGAAAAGTTTGTTGTTATTGTAAATTATGTTATGTTAAAGCCATATCAGTCATGATTACGCTAGGTCTCATTGTTGTTACCACATGCTACGAGGTCAGAGGTAGAACTCTGAGTGAATGAACTGAGTTACAATTGATGCCAAATTCATAAAATGAAATAATATTGATTTGATAAAAACTATAATGGAAATCAAATGCAGATGAATTCATTAGAACACTTTAGCGTGCAATTGGAAGTTTTGTCCTGCTCTACTTACACTCACTTCACACATTTTCCAGACAGATTCAATTTTAAATTTTGGTGTTACTCTAGCATGCTTCTTCAATTTGAGGTCACATCTATTTACACTTTTTATACACTTGCAGACTCATCCAAATGAAAATTCAGAATACACTTGCAGACTCGTCCAAAATGAAAATCCAGAATACTTGACATAATATTCATAAAGACAAGCGCGAAAGTTACCTGAACCTGCAGTTCTCTAGCAGCAAAGTCTAGTAATGCACCCAAGAGCCTTCTTTTAAATACTGGTAGTGATTCTTCACGTCTTCAAATTATGAAAAAGATTTGCCAAAAACGAGAGATCAATTGCTGGCTATGAGGTATCATCAATTAGAGAAGGATAGCAGATATAGATCAGATTAATGGATTACAACAAAAGTTTAAATATCACATAAAGCTAGCATGATGTGCAATTGGGAATTCTATAGAAATCTTGATGTGGTCCATGTAGTGTAGTAATCACTGGGAAAAAATAAGAAAAAACAAATGGATCCACTCATTTGAAACCCACTAGGAGACAATAAAATCTACTATCTGAGTTTGAGTCAACCAACATGGTCATTATCAGAGTTTGAATCAGCCAACATGGTGATAATCATGGTTCATTAAGTTAATTGATACTCAAAAAAGAATAAACCAATTTGAACAAAAAGGGGAACTTCCCATAAGCAGGCCTGTAAAATAATGGAATACCTAACTCGTTGGTCTCCCGTGCTGGATCCCCCAATGAGAGAAAGCCATTCTGCACAATGAATTGTAGCTTCAGTATCCTGTAAGGTGGATATGAAAGCTGATGTAAGCAGAGTTGGAGGGGAAAGCATCCATTCAAAACAGATTTAACAAGTGCAAAACATATGAGTAAGGGTATAGCATATAGAGCACAAATGCAAGTAGAAAAAATGAGAAGTTACAGTTTTATAACAGTGTATGTAACAGATATTTACACTAGCAGTATTTTCAGGCTGCCACATAATAACAACCATTGACAGCTGTGGTTACATAAGAGTGTATATAACAGGAATTTACACCACCAGTACATTTCAAACTGTAACATAAGGGCAGTTGTTGACAGCTATGATTATGTAATGGTCATATATCCGCAATCACAAAGCAATAGTGTCCTTGATTTAAAACCACAAGTAAGAATGAAGATCAAATTCCAAAGAAAACTTTGAAGTCATTTCTGACTTATAGGATTCTAAAGTCATTAGAATTTCAGTATATTGCACCTGTCACAAAGCTGATAGTTTACGAAACAAATTCCAGGATATTATTTCAAATTCTGCAATTTACAAGCTGATTCCACACTGATGCTTAAAAAACTCTAGTCAAATGCAGGGAATGCCACAAAAGAAACAATAAAGATTTTTGAATGGAATCAGTGATAGAGAAAAGAAACATAATGGAAAAGCAGTTAATATCAAATGCCAGCTGTCAAGACTAAAACCCATCTTCCAGCTGGGAATAGAGTAATATAATTATAAGAAAAGGATGGATAATCACCCACCTTCCAACCATCTTTCTGGCGCATTGAGTGCTCTAACATTATAATCAAGAAGTTGTGGATGAGGTCCTCTATGTCTCCTAAGCTTGCCAAGTTAGAATTTTTGTTTTCACCCATCTGAAAACACAAGAAATTAAAAAGAAGAAGAATCAAAGCATGACCACAAAAGTTAGCTAGATTCATTTAAAGACTCTCCATTGCATATAAGATGCCCGTACTCTAAATAGGTGCCACGCCCCTGACAATTAAACAAAACAAATTAAGAATGACATTAGATAATGTCACCTCATAATTAGAAATTAGAATTTCTAGAAGCCACTCAGGCCATTCCTCCATTTTTGTCAGGCTGCTTCGGTTTTCTGGATGACTGCAAGCCAAAAACAGAAGATCCTGAAATCATATAAAATGCAGCAGCTCAGAAACTAAACAAAATATTGGGGAACTTGATCTGGCAAACTAGAAATGCGAGGTTAAATAGAGAATGTAAACTACACATTCAACTTGTTGAATCAAGATAACTATTTGCAAAGGAGTACGGCTACTTCTAGCAATTCAGCATGATGCATTTTCTCAAACACTTGGTATAAAATATTTGTTGCGGAAATAAGAATCCACAAAATAATTATGCGTAAACATGTTAACTGAAATAAAACTAAACATTTACCAATTTAACACCAACTGAATGATATGGTGCTCCTATTAGCTAATCACGTAGGGGTATGGAGAAACACACTATAAGCTGCAAGAACATACTCACTGGACCATCTTATGGACAATCAAGAAATAGATTGACAATTATAGCCCTTAGGCTTCACATCCTACAGTATCTTACAATATCTTAGTTCCAAAAACTAGAGAATATATTGTTCACTGATAAATCTGATTGTCTAAAATGGTTATTAAAATAATAATCTAATAGGGAACTTCTTGACTGTCACTTGATTCAATAAATAAAAGATAGCATATTCCACCCTCTTCTCATCATATTCAAAATGACTGAAAATTAGCACTCCCTTGCATTAATCAACATCTGGTGTCCACCTTACACTTTTCTACTATTTAAAGAAACACCAGCTGTTACTTTGTCTCCAGCTTGAAGTTTGAAAATTCCCTCAATTGGAAAACTCTTATATAACTAGGGGAGACTAAAGGTAAATTTGCAAAGCATATGTAACATCATAGATTAACTTGTGTAGCCTTTGCTGATAACACTAAGGCAACAAACAATGTGCAGATTAAATTTTAGCATGCACAACTTGGGCAAGTATTAAGCTTCATTCTTTTTCATTGTATATACTGAAAACAAAGATTGTTCAACAATGATGATGATAAGCCAAGAAATGCATGCATGGAAACATAGCATGACTCGCATTAATAGAAATACCTGCAATGCTTGAATTTGCAAGGCTCTGGATGCATAAGGCAGAGACCGCAACAGAACCAACAGAAGTTGTGAATGCTCAAAGCGATGTCCAGAATCGTAAAAGTTTAGCCCTTCCTCTGTTGAAGAAGCATTAATCTGAAAAGCCAAAATAATGAATTATAAGGATTTGTATTTGAAATCACAAGGAAACATTTATGGATTTTTATTTTGCAATGACAATAAATATTTTCAATAAAACAAAACTAATCCTTGATGAACACAGTCAAAGAAATGGATGAGACTGGAAAAAAAATACCGAGGCTGCCAATAAAGCTGTGTACACAGTGCTAGTCATAAGCCTATTAGGTGCTGCCTGGAAAGCCTTCTGCAGTGCAAAAAGCAGTAGAGAAACTTTATCATCAAACATTGTACCACTTCCATCATGCAGGCCACCACCAAAAAAGTTGCTAGCAGTATCAGAGGATGCATGGGAGCCAAAGTTGAAATGCCCAGAAGTTACAAGAGCACCTATTAGCCCAATGATTGCAACAACAATGCCATCGCTTTTATCAACATTGTAAACATTATTCCTTGCATTATCAGCACTGATAGAAAGGTTTATACCACCCAAATTTTTAATAGATGGATTTTCAGAAACATTTGACATCCTTTGGATTTTCATGCCAGGGGAAGAGGTGACAGGACTGCCACCACCACCACTGTCTAAAAATTCAGATTCATAATCTTTGTCCTGGGAAGTCAAATCCCTTTCCTGTTTATCATTCTGACTTTTTTCTGAAATACCATGGCCAATATCTAGTTCAGTTTCTTGAATTGGTATGCTATCTTCGCTCTTTGCAACCAATTCATTAATGCTATGATCACCAGCTTTTGCTTCTCGCTGAAGCAAAACAAGAAGGGTTTCTATACCACCACATGTTATGAATGACTCTGCAAACATGTGAGCTCTGGCTGTATTTGGTTGTACAAGTAGCCTGTAGATAAGATTCAAAACTCTGGCAACCTGGAAGAAGATTTTGCAGGAGTCATTTTGGATAGATTTATAAACAAGTGGCCAGCATATAGAATGCCAGGAAGCATTAAAATGGACCATATAACATATGATGTCTATACAACAAGATTGTGGTTATATGAATCTTATTTAAAAGAAAAAGGCAAGGAACAACAAAAAAAATCACATGGCAAGACAATAACAAAGATTATTGCTCTAGAACCGGAGGTTAAAAAACAGAGAGAGAGAGAGAGACAACAAAATCATGCATGTTAACTATGGGGAAACATAGATTGCTGAAGCAACTAGTACATATATGATCATGAACAGGAAACAATGTTCGATATAGTAACTTTACCTGATTAGGTTGAGGGCAATCAACCAAGAACCCAAGTAAACAACGGAGGTCATCTGCAGCCACTGCAGGAGATGCCGCTCCTATTAGAAGTTCTATGATCACTAATAGCTCATCAACCAACGCATTCAATTCACCCATTGGACGTGTTGCCTCGTTCAACGAAAAAGCATTCACAGAATCCTTCTCACGAATTGTCCAATAACATCTTCTGCAGCCATCAAGCAGCATCTGAATAGCATTGGCATCTCGCATTACCAATGACTCTAAGAAAACCATGTCTGCTAACGAGGACAGAAGCTTCTTTTGTAATCCATAGTTGCATAAGCTCCAAATTCTCAGATCCAGTAACAGTGCAGTGAAAAGCTGCACTTTGAGTGCATGATTATGCTTTTGGGACTGGCACAAGGAGACAATGGCTGCAACAAGTTCCTCATCTCCAACACCACTGTGATTCCCAGCATCCAATGAGGACAAAGATTGGAGAAGATAATTTAAGATTTTTGATAGAACTTCAGGCCCTCTGGTACGACAAAACTCTTCACTGTTCCAAGGGTGTTGAATAGCTATGGAAATTATACGGAATATTGGAGCAGCTAGAGTAACTGTGGCCAAGGTTATGGGAAGGTTTCCTTGTACTGGATCTAGACTATCTTTATGCACATTGCTTACTGACAAAGGAAGCAGGGCAATGGGGCCTCCATAAGCCAATGCCCACAAAGCCTCCACCGGTCGCATTCGTGTAGCAACATGGACTTGTCCAAGAACCTCAGCCGGCCGACGAAGAATACCTTAATGGACACGAGTAGAAAATTTAAGAAGTAACATATATGTGACCAGATCATTCAGGGCATTGTAAAAAAGGGATGCCTTGGCCATACACAAGTAGACATCACTGTTTTCAGTAAAATTGATGCTGTAGCCCTCAGCTAAATAAAATTTATAATACCTATTGTCAGGTGATTTAGTACTGAATCTAGGATAGTGAACCAGATAGGAGGCAATTTAAATTGGGTTTAACTGGTTAAATGACAAGAATAAAAAAATTGAGGGGAAAAAAAAGAAAATAACAATCTTCTAACTCTACTCATTCAATTATTTGTTATAGTGAAAACTTAGGAACTGGGTAAAAAATATTAAGTGGAGTGAGAGGGGTTCTGGAAGTGGGTTGGGGTGGGGGGCATCTTCAGAAATAAAGTCCTCTTACAAATAATGATATAGCAAGCACAGCAGCATGTACAGTGCAAAACAAGATGAAAAGGGAAAAGAAATAATTTTAAAATCTACATGCCTGCAGCACCAGAAGGAGAAGCATCAGGACAGAAACGGCCATTGAGCAAACTGGGGTGATAGAGAAGGTGAATGCACCCTCCAATCTCTGAATCCAATAGTGAACTTTCCTCTGCCATAGCTTGAACATGGTCATTTGTAGCTCGCCAAGGAAGCCCTGCAGCATTACCAAAATGAGGAAGCACATCTCCGCCTCTAGAAGCTAAGCGGGTCATCCTTTCTGGGCCGATGGGCTCCTTAAAGATATAAACAGGCCCCATCTCAGCAAACAGAGGACACTGCCTGCGACGACGCTGCAAACCAGCCATTGTAGGAGGAGGGTTTGTCCCGATGCAGCAAAATGCTAGTGGCTTTGAAATCCGAGGGAACTCAAAGGGACGAGTTTCATACAAGGATCCATCAATGTACAATCTGAGCTCACTCTCTGTTTTCCCAATAAGTCCCTGCTTGCAAATATGCTCCATACCAATAAAGTACCAGCACTGTGGCTTGAATGCATGAGTGAAATGTAAAGATGCCTTCTTTCCCTTTCCACTACCACTTTCAACAACCAAAAACTGAGCATGAAAGTAAGCCTCTATGCCCTGGTTATCAGCAGATAAGAAACTGAACAATCTAGGCATGTGAGCTGTCCCTTCACCAGCAAGTGCACTGGCAGCAGCTGCAGCTGACATCGCAGATGATTTTCCTGATTTGGCTGCCGCAGCAGCAGCAATTGCAGCCGCAACAGTAGCTGTGTTCAACGTGTCTGCAAATGATTCAATATAGATCCATGTTGCAAAAGCAAACCCATTGGTAAATGGCCAGCGACTCTCTCCTGGACCAAGTAAACCTGAGCTTTCACCATCAAACTCAAAAGTAGATGCTGGTCCCTTTGACTCCTTTCCACCCATTGCCTTCTCCAATGCTAGCATTAAGCGAGGTGACCATGAAGAAGTAAGCGTTCTCGTAATTAATTGTAACCATCTATGCAAATCAACAACATTAAGTGAATGCCCTGCTAAGTATTGGATACAGTAGCATAAAGTAGTCCCGTCCCATCTCATCTGTTCTGTTAGCCCGCCAGCTTCAACAAATATTTTCTCTGCTGTCCCCAAAAGCACTCCCAACAAACCAGCCGTAGAACACATAGCTCTGTTCCTTGTGCAAGCCCGCAATATAGCAAGCAACCCCCTAACCATTCGTGTCCTAGGGGACATGAGAATCTCACTGTCACCTACCCAAGGAAGGTAAGGAACAAGCTCAGCTGCCACAATGGCTGCCCGGGAGTTCAGCATCACACTAGGAGGATTATGATCCTCATCCTCAAAACTTTCAACTCCACCCATTGTGGCCAAAAGGGAATCGACAACCAAGTAAGCAATGCCTTCCTCCCCACTTCCAAAACTTTCAACTCCACTAACAATGTTCTTCAGCTTGTCCAAAATTTCAGGCTTACCCATTATAGCAGAATCCACCAGATGCAATAACTCTGGAGACACATTTGGCATTGCAGCTTTTGGCTTAGCCTTTTGTGGAGAACCAGTTGGAGAGAATCCATCCATAAAGTAACCAGAATCTAGACTGGTTGATGAATGTGACTGCTTAATTGCATAACCAGATTGTCTTTCAGGCTCGGTGCTCAATACAGAGCGGTCATGATGAATCTCCATGGTAGGAGAAGAATCAAATTCAGGACCATAATTATTGTAAGAATTCCGAGAGACTTCTCCAAACCTATCGAACGAGAATCTCTCACTCTCTGAATCCAATGTTCGGTTTGAATCAATATCACCAACCGCAAACTCACCAAGACCCTTTTCTTGTTCTTTTAAAGACACCAGTTCAAACTGGTCATCATCATCATCCTCGATATCTACAGAATCAAGCCCATCAAAAACTGGATTTTCATTTTCTATCTCCTCTCGACCACCACTAAGCACATTTACATTCTCTTGACGAGATTCTCCTACACTATCTTCTTTTACAACACTATCTACTTCCCGTATATTGAGACTTTGTCCGATCTCCTTCTTTTCTTCTTCTTCTTCCATTGTACACTTCTTTTAAATACAACACGCTTGCACACCGCAAGCAGTCCTATTAACCAAAAAGAAGAAAAATCAAAACTGAATACCACTTCAATCGATGAAACCGATGCTAGACAATACAAATAATACAGTGCGGAACTAACTAACGTAAATTTCAAATTCTAGCTCAAATACTTACTAAAATTCAAAACTCAGCAGGATCTAAACTTCAAAACCACATACATTTAAATTAGATATAAACACTAATCAGCTTTTTCACTTGAATTATCACCACGAGATCTCTTTAATCACCATTTAATCGATCAAGCAACTCTCTCTCTCTCTCTCTCTCTCACACACACACACACGTAACAAACAATATCAAGAGCCGAAGATGAGATGTAAAATGAAATAAGCAAGCTCGGATCAAAGAAAAATCGCAAATGTTACTGAAATAACAGAGGGGAAGCTGGAAAGGTGATAAGAGATCGATCTTACCTCTGAGAAAGGAATCGGTCTGGTTGGATTTCGGGGAAGTATAATGGTAACGATTTAATTATTCTTTTCAAAAGGAGAAAAGAAAAGGGAAAATTAAAGAGGAGAGGATCTGAGAAGACGAGAGGGGAGGCTCGTTGAGCGCGAGAAAGAAGTTGGACTCAGCAAGCCCAGTCAAAAACCATCGCAAGGCAAAGGGTGGTTTTAACTAATTAACAAATATTTTCTTTTTAAGTTTTTTCCTTCGTTTTTTTAGCCAGAAAAACTCTGTTCTGTCTTGCATACCTTCAGCGCGAAGGGAAGTCAATTTATGCCCCCACCGAGGATGTAATGATACTTGTAAAAAAATAAAAATAAAAAATTAACGCAAGGAAACATAAAAGACCAGGAGGCAAGAATTCCCATGTTTAGGGCTTTGGAGATATGGGTCGTCGGATTAGTTGCATGGGTTTCTGGTCCTAGGTGAATCGTGGAGTGAATAAATGGGCCTTTGGGTCCACATTATTGGCCTTAAATATTTGGGCTAGAAAACCTAAATAGTATTGGGTCACCTCATGAACTGAACTAAAACATAAGAATGAAAATCTTATATCATTGGAGAACAAAGAAAATTATTTTGTTGAGGTTAAAGATGACGCTCGATTTTCTTAGCATATGTGCTCAAATTAATATTTTTAATATTATTCAATGATTTTATAGGTTGATGTCAGAAATATTTTTAAAAAAAATAAAAATATGCTTTTAATATATTTTTTTATTATAAAATATCTTTGTAAATATTCTCTTACACGTGGCGGGAATCTTCTTGCTCTGACATTGCCCCCCATTTTATTTATTTTAATAATTTTGACAACAGACAAATTTGCAATTAAATATAGCAAGACATAGAGAACAAAGACAAGAATTTTAAATAAGCGCCCTTTTTTCTCCGACACCGACATGCCCCGCACCAAGGAATCCCACCACTGTCCTTCCTCTTTACCGAACTCACTCCTCGGTGCCTAAGTTTTGTTGACTCGGTACACGCCGTGTCCTTTATTTATGCCTTGCCCACTTGCACCCTAGTAGGCTACCCCAGACAAGTAAACCTCTTCATCACACCGCAGCCAACGGCCATGACCGGAGCTACCATTCTGCATCTAATCACCATGGCCGTCCTGATCGCCGCCGCCGCATCACAGGCTCCTCCCACTAAATACATCAACCACACCGTTGGTGACAATGCCGGCTGGTTCTTCAATTCCACCACCAACACCACTGCCACTAACTATTCCTCCTGGGCTGGCTCCCAAACCTTCAGTCTCGGCGACTTTCTTAGTAAGCTTCGAATTTCTTAAATCTATTTTACTCAGGAGCGAACCTTGTCCGAATGATTGTTATTTTTTTACAGTTTTCAAAACGAGCTCTAATCAGACGGTAATCCAGACCTACAATCTGACTACGTTCAAAAACTGCTCAATCGATGACTCGTCCTACAACGATACCTTCGTCTACAACGGAGGCAACACGGTGTTTGATCAGGCGTTGACCATAATCGTACCGTTGACTATTCAAGGTCCGAATTATTTCTTCTCCGATGCTAGTGATGGCATTCAATGTCAGCATGGATTGGCCTTTGAGATCAACGTTAGTCGCGGCCTTGGATTGCCTCCCAGTCTCAACCAGCCGCCCCCTCCTCCGTACAGGGAGCCTCCAGGTCCCGGCTCGGCTTATCCGCCGGTCACTATCCCGGCCGGAGGAGAGGGGACGGGAAATAGTGGGTTTAAAAAAGGGGCTAGCGTGCAAGTGATTGCGTGTGTGTGTTTATTTGCTTTGCTGGCAGTCATTGGTGGGGACAGGGGTGGTGTTTTTTGAGCTGTTTGGTGTTAGATTGGTAATTGGATACAAATGTCGACAGACTGGGGATGCTGATTTGAATCCTTCTCTCGAATTATTTTATTCTTGAATTGATGGTTCCTGGGTGTATCTTGTAATTTTTATAAACTGAAATGAAAGGATTATACATGCGGTCTATTTGAAGCAACTTGAAGATTGTTTTTTAAATTATTTTAAAAAAAAATACATGTATTTTTAATTTAAAAAAAAAAATTATATCAGTATATAAAAATAATTTTAAAATATTATTTTTTTAATATAAAATAAAAAATACATATAAAAAATTTTAAAAATATTTTCGAAACGGCTAGGGGTCAATATATTTTTTATATAAAAAATACAGTATCTTATTATAAGAAAATTCAAGTAAATTTTTTGTAATCCTTTATTATATAATAGATAACTCCATTTTAACCCGAATGTTAACGGAAACTTTAAAGCTTGTAGAGAAAACATTGTACATCTAGATTCAGTGTAATAAAAGAATTATTTTTATTTCTTTCCCGGAAAAAAATAATATGCTTTATTGTCATCCATGTTTTTAATTATAATAAATAAAGGTTCTCATAGTTTTTTATATTTGTTTACTATCTTTTCTATTTTTTTAACTGTATATTTAAAATAAAATCAACTATTGAACCTAACTGGGGTTATATCTCGAAATGTTTTTTTTTTTTTTTACCATTATTGATTTTTTTTTCTTTTTTTTACTCTATTATTTCTTTTTATTTTAACCATACCTTCTTTTAATATGTATTTTTCTCAAAAATATTTCGCTCATATTGTTTTCACTCAATACCTTTTATATCGCTGATATGTACAACCTTATTTAATATAACAAGAAAACATATTAAAAAATACACGTATATAATCTTTTATCAAAACAAATATTATCCGCCAGGAAAGGGGGTCAAATTGCTAGTTCTGGTAAATAACTGGAAATCTCATTCCAGTAAAATAGGACACGTACAGAGTAATGAAACGGGGCTGACCAAAGTTAAACTGGAATTTGAACCTCGAACCCGCGTTTTTTTCTTCCTTGAACGGCAACGTGTTGGATTTTTTGAAAAGTGTTTTTATTTTTAAATTTATATTATATTAGGTTTATGTTAAAAATATTTTTTTAACAAAAAATAATATTTTTGAATAAAAACACTTTTTTAAAATAATATTGTTATTCCAAATACCCCTGTTTTTTTTCTTCTAGAGACAGGGTTGTGCGTTTAAAATATATATATATATATATATATATATATATATATATAATTTTAATTTTATTGTATTATTAAAATTATTTTAATTTATTGATATAAAAATAACTTTTAAAAAATAAAATATATTAAATAAAATATATTTAATATATTTTCAAACAAAAACAATATTTAGTGGTAGCTGTGTGTATGTGTATATATATATATATATATATATATATATATAGATATGTAAATACAAGGGCAGAAGTAGAAAATCCCTATCTTATTTAGATATTTCCATACAACCAGGAAAAACCGTACATGATTATGGAGGGAGAAGGAATGCAATTAAAACAAGCAATTGAATGCCATGGTCGTTATAAATTAAATCTCCGCTCCCCTTCATGGCCCTCTCTGCTCTTCCATCATTATTATAATTATTATTTTCTTTTCTTGTGTATTATAATATTAAATGCTCGCATCTCCCGCTCAGGAAAGAAAGGAACCGTTACTTTCAAGACAGTGAAAAACACACAAACTCTCTGGTATCGCGGTATCAGCATTACTATCAAAGCGCAAAGCAATTATAACTGATTCTACCTCCATTTCTCTGATCCCTACCAGCTCCACTGTAAATTCCTCTCCTCACACTCTCCATTCAATAACAATTCATTGACGTAATCCATCGCTGTTTGATTTTATTTTCTTTCTGAATTGTTTGTCTGTGTGTTTTCCTTTTCTTCTAGGTGGATTAGGTCTAGTTGTGTTTGGAATCGGGGAACATGGGGCTGATTTCAGGGATATTTTTGGGGATCATCTTTGGAATCGGGTTGATGGCTGGATGGAAACACATGATGCAGTACCGAAGCACCAAACGAGTTGCTAAGGTTCGTTAATTCTGATTCAGATACCTGTCGTTTCCCTTTCTCTCTCTTTCTTTTTGTTTCGTAGAAGTTGCTTGAAAATACTTTGAGGTGCATTGGATTTGGAAAGTGAAATGCGAACTCGAATTTCTGTCTGTAGGCAGTTGATATAAAACTTCTCGGGTCGCTCAACAGAGATGATTTGAAGAAAATATGTGGTGATAATTTTCCTGATTGGATATCTTTTCCTGCTTTTGAACAGGTCTGTAATTTTGTCTAATCTGGTACTCCTGTATTTTAAATTGAGTTTGAGCTAATTGCATGATGTGCTGACAGTTTGGAACTTGCAGTATATTTTTGTGAAGCTAATAGACAGCATGTTATGTATCAAGAAGAAAAAATCACTTTCTGCATTGTTACATGGTTTCAGGATGTGGTTCACTACGTTTTGTTTACCATGTTCTTACTTTGGTTGCATCTTGCAGGTGAAATGGCTAAACAAGGAATTGAGCAAATTATGGCCTTTTGTTGCCGAAGTAAGATTCTTATTTTTTTATTATCATCATATTTTTTGGATTACAATTAGGTGTAATTGCGCAAAAATTCCGAGTGCACTTTGGTTTCTTGTGAATTCGAATTTTTTTTAGAGAAAAAAATTCAATGTATATTGGTAAATGTTGTTCATGTTTAGGCCAAAAAAATTTAAAAATCCATGTATATTGATAAGAATGACAGCAAGATAGAATTTGTTGCAAGGAGAGTAACGCGGATCAAAGATTTTATGAAACTTTAACGAAACTAAAAAACAAGCGTCTTTCCTGACATATTAAACCTGAGATTGTTGGCCGGATATGTTCACAGGCAGCTACGGTGGTGGTTAGAGAATCTGTTGAACCACTATTGGAAGACTACCGACCCACAGGGATTACTTCTTTAAAGCTTATTAAGTTTTCTCTTGGAACTGTGCCGCCCAAGATTGAAGGTATGAGTTCAATAGATGCTCATTTCTGCAATGTAGTTACGTGTGTTGCCCTACTTGTGTCTGATGAAGTATTCTTATGTCATTGGGATTGATAGCATTCAATTATGACAGCAGTTAATGCTTGCACCCATTGTTTTGAGTAGGACTTCAGAAAGTGTTTCTGACAATTTTTTAGTAAACACGCAGCATGCAAACATTTACCAGGAATATTTTTATTTATCAAGTGCAAATGTTTTCACCATTGAAATGCACTTACTTATTCCATTCATAATGTTATATTGCGTTACTACTCTTTCTTTATTACTTAATCAATGCAGGCATTCGTGTCCAAAGTCTCAAGCAAGGTGAAGTTACAATGGATATTGATTTGAGGTGGTGTGGTGATCCAAGCATCATCCTAGGCATTGAAGCTGCACTTGTTGCTTCCATACCCATTCAAGTTGGTGGATCAATGACTTTAACTAATAACCATATTCTCTTGACTTTTCTCTTCATCCATTTGGATCCTTTTTGTTCTAAGGAGTACTTATCTGAATATTTTTATGGTGAAAAAATGTTACAGCTGAAAGATCTTGAAGTTTACACTGTTATCCGTGTTATCTTCCAACTTGCTGAAGAGAGTCCATGTATTTCTGCTCTCGTTATTGCTCTACTTTCTGAGGTGCACCTTCTTAAAGTTTTTAGAGTATCTGGTTGTTAACTGATATGTTTCTTTGTAGTGATGTGCAGGTGTTTGGTTAGTACTTAAACTAGTTCAACAAATACATGGCTTTGATGGATTTTCGACAATATGAATGATTTCATGTATAGGATATATGCGTGTATAATTTGGGCTGTGATAAAATAGCTAGGCTTTGCTGGAATAATATCTTTATCATATAGCTCTCGCAAAACTTCAGAGAAGCATAAATAGGAAGGAGAAATAGAAATCACATTGCTTGGATATGCATCTCTTCTCCTCCTGGTGTTCCTTCCTGTGACATCAGATATTTCAACTTCTTTCCTTTCTCCCTGTTTTTTTTTTTTTTTTTTTTTCTTATAACAGATATGCAACTCTCATTTCTGGTGGACCTTCAAGATTTTCCAGCCTGAAGGCTACACACACAACAGAACACTACAAAGTCATGATGAAATCATGTCTAATGAATGATTAAGCTCATCAAGATTTTAAGTTCTTTGAATGGTTATTGTAACCAGTAACAGTACACTAATCGTATATTAATTTCAAAAATTCATTTAACATTATTGTTAAAATGTAAGGTGTTGCATATGGATGAGGATTGTTGTTGAACTTGAGAAATAAGTTAGTTCCATTATTTGACTTCAGTAGCATGTTCTATTGGCTGTTAGTGATGATCATCAGGTGGTTAGTACTTCGAGTTTGAAGGAGATGATAATTAATTACATGAATGCATGAACTAAGTAATTGTTGACATCATTATAGATACAAATGTTTCAGAAATTACTAATTCTTGTATCATCAATCAGCCAAAGCCGAAGATAGAATATGTTCTCAAGGCTGTTGGTGGAAGCTTAACAGCCCTTCCCGGAGTATCAGATATGATTGATGTGAGTATTTTCTTCCTTCTATCAAAACTTATTTTCTTTCGCTTCATTGTCAGTTTTGTATCCTGTATCCTTACCTCGCAACTCCGCTCTTATCACATTTGGTAGGATACTGTGAATTCAATTGTCACGGATATGCTACAGTGGCCCCACAGGATTGTTGTTCCAATTGGTGGTATCCCTGTTGACACTAGGTAAACAGCAACCTGTATGGTTTTTGTTTTCTGCTCCTGTGAGTAGTTACAATATTTCTCAATACATTTTGGCTGTCTGAGTATTCAAATGTGTTTGAAATGAATGTATATCGTTGTTCTGAATGACAGTCGCAGTTGTGATTATGATTGCTGTGTGTTCCCAGCCATGGAGTTGCTAGCGTCACATAACTGTAATGGCCTGGTCACCAATTGTGATTGCGTTCATGATTACGACAGCTGGATCTAGATAGCTGTAATAGTTGTTGTGGTCATGAATTGCTAGCAATGCTTAGAAATTTTTTAAATTGACACGGGTTTTTAGAAATTTAACATTTTTTCTTCAAGATTACATCACTCATATGGTATTCAAGCATTAGTTGCAAGGTGCTATTTAACAGATTTCAAAATATTACCCATAAAATGTCCCCAAGAATTATTTCTGATTTAAAAAAAAAATCACAAGCTCAGCTTTACATCTATACCTATTGAATTGTTCCAGACCACAGAACTGTAGTTTATGAAAGACGATATAATCTAAATCTTATGACCATAAGTTTCTACGAACAGTCTATGAAAGCAAATGTTAAAAAGTTGATATATTTGCCTTAAATCCTCATTTTAACACCTAGGTGACTGGGTCTAAACATTAGACGCATAAAGTGGAGGATTGAGATTTCAGATATTAGTTTGCTCAAGATATTTCTTGTTCTTTAATTTCAGCGAATTAGAGCTTAAACCACAAGGAAAACTAACAGTGATGGTAGTGAAGGCAAATGACTTGAAGAACATGGAAATGATTGGAAAATCTGATCCTTATGCACTTGTATATATTCGGCCAATGTTCAAGTTTAAAACAAATGTTGTTGATAATGACCTCAATCCTATTTGGAATCAAACATTTGACTTGATTGCTGAAGACAAGGAGACACAGTCGCTTATCCTTGAGGTTTTAAAGCTCTCATACCCCTCATCCTTTTGCTCTTATTATTCTAAGTTTGCGTTTTTCATAAAATGCTTGCCTAGTTTCTTATGCACCTCTAACTCTATATTTTGTTTTGCTGACATAATTGACAGTGTAGTTTGAATTTCATTTCCATGTGGGCCCTTACTGTAATGGTCGTGGGGATCTGAGAAACTATGTATTTGTCATTCTAGAAATATGCACTGAATGGGTTTCTAAATTTTAAGAACCTGAACTGTGAGTTCTGCTTTCTTTTTCTGTTTGGAAGGGTGTGGGAGATTAGGAATATAGGCCATGTAATTGACTCCGAAGTGCAAGCACAACATTCACCAACGTATTTTGTAATTGCATGTACAGGTGACTTCATAGTCCTACCAGCTGCGCTTTGTCGAATACATGCATCCATCTCTGATTTTTCTTCTGTACTAATCGTTCTCCCAACTGCACTTTGCCAGATACATGCATACTTCTCTAACTTTTCTTCTCTGTCCATGCAAGCATACATTTACCATGTGTGGGCATTATATGATTTAATGTGTTGCTATTCTAAGAAATGCCAACCATTATGTTTACACAACCAGCAGTTGAAGTTGTCAATGTTTACGGAGACATCCTCTCACCCCTTGTAAATTCTTTGGAACTATACCTAGTTTTTTACTCTCTAGAACTCAAATATGATCAACTACTTGTGTTTTTGACGTAGTTGATCTCTTCTGAAAGAATGTCATATATTATCCCTTACGACAATAATGTGATGAAACACTCTTTAACAGGTCTTTGATAAGGACATTGGGCAAGACAAGAGACTAGGAAGAGCAAAATTGGCCTTACATGAGCTGGAAGCAGAAACTTGGAAGGAGTTGGAGTTGAGACTCTTATCATCATTCGATACCTTGAAGGTTAAGGATAAGAAGGATAGAGGAACTATCACAATTAAGGTAACAAAATATGGCATAATTGTAGTTTATTTTCACTCTAAGTTTTTTTTTTTTTTTTACTTTTTCTTCGACTAGGACACCTGGTGATAATTGGATCGTATTTATGTCCATTCTACCGTTTCTTGATTCTATCTATGAATCCCAGGCATGAAATATATTTTTTTTACAGTTTCGAGTACCAATAAAGCTCTGCTCTGTTTTCTTCTTTAAGGGCTTTATATTTGTCATTTTTATTTCATGTGCTGTAGTTATTGGTTATAATTATATTTTGCGTTGGATTTACAGGTATTTTACCATGAATTTAACAAGGAAGAGCAGTTGGTTGCTCTAGAAGAAGAAAAGAAGATTGTCGAGGAACGAAAGAAACTAAAAGAAGCTGGAGTTATTGGGAGCACGATGGATGCACTAGATGGGGCAGCATCACTGCTGGGATCAGGTGTTGGAATGGTGGGCACTGGCATTGGTGCTGGAGTTGGCCTTGTGGGAACTGGTGTTGGTGCTGGGGTCGGGCTTGTGGGAAATGGCTTCGGAGCTGTTGGCAGTGGCCTTGGCAAGGCCGGAAGATTCATGGGCAGGACAATCACAGGGCAATCCAGCAAAAGAAGTGGCACCGCAACTCCAGTCAATAGCGTGCAAGAAAATGGTGGGGCAAAGCCCCTGTAGCGCTGCTGCTGAAGAATGTGAATTTAGCCCCACGTTTTTCTACTCGCGTTCTATCCGCTACTTCGGTATGGATATCTGCAATTAGTTTCGACTGTATCATCCTAGTTGAATCATTTTACGTGAATACAGAGCAACAGTCTTTTTAAACACTGACAATACACATTTTTCTAAGAAAGAAAATATATTTTTCCGGCCCAGAATCCCAGGCCAGATAGTGTTCATTTGGTATTTTCAATCTTGTCGCCCACCCTTTCATGTCTTTTTTTAGCGGCTAGTTATCTCTATCTATACACTTATCGTATTTGGTCTCTTCCAGTTTATTTTCCTCTCTATGTATGTTCATTGACTTAAGCCTGCTAGTGTTTCCTGTTTTTAAAGAAATTGTTTTTTCAAGAACATGCTGGAAACAAAGGATCAAGTCCATCAATCCACCAATCCATCCGGAAAACTCAATTTCAATGTTAAGTTTTTCTCAGTACTTCATCAAACACTATGCAGAAATAAAGTGACTGTTCAGTCTTGAACTCGCCTTTTTCTGGTAAAGTTGACTTTTGTAGTGGAGTTTTTTGACTGATTCCTGAATTGTTTTCCCATTTGGATCCTAGTCATGGATGGATGAGAGAATCCTTTTGCATTGTACTAAAAAGAGGTAAAGACAAAATTGGGACGGTGCAAGGCCTATCGGGCTGCTATATTTGCGTGGTTCAAGAAGATATTCTGGGTCTCTTGAGCAACGAAATGGATATTGATGGCTGGGGTTTTTGAAGCATCGTACCTTTTTTTTTTCCATAGTCAACTGAAGTCAGAAGAGAAGATGAGGACTCCACCAATATCTGTTTTTTAAAATATATATTAAAATAATATTTTATTTTATTTTTTTATATTAATACATGAAAACGTAAAAAAAAAAAAAAAAAACATCTTTTTAATTTTTCAAAAACATTTCTAGAACACGGTGCTAAACAAGATTAAAAACAACTAAAATACTGACCTGGTTTAAAAGTTCAGTTGGCTAAGAGTCTTGAGTGATTGTTTTAGAGTAAAATAATATTTTTTATTTTTAAAAATTACTTTTAACATTGAAAAAAAAAATTACATTAAAAAAATTATTTTTTTTCATATACATAATGGGCTGATGCTGCAAAGCCGCTTTTTTTTAACATAAAAAAGAAAAACAATAATGAAAGGCCCAAGCCTACCTGGGTTTTTTTCGCACTTTGTTTTTTTTATTTTTTTATTTAATCATTTAAATTTATTTATTATTAGATTTTATTATTTATTTATTTTTATTATATTATGAAGATACTGAGATCTCATATAAATATCTATCATTTTCTCAGTATTCGATTTTGCTATGTTTATTGGCAGTTTAAATTAAGTGTAAAATCGATCAAGTTGATGGTCACATAATTTCAATCCATACTAAAAAACACATTGACAATATATAAATATTTATTTTATATTAAAAACAGGAAAAAATAATCCAGACTGGCTAAAGTCTAAAGGCTTTGTCAAAAGCAAGATGTTACACGCATAAATTGGTCACATGGGTTGATTCATTTAATCACTAGTCAGACAAAAAGGGATCGAAACCCATCAACCGAATCTCATACTCGTGATTTTATTTAAGAAAAAAAATGGAATTTACAGGCTGGAAAAGAAGAAGAAGAAAACAACATGTCGTCCAGAAGAGGTGTGGCGTCTCCTCCAACCCTCCTGCAATCCATCCAAAGGGTTTTTTCGTCATCGAAGATCTGTCCAGCTTAAAATAGAAAACGTTCCAGTCCATCAGTAACAAGTGGTGCTGACTGTGACTGCTACCTCTTGTCACCTCGTGACCTGTCGATCTCCTTGCCATAAAAGACCTCACCAAGCTCCGCTGTAAACTGCCCTTCATCGCTGTAGCTTATCGGCGGTAGAAATATATTTATAGATCGGAGACTTTGTTAATATTTTTTTTATTTTTTATTTTTTGTTTACAGAGCTGGAATTTCCAGGGGCTAGACCAGATTAGTATTAATTAATTATTATTTAATAGGGTAAGCACATTCTTTAAGATAATCATAGCAGCCATCTAGGATGTCTCGCTCCCTAGACAGTCAGCCCCGACAAGCGTGGGTTATAAGACTTGGAGGAGTCGCAGAATATATAAAAAAGAGAACAGTTGGTGGGATGCACGTGACCTCACTGTTTCACTACCTTTCTGTCCTGTTAGATTCCTTTCACCAGGCCGCTCAAGTCAAAATCCACATTCGAAATTACACCGGTGCCCTTAAAATCATGGTCACAGTGGCAAAATGGAGGTCCCCTCTTGGTGTTTTGGTCTTTGAACAGCAAAAAAGCTGACGAAAAGAAACGACGTCTTTTGTAAAAGTCAAAACTTATCGAAGGTAAAACAACACTTAAGATGCGTTATTTTTAAAAAAAAAATTATTATGCTGAAATAAAAATTATCTTAATATAATTTCAAATTAAAAAATACTTTAAAAATAAACCACTATCATGCTCTAAACATACCATGCAATAATAAAAGCATAAGGTAGCTGTAGCTTTTGAGATTGTACTTCTTTTAAAAAATAGATTTAAAAAATTAAAGTTATTGTAAAATAATTTTTTACATTTAAAATAAATAAATAAAATGAGTTTTTATAAAGTTCAAATTTGAAGAGCAATTATGTACTAAAAATATTATTTAATTGTCTAAATATATTTTTTCTATAATTAAAAAAAAAATACTACATTACAAAATAGTCTTTTAATCTCTCACTTCAGCGCTTGGCTCTTAGCCTGATTTAGACTTTAGATGTATTGACTTTTACTATTCGTGGTTAAGAATATATTTGATATTATATTTTAAAATATTTTTTTAGAAAAATTGAATTTTTTTATTTTAAATTAATGTTTTTAGTGTTTTTAGATTGTTTTCATATGCTAATATTAAAAATAATTTTAAAAAATAAAAAATATATATCATTTTGATGTATTTTTGAACAAAAATCACTTTTAAAAATAACTTTAATCATATTTTTAAATAGTCACTAATCCCATTTAATTAGAAATACATTGGTTTTAGTTTATGATTTTTTGTTAAATCAACATAATATATTAAAACTATTGATGAAATAATAAAAACAGTAAAAATAAATACATCATAGTCTATACATATTGTGATGGAAAAACAGAACATTCGCAGTATTTAGAATACCAACTCCAGATTTAAAAATATTAAATATTATTATTTAAAATAAAAATAAATTATAGATACTGTATATTTTAATTATAACAAATATAGATCGTAATATTTTTTTTCTGCTCTATATATCCAATATAAATTAATAATAACAAAAATAGACCTAAGGTAGCTTCGCAAGATAATTCACCCAAGCTTATTAATTAGCGCGTGAAGTACACCCCTCATTCATGATACCTGAGAATGTGTTTTTTTATTTAATATTTTGATGTTTTTATATTATTTAATATACTGATATTAAAAATATTTATTAATAAATAAATAAATATTATTTTAATATATTTCTAAAAAAATAACAACTAAATTTTTGAAAAATCACTAGATATTCTTTCATAAATTACTTAATTTAGAAAATAAAACATCTTATTAAATAATATCTATGAACATTCTAAACCCATCAACGTGAAAATCTTTATAGCAACTCTGAATTATAACTATAAATATTTAAAAGAAGTAATTAGAATTTCTTTTTTATTTTTCTTTCTTTTTGTTGCATCTAACTCTCACATAGTATTTTAGATATTAATAATTATTGCTTAGATATAGGCCCGTTTGGCATTGTGATCCAATTTATATTTTGCTACTTTTTGATTTTTTTTTTAAACCTGTGGTTTAGTGTTTTTAGATCATTTTGATGTGCTGATATCAAAAATAATTTTTAAAAAATAAAAAAATATCATTTTAATACATTTCGACACGAAAAACACTTTGAAAAGCAAAAATAACCATACTCCCACACACCCCATAATAAAACTTATAATGTTAATGGAGCTATTTGCCTAATTTACTACAGCACAGTTATTTTTACCACAAAGAAAAAGAAACTCACAAGCACTCAAAGTAACCTCCTCAACCCCTCCTTTTCTTTACAAAAGGCGCACGGTATCCAATTCACTAAACCCACTCACATGCTAGTTAGAGTAAGCCATAACAGCCCAACAACAAAGAGCCACGTGTGGTTAAAAGTCCAAAGCAACGGGCAGTTTAGCACTCCTTCTTCACACACCCCTGTCACCCAGCACTTCTCCTTATCCTAAATAATAATAAATAAATAAATAAATAAATAAAAAGAACCCTTCTCCTCCTCTAACATATTAGCACAGCAGCGAAGAAGAAAGAAATACCTGCTAGCAGTAACAAAGACTACATAGTCATACAATACCCTCATGAAAGCTATAACTTAAGAGTTAAGACTACACCTTCATTTCCTCTCTATATACAGCTATGCCATCTCGCCAGCTCCGATCTCTCTCTCCACCACCACCCCACCACCACCACCACCACCTACTAGTTCCGCTCCTTGCTGGAACATTAGCACTCCTTCTAATTTTAATCGTTATACTTGTAATCTTGTTCTATCGCAAAATCACGCGCAACCGTACAGCTCCGATAGCTAAATCCCCAAATCACCACCACAAACAATGCCGATGCTACTCTTACTCCCTTCTCCGCCGTGCAACCTCCTCATTCGCACCGTCTAACCGCCTCGGGCACGGAGGGTTCGGATCAGTCTACAAAGCTACACTTCCTAACCCTAATCAACATTTAGCTGTTAAACTAATGGATCAAAACGGTTCGCTTCAAGGCGAGAGAGAGTTTCATAACGAACTCTCTATTGCTTCTTGCTTGGATTCTCCCAACATTGTTTCTCTCCTTGGTTACTCGTGTTCGAGAAAGAAGAAGTTAATTTTAGTCTATGAGTTAATGGAGAATAGGAGCTTACAGGAGGCATTGTTTGATAGGAAATGTGAAGAGTTAATGAACTGGAAGGTTAGGTTTGATTTAGTAACTGGTGTAGCGAAAGGACTTGAGTATTTGCATCATTTTTGTAATCCTCCCGTGATTCATGGGGACATTAAGCCTAGTAATATCTTGCTTGATTCGTCATTTAATGCGAAAATTGGGGATTTTGGACTGGCAAGATTGAAGATTGAAGAGGGTAATGGTGTTGTGGAGAAGAAAGAAGGTTTGGGAGAGGATAATGGTTCGATTTTGGAGGAGACGGAGAGTGTGAGAAGTGGGTGTGGAGAGAGTGGGATTATTGCTGTTGGTGGGGTTGAGATGTCGCCGGAGAGTTATGGTGTTAGAGTCTTGGATTCGGATGCGTCACCAGAGATGGTTTCTCCGGAGGTTGAGGTGGACAAGGGGAGTGTATCGGAGGCGGGGTTTGATAAGATGAGCGTTGATAGTGGGAGAGATTTGATTGGCGGAGGGAAGAAAGGTGGGTCGAGGAGGGATTGGTGGTGGAAACAGGATAATGGAGGTGGATCGGAGTCGGGGAGGGTGAAGGATTATGTGATGGAGTGGATTGGAAGTGAGATTAATAAGGAGAGACCCAAGCAAGAATGGAATGTTGTGTCTCCAAGTTCGAGTGATAATAAGCTGCTGAGCACGAAAAGTTTGAAGATTGAGCCAAAGAAGCATAAGAAGCGACTGGAATGGTGGGCTTCTTTGGACGAGGGAAGAATAAAGAAGGAGAAGAATAGGAAGCCTAGAGAGTGGTGGAAGGAAGAGTTTTGTGAGGAGCTCACCAAGAAAAAGAAGAGAGGACTTGATTCGAGTAATAGCGGAGATTTATGGTGGCAAAAGGATGATGATGTGGTACAGGAGAGGAAGAAGAAGAGGAAGAGCAAGGGTAGCAGAGGCAGCATTGATTGGTGGATGGATGGGTTTAGTGGTGAATTCAGAAATGGGAGGCGAAATAGCCAAGATTGGGCTAGTGGAGAGATCCCCAAGAGCGGTGGTATCAGCAGCACGCCTAGCATGAGAGGAACGGTGTGCTATGTTGCTCCTGAATATGGTGGCGGTGGCCTGTTATCAGAGAAGTGTGATGTGTATAGTTTTGGTGTTCTGCTCCTTGTAGTGGTTTCTGGGAGAAGACCACTGCAAGTAACAGCCTCGCCAATGTCAGAATTTGAGAGAGCTAATCTAATATCTTGGGCCAGGCAACTTGCATACAATGGGAAGCTATTGGATCTTGTCGATCCTTCAATACTTTCCTTGGACAAGGATCAGGCATTGCTTTGCATTACAATTGGTATACTCTGTTTGCAGAGATCGCCAAGCAAACGGCCTACCATGAAAGAAATTGTGGGGATGCTTTCTGGCGAGGCAGAGCCACCCCATTTGCCGTTTGAATTCTCACCGTCACCGCCGTCCAATTTTCCCTTGAAGTCTCCAAGGAAGGCCCGGTGAGTTTTACTGGATTAATGACATCGTTTTAACCTAACTGTACAGTGTTTACTGTTGCAGCTCTTCTAGGTCAATTCTAATTTATCATGCCTGCTGAAATTGAAATGAATATACATGTTTCACAAGTCCAGGCTTGCTACCTTGTTAGTGTTTTGTTTGGGCCTACACCACATGTTTCCACGTTTATAGCTTTTACTCTCAGGAGAGTTCTGATTTCTAGGCACAACCACGTTGACCTTTGCCTTCAACAAGTTGTTGTTGAGTTTTAGGAATCCCAGGATTAACGGTACTGTGAAGATACAGGCAGTGATGGATATAAATCTTCAGCTTTCCAAATGGTGATCCCACCCATAAAGCAGTTTTTGCTTTTTTATGACTTTTGGACCCGAAGGGACCTGGAAGACATCCCCTTTTTTCGTTATCGGCTACCTTTCAAGAGTTCTCATTAGTAACATGAAATTCAGTACAGGGAGACAAATAGTGGCCCAGTCTAATTCTCTTGCCAAATGATTTTGCAGTCGCATTGTAATTACAGTGGTGCTGGTACTGTTAACGGGCGTAATGAATGTACTTTGCTTGCGTAAACAACAAGCATAGGCAGAAAACAAACTTGCATAATGTGTTTGTTCAATCTATAGTTTTCGAATAAAAAGTGAGTGGTGTGGGGGAACTGAAAGAATGACAGTAGCTTGTAGAAGGCCCTCCTCCATATTCGTACAGATATTATAAATCGCCATAGTTTTTTTTTTTTTTTTTATAAATCGCCATAGTTGATTGAGCGTAAAAAGGCCCTCATCCATACAAGTAAAGTGTTGGCCAACTACATTAAAATCATGCCAATAATTTCCGTCTTTTGAAAGGACGAGTACAGCATGCATGCTGTACAGCAATAGAAGAAGAATTATTAATCACCGAAACACTAAAACGTAGTGACGTCCAAGTGTTATATTCACAATTCAATTCAATTTGTTTTTTTATTGTTTAATTTTATTCTTCATTAACAAAACAATAAAGGGTGTGACTAGATTACTATAGTCTCAAACCCATAAAACATTATTCATATTTTCTTTAACTCTTTTTTCCTTTAATAAAGGCATCACGGTGTCATTATCCAAATCATTAATTCGGTTTGTCCCCCTAAATTGCTGTTAAAATATGTTTTCTTTTAAAAAAATTATCAATTAGGTCACCATATCAATAATTTTAAATAAAAAAATATTACCGAAGATGTAATTTATTTTAAATTTATGATTAAATATTATAATATATATATATATATATATGAATATTTAAAAAAAAATAAAAAAAAATAATTGACCCGCAGCACAAACGAACAATCTAGTGCTCTCTAAGCTTCGTGTATGGCTGCTCTCTAACAGTCTACAAAGGAGAACATTGGAAAAGGAAAGAGACAAGTAAATGCTGAAAATAAAAGCATACTGTTCCCTTTTGCCTGGAATTACATGTATGCTAGAAACCAAAACTTTATTAATCTTCACTGCATTGATGTTGAATTATTTTTTTTCAATTTTCACTCTGTCGTGTATCCTGCAATGCAATACACAAGTTTCCAGTACGTGAATATCAAACTCTGTCTAGGGTTCCTTTGCTCACTGAGTTTCTCACATGGTTAATGTATCTGGGCAGCATATTTTAGAGGCTTCGGGAAACTTTCATTTAAAGGTTGATGATAGGACAATTCCATGGCCACCAGTCAGATGATACGGCTTTCTATGGCTTCTGTCAACTGCTGCAAATATTCCAAGCACCCCTCGACATGGTGAAGTTACTGGATGAGGTCATGCTTAGACACCACGCATGTCACAGCTTGACATTATTTATTTCGAGTTTTCGTGGTGATTTCTTTCATATTTATACCCAACAATCCTGCAATCAATTTCCAAACAAGCATGCAGATGGCTGGCTGATATTCTTAAATGCCGGGAGGCCGGAGCATTTACACTCATGGAGAGGTCGTCATCTTCGGAGGCAGAATAACGGGTTCATGCCCCGTCCTAGATACGACACCATGGCGCTACTGGTTGATCTATAACCGATGCCCTGATATATATTAATGACCACAGCTGTGGACTGCGGTCCTCGTTTCTGTCAAAGTGAACTGCCCCTTCTCATTTATGGTCGCAGTTGAGTTGATCGAGGACATGAACAGCGTCGGTGGTCCACCTTAATTCTCATGTCATTGGGTAATAATAATATCTTCTGGTTTTGGGTTAAGGATAATTTTTTACAAGAAAACAATTAGAACATAATACAAGAAAATTATGGGCAATTAAATAAACAGGTCTGATATCAGTTCTTGTTGATTTTAAATTTTATTAACACAAGAAAAATTCACCTTTTTGTTTAGATGATCTTGTTGATTGACGAACATTTACGTCAAATAAAATTTTAGCTTGGTTTTGAAAATAATTTTTTATTTTATTTTATTTACATTGAAATATAGTTTTTGAAATTTATAAATAAAAATATCTTGTTATTGTGTATTATATTAAATTTGGTTACCAATCTTTTGATTGTTATATATATTGTTCTGGATTTTCTTTTTAATTTTTCACTTAAAACTTGATTTAATTTGATTTTTATATCAACTTTAATTGTTATTTTTTTTAGTTTGATTTTTTTTCTTGGTTGGATTTTATTATCTATCATATTTGATCCTATCGTTTTGATTTTTATTTTTTTATTTGAAATAATATATATATATATATATATATATATATATATATATATATATATATATATATATATATATATATATATATTTCATCTTCCTTCAACCTTTTTATTTCTCAAATTTGACTCGTATATTTTCTCCATCCTTCTTCAAACTTTGTATCGATGGTATTTGATTATTATTTTTTTTAATAAACTTGAAAGATATCAATAAATTATTTTTTTTTTCACGCCATAGCCGAACAATAAAAATATTTCCCAACTATTTTTTCATGACTAGATAAAAAAGAGTCTCCATTTCAATAATCTAGTTTCCATGAAAAAAACAAATTCCACAATAAAAACTACTTTTCAGCGTGGCCTTGGCTTTTCTTTGTTGCCTGTTTAGGGGGTGAAGAGGAAATTTATTTGGTTTCTCGCATGTCTGAAAAAACGAAATAGAAACGAGTGGAGGAGAGACCAGCCTAGAATTCGAGACATGAATTATATTGACGTATAAAAAACGTAAATTATTAATCACCTGGTGACCAATTAATTACTATAAAGTATCCAAAAAATATTTAAATAGTTAAACCTCAAGACACTAATAGCATCGCAACTTGAAGAATTAATGTTTAAATTATATTTTGAAATTTAATTTAATTGTCTAAATTTTTATATAACATGATTCTTTAAAATAGTATTAAAACTTTGTTGACCAAACGATAATGAGTTTGAATCTCACCATCCTATTCTATTTGATAAAAAATCAAGCATAAAGTAATGTAAATCTGTGTTAGTTTCAAGTTCAAGGAGTTTTCACTTAAAAAGATATCAAAAAATAATATAAATCATATTTAAAAACCTCACCTAATAATTTGAGCTTATGGGTGAGATGATTTCATAACAAAAATCCCCCCTATATATATATCCAATCTTATATCACCATGAATGAAACAAAGAAGGTGTTTGTTTTTGTGGTGTAATCAGAGGTTACAAAAAAACTAAAAGATTAATTGTTTGGTCATTTGACATAGGGCTTACACAATTATATAATACAAATCATGTTTTACAATAAACAACTAATATTTGTTTTTCAATATAGATTGAGGTGAGTTGAGAGGGGGGTTATGGAGGGGGAAAGTATATCACTCTTTTTTTTTAATATTAGAATGATATAAAAATATAGATAAATATATTAAAAGTATATCATGGTATAACTTTTGCCTTGCAATTTTAATTTTATTTCAGATGATATTCTATTAAATGTTGTTCCCTAATCAAATAGTTGGGATCGCAAAGGCCTTCACGTGTGAATTTAGTTCGTGATGGAGTTACAAGTAGTTCGATGAGAGAATAAAAAAGAAATGTCTGATTTATTTAAATTATTCATTAAATTATGATATATATATATATATATATATATATATATATATATATATAAATCATGCGTGTATATATTTATACTCTTTAAAGTAATTTCACAAGTTGAAAACAATATGAAAAGTTCGGTAATCAAACATTCAAAACTGTTTTTCATTAACCTCAAACTCAACTATAATTTTAACTAAATACTTTAAAAAAAATTTTGAATCACAGTTAAAATATTTTTCATGAAACTATTTTTTAAAACCTAAATAATAAAAAAAATAGCAAACACACCTAAAATGGAGATCAAAGATGCTATTTCCCTGTAATCATATCTTGATAAAAAATAAATAAAAAAAACTAAATTTAAAAAAAGTACCGTGATGTCGAGAAAAGAATCTAATATGCTTAGTTTATATTTTGGCTTGGAAAAAATAAATTTGATTTTTAATTGACTTAAAAACAATCGAACCTTAACTTGTTAAAAGTTAAAACTAGCCACTTTAAAAGATTGATTTGAACAAAAAGTGGAAATGATTTTTTATATATATTTAGACAATATAATTTATGAATTAATATTTAGTTGGATAATATTTTTATTTGATTGAAGTTTAAATAATATCTTCATTAAATAATAATTTTCTATTAAAAAATGAAATTAATCATGAATTTGAAGGTATTCTCGAATCCACAACTATATTATCAAACCGGGGAGGGTCCGGTTAAAACAATTAATTTTTATATATTAATGTTAAAAATTACTTTTAAAAAAATAAAATAAAATATAATTATACTATACACCGACAAAAATCAGATTTATTTACTGTAACTTCTGAAATAAATAACCGTGAATCAACCGTTGGGAGTGTTTGGGAAGACGGTTATGGTAACTTTTGAAAGTGTTTTTTTATGTCGAAATATTTTAAAATAATATTTTTTTGTTTTTTAAAAATTATTTTTAATATCAGCATATTAAAATGATCTGAAAATACTAAAAATAAATATTTAAAATACAAAAAAAAAATTGAATTTTGACTAAACGGCATTTCTGCGGCTTAGCCAAACGGGGTAAATGTCTCGGATAATTAACTAATTATAAACTACAAGCAATATCAAAATCAAACTTCATCACACTACTGACAAACAGCCACTAGCTCAGTGTAAAGAGAAGTGAAGTCCTTTTAGAAAACAACCACAAAAAGGAGCCCTCCACCTACTGGTAGGACTCGTAATTGATTACCAATTAATTCGTGATTTCCACCTACAAAAATAATATCTCGTCTCTCTCCTTCACAAAGTCAACACAGTCTCAACCCTGCAACAACTCAACAATGGATCCTTATGAATTCCTCCATATATCTCCAAACCCAGATGGTTCACTCACCAGAACCTACCTTTTTCCTTCAGTAACTCCAGTCGACAAACCCCTAGGTGATACAGACAAGCCCCAGCTCGCTCTTTCCAGAGACATCCCGCTTAACCCTTCCAAGAACACCTTTATTCGCATCTTTCTCCCTTCAAACCAACCACCAAGCACTAAACTTCCTGTCATTCTTTACTTTCATGGAGGTGGTTTTGTTCTTTTTAGTGTTGCTTCTCTTCCTTTCCACCAATCTTGTTGTGTCATGGCTTCGAGTTTCCCTGCTTTGATCCTGTCCGTCGAGTATCGTCTTGCACCTGAACATCGCCTCCCTGCAGCGTACGATGATGCAATGGATTCTCTCGTGTGGGTCCGGGATCAAGCAATCAATGGCGATGATCCGTGGTTGAAAGAGTTCGGGGATCTTTCCAGGTTTTTCATGATGGGGAGTAGTGCCGGTGGTAATATTGTGTACCATGCAGCTTTACGTGCACTGGATGATGATCTTTCGTCTATTATTAGGATCAGAGGGCTGATAATGAATGTTCCTTATTTTGGTGGGGTCAGTAGGACTGCGTCCGAGATTAGATTGAAAGATGATAAGATCGTGCCACTGCCAGCCAACGATCTGTTGTGGTCACTTGCATTGCCCAAAGATGCTGATCGTGACCACGAGTATTGTAACCCCATCGTTGCTGGATCCAATGATGACGGGAAGATCGGACGGTTGCCGATGTGCTACGTTAGAATTTATGGCGGGGACCCACTTTCGGACAAGCAGAAGGAGTTCACCAAGAAGTTAGAGTCACTTGGGGTTCACGTGGTGACGAGTTTGGATCCTGATGGCTACCATGCCGTGGAGCTCTTCGATCCTGTGAAGGCCAAAGCTTTTTATGATGAAGTCAAGGAATTTATCAGCGCTGCTTCAGCCAGCTCATCCCTGTAAGAAAGGAGACTGCAAAATTTCATATTATCTTTGAGTCAGCAAAATCTTGGCAATGAAATGACCATGTACTCATCTACTGCTTCTTATCGTTTTCAATAAAGATCGTGTGATTTATAATTTTTTTTTGGTGAAAGTGTATAATTAATACGAAATAACTAGCTGTTAGAAATCTTGATCATGCACATGACTTTTGGAGTTTGGACAGTCCATTCCATAGAGAAGTATAGTTACACGTGCAGTAAATTATAAATTACTGCTGTAGATTTTCGGAGAGTGATATTTAGTTGATTGATTTGATTTAATTTAAAAACAAAATAAATAAATTTAACAAAACAAAAAAAGTCCCAAGATAACCTGTTTTAATCTCTCCAGAATATGAAGAAAAAAACAAGAAAGAAAATATTTGAATTAAATCAATTACTTTAATATTTGCTATTTAACCAATTTAATGTGGAATAAAAAATTAATTTAATTTTTTTACACAAAAAAAATCTTAAAAACTCAATGTAATACAAGATGAAATTGGTATTTTAAGTATGAAATAATTTAATTCAACCTAATTAAAAAAAGTTAGATGTAGCAAATACCAGTAAAAAACTCTTTTAGCATTTTTATTTCTTCTTTCTTCGCTACCTTTTCTTTTCATAAATCTTTTCTTGGTTACCTCTTTAATATTCAGTGTTCGTCAAAAAGACACCCACTTGGCTAGACAATGAAAATTGTAGCTCGTGGCAGGGTAGAAATTCTTATTTTCAATGTTTTTTCTGCCTGCCATCATCAAACTGGAGAACCAGGAGCATTGACGATCAAGATTCTCAACCCAGATCCCTGCTTGTCGATTCTTGTAACGTGTTTATGTTCTATGTCATTTCGAATCCCTTCTCCTTCCTTCTCTTTGGAATTAGGTAACGATGGGCTGGCAATGGATTAAGTTTTGCAGTATCTATACCTGACGCTCTAAGAGGAAAAGTGGAAATCTAGAGTCGGCTGGAGAAGGGAAGTACGGGAACCTGAAGTAATTATTTTAATTTTCAGGGTCATTGCTGTGGCTCGAGCTAAGCAAGCTATATCTATTCCTCGTTCGAGCCTCATCACTTTTTAACTTCAGTGTCACTCAAACCAGACCCAAATTGAACAAGATATACGAGAGACACCTTGTTGATTTTGCAAAAAGCGTCAGTGACAGCAACTCAAGATGAGAAAATGAAAGGTTATGTGATCAATTTCAGCGTGAATTGGAGGTGACAGCAATGAACAACCAGCAGTTGCAGCAGCATGAATATCAGATCTATAAGTAAATATACCGGGAAGATGAGAGCCAGGCTACAGTCAGGCCACAAAACCACGACTTCGAGGCATACTTTACTTTGCGAAACCATCAACAATACGGCTGGTTTCGTGAAGAACATGAGAGAAAGACAAGGATCTAGATAAAAGGATGGAAAAGCTCCTGTGTCACATGAGAGAATAGTTATGAGACAAAATTATATTGAGTTTATTTATTTATTTAAAGTTTATTTCCTGCAAACTAGAAATAAACGTGGTTTTATTTTTGTTCCTCTCGTTGAAAAGTTGTGTTTTAACCGTGGTTAAATCGTGTTTTTAATTTTTTTTAGTTTTTTCCTTAATTTTCTATATAAAAATAAAAAATACTATTTAGTATATTTTTAAATAAAAAATAATTTCTTTAGATAAACCATGATAACTATAGTTATGATTAGATTTGGCCAAATCAGCTGACAGACGATAACTATAGTTATGATTTAACCTTGACTGGACCTAGAAATTTATACTCTTACGTTGTTTTGAGTTTAACTTCCACGATGTCATTTGTTTGAAGTCTCTACACCAGATGTCAATTTAGCATGATAGAAAAGCGAGATGGCTTTTATATCATTACTTTACAATTTTGTGTATCCTAACCACGTGGAAAATATTCAATGAGTTTTTGTCATATAAATTACACATATAATATAAAATATCTGTTTTTTTTTAATAATTTAAATAGAAATCTCATTTCAATTATACAACTAGCGAAAATATCTTTAATTTCTTCATTATTTTAAAATCTGTGCTAATCTAGAAGTTATCGCTTTTAAAACTTACATCACATGTCGTAAATTTTGCCAAATCTAAGCAACTTATATTTTTAGATGGACAATAACAAGGAGAGGATGAGGTCTTATCATGAGTTTATGTTTTTTTTAATATAGGAAAATTTTATTTTTTAAAAACTATATTGTATTTATTTTGATGAGTGAATAAAATTTTAACTGTTTTAGATTTTTATAATGAATACATGTTCTAATACGAACTAGAAATTTAATGTACAGATCATAAATTTTTTATCATTATAAGTTTACATTTTAAACAGCAAATTTTATTTTTAACCTAGCATATCATAAAATATTTTATTTATAAGTTTACATTATATTTAGTCTAGGCCCGTTTTAGCCTAGCATATCATAAAAATAATTAATTTTATCGAAGCATTTCTACAAGCATATTATTTGCATTGCCTAAAAAAGCAGGCTACTTGCCTAAACACCACACCTTGGCTGCAGCTACAAAACCAAATGCAACTAAGATTCTACGTAGTTTGATCTTTGGCATCATAAATTGGCTTCTGGAGGGCAATTCAACATGGCCATGTTGGTCTAGCGGTTAAGGCACCGCTAGATCCCCGTAAGGGTGAGAACCAGCGTTCGATCTCCCGGGAAGCGCACTCGTTGGGAGGGGCAGCCACGAACCCCGAACGGGATTAGTCTCACCTTGTGGGAGGATACCCGGGTAAACACCAAAAAAAAAAACATGGCCGTGTAAGGAAATGATGACCTTAACCAGTCTCAGACAGTCTAGTGAATCAAGGTCTCCAAACAAGAACCTCAAAGGGTTGTTTTAGCAGGGGGGCTTGTTCCTTCCAGGTCTCGATTTGAAACCTGCTGCCAACAAAAAGCTTTTGGAGTCACAGGCCGCCGCAAAACATCTTGTATGTTTTCTTGTAAAAGAAGTTTCTAAACAGGAGAACCACTAGATTAATCTCGGGAATTGGTGTGAGAAAATGCACTCATAACTCGAAAGTGCTCACGAAAACAATTTCTTGTGGAAACTAGCCTATCTGTGACTGTTACTTAATCTTTTTGGCGCACTGCGGGGAAGAAGACATGGCGTGTGTGGTGAAGTTGCTAATAACATTACGGCTTGTATTTCTAACCAAAACATAGCTTTTCTCATTAAACCAAAGTATGATCCGAAAAATTAACAGTGTTCTTGATAACTCCTGACCACACTACTGACGAATTTAATGTTTATGTTCATATGATTCTGCAGATTCTGGAGCTAATTTTATCATGCCACAGATCTTGCTAATTTTATCATGCCAAAGAATTAACAGTATTCTTCCTCCACAAACGTTTCTCATTCTATCTCATTTAAATCCCGCAGATCTCGCTGCTCATGAATGACTCCAAGTCCAATTCTTAATTTTATTTGTCTTTCCTTGGCACGGTGGAGATTTAATTCTAGCTTAAGGTACGAGAGAGAGGGACATACTTCTATCCGTTTAGATTGATGTTCATTTCCTTAAAATTAACTTTAAAATATTTTTAGATATTTTATAAGTTAAGGTCAACTTTTTTAAAAACTTATTTTAATATATTTTCAAACAAAATTTATTTATATGATATTTTTAATCAACCATTTAATCTCCCTGGATTAGCCAAAATTAATTAATTTTTTTATGTGTTATATTAAAAGTAAATTTTAAAAGATAAAGAATATTTTAATTAATTTTTAAATAAAAAATAATTTAAAAAATAAACTCAAACAATCTCTCAGATATTTTTAGTGAATATTTGAAAGTGTGGTTTTAATTATTTTTTAAAGTGTTTTTTATTTAGAAATATATTAAAATGATATTTTTATTTTTTAAAAATCAATTTTGATATCAATATATCAAAATAATATAAAAACATTAATTTTTTTAATTAAAATAAATAAAAAAATTATAAGTATTTTCCGATGGAATCCCAAACATCCTCTTTAGTGTTTTAACTCTTGACAATCCGGAAGGACTTGAACGTGGCATCATTTCAAGCCTATTCTCATCTACCAGGGATCGATCCAACCAAGAGGTTGTTTCGGAATATATTTGGAAAACTTTTATTTTATTTTATTTATTTTAAATTATTTTTTTAATATTTTAAATTATTTTGATGTGTTAATATCAAAAATATTTTTAAAAAATAAAAAAATATATTATTTTAATATATGAAGGGATTGACTGCGTGGAGTGTTATTGATATTAATTAAAAAAATATATGAAGGGATTGACTGCGTGGAGTGTTATTGATATTAATTAAAAAAATATATTTTTTTAATTAATATCAATAACACTCCACGCAGTCAATCCCTTCATCAAATCCGAATGAATTCAAAATCGATGTCTGTCAACCTGAGAGAAAATCGTACGAGAAAATAAAAAAAGAGAAAATGATAAATGGAAAGTGTGAGAGATTATTGAATGTGATGTCTTTTTTTTAATATTATATTTGATAATATAATAATTTAGTTTTTAATATTTTTAAAAAATTTCTTCTCATTCAAGAAATATTTGCTTTAAACACATCATGAAAATAAAAACATAATTAAATTACATAGTTTTTTTTATAATTTTTTTTACCAGGAATAATTATAAAAATCATATATTACTTTTATCTTCATAGATTATATTTTATATCACGTGTCAACTAAATTTTTTAAATAAAATATATTGTTAAAAATTAAATTATTATCTAATGTGTAAATTATAAGAGATAAAATGCAATTTATAAAAATTAGAAGAAAAAATAAATTAAGATTAAAATGCAGGAGAATTTCTGTAATTATTATTTATTATTACTACTATTTTCGGAAAGACTTTAGAGGTTAGAGCCGTGTTGTGATCATTGTAGGCTTTGGATTCGCTAACGTAGGACTCCAAGTTCTTACTACTTCCAGTCTAAGCTAGATCCACGTCAGACTTGATGAAGCATGGGTGTCCCCTCTCTTCCTCGACTCCTATGAATCACCAAACCAATACATCACTCCAATCAACACCGTTCAATCAATACCAGAAAGGCGTGATTGGATCAAATCCCACGTACGTACTCTATAGATTTGCTTCTTTACATATAAGCACATGCACCCAATCCACACCAACTACAACTTAATCGATTATAGCGAGGAAAAATCACCTTCTTCCAACTCTTTTCAGTGTAGAACAGTCTACCACAATACTACAATGGCCGGCGGTGGCGGTGAGGCTCCACCTGTTCCGCCGAATGCTGATGGCGGCGAATTTCTACTCTCTCTACTCCGAAGACCTAACCACCATCCTCCACCGCACAAGCAGCAGCAATCCCAATTTCCTTCGCAGTTCTCTCCTTTTATCACACCACGATTACAAAATCAACACCCTCAGCCTCTCGGTTTTGATCCTGCAGTTGCAGCTGTGGGCCCCAGTTTGCCTATACTGCCTCATCAATTGATGCAATCCAACGGCCTTGATGTTCTCTCTAATCCCCCTCCTTTCTGGTCACACAATCTCGGCTTTCCACAGAATAACCATGCTTTTTCCCACCCCCATGGAAATCAATTCCAAGGTAATCAATATTTGTCAGATGATTTACAAAGATTAGGGCTTTCAGATGCGGGGGCTAGAGCTATCAACAACAACAACAACAACAACAACTTGATTCAGCATCTGCCTCAACAGAAGCAACAGTTAGAGCAAAAACTACAGTTTGGATCTTTTTCAAGTGCAATTCCAAGCCCCGCTGAGGGTTTAGCCGAAGCGAATTTGATGCAAGAAGTAGGACCAGGGAGCAGGGATTTCAATGGATTGGAAAGGAATCGGCATCTCGAGAAGCAAGCAAACTCGCATTCGACGAATGTTGGAGTGCGACAGCCTGGAGCCAGCAGTGGAGGGTGGGTAAACCTTCACAAGGAGCAGCACCAGAATTATAGGCCTCCGCCTCCGGGGTTTTCGAATAAGCCTAGAGGTGGAGTAGGAGGGAATTGGGATCATGGAGGCAGGAGAAGAGAATTAGAGCAAAATATGTATAGGGAAAAGGGAGATTGTAGTGAATTGAACAATGAGAAAGTGAGGAGAAACGAGGGGTCAGTTGAGTTGAGGTTCACGAGACCACCTGTGAGTAATCCTCATTCGGATTTGGATGGTGAAGACGGAAAGGATGATGGAGGGGTTTTGGATGATCTTGGTGAAGAGCTGGTGGATTCTTTGTTGCTTGAGGGTGAATCTGATGGCAAGAAAGACAAGAAGCAAAGTAGCAAGGTCAGTTTTCTCTTTCTTCTATTTCGGCTTTGAGTTTTAAAGTCGGTTACTTTATGTGAACCTTTGAATTTTATTTGATGTTTAGGGAATTAAAATTTGAAGTAACTAAGAGTTCGACAAGAATCTTCCACTGACACTCTCAGCAGATATGCTTAATGAAAACTGAACTATGTGAACGAAAATATAATTGATGCTTAATAGCAGTTTCTATTATCTTCTCTAATTGTGAATCTGTAGGATTAACTTGCGCTTTTATATCAGGAGTATAGATCAGATAGCAGGGGACAAAACATACTCAATCAGAGGATGAGAATGCTTAAAAGGCAAATGCAATGTCGTTTAGATATCGACTGGCTAAATGCTGCTTTTCTTGCAATTTATGAGTCACTGGTACCGCTAGAGGAAGAAACGGCAAAGCAGAAGCAATTTTTTATGTTGTTGGAGAAACTAGTTAGCAAGGAATGGCCTGAAGCCCGATTGTACCTATATGGTTCATGTGCCAATTCATTTGGAGTTTCAAAGAGTGATATAGATGTTTGCCTCGCAATTGAGGATGCTGAGATTAACAAGTCCGAGGTATTGTTAAAGTTGGCAGATATATTGCAGTCAGATAACTTCCAGAAGGTGCAGGTAAATAAAGATTACTTTGTCCTTTTAGGGGATAAATAAATTCAGAGCTATTGCTATAAATGCCATTTAATGTATATTGTTTCTTCAAACTTCTGTGTTGTTTACTCTATAAAAGAAAGTGACTTGTGTAACGAACCCCCCCCCCCCCCCCCAAGTGCAGGCGCCTGGCATGTTTCTTACAATAATTCATAACACCATGCATAAACTAACCTTCATGGCATTCTAATGAACTTCTATAATTCCAAAGGGCGGACCTGGTTTTTATTTTTTATCTTTCCAAATTAGTTTCTGTTAAATAATATTCTGAATGCAATGCCCTGATTAACGAATTAACATTGATAGTTTCTAAGATATATAATCCCCCCCCCCCCCCCCCCATCCTGGTGGACTATATAAATAAAAACACAAAACCAAGTCTTCTTAGCTTGCCAAATTAAAGGTGCAAATTTTGGAGCCTGCAGATCAAATATGCTAGGCTTCGCAATGCTTGGTGAGGTATCTGTTCTTTTATTTATGGCTTAGTTTTTATACTGCAAATAGATGTACATTATTAATCCTTATGATTGGAAGCTAATGGGTAAATATTAAAGGGAATTTTATTGATGAAGGAAATTTTTTGAAATATAAACGGAGACGGATCTTCCAAACAAAGTAGAGCACACTAGGACAGCTGGAATGTCAGAGCCCTCTCATTGCTTTGTAATTTGATCCCGCAAGAATTGTTTTGGAAAGGCTCCATTCTCAGAAATTCTTGAGTTCCTGGTCCATCAACAGTCACCAAAAAGGCAAAAAGCTGCAAAGAAAGCCCACTTCCATAATGTCATTCTGTTTTTCCATCTATCCAATCCCGTCAAATAGATCAATAATAACTTCTCTACCTTGCTTGCAATGATCTTTTCTCATCAATGATATGTAGTATGTATAACTGAAAGATATGTGATACTGATACTGATTTTTATTGCTACCTTCAATTGCACTATTTGGCTACTGGCCACTGTTTTTGGGTGTTTGCCAAGCTGGTTGTGTTGTGATTGTGCCTTTAAGAGGACAGAGTTGTATGATATTACATTTGTAGCGTGCATACGATGACATAATTAGATTACCGTTACAACTCCATAATAAAAGGCAAAACTTTTTGTTGCTGATTATAATGCTTTGTGACTAGCTGTTTTATGTGATCTATGAGCTATATAAGATTTGTTTATCATGGCCTACCTTAAAGTGCTTGCAGAGTAAACCTTTTTAATGAATATAACATCTTAGAAATCATTTTGATATTTTCCTTGTTATTTTTAGGTTGCCTATTATATTTAGACATCTTCAGAGGCCTTATCTCTTCTTGCGGTTAGGTAATAAAATGAAACTCGTTTGATAAGATGGTAACAGTCATGTTCTACAGTGCTTGCTTTGGTCATATTACTCTAGAACCATATTATAATTACGGTTGTGTGCGCTTTCATACATGTGGACTGACAGCAGCCCTGTCTTTGTTAAACACACATTCAGCATGCGTCATCATTCTATGTGTATTTGGCACATCAATTCATTGAGCCATTGATTTATCTGGGTAATTTATAGTTCATTTTTCACCATGCTTAATTTTCTTTCTACTTGTCTGTTTGGGCCCTTATTTTCATGTATCCACCTGCGGGAGTGACTGTTTCTCCTCTCATTTCTGGCAACTCTTATTGTGTTATTAGTGAGTAATTATTTTCTAAACTTTGGTGATAAGAGGCCTTATAAGTCATTGCAATTATGTGCTTTTACTGCATCTGGATGAGATTCATGTTTCTACCTTTTTTGTGTTAAATTTACTTTGCAAGTGTTTGGACAACTCTAAGATGATTAATGCATTTCCTATGGACTTACGCAGTTCATTCGCTTGGTCATCTTCTTCCCATTTATATCTAACCTTGAGGCGCCTCTTAGAAATAACTATCTTGCTTGGGTAATTCCTCCATGAGGTTAAAAGTAAGAACATGCTCTGAAAAAAACAAGGAAGTATCCTTTGTGAGATTAAAAGTGAGAAAAAGCCCTTGGAAAATAATTTAGAGATATGTAAGTCAATATTTGATCCTTATGCATGTGCCTTGGTAATCCAGTTATAACTTAATCACTATCCATTTCTTTCTTAATGCAATGTCGTCTTTTTTGCATCACTAATTGATTTTGGTTCATTCCCCTTTAAAATTGCTATGCTGTTTGGATGTCTTGTTTGATCTTCTTGGCGAGTCCATAATCCCCTCTCTTTTTGCAGGCATTGACTCGGGCTAGGGTTCCCATAGTAAAACTTATGGATCCAGTGTCTGGCATCTCTTGTGACATCTGCCTGAACAATGTTTTGGCTGTTGTGAATACCAAGCTTCTTCGGGATTATGCACAAATAGATGTGAGATTACGGCAGTTAGCTTTTATAGTGAAACATTGGGCCAAGTCAAGAGGAGTAAATGCAACTTACCAAGGGACCCTATCTAGCTATGCGTGAGTCATCACTAAAGAATTATTATAATTTTCCTAAATTTGTCATAGGCCTATATGATCTAAAGACATTTATATTCATTTACTGTGCTTTTGGTGGCTCATTTTTCTTTCTTTTCAGGTATGTTTTAATGTGCATTCATTTCTTACAGCAGCGTAGACCTGCTATCCTTCCATGCTTACAGGTCTGTATTTCTTTTCTGCTTGTTTATTTTGGAATTCTTGATAGGGTCATTTTGATCATTGCAGTTATTTGGAAATTTCAATATATGCACATATCATGCTTTAATGTGATTCTTGCCCAAAGATTAAGGGAATTGATGTGCTTTTGATTTCCTTTCACCTTTATGATATCACTTCAGTTGAATAGATGAACGTCCCTTAAAGCAATAGCTGGGGAAATATGAGCCTTTTGCTGGCTATCAGCCCAGGACTTTCAGTTGTAGACTTTTAGCTAGTGATTATGTGTCATAGCATGGTGATCTCTGCTGTGTTGCCAAAATATTTACTTTTCAGTCTTTTATGGTACTGGACATCTGTTCTCGAGTAAGCAGCTAGGCCAAGAGGATATTGAAGATCATTCTCTGCTTTGTTTTATGAAGTAATTCCTGCCATATTGTCGTATCTGATCACGATTCATAGGGTAATGCATGCTTTCTGAAATAAGTTAACTGAATCAGCTTGTTGATTACATCAACCATCGGAGTGACCTCAGTGGTTGGGCCCACAAAGAACCCATCATGAAGTGGTTATGATTTCCGGGAAACTCATTTAGAACATGTGCAGGAAAATCGCATTATCCAGCTTCAAAATATCTGCCTGAATAAAGCATTTCAAAGTGAAATATGTTGCTTGTTTTTTGCTGTAATTGTTTTTGGCTTGTTCCTTAATTTTGTGAGCTGCTCTCTTTCAGGAAATGGGAACAACATACTCGATTATTGTAGATGATATTCAGTGTGCTTACTTTGATCAAGTTGAGAAACTCCATGGTTTTGGATCTCGTAACAAGGAAACAGTTGCTCATCTAGTATGGGCATTTTTCAATTATTGGGCATATCATCATGATTATGCAAATGCTGTTATATCTGTTCGTACAGGAAGCATACTCAGGTGATATGTACAGTCCAGCATCCTGTAGCTTGATTTTAATTAAGCCAACTATGTGACAACATATACATGCATTGCAATTATTTCATATCATCGCAAAGAACAGAAAGCTTATTATTCATAATTTATTTTCGCTCTGCTTATTGTCAGCTGAGATGTTTCGTACACTTGACTAACTATATTCTGTGATTGTTTATTTTATTTTTTTACAGCAAACGCGAAAAGGACTGGACAAGGAGGATTGGGAATGATCGACATTTGATATGCATAGAGGACCCCTTTGAGATATCTCATGACCTTGGTAGAGTTGTGGATAAATTCAGCATAAAAGTTCTGAGAGAGGAGTTTGAGCGCGCAGCAGATATCATGCAGTATGACCCAAATCCCTGCGTGACGCTTTTTGAACCCTATAATATTCCTAGCTGACCAGTCTCTACTTGGAGAACCATACTAGATGTATTTATGTCCAAGTTATACCCAGCGTGTAAAGTCACCACTGTTATCGCATCCTGATTTGCATGCATGCCTTCTTCTCGTCATATGTTTTACCTCTCCTATTCTTGTCCCTGGTAATTTCTTCAAATTGTTACTCTAGGTTTTACCGTCTAACTGGAAGCCACCTGCTATTGCTCTCTGCAAGATGTACCAATTTCCAGCCATCTCGGAAGGTTGGAACCGGGCGAGGCAACAAAACTATAGCTGAGCAGTTTATAAAAAACTGAAAACCGAATCGGACTGGACTAGAAGTTTTAAAAAAAACTATAATCAGTTTATTCGGTTTTTCTCAGTTAATTTTTTCCCTTGTTCTGATTTTCTTGTGTTTTTCGCTCTACTCTAGCGTTAGCTACAAGGGAGTTTTTAAAAGTATGGTTATTGTTTTTTAAAGTGTTTTTCTTGTTAAAATATATCAAAATGATATTTTTTTATTTTTAAAAAATTATTTTTGATATCAGTATTAAATTGATATAAATATATATATAAAAAATTATTTCAACTGCAAAAAAAAAAATTGAATTTTAATAAAATGCAGTTTATACTGCTCATCCAAACAGACTTATAAAGTGCAGCCACGACCCATGGTGTGCACGCATGCAACACTTGCATCATCAACTATTTGTTTTTTGTAATGATGTTTACGTTTATTAAATTACCCATGGTGCTCAGGTGAACCTAATTATAATAAAAACAAAATATACTAAGAAAACAAAAAAAGCCCCTGGACACAAGGAGAGAAGCTTTGCTTTTAGGGATGATTTAGTCACTTGACTGTATTTGAAAAATGCAATCGAAACTCTCTTTTTTTTTAAGAGTAATTTAATAATTTAATTTTGCTTTAAAAATGGTGAAAGTTCAAGCGATTTCCAACCAATCTGACAGCAACGCAGTGTTTGATATTATAATTACAGTTATTTTTAAAATGATTTTCATTTTAAAATGTATTGATACAATATGTTTTTTTTTTTTAATTATTTTTAAGCTTGGACATTGCGTAATACCAAACAAGCTACCAGCAAAAGCACCAATACAAACTGTAAAATAAATCAAAAGACATCAGGAAAATGCTATATACTATAGCATGTGAGTGTAAACAATGTGATTATAATAGTGTGTTTTTGGTTTGATTCGGTTTTTGGTTTGTTTAGGTCAATCGGTTCATCAATTTATTGATTTTTTTTATATTTATTTGCATAATAAATTAACCATTTTAGCCTTAAAAAAAGATAAAAAAATCGTTGTTGTCGGGATAGATTCCAAGAGAAATTCATATATTTTTTAAATGACTAAATACTAATATGCCCCCATATAAGACAACAAACACTTCTAGTTGGGTGGGGTGCCACAAGAATTTCTCATTTTTTTTTAAAATAGTTGCATGATTCTGATTTTTGTTATATAATTTTTGATTTGTTTCAATTGGATTCTTCAATTGAAATTGATTATATATTTAGGTTTCAATTCGGTCCTCATTCTTTTAATTTCCGGATTGATTTTAAATCCTTTAATATAATCAGTATAGAAGTTTTGATTTTTTTAATTTTATCCTTTGATTGAAAATGATAATATATTTGGTTTTCATTTTGGTCCTTATATTTTTCATTTTAATTCCTTTATTTTTTTTTATATTTATGAAATAATCCTTATTTTTATCCATGTTTATATATGTGTGCTTTTAGCTTTAGTTTTAAATTTTTATTATTTTTTTATTTACTGAGGTGATATTTTTTAAAAAGATTTAGTTCTTAAAATTTAGTTTGTGTTTATAATAATTTGAAAATTGATATTTTTGTTTTTTTTTCTCTTTGTTCTTTCCTTTATGTTTTTTATTAGTTGTTTTTATTATTTTAATGTCAAGTGATTTTTTCTCAGCTAATAAACTTTTTTATCATTTTTTTAATTTTTTGTTTGCTCTTTTATTAAACTTTTAGGCTTTTTTAGTCTTTGATTTAATTTTTTTTATTATTAATGCAATAATAATAATAATAATAATAATAATAATAATAATAATAATAATAATAATAATAATTTTAGTTTTTGTTCTTACTTACTCTTTTGTTAATTTTTTTGATTTTTTTTTCTCGGTGTAATTTAATATTTTTTATTGTTTTGGCAATAATAGTAGTGATAAGTTTAGATATTAAGACTTCAACGATGTTGTTATTATAATAGAATGTGTTGATATGTTTTATCATATCAAATTTTACATATATAAATATTATATTTTAATCTCAAGAATTATAAAAATTATTTATTTGACCCGCAAAGTAGTGCTGGCAATTAACTAGTTATTTCTAAAATCAGACGGGCAACAAAAGCTATTAGAAGCTTGAGGATTGCATGCACATTGTTTAACACTTGTTTAGAAATTCCTTTCCAAATTTTGTACATCAAACACATTTGCAAGAACTTGACAATGGTTGCTAGTGCAGCGGTTCACAACACATCGAATCTCAAACCCATATCAGTTTTTTCTTTCAATTTTATGATTTATTAGAGAAAACACACAGACATTAGAAGAAAATCTAGAAGGAAAAATACAGAGAATACAACCCATGAAAACAAGAGAAACAAGAACAACCAGCTGGCCATGGACTAGCTAGTTAGAAATGAAGTGGCTGATGTTGGCCTTGACCATGGTTCTTCCGTCTAAACACGCTGGCCTGTCTGCCCATCTACTTCTTGATCATATGTTGACAATTTGTTTGACCATGCACGTTTCTTACTTTTACGGAACTTCTTAAACATCTGAATCAAAAACCTCATGACAAAAGGCACTGCAGCAGTAATCAAGAGATAGCGAAAACGCACACACGGACGAGGGGTAACAGCAAATATTGCAGAGGCATAAGTTATCATCATGGAAGCTGTGGCGACCCAAATTTCAAAGTGGAAAGGGAACCTGTAAGTGAGAGATGTGATAACAAGTAATGAAGCGGAGAATGCCAAAGTGTTTGAAATCAAGAAAACATAGTAAGGACGTTTTTGAGACGCATAAATTGCTCTGCCTGCTTCATGACTTGGTTTATTATCCTGCCAGACTCCTCCAGGAGGATTCACACCAGCCTGGAAGGTCACTGCAGCAATCAATGTGGCGATTACCAGCAGAACATTCCGCGCATCACTTGGTGAGTCCCTCTCTTTATCATATTGAAATCTCTTGAACCAGCTAATGCTTCTCTCGGGATTCTTAGGGGGTGCCTGAGCCATTTTTACCCAATTAAGCAGCAACCTATGATGCCAAACACTTCAGTAATTACCTTTTTATAAGCCATATGCATATATTTAAGGAGTGAAGGCCATTGTCTTAATTTCATGTTAAAATAATCCGAGCCATTATTTTGAGAAAAGAAAACTTAATCTGATTTGTCGAAACATAGTTACAAAACTAGGGGTGGGAGCTATACTTTTCCACCGTCACGAAACAGCTATTATTTTTTTAAAAATAAATGACAATTGCATTCTACCCCCCGTTCTATAATATTTAAACTTGACATAAGGTCTTCTACGATATATATTTAAGTCAGCCAATTTAATATATTTATTTATTCACAACAACCCTCCTTTAGCTAACTACGTGAGTTGCTCCATCAAATGAAACCTGAGTTGGTCCACCGAATGAAAGGTAAAACGAAAAAATCCAACGATAGAGACATGCACACACTGCATTAACTTCAGAAATATGATAGCGGTAGCGGATCATCCTCGCCATGATCTGGAAAATTTTAACAGCCTTACAGTAACTAAGAGCTTGTGATTAACGCAACGCACGACCCTAACATCTCTTTGAACTGATCGAATGAAATGCCTCGCTGGTTTTGTCGATGGACCTTGATAAAGAAGGGAGACTTTTACAAGTCTTGCAAGTACTTGTTAAAATTATTCGTGCCATGAAAGTGTAAACGAGGAAGAGAGCATCTTCGTTTCTGTCCATCCTCCCTTCTGCATGAACCAAACATTTTTAATTTGTTCTTTCCAGTTCATCTTCTTCTGACCCAACTACACATTTCATGGAAGGTAGGAAGCAATAAGTCAAAAACAGGGTGTTTTTCATTATAATATGCTGGTGTTTTCGTCTCCTCACGAGCTAAGCTTCCCCCATCAAACATGACAAAATTATTACTTCTTCTATAAGAACATGAAGGTGCATCTCTTCCTCCAATAGGCAATAAATACCAAAAACATTTACCTCAACTGTGCTGACCGGTTAAAATAAAATATTACTGAGTCAACACGAAGCGTAGCTCGCTATAGGGTGGCAACGAAAAGAGGAGGCTTGTTTGGGCCTATAGCCCAAAACCAAGCCCAAATTCCATATATATTAGCCCAAATAATTGTGGATGGCTACATTACTTTCCCTGCGGTTTGCAGTGTGTGGAAGTGCCTCCACTTGCTGGCTCCGTCTATAGTCCTGGGGATATGTCCTACCTGCACACGTGGCTTTGGTCCTGCTGTTTATTGTTGTTTAATAAATGTACAAAGCTTACCTGTCCACACACGCACCAAAATTCAGCGCTCTCACCATACATTTCTTCATAATTTTTTGACTGTTTTTTGTATTCGGTTTTAGAGAGTAGTTTTGAGTTCTGTCTTCGCAAGCCAACGCCAAGATCTCTCCACGGCTCTTCAATCTTGGGTGGACCAGAGTTTGTTTTATAGATGACACGAGTGAATTTGCCCGCATGTTGTGTTAGGTTTTTATATATATAAAAAAATTAATTGATTTTATGCATGTTATAATTGATTATTTTAATATTTAATTAATAAAATTATTGTAGTGAACTTGTTGATGATTAACTTTATTTTAACAACAACGAATGATTTAATCGGCAGATAGCAAAAGTACAACTGCTAAAACCTATCAAAGATGGATTATTTCTGGTTGATTGTTTTTTTGTGTCGATTTATTTAATTCATATATTGAAAAACTACAATTGATTGATTGTTTGACGTGTTTTAATTATTTTGACAATTATATAATCAGTTGATGAAAAAAATATAATTGATGAAATCAATTAGAGATGAATTAATTTTTTTTGTAGTCAATTGGGCATTCGTTGGCAGTTGGATGTGTCGTAATTGTTCGGCTTATTATTCTTTTTTTTTTTTTTTTATTCTTCAAGTCAAATATTTTTTTAGAATCTAATAATATTTTTTTTTCATTTATTTTTTAAATATCATTAGGTATTGAAATTTCTAGTTATTGTAGATAAGGCATTCAAAATAACAAAAATAATTATTTGTCAATTGTTTTCTATAAATATGTTCTACTAATCATATATTTTGCTATTTATTTCATATTAGCGTCTTAAAAATAATAATTATTATTATTTGTAATTTTTTATCTTATAAATATGTTAAATTAATTATATATTTTACTATTTATTTCATATTAGCGCGCTTTAATATATATATATATATATATATAACCATTAATTTTTGGAATTGTTATCTCCTTTAGGCATTCTATAAAATAATAATAGTCATAGTGCTTGTAAACTGATCCGGACACACCGATTATATAAAAAAATATATAAGTGAGAGAAAAAAATAGAAAAAAAATTGTGGCGTGCTAAGCTGGCCCGGAACAAAAAAAAAATGCTTGGGAAGAGAAAATTGTGGTGTGTGTAAGTTGATCTGGATACCTCGATTATAAAAAAAAAAATTATATAAATGGCAAAACAAAAGGGAAAAAAATGTAAAAAAAAAACATGGATCCCGAGATTAGTCGTGGTAGGCGTAAACTGGCCCGGACATCTTAGTTACTTATAAAAAAAATTAAAAAAAGTTATTAAAAAAAAACCTGTTATTTTTATAAAAAACCGAAAAACCCTTTTAAAAAAAAACAGTTATTAAAAAAAAAACCCAACCGAGCTCACGAAGACAATAAAAATATATATAAGTGGAAAAAAAACATAAAAAAATTCGTGGTGCACTAAGCTGGCCCGGAAGAAAAAAAAAATACTTGGGAAGAAAAAATCATGGTATGTGTAAGCTGATCTGGATACTTTGGTTATAAAAAAAATAAAAAAACTTGTATAAGTGGCAAAACAAAACAGGGGAAAAAATATAAAAAAAATATGGATCCGGAGATTAGGAGATTAGTCGTATTGCGCTTAACCTGACTCGGACATCTCATTTAGTTAAAAAAAAAATTAAGAAAAACAATCATTAAAAAAAACCCTTTTTTTTCCGTAATAAACAACACTGATTTAAAAAAAAATGAAACACCCCCCTTTTTTCTTAAAAAAAAAGCTAGTTAGTAAAAAAAAAAAAAACCCTTTTTTTCTTAAAAAAAAATAACAGTCATTAAAAAGAAGAAACCTGTTTTTTTGTGAAGAAAACAAAACCAAAAACCCTTGTTTTTTGAAAAAAAAAAAACAGCCAGTAAAAAAAAAAAAAAAAAAACCACACCAAGCTCACGTAGGCGCGAAGCAGCAAACCAAATGTCCAGTGAACAGTAATCTACAGTAAAACAGCCGATTCTCTTTTAGTTTATTACTAATATATATCCATTAATTTTTGGAATTGCTATCTCCTTTAGGCATTCTATAAAATAATAATAGTCATGGTACGTGTAAATTGATTCGGACACACTGATTATATAAAAAATATATAAGTGAGAGAAAAGGCATAAAAAAATTTGTGGCATGTTAAGCTGACCCGGAACAAAAAAAAATATACCTAGGAAGAGAAAATCGTGGTGTGTGTAAGTTGATCTGGACACCTCGGTTATAAAAAAAATTGTATAAGTGGCAAAACAAAAGGAAAAAAATGTAAGAAAAAACATGGATCCCGAGATTAGTCGTGGTAGGCGTAAACTGGCCCGGACATCTTAGTTACTTAAAAAAAATTAAAAAAAGTTATTAAAAAAAAACCTGTTATTTTTATAAAAAAACAAAAAACCTTTTTTTTTAAAAAAAAAACAATTATTAAAAAAAAAAACAACCGAGCTCGTGAAGACAATAAAAATATATATATAAATGGAAAAAAAACATAAAAAAAATTGTGGTGCACTAAGCTGGCCCGGAAGAAAAAAAAAATACTTGGGAAGAAAAAATCATGGTGAGTGTAAGCTGATTCGGATATTTCGTTATAAAAAATATAAAAAAACTTGTATAAGTGGCAAAACAAAACAGGGGGAAAAATATAAAAAAAAAATATGGATCCGGATATTAGGAGATTAGTCGTATTGCGCTTAACCTGACTCGTACATCTCATTTATTTAAATTTTTTTTAAGAAAAACAGTCATTAAAAAAAACCTGTTTTTTTCATAATAAAAAACACTGATTTAAAAAAAAAAACGAAACCCCCCGCCCCTTTTTTTAAAAAAAGCTAGTTAGTAAAAAGAAAAAAATGATTTTTTTCTTAAAAAAAAATAACAGACATTAAAAAGAAGAAACATGTTTTTTTGTGGAAAAACAAAACCAAAAACCCTTGTTTTTTGAAAAAAAAAAAAACAGCCAGTAAACAAAAGTTTTTTTCAAAAAAAAAAACCCAAACCAAATTCACGTAGGCGAGAAGCAGCAAATCAAATGTACAGTGAATAGTAATCTACAGTAAAACAGCCGATTCTCTTTTAGTTTATTATTAATTGGTATAGAAGTTTAAGTTTTTTTCAATTTTATCCTTTGAATATTTTTATTATTTTCTCTTTTGTTGAAGTTATGTTTTCATTCAATTTAGTCCTTAAATTTTAATTTGTTTTAGTGATTATTTAAAAATTGATATTTCTTCTCTTTCTCCCTTTTTTATTATTTTTTTTTAAGTCAAATGATTTTCTAAGCTAGTAATATTTATTTATTTTTGTCATTTATTTTATTTTTTGTTTGCTCTTTTATTAAATTTTTTAGGTTTTTTATTTTACTTTTTAGGGTAGTTCTGTTATTTCTATCATTACGCATTAATAATAATATTCTTCATGCTACTTTATGAATAATGATAATAATACTAGTTATAATTTAAATTATATTAATAAAAATATTAAAGAAAAATATAAATCCAGACAGAATGGTGCTAGATTTTTTTTTGTGATGCTATACATATGAGCAAAATAATGCACCTGGACAAAATATTTATTAGGTAATGTAAAAAAAATCTAATTTTAGGATTTTTTTTTGTGTTTAGTACTAATATTAAATAATATAATTTTTAAAAAATAAGGTAAAAAAATTAAAAACACCGCTGAATTACACTATTTTTAATGAAAACAACATTAAATGATAAATTATTATATTTGAATCATTATATATAGAGAAGTTGTAAAAAATATTTTTTCATAAATACAATACTGAATGATAAATTATTTCAATTGTTATTCTCATTGTTTTTGTTTTTTGATAATTGGATGTTTGGGTCAACTTACACACGCCACAATTAATCTTCGGATTCACTGAATATCCTACAAGCATAGTAAGTAGATAAGACACCGCGAGGATGACAAACATGAACAGAGAGGTTTGAACCCTGGGGCAGAGGAAGGGTCCTTCCTCTGCTATGGGCAAGCCCCCACGTGCATTGTTATTCGTATGATTGAAGGCAAAAATAAATATGATCAACATAAAAAAAAATGATTTGAAGAACAAATGAAAAAAAGTTAAAGGACATAAACAAAATTTGTATTATTAATATTATGAATATAATTATTATAATTGCTTGGATTATAGTAAAATTTATTGTTTAATATTCTTTGTTTAATTCTATTGCCACGTCATAAAGTTTTAAGGAAATAAGATAAAAAATTAAAAACAATATTAAGCCCTAATTTTTTTTCAAATCATTAATCCGGAATATTAAATTTGAAACATTATATGTAGAGAAATTATAAAATTTAATTTTTAATAATACAAAATTGAATGATAAATTACTTGAATTGTTATTTTCACTGTATTATTATTATTAAAAGTACAACCAAACACAATATTATTGTTTTTTTGAATAAAGAAAAAATAAAAATAATTGTAAAACAAAATTAAAGGACAAAGAAAAAATTAATATTATTATCATTACGAGACATTACCAGACCATCGAACATAATCTACGTTAATTTATTATTTTCTTTCTTGTTTGCCTAAAACACTTTTAATTATTTAGTTTTTTATATATATTTATTTTATCATGGATAAGGTGTTGAAAATAATAATCATGATTATTTTCAAAGTATTTTTTCTTAAAAATATGTCAAGGTAATTATATGTTTTGGTATTGTTTATTATTATCATATTAAAATATAAAAAAAACACTGAACTTAGGTTTTTTTTAATCTCAATTTAATTTAATTTCAGTGTTTTGAAATACTTTTAATATAATAACATTAAGAATAAAACTTAAGAACATAAACAATATTTTAATTTTTTTTAAAATAAAAATCACTTTAAACTAAAAATATATCAACCCACACGTTGACAAAACAAATGAAAAAAACACAAAGATAACAAATCACCAACAACAAAACATTCATTATACCTGCATAAAAGAGAGTTTCAACATAAAAGAGAGTTTCACTCTCTTTTTATACCACTAAAACTAAACTTACTTTAATTTTCAACATAAACTGTATTTAATACAGAGATAAATAATAAAAAAAATAAAAATAAAAACTAAGATTATAGATATATAAATACAAACAAGAAATAAGAATTATACAAGAAAGAACAAAAAAATTAAAGAGATCAAAACTAAATAAAAAAATAAAAAAATAAGAATTGAAATACAAACTAAAATATTACATATATCGAAACAAGATTTTTTTTTCCTATGGCAAAATATTTGGCAAATGACTTGTATTAATTAAATACATGTTTTGTTTTTTTTTGTTTTGTGGAACATATTTTTCAAAATAATATTTTATTTATTAATATTAATACATCAAAAGTATATATTTTTTAAAATATTAATTTTATATATCTTAAATAAAATTAATTTAAAAATAAAAATAAAACAAACACTAATATATGCATTTTGTGTTAAAGAATATGTCTAAGAATTAAATTGTTTTTTTAAATAATTTTAATTAGAAATGCATATCTTTTTAATTTCTTTTAAAAAAATTTAAATTATAAAAAATTTAAAAATATTATTCGACCACAAAATATATAGCTCGGCAGAATCACCGTGGTTTTGTCGAATAGTGCCCCGTCTCTCCATTCTCGGGTGAGCTTCCGTTCTCAAGATGGCAAACTCTACTGATTGTCACAAAGCCCAGCAAGATTCCCCCAAAGTCCTGATTCTAAAACCAATTCCATTCATCATTCTCGTTGGTGAACAATACTTTGCATCTAACAAATTCACTTTCTTGGAAGCCTATGACTCCTCACTCCCTCTACACCAATTCTTGTCCACTCACTCACCCTCTATAAAAGCCATCCTTTCCTCTGCTGGCGCGCCCATCACCGCTGACATCCTGAACCTGTTGCCAGGGGTTGGCTTGGTTGTCACTACCAGTGTTGGACTTAACCAGGTTGACCTCCTTGAGTGCCGCCGGCGTGGTATTAAGGTTGCCAATGCAGGGAGTATTTTTTCAGATGACGTGGCTGATTTTGCTGTAGGGCTGTTAATTGATGTTTTGAGGAAGGTTTCGGCGAGTGATGGATATGTGAGGAAAGGGCTTTGGGCTACTAAGGGGGACTACCCTCTTGGTTCTAAGGTTTAAATTAAATTCTCTCTATTTCATATCCATTTTGTCTTCTTGGTTCTTAATGCTAATTCTTGATTGCCCGTGGATTCTTGATTTTTTTTATCAGAAAGAAAATGTTGCCTCATAATAAAGGGACTGATAATTGTTGAGGTTTGAGGAGCTTTGAACGTAGACCATCTATGCATTTAGATAGTTCCTGGTTTTAACTTATATGCTCAATATTACAATGAGACAAGTGGAGATAAAAATTTTCTATCTTGGCAAAAAATGCGATTGATTGCACCACCCTCTAATTAACTGATTACTCAAGTTTTTCCCACTTTTTGTGAGTGGTGATTTCAGTTGGGAGGCAAGCGAATTGGAATTGTTGGATTGGGAAATATTGGATTAGCAGTTGCTAAAAGGTTAGAGGCTTTTAGGTGCAGTATCTCATATAATTCCAGGAAGAGAAAACCGCATGTTTCATACCCTTTCTACGAAAGTGTCTGTGAACTTGCAGCTAATTGCGATGCTCTTGTGATTTGTTGTGAATTAACTGACCAAACACACCACATGATCAACAAGGAAGTACTGTCAGCGTTGGGGAAGAAAGGTGTCATTGTAAATATTGGACGCGGGGCTATTATCAATGAGAAGGAAATGGTGCAGTGTTTGATGCAAGGAGAGATTGCTGGCGCTGGTTTGGATGTGTTTGAAAATGAGCCAGATGTTCCTTTGGAGCTCTTTGCAATGGACAATGTTGTTCTGTCACCACATATTGCCGTCTTTACACCAGAATCGTTCTTGGATTTAAGGGACCTCGTGGTGGGGAATCTGGAAGCTTTCTTCTCGGATAAACCACTACTTTCTAAATATGGGGATTGGTGATTGGTTTAATTAACTCTTCATATTGCAGGTTAGTTTTTTAACTTCTAATAGATCCCTGTTCGTGAACACATTGCAACTAGGTATCTCATTAAATGGATTTTGATCGTTATATTGATTGGTATTATATCACTGGCCATGCTTTCTGTAACGAGTCATGCTTTTTCTTGAGGCAATTTGATCATTCACTACTTTGGAGTAATAATCTTTTCCCAGAAGAGAAGGAAAAATTCAATGGATGGCCTGCTTCAGACACTAATAACAAGTAATACATTTATTTTTTTGAGAAGTAACACAATTAATATCTTGTGAATACACTATACTTTTCTCTTCTTTTTCTTTTTCCAAAAATCCAACTTTTCTTCTATACTATGCCTTCTTGTACATGTGGACCAATTTTAACTTACAAGTACCAGTGAGAAAAGATTTAGTGATGGGCATACCATAACACTGAAATGTTTAGGTGGTTGATTCTTGCAAACGGAACCTCTTTTCCATCAGAAGAAGATTGAAGAATGTTTGTTTCGCTGAGTGGTTATTAAAATTTATTTGATTCCTTCCAGTAATTGCCCTACAATCTGCATGCAGGAAATAACTGAGCAATGAACAAGAAAGTTGATGAGATGTCAAAGATGATGCTGTGTTATCAGTACTTGATAGTTGTATATAGTTTGTATTGGAGGAGAAAGTTGTGCACAAGTAACTTTATATGCCTGTCAGTGTCGAATAGTAGCTGTTTAATCCCTGCCATTGTTTATCAAGGACGATTTAAGCAAGACATTGAAGATCTATGCATAGTCAGTTTCTTAAACTTCATATTGATTGCCAAAGTTATTTGTACTGTATTTACGATCATTGCAGGATTAGATTGCACAGCTTTGCATATTTATAGCCTTGGATGGATCAAGTATTTCCGTGTATACTTTTCATCATGTAGATTACTGGTTTCACATTGATAGTAGGATTTTTCTCCGAAAACTTGACGTCTCAGAGCAGGATTGTTGTTTCATTCTGTGTTTGTTCAAAGTCGAGTCTTCTTATTTTCCCCTTGGACTCATAGATAAAATGGCACGAGGCTTTTGCATTCCGCACGCATCCTGTCCACAAATTAATGCATAGTTTTGCCTTAATCTGTCAGTAACATTACATCAGGACCCAGACAACAAATTTGCCGTTATGTTTTGTTTCGAGTACACGTTAGCATCGTTTCACCTTCACTTTCAACACAACATTCTCCATTAGCTCCATGAGTATATTGTATTTTGGATAAGTTAGTCTGCACAGTGGTTTGTGTGAATCATGTCTCCATAGAAATTTCCTTAAATCTCCATCTCCTATCTCAGAATTTATACAAACAAAAGCTTCCCATCTCAGGATCCCAGAACCCTCAATGGAAGACGAACAATACCATCAGCATGAATCCCAGGACATTCAGCAAATGCTAGCACTACAACCACCGCCATTCATCAAATACCACGAGTCCAATTAGCAAATAAGTTATGTAGGATTTCTACGAAATAAAATAGGAAGTGATATTGCCAATAAAATATGGAATTTTTGTTCCATTTTTTCTAGCCTAGAGATCTGCGTTTTGTTTTCTGAATTTATGGCATTCCTGATTTGGTGGCCTCCTTTATTATTCATCTTGTAAGCAAAACTGTTGATAGAATAAGAAAGAATGTTTTTCTTCTTCCAGAAACCTACATGGTATCAGAGCCCCTCGTGCTTTTTGTTTTTTTCTCTTCTGATGATGTCTTATAAAACCTGTTTGGAAGTGCGATTATGGTTATTTTTATTTTTGAAAGTGTTTTTTGATTTTTTTTTTCTAGCCTAGAGATCTGCCTTTTGTTTTCTGAATTTATGGCATTTTTAATTTGGTGGCGTCATTTATTGTATATCTTGTAACCAGAACTGCTGAAAAGATAAGAAAGACCTTTTCTTCTTCCAAAAAACTACCTGGAATATTAAAATAAATCTAACAATAAGCATGATCTTGTAAAATTATTAAAATAATGTATGTACCAACGAATTTGATAACGTAGATAATATATTAATTGTTTTGAAACAAAATATACTAAGAAAACTCAAAAAGCCCCTGGACACAAGGAGAGAAACTTTGCTTTTAGGGATGATTTGATTACTTGACTGTATTTGAAAAATGCAATTGAAACTCATTTTTTTTAAGAGTAATTTAATAATTTACTTTTGCTTTAAAAATGGTGAAAGTTCAAGCGATTTCCAACCAATTTGACAATAACTAATAAACCTATATGGAAGTAGTTTTCATAATAATTATTTTTAAAATAATTTTTATTTGAAAATATATTAATACAATATTTTTTTTATAAAAATTATTTTTAATATCATTAAAACAATTTAAAATTTCTTCTTAAGCTCGGACAATGTGCAATAGCAAACAAGCTACAAGCAAAAGCACAAATACAAATTAAAAAAATAAGGAAAACACTATAGCATGTGAGTCTAAACAATGTAGATTATAATAGTGTGTTTTTGGGTTGTTTAGGTCGATCGGTTCATTGGTTGACTAATTTTTTTTATATTTATTTGCATAATAAATTAACCATTTTAGCCCTCAAAAAAGAAAAAAAATCATTGCTGCCGGGAGGGAGTCCATGAGAAATTCATATTTTTTAAAAATGACTAAATACTAATCTACCCCCATATAAGATAACAAACACTTCTGGCCGGGTGGGGTACCATAGAAATTTCTCATTTTTTGAAAATGGTTGCATGTTTCTGATTTCTATTATATAATTTTTTATTAATTTTTTTGAGTTTTTTTTTCTCTGGATAATTTAATAATTTTTATTGTTTTGGCAGTAATAATAGTGATAATTTTAGATGTTAAGACTTCGATGATGCTGTTGTTATAATAGGATGTGTTAATATATTTTATCATATCAAACTTTTTATATATAAATATAATATTTTAATTTTGACAATTATAAAAATTATTTGCTCAATCCGTAACATAGTGCGGGTAATTAACTAGTTATTTCTAAAATCGGCCGGCAACAAAAGCTACGAGATATTTAGGATTGCATGCACATTGTTTAACACTTGTTTAGAAATTCCTTTCCAAATTTTGTACATCAAACACGTTTGCAAGCACTTGACAATGGTTGCTAGGGCAGCGGTTCACAAACATCGAATCTCAAACCCACATCAGTTTTTTCTTTCAATTTTATGATTTAGTAGAGAAAGCACACACACATTAGAAGATAATCTAGAAAGAGAAAATACAGAGAATACAACCCATGAAAACAAGAGAAACAAGAACAACCAGCTGGCCATGGAGTAGCTAGTTAGAAATGAAGTGGCTGATGTTGGCCTTGACCATGGTTCTTCCGTCTAAACACGCTGGCCTGTCTGCCCATCTACTTCTTGATCATATGTTGACAATTTGTTTGAACATGCACGTTTCTTACTCTTGCGGAACTTCTTAAGCATCTGAATCAGAAACCTCGTGACAAAAGGCACTGCAGCAGTAATCAAGAGATAGCGAAAATGCACAGACTCACGAGGGGTAACAGCAAATATTGCAGAGGCATAAGTTATCATCATGGAAGCTGTGGCGACCCAAATTTCAAAGTGGAAAGGGAACCTGTAAGTGAGAGATGTGATAACAAGTAATGAAGCGGAGAATGCCAACGTGTTTGAAATCAAGAAAACATAGTAAGGACGTTTTTGAGACGCATAAATTGCTATGCCTGCTTCATGACTTTGTTTATGGTCATCATCATTATCCTGCCAGACTCCTCCAGGAGGATTCACACCAGCCTGGAAGGTCACTGCAGCAATCAATGTGGCGATTACCAGCAGAACATTCCGCGCATCACTTGGTGAGTCCCTCTCTTTATCATATTGAAATCTCTTGAACCAGCTAATGCTTCTCTCGGGATTCTTAGGGGGTGCCTGAGCCATTTTTACCCAATTAAGCAGCAACCTATGATGCCAAACACTTCAGTAATTACCTTTTTATAAGCCATTGTCTTAATTTCATGTTAAAATAATCCGAGCCATTATTTTGAAAAAAGAAAACTTACTCTGATTTGTTGAAACGTAGTTATAAAACTGGGTGGTTGGAGCTATACTTTTTCCACCGTCAAGAAACAGCTGTTATTTTTGAAAAAAATATATGACAATTGCATTCTGCCTCCCTTTTTAAAATATTTAAACGTTGGCATAAGGTATTCACTGATATATATTTAAGCCAGTCAATTTAATATATTTATTTAATCATCATAATCCTCGTTTAGTTAACTACGCGAGTTGCTCCACAAAATGAAAGGTAAAACGAAAAAAATCCAACGCTAGAGATATGCAGAACTTCAGAAATATGTTAACAGTAGCGGATCATCCTCGCCATGATTTGGAAAATTTTAACAGCTTTATCAGTAACTAAGAGCTTGTGATTAAGGCAACGTACGACCCTAACATCTCTTTGAACTGATCGAATGAAATGCCTCGCTGGTTTTGTTGGTGGACCTTGATAAAGAAGGGAGACTTTTACAAGTCTTGCGAGTATTTGTTAAAATTATTCGTGCCATGAAAGTGTAGACGAGGAAGAGAGCATCTTTGTTTCTGTCCACCCTCCCTTCTGCATGAACCAAATATTTTTTTTTTCTTCTACATTTTGAGTTTGATTGGCACAACTATTGATGTTATGTTTGAGGTTGAAAAACAACAGTTTTATAAAAAACATTTTTAGCTACGGTTCGTAACTGAAATTTAAGTGTTTGGTTAAAACTGTGGTTGAGTTTGAGTTTAATAAAAAACAGTTTTGTGTGTTTGGTTACCATTCTTTTTATATTGCTGTCAACTTATGAAATTACTTTAAAATGCACATATACATATGTACATATATATAAATATTTTTTTGAAATAATTTCGTAGATTTATTAATAATTATAATAACAAAATATTTGAAATAACTCAAAGTAAATTAGACATATTTTCTAAAATTACAAATAAAAAAATATTAACAGGATCAGAAAAAAAAATACCGATAAAAAAATAATCTCATTAATGTATTAATACAACAATACAATCAATTTATGTATCCCGAAACACTAACAAAGGAATTAAGATTCAAACTTTGATAACAATGCAATTCAAATAAACTTTGATAACAATTCAAATACAAATCCTTCGGTTAATTTTGTTTAGTACACACGTCTATCCTCTTCAGCCAATCATATTTTTCTTCCAATCACATTCAATATATATACATAAATATTTATATTTTTAATATAGAAAATTTCACATAGCATAATATTATTGACATAGCATCAAAAAACATTTTTTTTTAATTATTACACAATTAATTGAATTCTAAAGCATAAAAAATAATTAATATCAGTATCATTGAAAACCTTCGAGTTTTTTAAAGTTCTCTCGTCTTCTCTCTGGCCAATTCTTTAATTTACTACATCCAATAATTAGTGAATAAGGTAATAAATAAATTACCTTATTTTCTTTTATTTAGAGAACAAATTTGTTTTTCATTTGAGCCTCGGATATTAAGAATAATTTTTTTTAGCTAACTTGCGGGTTTAACTAATGTTTTTGGATTATATTTCAGATGGATTTTGTAATTTACAATGTTTTTCATTACCTAAACAAATAAAGAGGGGAAAGTGAAACTACAATGAAACTTTTGGGATGTGATTGATTCAAATCAAAGTTATTATATGAAATCGAAACACACACTCAACAATGGGGAAAAATTAAAATTCACCCTACTTTTTATCTTCAAAGATTTCAAAAAATCCATTGAAACAAAAAGGAAATGGGAAGCAGAGCTGTTTTGCTACTCATAGGACCATCACCACCAAAGTAGAGCATCATGTTCCTTTTAAACTACAAAAAAGTCAGCTCCACTTCTTCAATACAAAGATTCACAACAAAAGCAACAGCTGATGGGTCATCTCTTGAATCACCCGATGTCGCTCGCTTGGCTGAAACTGCTAGAATTTCACTAACTCCGGAGCACAGAGGTGAGGGAGGGATGGGTGAGGGAGAAGGATGATCTGCAATTTAACCCGTTGCTTGTGTGGATTTCACATGATTTTTGTGAAATCAGTGTATTGTCATTTACACCGCAACAGTAAAAGTAGCTCTCAGTTGCTTTTGCTTTCACGGCTTGAACTGTATTTTTCAATGGAATTCACAGTCAAAAACTAGGATTTCATTTGATAACAAATGTGGTTAGAGCTGCAGTTCAATACAAACACAGGCTGAACACCCGCTTTATCTTCTTCTTGACCAATTACACATTTCATGGAAGGTAGGAGCCAAAAGTCAAAAACAGGGTGTTAATTTGTCAATAAAATATGTTGGCGTTTCGTCCCCATATGAGCTAAGCTTCCCCCAGCAAACACAAACATGACAAAATTATTACTTCTTCTATAAGAACATGAAGGTGCATCTCTTCCTCCAATAGGCAACAAATACCACAAACATTTGCCTCAACTGTGCTGACTGGGTAAAATAAAATATTACTGAGTCAAGAGTCAACACGAGCGTAGCTCGTTATAGGGTGGCAACAAGTGAGAGCCTGGAAGATACTAATGTAGCTAATCTAAAAAGGAAATTTTATCCTATTTGACGGTAGAAAAGGCTATTTAATTAGCCGTGTTACTGTCTAATAAAAAGTCATAGCATATGTGTATTTTTATTGGTAATGTGTGAGGGTATAATTTTTGTCTAGCCGGATTGATAGCCGGTGAGTTTTATTTTTTTCAAATATTTATATTCATAAATATATTAATATTTATATTCATAAATTATTTTTAATACCAGAACGTTAAAATATATTAAAATAAATAAACTAAACAAAACATACATTTATATATATATATATATACTTTTTTTTTTGAAAAATATTTTTTAGAAAGATTCCAAACAGCCGCTGAGTCTGGCAAGAGGAGGCTTGATTGGGCCCATAGCTTAAAGCCAAGCCCAAATTCCATATATATAAGCCCAAATACTAAGTTCTTTGCCATTCGTAGACCTTGAAGCCGAGCATAGAAAGTAAAAAGATTGTTCTAATAATTTCTTTTTAGTAGAAGTTTTAAGTGACACATTAGCTAAATACGTGTTTGGTTTTGTTTTGTGAAACACATATTTGAAAATAATATTTTATTGATTAGTATTAATACATCATAAGTATAAAAAATATTTTAAAAAATATTAATTTAATATATCTTAAATAAAATGAATTTAAAAATAAAAATAAAACAAACACTAATATATGCATCTTGTGTTACAGGATATGTTTGAAATAATTTTAATTTGAAATAAACATATACTTTTTAATTTTAAAAATAATTTAAATTATAAAAGATAATCTAAAATATTATTCAACCACAAAATATATAGCTCCGCAGAATCACCATGGTTTTGTCGAAGAGTGCCCCGTCTCTCCATTTTGATCATTCACTGCTATGGAGTGATAATCTTTTCCCAGAAAAGAGAAGGAAAAATTCAATGGATGGCCTGCTTAAGACACTAATAACAAGTAATACATTTTTTTTTTTTGAGAAGTAACACAATTAATATCTTGTGAATACACTATTCTCTGAATGTGGGTGACCTGCCTAAGACAGGTATTGAGAGAGGCTTAGCCATGTGTCCAAAAGCTGGCTGACTACGCCCTTAATGCTATAATCATAATAAAAAAAAAAAACAGAGAGACTCAGTTAGGGTCAGTTTGAGTTGTTAGTATGTATTTAAAAAAAATATTAAAGAAAAAATGGTTCCGGGGATTATTAATGGTGTGTGTAAGTTGTCTTGGACATCCTGGTTATAAAAAAAAATTGTATACGTGGAAAAAAAATCAATGTGCACGTAAGCTGACTCAAACACCACAGTTATAAAAAAAAAGTATAAATGAGAAAAAAACAGGAAAAAAAAATGGATCCAGAGATAAAAAAAAATACGTGGGAAAAAAATCGTGGTGCTCGTAAGCTGATCTGGACACTCAGATTATAAAAAAACTAAAAAAACTATATAAGTGGAAAAAAACATGAAAAAATTGTATTAAAAAAATAGGTTAAGAAATTAATTGTGTTGCGTGTAAGCTAGCCCCGACACCCCGTTGTAAAAAAAAAAACAGAAGCTCTGTTTTTAAAAAAAGAAACAACTTTTTCAAACAGTAATAAGAAAAAAATTATGGTGCCCGTTAATTGATACAGACACCCTGGTCATGAAGAAAAAAAAAGAAAAATGTATAAGTGAAAAAAAAAGGAGAAAAAATGTAAAAAAAAAAAAAATTGATCCGGAGATTAGTTGTGGTGCACATAAGTTGTCGCGGATACCCTGGTTAAAAAAACACAACAAAAGAAGCCCGGTTAAAAGAAAATTTTTTTGACCTGGACACCCTGGTTCTATAATTTGTTTTTTAAAAAAGGGTCCATGTTTATTAAAAAAATACCCGGTTATAAAAAAAAGTGTAAGGGGAAAGCATCTTTTTAAACAGTAATGAGAAAAAAATAATGATGAGCGTAAATTAACCCGTACACCCTGATCATGAAAAAAAAATATATAAGTGGTAATAAAAAATAGAGAAAAAATAATTAAAAAAATAGATCCAGAGATTAGTAGGTGCTCATAAGCTGCAACAGATACTCTGATTTAAAAAAAAAACAAATAAAAAACCATGTTAAAATAAAAAAAAAACAAAAAAAACTTTTTCAAGCAGTATTGAATATTGAAAATTACTATTTTAAAAAAAGGAAGCATTATTATAAAAAAACAGAAAGCAAATTTTCCAGATAGTAATTTTCTAAAATTAATATTTTAGAAGGAAAAAAAACCTGATTTTCGAAGAAAAAAAAACAAAAAGAAAATTTCCTAGAGTAATTTTCCAAAATTAGGATTTTTGAAGAAAAAAATGGATTTTAGAAAGAAAAAAAATTCAGTTTTGTGGGCAGAGAGGTTCAAACTCCTGCGCGCTGAAAACTCAGCGCGCAGGAGAACCACTCGGCCACAATTAGTTTTTTTTTTTTTTTCTATTTTACTCTACAAATCATCAAAAAGAAGGTCTGTTTAAAAAAAAAAAAACCGAGTTCATATAAGCGCGAAGCACTGGATTAAATGTCCAGTTCACAATGCTTTGTGGGTGCGTGAACCATTACTAGCTATAGTGAATGATTCATTTTGTTTTAGCTATTAGGTAATTTGATTACTTATTATATTTGAAAATTGCAATTGAAAGTCATTTTTTTAAAAAGTTATTAAATAATTTACTTTTGCTTTAAAAATGGTGAAAGTTCAAGCGATTTCCAACCAATTTGACAATAACTAATAAACCTATATGGAAGTAGTTTTCATAACAATTATTTTTAAAATAATTTTTATTTAAAAATATATTAATAAAATATTTTTTTAAAAAAATTATTTTTAATATCATCAAAACAATTTAAAATTTCTTCTTAAGCTCGAACATTATGCAATAGCAAACAAGCTACAAGCAAAAGCACACTTACAAATTATAAAATAAATTAAAAAAGATAAGGAAAACACTATAGCATGTGAGTCTAAACAATGTGGGTTGTAATAGTGTGTTTTTGAGTTGGTTTGATTTTTGGATCGTTTAGGTCGATTGGTTCACTGATTTTTTTAATATTTATTTGCACAATACATTAACCATTTTAGCTCTCAAAAAAGACAAAAAACCATTGCTGCCAGGAGGGATTCCACGATAAATTCATATTTTTTTTAAAAATAGCTAAATACTCATCCACTCCCATATAAGACAACAAACACTTCTGGCTGGGTGGGGTACCATAGGAATTTCTCAATTTTTGAAAATGGTTGCATGTTTTTGATTTCTATCATATAATTTTTTGTTAAATTTTTTGAGTTTTTTTTTCTTTGGATAATTTAATAATTTTTATTTTTTTTGCAGTAATAATAGTGATAATTTTAGATGTTAAGACTTCATTGATGTTGTTGTTATAATAGAATGTGTTAATATGTTTCATGATATCAAATTTTACATGTATAAATATTATATTTTAATCTCGACAATTATAAAAATTATTTACTCGACCTGTAATATGTTACGGATAATTAACTAGTTATTTCAAAAATCGGACGGGCAACAAAAGCTACGAGAAGCTTGAGGATTGCATGCACATTGTTTAGCACTTGTTTAGAAATTCCTTTCCAAATTTTGTACATCAAAGACGTTTACAAGAACTTGACAATGGTTGCTAGGGCAGCGGTTCACAAACATCGAATCTCAAACCAATATCAGTTTTTTCTTTCAATTTTATGATTTAGTAGAGAAAACACACACACATTAGAAGATAATCTAGAAGGAGAAAATACAGACAATCCAACCCATGAAAACAAGAGAAACAAGAACAACCAGCTGGCCATGGAGTAGCTAGGTAGAAATGAAGTGGCTGATGTTGGCCTTGACCATGGTTCTTGCGTCTAAACACGCTGGCCTGTCTGCCCATCTACTTCTTGATCATATGTTGACAATTTGTTTGACCATGCATGTTTCGTACTTTTGCGGAACTTCTTAAACATCTGAATCAGAAACCTCGTGACAATAGGCACTGCAGCAGTAATCAAGAGATAGCGATAATGCACAGACTCATGAGGGGTAACAGCAAATATTGCAGAAGCATAAGTTACCATCATTGAAACTGTGGCAACCCAAATTTCAAATTGGAAAGGGAACCCGTAGGTGAGAGATGCGATTACAAGTAATGATGCGGAGAGTGCCAAAGTGTTTGAGATCAGGAAAACATAGTACGGACGCTTTTGAGACGCATAAATTGCTCTACCAGCTGCATGAATTTCTTTACGGTCACGACCATCATCCTGCCAGACTCCTCCAGGAGGATTCACCCCAGCCTGGAAGGTCACTGCAGCAATCAATGTGGCGATTACCAGCAGAACATTCCGTGCATCCCTTGGTGAGTCCCTCTCTTTATCATATTGAAATCTCTTGAACCAGATAATGCTTCTCTCGGGATTCTTAGGGGGTGCCTGAGCCATTTTTACCCAATTAAGCAGCAACCTATGATGCCAAACACTTCAGTAATCACCTTTTTATAAGCCATTGTCATAATTCCATGTTAAAATAATCCGAGCCATTATTTTGAAAAAAGAAAACTTACTCTGATTTGTCGAAACATAGTTATACTTGGGGGGGGGGGGGGGGGGCAATACTTTTCCACAGTCACGAAACAGCTGTTATTTTTGAAAAAAATATATGACAGTTGGATTCTACCTCCCTGTTTAAAATATTTAAACATTGGCATAAGGTATTCACTGATATATATTTAAGTCAGTCAATTTAATATGTATATTGAACCATCATAATCCTCGTTTAGTTAACTACGCGAGTTGCTCCACAAAATGAAAGGTAAAACGAAAAAGTCCAACGCTAGAGATATGCAAAACTTCAGAAATATGATAGCAGTAGCGGATCATCCTCGCCATGATCTGGAAAATTTTAACAGCTTTACAGTAACTAAGAGCTTGTGATTAACGCAACGCACGACCCAAACATCTCTTTGTACTGATTGAATGAAATGCCTCGCTGGTTTTTGTCGATGGACCTTGATAAAGGAGGGAGACTTTTACAAGTTTTGCGAGTATTTGCTAAAATTATTCGTGCCATGAAGTGTAAACGAGGAAGAGAGCATCTTTGATTTTGTCCATCCTCCCTTCTGCATGAACCAAACAGTTTTTTTTAACATTTTATCTTCTTCTTAACCAATTACACATTTCATGGAAGGTAGGAGCCAAAAGTCAAAAACAGGGTGTTAATTTGTCAATAAATTATGTTGGCGTTTCGTCCCCTCATGAGCTCAGCTTCCCCCAGCAAACATGTCAAAATTATTACTTCTTCTATAAGAACATGAAGGTGCATCTCTTCCTCCAATAGGCAATAAATACCAGAAACATTTACCTCAACTGTGCTGACTGGGTAAAATAAAATATTACTGAGTCAAGAGTCAACACGAAGGTAGCTCGGTATAGGGTGGCAACAAGTGAGAGCCTGGAAGATACTCATGTAGCTAATTTAAAAAGGAAATTTTATCCATACTGACGGTAGAAAAGGCTATTTAATTAGCCGTGTTACTGTCTAATAAAAAGTCATAGCGTAGGTGTATTTTTATTGGTAATGTGCGAGGGTATTATTTTTGTCTAACCGGATTGATAGCCGGCGAGTTTTTTTTTTTTTCTTTTCAATTTTTATTTATTTATAAATATATTAATATTTATATTCATGAATTATTTTTAATACCAGAACATTAAAATATATTAAAATAAATAAACTAAACAAAACATACATTTATATATATATATATATATTTGTTTTTTTTTTATGAAAAATATTTTCTTAGAAAGATTCCAAACAGCCCCTGAGCCTGGCAAGAGGAGGCTTGCTTGGGCCCATAGCTTAAAGCCGAACCCAAATTCCATATATATAAGCCCAATACTAAGTTCTTTGCCATTCGTAGACCTCGAAGCAGAGCATAGAAAGAAGTAAAAAGATTGTTCTAATAATTTCTTTTTAGTAGAAGTTTTAAGTGACACATTAACTAAATACGTGTTTGGTTTTGTTTTGTGGAACACATATTTGAAAATAATATTTTATTGATTAATATTAATACATCATAAGTATAAAAAATATTAATTTAATATATCTTAAATAAAAATAATTTAAAAATAAAAATAAAAACAAACACTAATATATGCATCTTGTGTTGCAAGATATGTTTGAGAATTAATTTTTTTTTAAAATTATTTTAATTTGAAATAAACATATATTTTTTAATTATAAAAATAATTTAAAATATTATTCGACCATAAAATATGTTAGAGAATAATATAAATCATATTCTGGGGCCTAACATGTAAGTTTGAGCTTTTAGACGAGATGGTTACTTGATATGGTATCAGAACCTTGTTGACTCAACAATCACGAGTTCGAATTTCATCACCCCTATTCTATTTGATAAAAATGAAGCACAAAGAGATGTAGGTCCGTACAAGTTTCAAGCCCAAAGAGCTTTTACTTGAGGAGGTATGTTAAAGAATAATATAAATTATATTTTGAGACTTCATCTATAAACTTAAGTTTTTAGATAAAATGATTCCTTAACAAAATATATAGCTCGGCAGAATCACCATGGTTTTGTCGAAGAGTGCCCCGTCTCTCCATTTTGATCATTCACTGCTATGGAGTGATAATCTTTTCCCAGAAAAGAGAAGGAAAAATTCAATGGATGGTCTGTTTAAGACACTAATAACAAGTAATGCATTTTTTTTTTTTTTGAGAAGTAACACAATTAATATCTTGTGAATACAATAGTCTCTGAATGTGGGTGACCTGCCTAAGACAGGTATTGAGAGAGGCTTAGCCATGTGTCCAAAAGTTGGCTAACTACGCCCTTAATGCTATAATCATAAAAAAAAAAAAAAAAACACAGAGAGACTCAGTTAGGGTCAGTTTGAGTTATTAGCATGTATTTAAGTTTTGATGTTAGTAGATGTATGCTGTATTATGAAATTAGTGTTGTTAAGGAAAAACGACTCTGACCATGAACTGAAAACGGAAACATATCAATTTGAAATAAAAGAGAAAGCCAGATTATCCCGGACACATTCCTATGATTAAAAGGATTAATGAAAATTCTGCCAACTTTTCCTTTTCTTTTTCCAAAAATCCAACTTTTCTTCTATACTATGCCTTCTTGTACATGTGGACCAATTTTAACTTGTAAGTACCAGTGAGAAAAGATTTAGTGATTGCCATACCATAACACTGAAATGTTTAGGTGGTTGATTCTTGCAAACGGAACCTCTTTTCCATCAGAAGAAGATTGAAGAATGTTTGTTTCATTGTGTGGTTATTAAGATTTATTTGATTCCTTCCAGTAATTGCCCTACAATCTGCTTGCAGGAAATAACTGAGTAATGAACAAGAAAGTTGATGAGATGTCAAAGATGATGCCGTGTTATCAGTACTTGATAGTTGTATATAGTTTGTATTGTGCACAAGTAACTTTCTATGCCTGTCAGTGTCGAATAGTAGCTGTTTAATCCCTGCCATTGTTTATCAAGGACGATTTAAGCAAGACATTGAAGATCGATGCATAGTCAGTTTCTTAAACTTTATATTGATTCCCAAAGTTATTTGTACAGTATTTATGATCGTTGCAGGATTAGATTGCATAGCTTTGCATATTTATAGCCTTGGATGGATCAAGTATTTCCGTGTATACTTTTCATTATGTAGATTACTGGTTTCACATTGATAGTAGGATTTTTCTCCGAAAACTTGATGTCTCAGAGTAGGATTGTTGTTCCATTCTGTGTTTGTTCAAAGTCGAGTCTTCTTATTTTCCCTTTGGACTAATAGATAAAATGGCATGAGGCTTTTGTATTCCGCTCGCATCCTGTCCACAAATTAATGCATAGTTTTGCCTTAATCTGTCAGTAACATTACATCAGGACCCAGACAACAAATTTGTTGTTATGCTTTGTTTGTAGTACACGTTAGCATCGTTTCACCTTCACTTTCAACACATCATTCTCCATTAGCTCCATGAGAATATAGTATTTTGGATAAGTTAGTCTGCACAATGGTTTGTGTGAATCATGTCTCCATAGAAATTTCCTTAAATCTCCATCTCCTATCTCAGAATTTATACAAACAAAAGCTTCCCATCTCAGGATCCCAGAACCCTCAATGGAAGACGAACAATACCATCAGCATCAATCCCAGGACATTCAGCAAATGCTAGCACTATAACCACCATCATTCATCAAATACCACGAGTCCAATCAGCAAATAAGTTATGTAAGATATCTAGGAAATAAAATAGGAAGTGATATTGCAAATAAAATATGGAATTTTTGTTCCATTTTTGTTAGCCTAGAGATCTGCTCTTTTGTTTTCTGAATTTATGGCATTCCTGGTTTGGTGGCCTCCTTTATTATTCATCTTGTAACCAGAACTGTTGATAGAATAAGAAAGAATGTTTTTCTTCTTCCAGAAACCTACATGGTATCAGAGCCCCTCCTGTTTTTTTGTTTTTTTCTCTTCTGATGATGTCATGTAAATCAGCACCAGAGAAATCCTGGCATTCCTTCTAGCTCTTTGGCCCTTCACAAATCATTCCTTTTTACTATGTTTCAAAAGAAAATGTTTTTGAAAAAACTTTATAGTTTTTTATTTTTATTTTTTATTTTAGATTAATTTTTTTAGTGTTTTTATATCATTTTCATGTGTTAATATCAAAAATAATTTTAAAAAATAAAAATAAAAAATATTATTTTGATGTATTTCAAAATAAAAAATATTTTAAAAAATAACCTCAATCACACTTTAATATATTTTTAAATTACTAGCATCTTTAAAATGCTATGCTATGCCAGTAAAATTATTATAATTAAATTAGAAAAGCGTTTGAAATGCTAATTTTTAGATATCTTCTTTAACCATAATTGCTAGAAATGTGATTGTCGGGAAAATAATCTTTGGGAATGTAATATTGTGTTTACTTTTAAAATGAAATAAGTTTAATGAAGTGTTTTTGTCTTTAGTTCATCTTTAAGAATTCATGAAAAATATAAAAGCTTATTATTTTATCTATATAATTTGACGACAAGATATTTATCTTTTTTAATATAAACCCTTGTATTAATTTGTATTTAAAACTACCTGGTATATTAAAATAAATCTAACAATAAGCTTGATCTTGTAAAAATATAATTATTGCGTTAAATACTATATTTACCAACAAATTTGATAGCGTAGATAATATATTAATTGTTTTGATACTAAATTAAACTCCCTAAACACATTAATTGTTTAAATTTATATTGTAGTAAACTCGTGTGTATAAATATTAGTCGCTCAAAACATTCATGTAATCGCTAATAAAAATAAGGTTAACTGGTTTGACCGATTAATCCTTGTTTTGTTTTTATAAATAAATCTTAAAATTGCATCATTTTTCTTAAAAAAATCAGTTTTTTTTAATTAATCTCATCAAAATAGATTAGCAAGGGGAGGATTGACCTACCGGACGGGTCCCGTAACTAGGTTGAAAGACAGCAGTGAAGGCAAGTCCAATGGTAAGAGCCATTTTTAAGAGCCAAATCATAGAAATGGCTCTTTGAATAGTGTATAAATGACTCTTGAGTTAATGTGGTCTCCAATGGTAAAGAGCCATTTTTTTTAATCTTGTTTTAAATTAAATTCAATTATTTTGTATATAGTGTAATTATACAATTCATTATACAATTAAATTTAATTATAATTAAAAGATCCAAAATATATGAAATTTGAAATTTTAAAATGTTGAAATTTTTTTCCAAAATTTCATTTAAAAAAAACCTCCCCAAGCTCTGAAATTTTAAAATTTCAAATAATGAAAGAATTACTGCCAATAATTTAAATTTTTTGGATTTCAAATTTTAAATAATTGCTTTTAATAAATTCTCCAATAATATAACTATTAAGAATAACCATCTTTATTTTATTTCATCAAAATTCATCGTGAATCATTTTAATTTTTATGATGTTTTTAATCAATACTACTTATTATCGTTGAGTGTTAGAAGAATTTTAAAAAATAAATTGAATTGAAATTAATTTTATAATACAATAAAATATATTTAAAGCTAATTAAAAACAATTATTTTTATTTATAATTTATACTCATGATTGATTATAAAAAAATCCACCTCTCTCTCTCTCATGTAAAATAATAATAATAAAAATTTATAATTTATGCCTTCACAAAAAATACAACTACAAATAGCTCTAGAAAAAGAAGCAGCCATTTTATCTCCTCAAATGGCTGCTCCGTTGGAGCAAACAAAATCAATAAATTTTTACTTTTGCCGTTTGAAATATCAGTGCGTTGTACTTGCCCTGAAAAGCAAAGGAAAAGTCATGGCATACGTGGCATCACGATTGACAGTGACCATCACTGTGTTCTTCACCATGGATCCATAAGATACCTTTTCTTTTCCTCTCATTTGCAGGCATCTGCTCTGTTTGTTCTGCCACTTATGTTTGAGCTTGAAATACTTTATAGAGGACCCTCTATTTAACTCATAAAAAAAATCTAAGAATTTTCCATTTCAGTTGATGGCGGATCAAGAAGAGGAGCAAGGTAACACTGGTGATCAAAACCGCAAACCCCAAGACCTACCGCAAGTCCTACTCCTGAAACCACCACCAGTCCTTTCCGTTATTGGAGAACAATCTTTTTTATCAAACAAATATCAATTCTTGAAAGCATGGGAATCCCCTCTCCCTTTACATCAGTTTCTTACCGCACATGCCGGCACTATCCAAGCCATTCTCTGCTCGGGTTCTGCTCCAGTCACAGATGATTTACTCCAGCTGCTTCCCTCCGTGCGTCTTGTCGTCACTGCAAGCGCTGGCACTAATCACATTGATTTGGAGGCATGCCACCGTCGTGGGATTTCTGTAACCAATGCGGGCAATGTGTTTTCTGACGATGGCGCGGATGAGGCAGTGGGGTTGTTGATCGATGTGCTGAGAAAGATTACAGCTTCTGATCGGTATGTGAGGCAGGGGCTTTGGGTCAGTGAAGGAGCCTACCCTCTTGGCTCTAAGGTCATGAATCATGATCACCCCTCAATTATCAATCATGTTATTTGGTTTAAGAATTTTTTGTTGAAAACCGCCATTCAATTTTCTGATTCTTAATGCTACTGATAATTTCAGTTGAGAGGCAAGCGAGTCGGTATTGTCGGAATGGGAAGCATTGGCTTGGAAGTTGCTAAAAGGCTAGAGGCTTTTGGCTGCAATGTTTTGTATAATTCAAGAAAGAAAAAGACATTTCTTTCATATCCATTCTATTCTGATGTCTGCCAGCTCGCAGCTCATAGTGATGCCCTCATCATTTGCTGCGCATTGACGGACCAAACCCGCCACATGATCGATAAGGATGTCTTTTCAGCATTGGGGAAGGAAGGTGTAATCGTTAACATTGGACGTGGGGCTATTGTGGACGAGAAGGAAATGGTGCGGTTTTTGGTGCATGGAGAGATTGCAGGTGCTGGGTTAGATGTGTTCGAGAACGAGCCTGATGTTCCAAAAGAGCTATTTGAATTGGATAACGTTGTTCTATCCCCTCATAGAGCTGTCTTTACCCCAGAATCTTTCGTGTCCCTGTGTGAACTTGTGGTAGGCAATCTTGAAGCTTTTTTTTCCAACAAACCCTTACTTTCACCTGTCATGGATGTGTGATTAACGAACATTATCATCTTAGCTTTTGCTTCTACACTCTTAATTTAATAGGAGTCCAAAAGTTGCCTGTAATTTTAATAACGTCATCAAACCAGTCCTCCATTGAGAATGAATCATCATCGTCAAGAAAATAATCATCCAATCTTCTCCTAGAAGTCCTAGTCCTTGAACCACCGCAAGTCTTCAAATATTACAGAGGCAAACTCTCCCAAAAATTCGATTTCTTGACAGCTGGGACTCGTTACTTCCTTCAGACTACTTCTTGAGCACTCATTCACACTCATTCCAAGCTATTCTCTCTCATGGAACATGTCCATTCAACACCAAAATTATGAGGCTGTTGCCATCACTGAGCCTTATTGTCATCACAAGTGCTGGACTCTGCCAAAATCGACTAGAAAGAATGCTGTAGGAGAGGGGTATCTGTAGCTTATGGTTTCTGAAGATGTTGCTGATATAACAAAGGATATTTTCCTTTACGCTGGGAAGGATTTGATCTATGTATTAAGACCCCGTTTCTATGTATGAATTGAATTATTAATATCCTGTTTCTAGGTATGATTGATGGTTGTAATATGTTTTCTCGTGAAGATGTTGATGGTTCTTTCAGTCAGGAGGCAAGAAAGTTGGGATTCTTGTACCTGGAAGCATTGGACTAGAAATTGCGAAAAGGCTAGAGCACTTAGGCCTCAATATCCTGTAGAACTCAAGGAACAAGCAGTCATCTGTACCGTATCCATACAATTCAAATGCCGGAAGTAGTAACTAATTGCGAGGTCCTCATAATTTGCTGCGGCTTAAATGATCAAACTCGCCACATGATCAGCAAGGAAGTGTTTTTAGCATCGGGGAAGAGAGGATTCATTATTAATGTCCGTCGGGGGGCGATTATAGATGAGGGAGAAATGGTGAGATGCTTGATTGATGCAAGGAGAGATCGCAGGTGATGGATTGGATGACGCATGATTGATCAATCTCGCCACATGATTGATTATTTCTTTCATTGAAGTCCTTGAATGAAAACCCAGAGAAACACAGTCCAAGGAGTGCAGGGGGGGTGGGATTTATGGCCAAACGCAGGATCATGGGCTTGGAAGCTTGGTTCTTAGGCTTTTAGTGCAAGTTCAACTACTGAGACCCGAGCTATGGACTATTTTCTCTTTTCTTTTTTTCATTGACTGAAGCTTGATTAGTATCTTGTCCAGCCCAAGCCATCATTGAATCTGATGATTTAACTGCCTCCAACCAAACCGTGTGCTTGGGCATTTTTATTTTGGAGAGCTCAGAAAAAAAAAGTAAGCATCGAGCAAGCAGTAAAAGCAGTCAAGAGAGAAATCTCACACTCGAGAAAAGATACAGGAACAGCAACTACAAGTTATTTATAAAAATAAAACTTACATTCTGAGTCAAAAGTAAAAAATTGCATCCAATATGTTAATGGTTAATTTGTTAGCTAAATAGTTTAGAGTGTGCAAATCCACATTTAGGACATAGCCCACCAATTATAATACATGAGATTTATCTGAATATGTATCTAAAGAAAGGTGGTCAATCGGAATTGAGCTATAATTGATCTACCATGAACGATTGATCATGAGCTTTGACCAGCACAAGAACTCAAACCTCATCGTTGAAATGAACAAATTTAAATACACATGCAAAAACAGATAATAATAATAATCATAAATAAATAAATAAAAACACGCAAGAGCAACATGCAAGACATTTACAGAACCGTATTTATCCAATATTTCTATCATTCTTTGCTTAAAATACATTCTTTTAACAAGACATGTACATGGCAGGCTATGTGTGTGTGTGTGTGTGTGTATAACTTGCTAGATTAGTTAGATCTCGGTTCATAATGCCTTTCCAAACTCCAAGGACTCGATGTGATGAGGATAAAAAAATTTTATACGTAAATTTTGAGTTCAAATTAGAATATATATTTTTTATAATAACTTAAAGTTTTTAAAATTAAGATTTCCCATCATCCAACTTGGTCCAATACATTGTAATAAATAAATAAAATGTCCTATCAAGTGGAATTTTATACACTGTAGAACTTTGGACGATGCTAGATTGACAGGGGACGAAAGACCCAGAAAAGGAAATCAATAATAATAAAGGAAGGAGAATGGTTAGAGGGAATCAATGCCACATGAGATTTCGAGAAAACCAGAGCTTTTATTCTTGTCTTTTGTCACTTAAGGTTAAGCAGTAGAGATGTTTCAGGTCCTGTAGTTCCGTCGGGACAAGGTCGAGTATGATTAAACTTCATCAATGGAGTTATCAAGTGGTCTTTATAAAACAATTTCATTGGATGGACAGCGATCACAGTGACTGAAGGGGCGTTTAATTATTATTATTTTTTGAAAATTAAAGTGTTTTAATTTTATTTTATTTTGTGGAAACCGCCAGTGATGTTATTAATGTTGTTGTTTCTTTCCTTCTTTACAAGTTCATGCATGCAATGACGGCAAGGTGTCTGTCTTGGGATAGTTATAATTAGAGATATTCCTGTGACTTACTTGTATTTTAGAATAAAGAATTGCATATAAAATATTAAAATAGACAAATATCTATATCTATATCTATATCTATCTATCTATCTATCTATCTATCTATCTATATAAACATTAACTCACATGTAGAGTTTATGTAACTACAAAACAGGACATGTAAGAAAATAGGGTAAAACAAAGTATACAAAATTCTTATCATTTTCTTTTATTAGATGATATAAATAAATTTCAATTTCCTTGATTGATCGATTCGTTTATTTTTTTGTTGATTAAGAACAATCAAGAATATTTATATTGATTATTTTCTTAACAAGAAGAATAAAAATGTGTTTGGTTAAAAGAATGCAACAAAGATGTAAAAATAAATGTATGGTTATGTTTATTTTAATGAATTTATATTATTTAAAAAATATATAAAACATTTTTTAATTTTTTAAATAACAATTAAATGCTATGTTAGTGGTGCCTTTCATCCATTCAAGGATTTGGACAGAGGCGGAATTATAACTTCATGTATAGGCCCTATAGGGTGCCATATTAAATTATAAAATAATTCATTTCTCTAGAGTAATAAACAACTTTTAGGACTTAGGAGGACAATATATATATATATAAACAGGCTAGGCTTTTTTAAAATAATAAAAAAAAAAAACAAGGGGCTAGGGTTTTAAAATACTCAACAATTCAAATGCTACCGTGATCAATCTCATTCAATGAAGAAGAAAAATAAAAGTCGATCGACAACAAAATAAATTAATTAAAAACCATCTCTCAATTACATTTTCTTTTTATATATAGCTTATATATTTTTTCATGTATTTTAAGAAATAATTTTCCATTTCGCTAATGAAATAAATAAATAAATAAAGGAGAAAGCATAATGTATTGGCCAGCAAAACAAGATTCCCACATTTCAATTATTACCCCACTACCCATATAAATAAAATAAATGAAACCCATTAATTACCGACCAAATAAAAAAAGCTTTGACACGTTGATTGAAAATAATAGGTGGGTGATGCTCTCCATTTTGTGGTAATCAGGCAGACATGGAGCTCGAGTTCATCCTCCACCTCTCCAGATTCCCTTAGATGAGAAGTGTCCAATTCATTGCCGCACGTTTATATTAAACAAAAAATAATGCAGGCAAAGTTTAATTATAGAATATCTCAGCTTGTTTTGTCATTTCAAAATATAAATTAGCGTGCCACATACAATTTTCTTGCTAGTGATGCGGGCACTATACTACCTATTTTTATAACATTTCTATTCCTTGATTTATCCAAAAATAAAATAACCCGTCCAGGTTATAAAATTAACCGTTTGTTTACGGAAATTATTTTTTAAGTAGATAATTTTTATAGAGAATAAATTCATGAAAAATAAATAAATTTTTAATGTTTAGTATTGTCGTGAAAAATAATTTAAGAAAAAAAAAACATTTCCAAGTTTTGGCTATTTCATAAAAAATGAGCTGAAAAGTAATTTACTATTGCTTTATTCTTTTGAAGTTTATTAATAGAATAAGAACCAAATATCGCAAATAAATTTTTTTAAAGAAAAATGAAATTGATTAAATATTATAATTTTTTGAATAAATAAATAACAATAAAAAAAATCTTATAAATACAAAAAATAATATGAGAAGGGTAAGAGAAGAATAAATAAGAGATAAGAATCAAATTAAATCAAGTTATAAGAGACAGTTGACAAACACAAATTCAAATTATATATATAGCAATTAAAAGATCAAATTTGATATAATAAACAAATAATAAAATATTTTTGAATTTTTTGTAACTCTAGATTGTAGTTTCAGGCACATTTGTTAACAGAAGGATCCAATTGAATATTTTTGGATACACTAGGACTCCATTGATTAAAATTTAAGTTTGAATTCAATTGAGGGTGTCCCTTTATTATTATTTAAAAAAAAAAGTTATTTCATTCTCTCCTTTTTATTTATTTTATTTTTCTTCCTGGCCATCAAATATAATTGATTATTTAATTTGAAGAAAAACATGCATGTGAGGACAAACACTAGGGGTATAATTGAAAATGTCAGAGATCAGAAGTATTTTTGTAGATAAAATACTGCCGACACATATGAAGGCAGAGTTGAGTGAGATCAAGTTGAGACTGTAAAAGCAACACCGCCTTACTCCTTTTGGTATAATAAAAGTCTGTCCCGAATCAAGCGATGGAAACTACTCGATTCACTTACAAAAATGGAAAATAAATTACGAAAATATTGTTTTTTTTTTTTTACAGAGAGCCAAACATATGAATTCATGATCACGATTACCGTATTTTCTATCTTTTTCTTTGATTTTCATGGTCTCTAGGTGAGCCCTGATCGATGCTCATGATCTCAGAGGAGGTGAAATGAAACACAACCAAATAAGATATGGCTAGTTGGTATCACGACACTTGTATATATGTATATATATAGTTTTTGGAATGGAAGAAATTGGCATAGGGTTACGTGAGTTGTTAAACATGTTGGAAGCAAGCTCGATGTAGCCCGCAGTCCTTGTCTTCTGCATGGGATCTTGTTTTTTGCAAGTGTCCAATTAGGCCCTTGAAGAATAATATCATGCGTGCCACTTGATTTTACTTGAGCTAGCTAATCAAATTAGTTGCCTGATGGAGATTCCATCCACGAATTCAATTCTCCTAGCTTTTCAGCTTCTTCTTTTTTGGACATGTATCTAGTTAAAGGCTACCGCACATAAATGAAGTTTTGGAAATGTCCGAGAATATTTTTGAGAAGTGTTTTTGAAAAAAAAATATATATATATTTGATTGTTGATTTTTATTGGATTTGGATTTTCACATATTTGCTCATCAATCCTGAGATATTTTTCACCCGACCTTATACCTCAACCTAAAATTGCCCAATTCCATTCATCCTCTAGACTCAACCCAACCTAACCCTAATTAGCCTACACACAAACTTGATCCAATCCACAAGGCACTACTAGGAAGCACCATGATAACAAATACTAAAATGATCATAATTGTAAAAGGACATCCAAAACTAAGCACATCATGACATGAGACAATCAAATCTAAGCCATAAAGTCATATTTTTCTCATATTTTTTTTTTTTTACAAAGTTATCATCTATATGATTATCCTCGCATGGAATATATCATAAAGATAAAGAGCCTTACTATGAGGAGAAACATGTTAGGATAAAAAATTTATAAAATCACCATGGTCAAACAATGATCACCCTAAACTTAACCTTTGTCCAATACTCATTGCCCAATAAACACCCTAGTCCATAATCAATGATGTCCTTGTCATGAGAGTGTGACGTCACAATGATCTTTCTCGAGTAGGTTTAAAGGTTTTGTTTGATTAAGAAGAACTACTTAGTATTATGTTTACTAAAAATCTTAACTAGTATTTGCAGAGATTCTAGGTGAGGGAATAGTTATGTAAATAGAAGATATTAACTTCTTTAGAACGTATTACTTAGGGTAAATTATATTGTTTTTATTTGTTTATGATTGTTATGGTCAGATGATGTTTTTATTTTTATCATTCTATTATAATGAGTTTGATATGGTGAACAAACTCTGGTTTTCTAGGTCAAGATCTTGATTTGAAAGTTAAAATGTTCTCGATTATCACTGAGGCTTGATTGGGGATTAATTTGGAATTTTTCAGGACTAAGTTTGTAAAGAGCTTATATTTCTATTTCATTTATCAATGAAATGCTTTTCATGACAGATTTGGAATTTTAGCTACTATGTCATTCCAAATAATATTTTAGATAAATCATATGTATTTTATATTAGAAGTGAATGAGTTGATTGCTCCTAATAATATCTTAGTTATTACCTCATACATGTTTTTATCCTTATAGGCAAATTATTATCCCTAATATTATTTTGGGTATTAACCTTTTTGTAGATTTTTGTATTCTTATATTAAAAGAGTAATGTTTTCTTGTTAAAAATAAGTTTTTCATGTTTTTTTAAGATATAGGTCAAAGTTCTTTGGAATTTTACAAACTTGTAAAATCCATGCATTACTTTTTTTAAAAACAAACATTCCAAATTATTTTTCATTAAAAAAAACCCAACAACATAAGTCTAAAATTGAAAGAAATACAACAAAATCAAAGGCATAGGCATGTTGAAAATCAATCATTGAATCAAGTATCAAATATCAACTATTATCACCTAATAATCATAATTTGGTCAAAATAAGTTGTAGTGGAAAAACAAAACCTAAGAATTAAAACTAAGATTTTTTTTTTTTATGCAAGCTAACACTATATTGATTAATCAAGTCCCATCAAATGTCTAGTGCAAATAAAAGGACCAAAATTGGTCTAAATCATGGACTCGAGATGATATTCTTTCCAAGAATATAAAGAACATAAGCCCATATATGCTTAGGAATCCTAAACTACTGCTAAGCCAAGCTCTTATGGTTCACACAAACCACATTGTTATAGTCACACATATTTAAAATCAAAACAAGTAAAAAAAAAAACTCCTCATAGAAAACATGCATGAAGTTTCAATCTTTATTATTGTTAAAGATAAACAAAAAACATATTCAACATTGAAGGTTCAAAATTGACACTTTAACACTTCTCAAGATCAACCAAGACCTAGGATTCAAGAAAATATATTAGCAAGCCCTGTAAAATAACAATAAAATCCTACTTCTATATTTATAAAATTCCAAAACTATTTTATTTCATCAAAAATAAGCATTTAAAAAAAATATTTTCATGCATTAATAAAATTCCAAGCTCAATATAACATAATACTAAAAAAAAAACTCAAAACATAATTAAAACATGTAAGGAAGAGCTAGAGATGTGCCTCATGAATATCATTTGTAAGGTTAGATGAAGGTTTTATTCCTTTAAAACTTAAATAGTGGTTGGAACCACCAAGGCCTAAGCCTTTTAGGTACCCTTTGTTCTTTATTGCAAAATCTTCCCTCCATAAATTTATATCCTTTCAAAGCTACAGAAACCATTATGCTAGGCTTGTGAACCTTCATTTCTAGGATATCTATATTAATATCCCCCCTCTCATCTCTTAACTTTTAGTAGGTATATATAAGTTTTTTATATGTTTTTGATGGATTCATTCACATATTGTTCAATGCTTGACTTTTTTCATCTAAATAAGAGGGTTTTAGATTGATCTCAATAACCGGAAGCTTTGTACTTTGTTGGTTTTGCAATAATCTTGGTTTTGGGAATTTTGCTAAACTTAGAGGCCAATAAGTTGTTTTTAGAGTTTTGATCTTGAGAGAAACACAATCAACCCTTAATAAGAATCTATTGAAAAGATTTGAAATATGAACACTTGAATTTTTTTATAGTAATTTTGTATAATAAATATCACAGTCATGGTTAACTAACTAAGTTGACCATTTTTAAAGGCTTATTGGAGCAACTATGATGTTTTTGTCATAAAAGACCATCTAAAGTGGATGGATGGGGTGCACACCTTTCATTTAGACCTAACTTTGCTCAATTTAGAGTTATGTGTCTTCATATTTATTCATTTGAATACGACAACTTAATCAACCTAAAATTGCCCAAAGTAAGGATGGAAAATCAAAGACAAAATATTATCAAGTCCATTGAAGAAAATGAAACACAATAGCCAAAACGATGTGTCGTTTGATCCCTTCAATACATCTGAGTGTTTTTTTTGTATATTTTAAGCATTAAATTAGGGCTTTTAAATAGAGATTTAGGTAATTTCAATTTAATTCTTGATATTTTTATTTCTTTTAATTACAATTGTGATTGTTTTTCAACTTTTAATTCGTGTAATTTTATTCTTGTCAGATTTAATTTACAATCTCAAAGTCTAGTCCTTTACATCTCGCGTCTTTTTTTTGAATTTCTATAATTTGATCTTGAATTTCCTATCAAGCTTTAATATTTTGCAATTAACCCTTGATTTGATGAAAGAAAAAAGAAAAAGAAATGGGGGAGGTAGGAGGGGATCTAGCATGTTATAATTTAAATATTATAACATAAATATTATTAGTGATTATATTTCATGTGTAACATATATTATATTTTTCAACATAAATATAGAGGGAATACCTATTTATTTTTTCCATTATTTGATTTCCAGTTGTAATTCTCTTGATATTCAATAATAAAAACAAAGATGTTGCGTTCCATAAGTAAAAATCATAGTAATTTACCAACAATATTTTTTGTGTGAGTATTTATGTTTGTATTTAACAGTTTTTAATAGTGTATCCTATATATACATATATACATCTTGATCTTTCTCTCTCTGCTTTAAAGCGACCAAAGCCAGTGCACGGGACTCGGCTCATCGATCTTCGAATCTTCCCAAAGACCAGGCAATAAAATATTTATACATGCTGTCTTCTCTCTAGCCATATATATTTGTTCATGAAATAATTATAAACAAAGACATCACCTGCATGTAGCCAAAAACTAAACATATAGCTAAATTAATGAAGTGTAATTATGTAGGGCCATTTCACAAAGTAACATAAATCTAAGCCAGAATCTAGTTTAGTGGTAGTTGGCATCCGAGGTAGAGAACCTTTCTTTCTTATAGGTTCTCACATTTTATTTTTTCTTTCTCAAACATGAGTTTTTTCCAGGGTGTTTAGGAAAAATCAAAAAATAGAAGTTTAAGGCATGCATTGCTTCGCACAAGTATCAGGAATGGCTGTGATAAGTTATTGTTTAGACTTTAGCTACTTAGACGTGGATGTGTTTTGTAATTTAATGTGATTATAGAGAATTTATGATTTGTATATCATATTCTGAATTCAAATTAAAATGTATATCTTTATAAAAGTTTAAAATAACTATAATTTTATTTGTTTATTTAGAGCCATAAAAATTTAAGACATGCATTGCTTCGCACAAGATAAGGAATGGCCATGATCAGTTATTGTTTAGACTTTCTCCGTCAAGAATATATGTGTTTTCAAGTAGCATCACATGAGTACATAGAATTTATGATTTGTTTCGAGTTCAAATTAATATATGTATCTTTATGAAAATTTAAAATAATTAAAATTTTATTTGTTTATTCGGAACCACGAATCAATCTTTACATGAGTGGGTTTCGCATCCAATAAAAAAGTCAAGAATTGAGGTCTGATTAATATATCAGATGATTGAGATTTAATTTCGAGAAATACATGTCACATCTGTTTCGAAAACTAGTAGAATCCTTTTATATAGTATCCAGTAACTGATAATTAATAATTAATAATCACGAGGACAAAATAAAGAGATTAGCTAGGCAGGCTAGCTAGAGCATACACCCTCTCTAAAGAGGAATGACGCAACAGTGAAAACAATAAGATTCCAGTATTGTTCACTTCCTTTCCCAAGGAACGGTCTTGGATTTTCCCTCCTCTGCCTCCTAACCTCCTATTAAACGCTACACACCTCGTCTTTACCCTCTAATTTTCTCCTCTCAATTTCTCTCATCAGCTAAAGTAGATAGCAGTCCTTCTAGATCCTGTAATCTTTTTTTGACCCGGCTAGAAATTGAAATACACGTTGCATTAAAAGCCCATTGATTGTTTCCCTACAAACTTGACAATGCCTCCTCCTCCTCCTCCTCCTCAAGAGCCAGTAGTATTTGATGCTTCAGTTCTTCAACACCAAGCCAACTTACCCTCCCAGTTCATTTGGCCTGACCACGAAAAACCATGCCTTGAACCCCCAGAACTTGCGATCCCTCCTATTGATTTTGGAAGCTTCCTCACTGGAGATCCTATGGCGGTCTCGAGACTTGCTCAGCAAGTAAATGAGGCATGCAAGAAGCATGGTTTCTTTGTAATTGTTAATCATGGTGTTGACTCGAAGCTTATAGCTGAAGCTCATGAGTGTATGAACATGTTCTTTGGTAAGCAGCTCTCAGAGAAGCCGGCTCAAAGGAAGATAGGAGAGCAATATGGGTATGCTAGTAGCTTCACTGGAAGATTCTCCTCCAAGCTTCCATGGAAAGAAACGCTTTCTTTCAGATATTGTGCTGACAATCAGTCCTCTAACATCGTCCAAGAATACTTCTTGAATGTGATGGGAGAAGAGTTCAAAGAATTCGGGTAAGAAACGATAATTCATTTCATCCCTAGAAATTGAAATATTACACAATGCTGTATAAGAAGAATATTAATTAGCAAGTGAAGAAACTACGCCATAATTTGTGATTTTGTTTTGAATAGGAAGGTGTACCAGGAATATTGCGAAGCCATGAACACTCTTTCCCTTGGAATTATGGAGCTATTAGGAGTAAGTCTAGGGGTTGGGCACGAATATTTTAGAGATTTCTTCCAAGGAAACGATTCAATAATGAGACTAAATTACTACCCTCCTTGCCAAAAACCGGATTTAACTCTCGGAACTGGGCCTCACTGTGATCCTACATCCTTAACAATTCTCCATCAAGATCATGTCAGTGGCCTTCAAGTGTTCGTCGACGAAAAATGGCATTCCGTTACTCCTGATCCGGAAGCTTTCGTCGTTAACATTGGTGACACATTCATGGTAAGACCATCAACAAACAACTATGGTAATCAGACCCCTTTAATCAATTATTAATTACTTCCTCCATCCCACATAGAAAGTCCATTCTTACCATTTCGAGGCTGTTCCAAAAATAGTAAATGTCTAATAAAAGAATTGCTATAATATTAATTTGACCAAGTACCAATATAATTTGTGCTGTTGTTTCAGGCTCTATCAAATGGCATTTTCAAGAGTTGCTTGCACAGAGCAGTGGTAAATAGCGTAACAGTAAGGAAATCCCTTGCTTTCTTTCTATGTCCGAAAATGGACAAGGTGGTGAAGCCACCAAATACTTTGGTCGACTATAAAAATCCAAGGGTATATCCGGACTTCACATGGTCAGCTTTGTCAGAATTCACACAAAAACATTACAGGGCCGACATGAAAACCCTAGATGTCTTCACAACCTGGCTTCAACAAAGAAACAACTGGGAGGACACCAAAAATACTTCCCCCTGTTAATTAGGCTGAGAAAGTGACATTGTAAGAGTGGACAAAGGTAGGTGCAAAGAAGGAGGGACTTGGTTCTTCGTGGAGTGTATTTAGAAGAAAAAGGCCAACAGAAGAACCAAAAAACAGGCCATCCCTGTAGGCAGCTGCTAGTGCGTTAGTGTTGGAGAGAATCATATCAACGCAAGTAAGAAGCAAATTGTAGGAATAAAGATTTGAATGGGCTCCATGCATGTCTTCTTATTGTTTTTATTATTGTTATTATTATTATTTTAATTTTGTTAATACAAGACATATATAGATTCTATGTACTTATGTGTCTGGCCACTACCACATTCTGGTTGCCTGGACTATCTGTCTACTTGGCACGTAACGACACTCGTTAATTAGATTCCTAGACGAAAATCTGTCGCAGATAGTACAAAATCTGATATAATGTATTAGTTGATTGCAAGATACATGGTGCACAGAATTCTAATTCGATGCCTTGAATCATAATCCCAGTAATGGAACTTGCAATCTATAAAAAACAATGCTTTATATGCCTATTTTTAAGACATTTTGAATGTTCCTAATCTGAAAAAAATAAATGCGAGTGCTGAGGCTCCATCTACAAATTTTATCGGAATTAACTGTCCGGCTGCCGATGTTCTTCTCATCAAAGTAGCATCCCAGTGGCTAGAATTAGGTTTTCCGACTCACAGGCTCAAATTATAGAAACTAGTTAATATATTTGTAACTAGATGGGAAAGGGCTAGCTGCTCTCTATTAAGTGACTCATGAGACACTCTGGATCTTCCGTGGATCAATAGAAACTAGATATCATTAGCAGTATAATATATATGTGAGGTGTTATATATGTATATATATATAGTAGTCGAGATAGTATAAATGTGATCGTGTGGTCATGCTCATGAATAGTTGGATTTGAACTGTCCCTCTAATCAGCAATATCAGAATCTCAGGTATAAAATGGGATTTTTTCCCTTTCTTTTCTTGTTCTTCTTCTTTGTTAAATGCTAATGGAGTTTCTATCTGGTATTTAAATGGTACAATTCTGTGATATTTTTGCAGATTGTTGTAATTTAACTTTTTATCTAAATAAATACTATTTTTTAACTAAGTGATGAGAATGGATATGGCCATAGATTTGAATCTAAAACTAAAATTGAAAATATTTAGTTCAATTCAATAAGATAATTAAGGAACGAACCAGTTCTTGTTATATATATATATCATTGCTCGTTGGCATGTCAATACCCAAAATCCAATGTTTGTTATCTTATAGCTAGGATTCATGGCTATAAAACCCAGTTCATTCATGACTTCAGATTTTTCACAAGTTAGTGGGTTAATCCATGTAATATTGTTTCAAGATTTTTGATAATAAAAATTGAAATGATATTTTTTTAAGAATATAATAATAAGATTAATGAATTGAAAAGCTAGATGGATAGGATTTAGTGCCGGTTTGGGAGGGTAATTGAGAATGTTTTTTAAAGTATTTTCATTTAAAAATACAACAAAATAATTTTTATTTTATTTTTAAAAAATTATTTTTGATAATGATTTAAAAACATCAAAAAAATTAATTTTTAATATAAAATGAAAATAATTTTTTTGAAGTTTTTTCAAAAATACTTTCCAAACACATTCTCAAACACCCTTTTAATCAAATTAAATATTCTCACTTGAATTATTATAAAACCAGCACTGATCAAGTCACGGATGAGCAATCTGTGAATCTTAATGAACTGGCGAGTCTCTGTTAACCTAATTAACTAAAAGAATGTAAACTTTTTCTCTTTTCCTTTTTGCAGGACGTGTTATCTGCAATGTCTTTTCTCCATGCTTGCGAGAAAGGAACCTCACAAATCGTACGAAAATTCTCACCACTCAAGTTTCCTTTCATCCAATTATAATGGGTTTCACAAAAAAATAATACTGAAATCGCATGATCACATAAAAAGGCTTAAATTTTGTCGTCTAGGGTTCTTATATTGAAGTATCCACAGGATTGATCACCTCAATGTAAGCTTACGTGGGTGGGTGCCTATCTTGCTTGACCTTAGTGTAAAACAAATGCTACATATGTCACCTTTTGAGGTCATAGGTCTTAATTGAACTATATTATAAATAATTAATAAACTACTCCCTCTAGTTTTGCAAAATAAATTATATAGTTTCTTTAGTTTTAAAAACCAATTAATTAAGAAAATCATGAAATGGATAAAAGGGTGTAGTTAAAACTGTTTAATTTATTTCGCAAAACTAGAGGGATTAATTTACTAATTCTTGATTAACGAGCAGCTTAATCTTCATATCCCATCTTTTTCAAGATTTGGATTTGGAATTTCTCAAACGATCTGTCTTCTTGCTATTAAAAACAAATGTGACACTTTTTACCGCCCTAAATCATATCATATCGTGGGATCCAATAATCTAAAATCAGCAACAATTTGTCGCATCTGCTGTGTATTATAAGTAATCCTATCATGGGTTCCTTTATATATATATATATATATATATATATATATGCATGTAAAGTAAAAGGAGGCAGAAAATATATATGGTGGGGAAACGAAATCAAGATACGGTTTACACACGTGGATGATTATTGATGATGAAGGATAATTCGGTCCAAAAATATTAAATTTAAATTATTTACAAATGAGATTTAATTTATATTTTTATTACGTAGAGAATTTAATTTTAAATTTAATTCAGGGTAAAATCTTATTATTTATATGTAAGTTTTTTAATATAATATTTTTTTGCCGAGTGGCAACCTTTCTCTTCTCTTCTTCTATTTATTTGTTTTTTTTTTCTTTTTATTAAAAAAATAATATTCAGTGTCAATTTTGGTATTAGAACTAAGATTTTTAGTTATTTTTATAGTTAAATCATCTATAAACTTATTAAAATTTAAAATAAATAGTGAACGGGTCGATTTGTGAGAGCTTTAATTAATAGTTATTTGTGGGTATGATTAGAGTTGTTTTTAAAAGTATTTTTTATTTATTAATGTATTAAAATAATATTTTTTATTTTTAATATTATCACATGAAAATGATCTAAAAACATGAAAAATAATTTAATTTTAAAATTAAAAAATAATTATTTTCAAAAATATTTTAAAATATATTACATCTTAAAAAGAGGAAGAGATTTTTGTAAATCTCCACCCTATATTTAAAGAAAAGAAAAGCAACGCAGCAGTGGCATAAAACGCGGAGCAATTGGTGTTCAGAGATCTTATATTTTCACGGCAGCCTGGCAACACGTGACGCCCAGGCAAACCAACACACGAGAGCAGCAGCGATCTTGTATCTTTTATTTTTAGCGACTAAGCTTTATGGCTTAGTGAACAAAAAAAGCTATATGAGAACGGAAATCATTATTTCATTTTTATAAAATATTTTTTATTAAAATAATATTTTTTTTATTTTCTAATATTCTATTTGTTAGAGATTAAATTTCATAATTTATTTTGAATTTATCTTATAAAATTATTCATTCTCATGATTTAAAGCACAAATTTTACAGGTTAACTATATTTATTTCATTATTTTTCTTTCTTTTGTAATTAGAGTTTTTTTTTTATTTCATCGTTCACTATTTAAGTTGATTGAGATTAATATATATATATATATATAAAGATTATTTTAATTTTATGATTTAAAACAAAGATTTAACAGGTTAAATTGAATTAATTTAATTTTTTTTTTAATTTTATCATTCATTGTTAGATTGATTCGAGATTGAGGGGGAGAGAGACCGATAGACAAGTCCTTCAGTTAGTGTTGTATATGATCTCAATGCCATCCCTAAGTGTTGATTGCATTTTGCATCTTGGACATCTAGTATTTAATCCTTGAGTCTGCACTTATCATGGACCTAAATAACTTCTGCAAACCTAGATGATCAACTTGTCTAAGAGAGTTAAACTTTTTATAGGCTTCCCAAATAAGGCACACAAAGACCAGTAAAAACTATACTAACAACCTCTAATTTAAGGCAAGCTCATTCAATAATCAATCAATGTTTCACAACCAATAAAAACTTTAGTTTTAAAAATATTAAAAATATTTTCATTAAACAAAAAATCATAAACAACATCATAGAGTCTAGAAACTAGGATCAAATTTCTAGAAATAATGGATTATAAAAGACAATTTTCAAGTCCCAAATAGGTCTAGATTGTAAAACTAATTTAAAGATGCCCACAACTTAATTTTAGAGCACATCCGGTTCCCTTAATCCACTATATATTACTAAGAACTTCTATGAAAAAAAAAAACCGATCTATGATAGTAAAGAGATGAATTTAGCTCTTTTCCATGAGGTATTTTTGATATTGTTCGTCAAATATATTATTTCTTATAGAAGAAACATTGGTTATTTTTTCGCATATTGCTTTATTGATATATTTTTAAGAGATGAAACTCTTAATACTTTTATGTATATGAGATTTTATAAGTATTAAATTTAAATAATTAGACTGTTTTCATTGCTCTTAATCAATGTTTTCTTAAGCATTCCTTGATTCTCCAAGGATGAGTGGTTCATTTACTAGTAAAGATAAATCTAAATCCATACGCCAAAATACAAAATAGATACTTTCTTTTTAATTAGCAAAAGAAGCACAATTATCACCATGTAATATAGCAATACTAAATGTATTAATAAAAATAGTAGAAAATGTTGCAATGACCAAGAAAATACTTTAATGATATGAAATATATACTTTATCTAAATTAGAGGGAATTTGACATAACGTTTAAATAATATATATTTTTAAATGATTTTTATTTATTTTTACTCTAAATTATATTTTTGAGTGTTTTTAAATCATTTTCATATCAAAAATAATTTTTCAAAATTAAAATTAAAATTATTTTAATATATTTTTAAATAAAAAATATTTTTAAAAATAACTTTAACCATATTCTTATAGCCATATTCTTAAGTACCAATTTAGGAGTAGGTTGTAGCCTTTATATATCAACCCTCTGTTAGGTTAAAGATGGAATGGAACCAAAAGTAAAAAAAAAGGAGAGATTTGTGCTAATAGTTTCAATCGAATATCAAACACACCGACCCCGGAACTAGCTTGGTCTACACCACCCTCGTAGACCTTATTCGATTGCCATGACCTAAAAATCTCATGATTTACGTATCAATATATTCACTCAGTCCACAATCATCATGGCTACCAAGATTGTGGAGAAGAATAATGGTGCTGTCCTCAATTAGTGAAAACAGTAATATATTAAATAATAGCCCTATATTATGTGTTAGTATTAATAACTTGAAACTAAAATGTTTGTTTTTCTTGTAATTACAGGGTTTAGATATTATAATTTATAATAGAATAGTTACTAGAGATTTACATGATTATTAATTTTAAATTCGTAAAATTAGTCGAGTTAACACGTAAATTGAATTAGACATTTATATTAAAATTAAAATAATTAATGAATCTACAAAAGATCTTCCAGGTCCAGCAAACTTCGAGATCTTTTTATAAGGGATTGACCAGAAAAGGTGCCCAAAAAGCAAATAAAACTGATGGTTTGTCAAGCTGATACTCGTTGATGAAAAGTGGGGGAGCACATGATTCTGCAAAACAAGGCCATATTGTATCAATTGGACCCTATGAATATGAACTTTCTACGATATGCTTAGACAAGAAGGACAAACTTATTATATATTCACAAGATTTTTATCCAAAAACATCAAACCCTTTTCATCCCCCCCCTCTCCTTCCGTACGTCCAGGCCGCTTGGGGGGGGGGTCATTATTGAGATAATGGGGAGCAGAAAAGATGCCAGCTTTGATTGAAGATGGAAGAAAAAGGAGAAAAGGCAGGTTTAATGGAAGTGGAGGGTGTTTGCGAGATAAGGGAATTAGAATATGACAGTTAAACCCGTATGAGTTTGATGCGTTTAAAATAAATATATTCATTAACTACGTGGTTTAACGATAATTAAAACATTTATTTTTCTTCTGGGCTTCAAGTACAGGTTGATCTCTGATTCTTGACATCTCTCTTTTTCTGAAATCCTGGTACAGCACCCGTACGTTCTCAGCTTTGAAATGATTCATGGGTTCTGATTTCTGAATCATAAGTTACCATGACTCTCGGTAAAAATTAACCTTTTTCTATGACTAAGTTCCATTAAAAAAAAAGAACAAAAAAAATGCTCTCCATATTTATCTGTCGCGAAATCACTCGTGGCTTTTAGTTGTGCTAGCAGACCAAATTCCTTTACTTTGACAAGCGATTAGATACTCACAGCCTGAAAAAATAGAAGTCATTTCATTTCGGGGAAGGAACAAAAAACTAGAATGGAACAAATGCTAGCCTCCCTGTTATCCCTTTTTCGTGAGCGTCAGGATTTGGGAGTAGAGATTGACAATTCAGCCCGACCCGTCTCAGAAAACCCAGCTTTTTTACATTGAATGATATTGCGGCCAGTAGACTGAACCTACCCTTCAACCCATGCTAGCCCGACTAATTGATTAAATATCACAGTTTTTTATTTTATGGCTGATGCTTTCTTTTCTAAAATGTCCAGCATGATAATTTCTAATACATACTAATACTAAAAATGATATAAAAGAACTAGTGTCTGTATCCACCATCAAATTCCAGCAATGTCAGGAAAAACATTTTTCTAAAACCTATACTAGCAGGAGGTTGATTCAAGACTAGTTCTAGACCGGCGCAGTAGAATTAACCATTGTTTTTCTTTTTTCTATTGAATTATATTTTGGACATGATAATATTTATTATGAGATCGTTTCTTCTTTTGGTGAACGCTGCGATCATTAAAGAGGAGGGGTTTTAGCATGTTTAGAGTTTGATTCATTGTCTTTATGATTTTATTTTGTGTTTTTTTTTTTCTTATCTATGAAATTGCCAGCTTTAAAGAACAAGGATTTCAGTCTACTTGGGCTTGGCCTAGGAAGTTGCTGGCTTTGAGTTATATGTTTTTTTAAGAAAAAAACCCAGGTTTTTGACTTATCATGCAACCCGGATCTTGCCCTAAATTAACACTCACGGGTTGAACGCAGCCCACCACCACCACCGTCTGAGGGAGGTGGGGCGTACTTCGGATTGTCGGATGGGTTCACTGCATTAGATACAGTTTTCATTTCATTTTCTTTGTTCTCCGTCACTTTCAGTTCTCCTTCAAAGGGCGGGGAAATATATAATATCCTCATATTTGGGTAGAAAGCATGAGTAAAATATCATTAACAGTATCAACAAGATTCATCATGCTTAGCCTAAAATGGCCCCGAATGTTCCTTGATACGGCTTCACATCATTGTGTTTTATTTCAACACCATGGTCAGGAAAACTCCCACACGAGCTACGAGAACTTGTGCATACAACTTGACATTGAGCTTTTTTTTTTTAAAAAAAAAAAAGAGTTTACAATCCTAAGTTTCGGTCGTGCTCTTGTGCCAGAAAGAGATGCAGTCAAGTCTTTCTAGTCACTGACAAGAAGAAACTATATCACTTTAAAAGCAATCAGCTTATACACGATCAATAAGCAGTAGTTCCTTTTTCAAGCCTTTTGGACACATATTAGCACTAAATTCAAAAGTTATTGCACGGAAAACCCACCACATCAATTTGCCATTGTTAACAGAATACAGATGATTCACATTTATACGAGGGTGTAACTATTCTTGTCTAGACTAAGCTGCGAAGAAATAGAGACAGAAAGATACAGCTTGTGGGGGTTTACTTTACAGGTCAATAGCACATAGAGCTTTACCTAGTTCCATATGAGGGATGGTGGAAACAAATTTAATGAATTACAAGGAAAGAATAACCAATCAGGATAGAAGGAAATGCAGCAAAGAAAATTCAACCACATTCCTTCTCTTGATCTAAATCAATGAACTATTCCTTCAACTCCACAGAGAGAGAGAGCGAGATCGGCTGTACCTTAATAGCATTCTATATGTTCACTCGCTTAAGTTGCAATTTCGAAGGTATGGATGATCGTACTTGATGTACTTGGTCCAATATGGTCGATACTTGGTCATTGCCAACTCCAGCCATGGCTTCATGTTACCGTTATAGTGGACAACAGCTGCATTTTCAATTTCTGACCTATCAATGCTTGGATTATAACCCAATCCAAGCACATGCCATGATTTCTGAAGAGGATGTGTCAGATTATAAAATGTAATCAGCCCTGGAGGCAATGTCCCAAGCTTCCATAGTACCCTATCTTCATTCTGAAATTCAACAAAATAATATATTAACAGATTATTAGATCGCACTGCACTCGCATCTTGACTATCCAGAACAAAGGAAGTTAACCTTTTAGTCCATTCATAAAATAACAAAACAAAAACTGTAGCCACATACCACGCCTTCAATGCATTAAAGTGGTAAGAAAAAAACATCTTTTTTGACAACCTATAGTTGAAAAAATCATTCAGCACCTAATATGAAATGCAGGTTTGAAATAGATAAACTTCATCCACAGCCCCTAATTTTAAGAATTTATGTACAAGAAGGGCACGTGTAGGAAGAGCACAACAAAGCATGAAATGTACCAGGAGTTTCAACTACATACCATGTTTTGCCACTTGTGATATATTCCTGTAATATCCTTCTTTTTCCACTCCTTTAGATCAAAAATATTCATCCCATATGCCCACCCACAAGCACTTGGATCAAAATGTCTGGCAATATGGGGATTTGAAAAGTTAAGGTACTTGTCAAACCGGTGAAAACTTTCACCACAGGTTTCCACTGCCCCGTTCACTTTTCCATTTAGATCCACTGACCACAATTTAGTTAAATCTTTCTGCACAACAATGTCATCATCAAGAAACAGGATCTTATCCAATTTGGGATAGACCTGTGGAAGATAGAACCTCAAGTGGTTAAGCATTGAGAGATACTTAGGGTTTCGATATTTCAGATTTGAAGAGCCAGATGAGAGAGAAGTTGGATGATTTGCTTTGAAGTAATACTCTTTCATTGCAGCGGATTCAAGTTGACGCAGAACTGGGCAGTAGGATGAATTGAGCCACTTGAATTCATCAACATTTTCAACATGGATAGTAGCTTTTCCAGGAGGGTTCAGTAGAAACCACATATTCATCGCTCCAAAGTTGAGTTTATCAGTAACAAGATGGAAGACATGTTTGGAAGAATCCTGCAATTGCAACTAAGAAGCATATTAGAGAAACAAGCAGCCTGCATCCAAATCACAGAAAATGAATGGCATGTTTGCACTATAAAAATCACTGGACAAAAATATAGTTTAGGAATAAATTCTTGAGAGGAAAACAGCTTGAGGAATGATTATGTTTTTTTAACAAAATTAAAGACAGGAAATTAACAGTATTGATATCACAAAATAATAAGTCAGCTGCACCTTGGCATTCATGATGGTTGAGTTGACCACAACTGATGCAGCCAAGACATTGTCAGAGAAGAGGGCATAATGATAAAGATTTGGATTTTCCAAATTCTCACTTCTAGGAAACTTTCTCTTCTCAAGAGGAAGGAGGTAGTAGCCAATTGTTAGGCGCATAGACAAGCAATGGATTCCATTAGGAACTGTTTTGGCAGCCAATTGACTCAGGAATGTGCTCTGTTTTTTTAAGCTCCTAACTTGTTCATCTGCTGTTTGAAGCATTGCTCGGAGTTTTCCAGTAACCAACTGGCAGTCATACAATTGCTCTCTTGCTTTTGAAAGAACTTTGCCCATTGCTTTTAACTTTCCAGGTGCACTAAAGATAAATCAAGCATGCAAAATGATATCCTTTTTAAGCAATTGCCATAATCATCAACATGAAAAGAAGAATGAGATATAGATTATAACACACAGTAAAGGACAGTGACAAACAGTACTGCTCTACCTAGGATGTAGATCAGAATCAGCTGATGACTCTCCTAGGGCACGCTGACTCTCCTTGAGCTGAGTCTGAAGATCCTGTAGCAAGTCACGCTTGTTTTTCATCTTTGCAATACTCAAATACACCCTTGCCATTATCATCTGATCCCGCATTAAGCGTACTGTTGAATCAGAGTTCTCATTATCCATTTCTTTCCTCCATATACTGTATTTTCCCAAAACAGCGCCGTCAACTAATTTAGAGCGTTCAATGGCTGCATTTTCAAGTCTTGCAGATGCTTCATCATCTTGCTTCAGTAACTCTGCAACACGTTTTTCACGTCTTTTCTCCCTCAATTGCTGCATAAACTCTCAAGGCAACAAAGTTTACAGCACAGAAAGCTATGTATGCTAAACAATAATTTGATAGCTCCAATATTTTCCTAATTCATAGCTGTGGATCTTAAGGAAAGCAAGGAAAGGAGCCATAGTAACCAGACAAAGCATTCAAGAAAGATACTTACCCTTCGAGCTAGTTTTGCAGGTGTGTCACCAGATGGAGAATTATCTTCTGCAGGAGACAAAGAGAAGAAGATCAGATAAGAACTTGAGCAAGAACCTTATGAAAGTATCTGGTTCGAGAATATATTACCAGAAATGTTGTCACCCTTTCCCTTAGATGCTTCCTGCTTGGCAACTGTAGCTATTTGGTCTGTCTTTGGAAAATTAATGCAAATCCATGCATAGAAAAAATCAGCAATCAAAAGTTGCCATAAAACACACAGAAAAATGGTGCTCAGGACATAGTATTTACAACAAGATTCAACCAAAGCATGAGTCATCCTAACCTCAGAAGCAGCCTTATTGTCGACTGGAGTCTCTCCACCAATAACTTTCCACGAGGCAGGCAGCTTGTTTTTTCTAAAAGAATCAAGACTCAAAGGCCCCAAATCAGCTGTGCTGGATGTGATAACATCAATGACCTAAAACAAAGATTATTCTAATAAGTACGTCATGTGATCGAAAAGCAAATCGAAGATCCACCATCCACCACATACAAGAATAACAAACCACGAAATCTCCAAGTAAATTAGCATTTTGTACTTGCCTCTTTTGAGAGGAGAGGTTTCACATGTTTCAAGGCAAGCCGTTCTCTCCAATCCAATTGCTGCACCAACCAATCCAATATCTATTTGCTTTACTAAAACTTTACTCAAACGCACAGATCAAATCTAAAAATAAGGAGTAAAAGATGACAAACGTTCGAAAGATATACCTGCTTGCCAGAACGAACTGCCTTATTATTATCATTATTTTGATCTGCATAGCAACATTAATCATTAAGAACATGCAAATGCAAAACACCGAGGCCGAAGCTTAATTAAACACACCAGCTATACACTAACTAACTAAAAAATGTCACTGGATTAACTAAAAATAACATATTAATTGAAGTTTTTTGTAGCGATAAAACTATATAAAAAACAAATAATGTTTCATTATAATTGGGGATTTAATAAAAAGGAAAATAAAGATCTGCTAAGCTAACCAGAAGGGGAGTTTGTTATATTGAGTCCTCGACCGACGAAGAAAATCAACGGCGACAAAACGCAGAAGAAAATCACGAGTAAAATCGGCAAACTAGATCCACCACCACTTCGGTTTTTGCTTGCGCCGGAACTTGATAGTCCACGCTTCAACGCCATTTCTGCCTTATCAAAACCTAAAAAGAAAAAAGAAAGAAAAAAGCATAAAAAAGAAAACAGAGAGTGAAAGCGTGTTATTGAAGGGAAATGCAGTGGGTTTATTTATATTATTATTAATGAGAATGCGAGGTCAAATTTTAACGATAAAGAAAATGAGAAATTTTCAGTACATGAAGAAGAAGATACAGAGGAAATTTGCTTTCGATTTCGATTTCGACTTCTACTTCTTTACCTGGAGGGGGAGAGAGAGCAATTAATAAATTTCTTTTATTATTTCTTCTATTTCCAAAGAACGATCGAATTGACTGCGTATGGATTACGATGTCGTTTTCATACACAGTCTGGACCTTGTTTTTAGATAATAGTGGTGCGGTGCTACTTTTAATTGAATATTGTATACTTGGTTTTTTATGTGTGCGTAATGATTGATTATTTTGATTCACTCTTTGCTATGCTACTAAAAAAATAGATTATCTTCTTACGTTTTTCTTCAAATATTTTAAAATAATATTTTTTTATCTCTTAAAAAATATTTTTTATATCAACAAATAAAAATAATTCAAAAATATATAAAAAAATAATTTGAAATAAAATCTAAAAAAATACAATTGGACCATAAAAACTAATATTATTTTAATGAGTATTTGATATAACACCGTTCCTGTTTTTGTATGGTTTTAGAAGTATTGTTTACCTATAAAATCATTAAATTATGTTGTTAGTGATTTTTATAGTTTGATAGGTAATGTCAAAAAAAAATTATTATTATATATTTTTAAATAAATAAAAAACAATTTACATCACAATTTCAAACGTTTCTTGATTACTAGTTTGCTGTCAACATCAACAAGCCGTCCAATCTATTCTAGCATTGTTTTTTAGGCGTGTTGTCATGGTATAGAATGTTTTTTTAAAAATAACATTTAATTAAAAATATATGAAAATGATATGTATATATTTTTTTATGTAAATATATTAAAATTATTTGTAAAATAATAATATAATATTTTTAAAATGAAAAACAACTTATAAAATACTTTTTAAAAACAAGCACCCACTATATAAATTACTTTTGAAAATTTACTGAACTTCCAAATTATATAGGTTGGCGACGACTTCCGTTGAACAGTATGTACACATAGCTAGCTTCGTTGTTCTCTAAATGCCCGTTTGGCATTGTGGTGGCACCCACGTTGGCGTTTTTTGAAAAGCTAAAAATACATGCTTATGTGTTTGCGATTCCAGTTTGATAAATATATAAAAACGGTGATTCAACATTTAAATACAAAAAAATTACCGTTGAAATATTTATGCCAAAATAACCCTTTAGATGCTGCTCCCGTTGCTCTTTCTTCGTCAATGAGTGTCCGTCCTTTGTTGATGTTTATTTTGGAGGGGGTTTCTTCGACTGTTCTGCAGTAAAAGCGTTTTTTTTTAAGCTGCTTTTTTTCAACCTCAATCGCAAAAGCAAAAGCAATGCCAAACACACCCTAAATTTACATCGCTCCGTGACTGTGTCAAGATTGCGAATAATACAATAAAAAATGTTTATCATAATTATTTTCGATAAATTATTATTTAAAAACTATCGTAATAAATATCAATTTCCAGTACTTGAATATTCACATCAAGTGTCATGAATATTTATAACTTCACTATAACTGGCCATCCGCCATAGGTGCCCAATTCTTGGACAGATGTTGAGCCAAGTGCATCCATCATACCCCTGATTAGCGGCATGTGTTGAGCCGTGAGCCCATTAGCAACGCAACATTTTCAACCTCTAGCTGGAAATCTAGACTTCCGGACAGGGTAGTCATTCAGATATGGTAATTGTTGGATCCAATCGTTCATCCCAAAAAACAATTCCAGAAGTACTACTGTAAAAGGCCTAAAAACTTAAAATACAAAATATGCGAATCTCAGGTCCAGCTGCTCATCCTAGACATCTCAAGCTTATTGACAAGAACCTAACAATGTGCAGCCTGATTACCTAAAATATGACATAATAAAGCCTCCATAGAATTGCCACGTCCAAGTAATCTCCAATCTGCACAGGTGAAATACAGGTTAGTGACATCCAGATATGATTATTGTACAGTTCATGAAAGAGAGACATTTTATTTTACCTGGAAGCCAAGCTGATCCAATGCTTTGTTGTCATCTAAGTTCCCATTTCTATGAGAATCAGTCTTGCACCTTCGTTAAGCGATAGAGCATTCAAAACCTGAAGAAAATAGAACTTCATGATAGGTCTCACTATACCTCAAGTAGAGGACGCATGCGTTGATAATATTCTATGATGAGTATTGAAATTACATTCACCCATCCAACAGATGCTTAGTGGTTATTTAACAAGTGGATCTGACGCGAGGCCTCAACATATGGTTTTTTTAGTCAATTGGGGCAATGAAATGAAACAACGAAAATAAATTATTTGTTAATTCTCTTAGTGACAACCATCAAGAAAAGATGACGAACATGATTATAGCCAAGGAGCATGAAATGAAGCATTGGTACAAGCAAATGGGTTGATATGTCACCATAAGCTTTGGAGGGGCGGGGGAGGTGGTAGGAGATGGTTTGTGCTTGCAACATACATGAATTAAAAAAGATAAAAAATCCTCCTCACGTGCATGCACATGTGAGCAAAGAGATTAAGACAGATAGAACTAACCTCTCTTACAAAAAACGACCATTTTTATCAGGAATTATGAAAGCAAAGGACAGTCTTTGCATCTCTTCTCCTAGCTGCTGGTGTCACCTCTCTGACCTGTGAAAGAGATCAGATAAAATGTGGAGCCAAAACTACTAGAACTAAAACACTTACTGCAGAGAAGAGCAAGCATCGCTTCTAAAAATAAGAAGGCCAGAGCACGAGCAGTGAGAACAAGGTGGCAAAAACAAACATTATTCAGACTGTTTTGGTGTATTCGTCAATTCTTAAACACCAAATTCATAAGCCAATAAAAGTCAAAGGAACCATGGTTCCTATTTAGAATCTCATTACATCTCCACAAAGTGTAATATTGCAGAGAAACAGATTGTGCTCAGTGGATTGACAAAACCAAACACTCTTCAGAATGCAGGACCTTAGAGGTTCGTTTACACCTTTAATTTTCAATATGATTATAAATAATTACTTCTTGATAGCCCAAGCACACAGGCGCATCGGGTACTGCCCCGGAAAAAAAGGCACTATATTACTTGAGCCCCTCCCCCTTCCAAGAAAAGGAAAAACAATAGTGTCAAACTTCCAATTGCAAAGAATCAATTATCAAAGCTAACAATAGTAAAATTTATCAAGTAATCGTACACCTTATATCTAAGAACTTGAGATGACTGAACATGCAAATACAAACACACATCATATATTTGCAACAATTCTTATACTCTCATCTCCTTGTCCACTTTTCCCATCCCATTGTGATAGGAAACCCCAAACTTGGGAGCGCATCTGCTCGACTTATAAGGCCACAAATTTCACCAATGGCATGCCAATTCCCATTCAACATTCATAAACAAGGCAATGCAACATCTTATCAACTTACAAGATCAGTTAACTCGCGAAAGTAGCAATAAAGGACTTGTCTGCGTCTTTAAAAATAAAAAACATATTAATCACTTCATTATCAACACAAAACACAGATTGGGTATATAAAAATAAACTTCGAAAGGTGTCTGTATTTGAACCCTGGAAAAAGCAAGAAAGGGAGAAAGGAAAGTGTACCTTCTCGTGACCAATAGGCGGGAAAGGAAGAGGAAAACCTCTAGCAGGAGGAGCTAATTGTCTCCTCCGCATTTCTGCCATTGCCGCCACCGATCGATTTTTTTACTCTCTCTTGGAGAGGAGTTGAGAAATGAGAAATACCCGGTGACAATTTTGGGCTTTGGGTCTGGACTTGGAAAGTGGCCGGTTGAGCTAATCTTGTTATGATACAGCCCATTGTAACTCATACTTTGATTTTTGGGAAAGTAATCTTCCCTGGGTTTGGTTAATATTTAAAATTAATATATATATATAAAATTAAAGATAGTAAAATAAATTTTATTTGTGTATGTGTATTTTCATAAAATAAAGGGAAAGGAGACATATTTACTATTCTTATCTATTTAATCTTAAAATATTAACCAAACACTACCTTAAAATATATAAAACAATTCTAAAAACAAATACTACAATCAATGGAATTAGAGTTTATTAGTTGATTTTTTTTTATTTTGAGCAAGATTAATACCGACATCTACTACCACTTTATTTAACAATTAAATTATATATATATAAATTATATATATATAGATAGATAGATAGATAAACGGGAGTTCCCTCCTCTTCTTATTCCTTGCCAAAAAAATTCCAACAGCCCCTCCTCTATTTTCTAACGAATAGGGCCACCCCAATCCGCTGCTATTAATCTACATTTATCACTGGCGTGGTTGCTGTTTTTTTCTGATGAAGTTTTGATACGCGAAGTAAACAAACCCTCGTTTTTTAAATCCATTTATATATTTAAATTAATTTATTATAATTTTTTTTAATTAAAAAAAATATTTTTTATTTTTCAATTTATGATACGAGAAAAGAGAAAGATAGCTGCTATAAAATGATGAAAGAGAGAGAAAGTTGTTGGCATGCTAATTCTAGTAAGTTTCACATGACAAAATGAGTTTCATTGAATTTTTTTTTTTGTTAGAGAAAATATATTGGACATTAATAGATTATATTTTTTTCAGTTTAAATATTTTAATTTTTAAAATAGAACTAGACTTGATGTCGTGCTGTTCATCCTTGTTGCCAGAAAAGATAATAGCCTAGCACGTGGGCCTGGCCTTGCAAGCCCATATGCGTGGTCTTTTCTTTTAATAGGCCGAAATCAAATATTAACTCTATTTTTAGAATTAATTTAATATTAAAATTAATTAAAGTAAATTAATTAAATATATGTGTGGGATACCTAACCTAGTAAGCATTTTATTTTAATTGATATTAATTAAAATAAATAAATAAACATAATATTTTTTTAATAATCTTTTCTTAATTTTTACTTGGTTTGCAAATAAGATTATAATATCTTTTCTAATATTAATAGGTGCTCTTTTTATGCAATCCAACATAATATATTTTTTTTTATTCAATTTCTTTCTCGAGCATGCTAATTTTTATTATTTTCTGATTAAGTAAAAATTCAGATCATTCTTTTATCAAACACAGCCAAGTTCATGGCCATTTTACAAGAACAAGTATTTTAATTCACATTTTGCTCTTATTTCTTCAATTCTATCTTTAGTTACCGTTAATAATTTCTCATGTTTATTAACAGAGATAATTTTTAATCTATTTGATTGAACGAGTTAACAACTTTTTAATTTATAGTCATTTTTATATACATAATAAACAACTTAAAACACTTGCACATCATATTGCCACGTTTTAAAAAATAATAATCCATGTTGAAGCATGGACCAAGTAGCTAGTTACATAATGCATGAATTTCATTTTATTTTTTTATAACATAAGTGTTCTATCAGTTTATGTGTATCTTTATTAATTTCGTAAACCCTAAAATAAACGATCAATTATCAATCTTTAATAGTGTCTGAAAGTTACGAAACTCAAATTAATAATCTTTATAAAGTACATGTAAAGCTGAACCACTAAGTTGTCCCACTCAAGTGCAGGGTTATGGATTTCATTTCACTAGATAATAAAATCATTTATCTTATAATATAACAATCTCAATATCCTTGTATGGCATAGTGAGATTATTTTCAGGTCCCGGCATAGTAAATTTTTTTTATATAAAATAATAATTAAAAAAATAATACAATTAAGAGAATCACATATATTATTTGTGATTAGTGAATCATACTATTCTCTTAAATTGTAACAATCCCACCACAATTTATAATAAAAAAAAGAGAGGGAAGAAGAAAATCTTGAATTACACGCTATGTGATCATCTACAACTTTCTAAAACATTTTATTTTTAAAAATACTTTGTCAATAATATATATATTATTTTACATAAAATAGATACTGTTCTACGGGGAAAAACCTCCATTTTGACGGTGAATTCTGTCCAAATCCGTACTCTTATCACTTTAGAAGGCAAACATGTGAAAGCTTAAGCCACAAATCGATACCCCACTCCACATGAGCCACAGTGCCATGAAAGGGAAGAGGATGCGTGCCGCACAAAGTTTCTTTAACTTGTCAACAATTATACTGCGCACGATTTTTTCTTCTAGGGCTTCATGATTTTATGAGATTTAAATATTAAAAGAAATAAAATATGGGAATTATCGTAACTGAATTTTAGTAAATAAATACCCAATTAATGTTTAATAAACATATATACCTGCTTGATTTCTTACACCTAATCTCTACAGCCACACGTACCTAATCAGTTCGACACAGGAAGGATCAAATGAGCATTAAATCTGGAAATAAAGGCAATAAAAAGGACCGTCTGCTCTTTGTCTCCTCCTAGTTACAAAGAGAAACAGACGCTGCATGCTCAATTAGTTCTTACAAAGCTGAAAGCTCAACTGGGCCCAGATAATGAAGGGATTGCCAGAAATAGAAGTTTGCATTAAAGAACCCCACTCAGCCATCAAGACTTTCCCTAAACGGAAAGCCCTAACCACCACCACCGCTGAACCCTAATGGGGCTCTGTCATTTTCCAGGAGTAGCTGGGTCCCCCAAGAAAACCATGTGCCAGGCTTTATAATTGCTATGATTCTACAAGTCGATCGGTGCATGCAGCTACGTTTTTTTCTTTTTAATCTCCCAACCTATTTTGCATCTGTTTGTGGTTATTTTCTTTTCGGGTAAAAAGGGATGTTTGTTCATAGGTTCTCACAGGAAGGGAAATCCACTCACATGGTCTGTTGATCGTTAGCAAGTTTGTCCAACCCTGTGACACCCTTTACAGAAACTTGCAAAATAGAGAAAATCAAGTGGTTTGGACACGACGGAGCGATCGGAGATCATTAATCCCACCCAACTGCTACTGGTATGATTCTAAACACTCCACCGCAGCATCTTCTCCTTCGAATCCATACACACATGGCCAAGCAATCACGTGTGTTAACCACAATTAACTCTAGCATGAGTGCTGATCACCTGCAGAAACTAAAATATGTTAAGCTTGAAGAGCTTCAATCTGCTTACTTCTAAATGTAATTTATTTTTATGTTTTCAAATGATTGGATTGTCTATGAAATTTGCGCATATATTCTCTAAATGTGGACCATTTATCTCAACGAGATCAAGGAAAAATCGCATTCTGTACACAGCCTCTCTTGAGAACGTTCTTATTAAAAATATCTTCCTTGTTTGGTAAATTGGTGCGGTACTTGTCTTTTGAAAATCCTCCATCTTCAAGAATCGATTACAGCCCAACAAATCCTCGATGCATATCACAAGAATCAAGATGCTTTATGCATTTAAAGGCTAGCTGATAAGCAAGATGTATACCATAATATTGCGCGCGGACTCTTAATTGCCACTGCAAATTAAATTACCACTCACAAAGGATAAAATTGTTTAGTGGGTGTTCTGTTTTTGGTTAAGAAAAAAATGGCCGTGGAAAAAATGACTATTTCAGTTTGAAGGGGAGTGGGAATTGACAGGGAACCACATATTGAGGCATGAAAAAGACAATACCTTCGAATATGATGACATAATGAATTCTCATGCCACCTTGATCCTTGATTTACAAAGCAAACTTATAGAATTCAATTGGGCTTTTTCTTGAAAAAAGAATAAATTCGATAATTAAGTATTTGAATTATTAAGACCAGTCATTGCCTTGCTTAAGAGAGGGCATGATGACCATGAGTTAGCAAGCTGCTCCGGCTAGAGTCAGCAAACAAACTATGAATCTCCGTTTGCTTCCAAGTTAGCACTGAGGTTGTTGGGGAGAGGTCATTGGTGGTGGCTTTAAAATACCCAGAGGATAAAATATAATGTTCATTGCAACAACGCAGCATTACACAAACAATCTATCAAAATTCTCTCTCTCTTTAGTATTTTCCTCTATTGTCCCACACTCTAATTCACTTTAACTAAGTTTTTTATTTATACACAAAATAAAAACTTAAACTTGATGAAATAAATTTTTAAATGTGAATGTAAATAATAAGCACATGTGAAAGCGGTACTGCAGTTGATGGCTGTAATCGATGTTTGCCGATAATTGCACTAAAAAGGGCTCAACTCAAATTAATCGCTATTAATTTTCTTTGAGATAAACTGTAATTTGATGCTTTTTTAATTAAAATTGAAATGAGAGAAAACCCAAATGATCACATGACCAGTTCAAACCCCTAGAAATTAAAAATCACCATCCTAAAGAGCACATCTTACAGCCAAACGTATCTTCTTTTGATTTGAAGACTTGATTTCTTGCTTGCCGCCGGCTCAAGCGAGTACTCTCACCCAAGTTTATCTCCTTTTACCGGACCGAACTCTCAAGCATCAGCTTCCAAAATATGAGTTTTGTGATCCTCTGACCAGGGGAAATGGTTTAAGAAGCATGATTGTGTTGGCAAAAGTAAATCACAGAAAGAAAGAGCGCATGGGGGACCAATGACCTAACACGAAAGAGTGCCAAGGCCATAGATTGAGCAAGAAAACAGGGCATATAATCACCGATGGGTCAATTGACATGCAAAAACTCCTTATCCAATAAATACAAATAAAAAATGGCAAGCACTGTACTACCATGATGCCTAACCTATCCTTGCACTGTTCCGTCGCCCTCTCCTTTTCAACCTGTCTGTACCATACATATGAAGTTCACGTCACTCCAAGTTGCGTAAATTAAAAGATGTTGATGCATTCCTCGGCAAATGTGTGGATCGCTCGCTCAGTTCTCCCTTCGCTTGTTCTTTGGAAAGTACTGTTTTTCTAGAAAATACATATCTATTATCCTGATTCTACTTTTTCTGTAGAATCACTAAATTTCAGAAAGGAGGAAAGTGTTTTTCAATCTAATATAATGGCAAACAATCTTCATGAAAAATAAAGTATAAACATTAATGTGTTAATCTGCAGCTACATGTACATGTACAGTACATTAATGCTGACTCGGATGTCAGAATTGTCTTCTATAATAGCCTCCTCTATCCCTTTTTTGATTTTTGTGATCGCCTTACTACCTCGCCAGATACATGTGTACAGATCATATATCTATCCGTGTTCTTATCAGTGTAGTCGCTAGAGGCTAGCTAGCCAGCTAACATCTTCGTGGAAGATTATGCCTCTTCCACATACTGTATTTTTCTGTCCAAGCTCCTTGCATGGAGTTAAATGAATCGTATTCGTTGGTTTGCAGAAGAAATAAAACGAAAACCTGCATGTAATCTAAGTTCCTCGAAGAACAGTTTTTGTGATATGTTAACATTAGAATCTAATCAGAGACGTCAACTGCACTGGAAATTCTTAATTTGTACGCAATAATAGCTAGTTCTAGCTATAGAAAAAAGGGGGAGCTGTTTTTTTTCTTTCACAGAATCAAAATTCTAAGCTGGTCAGGAACCATTGATCTATGTATCCGGGAGACTGACAATATAAGAGGTTAAGCAGTGTAATAAAGGGTCAAACCAGTGAAATATTGATGTCTGGTTGAACCAAAGTCAACAGCTCAACCTCCCAGCTTTGAGATTGCTTATAGCAGGAAGCAAATGGAGTAATTAACCACTAATTGGGTTATCTAGCTAGCATCACGACTGAAAAAGAAGGCAGATGACACATCCCTTAATTTAATTTCCTTTTCATCACTCGTGAATATTGCAGCTGGTTTCTTCTTCATGCAATGTTTCGTTTGCCGGGACGAAAAAAGAAATTATGACCTTGTGCTAATTTTAGTGTATCCAATGCGCAGAAGGAACGCTTGATATACAAAAGTAGAAAATTATTAGGTAATTAGCTTGCGTTTTTAGTAAACATTATGATTATGATTGGCTAGGGTAGTGGTTGAGTGTCGTGCCATGATTCTACTGGGTAAAAGTATATATATACAAATTTAACAAATGATTATATTGAAAATCCATAGTAGTGTTTGCCACGTCATTGTCTTGAGTCAATTGAGTCAAAAGTAACGAAAAACAATGACAAATTTCTTTTATAAAAATAAATCAATAAAGATCCAATTTAATAATTTGATTAAGTTAAGGTAATTTTATTAATTTTATTGGGATTTATTGGCTTACTTTTTAAGCAATTTTGATTGTCAAAGTAAATTAAATGGTAATGTAAAGTTACCGTAGATTAGATTGATCTAGGAAGCACATAATACGTTATGTTGTGTAAAAATATAAAAATTATAGAAACTGCTTGTAAGCCTATTTTATACAATTTTAAAAATAATTTCAATGATGCTAATCATTATCTTAATTAGAGTTGAATTGGGATGTACTTATTAATATCAAAATGAATTATAATATTAGTATTGTATTATATAACCACTGATATATATTAATTAATTATCGGTTCAAAGTAGTAAGTAATCTTGTTTTTCTATCATGAATGATGGTAGTAGCTAATTTGATCATGTGGTATAATTTAATGTTAAAGAGTTAATATAAAATTATTTATAAATTTCACGTAACAATTTAAATTTTTAATTACCAGAAAATATATTCCAGTGAACTTTTAATTATGATTTTAGTATAATATGTTTAGTTTCTTTTTTATGAAAGTCAGGAAATTATATTAAACTAGTCATATTCCAGTGAATGAAAAGCCAGCATAAGTAAAAAAAAAAAATTACAGCAAAGGAAATAAAATAAATTAAACAGGTTAATTTCGGGAATTTCTTTTTAAAATATTTGGTATTATTGTGCTTTAAAGGAACTAGGGTTTCCTTTTGCTTTTAAAACAACATTACATAACTATAATTTATTTATTTTTAAGTGACAACTTTCCCCATTAAATTTTGTAAGCGCATACAAAATTTACTATTTTTTCATGTAACTCTATTTCATTTTTCCTAATATAATTGATTTTATTGAAATGATGTGTTTACATATATTATTATTTATCTAAATTCCCCTTTTATCTATTTGAACTTATAAATTACCCTCATAAAAAAATTACGAATGTAAGTATCTCTACTAAATATTGAAGAATTTGGTTCAAATTCTGCTATAAATCAGTGATAAGTTTTTTTATTAATGTTAGTCATTTAAATTTTAACATTTAGTGATGTGTTTTGATTGTTCTTTTCTACTTCTAATTTAAATCTTATATATGATAAAATTAGTTTAAAAGTTTGTGTTTGATTAGGGTTCTTGTAATGTCTTTGATTTCCTCTATAAATACAATTAGAGGGATGATAATAAAAAATAGATATTGGGTTTTTATCCTTTGATCTCTTTGTTTTTTGTTCTTCAGCTAAAGACTGAAATATTTCAATTAATTATTAGCTAAGAGATAGAATCTTTCAATTAAAATAGTGGACACCTCTACATTTCAATAATTGGTATCAGAGTTTTTTTCAATTTTCCAGCAAATACTACCTTTACCTTGCAATTCAATATCAAATATTACAATACAATAATGAATAGAAATTGAAAAATCTGAGTAGTCATATAAAGATCTATCACAATTAAATGAAAGATATTTCATAAATAAAGGTGGTGCTAATTTGATCCCTTTTAGTGCCTGCATCTGTTTCATTAGCCCTCCTCTAGGAGTTATATGTTCTCAAGTCTGACATTCCTGCTACCTGGTTGCTGCTTTGATTATTTCCATCTCTTATGTTTCTGCTAATAACTAGTCTCTCTATGGCTGGTATCTCCCTATATTTTCACGTTTAATAAATAAAAAATAGATTGTTTTTTTAAAAATAATAATCACCAATCAAAGCATTTAAATAGGGCGTGTCAAAGCGTAAATGGGGAATTAATACACTGAAAATTGAAACTGGAGCATTTTGTGGTGCAATTTAATGTTATTTTTCGTTGTTTGGAAAAATACTGAAATAATGCAGAAAATATTCTTAGAAAGCAGAGTTAAGCGCCAACGTTGTACTGTTATTCTTGTCTTCATCAAAATTTCCAGAATTTAATTAATCTCTGGATTCAATTAATACTATTTCCATTCTAAGCATTCATACTACATAGGATGATTCCGAGCGTGATCTCACGCCACTTTGCAGAAAGTAAGCAGAAGTAACTTTGTTACCAAGAAACTGATCTTCACTGAGAGAGAGATATGGGGAGCAGACAGACAAGTTGCTAAAATTACAGCGGAAATAAGGAAAAAAAAAGAGAGAGCAAAGAAATTCAGTGCTTTAATTTCCTTTTTATTGTAAAAGAAGATCCAGTTTTTTCTATTTATACATCACCTTAACTTCCACTTCTCACAGGCACTGCAAACACAGATAGCAGTACCACCTCTGGTCTTTGTATCTGTTCAGGCTCGTTTTTGTCTAACCCCACAACACCCCATCTCGTATCAGCCACAGATAGGATTATATACCTAAAAATCATATAGCTATAGCCCATAACCGAGAGAGAACAAAAGGAATGGGAAGAGGAAGAGTGGAGCTGAAGAGGATAGAGAACAAGATCAACCGGCAAGTTACCTTCTCTAAAAGAAGGAATGGCTTGCTTAAGAAAGCTTATGAGCTTTCAGTGCTTTGTGATGCTGAGGTTGCCCTTATCATCTTCTCCAGTCGTGGCAAGCTCTATGAATTTGGTAGTGCTAGGTATAGTTTTCTTCCCCTCTCTTGCTCTATAAAGGTTCTTCTTTCTAAGCTTATTTGCTTCTTCTTCTTTTTTATCACTCGCAGCCCTAAATGGCTTCCTTTTTTAATATAATAAGTTCTTCTTTCTACATGTACCTTTGCTTTCTTTTTCTTTTTTGTTACAAATTTCTTGCTTTCTTTCTCGTGTGTTTCCTGATGATGCTACCATTTTATTTTTCTTGCAATATTGACGCCAGAACCCTTTCGTGAGCCTCCAGCTCCACTGATGCGTACTTGCTTTCTTTGATTCTCTCTTGGGATGCCTTTCTTCAACACCTGTTTCTGACACCTCTTTATTCTCAGGTTAACTCATGATTTCTAGGGGGCTTTTGGGTTCATCTATGTAAGAATCCATTGCAAATCTTGATGGGTTTTGGAGTTTCTTTTCCAAACGTTTCATATATAAATAGTCCATCACAAAACCCTCAGTTCTCTATCTCTGGTGTCCGTGCCTGAGTTCTAAGTTTATTTACTGTAAAAGTGAAAAGTAAAATTTCTTTTCTTTCACTTGATTCAAAAATCAGCATTTTTGTATGGCGTGCAAGTCCAATCAGCACTGGTTAGGTTTTGTTCTTGGACCTCTGTGCAAGATCTAGGGTTTTTTTTTGCGTTTCCTCTATTTTCCTTTTTCGTTTTGTCTTTATTCCTTTTCATCTTTTTATCTGCTGGTTTTTATCTATGCTTCTTCTCTCTTTTCTTTTTCTCTGATCTACAATAAATTTATTAGAGCAGTGCAGGTCAAGTGGCAAATTCATTTTTTGGCCACCCATGGCCCATCATCAAAGTTTATATTGGGTTTGATATCTTTGGATCTTAAGGTCTTTTGGGTGCTTAATTCTCACTAGGTGGTTGATGAAGCAAGCCAAAGTTTTTATCTTTAGTTTTTTTTATGGTTCATCTCCAGCCTCTTTCTCGCTGAGCAGTTTCTGGAGTTGAGCATCAGGTCTCATAGTTAAGGTCAAGAAAGTCTCGCTCTTTAAAAATTTTAAGTTTCAGTTTTCTCCTGATATCATTTGTTTGTGTAAAATTTGAAATTAGGTAAACTTCTGTTAACTCGCTATTTATTTAGCGCAGCTTCAATTAAATAGCAAGTGATGTCAGGGTTTTGCATATCATGTGAAGCTAGCATGAATTTGTGCTCCCTCGAAACCCAAGATGTGGTTTTCCCTTTTGTTTTCGATGGGATACTTTGAGCTTTGAATTGTGAAAGGGCTGTAAAATCTGTCCAATGAACTGCATTACATGACCTCTCTCTCTATCCAATGCTCTGATCTTGCCACACACACCAATTTCATAGAAGTCCCGGCTAGTATTTGATTTTTTGGTCAAGGATCTTTCTCCTTCCCGATCCCTCTATGTGTGTGTTGACCGGATAATTCTGTGTTTTATTATCCCTCAAGAGTAGATTAATTAATAAAGTAGAACTAGGGTACATATTGTCGTTAAATTTGCTATCGAGATTTAAAATGCTGAGAAATATAGCCATCATCCTGAAACTTTCGTCTTTATCGTAGTGAAAGGGATAGATCAATATATAACAATTTTTTTTTTTTTTTACCTTGAGAGATATGAGTATAATTATAATTACCAGAGAAATATAAAAACAATTAATTGAAATTTTGTTAAATTAAACAGTTGTGATTTAATGATTAGTCGTCCTATGATTAATTATAACTTATCTCTCCCTTGTCATTTGATTTTGGGTGAAGAAAATCGAGCTGTAATACTCTAGGATAAATTGAAAAAATAGCGGCCAAGTTTTTTTCGGCCCGCATTAAAGAGTACTTGATGCGAAAAAACATTTTATATGGCAAAAGAAAGTATGATGTATTGTTTCCAAGAAAGTTTCTAAAAAAAGAAAGCTTCTTATGGAAGGATTATAAGCAAATATAAGAATTTTTTTTAGAAATAAGTAATTTTCAAATCACTATTTATCCCTTTTGTTAATGACAAAAGGTCATCAAAATGAATTGGTATTCTATAAAGGGATTGGGTGTGAAGGGGTGGATAGGTTTTGTTTTTGGGAGATTTGTTGCATGTGGGTTGGAAGATTAATGTTCATGCACTGCAATTTTTCAAACAAAAGTGACAGTCATGACTCTCTCTCTCTCTCTCTCTCTCTCTATATATATATATATATATAAATGGGCCCAGCAAGCTGCGGGTTTGTTTGTTTAGGCCCTTTTATACATCTAGCCTTTTCTTTTGTGTGTACCAATCGTGATTGGCTGGCTGGCTGACTAGTAGAAAATGCTAGACGTAGAGAATGCATTGTTTAAGTATTTGCATAATATTAGCCCTACTTTATGCGCTACTCTGAAATGACATGAATATGACGAGATTTCAATTACCAGCGTTAATCATGCAAAATTCTCCGATATATGTAACGTGGATGGTCTACATTTCTATCTAGTTTTCATCCATTGAAGATTATCCTTTTTCAGAAACGTTCCATGCATTGAAGCTTCCTCTATTGCTAGTCCCAAGTGGACTGAGTACACGTTTTCATACTGCATGCCTTCTTTTATTGTTAATGCCGAGCAGCTTGATTCTTTTTTGCACACGAGGTTGGCATCTTGATGCTTTCGCATATTCCAATAATATGTTCATTTTTGTCTCTTAATTGCATCCAAAGCGTATTTTTCTATCTTTAATTTCCTCCCAGTTTTTGTGGCATGGCAAGGTTAGTTGGTCTTTTATGCGCACAAATCATACAAATTTTTATGTTTACCATCAAATCTTTTCTTCAGTGTAACCAAAACCCTTGAGCGTTATCAACGCTGCTGCTACGCTCCACAAGAGAACAGCAGTGAACGTGAGACACAGGTTTGTATTCGTCTTGAATTTCTTTCTCAAGCCTCTTGCATATGCAATTGAATCGGAGCTGTGTTTCATTTTAGTTGACAGGTCATACACATGTTGCCTTGCATGCATGTTTTCTAGCTCTTGAGAAAATGAAACTTTGCCTTTTGTTTTTCTACTGCTCCTTCAATTACTTGATCACTCTTTGAATATGGACAATAATCACAAACTATTCAATTTTGGAAGATTGATCTTGTGTGGTACAAGGAATCGTGGAACAATGATTTAGCTTTAATGGATAGAATCTTATGACCACCCCTATAAGAGACAGGTTGGAGTCTCCTTGTAAACCAAAAGCGGAAAAAAATCATCAATGCAAGCAGAACCGCACAAATTTCTGACAATTGATCACACCAACATGCAGTTTCTCATCCCTTGTTGATTCTGTTCTCTTCATATTGTATTCGTTATGACTGCTTTAGCATTGAATTTTTATTTGCAAACGTAGGGTAGCAAACAGCTAGATTTGATTTTGGAGATGGTTTAAATTCACAATCTCTGTGACATTACAGTTAAGACTCGGTCATCACTAGTTTCCTTTGTGGTTGCCAAGAAGGTCGATCGGCTCAAGTTAGGGAATATTCCAAGATATTTCCCCTGGCACCTATTATGGGTTATGAACTGACTATTTTGCTGCAAAATTATGTGGAATAAAATCGCATGCTGCAAACTCTACCTGACATGTTCTATCTTCCCTTGATTTACAATGCAGAACTGGTACCAAGAGGCGACAAGGTTAAAGGCAAAGTATGAATCCCTTCAACGCACTCAAAGGTTGTAACTTGAACTTTTGAATATTTAAGACAATCTTTCATTTTAATTGAATTTGAATTGCCAATGAAGTTGATGATAGGCCCATTAAGAAGATTAATAATACCATACTAATGTATAACACTCTAATGTTATGCAAGGCATTTGCTTGGGGAGGATCTTGGGCCCCTGAATGTGAAGGAGCTACAAAATCTTGAGAAACAGCTTGAAGGAGCTCTTTCACTTGCTAGGCAGAGAAAGGTACATACGATTTCTATTAATTATCATCCTCTTCACTCATAGGAGCTTCTTGTCGGAACTCCATCGAAGTTAGGGCATAACATCTGAACTCTCGTAACAATGGAGAGAGAGGATGTTTAACTTTAAGATTTTTTGTATCTTACACATGCATATATTGGTAGAAGGATATGTCCAATCCTAGGCATGAAAAAGACAGCCTTATATTTTCTCATGCAATATGGATATGAATGCATACATGATAAAATGCAGGAAACCAGCTTCTATGTTCTTCTGTCTAAAGTGAAGGAAAATGTCAATTAGCTCAAATGATGAACATTGCTTATTTTATCCTTTTGTTTTTTATTACAGCAGCAGGTTTTGACAGAGCAAATGGAAGATCTGCGCAAAAAGGTAAGCAAATACACTGTGCTGTGAATAATTGTCTTAACAATTCAGAATCCTCTGTATATTGTTGAGCTAAAATATAGCAGTTTTGAAACTCAGAAGGTTTAGTCGCTTCCCTTTAGAATCTTACATGCACCCAAAACTCTGACATGTCGGTTCCGGCCGAATGTGATCAAACATTAGGAAATGGACAGGACTCTAGCATACAACAATTCATTAGAATACATCAAATGCTTTAAAACGGCTGTAGCTCTTCGACTCTTCCAAAATCCTTGTAGCTCTCACTTTTGACAACCTGCCCCTAACCTCAAAATTTAATTCGTTCCTCTAATAATTTTCTGATCTGCTTGGCAGGAACGTCACCTTGGAGACTTGAACAGGCATCTCAAGCTTAAGGTTCTGCTTCAACAATTATCAGCACTCGTGCAAAAATTAGGATAACTGAATTCATATCAGATCATGTTGCCAGCAATATTTCTAAGCTTTTCCCTTACAATGCCTTGCATTTCAGCTAGAAGCAGAAGGACAAAATCTTCAAGCCATTCAAGACTATTGGAACTCTGGTGCAGCAGATGGAAGTAGCAACTTCCACTTGCATCATTCTCAATCCAGCCAGATGGACTGTGATCCGGGGCCTGTCTTACAAATTGGGTATTCCTAATTTTTAGCATGCACAATAATTTTGGTGTTAGCATATCGATGAGTGTAGTCTGTGTTTGCAACTTCGAGTAAGCATTTCTTCTAGTTGCTACCGAAAACATTTGATAATGCGGCCCTGATAGAAAGAAGAGGCCAGGGCTGATATTTATTGCTTAGACAGGTAACCTGACCTAGATTCTTCCCTCCTAAGATCAGGGATTGTTCTCTAGACAATCAAATCAGTAGTGGGTGGGAGCAATTCATGAAGTTTGATGCAAAAGAAATCTAGGATCTAGTACTCATTCATCCACAGGTATTATTGTGAGAATCAAGGTATAGGACGTGCTCTAAACAGATTTTGGTTTTTTGCTGTTAAAACAGGTATCATCACTATGTCCCAGCTGAAGGATCCTCTGTGTCTGCTTCAAAAAGCATGCCTGACGAGACTAACTTCTTCCAGGGATGGGTCCTTTGAAGTTTGAACACTTCGTCAAATCAAGGCATTCGGTAACATGCCCAGCCCTACATATTTGGAATGCCCGAATGGTTCTTGTATTGGACTTTCTTGTTTCAACTGCGTGTTTATATAAATTGGATGTTATGTAACTAAGACATGAACAGCATACTTTAGATGACACACTATGTCATTGTAATAATTTAAGTCTGAGCTAAAGTAATGTTTTCCTTTCTATCTAGAGCTTCTCGATCTGTACCCAGAAATTCCATTTCCAATCCGAGAATTTTAAATGAGATTTTTGCGCTGCGGAGCTTGTTTTAAGGCCCCCGAGTCCCTCTCAGATAAAGGCAACTCCTGCAATTTGCATTTACAACAGTTCATCCTGGATGATCAGATTCATTTTTGAAAGGTTATATACTTTGATTAGCTTCAATTTGATGAGAAACAAGGAGCCAATTTAACTATGCCCATAGATAAATAGTCCTTAAATACTAGCACATAAGCCAAGTTTCAGACAATCAAGAGCAAGAAAATCCTACGAAAGAATTAATCAAATGTCATTCAATTTGTTGCTATCTGTTATGTCAAATATCAATAAACTACAAACAAATATGCAATATGAGCTCGATGATGCTTTAAAATTCAGTATGATGTGAAATTTGAGCTTTTGGGCATTTGAATAATGAATGATCCGATTCATGTTAATTTTCTATTCCTTATAATTGAGGTTCAAAGGGTCGGTTGCCTGGATTCCTGTAAAATAGTACATGTTGGTGGGCTTTTATGATTTTCCGACGATAAAATTAATGATTTTATAGTGAGCAGTCATAGTAAATAACCATTAAATTCTGAGAACACAAATGTTTATTCTTAATTTGTATATGATAAATGTTGATAATATATTATAAGAGAGTAAAGATTATTAACCCTTACTTCGATTCTCTATTGTTGAGAGAATAGTTATAACTTTTATACCTTCATTTTCGTTTTTGTTTAAGAGGTTAAAAAATATTCTTTTTTTTCATAACTTGGAGGGAGAGAGTCTTGTACATCGATATTAACATTGATGTAAGAGTTTTTTTACATGACATTAATGTTGATTGTTGATATACTATGTGCCTATAAAGGACAATCCTTTATCATTTTACACACAATATCAATATTGATGGGATTAACTCTTATGATGAATATTAATATTGATTGACACATAGTCAACTCTTAAAAGACCTTTATACCGTTAGACTGTAGGGAGATAATAACCCTAGGTTTCTCTATTGTATGTTAGGATTTTCTAGATCCAAGGATGTTGAGTCTAGAATCCCTCTAAGTCCATAAATATTTGGGTTTCATACATAGTTGAGCATGAAAGAATTAGGTGTGATATTCTAACAGATTCACAAGGGTTTAGGCCTGACACTTAGCCGAGCCTAAAAGATTTAGATCTAGTATCATTCTAGCCCCACAAGCATTTGGTCATGACATGTAGTCAAGTTTAATGAAGTTGGGTCAAATATCTTGTCAATCTTTTTTTTGACGTGTTTTGATCTCTATTAAGTCTTTTGTGTAAATAATTTTTAATACTAAATATGTTAATCCATAATCATCCTTTATAGAAATAAGTAAAGCTAATTAAAATAGAACATCACCATACTATGAATCATGCATCCTAAACACTACCAATTGTTTTTAATAATAGGATTGTAAAAGTGCATATAATTCCAATATTGAGAGGTTCCTAAAATGATCTTAGATTACATGGGCATTAAAAGTTTCAAATATGTAGCTTAATGTCTTTTGTAGGACAAAATCAAAGCAAACAGTTACACATTTGTTTTCCTTCCATGCCTCTTAAAACAAACATAATTATAAAATTTAAAAAGAAAAGAATATCATAAAACCAAGTTGTGAGTTATCTAAATAAAATACTTGTTGTCATTATATATAGGAGTGAGATTAGAAAGAAAAACTCATATCTACAAGTAATAAACATAACTAGATAATCTCTTTAGTAGTGGATGTCATAACATATTAGTTTATTGTGATTAAAGATTGAGAAATAACGTGTTGTATTCTGTATATTTTCCTCGGTTCCATTGCTACCGCGTGCCTTACGTAATCGATAGGATATTATAAATAATAACATAAGTCATTGAAAGGATCTTAGAAACTCACCTAACCACGAAAGTGCTCTTTCAAAAAGTAATAGAATCACCCAAAAAAATAATCAGCAACTAACTTGTGATCTATAAAATCACTATCATGATCAATATTAGAGCATGCACAAACTCCAAGAAAGAGCAGATGAAATTACAAGAAAAAGATATATATTTATATCTTTTATTTGCTTCAGGAGACCGTGTAAATTAAGAGTCGGCTCTTGCGTGACATGTTACATCCAAAGAGAGACATTCAATTCCTTTTCCTTCGTTCCTAGCTGCCCGAGACAATCAATTGACTTCTTTCCATGCAGGAATTCAAGGGCAAAGGTTCAATCACTGGTGGCGGTGATGCCTTCGTGGGTGATGATATATAGATCTGTAAAGCTGCGGGTTTAATTTAAGCAACAGGATTGATGTCCACGCACTGGGACTCAAACGTGATGAATATGATCCTCGACTTTTTTTCATGATCTGAAATACGCGTTTAGAGACCTGCTGAGTTATAGAACTTGGACGTAGAGTTGAACTCGGAAACATGGAGCTTTGGCAATGGCTTCAATAACTTTCAAGATGCAGGTGCTTTTCCTGCTGCTTCAGATAATTACCCTTGCAAGGGCTAGCATTGATACTCCTCTCAAATCCAGTCCGAACATCTCAAACGCAGAGAGCCCTTGTTCTTCGCTTGGTCTCGAGAACCTGCAACAGTTGTTTATATGCTGTAGTTCAAACTTCAGACAGAAATTGATCATGGCAGAGCAATCATGGCTGCCATGCATCCTTGTTGGGAACCCCCTGAGCCCCAGCTAGCCGAAACCGGATATCGTGTCTCCTATTTCACGGTACAAAATCCACAGAAGCAGGGCACAACTTGCAAGTAAGCTCAATATTATTTATTAACAACACTCTTACCATTGTGGTCGAAATTATGTGCATTGTTTATTTCTTCCTTTTCATCCTCTGTATGGTGTTTTTTTTTTTTTTTATGCTATTAAAAAACAATTTATTTACTAGATATAGAATTAAAAGGCGAATGAAAAAATATACCATATGCTTTCAAAGTTGTTGTATAAATTTTACTTTAACCCTCAATTTCTATAAATTATACATATTGGTTTTTTAATATTTTTATAATTAGCATGCCTTCTCTTGTATTTTTTTATTTTTAAGAGATTATTCTGATTCATTTATGTTTTTTATGATCTAAATAATTGAACTTTATTTTTAACAATAATTTTTATTTTATTTTTGAATAATATATTTAATAAATGCAATCCTACGAGAATTTTTTTTTCTTTGATTTATTCGATCTATTTTTTATGTGTATATATTTCTACTATCATTTGATTAAATAAAAAAAAAAATTCTTATAAATAGAGTTATTAAAAACAATCCATAGAGTGAGCCGTGATAGAGATCAAATATTTTAATTTACATCATCTCTTGATTTTTCCAAGCATGTATTTAGATGTCGTTAATATTATTATTTTTTAATTTTTTTGACAAATATTATTCTTATTTATTTAATTAGATGAATATATAAGTTTTTCATTTCACACTTGATATTATTTAGGTTAGCTGGTTGTCAAACAGATAGTGCTAGTTTCTTCCTAAATGCAATATTAGCACACCAGTTTAAAATATTCCACGCCAATCCGACATGTCGAACCAGATCGACTGGTCATTTTATTGAAATGGGAACTGCTTTAACTCAGCTGCCGTTCTTTCCAGTTTCCATTCCATTGCTGGTGGTTGTTCTTTTTCCAAGCAGCTGCCGCCGTTCTTTCCAGTTTCCATTGCATTGCTGGTGATTTTTCTTTTTTCCAAGCTACCCAGTAACTTAATTTCCCTTTCCTTAATCTATCCTAGAAAATTATACCATGGTAAAGGATGCATATGAAAATGACGAGTTCTCATTTCAGGATGAAAAGAAGTTAGAGGAACTTTTGCTCTTTGCAAATTCATGTGATGTGGGAGAGGTGCTATCCCTGCACTACCCACAAAAGATGCAGCCCTCAAAGTTTTATGCACAGCCGCACTGCTTGAGAAGATTCATACTAATAATGCAAATGCAACTCATGTTATCAACCATTACCATTACCATTACCATTACCATGTCCTAGATGGAATAATTCTGGTTCCCATAACTCGTCAAGAAGGCTACAGATTTCGATCGTATATGTTTGTGCATGCACAACAATGTTTGTTGAGTATAATGCACAGCTTATTTACTTTCACGTAGAACAATAGTCCCTCGGAATGCAATATCTGTATTTACTTTTACCTGGATTGTCAATTACAAAGACAGGCATCATGCAAGCTAGTTTTGTTAATAAATTGATTTCCTTCTCCCAAGAGACCTGGGATCATGTCATTTATATCCAAGAAAGGAGTGAGTGAGGGATGAGTCTCATCAGGTAACCAAATCTTTTGAACCAAATGATCATGATATATGAGCATCTAGGCTGGCTAGTAAACAGATTTGAAGAAAATTAGGGTCAGAAAAATATACAAGGGAAAGTCTGATGATATGTCAAATATATACCAGATTACAGTATTTAAGTACCCTGTTTACAGTTGATCTCAATCAATCATGGTAGCTTTTTTAACATACAGCATATATATATTTCTCTTAAAATAATACTATTGCCTTGATTATTGCTTGCGCAAGTGCAATATAGCCTTAGCAAGAGTCTAAGAATATGAAAAGGTTGGTCTAACAATAAGATGGCATTAATCACTACTTTCTTGGAGGGAAGCGCTTTGTTCTTGTTTCTGGTGGTCCAATGAACAATTCTGTCTCCACATCTGAAATTGAGCTGCTTTCTCTCTGCTCTTCACGGGATAAATTATCTCTCTGTTCCCTTGAGACTGGCCATGACTGTGCACCACACTGAAAAGGAAAATTTGTATTGCTACATTTGTATATAGATATGTTGAAACCCCCAAGAGGAATAAACTTCAATCAATATCACCTTGTATTCGTCACATTTCTCGTCAACTCAAACTAGTTACACTTTATTGTAAACAAAGTATGACCAGGTGCTTCAAGGATATTACTCTACATGTTAGAATTCTAATGAGATTAGCTTTGTTTTAGCTGTAGGATTCTAAAGTGATTAGCTCTCTTTTTTAGCTATAGAGTTCTAACTAGTTTACATTACTATTCCTAAGATAAATCTTATCCTTATCCTATAATCTCTCAAATTGTGAGAGTTTTATGGCTTTAGTTCATTATCATTGTAAGCCTATATAAAAGCAATTTGACTTCAATAAAAGTATGTGATTTTGATCCAAGTTTCAGCCTTTAGTATTCTTCAGGAATTCTACTGATTTTTGTTCTATTCTTCAATTTCCAGATTTCAATCTAAACAGTAAATGTTTAGAACACTTACTGTTTAGATCATAGAATTCCAACACTACATTGTTCAGTCCAATTGGGTTGAATTGACAAAAAGTGAAGAATGCAAGTAGATTTGGCTTTTTATTGTAGGAGCATGTTACCTGAATTTACACAAACGCCGAGTCTAAATAAACAAGATTTCCCAAATCATTTTTGTTAGAGAGTGTCAATGTTAATGTGGGAGATGGTCATGATGGCATGAAAAGAGTATTCCAGAAATGAAATTTCATGATGAAAGAGTGAGGTTATGCAAGCAAACTGCTAGTTGTCATGCAGTTTTTCATTACTCACATGAAGATTCGAAATTCTTCTTTATACTAGAATTGATCAAAATTATTTGAAAGCCATCCACCATCAACAGAAAAAAAATTCATGCAGCAAACTCCAACTAGGTTTGAGACTACGATTTGAGTATAGAGAAAAGGTAATAAGACATGCAACTGTTGACGACGATTTCAACAATATGAGTTTTAACCGGAAGTTCATGTCCAAAAAGTAATTGCAATGTAAATAAATGTTTACCTCGTCAGACAGTCTTGCATTTTCAGCTACCAGTAGCTTCTCCTGAAACGTACATAAAGGACATGGAACATAGAATTGACAATTAGCAAAACACTCTTTGAAAAATCTTATCTACTACATCATCCTTTGGTCGCAAGGAATTCCAGGGAGAGGAAAAGGGAAAGCACCAAGTTCCTTTACTGAGGCTTAACATGGACTCACAACCTTTGATTTTATTATTCACAAGTTCTTGGCATAAAAACAGAATTGACTAGTTACCTTTTGTTTTAGTTGCTCAATCTGTTCTATGAAAACCTGATTCTGAACATAGACAAAGAATAAGCACGTTAGCTAGGCTATCAGCTGAAAATGACTTGAGGCATAAACAAAGGGCCAATGGCATTTATGGCCAAACCTTTCTCGCACGGATGGTGCATACACTCCTCTCTAGCTGTTGTTCGATCTGTTGTAGTTCTTCAATGGTGCATGATCCCAAACATTCTCCCAGTAGCTTTCTGAGACATTTTAAAATTCACTTTAAGACATTTACTTATCATATTGAATTCCAACGGAAAATCAATTCGTCAAACTAAACTATAAGCATAAAAGGTTAAAACTAGTCTTTCGAACCGTTTTGAATCTTCAAGAAGCTCTATCTTCTTTATCATGCTTGCTGCTTCTTCCTTCAGTTGCTGCAATTCCAAATTCTTGTGCATCAGAAAATTAAGTAAAACCAAAAAATATGTTGGAAACAAAAGAGGCCAAAAGAAGAAAAGAAAAGCAATGTATACAATGTTGGAATTAATTTTGAAATCAAGATGTTTTCTAAGTTTTATTAGGTGCTTCCTAGATATATTTATAGCTATTAAAAATATATTTATCTTTTTAAGTCTTTTAAAATATCATAGATTAGTATAAATTTTTAAATTGTTTCCAGTATTGTATTAAAAAATAAGTCTATAGAAACTTCCTCTCATTTGAGAGTAACATAATGTAAGAGTAATCTGCCTCCCCTCACCCCATTGTTATTTCATATATAATTTTAGAACTAGCTAGTTTAATATAGTGAGCGTTTAGAATGACTAGAGCATGTGTAAAAGAAAAGGAGAAATCTCAAAATAGAGTTGAAAGACAAGTGACGTCCAAAGAAAAATAAGGATCAAGATGATAGAACCCAGCAAGAAAATTGAAAATTTGCATCAAGAGAGTGATAGAAGAAGCCTAGAAAAAGCTTAGAGCAAGCTAACAACTCTTTGCGAAAGAGCATAATGCACAAAGAAAATCACACATGAAAAGAGAAAAGTGAGATCTTCTCAAGATGAAAATAAGAGATCTAGAAAATGATGGCAGCAAGCTGATGCAGCTACAGTGGACAAGCCAAGAAAATTGTAACAAGAACAAATGGTTTGGAATTGAAAGGAGAATGTTGGAATTAATTTTGAAATCAATGGGATTTTTAGTCATCCCAGTGTCTCCTAGCTAGATGTATATATATATATTTCTCTTTTTAAATATCTTGAATTATCATAGACTAGTATAAATGTGTTCAAATATTGTAGTTAAATCGAAATCCATACAGACTTCCTTTCATAACTTAATATAAGAGTTCCCTTCTCATCTTCTCTCGTTATTTCTAACATGCATTTCAAGTAGTTTTATTCAAAAACATGCAAATGCACATGGATAGTTAAAAATGCCGAAACAGCTAAATCTATTATGCATTTGTAAGCTCAATAGATTCAAAACCAATAACATGCATATCCCCTCGAATTTCAAGCATGATATGCAACTGGGAATTTTGGGCGCATGATGTGTCATCTATTCTAGAGCTTTCTGTGCTATGAACACAACAGTAAAAGAGCTGTTAATGCATGGACATTTCTGAATAAGAACTAAAAGCGAGGTCAACTTATTTTATGATAAGAACTTTTTCAAAACATTATTCTTCAACTAATGTTCGTTAGTTTGAAACATTAATATGATTAAAGAAGATTATGGATGGAGAAAAAAAAACTGATCTTAAAAAACTTTGGCTGTCTTGTTTTGTGAAACTTAAAACTCTTTATTCCATATTAAAAAAAAATATAAGATTTCCCTTAGTTTATATGATGAAAAGTTCATGAATAAATCAATATAAAATAACTTCGGGTTCAAGTCAAAGGTGCTTTGCTGGGCCTGAAATTTTTTAGACTACTTTGAGCTTGTATTTGGATTTATTATAAAATAATTATTAGAATCATAAGAAAATAATTTGACCAGCTGATTTAGTTTGTCAAGCCCATAAACATAGAGTGTGAACAATCTTCATCTTTAACCTAATTTTTTCATTTAATAAAAAAAACAGATTTTACAGTTAAAAACAACAAGTTAATTTTGTTTTATAAATAGGTAATTACCAGAATCAATTCTAACTTAATTATGGTTTCAAAATCCACTGTAAATTAGCACCTAAAAAAGTGTTTTGCATGGATTCTGAGATTCTTTCTTGCCTCAGTTTTCAAATTACCTTCATCGGTTTTAAGCTCAGGTTTTTTCCATTGTTTTTCTTGTATACTAGAGCTTAGGTTATGCTATATTGTAGAGAGATTTTCGGTTATATTTTCTAGAGTTCTTGGACCTTGTCTAGTAGTGCAACTAAACAAGTTAGTATTGTTGAAATTCCATAAGGTTGATTGCATTCAATCTTTTTGCACCTAAAGATGAACACTAAAATTTTAAAGACAAATAATTAAACATTGACAGTAACTATTTTCCATCCAAATTATATTCAAAGTGATACTAAACAGTCAATCTTAAATTCATGCTACTTTGATCTTATGTTTATATATGATTTATATACTTTACCTTGTAGTTAAATTAAACTCACTTTTAAGATCTTGTTTTTCTTCAACACTGGAGCTTAGCTTAGCTTAGCTTATGTTATATTGCAGGGAGATTTTCAGTTGTATTTTATAGAATTGGTGAACCTTGTCTAGAATTTGAGTTGTTAAAATCCTGGAAGATTCATTGCAATCACTTCTGTTAGCTTTATCTTTATACTCTCTGCTGGGTGTTTTGATCATTAATGAATATATGAAAACCTGTGGATTGTTATAAGTGTCTGTGTGTGTGTGTCTGTAGGGTTTAATTGATAGAGGAGGAAAGAAGGATAACCAGCATGTTCTGTTCAACAGGCTGCTTGTTCTTGTTGTTTTCTTTCACATGCCTTCGATAGCGTTCAATGGTCCCCTGCATGCTGCAGTCAACGACAAAGGAAATGAATACAAGTTTTAATTTTCATCGAAAACAACATGAAAATGAAATGAATGAGTAGAATGATAAAATGCATTCTAAATGCATGCTTGCGTGCTTCATAAAATGGCAGCGAGGGTAGAATGCCAGGTCTCTTCAGGCTGCATTGATTATAATTTAGTTGAAAAAAACAATATCCTGATATCATGCAAGAAAACACTTCTATCTGTCATCGCCAATTCTCTTCAGGTTTTAACTTCCCTTTGCCAGGCTGCATTGATTATAATTTAGTCGCTATATATAGTTTCTTTAACTTTTTTTACTGAATTTTATGATAACAAATATAAACAATTATAAAATTAAGCATAGATGATTCACAACCAAATGTTTATTTGAGATTAAAATGATTTTATAAAATAAATTCAAAATCAAGCAAATATTTAATGAGAAAATTAAAAAAAAAATCACCTCCTTCACTGTTCATACTATTCATATGAACAGTAAAGGATATGGGTTGTAACCCCGCCTCATTTGAAGGTATTAGGCAATTCTTATCCCAGTCTTTTGTGTTAATCTGATGCTGACAGCCAATAAAAGGAGACCGAAAATTACCCAGCCAAAAAATAAAAGGCAACTAATATCTTAAACCCATAAATAGTGCCTAAAATTATCTTTAACCCATAATTACAAATAACTTATTTGTATTTTTTTTTATCACCATCTAAAAATTATTTATTTAGATGATGCTTAATGGATGTCTTGAGAGCACTCGTTAGCTTTTTCTTTATTGCAAATAAGATCGTTGTATACTATGACTGATTTCATATATAATTGAACAATACTTTAATATGTCTCTATATTTTTAATTGTATCTAACATATCCCTATATGATATTTAATTCTCCAATATGTTTTTTTTCCATCCAAATTAATGGGGGTTTTCAAGATCTCAAAAATACATTTATGATATGCTAATAGATTCTCATAATATTTTAAAGAATTTCATAATTTACTTAACTATTAAAATTACAAGGAATAAAGATTTTATTAAAAAAGAAAAATAAAGCTATACCCTTGCAAAACTCAAAGGCGTTTTAGAATAAAAGATTCACTTTTATCAATTTGGATGGAGAAACTTGATAAAAAAAAAATAGTGAAAAGATATTATAATAAGCACAACTACAAATATATGAAGAGATTAGAGACTTTTCCTATATGAAGATCTGTTAAGTCATTCATCTATTCAATTCCTAGTTTTTTTTTCAACATCAAGATATTGTGCTTATTTTTTTATGAACAATTTTAAAAATTAAATCTATTTTTAAAAACAAGAATAAACAACTTTTGATTTTCAAGTTTTGTTTTATATTTTAAAGGCATCACAATACTATCACAACTCTACACAACCGTTGCGCTATTCTCCTCCTAACTTCATTATCATCACTACTATTATTATCTTTGAAGCGCTAGCATCCTTATCTTTAATAGTAGCACCACTACCATCATCATTCTTTTTGTCACTTCATCACCATTGCGCTCATCCCTAGCACCACAACAAGTGTTATTGTTAGCTTTATCATTGCCATTATTGCTATCATAATCGATAAATTCGTAGTGTTGACGAGTGCAACCATATGGTACACACCAATATACTCTAATCATTATGATCATCATTACTAACTTCATTTGTCATTAACGAAATAATCATCATTATCCACTTAGCAATTACCATTATTAGCCCCATTGTTAAATTTTTATGCTTTAGCTTTAAGTGGAGTTTTGTTACTAAACATGACACTTTCTTCTACAAAATGTGATTTTTTGAAGAGAAAAAAAACCCTGTGAATATAAAACTTTTGCATTTAGTTGACAACAAAATCACTTTTATGTTTGTTTATTAAAAATCTAAACATATTTAAGCATAAAATACCATCACACCCTTGCTGTTACTATAATTTATAGTGAAGTCAACAAAATGTATAAGAACTCGAGTATTTGGAGGTCAGAGATTTCTATACATAAAAAATTTATATCCTCGACCAGAAAGAATGTAGAATTTCTTAGGATTGGAAAGCATTTGCAATGATCATAAGAAAATTAAAATGAAAGTTTTTTTTTAAAAAAATCGAGATTTAAAATTATTCTTCACTTATTCCCTTGATTGTGTTAATTAGAATTTGGTTATTGCTGTTTTATTTTAAAGCATTGTTGTGGATTGTGTTCTCTCTAAACTTATTATTTAAAGAATGATAGATTCTTCAAAAAACTATATCTCTAAGACAAATCACCAATCATAAAATCTCTATTACTTCCTCCATTCCATGAAATAAACATCACCCCATGGTGAAATTCTAACTAAGGCATTTCACCACGATAACACAGATTTTGATAACTTGTACATGACAAAGGCTAATAATTAGTTGTCCTCAACAATGTTTTTGGTAGTGAGGATCAAAGGTAGGCAAGAATTGTTGAGTAAAAGCTAAAAATGGATAAAACTTAGATTAAAAATAAATAAATCCATTCAATCACTTGGTTAATTGGCTTGGGGTAATTGTTAGAGAATAAAATAAATAATATTCTAGAGTCTCACCTATCAATTTAAACTTGTAGGTGATATGGTTCATTGACAGTAATAAGAGGAAAGATTCACATAAAAGGTGAAAAATAGGAAAATGAATTTCTTACTGTTATATGTTTGAAAAACAAAACAAAAAAAAATGGGATCATGGAAAGAAGATGTGATCCTTCAATAATTTTTTTGAGCTCTAAATTAATCATGCACCAGAGAATTTGAGCACCCTTTCTATGCTTCTATTTTGTCCAAGGTTGTTAATTCCGTTTCGTTCCAGTCGGAACGTTCCGTACCATTAAGAAAACCGAGACAAAACGGCATCGTTTTCGTCTCGGTTTGAATTCCAGCCCGTTCCGGAAGTTCCAGCCAAATTCCGGCCGGAACGTCTCGGTACCGTTCCAGGTGTGCCATTCCTCTTTTTTTTTTTTTTTAGATTATGATTAAAATTATTTTGATTAACCTATGGTTGTGTTTCTAATTTTGAGATTAAGTTTGTTTGATTTTGTGTTTGTATTGTATAATTTAAAGTTAATTTATCTTGAATTTTAATTATACTTGTTAAATTAATATTTTAATTTTATATATATATATATATATATATATATATTTATATATTTATATATATATATATATATATATATATATATATTATATGAAACGCTTTTAAACTAGATTACGTTCCGTACCAATAGAAAACCCGGAACGGTATTGACAACCTTGGTTTTGTCCATCCCTCTCCTTTTCATTCTAAGAATTCAAATTAAAAGGAAGGATGCATGAATTATTATTTGTTATTTAACATAAAATAAAATATTAGTTACATTTTACAACCTATCCATAAAAATTCAAATTAAAAATAATAACATGGGCAGCAAACAAAATCGAATCAAGAGGTCTTTAAAAATCTGAAACCAAATTCTATTATCCATTCTCCCAATAATAAACTCGATAAAAAAAAAATAACTGTTGAGATCCATCGAAAATGTAACTTAAAATCACTGTAATGGACTCTTTTTCTTCCTGTTTCTGTAGAAATGGCAGGATATGAAAATCATATCACTCGGTAGCTCATACTAATTTCCTTTCGAAAGAACTAGAAACATTTGAGTGAGTATGCGTGGGTGCTCTATTCCTCCACATTTGCTAGGCACCTTTGTACATGAGCAGACTCCAAGTCTATTAATATTGTGAAAGTGTATACTCACGTTTCCCTTAGGTTTTTCTTTCTCTAAGCACACTAAAAAGTATAGATACCATAATTTATTAAAAAAAAAAAGGCAGCAGTTTGGAGTTTTTCTTCTACAATCTATCAACAGTATATTTTTAACTAAACTAGAAGCATGAACTTGATTTTAGCATGCCTCCGAGATAGTTAGAAGATACAACCTAATTGACTACAAAACCTTGATATAGATGGTAATTTCATCCAAATCCATTCAAACCGGTCCAAATAGATGAGGTTTCTTATATAGTTATTTTATTTGAAAGATAATGGATAAAATACGAATATTTTCTAAACATAATCCTATAAATGTATTTGTATTATACAGATTCGCGCACAAAATATCCATGTTATTTTGAATACAATACAACATGTACATATCAATATTGACATAATATACATGTGTGTGTAGCATTTATAATTTCATCATTTAATGTATACATACATTTCTCAAATACATATATTTATTTTATATTATATTGAATAATAATTGGCACTCTAATGATAACGGATACTAAAAATCAATAGATACAAGAAAAATATATAAATTTCTTAACTATTAGAGAGACAATAGTAGAAACCTCGATCCGTGAATAATCATTAGCATTGCCAGGCATGAATATACTCATTCTCACCTTCATATGAATCCCTGGTACTTCTTCTTCTTATCCACTCTTCTTATGTTTTTGCTTCCAGATTATTCCAAGTGATATTTCATTTCTTTTCTTTGACTCGTGAATGACTAATTTCTAACTTGGCATAGGAGCTAGCTAGTTACCTAAAGGAGTGTCCGTATTTTCACTTTGTTTTTTTATTACTATTAATATTTATTCACAAAGGACAGGCTTCAACTTGAAATATCACATCCTTACAAATTGAGCTACAAGTTCATCGTTGGTATTTTTTCACTTTCAGTGATGAAAAAAATTTGAAGTTTTTTTATTTCTCAGGTACTGTACTTTAATCTGATGTGCAGGAAACTACTGTAGTAATTATCATCTGTAGTGGTAGTACACCAAAGTACTCTACCATCATTTGGGCTAATTAAACTACTGAAGATGATATGGATCACCATACTCAGATCCTCATTTGGGCATTTCAGGTTTCTTTCAGGTTCATATGCGTACAGAAGTGGGATTTATAACACAAGAAGTTCAAAACCCAGAGGAAAAAATTATTGGAACGGGCAAAGGTAGCAGAAATTTAATCACTGGGATCATAATAGAGGATAACATGAGAATATCCAAGGCCAGCGAGGATCACTATATGTGCTTCTGTGTGTACATGTGCCTGACTTGTTTATGCCTCAGATAGAGAGAGGCATACACTAAGTAAGATCATGCACAGAACCCTAAGGTGCAAGAACCATGCCCTCTTGGTCCATGGAAAGGGGGGGGGGGGGGGGGGATGCAAGAAATCAAAAGCTTGGATGACTTAAAGAGGAGGTTTGATCGAATCAAAAGAGTCAAATACGAATTAATTCTATCTGTATAAATCATGGAAGGAAAGATGGAAAGTAGTGCAAAAGATGATACCTTGAGCTTGCAAATTCATAGAGCTTTCCTCTAGGCGAGAAGACAATAAGGGCAACCTCAGCATCACAAAGAACTGATAATTCAAATGCCTTCTTCAGCAGCCCATTTCTCCGCTTGGAGAAGGTAACTTGCCTGCTTGTAGCGTTCTCTATGCGCCTCATCTGTGTCTTCCCTCTCACCATCTCTCTACACCTTCACAGAAAGGCGAAGGTCAATACATATAATTGAAAAGCACTAGGCATGATTTATAGATTTTGTTAAATTCAAAGCTCAAAAGAGAGTGTGTGAACCAGAAAGGATTTGATTCAAAGAGAGAACGAGAAAGAAAGGGAAAACAAATAAAAACTAAGCTCACCAAATAGACTACACCCAGCAGAAAAGGTTTCTCCTTTCCAGGTAAGAAAGCGGAGGGAAACAAGAATCTGAGCCTTGGGGAGCAAACTGAGATTTGAAGAAGCAACTGTTTTGATGGATTGATTTAAGGATGCAAGAGAGTAAATGCTACTGAGGAGATGTAATTAATCAAAAACTGGTTTTCAAGGAGACAAAGGAACAGGCAGGACCTCGATGAAAATGAGAGAAATTTACCAAATAGGCAATAAACCCACGAGAGCTTTAATCATGAAATGGAGGGTAAAAGCCAGAAAAGGAAGCTAGCTTAGGAAATCTGAGGATGAAAAGCAATACCCAAAAACAGTCAAATAAGATTTTTTTTACTGATACAAGTGATCTGTTCAAAAATCCAAGTGCAAGCCAAACCACAAGGCCTGTGCTCTTCAATTCATACAGCACGATGGTGGTGTAAAAAAAAAAGGGAGTGATCAGAGGGGAGATTTGGAAAATCTTACCAAAGTGGCAAGGAACCTAGAGAGAGGAGAGGGTCTGTGCCAGAGGAGAGACTGGAAAGGAATAAAGATGACCAAAAAGGGAACACAGCTTGTTGAAACCAGAAAGATATGTCTAGATAGCTAAGAAGTTGTTGCTGCAGCTCTTCTTTTTTTTTTCTTTTTTTTTTTTTGTCTTTTTAATTGGCACCCGAGCTCCCTTTTTTAGTCACACAACCACCATAGACCTCACACAAACAAGAACCTTTCCTTATTGATCATTGTTCTATCTTTGTCAAGGTTCCTCAGACACACCGATAAAGAGTAAATCAGCTACAAATAGATAAACCTTAAAAATATACATCTACAGTGGAGCTATTTTTTATATCAATTTTAACCATCAGACATTAAAGACGTCCCTTTATTTTTATCCATCTGCTCGGGAGCTCGTAGATTTGGCTCCAGATCATGTCACATGGTGGTATTATTTAAGTTTTATCAGATAAATAAACACATTATTCAGACCCTTTTCCCGTGCTGGTTTGCGAACGCCAAAAGGAGGGGAAAAGGGCCGAGAAAGACAGGAAATTGAAGAGGGTTCTTGAAATTTTCATGGAGGTATTTTGTAATCGGTGAAAAGGGCACGGATAGGTGAGGGCCACAGATGAGGGGGTCGGAGCTCTTGTAATTTACTTTTGCTGCAATTAAAAGGGAAAGGGTGCATCCACAGTACAATGTTAGAAACATATCAACATCAGTCCGTACAACTACGTACGTGTGAGCCAATGAGGATACGAAAACGCATTGGTGAGTGATTATTTCATTTATTGTTTTTATTTTCGCCAAACCCGAATAGGCTCTGCTTTCACGTGGAAATCGGGACCATGCCTCTTGCCTTGTATGGCGCGTCAAGGTCATGCATCGTACGGGGGGGTGGGAACGCTAAATAAAAAAACATAATATAATTTGAAAGTACACGCGCCTCTCGTAGAACTTGTTAGGGAAATGACGTGTTTAATGTTGTTCTTTATAGACAATTAATTCTCCATTGAATCTTAACGATAATACATTTTAATAAATCTTGAATAACATGTTTTTTTATAAATTAAATACAGAAAATATAATATCTACGTGGCTTATCATGTCAAGTGGTCTACAGCTAACATTTTACTGTAAATCTCCTTCCTATCCACAATTTTTTTTTTATTTCCTTGAATGAATAAAAATATATTTTTGAAACCCCATCAATGTCTAATCAGCTACTCAAATCAAATCTTAATTTTCGGAGAAAATAAACAAAAAAAAACTTTACAACAAAATTTTGATTTTTGATAAAATATTTTTTTATATTTTAAAATTATATTTCATGTGCTGATATTAAAAAATAATTTTTTAAAAAATAAAAAAAATATTTTAATATATTTATAAATAAAAAACATTTTAAAAAATAAAGTCAACCGGACTCTCAAACAACCATTGTGTTTTGTATAGCTTTTATAGTTATGGTTTTAAAAATAAAATTTATAGCTTCTAGTTTTTAATTAAATAATATTTCAAACAATAGTTCTTAAGAAGACCCTTGTCAATTATTGTGATATTTATTGGTTAGTTAAATAGTTTAAATTTATATACACACCATGGTATAGAAATAGATGTAGCTCTGTCTCTATCTCTTATATGTTTTTCCATGTCCACTTGAATAAGCTAAGTGTTTATTTTGTATTATGGTGTAATTTATTTTTAAAAAATATTATTTATTTATTTATTTTTACATCGCACATCAAATAATTAGTATCATTTTATATATATATATATATTATTATTTTTATCACCATGCCAATGAGTGCTGAACAGCTAACTATTTTCATTAAATTTAACAAACAAACTGGAATTCAACCAACAACCACTCTCAACTAATATAACTATTACAGAGCACACGTGTTTTCCAAGATAAACTATTTATTCCTTTAGCCCATCGTATGTCGACACCTGTCAGAGTTTTATGCCATTTACGTTCATTTTCTTTATACTTTTCCGGGGTGGGGTTCAGTTCAGTCTTGACTGAGGAAATTGAGGAGTGGTGTGTCTGTGCGCCCATGGACCCGCGCGTGCTCGGTCCTACTTATTATTATTATTATTATTATTATTTTATATCTCCCAGTAAAATATTTATAATGGTCCTGTGGTTCAGATCAGGGACATGAAGATCTAGATGCCATATATCACGTCATCCCCCACGCCATTTGGTGACTTAAGCCTAACCCACCCATCCTTTTCTCTCATTCTCTCGTGGAATATTGATACTATTATTTTTATTTTATTGAGTTATTAGGTTAAGCCCACGCTGGACCTTCTATTTTTGTTATTTGGTTTAAATATTATATTTATTATAATCGTATTATTATTGTTTTTTATCAAGGTTTTAATTTTTAATTTACTTATTTTGAGTATATAAAAAATAAAGCTCATTGACTAGTGTCCAGTGAAAAGATCATAAGCTTTAATCACGCCCCTTTAAATCTTGACACTCACTCTGGCATCTGGATTGTTTTGTTCACGTCTAAATGTCATGGAATTTTTATGAAATTCAGGAGAATATTTTATTTACGAAGAAAATTGATGGCTGGGATCAACGAGATTGTTGGCTATTGCTGAAGGAGTGGTATATTATAGCCTAGCTTTGTTCCTAGCCCTGGACAGAGTAGCTCATTAATTTTTACAAATTATTTATCTCAGCTTTTAATGTATTATCGATTCAGCTTTCACGTGAAATTCCCAGTCAGCCTCCAAACAGAAAGGGTAATGGCTACTGACACAGCCAACTAGTCTATTGGCACAACCTTTTGTAATTTAGATGACCAATATGACCTTTTTGCTCTTCTTCTGTCAATGATTCTACCCTGCTATCGAAGGGCAAAAAAATCACTGCTCAGAAGAGAAGAGAAGGCTTCTCCCTCCTCCGTATATTATCTCGAGCATTTCAAATTTGTTGCCCTTCCATCACCAACCCTAACCCATTTTCATCTTCTTCTTGATTTTCTGAAATCTTGCAGCTCTTGGGTCTGGATGCAAAGTCTGGATGCAAGACTGTCTACAAATTAAGGTTTTTGGCCGCGACCATCTTCTTAAATAACACTGAAAGACACGGTTAACACCAAGAATCCCATCAAAATGATGCTTTTGGATGGGAATTACAGGTTGAACCAGCAGGATGAACGTACGGTGCAGCTGCATTTTCAAACAGGCACTTATCAGGGGGAGCATTTATTGGTAAACAAGTGGTTCCTTTTGCTCTGGTTATAGTTTTAAATTAAATATACATGGGCCATCCATTGTGTCGTCGCCTGCAGCTACCCAGATTCAAAACGCAGTATTTTTATGGCGGACGGCCAGGATAAAAGACAGAAAAATGAGGTGTTTGGGAGTGTGATTACTGTTGTTTTTTAAAGTGTTTTTCATGTCGAAATATATTAAAATAATATTTTTTTTATTTTTTTAAAATCATTTTTTATATCAGCACATCAAAATAATCTAAAAACACCAAAATATACTCATTTAAAATAAAAATATATGTATGACAAAAACAACCAAATACAAGTTTAGCCGCAATGAGCACTTAATAGCTTTGCAGTTACCATATTTGATGAACACATGGAAAAACTTTAGGTAAATTTAGCTTAGCCAAGTTTTTTTGATGGATAATCCTGGCAGCAAGTTCCCTGAAGGAAAAAAAAAACTAGTGTTTGAAACTCAAATTATATGTTAATAACACGTTTAAAACTTATCCATATCAATATGAATGAGAGCTGTAAATTGTGAAATCAGTGAATTTATGATGAAATAATAAAGAAATTGGGGGGCTAGAGAAGCCTGGGGGTGGTAAGCCTTTGATAGATGATGAATAGTGATGTATTCATCATAGCTCTCGTACAATATGTTATCAATGATGTGAATAATAATTATAGATGATATATATTATTTTAGATAATGGTTATGATTTCATAATCACTTGGAAATTTAGTTTAACTACGGGAATTGTTAGGTGAAAGATAAGAATTGATTGTATTATGTGCATGGCATGCTTGCTTGAAGGGGTGTTTTTGGAAATAGCTAATAAAAGAATTTGATGCTTAACGGTGTGAAGGAAGGAAAAAATTGAGAAGAGTTCCATGGCCTCTTCGATACAAGGTTCGACCAAGTAACCATGAGAGAAAGAAAGAAAGAAAATTGATTTGAATAGTACGAGAATATTATGATGAAAATGTTAAATGATTCAGTAGATTCATGTTTTTCTTCCCAGAAGGCGGACCAATAATTGTGAAGAGAGAGTTTAGTTAGTCATGTTTTAAATTAACATGGAAATCATATCGAGGTATGTTGTACAGCATAAATATAACTTAAGGAATGAGGTAAAAAAACAAAAGAAGAAGGCTTGATATGATGATCATACATGATTTTGTGATTTATGATAAAAAAAAATGATAAAAAAAGGATGTTATGGGGTGTCATAAAGGAAAAATTATTTTAATGGAATGTGAAAATATATTTTTTAATTTTATAAGGATAGTAATAATCAACGAGTAAATTGATTCATAAGAGATACCTCGGCGGCTAAACCGCTAACTCGAGATGAAGAAAGAGCTTCGAACATATCAAGTAGGTGCATAAAACCTATAAAAAAAATTAAATTATGATATTGTTAATATTGTTTAAATCTATTCTTTCATATTTGGTGTTTCTATGTAAAGTAAGAAAAAATAAATGAATAGTAGAAAGCAAGAAAGACCATGAATAGAGACTAGTGATGTCAAAAGATTTCTTGACATAGACATTTCCAAATAACAAATTAAGACACCCATAAAGGCTTGATTAATTATGGTAGAATATGATAACTAACTATATCAAAGGGTCACATTAATATCAATAATATATTTTTTATCTTGATTAGTCGATCTCGGGTAAAAGAGACTACATATGCTAGCTCGTTTATTAGAATCGGCATAACCTTGATTATGGAGAGAATAAAAAGAAACTTCATTAACTATTTATTAGCTCAAAAGTAATCTTGGTTTGGTTTTGGTTTAACCTGGTCAAATTGAACCCGGAAAGAGAACTTTGTAACTTGAAGAAGTACTCACAAGCTTGACCAAATAAAAAACCCAGTCTCGAAGAAGTAGTTCCATACTCGGCAAGGAAAGTGTCCAAACCTAGACATGGAAGTAACAGGAATTGAAAAGGTATTTGATAATTACAAAAGTATGTTTGGTTTGACCACAATCGAACCAACCCGCTATTATATGGTCGAACCTAAGAACAGGGTTTGTTGTTCTTAGTGCTCAAACCGAGCTGATATATTTTTCTTTTGTGGTGAAGATGATTTTAAATGTATTCAGGTAGGTCAAGTCGTAATCCTTATGACCTTGCTGTCTCTTAGCTAGCAATCTCTTAGCTGGCTCCTATATATGACCTTGCTGTCAAGTTCCAAGCCTGTTGGATAATCACCTCCAGGAAGCAGGTAATAAATTTTGCCTGACTCGAGAAATCAACGCTGCGCACTTCAAACCTGTCACTATATATGCCTCCACTATACTATATTATTATTCTCGCGATATGTCGCCGATTAATTTTTAGTAAAACGATTGATTGCTGCAGGGAAAAACCAGGCAGTCCCGTTGATTACATGTTAATGAGAGTCTCTCTCTCTCTCTCTCCCTCTCTCTCTCATGTTATTGTACTCGAAGGAATTGAAAATGCATATTGATTTTTATTTTCCGTTGGCAAATAACTCTCTCCCGGCCCCTTTCATAATCTCTTCCATGTCCCACATGAAAAATGAATTCTGTACGGGAAAGATAAATGCAGGGGCAGTCCAAACATAGCCAATAAATTCTTAGCCATCCAGCATTTAGACCAAACATACGAGAGAGGGTGTAAACTTTATACCAGTTACAAAGGGAATTCAGAACTTTGATGACGCCTAACGAGCTAATAAATTCACAAATTCTTTAGTAAATTTTCGTAGCTGCTTAAGAAGAACAAGAGGCATAGAGAATAAACAAATGAATTGAAGAGTTTTTTTATTACAAAAATGTTTGGATAAGTTGACCATATTGTATACAGAAAAGAAAATTTGTTTATAACCCTTGGTGGGTCGCAGGTATATAGTTTTAAAAATAGAGTATGAGGAATATTTAATTAACATAACACAATAAAGTATTGTCCTAGTGGAATAAAATAAAATAAGTATATTGATTCCTTGCAGTTCTTGAACGATCATCCCTTAGTCTCGAATATCAGATGAATGTAGTTTCTTCACGGTGTCTCTCTAGATCCTACCCTTCCTTGCATATTAGCATGGTGCTTACTCTAGCATCCAGTGCACGTACGGATCCATTAAAAATGTTTTAAATTCGACATATATCCATACCTAGCAGCCTCGCTAGGAGTGGATAAAAGTTGATTATTTAGAGGTAGGTTTGCTTTTATGGGATTGCTTAAATGAATTCCTGTGTTGTAAGTATCGTCGTCTTTATGTTGCATCTACCTCAAATATGATTTTTTTTTAACGGAGGGAAATCGTCAACTATCCTGCGACGTCCGAGTAGAAATACAACATCCACCATGATCACATGCATATCCACCTTCCACGCTTCTCTCTCTCTCTCTCTCTCTCTCTCTCTTTTCTTCTTTCTTTTTCTTCTTCTTCTTCTAAAAACAAATCCTCATTAGACACTTGAATTCATAGCCTGCTAGGGAAAGTGATTTGTTCTTTTTTTTTGTATATGTTTTTTATCTTTATGATATTTTACTTATTCATTGAACTTGTATGATGTTCAATAAATCTATACATTACTTATAGTCCATGTAAATTGTTTCAGATATACCAATTATAAAAAAAAAATCCTCATACTACTGTGTTTTGCATGTGACTATGTTTTGCAAGAGTCAATATTTCAATAACAACTCAAACCATCGTCTCAGCTGTTAGATAAGTCTAGCAAATTAACCCATTGGAGTTTATGTACACACACTTTAACTCGAGCTTCTTGTTTTTTTTTACTCTTACAAAAGATCTCTAGCTATGCATTGTAGATGGGTACACCTCCAATTTCTTGATTTTAATTCACTCGTCTTCGTCCCATTTAAAGTTGAAATTCGAATGATAATTATATAAATTCCAAATCCGAAATTACATGGTGATTTTATGGTATTCACGAAGTAATTAGTCACAACTTATTAGTTATTTTTTAAGATCTATTTTTATATAATATTTATAAGATATAGCTAGAAAAGATAAATCTTAAGCTGTAATTTTTTTATTAATCATTAATTTTACATTTTCTTTTCTCTGTGTGTTTGTCTCTATCTTTAAAGTAAATCTCATAAATTAATTAATAGAATATCTCTAGTTATTTCTTAAATATTATAAAAAATTCTCAAAAGTACATGTAGAAACACAAACTATTTAAAAACAATATACTTTTAATACCACTACTATTAGACTACCAATATTATTAAGTAAATTCAGCCCACTTCTACATGATAAAAAAAAAATATCAGAATTTTTTTTTAAAAAGAAAGTTATTTCTTTTAAATATACTATTTATATATAAGTAATCATTTTTTCATTTTTTTTCTTATTTGTACAACATTAAAATCAATGAATAATATAAAATAAGTCATTTCAATCACCCATAAACTTTATATTATTAATTAAATCAGCACTTCATTTGACCCTCAAACTCTATAAAGACTACAAACAAGCTAATAAGAAATAAAAAGGTATTAAAATCCAAAAATAATTAAATCACGTCAAAATTAATAAAATGATTTCTTAGTTAAGTTCTTATGGGTTTTTTGTTTTAAAGTATAGAATTAATGTACATGCTGTTAATTTTTATTCATGTCACATATATAATTGAAAATGACCATGTTTAAAAAGAGATTCTTAGCAAGTCAACAGCAAGGAAGGAAGTGGTTCTGGCAGCGATGGCTCCTGAGATTTGGCAAATCCTCGCCGTCGGGGGGGACCAATGGCTCATGCCAACAGAATCACGTGAACGAAAATAACGGGCACCTAGAAGGGCTTGTCGAATTCGTGCTCGATTAAGATTCTTGTTGAAGTTATTTTGTAAGGTGTTTTTTATTTAAAATTATATTGAATTTTTTTTTAATATTATGAAAATGATCTAAAAATAATATTTTTTAATTTAAAATAAAAAATAAAAAATATTTTTTTAAAATACAATACAAACTAATTAGAAGCTTTTATACAATGGCCAATACAGCTTCAGGATTATATATTCCTAGATACAAGTACCGCATAGAAGATTCAAATTAATAATATGTTTGTTTTAATAATATAAGTGCCTTTTTTTTGTTCACGTAAGACTTCAATATACTAAAAAGCTATTTAAAATAATTAATTATATTTTAACACTACTTAATTAATTTGACAAGTCTAAAAATAACTCGAGCAATTCTTAATTAACTTAATATTAAAATATAAAATTAAAAAAACAGCATATAAACTCATCAAAAACCAATAATAGTTAGAAAATCTCAGATGGTGGAAGAGTGGGCCAGAGTGGACAATGGGTGACAAGCTCCTTGCTTTTTCACGTGATGATGCCTTTTTAAAGCTTAAAATCCAGATAAGGTGTTGTTTGTTTTTACAGGGACTACACATTCCTCTCGGCCCAGCTCCAAAGAGCAGAAATCCACCGCTCAAAAACAAAAGAATGGAGTTCCGACGGAATCTCACGTCAGTGAGAAACATTGAAAGAAGATTGGATTGAAGGCAGGCAAACCCTAACCCTAATTTTACGCCTACCTTCTCTTTTGAAATGGTAAGACTTTATTTTTAAATCACCATAGAATTGGTTTTATTTTATATCCGTCTCTTTAACAAAATATATATTCATCATGAAAGACTCGTTTAAATCCAGCCTTGCATGCAATAATACTGTAACTGGATCATCATCATCATTATTCATGCTTCTTTGCAAAAGAATATATTTTCTTGGGAAACCAAGTGCCAAATATTCCTCTGAAACTATATCAGATACACTTACTGTATTATTGCAACTGTAATAAGATTTTCGCTTCATTCTTGATTTTGGAAGTCCATGTCAAATCATTTTATGCATCTAAACAACATAAATGCCGACATAAAACTGCTCAAAATTACATTTCAATCAGCGTCCAATCAATTTTTTTTTTTTTTTTATGTTTAAAGTTACTTTTTATATATGATTTTAAATTATTTTATCGAGAATAATTTTTTTTTAAAAAAAAAATTATTTTTATATATTTCCAAGCAAAAAACCCTTTAAAAAATAATCTTTCGCAAACAATTAACTTTCTAGGTTAGCAAAAACCGTCCCAAATATGTGAAATAACAAAGTTTTATTACAAAATACAACGGGGTAACCTTTTATGGTTAATCAAGATTCTCCTGGGTCACAGTATAGAGTGGCAAGGTTAAAAAGAGCCCCCGCCCCTCTCACCCCTACTAACCATGAAATTCTCATCGGAACAAAACCAGGCCATCAAGGTGTACGGATTATACACAACATGAGACAACTCAACATGAAGCCTGAAACATATGCATCATACAATCTCCTCCAGGATCCCCTGATCAACTTGTGACGAGCCCTTGGGCACCAAACAAGGTTTGAAAAGTGCTATCAGCAAAGGGTTCAGTCTTAGACAAGAAAGAAAATTATCCTTGCTGACACTCCCACCGCCACCCATATCAAATATACTGAAGAGCTCATGGATCTGCGCGAGTAAACAGAGGGAGTCAGTGTTTTGTCATGAACATCTCTCTTTTTTTCGCTCAAGAACAAATAAAGATGAACAAGAAGGAAGATCTAATGCAACAAAAAATAAAAACACAAGTTTCTTTGCAAAAATTTGGTTGTGGCTAATATAATAGCCCTATGGACAAAATTCCCACAAAGAAAAGAATCCATTAACAATGAATTATAAGACAGTGCAGTAAATTACCTCGTCCTCATCATAGTCTGGGATTGCAAGTCTAATGGTATCTCCCAACTAATCAAAATACAACGGAAACCAAGAAAGTGAGCAAGGATTCTACTGAATAAAAAAATGAGGAAATTAATAGGTAAAGGAAAGAACAATATACTTCTTGTTCTGATATTTGATTACATCCACTAGTGTCACATTGAGCAAAAGCTAGTTCACAGGATTGCTGGAATAGTGGTTGCTTCATGACATGGGCTGATCCATACAAGAACTGCAAACAGCAAACAATATGATCATGTACAGCTGCATATCATGAGACAGTGAATAAAACACGGTTTTACATGATCACTTTGGGCCAGAATCTGTTAGCAAACAGAGTCACCATGATATCAATAATTGCAGCCATTCCTGCCAATCATTGCAGACGTCTAAAATAAGTCTCTTTTCCATTTGTATAGCACATAAATGTTCTCCCCATAGCCCCCTTTTGGCATTTTCTTATAGAATGTATAAAAGCAATGAGTTATCTACTGAATATCCATCACTTTACTCTTGGAAGAAATATTGGCATTTTGTATAATTTCTACAAATAATTCCAAGGAAGAAACAAAACTAGAGGATCATACATTTGGATTGCACTGGTGTTGCTCTTGGATCAAGTATTTGGTAATTCAACGAATACAAGTATTAACTCTGGCAAAAATAATAAATAATATATTTGGACCCTTATGACATTGGGTCAAACAGCAGCCAAAGGCTATGTTAGTCAGGACCCTTTTCACATTGAGTTCACAGCAGGGAAAAGACTGGTCATTGTTGTTTTGCATGTTGTCTTAAGAGCCCAACATAATGCACCACCAAAATGTCCTGACACTCTAGTGAGCCTAGTGGACGAGGTTAACAGTATTTAAGGATCCATTAGAAGTTAGATGTTGACCACTTTAATATCATGGTCTTAAGAAATTGAATTGCCAGCCACGGTGTAACTAAAACTTCTCATATCTCCAAGTTCAGAAGAAAAAAGAATAAAGAAGAGAGTTTAGGACTGAATTTGTCTAATGTGTCATAGATTCCATTCTACTAGAGAAGTTAGAAAACATTCGTTGATATGGGCACACAACTTGCAGATGTTCAGGTCTCTATGATCACAGATTGGTTGCAACTTCAAATGATAATTTAACTATAAACTCAAGAAGATGTGAAGTGCATCCACAGCAAAGATAAAAAACGAGGGAAACTTTACCTGCTTGAATGTAATTGATCCATTCTTCTCTGCATCAAGGAATCCAAATAACTGCATTCCAACAGAACTTCATTATCACTCAAGAAAGTGCAATTCCACATACATGACTATAGTTTGAAATTCAGCACTTACAGTCTGTTGCACTATAATTACATCCATTTAATTTCCTAATGAAGCAGAATTTTGCAAAAGAAAGAATTATCATGTTTTTTCTGTTAATGACTTCAATTCATGCCACAAACTGATGCAGCTATTTCTGCCATAGTCAGATAAAAAGGCAACTTTTCCAAGGTCTGTATCATAATCTATGTTGTACCATGTCCTCAAAAAATTGTAAACAAGTTTAATCACGCGGTTTAAAAAGTCAAGAAACACTCTTGCAGAAAACCAAGTCCACTAATGCCTTGTTTGTTTCAAGGAAACTGAATTCCTGGAATTCAGTTTCCTCATTTTCCAATGTTTGGTAACTATTAGGAAAATCAGTCAAAGAAAAATGTTTTCCTCCACTTTTCAGTCAACAAAAAAAAATACTTTCATCCCTAGGAAAGCGTTTTCCTCTCCTTATTCCAGGAAAACACTTTCCTTTGATAAGCCCATTGTAACGTATCTGTACCGAATGGATTCTTGGCAATAATTGATTTTTACTCGTTTTGTAATAAATAATAAGTTCAAATAAAAAAAATTGTAATTTAATCCAAAATGATGTTTCTCAATATTAAACCGATTTAAATGAATCTCTATTTAGTTATATATATATATATATATATATATATATATATATAGTATTATAGACATAATGATCGTGTGTATATAATTTTTATAGTTTTTTTTTTAATTTTATACATGTACTCGGATAATAAATATTTCAAATTCAATGAATATTTATCCAAAATATTGCCTTTACCCATTAAAAAAATATTTATCCAAAATACCCATCAACATATTTTTGTATATATTTATCTTTTAAAAAATACTTCATACAAAAAAAAACCCAAATATATAACTCTTAACATAAACTAATTTGGCTTTCTTCATATGAAAAAAAAACTTATTTTAAGCTTTTAAAATTGAAAAAAATATATATTAATAAGTTTTACTTAAAAAAAATTTCACAATCTTATTTCTCTATAATATGATATGACATATATTGTTATATTTTATAAAATAAGCTACGTATGAATATAGGATATAATAAAAAAATTCATCATTATACTTTTTAGATTTCATTTTTTTATTTTAAGTGATTAAATATTTTATATATATTAGATAAACTTGAAAAAACAATTAATTTATTAATAAATTATTTTCCAGTTCATTTTCCATAACACAAACAAACACTGGAAAGTGTTTTCCAGTTTATTTTCCATAACACTGCCAAACATCGGAATTCACTTTCCCCGGAATTCACTTTCCAAAAGGAAACCACTTTCCAGCAAACAAACGGGGCCTAAAAGATGAGATGAAAACACCTACATTAATCTATTCAAGAACCAAAGCTTATACCATCACCCCAGATAAAGACAGGGTAACCATTTTATATCAAGTATCTATTGTGTAAAAAATACATCCTTGCAAGGAAATGATAATGCCTTGCTGCTTTGGTCAATTTCCATAGCACAATATAATAATAATCATTAAATTGCTTACATGACCCGGTCAAGAAAGACAAACTAGAAAGGCACAAGTGAGAACATTAATTCAAATATTAGATCACCATTTTCTTTTATTAATTTAAGTGCCTTGCACAAAAATCTACCTTTTGGTACAACTAACCTCTTCTGAAAGTGTGCAAGCCCTCAGTCTGAAAGCCCTCAAAAAGTCATTGAATTTAACACGACCACTGTGGGAAGAAAGAGTGATTTGGAACATATATTGGCATTCACCATTGCAAAAAGAAAAGACCAATGAACTTCAATGATCATAGTCATGAATGATAAAGAGTTTCAGTGTTTTCATTTTAAAATTTAGATGCATCATCAAACTATTATAATGCTAAGCATAGCAATCAGCAATAAAAAAAAAAAAAAACACAGTTTATGAACAGCACAAATGGCATGTAGAAAAATAATGAACCGAAAGTGGTGGACAGCATAACAAGCATGGCCTTGGAGTATGACCAGAATTGAGAGACAGGTAAGAAGAGAGGCCTAGTTACATTGCTTGGGAGGAGGAGAGGCAGCCATATATATATAATAATAATCATCCCGATAGAAGGAAAAAAATAAAAATAGCAATCACCACAAGAATTTCTTAACAAAAAGAAAAAATTAGGGTGGGGGGTGGGGGGGTGGAGAGACAGGGAAGCAGGAATGCTATGTCCACCCACAATTCAAACATGGCATCCAAGCATGCAACACTACAGTTAAAGAGAGCTTGACAGTCTTCATTTTTGCCAGTGAGTTCAAGAGATTCAAGAATCCCACCAGAGGGAACTTGCAGGGAATTGAGCAGTCAAGAGTAATTAAATGCTAAAGGGTACAACTGCTTTCAAATTTTTCCTCCCATGATCCCACTTCAGTGGCCCATAACTAGTTAGGTGCCATTAAATTCAAGTACAAGATAGTATCATTCAAGCAAAAGCTAAATTAAGCAATAAATTCCTTAGTTCAGAAAACTTAATACCTGGCATCTGGGTTCATAGACAGAAACTTTTCCAGAAAGTTCACTGCTTCCAAGCCGCTTATATGAAATAACTGGTGAGCAGAATAACCACCTCATTAAAAATATAGTAAGATAAGCTCTACATAGAAGATATTAAGGAGGCAAGGTCTTTTTCAAAAGCTACATGACTTAATTTTTTACCTGTGCATTGCAGCGACTCAATGGTTTTAAAAAATACGATACATTAGAATGAAGCAACAACACACAAATACTAGCAAGTCCTAGTTGCAAAGACTCATGGTACCAGAAACATGGCCAAGAACAATTTATCTGAATAGTGCATGTGCTACTTTCAAAGTAAAAAGCAGCCACCAAGCTGTCTCTATCTCTCAAACACACAATTTAGCTCTTATACTACAATCCTAATAATGAAATATGAGAATCATCTAATCTTTCCTTTTCCCCGACAATCTTCAAGGAAATTTATCATGCATAGTTAATTACTTCTACACTACTGTAAGACCTATATCTGGAAATGAACTTGCTACTGTGTTATTTCTATGCAAGTACCACCCCGTCCTGGATACCCCAACTTGAGGTGAGAGTTTTAGTATCAAAATCACAGGTGACTTTACCAGCTTATCTGACAACACACACCCAAAGGTCTCTTGCTACAGTTGATGAAGAAGAAAATTACAACATGATCATTTAAGCATGGCCAAAAAACAAATTATTAAGAATTTGCTCCATTCAACCAAAGGGAAAAACACCCCAAAAAGTAACCCATCCATTTGCCTGGATCAAATGTATGGATTGGTTCAATCTCCTTTATTAAGGGGAAACTCAACTTTGAAGTATTTGAATCAAAATACTTACTGATTCCACCTTCGCCATTTCAACCATATAACTTGAGGGCTTCGCCTGTAAAACAATATCATAACAAAAATGAAATATCAGTGCAGACTCCGCAACCCTTTAGTTCCTCTGACAATAATGTCAACTTCATATCACAGTAAGCAAATTAATCAGAATACACATTACAGACACGAGAAACATAGGGCTGGTATGATGCAATGCTTGTTTTGACACCCATTAGCACAGACATGGTTGCTAATAAATGAGAGGGGAAAAAAATCCAGTTAAGCTCAACAGTCGCAAAGGATTTAAGATATCCAGTCTCTCAGAGTCACAAACTCAAGGTCAGGCTATTGGATCAACACACATATTTCTTTCTAAATTGTTACATTGCTAATCACCACATAAAGAAGTTATGACTTATGATGTGAGCTTAACGCTCCATACTTAAAACCATTGCGCATGTTATGTTTGGAAACAACAAGGCAGAATCAGATATTATGAGGTCAACCTTGTATCATTAATCTCTTCATTCTCTAAACAAACCAATCAACTACTTCACAATGTGGCACAAACATATGAGCAAGATAAGTTCGAAAGGCAGATGCTGGCAAAGAAATGTTATACCTGCTTCAACTCAGATGCTTTCACGAGAAGCATCAAATCACCATACGAGTGATTAGTTTGAACAACGTTGAGAGCAGATGCAATGGCATGGCTAGTCTGCATAGATTCATATTCATCAATGTATCAGCACTAACAACATCAGTGGAATGGAGAAGCATATAAGAGGACTATATCAACAAAGATCCATAATGGGCAGCAGTAGATTGAGCATTTGCATGTGCATGTAAAGAGAAATGGAAAAAAGAAAGAGGTTAATAGGTCAAAGAACTGAAAGTAAACAAAGTAGAATCAATCACTTACCCTCTTGGCAAACTGGGAAGGATTTTCTTTGCAATTATCAAGGGGTGAAACAATGGGTAGATATTCTACCTGTTCAATTAAAAAAAATATTACCAGTTATACATGTATTTATAGCTTTAAATCACCATATTACAAGGTAAGCCAGGATCATATTTAACAGGCAACAAGAAAGCACACCTCCATAAAATTGTGAAACTGTGTGAACATTCTAAACATGAGCATTCCCAGAGAAACGTCCCCCCTAACAAAAACAGCAACTATGATAAGCAAGGTAGATTAAACGCCCATTACAGATAGACAATAAGGAATTCAATGTATGAACAAAGCCCTACCACGATTGATCAAAGTGAACATGGGGATAGCGAACAATTACTGGTTGAACTGCATAACCAGGGACAAACGCTCCAAGTTGGAATGAAATGAGAACCTTTCCATTAGTTGTTGTTCCCTCAGGAAACAAAAGAACTCGAGGAAATCTACCGCACGAAGCCTTTCTCTGCATTCAGATCCTTGAAAGCACATTTCTGTATCAAATAGCTTATAAATTGATGTAAATTATTTAGATTTATTTTGCAGACCAAACATAGTATCACTACTGGATTTCTCAATTTACGGAGCTGTTAAGAGTGAATTTTAAGCTCTACAAAGACTATTAAAGATACATGTCAGACATCCAAAACAGAATAGGGCATTTACAGATTATGTACAGTTTAATGAATCTGAGCATCACACAATTTGTGCAAGTCACTATACGCTATACTGCAGGGATTTTATAAATTAAATTCAAAGAAGCAATAATTACTAAACATTACAGAAACTTTATACCTTTATTTCATTAACAGCATGCTTCCTTGATGATGGTGAAAACCTATTGACATAGATCACCTGCAAACATAGCACGACAATAAAAGTGATAATTAAAACCAAATTTAGAGAGTAAAAACAAATAAGATGAAAAACTGTCAACTGCACCTAGTGTGATTATATAATCAGATTACCTGCATTGCTCTAATAATAGTTCCAACAAAGGGCATAGCATCGTGCGACTCGGATGCAACAATTGTTGGGAAGAATTCAAAAAAATAAAAAATTGGATCAATATACGATACATGGTTAGACACGACAATCGGTGCAATTTCTCTTGGAGCAAGCTTTCCTTTTCTTTTAATCCAATGATAGCTGCAGCACCAACCACCCAAAAAAACAATCACATAATTACAGTCAAATACGTATATACAAATCAATTCTTTAAAAAATATAAAGTCATTTTTTTTCCTTCAAGTAAAGATCCACAAATTCAAAATCAAAACCCCAGCAAGCAAATAAAAAACAAATCCTTTATATCCAACAACCAAACTGATCACAAAGTTTCGAGCTTCAAAAAGAAACATACAAATATTAAAAACATTATAAAAATTAATTCAACAAACCTCCCCCGGCCCCCCAACCACCGCCAAACCCCCCGCAAAACAGCAAATCTTAATCAAACACATAAGACCAGTTCTTTAAACGATTAAACAGACCATACAGTTTCGAGTTTTACATATAAAAAAGGAGAAATTTAACATACCCAAAGGAGAATAAAATACAGCGAGTACAACCCCTAGTGACCCACATTAACCTAGACCTCCACCTGGGCATAGGAGTATGCTTATCCTTCCATCCTAGTAATGCAATTTTCGTTGCAACATACCCTATAGCCAAACAAACCCCAAAAAGCACCAATCTTACTATTGCAATTGGCAAGCATATCACAATCTTGATCACCTCATATAATCCCTCGATATTAGGTGTGTCGTTTCTAAACGGATCCAAAGTTGTTGGCGCGGGTACGAACAACCCATCTGACCCGATAAATTCAAATGGGTTGCGAGAAGAAGTATTAGGGGTACGGTTGTGGTTGTTGGATCGTTGGATGGAGGAGTCAGAATCATGAACGGTGAGGATTAGATGCGGGAGATTTGACGGTTGGGAGGAGAGGAGAGGGGATTTGAGATCATGGCCTGCCATTATTGATGGCTGGTGCGGGGTTCAGAGGGAAGGTTTTCTTTTCTTTTTTGCTAATCGGAGGAAAAAGGAACACAGAGGTGGACTGGTTGTTTGGTTCGTAAGAAAGTTAGGAGAGAGAGAGAAAGGAGGTAACTTGATTAATTAAGTATTTTTAAAATTATTTCCCACGTTGTTCCATGTGGGACCATTTTTGCCTTTTCTTTTTCTTGCAAGACCAAATTTTACTTACTAGTTAGTTATACTTTTATATTTTTTATTAATATAAATATCGGGTTAATTTATAAATTAATTCTATAAATATTAAAGTTAATAATTATGTCAGTCTCTGATAATTATATATTAATAAAAAAAAAGCTTATTATAATGAAACTTTGATGTGAACATTGTTTTACCATTAAAAAATCTCTATAGAGACAAGTATATAAACATAATAATAAATAAAAAAGACTAATAATAATGGCCGACATGAACTTCTCGCTAATTTTCCAAATTTTATTTTTTTTAAATGTCTTAATTTTCAAAGGAAAGTCGGCAAGAAAAGCCACGGCAGAAGAAGGCATCAGGAACAGGAGTGCGGAAAGTCTGGATTACGGGGCAGCCCATAGGTGGCTGTGTTGAACAGATCATGAGAGACGAACACAAGATTTTGAGTAGCTAGCCAACAAAAGAAGACCCAGATAGAAAGTATAATAGACAGACATCACACTGGCGAGTGTTCTTCGCTGCAAGCAACCAGTTTGTATGAATAACCTTTTACATGTTTTTGAGTGTGTTTGAGATTTATTTTTAATCGTGTTTTCTTTTTCTTTTTTTAAATTATTTTTTATTTTAATATATAAAAATAATTTAAAAATATTAAAAGATTAATTTAAAATAAAAATTAAAAAATTTCAATTTTTTAAAAAATATTTTTAAAATACATTATAAAACATAATATCAGATGTTATATGGTCATGAAATACTGCTACATGAACAATACTTATTTTTTGAGTACATTTATAGTTGTTTAATCATTCCATATGAATATCAAATATGGAGCACTTATGTACCTTGTGGGTTGTACAAAATCAAATATAACTTTTGCAGATAGCTTGTTGATAAGATACAATGCCAATCCCATAGACAAACTTTGAAATAAGATCAAACATATACTTGCAGAACAACTAAAATAAAAATATTTTAAAAATGATCAAATTAATAATTGACTAAATATACAAATCTATATGATCTCTTCAACTCCTATAAAAAAAGTTCACAAATAAATTATCTATTTATCTACCTATAAAGATATTGCAATTTTTTAGAAATGTATCGAACAAACATTAGTGGTTTCATTAGATCATTCAAAATTATTTGCAATCTACGAAGCAAGTAAAAAAATATACATTGTTAATATCAATTATCTAGCATGTAAAAAAAAAAATACTATAATATAAGAAATGTAGTTGATAATTTAACAAATTTATTTTCAAAGTTCCAATCAGCCTCGACTTTCAAAAGTTTATCAATAACATTGGAGTGCATCACCATAAAAATCTATCACAAGAAATTTACTTTTAAGATAAAATTAATGCAAATTATACCATTTTTCCCTTCACTTAGAACAACAAATTATACTATATATATATATCACACATGCAGGGGAAGAAGAAGAAATAGCTCTCTTGCATGAGCTGCTACAAATAACAGCTCATGCAAAGAGAATTATTTTTAGCTTGGCAAATAGCACTTTCATTGAAGTGCAAATATTGACACACACATGCTAAAAAAATAATATTTTATTCATGCCTATACATATGACATTGCCGCTGTAGTTGCCCTTAGATTTTTCTTATTAGGTGTTTTTTCACAATTTTTTAACAAGACAATTTGATATTATTATAAATAATAAAATATTCAAATATAAATCTTGAAAGTATTTATATAAAACTCTAAGTTGAATTCTAAAATATTAAAAATTATACATAAATGTTATATCTTGCTTCAAATGCTTAGGTTTTTTTTAGTGTTTGTGTTTTCCTTTGTTATGTTTTAATAAGAAATATTTTTAAGATGTTATAAAATACATAACCATATATATTGCACTCATTAGACTCTCTTAGACTTGAATTTCCTAGTATCTTTTATATTATGGTTATTGAAAAATTTACATAAAGGTATGGATTTCTCCTAAATTTTATTCTTAATATTTATTACTCATTTCTCTCTCAACTTTTATTCTTTATTTTTTAACAAGTAATGATTTATAGACAAACTTGCTGTGCGCTAACACTGATAAGATTCCACCCCGGCCTGTGGATTTCCAAAACCCGAGGTTCCACTGAGCATCGGTACGGCTCCTTGCAGCTCAGCAAACTTTTTCTAGCTTAAAAGATGGTATTTCTGCACATGAAAAGTCTGCAGCCCATCATGTGGATAAGGGGCATCAACTGATGATTTCTCCAATAAAAGCTAACAATATGAAATGGGAAAAAAACAACGCAAGAGTAAACATTGTTTTTCGGATCTAGATTTACAAGACTCCTCCAGTAATCGGTAATGGTCGGCGCACACCACTTGCATATTTTGCTCCAAAACTCTTAAATATCAACTATTAGAAATAGAGCCTGAGATACTCACATGGCAGTGATATCTCCATCTGATTCGCTCACAACCCAACCTTAATCTTAAACTACTCCCACTTCTTGTCGAGGTTTGGACATCGGGGGAAGAGAGTGGTCGCAGTAATTTAATTGTCAACCCATACAATATACACAGTGCACGGTTGCCACTACACGCTGCTGTCAAATGATAATATCATTGTTATGGTCTTTCCCCAGCTCAAACTCTTAATATTGCAGATCGGAGAGCACAGACACAAGCACGAGTCCATGAAGAAATGTAAGTTGGCGATTTACTAATGCAGCTAGGAACTACTCAGCACTGGAAGAGTCGTTACTCTTGCTGAGATCTGGTTTCATCTGAGCTTTGGGTCTCTTCGCTGCAATCCATATCGCTCTGTGGATCATCAAAACGTTGACGATCAGCAAAGAACTGTTCATCCTCATCTTCTGGAGGCTTATAGTCCTCCCCCCTCCATACCACAATCTGCTCCTTGTCAAATGTTACAAGGATACATGGAACCAGGTCCTGTGACAACAAGAACAATTTAAAATACAAAGGACAATGTTATTGAAAATAAATTTTCAGGCCAGTTTACCATCCGAAAAAACATCATTACAGCAAGATAAAAAGAAATGAAGTCAAAACTACCAAAGCCAAGTTCACATGATCTATGAAAGTGCAAGCTTGAAGGCCTGGAAACTCTAGTGATGGAAATAATTCTATGCATTGCACAATGGGTTAATCCTTCCAGATGTAACAGAATTTACAGTCATTGCAAGTTACAGTCGTTGTAGTTTGACAGCAATGTGACCCATCATTCTGCTCTGTGTTAATAGAATTTACAGCAGAAAATTAATAGCTGAATGAACAGACAAGAAAATATGAATAATACGGATGAGATTCAACAGTTTTGATTTAACAATCTCCCAATATCGTTCCATTAAGAAGTTGTGTAGAGGAATTGTGATAACCTCTACATGGTGGTCTGTGAGTTGGTTTCGAATGAATCAACTCAATGAATATAGCACAGCTGAAAGAGAGTATTTAAGCATAATTTAACACAGCACTAACATTTTTACTCGTATAATTTAACATGACACCAACCATTTTCTCTCATATAATCATTGTTGTTGTTTACAGGTTTATAGACTCTATAACATCAATATTGTGTGCTCCCTCTCAAAATACAAGTTCAATCTCGCATATAAAATGGGGTGACACATCAGATAATAGAAAGAAATGCTCAGCAAGAAAGTCTTTCCAGGAAAAAAAAGAGAGAAAAGTGTAAAGAATTCATCTAACAAATACATAAATGAAATTCCTAACGTGTAGTTTAAAGAAGCAAACATGCAGGACATCATCAATATAAAAATCTATAGATAAAACTTAGCATTAGCTGCCAAACCCAAGCAAATAACTGAATGAAATTCTTTACCCTAAGTTTGCAGCCTATTTTCTTGTAATCACTCCTGTCAAGTCCCTGGCAGTCTATTCGAACAAGCTCGCTGACGAGAAAAGCATCTCTGACCATGGGTACCAGGCTACCATAATAACCATTTCTGGCTGCAGTTGCAACTTTCAAGTTAATCACTACACAGATGCAGTACAAGTATCATGAATCAGAAAAGGGGAGAGCAATTACACAGTCTTGTTAAAGCTGGAACTGCAAGTCCTCTCTTTCTCATTTCCTTTGTCTCCTCAATGCTTAAGCCGTCAATTGTGGTTTTGATCAACCTGGGATATACAGGCTCGTGAGGTTTCCACAGCATCAATGGAATCACAGGCCTGTTCCTGGGATGATAGTTCCTGCCTCTATACAACACAAGTAGACCACAATGTCTATGAATGATCGTCCCAAAGGTTTTATCCTGTGACAGACAAGTAAAGTGGTATGACACTTTTCTTGCAAGGAATTGTATTGAAAACCATGTCGCATAAAGCTATGAAAAGCAAAAGAACAAGAATCAAGTTTAAAAAACCATCAACAAAAGGAAAAAAAGAAAACAATTCCTAGAGAAATTGTCTAAGGACAGGGGTGATGTCACTAAATTAGAGAGAGAGAAATGATACCTCAAGCTGGGTGCAGACGTTTTTCATGTTAAAAAAGGGAAAAAAAGAAAACAATTCCAAGAGAAATTGTCTAAAGACAGGGGCGATGTCACTAAATTAGAGGGAGAAAATGATACCTCAAGCTGGGTGCAGACGTTTTTCATGTTAACAGTTGGAACACCCATGCACTTAACTCTGACTACTTCATCATGTTTCCAGTGATTATGAATATCATTCAACATGTTGTGAGTTAAACCATCTCTTCCTACAAAAAACAAACAAGAAACCACACAATAAACCTGAACTAGTACAAAAAGAAAGAAATTTTCAAGAAAGATACTAAACTAATTTATTTTCCCTGGTGGGGTGAAAAGTCTAAGAGAAGATTCAGATTATTTTACACTCATAACCCTTGTTCTTTTTTCCCCAAAATTATATTGCTGACGTGACAATGGTCAAATGCATCTTTTTAAATAAAAATTTCAGAACCATCTTGTTGTGGTCCAGGTGCAAACTTGGTTGACCCTGTTCTGCATTCCAAGTGAGGTTAATGAAGAAATCTCACACCACCTTTCAAACAAAAATTTAAACATATCTATGTTTATTACCTATGCATGACCCTCAATCTCTTTCTTGTCAATAAGATATTAATTTAAATGTACTACGACAACATCCTTCCCTTTGGGTGAGAGTATGATTCACAGAGCCCAAATTCTCCTAGAACAGAAACCTTTCTAATAATCCTAGTGCTGTGCAAAGCATCAAGATTCCAATGCTCATAAGCACACAAACCACTTTCAGCCAGAGGATACACCACCACATGCTCTTGGCCCAATTTGCCATGGAAGAACAGGAAAAGAACAGTTGCGCTACTGCTGCTATTGGAAAACAACGAGCTCTAATACCTCTTTGTGGTTCTTGAGGAAGATCTTAGGGCGAGGCATCCGTGCTTGGCAGGAATAATAGCCTTAGGAGGACATCAAGTCGATGCCGCTTTTGACACAAGTTTAAGCTACCCAGTCAATGAACTACTTACACACATTATGCTCACAAAGCAGCTAAAGAAAATAAATTTGTAGTGAAAAGAACAAACTTCTACCACAGGACCCAAACGAGAAAGCAACAACTGCACAAAAAGATGCTGAATAGGGTCGAACTATCCTTTACTTGGAACTTATCAGTTATCAGTACTTCGGCTGTATTCAAGAAAACATTTTCCCGAAATCGTCATTCAGGCAACCTTCAAGGAATTCAACTCTATTTCTTACTAAAATGGACCTGTATTGTCAATTTTAATAGCATTTAATAATGCAAAAACACCAATATCAAATCCACCAATATACCCAATTAACAAATGGAATTAAACAATCCAAAAACACCACCATATACTAACCAATTAAGCACCGCTCATCAAAATAACCAGAAACAGCCACATATAGGTCGAAACCCTCAAACCCCCAAAACCCGAAACACAAATATCGCTACTATAAGTCCAAAATAGATCAAAACTTTATAAAACAAAAACAAAACGACTAAAAAGCAAATACAAAACATACCCAAATTAATTTGCCTCTTAGTTTTATTCCTCTGGCATTTGTCCGCCAAAATCTTCCTCTCTGCCTTAGTTAAAGGCTTCCCCTGAATCTTCTCTCTAATAACCGTTCTTTTCTCTTCCAAATCAGCACCCTCATCGCCCACCCCGACATCAACCGACTTCACCTTCAGGTCGACAGCCGGCGCGCAAACTCCAGTCCATGTCCGGTCCAACCGGCCCGGCCCAAAAGGTGAGTACTTGGGTTCTCTAAGCCCAATGGGCCTCGCATCTGGGCTACTCTCCGTGTAGCTAAAACGGAAATCGAATGGTAAATCGGAGCGTAAGGGTTTCCTGTTGGTTTCAAGAGAAGAAGGTGGGCGATATTCGGGTTTTTGCTTCTTTTTGTTGTTGTTGTTGGAGGTTTGGGGTTTTTCAGGGGACAAGGAAGGCGGCGGCTTGAAGCAATAAATATCGTGCAGTTTTGAGGAGGCGGTGGAGGATGAGAGGTGGCGCATGAAGAAGAAGTGTTTTTGGCCGGAGAGGCGCGTGAGGGGGGGCATGGAGGGTGTGGTTTCCTGGTCTGGTTGTTAGCAGGGGTTTAAAGGCTGGAGTTGTGTTGGGTTTTAGTTATTGTTTTGAAGTATATTAAGGATATTTTTTAAAATATTTTTTTGTTTAAATATATATTAAAATAACTTTTTTTTTATGTTTTTAAATTTAAATTTCTTTTTTATATCGTTATATTAAAATAATATTTTTTATATATTTTTAAATTTTTTTATATCATTATATTGAAATATTTAATTAATTTTTTTTTTTTTATTAAATCAAAATCTTAAATCAATTTTACAATATTTATTTAAGCTAAAAATTATTTTTAACCAAACTTATTTATAATTATTTAAACTCATTTTTATTTTAAAAAAACTTAAATCAAATTGCAAAAGTCATCAGAGATCTTTTAAAATATTTCTCAGAATTTTTTTTTCAATATGCAATGGTAAACAATTATTATTATCCATCAATGATATTCAAAAATTAAATTGTGAATTTTGTAAAAACAACATGCATTTTTTATTTATCAACATAAAGCCTAATAAATCCTGGTCTTACAAGAATACCAGTCATCATCTCTTATTCTCAAATCTCATCTCACTTTTCTTATGATTTGAAGTTTTGCTTTTTTTACCCATTTATTAGTTTGACAATGTTGTAATAATTGTTTTTCAAAGTATTTTTTATTCAGAAATAATTTTTTTATATTTTTAAAATTTATTTTTCATATCAATATATCAAAACTATAAAAAAAACACTAAAAATAATAATTAAATTTTAATTACGAGACCTTAAGCTATCTTTTATAGAATTATATTTGACCATATCCTATTTTTATTAAGTAATTTATATTTATTTTAAAAAAATTAAAATAATTTTAAACATAAAAATTCATTGAATCATAAACTAGTTAAAGCCGGCCGCTTGAATTAGTACAGGGGATAAAAAGGTCATTCCAAGTGAACTGTCTCCTTACGAAAAACATTAGGCCATATATATATCCTGGATAATGTTATCAAAATATTGAACAAGCTGACTTGCTTGACTTGGAATGTAAGGAAAAACAGGGTTCTTGGTGTGATTGGCGCTTCGTTTTCAAGCGACTTCTCCTAATTTGACAATGATTTTTTAAGGCTATGACTCATGTCTAGAGATTTCTAATTGTGAAAAACTATTTATCATTATCCACTAACCCTAATTATATCGATAGAAATGGTATGGCAGAAGCACGCTTAAACACTTCATATTTGCTGATGAGTCGTGGGCACTTCAATATAGATAGTATCACCCACAAATCTTAGTGGAGTGTAACTTTATTTTTCCAGAAGAAAGTTAATGGATAATTCTTCCCTTGAATGATGGGCTGCCGTGTATCATGGCTCATGTTGACTCATGACGTCAATCAAAATGCTTTTCTCTGATTTCTAGGCAATTGACCTGTAATTTATCCTTTATATGAAACCTGTGCGATTTGCGTTAACCAGGCAAGGGATGTTATTAAGTAATTAGATTTTATTTACCTTCAATGTTATGGTAGCATTAGGGTTTCTTTATTTTATACATGCAGAAACTCTGTTGTGCATGGGTTTTTTAGGGTTCTGGGATCTTGGAGCATATATATGAACAGAAAAGGGAGATTTTTAAGAGAGTTTCCCCGAAAGAAGCAATCCTAAAGTGAGCTATCCATGACATTGATTGGCTACAGTATGAGAGCAACGGGACTAATTTGTTTTCTTTCTTTCAAGGTTTCCCAGCCAATAACTTATCAGCCAGAACTGGAGATGTCAAGCGCACGTTTTCTGGTTCTTATCCTCATTGGAGCTTTTAAATTGTTGCTATTAATACACTAAGCTGGAAGCCCAAAAGATAGGCAGTCGAGGATTAATTAGTTACTTGACTCCAAAACCTCAATCAATCCTGCTGTCAGCATGATCTTGTCAAAGAAGAAATTAATTATCCCTTCTCTTGCAAACCTTTTAATCTTCATCTTGTTAGGTTTTGTTGCTGCAACTGAGGATGAACAGAAGGTCTAGATCGACTTATCTCTTGCTAAACAACATCCCAATGTTTTCACTTTTTAATGTGTCATTCATTTTCCAGTGCAATAATTCTGAATGCTGTTAAGTAAATGGACAGGAATTTTACGTTGTTTATCTCGGTGATCAACTCAATGTCTCCGCAGTGCAAACACACTTGGATGTTCTGCTGTCCATCAAGAGCAGGTAAGCTCGATCACTCTGAGTATATATGCAGTTAGTACAGGGCCACACGTGTCCTTTATCTTATAATTCGAGGCCAAATAACCATAGCTATGATCATATTCTATTATGATGATCATACCTGGAAATGATGATTTTATCTATGTGAAACAGTGATGCTGAAGCTAGGGAGTCCATCATATATAGCTATACAAAGATATTTAATGCATTTGCTGCAAAACTATCTAAAGCTGAAGCCAGAAAGCTATCACGTATGTGTACCACTCCTTCTGTGTATGTTACCTTCGTACTATTATAGATTCCAGTTTTAAATTATTGCTGGTGGCTTGGCGTGAATGTTCAGGCAGGGAAGAAGTTCTATCCGTGTTTCCAAATCGGTACCACAAACTCCACACAACTAAGTCGTGGGATTTTATTGGGCTTCCTAACAAAGCAAAAAGAAACCTAAAAATGGAGAGAAACATGGTGGTGGGTCTGCTGGATACAGGTTTTTGAATCTTCTTGATCACTGGAGGAGCTTCAATTTTAAGTTTCTTTTCACAAAACCAAAACCATGATTTCTTGAGCAAAAACATCTATTTCTTGGTGTGTGTACCAGGGATCACTCCGAATTCTGAGAGCTTTAAGGATGATGGTTTTGGTCCTCCCCCTAAAAAATGGAAAGGCACTTGCGGCCACTACGCTAATTTCTCAGGATGCAACAAGTAATTTTCTTTACTGTAAGAAAACAGAATTTTATATTTTTTTTTTCCTTCCACATGGGTGCTTTTTAGATTTGGTTTCAGTACTTCCTTCAATCTTTGATGACCAGTAATTGACAGGAGTTGCACTGGTTTAACCTCAGAGTCTTATTCCTTCTTTTTTTCTCTTTCCACCCAATCTCGGATATATATATTTAAGCAAGCTTGTAGGGGCTAGATACTTCAAGCTCGATGGCAATCCGGATCCCAGTGACATCTTATCTCCAGTAGATGTGGATGGCCATGGGACACATACATCATCCACACTAGCAGGAAACCTAATTCCAGATGCCAACCTATTTGGTCTAGCAGGGGGGGCCGCACGCGGTGCAGTGCCAAACGCCAGGGTAGCCATGTATAAAGTGTGCTGGATCAGCTCTGGTTGCTCGGATATGGACCTACTTGCTGCATTTGAAGCTGCCATACATGATGGTGTTGATGTTCTATCAATATCTATTGGTGGAGTGGATGCTAATTATGTGTCAGACGCATTAGCCATAGGTGCCTTTCATGCCATGAAGAAAGGAATTATCACCGTGGCATCAGGTGGAAATGATGGACCGTCTCCTGGTTCTGTCGCCAACCATGCTCCCTGGATCTTGACCGTTGCAGCCAGTGGCATCAACCGAGAGTTTAGGAGCAAAGTGGAGTTGGGAAATGGGAAGGTCGTCTCAGTAAGTTCAACATTCCCATCAATTCAAGAATCCTAAGTTCAAATTGATATATTTTAAATACCAGATTATGTAAATTGTGAAGTATAACAAGTTCTTGCATTTAACGTGGCTTGTTAGGGTGTTGGGGTGAACGCATTTGAACCAAAACAGAAATCATACCCCCTTGTTAGCGGGGCCGATGCTGGTTACTCTGGAAGCCAGGACAGTGCAAGGTACGTACTACTAATTTGTTTATAAAGCAACGAGCGGTGAAAATTTAATAGGTATGCAATGACGCTAAACTTTATCGCAGGTTCTGTGACGAAGGCTCGTTGGACCCTAACAAAGTGAAAGGGAAGCTTGTCTTGTGTGAGTTGGGAGTGTGGGGTGCTGATTCTGTTGTTAAAGGAATTGGAGGGAAAGGCATTATTCTTGAGAGTGAGCAATATCTTGATGTTGCCGAAATTTTTATGGCACCAGCAACCATGGTCAACGCCACAGTCAGCGACGCAGTCGATGATTATATACATTCCACAAAGTAATTAACATTCCTGTTCTTAGTTCGATTCCCAATTCTCGTCCCTACGCTGACTATTTCCGATAAACACAGATTTCCATCAGCAATGATCCACAGATCCCAAGAATTTATAGTCCCTGCTCCATTTGTCGCTTCTTTTTCATCTCGGGGTCCAAATCCAGGATCAGAACGCATTCTCAAGGTATATCTAAAAAACTAGAACTGAAAAAAAAGACTCAAGAAGATTGATTTCTATAACTACCTGACTTTGATTTTGATAACGAAGCTTATTGGTTGATTTTCTGTGTCGCAGCCTGACGTTACAGCACCAGGAGTTGACATTTTGGCATCATACACTCCCTTGAGGTCGCTCACCGGGCTGAAAGGTGATACTCAGTACTCGAGATTTTCTCTCATGTCAGGGACTTCCATGGCTTGCCCTCACGTTTCTGGGCTAGCTGCCTACATAAAGTCGTTCCATCCAAATTGGACAGAAGCAGCAATCAAATCCGCCATCCTGACAACAGGTAAAAATAAAATCTTTCCTTCAATTCTCAGTTAAATTACAGTCAACTTCCCTACTTACACTTTCTTCCAATCTTTGCCAAGCAAAACCTATGAGCTCCAGAGTGAACAACGACGCAGAATTTGCTTATGGTGCTGGTCAAATAAATCCTATTAGAGCCAGAAACCCCGGCCTAGTCTATGACATGGACGAGATGTCTTACATTCAGTTCTTGTGTCGCGAAGGCTATAATGAATCCTCCCTCGCTGTTTTAGTTGGTTCAAAATCCATCAATTGCTCCTCATTGCTTCCAGGACTTGGCTATGATGCCCTTAACTATCCTACCATGCAACTTCAGGTAAAAAATGAGCAGGAACCAACCGTAGGAGTTTTTATAAGGACAGTCACCAATGTAGGTCCTTCTCCTTCCATCTACAATGCAGCCATTAAGGCTCCTAAAGGAGTAGAAATCCAAGTAAAACCAACGAGCCTCTCCTTCTCTGGCGCCGCGCAGAAGCGAAGTTTTAAGGTTGTGGTCAAGGCAAAGCCTATGTCAAGACCTCAGATATTGTCAGGCTCGCTTGTATGGAAAAGTAATCGTCTCGTTGTAAGGAGCCCTATCGTTATTTTCAAACCCCTCGTCTAATACTCCCAATACAGAACTCTGATATTGAAAAAGAAGTTCTATATATACAAACATGCTAGCTAGTTTGTGTGCGTGTGGTGTACATATACATATATAGTATTTGGTATTATATATTACGCCGAGATTAATTGTTTGTGGTAATTGCCTCGCTAAATTCTGGTGCCATATATCTTATTCTAGATTGAAATATTTATAGGCTACAAGTCTTAAGAAATTGGCTGCGAAGATTGAAATATTAAATTAAAGGAAAGACTACGAACTACCCTTCTCTTTCATTAATTGAGTTGCGAAGTTCAAAAGAGGAAAACAAATCATTGATCTGTAATATATATATACTAGCTACAATGCCCGCGTGTTGCTGCGGGTATTTTTATGTATATAATTTAACATAATTAAATCAACAATGATAAATTTATATGATATAATTAAATAAAAATTATAGATTAGAAAATAAAATGTATAAATTTTTAAGTTGAGTTTATTATGCAAGCATAAATTACATCTTTTAGAATGTAGGTACTGCGTTATAAAAAATCACAAAAAAACACGAACTATATAACTTGCGGATTATTGCAAAAAAAAGGCATGTTGACATGAAGAGCGAAGTCAAAACTTTTTTTCAAAATGAGACATTTAATCCCCAGCTAATTCTCTTATTTAAAAAAAATATCATAAGTTATTAAATGAAATGAATAAAAATTGATGTGAATCAATTAAAAATATAGAAAATATTTAAAAAAAGATTGGTGAGGATGATTTATGGCGCAAATTGTAAATTTATGCAAAACAATAAATTTATTTGAATAAATTTTTCATAAAATATATGGATTTTAAATCGTTATAAATTTATTTGTTTAGCAGTTTTTAATGAAATAACCAACATTAATATATTATCATCATAAAAAAAAAATAAGATTCAGATGTTTGAATTATTAAATTTACTGCATCAATATTAGTTTATTTTATAATTTAATTACAGCAAAAAAAATATCTGAATAGTTAATTTTCTATCTACAAAAAGTCAAAAATATAAATTGAAAATTCATCCCAACATTATTTTCATTAATATTGCTATAATAATTAAAATTATTATCAATATTATTATTTAAACAATTAAAATAAATAAATTCCTTGGAAAAACATTAAAAAACAAACAAAAGATTTTTATAAATAAATAATTAAAAAAATCACAAAATATATCATTATCATTGCGCAAATAGTAAAATTAAAAAAATAATTTAATCCAAACAACAAATAAAAATAAGAGAAAACAGAAAAAAAAAAAAAAACATGAATAAAGGAAAACAGGGAGTAATATTAATTTTAAAATGATTACCAATATATATATGAATTTCAGGGCTGAAATGTTTAAAATAAAATTGCAACAAAAAAATAAAAATTATAAGTATAAATACATATAGACGAATAAAGAATAAACATTATCCAAAATTTAAAAAAAAAACTAAATGAATTAATACCAAATAAAAACCTGCAATAATCAAATAACAAATATAAATAGTTAATTTTCTACCGATGAAAAACATGAAAACATTAATTGAAAATACATTCTCATGTTATTGTCGTTATCATTGTTATAGCAATTAAATTTATTATTAACATTATTGTTAAAACCATAAAAAATATTAACAACAGAGTACATAAGAAAAAAAATTATATTATTATTATTATTATTATTATTATTATTATTATTATTATTATATCTGTGCTAATAATGAAAGAAAAAAAGATTAAAAAAATCCAAAAAACTTCAACAAAAGATCAAACAAAAAAATCAAATAAAAATAAAAATTATTATTATTATTACTGTCACAACAATAAAAATTATTAAATTATTTCGAAAGAAAAAAAACTTAAAAAATATTAACAAAAGAGTAAGCAAGAAAAATAATTAAATTATTATTATTATTATTATTATTATTATTATTATTATTATTATTATTATATTTGTGCTCATAATGAAAGAAAAAAATAAAAATTAATTATTACTATTATAACAATAAAAATTATCAAATTATTCCGAGGGAAAAAAAACCTAAAAAACATTAACAAAAGAGTAAGAAAAAAAATAATTAAATTATTATTATTATTATTATTATTATTATTATTATTATTATTATTATTATCATTATTATTATTATGTTAATAATGAAAAAAATAAAATAAATAAAAGACTAAAAAAATTTTAAAAACTTTAACAAAAGATCAAACAAAAAAATAAAATAAAAATTATTTGGTAGAAAAAAATCATTTGACTTGAAAGTAAAAACAAAGAAACAAATGAAAAAAGTAAAAGAAAGAACAAAGGGAGAAAAAAAAATAGAAATACTAATTTTCCAATCATAAATACAAAATGAAATTTAAGAGCTATTTTTTTTAAAAAAAATATCAACTCAAAAAATAAGAAAATAAAAAAAATTATAAATCAAAGCTAAAAGCACACTTATATATACATGGATAAAAGTAGAGATTATTCTATAGATATAAAGAAATAAAAAGATTAAAATGAAAAAAAATAAAAATATAAGGACTAAAATAAAAATCAAATATAAAGGGATTAAAATAAAAAATTAAAACTATAACGGCCGAAATGAAAATTAAATATATTATCAATTTCAATTAAAGGATAAAATTAATAAAAGTTAAACTGCTGTACTGAATTGAATTAATCTTTTTAAACTAAATCCGGTAATTAAAAGAAGGAGGACCGAAGTGTAACATTGATATTGAATTAATTTCAATCGAAGGGCCCAATCGAAATAAATCAAAACTTATATATAAAAAATTAGAACCATAAATAAAATTCAAAATACAGGGACTAAAGTGAAAAAGCTTTAAAACCGGGGGACTGTCCTGCACTTTGACGTGTAGGAGAGAGAGAAACGACTACAGCGGCTTTAACCGGCCATCACCGCGTCCACATCGATCGGAGGACAAAACACGCCGTATTCGGAGGAAGACCAAGCGGTGGCGCATCGATGGAGACACCGGTAGCCCATCTCCGGCGACCCTATGACGCCGCACGCGCTTCTTAAAAAGGGCATGAGGCGGAATACTGTTGGTCGTGTGAGACACACGCGCCAACGGTATAAAAAAAAATATGGTCAATTACCAGTATAGCCCTGTGCCTAAGTCAACAATTTTGTCTTATTAGGAGCTACATACGTAATTAGCTATTTTCAAAAAAATATAAAATAATGAAAAGGTGGGCGGACCGGACCGGTCCGGTCTGAAATTGTACAATTACAGCGGAGCCCCTCCACCCAATCCAAGTTTTTTTTGTCTTTTTCGAGGACTAAAAACATTATTTTACTGTGCAAATAATAATAAAAAAATCGAAAACTGGCAAACCAATCGAACCGAACGAACTGAGAACCAAACCGACCCAAAAAATATACTGTCATAATCCACAATAATTACACTCACAATCCACAATGCAACATATTAAAAACACTACCGCAATTATATTATAGGTAATATATATATACATTACACAAGACATAGGCATATAGAGAATATTTTTTATAATATCCAATATTACGTTTGGAAGTGTTGCATGTCCGGAAACCAATGATCAGTCAAAGTAAGAAGGACAAACAGCTCATTGAGTTTCGATGATTTCTTTATTTTATATTATAACAATTAATAATATAAATAAAGAATTAACTTTAACTTAATTAGTAAGCAGTACTGGGATTTTCAATGACCGAGTGCTTCTATTTCGGGATTAATTAAATTAGCATAGTATGATTTTGAGGTATTTAAGGGTTCACTCTTTAAATCATATAAATTAAAACATGTCGACAAAAACTATGCACTTTTCACCAAAATAATAACATTAATCTGAAATCAAATCATTTAACTTATATTGTTGTGATGTAGATTCTATTACGTATTCGATAATGGGGTGAATGCTGTTTTTATAAAAATATTTTTAAAATAAAAATATATTAGAATAATTCTGTTTATCACAATTACATAAAAATAATAATAAAATTACTTGAATATATTAAATTGATTATATTAATATTACAAATAATTTGAAAAGCATTCTAAGAACAGATTGATTCTCGAGACAATCTTTACCTTTTATACTGATTCACTAGCTTCCATTTCATCAAGTGATAAAAGCTGTCTTGTGGCTGAATATTTTTTCCCCAATTTCTATGCAATATGTCATGGGCTGGGGCAATATTTTTTTAAACCGCAAAAAAATACGTGGGTATAACTTATAATATATTTTCTAAAATATATTTTTTTTATCATGAATTGAATAATATTTTTATATAATATTAAGGTGAAAAAATATTTAATTTTTCTAATATGGATTGACATGCAAAATTAACAACGATAATCTTGAAAATAACAAATTGGATAGCTCCATCAAAAATTAACTTAATAGTGAAGAACAAAATCAATAAAATTAGTATTTAATTAAAAAAAATTATAATTGAACTCGAATCAAGCAATCAAACTTGCAATATGCTATGCACATCATAAAATTTAATACATTTTTATTTATTTCAACTATATAACAATAAGGCGCATTATAATCATAGTTGGATTTCTTTGGTTTGCCAATAAAATGATGCCCCCCTGAATAAAAGCAAAAGAAGGCGTGAGCCGCATTGGGAAGGTCCATGAAAGCAAGAGGTCGTGGCAAATAAAACTCCCATTATTCTAAAGAGCACCCCCACCTACCACCGAGCTTATCATATCTCGGAGGCCATCATTGTAAGCTTCGTGTCTTCTACAAGATTGGTTTATATCTGAAATTTAATTCGTTTTGTATTCCTCCACTACGTGTCAAACTATTTCTAGTGTTAAAAACCCTAATTATAATTTTAGTTGGCATATCCAAAGTGATGCCCGAATAATTAAACTTGATGCAATTCTTTGTTTGCTCATGTTAGCATGAGGGCATGCGAGTTATAAACACATTAATGTTTTTTCGGGATTTCTCTATTCAAACATTATAGTGTAAAGCTTTTCAAGCGTGATAATAAAAGACTTAAGATTTATCTAATAGATTTCGAATTTAAGTTAGAATGTATATTTTTTATGAGAGATTGAGATAATTAAAACTTTACTTGTTTATCTAGGACAAAAAAATATGTTTTTCGGAGAAAATATAGATTTTTCCGAATCCAAAAAATAAAAATAAAATAAAAGAAGATGTAGAAAGAAGAAAGGTGTTTGACTGCTGTAATTTTACATAATCCGACACCGTTGAAAGTGGCATGAACTTCTTCCCTTTGTAATCATGGCAAGTTGCAAGTCCATTATCTCAGTCAAAATATCATGCTTTTCTTTTCTTAATCATCCATGATCTGCACTAGTTCAAGTACCATCCTTTTCAAGGATATCCGTTCCTGAAAGTTCTTCGATTGATTAGTTTTCAAATTCATCATGCAAGCACTGCCTAGGCCCTGCCCCACAACCCATTTTTGTGTAGCTCGTGGAGGCATGCACTAGCTTTAATGGCTCGATCACTTTAGTCCCTTCAATCCATTCGAAAGCGTGCATTTTCGGAGGATAAAGAAAGAAAACAATTGTGTTTTTATTCCATGCTATAATTATCACAATGAGCTCAAGCTGTGGTCAACTTTAAGTCAGCAACTCTTCTTCAATTGCTTATATAAGAAGATCCTCAAGCTACTGTTTTTCCGGCCTAAAAATTTGCTATCATTTTCATTTTATTCCGTGTCGCTTCTCTTCCAATTAGTTTTTCTTTCCATGCATAATCAATAATTCATCTTCAGCTTTTTCCTGCCAAAATATTTTCCCACTCTTTTACAATTTACAGCTACCATGATCTTTAGGATATCCTTGCTGTTGCTGGCCTTCATGGCTGCAAAAGCAGGTGCGGCTTCAATTGACCAGCAGACGTATATAATTCACATGGACAAAAACAAGATGCCTGACTTATATGACTCTCTAGGCAATTCCAGGCAGTGGTATGAATCAATTATTGATTCCATCACACAATTCTCATCCCAAGAGCAAGAAGAAGAGCAAGAAACAGGATTTCCTCAGCTTCTCTACACCTACGAAACAGTGACTTCTGGTTTCGCTGCGAAGCTCTCCACCAAACAAGTAGAGGCCTTGAGCCGAGTCGATGGCTTTCTCTCTGCCATTCCTGATGAAATAATGACTCTCCATACCACACACACCCCTCGTTTCCTTGGACTACAAATTGGAAAAGGATTATGGGATGCTCAAAATCTGGCTTCAGATGTGATAGTTGGCATTCTTGATACTGGGATCTGGCCCGAACATGTTAGCTTCCAAGACTCGGGCTTGTCTGCAGTACCCTTGAAATGGAAAGGAAAATGCGAGAGTGGCACAGAATTTTCACCATCAAATTGCAACAAGAAGCTGATAGGTGCAAGAGCCTTCTTCAAAGGGTACGAGTCTGTTGCAGGTAGAATCAATGAAACAATTGATTATCGATCCCCTCGGGACGCACAAGGCCATGGAACACATACTGCAGCAACTGCTGCCGGTAACCTTGTAGAAAAAGCAAGCTTTTATGGATTGGCAAATGGTTCGGCAGCTGGAATGAGGTATACGGCAAGAATTGCCGCTTACAAAACTTGCTGGCCATCAGGTTGTGCCAACACCGATTTATTGGCTGCCATAGACCAAGCTGTTGCTGATGGGGTTGATGTGTTATCACTCTCATTAGGGGGTTCTGCCAAGCCTTTTTATAGTGATAGCATTGCTATAGCGTCATTTGGGGCAGTTCAAAAGGGGGTTTTTGTTTCTTGCTCTGCTGGAAATTTAGGTCCATCTATCTCCTCGGTTGACAACAATGCTCCATGGATCATGACAGTAGCTGCTAGCTACACCGACCGAAGGTTTCCAACAACTGTCAGGCTTGGAAATGGACAAACTTTTGAGGGGGCATCTCTATATTCAGGCAAGGCAACACCACAGTTACCACTAGTGTATGCAGGGACTGCAGGTGGCCAAGGAGCTCAGTATTGTATTAGTGGGTCGCTGAAGAAAACGTTGGTGAAAGGCAAAATTGTTGTTTGCATGAGGGGAATAAGTGGCAGGGCCCAAAAAGGAGAGCAGGTGAAATTGGCAGGAGGAACAGGAATGCTTTTAATCAATACAGAAACTGGAGGGGATGAGCTTTTCGCAGATGCTCACGTTCTGCCGGCAACTTCTTTAGGAGCCTCGGCAGGTATAGCTGTCAAAGAGTACATGAACTCGACTAAAAGGGCAACTGCTTCGATTGCCTTCGAAGGGACAGTGTATGGTGATCCTGCACCAATGGTGGCTGCATTTTCATCCAGAGGACCTAGTTTAGTGGGACCAGATGTGATCAAGCCAGATGTGACTGCACCAGGGGTTAACATTTTAGCAGCGTGGCCATCAATGACTAGTCCAACTCTACTTAAAAGCGACAAAAGAAGGGTATTGTTCAATGTAATCTCAGGAACTTCAATGTCCTGCCCTCATGTTAGTGGTCTAGCTGCTTTGCTTAAGTCAGTCCATAAAGAATGGTCACCAGCAGCAATCAAATCAGCACTAATGACAACAGCTTATGCTACAGACAACAGGGGATCTCCAATTGCAGATGTTGGGTCCAGTAACTCTGCACCAGCTACCCCCTTTGCATTTGGCTCTGGCCATGTTGATCCAGAGAGTGCTTCAGATCCAGGGTTGATATATGACATTACCATAGAAGACTATGTAAACTATTTTTGCAGCCTAAACTACACATCTTCTCAAATAGCTCAATTGTCCAGACGTAATGTCACTTGTCCTGACAGTAAAGCTCTCCAGCCCGGTGACCTGAACTATCCTTCTTTTGCAGTGAATTTTGAAGGCAGTGCACAAAATAACAGGGTGAAATACAAGAGAACCCTGACAAATGTCGGGACCCCTTTGAGTACTTATGCAGTAAAAGTGGATGAACCCAATGGAGTATCAGTGATCCTGGAGCCTAAGAGTTTGAGTTTTAAGAAACTGGGACAGAAATTGAGTTACAATGTGACCTTTGTTAGTTCATCAGGAAAAGGTAGAGAAGGTAGTTCTTCTTTTGGATCTCTAGTTTGGCTGTCAGGAAAATATAGTGTTAGAAGTCCCATAGCAGTAACATGGCAGTAGTTTCAGGACTGCAGAATAAGAAAACAAAGTTGTTTTAGGTGCAGACTGCAGGCCAAGCAGAAAAAAATTCCAGAAAGTGGAAGTTTCCAGTTCAAATCCTACGTCATGTTGGTAAAGATTACTTGGAAACTTCTTTTATTTGCAAGAGAATAAAATAAAGATCCTTGACCATCAGGCGGGCTCAAATTTTCCAATGAATCAGAGCATGTTTTTCTTTTCTAGACTCGTTCAAACCCATAATTTTATCGCTCGGATTCTGAATCCTTAAAATAAAAATAACTACCAAGGAAAAATTCAGTTTTCCCATCCAAAAATCTATGGTCTCAGCACAGAAACAAAGACTCAAAAACTCATCTAGAATCCTATGCAGACTATCTGAAAACCTCCGGGTAATGTAGGCAAAAGCAAAAGTCAACAGTTGAAGGTTTCCCCCCCAAAAAAAAGACTCGAGCCTTCTTGGTTATTTCAAGCACAAAAAAAGAAAAACAAAAGAAAGTCAATTGCCCACTTTTGATTGCAAAATATAGATAAAACTACTATTCTTCTAAAAAATTTAGTTATTTCAAGTTTCAATGGACAGGATGGAAAAGACAATTCCTGTCGATTACCTCAATTCCACTTGGCCAAGCTAGAATGGGAGTAAGGACACGCTGCCCTGCCTGCTACCATGTTTTTTAAAAAAACAATATGTAAAAGCTGTTGTGTTGTCACGTTAGCATCGCTATTATGATACTCCGACGAAAATAGTTTTCTTGCCGTTGAAAACTCAAAATGTAGCCAAGTCTCAGATGTTGAATTTAAATATGGCCAGATCCTTATTTTCTTGTATGATAACGTAAGACACTTTAGGGGAAATCACAACCTTGTCTATATCTCTAACAAATCATCACATCATCAGTCCCTTTGGTTCAAAAAGTTCCACATATAATCCTTATACTTTAATATATATTTAACTTGATATATATTAATGATTTAGTCCTTGTATGGTTACCGGTGTAGACCTATAACTTTGGGTATTAATTGACACATATTGGTCTAAGGATTGAACATATGATTTTGGACTAACTTATTGCAGTTTCTTAGAAACAAGGATTAAGTTATAATTTACTCTAACTTGATAAAAATTCAAAGGAAACCTTGCATGGCAAGGTAAAGTCATAATAAATATAAAAGAATCGATAAAATATTTTTAAAAGAAAGATGGAAGAATAACGTCATGATGTGCTTAGTAGACATTGACATATGCCCAAAATAGACTTTCCATGCGTAATTTGCCAAATTTTATCAGCTATACCAAAAGTTACGACAGGACAGCTTCCTCGTAACCTGTAAAGGCCAGCCATTGTCAGCGTAATAAAATCTTCTTCTTATAAGCACTTCCAGTTCCTGTTTTTCTTTCTTGTTTTTGTTGTTCTCTTTCTTCTTCATTGAAGGTTACAAGAAACTCTTTCACATCAGTTCTTAAAAGGTAATTATTTTTTTTCTTTTTGCCTCATTGTTCCTACCAACTTTGAGACTTTTTCCCTCCCTTTTCTTGTTCAGGGGATTCTCTGTTGAATCCGATCTAGAAAAGGGGAAGAAATTGAATATTTGAGGGTTTTTTTTTTTCATGTTTGGGTTAAGTTTAAGAGCAATATTTCCCATTATAAAGAATCACAAAAGAGTTTTCTTTTGATGTTTTCCTGTTGAAAAAATGGATAGTAATCATGGTTATTCATACCCTCATAACAATCCATATCCATACCCTCACCATCCTCCTCCGCCTCCAAGTTATGGGTATCCACCATCCGATCCATACTATCCTCCTCAGCCCTACCCTTATGGGCCATACCCTCCTTATGGTGCTTACCGATATCCGCCACCACCATCTGCATACACAGCACCAACACCACATTCAACAACCCATTCAGGCTCTGTAGATTATTCCCAGCAAAACCCTTCAGCACCATATCCAACAAGCCATTCGGGGCCTTTAGACTATTCTCACCTCCAACCACTTTCCCCACATCCAGCAACAAATTCAGGACCTGTAGGTTTTGATCGCATCCATTCTGGACCTTTAACTCATTCATCACCATATGCTGAATATCCACCAGCATCACATGTTTCAAATTCAATCCTTCAAAATAATGGAAGTTTTCATTATTACCCTTATGTTCAAACTCAATCGAGCCAATATCCTTCCCCTGATAGCATTTCACAAGCACCCTCCAGGGATAATAGCTTTTCTGATCATCATAGACAGGATAGTTCTTCATCTTTAGGAATTGGACCGCCCTCATCGAATCCTGATAAAGTTTATGCTGCTGTTACTGGTACTTCCTCTGCTTATCCACCTTTGGATGATTTAGTAAGTAATATGCATTTAAATGATAAGAATAATCATCCTGCTGCACCTGCATCCCCATCAGCACCACCAGTGCCTGATTCCCCCCAAAGCTATCAGGGCTCTAGTTTAGGATTTGGTCCCCCACGTGAATTCTATGGTTTTCCAAATGACTCATTTTCAAGTAACTGGGAGGAAAATTATCCAAACAGAGTTGATTCATCCGGTCACTATCCTGGTTCTCCTTATGCACATTCATCCTCCTTTAATGGATCAAAGCATGGCCAGGAGATGGAGATTGTGCCAGTGTCAGGTGCTAAAGGGTCCTTGAGGGTTTTGCTCTTACATGGGAATTTGGATATTTGTGTTTATGATGCAAAGAATCTCCCAAACATGGACATGTTCCACAAGACTTTGGGTGATATGTTCAATAGATACTCTGGAATTATAAGTAGCAAGATTGAAGGACAAGCGGTAACCAAGATTACCAGTGATCCTTATGTTTCGATTTCAGTGGCTGATGCTGTGATTGGTAGGACTTTTGTGATTAGCAATTGCGAGAATCCTGTATGGATGCAAAATTTTTATGTTCCTGTTGCACATCATGCTGCAGAAGTGCATTTTGTTGTCAAGGACAATGATGTCGTGGGGTCGCAGTTGATAGGGGTTGTAGCAATTCCAGTTGAACAGATATATTCTGGGGATAGAATTGAGGGAGTTTACCCTATTTTGAACAACAATGGAAAACAGTGTAAGCCTGGTGCTGCTTTGAGAATTTCAATTCAGTACATACCCATGGAGAGGCTAAGCGTTTATCGCCATGGAGTCGGTGCTGGTCCTGATTATCATGGTGTGCCAGGCACCTATTTTCCTCTTAGGAAAGGTGGAACAGTGACTCTTTATCAAGATGCCCATGTTCCAGATGGGCGCCTTCCAAATGTGCAACTTGATGACGGGATGCCTTATATGCATGGAAAATGCTGGCAAGATATCTTTGATGCTATAAGACAAGCCCGGCGCTTAGTTTACATTACTGGGTGGTCTGTGTGGCACAAAGTTACTCTGGTTCGGGATGGTGGTCAGCATTCAGGTGTCACGCTCGGGGATCTTCTGAGGTCTAAGTCCCAGGAAGGTGTGAGAGTGCTGCTTCTTGTTTGGGATGATCCTACTTCAAGGAGTGTCTTGGGTTACAAAACGGTGAGAATCTTACCTGTATTTAATTGTATAATTATAGTTTTCTGCTGTAGTTTGTGGTCAGATACATGTCCTTGGAACTACCACCTTCCATCTCTACAATCCTTCACAAATTATGGGCTTATATGCGAGTACTTTAGTAAATTTGATTTCTCCTTGCATATCTGATTATTTTGCTATTATGAAAATTGTTGCTTTTGTTGTCTGTTGTATCTTATTGCATTCGCTATGATCCATGTACTTTCTGTCTGGGCTCTTGAATCAAGCATAGCCATTCTGTCTAATGATCTATGATTTCAAGGAAATGCCTTGCTAAATCCTCAAACTGCTCATCTTAAGTTATGCTACCTGTGGTTATGTACTTTTAATCTCAACTGGAGAGCTTCTTCACTCTTCCACTAAACCTCTCTAAAATGCAGGATGGGATCATGGCAACTCATGATGAGGAAACTCGCCGTTTTTTCAAACACTCATCTGTTCAAGTGCTACTCTGTCCTCGAATTGCTGGGAAAAAACATAGCTGGGTCAAGCAAAGGGTTAGTTATCCCAAATTACTTCTGTTCTTGAGCTGTGTTATTGCTTAAAGCAGTGTTTAGTGCCTGGCGAGTGGTCAACATCTATGTTATGCTGAGCTTGTCAGCTTAACTGCCATTAAAAAAGCATTTGTTGTGATTGCTCATCGATTTAAGTGGTAAAAGAATTATCTCTGACATGTAATTCTTTTGTTGTGGAATGAAATTTCTAAGTATAAACCTTAACTGAATTGATCATACTCCAGGCTAACAGCCGTGTTGTGACTAATTCAGCATCACAAGCTGATCTTTGCTCATTTTTTTGCTAGTAATTAGAAAATATGTAGCATAGATGTTCTTTCCTCTCGCTACTCCTCCATGTAGTTAAAAGGAATTTTCTGAAATTGGTTTCCATGCTACCTTTTCTTTTCTTTCTTTTCCTTTTTTTTTTTTTTGGCTCAGTTAGGTGAAGCCTCGTGTCAATCAGCAATACCTGATAGTTTTCTTTTCTCATTCCTCCAAGTTTTCTTTTTTAGTATTGGAGTAGAAATTTTAACCGAGTTTTCCCTGCTGTTTCAAATTATCAGGAGGTCGGGACAATTTATACACATCACCAGAAAACTGTAATTGTAGATGCTGATGCTGGCAATAATAGAAGAAAAATCATAGCTTTTGTTGGTGGACTTGATTTATGTGATGGACGATATGATACTCCAGATCATCCTATATTTAGGACGCTACAAACTGTGCACAAAGATGACTATCACAACCCTACTTTCACTGTAAGTCTTAAATTTTACCTCGCCTATTGTTCACTTATGATTGGCTGGCTATATGATTTAGTTGTAGAAGTACTCTTTGGCATGTTATTGATGATATAAAAGATAAGCAGGCATAATCTTCTTGCTCAGAGTTAAACTTTAGAAGTAATGAAATCAATGGCTTCTTTTCTTGATTATGTTGTTTAAATACTGAGCAGGGTAGTGTCGCAAATTGTCCAAGAGAACCGTGGCATGACTTGCACAGCAGAATAGATGGTCCAGCAGCATATGATGTTCTAACTAACTTTGAGGAGCGTTGGATGAAGGCCGCAAAACCTAAGGGGCTTAAAAAACTAAAAACATCATATGATGACGCTTTGCTCAGGATAGACAGAATTCCAGACATTATAGGTGTTTTCGAGACTCCTTCTGTTAGCGAGGATGATCCTGAAGCTTGGCATGTTCAGGTAATTTTGTCCAGGCCTTAGTTCAAGGATCATGCACTGTGATGGGAAGGGGTTGTTTTGGTCTTAGAGTTGAATATAGTTTGCTGTGATGAAAAATGGGTTTTGTCTTGCAATTGACTTTGCCTTTTCTATACCACAGATTTTTCGATCAATTGATTCAAACTCTGTGAAAGACTTCCCAAAGGATCCAAAGGATGCCACAAAAAAGGTGAGATAGCTACTATTTTGACAAGTAAAAAATTAAGATAAGAGAATATTTGGCAACCGGGGGCCTATTGTCTCTCTATTGAGCATGTGCAAGGGGGAGGTGTTTGTGTTTTTATGGCTACGTGTGGAAGCTGACTGACTTTTCTGCTGTAACAGAACCTGGTGTGTGGAAAGAATGTACTCATTGACATGAGCATACATACAGCATATGTGAAGGCCATCCGTGCTGCCCAGCATTTTATTTACATAGAGAACCAGTATTTCATTGGGTCTTCGTACAACTGGAGTTCATATAAAGATTTAGGTGAGGGTCATCTGATTTTATGAAAAAATCATATTAAGGCAGGCTGCTTTGAAGACTGCATTTCATTGCCTTCCCTGCTTTGTAGTCAACATGAAAAACCTGAATTTTGCAGTTTTGAAACAAATATTGTACTCAGTTTTGTTGGAGTAAAGATGTAATGTTACCTGAATTCCTCTCATTGTTCATTTGTTTGTCATCATTCCCTTCTTTAACCAAAATGCTGCGAAAGAGATGAGCAAATAGATAACTGGGGCACACTTGTGAAGGATAGAGAAAAATGAAGGTACTGTAAAACTTCAAGGAGAGGTTAGTGATAAAGTAACATGGGAGAGTATGTAGCACAATTAAGAAACAGACTATCAAGAGTTTTAGGAAATACGATTAGTGGAAGTATAAACTTTGATTAAAGAATTCTGAAGGAGGATAGAGGAATTAAAAAGAACAATAATAACTAAACCGAAATCTCAATCAAATACGAAACTAAAAGAAGAAAGCAACTAAATGAGGAAGAACGAAACAATATCCTGGATCCTTCTGTCTTTGTGCCAGAAGAAAAGTTGTGCATTTTATTCTTTGATTGGGTGTCCTTTACAAGTTTAAGGTAGATAGTTGACCTTTCTGCACAGGTTATGTAGTGCAATGTGGTGTAAGTTTATTTCATACTTGCCACTATTTCACAATAAAAAGTTCCCATGTAATGTTATTTTCTGGGGTATCTCAGTATCTCAACTAGATGGACTATTGCTGCAAAGAGCTGTTTTCTATAGTTCCAGCAAAAAGAAAATTTAGATGCTGAACTGTTGTCAACGTTGCCTTCTTGCAGGGGCTAATAATTTGATTCCTATGGAAATCGCACTAAAGATTGCCGATAAAATCAGAGCACATGAGAGATTTGCTGCCTACATTGTTGTTCCAATGTGGCCAGAGGGCGTTCCAACTGGTGCTGCTACACAAAGGATTTTGTTTTGGCAGGTAGGCTCCATCTACAGATTTGGTAGTTGAAACTTTCAGTAGGCTCCACCTACAGATTTGCCCTTTCTTGTGCTTTACTATTCAGCATGACTGATGTCTTCAAAAGAAAATCTGATCAGGTAAAAGTTTGTAGATACTAATGAAAGTTTTTGCCCAGTCCTTATTCACAGGTAGAGATCTGTTTTTTCATGGAGAAAGATGACATGCAAGTGATATCGATGATAAAATAGTATTCACTTTGTAAAAACGAAAAATCTTTACAGAAAAAATCAGTTCATAAAAAAGCTGTTGTTATAGCTTTGTTAGGGGATTGTATCATGTTGGGGTAGAACATGACCTACAAATTCTATAAACAGACTCAAACTTGCTGGTTATAAAAAGTTAACATTCAGAGCTAATTTGCCTAGTTTCTTTATGTCTCAATTTTTTCTTCTTGCTAGCTATTAGCATCATCTCATCCAATAAAATACTAACTAGCTTAACTTTTTGTCTTCATATTCTACTCTTGAGTTTCTAGACCCAAGAACTGGACAGCCAAATGGAACTAGGATCTGTCATGCAATAGAAAAGTCTGCACTGAATTTTGGTATTATGTTATTTTAATCTGGGAATGTTGATATTTGATGCAGCACAAAACGATGCAAATGATGTACGAGACTATTTACAAGGCTCTAGTGGAGGTTGGACTTGAGGAAGCTTTCTCACCGCAGGATTATTTGAACTTCTTCTGTCTTGGTAATCGCGAATCTTTAGATGGATTTAACTCTTCAGGCATGCCAAGTCCCTCAAGTTCACACACGCCTCAGGTATCTTCATTCTTGAACTCATTTGTTTCATTCATGCAATGTATTTTGCAGCTGTTCGGAAAATGAGAAACCCCCTGATGCCAAATGACGTCTTTGAATCATGTTATTCTAGAAAATTTGAATTTCATACTTGGATACCGTACCTCAATTTTTAACTCACAGAATGAGAATTTGCTGCAATTTGGTGGTTTTGATACCTTATATTTTATTTCTTATTTGCTTCTGTGTGAACAGTGTCAGATATTGGTTCATTTGAGACCATCTAAACTTTTCACTCTCTCCTGCCTTCTCTCCTTAATAATGTGCTGTATTGTGGCATTTCTAGGCACTTTGTCGGAAAAGCCGGCGGTTCATGATTTATGTTCATTCAAAGGGGATGATAGTTGATGATGAGTATGTAATACTGGGATCTGCCAACATAAATCAGCGTTCCATGGAGGGCACTAGAGACACTGAGATTGCAATGGGAGCCTACCAACCTCAACATACCTGGGCAAGAAAACAGTCTAATCCACTTGGACAGGTAACCTTCGTCGAGATAATGCAAAAACCACATCTGTTTCTGTCACAGTTGAAAACAGAAACTCAGTATGAAAGTTGATTCACGAGAAATTGGATTCACTGCTGCAAAATGTGGAGAATTACTTGAAATAATGAAAAAAAACTAGTTTTAAAGAACAACAATATTGATTTGATGGCATTATAGTGCAGCACGTTATTGAAATAGTGAAGCAATGTCCACTGTTGTTTAAAAGCTAAAGAATTATTTTTGGTGCTTGAAGAGATTAACTACGTTTGTATGAATAAATTAATTGTAAGCAGGAAAACAATTAAAAGAGAATGTGAATTAGAAAATATCAAAGAATCTGAACTGCTGTGCTACTTGACTGTAGAACCAGTTTCTTATGTCAGTCGTTCCTGGCAACAATGACGGTCATACATGAAAAGTTGACATGCGAGATGGAGATTTAATTTGTTTATCCTTCATCCTTGCCTCAGATGCAGTTAAAAAACCTACATGTGATAATTGGTGTTTTTGCCAATAAAGATTATTGTCCCAAAACAATGATGGATTTGTTTTAGTTTTCTCTAAATTACACGATCATGTTTACATTATACAACTTAAATTAATATATCCAAAAGAAAATACTCATTTTTTTTTATTTTTAAAACTCTGAGATTTCTTGTATTTGTGAACTGACTTGCTGTTTCTTGAACAAAATGCTTTCCTTTTAGATCCACGGATATCGAATGTCTCTTTGGGCAGAGCATACTGGAGTTATTGAGGACTGCTATACAAAACCAGAGAGTCTTGAATGTGTTAGAAGAATTAGAGCAATGGGGGAGATGAATTGGAAACAATTCGCCTCTGAGGAGATATCAGAGATGACAGGGCACCTGCTAAAGTACCCAATTGAAGTTGATCGGAAGGGCAAGGTGAGGCCTATTCCTGGATCTGAAACTTTCCCAGATGTGGGGGGGAATATAATAGGTTCGTTTCTTGCAATTCAGGAGAATCTGACTATCTAAACAACTCTTTGCTGTCAAATTTCCACTGGCTATGAGAGCAAAAAGGATGAATATACGTATAGGATTGTGATTCAAGCACAGAGTTTTGAAATATACCCATCTTTGCTTGTTAAAAAGTCAATGATATTGTATGTTCACCCCCGCTCTATTTTGGGGGCATAAACATGATAAATTTCACAAAACACAACCCATGATATGAAGGGTTCTATTCATTGTACATCTTCAAGAAAATTATTTTTTTGTGCTGAAGTCTCGATTGAGAATGGAGAGCTTGATTTTTTCTATTTTTGTGTAAATAAAACTGCCACATAAAGATTTTACGTTGAATGTTTAACATTTGGAGATTTTTATTTTATTTGAATGGTGTTCGAAGTTCGAATTATATTCTTGTGGTTGTGCTTGCTGTTTTTGAATGAGCATCCATAGGAAACTTGCAGATTTCACAGGTGCATATATTGCCGGAGCTTTCAGACGTTATAGGCTGACACTTAACCCATATTACTTTTAACGTTTGGAAATTCCAATGCGTGGCAGGAGAATCAAAGAGTTAACGTTTCAGTTGTTTGAAACTGGATGAAATGGAATATATATTTTCCAATTTTTTTCGAAGCCGGTGACCACTAAGATGCTGCAATTTATGAAACAATGTAACATACCTCTTTAGGCAACGCAGTTACGCAAATGAGCTCTGGTACTGAAAACTTTTGACAGAAACTTAAGGTGATAAGAAGTAAAATCGTGAGGAATACATTTCAATGAGGTTTTCCTAGCTTGTGATCGTATTCTGATAACGAAAATCCAAATCCTTCGAAACCATTCTATAACCTTGGAAGTGGGATTTTCCAGTCCTTGCATGAGCCAAAAGGTAGCTTGCATATTCACAGCCCCAAAATCTAGAAAGCGGAAGCGCTCCATACAGAAACCCAACACCACAAGCAGTGATTATTGTAAGGAATCGGTATGCAGTAGTATGCAGTTCTTGCAGAATGTTGAAGACCAAATTTTTAAACCAATTAACCAAGATAGCATCATCACCGTAGATTATTGTAAGGAATCGGTATGCAGTAGTATGCAGTTCTTGCAGAATGTTGAAGACCAAATTTTTAAACCAATTAACCAAGATAGCATCATCACCGTAGATTAACAAGCTCTGAATGCCGAGTCTTCTAATCGACCTCCATTCCGAGACCAAGTCCAGCAAAATCGGGCTCATTGACTTTGAAGCTCCGATTCAGCTATCGCCTGTTTGTTCTTGGAATGCCCTGCGCCCTTAAATATGAGTATTTTTGTTAGCAGCACACTTTCGCGACATAAACGGAATCCCATTCTTTTGCCTACCATCTTGTACATGCTTTCTTCGGTAAGCTTAATTGTCAATGATAGCAACCGTCTCTCCGAGATCTTTTGTAAGGACGGAATTTAGGAGTGCAAGTAGTAGTTGTTTCTGGGTTATCAGCCTGCTTCATGGCAGTCCTGATTATTGCTGGAGTCTCAAGGTTATGAAGGAAGCCAAAAGGCAATTCAATAAGTCCAGATGACAAAAGCGTATCGACAAAATCCACCAAACCATGGAGTTCAACCACGGCAGATCGATCCAGTAGGAGGTCCACCTTCCCCCGTGAAACAAGGTCAATGGATCGCTCGAAAAGTTTGATAACAAATTCAAAAGATATGCTTGCTCTGTCGAAACGGGACTTCCACTTGAATCAACTTCCTCTCTCTCCGGTTTCAGAATTACTAACATAATATAACTTCGAGAAGAGTTCAGGAAAGTGAATTTCATCCAAACTAATCCTGAAGATAAGCAACTTCATCCATTCTTCTCTAAAACCAAGTGGTGAAAAAGCAACCAAGAAACAATCATAAATATATAATTCAAACAGATGGTGATAAGACAATAGAACACTTTAATTAATACAAGCATAATTGTGCAGGAAAAAAAATACCTAAAGATGCAGTCACAACAGGCAGCCCTTGAACCCCACTGAGATTAAGAAACTAATTCAGGGCTCTCGTCACAGCAAGCATAAATAATTATACAAAGCAGATCACGAGTCTCCCGACTCCGAACTTTTGCGATCATAGGAAAAACATGGTGAAACAATCCACCCCATATAGCTTGCTGGTGTTCTTTCCCAGCCAAAGAAACAATCGCCAAAACTTGCGATACCACAATCTGGAACAGAATAACTGTCAATCCCTTTATACCTCAAAACAGTTGAAACAACCAGAACTCTATTCCAATTCAATGAACAGCTTCTGATTGACAAATACTCCTGCGCATGGGTTTCTTGCGAGTTTTAGAAAGACAACGGCATATCCATGACAGGAAGGGTAATACAAAGATTGAGTTGAGTTATAAGCTGAAGGACAACAGATAGAAGATTCTTGGAAGAAAGGTCTGCACAGCCATCGGCAGTTTCGGAAACTTCAATAAGAATCTCCAATTTTTCTTTCAATGCGGATGATTCTGAAGCACTGCATACCACTCAAAGGAAATCTTCATGTGTAGATAATAGCTGTGTCGGCACTTCTTCTGATGCAGGAAACCCCTCTCTCTAATTTGATCATCTCCAATTGATGCTAGTTTCTTGCCGGAAAAAAAAAACAAAAAAAAGAGCTTCCGATTGCTATATGAATGAAAATGCGCGAGACATTCAGATTTCAAGTACGTGTTTTTATTGCCAATCTTCATTCCCATGTTTTCTTTTGGACTTTCCCTTGAGGAGCATTCAGCCATTATAAGCTGACATTTCACCCTCTTACTTCTACACTAGAAATCCCAACGCATGAACAAGAGAATCGAAGCGTTAGCCTTCAAGTTGATTGAAAAAAGAAAAGAAATAGCAATTACTTGAACAGGTGTGCTGCTTATTCTTTATAACAGCAGGTATCACTACAACTTCTTTATGCAGATGAGCAATAACTTGGCATAAATTCGACACCTGAAACATAAGATGCGACAGGAGAGTAGGACTCATTGGTAATATCCCATCAATTCCTGCTCATTCAAAATATGCAGTAAAAGGGAGCTAAATACTCCAGCATTCATACAGCATTAAGCATCTCGATAAATGGCAACGGTGATAATCATTTGAATTCAGTACAGAATCTGGGGAGACTTTTCTTATTACATTACAATAACAGTATATAAACTACAGATGATATTAAGATTAAAAAAAAAAAAAAAGACACTCTAAATATAAAATAAAGAGTAGAGAAATGTAGGAAGGCATTCAGCCGTACTTTCAGGTAACAAAAAGTAAAACTCATTGCTTGAAGTCACTATAGTGGTCATCGCTGACTGCAATGCTAGGAGCGTTCTGTGTAGGTCTTGTCTCTATACAAGGTACTAAAAATATTCTTTTAAAAGAAATTAGGGTATAAATATATATATATATATATAAAAAAAAAAAAAACACTCAAAAAGGCATTATCGGGATAGAGTTCTTCAGTGCTTTCGCTGCATACGGTCGGAATATAGATGTCAAAAAAAGTACAAAGTTTACAGCCTTTTGCTATAGTATGTGCTCGATTAAAAAAAAAATATTTTAAAAAGCAATTTAAACAGATAGCAGAGAACTGTGAGCAAGACGCAATGGCTGAACTTAGTACAACATTCAACCGAGTTGCTATGAAAGGAAATGGAACCTTGTCGTGAGAATTTAAATCCTAGCCTAACCTAATTATCTTTTACATTTGCGGATAAAAAAAAAAATCCCTAGTCATCTTATTCATGGAAAATCCAGACAGAGTAGTAGAATACCGAAGATCAGGAGTGCAGATGGAATCTAGACTGAATAAAATGGATGAGCGAGGCTGTACTAAATGCTGATAAAAATATGGTACGGGCATGCGTTAGTGAGAAAAATATGCACATACAATCACGCAATGATGTGCATTAGTGAGAAACATGCGTTACCCCTTTTAGAAAAGGCAACACGAATGAGCTAGAGCACAACATTTAACAAAAGCGATCACCTTTCAAACTCTTCAGATACAAATAATGAGAGGTAAAATTGTGCATGCATTCATCGCTCTAGCTCATATTTCATACAATACCCCCTCGGAGATCAGGAAAAGACTGTCAGGTCAATCATTCTAATAACATCAACCTAACACAAATCCAATTCCTTTGGAAAAGATTCCACAATTTTTAGAAAGTAGGATTTCTCAATCTTTGCATAGACCCACGTAACTTGTATATAACTCTCTTTCACAGCCTCGAATCTTGAATTATGCGGAAATGTAGATATTTTTCTTAGTCTTCCTGATTCCATTTCTTGTCGGCCATCCAATCATACACACAAACCTGCAAAAAGAATAGCCGTACAAGTCCTATTCAAAAAAGAAAAACATAGATACCCAACTTTGCATGATGTAATTACTGAAAAGGAACACATTAACTCCTCATGTGAAGCACTAGCAAGAAAACAAGTCTTCTAGAGATAAAGAGTGGTGATTAAAAAATAGATCTATTTTATGACAGGGACATGAAAAAAGAAGCATAAGTAGGAAGGAAGCCAGGCACCAATCAGAAAATAAATTTAGCTGAACTGTGTAGGCAAAGGATATTATTACTAATTTTTGTAAATTCTCATTGGCTATGCTAGAGTAAATAATATAAGCTGATTTAGCGCTTACCAAATTTAGAAATAGCATTCAGAAAACAAGATCAAAAGAATCAATCTAATTTTGCAAGCCAGTATCATCATGAGATATTAACAAGCTTTGCAAGCCGGGTATTTTGATCCACCTCCACTTTGAGACCAAGTCCAGTTAGTTCAGGCATATCAACTGACCCTTGAAGCTCCAATTCAGCGACTGCCTGTTGGTTTTCGGAATTCCCTTCCAGTAAGTTCCTCATTGACCATATGCCCCACTCCCTCAAAAATGGGTTGTCTTCATCTGTAACACATTGTTGCAACATTAGAAGCATCCCATTCTTCTGCCTTACGTCATCTTGCACATGCTTTCTTCGGTAAGCACAATTGCCAATGACAGCAACTAAGTCTCTCCGAAATCCTTTATAAGGACAGACTTTAGGAGAGTAAGAAGTGGTTGCTTCTTGGTTACCAGCATGGTTCATGGCTTTCCTGATTATTTCCGGAGGTTCTAGGCCACGAAGCACACATAAGAGTGAATCAAGCAGTCCAGATGACAAAAGTGAATCGACAACATCTACCAAATCTTTGTCTGTGCCAACTCCACCATTGTTGGCACATATATCTCTTAGAATGGTGAGTGAGTAGCCAAGAACATCAATCATAGCAAACCCTGTTGGAAGCCTAGATTCAGCTCTAGAACCAAACTCAAAAGCGTCAGCTGATTTCTTGAATATTCCAAAAATGCACAAAGCAAAATCATTGAGAATGGTAATCTCCTTCAGTCGCTCATTCAAAATCTCTGACAAAATATTTAAAAGATATGCTTGTTCGGTCAAAAATGGATTGCTGCTTAAATCAATTTCCTCTCCATTTTCACAATAACTCCCAACACCATGTATTCTCGAGAAGAGTGGAGGGAAGTAAATATCCTCTAAACAAATCCTTGAGAGAAGCAACTTCAGCCACTCTTCTCCAAAACCAACTGGTAAAACAGCAAACAAAAACAATCATAAATACAATTCAAACAAAAGGTGATAAGAGATCCGGAAAACAATCATAATTACAATTCAAACAAAAGATGATAAGAGAACGGGAGAAATTTAAATACTAGCATGATTGTGCAGAATAAAAGAAAATATTGACCTAAAGATGCAGTTCGTATAATTTCAACAACAATAGGCAACCCTTGACCCCCGCAAAGCTGCAAAACTAATTCAGGGCTTCCATCACAACAAGCATAAATAATCATACACAGAGGATCACAAGTCTCCTGACTCCGAACTTTTGCAAGCATATATAACTCATCAGGGAACAATCCACCCCAAATAGCTTGTTGGTGTTCTTTCCCAGCCAAAGAAACATTCGCCAAGAGCTGTAAGCCTAATCGAATTATCCCACAATTTGGTTCAGAAGAAGCAACCTTTTTAATCCTCAAAACTGTCAAAAAAATCCCAACACCGTTCAATTCAATAAAAGACTTCTGATTAGCAACTTCTCCTGCACATAAGTTTCTCGTGAGTCTTAAAGAGAGTGAGAGATATTCATGATCAAAGAGGTTGTTTAGTAGATGTGTGATAAGCTTAAGGACAGCCGGGAGAGTATTTTTGGAAGCAAGGTCTGCACGACCATCATCGGTTTTAGCTATTGCTATCAGAATTTCTAATGTTTCTTTCAAATCGGACGATTTTGAAGCGGTAAACAGTGGCTCTAGGAGATCTTTTTGTGGAAATGATAGCTCTGTCAATGATGAGCCACCCATTATTAATTTAGCAAAATGCAATTAGTCCTGCACCAACATGGCAGATTTTCAGATAGTAATATAGAAAACTACCATATAAAAATCACAGTTCTTTAGAACCCCTAGTGGAGAGACATTGAGAGAGGGTTTCGGAGCGTTACCTATGAAGCGGTAATTAAAAACCCTAGCTAAGAGTTAAGATTAATCCTAATGTTGAAGAGAGGAGGAGGAGAGGGTCACCGACTTTTCTTTTTGTCTGATAAGGTGGGAAAAGTTTTTGTTTACGAGGAAATGCTTTTGAAATGCTGGATTCCTGCTCTGATGAGGAGAGGCTCTCAGTCTCTTGCATTTGCAGATCTCTTGCATATGTGAACAATAGTGTACCTCCAGTCAAATCCTGAATAAAAACACAACACTCATGTTAAACTCTACTAAAATGCAAAGCAGATATTAGTAAACAAAACAAGAAAGGTATTTTCTAGTCTCCAACCTGAGCAAAATTGATATTCCTTAAAAAAAAACCAACAGTAATGTAAAATTGATATCCAACGTCATCACACTGAAACTTTAACCCGGGCCCAGAACATTAATGGGCCCGAAAAGTTAGGACTCGAAGAAAGGGCGGTAGGCCCCCCGCTAATTCCCCCCCCCTGATTTTTTATAGGCCAGTCCATTTCTAAGATTAAACCCTTATTTGATATCATAGTGGTTAATTTTTAATTATTTTAAAATATATTAAAATAAGATTTCTATTTTTAAGATTAATTTTAACATAAATATATTAAAACAATTCAATACCATAAAAAAACCAAACTATTATTTTTTACTTTCAAAAACAATTAATCCGCAAAATAAACACTTCCATTTGCTACCAGATGGTGGCGTGGTGGTGAATGGGACCCATCGGCTATACCCGCATCGTGGCAAGCATGCCGGCATAAAAACCACAAGCATCCTCAACTCTCACGCCGTGCAACAAATGTGAACGTCCTGTTTCTCTGCCATGTTTCAAGATGGGTTTTTTTATAAAATTTATATCAATATATTTTAAAAAATATTTTAAAATATATTAAATTAAAAAGGTCAATTCGTCAAGTTGATAACTTAAAATTTGGATTATGTAAGGGGAGGAACAGGTTTAATAATTGTTCTGTACACTCACCAGTATCTCTCAAAGCACCACGTCAGCAAACGAGAGGAAAACCCCACACGATATCTCAAAAACTTATGATGTACATAATGAGATTGAGATATCTCAAAAAAATAACTAAAAAATGAAGTATTTTTTTATAATGTCAAATGATAAAATCAAAAAAGAAAATAAGTAAAAAAGAGAGGCAAGCCACGTTGACCTTTTAAATTTATGACCCAAGTCATTAACCGAGAACATCATGTTTAGAAAAACAATGAAACATCATTTGCAAGAAATAAAACACCAGATAATGAAATGGAAAGAAAAAAAACACAACTATATAAAATGATCCGAAATAAAAAATGATAATTAAAATAAAAGAGTGAAAAATCAAAATAAAAAATAAATGAGAGGGAAACAAAATATTTTTGATTTGAAAGTTAAATTGAACAAAAATAACTCCAATTATCCAAAAGCTAGAGAAAAAATATGGATTAAATTGAAAAAACTAATATACAACAAGTTAGAATTGAATGACTAAATTGAATTTTTTTTATTACAAAAAAATTAATTGAAATGGAAAATCAGTATAGTGGTATTATAAAAGCACTGTTTTGCATCTTTTTTTATTAGCGTTGGTATCTAGGTCAGCATACACGTATCTTGACTAATCTCAGAAGTCTTTTATTGAATTGAATGGTGTTGGGATTTTTTTGACAGTTTTGAGGATTAAAAAGGTTGCTTCTTCTGAACCAGATTGTGGGATAATTCGAATAGGCTTACAGGTCATCGGTTTTAGCTATTGAAATGTTATATTGAAAATAAGTTGATTAATAAATAATAAAATAAAAAAGACAAGTGTATAAGAAAAGACAGTCTTTCACTCTACACTTCTCTATCCTCTTGAACCATGAATCTAAGTCCTATTTCATTATTTATATTCTGTAAATAAAAAGCATGCAAGCTAATATTCTGTGAAGCTACGGATGAACAGAGGAAAGGGCATACCCACAGCTTAATCATACAGGAGTCTAGAAAGGAAATGGTAAGATCTATTTTTTTCTAGCCAAGCATAAGATCTCCCTAGAAGAAAATGACAAAAATATGCAGGAGTGGTGGCCCTAAAGATTGGTAAGAACTACAAGTTTTCAACTTAAAACTGTGGGGACGAACGCTGTAAAGTCCACAGACTCCACAGTCCACACGAACCCAGAATCATCTAGCAAGTCAGCAACGAAACAAGAATAGCAATAGAAACAGAAACTCATACCAACTAGCAACGGCATGATATGAACATAACATATAATCTCAATCTCAAATACCAGCAACATCAATTAATTACTACTTAAACACATCAACATATAATCATAAACAGAAGCCGATACGAACTATTAAAAACCATTAGCAATTAAATTTCCACAGAGCTCAAGTAACGATGAATTACCCATGGTCAATTTCAACATTATCCCGTGCTTTGTGCCCAGAAACAGAAATGCAAGGTCCAGTTTGATATATGATTTAATTAGAAAAGGAAGCATAAATTATCTATTAGAAATAACAAAAAATAAAACAAAGGTTAATTTTTAATTACCTTTTGTAAACTGCAAGTCTGCAACCGAGAGGCGAGAGGAAGATTTTTGTAAACTGCAACCGAGAGGCGAGAGGCGAGAGGAAGATTTTAGTTGCAGAGGGAGGCGAGAGGCGAGAGGCGAGGAGATTGTTTTTTCAGAGGAGGCGAGCGAGAGGCTTAGATGCAGAGGAGGGGAGGCGAGCGAGAGGCTTAGTCGCTTAGAATCCTTAGATTAGATGCAGAGGATGAGAGGAGGGGATGCGAGAGGCAGAAGATAAAAACTAGGGTTTAATAAGTTTCTATTTATACTAAAATTGTCAACCGAACCGAACCGGTCCGGTTCGGTTAATCGGTTTTGTCCGTACAAAACCGAAACCGACCGACCGGATTGTTTTTTAAAATTTTGCACTCGGTTTAATCGGGTTTTTTTTTCTCAGTTTGCTCGGTTTAATCGGTTGTTTGGTTTTTTTTCTCACCCCTAATAGCATGTGTTTTTGGCGCGTCGAATTCACATCACGCCTGAACTTCAACATAAACCTGTACACGTGGACCACCTTCTCCAGGGTGTCTTGCTTTCTGATGGATCGAGAACAGGCCATTGACCATTGTTGCGTGGCCCACAATTGGTTAGAGTCTACACGGGAGCGACAGTAGAAGGCCCATTAAGACACTTTTAGCCTCCACCGTTGCTATCCCCCTCTCGATCGAGGACCCCGCTTTTTAGGTTGTTCGTTCCTTCGCTTAACTTATATTTACCTGGTCTACAAAAAAATATTAATTTAATATTTTTAAGAGATTTAATATATAGTTATTCATTGATTAATTTATGAAAGGCAAAAAATAAATAAAAAATAAAATAAAACTTCTGACCTATAAAAACTATAACAATATTTTTATATACATTTACTTATTTTTAAAAAATAAAAAATAATTAATAAGACACTACTAGTTAATGCTCAAAAAGAAATAAGCACGATGACATTCCAAAAAACTGGATTCATCTGCATCATTTTAAAACTCTATGAAATTACGAGTTCATTAATATAAATACAAAAACCACGAAGATTGGACTCCACTAAATTGAAAGCCCATGCAAATCAATGTGGAATGCTCGTCAACATTCGGTAGGTGATCTAATTATAAGAATATAAAATTAAAAAATTTATTTTTTTTATAATCTCATGCAAATCAATGTAGAATGCTCGAATCATGTGTTTGCTAATATGAGATCATTGAAGGATTACATAATCGTTAACTTCATACCTATTTAAAAAACTTATGTCCTAGTTACTAGAGTCGCAAATAAATAAATAAATAAATAAATGAAAATTCTCACAAATTCTAAATTTGGTTCATCAAAAAAATATATATATAGAAAGTTGATCCAAAAAACACATAAAATTTGCCCCAACCACGAGCCATGCTTCGTTGTTTTCCACAAAAGAATCATGATCAAGGAAAGACCACTTTCCAAAAGGACCCAGTTTTTTTAATGGGGGCAAGAACCATGGGTGGACTCGCGGTGGGGTTTGGGCCCCACCATTCCATCGAACTCCACGGCGTAGAACAAGAACTCGCTGTGAAAATCATTACAATTAGGCATGGAAAAAAAACAACGCAGGTGTTTTTGTCACTGGAAATATAAATTTTGGAGTTAATGACTTCTATTTGAATGTTTATATGAGAAAAATAGATTGAAATCAAGAAATAAAAGTTTTTGCTCCATTTAATTTCATGTTTTTTTAATTGTTTTTTAACTTGATAAATTGTTATTTGATATTATAATGTTGTGTTCTATATGTTTCCAGATAAAAATGTATAGAAAAGAAATCTCTTATTGTTCCGATCATCACATGCGGTCGGGATCACAAAACAGGGCCACTCCTTAAAAAAAAAAAAAAAACAACAAGCATGCTTGTCTACATGTTTTTCAAGGCCTAGGCACGTGTCTAGCCTAGTTTTACTTTGTCTGTCCTTCAATTTTTTTCTTATAAGTTTAACATTTTTTTTAAAAAAAATCCTCTATTTTTTCTTGAATATATTTTACTAATAAAATAAAATAATTATATTTAACGAGATAAATTACATGTCATGACTTTACTTTCTTACCATCTACTTTAGTCCCAAACGAGCGAATTGACCAGTGTAATGCCGCTGAGTTTTTTTATCTATATTGAAAATTGATTGATTTTATACGTGTTGTATTTTATGATTTTAATATTTAATCAGTAAAATTATAATTCATAAAATCTGCTAAAAACAGGTTTGTTTCTACCAAAATATGATAATACATATTAAAGCTCTAATATTAAATAAATATCAAAAGATATAATTATTATGATATATTTAAAAGAAAATAAAACTTAAAAATAATGAAAATTCAATACCTAACAGTATTGATAAAAAAAAATATTATTATATTTGAAGAAATTATTTAACTTGAAAAATTAAAAAAAGAGAAATAATAACAAACATTATTTTTTCAATGATGACCAACACAAATTAAAATTTAAATATTAAAAAAATCTTGATAATAGTGGAATAAAAAAAATAAAAACAAAAACTAAGAGCATGTACATATAAACATGGACAGAAATAAGAATTATGTAAACAATATATAAAAAAAGAATCTTTTTTTCAAAAAGTAATGAAAAGTGAAAACCATAATTGAAATAATTATTCATTATTGTTTGGAACTGTGATATCCTTTAACTATTCTATAAAATAATAGTCGTGGTGCCCGTACGCTAACCCGTACACCCCAGTTGTAAAAAAAATTATAAGTAGAAAAAAAATATTAAAGAAAAAGTGTTTCCGGGGATTATTAATGGTGTGCATAAGTTGTCCTGTACACCCTGGTTATAAAAAAAAACTGTATATGTGGAAAAAAAATCAATGTGCACGTAAACTAGCTCGAACATCACAGTTATAAAAAATGTATAAATGAGAAAAAAAACAGGAAAAAACGTAAAAAAAATGGATCCAGAGATAAAAAAAAAAATATACATGGGAAAAAATTGTGGTGCTCGTAAACTGGCCTGAACACTCCGATTATAAATAAACCAAAAAAAATATATAAGTGGAAAAAACCAGGAAAAAAATGTATTAAAAAAATGGGTTAAGAAATTAATCGTGTTGTGCGCAAGCTAGCCCCGACATCTTGTTATAAAAAAACAAAACAGAAGCCCGGTTTTTAAGAAAAGAAATAACATTTTCAAACAGTAATGAGAAAAACAATTATGGTGTGCGTAAATTGATAAAGACACCCTAGTCATGGAAAAAAAACAGAAAAATGTATAAGTTGAAAAAAAATGTAAAAAAAAAATTGATTCGGAAACTAGTCGTGGTGCACGTAAGCTGTTACGGATACCCTGGTTAAAAAAAACAAAACAAAAGAAGCCCGGTTAAAAGAAAAAAACTAACCTGGACACCCTTGTTCTATATTTTTTTTTAAAAAAGGTCCCCGTTTATGAAAAAAATACCCGGTTATAAAAAAAGTGTAAGGGGAAAGCATCTTTTTAAACTGTAATGAGAAAAAAATAATGTTGCGCGTAAACTAACCAGGACACCCCGATCATGAGAAAAAATATATAAGTTGTAATAAAAAAATAGGGAAAAAATAATTAGAAAAAAGGTCCCCGTTTATGAAAAAAACTACCCGGTTATAAAAAAGGTATAAGGGGAAAACATCTTTTTAAACTGTAATGAGAAAAAAAATAATATTGCGCGTAAACTAACCAGGACACCCCGATCATAGGAAAAAATATATAAGTGGTAATAAAAAATAGGAAAAAAAAATAGATCAAGATATTAGTCGTTGCTCATAAGCTGCAATGGATACTCTGGTTTAAAAAAACAAATAAAAAACCCGATTAAAATAAAAAATGGAAGAAACTTTTTCAAGTAGTATTGAATAGTGAAAATTACTGTTTAAAAAAAGAAGAAGCATGATTATAAAAAAGAAAGTGCAAGGGGAAAACACCTTTTTAAACAATAAAAAAAAAAAAATTGTGGTTCGTATAAATTAATCCGAACACCCCGGTCATGGAAAAAAATATATAAGCGAGAACTAAAAAAGGAAAAAAATGTATAAGTGGAAACAAAAAAAATGAAAATAAATGAATCCGGAGATTAGTCGTAGTACGCGTAAACTGTCACTCATATCATTTTTTTTTAAAAAAACAAAAAGCAAATTTTGCAGAATAATTTAAAAAAAATAGAAGGAAAAACAACCGGATTTTATAAGAAAAAAAATATCGGTTTTACAAGAACAAAAATACCTGATTTTAGAAGAAAAAAAAATGAATTTCAGAAGAAGAAGAAAAAAAAAAGTTTTGTAGCCGCAGAGATTCGAACTCTTGCGCGCTCAGCGCGCAGAGAATCAATCGACCACAATTAATTTTTTGTCTATTTTACTCTATAAATAGATAAAAAGAAAGTTTGTGTTTAAAAAAAAAACTGAGCTTATGTAGGAGTGAAGCACCGGATTAAATGTCTAGTGAATAGTGATTTGTGTGTGTGTGTGTGAACAGTAAAAATCTATAGTAACCGATGCATTCTCTTTTAGCTATTCTATAATTTAACGAGCGAAGTCATAAAATAAAATTTAATTCAATATATTATAGATTTATTTATTTTTAAATATTTTGAATCTAATCTTCATTATATATTATGGTATGGTTTTTATACAATAAATTAATTCTATTTTTTTCTCTTCTTCTCAGGATCTCTAATAGGTTAATCAAAATTAACCCGCATCGGATTCAATTCGCCAGTTTTAAATTACTTTTTTAGAATCCATGTTATTATTTATTTTTGCTGTTTTCTTTTTTCCGTAAAGAGAAATCGTTTGATCAGCAAAATTAAGAAATGAGATAAAATTAACATGGTACGCGGTCCATTTACAAATTGTTTGTGACCACACTTCAACATAGGAAACAAAAGTAACATCAGATACCATCTTCGGATTCATCACTTGTCCGACAAGAACGAACGAAGGGGCCCGGATAAAAATTAAAATAAAACAAATGGCCCACGTGTCAGTCACTAAAGGGAAGGACCCCAAAGATACAGATAATGAAGGCCACGTGTTCTCGTTCCAGTCAATCGTCCCTCTCGATCGGACCACCGAACCGCCCCGTAGTAGGGACAAGCGACCGCTTTGCATACAATGCAAGAAAGGAAACGGTCCCAGTTGGACCCCACTACCTCTTAGGGACCCGCGCCCACGTCACATGATGGACCGATCATGATGCTCTAACAAAATCAAGTACCCGTCTCTTTTGCATTTCACGGTCCACGACTCCACGGTGCCCAGCTCTCTCCTTTTCCATTTCCACACGGCTGCTGAATCATCTTTCTGGTATTTTTTTCCGCCAGAGCTTTGCAAGTTTTTTTTCTCCAAAAAATAAGAAATTTATGGTATTTTTATTTTAAAAAACCTAACCTTAGATTTTAACCCTAATAACTTACAAATACCATAAAAAATGTGGACCCCCTCTAGCCTTCTCTTATTTGCAAGTGGTGACAGTTGACAGTTGACCCACCATCAATGTGGACCCTGTTCTCCGCCTGCTCTGACACCACTTTACACGTGCACAACTTTAAAACACCCTCACGTGAGCACGTGCTCTCACCCCCATCCACGAATTAAAACCACTTTTTTTTTTTTTTTATGAAACTTAAGAGATTCGTAATCCTAAGCTCGATAAATCTTGTTAATGGCGGACGCCGCAGAATGGATTAGAACCCAAAAAACCCACCACCGATGAAACCCTTCAATTTTTGTCATTGCTTTGAAGACCGAGACATGAACTGTAACTCTTGTTTGTCATAAATCTCTAAAGAGAAGTCTCTAAGCATTTGAGGAGTGCTATTGGTAGTCGTGCTTGCAGTACGAATAGTATGAGCCGAGCTTGAGCTTGGTGCCATCATCGAAATACCCTTTCCAGGTTTTGAACCAGAGACGGGCAGGGCCACAGCTATATTAGATTGCATGGAAGACACGAAAGATGAAATTGGCCTGGGCGAAATATTTATGAGAGGGGTTGCTGCAGCTGGGAACGTGAATATCTGGGGCTTGTTAGACGGTCCTGGCATGGTCGGTACCATGAAAAAAGCCCCTGGAACGACAGTGTTTGATGGTATGGCCCACATGGGCACCAAACCCTGTGGTACTGCCGCGACTGTTTGTGGTGCCTGCGGCTGTGGCGGTCGCGTCGTTATGGGAGCGAAAGAGGCTGAGATTGAAACGCTGTCGTTGGCATCAACGTACTCACTATTAGCAGGTCGTTTGCGCTTCTTTTTTGCGCTCGGTTCGTCAGGTTCGCCGCTGGAGTTAGTTGTTGTCGGGATTTTGAGGGTTCCATTGACAGACATGGCAATAGCAGGGACAGTGCCAGTTCCTGTTGCTGCAATTATCGCAGGTTCAGCATGTTCAAGCAACCACCTGATCGTTTCACCGTCTGATTTATGGCCTAATTCTCTGGTTAGTTGAAAGATCCGGGCAGCACATGTTGCGGGCATTCGGATCCTTCTGCCACGACCCTCCACCTTGGTGTGCCGGTCTTTGGTCGAGGCTCGTTTAGGCTGGGTTACTGTGGTTAGCGGCATGGGGATTGGTGTAAACGGCATGACTGCTAATGGTGGTGTAGGTGATCTCTCCTCTGTGCATGGCTCTTCCTTCGGTGCTGCCGACATGTTGTTGCCGCTCTTCTTGTTAGTGGGGCCTACTCGAATGTTTGGCAATTCTCCGCTGTTGATTCCAAAGATCAGCGGTTGTCATGCCATCTTCCTCAAGTTCTTGCTTTCGTACGGTACGGGTAACTCACGGAGAGATTTGTCACCGAGGAAAAGAAGATCCGAAAAGGGAAGAGAAAATGGTAAGATGGAATACAGGGGGTGTTTGTTCTTCGTCGTAACAAGTTCAGAGAGCTAAGAAATGGGTATATATAGGCATAGAAAGGGAAGTTTTATTGCATAGTGATTTGTGAAGGGCCTAAAATTCGACCCGGGAAGTCTACGGTTACCTGCCAATCACCAAAAAGAGTTGAACACAGGAGATGATGATATATGGTAGGCCCCATTTATTAAAGGATCGTGATGTTATCGGTTTAGAAATTGTTTACCCTCGTTTCTAATTATTATTATTATTTTAATATTCCCATTATAAAAAATAAAAGTATATATTTCCAAACAAAAATAAATAAATTAAACTCTACTATACGTTTTAAACATGACATGGTTTTTAATTGGTAGGGTCAAATGCGGGGAGTGATGCGTCCAAAGAGGCCAGACACACCAAATCCTGGAAACTCTTGTAAGCTTGCGGTACTTTTTGTGCTTTGAATTTTCTTTAATGGTGCCATCTTCCAATCGGATTCAAGTTTCCATCTTTCTTTTTCATCCAAGTGATGGGTTTTGCCCATCTTTCCTCGCTTGTGATTTCTATTCATCGCCCATTTTCAAGCAAAGTTACCCAAACAGTCGAGTGATGGATTGCTAAATGTTGGACGTGAAGCTTGAATATGAGCATGCTGAATGGACCCTAAATACTACCATGATTAAGGCAAGTACAGCAAATTATCGCTGCTGCTCTCTCCCAAGTCCCAACCCAGTTTGTAAGCAATCCACTCACTCTATCCAGCCTGACGCGGAAGAAATGTTTGCCTTTTTGCCAACAAATTGCACAAAATCCTCGAAGCCCCGAGCCATTATTCACAGTGAAGATGCGAGCAAGCTAGTTGCCCGCCCGCAAAATCAATCCATCTGAATTTTAATCGAGCCTCTTTCATGGCACGAGCTATGGATTGGGCCTTGCGTACGAGGTAGATTTCATTAACACGTTATTCCCAACATTTCAAGTTGAATTAATTAAATGCTGAGAGTTAAATTTTAAATAAACCTAAGAAATTTAGTTTTACTACGAAAGTCCAGATGTCTTTGGAATGGGAAAATAATTTTACCACGTCAACAACCAATGTTGGGGCCACCGGCAATTTTTCTTCCTGGGTCCACTTGGGTAATTTAAATTATTAGAGCCAAAACCAATAAAACTTATATATTAGCATTTTATAAAAAATAAATAAAAATTATAATCATGATCCATTATATTTTCCTTCCCTCTCCGCACCGCAACTACCATGTCTTTGAAACATGTGCAGGAAATAAGAGCTTTAAACCACAACTTTTTCAATGAGTCTAGCTATTTTAGGATGTTTGACACTGGTAAAAGTATTTTTGAAGAAAAAAAAATATTTTTTTTAAATATTGTTATGTGTTAATATTAAAAATATATAAGAAAATATTTAAATATATTTAAATGATACCCAACTTTTAGTATCCTGGTTGAAACACCAAAAACACATTGAAATTGAGCCGGCATGGTCCATGGTCACCCGGCAAAATAGCATGAGCCAGACAGCACAGCACAGCACAGCTAGTGGTTTGAAAAAAGATTTGAGCGCATTCATGTAGTTAACGCTGATGGTTCCAGGGCTTCAAGCTGTGCACACAACGACACGGGGATGGCTGCCCTCGTTCCTTTTCAATGCATTAATTTAGACCTGGTTAGCTCAGCTCGATGAAATGATGCCCTCGTTCCTTTTCAATGCATTAATTTAGACCTGGTTAGCTCAGCTCGATGAAATGATGCTCGATGAAATGATGCCCTCGTTCCTTTTCAATGCATTAATTTAGACCTGGTTAGCTCAGCTCGATGAAATGATGCCCTCGCAACATTGCAGAAACTTAACCAGTGTCCGTGTTGCATGCAGTAGCTAGCTAAAGGGAATGCAGGCTGGAGCTCCATGGACAGCAGGGATAGTACCGGTACTGGCTTTAAAAGATGAGATGAGTTCACGACCTGGAATATCTCCACCAGAAGGAATAACCTTATCTAAAATAAGACTTTATGGGATATTCTTCAAGGGTTCGCTCAAGTCAATCGTGCACAGTCTATCCACCTTTCCCGTTTATTGATTCGTGACTGTTTGGAGCATTGTTAATATTGTTTTTTAAAAACAATTAATCTGTATATATATATATATATTCGAAAAGACTTTTCAAACAGTGCAAGAAAACATTTATGAAAGGAATGAACCAGGTTTTCTAAACGGTAACAATCTCTAGGCATGCGACGATGAGAAAGACGACGGAGCATTATTAGGGATAATCCCATTTACACCAGCCCGCCTTCTTTACATGGCATGGCCACATTGATAATGTATATCTTGATCGGAGCTAGCCCCAGTCATGATATCGGGACGATCAGGTAGTGTACCTTCTTTACATGGCATGACCGCACTGATAATATATATATAATAGTATATTTTTAATTAAAAAACACATTACATTATAATATCAAATACATTTTCCTCCTTTTCTTCCTGTGGTAATATAAACTTTTTTTTAGAAAAAAATAATTTTCCGCATCAATCATCAAAATAAATAAATATTATTGGATAAATTGAGCAATTACCAAACAATTAAAAATAAATGGTGAATAAAAAAAAAAAAAAACGTTTTGGCAAACCAATACACTGCTTCATATCATATTTTTGTTTAGTGATGTATAATCGATGATATTAGATACAAAATTTGCGAAAAGCACACTTAACCAATAATAAATATAATTCATGATATTAAATAAAATCAATATTTTTTTATGCTCAATTGCATTAAATCATCCCCAACTCATAACAAATAAAAACAATTTAATAGAAATATCAGATTTAGCAATTTATCCATGCTTCAATATAACATGTTAATCACATAACTGTACTTGTTGCATGAAAATCATCAAAGTTTGATCAACAACGTCACCGATTGATCTCAACAATCCACACAACACCTCTAGTTGGGCATCTTATTGAGAATATAATGCAAAGCACGGTTAATTAGAATAATTAATCTTTCATTAATTTAATTTATTTTCATGTCTAACCATGTCGAACGAATCAATCATGACTGATGATATTTATAATTAGTTTGTAATTAACTCTAAAAAATGAATAATGATTTCATTTGAACTAAATCAGACGATAAATCATCTTACGTTTCAGATTTCATCTGACCACCTTTTGCTGGGAAGAAGAGAAGAGTCGTCTATCTTGAAGGTCTGGATTCTTCAACAAGTGGACCCAAGGCCACCAAGCACTCGTAGTGGACCAATTGGATGGTGGGTGGAGCCCACCATTTTCACTGGTCTAGACTCGCCGGTCACGGGGGCGGGAGGGGAGGGGACCCTCATTATCCCGCGGCCTCAGCTATTTGTGATGAGGACCCACTACCCTGAGAAAGGGACCCACTTGCCCTTACCAGTCCTTGTTCACTGCCCAGTTTAGGGGACCCCTACAATGGATGGATCCCATGTCTGTGGTACACGAACCCCACTACAAAACTTTAAAGCCAGCACAAACTTTTGCCTAGTGCCCTACCACTACCAGCCAATGCCGATGCAACACGTCATAGCTATTAAAGTAAAATATCTCCTGGATCTTTCTCGTGGGGTCAGATGGTGCTCGGCCCGCCTAAAAATTAAACTTCATTTATGTCTTGGATTATTATTAACTTATGGCGATAAAAATAAAAATAAAAATAAAAATAAAAATTAGAAGGCTGATATTTGTGCCCGAGCAACTGTGATCCTGCGGTTTCATGTTATCTATACTATGCAGTATTTTTTTATCAGCCTTTTTTTTTTTTCCGGTCGGCACCATCAATTTACGTGAGCCTTATTTTACACGTGTTATGACAATATTTGTTTTTGTATTTTAATTTTTATTATTTTCAATTAATTTTTTTGAAGTTTTAAGATTATTTTTATATACTGCTATAAAAAATAAAAATTATTTTTTGATTTATTTATAAATAAAAATATTTTAAAAATACAATCGTCCCCAAACTCTCAAACCTCAAATCTTAAATCTCAAATGATTATGTACATGTATAACAAAATAAAAATAGAATTGTCTTGATCATAAGAAAATCAAGGTTTGTGAAACTGAAAATCTAATTATAAAATTATTAAAAATAAAATAAATAAGTTCAATAAATAAATAAAATATTATAAAATTAACAGACTTATATGACTTGAGATGAGAGGAAAACAAGTCTACTTGCGATAGCGGCCAAGACCCGGCTTGCACAATTAAGCTTTTTCACAGTATAGTTGATGGATTAGTGTGACCGGGTTGACCACTAGTTAATTTCTATAAGAAACATGGAATTATATAATATTTAAATTAGTTCATAATATAGCGACTGAACGTGCAAGCTGATATGGACATTTATATTAATAAATAAATAAAAGTAGTTTCCCAATTCAATGGTTTCAGTAATAATTTTCTTTGAAAGTTTGTCTGGATGGATGCAAGTGTGATAAATACTGTTTTTTATTAAAGTATTTTTTATTTATAAATATATTAATTTTTTTTATTGTGATATAAATACATTAAAACCATCTAAACACATCAAATTTTTTTAGATAAATATTGTTTTTTATTATTATTTTAAAATATTTTTGAAACGCCCTCGACCCTCTTTATGGTTATAGTTCCTATTTTGTATTAACTAGTAACATTTGGCAGGTTACTGCGCAATTGAATACAGAGTTTGGAATTAAATCACATTCTGAATTAAAATTTAATTTAAAATCTATTAATAAACTCTTACAATTTTTATGCTTGAAATAAAATATCAAACTATAAAATTGAACTGAAATGTATTGTTTAAAATATTTATGAAAGTAAATTGAATTAAGAATCTTGTCCTCGTGATACTTTGGCATATATAAATTAAATTCTACTTTAAATTTAAATCAATAATTTTTTAAAAGATTTGGACATAAAAATACATCTAACCCTCTAAATTAAACTCGATTCATAGCTAGAATTAAGTTGTAAATGACCAAGGAATCCCATTTTAAATTGATTCATTAACTGAGATCTTTTGAATTCAGCATTTAATTGATACAAGCCACTTAAACAATTTAGAGCTTATTGAATACTGAAGTAATGGTTGATTTTCAAAATAATTTTCACTTAATAAAATATATTTTTAACATTAACACATTAAAAACAATATAAAAACACCAAAAATAGTTAATTTGACAAAAAATAAAAATCAAATCAAATCTCTTAAAAAACATTTTTTGAAATATACTATCAAGGTCCCAAGAAAACGTTGTGGCAATTTCTCTCCAAAAACCAGCTCCCAACAAGTCTTGATCTGAACACCAAACCCATCGACACAGGCATTTTTATTCGTTTAAAGGATGAAGATTACAGTCTCGAGTTTACAAAGGAATGGGGCTGAAATAAGAGCGCTCAAGCGCAGGCTGAAAGCACCATTTTCAACGGAGGTAAGATGAGAACAAAATCATCACAGAAGCAGATACATACACTGTTAAGACACAGTAAATATCTCTAAGAGCTACAAACAAGAATTGAAAACCCGTCACCACCGTTCTAAATATAATTTCCGAAACAGAGAACTGACTTGTTATTTTTTTCTCTTAAAATAACATATGGCTAAGATATAATTCACTCCCAAGCATGAAAACCCGTCACCACCGTTCTTTCCCCACCGACTGGGTTGATGTAACATGGGGGGTGTTATTGCTTTTAACTTCAAATAAATGGCTTTTACAATAGACAAGGAAACTTGAGCTTCCATTGCAAGACAGTAGTTGTAACATAGATATCACGAATTGGGTTGCAGCTGTATGATTTTTCACCCGGTTATGGAGAATTGGACAATTTTTACTAAGTAAATCAACAGATACTGGGAAAGCAAGAATACTAGAAAGTATAGTGGAGTCATGGCCATGATAAAGCATCAAATACCACAGAATCATAGCTACTCTTACACCGAAAGCAATAGTGTATATCAAACTTGATAGGGTAAGCAAAGAATTCACTAAGGATATAACATTATTACATATCTTAAAAATTCGATGCTGATTTTTTTTTAACAAAAATTTGTTGAATTTCTTATGATACAGATGAAAGTAATGCAAGTTTGAGGCAGCCGTCTGATACTTTGTAACTGCATCCAGAGTGAAAACCATTGAGAAAACAAAACAGGACATATTCCTATTACTTTGTCGACAACTTCACCTAAAAATCATAGAAAATTTGGAAGCCCAACTTCTTGCATTGTCCATTATGATCCAGACATGTATGTGTACCGAGTCTGAGCACCAACAACAAGCTCAACAATTTTCGCTGAATGTTCAAAAGATAATTGTATGAAAAATATGAACTTTCAAAACAAACTCAATCATCAAGGTACAAACATTATGCAAAAAAAAGAGAGTGAAACTGAAGAAATAAACACCACGCACCTGTTAGAAGCCCAATGATGGGAACAGGTTCTAGTAGTTTTTCAGTGCTTTGAAGTCTTTGCCTGAAACGATTAACAAGAATAGTGTTGAATATTAGATTACTTTATCTTGTGGAGATTGCCACTATGAAACAGCAAAACTTAGGAAAGGAAGCATTACCTGGTGTACTTGCTAAAGAATGGATCTCTCATAAGGTATAGCGCCCATAACAATTTTCTTCTTTTCAACTGATTCAAACATAATATCAACATCCCTTTAGCATCAAATCCATCAATTAATGAATATTACATTCACAAAAAGAAATAAAAAATTAAGAGCGGATTGACAGAATCATCCTGAAAGCTGATGGGCTGGAAAACAGTAAAATTCTGTAAAACTCTAACCTCATCCTGTTCAGAAGCAGTGAGATGATAATCCCTTGATTTAACAACCTGTGTTGAAAAGCCTGCTCCTATACCGTCTACAGCCAGAGAAAGAAACCAAGGAATCCACGAACGAATTCCGTACTTTCTGATGAGCAACACGTAAATAAGGGGTCTTGTAATAAACAGGACCTCTCCCATGAGAAATAATGCCCCCCGAACACCTTTCTCAGATAAAATCATGGAAAGTGATGGTCTCTCAATCATTTGAGCTGTCAAGGTACAATTTCAAATATCACATAAGTTGACTTATAAATTCTATATTATTCATCTAGGCCCAAAATAAAATTATTAAGAATAATTTTACGAGGAGGCTCCATGATAGCTTGCTGATGTTGAACCCTACGCAACCACACCGGGTCAGAACCCATCCTGGCATTTTCTCCAAACCTGCTCAGTGCAGACAATGCCCTTCCTTCTAGATTCCATGAGTTCTGTTCATTAGAGCCACGGTGGGCTCCGTGCTTTCGGAAATCCCCACCATTATGCTGGGAGCTTGAGAAATCTGAATGCTTTTCAGTATTTGGTGTCTCTCCTCCATGCAGAAGCATCTTATATCCACTATTCCGGAACATAGCCAGCCTAACAAGCACCCTGAGTCACAGGAATCCAGAAATATCAGGCAAGTATCAACATGCCATTACAATTCTAAAGCCCAACTGAATAAGATAAGAATCAAATAATATAAAGCCGCTTACTTTGTAGCTTCTGTAACAGCAATGAAATTCCATTTCTTATCATCACCATAATAATGTTGAGCTGCAACTTCAACCAATGTTTCCAAATCTTTTATAGCAGACGTGCACAATGAATATGGGAAAGAATTAGGCTCCACAGGATCAGCAGATGTCTGGGGTGAAGTTGTATCAATGATATGCTCATTTATAGCGGTGATAATGCCCAAGATTGCAGTTACTGCAGATAATTTCTAACTGTCTCAATATAGCAGCATTTTAAACTTCTTAATTTAAATGAATACAAAAAAAGAAGATAAAGGAGTTGTCATTTGGTTTGTGAGATAAAAAAAACAAGGCTAAATGGAACTCAAATTTGGACACTTTTAGCTGTTTACTTATGGAGCCTGAGAAAGCAATAAAACTCCAAACTGGACTTAATACAGCTGCTGAGATGTGATTTGCTATTTCTCATTGGTTCCGGATGTGAGCAACAGAAAACATAAATTTTGAAGTGTAAAATCGTTTGTTCCCATTCCTAACATGTTCCAAGGATATTTAATAAGGGAACCCAAGCTAACAAGAAGAAGCCAAAAGTTACCAAAGTTTCACAGAACCTGCTTCTGGTCCTATCTCTGAGGCAGAAAACCGTTCAGGAAGTAGCCATGTGAATCCCTGAGCAAAATTTTTGAGTACCCGTATTAGAAAACAGTTTCAAAAACATGCAACACATCCACAACAAATTCATCAGAAATTATCACATTTCTATACCACTGCCAAGAAACAGTAATATCCAAACTATTAAAACAATCAACGAGGCTAAACAATACTCTATGAAACAAAGACTCTTACCTGGAACAGCCAAGACAAAAACCAAATTCATTACATATATTAAACAAAAACCACCGCTGATATCTTAACATTCTTCCTGTCCCAGATCATTTTTTTTCTTCTCAAATTCTCATCCATTGACATCAAAGATGGATAATAAAAACAATATAAGCAATAAAATATGCAGAAATTTTCATGAATAAAGGTCCTTTAATCATTTTTCTCCATGACAATCGTTGTAACACTACTTAACAGACGCAACAAAATGCAATAACCACGAATCTAAACACATCTCAAGATCAGGAGATCATTTTTTTTTATTCCCAAGTTTTTCTCAATGTCTAAGCTAAAAGGTAATACAAGGAACCAGAAAGAAAACCCCCGAACCAAAACAATCGAATTATGTAACTAAATAGAGTGATAAGGCTTACATTGGCAAGAGACTCCAATGAGTGAACATAATCTTTATTCCTTCTGACCCATTTCTTATAAGCCTCCATGGCTTCGAACTCTCTAAGGAAAAAAAATTGAACAGAGAAACTCTGCTCTCCAACTAATTGAATCTCAAAGTTGACCCTGGCTCACTTGAATCTAACTCTCTCTATTGTTACAGGGTCAGACTCAGATGAAGAAATACAGAGAAAAAGGAAACTCTTTAAAATTATTTCGATCGCAGGAGATGCGGATGCCACCACTAATGCTTAGAAGAGAGGGTCAGGGGCCGGTTGTTGTAAGAGGAAGAGACAAAAAATCAGTAGGAAAAGAGGGTTTTGTTTATGTGTGGTAATTTGTTTTGTTCAAAATAGAGCTCTTTATCCTATCCGCTCATCCGGATAAGAATTCGGTGTGTGTGACCGTGTGATGCAAGTGTACGTGTTTTTGTGGGATGCAGGTTAAATATCAGCAGATGGATTGTTGACCGTCTGATCACAATTTGGGCGGCGATCCTGTATCCTGTATCTTGTGTCTTTATAGCCAGAGTACAAGGAGAGAGAATGAGGAGTGGATAATGGATTGGGTTCCGCTGCTCTATGCTAGTGCTTACAGTAGCTCAAAATTTCCCAGACAACTCAGATATCGAAGGTCAAAATACTAATTTCGGTTTTTTTAGAATATTTTTATTTAGAAATATATTAAAATAATATAATTTTATTTTTTAAAAAAATATTTTTAATATTAATATAATGATATAAAAACTATAAAATAAAATTAATTTAAAATAAAGTAAAAAATTCCAAACACGCATGAGCTGGGAACGGGCACGTTCATGTCCTTGACCTTTCCCGGATTGGATGTGTGCACTGCAGTGATTTATTTATTTTTATTTGGAGGAATTGTTTTTCTATTTCTATTATATATTAATATTGTTTTTCTTGTATTTTTATATATAATTTAAATGACTGTAATGGCCTTGTTGCAAGTGAGAACTGGACAAATTAAGAATACATATTTTCAATGTCTTCTCATAAAATAAAATTTGCTGAAATGACGCATGAGCATGGAAAATAATTTCTGAGACAGGGATATCAATTTCAAATCCTACAAGCAACAAGTTTTCTTTCATTTTTTGCTGGTAAATGCCTGACTGGAGAAGTCCAGCCACCAGAGTTTACTGGTTTCGGCATTGTGTGGTTTGAGTATCCAGTTCCAGCTCTAATGGAGCCACTCAATTTTCCGGTGTACACCAGAGCCAAGTTTCTAGCCTTCTTCTTTAATTTGAAAACAGCTAAAAAACATATTCCCATATATTTTGGAAATTAGTGAAATGAAAGTTTATGTATATAATATACATATCATGTTAGTTGGCACTTACTTTAGCAGTGAGTCGAAACAAGCAGGTTTTAGCAAGTGCTGGCGTGGCGGTGCATAGCTCTCGCCACCGTCTCCAACACAAGCTGCAGTACCCTTTTGACTCTTCGTCGTTCTCCAACTGGGCATCTAGCTGGGCTGCTTGAACATCTTCATGAGAGGGAGACATTCCCATTTCTTCTTTCTTGAACCCATTCTCTCCTTTGATTTCTTGCAGCAACAGCGGGTCATGCATTTTGGTTTTCCTGTTCAGTGCACAACTAAGCTTGCTGCTGCCACCATTCTTGTAAGTTCCTACCTTACCTGTCGCAATTACTGCCTTTCAATACGAGGTTGTCCCAGTCCATCGAGTAGCTCACTGTCCATTTAGATTGTAATAATTCGCATTTAAGTTAAACAACCACTTGTCGTAATTACGTGTCGAGTGGGACTCTTTCAAGGGACCTGCACGTTGTGGTTTCTGGGTCGCTGCGATTTATAGTGGTCGGACGGGCTTAAGTTTTGTTCTTGTACCCTTGTTACTGGTATTAGTTTTTTCCCTTGTAGATTCTACCACTCTTATGCTGGGTTTTCTTATTTAGCATTCTATCACTATAAACTGAAGCCCTTATGCTGGGTTTTCTTATTTAGCATTCTATCACTATAAACTGAAGCCGTCCTGACCTAATCGGCAATGCTTCAGAGACCAGAGCATGGTGCGTTGCTTGTAATAAGCTATCAAGAGAATGATGAAACTATCGTCAAAACTACATCGGATATTTCTCAGGCAGCGCGGCAAGCTTCTCTGCTCTAAAACGTAAAAGATTGTGACGCGGGAAAACGATGGGATACATGAAAAGGATGCGATAGATTGTTGAGAGTGGGATTTGAACCCACGCCCTTTCGGACCAGAACCTTAATCTGGCGCCTTAGACCAACTCGGCCATCTCAACAACTGCTACTTTTTCTAACATAATCTCTAATATACTAATATTTCTTTGTAACATATAACTCTCTCCTGAAACCAAGTTTCAGAACACTTGAGCAAAATCTCTTGTATAATTAAAATGATATTTCTTCCCACTTTTCACCACCCTGCCCTATTTTTTTCTTCATTAGTATTTGATATTATGGCCAAAATTCTTTTTCAAAATAAATGTTTTTAATTAAAAAATACATCATAACTTTCTTTTTCTTTTCTTTTTAGATTTACTAATTTAAAGCAGTGCCCATCTGTTGTTTCTGATTTATAACCCTTAATTAAACAATTTAAAAACGGGGTAGTATTTAATTTTTTTTTAAAAAAAAAACAGTGAAGAATCTGAGCTTAGATGATTTTTTATAGATAAAAAAACGTTTATCAATCTATTTAACTCAAATAATAAGTTGTTTTTTTTTAGCAAAATCAACTCAATTTTATCATGTTTGAAAACCCCATGACTCAATTTCTTAACTCTCATTAGCCATGACTTTATTATAGCATTTGTTTTTGGTTTTTAATAAATTTAAAATGTATATATAATAATTTAATTTTTATATAAATACCACCATATTGAAGATTAAGAAAAAACCAGGAAGCTTTTTTGGTAAATATATGAGAGAAATTGTGTTTTTTCAAGTGTTGTCCAACCAAGCAATGAAGGGGTTATCATTTTCAACTCAATCTGATTTTTATTTATTAAAACAACTAAATCAAAATTTTATATATAGAAAAATCAAAGAAATAGGTTTTGTACAAGGAAGTGAAGTGAAGTGAGTGCATTACTATGGGAGTATTTGACAGTGTGATTGTTGTTGTTTTTAAAGTTTTTTTGTTTAGAAATACATCAAAATAATTTTTTTTTTATTTTTAAAAAATTATTTTTGACATTAATATATTAAAATAATCTAAAAATATATTTTTTTATTTAAAATAAAAAAAATCAAATTTTAACTAATCAACAGTTTAGCCGGTTAGCCAGGCACTAAGAGTGTGATGTTATTTTTTAGGACTAAAGGCGGATGGGCCTGGGCCCATCAATTTGGTGGATTGGGTAATACACCAATACTCGATCAAAGAGGCTGCAAGGAAATAGCCAGCACAGCAACAGCCTGTTTAATTCAAGAAAGAAATCTTTACAGCTACGATCACCACTACCTAGGGTTTTTTGCAGAAAGATTTGTTGAGGAGCCATGCAACTCACACTTGAATTCGGGTATCTTTAAACTCTAATTTATATCCCCAATTTCCTTAGGTTTCTCTTATTGAACTTGTTATTCGGTAGTAAATCATGGGATAGATTCGAGTGAGTAATTTTGATTCGTCTGATGCAGTGGTGGGCTTGAGCTTCTCTGTGATTCAGTGAAGATTCATGATGTAAATGTCATCCCTAACAATGAAGTAGACAAGGTGAATTATCATTAATTTTAATTTAATTTTAGCGAGGAATGAAATTGCAGTTAATAAGAAAAGGTGGTGCTTATTCTACATCATCGTTTTGGGGATTTATGCCTTTTACAGTTAACTATGAAAGATTTACTTGTGTGGGTTCGTACTAATTTGATCAAGGAGAGGCCAGAAATGTTCATGAAAGACGATTCTGTGTAAGTTTTAACCTCTGCCTTTCACTTCTTTTTGTTGGCACTGTTCTTACTTGGTGAACTTGTGCCTAATTCACTACTAAACGAGGCAAATGGAGGTTGGTTTAATCAGAAGCAACAGGGGACCTGGCTCCGTTTGCTAAAGATTTATCTGTGTCGATTAGTGTCACTAATTAAGCTGAGACTGTGATCTGTCATGCAGGAGACCTGGTGTTTTAGTTCTCGTCAATGACTGTGATTGGGAACTTAGCGGTCAGCTCGACACGCCTTTGGAAGAGAAGGATGTGGTGGTTTTTATTTCTACCTTGCACGGTGGTTAGTATGTAGTTGATTATATTATCTTTTCAGATCATAAGTAATTGAAGCCATATCAAAACTAAAGAACTAAAGTGAAGAAATGTAAGCTTTAGAAAGAAAGGGGAATGGGGATTTTAACGCTGCCTCAACTTCTTATGCCCCGGCGGCAAAATGTATGTTTCGATGTTACTGTACTATTTTCATGATAACTGTCAGATAATGTGATTTACATGAAGCGAATGGAGATTATGCTGTTTGTTCTGTAGATATTTAAGATCCACTCTATTCACGAAGTACTATGAAAGATTAATGAGACACCTTTTGTCCTTCCCGGAGCATTTGCCGGAATTATGACTCTGAGAAACTGAGGCAACTTCACAGACAGGTTCTCATTGCTAGTCTAGTGGCAACATTTACCTTGATATGTCACAATCTCTTTGCTTTCAAAACCCTTCTCTGCTATTAGGTTACAAATATTTGACTCACAAGTTACCAGAAAGAAATTCTGCACTATCTCGGCATTGATCTGCTTTGAATGCTTGCTAACCACACCCCGTTGTGTGTCGAGCTTCAACCAATGTTGCAAAAGATGATGGTGATGTTTTTGTATTTTCACTTTCCCCAGCTGGTAAAACAAATACCAAATGTGAATCATCGGTTCTCGAAAACTTGTTTGATTTTGCCTTTTGAACTACGTTTGTGTATATTTTAAAAGCGTGTTTGATTTGAAAAAAAAAATGAAATTATGTTTTTTTGTGTTTTCTGATGTTAAAACTAATATTATTATTCTAGTAATAAAATACCTTGAAAAATACCATAAATTACTTCCCTTCCGTTTGCTCTGATCATGCTATAAATCCTCTGCAATCGATGCCAACATAACATGTGCTGGTGGAAGTACAAGGAAGAGGAGTCGTAATCTCTCAACACATTTTAAGATTTAGGATTTTGCACTGTTTCAAAAAAAATTATTTTTATTTTTTAACTGAAATTAAATTGTTTTTAGTGTTTTTAAACTATTTTGATGTATTGAAATAATTTTTCAAAAATAGAAAATACATTTCTAAATAAAAAACAATCTTAATCAATCATACTGAGGAGAATATAAAGGCAGGAGGGCTTTTTTTCTTTGCCCTCATTTTATTTTCTCTGCTCTATTGATGCTACTATTTTCATTAAGATAAATAATCCAATAAATGTAACTAGCTATCTTAAATCTAAAAATACAGCTGTTTTAAATATTTTTTCATGAAGACAATTTCCTGTAGATGTAATCAGATATCAGGCAAATCATTAAATCTCCCACGGATATTTCTCAGGCAGCATGGCAAGCTGTTCTGATCTAAAAAGCAGTGGATGTTGAGAGTGGGATTTGAACCCACGCCCTTTCGGACCAGAACCTTAATCTGGCGCCTTAGACCAACTCGGCCATCTCAACGTTTGATGTTGTTGGTTACATAATATTATATCTACTATGTCTTCCGTATAACCTATAAGCTGCTCCTTATACCAGGTTTCAGAACACCAAGCGAAATCCTTTATATAATTAAAATAAAAGGATTATTTTCCTGTTGAGGAAAACACATCCCCACGATCTATCCATCCATTTTTTTTTTTATAACATGAACGACTAAAATTCTATACATGTATTAACCACATTTTACATAGAGAAGGATATAACTATTTATTTCAGAAAGTGTGATAGGTACAAATAATTAAGCATCATTTTTTTTTAAAAATATTATTATAGATAAGAATATAATCAAGATTTATTTATTAAAAAAACACTTTCCACCATTACGATTAAATAAATACTTATAGTTAATGTGTCATAAATTTTATCATAGTTCTCTGTAAATAAATACCAATAATTAATGTGATATAACCCACGGGTCCTATTGTACATTACTTGACAGAAACTCAACGACTAGGAATTGAATTCACTGTCCCTCCTCACAAATCACAATCTAAGTATACAACAGCAAATATGGCATCTCATATCTGATACATATGATCGAAAGAAGGTGGAGCCACCCCATTTCAACTCTGACCTGTGTATGACCAGCCTGACAGGAAAAGTATGAATCCAAATTTACTTTTTTGTAGTCTGCGTTTTCCTTTACCTCATTATCATCCATCATATTTTCCTCAAGTAGCTCAGCAGATGCGACGAGCCAGGTTTCTTGGATTACACTTAATGTAAGGTGAGGGTGCCAAAAAAAAAAGTTGATAAACCATTGATGTACGCAAAGCATCATACAGAGCTTCAATAAAGCATCGACTTTCCTTCCCATCAGCTCAAAATGATCTGACTGGACGCTATTGAATTGATTTGACCATGCGAAATTTAGACCTTTTGCTTTCCTTTGCGATGCCTGTCTAGTTCTGCTTCAGTATCTTCCAACTGCAGCTTTAGGGTAGATATCCTTCGTTTTACATCTTCCACAGTACCTCTGCTGGTAGAAGGTTGATATGGTGATACGAAGTTTCTTGAAAAAGCTTTTAGAGCGTCAACTCCAGTGACCTATTAAGTCAGATCTAGCTAATTAAATGGATGATCGACTTAGAAGATATATTAAAAAAGTTATCTCAGAGGCAAGAAGCCAAACGAAAGACAAAAAACTCACTCCTCAATCTCCAGAATACAATGAGGTAGAAAATAATATAAAAACAATTTGGGTTTGATGGAAAATAAACTACTTTTGAGAAACATTCGCTTATTTGCTCTTCCTAAAATATATAGAAGGTAATAAAAAAAATAGGAACACATTAGCTAACTTGTTTTAAAGCCAGTTTTTAACTTTCTTGCTTAAAAAACATGAAAAAAAGGAGTTGCCAAACAACTTCAGCAAATTATGGAAAAAGGAAGTTCCTTGGCAAGTCCTAAAGGTTATGGCATATGCAGTTTACCTCTTGTGGCAACAATGGAAGTTTTGTGATGTTGAAGTCATCATACAACATATAGAACTGATCAAGGTACTTCTTTTGCATCCGCATTCTCGCTTTGAGTAATTTGGATTCGACATCTACAATAAAAACACCAACCAACAATGATTAACCAGTATTTATCTAAGAAATAATATGAAAAGCATACTGGGGGCACAGGACGTTTATAACACCTTCTTCATCATAAAGGACTTGATTAATGATAATATTATGTGTATCAATCTCAACTTTGGCAAGCTCCTGAACCAGTCTCTCAGTTTCATAAAGGGAGAGGAACTCGGGAATGCAAACACAAACAAAGGTTGTCAAGTCCTGGAAACAGGAAACACAAGTGCATTAAATAACTAAATGTAGTCACATGAAAAAGATTACAAAAGTGATAAAGAAACTTGAATGTTCAACAGAAAAAACAAAGATACCATCTATATGGTGAAAACATAGTTTCCAAACTTACAAATGTACAATATCTTATGTCATCAGCATTAAAAGCATGAAATACCAAACACCAGACACGGGTGCAGAACAAGAAAATTTAAAATGGGGTGCCATTATAAAAAGTACAAGGTCGGAGAGCAAACATTTTATTTTTGGAGGTGCCAAATGCATAACTATTATGTAAATTTTGAAAATTTAAGGACCAAAATTAAAATATTTTTAAACTTTGGGGGTGCCATGCTCCCCCTAAAGCATGCCATAGTTCCGCCCCTGACAAGAAATTATTCAATTAGATGGCCATGTTAAAGACAAAATGCAGGTCTTTACACCAAACCTTGAGAGGAAAGCAGCACAAAAATTTTTAGTTATACCCTAACTATATGCAAGGCAACCATGATGTGAAACAATATACACCTAGTCAGTCTGTGATCCAATTTAACAACACTACACTGCCATATGCCATTAACTACAATAATTCCAGAAACAAGAAGAGAGAATGACAACAATAACAAGAGCATCCTAAACCCAATAATTTTTTATTACCAATACTTCAGACTCCTTCATCAAATATCTACCAAAGTCTTGAAGCAATAATGAGTTAGTGGAAGTCTTTCAATCCTCTAAATAAAATCAGGTATAAATATACAATCAAACAAAAAAAAACTCTGCAAATGAAACATAGCATAATTAACAATTAGTAAACAAACACAATCACACAGATGGAAGATCTTACTGGGTCTTTGAATTGTTTATTGACTTTTTCGATCACATCTTTCATGCCTTCAAGCCTTCCCAAGATTGCATCCTCGCCAAATTCATCATCAAAGCCAAATAGACGAGTCATCTGCCATAAACAATTCCAAAACTTAGCAATTTTACATCACTGTATTTCTAATAATTAAAAGTGACAAGATAATTAATGATACAAAGGTGTGAAACTTAATATCACTCAACTGTGTAGGAATGGGAAATCCTGTAATAAGAGGCTAAAATTTATTCACAGGCATGAATGGTCAAAATCTACACTTCTTCCAAATGACAAGTAGCTATAGTGACAGAAGATTGCTGACAGAATCACCAAATCTAAAGCAAGATGAACAGTAAATCCTATTATATCTTTTCTTCTTCTTCTTCCTTTTCTCAGATAACTAAACCTAGTGTTTCTGGATTCAGCTCTTTAACCAGACGCTTCAACACACAAATACCGGGAAGGGAAAAGGGGGCAAGAGGTAAGAGTATAACCTACCACTACCATCTGAGGCCATTCCTATAGCTGTCCCATCGATCATGGGTGGTTCAGTATATTTTTGGTCACACCATTCATGTCTAATGTATGACAGTTAACCAGGGGAATGAAAGGACGACAACAAACGAGAGATGAACATGCAGTCATGCACAGGCCAAAGGCTCAAATATTGAACTGACACATTGGAGATTGAATGCTCATTCCACCACCCAGCTCAAACATCAGATAAAAGCTGAAGGGCACAGAAGCAATTAGACTTTCATCTATGGTGGCAGACAGGAAGGGAGCACTGAAAATAATCAATGCCCTGTGGATACAAAACTGTATAATAAGTAACAACTATGAAAAAGCAAAGGATCATCATAAATTGCATAGAGAATTTTCCAAACTAGATCACGACACGTCACCGTACACCATATTTTTATCTCCTAGCCATTAAGCCAAGGGAGACAGATGTTGGAAGGTAAGGAAACACAACACTTCAATTCTCAGAACATGCTAAAATAGGAAGTAAAAAAGCAGTTAAACCAGGCATCACCTGACAAGAAAAGAAACAGATAAACTTTAGTAAATAGCTGTTTCCACTTTCATATAGTCAAAGACAAGCAACAAGCAAAAAATGTGACCCACCACTTGAATTCATAAGCTAATACTTGATAACATCGAAGGACATACCTGACTAATTAAGCCGCCAAATTTACTTTTCAAAGACATAAGCTTTTGAAGCCCCTTCTCCAAAGCTGATGGAAGTTGTAATAGCCGGAGTGTATGACCAGTTGGAGCTGTATCAAATACAATACAGGAATAGCCCATTGTTTGTACCAGCCTGTGAAACAAATAGGTTGAGCAGCAAGCATTAGATTCTTGATAATTGAAAAAATTAAGTTGGTACTACTTTGTCAAGCAAAGGCTGCGGAGAGAGTGTAATCACCCCGTGTCACACAGCAAACCTTTTGGCAAGGACAGGAATAAAATATCTGTGTAAGGCAGAAAAAATGCTCTCCATACAACAATGCAATGCATTCACTTACATTTTAAACAAACTATAAGAAAACGAATTTAGTAAAAGACCATCTGAAGAACTTGCTCAAAACTTTCTGATCAAAGTTTCAAATGATAGAAACAAATAAATAACACCAATAAACAGAAAATATGCAGCGAAACTCAAATAACATGCAGGAAGGCTATTTTTTGGTATGAGTACTCGACTCAACTTTAGCTCGAAGACAAATAAATTCACTCAAAGTTAACTCCAGGACAGTGTTTTTAATTGAAACAAAAGAACATTCTTGACACTAATAACAACATAAATCTCAACTTTTTTCAGTTTCGCAAACTCTGAAGAAACCCCAGAACAATCCTCGATAAAGAAAAAAAAAAAAAGCATAAAATTTCCACCCTGAAAGTCAATCAAACATTAAGCCATAAGACCACAATGATTACTGATCTGCTAATGCACTTCAACATTGCAACATATGGAAGATTAGTTCTTACTTCAACATCTCCGCGAAACTCATGGCCTCATCAATCCCAGGAATTGCATTCGAAAGCTCGGAAAACAAAGAATCCATTCCATCGTTTCCTCCAATATCGTCGTTTTCAACATTAGGATCCACCTCCTGCAAAAAGCAGCATTGCCCAAACAATGCCACAATTAGATGCTGAAACACAGCATGAACAGCCAACATAACAACTTCCCAGTTCAAAAAAAAAAAAAAAACTCAAAATCCAACCTCTTCAAAAACAGCCTCTTTAAAAATAAAAGAATAGAAAAACAAAACTTCACCAAATTCTACACATATTTCACGCAACAAAAGCTCAATTTCTGAGCTCTTCAGAAACCAAGCATCAGAATTTAAAAAGGAGCTAAATTCACCAACTAGTCATCTTCAAATCCAAAAAGAAAAAACAAATCCCTTCAAACCCACAAAAACGAAACCAAAAAAGTCCAAACTTTACCATGGCATATAGATTGCTGAACCCATTAACCAGAGTGGGAGCCTTTGTAAATCGTTGTTGAAACACATCACTAAGATTATGAGCTGGATCGGTAGATATTATTAAAACAGACGATCTGACTTGAGCCAGGAGAATTGAAAGAATCGAACTGCATGTCGTTTTACCTACACCACCCTTGCCTCCAACAAAAACCCACTTGAGTGTGTCTTGGTCTAGTATGTTCCTTACAGTTTCCTCTGGTATGTCTGCTGTTGACATGATTATACCGTGTTCTCGTTGTTTTTGGGTGAATGTCTTGTCTTTGTTTCAGTTTTGGGTTTATTCCTTTCTTTTCTTTTTCTAAACAGACAACAAATCGAAGTAGAAGTAGCAGGCTGGTCGTTACCGTACCGATTAAGGATCTTTTGTTATATTTTACCCATATATATATTACGGTGCATCATGGGCCTAGCCATGGTGTTTTTTTTTGGGGCTATTATAACCGAGTTTTCCGATTACGATACTATTGCAAAGCACAAATCCTCGGTAACAGTTAAGTATTAACAATGAATTACTCATTTTTCCTTGCATCACCAAGTCAAAATCAGGTTATTTATGTTTAAATTAAAAGATTTATGATTTTTTTTATAGTCTTGTCCTTGTAGTTAACGAAGGAACACTCAGACAACAGAACTGGATATTAAAAATAAATTTGATGGTAGTTGATTTTTTTTTAATTAACTAATAAGATAAATCATGTCATGAAAATACTATTCATCATGCCAGTGTGCCTGATTTCTTCGCATGATTAGAATTGCGGCCCCTGAAAGCTGCAACTTGATGGACACCCCCTTTGTTTTTCGATAATTGTTTTTACAGTAGGTTTTATGTAGAATAAATTAAAGATGAAAATTGATATAGTTAATAAACATTAAAATATTATTTTTTTTTCTTACAATTTTTAGAAAACGCTTTCCAACTAAATTAAAATATTAAAAATATTGTTTTTTTTTTTTGTTAAAATTGTTTTTTTTATTGAGAAATGATAAACAAGTTTTTAATGTGGTTTTTAAAACAATGTAATTATAATACTATATATAAATAAAAAATAATTAATCTATAAAAATTTTGATAGAATTTTTTTATATATTTATTTTATTAGATAAGATATTTAAAATAATAATTATTATTATTTGTAAGGTTTTTTTATCTTCAAAATATAAGAGACTAATTATATATTTTGATATTAACATGTTAAAATATATATAAAAAATAAACTATTTTTTTTAAAAAAATCTAAAATTAATTTAATTTTAATAATCTGAAATATTTTTAATATAATAATATAAAAAATAAATCTTAAAAAATAAAAAATAACGTGATACCTCCATCAAGCGGCGGTGAATGCTCAGAGGCTTAAGAAACTATATCAAACTGCATTTGTCATTTGATTGTCAAGAAAGTTCATATTATTATTCTGTTGTGTTACATGTGCAGATGAGAGAGTTGAAGAGAATCAGTAGAGAGAGTTGTAGGTGAAGCAGGTGGCAATAATGGCGGATAGACAGATGAAGAGTGAAGGGACCAAGGTGGCATTCAAGAGCCTACTCTCGCCCAAGTACCCGGACAAAGTTATTGTTCCATCTGCTATTACTCGAGCCAAGGTCCCAGCTTCTGTTGAAAGCAACCCTCCATTATATGTCCCACGAGAAAGCCTCGATGAGATGACCCGCGACAGAAGTGATAAATTCACACCTGGGTATCACCAAACAGTGGGATCTTGAATCATTTGAAGAAAATTTAAGTGACAAGTGTTATCCAAATATAAAATGGACAGATCAAGCATATTTCATGCCAGCATTTCAGAAGCAAAAGAACACATTCAACCAAAAGGACAGTGGAAGCCATCCTTTCTTCCTAACAAGAAGTTACAATTACCTTCAAGGACTTCAGCGGATACAAATGTGACGAGTGCTGCGCTGACATATTGAGGCACTGTATAAGGGATCAGCACTTGGAAGCTTAGGAGTATACCTATCAACACCATAATTTCAGATGCCAGTAGAACTTGCCTGCAACCAGGTTATCAAAGTTATGAATGATATGTTAGCGAAAATAGAATGAAACTATATCATACTGCAGGTATATACAGTGACTCTCGAGTTTGAGTCAAGACGTATATTTTTTGTAAAAATCTGAGACAGCTGGGGTTTTATTCACTTACCTGGACCCACAAAATGCGCGGCTCGCAAAGTGCGCTTTTCTGAGAGTGTGGTTTTCTCGAATCCAAAAAAAAAAAATAGAATGAATTTTGCAGGAAAATTTGCATCCTGTATCACCGACAGGCACGGTGCATTTGGATTATCCTGTGATACGATGGCTTGAAATTATTATAGTCATGTGTTCTCATCTGTACATCACATATGGTATTTTGAGTTTTTAGTCGAAAGAGAGGCACACTAGAGCCAAAGCCAGTTCACATAGTTGATTAAACAACCAGCTCTTGGATCTTCAATTGAATCAGTTCTATTCTAATTCTATACAATGCGAATAGTATATAGAGGGTTGTCAGCAAAGAGTGAAGTATATGAACCCGTGCTAAATGTCTTATCTAACTCCGTCTCTTTTAGATTTCTTTTATGTTTTTTTCTCTTCACGTTGATAGAATAGACAATATAAGATCATAAGAGTGGACTTTTTTCACATTTGAGGGTTTACCTCTCTTCAAACATGTTGCTGATGTAGTTTCCAACAATCACATTTACTGGAAGCACTGTTAGCCCCAGACATGCTAGAAAAACTGCTACACTTGTGGCTGACCAGATGAAGTAATGTCCGGTGACGACACTTGATTCAGCAACTAAAATCTCCATTGCATATTTCAGCATAAAATACACAAACAATTGAACCTGGCAAGTGATGGCAGGATTCACACGAATCTGAGACTTTCGATAATAAAGAGTAGAAAACAATAAGGCTTCCATAACTGTTATGATTATATTTCCTCCATAGACATCATAACTAAAGGTTAAAATCATGGTCATGAGCTTTTATGTTGATAGTCTAATAAGAAAGAAATAGAACCTTCACAGATGGTGTAAGTAATCGATATGCTGACACTATTGAAGTGACAGGTTTGTGGCTTTCATCGTAATTTTCTTCACCGTCATCGAATTCCTGGTCAACATTGTTATCTTGAAACTTAGCTTCTGAATTCAAAAGCAATGGTTGCGTAAAATCAATTTCAACAGCATCCTGAACCGGGAGCCCTGCAATATAAGATATCAAGTTCTTAGTTTCTTTCCTGAAGTGAACATAAGATTGTAGTCATTGAAAATGTTGTAGACCCCTAGAACCTTGAGAGCCCTTTTCAAATGAAACACATGCACCAAACTAACGCAAGAAGGATTGTTTTACTGAATAAAGTAGAGAAAAAGAAAGAAGAAGAAATCGCGGACACTTGGTAGATCAAAGTGGAGATCAATGGAGGAAAAAAAGAGGTGGCAATGTCCACAAGTAGGAATGAAACAAATAAGATATACCCTTGGAATGGGAATTAGAGGGTGAACTAAATCATAAGAATATGTAATGATTAGAAAATTCAATTTTGTTGACAAACCAGTATAAGATTCCTGTGGTACAAGCTTGTTATTCTCCCGAGGAGGCTCTCTAAAAGAAATCCACAGCCAGAGTAGATAGACAAGCCATGAAAGAGCCATAACCCAGCCAGGCAATGTGTCTTGGTTAAATGTAAGTTTGTATATCTTAAAATTAGTTTGAAATAAGCAAGCAAGAGCTGGACCACATGCCATTCCTAGTGCACTTGCACTGACAAAGCCTGCTGAAGCTTTCAGTCTCAATTTAAGTGGCACACAATCACTGATGTAACGTCTGTTAACAGCTCTTGCGGAACCTAACCTGAAATAATGTTGACCCCATCGGCTAATTGGTTAATTTGTTTAGATCAACAGAAATGAATCATTTTGAATGTAACAAGCAGTGTGTGACTTGCTTTTACACCAACACTAAAAATGCTAAAAAGAGTAACTTGAAGTTGTATTTCACATTCTAATGTAGAAATTGTGAGATACAGAAGGCATTAAAGATTTCCATTACATTAAAAAAAAACTTTCACATTACAGTACCTTTACTGTTTGAATTCCATTACATTACCTTAATTGTTTGAATATGTTTATTGCTATGTGCAACAGAGAAACATGACCAATGTTCACTTGAGTACTGCTTAAACAATGCAAGTATCGAAAATACTAACCCGCAGAAAAGTCGACCGATCAGAAGGACCGGTATGGAATTAAGGTCATAAGCCAGTGCATATAAGGTGTTTCCTATAAGAAGAACGATGCTACTAAACACAAGTGGCCTCAGATATGACCTATTCGACCAGGCACTGAAATATACTGAAGAGAACACCTGTGCAACAGCCATCGACCCAATAATGACACCACAAACAGTTGCTGCTGCTCCAAGGTGTAGGGAGTAGTTATCTGCTGTTGGGACGATGATATATGTGTTGACCATGTATAGAAATGTATTCACCAAGTTCAAGAGAAGTGACATGAAATGATATCTCTGCTCAGCAAGATGGTCTTCAGATGGAGTTGGTGACTCGTCTTGAAAAGTAAACGCATGCTTTCCCAAAAACTCCAGAAAATTTGTTGAGTTTGATAACCTGTTTACCGCTGCTTTAATAGAATCGATGACAGGATCCTGCAAAATTATCATCAATGCCAATTCAATATGTGCAGATTAAATTATGAATCAATAACAAGACAGATTCTGTCACATGCTTGACATTGATTTCAGTAATGCTGCAGCGATACAGGAAAACTAGGAAAAACCATGGCCAGCAACCAAGAGAAGATGAAAAATATAGTGGATGTCAAATCTGTTAGCTTTTGATTAGGTGTTAATCATCTTCAAAGTCAGATAAATTACATTATATCTTAAGCCATACATGCTAAATAGTTTGGATAACTTGATAATTCAACCCCAGCTAATTTCTCTTGGTTGATATAAATCTTTTTGCCCCTCGACACCAGAAATTATCAGATGCCATTCAATGAATAGGGGTGACAGCAAGTATGATCATAAAGTCTCAGGAAAATAAAACATGATGTCAAGAAAATTAAAAGATAGCAGCACTATTCCATTTAGTATGGATATGAGAGAAAACCGGGTGTGATAATGCAGGCTGATCATATATCGATATGTGGTTTCCCTCTTGATCTCGAAGATCTGCAAGATGGCGTGATATAGCTCCAACAACAGCCCCAACACCCTGCATATTCAACTATTCCATATCAAGCACCAAAATAAAACAGATGTAAATAACGTCGCAAGCAAAACAAATCTCCAGAGGGATCGACTCAAAACTAGTTGATGAAAATTTTTATTTCATTTGGACATCTAACCACATGCTTGAAGACCTGCCGCAGCTGAGAATAAGGATGGTTTGCTCGGGTTTTCACATAGTAATCGGTGAACCTATAGCCAAAGCGCTTATCAAATTTCTTCAGAATCTTTCTCAAACCCATAGCATTGATCTCAACAAAAAACAGAAGCCTTAAGAGATCCTGCCCTACTGCCCTGTAAGCTTCTCGTAGTTCAGATATTTTAGAATCATCTGACTGCTCCAGAAGAGCGCCATGCTGTTCTCCGAGAATTGCCAATCTGCTTGCTAGCAGTCCTTTTTGTTCCAGCATAAACATGACAATCTTCTCAATCTGAAATTGTTAAAAATTAGTCAGAAAAAAATGAACTTTAGCATCAAACATTCTTATGGAAATGATTGATAGCACTTGCAAATGAAAATCTGTCATTATTAGCAATTATCCATGAATAAACTAATTCTAACTGAAATTCCTATGCCAGCAATGCTGTATAAGTCATCATTCATTGACAAATTCTAAGAAAAACAACCGAAGTCAAGAAAGCTTTTCCAGTGCGCATTTGACACTAGATACTATGTTACGACACATAAAATCTGAGGAAAAAACCTGGTCATCAAGCATTATTGAGAAGTCCTTGAGAACATTCGGTTGATTCTCTGCTCCGACTTGAATCTGCTGTGAATATCTGTTGACTTTCTTCTTCAACAACTTATAATTAATATAGTATCTGAAAAAGAAATTTCAGATTGTAAGCACAGCTACACTATTGTAGTGACCTTTAATAAGCAGTATGGTAAATTTACGGGTCAAAATTCTCTCCTTCAATCATAAATACATACCGTTGCCATTCTTCAATTTGGTTCTGTCTCAACTTCTTCCCAAATGCAACCATCTTTCAAGACAAAGTCAATGCACTGCAAAATAAATTACCCGTAAAAAATAATTGAACAGAGCAATCTTCAATAATGACAATAAAAAAAAAGCACTTAAACATAGGCACATTTCTTCTAATTGTGAGAGTGTTCTGGGATAACTTCCGTGAGTCGAAAACAAGAACTCACAAATTTAAATGGATAGAAGGGATGCATGAATATATAATCATTTTCTTTTTATATATAAATACATATATTTAATTCAAGAATAAATATCATGATTATTTCTTTAACATGCCTTTATATATATTCTCTTCTGTTTACAGTTTCTACAATCTAAATCCATTATTCACATGATATTATATATCTCTTAAATTGTTTGTGGAAATTACAATAAATGGAGAGCTGAATTGAAGGGGAAGGAAACTTAGGATTAGATTGGAAGTGCGGAGACATAAATCAACAGGGGAAAAGGAGAGCAGAGCCTGTGCGCGTGTAAAGAAATGAAAGTGGCGCGAAATTTGTAATATCGTTAGGAGTAACGGTTAGACAGACATGCACGTCATTTCCTTTCTTCAAATTATGCAAGTGATTCTTTTTTATCTCACACGCTTTCATTCGAGAGTTAGATATATTTTATTTTATTTCTATCATCAAAATAGTGGTATTTTTTTTATAAAAAAAAAATAGATGAAATTGCGAAGGAATCGTCTTTTCGAAGAGCTAGCATGCATGCTAAGAATGCAAAACCTAGTCATTTCCCTTTAAATATTTTTATCTACTTGTGCGTGTGTGTGTGTGTGATTATTAGAAAAACCACATTAAAAAACTTAAAAATCTCCACTGAAAATCTCTGAGCTGGGAGTTGTATATAAGCCAGACTATGCAGGCATAAATTCAAAGCATGTGAGATCGAGAATGAAAAGGTAGAAAAGGTACATGGAGATGCATCATATTAAAGCACTTGAGGCAGTAAGAAATTACAGCCTGAGCAGTAGGAAGTGAAGAGTGAGGAATGTTTTTGAAGAAATTTAGGATGTAAAGTTTTCACTGACTACTTACACTGTTAGAAAAGGAAAATGTTTTTGAAGAAATTTAGAAAACTGGATGCCAAACCTTTAATCTTCCACCTAATTTGAAGCTCTTTTCGGAGGAGCAGGAAAGTGCACGAAGGGAAGAGTGAGTATATATGGCATGGAGTAATATTTTGACAGGCACGAACAGAAAAAACAGAGAATACACAGGGCAAGCATTTCCATGACCACAAACTACACGTGGCATATATATTATCATTCTGGGTTTTATTTTGAGCAATGAACGGTCATCAAAGGCTTGAAAAATAATCAATGCTTGAACTGTAATCATGATTATTAAAAATCACAGTGCCTTTTGGAAAGTACTGCTCCGTGTTTGAACGTTACTGATGGAAGAGTCAGTTATCTTAAATGTTCCTTGTACATTAATTATGATGGCATATTCCTTGGTATAGAAATAAACAATGTCCTAAATCTGTTGAATCTGCCGAATGAGAGAGACTTTGCTAATAAATAAAATGATTGGCCTGGATTTGTATGAATGTGAAAGGTTAGGGTTTGCATGTGCACCAAACAAATCCTCAGCTTGCATGTCTGATGGCACACAAGAGTCTGCATTAATTTGCTGCGGACAGGAAGCATTAATGGCTCGTTTGGTGTCTTGTCTGCTGGACATTCAAAAGTTCAAATGGTCCACAAAATTCTATCGAATATTCTACTTTTGCCATGCATGGCCAAATGAGTAGCTATACTCCCCTCTCTTATCTGGGTTTTCTCTATATTCTTTCCCTCGTTGTGCAGCCATTAAAAACCAAAGATATCATTGATATCTCGTCTCTTATGACATGCCATGATCAGTTCTAATCTTAATTGTGTTTGGAATTTATAAAGAAATTAATTCCCATAGCTAAGTAGAGAGTACTGATCATATATTATGATCCGATCAGGAATTAGCTGTGTGATTAGTAGGTTCATGGCACAGCTTGCAGGCCTCTTTTCAATGAAGAAAAACATCGTCGAGAAGTGGGACGTCATCACATATCTAAAAAATCCCAAGGTTAATCGGAGAGCGCTCAAATATTATCTAATCAGTAATTTCTTGCGTTATTAAATTTTTAAACTATCATTAACATGAACATAGTCAAAGAAATAAGGAATTAGGATCTTGATATACTGGCGCAGAGATGTCTTTATCAATTTTACTTCTTTTGTCTTGATATGATGGTACTGGTGCTATATTTACCATTTCTTTTTAAGAAAGAATCTAATAATTTTGAGATCCACTCGGGTACGTAGCTGAAGATTAAGTTCGACAAGCCTGATAAGATGAGGCTAGTCTGTGGTCGTGGTAAGAACAATATGGGCTACAGATGAAGTGAAGGCCGATTGTCCCGTTTTGATGATGTTGAGGCAACAAGTCCGTGTTCTCATTGGCCAGACCTGGAGTGGTCATGATTCGGTGAGGGGTCATGCACTGCACAGATGCTGAATCTGTCAACCTCAAGTGCTGCACCATTTTGGAAGGGTATAGTAGGGACTAGTGACCATGAGTGCTGCTCAAATTGCAAAGCTTAAGAAAGGTAATCATCGGTAACCACCGACTACACTTACCAACTAAAACCATCGACGGTCACTGATTATAGCTGTTAATCGCTTTTACATGTATTTAATATTTACATTCACACTTAAAATTCTATTTTATTAAGCTTTTATTTTGTGTATAAATATCATTCTGAGGGAAAGTAGAGAGAAACACCGGAGAGAGAAAAGAGAGTTGTGATATAATATTCAAACTCTTTGTTGAAGATAAACCCGTGTTTTGAATCCGCCATCAATGTTGATCTATCCTCAACAAAGAGCAGCCACCATAATAATACTGGAAAGAGACATCGTGGGTTTGACGCACCAGAAACCGGCATCCATTAATGGTTGCGGTTCTTGAATCACGACCTGCATAGAGGGCCATCGATAAAATCAGGCTTTTTTTTTCGGTTTTTAGCTTAGTAAATAGTTTCCCCGTTGAAAAAAGTCCTCCTCTTAATCTCGCCCTGTCATTATCCACAGCTTCGTTGCAGCAGTTCTCACAAACTAGCTTAGGTTCCAAGAAAGATAGAAGGGTTTGGTTTTTGTAAATAAAAGGAAGGAATGCAAACTTAATTAATCGAGCTTTTTTTTTTTATTCTATTCCTTGAATATGTACGAGAATAAGAGTATAGTTAGCAACTTAGCATTAAATTACTGCACTACTTGGACAGAAATTTAGGCGTTGCTTGTGTGCAAAACCTTTGATCTTTGTTTACCTTGTAACTTGGGCCGATCACATCGAGGCTGCAAAGGCCCATGGCTCTCTGAGAACTTCGATTTTGGTATTAGGCTTTTAGATGGGCTCAAAGTAACCTCTCGGGACAAGACCCCCCCCCCCCAAAAAAAAATAATAATAATAATAAATAAATAAAAATAATAATTTATCATCCATGAAAAGATTGGCATTTAATTATTTCATTACCACAGCGTTCAACACTGAATTGCTGGCAAGTCTACAATTCTTGACTTTGGAAAATCACCCCATTTTTTAATTGCATGCTTGACACGTAGGGTCCACGAGCCCCAAATGGTGTTTTTGGAGTGTAATAAGCAAAATGTTTATATTCTCTCTGTTTTTTTAAAATAAAATATACATCAAGTTAATATTGTTTCTCATCAATCATTATTAATTATTTCATTATTTTCTTTCTCTTTTCATTAACATTTGATTTATGATTGTATAAAATATCCTCACAAATTGTTCCTGTAATATAAAAAATAAAAGTCATCCTTATTTTAACTCACGGCATTGTGGATTAGAATTGACTCTTATTTTCCTCCTCAAACAAAAAAATTATTTAACTAGATATTGGGGGTAATTTATTTATTTTATTAGGGTTCAAGTGTCATTCTCATGTTGATAAAGACATAAACTTTTTAATATTCCAGCTGCATGATAAAATAACCATCACATGAAGTTAATTGTCAACAAAATCCGCACACTACAAAAGTGTTTATTTTTCATAACTTTCATCATTAGAAACAAAGACCACCATGAACCCCAATCATAGAAAGATAATCTATTGGGCTAGCAGGGTCTTGGTCTAGTAGTAAATGAAATGCTTGTTTTTTCCAGTTTTTTGGGTTTAGATTTTGTCAGGTATATTTATTATTTTCACGGTATCTTACCTACTTATTAGAATTATAGGATATTTAATAAATTTAAAAAATAATTATGGTACATGCAAATTAACTCAGAAACCCAATTATAAAAAAGAAGAAAGAAGGAAAGATAGAAAGATAACCCATTGGAGGAGGTAAGTTTTACTGCCACCTTCTTTATTTTCTCTGCAGTATGTTTCATGTGTTTTGAGGAACGTGACAGCGCACCCACTCACTACAACTCGAGCCTAAGCAGCATCCATGGATATCCTTGGTGAACCATAACAAAGAAATAATGCTTGGAAAACTGCATGCCATTCATATTGTGTCGCTTTACTTGCGATGCCAATCTCCAATTTGACCATCAACAACCAATTACAGTAGAGCTAGTGCGGGACTTCTACGGAAGACGCAAAGTGGCTCTCACCTTGAATTTATATTAATGTTATATTATCAAAATCCTTTAATTTGTGATATTTTATTATTTGCGTGGTAGTGGAAGCTTGAGTCCTTTAGCGTCTGTAATTCAATGAACCATCTTACTTAATAAATAGAATTTAAAATATAATTTATATTATTATTAAATATTTTTTTTTAAATAAAAATTATTTAAACTTGAAATTTGTATATATTCATAGTATTTTATATTTGATTTTTACAAAATAAAATAGAGATGAACATCCTAATTATAAAATGATGGGCGGTTGATCTCATAGACTGATCTTTCCATCGCTCTCATCACCTACTTTCTTAATTTTTCGTAGTTTAGCTTCATCTACTAGCAAGCTATTCTAATCATGTCAGGATTCTTTCCTTTATCTTGTCCCGTATAGCTAGGTCTCAATTTTGTGCACTCTATCTCCGGTAAAAAAACAAAACTAAAGATGCAAGTCTCGGCGACGTACACTCTGTTTCTGATGAGTTGGTGGCTGACAAATGGCCATGGAGTTTCCTCTCCATTGCAGCTAACAATAACAACCCTGTGTCGAGATCATTCCTCCAAATTACAAAAGAAAACAAAAACTTGAAATCCAAGTTAGGGTTGAATAGTATAAATGATCATACTTAATTTTTGGTTCATATGTTAATTTGTACTACAAGTTACAATAAAATTAAATAAAATATTTTTTATTCAAGAGACTTAATTGAGGCTCATCCTAATTATTGACGTGTACGTAAACCTACAAACATTTATGCCTGAAGCTTCAACAAAGAAATTATTGGGAATCAAAATTTATATATATATATATATATATATATATATATGATTCCGATAAGTGAAAAGGTTAATAATAAAAAAGAAAATAGGGAATTAGAAGACGAAATATTAATTAGTGTATAAGGATATTGATCAACAAAAACTAGAGCAATAATTTCCTAGACCTTGAAGAAGTAATCTTGATAACAAGACCAGGGAAAACATCATCAGGATCGTGAATATGAGGATTCTCCTCCACGATAAAAGGGTCACCACACTTTTCACTGATGGTGTGAAGGGTTTCTCCTTCTTTTACAACATAAATTTCATCGCACAGTCGGTCCACTATTTGATTGCCTTCAAAAGCAACATCATGGTGATGATCATCATCGTATGTGGGAGATGCTTCTCTCAAGGAAGCAAGCAGAATTAGGGCAAGGAGGACAAGGGCACAATACCATGTAGCTGCATCAGCTATGGACGTCGATGTAAACATGGGCTTGTTTGAGACCTTGGCAGCCATGAGAGAATCAAAGAGAGAGGGGTATGGAGAAAGAAGATATAGAAAGATGAGATGATGGGGAGCAAGGTGTGAGGAAGAGGGGCTAGTCAGTTTTTGCGGTTTTTTATGGAGGAAGTGTGTGTTGCTGGGGACTTGACAAAATGGTCACGATTGTGTTACGTGAGTCACCTTCTTGAGGAGCCCGAAGATTCGCCTCAAAAAAGACTTCTTTATAGAAAACGTCTTTTGTGCTTGCTTAATGTTTGATTTGGTTGAGTTATCTAAAGAAGAGAGGGGGAAAACCCTAACCACCCCCTGCTGCAGTGGATTTCCTGGGGGTTAAATTATAATTACTATAGTAATTTTAGGGTTGGATTTACTTGCAAAAACCAGACACATTCACAACTCTACATTCATTATATTCTCTCCAGGAGTTGTGACTTGTGAGTTTGCAAACCGCTCCTCCCATGACAAGAAGTTTTCAGCTTCAAATCCCACTTGAAAGATCGTGCCAGTTTGGCCTATCCATATCCCATCAGCCTTCAAAGAGGTGACATCGAAATTGGCTTTCGGTTTGTTTGGGAAGAAATTGTGATAAGAGGGAGCCGCAAGAGAAGTGATGGAGACTCTTTCAACTCTTTCTTGTTTGGATAAATTAGGAGAAGGGATTCATTGATAAATACAATTCAAAATAATTAAAAAGATAAAGTTTTAAATTTTAAAAAAAAACAATAAAGATATGCTTACACATGAGGATGAGAATTTGTAGAGGATTGGAAGTTAAAAATTAACACATTTTCCTCTTTTCCTTCGTTCGAAAGTTACTTCCAAATGGAGGATAACTTCGAACAAAGAACATGAATTATAACTTTTCAACATGAGCACACAAGCACACTCACATTGCAATGAAAGTTTTGGCATTCTTATTAAATTCGGTTTAATAAGTTAATCTTCAAGCTTTATAGTTTAATTTCTTATCTAGCTCGAGTTTCAAATTAAATCGTGTAAAAATTGCTCTAATATAACCTATTTAATTTGATAAATCCAAAAATAACTTGGACGATGTAAGAAAACATGATTTGACTATTTAAAAAAATATAATTTTTTAAATATTAAAATGGTGATATAGGATTTATCATGGCTTCATAACTTAACTCATCAACCTTGTAACCCGAATCATGTTTTCAACTCAATTTAATAAATTCTTTTTACTATTTTGTACCTGATTATATGATAACAGATGTAAACATTTTTAAAATCCAATATCAATTAAATATTAGAATGTTTGTTTAAAGTTGTGATAATCTTATGAAAAACTGAGTAAAATAAATTATGAATATCAAATTCAAAATCAACCAAATAATAATGGTGAAAAAAAGTCAAAAAATCAAAGAGAGAAAAATACTTGTTTTACTGTTCATATGTACAATGCAAGAAGTTGATTTCACCTCAAATCTTCTCCTTTTTATGATTTTAGTAGTGTAAGATTATTTCCCTTGCAATCTCTGTGGTTTAGACAAAAAAAAAAAAAACAATATCTAGATCATTTGTTTATTTTACATTGTCATTAAACCTATGTAACGATTTAAACTTAATAAAATTTAACCCAATTTATTTTTGCATGAATTTAAAATTAAATTGAATAGTTGTCTAATATGATCTAATTGACTACAAACAATTGATTTAACCTAGAATATCTTAATGTGTTTAGTATAGCGTGTTCTTCTCATGTTATTATTGTGGTTTGGGGGAAAAAATTAAAAATGTAATATTTAGATTGTAAAAAGGTTTTTTGGTTAAAATTTTAAAAAATCATTACCTGAATTTTTGTTTAGTTCTAGTTTTAAATTAAATATTATGAAATTTATTGTTTAGTTCTAGCTATAAATTAAATAATATGAAAGTTATATCAACTTGAATCCATCAACTATATAAATCAAAAAATATAAATCGAAGGAATACAAACAAAGAAGCTAGATTCATCCTAGACAACATGTGATCAGAATTATGTGAAATCGACCGCATTAAATTGATTCTCTTTTAATTTTATTATATAATAAATAAATAATTTACAATATAAATAAATGATATAAATGATTAAATAAAAAAAAACACAAAAAAAAAAAAATCAAAGGGTAAAAACAGCCCATAATCTAAGTGCCCGTTTGACACTGTGGCCAAACACAAGTTTGGTCGCTTTTCATTCTTTTTTTTCTTTCATTTTAAATAATCACGATTTGATATTTTTATATCATTTTAATGTGATGGTATTAAAAATAATTTTTAAAAAATAAAAAAATATTATTTTGATATATTTCAATATAAAAAAACACTTTAAAATACAACAACAACCGCACTCCCAAACACCCCCTTAAAAAAACCTGATATGAGCGCATGGACAAAGCTCTCTCTCGCATAAAAAAGAAAATATCCATCCCCAAAACTCGAATCCACAACCTTTGGCTAATTAGGAACACGTTTTAAACAAGTGAACTACAAGACAAAAATGTTTTAATACGATTAAAAGATAAATTGACATGGTTTAATGTTAAATAATATAGACAGGAAGGTGGCAGTAAGAGAATCTCCATTGATTGAGAGATAATCAAGATAATTAACCACACTTTGTTTGAGTTCTACAATTACTTCCAGAACCCCACAATATGAACACAGAGATGGATTCTTATGTAGCTTTAGAAAAGCTACAGAGAAGCTTTTCCTATCAATTCCTTCAACCTTTATGCAAAATCGAAATTTGAGGCGACCAAATTTTACAGCTATTGAAAAAATATACGTTCCTTGTGAAGCCACTCTGTTCAGTCCATTTTCCACACGTTCAGCAAACCAGTTCCATCCCCGGTGAAAAATAGGCCATCCGGACCTACTTGAATTGTTCTGACCACTTGTTTTGAAAATATCCTGCCCCTCTCACTAAACCTGGAATCAAGAAAGGGCAGCAGATACAGATATACAATCATATACTGTGCCAAAGATAGAATATTCATAGACTGCAAGTGGCAAATGAAGCACACTCACGATGGTAGCTCATATAGGCGGACAGAATTGTCACTGCAAGAGCATAACAGAACTGGTTTGGTTGCTGCATCATTTACCCCGCAAAGTACAAGAGCACCCTGTAATAAGGCCATAAAAAATCCATGCTAGTTCAGTAAAATTATTAAAATGAAAAAAACAAATAGAAACAGACACTACCAAGAAAAATGCAAACATTTTATGCACTAGCACAGCAAATAAGCATAGGTTATCAATCAAACAAAGGTGTTTATTTAAGCCGCATTAACCTTGCCTTCAGATCCAGATTAATCATGGTGTCTTTTGAACATGTTTTGCAGGGTAGGTGATTTAGGGGGATGCTGGTATAAGTCACAATCCAATCACATCTAGAATAAAGTTCACTTGGTTTGAATCGATTTGCATGTCCATTCAAGTTAAAATTGATTTGTAGAGAGGACCACTGAGATTATCTATTCACTCAGCTTAGTTCAATACAAGTATTCAAAATAAGATGTTAAACGAAAAAGGTGGACCATCTCACATAAGCATGCGTGAACAGTGACATTAGAAACATGTTCAAATATTTCTTGCGTGCTTCCAATTGCTTTTTGGGATGCAGCCACCAGAGATATTATTTTTGTAAATAAAAAAAAAACAAGAAAGTGACAACAGGATAAAAGAATAGTTGGAAATATGGACTTACATGATACTCGTCATGTGTATAGGTCACTTCGAAATGGCTCTCATCAGTAGCAAACCAGACTTTTACTGTTTGATCCAATGAACATGACAAGAGATGATGATTCCAGCAAATAAGGGACATCACAGCATCAGCATGCCCATTCAGTGTATGAATACACTGTAAAGTATCAAGGTCCCAAACCTAAAAATCCAAATAAACATATAATCTTCATGCAAATTAAGAGAAAAAATGAACAGAAATTAAAATGTGTAATTTCTAAGTAGCCACAAATTAAGATTACTATAAATAATGGACCCTCAAGCATTAACCCACTTAGGGCAAGATTGCTTGCAAAGAAGCATAATAATTCACCCTGTCATTTCAATTTTCAAATGATCCAATTACCATTTTTGTGTGTAAAGGATAGTCAATGAATAGCAATAAAAGCTATCTTCTGCACTAAATCACTGCTGGATGTAAAATTAAAGGATAAAATTCATACTGATGCGTACCCTTATCGTACTGTCTGCAGAACCAGAGTAGAGCCACTTGGCTCCAACAGCCAAACAAGTCACAGTACCCGAATGGCCCTCCAAAGATGTAGCCAATTGAAAAGGATTTTTGCTCTCTGTACTACCTTTCCAAACCAAAATAACACCATTCTGAAAAACAAGAAATTAAATAGAATGTATTGTTACAAGATTCTACACTGGAAGCTGTACAGAAAAACAATTAGCAGCCCATGTGTGTAGCTGATTATGAACGCAGGGACCAAACAACTTGGATTATAATAGAGTGGTATCCCCTTACATTGAAGAACATAAAACAAGAACAACCAAACAGATAGCTGGTGCTCTAGAATAAGCTTAAATGAATCAATGCCCTGACAGCCAAACATTAATTTGAGAAACAGTGTGCTGAGAGTGACAAAACATAAATGGCTAACAAAATCCTAGATGGTGATCACACTAATTACCTGTGCCCCAGCAAAGAGCATATCGCGAGCAGCTGTCATTGCATAAACTTGCCCAACCTGCTCATGAAGACTAAAATCAGCTTCAGTCTGAATGTTCCATGCCTGCAAGAACACATACAAAGGCCCCTTTAGCTCAGAAGCATAACCAACTAGCATGAAGCACTCAAATTGTATAAGCTAACCTTAACAACATTTGGCATGCCAATAAAAACCCATGAGCCCACACTGATCAAAGACCTAATAACATCACCAAGATTCATCACCCTGACAGATTGACCAGTATGGCAATCCCAAACACGTACTGTTCCATCAGTGCTGCCTGAATAAAGTTTATCAGATCCTGAAGGAAGCGCAATTCCCGAGACAGCCTGACATGCAAAAAAACCCCGTAAATAAACATCTGCCAACAAAAAAAATAGCCTCTACCAGTTTAATGATGAGATTCAAAAGGACTGGAACAAAATAAATTTGCGAACGTATGCTACAATATAACTTTCTTTTCACATTTAACAGTAATAAAAACATTGTTTAGTCAAAATCTCAAGTAAATGGATTTGTGATAATGACATAACTCTGCTTCAATGGAAACATCTTTACATTAAGGCATCAAATACAATTTTTTTCACACTGAAGTACTAGTGAGTATAAAACATAAAACAGAATAACATCCTGAGAGTAAACAAGTTATCACAACAATTACCTCACTGTGCCCGCTGAGCTTGGCCAACATTGAAAACCCTACCCCTTGAAACCACGAATGCAAGTACTGGCACCCCTTGCCTTCAACACAACTGTCTGACATCCACTGCTCACAAGCCTTTCGTTGGTCCTTACGAGGAGTTTCAACTTCGGGCACAGAACCTTCAGTAGTCGAAATCACTGTATCCTTTGGGCTATCTTCAATGTACTTATGTACTGTTATCCTCTTTAGACCTTCTGCGTCAGTGGCAGAAACATTGCAATTCTGAGCAATTCTGTCTTCAGAACCATCACCTCCGGCAGATAAAACCATCACATTATTATGGTCGGGGCACTTCCTCTGTAGATCCTCAGCACCAGGACAGTAGCTCTCCTGATCGTTTACACCTTCCAATCCGTGGCTTCCAGTTTTCAAAACAGACCAATTCTTAGCACTGTATAGGGGGCAATTCCTTGGCAATTCCTCACCAAAACTGGGGCTGCTCTTATTGCTTTTATCTTCTAGCGAACCAGCTCTATTATTTTCACCCAACGCATACTTTAGTCTCTTCTTCAGTTGGTCCTTTGAAGCTTGTGACTGCTTAAAATTTCTATGGTAGACGCTCAGGGCTGGAAAATCTGTGTGCAGAAACCTACATGGATTTCTGTTACACTTCCCTTCTTTCCAAAAATAGCAAACAGCATTGTTTTTTGCAGATCCTCCACCTCGTCCTCCAACTCGTGTGTGATTACGAACAGTCAAGGTCTTAATCTCCATGCTATAGAATAGAAACAGAACACAAATAAACAATACCGATCGAAACAGGATCCACACATGAATCAAAAAGCCAGAGTCTTTCACTACTGTCAGACCACGATCACGATCACTGAAAAACCTAACCAGGACCGAAGAAAGCACAACAAAATCATCCCAAAATTCAACTTTTGAGTCTGATTCCAGGATTCTTCCTTCCAGAATTGGCTTCTCCACAAAACTAAAGCTAACGCAAAGTCCATGGAGATAACAAAAAAACCTAAATTTTTAACTGCAATTACTTGATTCACCCTTGGCCATGACGATCACAGGATAAATAATATCACCGATCTCGAGAAACCCTGATTGAATTAAAATCCTAACCTTGAAAATACAATTACGATATCTGATTGCAGATCCAGAGGCGAGAGAAATTAAAACAGAAAGGAAATCCAAAAAATAAACCCTAAGAATCGCGCAAGCACAATGATAATTGAAACCGGTCTTTGTCGACATCGTGGCGTTAAGCGAGGCGATTGACCGAGCGATCGTCGCGACAGGGAGATACGCGGACAAACCTGATATATAGAGAGAGAGCTTCTAGCTTACGTTCTTCTTCTTCTCTTGATTGGAGAGGGTGATCGAGCGGTTCAAGGTTTTATAAGGATCGGCGGCAAGAAAGAACAACGATGGTGTTTTTTTCTTTTCTTTTCTTTTAGTTTTTAGCACTTGGAAGAGTAAAGCAGTGGCCGAGTGACCGGTTTTTGAAGCGGCAGTTCGATGTGGCAGTACGGGGTATAGGCTTTCAAATACAAAGACTTGAGAACCTCCACTTTCGAGCCCAAACAGATAACACGAATACTGGGCTTATGATTGGGCTAACAGGTCTAGGCACTAAACAAGGAAAAGGCCCATCCAAATCACCAATCCGAAGCTTGCTGAACCACAAATATTTCAAGTCATTTTTTAAAAAAAAGTGTAATAAGATTCATTATTTTAGTTTTAATTTGGTATGTCTATTGATATTTATATTTGATAAAAAAAATTATATGGGACCTTGATAGCTCCACATAAAAAAACATTATCGATGTCATTTCTCAACTATTATAATCTAATATATTGATTAACTTGATTCGATCCTTGGATTAAATTAATAATATAATTTTAAAAAATAATAATGAAAGATAGTAAAAAAAAAAAAATCGAGATAATCCATGTTATTTTCATAACAATTAAAAATTCATGTAGACAAAAAAAATCAATCTTCAAATAAATTAAATATCAAATAATAAAATTAAAAAAGTTAATTTTTTGGCCAGCGCTAAGTTAAGGGTTATATATTTTTATATCTTAATTTTTTAAAGAAAATAAAAGGAGATGATGGCATACTAAATGATATATTTTAAAAAAAAAATCAGCTTTAATTCAATTATAGAAAATTATTTAAAATAAAGGCAAATCCAGTAGAGAATAAAATATAAAAGACAACATGTCTTTTTAAAATTAGCAAAATACCATGTATATATATTATGTAGATTAGTATATGATTAATTCAAATTCCAGGTAATAAAATTTTAAAAACATGAGTTTAAAAAAATAATATATGAACTCAAACAAATCTTTTAAACCTTGGTCAATCACTCAAATTTTATATACACGCACGCAAGTACACACACTCTTTAACCCTGGTTTTTAGAGAAGAGAAAAGCCTCGTAAGTTATTAAAAAAAAAATATTTCTTGAAGGAAAGTTTTTGTTTTCTTTTCTCAACTCCTTGTTGTATAGCAATTATTAGGATTATTATCCAGGAAATTATTTTATTTTCACTTGGGCATTAAAGAGTCTTTGTACTCACAAGATGATATATTTTGCAGGTATAAAGTATTATTCATCATCCATTTTAGCTAGGAAGAACAATTATCAAAATCAAAAGTTAACCTATTATACAAGATATTAGCTTGACTCTCAAGTCTTTCGGTAAATTCAAGCCTCATCAAGATCAAACAATGATCCAACTAAATTTCTGTTACTGCTTGCCAAGTTGAAAATTTCACACGAAACAAAATAAAAAAACAAAATTACCTGTATAAAAAAATAGTATAAATTGATTTGAAAGATAAGTTTGGAATAAAAACACACATAAAATAAGTAACTTAGAGGTGTTTAGAAAAAAATATTTTCATAAAGTTATTAAATCAAAATAGACTTGAAAACTTTGATTTAGTGACATGTGAATTTATAATCTGATTCAAATCTAATTTTATTTTAAATTATCATGTGTATTAACCTAATTAAATTTAAGTTAATACAATAATCATTATCACCAATTTCAATTTAAAAAATGTTACTAGTTGATATTTTTTTTATTATATATTTGAATTTAAATTTGAGAAAATTTATGTAATTGACTAAAAAACCACCACCTAGTCCTATTTAACTTCTTAGTATATGTATGAGAATGGAGTCGAAATTATTTTTTAAAGTTATTTTTATTTAGAAATGTATCAAAATGATATTTTTATTTTATTTTTAAAAAATTATTTTTAAAATAAGTACACGAAAATATATAAAAATTGTCCTCATCCAAGCACAATGCGAACAACGCGTCGCTCACGAATTATGAAGACTGACAAACGACACTCGTGCTCGTTTGCTCATGTTCCATTCCATCGTTTTAAACCTCCTGAACCTCGAGTTTTCTACTTCCACCAAAACCCCCCCGAAGCGAATCAAGCCATGGCCAGTGAAGAAGAAGAAGCAGCAGCAAAACTCGAAAGATTCCTTCAATGGCTCCAGGCACTTTAATACTCAAAGCAACCCTCTTTCTCGCTTTTTTTGTTTCCAGTTTATATGCATAACATGGCATTTCTCTGTGTTTGCCTTTTATTCATTTTTTTTTTTTTTTATATCTGGGACGTGTCTGTTTGAATTCAGGTTAACAAGGTTGAACTAAGAGGGTGCAACATCAAATACTGTGATCAAAATAAAGGGTTTGGTGTCTTTTCATCTAATGCTGTCTCTGATGGTAATCAAAACCATTCCATCAATCTCTACTCTCATATTTGTGCATTATACGTGCTGGTAGGTGATTGAAAAGGATGGCATTTTTGTGAATGAACTCATTCCCTTTTCCCAGTAAAGTATCAGTAAAATTAAGCAACTTTGTTTTTTTTTGTACTGGAGTGGAACGCTGAAGAGGTCAGTATGCAGAAGTGGAAGAATTGTTTTTTTTTCTTAAAAAAATTTGGAGGGCCGGGGGTTATTAGCAATAGGTGTATACAAGAATGAAAATTGATAGAGCGAGGCTGACATTGCTGTTGGATATCATGATATTCGGCAAAGTGGCAGTTAGCAGATTTTTGCACTTGGCTGGAATTCTGGGCGTCATTGTCAGACATATTAAGAAATGAATTTTTGGTTGCTATGTGGAAATAATACTAGTAGAATAAAGAATAAAGATTCGGTTCTTAATTTTATTTTATATATAAATTATTGTCACTGTGAAAATGTTCGAATTGAATGACTTTACTTGGAAACTTTCTTGGAAAAATTTCAGGGGTTCTACTTGTTGTTCCACTAGATCTAGCAATAACTCCTATGAGGGTGTTACAAGATCCCCTTATTGGACCTGAGTGCAGAGCAATGTTTGAAGAAGGAGAGGTTGATGACAGGTTTTTGATGATTCTATTTCTAATGTTAGAGCGCCTACGAAATAATTCATCTTGGAAACCGTATGCATCAATTACACTTGCTTGTTTTTGGGTTAGAAAATTATTATTATTATTATTTCATGGTCGTCTGGGTTTGTTCAATTTCATTGTATTAGGTACCTTGACATGCTTCCCACCACTTTTGGAAATCCACTCTGGTTTACTGATGATGAGCTTTTGGAGTTGAAGGGGACAACACTATACCGAGCAACTGAATTGCAGGTCACATTTCTTTGCATGTCCTATGTTACACTGATTGGATAGCTGGGTTATATATAACACTGTATAATGGTATTAGTTCAAGAAGATAGGTTCTGCGAGGCTGTCACAACTTATAATTTCACTTACAATATCAAAGCATTTACTGCCACTTTGATGCTACTGATCTCCTCAAGTTTTTTCAAGATGATGATTTTATGATTCCTAAAGCATGCTGGTGCTTCCAATTATATGGTGATCATTAGTTTATCTGCACTTGATCTTACCTTTACTGTTAACCTAAATTACAAAACATTGTTTATAATTCTAGGTGGTTTGATATTGGACTTCTTTATAATTCATGGGATTGATATTTCATGTATGTTTTGGTTGAATGATTGTGCCTTGACCTTACTCCATAGAACTTGATGAAAGGCATATCTATACGTTGCAGAGAAAAAGGTTGCTGTCTTTGTATGAAGATAAAGCGAAGGGTTTGGTGCAGAAACTTCTTATTCTAGATGGGGATTTAGAAATGTAAGCTCATCTTCCAATTTGGCTAATTATTTTTTGTTTACTGTTGTTGGTACCAAAGTTTGAACCTTGGTTGAGTGATGAAAATATAACACCCGACCACCAGAGCTAGGAGTTCTGTTTCCAATATGGCAATTGCTCCGTAACTCTTCAGCAACATATGAAGTTATTTTCCTGGTTGAGCATAAGTGCATAACTGGGCTATCATAGGCATCTAGACATACAAATGTTAAACTTATTACACTCAACGTGAGTTAAGAATGATATCATCTTCTACAAGAAAATTGATACCTGTTATTGCTTCTTTTGCCAGTGAGGTGTGTTTTGAAGATTTCCTTTGGTAAGACTCTTCCAAATTACTTCTTTTTGCTAGATATTTTGCATTCTGCCTTTGACATGAGCCCACTATTGTTCCTACCACTTTTCCTGGCTAATTTTGCACTTTTTCCATCATGCCAGGGCAAATTCAGTATTTTGGACACGTGCTTTGAACATTCCCCTTCCACGTTCTTATATATTTCCACAAGTTCAAGAGGATCAGGACATTCAGTCTTCACTTAACCATGACTCTGGGGTTTCTCATAGTGATATTTCTGCTGGAGATTTGACTGATCGGAAGGATGAAGAAAGTATGGTTGTTGTTTTCAGTTTTTAGTTCTCCATGATGTCATTATCTCTCCTGATTAGCTCCTTGAATCAAGGAACTGCTGGTGCATGTTCTTGTTCCTATCAAACTAAGCTAAGGCACTTCTTATATCAGGATCCAAGGTTCCTGGAGTTGATGGCCAATCCAACGAGACTGTCTGGGTGGAGGGCCTTGTTCCTGGCATTGATTTTTGCAACCACGGTATGCCAGTTGTTTAATAATTCCAATTATCTTTAACTCGGTATTTTATTTGAGTTTACTTGAATAAAAACTTAATTTTGTTCCTTATTATCTGTCCCAATGAAGTGACGTTCTATGTGTTATATGTTTATTTGTCATTTGGCTAAACATGACCATTTAGATCTGAAGGCAGTGGCGACATGGGAGGTCGATGGAACAGGAATGACTGTTGGGGTACCTCACTCCATGTACCTTCTTTCTGGTAGTATTCTTAATGGTTCTAATAGGATTATTTGTATATCAGTGCCTAAATCTTTTGTTAATTTAAAAGAAAACATGAGGAGCTAGTGGTCTGAACTTTATGAATTTAACTATGGCTAATTATATCGATTTCTTGTCTTTCTCATGACATTTTCGCCCATCTTTCTTGAAAAGCTGAAAAAACTCCCTTCCAAATGGAGAAAGAAATTACCATCAGCTATGGCAACAAGGGAAATGAGGTACTTCTTTTGGCACTCAAAGGACGTTCCAGCATTCCTTATTCAAAACCCTTTTCCATTATTAGTTAATTGTGTTCTTTGTTAAGCAATCATCTCACCTAAAAGTTTAAACTATTAGGTGAGGTCCTAGAATATGATTTGTATTATTCTCTAACAAACCGCCTCTAGCAGAAAAAAATTTGGGCTTGAAACTTGCACATAAACCCACACTATCTAGTGCTTCATTTTTATCAAATAGAATGAGGGTAGTAAAATTTGAACTCGTGACAGTTGGGTTAACAAAACTTTGATACCATGTTGAGAAACCATCTCACCTAAAACTTAAGCTATTAGGTGAGGACCCTAAATATGATTTATATTATTCTCTAATATTTTTCTCTTCCAATTCTTGACACCTTTTTAAGAATGTCAAGATGATTAGTGTGATGAGATATTGGATTTAGCTATACCATATAATGCCTGGGAGCATAATCTGGATTCATCATTCTAAACTGGATGGGAAATGGTAATTATGTGCTGAAACCTCTCTTAACTCAATGGGGACACTTCTTTTTAGCAAACATGTCTTTAGTAATTTAACTTCACATTGTATGTGACCTTGGCATAATCATTTAGTGTGGGAATGCTTTTGTACTCTCATCTGGGGAAACCTTCTTTTAACTGTTGATCTACTGCTTCACTCAAGTTTTGCTATTGCACATTTTAAGCACTTTGCTCTATGTTGAGTTGCCTTCTATATTTCTGTTTTCTTGCTTATCATTCATATGGGGTTTTGTTTAATTATGAGCCATGCAAATCCTTTTTTAACATTATGGAAAGGTATTGTATGAACTATGCTGACAATTCAAATCATATTTGTGTTTATATTTTTCATCTCAGAGAAGTATTGTCTCCATGAATCCATGTATTGGAAGTTAGCGTGCCTCCATTCTTGCTTCTCTGTGGTTTATAAAGCAAAATATTTTTATTTGGAGCATTTTATCTTCCAGCTACCTGTCATTTGTCTAGATTTTCTTCTGCTCACAGTATTGCTCTTCTTAACAGGGAACATTTTTTTGGAATGATTTTACACTACCATCTTTGAAACTTCAATTACCCATTTAAGTGACAGCAATTACTTTGCCTTGATGCAGGAGTTACTGTACCTTTATGGATTTGTCATTGATAATAATCCAGATGAATATCTTATGGTAATGCCACTTCTGTGAGTTTTTGTTGCCCGTGCACTTTTTATTTGTGGCCAGTTGTCAATAATACTATATTTAAGCACAGCTCAAGCAAAGGAATAGACTTGTGATCTTTTGGGGGGTTTAAGTGGATTTTGCAACTCCGATGTTGTTATGTTAGGACAATAATATCTGCTAGATGGTGGCAGCATATTGTAATGAATGGATCAAGGCTGAGAACTCGCATGTGCAACGTGTGCAGGTCCATTATCCTGTAGAGGCAATTCAGAATGTTCCCTTTGCCGACTCCAAAATGCAGCTTCTTGAAGCACAGGTCAGCATTTCTTGACCCTTTTTTTTATCGATAGAGTTTCTGTGCTTTCACACAAGTGAATTTGGAACTTTATAAGGTATATAGAACACCCAGAGAGTTACGTCTCCTGCTGTTTTCCCTCACAAAACAAATTTGCGCTGTTGATAAAACTGGTTTCCATTACAGAAAGCTGAAATGCGGTGTCTTTTACCTAAACGCTTGCTGGCTCATGGGTTTTTCCCAGCAGGCGCAACAAGTACTGATAACAGCGACAAGGGAAAAGCAGAGAAAATTTGCAGCTTCAGTTGGAGTGGTCAGCGCAGGATGCCATCCTACATAAATAAGCTGGTCTTTCCCGAGGAATTTCTAACTGCTTTGAGGACCATAGCCATGCAGGAAGATGAGCTGTTTAAGGTTACTTCATTTCTTGAAGAGGTGTGGTTTCTTTTCTCTTCTCTTCTCTTCAGAGACATCTTTTCTATTATTTGATTCTTTGATTTTCAGCTCCTATGAGCAATTAATTTAAAATATTTTCAAATGATGCTGCAATTCCAGCAACCGTTGTGGAATAGTGAATGGGTTCTTTGAATCTCTGGTGTGAAGAAAGTATAATGTGTTCAAGGTTACTTGTTTCAGGATTGTTTTTTGTTTCTTTGAATTAGCTGCAATCAATTTCAGATATACAAAAGAATCAGTAAATTGATGCACTCTTTTTCATTAAATATTAAAGATGTCATCTAACTAAGAAATTATGGATCTATTAAAAAGGAGTAATTGGAGATGGGTTTTTAAATTTGCATGTTCTAGCAGTTGGGCCTAAAAATGATCATCATTCGACTGTCAAATGCTTCTGCCATTCCAGCAACCTGCTGTCATAAATGAACACCTTTCGAAGAAAGTCTAGTGATTTCAAGGTTAAGGTTACCTGGGATTATATGCCTGCTTGCTATTAGAGGTTTTATCATTTGTGACAGGAGACAGAACATGTTTCTGTCAAATGGGATTAAAATATGTCAAGTTTTCATCGCTGAACCTTTTGCTTTAAAGCTTGTAGGGTCTGAAGGGGTGAGGCAGCCAACAGATACAGAAGTTAGAACAGCAGTATGGGAAGCGTGTGGAGATTCTGGAGCTCTGCAATTGCTTTTTGATCTTCTTCAAACTAAGTAACCATTGAAATGCATATAATTACATTCATAAAATATAATTTTGATGACTTAAGACTCAGATCTGTCATAACTCGTTAAATTTAATTTCTGTGTGCAAGGGTGATGGATCTTGAAGAAAATTCTGGAACTGAAGACTGTGATACCGATCTGCTTGAAAAGGCCCAGGATATGAAAAACGTAGAACAGTGTGAAAGGTATGGGATTGATTGGGTTTATCCTATTATCTAGGTGAACTGCATTTGCTGATATGTTTATTACTTGTGTATTCACGAAACTTTTTTTTTTCCCCAAGTAGTTTCCCTCCATGGCCCCGTCCATCACCTTGCTTGACATCTTGCATTTTCGAACTTTCAGTTATCATTTTCTATTGAGGAAATCATGCATATTTATGTTTCTTTTGCATTTCTGCAGCAACGATACGGATGAATCAGGCCATTACAAACTCATGAGCAGAAACACGTGGTCAAGTATAGTGTATAGAAAAGGGCAAAAGCAGCTCGCCAGATTATTCCTGAAGGAAGCAGAGCATGTCTTGCACTTATCCTTGAGCGAAGGGGAGTGAGTATGATTTTCGCTTACCAAAATTCGTGTTTTCAGTTCTATATTTGGCGTAAGCTGGACAACAGTTTTGCTAACCATTCACCCTGTTATTTCTCAATCATGTATGATCATTGTTTTTTCAAGAATATTAAAACTGTAGAGAGACCATTTCTACTTTATCCACTAGAAAGTCTACTGAAGCAAAACTCGTAATGAAAATTTCATTTGAGAAACCATTCATACAAACCATCAAACCAAGAACTTTCCAGTCTAGATAGCATCCTTGCCCTTTCAACTCAAGCAAATTTTGTCAGAACTAAAAACTCCAGCATTTTCAGTTTTCTAGCCCAGCTACATTCCTTAGCGCCCACCCGATAGCACAAGCCGCCCAGCAGCATTAAAGACATCATTGCCAACAGTGACGAATACTGGTTATATTGGTGATGCCTTGATTGGATCTTTGACGTGTCTAGGTTGTTTTTTCTTCTATCTCTTGTTCATTTAATATATTTTTTTAAAAATGTTTTTTTGAATAGAGATAAACTATAAATATTCTCTTAGGCCCCGTTTGTTTCCCGGAATTCACTTTCCGGGAAACCACTTTCCAAACTTTCCTGTGTTTGTTTGTCTTCCGGAAAGTTGGTCAACGGAAAACACTTTCCGGTCAACGGAAAACACTTTCCGGAAGTTGTGAAAAATTTAGAAATGTCATTATTTGCTGATTATATCAAATTTGATCATCAAACTTTTGATTGCTATATATAATTTGTTTTGAATATTTATTTTTCAATTCCATCTCTTAAAATTTAATTTTTATATTAATTTTGGTTCTTATTTTTATGATTGCTATTTGCTTTTTTCTTATCATTTTTTTATTGAAATTTTTTATCTATCAAATTTGGTCCTCATTTTTTTTATTGTTACTTATTTTATTTGAAATAATTTATGAAATGTTAATTATTATTATTTTAATTTATTCACCTTTTATTTTTTTTTTAAAAATTAGATTTGATCTCTATTATTTTGATTATTATTTATTTTATTTGAGATAATTTATGAAATTATATTTTTTTGATTTCATTCTCATTCAACTTTTTAATTTGTAAGATTTGTTCCTTATTATTTTAATAAACTTGAAAAAAAAATTAATTTATTAATAAATTATTTTCCAGATCATTTTCCATAACATAAACAAACACTGGAAATTCACTTTCTAGGAATTCACTTTCCAGAAATTCATTTTCCCCGGAATTCACTTTTCAAAAGGAAACCATTTTCCAGCAAACAAACGGGGCCTTAATCATAACATGTTGAACCGTGCTATTTCACAAAATTGTTTTTCAACTGTTATTTCGTTAATATTTTTAAAAAAGGTGTTAATAAGAAAAAAATAGTCTCAAAGAAGTTTCTTAGGAGCTACTAGGTTATTGATTGTTATATGATGTGACTAAAAAATCTTAAACCCAAAAAAAACTATTTAGTCTGCAATAAATGTTTTTTTTATTGTTAATTTAATTTAGGATAACAAGTCAAGCTTAAAAACTTATAATTCAATGTTTTTCCTTACTTGAGTTTCAAATTAAATCGAGTGAGAATTGTCTAATCTTGTCAAATTGACCAGTTCAAAGAAAAAGCCTGTCGAACTCGTCAAACCAATGATCTGATTATAGGCTTCACTAGATTCAATCTTTTTATTTATTTTAAAATTATGAAAAGTTTTGAAAAAATAAAACATGATGTGAAAAAAATCAACATTGAATATTGGAATTGAAAAAAAAGTCAATCTTTTTTTATTAAAATTAAAAAAAAATCCAAAGGGCTAAACAAAAAGCTTAAACATGCAGGTTTGAGGTAGGTTTGTGCACCTGAGCCAATTATCCAACTGAGTGGTGAATGTAGCATCATCTACTAGGTAACAATATAACTTTCGGCCACCATTATGGTGAACAAAAAACAAGAGATTGAATTGAATTTTTTCAATTTATTTTGACCTAAAAATACCTTTACAGCACCATAAACTTGTCTAAATCACTTTTAAACCTTAAAATACATTGAAGTTTTTAAAAAGATCCTAATCACCCTCCTCAAAGGTGTTTATAGAAAAAATCACAACTATCAATCTTCTACCTACCATCGAAGGAAATTTATTAGCATAAAAAATAATAATTTTTATTATCTAAAAATAGCTCAACCAACCAATTTCACTCTCCTTGCTATTTTCATATGAGTTTCTCTCACCTTATTCTAGTTTAAAGACTAAAAAGGAAGAAAATAAAATTTTATACCAAAATAAATTTTGTCAACTGATGTGTGGTCAACTATATATTTTTTTTTTATTTGCTTACATGTTAGTCTTATATCTTTAATAGTTGTATTTTTATCATAATCTCAATCCTTAATCCTTCTGGTTAGGCTATAAAATGATATAATTGAAAGGGGGGAAAAAATTGAAGAACAAAATCAGTTGCTTCACTTTTCATATGAGTAGTGAAATGCTTTTTGGCTGTTTTGTTACTAGATCATTATTATTAGGGCACACTAAGTTATGGGTGGATGAATGTTTTTTAATATAAAAAATATTCAAGTTTTGCTAATGTATTATAGTATAATTTTTTTAATATGAATTCAATATTCAATAAATATTAGATAAAAAAATAAAAATATTGTGAAGATGACATATCAAGTTTTTTTTTTTTAATTTTAAGACGACATATTGGATCAATTATGATAAATTGGCTTTAACTTACTAAAATTCATTATTTATTTCATGAGACTAAAATAACCTTATAAAAAGTAAATTGAAATAAATTATGAAGATCGATTTTTAATCAACCTAGTGTTGAAGAATAAAATTTAAAAAATGACACGAGTCAACAAACTCACAACTTGAATTAGGAAACTAGGATAATCTCATATAAAAAAAAAATGACACCTAATTCTAAACTAATCTAATGTTGAGAGATATGAAAAATAAATCAATTAAAAAAACTCAAGCTAATCTGTCAAATTCAGGCTTTTTATCATGAAATTAGAATAACTTTATGTATAAAAAAAATTATGAGATTATTTGTCGAACTCGTGATCTATATCATGAGATTAAAATATTTCCATAAAAAGTAAGATGAAAAAAAAGAGACCGGTGTTATTGATTGAAAAAAAAAACTACATGAAATTGTGATAATTATATAAAAAGAATTTTAAAATACTGTAAAAAAATAATTTCTGAATAATCTAATATTAAAAAAATAAAACTTAAGAGAAAATAAATAAAAAATAACCCATAAAATTAAAAACTAAAAAAAAACCGCAGCAGCACTGTTCCAATATTGCGAATGATTTATCCACAGGCTTTATTAGTTTTTGTAGTGATTAATAACAAAGGCTTTGAATTGAAATTTGTTGATTTTTATTTATTTTTTATTTTTCTAAAGCTGTTCAATACCAAAATATAAATGGAGAGAGACAGATAAAATAATTTTCATCTTATGTTAATAGAAACTCCCCAATATTGCATGAAAACATTATATTATAAATATAAAGCATACTAAAATAACACTATAACAAAAGAAATATATTAAAAATGCTTTTACTCTGAAAAATGCTATTGACTATGATTTTATTTTTGCTTGCATAAACACTTAATTGGAAAAACAAAATACAACTTAAATAAAAGCTTTTCAACTCTACACCAATCGCCTTTTCTCTTCATCTTCTACATCTTCAATTTCTAATTGAAATACTTTCTGCTCTTCATCATTTGTAGAAGGTTTCTCAATCTTGGCCTTATTAGTAGACGAGGTTGAGCTCCTCTTGTAAGGATTTTTATCAGGCAAAAGCTTCAAGGTGATCCCCATGGCTATAAGCAAAAGTCCAGTCCCATGCTGTTCAGTTAATGGCTTTGTGAAGATCAAGTATGATAGCAGCAATGTTACTGCTTTTCTCGCGGTTGTCACCTGTGATAAAATTCAATCCTCGAAGTCATACAGAACTCGATAAAAATAGTAACAGCACTGCGACTCCATTGAATTTTCAAGCTCCATCAAATGTGCATTAAAATGGGCAACGTTTTTTCAAATCAAAGTGATAATTAAGACCAGAAAATGGTTGTGAGAGGAGTGTACCATTGCTGTGGTTGCGGCACCAAAAAGGGCAATGAGTGAGAGGACTGAGACTTGGCCGATGAATGTGGCCATGGCTTCAAAAACTAACACAAGGTACACGTATGGGTGCTGCTTGATCATCAAAAACGACAATCTTACATTAGGGACCATGTGAGCTTTTCGTTTTTGGATAAAAAATTAAGAACCATACGTTAAGATCGAAAAAACAAGAAACCAGCGTGATCAGTCAATTACCTGCGAGCATGAATTCCATGCTTTGAATAGTTCTCCTGTCAAAACCATGGGAGGGATCAAGAAAGGCAAACCCACCACACTTGAGCAAAACAACATCTCCATCTGTCCATAGAAAAAAAAAAAAAAAGAAGGAAAAAATCAACAGCATGAATTCCATGCCCTTTTCTTCACATTGAAACACAAGTAGGAAATCCTCGTGCTCATCACCTGCGTTGTTTCGGGATTTAAGGTAAAGATAGCTTCTTGAAAGTTACCAAGAAAAGCATCCATGATCAGGGCACCAGATATCATCACAACACCGATGATGCTGAAATTAGGTGAAGTTTGCGCGTCTGCTAAAGTGAAAAGGATCAGACCCACAACTAAAAGTAGTGCAGATGCATATTCATGAGCTGGGTATTTTCGTCTCAGGCCCGGTATAAATGCACCCATTACCATCACTGGAAGAACCTGCGGAACCAGAATATATAGAGCAACAGAATTATCAGCCAACTTAATCATTTTCTTGGCATAATTTACTAATTATAGTTGAAAATTCAAGTTTTTAATTATAGCGATGACTCCATACAGTGATATTACGGGTCTCAAACATTTTGATTCGAACATCAATCAAGCACCGGTTTTGCATACTCCATTGACAACTAACAATTTATTTTAGTGGTCTACCTCGTTTCCTTATCACAGACAGACAGTATCAAATCCAAATACTCGTTCAAAAAGTTAAATTTCATTTTATTTTCTTTTTCAATTAAAGATCACAGAGCTATTATTCTGCAGTATTTGGCATTAACCAGTCTGATTAAAGATTACAGAAGTATTATTCTGCCGTCCTTGGCATGAATCAGTCTTACCTTAGTGGATTTGAACATGATCTGTGCAGGGTAATTAAGAAAAGCCAAAGACCCTTTGGTGAGTCCATGGGAACCCATGAGAACTGCAGAGAGCTTGACATAAGTCTTCCATGGATTCACCATTTCCTTGGGAGTAAAGCCTTGGAGATAAATCAGTAAAACATACACAAAGCTTTGAACAAATGTAAAGTACCAGCCATAGCTGCAAGAATTGAAGACCATCCGTCATTTATAATCACAAAACTAACTAGTTCACAGATAAACATCTCAAAAACATTACCAAAGAAACATGGTACAAGAAAGGTGAAAGCCCACCTGAACTGAAGTCTGTTGTACACGTATTCCTGCAATCGAGAAAAAGAGTGAAAAATGAACAATCTTCTTGTCCTAACAAAGAATTTTAACGAACCATAAGATTCAAACTTTAACCTCACTTTGGCTGCTCAGAAACAAAAGAAAGCGAAAAAAAAGGTTTGGAATTCCAAGTTTTGGTTTTCTTTTCTTTCCATCAACTTTCCCAGAAACCAAACAAAGTATAAATGCAATGAAACAGAGAAAGTACCTCACATATGCCGTTAACAATATAGCCAAAGAAAAACCCAGAAGAGCAAATGAGGAATTGTTTCCATCTTGGTCTATCAGTCAGACAGATTCCAAACAGAGACCGAGCTTGCTCTTCATTCTTCATTGCTATCTTTCTCTCTGTTACTTCTCGCTCGTTTGGAACATAAGAAGAGCTATAACCAAACTAAGCCAGGGCTAGAATATGGAGTTTGTTCATCAGCTTGGTTGAATGTCACCTTACTAGAACCACAAGAAAATGTAATGTGGTATAAATGATCAAGGCTTAGCTTTTGCTACATAAATATATAGAGTTCTACACATAGCACGGTGGTGAAACCATATTTAATGGATTCTTATTTTATTTCCTGTGTTTAGCATGTCTTGCTTTTATTTATAATTAATTTCACTTTAGCCCTAGCTTTGATACTAGAATGCAAAACAGTCCCCGCACGTACACATATGATTTTGACAAATTAGTCCTTAAATTAAGGCTCTTTTTTCTTTTCTAACGCTTTAATGCATTTATACGCATATAACAGTACACCATGGGCAGAACATGGAAAAATCCATTCTTTGCTCAGTGATTAAGAAAAAAAATACTAGAGTTGACCATGACTGATAATTTTTAATGATTTTACTAACTAATATTATATTAAAAAAATTGATTGGACAAATTATCTAGAGGAAGACTATCATCTCAAAAGTCATAAGCATTCCATTGAACCAACAAAAACAATTCCAGAATAATACTGTTTTTTTTTTAATTTATGGTTGAGTACTAATATGAAGCTAACTATGATTTTCTATTCCCGTCATAAACCGGATCGTACAGGATAGAGATATTTTTAATAAGTCTTTTATTTTTTGACAGGATTAAATATGATTTCTTCTTCGTATTATTTTTATGTTATCTCTCTTGTATTTTAAGTATTAGCTAGATCTTGCTTGCTTAACATAGTATTTTTTGGTCTAAAACACAAGTTTAAAGAGCTACTGCAATAAATACTACTGTTTCTCTCGTATCGTGACTGGTTTCTATCTAACCAGTCACGTCCGGATGAAACCACTCGTTAGTTTCTTCACAAATTCAATGTCTGCCACAGAGAGATTCTTGACTGATTAACCAGAATATTCAAACATAGTGTGACTTTTTTGAACACCTAAAGGTTAGTATGAGATGACATTTTATGGACAGAATTAATTGCATTAAAGTTGAAATTAAGCTCTTCCCATATATCTCAGACTCCAAGAGCATCATGATCGTAGCCTGAGGCTCTGATATATATGAGAGGAGCAGCCTCTCTTAGCCAGCCCTACCTATCTCTTGCAAGTCAAATCTCAACCCTTAAACTATCATATGTACCAGAACTAATACTTACCTAGCTAGATATATATAGGAACGAATTATCCAAAATCCCACCCAAAAAGGATTTTGATTCAGTGCATGAAATTATGGGAGGGGGGGGGGGTATCTTATCTATCAACTTGAGGGTTATTTATGATAAGATAAGGAATTCGATCGGAATTTAGATTGAAAAGGGAGAACTCTGGCATGTAACTGAGTTCACGAACCGCATATGATTAGAGCAGCTCGGAATATATACTCTGATTAAGCCAGATAGTCAGTGAACTTTTACTCTAACGTTTAAAAAAAGCTGCAGAGCATGGGAGCGTTACGTTGTTTGACAAGTAGTGGTGAAGCAAAAGGTTCCTCTCCTTCACGTTTATCAAAATGGGGTTAATTAAGGACCATTTAACGAAGCAGTCAAGTGGCTCCGATTCATAGTTTCTTGAATGGTGGAAGCCGAATGAAGACAGCTAGTTTCATTACGATACCCTTATGTTGTTTGTCTGATCTTGAGTTCATTGTTTTCTCTAACAAAAGACGAGATAAAGGGATGCTTTGAATTTACTCGTAGGATTATCAGATTGAGAAGAAGCCATCGCTTTGGTTAAATTGACCGCCCGTTTTTCTTTTCTTATTCAATGATCTTTTCATTCTCATACTAATTTTGATATTGGGATAAAAGATTTATTGATTTGCCAACCTGAGAATTCAGGATTGAAACGAGGAATTTTTCTCGAGACATGCAACAAAAAAGGCTAGAAAATCCTAGTGAGAGTCTATCCTATAATATAAATGAACCTGGGGATAGGTTGCAAAACACATCAAACTCGCTATCTATCTTCGGAGACAAACAAAGTTGGGATTGATGCAACTTGAAGTTGACACCATGAGCTATGCTTGTGTTTTTAATTTTAATTTTCTGGGATATATAGGGTTTGTTTGGGAGGGTGGTTGCGGTAGCTTTTAAAAATATTTTTCGTGCCGAAATATATTAAAATGATATTTTTTTATTTTTTAAAAATCATTTTTAACATCAGCCCATCAAAATAATCTAAAATATCAAACCACCGTTTAAAAAAAAAAATAGCAAAGCACCGTTTGGGCCGCCCACCCAAACGGGCACTAGTTTGTAACTAGTTTGTAAACGAAAGATCAACTTCTGACTGCTCTAGGATGCTTCCAAATTACATGCATTTGTGTCGAGCTCGCGGGGGAAACTTCCACATGCACCGAGTAGAGAGCTTTGAGTTTGATGTACAGAAAAGCATGTGCTGGATGTTGCTAAATTACTGGACAAGCTTGTACCTTGGTGGAGTTCCCTTAACTTTCACCGGTGAAGTCATTGCAATTTTGACTTGCATGGCTTGGGATGTGTGGGGAGTTCACACTAGGCGAAAGCATCCGTTTCTGTTCTGGCAAAACAATTTTTAATAGTTAATTTGTCCTTGATTTTGGTAAAAAAGAAGGAAAGAATGTAATCATGAAAATAAAAGAATTTTAAATCAAATTGAAAAGGAAATTATGAACAGTTTGTCACCCATAAAATATAAAAGATGATTAACCATGTTGTGAAGAGACATGACGACAGAAAACATACGATATATACAGTAAGTTTCGAGTTCAAGTTAGATCGTGTATACCCTTTAAGAGTTTGAGACAATCAGGATTTTACTTATTCACTTGTACCTATAAAATATACTTTTTAGAGAATGAGATTTCCTCTCATCCAACAAAAAAAAAAGTGTTTTGTGCACAATAACTATACCAAGCAATATAATTTTTTGGCTAATAATATATATTAGACTAAGAATATGTATGGTAATTGATAAACTGTGCTAGCATATAAATGGGCTCGGCTTGTTTTGGGCTCGAACATTAACCACAGTACCATTATCATATCACTCACTATTGAGATGGCCCATAATGAAGAAGACCCTCCATTAACACCGACGGCCCACACCCTAGCTAAAGGGAAAAGTGGAATTGCGAGGATCATACCAATACTTGTGATCACTGCCATGCAATTCACTATTTTTCAAGTTTCTAATTAGCTTGGCCTCCAAGTCCTCCTCCTAAAGGTCTCCGTTTTGAGCCTTTTCCTCGTAAGAAAATCAAGTCGAGATGGTTTCCGACCCCAGGTGGTGTGTGCCTCTACACACTGTTATAAGACCCAGCCTAGCCATGAGGGCAGGGTTAATCTGATAACCTAGTATTTTCTTGATCAGCAAAATAATATTATTTTTTAATTAAAAAAAGATTTGATTGATCAAAGTCAGCTCGTCTAACCTTCGACCTGGACTTCAATAAGGGCCGTCTCAAAATTATACCTCTACCAGATAACAAATGAAATTTGTGTATTTACAAAAGCAAATATATTAAACGTACATTATTCCAACCTCTCGATCTTTGCTAAGAAAAATAAGTACTAACACCGCTGTTTTTTTTCCATCCCCTCCTACAAAACTTCTATCATAGACTGAGGCTATAAACACCACGAGACAATGGGCACGAGTTGTGCCATTTGTGGGATGATTTCAGTGCTCCTCCACTATAATGGATTACTTCTAAGAATCATTGGTGTGAAATGAGATCAAGCAATAGTTCATCAACCAAAAGATCAAGCACCTCACTCTCAATTCTCGAAGCAAGCTCGTTTTGCTCTCCCTCAAACTTGCTCCACCTGCCTTCCCTGTCCATATCTCTAACATAAACCTCCCTTTTATGCCCTAATTCCCATTCAGCTCGTAAGCTGTCTTCCCCGTTTATCCAAGCTTTTGCCTTATTAAGCAATTCCACACCAATCTTTTGTTCAATATTCTCATGCGTACATGCACCCAATTCATCTCTAAAAAAGTCGAATAGTAGGTTCATGTTGTTACTGAAACATTCTAGGCCAGTTTCTTTTACATGGCTCAATAGCTTCCATGCCTTTTCTTCGACTTTATGAATTTCTTCTTCTTCTTGTTCTTCAAAGTTCATGTTTGTCTCTCTGATTCCTTCAAGATCATCATCTTCCCTTGAGCTGATGTTTTCGTCTATTGACATCCAGTTGTCTAGGTTGACAACAGTGTCCGATTTGGTTAGACTCTCAAACCTTCGGATCTTATCCATGATCTTTTCTCTGGTCCCTGCGATTAGAACTCTAGAATGTGTTAGAAACATTCTACTGTCATAGGAAAAAAAACCATCAACATCAATTAATGTAGTCACTTTTTTTCTTAATTTAATTAATTAGCAAAGCCTCAATTAATTTGTGCTTCTTGCAGTGCTAAAACAATGTGCATTATCCAGTAGCTAGGCATAAGTCAAGAAGGGAACATACTCTCCACAGTGGCAAGGCTTTGCTTGAAAGATGAGCTTGAGTCTTCATCTTCTTCAGATTCGAACTCAGTTGCTGAAACAGGACTGTGTAGTTGCTCCTCCTCCTCCTGTCCATTTGCATCAGTCCAAATCAGATCAATTTATCCAGTAAAATAAGGATAGAATATCTCATAGACAACATCTTGTCAAACCCATGTCCTAACATGACGCCATTTCACGTTCAGTAACCAGAACATGGAACCAATGCATTTAGACCACAACACGTTATATAAATGTTTTAAAAGCATATTATTAAAAATATCTGTGAGTGTCCGACGCCAGTGAAAGTCATTGCAGGCATTAAGCATATCTTAGGATCCATTGCCCACATTTTTATCATACATGTGAACCTACTAGGAAAATACTCCTAGCATTTTCCATATTGATAATGTTGATGAAATATTTTGATGCACCAGGATGTAATAAATCAAGCTTTTGTTTCCCAACTAACCTTAGCCGACTTCTTAAAAAACGGTGCCAATATACCCTAAAGGCCATTACCAGAGGTCCCTGTAAAAGTTTTCATGATACTTTTAAAAATATTTTTTATTTAAAATAATATTTTTTATTTTTTATAAATTACTTTCCATATTAACATATAAAAATAATTTAAAACCATCAAATCATTTTAATTTATTTTTTGAAACGCTTAATAATCTCATTGGGAGAAGGGACAATGAACAGCTTCTCTCTTGTCCTATGTGATCCTAATCCTAAATTACATGCACCTAGCTAAAAGCGAAACCACTTGCCGTATAAGACAAACAATGTCAGCCACGAGTCACTAAAAGACAGATCGTCACCTCTGATAAAATAAAATAGAATATCAAGGACCCTTAACAGCAGACACGCAAATATTATTAAAGATGCAATCTAGTATATAATCTTACCTCGGGACCCACTTTTGTATTTGTTATTGCCTCTGTTGTCGCCACCGAAGAATCCTCGCCGACGCCTGGTGATATTTTTTTGCCCACTTCTATCTCATTTTCGCCGCACTCGTCAAAATTACCGTTCCAGGATGGTAAATAATCCGAGGTAAAATCACTATCACACCAACTTGACCCGCTGCGTGGAGTGGTAGAAGTTGACCCGGTCGTGGTCGTGGTACAGTGATGGGGCGATGACGGCGTATCCGGTGGTAGATATTTATCTTCGACTGTGTCGCGAAATGATCTCCACCGTATAATGTCTTTTATAGTGACTGTTATTTTGACTTCATTTTCCTTGTTTTGACTCTTCTTTTTTGACAGTTTCCTAGAGAGACTCCTCGGTAAGATCGAGGGAGACTTGACGGCAGTGAAATGGATGTTCTTGATGGTGTTAATCATGGCTTGGAATGCTGAGATTGTTGTTGAGGCTGCTGCTTTCGAATGACTTCGAAGTAGCTTATAACTCGCAATATTATTGCTAGAATTAGCAGTGCTTTTTGGATCACTAAGATCGATTTCGATAAGGGTTTTCATAGTGGAATCGAATGGTTCTCCTGGAAACGATCTGAACCCACTCGAGGAACATGATTTTGAATCGTCGTCAATGAGAAAATCTTTAAGCAGCTTAGGCCTGTGCTCTGTTGAAAAATGGTTTCTTTCCTTAAAGTTTGTGCTTGAACATGAATTATAGAAAGAACCCATGTCATGAAAAGCACAAGAGAGCCAGAAGCGATGAGAAAAACAGGCTACGGAGCTAGCTAGGGGGTGAGAACGAGAAGGGGGAGTGGGAGCGGGAGTTTAGCAGGAAATTAGAGTGGAGTGGAAATGGAGTTGTGGAGGGAGAGGGTTTATAGAGGGGAAAAACAAGAAACAGAGAGGTAACTTCGAGTTGGGGATCTCCAGACAAGAAGATCGTGCAAGTGAATAAGCTCGTGTAATATTTTTATGAAAAAATGGATGAAAGTGACAAAAAATGTAGAAGCGTGGATGCTTCTTCTTGTTTTCAGGGAGAATATAAAATTGAAGAGAAAACGTATTTGATTAAGGGGGCGAGTTGACTGGAGTATCAGATTGTCATCGGAGAGACGATGGACAGGTAATCACTTTCGTGGTTAAATGTATATTTATGTACAAATTGTTTTTTAAAATAATATATTATGAAAAATTAATTAAAAAAAAATATTACAAGTGTGGTCTAACTGCAATACCAATCACCCTAATGATATGTTATTCTTGTTTGTCCTGAGCCAGACAGTTTTTTTATATATATAAATTATACCAGACTAAAAATTTCATGTTTTAAATCACTGGCTCAACTGGTAGTTTAAATTAAAAAAAATAAAGTGAGAAAAAAATCATGGCAATCAAGAAGTTTATTGTGAGGTAGTTTAAAAATATTAATTTTAAAAATAATCAAATAAAAAGGAAAAAATGTATATTTAATAGGGAAAAAAAAGTAGAGTGAAGTCATCAAACAAAATCATTTTAAAAAAATAATAATCCTAAGAAAAAATAACAATAAAAAAACAAAAACCCGATTATCAAATTGATACATTAGAGAGATGTTCTTCATTTTTTAAAGGATCAATATGAAAATCTAAGTGAGGAGAGAGAGAGAAAGACGATGGTTGTCGACGAGTTTATAATATTTTTTTTTAAATAAATAAATTTGGACTAAATTAATAAAATTTGGACTAAATTAATAAAATTTTAAATTAATCCATAAAATTATTTGAATTGGTTTTTTTTAATAAAAAATGAATTAGGGATGGGATTCCAAGTGACATGTCAAATCAAACTAGATTTGATAATTAGTTTCAAAGGGTGAAATATTTGAAGGAACTTAGGCGATTGACGTTGAAGTCTTTAATGTTTGTGCATATATTTTTATTAATTTGGTCATTAAATATTTTTATTATCTGCTTTGGTTAATTGTTGGCTAATCCAAACTATTCAAAATATCACTTACAAAAAAAAAAACATGTGGGGTGAATATTTTGTACCTAGCACTGTTCACTATTTAAAGAACATCGTGGAAGGCAATGATTATTTTTAAAAAAATTCATCTCGGTTATAAGAAAATTATTTTGAATGATTTGCTCATGATTAAAAGTTGATTGATTTACATTTTTAAAGAAATAATGGATTTATAGGAGTAAAAAAAAAAAAAAGACATCACATAAACAACATGACAAAATTTTTGAAAACGATGCATTATGGTACTCTAATTTTACAAATAATACAAATTATATGATTATAATACTGTATTTTGTAAGATTTAGTTTTAATAAATAAAAATAATCTTTAACTTTTTTAGTCTATGATTAAAAAAAAAAGAGAGTTTTTTTTTGTCCTAAAACCTTATGAAAAACATATCCAAGCTCGGTTTAATTTGTAGCTTGAGATTGATTTTTTATTTATAAGATGTATTTTTTTTTGTTTGAAGTCGTGAATAGATTTATTATGATTTTAAAAATATTTCGGGATAAAAATAAATTGAAAAACATTTGTTTTAGTAAAAAAAAAAAAAACATAAGCCATGATTTACATGCTAGCTTCAATGTACTGGTGGTCTTGCCACGTAGTTGAACTCCAGAAATGGGCACGTACGTGCAGGGGTTGCTGCCAGAACTAGCAGCGGTGTGCCCAGTGTTTTTCAGTACAGAACAACCTTAAGATACGGGAGATCTCAAGATTCTTTCAGTAAGTCGATTGGCAGATATTGCCAGGCAATGGAGACATGTGGGGCCCGTGACCACTTGCTGCTAGCCATTAACACGTGCAAAACGGAGCCCCCGGGTGAGGTGTCAGCACCGGTCAAAGAAGGATCCAGTGGAGTTGAATTGATTATTTGCAAAGTGATGAGTCTGGGTACGAGCCCATTTTGCAGGTGTCTGGGCCTGTACTGAGTGTTGGCTCAACCCTTGTTCATCCAAGCATCCATTTGCTCCACGTATCCAGGCTAGAGAGTGAGAGCCCATTACGTATACTGATGCACGTCGCTCTGCGGACAACAAGTTCGGCACCTAGTTTCTCTCTAAAAAACAAGTTTTATTAGAACCTGAGGAATTCATTTCATTTTTCACGGTTTCTTTCCAAAAAAAGAGAGCATAAAGAGAGATCATATTTTCATTAGATATATATATATATATATATATATAGAGAGAGAGAGAGAGATCATATTTATGAAAATATGATCTCTCTCTCTCTCTCTATATATATATATGTGTGTGTGTGTGTGTGTTTGTGTGTGTGTGTGTGTGTGTGAAAACACTTAAAAATAGAAGGTCAAAAATTTGGTTAAGATAGAATATAAACTTAGATTAACCAAAATTAATATAACATAAAATTTGTTGTTATTATAATTCTTAAAATTTATTTCAATGTCAACTCAAGGCAAAAGACAAGTCACGAATTAGAAGGTTTAACTCAAGTTGACCAAATTAATATAAATATAAAACTTATTATTATTATTATTATTGTTATTATTGTTATTATTATTTTAGTTTTAAAACTCAACTTGGGGTTGTTGTGATAAGATCCAAAACACAAATTGAGAGGGACAGCTCTAGTTAATCCAGATTAGTATATGAATAAAAATAGTTCTTTTTATAATTTTAAAAATAAGGGTTTTTTTGATATTGTGTTTCAAAAATATTTTTTTATTTTTTATTTTAAATTAATTTTTTTGATATTTTTAGATAATTTTTATGTGCTGTACTGGTGTCAAAAATGATTTAAAAAATTATTTTGATGCATTTGTAAATAAAAATTATTTTCAAAAACATTCTCAACCGTATTCTCATAGGGTGTTTAACACTGTATTTTAAAAATATTTTTGAAAAAAATTAAAAAAATATTTCTATTTTTTAATTTAAATTACAATTTTTTAAGGTTTTTAGATTATTTTTATGTATTAATATAAAAAATAATTATTATTTTAATATATTTCTAAATAAAAAATATTTTAATAAACAACTACAATACAATCCCAATAAAAACACCAAGCCACGACAATAATTTTTTTCAACAATAATTAAAACAGCTTGATTTGACAATTTTTTATACTAAAAAAATCAAGGGGTGTTTCTATCTTCTTTCAATATTTTTAAATAAATCAAATCAAACTAATAATTTCTCTATTTCATTTTTAAATTCAAAATTGTCATGCGCCTCAATTACCCATCAAACCAGTTCTCTATATTTAAAACAAAGTTTTTTTTTATTATATTATTAATTTCAATATTTAATATAAAATAAAGCAAAAAATAATATTTAATTGTTTTTTAATATGAAAATTTACCAACCAACCATGACTTCAATGGCATCAATCTGAAAACACTAACCAAAAGTTACTGAAAATAGTAAAATACACGCTTTCTGTTTATTCCCCCTCCTCCTCCGCCCCTGTTCGTTCTTCCTCCGAAAATGCAACCTTAAAAAAGTGTCCACACATTGTCTATTTAATGAAACCAAACCCCCAAATTTAGTATTTTTTTTGCAACTACTTACACTGTTTATTAATAATTATGGGCGTGGGAGGCAAATTCTGGGATTTACTTAAACCCTACTCACGACATGAAGGGCCCGATTACCTGAGAGAAAAGCGGGTCGCAGTGGATCTTTCTTATTGGATTGTCCAACATGAAACAGCTATCAAGGCAACCCATGTTCGAAAACCTCATCTTCGTCTCACTTTCTTCCGTACAATCAACCTCTTCTCCAAGGTTTGTGCTATTTTTAGAAACACATTTGAGTTTTTGATTGGAGATTGGCTAAAATCTGGAGACTTTAAAAGATAGTTGTTTTTATTTGGCTGTAATGGAGGATTTTTTTCTCTCCAGTTTGGAGCGCTTCCCGTTTTTGTTGTTGATGGGACTCCGTCTCCATTGAAGTCTCGGGCAAGGATAGCGAGGTTTTTTCGGTTTTCGGGGGTTGATGTTTCGGGTTTGCTAGTGGCTGAAGGTGTTTCCCCCGAGAGGAACAAGACTTTTCTTAAATGCGTTCAAGAGTGTGTGGTTCGTTGTTGTTAGTTTATAAATGCATGCTCCTTTCATATTCATTAGGGAACTTGCATTTTTTGTGGTATTGCTTGGATATTATTTGGATTTGATTTTACTGCCATTCAGAGAATGTTAATTATTAGTTGATTCCCTGAAGTGTTTTTTATAGGAACTGCTTGAACTGTTTGGGATGCCTGTTTTGAAGGCCAATGGCGAAGCTGAAGCACTGTGCGCTCAGTTAAATGCTGAAGGCCATGTGGATGCTTGCATTACAGCTGATAGTGATGCTTTCCTTTTTGGGGCGAAGTGTGTGATAAAATGCGTCAAGCCTAATACCAAAGTAAGTTTTAGGTGTCTTGCACTTAGTTTTCTGATTATTCGATAGTTTTAGGTAAATTTGAAAGTAGCTCAGATAATAATTTCTACAGTTTTCTGCAATGCAGGGGTAGTGATAGGTCTCTTTACTGTTCCGAATGTCATGGGAAATTGAATTTGCTTTCTCAGGTGGCTCTTTATCAATTTTGAAACATGACTGACATTGTGCGCAGGAACCATTTGAATGCTACCATATATCAGATGTTGAAGATTGTCTTGGTCTGAAGAGGAAGCACTTGATAGCCATTTCCCTTTTGGTTGGCAATGATCATGATCTTAATGGTGTGCAAGGGATTGGGCTCGAGAAGGCTCTTCGTTTTGTCCGAAGTTTCAGTGAAGATGAGATATTGAATCAGTTTGCTTCTATACCTATCTCCATCTCAATTGTTGCTGTTGTGTACTTGAAAATAATGCTTAGTGATAATATGGTATCCAGCTGAGATCCAACTTGTGCTCTATGCAGGTTACATGAAATTGCCAACGGGAACACTCCTTCACTTCAAATTGTTTCAAAAGTTGTTGATGAAATAATGCTTTGTCCAGTTGAAAGCCCAGCAATATCGAAAACTTCTCATTGCTCCTTATGTGGGCATCCAGGCAGCAAAAGAGCACACTTCAAGTCATCTTGTGAATATTGTGGGACTAGTACCAGCCAAGGTTGCACAAGAAAGGCAGAGGGTTTTAAGTGCAACTGTTCCTCCTGTAATAAGGTGTGTTTTTACTGTTCTGTTGACTTTTTTCTTTATTTGTATTATGCATTAATTATACCATCATTAAAAGTGTTTGAATGGCAGGATCGAAAAGAAAAGGAGCAGCAAAAGAAAGAAAACTGGCATGTAAAAGTTTGCAACAAGATATCCACGGAGCCAAACTTTCCAAATGATGATATTATTCAAATGTATTTGTGCAACAAACATGGAAACTTTACTGGTACTGGCAGCATGATGAGGACTGTATATAATATAAGTAAAGTCATATTGAATTTGTTAACTGAGAAAGTCTAGTCTAAACTATCTTGTGAGGTTTCTTTGTTCCATTTTGAGTTACTTTTTCAAAATTATATATATATTTGGCGTTGGAACGTTGCAGAAAGCTGTTTTTCCTTGGATTAGGGCTGGTGTTAGATGCAGGGGTAGGGTGGAAATGTTTGTAGCTTCCTCTCTCTCTCTCTCTCTCTTGTTTACTTTTTGAAGCTTTGACTGTGAGCCAGTCTTCTGTCTTAACCCTGTTTATTTTTTTTGAAATGCACATCATTTTACTGTTTTCTGGTCCTGTATTAAGCTCAGAATTATTTCTTGTGTAGCCGGCGATGGCTTGTGTTTATCATGGAGATGCCCAGACATTGAAATACTAGTTGATTTCATGGATTTTCATCAGCACTGGGAACCATCTTATGTTCGACAGAGAATGCTTCCCATGTTGTCCACCATATATTTGAGAGAAATGGCTGCCAAGCCTGAGAAAACTATGTTGTATGGGCAGTATGTATTTGATTCTATTCAACGTGTGAAAATAAGATATGGACACCAATCTTATGTGATCAGGTGGAGAAAAATGACAAGTACAGCAAGCAGTATTATCCGTACCAACTCTGTTGAAGAGTCTGACAAGCCTCAAGAAGAGATTGTTGAAATAGATGAATCCAATGATAATTTGGATGAGGATACGGCCCCCCAGATTCATATTGATGATGGGTGTTGCTTCCTGCTGACAGATGAAAATGTGGAGCTTATTCGCAGTGCCTTTCCAGAAGAAGTTGAAAGATTTTTGCATGAGAAGGTATGAATTTCCTTTCCGCTCTTCTCATTATCACTTTGTCAAATTGCTGGTATTTTTTTTGTTACAAAATCATGGATATCCTTTTTTCTTGTTTTCCTTTGTGACATAGCAAACTTGAATTAATAATATGGAAGCATCAAGCATGTGTCAATGTAATTAGCATAAATTAATATCCGAAGATTAGTTCTTAATAGGAATCTCTAAGTACATGGATATTGATGGCCTAAGGAGAGGAACAAGAAGGAAAATTGGTTTTATGTACTCTTTGATCCCGGTTTCTGTTTCGTATTACCTATATAGCTTTTAAGAAATTACATCATAGCCCTTGCCTCATTAGGCCGAGATGCAGAGTAGCGCAAATGGGAATGTCAAATGAACGAGTGACAAGATAAGAACTAGTTTATCTGGAGGTGATTGTATATATGAGAGGTTATGAGATACAAGAGGTAGAAGAAATTGGAGATGGGTTTTCTGTATGGAAGAAGGATAGCAAAACAAGGATTCTAGTTTTAGCTGAAAAGGTAACGTCCTTTATGGTGGCCTGAGTTAATCAGGGGTGCTCAGTCCTTTTCTTCCTGCTCTTCATGGTAAAACTTGAGGACTTTAGGTTGTTGAAGTTGTTTAGTTTGTTTTCATGCTGCCTGTTGTACATGCATGAGGATATTGGAAATGGGAGAGTCTATGGGCCTGCTAGATTATTTACTTTTGTGGTTGAAATTGGCAGGAACTGAAAGCATCAAAAAGAAGAAAGGGTTCAGGCTTTAAAAATGAAGGATCCGATGAAAAGTCAGAATCACCAAAGTCAAAACGTGTCCAACTTAAATTAACAGAATTTTACCAATCTGCTAAGGTAGCTGCAATTCATGCAAAACAAGGAGATCTAGCCAATAATTCTGAAAATCAAGAGGATGGGCCATCAAAAGAGAAGAAAAAGGTTTCAAGTTCAAACCTTCCAAAGTCTGTGAGACGTCGCCTTCTGTTTAAGTAGGACATTTACAGACTTTAGATATGAAGATGTAAATAAACTTTTAGCCTCAGAACCATTTTTGTGGATAATTGGAGTTTTTTGGTATGTAAATGACAAGTCTACTTTTTGGTGAATTGTAGAGAAGCCAGCCTTTTCTCTTTGTTGAAAATGCAGCCTCATATTTTTGCAATCTGTCTATACATGGTTGCTTTGGTTCAATTTTGCTGCTAACATTTTTTAACCAGTCTCACATTTTAACTAGAGAGTAACCAATTGCAGGCTCTAAAATGTTAAAATATGGGAAACACGAGTGTCAATTGGGTAATCAACCAATAGTATTAAAAAGGTCCTCCGATTGTTATCAACCATGTCTAAATATAATAGTGGCTTCTTCTCTCTGGACCGAATTCATTCTTAGATCAGTATTTTCATGAACATTTCCATGTTATCTCGCATCAATTACTAGAAATATAATGTACACCTTTTATAGTGTTTGGTTGTTTCATTCGCCCATACTCTCGTTGACAAATATCTTCTGTATGCCCTATAAGAAATCTCTTGTCTTGTTACTTGAAATATAGACAAGTAAGAACCAGGATACCAGGGAAGTGAACAGTTAATGATTTTCATTGGATCTGTCTGCTTAAATAGTATTTAAACTTGATTTGTTAATATTTTTTATGAAGCTCGAGCCTGTTCAATCATAGGAAATGAAATGAATGAAAAAATTGTTACTATAGGTTTTACTTAACACCCAATTCTTTTGTCTCAACACTAAATTTATTAGCCTCGACATGAATGCTAAAATCATCTTTAGGCGTAGTTTATATTTATTTTGCATTCAAGATGTAATAAAACATTAGTTTTTTTAGATAATTATTTAAAAATATAAATTTATGTTCACAGACATTCCAAACTGAGTATTAAGTTGTTCATTAAAAAATTGCAAATTTAAAATTGTGATCAAATTTGGCTTGTTTGTATGATGAGTATTTTATTAGATTGAACTCATGTTGGACTTGATAACTATTGATAACTAACTTTGGGTTGCAAGCATTGCGAGATATTGAATAAACTTTTAAAGACCCCTTTTTTATTCAGTCCGCTATATCGCAAAGTAAAGCATTAGTTATTATATCAAAACCATTGAGCTGAACTTGTCTATGAGTGCGTCCTATCATTAATTGGATAAAGGTCCCTTGTATGGTATGGAGTGGTCTCAGATTTAACAAGTGTATTTAGGTAACAATAGTAGTTTATTCAGTTAAGGTACATCTGCGCTTTATAAAATTTTGTGTAATCGTTTTCATATGTATTCAAATATGGAACACTGCACTAAGGAAACTCAACAAGTGACATGGAGTTATGGAGTTCTTTATATATGGAAGTCTTAGGGAGGTAATTGGAAAGTTAATTACACTGTGCTGACTAACATTGATTTTCAATTGACGGTTAGGCTAGTGTTACCATTTTAGAATGCTATATACATCTTCTCAAGTGATTGTCAAAAAATTTCTGACCTTTTTATTTGCTACAGATGAACTTAAATTCCAGATACGCCTTAATAGTTTTCCTGAGTGAATTAATGAGGACCTTTCTGATTTGGATTTGACAACGGAGCATTGTCGGGGGATGCTTTTGGATAAGCATCTGCGCTTGTGTGACACAAATGATTTTGTCCGTCCATAATGTGGACTCCACATACCGTGAAAGGACAGGATAATCCCACTTAACTGTACAAATCTTTTTCCCAAACTATAAACACAAAAAAAAAAGCTCCATAAGATTCTTTCTTTGGGAAGCTACCTTATGTGCTTGATTATTGGTTATGTATAGGCACCTTGAAATAAAAGCACAAGCATCTCTTTCCGAGTATCTCTGTGTGCCTGTCAAATTACTTCTCTCGCACATGATAATTGGTTATATATAGGTACCCCAATAAAAGCGCACATCCTATATTTACAGCACAAGCATTTCTTTCCAAGTCTCTCCGTGCATGCCTGTCTAATCATCTCTTTTGCTCCCCGAAGATTTGTTCCAAACATGACTTGTGAGCAGGTTCTCTCAGTTGAAGTCACTGAAAATAATGCTGGCTCATTTCCTATAGGTGTTCGAATCTTGGTCGTGGAAAGTGATCCCACATGCCTCAGAATTGTGTCAAAAATGCTTCAGGTATTTGGATACGAAGGTATGTACTGGAGATTAATCAGTTCTTTTTATAACCACTTCTGCTAGAATCTTAAACTAATATCATTTTATTAGCACAGATAATCATTTTACCAGCACCCTTGGGCACTAGATTTGATATTGATTTGCTATTTAGTTATACTTGCCTTCAGCATTTTGGGATGCGGTAGAGGGATGGCATGCATCTCCTGGGCAGTGAAGGTTTTGGTTAACTTCATGTTCTCAATCAGGCCCTTTTTTTAAATTTTAAGTATGCTCCATAGTGAGTTGTACAAGATGTGAGAAAAAAAGGGGTTTGTTGTGTGGGTTGTGGGAGTGTTGGGGTTGTTGTGGGCAATCCCTTTCTCAGATTCCGGGTAGAGTTTGTAATCCCGTTCTTAGCTGTTGAAATATAAATTACGCCTCATAAATAACGACACGTTTCCTAACAACTTGATAGTTTTTGGATCTGTTTTCCTTCTTTGGAAAAGATTATTAAGAGTAAAATCTGGTATTTTCTGTTCAAACAAATATGCTCCATCTGGTCAAAAAAGTGAAAGGAACCTTAACCAAATCCAGCCACATGGCTTTTAGGTATTGAAGAGCACTTAGCTTGTCTTCTTGCAATGGAATGGTTAAATTCAAGCAGTGCATACTTTTTTGTTGATAAATTGTGTACTGAAAGCTTGCTATACTGCTGTGCCTGTAGTCACGACTGCTACTCGAGCCACTGATGCATTGCACATTTTAAGGGAGAAGGAAGATGAAATTAACCTTATTTTGACTGAAACTCACTTGCCTGATATGGATCAATATGAGATCCTTGAGACGGTGGGAGAATTGTCTTCTTTACCCATTGTTGGTACGTCGCCTTTTTGATTCAACCTCAGCAATTATTCTCGTTCCTTCAGATGCTTGTTATTTAGTTAAAAAAAAACTTCTTAAGATTTGATTTTGGTTGTTTTATTCCCTTTGCAGTTTTTTCAGCTGATAACAATGAGAGCGCCATTGTAGGCTGCCTGTATAAAGGGGCTGAACTTTATCTTGTGAAGCCAGTCATCAAGAACGATGTAAAAAACCTTTGGCAATTAACATATAGAACAAAATTAAAGACAGCTGTATCTGGTGAAGGATCACACACCTTTCATGGGGGGTCAGCAGAGCAGAATACTTTAAGTTTGACTGCAGGGAACCCATCAAGTACCATGGGGATGACTGATCAAAAGGGAAAAAGAAAGGAGCTGGAAGAGACGGACAATGATGATGAAGATAATGACATCTTGACTGCTCCAAAGAAGTCAAAGCTTGTTTGGACTAATGAGCTGCATAACATATTCTTGCAAGCTATCAGGATATTAGGCGTTGATGGTAAAAGAATTTCTATAATGACTTTTTTATGTTGTTATCCTTTCTTTTGATGATAATGGTCCATTAACCCTTAGATCTCTTTATTAATGCAGGTGCCCATCCAAAGAAAATACTTCAGCACATGAATGTCCCAGGGCTAAAGAAAGAAAATGTTTCAAGCCATTTACAGGTTTGTTCTCTATAAAGAACTGTGAATCTGTCCATCTTATTAGTTGAGTACTAGGCATTTCTATGTAAGAATCTTTCTTGAGAGTAATATTTGAAGCCTGATATTTCAAACATGAGTAATAATTGGCATGAGGAAGCATATTTTTCATGTATTTTTCTGTGGGATATCTGCAAAACACAATAGTATCGTTGATTTTCTAGAATAATTGAACAATGTTATGTTGCTGTATACTTGGTCCTTGTGCATTGCGGGATTAAGAAATGACATCATCTTCATCTAAAAACCACTAAAAAAACATAAAAAAATCATCCCAAGGTGACTCAAAATTTTATGCTTTCAGAAATATCGACTTTACTTGAAGCGGGAACAAGATGCAATGCAGAAGACCATGATTAGAGATTGCCGTCCTTCATCAACTTTTAATCCACAAGGAGGGTTCTCTCAATACACAAACTCGCAATTCTTCATGACAGCATCTCAATCAGAAAGCAGAAACAATTTCCAGAATAATCTCTGTAGTCCCATGTCTGTGCATTCCCTTGGTTTTGTACATTCTCCTACACATGTGAACTCAAACTATAATGGCATATTGATTCCTAACTATGTGCAAGTGGCTTCACAAAGCAAGCAGCTATACTCGTCTTACCCCAATTCCAATCATGCTGAAATTATAACTACTACTGATGGGAACTTTTCAAGTTTTGATCAGAAGGGAAAGTATAGTTTGGATGAACATCTCAATCAAGGAAAAACTCTCTCCAATATTGGAACTCATGGCCCAACATTCCTGGGCAACTCTCAGCAGCAGGTTCAGTTTCCACTGACACAGCCGCAACCACTGTCAGAGAAAGAAGATGAATCTGAAATTCTCGATATTGCAACAGTGGAAGAGCTTGAGTTGTTGGCGATGGAAAAGGAGTTTCTTGAAGATCTTAGAAATGATCTCTGGTAGGTTAATGATTTTTGTGTGTTTCTTTTTAAATGCTTGCTTCGCGCGTTAAGTTGCTGTCAGGTAATTACAATTCTCTTTGCTTGTAATTCTCGTCACTTTTATTATGTTACTTATAAACCATTTTTGAATGCTTACAAGGCTTTGAAGTGGCCCTCGACTCCAAAGTTGGCTTCGGTGCTTTATAACATGGAGAGCAAGATCCCTGAAAACTTTGAATCTGGTCATGGGCGACTGATAACAGCGCCAGCTAAAGGGTTTCAATTGTTGGAGACGTTATCTGAATTTGACTGTTTTCTGAGGCATTTAGTTTTACAGTTCATAGCCTGTTAAAATCCTCTGTTATCTGATTGTTTTTTCCTTGTTTGCAATGCCAATAAATTAATGACTGTTGTTATTTTGCTGCTCTTTTCCTGTTTGCAATGGCATAAACTAATCTCCCTCTCTGGGAGATTTATTTTGAAATAACTGGATAATTGTATCTTTTTTATGGTGTGGTTCATAGAATGAATGCTACCTCTTCATGACAAATTGTGTTACTTCATGTCCCTACAGTTCATACTTCATAGAACTGAAGAGGATGGTTGGATTTTTTTTCCACTTCATTCCATTCAATGTAATTGTTAAATATTACATATTTCAAGAAAGAAATTTTCCAAATGGAATCATGCCTGTTTCAATGGTTTGAAACCTCCAATGACATACAGATTATAAAGCAGCACCTCACTTGCAAAAAAGGCCTAGGCCTGTGCATGTAGAATTTCTCAAAGCGAAGTGGAGTGAGATCACTCCCCTCAAAAAACGTGCCTGCCAGGACAATTAAATGCTGGATCACTTATTACCATTTTGAGATTACAATTTATATGGTTAGAAATTAATTGGCGTTCATGCAAATTACATGCCTTGTATGCATCTTAGACAGATTTGGTAACAGGCAAATCTGTAACCTAGTGTACATTTTTGACCAAATAAACTATATTGTCCTTGTACCTATTGCAATTTGCATGCCTCATTGCCACACAATTTATACATGTTGGCCTTTTATCCGCGTTTTGCCTTGGCTGAAATCATATTTTTATTAACACAAAAAAATATATTAAGAGTATTAAATATTAGGATTTGTGAGGTTTTTTTTTTATTATACTATAAATTTGGGTAAAATAATCAATTTGTGTAGAATTTCTACAGAGCACAACTTTCTAATAAAATATATGAATTTTAAATCAATATAAATTTATATATTTAGTAGGTTTTAACAAAATCACAAGTATAAAATTATCATCGTTATTAAAAAAATAAGAAGATTTAGATGCTTGAATCATTAAATTCACTATGCTAGGATTAGTTCATTTCATAATCTTATTTAAATTAAATACCATAATAAAATATAATTTATGGAAACACTTAAGATAATTAAATAACAAAAATAAATTGTTGATTTTCTACCTATAAAAAGAAGAAAGCATCATTAAAATCTATTGCAAAGTTATCATCATTATCATGACTATAATAACTAGAATTATTATCATCAATACAGTAAAAACAATTAGAATCATTAAATTGTCTTGAAGAAAAAAAACAAAATATTTTTACAGAAAAGCAAGTAAGAAAACAATAAAATAAACAATCACTAAAATTATTATTTTTATTGTGCAAACAATGAAACCATAAAATTATCTCGAAAAATAAAATAAAAACTTTAACAAAAGAGCAAACAAAAACAATAGCAAAATAAAATAAAATAAATATTATGAGCATAAAAAATTCATATGATTAGAAGGACAAATAAAAATAACAGGATACACTAAAAAAAGAACAAAGGGAAAAAGAAATTACCAATATAAATTAAAATTTCAGAATTGAATCGAATAAAAGTAAAATCCCGATAAAAAATAAAATGACAAATAATAAAAGCATAAATACATAAATATGAATAAAAAATAAATATTATCCAAGAAGAAATGAAAAAAAGTAAGGGAATTCATACTAAATAAAAAAAAAGTAAAAGAATAAGTGACAAAAAAAAAAATCAATTCCAATTGAAGGATAAAACTGCAACAAATCAAAACCTTGAGACTGAAAAACAATAAAGAGATTTTTTTTTTAATAAAATGCAGTATAATTATTTACAAAATTAAAAATATAAGAACCAAAATAAAAAGAAGCATATATGATAAATTTTAATAAAGGATAAAATTAAAACAAATTAAAACCTATATATTAAAAATATTAAAGGAACAAAAAACAAATCAAAAATAAAAAAAATTAAGAACTGAAATGAAACATACTATATATGATCAATTTCAATTGAAAGACATAATTGAAAACAATCAAAATTTTCATTAAAGAAATCAGTAAGAAAAATAAAATAAGAAGCCCAGGGATTGAAATGAACAAATCAACAATATGAAGGACCATACTGTACTTTCAAACAGCAAGAGAGAGAAGAGAGGGCGGGGTAAGAAAAATCATATATAGGCGATTCCATGACTACTTTCACACATAGTTGTCAATACCATTTTGTTTCGATCTAAATGTGTTGTACTGGTTAAAAAAACAAGATAAAATGACGTTGTTTTAACTTCGGTTGAAATTTTGGTCCATTTCAGATTTTTCGGCTCGATACTGGCTGAAACGTATTAGTATTACTCTGATTGTGCCATTTTGGCTGCAGTAAAAAAAATCTCCCACCATCACTCTCTCGCTTGGACAAATTATTTTGTTGTTCATCTCTTGTCTTAATTTCTTATTTTTTTCCACTCCCTCCTTGATTTATTGTTTTTGTCACATGTATGTATGTATGTGTGTATGTATGTATGTATGTATGTATGTATATTATTGTTTATGAGAATATTAAAAATACAAGAACCAAAATCAAAACAATAAAAGTTAAAAAAATATATTATAAAAAAATAAAATTATTGCATCAACTTTAATTTTTTAAAATATAACTTTATATTTATTTTTTTGTTTATTTTTTCATATATATATATATATATATATGTATATATATATATATGTATATATATATATATGAACAATACAACCCCGAAACGCTCTGAAACTAAAATATTCCGTACCAATAAAAAAATAAAGTGTTAGGTAAAGCGGCATTGATAACCTTACTTTCATATGACACACGCCGTACCAAGAAGAAGAGGACATGGTGACGCGCCATATGACATGATAATAAGATATTTTCCACCACCAATAGGCACGTCACACATGGTCTGGAAGGTGCGTCCACGTGCAAAACCGATGACATGTCCGTACGAACGCACCTACAGTAAATTAAAAAAATAAAAAAATTATAGAATTACATAAACACCCCTGAACCGAGCGATAACCACAAAATTCTAAGGGTGAAATAATAATTTTATTATTGAAATTCACAATAAACGATATACAATAAAACTTCAATGTGTTATATATATATATATATATATATATATAGTAATGCGTAAATTTTTTGCCAGGCTATAAAATTCGAAAGAATAATATAAATCATGAGAAAGATAACTTTGTTAACCAAATAATTATAAATTCAAATCTTGCCATCCTAGTTTTTAATTAAAAAAGAATTAATGGTATAAAGTAACATCAATCTATTTAAGAAAATATGGTAGCTTATGTTTTGAGTTAAATTATTTTTTTAATAAAAGCTCACGTTGTATGTCGATTCCTTGGATTAGCCTTCACAATTTTTAATAAGATCAATGCATGTTTTTTTAGTTAAAACTCGACTGGGGAAAGGTCCATGGACGGGGGACTCAAATGATAAAAGCAAAGTATAAAGGACTCAATCGAGAAAACATATACACTTGGGTGACTAATATGATGTTTGGTCGAGTCTCTGTTATCCATACTCCACACAGCTAAAAAGCTTTGCCATTTGGAATTCGAAAAACAAAGAGAACGTCAAGAAGAAAATGAGATCAACTGCGACACCAAATCTCCTGCAATCTCTCCCGCCAATTTCGATTTCTCCACGAAATCCTTCACTCTTGGCGCACAATAGCTTAACAAACCCTCCAAAGCGAACACTAGACATAACGTGCGCTTCTAAAAGAAGTCCAGATGATTACCACGCGACCCTGAAAACCCTCAATTCTAGAGGTCGAAGACCGAGGAAATCACTAGGCCAGGTTTTACACATACTCATTTTGTCTTCATGACGAGATTGATGGTCATCGTTATGCTTTTCAGTGAGGCATTTTAACAAACACTTGGCTGGTGTAAATGTTGCAGCATTATATGCTGAATGCTGAGATTAACGAGCAACTTGTTGCTTCAGCTAATGTTGAAGAGGGTGATTTGGTTCTTGAAATTGGACCTGGAACTGGTTCTTTGACTAATGTTCTTATTGATGCTGGTGCAATTGTGCTTGCTATTGAGAAAGTAAGGTTAATTGGATTGTTTGCTGCTAAGCTTTTTTCTTGTTTGTTATAAAATTAGTTGTTGATGAAAGTTATTGTTTATTCTTGTAAATTTATAACATATAGGATGCTCATATGGCAGCTTTAGTGAGGGAAAGATTTGCCGATACGAATCGTTTCAAGGTGCATTTTGGTTTTGATCGTGACTAAACTATGCATTCTCTTTTCGTGGGTTACTGTTAATAATGTTGTTTTGTTAATTTCTTGTACATTCCAGGTTTTGCAAGAGGACTTCATCAAGTGTCACATTCGATCCCACATGCTTTCGATGTTAGAGAGTATGGGATCTTTGAGTGAAAAAACGAGATATGCAAAAGTGAGACCTCGTTTGAGTACACGCGTTTTAATGAACCGTGGATAGATTTTTCTTTTCCTTACATACGATTGAGTTGTTTTAGTGCATGTGTGTTTATCTGTGTAGGTGGTTGCTAATATACCATTTAATATAAGTACAGATGTAATCAAGCTACTGCTTCCAATGGGTGACATTTTCTCTGAAATCGTTCTCTTACTCCAGGTGAGGAAGTGTGAAATGCCACCTTCCTGATATTCATTTATATCTATCAAGTAACTACCTTCATTTTCACACTAAGACTTATGATCTAGTTATCCAATAGTCTAGACTTAATATTGTCCTTGACACTGATTTTGCATCGTGACATCCTTTCTTCTATATTCTGTTAAAATGCACTTACATTTTATCATCCATGTTGTTTATGCTTAAAAGTGTAAAGAACTTTCGATGTTCAAGGGAAATGTAACCATGAAATATGAAATCTGGTTTCATGATTGGATAACTGTAAGGCTCAGGCAAAAAAAACTGAGGCAAAATTTGATGTTTGATGATGTACAACAGGGAAATGCACCGATCCTTGGTGCATAGCAGTAAAATCCACATATGTTTTTCTTTTAGAATGGTGTCCGTGGTTAAAGAGCTTGCTATCAATGAACCATAAACTTTGATCTAGTTAATTGATAGATTAACGAGGTTGAAAAGTCTAAACAGCTGACTGATTTATTTGGTACAAAACACTTTTGGCTTGTTGTCATTTGTAAGACTGAATCGTTTTCAGGATGAGACAGCTTTGCGTTTAGTGGAATCTTCCCTGCGTACTTCAGAGTACCGGCCCATCAATATCTTTGTTAATTTTTATTCAGGTACATCTGGAATATAAATCTGTTTTAACTTCTAATCGGTCATTGAGAGACTCTGGCTCTATGGGTCCTTGCTTAGTTTGATGTGTACTGCTTTTGATTCGAGATTTTACTTTCATAGAAGCTACAGGCCTGCAAATAAAAGTTGATAACTTTGAACAACTGCCCCTCGACTCTTACTACCATTTTTTTTAAATATATCTGAGACTTGGAGCACGCAGGTCTTCAATCTGCAAATGTTTTTTGCTAACGATACATGCTTTTCCACACTCGTCTTCCTATTGCTTCTCTCTCTCTCTCTCGTTTCAATTTTTTTACTCCTTTTCCAAGTTACTATGAATTGTCCAATAAATATAAATGCAATTGGAAAGTTGATTATTTTCCGTCTAATAATATAGGCTAAATGATGCATAAAATAACTTCCCTGCCTGTATATAGTTTATGTTTTTTCCACCAAGTAAATAATACTTTGCAGAAATATGCATTATTTCCTTGGACTTATTTTTCAGCACGTGATTTTTGTTTACAGATCCTGAATACAAATTTAAGGTCCCAAGGTCAAATTTTTTTCCTCAACCCAATGTAAGTAAATGGTTTTCACACGTGTGCAAATACATATTTTGCTGAACTCTCTGCCCAAAGGCAGTCTTATGAGTCATCAAGTATTCCCTATGCATGCTTATTCAAAATAATGTTCTGCTTTAACTTTCTTCAAAGAATATAACAGAGCTGTCATGTATCCTTTTGCAGGTTGACGCTGCTGTTGTTAAATTTAAGCTCAAGCAAGCTGTGGACTATCCAGCAGTTTCCTCCACTAAAAGCTTCTTCTCAATGGTTGTTTCTTCTCCAAGCACAACCTCTTGTTTTAAAACTTTAGTTACTGTAAAGAATTATAAAAGCTCTGTGCCTTTTACTATTGGCAATGCTACCAGCCTACCCTATGTTTTACCTTCTTCAAAGGCCCGGCCATGGAGGAACGTAGGCTAAACCTTTGACTGGCTTCCTGTCCATCTTGGAACATTTTTTTAATCAAGCCCGTTTGTGGATATAGGTGAATTCTGCATTTAATGGGAAACGTAAGATGCTGCGAAAATCACTTCAACACATATGCACGCCCGTTGAGATTGAAGAAGCTCTGCAGAATGTTGGTTGTCTAGCCACGGTAAGTGCTATCTAATGATGTATAGTTTACTTATTTTCCATTTTCACTTGCTTTCAATAATTGCCATGCTATCTTGATAATTACTTTTGTCATGCCTAGACTAATCCTTCCAAATTTATTAATCATGCCCAGTCAAGACCGGAGGAGCTTACCTTGGATGATTTCGTTAATTTGCACAATTCTATTGTGAGAGTATAGGGTTTCTGATGTTGGGAGTTAATGAAGACACCTGAGACAAGATTGCCGGACACCGTGTCATACATCTTTGTAGTAATCAATGTCATCAAACAGGATGAGGAACCTCAACATAGAAACCGCATTACGGGAATTTCAATAGTGGGATCTTGGTAGAAGGTGAATTCAAGCGACTTTGGTTGGGATGCGGACCCATTTGCAGTGTTTGAAGAGTGGAATCAGCATACTCAATTTGCTACCACATACAATTTCGGAAATCCCGGTGTATGATCGTGTTGTGTTATTAATGAAAAGGGGATTAGCTGTGACATTGATTAAAATTCAGATTGCATATAAGAAAATCATCAAATGCAAGTACCTACATGTGATTTTTCACTGCTTCTCCCCCCCGGAAAACAAATGAGAGTTCTTTATGAATTCGTGTCATAAGAGTAGAGGCTCATAGCAAATATTTTCTGAGAGGTGCTAAAAGACAATCTAAAATCATAGAATATGTCAAATCCCAGAACAGGAATAAAAATATAACTCATAATGTAATACATAATCTCATAAATCCAATTTCAATAGCATCATTTTGTGCCATGGCATTCTCAAAATAAAGCAAAAAAGATGATTAGATGAGAAATAAAATCTAGTAAATTAGATGAAACTCACTTTCATCATTAATAACGATACAAGCAAAACCCCCCTGCTCTGTTCCTTCCCGATAATTAATTATCAGCCATGAAACTGGTAGATAAGATCCAAAGCCCTCAACCTAGTTCCATGAGGATCAAAACCCATAACTCCTCCCCCGAACCCATCATCGGACAACCTCCTCTCCTCAGCCACGGCCACCGTTGACGGGGAAAGAGGCCTTTTAGGCCTCTTATTCTTAATAAAACAATCTCTCATCCTCTCCTCCACTTTATCAATAGACACCACCTTGTTGGAATTCTCTTCATAATCACCACCGTCATCATCACCAACTTGCATAGGGTCGTTCCCATTCTCATCAGCTCCAGTGGTCGACGAGAGAGAGTTCTCTCGTAGTGGCGGAAGAGGGAAAGAAGGAAGTTGGTTTTGGGAGAGGATGGAGGAGAGGTGGTGGTGGGCCTGGTGGAGAGAGGAGTAGATTTGGAGAAGTAGGGTTGGGTCAGTTGATGGGAGTTGTTTAGCCATTTGTGCTGCTTGCTCTAATGATAAAATTAGGTCTGGTAATGGTGGTGCCGCTGCTGGTGGTGTGGTGTTCATCTTGTGTTTCCTCTCTGTCTCTCTTGGCAAAGATTTCTTTTTCAGTTTGCCAGGAGCAGCACTGAACTGACAGTACAAAAATAATTATTTATGGATTTTGTTTTCAGGAATCTTTGCAAGTTGTTGAGGATGTCAGGTTCGAAAGTCAGTTCGTGAAGATGTCCAAAACACCGGTTACAGTGTCTGGAAAGATTTTTTTTTCTTTTGGATAGGGCTCGGCTTCCCACGACGATATTGGCTCTCTCTTCTCTCTCTCTCTTTTCCTGATAATTTAGATACTTAACAAAATATTTAGTATCTGATTATATTCACCAATATCTTTGTTCATTACTTCCAAAATCGTTGCCTTTGAAATTTGATTATTAAAACAAGACCTAAACTTGTTTTAGTTTACTTTTAATAATGTTTGATAGTTTATAAGTTTACTTTTCACATTGTTATCTGTATTTAAATAAGTTATATAAATAAATACATCATTTTTAACTAGAATAACTAAATCAAGAATATCATCAGAATCATTTTTCAGGTTTTAACCTGGGAAAAAACTACGACTCGTTTTTCATTACCAAACACGCAGATCATCAAACCAAAAGAAAAACGAGGTGTTTTTTCTTGCAAACATGGTTCAACTAGGTTTGGGTCCCAACAAGTTTTAAGCAATAAACACACCCTCCATCCAAGGGTTACAGTCTTGAATTTGATTCCATTGCTTCAGAGTTCAGACCTGAATTGAGTTCACAGATTCAAAAGTTAAAATTCAACAGAGCCTGCAAGGTATCGCTATCCAGTTTCCCTTTCCTTTGCATGCTGAATCAAAATATCAGTTTTTCTTTAAAAATAAAAATAACCCTTGACATATCAGTTGTTGCGCAAAGGACAAAGTGCCTGTTTGCTTTAGACCTTTGCTCTTAGTTACAAATTTGTCGTACGAAGCAACATTTACAACTCTGGCAAGCCATAAATATACATATGTATTTTTCGAATCAGCAAAACAAAACAAAACTTAAGTAACGAAAAACTTACGTACAAGGCATGTATTGTTCTGATACAATTCCTACACTCCTAACATCAGCAGATAGACATCTATTTTGACATTCCCGATGACCAATAACTATAACCAAAGAGATTGTAATGATTCAGGTAGTGATACAGCAAATAGATCTCTCTCCTCTTCTCAAAGCCTGGTTGTTTGGGCAAAACCTAGTAAAAGAATATCATCAGATCTTTCATAAGATTGTCATAGTGCAACCGAGCTTGGCTGGGAACAGCCCACTGGATATATGAATAGGCCAGAACCGATTCTAAACAATTTTTAGTTTCACAACGTAGTTGATGCGACTTTCCCCTTAGGGATCCATATAGAACTGCCTGAATTGCATGGTTGTGCCAGGCTATGGCAACTATTGCCTTGGCATTGACATGGAAGTGCAGTTGGCGGCATTACCAGGCATTTCAAGACAGGGCACTGTTGATGATTTGCAAACGTCATTCATAAGACAAAGACGAAGGTTATTGAACCACGTGTTTAGAAGGACAATTTTTTGGATTGATATTTTTTTTTTGCTACTTGTATAGCTCGCTAACTCTATGGACGCAACGATACCTCAAAACAAGCATTGTAAAATGATCCTCCAAAACTAGCACACCATGACGTTCCAAATTCTGCTTCATTGTGTCCACCTGAAAAGAAAATTGGAATACATAGTGCAATTAGCGAGCTATAGAGTATCCTCCGGATGAAGTTCATGCATTTAGCAATGCAATGAACTTAAGCCAGCCATAATCTTGAGATCTCTAGAATTCTGCGCTTCTAGTAGTTTAAACAGGCATTTTCTTAATTTTCATATTGTCTGTGGCAAAAACATAATCCAATCATTATTTACATGTGCAAGATGTTTCCTCGGTATAAGACCTGCTGCTACACAATGATATAGCAATCAAACTAATTTTAACTTACGGTAACATGCCGGGTCTAGTGTAACAGGTTTGCCATTCTTGTCAGAGCTGATATTCCCACTCCACGAGTCTCCATGAAGCAAGAATGGCTCTTTGTCTATGTTTTCAAAGAGAGGTGCCTGCCATATTCTTCACCATTCTTTGTCCTGTGAATAATGTCGGATAAGAATCCCAAAAATAAAAATGTGACTTGCACTAGCTACTTAGTAACATTTAACATTTCAAGTTTCATGAGCCAAAGTCTCTATTTGTCCATGGGTGCTGAAACCAAATTACAAAAAGTGTGACGGGAAGCACTCCAGCATATGATATCTGAGTTATTCAGACATCAGTAATTTAATATGATAAGTTTCTCCTTAGACAATGAGAAGTCAAGCAGTATCACCATAAATTATGCTTTTGAATCCACGATTCATAGGTTGGAAAAATTAAGATCTCAAAATGCACTTAATGCAACTAGTAACGCTGACATAATGCTGCATGCAGGAAGCACAGGAAGAATCATTTACCTACTCTGGTACAGTTACGCAAACTGAATTAAATTTCAGCATTACACTGCTATATCATGTTTTCCAATAACTTTGCTTGTTTTAATGCAAAGACAGGGAATGGAATTGAAAAATTATCACAAGAATAAGATAAGTAGATAACTTTTCGATAAATGGTTGAAAAGAGCTATTCCCAAGATCAGATCATCAAACTGAGGATTGGTAAAAAAAATTCAGACATCAAACTGTAAAGAGCTATTCCCAAGATCAGATCATCACTTTTTATTCACACCCACCTGATTACCTCTACACACCCCAAATTCAATAAACTCCATAAAGATGTATGGTCCACTTGTTGGTAGGGGTCCAACCTACAATGCTTATCATGTAGTTATGGTTCAATTATAAGGCCATGCAACAACTAACACAAGTTGGCAGGTTCCATACATAACAAACAACTAATAGAAGAAGCTGCTAAGAGTTCTCACATTAAATGGCCCAGGTACCTGGATTGTTCTGGTTTCATACATAGCACCCAGGCCAAGAGCCTCTCCCTCAAACATGGAAGGTTTGATACGCCTAATCCAGCATTTGAACCATAAAAAATCTTCACGCCCTTTAGACATGTTAATATAAAAGCACTTTTGAAGTTATTTCACTGATTTAGAGTCAAGTGTTTAGATTTACCACACCATTCCTGTTTGTTTTTGCAACGAAAGAATTAGCATCAGTGTCGTAATGCCTTGCATTGTTGATACAACCACCACCAATGGCACTGTTCCGTGTAATCTATGTTGCATTTCCATCTGATAAAATCCATTCACTGTTTGGATCATCGCTCATTGCTGCAACTGGTAGATAACCAAACCTCAGCCATCATGAACAAACTAAAATAAACCCCTACCTCCAGGAACTTAAGGCATAAAGATACAGTTCAGGCAAATGAACTTCCCATCATGGAAATCCTCATAATTTGCAGAAAGAAAAGGCTCATAATCTCCAGGCCATTAAGAGGCCAATCCTCTAAATGCAAAGATAATAATATTCTACTTGCTTTCAACTAAAAGTTAGAAATGGAAAGCAACATCAGTGATAATAAAAACTCCAAGGATAATCAAGTTTAGCAGAGAACCAACATGAGTAAGTTAAAATGATCATTGCCAAAGAGCACTCATGAAAGCATGAGATTGAATCAACCTGTAATCTCTTAAAACCTTTTCACTACTCAATTATCGATCAACATTGGTGCAGATAAAAATTAAAAAACAAGGTCCATTCACAGTCTAAATGATACTTTCTAACACTAAAAGACTCCGCAACAAATGCCAACCAATGACTTCAAACTTCATAAAAAAAAAAAAAAATCACAGAGACAAATTAAGTTTGATATACAAGATGTGAATTTCTTGTTTCAAGAACATTGAATGGAAATGGGTTTCTTATGTGCAAGTACCACGAAGCTTTATAATCATACCCAGAATTGAAACTTTACAACTTCACAAAAGCTACTACAGGCATCAAATAAGCCCATAACGAGGTCATTGCAATACAGGGATATCACTAAAAAGCCAGAAACACGCTTAGCTATAACTAATATCAAGTAAAGATTTGTACTTGAAAGTACAAACACTAATGCTGCAAGCATCTTCAAAATTCAAAACAATATGCCATGAAAAGGGGGGGGGGGGTTCTGATGAAGTAAGAAATCACCTGCAAATGGTTTGCGTTTCGTGAAGCAGGGTCCAGAAAGACGAGGCAGGGAAGGAAAACAAGAATTGAGAGATGATAAGCCAATGTGTGACGTAACCATTTTTATCTCCTTTCCTTCTGCTCTTCGTTGCTTTGCCTCACTGTGTTTTTGAGTATCCTGTTTCTACTGGATGTGCTTTTGAGTTGCGTTTCGACTTTGCACGGAAGGGACGAGAAAAAAATCATTATATATATATATATATATATATATATATATATATATATATATATTATTACAAAACAAATAAAAGGTGTGGGATTTTGCACTGTACACACAGACTATATTTACTGTGGACTGTGGCAGTGCCCGGACGAAATTGCCCTCAATCAACCCGTGCCATCATAGCTGGGGCTATTTTAGTTTTTTCTTTTTAAAAAAATAATGTATGAACAGTATATTTGCTTTCCTTTTAGGCAGACAAAAAGACGGGAGGGCACCGGCGTAATTGCCCGCGGCCGGACTGGCCGGGTCCGGTCTGATCCGCCATAACTCTTTTTTTTATTATTTTCTGAAATGGCTAAAGACGGTTTCAGCCTCTAATAAGACAAAAACATTGAATTGAACGCAGGTAATTGACCCTATTTTTTGAATTTTTTAATCGGTGTCTGTCAGGGCGTGAGACGCACGCGCCAGCGGTTTTCCACCTCACGTCCTGTTTAGGCGGCGCATGAGGCCTCCTAAGGTGTCCGGAAATTGTCTACCGGAGGCTATTTCGATGCGCCGCCGCGTGGTCTTCCTCCCGCGGTGGTGCGTGTAACCACCAAATGTCCGTGGACGCGGCGGAGACCGGTTCAAGCCGCCGGCCATGTTTCTCTCTCTCCTGCACGTCAATGTGCAGGAGAGTCCCCCATATTGTTTGACTTTGCACTTCGGTCCCTCTACTTTTAATTTCGCTTTGGGTCCTCATTTTTGTTATATAAGTTTTGATTTTGTTCGATTGGGTCCTCCGATTTTAATTAATTGAATGTCAAAGTTTTACTTCGGACCCGCTACTTTCAATTTCCGGATTGGCCGTATATAACTCAATTAATTCGGTACACAAGTTCCGAATTTTGCAATTTTGTCCTCTGATTTCAATTGAGAATAAATGTAATTTGCATTTTAGCCCTTTGACTTTTAATTTTTTAATTTAAGCCCTTTATATTTGATTTTCATTTAAGTCCTTATACTTTTATTTTTTTATATTTCTAGAATAATCCCTACTTTTGTCCATGTATATATAAGTGTATTTAACACAATAATAATAATAATGATAATGATAATAATAATAGTAATAGTAATAGTAATAGTAATAGTAATAGTAATAGTAATAGTAATAATAATAATGACTTAATTATTTTTTGTTCTTACTCTTCTGCATTTTTTTTCTTTCTCCCGATAATTTGATAATATTTTTTTTTGCCGGTAATAGCAATAATAATTGTTTTTGTATTTTTTTTATCTTTTGTGAAAGTTTCTTGCATGTTTTTAGTCTTTCATTGTTTTTTTTTTATTTCATTATTAACATAATAATAATAATAATAATAATTAAACTGTTTTTCATTCTTGCTCTTTCTTTAATGTTTTTTTTCCCTCCAAATAATTTGATAATTTTTTTGGTTTTGACAGTAATAGCAATAGTAGTTTTTTTTTTTAATCTTTTGTTAAAGTTTCTAAGATATTTTTAGTCTTTCATTTATTTTTGTTTCTTTCATTATTAACATAATAATAATAATAATAATAATAATAATAATAATAATTTAATTGTTTCTCTTACTTATTCTTTTGTAAATGTTTTTGAGTTTTTTTTTTCCAGCATAATTTAATAATTATTTTGTCATTTTCAAGGGGTTGATTCATGATTACACTGTGCACATTGCGGCTAATTAAAAAAAAAAGAGCCAAAAACCGAAAACACCCCCAGAAAAAAAATATAACACGCCTGATCACCAAGCCCATTTTCTTTTGTGATCTTTTATAACACAGTGTTTTTTTTATTCTAAAAAATATTATTTATGCTTGCGCAAAAAACTCTACTTAAAAATTGCTACATTTTATCTCATAATCTATAATTTTTCTTAATTATATCATATAAATTTATTTTTTTTGATTTAATTATGTTAAATTATATACACAAAAATGCCCGCGGCAACGTTTTTTAATTATGTTAAATTTCTCTCCCTTTGTTCTTTCTTTTAGTTTTTTCATTTGTTCCTTTATTTTTATTTTCAAGTCAAATTACTTTTTTTACCAAATAATTTTTTTTTAAAATTTTTTTTGTTGAATCTTTTGCTAAAGTTTTTAAAATTTTTTCAGTCTTTCATTTTTTTTCATTTTTTTCATTATTAACATAATAATAATAATAATAATAATAATAATAATAATAATAATAATAATAATAATAGTAATAATAGTAATAAAAATAATAATAATAATTTAATTGTTTTTCTTACTTCCTCTTTTGTTAATGTTTTTTAGGGTTTTTTTTGTTCTCTCGGAATAATTTGATAATTTTTATTGTTGTGACAGTAATAACAATGATAATTTTCATTTTTATTTGATTTTTTTGTTTCATCTTTTGTTAAAGTTTTTATGATTTTTTTAGTCTTTCATTTTTTTTCCTTTTATTATTAGCACAAATATAATAATAATAATAATAATAATAATAATAATAATAATAATAATAATTTAATTGTTTTTCATGCTTACTCTTTTGTTAATGCTTTTTAGGTTTTTTTTTTCTCTCGGAATAATTTTATAATTTTTATTGTTGTTACAGTAATAATAATAATAATTTTTATTTTTCTTTTATGTTTTTTGTTTGATCTTTTGTTAAAGTTTTTACGATTTTTTTAGTCTTTCATTATTAGCCCAAATATAACAATAACAACAACAACAACAACAACAACAACAACAATAATAATATAATTGTTTTTCTTGTTTACTCTTCTGTTAATGTTTTTTATAGTTTTAACAATAATGTTCATAATAATTTTAATTGTTATAACAATGATAATAATAATAATGTGAGAATAGATTTTCAATGTATGTTTTCATGTTTTTTATCAGTAAAAACAATAACTATTTATATTTGTTATTTGATTATTGCAGATTTTTATTTTGTGTTCATTCATTTAGTTTTTTTTTAATATTCTTCAATGATGTTTATTCTTTACGTCTATATGCATCTATGCTTTCAATTTTTTTTTGTGTGTTTTATTTTTAATATATTCAGGCCTGAAATTCTTATTTATATTGGTAGTTATTTTAAAATTAATATTACTCCCTGTTTCCCTTTATTCATTTCTTTCCCCTGTTTTCTCTTATTTTTATTTGTTATTTGGATTATATGAATTTTTTTATTTTACTATTTGCGTAATGATAATGATAATTTTTATTTTTTTTAATTGTTTTTTTTATGAAAATCTTTTGTTTATTTTTTTAATATTTTTCCAGGGATTTTATTTATTTTAATTGTTTTGATAATAATATTGATAATAATTTTAATTTTTATAGCAATAATAATGAAAATAACATCGGGATGAATTTTCAATTTATATTTTTAAATTTTTGTACATAGAAAATTAACTATTTATTTTTGTTATATGATTATTACAACTATTTTCACCCTTTATATTTTGTTTGGTTTAAATTAGATTATAAAATAAAATAATCTTAATGCAATAAATTTAATAATTCAAATATCCGAATCTTCTTGCTTTCTTGGTGATGATAATAAATTAATACTGATTATTTCATTAAAAATTGTTAAACAAATAAATTTATAATGATTTAAAATTCATATATTTTATTCAAAAATTATTCAAATAAATTTATTATTTTTACTAAATTTACAATTCACGCCATAGATCATCCTCACCAATTTTTTTTTAAATATTTGCTAGATTTTCAATTTATTCGCATCAATTTTTGTTCATTTCATTTAATAGTTTATAATGTTTTTTTAATAGGAGAATTAGCAGGGAGATTAAATGTCTCATTTTAAAGAAAAGTTTTGACTTCGTTCTTCATGTCAACATGCCTCTTTTTTGCAATAATTCGCAAGTTATATTGTTCGCGCTCTTTTGTGATCTTTTATCACACAGTACCTACATTCTAAAAGATATAATCTATGCTTACGCAACAAGCTCTACCTAAAAATTTATACATTTTATCAACTAATCTATAATTTTTATTTTATTATATCATAAAAATTTATTATTGTGGATTTAATTATGTTAAATTATATACACAAAAATGCCCGCGGCAACGCGCGGGCACTCTAGCTAGTATATATATATAAATGGTGAGATAATGACATGTAAAATTATATTTAAAAAAGATATTAATATTATAATATATTATATTTATTTGGATTAACTTGTTAACCTAAGAATATTTAATTGATCTATTTTTTTTCACTTTGTTAAGTTTAGTTTCTTTTGAGATATATATAAGAATATCATTTTTTAAAATAAAAAATATTTTAACATTTTACCTATTACTGTTCTTAAAACATGTAAAATAAATATTGAAAAATTAAAATAATATTATAAAATATACTAAAAAAACTCAGTGTTTCACTGTAGTTTCTGAATAAAAACACTGTGGATTGTAATAGCGTATTTTTGGATTGGTTTGGTTGGTTTACCAGTTTTTTTATTTTTTTATCATTATTCGCATATTAAATTAACATTTTTAACCCTCAAAAAAGACAAAAAATAGCTTATGGGTGGAGGGGTTCCGCGGTAATTGCATATTTTCGGTCTAGTCCGGTCTGTCTACCTTTTTTATTTTTTTATATTTTTTTGAAAATGATTAAATACGGATATAGCTCTTAATAAGATAAAATTGATGACTTGGGCACAAGGGTATACTGGTAATTGACATCATTTTCATTATTTTTTCTTTTATACTGTTGACGCGTGTGTCACATGCAACCGATAGTATTCTGTCTCACGTCCTACTAAGATGGCACATGAGGGGTGCTCAATCGACGGATATGAGAGACCGGCATCTCGGTCGATGCGCCTCCGCGTGGCCTTCCTCCCAGTGCAACGTATTTTGTCACACAGTGGTTGTGGACTCGGCAGTGACCGGTTAAAGACGGTTACCCTGTTTCTCTCTCTCTTGCACGTAAAAGTGCAGAATAGACCCCGGTTTTGTTTCTTTTTCACTTCAGTCATTGTACTTTTAATTTTGTGTATGGTTCTGATTTGTGTTATATAAGTTTTGATTTAATTCGATTAAGTCCTTTTATTGAAATTAGTTAAATGTTAATGTTTTACTTTAGTCCTTCTTTTAATTTCCGGATTGAGTTTAAATAACTTAATATATTTGGTATAGAAGTTTCAATTTTTTCAATTTTGTCCTTTGATTGAAATTGATAATATATTTGATTTTCATTTCGGCCCTTATACTTTTAATTTTTGATTTTAATCCCTTTATTTCTTTATATTTTTTGGAATAATCCCTACTTTTTTCCATGTATATATACGTGTGCTCTTAACTTTGATTTTTAATTTTTTAATTTTTTTATTTGTTGAGATGATATTTTTTTTAAAAAAATTAGCTCTTAAATTTAATTTTGTATTTATGATCATTTAAAAGTTGATATTTATAATTTTTTTTCTCCCCTTGTTATGTCTTTTAGTTTTTTATTGGTTTTTTATTTTTATTTTTAAGTCAAATGACTTTTTTTACCTGATAATTTTTATTTTAGTTTTTTGTCTGATGTTTTGTTAAAGTTTTTAAGATTTTTTTAGTCTTTCATTTATTTTATTTTTTTCATTATTAACATTAACATAATAATAATAATAATAATAATAATAATTTTATTTATTTTTCTTACTTACTCTTTTGTTAATGTTTTTCAGTTTTTTTCTCTCAGGATAATTTGATAATTTTTATTGTTTTGACAGTAATAGCAATGATAATTTTAGATGTGAAGATTTTGATGTTATTGTTTTTATAATAGGATATGGTAATCCATTTTATTATATTAAATTTTGCATATATAGATATTATATTTTTATTTTAGACCAACAAATTCTATTAATTTTTTTAATTCCAACAATTATAAAAATTGCTTGCTCTGTCCGCAACGTAGTGCGGTCAATTTTTTTAATTTTCAAGTCAAATGATATTTTTTTTCAATTAAGAATGTTTTTTGTTTTATCATTTTTTTGCTCTTTCTTTTATTTTTTTATTGGTTTTTTATTATTATTTTCAAGTCAAATGAATTTTTTTTACCTGATATTTTTTTTTTGATCTCTTATTAAAGTTTTTAGGATTTTTCTAGTCTTTCATTTATTTTTATTTTTTTCATTATTAACATAATAATAATAATAATAATAATCATAATAATTTTAGTTATTTTTATTACTTACTCATTTGTTAATGTTTTTCAGTTTTTTTCTCTCGGGATAATTTGATAATTTTTATTGTTTTGACAGTAATAGCAATAATAATTTTAGATGTTAAGACTTTTATATTGCTAATTTTATAATAGAGTATGGTGATCTGTTTTATTATATTAAATTTTACATATGTAGATATTATATTTTAATTTTGAACCAAGAAATCCTATTAATTTCTTTAATCTCAACAATAATAAAAATTGTTTACTAAGCCCGCAACGTAGTGCGATCAATTTTTTTTAATTTTGAAGTTAAATGATATTTTTTTAGGCAATAATTTTTATTTTTTATTTGCTATTTTGTTAATGTTTTTAGGTTTTTTTAGCTTTTGATTTAATTTAATTTTCCCCCCGTTATTAACGCACTAATAATATGAATATTAAGAATAATAATAATAATAATTTTAATTTTTATTCTTACTTGTTTTTTTGTTAATTTTTTTGTATTTTTTGGGTTAGTTTAATAATATTTATTATTTTGACACTAATAATGATGATAATTTTAAAAATTAAAATTTCAATATTATTATTATTATGATAGGATAGGATATATTAATCTGTTTTATTATATTAAATTTTATATATTTAAATATTATATTTTAATTTCAACCATTATAAAAATATTAGCTACACCAGCAACACAGTCCGAGTAATCAAGTAGTATATACTATTTATCCATTTATCACATTGTTGCTCTAAAAAGATAGTGTATTAAGAATTTGTTATCTATTTCTGTCAAATTCCAGAGATTGACAGCTTTTTAGCTGATGAATATGATGATGATAACCTTGTGAAGCGAGAAGGGTTAGACTTGTGAACATCAGTTGCAACCTTCTATCTACACATGCTCGTATCTATTTATTTTATTTTTCAAGAAAGAAATAATACATAAATAACTCTACTCCTTTTCCACCTATAAAAACCCTTCCTTGAAACAATTTCTTTATTTTAGTTTACCAAGCTTGGCTGTTCTTGAAGCAAATTCAAAGCAGGCCAGAGTCAAAAGGCTGAAAGTTTCAAGAACTCTGTCTGTGTTATGATCCACAATTTTTATTTGTCTACAGCTTTTGCGTGCCTGTGTGTTTGTTTCTTTCTTTGTGTGGGTTTCTTTTTTTGGGATTGGTTTGTGTGTGTGTGGGGTGTTTTGTAGGTTAAGCGAGGGAGGGCATCGGAGGTGAAAGGAAGTAAATAGGTCCTGCCTTTAACCAAAATGACTACAAACAAGAAAGTGAGAAGCCCTACTCTGTATATGCTCTGTTTCCATATTTCTTTTTGGTGTACTGTTGGTGTATGACTGTTGATGTTTGAGCTATTTATGTTAGTTCGCCTTGTTTAGGCTTTCAAATGACAAGAAAATTAGTGCCCAGAAGAGTTTGATCAATGTCACTTCAGTAGGTTAAACCTGATTTGGTATTTGCAAAACAAAATCTATCTCTTTCTATATGTGAATGGTTTTTCAAATACTCAGTGTGGGTTGACAATTTAAAAAAAAATGAATAGCTTGGCATGTTTTAAATGTTGTTACTTACTTATTCATATTCTTGAATTTTTGTTTGGGAACACAAACAGAGCCAAAAGTAATTAAGCTTGCCTGAAACATGATCCCACCATTTGATATCTGGGACCCTCTTTCTTTCCAATTTTTCAAATTTGTCAAACCATGTATATGGTGCTCTATCAAACATTCAGACAATTTAAATGTTAAAACATTGTAAAGGTTATTGATGTAAAAGTGTTGTCAATTTCTGTACAGGTTGTGCAAAATATTTCTGTGAAGTCTAAAAGGTCAGTGAACTAAATTCAGCGGCCTTTCTGAAATATATTTCAAATGTAATAATGCTGACTCCTTTTTATTCTATATAGCCACAAACGGAAGATATCTGCAGTTGGGGATCTATGTGATAATGATGATGTTAAGTTTGCTGTGATGAAGCGAGCAGAGGAGATTGTAGCTAATCTAGCACCTCAATTCCCTAGCATGATAAAGTGTATGCTTCCCTCGTGTGTTTCTGGAGGATGGCTGGTAAACTTCAAGCTGTATTTTGCATTCACAATATTTCTTAAATCTATAATATATGGTTCTCTGAGTGATCTGCAAACTTCAAGCTCACTTTTTGGATGCAGAGACTTATTAAGAAATTTTGTAAAGATCATTTGCCAAAAGAGGACACAAAGATAGTTTTGGAAGATGAAAGTGGAGAATGTCTTGAAGCAGTATATCTTGCACATAAGATGGGGCTCAGTGGTGGATGGAAAAAATTCACCATTATGCATAAATTATTAGAGGGAGATGTTGTGGTTTTTCATTTAGTCAAGCCAACCAAATTTAAGGTAAATGTATGAACATTCTTCTTTAGTGTATAAACTATTGGATTTATTCTTTCAGTTGCCTCTCATCTGGGACCATCAAATACATAAGAGTACATTCAGTTCCCTTCAATTATTTCCGGGTTGCTTTCCAAAACAAATATTTAAGCCAATAGATTATATGTTTTATCTTAGCATATGAAGCTTTAGAGAAATTAATTGCAGAGAGGCAATTAATATGCCATATCTTGATCTAATAGAAAACAATAAAATTTTCCTGCAAAAAGTATCTAATGGTTATATATAATTATTTAGTTTCCAGTAAATGATTGTCTTTCACAACTCGTTTCTTGTTTAAACATGTATCCTGCTTTTTGCCCGAGACTTGGGTGGGAATCAAGTTCATGATGGTAAGGACGATAAAAAGTTTTTTAATCTTATTGCTTGAAGAGGGTTTTGTTTTTTCGTTCCAAGTGAACTGTTCTCATCAATCGCTAATGTTATTTTAATCATGAATGTCATCTTCAAGTGAATTGTAAACTGATATCATCTATATTATTGCCTTTTTCTTTCCTTTTAGGTCTATATTGTGAGGACAATCTTCAAGTGAATTGTAAACTGATATCGTCTATTTTATTGCCTTTTTCTTTCTTTCTAGGTCTATATTGTGAGGGCAAATGGCTCAGAAGAAGCAGATGGTGCCCCCAGCCATTTGCAAATGGATACTTGTGCTAGACAAATGAATTCTAGTAAGTTGTTTTTCACAACTCAGAAGTCAGAACACAGATGACCCCCTTATCTTTTGTAAATGGGCCAAACCATCGGTAAATCTAATATTTTACTGCATCACAGCCAATGATTCAGCTGATAGAAATAGTCTGAGCAAGATAAGCAAGGAAATGGAAGATCAGGACCTGGAACACCTGTTACTGGATAATTCTGAAGAGGACATAGAAAAGAAAAGGATGGTGACCTGTGTTTCTAAACTTAGGACTGAAATAGATCAGTCTGAAGATGAAATTCTGGATCTTGGTTTTGAAATTACAGATGGAATCATAGTGTCAGAATCTGCTAGTATTGATTTTGAAGAAGTGAAAAGTTTAGAGGATTTTGATATTATTGCTAATGGCTTAGTTATAAATTCTGAACTCTCCATGACCCTTCAAAGCAAGTATTATGAGCTTTGCTGCAGTCAAAAATCCTTTCTCCATGATCATATTCTAGAGGGCCTTAATTGTAAGCTGGTTGCTGGAATAATTATGCAGATTATTACCATTGCTGATGCCCTTAGAGATCCCAAGCTTGCTACGGTCCAGGAAAAATTTGGAACTTGGGAGAAGATTTTGAAATCCTTTCAGGGTTTAGGGATGAATGTTGATTTCTTGCTTGCTAGGTTGGAACAACTAATGGACATATCTTCTAAGTCAAAGAGGCACAAGAATGCTACATTTGAAAGAGCTAGAGCTGAAGAGGAGACAAGAACACTTGAGGCAAGGCTTTTAGAAGCGAAAAAAACTGGGAATAGGCTAGATGTTGAGATTCAGACACTGGGACCGAGTGCTGGGGATCCGGAGCTCAAGTTCCAAGAAATGGCTAAAGCCCCATGGTGATGAGGTGTTACCAGTTTATAGTTTTCTTTTGGGGTCAGGGAACAAAGATCAAATGCTTGTAGAAATGGGAATGGTACGGGGTAAATATTTTAACTTCGTGTTGTGTGAATATACTGCTCCTCTGTGAATCGCTTTGCACATCGACTGATAGTTCTTTTAAATGAAATACGCGCGGTCGGCTGTGTTGTTCTGTTTTGCTGGTTTTTGGGTTCCCCATATCAAAGAAAGGTAAAATAATAGTTCCTTTAACCTAATTTGTTCATAGTGTGGTAAAACTCTGGGTAGGATCAAGCGCATTCCTTTATCTTGTGATAACTTGTGTTCTATTTTTGGACGAATGTCAAATTATGTTGCACGACTAATCCATTTGTTCCGGGTCAATACAAGTGACAGTTATTATCAGCCAACAACTTGATTCCTAAGAGACCCCAATTTCATACTCCTTGTTCAGCAGGCTTAGTTTCTGAAGATCTTTCAAATCCTTTGTAGCTGGTAGATGACATAATGTAGTCCAGACAGATCGATGTCCGCATCATTCTGTTGCCCACATAAAGTGGTCTCACCCAATCATTGAGCTTCTCTTCTCTGCCTTCGACAATGATCTTAACCGTCAACAACCAGACCTCGAAACAAACCTGGCCTTCTCCGTTGTCACTGTTGTCGTTTGCAGCTGTCCTTTCTTTACTCTCTTGCATCCAGGCACTTCCAGGCCTTTTCACAAGCTTAAATCCTCCTAGGAGAAATGCTATCAAAAAATTATAGTAACCAACTGGTTGTACCGGTCATAATATTTTCCAATTTAGTTGAATAAAACACGTGTCTAAATGTGAAAGGATAACCTTAAAAACTTTGAAGTTGAAAGAAGATAGATTCAAGCCTTTGTGCATCAGCCATTTCAAGAAGTAAAGTCTCTTGCATCATAGATGGAGGCCAGGATTCTGATCACCGTAGCTAGGAATGGCAGCCGTAAGACTGTACTTAGTCAGGGTCAAGTAAACAATAACATGAATCAATACAACTTCTGTATGAAGCTAACAATTAATACTGACGGCAAGAAATATCTTAAATGTTCCTGATATTCCGAGTCTCGGTGTCAAGGTGCTCCCTGCAATTTTCTAGGCAACAATACCATCCACCAGGAGCATGACCACACTGATTATACATTTAAATCGCATGAAATGGTTAAAACTTGATAGTTTATACGTCCAAGTACTACATGAATTCCTGTCAATAGGAAGTCGAGATGCTTCCTTTTCTTTTCCATCTCCACCATGAGACCCTACCCATTAACCAAATCGCCATAGACTATACTCCAGAGGCATGCACTTGCTGACCAGAGTCCATCTCTATCACTCTCACCTATGACCACCGCTGTGGCTCACGGTGGCGAAGTACCCGCTTTCTTTATGGCACTTTAGTTCCCTCGTCCAGTGCCCCTAAATTTAACATTAGTAGCCTGAACTTCAACATTTATCTCTCTTCTCTTGAAGGTGATAAACCCCAAGATGTGATCGACTTTTGAGTTTATTTGAAAACACAAGACCAATGTACAAACTAACTACTACACTTCAGGTAATGATTAATTGTTTATGAGATCGACTTTGAGTTTATTGGAAAAGACAATAACATTGTAGAAACTAACTGCTACACATGAGGAAATGATTAATTGTTAATGACAAATCCCAAGATTGTTTCTTTTCGTGATTTTTTTTAGGAAAACTAATGGTCGTGTGCAGGGATTGGGAGCAGAGAAGAAATTCATGATCTGGGTTTTGATTGTTCTGATGGGTTTCATGAGTGTGTAATGAAGTGGTGTCCAAAATTCATTGAGTACTGGTTGATTTATGGAAACGTGGTGAGGGAAGTGGAGAAAAAGGAAGGGGAGGGTTTTCATGGGAAACCCATGTTTTATATACTTCAGTTTGGTATGAAAGCTACATTGATGATGCATGGTGGACTGAACCTCATGTGGGGTGTGATGCACCTTATGTTTGGCTCTATAAAAACATGTGTGCCTATTGGAACTGCAGCCGTTCTTGTGATTCTTGATCTTGGTTCTTCATTTGCTCGATTGGTAATCTGTGTTGTGCTTTCGGGAGGTCATCTGCTTGTCAATTGTGCAAAACTGGATGGTGGTAATTGTTCATGATCTAATCATCTGAGTTTTTTTTCCAGTTTTATGTGTTTGAATATTTGTCTGTTCACTATGATTCTGTTTCTGACTGCAGTGGAGTGTTCTGGTGATTCTTGATCTTGTTTCTTCATTTGCTTTGCTGAGGGCATCATCGACCCAACTGAACTGTGGTAATCATAGTTCATGACCTAACCACCATCTTAGTTCTTATTTTGGATATTGTGGTGTTTGAATGGTCTTGCCCTCATTTGTAATTTGATTACTATAATATGGTTTGTTAATTTTGGGATCGATGATTTCAATATTTGCACTGTGCATCTGAAATATTTAGGAGATGACAAAGATTAAATCGTCTAGTTGTTTGCATTAGTATTTTGTAAATGCTTCAGAAACATGCCGTATATTATGGTTCAGTGCATGAAAACAACGTTTTAGCTTCTTGATTTGGTGAATAGACTACCCCCATCTCTACTCTAATGTCCATTTTTTACCCCCAGCAAAAAACTGAATTCTCTAAAAGTCCATTTCAACAAGTTTTATGTTGCCTGAAGTTATATTTCTTGTTTACACATGCACGCAATTCTTGCCTATGATCTTTGGTTTCCTTATCTTGTTCTTGCTAGACAGACAAAACTGGTTAGCTGGTGTTTCTCTGTAGAGTTTGTTTAAGAAAGATATTTGCTTTGGCAAGTGTTCTAAGCAACACGCAATTTTTTTTTATGTTAGAGGGTTGAGTAATGGTGATATGGTTTCTGGGATGAGAAACCAGGAATGAGTGATCCACCATCCTCAACGCCATCCATTTCTCCTATTGGTCTCCTACTTGAGCCAGCTACTTTATCTATCTTCCATCGGTAGAGACTTCTGCATTTTTTTGCCAGAGAAGGATATGACTTCCGCTACAAGAGGCTGTGCATTCCGGCCTTCCTCATCTAAGATGGTGCAAATTCAACCAACAGAACATCGCCCTGCAACCGGATAAAACTGCTTTTTCCATCATCTTACAAAATTTTGCGTTGTGACTTTAAATTGTAAAATCTCAACTTTTAATTATGTAAATTGCTTTCCAAATTATTGACCATTTAACTGTTATATGGATCGGTTTAACATATAGGTATATTATCAAATCTTATATTCGATCTTTTTAATTAAAAAATAATATAAATTATATTTAAGAATTTCATCTAATAATTTAAAATTTTAAAATAATAATTCTTTGACATGGTATGATAGGTTTACTAACCAAACGATTGCAAATTTTAATTTTAAACTCATAAAGCTTTCATTTTGCTTGAAGAATGTGCTAAAAATTAATATAATTCATATCGTAAAATAAATACTTAAGTCTTGGATAATATGATTTTTGATAGTAATATTAATGAAAATTATTGAGTGGATGATAACCATTTTTTTTTTTTTGTCAAGACCAAGCTCATCCAAACTTATCTTATTGTTTTTATTATTTAGGTTTTATTTATTTTAGTATACTTAGCCATATAACTGGTTATTTTAGGATTTATTATCCATATATACTTTTTCTCAGTTTTATTTTATCTGTTTATAAACTCTCTTAGCTCGCATCAATAATGATCTTGATTAATGAAGAAGCTTGAATCTTCATCTTTCTTTTTTGTTTCTTTTACTGGTAAACTACTTGCTTGACCATTATTTACAGCTGCAGAATTACGTGACTGACTGGTACTGTGTTGCTTATTGCATTCATGCAAGCATCATATTGTGATATAGATCTTAAGGGGATGGATCAAACACTTATCATTTGATACATGAATTTATTGAGGGAAGCATGGCGTGTTAGGTTGATGGGAAATAGTTATGGGGCTGCTTGCCGATCTATTGCCGGTATCGCTAACCTATTTTCTGGCTAGAGAGGACCCATCTCTGGCCGGCAAAGACCTGTTTCCAACCACTATCTTCGAGATGCTTGTCATGCTGTCAGACGCCCTGGGAGGTGTGGGCGTGACATTTACTTGCTGAGTCACAAATATTAACGCTGTTGTTTTCAGTGGTGAAGGTGTCGAGCTCAATCTGAATAATTCTGGTTTGCTGTCAACAAGGATGATGTAAGGTGGAAAGATTTCCAAAGAGAAATTGTTGGTTGTATATCAACATCTGCAAAAGGTCAATGGCAAATATCAAAACCCTCAAGGAAGAGGTTTCTTGGAAGAAGACGGGAACCATCCCCAGCGAAGAAGGTTTTTTTCTTCCCAGCAATCACCATCAATTCCTGTCTACTCTCATCTTTTCTTCTGGTTCTCCTTTTTTCTCCATTTGCTGGTGTTTCCGCCATCATGACCAAGTTCAACAAGCAAGTCCAATATATAAATAAATACTTTTCCCCGGTTTAACCAATGAAATTGAACTATAATCGGGAATTAGTCTTGCACTAGCTATTTAACCAATGATTCAATTGTCCTTTAATTTGGTCATAAAATGAAGCGACTATGAAAAAGCAAATTGGGAACCAAAATTAAAAAAAATCAAATCTTTGAACAATATATTTGTGAAAGAATGAATAATGTTCACCATATCATTTAGCGTTTTCTATAATGGTGCAAGCAACAATAGAATGTGATTTTTTTGGTTACTGTGGGTATCTGGGTCACTTTATTTATATCTCAACTAATTTTACGAACTCTGAAACTAATAATTATATAAATTTTTAGTAATTATTATTTTAACAATCATGTAGCTTAAATGTAAGACCATAAAAAAACAAAAATTTTAATCCCAAATATTTACGAATGAATCATATGCCAGATAGTTACCACCAGATGATTTTCATTGGATTAATACAAATTAGTAAGGCATGCTACTGTGATAACTTTTGATTTTAACCGACCACAAAGAAAATTATTTATTTATTTTGCGTTGAAAAACCCAATATGTATTTTAAAACCTGTTTTTCTTTTTTCTTTTAAAAAAAAACTAAAAGTGTTTATTTCGATGGTGCTCCCAATGGCTTCCAAAACTGTGCAGTAGATAGAGAGGTTGAGGGTCGCGGTCAAGTGGAAAGAATAAGAACTCATGCAACCACTAAAGAAAATAAGGGTTAAAGAGGAGAAGAGAAGCTCATCGGTGTCGTGAAGGGTGAAAGAGGCTGGCGATAACGGGCAAGGCGGCGGAGGCGGCGGCTGGTCGAAATGGATGACAGTGAAAGAAAGAAATTCTTTTTTCTTTCTTTCAATTTTTAATGTTTTTCTCTGCCCTGTTCGGCATTAATTTTTTTAAAAAAAATTTTAAAGACAATTTTCATTTTAAATCGATTTTTTTAAATTATTTTTATATGATAGTATAAAAAATTATTTATAAAAAAAAATATTTTTAAATAAAAAAACCATCACCTCAACTATACCTAAAAACAATGACTTATTCTTTTTTTTTGTTTTTTTCTGCCGGGGGGGAAGGGGTTTAGAACTTTGGACCGTTGATGCCGAGGCTTATCCGTATTCTATGCGAGGAATTTCTAATAAAAATATTACAGCTTGTTATCTTTTATGAAGCATTTAGATGAATTTTTGGATTATATTCTTAGATAGATTAGCATACTTGTTACTGTTAATTTATGAAGATGTTTGAGAGGGTGGTAATTATTGTTTTTTAAAATATTTTTTAATTAAAATAAATCAAAGTAATTCTATTTATTTTTTTATTTATTAAAAATTAATTTTAATATCACCCCATCAAAACAATAAAAAATTAAATTATGCATGGAAAACACAAGCGAAGCAAAAAAAACCTGGCTAAGAGATTCTCTCACCTTAAGAACTCAAAAGAACGCAACTCGCTGGAGAATCTCTCTTACTTATTACCGTTGAAGGGCCCCATTTTGCCGCCAAAAATGACTACCATCTTCAATCACAACCATGTGATGTAAACAATGATAGAAAAAAGGAACAATGGGCCCATGGGACCCCACAATAGTGCAATTCCAAAGAGCAAGAAAACGAGAGTGTCTCCTCCTCTCCACAAGTCTTCTTCACATCATCACCTTCCATCGGTCCCTCGACTCCTTCTGCACTAGTCTTTTTGAATCGACTATGAGTCCACCTGATGAGATTAGGATCCCAAATGGGTAGTTTTTCTTTTTTCCTTTTTTGATTTGTTTTTCCATTTTGGAATTAAATTATCAACTCTTGCCATTTCTTGAAGAGTCCTCATCTGGGGCTGTTGTTACTTTCTTTGCTTATTTTGTTCCTTGCCATCTTTTCTTTAATCTCTTTTTAGCTTGTGGGTCTATCTTATAGTACTTGTAGTACTTTTCTCATCTCTTTGTTGACGACCTTAATTGGTGAATTCTGATTCAAAATTCTTGAATATTTGGCGTTGTTTTAGTTTTGAAGAACTAGAGTTCCGAAAAGCATTACGTTAAGGGTGGTGGAGTGAGGATGTTTGATGCAGCGATGAATTTAATCACTACCGTTATCGGTTTTGGTATGAGTGCTACTTTTATTGTGTTTGTTTGTACAAGAATTATATGTGGGAGGCTAAGACGGGCAGAGTCCAGTCAAATGTTTGAGATCGAGTCCAGAATTGATATTGAACAGGTAATTTTATAGCATCTTCTTGTTCGGTAAGAATTATTAATCTGAAGATAAGACATCAAATTGCTGTTGTCTTTCTTTTGATATGCTGCTGTCTTTCTTTTTATTTTGATTTTATTTTGTTATATGTATTAAATTGCTCGAAATAGCATCTCTTCACATGGTCACATGGGGATTAGGATCAAAGGGTGGGCTGGCATTTTATGTAAGGCATAAGTTTTCGTGCATGGTTAATTAAAACCATTCAATCACTCAAGTTCTTTAACTTTTAATTGATTTGATAGTGAAAATATTTTGTCTTAACCTGGATTAGTAGAAGAAAGAATTCAAAAGATGGGGTAGCACCGATTTGGAGAATCCTCATCTGTTATCAATTTGCTGTTGCTCTTCGCTCGAAATGAAGAACAAAACAAAATCTGAATGAATAGCGAATTTCATTTATTTCTTCCCTGCAAACATGGCCGTAGCATTAGGAAATTCAGAAGACATAAAAAAATCTGAATGAATAGCGAATTTCATTTATTTCTTCCCTGCAAACATGGCCGTAGCATTAGGAAATTCAGAAGACATACAGAGGAAACAACAGCACCTTGTGAATTAGTATATGCCTTCTCTACTTTTCTAAAGTAAATCAAAACTCGAATGGAGTTTTGGGTTTTTGACCTTATATTTTTCTGGCAGCCAGAGCATGGGATTAATGGCCTTGAACCAGTTCTAGTTGCTGCAATCCCCACTTTACGGTTCACACGTGAGGCATTCAGTTCTGCAGACGATGCACAGTAAGTTTTGAAATCAATATAAAATGGTCTTTATAGAATATTTGCTTTATTTTCCATAAAAGGGAAGTAATTTTTTCTCCTGTTAATGATCAAGAAACTTAGTTCTTTGTTAGCCAACATGGCTTCCCTTGCATTGTTTTTTTTTCCCTTTTCTTTCTTTTCTTTGATGAATGAGAGCTTTCATTAATCAAAATCAACTGCTCAAAGAATTGCTGCAAAGTCCATTACATGGTAGAAATTCAATATTTGGTAAAAACATGGTGTTCGCGAGCAAGTTGCTGCTCTCGGTTTTCATAATTAAGATGACAATCAGCAGACTTGAGGCTCTCCACTCCCTTTTTCTTTCCTGTTAGATTGGGATTCAATTACACTCAACCTTTGGACCTGAAGTAAAAATAAAATGTTGTCGTTTTTATGAAAGTTAGGTCTGCTAGCCTATATTGATTGAGAATTTTAGATTATTATCGAAGTTGACTTTGTGCTTCGAAACTGTACACCAATAGAGCATTAAAGATAAATAAAAAATAAAAATTGTCATTGAATACCATGTGTTTGTCCTGTTTTCTCCAAGAAACTTTCAAGCATCCCTTCATTTTCCTCAAATTCAAGTAAATTATTATCATCCTCTTCATTGTTTATTGCCCTCTAAAGAGACGTTCCAGAAACTGTCCTTGAATAGTAGGGTTCCAACTCGTTAAAAGAGGTATCTAGGGACACATGTAACTCTCCTTGAGTTATACTATGAACACTCATATGCAACCAACTGCCTTGAGTTTTGTTTGCTTCAAATGAGTTCAGTCGAACATAAATGAAAGTGAATTCCTGATTTTCTTGACTTCAGTGTACAACTGATATTCTCTGCATTCCGATGAGACTCAAAACTGCTTCTTTCAACAGGTGTTCGATATGTTTAGGGGAATACCAGGAAAAGGAAGTGTTGAGGATCATGCCCAAATGTGGTCACAACTTTCACCTCTCTTGCATCGATGTGTGGCTAAGAAAACACTCTACATGCCCGGTCTGTCGGTTCTCAATACAAGACTCTTTCGAAGCAAAGCACATGAGACAGGCTGCAATTTCTATGGTCCAATCAATTGACAGTCCTGATACTCCAAGTGAACATTCTAGGCAATGGCTGCTACCCAGCAGCCATCAGCATCAAGTGGGGACCCACAGTAATCAAAGGCATCTTGACCCTGTTCCTGGAAACTCAGAAATTACTCCTGGAGAACCCCAAACAAGCCATTCGTGAACCAAAGAAACTGGAGCTTCCAAGACATTTAATTTATACCTTTATTCTCCTGAGCTCTGCTTGCATGTGTGCTTTAAGCCAACTTTTACACTTCGAGGCATTGAATTTCATGTGGAATAGGTTTGTACAACTTTAGATTTTGTATATTTCATTTGTACATAGCACTTCATCAGTCCTTTGCAGGAGTTACTCTTACACTCAAGTCAAATTCATTGTAATTATATTTCAGTATCTTGAAAGTTCAAAAAAAGAAACTTGAACCGTCCTTGGCGTTTAAGAATTCCATATATATTGACACTGATGACTTTGTGAATTAATATCTAAAAGATAAAGAACTTTTGCATTTTATGTTTCAAATCTTATTTCTTGTGACATGTTTTTCATTGAGTTAAAATTTCAGAATATGAATTTGGGATGAATTAAATTTAAAGCACACATGTCAAGCTTTTCAGGAAAGTATGATGGGAATAAATCCAAGTTCATTTGGATCTCTAATCAAACTTGCAAAATTGAATCAAAATTTTACTTAAAATAGGATTTTCAGCTTTTATACTACATATTTAAATGAACATATCTTGAGCCTTAAATATCATAATCATGTTATTCAAAAATCCAAAGTCATATAAACATCTAGAAATATAATTTTTATGAAGAAGTTTGGTCAGATTTTTGAATATGAAATTAGGACACAAATTGGAGGACGAGATTGATCTCTTGATCTAATTAGAAAACTAACAATTCTGAGTATCCCATTAGAGATGAAAGTTTGATATAGAAATGGTGGATTTTAGGATCAAAAAAATGTGAAAATTAATTCTTTATCATTCCATTAATGAAATAATATAGATGAAATAGTCAAATATCGCAAGAAATCAAGTCAGAAATCAAGTCTAAATTATAATAGAATGATGATAGCAACAAAGTTAGTTTTCAACATAAATTCTAAGTGATTTGACTGACCTTAAATGATCAAATAAAAAAGAATGAGTTAAATAACATTAAGAATACCTTATCAAAAGAAGAACCTCAATGAAAGGCAACAACTAAATAGGGAATAAAAGGAGCAACTCATAATAGAAACAACACGCCTTTATTTCCACTCTGTTTTGTGTTAATCTTCCAACATGTATGAAATCAACTTTGGCTTCCAATTCAAGGGAAATAGACATCATCTCCATCAAGTTATATAAAGTAAAATTATTATTATAATTATTTCATATTTAACTACCTAATCATTCTTATTTCAAAATCATGTTATAGAATTATATGCATTCTTATTGAATTATTTTGAGATTGTATACATGTGTTTTCTAATTATTTTTTTCAATTTGTACTTATTGTTTACAATTAGAATAAAAAACAAAACAATTAAATTGATTGTTTCAATTATCACTTTAATTGATTAGGGAGATATAAATTAAGCTAAATTATTCAAACTTTTAAATGGTTGTTTAGAATAAATACAAACTTTGCACCTAATGCTAGTGGAATGAATTAAGATTAATTTTCAATGTTTGATTTTCTTGATGATAAGAAAAATTTATCTAATTAATTTATTTATAATCTTCTTGATTTCTTTTAGTTTTAAGGGATATCTAATTTATTTGCTTGAATTAAAATAATATTTATTTTATTTTGATGATGAATAAATTTATGATGATGAATAAATTTTATAATGAATACCTAGAATGCCTAGAACTTTGAACTGAGTTATGGAGATTAGATATTTCACGTACTGTCAGTATGGTGAGCAAATATATGCATGATCCGGCATGGTACATTCATGGAACAACTAATGCTGGTTTGAAATTTGAGAGTGATGATAGACTCGAACAGATTTTAGTAGGATAAATTTACAGGCATAGAAATTCTTTGTTGAAACATCGAAACCGGTTTCAATCACCTGCATTTATAGGCATAAAGATCCCTTACTGACTGATCAACTATTGATTGATGCAAAAGCAACCAATTTCACCAAGCAATAACAGAGGATGTTCTTCCTCTTCCTCTTCCATGTCAAAGAAGATATCTATCTGCTGGAACATTACCTCAATCCAATCTGAGATGCAGTACAATCTCTTCAATCGTAGCACAAATCCCTTCACGAGGCTTAACTCAGCAATGCATTCAATGTAAAATCATCGCCCATTACATTTTCATTATTCATTATGATGCAGTTACAATCCATGACAACGTTACATTTTCATTATTCATTATGATGCAGTTACAATCCATGACAACGTACAAGCATCACAATCTGTGTGAGAACGTATCGGATTCTGGTCCAGTGTTTCCAAGCTGTTGCGTTGCCGAATAAAAAGCTCCATGTTGAGCGAACACGCCAGCCTGAGCTGCGAGCACTCTTGCAAGCACCAATACACCCATCAGTCTGTTCTGTCGAAAGTCGAAACTGCTGCATTTTCAAAATAGAATGAATAGAAAGATTCCGAGAAACCCTAAAGTTGACGAATACAGACATCATGATGGTCCACGACAAGGCACATCTTCTTCGCATCCACCTAAAAAACTCTTTTGCTGATTTCACATCACCCCATTTGCACATACAAAATTAATTTCTTTGCCACTTTGAAACAGTACACCAAGTTGCTTTAAATAATTAGCCTAAGATGTTTTCCAGATTCCAAACTCCCATTTTGTACAGGCCAACTTAAGCCTGCAAATAATTCATTTTCTTATCAACCCTGACGGAATATCCATCTATCACATCGAGAAAATCCTTTTAAGATGATAAATAAAGAAGGGTCCCCGGTAAATTATATTTCTTTTTTCCGTCTTTAGAGCGACCGGAGACACCTTCAAGTATTTTTTTTCCTACTAATCAACAAAACCCTCTTATCTAAATGATTCAATAAAACGTTGAAACAATCATTATTAAAATCACATTGATAGACAGATCAGCTTGTTGTTATTCAAATGTCCTTGAACTTGGGAGTGCACGGCATGCTACTGTATGATTGGCCGTTTGGAACCATGGATAATATCGAGATACTAGCATCTATATTGTATTCTATTCTATTCTATTCTATTAAAGAGACTGCTGATTAAATGAGCGTGTAAACCAGTGATAACTCGAGGATTAATTCAGCATGATGAGGGAACCAAAGACGTTGACTGAGTCACGTAGTTGGAATCATCGAGCCCCGTACGTAATGAAAAAAGAAAACAGATTTACTTCCAAACCACCGTAAAAGCTATGGGCAAGGCGTCAGAATTGTGGAGTGAGCCAGCTAGCAGGGAGACATGTTGCCTATTTGCACATAAACACCATTTTTGAATCATAGATTGATTATAAACTTGCAGGAGTTACTGCTCACTAACCATCATGCAAATCAGGATCAACCCAAGTAATTATTCCAAATGACAGGTGTAGTTCTGCACTTGTCTCGTGCCAAAAATCCAACGAAAAGCTGACAACTTCTCCCCTTCCGCACTAACAGCGATGAAGCTTTTGGGGAATCTATGGTCACCCCTTTAGATGACGATGGCTGTAGCCCCAATCCAAGGGCCACACGTTTGTCATCATCCAGGACAAAAACTTCTGTTTCCAGAATAACCTGCCAAGGCAATTAAGAAAATTATTAAGTGGCGTTAAACAAAGTTAGAACGATACGAGTTGGTGAGGATGAGTGGAATAAAAACACTATAAAAGACAAAGCACGAAGGTATGGAACCCGCTAATCGTTCTGTTTCCAGGTACTAAATTACAACGGTTATTTAATTAAAAAAACTAACTTTCCCGCCGGATTTTTAAAATGGGGGATCCAACGCTCCAAATCGCTTCTTGATTTACAAGCTGACAAATTAGACCGCCTTTTCTCTGTCAGCTTCCCTCTGTATCTTTTCTACATCGTTAAGCTACTTACTTGGCTCGGCTTCTTGATTAAGCCTTTGCTTCTTGAGCTGCAGGTCAAGAAGAACATCCATGTTAGGATGAACAACTAAGTTAAATGCTGGATAATCGTTATGTATAAGATAATACAATTTTATTTTTGAAATATCATGCGAAAAACACTTTTAAAAATCAAATTAAATAATTTGAATAATTTAAAAGTTAGGGAGGAAAGAATCACTCAATCTGAGGTCTCAAGAAGGGAAAGGGGATTTGGTAATTAGTTTTATGAACGGTAAAATCCCAGTTAAACCATCGTTGTTAGCTCTTTCATAAAGTACAAATTAAGCAGGGTAATATCAGGAAGTCCATAACCCTACTCAACTATAATTTTTATTTTACTCAACTGTATACCCAATCATTACTGTAGGTGATCAAAATCTTGTTGCCATAAGACAACTGTGATGTTTTCTCAATGATTTATCAATCCAACAAGTGGGGACAGCCAGTTCTGACCCCATGAGAACGACTTCTATACATGAAAAAATATTGTTGAATTTAAGTGACAGCTACTGATTAATTCCTGAATTAGAATGAGAATTATCCCATGATTAATTGTAGAGGAAAAAGGTTTATTGGTGGATTTGTCACCGGCTAAGCCATAATTAGCTTAAGCCACTGCAAGAAGCAATGTGCAGTCTGTAAAGCTACAAAATAACGGGGAAAAAACAAACAAATAATTGTGAGATGGGTATCTGCCTACACTCACAATTTAATGGAGCCAGAGCTACTTTTTATATATATACATATACATATATAAAGCTAGGAGGTACCCAATACCCTATATACATTTTCCACATGCAACATATGCAATTCTTTCCTAATTACTAATCTTCAAAAAAAGGCCTAATCACAGCTCAAATAAGTTTATTCTGCATAAACTTATTACAATTTGCTGTTAATGGCAGAGCCTCAGACGCTGAAAAACTCACCTACTGTCACCACTAGCAAGGTGCAAGCAACCAAAGGTCCTGCGGCTAGAAGATTTGTTGGAGTCAGGCAAAGACCATCAGGAAGATGGGTAGCTGAGATAAAGGATTCATCTCAACGTGTGAGGTTATGGTTAGGAACATACGATAAACCTGAAGAGGCAGCTAGAGCCTATGATGAAGCTGCTCGTGCCCTACGTGGAGAAAATGCAAGAACCAACTTTGCATCGGTTAATCCAAACTTGAACCAATCTGGATCAACCCCTGGTTCTGATGGTGGGCTCGACTTGTCAGAATCGGATGGGAGGCACGTTCTTAGCTTCTCTTCATTAAAGGCTAAATTGAGCAAGAATCTACAAAGTATTATGGCTAGGACAACTGAGAATAAGTCAACCAAAAATAGAGTGAGTGACCACTTTGCTTTTGCTAATATATTCCACTTTAGGAGCCACCAATACCAAAACCCTGTGGATATGAAGAGCATCGAGAAAGTTGTGCAGCCGAGCATCATTGTGCCCCATGTATCAGATCATAAGCCTTCTTATTCTTGGGAAACTTCTTGTGTTTCAGATTGTAGCAATGAATGGATTGGATTCAGGCAGCATGGGTTTGATTCAGATGGATCTGATATTGGAGAAATCAGCACGGCTAATGCTGCTCAAATGATAGGCTGGATTGATAGCCCAGACATCAATACTTGTTGTGGAGATCCTTGTTCAAGTAATAAGAGGTTCAAGGTTTCGTCTTCTGTTGTGGTTCCTCCTACCTTTAGTGGGTCTCCATCCTTTTGTGCTTCTCCCTCCTCAAGTGGGTTGCCATCCTTCTGCGCTTCTTCTCCCTCCTTAAGTGGGTTGCCATCCTTCTGCGCTTCTTCTCCCTCCTTTAGTGGGTCTCCTTCCTTTTGTGGTTCTCCATTTCATGTTGAAAACTAATGGCATATGGCACAACAAGTGAATTATAATGTCTTTCGTGGAATATGGTGAAGCTTCTTCTTTAAAAAGGCTGAGAAGCTAATCACAAACAGTTGGTTTTTCAATGATGATGACGATAAGTTAGTCGTGAGCATGTACAGTGAAAGATAGAGATCAAACTCTAATAATAATGCCATAAGGGCTAAGCCATGAAGAGTCATTCTGTCTAAGGACAGTGCCAAGTTTGGTTGCCCTGTCTGGCTTTTGTTTAGATGAAAATTAAATTCAGAGAACATATCTCCTTCCCTGTCATTTATGTGGTATGAAACGTACAATATTGCAGACCTTTGTTTTTTGTGCTGACACCGTTGAAAATGCACGCAGTTATTTGACAGTTTGCTGCAAGGGCACCTTAAAGTGCAGAAGTTGAACACTGTCAAGCAGTAACACTTCTGGGTTTAATCAAGTATTCAGCCTAGTATAGGTTCGGATGCGATGAATGTTCTCAATTATTATCAAGCTCATGTTAACTTCTTAACAAATATCCCTTCATGCTAACATGACTGGCATCATTAATATAGCATACAAGCTCTCCACAATAAAAATAAAAAAAAAAGATTTAGTTTTAGCACCTAATACTCTTGATTTTATTAAGAAGGGATGTGGTTTTGCTATGTTTAGAAGATGCAAAATGCAAGCTTTGTCCCAGAAATGAAGAAGAAATCTTAAGCCTGCAACTATTAGAAGGCACTAGCTGATCTGTAAGAAAAAATCCCTGCTGTCCTTCACTATACATAAGCATAGACGGTGCTTTCTGCAGCTCAAAAAAAGTTTATTAATTTTAACTCTGTTGACGGGGTAAAAGGACCGTTCTTAACGGATGATAAGGCAATGGATTTAGGAGTTAGTTTTATATATGTGAATAATCAAATGCGTAAGAACTAAGCAACATCGTTTTAATTTAACGTTTGAGCTGTCCGAAACCAATATATTAATGAACGTTTCACATCATGAGCACCACCCCCATCATTTGTTTTCCGCTGTCGACGCATAGTCACCTTTTCAAATAACAGCAGCGAGCAAGAGTTCATTGGACATCCCGCGCTGATCAAAAGATGAAACAGTTTTGAGGCATAAGAAGAACATACAGCAGAAAGTACAAGGCATGATGTTTGTGTCTCCTAGCAAGTGTGTTCCACACCAGATCCCTTGCTGTGATAGATTTCCAGCAGTTCACAGTGCCATCAATCAAAATCACGGTTCATTGTTTGTCCTGTCAATAAAAGCAGCTTGTTACTTTCTCCAGACTAAAATACTAGTAGAATTGTCAATGATTGAGTAGATTTCTATTGGACTTTTCTGCTTTGTAATTATCCTGAAGAATGTTCTGTTGCGTGACGAGGAAAATTGAAGTTAAAAACTACACGGATCCCTTGTGGTCACTACAAGGCCAAAAAGGTATTTTTACTGTCTAAGATCAAGCACTGTAGGTCCTTCATCTTGAGATTTTGAGTATAATACAATTACTCAAAAACTAACAAACATAATAATATTTCAATGCTCAAAAAATTAATTGGTTAATTTTGAGCCCAGTGATCCGCATAATGGGCCCTAGTTGAAACTAGTTTGCTTAGAACCCAAAAGACATGCTCTCTGTCCAATTACTACAAACCTTTCAAAAGTTAGAAAATGATGCCATGTTTCGACTTAAACGCTGTCGTGTCCTTACCATTTATCGGCCTTTACTAAACTCCCGGAGTCTGTCGTTACTTCATTTTCTTATTTGCAGTTCGTACAGTTACGGCTGCCTAGGGTTTCTCTTGTGATTCTGCCTCCCTTGCAAAGGCAACAAGGCACACTCTTGCTACATTTCTTACTTTAGGTCGAGAACTGCCTGGTTCTGTTTTACTATTCGTTAATATCTTCTTTTATGGCTTTGGATGGTTAGGTTTGTTGGGGTTGACAAGGAGAATGAAGGCAATATTTTGCGGGAATCTTGATTATGACGCGCGGCAGTCTGATTTGGAGCGTCTTTTTAGAAGATATGGGAGAATTGATAGGGTGGATATGAAGTCTGGTTAGTCAATATTTCCTCCTTTTTTTTTTTAATAAAATGTGTCTGTATCAGAATTAATCAAAAAATGACGTTAATGGTGCATTTTACAAAGTCTTTTGGGGTTTCATTTACTTGTATATAAGAATCATTCAACGTTGGGAATTCAAAAACTGGAGTATATAAGAATCTATTTGTAAGCTGTTGATTTGAATGCATTTACTCGCGTTTCCCACTTCGAACATTGCAAAGTTGCCACAGACAACATAAGGCTTAATGATCCAATGGCTGGCCACATGAGGCATTGAACAAACTTGGATTCCATCTTATTGCTAGCTAGATGGATGCCAATCTTGGCTTAATGGAAAGATCTCTGGAGTATTCGAATTTCTGAAATTCTGTTGAAGAAAGTAAGTTGGAAGATGGAGCTGGGGCAAGTTAGTTTTTTGTCTTTGTAGATCTGCCTATGTCATAATCCATATTTATCGCAAGCACCCTAGGCAGTATTCACTATGTGTAATGGTACACTAGTTAGTCGACCACTTTTGCTGCATTTAGATGTGCTGCGACAAATGTGATAGGGCTAATGTTCCATCATCTGGACATCCAGTTGGGAATTCAGCTGGTTTTATTTTCCTTGTATAAAGAGAGCGTTAGTCCAAAAGATGTGTGGTATGACTTTGAATTCTAGATTTTGATATCATGCACTTTTGTTGGCACTTTGACACCAAGAAACTTCCCTCATGGCCAAAAGTTAAATGCACTTGAAAATGAGATTTTACCTTTTTTATTTATTTTTCATGCCATTTATTACTTCTATAGCTGTTAAGGAAAGCCACCAGCTGATATTTTAAGGGTCAATTTATTTGTTGGAAATAGTTATTTTGGGATGTGCATGTATTATTTTCAATGGAGAAACCAACACTTTTTTCTTTGGTGTGAACCGATATACTCAAAGATTTCTTTGACGCAGGATTACTTGGAATGTCTATGCTCTTCTTGGTTGGATATGCTCCTATGCATTTCTTTTTGTGGCATATTTTCAAGCATCATCTTCTTCTTGTCTTTTTTTCCACAAGAACCATCCTGATCCACCAAGGAACTGTCAACCTACATTCCCTGAGACACCATTACCTTAGTTTGCTCATGAGTTTGGTCAATGTTCTAATTTTGGAATCTCTCAGCATAGAATTCATGATGATCTCAAAGCCAGTGGCAGGTGTCATATTACCGCCCAACAGGTCTTCGTTTGTATCTATTTTTTATATATATATAAAAACTAAATTTCATGAGATTTCTGCATAGTGTGTAATGTCTCCATTAAATGATGCATGACTCAGGATGATGCTTTGTCTGGGTTGTAACTGGTTTTTTTCCTGGCTCTTTAACATTCTGGTTTTGTAGGATTTGCTTTTGTCTATATGGAAGATGAAAGAGATGCTGAGGATGCTATCCGTAGGCTTGACCAAGCTGAATTTGGGAGAAAAGGGCGCCGTCTTCGTGTTGAGTGGACTAAGGTAGGTGTGGTGGTTACTTAAGGTGTGTAAGCCATGGAGTCTAATTGTTTCATAGTATTTGGCATCCATATCTCTAGTGTATATTGGCTCCATGCATCTATGTGTCCGTACAGACACTCTATATGTATGGGTACTCAAAATGATCTTTATATGTAAGTGTGAGCCTGTGGTGTTAAAAATGTTGAATTCTGGCTTGCACATAAGAAGACTAGGCCTAACTTGGTATTTAATATATTTATGAAAATTTATGCCAATCCCCATACTCCCTTTCTTCCGTCCTCCCTCCATGAGCATGCAACTCTTGCGATTGCTTTTGTTTTTTTTTTCTTTGCTTTCTGCAGGACTAGTATCCATGTTAAATAGGAAAATGTATTGACTTCATATTATACATGGTTGTCCTTTTTTATAATTAATCTGTCACCCAAAATTATGTGTTGCAGCAAGAACGTGAAAGCAGAAGGTCTCCTGGTTCAAGAAGATCATCGACTAACCTGACTCCGTCAAAAACTTTGTTTGTCATTAATTTTGACCCAATTCATACCCGAACTAGGGATCTGGAGAGGCACTTTGATCCTTATGGAAAAATATTGAGCACGAGGATTAGGAGAAATTTTGCATTTGTTCAGTATGAACTACAGGAAGATGCTACTAAGGCATTGGAGGCAACAAACATGAGGTCATTTTTTCTTATAAATACTCTAGCTGGTTACAGTCTCTTTTATTAACTCTGTTAAAACATTGTCTTGCTGATTATCAATAAAACAAGACGTGATTAAGTTGCTGTGCTTGTGCTTGTCTTACTGATAATCAATAAAACAAGATGTGATTAAGTTGCTGTGCTTGTGCTTTCTAGGTTTAAAACAAGTTACTTTGACCAAGTTTAATTTCGGTGCAATATCTTATTGTTCAATTTGTGTGAGTCCTGAAAATCCATTATGTGGCCATATGAAGTGTTTTCATTTAAAAGCTCCTCCAAACTCCCAATAATGTTCTCACTCTTACCAGCTTAATTTTTTTTTTTTTTTGTCAAAACCCTCTTCTTATTTTTGTGGTTTCTTCTTTGATATTGTGGTGCAGCAAGTTCATGGATCGGGTCATTTCAGTGGAATATGCTGCTCGAGATGATGAAAGAAGAAATGGTCACAGTCCTGAGAGAAGAGGTCATGACAGATCTCCAGACAGAAATTATAATCGTGAACGATCCCCGAGTCCATATCGTAGAGATAGGGGTAGCCCGGACTACGGCCATGGATCAAATACTAATTCCAGACCCGAACCAAGAAGAAATCATAATTACAATAAAGCTGAAAGTCCTGAAAATAAAAGATATCGCAGGTTTTATTATTTTCAACTAGCAATTCTCTGTTATTTTTGCTTTGTGCTCACTTCCTAATTTTTCAACAAAGTAACATGTTGTGAATATGCTGTTTACAAGCATTTTGACCTTATTATTTTCAATGCAGTCGTACCCCACCATCTCGAGAAAGGTCTCGTTCTTGAGATAAAGCCGAAGGTTCGACAGCTTTTCTCTCTTTCAACTAGTCACCTCACGTAGCTGGGCTACTCCATTAATGTGCATTTTGTAACAATTACTTTATTTTTTAAGACAGTGATTTTAATATTGATATGATGTTTGATTTGATTAGCTCTAGAGGCTTCTTGTGTATTGACATGGTTTGTGAGTTTTCGTGTTTAATAATTTCCTAGAGATTTTAGTACCATTTTTCTCAAGCTCAAATTCTTGATCCTGGTGGAGTTTTGGATATGGGCAATATTGGTCTTGTTGATTGCAAATAAAGCTGGGACGTGGTGCTGAACGTTGAATGAAAGTTTGAGAGCTATTGTTAGTAAATGTAACTAGATATCGTTGTTGCTGTTCTCCCTGTACTCTGAGAAATCGTCTATTCAAGCAATTTACAAATAAATCATCGGGCCTTTGTTCTATGACAAACAATAAAGCTTACAAAATGTAAGAGTTGTGGGGTTTTGTGGGCCTCTTTTTGCACGCAAATATTTGAAAGTTCGAATTTGCCTATGTTTTTGTTTTCAAGAATGAAGAATGAAGCTGTCTCTTATGTTCCTTGCGGTGATTGTGTAAATGACGGAATAGGTTTTTGGTAGCAGTCACCCGAAAATCCACCAAAATTTGTACTCGGACAATCTGATTTTTCTGCATTTTGACTACCAATCTTGGCAATCAAGCCTGCTTTTAATGACTTTGCTTTTCTACTCTTTGTTTTCTCTTCCCGTCTTTTGGCGGGGTTCTCTCGTCTTTTGACATGGCTTTTATCTCTGCTTTTAGATGATTTGAAAAGTATCAAAATGGTTGTGTTGATGCTAAAACTTAAAGGTAAGATCATTTATTATATATTATTTTTATTTTAAAAGGTATATATCCCTCAGTCTCAAACAAGTGCTGCCTCTAAATATATACAGGGGGCTTGGCCAGTGGTGAGAGATTTTACTGTATGCTTTAATGCGACAGAATATATTTATGTATACGGCATAAAGGGTTTCACTGTATGCTTTAATGCGACAGAAAACAAGATCTCAATGCGATTTCCTTGGATTTGCATGCATGAATTCTATCTTTACAAAGCATTATTAGTTTAAGATCAACAGAATTTTACAAGACTTTCAATGTAGTTTCCTTCCATTTGCAAAGAGGTTTTCGTTTCAAATCCCCCTTTTGTGTTTTTTTTTTTTTTGTGAGAAACAACCTCGAAGCATAAGCCAGGTGGTGGTCTGTTAAAAGGCACCCATTGGCATTCTGCACATTAAAAACCAAGAATCTTTGTTTTACATGCCGGCACTGTGCTGATGACCTGAAAATGAAAACCCTTTTCCTTCAAGAAGTTCAAAAGGAAAAGAAAAAAGCGTGGGGGTCGAGGAGTTGCTGGCGTTATTGAGAGGAGTTGCTGGCACATACTCGCCATCATTCTCCCATGACTAATTAAATCTTATCTTTTCAAGATAATCATGCTAAAATCACTGTCTTTTAGAGGTCTACTCCATCTCAGTTCTCACAGCCGGGTTTAAAATTACTATCTTTTAGGTGCATAGATTCTTGGATAAAGACACGAGCAAAGGCTTTAAAAGAAGCACGGTGTAGTTTGTGGAGGCGATGCGTGCAGGTGGTGGTTTTAGAAAAAGCCAGGGGCGGTGGGGACAGAAGCTGCTCGATTTTTCGAGTGCGTAGCCCGAAAAATTGTATAAGGCCGACACACGCACAGTGTCTTGTTCCAATTACGCATCCACGCGTCTTGGTTAACTCGAAGAAGCTTGATCTCTGTTTTAAGATTGTCAACTGTTTTCACTGTCAGCTGTGAATGGTCACCATTTCTTACAGTCATTAAACTTCCTCGTATGTTTTTTCAGTAATTTTATTTGATGATCATGGGATTGATTCTCGTGCTGGGAATGAAGATTGCCCCCACCCGAATGTATCTTGACTTGTGTGATTGGAATCATCCTTTAGTTTGTGACTCGGTTTTTTTTATTTTTTAAAGAAAAATCTATTGATCAATAAACGAATAAACGAGTAAAACCATGATAATTTTAAATTTTTACAAATAATATATATCCTGATTTAATCTTAAAATCTATTATGTAAATCATAAATCTTTTAACATCACGTCATATTTTTTAGAAACATATTGATAATAATGTTGTCGTTAAATATTGAATTTAGGAAATCATTATACTTGCATGCACAATTTATTAATTTTATATTTCAAATTGTATCGTGTATTTATTTTTAAAATATGTTTGGTTTGAAAAATATTAAATTTTAGAAATAAAACAAAATATTTTACTATATTCTTTTGAAAAATGCATCCTTAAAGATTATTATATACCACAATCTTAAAAACAGTATTTAAGATTCCAGTCTTGTTTTTAGATCCTCAAATCCTTGTGATGTTGTCGTTGACAAGTCATGATATCCCTTTACGTCAAAGATTTGAACTTGTAAAAAGAACTATTTTTTCTGCAATATTATTTTATTAATAATTCTAAAAACATTAATTAATGTTTTAAATTAATAAACAAAAACTTTTCAAAAAAAATTACAGTGCCGGTGAAACGTTTATCCTCTCACAGTGAGAAGATTATGGAATCCAATTCTGTTAACTTTCTGACGGCGACACTTTTCACTTCCGTGTATGCCGTGAAAATCAGACTCGAGATGAAGACGTGACATTTTAAGATACTCGTCTCTATTGGAGATTGGCTGAAAAGTGCACACGTGACGAGTGAAATCACCTCAGGGGCTTGCCTGTCGGTGCTTCGTAAATAATCGAGGTTTTTTAATTTTATAAATCAATAAATAAAAACACTGTCATTTTAAAAATAAAAATAAAATGTCAGTAAATCTTAAATGGAACATCCTCGTACGAACTAAGTTACACCAAATTAACTATTTCTCTATCAAATTTTTAAACCAGCTCGGTCCAGATCTTGGATTACTTGGTCAACTTGCCATGTCAAGTTGATGTCTTGTGATGACTCGCGATGAGGATGGCGTCATGCGCGAGTGAAAGCAAAGCAAAGTTAAAATTGTTTTTTAAAGAATTTAAAATATTTTTTTTATTTTTATAAATTATTTTTAACATCAATGTAAAAAAAAAAAAGCATTCAAAAAGAAAATATTCAATAGTTCGCATTATAGCAACGAAGAATTCAATTGTGTGTCTCAATTAGCGTGACGTGATAACAAAGAGTGTAAAATTTATAATTTTACATAGCAGGTTTTAAGTTCAAGTCAGAATGTGTATTTTTTATAAAAAAATAAGATAATCAAAATTTTATTTACTCACTTGTCCTATAAAATATATTTTTCAGTAAACTGAGTTTCTCATATCCAATATATATATATATATATATATATAGACACCATATGAGGTGATAAGAAAAACAAGCATGGAAACAGTCCCAACACACACACACACAGATATATATATATATATATATATATATATATATATATATAGACACCCATATGAGGTGATAAGAAAAACAAGTATGGAAACAGTCCCAACACATGATTATCCATTATTGTATTCCTGTTTTTGAACATAGTTTTTCCCCAGCAAGAAACTTGAATATAGCTGTCAATATGCTTCTGGCAATCATCTCGCCCGTGGCTGCTCGAGTTTAAAAACATGACATTCAACTTTTGTGAGGACCAGCCTCAACTTTTAAAATAATAAAATACATAAATAAAAAATAAGAAACTTCTCGAGTTCCCCCGGATTCAAACACATTTGGTTTCTCTGTATTTCTTGATGCACTCGGAGTGCATTTTGGTAAATCTGCTCTGCAGCCACCACATCATCCGTTTACTTCGCACGTGCCGCTACATCGGCCCTGAAAAGACCACTTATTATTGCCCGTCCCAATCTCACGCGTTGAAGATTCTCGCCACGTCATCACCCACTCCTCGATAGCCTACATAAAAATCTCCTCAGAATTAAAACAAATTCAAATTTCACCCTCATCTCAACGGTCGAATGCCCGGTTTCAAAACGAAGCGTAACCACCGGATCCATCCATCATGCTCGACAGTTAACCACCTCTATCTCCTCACAGCGTAAACTCTGATTTAGTCCCTATAGTTCGATATGTTGATAAACCAGTCCCATATATGATTTAGCTATGATTTAAAAAATATATGTATCTGTTAAAATTATTGCAAGGTGATTTTTTTAGAATTAAATAGAAATAAAAATCTCTATTAATCAAAAAAATATTTTAACTTTTATAAGACTAAGATTTGAAATCTAATTGCATGTGAATTACAATATTCTTTGAAACTCGCCTTAAATTGTGGTCAAGAAAATCTTGATTAAACATTAAACCACTAAATTTATTATTTTCATGGCTCAAAATATTAATATTAGTTTTTCTATTAGTTGAAACTTTAAGCAATAAAACCCATGGAAGGATGTAAGTGTAAATTACAATATCGGGGGACCGACCTATAGCTATTTTGAAATGAGATAATTTAAACTATAATGTACACCCCAACAAAAACCTCTCTTTCTCTCCTTGTGAACGTACTACGTAGTAAAATATTGGTTTTTTAGCAGACAGGGTGACTGACACATTTGCTTCTAAAATTTACCAGTAGCGAAGAGAGAGAAACAGTTCTGGTGAGAGAGAGATAGAGAGAGAGAGTTTGATTTTTGAATGTGATAGTGATTACTATATCTATCATGTTCCCTTATGAATGTGTCTGCTAGTGTGTGCATTCAAACTTGACCGGCTAGTTTCTTGGTTTTTTTTCTTTTTTATTTGTTTTTACACTGATTTCGACCGTTTGATGTCGGTTTCTATTTATTCAAACAAAAGCAATTTCTGGGCATTTCTCATTTCTGGTAAATGTTATTGGGTTTCTTTTGTGTTTTAATATAAAACTTGTTTTCATTTGGAGGCACTACTTAATACAAGCTCGTACAAAGTTTGAGTCTTGAAGGCAGATGCTGTGCTTGCTGTGAGTTCTTGTTTCATTTGAGAGAGAAAAGGGAGAAAAGTTTGAAGATCAAGCTACACGGTGCGTTGTTTCTTTCTGGAGAGAAATGACAAGTTCTGATTCCTGAGGCTTAAAGGTTGGTTCTAGGCGTGGATTTCGTTTGCTTTTGATGATTCTCTTCCGGAAAAAAGAAGTGATCTTTTTTACCCTTTTACTTTTTCTCTTATCAGGTTTCTAAGAACCTCACAAATTTGATTGTCCGATTATCTTGCTGGATTATATTGTTCTTGTAGTAACAGGAAGGGCTATGAATTGTGGAGGTCATTGAATGTCAAGGCAGATTGAGGTATACGTTTCTGCATTTATTGATATGGATTTTTTCAAAATAAAATTAAATTCATAGTGCGGTTGGTCTATTGATTATATCCTGAAGAATTTAAATACGTTTGATTTATATTACAACTGTAGACAGAGACTTGTATCTTCTCTTCAAAGGAAAGTCTCTTTCCTCACTCTCTCAACCAGCTTGCTAGTTCAACTTATGAGGATAAAAATGGCAATACACAGCCAAGAATCCACTTTCTCTGCAAAAATGAAATCTTGACCATTGGATACCTATCAAAATTACCTTAACAAAGCTTAGAAGATAAATCTGATACCCATGTTCTACCTTCTTCATGGTTGAAAAGTAAAGTTTCAGAATCTTTTTCTTCACTTCCCATTATACCCTTGACAGTCGCTACTTCTTTCACTCGGATATATTGTCTGTTACGCACTGCATTCCAAAATCATTTCAAATTTGTTTTTGAGAAGAATTAAAAATTTGTAGTTTTTAGTTTTTGCTTTAAATTAATTTTTTTTGTGTTTTTATATCAAAAATAAAATAATATAACTTCGATACATTTCTAAATTTAAAAAATATATATGCATTAATTTTTAGTCTTAATAGGACGGGCATATTTTGCAGTCGTTAAAAAGCAAGTTCTTTCATTTTCAAAATTCGATCCATGATAAATTAGGACAGTTTTGTGTTTATCATTTTGTGGGATATGCATTAATTTGGTTTAATTTTGGTTGGCATTTAATGACCTCTTAAAAAGCCACGGAAATGACTTGCTGGAGCATCTTTAAGGGCACTTTGATTTGGCTGGTCAGGTCTTGTTTTCAGTGAAACAGGCTTTGTGCGACCAAACAAGATTCTCAAGGCTCTTGATGTTGGCTTATTTGTTTTTTTTATTTGTGGTTTATTTTAAAGGACCAGTAGCCTTAGTTTATAATTTATGTATGATGATTGTAACTGCTCCACTGCCTTTGAATTTTATATGCAAATATCATTTCCTTTCTCATTTCTTCACGCCCAGGTCATCCATCACTTTAAGGTTTGGTTTTCTTTTTAATTCAGTTATTGCAGCTCTGGTAGGCAATTTGATCCATCCACACATTAGAAATCATGGTGGAAGATAGAGGGAAGGAAGTTGTGGTTGATATTCAAACAGTTGAAGACTGGTTATCTCATGCGCAAGAGCTTGTTCCTGTGGCCCTCGACAAGGCCAGGGAGGTTAAGGGCTTTCCTGGTAGATGGAAGATGATAATTTCCAAGTTGGAGCAGATTCCATCACGTTTATCAGACTTGTCAAGCCACCCTTGCTTCTCCAAGAATGCTCTTTGCAAGGAGCAATTGCAAGCTGTGTCAAAGACTCTCAAAGAAGTTATTGAACTGGCAGGCTTATGCATGGGTGAGAATTATGGGGGTAAGCTTAGGATGCAGAGTGATCTTGATGCTTTATCTGGTAAATTGGATTTAAATTTACGAGATTGTGGGCTTTTGATTAAGACTGGGGTGCTTGGCGAGGCCACGTTGCCTTCAGCTGGGGCTAGCTCATCAACAGAACCCGAGGCTGCTATCCACAGCAATACAAGGGAATTGCTTGCCCGGCTTCAGATCGGGCACTTGGAGGCGAAGCACAGAGCTCTTGATACACTTGTTGAGGCCATGAAAGAGGATGAGAAGGCTGTTTTGGCTGTTTTGGGGCGGAGCAACGTTGCTGCTTTAGTCCAGTTGTTAACAGCAACTTCTCCTCGTATTCGAGAAAAGGCTGTTACAGTAATCTGCTCACTTGCAGAATCTGGAAGCTGTGAAAATTGGCTTGTTTCAGAGGGTCTTCTGCCACCTCTCATAAGGCTTGTTGAGTCAGGCAGCGCGGTGGGTAGAGAGAAGGCTACAATTTCTCTCCAGAGATTGTCGATGTCAGCAGAAACAGCCAGGGCAATTGTTGGTCATGGTGGGATTCGACCACTGATTGAGATCTGTCGAACTGGTGATTCTGTATCACAGGCTGCAGCTGCTTGTACATTGAAGAATATCTCAGCTGTCCCGGAGGTTCGACAAAATCTAGCAGAAGAAGGAATTGTGAAGGTAATGATCAATCTCCTAGATTGCGGGATTTTATTGGGATCAAAAGAATATGCAGCAGAATGCTTGCAGAATCTCACTGCCAGCAATGACAATCTGAAAAGAGCTGTTATTTCAGAAGGTGGAATTCGAAGCCTGTTGGTGTATCTTGATGGTCCGCTACCCCAAGAATCTGCAGTCGGGGCATTAAGGAATTTGGTTAGCTCAGTTTCTACAGAAATGCTGATATCTTATGCTTTCCTTCCTCGTTTGGTTCACGTGCTAAAGTCTGGATCACTGGGTGCCCAGCAAGCTGCTGCTTCTGCAATTTGCAGGGTCTGCACATCAGCAGAGATGAAAAAACTAGCGGGTGAAGCTGGGTGCATCCCTCTTCTTATCAAATTACTAGAGGCTAAATCAAACAGTGTTAGAGAGGTTTCGGCACAAGCAATCTCAAGTTTGGTGTCCGTTTCACAGAATCGAAGAGAAGTTAAAAGGGATGATAAAAGCGTGCCAAATCTAGTGCAGTTGCTCGACCCAGTCCCTCAGAACACTGCAAAGAAATATGCTGTAGCTTCCCTGGCATCCCTTGCTTCGTGTAAGAAATGTAAGAAGTTGATGATTTCATATGGAGCAATTGGATATCTCAAGAAGCTTACTGAGATGGACATCCCAGGCTCAAAGAAGCTACTTGAGCGACTAGAAAGAGGAAAATTAAGAGGTTTGTTCAGTAAGAAATAGAGAGAAACGAAAATGTACTTTTGTATGATAAGCTCTCTTTCCCTTTTCCTTCAATTCAGCGTTTCATTTTCTGTATGAAACAAACTAAGTCAACGACAAGCTGGTCACTCAAAAGTGTGCCTGATCCATGCAATCAATGTTCTATTTATAAAAAAAATATATAAGTTGTATTCTACACGCGGACTGTTGCAATCATATTTCTGGCCTCGTTTCTTTTCCTTTCCATTTCTCCATTTATCTGTCTGGATGAATCAAAGATCTTTCTGCCGTATGCAGACCATTGTAAAATTGGCATATTTTGATGGTGGATGGAATGGAAGAAGATGTTCCATACAGATTCGCTACTTGCGTTATCTTATATTCTTGTCCACTACTTCAAAAGTTGCTTAAGCTTCTAAATCCTGGGAGAATATTTTTATGTTTGCAATGCCATGTTGGATGCTCAGGCTCAGGCTGCTCTGATAAGCTTCATGATTCCTTGTTTATTTTATTTTGCGCTGCCATCCACTCGCCACTCTGGTGACGAGGATGCAAAGAAAACATGCTGAATAAACCACTGTACTTACAGTGGTTAAGAAATGATAGCGATACCCCCCTCCCTTGTGCCCGACTATTGTGAATAGAGCTGTAGACTAACAAGCTGGTGCCCATCATTGATGTACAGATCTACTGTTGATGTAGTACAATTTCACAACCTATTAACTTGTTGACCAGAAAATGAGGATGGCTTGAGTTTTATTTGGAGCTGATTTTATTACGTCACATTACATAAAAAGTTATGTTATATCGAGATTTACTGGATTTTGTTTACACGTAGTAGTTTACTGTGTGAATTGCTACAGTTTCACCCTTATTCGTAAGATTAGGTTATATTTGAAAGTATTTTTAATTTAAAAATATTTTTTATATGAACACATGAAAATAATTTAAAATACTAAAAAATTCAATTTTTTTAAAAAATATTTTTGAAATATAATGACAAACACCATCAATAACTACTCTCTACTTTTTAGTTCATAAAAATTAGGTTTTTAGTATGAGGTTTTATGTTTACTGTGTATGTCTTTTTCAAGTTTTTATAACCGTATAAATTATAGTTTTACTTGCAGTGAAATACAAAGAAATTAACTAGTGCAAAACTAAAACACGGTTATCATTCTAATTGAAAACCAATTAATATTTATTTATTAAGTGAAAGAATTTGAATTTTCATTGCCCGCTTATTCATGTTGTCTGTTTGATTAAATACAATGACCAGCATTTGTTTTGTTTGGTGAATAATACATAAACTGGATAATAGCATGTTCTAATATTAAGAAATTATGAGATTGAAAGAAGAGTGGCCGAAATGAAAGGGCACTAAACATGGGTGGTGTGCCATTAGTTTAAGATTAAATACAGTTTAATATTTTAACTTCAAAAATCTTGCACATTATACAGTTTAAAGATTAGGCTACCAAAACAATGAAAATTGTGTCAATAAACAAATCTACTACGATACTCAGTGGGATCATGATAAGGATTTCCTGACGACAGACTGAGTTTGGCTTTTGTGTCCACTGGTGTGGAAGATGGTTTAGAAGAAGACATACCGGCCCGCTCAATTATTTCGTCAGCATACTTCTTTTGAGACAGAAAAATACCCCCTGAATGTCTGGTAACTGAGATGCCGAGAAAATAGCTTAGAGGCCCCAAATCTTTCATAGCAAACTCCGAACCAAGCTTAGACATAATGGATTGGCGAAGAGTAGCTGAAGAAGCAGCAAGAATTATATCATCCACATAAAGAAGAATATATGCTATATCATTGCCCCGACAATAAATGAATAAGGAATGATCTGAAACACTGTGTGAAAATCCCATAGTATCAATATAATCAGCAAACCGTTGATACCAAGCACGAGGGGCTTGCTTAAGTCCATAAAGAGACTTTTTGAGCAAGCAAACATAATCGGGGTGTTCAGGATGTCGGAAGCCAGGAGGTTGGCAAAAAGACATTTTTTACACCTAATTGATGAAGACACCAAGATTGCAATAAAGCAATACTGAGCACCATTCGGATGGTAGCGGGTTTGACCACCAGACTAAAAGTCTCCCCATAATCAATACCTGTTTGCTGACCTGCACCATCACCGACAAGGCGAGCTTTATGGTTTAAAAATGCCATGTTGGGATCTAGTTGTCATTTGTGGAGAGTGAGGTGGAGGAGCAAGCGGAGGAGGTTGGGAGGTTGTTAGAGGTGGATAGGGGTGGGGAGAAGGGATTGGTGCGGTAGGAGAACTTAATGGGATAGGTAAGGGTGACCGAACTGGAGAATGATGACGGGATAGAGGGGATTGGTCGAGTGGCGGAGATGGAGGGGGTTCGGTGGGAGTGAGGTGAGGAGTGGCAGAAATGAACGGAGCAGGGGAGGGAGGTCGAGGGATAAGACCTGTGTCCAGAAACTCATAAGAGGAAGAGGTAGGAGCGCTTTTTTGTTTTTATTTTTATATAAAAAAAATTATATTAAGATGAAAAAAAAATTATGTTTTGTGTAAATAAACTATATTTTTTAAAATATGCATCCTATTTGATTTTATTTTGTGGCATCAACTTTATGTGTTTGTTTACAATATAAATGGCTCAGATGTTTTATTGTAAATTATCTTACTATTCATCCTCTCACAATTAACCGTAGATCATAATAGTGTTCTTTTGAAGAAAAAAATTATATGGGTCTTCAAACTTTTTCTTTGCACAATCAAAGCCTTTTTGCTACCAAATTTCATGTTTTTTAGGGAAGGTTGAATTGAAAAATAAAAAAAAACTGTATATAAAAAAATATATTAAGATAAAAAAAAAATTATGTTTTGTGTAAATAAACTATATTTTTTAAAATATGCATCCTATTTTATTTTATTTTATGGCATCAACTTTATGTGTTTGTTTACAATATAAATGGCTCAGATGTTTTATTGTAAATTATCTTACTATTCGTCCTCTCACAATTAACCGTATATTATAATAGTGTTCTTTTGAAGAAAAAAATTATATGGGTCTTCAAACTTTTTCTTTGCATAATCAAAGCCTTTTTGCTACCAAATTTCATGTTTTTTAGGGAAGGTTGAATTGAAAAATAAAAAAACTGAAGTGAAAAACTCAAATAGTTTAAGTGGTTTTTTATGATTTATTTTAAATATATATTTTATATTTAACATTAAAAGAGGTGGGGGAAATACTATTTTTGTATACCGATTAATACTGTGGGTTACAATAGTAATCCATTTATTAGGTGGTTTTGAAACGGGTTACCAATTTCATAGATTTAACAAGCTTATTCATCAAACTTTATATATATCTTATAAAAAAATCAAAAATTAAGTTATTTTTTTATCGAACATCCAAGATTTTTTTGAACTCGTTTAATTGTTTAATTCAACTTGGATCAACTATCATATGATTAAATTAAAAACTTGAGACAGACATAAAATCAAATTAACAGGTTTCAAGATCAAACTACTTCAACTAGATTTAAAGATACCACTCAAGAAATCTTTATTATCTTATTTAAAAAAAACAAAAACACAAAAATTGTTCTACGAACAGCAGAACATAAGTATATCTAGATAGTTTTTACTAAAATGATTAGATTCAATAAACCTTGCCATGGTGCATTAGAAAAGTATTGCCACCTAAGAGAACCAATGACTGCAAATATGAACATTACATGAAAATAAAAAGGCAAGGCCTACCCTTTTGTTTTATGTGATTTATGTTCTGCATCCACTACCTAATCGTAGAAGATATGAATGCAGCCAAAGATCCCACCTTTGGAACAAATTTTCCGAGACTTTAATTTATATTTCCGTTAATGCAAGCAATGCACTGGCAGATTTAACAGACATGAGATATAGATACAGTGATATACTGCTGGTTACAGGCTTAAAGCGCTCAGTTCTTGCCCCGCCGCCATGTTACCTTTCTACTGGAAGAGCTAAAAAAATAAATAATAATAATTAGTTTTTATTTTTTATTTTCATAATTACAAGAGAAGAGCTATATTAAAAAGTTAAAATAATATTTTTAAATTGAAGAAATATTTCTATCAAAAATCATCTAAAGCAGCCCAGCAAAAGATCAGTGGGCTAGTATATTGTCCTCGGAACATGTCTGGGCTCACCCCAATGCTAACTCAAGATCTAGCCTGTCTTTTATCTTTATTTGGATGGTATTTTGAGTCGGACAATAGCCTCTCCAATCTGCATCGTTATCCAGCTTCTTTTCAAGTTTTTAACCAACAATTCTCATGTTGAGCTGCGTTCAGAGCCACCGCACTGTCTAGACGTGGCTTTATCTACCTACACACTGACTGACACGTAATCTGATCAGAACCGTTTATTATGATAACCAATTTGAGCCGTGGATCACGATGACCAGCTTGAGAGGTGGCTGTGATCTTATGATGAAGGGTGGTCGAGCATTGAAGTTCATGCATAGACAAGACAGTGGATAAAAGAGACCCTAGCAAATTGATTTTTGTTTTGTAGTACCGGGGAAGAGAGCACCGAACATGGTCCTGTCATGGTCTATCATTAGCTGATATAGAATTAGAAACTGAAAAAACATTGGTTGCTGACGCATTAGCCAATTCTATCTTTTAAAAACAACAAAGTCTAAATGTATTTTTAGAGAGCGAGAAGCTAAGAAAAGATTGCGAATTTCGTGGCTATATCCATCTGGGCAATCCCTTCGGTATTGACCACCCCCCCCCTCCTTTTTCTCCATAGAAATAGTGGATTTGCAAACCCTTTTGTTTGATTGTTGACCTTTGCTTTCTTTGAGATTTTCTCGAGGAGAAAGCTTTGTTCTTTTTTAAGAGTATGTTCGTATTTATTTATTTATTTTTCTTATTTGCATATCTGTAACTTTATCGCTGATGGATTTGGGTTTCTTTCGTATCTTTAATTTTAATTGGGTGCTCTAAAGTTTGATTTCTTTTTGTTAGATTCTTGATGGGAATAAGTGATTCTTAGGTGCATAACTAGAGTTTGCTTCTTCTTTTATTTCTACTTTATTGTCTTCTTTTGCTGATATGGGCTCAGTTCGGTAAGAAATTTTTGTTTAATCAGGTCAATAACATTAATTCAGGCTTGAATCCTGTTTAACAGTTACTTACTTTATTCCCGTGCTAGCAAGGGAAAAAGGCATACAATCTGTAATTTTACAAGAGTTTGAGAATCTAGTTGGTGCCAAATTGAGAATTGTTTCTTGACCGTTGGTTTCGTTAAGGATGTAATACTTACGTGGGTTTGGGGATTCATCAAGAAACGATGCCAGGACCTTAATCATTCGGAATTGGGTTTCTCTGTTAAAGAAAATCCCATGTGTTGCTCGTCTATGATTCCTCAAAGAGAGCTTAAAAGTCTGAAGAGACAGCCTTTGTTGCCAACTAAGAAAATAGCTAGGAATTTCTTGCCTTAAAGATGAATTTGCCGGGTTTTGTTGTATTTTTCATGTCAGAATGTTCTTTGTCCTTCTTCAATGCTTTTGAACTCTATTATTTCTTGCGTTCTAACAATTGGTCAGTATTTTACTTCGCCGGTTTGATCAGGGAATAAGATGAGTACTCTCGATGCAACCAGAGCAGAACTCGCTCTTATAGTTCTGTATCTGAATAAGGCTGAAGCCAGGGACAAGATTTGCAGGGCAATTCAATATGGTTCAAAATTTTTGAGTGATGGACAAGCTGGTACTGCCCAAAATGTTGACAAATCAACCAGCTTAGCACGGAAAGTTTTCCGTCTTTTTAAGGTAAGACTTATAATATACTTATTAGATATGATTGAGTTGGGTTTCATTTAACTTTCATAAGATCCCTTCAAATCTAGGAAATGAAGAGCTTCTTTCCTGTATTTCTTTCTTCAACCAAAACCATGTGTATTTGTTAGTAAATGGAAGCCAAAAGTCCTTTAAACTGGTTGTCCATTTTGTTCCTAGAAAGAACTAGTAGAATGAATGAAATTTTATCATGCTTATTGACCTTCTCTAATTGCAGTTTGTCAATGATCTGCATGGTCTTATTAGTCCAGTTCCTCAAGGGACCCCCCTGCCTCTTGTTTTATTGGGAAAGGTACAAATGATTTGTCAATAAAAAAGTATCTGTGACATCATCGTTATCTTCATTGTGTTAACTTTGTCAGTTTGATGCTTTTTTCAGTCTAAAAATGCCTTGTTGTCAACTTTCTTGTTTCTTGATCAAATTGTTTGGCTGGGTAGAAGTGGAATTTACAAGGTACGGAATGCTCCAGTCTGTTTTCAGTTATTAATGTTTCACAATGAAATTGTATGAGAAGCATCAGCCAGAAACATGAGTTATCTTGATTTTTACAGAACAAAGAACGTGTTGAGCTAATGGGCCGGATATCCCTTTTCTGTTGGATGGGATCCTCAATTTGTACTACTTTGGTTGAGGTTTGTAGCTTCTCAGCTTCTTCTTTTTTTCTATTCTTTTCCCAGAAATTGACATGTGAGAGTTACAGGTTGGGGAGATTGGGAGGCTTTCTGCATCAATGAAGAAGTTAGAGAAGGAGCTTAAGGATGGTGAAAAAAATCATGTATGTGTATCATTGTTTTAGCAGGCTGATTGTTATAAATGCTTCCATGTAACTGTCATTTTTTGTGGTCCTTTTTGAGTGCAGAATGAGCAATACCGTGCGAAACTTAAAAAATCAAATGAAAGGTCACTAGCCCTTGTCAAATCAGCCATGGACATTGTAGTTGCTGTTGGGCTACTTCAATTGGCACCCAAGAAAGTCACTCCTCGTGTTACTGGAGCTTTTGGATTTGTTACCTCTCTGATCTCTTGCTACCAGGTACCAATTATATGCATGCTTTTTTCTAATTGGGTATTTGGGAATTCTTCACTATATTAATCTACTTTTTTGAGATTAGCTGCTAAAGCATCTCTTTCACAATCCAAGATTCAACCTTAACTCCCTGCTACCTTTTCTTCCTCCCATTGTATCTCCAAATAGTACCAAAGTCTAAATTTAATGTTTTTTTGTGTTTTTGAGAGTATATTTGCTATTACTATATGGGAAAAGAGAGGGTAAAATACCATTGTACTTTCCATAGACTATATTTAATTGACTTTGGGATTTATGCTGGTTTATTGCTGTCATTTAAACAAAGAAAACTGTTTTCATAGCACATACCACCAAATACTTTCTTTAAAACAACAGTCTCCCCGACATATAATGCTGTCAATCAAACCACCTTAATCAAATGCGGGAGAAAGGCGCTATGTTATGCCCGCTCGTGTGAGAGACAGGGTGGGGACAGAGACAGTTTTTCCATGGATGCGCATGCATAACAATGCATGGTTGAACTTGCTGTATATATATGGGTTTTTATTTTAAAACAAAATTGTAGTTTCCCAAAGTTATTCATGGGCATGTGCTTTGTTTACTGAATGGATATCTTCTTGTGACATGCAGTTGCTTCCATCGCCACAAAAGTTCAAGACAACTTGAAGACACAACACCGGTCTGCTCAAGAAGTTAAATGTCATCTAAATAATTATTTAAATCTTGTGGCCAGTCCTTATTGGTGTAAGCTTTTTAGCTACTAGTCATCTTGGGAGTGACCTATAAGGTTCATTTACCTATTTAGTTTTCATTATATTCAGTACCCTTCTTGTCACAATTCACAGTTTCTTTATAATCTCTTGCAGTGGTAAAATAATAATTCACCAATGTCATCTCTGGTTTACATTTCAGATTTAAGTGGTTGAGAGTGTTTGTTAATGAGGAGCTATTCGCGTAGACAAACACACAAGTAGTTAACTCTGCAAACATTCTAGCTGATCTGCAGATGTTTGGTTTGGGTGGACTTTTACAGTTTACACTATAATGAATTCTAACAGATCATACATTTGTGCACGCTTAAAGTGGGGTACTATTGTTTGGCTTTTCCATTTCTGGCTTTTCAAGTGCCAATCTATTTAGTTGCATTCACATGCTTTCATAATTTTTGTATATATGATAATGATTTGGTCTCAACCTTCCTGGCCAAACATCACTTAATCGGGATGGCAACATTTTATAGTTTGTTTCTGCTCCCTTGGGTGTTTGGTTTTATTATAATTAGATGGACAGAAAACAATTTTTTAGGGTGAAAAAAATAATCCAAAAAACGTGCCTGTGATTTTGATATTTGCATTATAGTGACGAGGTGCTTTGTGTATTACTAGTCAACCCTGTTAGGCTATTCTTTTCAACTTTAGTTGTGTTGCTAATGCAAATCCTTAAACTTTTCAGCTTGTTTCACTCAAATTTGGAATGACTTTAGTTGTGATTTTGTGGATAGGATGACTCTGAAAGCACTGGCAAATTTAGAATCACTCAAAGCAGAAAGTCATTTTAAAGTTCTTTCTCATGTCTACAATGTACAAGCAAGATTTTGAAAAACCTTTGTTAGCTACTTGAACATTTCGGCTAACTTCAATGTCAGCCAGCGTTAATGCCATGAGGGTCTGATTGTTCTTGCTTTGCGATTTAAAAACAACATTTTTTTTTATTTTATATATATATATATATATATATATATATATATATATATATATATATATATATATATATATATATTATTTTGATTTGATGATATTAAAAATATTATTTAAAATTATATCATTTTGATACATGATCATAAACAATCCATGGTTGCCCTCAAGTGCTTCGACACAAGCTCTCTACCAGTGGTTGTAGAACACTTTTTTTTCTTCTCCGGAACCGTAAAATGCATCCTAAAACCAATCTCTTCTCCGTAAGAATCTTGTGTGCTCACCTTCAAAATCAGTCTGATACATTTTACACGAGAAAAGAATCTCGTAAATGTAAACTCTAGATGCTAACTCTAAAATTTGGTTGGATAATCCTAAAGATTTTTAATTTATATAAATATGATTGTGAATTTGTGAGCAGTAACTTCAGCTGCAAAACCTAAAGTGAGAACATTCCAATTGTGATTAAAAACTGCAAGAAATATCAACACCACCACATGATCTGTGTGAATTTCTAAATCTACAGTGAACGAAATTAATGCTTTTACCACAAAGCCACGAATACCACGAATATATATAAGACAACTCTATTGATGGAAGGCCAAATACAAGCACGAACGCACAGACACACATACTAAAGAAGGAAAAAACTGTACTTTTCCCCCGGTTATTAGGAGATACTTGAGCAATTTAAGGAGGGTTATTTTATCCAGAATATATATAGGTTATACACCAACTTGGCTGAAAGAGCTTGGAAGGTTTCCACCGTAGCCGCTCTGGCATTGAGAGATCAGGAAACCGACTTGTTATTCAGCCAAGATAGAGGGCTGGTAAAATAAACAAAGAAAGGTTGTAGTTATTAGGTAGCGGCCTAGAAAGGTAACTCATCATCCATTTCATCGGCCGCTTCATCATCTTCTGAGTTTCGGTCATATTCAATTAGTACTTCTCCCCCCAGCAAATTCACCATCTGCCCCGAATCAACAAGCCCATGCAAATGCACGTCACGACATGATGCGTCTTCAGGTAAACTTGGTGGTGTACTACTCTTGGCTTTCAATACAAACTTTCCTGAAGGTCCAAGCATTTCAACACCAAATGCTGATGATAATGGCCTGCCTTTAACTTGAACATGAGCCACGCTGAAATATCACAAGAAAATGCATTAGAAACAGAAGCTGTGCATCATAGCCAGCAATCTCAGGTTGCATAGCATTAAGGAATCACTTCTCTTAATTTTCTGATGTTATCAACGCTGATTAAAATTTTGAGAAAAAATATCAATTTCCAAACCAACCAATGCCCCAGAGTCTTAATTTGGGTAAATATGGTTTCTATTTTATTCCCACAACACAGATTTGACCAAAACTTAGCATCATCACATTTTATGCACGTGCAGGGAATCAAGCCTGGTCAGTTGAATATAATGTATTGTATGAATATATACAAGGATCCTGTTGAGAAGATTAGCACATTTTATGCATGTGCATGGAATCAAGCCTGGTCAGTAGAATATATATATATATATATATATATATATATATATATATGAACATATTCAAGGATCCTATTGAAAAGATCAGCACGTCATTAGGCCTGCAAAGCTGCTCACAGCCTCACACATGAAAGAGCACTCGCATAAGCATGCATGTAAAATATATAGAGAGAGAAGGGAGAATTATTAGGTACTCTGGAGTAGGGATCCCACTCACATCAAAGTGGGACTGGCTATGATAACTATTCATGGGTCCCGATATTATGTGAGTGGAGCATACACATAAATGGACACCCAAACCAAACTGCTAAAGAATAGTGGGTTGAACGAACCATATATAGAATAAGCCATCCATTTCTTGCCTCTGAACCCTTCTCAACAGCTCAATCTGCAAAATTCCACCAATGCAAACAACAGGTTCTGGAAGCTTGAAGTTCTGCAAGCAGCTCTTCTGTTCAGGTAGCAGCTTTGACAAATTAGGATTTCTGTAGAGAATTTGATCATAGAAAGTTTGCGGGTAGGAGAGCATGCATATAGACATACACACACAGCAGCTGACAAAGAAATTTGTAGGGTAGAATTAACAGAAAACAGTAAAGATAAGATAATGACAAAAGGTGTTCTCTTCACAGAAAATTCTACAATACAAAAAACTTCTCCTGCTGCATGAAGACAGCTCTGTGGGGTCTTAAGTTACCATGCAGTGTTCCTAAATAGTTTGCACTTCCAATTATTGATCCTGTTCTTTATCAAACAGGCTACAAAAAGAGACAAAGTCAGCCGCTGTACATGGTTCATGATCATGCAACTTATTTTTTAGGAACATCCATGGGGTTTGTAAATATATGAGCTCTGTTCACAAAAAACTTGGCCACTGCATTGTTTAATTTAGTCTTCAAGGTTTCCAGCAATAAGTAACCAACACAGGTGCATGCTGCCTAGTGTAAATATTGGATCCCAACTCCATGTCTATCTCAGATCACCAAAATTTCCTGCAAAAGTAACTAAGACAGATCCATCTACTATGCCTGAAAATAGAATGCTGCACCTGTTCATATGCCAATTGATAGTTCACTGAACTATGATTTTTTATGCAAGCTCCACTAATAGAATTAATAAAGAAACTGTAGCTAATAATAATGCAATTCTATGGCCACATTGGTATAGGTAGTGTTTTTTGTTAAAAAAGAAAAAAAAAATCACAGCAACATCACTAAGATTAAAAAATGGAAGACAGGCATGACATACCTGGGCCATTGGAAACTCTGATGAAGAATAGGTCCATATGAACTTGTCATCAGAAGAGTCATCCAATGGTTCACTCAAAGTATCATCCATCGGGCACTTGGGATGACCCAAACGAAACCTCACAGATTCTGCTGAATATATAGGTGAACCATACTGAAAATAAGCTGAACATAAAAACATACGATACCTCAGTAAAGGACAACTATAAGGACAGAAAAAACTGAAAGAGTGAATGAATTTGATGAAATTAACAGAAGAATAACCTTGAAAAGGCTGTATATTAATTTCAGTAATAACACAAATATCAGCAACCAGTTTATACACTAGGGTCTCAGGTACTGCAGCCTTACGCTGTCCTTTACTTGACCAGTAACGGTTCCCTGGTTGCAGGGTGTTGCGAATGCTTTCCTCTGGATAATTATCAGTGCTAGAAGCACTTATTGCATCCTTAATGCACTCTTCAAAAGGAAATGACAAACACCCTTGTGCTAGAAAGGCATATGCTTTATGCTCCCTCTTCAGGGTTTCCCACTCCACATATTTGCTACATCCAACTTCTGAAGCTTTTTCCTTAACACAACTAGGTTCAATTACACAATCAACTCTAAGCAAGTGAGGAAACATACTCAAGCACAGCTGCTTACAAAGACCATTTGCAATCACTGTGAAGCAAACCAAACCCAATCAAAAGCTTCAGTTACAATAATAAAATTCAATGTTAAAGGGAAGCTTTCTCTACCCAAACCCGGCAATCATCACTAAAATTTCAATCAAGATTGAAAATGAGCAGGATGTCAAGAACAATTTTCAAAAACCATCAAAAAATCATGTTCATTGATTTTTTATATGACAATGTTGAAAACTTCTAGGATGCAACCTGTTGAGAAATAATTGTAAACTGTATGGGCAACAGTAAAGGGCAATTAAGAAGATAAACTTGGAGTAAGACTTCGGGACAATGGCATAGAGGTTCCTTGAGGAGTATTTAATTAGATTGCAGCTACCACCGAAGTAATTGGTTACAAATTTAATGAAAGGGGAAATAAATGTTTGTGCCTAAATTGACTAAAAAAACAAGAGGAAAAAATTGCAAAAATCAAAGTACCGACCAATATTTATTGTAACCAGTGCCATCCACTTTTTTTCTTTGGCAACAACTTAGATGATCACTTAAAGAACACAGCCATTCTGATAAGAATACTTCGTATCAAAAGGAAAAAAATGTTTGTACTTCTGTGGATATCAAAACAGTTGCAAAATGTTTAAAGACTTTAGTCTAGGCATAAGAGTAGATACTCACCAAAATCTCGCCAAGAACGAGAGACAGAACCAGCACGGACAAGATCAGATGGATCTTCCAAATACATGAGAATCTTCATCGATGTGTCATGGTCAAGACAACTCAAGAAATCCATGCAGATCTCCATTTATAATGAACTCAACAAATACACTAAAAGCACAGATCTGTTTGAATCTCAAAACCTGATTAAAAAAAAACATTACTAGCAACTCCATTAAAAAACATCCACTGTTCAAGCAGACTCCAATATTAAATAACCATAAATTTAAATTTTCAGTTCACTCTCATCTCACCCTCCTAGAACAACTCAACTACCAACCACCCTGATGTCAAATTCAATGTAAACAAAAAAATCATGAAAACCACAAGCTTCCAAGAAGCTATCAAGGAACTGGGGCATTTTAAAAGCTGAATATTTAGAAATCATTCCGTAATCACTCACTTGGTTAATTTAAAATCGGAAAAAATAATTGAAATTGTTAGACAGAGTAAAACCTCTTCAAAATTTCTAAAAGGGACCAAAAAGAAGAATAATTTTGCATTATTATGCACAGAATTAGATAGGTCTTTTGTTAATTAACTTAAATTCAACGAGAAAAAAAAACACGTTCAGGATTCTATATAATTGTAACTTGATACAGGTAAAATCAGGATTATCGATAATGAGGATGGTTATGATCACTGTACAAAACCCAAAACACAGATGAGAAAGAACCTCAGATGATTATGATTAAGCGGATGATCCCATGAAAAGAGAAACTCAAAGACAATCGAGCAAAGAAGAGAATTTTTGCAAACTCACGAGAGAAAAAAAGTAATTGTCTATTTTTTGAAAAAAAAAAAAGGATGGAGAGAAAGACAGGGAGTAGAGTAAAGGGAGGAGTTTGAAATTTTCACCTTTGTTGACGACGAAAAGCAAGCATCTTTGTCACGAACCCTAGTGAGAGAGAGAGAGTGAAGGGAGGATTGTGTAGAGGGAGAGAAGTGGTGGGGATTATTGTGACAGAGAGAATGCTTGATTTGTATATAAATGACAGACTTTATTTAATATTTCCATGGTAATAATTACTATTATTATAAAATAAACTAAAAAGATATCATATTTTCACTGTAGATTATAATTATATATTTATAGATGGGTTCGGTTTTCAGGTTAGTTTGATTTAATCTAGTCATTAATTTAATGATTTTTTTTATTTTTTTACATAATAAAATAATTATTTTATCCCTAAAACAAAAGAAAAATAATTGTTGCTGAAAGATTGTCACTAGAATTTTATATTTTTAAAAAATGACTAAATATTAATTTATTCTCCAATAAGATAAAATTGAAAAGTTGTTTGTATAGGTATTCCAATAATTTACCAATTATTTTTTTAATACTATGTGCGTTTGTGACACACATGCAGCTGACAGTATTTATCTTCACACCTGCTTTGAGCGGCACATACAATGTTGTCTGATAGCGTAGAATATCCATTTGGCTTCTCATACGATATGCCAATGTATATTTTTTCTCCTAGTGTGGGGCGTTAAGACCCACGATGGGCAAATTCATGATGGCGATCTATCGTGAGAAAACAGAGAAAGTCGATGAGAGATGATGAATTACAAGCAAATAATTTTGGCATCATATTCAACAAGATAAATTCCATTTGAAGTGTTTTTCAATTTTTTATTTTTTATCTAAAAATCTAGATCGAGGTCAAGAATTTTTATTATTATTTTTAATTATGTATTCATTTTTTTGTTGGTTGATGGGTTTAAAGAGGTAATAACCAGGGTTGTTAATACCATTTAGTTCCGCCCGGAATATTCCGTGCCATTAAAAAATCAAAACAAAACAATGTTGTTTTCATCTCGATTTTAATTCCGGTCCATTCCGGAAATACCTGCCAAATTCTGGGTGAAACGTCTTGGTACCGTTCCCGCCTTAAAATCCTCCTTATTTTGATTAATTTGTGACTGTGTTTCTAATTTTGAGATTATGTTTGTTTGACTTTGTGTTTGTATTGTATAATTGAAAGTTAATTTATCTTAAATTTTAATTATGCTTGTTAAATTAATATTTTTCACACACATGCACACACACACATATAATTAATTAATTATATATGAACAGTATAACTTCAAAACGGTATGCCGAAACATTCCGGACCAATAGAAAAACTAGAATGATATTGACAACCTTGATAACAACAATGTTTTTGGAGTCCTCGAGAAACAAGGTGTGATGACAAAATATTTGAGATCTGTGTAGTAGATCTTGAACTCAAGTCAGGACTTGCATTCCTTATATAAGTCTAGAACAACTAGGATTTTACTCGTTCACTTGAACCCATAAGATATGTTTTTCGGTGAGTGAGGTTTCCTCACATCCAAAAATAAGTTTATGTATATTCAATTAAAACAAAATTTATATTTCAAAATCATTAATTTATTTTTTACATGATATCATGCTATTTGCTATTTTTTTTATTTTCAATCACATACAAAAAATTGACACGTTATTTTATATATTGGAGATCACGATAGACTTCTGTATAAAAATTATTATTTGTAATTAAAAAAATGTTTTTTTCTTGAAAAAATCAAGAGGTGCATTTGTAAAACAAAATGAAGTTTGGATTATATAAATATATATATTATTTAAATTATTTCCAGATATTTACAAAAAAATATTTTTTTTTGTCTATTCCTTCAATTTTTTTAAAAATTACGACAACGTCTGCTGTTTTTTAATATTTGATATTAATATATAAAAAAATACTAAAAAAATATTAATTTGATTTTTTTTAATTCTTGAAAGATTTTAAAAAATTATTATTTTTTCACGTCTTCTCTTTTTTAATAAATTAAAAGAAAATAGCAAGGAAAATCTAAATAATATTAAAAATATCATATCCTGAAAAATAAATAAATAAATGCCATGAGAGTATTATGCGAGAATAAATAATACCAAAATTTTGCCTCGAGAAACTTATATCCCAGGTGAATCATCTGCAGTGGGCCCAAATGATTGTCGGAGGTTTCCATGATAAGAAAAAGAAAGCACAACCCCAGCAAATTGACAGGAGTGTCCAGGCCACGTGTTCCAACCTTTAATACGTGGCACTTGTTTAATTATCATTGATCTGATGTGATCAAGAGCTCATTATTAAAATTAAGGTGTTTTTAGGTGGCTCAGCAGTCAATGTTCAAATCTTAAAATCATCACTTAAAGGAATTAATATTCTCATATTTGCTGACGAGGAAAAACATGCATCTTTGTCACAGACCCTAGAGAGAGAAAGTAGAGGGAGAGAGTTGGTGGGGATTCTCGTGACAGGATGAATGCTTGGTTTGTATACAAATGACAGACATGATGAAATATTATGATGATGATGATGATAAGTGCTGAGAGAAAGACGGGAACTAGAGGGCTGGAGCTGAGTCATCGTTCAAGCCACGTCAGTATGCCCAGCTGATTTTTCTTATTTGAAAATATTCGCATATTATTTCTTGATCCGGGTTAAATAAATAAAATTTTATTTATTTTATATTTTTATAAAATAAAAACACTCGGAAGAAATTTGAAATTTAAAAAATAAATTTAAATTTTATTATTTTTACATAATATTTCTAAAAAACTCCAGATGCTAATAATTATAGTAGACGGTAGCTAGCTTACCCTTTTTTACTCCTTGACCCCCAATATTTTTTATTTTATAAATTTACCATAATTTCAAGCTTTATTTCATGCAATTATGCTATAAAATTTATAGTTGACAAAATAAAATAAAATTAAGGAAATAATTAAAAATATAGTTTGACTCAAAATAAATATATTAAATTGATTTAGATCATCTTGAATTAACCTATCGTTTTGCATATCAAGTCATGAGATCATTAAAAACTTATATTAAACAAATCAAAACAGATTGCGGAGCTTAATATCTAACAAACCTATTTTTCAAGAGTGAAATCGAAGAAAAAAAACTCTGATTAACTTAGATTAATTTGCTAAATCCACAATCTGGTTCACGAGACTAAGATAATTCAATTAAAAAAATTGAAATAAACTATGAAGTTTAATCATTAATAAATACAATGTTAAAAAAATTAAGTTCAAGAAAGTAAATGTTAATCTATCGAATTTGTGACCTAATTCATGGGATGTAGATAATCTAATTGAAAACAAACAAAAAAAATCATGAAACTCAATACCAACCCAATATTAAATGATAAAATTAAAAGAAAACATCAATAAAAAAAATTGAGCCAACCAAACTATCTTGTTAAACTTATGTTTCGAGTTAGAGTATGAGATAATCTTATACATAATTGATTAAAAAACTATGAAACTCAATTCCTAATCAATATAATATTCAATGATATATCTAAAATAAAAAAATAAAAAAAGAAGAAAAAAACACATAATATTCCAATGTTACGTGGGCCCTCATCTGCAGGGTTTTTTTTTTTTTCTCTCTGTGTGTGTTGACTGTTAATAATATGATTATAATAGTCAAGCCTGAGAATAATAAAAATTCATAAGCAGACGGAACCTGTGACCTCATGTTTACAGTGACCCTGTCCATCTGGACCGACGCCTGGCACGCACCCCACCTTTTGCTACTAATGACGCCATCCTTTTCTGTTTGTGTACTCAAACAAATAATCAACGATTACCGTTACGCTTCCCTTAACTTCGATTAGAAGTAAACACTTCATTATTCCAATTGAAATAAAAATTTACATGTTGTTAAACTGATTTTTTATTTTTAATATACAATAAAATTACATAAATTAATCATATAATAAAAAAAAAAACATAATGCTGATGATCAAAATCTAGTCTGGTCCTTTTATGTTTAATAAAAAAATTTCATTTTAAATTAAAATTTGTTTTTAATACAATATATTTTTTAAAAAATACCTTCCCAGGAAAAGAAAACAAATAAAATAAAAAATATAATCACTATCACTGGCTAACATTTTTTTTTATTCAAGAAAACTATATCTTTTAAAAAATATATTTTGTGAGTTCAGGCGAGTGAATAAAACTCCGGTTGTTTCAAGATTTTATAAAAATATATCTTCTAATTTGAACTCGAGACCTGCTATACAAATCATAAAATCTTTACCACCATATCACACTCGTGGGACATTGCTGCCGGTTCCCACTGCCGTCATCGTGTGGAAAACAGCACCACACGGCTTTATTTTCAACTCCTAAATGATTGCACGATCCTATGAGTGCCACACTGCCACTACATTTGTGCAGACATTCTCGGCTCTTCCAGAAAGCTATTGCCTGGATCATCAGGGCTTGATCCACGATTGGAAAACACTGCTAGATTGTTGGTTTATTCATCTTACAAGATGCATTTGCAAAGCAGTGATCATGGCGTGCTACTGAAGAGCTATTTGATTAGGAGTCTGCATGCAACCTTCAATAATATCCTGGAAATTTATGGTAATTAAAACCATCTAATCTTATATTCCCTCATTGATTCCTCGTAAACAAGTTTAAAATCTACATTTTAAAGTTGTCTAATTAAATTTCAGACTTGTACTTTCATGTGATGATCATCCATGAGCTGTAAGTATGCTGGCGGGGCTTTCATTCTCTGCAACACCAGCATCACTTGAGCACCTACCACAGGTATAAATTTGTCATCAGCAAAAGTATCTGATGGATCATCCTCCAAGGAATCCTCCAATGATCTGGGATGGCCCATTCAAAAGCGCATGGTTTTTGGCTGAATATATATGCAAGTGTCTCAGGCACTGCAGGATTACTTCATTCTTTACTCAACCACTATGAAGATCTGGGATTGCATTGCTTTCTTTTTTCTAACCTTAAAAACTGATTCCAAATGCCAAACAAAACATAAAAAGCTTCAACAAACAACACCCAATGTTCAAGAAATCTCAATGTGGGCAGCAGCATATCCTTTGACAGGTAGAAAGAATTTAAAGGGTCACATTCAACTCCATTCGAACTGTCCCAAATCAACCCCACCACCGTAAACCCTGGTGAAAAACTCATTGTAAAATAAGATCCCAAAGCTAACAAAGTTCTGACAAGCAACTGGGTGCTTGTGAAAACTGAAACCCGGTAACACAAATCTCATGCGACCATGAAATAACTCTATGATCGCAAAACTAATGCCCACATCATCCTAGTCAACTCCAGAGCATGGTTTGTACATTAGACTTGGAATTAGCCATGTATCTCATAAAAACATAACTAAAAACTACTACGTACTTAGTTTTCTAATAACAGTAACCGTAATTTAACCAGAACCCAATCCCCAAACGGCTAAAACTCCAGAGCCCCAACCTCTTCAACTGCTGATTCGTCTGAATTTTTCCCACAATTAAACAGGGGAACAAACGCCCTTCCATCTTTGCTCAAGCCCAAGAAGGAAAATTGCTTTCGGTGTACATCATCGCAACTGAAAGATGCTGCTCGTGCATATAAACAACTGAAAAGGCCAGCCCATGTTCGCCAAGCCCATTTTCATTAAAATCAAGGTTGTGATGTCCAAGAGTACGGTATTATCATTTTTTTATATGGAAAAATATATCCTGAGTATTACTAATATATTTATAATAAAATTTAAATTAAAATAATATGGAACTTGATCTGATATGACCTGATTAGTTTAATAAATTTAAAAACAACTTAGACAATCATTAGAAATATAGTTTGATTTATAAAAAATAAAAAAAATTACTTTTTTTAATAATAATATTGAAACGACAACATTTTATATACATATGGACCAACTCAAGCTACCTTATCAACTTCATGCCTTGGATTGCTAGAGTATGATAATCCTATATAAAATAAATCAAATTATAAAATTTAATTATTAATCAATTCAATGTTGTTGAAACATGAAATTGAAAATAGTTAATTAAAAAATAACAAAAAATCTAAATCAAGATAATCTGTTAAACCCATGACATGTATTATGAGATTAAGATAATCTCATAAAAAAAAAAATTTGGTTAACATATTAAACCTGCAACCAATATCACGAGGTTTGTGATAAACCCATAAAAGTAAATCAAAATAAATTATAAAATTTAATTTTCAATAAAAACTCATTGTTTAAAATTAAGAGTTCCAAAAATCTAATATAAAAACATGATATGGTAAAACGACTTGAGTCTACTAGAGTTAAAAAGCAAAATACATGATCAAAGTCATAAGATCAAAATAACTTTATAAAAAATAAACCATGAAACCTAAATCATAGTCATTCCATGTTGAAGAATAAAATTGAAAACAATATCAATAAAAAACTAAAAATTACGCGTGGAATAGAAAAAATCAATTTTATAAATTATCTTAGATAAAAAAAAATAACCAAAAGAATAAAGATCAAATCTAAGAGTTGGGAAATTAAAAGTGGATAAAATTGAAACAAATTTTTAATTTGAAATCATCTTTTCAAATAAAAAAATATCAATAAAAGAATAAGAAATAAATCCGAAGAGAGGTAGTTGTTGTTTTCTTAGGGATGATATACGAATCAAGGTGGTTGAGGGAGAAATAAAAGAAAATCAACCTGATACTAAACTTTATAGAATCATCATGTATGCACCACCTAGAAAGAAAGAGAACAATGAGAAGAATCAAAAGACATCTTGGAACAATGGTTTCTCTATTGGAGTTAGTTGTATATGCTAATTAAATATAACCAAATGGCCAATGCATGCAACCCACATGTCAACATTGTTTTTTTTATTCATCTGAAAATCATATAGCCCTAAGACCATATAATTATTATTAAAAAAAATCATTATAAGATGACAAATAAGCATGCAATCATATTTTAAGAATGTTAATTTAAAGAGTAATTAAATTATAATATTATGCCTTAAAAAGTGAAAAAATAAAGAGTGTCCTTGCTCCATAGTTTTATTTTTTGCTTTTTAGGGTATTAAAGTAATTTATTTGTGAAAAAGATTTGAAAAAAAAATGTGATATCTCTTTAATTAAAATGGTAAATAAACTATGTGAAAAAATTCTTTTTTTTTTTTGTTGCATAATCTCATTCTTTTTTCTACTATAACTTTTAGCATGAGGTTTAACTTTTGTTGATAATTTTACAACACAGTACAAATTATACAAAAACAACTTATTTTACACCAACAATTCAATTCATTTTATTTACTAGGGATAAGTTTCAAATCAACTAATTATTTCTATTTTAACTTCCATATTCTATTGGATAAAATTTAAATGATTTTGAATAAATTATTCAACACAATTTGACTAATAATACCCTATCATCGTCTTGGTGTGTTTATTTTTATACTATCAAAACTTGATTTAGTAATTTTTATTGTGTTTTAAAAATATTTTATTTTTATTTTGAATATTTTTAAATCATTTTGATTTAATGTTTTAGAAGATTTTGATATGTTAATATTAAAAATACTTTTTTAAAAATAAAAAATATTATATTGATATATTTTTTAATGAAAAATACTTTACAAAACAACCTCAAATACACTAATTTATTCTTAATATATATTGTTTCAGAGAAGTTTTTTATTTTTCAATTTCTCAATGGGCTGTCCTTTATAAAATAAATCATGAGAAAATCATTAGCAAGTAAATTACTTTTATATATATACTAGCCAATGCCCCCCACGCCTCGTCGCGGGTGGCACAATAATTTTTTCAACGAAAAAAAATTAAATATATGAGTTTTTTTATTATAATATAAATTTAGATAAAATAATAAATCTGTACAGAATTCTTGTCAAGATAAAAAAGCAAAATATTTTTACAAAAAGAATAAAAATAATCAATAAAATTATCGTTATTATAATGTAAATAATAAAATAATAAAATCATTTGATTCGAAGAATAGATATAAATAACATAAAACACAAAAAAAAATAAAGGGAAAAAAGAAAGCAATATTAATTTTAAAATGATCGTCAACATAAATTAAAATTTTAGGATTGAACAAAATAAAAATAAATCCCTAATAGAAAATAAAACAATAAAAATAAAAAAATAAAAACTAAAAACATAGATGCATAAATACGGATAAAAAATAAATATTGTCCAAGAATGATAGAAAAAAACCAAAGAAATTAATAGCAAACAAAAAATTCAAACAATAAAAACTAAAATGAAAAATAAAATATATAATTATTTTCAATCAAATAACAAAATTGAAACAAATAAAAACATTAAGGCCGAAACAAATAAATATATTTAAAAAAAAATTAGTGTAATTTTGTTAAAAAATAAAGATTGAAATATGATTAATTTCAGTTGGAGGACACAATCAAAACAAAATAAAACAAACTATATAATTAATTAAATTGAAGGATAAAATTGAAATAAATAAAACATGGGGATCAAAATAAATAAGGACATTTAAAAAAATTGTCATGTTTTTACAAAATTAAAGAAATAAAGACCGAAATGCAATATAGAATATATGATAAATTTCAATTAGAGGACCAAATGAGAAGCAATTAAAACTTGTATATTAGAATAAATAAAATAAATACAAAACAAACTAAAAATCAAAAGAATAAAGGACTAACTTGAAATCTAACATATAGAATCAGTTTCAAAAACTATATTAAAAAAAAGCAATAATAAAAGAGAAATTAAAAGGACAAGGATCAAAATAAACATTTTTCAAACAGTAAGGACCAACCCGTATCTTCAGCTGGCTGAAGAGAGAAAAGGGAGGAAATAATTAAAACCGTCCACTGGAGCTTCACTAGCCACCGTAACTTGACACGCACTACACCGTGAGAAAGAGGATATGTCGGCGCACCATGTGACATGCAGAAGCTGGTTTCTGACTAACGTATAAAGGCCCAAGCACTTCCCGAAATGCGCATGAGTTAGAAACACTACAGGCGTGTTTGTACGACGCGAATACAGTTTTTTCAATAACATAACATAAAATAAAATAATAGACAATTACCTATACACCACTGTACCCACCTGATAATTACGAAAAACTATCGTGGAAAACACAGAAATACCCCTGGGTCCGACACTTATTTTTTGTTGTCTAGGGAGTTAATATCATCGTTTTACTGTGCAACAAATTTGAAAATACCATCCATGTCCCGTGAAAATTGCTAAACTACCTCTTATCTGTTTATTCTTATTTTTTTGTTTAGGGGGCTAGTTTGGTTATTTCACTGTACAACAAATCTTGAAATGCCACCCATATCCCCTGGAAAATTCAAATATGCCCCCTGTCTCGGGAGTTGAAAATTTCCGGTCTTGAGATAAAATAATAATTTTATTATAGTAATGAATTGAATTTATGTATACAGTAAAAGAGTCACACGGTTTATTGTATAATTAATTAATATACATTGATTCTTGGTTAGTTATACAACATGCATGCATGGTTTATTACATAACAAAATTAAATACATAACAAAATTAAAGGCACGATCTTAAGCACTTGTTTACTCCGAGAATCTTGCAGGCGATCGAGTGAGAAAGAGAACATTCCAGATTCTTGTAGAAGATGGTAAGAAATTGGGAAGGAAGGCAGGCAGCGATGATAGTTTTAGTTTTAGGGTTTTGATTGGTGGATGGATTTCTGCGAATGAAAGGACGCTACTTGGCAATCCACTACAGTGAGTAAAAAAGATAACGCGTTGGGAGTGGAAAAAAGAACCCAATCCTCTTCAACCTCTTCGCGGCGAAGAAAGTGAGCAGGGACGATATTCTAACAATCAATGGCCCCCACCAGTACTTTTGTGGACTCGCCATTGACTCTATTGGGCAGTAAAGAATCTCCATTCCAATACATACAAGGCACAGGCAGACACTCTCGCTGTCTCTCTCTCACACACACAAACACAGAGTTCCCTCTAGTAGTAACAGCAGCCATCAACCTCCCTTCTCTAACCAGAGCAGACACTTGTCCTCTTGAGATCATCCACCAGGCCTTCTTCCCTCGCCCCCTTCTGGTTTCCGTTTTAGGAAGAGGAATGGACAACGATTTCTTATCAGGTTTGTCACTCAAATGTTTACCCTTCCAACTCCACGATTCGTTTTTGTTTATTGTTCTGATCATTTTTGTTTTGTTTTGTTTTGTTAGTCATGGCAAATCCAATAGCCTTACTGCTATTAATGGAATATGGATTCAAATTCCAGCCATCCGACGAAGAGTTATTTAGCAAGTATTTGGTTCCCAAAACCCGTGGTGATATTATGAAGGGCTTTCCCATGGAAGACGTTAACCTTTGCGATCATGAGCCATGGGATCTTCCTGGTAATAACAATAGTATCACTCGCAGTATTTTTGAGGTTGTTTTCTTTCATCTTATTATATCTGCCAGAATATTCTTTTATTTATTTCTCTTTGCAGGTAAATCCATTATAAATGTAGCTGGACAAGTAGCGTGGTATTTCTTCTGCCCTCGCGATCTTAGGGGAAAAGTTCACAGGAGAAAAACAAAGGCCGGAAACTGGAAACCGACCAGCAATACAAAGTCAATAATGGCTGAGGGTACTGAAAATGAGATAGGGGTAATAAGGGCTTTGAGATTCTATGAACGAGAAGTGAGGACTGGTTGGATGATATACGAATTTGACCTCGTCTCTGAACCTAGCCTGTTTGAAAAGGTACTAATTAATTAAATGCCATGGATTGATGATGCAACACTGGGTTTGATGTGTGAGGTGGGAAATTTTACTTCGATTTTTGTGTTTTGACATTTGCAGGGGCAATATGTTCTATGCAAATTGGAGTTTAACTCTGAAGGAGTGAAGAGCAAGAAACGTAAACGCAGTGTCCGTATAGCTCCAGTCTCCCGTTCTGAAATTGAGCCTAGTCAGAATATGGATTCTGATTCTGAAAATATAAACCCAAGTGAGATGGCTGTCAATTCACCTTGTGATGAAAGTGGATTAAGCCATCATGTGGGTTTCCATTTTGGAAATCAAAATTCAGGCGAGATGATGAATAGCTCAGCTCGCCAACCTAGTGAGTTCAGCCACCATAGGACTTCCGAGTTTAGAAACCAGAACTCAAATAACCTCACGTCTGATTTAGTTCATGATAGAAGTGGGTCAAGCCACTCCACGGTTTTTAATCGTGAAAATCAATACTGGAATCAGCCTGCAGTTGATTCTGCTTATAATGGAAGCGGAAGCCCTTATAGTATGGCTTTCGATTCTGAAACTCATACCCTAAATGAGCTGCCGGCAGCTGACTCGGCTTATAATGTCAGCAGAAAGCTTGGCATGGCTTTTGACCTGGCAAATCAAAACCCGAATGGGCGGCTGACAGCTGATTCAGCTTCTAATTTTGTTAGTGAAAGTCGTTACATGCCTCTCGATCTGGCAAATCAAAACCCCAATGTGCTGCTGACAGATGATAATGTTGCTTCTAATGTCAGTGAAAGTCACTGTATGGGTTTAAATTGGGAAAATAAAAATCTATGCAATAGCATTTCTATATTTACTTGTGAGAATTCTTCGATGGCTTCTCGCGGTTCTGAAATCCAAGAACCACCCTTTCCCTTTCCACCCAAAGATGAAAGCGGTGATTCCATGGTGATGCCTTCTAGTATTATAAACCAGTCAACCTATGATAAAAGTGATCTGAGTAGCCTAATATCTTCTGATTTTGACTATCAAAATCTAACCAAGGAAATCGACATATCAGCCTTCGATGAAGGTGCATGGAGCAATACCACAGCAACTCCTCCGGATTTTGGAAATCAAAATCCTTGTAAGAAGCCTGATATGTCAGCAGCCCTTGAAGAAGATTATTCGAGTTACTTTGACTCCTTTTTCTCAGACAGTTATCTAGCCGATGTTGCGCTTCCAGAGGTAAGAACTAAATACCATGCATTGCAGATTTATTTTTTAATACTTCTTCTGGGGTTTGAGGAGCAAACCCAAAGCTTATTCTTACTTTACACGATACTTCCTGCAGGTAAGCCCTGGACTACAAGCAGAGATGGAAGGGTGTTTCGAGCAAGAAAACATCCCCAGCCCTGCACTCGTCCAGCTTCCTGCGTGCATGGAGGAAAACCACTCCTTCATGGGACTTTAATTTCCTATCTGCTATTTAACAAGAAAACTATCCATACTAAACAATCAATGGAGTTATTATATATGGTTTAAGAGGGCGACGACTAATGCTCCTCTGATATGATAACGAGGGTAACTTTTATCGCTCTAGCTAGTTGTTTTCATCCTTGCTCTACTTTATGGTGGACGCTACTTCGTCCAGTCTATGCAGCCTTAAGCTGCAATCCTCTAAATTATAGCGTGTGCTGTCCCGAATCTTCAGCTATATTCATAGAAAGATTCGAGTACTAGTAGCAGAAGATACAACTTGTTCTCTGCGATCCTGATGCAACTGGTACCCGTCAAGTAGAAAGATATTGAATGGGTGCAAGTTGTACGTTTGTAAGCATAGTGACCCTGCTTTTTATTGTAACGCCTTCCTGGGTGTATGAAGGCGAGATTGTATCAAGAGCGAAAAGCTCCTATATATGGAACATGTATCTACGTATCTGTTTGTTTCAAATATGTTGAACACAACTTATGTTTAATTAATATGTTCAAGTTCCCTTTTCTTATCGTTGTTAATTGCTGGATTGCTAATGTTAATGTGAATGCAGATCTGCGCTAGAATGAGGTGGTAACGTTAATGAGAGTTTAGAATGACAAGAGATCTATATTAATGCGTAGTAGTATGAACACTGGATAAATGTGATAGAGCTTTTCCGTCGACCTGGTGAATGACGACGATCCTCTCGTGATGGTTTATTGAGTGCTAGCTGGTTAGATGTACTGGTAGCATAATAGAAAGGATTTAAAGCCCCCTGCTAGCTTTCCACTTGTGAAAATTGCATCTGATCAGAAGTCAGTGGCAGTGCAAGCTTTCCTTGCAGCTTGTCATTAAACCTTAAAAAAGATTAGCTTCCTTTATTATTGAGATCAAGCATCAAGCATGAAATCCAGAACAGGAGTACCTAATCTAAACAGGTGAAATCCCAACTCTGAGAACAAGTGATCACAGGAAAGTGAACGTGGCAATGCAAGCTTTTAGCAGAATAACCAGGGAGCAAGCTGGGATGAATGGAGTTCTCCCGTGTCACTTGAAGCAATCGAATCAAATTTGTAGTTAGGAGAACAGTATGAATTCGGACAGGTGAAATAAACCTCATATGAACATACAATCTGCTCCGTGGGTGTCAAATGGAACCTATAAAGCCAGCCGGTAACTCACGAGGACAGGGGTGGGGGGTTTCGATGCCTGTTTCACACAATTTCATTTGTGCTCACAGATTTTGATCGCGTTCTACAGAAATCTGCACACGCTCTGTTAGTATGCCTGGTTATTTAATTGACCGAAGACGACGTAAGGTTAGCAATCCCATAATTGAACAAGATTTTCAAAAAATATTCCTGACAAGATTATTCTAGAGAATTCTGGAGGAGGGGAGAAAGCGTACTCAAGAGCATGAAACATAACTTGCGAAGAAAGTCTTTTGCGCCTTCGTGGAATCCTGTTCTTGTCGTTAATTCCATGATGTAATTGGGACTCCCATTTGCTTTGAAAAAAGAGTGCTGATAGGGAGTTCGAGAGTATATTTAAATAATGTTTTTTGTTTTTTTGTGATAATAATAGAAAAAACAACCAAAAAAATAAATAAAGTAAATACAGGTCACGAGAGAAATTAAAAAAAAAAACCTCGTGAATTTTCAAGATAAAATGAAAAAAATATTTATTATAACAAACGATAAAAGAGATCGGTGGTTACACTGTAGCGGTAGACTCTTTGTCACTGTGGACTGGATATCTACTCCGGTGCTTCGCGCGTGTACTTGAGCTTCTTTTTTTCCCCGTTAATGAATGGTGTATTAACGAATTTGCCCCCCGAAAATGACAAAAAAAGGCCGCTGGATTGAGGGGCTCTGTGGTCATTGCGCATTTCAGACTGGCTCGTTCCGGTCCGCCGTGCTTTTTTTCTCTTCCAAAATTGGCTAAATACGGATCTAACCCTTAATAAGATAAAATTGATGACTTGGGCACAGAGACATGCCGGTAATTGACCATATTTTTTTTATTATTTATTTCGGTATACTGTCAGTGCGTGCGGAGCACGTGACCAACAGTTTTCTGCCTCATGCCCTGTTTAGGTGGCACGTTATGATGAATAGCTCAGCTCGCCAACCTAGTGAGTTCAGCCACCATAGGACTTCCGAGTTTAGAAACCAGAACTCAAATAACCTCACGTCTGATTTAGTTCATGATAGAAGTGGGTCAAGCCCCTCCACGGTTTTTAATCGTGAAAAGGAAAGATGGGCTGGCACTCTCATGGCTTCTCGCGGTTCTGAAATCCAAGAACCACCCTTTCCCTTTCCACCCAAAGATGAAAGCGGTGATTCCATGGTGATGCCTTCTAGTATTATAAACCAGTCAACCTATGATAAAAGTGATCTGAGTAGCCTAATATCTTCTGATTTTGACTATCAAAATCTAAGCAAGGAAATCGACATATCAGCCTTCAATGAAGGTGCATGGAGCAATACCACAGCAACTCCTCCGGATTTTGGAAATCAAAATCCTTGTAAGAAGCCTGATATGTCAGCAGCCCTTGAAGGAGTAAAGGTGCTGACTTTAAATACCTCCTTGATGAAGCTAAATCAAAGCCTCACAATGACGACGACTTTCCTTTTCTTGAGGACTTCTTGGCTCGTATGTTTTAATTTTTCATTTGCTTTTATGGTTTGCCAGATTTTTGCTTTTATTAAAGTTTGATTATATTGTTTTGATTGAAATTATGTTTAATTAATATGTTTAAGTTCTTCTTCTTTTAATTTCGTCAGTGGCAGTGCAAGCTTTCCTTGCAGCTTGTCATTAAACCTTAAAAAAGATTAGCTTCCTTTATTATTGAGATCAAGCATCAAGCATGAAATCCAGAACAGGAGTACCTAATCTAAACAGGTGAAATCCCAACTCTGAGAACAAGTGATCACAGGAAAGTGAACGTGGCAATGCAAGCTTTTAGCAGAATAACCAGGGAGCAAGCTGGGATGAATGGAGTTCTCCCGTGTCACTTGAAGCAATCGAATCAAATTTGTAGTTAGGAGAACAGTATGAATTCGGACAGGTGAAATAAACCTCATATGAACATACAATCTGCTCAGTGGGTGTCAAATGGAACCTATAAAGCCAGCCGGTAACTCACGAGGACAGGGGTGGGGGGTTTCGATGCCTGTTTCACACAATTTCATTTGTGCTCACAGATTTTGATCGCGTTCTACAGAAATCTGCACACGCTCTGTTAGTATGCCTGGTTATTTAATTGACCGAAGACGACGTAAGGTTAGCAATCCCATAATTGAACAAGATTTTCAAAAAATATTCCTGACAAGATTATTCTAGAGAATTCTGGAGGAGGGGAGAAAGCGTACTCAAGAGCATGAAACATAACTTGCGAAGAAAGTCTTTTGCGCCTTCGTGGAATCCTGTTCTTGTCGTTAATTCCATGATGTAATTGGGACTCCCATTTGCTTTGAAAAAAGAGTGCTGATAGGGAGTTCGAGAGTATATTTAAATAATGTTTTTTGTTTTTTTGTGATAATAATAGAAAAAACAACCAAAAAAATAAATAAAGTAAATACAGGTCACGAGAGAAATTAAAAAAAAAAACCTCGTGAATTTTCAAGATAAAATGGATTGGGTTTAGAATGATTAATTTATTCGGTACAGAAATTTCAATTTTGTCCTTTGATTGAAATTGATAATATATTTTATTTTCATTTCTGCCCTTATACTTTTAATTTTTTATTTCAATCCCTTTATATTTGATTTTTATTTTGGCCCTTATACTTTTAATTTTTTATTTTAATCCCTTTATTTTTTTATATTTATGGAATAATCCCTATTTTTGTCCATGTATATATAAGTTTGCTCTTAGCTTTGATTTTTAATTTTTGTTATTTTCTTATTTCTTAATATGATATTTTTAAAAAAAATTTATTTTGTATCTATGATCATTTGAAAATTGATATTTATTTTTTCTCCCTTCGTTCTTTCTTTTATTTTTTTATTCTTTTTTGTTTTTATTTTTATTTTCACATCAAATGATTTTTTTTTCCTGATAATTTTTTATTTTATTTTTTTATTTGATTTTTTGTTAAAGTTTTTAAGATTTTTTTTAGTCTATCATTTATTTTATTTTTTTCATTATTAACACAACAACAACAACAACAACAACAACAACAACAATAATTTAATTGTTTTTCTTGTTTACTCTTTTATTAATATTTTTTAAGGTTTTTTTTTCTCGGGATAATTTGATAATTTTTATTGTTTTGACGGTAATAATAATGATAATTTTTATTTTTTTTATTTTTTTGTTTGATCTTTTGTTGAAGTTTTAGGGTTTTTTTAGTCTTTCATTATTAACATCATCATCATCATCATCATCATCATAATAATAATAATAATAATAATTTAATATTTTTTCTTGTGTACTCTTTTGTTAATTTTTTTTTGTTTTTTTTCTCGGGATAATTTGATAATTTTTATTGTTTTGACAGTAATAACAATAATAATTTTTATTTTTAATTTATTTTTTGTTTGATCTTTTGTTGAAGATTTTAGGGTTTTTTTAATCTTTCATTTTTTTTCCTTTCATTATTAACTCAATAATAATAATAATAATAATAATAATGATAATTGAATTATTTTTCTTGCTTACACTTTTGTTAATGTTTTTTAGGTTTTTTTCTCTGGATAATTTGATAATTTTTATTGTTTTGACAGTAATAATAATGATAATTTTTATTTTTATTTTATTTTTTATTTGAACTTTTGTTGAAGTTTTTATGATTTTTTTAGTCTTTCATTTATTTATTTATTTATTCTTTCATAATAATAATAATAATAATAATAATAATAATAATAATAATAATAATAATAATATTTTAATTGTTTTTCTTGCTTACTATTTTGTTTATGTTTTTTAGTTTTTGTTTCTCGGTATAATTTGATAATTTTTATTGTTTTGATAGTAATAGCAATAATAATTTTAGATGTTAAAACTCTGATGTTGCTATTGTTATAATAGGGTATATTAATCTATTTCATTATATTAAAGTTTGTATATGTAAATATTATATTTTAATTTTGATATAGCAAATCTTATAATTTTTTTTTTGCTTAAACCACGATGTAGGGTGGATATTTTTTTTTAATTTTCAAGTTAAATGATTTTTTTCAGCTAATAATTTTTATTTTTATTTTATCATATATTATAATTTTTTATTTGCTCTTTTATTAATGTATATATGCTTTTTTTAGTCTTTGATTTAATTTTGCCTTTTTTTATCGATAGCGCAACAACAACAACAACAACAACAACAACAATTTTTTTTTCTTATTTGTTTTTCTGTTAATTTTTTTTATTTTTTTCTCAGGGTAATTTAATAATTTTTATTATTTTAGCAATGATAATGATGATAATTTTAGATGTTAAGACTTCAATGTTATTGTTGTTATAATAGGGTATGCTCATCTGTTTTATTATATCAAATTTTACATGTATAAATATTCTATTTTAATCTCAACAGTTATAAAAATTATTTACTCGACCCGTGACATAGTGCAAACTAAGAAAATCACAAAGGTTGATGTAAATGTTGGAAAAAAACTATATTTTCTCATATTTTTTTTATTGAAAACCTTTCGAGGCAATTATCTATTTTCATCTTTTTGATGTTAAAGTTTCGATATTGTTGTTGCGGTAGTGTGTATTGATGTGTTGTATCATACCAAATGTTGCATGTGTAGATATTACATTTTATTTTTAAATTAGTAAAATCTATAAATTATTTGAAATCTAATAATTATAAAAATTATATGTTATTCATAACATAGTACAGGTAATCTAACTAGTTCATTACTATAGGCAAACGTTTTTAGTAAATGTTGATTTTTTATACACCATCAACGATCATCTTATTCTTCTTCTCTTTCCAAACTTATCGGTTCACCATTGAAACAAGAGAGTGATTTTGATTAGCTGGTTAATTACCGAACTAGACTCATTTTACCTTAACTAGACAATTATATATATATATTTTTAATTATTATTATTAATAGATTTGGAGTTTACATTGTCCTTCTGAGATGACCTCTCATCGTTTTGTAAAACGACAAGTCATCTCTTTCATAGAACCAAAGGAAGTAGATATACACTACTCGATCGCACCACTTTTCTCACGACATCATTTTCCACCTCTAATACTTATCTCTTTATTAAGCTACCAAGAACTAAAAGAGATCAGGGTTCTTAACATTAATATACACAGTAAGAATCATTGTTTTTCTAGATTTAAAATCATTGTGGATTAGAAGATTGAAATTATTATTTTACCCCCAATGCACAATTATTTTAGCCTTTAAGTCCAGGAATATTTTAGAGTTTTTACATATTTATACACAGTAAAATAACTATTATATCCTCTAATATTTTAAAAAAATTATTTTTAACATCAGTACATCAAAATAATCTAAAAATGTCAAAATATATTCATTTAAAAAAAAAAAACCAAACACGGATTTGACCGCAATACCAAACAGGCACTAAACAATCAAATGAAGGCTCGAAGGATCGAGTTTCTTTTCTAGCCTACTGCACCAGCCTGGTCAAGAAGTGGTGGAGGTATAATATAGCTAGGGAGGCCATGGCACCCCGATTTTCGACAGAATATTTGTTTTAATCCTAAATTTTTTAAAAAATAGGTTTGTTTCATATAAAATACGCATCCCTACCTCAAGGATTTATTTATTATTTTTTAACCATTATATGTTTAATTTATTTTCAAAAATATCCTAATATATTTTAATGAGCATTTCTACTTCTAGAAACCTAATGCAAGTATAATTTGAAGAGAGTGTGATGAGTTAATCCCATCTAATCATTGCTATAATATTTTAAAGGGTGATGAGAAACCTAATGCAAGTATAATTTTAAGAGAGTGTGATGAGTGTGATACAGTCAAAACTAGTTACTGACTGTCGTATGAAGGCCCACGTGCTTCCTGAAATGCGCATGTGTCGGAAACACTGAAGGCGCGTCCGACACCTGTTTTTTGTCGTCTATGGTGCTAATATCGTCGTTTCACTGTGCAAGAAATTCAAGAATACCATCTATGTCCCGTGAAAATTGCTAAACTACCCCCTATATGTTTATTCTTATTTTTTCGTTTAGGGGGCTAATTTCGTTGTTTCACTGTACAACAAATCCTGAAATATCATTCATATTCCCTGGAAAATTCAAAAATACCTCCTGTCTTGGGAGCTAAAAATTTTCGATCTTAAAATAAAATAGTAATTTTACTATAACAATGAATAGTAAACTAAGTTTGTATATACAGCAAAAGAGTCAGACAGTTTATTGTGTAGTTAATATATATTGATTCTTGGTTAGTTATACAACATGCATGCATGGTTTATTACATAACAAAATTAAAGGCACGATCTTAAGCACTTATTTACTCTGAGAATCTTGCAGGCGATCGAGTGAGAAAGAGAACATTCCAGATTCTTGTAGAAGATGGTAAGAAATTGGGAGGCAGGCAGGCAAAGATGATAGTTTTAGATTTAGGGGTTTGGTTAGTGGATGGATTTCTGCGAATGAAAGAACGCGACTTGGCAATCTACAGTGAGTAAAAAAGATAACGCGTTTGGAGTGGAAAAAAGAAGCCAATCCCTTCAACCTCTTCACGGCCAAGAAAGTGAGTTGGGACGATTTTCTAACAATCAATGGCCCCACCAGTACTTCTGTTGACTCGCCATTGACTCTATTGGTCAATAAAGAATCTCCATTCCAACACATCCAAGGCACAGGCAGACACACTCAGAGTCACCTGTACTAGCAGCAGCAGCAGTCATCAACCTCCTTTCTCTACCAGAGCAGACACTTGTCCTCTTGAGATCATCCACCAGCCCTTCTTCCCTCTCCCCCTTTTGGTTTCCGTTTTAGGAAGAGGAATGGACAACGATTTCTTATCAGGTTGGTCACTCAAATGTTTACCCTTCAAACTCCACAATTCGTTTTTGTTTATTGTTCTGATCATTTTTGTTTTGTTAGTCATGGCAAATCCAATAGCCTTACAGCAATTAATGGAATATGGATTCAAATTCGAGCCATCCGACGAAAAGTTATTTAGCAAGTATTTGGTTCCCAAAACCCGTGGTGATATTATGAAGGGCTTTCCCATGGAAGACGTTAACCTTTGCGAGCATGAGCCATGGGATCTTCCTGGTAATAACAATACTATCACTCGCAGTATTTTTGTGGTTGTTTTCTTTCATCTTATTATATCTGCCAGAATATTCTTTTATTTATTTCTCTTTGCAGGTAAATCCATTATAAATGTAGCTGGACAAGTAGCGTGGTATTTCTTCTGCCCTCGCGATCTTAGGGGAAAAGGTCACAGGAGAAAAACGAAGGCCGGAAACTGGAAACCGACCGGCAATCCAAAGTCAATCATGGCTGAGGGTACTGAAAATGAGATAGGGGTAATCAGGGCTTTGAGATTCTATCAACGAGAAGTGATTACTGGTTGGATGATATACGAATTTGACCTCATCTCCGAACCTACCCTGTTTGAAAAGGTACTCATTATTAAATGCCATGGATTGATGATGCAACAATGGGTTTGATGTATGAGGTGGGAAATTTTACTTCGTTTTTTGTGTTTTGACATTTGCAGGGGCAATATGTTCTCTGTAAATTGGAGTGTAACTCAGAAGGAGTGAAGAGCAAGAAACGTAAACGCAGCGACCGTATAGCTCCAGTCTCCCGTTCTGAAGATGAGCCTAGTCAGAGTATGGATTCTGATTCTGAAAATATAAACCCAATTGAGATGGCTGTAAATTCACCTTGTGATGAAAGTGGATTAAACCATCATGTGGGTTTGCATTTTGGAAATCAAAATTCAGGCGAGCTGATGAATAGCTCAGCTCGCCCATTTAGTGAGTTCAGCCACCATAGGACTTCCGAGTTTAGAAACCAGATCTCAAATAACCTCACGTCTGATTTAGCTCATGATGGAAGTGGGTCAAGCCACTCCACGGTTTTTAATCGTGAAAATCAATACTGGAATCAGCCTGCATTTGATTCTGCTTATAATGGAAGCGAAAGCCCTTATATTATGGCTTTCGATTCTGAAACTCAAACCCCGAATGAGCTGCTGGCAGCTGACTCGGCTTCTAATGTTGTCATTGAAAGTCGTTACATGACTTCCGATCTGGCAAATAAAAATCTATGCAATAGCATTTCTATATTAACTTGTGAGAATTCTTTGATGGCTTCTCGCGGTTCTGAAATCCAGGAACCACCCTTTCCCTTTCCACACGAAGGTGAAAGCGGTAATTCCATGGTGATGCCTTGTAGTTTTACAAACCAGTCAACCTATGATAAAAGTGAACCGAGTAGCCTAATATCTTTTGATTTTGACTATCAAAATCTAAGCAAGGAAATCGACATATCAGCCTTCGGTGAAGGTGTACGGAGTAATATCACAGCAACTCCTCCGGATTTTGTAAATCAAAATCCTTGTAAGAAGCCTGATATGTCAGCCCTTGAAGAAGTTTATTCGAGTTACTCTGAGTCCTTTTTCTCAGACAGTTATGTAGCTGATCTTGCGCTTGCAGAGGTAAGAACTAAATACCATGCATTGCAGATATTGTTTTTATTTCTTCTTCTGGGGTTTGAGGAGCAAACCCAGAGCTAATTCTTACTTACATGATACTTCCTGCAGTTAAGCCCTGGACTACAAGCAGAGATAGAAGGGTGTTTCGAGCATGAACCCAATATGCCGTTGACAGATGATAATTCAGCTTCTAATGTCAGTGAAAGTCATTATATGGCTTTAGATTGGGAAAATAAAAATCTATGCAATAACATTTCTATATTAACTTGTGAGAATTCTTTGATGGCTTCTCGCGGTTCTGAAATCCAAGAACCACCCTTTCCCTTTCCACCCAAAGGTGAAAGCGGTAATTCCATGGTGATGCCTTCTAGTATTATAAACCAGTCAACCTATGATAAAAGTGAACTGAGTAGCCTAATATCTTCTGATTTTGACTATCAAAATCTAAGCAAGGAAATCGACATATCAGCCTTCGATGAAGGTGTATGGAGTGATATCACAGCAACTCCTCCGGATTTTGTAAATCAAAATCCTTGTAAGAAGCCTGATATGTCAGCAGCCCTTGAAGAAGTTTATTCGAGTTACTTTGACTCCTTTTTCTCAGACAGTTATCTAGCCGATGTTGCGCTTCCATAGGTAAGAACTAAATACCATGCATTGCAGATTTATTTTTTGTTACTTCTTCTGGGGTTTGAGGAGCAAACCCAAAGCTTATTCTTACTTTACACGATACTTCCTGCAGGTAAGCCCTGGACTACAAGCAGAGATGGAAGGGTGTTTCGAGCAAGAAAACATCCCCAGCCCTGCACTCGTCCAGCTTCCTGCGTGCATGGAGGAAAACCACTCCTTCATGGGACTTTAATTTCCTATCTGCTATTTAACAAGAAAACTATCCATACTAAACAATCAATGGAGTTATTATATATGGTTTAAGAGGGCGACGACTAATGCTCCTCTGATATGATAACGAGGGTAACTTTTATAGCTCTAGCTAGTTGTTTTCATCCTTGCTCTACTTTATGGTGGACGCTACTTCGTCCAGTCTATGCAGCCTTAAGCTGCAATCCTCTAAATTATAGCGTGTGCTGTCCCGAATCTTCAGCTATATTCATAGAAAGATTCGAGTACTATTAGCAGAAGATACAACTTGTTCTCTGCGATCCTGATGCAACTGGTACCCGTCAAGTAGAAAGATATTGAATGGGTGCAAGTTGTACGTTTGTAAGCATAGTGACCCTGCTTTTTATTGTAACGCCTTCCTGGGTGTATGAAGGCGAGATTGTATCAAGAGCGAAAAGCTCCTATATATGGAACATGTATCTACGTATCTGTTTGTTTCAAATATGTTGAACACAACTTATGTTTAATTAATATGTTCAAGTTCCCTTTTCTTATCGTTGTTAATTGCTGGATTGCTAATGTAATGTGAATGCAGATCTGCGCTAGAATGAGGTGGTAACGTTAATGAGAGTTTAGAATGACAAGAGATCTATATTAATGCGTAGTAGTATGAACACTGGATAAATGTGATAGAGCTTTTCCGTCGACCTGGTGAATGACGACGATCCTCTCGTGATGGTTTATTGAGTGCTAGCTGGTTAGATGTACTGGTAGCATAATAGAAAGGATTTAAAGCCCCCTGCTAGCTTTCCACTTGTGAAAATTGCATCTGATCAGAAGTCAGTGGCAGTGCAAGCTTTCCTTGCAGCTTGTCATTAAACCTTAAAAAAGATTAGCTTCCTTTATTATTGAGATCAAGCATCAAGCATGAAATCCAGAACAGGAGTACCTAAGCTAAACAGGGGAAAATCCCAACTCTGAGAACAAGTGATCACAGGAAAGTGAACGTGGCAATGCAAGCTTTTAGCAGAATAACCAGGGAGCAAGCTGGGATGAATGGAGTTCTGCCGTGTCACTTGAAGCAATCGAATCAAATTTGTTGTTAGGAGAACAGTATGAATTCGGACAGGTGAAATAAACCTCATATGAACATACAATCTGCTCCGTGGGTGTCAAATGGAACCTATAAAGCCAGCCGGTAACTCACGAGGACAGGGGTGGGGGGTTTCGATGCCTGTTTCACACAATTTCATTTGTGCTCACAGATTTTGATCGCGTTCTACAGAAATCTGCACACGCTTTCTGTTATTATGCCTGGTTATTTAATTGACCGAAGACGACGTAAGGTTAGCAATCCCATAATTGAACAAGATTTTCAAAAAATATTCCTGACACGATTATTCTAGAGAATTCTGGAGGGGGGAAAGCGTACTCAAGAGCATGAAACATAACTTGCGAAGAAAGTCTTTTGCGCCTTCGTGGAATCTTGTTCTTGTCGTTAATTCCATGATGTAATAGGGACCAAGATTGTCAATACCGTTTCGGTTGCCGTTCCGGTTTTTCTATTGGAATGGAACGTTCCGGTTTCGGAGCGTTTCGGTGTGCCGTTTCGGGATTGTACTGTTCATATATATATATATATATATATATATATAATTAAAATTTTAATTTATCAAGTATAATTAAAATTCAAGATAAACTAACTTTAAATTATACAATACAAATATAAAATCAAACAAACTTAATCTCAAAATTAGAAACACAAAAATAGGTTAATCAAAATAATTTTAATCATAATCTCTATAAAAAAAAAAAGGCCGGAACGGAACCGAGACGTTCCGGCCGGAATTTGGCCGGAATTTAAACCGAGATGAAAACGACGCCGTTTTATTTCTGTTTTCTTAATGGAACGGAACGTTCCGGCCATTCCGGCCGGAACGGAACGGAATTAACAACTATGATTGGGACTCCCATTTGCTTTGAAAAAAGAGTGCTGATAGAGAGTTAGAGAGTATATTTAGATAATGTTTTTTTTTTTTGTGATAATAATAGAAAAAACAACCAGAAAAATAAATAAAGTAAATACAGATCATGAGAGAAATTAAAAAAAAAAACCTCATGAATTTTCAAGATAAAATGAAAAAAATATTTATTATAACAAACGCTAAAAGAGATCGGTGGTTACACTGTAGAGGTAGACTCTTTGTTACTATGGACTGGATATCTACTCCGGTGCTTCGCGTGTGTACGTGAGCTTCTTTTTTTTCCTCGTTAATGAATGGTGTATTAACGAATTTGCCCGCCGAAAATGACGAAAAAAAGGCGCTGGATTGAGGGGCTCTGTGGTCATTGCGCATTTCAGACTAACCCGTTCCGGTCCGCCGTGGTTTTTTTTCCTTCCAAAATTGGCTAAATACAGATGTAACCCTTAATAAGATAAAATTGATGACTTGGGCACAGAGACATACCGGTAATTAACCATATTTTTTTATTATTTATTTCGGTATACTGTCAGTGCGTGCGGAGCACGTGACCGACAGTTTTCTGCCTCATGCCCTGTTTAGGTGGCACGTAAGGGGTCATACAGTGAGCAGAGATGGGCTACTGGCATTGCATTAGATGCGTCTTTGCGTGATCTTCCTCCCAGTGCAGCGCGTTTCAGCAAAAGATGGTCGTGGACGCGGACTTGGCCGGTTAAAGCCGCTGGCCACATTTCTCTCTCTCTGGCACATAAAAGTGCAGGAGAGTCCCCCAGTTTTGGGTCCTTTTCACTTTGGTCCCTCGACTTTTAATTTTATGCATGGTCCTGATTTTTGTTATTAAAGTTTTGATTTAGTTCGATTGGGTCATTTGATTGAAATTAATTCAATGTTAATGTTTAACTTCGGTTCTTCTTCTTTTAATTTCCGGATTGGGTTTAGAAAGATTAATTTATTCGGTACAACAATTTCAATTTTTTCTTTTGATTGAAATTGATAATATATTTTATTTTCATTTCGGCCCTTATACTTTTAATTTTTTATTTTAATCCCTTTATTCTTTATATTTATAGAATAATCCCTACTTTTGTCCATGTCTATATAAGTGTGCTCTTAGCTTTGATTTTTAATTTTTGCTATTTTCTTACTTGTTGAGGTGATATTTATTCCAAATAAACTAGCTCTTAAATTTTATTTTGTATAGATGATCATTTGAAAATTGATATTTGTGTTTTTCTCTCCCTTTGTTCTTTCTTTTAGTTTTTTATTCGTTTTTTTATACGTTAAATAACATTTTTTTTACCCTATAATTTTTATTTTATTTTTTCTGTTTGATCTTTTGTTAAAGTTTTTAAGATTTTTTTTAGTCTATCATTTATTTTATTTTTTTCATTATTAACACAACAACAACAACAACAACAACAACAACAACAACAACAACAACAACAATAATTTAATTGTTTTTCTTGTTTACTCTTTTATTAATATTTTTTAGGGTTTTTTTTTCTCGGGATAGTTTGATAATTTTTATTGTTTTGACGGTAATAATAATGATAATTTTTGTTTTTTGTTTTTTTTGTTTGATCTTTTGTTGAAATTTTAGGGTTTTTTAGTCTTTCATTGTTAACATAATAATAATAATAATAATAATAATAATAATATTTTTTCTTGTGTATTCTTTTGTTAATGTTTTTTCGGGTTTTTTTCTCGGGATAATTTGATAATTTTTATTGTTTTGACAGTAATAACAATGATAATTTTTATTTTTGTTTTATTTTTTAGTTTGATCTTTTGTTGAAGTTTTTAGGGTTTTTTTAGTCTTTTATTTTTTTTTCCTTTCATTATTAACTCAATAATAATAATAGTAATAATAGTAATAATAATAATAATAATTTAATTATTTTTCTTGCTTACTCTTTTGTTAATGTTTTTTAGGTTTTTTTTCTCGTGATAATTTGATAATTTTTATTGTTTTGATAGTAATAATAATGATAATTTTTATTTTTATTTTATTTTTTTGTTTGATCTTTTGCTGAAGTTTTTATGATTTTTTTAGTCTTTCATTTATTTATTTAATAATAATAAGAATAATAATAGTATTTTAATTGTTTTTCTTACTTACTATTTTGTTTATGTTTTTTAGTTTTTGTTTCTCGGTATAATTTGATAATTTTTATTGTTTTGATAGTAATAGAAATAATAATTTTAGATGTTAAGACTCTGATGTTGCTATTGTTATAATAGGGTATGTTAATCTATTTCATTATATTAAAGTTTGCATATGTAAATATTATATTTTAATTTTGATCTAGCAAATCTTATAAAATTTTTTTGCTTAACCCACGATGTAGGGTGGATAATTTTTTTAATTTTCAAGTTAAATGATTTTTTTCAGCTAATAATTTTTTTTATCATATATTATAATTTTTTATTTGCTCTTTTATTAATGTTTATATGCTTTTTTTAGTCTTTGATTTAATTTTACCTTTTTTATTGTTAGCGCAACAACAACAACAACAACAACAATAATAATTTTTTTTTCTTATTTGCTTTTCTGTTTATTTTTTTTATTTTTTTCTCAGGGTAATTTAATAATTTTTATTATTTTGGAAATGATAATGATGATAATTTTAGATGTTAAGACTTTAATGTTATTGTTGTTATAATAGGGTATGCTCATCTGTTTTATTATATCAAATTTTACATGTATAAATATTCTATTTTAATCTCAACAGTTATAAAAATTATTTACTCGACCCGCGACGTAGTGCAAACTGAGAACATCACAAAGGTTGATGTAAATATTGGAAAAAAACTATATTTTCCCATATTTTTTATTGAAAACCTTTCGAGGCAATTATCTATTTCCGTCTCTTTGATGTTAAAGTTTCGATATTGTTGTTGCGGTAGTGTGTATTGATGTGTTGTATCATATCAAACGTTGCATGTGTAGATATTATATTTTATTTTTAAATTAGTAAAATTTATAAATTATTTGAAATGCAATAATTATAAAAATTATATATTGTCCGTAACATAATGCGAGCAATCTAACTAGTTCATTACTATAGGCAAGCATTTTTAGTAAATGTTGATTTTTTATACACCATCAACGATCAACTTATTCTTCTTCTCTTTCCAAACTTATCGGTTCACCATTGAAACTAGAGAGTGATTTTGATTAGCTGGTTAATTGCCGAACTAGACTCATTTTATCTTAACTAGACAATTATATATATTTTTTAATTATTATTATTAATAGATTTGGACTTTACATTGTCCTTCTCAGATGACCTCTCATCGCTTTGTAAAACGACATTTCATCTCTTTCATATAACAAAAGAAAGTAGATATATACTACTCGATCGCACTACCTTTTTCACAACATAATTTACCACCTCTAACACTTATCTCTCTACTAAGCTACTAAAAAGGAAACTGAATTCCAGGAATTCAGTTTCCTTATTTTCCAATGTTTGTTTCACAACCGGAAAGTTAGTCAAAGAAAAGTTAATTCCTTAACTTTCTGATCAACAAAGAATTTGAAAGAACCCGCAGAAAAGTGTTTTCCTTTCCTTATCAAAAGGAAAACACTTTCCATAAAACACATCTTCTCCTCTCTGTGTCCGAAGAAGATGACAGTGCTTGTTTCACCTTCACGACGAAGAAGATGACTCTGCATGCAACTCTGTGTGTGTGTGTGTGTGTGTGTGTGTGTGTGTGTGTGTGTCTATCTGTCTCTCTCTCTCTCTCTCTCTCTCTGCCCAAAATAGAATAGCCATGGAAGCCGAGAGCTTTCAACGCTGCCTCCGGCCACCACAGGCCACCATTTACGATGAAACCACCACAGGAAGAACCACCTCGGCCTCCTTTACCCGTCGGTATCCTCCGTTGAAGCTCTCGTCGTGGTCGGTGAACAGTACCGCCACCTTCCAACGCCGCCTCCGGCCACCATATGCCACCATTTCAAACACCACCATCACAAGAAGAACCATCTCGGCATTCTCTACTCGTAGGTATCGGCCGTTCACCCTCTCATCATAGTCGGTCATGTTACTGTTCACGTGAACAGTAACATGACAGAATAAATTCTTGAGAGAACGACGGGTGCAACGCACCGTTTTTGCGTTTTGAGCGTTTTATAAACTGTTGGGCTGGACTGGGCTGATCCCGGCCCAGCCCAAATCCAACAGAGTTGGGCCCATTTGGCCCATATTGGTTGGGTCAGCCCATTTAGTTTGGGACAGGCCCATTCCAATTTTTTTTTAATTTTTTTTAATATATATATATATATACACATATATATAGATAAAAATCCGTTCTGATGAAAAACAATGACGTGTAACTTCGTTGTACTCCACAACTCTGTTATTTTTCGATTGATTATGAATTAACAACTTGCAACTGGATTTGACATTGTAATTATATCCTTACAACTGGATCGCAAATATTTATTTCTTGATGTTTATTTGATAGATATTAAAGGGATAATTGCCTTTACCCATAAAAAAAATATTTATCCAAAATACTCATCAAAATATTTTTGTATCTATTTATCTTTTAAAAAATACTTCATACCAAAAAAAAAAAAACCCAAATATATAACTCTTAACATAAACTAATTTGGCTTTCTTCATATGAAAAAAAAAACTTATTTTAAGCTTTTAAAATTGACAAAAATATATATTAATAAGTTTTACTTAAAAAATATTTCACAAACTTATTTCTCTATAATATGATATGATATATATTGTTATATTTTATAAAATAAGCTATGTATGAATATAGGATATAATAAAAAAATTCATCATTATACTTTTTAGATTTCATTTTTTTATTTTAAGTGATTAAATATTTTATATTAAATATTTTATATATATGAGATAAACTTGAAAAAAAATTAATTTATTAATAAATTATTTTCCAGTTCATTTTCCATAACACAAACAAACACTGGAAAGTGTTTTCCACTTTATTTTCCATAACACTGTCAAACATCGAAATTCACTTTCCAGGAATTCACTTTCCAAAAGGAAACCACTTTCCAGAAACAAATGGGGCGTAAAAGAGATCAGGGTTCTTAACATTAATATACAGTAAAAATTATTATTCTTTTAGATTTACAATTATTGTGGATTAGAAGATTGAAATTACTATTTTACACCCAATGCACAATTATTTTAGCCTTAGGTCCAGGAATATTTTAGAGTTTTTATATATTTGCGCACAGTAAAATAACCATTATATCCTCTAATATTTTCACATCTATCGTGAACAGTAACATAAATGTGCAAATACTGATATGCTCATATAAAAGATAAAATATAAAAATTAGTTGTAGGGGTGTTAAGGTAATTGACTATTTTTTAAATATTAATCTACTCTAGAATGAACAGTAACATTATGTGTAAATAATTATATGTCCCTGTAAAAGATAAAAATCAAGAATTAGTTGTAGGGGTGTTTGGGTAATTTACTATTTTTAACATAATATTTTCGGCAGAATACTGCAAGCTCATCCATCGAATGTGCCGGTGGTTTTTGGCCTTATATCCCCTTTGGGTGGTGCATGCGGTCATTAAGGTGATGAAAAATGACCATTTGGCATGTTACCAGATGCGCCTCCATCTCCTTCACCTTATGATGGCGCTTGTTGTGTTCCAAGGTCGTCTGAAACGTGCCGATTGGCGATTGAAAGTTCCTCCCCTTTACTCTCTCTTGCAACTAAAAATACTCAGTAGTCCCGGGTGCTGTTGATGTTTTCATTTTAGTCCCTTATCTTGTGATTGTGTTGTATGATCTTAATATTTATTATAAAAGTTTTGATTTGTTTCAATTCTGTTCTTAGATGGAAATTGATTATATATTGTAGTTTTATTTCGGTCTTTAATCTTTTAATTTCCGGATTGGTATAAAATCTTGAATATATTTGGTCTCAAAGTTCTATTTTGTTTTAATTTTATCCTTCAATTGAAATTGATTATATATTTTAGTTTCATTTATGTCTTCAAGCTTTTAATTTTCGGTTTGGTTTGAAGTTCTTTAATATTTTCAGCATCAAAGTTTAGATTTGTTTCAATCATGTCATTTAGATTAAATTTATTATATATTTGTTTTTCATGTCGGCCCTTATATTTTTTAATTTTTGATTTATTTTAAATCCTTTATTTTTTTATATATTTTTTTGAAATGATTGCTATTTTGTCCATGCTTATATGTACATGTTGTTAGTTTTTATTTTTTATTTTTATTATTTTCTCTGTTATTAAGGATGTTTTTTTAATTTAATATTTTAATTTTAATTTGTGCTGGTGATCATTTGAATATTGATATTTATTATTTTTTCCTCTTTTTTTAATGTCACTGTTCTAATATCACATAACATAAAATACAAAGAATAAATCTTAAAAAATAAAAACAAATACTTTTTTTTATAACAATAATGATAGTGACAATGATAGTATTGTTATTGATAATTAGAATATTACTTATTTGTAATAATGTTCATAATAGTAGTAATAATAATTATGACAATTTAGCAATCATAATAGTATCAATGAGAATAATAGTCAAAATAATTCATTGGTCAATGTTATTTTTGTGAAAAAAAAATTAAATTTGAGGTTTTTTTTATGTATGATATTTCAGATCTCATATCATGTAAAAAAAATATGAAGCCATAGATAGACAAGATAAATAGAAAATTATATTAAATTATCTATAATACATATAAAAAATTACCCTGCATTTCAACACACGGCCGGTATCAAAAATTTTAAAATGTACCAAAATGTGGTTATTCTTAATATATATTGTTCCTGAGAAGTTTTTTTTGTTTTTTTTAATTTCTCTACGGGCTGTCTTTTATAAAATAAATCATGAGAAAATCATTAGATATTTGTTTGCCTGTGCCATGAGAAAATATATATTGATTCTTGGCTAGTTATACAGCATGCATGCATGGTGTATTACATAACCAGATTAAAGGCACGATCTTAAGCACTTATTTACTCCGAGAGTCAAGCAGGCGATCGAGTGAGAAAGAGAACATTCCAGATTCTTGAAGAAGATGGTAAGAAATTGGGAAGGAAGGCAGGCAGCGATGATAGTTTTAGTTTTAGGCGGTTTTGATTGGTGGATGGATTTCTGCGAATGAAAGGACGCGACTTGGCAATCCATTACAGTGAGTAAAAAAGATAACGCGTTCGGAGTGGGAAAAAGAAGCCAATCCCTCCAACCTCTTCGCGGCCAAGAAAGTGAGTAGGGACGATTTTCTAACAATCAATGCCCCCACCAGTACTTTTGTGGTCTCGCCATTGACTCTATTGGTCAATAAAGAATCTCCATTCCAATACATACAAGGCACAGGCAGACACACTCAGAGTCACCTGTACTAGCAGCAGCAGCAGCAGTCATCAACCTCCTTTCTCTAACCAGAGCAGACACTTGTCCTCTTGAGATCATCCACCAGCCCTTCTTCCCTCTCCCCCTTCTGGTTTCCGTTTTAGGAAGAGGAATGGACAGCGATTTCTTATCAGGTTGGTCACTCAAATGTTTACCCTTCAAACTCCACAATTCGTTTTTGTTTATTGTTCTGATCATTTTTGTTTTGTTAGTCATGGCAAATCCAATAGCCTTACTGCTATTAATGGAATATGGATTCAAATTCCAGCCATCCGTCGAGGAGTGTTTTAGCAAGTATTTGGTTCCCAAAACCCGTGGTGATATTATGGAAGGCTTTCCCATGGAAGACGTTAACCTTTGCGAACATGAGCCACGGAATCTTCCCGGTAATAACAATACTATTACTAGCAGTTTTTTCTTGTTTGTTTTCTTTCATCTTATTATATCTGTCAGAATATCTTCTTATTAATGCAGTTTCTTTTATTTATTTATTTCAATGTTCTTGCAGAATATTTCTTTTGCCCTCGCGATCATAGGGGAAAAGTTCAAAGCAGAAAAACAAAGACCGGACGCTGGAAACAGACCTGCAAAGCAAAGTCAATAATGGCTGAGGGTACTGAAAAAGAGATAGGGGTAATGAGGACTTTGAGATTCTATGAAGGAGAAGTGACGACTGATTGGATGATATACGAATTTGACCTCATCTCCGAACGTAGCCTGTTTCAAAAGGTACTAATTAAATGCCATGGATTGATGATGCAACACTGGTTTTGATGTGTGATGTGGGAAATTTTACTTCATTTTTTGTGTTTTGACATTTGCAGGGGCAATATGTTCTATGTAAATTGGAGTGTAACTCAGAAGGAGTGAAGAGCAAGAAACGTAAACGCAGTCACCGTATAGCTCCAGTCTCCCGTTCTGAAGTTGAGCCTAGGCAGAGTATGGATTCTGATTCTGAAAATATAAACCCAAGTGAGATGGCTGTCAATTCACCTTGTGATGAAAGTGGATTAAGCCATCATGTGGGTTTGCAATTTGGAAATCAAAATTCAGGCGAGCTGATGAATAGCTCAGCTCGCCAATTTAGTGAGTCCAGCCATCATAGGACTTCCGAGTTTAGAAACCAGATCTCAAATAACCTCATGTCTGATTTAGCTCATGATGGAAGTGGGTCAAGCCACTCCACGGTTTTTAATCGTGAAAATCAATACTGGAATCAGCCTCCAGTTGATTCTGCTTATAATGGAAGCGGAAGCCCTTATATCATGGCTTTCGATTCTGAAACTCAAACCCCAAATGAGCTGCCGGCAGCTGACTCGGCTTATAATGTCAGCAGAAAGCTTTGCATGGCTTTTGACCTGGCAAATCAAAACCCGAATGGGCTGCTGACAGCTGATTCAGCTTCTAATTTTGTCAGTGAAAGTCGTTACATGCCTCTCGATCTGGCAAATCAAAACCCCAACGTGCTGCTGACAGATGATAATGTTGCTTCTAATGTCAGTGAAAGTCATTATATGGCTTTAGATTGGGAAAATAAAAATCTATGCAATAGCATATCTATATTAACTTGTGAGAATTCTTGGATGGCTTCTCGCGGTTCTGAAATCCAAGAACCACCCTTTCCCTTTCCACCCGGAGGTGAAAGCGGTAATTCCATGGTGATGCCTTGTAGTTTTATAAACCAGTCAACCTATGATAAAAGTGAGCCGAGAATATCTTTTGATTTTGACCATCAAAATCTAAGCAAGGAAAACGAGATATCAGCCTTCGGTGAAGGTGTATGGAGCAATACCACAGCAACTCCTCCGGATTTTGGAAATCAAAATCCTTGTAAGAAGCCTGATATGTCAGCCCTTGAAGAAATTTATTCGAGTTACCCTGAGTCCTTTTTCTCAGGCCATTATGTTGCTGATCTTGCGCTTCCAGGGGTAAGAACTAAATACCATGCATTGCAGATATTGTTTTTACTTCTTCTGGGGTTTGAGGAGCAAACCCAAAGCTTATTCTTACTTTACATGATACTTCCTGCAGTTAAGCCCTGGAATAGAAGCAGAGACAGAAGGGTGTTTCGAGCAAGAACCCAACCCTGCACTCGTCCAGCTTCCTGCATGCATGGAGGAAAACCACTCCTTCATGGGACTTTAATTTCCTATCTACTATTTAACAAGAAAACTATCCATACTAAACAATCAATGGAGTTATTATATATGGTTTAAGAGGGCGACGACTAATGCTCCTCTGATATGGTAACGAGGGTAACTTTTGTCGCTCTAGCTAGTTGTTTTCATCCGTGCTCTACTTTATGGTGGACGCTACTTCGTCCAGTCTATGCAGCCTTAATCTGCAATACTCTAAATTACAGCTTGTGCTGACCCGAATCTTCAGCTATATTCATATAAAGATTGTTCTCTGCGATCCTGATGCAACTGGTACCCGTCAAGTAGAAAGATATTGAATGGGTGCAAGTTGTACGTTTGTAAGCATAGTGACCCTGCTTTTTATTGTAACGCCTTGCTGGGTGTATGAAGGCGAGATTGTATCAAGAGCGAAAAGCTCCTATATATGGAACATGTATCTACGTATCAGTTTGTTTCAAATATGTTGAGCAAAACTTATGTTTAATTAATATGTTCAAGTTCTCTTTTCTTATCTTTGTTAATTTCTGGATTTCTAATGTGAATTCAGATCTGAACTAGAATGAGGTGGTAACGTTAATGAGAGTTTAGAATGACAAGAGATCTATATTAATGTACATAGTACTATGAACACTGGATAAATGTGATACAGCTTTACCGTCGACCTGGTGAACGACGACGATCCTCTGGTGATGGTTTATTGAGTGCTAGCTGGTTAGATGTACTAGTAACATACTAGCTTGTCATTAAATCTTAAAAAAGATTAGCTTCCTTTATTATTGAGATCAAGCATCAAGCATGAAATCCAGGACAGGGGTACCTAAGCTAAGCAGGGGAAAATCCCAACTCTGAGAACCAGTAATCATAGGAAACTAAACGTAGCAACGCATGCTTTTAGCAGAATAACCAGGGACCAAGCTGGAATGAATGGAGTTTCTGCCGTGTCACTATAAGCAATCAAATCAAATTTGTTTGTAGGAGAACAGTATGAAATCTGACAGGTGAAATAAACCTCTAATTGACATACAATCTACTCTGTTGGTGTCAAATGGAACCCATAAAGCCAGCTGGTAACTCACCAGGACAGGGGCGGGGGATTTCGATGCCTGTTTCACAAAATTTCATTTGTGCTCACAGATTTTGATCACAATCTACAAAAATCTGCACAAGCTTTCTTTTTGCACGCCTGGTTATATATATGACCGAATACAACGTCATGGTAAGGTTAACAATCCCGTAATTTAGCAATATTTCTGAAAACATATTCCTGAAGACGAGAATTCTTGGGGAGGTGGGGGTGGCGCGTAAGAGAGCACTCAAGAGGAAGTAGCATAACTTGTCAAGAAAGTGACTGTGCCTTCGTGGAATCTTGTTTCCTATCGTTAATTCCTTGATGAGTGTTGATAGTAAGTTAGAGAGTATAATTAATTAATTAATCTTTCTTTTAATTTTAATGGAAGTAAAAGTGAGTAAAAGGAGACTAAGCTAATTATTGCTTTCTCCATGATAATTAATGAAGCTTCAAACCTCAATTTAGGCTGTTAGTTAAATCCTCTTATCCTGTCTTAAAACACATAACATCCAAGAATAAACATGACATGGGAACTGTTAGAAAATTTCAATAAACATTTACAAAGAATGTTTGGATGGTGAGTTTTTATTATTTGATATCAATTTCTTTCATATTTGTAGGCTAAGATTTTACTGAAATAAATTATTTTCCAATATAAATTTTATAACACAGAATATTTACACGTCTAAAATCACTTCTCTGTCCATAATTATAAACCTGTTCATATTTATTGAATCTGTCCTGAATTTTTATTTTGTTTAAAACCTAAAAAGTCTTGGTTAGATTTTTGCAAAGTAGGTCCCACTTAACTTAATCGATCAGTCAGTGTAACTTATACGAGGATGCTTGGCTGACTGGGCTGTGGAAGCACATGATTGCGCCTATAAATACTCACAGAAACGCACCACACCTTGTTCATCACCTTCTTACACTTTTGCTAGGTCAGTGCATCACTGCTCCATTGCCTTCCTTTTCTTAGTTAGTTTAGATGATCTGATCTTGTGTCTTTGCTTAGATTGTGTGAGTTGTCATTAACTTTTGCTGCTTCTTTTTTAATTATTTTTCTCGCAGATCCAAACAAACAAACCGAGTGACAGATGACAAGCTCAGCAGTCCCTTTTCCATCTGCCCCGAAAGGCTTTGGATTCCATCCAACCGATGAAGAATTAATCAACCATTTCCTGAAGTTAAAAATGATCGGTGGCTGTGATCACGAAGTCGCCATAATAGCTGAAGTTAATGTGTGCAATTCTGAACCTTGGGAACTGCCTGGTACTATTTTAACATTCGCATGTGTTTCTTTGTTCATTATTTTTTCTGATTAATCAAGAAATTACCATGTTGATTATGTAGGGCTTTCAGAAATTCAGTCGAATGATACAGTGTGGTACTTCTTTTCTCCTAGAAATTACAAGTACTCCAATCGTAAGCAGGCTAACAGGACTACTAAGGCAGGATACTGGAAAGTCACTGGTAACGATCGCATAATCAGGGCTGCGAGAACAGGGGAGCAAATTGGTAAGAAAAAGTCACTGGTTTTCTACAGCGGTCGAGTTCCTAATGGAGTCAGGACCAATTGGATTATGCATGAATATAATCCGACTTTCAACTTCCATAACCAGGTGCTGTTCCCTTTGAAAGTGATTATACATACATTCATTTTCCGTAAAGTTCATTGATATCATCAACTCATTTCAGATCTTAGGACCTGCCTTTTCTTCTCTACTTGGTTTATGTTTTTTGGTCAACTTTGTGCAGAGGGACTTTGTTCTCTGCAAACTGAAGAGAAATTCAGATGATGAGCTACCATGTGAAGAAGGTGGATCAAGTTCTAATGTGGCTTCTGATTTTCCAAACAATGTGACTGAGGTTTGAAGTAGCATGAACTACACGCAGTTTATAGTTTCAAGTTGTTCTATTAAGCATATCAAGAACTTACATTTCTTTTAATGATTACTTCCATAGGAAGATCAACTGGAAGCTTTCCTCGGAGTTGATGAAGGACATTATAATTGAACTCTGCCCAATAGCTTGCAAACGGGATTGTGTACTGAGAAAATCCTCCACCGACAACAAGTTTTCGATCATCCATGTCTGTCAACCTTTGCTATACATTACTGTAGCCAATTTTATGTCCTTCAATAAGTTACTATTTTGTTTCTTGATATTATGTGTGTGTCAAACGTTGGACTCATCAGAGTTCATATGTATTCTGTGTAGCTGATAAGCCACAGGAACAAATTACCTCTAGTTGTTCTTTATGATGTTTCTCGATTGTTGTTTTGTCAGAGTGGAATTTTTATGCGTTTGAAGTATGTTCAGCTAAGTGACTTGTTTATGACTTTGCGTTGCCTGTATAATTATTTCTAGCTACTGAGATGTTTAAGAAACGAGGGGGAAATAAAAACGGCGTATCCACGGCCTCTTGAATTGCAATCAAACGGTATAGTCCTGATAAATGTAAATCGTATCCTTTGCCAACCTATTCTATAAGGTTGACCTCCGATTCAACCAGGCAACCTATTCTCAAAGTGTTTTACGGTATCAGAGCCCGTTGTTTCCTAGTGTTTTTAATATCTCTAAAATGGCGACAAACACAACAGCAGCAGATACTCGTTCAATGAGTGGCTGTCTTCAGTATATGAAGTCACTCTCAGATCCTCTTTGTTTCTACTGGCCATCCTCTCTGATGAACATGTTGTGTCTCAAACTCTTGTTTATCTAACAACCGTATGCTCTGATGTGATAGCACTGATGTCTGCTCGGAAACCTCTCCCCACGTTTTCAGTATAACGGAGGTCGTTTTCATCCATCTCAGGTTGTTTATTCTAATCGTTGTATTGGCAGGAAGTATAGCTCCTATTATTCTGGTCAGCGAGGTCACTGTCACGACCCGATTTCCGGATCCGTGACCGGCACATAGATATGGTTCCCTTCCAAGGTTCCACACCTATGCGAACCCAAACTTACACACAAACTCAACATTCATATTCAGAGTTCAACGCAACGGAAATATCAAAGTAAACTTTATAACATAATTCAATTGTCTTTATACAAGAGTTGATTACATACTGTTATAATTGTGGAGCACTAACTAGACATATGAACAAAATGTCAATTACAACCAAAATAGCAGGTTCCAAGAGTAGGGCAAAAATGACCTGCTAGCAAGCTACAAGCCTGAAAATAATAAATAATGAGGGGGTGAGTTCAACAACTCAGTGAGTAGATAATATCCAATATACACATACGAGATAATATAGCAAAGAGTAATACATTATCGAATCGGCTTTATGATTTTACAAGAGGGTTTCTTAAATAGGTCATAACAAGAATTTAATAGGTAAAGCTCGTCAGAAAATCAAAATGCAATGAGCATGAGGCTCCGTACTGTGGGATGATCAGTCAGATACGATGTGCACAAAGGCTAACACTACCCTGTTATCATAGGTATTCTAACTGACATACCGTAGGTATACATATATCATAATCAAACAAATATTCATATCTCAAGGCTCAACTCATGGCATCAATCAAATGAGGAGCTATCAATCCACAATCATATATTGGCTCATATCAAGAATGTATATTCAACAATTGATTATGCTTTATTGTATCAAGAATCGTAATCAATGTATATATTATCAAGAAGCATAATCCAAATACTAGCAAATCAAATATTTAAAATATTTCCCAAGCATATTAAATATTATCCACTCACCTGACTCAAAAGTGATCGAAATTCAAAAAGTAGAATACTAACGGAATCCTACTGACGTACCGCTGGCAGAATATCAGGATTATCTGAACATATAAAAGAAATATATTCAAAAATGACTCAAAGACGTAAAATACTTTTAATAACATATCTAAGAGTTCACCTCATAATCCTATATGTTTTTGAATCAAACTACCCATTCTTCCGCAAAAACCTAAAAGCAAAGGTTTCTTCCGAAATCTAATTCAAATTACACAATTCATAAAATTGATAATAATTCATCTAATAAGCCTCAATTATCCATCAAACCAATATGAAATACTTATATTTCATCTAAGGACCGTTTTGTAATTTTCTTATATTTTTAGGATTAAATTGTAATTTTTACCAAATTGAAGGACTAAATTGAACACTTCATAAATTCATAATTATACTAAAATATTGTCCATAATTCAAGCTCAATTCTGTCCAGAATCTCCAATTTTACTCCAGGGACCAAACTGGAATTTTTTCAAAGTTCAGGGACTAAATTGTAATTTTCCAAAGTTCGGGGACTAAACTGAAATTTCACCAAAAAGGACCAAAATGAATTTTCGTCATCTTCAACCTCCAGCCCTTAATTTCCAGCAAGGGATTTTCGAAATTTCTCAACATTATTTCATCATTTATCAACATTTTCTTACACCAAACACATCAATAACTTCAAAATCATCTACAATCAAACTAATTAAACCATTACCCAACACATTCAACCCTTAAAATCTCTCTTAATTCATCAATCAAACCCAAATAAAATCTTCAAACCCTAACAATCAATCCAAACAAAAATCATAACTACTAACTACATTTATACATATTAAAACATACAAATTACCTTAACCACTATTTCTCCTTCTTCTTTTCTACTCCTCTTCTCTTTCCCCTCTTTTCTCCTCTTCTTCTTCTTTCTTTCTCTCTTCCCGATTCTCTCTCTCAAATTTTCAGATTACTTCCTTTTCTTTTCTTTTCTTTTCTTTTCTTTTCTATTTATATTTAATAGCTTGTACAATTACTACAACACCCTTAACCTAATTCTAAGCCACTAAGGGCATTCATGTATTTTCCTTTTGTTTTAAATTTCAAAACACTACAATCTCCCCACCTTATAAAAGTTTCGTCCTCGAAACTAAATAAATTTTTGAATACGTACCGAGATTATCAAAAAGATGAGGGTATTCCTCACGCATCTTATCCTCAAGTTCCCATGTTGCTTTTTTAATTGAATGACCTTTCCACTTCACCTTCACCGAAGCTATATCCTTCGACCTAAGTTTTCTCACTTGTCGATCCACTATAGCTTCTGGTTGCACCACATAAGTCACATCATCTCTTAATTCAACTGGATGAACCTCTAACACATGAGAAGGATCTGACATATACTTCCGTAGCATAGAAACATGAAATACAGGATGTATAGCCGACAAATTTGGTGGCAAGGCCAACCTATAAGCAACTGCTCCAATTCTCTCCAAAATCTCATACGGCCCAATAAATCGAGGACTTAGCTTGCCTTTCCTTCCAAACCTGAATACTCCTTTGGTCGGTGAGACCTTTAAGAACACACAATCACCCACTGAAAACTCTAAGTCACGCCTCCTTTTATCCGCGTAACTTTTCTGTCTACTTTGGTCTGAAGCTTCCTTTTGATCACCTCTATCTTCTCTGAGGTAATTTGAATCAACTCTGGTCCCATTAGCCTTTTCTCACCAACCTCAAACCAACAAACTGGTGATCTACATTTTCGTCCATACAAAGCCTCATAAGGTGCCATCTCTATATTAGCCTGATAACTGTTGTTGTAAGCAAATTCCACTAATGATAGGAACTTACTCCAACCAACCCCAAAATCCATAACACAAGCTCTTAACATATCCTCCAAAATTTGAATAGTCCTTTCAGACTGACCATCAGTTTGAGGGTGAAAAGTTGTGCTCAAATGCACTTTAGTACCCATCGCTTCTTGAAACTTCACCCAAAATCGCAATGTGAATTGTGGACCTCTATCTAAAATTATCAAGATTGGCACTCCATGCAATCGTACAATCTCGCTAATAAATAATTCTGCTAACTTCGCATAACCATAAGTAATCGTAACTGGTAGGAAATGGGCTAATTTTGTCAATCTATCAACAATCACCCATATCGAATCATAACCCTCCTGACTCCTAGGCAATCCTGTCACGAAGTCCACTGTGATCCTTTCCCACTTCCATTCTGGTATCAATAATGGTTGTAGCAATCCGAGAGGTTTCTGATGTTCAACTTTTACCCTTTGACAAGTCAAACATCTAGAAACAAAGTCTGCTACATCAGCCTTCATCCTATTCCACTAATAGCACACCTTAAGATCTTTATACATCTTGGTGGAGCCCGGATGCACTGTATAAACTGTCTGATGTGCCTCTGTCATCAGTTCTCTCTTCAGATCATCAATATCAGGTACACAAAGTCTATTCCCAAATCTCAACACATCATCATCACCAATCACAAAACCTGCAGTTTTACCCTGCTCAACCTCACTTCTAATCTTGAGTAGTGAATCATCTTTCTTCTAAGATGCCTTTATCCTCTCAAACAAGTCTGATTTAACTTGAAAGTGAGCAATCATTGCTCTATCTTTGCTAAGGTTAAATTTAACTCCTTCATCCACTAACCCATGCAACTCTCTAATCAAAGGCCTCCGTACCTCTTGAATATGAGCTAGGCTCCCTGATGATTTCCTACTCAAAGCATCGGCAACTACATTTGCCTTCCCTGGGTGATACTGTATGGTACAATCATAATCTTTTAGCAATTCCATCCATCTCCTTTGCCTCATATTCAGATCTCTCTGCTGAAAAATATACTTCAAACTTTTATGATCTGTAAAGATCTCACACGTTTCTCCATATAGGTAATGCCTCCAAATCTTCAAAGCAAAGACTATCATCTCTAAATCATGTGTAGGGTAGTTCTGTTCATGCTTTTTCAACTGCCGCGAAGCATAAGCAATAACCTTGCCATTTTGCATCAAAACACATCCCAACCCTACCCTTGAGGCATCACAATAAATTGTGTAACCACCAGAACCCGATGGTACTGCTAGAATAGGAGCTGTAGTCAATCTCTGCTTCAATTCCAAGAAGCTTTTCTCACAAGCTTCAGACCACTGAAACTTAACATTTTTCTGTGTTAACTTAGTCAATGGTGCAGAAATCCGAGAAAAGTTCTCCACAAATCTCCTATAGTATCCAGCCAAACCCAAGAAACTCCTAATTTCTGTTGCCGAAGTAGGCCTAAGCCATTGCTTTACTGCTTCAATCTTTTGAGGATCAACCTCAATCCCATTTCTTGACACTACATGTCCAAGAAATGCTACCCTCTCCAACCATAACTCACTTTTTGAGAATTTACCATACAATTGATGATCCCGTAAAGTTTGAAGCACTATCCTCAAGTGTTGCTCATGCTCCTCTCTAGACTTTGAATACACCAAAATATCATCAATAAAAACTATCACAAATTGATCAATAAATTGTTTAAACACTCTGTTCATCAAGTCCATAAAAGCTGCATTCGTTAATCCAAAAGACATCACCAAGAACTCATAGTGACCATACCGAGTTCTAAAGGCTGTTTTTGGAATGTCTTCCTTCCTTATCCTCAACTGATGATACCCAGATCGAAGATCAATCTTAGAAAAGAATTGAGCTCCCTGCAACTGATCAAACAAATCATCTATTCGAGGGAGTGGGTATCTATTTCGAATTGTTACGCGATTTAATTGTCTATAATCTATACATAATCTCAATGACCCATCTTTCTTCTTTACAAACAACACTGGGGCTCCCCAAGGAGACACACTCGGTCGAATGAACTTCTTATCTAATAAATCCTGCAGTTGTTCTTTTAGCTCTCTCAATTCTGTTGGTGCCATTCTATATGGTGCCATTGATATTGGTTCGGTACCCGGAACCAAATCAATAGAAAATTCAATCTCTCTATACGGGGGCAATCCAGGTAATTCATCAGGAAATACATCAATGAACTCCTTAGCTATAGGAACCTGGTCTAATTGGGGAATTTCCTTATCTATATCCACTATGTGTGCTAGGTAACACTGTACCCCTTTTCGTGCCATTTTCCTCGTGATAGTCGATAACATAATTGATGAAGACACAATCTTATCTCCTCGAAACACTAACCCTGTTTCTCCATCTAAATCAAATACTACCTCCTTACCCCAACAATTTACTGAAGCCCTATGCTTTGACAACCAATCCATGCCTAAAATCACATCAAAATCAATCATATCTAGAACATTCAAGTCTCCCATAAGGATCTTATCTCCAATTTCTATCTCACAATTTTGATATACATACTTCACCAATATTGATTCATCCAAAGGAGTAGAAACTGAAATGGGGGATCCTAATAGAGTTGGTTGTCTATCTAACCTCATGGCAAAATATAGGGACACAAATGAATGGGTGGCACCAGTATCAAATAAAACTTTTGCTTCAAAAGAGCAAACATGAAGAATACCTGAGACAACTGTATTGGATGTCTGAGCATCCTGTTGAGTCAAAGTAAAGATTCTAGTAGGCCTCTGATCCTGTTGCATTTGACCTCTATCACCTACACCTCGGCCTCTCCGACCACGACCACCAAAAGCTCTACCACCATGAGCTATAGATTGACCCGTTGATGGTGACTGAACTGGATGTTGAGAACTGTCTCCTAGGGCAATCTCTGATCTTATGGCCTAGCTGGCCGCAATTAAAACAAGCTCCGGTCATCCTATAACATTCAGCACTAGTATGACCTCCTCCACAGTGCTGACATAGAGAATTGTCCCCAGATGGAACAAATGAGCTGCGAGGTGCAGTTTGAACTGAACTTTGGCCATAGCTTTGAACACCACCACTATCACTTTGATAGTTTGAGCCACTAGCTGTAGTTCTGGGTCTGAACCTTCTTTGAACCCAAGTGTCCGAACGACCACTTTGTCCCCTAAACGAACCTGCACTCGGTCCTCCGGGTCGTCTAGAAGATTGACCCTCTTCTCTAGACCTTTTTGGATGACTTTTAACTGTGTCCTCTAATTCTCGCGCTTCTATCAATCTGGCGCAATCAACGGCTGAAGAGTAAGATGGAAATACCTGGGACACCATCGCTATGAACATAGAGGATTTAAGCCCTCTAATGAATCTTTTCACTCTCCACTCTTCATTGGGTAGAAGATGTTCTGCATACCTAGACAACTGAGTGAATTTCAAATCATACTCATCAATTGTCATGCTCCCTTGAGATAATCTCTCAAACTCGTAAATTCGAGCATCTCTAACACTCTGAGGCAGAAATCTATCTAAAAACATGGTGCTGAACTCCTTCCATGTCCACTGAGCCTCTGCTGGTCTTGCCCTCTTCTTAGTCTCAAACCAAGAAATTGCCACATCTCCCTCCAACCTAAAGGACGCCAAACTCACCGCTCGATGGTCAGTACATCCCAAAACTTCACATCGACGCCATATATCATCTAGGAACCTTTGAGGATCCTCTGAACTATTCATCCCGGTGAAGGCAGGAGGTGCCAACTTCATGAAGTCATTCAATGGCACATTTACTCCTTGAACAGTGTGAGATGATGGTACATCTTTATCTCTTCTCCTATCTCTCTCCATAGAAAATTCAATCGAAGCTCGCATGGCCCTACTAAGTTGTTGAAGCTCCGTCATTGGTTCGGCGTCTGCCTCTCCTACACCCATTTCATCAACCTCATTTTCCTCTTCAACCTCGTAAGACTCCTCCTCCACAGATGGAGGTATCTCCTCAACATTTTGAGGCGTTGGTGCCCCTCCTCTTCTTTGCCTAGTATTTCTCAACTGCACAATAGGGACGTCTTCCTGATCGTCACCTACTCTAATATTATCAGCTATACGTCTATTCCTCGACATATCCTATAAGAAATAACGCACTCTTGTCATTCCAAAACAATATCACAGTAGTTATCAAGTAATTATCGGAAAGCATATCCATAGAAGACATAAGGAATCAAGAAGATATGCTTGATGAGAATTCAGAATTTCAAGGATAACAGACAAGACAAAACGGATCCTAATGCTCCACAATACGAATCCTAACTTTATTATTATTTCCTGAATAACAAGTTTTTATACTAAGTCGTCACTACTACCCTTCTTTTTATCTTTTATCACATACTCCTTTACTTTTATTCCTTTATATAAAAACCAGGCTCTGATACCATCTTTGTCACGACCCGATTCCTGGATCCGTGACCGGCACATAGGCATGGTTCCCCTCCGAGGTTCCACACCTATGCGAACCCAAACTTACACACAAACTTATCATTCATATTCAGAGTTCAACGCAGCGGAAATAACAAAGTTAACCTTATAACATAATTCAATTGTCTTTATAAAAGAGTCGATTACATACTGTTATAATTGTGGAGCACTAACTAGACATATGAACAAAATGTCAATTACAACCAAAATAGCAGGTTCCAAGAGTAGGACAAAAATGACCTGCTAGCAAGCTACAAGCCTGAAAATAATAAATAATGAGGGGGTGAGTTCAACAACTCAGTGAGTAGATAATATCCAATATACACATACGAGATAATATAGCAAAGAGTAATACATTATCGAATCGGCTTTATGATTTTACAAGAGGGTTTCTTAAATAGGTCATAACAAGAATTTAATAGGTAAAGCTCGTCAGAAAATCAAAATGCAATGAGCATGAGGCTCCGTACTGTGGGATGATCAGTCCACACAGGTTGGTGACTCCCCCGACCAACTAGGGTTTCATATACGATGTGCACAAAGGCTAACACTACCCTGTTAGCATAGGTATTCTGACTGACATACCGTAGGTATACATATATCATAATCAAACAAATATTCATATCTCAAGGCTCAACTCATGGCATCAATAAAATGAGGAGCTATCAATCCACAATCATATATTGGCTCATATCAAGAACGTATATTCAACAATTCGATTATGCTTTATCGTATCAAGAATCGTAATCAATGTATATATTATCAAGAAGCATAATCCAAATACTAGCAAATCAAATATTTATAATATTTCTCAAGCATATTAAATATTATCCACTCACCTGACTCAAAAGTGATCGAAATTCAAAAAGTAGAATACTGACGGGATCCTACTGACGTACCGCTGGCAGAATATCAGGATTATCTGAACATATAAAAGAAATATACTCAAAAATGACTCAAAGACGTAAAATACTTTTAATAACATATCTAAGAGTTCACCTCATAATCCTATATGTTTTTGAATCAAACTACCCATTCTTCCGCAAAAACCTAAAAGCAAAGGTTTCTTCCGAAATCTAATTCAAATTACACAATTCATAAAATTGATAATAATTCATCTAATAAGCCTCAATTATCCATCAAACCAATATGAAATACTTATATTTCATCTAAGGACCGTTTTGTAATTTTCTTATATTTTTAGGATTAAATTGTAATTTTACCAAATTGAAGGACTAAATTGAACACTTCATAAATTCATAATTATACTAAAATATTGTCCATAATTCAAGCTCAATTCTGTCCAGAATCTCCAATTTTACTCCAGGGACCAAACTGGAATTTTTTCAAAGTTCAGGGACTAAATTGTAATTTTCCAAAGTTCCGGGACTAAACTGAAATTTTCACCAAAAGGACCAAAATGAATTTTCGTCATCTTCAACCTCCAGCCCTTAATTTCCAGCAAGGGATTTTCGAAATTTCTCAACATTATTTCATCATTTATCAACATTTTCTTACACCAAACACATCAATAACTTCAAAATCATCTACAATCAAACTAATTAAACCATTACCCAACACATTCAACCCTTAAAATCTCTCTTAATTCATCAATCAAACCCAAATAAAATCTTCAAACCCTAACAATCAATCCAAACAAAAATCATAACTACTAACTACATTTATACATATTAAAACATACAAATTACCTTAACCACTATTTCTCCTTCTTCTTTTCTACTCCTCTTCTCTTTCCCCTCTTTTCTCCTCTTCTTCTTCTTTCTTTCTCTCTTCCCGATTCTCTCTCTCAAATTTTCAGATTACTTCCTTTTCTTTTCTTTTCTTTTCTATTTATATTTAATAGCTTGTACAATTACTACAACACCCTTAACCTAATTCTAAGCCACTAAGGGCATTCATGTATTTTCCTTTTGTTTTAAATTTCAAAATACTACAGTCACTTTCCAAGCAAATATCGGGGTCGCAAAAATTATCAAAACCGGTCTTGACAATCATCCGGTTCTTCTTCTTCAAAACCTGGTGCTGGGCCAACTCAATGCCAAATCTGTAATGAGTTTAATCACACTGCTTTTTATTGCCCTCGGTTGCGGAACTCTGCTTCTCTTATATGATCTAAAGTCGTTCCTTTGATGGGTCACATGTTCAAGCCTCTCCTCCATCCAAGTGGCATTCTAACATTGGTGCATCTCAACCAACACTCCAGGAGATTTAGACTCTTGTAAACCTTATTTTAGTTCTGATACGGGTTGGTGATGTTATTAAATTGAATAACATAAATGATTTAAAAATTAAACATATATAAAATAATAATAAAATGAATGATTTAAAAAAGCTGCTGAGATTCGTTGGCTTCCTTCCCTTTTACAAGATCTTCACATTAGTCCTAGCCGGCCCAATGAGGCAGTCTGCGATAACATCTCTGCTTTCATCCTGTTCAGCATGCTCTCACTCAGCTTGTTGCGGATGATTTGCAGTATTTTCGGGAGCATTTGACCTGGGGTGATATTGCCGTTCGTTTTCACTTCAACGAGTGCATAATTCTTGAGGGAGAAAAAACATTTACAGCACCAGATGCAATTTAGAGATAAAACCAGGAGTCCCCTAGAAGCCAGTCTATCAGTGGTTGCATTTTAGATTTTCTAAGAACAGGATGCAAGTTCCACTAAGAAAGAAAGTTTTCTGTACTCGGAAAGAAAAACATGCAAAGGCAATTCTGCTTGTTCAGGAAAATTTTGTACAGGCATTATGTACAAGTGCTACAAGCAAGACTATTCAAGATCTGCAAAATTACGAAGGTCAAATATATACAATGCCTGAATGAAAACTCTGCAAATCCCAACAAACCAGCCTAAATTTCCTTCTTCAATGCTGATCAGCAAGCTTGTTCAGTTTACAAATCTCAGTGCCTATGGTACTGGGGTATACAAAGGCTGCGTCAACACAGAGACCTCCTTTGGTGTGAGTGCAATCAATCTGAGTCATTGAAAATTTGATCTTCATTAATTCGCATGGACGATCGACAACAAAATCTCCAACATGGTAGTAAACCCAATTCCCAGGGTTGTCCAAAAAGCATTTGGAAGCTGCACGTTGACCATCAGAAGTTGTTAGCTGGAATCTTACTGGTTTTATATCCCAGCCGTGGATGTGCTCAGAGTTACAAACTCTACGACCCATTCTCTTTGAGGACCTGCCAAGATGGAGTCTGAAGAAAAGGCTATACATCCCTTTCGGAAATTCAAACTCGAACTCTCCATCTATTTCAAACCACCAAATCTGTTGAAGATATGCAACTGTGTGGAATCTAAATACAGAAAGAGGAACAGTATATCAGTCCAATGTTCCTTCTAGCATTCAGAGTCCAAAGACATAAAGACAACCCATAAGTAGGATAATAGATACATAGTTTAAATGGTCCTAAATAAACAGAATTTTCTCTTGCTGGTATGCTGTTAAATGAAAATTAAATAGTGTCAGACCAAATCCAATAACGGCAACTCAATACAGTAAACTAAAATATATCAGTACTTAGAATGAAGAATCTCTAATAAGAGAAGGTCCTGCAAATAGCAATTTGTGGAAATGAAATTGAGTTTATTCAAATGTACAAACTTGCTATCATATTAATTAAAGCATTTAAAAATGAATGACATATAATCCATATAGAATCCAAGAATCTCAAATTTGCTTGCACAGAAGACACCATGCCAAACCACCAAAATAAGCTTGATTCACTGAAGTTTTTCACCAGACAATATTTTCTCTGTGTCCCATTGTATCTGACAATCCAATGGAAATAACGAAAATTTATTTGTTTTGTGTGAAAATATATATCACCTTGATTCTTCAGTAGAAATTTGATTCCAATATCTCCTGTCATCAATCCCAGTAATAGCCAACCCCTTGAAAGAAATTGAAAAACAAACCCCGCCAGTGTTCTTATCCAGCCATACCTCCTGTAAAACGCCAAACCATCCAATCTTATTCTAAACAAAACATGCACGGGAATTCAAAGACAGACGGACACGTACCTTTGCGCCTCCATCAAAGGGATGAGGCCTGCACATCCTGGCATAAACATCTTTCTTTTCCAAACCCTTTACACTCTTCTCATCTAACACTTTCTCACATATAAGCTTATAATTTGAAGGCAACTTAGATTCCCATATAAAATCAGCCGAAGAAGCACCACGAAAAGCCCGATTCAGACGAGCCAATTTGCAGATATCAGGTGGGTCCAAGTGCATTAGAACTAATGCCAAGCAACTCTCTGGTATGTCACCTAGCCTTGGCTTCAAAGAAGGACTCTCTCCATTTGTATCACATAAAGTAGCGCAAGTTAAATTAGCACCCATCAAAACAAGACAAAAGAATAAAGCATGAAAACAAATCCCCTTAAATCCAAACCCTGATTTTGATCCAAGATTGGGGCTTTCAGCCAAGAATTGGTGTGCAAAATTAATGGATCACGAAAGCTGAAGGAGACAAGAAAAGGAAACAGAGGGCCCTGAATTTGAGACAGTGTTAGGTACTTATATGGAGTTGAAGAGTAGTTAGGACTTCGAACCGGTCGGTACAGTTGAGTTTGTGATGATTCAGCTGCTCACGTGTTCTTGAGGTGGACAAACTGGAATCTTATCCAGTAGTGAGCTGCAGTCCAGCATTGTGAAAACAGGAAGTCCTAGGTTTTAAAACTCCACTCCTGTAGAAAGCGCGTGTAAATGTTTTCTTTAAGGTGATCATCTAAGAATATATATGTAATTAATATTACAGTCTAAGGAGCTTTTTAAAAGTGATTTTTAATTCAGAAATATAAAAAAAAAAAGGTTGAAAATTATTTTTGTTCACCATCATATCAAAATTACTGAAAAACAAACACATTTCAAGTAAAATCTGTCAAAAAAAAAATAGAAACTACTCTAATCCCAGAAATATACCCGCGCTGAAAGGATGAGATGGTCATGAAAAAATGCAAATTGAGTCAGGGACGTCGAATAAGGGAACTAGACAGCTATACCTTTGCCACCTGAGCCAACTCATAGTTGACCTGGCATGTTTACTCGGCCGGCGGCTTTGTTTTATTACAAATTAAAATCTCTCTGGATAAGTTTGGGTGTCGACAAATAAAACGTAGTTCAGTATCTTACGCCTGTAATGACACACTGTCTCTCCACCTGGAAACCCTTTCCTTCATACAGGTTTGATATTGTTATAGTTAAGAAATTATTTTATTTAAAAATTTAATTTATATAATTTTTTTATCCCTTTTCAAATAAAAGATTTTTTTATTTAAAACTTGTATATATCCACGTTATCTCATGTTTTATTTTTATCAAATAGAATAAAAATTATAAGATTCGAACTCGTGACAACTGTGTTAATAAAATTCTTATACCATGTTAATAAACTATCTTATCTAAAATCTAAAACTAATAAATAAAATTCTAAAATATAATTAAAAAGCCAAGAATCATCGGCTTAAGAACCCAAAAATTATATGAGCATGCAATTTCATTCCATTAAACTAGCTATTTTCTATTCTCAACTCCACATGTTGCCCAGCAATGAGAAAACCAGACGTCAAGAGAAAATCTGCCAGCTTAGCCGACCGTTAAAAAACTACAGCAGTGTATGTATACAGGGTAGAGTAATGTCTGGCTCCCAATTCCCAATCTATTCTCGTCGGCAATCATTCAGGAATAATTAATACAGCATACGTAGGTGAGTTTGAATATTTTATTTTGCTCCTCGGTCAGTTGCTCGAATATATTACACAAACAATTAAACATAGTTTTGATATAAAAACTTTTTTTAATTATTTCTTAAGATAGGCAATTACCAACATTGCTCAAAATCTAAATGAATTAGTAATCAGAAAGTTGTCATTTTCATTAAATATAATATTTTACAGAGACCTTTCATAAGTAATCTTGATCTATTAAGAAGGTGTTTGGACATGCTTTTAGAAAGTATTTATGAAAAAATCTAAAAAAAATTATTTTTTATTTTAAATTAATTTTTTTTTTATTTTTTAGATTATTTTGATATGTTAATTTTAAAAAATAAAAAAAATATCATTTTAATATATTTCTAAATGAAATTCACTTTAAAAAATAATTAGAGCTATTATTCCAAACAAGCCCATATCATTAACCATTAACTAGAAAAAATAAATAAGATTGCTATGACTAGTTATCTAATTAATTGTCCAACCCAAACCTTTATTATTAGGTCACTTGGATTTCTAGTAAATCCTTACTATCAATTAATCAATATATATATATATATATAATTCAACCTCACCATTGCTTCTAAAAGCATCTTGTGTCCTTGTTTTAAAATGGATTTTCTTCTGTAAATTAAATAACCAGATTTAATACAATATGGCTTCTAAAAAATTATTTATGGTGTTATTTTTAGTCAACTTTTGCTTGTCAAAACTGATTCCATCAATTCAATTATTTAGAGGAGGAGATGAATAATCCCACCTAAGGAGAGAGCCTTGCTGTGTTATGTGATCTGATGCGTGGTCAAGTTAATGCTTAAATCAACAAGACCCAACAATATCATCTTCCATGTAGCTGAGCGAGCAAGCTAACCCGACGCGTGCACTGGCCATCATCCATGGCAGTTTGCAAGGTCGCAGAGCCGACCAGTGACGAGAGTTTATTAATACTCTTTATATATATTATCAATCAGTATGAACAATCAAGGGTTTATTTTTATTTATTTTTTAAAAAAATGTCAACCATCTAAAGGGCGTACGTGTTCTGTACTGATAGCCCACCAATCAGTAATCAAAATGATAAGACGGTCCCTGCTACATAAATTTGATTGAGATCCTGTTCGGGCTCAGCGATTACTTCTTAAGATCAAAATCAGGATGAGGCAATGCATGTATAAGTATATTATCACGATATGGCTGGCTAGAAAACGACTGCGCACAAAATATTATTTTCCCTCGGCTCCTATCCTCGATCTGCTGATGTATTGAATTTTCAATAACAAAAACACCTCCCTCGTCTTCTTCTTTGCTGACAAATTGTCCAAGTGAGGCCTGATTCATCACAAACCTGAGATTAGCATGCATCATGAGTGAGTTTATGGCAAGTAGGCTTTGCCTGGCAATTTCTTAGCTCTCTCCACCATGTCTTGTGTTTATTGATGACTTTCAATTGATAAAAACGTTGTTCTTGTGGTGCGTAATGTTTTTTTCAGGTTAAATACGTCAAGATAATTTCAGATCGCAAGAACAAACAAATATACAAGCATCTAAAAAAACCCAGCCTTCGGTCCTCGTCATAATGGGCCTGGTGGGAAGCTCGAGTTAAGTTTTCTTCTATGGACCTAAAGGACGTGTCTCCACGTACAGTAGAAACCAGCCGAAGCCTTCCTTGAACGGGCATGAATACAAGTTCCGATCACGTTGTTTGTGGGACTATAGTATTCTGTTTCTTCACCGGCCACCGGCAAGCAGTAGCATGGAATCTTGATTTGTTGCGACTGTAGAAATAGATTGACAGCACGGTAGTGCCAAGTTCCTTTCAGAGAACGCATTTGAGCAGAGACAAGCAGAACGTGTCTGAGTGATCAAGACCCTCCTGTATTTTAATGAAAATGGAGGATCGGTTTGAGGAGCCATACTCAATCCGGCAACCCCACGAGAGGGGTTCCTGGTGCCGGGACCTACCTTGACGTCAGAAACTCTTGCTCATGCACAAGTTTCTTCTCCCTTGTCTGGCTAATTCAAAACAAATCGAAAACCCCGAATAAAGAAAGGCACAATTCATCTTTATAGAAAGAATATTACTGCTTCCAGGAGAAGAGAGAGAGGATATTTTTCCCATATAACCAAAGTATGAGCAATTTGAGTGCTATACATGAACCGCACATGTCTCTTCTGATTAACTGTTATCTGAAACTAGATGAGATTACGGTGAGGCAAGTTCCCGGTGATAATGGCCTGTGTTAAAATGAAAATGGGTTATTATGGTTGAATTTAATGAATATCTTGAGATTATTGTTATAAAAATAATAATAATTACGAGCATTACTTGAAAAATAATTATTTTATATATTTTTAAATTATTTTAATATATTGATTTTAAACATGATTTTTATAAAATATATTTTTGAGTAAAACGTGTTATAATTATTTCAATTATAATTCTTTTGTTTTAATTTAATTTTAAACTAAAATGATGCAATTTCAATATATATTAGCATGACTTTTGGAGCTGAATTTTTAAAAAATATACAATAAATATTTAGGTGTAATTAATTTTTATTATAGTAAAAAAAAAATATGAGAATTGATTTAATGAGACATGTTTGACTTTGTGAGTCTGATTGAAAATAAATATTTAATATAAGATTTTTTTTATTAATATTGAGATAAAAAAATATATTGAATAAATTAAATCAATTTGAGTTAACTTATTAATTAACATGTAAAATTATAAGAATATAATAATTTTATAAGAAAATAAATTAAAATAAATTATAAAACTCAATTTCTAATAAATATAATGCTAAATGATGAGATTAAAAAAATAAAAAATAATTTGTCTCAACCCTAGTTAACCTATTAGACTTATAATTTGGATCATGAGACTATAATAATTTAATAAAAAAAATATTAAAATTAATTATAAAACAAAATTCTCAATTAACTAATTAAACAGTATTTAATTAAACAATAAAAATAATAATAATAATAGAAATTAGATAACTAAAAAGGGGAAAAGGAAAAAAGGTATAAGAAAATGACGAAATAGGAAACACGGGGCTAAGAATCCGAACTGATTCACGCCTACTTTAAAAATCACACATTCTATTAATTACTACACGCTCTGTCTCAAGCAGCCTTTAAACCACTCTGGAGAGGAGCGTGTTTTTCAATCTCCCTCCTCCTTAGACCCCCTCTCCTTTCTCGGCCCCCGTCCATAATCTGCCTCTCGAGAAGCTCACTCGTCACTGGTCTTCCCTTCAATCTCCCGCCTCCCCTCTCTCTCCCTGAAAAAGAAAAAGAAACCAAGCACATGCATTTATATATCAAATTCCATACCGATACCAGTAAATATATGCGAAAACACACACACATATCTCCTTGATCTCTTGTTATTTAGGGGCTGGTTTTGCTTTTGTTTGGTCATCAATGGCGATATTATCTCCTTCTTATCTCACATTCAAAGCCAAGAAACTCAATCTTTACAAAGTCACCTTAACCATAATCCTATGCACAATCTTTTACTTGGCAGGTTTTTATCAGAACTCTCGCGGCGCTATCCCTATTAACAACACATCATCGTCAATCAACGAAGTTTTTCCATGCGCCCCGCCAAATCACAACATCACAACGCTGGACTTTGAGGCACGCCACTTTGCTCCGGACCCGGCTCCTCTGGTGGAGCGTGCACATCACCTCCCTCCGTGCGACCCTAAATACAGTGAGCACACCCCTTGCGAGGATGCTGAACGTTCGCTGAAATTCGATAGGGATAGACTTATATACAGGGAGAGGCACTGCCCCGAAAGCCATGAGATTTTGAAGTGTCGTGTGCCGGCTCCGTATGGTTATAAGGCGCCGTTTAGGTGGCCGGAGAGTAGAGAATTCGCATGGTATGCTAATGTGCCACATAAAGAGTTGACGGTGGAGAAAAAGAACCAGAATTGGGTTCATGTCGAAGGCAAGCGGCTCAGGTTCCCAGGTGGCGGAACCATGTTTCCTCGTGGAGCTGATGCCTACATAGATGATATTGGGAAGCTGATCGATCTCGGAGACGGGTCAATAAGGACTGCTATCGACACTGGCTGCGGGGTACGTAAAGTCTTGACTCGAATGCCCCAACCTTTTTCTTTTTTCTTACGTTTTTTCCAAGGGACGAACCGCCCGCCGGTCCATGAGGAAACCGGTGGCTCAATGTTAGCAGTAGTTAGATTTTTGGTGTTTTTCATCTTTGATTATAATGGTATATTTTCAAAAACATTTATAGTTGGGTTAATTTTCAGTTATGGAGGCAATAATTGTATAATATAAGTTTTAATTTTTCATTAGTAGCCTTATTAAAAGGAAGAAATGCCAGTAGTTGGTGGGAATAAATGGCAAAATATTTATATTTGGGTTATTATTCGGCCTTGAAAGCGAGGTTTCTTGCTATACTGAGAAAAAGGTGGAATATTATGCATAGTGTCATAAATATTTGCGGGCTTGTTTTCATGGGAAATTTACTCTATGCAAATTTCATGTAGCTAATCAAGGCTTCTTATCTTCACACACACGCACAAAAAAAAATTGTAGCTTTCTCTTGGCCACCTATCTTTGAACTAGAAAAATTTATTAGGTAAACCCTACTTAGACCGGACACAAAATGTATGCACGTATGTATAAACATGGATACACATAAATAGTTGATTTAAGATTTTATGTTTATCGTATTTTTATATGAAAATTGAAAAACCACTATCATCAAACTTCAAGCAGATCAAAGAAGAGAAACGTGGAACTAGATAAAAATAATTTTATTTTAAGTCCTTTTTTGTTCTTGAAGTAAACCAACCAAAACAAGCACTTTAATTCACTGTTTAAACAGAAAAAGTTGGGGGCTTGTGTTCTTTACTTGATATTCTTCCATCTCAAGCAAAGTGGTTTCTAAGAGATGATGATTTGTTTAGTTTCGAGTAGTTTGGTTTTAGGGAATGCCTTTTGCTTACCCCGAAAGCATTCACTATTTTTTATTTTATTTTCCAGTTGCCATTTAAAATGGATTATTAAAAATAATTATTTAATAGAATCGACCTTCCCGTGATATGATGCTGTGCAGCCACCGCCTCTCTTTTAATTTTTATTAAATTTCTCAGAATATTTCATTAATCAAGATTATTTTAATATGATTATTCCAAGGGTTATCTAAAGATAATCAGGTAGCTTGTTCAAAACATGCACGTTACCATGCAATTATTTTTTTCATGCATACTGTAGCCGTGTTGACCTTGATTTCCTTGTTCAATTATTTGAAATCTCTGTTTGATTTATCCACTCCCTTTATTTAATCTGTATGCCTGTCGAAATGTTCCCTTTACTTTGTTTTTATTTTATTTTATTCTTGTTTTGTTTTAATTTTATTGGCCGCAGGTTGCGAGCTGGGGAGCTTACCTTCTCTCGAGGAATATTCTAACAGTGTCATTTGCACCTAGAGACACTCATGTGTCTCAGGTGCAGTTTGCTCTTGAGCGTGGAGTCCCTGCATTGATCGGAATTATTGCTTCCATAAGGCTACCTTACCCTTCAAGATCTTTTGACATGGCTCATTGCTCTCGCTGCCTCATTCCTTGGGGCCAATATGGTGATCAAAATTCTACACATGCATTAACTTCTGAGTTATTTTATGATGCACTGTGATTTGATTTTTGAGAATTATCTGAGCAGATGGTCAGTACCTGATTGAGGTTGATAGAATTCTACGTCCCGGTGGGTACTGGGTTCTGTCCGGGCCGCCAATTAACTGGGAAACTCACTGGAAAGGCTGGAATAGAACACGTGAAGATCTCGGAGCAGAGCAATCTCAAATTGAGAAGGTAGCTAAAACCCTATGCTGGAAAAAACTGGTGCAGAGGGGAGACATTGCTATTTGGCAAAAACCCACTAATCATATCCATTGCAAAGTTAACAGGAAGGTGTTCAAGCGCCCACTCTTCTGCAAGTCACAAAATCCAGACATGGCATGGTAAGGACTTTTCGATTTGAGTTGACTTTTGCTTCTCCTTGATTCTAACGTCACATGCCTTTGGAAGGAGTTAGGCAAGTGCCATGCCATAAAGATGGTGCCCACGTAATGAATTTACTTCTGCAATAAGTGCCGGCGAAAAACAGGGGGAAAAGAGAGTAAATTGCATAAAAAAAGAATAGTCAAGTAGCGATACCAAAACCAATTGGATTATACAGGTGGTACCAACTGGCGAGTTGAAGTAGTAACTCTTTAGTTAAAATTTCTCTCTCTATGATCCACAATTGTGGTAGCTAGCCTATTCACCACCTAAACACTAATTTTAGTTGACACTTTTTTTTTCCTGCCTTCTCTTGCGTGCACTTTATGCTTAGGTTATGCTGCTGGAAAAAAAAAATTAATGAACATTGAACACATCACTTTCAAAATAAACAATTTAGCCCTCTAATTTCCTGCGATGCTTATTTGCGTTTACACTGTTTGATTGCTATTTCTTGTTTTCGTTTTGCAGGTACACCAAAATGGAGACATGTTTGACACCATTGCCTGAAGTGTCAAACATTAGAGATATAGCTGGTGGGCAGTTAGCAAAATGGCCAGAGAGATTGAATGCAATCCCTCCGAGGATTAGTAGGGGAAGCTTGGAGGGAATTACAGCGAAAATTTTCATTGAAGATTCAGAGCTGTGGAAAAGAAGAGTAGTGTATTACAAGAAGATTGACTACCAGCTAGCACAAACTGGACGGTACCGTAACTTGCTTGATATGAATGCACATTTAGGAGGGTTTGCAGCTGCACTTGTTGATGATCCTTTGTGGGTTATGAACGCTGTCCCTGTCCAGGCAAAGACCAATACTTTGGGGGTCATTTTCGAACGTGGCCTAATCGGAACATATCAAAATTGGTATGCTTTTAATCTCAATCTAATTGGATATGAGTAGTTTGATTAATTAGAATTTGTCATCATGTGAAAGAATGAAACACTTGACCAAGCGTGATTAATTAGTTTCACTGATTAAGAAACATCTTCAAAACATCATATACCTCCCTCGATGAGCTCCTTTCAACTGTGTGAAGAAAACTTGGTTTTTTTTTTTTTTTATCATACATGATCGTTGCTGCAGGTAAACCACCCAGGCCCACGAGGCCATAGCTGCTTTTTGGTGGTTGCTTTTACAGTTGCTATTGAACTTTCAGATTAGTCTGTTTTTGGCAAAACTTGTCTGTCATTACTAGTGACATCAAGCAAGCTGAAGGATGATAATATTTGATATTGAAAGTAATGGTAATGTTAGGTCCTTAATTTGTCTCTGTGCTCAGCCTCTTTCAATTATTAAGGGGGTTGTTGCTAACTGCTGCTGTTTGTCTCTTTCCTTGCAGGTGTGAAGCCATGTCTACTTACCCGAGGACTTATGACTTTATCCATGCTGATTCTGTTTTCAGCCTCTACAAGGATAGGTAAATTTTCAATGTTGTCATGAGGGTTTGACTAGACGGGCTAATGCACATGTGAAAATAATGGTGCTTGGCATTGCAGGTGTGATGCGGAAGATATTCTGTTAGAAATGGATAGGATTCTGAGGCCAGAAGGCAGTGTTATTATCAGAGATGATGTCGATGTCTTGCTGAAGGTCAAGAGTATAATAGATGTGATGCAATGGGATGGCAGGATAGTGGACCATGAAAGCAGCCCTCACGAGAGGGAGAAGATTCTTTTTGCAACCAAGATGTATTGGACAGCACCAAACCCTCACCAGAATCAAGGAGCAGAAGTTGTTTCTTAGAGACGGAGGGAGATTCCTTTATTTTTATTTTATTCATTTTTAATCTCAAACGATTTTTCGATAGCCTGCTGATTTATATATTCTTATATACATGAATGAAGGGCCTTATTTTACACCATGCCCCCCCCCCCCCCCCCCCCGAATCCACCATTTTTTCAATCCAAGCTGCCAACTTTGCCTTTAAAACTGAATAGTTTAGTGCTGTTTACGACAGAACAATTTAAAGGAAATTACCCGAGGGGGCGAAAACAAACTGCCGAAAGCTACATCATAAAAGGATTGCATAGTAAAAAAGCAACGTCACCAACTTGAATTTGCAAGTAAAGCAAAACTATGTGGGCAAGAGGTGGAGTCATTAACAGCCCAGTTGTTGCTCTAAGCAGATCTCGTCTCACAATCGACACCTGTGCACGGGACCCAGTCAGACATCAAAAACATATACGGAGTTTAATTCCACATCCAGTCACTGCTCACCACTTCAGCGGTGTTATCATCACTCTATCCGAACTAATACGGTTACATTTTGGGGGTTCGTTCTTCACAAGGGACTCCAGGACTAAATCAGTTCCAGAAACAATGCTTCCTGTTTGTTGGTGAGACCGAGTTCATTCAAACTTAGAGAAATGTCACTGACAGAAAAGGCACGCCTGGGATACGGCCTCACCTGTCCACCACCAAAATGGAAGAATGAGTTGGAATGCATAAATACCCCTTGTCTTCTTGAAAATGGTCAACACACTGGGAGTAAGAAACAATCTCTTTCAAATAATCAAATACCGTTGCCCTACAAAAGGGATTAGACTAGCATGCTAAATACTGCATGCAAAATTAGTACAGCTAGATGATGAAAAAGACCATCACATCCTATCATAGAGATGATGAAATAGTTTGTTTGTTGGCAGCCTGTGACATGTAATAACCTTAGAACTGTTAATCTTCCATAGAATTCCATATCTGCATTTTAAATTCCGTCCATCTTTCCATTCCCATGCAGTAAACTATCTTGCTGGTAATTCCTCCATATTCCAATTCCCATGCATTCCCATGCAATACATCATCTTACTGGATAACCTATTTTGTATGATTTTCACTTCTAAATGCAAATAAATAAAACATTCCAATGGCTAGAGCAGTTCCCAGTAACCAGAACAACATTATAATCATGTCAATCAATAACAGAAAAAAGGTCCACCAACCTACACCAGTACATGCACAACCACTGACCATCTAGCACAACTACACAAATCCATGGAAAAGATAAAAGAATTTTCAAAGACCAAACCACAACTGTTTTCAACCTAACTGATAAAAGCAAGGAGGATCAAATTAACACTTACCACCATGTAAGTTCCAGGCTTCACAGCTCTACCAACATCGATGAAGTCAAAAAGTAACTTCATACAGAAACAAGAAATTAGAGGAGCCAAGAGAAAAACATGCATACTCTTTAAGACTTGTGGCATACTACCTGAAGCTTGTCAGACTTAAGAAAGCGACGGCCACGGCGGTTTCCATCTGGCATGCGAACAAGAAGAGTTACTGCATTCTTGTCATCTGGAGCAGGTTCCTGTCTAAGCGAAGCTTCTTTTGCAGCTAGTAATCTCTCAAATTCCTGTTAATCATGAGAATATTTGCGTAAATATGTGTCTAATGCTTCCAAACTATCATTTTAATACAGATAGTGTTGGAAAATAAACAACCAGCCAGGTATAAAGGTTTACCATTCAAATGGAAGGAACGACAATATTTCAAGGATGTTTTAAGATGAGACAAAGATTCAGTCAAATTCTAACTTCATCGTTGACTAGATCAGTTTAAAATTTTGTACTTTATATTCTAATTGTCTGATACAGGTCTTTAAACTAATTATTGTGGTTTAGGAAAATAATGTATTCAACTACTTTAAGAGAGTCTAAATAAAATAAAAAAATGTATCATAAGTTTATCATTTTTTTTCTTAAAAACATGATTTCATACCCCCTAGTATTACATCCAAGTTTGTTTCCCAGCCTCGTGAAATAAAGAGAAACCATATGTGAAACATTTTTTTTAAACAAAACATCATGAATACAGACATGAAATTTATAGCCAGGATGTTGAGTTTGAAGTACCACTGCTGCTATTGTCTATTTGTGATGTTTTTGTTAAAAAGATTTACGCTGTACAGAGCGTTACTCTAAAATAAAACATATGTTCTAGGATGGCTGCGTTACTCTAAAATAAAACATATGTTCTAGGATGGCTACGAAAATCAATCCTTTTTTTTAACGATGAAAGTGAATCTTTGTTTGGAACCTGTTTAAACATCCTTTCTCATTTGCATCTATATGACAATAACAGTATTAAACCAAGCAATGAAGTTCTTTTAACACAGAATATAGAAGAAAAAATGAGGTAGTTAAGATCAAAACTGTGGCCTCGAACAATATTTCCACTACAAAGATATCACATATCATTCAAATAAAAACCTACAAAAGGACAAATTATAAATGGAATCAAGATAATCACATGTCAAATATTCAAATTATGTTAAATACTCAGCAATACAGTAGTTCTATGTATTACCTCTCCTTCAAGCATCTTATTTTGAGATTCTCCTTCCTTTGAGCAAGAAGTTTCAGCTCCCTTGATGACATCAACATCCTTTTCTCCATCAGCCAACAGAGACGCAAGATACTCATCATTCTGCCAGTAAGATTTGACCTATTTTCTTAGAGATGATTCTTTAATGAAAACACAACCATTAGCAGATAGACAACCTGTTGTTTTAGCAACTGCTGAGCCACATGTGAGGGTGATGGCAAAGGGAGCTGTTGATTGAGACCTTTACTTTTGTCTGGAACACCTTGCTGGCGAAGTGGACGTCGTTGTAAAGTTTCTTCAGGGATTTCACCAAAAAGTGCCTCCTCAAGCCGCAATGCTTCATCAAACTCCTTGGAAGAAATGCAACCCAACTTTTTTGCAGAGTAGGGTGCAAACCAAATAATTAGTGTAGCAGTAACAGATTTAAGTTTCGTTAACATGAGCTACCTAAAAATTCCTCTCCAGGCTTTTCACTCACCAATTGCTGCTCTTGCCCGCGTTTGGCTCCCTCTTTCAATGTTGATGAGCTCCCAGACTTTGACTTCTACGGAAAAGAAGAGGGAAAATAAATGAACAAAGGGTCCTTCATTACATTTTACTTCAAAGGGGCAAAAATCAGGAGCGTACACAATATATATTGCATATAAAGTTTCTAGTTATCTTCTTCCTCCTGCCCTGTGTTTTCTATTTTAGTTCCCATCATCAAAACAAAGCAGCATCTTAGCATATAACTACTTTCAAAGAGCTTTCCAAATGAGGAATTTTACACACGACCAAGAAAAAGGACCTAATTTCTCCACCAGGGTGCCTTATATCAAATGCAATAACAAACACATTCTCAAAAATATTTGTGACTGCCCATTTTTTCAGTGACATATTTACATGTGTACATCTTTGTGTGTCCTAATGTCTTTTAAAATTTACCGGTATATTACATACTTTCTCTCTTTCATGATTAGTTGTCTCGACCCTTCTGCTTGAACCATGAACTCCCTGTAATTTTTTATCTTCCAACGTCCGATCACGCATTGCTTTTTCTTGTTCTGCTGTCTGAAAACAAATCATGATTAACAGAAACTATGACCATGGATGTAGAAACCATAATATGAAAAGGCAAAATATTGGAACCTTCAAGGACAAAGCTAGTGCACGATCAAACTCATCGTCTTCCATGTGAAGCTGGCTCTGCAAAACCCAGTATCAAATAAATTGTACATCAATGTACGAGGCAGGCAACAAAAGAGCATAAACACAATAAACAGATCAAAAAGAAGAAGTCAGCTATGATATATGTGCAGTGCACTTCATTATTTACAGATATGGCCCAATCTTACCTCCTGAGTTGAAGCCTCAATGGCCATTTGGATCATCTCTTCCTCAACATCATCACCATAATGATTTGATCCAGCATCCCTCGTGCTACTTCCATGAAATTGTGAGCCGTGAGTTGATGAATTTCCACTCACACCACCTATGTCAGGCCTCGGTCCTGAATGATAAAGCTGCCCATGGCCATTATTAATCTCACCATTGGGTGAAAACTGTGGTCCGCTACTAGTAGGGAAAACAGAAGCACCAATCTGGCTGTACAAATTTCTTCTATAGTTGGGATCAAGAAGTAATGAAGGCCTAAAACTTCTAGCAGCAGATAGGAACGGTAAAATTCCACGCTCTCCTGATTGCATTTGATTTCTTGTATCAGCAAAACTATTTTGAGGGTAAGCAGCAGACAATTGATTCCTCCTAAACAAATGCAAAGCATATTATTAAAAAAAGCACCGCTACATAATGCAATTCTTGCTTAATTGCGGATGAGAAATCGAGATAAAAAAAAAAAGAACTATGACTTTTTTTACAAATATGTGTAGCATTAAACAAAAATAAAGCCATACGCGTATGCTTCCATTTCAATAAAATGTGCGTTCACAGCCTGATCAAGATTGCCTCCATATTCCTGCTTACCAAACAAATTTAGATCCGTTAACAGAAAATCATAATGATCGCTAAGTAGGAATACTCACATTGCAACAAATTTAGATAGAAATAAAAACTTAACTCAAAATTAAAACCCTAGAAAATGCGATGATTATTTCAGGTTTTGCAAATTATAACACGATAAAAAATGGCTATGGATTATAGATAGTATTATAGAATCAGACCAACATGTTAAGGTTAAGAGTAGCACAAAGTATATTCACGAGGGTGAAAATGGAAGATCGGGAAAATGTACCACCTCCAACTTTCGAACGGCGAGTGAATCAGACGCGCCGGTGATTCTCATGAATGTCTCGATCGCATCCTGAGTTGGTCTCGCCATTGCCGTCGACTTACAACGGAAAACTGAAGGAGAGTGTGTTTTGAACGGGGAGGGAGGGAGGGAGGGTTTTGCAGTTTCTCAACGGCTGGAGATGCAGGCCGAGGCAGTAGAAACTGAAATGAGCAGCATGCACTGGTTTGCTTTCGCGCCTTCTTCAACTTTTTGTCACCGAAGGTCACTACTGTGGGACCGTGTTGTTTCATCATGCCTACGTGGAACTCTGCTGAGTCTACACGTGGATTATATACTGTGCGTCGTTGAGATTCGAGCCTTATCATGTTTGCCAGTGGTAGCTTTTGCGATGCTCTGCGGTAACGGAATAAGTTGCTTTCTGTTATGAGATAAGTAGAAGAAAAGGGCGTGTCGTGGTGTACAAATGGCTGCTTGGAATTTGTATTATATGTCTTTGGTTTGATTTGAGTTAATATGTATTTATTTTGTAAAAAATTGAGATAATTAAAGTTTTATTTGTTTAATTTAAATTCACAAAAAAATCTAAAAAAATAAGATTTTTTTAGATTAAAAAAATAACATCATGGTCATCTCAAAGTCTGAAAAAAATGATAAATTCAAGAAATTTAAGACTCAATCGATGATAGGGTGACGTCATAGACTAAATTCGGGAAATGTCATATTATTGCAAAATTAGTTAAATTAATTTATATATTCGTTGCTGTGGTTTTAAAAATTGCTATTTAATTAAAAACATGCTAAAATAATATTTTTCATAGAAAAATAACACTAGCATATTAAAATAATTGAAAAACATATAGAAAATATTAATTGTAAATTAGAGGCGACTACTAAGACTTAGCTATGTAGTAATATAGAAAATAAAAATGAATTGAATTCTTTTTTTTTAAGGGTAGCCCTTATTAAATTTAATATTTTTTTCAATTCATCATCTAATACTAGGTTGTTTTGAAATTGAGTTATGCGATGTATTTTTATTTATTTGTTCATCATCTTATCAGAAAAAACTTGATCTATATATCATATTTTAAGTCGTATTTTTTTTATTTTTTTTAATATTACTTGCATTGACTGAACATTTTTTAATATAAAAATTGTGTTGACTTTAGTTTGTGTTTGGTATTACAAAAGCTTTTGTACTCTTTTTTTCTTACAAAATGTTTTAAAAAACACTTTTAGTTATGTTTTTAGAGAAAATTTTAATAAAAAATTATTTGATTAAACGAATATGAAATGGATTTTACATATAAAATAAATAAATAAAATATCTTTATATAAAATTATTATTTTAAATTTTACAAAATTAGAATTCAAAAAATAACTATAAGTGGACTCTATTTATAAAGAAGAAGAGACTATTTAACTAATAAAAATGTTTTTTTTTAATTAGAAAAAATAAACATAAGATATCTAGCTAAGACAAAAAAAAAAAAAAAGCTTTATTTTTATTCCTCATGTATTTTTTATTATTTTAATACGAATAAATTTTAATAGCTTGAAACCTTTTTAAAAAAAAAACAATTTAAAATTACCAGAGACTACCTTATCATAATATCAAACGGTCTCCAGGTACCCGACAAAATTCCATGTGAAAAGTGAAAACCACCAGTGTCTGTGTCATGCAGCAAGAGTAGTGGTGGCAAATTCACTGAACCAAAATAAGCACAGAAAGCCCTAACCCCCAAATTATTATTCAATGGAACCCGACGACGAGATTTACGCCAACGGCGAAGCTGATGTTTCCAGCAACCGAAACAGACCAATCATTAGCAGGGAACAACTCGACATCGAAGCGTACGCCGGACTGTACACAGGGAGAACAAAAATAACGCGATTACTGTTCATCGCCGACCGGTGTGGTCAGAATAATAATACGGCGATGAAGATGGAAGCGCTACGAATGGCATATGAAGAAATCAAGAAAGGAGAGAACACGCAGTTGTTTAGAGATGTAGTGCAGAGGATTGATGGGAGGTTGGGTAGTAATTATGGGATGGATAGTGCTTGGTGTGAGATTGTGGATCGGAGAGCTGATCAAAGGAAAGAGAAGCTTGAGAATGAACTGAATGCTTATAGGGTAAATCATCTTCTTTTTTTTTGGGTTTCAGTGATTATTATTCTCTTGGTTACTTTCGGAGCTCATTTTATGCTTTCACGTATCCTATAATGCTGGTATTAATTACTGTCTTGGGGGAAAATAATTGAAAAAACATGGTGCTTGTTTGTTTTAGTGATGATAAGTTTGTTAGTTTAATGTTATTCCTGTCCACGTTGTAGTTCAACTGTGATTTTGAAATTTATAGACTTTTTTTGTGTTAAATTATGTTTTTAGTGTTTTTGGATCGATTTGATATTTTAATATAAAAAGAAAAATTTACAAAGTAAAAATATATCATTTTAATGCATTTCAAACTAAAAAATACTTTGAAAAACAATTTCTATCGCACTCCTAGACAGACTAAAATAAGCGCTGCTATACTGTTTTGCTTTAATAGTATTCTTGATCCTATGTTTCTTTCAGGGGGAAATGACTGGAAAATCAGGTTCTTTTTAGTTTCTATCTTAGAGGCCCCAAAAAAATCCAGATGGAAACTTACTTTCGGTTTTGCTGGCTTACTATAGCTTTGTGGGAATGAATTTGCTGTCATACTTTTATTTTTTTCCTACCTGTGATGAATATTGAGACTATGGTGTAGGGTTAATCGGTGGAGTAAATTTCTCACTTTTGTTTATAATTATCAGTCTATGGTGGTGTGATTTACATCTCTCTTTCTTTTAATATTTCGTGCAGACAAATTTGATCAAAGAAAGCATAAGAATGGGATATAATGATTTTGGAGATTACTACTATGCCCATGGTTCCCTTGCAGATGCTTTTAAAAGTTATGTCCGTGCTCGTGATTATTGCACTACATCAAAGCACGTTATTCATATGTGCATGAGTGCAATTCTTGTAAGCATTGAAATGGGTCAATTCATTCATGTCACAAGCTATGTCAGCAAAGCAGAACAAACAGCAGAAGCTCTTGAACCTATTACAGTCACAAAACTACGTTGTGCTGCTGGATTGGCTTATTTGGAGTCTAAAAAATACAAGCTTGCTGCTCGTAAGGTTTGTTTTACTTGTGTAATTCCAATGTAATCATTTCAGTATGAATATTGTCAAAAAGAATTTCTTTTAACCCGTGTAGCATCTTAAACCCACAAGTTGTAGCATTATAATCACACAGGATGCAACTAAGATGGGTTGAAAGTTTTGTATCAAAATTGGACAATACAGCTGATATTTGCTTTCTCTCTGTTTGTGTTTTCACTGTCTTCATTACAGTCTGTTTTCAAATGCTTTGGTTACATAGTGTGAGTTGTACTTCCTGGCTGCAAGCAGACTCTCAGCTGCCACATTTGGTTTTTAAGCATCTTTTGGGATTATTAAGTTTTAAGTTAGCTCTTTAAGAATCTTATTTATTCTGGTTATTGATGGAATATTGTCATTTGTTGCTGATTTTGATCTTGAATGGTCTTTGTATTCTAAGTAGGCATGGGTACTGTTTTGTTCAACTGCTGAAAACTTGAAGTTGAAGGGCAAGCATAGTTTTACTGAAACTCAGCTGCTTGGTTATTTTGATGGACCAAGCACCTTCTTTTATGCTTATCTCCAATTTTTTCTTATCTTGAATGGGCCGTATTCTGAGCATTTAGAGGCAACTTTATATTCTTACTTTACATGTGTTATCTTTCTATGGGTACAGTTCCTGGAAGCAAGTCCTGAATTGGGAAATTCATACAATGAAGTTATCGCTCCTCAAGATGTTGCAACATACGGTGGACTTTGTGCGCTTGCAAGTTTTGATCGAACAGAGCTGAAGGTGTCCCTTCTTCATCGAAATCTTCTTCTCCTTCTCCACGCCTTTCTTCTTGTTAATTTTGTCTTTCACTGGCTTTTCAATGAACTTTGAGAGGGTAGTTTCTAATCATTGCTTTTGTTTGGCAGAGCAAAATCATAGACAATCCCAACTTCCGTAATTTCTTGGAGTTGGTACCCGAAGTGAGAGAGCTTATTCATGATTTCTACTCAAGGTAACATGGTGTGATGTTACACAATTTGATTTGTGGTTTTAATGCTTTGACTTTGTGATGATATATTCTTGCAAGGTGGTAGTTAGCCAATGTGCTCTATATTGTAAATCCAAGAAATCTTGTGTTGATACTTGGTATAGATGGAAGGAGATTTAGGATCTTTTATTTTAACTAAGTCTTGGATTTTGATTCTGAGAAGATGGTTCTTTAATGCTGGGAATATTTTCTTTACCTGCTCAATTTTTCCTAGAGAGCTTGTCACCGCTAATAGTTTTATTATATCTGGGTTCAATAGAAGCAGATTATCCTCATAAACTCTCTCTCTCTCTCTCTCTCTCTCTCTCTCTCTATTTTCTGGAACTGTCTTTTTTCTACTGAAGAAGGAGAAAAACAAAACTTGGAACAAAAAAAAAGGAAAATAAGGTTCCTTCTCCTTTAATCTTGCCTGTGTCAAACTATCAAAATGTACAAGGCTGCTTGGAGAGTTTGCATTATACTGTCAACAGTCTCATATTTAACTTGAATTGGTAGCCTGGGAGATTAGTTGCCTTCTTATTTTGGTGTCTTTTTCCGTTAGCATGCCATCAGCTGGGCTTTTATTCGTGTTTGCCAATATATTGTTTAACTCTAATTTACATCCTGGATTTTAGTTGAGTGTTCTATTATCCTTTTCTTTTCTTTTCCAGTGTCTTTTCTCATAATCTTGCCAACAGTTAAATCCAAGATGTTGGACATGAAGCCTTTTTTTAAAAACAAAATTTATTCTTTTCTCTGTTTCCTTTGCAGCCATTATGCTTCATGTCTGGATTACCTGGGAAATCTTAAAGCAAACCTAATGCTTGACATCCATTTGCATGACCATGTCCAGACACTGTATGATCAAATCCGCAACAAAGCCCTCATTCAGTATACACACCCATTTGTGTCTGTTGATCTGCATATGATGGCCAATGCTTTCAAAACAACTGTTGCAGGCTTAGGGAAAGAACTTGAAACCTTGATTGCTGACAATCAAATACAGGTTTGGTTTGCAATTTGCATTGCTGTTTTTCTGTTCTTTTATCCAGCTTAAATAGTTTGTCTCAATATCCCATGACTGGAATACTCTGGCATTCGCAATGGGGTTTTGACCTGGTCTCCTTGCAATATTTTCTAGTTTATTCACTGGTTGTTTTCATGTCGCACAGCAAAACCTTTCCACCCTTTTGCACAACTTATCTCAATACTTTACTGGTAAGAATATCATGCCTTTGCAGGCACGAATTGACTCACACAACAAAATTCTATATGCACGCCATGCGGATCAAAGGAACGCAACTTTCCAGCGGGTACTGCAGACAGGCAATGAATTTGACAGGGATGTTCGAGCAATGCTGCTGAGGGCAAACCTTATCAAGCATGAATACAAGGCTTCTAGAAAACTGTAAACGAGTTCCAGTTTAACTAGGACGATGAGAAACATGGCCAACATTGCATGATTTGTTTCTGGGAATCCTGAGATCCTGGTGCAGTGTTGCCAACATTGTCATGATTAGTTTCTGGGATTCCTGAACATGGGTATCCTGGTGCAGTGAACCGGGTTTTTAAATCTTCAAACAAGGTTGGTTTCCGTGGCGGAAAATAGCATTTTGGGAGATGGCAAGATCCGAATTGACCTGGCCAATTTCTGGCTGTATCTTTCTTTCTTTCTTTCTTTTGTATATACTTGGATTTATTTAAAAAGTTGCGATTACAAATTTTTCATTGCGCCCTTGTCTTCCATAGTCCTTTGGCCGTGGTTTTTCGTTTTACTCTACATCATACAAGACTGCATATATGAATTTAATATGAGAAGATTTGTGTATAGTGATAAGTGGATGCGTGATGAAGAAATGCGATCTTAATTGAATGGCCGGCATGGAAACAGTATGCTTGGCCCTCCAATGAGTTTGGAGCTGATAGTGATAAGCCTTTGAATGAGTTTGACGTTGGTAGTGATAAGCCTTTGAATGAGTTTGACGCTGGTAGCTACAAGCCTTTGGATGAGTTGGTTCTAATTGTATCTTGATTGAATAGAAATCTTCCAGCGCTCGCATTGATCTGATTTAATTGTCACTACAAAAATAGTAATAGTATCCAGTTTCATTTCTCCAGCATCTTCCATGAATGCAAGCACATCTCTAGAATCTGAGTGACTTTGTTCTAATCTTATGTTTGCTTGATATAATTTTGTTCTACCACACAGTGAATGCAATTATCATCACAGCAGCAGCGGTGTGCCACCAAGCAGACTCCTCAGTGGTTGGAGATGACTTGGGCTGGATTGGAATCGTCTTAGTGGGAAATTAGCCATATGGGAAGAGCTCTCATGCCGAAGAAAAATTTCGGCATGTACGAAGCACTGTGTATTGCTAATTTTGCTGTGATTAGGTGCAGGATAGTACTATTGATGCAGGTAATTTTTTTTCCTCGTTTTTCTTTTTGAAGAGAATAACTATTATTTATTTATTTCTGTACTCAATATTAATAGGGTTTTTAGTTCTTACAAGCTCCAGAAGCAAGAGGTGTTGTGTTATGGCCTTATGGGATTTATTTGCAAGTAAGACGCAGCAATCGGGTCAAGGTTAGGATTCAAAGATAGAGAGCAGATTAAAAGTTTCAAGAAATATGGAGGACAATTTTGAATTAGTGAGGGTTAAAACCGTGTCAGGCCAGCACTTGGCAGCAGCATGCATGGCCTTCCAATTAGTTTTTTATTTCTATGAGAGACGTGAATGAAGTCCAAGATTTTTGACCCACGATCGCTTCAAATTATTAAGTAGCTCCATGTTGACCGAGATACAAGTCGTCTGCTTTAACCCTTGTCTTACGAATGTAGTCATAGTTGTAGTCAAACAATCCTCACAGTAACGTGAACAACATGTCAGCCAACTAAATATAAGAAACGACGTCTTCTCTCTATTTAAATCTATTTCTGACAGCAAATTAAAAACATGCTCCATGATCAGTCAGACACCAGTCTTGCCAGAATATCAACCAGCAACTCAGAAACCGCTCCACAATTATTACTACCACCGGCCCAAGATGAGTTACAACTCGGGAAAAAAAACTAGAATTGCATGAAATCCAACACGAGAATTATCTAAATTTATTTTTGCTGAATATTCATCCTTGTATAATAGATTTATATATAATACTTTATAAAATAACAGTTAATATTGTCATGAAAACTATAATTTTATTTTTTAAAAAAAATAGCCTAGCATGACTTGGTAATTTGATATGAAGATTTCTTTAAATTAATTATTTAAAAATAAAATAAAATGTGATGGGCTAGAAGAAATTTAAGTCGGATTAAATTGTTTGGCATCTTTTCTTCACATTTTTGAAAAATAGGCAAAAGTTGTTTGCATAAAGTTCATGGCTTAAAATTTTATTATCGACATGTTTTTGCATATAAAATCAATGTATTTTTAATCTTACGACACCATTTATTATTAAAAAAAAAATCATGGGCTTAATTTATTTTTTCCAATGTGTCCAAATGGAGTGTTTTTAGAAAGCACTTTTGAAAAAAATTGAATTTTATTTTATTTTAATTTTTTTTGGGTTTTTAGATCATTTTGATGTGCTAATGTCAAAAAATTTTTTAAAAAAAATATCATTTTGATATATTTCTAAATAAAAAATACTTTTAAAAACTATTGTAATAACACTCTCAAACAAGCACAAACTGTCTTCGTCAAACTCCCCTTCTATGGATAAATCCATCAACACAAAAAATAATATGCTTTCTGTATTCTGATGAAGTTAACAGCGTCAACAACTCTAGCAAAAACACTTCATGAAAAAAAAAATATTTTATAGATTTAAATATATTTTTTTATTGGAATTGTGTTTTTTAAATTTATATTTTCTAGAAAAATAGATTACAAAGAGATGGGTTAAGTTTATATAGATTTTTAAGATAAATACGAAACATCTAAGATATCTAATTCAAATAGTTTATTAAAAATATCTTATAAATGTTTAAATTATAAAATGTTTAATATAAAATTCTATAAATATTTAAGATATTTACATAGATGCGTGTACCATGTAGCATATTTATGTAGTTTTTTGGTGTATATATAATATAAGAATATATGCTAATTGATATAAGATATTTAAGTGTATAATTGAATAAAATCCTAATTTATAATTCAATAATAATATTGATTATGGAAAATAAAAACATTTCATTCGAATTAATTAAATCGTGTAACGAGATGGGGAATAAAAAATAAAGTAATAAAACAAAAGAGAGAAGGAATAAAATGGTTAACCAGATCCCTCACCGTCACGTGAACATAATCTCCCTCCACACAGTCACTCACTAACAGCCATCGACCAGCTCCGATCTCTCATCAGAGAAAACCAGAGCAGATCACCCCCCCTCCTCTCCGGTTCCTCCCGCCTCCACCAAACCAAAAAAATAATAATCATATAATCAGATCTAAGAAATAAAGAATGGGACACCTTAATCTGCCCGCGTCGAAACGAAACCCCCGCCATTGGAAACTACTTGATTTGGTAACGGCAACATTCTTCGGCTTAGTCTTCCTTTTCTTCCTTCTAGTCTTCACTCCACTCGGCGATTCTCTTGCCGCTTCAGGCCGCCAAACACTTCTCCGCTCCACCTCAGACCCACGCCAACGCCACCGGCTTGTCGCTTTGATTGAGGCTGGGCAGAATGCTCAGCCGATTGAAGCTTGTCCTGCGGACGCTGTAGATCACATGCCTTGTGAAGATCCTAGAAGGAATAGTCAGTTAAGTAGAGAAATGAACTTTTATAGAGAACGTCATTGTCCTCCCGTTGAGGATACTCATCTTTGCTTGATCCCGCCACCTAACGGTTATAAGATTTCTGTTCAATGGCCTCAGAGTTTGCATAAGGTGTGCACTTTTGCTGAATTTCTATTTTAATTAGAAATAGTTTATTTATGTGTTTAATAGTCATTGTTGTAGTTATAGGATGATTTTCTTATTGATTTTGTTAGTTTATTTGCCCTCTTTTTCCGGGTAATTTGTATTGATATACGTTGATGTCCGCGGTCTTTTGTGTTTTGATGTCAAGATATGGCATGCGAATATGCCGCACAATAAAATTGCTGATAGGAAAGGTCATCAAGGATGGATGAAAAAGGAAGACGAGCACTTTATTTTCCCTGGTGGTGGAACAATGTTTCCAGAGGGTGCTGTACAGTATATTGAGAAGCTTGGACAATATATCCCTATCAGTGGTGGGGTTTTGAGGACTGCTCTCGATATGGGATGTGGGGTAGGGAATAATATTTAGTTTTTGTGATTTTTAGTTTGTAAACTTGCTGTATACTGGAGGTTTCTTATGATTTGATTATGTTCTAGGTTGCTAGTTGGGGAGGATATTTGCTGAACGAAGGGATCTTGACCCTCTCATTTGCTCCAAGAGATTCACACAAAGCACAGATACAGTTTGCATTAGAGAGAGGGGTTCCAGCATTTGTTGCTATGCTTGGCACTCGTAGACTCCCGTTTCCTGCATTTTCATTTGACTTGGTGCATTGCTCCCGATGTTTGATCCCTTTTACAGCCTATAGTAAGTTCTTTCTGACTTGTATCCTTCTAGTATGTTTTTGTATTCCTCAGATGCAACCTACCAGTAAATCTTACATTGAAGGGATCTGGTTTTGCAGATGCAACTTATTTTATTGAAGTAAATCGGTTACTTCGTCCTGGAGGATATCTTGTCATTTCTGGCCCACCTGTGCAGTGGGCTAAGCAAGACAAGGAATGGGCTGATCTCCAGGCAGTGGCAAGAGCATTGTGTTATGAGCTGATTGCTGTGGATGGAAATACTGTCATATGGAAAAAACCCACCGGAGACTCATGCCTGCCCAACCAAAATGAATTTGGTCTTGAATTGTGTGATGAATCAGATGACCCAAGTGATGCATGGTAATTGTCTAAACATAAATCTTCATTTTCTATAAGATTTTTTGTGTGTGTGTTTGTGCAGCAACTTGGATGATGACCACACTGGTGCTGTTTTCTTTTGACCATCTTGCAACTAATGCACCTGGCTTAGGATTTTATGTGCAAATTTGATAAATTTGCCTTCAGTTTGCAACCAAATCACCCGAGCTATCTGCTCGAGATAATAATCATTTATTTGCATGGGAACATAATGAATTTTGAAGCCAAGCTCAATTATCTTGCAGGTACTTCAAGTTAGAGAAATGTGTGAGTAGGACTTCTGCTGTGAAGGGGGATTGTGCTGTTGGGACTATTCCTAAGTGGCCCGATAGGCTAACAAAATCACCTTCCAGGGCTGTGCACATGAAAAATGGGCTAGATTTGTTTGAGGCTGACACACGGCGCTGGGTAAGGAGGGTTGCATACTATAAGAATTCTTTGAATGTGAAGCTAGGAACTCCAGCCATACGCAATGTCATGGACATGAACGCATTTTTTGGGAGTTTTGCAGCAGCACTTACGCCAGATCCTGTATGGGTGATGAATGTTGTTCCTGCTCGCAAGCCGTCTACACTTGGTGTAATATATGACCGAGGCCTTATTGGAGTCTACCATGATTGGTGAGTTAATGCCAGCTCTGTCCTAGAAATTCATATATAGCATGCTACTTAATATTGGTCATATTATTGTTGATCTCGCCTTCATATTTAACTAAGTTGGTGGATATGTTTGTTGCACATTCTTGAAGACATGTGCCAACTGTCAAGAGAGTGTTGTGGTATGCAGTTAGACAGGAAAAAAAACCTTGTTTAACATGCCTCAATTCAAGATCCTTATCAACAGTCTATTTTTTGCTTGGTTATTGCTCTATTAATCTATTTTCAAATTTCCTGATGGTAGCAATTTATTTATGGCTAAAAGTTTGTTTTTTTCTCTAATTGATAAACCAAGGACAAGATGGTGATACCTTGCCACCTTCTCTGGATACGATATATGTTAATGGAAGCTGACCTGGGTGCCATTAAACATGTCTCATTCCTCTAATTGATATTAAGGACAAGAAAATTGTGATTTGCTTTGCTTCCTTCTTTGTATGTGATATCTGTTAATGGAAGTGAAACTTTGATGGTATTAAATCAGATCTAGGGTTATAGATTCTGCTCAACCTTATTCCTTTTACTTACGGTGTCAGGTGCGAACCCTTCTCAACATATCCCCGTTCCTACGATCTCATCCATGTAGCAGGCATTGAATCACTGCTAAAAATGCCTGGCTCAAGCAAGAACAGGTACTTGTAATCTTCATTTGCCTTTACATTTCTCATTATTTTCCTGCACACATATGGTGTGAAATGATAGAAAGATTTTATTTTCTGTTTTTATTAAATGGAAGCACCTGGCTATTTTTTGAATGTTGTGTGCTAATTTCAATCTGGTGAGATTTTTCCATGAACCCACCTTTTTAAAAAAATGTTTCCTTGTTTATTGCTGCTAAAGAGGATTCCACTCTGGCTGAACCAGAAAACAGAGTCATGTTTATTACTTGTTTCTGCAAAAACTTATCATTTGAGGCATAATGCTGTCTTGATGTTGCACTGAGTTGTTTTAGTTAAATTATTTGTGTTATCCACTAAAGGATAAGTTGTGCGATGTGATGAATAAGACTTTCTTTGCCAATGTGGAGAGAAAAGAAAGTTTAAACTTTTTTATTTTATTTGCATGATTTGATGGAGGTTGAAATACTATGATTACAGAAAACCTTGAAGATTGTAGAGCTTTAGTGTTTTTGGTTGGATTTAGGGTTAGGGATGGAAGTCTGAAAAACTCAGTTTATTAGGGATGTCTTTTTAGAATCATTAGAGGGTAGAAATAAAATGTGATTGGTTATCCAAGGTACTGTAGCAACAAGAACAGAGAAGAAAACTACAGCGTCTTCAAACTGAACGCACATTATTTATAATACATTTCAACATCAAAACAATACAGAAAGTTACGTTTAAATAATTTTTTAAGTAAACTGTAATTCTGGAATGTTATTAAGATTTTCCGAAGAAGACAAATTTCTTAGTAGACTATGGTTTCAATCTAAAACTATACAGAAAATTACATTAAAATTATTGATTAATTTCTTTTTTCTTTGGTTACTATGTGTCGAATAAGGCTACTGTATCCAAATAACAGGAGGTTGACATGTGGTTCATGGAACTTTACTCTTAATTCCTCTGCGCAGTGAAAGTGATCATACGCACAAGCCATGTCTGTTGATCCTTATTATATCAACTGTAGTTCTGCCTGCATTTAGGTACCTTGACTAGTATTGGCCATTTTTCTTCCTATCAGGAATTAGTTAGTTTTCACTTACATTCTAAGAATTTCCCTACAATCACACCCATCAATCAAGTATTGGATGGAGAAGCTCCTTGTTCATCTGTTTTTCCTTGTCTCGACTCTTTATGGCCTTTCTAGTACACGTTATGCTCCTATCTTGAATTTTTCTGTCATGATAGGGGTAATTTCCTGGTATCCTCACTATTTAGTAACTTAAATGAGTGGACCAAGAGCTTGTTTTACTCCTTCAAATTCTCAACTCCACTCTCTTATTCTCAAGGCAAGATAGACATGTTTGTACCTTAGAAAAACCAGGCACCTTCTCCTTCAAATCATCTCTTTCCCATCTTGCTTGATCTCCAGACACGAGTGTTTTCTTTCTCACCAATTCCAACTGGGAAGCTACTTGTTGTGGGCAAGGAGGCCTTGTTTAGCCTTATTGCCTAATGTTTGTGTTATGTGCTTTAAAATAGTAATACCCACAACTCTTAGCTTTGTCCAGTGGCATGGACTTTCTGAATAGGTCGTCCAGTGTTTTTTGGGAGAAATGGGTGTTGTCAAGCAGAACAGAGGATATCTGCCCACAATGTCTTGGCTTTGAGAAAGAAAAGTATAGTAATATCTTTTGGCATGTGATATCCTTGCAGTAATTTGGAGTATTTTGAGCAGAATGGAACTTTTGAATCTTCAAGCTCACTACCTTTGCAAGTAATTATTGTGGGATAGAATTGCCTTCCTATAATCGTTATATGTGCCCTGGGGATTTCTGTTAGTTCATTTTCTCTTTTTACTGTTTTTTTTTTGGCGGAGGATAATATTTTATCCTTCTTCATGTATCCTTATCTTCTTTCCTTCCTAAATCTTCTTTTGTCAGGAAAAACAAGCCCTGACCTCACCTGTCACAGCATAAAAACACTTTCGTTATCTTCTCACCCCCGCCTCTCCATTCACTCTCCTCTATATCCATTACCTATAGGCTAAGCCTCATGTGCATCACTCTGCATTATAAGATACAATGACACCCATCAGCGTTCTCTTAAGCCTGAATGGTTTAAGAACAATAAAACAGTCATTCTGCCTGAAGTAACTTGATCATCGGTATTACATTGGGAATCATGCTCATTCTCTAACGAAGTGTCAGAGCATGTGTTTGCATTTGTACATAATGACTAGGAGTAAGATGCAATATCAATGGCGTGGAAGTCACGGTAAAAGATGGAGAGGCGGTGCATTACAAGGATAGTAATGGGGAAAGGTTACATGTTGAGGCTGGGATGTTGATAAGGTGGTTCGCTGAGGTGAGAACCAGTGGAGCACGTGCAGATTTTGTGGTCTGTTTTATGTTTTAACTTGTGGCTGTAAGGGCAAGTGACGGTGAATGTGTGTTTTGCTGGTTTACTTGTACAGATTGTTTCTTTGTTTGCAACTGAGGGACTTGCTTTGGATTTTATTTGTTTGATATGCTCATTCCAAATCTCTCTCTTTTTGATTTTTTTTTTATATTTCAGTTTGAATTTTGTTTCTTGCACTTTAAGGCCGAACTTAGTGAGGCCATGCACAACAGCAAGGGGCAGTTCTGGCACAACATTGCATGTCAGCACCCGTCCGAACTTTAAGAGCTAGAATAATTTATTTGATAGACAGCTTCTTCTCTTTGATTAGTTAAATCTTTCCTGAAATCCTGAAGCTTGTGCTGTTTTACAAAATAGTTGCCAGTTTGGTTTTGTTATGGTCATGTAGCACTGGCGCCTGTATGGGCACTGTATTTTCAAACTGGGCTGTATGTTTGATTTTCAAGAGACCATTCATTTTATGGATAAAGCGAACATGTTCATCATCCCTGATCACTGCAGGTGCAACCTTGTGGATTTAATGGTGGAGATGGACCGAATATTACGTCCAGAAGGAACAGTCATTATCCGAGATTCTCCTGAAGTTATTGATAAAGTGGCTCGTATAGCTCATGCTGTTAGATGGTCGGCTACCATTCATGAGAAAGAGCCAGAATCGGGTGGAAGAGAAAAAATTCTGGCTGCAACAAAAACCTTTTGGAAGCTGCATTGAGACGACCTTTGTCTATGTGATGTAATATTTCTTTCCCTTTCTTCTCATTTCTCATATAATGCCAAGGCATACTCTGCATGCATGAAATGGATGCAGATTCCTTTCTTGCTCCTCTTTTTGGCTATTTATATATCTAAGCAGTGGTAGGAGGTACACAGATGGAAAAGGACACTCAGAATTGTGTTAGAATAGGTATAGCGGCTGCTGATAATATTGTATTGTGATTTGATCTTGATTTATCGAATATGATTTATTTTTTCCTCTCCACTGCACATTATTATTGCTTTCACTTGCGAATGAATGTTGTTATCGTCGTTGTCTCGAACCAGTCCTCTCTATTTCAGAAAAGCAGCTTGAAGGAGGAAATTCCATGTATAATAAATAGTATATAACATCAGTGATGCTTCAAAGTGTAAAGTGAACGGCAGTACCATGTGCTATGGCTCCCTAGCAGTGCGAGTCTGCCAAGGAATATATGAAAACATTTCAAATCTCCAAGCATGTGCTGCCATCTTAAATAAGGACATGCCTGCTCGTGAACGCCACCTGCTCTGTGTAAGGATGTTTTCCTGCCCGTTGAGCGGTGAGCCACCGCTGCATGAAGACAATAATCAACGTTTTCGTCTCTAATAATGAAGTTCCTGGCCGATGATTGCAAGGACATTGCTATTTTCTTGAGAAATCCTATAAATGATGCATTGCATTTAGGAAGACAACCCAGTTGTAGATAGACCCTGCTATCCTCGTTCTGGCCGGAGTTGGAAACATTGTTGTGTTTTTTTGTGAGGACATGGTCATTAGCAAGGTTATCAGACTTACTGTGTAAAATTAATAAAATCAATAAAATCGGTTTGATTTTACAAATTTGTTAAATTTATGATAGGAACAATTAAGTTGATTTTGAATTTGGCTTTATAATAGTTACTGATTATTTTATGAGATCAAATATATCTTTCAAACTATGTATTGAATCTAGTTTAAATTTTATAGGTAAATATTAGATAACTTGAAAATATATTTTGTTAAATTACTATATTAAACAAAGTTCATAAATATTATTTTAGAGAGTCAAAGTTATTAGATGAATCTTGTCAAATCTATCAAACTAGACATTCATGTATTGTTTTGGACGCATCTAGAGTTACAAATAAAATTTTATTGCGATTCTAGATAAGAAGGAAACTAAACATCTCAATATTTTCAAATATATATGATAAATTCAGGAATATATTCATATGAGAGAGAACTATATGTTTGACTCATGACCGAAATCTATCAGAAATTTGTGAAAATTAAATATTTAGACTACATGAAAATAACTTAGAATGAAGACGTTGTTTTTATTGTTATATTTTATTTAACTATTTAATGTTAAAAAATATCTTTAATTTATTTTTTTATAGCGCATTAAACATTGTTTAATATTTTATTTTAATTATTAGACTTATGTTAGTTAATTAATAATTTAAACTAATTAGCTTGCAATATAAAAGAAGTTTATTATGACTTGTTATAATGAATAAAACCAAGTTGTCACGGAATTCCTATGTAATTACTATCATTTAGTAATTTGCCCAAATTGAGAATCTAATTTTGAGTTTTTTTTTCATGTCATTGATTTCTTGATTTATACTATCCATCTTTTTTATATATTTAGAATATTAATTGATTATAATATTGTTAATTCTCTTTATCATATTTTAATTTAATTTAATTTAATTTATTGACTGATATTATCAATATATAATTAAAAAATATACTTATAATTTTATTATTTAATTTTACATTATATTTTTCATGTCACGTAAAAAAACACAATTTTAACAATATTGGTTATTAGATCACAGAAAGGTGACTGGCCATTTCAACCAGGCCGAGTCGTAGTACTTGCACCATATCAGAGCTGCCCAGTCTCTGATAATTTTGGTTTGAGACCGAGGGAGAGGGCGGGTGGGGGTGGATCTTACTCCTGGCTCCGGCTATTGCAGCCTTTAAGTGACAGAAACAGTGCCGGCGGGGACAATTAATGGATGTGGGTGAGCCTATTCAAGAGTTTTCACATGTATGCCCACACAGGAACCTATTCAAAAGGTCCACACACCCCTTTGATTAGGGCGGCAAACTGGCAATGGATCAAAACTCAGTCAGCAAATTGAATTCAACGACTGTTTCAATAAAACAAAATATTTATCAATTAAGAACTGCGTGTAAATCAGACTGGAACGTGGTGACCAACGGCAGTCGGTGTTAGATATTTTATCGCACATATATATATATATATATATATATATGAACGTGAATTCTCAATCAAAATTGACCTTTACAGTTTCAAATTCTCGAGTCAATCTATAAGGTCCGATTCATTCATTTATTTATTTTATGTTTTTCCTATGAACTGAAAAACCATTCCATCCCTCCACTTGAATGAGATGGAAACGTCAATCCAGATCCTTAAATACAGTTGGTGAGCTTGGAATGGTTGACAGGTAGATGAGATTTTGGCACCCATCCTGACTCCTTCCCATGTTCCCATCACACGGGACATTGATGAGATGAAGAGGTTAAGCTGTCCCTACAGTTCATGAGAGATCGTTTCAGACGGAGAGTTCTACTTACCTGTGGACTTTAAACTTTGCCATGAGTATTTCCGTAGACAAGCTTCTTGTTTGCAGACAAGAACAAGAAAAATTAAATTAAATCTACTGTTATTCCTTCTAAGAACATCTTGTTTTCAGATAATGTTCGATCGACGAGACACGCCTCATTGGTGAATCTCATGAGTTCCTTTTTTCCCTCTATGATTTGAAGCAGTGATCACCTCGATCAGATTTATGTTATGCAGTGACATAAATAGAAACACTTCAATTATTTTTATGAAATTAAAAGTCAAATAAACACCTGGTTTCAGGTCATCGCGGCTATTCTCTACATGCAACATACTCATAATGAATATTCCAAGATGAATACCATTATTTCTTATATATATATATATGTATCCCGGTACATACGGAGAAATTGAAGTTATAAATTGAGCTAAATATCTACGATTAGATCAGAAGTAAGCGAAACTGAAAGGGAGGTGATGAGGTATGAAATAGCTGTTCATCATTTGATGGTTAATTTCCAGTATAGAAAAGGAGAGGCGGGCAACGGTCAAGCTTAAATGTAAACAGGAAGGGAAGGTAACGGGGCTTGGAAAATAGCAAGTAGATTATTAATGCAACAGCAAAAGCAAATGGCTGTGTGGGGCTGATGTCTACCTGTTGGAAACTCTGGATTAATGGAATTAATTAGTCTTTGCATGAACAAGAAGATAAAAGTTATACAACCACCACGGTGAGAGTGAAAGGTCATGTGGGGTGTGGGCCTTTGGATGGGAACACAGCCCCTTACCCACCTCTACTAGGTCTACTTCCCTTGCATTTACACTGCAACAAGAAAGAATCCTCTGCTATTCTCACTACAGAGCAAGGACACTCGGTCTTGTTTGGGAGTCGACTTTCAAGCCTTCAAAATGGTCAAGTATGAGACAATTCTGAGTATCTTTGATCGCTTTTCTGGTGTTTTGCCAAAACCCTGAGCCATGCATTCCCTTTTTGCAGTATCTATAGATATTTCATTTAGAGAAAAGACATCTAATTTGCTAGAATTAGTCAAGATGGATACAGGTTAGTCTGTACGTCTATTTAATAGAGAAAAACTTGGGGCATTGGCATGATGAGAGTTCCAAGCAAGTTTTTGGTGTGTGTATTACCATGGGTGTCCAGACTAGCTTACACGTATCTCGGTATCTTAAAATTAATGATCATATAAACCTCCAATGACCATTATATTAATAACAACAAAATAAATAAACTTCTCTACTCTAAGCTTTTACCACTAAATCACATACTAAATGGTTAATTTCTTGTATATAAACAAGTTACTACTGTCCGCAGCTAAACTGGTACTGAATTAAACCTGTGTTTTCTATGCAGACATTTTTGTGTATCATGTTTGATTTATTTTATAACTTTCTATGTTTTCATTCTCTTCCGTCCCGAGATACTACCAAATCACTACTGAAGAGTGTTGTTGAAGTATTAAGGACTTCAGAAATTGGTCAAAAACTTACAACTCTCATTTGCATGTGTTTTGAGCTGAGTGACATGACAAAATTCATCGATGAAGGAAGGTTTAAATCATAAAATCTCTTAGAGTTTGAGCTGCAATTTTTCATTACCTGCTGAATTGCCGAGTAAATATAAAGTGTGAAGTGTGAACGAGTGGAATGGTTTGCCAATAGTCGGTCTCCGGGACCAATTTGAGAACGACGAAGGGTTGAGGGACTCTATTGCCACCACGAAAGAGAAGGCCCCGGGGATCCTGCTAACAGACCACTGTTCACCTCAGCTTTATCTACGGTGCAGATGGAAGAGATACATACCGCCTAATTGGAAATGGCCACCGCCTACATCCTGCAAGGTGGCAAAATAATGGCAACGCAAAGAGCACCGGTACAACAACCAAACACCTCCTAGCTGGTCGGTCTAAGTGAATAACTGGACCACCTTTGATCCAACTCCTCTCTTCCATGGTTGCCTAAATCTTACCCCCTGTTCATGATGCGGTAAGTAGTCGTAAATTACAGGTAATAATAGGCTCTGGTGGGGGCGAGTAAAAGACTTGAAAAATTAATTAAGCTGAAAAATAAATAACTAAACAATATTGAGTCGTTAAAAAAATTGATAAAACCGATTAGATTTTAAAAAAAAAATTGGCCTCAGTTTTTTTTTTTTAAGGCTACAATGAATAAACCGAAACCGAGTCAATCCGATTCAAATTAAAAAAATATACTATAATTTTTTATTATTCCAACTTGTTTCATCTTTGTTTTCACTTTTTTATTAATTTTTTTAATTTAACCCAACATCTCGATATTCTTTTTTATTTAGTTTTTACTTAAATTTTATCTTTCGTTTGAGAAATAAACTTGTAATTTTTTTCAAATTATTTTATGTAGAGTTATTATATCATCAGGAATTTAGTGTTTTTACCCTCTCAATCTCAACTTTCAATATCAAATCTCTTGGAAATAGAGTCTTGTAAAAAAGAAAAACATTTATTTTTTTATAAGACTATCTTAATCTCGTGATTTAGGTCACGTGATTAAAACATTAACTCATGTTGAATTTGATTTTTTTTCTTGATTATATCCTTTAAATATTAGATTAGTTGAAAATTGTGTTTCGAGATTTTTCTCAATCTAGTTTCTATGGATTTAGATCTTAAGACTTGAGTTGTAGATTAACCCAGGTTAACTCTTTTTTAATTTTATCTCTCAAAATTTGAGTTAATTAGGATACGATTTTTATAATTTATTTTGATTTGTTTTCCATAAAATTATTATGGTCTCATGATCCAGGTCATAGATTTAATATATTAATCCTAACCGATCACATACATATCATCTTAATATTTTAAAAAATATATTATTCACTATATCATTCGTATTAATATCTTAAAAAATATTATCATTCTCTAATTGAAAAATACATCACAAATGCTTCGAATTTACATGTTAAAAAAATCTAAATTCATCCCGTACTGACTAAAACATGTGCTTTTTCTCGAGGAAATTGAGAGTTTTCCTCAATTGGGTCCCTAATTGTCTTCATTTATGCTGATCAATGGAGAGGAAAATCCACACACATAGCATCCATGCTTCCTCTTCTCCTTTCTCAACCACATCTGGTTACTCGTCATGTATTTATTTTATTTTATTTTATTAAAAAAAAACTACAAATGGTAATTACGGGCAGCTAACACTAGTTCCAAGCCCGGTTATCCATCCATGGTGGCAGCTTTCTGCTCATCCAGGCCATGGGAGTAGAGGGGAGAAAGGGCAATGCATTGATTCAGAATATTTACTTCCATTTACTAAGCGAAATGGAGCTCGTTTCAATGGAGGGGTCCTGCTAGGGTTTATATATATCACGAGCATTCAAGTTCTAACACAATTGTCCGTACCCTTTTCGAGTAAGCAGCTGTCACGATATTTACTCGAGCTGCTTTCCCACATGATTGTGAAACCTACGTAGATTTTTGTTAATTTGGTTTAAATTTCATAATAAAAATGATTAAGCATATTGTCAGTAGTAATGACAAATTATTGGCTGAGTGACAGGATCGTTCGTGTTTTATTATCGTCTAGTATTGCAGAATTAACGTTGTCAAGGTGGTTGTGTTTAAGGTTAGAATAATAGTTTATTAAAATAATAATTTATTATTAGAATATTAAAACCATATTGTAAAAGCAATTATTTGAAGAGAAACATATATTTCTTTATACTTTGCAGTGAATAATAAATTTACAGATAATTTCTTGGAAATTTCATAAATAATTACGACGTGAATCGAAACCACGAGGCCGGCCCGTCATTAAAGAAACGTGGTCGTTTTAATCTAAAGATTGAGCACTTGATTAGATGATAAGCTAATTAAACATCTAGATACGATCCATTAAAGATCTCAATTAATTAGAAAATTTAATACATTAATATGAAACACTTGTGATATCAATAAAATCAAAAGAAAATAATAAATGACAGAGTAAATAAATAGACTGTAAATGGACATAAGAGCATATCAATTCCGTTTGCCTTAATTAGCAAAGTGTCTAAGCACGTAAGAACACCAATTCTAAGTGTGTATTTGGGTGGTTTTACTGTTCAGTTAAAATGAAAAAAATATTTATTTATTCTCATTTTATTGCGAAAAAAACTTAAATATCCACATAAGCATGTTTTAAGTTTTTTGGGTGGAAACTTAAAAACATTATTACACTTGCAGTATTTTATTTTTTTTAGATTCGAGGAAATCATACCCCCTAAAAAAATATATTTTTTGGGCCCAAATGGGTGAATAAAACTCCGGCTATCCCGGCCTCTTACAAGAAGCACACTTGAAGTATATTTTAAAAAATAAAATATAATTACACCATCAAACTATTAATGGAACTCACATCTGGTCCTTTAAAAGAATGGATGTTACGACAATATATAGACCGTGATTGAGACTGCGTTTCTCAATTTTAAGTTTGTGTTCTACATATATCATAAATGAATTGCTTTTATTTTGAAATTTACTATTAAATGATGTGTTCACGTAAATTACATTAGATGCACATTTTCAATAAAAAATAAGTTGATAGATGTTTTTACTTGTCATAAAAAAATATGTCACATTTTAAAATATCAATACTTTTTAAAAAAATAACAAAGAATTTGATTTAAGACATGTATTTATATTATTTTTTTAACAATATATGTACTTGAGGGTCTTTATAAGTCTTATGAACTATATTTAAAAACGAGAGACAGGATACCTTATGTGTGGATTTTCATTCTTATCAAATCATTAGTGTAATAATTGACATATTTATATCATTGGTTTATCATATGAATAGATCAATTGACAAGTTTCAAGCTGTTTTTTCATGATTAACCTCGAGAATGGTTGTCATTATTAAATAAGAATTCGGTGAGGGATAAATGAAAGACAACCTCTAAACTCAATAAATGTTACATGAATGAATGATCATGTCATTTGGTTTGTCCAGTGCTTCTAACACTTTTATGAGATTCTTATATCAAATACTAAAGTCATTCATAAGTATATTTATTTTCATTTATATTAATGATATTTTGATTCACAAACTTGTCTGGGAATGTCATTTAAGTTGTTTTTGAACAAGTATTTGAAACCTTGATAAAGAAGCATTGCACATAAATAACAAGTAATGTAAGATGTTCATCGATATTATTACTTTTTTTAAGTTTTATTGTGATTGTTGATGGATTTTAGGTTAACTTATCTAAGATTTTTGCTATTGTTTAGTGGGAAACTTTAAATAATATTTATGATATCAAAAACTTTCATAGATTTGCATCACTGTATAAGTTTATTCGAAACTTCAGTTCTTTTATTACATCTGATATAGAATGTCTGAATAGGTACATTTTTAAATAGATAAATGATGTTGAATATGGTTTTTTTTATCTTGCTAAATAAAGCTAACACTTTTAAATTTTAGGAATTGTTTGAGATAAATTATGATACATCCATGATAGCTATTGGAGGGGTGTTAGACAAAATAAGTTATCCATCTCTTTTTTTAGTAAAAAGACATCCAAACAAAAAAATAATCAGTCCACGAAATGATATGAAAATTTATGTTATTGTTTAAAGTCTCAAACGCTGGCAATATTACCCAGTGTAAAAGGAGTTTGTCTTCTTTTACAATTCATGAAGCATTAAAACATATAAATGGATAATAAAAGTTATGTCATCGATAAATAAAATGAGTTTTGTTTTCGTAAAAGTTATTATTTTTGTAAAGATGCTATCCAGACAACTCAAATAAAGTGGTTGGCACTCTTAGCAAACAAGTTACTTTACTGAACATTACATATGCCTAGATGACAAAGTTTGATGCTTTCAAGGAGTTCTATTCAGGAGATTTATCTTTCAAGTCTCTTCATGCCTAGTTAATGAATGAAGGTAAAAGAAATCATTTTGTATTTGTGAATGACTATTTATATCATGGTTTGCTATTATATATATAAGATTGTTTTTTGTACGAGTATAATACCTTTTGAGATGCATTATGAATGATATTTATTGTGAGACAAGACACTAACTTTATTGTCCACTAACTATTATTGGCTCAGACTATCAAGACATGTATCGAATTTTATAGAAAAAAAATGTTAGCTATTAAAGGTCTGAAAGGGCCTTGTCAAATAATGGATCGTGTATTCTCTTATTGGTTTTTAATGTCTCATGAAAGAATGTTAGTGTGGTTTTATATTGGGTTTACCTCATATCCAACGAACCATGGATTCTATTTTTCTTGTCGTGTACATGTTTCAAAGATGACCCATTTTATAGATTGTTGAAAAACCACGGTTGGATTATGTATAACCCGCCTCTATTTCAGTGAGATGGGTTAATTACATGGTATTCATAAATCCACCACTCCAAATAAAGATATAAAGTTCATAAGTTATTTCTAAAAGAGGTTATAGGGTTATATGGAGACTCAATTGAATTTTTTAGTGCATATCACCCCAGGTAAGTTGGAAAATGCAAGTGGTAAATCAAAGACTCGGTAATATGGTACAAAATTTAATGGAAGACAAATTATAATAAAATGATATAACTTTGTCGCAAGTAAAGTTTGTTTATAACAAGTCTCAAAATTGAACTACCTAACATATTCATTTTAAGATCATCAATGGAGAAAAACCTTATCAAATATTGGAGTTAATATACGCTTTTTGTATCGAACAACCAAGTGCTAAAGCTGACACTCTCGTATATTATTCACATAGTTTTTATTAACATGTCAAAAAGACAATCATATACAACAATACCCAGTACGAGGTCTTGGATGATAATTATCATGATAGAATGATGCTTAATGTTGGTGACTTGGTACAAGTAGTTCTTACCTCTAACAAGTTTGAAGTGGATTAGAATAACAATTGTACAAAAAAAAAAATTGATCTTCGCAAGGTGCTGTAAAAAATAAATAATAACACTTCATATTAATTTAAATATTTTTGATGTATTTAATATCAACCACCCGACACTTGATGTCTCAAAAAAAGGGTAAATAGAGCTCGAGGTTAGGTTCTCACTCATTCATAAAGAACGACGACGTAGTTGAGCTTGTAAACATAAATGATTATGAGCATTCATTTGGTGACCAAACATCATTACATTGGCATGATAAATTTAGATATAGAAAAAAGGTGTAGAACAATTAAGACTAGTTAACTCTTTAGAATTGCAAAAACAAGAGACCCAAAATTTTGATTGAACTCAAATGATTATAAATTATTTTATGAAAAACCTTTCTGAATGCAACAGTTGCGTTTCGAGGATTAATGCTTCTTATATGATTTTATTTTTCATATGGTGTTTTGAATTTTATGTTTTAGTTTGAAATTTATATTTATTTCCTCTAGGTGTTAAGCTTTCACATGCATCAACATTCACCATTTTTATTTTCAAAGTTAATATAAGATGATATTATCAGTTTGCTGGATTCATATAAATTAGACACACACACCAGTAAAAAAAATCACAATAGAAAAACAAAAATTGCACGGGAATCAGTCCTTTGTAACCATAAAATGAAATACAAATGGCATATGCGGTATGCCCGTGGTTGTCGCCGAGCCGGAAAAGAAAGGGAAAACACCTTTCAGTCACCTGGAGCCACTCAAATCAACTTACTGGAGTTTGAACAGGGATCGATATGAAATTATAATCAACTTGATGTCAGAATTACAAGATTTCAATAACAAATCGTCCCAACAGGAACCCCTTCAATTCAAAATTATTAAACCCACACTGTTAGATTGTTCAAAGAGCACACACACTGCAATCAAACTCAAAGCCCTGAAAAATTAGGAGTTTATTCAAGTAGGGCCGAATGAACTGTGTATAAATACTGTTACAATCTTGTTTAAGAATCCATACAGTAGGGTTTCCTAATCACTGTACATATACTCATCAAGTAAGTGAAAAAATACACTTTCAGCAGCCACACGACATCTTCAGCTGACATATGGAGTATCTGTACAGATCCCTATGTCTGCATACGAAGAACCCGAAAAAGAAAACGAAAAAGAAAAAAATCTCCAAAGGGCAACACAAAATCAGAGTCCTCTGTGAAAATAACTTTGCTTTTACTTTTGCCTCTTAAACTCCTCTAAAAGGGTGAAAAAAAATCCGAAACAGAGAATCCGAAATATTTAACTGCTGTTACTGATTCACAGAGGGAAAAGAGAGTCAACCGACCTTTTTGGAGGTGAATGGGTATTTTGTAAGGCTTCGATTAGTCCACATAATTTCAATTTATCTTCGCCCTTATTATATATTTTTTGTGGGGTTTACTTTCTCCTCTCTCCTTTCTCTTGTGTACAAAATCTTTTTTAGGGCCTTTCGTTTTCTTCTTGTTCCCTAATTTTTATCTTTTCTCTTGTTGGGTTCTCTTTGAAGCCCCTTCTAACCGAGTGTTAGGCAAGCATGCAAAGAACGAGATATCATAGCTTTTTCTTGGCTCAAACTACGGTTCCCTGAAGTTCTTTCAACACAATTTAAGGCATTTGAATGTTTGAGTTTTGGACTGAAACTTAAAAGGTTTTTTAGAGGGTGAGAGAGGGATAGAGAAGGAAGTGCGAAGCAGCAAAGAAGATAATAAAAAGGGTTTGCTTGCCTTCTTTCTCTTTCTTTCTCTCAGTTTTTTCAGGAGGGAGAGGGAGTTCGAGACATTTGGATAGATATATTATCCTTGTGTCTCCCCTACCTCTCTATCTTCTTCTCTTTTCTCTCTTATCTTCTGAAAAAAAGCTCTTCTTTTTTATTTTCTCTGAGAGAGACCTAGTTCATGATTTCTTGTTTGGCCATCTGGGGTATGGTTTCTGAATGATAAATTCAAGATTCAAACTTTGTGATTCAGTGCTACTTAAAAATCTAGAAAAAAAGGGGTGAAGTCCAGTGTAAAAATAGAGTTAACACAAAAAAAGGCGCAAGCTTTAATGAGTTTTGGGGGTTTCCTTGATAACACTAGTCCTGGTGGTGGTGGCGCAAGAATTGTGGCGGATATACCCTATAACAACAACAATATGCCCACTGGTGGTGCAATAATAGCTCAGCCTCGCCTTGTCTCTCCTTCTATCACTAAACCCATGTTCAACTCTCCTGGACTCTCACTAGCTCTTGTACTTATCATCTTTCTCTGTGTGTTTTTTTTTTTTTGTTTTGTTTTTTTGGCTACCTGGTGATATGATGTTGTTTGTTTGTTGAAGTCTTTAACTTTTATGCTCTTGTTTGTGTTTTGTTTAATTCTCCTGATCAGCAACAGCCAAACATAGATGGTCAAGGAGATATAACAAGAATGTCTGAGAACTTTGAGACAAGTGTGGGTAGGAGAAGCCGAGAAGAAGAACATGAGAGCAGATCTGGTAGTGATAACATGGATGGTGCTTCTGGTGATGACCAAGATGCAGCTGATAATCCTCCAAGAAAAAAGAGATACCACCGACACACTCCACAACAAATCCAAGAGCTTGAAGCGTATGATATCTATCAAAAATTTGCACTGTCAACAGATTTTTTGAGTGGTATTGAGAGATTGTGTTATGCTGTTGCTTTTGTTTGTTATACAGTTTGTTCAAGGAGTGTCCTCATCCTGATGAGAAACAAAGATTGGAGCTTAGTAGAAGGCTGTGCTTGGAGACCAGGCAAGTCAAGTTCTGGTTTCAAAATCGCCGAACCCAGATGAAGGTAATGAACGATTAATAACAATCCACCGATGTTTTTCCTTTTGGGGTTGGAATATCACGGATCGAAAGTTGAAGTTATCTGCTTGTTTGCTGCAACAGACTCAATTGGAGCGCCATGAGAACTCGTTACTCAGGCAAGAGAACGACAAGCTTCGAGCGGAAAACATGTCCATAAGAGATGCTATGAGAAACCCAATGTGCTCAAACTGTGGTGGTCCTGCAATAATTGGTGATATTTCACTTGAAGAACAGCATCTGAGGATTGAGAATGCTAGATTAAAAGATGAACTTGATCGAGTTTGTGCTCTTGCTGGCAAGTTCTTGGGTCGCCCCATATCTTCATTGGCTTCTTCACTTGGCCCTCCGATGCCAAATTCAAGCTTGGAGCTTGGTGTTGGTAGTAATGGTTTTGCTGGTTTAAGCACCGTGGCTGCAACATTGCCTTTGGGACCTGATTTTGTAGGTGGGATTTCTGGTGCTTTGCCTGTGCTAACTCAAGCTAGACCAGCGACAACTGGTGTTACTGGGATCGGTAGATCACTAGAGAGATCCATGTTCTTGGAGTTGGCTTTGGCTGCCATGGACGAACTGGTTAAGATGGCTCAGACTGACGAGCCTCTTTGGATCAGGAGCTATGAGGGTGGTAGGGAAATATTGAACCATGAGGAGTACTTGAGAACGTTCACTCCATGCATTGGAATGAAGCCTAGTGGCTTTGTTAGCGAGGCTTCGAGAGAGACTGGGATGGTAATCATTAACAGTTTGGCCTTAGTTGAGACGCTTATGGATTCGGTGAGTTATGCAAAATCTCTCATCATTAGTGTACTTTTTCATATTAAGATATGCATTTTTTATCTCACTGTAAATTAATTTTTGCATTGATTTCTCTTTTACTAGAACCGATGGGCAGAAATGTTTCCTTGCGTGATTGCCAGGACCTCTACAACTGATGTCATAGCCAACGGCCTGGGGGGAACTAGAAATGGTTCACTTCAATTGGTAAGCTATCTTCTTTTATTCTCTGCTGTTGCTGTTATTGACATTTCTCTCCTTTCATGTGGTCTTTTCCAGCAGCCAGTTTGGCAGTTTGTTTAATGCTAAATTAATCGTTGTTAGATGCACGCGGAGCTCCAAGTCTTATCCCCTTTGGTTCCGGTGCGTGAGGTCAATTTTCTCCGATTTTGCAAGCAGCACGCTGAGGGGGTTTGGGCTGTTGTTGATGTGTCCATTGATACTATCAGAGAAACTTCCGGTGCTCCACCGTCATTCGTGAACTGTAGGAGACTTCCTTCTGGCTGTGTGGTGCAAGATATGCCCAATGGATACTCCAAGGTAATAATACAAAAACTAGTGCACATTTTGGTTTGTAGCATGTCCAGTTGGTTCCTGTTTTTTCTTTAAATTTAGTGTGTTAATCCAGGTGGGTGTTCTGATCCTTTAGTCTTTAATGAGTTTGGTGAAGTAATTGCAACATTGGAAGTTTCAGTTGAGAGCATTTAATTTTGTGGTAAAACACCAGGTCAAAATCATGAGCATTTGCATTCCCGAGCCACTTAGAGAGCTCACGCATCTAACAGTCTTGTTTGCCCAGTGAGTACTCGCTGTATCCCCACACTGTCACTTTTTGAACCTTCCTAGAGACGTATTATATTGTCTTGGATGCTTCTTCTGATGTCAAATTACTGTTTAAATCTCAAGTTTCAACAAACTAGGGATGCTTACTCAATTAAAAAATTGTTATGGTACAGCAGCAAATCGAGACTACACCATTTATTTTATCAAATAGAAGCCCCGTTGCTTGAATTTTGGTGTCTCAAACACGTTGATTTCATATCCTTCATTAGTAAATATGCCTAGATACCCTCGACTTCGGTTGAATAAACAATGTTTTTGATGCTTCTATTCCAATGATCCAATCTTCGATGTAATCTTGGTTTATCTTATATTTAATCTTGTTACAGCGTATGGCCTGGTTCCAGCCTTATGATTTTCTTTCCTTTTTTAACCAAGCGAGGAGACCTAATTGTCAAAGTCCGAGACTGACTTTTTTGTTTCCATTCCAGTATCCAACCTCTGATAATATAGACAATATAGTTCACATCTCGAGGTCATCTTCTACGGTGTACTTCGTTCCCTCAAATCTTGCAAAATCGTTTTCTAATTCATTACTTTATGCCAGGACTACATGATTCCATTTCTTTATCTGAGCCCAGCCTAGAGCCCTTTCCCTGGATTTCCCCTATATTTTAACATGGAAAAATAGTTTGTGAATAACATTATAAAAAGTGCCATCTTTCATTCTTTTCGTTCTTGTAAGTGTGCTATACATTGACATAATATGTCTATGCTATATTAAAATGACCCCGAGGAAGGTTTATCCTTGTAGTGTACCGGAGCCTCCGGCGGTACTGTCATAGCCTGCTCAATCCTCCTCGGAGTTTGACTGACATTTAGCCTGCCATGGAGCTGGCGTTTGATCTTTCATGTTGTGTGGCTTTAGTTTCTAATCATTAGCTACGAGAAAAAAAGAAAAAGAGATTATCTTTTTGCTGAATAATAGAGGCAATCAGTTCACATGAAGCAATCAATAAGCAATAATGAATATAAATTATTTCCATCTTGAGAAGTTGGTGCAATTAACCCTCTATATCATAACTAACAAAAACTATTAAAATGGCAGGTTACATGGATTGAACATGCAGAATATGATGAATGCCAAACACACCAGCTCTATCGGCCATTGATAAGTTCCGGCATGGGCTTTGGGGCCCAACGATGGATAGCCACTCTCCAACGCCAAAGCGAGTGCCTAGCCATTCTCATGTCCTCTAATGTACCCAGCCGAGACCACACAGGTTAATGTTGATTTTAATTTGTGATTTCCTTCAACTTTGCCAAGACAACATTAATTGACAGGGAAAAATGTTGAATGTTAGCTATAACTGCAAGTGGTCGCCGAAGCATGCTGAAGCTGGCACAAAGAATGACTGATAACTTCTGTGCTGGGGTTTGCGCCTCAACAGTGCACAAATGGAACAAGCTAAATTCGGGGAATGTCGATGAAGATGTTAGGGTTATGACCAGAAAGAGCGTCGATGATCCTGGTGAGCCACCGGGCATTGTTTTGAGCGCTGCGACCTCCGTTTGGCTACCTGTTTCTCCACAGAGACTCTTTGATTTCCTCCGCGATGAACGGCTCAGAAGCGAATGGGACATCCTCTCCAACGGAGGACCAATGCAGGAAATGGCCCACATTGCCAAAGGCCAAGATCATGGCAACTGCGTCTCCCTCCTTCGGGCCAGCGTAATCTCTCTTTCCCTTCTCTCAGCAATTACTTTAATAATACATACCCGTTGCCATGTTTGTTTCTCTCTCATTTTTGTGGGGGAACGTAAGATCAAATTGTTCGTCATGAAACAATTTTTCTAGCCTCGTATAATGTTATCTTCTGATGGACATGGTATTTTTTGGACATTAGTGTCAGTATAATTTAAACGTCTGGTGTGGTCCCGGGGGGGGGTGATTGTCGATTAGTATTTTGTCGTGGTTAGAGATAAAAGGTGAAATGCAAGTAAAGGACGAGTTTGGAATTTGGAAGTATGTGTAGAGTCAGACGGGACCAGATTTGAGGGCAGTTTCTATCTTTTTCCTGTGAGCTCCAAAAAGTCAAAATATAAAAAACACATGTCACCTTTTATGTGATAAAACCTGATCTCGTCTTCTTTTCTTTTTGACACTGATACACGTACCGCCCTAAAATAAGAGAGGGAGGTTAAAACGTCATCATGTAATGTAAGTTCAAGTCAAATTCGGGGACCATCTTGTGATTCACGTTCTCGTCTTGGCAGGCCATGAATGCTAACCAGAGTAGCATGTTAATACTGCAAGAGACATGCATAGATGCAGCAGGGTCACTTGTGGTGTACGCGCCCGTTGACATTCCGGCCATGCACGTAGTGATGAATGGTGGCGATTCGGCCTACGTAGCGCTTCTCCCTTCTGGTTTCGCTATCGTCCCAGATGGCCCTGGTTCACTTGGGGCCCCAGCAACCAACGGTGGCCCGGTTGCTAATAATAATAGCAATGGTGGTGGCCCAGAGAGGGTGAGTGGGTCCCTTTTGACGGTGGCATTCCAAATATTGGTGAATAGTCTTCCTACAGCCAAGCTCACAGTAGAATCGGTGGAGACAGTCAACAACCTTATTTCATGCACTGTGCAGAAGATCAAGGCAGCTCTGCAATGTGAAAGCTGATCATCATCATCCATGTATTGCTGCCTGCATGATTGAGCTTCATCCTATTAGTGAGTCTTATTTAGTTTTTTTATTTTAACATGGGTGTGTGCTGGTCTGTTTGTTTTATTATGGTGTGAAGGGTGGTGTTGAGAGGGAGAGCGCTTTGGTAAATCAATGTGGAAAAATCAGTGTGGAAAAATCAGTGTGGAAAGACTGGTAAAAAAAAAAAAAAAAGTGACTGGTCCCAATGTTTATGTTTGCGGGTGTTGAGTCAAGAACGAACCGCGCGTGGAGACTCCTTGCAAGGCGGTGAGGACTTATGGGTCTGTCGTGACTACTAGCTGCCTGGGGTGCTGCTTCTAACGAAGTCCTTAACACAAGGCAAGGGTGCTGGTTCGGGTATTGACTCAAGTTTGACCCCTGGCTGAATTATTAGTAGTACAGAAAACAAAAACAAAAATGTTAAAGCCATTTGTGCTTAGGGAAAAAAAGGGTCTTCTGATATTTAAATTAATATCGTCCTTTTTTTGTTGGGTCATATGCTTTTGTTGAACTTGAAATAACCACTGGTTCAGCTTGTTGGGGTTGTGTTTGATCTGATTTCGAAGTTTTCTGCTGATAACCTTTTTGTTCATCCTCTTTATAACATGATCAGGTTTAGTTTTTTGCTGCTTTATTATCGGTATTGGTGTTCCTCCGATCATTGTCTGGCGTAAGAGGTTTAGATAAATGCTAGATTATGGTGATTAAAAAATTGAACATGGAAAAACATACCTTGCAAGCATCAAACTAAATTAAATAGTTTTTCTTCATATAGTTTTGATATGATATCGTAAAAAATATTATTTAAGTATATTTTTAAATGGAAATTATTTATGCGACAAGTGATCTATCTAGTTGAAGTGCTTAAAAGGAAAGGATACTTCAGCTTGTCTGGTTTGGTGGAGGCTGTAGTGACGCGTTGCTTAGGGCGTGAGAGGTAGTGAGTGACCTCGTGGGGTGAATGCGAGCGGGTTGAGCGGTGAGAAGGAGAGGGTCTGAGAAGCTGCAGAGGCAATAAATGAGAGAGCAGAAGCTGCTGGGAGAAAGCGCTGCCATCATTTAATGCTAAGAGCTTGGCTCTGTCTCTTGCTTACGTGTATGCGCCCACTGATAATTCGACACGTATCTTGATGAGTTTCTACGTGACAAGTGGGCGGGGGGGATGCATGCATGGATGGTGGTAACCTTATTTTGGTGATGCAAGCAGGGATGGTAGGATTGCTGCTGAAATCTTTCCGATTGGGAGAGACAGGGATGTGGTTTTGGAAGTTCGTGGGATGATATTATTGGATTGAAAGATGTCTGCTTGTATGTGATCCTCTGTGCCCGTCCGTCCCTGTTTATATTTTTCTAGCTGCCCAGAAACAGTAATTGATCCTCAAATAGTCACTGGACAATCAATGGTCTTGCAGAGCCGTTCTTAATCTGGCAGAAGAAGAAGAAGAAGAACTGGCAGAGCCATTCTTAATCTGTGCGCGGGGTGAAGGGAGGGAATAGCAAGTAACCCTGTGGAAATATTATTATCAGTTCACAGCATTTACAGGCCACTGAAACAGTTTGCTCCTCTCCAGTATTAGAGTGTGTTTGGGAGTGTGGTTACTGTTGATTTTCAAAGTGTTTTTCGTGTCGAAATACAATGCCAAACGGGGGGTTAATCAGCTTGATGGTGAAGAATCTCTTCCATCATTTTTATTTTCTTCAGAGTAACCAAATGTATATTTATATCTCATGTGTGAAATCTGGAAATATATCGAACGAACGACTCTCATTCAAGCGAATATAAATAATATTCAGCCGCAGCTTATTTATTTAAAAAACAAAATATAAATAATATTCAGCTGCAGCTTATTTATTAAAAAAATTAAAAAAATCACGATTTTTATTAATCATTTGATCTTGAATTTTATTTTTTTGGACCAGTACGCAATTCGATTCGAATTATAAATTTTTAAATTAATGATCATATAATTATCAGGTAATTGTCATATTAACAATTATAACACTCGAATATAAAATTATTGAAAAGTAGATCACTTAATCCTAAACTTTCAAGAATATTTTTTAAAAATAAAAATTTCTTAAAAGACACTATCTTTATTTATACATGTGTTTATTTGAGAGTATGATTGAAATTGTTTTTAAAAATATTTTTTATATATAAATATATATCAAGATAATATTTTTTATAGATTAGTTTTGATATCATCAGTATTTTAAAATATTGAAAAAAAAATCTAATTTAAAATAAAAAATATATTTTTTCTAAAACAATTTTAAAATGCAATTAAAGTGAAGGAGATGGGATGGCATAGACTGTTAGTTCATTATAACATAATTATTGAGTCTTCTTTTTCTTTCCTGGATGAACAGAATTAGATTGACACGTCTTTTCACGGTCCCATCACGCAAACACAGTCATCGTGACATGATAGTTCAATAAAATCTATTTTTAGGTATTTTACCAAACTATATATTACTTGGTCAGATTACAATGCTTATTCAAAATTGTGGTTAATTATGTACAAATAAACAATTATAATTGGAAAGTGTATTATGTTATTTTTCTCGAACTATATGATCTTAACATTTTTTTTAAAAAAAAAAACAATGCTAATTGAAAAAAAATCAGCTTCCCTTCGTTTTTAAGCTCCCCCTTTAACATAGACTTTAATTTAGTATATATATAGAGAGAGAGAGCGTGATATGATGATAAATAATTTAAAATTTATACATTAGTTTTTGAGTTTTAGTCAAAATATACATATCTTGTAAGAACCTGAAAAGACTGAGGTTTTGTTTATTTATTTAGACCTATAAAATACATTTTCCGGGATATGAGATTTTCTAGAATAAAAAAAAATTTAATTTAATTTGATCAAATGTCAATTTAAGTTGAAGGTCCACAAAAAGTGTGATAAGATAGTAAAGAACTTAAGATCTGCATAATAAATTTTAAATGTAAGTAATATTGTCTATTTCTTGTAAGAATATTGAATAACTAAAATTTTATCGACTCGTCCAAGATCAAGCAATATATATATATATTTTTTTAGAGGGAGGTTTTGTGGCATATAAAAACAAAACAAAAAATAAAGTTCAAAGGATAAAATACACGAAAAAATAATAATCAAGATCCGAATAATTTAGATTCGACGATGCAAAGGTAGGGAGGGATCTTTTCCAATATTTACAATATTGGTTTCACCCCATCCATCGCGGTCACATGCAGATAAATGGCTTTCTGGGTCCGGGAGTTTCTACTTCTCAAATCTCAGCCCCTCACTTCTACCTACTTGCCGATCAAGACGAGTCCAAAAAGTACCTCCTCCTCGGCAGACTCAACTCGTCCCCACCCATGATCACATGCCTGTGGGTTCAGCCCTTCCTCCTCCTCCACCATTAAATCACTGTTTTTTTAATTTTTTTTATTTAGAAATATATTAGAATTTTTTATGTTTTAAAAATTATTTTTGATATCAATATATAAAAATATCAATTTTTTTAATTTAAAATAATAAAAATAGTATTTAAAAAAATACTTTTAAAATACAGTTATAAACACCAATCATCCACAACCGACTGCATTATTAGCCGTGGGCCACTGTCTGTCTTGGACTATTTTGAGAGTGGATGCGATGTTTGGTTTACAATATTTAATGTGTTTTTTTTTTAGAAAAAGTATTTTTGTATTTAAAAATTTATGAAGATATTTTTAATATCAACGAGATAATATCATTAAAAAATTTAAATTGATGTTTTTCAGAGCTAAAAACACTTCTTGGACATGCAAACACCATTTCAACGGTAATGCGACGCTCCGGCCAAAGAATTCTTCAAGTTTTCAGTCAACACGACAAGGTTTAAATAGTACATAGAAAAAGCCTTACAACTCAGGTCAAGTCACCCCTAAAATGGCTACCACCGCCACCACAAACTGTTTTCAAACTTGCATGGCCAGAAGCAACGACGCCGCCCCTTTTGAGCTGGTTCAATTACGAGATAAAGAACATCAATTTGAAGCAGCCATGTTGAATTGCTTGAATATATTGGTCCTCTGCGGGATGCCACTTTATCAGTGCAAATTCAAGCAGTTGTTTGGATAAATTAGACATAAAAGGGATATTCCAAGCACCTTTCATGATTAATTACGATCGAGCCCAGTTCTCCGGGGACTGATTCTCTCTTGACCAGCCAAGAAGAAAACAAAATTAATGTCGATATAAGCTGAAAAGGAGAAACCTCCATTGACAAGTAATGAAGGTTAACTAGGGAGTGGTGTTCTGTGGCTGCTCGAGATTTCGACCTTCTGTGTTTGCTAGAACAATGAAGGGGTATGGAAGCTAGTTCGAAAACGTCGTCGAATTGATGTGCTAAATTTCATGGTCCGTCAATCATGGCGATACAGGGACGTAATAAAAAAATGGATAAAGAGAAGATTTTATTTTTATTGGCGATACAGGGACGCCAAATAATTGAAGCTAGTTTTAACATTGAAGTTTTACACTTTGAAGCTATAAATCAAAAGGGCTACCTTCTAATTTATTTTTATTTTCCTTAAAACTCAACACTTAACGCTCAAAATAATTCTAAACATAAGATTTTATTAAAACGTTTTGACTTAGTTCAATTCAGAGATTTCAGGTTGCTTATCATTCAAGGTATTATTGTTAAAATCATTAATTGACATGAAAAATTATATGATTTTGCAAGTTAAGACAACAAAACTTATTAAATTAAATAAAAAAATCAGACTTTATTAAAATTGAATAAAAACTATAAAAATCTATTCGAATAATAAAATCAATTTGGATCGGTCTGAGTTTATGATCTAACAATTCTTACCCATTGAAAATTGTTCATGCCTGTTGTCCCTTTTACCCCCTAAAGCCTAGGAGACTAGCCCACCCTCTTTTTGCCCCACAGTAATAGTCCCCCGGCTAGCCCCTGGCTAGGCTCCCCCTTTCTTGTTTGTTTTAAAAATAAAAAAATTAATATTTTTAAATGCTCATATATTTTAATTATTCTGTAATATATTTTAAATAAAGGTTTATAGTCATAATTATGTTATATTATATTTGAAAATATATTATTTATGATTTTTCTACCTCCATAATTTTAACTGCAATTTTATAATTTTTATACAGTAAAATTTCAGGTACAATTTTACTATCTGAATTTAAATACTATTTGTGTTTCGTGTTAAAATCACAATTTTAACAACCTTGGTTCAAGGTTTTAAAAACAATACCAGGAGCTAGAAAGTAAATAGCCTATGTGATTAATGAAAGTAGGTTTTCAGTTGTTGAAGTTGTTTTTTAAAATAATTTTTATTAAAAAATTAAAATAATATATTAAAATGATATTTTTATTTTATTAAAAAATATTTTTGATATCAATATATTAAAATGATAAAAAAAACATTATAAAATTTTAATTTAAAATAAAATAATTAAATTTTTACAAAAATATTTTTTTGATCGCAATCCCAAACATGGGCTGGTTTGTTGTGCATGCCAGAAATCCCGATAATTAGTCTGCTAAGGTTTGTTCTTGTGTATATATATGCATGCATGTATATGCTTCAGATTGTACGGCGCCAAGCTTCTTCTCCTCAAACGAAAATAGAAAATGCCATGCATGAACCACAAATTACATGCGCAGTGCCCTCCACATGCTAATAAGATAGTTCCCTGCTGAATAATCAGCGACAAATAACGAGAACTAGCTTGATCAGGCCTTTAATCTTGTTCAAACTAGCTACTCAGTCTTAACATTATTTATTGCAACGAAGACGATGCAGGCAAGAAAACGCTTTCAGCTTTGAATGAAAGAGAGAGACGTTGAGTGCGTGTCTGTGTCCGTGTGTGTGTGTGTGTGTAGAACTGGGTGCGATTACTTAATGTGTAGGACCATGGATAAGTGAATACACCCTTCTTATCTATCGGCTACTGCTGAAATATGAACACAGCACACACACGGAATATTAAATAGTAGCTCAACTGTCTATTTATTCACTTATCTTGTCGATTTAAAAACAGCAAGAAACTCTTGAGAAATCAATTAAATTAAGTTGCGTAGGAACGGAAGAATTGACTTGCTTGAATAGATTCCATGTAATTTGATTCGTGTGAAAGAGGGCTGCAAAAAGTCTATAGTTTAACCTGCATTAACTTTCTTCATCTAGCCGGACGATGATAGCTAGACGGTGGTCCATTCAAATCGTGCCCAAGAAGAGAAAATATCTGATAAGCTATTCGTACGTGACGATATGGGTATATATAACGTGTTGATAATTTGAATGGTGTATTTGGGAGAATAAAAGGGTATTTTTTATTTTCAGATTGAAAGTATAGAGTTTATACTCAAGGTAAAATATGACTGCATGCCCTGTGGCATGGATGCAGGCTAGGAGGTCAAAAGAAACCTGGGTTTCGTCGTATAAGAACAAGGCTGGAAGAGAAAAAAAGAAACGATCGGGGGTCAAAAACATGAACCATGGCCAATAATTGTCTGCGATCGAATAACCCAGTTCAACCTCTTAACTTTTGAAAGTGTTTCTGAGATGGGATTGCCTCCCAGAACCTTTTGTTTATTATCATTGCTGCTGCTGCTGCTCTGAATCAGTCGTCATCAAGATCTAGTACCGTCGATCTGTGCGGACGGCTATTTGCCAAAATTTGAAATCGTGATTCATGGCCATGGTATCCTGCTTGAAAGATTGCATTGGAAGTAGAAATAGGACAGTACATGTGAGCGGTGGGCTCTGATTGTGCAACACTCGTCACCTTCACTTGATTAGGGCAAAAGGACCCAACTTATCTTCTCACTATCGTACTGGAGTTCACGTGCATGCTGTCCATGAAAACTGAAGCGTTGATCCTCTCAAGACTGTGATGGAGGATACGGGGATTGTTTTTTTGGAATATTAAAATTTCTTTTTCATGAACATTTTGAAATGTATTTTTATTTAAATATATATTACAACAATGTTTTTTAATATTACTATATTAGAACTCGAAATCACACACACACACACACACACACACACATATATAAAGATCAATAAACATGGACCTTTTTAGTGCCTACGTGCCCATGCCTTTCCAATAACTACACGGTTTTTTTATTTAGCATTTTTGTGATTTTTTGTCTTTTAATATATAGTTTTTATTTTTTTTCCTTCCATATCAATCATTTGACATTAGATTTTATCCTTCGTATTAGATTGATTTTAAATTAATTTTTATACCTGTCTTTTTTTATCTTTAAATATGGGATTTTTAAATCTTTTGGATTTTTTAATTTTTATATTTCATCATCTAATATGTTTTTTAATTCATTTGAGCTTTTTTTATCTTTTGTATTTCTACTATAATTTCATTACTTAATATTGATTTATTTATTTCTTCTGAAGTCATTCTAAGACCATTTTTATAGTGGAATGCATAAAAACAAAATTAATTGTCGTAAAATACTGGACAACCGAGGTTTTTATCGCTAACTTTTCACTTATCACCATAAAATTAAACAAGTAAAAATTGACATTTCAACTATGGGTTCAGTTTGATAGCAATGCCAATCATATCAGCACCTGTTGCTTTACTGTATTGAATTATTTACAGGATTTGGCTAATGGCAGACTATGCCTTTACCCTCACAGAAGATTGCATGAGCTGCGCAATTGGGCCGTTAGGACCTGAATGGGCCGAGACATTCATGCAGAAGAAATCAAAGTGATAAGTATGATCCAGACTGTCAGATCCATGAATAACGGGGTGTCCATGATACGAGCCCAGCTAGTCATTGAAAACCGATTAATTACTTGCTTAACCTGAATTTTAAATTAAATTAACGCAACGATTATTTATCAAAAATAAAAATCAAACTTCATTTATGCATTACGGATCAATTTGGCAAGCTTTTCTTACCTGCCCCAAGCTAATTTCAATACATTGCCAAGATTTTATGCTATGTAATTCAATTATTGCCGGAAAGTATCTTTGAATGGCGAGGATTTTATTTCAGAAGCTACATGTGAGCTGCACGTTGTGCATATCATTGTCATCTGAGCTTTAGATTATATCAATTGTTAAGAGACATTGAGGTGCTCCAGGCGAGGCCCCAGCATATTTTATTTTCTTAGGTGGGGCAATTAGCTAGGCGTTGCCTACATTTTGGTCAAAATATATGTATTTTTTTAATTGATATGTGGTCTCTCTCTCTCTCTCTCTCTCTCTCTCTCTCTCTCTCTCTCCACATCTTGTTTCTTATTTACATCAAAATAACTTTATTTGTTTATTCAAAAATGATTTTTCGGATGCAACCTTTCTCTGCAAGCCCGAGCCTATCCATGTCTGACATGAGAAAATTTTACAGGAGATAAACATCTGCTAGAAACAATCGTAATCGATCGATGATGCTTGGATTCCTGATCTCATTTCCTAGATGTCTTGTGATATTTGTAGAATGTGTGAAGAAAGGGTGGAAATAGAACATTAATTAGCTATATAATTCTTCAATAATCGCCTAGTTATATCGTTTATCCTGTCAAGCGGTACATTATACGTGTAGTGGGTAGATTACAGTCTATATATAGTTATATAATTCTTTTTTGAATATTGCTATTTTCGCATTATGAAGACAATTAGAGGTATATATATATGCTCCATTGGAGTTTTAAAACCATTGTTTTTCTCTGAAAAAGCTCCTTTATGCTTTTGATTGCTTTACTTTAACATAAAACATAAAAAAAAAATGTAAAAATTACAAAAATATAAAAGGTTAAGTGGATGTTTAGCTTTGCGATGCGGCCTGCAATTGAGGCTCACTGCTGAACCAAACATGATTTTAACCAAACAGGTGTATAAAATTTAGCCGTGAGTCTCACCTAAAATTGTGCTCCAGCTGCAGGTAACAAAAGGCATCACTGAGATGCTTTTCGAAAAACTTAGCCGCAGATCATGCATGGGATTAACACGGAGAAAGTGTAATTTTCATGAATTTTTCTGAGCATTAGCACATAGAAAGACAACGTGTGCATGAACTTTTGGGAACAAACCAACAAGGTCCGTCCTGACCTCCAGCAGCCATAGCAAGCCCCGTCATAGAAAGTACTAGCTGCAAATTTTAGACCCTTCTTCTGACTGCCACATAGCATCATTTTCGACGCCATCACCATAGGAAGAACCACCTCGCTCTCCACCCTTCGGTACTGCCCGTTGATCCTCTTGTCCCAGTCGGCCACTCACGTGAACAGTAACATCAAGAATAATTCAAAATGAAAACGAAAGCTGTAGCGGCACTGTTTTATGCTATTTTAGGTTGGGCTTGCTCTCGGTTTAGCCCAAGCCCAGTAGAGTGGGCCCTTTTGGGGCAACTTGGTTGGGCCGACCCCGTTTAATTTGGGACAAGCCTAGCCTAAACTTTTTTTTTAAAATATAGAAATTATATTTTTTAAAAATTAAAAATTGTGTAGATAAAGACTGGTTCTGATGAAAGGGAAATGTGCGTAACTTTGTTTTACTCCACAACCCCTTTGCGTTGCGATTGATTATGGATAAAAAACTTGCAACTGAATTTTGCTTTGAAATTATATCATTACAAAATGCAAATAGAGATCTTGAAACAACACTATTTATGGATCGCAAATATTATTCTTGGTAATATTTTACCAGATGTTATTCATCGATCAAATAACAAGGGATTGCAGAGATCTTGACGTATGAATTTAATTCGTGATGGATTGTAAGTAGTTTGATGGGAAAATAAATACGAGTGTCTAATTTACTTGAATTATTAATTATATTTTATTATTATGATAATTAAATCTACAATATTTAAAAATATATGTGTGTGTGTTTTTTAAAGTAATTTCATAAGATGACAACAATATGAAAAACATAGTAACTAAACACTCAAAAATATTTTTCTTTAAATCTTAAACTCAACCACAGTTCTAATCAAACATTTTAATTTCAACTATGTACCGTAGCTAAAAGTGTTTTTTTTAAGTTTTTTTTTTTAACCTCAACTATAAAAATAATAGTTGTACAGAATAGACTACAAATAAAAAAAAGAGCTTTTTTTTATTTGTTCTGGAAAAAAACACCGTGCTTCTTTTATAATCCATCTATGAAGATGGTTTGCGGACAAGCGTGTTGCCAAACTTACTTTTAATAGCTATAGTAATTATATAGTTAAAATCTGACCTGACTAGGGGAACCCCCTGTTGGGTTTGGGTTTCCCTCCTAGGAGGAGGATGGCCCAATATCTTTGTGTGAATTTAGCCCACATAAAAAGACCCACTTAGAAAGGTAGGGCTCACTTCTTTTGAGCTGCTGGAAAGAACAAAAGGAGACAAGAAAAGTGAAGAGAAAAAGAGAGAGAGCCAAGAGGAAAAGAAAGAAGTTGACAGCAGAACACTCTGTCTTCTTCCTTAGATTGCCAACTCGTACACCGTTGGATCATGTTGAGATTTGGACAGCAGTTTCTAGACACATTGATCTTCATTCTGAACGGTTGGATTGAATATTGGAGCTGTGGAAGTTGATCTTTTAGACAAAGATCGGGGCTGTCAGTTTGTGAGCCTTCTCTAAAACTTTGTTCTCTTTAATTCTTGTTGTATTCCAAGAATAGTTTAATCTTGATGATATATGTTGTAGCCCTTAGTTAAATCCGAGGAAGAATATTGTGAACCCATTATTTGTGTAGTGGAATTGTTTGAGTGGACTACGATCCCGTGGTTTTTCCTTCTCATATTGGGAAGGTTTTCCACATAAAAATTTGCGTGTTGTGCTTGTAGTGTTTGAATATATTTTTTCCGCATATATTTTGCTTTATTTAGGAGTTTCCTATAAATTAACACAAAGAGTGTAGAGTATTGTTGTTTCTCCAAACACCCCCTCCCCCGTAACGATGATTAGGCGGAGGCGCCAGGAGGAAAAACAAACAATCATATGATGATTAGCGTGGCTTGCATGCATTCCATGGCAAAATGATTATGTCGCCATTACTACCTATTTACGGGACACCAGAGAGGAAGAATCAGGGGAGCTGTTTTATGATTTCTATCATTATTATTATTACGTTGAGAATGTTTCATTCTTCTTCTTATTTTTCACGCGGGCAGCAGCGGCATGAAAGATGGAGCGGCATGCATTCCACAGCTCGACCTGGTAATAAGTTACCAGCCCATGGGATCAGGCGTTTTCATTTCGAAAGCCCTGCTCCCTTTTTGAATCACGCACACCCTGGTCAGAACAGCAATAGTGTTTTAGAATGAACAGAAACCTCCAGAGAGCCAGGTTGTGTCTGGTCAGCTTTGAATCACAGCTGCATTGCCGGAACAAAGCTACATACTGCAGACCTTTTCAAATTATTTGTGTTTGAACCTTCAAGATCTGGCTGTCGTTTTCTGTTCAATCAACGAAAGATTCATGGAGCCACTCTGAATCCCTGAAATTTTTTGTCAATTCCACACATGCATAATAATATTACACGAAATCCTGGTCAAACAGTTGAAAGCATTTACATTCAACTGTTAACAGTCTATCCGTGCCTAATAATCCACGCATGCATGCGATTTGAGGGAGCTGAAAGCTCCGTCAACCCTCAAACTAGTCTTGTAATTATTTTTACTCTTAAAGGGACCATGTTTTCTCCCAAACTTAATCACCTTGAGATTTTGCAGTAAATTAAAGAAATTTACATCATGCAACGTGATGATCTTATAGACTAGTCAGTTGTTTTAATACATTTTATATTCAGAGAAATGCAATACATTAAAAATAAAAATATCATTTTAATATATTTTTAAAAATAATTTCAACTGCACCCCATTTCAATTTCAAGTTCAATTTATAGAGTGCTTAACACACCTATGAAAAGTATTTTAAATTAGATTAAATTAATTAATCGCTTTAAGCAGTTGTCATTTTCACCACTCAATCTCCCTGCGTCTGCTCATAATTGCCCCAACACATTCCTGGAGCTTCAAAAGCATAAAATGTCTGTAAAAGATAATTATGAACAGGATAAATGTAACTCGTGATCTATGGAACCTCCATTTGAAAGGGAAAAAAGTGTTCATCATTTCGGGGTGCTTGACATAATTTTAGCTTTTAAAATATTCTTGACACGATACTGTTTCTTATGATTATAATATATTAATGTTAAAAATAAATAAAAATATAATTTTAAAGTAAAAAATCATTTAAAAAATAAAATACTTCATAATCCAAACATATGAAAAGTATATTTGTTTTTGTGTTTTAAAAAATAAAAAAATATTTTAAATTATGTATAAATAAGTTTTCTTATATATATAATAAAACAACCACTGAATGGGCAAAAACGAGCGGCTCCTTAAAACCCTAATGAGAGCTCTGTGCAGGAGCCTCTCAGAATAAAAAATCTAACCCGCCAAAAAGAACCATCAAAGACCAGTCAAACTTCCCCGAATATTCCGCTCCACATCGATATGTGCCCTAAAATCTCTACCCTGCAATCACCTAATAAAATCCAGGGCAGTTTAGTAACACCGACCTCTCTTACTTTTACAAAAAGCCTCAACAACGACCGTCCGATTTTCCTGAATAATGACCGATCAAGGGTATAGAATCCACGTTTGACCGGCGTACAAGAAATGATTGGTCCTTTTGGGTGATTGGATTTGACCAGTGAAGTATATCAAAAAAACAGACACATGGTGGCTTCACAAAAATTATCCCTGGAGAGAGAAAGTTGAGGTTTCCACATCGAGAAAATCTTGAAAGAAACTGAGAGATTTTTGTTGCTGTTTCTCCCTTTTGGGTGTCCCTTCATTTTCTCTCACAAATTTCTCCCTCTCTCCCTTTGTTGGAGGAGAGAAGGCTGAGTTTGTGTCTTCTTCTTGATTTTCTTTTTTTGGATTAAAAAAAGGGAAATTTAGGGTTTGGTTTGTTTGTTGGTGAAGAGAGAAAGGAAACCATGAATGTGATGCGTAGATTAAAGAGCATTGCTTCTGGTCGAACTTCTATATCATCTGATCCTGTAAGTTTGATTTTCTTTCTTTTTAAATTCTGGCTTTGCTTGCTTGCTGAGAAAATGAGGTAGGAAAATGAAAAGATAGGAGCTTTAATTTTTTTGCTTATGCACTTTTGGATTCTTAGTTAATTGGGTGAAGAAAGTCTCTTCTTTGCTTCATCTTTTATGGTGGATGATAGGTTTTTTGGTGGTTGTGCTTAATTTGATTCTGGGATTATGTGATTCTCTTGTTCTTTGATTTCTTTTGCTGCATGTTTTTGGATTTGAGATAGGTATTTTGTGGAATTTGACCCTTTTATTGTGTTTTTTTATCTATTCCAGATCCCGGGTCACGATTTTTTTTGGAAGTTCAAATTTTTTTGGCCTTTTTTCCCTTGATGGGAAGCATTGTGTTTAATTTGCACTTATTTTGTTTTCACAATAAAAGGAGATGATATTGAGGAGATGGAATTAGGCTTTCTTGCTTTCAATGTGGTTTTGGCTTTGTGGGGCCATATGGCTTTGTTGCTTGTTCATTTAATCCTTTAAAGAGGTTTGATTGGTTGGCTGATCGATGTCGGTTAACATAATGTTGTAGCTCAGATGTAACGTCGGATTCTATTATGTATGATGGATTTATTATTGTGAATACTATTTTGAACGTGTAACAATTTTTCTCGTAATTTCTAACGAATGTAATAGAATCCAATAAGTGTTATTTATTTATATGGATATCAATGGCGTGAGTGTAGTTTAGGTGTTGATTTTTTCTGCAGTACATTGCTGTTGCGGTTGGTGGCATGTCATGTTGCGATTACTGGTTCTTTCCTGAAAATTGTTAATACGTATCTTTATATGCTCTTTCCTTTTTTAAATAAAGGTGAAGACGAGATGGAGCACTAGAAGAAAGTTATTCTCATAAGTTGCAGTGTCCTTTTATGATGTTAACAATGAAATCTTATCATAGATTTGCACTTAAGGAATAACTGCCTAAATAGAATCCTGGTTGATATTAGAAATCATTGTATTTCTGTATGTGCTTAAAGAAGCATTAATTAGAGTGCTTCATAGAGTTAAATCCTTGAATTATGAATTTTTGGATATGTCATTTCTGTCTGTAGTTGTCTAGTTATTTCGGTTCTCCCTAGAGAGGAAGTTTGAGCAATAATATTGGATATATGTTTTATAATGAAGTTGCCATATTGGCCAGCCTGTAATTGTCTAATCCTTTTATTTTGGTTCTGACTAGAGGGAAGTTTGAGTAGTCATATTTGATGATGTTTAGTTAATCTTGTTGCCATATTGGCCTGCAGCTTATGAACTTATTAACAGCCTAGGTATTCATTTTCTTCATATAATTTCTTGGATCATTTTTCTATTTTTAAAGCCAATGTGTTTTGTACCAAATTCATTTATTGTACCAACAGTTTGATAGCCTTGAAGGAATATGAGATGGCTATGCAAACAGCACTAGTATAATAATGCGAGATAGAATGGGATATTGGTGCAATTATACTTGCAAATAGAGGAGAAATGTAACTATACAATTTATCTAATTTATTGTGGAAAATGTGTTATTTTTCATGTAGGGCGGGGATGCTGTAACAAAGAGGGCCAAGGTTGATCGAGAAATGGAACAAAAGATTGACGGGGAATCATATTTAGTTGAAAGGAGTGTCACAGACCAGCATATGGCTTCTACATCACAGGAAAATGCTGCCAGTGCATCCAATGTTACTTCAGTGACAAGAATAGAAAAACCAGGTTTTGATCAACTTCCAAAAGAGATGCATGAAATGAAGATCAGAGATGACAAAAACACAAATCATGATGAAAAGGTAAATTTTCATCTGTACTTAACCCCCATTCCACCTTAAAATCCAACCACAATTGGGTGGGCTGTCATAGTTTCCTTGGGTATTCTATTAATCATGGAATTTCTGATGATGCAGGACATGGAAGCTGCCATTGTGAGTGGCAATGGGACAGAAACTGGTCAGATTATTGCAACCACAGCAGGTGGTCGGAATGGACAACCAAAGCAGGTTATTTGAATACCCTGGTCGAATGCTTTTGCATTTTATGGGTTGTTTAATCTCATTTGTCTTCATGTAGTTTCGAGGGAGCATTATGAATGTGTTTATTACAGATCTTCACTATCAGTACTGTTATTATAAGCATAGATTTTTTTTCCTGCCCGGAAGAAAGATCTCCATTTGCATCTGTATAGATACATTGCTTAGTCACCATATCTTTGCACCCGACTCTCAAGTCTGACAATGCCACACTATGGAAACCTTCAAGATTGACTGCTATTGATCCTCAATTTTCTTTTTGTCATTCTGTAACTCTTTTAGATTCTTAAGGCTATATGTTCTTTTTGTACATCATTTGGTTAGTTATTGACCATGCTGCTAAATATGTTTTACTCCCCCCTCCAGATAATCTCATACATGGCAGAGCAAGTGGTTGGCACTGGTTCATTTGGTGTTGTCTATCAGGTATTTGGAATTAACCAGCAGGTTGCTTGCAATCACACTAGTTATTAGCATGTTTACATTTAGTAATATTATGCTCTGTTATTTTACATTTTTTCTTGCTCGACAGGCTAAATGCCTTGAAACTGGTGAAGCAGTTGCCATAAAGAAGGTGCTGCAGGATAAGAGATACAAGAACAGAGAACTTCAAATAATGCGTCTCCTTGACCATCCAAATGTTGTTCAGCTGAAACACTGTTTCTATTCAACTACTGAAAAAGATGAACTATATCTTAACCTTGTTCTTGAGTATATATCTGAGACCGTGCATCGAGTTTCAAGGCACTTTAACAGGATCAACCATCAACACACACCCATTTTATATGTTCAACTGTACACATACCAGGTAAACTTTGTAAATATCTCATATTTGGGTATATTTTGGATGCAATGCTAGATCTCATGGTGTGCACTGGGTATTTGTCTAGCAAACTATGGCAAACTATTTCCATGAGTTTAAGTTATTCTACTTGTTGGCCTTGTAGATTTGTCGTGCGCTAAATTACTTGCATCATGTTGTGGGGGTGTGCCATCGAGACATCAAGCCACAGAATTTACTGGTCAGTTTTCTTTCTGCCATTTCCAACATCATCTTGGCATTGACATAAAAAAATGGTTGAAGTCTATATGATCCACATCTTTGCTTATATGAATTTCACCCATCTAGTTTAATTTCCCTTCGTGAATTTTACAGTTAAGGTTACTGAACATAATGAATTCCTTGTATTGCTAGCAATGCATTTTGAGAAACTCCATGCTGAACATAATGTTGCTTTCTTGATGGATGTTTTGTTGTTTATATACGCTGTTAAAGGATAACTTCATGAGGTTTTGCTGTATGCTGCAGGTCAATCCCCATACTCATCAGCTAAAAATTTGTGATTTTGGTAGTGCAAAGATGCTGGTATGTTATTTTTCTTACTAACTGTAGTGGATGTTAAAAGCATGCTAGTGATGTGTTGAAACCTTTGACATCATCTTGTTTTATCTTCAGGTGCCAGGCGAACCCAACATATCTTACATTTGCTCTCGGTATTATAGGGCACCAGAACTTATATTTGGGGCCACAGAGTACACAACTGCAATTGATATCTGGTCTGTTGGTTGTGTCATGGCTGAGCTTCTTCTTGGACATGTGGGTCACTATGGCTTTTCATTCCTCTCTATACTACTACCAGCCTCCTATTATAGATTTGACTAAACATTATAGTGTATTCTGAAGAATAATTTCGAATAGCTTTCTGTTAATGTTAGAAGTTTCCACACCTCTTATGCAGTCTGGTGTACATATGGTTAGGACACTGTTCCAGAGCTCTCACTAATCGACACCACACAATTTTCTTTTAGGGAACTTGCTGAATGGTTTTTGAATTCATTTCTGTAATTTCACTTTTCTTTCTGGATATGGAAATGCAGAGTTTACCAATCATGTATTGTTTGTCTGCCACTGTTTACTGTTTGCTTATTGATTTTACCTGAGTTCAATGCAGTGGTTGTTAGATTATTTGTGTTTTGATTCTATGAATTATTCTTAAAATCTTCCTTTAAATTAATGGATAGATGATGATTTCTGATGTTTATTCAATGTTGCATTTTGCAGCCGCTTTTTCCTGGGGAAAGTGGTGTTGATCAGCTTGTGGAAATTATTAAGGCAAGCTATTAAAATCTAGCCCTGTTCGTTTCTTTTTTTTATCACTTCTCCTCATGTTTGGTCAGTTTCTGAAGTATTTTCCCCCATTTGGTGATCATAAATTAGGTCTTGGGCACACCGACCAGGGAAGAAATTAAATGCATGAATCCCAATTACACGGAGTTCAAGTTCCCTCAGATCAAGACTCACCCATGGCACAAGGTCTTTTAACAATCTTATCAGGGGGATCTTTTCCTTGTGAAATTTTGTGTTAATTTTATATCGGTGGTTAACATATTGATTCTCAAATTTCAGATATTTCACAAACGAATGCCCCCTGAAGCAGTGGATCTCGTATCAAGGCTGCTTCAGTACTCACCAAATCTGCGTTGCACTGCTGTAAGCACTTGTACTGCTCTAGATAAATGATATCAGTTTCCAAAATCATCAAACGTTTTCTTTTCTATTTAATGTTCGTGTAGTTTGAATGACTCTTTTTCCTTCATGAATTGCATATTACAACCTGCAGCATTTTTTTATAAAGCTTTTAATTTGTTATTCGTGAGAAGTTTAGTAAACCTCCTTTTCTCTTTACTGGCTGTTAGTTGGAGGCATGTGCCCACCCTTTCTTTGATAATTTGAGAGATGCAAATGCAAGCTTACCTAATGGGCGTGCACTACCCCCTTTATTCAATTTTACTGCCCAAGGTAAGTTAATATAGAATTTTTGTTTCCCATATTTTACTATAGATTCTCTTTGTATTTCTCATGCCAAATTCCCTTGCAGAGTTGGCTGGGGCATCTGCTGAACTGCGTCAACGTCTCATTCCAGAGCATGCAAGAAAAGAAAATTGACGATGGCTAGGTGGTGGATTTGTAGCCAAATCATTGCCACTAAATTTTTGAATGCTTGGTCACCCATGCAAGCACGCTGCCTGCTTAAATAGTTAAAGATCAAATCAATTTTTCAACATTCACCTCATTAGTTATGACAAAGGGGGATCTTAGACAGTAAAGGCTGGTGGGTAGGCTTTGCAAAGATTTTGGATGGAGCTTGAAGACAGAATTATCTGATGGGAGCAGGATCGCTTGGGGTTCCAACATTTTATTTATTTTGGACGTGGTTTGTAGTATGCATCATCGCTTGAAAATTGAGTTGTGATTACCCTTCTTGTTCCAGTGTATAGTTTGCTGGTATTCATTGAGAAATTAACTGAATGGATGATTTAGATGAATTATGATTTCTTAGTGTATACTCTTCCTACTTACCTTCTGTGTTACAAAGAAATTGAAGTATATGAGAATTTCATGGGTTTTTAATACAAAGTTTTGTCTTTAATTTTGGTCTTCCTCGGGTTTATTTCTCAAGCGATGGTGGATGTTTGCATTGGCCTGAAAAGTAGGTCTGTCCTTTGTGTCAGCTGTACGATCTATATCTCAGAAGTTTGGACAGATAGTTGAGGTAAAGGCAACTCATGGTTGCTGTTGGCTGAACATTTCTGAATTGAGGCCTGTTCCTGTTCGGATCAAGCTGTAAATGACTGTTTAAACTCGAGCTTTCTGTACTCCACTTTTCCGTTTGGTTAGTCCACTTCGCTAATCATCAACCTTAGAGATAGTTGCAATTTGCGTAAATCCCCTCGAACAGCCAAGGGGCCCAAGTAATATATGAGCAAACCTCCTGCCGAAAGTCTCCACAAGAACATCTCGCTTCTACGAATTGATGGAAACAATTTGAATCCTTAAGAATGAATGATATGACGCGCATATACATTGGATATGTGTGACCAGTCTATTTATATGCCTATCTTCTCAACCAAACCCTTCAACAATCATCTTTTCATGGCTGAAACCAAACCTTACAGGCAAGATTTCAGGAAAGATGGTGGCTTAAAGAGATTGTCCATTAATGCTTAGATTTCACAGCAGATCATGCCTTGGCTAAGCTAATATATCAACCTGGAGGTTTGGTGGTTTAGTGCTCTGTTGATTGAATGCCAACTGATATTTGATCTCGATTATTGGTCACAGATGAACAAGAGTGGCGGTAAGAAACATTTGTTTGATAGTCAATATTTCGACACACTTGATTTAAAATTTACTGACATTTGATCTCAACGTCGACGAAACGTGCACGAGTGATGCTTGGAAAGGCTCTCGATAAAACCCAAGCTGATTTCTTGGCTACAAGTAAGAGAAAGGGAAAAGCTACCTCCCTCTACCTATAAAAAAGTAGAAGCTAACCTGCAAAGGTACAAGAACACCCTAATCTCTTTGTTGTGTCCCCTGGTAATCAATTCCATCTCGGGATTTGTTATCGGGTAAACTGTGTATGTGAGATTTCCTGCACTGTAGTTAAAGCTCAAACAATTTTTACATGGATCATTCAATAAAAACTGTTATTAAATAGAAGTAAAATTGGATTCTTGAACTAGATGAGTTGAGAGTGTCATGTGTCTCGTGCATTTTATTGTTTGTATCTTTGTATAGTCTATCATCCATACATCTCTTTCAAAACATTAAATAAACGAATTTTTATTTTTATGCGAGGGCTGACTACATATTATACCCTCGTATTTACATTTTTCACACCAACAAATATATACAATAACATTCACTCAAAAGCCAAATAAAGAATTTAGAATTAGGGGGTCAATATAAAAATCCAAAGTTTAAACTCGAAAATAAGATAAATAAAGAAAATGACATGATATGGATTCAAAATATTTGCCTAATCTAAATATAAAATAAACCTTAAATTGAAGGGTATATAGTTACGAGAATTCAGAATTTAGGATCAAAATATAAGGCTTCTCACAAAATAAATCTTAAATTGATGGGTATATAGTTACTGCTGGATTATTAATTCATTGTTGAGTTTATATGAGAATAATTATATGTTTGTGGACTGTCAAATAAAGTAAAGCCTAATTAAAATGATCTGCTAAGTATTCTTAGACAATTAGGTTTTGATGTATCTATTAGGGTGTGGACCTTTAATGTGTAGAGATTAAAGGGTTATTTCTATTTTAATGATGGGCTAAAATAGGAATACCAAATGGTGGAAATGCCAAAAGGCATGAATACCAAAAGGCACTTAATTGCCTATATATATGGTCATGGTCCCTAGATTACACGTACTCATTTCCATTCTTATACTGATATCCCATTATCAGAGAGAATATAAGGTTAAGGCAGAGAGAATGAAAGGGCTCTCTAAGATAAACGTTTTAATCTGAAAGGTCATCCATACGACTCTAGATAGTGACTTCCGGATATGAATTCAGTTAAACTTCCGTTTTATAGTTTATGCAGTTTATTGTTTTTGATAATTCGATATAAAAATTAATATTTTATGATATAAAATGCTAGATTTAACAGGTACTAGAATTCAGAATTTAGGATCAAAATATAAGCCTTCTCACAGTTAAGAGAGTGTCATGGCTCATCATCGTTGAACGCACAGCTGCATCCTCTTCCCTCCATGCCCCTCTGCCCTCTGCATCAAAATCAACTTCAGATAACCTTACAGCCATATTAAAATAAAATATTTTTTCCTGAAACTCGAAAACAATCTTGCAAAAAAAGACGACGAGAGGCTTCTATTTTCCCCTTTTTTAAAGTTGTGCAATTGATGATGCTTTGCTTGTTCTGGATTGGAAAGCGAGGATATAGTAATACTTATGCTTTATTCTTGCAGCGTGCCAAGGCGTGTGGAATCTGCAAGCACGATGTTTTCAGTTATTTGGTGGATAATTGGATTCTAATGGGTCACCAGCGCTGTACAGATCATTATTTGGAAGAGAACTCGCCTCAACCTTACTGGTTTGTTAGTACAAATTCTGCTCTGATCTGCCCTTCATATATTTACTTTCTTTTTTATCGGTATGCTTATTGGTTTAGTTGCTGGTTTCTTTTACAGACTCTGTATTGCATTTCTTTCTTTCGACGCGCTCTTTGTAATTATATGCGCTGCTGCTGCATGTCTCGTTGGTGTTGCTGTTTGCTGCTGCCTTCCATGTATAATTGGCATCTTGTATGCAATGACAGTCCAGGTAGATACTGGCCAAGCAACTTCTGATTTTGAAAGGATATATAAATTACGACAGAAATACGACTCGTTATCTATTTCTTGACATCATAATTTTAGCGTTAAAGTTTAACGATAACAGATTAAGCCCAGCTTCAAGCTCACATGCCCTGGTGGATGATTTCTGCTACTGTCAGCCATGTTCTGAAAATCCTCCAATTACTGATCATTGAAACGTCGTAAGTGATGAATCTTTACCTTTGCTCATTCTTCTCAACCTTTGATGAAAGACATTCTACTGCTCCATCATGCCTTCATCCCTTTGATGATCCCTAGACAGTGTTTCACCCTATAGACCTAAAAAAACACAACTTCCTTTATTAGATGGACAGAAGGAGCAGTAAGACACCATTGATCAAAGGTTGACGAGAATGAGCAAGGGGAAATATGCTACTCCAACCTAGAAAGCTTTGGTGTCTGTTTGGTTAGGTTGAAGAAACATTATGATGATGATGTCTTGTACGCATGAATGATGTCAAATTGCTGCTTAATTTGGAGGACAGTCTAGATTAAGGATTTCTCCTCTTTAAATCATTGCTGATTTTTTTATTATCTGTGATCTTTAAAGTTGAATGGGGTTGTTGCTGTTGAAGAATGAAAGTTTGAAGAATAAAAAGGACAAGGAGCCGTTAGAAGAAAAGGGATGATCGTCCTTCAGCCACCTTACAGCTGCCATTTCTGTTATACATTTTATTTTTGTTTCTGCAAAATCCTGACATGCAGGTATTGCAGCAGCCATGTACCTTTTCTTTATTCCATCTCTTTTCTCGTGGGATGTACGAGATATATTAATTCTGATGTATATATATGTGTGTCTTGTATTAATGCAAGATAACAAGAGATACAAGAAATAAAGAAAAGAGGTTCTCTGCAACTTCAAATATTTCTTACATGGTATCAGAGCATCACGCTCACTAAATAGCTATGGAAACTGAAAACCAACAAACACCAACCTCAACCATGCAATCAACTTCACGTTTCCACAACCTATCAGACCATAACAATCCATACCGATTAGACAATAGTGATACATCAGTTCTAAGCTTAGTAACTGATCCTCTAACCACAGAAAACTATGTCACTTGGGCAAGAGCTATGAAAAGGGTCCTTAGAGCCAAGAACAAGCTTGGTTTTGTTGATGGCAGTATCACAAAACCCACAGATCCCAATGATCCTCTCTTCGAAGCTTGGGAAAGATGCAATGACATGATTGTTTCCTGGATTCACAACTCGGTAAGTCCCTCAGTGAAATCCTCCTTCATACTCGTAGACAATGCTCATGAAATCTGGAATGAGCTCTATGAAAGGCTCACTCAGCAAAATGGACCACGAATTTTTCAGCTGAAGAGGGCTTTGGCAAACTTGACACAGGGAAATGATTCAGTCAATATTTATTATGGGAAGCTGAAATCCATTTGGGATGAGCTTGCACTGCATTGTCCCATGCCAGAATGTTCTTGCGGGCAAATGAAGGTCTTGACTGATCGTTATCAGCAAGATTGTGTAATCCAGTTTCTCATGGGTTTAAATGAGACATATTCAAACATACGGGACCAAATTATGCTAATGGACCCCATTCCACAAGTGAGCAAAGTTTTCTCTCTTGTTCAGCAACAAGAAAAACAACACCAGATGCTACTTAACACATCAACCTCAGAATCAATGGCCCTCCTCTCCAGAAACATGCCCACAAACTACAAGTCTTCCAACAGACCTTACTGCCATCACTGCAAGATTCAAGGACACACTCTAGAGGATTGTTTCAAGGCAGGCAATGCCAAACCCCCCATATGCAGCCACTGCAATCAGAATGGCCACTTGGCAGAGAAATGTTACAAATTAGTGGGATACCCACCTGGACATAAACTGTATAACAGGGTGAAGAGACCAAATGTTTATACCAGACAAACCAACATGGTCGCAGTAGAAGATCTTTCCAAGAATCATACTGAGAAAATGGACTTAATTTCAACACAATATCAGAAGATTTTACAACTACTGCATGACAAACACAATTCAGCAGATACTCATTTCAGTATGGGCTCAAATCCAACCTCTTCCATGGTTAATTCAAACAACCTCCCATCAATGTCTGGTATTACAACTTGCCTCTCCACCTATGCACAAAAACCTTTTGATATCTCTAATGTTCCTTGGATCATAGATACGGGAGCTACAGATCATATGATCTGTAGCACTGTATTTTTTACTCAAATCACAGCTGCTGTGTCATATAATGTTAAGCTACCTAACGGACAAGAAGTTCCAGTCACACACACAGGCACTGTTAAACTCTCAAATTTGATTATTCTTGAAAATGTTTTGTGTGTCCCCTCTTTTACCTTCAACCTTCTTTCTGCACCAACACTAACAAAAGGCATCTCTTGTTGTTTTGTTTTCTTGTTCGACACTTGTTTTCTGCAGGACCTCACATCATGGACAACGATTGGACTGGGTGAGATGAAGAATGGTTTATACCAATTTCAACACATTCAAGTACCTCCTAATGCTTTGATGTGTAAACTATCAAAATACCTTGACATGCATCACCTGCATTCTGCGTGTGTTGCAAATACTGGTCTCATTCCTAATTTGTGGCATTATCGTTTAGGCCATATTTCCAATTCTAGATTGAAACTGATTAAGGATTCCATTGTAATCAAGGATACTTATCCTACTGTTAATCAAATTCCATGTTCTATTTGTCCCATGGCAAGACAACACAAACTTTCTTTTGACCAAAGCTTGCACAAATCTTCTCACAATTTTGAACTTATACACTGTGACTTATGGGGACCATGCTCTGTGACTGCTTATGATGGGAGTAAGTATTTTCTGACCATTGTTGATGATATGTCTCGTAGCACTTGGGTTTATTTGCTCAAGAACAAGTCAGATACACAAAGAACCATAGAAGCATTTTATAACCTAGTCTGCACCCAATTTGAAACTAGGATTAAGTATTTAAGAAGTGATAATGGGACAGAGTTTCGTATGGCAGATTTTTATCATTCCAATGGCATCATCCATCAAAAGACTTGTGTGGAAACCCCACAACAGAATGGGATAGTTGAAAGAAAGCATCAACACATTTTGAATGTTGCTAGAGCTCTTAGATTTCAAGCAAAATTGCCTCTTGAATTCTGGAATGATTGTGTCCTCACTGCAGCCTACATAATAAATCGCATCCCCACACCTCTACTGAGAAATAAAACACCCTATGAAGCCATTTTCAAGCTTAGACCTACTTATGACCATTTTAAGGTTTTTGGGTGTCTCTGTTTTGCCAGTACCTTGAGTCAGGGGAGAAGAAAATTCGATCCTAGAGCAAGAAAATGTGTTTTTCTTGGTTATCCATTTGGGGTAAAAGGTTATAAATTGTTAGATTTGGAGAGTAAAGAGACTTTTTTGTCCAGAAATGTGATTTTTCATGAACATCACTTCCCTTTCAGCACCCCTGCAGAAATCTCTCTTGATGCAATTTCCCCTATGGTGCCACAATTGCAAAGCCTTCATACATTAAATCCCTTGACCACTGATCACACCTCATTCGATTCAATTGATGTATCTCCCACTACAGCTAGTTCCCCTGCAACATGTCCACCTGTTGACTCACCATCAATTCTGCCACTTTCAGATCACTCAAATTCTTCCATTCCTTCACCTTCCACATCCACATCTCCTCATCACATTCCTATTCGAAAATCTGATAGAATGAAACAGGCTCCAAAATATTTACAGGACTTCCACTGTCAAATGGCTTTTTTCAATCCTGCCAGTCCAATCCAGGCCACGATGCATGAGGTTCTTCCAGGTACACCATTTCCCTTAGATAAATTTCTTTCATATAGTCAATTTTCTCTCCCTTTTCAAGTTTTCACTGCTTCCATTTCTTCTCACACTGAGCCCCAAACATATGCTCAAGCTGTTCTCGAGCCTCATTGGTGTGCAGCCATGCAACATGAATTAGAAGCCTTGGAGTCCAATCAAACTTGGATGATGACTGATCTTCCTCCTGGTAAGAGGCCAATTGACTGCAAGTATGTTTACAAGATCAAATACAATTCAGATGGGAGCATTGAAAGATTCAAAGCACGATTGGTTGCCAAAGGATACACGCAACAAGAGGGCATTGATTATCATGAAACATTCTCCCCTGTTGCTAAGCTAGTCACAATGCGTTGCCTCTTAGCCATTGCTGTAGTTTGAGGGTGGGGTTTGTATCAATTTGATGTTAATAATGCATTCCTCCATGGGGACTTGCAGGAAGAAATATACATGAGACCTCTTCCTAGATATACTCAAAGATCACCTCATCAAGTTTGTAAGCTCCTCAAAAGCCTTTATGGTTTAAAACAGGCTTCAAGACAATGGTACTCGAAATTCTCCACTGCCCTGATTGAGTTTGGTTTCTGTCAGTCCAAGGCCGATTACAGTTTATTCATCAAACAAGATGATGATTCTTTCACAGCATTATTGGTCTATGTGGACGATATCATAGTAGCAAGTGACTCTCCTCTTGTTGTTGAGAAAATTAAGGTTTTTCTTAATGACAAATTTAAAATCAAAGACTTGGGAAAGCTAAGGTATTTCCTTGGAATTGAAATTGCAAGAACCGCCAAAGGAATACAAATTTGTCAAAGGAAGTATGCCTTGGACATCTTAGCCAATTCAGGTACTCTTGGATGTCGTCCCTCTAAGTTGCCAATGGATCAAAATCTACACCTCAGTAGAGAAAAGGGCGACATTCTGCTCAATCCCACCTATTACAGAAAGTTGATTGGTCAGCTTTTATACTTAACTATAACTAGGCCAGATATATCTTATAGTGTGCAAATTTTGAGCCAGTTCATGGATAATCCCACAGACTTGCATCTATCAGCTGCACACAAAGTTCTGAGGTATCTCAAAGGAGCTCCTGGCCAAGGTCTCTTCTTCCCTTCTGATAATTCCTTAGACATGATAGCGTATTGTGACTCTGATTGGGCATCCTGCCCTGACACCAGACGTTCTGTCTCTGGTTTCTGCATCTTCCTAGGTTCATCTTTGGTTTCATGGAAGTCTAAAAAGCAAACTGTTGTATCTCGATCTTCAGCAGAAGCTGAATACCGTGCCATGGCCACTACTAGCTCAGAAATTACTTGGCTACGATTTCTCCTCACTGATCTGCAGGTCCCTCATTCTCATGCTGCTGAGCTGTTCTGTGACAACAAAGCTGCCTTGCACATTGCTTCGAACCCAGTATTCCATGAAAGGACCAAACATATCGAGTTAGACTGCCACCTCATTCGTGATAAAATTCAGGAATGAATTCTAAAGACTGCACATGTCTCTACAAAGTTTCAATTGGCTGATGTGTTTACAAAAGCTCTTTTTGCAATTTCACTGACTTCTCACATGTCCAAGATGGGCATCGTAAACTACTATGCTCCACCTTGTGGGGGCATGTTGAAGAATGAAAGTTTGAAGAATAAAAAGGACAAGGAGCCGTTAGAAGAAAAGGGATGATCGTCCTTCAGCCACCTTACAGCTGCCATTTCTGTTATACATTTTATTTTTGTTTCTGCAAAATCCTGACATGCAGGTATTGCAGCAGCCATGTACCTTTTCTTTATTCCATCTCTTTTCTCGTGGGATGTACGAGATATATTAATTCTGATGTATATATATGTGTGTCTTGTATTAATGCAAGATAACAAGAGATACAAGAAATAAAGAAAAGAGGTTCTCTGCAACTTCAAATATTTCTTACAGTTGCCAATTTGAAATTGGATATACTTTGTATGAATTATCTCGGTGGACAAAGTCTTAAATTGTTGTCCATCGAAGACCCATGTCCTGGCATGAGCACATCATTGTTGTCTTGAAGCCATCGATGCTTTTTACCGTTTTTAATTCGGGCAATGAAGTCATTTTAATTTTTGGGTCGTGACACATGTTATGTTCACACAATGGCATTGCCTGCTAGTTGTCTGAGGTCATCGAATCTGATTGTTCAAGAGGCATCAGCCAACCTCCAGACAAGGTTCTGTTGTCATCTCTGTTTGCATTTCGTTCACAAAATGCATCTTTTGCTCTTGCTCTTGAATGCTGTGTTCCTGATCGTGCATTGCCTTCGATTTGGTAACAGGAAGGATTGACAGCAGAAGAGATTGATACATTACCAAAGTACAAGTTTTGCAGGTTAGAGCATTTTGAGCAAGTTGATGGTGAAATTCAAGAAATTTGTGGAGGGATGATGACTGATTGTGGTCGAAGTCCAGAGAGTGGTCCTGTAATTTGAAAACAGGAAGGAGCAACCAGAGAAGAGATTGATCGATTACTAAGATCCAAGCTTCACAGTAAAGGGGATGATGAGAAAGTTAATGGCGAAATTCAAGAATCATTTGAGGGATAATGACTGACACGCCCATTGAAGATGCGGTAAGTATCGCAGGAGGAGCTTCTCTCTTCAAGAAATGGACTCGAAGATAAGAGTTCAGCGCATCAATGTAAAGTGAGAATTCCAAGCCATGCAATTAGGTTAATTTGGATTGAATTGAGTTATTTTTTAGTTTTCATTATCTAACATCGAGCTTATAAAAAATTAAAATTCATAATTTGATTTTTATATCAAATCTATTCTATATATTTTAATTTTAATATTTATAAAAGATACTCATCTAGAATGTTTGTTCGAATTAAAACATGTTTTCCATGAAATTGACTAAATCAATTAATTCATATCAATTCTCCATGATTTAATTTTTTATATATAAAAATAATAATATTTTAAACGTCTAAATATCTTCTTAAAAAACAATCCGAATAGTAACATCGTACATGCCTCTTCTCCAGTATAAACTAATTCTATATTTTATTTCACCTGCACCACCGAAGGTTTTGAGATGGTGATGAAGGTACCGTACGTGTTATTAGCCAAAAACAACAGCGTCTTCTTCACTTCAGCAATATAATAAAGAGGGCAAATGCCTACCTCAACCTAACCCCCTTTTCTGAAGACTTCGGAGCCTGAGATCTATAAATTCAGTAATATTTTATTCATGAGTGGAGTGGGGTTTTATAAGTTCAATTTTAAACGTTGGTTTGTATTTTAAGTGGGGTTTTATAGTGTATTAAAATGATTTTTACTTGAATATATATTGCAATAATATTCTATATTATTTTTATACCAGTAAAACACATTCAAAAAATTAAATTGAAATTAAAAATGAATTGAATTGAATTTTTTTCAAAGATATTTGTAAAACATAAAAACAAACAAACTAGCACTTGTTGGTGATATAATTACAATGTCATTAGCAAAGACATTTGCTCAGGGAGATAAGAAGAAGAGAAACTTAATTCTCAGATGGACTTGTACATATAGATTGAAAAGAAAATGGTGTTTTTTAGTCTTCCAGCAAGCACAGAAACTGATGGGTCACCTGGGATCGAAACATTTGATCTTAATTTTCTCGGACTACTTTTTCCTGGAAATTCTACATCTTATATAATTCTCGACTGAAATTATGTCCACGTCAAGTAATTTCTCTGAAGCAATTTCCAAGCATTGGATAGTTCTTAAAGTTTGGACAAAGACTTTGACACCAGCTAGAGCGATGCTGCAGAAGTTAGGACAGGAAGTTGAGGAGAAAGAAGAGAGAAACTGGCTTGCTGTTTCTTGTTCCTGGCTACCCGTGTGCTCAAGACGAAGGGAGAACGAAGAAGGCGTCTCGATGAGATTGGAATATTATTTTTCCACGAAGGTAAAGTTCAATTGTGAGAATATCCCAAGTCGTCGTCTGTACTGTAAAGAAATTTCAATTTCCCTGTCATGGTTCCAAGCTTCCCTCGAGAATGACAGCATGTAATATATTTTTTTTTTATTTGCTTTAATTTCCCAAGTCAATTCTACAATTAAACATAGATGGGAAGGTCGTGATGTCTTGGCAAGCATCCCGGTATTCCACGCTTATCTCAATAATTTAATACAATGGATTGTAGAAATCATCATTTCCCAGAATTGCAAGAAAAGTCCGTTGACTTATCCAAAGATAATATTGGAGGCCGGCCTTGAAGTTTACTTGAGGTTGACTGCGCTATTTTTAACCTATTACACAAGAGATACAGCAAAAAATAAAATGATTTGATAAAAGATGGTATTCTCAGTGTAGTTTATCTTAATCGAAACTATATTTATTTCCTGAGTAATGAACCCTCATATCAGCATAAAATATTCAAAGAAATTTCTTTAGTTCTTGCAATATATTGTTGAACCGCACTTGTAGTAATCTTACTTTACGGAACTTGGAAATATAATTCATTCATGGAAACGTGTTTCTCGCAAGGAAACTTCCTCCCGTATGCTACTGCAGGCTCTAGAGATAAACTTTAGCCGCCACCAACTCTTCTACCCTAATCTTCCTTTTCATCAAAACCCTAAACCCAACTCTGCGTCAACTTTCCTAGCACGATCGACCATCGTTTTCCACCAGTAGTGTCTATCATGAGCCTCACTTTGCATCAACTTTCCTAACATTTTACAAATGGATTACTCTCGGACACCACCCTATAAATCAATGATAACCATGTCGCACCTGAGGACTTGACCCAGGAAAGGACTTGTTCCTTTCCTTTATGCTAGGGTTTGAGTCTTCTTTGTTATTTCTACGGTGTTTTATTTTTTTTATTGGGCTTGCAGAATGTTCAGTGAATCTAGAAATTAGTTATGGTGCATATAAGCTGGCCGAACAGTTATTAATAAAAATAAAAATAAAAATGATAAGCGTGCCACACTATCAAATATGAAAACAAATATTCCCCTGCCATATAATAATATCTATAAATACCACATATCACCAATTAAGTTGTGAACTCAAGTCAATTATATCATGGACTGGGGATTTTCGATATCATGGATTGCAAGATAGAATTACAAAGACACCCTTTATTGTGAAAGCTTCAGACCCATTAATGGTCATCTCATGAACAAACCAAAACTATGACACATTAATTAACTACATAAGGAAGAGAAGCATGTTGATAGAGAGGAATGATTTGGGAGCTGATTGAAAAAAGAAGAAGAAGTTACAATATGGACGAAAAAACACCGTAATTTTCATGCAATATAAAACAAAAAAGAAGAATATAGTTTTTCCATACTAATAACAGCAGCAGCAGCGTTCTGAGATCAATAGATCAAGACAGATTCTTGCCTATGAAAATACAAGACAAATTCCAGAGACATGCACGCACAATAATTAACTGAAACTAACGGCCAGCTTAATTATATAAGAAAACAATTACAAAATAATAACAGCCGCAACTCCGTCATATAATTCTTTCCATCCATTACCGGCAATGACAACGCAGGCTGTGATGTCGAACATTCGTCTTCGGGCAAGATGACCTACTTCCTCCAGGCCAAATATTCCGGCACTCTTAGTCTCACCGAAACATTAATAATCCCGTTGTCACATCCTTTAGGATCCTTCAATCTATAACTCAAAAAGCTCAAATAACCCTGTGGGAAATACCCTCCCATGAAATCATTCACAGGCATTCTTGCTGAACCAATAATTCTATCCACAGAAGGAGTCCTGCAATGCACTTCAAGGGTTATACAGGTTTCTCGTATTGACATATCTAGAGCAAGTTTCTGGTCCCATGAAGGATAGCTTCCTCCTTCGGTGTCGGTTGTTGTTTCACGAAAGTTTAGAGGGTCCGTTCGAACAACAACATAAGTGTTCTTCTTCACTGATCTGCCATTAATACGTAAATCTTCACATGATAAAACAGTGATTTCTAGGGTCTGGAAGGACGAGGTTACCTTCATATTGAAAGGAGACAGAGAATTTCTTGCGCGTGTGCTACTGTGTTTTGAGATCTTAAACTACGAAACAAGAAATCTGAGTTTAGGGCTTAGGCTGTAATGTTTTATAGAGCAAAGGTAGAGAGGTTAATGGGAGGAAACTGCGTGTCCTATCTTTTTTTTTATTATTATTATTAAAGAAAGTCTTTTTTTATGCACTGAATGATTTCGCACGTCAATTCCTCTTACATGAAGAAATTGTTTTTGCCCATGGGTCCCAGGCTATTGGCAACAACAATTGTCTTTAAAACAATATTGCAAGCACACATTCTTCTAAAGATAAGTGATTAAAATAAATAAACATGATCATGACAAATAATGAAAAAATGACTACATTGCATTGTTTTAAATAAAAGTATTAAAAATGTTTTTATTAATGTGTGTATATGTTCATGACAAATCAGAGAGAGAGAAAGTGTTAATAATTGTAAAGAAAAATTGTTTAAAAATAATATTTAAAATGATACATTTAGTGCCTGTTTGGGTGGGCGGCCCAAACGGTGTTTTGCCATTTTTCTTTTTCTTTTTCTTTTTCTTTTTTAAATGGCGGTTTGATGTTTTAAATCATTTTTATGTGCTGATGTCAAAAATGATTTTTAAAAAATAAAAAAACATCATTTTGATATATTTCGGCACGAAAAGCACTTTCAAAAGCTACCGCAACCGCCCTCCCAAACAGGCCCTTATTAATATTCGGTTACATTGAAATTTTGATTTATTAAAAAAATAAGCATTTGATTTTCTGAATTGAATACTATTACAAAATTATATAAATTATATTTTAAAATCTCATCTAATAATTTAAATATTTATGTAAAAATAATTTTTTATTTGATATTAGAGTCTTAGTTTTTCAAAACATTAAAAGATTTGTTTAAGAATAATATTAAATCATTTGATTAGACATTTAATAAAATAATAATATTAATCTGTGAATTCCATATCAACTTAGAAAAAACTCAAATATCCTGTGTGGTAGGGCAACAATCTAGAAAAATGCCTAAAAACTATAAAATAAAAAGATAAACTCCTAGGGTTTATCAAAAAATTTGAGATTTAATGCATGTCATATATAGATTGTCCATGAATAGTTTATATTTCCAACTGCTATTCAACAAGATTACTAGTAGTGATCACAGGATTCAACAATGTTACCCTAAATAAATTTTTATTTTTAAAAAATAATCTAAAATAAGACGACCAGGGTTTTATATATAATTGGATGATTTTTCATTATACGAGTAGTAAGAGAAAATCTTGGTGATATATGTAATCAAGTCAATTGCTTAGGTCAACCTCCAGGTAAGTGGAAGCTCTTATTTTTTAATATTAGGCTGGTATTATTTTTTAAAATATTTTTAATTTTCTATCTAAAATTCCTATTCAATTTCTTTGACATTTCCTTTTTTGTTTTTATTTACAATGAAAGCAAATTAATGTAAATATTACATAAATATGATCATAGTTAAAATGACTTTCGACATTGTTCCATCCCCTAAAAAATAGAAAATATTTCTTATTTCTTTCCATTCTTTCAAGGAGATAGTGTAATTAAAATTATTTTTAAAAATATTTTTTTGATCAAAAATATATCAAAATAATATATTTTTTTAAAATATTTTTAAAATACAATGATAAACACCCATTTAACATTTAACATGAAGGAAGGCAGATTTTGGATCATTATTTAATGGAAATTTTTATATATTTTTCAGTTTTTCTGAATGCACTAGACGTAGATTTGTTTGTATGGGGAATTTGGAAAAGTATCCAGTCTTAATTAACGTATAAATTAACTGAATATGAAATATCGAAGAAGATTTGATGAAATATCGAAGAAGATTTGATGATGACTTTCGAAGTCGTGCGAGATAAATGCTTTGCGGATTGAGTCCAAAAGCATTGTTAGCTCGTGGATTCGCCAACTAGTACCTGGTTTAGCTCATTGTCTTGTTGATGTAACTGCAATTGAATCTTGCACGCTGTCGTTTAAGAAAAAAAGACGTTTTTTATAATATAATCCTGCACGCATTTGGGGCACGTGTGACAAAAATAAGGAATAAGAAATCTTGCTTGGTCTATGTGCTCTTCACAAAAAAACAAAAGCCTATAAAGATGAATCACGCTGTGTTGTGTTTTAAGTCAATGAATGAGTTGTCTTTAATCCACGGGTTTTAATTTAGCTTGGGATAATTATTCAGTCTGAAAAAAATTATAAATAAAACCTTAAATTCCAACCAAGTCTTCAATTAAAAATATATCTTTCCAATAAGTCTGTCTCCAACAAATTCCAGCCATGGTTAGAGTCATGAGAGTGTTTGTTATTGTCGTGTGCCTATATTTAAAAAATTTTTTGATTTTTTTATAAAAAAAATTTCATGTTTTTAAATTATTTTAATGTTAAAAAAAATAATATTAATTTGATATATTTTAAAATAAAAAAACTATCTCTCGGCATCAAACAGTACATAATACTCGTTATTTCCTCGAGCACATCGAAAACACATGTGGAGGGCCCTTGTATAATTTTATTTAAACTTCGCTAATTGGTGGCGGCGGCGGCGGCGTATAAAAGAAACCTACTCGCTTCATGACCTCATATTAATGATATCATGAGCATACGTCATGACTTAACTACTCATTCACTATTACTTCTTTTTTTTTTTTTTTTTGATTTTGATTTAATTTGACTATTTATTTTTTAAAATATTTAAAAAAAAATATAAATATAATTATTTTTTAAAATAATTTTTATTTGGAAATGTATTAAAATAATATTTTATTTTTATTTTTTAAAAAATATATTTTTGAAGTTACACGTATCAAAATAAGCTATAAATTTTTAAATTTAAAATAAAATATAAAAATATTTCTTTTTATTTTTTTTAAATATTTTAAAAATAAAGTGTAAAACATCATGCAGTGTGCCAAACGTTGTTTCCTAACTCCGCTTTTGCCTTCTGGGTCGGATATTTTTGCTGTCCCTACTTATTATATTTTATCAATAAACTTTTCAAATAAGGCAGGTATCCGATAGTCTTTCTTTTATGCAGCAGCATCAGCCGCAGTTACGTGTTTGTCCTGTTTATCATTGTTTTTTTTTAAATATTTAAAAAAAACATTGTAAATTTTTATTTTAAATTAATTTTTATATATATATTTTTGGATATGTATGTATTAATATCAAAAATAATTTTTAAAAAATAAAAAATATATATTTTTAAATAAAAATTACTTTAAAAATATCTTAATCATAATTTAAAACAGATAATAATAATCTATACACTATAATGTTTGGCAAACTCGAGACGCTTTCTCCTAATTAAGTTGTAAATTATTATAAACTAACCACAGCAACACCAGTAGAAGAATAACAGGAACAATTACATGAAAAAACATTCAACCTTTATTAATATCATTAACAAGGGACACACAAAACTCTGTCTCTTGCATGTACACAACTATGGCTTCTATTTATATCATAAAAAATACATAAGTTACATAGAGACTACCAGATACAAATATAATTAAATTTGGACAGTTTTTGTCTAAAAACATTAACGATAAAAAAAAATATCACCATTTATTCATTGACTAACATTGATAAACTTAATTGTCCTCATACATCATTTCAAGTCGATGGTAGTAATAAACTTGTGTTAACTTGATTCACCTGTCATAATTTATTTTTGAGTTATCCTTCAAAATCTATTCAAAATAAAATAAAAGAGGCTGACATTGACAGAAAAATCAATGTGAAAATTTTGAATGTCTTCAAGAGCCCGATCATACCTCTTTTATCCAAAAATGAAGAAAATACAGGTTCAGAACTAGAATAATTTATTATTAGATAAATTTGTGTGAAAATTAAGTTGAAAGGCATGATTATATTTTTATGGTTTGATTTGATTTAATCGCCAACCAATTTAAAGTATGATTATGTTTGAGAATTAATTTAGGGTCCAATCAAAGGTTTTAATTAAGTGCAATGACTTAATTATACTTCAAATTAATCACACTAATCTTATCATAGGCTTAATTGGTAAAAAAAAAACCAAGTTTCTAAGCTTAATTCAGGTTCAATTGAGGAGATTGAAATTTTCAGAGATCAATTTTTTTTTTCATGCCAATTGTTTGGAGTCAGGGGTAAAATTAAAAAAAAATAAGAGTTTAATAATCAATTAAGGGTTAAATTGTATAAATTTGAAACCAAGAACCAAAATAAATAAATAAAACACAAAGCTGAGATTGCTATTGAAATTTTGATAGGCATACAAATGCACAGATTTAAATCTTTAAAGTCAATTGGGGGTGCAAGTAAAGCAATTAGAAATTGAGGGACCAAAATACATTTACAGCCCAAATCCTACAACACACCGCTATAGGCACGCTGCCGCAGAATGTAACTCATCGCTACATGCAATAGTTATCTCTTGCGTCTATAAATAGCACAGAGAAACCATACACAAGGACACACAAAGACAGACAGAGGGAGAAATTTTACAGGATCGATCACAGACAATCACAAAAACTGATAGCCATTCTTCCTTTTCCCCGACACGGCATGACCTCCCACCATTGTCAATCACCCTCTCTTCCCCCCTTGGCAGTGTCATCTCTCTCTCTCTCTCTCTCTCTAACAACATCGGTAGCTCTCTTTCTCCTCAAGCAAACCAACCGATAACCTTGTGTCATCCCCTTCAGCACCAAACTCCTCTCTTCCTCATCGGCAGCTTTACCATGATCTTCAGCAGCAATAGCCAGTTCCGACGACGCAACAATAACCCATTCTACGCATACCAGCCCCTTTTTTTGGTAGCTCTCCCAGTTATAACAGGTAACTAATTCTGACACCACCACCACAACCACCACAACCACCTTGACATCCTCTACACAACAACAATTACAAGTATGCCGGTCATCACCCTCCACTAACCATCATTTTATTGTTCACCATTTAGTGAGCGGTAAAGAAAGTGAATTGATTCACTCTTTTGTCTCATTGTACTACATATGAATATTTACGCGCCACTGTTTATATGGTGAGTAAAGGGATGGTCAAGCTGGACTTTGTGTCCAACACAACCACCTAGAATAATTGGGTTGAGTTGCCCAATTGGGGTGGAAGCCTAATCTAAAATTGATTAGGCTTTACCGATCCATATGGTCTGAAAACGCAATCCAAAAATAAAGGGCCTACTACTCCACTAGGGTTAGAAGCCCAACCAAGAGGAGTGTGTCTGCCAACCTGCCAAAGGGCTAAGCCGTTTCGCCCATCTAGATTGGGTAGCCAACCCTCATAAAAACATTAAAAAAAATACAAACTACAAAATCCTCATGAAACAAAAAATATCTTTTTTTTAAAAAAATATGTTATTTTCATGTATACGGTCAAATTTCAAGTTTTTCTAAGTATATTTTCATTAAAAAAAATAGCATATTTCTCATATTCTGAAATAAAAATTGGATATCATAACCGGTTTACAATTGTCCGTTGGAATTTGAATAAAATATCAAAAACAACTAACAATTATTTTGTTTTAGCTATCAAGATGTAAAATTACATTGTAAAACACAATCGTAGATAATAATTTTTTATTTTAAATATGATGAAAAAATTTTCAAATTTTAGAATGATCAAATTTTTTACTCCCAATAAAGTAGAGTTTCTCTCACGTAGAAAAATATACTTTGAGCTTTAGGAAGACCAATGAATAAAAAAATATATCTTAGAAAAAACAATCAAACAACAATGCAACTTATCTTAGGTAAGATGCACTAGGAGTGAGGTGTCTTCCTCTTGTACAACAAATCTCTCTACCCAGACTCTCACATACCATTAGGTTTTTTAGTTACATTACTATTAGGTGATGACTCTTAAAATTTATAGTTGAAACTTTACGGCTATAAAACCTTTTTTTACCACACTCCGTCTTCCCTCGTGACACAACCTAACCCATGATCACCTCAAAGAAACAAAAAATAGAAAGCTCTAAGCTCGATAAACTAATGACAAAGAATAAAGTTATTCACACTAATATTTAAAACTAATAATCCTGGTTATGAAACCGAGATGACCTTGAAAAAACAAGAAAAAAAATCCTGAACAAGATTTTTAACCATCAAAAAAGAAAAAGAAAACAAATAGTAACCAAAATAATGGTATAAAAACTAATGGAAAACTAATGAGGGTCTTAATAAATTAAAAAAAAAGAGATATTAGAAAAATAATGACCAAAATTGGATAAAAAAACAAATGAAATAAAATAGTAAGAGACAAAATTGAAAGAAAAAAGTTCAGAAAAAGGATAAAAAAATAAGAACTAACATTGAATAAAAAAAAATGAAATAAAACATTGAGGCACTAATTGAAAGAACAAAAGCAAATTGACAAAAAGATAAAAAAATAAGGACTTAATCAGGAAAAAAAAGAAATGAAATAAAAATATCAAGGGACAAAAATAACAGAAAATAAAACCAGGAAAGAAAAAAAAATATTGGATGAAGTTATTGATATACAAACTAAATAAAATAAAATAGAAAGGGATGAAATTGGAAAAAAAGAGGCAAAAAAGGATGATAATTGAAAGACAATAAAGGGGAGGCTAACACTGATTTTTGGATGACTTGCATGGATTTCAAGCAACACGAGAATAGAAAAAAATCAGTCACCGCTAAACCATCTTGATCAGAGCACGTGTTATCCTTGAAAGCAACTGGTGAAGTTCAATCCATAGCACATGACACCGATTTTTTTTCTTTTTATTTATAAAAATACTTATTTGCCCCTAATCCAAATAGTGTATTAATAAACTTCGGAAATACTAAAATAACATTTGACTCAGCCTTTATTTTTTCGTTGACTTTAAAGACAATGAAATAATTGTATTATTTGTAAAAAATAAACCAGCACAAAACACCTCTTAGCCATGTTTTTTTTTTTTTTTTTATGAGTATCTAAGAAATTCAGCTAAAAATATTTAAATTAGTAAATTATTTCCCAATTAATTTGCAAATAACAGCGAGCATCATTCTAGCCCGGCAGGCACGGCAAAAGCTTCATGTATAGAAGAGCAAAATAATAATTACACTGCAAGTTCAAAAAACATTACCTCAGTCTACGATGCACACCAATCAATTTTATAATTTTTTTATAATTGGGATTTGATCCGTAAAACTAAAAATTAGTAAGGTTACAGATTGGGAGTGGTGACCCCGTTTGGGTGAGAAAATTAGAATCAACTCCACACAGGAACCCCGGTCACAATTCCACCGTAATAGTTCTTCTGATGACCCCCGGGGAATCCCAGAGTAGGCTGCTGCCACGACGATAAACACCCATACCCCACTGGATTCTTTGTCGTCGACGGACACGCAGACTCCACTGGCATCTTGATTCTTGCCGAAACATTAATGATGCCATTCCTTTCACCTCTTGCATCTCTTAAACGGTAGCTCAAGAAATGCAGATGACTCTCTGGCGTGTAATCTCCCAGTATGTCAGAAATGGGAAGACTTGCCGTGCCAATAACTCTGTCACCTGAACTAGTCCTGCATTTCACTTCGAGGCTTATAAAACGAGTCTGGAATGGCATATCTAGGGTAAGCTTCTCGTTCCATGAAGGGCTGCTGCCTCCTTCAAAATCAGCTTTAGTTGATCCGGAGTTAAGAGGGTCCACTCTTACAGTAACGTAAGTGTTCCGTTTCACGAATTTGCGATCGAGGCGTAGGTCTTCTGCGGATAAGACTGTGACTTCTACAGTGCGAGAAGCCTTGTGGCAGTACTGCTTGTCCATATGGAAGGATTAAGGAAGATAATCGCAAGAGATTCAATTACCTTTGCAGCGTTTGAAAGCAAGTCTGTATGATATATGATTCGAGTTTTGGAAACTGAAATAATTGCTGATGCACAGAGGGAGAGGACGTTTTTATAGGCGGAGTAGCGAAGGAAGTTTGCTAGAAAGATGACAGAAAGAGAGACGTTTCTTCTAGCTAGCTGTATTCGCATGAGTGGTCAGCCAAAAGCACAAGACTTTTGACCCTTTCCTTGATGGATCATGGAACTCACCGCCGTTGCTTCCTATAAGCTTCAGTATCTTCTGAGAAGGGTTGGTCAGTGCTTTATAATTGACTGGCTAAGAGCTAATATTTAATTTAATTGTAATAGTCAAAAACAAGTTCTTTCAAAGTGATGGCGGCGCCTCCGTATATAAGATCTCTGCTTTGTTTCATGAGATATCATGATCAGCAATTCATGATACCTTGTAACATACTTATCGCCTCTCATTTCCTGCCTTGCTTCGAGGTAAAGGCACACGTCCTCTTCTCCCTTTTGGGTCGGATCATTTGTGCTGTCGTTCTATTTTATAAAAACTTTTTTAGAAAAAGGCAAGAGAAAACACAAGGATAGGGTCGAGGTTCGATGAACCAACGAATTAAATCCTTGAAAAAACATAAAGACAGATCAAAAAGAGGTTCGCCAGTGATCATTTTATATTTTTTAATATGAATCCTACACTTTCAGCTTAATATTATTGAGCGATATTTTCCCACAACGCGATATTTTAAGCGTGGTCTTTTTAAATGTCAGACACAAGACTCCTGGGCCGGCTACTTTAATGAACACACGGATGGGGAAAAATTCATAAGCTTTTTTTTTTTTTAACTTGGCAAGATTATAACATTATAGTTCGTGTCTTCTCAAAGACGTATAAATAAATCTGCATAGGTTTTTTTTTTTAATAATCGGATGTCCGGATCAGTTTATGTACAGCACAATTAATTTTTGGGTTCACTAAATATTTTACAATCTTCATGAATAGATAAGATTATAAGCATATTTTATATAATTGAATACTAAATACATATAGCAATGAAAATTTAAGATTATAAATACTTCTAGCCATTGTTGCTCAAGTACCAAAATGAATGAACTCCCAAATTGCAGCAACAACAAAGCTTTCCCAATGTAGCAACAACAAAATAATAAATTTTTACTAGAGGAGCCTTCTAATCTATGTCTACCATTAGTCGTAGATAGAGTACACAAGCTATTATTTATAGGTAGATTAGGGACCCCTCTCTTTAATTTATTTTCCAATTTTCTCCTTCCATCAAGGAGATAATTAGTCATGATCAATTAATTGATCCCCATGATCAAACCCCATGACCTATTTTTATGGTCATGGGTTTGCATGATCAAGAATATGGGTGTGTCATGAGGGGCACATAATGTAATTTCCAACAAAAACACCGTAGAGATGACAAACAAACACAAAAAACTTGAACTCTTGGCCCAAAAAAAGAAACAAGTCCCTTTTTTCTGCTAGCTAAGTGCCTGTCTGGCCAAGCGGTTGTACTGCCGTTTGGCCAAATTTTGATTTTTTTTGTATTTTAAATGAAATTTTTTTAGTATTTTTAAATCATTTTGATGTGCTGATATTAAAAATAATTTTTAAAAAATAAAATAAAATAAAATATCATTTTGATATGTTTTTAAATAAAAAATATTTTAAAAAATAACCAGAACCATACTCTCAGACACTCCCTCAGTCCTCAGGTGCAATCTGCACAGTTTCTATATATAGTGTTTGCTATTGCTACAGTAATGGCCATCTACAATCCCCAATACCCACTCCGTCCCTCTACCGCCTTGCAATGTGAAGCTTCGTTGCAGTGTGCATATTGCTGATCAAAATTCATGCTAATCTAATGTAACATTGACTTGACTATGAGGTTGATACGAGGCAAGGTACAAATTACTGGTTGGGTTAATTATTGAATTAAATCATTGTTAAAATAAAAATAAATATTATAATTTTAAAATTTAATTTAGCTTTTGATTTATAGCAATCATTCACCTAGATCATTATAAACATAAAAATAATTATTATCATGATTTTAAAATCTAAATCAACCTAGAACAAGAAAAAATAATAATAAAAATAATAATAATAATAATAATAATTATTATTATTATTATTATTATTATAGTCTTGAAACTCCACGTGAGGATCGACCCAAGGCTAGGCTTGCGACACGAGTCAAGTTAACCATTAACCTAGCTCAATATAAAAATAAAAATAATTATTATCATAATTTTAAAATTCAACTTGCGGGCTGACCCGAGACCAGGCCTGAGTAACAAGTCGAGTCAGCCAGGCATTGACATGGATTAATATAGAGATAAAGATGATTATTATCATAGTTTTAAAATCAAACTCAGAGGTTGAGCTATGACTATGCTCTGTTCACGGTCGAGTTGACCATTGACTCAGTCAACATAAAGATAAAAATAATTATTATCATAGTTTTAAAACTCAATGAGAGGGTCGACCTTGGCTGACATAAGACAATGATAAAAATTATTATTATCATAGTCTTAGGACTTAACGATGGTCAGCTCGAGGTAAAATTCGAGTCACGTGTGAAAAAGATCAACTCAAGCTGGTATGAGTAAATATAAAAATAAAAATAATTATTTTAATAGTTTTAAACTCAATTCGAGGGTTAATCCAAGGCAAGTCTTGAGTCACGTATTGGGAGGGTCAACCTTTATTGACCAAAACAGACATGTTAATAAATTTAAATATAAAATAAACTCAATAACTCAGGGGAAAAACTTGCATGCATAAAGTGGTTCATATTATGATTATTTTCAAAAATTGAAAATGTTTTTAGTATTTTTTGTTTATGAGATTGAAATAGCATGTCTACTGATTATAAAAAATAACAAGATTATTTGATTATTGTGTAGAGTTATCGCCTATTAATTTGAAAGATTCTAAGAACTTAATAAAATTACAATGCAATGATTTGAATTTGACTTGTTATTGTGTATCCTTGTCTATTTTGTCATTGTCTTATATAGTCGAGCAATATCAACCATCGATAACCTTTTATTTCCCGAATGTAAACTATCATTAACCTTCATCTTTCAAAGTTATTTATATGATTATACAGTCATAAGAGTGTTATATATATATATATATATATATATATATATATAATTGTGTTGGGGATAGTTTAGAAGTGAATTTTTATATTTTTAAAATAAAAGGCACATAAAAATATGTCTTTTTTTTTTTCTCGAGGGAGTCATCGAACACATTATATAAGTGCACTCACCACTTTGTAATTCATCCATTTAAGCCAAGACACGTGCATATTGGACAGTCACATTAAAATTCATATGATCCATGTGGGTTAGAAAAATAAAAACAGTATAGGAAAATAAATATAGGAACCACATCAATTTTAATCTGATTATTAATTATTACACACACACACGAATTTAAGTGTTTAGCTATTGTTTTCCAGCAAAAAGAGAGGAAAACATTGGAATAAGAAGGTCATGTTTTAATTTGCGTTCGTGTTTGAAAATAGTAGAAATTCATATTAAAATATTATAAGAAAATATTAATCTTATATTTTTAACATTTTAAGTAAAAATATTTTTATTATATATATAAGGCAAGGTATGATATCTATAATGATGTCATCGTGGCTAACCAATGTCTCGTAAAAGAGAAGACATGCCTTTTTTTAAGGGTTTGTTTGGAATTATTTTTACTTTTATGGTTGAGGTTGAAAAAAAATAGTTTAAAAAAAATATTTTTATTGTGATTCAAAATAAACTGTGAAATATTTGATTAAAACTGTGGTTGAGTTTGAGGTTGAAAAAAAGCAGTTTTGTGTGTTTGGTTACCAAGATTTTTATATTGCTTTTAACTTGTGAAATTACTATAAAGGGCATAGAGTAATATACTAATTATTTTTGAAAAATATGTTTTTGTTTAATAATATATTAACAATATTTTTTAAATATTTCATCTTTATATCCAAATTATTAAAAAAGCACTAAGAAATATTAATTTAAAAATATATATATAAATAATTTTTCAAAAATACTTTTAAAACGCATTAGCCGGGTGAGTTTCGTGTAATTCTAACTCCAACGCTCGGACTGCTGGAAAATTCGGGGCATTTATCTATATTTTTTTAAATATTTTTTTTAAAAAAATCAAAATGGGTTTGAACCAAATAAATGGGCGCCCCAGACAAGTTGGGCCAAAAGGCCCAGCCCAATGCCCGAGAGCAAGTCTAGCGTAACCCATCCTAATTGTTAAAAAAACAAGCGCAAAACGGTGCGTTTTGTCCTTCGTTGTTGCATGAATTTGCTGTCATGTTACTGTTCATGTGAACAGTAACTTGGCCAACTATGACTAGATGGTCAGCTGCTAGTATTGACGGGTAGAGGAGGTCGAGGTGGTTCTCCCTGTCGTGGTGGCATCAAAATTGGTGGTGTATGGTGGCAGGAGGAGGCTTCCAAAGGTGACGGGGCTTACGTTACAGCTGTTACAACAGTGGCTATTGCCTCGACGGAGAGTGTAGTTAGGTTGCTGGTGTGTAGGAGAAGTTCACGGTGGTGATAAGGGTGATATTTGGTGGCCTCTAACGGCAGAGAGAGAGAGAGAGAGAGAGAGAGAGAGAGAGAGAGATCTGGCTGCCATGGGGAATGAGGGATGATGCTGTGATTTTTGTGTGATATTTTCTTGTTTTTTGCTTATTTTTCTTTGCTAAAATTTTCATAAATTTCCCCAGCATTTCTCGTTTCTTCCATGGCCTCTCTCTCGCAACGGCAACGATGATTCTGCGTTCATTACATATATGTTAATGCAAGAAATGCATGTAATACCCGAAATAAACGCAGCCAAAAGCAACAAATTGTTGCTTCTCATAAACGGCGGTTCGAATGTAACTTTGGTGGGTCTCACCGTAATTAAAATTGCGGTTTTTTACTTACCAAATAGGTACAAACTGTGTTTTAAGAAAAATATAGTTTGCACCGTGTTGCCAAACAAGCACTAAGCTTCACCGGGCATACTAGAACATATTAATTATGTGTATGTCAAAAGTTTTGAAAATAATTTTTAGATTATTTTTATAGTTTTATATCAAAAATAATTTTTAAAATATAAAAAAATATTATTTTAATATATTTATAAATAAAAAATACTTTCAATATAAAAAACCTAATCTATAGAACTTTATCGCCGGCGCTTGCGTTATTTGCAGACCAACAGCAATAATAATAATAATAATAATAATAATAAAAGCCTTGTCAAAATTGTTACATTAATTAATCATTGCTCTTTCTTAGAAAAGTTAGGCCTACCTGTCACCAACCTCACGACTAATTACCCCAACAATCACGCAGACTACCGATTAAACAGTCAAGGAGTTTAACCCACATTCTCTTAAATTTCCGGTGCATGTTTTATATTGAATTTCAAAAATATTTTTTAAAAATAATTAATTTTATTATTTTAAATTGATTTTTTTATATTTTTAATATCACAAATATTAAAAAAAACATTATTCTAAACAAAAAACAATTAAAAAAAAATCTAAAACATACTCCAAACAGAGTCGTGTACCTTTAGAATCGTGTATCTTTAATAATCTATTATTATTATTATTATTATTATTATTATTATTATTATTATTATCCTTTTATAGTCTCACCAAATTTCCATCATCTGTCCCACTGCCATACATAACCATCGAAGGCTGACATCCGTAAATGCGCAATCAATCAAAGAATATATCATTAAGGATTAGATTTGGAATTCATCTGGAAAATAACTAACACGACAACAATTTGGGATCGACCACCCGTTTGGGGGGTGAGAAAATTAAAATTAACTCTACACAGGAACCCCCGTCACAACTCCACCGTAATAGTTCTTCTGGTGACCCACAGGGACTCCCAGTGTAGGCTGCTGCCAGGACGATGAGCACCCATACCCCACTGGATTCTTTGTCGTCGACGGACACGCAGACTCTACTGGCGTCTTGATTCTAGCCGAAACATTAATGATGCCATTCCTTTCACCTCTTGCATCTCTTAAACGGTAGCTCAAGAAATGCAGATGACTCTCTGGCGTGTAATCTCCCAGTATGTCAGAAATGGGAAGACTTGCCGTGCCAATAACTCTGTCACCTGAACTAGTCCTGCATTTCACTTCGAGGCTTATAAAACGAGTCTGGAATGGCATATCTAGGGTAAGCTTCTCGTTCCATGAAGGGCTGCTGCCTCCTTCAAAATCAGCTTTAGTTGATCCGGAGTTGAGAGGGTCCACTCTTACAATAACGTAAGTGTTCCGTTTCACGGATTTGCGATCGAGGCGTAGGTTTTCTGCGGATAAGACTGTGACTTCTACAGTGCGAGAAGCCTTATGACAGTACTGCTTGTCCATATGGAAGGATTAAGGAAGATAATCGCAAGAGATTCAATTACCTTTGCAGCGTTTGAAAGCAAGCCTGTATGATATATGATTCGAGTTTTGGATACTGAAATGATTGAAGGAGAAGACGTTTTTATAGGCGTACGCAGTAACGAAGGAAGTTCGCTAGAAGGAAGACAGAAAGAGAGACGTTTCTTCTAAATATCGCTGTATTCGCATGACTGGTCAACCCACGCCAGGCTAAAAGCTTGACCCTTTCCTCTGCTGGTTCCTATGAGATTCTCAATATCTTACGCGAAGGGTTTGGCCTCTGTGCATAATAGGCATTCAAGTTATAAGATTATTTTTATAATAGAATAATAATATATTTTTCCCTCCATATTGATTCGGTCGATTCTTACATATTTAATCACATCTCTAAAAAATTAAATGGGTTAAACGAGTTTGGCATGCTCCATTTTATTTTCGTTTTAACTAAGAACTCAATTAAAATTATGATAAGAATCGACAAGCATTATTAAATGTATTTTAGAGGTGTTGATTGATCAGTTTATTTTTCTAATATGTAATTTAATGTTGGTAGATATAATATTTTATACAATTATTTGATATAGCTGATATTTTACCGTATAATAAAAGCATAACAATTAAATTTTGAAGAATCATTGCCATAAAATCTACCTGATGATCATTGAAAATTTATATAATCATTAACTTTAGAGTTCGTGAAATTAATTGAGATACACGCAAACTGACCCGAATATTCATATTAATAAAAACACATTGATTAACTAAAATAAACATATTAGGTGATATTAAGAAGCGAGATAGAACATGTTTCTTAAATATTTAATTTTTTACATATTTTATGATTTTGCATGCTTGCTTTTACTCTTAAATTTAGAAATTGGGCTAAAAATTGTTTAATTTTCCAGCATAATGGACTGGGAAAAGTCTCAGTCTAAATGAAGCAAAAGAATTTAAAAGGAACTCTAGAGAGGGAATATATTTAAAAAGAAATTGCATGGAAAACCTCAAGAATTACTTCAACGTTTAATTTTCTTCCAAAAGAATAGAATACCGAGGAGAAAATTCTACAATTTTGCTGCAATTTTCAGTCATAGTGATTGCATTACAAAATTATTGATAATTACAAGTCATAGCGTGAAAACCCTGTCCATCTATTTATATTTAAATCAAAGACTAATAAAATAGGGTGCAATGAATATATGGGAGTCCTAAATTGAATTATATTTTGCATATAAAAATAAATATATTATTGAAATTATCAGATGATTCAAGGATTAATCCACCTAACAGGTGATATGGATCTTTGAATAAGTTATCAAACATTTAATATTCTGATGCCTCACCACCTATTTGTGAAAATTAACGAGGTTGTTTTTTTTTTTAAATTTTATTTAAAAATATATTAAAATAATTTTTTTTTTAAAATTATTTTTGATACTATAATATAAAAATAATATAAAAATACAAAAAATATTTAATTTAAATAAAAAAAGAAATAAAATATTCAAATTTTTTTAAAAAATAGTTTTGATTATGTAAAAAATAATTGAAACATGGAGGCCAGGGTTTTTTTTGTTTGTTTTGATAAAAAAAAAAAAAAAAACAACGTTGTTCAAGTTCCAAATAACTTCGAGGGGAACCAAACAGCACGTGTGCTCGGCGTTATCGACATGCAAATTAGCTGTCCCCTCGGCGAAAGGCTTTCGCCGTGTAAACCGTCTTTTAAATGATCGCCAGGGGGCAGCGCCACCATTTATTTATTGTAATATAAATATATAATCGCTAGATTTGTGACGTGGTGAACAGTCAGGATCTCCCTCTTTTCTTGGAGAAGTCAACTGCAATCGGATCGGCGCTGTTGATTTAATCACGCCAGAGGAGCAATTTGAACAAGGTTATTGTTCTTATCTAAATCTGGGGGAGGAATTTATCAATCTTGGACCCCACTACAAAGGTTATTGTTTTTATTTAAATAACATAACCTAGAAAAACATAGCACAAGCTCATAGTTCTATGGTTGTGAAAAATATAATCTATAGTTCAGTTTTTTTCTTCTAAAAACATCTAATTTTTAAAAGAATATATAGATCGCACCCTTTTGAGTATAGTTTTCTTGGGCTGTTTTTTTTTTTTTTTAACCTGGTCTACGGATGAGAAAATCTGCCCTGCAGGCTGCTAGTGGGATGCCTGCTCCTGCATTATATATTATGAACTCATTTGACGTGATAATCGATGTGTTCGGTATTCCTGAAATCTTCTTTCTGGGGTGGCCTGGCGTAAGGCCATGCATGTGGAGTTAATTACGATCAATTTTCCAGTAACTTGATGAAATATTCAAATACCATTATCTAATTCCTACGGTTTTAAGGCCGCTGATAACGCAATCCTGGTCTACTCTCTGTTCTTTTCCATTTTGTTTTAAAATTATTAGGTGTATAGAAATTTCTGACTGGGAAAGATTGAAAAAAGTGTCACAAACAAACAAAAATTTACAAGATTGACGATGATCAATAGTGGTTGGTTAATAATTTGTAGCTCAATTAACATTACTTTTCATCTTTTAAGGATTATTGATTAAATTCTCATTCGTAATGTTGTTTTTTACAATGAGATCATTTAATAATTATCTTGAATAATATAAGAGTTTATAGTTAATTCTGAGAAACTATCAAAACTAAATTACATGAAAAGGGAGAGCGAGAGACCAGGTTAATTGCAGGAGTGGAATTGAAGGGGAAGATGGGGGTCAAGTGAACGTGTGTTGAAATTGGACAATGTGATTTACCCCCTTTCCTAGCATTTGAACAGAGAATGGATGTTTAGCTGGAGACATTTTAATTTGATAAATATCTGATCTAATGAATTTTACAGGTACATGGCGTCGTGGATGTCCAGCCGACTAATAATTTCCACGAAAGGGTGAAATAAAGTTAAAGACGCAGGTTTTGGCTTACGAGTCTCCTTGGTAGTTGGGGACGTGTTGCGGTGGAGCTAGCTCGGAAGATTCTTGGATGGAAATTTGGATGTTGGAATTTGACGTTCTTGTAGTGATAGAAAATATTTGAAGACCAATCTCGGTTTTGACAGATATGTGTTGGAATTGATTCCAGTTACATATGCGTCCTTTGATTTTTGCCCCCTTTGCACATGCATCCCTGTAGTTTCTTTTTTGTAGTTTTGTTGTCAAGGGTATTCTCAAACCACTTTCACGTACCGAGGTTCGGTCCAGTTCCAGTTCTTCAAGAACAGTCCAAGGGATTTGGGTCCGATTACCGCCACTTGCTACAAAAATATATGCAATTGAATAGAAGTGGCTCATTTCTTGCATGATGGTCTCTAATGACAAAGAAAAATGGAGTTGCCATCTCAAAAACCTCTCTTTGCCTAGCAATTCACAAGTATCATTTTGACTAGTGTTCCCTAATAGTTCATGTGGACATGATTCATCTCCACTAGCTGGTGCACAGGTTTCAAACATATAAATTGGCATGTAGCTGCAGCCACTTTGTTCAGTGCACAACCATAGTCAGGGGCGGCGGGCACGTGGGCAGGGGTGGAGCGCTCATTAAGGGGGTGTTTGGGATTGCTGTTGCGGTTGCTTTTCAAAACTTTTCAAAAGCTAAGCCAAACAGAGGCTAAGCTGTCAAGTATCCACGAATTTTCAGCAACTTGCCATAATTTCAAATGATGCCGGCTTGCCTCAAGAAAATATGGCATTAACAAAAGTCTCGGCATCAAAGGGTTGGAGGTCTTCCACGCCTTCTCCAACACCCACAAACTTTACAGGGATGCCAAGCTCATCAACAACACTGACCTGCATAAGAAAAGTGATGTCATTAATTACCAGAATCATGAAACAAAAGGAGTCCATTGAGAATGGAGCATACCACACAGCCACCTCTAGCAGAACCGTCGAGTTTTGTCAAAATGAAACCAGTTATTCCAACAACCTGTCAGTGCAGTTGCATGTTAAAGACTCAAACAAGATGTTTGGCACTTGGAGAAAGAATAATAGCATCAAAGCATGGTAATCGGGAAACTTTACATCAATGAAAAAAACAAAAGCTATAAGTGAGTGTGTCGCAAGCAACTTGTCTAATTGTTCATTCCTTAATGAGGTTGTTAGGTTTGTTTCTTCCCGAAGATAGTCATGTTTAGATTTTGGCCTCTCTCCTGTCCTGCTTTTGGATTATTCCTCTGGATGCTCTAAAAATCTTCTTTTCTTTCTTCCAAAAATTATCACACGCACAAAAATCCCAACAAGGAAGTTGCGAACATGCAAATTATAAATGAAGAGATAATTACTAAAATATTTTGTTAGTTTCTATTCTACAAGAATTCCATCTATTGTTTAAGCTCGGTCCTTGGCAACACAAAGCATTTTTTTCCGGAGTGAATCATCAACATCATGTTCATGATAATATTTCCTCCCCAAGACTCCAGAACATACATATGTATTCACAAGACCCAAAAGGGGTTAAATTGCATACAATCACATTTAGGAAAAGTAATTAAATCTTCTTAATGAAAACAATGAATAACAAGCCATGCTTGATGGAGAAATATGAGATAGGGATTTACTTCATTGAACTCTCTTGCTTGTGGAAGCATATTCAAACCAGTAGTCCCATCCAACACTAGTAAGATTTCCTGCAAATCTTATGAAATGACATTTCACAAATCTACAAAATTGGTGTTTCAAATCAAATCAGATATTTGTAATGACAAAGCAGAGAATTTCGATATTCAACTCAAGCAAATGAACTTTCCATAACCAGTGATCATAACCATATATCTTATCTCAAAAATCCATATCGAGCTGTGATTACAAAACATTGGGCAAAATATTTCAAAGGATTACGATTTCTTCTAAAACTTATCAGATTAGAAACTTGTGAATTAACCATGAAATATGGTGTAGGAGACGGAAACAATGGCATAGCAGTCAAAACTTGAATATGGAACATCACAATGAACTCATGATTATAAAGTTTTACAGGATGCATTGAAGCACTTCAATGCTAATAAGATATTCAAGGTGGCAAACACTTGAGCTTACATTAGGTGCACCCCGTACTATTTTGCCTACAGCTTTCTTACATGCGATCAACTCTTCCATGAGGCTGTAATTAGTGTGGAGACCTGACAAGTAGATATATATTTCAAATATAACAGGTAGAAAGCACAAAAAGTTGATAGCTAATCATGGGATAACCGTTGACTTACGTCCAGATGTGTCACACAAAACAACATCAAATTCTTGTTCTTTCCCTTTCTTTACAGCCTGAGAAAGAACTATTCAGAAAACACTTTAAGATCATATGTTAGCAGCTATACCAAGTTATTCAAACTTTTAAAGATTGGTAAAAGCTAAAGAAGAGAATAATTTCATCAGAGATTCAGTTGTCTACCTGATGAGGCTTTGGCCTTTTCTTTGTCAGCCACAACAATTTCACACCCAGTTCTTTCAGCCCATATCTCCAACTGATCACTGGCAGCTGCCCTAAACGTATCACCTGCTGCCATCAGTATCTGGAACAATAGAAAAAGCACAAGGAAATAAAGATGGACCAGTTGTGGATAAGAAAATCTCTGTTTTTGAAAGTATCATGCAGACAAAAGGATAACCTAAGCAACAATTCAGCTGGAAAGAAAAAATTACACATGCACAAGTACTTCAGCAGGATCCCTGAACATAGTATAGTATTCCGACTGCACTTCCTGGTACACCCTCTACAATTTCTGATATTAACTTTATTCACTCCCCGAGGAGACAACATCAATTTTCTAATCCCCTGTGATAATTCTGTCTATTCAAGCAATTCATAGCAATGCTTTTCCAGAAGATCTATAGCATAATATTCAAATAAAGGGCTGTTATGAATTTTCTTCTACAGTTGGGCATACGACAGATTCTCTGTCCTAGTTTAACCCAGGATAGTAGGATACAGCAAAATGGAAGAATTAATGTTATATTTTGAAAAAGAAAAAAAAAATACAGTACACATTGCGCTTCATCCATAGTTTCAGTCCATACAGCACAATTCATCAAGGAATTTGTGAGATGTAAGTGTTTTTGAAACATAGACCATGCACTTTAAATGAGAGACAAGGATGGAGATTTTGCATTCTCCGAGATAAATAAAATCTTAATCCATATCAGTAGAATCAATAGACGGTATTGGTATTTGGTAAAACAATATCATAGAGAGATATTAGAAGAAATCAACCATATTCATTCAAACTTTGAGTCCTCATCTCCATAAGCACATGTTGACTGATATTATCTTCAATTCAGCTCTAAAAATCACATAAATACCAATTTTCTAGTGCTCCCTCCCTCCCTCAAAGGCATTATCACATTGCAGAAAAGGCAAACAAAATCTCACCTTTGCCCCTTCATTCTTCAATCTATATGCTAGCTTTCCTGCAGCAAAAGTAAACGAGATCATATTTCTTTAGCAACGACTGGGAACAATATATACATAGAAAAAACTCAAGAACACATGCTCACGAGTGCACATTTAGGCAGACCTTGAATTTCTCAAACGAGTAATAAAAGCCCCCCAAGCTTCCAGGTAAAATATACAACTCAAACCACCCTGCGATTTACCTACTGATACTTCACCAACTTCCTTACCAGGGCCATACTTATCTCAACGTGTACATCACCAGAAACCATTAAAAAGTTGGCATTCAATCGATTGGCTTAGGTAAATATTCTGATAACTCAAAAAGTTCACCCTCGTTTTTCCAAAATTCAATTCAAAACCAAAAATTAGAAGCTCAATTCTTGACTTACCAAGAGATGTTGTCTTCCCACCTCCATTAACACCAACTATCATAACAACAGCCGGTTTCCTGGTAACACAACACCAACCATATCAGCTCCAAACGAAAAAACCAAACTCTACCATCGCACATCAACAAAGAGTTATAAAAAAAAAAAATCAGAACCTGAATCCAAGTTGAAGCTCAGTTTTATTCCCTTTCTTCTCTAACAAATCCAGCACACTCTTCTTCAGTGCATCCTACAAACAAAAAACATTACAATTCAAATGTCAATCTTTTCTGAACAGCTGAATAAATCAACACTTATAGCAATCAAAGAAATACCTTTATTTCACTCCCTGATTTAAGCCTCCCTGCTAATATATCCTCCCTCAATCTCTCCACAATCTGAATGGTAATTCTTGGCCCAAAGTCAGACACCAACAAAGCCTACAATCAAAGCCCAAATATAAAATAAACCAAAAGTTTCATCCTTAGCTTTTATAAAAAAGCTCAGAATTTAAGCATTTCCTTAACCTCTTCAAGTTCGTCGAGGACACGGTCGGTTTCAGAAAGGTTCCAGTACAGTAAGAGTTCATCAATGACAGCAAGATTGTCTCTGGTTTTGGAGAAACCTGAGAAGATTTTTTCAACATCACTTTTGGCTTTCTCTTTTATTAAACGACCTAGTTTAGTAAAGAACCCGGTTTGGCTGGCTAAGCATTTGAACCGAGTGGGTTTGGATTGTGGGTTGAGCCGGGTTCTGGGGATGGTGAAGAAGAGGTTGTTGAGTTGTGATGGTGGTGATGGTTTTGAGAGGAGTGAGAGATGATGAGCTAGAGTGGCCATTTCTTAGCTCTGCAACTGTGAGTGCTTTTCTTTTTTATTTCTATGGATAAACTATCTTTCAACGATGTCGTTTCAGCTTCAAATCAGCATTTTTTCTATGATCATTTTCTCACTTACTCTCTTTGCAATTTACTTTTTATAATATTATACCATACGACTTTTTGTTAAAATAAATATTAAAAATCAATTAAAAATAACAATGTCCTCGTATATATGACAGCAGGCAATCTCTTTATTCTCACTCCTAAAAAATTAATTTTTTTAATATTTTATGTATATATTCATAGTTTTTAGGGGCTTTTTTCCCATAGTTTTTGTTATGTTTTTGGTTATGAGGTATAGTATTTCAAAAAAAAGTTGGATATTGATCTATCAACCAAGTGAGTTTTCAAGTAAGGATGATGAACCTTGTAATCACTTTCCCAGCAAATTGCTCATAGAAACAAGCATCGACATGCATAATATTACAGAAGACTAGAATGCAACAGTAAAAGATGCTGAATGTGGAAGTCAACCAGAAATGACTGACAAAGTACTGAATTTGTGAATGTAAGAGCTCTAGCCGTTGCCATGTTCTTGCCGAGCCGCTTTGTTCCAAGATTATCATGTCCTGTTTCAGAAGTCCACTTCAGCTTCTTCTTCTTTTCTTTCCCGTTTACGATTCACCATTTCAATTTGCGGGGGGGAAGTCAGACTACCCTTAAGTTGGCCCCTGGCAGGAGGAAGAACTATCCCTAGAGTAACATTTCCATACTTCATACGGCAAAATTATTCTTCTGGTCATCATTAAAAAGAAATCAGTTCAAAAATGCCAGATGAGCCATCGAAATTCCACAGCTTTTTGAGTATTTTTCTCTTTCAACGCTTACCCTTCAGAAAGAAGGATCCTTTATACCTGAGCTTGGATCCACTGCTGACATTTCTTTGATGATAAAACCAGCAAAAGATAGCTCCGACCCATGATAATGAACTTAATCTAAAAGTTCCAACATCCCCTTTCATAAACACATTCTATCAGCTATCTGCGACAGGATATCAGAGTATAGCCATGGGCATCTCATTCTTATTGAGCAAATGAAAAGACTTTATTCAAGTTTACAGGTAGAGCATTCAGAAAGCTGCAAACAAGATCGTATGTAAGACCAAAGAAATTTCATAACTTGGCTGCGGGGATGTGATAGAAGGTAGCACGAGAAGTAAAAACCAGCTTCTTTGTTTTCTTGATTCTGAATTCAGATGCAACCACCGTCAAATTCCTTCCACTCCTCAATACGGACCCTTCAACTACCAACACCTCCTGTCAAGATAAATTGCAGTAAATTAGATAAAAATCCTGAAGCACGTGAAACCAATCTAATATTCACAAGTAAATTAGCTACTCCAAGGAACTCAGACACAGAAGTTGCGCTGGCATTTCAATTTAAAAAACTAAACAACAAAACAAAAGCAAAAGCAGGAAACTGAATGGTGGGCAATTTTCCGCGCAGCATATCCACAATCAGTGGATTTTTAAAGTATTTTTTATTTTTAAATATATCAGAATAATGTTATTTTTTATATATAAAAAATATTTAATATAAACACATCAATACAATACAATCCAAAAAATATATAAAACAATTAATTTCTTTTGAAAAATCATTTTTTTTTATAGAAAACGCGTTCCCAAACAGTTACAAATGAGGCAAGCACGAAATGGAACCAAAAGAGAAGCTCACCTTTAGTTTTGCTGCAGAGAGGTAAGAGATGCTTAATTCACCAAGAAAGAGCTGTTTATTATCAGCCACAACAGTTCTAGCACAAGCAATGGACGCTCTCTCTGCTATCGCTGCAACAGCGCCTCCATGTAGCCCATTATAGTAATTCTAGAGCAGTAAAATAAATAAATTCAATCCATTTTCTTGATGAATTAAACACAAGAGGGAAGAGTGAAAATCTTACGCAAACAACAGGCAAGACAGGGACGATACAGGAGACACGGCCACGTTGGACATGGTCGACTTTAAAGAGATCGCGAAAGAGATCGGAATAAAAGTCTTTGGAAGTGGAGTTTTGAGGGAGAGAGGCATGGATTCCTACTCTTTCAAAAATCTCTTTGACTGCTAAGACATGCTCTGAAGGTATGTCTTTGGAGATGATTGTTTTTGACGACGAAGAAGAAGAGGTTTCTGTCATCTCTCAGTTTTTTTCAATTCCTTAAATTTGTAATCTTTCTCGGACCTGAAACCTGCACAAAAGCGCAACATGATATATTGCTGATGTGCTGACCATTTTTTATTGGAGAAAAATCAAGTGTGGGTCCCAGACAATTTTTTGTGTGGTTATAATTGTGAATTTGAAAAACATAAATTCAAGATTCAGAAAGCCTCTGTTTAAAAAAACAAATTAGAACCCTGGAAATCAAAACAAGAAGGCAAAGACATTAATGTCATCAAACTCGTCGGGGTGGTGCACCCATGCCCGCCGCTGCCATGAAAACCCATGATGTATCATTCTCGATGCATGATTTCGCTTCTCTCTGTGGGTGTAGGCTGGCTTGTCGTGCTCTGTTAAGTCTTTTGTTTTCCTACTTCTCTGGATTTGTTGTTGTTTATTTGCCATCAGTTTCTTTCCTCGTGGGGCAGTTTTATTTTTACGAGGTTTCAAGAGACTCTGATTGAGTGATTATCATGATGGCAAGCAAGGCACGAGACACTAATAATTGGATATTAATTACCTGGCGAAGGCATGAGAGGTCTATTTCAAGGGTAACTCAAAACAAGAAGCAATCAAAGAAGGAATTTTGTTTTCATTCACAGATACATATATCGATGAGCCTCCATGCAATCTTAGAAATATATTCACTGTGCAAGTTTTTTGTCTTGCCACTGCCGTTTCGACAATTATCGTATCTTGTTCGTTTTCCTATTTGCCCGTTTGATTTAGGCAAAGAAGGCTACTTAAAGAATCAATGATGCCGTAATTCCGTTGGATGTGGCTTCATGAAGCTGCTCGTTCCATTGACAGATTTTTTTTAAAATCAGTTGCTGAAGGGAGTAAATTTAGCTGGCTGACGATACCTAACAACTTCAACTTCAACTTCATTATAATCTTTTGTAATCGTTACCATTTAGCTGTGGACGCTGGGATATATATATAAAAAGGGAAATAATGTGCTCGACAGAAACTTATATGACAAAAATAGTATAACTATAGCAGGTGTTGGGTGGTGTAATGCTCTAAAAGCTGGATTATTGGGTGTTGAAATCGGATAAGAGTTGGCCAGAGAGCTAATCAGTGCTTGGCAAACAAATACCGAGTCCTGTGTTTAACAGGAATTGGGTAGTCGGAATTGATCCTACGTTTTAAAGGGCTCCTTGTTCTATCCGGGACAGAGTCTGATCCAAGACTGTACGAGTAGAAGAGAGTTTCGAAAGATAACATGGAATTGGGGCTTTCAGGAGACAAAAAATCCCAAACAAATGTAAATGATTCAGAATATTACCAAGACCTACATCTGAAGTCTTCAGGCCACACAAGTAACTACTGTATTGAGAGGAGAAAGGTAAGAAAATAAGAATATATAAAACTCCTTTGCCTGCAAGCTACACATGCAAGGATTGTAAACATTGTTTTACAGCAGCTATGCTAGCGCACATCACTCACCTCACTTTTTTATGGTATAGCAGCTAACTCATGGTCAGCAATCAGGGAAGAGAGGTGGATCGTTTTCCATCCATTTTTTTCTCTTGTCTTAATGATCCCAGAGTTGATGCGAGAAATATGGATCACACCCACTATCCTTTTATCAAGTGGAGAGAGCACTTCACCCCGAAGGGGGGAATATATCCAGATTCGAATGGATCGAGCCCACAGACCGGAACGAATAAAAGCCATTATCAAAAAAGAAAACATCTTTCTAAGCCCAGCCCGATAAAATCCACTTCACCTCTTCCCTTCTCCGTCTTCGTCCAGATCAGAAACTTCAAGCTGGCACCTTTTTTCTTTTCAACGTAAAAGCAAGCAGCAAGGTGGGGCTTCAATTAACAGCAAACCCATCTGCTGAATTCAGTTCTATCTTCTCTTCTTTTCTGCGTGTTTTTTTTGGAGATTTTGGTTTCTGGGTCAATCACCGAATTGCTCAACACTAACAAAATGGTAATATTTAGATTGAAAACCCATTTTTCTTTTTTATATTTTGAATTCCCATTTTATTTTCCCTCTTTGTATCTACTGGGTTTTGTTATTAGATGAGGTGTTTGTAATGCTAAAGAGATCACTTAATATGATTGGGATTTGGTGCAGACTTATCCATTATTCATTCTTATCATGTACAAGAGCTTAGATCTGATAGTAACATTTGATAGTTTGTTTTGTTTTTCTCCTCGATTTTTACCGTATTTGGGATCAAGGGTTTCTTTTCAGTTATCCGTCTATGTTATTGAAAACTGATTGATTAGTGAGGATCCTTAAGGGCTGAGCAGACTGGTTGTTTGCACCGGGTTCTATTAGGCAGGAAACAAGGCTTTAGCTGTAGTGTCAGAATTGCGATGATTAGGATTGTTTTCAGCTATTGAAAAGTGTAAGGAGCTATTGTAAAGTGTAAAGTTTCTATGTTAGTGATGGTTTTAATGCTCATCTTCCTGTATGTTTTAGATTCAATTTGTACTTCTCATTAGTCGACAAGGAAAAGTGAGATTGACGAAATGGTATTCACCTTATACACAGAAGGAAAGGAGTAAGGTAATGTCAATAATATCTTCTCTAATTGAGATTGTTGTGTTGTAGATCATCAACCCCTAGATAAGCATGTTTAAAATGCTGCCTTGTTAATGAGTTTTTGGTCCTTGCAATACCTATTTTATCCCACTGTATATTGAACAATTTTCTATCGATACTTTTCTGGAATTAATCTGCATTTTCTTACATTACTATCAATAGTTATTTATATCTTAATGCACCTTGAGAAGGTCATCCGTGAACTCAGTGGAGTAATTTTGACTCGAGGACCCAAGCTCTGTAATTTTGTTGAATGGAGAGGACTCAAAGTTGTTTATAAAAGGTAAAGCTAGAATATGAATGTTTTGAAGTGGAAATCTGGAATATGTTCGTCCATCCATCCTAGAGCTGGTAAACTTTGCTGGTTTCAATGTGCATAACATGCAGGTATGCTAGCCTTTACTTTTGCATGGGCATTGATCAGGAGGACAACGAATTAGAGGTCCTTGAAATAATTCACCATTATGTTGAGATTCTGGACCGATACTTTGGCAGTGTGAGTGAACTTAGACTCTGGTTTATTGTAAGGGCTGCAAAGTCTTTTTGACTGGCATTCTAGTTCCCATTCAATGATTCGCATTTATTGATAGTTCAACAATTTATATTTGCTTCCAGGTCTGTGAGTTGGACTTGATCTTCAACTTCCATAAGGTATGCCTGCTTGTTTTTCATTTCAACTTATTTTCAGTTTCAAGCACTTTAAAGTTAATTTTGGTTTACCCCATACTGTAAGCAGTAAAATGCCGTAAGTGGTTTGTTCCAAACATGTCTCGGTAAATAAAACATATTTTATTTGTCTCATGCATGGATACGAAAGTTTCTTTGCTTATTTATTTGTTTGCTGCTTTAACATTGAAGGCCTACTATGTATTGGATGAGCTTTTGATCGCTGGTGAACTTCAAGAGTCCAGCAAGAAAACAGTTGCTAGGCAAATAGCTGCTCAGGTACTACCTTTTCTTGTCCGTTTACAATTTCTTAATTCGTTTATTTGTCAGGATATCCAAGTGCTACCTTGTTTGAACTACAGGATTCATTGGTGGAGGCTGCAAAAGAGCAGGCCAGTTCGTTAAGCAACATTATTTCCCAGGCTACGAAGTAGGATACAGGATTTGTTAAAATTTGAAGTGTTGTTCCATTTGCATTGAATTTTATTACCCTCGAGATCTGAAATGTATGTTTTCTTCGGGATGGTAATGTACTATATGTTAAATGCTGGCCCATATATTTTCTGATTTAGGTCTTGATCCAGTGAAGATTGACTGACTAAATTTTCTGAGTATTATATACAAAATTTGGATTCTTCAGGAGTAATCAACTGAAGATACCCCATTTTTAACGCAAGCTTGATTAACGTAAGTGCATATTGCACCCCATTCTCTAGGCTGAACTTTGACCGAGTATGTGTTCTGAAGCTTCAGCTTGTGCAGGGTCCTGATAGATACACCTGTAGCAATGACTGGTTTACGAGGGAACAGTGGTTCCATTGGCCAGTTGCAGCTGTAATGGCACAGCATGGCTGCTATCTACTTCCCTAGTGGGAAATCATTGCCATCCATCCAAATCAATTTGAGTTGGTATGCTAAACTTGTGACAAGTTTTATAAAATCGGATAACTCTATAAAAAATAATTGAAAAAAAATGCATGTCTAATTCTTAATAATCTAAATAATAAAGGACAATCCCAAATAAAATCAACTAACAAATCATTAAATTCAGATAAGTCTATTAATCCTCGTGAGTCGGGTCATGCAAACAACGTAGTAATAATAGAATCAAACGTTTAGCGCATCAAGCTCAATTGTTCTAAATGTCATTAAAGGTCTCGTGTTGGACCATAAAATTTTATTTGTTTATTTTTATGATTCTTAATATAAAATATTAACGTTAAAGACATCCATCTCTCTTTTCTAGGTGAATAAAAGTATTCTAAAGGTTTATTATATCTTCATTACTATTAATATTCTGTAAAGAATATTTGTCTCTTATTAAATTTGTGAAAGGGATAATTACTCTTCATTGATGCTACCATGAGGAAATAACTCTTCAACCCTTATATTCTAGCAAAACATGAAGGTTGATGGGCTAAAAATACCTCCTTGAACCACTTAGGTAAAGAGTTCGTTATTTATATTCTCCAAATGTTTATATTCGTAAATCCCAAGCATTTATCATAACAAACAAGAAAAAACACTCTTGCTCTTAGAATTTAAGATTCATTCTTTCATTTATCATGATTTTTCACTTAAAAGCTATTGATTTTGAGGGTGTATAGGAGTGTGGTTGCTTTTGCTTTTCAAAGTGCTTTTCGTGCCGAAATACATCAAAATGATGTTTTTTTATTTTTTTAAAATTATTTTTGACATCAGCACATCAAAATGATCTAAAAACACTAAACCGCCGGTTTTAAAAATGAAAAAAAAAAAGATGAAAAACAGCAAAAAACAGATTGAATCGCAATGCCAAACGGGGCCTTTATCTTCTAAGAGTTCGGATTGTTTTGCACATATTAATTAAGCCTTTTTACTACCCCTAAATCTTTTGATGGTTTTGTTAATATTAGTTGACCTTTAAAAAACCCGTCAATAAGCAAAGGTAAACGAAAATTCGTCATCTTTCTTTCATTTTCTATGCCTGCAATAACAATCAAAGAAACTGTTACAGTTCAACAGGAGAAGGAAGAAGATACGGGGAAAGAAGGCTTGTGGTGCAATTGATTCAAATAATATGACCGTTGTTTCTCCACTCGTGGTCAGCAAAACGAGCCGTTTTGATTAGTAATGTCAAACGCTGCGTTGAATATTGTAAGGTTGTTTTGTTAGTTATTGTCAATGGCCACTTGTGGCTTAAGAGTTTGACACTGGCACTTGAGGTCGTAGCCTATCGAAGCAGGGACTTTTCCTTTCTTCTGCGAGCAGGTTCAACTCTCTTTTCTTTGTGCATGTCTATCACCTTGGTGTTTTATTTGTTTTCCAAGCTGTGTAATGGGTTTGGAGATTATTTATATTAAAAAAAAAGAGAGTTAAACATTATATTTAAAAAAAAAAAAATTTATTTTTTATTTTATTTTTTACTCTTAATTAAAAAAATTGGTATATTTAAATTATTTTCATATACTGATATCAAAAATAATATATTTTTTAAAAATATTATTTTAATATCGAATGAAAAACATTTTAAAAAGAAATCTTAACCACATTTTTAAACAAAACAAGCACTAAGTAGAGGAGAAAGAATAATGCAAGCCTGTAGGAAATGTGAGAAACTTTGTGTATCAGGATTTTGCAGAGTATGTTGGCCAAATGAAAAACATGTTGAAATAATAGAATTATTTCTCCGTCCTCTTTCTCTCCTGTCTAACACTGCTATCATATCATCTGTAATCGGCTTACTGCCATTGCTTGTGAGTATTCCTCCTGGATAGCTTGGTAATGGGATCTTTGACCATTAGTCTTGCACCAAAAACACATCAATTTGAATATTTTTTTATATAAAAATGGAAAGGACAGAGAGACCAAGTAATGGTTAGCTGATTAGCTGCCAAAAACTCAAAAACCAAAGGGAAAACTGTGCTCCCCTGCAGCCACATCGCTATGGAAGGACACAAAAGACAGAAGTTGAACAAGTTATCGCGGGATCAAGCAATGGGGCTGGAGCTATCTGCTGGTCTGATTTTGAATAATGAGAGCCCTTGTAGTTTTGCCCTCGGAACAATCATACGCTCCAAAAAGCAGCCAGTTGTGGTTAGCATCTCCATAAATCGTAACGTGAATGAAATGAACAAAAAAAATATATCAGAAGCATTGCATTTCAGTCCCACATGATTGCAATTTCTTCTACTCTCGACTGGATCATTAGAATACTTTCAAAGCAACAATCTCAAGTTTCAACTCCACCATCTAAGGTATTGATTGGTTTTTCTGTTCTCTTGTTTGGCAAGAGAAAAAAGAAGAATTAATTTTCATCCTGTAAATAATTTTAATAACTTGAACAGAAATCTGAAACTGAAACAACGCCAGGACAGAACTAGGATTAGGGATGAGAGCATCTTGGCACTCCCAATTTTGAAAAATCTCACTCTCTGCATAGAACTTGAGATTCAAGCATCACGATACACATGTGAACATGTTCGTCCTTTCTTAAACAATATTGACTGCAATGTCAACCAGGGAAAAGTTTGAAGCTTTTGGGAGAGAAAAAAATTCTTTTGCAGGGTAGAACTAACATATGCTAAGTAGTTATGCACCTAGTTATTTCATAAAAGAAAGTGTACGCGTTTTCATTATGATTGTATGGACAAAAAACTAACAAGAGAATATTTCATGTATATTTTTATGTTTATATTTTTTAGAAATGTTCATATGATGGCGAGTGAGCATGACTTAGCACTGTACACACACACACACTTCATATCTTGTGCCGACTGCCACTCACATTGCACTGATGAGATAATCATTTAAAATCAAATCTGATTTTTCAGAAATTCAAAAGGAAAAAAAGAAGAGATAGGGTTTGTCAAACCACATTCAATTCCAAGGTCACGGTTTAGCAGGCTAGGTTTGCTTAAGCAAGAATATTGTTTAAATTTTATTTTGGAACAACAAATAAAGAACAACCTGATCTCAATAAAGAACCACATTCATTCTTTGTTTGGTCTTTGTCATTATAGTTCATCATTGTCTCCAGGGCAAAGTCTTGCAAGTTAGATTGCTCTGCAATCAGCATCATAAGAACCACCTGATCTAAAATGCATTGCAATAAATCAATTATGTAACTTCCATAAAAAATCCTCAGGTCATCAAAGAAAATTCCCCAAATCCCAAACTATATGTAGAAATCAAGACTAGATATTCATATAAACTGCAAATAACAGGCACTCAATAGCTTAATAATGATTAATGAGACTATATGAAAGTTAGATACAGGCCCACTCTCATATCAAGATGAAACATTCTCGAACAAAATCAAATGAAATAATCAGAAAGAACATAAAAAAATAAAAACATGAGGTGCCTTGTAATATTTTCTTATTTAGCTTACCAAGAGAAACCAAGTACACTCATCAATAACACAACGTATATTGGAAAATAATTACGGTGAGCAATTGTCCAACTTCTCTTAAGTATAGAATACAGTTAAAAATGTGTTCGGACTTCAAAATTTTGGCCAATCATAGACTAGTGTAGATTCTCCAAAAAAATTAAGGAGCCATCTCTCTCTCTCTCTCTCTCGTTTGACAGCTATTTATGACTTACCAGCCAAAAGAAAAGCAATGATTAGTGTGATCCTTCCTTGTGATTTCTAGACAGAATATAGCCAATTGGAGGATCTGGCACACCAACTTGAGAAAGGGAGATGTCACCATATAATTACAGTGAACTCGAGAAAGTCACAGCATTCGTCATAAATGCAGGACCAGAAATAACACGTCCTCTATAGAAATTGCCAAATCCAGTAAGGTTAACACAAACGATTCTTATTCAGGATGCTGGAATTCAAGATCCAGTTTCCTCTTTAGATGAGATCTGTCAACACTGCACCAGAGAACAAAGAACAACACATATTACGAACACTGAGGGTAAAACTGAATTATCAATGGAATTGGAATCTAATGTAGATTTATTTGCCTACTTTTTTTCTGTAAGCTAGTTTTATTTAGTTAATAAAATGATATTTTATAATCCACATCCATCATTTTATTTCTCTAGATGCCTTTCCTGTCTATTTATGATTGTTTAATGATCATATTAAAATTCAAACAGTGAGCTTGTATGGTAAAAGAATCATGACATAAATAAATGATTCAAGTTTTGGGATTCATTTATAGTAATTCTTGGTAATATCAAAAAGAATAAAAAACGTGTTTGATATTTGGCTTGATATGGGACAAAAAAAAAATGGGGTGAGAGACTACAAGAGTTTTTCTTTTGTTCTTCACTTTCTTTTTTTTCCTTTTATTTTTGGGTAAGACAGCACTACAAATTCAAATGAAAATAATGCACTCATGCACAAGATTGAAATGGTACAAAAGTAAATATTAAACACGGTGCTAGCAGCCATTAATCTCCTTAGCCAAAAGCACTTAAGTAGAAACTCCCATAAAATGGGAAGAAAACATGGCTAAAGACATGAATAGCATTTTACTTGCCTTTAATCATTTTAAGGGATTTGGAGATTTTAAAGCTACAAAAAATATGAATAAAAAATCCTAAGATAAAGCCAAGATATATAGTTTAATGACAGCATTTATTGTCTTAATTTCAACCAGGATACAATTAATGTCTTCAACCACATGTGAAGAATAAAACAATTTAGATGCTCGTTAATTCATTTCAATACTGACTGTAAATTTGTAATAAGTTTTTAGGGAGTTTATCACATTCGTCAAGAACATTCTAATTCAAAAGTTGGTTAATATCAAGGAGGGATTTCATCTCTCTCTTCAACTATTAATGGCAGTCTAATATTCAAGAAAAGAAGAGTATGATATACATTAAAATTTACTAAGAAGATTTCTAAGAAAAAACAATATCATAATGGTATATAAGGAAAAGATATGACGTTAAAGCATAAGGGTAAAGACAAATAAACATACAACCACTCTCACATCTAGTTCATAGGAACATGTGCCCTCATAGCATAGCCTCATTATCAGATAGCCTATCCTCAGATTAAAAAGTACCTATCTGGCGTCCAGACATAATATAGTTAACTGTTTACAGTAATCAGGCTGTTCGTTTCAAGATTTAAACCAACCCAACCTATGAATCCTTCCCATCTGGAGACACCCCAAGGCCCCTTCAGAAAGAGAGGGAAAAAATAAGCCTCTCTAGCTACCTGTCATGAATTTCACAGTAATTTGAATCACAAGAGAGATGATCCTAAGTTTCATTAATCAACCTTGTTTCCACCTCAAGTTTACAAGTGAAATTTCCATCCTTATAAGAGTAGAATGAATTGGACTAAATGCTTAAATTCCACCATCTGGTTAGCTTTTCTTCATTTAATCCAATGTCACTTTTTTTATAATAATGTAGCCTGTCTTGTATATTCCCCACTTACATGTAGTGCTCCTAGCCTTATTCAATTTAGCACAGCTAACCACCACCGTAATCCCCAAGAAAAGAGAAAAGAAAAGGGAAAATATAAAAAAGGTCCCACAAGCTCTTATTTAAATTTTGAAGCTTGTGCCCACATAATTTGAAAACTTGAAGCCTTAGGCTCTAGGTCAAAAATATGAAACTTGTGAAAATACATGACACCAGGAATATAAATCTAAATTCGACCTTCAAGTTTAGCGGGCTGCAACCTTGTTTGCTTTCATTATTTTTTTTGGGAAAAAGACATGGTTTAATCATTTTGAAGTAATTCTTCATAGAGATAGTTTTACCTGTTAATTGTAGGTCTGCTCACTGGTTTTGATCCAAAGACAGAAAAATCTACTGACATCAGCACCGGTTCATTCCTTCCAGAGTTATCCCCAGCTGCCCATCTAATCTCACCACCGCGTTCATCAACCTTATCAACTTGGAATGAATTTCCATCAAACCCTTCACGATCTAACATCACTCTTCTTGCCTTCCTTTTTGGTGACAAGACAACAGGACCATCATGTAAATCTGAAGTTCTAGGATTGTGTGATTCTCTCTTGGGAGCTGGTCTTGGGAGCTTAGCTGGATCTGTGGGCAGAGGTATGGACGTGAAATACCTGGAAGCAAAACAGAGATGAGAGCAGGAAACAAAATGATAATATAGATTTCCAATTTGAAAGTTTTGCAGACCTGTGTTCCAATGCCTGTTGCACTGAAATTCGAGTTCTTGGATCATATGTAAACATCTTAGATAACAGATCTAAAGCATCGTCACTAGCAGTTGGACACAATTTACGCCAAGGTTGTGTAGTCTGAGATGAATATTCTACAAAATCAGGAAGCCATTCCAAATCATGCCACAGCAAAGGAGTTGGTGTCCCCAGCTTCTGAAAGATCTTTCCTAGTTGATCGATATCACTATCCCCCTGTCAGACACTAAAAGTTAAACCGGCTCTGCAAGTGGTGATTGCGAAAGACCTCATGGGCATACAGTTGATAAACATCAAAATGATTTACTAGATGTTACAATAAAATGAGGTTTAGCCAAATCAGTTTGAATCCACTATTCAGCATGTTCTTAGAAAGGAAGCAAAAGGAAGAAAACCCATGTGCCGTGTTTTGATAAAGCACCTAGGAAGAATATGCCAACTGATTCACAATGAAGGTAGACCCCATTATTATTTAAAAGAAAATGGTCAGATGAGATTCCTTGTTGTTGGTGTTCACTTAGCAAATTTTAGTGAGAAAAGATACATGAAAGAAAGGAGGTAAACTTTTTCTCTAACAAGAGCATTGAAAGGCAAAAAATCCCTTAGATGTCCATTGACAATATTGGCGAAATAACTGGATAGGAGTGGAAAATTCATACAAGTCTTATTCACAAATAGGGAATTTTAGCTTTATTATATTCTCCAATCCCTGTTCTTGGTGAATAGCTGTTTGGGAAGCTAACTTAAATGCATGAACACATATATTGTGGAGTTTGGTGATTCCTCTCCCTCACAAAACCCTTCAAATCCGAGGAGGGGGGGAGGAAAAATTCCAGAGTCTCCTCTTAAATCTTTAGGCCCATTTTAACCACACATCTTAGAATTTCCATTCCACATCTTTTGATGCCCCAGCACCAACAATGAAGTTCACATTGCCATAACAGAAAAACAAGGCATAATTGCAGGTTATGCAGTTAAAAGGACTTTCACGAAAAGAGTTCCAAGTGTGGGAAATAGATTCATCATGAAAAATCCCTCTTTGATCATCGTTAGAATTGGGCCCCATAACCTCTAACCCGGGTATTAGTCTTCACGTTGAGGAAAGGCATTGGATTAAGTTCACAATTTGCGAAAAATCACAAAAACTATTCCAAATTTAAGGAGAAAGTAATGTGTTGGAGTGAAAGTTCACTGATAGCCACCGTACCAATGAATTATACTAGAGATCCTATTTTCAAACCATGTTTATAGAACTCAAGCTCCCAATTTTACAGCTAGAGATCCAATTGCAAACAATGTATAGAAGTACAGCTTTAATCTGCATAGAACTCTAACTAGAGATCCTATTTTCAAACCATGCTTATAGCACTCAAGCTCCCAATTTTACAGCTAGAGATCCAATTGCAAATAATGTTTAAAAGTACAACTTTAATCCGCATAGAGCTCTACATGAAAGAGAATAGGCCAACAGCATAACTAATATGACTGCTAAGACTATGAGGAATATTTTCAAGAGTGAGAACAACATTTCTGACAAGCATGAAAATCTACTCACCTGTAGGAATGGTCTGCGGTTAAGCAGCTCTGCAAATATACAACCTGCAGCCCATACATCAACACTAGCACCATATTGCTTGGCACCAAACAAAAGTTCAGGTGCTCTATACCATCGAGCAAAGACCTGGACATTGGTATTCAAACATGCAAGTTTAATTTTAAATGGAGAATCAAAAAATTGAGGTACAGGACAAAAGGAAAATGATCAAAACAATGCCCAAATATGAGACAGGAAAAAATAACAAAGAATATCTTGCATCAGCATGAGAAGAAGACTGGATGCAGATTCAATCAAAAGAAATGACAACAAAATACGAAGTGAAAAATTTAGAGGAGGGGTGATGATTTATACATCGCAGCATCATTCCTGACACATGATGTATGGTTCATAAACAAAGATTTGAACTGGTTCCACACCAGTCATCTATCATATGATAAGCTATCACTGCTGCTAACTAAGCTTATTTCTTAAGCAAAACATTATATCAGACCTTAATTATCAAAATCCTCTAGCTGAAAATGCTTGAACATAAACACTTACTTGGTGTGTGAACTTCCGACCCGGACTTCCAAAAATACGTGCTAAACCAAAATCTGCAAGCTTGAGCTGCCCATTAGATCCTATCAACAAGTTATTTGGCTTCATATCCCTGCAAAGCACAAACACATTACATTTGATACCAAATCTGGCAACACTTAACATCAGAAACTAGCTCCTCAACAACAATGCAATACCTATGCAAAACCCATTTATTATGGCAAACAGCCAGCCCTTTCAAAGTCATCTGGAAGTATGATTTTATATCCCCTGGCGAAAGAAATATATTGGGATCACGAATCACCGCTTCAAGATCAGTCTCCATGAACTCAAACACAAGATGCAAGTTCCCTTTGTGAGGGAAGGCGTGGATCAACTCGATTATATTAGGGTCTTTAAGCTCTTTAAGAAGCTTAATCTCTCTAAGTGCTGTAAAATTTACTCCTTCCTTTTGTCTTCCGAGCCGAATTTTCTTGATGGCAACAGTGTGCCCAGTCTGCAACATGCCCGGCACTATCAGTTAAAAACACAAAAACAATCTAAAGGAACCTAAACCCCCATTTCTTATTTATTTCAGACAATTACCCTATACATGCCAACTTAAAATCTGATCAAATTAAGTAAAACTAAATTGGTATTTTTAACTAAATAACTCCCTGAAAACCAAAATTAAACGCTGCTTTCTTTCTTTTCTTTTGTCATCCCTTTCTAAAAGCAAACAAGACAAACCCTAAATAGTTCAAAATTTCTTCAATCTTTATACATTTGTCATATATCAAGCAAAACAGAACCTAATGATTCAAAATTCCCAGTTCTAAGGGACAAAATCCAGGTAAAATTAATAACCTTAGTGTCGATGGCTTTGTAGACAACACCATAAGTACCTTCACCAAGAATCTCTCGCTTTAGATATCTATCCGCTACCTTCTTCTCCACATCATTCTCTGACATTCTCGATTTATTTTATCCGTTACAAGAAGAGAGGCTTCCCCTTTTCTTTTTAGTAGAACACTAAAGGCCAAAGCGCGTAAATTGCTTGAGCGGAAGTGCCTGAAAAAAAGAAGATGTGAGAGAGGGACAGAGTCAAGCCAACGTATATAAGGTAATTTACAAGTCGATACATACAGTTTGATGTTAGTGACAATGTGGTATCTGTAGCTTCGATTGTTTTAATTTTACTCGATAATTTTATTTATTTTTCTTCGAGTTCTTAATTTTACTCAATAATTTTACTTCCAGTTCTTCAAGTTATTGATGACAATGACTGTAATAGCAGTTTTTTTTTTATTTAAAATGATTTAAAAAATTATTTGTTAATTTTTTTTTAAATTATATCACTACATCAAAATCATTTAAAAAAGAATATATTAAAAAAAAAAAAAAAAAAAAAACAAATAACACACACCTAGTTTTGCTCACATGTTAAAAAAATATTTACCACAAAGCACTGCATGCTGGTTTTATTTAAGAATAGTCTATTTCCACGATACCATTTTCTAAATCCACGACAATTGCTAACTGTGGGTCCCATAGCTGGCCACTCGTGATGTAGATGCCAGAAAAATATCTCTATCCACTTCAAAATTTCTTTTAAAAAAATATAAAATTTTAAATATTTTTATATTGTTTAGATATGCTGAGATAAAAAATAATTTTTTAAAAATAAAAAGTATTATTATAATATATTTTTGAACTAAAATTATTTTAATTATACTATTAAACAGATAATTAGATTTTGTTTGGTATTATATTTTTAAAGTTTTTTTTTAAATTGAAAATTATTTATTTTAAAATTAAAATTAAAATTTTTAAATATTTTTGAATTATTTATATAGGATAATTTCGAAAATAATTTTTAAAATTTAAAAAAAATATTGTTTTAATATATTTTTAAATAAAAATAAAATTTGAAAAAAATTTACGCAGCTACACACGACACAGAATCCCACTCGCTCCCTGCATCTCTGTCGTCGAAGGTTTGTCCATGCTCTTAAAAGAAACGGAGCTTGTCTCCCACAGATACCCGGGCACAGTTTGTCGGCTTCTATATCGCTCTGAAAGTCCAGGCTCCAGTGACTGCCGACCAACTTCTTGCCGCCAAAACACCATTAAAGCAGCCATCCACGTCGTATAACGTTTTCAATTTCATTTGCAATCCAACTTCATCATAGAATATGTCACAGTTCAGTTCTCGCAGAAACTGATGGAAATGTCATTTATATTACATATTTATTTATGGCCGGAATAGATCTGAAGCGGGGGAAATCGTGGTTTTCTGTGCATGGTGGTTCACACAGATGAGTTGATGGTGGCGGATCATTGTTGGCGATAGCTCAACTCCCACTAGCCACTTCTCTTTCACTTTCACCGTGAATGCATCAGTTGTCAATAAAAAAATATCAGGCTTTTCTCAGCCGATGAGATTCCAGTATGAACTATACGTGTAAAACGAGAGACATTTCAGTTTTAACTCACGAATAATTGATTTTATTCTATCAAGTGGCGAACATATAAAAATTCAAGAAAATAAAAATAATAACTTTTATATGTATTCTTTAACTCATTGAAGATATTATTTATAAAGCATCATTCATAAAAATTATATTGAGAATATAAGAGTTTATAATTTCAAAAATATTTAAGGAAATAGAGATAAGAAATACTATTCCTGAATAGTACCATGCATGTTACTATTTATGAATAGTGTCATGCATGTTACTATTTATGAATACTAAATATGACCATTCAAAAATAGTTTGGTCAAACCTTAACTCAAATTCAGTTAAGCATCGGATTAGAGGGTGTTTGGGAGTGTGGTTGTTGTTGCTTTTTAAAGTGCTTTTCGTGTCGAAATACATCAAAATGATATTTTTTTTTATTTTTTAAAAATTATTTTTGATATCAGCACATCAAAATAATCTAAAAACATCAAACCGCGATCATTTAAAGTGATAAAAAAGAAAAAATAAAAAGCGGCTAAACACAGGTTTGACCGCAGTATCAAAAGGGCACTTGATCAAATTTCATGGAGCTTGGTTTAGCCTAAATAAGGAAAGAGAGTGGAGGCAAGGATTTTGTTATTTTTTATTCAGTGTTCTATTTTTATTATTTAACTTAAAATAAGAACGTTTTTATTTTTATTATTTAACTTAAAATAAGAAGGGTTTTTTTGTTATTTAGTTTTAAAAAATTAAAGTTGTTTTTTGCTATTCAATCCCACACGTTTGTCATGGTTGTTGTATTTTTTTTAAAAATATTCCATACAAAAAAAAGTGTCATACACCTTGTTGTTGTATAATTAAATGAACATTAATCTCATATATATATAAAAACATTTTACTAAATCTAGTGAGGTGCATGACTCAGGTTACAAGTTTTCATAGCTTAACTCATTTTATTTTTAATTGATTTTTTTAATCAATTTTGACTTCAACATAAAATTGATTAAAAATTGAGCTTTCTAATTTTATTTTAAATATTATCATGATTTCATGACTTAATTCCCAGGTTACAGGTTACAAGAGTTAATTCAGGTTATTCTAATAAATTATTATCTCAATATTATTTTTTAAAAACATATATCATTCATTACTTAAAAAGAAAAATCATTCAATATACAACAAATTTTAAATTCTTGGATAATTTTTTTTTAAAAAAAATACACACATTAATAATGTTTGGAAAATATAATTTCTGAAATTTCAATTAGTGGATGGATCCCTTCTCTATAACCAGTGAAAACGAAGAAGAAAAATCACCATAAGACAATAGACTTTTCCTAAATTGTTCTTCAATCTACGTGGAATGATATAGGTCGTCATTTTATCGACAACCTTCTAACACAAAAGCCGTTCGCAGCTGATAAAAGAAGTTGCCAAAGAGTTAAATGACACTAGTTCACTTCAAACCAGGAGAAGCTATGGCGAAACAGGTGCTAATCCACTACTCCTAAGACCCATGAAAGATAAGCAATGCCAGTGTGCATCCACTGTAGATCCTAATCGATCAGCAAATAAGAGGGTCAGCTACAAGAGAAGGAAAAATGGCTGCACCAAAAGAATTGGGAAATGTGACTCACTTACTTCACATCAATGAGCTAAACTTCTCTTAACTAAGCAGAAAAGCAATTCCACAAGGAAAACCTTCTAAGCGCACTTCAGAGCCTATGAAACAACGTTGTCAGTTGTCACAATTAGCAGGAGGAAAATGTTCAGATGATGTAGATGAAGTTATGGAAGGTATGGATCTGGCCTAGTCCTACAGTAGATTAAACTTATATGTTAAAATCGTATTCCAAGCGTTTTTCTACAGACTTCATGCCTTCTGAAGTTTCAAGCTTCTTAGATTTCGGGGGAGAAAGGAAAAGCTGCTTCTTGTTCAATAGATCCACATCATCATCACCATCTTTGTCAGATGAGCAAGAACCTAGCGATCGGAGGCCATTATCATCTTTGTCAGATGAGCCAGTTTGTCTCAAAGTAACAGAACTTCTCTTCCTTATAATTGATGGCGTGCTTTTGAAACTCCTTGCTTTGCTTCTCAATCTGGATTCTGGGCTGCTACAGTTAGGAGACACTCTATTACGGCTTATTGGAGTGGAGAAGGAACCTGGGCCTCCGATGTAGCAATCTGTACTATGAAAACTTCCGGTTTCCAGGAAAACATTCAAATCCTTTAGCTGGAGTGACTCATAGCACAAGCCATGATGTAATTTATCCGATGCGTTAGGTCCTCCTGCCCCTCTATTTTTTTCATGTTCATCTGTCATTATAAGAGAATAATGACGATTAGTTCAGTTACTTGATTTGATTTTGTGATTGTAAAACACCTCATACTTTATACATTACAACTGTAGCTAAGGCACATTCGCCTCGAGATACTTTTAGAGGCCATGTTCATAGTAACTCTAGATTACATGCTCGAAAATGAGAGAGGGAGAAGAAACGTTACCCATTGTTTCATCATAACCACGTGCACTGAATGGAGTGCTCAAAGAGAGATCCAGTGATGGAGAAAGTGCTTCGGAAGGCAATGAATCGATAGTATTTGCAGTCTTATGAGTCCTTTCCTGTGAATATGGAGACCTCATAAGACCACCGAAAGAAATATCACAGATGTTTCCAGGCTGGTTAATGGAGGAATGGTCTGTTGACTCAGATGTGTATGCACTACTAGCACTTTCTCTGCAATCTTGGCTGGACAGACCACATGTATCAGAAGCTTTAGTACCTATAGTTCTACCAGTGGACTTTGCTGAATCGTTCCACTCTTTACAAATTTCATTATCTGGTGCCACCAATTGGCCCTCCCTTCGACCAACATTTCCAAGAACCAAATCCAGTGAACAAGGTTCCACATTTGAGCACAAGTTCATACCCCGATCATTTCTTTGCTTGCCCACCTCTAGCTTCTTGCCATCTGCTTTCGTCCTGTAACCATAAAGGTTCAAACCACGAGCTGGATATGATTCTATTCTCTTCCTCACTGAGCAGTTCCAATGATTTTTTATTGAGTTTTCAGTCCTGGTATTTTCCAATAAATACAAAAACAACGTGATTTTCCATATGCATAAACAGAAAGTCATCTGTTTTTGAGTATTAGCACCAACTTTTCTTCTACAAAACCTCTAGAGATACCTTCCATGCAGAAGCTTTGCGATCTCAGCCCACTTATTACCATATGCTCCGTGGGCATTGATGAGAATTGCCTCCTCCTCTTTGGTCCATGAAGTTCTATTTATATCTGGATTTAAATGGTTGTGCCACCTGAAAAAAATTGTGCGAGGACTTGGTTCTCAGATAATAATATTCTCAAATAAAGAAGCACATTTGAATAATCCAAAATTCATTTATGCAAAGTGAAATGTGTTCAAGTACCTTTCTCGGCATTGCTTGCCTATGCGGCCTGGCAAGTGTTTTGCTATTTGGGACCATTTTTTGTTCCCATGTTTTTCAACAAGCTCTCGAATGAGATCATCTTCCTGGTGAACCAATGAAGTAAATATGAGTCATGGTCACAGATTATACAGAAACAAAACAACCTCCTTTTTTGAGACGAAGGATCAATACAAACAACAACCAAGTCTCCGTCCCAGAATAGTTGGTGGTGGCTACATGAAGAACCCAAAAAGAAATCACCTCTTTTTTCCAGGGTCCCTTGACAAGTTTAGGATCAAGAACCTTCTGCCATCGATGCAGGCACTGAACATCTGTTCTATCAGGAACACATTCAGCTGCAAAAGATCTCAACTTCATCAGAATAATACACGAGCAATGACAGCTAGTAAACCAAACTGAAACGAGCTCGGACTCAGCTGGAACAGACATTGAAGACCAGCACTAGCAATCTCAACCATAAAACAGAAACTTATGAGCTAATGAAGATCACAGCCTTCATTGACTCTTGCAAGGACAAAAGGCATTAATTCAAGCATGAAGAAAAACAGGCCAGCTCACCATTAATCAGATGCAAAATAGAACTATTACAAGAAAGTAAAGCTGAGTATAAGATAGTAATGGAGCATACCGATCTTCTTCCAATTTCTGCTATTGTACCTTTTGACCGCATCAGCTAAAATCTTATCCTGATAAGCAAGAAAACAATGCAAGGTCATTTGTCCATATGAAAATTGAATTATAAGGCAACTGAAACACCTTACAAACAGTATAAGCACAGCTCCTAGGTACAATTGCATCCCAAAACAAAAGGCAGCCATTCACATGTACAAATCGACAACTATTTGAAAAGTTGAAACTAGAAACACCCACAATTCTGGTAAACACAATGGAATATTTTACATGGAAAAAAAGAGCCACAAAAGGTATTTTGAGACTGAACACAAAACCTCCTAACCCTAACCTCATCCCCTGTCCATTTGCTTGATCGTCTTGCAGGACCAGCGATCCTCCTACAACACAAGAAAAACTAACATCATTCAAGTTTATATTTCATTAACAGAGAGCGAGAGAGCGAGCGAGAGAGAGCTGGTATAATAGCAACTGGAATTCATATATCTAATTTCTTTTATCTGCTACTGGAATTAAATTCAACTACAAAAACATCAAAGAGATAATAATATTTACAACATAAATAAACAAAAACGAAATAGATAATTGAAGATTGACAAACCCTTGTTGATTTTGAATTGCATTGCGAATGCCACCATGGGACACTAAATCAGTCCAATAAACTAAACCCTTTGTCTTTAAATTAGAATTGATCTCCTTAACTCCAACCATGATCTCTCTCACACTCTAGATTAACAAAAAACAAACAAAACAAAAGCAAGCCACCCTTTATGGGGAGGGGGGTCTTTAATCTCTAACAGTGTGTCGATGGGAAAAAAAAACTTTCTAAATTAAATTCTTAAAACCCCTGAAAAAATTAAGACTTTTCTTTCAAAGATTGATCACCTTCAACACTACTACATAACGGTAATCCAGTTTTTTTTAAGAAAGAAACAGAGATAATTAGGAAGCACATTAAACGGTAACATTAAAATTTAGGAGGGTTTTAAGGAAACTAAGAAAAATAGACAGAATTTTCTTGTTTGTAAAAAAGAAAAACGCCTCCCTTTTTTTTTTTTTTTTGAAAAAAGAACGCGTAAGTCGTAACGGCTAAAAAAAGAAGCAAAAAAGAAAACTTTTGATAAGGGTGAGAGAAAACTTAAACCAATCAGGCAATAGAGTTATCAAGTTGTTCTAGAGAGATAAAGAGAAAGACAGAAGGGATTGATCATTGATGTCAAAGACAAGATTTTGCAAAGAGAGAAATTCGCGGGAAAAGAGAAGGGCGGTGCTTGTAGTGCTAAGCGCTCATAACATCACTCCAGAAATATGCTGAGAAAGAGGAGGAGAGTGGACACAGAACACACGGCTTGTTCGTTTCAAACTTCAAAACGTTAGTTCATGTTTCGGAGGACTCTTCGATTCAGGCACGAGTATCTTTGAAGAATCCAGACTCCTTAGGATGTTACTGAGTCTGGTTACTTATGAACTAGTTCTTAATGTAGTCTCTGGATAATTTTTTCTCAGTTGGAACTCTGCAGTATCTATTTGTTTTTCAACAGGTCCTTAATCTGAAATGTTTCATTTTTTTAATAAATAAAATGGCATTGTGTTATGAGATAATATACGGTAATTGAGCCAGAAAATTATTAACAGGTATGGAAATGAGGACTAAATTGAAAAATGTTTAATACTTTAGAGACTTGATGAGGAATAGTTCTCGTTTGGAGACCTGGTTGAGAATTGATAGGTAAATGGACGACTGTTTAGAGGTTAATAAAAAATTATAGAAATATCATATGATGTCACAACATTATCGTGAATATGAAAAGAAATTTAGTTTTTGAGTCAGATTTTTAAAATGTCTTTTTATTTAAAAAATTATCAAAATAGTAATTTATATTATTTTTAAAAAATTATTTTTGATATTAATATATTAATAAAAAAATATATATTTATAGTCTATAAAAATTGCCTTAGATTATTTTCCATATTTATTGTTTTATTTCAATTTCAGACTGGAGGGATTAATTTGTGCTCATGTAATTTGGTATTTTATTTATTTATGCTTGAATTTACTAGAGTAAATATTTAATTGTGTCAGTGTTTTAATTATTATTTTTTATTTTTTAGATTGTTTTAATATATTAAAATCAAGAATAGATTTTTAAAATAAACATATATTATCTCAATTACTAAAAAAACTAAAAGAGATCGGACAATTCTTGTTCATTACTGTAGCTTAACATCCATTTGCACTGTGGATGTGCATTTTTGCCCGCTGCTTCGCGGGTGCACCTCTCCCTTTTTTTTTTTTTTTTCGTTTCTCAACAATGTATTGGCGAAAAAAACCCCCGAAAAAGATAAAAAACACCGCCGGTTCCAGGGGCTCCGAGGTAATTGGCCATTTCCGGCCCGGTCCGTCCCGGTTCGCCCGAGCGGTTTTTTTTTTCTTTAATATTTCCAAAAACAGTGCAATCACCGTTTTAGCCCTCGAAACGGATAAAATAACGCCCAGCGTTGGAGAGGCGGAACGGTAATCAGCCAATTTTTTATTATTTTTCGCTCCGGGTTACTGTTGGCGCGTCCCTTCACGCGCCAACCATTTCCGCGCCCACGCGTGTTTTGGACGGCGCGTGCGGTGTCTACCGGCGTCCAAAAATGAGCAACTGCCGTCTAGAACGATGTCTCTCCATGAGATCTTCCACATGGGGTGGCGCGTGTATACATATGGTTACTAGGAACATGTTAATGGGCGTTTGAATTTTCCCCCCTCATTTCTCTCTCCTCCTGCGCAAGCTTACGTCAGCGCTGCAGTGTTCTTGACAAAGTTAATTTCAGTCCCTGAACTCTCGAATTTGTTGTTATGACCCTTATTGCAATTATATAAGTTTTAATTTATTTCAATTGCGTCCTTTAATTCAAAATCATTATAATATATAGTTTCAGTTCAGTCCTCCTACTTTTAATTTCTGGATTGGCTGTAAATAGCTCAATAAATTCGGTCCACAAGTTTCGATTTTTTCAAATTTGTCATTTGATTTAAATTGATAATAAATGTGGTTTTGATTTCAACCCTTTGACTTTTAATTTTTCAATTCAATCCCTTTATATTTTATTTACATTTCAGCCCTTATACTTTTATTTTTTGATGTTTCAAGAATAATCCCTACTTTTGTCCATGTATATATAAGTTTACTTAACATAATAATAATAATAATAATAATTTAATTGTTTTTCTTGCCTACTCTTTTGTTAATGTTTTTTTTTTCTCCAAATAATTTAATAATTTTAATTGTTTTGATAGTGATGGCAAAGATAATTTTAGATTTTATTTTTTTTTCTTTTTTTAAATTTTCTGAAATATTTTTAGTCTTTTATTAATTATATGTTCTAATATTTATTGAATATTATCGTCTAGGAATACATATAGAGAGAAGAAAACATGACCTAGGATTTTTTCAATAAAAAATATTAATATCAGTATTCTTAAATACATTTAATGTAATGATATAATTAATAAATCGGATAGTAAAAAAAAAATTATCTTTGAATTTTAATTTTGTACTTAACACAATAATAATAATAATAATAATAATAATAATAATAATAATTTAATTTTTTTTCTTGATTACTCTTTTGTTAATGTTTTTTCTCTCCGTATAATTTAATAATTTTTATTGTTTTGACAGTAATGACAATGATATTTTTTTTTTTCTTTTGTTAAAGTTTCTAGAATATTTTTCGTCTTTCATTAATTATATGTTCTAATATTTATTTGATATTATCTCATAGGAATATATAGAGAGAGAAGAAAACATGACCTAGGATTTTTTTAATGAAAAAAATTAATATCAGTATTCTTAAATACATTTAATATAATTATATAATGAATAAATCAGATAACATAAAAAAACTTTCTCTTCGAATTTTAATTTTGTACTTAACACAATAATAATAATAATAATAATAATAATAATAATAATAACAACTAACTATTATTATTATTATTATTATTGTTATTTAATTGTTATTCTTGCTTACTCTTCTGTTAATATTTTTTTTCCTCCGGATAATTTAATAATTTTTATTGTTTTGACAGTAATAGCAATGATAATTTTTTTTTGTTTTATCTTTTGTTAAAGTTTCTTGAATATTTTTAGTTTATCATTAATTATATGTTCTAATATTTATTGAATATTATCGCATAGGAATACATATAGGGAGAAGAAAACATGACCTATGATTTTTTGAATAAAAAAAATTAATATCATTATTCTTAAATACATTGTATATAATAATATAATAAATTAATCGAATAACATAAAAAAAAATTGAATATTATCACCTATAAATATATAGAGAGAAGAAAAAATTGACCTAGGATTTTTTCCTTAAAAAAAATTAATATGAATATTCTTAAATACATTTAATGTAATAATATCAGTAATAAATCTTATAAAAAAAATTTTGCCTTTGAATTTAAATTTGGTACTCTTTTGTTTAAGTTTATTTCTTAAAAACAAATTTATAATATTTTTATTTTTAATATTTTAAATATAATATTATCGGGGAAAAAATTAAACTAAAAAAAATACAAATTTACTTAGGCTATCTATAATTAAAAAATATACGGGTCACTTTTTTTTAATTGTTTTTCTTGCTTACTCTTTTGTTAATATTTTTTTTTTCTCCAGATAATTTAATAATTTTAGTTGTTTTGATAGTGATGGCAAAGATAATTTTAGTTTTTTTTTCTTTTTTTAAAGTTTCTGTAATATTTTTAGTTTTTCATTAATTATATGTTTTAATATTTATTGAATATTATAGCCTAGGAATACATATAGGGAGAAGAAAACATGACCTGAGATTTTTTCAATAAAAAAAATTAATATCTGTATTCTTAAATATATTTAATATAATGATATAATTAATAAATCAGATAGCAAAAAAAAAAAATTGTCTTTGAATTTTAATTTTGTACTCAACACAATAATAATAATAATAATAATAATAATAATAATAATTTAATTGTTTTTCTTGCTTACTCTTTTGTTAATGTTTTTTTTTCTCCGTATAATTTAATATTTTTTATTGTTTTGACAGTAATGGCAATGATATTTATTTTTTTTTCTTTTGTTAAAGTTTCTAGAATATTTTTAGTCTTTTATTAATTATATGTTCTAATATTTATTTGATATTATCTCATAGGAATATATGTAGGGAAAAGAAAACATGACATAGGATTTTTTTAATAAAAAAAATTAATATCAGTATTCTTAAATACATTTAATATAATCATATAATGAATAAATCAGATAACATAAAAAAAATTTCTCTTCGAATTTTAATTTTGTACTTGACACAATAATACTAATACTAATAATAATAATAATAATAATAATAATAATAATAATTATTATTATTATTATTATTATTATGATAATTTAATTGTTTTTCTTGCTTACTCTTCTGTTAATATTTTTTTCCCTCCGGATAATTTAATAATTTTTATTGTTTTGACAGTAATAGTGATAATAATTTTTTTTTATCTTTTGTTAAAGTTTCTTGAATATTTTTATTCTATCATTAATTATATATTCTAATATTTATTGAATATTATCGCATAGGAATATATATAGGGAGAAGAAAACATGACCTTGGAATTTTTGAATAAAAAAAATTAATGTTTCATTTTTTTAATAAATAAAATGGCATTGTGTTATGAGATAATATACGGTAATTGAGCCAGAAAATTATTAACAGGTATGGAAATGAGGACTAAATTGAAAAATGTTTAATACTTTAGAGACTTGATGAGGAATAGTTCTCGTTTGGAGACCTGGTTGAGAATTGATAGGTAAATGGACGACTGTTTAGAGGTTAATAAAAAATTATAGAAATATAATATGATGTCACAACATGATCGTGAATATGAAAAGAAATTTAGTTTTTGAGTCAGATTTTTAAAATGTTTTTTTATTTAAAAAATTATCAAAATAGTATTTTATATTATTTTTAAAAAATTATTTTTATATCAATATATTAATAAAAAAATATATATTATAGTCTATAAAAATTGCCTTAGATTATTTTCCATATTTATTGTTTTATTTCAATTTCAGACTGGAGGGATTAATTTGTGCTCATGTAATTTGGTATTTTATTTATTTGTGCTTGAATTTACTAGAGTAAATATTTAATTGTGTCAGTGTTTTAATTATTATTTTTTATTTTTTAGATTGTTTTAATATATTAAAATCAAGAATAGATAAAAAAAACCCGCGGCATCGCGCGGGAATACCGCTCGTATATTTCTAAATAAAAACAATTAAAAAATAACAACAAAATAATCTAAAACTACATTATTTTCTGACTGTTAAAAGACACAGTTTTAGTTTTAATTTAATTTTAATTTCCCATAAATAATTTGCTCTGCCTCTGAACACCCGAGAGCTTCACTGATAGCTTGACAAAACCCCAGTTTGCCAATCATCATCTTCAGGATATCTTTACGATTAATCTCCAAGTTACGGTCTTTGGTTTTTTAGGGTTTATAAGATTTCAGAGTGAACTGGATTTTTTTTTGTAATATTCGGAAGAATTTAATGGGTTTCCCTGAATGGATGGTGGCATAACAATCAACAGGTTATTCTTGGAGTGATATGAATTTTTCTTCCATAATTTCAGTAAATATATGATGTGTATTTTAAAGTCTGCCAATGAATTTCTGCTGTGAGAGGAGTAAAATTGGTAGCCAAGAAGGAAAGTTTATCGTGAGATAGAGGGATAAGATTTGTGGCAAAGAAGGAAAGTTGGTGGAGAGGGAGGAGTATGGATTATATTAGAGTGCTCCAAGTCCGAGGCTGGCACACAGCTGCTACATGCTTACTTCTCTTGATTCTCTCTCCGAAGAGCTTCACTGATCGAGTGCTTGAAGAAACCCTAATTTGCGAATCAACTTCTTCAGGTATTTTTACGATTAATCTATATCCTAATTTCTTTGGTTTTTTAGGGTGTACGAATTTTACTCTTTTTTTATTCGTATACTTGTGTTCAGAAAGACGGGATAGAGAAAGAAGATGTCAGATTTTCTCCCGAACAGAGATATTGCCACTGACATCCTATCTCGATTATCCACCAAAGAACTTGGGTCTGCTAGATGCGTCTCCAAAGCATGGAATTCTTTCATTTCCGATCCAGCTTTTTTGCGCATTCATTCCCAACGTTGGACATGTCCCTCAGCTCTCTTTTTTGTGATTCGAGAGAGGAACGGGGCTGGTTTTAGGAGTTACTTTCATGTAAAGAAGGCTATCTACATTGGTTTACATGACAATTCCTCCAAAGGGCAGGAATCACTTTTCAGGTTTCTCCCTGAACGAGTTGTCCTCATGGCCTCTTCAAATGGGATCCTTTGTTGTCGCGGCATGGTTCCTTCTGTGAGGATAAAAAATTGTGATCCCGATGGAGAACCACGTTTGGAGCTGCATTTTATGATATATGTCTGCAATCCAGCTACCAGGGAATGGGTTGCATTTGAGCCATTAAGAACAGGCAATTCTTCGGTTGCATTTGAGCCAGTTAGAATCAGTAGCGCAGCTCAGTTTTACGGGTTCACTTTCTATCCCAATGGTTTTTTGGCCAGCACCACTAAACCATGCTTTAAGTTGGTTGGCATTCAGAATTCAAAGACACTCTCAAATTCGTATTCTTTTGTGATATACTCATCAGTGGCGAAGGAATGGAAAACTTCTGAGGAAGTTTTATACTGCGATTATAAAATAAATCAAAACAAAGTTATTTCTGTTGGTCATATGTTTCACTGGTTGACAATGGCCCACTATATGATAACTTTCGATGTGGAAAAGGAGCTCTCTGCAGTCATTAAATTACCTGGCCCTGAGCTTGAAAGTGTGGAGTGTCTAGGAAATTCTGAAGGCTATCTCCATTGTGTCACTGCAAATCTTACTGAGATTCAAGTGTGGATCTTGAAAGACTATTGCAAGCCTGAGTGGACGCTCAAGCATAAGTTAGATCTGGTTGAGTTTTGTAGAGGACACACTGAGCTTAATCCTTTGTTGCCCCAACTGGAAAGACGTGAACCTGAGACAGACACTGGTGTTAATTTGGTAGCTTTAGCTTTCCATGAAGAGATCCTGTGTATGCTTGTGAAGCCTGAGAAGCTATTTTCATATAGTTTCAATACTAGAAAGCTGAGCTCTCACTGCACAGCATTTGCGGTGGATGGATATTTTCAAAGATATCCAGCTATTCCATATTCTGATTCCTTGACTTCTATAAATGTTCCTGAAGGAGACCAGACTAGTGGAGCCAACTCAAATTGAATTTGAAATGATGCTTCGCTGCAAGAAAGACCTTTGAATGGATAAAATGAACCCACAGATCAGTCTTGGATTATTATTTTGTAGTAATCCTGATCAACATAATGTGTGACTGTTTTGTCAGTCTTTTTGCTAAGTATTCTATGCGAAAATTTCTTGTAAGTAGCTTTTTGTTTCCTCTTATATCCCATCCAGAATCCAGTCCACAGTATTATCAAAATAGATATAAGAACAAAAATAATTTTATTTAGAAAGCATCTAGATGAGTAAATTTACTTATTGATCATTCAAATGTGCTCATTTTCTATTACATGTAACCACATGTTTCTTCTGCCCCTTTCATTTGTTCTCTTGATTCCAAATTAATCAACTTGTTCATGACTTAATGTTTGCTGTATTTATAGGCCTGTCTAATCCTTCAAGGATGTGAGTTATGGTTTTGTAAGTCAATTCATCACATATTAGCTAAGCATTAACTGAGTTTCTTAGTAACTGGAACTTAAAAAAAAAACCTTTGGGATATCGGTGTGCTTTGTAGTGTGTTTCTGAGAATTAGTTAAGAGTTTTCTATACTCTCACTGAAGACTCGGAAACAGCAGCTGGATATTTGTTAAAAAATAGATCTATAATAACACACAGCTGTCAAAATTCAATTATGCAAATGCAAGCATAATTTCTCCCATTGATTCACGCAACTGTTTAATTTTATCTTATGATTTTTGGATTCAGAATCGATGTGATAGCTAATTTCTCCCATTGATTGATGCTCGAATATTCCAAATTATCGTTTGAGATTTCACACAGGCTTTGATCAAATGAGCTGGTTAGGCTTGTTCTTCATATGTGTAAGTGATTTTAGCTGACATTTTATTTAGGCCTGTTTAATAATTGAAATTATGAATACATTAAGCTCAAATTGATTCAATAGGAAGAGTGGTGAATTTTTAAGGATGAATGGTGTTTTTAAAGATGAAAGTTCTCTCTTTAAACATGTTCTGTGTATGCGCTCATGCACATGCTTGCCTGTATGCATGAGTGCACATGTGTTCATTTATGTGTGACTATGACTGTTTACCACTGCTGCTCTGAGGTTGTGTTTTATACTTTCTTTTTTGGTAGGAAGTGTAGGGTTTTCTTTATAGGCTAAGAAATTTGATTTGCTTGTTTTGGAAATTATTTAAGTTGACGTATGCCAAGTGTGTTGGTAAGAAGAACGAAGAAATTCACGTGTATTCAGATTATTTGTTCCCATCTTGATTTGTCTAAACTTTACAGTGCCTTTTCTTTTCGATATTCAAAGAAGGGATATGGCCAGAATAAACCTGGAGAAGTTGAAAGAAGAAGGCTTTAAAATAAGTCTAAGTGTCTTTGTCAAGAACAGAATGCTAGATTAGCAGTTTGTGCTTTACCAGTTCACAATAGAAACAGTTTCAAAAGCTCTGTAATCTGTGAGCTCAAGTAATTTGTCTTAATTTCTTGATTTCCTTTGCCCTAATTTCATCTGTTGCCATGATGGCTTGGGTTGGATCCATGCTCGTTTGTCTTTTAGATATGGCACACCAGGTCCTGTAATTTCTTCCATGTGTTATTATATATTCTCTTTAACAAGTAGATTCAGCTATCTCGTTTTACATCTCCAATCATCTCATGTCAGGAACTTTTATAATAAGTTTTAGTGAAACAGGAAAGAATGCGGTTTCTATTAAGAGAGCTCTCAGGTATAACTAGATCTTGCTTCTTGTACTTAATTCTGTATTCATTACTTGTATGATTCAACTCTCTCATTGACATACCTCAAGTAGGATCAGAGAATCTAGTTTGAATCTAGATTGACCATTTTAGGCATTTATTGAGTTTTAAATTTTTGTGATGATATACTTGTCATCTTTGGCCACTTGCACCTCATGGAAAGTTGAATTTTTAATTATTTGTATGCACATTAAAAGCACTAGTAATTACGTTCGTGTTATGCATGTCTGCTCTTAATTTGCGTTGTTTTTTTCTTATTTGAATAAATAAAATAGTAATAACAAGTTGTTTAACAATATTACTCACTAATAAAAAAAATTATATTGAGGAATGATATATATTTCATTTTTTAGTAATAGTCATTTGAGCTTCGTTTATCTCACCAAACATTATTGATTTCTATGCCATTTAATTTTCTCTCTTTAAATATTTTTTTCTTATTTTTTAACAATATTACATGATAAGTTGGCAAGGATAGTAACATCCAAAATATTTCTGAAAGCAATAACATAAAATTTTACTGTGTCATTTTCACTTTATTTTATACATGATAATCAGTTTATTCATACGGAATATCTATGTACAACACACACACACACACACACACACAGAGACTATTTTCATAAAAACATTTAACATTGTTAGATTAATCTTTTTAGGAAAAAAAATCTTAATTTCTCACCATCAACATAATGGCTTGCAAGCATTATTTGTAATCCTTATAGTTTTATTAGTCCATAAGTCTTTAAAGGAACAATTAATCTCAAAATATACAAAAATTATTTTTACTTTTTTATCACAATATTAAATTAACATTCATTAAATGTATATTTTCTTAAAAAATTCTATTTATATTAAATCTCAATATTCCTTTTTTTTTTTGCCAAAGATAAATCTTTTCATTGATAGAAAAGTGAAAAGGGCTTCGACATTTAAAATTGAAGCAAAACTGATATTGATGATATGAAAAGGACTTAGATGCTACTATATGGGGGACTTAGAGGCTACTATATAGGCACTCAAAAACATGTAGAGAAAGATTATAAACAACAGAAAATGGAATTATTATCCTGCTATTCACTTTCACACTAACAATCTGACTTCAAACCATCAAAATCTTGAATAAATCTCTATCGGAGCATAACAAAGCCATCAAAGGGGCATAAAAACAATGAATATAAAGAAACAAAACTAATAAATCTGAAAAGAGTAAAATGATCATATATATATATATATATATATATATATATATATAGTGAACAAAAAGTCATCAAATCTAAAGTCTAGCCATCAAATATATATTTAACTTCTTACTATATCATAACTTTAACATTTAATTATTAGGAGAAACGACCATCTGTTTTTATATTTAAGGGGCCGTGTCCATATCCATTCTTTATACTGACTTTCCACCAGTGCCATTTTTCATAATAGATTTGCAGTTTGTTCTTCTATTGTTTTTTCCTCTTCCTCCCTATAAGTGGATTTGGAAAGGTGAACTTCCTTGTTCAGAATGATGTTCTAGATCAAATGATATAACATTATCCCAAGGCTAATAATTTCTTACATCTTAGCATTGGCGATATTTAAATTTCTTCCATGTTGAAAATGCTGTATGAAATAATAAATATGCATGTCAAATAGAGGCTTCTTGAGAATACATGTGGCATATTTTTCCAGTTAAGTATAGAAGTTAAGGTATCGATTATGTGTAGTTTGCATGTACAATTTCAACAAAGGAAAATAAAAGATGGATACAAACATTAAGCCATGTGGGTTTTCTTCCAATGATGCAAGTAAATTAATGACAGGTTGATTATCATGGCTACCGAAAAGATAAATTGCTCCTGCTTCATAATTACTGAAACAAAAGTGATTCTGAGATTCCAATCCAACAATCAAGGTTTCAGCTACAATCAAGTGATTACTTCTTGAGATTGTTTTATTTTTCTATGAGAAATTGTATACCATTGTGGAGAAATTAAGTTCTTTTGAGAAAAACAGCTGAGTTTTCACAGAGGAAAAACATCTTAGTTTTCATGGTGTAACAGAAAATGGGTCGGGTTCTCATAAAGTGGTAGAAAAGCCCCAAGTTTTCATGGAGTAGAAGGGTTTTCACAGATTTATGGCGAAACAAAAGGTTTTATAGTGACGACATGACCTCAGTTTTATTGGAGGTGTCTCTTGGTGGTGGTGAGACGAAAGACCAAGGACTCTTCATGGAAGGCATGGGGTGACTCACAGATTCATTTGGCAGCTTGAACAGGGAATTTGATTAGAGTTGAGAGATTCTTCAGAATACTTACTGATGGTAATAATTTAAGTTCTGTTGACAAGTCAGGCAAAGTCAAGGAGGAGAAACTCCCCTTTATGCAGCCGCCAAGATTTGGCATGCTGGGGTAGTTACTGAGAAGTTGGAATAAATGAACTTGGAGACTGCATCTGTTGCAGCTAGGAATGGGTATGATCCACTCCACCTGGCAACGGAGCAGGGTCATCTTTGGTAAGAAATCATTCTTGATCTGCAGTTTGCAACCAATAAATGTTATCCATTAACATTTGGTAATATGCTTCTCAAAAATAGTTGTAAACTCATTTTAGCTGAGGAAATATCTGATTTAATTGTTTGTGATATCATCTTCTCTATGAATTTCTTTATTCTTTCCATGCAATCATCAAGTTTTTTCACATACCAAGCAACCGCCTCAATAGAGGGTTCTGCAAATCTTGTTTGGAAGATAATAGTGTTCCTATTTTCATGAGATATGTATGTCGAAGGTATTTTCTTGGCACTACCTAGCCATTTTTCAGATTAAAAGCATGGATTATGAGCGTCTTGAACCCATTTATGCATCAAGTTCTAGATTTCAGAATGGTGAGGATGAAATTAAAGGTATGTGTAGTTTGGAGACTTGGCGTCGTTTTAGGTTATATATTATTTTCTTTTTTTCCCTTGTTATAACATGCAGATGTCTTTAAGAAATTTTTGCATGCTCTCACCAACTTGGTCATGATAACAGATTTTTCCTATACAACTAACTGTCTGGCATGCTGCTGCCACTCAATGGCACAATATTGTTGTGGACTGTGTTCAAACTTTTTTCAGAAGCTGATTCAAATGTTGTTAATTAGGATTGCCTGGGATGGTATAAGTCCTCCATTCAGCTGCAGGTACTGGGGCACTTGGAAGATGTGAGGCCCCTCCTGAGCAGGATCCAGGCACTGGTTTTGGAACCAATAAAAAGAACCAACCGCACATGGCTGTGAAAGAATAAAATGAGGTAATTGTGCTGGAATTCTCTATCATGAATTTGGAATATATTACAATGCAAGGACTCTGCTCAGGTGCTTCCTTGACTCTTCATCTTTTCGTACTTTGCATATATATGAAACATCAGAAAAATCTAGGATAAATTGCTTGGCAAATTCTTAACAATGTTCGCAATGTTGTTTTTGGTTTATTTATTTCAAATGAAATCTTTATTAAATTGTAGGTTTTTCTAGGATGAGTAAATTTGATTTTGACAAGGCAAGTATTTTTTAGTTAAGTAGTAATACTTCAGAGTTTTTATTTTTTTCTTTCTTAGGTAACTTTAGGGTTTCCTAATTTTCTATTTAAAGAGCTGTAATATTCTTTTTTTATGTAGTTGAAATGTGACAATTGATAGTTTGTTAAACCAGTAATGATAGTAAAGTTAGAATGTAAGTTTCTTAATTACCAAGTTTGAAAATTGGTTGACAACTTCCTGTAAGGCATGCCAAGGAATTAATGAGCACTGCCAAAGTTTTACAAAGAGTTAGTTTTATATAGATGGTTTGTTTGTATTGTCTATCCTAGAATTTATCCATCATATGAACTTAGCGATTTATTACCCTATTTTTATGATGTATCGTGACCATGCATAGGATTTTTTGTGTTATATATATAGCGGCATTATTGTGGAGTTGTAAGGGGATTAAATGTTTGAGTTCAAGACATGTTTGCAGCAGCAAGAAGGTGCACAATAAATGTTTCACTGTGTTCTTGGAAACTCTCTTTACATTTTGTAAAACAGTTTCCAGCAGTCTCACGGTGCAATCCGCATCAAAGGAGCAGGGAAATTGTGGCTTAGGCCCTAGGAGGTGTAGTTCGCAACAGCAAAGGAGAGTTCATGGCATGGTTAGGTCAGAGCTATGGTAAGGGATATATTTCATTTTGCAGCTGACACGGTATGATTTTTGGATATTGAGATTGAGACAAGTTCTGTCCTGGTTTGCTTTTGTGTAAATGGACAACGCATTGTGAAAGTTCATGCCCCCTGCTATAGCAGGATTGTGCCATAGCCAGGTCAACAGGTCATTAATTTTTCAGAAGAAAACATGTCAAATGACAACAGAAAGACTCATCCTTGCATAGTAATGACACGCACAAAAAAAAAGGATCACAAGTTAATAGCTACTGCATCGTAGCATGCCATGGGAAAATGAGATCTGCATAACCCATAGTCCAAAGATGATGTACATGCCTCAGTTTCAGATTCCCAATTGAAATGTCTTGCGTATCACGTCAACACAATGAAAATACGTGTAGTCATATATGAGGATTAAAATCCCAGCTTGAGGAAGAAAATATTCATGAGAAAAAAAGAAGAATAAAACTAGATGAAGATAGACAGATGAACAGATAATTTGATTCAATTTTCAAATATCGAGGATTCAGTTGCCTTTTCTGTAAACACAAAGGGTTAAATATCACAAGGATCTCCATTGCCATTAAACAATTAATTCGGCATCAATTACTGGATTTTTCAAATCGATTAATTCAATCTCATATCACAATCCCTACAGCTGGGTGTGGGGTAATTAGCATGATGATCAAGGGGAGCCGATTACATTCGCAACACCATCGAATCTGTTCAGAGTTATCGCCTCCATGTTTTTCCCCTCCAAAGAACCTTGAGTGGAAGTGGTGTCAGTTAACAACGGTAGCGCTATAAAGCAATCAAATTTGGCAATATTATGATGAACAAGACTACTAGTCATAGCACGTATTGCTCGTTCCAATACTTGATGGGAACTACAGCGACTGGGAACGAGAAGACATGCTTCCAGTTCAAAAGATGTTACACCCTATCATAAAGCATCCAAATCATCAAATCAAATGCAAGTATGGATTAGAATTTTAGGCTGATTTGTTGGCTCCCCCAGGTCCAATCTTCAAGCCTTGATTTTCTCGCGTTTCTTCACCAGACTGAGTCTTATTTTCACCGTAAGAAATACAAGCCTACATAAACAATGCCCTCAAAATGAAGGGAAAAACCCAATTATTCAACCGTACCCTTTAGTAATATCTTTCACGTCCACACAAGCAAGTCATGAGAATTGCTAGCGTGTATTTCATGACTTGTCAACAGGATCTTTCGATCCTTGGGCAGCTGCAGGAAAAGCCAGCCCAAGCTCCTTGCATTGCTCTTCATCTGGTTGCAGACTACCTGGAATTGCACCAAATGCTCTTCTTGATGTTTCAAAACCAAGAGCCACATGGTGCAGATATGCCGATACATCCTCCATTTGTGTATTCAAAGATATGGAAGCAAAACTTTTTAAATGACTTTTTGCTGGTTTCCTTGCAGATACCTGGTCCAGATCAGCAACCCTCAGAAACCGTTCTGTTGCAGCCTCCCATGACAGCTCATGCCTCTGTGCACCAGTCAGCTCAGCAGGTTCTTCAGTTAAAGCCTTTCTCGTAGCCTCCACAAATCCATTGCTGTTATCATAAGTTCGGCAGTTTGGAAACTGCTTGAAGAACTCATTTGATGGGTGATTAGCACATACAACAATCTTGCTCATTGCCAATGCTTCTGCTGTCGTCGTGCAAACAACGTCTGTGGTGCTTGGATTCAGGAACACTTTATAACTGGTGGAACACCAAGAAAGAGGATATTGATAAAAGTTTCCCATTAGAAAAGAAAAGAAAAGAAAAGATAAATATATATATATATATATATAAGAGGTGGAATAATTCCTGATTGGATTACAGTTGCAATTTGCAGATAAAAACAACTTTTGTTCAGCCACTATTTGCTGCCAACTGGTTGAAAAGTTTTATTTTTCAATATGATATGGAATGATTTATCAAAATTAGCAGTAGCAGCACATACAGCAAGAATCTTACTCGTGGAATACAGGATCTGCGTGATCACGCCCAGGATACACTCTGACTACCAGATCCAATTTTTTAGCAGCTGCCTGGACTTGGTCGGAGTCTTCTCCGCTGCCATATAGATCTACCTCAAGCCCAGTTAACTCTTTTTGATTGTCTCGAAGAAGTGTAATAAGCTCCTTGTAGCCTTTGCTCCACACCATTTTTCCAATGTAGTAAGCACCTTTAGTGAAGGCCTGATTCCCATTCCCACTTCGCTGTAGCTCAATCTTTTTCTTGCCAATCTCAAGGAACTGGGGATTCACTCCATGAACATTGCAGATTATGGAATTAGGATAATCCTGGGTAGAAGCAGACAATCGAATTACCTGTAAGCACATCACAAGTGTACCCTGCTCAGCAGCCAATTATATTAAGATTGTACTAAAAAAGATATGAAATCCACGCCAAAAAAAAAATCTTTCAAGATTGGTTTCTTTGGCATGTAGAGCAATGATGAATGAACACGGGGCCAAATGTACATTTCTTGATCCCCAGAGCAATTCCATTCATTATGGTGCCACCTTTATTTAAAATATGTTTGAAAAATGATTAAAGATACAAGGGTTCACTGCTAACTTTCTTTCTTTCCTTTGATTTTTTTTTTCCATCCATGGATACTGATAGCTGAATGTCATTGACCACTTTTCCTCATTCACGTCAAGCCATATAGATGTTTGTTGTAGTGCAATTCAAACAAGCACATGGCAATCTGATTGTAAATCATGGCATAACGATCAGAAATTAACAAAAACTAGGATTACTTACGAAGCAATTGATTTCCTGCTCCAACAAACACAGAAGAATATAACACGACAAAAGGTTGGCCATCAATCATAAATCAGGCTTAAAAAGTAAATATTCCCTGTACTTTAATTCAAAGCTTTGAGGTCACTAGTGTTGAAACAAATTTCCAGCGATCGTGTTTCAATGAGGGATGATGGCACTGGTTGGAAGCCATGCCCAATCCACTAGAAAATCACCCAATGCACATCTTTTACACGAGACGATGCAAAAAAAAAATATCATAATGCAAGAAAGTATGAGCACGGAAATCTTTTGAAGAACTCTCAATCCGAGTATTAACAAGTTATTTTAACAGAAAGGACAGCAATGAGCCATTCAAACATGAATCACTGTTTCGTAAAACTAACAATAATGACGAATCATACCTTGTGGCAGTAGATTTCAACAACCCAGCTATTAATATGTTTAACAGTCATTGCTTTAATCCGTCCATTCTTCTCTCTCTTTATATATTCCAAATAATTGGTGTGTATAATTCCTATGACAAGGCGGAATTTAGTTTTCCATCTCTTCCCATGATGAAACCACGTGAGATGCTCAGGCTCCTCAAGGACGGCAACATCAGCCTCTTCATCCGGTATGACTTCTGAGATATCTCCTACGGCAAGAATGCTTCTTTTATCTACAGCGAACTGCAAGACAACCAGAAAGCATCACACTTTACGCCCATCTCCAACAAATAAACCCATCATATATGATGAATTGATGGTGATTACCTTGGCGGGGTAAAATCGTATGCTAAAACCAGGTGAAAATGAAACCCTCTCCTGAAGCCATTGATGGACATACACTTGTTGCTCCGAAGGTGAAGTGAAGGTGATATTATTGGGGTAAACTAACTTCTGATGCTGCAACGACAACCACGGAATCACCAAAGTGACCATCCTACTCCCATCTTTCGCAAGAAACGCAGCACGAAACAGAGGGTTTACGGCAGTTCCAGTCATCCATGGAAGACTGGCCGTTGTAAAAATTGCAATATGCTGCTTCTTGTTATCCATCAACTCCTAATAGCTCTGGAAAAATCAATTTTCTTTTCTCAAACAATGAATAACAAGAATAGTTAAGGGAGAGACATAAAACCTACGGAATTAATAATCAGGAAAGACTGCAAAGTTTAACGTAAGAACAAACGGCTGCAGAAAACGAAGATCTAACAAGAGCAACCCATTACCTCGGAGATATCCCTCGAACAGCTACGGTAAATTAGAAACAAAGAATGTGCAAGATGATTCCTGGCTGGCTGGCTTGGAGAATATGCTTTTGGGTCCCTCTCCTCCCCATCCCCTCTAGCCCCTGTTTTTTCTCTTTTTATTTTTCCCCATGAGAGATCCAACTTGGTCCCCGTATTCTTACCTGTAATTAATGTGGTTTCTTTTATTTTATTGGTCCCTTTACTCGATAACATTTCTTCATGTTATCCCCAATCCAATTCTACATTAAACCCTGTCTTGCACCGTATTTCAAAATTATTTTTGAAAAAAAAATATATTTTTTATTTTAAAATAAATTTTTTTTTATTTTTAAATCATTTTCATAAGCTAAGTGTCATAAATAATTTAAAAAAAAAAATAATTTAATTGCATTTTTAAGTGAAAAATACTTTTAAAAACAACCTCAGCCACACTCTTAAATGGACATTAATTCTCAAGATGTGATCAAGCATGCGGTAGACACACTCACCTCTTTCATACCTGTATAATATTTGGTGTCGTGATAGTGATTATTTTTTAAAATATATTTTTTTTTGAAATACATTAAAGAAATATTTTTAATGCCAACACATTAAATTACCTAAAAATACATAAAGAATAAAAAATATTTTTTAGAGAACCATAGCTCTGCCCAAAAAATAAACACGACTTGGGCTAAGAAAAGAAATAAAAGTCGTGGAACAAAGAGATCTCATTCACAAACTTTAAAGATTAGAGGGACCGATTAGGTTAAGAAAAAGAGTACAGGGGTCATCATGGTAAATTTCTTAGTACAGGGACAGGATAAGATAGGATCAATCCATGTTGCTGGACAGCCTTCTTTAAGGCGCTTATTAATTGCTTGAAGCGTTAATTAACAAAAGGGGTGTGCGGGATTTTTTTTTTTTACCAAAAAAATTAAAAATATATATTTTTATTTTAAATTAAAAAAATAATTTTTTTATATATTTTTATTTGTTGATGTTAAAAATAATTTTTAAAAAATAAAAAAATATTATTTTAATATATTTATAAACAAAAACACTTTTAAAAATAACAATAATCACACCCCTAAACAGAAATAAAAATATCTCGGAGGCGGTCACTGTTCATATTATAGTATAGATATATGTATATAAAAAAAGAGAATTGAAATGTAAAACCTAAATAAATAAATGGCTCGTTCAAGACTAATAATAATTTTTATTTTGTTTATTTTACAGCTGTTGAGTCACAGAAATGAAGGAAAAAGTTGTTGGGAAACAGCTAGAACCAATCAAATATAGTATTGTCTTCCTATTATAAAAAAGATATCGGCTTATTTAAAAAATAATAATATTTTTTATTAATTATTTAGGCCCCGTTTCTTTGATGAAAAGTGATTTCCTTTTAGAAAGTGATTTCCTTTTGGAAAGTGAATTCCTGAAAAATAAATTCCTGAAAAGTGAATTCCGATGTTTGGCAGTGTTATGAAAAATGAACTGGAAAACACTTTCCAGTGTTTGTTTGTGTTATGGAAAATGAACTGGAAAATAATTTATTAATAAATTAATTTTTTTTTCAAGTTTATTAAAATAATGAGGAACAAATCTTACAAATTAAAAGGTTGAATGAGAATGAAATTGAAAAAAAAAATAATTTCATAAATTATCTCAAATAAAATAAATAATAAAATGAAAGGTGAATAAATTAAAATAATAATAATTAAAATTTCATAAATTATTTCAAATAAAATAAGTAACAAGAAAAAAAATGAGGACCAAATTTGATAGATAAAAAATTTCAATAAAAAAATGATAAGAAAAAAGCAAATAGCAATTATAAAAAGAATGACCAAAATTAATATAAAAATTAAATTTTAAGAGATGGAATTGAAAAATAAATATTCAAAACAAATTATATATAGCAATCAAAAGTTTGAGGATCAAATTTGATATAATCAGCAAATAATGACATTTCTAAATTTTTCACAACTTCCGGAAAGTGTTTTCCGCCTAAATTTTCCGAAAAACAATTTCTTGAAAACTAAGCCAATTTTTTCTTTGACTAAAAAGTATTTTTAGTTGACCAACTTTCCGGAAGGCAAACAAACACAAGAAAGTTTGGAAAGTGATTTCCCAAAAAGTGAATTCCGGGAAACAAACACAGCCTTAAAAAAAAAATTATCTCTCTATCTTGATTTTTATTTTATTATATTTTTTTTTCTTGTTGCTGGATTGTTTAGTAAAAATACTTACATTTTATTTAATTTAAAGCGATTTGGTTCTCGTGAATATTTAGGGGTGTAGTTGAAATTATTTTTTAAAGTGATTTTCATTCAAAAATATATTAAAATAATATTTTTTATTTTTTATAAAAATATTTTTGATATCAGCATATTAAAATAATCTAAAAATAATAATAATTAATTAATTAAAAATTAAAAATATATATATATTTTTTATTTTTTTTAAAAAAAACAAGCCAAATATCCCCGTAGTTGAGTCAGCATTTTTGAGGTTGACTTGCACTTCAAGTAATTTTTCAGAGCTTGGGTGTATTTTTAAAATTGCAAAATTTCTAGTCAAACTGATGAGGAACAGATACGCATGGGCCGGTAGATTTACCTAAACTATAAACCCTTACCAGTATTCAAAACCCTAGAGCTACAAACCTCAAATTTCAGCATCTGGGTTCTCAAGGTTTGCAATAATTACCAGGTAAAGCATGAAATCACTATCTTTCCACCCTCATAGACTTACTTAAACCTTCACTTTCTACCACTCAGCTGATCATAAAAGCTCCAGTGGCATCATTTCAGCTACTTGCTTAAAAAATGAGAGTGATTGTCTGATTGTGAACGATATTGTAATAAAAAGAATTGATGTTAGATTTTAGGTTTGTTTCATCTAGCATTCACAGCAGTAGATTAGCTTTAATTTTCGTTATGTGATATTTCGGGATCAATCAAGTGCTGTTATTGAATTAACGTTGCAAATGGAGTTTTAATACTGATGTTGTGTGTTCAGAGAGCTTGAAGAATGTTGATGGGACATGCTGATGGCCTATCAGGACCTGGGTCAAGTAGTAATCACCCAATTACCTATCCTGAATCAGTGTTGGATGATGAGGACGAAGAAGAGCAGATACTGTATGCAGCTTCCTTTGAAGAGCTTGCGAGAAATCATGTCCAATATGACACCATTATATGGGTTTCCATTTCATTGTTGCTAGTTTTAGCTTGCGGGATTGGCATTGTTCTGTTGCTATGTTTGCCCATAAGACGATTCATGCTTCAGAAGGATATTTCCTCGCGCAAACTATATGTTACAGCTAATGAAATAGTTTACAAGGTACTCGTGTGTGTAGTGAATTCTCTTCTCTGGCTAATTATACGCGAGAACTGTCAGCGTATACGTAATTCTTATGTTGTCATTATTATTTTTCTTATTTGAAGTTTTCAAGGCCCTCGATTCTCTTTTGGCGAGTTACAACAATTGAGAAGCGCGTTCCGCTTTCCTTGGTGATTGATATCATCATTGAGCAAGGTATTGATGCAATACCAGAAGATTCTTGTTGTGATTCATTGCATTGCTACTTTTTTGTTCACTGTTCCATTGGCTAGATTTTTGTGTTACATGTATGATAGTCTAGGTTAGATGTATGTGTGTCTCTATCGTAATCTCTGTTTCCCAAGCATATGGCCTAAAGAGAAGAAATGGCTATGCAGTTCTTTCCAGTCAGGCTTCGCGATTGGTTTTACTGCTGTTCAGACAGCTCTGTAGTATTGGTTACTGTCAAGCTTTCGTGTCAAAAACTCTGGCTTGCTACAAGGGAAGCTTTGAGGGAAAATGGGGGAACAATATGCTAGCTAATCGCTGAAAATTTGCATTTTTTTTTGTCTTTTTGGATGATGTCATGAATTTTATTTGCTTCTTCTCAAGTGAAAGACGAATGTTTCAGTCAATATTCCCTCTTGAATGGATGCTTCAAAACGACTGGTGATATTAATATGTTCTGATTTTCATAGGTTGCTTACAGTCTTTTTATGGTCTCCATACATTGAGAGTTGAAAGCATTGCTCATGGAAAAGCTGCACCTGTCGATGAACTACATGTTCAAGGTGTTACTGATCCTGGAGTTTTGAGGAAGGTTCTACAAACTTGATTGCTTGCTTTATTTTCTTATTTCACTGTGAATGTTGCTGTTTTTTAAACAAGATGAGCTGGATAATAGTTAGTTGTAAGCAATGCATTTCTTGCAGGTGATAATAACTGAAGCTTTGAAGAATGTACAATTTTTGGGGAAAGGTTGCCAACCTACCCTTACTGGTGAAGAGGAAAGTCTGTCTAGAGTGGGATCATTGAGTGAGGGACATGTAATCTTTAAATCACCATCCAAAAGCTGGAAGGTAATTTAAACTGCAAACTTTGTCTATGTATTCTCTGGAATTTGTTTCCAAGTCTTTATTTTTGAATGCTAACGCTTCCTTTTTCGCACTTCAAGTTGAGACTTGTATCCTTTGAAATATTCATACTCTTCAATCTCACTTTAGTAACATTGTCGAGGCTTTTATGTATTGTTGAGGTTAAATTATTCGATTTGTAACAGCGTGAATCATCATGGATTAAGTTATTACAGGTTCACTTTTAATTTTGGCGAATGAACCCTGGATGCTGTGGTTCTTCTTACACGATTTAAGGTGTAAATCAATTTGGTGTTGTGCCAGTTCTGTACTCCATTCAAACTAAGGTGTACCTTAAACTGGTTCTGCTTGCAAGGCATTGAGGTGTTGAGACTTCTACTTCCCTTACAAAAGAGGAGTCCATTTTATTAGAATATATAGTCTGAACTCTCAGAAGTATAGATGATTGGTGCAAATGCGTTAGTTACTACATTCATCAAATCGTTTTGTTTAAAACTAAGAGATGCCGCCCCTTTTCAGATTACAGGCTCACCACGCTATACTTCGCTGGAGCATAGAGGTTTGATACAAGGGGAAATGCTGCTAAATAAACTCGAAGAAGTCAGTAAATCAGTAAAGGTATGTACCGTGTACTTTCTTAATGTGGGCTTGTCAAATGCAGATAAACAAAATAGTTTCATGTATATTTAGTCTTAACATGTTTTCATGTGTTTCAACCTTGAATAAAGTGGCAAGCATTCCCTGAAACAATCACTTCCTTGGAACTTTCAGTCCACGTGAATTTGAGCTGTCCATTTTTACAAATATAACAGGCACACGAATATCTTTACATTAGTTTCTTGTCAAGGCGCCGATAGTTGCTTCTGCTTGTGTTCAATTATCTCTGGAAGTGTCCTTCACTTGCCTGCTTTTATCATGTCAGAAAATTGAGTCACATATTGCGAAGTCCCGGGCTTCCCCACAAAGCCGTTGAATTGGAGTGAGGCTGTTGATTGTATCACCAAATCATACGCTTTCATTAGAGAAACTGCATAGCCAAGCCCCACCTCCGGAGAAGAAAAGGTCTTTACTTGCCAACCATCGTCAGAGTATACTATAATTCAATTGGGTCATTGTTTTCGATGCTCTTCGAACCTCAGCAAGTTGTCGGCTTTTGCTCGCATCACGGGGAAGAATTCATGTGATCGGAAGAGAATTATTGTTTGAACAATTCCATTGTTCACTGTTTACAGTGATTTCAATTTGTTGAATCAGAATTTACAGACTTTTTTCAACAACTTGTATTATTCAGGTCACAAGTTTTAATAACCATCCCTTTCGCACCTCTTTTTTCAAGAGACCAGTGAATTTTTAGGTAGGGATTAAAATTCCAAGGCTACCATCAGCAATCCTTAGCATGTTTGCAATCCCCTCTCTTGTCAAAAGGATATTTCAAATCTTATATCCGCAGGGTCGAATCCAGCCTGACGATTTTCCAAAGGGGGAACGGGCCTCAGCATTCAACAGTAATACTAATTAGAGCCCTGTTAACCATTATCTAATCGGGTGCTCAGGAGCATGAATATGTTCTCATAGAATTTTCCTGGTAGGAAAACATCTCTGAAGTCTGACATGTGAATTCATTCATGACTCATCACAGCAACAACGAACTGGCATTCACATTAAATTCATACAAAAATATTTTAAAAATCACATCAAGATTGGAGATCAGAAATTGGTAAAAAGTTATCGGTCACGGTTAAATCAGAAACACGGACCAAAGTTTATCTCATCATATCTCCCAGCGGGTCGCATTGAGATTACTGAAATATAAAAGAAGAGGAAATCATGAAATTAAATAAAAAGAAGGGATAAAATGAAATCATCAGAGACTTAAATACTAGTAATCACGAAATTAATCGATCATTTTGTTGCAGTTTTTTCTTCATCCCATGATCTTCATCTTATCCCTCGAGTTTAAAAACCAGAACAGATTCAACAATACAAAAACTCATGGATTTCTAGCTGAAAACAAACAGAAACACCATAGCGAAAGAGAGACAACAGAGAAAGAACCAAATAAATAGAAAGAGGGACTGAAGCTTGGCTAAGGAAAGGTAGAGACGAGTCCTCACCTTGGCGAGTGTGGATTATATAGGAGGAGGCAAGGAGTTCAGGAAACCCTAATTCAGTATTTCGGTGTACTCCAGTTCTGCGACTCGTTGGCGTTTAATTGAACCGTTAGATTGTCTTGTAAAATATTCGTATCGACGGTCTTGCTCTGTCTCTCCTTTATTTTCCTTTATTTTATTTTTCCTCTCCTGGAAAATTTCTGTACATGGCGGCAAATAAATAATACAAAGGAATTTTAGGATCAGTAATTATAGTGTTATTTTATTAATTAAATAACTAGTGATATTGTATAGTGTTATTTTGTGGATTAAGCAGGGATATTTTATTGTTTATTAATTATATTAAATTTAAATAAATAATAAATAATAATATTTTTTATTTTTTAAAAATTAATTTTAATATCAGCACATTAAAATTACCTAAAAATATCAAAAATATTTAATTTAAAATAAAAAAATATTTTTTTCATATGTATTATATGAAGTTTTATAAGAACATAAAAAATAATTGAAATAGATAATAATAATAATAAGATACAAGAGTAAAATTTAAATAAAGCCAATTGTATACAATACAGGTAGGAATGTGAACGTAAAATTTGAATAGAGCCATCTGTATACAGTACAAATACATAGGGTAGAAATGTGAACGTAAATTTTTATCTAAGGCTCTACAATTTATAACATGCCATTGTAGTTTTACAATTTTTTATTTTTATAAAGTCTTATATATGAGATAAAAACTTAAAATAGTAAATAGAAAGATTATTTTATCCTGTGACCGGGAAATTTCTTTCATGTTACCTGTTGAAGAATGTAGTTATAGTTATTTTTTAAAGTGTTTTTTATTCAAAAATATATTAAAATATATTTTTTATATTTTTTATATTTATTTTTGACATGAATGATCTAAAAATATAAAAAAAATAATTTAAAATAAAAAAAATTCATTTTTTTCCAAAAATATTTTTAATATAAAATGCCAAAGAGTTTGTGAGACTTTTATTCTAAAGGAGTCAAAGATAGAATGAGAAATGTATATTTAATTTAGAAAATCTTAATTTGATTTTATTATTTTAAAATTTTAAATATGTTTGTTGTTTGTGAAAATTAAAAACTTTATAAAGGTCTATTACAGATGAGTCGAGGATAACTGCTATAAAAAAAACATATAATTTAAGAATTTATTGAATTTTGATGTGATTTTATTATTTTTTAAATTTAAATATGGGTGCCATGTATGAAAATAAAATACTAGGGCGTGGACATAATATTTATGAATTGTATAACATTAATGGCAACGACAAAGAGAAATAATGTGAATTTTATGAATTTGACCCTATGTTTTAAAAATATTTTAAAAAAAAAATATTTTTTTTTATGTTTTTAGATCATTTTCATGTGTTTTCATATGAAAAATATTTTTAAAAACAACCTCAAATATACTCTCAAACAAGAACTTGGTTTAAGGTTTGGTTAGATTTTTTTTTTAACATGAAAAAAAAAAGGTATTGACAATAGTTTTTTGCAGTGGAAATATAAATTTATTTTTTGTGAGGATTTACTATCAATTTTAAAATGTTTTAAGACAATTTAAATATATAATAAAAATATAATTTAACTTTAAATAAATATTCAACATTGCATTTTTTTTTTATAAATACTAAGATGTTAAAAAACTAAATCAATATTGACCAAGTCTAATAAACCAAACAATATGCATGACAAGTTATGAAACAATGATAATCTTCTAAAATATATATATATCAACATAAATTTCTAAACCTATTTTCAATAAACTTTTATGATGCGAGGGAATTCAAGAAACATGTAGTTGAAAAATGATCTGGATCAGTTTAGGTTAATCAATCAAACTTGTGACCTAGAATAACGAGACCGGTATAATATAATAAAAATAAAATAAAATTATAAAACTCAATTTTTAATCAATCGAGTGTTGATAATTTAAGTTGAAAAAAATAATCAAAAAAAGAAGAAAAAATATCCCAAGTCAATTTGATTTAACTTACTAACACCATGATTTGAGTATAAAAAATGATAATCTTGTGGAGAACAAATTAAGACAAGTCAAAAACTAATTTTCAATCAATCAAGTGTCAAATGATAAATTTGAGAGAAAAAAATCAAACAAGAAAAGGGGAAGCTCAAGGCAACCAAATTTACTTATCATACATGTAGTTTAAGTCATGAAATGAGGATGATCTTGTAAATAAAAGTAGAAAAATAATGAAGCTCAATTGCACTAAACCTAATGTTGAAAGATATAATTGAAATCAATAAAAAGGATATAAAAAAGACTTGGATCAATGCGATTTAACCCATGACTCGACTTGATGTGGAATAATCTGTGACATGAGATGATAATAACCTCATGAAAATCAAATCAAAATAAATTATAAAAATCAAAATTTGAATCAACTCATTACATGAAAGTTAAAAAAAATCAACCAAGAAAAAATAAGGAGAAACTCTACTCAATCAAGTCACTCATTAAACCCGCAATCTATATCTCGAGACTAATATAATTATATAAAAATTATAAAGTTAATAAATAAAATCAAAATTCATTCAATAAATATAAATTGAACAAAGGAATGAAGGGGGCAACACTATTTAAATTAATAGTGAATAAAATCATTTTTCTTTTATTATTTTCAATAACTAACTATGTTTCTCTCTCTCCAGATTGTAATGACTAATATCTAGCAGCATGATTTAATTTTTTGTCAGGGTTTTAATAATAAAAAAACTGATTATATTTTACACTTTTCAAGATTTTAATTAATTAACACTGTGATGTTAAAACTATTTATTTAAAAAAAAAAATATTATTTTAATATATCTTTGAAAAACAAACACATTAAAAATCAATTCTTAAACACAGTATTAAAAAGGCCACGTCTTAAAATTTAACATTTAGTGGCATGGAAAACTGGAAAAAAGTGACAACTGACAGTAAATAATAATCAAAATAATAGAGATCAAATCTAAAAAAATTTTAAAAATGAAAAGTGAATAAATTAAAATAATAATAATTAACATTTCATAAATTATTTCAAATAAAATAAGTAACAATAAAAAAAATGAGGACCAAATTTGATAGATTGGAAAACTGGAAAAAAGTGACAACTGACAGATGGACCTTCGTCACCGTACCTCATCTGTTCTGAAAAAATAAATAGAATTAACACGCCCGACCCACTCACCCACCCACCCCCTCCACTCCCAGGAACCTCCGCTTGCAGCATCTGCGATGGAGACGAAGAGAGTGTTAGTGGTAGGAGGGACAGGCTACCTAGGCCAACACCTGTTACTATCGCTTTCACAAATCAAGGACAACGCCCCTTATGATCTCGCTTTCACTTACCACTCCAATTCAAATCTTCTTCAACCCTTGCTTGACGCCATCCCTCACTCTCTCGCTTTTCACGTTGATTTAGTTACGGGCGACGGATTCCAATCCATCGCCTCCGAATTTGGCCGGGTACAGATCCCCCCTATAAATTTAACCTCTCCAGTTCTCTTTTGTTCGTTAATTTTAATGACCTGTTGAGTTTTTTTGAAATGTCTGTCAGCCACATGTTGTGGTGAACTGTGCTGCACTGTCTGTGCCTCGTGTTTGTGAGAAGGACCCTGATGCTGCTATGTCTATCAATGTACCTAACTCTCTTGTAAACTGGTTGTCGAGCTTCGAGGAGAGAGACACTCTTCTTATCCACTTATCAACTGATCAAGGTTAGTTGTTTGTAATGTTGGCAGCATTCATTGAGTAGATTTCTATAAGAACAAATAGTGGAAATAGATGATAAAGTTAGAGAATTGGAAAATGAAGTTTTGTATCAAATCTTAATCACTAGACGGGTTTTTCTTTTCTTACAATATTCTTGGAATACAAATGATGAACCTTATAGGCAATGTCAAATTGAACAAGCCTGTAAAAAGATACTGTTCATTAACTTTCCATTTCCCTCCAACCTCACACGGATATAAATTAAGACTAGCAAGTATTGTGTTTGCTTTCGGGATCGTTATTTTTAGATCTTACATTGCCATTATCCCCAATGCACATCGATTCGTGCCACATCAATGCTTCTTTCAATATGAAGCCCTGTTGGAACGCGTCTCTGGTTTGATCTTATAATCCTTCTGTTATTGCCTTTTGCAATCAGTGTATGAAGGGGTGAAATCATTCTACAAGGAAGAAGACGAAACTGTTCCTGTTAACGTGTATGGTAAATCAAAAGTGGCAGCAGAGCAGTTTATTTCTAAGAGATGGCCAAACTTTGCAATTTTGAGAAGCAGTATCATTTTTGGGCCACAAACTATCTCTCCCGTCCCAAAATCACTTCCAATTCAGGTGATTAGTTTCTCACTTAGAATGTAGACCTTACAGTTGTACTCTTATCACTCTGTATTCCCTGTCTTGCAAAGATACAAAACGAATTGGATTCCATGGTTTCCTGTTCTCTAACCGATATGTGACATCCAATTGATGCAGTGGATTGATGATGTCCTCTCCAAAAAAGAACAAGTAGAGTTCTTCCATGATGAGTTCCGCTGCCCAGTGTATGTCAAGGATGCTGTGACCATTATACTGTCTTTGATAAACAAGTGGATAATAGGTATGCAATTACATGCATCTATATGTACACATGAAAAAAACTACATGCATCAGCCCAACATTGATAAACTACACAGTGTTCTTTGCATTAGGATGGGAAAGCAAGAGTTACATTTCATCTAATGCTCTGTGTTTTGACTTCTTGAAAGAGCTTAGATTCATTAAAGTAACCATCTAATTTGACAAAACTTCTTTTCAACATTATTTTATTATGCTGTCTTTTCCGTAAACCTCTCTTCTTCTTTTCCTTTTCCTTTGTGCACGTTTTTTCTTATGTAAAACTAAATTGATTTAAAATAAGTCGCTTCTTTACTTGCTTATTGAAGTATGATCGATTGTGCCAACATGTGATGGAAATTTAACTGAAAATCGTAGCTCTCCTGTAGTTGGTAACTATATATTTCTTTGCTGGCATTGTACCTCTTGATTTTTCCTACTGCCTGCTTGCCCCTGTGCTTTGACATCTGATCTGGCCTGATCATCGTAATATTGGTGGTGCTTTTCATAGAGGGTAAACAGATGAAGTTGCTCTTAAATGTTGGTGGACCAGACAGAGTATCTCGTGTTCAAATGGCTGAAACGGTTGCTCATGTTAGAGGATACAACACCTCTTTGATCAAGCAAGTATCTGCATCTTCGGTAAGCAGATGAAGTTTAATAAGGCCTTTTCATTTGATTGTCTGGTTGGCCTCCTGGTTCAGGCATCGGTTGATTATCACATATTCATCTGATTGCAACTCAATCCATCAGATAATTTACTTGCATGTTGTTCATTTCTGCCTTTATCCTTCTCCCTGTTCTGTCACCTCCAAAAATACATGGAATATACATTTATTCTCTGTGGTTAAGAATGCACCTTTCTCTTTGGCCCATGAGCATGTGGTGGCTTTAAATATGTAACACTTGTTTTTCAGGTTTATCGTGGAGTCTCATCGCCAGCTGACATATCCATGGATATTTCAAAACTGATTCAAACACTAAATATATCGCCCACCTCATTCAGAGATGGTGTCATATTGACACTTGAATTAGCTCAAATGCATGGAGATATATTTTAGTCCTTTCTCATCATCATATGTAAACTACTGCTGAGGATAACGATTCCCTTTTGTTTTGCCAAATTGGAGGATTAATGAAAGGTGGATCTTTGTTGCTCGTGCTGTGAGACATTCAAGTTGTAAAACCTATTCATTTTCTCAAATTGTGTATAGATAATTGCGCTGTGAATTTCCACCTCTTTGCTTCTTTGATCAGTGCCCCCCCAAAAATAAACGTACAAGTAGACATACGAAAACAGAGATTTCTTGAACTAAACTATGCAACTTGGGTGTGGGGACTCTGCAATTTCGCGTTTGCCTTCTGTTCATGGCTGTGAGTCTTGCAAGTTCAGATTTTCTTGGCTTACCAGCCTATGAAATGTGGCAGTCGCCGATCTCAATCAGTTAGACAGCAAGCTGAGGAAACAGATGACCCCAGTAATTTTATCCGTCGGAGCACTCTCTTGCCCAGTGTACTCGTTAGTGGAGACATGCTTGAAAAATTTGAGATAAAAAAAAACCATGATGCTATTAGTTGTGGTTTTAAATTTAAAAAATAAAAGCCACGAAAAGGTTTTTTAGAAAACAAAGAAAAATAGCCTTAAAAAGAATTTACCTTTGACAAAAAGAAAAAGAAAAAAAAGAAATGAAGAAAACTCCAAACAAATATCGGAGGAGGCGTGGATGCTAACATTTGAGCCCAAATGATATTGGGCCTTTTGTTTTTTAAAGCCCATTATTTCTGTCTCATTGCACCTCGTCAAGTCCTGAGAGTTGGGAAAACAAGAATACCCTCGAACGACATCAATTCAAGGCAAACGCATACCCCAGCAACTCCACCGTCCACTGTGCTCCACGCTTGGAAGGAATCTGGAAAGGAAAGATCCCAGCAACTATAACAAAGGAGAGCTCATCATCTTCATTTTCCACTCTTTCTCTGACTATTCATCTCTCTGGTAAATCCCGTTAATTTACTAGTAATTTATTTATCGGGGTTCTTACTGTAAACATAACTCAGATGCATTTTTTAACGAGTGACCAGCCCGATCGAAGATGGGAGGAGGAGCAGCAGAACACGGTCACGGAGCTGATGGGGCCCACGGTGACTTTAGGGCGAAGGTTTGGAGCATGAGTGGAGGTCCATACTGCAGGCCTAAGCACTGGCGCCGTAACACCGCCATCGCCATGTTCGGCGTCTTCCTCATCTGCATTCCAATCGCCATGAAGTCGGCTGAGCTCGAGGTCTCCCTTCTCATTCTATTAATATTATATTTTTTTCTGTTTGGTTGGGGGAATGATTAGATGTTTGAATTCTGGATCTTAGATCCTTAAAACAGTGTAGTAGACGGCGATTCATTTAGAGAGGTGTGGCGTAGGTAATCCGATGGATTTGGATTCTTGATTCCAAAATTGATGACTGGGTTATTTGGTTTAGTTTAGTTGAGTTGAGTGAAACCTAAGTTGACATGCTTGTGTTGTTTCGGTCTAGTTAATCATTTTCAGGGAGTCTAATTAACTTGTTTTAATCTTTTGATTTTCGGTATCTTCTCAATTCCTATAGACTTAATACTCTTTTTTTTTTTTTTTTTTTGTTATTGGGTTTAATTAACTACTTAATTAGTGTTAAATAGTGAGGTCATCCATGCAAATGGATTAGCTATCATTGGGAAACTGGGCAAAGCTTTTGGTACTTCCTTTCGTTCTCTACATGAACGGGTGCCTCTTGGCATCTCCAACACCTGCACTCATCATAAAGGTAGCAACAATTCTAGTATCTAATCAATGATTAGCTATATAAACAATTGGCGTACTGGATGTTTATTACAAACGTAGTGAAGTCCTTGAATTTTGTAAGTCTATGAGATTGTAGTTCCTTATGTTACTGTGCAAGGGCTTCTGTTGGAGACTGCATTAAGTTTCTTTTATTCATATGGAAAAGTATTAGCTATATTGATTGGTACCCTTATATTCTTTTTCCTAACATGTTGCTGAGTTCCTGCCATCAGCAACAATGCATTGCAACCTTCCACCCCTAGCTCTCAAAAAAACCCTTCACTTTCAACTTTTTTTCTGCTAATATCCCTCATAAGTCTTCCAGCATCTGCCACAACAACTATTTTTGAGAGCTAGTAGAAACCCTGACTGTTTAGGGCCTAGCCCAAACAACTAGCTTTCCAACCATTCGTTTCATGCTTGAATGATTGGAAACCTAACATTTCAGGCTTTGGTTCGATCCCGACTCCCTTTGGTTTATCTAATCTTGTCCCAACACACCTTTATGTATTTTTTTTTCAAGTTTTGAGTAGCAGTGCACAAACTCTCCATGCATGCAATACGTTTTCTATACAATGCAAACTAGTTAATGGTTATTTCTTGGTAGCATGTTCATCAATGAAGTGCATGACACAGCAACCCCAACTTTCTATCAAAATGTGGTCACCAACATCTCCATCAATAACTAGCATGACTTAATATCCAATGACTCAATTTTCAAGAAAAAATAATTCCCTCTTATAAATTAAGTTCAAGGACTGTGTATATAAATACTCAATCAATTGAAATAATAACCAAGTCATGTACTCCATACACAAGCTCCAAGAGAAAAACAATCTCACACAAGAATTTTCTCCTTGATTACTACTTCATTTCATTTTATTTTCCTCACATTATTTTATTTTCATTATTTATTAATTTAAGCATGAGAATGTCTTCTATACCCATATGAGACTTTTTTTTTAGGAACAACCTTGACTAAAGATAAATTCTTACATTTAAGACAAGTCATTAGCCCAAGATATAACCATGAAAAGCTTGTATCCAGTTTGTGTTTTTTTCATGACCACGTCAATGATGTCGTATTTAGAAAACTAAACCCTTTTCATATCTATCACACAAAATTATATCCATGACTGACAATTTGGAATCTCCAAGGCATAGGAGAATAATTGATCTACCTATTACATGAATTCTATCTCTTTCAGTTTTTCATTAACTATTTTATCATTTGCAAATACTCAATAATGTTATTCTAGTCTTATAAGAACTTCATGCTTTTCCATTCCATTGACAAGAGATATAACACATAGCTTCATCACGAATCCTCTTTGGTGGCTCACTCAATAATGATGTGCAAAGTAGACTTGATACCCCAACTCTCTAAAAAAATACTCTCATTATGAAGAATACTCTTATGCTCTCTTAAAAAAAACCTAAACACAAGATGAGATCAATAATTACATGAACTACTAGGAAAAAAATATCAGGCCCACTAGGTAGAGACTCCACTCTGTCAATCACTTAGTGACACACACTCATCTCTCCAAAATTTAACATTTCGTGGATTTGCAATCTTGAGTTAGACTTCATATTTGGTCTCCATAATCTCCTTGTTAAACTTATCAATTGTTTCAACACTAGTTATTCAGTTAAAAAAAAGTTTTCCATCACCCAACAAGAAGATAAGCACTGAATTATATCTTTATAGATTTAATGAGGAAATGTTAAACATGGAACAGTGGAAGATCTACATGAACCCTTTGTCATCGAAGCCCTGATTGGAGTCTACAACTATCTTTTCCGGTAATGCTTGTATACTCTCCTTGACATGACTTGATAAGAAATAAGCAATGGAGAACCATACTTAAGTAGAAAAAGCAACTGTCATATCAGACACTCTTGTTTCCAGAGAACAGAATCTCAACAACACCAACAATCCTCTACCACGGTATCCAAGAGAAACATCAAGAGATTTATTTGCTGTGATGTAGGAAAAAGATTTCGTGCAATACCCACCTTTTAAGAAGAGTTGAATGAACAGAGGGAATCCTAACAAGTATTGTCAAGTTCATCTTGATCATAGTTATAACACTGAAGAATGCCGTGCCCTGAAAATAAATAAAAAGATTGATCTGCAAGGGATATATTCAATCAGGGAAAACCTATATTAGATAATTCAAAAATTGTATCTCCACTATCTTATGAATAAAAGCAATAATGTTTCTCCATGTCCAATTCATTTATCATATCACACAGGCACTGTTCTAATGAAGGAATGCATAAGTTTCTTGTATATCAAAGAACTTTTTTTTGATGATTAAAGTTATGCTTAGGATTCTGCTGGAGATGAGTGTTTGATTGTATCTCAATTAAAGTTATGTTAAGGATTCATTTTGTCTTGTGCTTGACTGTTTTAAAACCAAGGTGTTTAACTACTTAAGCTGCCAAATTTTAGCTTTATCTTATTGATCCTAATTTGACCAGTACACATCCAGTTTTATTGTCATATTTGCTCTTTGGACATTTTGAAATGGTTCATAGATAATTCCTGAGCTATTTTCTGAACTATGTACTCGTTTTTAAATGTTAGTAATTGTGATATTCCGTCTCTGTGGTATCTTCATGAACTCACTGTTTAAAGTTGAGAGGAACTACTTGGTCACAGAGACTGGTGGTATGAGTTGATTAAATGTTTATCCATTCCTGAAATGCTGTGAGTTGTAAGATAGTACAAAAACATTGGGAGAATAGATTTTTTAATTGATCCTCTGATGGATTGCAGCCTTGATCTTCCCCCTTTTTTTTTATGATGAAAGGAGCTACTTGATATGGAGTTTGTTGTATAGACTGACAGGGAATGGTCGAACCATTCTTTGTTTCCTACCGAGAGACTGCAACATTACTGCTATGGAGCTCATTTCTTATCAAAAAGACATGCAGCTGATGTTTTTTTACGTGAATCAATATTTTGTTTTTGCCTTATTTGATTCATACTGTGTTCACTTAATTTAATGACTGCATGTTATGAGGATGAGTATAATCTACGCAATACGCGTTCAGCTTTGCTACCTCAAGTCCAATGCTCCATTAGTATCTGAGCAGCAGAAGGAGCTGGGAAGAGATAGTATTAGCAACCATCTACTTTTCTATAATTAATGTTTGGGGTTGAAATCCTAATTTGATTTCTGTTAAATACCTGAGAAGATGTTTTTATTGCAGCAACGGCCGCACCATCCTGTTCGCCCAATTCCATCACAGCTCTGGTGCAAGAACTTTGGGACTAAAGATTACAATGACGTGCAGTAATTTTTGGAGTTTCAGCTGTAACTTTCAACGTGGCAAAGCGCCTCTTGCATCTTTTTATTGCAGTTTTCAGTGAATTGAGAATGTTCCGGTAATACTAGAATAAGATTTAAACCTTACAACTTAAGGAGTGGGTTTGGTCATACTGTTAATAAATTGTTCTGTCTTATTTTTTGCCATGAAGAAATGTTGAAACTGACGTTTGAAATTGCAATTTTGATGCTATTTTCCTTTCTTTATAATCTGAGCCCTACAATGATTCAATTTCAAAGGTTTGACAATTCAAGAATCAGCAGAGTAATGAGAGAAGGTGAGAAAAACTGATTGACTTGTTTCGTCGGGTATGAAAGCTTGGTAAATAGTATCGGTTACCAGATTGGAGCAGAAAACCTTTATAGGTACGGGTGGTTCAGGCTGTGAAGCTGGGGTTAAAGCAAATGCAGGTCAGGACTCTTTATTTTCAAATGCAGGTCACCTTCATCATGTTTCACCCTCGCCCACAAATAAAAACGTGGAGAAAGAGATGAGGACGACCTTTCTTCAGAATGAAGAAAAACCAAGGACAAATGAGCAAAACAAAATGCTGCAGCACCTTTCTGTCCTCCAATGAATTCCTCCAGCTCAAAGATATTTTGCAGCCTTAATTTCTCATCCAATTACTAGCCTACTCTCCCACCAGAGATGCGCATTAATTCCTCCATCAATAGCATCTGTACAACTCATTACCATGTAAGACCAAAGGAAGAGAAACCAAAAATACAACATTCTCCCGTGGCTACTCCACTTACGAATACCAACATTTCCACAACACAAATCCGCAACAAGCTTTCTGCAGCACAATCTCATCAACATTTCTACAACACAAATCATTGCTTCTTTCGATAAAAAACTTGTTTATACAAAAGCAGTTCAGTGACAACCCCAGTTACTATGATCGAATGTCCTGTTCAGTTCTGAATTTTTTTCTCTCCTGAATTTTAGAATTGGCAAGCATTGCTCTTGATGAATTATTGGAATTTGTGTTCTCTTTGAACTTGTGCTTTAGGAAGCAGTCACCATTGCTAGCCATCAACGTGGCCCCTTACCTCTTATTAGTGGATTTGTGTGGCACGAGGATTGGTGTGAAACGAAGTAAATTATATTTTAAAAATGATTTTGAGATTTATTTTTGGATATTTATAGATTATTTTGATATAATATTAAAAATTACTTGAAAACAATATTATAAACAGAAATAATGATATTATTCTTATGCACAGTGCGACTAAGAGAAGCTTTTTGGGATGACGATGACCAGGAGTTATGTAGATGTGACATAGTTGTGTATTTGGAAATGTGATAACTGTTTTTAAGATGTATTTTAAACATATATTTTATTTTTTAAAAATATTAAATTAATAATATTTTTATACTTTTTTTTATTTTTAATATATTAATATCAAAAATATTTTTTTAATATATTTTGAAATAATTGGCAATAAACACTTGTAGAATTATTCAGCGTTTAAACTTATTTGCACTTTATTTCAGGAAAAAGAGGGATTAAATATGAAAGATAAAATAACGACATGATAAAAGACGCGATCGAATTATTGGGCGAGGCACTGAACAATCAGGTGCCTACGATCCAAATTTCCTGCTTGGCAGCTGAAATTGACTACACGCTCGGAGTTCTCGTTGTTTGGTTCGGTCAAGCAGTTCCTGCTACGTCGCAAAGATGATTAAAAGATCTATAAAAGCGAAGAAGGAAATACGCGGAAAAAAGTTAAAGCGGCGATGGAAGATGCCGGGGACACAAAATCTACAGCATCTCAGGCATTCATACTATCTATCAAACAGAAGAAGAGGAAGAAGAAAAGGTATTAGCACCCAATTAGAGGAGACAACAGAAATAATTGAACCCGCCACCCGACGAAACCTACCCGGGTATGCCTGGGCTATCAGCATGAACCGAATTCTCAACACTACTGCGCTCAAAACTAATAAATAGCTCTGGCCCACCCTTTGATTTACCTTGTTCCGCGTATACTTGATAGCTAAAAAAGAAAAAAAAATCCAAGCCAGACATTAAATAAGAAAATGACCAAAATATCTGAAACACGTGGCAGAAATAGAGTCTGCTTGCCTATTTGGGTGTTTCGAAAATAAATCAGACTGTAATGCTAAGTGACTGTAACCTACCCGATTCAAATCCAACCCGCCCACGTGCTACCGGCCCCCAGTCAGTTAAATTCCAACACATACCCTTCTTGCCCGGTTTATCACTCGGGCAGTCTCTTCTTCACAGACATGTCCAACTCTAAAGGAAGGAAAACTTATTAAAATCACATCAGTTTTTTAATATTATTAAAAATAGGAAACAAAAAAAAGAAGTGAATAATAATTTATGAACTCACTATAAATATACCTCAAACGTGGACTTTGTTGACGCATTATCATCATCATCATTATTAACACCAGCCCGTGATCGAGATGCTGTGAAGCTCTTTTCTCTTTTCTTTGTTTTTTAGATTTTCCGATTTAGCTAGCAAGGTCTGCGAAGTTCTAGATTTGATTGATTCTACGGCAAAATAATGTGGAGAGTAGCGCGATTTGCGGCGTCGAATGTGCGCAGTTCGTCGCAGCGGCGGCTTTTCTCCGCGGCGGTGATTCCTGGTGCTTGTATTGTTCATAAACGTGGTGCTGATATCCTTCATGATCCTTGGTTCAATAAGGTTAACATTTCTGTATTTTTATCTGTAACGGTATTTTTAAGATAGTTGTTTCTGTTACTCTGTTCCTCCTTGACCTTTCTTTTTAGTTTATTAGTTGTTTTAGCAAGAAAAGCAAATTCAAGATTGAGTAGAGTTCGTGAGCTGTAGTGAATCTGTGATTCTGATTTAGTTGAATTGTACATTGAAGTTTTTTATTAGGTTTTCTGCATAAAATTAACTTATGGGCACTGAAATCTTGCAATTTCTTCTTTTTTTTCCCTTTACTTCTGGAGTTGGATTTGTTTAAGTAACCTCATATCTTCTTGGAATCCTTGACTTTTAGATGTAATATGTTTTTTTTTTTTTTTTTTTTAATTTAAGAGCAGGATACAGGATTTCCTTTGACTGAAAGAGATCGACTAGGACTGCGTGGTCTACTTCCACCTCGTGTTATATCTTTTGAGCAACAATATGATCGTTTTAGTAAGTTTAACACTGACCTCCTTAAATTTGTTAGAATCTGCTTTTCGGTTAAGTTAAATAAAGCTAATGTGGTTATAGAATTGTAAATGTTGATTAAGTTGAAAAATAAAAATTGATGAGCGGAATTATTGATAAATCCACAATACAATTTCATCTGAGATCTCATAATTCCTAAATCAACTAATCAGTCAATTAGCTAGGCTGTTAAATACAAAGTGCAGTAACTTTTGCAAAACATATTTATTGGAATCGTTTGATGTCTCGTCTTTATAACTGGAATCTTGAGGAAAGCTTTTCTGTATTCTTTTTTGCTGCTTTGTCTCTTTAGATGAACGGTCTCTCAGTTTGGCACTTTAACTAACATTATTACGTTTTTGTATTTTTGTTTTTAGTGGAATCATATAGGTCCCTTGAGAAGAATACTCAGGGCCAACCATACAGTGTAGTCTCCTTAGCAAAATGGAGGATCTTGAATCGACTTCATGACAGGAATGAGACATTATACTACCGAGTAAGTTCATTGCAAATTTCATCTTGAATATATAAAAATCCATTTGAAATTTAACGGGCTTTACTTTTTGTGTCTTTTACTCCCCAGGTTCTCATTGATAATATCAAAGATTTTGCTCCTATTATATACACTCCAACAGTAGGGTTAGTGTGTCAAAATTACTCTGGATTATTTAGACGTCCACGTGGAATGTATTTTAGTGCAAAGGATAAGGGAGAGATGATGTCAATGATCTATAACTGGCCTGCTCAACAGGTACTGTATGAATCTTGAACGAGTGTGAAATAATACAGAATCTTCTTTTGCTCTCTTCCTTATTGGAGATTTGTTGTTGACAGAGCAATGAAGATTGTGCTTTACTCTATTCATTATATCATGGATTTAAATTCCATTTGTGTGGTGCAGGTAGACATGATAGTCCTCACTGATGGCAGCCGTATTCTTGGCCTAGGTGATCTTGGAGTTCAAGGAATTGGAATACCTATTGGAAAACTTGATATGTATGTTGCTGCTGCTGGTATTAATCCACAGAGAGTATGTACCCCTCTTACCCTCCCTGCTGGTTTTCTGTGGGCACTTTTTAGCTCTGTTTAAGTATTTATATATAGAATTTGCTGTTATAATGCTTTTTATCTGCATGTACAAAATATATTATGAATGGCCCAGCTGTATATGCTTGATGGTCTGGAGTCTCTGAAACTTTGGAAATTATATTTAAATCTACTCATTATAATATATTATTTGTTTTGTTATTTAATCTGTTACCACTTATATAGCTGAACCTATATGTCCATGGCTAACAGATACTCCCAGTTATGCTAGATGTTGGTACTAACAATCAAAAGCTGCTTGAAGATCCTCTTTGTGAGTAAAGCATCCGGGCTCAGACCATTCCATCCCTTTTGGAGCATATTAATTTCTTTGTTTTTTTTTTTAAAGAATGAATGTATTATATGAAGTGCCTTTCGAATCTGCTCTTTCTAGCAAAAAACCTTATGACTTGTTTTCACAGATTTAGGACTTAGACAACCTAGGCTGGAAGGAGAAGAGTATCTATCAATTGTTGATGAGTTCATGGAAGCTGTTCATACTCGCTGGCCCAAAGCCATTGTACAGGTATCACCTTTTTTTGGAGTTTCACTCTTTTTTTACTTCTTTCAATTGTGTGCGGTTTCATTCATGCCACTAACTTGATGATTTGGAAAATGTGCCAGTTTGAAGATTTTCAGATGAAGTGGGCATTTGAAACACTGCAAAGATACCGTAAAAGGTTTTGCATGTTTAATGATGATGTACAGGTGAGTACTGAGTACTTGCTGTGTATGTAACTTGGAGCATGTAATTTATTGCTTAGGGCCGTTCACTATCATTGATAATCTGTAGTTATGGGAACTGTGCTTACTTTCGATGTTATAGGGAACTGCTGGTGTTGCACTTGCGGGCTTACTGGGAACTGTGAGAGCCCAAGGCTGACCATTGTCTGACTTTGTTAACCAAAAGATAGTAGTAGTGGGTGCTGGGAGGTACTTGCAGAAAATCATTTTTCTGGAATAAATAATACTTTCTCATCTTTTTACCCCCCCCCCCCCCCTCCAAAAAAAAAACAAGAAGAAAAAAACAGTATTGGGCTTGCAAATGATTTTTCTATTGCTTGCATGTGCTAATCCTCTTTTACCTTTTCTCTTTTCCTCCTTACAGTGCAGGGCTTGGTGTCCTTAACATGGCAATACAGGCTCTTTCTAGAATGTCTGGGAAGAATGAAATGGCTGCAAAGAATCAATGTTATTTACTTGATAAAGATGTAAAACTCTATGCTTTTCTCTACAACTGCAGCATTTGTGTATCTTATCTGACATGCCATCAGGTCTTTATCCTTGATAAAATGGATCGGAGATCTGATGACTTTTATGAGATTATTATACTGGAGGCATAATTTTAGTGGTTTTTTGTTGTTGGTTAGCAAGGAGAATAAGGAAATGTTATTTATGATCAATGGATATTTGTCGATATGTGTGTGATTGGAATGTCATCTGCATGCATGGCGCCATTCACTAAATTATGTTTGAGAAAGAGATTTGTCTGTATGCAGGGTCTCATCACAAAAGAGAGGAAAAATATTGACCCAGCTGCAGCACCATTTGCTAAAGACATAAAAGATGCTGAAGGACTTAAGGAGGGAGCTAGTCTATTGGAAGTGGTAAAATTTACATGAATTCAAGGCAGAAATTCTATGACCTATGTGGAAAGAAGCATACTGTTTACTTGCCCAACATTAAAATTAGACTCTGTAAATTTGTGAATTATTTTTTTTGGTAAGAGTTCTAGTTTCTGACAGCTAAAACCTGTTCAGGTTAAAAAGCTGAAGCCCCATGTGCTTCTCGGTTTATCTGGAGTTGGTGGGATCTTTGATGAACAGGTAAGGTCCTTGGTCCTTTCTTTTCCTTCATTGCTCTTCATTATTAGTTGTTACTGATGTTTGATGCAGTATTACCTTGCTTATGACTGGTGGGGGTTTGACTGTCTTTATGGCATTAGTTTTACAAACATGTTCAAACATATGAGTTCAACCTGATTTAAATAAAATACTGAATGAATAATGTTTCATCCCCATATTCTTTAGAAAAAGAACTTTGAACTACACGCAAACAGGGCCCTTACTAGGAGCTTAGTAAGATCCCATACAGTCCCCCCAAGTACAAATTGCACCATGTTGCTGTCAAATAATTATGCATTAACTGTTACCCTTCCATCTATCTTAATATTGATTGGAATGAACCAGGTGCTCAGGGCCATGCGAGAATCAGATTCGCCTAAACCAGCCATTTTTTCCATGTCAAACCCCACGATGAATGGTTTGCCTCGGCAATCCCTACAAACTTGCAGAATTTATGGAGGCTGCTAGATTTTTTCTTTTGATTGTCTGTGTTTTCTATGGAACAGCTGAATGCAATGCTGCTGATGCTTTCAAGCATGCTGGGCCAAATATAGTTTTTGCAAGTGGAAGCCCTTTTGAAAATGTTGATCTAGGTACAATACTTTTGTATTGATGTTTAGATTGTTTGGAAGTCTTTTGACAGACTATAATGATGATCTAGAAGCATTTTTCCTGCTTCTCTACGTAATAACAAGTTCATTCTAAATCATGGTATATTCAATTCTGACTTCAATGATCATGTTTGTGGTTGCAGGAAATGGAAAAGTAGGACATGTAAATCAAGCAAATAACATGTACCTGTTTCCTGGGTTCGTGTGTCTCTCTGGTTTTACTCTGACTTTTGCCAACCAAGCTTTAATAATAAAGTCTATCTATAATTTTTTTTTTCCTATTTTTAGGATTGGTTTGGGAACCCTTCTCTCAGGCTCACACTTTATAACTGATGGAATGTTGCAAGCAGCTGCTGAATGGTATAGACATGATAATTTGCTCACTTGCCTCCTTTCCCTAACCTGAAACTATTTTGCTTTATTTGAAAGAACTGTGATTGATACTGTAGTAATTTCTTAAATGTTTTCAATGAAATCAGTAGTCTACTTATTATGATGCAAACTGATGCATTGTCCTATCATTATCAAATAATAAGCTGGCTGCCTAATTTTGGGTGGCATTTGGTGTTAACCCTGCATCATGTATTTTCAGATTGATAAATCAGTAAGTTGGTGTAAATTTTATGGTTTACAATCCTCGCATCCTTTTGCATAATGATTTGTATGCTTTGATAGTTTTAATAAGCTGTTATACGATTCATGCTCACCTAGATGCTTCCAGTTATTTAGTTGATGTTCTTTTAAACTTGGTGAACAACATCTACTACTGGTGAACAAATTACCTTCATAATAAAAACCCGGAAAACATTAATCGTGTATCTAAAGTTTTGCAAGTTCTCATTAATGTTAGGTTGATATTTTTTACTATGTTTCTGATTATATTGCTTGGCGAGAAGTTTCTTTTCCATGTAAATTGCTGATATGATTTAATTTGTACAGCCTTGCTTCATACATGACTGATGAAGAAATCCAAAAGGGCATATTGTACCCATCTATTGATAGGTAATGTTTTCAGCTGTAGGTGATTGCATGGTTTTAATTTTTTTGCTTCTTATTTATTATTATTTTTTGGGGTGGGGTGGGGGGGTGGGGGGATTTCTACTTACATTTTGCCTTTTGAAATATTAAGTCTTGCATGGCTGCAATCTGCATATCTATAGGGTATATATGAGTTTGAAGACAGTATAATTCTGCATATCATCTTCCTTTTGGTTCATGTTATGTTAAGAAAACTCATTTTCTACTTCATGCTTATTGCTGGAATTTGAGCAGCCAATCATTCCATTTAAGGGCAAGGATGGAATCAGATTATCATTTGTTATCTATCATGATTTAGAAAAATATCATGCAAGTAAACTTAAAAGGTAGATTGACGAATGGATATTAGGTTTCATATTATAATAAAGCACAACTTATTTGTGGCTGACACCCATAGTTGCGTTGCCTTACTGGCTAGTTCTCATCACCACAAAAAAAGTTATGATGCAGGCGTGTTGTCGACTGATGCCATATTTTTTATTATGCAGTATTCGACATATCACGGCTGAGGTTGGAGCTGCTGTTGTGCGAGCAGCCGTTGAAGAAGACCTGGCAGAAGGACATGGTGATGTTGGCTCCCGGGAGCTCAAGCACATGTCAAAAGTATGTTTCCTTACTAGAGTAAATGCAATCCTTTTGATAAAAAATATGGCCACTAAAATACAAATTCTATTTTGAATGGAAGCAATACATTTAAATGAACTCGTGTTAAAGTAAACATGAAATAGAGGAATGAATACATGCAACTATGATTTCCTTTTTCTTTGTTAATCATATATTTAAACTCGCACAGATTTATACTTGTAATTTCTTTGTCAAAGTATTTGCACGCAAGGCCTTGTGAAATTCTTTGCATATCTACAAGACTTTACTTGTGAAACAACTCTGTAAGAATTATCTATTCCATTTTTTTTGCAGGAGGAGACTGTAGCATATGTCACGCAAAATATGTGGTTCCCTATTTACAGCCCTCTTGTTCATGAGAAATAAGGCTTGACTGATATCTCATCATTTTTTCCATTGGAGGCAATGTTCTGCCTGGATATATTCTCGGTTTATTTTCCTGAACTCATAATTTGCAAACTTCGGAAACAGAAGAAGGGCAAGTAATGGAAACAGGGGCTCAATAATATTGAGTTATGAATTGTTAATGTGAAAGATTTATTTATGTACAATGTCGAGTTCATTTTCTGGAGGCGGCAGTGTCCCCGTCTTTTGGAATCTTGTTTGTAAAGATGGATTGCACTGAACAGTTGATTGCGCCCTCGTTTTATTGATCAATCATCAGAGGGTGGGTTTAAATCGAGCTGAGCTGAAGGTAAGGGAATTTGTTTGATACCATCAAGAAATTATAGAAAACAACTATATAAAAATTAAATTAAAATTAATAATTTATGATATCAAAATAACTATTTTTAAGTGCTTATCATTAATCAAAACATTCTATCGCTCAGGAGTTATTATAAAAAAAAAAACTAAAAACTCATTGGAGTGCCGATCAAAAACATCCCATAGTAATTCAAGGAGCTGTGCAGTTTAGCCCAGTATCACGTTCAAGGAAGAGGAGCAAAATGACTTTTCTAAGGTTTGCCACAACGCGCTTTCTCAGTAGTTTCCTGTAAATTCAAATGCCAAATATCAATGTGGAAAGTGACACGTGTCCGAATTCTATGTCTGTGTAGACAATTTGTCAAGGAATTATAAAGCCCTGCGTATTACTGTACGGCTACACCTCAACCATGGCAGAAACTTTCACTGCAACAAAGAGGCGAGCTCAACTTTGCATTTTCAGGCGCTGCTTTGAACTTCTATCATACTCTCAAGTGTCTAACTAATCAGTCTTAATTATTCTCAGATATGCAGTTGTGACCGGAGCAAATAAAGGGATCGGGTTGGAAATATGTAGGCAGTTGACTTCTCATGGGATTGTTGTGGTGCTGACTGCTAGAGATGAGAAGAGGGGCCTTGAAGCTGTTCAAAAGATGAAAGACTCTGGCATCTCTGATAATCTTGTGGTTTTCCACCAGCTAGATGTGGCTGACCCTGATTCCATCGCGTCTTTGGTTGAATTTGTCAAAACCAAATTCGGAAAACTTGATATCTTGGTAGGATAACAAATTTGCTGGATTTTAAGTCCTGTAATTTGTTGAGCAATTGAATTCTTAATTTCACCATGAGAAAATTGGAACCTTGTGCAGGTGAACAATGCTGCGATTAGTGGAGCTGTGCTAAATTCTGATGCTTTCCAAAGAGCCTTTGAGCTTTCTGGTCGCTGGGTAAGACTTAACATATTGAAATGATTTCAGAAAAAAAAGTCCTAATTATTGTTTGTAATCGCCGTTCTGCTGATACTGAAAGTTACAGAAGGCATACGATTTTTCTTTCTAAAATGCAGCCAGAGGAAGCGTGGAAAGAAATTGAAACTCAAAGTTTTGAGTTGGCAGAGCAATGCATAAAAACAAACTACTATGGGGTTAGAGGAATGGTTGAAACACTAACTCCACTCCTCCAGCTTTCTGATTCTGCAAGGATTATAAATGTTACTTCAAAATTGGGACTGTTGAAGGTAATTAAAAACCCCTTTTCTAGATCAGTTATGGGGTCTTGAAATTTGACTGAATTGTTTCTCTTGAAAGATAACATTTCTCGCGTTGCTGTTATTTATTAGGTCTTCATGTAGCTTAGATAACAAGTAATAATACAAGTATTTCCTGCTATGTGGTTCAGAATATACCCAATGCACGTGTTAAAGGATTGTTGAATGATGTTGAAAGCCTCACCGAAGATAGAATAGATGAAATTGTGGAGGAGTTTCTGAAAGATTTTAAGGAAGGGTTGCTAACAACCAAAGGTTGGCCGACTCAACTTTCTGCCTATAGTGTTGCTAAAGCCGCCGTGAATGCCTACACCAGGATTCTGGCCAAAAGGTACCCGAACTTCCATGCCAATTGTGTCTCCCCTGGCTATTGCAAGACCGACTTAAGTTCCAATACCGGCCACTTCACCGCCGCAGAAGGAGCTGAAGGTGCTGTGAGGCTGGCGCTGCTGCCTGATGGTGGGCCTTCTGGTTTTTACTTTTATCAGAAAGAAATGCTGACTTATTTTTGAATGAAGACGAGGCATTATAGAGCCAACAGGTGATAATGGAACCGCAAGTATTAAAATCTCAAGCTGTTGATGTATTTTCTCACTAAGGCAGAATATAATGAACATGCTGTCGACATGCGGTTGGAGTCGCAGTTTGTGCTATAGCAAGATTGCTGTCCTTTAACTTCGAATGTTTGTCTTGGTGGTCAAGTAGATTTGCTCTCTTGATTTCGTGGATTCAAATTTTGAGACCAACACTCGTAATTTTATTAAATTTATCCGAATCCACCTGGCCAATATGGATGTTGATGCATAAGCTGGCCCGAGGTTCCCCTTACCACTGGGAAAAAAGAAGGAAGGATTGATGTCCTTTGGCAGATGCAATTCTGATATTGCTCGTGTCCGAAATTCTAGAAACCTAACACCTGACCAGACTTTAGAATGAGTGAATAGTTTTGTTAGATATAAAGTTCTACAGGATTGTGTGCTGGCGAACTGAGCTAAACATATGCGCATGAATCTCAGCTAAACAAGTGAAGCAGGCATCTGGCCATCATAATTGAATACTAAAGTTTGATGATGTTGGACAGCTCTGATAACTGTTGGACCAGAGCTTAAAGATCAAGGGAACTAGCTTGTGAAATAGAGGGGCTGCTTATCACAAGCCAGGAGAAAAGGCCGGCCTCGTGCTGCTATTGGTTTATTTTCAAACCCACCACCACCTTCATCAATAAGCAATCTAAGATCCTCAATCTGGAGTTTCCTGTGGTGGCCGCTAACAACAATGACTGGTTTCTCTGTCGATTCTTGTGAGAAATTAACCATCAAACATCAACGTTTCAGTGGGTGTTTGGCTCTGAGGTGATTTCTATAGATGAGACTCATCACAGAGCCAAATCATTTGATAAATTTCACTCTATAATTTTTACAATTGTGGGACCCACAAAACTGAGGTTTAAAGCTCATTTTTAAAAAGCATCATTTTGATGCTTTTTGCCCAAAACACACGCAAAATAATTAACACATTTTCACCCCTAGCTATTTTTCATGCATGATGGGAATGATAATGGCAACCCTTCCATCTCTCTCGGTGCCAGCACTAGCATAACCACCGACCAACAACCACTCTTGACGCCGACAAGACCACAAACAACCCCCTCCTTTCTCGGTTGGTAGTTTTCTTTCTCAAAAATAGTCATGGATGGAGCTCTCTCCTCCAGCAATAGCAGTCACCGACAAGCACCGACAACTGTTACTTCAACACAAACAATCTCTTCTCTTCACTGGCAATACCTTCACCGGCCCAATTTTCTCTCACAGCTCCAGCGTCAAACAATAGCAACACCTCAACCCAGCAACAACCTTTCAATGCTTTTCCCAGCTACCACATACCACTATTTACAATGTCATTATCACAACTAAAAGTATTTTTCATGAAATTATTTTTTTAATCTCAACCATAACAATACCACATAGCCCGATCATACATCAAATAAGAAGAATGCTGATATACAATGTCCTGGATGTGTAAACCCATCAAGTCATTTCCCATTAAAGAAAGCAGGTTGCTGGAGAAACTGGGAAATTAGGGTTAACAGTTTCAGCACATGAAATTCCTTGCACTTTTTAGATAAAATAAATTAATTCAAAGGCACCTTTGGGATATATCCCAAACACTTGCCCTCCCACTAAGAGCCTCCATCTCGGGCACACGGGTCTCCTTAGCTTTCAAAAATTTCAGCCTTTCTCTAAACCAGCGTGCTCGGCAGTTAAATTAATACAAGTTACCTACTCTGCGTTTTGTGAATGATTTGTTGATTGCATGGAGAGCTGTCGACGCTTTGCTTGTGATGGTATTTAAATCCTGAAAAGTATTATTTTCACACATTCAATCCATGCCGTCTGGAGATAGCTAGCAGTTACAGAGCGCAATCAGGATATTGTCCAATTGACAAGTGCGTAGTTTTCTTGTATCTAAGTATATTTTGATGGTCTCAAGCATGATGATCTTACTGGTTAATGGAGCCTATGGAATAGACAATCCATAGTATTTACTCATGAGCTCCTTTGTTTTTTTTTTTAGTGTTCATGATGGTTTATTGGCTGTTCAACGAGTTGATTTTAAAAAAAAAATCTATTAACTTATTAAATTTCAACCAAAACTTAACCATGTAAAATCATTAAAAATAAAATCGAGATACATAAAGTGACCCATAGATTGACTCTATGACTTGTTTAGCTGGTTCAGATGGGACTAAAATCAGCTTTGACAACTATACGTTAAACAATGGTAGACCCCCCCTCCCTCTCTCTCACTCTCTCTCTCTCTCTCTCTATATATATATAGAGAGAGTATCTATATATATATATATATATATATATATATATATAGAGAGAGAGAGAGAGAGAGAGAGAGAGAGAGAGAGAAGGGGGAAGGGAGATGGGAAGAAGAAGATGTACCGCTTTTATCTCTGTGTTTAGAGAGTTCTTCAATCTCTTGGGCACTTCAGGTCAGTAGATATAACATCCACACCAATCACTCCCATAAAAGACAATATAAAAATAAATAAATGTACGGACTTCAAGTAAGGTGGTGAGAAAAGTTGAATCATACGTGGGGGGTTTCGTGAAGCAACGAAGACGTGTAGAAAATGGATTAGGAAGTGTAGGTTCACCACTCACCCATACAAACAGCCTGAATTGTAAAGTGATAAAAGAGCTTGAATTAAAGGGTTTGTTTTTTCTGGAAACAGCCTAAATTTTCAAGGGACAAAAGAGCTTGAATTAAAAGGTGTATTTTTTCTGTAATTTAAGTTTTATGGATATTAATATGATAATTATTAAATATTTATATAGTTATTAATTTTAAATACGAGCAAGCTAGGTTGCATACCTATATTAGTAATAATAAAAACTTAAATTTTCTAAGCCACGAAGAAAGGTTAGCGAATACACGAAATGAATTATATACGTTAAATGGAGATTTCTTGTCACAGATGGACAACAGGATGCTGATGCTGCCAGCCCTTTGGTTTGATCGATGCATTCAACTTTTCCTTTTCCTTCTGGAACTAGCGACGATCATCTTGATGGGAACTGGCCTTAGAATTTCGACATTGTTGTTAGCAAGAAGAAACAATTCATGATAGGAGGGTTTGTGCTTGATTTGACTTCTCACCAATTTGGCTATTGAAAACAATCTCTTTATGACTGATTTTAAGAATTTATCCACCAAATATTCTCCATTTATGTAAATTGAGAATATAAATTATCCTGCTTTATAAGTACATGTAGATGATTTATAATTGTGATTCAGATTTCTTTGTTCTTTCCCATGATGTTTTGTCGTATGTTGAAGTAAAATATATAAAAGACAAGATTTAGAGTTTAATAAAAACAAAAACAATTAATTATGTATATGGTTTTGGGTTTTACACATCTACGAGGATCAATTAATTAAATTATATATATATATATATATATATATATAATAATAATAATCGAGATATAAAATAGTATGATTTGGAGTCTCGTGCGTGCGCGTATAAGAAAAATTAAGTTAATCAATTCACCTGGGTCAGTTTTATCCCCAACCTTTTTATTTGATGACAAACTTTTCTCGCCTACTGTATACCCTAAAGAATGTTGATACACCAAACATACTAACCCCCTATCCCTCCCTCCGTCTCTATAAATTTTCTGGAAAAGGGTGGTGCAACTACAGATCGAACATTCAGAAATGTCCGGTTTAGGACATTCAAACATGTCTGGTTTTTATACCGGTGACAACCGGCCACTCTTTAACCCTACCAACCAAATGGAGCTCCAGCAATATCCTAGAAGATCCAAACCCTCTGTTTCTCCTACTCTCGGTGAGCTCCTAAAGCGTGTAGAAGATGCGCAAAGCGACACCTCCAATTACAGCACTCCTGTTCATCACCATCATCAAGTCCTTGAGCTAGGCTATGCTTGTAGCTCTATGCCACCATCAAACCCCTTTGTTCTTTCTTTTAACAACTTAACTTACAGAGTCAAAGTTGGCCAGAAAATGCCGTTTCCAGTGTGTGGAAAGGCGGACGACTTGTCACCCGGTTCTTCAGAGACAGCTAGCACGAAGGTTTTGTTGAATGATATATCAGGAGAAGCACGAGAAGGGGAAATTATGGCTGTTCTCGGGGCTAGCGGGTCCGGGAAATCCACGTTGATTGATGCACTTGCTGACCGGATTGCAAAGGAGAGCTTGAAAGGGTCTGTGACTTTGAATGGCGAGGTCTTGGAGTCAAGGCTGTTGAAAGTGATATCTGCTTATGTCATGCAAGATGATCTTTTGTTTCCTATGCTGACGGTGGAAGAGACGCTGATGTTCTCGGCAGAATTCAGGCTTCCCCGCTCCCTGTCCAGGTCAAAAAAGAAAGCAAGAGTTCAAGCCTTGATTGATCAGTTAGGTTTGCGTAATGCAGCCAACACAGTGATCGGAGATGAAGGGCATAGAGGTGTGTCAGGAGGTGAAAGAAGAAGAGTTTCTATTGGAATTGACATTGTTCATGACCCGATTCTCCTGTTTCTTGATGAGCCAACTTCAGGGCTTGATTCAACGAGTGCTTTTATGGTGGTTAAGGTTTTGCAGCGCATCGCTCGAAGCGGAAGCATTGTGATCCTCTCCGTGCACCAACCAAGTTACAGAATCTTGACCTTGCTTGACCGTTTGATCTTTCTTTCACATGGACAAACAGTGTATGGTGGCTCTCCAGGAAGTCTTCCAGAATTCTTTGGCCAGTTTGGACATCCAATTCCTGAGAACGAGAACCGAACTGAGTTTGCGCTGGATTTGATTCGTGAACTTGAAGAAGCTCCTGATGGAACCAAGACCCTGGTTGAGTTCAACAAGTCATGGCAAACCATGAACAACCCCAAGAACAGAACCCGCAATGTATCCAAGCTTTCACTCAAGGACGCAATAAGTGCGAGCATTTCGAGAGGCAAACTGGTCTCCGGTGCCCCAAACAATTCAAACTTGACATCTTCAGTTCCGACTTTTGCCAATCCACTCTGGACCGAAATGATGGTTTTAAGCAAAAGATCATTACTAAATGCAAAAAGAATGCCTGAATTGTTCGGAATCCGCCTGGGTGCTGTTCTTGTTACAGGTATAATCTTGGCTACAGTTTTTTATCATCTTGATAACTCTCCCAGAGGTGCGCAAGAGCGATTAGGCTTCTTTGCTTTTGCCATGTCCACTACTTACTACACCTGTGCAGAATCCATCCCTGCCTTTCTCCAAGAACGTTATATTTTCATGAGAGAAACCGCCTACAACGCTTATCGCCGCTCTTCATACGTTCTTGCTCACTCTCTAATCTCAATTCCCTCTCTGATCGTACTTTCTATTGCCTTTGCTGCAACAACATTCTGGGCTGTAGGACTTGATGGGGGGTTTTCTGGGTTCTTTTTCTTCTTCTTCACAATATTGTCTGCATTCTGGGCTGGAAGTTCGTTTGTTACTTTTCTTTCAGGTGTTGTCTCTCATGTTATGCTGGGTTTCACCGTTGTGGTTGCCATTTTGGCGTACTTTCTTCTCTTCAGTGGATTCTTCATCTCTCGAGATCGAATCCCTTCGTACTGGTTATGGTTTCACTATATATCTCTGGTGAAATACCCATACGAGGCAGCTCTGCAAAACGAATTCCATGACCCAGCAAAATGTTTTGTCAGGGGCGTGCAAATGTTTGACACCACACCTCTTGCTGCGGTGCCGTTGGCATTGAAATTAAAGATGCTGAAGAGCATTAGCACTACTTTGGGCATGAACATTACAAGCAACACTTGTGTAGTCACAGGAACAGATATTCTAAGGCAACAAGGGATAACAGATATAAGCAAATGGAATTGCTTGTGGATCACCATTGCTTGGGGTTTTTTCTTCAGGATTCTTTTTTACTTCGCGTTGTTGTTGGGCAGCAACAACAAGAGGAGGTAAATGCGATAAATTTTATGGGTCTTTAACAAGAATGGATCTACCAAAGAACATGGCGGTGACGGATTCTTCTAGTTATTTATCACTGTAAAATTTAATGGTGGTTCTTGGCTTCTGCACCAGATACAAAATTTAAAAATTCAAGGCAATCGTACAGTTTTCTTTCATTCTTCCCTCGTATACTTTGGAGGCTTATATAGTCTTTGTTTCTTTACCATCCAGAAAAAAACTATCTTTCTTAAATTTCATGTCAAATCAGATGCAATTCAATCAGTACAGAACAGGGCTGGCCATGGAAGATTCAATGAACTTCGGAAAGATCATGCTACCAGTGATTTTCGAAACATTAATAATGACCTCTTACGTACAAATTACTTGGTCAAAAGGACAAGATTCTTCAAATGAAATGAATGGTTTCTCTTGTTCATATTGATATAATCTGCTAAAGCTATATCTAAGTCAAAAGCATGATGCCTGTGTTACTCGCCCAGAAATGAAAAGCTCAATTAGGGATTTTTCCTTATAAAGAGGAGGGGGGGGGGGGCGAAAACAATTAACGTAGGGGCAGATGCAATTATCTTTATTTCAGTACAAGGACCACTACTTTTAATTATGCATTTAAGTCGTAATGGGGGGTTTACGTTTCAGTATTTAATTTCATAGTCAATTAATTCTGTAATGGAGGGGTTATGTGAGTGGGGAGTTAATTAAGTAAGTGGGTAGTTATTTCCTTATGTCTATTTATGGCTCAGCCATGGATGAATGAGGTATGCATTTTTTCTGAACTAAGATCAAATATCTTTTTGGAGGTTACTGGTTCCTTCAATTGCCAGATACCAACAATTCAATTACAAACAATTATCACAATTTACAGCACTTAAACTAGTTCATAATCAGGTTTCTAACAAGTGGTATCAGAGCCAGCGATTCCACGATATGGCTGAAGGCACCCGCATATCACAGTTGGCCGAAACTGTGCAGCATCTACAAGAGGTTACTACCAAGCTGTCAGATGATCAATCTAGGCATGGAATGTTGATGGAAGGCATCCTGCAACAACTCAACAATTTAGCCTCCAGTTAAGAGGGCTTAGCACAAGTGACAGCAAGACTCAATTCAGGAGAAGGAACGTCAACCAATATAAGGGGAAATACTAACCATTTGTGTGAAGTCAATGGTGGAATTCAAGCAAGGTCCATTCGGCTAGACTTTCCTCGATTTGATGGTGGAGATCCTAGTGAATGGATTTTAAAGGCGCAACAATTTTTCTCTTACTTCGGCACACCTGAAAATTAGAAGATGGATTTAGCTTCTTTTCACATGGAAGGAAAGGCTCTTACATGGTTTTGTTGGTTGAAAGATTCCAGTCCCGTAGCCAACTGGGAGGAATTCTTGGAGGCAATTCGAGTCAGATTTGGACCCACAGCCTTTGAAGATCCTGTTGGAGCATTTACAAAGTTGAAACAGATGGGAAGTGTGGAGGAATACCAGACAACATTTGAAATTTTGTTAAACAAAGTGCATGCGGTTAGTGAAGAGTTCCGAATCAGTACCTTCCTCAGTGGGCTCAAGGATGAACTGAGAATCATAGTCACCATGTTCAAACCAAACACTCTTGCTGCTGCCTTTGGACTTGCGCGTCTGCAGGAGGAAGAAGTCAACACAAAATTCCATCCCTACAAATTCAGCCAAACCCATCACACCACTTCTAACTCTACTTTCAAACCTACACCCAAAACACCACCCTTAAACAATATCCCTAGAATTACAGCCCCAAACCCCATACACAGATTACCTGCTCCTCCAAATCCAAGACCCCAACATATATTTCAGTCCAGAAATCCTCACCCTATCAAGAGGATCAGTCCCAACCAAATGCAGGAACGAAGAGAGAAAGGTCTTTGTTATTTCTGTGATGACAGATACCAGCCAGGGCATAAATGCAATAAACCAAGGTTATATGTGTTAGAAGGTATGGAATTTGAGGAAGAAGAAGGAGGAGAAGAGATTTTCAATTCAGAAATTACTGATATCATACCTGGGGATATACAGGCTGAGCTATTGGGAATATCCTTACATGCTATTGCTGGAGCACCCTCTCCCAAAACTATGAGGATAATAGGGAGAATCGGAAAAAACACAGTGATTGTGCTCATTGATACTAGGAGTACGCACAACTTTATTGATGAAAACGTTGCCCGAAAGGAGAAATTGTCAATACGGGGGAGCAGAATGGAAGTTCAGGTCGCCAATGGGGATACACTCCCATGTACTGGGTGTTGCAAGGCAGTGACATTAACAACACAGGCATGTAATATTCTGACCAATCTATTCATGCTTACTCTAGGTGGTTGTGATGTTGTGCTAGGTGTAGATTGGTTAAGAAGCTTGGGACCCATTCAATGGAATTTTATGAAATTATATATGAAATTCAATATGAATGGAAGAGCATACATTTTGCAAGGGCTGAAACAACCAGAACAGGTGGTAGAAGAAGAATCAAACCTGGAAAAGGGGGCAATGACCAAGGGGAAAGGAGTTTGGTTACAAGTGATGCGCGTCACTTCAGCAACTGGAACAACAATACAAATTCCATTCATACAAGCTGTTTTGAATGATTACAAGACAGTGTTTGATGAACCAAAAGGATTACCTCCATTCCGAAGCCATGACCACCAAATACAGCTCCATGCCACAGCCAAACCAACAAATCTCAGACCATACCATTTCCCATATTACCAAAAAGAAGAAATAGAGAAGTTAGTCAAAGAAATGCTACAAAATGGCATAATTCAAAACAACCAAAGCCCATATTCATCACCTGTATTGCTGGTGCGGAAGCCGGATGGCAGCTGGAGGATGTGCATCAACTATCGAGCACTCAACAAGGACAACGTGAAAGCTAAGTTTCCTATTCCTAATATTACTGAACTACCGGATGAAATTACTAGTGCAGAATGGTTTTCTAAATTGGATTTGAGGTCCGGATATCATCAAATCAAGATGAAACCTGAAGATATTCATAAAACTGCCTTTTGTACACATGAAAGGCAATATGATTTTTTAGTCATGCCATTTGGCCTCACTAATGCACCTGCAACTTTCCAAGGATTGATGAATGAAATTTTCAGGCCCTACTTAAGGAAATTTGTTATAGTTTTCTTTGACGATATCCTGGTGTATAGTAAAACAGTGGAAGAACACAACCAACATTTGAAGATTGTCCTAGGGGTTTTATCTAAAAACCAGCTGTTTGCTAAACTTTCTAAATGCACATTTGGGTGTAGGGAAGTGGAGTATTTGGGGCACATCATTTCCAAAGAGGGAGTCAAGACAGATCCAGCCAAAATTACAGCCATGGTAGAGTTGCCCGAACCTAAAAATCCTAAGTCCTTAAGGGGATTATTGAGTTTGACGGGGTATTATAGAAGATTTGTGAAAGGATATGGTGGAGTGGCATCTCCTCTCACTGCACTACTGAAGAAAAACTCATTCCAGTGGAATGAAGATGCAGCCAAGGCCTTCACCGCACTAAAAGAAGCCATGGTAACACCATCAGTGCTTGCCACACCATATTTTTCAAAAATCTTTATTGTGGAGTGTGATGCATCAAAGAAAGCCCTAGGAACTGTTCTAATGCAAGAAGGGAGACCAATAGCCTATCTTAGTCAAGCTTTGAAGGGTAAGAATTTGTTTTTGTCTACTTATGAAAAAGAATTTTTGGCTCTTGTGTTGGCAATACAAAAATGGAGGCATTATCTTCTAGGACACAAGTTTGTGGTCAGAACTGACCAGCGGGCCCTAAAGCATCTCTTAGAACAGAAGGTGGGCACTCCCTTCCAACAAAGATGGATTACCAAACTACTTGGGTTTGATTTTGGCGTAGAGTGTAGAAGTGCAAGGGAAACAAGGTAGCAGATGCCCTATCTCGCTTGCCAGCCCAGGAAGACAGTGAAAACCTAGAAATGGAGGCTATCCAAGGACAAACCCAAGCCATCAGCTTGGTCAATGTTCAGTGGTGGGAGAATCTCTCCCAAAATTATGATCAAGACCCCCAATTGAAGGAGTTAATAAGCAAATGCAACTCAGGCCAACTAGACCCACTCAAGTTCCAGTTCAAAAGAGGGTTGTTGTTTTATAAAGGAAGAATTCACTTGGGATCTATGAAGGCGCGACAAGAGCAAATTATGACACATCTGGAAAACGTTGGATTTCACTCTTAGCATCTAGTTGTATGCTCAAAGCAAAAGATTTTTGCGATTTCCCACGGCATATATCTTTTGTAGCTCTCGTTGGCATTCTATTGTCCAGATGCAATCTGAGATGTGATTCTTATTATAGCATTCTATAATTCTTCTTTATCTTGAGTTTTTCCAGTGATCGACCCAAGGATTGGGTTAGCTGGTTACTGATGGCGGAATGGGCGTACAACACATCAGAGCACTCATCAACGGGATTCACTCCATTTGAACTGGTTTATGGCAGGGTACCACCACCCTTTCTTCCTTATGAACCGGGAACGACAGCCGTGCAGGCTGTGGAAAATGAGCTAAGGGACAGGGGGCATATCCTTGCACTCGCGCGGGAAAATCTACAAGAAACACAGCTGAGAATGAAGAATTTTGCAGATAAAAAAAGGACTGAACGAGAGTATGAAATTGGAGACTGGGTATATCTGAGATTGAGGCCTTACCGGCAGATGACCGTCGCCGTGAGGAGGAATTTGAAACTAGCTCCGAAGTATTTCGGACCCTTCCAAATCGTTCAAAAAATCATCACCGTTGCTTACAAGCTAGATCTGCCGCATGGATCAAAGATCTACCCGGTGTTTCATGTGTCTTGTCTCAAGAAGAAGGTGGGAAATTGGGTAAATCCTAACCCTAAGCTACCAACCATGATGGATGATGGAACCCTAGCACCCGAACCCGAAAGAATTGTAGATCGACGGCTCAAGAAGAAAGGAAACCGAGCTGGGGTTGACCTTTTGGTCCACTGGAAAGGATCTGACGTGGACGACGCCACGTGGGTCGACGCCGACGAGCTACGTCAGCTCTACCCAGAACTCGTGGACGAGTTCTGCTGAAGAGGGCGGCTATGTTACACGCCCAGAAATGAAAAGCTCAATTAGGGATTTTTCCTTATAAAAGGGGGGCCGAAAACAGTTGTTAATTGTTGTAGGGGGGCCAGATGCAATTATCTTTATTTCAGTACAAGGACCACTACTTTTAATTATGCATTTAAGTCTGTAATGGGGGGTTTACGTTTCAGTATTTAATTTCATAGTCAATTAATTCTGTAATGGGGGGTTTACGTTTCAGTATTTAATTTCATAGTCAATTAATTCTGTAATGGGGGGGTTACGTGAGTGGGGAGTTAATTAAGTAAGTGGGTAGTTATTCCTTATGTCTATTTATGGCTCAGCCATGGATGAATGAGGTATGCATTTTTTCTGAACTAAGATCAAATATCTTTGTGGAGGTTACTGGCTCCTTCAATTGCCAGATACCAACAATTCAATTACAAACAATTATCACAATTTACAGCACTTAAACTAGTTCATAATCAGGCTCCTAACAGCCTGTTGCAAATCTGTGCAAGTAAACAATGCAGGGATCCGCTGAAGCGTTTTGACTCTGATACTTCATCAGCATCAAGATTTTTCGCCGGTTACTAAATCCGGTCTTACTCAAAGCATCAATTCAGATCCGGATCTAGAATGAATCTTTAAAAAATATTTAGAAGTTTTGTCGGTAAAGACTTCGATTTTTTTAAAAAATCAAGTATTAATTATTTTAAATTGATTTTTATGTGTTTTTATATTATTTTGATATAATGATATGAAAAATAATTTAAAAAAATATTATTAATTTTTTTTTTAAAAAAAATAATAATATTTTTCTAAAAAAACACTTTAAAAAATAATTTGAATCATATTCTCAAACACTTTAATTTTTTTTTATTAATTTTATCTTTCAATATATTTGATTGATTTGAAATTATTATTTTTTTTAATTTTATTATTCAATATTGGATTAACTATGAATTAGACTTTATAATTTGTTTCGATTTATTTTTATGAAGTTATTTTAGATACATTACCTGTGTGTTTGACAAACTAACTCAAATTGATTTGAGTTGTTTTAATACGAGGTTTTGATATTTTTATAATTTTATTATTTAATATTAGTTGATTGAGAATTAATTTTTTTAATTTGTTTGATTTTTACAAGATTATCTAATTCTCATTATTCATGTTATAAATTTGACAGGTTTATCTTAATTGACCTGAGTTGATCAGTATGATTACAGAAAATATCTTTAAATATTTTTTTAATCAAATTATATTTTATAATCATCCACGTTGTCATTGAACCTGGCAAATTGCCTATATCACATTAAGTTAATCTTCACATGTTTTTTTCCACCGGAAGCATGCAACACCAAAATATTTTATACATTAAAAATAATATTTGGCCCATATAGGCATCAATTTTGACTAAGAAATGCCTGAATTTCTATGCATCAATTTTGTATGCCCTGGCAATCTGAATAAAGATTCCAGCTTCCCTGTCTATCGACATGCCTATCAATTGAACAAAAAGCATAAATATGATGAGCACAAAGTTGAAAGAAGCAACCCTCAGGTGATTTATATCATGGCTTTCAAAAGCCGACTCAATCTGTTCAGGGGATGAGTTATAAATTCATCAAAAAAGTAAGATCTTACTTGTATGGTGAAAGATAGCTTGTAGTAAAAATATTTCTGCATGTTATCTCAAACTTTTTCATCAGGTATCCTTCAGAATTGAAATTTCCGTCCAAACAAGTATATAACATGGAGAGGTCCTGCTAATGACTGCCAATTCATGTTCCCGAATGAGATTTTCACACTCTGATCTAACCCTAACTTAATGATTTCCTCACCCAGGGTTGTTTGTAGCTTTAATGACAAAACAGACAATTTTTAAATCTCACAAATCCCATTCTAATCAATAAAATCAAGCATAAAACTAATAATTTTCTTGATAGATTTATAGTAGTGTTTATAGACGATATATCGGCCTATTCAAACATCTTTCAGGAACAGGAATGGCAGTTGGCAGGTGTTACAAACCTGAGGAGCCATCAGACAGAGACTAAACTGAATAAATGTGAATTTTGGCTGGAAAGGGTGGCATTTTTAGGACACGTTATCTCTGTAGAGGGCATCTATGTAAACCTCTGGAAGATTGAAGCAGTCTTAAGATGGGGAAAGGACCAGCTATGATGACTGAAATAGGCAGCTTCCTGGGACTTGCGGGGTATTACAAGAGATTTACTGAAGGGTTTTTCTTGATAGCAAGTTCTTTGACGCAATTAACTAAAAAAAAAGAAGACATGGGAGTAGTCAAACAGTGCGGAGAACGTATAAGATCGGCCACAAAATTCCACTCGTCGCACTTTTGACTCTACCTTCTTTGCTTCGTTTTGCTAAAGGTACTCCATCCCCCCCCCCGCCCCCCCTCTCTCTCTGTAGTTCTGTGTTGGGTTGCAGTCTCCATTCTTTATTTTGAGTCTCCACTTGCATTACATGCTGCCAAACATACCTTTTTATTTGATTTTTCAAGTATTGAACTTTTCTTCTCTTTGTGAATTGGATGACAGGATAATTTGTGAAGACTGTAATGGCCGGGAGAAAACCTGGTCTAATTGCTCTATTTGATCTTGATGACACTCTCACTGCTCCAAGGAAGGTATTATTTTCTTTAAAAAAAGCAAAAAAAATAAAACTTGTCAGCGTAAAATAAGAATAAATATCAAATTAATTCAGCCATTGAAATCGAGTTTTCTTCAATTCAAATTCCAGGCAGCCACCCCAAGAATGTTAGAGTTCATCAAGGAACTCCGAAAGGTATTAATTATATTGATTTTATCATTAAAAAGAGGGATTATTCTTCTTTTGTGGAGTAGGAATGGAGAGTTAAAGAGTACTGGTAAAACTGCAGGCTGTTAAAATAGGAGTGGTGAGTGGATCTGATCTCTCTAAGATATCAGAGCAGCTTGGAAAGACAGGTTTGAGCTTACTGTGGTTTTACAGCTATCTTTCTGGAGTTAAAAGGGGAGTTAGTGATTATCGTATTTTTGGCTCTGCAGTTATTAACGACTATGATTATGTATTCTCTGAAAATGGGCTTGTTGCTCACAAAGATGGGAAGCTTATTGGCACCCAGGTATAGTTTGAGATGGAAATTTGAAACACTTGAGCTCAGTATTGGATCTGCTTCTTTTTTCCTTAAATACTAGCTGCTAACTACTTGTTAACTTGATTTTCTAAATTACTGTGTGTACTTCTCCTTCTGCAGAGCTTGAAGTCATTTGTTGGAGACGAGAAGCTCAAGGTGAGATCTTTTGTTCATTATAAAGGAATAATCTAAGATTACTTGTCTAGATATGGTGTTATTTAAAGATGAATCCATTTTAGTGGGGTTATGAAAGAGATGACTCTTAAAAGCATAAATGTCTGTAGATTAACTGTCCGAGACAGCAACAAGAACAAGAACAAGAACATCTAGGATAAATTGAATAATGCAGGGAACAGTGTCTTGACACTGAGCTTGAAGTGCTGAGACTCGTATCCCATAGAGATAATTGAAAAAAGGGATATGTTGGCATAGTAGTTATATCCATTTTTTCTCTAATAAATTTTGAATGAATCTGCAGGAAATTATAAACTTTACACTTCATTATATTGCTGACTTGGATATCCCCATAAAAAGGTGAGTGAATTCATAGCTCGAATGCCATTTTTTACCTATCCAGCTGAATGTTGCAAAGATGCGAAATGAGACCTTTTTGTTTTCCAATGACTTATTTTTTATACAAGTTTTCCGATGATCTCTGAAGGGGAACATTTATAGAATTCCGAAGCGGGATGCTTAATGTATCGCCAATTGGACGGAACTGCAGCCAAGAAGAAAGAGATGAATTTGAAAAGTATGACAAGGTAGGAAAAGACTCGGGTTAGAATTTGAACAAAAATATATTATTGGAAGCCACTGGGTTCATATTCTGGACTCTTGTATAGTTGATGTTAATGCTGAGATACCGAGCAAATTGAGTCCTCAGGTTCATAACATACGCCCGAAAATGGTATCTGTGCTGCGTGAAAAGTTCGCTGACCTCGACCTCAAATTTTCAATTGGCGGACAGATAAGCTTTGATGTAAGTGCCATTTTAACTAGCTTATGATGATTCTTGAATGCAACAATGAGAGGGCGGGATTGGAAGAGTGGCATCATATTCATTACTGGTTTGTGATGCTTGTAACAGGTTTTCCCCCAAGGCTGGGACAAGACATACTGTTTGAGATACCTTGACGAGTTCAGTGAAATTCACTTCTTTGGTGACAAAACTTACAAGGTTATCCTCTTATTATATTTCTCATCCCTGCTGGGTTTTGTTTTCGACAAATGAAAATCAACAACACTTACATTATATGTAATCACTGAACATGCGTGTTTGTTTCCTTCAAAGTAGCCTTCCTTTTGTGGGGACTTCATCTTTTATAGATTATGTTGTGCTTCAAACTTAACCTGTTAAGGGGCATCATTCCTGCTACTGCAGGGGCCTTTAATTATGAATTGTTCATTGGGTTTCTGGTGCTAATGTTAGTAATTTTGTCAAGAGAAACTTTAGCTGAGGGAAAACCATAAAGAATAAGCAAAGAATTGAGTCTGAATTTTATTATCTACAGATAATTGCTAACAGTTTAGGGATACAACTGTGTAGACTTTGTACTATTTGTAAGAATAACCAAATAACTGGTGTAAAGAGTCTGAGTTTTATTATCTAACAGATAATTGCTGACAGTTTAGAGATGCAACTCTGTGGACTTCGTGCTATTTGTAAGCTGAAGGGGCAGTCTTGCGTTATTCTTGACTGATTATGACAATTTCTGAGGATTGTACTGGAAGAGTTGCGTTGATCTGGAAAACGTTGGATTTCACTCTTAGCATCTAGTTGTATGCTCAAAGCAAAAGATTTTTGCGATTTCCCACGGCATATATCTTTTGTAGCTCTCGTTGGCATTCTATTGTCCAGATGCAATCTGAGATGTGATTCTTATTATAGCATTCTATAATTCTTCTTTATCTTGAGTTTTTGGATTTATTGGATTTTTTTATTCGAGCAGGGAGGAAACGATCATGAGATATATGAATCAGAACGAACTGTGGGCCATACAGATTGGGAGTAGGGAATTAAAGAATGGTCTAAAAGCATGCTCGCTTCAGCTATCATTACTGCATACAAATAATTAGCTGCATTTTTTTGTCACCGCGATACATCGAAATGTCATGTAAAGCAAAAAACTCCTTCCAGATGCAACTTATCTAAATGGATGATCTGATTTCCCATTTTTATTAAAGTATGCAGCTGTACTGATTGATTTCTATTTAATGGCTAATGTATCTGCAGTTACCAGCCCTGATGATACATTGAAGCAGTGTAAAGCTCTGTTCTTAGCCTGAGCTCATGGCTAATATTTTGTTTCAACTCCATGTTGTGTTTGTATTTTATCATGAGAATAAGCGCAGAATATAAATTCCCAATTGAATATATTATTCTATGAACAATTAAGACGTGATGGAGAGAGATCAATTTATCACATGTAATTTTTTACCTCAACTCCTACTCCTATTTATATGCATTTATGGGAATGTGGATTTTACCAGGAAGTAAGCTTGGAGACTGGAATGCCTTGATGGATGCTCCTTTTCCTCGTTTATCTTCGTGTTGTTGCCTATGCAAACCTAAAGTAACCAACATGGAAATCGTAATTTATTTTTTAAGCCTGCAAAAAATAGTTTCTAATCAATGTTATATATGTTTTTCATTTGTTTTTCTATGAGATGAAGGCAAATAAAGTTGAGTTTTATTTGTACCATAAACCGAAATACTATGATTAATTTTCTTTTTCCATCTTCTATAGCTGCAATGATCAACTGTGTGCTTTTCAAAGTGGTAGATGGTGCTTAATGATGATTGTACCAAAAATATCACTATATATATATAAGAAAAACCAGACATTTCAAAAGGGTATATTTGGTAATTCATTTTAAAAATAATATATAGATATAGATATAGATATAAGAATACATTAATTCTTTTTTTTTTTAAAATGAGTTAAGATACTGAAAACCATCCAAGAAAAATCGGACTTTCTTTATAAAAAAAAGGGGCGATCCAAGCACAATGCAGGCCTGGGCTCAAATTTGACGGAAGATGGTCATGTGGAATGTGGTGCAAGTATTATGGATGGTGATTCTGGTGCATTTGGAGCTGTTGGAGTTGTTCCCGGTATAAAACAGGCCAAGGAGCTTATGCACGGAGTCTCCATGATTAAATCAGCTTGAGCCCTTGGAAGTTTTTCATTCATAGAAAGAAGAGCAATAATTTTGATTGCATGCAGTGGATGTATTGGCTGATGCTTGGACAATCAGATACTTGCCAAGGCATTGATATGATGAATCAGGTGCTTCAGGGATAGCCGTTTTGTTAAACTGACTAGGTTATTTTCATGCTCAGTTCCCAGGCTGGTCCTGCCTCTGCTAGTATGAAAGTATTACGCTCTGTAATTCAGGATGGCAGTCGAAATACTACTGAAAAAGTGCCCGGATTTTACTTGTGCAAGCTGATGCCCCCATGACGGTGAGCTTGCCTAAAACATTTGGTTGTGTGTGCTCAATATTATCATTTATTCAATTCATTGTTTGTTTCTTAGGCTCCAGGAAAATCACCAAGTCTGAAAGCAATAGAAATTGCAGCAGCTTTTTCCTCCTTGTCTTTTGGGATAGGATTTCATGGAAGTTCTATGAAACGGCCCAAGGTATCGCCCTTTTTTACCCGTTTGAAATTAAACTGGAAGCATCATGTTTTCCTGATAACATTGCTTTTCAGGTTTCTGTTCTCCGCGGTACAAAACTGGAATGCAAAACTGGAATAGGCCATTTGGAAGCACTAGTTGATCTTTCGGCCAAAAATGATATAGAATCCCTGATCTCTTACCGTTATTATCAACAAATAAACAATTTTTAATACTGATATTTTCACCAGTAGAGGTGTATTTGTTACTTAATTTTTTGCTTCCATGTTGGACTCGCACAAATACACTCAAATTGCTGGACATGAATTTTATCAAACTTTATCACTAATACATTTATGAAGAAGAAAATTCTCTTCGAATGAACGACGTTCAAGTCTTGAAATCTTTAGTGGAAAATCTCAAATATTGATTATTATGATATGCCACTTCGAGTATAATTTTATGCTATTTTGAGTTACAGAAGCTATTGATAAAACAGTTTATTATGAAATATGAGAGCTGTCTTCGATAATAAACAGAGAGGACATACTCTTCCACCCACCACTGCCACATGTCGGTTGAAGAACTGGATTTGAGCACAGTTTGTGCGGCAAGGTCTCTGCTGCACAAATTTAAAATTGCAGAGACTCATTTTTAAGGCTTGAATCCTTTTCTATTAATGGATTTGCATGGCTGGAAAATTTCCGCAGCAATGCCTTGGGTTGGGGAAACAGATATCATCTCCCATTCTGGCATGGTATCCGTTGAAGAAAGTGCTGGAAGCTCTGTAAAGTAAGGGCTCCTGCCATTTCAAAAGCCATTTGCTCAAAAGAAACAGCCACCTTTCTCTGCTGGATCTGATGATCAGTTTACGCATCCAGTCCTGCTACGTGGTCATGCATTTCCGTGTATGGTTCATGAATAGCAGCATCTCAGGCTTATCAACAGGTGTTAGCAGCGTAGTGATAGTTTTCCCTGTAAAGTACTGGGAAGGAGCACGCTCAAGCTCGCATCTCATCCTGGCTACATTGAAAATCGGCCAATGAAAGTTATCCTCAAAGATTTACAGTTCCAAAACGTGCCCATGTGAACGGAGCTTACAGAACCTTCCTTGCTAATAATGGAGCCATGAGATCCTGATAATGACCGCCAATTCATGTTCTTGACACTAGCTGTTAGTTTACTGTTTATTTTTATGGTTTAAAAATGATTATTTGCATAAGTTTGATTTAAAAAAAAATATTATTTTTGTCTTTGTTTTCAGAATATTTTTATTATATTATATCAAAAAAAATTTATAAAAATAAATATTATTTCAATATATTTTTATTAGAGAAATATTTTTAATAATCACAATATCGATATAAACATGATTCTCATGTATAATATCAAATTTGGCACTGAATCATTTCTCTTTCATTTCATCAAAGTAATTAAATGGAGGAGTGTCATCATAGTTATCCATAGCTGAAAACTCTAAATTAATGGAAATATTATTTAAATTTTAAATTTAAGTAAAGAACAAATAAGAATATTATTTAATTAAAGATATTAATTTATAAAAGTTATTTATTACATGAAAGCAATTTTTCAGATCAGTTATCATGCAATTAAAATCAGTCAAAACTCATTTATGGTACGACTTTGCGTCTGTCATCAGCTTTGGTAAAACCCTCCTCTCAAGAAACCAAGCATCAATTCGAACGCGTGCAAGTCACCTAAAGAGATTGCTTCTGGCCCAAACTAGAGCATGTGGGCTTTGACTAACACATATTACAGCCCACCCATTCACAGATCCGCGTGTACGACCATAATTAAAGAAATGCTTGACGCTTAGCGTTTTTGAAAAACTGTTAAATAAATTTAATTTTAATTTCTAATTAAAAAAAAATAATTTTGATATCTGGTTTTCAAAAAATATTATTCTAATATATTTTTAAATAAAAAAATATTTTCAAAAATAAAATCGCACTTAAACAGAATATACTTCTAATACATGAAAAAAAAAAAAACATAATTAATCTCTCCACAGATCTAAACCTTTTCATTCCAAACATACCCCTAAACAATAAATTTAATTCCTAAATTCCTCCACAAGAGATCTGCCATAAATTCCACTTCTCGCGCTTTTGACTCCTCACTCTCTTTACTTCGTTTTGTTAAGGTACTCCATCTCTCTCCCTTCCTCTCTGTAATTCTGTGTTTGGTTGCAGCCTTCATTCTTTAATTTGAGTCTTCACTTATATACATGCTGCCAAACATACCTTGTAATTTGATTTTTCAAGTTTTGAGCTTTACTTCTATTTGTGAATTGGATGACAGGATAATTTGTACAGACTGTAATGGCCGTGAGAAAACCTGGTTTAATTGCTCTATTTGATGTTGATGGCACTCTCACTGCTCCAAGGAAGGTATTCACATTTTTTTTTAAAAAAAAAGGCAAAATAGAATTTAATTGTAAGCGTGAAACAAGAATAAATATCAAATTAATTCAGCCATTGAAAGGGAGTTTTCTTCAATTCAAATTCCAGGTAGCCACCCCAAGTATGTTAGAGTTCATCAAGGAGCTCCGAAAGGTATTAATTATATTGATGTTTAGCATTAAAAAAAAGGTTATTCTTTTTTTATGGAGTAGGGATGGAGAGTTAAAGAGTACTGGTAAAAATGCAGGTCGTTACTATAGGAGTGGTGGGTGGATCTGATCTCTCTAAGATATCAGAGCAGCTTGGAAAGACAGGTTTGAGCTTACTATGGTTTTAGAGCTATTTTTCTGGAGTTAAAAGGAGAGTTAGTGATTATTGTATTTTTGGCTCTGCAGTTATTAACGACTATGATTATGTATTCTCTGAGAATGGGCTTGTTGCTCACAAAGATGGGAAGCTTATTGGCACCCAGGTATAGTTTGAGATGGAAATTTGAAACACTTTAGCTCAGTATTAGATCTGCTTCTTTTTTCGTAAAATACTAGCTGCTGCTACTTGTAGCTTGATTTTCTAATTTACCGTGTATTATTTCTCCTTATCCAGAGCTTGAAGTCATTTGTTGGAGACGAGAAGCTCAAGGTGAGATCTTTTTCTCATTATACAGGAATAATCTAACATTACTTGTCTAGATAAAGTGTTATTTAATGATGAATCCATTTTAGTGGGTTGTGAAAGAGATGACTCTTAAAAACATTAATGTCTGTAGATTACCTGTCCGAGACAGCAACAAGAACAAGATCATCTAGGATAAATTGAATAATGCAGGGAACAGTGTCTTGACACTGAGCTTGCAGTGCTGAGACTCGCATCCCATAGATATAATTGAAAAAAGGGATGTGTTGGCATAGTAGTTATATCATTTTTTTTTCTAATAAGTTTTGAATGAATCTGCAGGAATTTATAAACTTTACACTTCATTATATTGCTGATTTGGATATCCCCATAAAAAGGTGAGTGGATTCATCACTCGAATATCATTTTTTCCTTATCCAGCTGAATGTTGCCAAGATGCTAAATGAGACCTTTTTGTTTTCCAATGACTTATTTTTTATATAAGTTTTCCAATGATCTCTGAAGGGGAACATTTATAGAATTCCGAAGCGGGATGATTAATGTATCACCAATTGGACGGAACTGCAGCCAAGAAGAAAGAGATGAATTTGAAAAGTATGACAAGGTAGGAAAAGACTCCGGTTAGAACTTGAACAAAAAATATTATTGGAAGCCACTGCGTTCATATTCTGGACTCTTGTATAGTTGATGTTAATGCTGAGATACCGAGCAAATTGAGTCCTCAGGTTCATAACATACGCCCGAAAATGGTATCTGTGCTGCGTGAAAAGTTCACTCACCTCAACCTCACATTTTCAATAGGTGGACAGATAAGCTTTGATGTAAGTGCCATTTTAACTAGCTTATGATGATTCTTGAATGCAACAATGAGATGGCGGGATTGGAAGAGTGGCATCATATTCATTATTGGTGTGTGATGCTTGTAACAGGTTTTCCCCCAAGGCTGGGACAAGACATACTGTTTGAGATACCTTGACGAGTTCAGTGAAATTCACTTCTTTGGTGACAAAACTTACAAGGTTACCTCTTATTATATTTCTCATCCCTTCTCGGCATTTCTCACTTTTTGTGTTTAATTAATGAAAATCAACAACACTTACATTATTTGTAGTCACTAAAAATGTGTGTTTGTTTCCTTCAAAGTATCCTTCCTTTTGTGGGGACTTCATATTTTATAGATTATGTTGTGTTTCAAACTTAACTTGTTGATGGGCATCATTCCTGCTACTGCAGGGGCCCCTAATTATGAATTGTTCATTGGGTTGCTGGTGCTAATGTTAGTCCTTTTGTTAAGAGAAACATTAACTGAGGGAAAACCATAAAGAATAACCAAAGAATTGAGTCTGAATTTTATTATCTACAGATAATTGCTGACAGTTTAGGGATGCAACTGTGTGGACTTTGTGCTATTTGTAAGCTAAAGGGGTAGTTTTGTGTTATTCTGGACTGATTATGACAATTTCTGAGGATTGTACTGGAAGAGCTGCATTGATTTGGAAAACAATGGATTTTCACTCTTAGTATCTAGCTATATCCTCAAAGCCAAATAATTTTGTGATTTCCCACGGCATATCTTTTTTTTTGCTCTCATTGGCATTCTATTGTCCAGATGCAATTTGAGATGTGATTCTTATTATAGCATTCTCTGATTCTTCTTTATCATTGAATCTTTGGATTTATTGGATTTTTTATTCGAGCAGGGAGGAAACGATCATGAGATATATGAATCAGAAAGAACTGTGGGTCATACAGGTCAGAAAAAGATTTCATCTTCAACCTTTTTACTAGCATCTCAAAGTTTCATTCTTAATATGACGCAGCATCAGAATAAAAAAAAAAGCTTAAAATATACAAAAGAAGTCATATTATTATTTTTCAATTGGGAGTAGGGAATTAAAGAATGTTCTAACAGCATGCTCGCTTTATCTATTATTACTGCATACATACAATTAGCTGCGGTTTTTTGTCCCTGCGATACATTGAAATGCGATGTAAAACAAAAAATTCCTTCCTGATGATACAAACAATTAGCTGCATTTAAATCATTTAAATGGATGGTCTTATTTCCCATTTTTATTAAAGTATGCAGCTGTATTGAATGGTTCCGATTTTAATGGCTATTTTATCTGCAGTTACCAGCCCTGATGATACTGTGGAGCAGTGTAGAGCTCTGTTCTTAGCCTGAGTTCATGGCTACTATTTTGTTTCAACTCCGTGTTGTGTTTGTATTTTATCATTAGAATAAGCGCAGAATATAAATTCCCAATTGAATATATTATTTTATGAACAATCAAGACGTGATGGTGAGAGATCAATTTATCACATGTAATTTTTTACCTCAACTCCTACTCCTATTTATATGCAATTATGAGAATGGGAATTTTACCAAGAAGGAAGCTTGGAGACTGGAATGCCTCCATGCATGCTCCTTTTCCTCGTTTATTTTCTTGTGTTGTTGCCTAAGCAAACCTAAAGTGACCGTTATGGAAATCATAGTTTATTTTTGAAGCCTGGAAAAATTAGTTTCTCATCTAGGTTCTGTATATTTTTCATTTGTTTTTCTATGAGATGAAGATAAATAAATTTAAATTTTATTTGTAACATAAACCGCAATGCCATGATTAATTTTCTTTTCCTATCTTCTATAGCTGATGATCATCTGTGTGATTCTCAAAGTGGTAGATGGTGCATATTGTTGATTTTACCAAACCATATTCCAAAAATATTCGGGCATATTTGATAATGCTTTTTTTTTAATATATATATATATATATATAAGAAAATATTGATTCATTTTTTTTTTTTATGATACTGAAAAATCCAAGAAAAATCGGACTTTTTATTAAAAAAAAAAAAGTAGCAGCTAAAACTAACCTTAAACTTGAATTAATCTTAAATATAAACCTTAAACACTACTCTAAACTCTAAAAACAAACACCGATCAAAATCTTTTGGTTTTTCTGTTCCTTATTTATCTTTTGTCTGATTTGGGTTTACTTAATAGCTAAAAAAACAAAAGATTTTGATAAGTGTTTGTTTTTAGATTCAGTGATTAATTTTAGGATTTAAAAAAATTGAATTTTTTTTCATCAATCAAGCATTGAACAAAAGGAGAAAGAAAATCGGAAAAAGAAAATAAAATACTCGAGGGAAATAAAAAGCGCCGGCATGACCGTTAAAGGAAGCTGAAGCCGCCAGGTCCATGCTACTGCAACAAATGGCCTGTGAATCAGAGTATCAAGACCCTAGATTCTTCGTGGCGGTTCACGTTGGAGCGGGATATCACGCGCCATCCAATGAAAAAGCTCTGAGGTCCGCCATGAAGCGCGCTTGTCTCGCTGCTGCTTCTATTCTTCGCAAGGTCCTCTCTTTTTTCTCTTCTCTCCATTTCCTTTATTGTTCAATCAATTCAGATACTGAAATATTTAGTTTTCTTTTTGGATCGATTTAGGGTCCTGGTGGATGTATAGATGCTGTTACGGCCGCCATTCAAGTGTTGGAGGTAACAAATTTATCTTGTTTGCTCATACTTATGGTTAATTTTAATGCAAGAACATGGAAAGAATGCTGATTTTGTTTTCTGGCCGATCCAATGGGTTGTTAATTAAATATTGAAGGTGCAAGTGCGATTTCACCAGGACTAGAATGGTTAATGGGGGCGGAGTCTAGGTTTTGCGTGTTTATTCTATCATGTTTAATTCAGGGAAACCACCCTAAATCTATGATTGAGTGGAGTTTACCTTCATAGAGGCGTATATAAATGAGAAGATGAGATAATGTTGCCTTTGTTGTTTTGTTGAAGGATGATCCAAGCACAAATGCAGGCCATGGCTCTAATTTGACGGAAGATGGTCATGTGGAATGTGATGCTAGTATTATGGATGGTGATTCTGGTGCATTTGGAGCTGTTGGGGCTGTTCCAGGTATAAAATAAGCCTTAGTTTTCATGTGGATTTCATTTTTACTCTCATGTTTCTGGTGAACTCACTGAGTATATATTTCACTACTTGTAGTCCAGGTGTCCGAAATGCCATCCATATTGCTACCTTATTGGCCAAGGAGCAAATGATGGGGTCTTCACTGTTGGGTCGAATACCTCCTATGTGATTATCCTTCCTTTTTCCTTATAACGTTCTGAATTGTTATGATGTACTGCCTCTTAAATTTTGCTCTTCTTTTTCTTCTTTTCTGTGTTCCATCTGAATGTTGTTCAAGGTGAATATTTCTACTTCCCTTAAAACTTAAGATTTCATGTATGATTAACTAGTGTTTGAAATGTGCTCATTGCTATAACATTTAAACATACTTCAATTGGTATCTTAAGTATTGAACTCGTGTTAGTTATTTGGAGGAATTTATATTCAAGTTTTGAATCAAATCCCTCTTGGTATGATAAAAATGGCATCTTGGACACACACCAAAAAGAAACAGAGATACTCCAAAAAACGAGTTCTTTGATCAATTATGTCAATCAAGGGTGTTTCATAAAAGTTAATTGTATTGTTTTTATACGAGGAAGATGGCTTACACACACTGATGCTCTTTTCTTTCTTATTTTCTCTTCATTTTTTCTAGTTTTACTAAGGCAGGTTTTATGTGCCCTTAGGTTCTTGGTTGGTGAAGGCGCACGTGTATGGGGGAAGTCCAAGGGCATTGATTTGCCAGAAATTGTGGAGGCTGAAAAGGTATGGCTTGATCCTTTAAACTGATTCTCCTTCAGAAATTTAATCTGTGCTTAATCTGTTATCTTGTTGAATATTTGCGGTTCGAAAAACAGTGGCTAGTGACATCAAGGGCAAGAGCACAATGGACAAAGTACAAAAGAATGCTTGCTAATGCCAAAGCTAAGGTTTATTATGAAGATAGACTTTGTTGTAGTGCTCAGGAGACCTCAAAAATATCAGGTATTGCATTAGTTTTGACACTAAACAAATCAATTACTTTCTCTTAAGAAGCATTAAGTCAGTCAGTGTAAATTCTTTGTTTATGAGCTACCTAGATTGTGAAGCTGATTTCTGTCCTGCCATCTTCCAATTTTGCTCGCTATGCAAAGTTTTGTATTGTTGTTTCTGACTGTCATTCTACGAAGTTAATTGGACATAATTATGTAACATTTATAAAGATAGCTTTTGTTTTGTTGGTGGCTGACAACCAGTGACATTGTATTTATCAGTATAACTTTTCTGTTTGCACCAGTATTCTTGCTTGTTTCTTTTCCCCTTTCATCCTTGTTAGAGACATTGGTAGTGCATGCCTTTTACAGGCTTTCCAAACATTACAATGTTTGATGCTAGTTGTATCGGTATTGCAGAATTAGAATTTCAATCTCATGAACCTGCAGAAGGGAATGATGGCGGGCAATCCTCTATGCCAAGCACCATGGAAGAGGACTGTATCATGGACACGGTTGGAGTTATCTGTGTTGATGCTGAAGGACACATAGCTTCTGGGGCCTCTAGTGGTGGTATAGCAATGAAGGTAATGAATAGTGTAACTCATTTTCACTGCTGTTGCTGACATATCTTGGAGGAATTACACTATTTATAAGGGGAAAACAGGTGGGTGGGCGAGTGGGACTGGCAGCAATGCATGGTTGTGGTTGTTGGGCTTCTTCAAGGGGTCCTTTTGGAGTTCCATTCATAGCTGGCTGCTGTGCTTCTGGTGCAGGTGAATACCTAATGAAAGGATTTGCAGCTAGGGAGTGCTGTGTTTCAGCATCAATGTATGATTCTCTTTTCTTGCAATATCTCCAGTTGATTTTCTATCCTAGAATTCCACGTACTTAGAATTGCTTAATACATGGAGTCTCCATGATTAAATCAGCTTGAGCCCTTGGAAGTTATTCATTTATAGAAAGGAGCAATAATTTTTATTGCATGCAATGGATGTATATGCTGATGCTTGGACAATCAGATACTTGCCAACGCATTGCTATGATAAATCAGTTGCTTCAAGGGATAGCCATTTTGTTATACTGACTAGGTTATTTTCATGCTCAGTTCCCAAGCTGGTCCTGCCTCTGCGAGTATGAAAGTATTACGCTCTGTAATTCTGGATGGCAGTCGAAATACTACTGAAAGAAGTGCTGGGATTTTACTTGTGCAAGCCGATGCCCCTATGACGGTGAGCTTGCCTAAAACATTTGGTTCTGTGTGCTTAATATTATCATTTATTCAATTCTTTGTTTGTTTCTTAGGCACCAGGAAAATCACCGAGTCTGAAAGCAATAGAAATTGCAGCAGCTTTTTCCTCCTTGTCTTTTGGGATAGGATATCATGGAAGTTCTATGAAACGGCCCAAGGTATCGCCCTTTTTTACCTGTGTGTTTGAAATTAAACCGGAAGCATAATGTTTTCCTGATAACATTGCTTTTCAGGTTTCTGTTCTCCGCGGTACAAAACTGCAATGCAAAACTGGAATAGACCATTTTGAAGCACGAGTTGATCTTTCTGCCAAAAATGTATTGTGACTGGAATTTTTATTGCTGACTCTAGACTTTCAGTTTCATTAAAAAGTAAAAGAAAATACAACCGGTGCTGCGCAGCTTGTATGTATCTTTTTCAATGGATAGATGAAGTCCAAGCAGATTGAAGAGGTGATTAATTGATGATGAAATGATATAAACGTGAACAGTACTCGTCAAAGATTTAACTTTTTTTTCAATCACTGCTATTTTTTTCTGCCCTTGCCTTCCAGATCAGTCCGTCCTTGACTATGTGTGTGGTAAAAACAGTATCCATACGCTGTTCAAGATTTCTACGGTTTAGATGAGTTAGAAAAACGAAAGACATGGTTTTGTATCACCAAGTTATATGCAATCTACTCTGCGAATGAACTAGGAATTAAGATTTGACAAGAGCTTAGGGTTCTGGGGGAGGGGTTCACTTCACATGTCGAGGGAAAAGAGCGGGATCAAAAGTAGTGACTGGGACGAGGAAATGGACGAGAAGCTGTGAAAGTCCAAGAAACCTCGACGTTGTGTTTTGAGTTTGTGGCGGCCTGGTGTGAAAAATAATAGCAAAGTTTTGGGGGTTGAGCAGACTGGCGGCTGACTGTTGCTGAAGATTGTTGACAGTGGAATTCGAACCTGCACCCTTCCTGACTAGAACCTGTATGCCTCTTTGGACCAACTCCGGCCACCTCAAAAAGAAAGTCTCTAGGAGTGACCAAGGGGTAAAGAACAAAATATGGTGGCTAAAAGATACCCATACACACCTCTCGCGCATTTTATTAACTGCATTTATTATCAACAAATAAACAATTATTAACACTAATATTTTTACTAGTAGAGTTGTATTTGTTATGAAATTTTACGCTTCCATGATGGAATCACACGGATACACTCAAATTGCTGGACATGAATTTAATCAAAATCAAACTTCATCACTAATACATTTATGAAGAAGAAAAATCTCTTCGAATGAACGACGTTCCAGTCTTGAAATCTTTGGTGAACAATCTCAAATATTGATTTTTATGATATGCCACTTCGGGTATGATTTAATGCTAGAATCTATTGATAAAACAATTTATTATGAAATATGAGAGCTGTCTTAGATAATCAACAGAGAGGACATACCCTTCCACCCACCACTGCCATGTGACGGTTGAAGCGCTGGATCTGAACACAGTTTGTGCGGCAAGGTCTGCTACAAAAATTTAAAATTGCAGGGATTCATTTTTGAAGGCGTGAATCCTTTTCTAGTAATGGAGCTGCATGGCTGGAAAATTTAAAATCATTCTTAATAGCAACAGATATGAAATTAATACACTGTTGGAAGTTCCTGTTAGATTCTGATGTCTCATTTCCTGTTTACCGCCTTCTTCTAGAAACCAAAATGTTGTCAGACTATCACACGATACTTCAAGACATGTTCTTTATGAGGATATGTCTATCAAAACTTTATAAAACATAAACATTTGATCAACGTTACTTGTGCTATTTCCTCTCCTTTCAGTGTATTTCTGTACAATTTATGCCAGTGGAGCATGCAAATTGCAATACTTTCTCCAGTATTTATTCCCTGCCCAATTATTTTTTTCATTACCTGGTTCACATAAGGCAATTTTCATATTGCTAATGTTCCTTCACTGACTTGGTTTTCATCTGAGGAATCCAAGGACTGCGTTTTGGGTTTAGTCATAACACGAGAAAATCCATATCCAAGAGAACTTCCACTAGTTTCACATAGCTGCAAGGGAACGTAAACTTCCACATGTCAAACTATTTCCACGAAAAGCGGGGTTTTAACTTCTACAATGATGAATTGTGCTGATGACTGGAATTTAAAAAATTAGTTAATTAATAAATTAAACAGCTTTGATTACCTCAGTAAGCTCAGACAAGTGGCGGGATCTGAATTCGTTGATGGTGGCTGCAATCTCTGACATGGGCAGTTTAGCCTAGATGGAAGAGTAAAACCCAAATGAAAAAAACAAAAAAAAAAACCTTATGAATGTTAACGGGGAGCTGTGGCCAAATGAGTACAACTATATGATCATCGCGATGCCAGAATTGCTTTGTAATATTTGTTGACTAGCAGCCTTGTACAAACCATCTTTTTGTTGCAATTGGGCCAATTCATGCAATCAGATTCTAAGTTTCAGATATTTCAATATATAACTCGTATGAATGGAAATTAAAATAAAGACAATTCAACAGTCTTGTTTGGACAGCAAAACTGGTATCTTAGCTCCAGATGGTTTTGAAATAGAGAAAACATAGAATTTCCAGTGGTTCAGCACTTCAAGATAACAGTGACAAGAGCAAGTGACATGCAACTCAAAAAGCAAGCTGTTACCTGTGCAAGAACAGCAGCAGCCAACTGAAGACTTGGTTCCAGAGTCTCAGGGACAACCTGTAAGAATTAGTTGTTAACAGGGTGTGATTAAGTTGTTTTATAAATCGAAGGAAACTCAATAAAAAGCGATATCAGAAGTTTTATAGAATATTACAGCTGAAGCGCCAGCCTTCTCCAAATTAAGGCCATGATCAACATCATGAGCACGGACGAATGTCTTCACGTTGGGAAAGTACTTGCTCAGAGCCCAGACAGTTCTATAATTTGCACCAGGTGTATCTAGAGTTATTGCTGCAGCACATGCTCTTTCAGCACCAACTTTATGGAGGACCTAGCCACACAATACAAAATACAGTCAAATGACGAAACCACTACATAAGTAGCCCATGATGCATTTAACTTTACCTCACGACTCCCAGCATCTCCAAAATACACAGGAAGATCCAGGGCACGGCCTGCTGCCACTCTATCACTGAAAAAAGTAGACTTTCAACAACCAAGATACTTGCAACATCTCTCCATTCATGGTGTGAAAAAAAATATCCAAACAATAATATGATCATATCCTGGCATAAACAAAGTAATAAGAGAGGGAATATATTTCCATTATTTTCTGAGTAGCATTAGTTCAACATGATTTTGCAGCATGCCAAGAAACACAATAAACACTGTGGCTGATATCTAAATCCAAGTAGCAAAATGGGAGCTAGGACCAACTTTTTAATTTATATTGAAGCCTTTGATAAAGATATGCTGTTTTGAAAGAAACCAAGTGATAATTTGTAGGTGGAAAGAAAAAACAGAAAATATTGTAGACAAAAATACTACTTCAATAGGGTGAATAGGCATTGAACCAAAAACACACATTCTGATATAACACCAGAAAATTTGCAGGCAGTCTTTCTCAATCTTTAGCTTACCTCCTCACATCAAGAGCAACAAATGGAATTAATCGTTCTGAGAGAAGCTGAGCTATGATCTGGAAAACCCAAATGAATGTCATGATCATTTACATTAAGATCTAGAAAACTTCATAATATTAGCCACTTTAAGAAATACAACAAATCAAATAAGACATGTATCAACCTGGCCAACACGTCCAAATCCACAAATAATAATATGATCCTGCAAATCATCTGTCTGTAAACAAAATCAAACCAAGAGAAAGATTAATCACTAAATGTTCTGTATAGTTGTCAAGCAAACATATCATCACAAACATCTAATCTTACACAGCTGAGAAAATATAACTATTGGGTGGTTGCTATATCAGTATCAAGAAAATATTCAGTGACATTTCCTGAATAATGGGGAGGATAGTGATGGGAAATGATGTTTAAAAGAACTCGATATGCAACAAGAAGAAAAAAAACCTGGGGTGCCAATGGACTACAAAGAATAAAAGTTTTCCTTGTTGGATGGGATGTAGCTATTTGTTTCCTAATGGTTATGGAGATAAATGAATGGCCTGATTTTGCAAAAGCATTTACACCATGACTATGCAGTCTCAGTAGCATAAAAATGATGTCATACAAATATGATCAAGAGAATGAAATTACAGCAAAAAAACAAGCCACAGTTTTGCCACTTGTAATATTTTTTATAAAACTCGAGTAGAAAATTCCAGGAAATTTAAAGCATAGCATAGTTATAAAACCTGGTCCAAGGCTCAATGGTGGGTGAGGCAGGTTGACCTATGGGTCGGCGGGTCAACCCAATCTTGGACTTTTTAAAAAAAACAGAAGAAGAAGCCTGAAACAATGTTGTTTTTGTAATAAAAAAAAAGACCAGGTTTTTCTATTGACCCAGACCGGGCCAGGCCCTAGATTGGAAGGTCACTGGGTTTACCAGCCAAGCCACATCTTATAACTAGGATTTAAAGGCAAAACAAACAGGTTCTGACCAGGGTATGCAAGGGGAAAATGGATGTTTTAAAAGCACATCTACAAAATCCATGCTTTGCAGTTATGCAATTGAGAGGTTGCTTATTTTCATTATTTATGAAAATAAGGATGTTTGTCAAATGATAAGGATATTTCAATAGTTTATATGAAACCTCCCATGTTTCACAATTAATCGTATCTATCTACTTGTGACTGTTAGAGAATAATATAAATCATATTTTGGAATCTTACCTAGCAGCTTAAACTTTTAGATGAGATGCTTTCTTAACATGATATTAAAGCCTTGTTGACCTAGCGGTCAACAATTTCACCACCTTCTATTTAATAAAAAATAAGCATCAAGTAGTGTAGACCTTTGTGCAAGTTTCAAGCCCAAAATGCTTTCACTTGAGAGGGTGTGTTGGAGAATAATATAAATAATATCTTGGGACCTCACCTAACAGCTTAAACTTTTAAGTTAAATGATTCCTTGATGGTAACTCAGTCACCTTGCAACGAAGTATCAAGCTCAATAAACTACCAATAGCAAGGTAAAGGCTAAAACTGATTTTTCACAATATTGGCTATCAATTCATATGTTAGTGACCTTACCTCGCTCTCAACTGGCAACAAACTACGAACATCATGTTGCTCAAAGCGAGAGGCTATTAACTGGCCACCAGCAGCTAGCCATGGTGTAATGGCCATTGAGATCCCCACCACAAGAAACAATAAAGACGATAACTGAGGAGACATTATACCCTGCAGATGACAATAAATAGTTAGCACTTGTACAGGAAACATGCTTTTTATTATTAATACTACTTTCAGTTACAAAATAATCAGAGAAAAAAATTGTATTTCCGTATCTCAGTTTAATTAGTGAAAATTATTGAGTCATTATATTTTCCCTATCAAATATCATGACTGATATATTTTCCATATCTTAATATCTTTTTTAAATGTAACAAAGAAATTTTGAGACAATAACAAACACATAGAAGACCAGCTAGTGGACTTTGTATAAAACACTACAATACCTTGTTGAATTAATGCTGACAAACACATTAAAATTTTAAGCAACATTAAAAAATTTAGTAATTAGGAAAGGATACCTGATTAACAGCTTCACCAAATGCTACAAATGCGAATTCTCCACCTGGAGCAAGAAGAAGTCCAACCCTAATTGCAGATATAATTGAAACACCAAAAACCCTGCCAACTAAAGTAACCAACGCAGTCTTGCCACCAATTAAAAGTGCTAATGATCCCATAATGACAGGAAAATTTGAAACCAGAAGTTTTGGGTCAATAGACATTCCAACCTGAGAACACAAAAGGACAGGTGTTAACAGCCTAACAGGTAATGATTGAGATCAACTTAGTTGAATCATCAAAGTACTAAAAATCAAGCAAGTTCAACATCAGCATATCATCAGTCTAATAACAGAAGCAATGCTATAAGTTGTATAAAAATAAAGTAAAAAAAAACATTTGAAGAATGTACTTTCAGAGGTGGCCTGTTCTTCCAGTACAAAGAAGATTTCACATATAATCCTTTTTTTGTTATAAAAGGACCATATTGGCTTATAAAAAAAATTAAAACGAGAACTACATATAGTAAAAAAACAGATCTTAAACAAGACTGCATTTTTTTAAACACCTACCGTCATGAAAAAAAGACCCAATAGAAGCCCGCGATACGGGGCAATATCTGATTCAACCTGCAAGGAGAATTCAGTTTCTGCAAGAAGCAAACCAGCCAGAAATGCCCCCAATGCCATGGAAAGTCCAGCCTGCACTAGGAAAAAGATAATGGAACAAATTCATTAACAGTGGCGACAGTAGTAACAGTGAGATTAAATAAAACATGTTCAAACAATCTCTAAGAAGCATTTTCGTACCCTGGCTGTAAGGAGACTGGTACCCAGAATAACAAGAAGTGTATTGGCTGAAAATATCTCTGCATTTTGATTTTCTGCAATTTGTTTATAAATCGGCCGAAGCAGCTGCCAAAATCACAGAAAGGGAATGTCAGCACACTGTTCAGATGACACCATGCATTGCCACCACAAGTCAATGCCAGCTTGTATAAAAAGAATTCCCAAAAATTCCAATCAAGACTGTAGAAATGGAAAGTTCAAGATATAACTTGCATCAAAAGGAGAAATGCCATTATCTAGAAAATATAAGACTTGCCAATCTTCCACCAGCAATTATCGCTGTGATGGCAACTGCTGCCTTGACAGCAGCCATTCCAAGAGCTTCAGCAATTGCTTGAAAACCAACCTGGAAAGCAGCAGATCATATCGCTTATAATACCAACATAGGAGGCAACACCAGCAGGAATGGCAATATCAGAAAATGCAATTTCATATTCTACAAGAAATAGAAGATAGATTTGCATTTTTTATGGTTGCTATTGAAAGAAAAGAAACACAGAAATCATGCATTCAGAACTCCAGATCCTGCCTTTATTATCTCCAAAATATCCTGTGTGACTCACACTGAAAAAACATCACAATAACAAACTTTTTATTCATTGAGCAGCCCACTAGTATCCAAATGGAATTATGAACAGGCATGCTGCATTTGGCTTCCTTTCTGTTTTTCTGTAAATCTTTCCTTTCTGTTTTTCTGTAAATCTTACAAGACCTATTTTATGTTTCTTACCAAGTCATTGTAAAATGCGCACATAAAGCTTGAGATTTTGCTTCGCATGATATTGATGTTTGTACTTTTGCATATCATAGCTAGGAACAATTTTCTGCTTCTCTCGCAGTCTTATCCTCTGTTCTTTTGTTAGGTATTATTGTTTCTCAGCAAACAATGTGCCTTAAACAAGTGTTTTACGAATAGTTGGAAGGGCTAAAAAATCCTACTGTCTTGTAGTTTCTATTTCTCAGATGCTGATTTCACCATAGAAGATGTCTTATCCACCTTGTCATAACTGGAACATCTCTTCCATCAAATGAAATCTTGATTTATCAATAAAACTCATTCTTGTTTTCCACGGAATTCAGAGAGTTTCAGCGATTTGTTAGCAGTCATCAAACAGTGTATTTTATTATGATTTATCATAAGTATTGCATTGGGATCACTGTAAATCTGTACCTGCTACATTTTTTGAGGTATTTAACTAAGTAACTTCGCAACATGGATAATTCCATCTGATCATTCTACAGTCATTTATCAAGAAACAAATAGACAAATTGACTCCATTTGGGATACAGACTGATATGCAGTGCAGCATTTGTGTCACTTCAACCAATAAATTAATTGAATTAATACTTAGCTTCCAAGAAGGTTGCTCATTATAAGTCATTGATTATGACCCATAGAATAGCAGAAATATTTGCAAGTTTCTTTGACTTTCAAAGCAAAACAAAATCAAAAGCTCACTGCTATATCAACATATAAACAAACAAGTACTGAAATTTACCCCTCCTTTGGATGAATTTGGTGAAATAAGGGGTATGAGTATTAGCAACACCACAACAGCCAAATCCTGAAAAGAATAGATAAGATCAAAGATTCCACTGCAACAACATGACTGCATAGCATGAACATGGATTAAAAGATATCTCAAAGAAATTACATGGAGAAAATTCTACCCCACAAAAGATTGGGAAATTACATGATTACAGGTGTAACTTTTACAGCGCACGACGGTCAAATTATAGTCTCATCTTAAATATTATTATGAGACGAATGCATATGACATTCATACAAGAAAGTGAGAGCATAGAGAACCAGTCCAATGGCAAAGCATGACCATCAAGAAAAGAAAAATGCCAATAATAAGACAATCTTTTTCATTTCTTTTTTGGGAACTGTGGAGTAACCTGGAATAGTAGGACAGAGAACGTAGCACGTCCATGACGTGATGTGCTCTCACCTCGCTCCTGCAACACCTGCAATTAAGACCGCCATCTATCAGTTCTCTTGTCCATCAAAATAAGTATTTGGAGATTTCACAGACAGGCCCATGGAAGAAATGAGCCTTGATCAGAAGCGCATTTTCAGTGAGAGGAGTCTCGCACAATTACAAGTGTGCGATTATAATATTGACAGATTACATCCAAAACATGACTTGAGTAAGAAACAAAAATGTAAGATATGCAATCAAAATGCTGAGATTTTAGATGTTCATATATACAGTTGGTGTTAGTTTAAATTCACTACTTTGCTGGGTAACAACCTTGTGGACACTAGATAATATAGAAGGCTAAAATATTTGGTCTAGGAATCTTGAAGATGATCAGGAAAATTATTTTTCAGAAATTAGGGGGTCCTAGTTTGAGAAAGCTGAAATGCTTAAATTTAAAGAAAAATCTGCAAATTTCAGCTACCTGTAAAACAACAGCAGTAGAAGATAGTGCCAGGCCATTTCCAATGACAATTGAAGCAGGACCAGGCAGCCCCGAAACAAAATGTGCAACCAAGCCAACAACCACTGCTGTCACCAGGACCTGCATCATGCACAACGAAAATGGAAGATAACAAACATATAAATAGAAAGCTCTGAGCAAAGATGGATTGAGAAAATGAAAAAAGTTGGGGAGGGAGGGGGGTTCCAAGTACCTGAGCAGAGCCTAATCCAAAAACATATTTCTTCATGGAACTAAGCCTTTCAACAGAGAGCTATAAAAGACAGGATTGCTTTAGCATCAGTTTTTTCAATTAGGATGAATCTTAAATTCAAGCCACATAATCCAGATGTAAAGGCTCCACCTCAAGGCCAATATTGAATAGCAAGAAAACAACTCCAAATTCAGCAATCGCCTTTGTACCATGCACGTGACGGATGATAGAGAGACCATAAGGGCCAATCAAGATGCCAGCAGCCAAGTATCCAAGGACAGGACTGCCTGGAATTGCAGATCGGAACACAATCAGTGAAACAAGATCATACAAATTTCCAATTTCGTTTCGGAAAACAACAAGCTGACATAAATATAGATAATGGTCAGATGGAGAACTGGCAAACAACAACAATCAATACACAATTATATGGACTAACTTCAGGAAAGCATAATTGATTATATGGTGGGGAAAATGCCTAAAAGAACTACTAAGGAAATAATAATAATAAAACAGAAGTTCTTAGAAATTTCACATTGGAACTCTAAAAGCATGTGCAAAGGTACAAGCTTATTTATCCACTAAATACATTGATGTCACCTCCAGGAATTTTCTGAAATATAGGCACAAAAATAACACTAGCAAGCAGCAACCACAAGACATCAAAGAGAGATGCTTCCTCTTCGTTCATCTATCAAAACAAGGAAACAGGTTAGGAAGTAATTTATACATGCTTGACTTCAGATCCAAAGCAGAAGTGAAGGGTGGTATGAACTTATGCCTCTTGATGAGGAAGCATTGCAATTAGTTTTTTGACTCTCTTTGGGATTTTCTGAATATGTCGAATCAGAGGCTTTGCATTTGATGAAACTTCTTCAATGCTAGTAATGACAATATCTGATTGTTCTTCGGTGCTAGTAGTGACAATATCTGATTGTTGAAGCACCTGGGTACTCTTTTCCGCTCGATTAGAGTAGAAGGCAAATCTGTGCACAGTTCAGTACACTCTGATAAATACACTACATGTAAGAGTCTATTAACAGAAGCAGATAGTGAGACATGAACCTATTGAAATAGCCTTCAGAAACCTCTAGATCATCATCACCAAGATGTAGTTCATTTCTCTACTGGAAGTTGCAATAAAGCAAAATGCAATAGATGCCAAGAAAGGCCTTGATAAGGAATCGAATTTTCATGACATTTTGTGATTACCTCTGCTGACGCACCTTTATGATCTCATTTTATTTATAACCTGAAAATATTTTTAGTATCTTACATTCATTGAAACAGGTTACATGTGTCTTAAAGGAGGACTATTAGCAGGGATGAAAATACCATTTAAGGGCAACAGTAATACATACCCTGTTCCAAACAGCAATAGGCCAAGAACAAGTTGGGGCAATTGCTTTCTTGCAGACTCCATGAGGCCCTGAAAAACTGATGCTGCTGTCACCTCTGTCTCATCCCCACTGAAAGAGAAGAAGGATGCAGAAAAGAAACGAGAAGATTTCATCAACAATGCCTTGGGAGCGCTGAGAGGTGAAGATGAACTCTCCCAGATCAAGTCCTTCTGTATTTCCTGCTTTTTTGATTGATCGCCACTTTTTGGCTTTTCAGCTTCTGCTTCATTATCTTTATTAGAGTCCAAGCTCCACTTTCCATGCTCACGGTCACTAGAATCATCGGATAGATATAGTTCTTCAGAACTCTGGCTGGTTTTATCAGATAGTCTATCTATTGAAGGCTCACCAACTAAAACATCACCATTTACAGTCATATCTCTTTCTTTCTCAGCATCAGAAGCACTTCCTCCACCTATCTTCTGCTCCTCGATTACAGCCTCATCACCAGATACATACCCCCGGGCTGTTTCCTGGATATCAACACGAGAACTAGCTAGAGATTTCTCTGCTTTTTTCAATGCAATTTCTGCATCATTCACTCGTTGAGTAGCCTCAAGTTCAAAGGCAACAGCTTGCTCAGCTAGAAGCATAATGTTTGCAACATCCTCCTCTGCTTTCAAAGCATTCATTTGTGCTTTCTCAGCTTTCTCATTCAACACACCTACTTCATTTTGCAATTCTTCCTTTTTACTTTGCAAGCGCCTCAACTCTGCTTCACAATTTGCCAAATTTGTCTGACAGTCCCTAATATCATTCTGAGCAGCCAAAACTGTCTCATAATCTTCCTTACCATCATTTTCCACATCACTCTCTCCGGAACCCTCCAATGAATCATCCCTTTCTTTCATAGCTTTTAATGACTCCACTGCCACCTTAAGCCTTGCCTCAGCCAACGAAAGAGCCATTGTTGCCTTTCGAACATCTTCTTTAGCAACACCCTCCTCGTTCACAATATCCTGAATCATATCAAGTGTTGAGTTAACATCTTTCCAAGCACTTGCAGCCTCATCTTGCAAAGCTATTGCAGTTTCTGATATACTCTGTGCTTTTTCCTCAAACATCGTACTATTAAGCCGTGCAACTTCCAAATCCCTCGTCGCTTTGTGTAACAATTCCTTCAACTCATCCAAATTCTGCGCCTCCACCGCCACCCCAGTCTCCACTTCTTTTTCTCCTCTTCCATCCTCCTCACCAAAGCCACTACTAGACCCTGCTCTCAAGCTCTCATCGTTACCCTCTCCATTGTCTACATTTCTACCATTCCCATCAATATATGCTAAGGAATCATTACCTTGACACCGCAGCTTAACACTTCTCGATCCCTTATATCCATCAATAAAATTGCAAAACAAAGGATTACTTGAATACCCACCAACACGCAAGCGACTATGAATTCCACGATCACCACCATATGCGAGAACACTGTTCTTTAATTTCTTTGAAGGTCTTTCTCTCGAAACAATCTTCAAATCAACAACATTATACCCATAACTTCTATATTTAATTCTCGAATGTAACCCATTGGTAACCCTATAATCAGTACCTTGTGTGCTGCAAAATGCGTTTGTTTGCTGAAAATTACACGTGAACTCCATGCCCTATTGCAAAACAGATAATCACCCTCGCTTAAGCATTTAATCAAACACCTACAATCAATCAGTAAAAAAAACAAGAAGGAATAAAATTAGGAGCAAAAACCCACCAGTGCATACAAATAAAAATAAAGAGAAAATGAAACTAACCGATCACGAGGACTCAAAGCTATGAGAAAATCAATGGCGGAGTTTGTTAAGGTACAAAATGACACGGCAACCCTGCCTCATAAACAAAATCAACTTGTGGGTTGTTTCTTTTATTTATTTAATCAAGAAAGGCAGAAACGAGGGAGGGAGAGGACTTCGAAAGAAATGTCGACAGGTAGTAATATAGTAGTGGAGCTCACCTCTGAATTTTTCTTTCTTTTCTTTGTTTGGAAAGTGAGAAAATAAAAAGAAAAATATTTGGAAGGGGCAGGAAATTCAGTTATTGGTGTATTATTGTTATTATTTTGTTTCTTTGTATTAGGTTGGTCATACACACGTCAGCTGGGCTTTGATACTCTCACTGGCTACTGGATATTCTTTATGAATATGTTAGTTTTTTAGTCAGACACTGGTTTGAAACGATATTACATCTTAATCCTCTTTCTTTGAAACATATTAAGTCAGTCCCTTGACTTTTTATTTGTCAACTAGGAAGATATTAATTTATATATATATATATAAACAAATTAATATCAAATTCATGCTGAAGTGTCATGTTATTTTAATTTAATTTATTTAAAAAGAATATCATCCAAAAACATCATAGGAAAATTCTTAGAGAAAAAACAATATAATAGAAATAAAAAAAAAATCAGACAGCATTCAGCAAGAGTTTAGGAACTAAGTTAAATAGATTTTCAGACATGAAGAAGTAATTTATAATTGCGTTCAAAACCTAGGGACTAAGAAATAATCTGCACTCAGGGTTTTTTCTTCTGGTAATTTAATAGCAATTATTTTTTATTTAGAAATATATTAAAATAATATATTTTTATTTTTAAAATGTGTTTTTAATAATATTATATCAGAAAATATTTTTAAAAAAAGTACAAAAATTATAATTTTATTATTTCCGTGATTTAATATAAAATAAATTTTTAGATTTTTGAAAACCATTATATTATGGATATTATTATTTAATATTTTAGTTATAATCGTTTGATTCACTTGTGTAATTATGATAATTATATTATTTTTTCTGATAACAATAATATTAATAATTGAAATCCAACATAATTCTGTTCTTCGATCCACACTTTCAAGAGAGCTGGCTGGAGGAGGAGTTTTTCACCTGGATCCTGTTGCCAGGAGCATTAAATTGCAAGAGAAGGACTTTGTAAATACTGGTGCAATTCAATATCTTGTAAAAAGGCATCGGCAACACAGATAGTCAAATCCAAAAACAAACTTTGAACACATTCCGGCAATAATATTCAACAACATGAAAACTCAAAGCAGTTCTGGCAACTCGAAAAGATGGCAATGCAAGAAAACATGATGTGCTTTGTTTAAGATCGCTCAGCTGACTTTCCCTCCTCCCCGGCACCTCCTTCCTCCGGGTTTGACTCGGCCAGTTCAGGAGGCGGTGTGGAATTTGATCTCCTGTGTGCAGCTGATGCAAGGACATGGCTGTAGGTTCCCTTCTCCATGAAGAGCTGGGCGAAGTGGACCTTGCAGTAGAGGACTCCATCAAGAGCAGCATAAGAAGAGTGTGTGAGTGGACATCCACCGTGAGCACACCTGAAACATGGCTTGTGGTAACATTCTCCCTCCATAGTAACCTATGTCATCAGTGGTTATAGCACATATGTCCTTATTCCAGATTATCAAAAGCATGACTATAAAATAACAGAGAATTGAAAACATTTATAAGATAGATCCATCTACAACAGAAAAACTGTGCTAAGAATATGTTCATTGTTTTTCTGATAAATGCAGGGGTATAAATTGCACACAGATCTTTAGGCCCTGATGAATTTATTTAAGTTTAGATCTGAAAACAAACCTTCTCCAGTGGATACACTGTTTTGCCGCAAGTGGAGCATTTGTCTTGGGTTCCACAGAACATTGAAGATAGCTTGCTGGGGGTCCTAGACTGTAAAAATTCACAGAAATTATAGAGTTATTACAAGTCAATGAAGAAAATGATAAAATCTGAAAGATGGAATGGGTTTTGAAATATCCTAGAAAATATCATTCATCAGGATGGTTTCCCAATTCCACCATAAACCACTTTGTGGGACATCTAAACACACGCTAAGCACTTAAAATGGAGGTTGTGGATATTGTACCAGGTCATGAGTCCTCTCAGGCTTCCCTGCAAGAAAATGTCATCAAATTGCTAGTGTGTATGGGAAAAAATTAATCAAACAATGGCATCCCATTGAAACAGCACTGTAAGAGAATTGGAGAGAGGACACGTAAGAAAATCACCTTTCTGAAAATTCTTGCTGAAATCCCCACCCTCCTTGAAAAGCTGCTCAAAATGAGTCTTGCAATAGAGGACTCCATCCATGGATGAGTAGTTGCTCATCTGCCATGCACAGAATTAATTCATGTTCCAAAAATAAATAAATTATTTTCAATCGCGGAATATCATTTGTCACAACTCCGAAGCCGAAAATAATAATTTAAAGCAACAAATTACTAATCCGTGAATTGGAAATTCCACCAATGTTGAGTGCTGGCTTGCTTTTTTCCAAACCCAGCTGATAAATCTTGCTTGGAGACATGAATATTAATACAAAATGTTTTAGCCATGCCTTTAGCCTTGAATGGAAACCCTTAATGCACAATTGTTTAAGATAAATATAAACTCCCATTTAAATAGCACTAAGATTATAAAGAAAAAAAATATAAAAAGAAAGAACAGGAACAGGAAGCAGAACACAGCTGAAGGAAGAGGAAAACGTACCACAAGAGTTCCTTTGCAATGGCTGCATTTGAAGCAGGATTTATGATAAGGCACTCCTTCAAGAGACATCATATCAACAACATAAACAGTCTTATCACAAGCCTTGCACTTATCCAGGGTTCCTGTGAATGCCATTTCTCTTTCTTCTTATTCCTCCTTCCCTGTAATGATCCTGGAACTCGGGAAATACTTCTGTGTTCAAGTTGTCCGAGGATCTAAGAGATGTCCGAACAATGAAAAGCTCCCCGGGGTTGTTCTTCGCTCCCTCCGCAGACACATGGAAATCAAACAAAGAAGTCTTTCTCTTGTCAAAACAAAACTAATTTATATCAAGATCGTCACAAATTATTGGCTTGTCTTGCAATGGTGCAAATTGCTTTGGATCGACCTGTATGAAGCTGACACGTGATTGGAGATCCCAAACATCTGTGAGGTAAAATTAGAATGTTAATCATCTAATTGTGGGTGTAAACTTGTTGGATTGGAGTGAAAAAAGGTCTGGTGCTCTGACTTTTTCTAGGGAAGAACGGTGGGGGAGGCAAAACGGGGGGGAAGAAAACTATAATCAAGAAAATGAAAAAACAACTGTCATTGCTACTTGACATGATTGCTGCTGTTGATTTATTTCTTAAGTTAAGGATTAGGATATACTATCAGCTGTCTAAAAAGGTACCCACCAACCCAACCCAGACTGTTTAATGGTGTGCCAGCCATGTCGTGCCCATCATGGGAGCCCATGTATGATTAGGTAGTGTTATCGCGGGGAATTATTTTATCTAAAATTATAAGATATTGATATAATTTATATTATTATATAATATTATCTCATAAATAAAAGATATATGAGCTTGAAGTTTATATATTATATTTAATTTTTATTAAATAAAATAAAAATTGTGAGATTTAAACACATTATTAGACTAACAAGATTTTGATAATTTATTAAATAATTATTTTATCTGAAACCTAAAAAAAAATGTTTTAGACTATAATAGTTTAGTCTTTTACCATCACAGGTGTCATACTTTTACTAGCATGAAATCACGTGTAGTGGGGTCAACTCATCTTTATCTTTCTCGGTCTAAGTTTAAGCACTGGTCGGGTGTTAACGATTGTATTTTTAAAAGCGTTTTTGAAAAAATTAAAATATTTTTATTTTTATTTATATTTTTAATTAAAAAGATAATATTTTTATATTATTTTGATAGGTTAATATTAAAAAATAATTTTTAAAAAATAATATATTATTTTAATATATTTATAAATAAAAATCTTTTAAAAACAGACTAATTTTGTAATTTAGTTTACCCTCTTTTCTTACGCCACGTCCACGGTGATACGTGACATGCAGCCCCGTGAAGCCCATGTACTTCTAGCTCGTACCCACCATCAGCATATTTTAGTTTTTGTGTGTGTTTTATTATTGTTATTATTATCATATATCATTTTTTTATTTAAAAATATATTAAATTATATTTATAATTATTTTGATATTAGCATATGAAATTATTGAAAAGTACTTAAAAATATTATTTTTATATTTTTACAAGTAAAAAATATAACTATCATACACTCGAAAAACTCTTATGAGTGCATGCAATAAAAATAGAAATTACTAAAGAGGGTTATAGTATGCATTCCGGTACCTTCATCAGTGGAAAGTAGCTTGTTTCACGAAAAATAAATTATTTTTTCATGTCATAAAAATTAAATTGCAAAATATTTTTTAATTCAATGTTTGGTTATACCATGGAAAATAAAATAAAAAGTCACTTCTTAATGTTTTTTTAAGATAGAACATTCAATATAATTATTTGACCACTTATAAAAAAAATAGTGGGATACAAGAGGGGTAACGGTGGGGGAAAAAATACGATATCATCTATGAGATGTAATTGAACATATAATATAAATATCTTAAATATAATATTATAGTCAAGTATCCTTTTTGTGTTTGAAATTTCAATTTTATTTCAATATTTATATGATTTAAAAATATATAATTATTGTATGATATAACTTGTTTTTAATATATCCTAATGTAATATATCAGTAATCAATTATTTTTTAATAATATTATACTTTAGAGTATTTTATTAACAACGAGGCGTTACACCATTTTAATTTTTGAGTCTTTATATAAATTGATTTTTAATTTTTTCCATATAAAACCTATATTTTTAATTTAAAAAATTAATTTCGTTTATATATAAAAATAAATAAATAAGAAAACATGCTTTCAGCCAATCATGCGTGAGCAGTTGACACCACCTTCTAGAATACTCCGGACCTCGATATCAAGGAGTTGATTCCCTTGACTTTAAAATTTTATACATCAAAATGCTCTCTCATCGCCCACTTGTCGCTCTGCATGGTAAACGAAGAGGTGTTGAGAAGAGTTCAGGGAAAGACGATGAATCTTCTAGCCAGATGGAGCAGGAGATGTTCAATGTAAACTTCTCGCTCGGTGCAAGAATGTCTCCCGCTGAAGTACTGCCCCTGACACCGAGAGAGTACAGCGTCAAATTTATCAATTAAACATGTCATTTAAAATTTTAATTCATGATGTAATATTTTAAAATATGATTTATATTATTTTAAATTTTAATTTATGATGTAATATTTTAAAATATTATTTATATTATTCTTTAATAAAAAATTTTAAATAAAAATTATTTAACCTTAAAACTTACATAGATACACAGTATCTAAGAATATCTCCAACTAGCAAGACATATAAGAAGGCAAACTTAAAAAATTATTATTTGGCTTTTTATTTTTACTTGTATCTACTCCAACCAATAAGCTTTTTAATCTCAAAATGACTCTTCTCATCTTCAACCAATAAAACAAAACATAAAATAAATAAAAATATTTGTTGCTTTCTCCTCCCTTGCAATCTGCTCAGCTCTCCCAGGCTCAACTCTCCTTCCTTACAGTCTGCAGTTTGCATAAGATGGGGGTTGGGGGAGGGCTCTGTGTGTACAGGGGGTTGTGGTGCTCTGCGTGCGACTGTAGGGAGTGTGTGTGGGGCGATGCATAATGGTGGGTGTGGTGGTAAATCTAAGGTCCCGTTTGTTTGCTGGAAAGTGGTTTCCTTTTGGAAAGTGAATTCCGGGGAAAATGAATTCTTGGAAAGTGAATTATATGTTGCACATATTCACTCTTTTAAGCTCCCTCTGTGCCATCATAGAAATGCAACAATCGTTTTTAAATCACCAAACAAGTACTTTTGGTCGGATAGTACCGAAACTTTAGCAGTCTGTATGAAGTATTAAACCTGGTAAAAACTTTTCAATTACCCAGAGTGAAATGGATGTAATTTTTCAACATCTTATTAAAATTTAAATGGGATATGGTTTTAATCTCTTGTAACCTCAAAAATTGATTTAATGTAAATTAAAAAGTTGAATGAAAAGATCAATAAATTTAAAAAAAAATGAATTAAAATAAATCATAATTTATCATCAAATTAAAAAAATATAAAATTTTAAAAAAAATCGATGGAGAAAAATTAGATAAATTTTTTTAAAAAGAAACTAATAGAAATGAGAGAGAAAAAAAAAAATTAATAAGTGTTTAACATGATGTACTTTAAAATTTCCAAAAAATGTATAGCCTAAAAAAGGCAATGACGGAAAATTTTGAAATAAATAGATAAAAAAAGAGTTTTTAAAAAAACAGAACGATGTTCAATTTTTCAAAACAAAAATATTCAAAAAATTATATAATTTCAATTTCAAACTTAGTTTCAGCAATCAAAATTGGTTAATCAACCCATTTAAATAATGGCTAAATAATGACATTCTAAATTTTCACAATTTCAGAAAACGATTTTCTGAACGCTTCCACTTAATTTTTAAGACCTGAAAATTAATTTGACCTTTAAAATATATTAAGCTTGCACTAAATTAAATCCTTTTTCAATTAAAGTTCCAAAAGTGATTTTCAATTGAGGCTTCAAAACTTAATTTCTCACTAATTAAGACCAAAATTAATTTAATTAATTTTTAATTACCATTAAATCAAATTGACCCATAAAATTAAAGTGTATTCCTGTTTATCTAAAGGAATTTTTTTTCTTCATTTTTGGGTAAAAGTAAAAAAATTTATTTGGGGAATCACCCAAAATTTGGGTGATGACAGTGGGTGTGGTGGTAAATCTAAATGTCTATTTGACACTGCGGTTAAACCGGTGTTTGCTGTTTTTAGGTTTTTTTTCATTTTAAATTAATATGTTTTGATATTTTTAGATCATTCTGATGTACTGATGTCAAAAATAATTTTTTTTAAAAAAAACATTATTTTGATATATTTCGGCACGAAAAGCATTTTGAAAAGCAACAACAACCACACTCTCAAACACCCACTAAATGAGTTTGGTGGGGGTGGGGGAGTTAATTTTAATAATAATAATTAGTATAAAAAAATATGTGAAATTTTACTAGTTAATTTAATTATATGTTTTAAATTTACTATTAGATCTATAAATTGTTTAATTTTTGTATTTAAAGTTCCTGTGCATTTATTTGTAATTTGTATGTTGATAATGATGTTATTTTCCCTGTATTGAATAGATATTTTTACAAGTTTATTAATACTGTAAGTTTGATAGAATTTGAGTTTATTAATATTGTAATTTATTGATATTGTGTTTCAAATTTAAAATCATTGCGGGTTTTTTATTTTAAATTCATTTTTTATTTAAATATGATTAAAATAATAATAATTTTATTGGTGGAGGGTTTTTTAAAAGTAATTATTTTATTATATAATTTATTTTTATTAATTATATAATTAATTGTGTAATTAAACTATATACAAAATAATAACATTATATTTATAATAATATAAAAAAGACGGCTCTCCAAAATGATTTTTACCTTTGGAATACACGTCAAAAAAAAATCATATATACACTATTTAAAAAACTATTTTAGAGATTTGGTTTTCCAAGATGGCTTTTACCACTGGAATACACAAAAAAAAAAATGTATATACACTATTCAAAAAATTCATTTTAGAGATTTGGTTTTCCCAAATGACTTTTGTCATTGAAGTTACTCTTATACTTTATTTTTGTCAAATAAAATAAAATAATAAAATTTGAACTCGTGACCACTGAGTTAACAAAACTATAATATCATGTAAAGAAATCATGTAGTTTAAAACCTTAAATTGTTATGAATAGCTCAGCCAAGCTCACACCTTGATTCACAGGATCACTTTTAAAAAAAATCAGCATAATAATTTTTAAAATTAAAAGTAAACTGTCCTTCAAGCTTCGAGTCCTCGCACCCTTTCCAATATAGTAAAACAACTAAATTACTATTAAATACAAAAAATACTAAAATGGTTTTCAGGAGTTTATTAGTATTTTTCATCTGATTTTTTTATATATATATAAATAGATTTTAGAGTAAATTTAAAATTCAATAAATATAAAATATTATTTAAAAAATAGCTGGTATCATGCACGTGTCATCGCTTGGGTTGCTACTGTTATCTTTAAATAATGGATTTCAAAGTGGCTTTAAAAAAATCTCTCCTTTTCTTTTGATTGCTATTTATTTTTATATATTGTCACAACGATATTTTCATGCTTAACCTCTGCGGGATAGAAAAGTGTGTGGAAAAAAAGTTTTTGTTATCTATTATTAAAATCATTAAAAAATCTAATAAACTGTGAAAATTTTAGTGGGATGACTTGTAGATCAACTTGCGTTATCTCGAATCTTCTTATTTGCCTTTTGACATTCCGTTTGGGACTGCGGTCCAAAGTGTTTTTTTGACTGTTTTTCGTTCATTTTTTTTTTAATTTTAAAAATTAATTGTTAGTATTTTTAAATTATTTTAATGTGCTCATATCAAAAATAATTTTTAAAAAATAAAAAAAATATTATTTTAATATATTTCGGCATAAAAAACACTTTAAAAAATTATCACAACTGCCCTTCCAAACAGACTCTAAAATTTACTAGGTATTAAACTTTATATTTATTTTCTATAATTTTTTTTTTAATTTAATAGTTAATATCATGAGTTTTGCGATTACTAGTCTTGAAATAAGTAAAACTAAACACTCTGCAAATCAATCAATTGCACTCTAATACAATATTTCTTATCTTGGTTCTTCTGATATATCTCGTGCTTTTTTTTATACCACGTTTCAAACATGCTTTAGATTTAACGAGTGAATTGGCTCGCGCGATGCGCTGAGTTTTTTTATCTATATTAAAACTGATTGATTTTATACGTGTTGTATTTTGTGATTTTAATATTTAACCAGTAAAATTATATTTGATAAAATCTGCTAAAAACATGTTTTTTTATACCAAAAAGTGATAATGCATATTAAAGCTCTGATATTAAATAAATATCAAAAGATATAATTATTATGATATATTTAAAAAAAATAAAACTTAAAAATAATGAAAATTCAATACCTAACAACATTAATAAAAAAAAATATTATTATATTTGAAGAAATTATTTAACTTGAAAAATTTAAAAAAGAGAAATAATAATAACAATCATCTATCTGTCTGGGATGTCATAATCCGTTAAAACTCCATCCAGAAACTAGCTAGATCATTCCAGGATTAAATGCATAACGCAATCATAAGCCTTCCACAATTAATATTTAGTTCTTGGAAGTTGCCCTCAGATGCAGAGCTGTTTCATCTTGAATTGTAATCTTCCACGAGATAGCTTGATCCCTGTAACATCAAAGTTCATTCAGGTCAGGTGACATTAACTGTTATGAAGCCATTGTTCCTCTTCTTCATTCTTTGAAGCAAACATCATAGAAAGATCGGTTGCAATTGATCTTAAGAGATGGGGTCAGTTGATCTATATCTCATCATCATGAAAACAAACGTGAACTCGACTAACAAAAATGAGTTGCATTTCTTGTAAACAATTTTAGATCATCATCTAAGCTACAAATGATACACATGGATGGGTGTGGTCCAATGCACAATGAATCATTGAGTGGTTCAAGGTATTTTTTGCTATTTATTGATGATTAAAGCAGGTTTTGTTGGGTATTCTTCTAAAAAACAAAAACAGAGGTGTTCCATGAATTTGTGAAATTTAAGACAGCTGTTGAAGTAGAAACTGGAGATAAAATGAAGGGGCTGAGATCAGACAATGGGGGAGAGTTCATTTTTCAAACAAAGAAGAGAAAAAAATTATGGTGCACGTAAGTCAAGCATAGACACTCCTAGTTAAAAAAAAAAAAAAAAAAAAAAAAACACAACAAAAGAAGCCCGTTAAAAATATATATATATATATATATATATATATTTTTAAAAAAAGGTCCCCGTTTATGAAAAAAAAATACCCGATTATAAAAAAGGTGTAAGGAGAAAGCATCTTTTTAAACTGTAATGAAAAAAAAAATATTGTGCGTAAACTAATCAGAACACCCCGGTCATGGGAAAAAATATGTAAGTGGTAATAAAAAAATAGTGAAATAATAATAATAATAATAATAATAATAACAATAATAGATCTAGATATTAGTCGATGCTCATAAGCTGCAATGGATACTTTGGTTTAAAAAAAACAAATAAAAAACCCGATTAAAATAAAAAATGGAAGAAACTTTTTCAAGTGGTATTGAATAATGAAAATTATTGTTTTAAAAAAAAAGAAAGCATGATTATAAAAAAAAAGTGCAAGGGGAAAGCACCTTTTTAAACAGTAATGAGAAAAAAAATCATGATTCGCATAAATTAATCCGAACACTCCGGTCATGGAAAAAAATGTATAAGCGGAAATTTTTAAAAAAAAAGCAAAAAGCAAATTTTGCAGAATAATTTAAAAAAATTAGAAGGAAAAAAAAAGGATTTTATAAGAAAAAAATACCTGATTTTAGAAGAAGAAAAAAACGAGTTTCGGAAGAAATAAAAAAAAACAAATTCAGTTTTGTTGTCGCAGAGATTCGAACTCCTGCGCGCTGAGTTTTAAGCGCGCAAAGAACCACTCGACCACAATTAAGTTTTTGTCTATTGTACTCTATAAATAAATAAAAAGATGATCTGTGTTTTTTTTTTAAAAAAAAAATGAGCTTATATAGGCGCGAAACACCGGATCAAATGTCCAGTGAATAGTGATTTGTGCGCGCGTAAACAATAAAAATCTACAATAACCGATCCATTCTCTGTGTGCGTAAACACTAAAAATCTACAGCAATCGATCCATTCTCTTTTAGTTATATTGTAATGGGGTAAACTCATGAATTGTTAAGTTATATCACATGTCTAATTTCTATATTTTTCTGCTGTATTTTGGTAGGAGGTTAATTTGAAATAAGATAAACCCCGCAAGATTAAGCTAGATTGGTAAAAAAATTTTGGTTATGTAAATTTTTAAAAGGGTAAACAATATTACCCCTAAATGCTATTTTTAGGGTAAAATTTAAACTACAAAGTTGTATTATTTTCCCCTTCCTTTTTTTGTGTGGTAGTGTGTGACATGTGTTAATTTCTCGACTTAATTTTTTACATGAAAAATCATAAATGTAGATCGGAGAATTTATTCACTCATCCAATTAAATAAATTATTAAATATTTGTGCGAATAAATGAAAAAGAAAAAGTAACAAAAAATGAATAAAAATATAATTAAAAAAATCAAGAGACAAATATAGATCATATTTAACGTTGATCGTGTTTAATGAGTTTGTTTATTCAAAAGTTTAAAGATTGACACACGGGTAAAATTTATTAAACAGATTAAAAGAAAATATGCAAGGTTACACGTATTAAAAAAAATTATAAAGTGTAGACAAAAAATTGCAGTTGAAACTTATTGATTTCTGCAGAAACTAAACCCATCCAATATAATTAAAAAATAATTGCAATTCAATAAAAGGCTAAAAAATTCACAAATATCATGGAAAATAAATGTTAATTAAAACATGAATATAAAAAATACACATATGAAAAGTTATTATTATAAAAAATAAAAAATTGAAAAAAAACAACGAGATTAGGCATTGACAGGTCCAGTAAGCATGACCAAATAAAGAAAAGGCATCCGCAAAACTTTTTTTTTTAATTATTATTATTTAAGTCTAAGAGGTAGACGACGCATCGTCCATCCTATTTGTCCGAAACAAAAACAGATGATGTGTTGTTTAGAAATTCTAGAATTTGACCACTCACGTGGATGAAAAAACAAAGATTCTTTTCTTTCAAGAACTAATATGTAATATATTTTTTTACCAAAAATACACCGTGTGTGTGTATATATATATATATATATATATAAATATGTAATATATTTTTTTACCAAAAATACACTGTGTGTGTGTGTGTGTGTGTATTCTATGTGTTTCCAAGTTTAAAAACATGTGATCTTAATCTCTCATCATCAAATGAAATGTTTTGACATAAAAATCAATCAATTTGATGGTTAAAATATTTTTTAACAACAATTTTCTCTTTACAAACCAGAGTTTGAGGACTCCACTCTCTCTCCTCCACAAGAAAAAACTGGAAAAAAATAAAGTTTAATAACAAAATGTATTTAAAAAAAAAATTACAGGACCAATCACCTAATATCATGGAAAATGAAGGATTCAAATAAACTTTTGAAATAAATTTTAAATCAACCACCTATGTTAACTTTTTAATTTTTACTTCAATTTTGGTTCAATCATTTCTTAAAAAAAACAACAACATGCAATTTGATGTTGATTTGGGCTAAAAGGGATCAATTTTGGAAAAACAAAAGTTTGAAAACTATTTTGTTTTTTAAATGTATTATTACAACATACAATATGGTAGAAAGATCGGTAAAAATAGCTAAGTATTCTCCGTATATATTTTAATGTCTGTTTTGAAGTGTGTTTCAGGTTTATTTTTAAAATATTTTTTACTTAAAAATATTAAAATAATATTTTTTATTTTTTAAAATTATTTTTAGTATTAACCTATCAATCTAAAAATATAAAAAAATTTAATTTACAATAAAAAAATATTTTTTTTCAAAATTTTTCATAACATCCCATCTCAAACAACCCTTTGGTTCTTGTTAATTAATAATAATATATGATATATAATTTAAAACTATAATTATTTTATAATAAATCAGGCTAGTCACTACGAATAGACAGGGGCATTTTGCAATTGCAAGTTGAAACAGGTGCGGGGTAGAATGATGGAGGAGTGGAGGGTCCCGATGTGGCAGTAGTTATCCACTTTATGTGATGACTTGTCTGCCTTCTAGATTTTGCTTGCAGGTATTTAATCCAATCAGCGCGTGATGTAAAAACAGTCCAGCGAGCGCGTGATTTTAAAAACAGTCCAATCATCCCTTTTTATCCAATTTTCCACCCCTTTTTATCCATTTTTTTCTCTCCTTTTCTTACAAAACCCTGCTAATAATCTTCTTCTTTCTCCACTTTACTTGGATTAAAAATTCACAACCAGTAACCTTCACATTTTTTTTTTGTCGTCCAAAATGGCCACCGCCTTATCTATATCAGCTGGAAATTGTGGCAAAGAGAGGCCATGTATTGAACTTGGTTCATATGCTCCTATCGTCAAGGATGTTTTTGGTGATAATTTGATTAGAAGTTGTAAATTTAGAAGGGGAAATGGATACAGGTGTAAAGGGGTTCGTGTCATTGCAAGAGCTAAGAAATGGAAGAAGCATGAATACCCCTGGCCTGATAATATTGATCCAAACATTACTAGTGGGCACTTGAGTTACTTGTCTCATTTCAAGCCTTTAACTGAGAAACCAAAACCAGTGACACTTCCTTTCGAGAAGCCATTGATTGATCTTGAAAAGAGAATTATTGAGGCCAGTCAGTTGTTTTTCTTTGTTATTTTTAGTGTAATTCTATTGTCAAGGCAATAATTTCCCTGAGCCCTATTATTATTTATTTGTTGTATGGCTCGTTGTGTTTCTTGCAGGTACGTGGAATGGCTGACGAAACTGGCCTGGATTTCAGTGATCAAATTTCGACTTTAGAAAACAAGTATCAGCAGGTAAATCTTGTTATCACCCATAACCATTTCTGTTTTTTCTGTCGAATCAAGATTTAGCATGAGTTTGCATTTGGATTAACTAGATATCCACAGAGATCCTTGTCTTCATTAACTCTTTTAAAAGAAAAGGTCCCTGCAATACATAATTCTCTCAACTTATATGGCATGATTCTTTGATATAAGCATTGATTCTTGCTACTTGCATGACATAATTCTGTTTATAATGTCAGCAAGTATCTGAAACTAGTAAATTGTTGAGATGGACCAGCATAGATTACCAACTCTAACATTGATAGCTAGGTATCATGTTAGTATCATTTGTTATTTCTAATTGATGTTCATGTTAATTGCATATATTAGCTCTAACCACTTCAATTTCAGGCACTGAAAGATTTATACACGCACTTGACACCCATTCAGCGCCTGTCTATTGCCAGGCATCCCAACAGACCAACAGTTCTTGATAATATACTGAATATCACTGAGAAGGTATGGCATTTCTTTAGTATTTATACTAACCTTTGAAGTTTAATCTCTGATTTTTCTTTCATCATTGTTTAGTGGGTGGAACTCCATGGAGATCGTGCAGGTTATGATGATCCAGCTATTGTGACTGGTATTGGAACCATTGATGGTAAAAGCTACATGTTCATAGGCCATCAAAAAGGTAGGAACACAAAGGAGAATATCGCTCGCAACTTTGCAATGCCAACTCCTCATGGGTATGTTCAAGAATGTTACAATAAATGAATAAAAGAAGCTTTCAAACTGCAAAACATTCTAATCATCTTGCACAATTTTAGAAAATTTTGGCCAAGATAAAAATATCTTTAGTTGTTTTTGCAAGTTGCAAAGAATACTGAAATTGTCATCATGGGCCCTGCATCTCTTGCATGTTTTTTCTGGCGAGGACTAGATTTATGCTTAAAGCATTGACATAAACAGCTATCGGAAGGCCTTGCGCATGATGAAATATGCTGATCACCATGGTTTCCCCATAATCACTTTTGTTGACACTCCTGGGGCCTTTGCTGATCTCAAATCTGAGGAACTTGGTCAGGTGTGCGCACACCTTTCCCTTACCTTAGAAGTTGCCTAGACTTCATGCGTCCATGCCATCATCATGAATGGATTGTTCTCTTCTGACTCAGGGTGAAGCAATTGCCCATAATCTGAGGACTATGTTTGGCCTGAAAGTGCCTATTGTATCAATTGTAACCGGTGAAGGTGGTTCTGGTGGAGCTCTTGCAATTGCTTGCTGCAATAAAATGCTTATGCTCGAGAACTCTGCTTTCTATGTTGCAAGGTGATAGTAGTACTTTCTTCTTCTTCTTAGTACTTTCTTCTTCTTCTTCTTCTTCTTTTTTCTTTTTCTCTTTTCGAAATTGTACTATTTGTTAGTTACAATCTAGGAAACCTGTAGAGTTCTCATCAGGGTTCCAAACTATACGATGTTTTAGAGGATAGACTCTCTATTCCTCTTTAATGAACCAATCAAGCTGCAAATAGGAAGACTGCTCTACTTAAAGTATCCGGCTTCTGTTTAGGTACCTTCTTGGGATGTAAACTGATATTTGAAATTGTTGAAACTAGAAATTTAGAATGTTCCAATTGCAATTGTAGCATTCTTTAGAATGTTACTATTTGGTTTGTAACTAGAGTCTTACAATGGCACATATGAAAGCTCGGTCAATTCGCCTCTCACCATTAGCTCTGATTATGGAGTCTCCTATATTCACAATGAATTCTCCTTTCACTGTTAGTTTCTCTGTGGCTTTTAAACTCCTGGAATTCTGCATGGTCAAATTCTCAACAGTTCCTTGATGTTTGAGCTTTTCATCATTTCTGTGGTATTGTTTATTTGCTCAGTCCTGAAGCGTGTGCTGCCATATTGTGGAAGTCTTCTCAAGCAGCTCCTAAGGTAATTTAATAGTTGAACCATTAGATTTATATGATGATTTGGCCATTTAATTAATCACGATATGGTTAACTTGTCTAGGCAGCTGAGAAACTGAAGATCACAGCTCAAGAACATTACAGGCTGAAAATTGCTGATGGCATAATTCCTGTATGCAATCTGGTCCCATAACAATCTCTTCCTTTCTTTCAGCACCAATAAATAATGATGGCATATATTCAACTCAGCAACTTTCTTCAGTTCAGCTTTTCACTGCTGATTTCATTGCTATCATTTACAGGAGCCTCTTGGGGGTGCCCATGTGGATCCTGCATGGACTTCCCAACAAATTAAGCTTGCAATCATCCAAACCATGGAGGTAAGTGATATACTACATGGACATCTGCAACCCTTTTTGTAAGCATACATCGTTTCAAAAATTTGAATATAAACATATTTCGTATGTTTACTGTTCCCTTATTAAAATTCTACATATTGCTACTGGAGGCATTCTCAGATTGCATAGCCAGTATTGAAGGGAAAAAAAGTTAGTCGAGCATGTATTTGTTAATGCTTTTTTTTCAGGTACTTCTTGTATTTTTGCCATTAGATAGTGCCCTGTGCAGCTATATCGATATTAGTTACTGTTACCTTTTATGGTTACTTCTCCTTGATGATTTTGCACTCTACTTTTGTTACTTATTTGCTTTGTTGGTTTTCTAGTCATCCCCACTACTTAATGCGATGCTAACATGTACCTAGGAACTAACGAAAATGGACAAGGAAGAATTGCTTCACCACCGGAAGCTCAAGTATCGGTATATTGGAGGTTTCCAAGAAGGCGTGCCGGTGGAACCAGAGAGAAAGCGCAACATGAAACTATCTGAGATTAACAAGCCAATGACAGATGATATCGAGCTAGAGCTTGAAAACTTGAAGAAGAAGATTCTTGAATCCAATAGTGCGACGGATCCAATTTCAAGCCAAGCAATTGAGAAGCTCAAGCAAGACCTGGACCAGGAGATTACCAATGCTTTTATTTCAATGGGCTTGCAAGAGAAGCTCGAGTCAGTCAAATTGGAGTTATCTAAAGCCTCAAATGACCAACCAAATAAGCCCGCTAATCGCCACTTAAAGGAGAAGGTCGACCAAATTATGCAAGAATTCCAGCATAATTTGGCACGACCGGGAGCCTACCTTGGGTTGAAGCAGAAGCTTGAAAAGTTAAACATGGTTGGCAAGCTCATTGAGCTAAAAGAGAGAAGTGAGAAACTGAAAGCAGAGATAAACCAAAAGGTTCCAGATGAGTTAAAAGCAAAGATGAAACTTTTGAAGAATGCTCAAGAAAAGTCATCAAAAGGCGAAGCAATAGACAAAGATTTGGTGGAACAAACAGAGAGGGCTAAGCAAGAGCTGGTTGAGTTTCTCAAGTCAGTTGGGTTGGAAATTGTAGGGGTAACTAAAAGAAATGTAGCACCCCCACCTCCTTCCTTGCAAAAGAAAATAACAAAGGTGAATAAAGAGATAGCTGAAGAAATTGAAAGGGTGATAAATGGCGCAGGTCTTGGTGACAAAGTTGAGGAACTGAAGTCAGAAATAGCAAGAGGGTCGAGCTCTGAAAAAATAGAAAAAATGCAAGAAGAGGTCAAGAAGGAAATTCTTGCTTCTTTGGATGCCATGACATGGAAAGAAAAGTTAGAGAACCTGCGAGTGGAGTTGGCATCCACCTCAGGAAAAGCTGAAGACAAGGTTGGTGCTGAAAACGGCAGATTGTGAAATACATGTTCTTTATACTTCAGGCGGTATAAATTTTTGTCGCAAACAAGAGTTGTAGTTTTGGACCCTGCATCTAGAGACATGAAAAGGTGTATTCGTGCATCTATTTTCTGCAATTTCCTCCTTTCATGGGCTGTTTGACATCAGTTGAACTCCATGATGGGACAAGATGTAAAGACCTATGCATTGTATTCGTGTAAATCTAGTGAATGATTTTATCATGTTATGTTTGATGAAGGTGATGCAGGGAATTTGTGGTTCCATAGAGCAAATACTAAGCAGAAACATGCTACATGGTGGTCCTGTCATGTCATAAAGGATCTAATATAAGCTTGTCCGATATGATAAGTTTGACACAGCTGATTGATTTTCTTTTCTTCTTGGTAAACAAGTGGATTTGTTGGTGTACCTATATGATTTGTCTTCTGAGTCTCTATCTTATCATGCTTGCCTTGCCGATTAAGTTGAATTTATTTTGCTTTTGCTCCATTCTATATTTTCACACTCTCTTCTTTAATGTCATCGGGCCCTCCAAATGTTTGCTTTGATAAAAAGACTTGCTTTTGATTATTTTAAAATTTTAATATATTAGTAATAAAAATAAATTTAGAAAATAAAAAAAACACTTATTATTTAAACTCATTTTTTTATATAAAAAAACACTTTTGGCATTAATTTGTCCCTTAATACACGTTGAATAAATATAAACATAAAGCTATATTGCACCCAGCTCCTCAGTGTCTCGGTCATTCTTAACGGCGTTAAAATGTTTAAAATACCGCATGCACCTCGCAACTTGTCTTTATGGTCCCTTTGAATCTTGAATCTTTTTGGATCCGATGACAGAGAAATTAGAATTGGAATTTTATTTTCAGAAATAAATATTTTTAACTTTAAATAAAGTTAATTAAAATAAAACAATAACTAATTTGTTAGATATGCAATTAGGAACAAGCCAAAATTTGTTTGTATGCAAGATATGTAATTTAACTAAATAAAACTAATATATATATATACACTCGCCAACCTCTCAAGCCACCTCTTGGTTCTTGAGTCAATTTTAAGTTTTTGTTTGAGAATATAATTAAAATTATTTTTTTATTAAAAAATATATTAAAATAATATTTTTTTATTTTTAAATTTTTTTTTGACATCAATATATAAAAATAATTTAAAAATATCAATTTTTTTTTTAATTTAAAATGAAAAATATTTTTTTTTAATTTTTTTTAAAACTAATTTTAATACACAATGCTAAAATACTTAAAATTTACACATTCAAGTTTTACAGGAAAAAAAAAGAGGACTAAAGTATCATAATATAAAATAAAATGGTTATGATCTGTAAATAAACAATAATAGAGACATCGAAGATGTGTCCACGAAAAAATATTTTAATAAAGGAAGGGCAACAAATGCAAATAACAGAACAATATCCTGAAGCCCTAGAAACCGTTTCCTCCTCATTTTGCCTAACCATCAAAACACAGAGCGAGTACAGGCGCCATGAAGAATCTTCCTCTCTACCTCCTCTCCCCGTAGCCTTCAAAAACGAAGTCATCTAATCTCTATCTGCAAGTTATAAAATCACTCTATCCTCTCATTTCCTCCTCAGATCCGTATCATTTCGACCCTTAATTTTACCCGAATTTACATCTCATCCAAGCGGAAAACCACCTCTGCACTCCCCTATAGAACCAGCGCTCTCCTTTGTAATAACCTCCTGTGTTTTGCGCTAATTGACGATTTACCCCATTAGAGAACCCTAGATTTTCTTTCCCTCTCTCGCTGTGTAAATTTTCAATTTCTACTTACAAAAGAAGTCTCTAGTCTTTAATTCTTTGAACCCAAACGCTGCCTTTTCAAATCTCATTGATTCTTGTAAGTATTTTAATCTACCTTCGTAACCTTGAACCCTAGGCTTAAGATCGTTCTTGTTTCTAGTTTTTTGTACACATTTTGGGATCTGAATCGGTGATTTAGTTGCTTAGTTAGGGTTAGGCTTTTTTTGTGATGAACAACAACAATAGAGGAAGGTATCCACCAGGGATCGGCGCCGGTAGAGGCGGAGGTATGAATGCGAACCCTAACTTTCAATCCAGGGTGCCGCAACAGCAGTACGTGCAGAGACATTTCGGGCAGAATAATCACCAACAACAATATAATCATCACCAACAGAATCTCAACCAGCAACAGCATCAGCAGCAGCAGCAGCAGCAGTGGTTGAGGAGGAATCAGCTAGCCGCTGCCGATTCGAGTGACGAGGTCGAAAAGACTGTTCAGTCTGAGGCTGCTGACTCGAGGTTAGCTTTTATAGTTATGGATACTCTTTTTTAAGTTGTGTATGCTATTGTGCTTAAATAAATATTTAAATGTCGTATGAGTGTTTGCTAGTGTTGGAAAAGATTCCCGGAGATGTTATTTCTGTAGTGTTTTAAGTATGCTGTGAGAGAAGGAATCGAATGCAGAGATTGCTTGCTATATCTATAAGATGTCAGAAAATGATGGCGAAAAACCTTGGACTGGAAACGAGCATCTGTTCTCTGTTATAGCATTTCCAATGGTAAAAGCTATTTTAGAGAGCTAAATCTCTAAAATGGCTTTTTGAATAGTATAAATATAGTTTTTTTGTTTATGTCTACTTCAATGGTAAAAGCAATTTAGAAGAGCATTTTTTATTTATCATTTTAAATATAGTGCAACTATTTTGCATATAATTTAATTATGCAATTAATAAGAATAAGTTATATAATTGCTTTTAAAAAACCATCTAACAATATAATTATTAATATTTTAATTATATTTAAATAAAAAAATTGAATTTAAAATAAAAAAATAGGGGATATATTTTAATTAAATTAAATTAAATTGAATTGAATTAAATTATATTTTAATTTCAAAATTGAATTTAAAAAAATTGAATTCCATCAATATATTTAAACCATCCAAATTATATTTCCCCCACGTAATTTTCTTTCCATCTCTGCAACTCCACCAAATCCAACACCAGAATTTCAACACCTAAACTCTGTAAATCTAGGGTCACAAAATCTGCACACAACTCCATGAAACCCAGCAACATTATCTCCAAACCTAACCAAAATCCAAACCCCTCCCCATATTATTTCCATCTCCCAAAAAGCTCACAGAGAGTTTGCAAATTCCAATTATAAGAATTTTCAGCCCTCCATGTTATTGGCAGCTGCAGCTGTGGCTGCTGCGACTGCAATCACATGCTTGTTCTGCTCTCTTTCTGTTTCGAAAAGTTAGGATCTAAGCCAGGCATCAACTTTCATGTTCCCAAAATGATTCGCTAGAGCGTCGTCCTTTTGTGATTTGGCAAAACTCCACCATTTCTTCACTTTTCTTGTCAATTGAAATTTGTGTGGCAACATCTTCTCTTTCTTGTCACAATATTATGGTTCTATTTGAATTGTTACAAAGAGCAACTCATGTAGGGAAGGGCCATTTTAACTCTTAAGATAGCTCTTCCGCTGGAGAACACAAAATTAAACAAAAATGCTAAAAGTATATTTTTTTGCCTTTGCCTCTTCTTATAGCACAACCGTTGAAGTTGCTCTTAGTTCGGATGTATTGTGCTAACCATTTGGTGCCATAATGTCATGGGTGGGTGATTGGACATGTTAGAGCAAGTCCATCGCCTATGCCATCAGGAGAGCCAAAAGCAAAAAAGTGTCCTTTTAGCTTTTTTTCTCAATTTTTTCAGCTCCGACGGATGTGCTATCAAGGCAGCCAAAATGGTTGTTCCCTCCCTTGTATGCTATTTATAGCATCTTGAACAAAAAAGCCATAATAAACACGCTAGCACTGGTGACAAAATACAGTTCGATGATTGGTTGGGAGAGGCATGATGGGGCACTCTATGGGAGAGAGCTATGGCTATAGTCTCCTATTAATCTTACTTCTTAATGAATTTAACTCCATGCTGGCACTGTCCATTATATTATGCAAGTACTTCTCTAAATTGTGCTTTTAATAATCATGAAGTGCCTTTTAATTTCAAATTTCAAATTTTATGGTTTTTTTTTATATATTTTATATTCATTTTTTATTATTTAAATATAATTAAAAAATAGTAATTATATTGTTGGATGGTTTTTTAAAAGCAATTATTTAATTTTATAACTTACTCCTATTAATTGTATAATTAATTGCATAATTAAATTATATACAAATTAATTGTACTATATTTAAAATAATATATAAAAAATTGCTCTTCTAAATGACTTTTACCATTGGAGCACACATAAACAAAAAAGTTATATTTAAACTATTCAAAAAGCTATTTTAGAGATTTATCTCTCTAAAATGGCTTTTACCATTGGACTTGCTCTTAGATTCGTCTGTTAAATTTGTTTTCTGTGCATTTAATAAATTGCCACATCTTGCTCTGAGAGTTAGTGGTTGTTTACTTGTTTTTGGATTGTGAAGCAAACTGAACAAGTTTCAGCATCTAACTCAAGAATGAATCACCTGGCAGATTCCAAAAGGAAGGTTCACGGTTTTCTTATTGCTACAACTGGTTTGGTGGATGTTTGTTGTTCATTTTTAATTTAAACTTCAGTTTTTAACGCCCTATGCAATAATTGATGCATCCTTCTGTCTCACAATTAAAGTTGTTTAAGTGGTTTGCTTTTCAGCCTTACTCGAACTTGTTTGTTTGTTATCTCCACCATATATTTTAATAATCTGACTTTTTTTCTTTAATAATAACTCGATCCATTTTGAACATGTGATGTTTTTTTAACTGGCCAGTTTGCTACTGATTTATTTTTGTCATAGGAAGTAATTGAAGAGTTGTTATTGTCATTTTTTCGTGTCAAGGCTTGCCAGTTATGATTACTTATTTGTTTTGCTAAAGACTATTCATCTAGAATACAATGACTACCTTAGTAGTTAGATTTTCCAAATGGTAGTGGTTTGCTAACATTCAACAAGCACTTTTCGAGGGATTCTACCTGGAAGACTGCATTGATTGTCTTTCTCGTTGATATAGTATACTTAAATTCAAGCACTGGTAGCAGTTTTCTATAATATTCTATTGTAAATTGAGATGTCTGAAGACTAAAATACATCATTATCTATCAAGGGACTTGTATTCAGTTGAATATTAATAATTAATCTGGAGATTTTTAAAAGTGCCTGTCATCTGATGGGTTTGAGACAAGAAAGTGGCCTTGCTATCAAATGAGCCACAAAGGTTGTCTTGACATGGTGATTGCTCGCATGTTTTCCTTTATCTTACAAAATGGTGTTCCATGCAAGAGATGCATCAGATTGGGGGATTTTTTTGACATTTCTAGACTGATCACCCTGCCCTGCATGCTTTGTGCTACTCTTTGCTTTGTTTATAGTGCAATCCTTGTGTTTTTGCTAGCTTCCAATGATTGTTGTAGACTGAAGTCTTATGGTCTCCTATTTTTTTCGTTTCTTCTTTCTAGCTCACAAGATTGGAAGGCAAAACTAAAACTACCACCAGCTGATACGCGATACCAAACCGAGGTAGGGTTTTTTAATCATATATTTACTTGCTTACAGTCATGGTGATTGTAATTTTCTTTCATATGTATGTTAATTTGTGTGATTGCTACTTGGAAAGTTATTATTATATTTGGAGCCTCAAGCAACTTTCAGCATCTGGATGCGGGTAATAGCAATTTTCTCCTGATGAGGAATTGGGTCACTATTTGACTTGACTTGCATGGAAACTACACTCAATGTATCTTGACCATGGATTCGTACATTGACTCTGAAATGGGAATTAACTAATTTACAAGTGTAAATCAAGTGAGGTTAAAGTCAAAACTTGTACCCTATGTTTTGGTAACTACATCCAATATTCCTCTGAGTAAATCAATGAGTTTTTCCTCTAATAATGTCCTGAATAATGTCTGTTACTTTTATGCATGCACCATAACAGATGCATGCCCTTTACATGCACATTTCTGGACTTAATCAAGGATTATGTAACCTTAGACTCTCTTGTCTTTGCTCTGCACATGTAAAGAGCATTCATCTGACTTCAATAGACGGTGATGTTGGAAATGGTTCATTGCTGTAGTCTGGTGGATCGTTTGTTTTCTTTCACAGTTATAATGTCAAAAGAACTATGGAAGTACTGTCTCATTAATGAGCTGGTGAACATCATGTGTATCTGTGGGCATTTTATAAAAGGAAAAATCTATATGAATCCTGTTTCACTGTTTATACTTCTGTTTTGCAGGATGTGACAGCCACAAAAGGGAATGATTTTGAGGATTATTTTCTGAAGCGTGAGTTGCTTATGGGAATATATGAGAAGGGTTTTGAAAGACCATCTCCTATTCAGGAAGAGAGCATACCAATTGCTCTTACTGGTAGTGATATTCTAGCCAGAGCTAAAAATGGGACAGGGAAAACTGCGGCATTTTGCATTCCTGCCTTAGAAAAGATTGACCAAGATAGCAACTTTATTCAAGGTCCGATCTTCAGTCAATTCATTTTCTATTTATGTGCACGTTAATCACACAAGGTCATTGAGATGCTTTAGCTGCATGATTTGACTATGATAGTTGTACATCATATAATCAGCTTTATTGTCTTTTGCTTTGTGACATGTTGTGGCTGCCTCCAATTTAATTAGTCTTATGTCTGATTATGGAAAGATGAATGTATGCATATGGTTTGTTGCTTTTAGATGTGATAATGTCTGCTGGTGGCTAGTGTGGCATTTAGGAACATGTTATTTGTAGAGTTTATGAAGTGATAATGAAATGAGAGGCTATGGATATAAGCACTATAATGGTGGGGTGATGAATGTATGCATATGGTTTGTTGCTTTTAGATGTGATAATGACTGCTGGTGGCTAGTGTGGCATTTAGGAACATGTTATTTGTAGAGTTTATGAAGTGATAATGAAATGAGAGGCTAGGGATATAAGCTCTATAATGGTGGGGTGATGATTTGAGTTCAGCTGACCTCTATTTGTACAACCTTAAGATCAATTTGTTCAAGCAAAGTGAAACATGAGCTCATTATTTGTAAACAGTTCACAAGTAGCAGTCTTTCTTAATACTGATTTTATTTGAAGCTATTAAAATGTATTCTGCTTCCAAATTAGCAAGTGTGGAAATTGCGCATTTGACTTAACGTACACATTTGCATGCAGTTGTGATTCTTGTGCCAACACGTGAGTTGGCTCTTCAGACATCACAGGTTTGCAAGGAGCTTGGGAAGCATTTGAAAATTCAAGTGATGGCCACTACTGGTGGTACGAGTTTAAAAGATGACATTATGCGTTTATATCAACCAGTCCATTTACTTGTTGGGACCCCAGGAAGAATACTAGATCTTGCAAAAAAGGGCGTGTGCATTTTGAAAGACTGTTCAATGCTTGTTTTGGATGAGGTAAACTTTAACACAACTAGAGTCTGCGGTAACATAACTTGATAGTGTTATGATAATTTTAGCTGACTTCCATTTTGTATCAACTTTTAAGAGTTGTTAAAATAGGTATACTGATGTGTACAGGAGATTGGTATAGGTCATGAAGATTAGGTTGAAGGATTGTTTCTTTTACCAGCTGTATTAATTGGCACAGGAAATACAAATGAATGCACTATTTTTTCATTTGTTCATGTTGGCTGAGATAATATTATTCCCTCACTGTATTTTTCCATTAAAATTTATTTAAACTCAATTAGTGATGTTTTTTCTTCTTCTTAAAAAAAGCTAGATTTGTTTTTGGCTAGAGAGAAATTAACATGTGAATTTGAAGATTGAGAGCAAGGGTAGAGAGGACCAAATCTGGGTCTTTTGTCCCTCTGCATAGAGATCTTGGCTGTTGTAGAGAGGAGAAGAATGATGTGTTATTTCGAGAGTTCTGGGAAATAAATGCTTTGAAACATAAATGTATAAAACGCCCTTTGCTACTTTTTTTTCATTTTCAAATGATTAGGATTTCCCCCCCAAAATAATCTGGCCCCATGTATGTAATGTATATATAATTCATAAATTATCCATTGTCTTGGGGTTTCACTCATATGGCAGGTATGTTAGCAGTATAATGATGCCTGTGTGTTCACTTGAAAGGTGCTGCCATTCCTTTGATTTCACTTTTTCTCGTAGTTTTTTAGGAAGAAAATTTCCCCATTTGCCAGGTCAATGTTGCCAACCCAGCTGCATTCACTGAACTTCAATTCTACTGATTGCTTTCTGTAGTTTCTTATCTGATATGAAATAATGTGCTGATGTAAATATTATAGTGCTTTGCTTGAGTTAATTTTCTAGGGTACAATCATCTGAATGTTACTTGATATTGTTGCTCAGGCTGATAAGCTTTTGTCTCCGGAGTTTCAACCTTCAATAGAGCAGCTTATTCGTTTTCTTCCTTCAAATCGTCAGATTTTGATGTTTTCAGCTACATTTCCTGTTACTGTTAAGGACTTCAAAGATAGATATCTAGAGAAGCCTTATGTTATCAATCTTATGGATGAACTTACTCTCAAGGGTATTACACAATTTTATGCTTTCGTTGAAGAGCGACAGAAAGTCCATTGTTTGAACACTCTTTTCTCCAAGGTTTGATATCAACTAAACAATTATTTTATCCCTTTTTTTGTGAATATGATGCCATTGTGGTCTATATGCAGCTGCAAATAAACCAATCAATCATTTTTTGCAACTCGGTGAATCGAGTAGAATTACTGGCCAAAAAGATCACAGAACTTGGCTATTCCTGTTTCTATATCCATGCAAAGATGCTGCAAGACCATCGCAACAGAGTATTTCATGACTTCCGCAATGGTGCATGCAGGAATCTTGTCTGCACTGGTGTGTTACCTGTGCTCTTTGAAATTATGAGTCCCTGTCTTTGCTAGTTGATTTACTTTGTTTTTATAAATGCATCAGCCTTTATGACATTTTTGTACATAATAATAATGATGATGATCCACTACATTAGATGAAGCTTTTAGTTTCTCTGCAAGTTGGCAGGGCTGAATCCAAGTTTAATTAAACTATTAAATAGTTGGAAGATATGAAGTTTTGATAAATAGGCAACATTGCCACAGTAATAGCTTGTAAAAAATTTAAAATGATCAACTCTAATTTTGAGTTATGTTGGGGGAAATGTTAACCTGTAGAATTATTATTTTTTCCTAGAATATGATTTTTTTTTAAGGTCATAAATTGTGTTTTATATACACTTTATAATGTTCTGATGGTACGATGCTTGTTGCAGATCTTTTCACCAGGGGTATAGACATCCAAGCAGTGAATGTTGTTATAAACTTTGACTTTCCCAAGAACTCAGAAACATACCTTCACAGGGTATGTTGGATACTATATTTTTCAATCAACACTGTATTAGACATCTGTATATTCTTACCTTTGTTTCATATACAGGTTTCCAAGCTATACTAAATTAATTCATTTTATATCTTTAATTTTGTTTCAAACACAGGTTGGTCGATCAGGAAGGTTTGGACACCTTGGTTTAGCTGTGAATTTGATCACTTATGAAGACCGCTTTAACTTGTATACATTTCTTCCCCTGCCTTCTTTTGGAACTTTGCATCTATTATTAAGGAGTTTACTGACATATCTAATTTCTAATTATTTTTTCCACAGGTATAGGATTGAGCAGGAACTTGGAACAGAAATTAAACAAATTCCTCCACATATTGATCAGGCAATATATTGCCAGTAACTTTTGGTAGATGCCTCTCATTGCACTCAACAATGGTGTGTGGCGTCAGTGATTAGCAAAGGTGAGTGCCATCACCAATGTATGTTTTTACCGAATCTCTTCCATTATTGATTCTTTGCTATGCTATAGAGAAAGAAAAAAAGGAGGAAGATTGGATTTCTTAGATTGCCTTGAAATAATGAACTACATACCAGTTACCGAAGTGATGCTTATCTGTCTGAACAGAAAGCAATAATTGTCTGGAATATGGATTGGTCAATGGGAACTGTCCCTCCAGAGATTTGCGACACCTGACCTGATTCAACTCTTGATGATGTTACAGGGTTCAAGCCGTGCATTCGAAGGTGATATATAGCTATGCATCTGAGGGAAAACTTCTACGAACTAAATATTATTGGTGGAAGACTTAATGATTGCTGTATGCATTTAATCCTGGAATGCTTTAGTTGGTTTCTGGATGGAGTTTTAACGGATTATGAAATCCCAGATACATAGATGCTGGGTCCAGTTCTGGTGTTGCCTTTTGATTTCCTTGACAGACTGGTTTCATATTCTCTGCTCCTACTTTTCTTACTGTTGAAATGAAGGCTGTAATGCATGGAGATAGATCGGTCCCGTCTCTCACTTGCACTACTGTTCCTTGAATAAAGTCATCAACTTTGAAAAACTTATGGTTCCCCCTTACTCTCTCTCTCTCTCTCTCTCTCTCACATATATAAATTGTCATTTTCATCACAGGAAGTTATTTTTTCCCGCTCTGGGTCCTTTTGACTCCGAGCGACGGCGCTGTGTTGGGGAGAACGTTTAAATGTTTTCTCGATGTGGTTAAAGTTTGATTCACGGCCTGCAATTCCTGGATAAAATCCAGTGTCATATTCAGCCATCGCTTGCTTTTAGATTTTTAAAAATAGTATTTGCATGGCAGCATTTACGGTTATGATTTATTATTCTAATTTTTTTGTTGCAATGGAATCATAACCCCGAGACTACCCCCCCGCCCGTGCTCAACGATTTGTGCGCCGCATCAAAACTCAGAAGTACGCGTGCATTTTCACGGGCAAAGTCATATCATCCTATACACTCAGGAACCATATGGCCGGAGTTGCATTTCCTGCTGCTGTGAACAATCACCGCCAGGAGATGCTAGAAAGTATTCTGCCGATTTGTATTCGAATGCGTTGCACTCAATCCTAGTGGAATATGGATGCTAGCCATGGCACAAGCTGGTGCAAAGGCTTGGCTTGTAGAAATGGGATGATAGTTGCGGTGATTTCCAGCGCTAGTAAAACAATGTGAAAAAACACTCGAGCCTGAATAAAAACAAAGAAAAAGTTCGAAGTGGGAGAGTGCATTGAATGATCGTTCATTTATGATGAAAGAAGAAACATGTACCTATTTCTGTGGCAGGTGAGGACGCGTAGAGGATCCGCGACTTATTATTAAATGCAAGAACTTGCGTGGTGTCCGAGTATTCTGCTCATAGCCGACATCATAAATGAAAGATTGATCACTTGATACGACACCCTCTCTCCTCTCCTCTCCTCTTCATAAATTGCCTCTTTATTTTTGTATTTTAAAAAGTATTCTTGATCATTTTTAATATGTTATTATTAAAAATAAATTTAAAAAAGTAAGAAATAAACGCTATTACAATACTATCCAAGCTTAGAAATACGAAAACTGCTCCTCTCGATGCTTCTTTGATTTGTTGGGCACTGCAAAAGAATTTCTTAAACAAAGAGGGTGTTGATATTATTGTATTTTGGTGGCTATAGAAATAGCAAGGTGAATTTCTCTTACTAGATATTGCGTTAGATTTTTTGATTTATGAAACATGGTTTTTGATTCGGTCATAATTTAAATTTTGACGGGGAACTTGTACAGAAAAATAAGTTAGAATAGTCTTAAGCTAGAAGTATATTCGGTGAGAAATTACTGTAGACAACAATATTTCAAAAAAAGAGACGATATAAATTAGAATTTACAAGTTAAAACAACAATAATAAAACTCACGTTCATGTTCATTACTAGACTCGAAGCTGCTGCTTCAGAATAGCATCAACAAACTCGCCAGGTTTTACAATGCAGCAGCAGCTATCTACCCATCGCCATGATACGCTTAAATATAGATTATCTGTTTGAGCCATCAGAAATATTGATTTTTCAGAAGAAAAACATTGTCCTTAATTGCCATGCATGCACGCTAAGAAGGAATTATATTTTTATATTTTCATCCAAATTACAAGCCGAAATAGTGACTGGTAATATGTGTCCTGAGAGAACAGACGACGTCGAGTTTCATTTCATAACGAGAGGCGGCAGCTCAATTACGCTTCCAAGCTCCTAGCTAGCTAGCATCTGTATATGTATATGTATATGTATATGTATATGTATATGATATATAGAGAGAGATCTGGATTCACGTGCAACCTTCAAATTCTGGATATGTGGCAGCTCAGAATGACTATCAGCTGAAATACGATTCACGGGCCCTGTTACTGGCTCATGAAGAAAGAGAAAGAGGGATTCTTGGACCTTTTTAAACGATAAGCTTGAACTATCCCTCCACAAGCTTTTAATTATATTCCCTGTTAATGACATACCTCGAAGGGTTGGTGAAAACAGTACTGTTTTGTTTTGAACATATCTCATCCTTCTGAAAATAAAAATCTCTGATGGTTAAGGGCACTACTGTCTTTTCCATATGACAGCATGGTATTTGTAAATTAATTAAATGCAATCACTTCATTGTATTTTGTCTAGTATATTTGTACAGGGCAATGCTCTTGCAATTCATGAGTATTTGGAGGTCTTTTCACTGGCTCTCTTTCTTTCTCTATATATTTTTAGTTAGATGCTGCTATTTTTTTTATCGATCCATGCAGAAGTTCACACCGCTGGTTTGTGGTCTGTGGCAGCTTGTTGTGTCACAGCAAGAATTCCTATCACTTGATTTGACGTGAAGGAGAGAAGAACAAAACTTGAAAGCTAGCTAGCGACATTTGAACATGGTTTGAATATTACAATATTTATGCAGTATCCACTGTAACAGCAAGAAGACAGAAGAACATCTATGTAAACGTGCACGTTTCAGTCCATAAACATGTGTAAGTTCGAGCACTGATGCATGTGAAAACATATGCATGCGATCGCAAATTTGTGGAAGAAGCACAGCAGTAGTTGTCAGATTAATAAGACCAACGAGTCGTCATCTCACACAGCAAATCCCTGTGGAGTTTCTTTGACTTGTGGCCGACTGTATTTATTATGGTTGAATAGACTTGACGTTGATCAACAAGAACTTGTAATCGGCGACGGAAATCACTGTCCCCTCCTCTCCTCACAAACGATATTACTTTTTCATTTTAGTGTTTTAAGAAAAACATCTTTTAATATGTCAAATAAATCTCTATATAATTTAATTTTTTTAAAGAAATAATCCCACCAGAAGCAAGATAGGGAGGAATGGGCTAGTTCTTTACCTGTTTAAGGAAACAAACAATCATCATTTACAGTCTTGTTTATGATTTTCATTTTCTTATATATGGTTTATGGTGAGGTGAGAAGCGCCACTGAGTGATCGTCAGGTCCCAGATGCTCGAGCTTAAATGCTATGTTATCAGGTAACTCTTAACTTCTGTGCAAGAGAGAGCAACAGAAGAAACTGAAACCCACAAACCTATGAAAATATAATGTTTATATAAATAGAAATGTTTGGAGCAAAGTCATAACTGACATGTGAATATTTGTACAGTCTTATGCTTAGAGTTATATGTACAATGAAAATATAATGTTCATATTTAACTTGTGATTTAACTCCATCGAGCAAAATTTCTGGATCTGCCACTGCACATAGCATGCATATATATATATATATATATATATATATATATATATATATATATATCCATTCTTTGTAATTTCACATAATTTCTTATATTAATTTGTTTTGTAATTACAGAGGAGCAGTGCAAGTTTACTGTATTTAATTTCATTATATTTTTGTTTACTTATATCTGCAGAGAATTTCTCTCACATTAAATATTAATCCATGAATCCTTCTTGGTTATCTCTTACATTTTATATATATATATATATATGTATATGTATATGTATATGTATATATATGTATATGTATATATATCTTGGTTCGTCGTCCAGAGCAGGTGCAGTCATTGTCCAAGTGCCATTATTTCTCTCTCTCCCCATAAATTTTCTCTGCAATAATTCACCATTAATGCTTTCCCTTTCATCTTCACTGCAATCCCCTCTCTCTTTCTCTTTCCTGTTGTGCTCAATAAAAAAATGTACGTGAAAAGGAAAACCTGGGTGAATGACGACGCCACAAGTCCTCTCTCAAATGGGACGGTGCCGGTGATTGTATTGCATAAATACTGACACTGTTTATGCGTACATTGACTGCATTGCCAGCTCGAAACTTGCCGACGAGCCTTTCATGCATTCCACATTAAATTATCTTCCCTGTGATGGTACCGTGTATAGGGTTATTTAATAATTGAACAAAGATTAGTCATGTATTTATATTTATATTTTATTTTGTCGTATCTTAGAAAATATATGATTTGAAGGTTTTATGTAGGATTTGAAGCCTTTCCGAATAATAAAATTATTAACGTTTATATAAAAAACTATAATATATATATATAAAAAAACCTTTAAATTTTAAGACCAAGCATTCTTGTTTAGGTATGATAAATACTCCAAGAATTAAGATAAATGTTTCAAAAGTAAAAATTATGAACGTTTTATGAGGATTGAAATACCATTCAATTTTGACTTTGTTGCTATTAAAAAAACATGATATTTCAAAATATATATATAAAATGATTCACACATTTTACTGTGAAAACAAATGAGAGAGAACATGAAATAAGGAACGAGACCTCGAAGTTATACTGAAACTCTTATTTCAACACCATGAATACCATTAAAAATCTTAATACAAATCTATTTGGTTCTAAGATGGATCTTTAAAGATCTTTTAACTCATTTATTTTGATATATATCCAAATTTATATATATATATATATATATTGAGTTTTTTTGACCGTTATAACAAAGATTATATATGAAAAAATTCTTTGATTTTATCATTCAATATTTGTTTGGTTAAAGATTAATTTGTTTTTATTTTCTTTTTATATAGATATATCTTCATTTCATGACCAAGGTTGCAAGTTTTCATATTTCAACTCTGGTTAAATCAAACTATTTTTTATTTTATTTTTCCGCGAGGTTATCTTAGTTCCATAACTCGAATTGTAATTTGATGTGTTAAACTAGCCATTCCATTTTTTTAATTGACTTTTTTTTTCCAATTATACAATTTAATATTATGTTTAATTAGAAATTCAGTTTCATAATCTATTTCAATTTATTTTCTATTAGGTTACTTGAGCTTTACAACCTAATTAAGAATAGTTGTTAACATGTTAACCCAAGTTGACTTGACTTATTTTTATATCATTTTTGAAGTAAAAATTTACTAATTTTATTATTTAATATTGAGTCTGATAGAGTCAATTGAAAACTAAAATTTATTATTATTTTGATTTACTATTTATAAGATTATTTCAGTCTCGTGATCAAAATCATATATTTTCAAGTTTCTCGAGTCATATCAAGTTATTTTTTATGATGTTCCCAGTCTTATAATCTAAAACATGAGTTTGACACAATGACTAAGGTCATTTTTATATTTTTTATTCTTTAATATACTGAACTAATTAGAAATTAGATTTTGCAATGTTTTTTTTACATAGTTATTTTGATTTTATAGCCCAGGTAGTGAGTTTAATAGGTTTACTCGAGTCATATTTTTTAGGTTTTTTAACTGATCTTTTTTAATTTCATGCTTAAATATTGTGTTAATTAAAAAATAAATTTTATAATTTATTTTGATTTGTTTTCTATGAGATTATTATAGTTTCATAACCTGAAAAATATAATTAACATGTTAACTCGAGTTGAAACATGTCAAACCATTATATGTTTATCTAAATATTAAAAAAAATGTCTTTTAGATTTTTTTTGAGTTAGATTATGTTTTACAAGTTATTCAAGTTGTTTTTGAGCTTGTAAAATCAATTTGATCACCTCTCACGTGGTTTAATTTTTAAAATAAATATTAAAAAAATCTAAACAACTTTGTATATATTGAAATCTTTTTAACTTGATTCACATGACAATAGGTGTCAATGAAATAATATTTTTACACCTGTTTGACATGTTTTAAAAATATTTTTAATTTTTTTTATTTTAAATTATATTTTTAAAGGGTTATCAGAAATAATTTTTAAAAAATAAAAATATTAGTTTAATATATTTATAAATAAAAAAAATTTAAAAACAAAATCGTATACATATACATGTAAAGCTTTTCGGTTCTCTTTGAAAAAGCTTGTCTGTGTGTGTGTGTGAACTTTAGAGGCACTTGCATTTCGTATATATTTGCTTTTTTGCTCTGTTTATCTTTCATGGTAAAGTAGAAGTGAGTTAACTTTTGTTGGAATATTGTTGTTGCCGTGATAAAAAGTGAAGGATTGATTGAGGATATGGGGAGGACACCTTGTTGTGATAAGAACGGTTTGAAGAAAGGGGCATGGACACCTGAAGAAGATGAGCTTCTTGTTAGTTACATCAAGAAGAATGGACATGGTAGCTGGCGCTCTCTCCCTAAGCTTGCAGGTATAAACTACAGTAACTGCTTTCTTTAGTTTTTCGAAGCTAAAGTTGGACTGATCTTGTTTTGTTTCTTTCATGGAGTTATATGTCACCAGCTTGAAATGTGCTGAAAATGTCCTGCACTTGTTGGTTCGCTAGAATATCTGTTAGACTTGGATGGTGTTATTGTGGTATTTTGTAAAATGCTTTGAATATTCAAGTGGTTAAAAGCTGCTAGCTACTTCATAGCATTGTGTTCTTAATTTCCTGGTGAGTGGATGTTGTATCTGTTTACCAGGATGGTCTCACTGCTTCACATGACTTTACTACTGTTGATAGGAAACATGCCCTCTACCAAAAGGAGATCGAGTTTTCAGAAATCTTCTTTCTTTCTTGTGAAGTTACTGTTCTGCGCTTGAATTTATTGAAACAGATCTGCAGAAATAGGAAGTCCCTTGCAGCTAATTTGTTTGTTTTGCAGGTCTTCTTCGTTGTGGAAAGAGTTGCAGGCTTAGATGGACAAACTATCTTCGACCTGATATTAAACGGCATCCTTTTACTCTTGAGGAGGAGAAGCTTGTCATTCAGCTTCATGGCATTCTTGGAAACAGGTATTTTCTTGCTGTATGAAAATTGAGAATACTGCAAGTAATTCGCAAAGTTGATGGACCAAAGTGTCTTAAATTGATAGGTTTCTTTTAAAAAAGCGTTGCGATTGTGACTACTTAATATTGTGGATGTACAGTAGCAATTCTTGGCTTACCAGTTCTCTAAATATAGCTAAAGTACATCCATCGAGCTCCTTTCAGCTGATTTTTCCCTTAGAGCTGCATGCATATTACATATACAAACTAGGATGAGCAAACCATCTTCACAAACAGCCTCTTTTTCGTGTTTAAAATTTCCGTTGAACCGCTTGGTTTGAAAGCAAACTTGGACGTAAAGTTAAATCGGTGAGCACTACTTTTGGAAACAAAGTGGCCATGATTGTTTCAGAACGGAAGCATTTAACAATTTTGTGGGGTGACAACAAGAAGAGGTTTGTAAGTGTTTGCGGCAGGTGTTATCAATTCAATTGTGAGTCAAACTGCATATGATTATTATGTTTCTGTTGTTCATGCAAATGGGAAAATAGGACTTGGTTGCTTAAATGGGGTATAGACCCTTTTGCAGTTTGTAATTAACTCTTCCGAGTGCTGCATCAATTACTTTCAGGTGGGCGGCCATTGCTTCTCAACTACCAGGCAGAACAGATAACGAGATCAAGAACTTGTGGAATACCCACCTGAAGAAGCGCCTTCTTTGCATGGGACTTGATCCCCAGACTCATGAGCCCTTTACGTCCTGTGGACCAGCCAATAAAGGACCTGCATCCCCAGCTACTCGCCATATGACGCAATGGGAGAGTGCTCGGCTTGAAGCTGAAGCACGCCTTTCAAGGGAGTCATCACTCTTCCATCCACCGATACCGGGAAAAATTGATTGTGATTATTTTCTGCGCCTATGGAACTCTGAAGTTGGACAATCTTTTCGAAGGATCAACACGGGAGATGTTAAGATTGCCTGCCCAAGTCCAGTTTCCCAGGCTTCTTCATCGACAAAATGTGGATCAATTTCAGCTATCACTGCAGATATTAGCCCCAGCTTAGCAGGACCCTCTACTGCCGCAAACAATCAGAATGAAGAAATGGAGTGCAAGAGTTGCAGATCCGATGCAGAAGATGTGATGATTGGGCCTGATTCATTAAGTTCAGCTGAATCGGAGGATTCAACAGACTCCACATTACAACTTCTGCTGGATTTCCCCATTAACAACGACATGAGCTTCCTAGAAGGAAATATAGAAAGCTATGCCACCACATCTGGAATGTTGACTGGAACCTCCATGATATTCCCCTTGTGAAGAATGCAGGAAAATGTTGCTCTGTTTAATGAATCTTCTTTTTCTGGGATTTTGACATGCTCTTTATTTTTATTTTTTTGGGCACTACAAGCTGGAAGCTAGTGTTAGAGCACAGAAACTTGTGAGCTATGCTGACGGCAACTGTGGGTATTTTTTCAGCCTACAGTTACAGATGGTGACGTTAGCATTTTTTATTTACTAGTACCCAGCTGATTATTATTATATATAGAAGACACATATCCTTTGCGACCTAAACTTCCAGGTTTAGCTTCGCATGTGTGCTATATATGTAATGCCAAATTCGTCTCCCTGGGATCATTGATTTGTTCATTAGAATTCTGTTTGCACCCAGCTATGAACTTATGTTTTGTGAGGATATTGGCATGATTACGTTAATGCAATTTTTGGATTTGATTAGATTTAGTTGGGTGGAAAATATTCTATTTAGGCAATCAGCAGTAGATGCTGGCCTGTTGGGTGCAAAATATTCTATTTAGGCAATCAGCAGCAGGTGCTGGCCTGTTATACTGCCAGAGCAAGATGGTAGATTAGAAGTCAACTTCCGAAAGGGAACAACACTGCTGAAGGATCAAAACAGTTCCTTGAGATTTTGTATTTACGTAGTTATTGTGGTATTACATGTTTCTGAAATCAACTTAGTAAATCAATAATAGCTTGTTGTCACCAAACATTAAAATTTTCTTATCGCGACTTCTCATCGGTTATTAGCTGTCGTAAGATAATCGAAAACTAGAAAAGGCAAGTAATGTTGCGACCGGGCAACATCATGCCAAAGAGAAGCCAACTTTACAAACATGTTAGAACTTCTTTCTCATAGATCAAATATTGTATTCCTGTACATACACACTGAATATTTAAATTTGCTGTTGCTTTATGAAAGAAGACATAAAACTGTGGGAAAAAACAAACATGCAAAGCTTTAAGATTAAAAATGGGGAAATTACAAACACTATATGCAGAGGAAGATTGGTGATTCAACTAGCTGCTTCCATGCTAGGCTCCTAAAGTTGCTGCTTCAGAAGAAACCAAGAAACTTCTTCGGGGTCTGCCCAGTAGCACGATATTTAGCTGCCATTTCCTCTGCTTTTAAGAATTCTTCTCCACGTTTGGATTCAACCATGGCCCTCTTTTCTTCAGCTTCTTTATGAATCAAAGCAACCCTGTTTCTCATTTTCTCTGCGTATTCTGCCCTTCGTTTCTCCAACTTCTCCTGCCAGTTCTTTAATTTGTTACTCTTGAATCCAAAATGCTAAAAGATCTATAATATAAGCAGAAGGAAAGTAATCTCTTCAGTTTGTTTATTTTAAAATCTTCATCCTGAGATTGTTACAAGGACATTATAATTGAGGGAGTGAGCTTCAGTCACCTGGAACTCTACGCGTTTTGATTAGATCTACCAGAGAGGATTAAATTATTGATGCACCTGACTGTGAAAAGAATTTATGAAATGAACAAAGAACCAGGATTACAAGAGTTCAACTACCTCCATCTTTCTCAGTGTGGCTTCCAGAGCTGCCTTTTTGCTGTTCTCCCATGCAACAACAGCAGAGAGCTTTTTCTGAGACCTGTTAATCATTTATAGCCCATTGCAAATTTTCAGCAATCACATTCCTCCAGATCATATTGTAAACGTAAAGAGAGTTATAGGACACCTCGCAGTGATTAATTTCTCAATGAATAAGTTCAATTCCGATTCATCAACTTTCAATATTCTTAGGTCAAGTAGAGGACTTATTCCTGTTATTCATAGATGTTATTATAAGAAGTTTTCTTAATGGTTTCAATGAGGCATTAGAGAGGAAAACCCTACTCTGATGCACAGACCAAGAAAAACCCAATTTCTACCACCATTTCTAAACACACTGCTAGGAGATTTTTATTTGGCTCATTATAGCAGCACTGCTGTACACTGAAAGCAAAAAGAGAGAAACAAGAAGAGCTTACTTATTTTCCGCTTTAGTTCTCTCACTGTCTTCCCATGCCTTGACAAAGGACAGTCTCTTTTCTTTTTCAAGGTCAGCAAGAGCTACATCTGAAAAACAAAAACAATCAAAGAATAAGTTACTTTTAATGAAACATAAATCCTATGCTCCCTGAGCAAAATGACTTTCTTAATCGTGGTCTGCTTGGGAAGTTAAAACCTGCATACATACAAACTTGAAGCTGCATTTACATGTACATCACGTGAAGGTCTTAATGCGTGCAAGGAATTTTCAAAGAGATGACAATGGACTAAAACTCGACAAATTCCCTCAGCCAGTATAAGAAGATTCAAACAGAAATACGCATTCATTTACAAAGAACATCCTACTGCTCCATTATTCTTTTTGACTAACAACAGGTACCTCTATCCATTGACCCGCCTGAAATCTTTTTTGAAGTAGGTCCAGGTTCTGTCTCTGCTAAAAAAAGAAAAATAATTAGAAGCGGCAAAAGAATATGGCTGGTAAATTTAGGTTGTTAAGGATATGATTCACAGAGACAGAAATTTTGCTCAGTTACAAACATCCTTATTTATTTAGTTCCAATACAAGCAATATACACAATAATCAAACTAGAAAAAGAAAAATGAAAAAGTAACAGGTTTAGACCTCGCAAATCATGATTAGTCCTGGGATAATGAAGTCATGAAATGTAGGCATTAATCAGTACAGAGTTAATGCTTAACACCACCTATATCGATCCCTTTCATAGCTATCCTATTCTAGAGGCGCCATCACTTTTGAAAAATCCGGTAAGAATGAAAGGAGGCTGTTTTTCTTAAATGATAATTGTTGAGTAAGAAATTAATCCTTTCAAAAGGTAACGGTAAAAAGATTGATGATAAAAGGCACATCTAACCCAAAAGGGCCAAAGCAGACAACTTTGATGCAAAAAAAGTCTTAACATGACCTGGTGTAGCTTTGCAAATTTCACAAGAGAAAGCATGGGAAAGTGGAGTTCCTTTTGCAGAGCATAGAATCACATGACTGATGTTCTTAAAGCAAACCACTCTTTTATCAAGCCATGCATAAGCATAAAGCCAACTATGGAAAATAAGGGTATCAACCCAGTAATTCCTTGTTGGGTGTCATTTTACAAGAAATGGACAATATCTACTAAAAAATAAAATCTTTGGATACCATTGTGCCAAGTGGGGACTGTTTTCAACTAAAAAAATGTCTGTGGGTGCCATTATCTAAGTAGTGGGCACTTTCTATTAATAAACTTAATTAATTTAAATACCCTTATGCTATGTAGGGACTATTTCTATTTTTTGTTAGACATGAAAATAATTGAGCTACCATAAAGAAGAACTCTAATAGACAGTACTGTATCCATGTCATGTTCGTATTTTCTCCAGCTAATAGTATCATTTGACAGAGAAAAAACGGGAAAAAATCCAAACATCTTGACTTTTCAACAAATAGATAACAACAAAAATATATATACCCATCCACTAAAATTATCTAGATACAGGCTGCAAAGCGCTTATGATTAATGTCTTCAAGATCAAGATATGGAAATTATACAGCCAGAGATTCATCTGATTCCCAAGGAAGGAATATATAGCCCTCTCTAAAAGAAAGATTCTCCTTTTAATATATTCTATCTTGAGAATATATTATTATTAATCTCACAAAAGTTAAAATGTTTAATCTGCATGTAATTAGCAAAAAAACTCCAGAAGTCACTCTATCTCTTGATATGCAATGGTATCAATGAGCTTCTATGCATTGATGAATCATTTGTTTGATCCCTTAAGAACAAAAATTTCTTTTGCTAACGTATCTGATGAAGAAATAGTAGAAACTTTAATCACTTGAAAAAGCAGCAAAGTTGCCACATCTATCTGGATATTTTTACTTGCTAGTATTCTTTGCTTTAGGAAAAGGTGAGAAACAGTGACGGATACTTGGAACTTATCTGCATTCATCCAGATATAAAGAGAAATCTGGAATTGATAGAAGTTTCTTTCATTAAAGAAAAAAAATCAACTCGTTATCATACTAATTATGTCAACTTCTCAACACAAAATGAATGAAAAAACAACCAAATTCAGCCACCCCACTAAGATTTCCCAGGCACGCACAGCATCATTTCAAGACATAATGATAATGGGTTCTTGTTTCTTATTATTTTCCAGGAAGATAAAAAACAAAGATAAAGAACTTACTTTCAGCAACAGCAAGATCTTTTGATTCATCAGCTACCTTCTCTTTCTCTTCAGATGCTGGAGGTGGTGGAACTATAGCCTTCTCATCCGCCACTTCACTTTTACTTTCCACCGGAGCTGGAGCCACCGGCGTCGCAGTGTCTACCCTCTTCACTTCTTGCTCTGCCATTTCTTTTCCTCTTCAGCTCCCCTTCAACTATAGCAGTAGTTAGCTTGAAATCTTTCACTTTGGCAACGTCAATAATATCGCGTCGATCGTGCTCTTTATAGCTTCAAACAACGCGTGTCATCACCACAGGATATTTCATCTACACCGTCGATTTAGAATACAAAACAAGATATTCTCTTAACATGACGGTACAAACGTGGAGTGAACTTAAAGAAGGATTAGCGTAGGAAGCGTGGGATAATTGCCTTCTGCCGACAGGTAAAACAGGTAAAGAGTTCCTAGGAGAGGCGTTGGCTCTCTCATACGACGACGGAGAAGAGAAAAATACAAAAATGGATGAAATGATTGGCAGTGGAAGTGGGGGCCAGTTGAAAGGATAAACTTGACTGCGTAGATTAATTGAAAATAAATAAAATGTGGAATGGGGCCAGTCTTTACTCACTCCCCTGTGCAAGTGTCATGGCTCAACAGTTTTCTTGGGACCCAAGAAACTATCCCCAAATTATTTGCAGGGATAACCGGTGTAATTGTGTTATAGATTGTTTTTTAATTTTTTTTGTTTAAAATAATATATATTTTTCAATTTTTTAAAATTATTTTTGATATTATTATATTAAAATAATTTAAAAATAATAAAAAAATTTCTTCAAGTTTTTCGAAAGAACACCCCTTTAATTTATACTGCATGCATCAGTCTCATGCTTGCACCCCGTGAGTGCTCGAAACGAAAACAGATGTTTGCTTTGTGAAGTATTTTTATTGTTTCTTTTTATTTTTCCTTGTGATTTTTTATGGAAATTATAAAAAAACAATTTAAAAATAAAATAGTCATGATATAATTCAATTAATAATTTAATTTAATTATGTAACTTAAAAATTTATTTTAAATATAAAATATCATAATAGATTGGATACAAATTAAATGCCTTGCTAGGGGCAACAAGCATTCAGGCTTTTATCAAAACGGCGACGTATCAAGATAATAAACTAGCCGCAGTCTGTGCGGCGGCTTCCGGGAAAAGGCAGTGGAATAATTTTCTGGGCACCAAACCAGAACTTCCAATCATCAAAACCCTAAAAACAATATTCACAAATTCAAGTAAAATTGAAACCATGAACACTGACATTCCAAATCCATGTTATTCAGCAGAGAAACAGTGGGGAGAGAAAGTATCAGAGAAAGTGATATCAGCTTACAAATCTCTCCCTAAAAAAGGAAAGCCTCAAGGTTGCGAAGTCACCGTCTTAGCTTCATTTCTCCTTTCCTCCCCTTTTCAAGGTCACTAAACACTACGTCTCCGCTATTTCTTATCATTTCAATTTCTTTCTGATTTAGATTTTATTTTGTTCCCAGAATTGGAAGTTGTTGCGTTGGGGACTGGTACGAAATGTGTTGGACGCTCACTTCTGAGCAATCGCGGTGATATTGTCAATGATTCACATGCTGAAATTATTGCTAGAAGAGCTTTAATTAGGTTTGTAACTGTATTTGGCGAATTAATGCGTTTTTCTGTATGCTGAAATGTTTTCTTTCTCTTTCCTGCAATACTATTGATTCCCTAAGTATGTTTGTTTGATTGATTTTTCTAATTAATTAAATTAGGTTTTTCTATGCGGAGATTCTACACATTATTCGCGATTCATGTGAGGATGGATGTAATAATGGTAGCATAGAAGTGAAAATTAATGATGGCAGTAGCTGGATTTTTGAACTGGAACACGATAGTTGTGGTGGTGAAGAGAAGTTTAAGTTGAGAGAGGGTTGGCAATTGCATCTGTACATTTCACAATTGCCATGTAATTATCGGTGATGATTGTAAATTAAATGGATGCCTAGTTTCTACGTTGTTTGGATCTTACACTAGCTTTGGGTATGCATGCGTTTTGTGACTTTGTTTTGTTCTAGTTGTTTCTCGTAGGTGGGGATGCTTCTGTAAGTTCACCGTTGTCTCATCTGAGAAATGTTTTCACAAGAGAAGGGGATCTGCCACCATCCCTATGTGAGAATGGTTCAACGAGTGACTCTTTGGAGGTTACAAAAGAGAATAATGGTACAAATGGATTCTGTATATATTTATTTTTTAATCTTTTTTGGCTTCTGGTTGTTTCACCTGCTTTTATATTTGATTATTGCTGAGCTGCTTATTTGAAATTTCTGTGAGCTGCACTAGAGGTGGAAAGTGCATGCTGATATAACTCAAGTAGGATAGTCTTGTCATCTTAGATGGCATTTATTGCTATTACTCCAAGTAGGGATCTGTTTCATTGTTTCTTTCATAATACTCAAATTCAATGAGAAGCATAGTATGATCTCAGAGAAGTGCTATTCTCTTTCTGGCAAGCAATAACAGTAGTATGTTGATCTCTGTTGCTTTGATGATCTTATCTTTTCAATTTTATTGTTGTTTCCTGTGATGGCTATTTTATCAAGTTTTGTTTTTTTAATTCACCTCCTTAGACTGGTTGAATAGATTTTTCAAAACTCTTCAATTTATCAGTTATCATGTTTCTTTTAAGCTGGCGCATCTTCTTCTTTAAAGTTATATCAAGATGAGACTTATTGGTCTTGACATAAGCATTGTTTGACTCAAAACTATTTATAAGCAGGTAGACTTTCAACAGATGGTTCACAAACCAGTGGCATGGTTCAGAGGAAGCCTGGTCGTGGTAATACGACATTGTCAGTTAGCTGCTCTGACAAAATAGCTCGGTGGAATGTTGTTGGTGTTCAAGGTATGTTTATTTTCAAATTTCCAAAGTAGCGCCTCCTTTGTTCCAGCCTAAATTAATATGCTAGTTTTCTGAGTTAGTGAACTTAATTAACATGTAATATGTCTTCCATTTTTGTATTCATTTTATCATTTTTGTGCTCTTGAGTCTGGCATACCATTATCATAGTACAGCATTGTCATGTTTCTGAAGTTGACACACTTGCACTCAATTTTGATTTTATGCGAATAAACTGTTAATGGTATCATGTGCACAAGATGGCTTATTTCCTGTTTCCACAGGCATGCATGTGATATATTTTAAGATGATTCATTTTGACTATCTTCATGATTATTTTATTTTTTTGAAATTGTCTTCTTGATTTACTATATATAAGTGACCAATAGGAATTAATAATTGCTTTAGTTAAGTAACAAAGTTTTTACTCTTATTTCAGGAGCTTTGCTTTCCTATTTTCTTCAACCTGTTTACATTTCTTCGGTAACCGTTGGGCATTCATCTAATAGTCCCAAAAACTTTTCTCTAGAAGATCACTTGAAAAGAGCCTTGTATGATCGAATCCTGCCATTGTCGAATGAACTCGTTCCTCCCTTCCATCTAAACAAGGTATTCAATAGCATAACATTCAATATATAGTGGATCACACTCGTGATTATCTATGGTACATAATGCTACTAGCAGCCACTTTTTTGTGCAGCTCCCGAACCCCCCATGGAATTTAAGCATGCTGACACTGCTCTAGCAACTTTGACATGCGGGTAATTTTGAATCAATCCTGTTCCTGTTCCTGTTCTAGGTGCACCATTTATTTATATCTGTTTGTTTGTCACCATAGACTTTATGCCTTGACCCAGGTATTCCATATGCTGGAGCAAGTCTGGCATGCATGAAGTCATCCTTGGGACCACTGGAAGAAAGCAAGGCACTTCTGCTAAGGGGGCACTTTCTCCAGCTACGATGTCCTCTCTGTGCAAGTACACTGAGAATTAGGCTTATTTGTGGAAAGGTTTCCTTTTCTGTTATTGTTATCACCATCAAGTCATAATCTTTCTTCTTTTGTTCTAGAAAGCGGTTATTGGAGATTTTCTTGACATTAAAGCAGGAGTTCCAGAGCAAATGCCCAGCCAAAGATATTTCTTATCGAGAACTCAAGGTTCAGCATTATTTCTTGAGAGCCTTATTCCTGTTGGTTTTCTTTCTAAATAATAGTTTGATGATGTCTTTGCTTGAATGGGATAAAGTCATCATTGGAACGCAATAAGCTGTGTTGATAAGCTGTAAATGTCCATGTTGTTTGTGGATTTCACATTTTTCACTGGCTCTTGTCTCTTCCATTTGTTTGCAAATTCAGGCAGCATAAACCAAATAAATGAACGTTAACATTATGTGCAGAGTTTAAGTTTTTGGTGTATCTGAAGATCAACATCATGGTTCTTGTAACTAGTACAGTAAGATTGACCTACAACATGATCATATAATTTATCGCTGTCACCTTAGAATGTAGTAGGTAGTCACTTAAAAAAAAAGTGTTGGTTGAAGCTTCCAGGGCAGCATCACATGGCACATATTGAATATTAAATGCTAATTCCCATCCCAAGCTTCATTTTCGTAGCCATTTTAAGTCTGCAATGTGTATGTGCATGGCTATTGAATCTCGTCTTACTACTTTGGTAAATTCTCTTGCAGAACAATGCTCAAGCGTACAGATCAACCTCGAAATCTTTTAAAGAAAGTGCGGCTTTTAACAATTGGCCATTGAAACCTTCGGACTTTGAGGCCTTCATTTTGAAAGAGTGAGGTATGTGTGAGGTACTTGTAATTACAACTTGTTACTTGTGCTGGTTAATCATCTAGCAATCGGTTGTCCAGCTCCATCTTATGCGTAGCTAGATAGGATATGATGCAACCAATTTTTTGGAAAAAAAACTAACAGGCAGTAAATTGCTGGGAACTTCTCCCTTCAGGCCTCCCAGGAACCTGATATAGTATATGACCTCTGTCTATCATCCACATTTTTGGCAGACCATTCACAAAGGGGGAGCAAGCGCATCTCTTACTGGAGCCGGGATGGGTGCTTTTGCACCATTTGCTGTCTCCTGACGTTCTCAAGGCCAGGAACTCCTGAACTGTTCTAACATTCTCCAGAGCTGCTGTGATTAGAGCTCATAATTTTCTTCATGGCAGAGCCACATGACTAGTGCGTGCTGCAATCAGATGTTAAACACGTCGCCATAACATTTTAGGTGAACATCTCTATAAGGCCACGTACATGTGATTTGACGTTGATTTTGTACTCTTTTAAGTAGCTGAATTGTGGGCACTGGGAAAAAATATGTTTTAACTGTGGCCCATGTATGGACTCAAAAGAGATCTGAACAATCTTGTTTAAATTGTGTTGGATATTGTTTTTTAGAATGATTTCTGTTTGGAAATATATTAAAAAAATATTTTCAAAATAAATAAAGAAAAGATATTCATAAAATTAATTATGTAATATTTAAACCTTATGTTTTATTCATAAAATTCGATTTGAATTCAATTCGATAATTTATTATAATTTTTATATTTATAATAAGATACAAAATTATAATATTTAAAATACATGTGGAAATTAATTAAATTATCAGCCCTTTTTAATTTACAAATAATTCAAGGGAAATTGGGCAAAAAACAAAAGAGAGGGAGAGAAGGAAAGATCAATAATATAGCATTGGGGGGACAAGAGAGGACTGATACAGGTAACGAGGAGGATATATGCAAGTAGATAAAGAAAAGATATTGTGTTGTGAAGGGTTTTTAGAAGGAAAAAAGAGGGTATGAAGGACAGATTAAAAATAAAGTTTGCATAAAACTGTGGGTATTTTTGGGATATAGTTTTTAATGTTAAGATATTACTGTAGCTAATTAAAATTATCATCAATGATTTACTTTTAATTTTTTTATAATAAATTAAATTCTATTTAAAATTCAAATCAATACTTTTTTTTAAAAAAAGAAAACCACGTTTTAAATTAAATTAAATTCTCATACTTTGTCTATAAATTGTTTTTTAAAATAATTTTTGTTCATAAATATATCAAAATAATATTTTTTATTTTTAAAAATTATTTTTGATAGCAAGAAAATAATTTAAAAATATTAATTCTTTTAATTTAAAATTAAAAAAAATTCAAAAACACTTTCTAGAAACCACTATACAGAAAAAGTACTTAGAAAGCGTTAGGCGCATATCCACCACCAGTCAGTGGACCTTGGCCGGAAGCATGTTACCGTAAAAAAATTGACTAGAAAATGTTAGGTCCATAAGCTCTACCAGTCAGCTCGCCTCAAAAATTGACGAACCAGATTCTGAATCAGTGGGGGCAGTGGCCAGGATTGATCGGTCAAAACCCGACCAAACCTGGTATAAAAAAATGGTAAAAAAACCGGCTAACTTGAATCGGTGAACGGATCAGATTCGGTAAAAAACCGGCAATCTTGAATTGATCATAATAGAATTTGACAAGACATTAAAAGCAGAAAGCATTCCTCTTGGGTACTGTTGAACCACTCGCCAAGAAGTCAGAGATGTCGACTTAAGAAACGAGAAGGGGAGATTGTAGATTTTATTCTGGGTTTGAAGATGTCGACATTACTTCTTATACATGTTGACCTGACAACAGAGTGGCTTTGAAGCTCTCAATTACTTCTTATAAATCTTCACCTGATAAAAGATAAAACAAGGTTTTTAATTTTGTTTTTTTATTCGATTAAAATGCTGTATTTTGATTTTAGACGGTGCAATATATATAAATTTAAAAATATAAAAATTGATCCAATATAATTCGAGTGACTGGTAAGTTCAAAAACAATTTAGATTACTCATGAAAATAGAGTGCATGTGACCATTATGTGAAACCTGTTGGGCTAATCACTGGCTTTCTAGTTGGATTAGGTTAACTGCAGTGGATGTTATTCTACTGGGTGAGCTTGTCTGGAGCTTGAATGATAAGGGAAGGAGTGGTAGGGCTCAGAGGACTAGGGTTGCAGACATTGTTTCGAAAGAGTAGGAGGTTCGAAGAATCGATTTAAGATTGATATTTTCTCAGCAGCAGATGCTGATGGAATGATCTTAACATTCTCTCCCTCCTTTTCCTGCTTCGTGGAACCAAACAGGATCTGAGTCTATGGATGCTAGCTATTTGATCAAAATCCAAGTTTTTAATATAAAATGGTGTGTTATTTCACTCTCATCAGAATGATCAGAACTGACAGCAGTGACTGCGGGATTTATCTCATAGTTCCCTGTCAATTTTGAACTGCCTCAAAATTCCAAGCAAGTAATTTTTTTTATCTTATTAACATAAATATCCGTATCAACTTGTGTATTTCAAATAATTTTAATAATTATTATATTAACAACCACAGCGATGCATGTAATCTTGAATCTGGGGCTGGACGGAGAAGCTTGCTTGTGATATGAGAATATAAGATGGGGGATAAGAGATGATGGGCTCAGAGAACACATTGTCACCGGCGAGTGATCATGACCTTCCCCGTTAATATTCTGCTGTTACATCATGCGTGACTCGAAGCTGGTAGTTTCCTCAAACGCAGGCTCTCTGCATGAGATGTATTATGCTCGTCCAGTGAATTGCAAGATGGTAATTGACTGGGAAAATGAAATCGCAGGCAAGACAGCAAATTGAAGCAGGAAACGGAGTCTTGTCTCCATCCCACTGGAAGAGTTGTCGATTAAATAGGACCACCACTGTCACTTCTCAACGTTTAAGGTTGCGGTTGATTTCTGAACCCTCACTCGTGTTCTGTAGTAGTTTATAAAATATATCGGGCATACAGAATACTTCGATGTGTTTTCTTGTATAAAAAAAACCTCGTAGTGTAAACCGATGAGTTCATGCAAGCATCTAATTAAAGACATCAATACTCATGCTCTAAAAAAATCATTAATAATAACAATATATTTTTGACACAATTAAGAGATATGTATAAATAAAGATATTCAATTGTTTAAAATAAGATATTCATATGACTGAGTTCGTTAAACTTGTTTATTTAAATCACACTTCGTGTAAGACTTGTGATCTAAAAGATAAATACAAATAAAATTAATTGTATAAACTCACTCTCTAAGGACAAGTCCAATGGTAAGAGCTATTTTTAAAAGTCAAATTTATAAAATTATACAATTAATAGAAGTAAGTTATATAATTAAATAATTGCTTTTGAAAAACCATCCAACAATAAAATTATTATTTATATTTATATTTCAATTAAAAATTATTATGTTATATTTGAATTAATTATACAATTATTTGTATTTTTTTATGGTTGTTATATTTGAAGTTAATTAATGTTATTTATTGTTTTTGAGTGTTAGAAAAACTTAAAAAAAAATAAAATAAACACATTAATAAATAACCAATAAATTCATACATAATTAATTAAAATACATTTCATTCCATTACAGATAATTCAATCAAATTAATTACAAATTAATAATTATTTTTTTACAATTAATATAAGTAATTTATATAATTAAATAATTACTTTTAAAAAACTCATATTATAATTATTAATTTTAATTATATTTAAATAAACAAATGAAATTTAAAATAAAAAATGAACCTAAAAATCACCCCAACACCAATTACCCCGCCCCTCTCTCTCTCATAAGAAATAAAATACTAATTTTATAATTTATAGCTTTTCATTTACAGCTGCTACAAATAGCTCCTGATATAAGGAGCGGCCATTTTAACTTTTAAAATGGCTATTCCGTTGGAGTGAAAGAAAATTGATCATAAGAGCTAAATGGGCAATTTTTTGCTTTTGTCTCTTCAAATAACTTACCGTTGGACTTGCCCTAAGAAAAATATTATGCAAGGCCAAACACATACGAAATATTATTTAAAAAGCAATATTTTTTATCCAATAAAGTTTATTTTAATAAAAGAAAAAAAAATAGTTGAATTAGAATAATATCTTGAAAAATCATAAGCAAAAAAAAAATCATAAAAACTTATATTCTAAAAAGTTAAACTCGAGATCTAGACTATAAGACCGAGATAAACAAAAAAAAAAAAAATTGAAAAAAATCACAAGACTGGTATTTAAAAAAAAATCTAATACAAAACATCGAGATCATACAAAGTCAAATCTCTAACAAATCAAATATCTAAAGATAAACCAAGAAAAAAAAATCACAAAAAATAATTTAAAAACAGATGAAGATGAATAGAAAATGAAAATTAGAGGGCAGACAATTTTTTTCCACCAGAGAGTTACATTGAATTGAAAACTATATGTAACAAAATGAAAAACAAATTAAAAGATTAAATATACAGATTAGGAAAAAAAGAAACTTTAATTGAAAGATAAAATTGAAAGCCAAAATAACTTGTTAACAAAAGAACAAAGGAAAAAAACTAAAAATTAAAAGAATAAAGACACAAATTAGAAATAAACACACATGCGAAATTGTAACTAAAAGACTAAATTAAAAAAATAAAAAACTTCTCTAAAAAAATTAAAACAAAATAAGATATTAAAAGAGTAAAGAGTAAAATTGAAAATCAAAAAACAAAACAACCATGTATTTTATTGGAGGAGAGAGAAAACAAAGAGAAAAAATAATTGTTTGATGATAATCCACTAATCATTTTCATCAAGTGTCACACTTTATGAAAATAACATGATGACATGTTGAAAAAGATGGTATGGTGGTTGGGTTTAGACAATTGATTACCTTACACTCACCGTCTAAAAGACATGAACATGAATAACTTCTGTATTGCTCATGAAACCAGTGTGAAAGTACAAAAAATACTCTCAAGTTGAAACCTTAATTTTTGTTTTCTTTTTCATGGCTAAAAGCATGCTTTAATTGTACATTAATAAAAGAAAAAACAAAATAAAACCTTGTCTCATAGCCTACTATTTTTATATGTTAATTTTATTTTTAGAAAGAAAAAAATATCTCTATATTATAATATCTTAAATTTATGCAACATTGCATAATAATTTGTTTTATTCAGTAAATTTTATACTTATGTTGATTTCTATTTCAAGTTGATTTTAAGAAACAAAATTATTAACATAATCAAGTAAATAATTCATATTGAAATATTAAATTTTATAGAGTTCATGGACATGATTATAGGTTTAATTGGTTGGCATGGTTCACAAAGTTGGCAAGTTTAAGTTTTTTATAATTATATTCTCAACATCTTATTCTTGGGATTGTTTATTTTAATTATGGTATAGTTAATTAAAAAATAGTTTCACTAGATTTCCAAAGTTTTGTTGTTATTATTATTATTTAGAAATAATTGAATTTTTCCCTTCAATTCTAAGCCTCCAACAACTCAATTTTCTTTTATTTTTCAATATTATATCATTTGATAATTGAGTTTCATTTATTTTTTTCAATTATTATATATAGCGTTACCATGGTTTCGATTTTTATTTTAATTTAACCTTGAATATTGTAAAAGAATATATTGGATATGGAGCTAAATCTCACATTTAGACATGCACCAATATTCTAATTTTCCAACGATATTAAATATTACATTTTGACATAAAGCTAGACAGTGTACAATTAAAATTCTCGTGTACAAGGAATGAAATGCCGACCCCATTTCTCTATCTCTGCAGTCTTTTCTAGCTATGTTATTTTTTAAAATATTTTATTTTCTAAAATATATTTATAATATAATTATATTAGAATGATCAAAAAACAATTAAAAATCATTTTTTATTTATCAATACGCGTTGCCAAACAGGTTAATTCCATGTTCAAACGGCACAAAATATTTTCGTGGGTCCCAAAATAACAAATCGCCATTTTCGTATACCACGGCAAAACCAGCTCTTGATCCCTCTGGCTGCTCTGCCTCTGTAGAACACCAGAGACTTCTTCAAACCTATGCATCTGGTGCCATCAGAGGAGTGAATGAGATGGTCTGTTCCCGTCGCCTTCCAAAACTCAGCTCCAGTTACTCGATCTGGCCTTGCACTGTTCCTGTACGGACGATCCCTTGGACAGTGGGGGGGGGGGGGGGGGGGGTGATTATGGAATGGGAAGTAGAGAGACAAGTGGAAGTTTACCTAAAGGGATTCTTTTTTGAAGTATCTGGGGGGGGATTGCTACTGGAAGAGAGGGGAGGGGCGGGGCTAGTTTTGAGGGAGGGGAGGGGAGGGGAGGGGAGGGGAGGCTAGAAAATGGGGCGGGGAAAGGGGGAGCAGAAAGGTTTACTATTTATTTATTATATTTTTTAATATTAAAATAATATAAAAATTAAAATTTCAATTAAAATATAAATAAATATATTAAAAGATATCACAACATAATTTATGTTTCGCAATTTTAATTTTATTTCAGATGATATTTTACTAGATATTATTTCTCGATCAAATAGTTAGGGATTGCAAAAACTTTCATGTATGAATTTAGTTTGTAATGGAATTACAAATAGTTTGATGAAAGAATAAAAGGAAATATTTAATTCAATTAAATTATTCATTATATTATGAAATTATGATTATTAATACAATATTTAAATATACGTGTGTGTGTGTGTTTATGTTCTTTAAAGTAATTTCACAAGTTGAAAGCAATATGAAAAACTTAGTAACCAAACACATGAAACTGATTTTCATTAACTTCAAACTCAACCATAGTTTTAACTAAATACTTAAAAAATTATTGTGAACCACAGCTAAAATTATTTTTTCATAAAACTGTTTTTTTAAAACCTCAACCACAAAAGGAAAAACAATATCAAACACACCCTTCATCAAACGTTTTGACCACTCATGGTGTATAATTAAGATTGTTTTTTAAAATATTTTTAGTTTAGAAAAATATTATAATAATACTTATTTTACTTTTTTAAAAATCATTTATGATATCAATATATTAAAATAATCTAAAAAAATAATTTTTTAATTTAAAATTAAAAAAACTCAAATATTTTTAAAATACAGTGCGAAACAGATTAATCTTATCCTTATATTTAATTCCCTTTAATATTATTTTTTGATAAACAATTACCTTTGTATTTAATTTCCCACTAAGCTAACTTAAGATCTAACTATGGCTTTCTGGGCACTGAATTAGTGGCGTGCCGTGTGCTTATCTTACATGGAACATAGTTTAAGCTATTTTTTTATCCTGCCAAGTAGTCAAAGCTGCTATCCAATCAGAGATTCGCACTAGAATTCCCCCCCCCCCCCCCCCACAGTTTTCTTCTAGTTTCATCATACTAGAAAGCAATTAATTAAGGACTTCAGACCCTGTCATATATATATATATATATATAAACTTTGAATTTAATAATTTAAAATAAGTAAACAAAATTAAAACAATATAAATTTCACATTCGTGGTTCAACGAAAGTGATTCTTGAATATGAAAAGACAATAATGTTGCCAAGCTATGTCCAGCCTCTGTCTGGAAGAGGGATTCGAGCATACTTTAGTCATGCTTAATTACTACGCACCCAGTCCCTTCCAAAACGTTACGCTACGTACTTCTTTTTCATTTATTTAAAGAACCGATTGAGAAATCCGATCGAGGACTTTTAAACGCGGTCTAATTACCAAAATGGGCTCGTGAATACGATGAAGACTGGATACAGCCATCTCAGGACTCTGCTTGGTATTGTTGGTTCGAGTTGACCGCTCTTCTTCTTCTTCTTCTTCTTCTCTCTGTGTATAGCTAGACCTGAGACAGTCCATTCCTTGTTGTTTCTCGTTGGACAAACAGTCCATCTCGTTCTTCTCTCAATTATTCGTTTTCTTTGAATAGAGACTTGAAGAAATTCTTGAGGAGGGAAGGACTCAAAAACACTCCGCGTGTGGTTACGTGCACCGTAAGGTAATGTAATGTACAGTTGTGTGTAATCAGAAGTCAAATAAGAGCTTTTCGAGGTAGAGAGGCTGGAGAGCCTGTGAAATCATGAAGGAGAGAGAAAAATGTGCAAATGATATCTGGCACTCGGGGTTTGAAAGATACTTCAAAAGGAAACCATGGAGAGCAGTACTGAAGAAGAAGAGAGACGCAGCTATTGTTTTGGTAACCTTCTTTCTCATCCTCTTCCTTGGAGCCTTGGTATTTGTTGGCTGGTTTGATGCTGTAAGTTCTATCAAACCCTTTTTCTTGTTTTTTATTTTTTAATGTTTGTAGGAATTTCCTAAACAGAAGTAAAATATGGAGTTTATTCTAGCACCCTGTTTCGAGAGTTTTCAAATTAACATCTATGGGGTGGGGGATTGTCTCTTTGAACATGTAGTGTTAATTTGTAATTGTTTACTGAGTGCTGATACAAGCGATGCCTGTATTTTTTCAGTCGGTATTTCGAGGTGTTTCTCAAAAAACAAACCCAACACCTTCAAGAATTCCTCACGAGTTCCCACTCCAATGCGCCACAAGAAGCCAGAGCCAAACCTGTCCAAAAAACTATCCTTCTAAACACAACCCCGCCACAAATCCTGACCGCCCATCAAACCTTACTTCTACATGTCCGTCCTACTTCCAATGGATCCATGATGATCTGCGACACTGGAAGGAGACAGGAATCACACAGGACATGATCCAACAGGCTCGAAAAACAGCACATTTTAGGCTTGTGATCGTCAAGGGGAAGGCCTATGTAGAGAAGTTTAGGCAATCAATACAGACTAGAGATGCGTTCACCTTATGGGGCATTTTACAGCTTCTAAGAAGGTACCCTGGTAGATTGCCTGATTTGGAGCTCATGTTTGACTGTGACGATCGGCCAGTCATTCCATCGAAGCATTTCAGCGGCCCAAATGCTGCCCCACCGCCATTGTTTCGATACTGTTCAGATTGGCAGAGCTTAGATATTGTGTTCCCAGATTGGTCATTTTGGGGCTGGTACGTACGTTATCACTTTCCTCACTCCATCTTTATTTATTTATTTTTGTTTTCAATATTTCTCTGCGGATTCCTTCCATGTCCTACAAAATTAGTTTTTTATGAGTTTAAACTAGTCCCGTCCCTTTTGGATCCACGAAAAGCTTTGAGTTTTACCCAACGAACTCGATATTCTTAGAAGTTTGGTGACATTCAATAGGGTATATGAAAATTTAATAGCAAAGACTATCATTCTTCCCCCAGAAATCAAAAGCATAAACTTAGGATCTAACGACAATCAATTGGAAGATAGGCTCTACTGGGCTACTGGTCCCAACCCTTTCGGCTCTACATAGGACTGTGCCATTTATGACATTCAAGTTTGATTTTTACAGGCAATAATATAATTTATATTATTTATTTTATTTAAAAAATTAAATTTTAAATGAAATGATTTTTTAATATGATATCATAATCTTATTGTTCTAACGATTATGAATTTAAATTTTACCATCTTTTTTTTATATATAAAAATTAAACACAAAATAATATAAATATATATAAATTTCAAGCTCAAATAATTTTTATTTGAAAAAATTTTTTAAGACTTCGTATCAAAATTTAAGTAGTGGAGCTGTAAACCAGGCTGCCGAGTAATGCCAAATGAACAGTACTGAAACAAGTATCTGCCATCCCAACATGAAAGTTTGTGAGAGAGAGAGAACTAAACGGAGAATATAATTGCTGTGCAGGGCTGAGACCAATATAAGGCCATGGAAAAACTTGTTGAATGACATCAAAGAAGGCAACAGCAGAACTAAATGGAAGGACAGGACACCCTATGCTTACTGGAGAGGTAACCCGTGGGTATCTCCGGTGAGGCAGGACCTTCTCAAGTGCAATGTCTCCGAACAAAATGACTGGAACACTCGCCTGTATATTCAGGTAATACATGCTTAATTTCTCTTTTAGATTTTTTATTTGACAGTGATCGGTGATTAAAGGGAGTCATCTACAATTCTCTGTTCTTCAACATTATTTTAGGACTGGGTAAAAGAATCTAAAGAAGGGTACAAAGGATCAAATCTACAGGATCAATGCACCCACAGGTACCCAAAAATAAAGAAGAATTCTTGTCAATATTATATAATTTTAATAAAAATCAACAATATTTATGGGAATTATTTCTCTGCAGATATAAGATCTACATAGAAGGATGGGCCTGGTCTGTGAGCGAGAAATATATTCTAGCTTGCGATGCAATGACCTTGTACGTGAAGCCTCGTTACCATGATTTCTTTATAAGAGGCTTGGTGCCATTGCAGCATTACTGGCCTATTAGGGACAACAAAAAGTGCACTTCTCTCAAGTTCGCTGTGGAATGGGGCAACAATCACACTAAAGAGGTAAATGAAGAAGATAGATGCCATGAATCTGTCATTAATTTTTCATCTATATGCCTACCTCACGCTCATGTGGGTAATCGTCCATTGTCCAAATAATTTACGTACTATATATCCAAACAATTAATGCTTTTTTCAAATTGTAGCGATTGACGTAACTTTTGTTCTAAATTTTGGTGTTTTAGGCACAAGCCATAGGCGAGGCTGCTAGCAACTTCATTCAAGAGGATATGAAGATAGATAATGTGTATGATTACATATTTCATCTTCTAAACGAGTATGCAAAGCTCTTGAAATTCAAACCAGTAATACCTCCAGGAGCAGAGGAGCTCTGCCCAGAAAAAATGGCATGCCCCGCAATCGGTACACACAGAAAGTTCATGGAGGAATCCATGGTGCTGGCTCCTAGTGATACAATCCCATGCACCTTGCCTCCCCATGATCCTTCGATTCTTGGGAATTTGTCGGATAGAAGAGACAAATCAACTAAGCAAGTAGAGTTGTGGGAAGATGAATATTGGGAAAAATTCAGCAAGAAGCCATAGAAACCGATTAATCCAATCTACTTTTTCTTCTTATTATTATTTGTACGTCATCAAATAGGCGCTTTCAAGCAACTAACCTCTCTCCTAAACCTAATTGCTTTCGACTTTGTTTCTGTAATCAAGCCTGTGGCTGTCGGGATTCTGTCAACTCTGAGCCTTCATGCCCATGTCAGATGAAATTCCAAAATCTTGAATCTTCTATATCATTGTTAACCTGAGGATCTGGTTCCACAGCATTCTCAAGCTGTCACGTAATGAGAAGTTAAAAGTTGTTTTTAGCAGTATTTTTTTCCAAGAATAAGCTGATTTCATAACTAAAAGAGGTCCTGTCCCATGTATCTTCTCTGTATAATAACTCTTTTTATGCCGCGCCTCGACATATCGTATAAATAAACATATGTTTTTATTTAAGTTGTAGTTGTGGTTTTTAATTGTGTTTTTAAAGTCGATTACATAATTATTTTCACGTTTTATTTTAAAAAGTTCTAATTTGTAGCTGTTTACAGGTTTTAGAGTTGCTCTAGCAAGATCTCCAGTTTGAATCCCATATCAATTTGGAATATTAAAGATCTTAATTAATTATTAACTTCAAAATTCATAAAATTAATCAAGATGAATATAAATTAATTGGGACATCCACATTCCCAAAAAAAAGTGAGAAATGTATAGTAGCAAGCGATTCCATGGCTTTGCACATGAACCCTTAGTGCTACGATTTCTTCAGCAGAAGCATGGTGCCACTGCAGCACTACTGGCCCATTAAGACCAGCGAGATAAGGGCCAGGCTATCAAGTTTGCTGTGGAGTGGGGCAATGGCCACTGTGTTCATGTGAAGTATATACACATAACACTAATTATTTCTATTGATTTATGAAAGCTAGCAGAAATTAAACGACTAGTCTTTTGGTTCGATTTATTACAGGCACAGGCCACTGGAAAGGCAGGAGGCAGATTTATCAGGAAAATCTCAAAATGGAATGCGTTCTGGGTTTCATCTGCTGAAAGAAGTACGCAAAACTCTTGAAATTGAAGCCAAAAATACCTGCAGGACACCAGCAATATAATTAAAAAATAATAATGAGATGAATATAATAATATCAAGAACAGAACACCGTCAATAATAATTAGAGTGATCAATACAAAAATAATTAATTATTCCATGCTTGTTTTCTAATTATTATATAGAAAATAAACTCTTGCTGCGCAAAATCCACACAGATCAAACAAAAAATAAAGACTTAAATTTAGTCTCAAATCCATGCGCTCATTTTCAGTCGAGACCCAGATCTATGAACTTCATCAGTCAAGTCCAGTCAATGTCGAACCCCTTGGAAGCAAGCTGCAACTGCACTCGATTTATACCCTGTTTGTTTTTTATTTACAAAAACGTTCTGGAAAATAAATATTTTTATTTTTATTTAGGCTTTAAATTGCCCTCAATGTATTTTAGATAGTTCTTCTCACCTCCCCAAATTTAAGATTTAGCTTAAATAATTTATTTGAGAATGTGATTGAAATTGTTTTTTGTTAAAAAAATATTAAAATTATATTTTTTTTTATTTTTTAAAAATTATTTTTGATATTAGTATATCAAAATGATTTAAAAATATCAATAAAAACTTAATATAAAATAAATTCAATTCAATTTTTTTTAAATATTTTTAAAATATAATGTCAAACAGTCACAAATAATATGTTGCTGTTGTAGTTTCATCAATACTACCATTCTTTTTATATATATATATAAAAAAATCAGACTTCTAAATATTTTAAAAGAGAAGAAAGAAAAAAAAACTATGAGCTATATTTTTTTTCTTCTTGTCCTTAAGAGACAATACAAAATAAATTCATCATGAATAATTTAAAACTATTTTTTTCACTCTTTTGACTCATGGATAGCGGTATAACCTCATATCCCGTGCCAATTGAAAATTAAATGCTTGTTTAGTATTCAGATCCAGACCAAAGTTTTTTTTTAAAAAAAAGTTTATTATTTGATTAAATAAAAATACAGGTTTTGTGGTCATAAAATCCACATTAAACTGAGTTGAAATCAAGTTTGGAAAAAACACTTGCAAGCTGCTTTGCTTGCGTTTCAACACTCTCGACCCACCAACTGTGAACATATTTGCGCCCTTACCACTAATTAATAGCAAATAATTGCTCCTATTTTTCTTTCCAATGGTCATTTATGTGAGTAATGTAAGGGAAAGGAAGGGACAAGAGAGTAGAGAAATTAGTGGATACAAGACATGGACTGAATAATTTCCTCCATTTGTCAGACAAAAAATGGCCACTGTCCTGTATATATTTTGAAGAGCAGATAAATAGTTTTCTCTATAAAATATATAAATATTTTTATATTTTGAATATTTATTTGATATACATTATTCAAGTATAATCTATTATTTAATATAAAATCAAATGTGTTTGTATAATGTTAATATTTAATATGAATATACTATATTGGATTAAAACACAAAAATATTTTATCAACCTCAAACTCAACCACAATTTTAACCAAACAATTCGCTGTTTATTCTGAACCATAGTAAAAATATTTTTTACGAATCTGTTTTTTTCAACCTCAACCATAACCACAACAACAACCGCAATATAAGCATACCTTAAATATATTTGACAAGCAAATCTTTAGTATTAGGATGGAGGTTGTTTTCTAAAATATTTTTTATTTTAAAATATATTAATTTTTTAAATATTAATATAGTAAAACGATTTTAAAATATTGAAAAAATATTTCTAAAATGTTTATTTTTAAAACACAAAAATATTTAATATATTTTTGAAAGACAACAGCAACGAGACTAAAAAATAATCACGTGTATTATGTGGAGAATCTGTGTACTGCATTATTTTCCGACAACATCCAGATATAATATGTAAGAAAAAAAGTACTCATCATGCCTCGCAAGTTGGCTTTTATATTCATATTTTAGAATTTCAAGCATATCATTGCAATATAACAACAAAAATTGACTATGCTTTCATGCATTTGAGTGTTTGTATAAATTGATTTTTATACTTATTTTTAAATATTGCTTTTATTTTTTTAAAAAATGATATTTAATAGAACTCTAAATTAAAATAATTTTTAAAAAGTATCCACATCACAACTATATATGTTTGGGAGTGTTGTGATTGATATTATTTTTAAATTAGTTGGGAATGTGTTTGAAATTATTTCTAAAAATATTTTTTATTTAAAAATATATATTAAAATGATATTTATTTTTATTTTTTAAAAAAATTATTTTTGATATCACCACATCAAAATGATTTGAAATAAAAAATAAAAATAAAAAAATATTTTTAAAATACAACATCATACAAAGTACAAGTTGATTTTAAATATGATAAAAGAAGGCACTGACATTATGGCTACATTTTTTTTTAGTGTCGTGGAAATTCTCGTGCAAGGGGTGGACAGACTGTATTTACGTTTAATAAAAAGAAATTAAGAAATACATAACCAACAAATTAGAAGAAAACAAATTATTAACACCAAATAAATATTTTAATAAAAATCACATATTTCTTGTGAGAAATAAAAAATACATGTACATGCAATTTTTTATTTATTTTAAATTCTTAATGGATCAACCAAAAAAAGGAACATAGTGAAACCTGGGTGAGTCCACCCAAACCTTCGAGTTAGATTATACAAATAAGATACCATAGTATAAAATAATATTTTAAAAAATATATGAAACTTAGTTATTACTAAACATGAAAAGACAAGTTTTAAAAAATATTCGATCTTAACAAAACGACACAAAAAAGATGGAACCTAACTTAAGATAAAAATAACTCTTTAGAAATAAAAATAAAATAAAATCATGAAATTTAATTTTTTATCAATTTAGTTTTGAAAGATGAAATTATATATATATAAAATAGATTTAAAAAATAACTGATATTAATTCAGGTTAATCTTTCAAACTTTTGAACTAGATCATGAGAAGGGATTCTCCTGAAAATATATTTATAAAATTCATTTCTCAACCAAAATAAAATAAAATAAATCAATTTAAAAAGAATCCAAAACAAAAAAATATCAATAAAAAAAGGAGGATCGAGACATAAAAAATAAAATGAAAAACTTTTAATTTTAGATAAATCAATGTAAAACTAAAACTCCAGAAGAGTCGAGAGAAGATATGAAAGAAAAGACTCTTAGGGCATCTGCAGCGGGGATGCTATCCCCACATACAAATATATAATAATAGTTGTTTACCTATTTTATTTGTAATTACAGGCTGCAATGAGGGTGCCATTTACGCATGTAAAAATGGCACCCCCTCCTTGAGCTGCTATAGCAGCTTAGAGAGGAGGAGTTAAAATATTTCGGCCCCACTTGAGCCCACTTTATATATATATTAAAAAAAAAATTATTTAAAGATACCTTAACAAGAGTAAAAAATTATATATAAAATTAATAATTATATTGTTAGAGGATTTTTTAAAAGCAATTATTTTATATAACTTATTCCTATTAATTATATAATCAATGACATAATTAAATTACATACAAAATAATTCTATTATATTTAAAATAATATATAAAAAAATAGCTCTCCAAAATAACTTTTACCATTAAAGCACATATCAATAAAAAAGCCATATGCACACTATTCAAAGAGCCATTTTAAAATTTACTTTTTCAAAATAGTTTTTACCATTAAAGTTGATTTTAAGTATCATAATCTACTTCACCGACACGTGTTGCTCAGCATATCGCCCATGCTGTAACTTTTCCAATGCCGCCGAAGATGACGGTGTTTGACTATTGGAGGAAATCACACTTACACCTGCTAGAATACCATGGTTTTCTTCACGTAATGACACATGCGTTGCACGTGCCAACCATTTCATCTCTGGTTGTCTACTCCACACCACCATATTTGTTTTAAATTATTATTTCGGTATCTTGACGCTTAATTGCTTTATATCACGAGATTTTATTTTATTTTGCTATATCGAGCACCAATATTTTCTCCTAATATCGTGACAACCACTAATACATAGGAAAGTAGTGGCAGCCCAATCTTGCTGCACGAACGAGCCTCTGAACCATAGAATGGGGATTTTATATACCAGTGACATATTCTTAACGTGGACCAGAATTATTTTAGAAGTAAAAAAAAAAATCCAAAATAAATGGAATTTATTTGATATAATTATTGTGTCTAATATAGCAATTTAAATTCCAGAAAAACCTATTTTTTATTTATTTAAAAAATTAAATTAAATTATATAAAAATTATCTAACATGTACAAAGTATATTTTGAAAACGGGTAAAGAAAAGCCATTAGTTGAATATCTACGTGGAGTGGGCCCTGCTCCTGTCAGTCATCACGACACGTTCTGATACTGACAGGAGCTTCACTGCTGACAACTTCGCTCATTGTGGTGGGGTTCGCATGCTTGTCAGCGAAGTCAAATTCTGAGGGCGAAAAGGTCATTTTCATGTCACTTGTCTACCAACACAAGTTAATATCAATCAATTAAAACTGTATTATCGCTGAAAAAACTGTTTTATAGTTGAAAATATATTACTTTCAGAATTGTTTAAAATTGTGTGTGGTTAATTTTGAAGGTGATTTTTTTATTTAAAAATATATTAAAATAATATATATTTTATTTTTTAAAAATATTTTTGACATCATTATAATAATTTAAAAATATATATTTTTTTAAAATTTAAAATAAAGAAATAAAAACATTTTCTTTTAAAAATCGTTTTTGAAATATAGTATTAAGCACCCATTTAGTCTTTATTTTTCACTGTATTTCAATTTATTTCAAGTTATTTTTTTATTTTTAGATTTTTTTATGTGAAGATATCAAAAACATTTTTAAAAAAATAATATAAAATAAAAATATTATTATGATATATTTTAAATAAAAAATATTTTTAAAAACAATATCAAACATAAATTCAAACAATCATTTAATCTAATTTTAGTGAATGTTGGGATCAATTTTGGATATTTTTAAATAAAACATGGGATCAATCATTTAAATAAAATAACCCGTGTTTGCTAAATTTGGAGTTTTAGCTAAAATCCTATATATTTTTTTTAAAAATAATAATTTTTTTATATTCTAGATTATTTTGATAGGATGATATTAAAAATAATTTATAAAAAATATTATTTTAATATAATTGTAAATAAAACAAACAAACACAGGTTATAATAAATTAAGTGGACAATTAAACGTAACAGTCAGCCAAATTCAAAGTCGAGGATTACCATGACTACCATTTTAACAGCATAGATTACAATGATTGGTGAATTGTGGGCCCTTCAGCAATTTTTTTTTAGAAAAAAAAAAACAATTTAATTATGGTATTCGTGATTGAATACCGTATCAATCTGTCTTGGGACAAGAAAACGAACACAGGAAACGAGTAGTTTCATTTTCTCAGCAAACACGAAAGGAAACCCTCTACTTTCCCTCGACAGTGAAATGAAAGAAAACAAAAGCATTTAACCCGTTTTTGACGACTATTTTGCAGCCTCTCCGCGAAGCATCGTCGAAATCATCAATCCTCTCTGCAACTTCTTTGTTAAGTCCCTGCTAGACTTCCCAAGTATATCAACAAGCTTTCAGACTGCTCTTCTCTTCCCTTCCCTTCCTCAAATTTCAACTTAATTTTCGAGCTTTGAAGGTAAAAAGGTATTCTTCCCTTTGTGTTTTTTTCAAAGGGTCTTTATTGTTTTCTTTTGAGCTGTTTGGGGAGTTTAGCAACCCCTGTTTTTGTTGGGTTTAATGAAGTAAGACATGTTTTGTGTTTGTCCTTGCTTCACGTTTTTGTGAATTTCTCTTTTGTTTTTCCGGGTCGTGGTTCTTTGATCGTTGATGGAATCAAAGAAAGTTTGAGTTTTGAGAGATTAAGGAAAAAAGCTGGTCTTGAGAAGTTTTCCGGGCCATGTTTTTTGAATGACCAGGTGATCAAGTTGCCTGTTTGACTAGAAAGAAAAGAAGTTTTGCTTGATTTTTTCTTCTTCTGAGGAACGAGAAGGAAAAAATGGAGCAAGTAATAGCTCAACTGGCTGTAGTAAGCGAAGCTTTGTTGATCTTCTGTTAACTCGAGATTAGTGGTCAATACTCCATAAATAAAATAAAGTAATTCCTGGTTATGTCTCCCTTTATGCTCTGCTTGGTGGCTGAGAAAGTTGCAAAAGTAAAACGGGATGATTCCAAATATCCTGGTTCACCTTTTTGCTAATAGACTAAGTGGGGAACAAAGGAAAATTCTTTTATTAAATCACTTATGGAATTCGGACAGCCGAAGGTCCTTTTGATTCTCTTTTTTTTTATTTCTTTACTTTGTGGTTTTGCATGTTCTTATAGAAGCTAAAAAAGCCTACAAACTTTATTTAAGAGAATCTCCCTTCTTTAATTGAATGCATTTACTTTTCTCTTTTTTCAGCTTATTAAGGTACTTCTTCTAGCTCCCTTAATAATAATAATTACTTAAAAGAAAGGAAATTGTGAAACAAATTTTCTATGGTGTGTAGATTTTTGTTTTCGAGGGAGGGTCATTCATATGAATTAGAGGATATTCATTCATGGTGTTTAAGCAGTCAAGATTATATATTTGAACTTAATATTACATCTAGCTTGCAAACCAAATGTTAACAACCGTTGGTGTTTTAGTTAAGTAATTTTATAGGGATCTGCAGGAAATTTTTTGTGGAAATCCAGGTTAAAACTCTGCTGAAATACCTGTATGAAACAACTTTGTGTTTATAAATTAGTCTACCATCAGTTTAGATTGAAGGTGTTAAGTGGTTGTCTGTTAGGCTAATTTGCAAATGTTTGGTACATGTGGTTTTTCTGTTTCCACATGGCTGCATATGCACACGTGGGCTTGATCACCTGTTTATCACTTCACTTTTCAGTTCTCGCTTGCAATTGTTCTCTTCTAGCTTACCATTTGGCACCACTACGAATACAAAGTCTTCTGCATTTTTTCTCCATTTATTTTTGGGTCCTGAAGGTTGTTAAGCATTCATCAATGTTGTTGCCACCTTTATATCGGTCTGTATTATTATCTTATTACACTGTCATTCTCTGTTCCATTCTTTTCAGGCCGCGTTATTATCTGAGTATATTGTAATTCTTTGTTTCATTCATTTCAGGTATTGGTTGTTTCCTGTCAATTCCTGCAAAAGTTAATTAGATTTCCCCTCAAGTAGTCCTTTGTCAATTTGATATAGAGACCTGATGAGTAATCTCAAGCTGGGAGTGGAGGTAGTGGGCGGGCATGACCTTATGCCCAAAGATGGGCAGGGGTCAGCCAATACTTTTGTTGAGCTTCATTTTGACCATCAGAAATCTCGTACTGCTATTAAAGACAAAGATCTCAGTCCTATGTGGAATGAAAGCTTCTACTTCAACATCTCTGATCCAAACAACCTTTCTAAGCTCAGTCTCGAGGCTAATGTCTACCACCAAAACCGAGAGAACAACTCCAAATCCCTCCTTGGAAAAGTTCGTCTCACTGGGACATCTTTTGTACCCTACTCGGATGCTATTGTTTTGCACTACCCACTTGAAAAACAAGGCATTTTATCTCGTGTCAAAGGAGAGCTTGGTTTGAAAGTATTTGTTACAGATGATCCTTCAATAAGATCCTCAAATCTGCTTCCTGCTGTGGAATCTTCTCTGTTTTCAAACTCTCGTGCTGCTCAAACTCAAGCTTCAGAACAACAGATTCCAAAGGTGGCCCAAAAACTGTTATCTGACAACAAATCTGAGTCAAGACATACATTTCATCACCTTCCGAATCCTAGTCAGTCACAGAAACAGCAGCATGTTCCACCTGCAGAAATTCAGCCACCAATGGATTATGGGATTCATGAGATGAAATCTGAACCTCAGGCTCCAATAGTTGCTCGCATGTTCCCGGGTTCATCAGCACAACCTGTTGATTATGCACTTAAAGAGACTAGTCCTTTTCTTGGAGGGGGGCAAATAGTTGGAGGGCGAGTCATACGTGGAGATAGACCTTCCAGCAGCTATGATCTTGTTGAACAGATGAAGTACCTTTATGTGCGAGTTGTGAAGGCTCGTGACCTTCCTACCATGGATGTGACCGGGAGCCTTGATCCATATGTTGAAGTAAAAGTTGGGAATTTTAAAGGAATCACAAAACACCTTGAGAAGAACAAAAACCCTGAGTGGAATGAGGTGTTCGCTTTTGCAGGTGATAGATTGCAGTCATCTGTATTAGAAGTCATGGTCAAGGATAAGGATCTGATTAAGGATGACTTTGTCGGGATTGTAAGGTTTGACAGGAATGAGGTTCCTACTAGGGTTCCACCTGATAGTCCGTTGGCTCCAGAATGGTATCGGCTTGAAGACAAGAAAGGAGAGAGAACGAAAGGGGAACTGATGCTTGCTGTCTGGTATGGTACTCAAGCTGATGAGGCATTCCCTGATGCTTGGCACTCAGATGCAATTGCGCCTGATAGTTCTTCCTTCATGTCTGGACTTATCCGCTCTAAAGTCTATCATTCTCCAAGACTGTGGTATGTCCGTGTCAAGGTGATTGAGGCACAAGACCTAGTGGTATCTGACAAGGGTCATTTTCCAAATGCTTATGTTAAGGTACAGATTGGCAACCAGGTTTTGAAGACAAAGACAGTTCAGAGTCGGACAATGAATACAGTGTGGAATGAGGAGCTAATGTTTGTTGCTGCTGAACCCTTTGATGATCATCTGATCCTTGTGGTTGAAGACTGCATTGGGCCCAACAAAGATGAGAGCATAGGGAAGGTTGTTATACCATTGAACAGTGTTGAGAAGCGTGCTGATGATCACTTTATTCGTAGTCGGTGGTTTGGGCTTGAAAGGTCTCTGTCAGCTGCCATGGATGAGCATCAAGTGAAGAAGGATAAGTTTTCTAGTAGACTCCATCTGCAAGTTGTGCTTGATGGAGGGTACCATGTGCTTGATGAGTCAACTCACTACAGTAGTGATCTTCGACCAACAGCAAAGCAGCTTTGGAAGCCATCGATAGGTGTTTTGGAGCTTGGGGTTTTAAATGCTGAAGGGCTCCACCCAATGAAAACAAGAGAGGGGAAGGGTACCTCAGATACATACTGTGTGGCAAAGTATGGTCAGAAATGGATTCGGACTCGAACCATAATCAACAGTCTCAGCCCAAAATACAACGAGCAGTACACATGGGAGGTTTTTGATCCTGCAACAGTTCTCGTTGTAGGGGTTTTTGATAACAATCAGCTTGGTGGTTCCAATGATAATAAAGACACAAAAATTGGCAAGGTTCGGATTCGACTCTCTACCCTTGAAACTGGTCGTGTTTATACACACTCATACCCTCTGCTAGTCCTTCACCCTTCTGGTGTTAAGAAGATGGGTGAGTTACATCTAGCCATAAGATTCTCCAACACCTCATTTGCAAACATGATGTTTCTATACTCACGACCACTTTTGCCAAAGATGCACTATATAAGGCCATTGACTGTAATGCAGCAAGACATGCTACGTCATCAGGCTGTCAATGTAGTAGCAGCTCGTCTTGGTCGGTCAGAACCCCCTCTTAGGAAAGAAGTCATAGAATACATATCTGATGCAGACTCTCATCTTTGGAGCATGCGGCGCAGCAAGGCAAACTTCTTCAGGCTGATGTCAGTTTTCTCTGGATTATTTTCTGTAGGAAAATGGTTCGGTGAAGTTTGCATGTGGAAGAATCCCATCACGACAGTTCTAGTACAAGTCCTCTTTGTTATGCTTGTCTGTTTTCCAGAACTGATTTTGCCAACTTCATTTCTATACATGTTTCTGATAGGGGTTTGGAATTATCGTTTCCGACCACAGTACCCTCCTCACATGAACACAAGAATCTCTCATGCAGATGCAGTGAACCCTGATGAGCTCGATGAGGAATTTGACACATTTCCATCTAGACAGAGTCCAGATATAGTTCGATATAGGTATGATCGACTAAGGAGTGTGGCTGGGAGGATCCAAACTGTTGTGGGTGATGTTGCTAGCCAAGGAGAGCGGCTTCAAGCACTATTAAGCTGGAGGGATCCTCGTGCCACAACTATCTTCTTGATTTTCTGTCTGGTGGTTGCCATAGTGTTGTATGTAACGCCTTTTCAGATGATTGCTCTTCTTGGGGGGTTTTACTTTATGAGGCATCCTAGGTTTCGTCACAAGATTCCATCAGCACCAATTAATTTCTTCCGTCGTCTGCCAGCGAGGACAGATAGTATGTTGTGAAGCTGTAATTGGTTTGTTCAGGCAAAAGCCTCTCTGGATGCTTGTTTTTCACGTTGTGTTTTGTTTCCCTGGAGATTGGTAAAAAATTATACATGGCAATAAATTAAGTTAAACATAGAGATCTTGTATTTATGCTTTTGGTATATAATAGAGCGGACTCAGCAACAGATGCCACCGTTGCTTTTGGGTTTCTGAGCAGAATCCTGATATCATTTTGTGCCGTTGTTAGTGATACTGGTTTTATGAATTACTTGATCTTAATGCATAACAAAATTGCTTAATCCTTGCAGGAAATCATGATGCATTAGTAAGTGCCCATGGTTATGTTTCTGCATTCTTTAGAACAGGGGTTTGTTTTGGTAATGGGTTAAGGGCACGGCTTCTCTTGCAGAAAATTGTCCAATCACATTTCTGGTCAAGAAAATACCTCTTGCTGGCAGAGAGCTCCTTCGGCCAGTCTTGTGCTAACTTGAAGGTATTTGTGCTCACGGGGAGTGAGTAGTTCAGACACAGAGTAAATAGCAAACAAGGGCGATTAGATTACAAAAATGGTCTATTAATTATTCACTAAAGTTTAATCAGGAAAAGTAATTAATATCTTCACTAATTGTTTACATGTGTTCACCACTGGTGTTCAGCTGATATATTTCATGTCAAAAGTGCCTTTTCATGTTTAAAGATGAATATTTTAAAGCCGATACTTGAGGCACTAAACCAAATGGTCTAAATTACTGGAGCAGACAGTATTGATCAAGGATTTATGATGCAGATGTGACAAGATTACCTTTTGATTAACTTTTGAGATTTTTCCTCCCTGCATATCACATACGATAACTTTCAGCAGTTTATCAATGAAGATGAAGACAACAGTCGCATATAATGTACACAAAAAAAGGAGAGTAAATAACTGAAAGTAGAATATTAGTTCACACTATATCAGGACAGGCCTTGGTGTTGATGGTATCTAGTTTCGCACCTTGAGGCAGACGCTGCGTGCTTCCACCATTCTGATGCCTATTATTTTGTTTTTTTTTAACAAAACCAAGTATCGAAGGAAACTCAGAAAGGAAAACAGTATAGCTGGTCATCATGTAATATTTCAGGAGTAATGTGGTCAATTTCATATGGTCATTGTTATAAATTCAGCCTATGAAATCCTGTCCAGCGAAGTAGTTACAGGCAACAACAGATATACAGAATAGTGAGAGAATGAAGGCTTTTAGCATGAAAAGTTCTGTTTTTCTCCTAGCCATTCTTGTTTTAACGTACACTTTACACATTGAAGCTCAGCAATGCCATCCTAGCGGCCGAATCAGGGGAAAGAATCCTCCTCCGGACCAATGCAACCAAGAGAACGATTCGGACTGTTGCAAAAAGGGCAAGTACTACAGAACTTATAAATGTTCATCGTCGGTGTCCAGCAGCACAAAAGCAACCCTTACCCTGAACAGCTTTCAGAAGGGCGGGGATGGAGGTGCACCATCAGAATGTGACAGTCAATACCACTCGGATGACACACCCGTGGTGGCGCTTTCAACTGGATGGTATAGCAACGGGAATAGATGCTTGAACTACATAAATATCCTCGGCAATGGAAAGAGTGTTAAGGCCATGGTAGTTGATGAATGCGACTCTACAATGGGATGTGATTCTGACCATGATTATCAGCCTCCTTGTTCTAACAACATTGTCGATGCTTCAAAAGCTGTTTGGAAAGCCTTGGGAGTTCCTGAAAGCGACTGGGGCGAGATTGATATATACTGGTCTGATGCTTGATCCGATACTAGCAGCTTTCTCATTTTTGGTGGCATCTGGTTGATGCATACCCTATACCATGTAAATAGTACACCGTGTTTTGTCTTCTTATTGGCTATAAAAGGTTGTAATATTATGTTTATCTTTATCCATTTGATTCTGTTTTTATTTGAATTAAAGAAAAGATGTCTTCAGCAAGAGCTGTTAAGCTTGGCTCGGCTTCTCATTATACAAGCATTTATTGACTACAATGTGACAGTAATTCCAATGTGAAAGCCTCTTAATTCTCAGAAGGATCAGCTGTCTTCCCCTAATCACGAGACAATGGGGGAGGACATCAGAAAGTTTATGGAAACTTCCCCACTGAAATCACATTTGCTTATAAGATATCATGCTTTCAGGCACATCAATTAACTATAGAAATTTTCCTTCAAGTAGCTCACCGCGCATTATTATCTTACGCTAACAAATCGCACTAATACGTTAGTGAAATCTCCATCGAAACTGATCAATGTATTAATGGAAAACTGTAGTCTATACAATCAAAATGTGTCAAGATTTTACTGAAGGAAGGCCTGCCAGAAAATTCAAATTAAAAATGAAAAATATGTTTGAATAAAAGGAAAGGCATGCAGACAATTTGTTTCCGGCGAGACTAAGCCAATTATATCATGTCTGGACTTGAAGATCGATTAAAAGCCATACCTCGTGAAACTGGATTGAATGATATGATCCAAAGTCTAAACACTAGCAGACAAAGTAGTTATCATAATGCCGAGAGGGCTTGGAGACTGTTTGGATATTGTGAGCTCAATGCCATTTCAACGTCGAAGGAAAAATCACAGAAGCAGACAATAAGTGTAAAGAAGCACCTACATGCTTTCTTTGACACTCTGATACATGAATAGTTCTCTGTAAACCATAAGAATGCCTTTTCTTTACTAATATTGTCACCGACTTGGTATTAATCCGAAAAACAACGTTAATATTCTATATGATATTCTGGGATTCTCAGAAATAAAAGAAATTTTTAAGAAAATTCAAAATTTTATTGAGTAATTCATGTAAATATTTTATTAGATAATTATTAAAAATTACTAAAAATAGAAAAATTAAGATAACCACATAAATTAAAACTATTAGAAATCCTGAACAGAATAAATTAAAACTTTTTTAAAATGGGAAAGCCCTTGACTAATACTGGATTTACCGAAATACATTATCTGGATAAGTTTTACGTGATTCCAACTTCAATATCTGACTTCTGAAATATTCAATTATCTTTAAATTTTGAATATTCTCTTTTCAATATATATCTCTGTCAATTGTCCTGCATCAGTGGTTGTTGTTGATGGTGACAATACTGGCAATGCTTCCATTGGGAGTGTAAATCAAGCTTTGAGATGGGCCAGAGCAAAACACCAAAAAAAGTCAGGATACCCTTCTCCGCGCAAGACAGCTTGTTTATTTAAGCAAGGAGTCCGGTTAAGCCAAGTTTCCTAAAAATATCAAATGGTTCTGTACGACTTGAATATTTTTTTGTTATTTCTTTTTAAAAAATAAAAACTTGGACTGCAACATAGCGCAAGTGTAAGCTAATATTATACATTAATAAACTTGGGGTGAAAATGCTGTTCATATGAATAGTGAACCACCTCAAGTTTTTGTTCTTATTTGCATGATTTATGTTCTTGTTATTGGTCCTTCAAACTTTTCTTACCACCTCAGATTTAATTTTCTCCATTTGCATCCTTTTTCTTGTCATGTCCTTTTGCTTTTCAATTAACAACTGTAGTTTAATTAATTTTAAAAATTGATCATTGATAAACCATGAAATAGTGTTTGGATTCGAGATGAAAAAAATCTCAACATGGCACTGAGAATCAAACTATTTGGTGATGATAATGCTGATCGGGCATGAGGACGCAAGGCATAGAATGATTTACCAGGACTTTGATTGGGGGGCAGAGTCGTGTTTCTGCATCAATTTTAAAGTACTCTTGAATTTCACCGGTAAAGATTATTAAAACAGTCTGCATAAAGCAACCACATAAAAACAAATGGGGTGAATAATATTTGAAATGAAGACTGGAAATTTGCACAGTATCATTGCATGCATGGCAATTATTCTGACGGTGCCCTTTTTGCTCCGTCAGGCTGACGTCGTTGAATGCTGCCACACTTAATTCTGATGCCTTTATTTTGGTTTAGCTGGAAAATCCAAGCAGCACAATGGCTCAATGCCATTTTAACTATCAAAATTCAAACGAAAAGGAAAACAGATGTGACTGGTGATCATTCTATAATATTCTGACAGTAATGGGATCAGTTTGAAAAGGTCATTGCTATAAATACTGACGGGGAGATCGTATCCTACGTCAAACACAATGACACAAAAATACTAATAGGGGTCCGGCGGAATTAGTTGAGGAGAGTGAAGGTTGTTAGCATGAAGAATTCTGCTCTTCTCCTGATCGTTCTCTTTTCAGCATACTCTTTAGACAATATTGAAGCTCAGCAATGCCGTCCAAGCGGCCAAATTAGGGGCAGGAAGCCACCTCCCAACCAATGCAACCAAGAAAATGATTCAGATTGCTGTAAGGACGGCAAGTACTACACAACTTATAAATGTTCACCACAGGTGAGTAGCCACACGAAAGCCTTCCTCACTCTGAATAGCTTCGAGGCAGGTGGAGATGGTGGTGGTCCATCAGAATGTGACAAGCAGTACCATTCTGATGATACACCAGTCGTTGCATTATCAACAGGATGGTTTAATCATAAGAGCAGGTGTCATAACAACATCACCATAACAGCAAACGGACGCAGTGTTGCAGCCATGGTTGTCGACGAGTGTGACTCAACTATGGGATGTGATGAAGTCCATGATTATCAGCCGCCATGTGATAACAACATTGTTGATGCTTCAAAGGCGGTGTGGAAAGCTTTGGGCGTGCCTGAAGAGGATTGGGGTTGGCTTGAAATTACATGGACTGATCATGCTTAGTTTTCATGCCATTTTCTTATGAACAAAAATATCATCCCTAATAATAATGCTGTTGTTCAAGTAAATGCTGGAAGTTTGTAATCTTGCAGACTGTCTATAGTGAATCACGCTAATTTTCATCATATCTATTTCCTTCATTATTAAAGGTATGAGTTTTATTAGCAGTAATGTTTAGCATTTCTCAACAGTGATTAAACCAAGATGCTACACTACTTATTTCATATCTAAAACTCTGTCCGTACACAGGCCCAGAATTTGATGGTATGTTTTGCTTGTTTCCTCTAGAATTTTGTTTGTCTTGATATGATGTTTTGGAGTGCTCTACTATTACTATTTTAGTTAAAGTTTGGATTTTTTATACTGTAATGAGTATTATGAATTATTTATTTTTATTGATTTTGAAGAATATTTTAAAAATATTATGAAATTTTATATAACGTAATAATAGAAAATTATATTTGAAATTTAGCAAAAATAAAATATTCTTTTGACACCGTTCTGTGTTACCAGTCATGATACCAGAATTCAGGTCATGACATAGGATGCGACCATTACAAGAATCTAACAGCTTATAGGTTCACTTGGATACTTTTTTCCTATTATTAAGCAATAAAGAAGATTACATTGGTGGCATCTTTGCTTCTATGCGAGCACGTAGTATACAAACATTATTTGTCGAGCCATTGTTATGCTGTCAATCTGTTTCTAGTCACCTTGTGAAAATGGCAGTCTCCAGTAATTTAAAAAGAGAAATACATTATGCCAGCCATGGATTGTTTATTACGAAGCTCATTGTTGAAGTCTACTACTTCTGTATATTGATCATCACTTGAGGCAACCTCCAACATACAGCCCCCATCATTCGCTTTATGCATCACGTGCCAAAGATTGAGGACAAAATGAAGAATTTCAGCTTGGCACACTGTCCATGATCATGTTACTCGTCGTGCTCTTTGTTACAAATTCTTACTGGGAGGTTGAAGTTAAGGATTGCAAGCCTGGTGGCAATATTAGAGGCAAAAAACCACCTCCAAAAAAATGCAGCAAAGAGAACACTCTGTTTGCTGCGTCGAAGGCGGGCTTTACTCACCCTTCAATTGTTCACCGCCAGTCACTCATCATACCGAGGCATATCTCACTCTCAACAGCTTTGAGAAGAATGGAGATGGCGGAGGTCCATCTGAATGTGACAGCAAATTCCATTCTGATGACATACTAGTTGTGGCACTCTCGACCGGCTGGTTTAACAAGAAAGGTAGGTGTTTCAACAAAATCACCTCTAGCGGTAACGGACGCAAAGTGAAGGCCATGGTGGTGGATGAGTGTGATTCCATGAGAGGATGCGATGAAGCCCATGATTATCAACCTCCATGTGCTAACAACATTGTTGATGCTTCAAAGGCTGTCTGGGTAGCCTTGGGTGTGCATAGTGATGACTCGGGTGGTTTTGATATTACCTGGTCTGATGCGTGATTTGCGCCCCCGTTTTAGTTTTTTCAACAATTTTGTCTTCTGATTTTACAAAACATGCACGATTATCTTTCTTGTGGGCCAATTAACCGGAAATTTTCATGGTAACAAATGGTGTTCAATGATAGCTGATTGAAATTCTATGAATAGGAAAAAAAATACTTGCAAGGGGACTGGAAGAAGAATAAGCAACCAATTATTGTTCTTTGTTTTGTGCCAATCCGCACGTTGGTTGCTTATATGCTCTTGTTTTTTCTTGCTCTTGCTCTCGTCCTTGTCAACGAAAAAAACAAAACGAATAGGGACGAGAAGAAATTAAAAGGTTATGTCACTTGTAAGCCTATAATTCACATTAAAGAAAGAAGAAAGAACTGAAGGATTATAATTAGAACAAAGCAGTATTTCTATTTCTGAGGAAAAATGGAGGAAGGATAAAAAAGCAATCTTGTACAGGATAATGGCATGCTTGCCCAATAACAACACAGAGTGACCTTACCAAGATTTGAAGAATCAATGAGCCTACGAGCCCTGTGGGATAGGAAAAAGCTTTTACCTCCAGAAAAACAGATAAGTTGAAACAACACTAAAACTTGGAACTACAACGTCATTACGCTACATTTGATGAGTTCGACCCATGGTCAATCATAAGTAAATGAAGCGAGAAATGTCAAGAGCAGAATCAGATGTCTTCAATCTTCATCATTGGACTTCAGAAGATTATATTCAAGCTGTGCTGAAACAGCAAATTATATACATTGCTCACAGAATAATTAACAGAATCTTTATCCACGCATCAGATCAATGTCAACATGGGTGTTACGCATGTCCACTGGGCGTGAACCATGCCATACGCCCATAGAAGAGGTTGGAGTAAGATTTTGACTTGGTTGAACACTAGTTGGAGTTACTGGATTCTCTTCTGTCTGATGGTCTGGGTCTCTGGCTCCTGGAACTTCCACTTTCTTGCTCTTTGTCTTTGAACCACCACCCCACAAGAAACTCCCGACTATCACCTGGAATCACATCAAATAAGCATTTACATCATGACACATATCATGCCTGGTTTTATCATGGACCCATGGCATGAACTTAATGCCTAACTATCGAGCACAAAGCAAAGGGCTAATTTGCAACAGACAATCATGGAGAAACATTCCCTGCCTCGTTCTATCATGGGCAATCAAATTAATTTGACCTGAAACTTTATTAACAGAGTAGATCATCTACTTCTGTACGATTATTGAATGCCTGTTGATAAAACTTTCACATTTATATCAAAATGGCACCAAATCCATTTAATATCTCACCATCCAGAAGTTTTATGAGCAAATTATGGATTGCAGTTTTGAGTGCAAAGCATGTATACTAGAGAGCCAGAACAAGCAAAATGTTTACCTGAACAGGGCTTGCTGCAATAAGCACTCCTCCAATTCCTCCACCGATAACACGACCATCAGGACTAGCGAGGGAGACACTCAAACCACCAGATCGATTGCGAGTGCCACTCTCATTAGTGAACAGGAAAGAGCCCGACAAGCATAAAATCTCAAAGCGTCCCTATGGAAACAAACAATAAATGGATTCAGTTGACAAGATCCACAAAAGATACAGAAAGAGAGCAACCAGATATCTCAAAGCAAAGGCCTAAAATCAGGGTGACAGTTCTGCACATCAGTTGAGTAGTTAAGATATGAATGTTTTATAAGAAAAACAAATGAATGCTCATGTCAATCTACATCCCTGTCCGTATATGGTGGATTTAGAGGGTGGGGAAAGATCCACTGATCACTTAATGCCAGAATGGTCTGAAAAAATCACTAATAAAAAAAAAGTATTAACTATCATAGAGTCTAAATCCCCTCAACAACCAACAAAAGCTTGTGCAGAGTGGGCATTTAACAAGTTCTAGAAGCACAACCACTTATCACATGGCAAGATCTGTCTGAATGAAATAAGACAGAATAACATTTCCTAAATTCAGCTCCTTGTATCAATCATTGAGAAGAGAGTATCCATAATGCCTGAGGCATATGCTTGGGTCAAACAACAAGAGTCAATTAGGATAACACCTTTAATCACAAGCTTCTATGGATGTGAGCATATTCTTGAAGCTCGACATCAAGGTATAAAGCTCACAAATCTACAAAAACTCATTTCAACAAATAAACCCTCCATTAATAACCAGAATTACCCCAACACATCCTTAACTGCCAGATAAACCCACAGAAAAAAAATAATCAAGAAATCAGACCTCATATGTTACAGTGCCTCCAGAGGTCCCTGGCTGACGTAGAGTCACAGTAGAAACAGCACCATTTGCTGACAAGATGCATATAGCTCTTGGACCCAGCTGTGAGAATGACATTATTTTTGTTGCAATGTCCTGAGGAAGAAGTTTGCACTTTCAATAGGAAAAAAACAATTGCCAATAGAACCAAAATATCAAAGGACACCAAAGAATCAAGCATGCCAAGGTAAGATAAACAACAAATTGAGCACTACTGTTTTCTTTTTTCCATGTAGAGATTGTTCTTGAGGTGCATGCACTGTGTTGCTTCAGATAAAGACTAAATGATATAGACAACAGCCATCAGAGAAAGAGTAGATGAAATAGATACTACTCATCAGAGAACGATCAAGGCCAGGAGTAGATCTTTTTATTTCCTTTTCATCTATATTTTCATCCAAATTTTGTTGCGCACCAATATCATCTGCATACTCCTGCTTCATCCTTCTCAAATTCTCTCTTAGAACACAATAAATAGGCAACGGCAGAACACAATAAATAGGCAACGGCAGTATCTTCAGAGTACTTGGTGCGTCCTATTTACTAGCAAAGATTTTATAACATGTGCTAATATGTTGCATCAACCCTGCTCCATCCAACCACATCATAGGTTGGCCAGAATAATTACAGAGGGAACAGCATGTTGCTATATCTTTTTCCCCTTTCCAAACAAATGTTACAGAGTAGACAAAAAAAACAGATTATCAAATAAGAAACAGCATACTTCTCCTACTGCGATAGTGATGATATGAGGAGTAAAGCCCATCCCAGCCGAACCAGACAGCCACTCCCCTAGCAAAATAATTACAGTTTTCATCATTCAAACACCGCAAGGACATGAGCAGAAAAAACAAACTTGAGTTCAAATTATAGATCTCAGATAAATCCACCAATACTTGGGTCTCTTTTTAATAGGATCACTCTTAGACAGTTAATAGATTAAATGAATTTGAAATCATTCAGGACTTAAAAACCTCCAGATACCCATATCCAAGACACACAAACAATTAAATACAAGCATATAGATACATGTATTTTTTTGTTATGCACGTGTGTGCATATGTACATACACACATATAGCAACCACTGCTACATGTGGAATTTTCAACACCTTCGAACACTATAAATCAGGTCATAATTTTGCAATCAAGTATGCTTCATCAACTGCTGCTATGGCTTCTCTTTGAAGCTTCATCCATATTAATGGTTAACTTGGAGACCTGTTTATTGACCTAACCTGTGTTGGCTGCTTATAATATGCTCTTTACAGTTGACTAAAGGTTGCATTACTAACTGATCTTTTCTTTTCTTTTCTTTCTTTTTGTTTATGAATACTAAGTTAATGACCCATCGTTTTAAATTAAATTAACCTGTTTTTGGCTCTATTTATCCCTGCCTGATTTAGGTTAGAATGTCACTGGATGCATCTAACAGTTTCTAAATTCTACTAATGCAATTTCACCTCTAAGTATATGAAAGAGTAGCATTCAAGATTTTCTGCATTTCCTGACACGTTTGAATTGTAATGACAGAATATTCTCCTTAAGTAAAAGCCTAAGACTCATCTCGGATGAATGACAGGGAATTTGGTCAACCATTTTAGACTACAAAACAGAAGATGCATTGTGATGCTTGAAATTTTTTTAACTAAAGCATGCAACATGATCCCTTACACAATGTGGTATATTTCACCTAAAGCATGACGACACAATGCCTTACAAGGCAATAACCTTTTCGGTAAAATTCAGCATCAATTCATCCAAGTCCATCTAAACGAAACACATAGAGCAACTTTTACAAAGAAATCTTACCCAGGGAAGCTAATTGTTGCTTCCTCCCAGTCCCTGGTGGCCGCCCCCTACCCCGCTTCTGAGTTGGGGTTATTGACCCTGGATGGGTAGACAATGAGGAAGACAGTGCCAAAGATACAGCCCCATCAGGTCCATATTTCCGGGGCCTTCCCCTTTTTCTTTTTACAGGTTCACTGGAGGGTGGCATTGCAGATGGCGCACCCACATTGACACCTTGGGGTGGAATTGCTACTGGATGCTCCATTGGAAATGTCGATCCCATGGTATTGGCTCCTATATTTGGTTGAAATGCTACGTTTGTGTTGGATAAGGTATTTAGGTTAGATGAAACATTCAAACTAGTATCAGAACTAGTTATCCCTCTGTGCATATAAAACGAGGCAGAGCCTGAAATCGCCATAGCATCCCTTCGATCCATGCATGTACTACTTGCTAGTCTCGCTCCCAAGAAAAATGAACCTGATTTTCAATTATTTGCAAAAATAGAATTCTTCTATCGTCTTTGAAGTTTAGTGAGAGAACTTGGTATGAACAGCGAAGAAGGGAGCTTTTCTACACGGTATGCCTCAATACCCGCCTTCGAGGTAAATGATAGGGACGAGTGATACACAATGTACTGGATCATACAGCTCACATTCTAAAAAATGTACTTCAATTCAAGCCGGGCAAAACTACAAAAGCAACATTTTCTCGAGATATGAGAATCTAACAAGCAAGAGATGCATAAAAAAGCAATGAAAATAACTCCTAGGTTCAAAGAAACTTTTAAAAGTAAGAGATTGTAAACAGCACAATTAAATACATAAAAAGGCTAAACAAATGGAAAAGCTAAGAATCTTAATCAACAAGGGAGAGGAAAAAATTGAAATCTAAAAATCTAGGAACTTAAAAGATAAGACAAAAATGCTAGCTATTTTTTACAGCTTACCAAACCAAACAAGAAACAACATAGAAAAACAATATACATATATATATATATATGTGTGTGTGTGTGTGTGTGTGTGTGTGTGTGTGTATAAAAACCCTTCATTTTGAAGATAAACAGGTCCACGATCTCACCAAACCATTACTCCAAAAAAGCTTAAAGATGAAGCCAAACCCCAAAACCAACACAAGATTTGCCTCAGGTCAATGCCACTGTCTAAACGGCTCCAGCCCCAGAATTTGAAAATGTAAAGATAACCCTATTTCTTTCCCGGACCAAGTTGTTGAAAACTAACAAAGACAAAAACAATAACTCAAAACAATGAACGGGGTTAAAAGTCGAACACTTTTCAACTCCATAGTGGAAAGTTTTGAGAAAAAAAAACACTCGGCGAAAGACAATAAATGTCGAACAGCTTTGTCAGGACTGAGAAATGTACACAAAGAAAGAAAGGGCATCAGAATGAGTATGTGCAGAAGTAATTACTCCTTACTCTCCTTGACACAGGTCCTTATCAGAACGCACATTTCTATGGCAAACCATTCTCTCTCCATGTTCTAAGTTCTGATAAATAAAAAAGCTTTATCTAAAAAAAGCTTTATCATGCTGTATCTCTCTCTCTCTCTCTCCCCCCTCGTTGTGTGATGATGATTTACTTTCTGTGTTTTAATAGAGTTGGAGAAACAAACAAAAACTTTGAACAGAAAAAATGGTTATTCTTAGATAATAGTGAAAATCTTCCATCTTTCAACATTTTAAATACTTCTGGCTGTGTATGCTAAGCAATTGGTGTGCCAGAACTTCCTCTCCAAGCCGCAGTCATTGGAGCGTGAGACACCAAAAGATATACACGAAATTATTCATTTGATAAATAATAAAGATTTAAGGTTGTTTGGTATAGAGGGATTCCCGATTCACCACACTTTTTTTGAGATGATTTATGTTTTTAGTGGTATTTTAAGAATAAATGTTTTTATTTGAAAATTGATAAAATTAAGTGTTCAGATAGAATAGTGTTATTTAATACTGTATTTATTTATTTATCTAAATAAAAATATTGATAATAATCAATAATTTTTTTTTTTATTTAAGTCAGCTTGCATGTACTCCAATTAATCTCATTTATCTTGAAATTAATAATTATATAAGTTTCTAATGATTATCATTCTAATAATTATAATAATCTGAGATAATTTGAAATTGGAGTTATTTTGTTAACCGGTTTAGATTTTTTTAACAGGAAACTCTGTTGACCACCCACATAAAATTCATAATGATGACACTCATGTTTAATTCTTAATTTAAAAGCCTTTTCCTCTGCAAGAACGTAAAACATCAACAGCGGTGGCGTATGCTACGCGCCGGTGAATCGAGTAGAGTGCTTGAGCTCACATAAATGGGCATGGGCCCGGAAGCAAGAGAGGAAACTTTGTCTGCACGTGACTTTTCTCAGTTACCACTAATTGAGCTCTGTCGTCGCCCTCTCCAAAATATCTATGAATGAGGAGTGCTGATAACACCACCCAACATAGCACGCCACGTACCTAATCCACAGTCACCCATTAGCTAACAGCCTAACACTACAGTAAAGCACCTATCTAATTTAATTTAATTTAATTTAATTTAATTATCAGTAAATATGATTTTGCTATGACCGGTGTTTTTTTTACTTTAGATGCAAGAAGAAGAAGAAAGGTAGGCTAATTATCAGTAAATATTCATTTCAAGAATTATTGTTTAGTAACTCTCATTATGGAATTGTTTTTATATATAAATATTAAATTAAATTATATAAATGTAAAATTTTAAAAATTAAGAAATAATATTTGAAACGAAAATTATGTTTGATACTGTGTTTTAATAATATTTATTGAAAAAAATATATTTTTATTTTAAATTTAATTTTTCGAGTATTTTTAGACTATTTTAATATACTGATGTCAAATAATAAATAATATTTTAATATATTTTTGAATGAAAATCATTTTAAAAAATAATATAAGCCACACTCCTAAACAGACACAAGGAGTTCTTCAGAAATGTTTTTAAAGGAGTTTTTTATGGAAATATTTTTTAAAAAAAATTATTTTGATGTGTTTATTGGTTGATATTAAAAATATTTTATTAAAAAAATATTATTTATATATAATTTAAAAAATAAATCCTAGTACCGTATATATCAAACATGTCTAAAAGAAGTGGCAACTTGGATAAAATACAATATAAGATGATAATGTAACCCTCCATAATAGCTGCGGGACTAGCCTTTTTGTCAAGAACAGTCTCCGAGCAAGTTCACCTAGATTTCCTAAATTATTCCTTTCCCAGCTATATCTATTTATATTACTTAACGGATTACTAAAATGTTTGCATCGTTGTCGATGTCGAATGCAAACAAGAGAAAGCTGATGTTATATTGGATTTATATTAATAGATCAAGTAAGATTTATTTTCTGGGCCATACATGGAATCAAGAACATCAAGGGATTGGAGCTTGGAATTCTCTTCGCAGTTTTTTTATTAGCTGGGGGATGTTTGTTGGCACTTGAAAACGAAGCCAAGCGATCTTGGACGCATGTATCTGATACGAGGATCAGAGTATAGACAGCCGCAGGGCCTCCTGTGGAAATTCATGTTTTTAGATCCCAATTTCTCAAATAAATAAAACTATTCAATGCTACAAGTAAGATTAAAAAAGAAAAGGTAAGAACTCGAGCACGTTGTCACAAACTTATACTGAGGAGTAATGGGTTTTCATTTATTTATTTATTTAGGCCAATAAGAAACTGCAGGCTCGTGAGGATATACTGAGGAGCCATGCAATTATGGGAAGATAATGTTGTGAATGATCGGCTGGTCAGGACCCAAAAAAAAAAAACTTGACAAGGAGATTATGGATAGAGTTGTGGTTTTACCCTTTTAACACATCAGTTTTTCATCATCAAAACCAATGCTTTCATTGATGTTGACCTCACATAAAATGGACTCTCGATAAAAGCTATGACAGCCCAACATGCTTCCAACTTTGAACGAATGGAGACCGCAAGGGGCTACCGGGAGTGAATTTCTGGTGATCACTGGCCTACCAAGATGGTTTTTCTTCTATATATCAGTGTTGAATTTGACCTTTGCTCTCGAGATCTCAAGATAGTACTTAATCAGCTAATTCATTATGATTACTTCCATATAATCAGCTAATTCATTATGATTACTCCCATACTTACATTAGAATACACTCTTGGATTATCCCTACATTCAAAGGAAGAAATGGTTTCCATGGGATGGATGACCGAATCTAGAGTCTCTTGTCACATAATTTTTCCTACTTGCCGAGAATTAGTTGAGCTATGCTTTTGGTACTGATGAGTATTTTGACCTTCAGGTTTAAGAGTAAAGTAAAAGATGCTGAGATAATTATCACTGTCGAAGTATACAGATCGCTGCCTGAAAACAGGTTCCATCATAAGGGATTCATGAAAATCTAGCTGAAACATTAATATAGTAGAAATTGACGGAGTACCAAGACTTCGACTGGCAAAATTCACCCAGCAATTGTAAGAAGCTGAGGGTTACTACTGTAGGCCTCCATGGCCGAGCATCCAGACACACTGCACCGATGTTTGACCTGACCAGCATTGCTGCAAATAATTGCCATGGATGAAACCCAGGGCAAAGGGAACATGAACAAGATTTCAAACCTGGTGGAGTTACAGTCCACTAAAAAGAGGGAAAGGCCAGTGGATGTAAGTTGAAGTTGATTATTACTGTAATAAAAAGGGACACAAGTGAATCAGAAAAAGGAAAATGCCTGCTCATCGACATCGATTCCCTCGAAGTGGAGAACGAATATGAGGAGGGGGGGGGGGGGAAGAGAAAAGGATGCAGGAGTTGAAAAGCAAAGATTATGTTGGTTGGTGGATCAACCCTCAACCTATATTTGTTGAAATGTAACTGCGTTTCTAAGAATAAAATAAGTGTTGTTTTGACTACGAAACTCTATTTGTTTCTTTGCCTGTCCTTGCCTTTCTACTTTCCCTGGAATAAGCTGTGAAGTCACTGTGTTGAACTATCAACAATTATTAAAAATACTGCCTCCTTGAATGGACGAAGAACATTGATGTTGAAATAAAGGATTGTGGGTGGGTCTGCTTTTCAAGTGTAATATGTCTATATATGAATTAGAGAGGGAAAAACTACAATTTTATTTGAGATTCTTTTGTTTTTCTAAAAATCAGAGAAGAATCTTATCTTCTTCTCAAAAAAAAATATCAGAGAAGAAAATTCAACTTTCTCATGTGGATAAGTGAAGTCGTTTATAAGAGTTTTGGATTTTGACATGTAACGGTCCCCTGCTATAAAATCTACCAGTTCACAAATCGAAACCACAGGCATTGTAACGTTACTCTGAAGTGGATGAACCCATGAAAATGACAATCACACGTACGAAAACGACTGTTTTAATCGCAGATACAAAGGAATCCTTCCTTCTTTTTTACGTTTTCTCAGGCCTAGGGTTTGACCTGTACAACTTTATAGACCGGCCCGGCCCGGCCCAGATATGGGGGTGCAGCATCTTTTTGGGCTCAAGTGCAGTTCTTGCACGATGTCAGGGTGCCTTTGTTCAGGAAAACAAATAAAAGGAAGTCAGGGAGTCTGATATCCTATGGGTTCAAATTCTTCTAGGAGAGCAGGAAAGTCATGCAAGATCCATGCTTCTTCATGAGGCATGCGGTGAGGGATGACAAGGCTGCGGAAAGCCCCAGGGAATGTATGATTATAAATATTTCATGTGCTGTATTATATTTCAAGGATTTGCAAAATACAGCCTATAGGAACCATGATGTTGCTGTCTTTTTTTCTTTTGGTCTACTGGAGGCCGACATGGGCCTTAAAAAGAGCCCCGAGGGAATCGAAGGAGGGCAGCCTTCAAAAGAGGCGAGCCCTGGTGAGGTCATTATGCCAGTCAGCTGCATCGTTTATCCCTTCTGATCTCCATTCAGAACAATGGGAAACACAATGACTCGAGGTAATGATGAGGTGGAGGCCATGATAGGTGCTCTAATCAGCATGACTTCTTTGAGCCATGCAACACTCATAAGCTCATTGAAACAAGAAAAACATAAATGTTTGCTAGACATGTACAAACTCTATAATACTATGCAGGTCCTCTGTGACACAAAGGATCCTCCCTGATGAAGAGATTTTTTGAAATAAAAAGTTTCATTGAATAAGAAACCATGAAAACAAGTCAATCAATAGGGACATGCCCACAGGAAAAGCGTAAGCACATTGGACTTCCGCCCAAAGAACCTTTTTTTTTTGGCTCAACAAACCATGGTTGCAGCAGCTAAAACTGATGCCACATCCCCTTCTATTTATCAGGCTCTCAAACTTTATTTGTCAGTAAAGAGCTTAAATTTGCATAACTAGCCAATTTACCATAAGTCAGTGAAAACTATCTCGCAGCTCGTACCGATTCTTGTTAGCTGTATCACACATCACAGCAAAAGATGAATCTATATTTAGCTTCCATGATTGACTTTGCACGGAGGAAAACCCTTCCATGTTTTCACAATATCTTTGTGCACCTTATTTAGCTGAGGCAGCGGAATGACACAGACTCTCTTGAAAAAGAATGATTAGAACAATATCATTCTAATTCCAATGACAGGACATGCAAAACCAATGATAGTAACAAAGCATACCAACCGTAGAGTTTCAAACAAATTCCTGAAAGCCTCAGAATCCGAGCTTTTAGGATTCCTCACTTGCATTCAAACATAAAGATCATAAACAATCTAATCACGTAATCCACCTGCCTTAAAATCTAATTCTACAGTCAAATTTTTCATTCAATTGGTCGGAATCATACTATCCCTCCTCTTGCAGCAAAATATCATGGGTGAATGGCAAGAAAAGAATTAACCATTTTCACTTCACAACATATTTGCTTCCTATTGCTTAACACCTTCTGACCTATGATATAGTCACAAGCGCACAGCAACACTACACTGAGAAATCAAAATTTCCCCTTGCTTATCTTCAAGATGCAAACAAACACGAGATTTCGTAAAACTAACACGAAACATAAAGTTCCCTATCTGAATTACAAAAAAAACTGCAAGTTAAGAACCAATATACCACCACAATTCACTAGCATACCAACATAAGAAAAGGAAATAAAATACAAACATGAACCTCATTTATCAAGTTCCATTGCTTGATCAGCTTTAGCTTTCGCCAATGCGCTCAGCTTAGTCTTCACCTTTCTTTTCCCTACTTGAAACCCACTTCCACTTTTCTTGTTTTTCTTGTCTTTACCATCAACCTAAATACAAAAATACCCCCAAAAATAAAACTAAAAACCTTAATTCTAATTCAAACATGTAAATTATATAAATATAAAAGAAATAAGCTCACTTTCATCTTGTTTTGCTTTGCTTGAAGCTTCTTCTGTTGCTTTTGTTTCTGTTCTTTCTCTCCTAATATTACCAATAGAAAAAAAAATCATTAAGAAGCTAAAAGATATATAAATGGAGATATTAAGAGAACGGAAAGAGAAAACTTACGTCTGAGCTCGAATTCGTGCTGTCTCTTTCTACGAGCCAGATCGTTCTTCTTCGACATTTTGTACGGACCGCCGAGGAAAGATAAACCCTAACCCTGAAACTAAAAAGTTTTGATTTTAATCGGCGAAACGAAAGTTGGTTTTGTTTTACTCTTTTGTCCTTCCTGGATGGTCATATTTCTCTCCCCTTCAAACTTTATTTATTTCGATTTTTGGTCCCAACAAACTTCCATAATTCCATTTATCTTGTGCAAACAGAACAAACCGAACCGGTTTCTTTGCTGGTGAGGTTGAACCGAACCGAGCCGACCCTGCAAGTATATTTTCCCCCCCTCAGCTTTTATCGCAGAGCAAGGGATCCATGGGCTCTGTGCAAGGGGATGTTTGATATTTAACTTCTTTTCATTAAAATTTATTAATTTCTTTAAAATTAGATTTTGTTATTAGAAAAATTAATTATTTTTAATAATACAACAAAAACTGCAATACTTTCATTCACCACATCTGTTTTCAAGCAACTCAGGTTTGACAAGATAGTAAATTTTCAACACTAAAACAGGAACCAGACCTTGACTCATCTGGTTTTCATGTCAGCTTGCCAGGTTGAACTGTGTTTGATTACTATGGTCATCTACTCCTTCGCAGGAACAGATGCTCACCTCGTGCCTGTCCTTGATAAGAAAAAAAAAAAAAAAAAAAGGTGTAAAAAGGTGCGGTCAAAGAAGTGAAACGGCGCTGTTAGCCCAACAAATCATAATTAAGGTGGCAAAACTGAAATGATTACGGCGGGAGGGAGAAAGAGAAATGATGACAAGTTTTCTTTTGGACCTCTTGAAACTGTTCCATTCTTTGAACAAAGACCGGTTCTTTCTAGTCCAATCTCGAAAAAAAAGTCACAAAACCAGCTATGCAAAAACTAATTATTTTGTTCCAATAATAATAGTCGCTTGTCTGCTACATAAAAATATTTATTAAAATAATATGCAAGATTCTATCCTTGTCGGTTATAATTCACATATATTTTTATTAGTTACTCAAACAAATACGAACCATATTTTCATGCTACATTATACGAAGTTGATTTGATCTGATCCGATCTGATCTTGGTTTCAAAAAAATCTAAATTCTGAAGTTTTTATCTTTCTTTAGTTGTTCAACAAATCTTTTTGGCCCATTTGATCTAGTTTCAATCAAACCTCTTTTTTTTTTTTTTGGGTTTATTAATTATACTAGAAATCTTGAATCTTTGAGCTTTGATTTGTAACTGAAACAAAAAAGGGTGTGCGGATATATATAATTTGAGTTGCTGTTAAGCTTTTGCAGTTATATAGCTTAAGTGGGTTTCTGTTGTGGTTGATTTTAGTAAATTAAAGTTTCGGGTTTTGAGTGAGATATATAGAGAGTTGGTGAGGCTTTGACAATATTTGTAATAAGCTTCGATTTGTGATTATTGAGAGATGGGGAGTCAGTGCACCAAGCTTGCTCCTTGTTGCTTAGATTCACAGTTCAAGGCAGCTGTTGTTGAAGCTCCTGGTGATGGTGGGTCAAAAGCTTTTGTTTTTTATGAAAAGAAAGTTTTTTTTATGGGTCATAACTGTTATGTCTTGGTTTTTGTTTTGTTATAGGAAATGAAGAAAAGAGTGAGGTTAATGACTTGCCTACATTCCGTGAATTCACATTTGAGCAGCTGAAAAATGCAACATCTGGTTTCGCAGTAGAAAATATCGTGTCTGAGCATGGGGAGAAGGCTCCTAATGTTGTTTATAAGGGGAAGCTGGAAAATCAGAGAAGGATTGCTGTTAAACGATTCAATAGAATGGCTTGGCCTGATGCTCGACAGTTTTTGGTGCCTAACTTCTATCCCATGTGCTGGTGTACTTGAATTATATGCTTGCAGTTTTGATTTCAGTTTGTCGTGCGCCCTTTATAAAACATTAACAAATTGGCATCAAATCTGTCTATACATACACTTTGTTCAAGCAGCTGTTACAAATTTATGGTTTCTGGTGTTCATCCTCGATGATTGTTTTGCTTTCATTCAGTCTAGTACCATGGTTTGAATTATACTAAGAGGCATGGACTACCTTCAATGGGGATTAGAATGACTAGGATCGACCCCTTCCCTTTCTCTGCAAGGAATTCCCATTTATTTTTGGTGCATGATGCTTACCCTTTACTTGCATCCTTTCTTCAGTCAGCAATAAGCTAACTTCTGACGTTTCTTTGTTCAATTTGAGGTCATTTATTGATGAAACAAACCTTATATATCTGATGTGCAATTTCAAAATCTGCTTATGTATTCCCATTGGGTTCATAAATACTTGCTTGAAGAAATACCATGGTCTTAACTTGAAGACATTTTTCTGTTACAATAATAGGATGAAGCAAGATCTGTTGGCCAGCTACGGAGCAATAGATTGGTAAATTTGCTTGGTTGCTGCTGTGAAGGTGATGAGAGGCTGCTTGTAGCAGAATTTATGCCCAATGAGACACTTGCTAAACACCTTTTCCACTGTAAGGCTTATTTCCCATCCATGGACAAGATTTAGGCTACAATTTCTGTTTCATATTTGTGATCATATTTTTGGGCATTTGATTAAAATTTGCATCTCTAATATGGTATAATATCACCGATTTTGTTTCTTTTGTAAAAGTCGTATGACAGTCTTTCTACATGTTTGATTGTACGGGATTTAAACAATTCCATTCTCCTTGAATCAGGGGAAACACAACCTATAAAATGGGCGATGAGATTAAGAGTTGTTCTACATCTTGCAGAAGCTCTAGAATACTGCACAAGTAAAGGGCGTGCCCTTTACCATGACCTTAATGCCTATAGAATTTTGTTTGATGAGGTAGGCACTTCTTTTTCTCCATTTCTCTGAAACCATTTCCTTGTTGGAGCCGCATTCTTTGTTTACATGTTAGAATTATGCAGGATGGCAATCCAAAACTATCAAGTTTTGGCCTCATGAAAAACAGCAGGGATGGAAAAAGTTATAGTACAAATCTAGCTTTTACTCCTCCGGAGTATTTGAGAACTGGTATGTAATTCTTGTTAACAATATCATATTTTAGCTGCTTTGATTTTTTGATTTCCTGAAATTGAAATCTGGGGATCTATGACCATCCGATAGATTTATGTAATTAAATCAATGTTGAGAACATTGCCGACTGTGAAGGGGCTTGCCGACTGACCTGCTTTAGGTCTTAAAATATCAAGATTCTTGAAGCACCACAAATCAGTAGTTCCAAAATATTCGTTTGGAATGTTTAATGTGATCATGCTGAAAGAAATTTATGATGCATTACATTACTGTTCTTCTGATATGTCGAAAAAGGTTTTCAGATTTTAGATCTTCATATTGACGCTCATATAATAGTATCCAGGATAATGCAGTTCATTAAAGTTTTGAGAGATGTGCGATCTCTTGACAAATTCCTTGGCACGCATGCTTTTCTTGGAATATTTAGAGTGTGATGAGATTGTGGTGATATCTATTAACGCTACCTGCAATCCCAGACTAGAGAATTTGGACTAAATTGTACTTTTCTGCATAATATCTTGTAGTGGTGTAATTTTAGGTCAACATGGCTGTTTGATTGTGTTCTTGCATGATGCCCTGCAATGGGTTGGGCATTAGTATCATTTACTCCTTGGAATATAAGTGAATCCAAGACTTCGCTTATATTTTGTCTTTGTTTCAGGGAGAGTAACTCCAGAGAGTGTAATATATAGCTTTGGCACTCTTTTGCTTGACCACCTCAGTGGAAAGCATATTCCCCCAAGCCATGTAAGTGATTATCATTCAAAAGTAAATTTACTAGTATAGCTCTCATATGGATCTGTTGGTGTCCACCTACAAATTAATCCTTGTAACAAAAAAAAGTATTTTCCTCCCCACGCTTACAAATCCTTGTTACAGAAGGTGTCCATGTGAATCTAACCCCAAAGTAAATTGTTCCAGGCCCTTGACTTGATACGGGATAGAAATCTTCAGATGTTGACAGATTCTTGCTTGGAAGGGCAGTTTTCCAATGATGATGGGACTGAGTTAGTACGCTTGGCTTCTCGATGTTTGCAGTATGAACTCCGAGAACGACCAAGTCTGAAGTTTTTGGTTGCTGCTTTGACTCCTCTTCAGAAGGAGACTGATGTATGCTTACTCATTTATCAGTCATATCTTCTATGCATCTCGTCAACTCTTTGTTTAGGTGTCTGCAGATTACCTATGTTATAATTTAATCATGTGGTGAAAACTTGTTGTGTCTAGAGCATTCTGTTGGATGAAGACTCAATAGGAATTTTAGAGGGGAATTTTCTGTGGACTGATTTATAGAGAGAGAACTTCCTGGGGAAAAAAAATTGGTTGTGGATGACTATAAGTATTTGAATGCTGAAATAGCAGTGGAATTTGTATTATGTTCTTCTGCTGAATTGTCAACTCGCTTAAACCTTCAGGGACTGCTTGTAACCAAAGTTGAAAGTTGAAGCAAGTATTATTTAGTTTTTACGTTTCCATTTCCTTCCCTGTGCAGGTTCCTTCTCATATCTTGATGGGCATCCCACATAGTGCTTCATCCTCTCCTTTGTCACCATTTGGCGAGGCTTGCTCAAGAAAGGACCTGACAGCCATACATGAGATCTTAGACAATATTGGATATAAAGATGATCAAGGAGTGGCAAACGAGGTTCTCTATTTCATATTAAAGCTCTAATAGCAGATGTTTAACCATATCATATACCGCATACTTTACACTCCAGGCCTGTTGGTTCTTGTTAGACTATTCATTATCAAAGTATTCTTCTACTTTTTCTCTCATATAAATTACAATTGCTCACTGATTCATTCTGCTCGCATGTTCCCTGACATGTCAGGAACCCAGATAAGACTGTAACTCAAATATTTTTCCTGCATTATGCTGCAGCTCTCATTCCAGATGTGGACAGACGAAATGCAGGAAACTTTAAATACAAAGAAAAAGGGTGATGCTTCTTTCAAGCAAAAGGACTTCAGAGTTGCAATTGAGTGTTACACTCAGGTTTGCTCCTAAATTTCAAAGTTGTCAGTTTTTGTTCATGAATCATGTCAGGAATTACTATTGCATTAATTCATGCTCTTCTCAGTTAATAATATAATTTCCTTATCATTCCAAGCTACCTGATTTTAGAAAAAAAAATTCCAATTGTTTTAACGGCAAGTCTACATATTTTATTTGGAGTTTCATCTTGACTTGCAGTTCATTGATGTGGGAACCATGATTTCCCCAACTGTTTTTGCACGTCGGAGTCTGTCCTATCTCATGAGTGACATGCCTCGGGAAGCTCTAAATGATGCAATGCAAGCCCAAGTCATTTCCCCTGTATGGCACGTGGCATCTTATCTTCAGGCTGTTGCTCTTGCAACACTTGGAATGGAAAACGAAGCACATGCAGCACTCAAGGAGGGTACAAATCTTGAAGCCAAGAAGAATGCGAACTCTGGACAAAAGTGAAATGTCAAATGACTTCTGGTGGCTGATGAATCTCCTCAACCCTATCTTATTGTGGTGTTCTATTTACGAAGATAACCATGTGGCAATGATTGTGGGATCTTCACTTACATGGACATCAGGGCAGTGAAAGCTTTAGTCAACTCCATATTTCTGTCAAAGAAAGCAATTCTTTTTTCTGATGAATTTTTCATGACGATATCTTGGAGATGAGGTGTCTCAAAACATGTTTTTTTGGCTAGGCGTTGGCATTTCTTTATTGTAGGTATGCAAGTTCTTTTATTCTTTGTGTGGTTTGCTCCATTGTGTAAGTATGATTCCAAAATTTGTCCTGCTACTTCCATTATAAACAGGGAAAAAAGCTTATTTATTTTGAGGAGAAAAGAATTTGATGAGGTGGAAAAAAACACTGACAAGATTGTAATCTGTGCAAAGTTACATCTAGTCCCTGGCAATTTCTTGCTAAATGATGTTGATTGTTTTGGGCATTAAAATCTCAGTTTACCTCTCATTGGCTTGTCATTTCTTACCTCATATTGTATTTCACACACATCTTGAAACTTCACAGAAAGTATACATGATTTGCTAAGCATGGACTCTGGAAGTTCGCATCCACTTCTGGGGAGTATCTCTCATCTGACGTAAGATTTAGGGATGGCTTTGGATTTCTAAAATACAAGAGATGAGAGTGAGATGTGGAGAATAAACAGATTTTAGTTTTGGTCTACAACAGGGGTTGTTGATGGTTAAATGAAATTCTTGCTCATCAACTCTTCAATGAAAGGATTGAAATCAGAATGAGAAGACCAACCTTATTCAACAGCTTACTTTGCCATTTCTTCTCTGCTTCTTTACCTTCCATGATGGCCTTCTCTGTGGCACCGTTCTTCACACGATCACCCACCATTGAAGCCCACTTCTGGGCACCATCCCAATCTCCAATGTTTAAAATCCCAGTCGCCAACTTTTCATCCCTATCTCTAAAGTTACCTTTGGAACTCCAGCAATTATTGCTTCAAGTATCTACAGGGAGTCACGAATCCTCCTGCTTCATGTTCAAGAATCAAAAGTTGTGGTGCCCATCCTCTTATGGCCCCTGCCTTCGATTCTTTTCTCATATCCCTCAGGCAACCAATCTTCATTATCTTCTTCACTGCCCAATGAATTGCTGCCCAGACTCTGCAAGACCTGTTGCGATTTCCAGAAGGTGTGAAGCAGCAAAGTTGGCTACACTCCCAAAGAATACATGAACAACTGAATTTGTTTTCTTTGAACTGAGCCATTTCAAACACACATGTTCATTGGAGGCTTCTTTACCTCCCTTTGCCTTGTCCTAAGTGTCACAGTTCCAAAACCGAAAGAGGCCTGTATGCCATTGCTTTCTTCCTAAAGCCTTCCCGTAATGATCAGCGCAACCTGACTCAAACTTATAGAAGCTGTTGACGTGAACTTCATTGCGCTTGATCTCTGATTCTTTTATATCTATATACATCTTTGATAAATCATGAGTTTCTACATAATCCAGCAGTTGTTGTCTTGTCAATTTGATCCGCTTGGAAAATTTAAGATGACAAAAAGGATCGGTCAGATGATACGATCTTGTGAGGCCCATAAATCTCACACATTCTATAGCATATGAAGAGAAGAAACGTGGTCCATGGAAAACAAATTCTGGTATTCTACAATTAGATGCAACATCAGTTGAACATGGGAAAAACCAGTCAGAAACTAAGTAGGATTGTAAGCATGGCCGTGGCCTTGAAGAATTTCTGCTTCATTTTAGAAGACACAGCTATGTCTAAAGATCCACATCCTTCAGGCAATCCGACCTCCGCACGAGGGAATTTGATTGTTAGAATATCAACTTTCTTGGTTCTCTTTAACAGTTTGGAGACATGAGTTGCGTTGACCGGGGTCGTGATTTTGCTTGCCCTTGCGCCTCCTTGTTTAGAGAAGAGTTGGGCCATGTCAATGATTGAAATTATATATGACCTTGAGCCATAAATGGCAGCAAGAAAATGTGAAGCTGGTGAGTTTTTATGGCTATCCATGGATGATGGGAAGCTCTAAATTAGCCCCTTCAGTTTAGTAAAATAAAACAAACAATTCTTCTAGTTTTACTAATTAGTTAGTTAGTTCTTTGACCAATGCTTACTATATTTAAGTTAATATTACTTTGTTAAGAAAAATCTTGTTTTCTCATCAATCTTCCTTTAATATTATCTACTCTTTTTTTCCTTTCTCTATTTCTTAAAACGAAAAAATGGAAAAAGAACATGAAATTAATAAAAGGACTAACTGATTAGTTTTTGAAACTAGAATAATTATTTAATAAATTTTTTAAAACAAGAGGGGTTAATTTATAATTTACCCCTCAATTATAGGTTGGCATGAATCTCATCTCATGAATCATATGATATATCTAACATAGATTCTGTAGAGATTAAATAAGTTGTTTGAAACTGTATTTTAAAAATATTTTGAAAAAAATTAAAATTATTTTTATTTTTTATTTTAAATTAAAATTTATTGGTGTTTTTGAATCATTCTAATGTGCTGATATCAAAAATAATTTTTTAAAAAATAAAATATTATTTTAATATATTTTTAAATAAAAATATTTTAAAAAACAATCTCAATCACATTCTCAAATATTAACTAAGATAGCTTTTGAGAATGACAATGGTTTTAAAATAGATTTTAATTTAAAAATATATTAAATTAGTTTTATTTTTAATATTGACATATTAAAATCATAAAAAAAATATAAATAACACCCAAATCAATCAAAATATAGTTATATCTATATGGTTATAAATCAATAAGTGAAACCCACTTCTCTAGCTAGTTAAATGAAAATATAGTAATAATTATTTTTTAAAATATTTATCATTCAGAAATAAATTAATATTTATTTAAAAAAAATGTTTTAACATTAGCATATTAAAACTATCTAAAATCATTTAAAAAATAATTTTAAACAAAAAAAAAATATTTCTTTTGAAGCATTTTTTGAAAAGCGTTCCTAAAAAGCACCGAAAATTGAACCAAATTAGTGAAATAACTAAACTAAATCATCCAAGATGCGTTGGAAGTGCACTGCTTAGTTCAGCATCCTGGCAAAGCACTTGGCATTTTTCATCTTGCCGAAGCGAATACAGCTACTCAAACAAGCATGTGAATTCAATGTGGAGATTTCATCATTTTTCTTGTAAAGCCTACAACTGTGCAGCCATATTCCAACAATAGTTCCACACATCACAGCTTCTAAATCATTCATAGCATCCTCTTATAATCAAGGGTGAGGCTCCACGTATTCTTGTCGATACATACTTTCCCTTCAACTAACAGTTCGAGTGAGTGAGGAGGACTAGCCTACAATGTCACTCGAGCTGCTCGGAATAATTCCTTTGTTCTTCCATAGTAGATTGGCTTACTACCAGGAAAGGTGATAAAGTTCCAGCCAAAAGCTGATCCTCCGACAATATGCGTCCCTTGTTTCTCACCGTGTTCAGCTTGCTGCTTTTCAGATGGTTTTGCAAAAACCTGGCCTGGCTGGGACTGATCTGCTGTCTCTTGGAGCTGCTCCTGGGGCTTTAGTCCCGCCCCATTTTCACTGGAATTTGGTGGAACTTTCCACTTGGTTATACTGACCTTTTCTTCTGTCATCTGTTTGTATAATTCCATAAGCAGCTTCAGTTCTGGGAAGCAAAAGTTCAAGGTCAAAAGCATGTCTTATGAGTCAACATGCAAATTGCTACGTCTACCATCAAAGAGCGATCTGGATTATTGCAAATGATTAATCTAATTGTTTTCTGACTAGCACACAAGAGATGCTAAATGTCCTAATATTTTCCGTCAAATTATGCTAAAATAACCCTTTCCATAAGAATTGTGGAGAAGCTTAGGATAGAGTTTCAGATAGAAAAGACTGCAAATGTTGTCACAGATAAGCAATGGTGAAAAACTACAGGACAGACTTAAATACAGCATATAAATTTCAAGTCTTATACGGCTATTAGCAAACATTCCACATGAGGTAAATTGATAGAAGAAGAAAAAATCACATTTTCAATCAACTATTGTACTGGGTCAACTATGCATACATTTGATGATACAAAAGTGCAAGCTTACTTTCTTTAAGTTCCTCAGCTCCCTTGCAACTCCGGAAGTCCACTGTTCCAAGCATCTTCAGCAAAACAAAAGAAGTTTAAACCCACCCCATCTTCACATCAAAATTTCATGCATAATTAACTTATTGATTGATGCAATAAAAAATGGAGACATGTAGTCACCAGCTGCAAATCACTTTTAACTCTCCAAATGATACAAAGAAACCATTCACTAGTGTATTCTGTATCACTTAACACACTCAAACAAGGTTTTTATAATCTCAAACAAAATTAATAGAACAGGACTCAAAACCTGACCGAGCAAGCAAATACAAGGAATTATTGCAAGTACACTCCAGGCTTGCAAGCAGTGAAAAATATATTACAAGATCGTGATTTAACAGTAAATCATGAACTTTTTTTATAAGATTAACAAGTTAAAACCACAATGGAACTTTAAAATGAAAAGCATGATCAGATCACGCGAACCAGATTTACCAAAAAGAAAAGTTTAATAAGAAAAGAACAAAATGAATTCAAGCCTAAATCAAAACCAAAGACTTAAAATTTAATGATGGGTGTCTAAAAAAGCACCTCAAGAACATGGGGTCTGATATCTTTGACAACAGCACGCATCTTGAAGTAGCTGCATTCTTGAATTGGACTATAATTGTCAAGTGGTCTCTTCTTGCTTTCAGGAGGGACAGAAGGAGGTGGTAGTATTGTTGCTGCCGGTGGCGGCGCTGCTGCTTGTGGTGGTGGTGGTGGTGGTGGCGGTGCTGCTGCTGCTGCTTGTGGTGGTGGTGGAGGTGGAGGTGGAGGTGGCGGCGGCGCTGCTGTTGCTGCTGCTTGTGGTGGAGGTGGAGGTGGCGGCGGCGCTGCTGTTGCTGCTGCTTGTGGTGGTGGTGGAGGTGTTGCTGCTGCTTGTGGTGGTGGTGGAGGTGGCGGCGGTGCTGCTTCTTGTTGTGGCGCTGCTGCTGATGCTGCTTTTGGTGGCTCTAGCGGTTCTACTGGGGGGTCAGGTGGGGCAGTGATAGGTGGGTCTGGGTTTGGATTCGGATCTGTGTTTTGAACGGGTGGGTTTTGGAGGATGGGTAGGTCCTGGTCATGTTCATGGACTGGTTGTGGTTCTTCCATTGATTTGATGTAGTGTATTCTGTGAGTTGATTTTGGAATTAACTCTGAGATTGAACTAAAACAGATTTGATGATTGCTATGCTGACTGCAGAACTAGCTGAGAGATATGTTTGGTTGTGGGTTTTGGTCATTTAAAAAAAAAAACATTTTTTAATCCATTTCATTTTTCTTGAAATTAAAAATAAAAACAGAAATTGCATATGATACCAAACCACACACAAAAGTACTCCATCTGGTTGCTGAAAGGGTTAATGTCAAAATTTCCTAGACACTGTTTGTTCCGCTGCTATCGTGTTTTTCAAAAAGAAAATGTTTTTTTATTATTTTTTTAGTATTTTTAATTATACTAATTTAAAAAATAAAAATAAATATTATTTTAATATATTTTTCAGTAAAAACCCATTTTAAAAAACAATTATTATTACAATATCAAAGACAAAAAACATTTTAATTTTCTATTTCAAATTATGAATTAGTTATAAGGGTCAAATTCAGCTGTATTTTGTCACCTGTGGATCCACTCATCCATCTATCCTTGCATCTATTCTGGATGGAACTGTATTAACGTGCAGGTAGGAACTTAGTTTCGTCAAGAATACTAGGGTGGTAATTATCTCAAACGGGTGGGTCAGCCAGAGTAATTTAGATCATTGAGTTCATTGTTGCAGGGTAATTGATTTACTTCCAAGAGTACCGAAAAACTGATGTAGATTTACCCATCTTAATTTGCCGAGTAGAATTTTACAGTTCTGATAATACTAGTTTGTCCCTTTACTAACATTCCTAATAATAAATTTGACAATTAGGCCGCTGGAAGATCTGATTTTGTCATTCTCCTTCCCCGGAATATCTGCTAGTTTTATGCGATGTGTGTGAGTGAATCTAGTTTAGTGATGCAATTACCATCTTAATCTGCTGAGTGGAATTTCATGGTTCTGGTAATATTCATTTGTCCCTTTACTAACATTCCTAGTAATAAATTTGACAGTTGGCCACCGGACGATCTGATTTTATCATTCTCCTTCCCCTGAATATCTGCTAGTTTTATTCGAGGGGTGTGTGTGTGTGTGAAACTAGTTTAGTGATGCAGTTACCCATCTTAATCTGCTGGGTAGAATTTTACAGTTCTGGTAATATTAGTTTGTCCCTTTACTAACATTCCTAGTAATAAATTTAACAATTGGGCCGCCGGAAGATCTGATTTTATCATTCTCCTTCCCCTAAATATCTGATAGTTTTATTAGATGTGCGCGCGTCAATCTAGTTCAGAATACATGTATCTCTGATTTCCCATGCAAGAGCAATAAACAACAAAAATGTAATTTGACATTGCATTTCCTGTCCTCGATCCCGAATAATTTCAATATGATTGGAACCATCTTCCATCCCACCCTATTAGCTTGTTAATTTTATGCATATTTCTGAAGTTGTTGAGAATTTACGTATATGGCCTCAAATCAAGAACATGATAAGTTGGAAGAAATTAGTGACGCGGGGAAAGCTGCATGACACTTTCTGAGAAAGTTCTTAAAGCCTCAAGATTTGATTAAATACGGTGGTTTTTACGTGGTTATGATGCAATAACAGTGACGTATGGGGTACTAAATTTGACTTCTCTGTGGCAGTGTTCACTAAATGAAAGCTAATACAGCAGCAAATGGTTATTCCACAGTATATAATTTGCAGGAACTCATTGCCTGGATTGAGGAGACTAGTGGTATATATAGAATAGGATTTATGCAGCATTTTCTTGTGTTTTTGGCGTAGCCGTTCAATGACCATCACAAATTGGATTGGTATGTATTAGACAGTTTATTCTCTGACTAAACCTTGCAGTTCTTTAGGAAGATCTTGAGTTTTTTAGATTTTGTCCAATATTAAAGACAGAATCGTGCCCAAGAAACTTAGTATGATGATAAAAAACTTATAATGTAGATAAATATCGAGTCAATATATTTATTTTTTATAAAAATTTGAGAAAATCAAGTTTTTATTCGGGCTAAAAAAGTATATTTTCTAAGAATTTCACAGTTTTTATTCTAGTTAATACGAAATTTAAACATGGAATGTAATGGTTACGTTGAACAAGGCCTGGATCAACCTGATGCCACACAGCAAATTACATGAGAAAACTGTTTATTGTGAATCAAGCATCAGACCAGAATATATCCACTTCGCCCCAGTCGCTTTCAGGCACTCTCAATGCTTTTCAAACCTGCTTTCGAGGCATCAACAATGTTGTTAGCACAAGGATGCTGGTAATCATGATCAGAATCGAATCACATCCCTTTGTATAGTCACACTCGTCCACTACCATGGCCTTGACACTCTTGCCATTACCATGGATATTTGTGAAGTTTAAGCACCTATTCCCGTGATTGTACCTACCATCCAGTTGAAACTTGAAAGTGCCACCACATCTGAGTGGTATTGGTTGTCGCATTCTGATGGTGCACCGCCATCTCCACCTTTCTCAGAGCTGTTCAATGTTGTTTTTGTGCCGGTGAACACTTGGAAACGGGGTAAAGCTTTCCATCTGCACAATAGTCAAGAGTCATTCTCTTGGTTGCAGTGGTTTGGTGGAGGGTTTCTCCCTTTCATGTTCTCACTGGGCTTGCAGGTCTGAGCTTTAATGGTTAAACGAAAACGAAATGTAACAAGAAGGAGAGAGCAGTTGAAAAGGTTTAACACATAGCCTACCAAGCCCTTGACAATAAAAGGCCCGATTTGTAAAAGACACATGGGCTGGATTCAACTTTAAATGGGCCTATCTGAGCCTTCATGACAACATCCTAGAAAGCTCTAGTGCAGTCGTCTTTAAAAATAGAAAAACAAAACAAGATCCAGGCAGGTACTCTTGCATTTAATTTATGAACTTCCTCGTTCGGTAAGATAATCTAAAATCAAAGCAGCAAGTAGTAAATTACTGATGATATAAAAGGCGATGAATCCTCGAACAGACAAGATAGTGAGGAGGACAACAATGGTAGCCACTGCAGTTGCCTCTTATTTCCTCTTAACTGCCGATTATGGTCCTCAACCCAATGCGGTTGAACCCGTGAGTCACTTTCTCTCTTTTTTTTTTCGTTTTTTTCCTGTCGTTTCTCGATGAGAGATGTTTGATTATTTATCATCAGTGACCAAATGGTTGGTAAGGGATCCTGGAGGGTTTATTTGGGGATTTAATTCATGGGTTCTTTGGGGTTTTAAATATTGAAACTGTGAATGGAAATTTCTTAATATTTTTTTATCATGAAATTGACGATTGTATTAAATCCTGGGCTCTTTTTTCTTTTTTTAATCTCCATCCTTGATTTTACATGCTATATCATCTAGAGTCTTAATTCTATTTTACACACTCCCCCCACAGAGATCATCCTAATGAAAATAATTATGGCAGGCTACAACGAGATGTGTAGTCTTTCGATATTATGACTGGAGTCTTAATCCTAAGTTTCACCCACCTCCCCCACAGAGATATTCTAATTCAAAACAGTGTAGTTTTCTAAATATTGTCTGAGAGTGAATGTCGAGAACTCCCAACTTGCAAATCATAGTTGAGAAAGCTTCTTCTCCAAATGGCTTGGTGAGGACATCCGCAAGCTTTTTTGATGAACTGACATGTCTGGTTACAACTTAACTGTCTTGTAAATTGTCACGAATTAAATGACAATCTTTTCCAACACCGCCTCCCCTCAAGTTGGCGCCTTGATATCTTCTATGCCCAACTTATTAAGTGAGTTGAAGTACTCAAGTACCGAAACCTAATATAGTCAAACATGGGCACCACCTACAACTGCTTCTAACCAAAACTGGATAGCAGTAATCCAGGGAGAAATCGCCAAAACAAGGCAGCAACAATAGCAGCCTAAAAAAAAACATCAAAATGTGGCAACAATCGGTGGTCAAAAACCGTTGCAAAATGCGAAGGCAATATCTGCAAGCGAAAAAAAAAAGCATGGTCCCTGCACCGCTAGCTTTTATAGGTCCGAGGCCTATAAGCTTCCTATCTTTGATTTGGTTTTCAAAGAGATGGTCATGGCTCCTCATCAGGCTGAATAATACATCCCCATTGAGAGGTTTAGAAACAAGCATCATCCCCAGATTGCTCAACAGTTTGTAAGGAACGTTGGACATGAGCGTAGCTCCTCAAATATGATATTTTATAAGGAGTTCTCACTTTAAAGTTGGGAATTGGGAGCTCTTAACAGTTTGTGAGGAACCTTGGATACAAACTCCCAACTCCTAAAGATTACAATGCTATAAGGAACCTTGGACATGAGAATCAATAGATAGAATACTGTGATTAGATAGAGAATTCCATAACATGTGTTCTTCAGATGGGAAGTTGTGTGAAGATGAACGATGCTAATGCTGTAGATGCCATCGCTTTTAAGTTTCACTCAATTAAGGTGGCAGGTTTAGCTGCCTTCTTAGTTTAGATTACCTTTTGTCTGTAAGGGGACATTTTTTTTTCTCTTGTAGATTATTGTCACGTTAATTAAAGTTGTATGCATTGCTTTCTCTATTTTCCCATCTTTTCTCTGAATTGTTTCACCACAGGTTCTCTTCTCGGAATTCTTTTAGTACAGCCATGAATTTCTGTCCGCCTTCAATACATTTTGTTTGTGCATGTAACATTAGGAGTAATAATCGTGAGTCTTGTTGTGCAATATACTTTCTTTGTGGATATGGCATTATGAGTATGAATTGCGAGTTTTGCACTGTTGTTTCTGTCTCATGCTTGTGATAAGGTAGCAAACTATTGTTCAAGGTAATTTTCATATGATATCAACTATCTGCCTGCCTTGTTATAGTGTGTGTGTTTTTTTCTTGAATGTTCTGCTTGCATTTTTGGTGTTTTTTACCATTGATATCCTTCTGCAATGGCAGATCAAAAGAGCCATATTATCAGCACAAAGTTCTGTAAAAGAGTTCATCTTTGGATCAGGGAAAGAGCCTTGAGGTAGTCAAATGGAGGAGGTGAGCTCTAGCAGTGCTATTAAAGAGCATTAACAAGGATACAGGACACAAGTTTGCATAGCACCATGAGGTATCAGGAGACCAAGTTCCTTTTTTAGCTTTTCTGGAACTCTCCTCATATCTGTACAGTTTTCGCCAAACTCTGTACTTAAGATGCTTTCTGCGACCACATAATTTAAGTGGACACTGATGTCCATCTTTTGCCTTTTCACACTTTCGCAAGACACGCTATTCTCCCTGCTTGGTTGGCTCGGATTTAGATTTTGGAATATCATTGTGGTTGAATATGTAAAAATGGCCAAAAGTTTTTGGGTGATCTTGAGGCCAAGGCAAGCCATTGATACTGCCGCAGGGGTTACGAAAACTAAGCAAAACTGGAAGGGATGGTGCCATCGCTGAAGCCAGAAAAACAAAACTGGAATGAATCCCTGTCACGTTCTCTAACAATGCTCACCACACAAGACATCAAAATCTACAGTCTTCACCGGTGAATGCAGAACTGTGCTCTGCTGGGGCCATATGAATGCCATAGGCTTTCTTGAATTTATCTTTTCTTTTTCTCTGCCATAGGCTTTTTACTCTTTTTTTGGCGGTAATGACTTGTTAGTAATTGAGATTTAACTTGTTTTTTATTAAAAAAAATATTAATTTTTTTAAGTATTTTTTTTATTGTTTTGATCTGTTATTAGTATAAAAAATAAAATTTAAAAAATAAAAAATATATATTTTTAATATATTTCCGATAAAAAATACTTTGAAAAATAATTATAATTATACTACAAAACTGGATTAATAGTGGAAAATATTCCAAAAAATTAATTCTCTAGGGATGAGAGGTAAAAAGAAGAGAGGGTGAGCTAAAACTGAAAGTTGCAACTTTCAATTAATCCTAAGAGCACAAGACTCAGGGGGAGTCTAACAGGGAGAGGTATCCTCACATCAAAAATTAAAAATTCAAATTTTTAGCTATTTTTGTTCTTTTAAAATCTCTTTTGGGAGAGACAAATGCACAATCAAAATGGCTTTTCTTTACATGTAAAATCATTTCTACACAATTTTATCTGCAGAGCCAAAATGGAAATATAGCCGTCGAAGCTGAATTGTACGGTTGAGCTCTCAAAATTAAAACACAGCAACACATCAACAACAATAAGAACAATGAACTAGACAATTGAAACAATTAAAAAAAACAGAAAGAAGCAGAAAAAGAAAGACATGGAGCAGAAAGAAAGGGAAATGAGAGAGCACAAACAAAGAGTAGAGATAGTTAAGAGGACACAAGTCACACAACAACAACAAGGCTCAGTGGTCTTTGGAAAGAGAAGGGTTCATCACAAGCTTAGTTAACACATTAAATCCCTCTGGCACTGCTTTATCAAGAGAGAGATAGAGGATTGGTGTGGGAGAAGTAAAAGCAAATTAGATAGACTAATAGAGAGAATGTGGTGCCTACAATCTAGATTTTCAGGGGGGGGCGTGGCAAAAGAAAAGGAGAACGATTGTAGGGTTTTAAGTTTATGATTGAGGGGAACAGACGGGTGTGGGGTGAGGTTGAAGGGTTTTATAATAATAATAATAATAATAATAGTTAGAATAAAAATAGGAGTATTAATATGTAATTAATTTAATTGAATTATTTGTAATGGAATGTATTTTAATTAATTTTGTTTGAATTTATTGGTTATTTGGTAATGTGTTCATTTTATCTTTTTAAGTTTTTTTAACATTCAAAGACAATAAGTAACATTAAATAACTTTAAATACAACAACCATAAAAAAACATACAATTACTTAAAAAACATACAATAAGTAGTTTAAATTTCAAATATTGTGGGTTTTTTAATTATATATATTTTTTTAATTTAAATATAATTAAATAATAATAATTTTATATTTGGAGAGTTTTTCAAAAGTAATTATATAATTATATAATTTACTTCTATTAATCATATAATTAATTGTATAATTAAACTATATACAAAATAATTAAACCATATATAAAATAATTAAACTTTATTTTAAATAATATAAAAAAATAGCTCTCCCAAAATGGCTTTTACTATTGAAGTACACATTAACAAAAAAAACCATATACATATTATTAAAAGAGTCATTTTAAGAATTTAGCTCTCTAAAATAGCTATTGTCATTGGACTTGCCCTGATGGTTATTTGTCATTGTGTTTCAAAAGAATTTTTTTAAAAAATATTTTTATTTTTAATGTTTTTAAATTATTTTGATGTGTTGATATCAAAAATTATTTTTTTTTAAAAAAAATATTATTTTAATATATTTTTTAAAAAAACAACCATCCACTAAACTCTCAAAAAGATTATGTGAATTCATGTTCTGCCATGGGATATACTATATTTTATTCTCTATGTAGAATAATAATTAGTTATTGCAAAAAAAATATAATATATATGACTCGAGTTATTCGTCTAATTAGGTTAAACAAATTTGTTTTATTCTAATTAGATGATAAAAAAATAGACACTAATATTAGATTGATCAATTTTATTTAAAAAAATAATCATGATAAATCAAAAGAAAGCAAATGATATAGTTTGATTTTCAGCCCATTAAATATTAAAAAATAAAATGAGATTAAAAAAAATACTAAAATTGATCATATTAACCTGAGTTAGCATGAAAAACTTATAATTTTGATAATTAAGGTCAAGTCAACTCCTATTATGTTGTCAAACCATACCCCAGATAATAAAATAAATAAAAAATCACAAAACCTATATTTAAAAAAATATCAATTCACAATAACTTTTCAAACATGTGACCGAATTATTAAACTTGAAGTGTGAAATCTTAGTTATAAATGAACCAACCAAAAATAAAAAGAAGAAAACATAGTTATAATTGAATCGACTAAAAATAAATAGAGGATATCTTTATTTTTAATCCAATAAGGGCAAGTCCTATGGTAAAAGCCATTTGGGTTAGCCAAATCTTTAAAATGGCTCCTTGAATAGTGTATATATGGCTTTTTTGCCGGTGTGTACTGTAATGGTAAAAGCCATTTTGGAGAGCCATTTTTTTTATTATTTAAAATAAAATTTAATTATTTTGTATATAGTTTAATTATACAATTAATTGTGTAATTAATAGGAGTAAGTTATATAATTAAATAATTACTTTTGAAAAACCCTCTAACAATAAAATTAATATTTTTTAATCATATTTAAATTAAAAAAAATTAAATATAATAAAAGACTCATAATATTTGAGATTTGAAATTTAAGCTACTTATTGTTTGTTTTTCAAGTAATTTGTATGCTTTTTTTTTTTTTTTATGATTATTATATTTAAAGTTAATTAATATCACTCATTGTCTTTGAGTGTTGTAAAAACTTAAAAAGAAAACAAAATGAATACATTAACAAATAACCAATAAGTTCAAATATAATAATAATAATAATAATAATAATAATTAATAATTAATTATAATAATTATTATTATATAATACTTAGCATAAAAACCCACCCACTCACACCCAACCATTCCCCTCCAAACCCTACCATCCTTCTCTTTTGTCTCTGCTTGCGCCGCCCCTCACACCTCGTCTTCAAGGTAATTGATGAATCTCAACAACCAAAACAAAATATTTTTGATTTCCCTGTTTTCTTCTTGTCCTCATCTAATATATGCTGGAGATGCCAAAAAATTCTTGAAGACCTAGATGATGCCCTGTTGCTCTTCCATTTTTGTTTTGCATATTTAAACAAAGTATCTAGTATAATATTCTTTGTTCTTGGAACTCTGTCATCTAGGTGTAGCCTTCTTCTTGATGGCTCTACATGTCAAGAAAAGCTATTTTTACTATTTATTTAACTCTTCTCTTGGAGATAAAAAAGGATCAAAACTAGCTAAAAATTCAAAATTTTAGTTTTAGTTGCCCATTTATCTTCCCGTTGGACTTGCCCTAATAAAAAAGGGTTAGAATAAAAAAAATCGATGAATGCATGAGTGATGAAATTGAAAATATGAAAAGTTGTAGGGCATTAATTACAAGAAGAAGAAGAAACTATTTTGCCATTCTGCTGATGTTGCAACACAATTTGGCCACAAGGAAAAACAAAACCATGCAGGCCATGTTATTTATGGGGATCGGAGAAGAAAAGTAATAAAACACGTGTTTTTTAGTTATTTTGTTTGTTTAAAAAATAAGTCCCAAGGCATGAATTTTATAAAATATACCGCGCGTAGACCTCACCAACACGTAGCAAAATTAAAATTGAGGTGGTGGAGCAGGTAGGGTAGGTGGAATATTTCAAACTGTTAGGGTAGAAGCGGAATATTGTAAATATATAGGGTCAGAAATGAAATCTACCCCTTAATTTTTTAACCAATTAGAAATATACAGGGGCAAAAATGAAATTTACCTTTAATTTTTTAACCGATTAGAAATTTGAACGTGTAAAATCCTCCTTCACATACAACCGTTCTAACAACCCATCCACTTCCTCTCCTGACTTTTAACTTCACACTTCTTACTCTCACTCGGAAGTTCACTGAACATGTCCATCTCCCCCATTTCCTCTCCCATCAAACCCTAACTCTCACCAATGTCACAGCCCTCGAGCCCTCTCAAACCTCCACTCACCAATATCTCATTTTCTACCAGATTTACCCCCCAAACTCCCCTCAAATTACCCCTAACTACCTTCTCCTCGAAACCCCTAAAGGCCAGCACTCCTTCCTTCAAGATACTTTCCTCTAACTCCCAAACCCCGCCAAAAGAACCCTCGAAAGCTATAACCATAATCTCACTTCTACGAGCTATCCCTGACTGGTCTGATACTATAAAAGAGAGAGGAATGAAAAAAAAGAGATCTTTGTATAACCATGAAAAATGGGTTGAGCATCGAAGTTCTTTTCGCCACATAAGGCATTTACTTTCAAGTTTATCTTCGCGGGTGATTTTATCATTGGTCCCTCCAGTTATTGCCTTTACTTCGGTGGCTGTGGTTATAGCAAGTTATAATTCTGCTGTGGAAATGCATTTCTTGCCTGTTTTTTTCCCTGTTTTAAGAGCTTCTTCATTGCCTTATCAGTTGACAGCTCCTGCATTAGCGCTGTTGTTGGTGTTTAGGACTGAAGCCTCTTATTCGAGGTTTGAAGCTGGGAAGAGAGCCTGGACTAAGGTGATTTCCGGGACTAATGATCTTGCTAGGCAGGTTATTTCTGGGGTTGATGGTTCCAGTAATTCTGCCCTTAAAAGTGAACTCTTGCGGTATATTATGGCATTCCCCGTAGCACTTAAGGTCAGTTTCTTACTGTTGTTTTTTTCTTTCGTCTTAATGAATGAATGAATAGTTGCAGCAATCTAATCTTGAGGAGGTCCATAATCATGGTTTAATGTTTAGGGTCGTTCACTTTCGTTACATTGGATATGTTAGAATTTCAAATTACCGCTAAAGGGAAGCTTTCTCATGATGTTCACAATAATTTATTTTAATAAAGTTGGTGAAATGGTGTAATTTGTTTCTGAAATTCAAAACAGTTCGATCATGTCATATTGCTATTTGCAGTGCCATGTTACTTCCGGTTCAGACATTGGCCAAGACCTCCAAAACTTGCTCGAAGCAGGTGATCTAGCAATAGTTCTCAAATCTCGGCATCGGCCTCGCTGCACTATCGAGTTCATTTCTCAATGCCTTCAATTGCTGAACTTGGATGAATCGAAGAGGAGTTTACTGGTACTTGTCCAGTTTGATAAATTGATAACTTGATTTTTATTTTTTTACCTTTAAATTCTATCAGGAGGAATTTCCGCAGGTTGTCCTAGAGCTTTATATGTTATATTGAAAGTTTTCTTTCCTTTATTACCACATGATATAATACAGTTGGTTAGATTTGAAATGTAAAAATTGCTGATAATTAATCAGGTTTGAACTGGTTTGTTTATTTTCCAAAATTTATATCCCCCAAGATTTTATTCAATTTTCCATCATAATTACCAATGGTATTCAATTAGTGGTATCTTCATAATGATGCAGGAGTCCAAAATTTCTTGTTTCCATGAAGGGATTGGTGAATGTGAACAACTCATGGGCATCCCCATTCCACTTTCATACACTCGCCTAACGTCAAGATTTCTGGTCCTCTGGCATTTGACTCTTCCTATTATACTTTGGGATGATTGCCACTGGATTGTAGTCCCTTCCACTTTTATCAGTGCTGCTTCCTTGTTCTGCATAGAAGAAGTATGTTTCTCTTTCTTTATTATGAATTTTATATGTGATTCTCGCTGTATTATGCATCTAACTAGTAGGCACATAACAATGGACTAGTTTCCACCCACGAAACCTGCACAAAGCCTTTTCCATTCAAGTTTGAAAGGAATATCCCTTGACTTGAAACTTAAAATGTTTTACACTAGCTAGCTTCCATGGCTCTTCCATTGATGATTTATGAGTCAATTATTTGAATAGATGTTATTTCTAGATCAAATTTTCTTCTGCTTTCAATGGGAAGCGAAAACCTGTCTTTCTTAACATGCGAAATGATGGTGGTTTTTGGTATAAATGAGTTGAGTTACCACAATGTAGATGAGGGATCATGTCAGTATTATTATACATGAAGGACAAACAACCATGAAGTAGTGTTCTACATATGGTTCAAAAGTTTGTATATGCCAAAATAGACTCTCTAGTCTTACGCTTTTGACTGTTTTAGATGAACAAAGGGGGTGAAGTTCTCGCACTTGCTCTCCTCTTTTTTGATTAGAAATTAGTTGCATTTCTTTGTGATTGTGTGCATAGCACATGTTTAATATTCGATCTAGTGTGCTTAATTGCTCCTAACACATTTTTGGAGAGATGTCAGATAACATGCTTTTTCCTGCTTGTGCAAATTTCAACAGCTTTAGATCATTTTCTATTTATTTTGTAACTTAGATTCATTATTTACACAGGTTGGTGTTCTTATCGAGGAGCCATTTCCTATGTTAGCCCTTGATGAGCTATGCAATGCAGTCCAGAGGAACATTTGGGAAGCAATTGCAACTGAAAAAGAGATTCAAGCTCACCTTGTTGCGAAAAGAAAGAGACATTCCTGTGAGCACTCGACAAACGGTTGGCCAACTCCCAAGCAGAAGGAATAGTGCGAAAATATTCTCAAATTTTATCAAGGAACAAGACAGACTTCCAGGACCCTTACCTCGATATGTAAATCTCGCATCATAGTTGAGCTCCAGAAGTAAAATATACACGTAGGATGCATCCCCCCCCCCCCCCCCCCAAAGAATCTCATAGCAAGTAAATATATGTTCAGTATATAGATCAATGCTGCAGTAAATACGTCTGTTGTGTATTCAATAACCGTCAGTAGTTATTTCCACATGATCTGACTTGAAAGAAACTAACTGGAATTACCATTAGCACTTGCATAAATGGCAGATGTGGCCCAGAAAGCATCAAATAGAGGCAACTAGTTTTTGACCGCCCACAGATGGTTCCTGGGAATTTGTTTTCTAGAGAACTGAGATGTAAACGTGGAAATAATTGGGTTTCGTTTGAGAACGTACAGGGTTCGGTGTCCTGTGTTCACTGTTCATGCTTTGCTCTATTGGCTTTTCATCTCTTACCCCTCGATGTTTAAGCAGGTTCCATTGTTTTGAAACGGCGCTTTGTTTCGAGATTATCAAATTCAAATCTAAAAATAAATTATTTAGAATTATATAATTTAATTTAAAAAAATATAATAAAAAGATATTTTTAAATAAAATTATAAACATCTATAATATAATGAGAATATCATCATTAATTTAACAAGGTTATTATATTTTTGATTGCTTTGAAGTTTTAATAAAATTTGAATAAATATGTCAAGATTTTTCGTAAAATTTCATTTTATTTTTAACAGTCTGATAATTAATATTGTAAAATTATTTATTATTTAAAAATATATATATATATTATTTGGTTAAAATGGAAAGAATATAACAAAATCAAAATATTCCAGCTGATATTTGAATGAAATTTCTTGAATGAAAATTTTAAATAATATAAAAATTATATCATTTTATTTTATTTTTTTAACTAATACAAAATATTTAGAAAGAAATCAAACGCTGCTTGGAAAAGAGGATACTCAGATCTTTCACGTTCCTTTTCGGTTTCAGATAAATGATTAAATAACGTTTGAATTTGATTGTGCTTCGATCACATTTTATTCTGGAAATGTCGTTCTTTATTGTCAAATATGAAATACAGCCTCAAAGATAACAGTAGTCTTTGCTCGCACAAAGATGTGGAAGATCAAACTGTCAGTTCAGTGGCATGCCATTTGTTTGGATAGAATGAAAAGGGGAGATGCAACGAGATTCGATTACTTTCCCAGGCCAATCAAAACTCGGCGAGGTTTCTTTGTTGGGATAGATCGGTAGCCAAAGCGCTGGTCAAAATAAAAAGTGCCTCCATATAAGTTCCCAAATCTTGTAGCATTATAGATAACCCTCCAGCACAATGCTCTGACCTGAGATCTTAGGCTGTAAGTTACTGACTTTTAGTCTTCGCTCAAAGCTTTTCAATGCCGTAAGAGAACTCTCACCACAGCTTTCATCCCACAAAGGCAATACTTCCACTATAATTTTTTGGAATACATTCTGCTCAGTACCATCATTTAGGAGTGCTTCAAGCTCAACAAAACTTCCTCTCAAATCCACCAAAACGCTGCACAGTCCCCGGATTTTACAATATTCCAAAATCCTATTCAAATTTATCTGATTCAACACCACAGTTTCAATTCCCTTTTTAGCAGTTTCTGGTTCTTCAGTCGCTTCTTTGTCTGTAAATATTATAACTCTAGAAGCTGCATTTTCCGTGAGTGGAGGAATTTGGATTGGATAACTTGGGCCTCCTGCCATTAGAATCAAAAGGGGTTGATTGGCACCAGGTTCCTGTGATGTAGGAAATGGGGAATTGGCAATTAACGAGGCTGAAAGTATAACTGCATCATATTCTTGTAATAATTGAGAGTAGTATCCACCGGAGTCAGTGACCCCTTCCCCAAGTTGATTTAAAAGATGGCCATTGACCGAGAGGGAGTATCTGCGGTTTAAAGGGAGGCCTTAAGTCAGATCACTTTGACAATTACAATGCCCAAAACTAAATTACTAAGAAACTGGATTGTTGAACTATCCAAGCAAACCAATTAAAAAGCTTAATAAACATGACCAGTGATTGATTTGCTTTCTGCTTTGAGATTATAGAATGGAGTCTAAGAAACTGGATTGTTGAACTATCCAAGCAAACCAATTAAAAAGCTTAATAAACATGACCAGTGATTGATTTGTTTTCTGCTTTGAGATTATAGAATGGAGTAAGTATTACCTAAGCGTAACAAACGGCTTCCCTGTCAACATTTTATGGATGAAGGCCTCAATGAGCCTCTTGCACAATTCTTCTTCTACACCAACAACTACATCGATTCCTGCATCTCTCAATCTTTGCACACCTCTTGAAGCCACAATTGGGTTTGGATCAATCATCCCAACAACAACCTTCTTCACTTTGGCTTTTACCATGGCTTCACTGCATGGTGGAGTTCTCCCATAGTGATTACATGGTTCCAAGCTCACATAAGCTGTTGCATTCTCAGCCAAATCCCCGGCATCTCTGAGGGCAAAGACCTGTAATCAAATTATTTGCAAGTAGTTCGCTAGACAAGCACACCAAGTTGAACAGTGCAGCCCAAGAATAAGATAAATTCATTCTCGTTGCTTGAGCTAACAAACCAAAAATAGAATGCACTTTAAGACATCATGTAGTGAAAATATGCAAGTGTTTCCTTTTCTTTTCAAGTATAAATAATTGCTTCATGAGTGCGAAAAATATTTCAAACTAGAAGGCATCGATATCCACTTAACAAACAAAAGAGGTGAGTCGTCAGGAACATTTGGCATCATTTCAAGATTGAAAACAAAGGGCCAAGTTTTGCGGTACAAGTTCAACATTTCTTCCCAGAAGCAATAAACAACTCCAGATATTTGAAAACAGAATTGAAGCTACAGTACCAAACTTTAAAGTTCACCTACGGCAAAAAGTAGCAGTACAATAAACTCAACTAATCCTAATTCTGAAAGGCTTGCTAATCATTTCCTTTAGTTTTCTAAAACAGGTCCAATCTTTTTCTTTAAGTTACAAGATCAAACATTAACAAGACTCAAACTTCAATTTGACAAAAAAAGAGTAAAATTTCCCCCGCAGTGGGAAATCCTTGTAAAGAGGAAAAAAGAAAGGTGGGTTTTGTTACCTCGGCATGAGGCTGACCAGCTTTAGGGTGAAAACCTTCACCAACAATTTTACCATCTTTAACAATAACACAACCCACCATAGGATTAGGACTAGTACACCCAATTGCCTTCCTTGCTAACTCCACGCACCTCCTCATATAAAACCCATCATCTTTATCATCACTATCACCTTCTTTCGCTCCACAACTGATCATAACCACGCCTCCATTTTTCCCAGAACCACTATGTGATTTGGACATCCTTTTGACTGAATTTAAAAACCCAGATTTTGAATTGACGCTAAGAGAGAGATTCGAGGAGGGGTACTGTAGTGGTGGCAAAGAAGGGAGAAGATGAGGAGAACGTGAGACATTGATTGGTGCGATAATGTTGTGTGGGAGTGTCAGTTTCTGAGCCTGCATTTTTGGACAGAAATCTAGACTCGGAGAGTGCGAGCATGAAAGTTTTAGGGGCGAGTCCTGCTACACTCGGAAAAAACGACAAGGTGGACAACGAATGGATCTAGGCGCGATTGTCATTGTGTTTGCAAAACCCGCAGAACAAACGGTACTATAGTTTGTAGTATATCTTTCTTAAAGTTTTGCCTGTTTTGAAAAATACGAGTTGTAAACCCTCGTTCTGCTAATGTGATTATTTTTTTTTTTGTTTAATTTTAATATATATAATTTCTTGTTTTGTATATAATTTTTATTTATTTTTTTAGTTTTGATTCTTTTTTTTTTTCGATACTTCTAAGATAGTTTTTAATTTTTTATTTATATTTATATATTTCTTTTCTTAGTTTAGATTTTTAATTTTTATTGTTATTTTTATTTGTATTAAATGCAACTTGCGTTAAAACACATTGTAGGTTTAATTTTGGTGGTGTAAAATGAGAGTGAAACTCTCTCTTATGTATATATAATTAAACTTGAAATGTTTGAAACACTTCACATGTAACTCTTCCATTTTATTTTATTTGAAAATACAAAAGTTATTTTACTGTGTAATAAAATATGAAATTACCGGAACACCTCCACTGACAATTCTTGATTTTTATCTTATTTGAGGGGGTTGTGGTTATTATACTATGCATAAAAATGAAAAAAATTAAAAATATCCTTGATACCATAGTATTATTTTAAACGCATTTTACATGATAAAATGAATATATAAAAAACTAATACACATTTCTAGACGTTCTAGACATCACACGCATCTTCCGAAATGTATGTGAGATCGGAAATTGACGACTCGCCTATAGTACTGTTACATAAAATATAATTAAAAATTAGTAAATTATCAATACACGTCTATAGCCAACTTTTAGATCTTGTCTTATAGGGAGTATATACGTATTTACACAACTCGTGGCACGTGATAGCTGACCTCATCACCCCAATTATAAAAAAAGGGGCTCGGGGATTAGTCGCAGTGCGCGCATGTTGGCTTGGACACTGCGGTTATATAAAAAATCAATCCGGAGATTAGTCATGGCGCGTTTAAGCTGGGGCGGGACCATGATTATAAAAAAATATATAAATAAAAAAACAAATATGCAGGAAAACACTGTGTGAATCCATATTGTTTTAAAAAAGAATTTGATCCGAGAATTAGTCAAGATGAGCTTAAGCTGACCCTAAGACATCAATTATAATTTTTTTTTTGTATAAGTTAAAAAAAAGTATAAGAAAAAAAATAGGGAAAAAAATGTACCAGTGGGAAAGCACTGCAACAAAAAAAAAAAATGGGATCAGGGATTAGTTGTAGTGCGTTTAAGCTGGCCTGGACACTTAAGTTATAAAAAAAATATAAGTGGGGGAAAAATACAATATATATATATATATATATATATATATATATATATATATATATATATAAGTGAGAAAACATTGTAGCAATCCTACAGTTTTTTTCTGAGAAGATGAAAGATAACCCAGACACCTTAGTCATCAAAAAACAAATATTGGGTCTGGGGATTAGTCGTGATGTACTTAAACTGACCCGAATACTCCTATTATAAAAAAAACAAAACAAAACAAAAGGTATAAGTGGGGGGGGGGGGAAGTACAACTGAGAAAAAAAAAATATTTCAGGAAAAAAAACACTATAACGGTAAAACATTGTAGCAATTCATAGTGTTATGTGTGATAAGCTACAGTGCTTTCTCCACGCCATTTATATGGATAATATAAAATAATATATTATTATTATTATTATTTAAAATATATTTTTAACCTATCATACCAAAACAATATAAAATTATAAAAAAATTATTTGAATTAAAAAATATTTTAAAATATTATTTAAATGTAAAAATAAATATTCTCTAAATCAGTATTCAAGATGCGATAACAATTGTTGCTAGAATGTTTTTTGGTTTGAAAATAAATTAAAATAATATATTTTTTATTTTTTAAAATTAATTTTAATATCACCACAATAAAATAATTTCAAATTAATTTTTTTATTATTTTAAAAACAATTATAAAATTCAAGAACAAACTGTCACTACAACTATTAGTCAAGACTGTTTTATATTACAAGTCTTTATTGATGGCGCTGGTGAAAAGAAAAGGTTGACAAGTCGTTTATTGAGGGGTTTGTGAAGAGCCTAGGGGGACTCAGACGCTGGCGAGAAAAAAATTGTCTGAGCCCGGGTTCGAACCGGGGACCTCTAGTGTGTGAGACTAGCGTGATAACCAACTACACCACCCAGACAATTTTGTAAGGCTCTTAAAAGTATATTAAAATAATTAAACTTGGGGACCTCTACAGACTCGATAAAGGATAATTTTAAAGCACTTAGCTTCCTGAAATACCCTTCATCCGCTTCATCATGCCATGAATTTAAATGATTAAACGCAAAGAGATCATATAAAGCAACAAAATATTTTAGCTCGCTTGTTATATTCTTGATTATTTCCTAACTTATAAAATAAAGAAATTGGATAAATTCAGATAATAATTAAAAAAATATGTATGGATTTAGTGAAAGAGGTGAGGATATAATAGTACTAATAAGAAGAAAAGATATGTATTTATGATGAAATCATGATCTTGTCTTTTCAATTATAATAGAGTTAGCTTTATTGATTTTATTATTAAATATATTATAAGAAATGATTTAATAACTTGGTAAATTATATGATATCCTTAGCAATGAATAATCTGTTTAAAATGATTAAAATTCTTTTTTAACATGATTGTAACTTAATAAAGAAATTATCATTTTAAATAATAATGATAAACAAAGAGTTTAAAGTGAAAATAATTATTCAAACATTACGAGTAACATGATAATAAATATCATGGGCAAAACATGTTTTTTATTTACATTTGATCTTGGATATCTAACACACTATCATACACAATTTTTTTTTTTTTTATCTACATTTGATCTTAGACATATTAACAATATATCTCTAGTAAGTTTTCTCGAACTATGATCTATCTTCTTGATTAACGAGTTCCTTCCTCATATTGCACCAATTGTTCACGGGTCGAAGATCACAATAGACATAGAGTCATCTTTCAAATGTTGAAATAATTAAGAGCAAAAACATGAAAAAGAGTCTAAAATTCTATAATTATGAGCTCTTAACTTAACCTAATTATAAATAAATTATATATAAATTAAATATAAATTACTATTCTACCTCTAATAAATAAAATTAAACAAGTCAGCATGATTATTATTTAATACCAAGATATCAAAAGAATCATCATCTTCCATTTTCCCCTCATTCAATGATAAAAAACTCTCACCATAGGTTGAATATATTTCAAATAATATCTGATAAATATAATCCAGATCATGCGTTATTCTGATTGCAAACATGGAAAGCTATTTCATATTTATAGAAGCTGACTGAGAAATTTAGATCCTTTACTTCTATAATAGATTGGTCTATAGATGCACGATCAAAATAGATTAGGGAAGAAAATATATTCTGTGACAGACACAATATCTGCAAGGATCTGAAAAATCTTCAAGAATAATTGCGAAGGTTGTCACAATCCTACATATTTATGACAGTGGTGTCACTCTGGTTTCCCTGCTCCTACTACATAAACCCAGCTTTCCAAGCAACCATGCTCCACACACATAGGAGTTGAAAAACAAACAAACAGGGCACGTAGGAACCGGCTCTGGTTAGGGTTCAGGATAGTTCATGAGTGATTCTGAATCGTCGGCAGGAAGAAGGCAACATACGAGGTTGTTGTTCATGGCATTTCAAACAACAATTCTCATGCAGCCAAACTTCTGCACGAGGTAAGAACTAGAGGCAAGCAAGCAAACACTGGTTTTTTTCTCCTTACGTGACCTCGATAACTATCTATTACTTCAGCTAAATGCATAATATCTTGTAGCTAAATTATATAGACTGAAACCCTCTACTTATTATTCAGAATAAATAATTTTATAACTAAAAAAAAATATTTTAAAAATAATTTTAATCATACTCAAAAACAGGTGCTATAATTTGCTAGCTTCCCTCACTTCTACTGTACTGTTTCAAAAGCAAAGCAGTTCTCATATTTTGTATTCTTAGAGTTATTTATGCCAAATGTTTATTAAAATATCTAGACCAATCTGGCTAACCTTTTACTTTCTAGGCTCTTTGCCGGAAACTGCAAGGAGATGCAAACCGGCGTGAGGGGGACAGACTAGACATGCATCGAAAGGCCTCGCTGGGATGACGAGTTGTATTAATGAAGAAGTTATGCAGATTAATGGCATTGAAGATATGCAGATATGACAAATTAATGGAGAAGATATGATTTATTTAGGATAGTTTAGCTATTACCTAGTTTAGATGATCTTGTGATAATTATTATTATAAATATTTTCTAGAATCAATAATAGAATCACAACATGAAGTGCTATAGTTACTTCTTATTGTAGCCTGTATAAGTTGCACAAATCAATCTATAAACTTACATTGAAAAAAATTCCAGATCATCATGGGTTAACCTTTCAAGTTCAATTTAAAAGATCGTTATAACTTTATGGAAAGAAAAAAACTATAGAGTTCAATTTTCAGTTAACATAATATTGAATAATGAAATTAAAATTAAAAATAAAAAAACAGACAAGAAAAACCTCAAGTCAACCTTCTAACTCGTAAAACTCAATACTCGGGTTATAAAACTATGTTAACCCCATAGAAAACAAATAAAAATAATAACCATAAACTTTAATTTGTATTAAATTCAATATAAAAGAATGAAGTCAAGAGAGAGAAAAAGAATTGAGTTAACTCAATCCCCTGCAAAATTTATAATCTGAATCGTAGAACAAAAATAATTTTATAAAAAATAAATTAAAATAAATTGTCAATTCTAAAACACAATAAACTCAACATTAAATGTTGAAATTGGAAAATAAATAAATTTAAAGTTATAAAAAAATTCCTCAAAACATTGAGAACTATAATAATAATAATAAAAAAAACACTCACAAAAAATACATGTTAATAAATAATCGACCTATGCATATAGTTTAATGAAAGAATTATAAAAAGAAAAAAAAAAGAACATCAATAGTAGGTGGAGTGTTCTGTGAACCTACCCAAGCTTATTTTATTTTTAAAAATCAAACTATTTTAAACGGGAGCCTTGCCTTTAATTTTTTATTATAGATATTAAAAATTATATTTTAGTTTTTATTTTTTAAATATTAAAAAATATTGAGGCCCTATTTGTTTTTATTAAGAAAAATAATTATAAGACTGAAACAAACGAACACTTAATATAATATAAGACAATAATTTGAAAAATAAACCTTAAGAAGTATCAAAGTTAGTAAATGCGTCGTCGTTGTGTATTATTATTATGGGATCAATATCACTTCTCACTCGAAGCTCTCATCCTGATCCCGAGTTGTTATTTCCTTTTAACATATTTGATCCCATGTTTTGTTCTCTTAAATACTGGATCCTGAAAAGTAACTTCATGGGACGGTTATAGTTACTGTTTAATATTATATTTTAAAAGTGCTTTTTAAATATAATTTATTTTTATTTTTTATTTTAAATTGAATTTTTAAATTTTTAAATATCATTTTAATATATTTTTAAATAAAAAATACTTTTAAAATAAATTTAAATTATACTTTTAAACAGTCACGTAACATCAACCTGGTCTTAATTTGTTTTTTTTTAATAAATAAATGATATGGTTAAAACTAAACCGTCTTATTAAATTGAGTTAATTTCAAATTGATGTTTTCTTTAAAAAATCATGGACAAATTAGAGTGATTTAGATTAATATAATTGAAGTGGATTAAGTTAAATAATAATGTTTGAAGTGGAAAACAAAAATCACGTGCAAGAATCAGTTTAACCGCGGGCCCTAATAGGTGGTGCGGTGCGGTGGGGTGCAGTCACTGTGAGTGCAGACCTCCGTTTTCCCGTTGAAATTGTACTATACAAACAGCAATACAATAAAAAAATACCAATAATAAGAGAAGCTCGAAAATATTTGTTTTCAAATTTCAAAACCCAAAAAAATACCCTCCGCCCTTCTTCTCTACTCCACATCTACAGATCCAAACATGTCGTCGAACAATCCGGCCCAAATCATCCGGAGCCCTGAAAAACCCGAATCCGAATCCGATATCGAAGAAGAAGACGAGGAGATGGAGAAATTGGAAAAGCTGGAGACAGAAGTGAAGCAAATGGCAAAGAAGATTCTGGAGCACAGAACCACTTTACCAGATCAACTCAAAACTACTGTCGCCTCGCTTCTTTCCTCGCAACGACCCATTTTACCCCATTTCGATTCCAGTTCGGATCCCGGACCCTCCGGTGAACTTAACCCAGGTTGGTTAGCTATTGTGTTCTCCGTTAGGGTTTTAAATGTGATCTGGGTTAAGTAAAGTCAAAATTGTGTGCCAGTGTTTTTGGGTACTAAAAAAATTGTGATATAGGTGTTGTTTCTTTTGATTTTTAACTTAATTGCAAAATTTGTTGATTAGAAGTGTTAATGACCTGTTGGGTTACTTTAATTTGAGTGTTTTTCAGTATTAGTACTTGAAAGATTAGACCTTCAGCCGCAACTTAATTTTAGTTATGAACTTACCCGACGCGCCTCTTACAAGCTTCATGGAATTATTATTTTGTGATTGTCATGTAACTGTTCGCTGATGACTCAACGAGTTTTCAAGTTAGTGAATGTTTGCAGCATTGCTTAAGATTAATGAACTGTTCTAGTTTTAGGCACGTATTAGGCTGATGGATGTGCTATCTACAAGCTGTGCTGACCTGTATCGAATAATACACCACTGTGGTTCTTTCAGTTCTTGCCTTCTGCTTCCATTCAAAACGAAATAACTTTTAGAGGGATTCTATGTGAAATGGAAAGATAACGAAACGAATCTAGGAAGACAGACATTGATTGAGTGATTAGTGTTAGGATTGTTATTCGACATATGTAGTTGTGTGATGTGAATAGCAGGACTATACGCTTGGTATGCAGTGTTGATTAGAACAGGATGAAGATGAAGTTTGTGGTTTTCCATTGATTTCTATGGCATTAGAGGTAGTTAGTTGTTCGCATCTTTGGTTTGCTATTGTGAAGTGTAGATATTCGCATCTTATGTTTGCTAGTGTGAAGTGTAGGACGGAAGACTAGCATGATAGGAAATGACAAATAATTCGACGCCTTTTGTCCAAGTCGAATGCTGCATTTATATTTGCTCTTCCAAAAATGCTTGATCGCAGTTCTTTTTCATCCTAAAGAGCAGAACAATATTTTCCACTCTTTCCTTTTCTTTTCAATGTTTGCATTCAAGGCTTTGGGGGACCCTATCTTGTTCTAAATTTTTATTTTTTATTGTGATTGCAGCATTGACCATATCATAACATCATGCAGATTCAGGTGGACAGGACACATCCAGGAGAGTATTATTACTAACAGAAGAGGACCGAAAGACTGCCGAGAAAACACATTTGTTGAAAGAGAAAATTTCCAGCAATGCCTCTGCCATGCCTGTAGTTTTAAAGAGGATGAAAGATTGTATTTCTAAGATTGACAAACTATATTCCTACAATGGAAGCATACATCCAGCGTTTAAAAAGAAGAGGACTAGCTGAGTTCGCTGTAAATTTAGCATCTGGTGTTAGTTTCAAGGTGAATGACTTGTGTTGCCTACGATTGTCTTCGATTTGTACAATGGATACATGAATCCTGCTGTGGAAAGGAAGGGTTGGCTTATACTAACCAACTTTGTCGCAATCCTAGGATTTAAGAGCATCCTTTGTACTGTATTCGCCCAAAAGCATCAATTTTAACGTGTACTATAGGTGTTGATAGTTTCCGGCAAGACAACGTGCATTGACTTGATACATTAATTATTTAATTATGACGGGAGAAGCTATTGTTTTGCCATCCATGCTTGTTAGGTTCTCACTTGTCTGTCAACATAGACTATTTGTAACAGGATTGTAATCCTCAACCAATTGATTTGCCAGCCGGCAAAATGGTGGATCGACTGCATTCTTGGAGTATCTGTAGATGCCTAGATGGTTTGTCTGTAAACCAAAGTAATTATAGGCATTTTCAACAAAATTTAAAAGTTACACGGAATCGCACAACGCTATCGATGTAAACCATCAGGCAATAAAAGACATCAAGAGCCACGAATTCAAAGTGTTTGAAATTTACAATTGAGCACTTTATCGGCAGTGATTAGTCCAGGTATGGATGTACCAACCATAGCTCCCTCCACACTTCCAGTTTGACTTGTATCCAACACAACCGTGCTGAGTCCCTTTCCTACGATAAATAACTTCTTCCCGATCGCTGCCAGTTGACAAGGTGGTTTAGTAAGTAGTGTTGACAACCTCTTAACTGCCACCCATTCCCTTTTATCCTTCTGCCACATCATCAGCTTGGTCCCTGAACTCTGATCCAACACATAAAGGGTGCCATCCACAACAACCGCTGGACCTTGCCAGCCTGACACCATATCAGCATCAGCGTGCTGCCATGTGCCACTTGAAGGTTCATAAACGACTGCATAGAAAGGAGAAGACATGGTAGAAGCAGAAGCTTGACAGCGGATATAAATCTTCCCATCTAAGACTATGGAATCTTCAACTTCAGGAACAGCGCAGGCATTGGAATGCAATTCCCAGCTATTTGTTTGGGGATCAAAAATGTCCCAAGAATATGGATCACTCCTTGTTGATGCTAACCCACCAATGGCATATATTTTCCCATCATAAACTTGACAAGCAGAATCGTACCTGAATGAATACATGAACTTTCCAATCAATACAAGAGTTAGAATCATGAAACAAAAAGAGGAACTCTAGGCCACTGGCCTGGTCTACATGCATATATAATCTACAATTTAGAGATGCAGACTCCACAAGCTACTTAACACTAAATTTCTTTTCGTTTGGGTTACTATAGTATTTCCAAAAAGCGATTCACAGTAAATGAGGAGCACTTGAAAGTAATTTAAAGGCAGGATTTAAGTTCAGCATCACTTGCACAGACAACTATGCATGAGAACACAAGTGGAAGGAATCATGCACCTAGCAGTCGACAAGGAAGCAACTTGAGTCCATGAATTCCTTGAAACATCATAGCAGAAGACTTCATTAGTAGCATCCAACCAACCACCACCACCCAACAAGTAAACCTTTTTTCCTATAACTTCAAATCCCATACCCATTTTATTCAAAGCACGAGCTGGAAGACCTGGAACACACTTCCAACGCCTCTGTGATTCATTAGGGTCCAATACATAAAACCATATCTTCCCATACCTGTCACAACATAAAGCATACATCCAAGTCTCACTTAAACTATGCATTCTACGATAATCGTAGAACTCATCACAGCACACTAATTCTCTCCATCTCTTGGAAACACACTTTAATATCGCATGGTACTTCCGGGGCACTCTCGCCAAGCAAGAAAGAGCTATGTCATCTGGAAGCCCAGATATCAGCGACATTTGATTCTCTTCCATTCCAGTCGGATCCCACAACTGTTAGCTTGACTCCTAAAAAAAAAACACCCATCAAGTTCCACACTTGCATTGCCTTCACAATCCAAAAACAACCCATCCATGAACAAGCGAACTTGCTTTCGCAAGATTCCAATGTCTAATCTCCAAAATTGTTATTTAGTAGCTAAAAAAACAAGTTGTAATATTAATCTTATCTATACAGTTCAGCATCTCTTCTCTTTCTCTTCAGTAATTTTTTATAAAATCTAAAAATGCTATCTTTTCTTAGATCTATCTTGTAAACAGATCGCCAATTTAACATTACTAAAAATAACTAAATTAGAATGGGGGGTGGGGGTGAGAAGTTCGATTAACTTCGAAGGATAACGAATTAAAAAGTAAAGAAAATAAAATTAATCGACTCGAAGCCCTAATTCGATTAAGATGAACCATTTCTCGTTGAATAAAACAATTCTAAGCCAATAATAATGATAGGAAAATCAATGCGGAGAAATTAAAAGAGTAATTAGGGAATATAATTTGGGACTTACCTGCCTGTAGCAATTTGATTGCAGATTTCTATTTGGAAACCATCAACATGTTAATTTCACTTTCCGGGATATAAATAATACAAATAAAGGGATATAAATAATACAAATAAAGGGGTTGTGTACAGCTCTTGTCCTGTGGTAGCGTTTTGTAAATAAATTCTTCATCCGGGGATGAAATTGGAATGACAAGTGAAGCAATCAAGTTTGTGGCGTCCAATTTGGAAAAAACCTTTTCTTCTCTCTTACAAGAACCCACCACAGCATTTGTCCCCCATTTTATTTGTCTTTTTTCGTGGATTTTCTAGTTGAAATGCAAATCCGACATTGACATTCTTTAAAATCTTTGGGTTTTAGTAAGAAGATAAAAACTAATCATTGATGTTGTGTCAATTTAAAATATCGACATTTTAACAATTTTAAATTTATTGTTTTTATAATAAATCCAATCATTTTTTAAAAATGAAATATATTTCTACTTTTTTTATTATTATTATGATAAATGCATATTTATCATGGTTTATTTTGAATAATAAATCAACTAATTCATAATTTAGAGTTGTTTGCTTGAGTTTCTACTTGGAATGAAAATATAGAGGGGTGGCTCGAACCCGCCAGGCCAAGTCCCCAGGTGCAGGTGAGACATATAGAGGGGTGGCTCGAACCCGGCAGGCCAAGTCCCCGGGTGCGGAAATAATTTATCTTACGTTTTTCTAAGCCTTACTTTGTCCTTTCCAAATTTTGCTTCCTTTTTTATTTTTTCCAACTGAAAATCACCAGCACACAATCCCAACTGGATTTCCCTGACAGTGACTAAAATTTCGATTGCTTTCGACAAACGTAACCATGGAAAGAAAATCCAGCTTTAAAATTCAATGACCGATAGTGGTGGGATTTCACTGGTGATTTGATTGATGATTTCAGAAGATTTTTATATTTTTAAAAAATATGTATTATTTATAAAATCAAATTAAAATGGTTGGTCTGATGGTATACCTTGTACTGGCTGCCACTGCGGGTTTTATTTATTTTTTTTGTTCAAAAACATTTTAATATATTTTAAATTATTTCAATAAAATAATATTAAAAATAGTTTATATATATTAAAAAAAAAACACTTTAAAACAATTAATACATCACTCTATGACACACTATTAACAAGAGGAGGACTGTTTTCCTCAATAATAACAGGAAGCCCTTGAAAACAAGAAACAGTTTTTTCTTCAAAGAATTGTTAAGCAACTTGCAAAGGTGCCGGCAGCTATCCAAATGCTTTACATATTATCACATCTTTTAAGTAAGTGCTCACCGGAGATGAAGTGGTGCTGATCAGAATACGATCAGGTCATCACAACTGCGAGCGAAACCGAATCTTTAACATGGAAGAAGATGAGCGAAAATCTTGGAATCCTTATTTGATACGACGATGGTTACACACCGACTTGACAGCCTAAACTAAAGTTTCGAGGTAGTGGTTGGATTTCTGGCCTGTTTTGTTGTAGCGAATGTTCTAAGAAGCCCTTCTTGAGTTACTGACACGACGTGCTGTCCATCAATACATTGATAATAAATTCAGTTCGGAATTTTCTCTTGTCTATCAATGACAACTCTACTTGTTAATGAGAGAAAAGAAAAGCAACAGAAAATAGAGAGAAAAACATGGCGATTAAAAAAATGGTCAAAGAAGAGTTAATTTACCTCTCCTTTTCTATTGAAAATTTCACCAACTACAAAACCTCGAGCATTATAGGCAGCAGGACTCACAATCTGATCGTTAATGATGTGTTAAAATTTCTGACATATCCAAAAGCGAGAAATGCAATCTGAAACTTACCGCAAATAATAACCACTCATCAGCTCTCAAAGGCCTATGGAACCACATCCTGAAATTTGGAGAGAAAAAAGAGAGCCAGTAAAATGATTGATCAAAAGCCAAAGCAGAAGAAAGGCTCTTTAACAGTGATTTTCACATTTCAATGATATGGGTTCAAGAGATTCACACGTTTAATCTAAGCACATATTAGGAGTTCCCTGGTCAGCGATAAACATCATTTGACAGATGCTGTTGATTCACAAAAGCAAGACAGCTAAGAAAAGCTATTTAAGAAAACTAATGCTGGCTATAGTGGCCCTAACTATTGTTCTAATTCAAAACAGGCCCGGGAGCGATAAATAACCTGAGCCAATTGGAGAGGATCCGTCTTAAAACCATCATTCACCCTAAATAGATATTGACCTTCAATTATCTCAAACCATGCATGGGGAGTGGATATAAACCGGTTATTCTATGTGGATTAAATTAGATGATAATATGGAAAAAATGAGAAAAGGTCACCCAAAATATCATCAGTCCAAATGAAAATGGTGCAAGCCTCCTTCAAACTAACATACATATATTTTGCACAGTGCGGTCAATAAATAAGTATATTGTGCTATAAGATGCAGATACTTACGTGTGATCTAGACTAACTGCAGACATCTTCAAACCCCTAGCACGGTGGGGATTCACACTAACTTGAAGAAAAATGAGATCAGAAGCATATGCCACTACACATCTGTAAAAGAGCAATTCAATAACATTAAAATTCAAGAATGACACTGCTTGTGCACCACTGTTGTGATGCACTTCCATTCATATAGGACCCAACACATTAAAGTACTTGGGAGGTTTCTATCCTTTTAAACTTTAATATTGCTGGTTATAGAAAAGAAGTCAGTTTGGGGAAAATTATTCATGCAGCCGGTCTCAACTAATTTGAGAAAAAGATTTCATAGAATCGAGTCAAGTCCAACAGAAGTTGCTCACCTATGCAATGCCTGATCATCTGAAAGTTTACCTTTGGCTCTAAACCAGTACTTCAGGCTGCAAACATTTCATTAGATTGGCCTCCAAAAGAGTAAAGTCATACAGGTCACAAGGACAACAAAGGGTTCATATTCCAATTCAAAGACAAACATATACAGGTACTTATCGAATGATCAGATAAGCAACATGATAAATCAGTCCTACCTTGGTGGAGATTTTGTCTGATTAGTGTTAGTGTTGGGCTCACAAAACCTTATTTCCATTGGCCAAGGGATAAATTCTTTTGCAGCAACCTTGTTGCGATAGCTCCTGAACATGCAATGCAATTATTAACTCCGGTTCCAGGCTCAAAGAGTTAACTGCTTAAATTAAAATAAAATAAAAACCTCTTACATGTGACCACCTTACACCAAACATTGTAATCCAGTAGAAATGCAAAAAGGTTACAGGAAAAAAGCATTGACAACCCATAACTGAAGTTGCTTTCATACCTTGGAAGAAGAGGATCAGTAAGACGCTTCTCACGTAGCTCTTCCATTGACAAAAGCTGCAATACGAGGATTCAATATCCAATGCAGTAATGGAATGTATAAAAACATACAAGCTCACTCCGCTTACCAGCTCCGGTTCAGGCACAGCTGGCATCTGTGCTAGCTGGTGGACATACCCGTGTTCTTCTTTCTGTAAAATTAAATTAACCCAATATCAGTTTTATTCCTGATTTATAGAAAAGGAAATCTACCAAATATATAACTTAAGCACATAATTGAGACATTTGAAATTTTATTGAAAGTTTTGTAGAAGAGGCATGAATTGTGGGGGAAAGGCGAGCAAAAAACTGCATCAGGTATCGACTGATAATGACACATTTGCTTGAATAATTCTTACATAATCAATGTCAGCATAGATACAAAAGAAATGTTCTTTAAGTCAAATTTTATCGCCAGAAAATAAAGTGGCAATGGAACAGGAGGCATTTGATTTTCAAAAGAAAAACTGGCTTTAATGATGATTAACTTTCTCAGGGGAGGGTTTACTGTCCTGTACATCTAACTTCAAGATTTAATAAGCCCTATTCTGTGCAACTTCTGTGTAAGCATTGTGCGATAGAGGTAGATAATTAAAGAACCGAGCTGGAAATTGGTATCGTAAGACCAAGAATCAAACACAAGGCCAATAGCATCTTCAAAATACATGGTGACACCATCAAAGAGATTTCTGGAAGTTCCTAATATGATGGTATAGAGAAATACGTTGGGATCAAACACAAGGCCAATAGCATCTTCAAAATACATGGTGACACCATCAAAGAGATTTCTGGAAGTTCCTAATATGATGGTATAGAAAAATACATTGGGATCAACAGTAGTTACATATTATTTACTCGGAATCCCTCAAGTTAGACCACGCATTGAATAAAAGGTGTGACAGTTCATTAACTTTAGATCCTAGTTTCCCTGTTCAGGTATATATCTACAGCAGTTTAGTTTTTCTGCCAGACTGATCACCTCTCTTACAAACCTACTATACCAATCCAATTACCAATCTCAATGCTTCAATTTTTAACTTTGCACAACACTGATTAAAGGTCTATATCATGTTCTTTCCCCATCAAATGAGGTTCATTATTCAAAATCTGCCACGTTTCCATTTCAGAACCTTATGCATTAATCTCTAGGTTTAAAAAAACACTTTTAAAATCACTACAGTGTCACGGGACCATAACCACTTAGCATAAAAAGTTTCCCTCAGGATGCTAGCATTCATTTAAAACCTCCCCCATGGTGGGGCATCTAACTAAAAACCCTGCTAGAAACTGAGGAGTTCCTCTGGCCCCAATCACAAAATCCAGCAGTTCTGCCACATCTCCATAACAACAGACTTAAGGAAGAGCTACATGCTCAGCTAAGAAAATAGCTACTACAAATAAGTAACAGTGTGGTTGTTGGAAATAAGTAATATTATCTCTCCACAAGGACTGCTGATTATTTAATACTCGGTGTACATCTAATTCAATTTTATTTCTTATAAATGAACAAGAGTAATGATGCTTAAATCTTCATTGTGTGTTTTTATTGATAACCAACTAGTATCAAGGATGCAAGATCAAAGTTTAATATCTTCAACTCAATTGTCTTTTCTAACCATTTGCGATTTCAAGCATGTTTACACATGGATGATTTCAGCTAGCTTGAAAAGCTTACCGCACTAAAATAGAAAATTCAATTAACATTGAAAAGTCTAAAAGAACATAAACATTTAGCTATCTGGTAATTTCAATATCTTATCCACCAATTTCTAGTATAGTTGCAATTCTTCCCTTCAAATGCAAACCTAAAGGTAGTATAAAAATTAACAGAATTACAACCTAACAATCCACATAACGGTCGCAGAACCGATGACTGTTTCCAAATCCATCTCACTGTAAGGGTTTGTCAGAATACAGATTAGATGTAAAACAAGACAGCAGCATTACCTGAAATGAAGCCATCAATGTGAATACAATATTTCCTTTTTGTATTGCATCAACTTTTCGGGTAGCAAAGCTTTTCCCATCACGTATTCGTTGAACGTTGTATATAATTGGCACTACAAAGATTATATGCAAAAACACAGCGTGATATCACTTTAGCTGTTATGCTCAATTAGCAGGATAATCAGCCCAGGTAAACATGTTTGAAAAAGGAGATCTATGTATGCAACCCATTTATTTTCTTTTAAAAGAAAACATATGGCAAGGCTTCCCTCTTGAGGAATAATTGACTGGGAAGATTATAATCCCTTACTGAGCTTGTGTCATGTATTTTACAGGAAGAATACCCAAGCTATCCCAGACCAGGTGAAGCATACAAGAAGTGCAAAATGATTACATATATAATGACCAAACATATCACTGAATAAACTTGATAAAAGCCTCAAACATACTAAAGATGATGGACTAAGGTAAGACAAGATGATCTAAAACTTGATAGGAAGGAAAAAAGAGATTGACCGAGAAGGGAAAGGCATTATTGATGCAAACACAGGCATTGTTGGTATCTGACTATCAACTGTTATGGAAAAATTTCAACTGAACTATAAACTTAACCTCTCCTTTATTTCTAACTTTAAACTTATCTTCTTCTTTTCCAAACAAGAAGAAAACAAGAAATTCAAAGGTCTTTGGTATGATTAATTTGTTTGACAGGATTATTTTGTCTTTAGACTCTAGTGAACAAGTTTTTTTGCTGTTTCTTGCCGATAGCTTAGAGTAGAGGCTGGATGTGGGTGAATTTTCACTCATTTCTTGCAGCATCTATTAGTAGAGAGCGCACATAGATTTGACTGCCAAACATGAATGGATAACAGAGTATGACAATTAGTGGTTGCATCTACTAGGAGATACTGCAACTGTTACATGAATCATGAAGTTTGAATAGTGGTAACCTCTAAGCATGACAAAACTAAGGGTAGCAGAATCATAAGTACATGATTTTGTATCCACAGATTAGGTGCCAGGCTATACTTACTGTCAAGATCCCCAATAAGAAGAAAATAAGCATGCAAGCTATGAACAAGTTTAAGGCAATCAACTGTTTTTGATGCTGCAGCCAATGCCTGCACATAACATCACAGTGTAATAATGAGAAAAGATAGCTACGTTTCTGTCCCCAAATTAGAGCACTCAATGTATCATTGAAACAGCTAGCAAAACAAAAGAGTCAGCTCTATATTAGCTGAAAATCAAAGAACACGGAAGTAAGAATGCTGGTTTATACAGGATAATTGAAATTAAATTGATAAAAACCAAAAGAGATAAATCTGAGGGAATCAAGTCCATTTTTTTGTTGCATAAAAGTGAATCAAAAAGGTACTTGTTCAACAATGAAAGCACGGTGTGGACCGTGTGTCCTCACCACAACCCATTTCATACCTGTCCAACAAACTGTCCTCCAAAGACCTTTCCAAATCGTGGGGCATCTGGCAGAGTAATGCCCTGGAATATATTCACCTTGAAAACACACAATAAAACCTTAGTCTAAATTTATACCAATTCCTTCACTAACCTATAACAAGAAACTCTTCCATCAAGTAGAAGTTAGAACTTCTAGTTTCACCTCATTTTGGCTCATTTAAGAGGTGAACTGGCCCATCATAACATATATCAAATTCAGACACAAAAACATTGATACCAGGAAACACAGAAATTCTCCTTCTGCATTATCTGATAAGATAACAAAAGTCAAATCCTAAATCGAAAACACCTCAAGGTGCAGGAGGAACATACTTCTATCGACTCCAAGTGCAATATACTCTCCACAAGGGGACAGGAGTCAAGTGCCTTGTCTGCATTCCATATAGATTTTGGTCGAAGCAAAGTGCAATGATCACGAGGTAGCACTAAGCAAATTAGCTGAAAAACAAACCCCAGAGTAAATGCCCACTGTCAATTTCAGTTTTAAGTCCCGTTTTAAGTTTAGCAGGACAGATGTATGAGCACCTGGGGTTAAGAGAGTAGAATGTAAGAAAACAAATATATTTGCAGCTTGTACCTACCTTAGACAAAGCAATTACATCTGCCTGCTGAGCAGACGCGGGCAAACCTGCAAATAACAAGTTGATGTCACTCTTCCAGACCTATTATATTCACTTTTAAATATCATAAATTGTTATAAAACAAGCGGCATCTTATCTAGTGATAAGAAACATTAAAAAACATACAATAGATATTTGATTAGTAGAAAAGAAGAAGAAGAAGATTGCATCGCAACAAAAAGGGACTAAGATGGCAACCAAGAAAAATCATCTTCTCACCATCACCGAAGTAATCATATTGCTGCAATTGAAACTCAGGACGACCATCTTCCTCTTCATTTACTGTTCCACAGACTTGGGCCTACAAGTCAGAAATTCCAACGATAAGCGAAAGTGGCTCAAAAACAGAAAGAAAGAAAAACAGAAAATTGACAACGATAACTGCTTGTGATTAGTTATGAAGCAGACCAACCTCCCCTTTCCAAATAAAATAGATTCCTTCCCCAACTTCTCCCTGACGAATAACATACTGTCCTTCCTCTACAGCACAAATCATTCAATATGAACACTCTTTTAAAAATATAAAACACTCGCACAGAGAGAATTAAATTCTCTAAAGAAGTAACAATTACCATAGTGCTTAACAATAGCGAGCTCCGCAATTTTCTTGAGAGACGAGCTCGGCAACCTCTGTAGCAGAGGAACACCTCCCAAAAACTCCATAGCTGCAAAAAAAACTCACAAAGTTCTTTCGTTTTTCCCGCATTTTCTCAGCAACCAACAGTAATTATGGTTTTGAATAGAATTTACCTGAATCGATGTCCATAGAGAAATGTGAAATGTTGAGAATCGGAGCAGAGACGTGCGGTTATGGAGCTTGATCCAGTCTTTCCGTGCGGTGCAGTTTTAAGATTGATGAAGGGAGGGGGGGGGGGGGGGGTGATACAGTTCTTTTCAATGTATTGAATTATCGTGCACCTTTTACTCTTCAGCAAATAGATAAACAGAGAGAGAACTTGGCAGTCGTACACCTGTAGGTCAGAGTCGGAGTTTTCTTTGAAATTTGCCGGTTAGCTAGCATTCAACGGTCAGATAGAGTCGAGAGACGACAAATTTGGTAGATTAAGCACGTGTTTGAAACGTGTTAATCGTTGTTTAAATAATTACAAATCATAGCAGTGTTTTTTTTTTTTTTATCCCTTAACTTTTTTTTAATTGTATCTTTTGTTTGCAAAATTAATATTTAATTGCTATGGATGAAATTTAAAGGCAAAAAAGGCCAGCTTAGAAAATGCATTAAAAATAGATGGTGCATTTAAGGTTGGTGTTGCACATGTGCAGCCATCCCGTAACTACTATTATGATAACATTTAAAACATCCTAGTGCCCCCTCCATGATAAGATCACACGTGTAATATTTGAAATAATAATAATAATAATAATCATAATAATAATTGATTTTTGAAGTGTTTTTTAAGAAATACATTAATATATTTTTATCTTTCATTTTCTGGATCTTAAATGGTCGGCCCTAGATTCCATTCCACCATGACTTCGGATATAGTTCTGTCCGTAGACCAGGGCGTCGACTTGTCGTCCTTTCATGTGTTTGAAACCTTTCCATTCCTTTGACAGAAAGCATCACATTTTTAATTGTCAATTAAATTCTTAAATATATGAATGATAACTGCTGGGAAAATATCATAATTATTATAAACCAAAACTGACTCAAATAACCTTTATAATACTTATATCTACCCTCTCCATGTCATGTTGTTTTGACTACAGCCATGAAGCTGATGGCTTAGGAGGTCTATCTCGAGTTTATAAAGCAAGTCTCCGCTCCACCAAGCCCGTTCGCAGAAGACACCTTCAGGAGAGAGAATAATATGTTCCAACCAGATACTTCAATAATAGATCAAAAGGTTTATTTTTTTTTTAATTTAATTTTAATATTATTTTTATATGATATCAAGAATATATATTTTTTTAAAATAATATTTTAATATATTTCTAAATGAAAAACAACTCAATACAACATTCTCAGTCACAAGTGTAAGCAAAATTGAAAAGGGAAGTCCAATCATCATTACTCACTCAGAAAATCCTTGCACGTGAAGGCAATCAGGTTAAAGGAGTAGGAAAATCAATATACCTTGCTCAAAATGTCAAAAGAAAAAGGTTAACTTCATGAATTTGGTAAGCAAAAACGTAAAAATGAACATGCACTTGACCCCTGCCAGTCCCCAGAAGTTAAAAACGAACCAGGTATGAACATGTACTTCATGCAGGTCTACTGAAAACGATAATTGAATCTGACCAGGGACAGAAAATTAGAGGCAATAATGCAGCCATACTCAGTTGCAGAAAAGTCAGCAGCCAACTTTAAAAGTCTCGAGATGTCAACTGGCAATTACATGATGTACAACGACAACATTTTGAAACTGATAACGGGAAACAGTAAAAAAATAAAATTAAAATTAAAAATTAAAATTAAAAATAAAAATTCCCGGGATCAGGAACGGCGAGATGGTGTTTGTATTATACTTGCAATAGATCTAACCAAAAACAACAGAAAATTTAAAGACAAAAACTCAGCAGTTCCATAAAAGACTTGGTCCTGATTGTAAAATAACTTGGACACTAACTAATATCAAAAGAAAACAGGGAGTAAAGCATTTCTCAATCACCCCATGACTCTTAAGTGATTCAAGTGCACAATCAATTCTTCTTTGCTCCATCTCTTTCTGCCCTGGATGCAGGAAAATAAGCCCAAGAATATGTTACAAAACCTCATTGGAAACAGTAACTATGAAGAAAGTAAAAGAAGTAATATTTACATTATTTTCCTTTCCGTTTCTTTTTAACAGAACAAACAATGGCAATGCTAAAAGTCAAAACGCGAGCAATATAAAAATCACAAGACAGCCAATTACCTTATCTTATGAAAAAAGTAATAATCATTCTCTTGGGTCTGCAATGAGCCAATGACAGTCAATCTTTCTCTTTATGACATTCAAAGCTCAGTTAGAAAAACAGAATGATATACAAATGGTAGCTTTTTCTAGCTTCCAACGAAAAGATATGGAAAGATTGAGGAAACAAAATGATTAGATAATTTAAAACACGCACAGTAAGTACTAATTACAAAACCCAATACCAAAACTAAGTTGAAAAGTGAGCAAAATACAAAACTGGTTACATGCATAAAAGGAACTGGAAACAATTTCTGCACCACTGTATGTCCCTTCTGTTCAGTCTATGTTTGGTGCAATCACCTAAAGCTCGAAATGAAAACAGTGCATTACTCTACAAGTAGTTCACCAAAATATATATAGTTAGTTGCAACCACAGAAGGGCAAGCAAGCCTCACCAGAACAGATATCAATGCCACAAATAACGATTGCTATCACCTACTGATAATAGTGCAATGCTTGCCAGTCAATAGCATTGGTGTAACCAGTAATAATGCGATGCATATGGCTTGGTCTATTTCCATGCACCCAAACATAAACCCACAGATGTTTGTGTGTGATAATGAGAAGCCACGCATCAAATGCAGATGTTTGTGGAATTTAGGCTTTAAGTGGGTAGGATTACATTTTCCATGACAACCATGCTTTTGGAATGCAATTGCAGTTTTTGACATGTAAAAATAAAGCCACCATGTTTGTATACACAGGCTGATAGGTAAGTTCTTTTCAACGATTTCAGCTTTCAAAAAAATACTACCAATATAGCTGTTATTTCCATGCCATGCCAGTTTGAAAACATATATGGTGCCGATCCAGAATAAAAAAGCATGACAGAAAAAATTGCTGTCATTTAAGATTCTCAAACAAATTGAAAAATCCAGCCTCGCAAACTTCAAATCAAGTCAATTTTAGTGCACTTGATCTACTAAATGAGACCCATCATACGGTGTGCCTAGATATTTTATAGCTCCAATATTTCATGTAAAACAAGAAAATAACAACTTGTAAAGTACAATTGCAAGTTGTATCCCTTGAAATAACATGTGATATTTAACCATATAAATAATGGGAAAAGACCTACCATATGATGAGTCTCATTTAATAGATCAATTGTACTAAAAATCAACTCAACTTTCCGCAACAATAACAAAATCACGAAGTTAAACTTTTGATCAATAAATAAAACTAACCTCGTTGTTAAAAGAAAGAGATGAACAAATAAACTGCCTTGACCCCATCTTGTCAAATTTTGGCATGGTATAAGATTATATAGATTTTCTCTATGAGCCCCTATCATTTTTCCTCGCATGGAGGCATCTTAGCAACCAGTAATATAAAATAAATAGTATATTAAAGATTGAAAACTAGCCAAAAAAATATAATGGTTATAAAATGGATGCAAGTTTCTAGCCAAGGAGTATATTTCATATTTTCTGGGGGGGGGGGGGGGGGATACAGAAAAACTTGTTCCAGGTATTTGGTTTACTTGGAAACCTCTGCCAAGCCTGCTTGTCATTGGCAAAAGTCAAGCTTCACTTTGAGCATGGCTTATCATTATATCCGATCATGATTATCCTCTACAATACATGTTTCATGTAACTTGAATACACCACATGAGCTGGTTGAACCAAGTATAAAAACAAATTTTTGGCTTTGGCATTGAATGTTACTAAATGGTCTGATTTCCACTTAGACATCTAATGACTTATAAAGCAAAGAGTTTGCTTTTCTACTAGATACAACTAGCTAACTTATAGAAACTGGCACAACTGCATCTCAAATCCACCACTTAAGATAATATCAGGTCCAAAACCCAACACTTTGGCTTTCTCACTAGATGCTCTTCTCTTGTCTTAAAACATCTAATGAATGATAAAGCCAAAAGATTGGCTTTACACCTAGTCAAACTAGACCAAAGACACTTAAACGTTGCTTAGGCCATCGTGATAGGAGGACCAGCTCAATGATCAAAACTGTGCATGTTCCCAAGCATGAAAACATAGCATAAAAACAGCTAATCATAAATCACACCAGCAGTCACAAGCATTACAAAAGCAGTTCAAACCAAAATGCTCTGCACATTCAAGCAAGACTGACAAAAGCAAACCAGATAATTAAAAGCACATATTACTGCGTTCCATTTTATGAGTCTTTCTGATCATCACGGCTTTGTTCTGAACTCCATCTCGTGATTGTGCACTTCTCAACAGAGTATCTCTCCAAACAAGATGGAGCAATAGCACCGTGACCATTTTTGTCAACATTCAAAACTAACAATGTTTTCGCAACACTTCCACAAAGTCTGATAGTGAAGTGGAAATCAGACCAAACCCTCAATCTCCCAACATCCCCTTCTGACAAAACAATCACAGCATATTCTGATAGTACCAAAGATGGATGATGCCGGTAAGCAACGAAATCCACACCGTACTGTATTCCTGGACTGAGAACCAAATATTTCAGCCTCATAAAAAATCCAGAAATTTTGCCCTTTTCAATTTCATATACAACCACAAATATAAATCATTTTTAACAAAATTATCTTCACCATCAATCTTTAAACATTTTAAAGAATAACGCAAAAAAAATGCTTCCTCCATACCCAACTGAAACCATCACTTACCTTTCTCAGCTGTAAATATGGGTTTGCCTTACCTTTCTCAGCTGTAAATATGGGTTTGCCGAAACATGCACAGATGAGAAATTCAGTCTGTTCTGTTTCCACTGCAAGAAGCACACCACAACCTGAGCGTGACGCACAAGCATTTGACTGAGTAAGAGAAGACTGAAGCTGTGAGACTATTTCTTACATAGGATCTGCTAGTGCTTTTGCTTCTGCTCCTTTTCCTTTCCATCTTGCCCCCATTTTCAAAGAATAACACTTTAAAAATCCAAACAAATCCAAACAGATATAAAAACTTTAAGAACCAAGGGACACAAAGGGAACAAGGTTTGTGGATTTTCACACTTAACAAACGGAAGAATTTCGTAGAAAATCCACCATAAGAAAACAAGGGAATGGTTGCAGCCAAGGAAGCCTTAGGGTTTTTCTCTCTCAATGCTCATCAAATTGAGAAAGCTTGGCTATTTTTAAAATATGTCAGAGTTCAAAGGACTATTTTACCCTGAACAAACTGTCAATAACAAATATAAGCTTTGAACATTAAAATGGTTAACTAGTTTAGGGGTATTTTCTGATTAATTAACCGTATCAAAACTATGCTTTCCTTTTCCATTTGATCAAAGCTGTCAATTTGCCTTTCATGAAAAAAAAAAAGGGCTAAAGAAAAAGAAAAAGGTCAATTTGCCTCAGGACTAGAGTACATAGAATAATTTTTAAGAAGGTTGTAAGTTGATTTGCACACTTTTCACACTGTAAGTTGCAATATTTTTCAAACATGTTCACAACAATTTTTAAAACATATTAAAAGAAATTGATTGGTGGTTTAAAATGACATGTTGCAGGAAATGGCAAATTTTATAGGATACTCTGGGCTTAATCTTTTTTTTCTTCCCAAGGAATTATTTAATGCATCTCAGTACTGCTTAATTTTTTGAGAAATTATTTAATACTTATGAAGTATTCTCCTTTCAAGTGATAGTAAGATTATGGTTTCACTTTCATGTTAATAAGAGAATCATATATATTTTTTCCCTATTCTTTATCTTTTTTTTTTAATTAAACTTGCTTTTTTGGAGCTGGGTTTGGATAATGGATCTACTAGCCCGAAAGAACATGTTTAAGGGTTGCAGCGTCCATGCCTATAAGAAAGGTTAAGTAGGGATGACAATGATTACCCACATAAAAGGTTTTGATACTATTCATATCCATATTCAATATCTCTATCTATACCCGACTGAAACCTGACTGGTTAGGGCTTTGGATACCTGAACACGACCTGATCAGGTTTCAGGTATCCTTTCGGGTACCTGTAAGGCGAACCAAATGATAACCATGTTTTTCTTTACGATATAAACCAAAGGATAATTTAACAAAGTCTCAACCAATCATTCAATTACTAAGAAAGACATGTTAGCAGAAAATATATGCTAGCCATTTCACATGATAATCTGATGATGCAAGCTTCTGCATTCGTCAGTTGCATCATTTTCCAGATAAATTTGTTAGGACTAGCTATTCTCAATGCATTAAGGGCAAGTGCTTAGATCTGAGAGATTCAAGCCCCTTTATAATGTTACTAACAAGTTACACTCTTCAGATCAGCAATTCAAGTCCCTTTTAAGAAAAAGCTCATACGATGTTTCCTTTAAGAAATAGATTTGACAAATTACAACCATATTGATGATGATTCTTGAACGGCTACTTACTAGCTATAATTGCTGGAGCTAGGAATGACGGGCTATTGGAGCCGCTGCTGCTACCACCGGCGGACGGTCTACTGCCGGCTGGAGAACAGAGTTCGAAGATATGAACCCGAGGCAGTCTGACAGGTGGAAAGAGAAGAAACCTAAATTTTCTTTATATAAAGAGATGGTAAAAATGTAATTTTCTAAAATATTAAGGTTCTCGGATCAGGTAGATACCAAGCCCGAAACCCCAACCATTTAACTTTAAATTTTACCCAACTCCTAGCTATCCATAGATTTTTAACCAAATTAAATCAATCTAAAATCAGATCCGGAGTAAAATTGGCATCCGTACCCGGAAGAATGAGGAGATAGATATCCAAGTATCAAACAATCAATTGGGCCAAGGGCAGGAACCTCGCTGACCGTCCGTCAGTACTGTACGAGGCAGCGGTTGTTGTGTGGTATGGTCAAGCTCAAACAGCAAGACAGAGGGATCCATGGAACATAAATAAGAAAAGTGGGAATCTAAGCACTAAATAGAGTAGATTCTTGCATAGCCAACTCTAAAAGGGAAATGGGTTTGACTAGCAGGTACACAATCCAACAAGAGCAATCTCTTACAACTCTATCCGCACCAGCTGTATTGTACAATTTTGTTTTTTAATTTGAACCTACCAATCAGAAGTAGCGACTCTGAATTTTGCAACTCCTGATCTACTAACAACAACCAGTACTTTGTTTTATTCTTTGTATTTAACCCCCTTCTCTTAAAAAAAATGTTTCTCTTGAAAAGGGTTTGTGTTATTTTTGTATTTTTTCTTTGTACTGTTGTTTTGATTACTGATTCTTCAACAAGAAAGTTTAATTCTTTACAGTATAATCTGATTATCTTCTAAATCCCAGTTGGATTTTCCTCAAAATCCAAGTCCCCCAAATTCATTGACGTGCTTGTCACATTTGAGTCATGTTTCTTGATGAATATATTATCATGCTTGAATCATAGGCCTCTATGTCAATCCTCTGTGGCCTTCCAATCCTCGAATGCGTGTACTGCCTTGGCTGTGCTCGTTGGCTATGGAAAAAATGCCTATATTCTGCTGGACATGAAAGTGAGAACTGGGGCTTAGCTACAGCTGAAGAATTTGAGCCTGTGCCTCGCCTCTGTCGCCTAATCCTATCTGTCTATGAAGATGATCTTCGCGATCCACTTTGGGCGCCGCCGGGAGGCTATGGTATTAATCCTGACTGGGTAGTTGTAAAGAGAACTTATGAAGATACAGGGGGGTGTGCTGCTCCTTACATGATTTACCTTGATCATGATAATGCTGATGTAGTGTTGGTTATCAGGGGGCTTAATTTGGCGAAGGAAAGTGACTATGCAGTTTTACTTGATAATAAATTGGGGCAGACCACGTTTGATGGTGGTTATGTGCATAATGGGCTATTGAAAGCAGCAATGTGGGTTTTTGATACAGAGTGTGAGCTTTTGAGGGATTTGGTTGAGATGAATCCAGATTATAGGTTGACTTTTGCTGGACATTCATTAGGTGCAGGGATCGTGTCACTGATAGTAATGTACGCTGTCCAAAATCGGGATAGATTGGGGAACATTGAGAGGAAGAGGATCAGATGCTTTGCCATGGCTCCTGCTAGGTGTGTGTCGCTGAATTTGGCTGTGAGATATGCTGATGTTATCAATTCTATCGTGCTTCAGGTAGGACTTGCCTGTGCTGCCAGCTATATTTGAAATGACAACAACAAAGTTGCTTAAACCTGATCAAAATGCATTGTGGTAAAGTTAAAATTTTTATTTTTATTGTGCATCGGTCAATTAGAAACGCCCACAAATATGAAGATGACGAGTGTTTTTGATAAGAACGGTGGTTGCAGCCTTTTTTGGTTCTGCCAAAATCAATAAAATTTGTTCAAAGCGGCGACAGAAATATTTTTCAATATATACATTTTGAGAATTAGAAACCCTGCTGCTTAGAAATATCAAGTCTGTGAAACAGTGATTAGCATTTTAATTTCCCTTTTTTCTTACAATTGTTACCTGCTGCCGAACTCCAAATCTGATGAAACAAGCAAAGAGCTCCACACCTTAGACTTCTAGCATTTCAATTTCTCTTCCACTGTGACAAGGAATAGTAATTTGTGCTTTGTTCTAATATGAATTACTGAATGAACCAGGATGATTTCTTACCTCGGACAACCACTGCTCTGGAAGATGTTTTCAAATCAATTTTCTGGTAAAAATTAGTATGTCTTACTTACCGTTTCATTACAAGCTGTATGTATATATATATATGTATATATGTATATATCTATCTATCTATCTATCTATCTATCTATCTATCTATCTATCTGTATGTATATATATATATGTATATATGTATATATCTATCTATCTATCTATCTATCTATCTATATATATATATATATATATTTTCTTTTATTGCATCTGGTAATGTGGCATATAAAAGATGTTGAGATTTGAGACACTTTAAAAAAAATAAAATCAAATGAGTCTATATGATACTCACAATGAAATAGCGCAATTGTGCAAAGAAACTTAAAGAGAGGTTTTTCCATCGAGCTAGTTGAGGAAACCTCGGATAGTCATTGATGGACTCTTATGTTTGCGTATAAGGTTCGTGCTGTAATGGTCACTTATCTGATGAGACAAGATATTAACTAAGTTGGGTTTCTGTACTTTGGACAGCTTGCCTTGTCTGCTATGCCTAATGTGCTTGAAGGATACTTGCACTCTCGAGGAGAAGAAGCTTAAGGATCCAAGGAGGCTATATGCACCAGGACGTCTATACCATATTGTTGAGAGAAAGCCTTTCAGGTAAATTCAGCTGTATTTTGTGTGCAATTTTACATGTACCTAAGTAAGCGGTTGTTTTTATGCCCTCTTCTTAAGGAACTTTGATGATGTGGGGATATTATCATTGAATATTCCTAAGACCCAAAAGAGTTGTCAATTATCACCACAATGTGCTGGTTCCATTGGATTTTGATTTGCTGGAGGTTTATTTAGAATATTTGTGTTTCAAAATTATTGATTACCATCTTATCGTAATCAGAGTACCTTTACACTTGGTTTCAGGATAGGAAGATTTCCACCAGTTGTCAGAACAGCAGTCCCTGTGGATGGACGTTTTGAGCACCTAGTTCTTTCATGCAACGCGACTTCAGATCATGCCATTATCTGGTTAGAGAGGGAATCCCAAAGGGCTCTTGATGTAAGTCTAGCTTCTTTTCTTGGCACTCAGTAAGACTTGGTGTTTCTGGGTTTGGGCCAAGGCTGAGAAAGCTTTTAAATAACTGGTCTAGTTCGTGTCATCAATCAGATCTTTAGAGCTTGCTTGTCCAGCTTCTCATAGAAGAAAAAAGAAAGAAAACCTTGGTTTGTCCAGTCAAGGGAGGGTAGTCAGCTTTTTCCACAACTTCTGGGTAGCTCGAAATAGGAGCCTGGAATGTTTGTTGAGGCCAATTTGTGGCAAGTTTCATGTAAAACCCCGAGACCTGTCATCTCCGTAACTCCACTATAAATGATCATGGCAGTGTCAGTCAAGTGGTGTATATTTGCTTGGTTAAATTAAATGCTTGAAGATTGAGAACCAACTTCTCTACATTTACACCGTATCTGAAACACTATCTTCCTTGTCAGTTGATGCTGGAGAAAGATCGGATCATGGAAATTCCAGCACAGCAGCGGATGCAGCGGCAGGAGTCCATTGCACGTGAGCACAGTGAAGAGTACGAGGCAGCACTTCGGCGAGCTGTTGCTTTGAAAATCCCACGGGCAGCCTCCTCACCTTCGTACGGAACATTTGCCGAAGTGGAAATAGGAGAGAGTTCCGGCAGCTCGAGTGGGACACGTGCATCGCTGTTGTCATTTAAGAGAATGAGGGAACGCTGGGACGACTTCATAGAGCGTCTTTTTGATGTGGATGAATCTGGTCGAATGGTGTTCAAGAAGGCCTCCACATAGACACTAAATTATTTATTTATATTTTTTTCCCATTTTGCAAATCTCATTCTTTCATTTATCAACCAGATCGGCTCGATTTGCCTTTTGACGTTATTTCGAAGGCCTGTAGAATTGTCAGCTTGACGCATGGATAAAACTGTTTAAGAACAGGGTACTCACCTTCAACTTCAAGCTTGGCCTGAGCCTAGCAAACAGGTTTTTTGAAGCTCCCCTGTAGACAGTTTTTTCTGCTTTGCCTTCGGAAACGGTATGGTCTGGATCCAGCGGTTTTTAGGGACTTGAGAAAAAATTGATGGTCCATTGCAAAATAAGAAAGAAATAAATCAAAACGAAATAAATCAAAACGGAAGGGAATAGGTGGTGAATTAATGATTTCAAATTTCTGAATAGCACGCGAGCTGTTTCATTTTTGTCCTTTGAAAAAAGTTTTCAACTAGGTTAGAAAAACAAGCATCGAAGCAGGCTCAAATCTTGCGAACCTGACTGTTTTGAGTTCGTGGTGTCATTTACAGAGGTGTTTTTTAAACCTTCCATACTTTACCCTGCATATTATATATATATATAAAAATACCTCAACACTAATCTACATTATGGCAACCCCCTCTATTTCGTGGGGGAAAATAAATACTGCTCCATCGGATGCCCTTCCTCCTGCTATACCTGGAGATCAAGAACGGCTTCCCCTGCCATGGAAATCAAACACGTTCAGATCGAATTTCAATGATGCATCAATCAAATACTATATATCATCAATGGCCAACTAACCAAATGGCTCACTGCCACTTCTATTTTGAATTTGATGCAACTTTATAGACCTTCATTAAAATTTGTGCCCTTGAAGGACAAGTTATTTATCAACAACTAACAGATCCGGCTACAAAACCGTGTGTGGAAATGATACTAGTTTATTTGTTCTACTAGCCAGAAAATGAGACAAACTATGACTTGTCTGTCCTTCACAGGGCACTGTGGGAGGAGCCTTCTGAAGTAATCTCACTGTTTATGAAACAGAAGACCAGTGCAGATTACCTAAATCAGTGAAATTCATGTTGGAAGCACCAAATTTGTTGTCCCTCTAATTTGGGCAAGCATTGCAGCATCCCGAACTTTTAGATAAAGATATTAATCATCCTCTATTATCACCCTTTCCCCTAACCTATTTAGTTCCCAGCCCACCAAAAAGATGCTCACACTAAGTAACGGAATTTTTTCTTTTTATCAGCATGGGTAAAGACTCGAATATTAAAAATAATTGTAGATTGCTCTCGTACTTTACCATGCATTCTCTTAACAAAGCGTTCAAATTCCATGTAGGTTTGTCTTTCCATTAGAAGTGGGCTGAGCCTAAGGTAAGTAAAAGACAAAAAATGTCTTCCATCAGGATCATTCAATGGCTTGGCGTTATCCAGAATCTTGTTATACATGACCCTGTCATAGCATGGAAGAGCGTTCTCGCTAGCAACTGGTATGCCAACATCCCATGCAGCATTCAGCACCTGAGATAGACAATTATAATGCTCATAGATAAACTTTCAACAAGGAACATGCACCCAGTGAACCTGAAGCTAGCATATGATGTTTGTCCAAAATTTTCATATGGGTGAAAAAATAGGCTTTTATAAAAAAGACCCATTTTTCCAAAAATGACAGACTTAATTCAGGAATGTTGAAGCTCAACAGGAGGTTTCTTACTTGCCATACTAATCCCGCAGGATCTGAATGTGCCTCTGCAAAGTCCACTTGCTGGTCTACTGCCCACAATTCAGAACACGAGAAGTTTAAAATAGCCTCGTGCTTCTTTAGCATTGCAACAATTGCAGCATAGCCATCATGATTGCATGGGTTGTAGAACCCCGCAGTTAATTCAGCAGCATGACTGGCTGTCTTGTACCACCAATGAATACCTAATAGCTGCTCGAAATTAAAATGTAGCAAACAGAGTGGATCAAGCATAACTATCATATAACTTTTAGATGTATCTTTCAAATGTTCTAACATGCATTTTGAAGCTAGCATAAGCAAATATCTTAAATCAAGTTAAGAGTAGGACCTAGGTAATTAACAGAGAAAGAAAAGAAGCTGAGGTAGCAAACTTTAATAAACAATCCTTGAAATTAGAAGAAATTTCAGAAGAGCAGACTCACCTTCACAGCAATTTGAGTGCCTTCAAAAGCTAACTTGGCCAAAGAAAGTACTCGATCACCATGATCAACTAAAATCCTAGCATACCAATTAAGGAAGAACCTGCCATAATACCCATCATAGTCCCCTCCATCACAGAAAAAACCAGTTTCATGTGTCTGGGAATTATAGGAGCCAGCATTATCTGGTCCCCTAGCCCAGAATGGATGTCCCCTTGCTTCCGCTGTCTTCTTTAAGCTTTTCAGAAAATACCTATCGTAACACTGAAAATAAAGGGCCTTTTTTAACCATGCTGAGATAATAAAACATAAATTGGCAATCACAGGTTGAGAAAATAGATGAAAGAATCGAGTACCCAATTCACATAACATGGAGCAACCAATCACCTAGAGTAATAATTGTTTTCTTGTTACCTAGTTATGAGATAAGAAAATGAGAAATGAGCCATAGTGCAAACTAAATTTTCAAGATAACTAATTTCTTAAAATCTAATAAACTCTGCCAAATATTCATGTCTGATTCCACTTCTCCATAGTATCTTGATAAGATGGGCACAGGAACCAGAAAAATCAAATTGTGTCCAGGAAAAATTGGAAAGTCACCACCAATCGACTCCTATTTATCAGTTTGTTCATTTTGAAGAAGAGAGGCTGAAAGTTAATTTTCTAAAAAAAAACAGGTTACTGGAGCATACTGCCCTAGCAGTAACTCTCAAGGCCAGAAGCATTGTGAGAGCAAATGTTGGAACCTCGAGGCAAGTTTGTGTGTATGGAAGCAACTTGTAAAGTTGTAGCAAGCAAATTTGGATAACGAAAGCTTACATCACTAAAAAACTAAAATAATGAACTTGAAAGATTACCTGAAATTCACCAATGCCAGGATATCTCCAGCCATGCTTCACAGGACAAGAAGGGTACCGTAGCTCCCCACAAGGACCAAGTCCAACTTCAACCATGGAGATGATACCATCCTCAAAGAATTCATCAAATTCTACTCGGAAGCTTCTCATGTAGTCAAAGTACACCTACATTAGTTAACCATAGAGGTAAAAACACCAAATTTACTAGCCTAAAATAATCTGCTTCAAATACTCAAATTACATGAAAGCAGCAAATCAAATGACCTATGTTCTGATCATTGCTGTTAGGAACACACATAAATTCTAGTTATAATTTAGGATAATGTATATTCCAAATGTTAGCCATAACCAAAACAGCAGCTTCATAAACATTCTTTAATTGAATAAATTATACATTAGTTAACCATAGAGGTAAAAACACCAAATTTACTAGCCTAAAATAATCTGCTTCAAATACTCAAATTACATGAAAGCAGCAAATCAAATGACCTATGTTCTGATCATTGCTGTTAGGAACACACATAAAATCTAGTTATAATTTAGGATAATGTATATTCCAAATGTTAGCCATAACCAAAACAGCAGCTTCATAAACATTCTTTAATTGAATAAATTATACATTAGTTAACCATAGAGGTAAAAACACCAAATTTACTAGCCTAAAATAATCTGCTTCAAATACTCAAATTACATGAAAGCAGCAAATCAAATGACCTATGTTCTGATCATTGCTGTTAGGAACACACATAAAATCTAGTTATAATTTAGGATAATGTATATTCCAAATGTTAGCCATAACCAAAACAGCAGCTTCATAAACATTCTTTAATTGAATAAATTATCATTGTATTTAGCTTATGTTGGTAGCCTAAGAAGATTTAATGATTATTATAGAAGCAGACAATTCATGTGGATATTTGCAAAGAGTGACAGAAAAGCTTCTGTGTGCCGACCATACAATGGCTTATAATTAAGTAAAGCCTAACAGCCACACCAGGATGTACCTCAATAGCAGTACGACCTCTTAACACTCGTTCTTTGTCGATTCCCCATGAAAGACATTCCGGGTTGCGCCTTCCTTCTCTATCAGTGAAGAAAATGTCAGGATCATTGCGTCCAATTTCAGCCACCCAATTTGGCAGGGGAATACAGACATCATCACCAACATTGCCTCCGCATTCATGAAATGACATCACAACCTGAGGTAAAAAATCAGTAAGACAAATGACTCTCATAATAAGAAAAATTCCAAGGAATTGAGAAAAGAAACTACAGCGATCAGGGACTTGTTGCTATGGTATGTTTAGATGAAGGTAGATTCATAAAAAACAATTCAATAGTTTTAGAATCTTAAAAGTTAAATCCACCCTGAGAAAACACCGTCATTTCTTAGAACATAATAAATCCTGTTCATAAATTTGGCTGTACTCAGAATTACTGTTTTTATATTAATATTCAAGGGGATAAAAAATCCTTCGGCAATATTGACCCTCTCCCTTCACAGACAGTAAGCCCCTGAAATCCATGACATCTACTTGACCCCCTCAATAGTACACTGCTTCTTGACAATTTCAACAAATTTAGATCTTCATCTAAGTTCCCCAGCCATCACCCATTAATTAGCCCAAGGAAATCCTTCTGTCAATCAATGATTGGCTCCTATTAGGATCATCATAATAGGTCCCTTATCTGTGAACAATCTTACAGTTATGCTCTATCAACATGCTTAGCTGCACATGCTCACGTCATTGACATTATGATCAACAGCAACAACTTGCTCAGTTTCCAAACACTCAAAAAAATATCGGATCTCATAACATTGCAGAATTCAGAGCACTGTACCCGTGCCACCAACATCCACATGCATGGATACGATCATAAACAATCTATTAAGTGGTGTACCAGAGAAAGGGGGTTGCTAAGAACAGCAACAATTAACAGTAATTCTATGCCCAGAGATCAGGAGAGCATGAGCTACCATACAGGATAACAAGTTTCAAACAGTACTCACCTGTAACTTCAGCTTAAGTTCATGCACCATCTGGAAGAGCCTCTTGTAACCATTCCAGTTGTATTCTTGAGGAGCGTGAGCCTCTACTATACCCCACCAGCAGTCAACCATAACACCATCAACATTGGCAGATTTCAATACCTTGAGCTGCTTCAGTAGACCATCTGGATCAACCAGCTCGCACTTCATATTTATGGCACCCAACTGACACCAGTAAATCATAGAACAAAAATGAATTTGATTAGAACTTACATAGATCTCACATTTGGCACTTGGGTTAGATTGAGAAACAACATTTCAACGGAAATACAGTGTCTTTCACAAAAAGGCTTAACTCAGAACGCTTAACTCAGAACAGAGATAATAATAGTAATAATAAAATAAGATAGGACACACCATCTCTAAAATTAACTGCTCAAAAAGTAGGATTAAATTAACTCACTGGTAGCATCACATAAACCGGTATGAATGGACTGCCAGCAAAATCCCGCTCTGTTAGCTTTGGAATTGGAGGTATATCAACAATCTAAAAAAAAAAACAGAGAGAAGTTGAAAAATGTGACATTAAACTAAATCTAGAAGAACAAAACTTTGTTAGAAAATTAACTGATACTCGACATTCTTTGACTAAAAACAACTTCGACATATGTGTAATATTGTGCTCCACATTGCTAATCAAAGAGCCGGCTAGCTTATTAGCTTCTTTATGTCTAATGTGTAATGTACAAGACAAACATAGAGTAAACAAGCAACCATGCATTTTTTTTCAATGTTTGAAGTGTCAATTGAGAGGTTACAAACATTAAACTTGAGAACAACATTTATTAGAATACAAAAAGATCAATATTGCAGCGCATATAGTGTACAAAAGAATTCCATAGCACCTGCTTGGCATTTATAGTGTCCATGGAGCCACCAACACGAGGATCACTCTCTGTTTGTTCTCTTCCCTCTCCCACCATTCCTGGCGATTGTGACTGAGTGCTTGCAGATTGATCATAAGGTGAGGAATTGGGTATAAAAACACCTTTCATACGGCATGAATTGTACTCAACAGGGGTCCGATGACCAGGAGAGACTCCTCTGATAGAACCAGGTGGAGTCGGTTGAGACACCAGATGTGAAGACGATGATGTTACAACAGCAGAAGTGCCACCTGCAGGCCTTGAGCCCTGCAAAAAAGTTAAGGAGGTAACAACTCCCTCTAGATTTTACTAAGACCCATTTCAGTAAGAATCAAGGAATGTGCAATAGGTACTCTGATCAACCATAACTCTTCAAACCCGTGGGTCATAACAACTTAGTGTGCATCCTGCCAGCTATCACTGACATTTAAATAACAAATCAAACAATTCAGCTAACAAAGGCTCTGTACTTGAGAGATTAGTACCTGGGATCTTGAAGGAAAGGTGGTTCCATCTGGAAGAACAACCCAGCCAGCTTCCCTCGCCAAAGCAGCAATTACATCATTTATATCAGCTCTAACCCTAAGATTGTAATTACCATGCCTCCTTAATCCTGCCAAGATCCTTGCTGTGATTGCCCTCCGATGACGCTCTCTTAGCTTTGTCCTCTCCTTTTCTTCTAGCGGCCTTGACCTTCGAGCTCCTCCTCCTGGAGAGCTAACCTGTTCTTGAAATTGCCGGTGATGTTGAAACTGATTATTGCTACTATTTGATGCCATCCCTCCATCCATTCCTACCATAATTTGCGCAACAATATGCTTCCCTCCATTTTCTTCATCTTCCTCTTTAACGTCCATGTCCATCTCTTCTTCATCATCTTCTTCACTTGTTCCTATTAATTTTTGATTATCTGTTGCCATACTCTCTCTCACTTCCACAATCAAATGTCTTAAGGCTACTACGACTTAGTCGTCCAACGCTTCTAAGACAACAAAGGCGATCATTTCCACTCAATTATCCATATACCTGAAAATCTACCGTTTTTTAAATTATTTAGACGGTAAACTGAAGGAAAAAAACATGTGATAGCTTCTTTCTCGACTTCCCTGGCAACAATGGAAAACCTTCAGAGTTATGACCTAAACACGCTGTATCAATTATACCAAGAAAAAGTAAATAATGCTCTCCTTTTCAATTTAAGCCTCTGATTGAAACTTTTATAGTGTTTTAAACTGCTTACAAGTCAAAAGTACAAATGCCTCCGCTTCATTATCATTACTGCTACATTTGGCATGAAAATGTCAGCTTTCTCATTTTGTTTCTTCATTTTTTATCTCGTAAAGTAAAAGAAACAATAAAATTAAAAAACAAAAAAAAACAAAAAATCTCTCTTCTCCCACTTTTTCCTTGGCAACCAGACCAGAAGTAAAGGCTAATTGTCTCACTATAGATTAACTACAGAGCTTCAATTAAAATAAACACTTTTCAACCATTAATAAACAAATTAAACTCAATAATCACCTTCTTATAACAGTTTTCCGCTTGTTTCACGCAAGAACTTCACCTTTCGCATACTAACACTTCAAACTCCCCTCTATTTCTCAATTTCCAACTCAAATTTCACTTTCCAGCTTTTAAGTAAGCAAATCCTCAAACTTCCTCACATTATATCTTCTTCATAGCAACAGATCCATCTGCCTCTCTCGAAACCCTGACGTCGCCGACCACCGGAGAATCTCCGGTGTCGTTTCACGGCCACTCTCCAAAGCCTAATTAAACAAATAATTCCACGAGAAGGAGAGAATGCGAGAAATCCGAGGTTTTACCGGCGAGTAGAGGTAGGGATCGGTGAGCGTGTGAGAGCGAGTAAAGCGGCGCGTGTAGAAATGTGTGTTTGCGTGCGAAGGTTGGGGATTCGCGCGTGTGGAGAGGCTCGAGCGTGTTTCGTGTGTGTGCTGGTATGACACGGATGGGGCGTGTGTAGTTATGCCAGAGAGAGGGTACTGTAACACGTGCCGAAAGCTGAATGAGTGTTAGACTGTACACGAGATGTTAGTGCGTCCTTAAAGGCCCAATCACGTGACCTAGATTTGCGGTAAACGGTTTGTAACCGTTTGTGTTTTGTCAGAAAAAACAAAAAATTGAGTGCACAGTACACACACTGGCCATCAAGTGCTAGAAACTGCTCAGATATAATTGGTCTTAAATGATCTTAAGAAAAAAGTAAAGGCATAGAAGAGTCAGCCTCAGGCCTTTTTTTAATGGTTTGTGGGGCCAGCCTTTTATTGTTTGAATATCCTCTTTAATTTGGTTGTTGGATCACTTTTTTCGGGCTTCGAGATTTTGGACTTAGGCAAGGGAACATATTGCTCAGATGGGCTTCTTATGGGTTTGGTTGGGCTTAGAACAGTTTTTTTTTCTTCCCTCAGCCTTTTCTTTCGGCTGACATGGTTTTTTTCCGAAAATTTCAGGTGTTACAGTGCGTTTGTCAGATCAATTTCATATTGCACCATGGGTTTTTTCATGCACGTGGTTGTTTGATGGCTCCTGTCTCGTATTCTGGAAGCCTTTTTTATTTTAGCTACTCGGTCTAGGAGGCGCTCTACTGTGCCCAAGGAAGGTGAAAGTTCATACGGTTTCGGACTCTGTGAATCGACGACCATTTAATGCACGTTAAGGCCTGCATGCTTCTGGTGCTGTCCTTTATGGAGGGAAGGGCTGTCATCTTTTTTCTTTGGTTGGGATCTACGTTTTCTTATGGCTGGGAGTATGGGTTCATAGTGAGGGGTTGTGACTTGTGATGGTCTGATTTTTTTTTTCTACTTGATTAGGTAACAGTCAGCTTTAGGGTTTTTATATATCTTTCATGCACTTTCTAGCATGTCAAATCCCACATTTTCTTGTTCAATCAACTTGTTATTTCCTACTCTCTTTTTCCCCAGCATGGCAGCCATACTTGCTGAGTATTTTCCACCGGTATATAATGGCATATGTCCTGTCATCAGAGTTTCTGGTTTTGGGTTCTTGCTGTGCTTTACAGATCAAAGAAAGGTTGGGATTAAGCATCTTTTTTTGCTTTTCAATTTCTAGTTTTTTCCGACAAGTTTTTTTGCGTCCACTTTTTTCAAGCTAAGTTTGAGGTCAGATCAATGTACCTCACTGTTTGTGGTTGAAGCTGATATTAGCGTCTTCTCTGCAATTGCAGCCTGCTCTTTTTTTCGTAATATCTTGCTTTGTTACTTTCTTGCATTGGCTTCTCAAGGCCAGCACATTTTTAACCCTCTTGATTTTCTGCTTTCCTTTTATCCTCCTCGGGTTTCGCCGTTGTTTGTGTCCATCTGATCAGCTTTCAAGACCTACGTTGTTCTTTGTTGTATAAAATAATATAAATTATATTTTTGTCTCATTTAATAATTTAAATTTTTAAATAATTTTTTTTTATGATATGGTATTTGATCTGTGTTGATCTAATAGTCATGAATTGAAATTTCATCACCTTTGTTCTAGCGTAAGGTAATGTGTATTTGTATACAAATTTTAAATCCAAATAATTTATTTGAGTAAATGTATTAAAGAATAATATAAATCATATAACAAGATCTCCCATGAAAATTTAAATTTTTAGATGACATGATTTATGATAGCTATTTGATTTTTAGATGAGATTGTTGAATGACAGCTATTTGGGTCAGGAGGGTCTGCATTATTTGTCCTGCACTTCACAAATGCTTTCATGGCTTATTCTTTGCTGATTATTTGACGTAATTTGCAACATTGTTAGTCGTACTGGATTGAGCTTTGAATAAAAAAGGTCAGAGTCCTATGCCCTTTCTGTTCTAGGCTGGTTGAAATGTGTCGGGTGGAGGGGGTTCATTGTCGGTTCCACTTTGAAACAGTTGAGCTGATCAGGGAAAGTTATATGATGGTCGGTGAAGAGATCGAGTTTGGCGAGATTTATGGCTTATGGACTGAAGCTTGGCTTATCAAGAAATTTCTGTGTTTTAATTTGTTTAAAATCCAATCAGGATTGTCTTCGTATTAGCGTACAAGGAGCTATGCAGCAGCACCTTTGATGCTGAAAAAGATTAGGAATTGTTGCTTGAGTTATTAACGGTACATTGGAATTTGTTTGAGGTGATTAGTTAGTTTCAGAGGGAAATTCCAGACAGCAGCTTTGGACTATATGCAAGTTCGGTGCTGCTTGCAATTCTCTCTGTCAATTAATCCAGCTTGCACACCACATGGCATGACAAGCAGATTCATAGGGATCATATTTAGCTATGCTTTCACAGCTGGTTCTGTCAGCTTCTCTACCCAAACTATCCATTCGATGTTACAGCTTGCTCTTTTGCCTGCCTTTAATTTTATTTCTGCAGACAACACTTTCTGGCCCTTTACTATGCCACAATCATGGACAAAAGTCTTAGGAACTGGATCCTTAACTCTTTTTTACACAAGTCACCCTCTACATCAAGTTTGCAAGACTGCTTGGAAAAAGGATGTCTAATCATGTCAATATCTAACCATGCCATTGCTTTAAAGAGACAGCCAAAAGTATTACCGGAGTGTTTTCTTTGTCTCTCATTGTTGATCACATATGAAAAATATTACGATGGTAACTCGTTCAATTGTTTTCGGTTGACAGATTATGTTAGAGAATAATATATTATATTTTAGAATCTCTTTAAATTCTCAGGTAAGATGATTTCTTAACAAATTGTTCCAAAGAGACAGCCAAAAGTATTACCGGAGTGTTTTCTTTGTCTCTCATTGTTGATCACATATGAAAAATATTACGATGGTAACTCGTTCAATTGTTCTCAGGTAAGATGATTTCTTAACAAATTGTTCCTTATTGCACAGTTTACACCATGTTTATTGTCTAAACTTAGATTAAAGAGACAGCCAAAAGTATTACCGGAGTGTTATATTTTAGAATCTCTTTAAATTCTCAGGTAAGATGATTTCTTAACAAATTGTTCCTTATTGCACAGTTTACACCATGTTTATTGTCTAAACTTAGATTTCTGCCATCTTTTAGGTATCACTGCTCCAGAAACAATTACAACAGCATGTTTGCTCTCTTAGCTCATTTAGTGTTAGCTTCACCAATTTTGTTGTAGGCAAATGGTTGCTTGGTTAAAAAAATTTCACATTATATTGTCGCGCCCCCAAGCAGCACCTTTCACATGATAACAGCACTTTCTTTTGTTGCTATTATCATGTTTTGGGAAGTTTTTCACTTTCAGACAGACATAAAGCTTCCATCAAAGCCACTCTCTCTTTCCAATAATTTCTTCTACCAGGTATTTCTTAACCATACGGTATTCATGCTTCACTTGCAGGACACCTTGCTATGCAAACACAGGCGCACATTTTGCTAACGCAGCGTATATGCTGGTTGTGTTTTTAAAAGACTGTACAGGGCATCAATCCATGCTCGAACAATGTAGTTCTTCACTCTGTTCTATATTCTGCTCTTTTTAGTTAGTCTGTTGCCTTTTATTGTTAATTGATAGGACGATACGTATGTTCCATTGATACAAGCTTCTTATTTTTATTGCAAACTCTCTATTTATGACCTTTCGAAAATGCTAAGCCGTTCCTTTCAATCTGCCTTTTCTGTTGCTTTACATCTGGATTACCATTCTTATGATCAATATTTAGCCTTATTGCATGCTTCAAGAATTCTTCCATTTTTCACGTGTTGTTATGACACTCCAAGCATTGTCCTGCCTTGCAAATTTTCACCATTTTTTCTGTTTCCACAGTCCTTATTGGTGTGTTCACTTGACTTCCATCTCACCTGAAAAAATGAGACAGCTATTGTTGCTACATGAAAGCCTATTGTTTTGTTTGCAAGAACGTTGAAATCCTTTCGGGCACATCTATATTGAGGCTCAAACTTCTTTGTTGAAGTTGGTTCGTTTGCTTTATGCTCAACCTTGGGCCCTTTTGCTTGCCACCAGCGCTGCTTTCCTTAGTTGCTTAACAGTTCATGCAAGTTAAGAGCCATTATTTTTGCTTTTGAGTCACCACACTTCCTTCTCAAATAATTGCATCCCTATGCATCATGCAGTTAATGTCATTACGCTTTACAGGTTATTTTATGCTATGCATTATGCAGTTATTGCCATTATGCTTTACAGGATATTTTATGCTAGCTTTCTTTTGGAATTGATTAAAGACTCCCCGTTGTATTCTAGAAAATAGGCATTGAATAGCATGTTTAAAAGGAAATTTGATTCCACGAGGAAAGTAATCATCTCACTGAAAAGTTTTAAGTTTTTATGTGAGATCCCAAGATATAATTTATATTATTCACTAACATACCCTCTCAAGTAAAAACTCTTAGAACTTGAAACTTGTACATACTCATATTATCTTGTACTTGATTTTTATCAAAATAAAAGAGGAATAGTAAAATTTAAATTCATGTCCGTTGGATCAACAAGACACTGATATCATATCAAGATATCATCTCACCTAAAATCTTAACCTTTTGAGTGAGATCACAAAATATAATTTATATTATTTTTTAATATAAAAAATCAATCTCTATTTACTTCGGACCAAGAACGAAATGACAATAACCAATATATACATCCGCATGCATACTGTATTCTGCGTATGAAATCAACTTGGTGATTCTATGTGAGCCGAATGTAGAAACATAGCAAAGACCATCTATTAGGTTGAGGTTGTTCGCATCATTAGGTGCTTGGTAAAGTTCAATGTGAAGACGAGGTTGTCTGGAACAATTAATAATCTATTTGAATTGTACTATTACACATATTACATTGTATGCTATGGACATAGGACAAATACGTAAAAAGTATAATCTATTGTGGTGTATGTGACAACACTCCTGGGCGCAACTTAACACGTCCATCTCCTCTGCTTTAGTATAGTTTTTGTTCAGATTGCATTTGAATCTGAAACTGCCTCTCCTGAAATTGGATGCAAGACAATCATGATCATCTATACCTGATAAAAAGTGCACATGGACACACTATATAACAATGGAAATCACTGTACCCTCAAGTCGTCCTATGATTTACATCTTCAAACAATTTTATATTTAACTAGAAAATAAATATCAGCAATGCATTGGCCAATTCTTGGCTTATATGACCTTATCGGTTTGGCTCGTATAAAGGAAAAGGAAATGCAGAAATGTTGTCGTGGACATCAACTGAGGGCTAATATAGAGAAGTTTAGAGGAGTGCCTATCAACCACATACAGACAAGCATGAATGTTCTAAGTAAAATCTCCTATGGACTAGTTATTGGACATTGAAAATCATTATATGAGGTGAAAGTTTAATGAAACTAGCCAAGCATAAGATCATAGACAGGCTTCCCATTGGCTTCAAGATTATATATCATATATCATGCATGCTAACAAATTTTTCTTATCATTATACTAGAAATCCAAGGCAACTGAAAATCCAAAAAAAAAAAGGAAAGGAAAGGAAAGGAATTGGAACCAAAAGAAACTGTGATGAACTCAGAAGGAGAAAAGTGAAGCACTACCATACCATGCATTCTCTTGACAAATCGTTCAAACTCTTGAAAGTTGTGTCTCTCCATGAGAACAGGGCTAAGCCTGAGGTAGGTAAAAACAGATAAATGCCTCCCATCCGGATTATGCAGAGGCTTGGCATTTTCTAATATCTTGCTATAACCTTCTCTGTCATAGCAAGGAAGAGCATTCTCACTAGCAAGTGGGATACAAGCATCCCATGCTGCATTCAGCACCTAGAAATTGAAAAGATGACAGCAATCTAAATATGACAGGATAATATGGTCTAAAATAATTCTTGAGATTTAAACTATCATGATTCAATCGCAACCCTATTTCCAGAATGCTGCTGATAAAGAAAATGTGGAATCAAATCTCATGGAGTTTCAGTGAAATAGACTCCCATTAGCACCATCTGCCCTCCACATTCAACTGAACATACACATCCCTTTACCCTCAAAAAAGATATTTTAACACCCTAACTGAAACATCATATGCCAGGAGATAAAGCAGCAGGTATGTCTTTGCTTACCTGCCAAACTAATCCCTCAGGATCTGCGAGTGCCTCTGGAAAGCCCTCATACTGGTCTAATGTGCGCATTTCAAAACATGTGAAATTGAGAGCAACCCCATGTTTCCTCAGCATTTCTGCAATTGGAGCATAGCCATCACGATTTGAAGAGTTGTAGAATCCAGCAGTCAATTCAGCAGCATGACTAGCTGTTTTGTACCACCAATGAATTCCTGATAGCTGCTTGCCAGCCATCAATATAGCAAAAAAACTCAGTATAAAAATGATAGAACACGTTAATTGGATTTATCTATCATCCCAAGAGATGAAAACTTGTTTATCCAGAGAATAACAAGATTTCATGCATTGGTAACTCACCTTTGCTGAAATACAAGTGCCTTCAAAAGCTAAATTGGCCAGAGCAAGAACACGATCTCCATGATCAATCAAAACTTGAGAATACCAATTGAGGAAGAATCTTCCATAGTAACTATCATAGTCTCCTCCATCACGGAAAAACCCGATCTCATGTGGTGCAGAGTTGTAAGAACCTGCATTCTCTGGACCTCTTCCCCAAAACGAGTGCCCCCTCAACTCTGCTGCTTTGCTCAGACTCTTCATCAGGTACTTATCATAGCACTGAAACAAAACATCTTGTATCATTTTGTACAAAAACACCATAATTTCATAAGGCTGACCATGGAAAGGTGGTAGAGGGGTGAGATCAAACTACAAAATGCATAAGATGACAAATCATTTTTATTCCATAATGATTACCAAGCCTCTCCACAATAAGAGAAGCCTATTTACTGGTAATTCAAATGCACCTCAATTTCACAACGATCAGGATAAGGCACCCAGATTTACCGGTAATTCAAATACACCTCGATTCACAACGATCAGTATAAGGCACCCGGATTTACCGGTAATTCAAATACACCTCGATTTCACAACGATCAGGATAAGGCACCCGGATATGTCATCTTCAAGGAGAAAGTCAAGTTATTAACCCGTAACCAAAACATACCTGGAATTCACCAATGCCAGGATATTTCCAACCATGCTTTGCAGGATATGAGGGATACCGTAGCTCCCCACATGGACCTAGTCCGATTTCAATCTCAGAGATGATTCCATCCTGAAAGAACTCATCAAACTCTACCCTAAAGCTCCTCATATAGTCAAAGTAAACCTGCATTATTTTTATCAACAGTAGAAACTTCAAATGTAAGATATAAATTAAATTTCTAACTAGAGCATATGGACAAAAACACTTATTAGTCACAGAGGTTTAATCCGAGTCTTTGATTATGAGTTCTAACAAACTTCAGCCACAGATAAAACAAGTACTAGGTGGAACTTTTGCGTAACATGGATACTGCTGTAGGAAAAGAGATTGTGTCCAAACAAGCATTCTGTTTCTAAACACAAACATACATTTAACATAATAGCTTATAATTTTAGAGTAGTTCATGTTTCAATACATTTTCAGAGAAAACAATTAAACAAGAAATAGCAGAAAAGGTATATGCTGTTTTCCAACTTATATGTGGCCTAGATGAGATTAAAAAAAACTTCAGATATCACATTATAAACATGCCTTAATTCGATACCTCAACAGCTGTCCGACGTTTTAAGACTCGCTCCTTATCAATTCCCCAAGTGAGGCATTCAGTATTGCGCCTTCCTTCTCTGTCTGTGAAATATATGTCAAGATTGGTTTCACCAATTTCTGTCACCCAAAGCGGGAGCGGAATATGGACATCATCACCAATATTGCCTCCACATTCATGCATTGACATAACAACCTGAGCTCATATTAGAGTAAGGAAATAGTAGTGTAATCAGCATAGAAGTTTTTGGAATTACTATAACACGAAGCATTCTGTTTGGAAAATTATGCTGGCTGTGGGGTGCCAAACTTAGAAAATCGTTCTCCAAAAATGACATAAGACTACCAACATACTATTATATGGAAATGCATGTTGAATGTTGAAGTTTGTTTCCAATGAAAACTTGAAGATGTTGACTTGAAGGGTATCAAAGCATGTATTATAGATACAATTAACCTTGCACGTGGACTGATAATGAGCACTTTTGGGGTTGGAAAGTAGAGTGAGGTGAAACATAACAGATTAGAGTATCTTAGTCGCCATACAGGCTTTAGGTTCTTTCCCAAACAATTCAATTTTTCCATCAGAATCCGTGATCTTGATTCATAGTTTATGATAGACAATGCATAGCATCACAGTATATATATACAAATACTCACCTGCAACTTAAGCTTAAGATCACGCACCATCTGAAAGAGCCTCCTGTAACCACTCCATTTATACACCTGCGGAGCATGAGCCTCAACTATCCCCCACCAACAATCAATCATAACACCATCAACATTTGCTGATTTCAAGATCCGCAGCTGGTTCAGTAGATCTTCAGGATCAACCAACTCACAATTCATGTCAATAACACCTAGCTGTCATTTCCCACATCATTACACACAACAAATAAACTTGTAGAAACTAAATACCTCAAACTTAAGAATTAATTCAAAAAAATCAACAAACAAGAAATAACAGTGTCAAAACAATCACACTTACCGGTAACATCACATAAACAGGAACATAAGCAGTGCCAGTAAAATCCCGCTCCGGCACCTTCGGACTCACATCTCCAACCTAAGGGGAAAATGCAGAAAATACGCCAACAACTACAGGTAAAAGTAAATTGATTCGAAAGCCCATAGAACAACCTTACTTCATTACTAAACTAATTGCACGTTGTTTGATCCAGATTTAGTTACAGCTGCTTCAAAAATTCAATAGCTCAAAAGAGCAACCAACATTACCTCGTTCTACTACACATGTAAATGTAATTATAAGTTTATTACCTGCTCATCGCCAGTATTATCCATTGAATCATTAAGAAGAGGATGGTCTTCAATTTTCTGCCCTTTGGCTGTCACCATCCCGAAACTTCTAGACCGAGAACCAGATGAAACTACATCACCTTTCAAGCGACGACACCGCAAATTGCACGCCACTGAGCTCCGAAATCCACTACACACTCCCATTGAAGAAACTAATAGCAATTGGCTATTTGTTAATGACAAAGCCACACTCGCATTAAAGGCCATCTTGAAAGACCACGGGTTATTTTAGCAACGGAATTAGAGCTTGACTAGTGTGAATTGAAACTTCTTATGGAAGCCGAGACTTCGCTGAGAGTGTAGGAATGAGTGATTTTCTTTGAGATATTCAATACCATTTATTTCTCTTTGCGTCTCTCTTACTAAAGTTCGTGAGATTTGAGTATAGATTTTCTCTTTTTATGCACTCCATTTTCTAGTAAATAACAGTTTTCTCGGGAACCAAACAGAGGAAGTGGCGGGTAAAAGAACCCGTGACCGGTGGTTTACGGATCCAAACCTAAGATACACGAGTCTCACTGATTCTGATTATGACCGTATTTTCGTTTAAAAATATATTAAAAAAAAATTGTTTTTCAAAAAATACTTTTAAAAGACCAGTAGCGAACACGATTTAAAAATCAAGTGCACGTGCCGTACGCAATCTGATGGTGACACGTGCTGGCTAACTATTGCATCGCCATATTATTTTCGGGCATTGCTTGCACATTTTAATATTTTTTTATTGAAAATATATTAAAATAAAATTTTATTTCATTATTAAAACTTTCAAAAAGAATGTAAATTTGATTTTTTATATGAAAAAATATTTTTAAAAAGAACATATAAGCATAAGCAATATAATTTGTTTGATATCATGAGCTAAATGAAAATTAGCTAAAATTAGAATATTTCTTTCTTGAAATTTTTATATTTTTAAATTATTTAAGATAAAAATATTTTTAAAAAATAAAATATATATTATTTTAATTTATTTTTAAATAGAAAATATTTAAAAATAACCAGACCTTCAGCTCAAAACCTAAACAGGAAATGAGAAATTGTCGGTACAAGCCTACACACAACTCCTTTTTATTATGTCAAAGGCTTGAAGCCCGCCATAGATCAAGTTCGTGGACCTAGCAAGGACAATGACCCACCTATTTTACCGGTAACCTCTCATTTAAAAACTCATAGTTTCTAATTTTGGGTAGACAAAATTACCCTTCTGCTCGGTAAAGGCAACCATGGGGACACTTGACCCTTTACAAGAGTAAATAGGGAAAACATAATTCTTCCTGGAAAACTTTTATGGTGCACACAGTAATCAATAGCTTCCTGGTAGTTAATTTATAATATTTACTTTAAAAGAAATAGATAATTTTAAGTAGAAATGATAAATTCAAGATAGATATATTTAAATAATATATATAATGGTTACACAGCAAAAAAATATTATTGTAACCATTTTTATTATTATTATTATCTGCATTTTTATATTTTTAATTTGCTTTGCTTTTTCTCGGTAATTTTGAGTGAAATATCTATTACATGTTTATAGTCACGTGTTAATTGGTATCGACCATACTGATATTTAACAGTGTTACACGTGCAAAATTATATACTCAAATAAAAAAAAATCAGATTCTGATCACTTGAATTGATAAAATAAAAGGTTTAGAACTTGAACATAATAAAAATCAAAGACCGGGCACATTATATTTTCATGGGAGAAATATTGGTGCAATTTATTTTATTTTTAATCAAATACTAAATTTATGTTAGGTTACATATATCTCAATTAAATATTTATTAGAAATACAGTTGGTATTATTTTTGAAATTATTTTTCATTTAAAAATATTTTTTATTTTTTAAAAATTATTTTTAATATTAGCATATGAAATTATCTAAAAATTAAATTATTTTTAAAAAAAATATATATTTAAAACACAGCTACGCTTTGCGAATGTAACCCGTGGTTGCTTTCCAATAACTATCGTATGGTGGAAGACACGGGACAAGCATGGTATGGGGCTAGTGGGAACTGCTTCCAGGTTGGTTTTTTGGCGCAGGCCAGAGGAGGATATTGTTAGACTTGATGCTGATCGTAGTTCGGTAATCCAGGTAGAGTGGGGATCGGGGGTTCAATCACGGTTTGTTATTGTGTTTTTTTAAAAAAAAATTATATATTTTTATTTTAAACTATTTTTTTATATGTTTTTTAGATTATTTTAATATGTTGACATAAAAATAATTTTAAAAAAATAAAAAATATTATTATGATAATTTATCAAATTCAGCCTAGGTTTATTCCTCTTGTTGCCCAGCCAAGAGGAATAGCCCGTTACCCGGGTTCATGTATTTATAAAAAAGCTTATCATCTTCTCCTACCTCTAATCTTCTAGATAAATATAATATAAGGTGGGACGAGGAGGTACACCAGCTTGACCCCCTCCATTGCCATTTTATATTATTATTATAATTTAAATATAAAATTTATTTTGAAAAAGAAAACATAAAATTATAAATAATGATAGAAGAACTGGAAGTGCGACCTCGAAACAATAAATATAGTTAAAAGTTTTGAAAACAGGAAATCAAAAAAGAAAACCACAATCATGCCGAGTCAAAAAAATTTATTGACAGGGTGTATCTTCGAGTTTTAATTGGTGACAGGGTGTCCTGATTAATTGGTGTGTATCTTCAAGTTTTAAAATTAATTATTATATTAACAACTATAAATCTTAAATTAAAAAGAATGAGGGGAGCAAATTTTTTGATTCCAAACTCTTACCACTATACTTGTTATTCAGTGATGGCGAGTATGATTGTGTTTTTTTCTGAAATATTTTTTTATTTAGAAATATATTAAATTAATATTTTTATATTTAAAAAATTATTTTTAACATAAATATATTAAAATAATTTATAAATACTAAATGAAACTATTATTTAAAAAAAATACTTTTAGAGTGCTTTCCAAACACCCTCTTCATCCCTACACATATTATTTTAAAAAATAAAATAAAAAATAAAAGTATTTTATTGGATTAAAGTAGTCCAAGGTTGGATTGGGGCACTATTCCCTGCTATGATAAAATGCAACTCAAACACAATAAACTACATCATTTTTCTTAAGTTACGTGATCTTAGAGGAAAAAAAAAGTTACATGGATCGGAGCAATTTGAACTGTGTTTTAAAAAATATTTTTGAAAAAATTTAAAATATTTATTTTTATTTAAAATTAAAACTTTTAATATTTTTAAATCATTCTAATTTACTGATATTAAAAATATTTTTTAATAAAATATAATTTAATATATTTTTAAATAAAAAAATAATTTAAAAAATAATATCAAACATAATTTAGACGTTTCTAAATAAAAAACCATTTAAAAAATAATATCAATCACAATTGCACAGTAAACCAAGCTAAGTTTTAAAATAAATGCATTGAATGCCTAAAAATGCGATCCCATGATCATTTCAACAACTATTTAATCTTGAAAATCGTGTCATGAATGATGATATCAACCCACTCCTGAATAATATAATTGAATTGGGGTTGCAGAAATGCTAATAAATCAACCTTGGAATATAACTAGTCGTGGTCTCGTGCTATGTCACTTATATATATATATATATATATATATATATATATATATATATATATATATATATATATATATATAAAAATGTCTAAACCACACGACCGTGTTTTGAAAAAAAAAAAAACATGTAACCAAGGTTGTAAACTGTGAGCCAAATAAGCTGATATAATTTTGCTAGATAAGAAAAACAAGATAATTATAGTAAATAGATTAAAATAAACAAAAATAAATAAATTATGAGAGCATGTTAAAACAGATGCCTACCAGAAACAATTCAAGTCAGTTAGCGGGGGCATGTTAAATTTACAGTACATGACTAAGATAAGTTAGTAAAATACAAATAAAAAAATCACAAAACTCGATATCTAATGAATTTATTGAAGAAATATGAAATAAAAAACAAGTAAATTTTCAAAATAAAATAAAATAAAATAGGATAAGCCCACTAAACTTTACATCCCGGATTATTCAAATATAAAATAATATAAAAATAAAATTGGGAATTAAAAAAAACGAAGATTGGTTATAAAATAACCTAATCTTAATGGATAAGATCAACAAAATATTAGATTAAAAAGTAGATTAAAAAACTCGAGTTAATTGGGTAAATACGTGATCCTATGTGGAGGTTAGGATAATCAATTTTTTTTTAAAAAAAGTCATAGACTAATTTAAAAAAAAATCCAACATGGAAGAAATAAATTAAAAATGAAAATTAGTGGAAGAAATATAGAGTAAAAAGAAGTTTGAAGTTAGTCCAGGTTAAGTTTTTAAACTTGTGATTTGGATTATAAAACTGATATAACTCCATTGAGAAAAATACATTGATAGAATGAGAAAAAAACAACTTTAAAAAAATATTTAAAATAAAAAATAGCAATTAAAATGAAAAAGACTAAATTTGAAATAAAAAAATAAGGTGAAAACTTAGAATGATAAAATTTGAAAAAAAAATCATAAATGGATTCGTGAAAGTAAAAACTAGAAAACACAAGGACCAAATTTGCAAAAACAAAAAGGGTGGGGGTAATTTTGAGTTTTTGACAAGGAACGCTAATTCCAGGGAGAATAGAGAGGAGGAGCAAAAAACAAACGTTGTCGACAATAATAAACCACCATGATCCGAACTACTCAAGCCTCCCCACATGGAATGTCGCAACTCGTTTAATTTATAGCTACCACGAAAGGCCAGGTTTGGCCATCAAAGAAGACCGTGCATCTTGCCAGAATGGTATAGTCTCCCTCACTCTCCAGCTAATGTGCTGCATGTGTTAGCCAATTACCCTGCACATTAAGGGGTGTTTTTAAAAGTAGATTTAATTGAATTTATTGTATTTTAAATTTATTTTGATAGATTAATGTCAAAATTAATTTTTTTAAAATAATAAAAATATTATTTTAAATTTATTTTGATAGATTAATGTTAGAATTAATTTTTTTTAAAATAATAAAAATATTATTTTAATACAATTCTAAATATAATTCATTTTGAAAACAAACGACCACACTCTCTAACCACAACTCATATTTTCTTCATCATCTAATTTGTTATATGAATCCTTGATTATTCTAAATTAATAGAATTTAAACATATTTTGATAAACTAAGTATACAACTAAAAAAAAAAAATCAATTCATTTTTTTAAAATAAACTTGAAAAATTAAATAAATCAATTCTTATTTGAAGGTAAAATTAAAAAAATAAAATATTTTTCTTGACTGTACAACCCGGTTAGTAATGGGAGAAAATTAAAGGGGTTTAAAAATTATCAACATCTTAGATTTAGTTCCCAAAGCTTTAATTTTTATTTTTAATGTTTAATTTTTTAAAACTTTCGTAACCTCCCTGCGTCTTTACTTGGCATGGGTCAGACTTTAGAGGCCCTGTCTCAGGCCATGGTAGGGCCACTGGCATTCGACATGCAGGCCTAATAATGCTCTAGTCAAGAGTTCTTTTAGAGGTTTCTGCTGGCTTTTGCTTTTGACTTGACGACTTTGTCCTATGAAAGCCTGTGCTCTGTCCTTAAAAGTAGTATCTCGGACTAGCACGGGTTATGTGCCCCCTCCGTGATCGAGTGGCTCATGTTTTTCTTTTAAATAAAATCGTGGAATTTTCATGTCTGCTTGTTGATAATTTTTAATTAAAAAATATTTTTTTTATTTCTGTACCATCATATTAAGATCATTTAAAAATATATCAATTTGATTTTTTAAAAATAAAAAATAAATTATAACACAACCTCCTCCCTCTGTTGTTCCTCGGTTTGGAGTGTGGGATGAGCTGGATCTCTCTGGAAACGAGAAAGAAAAGGTGCACGTTTTCATCCTGGAGGATAGGGTTGTTAAGTCTGAAGTCTGAACACCAACAAGCTGAGCACTTGTTAATTAATGGACATAATTCAGAGACAGCACATGTGTTCTATTTTTTTAACGTTCTCACGACGAGTCAAATCAATTGGTAGAAATGAAGCAGTGCTGTGTAGTACTTTTATGGCAAGCTCGTGTCATCTTTGGGTTCACTTTTCCTCGGTTCTGGGGCATCAACTTTAACAATGTACTTTAAAAATATTTGAAAAAATAAATATTTTTTATTTAAAATTAATATAAAAAATAATTTTAAAAAATAAAATAATTTATTTAAATATATTTAAAAAAACACATTTAAAAAAAAAATAACAAACAAAATAAATTTCAAACCGTCTAAGTAATTTTGTTGCTCTCTGCAGGTAGAGTTCAGGCGCCAAGCAGGAGAATATATATCCCCGCATATCCCCGTAAAATCTACCGATCAATCTGGACATGCCATGTGATGTTGTTTTCGTATGCGTTACGGTGCTTCAAGTTAGTTTATAATGTAAAACATGTTTTAATAAGATTAAAAATTCAAATTCAAATAAATTTCTTTTGTCAAGTTTTGATCAGCTTTTTCAGACACATTAATTGAGATTTATTTATTTATAAATAAATATATAAATATCAAAAACATAATCATTAGTGGTTGTGATCTTTATACTCGGAGAGCTTTCACCCTCATCTTGATTTTTCTACTGATTTTCTCAAATATTTCTTAAAATCTAGGGATTGAATTAAAAATAAATTTAGATCTAAATCATACAAAAACATAAAAGATATTTAAAGTGGAAGTATCGAATCAAAGTTTTTGCCTTTTGAGCAGTGTAAATGAAAAAAAAAACCTTTTTAATATTAATTTTGGTCCTTTAATTTTTTTAAGAGCAACCTAAATTTCAATCTCTTAAAATTAATCTTTAATCTAATAAAGGAATACTCTAAAACACACATCGGGTATGTAAGAGCACATAAATCAAAACATACCATAATATATACAATTATTCCAACATAAATTGCAATGAAAAAATAAAATTAAAAAGTTCAAATGAGAAGATGAAATGCTGATTATTTCAAACTCTTATAAAAAATACATATGTTGACTTGAACTTAAAATTTATCATGTATCATAAATTCTATATTTTCATATTATATAAACAAACATTACATAAACAAATAAAAATGAAGGTAGGACCATCAAAAATTGATTGAAGGCCATAAAAGGGCAGGAATCCAATGGTTAAAATTGGGTCTGCTGCGGGTCTGCAAACCCATATTAATGTTCTAATTGTGTCCCGCGGTCTGCTGTATTAAATAATATGCAACAGCCAGCAACAGTGAGAGAGAGCTTTCAGCCTGACATCTCACCACATTTTTTCACGCACGATTCTATATACATAGTGCAGCAGAACAGCGAGTCTCTTCCCCGTCCAATGCCATGCCAAGATTGCATGTGATCACAGACGTAAATTGTAGTAAATTCCTCATGGGTGATTGGGAATGAAGACAGAATGTTGCCGTGGTCCAGGCAAGGGGAAGGACAAGTAAACAACATTTTTCATTATTTATTTTGGATTTATCAAACAAAATATGATCGATCACGTTCTTCCAGCCACCTGGCCACTCTCCAATAATGTATCCACTGCTCCTGCCAAGTTGCAATTGAATACGTTGGTGCACCCAGAATCTCTGTTTCTTTCTCTCTTTTTTTTTGGGGATTCATCGTACCTTTTCTGCCACTCACTTGATTACACCGACGTAAGGTGATTTTATTTTATTTTTTCTATAAATGGATCGGTTTGATTATGAGTCGAGAAATGTCTTTGATTATCATTAAATACCAAATTTAATATCTTTACCTAGCTAGCATTTTTATCTATGTTTTTTTAGCTATGGGATTTAGTATTGATTTAGAAGTGTAGTTGTGATTATTTTTAAAAATAAAATAAAATAATATTTTTATATTAAAAAAAAATAAAAAAAATTTAATTTAAAGTGAAAAGTAATTTTAATCTGATAGCTTGTCGAGTCTAGTGAGAAAAAGAAAGGAGGTAGAGCTCGCAGTTGGTTTCGATTAGCTACCAATCAACATCAACCTATGATTTTTCTCTGAGATTTCAGCCTTAGTTACGTATTATTTTTGGAAATTTAAGGTACAAGGACTGAAGTCTAGGATTACTAAATATACAGGGGTTTGATTATAGTTTGTCTCACGTGACGTAATGTCGGTAATTTGCATCTCTCCTCTATTGACTTCGCTTCCCTGGATTAATTTGCAAATCTCTCTTCAACACGTGTTGATTAAAATAATATTTGACAGAAACATGGCTTTCCGCTACAGATGACACCTGTCTTGACTCTTGACCTCATCTACTCTTTACCGCACCGAGGGTCAAGAAGGATCTGGTCTCATTTGAAAAATAAAGGAAGAAGGAAAACACTTTCGAGACTTGATTGATGTTCTGAGTATATTTGTTTCCCAGTATTCGGATCCTATAAGAGAGACTAGAAGGAACCCACTTTTAAATATATAGTAATTTGTAAAAAAAAAAATGATAGATTTCTATGGCGTTTAGCGATAAATACTGCTATTTTTTATATATAAAAAAATCATAAAGTAAAAAAAATAAAGTAAAAATTAAAATCTCACAATACCCCCATCTTCTCATAAGAACTATTCATTCAAGTAGTGTTTTTTTAATTTATTTTTACTGCTATTGTACTCTCGAATGTAAATTTAATAAGATGATACAAGTTATTTTATTACAAGAGGTTACTTTATTATTCAAATGACATTTTCTTACTTGATAACACATTAATATACAAAAAAGCTATATCAGAAATTATCTATTAGGTGATCTAGTGATGCGAGTTTTATATTAAAACATTTGCTCTTATATGATTTTAAATTCGAGTCTTATAGTTATTAATATAATAATCACTAAAAACTTACATGATTATTAACATCATATATATGAGTTTTGTTAAGATATTCACAAGTTAATCTAATCATCCTTGTAAATAATAATAAATAAAAAAACGAAGGGAGATTCTTTCTGGATTAAATAAAAATTAGCCACCTTGTCGAATAGAATCTTCTCATTAGTTGCTCATTAATTGCTCATTAATTGCAGCAAAATCATGAGCCATATTAGCACGAAATATGTCACTACTTCTTAACAAGGGAAAAACCAATGAAAGTCCATATCAGTTTTTTTAGTTTTTTGTCCTTTCTAGACGAGATGAAAAACTACTGTACCACCGCCACCAATCAAGGTGCACCCAGACAGAGGTAATGGTGTGCAACCATATTTCTACAGAAAATAAATAAATAAATAAATTCAAAAGCTTGATTGGTTATAAGGCCATGATTTCTTGGCAAATTTCCACTAAGGGGTGTTTCCAAATTCCAATATTTTTACATTATTGAAAGCAAATAAGCATCTGGGGTCCGCTTAAAAGTTAGCAGCCAGTGCTTTCTTGTTTGACTAGTGTGTGAGAGAAGTGCTTCGCTTTTGCAAGTTGAGTGTAGTTGTATTGTCTGGCAATGGCTCATGTTGCCCAAGGCCAGCAGGAGGTGCCAGATAACTTGAGGAAACAGCTAGCAGTTGCCGTGAGGAGTGTGCAGTGGAGCTACGCAATTTTCTGGTCGCAGTCAACTAGACAGCAAGGGTACATTAGTTGAGCTTCTCTTTAAACTCTCAACTACTTTTCTTCTAACAACGATTCGGTGTTGCAATTCTTTTATTATTTCTTAATTTCCATATCTGGGTTTTCACTGATGTGCTCATATGCTGTCTACATGATGGTGAAAATACCATATCCAAGATGAAAACTTTACAGCAGTTACCGCAGCAGCAAATCAAAGTAGAAGATGAAGGATTTGCTGCTGCAGTAGATGTTGCAATGATACAGTATGAGAATTACGGCTGTAAAAGTTTTCTTCTGTTACAAAGATAATGCTAGGATAGTTTAAGATTCTTCCTTTCGTCTGGGTAACACAATGCAGCCTTGAAAAGTTAATTGAGATGGCTTTTCATTTATGTCTTTTTGTGCTTATGCTGAGAAAATACCATGTAATCATGTTCTTTTAGGGTTCTTGAATGGGGTGATGGGTACTACAATGGAGACATCAAGACCAGGAAAGTTGAAGCTGTGGAGCTTAAACCTGATAAAATAGGCTTGAAGAGAAGTGAGGAATTGAGAGAACTTTACAAGTCTCTCCTTGGAGGTGAGACTGACGTACAGGCTAAGAGTTCTTCTCCTGTATTGTCTCCAGAGGATCTGTCAGATGAAGAGTGGTACTACCTGGTTTGCATGTCCTTTGTTTTCAATCCGGGTGAAGGGTATAAATCTGTCTAATTATTTTCTCTTTCGATAGCGTGATCATATAATAATGCTGTTAGATGGTCATTTTTCTTTCAAATTGTTGACAGGTTGCCAGGAAGAGCATTAACTAATAAACAGACTATTTGGTTGTGCAATGCTCAACATGCAGATAGTAAAGTATTCTCCCGGTCATTACTCGCAAAGGTTGGTTTCCTTGTTAACTTCTGTTTCGCATTTAAAGGAAATTTCAACTGATATAATACCCGAATATGTTACATGCCATGAGGGAAGTCTGACTTTTGTTTTTGTATGTCATGTTCTCTCGTGACTGGACCATCACTGCCCTTAGAGTGCATCAATTCAGGTAAGAGGGGCTTTTGTATATGAACTCATGAGGTCAATGTTAGTATTGTATTTCATAACATACAAAAATTATTCATATCGAATTATTAAGAACGTATAAATAATTAGCTGGAAACATATCTAAATCTGTATTCGAAAGTCACTCTCTAGAGTGTGCAAATAACCTTCCAGATTAACACGTTCTTCTTTAAGAGCCCTTTGATTCTCTCTACTGTAATCTTATTTTCTCTTTAATAATGAGATGTCAAAATAAGAATGAAGCAAGATGTGTAATCTGGGGGTCATAACCATATATATAGGTAATAAGTTATCATTTGGTATTCATGTCTTTTGATAATCCTATTTTAGCTTATCACTAAAATAATAATAAACTTTTAGTCTCTACAAAATAAAAATCCACACCCTATTAAATACCTCCAAAATCTAATTACTTAGCCTATCAGTTTTAGTTAGGCTTCACTTTATTTGACATTTCTCAAACACATAATTATTCTCATATAAGACCAACATTGAAATAACGATCCAACAATCTCCCACTTGAGCTATATGTATAACATTATAATTATATTTTATAAAAATAACCAAAATGGGCACAATCTTTGATGTCATTAACAAATGTATCTATAACCAATCCGGTCTAGTAATCATACCAGTATGGGATTAAAACGGTCTTCGTTATAATTACTGTAACTCAACCTATCAAAGGTCATGTATGTCAACACAACTAAATGACATGGATCATGACGTGGATGTGTAGCATGAGAATTTCATGCAATATGATCTTAACATATCTATTTCCAAGTGGTCCACCCTTAAACTTTAGTGAGATCAAATCATACTAAAATTAGAGTGTAAATTAAACCAAAAACTTTATTTCAACAGAAAGTATCCTCATAAATGTTCATAAACTAAAAATATGTCTATATTATAAAAGCATCAAAAATTACAAACTCTTTTTAAAACTGAATATTATCAATTGCCAAAACACTCATACGAGCAGTATGCTCATGAAACATTTTAGGCGACAATCCCTTAGTAAACGGATTCATAATCATGGAGTTTGTACCGATATGCTCTCTAGAGTATTGTCCACTCTGAACTCTTTCTTTAACAGCTAGAAAGTTGATGTCTATGTGTTTTGACTTCGACGGACTCCGATTGTTATTGGAATATAAAAATCTTGATTTATTGTCACAAAATGATTTTAGTGGCCTTTTAATATCATCAACTATGCACAACCCCATGGCAAAATTTTGCAACCATTCTCCATGATTGGATGCTTCATAACATGCTATAAACTCTACTGTCATGATGGAAAAGACTATAAATGACTGTTTAGTATTCTTTCAGGAGATAACACCTTCAACTAGCATGTAAATATTGTCCGATGTAGATTTCATACTATTTTGGCATCCAACAAAATCAGAGTCGCTATACCCAATGATCTTCAACTTCGCCTAACTTTGATATTTGAGCATGTAGTCTTTTGTTCTCTATAAGTACCGTAAAACCTGTTTAGCTGTTTTCCAATGGTCTATTACTAGATTGCTTAAATATTTGCCTAATATCCCAATAATGTACGCAATACCCTAGTAATTTACGTTGTTAATTTGATTTCTTAATAGTTCAATATAAAGTAACTCTGATACCACTTGTTAGGATTCTATTTCATAACATATAGAAATTATCCATGTCAAATTATCAAAAACACATAAATAATTAAGCGGAAGCGTATTTGAATCCATATTCAAAAGTCGTTCTCTAGAGTCGTACAGATGACCTTCCAGGTTAACACGTTCTCCTTTAAGAGCCCTTTGATCCTCTCTACCGTAACTTTATTTTCTCTCTAATGATGAGAGGTCAGAATAAGAATGAAGCATGACATGTAATATGAGGAGCATGACCATATATGCAGGTAAAAACTACCGTTTGATATTCATGTTTTTTGATATTCTAATCCTTTGATATTTTTATTTTTGCTCATCTTTAAATAGAAATAAACTTTTAGTGTCTACAAATTAAAGATCACATCCTATTAAATACTCCAAAATCAAATTAACTAAAAATACTCAACAAATCATCTCTAATTAGTTTTTATTTTATTTAATATTTTTTAACTACATAATTATTCTTATATAAACTCAACTTTAGATTAACGATAATATCATGGACACGCTTACAGATACATGCCCCTGCAGTGCCCTTTGCATGGAAGATCTCTGTATACAGAAACACTAAATTCTAAAGCTATGCAGACACTCACACGTGCATCTCCCTGCATCGACCTTTTCTCTTTGGCCACATCACATTGTTATGCTTTCTTTTTACATGTTACTGAAATAAGATCTGAGGTCATAAGATATGCCCATTTCAAGCCTGTTGTATGTTTTCTGAAGCATGAACTTTAAGAAGCAAGGTTGCACCATGTTGGCTTATAGTAATTTTCCCCTCATCTTCAATATTACTATCCACACGCTACTTTTCATGCTAAATTAAGGGGAAATCTATTTACCTTAACGTGGCCTTTTTTTTTATATATAAAAAAATGTCATTTACCTGCTTAAAAGTTCAACATCCACAGCCCGATTCACATCTGTTATCTTTCTGCTCTGACATCGCTTGGCTTTTGATTTCAATTTTGCAGACTGTGGTTTGTTTTCCCTATCTTGAGGGAGTGATAGAGCTAGGTGTGACTAAGCTGGTAATTTCCTGTCTTGAAAATAGATCAATGGCTTTCTAGCTCAGAATATATGTATAAACCATGCATGTAATGGAGCGGTTTATAAAGGCCTTAATTGTGCTCTTGCTTCTTTTTTGACTTCTTTGAAGGTCACAGAAGACCCCAGTCTAATTCAACATATCAAAGCCTCCTTATTAGACTTTTCAAAGCCTGTTTGCTCTGACAAATCGTCCTCTGCTGCTCATAATAAGGATGATGATAAAGACCCAATGGCTACCAGGATCAGCCATGAAATACGACATACACTGGCTTTGGAGAATCTATACACCTCACCAGAAGATATAGAATTTAAGCAAGGGGGAATTAACTACTTAGATGGAAATGTGTGCGAAGAATTCAACAGGAACTCTCCTGATGATTGCTCAAATGGCTATGAGCACAATCTGATGAGTGAAGACTCCTTCATGCTTGAAGGTTTAAAGGAAGGAGCATCTCAAGATCAAAGTTGGCATTTCATGGATGATGAATTCAGAGATGATGTTATGGATTCTATGAATTCAAGTGATTGCATATCAGAGGTTTTTGTGAAGCAAGGAAAGGTTCTACCCTCTTCCAAGGGCAAAAACATATCCCATCTGCAATTGAAAGTACTTCAAGAAGGAAACCTCACAAAATTGAGCTCCTTAGATCCTGGATCTGATGATGACTTGCACTACAGAAGAACTGTATGTGTTATTCTGAAAAGTTCTAGTCCGTTGATTGAAAATCAATGTTTCCAAAGTGACGATTACATATCCAGTTTTCGTGGTTGGAAGAAAGAAGCATCTGATGGCTATAAGCCACGGGCACAGCATAATATGTTGAAAAAGATTTTATTTGCAGCACCTTTGATGCATGGTTGTCACTCTATTAGGTCTGACAAGGAAAATGCAGGAAAAGATTGCCTCAAGAATTTGGAAGGCTGTGAAAAGTTGCATTCTGAATCGGGTGAACAAATAGAGAACGAAAATTTTCTAGTACTCGGATCAATAGTATCTTCTATTAATGAGGTAATTAAATTGCCTTTGTTGGAAATCATGTTATTATGGAGACTTTGATAGTACCAGAAGTTTCATCATTCTTTAGACTTATCTTACTGTGAAAAATTGTAATACGATTTTGGAGAGTGGAAAATAATTGTCAACTTCTAACTATGTATGCTTTACTGGTTTTTCACTACTTTTAAGCCTTCAAATCTTTTCTCCTCAACAAATTTTCTGCTAAATCTTTTAATCTGGCTCTGAGATAATATTATTTCTGAGAAGTTCATTATTCTGATCCTTCAACTTCTAATGATGCTACACATCAAAAAACTTGATCATACTTGTACAGATTCACAAGACATCAATCCTCAGCAACACCACTAATTACCTGAGACAGCTTGAGTCAAGAGTAGCAGAACTGGAATCTTGCACAGGCTCGACAGATTATGAGGCAAGATCCAGGAGTTACACGGAAATGGTAGATCGGATATCAGATAACTACGGCATCAAGAAGCCTCGGATAAAAAAGAGGAAGGCCCGTGACATAGATGAAGCTGAACTAGAGCTTGATGAGGTTGCTCCCAAGGATGGCGTGCCCGTAGATTTGAAAGTATGCATGAAAGAGAAGGAGATTATCATCGAGATAAGATCTCCTTACAGGGAGTACATGTTGCTTGATATCATGAATGAAGCCAGCAAACTGCAGTTGGATGTGCTTTCGGTTCATTCATCCAATCTTGATGGCATTTTCACTTTGACCCTGAAATCTAAGGTTTGTGCTGAAGATCAACCCAGTTGCTGCCTTTTCTACATATCTTTTGTTTGTCAGATGCATTAGAAACCCGTAGGTAAGAAATTAGAAGCGCAATGACTTCTGATGAGACTGAATATGATGTCTAATATGTATTAAAATCAAAAGGTGAAATTATATTATTACCTTTATAAGAATTATATAGCCTTTAGAAGAAGTCATTGAAGCTGTTTCCAAATACATACACTGATGCCCTCTTTTTGTCGGAATAATGCTCAACTCCTGTAAGCTTGGTTTCAGTTTAGAGGAGCAGCAGTTTCAACAGCAGGGATGACCAAACAAGCACTTTGGAAAAATGTCGTCAAGATTTGAGTCGTAATAAATCAGCTTATCAACCGGCACCTGAAGTATTTCTCCATTCAGTAGCAGTAACTGCTCGAACACGTAATTGCATAACTTCAATGTCCTTTTCAACCTTATTTCCATTATGAAATGTTGAACTGCAGTGCTAGCTAACTGGCTCGACTAGTGACTTGATCGGAGTGATGGAGAATAGATTCCTTAAATGTAATTTACCTACCAATTTGGATCTCTTTTCAATTAAGTGTTTGAATGATACCCTTCTTTTTGTGGGCTGCTGCTTGTTTCTTCAGGTCCATCAGAAGAATTAATGCCCCGTCCAAATCCTCAAGAATTTGAAAAGCCTGCCAAACTCGAGTGATTCTTACCCCAAATCACGCTCAAAGAAATCTCGTTGCACCAAAATTTTCAACCCTTGGACATCTTAGTTGCCATTTGAAATATATTTGCTGTACAGGAGCGACAAGCACATAAACCCTGGCTAATGCTATTATTAGAATTCTTAAGTAAGCTAAAACTGAATATATCTTAGATAATACTATAAAGGAGGGTGTAATTAACCTATAAAAGATCCATAAACAATAACAATATGCTTGTATTAAAATATGAAGCGATAGACACTCTCTGGCTTGGAGAGGAGGGTCATGATTTCAAGGTTGAAGAAAAGCATATTCAGTCACTCATTAATAGAAAGATCAGAGTGGGGTTTGGGCTTAGAATGACTAATTGCATTGTCTCTTCTGACACTAAACTGTTGATATCATAAAGGAACATTACGATGTTAGATGCCCGAATTTTTAAGGAATTAAGGCAATCCTGCCAGTTATTTCTCATCTAATTGATCTTGAAGGCATGAGTTGAATATCCTGATGACCTGGCAAGAGCAAATCCATTAAAACAAAGAAAAATTCTAGATTCTTTTGGAGTTGGCTATCATTATATCTCCATTTATTCACAGGCACATAAATACAAGAATTATATAATACACATAAACATAAGCTGGAAGTTGAAACTCCAACTGCACAACCTTTTACAAATTAACTACCAGCAGGTCAGTGCTCTCAAACTCAACTGATCCTTGTTTTGTTTTCTTCTTCCCCTTTAACTCGAAATCCTTCAAGACAAACCATTCATTAACTTAGAGCGTATGAGTTAAGAAATGCAATTCCTAGAGATTTCTGGCATGAACCATGAAGTTTAAGAGCTTAACTTTTTTTAAAAATGAAGAGTGCCAACCATATACATGGGGAAAACTTGAAATTGGATTTTCCAGCCATGACTTTCAGAGACTAATACGAGCAAAATCCTTAACAGTGAAGCCAACCTTCTCAAACTTCCCTCTATCGCTGACCTCTCTAAACTTCAAATAATCTAAACAAACAAATGGCTCATAGATCCTGACATTTCCTTCTCCAACTATTTCACTTGGTGCCCTCATCCTCGAAACACCAAAAAAAGGCTAGAGAAAGGCGTTTAACTGGTTTCTTCAAAATAATTCGGTGTTCTGATGATTTTAATTTCTCGTTGCTCCAAGCTTGCAACATATCTCCTATGTTTACCACCAGAGTTTGCTCACATGGACTTATATCCATCCATTTCCCTTCCTTAGATTTCACCTGCAGTCCACCAACTTCATCTTGGTATACAATGGTCACACAGCTCAGGTCTGTATGCATTCCAAGTCCCTCAACCTCGTCTACCAAACTTTTCGGAGGCGTGTAGTTTACAATCCTCAGATAACCATGGCAATTCTTGAATTCTGATTCGCAGTACTTCTTGTCAAAACCCTCTCCCAGGCTCATCAATAAAATCTCCAAAATTCTCTTTGATAATTCTGTCATCTTACTCCCATATTCTTGTAGTGCCTCACTATAAAAGAAAGAATAAAAAAATGTCAAAAATATGTGAGAATCAGGAAAGAACAGAAAACAGAAAAGCACTAGTAAAAAGAAGTTGCAGTTTATAATTATCATCAATTGATTGCAAGACTCTGTTGGCCAAAAAGGGTATTTGCAGAACTCTGAGAAGATGCAAAGAAGTTTGGTCCAACAACTCGGAGGCACTCAAAGAAAGGAGAAGCAATGAAATGAGGAGTGTATGTATTTATAGAGGAAGAGGGACCAAGTTCAAGTTTTGTCTCAGAAGGGTGGTTAAAGAATTGTTGTGAAAGTGAATAGAGTTTGTGTTGAAATTAAATCTCGAAAAGTCAACAAAAGTCAACTGTAACTGTGCCAAGAACATGCACTGTTCAGATTCAAATCTGGGTTTTGTAAGAAAATGAAGAACACGGGAAGAACAAGAAGAACAGAAATTCTGATGATAAAGAGCAGAATCAAGATGAGGTTACTGCCATCCCTCTTCTTTATTTATAGATAAAAAGGAATTACAAGAGGTTTAGTTGAAAACAACTTCTCCTTGTACATGATAAGCTAAAAATCAAAACTTAACTTAATCCTAATCAGCTAATTGATCAACATGATCTGTTAACTAAGGATAAACTGAACTCAATCCTAAATTTGATCAACATGATCTTTATTCAGAAACAAATAAAACCAAGCTAATTCAATACTAATCTAACACTAAAATTTGACTCAAACTAGGACTCATCATCTTCATTCTTCAACAGACGTGTCCTGCCTTCAACAGTCTTGGAGTCCAGGAATTTCAACACTCCTCCTTGGATCCAAGGCTGCACATGCCAATCTTTTCCCTTAGCTCTTCGAATCTTCCTTTGGCTAATGGTTTAGTAAACAAGTCAGCTAATTGATCATTAGTATTGCAATATTTCATCTCCAGTTCTCCTTCCAGCTGAAATTGTCTTAGAGCATGAAATTTGATCTTCATGTGTTTTGTTTTGTCATGAAACACTGCATTCTTTGAAATTGCTATAGCTGACATATTGTCACATAGCAAATCAGTAGGGTTTGATTGATCACAAGCAAGATCTTTTAGCATTTTTCTTAGCCATACTAATTGCTTGGCTGCCACATATGCTGCAATGTACTCTGCCTCTGCTGTGGAATGTGCCACCACTGATTGTTTCTTAGAAATCCAGCTAAAAACATTTAATCCTAATGCAAAACAATAACCTGAAGTGCTCATCATGCATTCATCACTTCCTCCCCAGTCACTGTTAGTGAATCCAACAAGCCTGTTTTGACAGTTTTTGATAAAATGCATGCCCAGATTTTTTGTCCCCTGCAAGTACCTTAGAACTCTCTTGGCTGCCATGAAGTGTATTTGACTTGGCTCCTGCATGAACCTAGATAAATAATTAACAGCAAACAGGATGTCAGGTCGTGTAATTGTTAAGTAAAGTAGGCTTCCAATCAAACTTCTATAGGTCTTCCCATTTGTTTTGGGAGCTTCATCATCCTTGGTCAGTTTCAGTCCTAGTATCATAGGAGTAGAAACTGATTTGCAATTTTCCATTGCAAAATTGGTTAGTATCTTCTGAACAAAGGTCTTTTGACATAGAAAAATTCCTTGCTTTGACTGAATTACTTCCATGCCTAGAAAATAAGAAATCAACCCAAGCTCATTCATCTCAAACGTATCTTTCATGTTTGATTTGAACTCTTCTATCAGCTGCCCATTACCACCAGTAATCAGTAGATCATCTACATACACAGAGACCATTAGCACGTGTTCATCAACATGTTTCACATATAAAGTTACCTCATTGATGCTTCTTTTAAATCCCAAGCTCAGCAAATGATCATCAAGTCTACTATACCAAGCTCTAGGAGCTTGTTTAAGACCATAGAGAGCCTTCTTCAATAAATACACTTGATTTGGGTTTTGATTATCAAACCCAGTTGGTTGCTCAATGTATATCTCTTCTTCTAACACACCATTCAAGAAAGCAGATTTTACATCTAATTGAAACACATACCAGCCATTTTGTGCAGCAAGTGCAAGCAAAAGTTTCATTGTATCATGCCTAGAAACAGGTGCAAAGGTGTCTGTGTAATCAATCCCAGCCTCTTGAGCATAGCCTTTTACAACCAATCTTGCCTTGTATTTGTTGATACTTCCATCAGCATTCATCTTGGTTTTAAATATCCATTTAACTCCAATTGTCTTCTTGTTTGCAGGCCTGTCAACAAGCTTCCAAGTCTGATTTTTTTCGATCATATCAAGCTCCTCCTGCATAGCTTTTATCCATACCTTAGACTTCATTGCTTCTTCAATCTCGACTGGTTCTGCCTCAGCCATGGAACACCTGCTGTAAATGTCAGCTAAGGACCTTGTCCCCCTAACTGGTTCCTCATCTATGATTTCTTCACTTTCAAGTTCATCATAAAATTCTGGTTCATCATGCTGAACTTGATCTGTCCAATTGACTGCCATATTTTCCCAATTCCATGATGCATCTTCTACAAACTTGACATTTCTTGCAATTGTAACTTTGTTAGCCATAACATCAAAAATTCTATAAGCCTTAGACTTTGTGCTATAGCCTATCATCACACCTACATCAGCCTTCTTGTCTAGTTTTTTTCGATTAACATCATGTATCAACACATAACATATGCATCCAAAGACTTTTAAATGCTCAACATTGGGTTTAACATCATACCAGATTTCATAAGGAGTTTTATCATCCAAAACTCTTGAATTCACACGATTTTGTATGTATGATGATGTGTTTACAGCTTCTGCCCAAAACTTCAAGGGCATCTTCTTTTCATACATCAAGCACCTTGCCATTTCAATTAAAGTTCTGTTTTTTCTTTCACTTACCCCATTTTGTTGTGGTGTGTAGGGTATTGTCAGCTGGTGTTTAATCCCCTCTTTCATCAAGTAATTCTCCAGCTGTTGAGAGGTAAATTCTCCACCATTATCAGACCTTATCACCTTCACTTTGTGTCCAGTTTCCAGTTCTACTTCTGCTTTGAACATTAGAAACTTAGAGAAAACATCAGCTTTGTTTTTTAAGAAATAAACCCAACAATACCTGCTGTAATCATCCACAAATAGCAAGAAATATTTTGATCCATTCAAGGATTCAACTTGCATTGGCCCACACACGTCTGTGTGTATAAGCTGCAACTTTGAATTGGCTCTAAAATCAGATTTTGAGAAAGCAATTTTTGTTTGCTTTCCCAATTGACAAGCCTCACAAAAATTACCTTGATCATGTATGTTTGGTAGTCCACGTGCCATCTGCAACTCGGCCATTTTGTTCAATGCAACATAATTATAGTGTCCCAACCTTTTGTGCCAAAGAATTGATTCATCATTCTTGCACATGTTGGCAGTCCAACATATTTCTTTCAAATCTGCATTGAAGCATCTATTTGCCATTTTTGCATACAACAAAAGTGTCCCCTTTTTATCTCTAATGACACACACTCCATTATCAAAAAATAGAGAATAACCAGACTCCAATAATTGACCCACACTCACCAAATTCTGATTAATATGAGGCACATACAAGACATCATTTAGGGTTTTTGTACCTGCCCTTGTGTCCACTGCTATTGCTCCTTTTCCTTCAACTTTTACAAAGTCTCCATTACCTATCTTCACCCTTGATTTATAGCTTTTATCCAAGCTACAAAAAATGTTGAGGTCTGCTGTCATGTGGTTTGAGCAACCACTGTCAATGAGCCAAATTGAATCTGTCTCCTCTGTTTTTCTGAGCATTTTCTGTATTGAAGCTACAAATAAATGTTCATCCTTTACTGTCAAGCTCTCTTCTTCTTGAGCCTGTTTTACCTCTTCTTTTCTGTTTTTGCAATACTTTTGGTAGTGTCCAAATTGATTGCAATTTCGACATTGCACCTTCTTGAACCAACACCAATCTTCAGAATGGTTTGTCTTTTTGCAAAACTTGCACGCAGGAAATTCCTTTCTCTCCTTCACTGTCAAGTTGTTGGGTTGCCAACTGCTTGAATTCTGATGGTTTGATCTCCATTCTTTGCCTTTTTCTTTCCTTCCATTCTGCTTGTTTCTCGAGAAGTTGTAGGATTGCTGTTTCCCTTTGTAAGCAACAAGTGCATTCTCACTTGTTCCCTCATTTCTATAAGACTGCCTTTGTTCCACTGCTTGTAAAGCATTTACAAGATCTTGGAAACTCATCTCTGAAAAATCTTTTGAGTCTTCCAAAGAACATATTTTATGTTCAAACTTTTCGGGTAGACTCACCAACACCTTCTCCACAATTCTGGAATCAGGGAAATCTTCCCCCAATAATCTCACTTGATTCACAAGTTTAGAGATTTGAGAAGAAAAATCTAAGATGGAATCAGACTCCTTCATCTTCATCCCTTCAAATTGCCTTCTCAAGTTCATAACTTGCATTTTTCTTGATCTCTCATCTCCTTGGAATTCGGCCTTAAGCTTGTCCCAAGCTTCTTTGGCAGTTTTGCATGCCATAATTCTGGAAAATATCTCTTCACTTACTGCATTGTGTATGCAAGTAAGTGCTTTAAATCCTTTAGCTCTTTCTTCATTGAAGAACTTCATTTGAGCTACCGTAGGATTATTATTGAGAGGAGTAGGCTGTTTGTTGTTCTCAACAAACTCCCACAGATCAAATGCCTTCAAATAGGTCTCCATTCTCACTGACCAAGTGCCATAATTCACCCCTGCAAATGAGGGTGCTTTTGCTGAAAAATTTGCAGTAGAGTCCATTTTTTTCTCTTCAATCAAAAAACAACAATTCTGACTTTGATTTCCCTTTCTTTTTTAAATCTCTCCTTTCACTCGTGTTTCACACAATCCCTCCTAAGATCCTATTTGCTCTGATACCAATTGTTGAAATTAAATCTCGAAAAGTCAACAAAAGTCAACTGTAACTGTGCCAAGAACATGCACTGTTCAGATTCAAATCTGGGTTTTGTAAGAAAATGAAGAACACGGGAAGAACAAGAAGAACAGAAATTCTGATGATAAAGAGCAGAATCAAGATGAGGTTACTGCCATCCCTCTTCTTTATTTATAGATAAAAAGGAATTACAAGAGGTTTAGTTGAAAACAACTTCTCCTTGTACATGATAAGCTAAAAATCAAAACTTAACTTAATCCTAATCAGCTAATTGATCAACATGATCTGTTAACTAAGGATAAACTGAACTCAATCCTAAATTTGATCAACATGATCTTTATTCAGAAACAAATAAAACCAAGCTAATTCAATACTAATCTAACACTAAAATTTGACTCAAACTAGGACTCATCATCTTCATTCTTCAACAGACGTGTCCTGCCTTCAACAGTCTTGGAGTCCAGGAATTTCAACAGTTTGGTGTAAAGCTCTTTGGATATTCCATGTTTGGTGATACGAAAAAAATCCCCATTTTTTGCAATCGTTAGCCAGGGATGCCAGAGCAGATGGCTCTAGTGGCTGAGAGACATCTAGAATAGGAAGTTCTACAGAATGGCATTCAGGCATTTTTTCTAGAATATAGAGAGAAAAGGTTTGGGTTGTCCACTTTGATGGAGCTATATATAAGTAAATGGCTGGTTAGAAGAAAGAGGGGAAACACTTTTCAACCTTGTTGATTAAACGCGGGCGCGGGCGCGGGCGCGCGTACACACACCAAAAAAGACAAAAGAAAAGAGAAGGGCAACACCAAATAAATATAAAAACCGATGCAACTAGCAAAAATTCAGTTGAACTTTAGTTGCAGAAAGATATGAAGTAAAGGCTATTGCAAAAGTTTGACCATGTATAAACAAAGAGATGGTAATGGTTACTAAGGATTATTTTTGTGACGTGAAGTGATGAACGGAGGCTTAAAAACAATGACAGGCTGTTGAAGAGGTTCCCTGGACACATGGAATCTTCTTACACACACACACACACAGTGTTTTGCATGGGTTCTAGAGCTTAAATTCTTGGTCAGAAAGGCTATGTGCTTTCTCATCAAGCATCTAGATTTTAGAGCTTATAAAACTGAATACTGGTCTACAATTCTCCAATTTTGTTGAAAGAAAAAGAATAGGACAAAACGTGATTTTGGTTCCATCACCAACGGTTCAACCATAATATTTTTTTCCAATCTGAGAATCTAAATGTGAACTGTTGAATGTGTCACGGGTTCCAGGCAAGTCAGGTCTTGAAAGAAAGGCTATACGGGATGATGATGAGGTGCAGCTTGAGTGAAGAAACCTCGTGCTCTGCTATAAGCAATTCATGGACAAAACACCAGATATTCTGGAAGATACAAGGCAAAGAGAAACTATGCATGCAATTCATGTACACCAAAAATACAAATTAATAACATGCCCACCTGTATACTCAAGGGAATCAGTGCAATGTTTCCAAAGAGTGATTAGAAGAGGAATAGATAAAAAAATCACATGGACAGCACAGAAAATTAAGAAAAAAACCAGTCAACGAAAAACAGAACGGAAGAGGTTGGTTAGAAAATTGAATATGAAGTCTTAAGATCTTTTTATGTTAACATAACATTCAAACTTATTGCTTATGATTTTAGCATATGTTGAAAATATTATTTTGGTACAAAGGGATAGAAAGCGAAGCTAAGATCTCATAAACGAGCCCCACTAGCATCACTAGAGAGATGCAGGACCAATCCAGTGGTTTGCTCCACATCCCTGATTGGCAAGTTTGTCAGCACAAAAGTTTCCCTCCCGTAAAGTATGCTGTAGTCTGCACTCCGCAATCCTAACTTTGCTCAAATACAGAGTGAATACCCTTGTGTTAAACATAAAAAAAGAAACCTTCTTGCCCACAGTATCCATAAAGTTAAAGCTTTCACATTTCAAGCCACGGTAATTTATTGTAATATTTTACGCGCTATCTTTAAGTCGGGCACACAAACTGTTCGATGAAATCACCAACCGAGACCATCTCCAGAAAAAAACACACTTCAAGTTTTCAATACATTGCATTCCCACACTAGAAATGTACACTTTTTATGAAAACCCAATTGTTTTTACTATAATACATCATCATGAACATGCAGCATTTCGAATTTGGTAAAGGAAAATCAAACCTGAAAGGCAATCGTGTTATTAAAAAACAATGCTTTTGAGTGGCCAAAAGCCAAGTTTAGTGACTTTAGTTAGTTTAATTGGTACTTTATGTTTATTTAATCGTAAAAACAAAATAAGGTTATCTCTTGGTTTTTTTGATTCATTGTGGTTTTGAGCTTGAAGTACAGGTCATGACTGTTTTGCTTGGGTTTTATTTAGTTTCTGATGGCGTTGCTCTTACATTATTTGATCAAGTAGAACATAAAGATGCTGTGTTGTGGAGTGCGATGGCTTCGTTTTTGTCAAGAATGGGAAGTAAAGGGAAGGTATAGATTGCTTTAGGAGAAAATGCTGAGTTACAGTGTGGAGGCTAAGGATGGTGGTGTCTTAGTCTTTTGCCCGCCTGAGATGATCTTGGTGAGTTGTGTTTAAGTTTTGTTAAAAGTATAAATTCGTATATTTCAGAGTTCTTTTTCCATTACAATTGAGAATGAATTTATAGAGTAATCACAAGACTAATTTAGCTAAAGATAAAAGATACTTTATCCCTACTTTACACAATTTCCATATCTGGAAATTAACGGTCATATTTTAACACCCCCCCTCAAGTTGGAGCGTAGATATTTATCATGCCCAACTTGTCAATAGCATCATAGAACGCTCTTCCAGAGACTGCCTTTGTGAGGATATCTGCTAACTGATCTTCAGACCGAACAAACGGAAGTTGTATAATTTTCCGATCAAGATTTTCCTTAATGAAGTGTCGGTCGACTTCAACGCGTTTGGTACGATCATGTTGAACAGGATTATGAGCAATTTCGATAGCTGCCTTATTGTCACAGTGTATACCCATAGATGTTCCATAATCAATTCTCAGGTCTTGTAAGACCTGTTTGATCCATAGTAATTCACACACACCATGAGTCATTCCTCGGTATTCTGTTTCTGCACTTGACCTTGCGACCACTTTCTGCTTCTTACTTCTCCAAGTGACAAGGTTGCCTTCTACGAACGTAAAATATCCTGATGTTGATCTCCTATCAGTCTGATTTCCTGCCCAATCTGAGTCTGTATACCCTTTAATATCTTGGACCTCCCCTTTAGAAAATAGAAGTTCTCTTCCTGGTGCACTTTTTAGATACCTTAAGATCCGATAAACAGCTTCCATTTGTTCTTCTCCTGGTGAATGCATGAACTGACTTACCACACTTACTGCATAAGCGATGTCCGACCTAGTATGTGATAAGTATATTAGTTTTCCAACTAATCGTTGATAACATCCTTTGTCTGCTGGGGTCTGATTTTCTGCTTGTCCCAGTTTGCGATTCATTTCCATAGGTGTATCTACCGGTTTGCATGCAAGCATTCTGGTTTCTGCCAATAAGTCTAACACATATTTTCGTTGTGATAGACATATCCCCTTTTTTGACCTTGAGACCTCAATCCCTAAAAAATACTTCAGTTGTCCGAGATCTTTCATTTCAAATTTCGATGCAAGAAATTGTTGTAGTGCCTTTGTTTCTTCTGGATCATCTCCTGTTAAGACCATATCATCCATATATACTATTAGTGCCGTAACCTTCCCTCCTTTGTGTTTTATAAACAAAGTATGATCTGAATTACTTTGCTTATAACCAAACTCCTTCATCGTGGATGAGAATCTTCCGAACCATGCTCGAGGTGACTGCTTTAGACCATACAATGCCTTTTTTAATTTGCATACTTTAGTTTCACATGAGGACTTGGGTTTAACTCCAGGTGGTAATTCCATATACACTTCTTCTTCGAGATCTCCATTTAGGAAGGCATTCTTGACATCGAATTGTTGTAAGGCCCAATCTCGATTCACTGCTATAGATATGAGAATCCGAATGGTGTTTATTTTTGCAACTGGGGCAAAAGTTTCTTGATAATCCACTTCATACTTCTGTATATATCCCTTTGCGACTAATCTTGCTTTGTATCTATCAATACTCCCATCTGCATCCAGCTTCACTGTGAACACCCATTTACATCCAACTTTCTTCTTTTCTTTTGGTAGTTGACATAACTCTCAAGTATTATTCTTCTGAAGTGCCTCCATCTCCTCATTCATCGCCTTAGTCCATTTTGGATATGCTAATGCATCTTGTACATTACTAGGAATAGACACATTGGATAATTGATTAACAGTAAATGCATATGATTCCGATAATCTATGAGTAGAGATATAGTTACTGATGGGGTATTTAGTTTTGGTTTTGGGATCGGGTTCATACTGTTTCTTTGGGACTCCCCGGTTTAGTCTTTGTGGGTACCTATTGATCACATTATTTTCTAAGACAGGAGTTTCATTTATCTCATTAGAAATAGGATTTAGGGATACCTGAGGTGATTGAGGAGAGACATTCTCAGTTGATTCTTCGATTAATGGTGTAGTCGTTGGTAATTCCAGAGATATAAGGGGGTCGTTTCTGAGATCATTTCGGTCTATGTAGAATTCCAGATTATCACAGCCTGATCTCATTTCCTTTAATCCTTCATTTTCCTCCAATTCGAATATATCTTTATTCTCTTCAACGTTACTCTCCCCCTGAAGAGAAGACCCGGGAACTCCCCCTGAATAGTAGGGTTCAGATTCTCGAAATGATGCATCCAAGGTTACATGTAGCTTTCGATGGTGAGGATCATAGCACCGATATCCTTTCTGGAACTCCGAGTAACCTACAAAAACACACCGCTTTGCACAAGGATCCAGTTTGCTTCGCAAGACTTTCGGGATGTGGACATATACCGTACAACCAAACACCCGTGGTTCTAGATTTGGTAGATGAGGAACAGATAGAAGAGATTCCATTTTCTGTTGAGGAGATTGAAAATCAATTATACTTGATGGTATTCGATTTATTAGGTAAGCAGCTGATTTTACTGCCTCACCCCAATAGTATTTTGGCAGATTCATGCCAAATAGTGAAGCACGAACAATTTCCATAATCTGCCTATTCTTCCTTTCCGCTAATCCATTCTGCTGTGGAGTATATGTGCAGGAAGTCTGATATCGAATTCCATGATGATTTAAAAAATCACCTAACACTTGATCCATGAACTCCGTACCATTATCTGATTGAAGTGTACGAATGTGCCGTTGGTATTGGGTCTGCACCATTTTGTGAAATTTCTGAAAAACTGTACCTACTTCACTTTTATTTCGGAGAAGAGATATCCAGGTCATCCGAGTACATTCATCAATAAATGTAATAAAATATCGTGCATTAGAAAAAGATGAGATCTTTGCAGGACCCCAAACATCTGAATGGATGACTGCAAATGGTTCCATACTTTTCTTCAAACTTGGCAAATAGGAAATACGGTGGCTTTTCGCCAGTTCACAAATTTCACACTGAAAATCCGAAATACTTAAATTGGAAAATAAATGCGGTTGTAATTTCTTAAGGTACCCGAATGAAAGATGTCCGAGTCGTCGATGCCACAACCATACGAGAGCGTGAGTGTGATCCTTACTTTTGGTTTGATGTGCGTGACCCATCATTGACCCCCCTTTTTCCGTTAACTCTAAATAATACAGGTTACCCCGCCTAACACCATAACCAAGAATCTTCCGGGTTAGAATGTCCTGAAAAACACAAAACTGAGGCCAAAACGTTACCGTGCACTTAAGAGTAACAGTAATTTGACTCACCGATAAAAGATTATACGCAAGAGATGGAACAATAAGGACAGTATCTAAGGTTATAGTGTCAGTTAAAATGATAGATCCTTCCCCCGTAACAGGGGAGATACTACCGTTAGCAGTGCGTATAGCTGAATGTGAGGAGGGTTTATGACAGGTTAATTTATCAGAATCGCTAATCATGTGACTAGATGTGTAGTGTTTTGAAATTTAAAAAAAAAAAGAAAAGGAAAATACATGAATGCCCTTAGTGGCTTAGAATTAGGTTAAGGGTGTTGTAGTAATTGTACAAACTAGTAAATATAAATAGAAAAGAAAAGAAAAAAAAAAGAGAAGTAAACTGAAAATTTGAGAGAGAGAATCGGGAAGAGAGAAAGAAAGAAGAAGAAGAAGAAGAGAAAAGAGGGAAAGAGAAAAGGAGGAGAAAAGAAGAAGGAGAAATAGTTTTAAGGTAATGTGTATGTTTTAATATGTATAAATGTGGTTATTAGTTACGATTTTTGCTTGGATTGATTGTTAGGGTTTGAGGATGTTATTTGGATTTGATTGATGAATTAAGAGAGATGTTAAGGGTTGAATGTGTTGGGTAATGGTTTAATTAATTTGATTGTAGATGATTTTGAAGTTATTGATGTGTTTTGTTTAAGAAAATATTGAGAAAAATGGTGAAATAATGTTGAGAAATTTCGAAAATCCCTTGCTGGAATCTGGTCTGGAGGTTGAAGATGACGAAAATTCATTTTGGTCCTTTTGGTGAAAATTTCAGTTTAGTCCCTGAATTTTGGAAAATTACAATTTAGTCCTTGAACTTTGGAAAATTCCAGTTTGGTCCCTGGAGTAAAATTGGAGATTCTGGACAGAATTGAGGTTGAATTATGGACAAGATTTTAGTATAATTATGAATTTATGAAGTGTTCAATTTAGTCCTTCAATTTGATAAAATTACAATTTGACCCTAAAAATATAAGAAAATTTCAGAATGGTCCTTAGATGGAATATAAGTACTTCATATTGGTTTGATGGATAATTGAAGCTTATTGGATGAATTATTATTAATTTTATGAATTGTGTATTTGGAATTAGATTTCGAAAGAAATCTTTGTTTTAGGTTTTTGCGAAAAATAGATAGTTTGATTCAAAAACACATAGGATTATGAGATGAACTCTTAGATATGTTATAAAAGCTATTTTACATCTTTGAGTCATTTTTGAGCATATCTTCTTTTATATGTTCAGATAATCCCGATATTCTACCCGCGGGACATCAGTAAAGTTCAGTCAACATTCTACTTTTGAACCTTGATTTCTTTTGGGTCAGGTGAGTGGATAATATTTAATATGCATGAGTACTATTATAAATATTTGATTTGTTAGTATTTGGATTATGCTTCTTGATAATATATATATTGATTACGATTCTTGATACGATAAAGCATAATCAACTTGTTGAATATATGTTCTTGATATAAGCCAATGCTTGCTTGTGAATTGATAGCTCCTCATTTGATTGATGCCATGAGTTGAGCCTTGAGATATGAACATTTGTTTGATTATGATATATGAATACCTACGGTATGTCAGTCAGAATATCTATGCTAACAGGGTAGTGTTAGCCTTTGTGCACATCGTATCTGAAACCCTAGTTGGTCGGGGGAGTCACCAACCTGTGTGGACTGATCATCCCACAGTACGGAGCCTCATGCTCATTGCATTTTGATTTTCTGACGAGCTTTACCTATTAAATTCTTGTTATGACCTATTTGAGAAACTTCTTGTAAGAACTTCGAACCGATTTGATAATATACTTCTCTTTGTTGTATTATCTCGTATGTGTATATCAGATATTATCTACTCACTGAGTTGTTGAACTCACCCCCTCATTATTTATTATTTTTAGGCTTGTAGCTTGCTAGCAGGTCATTTTTGTCCTACTCTTGGAACCTGCTATTTTGGTTGTAATTGACATTTTGTTCATATGTCTAGTTAGTGCTCCACAATTATAACAGTATGTAATCAACTATTGTATAAAGACAGTTGAATTATGTTATAAAGTTTACTTTGATATTTCCGCTGCGTTGAACTCTGAATAAGAATATTAAGTTTGTGTGTAAGTTTGGGTTCGCATAGGTGTGGAACCTTGGAGGGGAACCATATCTATGTGCCGGTCACGGATCCGGGAATCAGGTCGTGACAAGATGCACCTGTATCTATAATCCAAGTGCTATTTTTAGTAATAACAGAATGTGCAAAATTTTTTTCGATGATACCTGGATGGACTATATTCGTTGTAGGGCGTACCTGATCCGTTTCAGTCAGATTTGCCACAGATATCCCAATATTTTTCCGAGGTTTTTTCTTGAAAACCCACTAATCCGGATAGCCAATAATTTCATAACATCGTTGTTTTGAATGCCTCATCTCACCACAATGGGAACACATCTCGTTAGAGCTGGAGCTGAAGTATCGTTGTTTGAGTGTTCTTCGTTGAGATGGGTGTTCTTCGTTGATATGGGTGTTTTGGTGGGTTGGTAAATGAAATTTCTGGGTTTCTAACAAGTAACCGTGAAAAAAAAAATTCAGCAATACGATTCAAAGGAAAAAATTCAAAATTCGCTCTGATACCATGTTAAAAGTATAAATTCGTATATTTCAGAGTTCTTTTTCCATTACAATTAAGAATGAACTTATAGAGTAATCACAAGACTAATTTAGCTAAAGATAAAAGCTACTTTATCCCTACTTTACATAATTTTCATATCTGGAAATTAACGGTCATATTTTAACGATCATATTTTAACGGCCATATTTTAACAAGTTTGGAGATTGGTAGGCTGCTGATAAAGAGTGTTTTATCCTTTCTCTAACATTCGAGACGCGTTTGTCAATATGCATGCACAACGTGGGGGAATGGGAGGGTTGGATTTGGGCTCTTAGTGGGAAGTTGGAAGAAGGGTTTGATTTGTTGGTGAACTATTGATTCTTGGCTGTGCTGAGAGAGTTTTGAGAATGGAAGTTCAATTAGCATTTGGTTACTTTCTGGGAAAAATATAGAGTTTTATTTTTGAAATTACAGAAAATGACTTATCCGGAAAATATATTACATGTCTTCAATCTCTATTTCTTTAACCAAACATGTTTTCGTCTCTTTTGTATGTATCCTGAAACACTAACCAAACGCAACCTAAGAATATGGGTTAAATGGATGGGCACTTAGGCTCTTGAAGCGTGTTGGATTGCGGGTAAAGCTCGATGATGTTTTGTTCTCTGTTTAATCTGCCTGTAGTCCAGGTGGGCTAGAATACAAGGGCGGCAACCTGTTTTTTCCTAGAAAGAAAAATGCTGTCTTACTCCAAAACCTGCTCATTATGCTGGCATGGTAGATCTGACAAGTTGGCGAGGAAATTTTGAGAAAGCTCTAGACTTTTAAAACAAAATGTCACTAGAGCCTTTAAGAGAATCTGGGGAGCTCTTCTTGCTGGTTGTGGATAAAAAGCCACGGGTCAGTTGAGGAGGCAGAATTTGCGGTAACATGGCTTAGCGCCTTATAACCAGAAGATAGGATCTGTCATGAGGTTTTGTTAGACTTGTATGCAGAGGAGGCAGATGGGAATGTGCTGCGAGGCTCAAAATGCTGGTAGATGACAAAATATTAATGAAGGGAACAGAATGCAGCTTGTAGTTGTAAATGATTGTCTACACGTTATTTCCAGTTCATCAATCTCAACAGGTAATCGGTCAGTTGATTTCATGTTTCGCACCCTAATGCATCAAATGGTTCATAATTGTCAAGGGATGACTGTTAAGTAGCTGTGTTTTTATACAACCTGATTGTTTAATTCATGTCGCTCAGATGCTGATATGTTAAATTTATGGTCATGAATTTTTGATTTGCAATCTTGGAAAGTTTTCTTCATTTGTGTTCATCATGAGAATTTCCAAATGTCCATGAAAATAATAGGGGTAAGCATAGGTGTTTTTTTTTACCCGAATTACGTGAATGCTCGCCCCTAGTTCAGTAGTCAGTTCTGAAACGAGATATACTGTAAATGTGTTGGAGAGACTGAATTTGAACTTTGACTTGAAGGCGCCTGCTGATCCACCTGAGCATGTGACAATTGAAAGAGGTTCTAATATATGGTGTTAGTCTTCCTGTGGAACAAAACTTAAAAAACCTACTTGCTACGTATCACACAGAATATACATCTGGTTGAAGTTGAAGAGTATGCAATAGACCAATGAAGTTAATTAAACCGTATGATGGGTAAGAAGACCTCTGGAAGTTCAGTGTTAGGCCACAAATGTAAAGTTTGAACCGTGTTAGGTGATAGTTTCACTCTACTCCCATGCTACAAAGTGGAGGTCATCTAAACTGTCATCTATAGCAATTTATGTAACTCATTTTTCATTGCTTCGAAACCGTTTGATTATGGGATTCATTTAAAACAGCTTTGGTAACTCGTTCATATTGAATTCCTTTGACAACTCGCCTATTTAGTGAACTACGTAACTTAATTACTTTAATGCAAATGTTGCATTAAAAGAACTTCGAAACTGCCACTGTTACTAATTCTTGCACCAAATGCAGCAGCAGGAGCATCTTCTTATGAAAGCACACGGTTTCTCTCTGTTGGACAAGCACATAGAGATGCAATCTCACACCAATACACACAAGGGGAGTACCTGTACACAGATGAAAAGAGGAATCCTTGAAGTATTTCTTGTTCATGCTAAAGGCATGAAGCACACAAATCTCATTGGTAACACTCTCTCTCCGAGCTATAGACCACATAAAGTGCGATGTTTGCTTGTGCATCTCGTTGAAGTTTTTGGCATATGCCTTCTTTCATTTTGACCTGATTTGACCCCATTAACATTTCAGTTTCACTTTGGTTATAGGTCCACCAGTCTATTATGTCGTCATAAAATGTGGATCTCACGTGCATAAAAGCAAAGCATCATCAGGTTCACACCCCGGCTTTCGATTTAATTACTAAGTTGATATCTTGAGCTCCTACGGCTAGTTTGTTCAGGTACCTTAGTAACTCAGTTTCATGACTCAGGCAAAGAAGAAAAAACTTGGTGGAATGAGAAATTCAGGTTTGACTTCCCGTTGACTGATTGGAAACAGCTGACCCATCTAAAATTCAGAATCATGGACCAGGAACTCTTCACTGACGGTGGATTTGTCGGTGAAACAATGTAACGTGTCATTCTAGCGCTTTTTTTTACAAGCTTAATATTGCATGATTTTTTGTTTTGTTTTACTTCTAATTCCACATGGAACAATATCTTTCGGAAATGGCTAAATCAAGTATCACATATATGATTTTCCTCCATTGAAGCTTCAAAGTGAATATCTGCATAAACTGTTAATGAAACTCTCATTCTGGGGAGTGATAGATAAAATTTGTAGGGGAAACTATGCCGGGGGGTTTTCTAACCTAAAATTTTTGGTAACGAGGAATCTCATCAAATAATATTTTCTCGTGGGTGTAGTGATATTGCAGCTACTTGTCTCAATCCACTGACCAGTTTGTCTTCTTATAGTTTTATTTTGATTTTGTTTTTAATTTACGTGTTATCTGTGATTTAGAATCTACCTTGGAGGAATAATAGATGAGGGGATTAACAGAGGAGTTCTGGAAATGATGCCAGCTCCATATAATGTGGTGCTTGAAGATGACACCTACAAAGGAGAGATAAAGATTGGGCTCAGATTCACTGCCAACGTAAGCAAACATTTTTATGTGACATCCTTTAGTTTCTATAGGAAGTATTGGTGGATTTCATCACTGAACTTGCGTAAAATCACCTTTTTTTGCAGACAGAAGTGCTCCCAGAGAGGACATTCCTTGCACAGGTGGATGAACCAAAACAACTGACATGCAGATCCATTATAAATATCTGGAAATTTTCATGGTGGAAGTTCTGGCTTTATCAAAACCAGAGGAATACTAAAAACAAGGTAGAGGAGGAATAAGATGGATCATAATCCTGAATTGTAGTCCAAGGAATAACTTAGTTGCGAAATGAGTAAGATGTATTGAACCTGTGGGATTTGGATCATATTTCAGCTATCAATTTGGGAAATGTTTCCCTGCTTGAAATGTATGCAGAAACTTATCAGATTCTGCTCCTCGTTGTAGTTGCAATATATTGAATTTACAAGTGAGCAACGTCAGGTTTTAAGGTTCTCTTTCCCTGTTATATATGTTGCCAGCCAATATCTTCTGAATAGGTAGTTTCTGTTAGTCGTTCGATTGGTGACAATGGGCAACAGGACCCAAGACAGGAGCTTGCATCAGTCCGATAGTCGATTTTGCCTGGGAACCCTATCCTTTTTTCTTCTTCTTTTTTCCCCCTTCTGGTAATGCTGTATGGACTGGTATGTCACTACTTGTTTTGCATCTTAAGAGTTCGTTCTTGCGTCTGCTTAATAAAGAAATATTTTACCTGATAAAATTGTTATTATATTTCCTTGCAATCCCCTTGACACGTTCATGGGCCAAATTCGAAGAACATGGAACACATTTGCAAATGGGATGCACGTCTGTCTCAGGAGTCAAGACCCATTTGAGAATTTTTGTGTTTAATCTAAATAATGTTACGAGGAAATGGGTTTCTTTTAAAATTGGTATGAGTTTTCCTTGGACTGATAGGGAGAGTTCTTCAATTATTTACAAAAGCCAACGTACTCCACATGTCTTCTAAGCTAACCCCCGACAAAGCTAACAGCTATTTCTTATTAAATTCTAACGTATTCAACCAAGAGCTGCATGTTACGTGTTTTTTTAAGAAATAATGTTCAGTTTAGCCCTCAATGTTTTGTGAAATATAATAAATTTATGATCAAACTCGAGTTAAAATTCCCAACAAGAACTTTTTTATTTTATTATGAAACCAAATTTTAACAAGTTTCATATATGAAAATGTGGTGATAATGAAATTAAACAAAGTTAAAACAAGACGAATCAACCTGTTTATCAAATAATAACGTTATATAATTTGAAAATGATAGATATGAATTAAATTAATAAAATAATACTCTAGCTGATATCTTAGAGTATCTTCAACCAAAAAGTTATTAGAAAAGCCAAAGATAAGATAAGATATTATCCTTTTAATATTTTTGTTTCACTTTACCATCTCCAATACAGGAGCTATAAGAAGAGCCAAAAAAGTTTTTTGTGTGTTTGAATTGCTATTTATGGATTTAGAGAAAAGAAAAGCCATATACATATTCCCATTAAAAGCACTGTGGAGAATCCAGTCTGCCATGAGTTCATGACAAATTTTTCATGGCCAAACCAAGACACACAAAGACATGGCTCAATTACTCACTCTCTTTGCTTGCTTGTCTCCTCGCTTCCATCTTCTACCAATACCTGGAGAACCGCAACATGCGACACAAATGAATTGGGGGTTATGGAAGCAAACAGATCAAGATGGCAAACCCAAGTCTCTTTTATGGTTGTTCGTAGATTGAACAGAATCTAATAAGAAAAATGACAAACACTGGAGGTGAAGAAGGAGGAGAGGAGTGGCTAACCCGACATGGCCAAATGAGAATGTAGATTTTTTGGTGTGTTGTGGTCCTTTTCAAAATGGATTCGTGCAAGTTCTTCAATGATTCTCGAGCCACAAATAGTCGCAGTGCTTATGCTTAGAAGTGAAGATAAAGATGAGAAGATGAAAATTCGACGCTTCATGAAAATCCTTGTGCTTAGACAAAAAAAAATAAAAAAATACACTATATTTAAAATAATATATAAAAAAATAGTTTTTTAAATGATTTTTGCTATTGAAATACATATAAATAAAAAAAATTTTGATCAATTTAACTCTCCAAAATTAATTTTACTACTGGAGTTACCCTTACATAATGCATCTCTTGTTCATTAAAATCTTCAGGATAAAATTTCTCAACAAACTTGCAAATTTCTCAAAATCTTCCTCCTCCTTCTAGCTTCCCTTCCCTTTTCTTTTTTAATTAAATGAACAAATTCTCTTGCTTGGTCATAGGATTTGTTTTTCTTACTATCGACATTTGAGAAATGGTTTATATTACCATAATTAAGAAACAAATGTCGGAACATAATCCTCTCTCCAAAAAACAACTATTCTCCATTTTCATCAAAATAAACAAGCGGAAATAATTTATAATTTTATTTCGCAATGAACTACGAGTTGGTGGGATACCTTTTCTTTTTTCTTTTCTTTTTCTGTCCACAAGGAATTTGGCTGGCATATATACTTGATCACTGGACGTGTAGTTTAATGGAATTCTTATAAAAGGAAATGCAATGTGCTCTTGATTGCCCATCTCTTATTAGTTTCCTTACATCAAAAGGTCTTAATTGCATTCTCAAAAATAAAAAAAATAAAAAAAGTATTCGTTGACCAGTAAGAAGCATCATAACGTGAATCAAATCATTAAAATGACTCAAAAATGATTCGTTGAATTTCTCTGATATTATTTATTTTGTATTCAGCAGCCCACGCCTGAAACCCTTAAATATTCATGTCCAGCTAAGATGCACTTTGCATGTTCTATCATCCTCATTCAACAAAAAGACCAACAATCTCCAGTGCTTTTACTATCCATTCTTGATTCTTTCTATGTGAAAAACAGAGTCATTTCTGCAACTCCCCGTTCTTGATGATCTCCTATCAGCAAACACGATCGAACGGCCGGTGTTTTTTTGTTTTCATCTTTCATGCATGATTCCAGGGTTATGAGTGCTTGTCTAAAGATAGTGTTTCTTTTGGAAAGAAAAGGCTACCAGAAATAAAGAGAGGAGAATCAGACGAAGGAGGGAACTGTTTCAAACGGTCATCAACAATATTCAGCTCACTAGCTAGCAAGTGTCGTCAACTATTACAAAATTCAAATCTGCCCTATTAAAGGTAAGTTTAAAGGAAAAGAATGTCATTAGACCGTTGCTTTTATAATATACCTGCCGTTGTCGAATTTTCAAATTTCTGTTGGTTCATTTCTAAAAAAAAAGAAGAAATTTATCAAAGACTGCCTTTAGTTACATGTGTCGCAGAAAATTCAGTGCATTATTGCATATCCTGATAACAATAACGACTTGTGATTGGTCCCCTTTTACTTTTTGTAGCAAGAAAGGAGAACAGTTCCTTTTCTTTTTTTCTTTGTAATCCTTTTTTCTTCTTCCCTCATACAAAAATTCTGCATTTTAAGCTAAATCCCGGGTGAAAGTATCGGATTTGAGTACTCCTAGATACCCACCGGTGGTTTTTGTTTTGTTGATGATCAAAAGAAGCCCTAAGATCTAGAGCTCACCAGCCAAATTTCTTACACTTTCATGATTATCTTGCAGATTTCTGAGCAAGTAGACCACAAGTTGTAATCTTTAAATGGATAATTCGTCGAATTTTGACGAGGTTTCGGATCCCGGTTATCAACCCTCGCCTTCTTCTTTAGATCGAAATGATCAATCAGCCGTGGAAACTCCAGGGTACTCAACAATGAGTAGTGATTCATTCATGTTCGGCAGGACTTATTCAGAGACATCGGCCTTTTCTGATCCCATAGATGATAACAGCTATTCAAGTGAGCCTTCTCCTTCTCATTTATCAGCAACCAAATCTGGAGCACAACATCAGGCTATGCTTGGAAGACTAGAAATGAAGCAACAGAAGCAAGTTGCGGATGACAAGTTGGATGATCAAGAATCTGTTCGCTTGGGTGGGGTTACATAAGATAATTTGTCTTTTTTTCTGAAAAAATTGTTAATGTGATGAGTAAGATGGTAACACAAATTTTGCATAATTTTAGCAGAACTTGAGATGATGAAAGAAAGATTTTCAAAGCTTTTGCTCGGTGAAGACATGTCAGGAAGTGGCAAAGGTGTCTGCACAGCTGTTACTATATCAAACTCCGTAACAAATCTCTACGGTATGCATAATTCGAACACATCAACTTGATTTATTAAAAAAATAGCATTGTTCTGTCTTCCTGTTATCCAGTTCTCTATCATCGCTTATCTTTGATACCTTCTTCAGCAACTGTGTTCGGGCAAAGTTTGAGATTAGAGCCATTGAAACCTGAGAAGAAATTGATGTGGAAGAGAGAAATGAATTGCCTTCTTTCTATATGTGATTACATAGTAGAATTTATCCCCAAGTCTCAGATTTTACGAGATGGAACAGCTCTTGAGGTGAAGTCTTGTAAGCTATCAACCAAATTTCAAACAAGCTTTTGAATTATCCTATTTCTAACATGATTGACTGGCCTTTCAGGTGATGGAAAGTAGACCAAGGTTAGATATTTACATCAACCTGCCAGCATTAAGAAAGCTTGACGCAATGCTCATGGTAAGGAAAGCATTCATTTGCAGGAACTTAGTTAGAACTGCTCTGTTTTCATTACAGCGTCATATATATAAGTTCGTTATAACTTGGGTTTTGATTGACAGGAAGTACTGGATAGTTTCCAAGATGCAGAATTTTGGTATGCAGAACAAGGAAGCATGTCATCGAATTCAACTCGTTCAGGCTCGTTTCGAAGAGTTATTACTCAGCGTAAAGAGGACAAATGGTGGGTGCCGGTCCCATGTGTTCCCTCTAGTGGCCTCTCTGAGGAGTCGAGGAAGCACTTGCGACACAAACGTGACTGTGCATATCAAATTCACAAAGCTTCCATGGCCATTAACAGTAGCATCCTTGCTGAGATGGAAATTCCAGACACATACATAGCATCTCTTCCAAAGGTTGGCCTCCTTGCTGTTCAAATCACCTTTACAAGAATGTAGTGGTTTCTAAATTTCTAAGCCTGAGAGTAATGATATCCAGGTTCCATTTTCTAAAAGCACTATGAAATTTTATGGAATAGCTAAGGCATGTTCTATCGAGTTTCTTGATATTGACAGTATGTTATATCAAAATGTTTTTCTTTCAGAGCGGAAGAGCGAGCCTGGGGGACACAATTTACCGCAACCTGTATACAGCGGACAAATTCTCCCCGGGCAATCTTCTTGACTGTCTCAACTTAGCATCTGAACATGAAGCACTTGAGCTGGCAGACCGAGTTGAAGCTTCAATGTACACGTGGAGACGGAAAGCATGCTTAAGCCATTCGAAATCCTCTTGGAACATGGTGAAAGATCTCATGTCTGACATTGATCGAACGGATAAAAACCATATTCTAGCAGAAAGAGCCGAGACCTTGCTATTTTGCCTGAAGCAGAGGTACCCTGAACTTTCACAAACATCCTTGGACACTTGCAAAATCCAGTACAATCAGGTAAGTTGTGCGATCATTAACTCACTGCACAATATCAAATTTATTTATTTATTCAAAAGAGGTAAATGGAAAGATAAATATTGCAGGATGTGGGACAAGCAATCCTAGAGAGCTACTCAAGAGTTTTAGAAGGCTTAGCATTCAACATTGTTGCTTGGATCGAAGATGTTCTTTGCGAAGATAAATCTGTTAGAAGCCAAGAAGAATAGGAACCACAAGAGTTCAAACATCAGTGATAGATGACATATCTTAATCAAGGTGCTCCCTCTCGGATCACTGTCCAACTTTCTGTAATGCGTAAGCCCTGTGAGGTATCTAGGAAATTTCATTTTCTTCTGTGTGAAACAAGTTGAAGGCAGTAATTCTTACGTAGGAAACATTTTCTGCATAGGTGGAGATCTTTTGAGCAAGATTGTACATTCTGCATCTAGATATTCTAATTTCCTCATGAATTTTTGTTATCGCGCGATTCAGTTTCAATCCACAGTTCTTTCCCCACATACAAAATTGAACTAGAAAGAAGAGAACTTTTTCAAACATCAATTGATATTCAATCTGCGGAGATAAGTAGAACAACAGAGGATAAGGAAAGCATGAGCAATCAAAGCCAAATTGTTGCCTCATCATGTATCCATTAGCGGTCACTTGTCAGCAATTCACGCAACTCTCATACTTCTTCCATTAGTGATATCAGCAAAAGATTCCAAAAAAATCCGTGGAAATGATAGTGGGTTACCACTACTATGTTTTAAACATCAGTCATTGAATCACTCGAGTATTAAAGGTAGCAAGGGTCGTTTTCTTGCAGCAGAAGAAGATCCCAAAGCATCAATTTTGGATTTGCATTTGTTATGGTCCCCTTTGTTTTCCCCAAACACTTCTTTAGTGCTTCAGCTCCATCACGAGACAGTTTCTTCCTTGTGCCATCATTAGCTCCAGCATTATCACCACCACCTCTCTCTCCCTACTCATTATCCATTGTACCTGAATAACCCTTCACGTTCCGCTTAAAAATTCATCGAGATAAGAATTTTTTTAAAAAAAAAAATACGCATCTAACTACTCCGCTATTCATCTTTCTCCTCCTCAGCTCATCTGTCGCCACACTTTATCAAGATATATAATAAATTCTTATGAAATTAAAAAAAATATATATTTTAAATTAAATTATTTTTGAGATTTTTATATGATGATATTAAAAATAATTTTTAAAAAATAAAAAAATAGTATTTTAATATATTTTTAAATAAAAAATATTTTTAAAAATAATTACATCTATACTTCCAAATAGACACATAATTTATTTAATATTATAATTATAGCTGGTTTTTAAAATATTTTTTATTTATAAATATATTAAAATAATATTTCATTATTATTACTCAAAATTTATTTTTATATCATCCCATCAAAATAATTTTAAAAAATAATTTAAAATAAAAAAAAAATAATGGTGATCAATGATCACCAACCCCTTTTTTCTTTCGTGGCTCATAGATAATATAATTAGCTAGCCCGTTAGAAGGTAGAGTTATTTTTACATTGAAAACAAATATATGTATAAACGTAATTAACGTGTTTTTTACTGGTAAGAAAAAAATCAATTGTAAAATTAAAATTTAATGTATACTTTAAATATAATAAAAAAAAAATGGTTTAGAAGGTTTTAATTATCTTACATTAAAAATTTAAATTATTTGTTTGCCATAATATTTATTTTTTATACAATATTATATAATTATTCAAAAACTTACCTAACTAAAAAAAATATTATGTGATTATATTTAAAGTAATGAATAATAACATACTCGCACATTATCTTTGGAATTTTTTGACAGTGACATTAAATCCAACCCAGCAAATCCACTTTAAAACCTTTCAATCTGATTTTTGACTCGAATTATTCAGACAACGAGTGAAATCTAATATGATTTAAAAAAAAAAAAATCAAGATGAAATCTTTACTAAAAACATATTAAATCAACTTATTTTAAGCTATCAAAACATCCATAATTGACACTTACAAATAAATAATAATTATTACCCTTCTCTCAAATATTATTTACTAAAAAAACAAACGACAGTTTTCAATATTCACCTGCTAGAAGTATAAATCTTCTTAAGACATGATAACATCGTAGAAAGAATCACTTTAATGTAAGGAAAGAGGAAAGCGCGTGGGGGAGTCCTTTAAGCCAGGCTGCTAAAGTAGAAAAGGGGACAGCTCATTTTTCTTCCATTAAAGCTGCCAAGAAAACAAATAGATAGCAGAATTAACAGAAGGAAGTTTCGATACTTTCTTCCCCATTAAGGCACATGCGGTTAATAGCAATGCTCTAAGAATAATATGCTAATCTTATTAAAAATAAAATATATATTCCAAAATCAAAATCACCCCGAACAATCCCAACCGTTAGATACCCAAACGACAGGAAAATGAGTAGAAATACTGTAACGCTCTATTGTTGAAGTAAACTTGGGTAGAACTCAGGCCTGAAATAATGAAAGAATCGCACTCTGAACAAGGAGATGAACTCCACAATATAATCATACACATCAGTCATCGATCCCGCCGTACAGCAAAGAAAGAGCTCGATGGATATGATCAATTACCATTCAAAGCATTTAAAATTTCACTCGACTTTTTAAACCTAAAAACCAGACAAAATTCTTTTGGAGACATTGTAGAAGCACTTCCCTGGGAGATCAACAATTTTAAGAGTATCAGTTCACGTGCATTAGCACCCAAAAATAGTTGGACCATGGATGTTGCGGAGAGCAAAAACAATCCAATAAATAACCACCTCACAAAACAGTAGCAAGCATTACAAGCTCCAACATAACATGAAAAACATGGGCTCCAAGTCCAAGGTTTCTGTGCTACGCAAGAGGGAATGACTACATGGCAGTAAATTCTCCTGCTAAACACTTGCACATGAGAAAAAACACAAACTCCAGTAGTCCCACCTACATTTGGAACAGCATAACATAGCACCAGCTGATGGCGAATAGTTCAGTCACACAAATGGAAAAAAAAAATACATCTCTATAACGGTAGAGCTGATACTCCAGCAAATAAATACAGACACACACACACACACACACATATATAAACATTGGTATAATAATCAGCAACAGAACAACGAAACTATCCATCTCATTGAGGTAAACAGCAAATATATATCAATCAACAACAACACACCCTCCAATTTTAGATCCTACTTTAAATTCAGAGAACAATTCATGATCTCCGTCAGGAAAGAAAAACAATAAGGTGAATTGTGCATAAGAATCCAAAGCCTGATCCAGAAACGTCCTGACCCAATATGCATGGTGGACTTCAACAAAAAATAAAAACTGGTTTCAAAAAAATGAACTGCAGTCTTTTAAAAACTCAAGTAAATAAATATACTAACAGCACATAGCATGCAAAGTAGTGATAAACAAGGTACTCAAGCATAAACAAGGGAGCAGGGAAGAGAGGGAGGAGCAACAATAGTTTGATGCATACGAAAAGCTATGGGTCATTCTTGAGGGTAATTTACCCTGATCAATTGGCAAAGTGAAAACAATTATCTCTATATACAACAATCCTCTAAACTGCACCTGGAGAACACAGTCAAGATTGTGGGTGATCAAAAGGTTAGTAGTTGTGCGGCCCAAGACCTGATGGGGCAGGCTGTGCAGGAGCATTATCACTTTTCACTATTTCCACAAGCACATCAAAAAAATCTATCTTTGCCATGAGAGGCAGGGATGAGGTGGAATCTTGACGCTAATTCTCTGTGATTAGAGAATTCATTAAATTACCTGTTGATGGGAATTGCGCACTCCAATACCAAAATCAAGAATGAAGTTAATATCAGCTGTCATCATCCACAGCCCCAATGTAGGTGAGGTCTGACCGCCTCACCCTAACAGCCCCTTTGAGCCAGCTGGAAGCTCGAAGATTAGCACGGTCAACACTGCCAATCACAGATATGTTGCTTGAAGATGGGCCTGACCCAGTACCATCTTCCAACAATGTCCATGGATCAATCTCCATATCAACATCCTGTTGCACTGGCAGCAAAACTGGCAGTGGCTTAGATTTTGTTGATATGTTATTTGCAGGGCGTGCCAAAGGAGCTGGATTTTTCAGAGCATTGCTTCCATTGTGAAACCCTGAGATTGCAATGCTGGGTTGAAGTGAAACAACAGCAGCTGTGGGGACAGGTGGTGGTTGGCAAGAGACGTAACATCGGACAGAAGGCAATAGAATTGGCATTGCAGATTGGATACGCAGTTGAATCATGCCAGGAAGCTGCATCCGATCTAAATCATTCTGCATTCACAGAAAATATATATGATTATCTTCATATAACCCATAGACAAAAATAAAATAAAATAAAATAAAAATTATAGTTATTTTCAAATCTTTTTATTTGATTTCAATAAAACATGAGATGTTTAGGCCAAAAATCCAACATTAACATGGATATGCTGGTGAGAAACAATGATCCTTTATTTGTTTTGTTTTTCCTTTAACAAGCAAGTAACTAGAAACAGTGGTCAAATTGAAGTATTTTGCAAGGATGAAAAGAAAAGGTAGACCAAATGATGTGAGCTGAAGTGAATGGAAATTATCCACTATTAAGAACCTTTGAATTTAGCCCAAAACTGATAAAGAGAGATTGGGGATCCACGTGAACTACCCCGACCATTTTGGGACAGATACTTGATTCAGTTTTGTGGGTTGAAGATAGTGAAAGGGGAATGAAATAGAAATTGGTTGAAGATTCTGGAGAAAAGAAAAAAAATAAAGGTTTTTCACCAGTTTTAAAAAAAATTTCAGCCTCAATAAATAATGGAAATCCTTAACGAGTAAATTAAGATATCATTATATCATTAACAGAAGAAAGATATTGCATCAACAATTTTATGGGATACTCAAATCGAAGGGCATCTCAAACTCCTATAAATGCAGAATCAAACACCTCTACTGTTATCGATTTTGAATGTGCATTTGTAATCACTTGAAATAACTAAGAAAAAGTAGAGTGTGATCTTAATAATGGCATTGCAAATGAGTTTTGCTTTTTCCTCCTTTGGTTTTGACAAGTATATGAATTGAGTTCATGTTGGTCAATTAGATTGTTCCCTTAAACCCAGCATGAAACTTGACGGTCAAGTAAGATTTCACAGGTTAACTCAAAGACCTTGTACTCTAACAGTGGTTCCCCCACTAATGTAAAGATAGGTCATGGGTTTGTGCGGCGAGAAACAGGATTTTTAAACAAACATGAAATAAAGTGAGAGCCAGGTAGTCTACTTGGGTCACCTTCCTGCCTGATTACATTTGACCAGTATCAAGCTACCTGATTTGGATTCCCTCTATAATTGAGATTTTCCAGGTCATCTTTTTATGGCTGGGAATATGAGGGGAAAAAATGCCACCTAGATATCCAATGAAATTCAATATTTCATCCAATATCACATGGGGGTTTAGTCTCAAATAGAGTGCCCACATTTACAAGTAGCTACCATTAAAAGCCATAATTGACACTACCAAAACAATCAATGAAAACACAGGTTTCAGAAAACAAACCAGCAAACTCTCCAACTCACGATCAAATCCAGCAGAGTCCATGGTTTCATTGACCATCTTGGTGCTGGAAGCAGATCTTGACTTCAGCCAGCTTGGCCGAGAGCTGCTTAACAACACATGCAGGACCAACAGTAACCAATCAAAGAGACTTCCACCAGATAAATCTGCAGAAGCTGTTTCCAATGGCAACTCCAATTCCCTCTTGGACTGGAAGCTTTGTAAGGGATAGAAAGATAGCTCTGCATCTTCATGCACAACCCTACTACCAAGAAGACGAAGTATGACAGAGGCAAGCATGTGCCTCATGTTCCGCCCAGATGGCTCCCTGACAAGTCCAAAAAATGGAAATAATACAGTTGAGACTCTGTTTTGGCAGTTTACTACACTTGCATAGAAATCTATGGATAATCATTACCAAAGTCAATTTATCTTCATCAAGGAATTATTTCATTGAACATGTATGAATTTGCCACGTGAGAAAGAGATGAAAGGACTGACACAGCATGTGTTGAAATCATTCTCATGGGTACCAATACAGAGAAAGCAAGTGTCTGCTTGATGCTTGATATACAAAAGCACAAATAGATGCGGACATAATGATACATGTAAAATTTGTCATGGCCCTAAGAAGAAACTGGTATATCATCCCACCTTTACACTGGATTATACATTACTTCCAGCATCCTCACATAAATGTGAAAGAAACTTATAAAATTGTGTGTGAGCCAGCTGAGCCAAAAAGGGCAGCTCAGGATGTCAACTTCACATAAAGGTTGACCTTTAGCTACATGCAGTACAAAGAATATGCTCAAACAATTATTTCATCAACCAGCAAAAAGACGGGATATCTTGAGCCACTGATGAGAGAACAGAGTGAAAGAACAATTGAAAGGAAAAATAAATGCACAGATAATGTCTTGATGACAAGTACCAAGAAAGACAAGTTTAAGAAAAAGAAAATATCTATTCTTACCCATTTGTGCATATGGTTGGAAGCAACCTTAACAATAACTGCAACCGTAGTGCCATAGAAGCCCGCAGGGCAGCAGGAGAGGGGAGAGTAGAATCTGCAGTTGCTGTGACTCGTCTCAATAATCCAGGACTCCCTCCTCTTATACCTTTACGATTGTTATTTTTATTTGCAGCACCTTCCAGTCCAGAAGATGATGTTCCTGTTTGCTTACTTGTACCATGAGCGACTGGATTTATTTGTTGCTCAATATTATTCAATTGCTTGATCAAATCCATTGCGAATGTATTGCGGGAGTCATCAGAACCTTGATCTATGCAGGGAAGAACCAGTTCAATTAGTGCCCTTTCGGTCACATTTTGCTGGAAGAGACTAGAGCCTTCATGCTCGAACAATGAGAAGGGCCCTTTTCCAGACCTTTTTGTCTCCATGCCTTCTTCAACAACCTCTCCTTCTTCAAGAGAGGGAACCTCAAACTTCTTTTTATCTCCTCTGTCCATCACTCGATCAAAACCATTACTGGACCAGCCCCAAGGTTTCCAAAAGTGAGCTTTAGTTGAAAGACCTTTACTCTCAGCAATATTAATAAGCCGTTGTCTGATAGTTTTCCGTCCAAAGAGAACATCGTGGCCTCCCAAGAACCATTTAACCTGCAATAGCATTGAATCCTCTAGAGACATCCCAAAAAGATGAACCAGCTCTGAGAAAAGTGGTGCAGCATCAGGTCTGACCAATAACCTTGTAAGAATGATTTCAATGAAATTGTTTTCATTTTCAGAAGCAGCTGCTTTTTCAGGATCAGGAGAGGAAGAGCGGATTGCATCTGCTAGGGACATGTCATGGGCCTCAAGTTTTTCAATCAGGGCCTGTTCATTCAAAAGCAACCTGAGTTCAACCCACTGCCAATGGAATTTTGCAGGCTGCAGTGCATCCAATACATTTACAAGCTTATCTAGAAGCTTTGTTTCACTCTCTGCATGTTGAACCTTAGATCCACCATGTCCAGAAACACGATTGCCATCATCCTGTGTGATTACAGAGAGTGGTAATTTACAGTCAATAATAGCATTTAAAAAAAGCCTTCCTCGCAGCGGAACAAAGGCCTTGGACTTGAAACGCACATCCAAATTAGTTAAATCTAGCATGGAAGCAAACCCTGCATCAACAGAATCTTCAGCCATAAGTTCATATAAACCTTGACTATCTCTTAAACACACATCCCGAAAAGGCAGGTGCTTTATGGCATCACCAATTGCCATTGTCAAAGAGCCATTAAATTGATGGATGTCTTCACGGGTTGCAATGAATGGTCTCCAAATAACGAAGGCAAATATAGAATAAGCAGGTGGAAAAACTAAGCTAAGAGGGAGCAATCGCTGCATCCTTGAAAGAGCAACTATAGATGGTTCACCCAAGAGCTCAACAATCAGACCATCAGATACAGTTCTGCAGTTCCCAACAAGTAGCCTAAACCAATGCACATAAACTTCAATCGAGTTATCCATCTTCAAAACCACAAATGATCGAGCATTACCATTTGAATTGGATTTCATACTTTTTATATACTGAATTACATCCAACCCTTCCTTTAATCGGAGGACAGTCACCATTCTCTCCAGGGTAGTGACACCCTGGATAATAGATCCAACAAGAAGTGCAGAAATTGCAACAACAATTTTTGTTCCTTTTCCGATTGCTTTTGCAGAGTTGTTCAAGATCTCGCTAGAGATATTCCCGCTGGAATCATGGGATTCAGGGGACATTTGAAATGGGCTTCGAGAAGCCTTTCCTGGAGCAAAAGCTGTAGCAAGAGCAGAGGAGGCTTCTGTTGCAAGAGCAACCTCAAAAACCCGGCTCTGACGCTCCCCAAGAGCTTCCTTAAGCAGACACAGGCAAATTATGTGGATGCGCAAAATGAGCCTAGCAAGTTTTAGCGAACCTGTCGCAGCTGAAGCATTTGAATAATTACTGCCTATAGAAAAATCAGGCACTTTTGCTATGGTTGGTCCAACATTATTGACAATGGCAGAAACAGCAGAAGACACCAAAGACGGGTCACCTTCTTGAGCTGCACCACCAGTCTGCCTCATGCAGTCCATTAGTCCCATAATTATTTGTTGAGCTATCTGATATGCATCATCAGATTTTTCCATGCCAGGACTTTTCGCAGTACCAGAACCTAAGAGTTTTCTCTCTTTGCCAAAGTAATGAAAAGCATCTTCAATATTTCTTTGGACTACATCTCTCATGCTCATACCCACTCTGGATAATCGACTTCCACTTATCTTCTGACGAAAAAAATCATCAAGATCAACACCTGCTGGAACTCCAAGTGGATATCCAAACTCTGCATCCAGTGATCGTCCAGATTCAAGTTCAGAAAAAAGCCTCTTATCACATGTTGCCTTGAAACTCTTCTCCCATTCTAAAACACTTGGCATATTGCCATATTTCTTCAAAAGATGCCGGGAATAAATTAAGGCTGCTGAACTTGAAATTCTCTCATTAGATGCCAGTAGTGCCGCAACACGGGGCATTGTGGATGACAGGACTTCAGGAATAAGATCTGTTGCAATAATTATGTTCTCGTACCTGAAGAAATTGAATGCAATGAACATAAAAAAATACCAAGTTACTTCTTTTTTACACACAAGTAAGATTTTATTAGAAAGATGGAGAACAATAATAAACAAATGGAGAATAAAACATCCAATAACAAAAAGAAACAACAAAATAAAAATTGTTTCACAAAAGGGTGCAGGAACCACTAATTTACAAGCCAATCTACGGAGAAAACTAAGGAGGGAACATGCATGTGCAAACAGTACTCTTTTTACAAGAATATACAGATGATTCAGCAAGCATGTGCGGGATGCAGGTACAGTACTACATAAAAATAGAGTGAAGAAAAACAATATACAAACATAACTTCTTCGGTAATGATTCCAGAGAGATTTCCCCATATAACTAATGGAATAAATCATTGGAGAACTCTGCAAGTCTTTATTCCAGTAAAAGAGTTTGGCCATAGCATACTTTAAACAGCGCAACACTAGTATAAATATGAAAACGCTACAAGCTCAAATCTCAACTGCAGAGGTGAGGAAGGTGTGCCATGACATGGAAACAAAATACAAGGATCCTAAAATAACATTCTAGCAGCAAATAGCAAATGAATATAGATTGACAGGTATAAAGATACAGAAGACGAATGTTAAAGATCTTACTGGCTTTCAAGCAAAACCAGAAGACAACATACACAAAGCAGTAGGAACTATATCTTTTAAACAAAGCAGCAAATAGCTAAACAATAATAAAAGAGTAATTTATTTATGAGCCCCTGAGGTTTTATGCTGTTGAACTTTTTCTTCGACTTCTAAAACCAACATCATAGTTTTGTTTAAAGCATATCTAGCAAGAAATTAAAGGGTAAGAGTAGAGTAAAGCTTCGTCACATGAAAACAATTGTCAAGAACTAGTATATTGGTTTTAGAAACAAGGAACCAACGGTAAAACACTACTAGAGTCCAAAGAGCTAAAAAAGAAATTACTCTAACAAAAACTGGAATGTATTTTATCAAGATTATTGAGCAATTAAACAGAGACATCTGCAATATATTTTATCAAGATTATTAAGCAATAAGCACTTGATGAATATTAAGATGCCGCGTACAACAAACTGGAACCCTGTAACTATGTAAATTTTGCAAGTCTCACCTTCGGAGAGAAGAGAACAAAAATGCCTCGCCCACTTCACATGCAAGGTTTTCCACATTTCTTTGCGGTATAGTAATACTTCTCCCACTCTGGAAAGTAGAATTAGGGCTGCTAAGGACCTTTGGCAACAGCCAGAGCAGTAACTTTACTGTGGAAACTAAATCACTACAAATATCCATCAAATACAGTATAGCAGACAGCTCATCCTCACCAAGCTTCCATCTGATGGAGCTCCTATCATCGACATTAACAAAAGATCTATTAAATTGGCTGGCCTTGACCCCATTCTTTTCAGTCTCCTCAACAAGCTTCCTAACAACAGTTACCAACCACACTGTAATTGTCCTCTTCTCTACAGGACGCAGTTGCTTTAAGGATTTACCAATTAAAACAATATCTCCACCACGCATTGTTCTAATTCCATCCATTGGCTTGAGAATATCACCTTCTATTCCTGTTCTGTGATGAGGGCAGCTTACCTTATTTTCACAAACATGACTTGTAGAAGCTCCCTGGCTACCCTCAATCCTAGCTGCTGCTAAATGAGCCAGGCTTAGCATTTTACGCACAACCTTTTGCCTACCTTTAGAGACCTGCTTGGATGACTTTGGTGGTTGATCAACCATAGAGGAATCTGAGGATTTAGCCCCCCTCCGTACCCACCAGGTATCTTCATCATCTGATGTAGGAGATTGCCCCTGAAGACATGAGTTCCTTTCCTCACTTAACTTTTGTCTCTTTGCATTTCTACAGTCTTCACAACCAGGTGTTTCTACTATAGCCATTTTGCTGCATATTGACTCGGCAGGCCTCTTAACACTCCCTTGAGATTCATCCTCTCCTGTCTCTGAAGATGTAGAGCATGTTGGGAGTTGCAATAGTGCTGATATGGAATCCTTCAAATTTTCAATGTCCATTTCAGTTTTCACTTTTGAAGAAGGCTGAGGATGGATATTTTTCCGCTGCTCAAAGGAAGATGGGGAAGCATCATCCTTTACAGCAATAGGTGGATGAAGCCTGAGCGTCTTCACTGATATATTTGATTTAACTGAATTTTGATATTGTTCACAAAGAAGCCCGCGAAGGAGAAGGCGACGTTCATTTGAATAAATATGCATTGCCTCCAGAAGTTCTGACCCTTCAGCAACCCTTGCTTCTTTCAAAATATCATGGACAAAGAGCGCAGGTAGTTGTTTCAAGACTCGGTAGTGTCTCTTTCGTCTGTGAAGATCAGGTGCAGGACTGCTTGTATCGGTTATTCCACTAATTATCAACTGCCTCACATACGCCTGGGGGGAAAAAATCCCAGAACGTGTAAGTTCCACAATAAGCAGCTGAAGACGCTTCAAACCCTCCCCGTTGTACACTTCATGTTGATCAATCCAGCACACTATGATATCATGTAAAGGACCTGGACTTTCAAATATATCTGACGTATCAGTAACTTTTCTATTCACTGATTTGGAGTAGTTTTTAATTCCATGTCCTTTTCCCATAGGGAGACTGCCAAAATAATTAGGCTCATTGGAACCTTTTGCGAGGCTATTGACTCCAGGGGATTTCTCATTCTTCCATCCAGATGGACTTTGCAGATCTTGTATCTTTAACTTAAAAAGCCGGTTAACAATATAAACCTGAGAAAAATCCTTTCTGCCTGTAAATTTCAGTTCACGAGGTGGGGCACTCCGAAAATCTCTATAATCACATGTTGCCCACTCACAAAGCAAAAATACAGAGCGAACAAGTGACAAGCTCACGCCCCTCAGCCGCTTCAAAGACAACCTTAGACATGGATTGACTTCTTCTATCCAGCCTTCATCAACAGCTCCCTCACAAAAATTTTCAAAAAGATAACTATACGCCTCTGTGATGTCCCCCAGTGAAAGAGCTTTATCCAAAGCTCGTAAAGCTTTAGCCACACTATGAAATGGATAGCCAGAGCTAGCAGCCTTCACAAGGTTATCTGCACGCTTCTGAATGAGTGCAACAACCCGACCAAAGGACAAAGATTGATATTGAGCATTGAGCCCCTTACTTCTGAAAACACCAGCAACTTCAGCTGAATTATCTGTCGTCTTTCTTGCATCCTCAGATGCCTTTGATACAAATTCTCCTTCATTTACTGCATAAGACACTACAATTGGAGGTAAAGGAAAACAATCCAGAGTGACAAATGTATCCGGTACAGCTAATATCAAATACCGAAGCATCTCATTTAAAGCAGAAGTTGTATAGGCCCGCCGAGAATTATCTTCCAGATCTGAACCTCCTGGAGAAGGTTTGTGAATGAAATGAACTGCAATCCCCACAAGAGTACGCACATATGATTGAGAAAGAACAACAGTTTCTAAAACACCATATATGATTGGCAGCAGCAACTGCAAAATCTCAAGCAAGTCCTTTTCCTGCACTAGCGCACAAAACCCGCCAAAAGCCATGAAACCCAATTGAGTGCTAGTAATCTTAACATGAGAAGCATAAAATTTATCTTGTACATTGGAAGAAGTACAAAAAGGAGATGGTTAAGCTTATACCTGTAGTTGACTAAGAACCCAATCAATGATTACTGAAGGAAGAAGCAGCCCTTCTGCATGGTGCCAGTGCAAGAGCCGAGCCATGTACCACCACTTAAAATGTAGGGAAGGCTCCTCGCCATCAATGACAGCTGATGCTGGTTCACTGCTGTGCTGAACTGGGCCAGTATAAAGCATTTGTTGTGATCTATCTCTGCTGTGTGGAGCAGAATGAGGATTGTTTCTAGATAAATATTCATCCAGGAGGGACTGCAAGTAATCAACAACATCTTTTGTCCAGAGCTCTGTGCGGGACAACTGAGTTTTGTCAGATGTCCCGGAAGAAATGCTGGTAGAACTTGGTCGCACCTACAAAAGATGGCCATAATCTGCTATTGAAAATAGTGAAATAAGCAAGTACATCCATGTGCTAGTCCTAGTGTTCAAGAAGCTCCACCTGATTAAGATAAGTTACTTTAATAAACCAAGTGGCTCGTAATAATGGCACATTGTTCCTGATAAGAACTTCCAAAAGTGATCTCTTCTTATATCCATGTGGCGCATGATCGGCCAAAGAACACAATCTTTTATGGGGCTGTGATAAACCCTGGTATAAAGAACAAATAAAAAAGAGTTGCATGGAAGGCAATAAGAGTGGAAGACTGTTTATCAGATTAAATTCTCAATCATGTGGTAATATGCAAACACAATAGGCAGTTTCCAAGGTTCCATGCAGAAAAATTTGCTCATATGGTGCTCCTATCAATTTATTTCAGTAACACCTGCCTACAGAGCTCCAAAATTTTATTTGACACCAAATATTTTTTTCATGGATACAACTGAACAGTACGTATCAGTTATGAGAAAATTGAGAGCTAATGAAAATTTATAGTTGAATCAGCACAAAAATGGGAATGGAAATACAAAAGGCGCTCCATGTTCATATGTAGACAATTTTACCTATGCACATATAAAATCTCCTTTGGAGACATTGACAAGCATATACTATGTTAATTGTAGACTTCATATGCTGCATCCAATTACTGTAGCTTATTCCAATTATAAGTAATAGAATATATGACAAAACATCACAGCCACCACACACCGCTTTACAGAATAAAGTATGTCAGAGATTGATGCTACATGGAAATTTTATAACAATATTTCAACCTTGTTCCTCAATTAAGTCATGATGCGTTATCTTCCATATATAAAAAACAACTCAATGGTCACAACTTTAAGCATATATAGTTAGAAATGACAAGCATGTTACTGGTACATAGTTTTTTGTACCTACCAAGATAAAATGAAGCCAGTTTTTTTCCCTCAAAATTTAAACATAAAGCACCACCCTCCCTCCCACGATTGAACGTGTATCACAACCAAGTAGGTTTACGAATGGCATGCATCACAGTTCCTCTAGGCATCCACATGGTCTTTACTTAAAAGCACTCCCCTCCTTCCCACAATTCAACGGGTATCACAACCAAGTAGGTTTAGGAATGACATGCATCACAATTCCTCTAAGCATCGACATGGGCTTTAAGGAATGCAAACAAATCGGTCCAATGACCAGGCAGATTTGCGATATGGAATTTTACAACCAAATATTAATATATAAGTCTACCAAACAGGATTGGGAAATAGAGGTGAGATACTATCAGTTGATCATAGCAGGCACATTTTGTTTTAGAGAACTTGGAAAACATATTATACCTCAATCCATTTCTTCTTTAAGTCCTCATCACATGGTCTTAGTTCAGGAAATACACCTGGCTTAGTTAATAATGGACCAGAAAGAGGCACGCCATATACTTGACCAGCCTGTAATGATGAGCATAGATGTTCAGGCTTGGTGATGAAATTGTAAAAGAACACGGGTTCAAATACATGCAGGGGATCAGCATATATGGGAGTGAGATAGAGCATTCACATCAGAAAAAACTGTCATAAATGCGATATATGATTAGAAAGGGAAAGGGCATACCTTGCGCTTTTGGGCTCGAGACTCATTAATGGCTCTCAGACATTTTCTGATAGCCTGAAAGAGTAAAGCTACACTATCAGTAACTTCTAATCACCTTCATGAGAGAGTCGCTTTCATGTGTGAACAGAAAGTGAAACAAACATCATAGCTTCCAATAGAAATTAAAAATTTAAAAACCATAGCGTCCAAATAGAAGTGACTGACCTCTTTGCATTTTTTGACAACAGGACTGGTAAAATTTTGAACCTGAGTATGTGAGATTTCTCTGCCTTCCTGAGAATTCAAAAATAAAAAATAAAAAGATTATCGATATCAAGGCTTGGAAATATTTGCATGCTATCAAGACCTAATTTTGACGAGTACATATTAGCAACCAAGTTCTTATAATTCAAATTACTCAATGTGATTAAATATAATTTCCTCTAGCAAGTTTGAGTTTGAGATAGAGATTGTGTGAGCAGTGTGAGCAGAGATAACACATAAGCTTAAAAAGGAATTTGCATTCTTTTTCCCTTGGGCAATGTTCAAGACAAACAACCGCTAAAATGTAGCAAGCCATCCACATTTATAATGTTGCGTATGATAAAGCATTAATGAATGAAAAAATACCTCAAGTCCTTCAACAAACACCTCCTTATATCCAGACACAACATATTCTTCAGTGAGAGTCTCCTCAGGGCAATTTGGAGTTTGCGGATGAAAGTCAGGGGGACCAAGTCTAAGATTTTGAAAGTGATGATAAGCATTGGATAAGAGCCATAACCAGCAAATAAAGATGGAACTAGGAAGAAAAATTTAAACAGCAAGCATCCCAGATCATAATGAAAGTCTATTAAATTATTAGCTGACATTATTCCAAACAAATGAAGAGATAAATAACTAAATGGAAAATGGTGTCAAAGTTTTTATTTTCCTCTTTTTGTTGTGTGTGCTGTAAGAGGTGCTATTGATGAAATTACCGGGAATTCAACGGTTCTTTATCACACTTCAATTTGTACGGTATCGGTGGAGGAAGCCGCCTACACGGTACAAAAAACAAGTTTGAGTTTACAATCATGAACAGAAATTTTGCCCTCCAGAATGTTAAAAATGAGGCAACTCTTTGAAGAAAACTGCTGTGAATTGTATCTATTTCAAAAGAAAAGGAAGAATCATCATACTGACAGCAGGAGCTAGGCACACAAGAAACATTCTAATGTCTAACAGTTAACATGCAGCTCATATAAATCAAGAGAGCTAGGCAATGATCGATGTAATTATGAAAAGAGTTGAATACCTAGCCCTTTCTTTGTGAGGCTAGTACAAAGCACAGAGATGTGCAGATGTGTTATGAACTAAGAAGCAATTTCGATATAGAAATCCATACATATGTGCATAGGTGTACCAGGATATCCAAGCAAACAATATCCAACAAACACAATTCCTTGCATTCTCATCAGACCCCAAATGATTATTGTAAGAAAGTGAACACGCACAGGAGATTCAACAACTTTGTTCTGAAAATGATCAGCAGGTAACACTTGAAAGCTTATCACAGACCAAAGGCATGCTGACATTGTATTGTACATGAAGCTAGAAAATGCGACTGTTTAGAGCCAGGAGCAACTGATTTATCATCAACAGTTCATGAAAGGCAAAAAATATTGAAAACCAATTTACCTAGGGTTTATAGAGAAGTTGGATGCCATTGATTTATTATCAACAGCTCGGGTGCTATCTCTAGCAGATGCTCCTCCAATGGAGCTATTGTTAACTGCACTAGTGCAGCTGGCAACATGATACCTTTGCATTTCTCCAAACTACCATCTGCATACTGCTCCCAACATTGAACGACTACAAGCTCTATAGCTAAACCACATTGAGAAAAACATATCAAAACACGTAGAAAATCAAAACAACAAAGAAGCCACAGATTTAAAGAAATTAAAAAACAAACGACCTCAAGCATGGCATGTTGAACACAATGGAAATGGAGGAGGGGAAGAAAATTATTTACCATTTTACCATTGGGCTTACAAACATTATAATGTACAATGATGCCATGAACAGCCACAGGAGCACATTCTAGACATATAAGGTAAGAGAAAAAAACTTTCTTTCACTTGCTGGTTGTGTTTATCATGAAACCAGTGCAAATTTGAGACAGAACTACAACTGGTGTTTTGGAGGGAAAATAAAGATTTGGAACTCTAAATTGCTGATAATCAGATATTGGGTACATAAACCAGAGTAATCCTTTTCATTTTCCAATAAACAATAACACAAATATGCCCCAAGGTAAAAACCTCAAAACCTAAGTCAGCATTTTGGAGTGGCAAGTATCTCTTCTAGTAGCTAGTCTGAACCGTTCCAGGACCCCCACTTTCCTGCCCCATCCAATGGTCCTGGAACAATCATATCTAGGGTTTCTAATATCAAATATCAAGAACAAAAGGTTGGAGATGGACATCAAGAAACAAACTTTTCAACTTAAAAAACATGACCCCAAGTGTGTGTTACTTCCTCTGATCCAAAATCTTAATCAAAATAACCAAAATTGCAATGTTAGTAGTAAGACAACACCACAAAACTAATCAAATTTACTCTGATCTACAAAACCTAAGCTTAAAAACTATCACCAATAACTCAAAATCCAATCTTTCCCTCCAAACCCAGCCACCTAAAGTAACTAAAACAGCAAACAGCACACAATGTGAATCCAAAACCCAATATAACAGCCATGAATGCAATTCAAATTACCTTAAAACAGAACAATACCTTTAATCAATCTAAATCACCACATCCACGAGAATCAAAACTAGGGTTTACACCGAACTGTGATTCCTTGAGCTCGAGCACGATAAGCAAGCCATAGAGGAAGCTAGGGTTTGGATCGAAAATTCTTAATTGAAGCAAAAAGTAAATAGATTGCGATACTAGCGCGATTGAGAGAGAAGGGAGAGGGGTGACAAAATTCTTACCTTGAAAGAAATTTAAGATTCGAAGAGAGGGAGGGAGGGAGGAGTGGGCTGCTTTTTATATTTTTAGGGTGGAGAGAGATGGTGAAAGAAGAGAGTTTGACTCTAGCTATTTCTTGTTTGTTTTGGAGACGCCAGCGATGACGACGACGGTGTTGCTTGTATCCTGTGTTAGAACTCGGAGCAATAAAAACCGATGCGACCTTCTCGTTCAGACAAGATAAAAATAATTTAATTAGTAGTTTTAAAGATTAATATTTTGTTGTTTGTTTACGTGTTTAGCCTTGGGACTGTGGTGAATTGTATTTAAGTGGAGGAATTTTAAAGGGAAGAGACGGGGAGTTAAGAGGGAATGCCAGCAGATAACGGAACTGCGTTGAGGGCTTTTTCAAGTGGTGAAAAATGCGATGGGTGTTATTTTTGTGTTGCTTGGAGACGAGGGCGGGTTGAGGACGATGATCCATTTTGCCCCAGCTATAATTAACTTTTTTCCCGCTGAATTTTTTCTCGTATAAAAAAGAAATTGGATAAAATTTAGGTTAACGTACTTAGTTTTTTATTAAGATAACTCCAAATAAAAAAATCAGCCCCAGTAAAACTAATTTTATTGAATAATTTTTAAAAAATAAAACACAAAAAAATAGCTCTAATCAACTTAATTTCACTTTACTATCTCGCCACCCATAACATGAAATTGATTGAGATTAAAAAAATGATAAAAGCTAAATAATTTTTTAAAAAAATAAATAAATAAAGTGTCACGTTAGATTAACCTAGCAAATATGTAATTCAGGATAATTTGTCGAAAATAAAAACATAAAAAAAAATCTCAAGACATAATAATAACCCAACCCAAAGTCAAATTATTGAAAATAAATTAAAATAACATGTATTAATTTGACTAAAAAAATACAATTACATGGAGTTAAATTTGATTGTTTTTCAAAACTAGCAACTCGAATCATAAAACTCTACAAAAGACAAAAAAAATCTTAAAAAATATTCTTGACTGTCAAACTATGAAAAAGGAGACATGTTATGATCAAAACATCAAGGACTTAACTACAATAAAAAACTATTGAAAATACTAGAAGACTTAAATGAGAAATACAAAAAAAAAAAAAGATAAATTGAGCAATTTAAAGAATGAGAACCAAAATTAGATAATAAAATAGATAAAATAAAATATAGAGAGAGAGAGGTTTTTTTTTTAAATAATAGAGTGATAAAAAAAATATATAATAGAATAAAGACTAAAATTGGATAAAAACAAATAAAATTTAATGTTGAGAGACTAATATTGAGAGAAAAGTTTTTTTTATCTTCGTTTTTATTTATGAAAAATATTATTCCCCCTTAATTCAAATAAAGTATATATAAAAAAATCAAGAAAAAATATTAAAATACCTTTTGATCCGTCCTTTAATTTTCTCTGACTTCAAGCACGATATTATAATTGTAGAAAAAAACCCATTTAGCCTTTCATTATTTTCCTTCAAAAATGTTAAAGTGAGATGTTTCCTTGGGTCTTTCAAAAAAATAATATAAATGTTTGATCTCCTAATATTTAATTTTGTTTTTGAATTTTTTTCGGCTCTTGATATAAGAAATAAGAGGGAGGACTTGATTATTATTTTTTAATAATCAAGGTATCCAGATAAGTTTTTACGTACTATAATTAATCTTCAAATTTATTGAATATCTTACTGGTCTAATAAACATACAAAGCACCGTAAGAACAATAAACATACAAAACAGGACTTCAATCTATATAGCTGACAAGAATAAAAGCTATATTAAACAAGATAATGACATTACTTGGAGAGGACTTTAGTTTTAATAACATGGCTACTTTGGCTTTGCTTTTTTTTAATATCCACGACGACCATGAGGTGAGTTATTTTTCTGTCCATTAATTGTTTTTTTATTAAAAATTAGTGGCATGTAATATTGAAAAATAGACCGCGCGCAATAACCCTTTCCCATTCTTCTCGTCTAATATTCTTCACCAGGTATGAATGGTTGACAACATATGAGACGGTTTACTAGTTTAATTCAGATTATTTTTTAAAATATTTTTTTATTAATAAATATATTAAAATAATATTTTCAATATTAAAATATCTAAAAACATTAAAAATATTTATTTTAAATAAATAGCAGTTTTACATTGCTTTTCAATAATATTTTAAAAAATTAAATTTTTATATATTTTTAAATTATTTTAATATGCGGTTATAAAAACCTATTTCTTTATTAAAAAAATATTTTTTAAAATAAAAATTAATTTTAAAAGTAAACTCAGCATAATTTCAAACCACCATTAACTATCGTGGTTCCTGGTTCCTGGCAGACCCCACAAAGATCTTTGATCTCAAGTTTCGATTGACATCCTCGGAAAATAATTTAAAATAATTCTCCAAATCTTCCAAGATACGTACGAGGTACGATTTTAAATTTGGACAGGGAAGTCTCTCTTGTTGATGATTTTGAACCTAACAAGTGACACCCTTTAAAGTTTAAATAGTTATTTTTTAAAAGTATTTTTATTAAAATAATATTTATTTATGCTTTAAAATTATTTTTAACATAATATATCAAAATTATTTAAGGACATGTAAAATAATAATTTAAAATAAAAAATTAAATAACTTTTTCAAAAATATTTTTAAAATTCATTAACAAACATCAAAACTACTCTTAGATTTTAGACGACAGCGCAGCAAAGTCCCGTGGTGCGCACTCCTTCAACAATTAGTTTACTGGTACTTAACTAACGATATCAGAACAAGAACTTTACTTACTAATTAGAAATTAGAAAATTAAGGTTTTTTTTTGTTGTTTTTTATCTTTAGGTGCTCTCGAGTCAGCTTTCCAAGTTTAGTGGACATGGTCCCCAGCAGAAACGGTCCCTCGTCCATGCTATATAAGGAAATTAGTATCAAAGTATAAAATCACGATCTGATGATAAAAAAATTATAATTTATATAATATATGGTGAGTTCAAGTTAAGATATATATATTTTATAATAATCTAAAATAATCATAACTTTATTTGTTTATTTAAGTTCATGTTTATCTTAGCCCACAAAATATATTTCATAAAAATATAATTTTCTCGTATAAAAAAAATTAATATCAAAGGAAAAGGATTAATTTCTCGATTAGCATTAACACCCTCCGAGATGGAGACTTGACAAAGGGTGTGTTTGGCATTACTTTTGCTTTTGCGATTGAGGTTGAAAAAAAACAGTTTCAAAAAAAGCGCTTTTACTGTGGTTCAAAACAAGCAGTGAAGTGTTTGGTTATCAAGATTTATTTTTCTTAGATCATGACATGAACGACCTAGATTCAGCCTTCAGTATCCTAGTTATGGTTATTATGACACCCATCTCCTCCTTGAAAATCTCTTCTATCTTTGTTTCTCTTTCTCCTGAAAAACCAAGAGTCAAATTTCTTATTTTTTGGTTGGATCTTGTCCCGTGGGAAAAATGGAACCTTTGAAGGTTAGTTTAATTTAATCAATATGAACTTCTTTGTTGTTAGATTACTAGATTTTGGGTTTTGGGTATTGTGTTTTCGGTTTGCAAGAAACGATTTGATATTGATGTTGAGGATACTTTTGTTTTTATTTTCAACGGTCATTTTGTATTTGAAACATTGAATCGTGTTTGAAAAACGGCCACAAAATTTGGATTGGAGATGTCACTGATAAAAGACTTGCCCGGTTTCCTTCGTGCATATTCAAATAAAGGTGGCGTCATTGTTGTCAAACTTGGTGAATAATTTCATTCAGACTGCTTGCTCGTGTGCCCCAGCTGCCTGTGCAGGATAGGATCAGCCTACAGTAAAATTTCATTTTCTATACTGTACCTATTGACAACGAAAAGAGCAGCAAGAAAGTAGCAAATAAAATATTATCCTTTCTCCTAGGCGGAGTTGCTTGCAGATAATTGATTTGAATTTTTTTTTAAAAAAAAGATGAAAAAGTTGCTTGATAATATATTAAATCACTTAAATTATTGCATGGAATCCATAAAAAATTAGAGAAACCACATGTTAGGGAAGAACAACTATTCGTGGCTTGTCTCGGCTAATGTGATCACCAGCCCGCAGATTGTACTCCTGTAAGCTTTTGTCAAGCAAACTCTATGTCTAGAACGTGATAGGCTGCAAAATGTTTTGTGGGTTTTGGTATTTAAACAAATGGTAATCTTATGTTTGCCTCTAGTTTAATACTGTGTTTTTCTTAATAAAATAAAATGAAAGATGAAATTTTTCATCGAGTATCATACGTAATCCAAGTCTCCAGGTAATAACCAATTTTTCATTGAGTCCTCGTATCCATAATCAATTATCAATTTTATTTTATTATATAAACTGAGTTGTTTGAATAGGTCTTGATTATGTTATTTAAATATCTTAATATTAATAAAAACCAATCAATCAATAATATAATATTAATAGCCTCTTTGTTTCTAAATGTTTTTGAAAAAAAAAAAGTTTTTTTTGTTTTCTTATGGTTTTGATTTGTTAATATTATAAATAAATTTTAAAAATATTATTTTAATGTATTTATAATTAAAATATACTTTGAGAACAACTTTTAACATAATTTTAAACAAGTTCTAAAATTAATATTTAGAAGAGTAATCACTTTTTTGTGTTTTAAAAATACATTTCACTTGAAAATTTTGTTTTAAAAAAATTATTTTAAAAATCATCATGCATCACAATACTGAACATATTATTAAGTGTTTGATTTATTTATTTTTTCCTTTCAAAAATTAATTTAAAAAATACATTTGAAAGCTAATTTTAAAATTTAAATTCGAGAAGATGATTAATGAAGAGTTTTTTTACAATAACCATAGTATTAAATGAGGTTTCTATTAAATGTTGTTATTAATGATATTATTACGAGATGTTGTTTCTTGATCAAATAACAAGGGATCGCAAAGGCATTCACATATCAATTTAGTTCGTGATAAATTGCAAGTAGTTTGATGAGAGAATAAAAATAAATATTTTTTTATGAATTATTAATTATATTTTGTTGCTATGATTATTAATCTATAAAATTTAAAACACAATTCATATATAAATATATGTACATGTGTGTCATTTAAAATAAATTTATAAATTGACAACAATATAAAAAATATGATAACTAAACACATGAAATTACTTTTTATCAATTTTAAACCCAGCCATAATTTTAACCAGGCAGTGCCATAATTCTGCATTGAACTTGCATGACCGGACTGCAGGGCTGATCGGATACTTATTGTCTACCTGCCGATTTCATGAATACATGTGTGTTAAAGGCGCACAATTTCCTGACATCTATAGAGATTTCTGAAAAATCTAGTTTTCTTTAAATACCGCGGGCCAGTTACATGTATTTCATGCGCACAAGTTGCTTTTTTTTGTGTGGAGGCATTTGTTGGAGGGCTAATTCGTGCTCACATTTCCATGGAAAATAGTCTCGGCCGCCGGCCATGGTTTTCCCCACAGCGTGAGACACTCGGAGTGCAACAATGCATTAACACATTTGACAGGGTATCGGAATTTGCCAGGTTAAGGAATGTCAAGCAATTGGATTTGCGGATAAGCGTATGAAGAAATCAGATTCTTCTTCGTTTTACTTCTCTACTAAGGCATCTCCTGTGCTTCATCGCTTTGCAGTCAAGCTTTCAAGCCCGAAGGCTTCCATCTCATCAGGGAATGGAAGCCTGATAAAGGTTGTGTATAAATAAAGGTTACGCATCCACACAAATGCCTTAACGTGGTTGAATTGAGTGGATATTTGACTGTTTGGGAGTATATTTCAGCTTGCTTTTGAAAGTTTTTTGTATATGAATATATTAAAATGTTTTTGATAAGCACTCCCAAAGAGTTGTCCATTGGAGTCCTTTTTAAGTCTTAACGATGACAATGATGCTTGCTTGCTTCATGAAGGATTAGGTTTCATTTCTTTGGTTTAAAGAAAGCAAGAGTTACTGCAGTAAAATACTTAGTATAGGGGCTGGTTTAGCGTAGCTTGCTCGGGAAATTAGCCATGTAGATAGTTGGTGAATTCGTGGGTTAAGTTTTGGTGTTCCATTTTGCCGCACTAAATCTTGGAGAATCGATTTTTTGTCCTTGCAAGGAAATAGCAACGAGCTGGATATCCTTCATTATCAATTGGATTGCAACCTGCATGTGAGCGCACTAAAAAAGTGGAGGAGGATTAACGAAATCCCACGTAAACATAAATAAATAATCTGAGTTTGATGGTTAAAGGTATACGTTTCTTCTTTAAGAAATTTAATTTTTAATCAAAGTGTAAGAACCAGAGAGATGGATTTAATTTGAACGTGCATTGTAGAGTGGATTGCGGTCATGGCTGATTCGGATAATGGGTTCTTGTTACTGGTGGCTTTGTGGTGGATATGGAGATAGACGAATTGTTTTGTCTTTGGAGAGCCGTGCAAGGGAGATGTTTGGCTCCTAAGAAATATATATACTCTGTGTGGCTACTGACTTTGATCTGGCTTGGAACAGGTCTAGCTCGGTGGCTAACGTGCGTGTTGAATTATCGCGGCAGCGACCCGATGTTGAGCTTGTCAAAGCTTGATGTCGATGGAAATTCGATTTGCAATGCCAGTGTGAGATGGTTTCGGAGGATTCTTTTATGGTAGATATCGTGATTGTTTGAAACTATGCTTCAAAAATAATTTAAAAAAATCTGAAGTTTTTTTTTTTTTACATCAATTTCTCTTATGTTTTTAATGTATTTATATTAAAAATAATTTAAAATAAAATATTTGATATTTTTTAAAATAAAAAAAATAACTTAAAATAAAAAGTAAACTCAATGACGTTTGGAAACAGACAGAACACCTTTCCTTTTACCTGAATTATTGGCCATGAAGCATGGACTTCTCTTAGCCTGGGACCGTGGCTAAATTGTTTGTATTATCGCCGGTAATATGTATTCGTAATGACTGGGGCCATGCATGATGACGAGAGGTAATTCGGCCAGTTAACATGATGACAATGCAACGAATATCAACTTCTTTGGTTTTGTGCACCCACGAATCTCATCTTGATATAAGCCTGGATGATAGTTGTAGCACTGGGTTGAGTTTTTAATCAGTTATATATTATTTTACTCTGTAAAAATATATTTAATTTAAAATTAAAGGGTAGTAGGTGAGGTTACATAATCAATGAGATTATCAATTATAAACCGATTACACAAGAACAAGGAGGTGGATCTCTTTTTCACAAATAAAATGAGCATGAAGGAAAGTGAAGAGTGGCTTTGATCATCATTTGGTTGGGGTTAAACCTGTGGGAATGTACTTTCCATGTGGGCTTTTTCCTTTTGTTTTCGTCAAAAGGGGCAGATTGTTCCAAGTACTTTTGATAATTGTCGATGACCAAGCTCATCTAGTTGGATTATAGTAGTGGCCCGTGACTGACGTTTGTTGAGAGGTCTCAATAGGCTGTCTTGATTAGGCTCTGGAGTTGGCTTAGAGCTTTCTGGCATCATGGAACTTGTAGCCCAGTCTTCTGTGTACATGGTGATGCTTATTTGTTAATTAAATCTAACGCTTCATTCTAAGCAATCAGTATCACTGGAGGCATGATTCGAGTTTATCATCTTAGGCCTGGAATTTAGAGGAGCTAACGAGAAACAAAATTTCTTAGGAGTACATCAATCTAAATATGGATTGATTCCCTCAAACCCAACCAGGAATATGCTTAATTAAGGTGTGAAGGCTAGCTCGAGAAACATTTTATAATCTCTCTTCTGCTTTTGCTTTATCTGGAGGCTCTTAAACAGAAGAAATTCCTCTCCGGGATCCTATTCGGTGAGGCAGAGTCAAGCAATGTGACCGGCCAGGAAAAAGAATGGAGGAATCATCAAACACTGGATTCGCGTATGGATGATTTAAATATACGCTTCATAAGATCTGGGAATCATGGTGATATGCTAAAGAATGATATGGTCTCTTCTTTTATGAATAAAGAAGATAGTGCCATCTCTTCAGCATGTGTGACCAGGAATATTATACTTGGACGGACGTAGTCAAGCATAGGATAATTCTGAACTGAAGCACAATTATCTAGCAGATCAAGTATATGTACTCTATTGATTATTTGTGATTCAAAGCACAACAGTCATAGCTTGTTATTTCCGTACACCGTTCAGTGTCACATCCCCTACCCACTAAAATAGTCACAACCCCACCCCAGCTTTGTAAATATAAAAGGAAATACATGGAACACAAACTCGACAGATGAATGAATGAAATGAGCCCCAGGAGAAGAAAAAAATGCACACTAGCTAATTTAATAACACACAAGGCACGATCTGTACAGATTCTGCAATGTTGAACGCTACTATTCTCGCTGAAAGCAAGGCACTGATCATGTCATGGTCGCAAAAACTTCCATGGAAATCAAGTAGTCTTCGTACCGTAGCAAGAAGCGCTTGCACTTTGGGCTCGTGATTTTTACCCATGAAGTAGTGTACATCCTTGATTCTTTGTTTAGCAGAGCTTCCAAACTGTACTGCTGTGCACATGATTTCAATGGAAAAGTTATAGAAGTACCATGTCAAGTCATTCGAAAGGTTGCTTGCATTCCCTCGGTCAATAAACGAAAAGAAGAAACTGTCTTCTACGAGTCCACACTGATCACATTTTCCTTCGACTCTGCTGGAATAAAATGATTTCCACACTCTGAATTTTCATTTACACAGATGAATACATTTTCTTCCATCAGATCTCCGAAAATGGCTTCTTCCATCAAATCTTCAAAAATGGCCTCGCCAATTTCAACATGGATAGTTTCAATATCATAACGAAGGTCCATCCATGTTCCAGTTTTCGCCATATCTTTCTTGACAAGCTGATCCAAAGTATGAGGCATTGGCAAGGGGTGGAGATTCCAAGAGACTCCTTCCCAAACCTCATAAATGCCATTTTTCATGTCTGGGACAGGCCGGATGGTAGATTTTACAAATGATAACCCAGGGAAGCAACCAAAATACCGCCCATATATCTCCACAAGAGCTTCGTTAGCAGAATCAAAGAGAAGCTTCTTGTCACAACAAAGCTGGTTGGAAAAGAACTCTACCTCAAAAAATATTGATGGGTCAAGAAGCTGTTCTGAAGAATGTGACCTCATATAATATTCATCCCACTTCATGCCAGAGGCTTGAAGCACTGCTTTTACATACTCAAATGTCGATTCCTCGTAATCTACAGAAGCTTTCAGGCGGATGTTTTGAACTGCAGCTGAAGGTTCATGTTCTTCAAATTGAATTCTCAAGGGTTGCACTGGCAGTTCAACTGATAGATAAGAGAATGAACTAAAATTAGCTTGAGAACCATGTGATGTGAATCCTAAACAGATACTTGAAGTCATTAGACTTTCTTTATGAAGACCTACCAGGTTCAAGTCTGCTGCTGGCTGGGCTGATGTCCTCCCCTGTTAAAAGTGGTTCAAGAACAGATATAGGACTAGGCCGTTCTGGTATCTCAGATGTAACCTCTAGACAGCTAAGTTTTTTGGTGTTTGAAGAGGTGGATGGAGATGTTAATGGAGAAGATAGAGGTTGATTTTCTTCGAATGATTCCTGAAAAGTGCAGTAGAATTATTAGAATATAATGTTAAAGATGTGTGATGAACTGAAAAAGACAGGCAACCAGTAAAATTACATGTTCCAAGCATTCTGAATTTTCCTTTTTATCACAAACGCCAGACATATCACCATTTTGGTGATCTTCATCAAGAGGTGAACTACTTGGTTCAGAGTAACTATCTAAGATATTGCTCTCTTCTTCAATTGCAATTTCTTTTACAACCTCCACATTACCTGCATAAAATTTTGAGAAGGCCTATATTAGGAAAAATTACCAGCATGGTGATTTATCTATCTACATCCTATGATAAAGAAAAACTACCTTCAGAAGGCATCTCATCTCTGATAGAGCAAAAGGTTCTCTCTTCTTTATCATGAAATTCATTTGAGGCACTTGCATTTGGGTTTGAAGAAGTTTGTTTTTTATCCCGGATGCTGTCATTAGAAACGGATGGCTGAGGTTCTGAGTTTAATGCTGTTTGACCTATATGGCTGACATTGGTTTCATGTTTCTGAAATTTATCACTGACAGAAAATCTCATCTGTGCTGTCATGAAGCCTTGCTCCCAATCCCTTCCTGGACTACTAAGCGGTGAAAAATTGTACTCGGGAAGGGAGAGAATCCTGCCAAGGGTTTTTGGCACCTGCCCGCTTGAAAAATCCACACCCCCCTGGCCAGTGCTCAGTATCTCAGAGAGATGTTTCTTGGCCTCGATGTAGATGTTAGATGGCCTTTGCTTGGGATAAATAGCGGCTTCATGTTCCACACTTATTTCAGATTCTTTCAACTTGCAAGTCTTCTCTCTCATTTTGCCACCCATGGGAGGTCTAGCAATTTTTTCAATAAAGAAGTGGTCTTTACTTGGAGAATTCCTTCCAAGGTTCTCCTTGAATCCTTTCTCACTATTTCGCACAGCATGTTTGTTAAAAAATCTCTTTGAAGTCGCACCAGTAGGGGTTTCCTGCTTTTCCTTCCCAATTGCATTTTTCAACTTTCTTTTAATTTCAGTCAGAGAAAAGTGAGAAGCAGATCTCTCATTTGTACCCTTGTTTCTGATGATGAATTCAGATTCTGGTGATGAGCCAATGCTGCTTTCATTTTCAGGTAGTAGCAAGCTTGTCGGGCCAGGCTTTAATATTACAATTCTATTTGAAGCTTGAGATGCCTTATTTTCCTTTGACGGGTTCTTTTCCAGAGATTTGGTCTTTCTTTTGAAAAATTTGCGTTGTTTACTGTGGATAACCTCGTCAGAATGTCTGAAGTCATGAAGCCCCTGTTCCAACAAGTTAGATATAGCAGGCAACTTGGAGTCGCCATCTTTCTCAACCTGAGCATTCCACAAATTTTGAACATGCTTCACCAATATGGACTTCGGACCCTGTAAGAGTCGTAGAAACAATTCCTCATCAGAAGTTAGAATCTGAAGTGCATCCCTCAGTTCTTTGGATGGATGGAGGTCTCCATTTTCAGTGACATGTTTCCTGTCCATAAGTTTCTCATTGACGAGTTTTATTGCCTCACTAAATTTCTCTTCAAAGTCAGGATTCTTCTGGTTGGGCTGATATTGAACTTCATCACGTTGGTCATGCTCCACACAACCTATGCTTTTCTGATGGATCTGGTGGCAGAAATCCTCCATAATTTCAACTATATCAAGACTTTTCGTGGTTTGCTTCTCTAAATTATGAAGGCAATGCTGATCAGATTCCAAGCTTTCAGCACCATTAAGATCCTCTATGTGTATATCACAGCTTGTTGTGCGACTTTTTTTTCTCTTGTGGTTCTTTGTTTTGTGGCCTCCATTTTCTGAATTAGACTGTTTTGGTTCTACCTCAGGATTGTTTATTTCATTCTTTGTGTCTTGCTCAATGAGCATCTCTTCTTCCATGAGCTTTTTCACACTCAGCTTACTGGCACCACCTGTTGTTTTTCTGATCTCTTCACCATCCTGATATATTTAAGATTGGAAAAATAAGTAATTTACAGGTGGCTTACTCGCCACAACAGGCGTTCCTTGCAAATATCAAGGAAGTTTTGAAAGACATGTTGGGTTTGGATGCATAACACTTACAATTATGCCTTGGCAGTTTTCTTTAAGATTGTCAAGCCTATTCTTAGGAGTTCCAGTACCTGCAGAAGAAAAGATATTCGCTGACATGTTTCACAGGCTCAAAGCAAGAATACTAGAAATTCATCTCTAACCAATGACCGATGTAAAGAAAAAGTATAATCAGATTAAAATCCTTAACAAGAAGACAGTCGCTAAAATTCCGTACAAACACAACAATTGCCTTGACACTTCTCAGATTCACTTCCATCGAAGAGAATTATTAACAATGGAAGAAAAGCACGCATGCACTAACCCATCCCCTCCACACAAAAAAGATGTCGTAGATGTATGCAGCCAAATGTGCACTATCTATTCAGATTGACCTGCATTTCAAAGAAAGTTTCTTACCGACAGCATGTCTGGCCCCACGCCTCCTATCTGTAATCAGCTTCTGTGTTGATCGACCATGGCGGAAGTCAAACATACTCATCAAACCCCACATGCAGCCTGATTGGTCTCTTTCATATCGCACAGGGCGTCTCTGTGATTTTTTTGCCATGATGAGTGACTAGTTCTTTGACTGTGTTATGCTTTGTTGATCCAGGTTTTCTTGAAGGCAGTGCTATGATATCTGATTTATTTGAGGAAGTGGATGAGCCAAAAAAATGACAAATCAGTTGAAGAGTATTAACCAGAATTGTTTTCAATTCAAAAGCTCATATATAAGCTAAAAGATACGAAGAGATTTTCTAATCACCAAAGACATTACAGGCAAAAAAATAAATGGGGATGCGAGTCGCGTGAAAATGAGCAGCACAGAAATGGACGCAAAGCAGAATAAAGGATAGAAGTGGTAGTAAATATGGTATAACATTATGCATCTGTAATATTGCGCATGTGATGATGATTACTCTCTAAATCCACCGGTTAGTGACAGAAACCAGCAGCGATGGTTTCTATGATGACATCGTCAGAAAATAGGTGAAGTCAATAAAAACATTTTTGACAGGTGAACCAGTAGAAAAGAAGTGGAAAGTTTTGAAACACTATTCCTCGAAGCTTGTGAAAACCATGCCCGGAAAGATGAGTTCAATAAGCCTGAAACACCTAGTAACAAAAGTTTCGATAAAACATTGGGTAAACAATGAAATTGCTTCTCGTTCCTACATTCTCATTTTCAGACAAGAACGCGTAGCTAAAAAATAAACAAGTAACCAGGGAGCAAATAAACAGAGATAAAGATGAAGAAACATTTTATCGGCAAACATAAGGCCATACATGCTACATACATTCTATAGCATAAATCCAGCTACCCCTCAAAACAAGTTCATCAGGTAACTTTGGCATATAATCCAAGCAGTGATCTCAAAAGGCATGATTATCACTCATGAAGAAGCAAAACTTTAGTCCAGAGTATTAAATTTTCTTTATTTTAATCTTTATGATCATCGAAAATGACATTAAAAATATTTAGCGAAGTTCACATCTGGTATAATGTGTATATAAATTTTGGCAAGACAGAGAAATGGACTACATAGAACAATTACCTCAGATTCGATAAAGCCAAGAAGAAGAACGATATGCAGCCAGGTGCAGTACAGACAGTCAGAGGACAGTAAAAAATCCAACTTCAACAACTCAAAGGAGCTTTCTAGAAGAGTCAAGTTTAAGCTTGTCCGAACTTTCTTTGCATGGCAAGGCATCAAAGGCTTCTTTTATCCTTCGTAAGCCTCAATTCTCTAACCAGCGCCTGAGGTCTCAAACTCTGTTCTTTCCTTGAACGGACCGATTACATAAAAAGCTCAGAAAGTGAATTACAGCTCAAGAATTCACCTTTAAAATTTTAGTCATCAAAATTGATCAACTCCTACAAAGCTTGCCTTGAAGTGTATAAAAAACTCAGCTCCACAACAACCAATTATGCATTAACTGATCAAAAGCTCCATGATTATCTCTTTGAATGTCATATCTCTCCAATCCTTGAAACACCAAAATAGAGCCTTAATTCTCTCCAGTCCACAGTCAAAACCACCAAGCCAATCTTTTCATCAGCACCATTATAAAATATTCCTCGAATTCGATTGAAACCGCAAACCAGCCAGTCAATCCTGTCCAATTCACCAATAAACAAAAGAGAACCCAGATCAAGAAAAACAAAAAGAACCTCAGAAAAATATTGTCTTCGAAATTTCTAATGCACGCAATGGTAAGAAAACAGGATTCTCTCTCTCTCTCTCTCTCCTGAGTGGGTATCTATCTTATGACAACTAAAAAGAGAGGGGTATAAAATTCTTGTCAAGCATCCACCGACCCATTATAATTTGAGTGGGAAATAAAAATTTTGTGTCATACGGGCAGGCAATAAAGACAGAGAAAAAGTGAAGGCGGAGGTGTGAAAGAGAAAGTTGAAAGCTTTACATTGTTTTTGGTAGAAGAAGAAGGAGAATACGTGAAAGTTTGGTTTGGGATTGATACTGATGGGCCCCAAGAGACTGAGAAAGAAAAGGAGAGAGCTTTGTATTCGAGAAATGCTTTTGCTATTGTCTCCCTCCCCATTTTTCTGCGCTGCACTGCTATTTCCTCCACACTCAGCAATCATCAAAGTCTCTCTCTCTCTCTCTCTCTCTCGGCAACAGATAAAATGCTGGATAGAGGCTGTCTAGCGTAGAGAGAGAGTGTGGTGAGGTGTGGCATGGGTGTTGGGAAAAATAACGACGGGGGGCCATACATAATAATTGAAGTAAATATGTGAGTTGAATCCAGTAAGAGGTTTCTAACCTTGGAATGTGGAAGAATATATATATATATATATATCACGAAACTTAAATCTTAACAGGGAACTATTTCTACGCATATATACTTTTTTAACCCTAAAAATGTATCCTAAGCATTTACGTGGAGTCGTATTCGTTACATCTCTGCTTTAGAGAGCAGGAATTATTAACTTGAACAGGTAAAACAATGAGGTGAAGTGACAGGCCTAGGATTGAATTTAAGCTTCTTGTTCACAAATCCATCTCTTTGTTTTGTCAACTATTTATGGATGCAATGATCGTTTTATTTCGAATTCAAATCTGCATAAAAGATCACCTTGCATTTTTAATTAAACTGATGAAAAACGTATAAAAATAAAAATAATGTTTATTATTATAATAGGGCTGTTTTTTAAAGTATTTATTATAGAAATGATTCTGCTCTACCTTCCTTTATTACCTTGTGGTTTGGTGGTTTGGTGCAGTGAGACCTGTTCCATGCCTTCCCTCAGAAATCAGTGCCTCTCTGCAGCACACCTTTACTTTTATATAAGAAAAAAAACAAAAAACTCAAATCATTCTTTAACAATTTTATAGTGGCTGATTAAATTTTTTATTTTAAAATATTATTATTTTTATTTTAAAAAATCTATTTATAATATTGCCATTCTAAAATGATTTAACAACATTAAAAAAATAATAATTTATAGGTGGGAAAATTCAAGAATTTTTAAATGGTTAGATGACAATGTCAAACAATATGTAAATAAATTTGTTTTCCTTATTATTTTTTAATCCTAAATGTAAAGAAAGACCCGAAATAAATAAATAAAAATTAATATTTCAAGTTGAATATTATTCTAAAACTCAGATAAGAAAAAAAAAACTATTTCAAACCAGGATTGCTGCTGACTGTAGAATTAAATAACCTGATTGTTATTATAAAAAAATAATTTTATCAGCCAAAAAGCTTCTGTTTCAATTAGGTGACCCCGAATTTTACAGCAGGGCAAAGCAAGAAGGTGCTTGCATGGAGGAAGAACGGCGGTGCCACGGAGGATACCGGTGTTGTGTATTTGTCCATGGTGAATTCCAAGTTGGGCCTAGAAATACAGTTCATTTAGGGTCCTACTGAGCTAAATCAGTTGGGCCCACAATTTACCAGCTCTAACATTGACACGTCGAAGGCCCATATAAGACGGCTGACAGGTACTGTAATTTAGTAAATAATAATGACAGGATAATCAAGTGGGAGTGTATGATCATTGTATTTGCTTACAAGTTGCCAATTGTGTTTGATGAGATGTGGGACCCAGTTGGAGTCATTAAATTTATTTATTTTTAGGAGGGAACAAAATGGGTGGGCCATGGGAATGACAATTAGCAAAGCTATCTGGTAAGAGAAAAACAGGACTCTGTATTTATTGGAATAGAATTACTCTTTCTTGAAGAAAAAATCACCAACGGGCTTGAAGGTAGTGTAATCTTTTTTAGAAGGTTTACATTATTAATTATTGTATTGATAAGGAATAAGTTGGTTTTATTATATTTATATTATAAATATATAATTATTATATTGATAAGGAATAAGTTGGTTTTATTATATTTATATTATAAAAATATAATAAAATATTTAATTTATTTTTAAAATCAAAACTTATCAAACTTGTGCCCAGAATATTTTTTTATTAAATATAAATTACAATTCAAAATTAAAATTACTTTGTGCATGGAAAGCACGCATGGACTGGTGAAAGGCTCCATTGTCTTTTGGTGGCAACGGCATCTTTTAACATTTAAATGACATCTTCAAGGCATCTCATTCTACATGGAGTGACGCGTGTTACCATTCACGTAACAATGAGTCACTAAAGGCCTCTTGTTTTCTTATTTTTATTTGCTATTTCTTTTCTCCTTGAAAATCCAATTAATCATTTATAAATCCAAAGTTGTCATTTTATTTATTAATATATTAACTAGTCTTTATTTTTTGATTTATATTTTTTATTCATAGTTATTTTGTACAAAAATTATTTGTTTTCCATCTTATCATTGAATCCATAATTGTAGTTTGTAAATTTTTAAAACATGGTACTCGATCTTTTTATTTTTATTTTATGTTTAAGATTTTTTTTATGAATTTTTTTTAATTTTATTCTTTAATTAAAAATTTCAGATTGTCCTCTTCTTTTTTAGTCATTCTTTTTTATTTTTATTTTAAAAAATAAGCTTTGTCAACTCTTTTTTTTTTTTTTTTTGTCGTCTTCTTTTAGGCTTTCTCACTCACACATGGCTCTTAAGGTTTGATAGTCTTGCCTGAATTTGCAGGTGCCATTGAAATATTTTTAGCTTCTTTTTTGTCCATTGATTTTGTTTTTAAATTTTATTTTTTAATATTTGGATTGTTGGGACTCATTCATCATCATTTTTTATTTATTTTTCTTTTTTGGAGTTGGCCTAGCTCCACTATCTAATTTGCGAGTTTACCCTGTTAACTAGGTTGATTTATATATATTTTATTGTTATTTTTAAAAAATATCATTTAATATTTAATCATTTTAAAATTCAACACTGTAATATTTTTCATTTTGACAAACGTTTCTCTCTCTCCATCATTGTCACCTTTTATTTTAAAACTCAATTATTTTACTCTTATTTTTCTATTATTTAATCAAATGAAAGCATCAGATCTAATAGGATTTATAACCCTAATCGTTTATATTTTTCAAAATACATTAATAATGCTATCATATTATTTTTTAATACACACACATATATAAATAATAATAATAATAAAAAAGCCTAGGCCGGCACCTATGTAGTATAGTGTAGACCTTATAGTTAATCAATTGCCAATAAAATTGGTAATCAGGTGTCATCCAGGGACTGACTGATGTAATTTTTACGGGTTAGACCTCGTGTTTCTATTTAACTAACCTAGAGAGACGGAAGAAGAACATGTTTTTTTTTGTTTGTTGTTGTTGTCGTTTCACCCTCGCTGTTCCATCTTAACTAATTTGACAGAGTGCCCGGTCAGAGGGAGAGAGTTGCAGGTTTTTGAATGTTGGTGCCAAGGCAGCTTTTTCCATGCTTGTCCTTAAAGATATTCGAAGATTATTATTTAAGGGAGGAGGCTCTAGGAAGGACCCCCCAGTACCTTTACAAATCCACAGAGAATGGGGATCTATTTACCATAACAGCCCTGGAAAATGATGATTTTTTTTTATTTTATTGGAGACCACACTCCGTAATAATAATAATAATAATGCAGGGAAAACTTATTTGATTTGTCTGAGTTTTTATTGTGTTTTATCTTCCTACTCGGATGAATTTTATTACTGTAAAATTATCTCCAGTTTATCATTGATTATTTTCCCACTCAAATTAATTGAATAAATCACGTAAATATTATCAAGCTGGGTTTTACCGACACAACCAAAGAACCGGTGGTTGCCATGCAAGGTCTCGACAGATGATATTATCTATCTAACCCCATCAACCAGATCTTGGGTGACTAGCGTTTAGAGGTTTGTTTTTACCGTAATTTTAAATTCAAGTATTATAATTATTAATATTATGTTCATAGAAAACTTATATAATTATTTATTTCAAACATTTAAAATTAATTAAGATATGTATAAATTTGTCCGTACACTCATATCAATTAAAACAATATTTTCCAACCAAATGTAGCACGACGGCCAAGGCTGCTACTAATACTAGAAAATTAACAAAAGACAGATCTAGCAACGACTTGTAGATCTGTTTATTTTAAGGTGGGTAAGTGATGTTTATCTATAACACTTTCTTTCCTGCTTGAAGTTGGTTGTTAATTTGTTTCTTGAGTAGGCCAATTGCTATAATGATCCAGCTAATTCTGAGATCAACTCACCAGAGCCACTTACCAGACCATGGCAGGCTAACTTCTCCAAGACTTTAACTAACCAAAGTGGGTGGGTTGATAACTTGATATCGTCCTATACTGGAACACTGGCTTTTCCCTCTACAACCACTCTTTAAGCATCGGATACTCCTCTCTCTTTTGAGCACCCAGTGTCTCGAAAGAAATCCCAACCAATGCCTCAATCTTGGAAAAAGAAAGCAAAAAAACTCTTCTAGGTTGTACTGCACTCGAGAAAGTAATCGAATTTATGGGGCGAAACATGCTTTATTGTGTGGATATATATGATTTGATTATTTGTTGGCCAAATCAGGATTACTGGAATCATGACAACTTGAATGATTCAACAACTGAATTGAATCCCTTCATGATATATAAGAGAGGAACAGCACTGCCGAGTTCCTTGTTCTACATCAAAACCAAGCAAAAACAAAAACAAAAACAAACAGGTGGGAAATAAATAGCTGTGTGCTGAACGAAGGAAAAAATATAAATCCTCAGAGTGATGCTACTCGACCTGGTGAAGTTATTCTGGTGCTGTATCTAAATTTTGTCATTTCAAGAGGTTTGCTCAACTGAAGAATAGCACATCGTTATCTAATTAAACTCTTGTATCTAAATATTGATTGAGTTGAGAATTCACCTTCTTTAAAAATATATATTAATTTTGCGCATGTTATCTTAGTTTTCAAATGATGATTTCTCGCCCACAATACTAGTCATTCCAAAAATATAATTTTGTGTATGCTGTTTCTTCTATAGAGAAAATCAAAGAGATGACTTTCTTGTCTTTATCATATGCATAGTTGCAATATTAATGATTATTTAAGAATATGATTGAAATTGATTTTTATAGTATTTTTATTTAGAATTATATCACAATAATATTTTTTTTATTTTTTTAAATTATTTATGATATCATTATATATAAATATTATTTTTTTTAAAATATTTTTAAAACACCATTCTAAACGCTATCAGCAACTTGGGGCTTCGCTAGATTGGTGCTTCGCTAGATGCTTATCCATGAGCGCATCGCTATCATTGAAAAATGAGATTTGGTAAACTATAGATGTCTCGATTGCCTAATAGGACAAGTTAGCTATAGTCTTGGAGGGGAACCAAGGAATAGCTCCATGAGCAACAAATCTAATAATTCCTTGAGAGATTAGAAATATATAAAGCATGCCTTCCCCCCATATTTTATTTTATTCTACAGGACCTGCCCTTGTAAGCAGCCCCTTGAAGAATCTTGTCTGATGAACTTTCAGTGATGCTGCCTTTCCAGTGAAAAAGAATCGTTAAAGGAATGGCGGTTTTAGCAGCTTAGTGCGAGGGGGGGCCGAATCCTTTTCTTGTTTATTCTTTTTATTTCTTAGATAGCAATTATTGTTTGTAAAACCCAGAAAAAGGATATAAAGAAAATTGTGATCTGGGCACGTGTTAGTTTTAAAGTGGTCAGAAGATCTGTCAAAATAACAATTCGCACTTCAATCATTCCTTCCCGGTCCACCCAACAACTAGGCAGAATATGTTTTTTAAAACTAAAATATTTTAGTTTAAGAATTTTTTTTATTTTTTATTTCAGCACACATTAAAAATAATCTAATAAAATAAATAATAAATATATTTTTTTAAAAAAATATTTATAAAACATAAAAAAAGCTAAACATAGTATTTTAACGAATCACAATCATTCACAATATTCTAAACAGAATGACATAATATTTTTTAAAAGTTATTTTTAAAAATAAATCAAAATTAGGTGATATATTACTGTATAAACTCTACTGTACAAGAATAAATGCTCTATTCTTATACCAAATGAAGAGAAATAAAATTATTTTGGAAGGAGAGAAAATTACAACAGTTATTAATATAAAATCATGTACATTTATTTTTTAATAAATAGAATGTTTATTAATAAGAAATAAAATTTTAAAACCTATAAATTAAAAAGGCATGCCTCGTTAAGAAAACAATTCATTTTGCTGCCACACTTGTATAATCATATTTATTTTTTAATTTATTATATAAAAGTTTTTTGTGTTGAAATAGTGGTGTTTTACTATTGAGAAAAAGTTAGAGACAGTCACAGTAATGGCTATTATACAATAGTGGATATGCTTGTTCGCAAAAGAGAGAAAGCAACATAACTAGACCATTTAGGCATTCTCCTTTCCATATTTATTTTTATCGAGGAAAAGTCTTATACAAAATTATATATATAAAAAAAATCCTAGGCGCAGGGCTAAAATTATATATAAGCTTCCATATTCTTTACTCCGAATTGTATCTAGGCTTAAAAGTCACAGGGTGTTGTTCTCCTAATTGTATCCAGGCTTAAAAGTCACAGGCCGTAGCAACACCCTGTGCTGTAGCCCATGAACATTGAATTGCCAAGCCACGAAATGAAAGCCCAATTCCACTATTCTTCTTTCCTTCGTTCTTTGTTTAGTTTTATCCTCTTTGTTTTTCTTCCAATTTGGTTATTAATTATTTGCCATTTATGATTGCAATGATATGGCTTAATCCTAGACTTTGCTCACAAAGTTTTGATCCATAATCCTACACAGTGCATTATTTTCCTCCTCTTCTTGGCCAAGTTATTGGAAGCATATGGGTTTGTTCTCCTCACAGGACAGGAAGTTAAATTTATTTATTTTCCTGGGCAGTGTTGCCCAAGACCACCAATAAAATGCACATGCAACAAAGTTGCTGGGAGAAGGGAGATAAAAGCAGATGATAACACATAAAGAGTGTGTTTGGCATTGCTTTTGCTTTTGCGATTGAGGTTGATAAAAAGCAATTTCAAAAAAAATATTTTTACTGTGGTTCAAAATAAGCAGTGAAGTGTTTGGTTAAAACTGTGGTTGAGTTGGAGGTTGAAAAAAAAGCAGTTTTGGATGTTTGGTTACCAAACTCTTCATATTGCTTTTAACTTATGAAATTATTTTAAATGGTGTGTGTGTGTGTGTGTGTGTATTGTAAATTTAATAATTATAATGATATAATGTAATTAATAATTCATGAAAAAACAAATATTATTTATATATTTATTTTTAACTTGTGAAAATAATTGAAAAACAAATATATATTATTTATTTATATATATTTTTAAGCATGCTGTTTTCAGCCTTCTCCTTTTTCCTGTTGCCTCTCCACCATTCGTTCATCAGATTGTTCTCATGATATCATCGGTTGGTAATAAATATATACTGTACACAATCCTGCTTGCCATGATAGTAGCTTCTGTATTTATTTATTTATTTTAAAAATGGTTTTCAATTTTTCTTTTATTCAAAAACAAATGTATAAAATTATTATTTATAAGGAATTCGAAAATCAATCTCAACGTAATATTTATAAGGAAATAAATCTTGATCGTAGAATTAGTAGACAAAGAGGCTACACATAGTCAACACCGTGTCAGCTTTCCCAAAAAAAGAGCACTTCTCTCATAGAACTCCACAAAAACCACAGCATCACTCTAACCTTTCTGCTTCCGCTTCCTTGTCTGTTCTCTGCTTCATTCATGGCGGTTTTGAAACTTTACTCTCTCTACATTTTCTACACCTTAATCAGCATAACCATCTCTGCTTCACCCACTTCATTGATTTCATTACAGGCAATCAGACCAAAAATTAGTGTGTGCATGGAGGTAATATCTTGAGATTGGGACAAGCACTGGGAGTTTTACAGCTTCTGCACATGTTGAGTTGCTGGTAATAGAGGAGAGAAAGGTGAGAGATGGAGGATAATGTTGCTTTTATTTTTCAACGGTTATATTTTCTATTTCAAATGTGTATTGCCGTTTCTCCAAGCACAGATCGCAAACTGAAAAGTATCAAATTCTAGCTTTTCTTCAATCGGCGTTGTGGAGAGAATTTGATGTGGATCCCATGGTTGAAAACTGCTTTTTTTTATTATCCAAACGGCAAATTGTGGTGCGATCTAGCAATCGCAAATCGCACCACAATGCCAAACACGTACAAAATGTACTGAACTGATGGGGATTATAAACACGACTAATCTAAACACGTGTACGGTGGTGGGTCTTTGGCAAGATTTCTGGTATGTTTAAAATTGGTTATTTTTTAAAGTACTTTTTATTTAAAAATATATTAAAATAATATAATTTTTATTTTTTAAAAATCATTTTTAAAACTAACATTTCAGACAAAACGCCAAAAAATATTAAAATAAGTAAAATATAATAATAATAAATTTTCAAATTTCTTAAAATTGTTTCAAACCATCTTCCTTGGCAACTTGTGATGCTTCGGGACGGGAAAAAAAAACTCGGTACCCAAAAATATTTCCATGCACATGTCGCTGGCACTGGATATCTTTAGTTGTTTTGTAATTTGTTTTAAAAATATTTTTTTAAAAAAATATTTTTATTTTAAATCAAATCAAATTATTTATGTTTTTATATTATTTTTATATATTGATATTGAAAATAATTTTTTTAAAAATAAAAATATATTATTTTAATATATTTCTAAAGTAAAAACTTTAAAAAATAAATTCTACCAAAATCATCCTAAGCAACTTGTGTATCGCTTACTTGTGTATTCTTAGATTGTGTTCTTGTTTTTTATATTTCTTTAAAAAAATGCTAAATTAATATTTTTAACTGCTTTTTTATGGTTTTGATGTTCTAATGTTAAAAATAAAATAAAATAATTATTTTAATATATTTTTTAAAAAAAAACTATTTTAAAAATCACCCATCACAATCTCAAATACCCTTCCCTTCATATAAAAGAAATTATTGCATCACTAATATACAAGTCACGCTGCTAATTGAGGTTATATTTTGCATGGTATTTAGGTTTTGATTTGATTTAGATTTTAATTTTTAGAAAAAAAAATATAAATAAGTTTGGTTAGAAACTTTTTTTAGCTTAACCTAAAAATCTTTTATAAAATTAAGGTTTTTTTTTTTTTTTTTTTTTTATCAAAAGTCAGCTTAAATCTTGACTTGAACATCTCATTTAAGGTTATATAAAAAAATGTTTCTAATATTTTTTTACTGAAATTACAATTAATTTAAAATTATCTATATAAAGCAACTTTTGAATTATGACTAAAAAGTAAAAATATTTCATTCATTAGCACATCTACAAAATCTGTTATTCCCTTTTAGGCCAATGCACTTTCTATTCTTGTTTCAATACCCTCAATTTGATAGAGATCTTAAAAGACCAGCAACAATTGGAAGGGTGTGTACATAGAATATAGCAAGTGCTTTTTCAAACTAGAAATAAAATAAAGAATAAAGAAAATACAAAAGCGCGAGGGTACCTTGCTTCAATTAATAATGATAGGATTACAGTATTTTCTCTTTTGCCTCCTAGCTTTTCGCAAAATTCTTGCAGTGTCTTCCTTTGATTCACCGATTATGGGGCTTCTGATGCCTTGAACAGGAAACAGTTAGCATTTAGAGCGGCGTTAGCAGATCGAATAATGGTTCTGAGAAGTGTGCGTGTGCGCTCTGGGCGGGAATGCGTATCTTCTTGTTCTTATTCTTTTGAAGGTTGAGGGGATTAGTTGTATTTTAAGGTATTATTTTTATGTAAACTAAATACATACTTTAAAAACAATATCTTCTACACTGCTCATCAGCCAAGAGCTCTCTTTAAAATAACCCTCTGTGCATAGTTAATTACCATGTACTCTGATCGCAAAGAAATCTACAATTCTAAACTGTCACCCTTTATATAGAATGCTTTCCAGTGGTGCCATCTAATTGCAAGACTTCTTATAAGATGCTTTTAAATCTTAAATATATCATATACAGATATGATGTTTATCTACCATTTGAGTTTTTGGAAAAAGGATGGGATACTAGACGTGATGAACAGTAATAATAAATCCTGAAAATTCCTCGAAATACCTGTTTCTCTAACATCAAGCAAGCAAGAAAAACCTCCATCAATCTCTTCATCTGAATCAATAATAACTCTACATTGTTCTTCCTGCAATATGGATCAACATTTTAAATTGACCAAGAATATTAGCGAAAAATTTATTTGAATCAGTAAGCAGAAAATTTCCCATGAAACAAATACTGCAGAGATCATTCACTTGTTTATTTTTTAAGTAATTTAACTTTACTGCAACTACTTTTAGCACGCCAATCAACCAGGAAGAGCCAGCATACAGCACATCCCAGCTAAAAACCTGTGTTTGTTTGGCAACACTGGGAAGGCCAAAAACAGTTGCACACTAAGACTACCTGTTGATCTGAAGAAACTCTGGTGCGTTTCTGCTCCCTGGGGGACGCCGCTTGTGTAAATGTGCGCTGTTTCACCTTTACAGACTTCCAACCTCCCATTTCCACCATCGGAACTGTTTTTGCTTGCCCAGCAACCTTTGGAAGCAAAGCTGGGCTGAAATGGAGAAAAATCATCGAGGGCTCTTAGTTAGATTTAATGATTATTACAATTGATTTTAAGAATTGAACAAGCAATATAGATCAACAAGACGATACAGAATAACAAAAGCGCAACAAGACAATACAAAACCAAGGCATTTAATCAATCCAAGCAGAGGCTGCCAATAACATGGTATGGAACTGCCATACAGTTGTCTTTTCTCTCTTCACACACATGGATGCACTCATGGATTTAAATTTCTTATGCACGGAAAAAGGAATCAACAAGCATAGAAAACGAGAGAATCAGTGGGGGAGGGAACCAGTTTGAATGTAGGAGAACTAGATCTTTGCATACCTCTTCACTGGCTCGGGCTTTCTCTCTGGAGTAACATGATGGGTAGTAACCTGCAAGTTTGAATAGATGCACGGTTATGTTATAAATCATGTTTGCAAAAGTTAAATTCTCGGATAAGATACCCCGATTTTTCTTAGAAGAGTAAAGTACCTTTGGTGAAAGTACAGTGATTGATGGACATTTTTGGTTCAGGGGTGTCTTCAGGCTGCAAGCCATCTCCTGCAAGTATAGTAATGACAGTGAAAAGGAATTAACAAGCAAGAGCCGAGAGGCAAAATTGAGTTACTTAAAAATAGGTATTAAATGAATAAGCAAGAATTTCTAAGAAGACTGGACACTTCAATATTATTTTTATTAACCAAGGAAGTAGAAAACAACATGCCTGGATTTCCTTGGTGATGGTTGTGCATAGCTCCTTCTGTAGTCTGTACAGAAATGTTTCCGTCTGCTTTGGTAAGGTAGAAAGTGCCGAGAAAATCTGCTGCAACTTATCTTGATATCTATCCTTGCTGAGTTGTTCTGATACAGATTTCAGGCTCCCCTCAAGGCTGAATTTGACATCTTCTTGTCCCTTATTCTGGTTTACAAAATCTCGGTAATGTTTAAAAGTGCTGAGTCATTAACACTCAAACATCTATGCTGCAGTCATACATAAGTGTACTGTTACAGTTTACCATTAGCTGCAGCGAAGTGTCGAGGACAATCAACTTCTGACGCATGCCTTCCACTGAATGAAATTGAGATGACAAAACGACGTTAACAAATTATGTTAAAGAATTGACATTGCGTGTAATGAGATTAAATTCGCAGTTATAGGATGAACAGACATTAGATGTCTTAGTTCTTATCCCAATCCTTCCTGACAAGACAAGGCTGGAAGTACAAAGAACAAATTAAGATAATTAAATCTGTTGAAATTCAAGAACATTCCCTATGGGACATATATCAATATGAGTTATTCAATAAACCAATAGATAAATCAAAAGGCTATATGCAACTTAAAGGGCAGGACACGGAACAATTTAGATATCAGTTAGTTTTTGCCACAATTCCATGGAACAATTTCATTAACATTTGTTTCTGACAAGCTCCTAATTTCCAGCGTGTTACAAGTTTTTGTCACTCACTCCCCAGCGATTCTTCTTTTATTCCTTTCTTTACTTGCAAGACATCACTCTGAACAGAATCCAAGATCATTCCAAACTTGGTTAAAGAAGTTTCCATCATTCCGATCCGGTGCTGAAGTTCTTCATTTATCTTACCTGCTTAGTTAAAAAACGAATTTAGCACTCCACGGAAAGAAGAATCCACGCATGCAAGAATATAAAATTAATTGATCCACGTGCAGATCTTGAATAGGATATCTAAACTGCTATACTTTTCAGATTTTCATTTCACTCCATATGAAACTTACATTTATGATCTGGAACAGGAGCAGCGCTCCATTTGCGCACTAGATTGGAAGAAGATCTAGAGACTGGCAATTGACTCTCTTCACGTTTATAGCTAATTACTGGTAAGCAAGACGGCTTCTTCAAAGAGTTCTCCTGCTCCTGAGAACTGAATCTCTGGATAGAAAATGAACAAAAAGCAAAGGAAAAAGGTGGAATGATGAGTTCATATTCAGTTGTATTCTATAACAATAAACAAATAACTCAGAAAATTGTTTCTTTTAATTTTGCTCAATTAATTCCATCACAGTCCAAAACCATTACACGAGACACCATTCTATTCATGAAGGTTTGGCAAAGGGCTCCAGACGAGGCAACTATTGCCTGTAACGGAATCCAAAACGAAGTTTTGAAAGCGGAAAACACACACACTTTGAAGGAGGTTCTCGCCCCTTCAATGTAGACATATATGTACAGCAGAGGTGAGTGACAGGTGGAGGAACCCTTAGGACAAGAGTGAGTCTAGGTGTAAGAATAGTCAATGAGCAATGGAACAACAAAACGGCTAAAGGAACTAGATCTTCACAGCTTATAATTTCTATGTCTATCAGAAATAAAATGAACGTCAGTTTGACAGCTAAACCCCTCCGTAATCTTTTACTTTACGATGACAAATTATAAGTGTTTACATACTGTCACGAAAGAACAGGAAGAAATCTGCTTGATTGACCTAGTCACTTTCACTTGAGATTTACAATCTAGAACTCCAAAAGCTTCCATAATTCAGGTTCACCTTCTCTCAAAACAGATGTGAAAATAAAATGATTTGAAATCACACCTTAGCCAATTCCATAACCAAGAACCTCAACTCAATCGAGCTTAATACTGAAAAAAACTATAAAATGTAGGGAGACAGTATTTGAATTTCAAGAAAACAGTTTAATAAAGAATTCCAATTCATTGATCTGTTATAATGCTCCATTTTCTCATAAATACAAATAAAGTCGAACCAAAATGAGAATCAACCCGATCATTTGTCAGAGCTTCATCAAGAGAAGTCTGAGAGATCTGAGAAAATATGCCATGCTGAGATGAAAACCCCTGTGAAAATGACTGCTGTGATTGTTGTGATCGAAATTGTGATGCTTGTTGTGGTCCAGCTGGTATAGAACTCGATCTCCTTCATGTCATCAAAAGAACAAACTGTACAATTAAGCAGGGAAAAATTCTCAAAACAATAAAAACGTCTTTAAACACCTTCTCTCATACCTTATTAAAAAATCTCCTAATTAACTGACAACGAAAATCTTAACACTACATAAATATATATTCTCATATGCTCCAGTTTATCTTAGAAACAGTCAATTATAGTTTTTAAGATCAGACAAAAGGCTAAACACACAAGCGAAGAAGCGTAATACTGGATATAAGCAGCTGTTTTTTTTTTATTTCATCTCTCTCTTTTTTTTTTAAATTTTCTCAGCATCCAAGTAGATCTCACAAAGAAATCAAAATCAGCTAATCTCCTTCAGATCATTTTATATAAGAGGAAAGACTGGACTGGAAAACGAAATTAAGTGCACCGTTGTTTTTGGTGTTCAATTTTTGAAATCTCGAAAGCTAAGCTAAACAAAACACAGAAACTCAATTTCTTTAGTCTTTGTGAATTTTCTCAGAATTCAAACAGAAGCGAGTCTAACAGTAAATCGAACCTTGATTGAGGAGGAAGTACCGAAATGGAGCTGAGATCGCAAGCTTTGTTGATCTTCAACTTCATTTGATCGTGTCAGTGATTTTGAGGTCTCAAAGAGGAGAAATGAGATCCTAATTTTGTTGACTGAAATCCTAGGTTTGGCGGTTAAGCGAGAAATTGATTTTTTAATTCAAATGAACGATTGAGAAAGACAGAGATCGGTTATGAGAAGAGTGATTTGTGCAATGTGAATTGACGCGGTTTAAATACGAGGCATGGCGGGAAATAGGCTTGCATCTTTGCAAGCAGGGAAGTGACCCTGAATTACTAGTCATGTCGGGCTTGAATTCCCCCGATCGTAGGCCATGGACAGTGTAAGGCCCAAATGGAAGATATGAAGATGACGTTTTTGTGTATCCAGAAGGATATATATTTATAAAAACTAGCATTTTTACTTTAAATGGAAATAAAAAATGAATTTTTAGATCATTTTCATGTGTTGGTATTAAAAATATTTTTTTAAAAAGAAAAAAATATATCTTATTTTAATATTTTTTAAAAATAAAATATTTATAAAAACAAATACAATCACATTTTCGAACAGATACTTAGTAAGAAGTAAAATCCCAAGTCTATGGGTTAAGAAGAAGTCACCAAACCCATGCCTTATTGGGTTTGGCATGCAGTCATAAGAAAACTTGGTTCGATATTTTTCTAAAAAAGAAGTAAAGGAAATTTATTTTTAGCCTAGGAAATAAATTGGATGGATTTAGATGAAATAAAATTAGATAAATGAAGGGGCAAATTGAATAGAAGAGAAGGTTACAAAACATAAAGTAATTAGCGGTAAATGAGGTGGGACATTAGAGAGTTAAATTGGGTTATGCGAGTATTGATGGATAGGAAAAGAGAGAGAAAAAGAAAAGAAAAGAAATAGATTAGTCATAAAAAAATTAAGGAAAAAATTATATTGGTCATGAGAAAGAAAACCGGTTTATTTCATGAAGAATAAAAAAAGAAAATAAAATGGACATCATACATGGCTAGAATGAGAATACTTTATACGAATTAAATGAGAATTCAGGATTTATATGAAAAAAAATTAAATATTTTTTTTTATTTATTTTCAAAAATCATATCAGTCTGCCTCGACCCTTATAATGCTAGGCTTTACGGCCCATCATAGTTATGTTTACTAGGCTCGACTCGTAGTGACGTCCAAGAACTTTCAGCCTAAAAGTTATGTAGAATTATAATTCATAAAGTGCAAAGATGATGCTGATCTATCAAACAATAGCTTCACTGACTACTTGGAACACATAATCGCTGCATTGGTTGCTTTTATATATGTTAAAATTTCTTCCACCTTTCGAGCAGCCAATGATTAAAATAATACTCCTTAACCTAACCGGAATTTTCCAGAGAGGACTCTTGCATTACCAGCACGGGATCACATAATTAATTATAGCGCTATAGTAAGATATTCTTTTTTTAAATCACAACAAATATTCTCAACTTATTGAAGTTTTCTTCTCAAACTATTTTTTAAAGCGTTGACTTGGTTGTATGCACGGGTTCACATAGTTTGTTATAGCGCTGTAGTCGGATATTCTTTTTTTGAAATCAAAACGAATATATTCAACTTACTAAAGTTTTCTTCTCAAGCTATTTTTAAAGCGTTGACTTTGATGTATATCCAATAGTATTTTAAAGGGAAAAACTATTTAGACAAGCTAAATTAATAATATAATTTTTTAAATAGTATAAATATGATATTTTTCATATTTTCATTTCAATGGAAAAAAAACATTTAGAGTAATCAATTCTATTTTAATATATATAATATTGATTTAACTATTTATTAATAATAGATAATTAATACAAGTATAATCAAAACCTTTTTTTTTTGCATAGAAATATATTAAATAATTTTTTATTTTTGATCAAACATATAAGAATAGTTCTTAAACTTAAAAATATTATTTTAATTTTTCAATATAATTCTCCCCTTGAAACTATGAAAATGAAAAATTTGAGCTTAATTTTTTTGTCTTCTTGGCTTTTCTTTTAGCTTATTAACTGGCAAAATATTCCTACTCAAACTTATTTCTCTAGACACATAGCTCTCCTTCTCTCACTGTCATTCTTAAACTCATTCGTATAGATATTAAAAATAATTTTTAAGAAATAAAAATATATTATTTTAATATAATTTAAATAAAAAAATATGTTGAAAATCAAACATTCTCTCTCGCTCTCGTATTTTGAACTTTGACCACTCACACCTGCGGCTACTCTACTTTGCGCTTGCTAGCATTGTATACTATTCTTTCCACGACGGCGACTCCATTCCTCTTGACATTTTCTTTTCCATATAGGTTTGATTTTTTCTTATATTCTGCGGAACATGATACTTTCTCACGTTTGTTTCACACGAACCATCGATTTAATATTTGTTTAATATTGTATTTTAAAATATATTTTTTATTTATAAATTATTTTAATGTGCTGATGTTAAAAATATTTTTTTAAAAATAAATAATATTATTCTAAACAAAAAGTACCTGGACCATTATTCCAAACATATCTTTAAAATCTTCAGTTCGAATTTTTTTTGCTAAAAATAAATTAACACACATGCAAAAGATATGCAAACATATACTATTACCTGTCAGTCAATATACAATAACTGACTTCAAAGTTCAAACCATAGATTCTACAGGTCAGAGTTCAGACAACCATGAAGCTTCATGGTTGGAGAAATTTAGGAGTAATGTTCCACGAAGTTGGGTGGTTTTCCCGAATACAAAGAAAAAAAAGTGGGATAAAATAGTTATTGAAAATTCACCTAATTATCGATTTAAATTTTCAGAGCGTGTTCATTTCTGACACGATGTTCGCTCAGAATTTGAATCCTATTTCTCTTCTTTCTAGCCACTAAAACAAACCTCAGCATACACAGCTTGAGAGGAGCCTTCTGGAAGCTAGCGTGCCGTCAATTTTATATAAAAATATCATCGGGGCAATTTAATGTTATTTTTCCACGCACACGCATGCGAATTTTAGGCCTTGTTGTTGATAAGACAATTGAGTTGGCTTGGACCACAATCTAGCGTATCGTTTGCTCAAAAGCGTGTAAAAATATGTAGAAAGACCTGCAGGTCTCTCAAGAAAAATCATATTAACTACATGAAACCTTAGTTTTCAGTCGAAATAGTTTGTCGCCAGAATTTATTATAGACCCACTGTATTTAATTGAAACACTTCTCTTTAACATGCGTCGATTTGGCTGGATGAAATTATATTAACATGGTTGGACAAATTAGTGCACCTTGATTTTTTTTTTTTATTAACGTAGATATTTGATACAATTTACATGTATCTGATTAATTTTATAAATTTTAAAATTAATAATTATATAAGTGATTATTTTATTAACAATTATAAAAATTAAATTTAATATTATAATAAAACAACCTCTTTAATTCTAAATTTTTACTGCTAAATCAGCTACAAAATGACTGATTTACCTTGATCTTGACTGGTTTGGTAGCTAAACATCCTGTAATCTGTTTGTTTCCCCGAAGACAACCTCCATAACTTGTGCAAGTCTCGGCCGTCGTACTGGAAAGTTATGACAGAGGCCAGAGGGAAACGGACGCAATTACGTGACGGTAGATGGATTTTGGAATTATACTTGTTTTTTTTTTCTCTTAAAATATTTTTTATTCATTTATAATTGAAAAATTGGTGTTTTTAAAATCATCGTATTATATTATATTACAAATAAAATTTAAAAAAATATTATTTTAATATATTTTTAAACATAACAATATCTTAAAAAACAAATACTCAATAATCATTGTCAAAGTCAGGCTATGTCACCAGAAGTCACGCCTGATGATGTGATATCTGATTTGTACAACTGCCACGTGTAGTATTAATCCTTGTTAATTCGCCCTCAGAGTAAACGTAGAGAGCAGAAATTTCCTTCTTACCGGGCGAGAGAAAACATGTGGATGTGTGTGCTTGCTTTTCCTTAAATTTGATTTTAAACAGCGTGATAGAGAAATGAGGGTGACCACGGAGGCGAGAGCCGTTTTTGAAGTATACGGTTCACCAGGCTAATTTTACTTTATGGGCTAAAAAATGCTATTCTCGTGCTACGTGTTCCATGCAAGTGTGCAACTGTGTTTATGGGCTAAAAAATACATTAAATTTATTTTTTATATTTTTAAATTATTTTTCATAATTAATATCAAAATTATTTTAAAAAAAATATTATTTTAAATATATTTTTAAATAAAAAACATTTTTAAAATTATCTTAATCAAGGTATGGATGGCGTACCTTGATTTTGACTGGTTTTGGTAGCTGAACATCCTATTATCTATTTATCTGTTTGTTTTCCCGATAAAAATTGTGTTTTGCAAATTTTTGAAAAAAAAAAGTATTTTTTTTTTAATTTTTGGTATTTTTAAATTATTTTGATAGATTGATGTTAAAAATCAATGCTTAAAAAAAGACTATTACAATTATTACAGTATTTTTGATATTTTTAAATTATTTTGATAGATTGATGTTAAAAATCAATGCTTAAAAAAAGACTATTACAATTATTACAGTCCAGCCTCCATAACCTGTGCAAGTCTTCGGTCGTTTTACCGGAAAGTGATGACAGAGGCCAGAAGGAAACGGCGCGCAATTGTGTTTTAAAATATTTCTGGAAAAATAATTTTTTATTTACTTCAGCATGATAGAGAAATGAGGGTGACCACGGACGCGAGAGCCATTTTTTAAGTATATGGTTGACCAAGCTAATTTTACCTCATGGGCTAAACAATGTTATTCTCATGCTACGTGTTCCATGCAAGTGTGCAACTGTGTTTCGTAGACTAGATACTATGAGGCAACGTTCATTTCGTGTATCCAGGAGTCACTAATTTTAAATGTATTTTTGGGCTAGGAAAATTTTGCTGGCGACCCTTGTTGATTAGTTTTCATTCAACTTGATTTTTTTTATTTTTATAATAAAATATTCATTTCAACACTAACATACAAATCACTCTAAAAAAGATCTCTTATCATTGAATAACAATATTACTATCTGGAATACATGGATAAGATCAACTATGTTGTAGCTGTGCTTGAACATGTAAGAGGCCTTTTAAGATCAAATTATGTACGAGATCCATTTATATTTGAGGTTAAAATCATATTACTTTTTGCAATCAAACATGAGTATATCAACATGAAATATTAACATGTTTTAAAAATCATTAAAATTGAATCAAGAAATTATTATCAAATAAACTTCGGATAATCAAAATTTCAAACCCAAAACACTATGTGAATTTGATAATGAGTTCATGAGTTTGGGTTTGAATCTGGTTCATAGAGAAATATTTGTTATCAAATCCATGATTAATAAAAAAAATTTATAGTCCTTGAAATGTCTTAGCACATTAACCAATATACTAATTATATGATAAAAACAAATGAGATCATGAGTAATTCATGAACTATTAACTTTAATGAACATAAACATTCATCTTGTTAATAGACATGAAGATTCATGAATTGTGAAAAAATAATTCATAATTTTGTTAGATAAAAAGAATTATAAAGTTTTTCTCTAATTTTGTTGTTGTTTTTTATTAGTTTTGTTTTTCTATCCATTTTTTTATTTTTTTACTATAGAGCTCAAGTTCGGTCTTTGCAAAGAAATATGTTGGGATTTATTAAAAAAAATCCTTCTAATGAGAAGTAGCGAAGTTTGAAGGATAAATAATTTATTTTCTATATATTTTGCAAGTTTTTATATTTATTTATGATGCATGCTATTTTTTACAATGATTGTGATATTATCATATTTTTATATGGGTGTAAACTAAACAAATAGGCCCACTTATCTATTCGGCATAGGATGGCTTGGCAAATGAACTTTCAACTTGCTTTCGATGACTCAACCTGGTATCATGGTTTGATACCACACGGATATTCCAGCCTCTATTCTTTGTATTTATTTTACATATTATCAAAATTATATGGGTCTATTTACCAGTGTAAATGACCCGGGTTTAAATAAAAAACAACCACATAATTAGGATAAAATCAATAATTCTAGTCAATTCAGTATGTCTCTTTCATATCATTTATTATACAGGTAAGCTGTCGATACTGTCCCTGGTGTTTTTACCCTTTTTCACCAACCAATTTCATATACTGAATTATAATGAGTGTTTGGATTTTTCTTTCTTACGACCAGGGAACTAGCATGAAAAAAAAACCTTGACTCATCTAATTTGAAATCAATACATTTACCACAACACGTACTGCTAGCTTTATCAAGTATTCATTTACTGCTAGCGTTATCAGGTATTCATTCAATACTGATGTCATCTAATAGTTCACGTAATAAAGCTAATAAGCTATGGTGCTGAGTGTTAACCGTGCATTATACAGAGGTAACCTATATATTTATATATTTATTAAAAAAAATAAAGATAGAAACTATGGAAAATATATATGAATTTTATTGAGTCAATTAATTTCATTTAATTTAATAAAATTAGTCTAGAAAGTCAAATTTAACAAATCAAAACAAACAAAAAAGATCTAAAATAACTTAGATCAATTTTAAAAGTAATGAAAAATTATATAGAAAAAAATAATAGACTCCAATCTCCAAGATAAATAATAAAGGATGAAATTAAAAAAAAATACATGTGTAACTAAGGTAAAAATAAAACTAACATAGATACACTTTTAAGAAAAAAGACATGTACTAATTACATGAGTGTCTCTCACCGTATTCTCTCTCGTATTTATTTATTTAATTAATTTATTCTAAAAAATAAAAATTAACAACAAACAAAAACACTCAGATTATTTCCAATAATAATAAAATAAAGAACAGAAAATAATCTCTAATTAAATAAATACTAAAAAAAATAACAATTAAGGGAAGGGATCGACGCTAATCACGTGAGTGTCTCCTCATCCGAGTTTTTAAACTTTTTACCTTGGCATATTTCAAATGGCAACGTACCCCACAAGCTAATTCGTTGAGCCTTCCTCTCGAAACAAATCTACCACAGCTACGACTAGAAAAACACAAATGGCAAACTATTTCTCAATCCCTTTAGATTTAACAATATCATATCCAAGCCCTTAAAGTTTTATAATTTTCCAGATTTTCCATTATCAACCTTGATGTTTTCAAAACTTTTCTGATGTAATTCCTGGATGCTAAATATCCAGTTCCTTACTTTTTCCTACAAAATACCTATAGGTTATAATATCCAAAAAAATAGATTAAAAAAGTGGAAACACTGCTACCCTCCAAAAGCTGCAATTTAAGAGCTAGGGACCATATTGAAAGTATTTGCAGGAATCAGGTTAGTTTTCAGAAAACTTGAAAGTTGAAGCTACCTGTTGATCCCACAATTTTGAAGAGACCAAAGTAAGAGCTTTGACTATAGAGAGAGGCTGCTACCGCAAATTAGATCCCGCCCGCGAAATTATATTACGGTTACTACACTATTTGTTTTTTGATTAAAATAATTTTATCTGGAGTGAAGACTTGGAGTTTCTATTTGTTTTTTGCCTTCTTAAACATAAAAGCATCATCATTGAAGACAAGCAGTTCCTTTTCAAGCCTGATCAGAGGTAGCCATGTCTCCTAGAAACCTCCTCACTGTTGTTACCCCTCTCTAATTCCTTGCTCAAAGTTAGGTTTCGATTCAACTTCGAACTTCTTGATCAAATTCTGCCATTTTAAGCGCGAAGAGGGAGGGAGGGAATTGGAGTCTTAGAGTTGAATTCAGCTTGTTTCGTTTTCTTAGAGAGAGAAAGAGAGCTGGTTTCAGTTTAAGAGGGAGAAGGTGTTGGAGTAAGTTTTAGAGAGAGAGAGGAGAAATGGCTTGGTTTTTTTTTGTTCTCCTGTTTTTTGACGATTAATTTGTTAGATAAGTGTAAATATGGCTTTGGTGAGTCATGCGAGGGTCGCGAAAACGCAACAAGCGATTCCATTGAGGTTAGTTGAGTTTAGAATGCCAGGAAAGATGGAAAGTGGTAGAGAGATCGTGGAAGAACCGGTAGCAAGAGTAATTGAAGAGAAGATCTTTGTTGCTCTAGGAAAATCTGCGAAAGAATGTAAATCGATGCTTGTTTGGGCTTTACAGAATTCAGGAGGCAAAAAAATTTGTATCATTCATGTTCATCAACCGGCGGAAATGATTCCTTTCAGTAAGTTCACAAATATGAAAGAAAAAGAATTTGGCGTGTCAATTTTAGTGAATATGGTTTTTGTTTTTCATTAATTATTGGGTAATCTTTTTTTTTGAATTGCAGTGGGTGCCAAATTTCCAGCCAGTAAGCTGAATGAACAGGAAGTGAGGGCATACCGGGAATTTGAAAGGCTAGAGATGCTTAAGATGCTAGATGAGTATCTTCTTCTCTGTCGAAAAATAGGGGTAAAACTTCTTTTCTGTTTCTTCTTTTACACATGTTATGCTATTGGATTGTTTTTAAAGCGTGTATCTAATCTGTGGAAATCTATACTCTAAAGTAGAAGAAGAAAAAGAGTTATGCATAATAAACCTGTAAATATTTTAGCTCATGTCCTCTTTTGTGAAAAACTAAAGAATTTATGGCACATGCTCACTCAATATTGAGTTTGAATTCATATTTTCTTACACAGGTGCGGGCTGAGAAGCTATATGTTGAAATGGAGTCTATTGAGAAGGGAATTTTAGAACTCATTTCTCAGCATCGGATCAGGAAGCTTGTTATGGGAGCAGCAGCAGACAAGCGCTATTCCAAGTAAAGCCCTTTAGAGCCATTACAAATCACTCAGCTCCTAAAGAGAGTCAATATCTGTTCTGGTTGTGTGTGTAGGACTTATGGGATTGCTTAATTTGATGCTTCACTGCTGCAGGAATATGAAGGATATCAAGTCTAAAAAGGCCATCTCTGTTCGTCTGCAAGCACCTGCTTCTTGTCACATATGGTTTATTTGCAAGGGGCACCTTATCCAAACACGGTATTGTTGAAATGCTTGCTATCTTGGTTCCTTAGTAATTTGTTCTGTATCTAGTAATTGGGATGTGAAAATGGAATAAAATAATTTTCAATGAAGAAGCTTCTATTTAGTGAAAAACAACAGAGAACTTTCTTAAATTTCTTCCGGGCTATTCTGGACCACTGAACACCTATCCATGGCCACAAACTAATACTACATCTATTTTTTTGCTTGGACTCTTCGAAGTTCTAACAGCTGAAGCATCCTTGTAAAAAATGTTCTAGTAAAGAACAGTTTCTTAGTTGTGATGATCATAATGCATGCTCTTGTCAAAGACAGGGAACGCGCTCTGGATGGAACTGATACAGACGCTGAATCTTCATCGCAACAAACAAGTCCAAATACTGAAGCTGGACAATCAAATATTATGAGATCAAAATCTATTTCCCTTGGACAGTACCGTCATGCAAAACTCACCAATCCAGCTCAAAATTTATTCCGAAGGGTAAGATCTCTGGATGTTAATGGACCTCGGGGGAGATTAACAACTCCTGCTTCACCAGATGGAGGGCCATCAACCTTGTCGAGGTCAGATGCAGATTGGAGTTCTGATCAATATGATTCGTTGTCAAGAAGGAGTAATTCCCAAAATTCAGTTCTCTCATCATGCTTTTCCGGTGGAATGGCCAATGTTGCTTTGACTCCATTTTTAGGAACTGAAGGGAGTGAGATTGAGTCAGAGCTAAGCACACTACCTCAGCCGATGGAGGATCTTTTCCTGTCATCTCCTCCCAGTGTACTGGTACTTGCAATCATTTTATGAAAATGCACATTTTAAATCATGCAAGATGTCCAAGTTCCTAAGTTGATGTAATGTGTGAAAGAGTCCCTGTTTTTTTTTTTTTTTTTTTTTAATTTTTCAAGTACTCAGTGATTGATGGATTCCTGCAGGATGGAAGTATAGAGGATCCTCCGTATGATGAACTTGAACAGGCAAAAGCAGAAAGGGATGATATTGCGACCATACGGAAGGTATACTTTCATTCATGGACCACCTTTCCCCCTCGTTCTCTTAAAAGAAGATGATTTCATTTATATGTGAATTATCATGAAAAGACATGGATGTTAATTCCTTTAAGTTGAATAAATTGTTGTAGAAAAGTTAATACACTTTATGGCATGTTGAAAGTCCAAATTGTTTACCAATATCTTGATGATAAGCGGACAGGATAAACTGCACCTTTCATGACAGCATTTCCCATTAGTTTCTCTGTAAATGGTTGTCAGGCTGCTTAAAACAAAAGTTCTAAGCATGTATTGTATGAACACTTGTGAATTACCAATCATGATTCTTATTCACAGGCCAAAGCATCAGAAAGCTTGTGTACAGAGCAGTCAAAACGAAGAAAAGAAGTTGAGGAAGAACTAGCAAATGAAAAGGAAGAGCTTGAAAAGATAAATAAAGAGCAGGATGAAGCCATGGGAGAACCTTGCATTGCCCAGGATCAGAAATCATTGTTGGAGAAGCAAATTGAAGAGTCTGGTGGGATGGTAAAGGAGTTGGAGCAGAAAATCACTTCTGATGTGGGGCTTTTGCAAAATTACAAGAAAGAATGGGATCAGGATCGTGACAATGCACTGAAAGAAGGCGAGGAGCTGAGGAGAAATCGAACAGAGGCCTCAAGTGCACACATGCCTCAGTTCTTCTCTGAGTTCTCTTTCTCGGAAATTGAGGAGGCAACGCACCACTTTGATCCATCCCTTAAGATTGGGGAAGGGGGGTATGGTAGCATTTATAAAGGCATCTTGCGCCAAACTCAGGTGGCTGTCAAGACGCGGCACTCTAATAGCATGCAAGGTCCTGCTGAATTTCAACAGGAGGTAATATTGATTTTTTAACCTTTTTTTTCCTCCAAATTGTTGATCTCTGCATGTTTTACTTCCACAGGCATGATGTGGCATTGATTTCATTCTAATTTATCAACAACATTACTGTTATGTAGTATGGTTTTCTGGTGCTGGGGATTTGGAGTGGAATTGTAGATTGCTCCTCTCGCTCCCTGTGCCTCCCCCTCTCCAACCCAGCTGCTATGCTTTGTTGGGTTTGGTAATCGACTTACAGTGCATTTGTCTTTGTGATCCTGCATGACCACTATGCAATTGTCATCATTATTAGGACCACAATGCAATTGCCACTTTTGTTGGAAATTGCGCTACCAATTTCTAAATTAGCTGGTATCTTGTTAACAAGCATGCTAGTGTAACTGATCTACAGTTTGTATTTGTATAATTGATCAATTGCTCCAGTTCATTTTGCCATTAACTAACTTCAGTCAATTACTGTTGGACCATCTGCTGCTGAGCATTTATATATAGTTCAACTTCTACAAGATTTGGAGCTACTAGATAAAGGATTTTTTTCGTACTTTCACATCTCTTGTACAAGGATTTTTTTATCTGTAAAGATTCTGCAGCTGTGATTTGCACTGCATGACTCCTGTGGTTTTATATCAGGTTATTGTTTTGAGCAAAATGAGACATCCAAATCTTATCACTCTTGTCGGAGCATGTCCAGAAGCTTGGACTCTTATCTACGAGTATCTTCCTAATGGAAGTCTTGAAGACAGGCTGAGCTGCAGGGACAACTCTCCGCCTTTATCTTGGCAAACTCGAACATGCATCGCCACTGAGTTATGCTCTGTCCTCATCTTTCTTCACTCTAGTAAACCACATAGCATAGTGCATGGTGATCTTAAGCCTGCTAACATCCTCCTTGATGAAAATCTTGTCACTAAACTAAGTGACTTTGGAATCTGTCGTTTACTCGATCACAAGGAAGGTTCTGGCAACAACACAACAATATGCAGAACTGACCCCAAAGGAACTTTTACGTACATGGATCCTGAATTTGTTTCCACTGGAGAGCTTTCCCCAAAGTCAGATGTTTATTCATTTGGAATTATATTGTTAAGATTGTTGACTGCAAGACAGGCCTTGGGTATAAGAAGGGAGGTGCAGTATGCATTAGATAAAGGAAACCTGAAAACTCTCTTGGATCCTTTGGCAGGAGATTGGCCACTTGTGCAAGCTGAAATGTTGGCTCACTTGGCATTGAGGTGTTGTGAAATGAACCGAAAGAACCGGCCAGATCTGGCATCAGTGGTATGGAGGGTACTCGAGCCAATGAAGGCTTCTTGTGGAATGTGATAGTTTTTCCAGCTTGGTTCGGAATAGCATTTCCAACCTCCTTCGTATTTTATATGACTCATTTTCCAAGTAAGTTCATCTATTCCTCATACTTTCTCATGTCTTAGAGTGACTTATATATGCTAACTGGATTTATATTATTTTGTCATTTATATTAGGACTTCTCAAGCATCCCAGTCCCCTTTTCATCTCCAATAATACAATAAATAGATACAACCTTCTAATACATATATTATTCCATGATTTGGTTCCAAGTTTCCTTTACTGTACCAGCAGCTTGCAAAAGGAAAAAAAAAATTCAGTATTCAAGTTTGTGATTATTTTCAACCCCATCACAGTATTTTTTCTGGTTTAAATAGCTCTCACTTCTGTGTTTATGCAGAGGCGCATGTATCTTTTATGTTTATTGTAGCCACCTGTGCAATCTATTTTCATCCATAGGCGCCTCTGTGTGCTGTAAACCTATTTTTGTTGCTTGTACTTGCGTTGTGTAGTAAATTGACGACTTTCTTATAGTGCAGGAAGTAATGCGAGATCGACATATAGCAGCTGATGGTTTTACTTATGAAGCGGAGGCCTTGAAAGGATGGCTAGACAGTGGACATGATACTTCACCCATGACCAAGCTTAAGCTGGCACACTATGATCTTATCCCTAATCGTGCACTTCGCTCGGCAATTCAAGAGCAGCTGCAACAGAAGTGAACATGTTCTTAGTTCAATAGATTGTATAGTTGTTTCCTGAGAAGTAATAAAAATTTCATTGCATTACCTTTTCCTTTCTCTCGAATCTTCAACTTTGGCATACTACAATCATCCTGGTATATAGAAGACAACTGGATGCTTACTTCACATTATGTTTTTAATTTTGTACTTTTAAATATTTATTATTGCTTTGATTTGTTTATTAGGGGGTGCTCAGCTCGGATGAATTTCTCACAAAAAATTCAATCGAAAAAACGTTTGAGGATTAAAATGATTTTATTTTTGATAGTGCATAATATTGAAAGGTTAATGGATTGTTTGACAGGATGCACAAAGGCTGGCGTTGTCGCCTAATGACGTTTAAAGATAATGATTTATTTCTGTATCATTACTTGGTGACTGTATGATTGAAGACAAGCAATTTTTTTTATTCAAGGGGTTGCAGTTTACTTTTTAGATTGGCCAGGAAATTGCTTTGAAATTGTCTTTGTAAATAACTGATATTCCTTGGAGCTACCCTAACTTGAATATCATCTAGAATAACTCTGTTCCTGCAATTCCAGACTAAAGTGATTATTTGAGTGAGATTTTATTGACAATAAGCGATGCTGAGACCAAAGTGGAATCAGTGTCACTCGTGATTGATGATACAATGCATGTTGCAGTTGGAAAGGATGTTGGAGAAAGTAGGTTCACATTGAAATGGGCAGGGCATCGCAGAATTTTTCTTGCAAGAGAATTTGCCTTCTTCATGTTCACCAGCCTGCTAAAGTGATGCCCTTGAGCGAGTACATTTATTAGTATTGTTTTGTGCATGGATCAGTACATACACCTAATATATTATTATGTTCAGAACATATTTCCAGTGAAGAGTGATTATTTTGATGCTAACCATCGGGTTTTGATCACTCTGGTTTTGGTTTGGGGTTGTTGATAATGTGTTCGAGGATTTAATTTTTTTGGATTTTAAAACACGGCTTTCGCTTGCAGACTTGGATAAAATCAACCCCTTTGCTATTTGTTTATTAATTTTGCTTCTGGTATCCATTTGGTGGAAATTTTCCAGCTAGAAGACCTGAACAGCATGAACTGAGGGAATTCCAAGAGCTTGAAAGGAAGATCATGCACAAGATCCTGGACGATTACTCTCTCGTTTGTCATCATGCAGCGGTACGTGTGTTCTTTAATAACTCTTCCCTTTCCAGTTTCCAGACTGTTGAGTTTGAATTCCTATTCGAATTTTTGTGATGCTACCATTTAGGGTGTTCATTTTCTGAATTGGGCTTGGTTTTGGATCATTTGCTTTTGTCTCTAGTAGTTAAAAACTATTCATTCTCCATGTAATTTCATTGCAAATACTGATTGTCACCGCTCACCAACGCCTATTGCATTGTCAGAAATGACATAATTTTTCTTTGCTTATGACATTATGAGGTCTTTGTTTGACCTACTCGTTGGAAGACATAAAACTAAATTTTAGTATCTCCCTAGGACAGCCTGAATTCAAAAATTTCTTCCCTAGAAAATGCCCTTCCAAGTATCTTTTCAAAATCCTGTCGATGTTTCCTAAAAACTGTAAACAAGAACTGTTCACATTAAGAATGATCGTTCAAACGTGATGCACAGATGCATTCTTGACTTTATTTTGAAGGTCCATGCTGAAAATCTATACATTGAGGTGGATGAAAATGGAAAGGAGATCGTGGAACTCGTCCCAGCACGATATCAAGAAGCTAGTTATGGGTGCAGCTGCCGACAGATATTATTAAGGATACAGCCATAACTTTATTATCGTTCTTCATCAAGCTCAGATGTCAATAGATAAGTTATCTAGATGTCCGAATGACTATGGATTTTGGTTGATGCTCTTTGTAGATCTAAGTTTTTATTTTCAGCCATGCTTCATGGGTGTTAAAATCATGATTTTGACACGACATGGAAGGGATTTCGGAAATTCAGATTGAAAGATCGGATCGTAAGGTCATAAAATCATACCTAAATTTTTCCATACAAAAATCACAAAATCACAGCTGCAATCGTGTAGGTATAAAAATATTAAAATCATAAGTAAAATATTTTCGAATACAGTACAATATAATTATGGTCATAAAACTTCATTAGTTAAGGTTCATACATGATTCAAAATAACTTAAAAATGCATTACAAAAAAATTATGTCCATATAATTTCATTAGGTAAAAACTAATAAATTTAAAATAAATATTTTACTGATGTGCTATATAAATTAAAATCAGTCTCATTACCATTATTTTCCTCGTTATTTTTAATACATTCATCAAAAATATTATTATTGAAAGGATTATTAGTACTAATACTGGTACCAATACCGATATTGCTAGTACTAGCTCCAACTTCAACAAATTATTTCGATATCAGGACATGAAAATGATTTAAAAACATCAAAAAAATTTAATTTAAAGTAAAAAAAATATTTTTTTTTTCAAAAATTATAAGTATAAATTTTAAAGTTAATAGTATTGATTTTTAAAAGTGATTCCATGACACACACACACACACATAGAGGGGTTGGGCACCTGACGCTTGAATTTTGAAAGATTGGAGCAGAAACGTAAAATCGGATCGATCCGGTCTAATTTAACTATTCTAACTGAGTTTAACCGAAATCAATTATTCTACCCGAGTTAACAAGGTTTAATGAGTTGACTCGTAAAATCGTATGTTTTTGCGAATCAACTCCCGATTTTGACTACCATGCTTGATGGGTTCGATCATATGAAGTGACCATAGATGAAATCGTTGGGAGACTACGCAAAAAATCTGTCCAAGAACCAGCTAATTTAAAAACTTAAACTATTAAGTAAAGTTTTAGAATATGATCTATATTACTCTCTAACACCTTCTCTCAAGTGAATGTTTGTTAGGCTTGAAACTTGTATAGATCCACACTACCTTACGTTTGATTTTTATCAAATAGAATAAGAGGGTGAGATTTGAACTCATGACCGTCAGGTCAACAAGGCTTTGATATCATGTCAACAAACCATCTCACCTAAAAATTTAAACTATGAAATAAGACTCTAAAATATTATTTATATTACTCTCTAACAGTATCAGAATGGTCAAACTAGTAGAAATTAGTTCACAAAGGATCTCGAGGCTGAAAAAGGGCCACAAGTTCACATATGTTCTGGACTTGTTAGGTCTTTCACCATAGATTCCAGTTCTTGTTTTTTCCAAATTATATTACGCAGTAATCTGAAATCGCTCACAAAGCTGCCTCAAAACTGCAGGGGAATGATGAATCTCCAGTTCAGAAAGGGCAAATATATCAACAGCGTGCACCTCTTTCATGTCAAGTTTTGTTTATCCGCATGGGGCACCTCGTAAACACAGGGTAAGTTTTACAGGTATCATGCTAACCTGTTCTGATTGAACTGGGTGTGCATGGATGTATGCAGTCCTGGGTGCTAATTTACCAGAGTGAATGTGCTTCCAAGTTACTGGCAGCCAAACAACTTAACTGTCTTTTCAAGTGCTGAAATTCTGACTTTCGATCTCCCAGCATTTACAGCAAGAAACTGCTTGCATGAAAATTCAAAGCAATTAAAATAAATATCCAAAAAAAATAAAAAAATGATTCGATTCCTGAGAAATCAGCGTCCAATGCATTTAAGTTGTCCCATTTGCAGGTAATTCCATTGCTTTCTTAAATTGAGTGCTATTCTCATCTCTTTTCGATTGTCATTAGTTGTTTCTCTGAAGTGTGTTTTGTTCTCATAAACTTTGTTGTTTTCCTGATTAAATTCCACAATGCTTACAGTAACAGTTTTATTTGCTAGTGTTTGCAGGAAGTCATGCAAGATACTCACAGACTTACCTATGAAGAAGAGACGTCGATAGGCAGGCTAGAGATAGAGCTTGAAATTTTTGATCTTATCCCTGATCGTTCTCTTCGTTCTGCAGTTCAAGAGTGGCTGCAGCAGCGTTGAAGCATGGCAAACCTTGCATTCATGTCCCTTGACCAGCAAAGACTCTTGCAGCATTTGAATCATCTCGTCTCAGTCTTTTCCATGTTAGATTATCAATTCTTAATTGCAAGGGACTAACATGTAATTTTTTATTTCCTGTCTTGTGAAAATGATTCTACCATGACTGGGCAGAAATTAACTAGTAAAAAGTATAGTTTAAATTTTAAAAAATATTTAAGATAATTTTCTTAATATAAAAACAATAATATATTGAATCGATTTTGATTTGATTTTATGGCTTAACCCTTCAAATCCAAAATCATTGATTCCGGTGATAAAATTCATTGAGTCAATTTTTTTTCTTACTTTATTATATAACAATAAAAATAAATATTTGTAAAATTGAATACAAACTAAATATTAGAACGTTTATCTGAAATTATAATAATTTAATAAAAGTATAAATAAATAAATAAAAACACATAAAATTAAGAAAATATTGATAAATAAAATAATTAATGAAAAAAAAAGTTGGGAAATACAAAACAAGCAGCTAGCATGTTTTCTGGAAGTAAAAATCAACTAAACTTTGCAATTTGTTCCTGGAATGACTGCTCATGTATTGTAAGCAAAGGTCCCTGGATCCCAGCTAGCATATTTTCTGGAAGTAAAAATCAACTAAATTTCCTCTGTGCCTTTTTTTTAAAAAAAATAAAAATAAAAATCATCATTCAGTTTCACAGTCATCACTTAGCATGCCTTTCGATGCTGAAAGAAAAACAAGCCCTGCGTCAATGCCATGACAAGGGATTGCGCGCAGACAGTTTAATTAGGATATTCATAGTTGTGTCGTCCATGTCCATGATTCATCCCATCTCTCTTTTCCAAATATGAAATATCTCTGACCCACCATAGCCATAAGCCCTAGTTGACTTTAATAGATTTAGCGCATCTTTTTCCTCTTTTAATTTTGCTCACGCCCCTATCGATTTATATCATAGTTTGACTTTTCAAATATCATATAAAACTATTAATGTCAAACTAAAAGTTTATATATTAACAGAAATCAATACATGTTGTTTCTTAGATTTCAAATTCCATAAACACCATCTTACTCTCATATCTTACTTATTGGCAAGAGTTATTATAACCATTGAAATGGCAGATGCTCATATTATCTTGTGCTTGATTATTTTATCAAATATAATAAAAGTGATGAGATTTGAACTGATAATTACTGAGTCAACAAGATTTTGATATCATGTTAAGAATCATCTTACTTAAAAATTTACACTCATAAATAAAGTTCTAGAATATAATTTATATTATTTTTCAACATTCTTTCATTAAAAATCCAAATATTTTGAATTTCATGTCATGAAGACAGTTAGAAATATAGATTGTATTTTACTTTTTGGGTGGGGAAAATCAACCAAGCAATTTAAACTTAAAAAAATATTATAAAATAAATAAAAATCTGATATGAGTATAGGTGATTTATTTAGAGCGTAAGAGGTGCTTGATAGAGTGATTAAGATTATTTTTTAAAGTATTTTTTAATTATTTGTACTATCAATATATCAAAATAATTTAAAAATATTTTATTAAAAAAACTAAAGAATTATTTTGGAAGTGATAACTATCGCTTCAGTATGTATTTTGTTTGGGTGAGCCTGGTGGTTTAAACTTTGATGTGTTTTGCCTTTCGGCTGATTCTTTAGGAAAAAATGGTGGGTGAAGATATCATTATTTTATCCACTCAAGCTCAGTGGGCTTAAAGCCCATTCATCATCACCTGACAGAATCTTCAAATACAGGCTCTGCAGGGCATACACAAATTAATAAAGCCCACGTGTGATTCCACCACCGTCGATGGTGCATGTGTGAACGAAGAGCTGACCAGACATGTTATCCACGTTAGGGACCCACTTTCTTGGCTGTAGTGCCGTATGCCTAACGAAAAGTCTATGTACTGACAGTACTTTCAGATCTGATGACCAAAATACGTGTCCTGTTAATATTGGTACACTTCAAATGAAACAAAGAAAAAGCACTTTTTTAATATTTACAATGCAACATTTAACTGCCACGTTTACCGGCTAAGATGGATTCGGTCACAGAAGATAAGAAGAAGGGCAATAATTTAATCCCGCCGTCATATATGTACGGCATATACGTACTTCCCGACCTCCTTAGACAGTGGCCGGTAATCTTTGAGCGAGTATTAAATAGTTCTACGCGCTGTGGTTTTATCAACGGCTGCGGGAAGTGGTAAAACCACCAGTTGCGGTGACATTTTTAACAAAAGCAATTAATTTTAGAATAAAAAAAAGCCTTGCATTTCTTCCTTGCAAGCCCACAAAACTCTTGTTTTGTGAAATCTTTCAGCTAATCAGAGTATGAATATAAGTGAACAAAATTTAAAAAGATAATCATTAAAAGATGATTCTGTTAGTCACAGTAAATAGAATTGAGTGCAGTGAAAACAATAGTCTTTAAATATAGAATCTATACAATTTTAATTTGAAACATAACTGTATTGTTCTTAACATTTTGTCTTAATAAAGTCCGACATTAATGATAAATAATTATTATTTATTTGGTTATCTTTAAATATCTCTATTTTTATTTTTTATATAAATTATTTAATATATATATATTAACAGATACAATAGCATAATAATCTTTATTATATATATAACTAGTTTCTCTGGTAATGTTTTAATAAGTTGATCATAGCTTCTTTAAAAAAACTAGGATGAAAATTAAATTATTAAAGCTTATCTATATAATAAATTAACTTGTAATCTTATCCCGTTAAAATTTAATTTAATTTTATTTAAAAAAATCGCTTGAACTTCCAGAAGAACAAAGGGAACACGGATTCAATTATTTAACTTGTTACCTAGGAATTTGCTTACAATAAGCTCTCGAACTAATCAAACACTTACATGAATTTAACAAATAAATAAATGAAACCTGCTACTGTTGAAATTTCAGGGAGGTGATTGTCACGATCTAGGCAACGCGTTTCATCAAAGCCACCAACAAAAAGAAAAACCAATAGGTAAACCAGTTCGATAACGGTTACCACACGGCGTTTTGATCATGTCTCCCTCCTAAAATGCAAGTACAACACCAGCTTTCTCTCCATCTTCTCATCTCCTCCTCCTCCTCTCTCTCTCTCCCTCTCTCTCTCTGCTGAAACCCTATAAAAAAGCTTCAAAATATCTAGTTTAAAATGAATATTTGTAAACATATATATGTATTTTTGGTTGTTTTAGCTTCAAGCTTTTGTTTTGGATCAGCTGGTGATATAGTGCATCACGACGACGTCGCTCCAAAGCGGCCTGGCTGTGAAAATAATTTCGTTCTGGTAAAACTTTTAGGAAGAAATCCTTACTTCATTTTAACTTTTATCTTCAAGTCTTCTCTGTTGATTCTGTTTGGATGGTGAGAAAAACTGGAGAGAGGAAAGGAAAGTGATGCAAATTGCTAACTTTTATTGAGTTGATTTTTGCGATGAATTGGTTAGTTCGATTTTGATGCGAAGTGGTGGTAACTGCACTAGTTTCGTTTGAATTGACAAGTGTTTTTATTTTTTACTGTTATGTTGATTTCTGTTTGGTTGTTCAGAAAAGGAGGGGAAATTGTAAGTAGTTGATCGTTCAATTGATTTTTAAAAAACTGAATAGTAGTTGTAGACTTTGAGAGGATACCTTCTTTATATGCTTCCCCTTTTTTTTTCCCATTTTCTTTCTGTTTGAATATTACGAAATAATTGTTCCAAAAATAATTTAAAAATAAAAAAAATTAATTTTGCATTTATCATAGTGTTGTTCTGCTCGTTTTCTTAGCTTGGAGGATGGCTTATGCCCTAACCGTTTCTGTATAAACTGTTATTTTAAGTGATGGGAATCGTTTGTTATCTAAAAATAATAAAGTTCCATGTTTTTTTTACCCAGTCAATAGTGAATGAAAAATTAAAAATGATTACTTCCATTTGTAAAATGCTGTTGGATTTTACCTGCTATTGAATTTCATTTCACAGGTCAAAGTACCAACTTATATTAATGGCGTAGAAGACATTGAGTATGTTGGTATTGGTGCTCGTTTTGGCCTCACTTTGGAATCGAAGGAAAAACATGCGAATTTATCTACACTTGTTCTGGCTGACCCTCCTGATTGTTGCAGCAAACCCAGAAAGAAGGTATTTTTTTAACTTCTGATCTATTTGTAGAGTTTATCTTGCCCAGATTTTAAGTAATTGCTCATAATAGTGTTCATTTATTCATTTTCTTATAATTTGGACTTTCTCGCTGCCGGGTAGCTTTCAAGGGAGGTGATCTTGGCACACCGAGGTAACTGTAGCTTCACAACGAAGGCAAATGTTGCTGAAGATGCTGGTGCTTCAGCTATTCTTATCATAAACAACCGGACAGGTATTTGCTTGTGACATTTTTTCCGTCGTATGTGTATCATTTCAAAACCCTCTCAATTGACTTGTGCGCCCACATGCTGCCATGCATTAGGTCTCTTGGAGCTTAACACTAAAATAACTGATTTGTCTACCTCTAAATGTTCTGTTGATGTTGATATATACAAGTGTCACTGATCTCTCTCTCTCTCAACAGGCATCTATATTGCCATAATTGCTGTATTCATGTTTTTTGTCCCACTTCCAAAATGCATTTATTTTCTTCTGCTTTGACTTGTAAAACTAAAAATCTCAGGCGAAAATCCACCTATTTTCCTATTCAATTAAAAATGTCTCAACAACAAAATCCTTTTTTTTATTCAAAAACATAAAACAAATATTTTTAGAACTTGCGAGTATCACCAAAGTATAATGTTGAACTTAAAATAGTCGGGCCTTCTTTATAAACAAAAGTCAATGCTGATCACGTTTGCATTTTTGGTTTCATGATTTACTCTTGGAACTTTCTTTCCGTAGAACTCTTCAAGATGGTTTGTGAAGTCAATGAAACTGATGTTAAGATTGGCATTGCTACTGTCATGCTCCCACAAGATGCTGGTGCAAGCTTGGAAAAATATTTGGCGAGCAGCTCCACAGGTTTGCATTTCTCAATATTCACTATTTCCCTTGTATAAGTAGCACAGTTGGATATGCCTTTTCATTTCTTCAGATGCAATTGTAAATGAATTAGGTCCTCAAGGGGCGTGACGTGATGGCAGAGGGCTTGTGATCTGTATAACAGATCTCGAGTTCGAGTCAGGGCGTGCACCCCTTGTAAGAGCCTGGGACAGTTGAGGTCTTATTCGCTCACCTGGACCCACAAAATGTGCTTTCCGGGGGGCGAGGTTTCCTCGCATCCAAAAAAAAATTGTACATGAATCATTTGCATCATTATTAAACCTTAATATGCAACTTGACTATTGTTTGAATGGGGCATTCATTTGTTTGCGCTTCCATATGTTCCCTTCCTCAGTTAAAGTGCAGCTATACTCTCCACGACGTCCAGCAGTGGATGTCGCAGAAGTGTTCTTATGGCTTATGGCTGTTGGCACCATTTTATGTGCTTCTTACTGGTCTGCATGGAGTGCTAGAGAAGCTGCTATAGAGCAGGATAAGCTATTAAAGGTCATTTTGGGCATCTAGACAGATAATATTTTGCAATTCCTGCCAAGCATAATCCTTGGTGGATTAGATCCCTGTTTTTTTCAAGTGAGATATAATTGATTTTATGCTTGCAGGATGGTTCGGATGAATTTGTAAATATGGATGGTGTTCATTCTAGCGGTATTGTTAACATCAACACAGCATCTGCAATTCTCTTTGTTGTGATTGCTTCATGTTTCTTGGTTATGCTCTACAAACTTATGTCATACTGGTTCATCGAGGTTCTGGTGGTTCTGTTCTGCATTGGGGGAGTGGAGGTGGGTCAGCTACATTTGATTCTTTTTTCTTTTTTTTTATCAATGAATCTGCCATCTTTATTTATTTTTGTAGACAGGCATGCATATGTAAATTTGTATGCAATGATTCTTGAATTTACTTGGTGTTATCCCCTCTTTCTAACTTGCTTAAAAGTTTCAGGTTTTCCTGGAAGTAGCAACCACCCTTTTCTAGATCTATGCTACTCCATTGTAATAAACCTGCATTTTTCATCTGAGATATATCATTGAGGTCTAATCTAATTTTGTCATCACACTAGCTTGCTATCATGATTATTTTTTACTGGTTTCCCATTTCAGTTTACGATTGTCAAGAAAGATGGGTCTAAACTGGTTGCAAATGTCTCTTTTCATTCTTTATTTTGTTTTTTTCATTGTTCCAGCCTGTAATGTGCTATGTTCTACACTATACATTTTTATGGGCTTTAGTTCATCTTGTATTGCCGGAACACTTTTTAATCTATGTTTAGTATTAGAATTGATGTATAATGTTGTTAGAGAAGCAAATTTGATCGGATGTCTCTAAGATTTCTGATTTGTGAGGCCTCAGATTGTAGGAATTAGTTGGTTGAAAATGTCACGTTGTGTTGATGAAATCCATATGGTTCAGTTATTTCAAACTGCTGGAAAGCAGTTCATTTTTTATCAAAGGGTAACCTCACCTAATATGTCATGAAAAAGTATTTATCTTGATGTTTGTTTTATTTCTTTTTCAATCATCAAATAGTCAATTTATTGGTGAAACGTGGTGCAAGTCCAAGTACTTAAGTTTCCATAGATCTTTCGATCTTTGATTGAATTTGTTGATTCAGATTGCGTCATTTTGAAGTTTCTTTTACTGTGAAAATTGAACCTTGAAATCTCTTCATGCTTATAGGGCTTGCAAACTTGCTTGGTTGCTTTATTATCATGGTATGTGTATTCTTTTCCCTATCCTGAATTTTAATTATCAACATAATTGTTTAGGGTTGGAATTTTATCCACGTCATAATAATAAAAGGACAAGAAGCATGACTTCTTCAAAATGTTGATTTTCCTCTACTACCTGATTATGTCGACACGCTACTGGGATATTGTCTTGTTGACTGAGCACCCTAGCATTCTTATCATTCATTATTATGTGCTTCTCTTATTTATTTATTCTTGGAACTATATATGAAAAGAAAAATTAAAAATACTCAGCCAGTCTTGATTTTTCCAGATCATGGACTATTTTCTTAAAAGCTCATTTTACTGTACCCGTGATAGTTATCCATGTTGGTTCCAGAAAAATGATTATCTGCATGACATCCCTTAAGTGTTAACCTGCCACTGTGTTTACTGCTTGATAAAATTAATCTGAGCACCATCTATAATCATGGATTTATTAAACAAAAAGAAATGAAATAAGTGGCAATTGCCTTATGCAACACTAAATGTGGCCAAATAAATGACATTGGTATTTTCTTTCAGTAACTACGTATAAGAATTATGTTATCCTCTTTCAGCAACATTATTTGTATTCTTTTGTTAGTTACTCTTTCCATGCTTGTCTTTCACTACATCTGTTAAATTCCTTTGTTTTTTCCAAGTTCATGTGGAAGCATTTAACTAACAGCTGACAATTATAGTTTCAGATGTTTTCAACCCGCTGGAGAATCATTTGTTAAAGTTCCCTTCTTTGGAGCTGTCTCATATCTGACTTTGGCAGTCTCTCCTTTCTGCATAGCATTTGCTGTAGTTTGGGCAGTTTTTCGCCGTGTCTCCTTTGCTTGGATTGGTCAAGATATCCTTGTAAGACAATTTTCTTTTCTTTCCCATTCATGTTGCAGTTCTCTTCATACGTACATGGTTTGTGAAGTTCCATACCATAGAACACAACCACTAGGCCCGCCTACGGTTTTAAATTGCTATCCTGTATGGAAAGCATGATGTTTGTTTCCCCTCCCTTAAATACATACCACCATCATCTAGCCAATATTCTCTCTACTGATAGTGAGCAGTGAGTACAAATAAGTAGAAGAGATGAATGGTCAATCTTTAATGCCATGTCTAAATTGTACAAAATTGATTATAGTACTAGCAATAATATGGTTTGATGGTAACATTTGGAAGCATATATAGAATTTGTAACTGGATATCAGATTTTACCAGTGAAGAACTTATACGAGTTAGTTAAAGATGTAACACTTACATTATTATGGAAGTGTTTCCAGCAGAACTAGTTTATTTGTCTTTGTACCTTCAAATGTCTAAGGTTCTGATGTGTTTTATCTTTTCCATTTCACTTTCTCCATGTCTTTGCAAATTGATTGGAAGAGGCCAACTGATCTTTCTCCTTTTTTTCTTGCACCAATCAGGGTATTGCTCTGATCATTACTGTTCTTCAGATTGTCCGTGTGCCCAATCTCAAGGTGATCATGAAACTATTAGTTTGTTTTGCCACTGCACAGTTCTAGTGCTACCTTATTTGTTTTCATTGATAGCCTTTTAAGGTCATCTAGGTTTGGGTCTGTGCCTGTCATATTGTTATTTGTTCTCATCTCCAGAAAGATGCTTTAATCCTTGTTACATCTGACTCCAGCTTAAAACTTTAAATTGCAAGAGGTCATATTCCTTAGGAATGGGATATAACATATTGGCCAAGTTAATTCTCGGTACAAAGAATTTGATAAATCATTAATTAATACAGGTTCATTATGCTAGAAGATCTTGTTGTACTTGATAAATAGTGGTGAGCAAATGCATTATAACCACTATGATTACATTATTCAAAATGCTGATTTTGATGCGGTTTCTTTTCTTTTGGTTAAAAAAAATAATGATGATGGTCAGGTTGGAACAGTTCTTCTAAGTTGTGCCTTCTTGTATGACATCTTCTGGGTTTTTGTTTCCAAATGGTGGTTCAAGGAGAGTGTGATGATAGTGGTAAGTTGTGGTTAGGCCTGCTGAATGGTCCTGGTAATGAATGCATCTATTAATAGAAAATGCCAATCTTCATGTCTTTCATCTTCTTTCAGGTAGCTCGTGGTGATAAGAGTGGAGAGGATGGTATACCAATGCTATTGAAAATCCCACGGATGTTTGATCCTTGGGGTGGCTATAGCATAATTGGGTTTGGTGACATCATCTTGCCAGGATTGCTTGTAGCTTTTTCATTGAGGTTTGAATCTTAAGCCATATAACTAACTTGGCTAATGACAATGTCCCTTACTACCCTTGAAAATGCAAGTATTCATTTTCTCCAAAAGTAACTGTCATTGTTGTCAGCTTCCTTGTCCTGCCTTTCTGGTTACCTTTAACGGGCTTGAAACTTTTCAGAATGATATAGCCATGATTATGCAGAAGCACTCGTTCTTTAATTGGAAAATTGTCCCCCTCTCTCTCCTTTTCCCACTCACGTTGTAAGGCCATGAAATTATTGTCAAAAACTATATTTTGACCAGATGAAAGTGGAATGGGCTATGATGCTAGGCCCTTGGAACTATATGTGGCCTATTCTATTCATGATACTTGTGGGTATTTTTACTTTGATATGTTGACAGGCTGGGATTTGATATGATGTTTTAACTGCTTGTAAGTTGAGTAGTGCTGGTCATTTCGCAGATATGACTGGCTTGCAAAGAGGAATCTTCGAGCAGGATACTTCTTCTGGGCAATGACTGCATATGGTCTAGGTATGCCAAAAGCTAAAGTGGATGGACCTGGACACATCACTGTGGCTCATAAGACAACTTCTGGCATTTTAGTTTATTATATGTGTTATGCAAGCATGGAAAGCTGGCAGTTAATAAAAGCAGCTGATAGAAATTATCAATGGGGTGCATATAGGAGCCATATACTAGTATATTTGACCACCTGTGCAAAAGAAATTTAGGAAATTATAGCATGCACTGAACGAACTTGTGAGGAGGAGATAAAGAATAGACAACATAAAATTTCCATAGCTGATACATACTCATTCATGCATTGCACCCACTGAACTTAGATCATCACTGCTGCTTAATAAGAGCTGCACCATGCTTTGTTGAAACATATAGAGGCAGTTGCAAACATTTTTCATGTTTCAAAGGGGTTTCAAGAAGTGTTATATAGTTTGGCAACTTGAATTAAAAAGACAAGATGTTCATGTATTTCTGCACTATCTACTATCAGAGATCAAGGTCAATATCCAGTTAAGAATTTGTTGGTGTAAATTCTCCGAGGATGGGTCATATAGTTTGAAACTAAGCATGTTTATAGAAAACAAGTTTCTTTGAGGCAGTATATAAATGATGAATGCTGCTTTGTGACTTTGTGGGTATTTCATGTTTTTTTAATTATTGACCACCATCTTCAATCTGTTAATCTGCAGGTCTCCTAATAACATACATAGCTTTGAACATGATGGATGGCCATGGCCAGCCAGCTTTGCTTTACATTGTTCCGTTCACCCTCGGTAAGTACCAAGCAGGAAGCAGGAACAACATAACCGTTGTTCCATTCACCCACGGGCAATTCCCCTTTAGTGGAGAGCCTTTTAAAGTTTAAAATAAGTTTCTACAACACCCCGCTCCAAATAGAGGTCAGAAATTACCCTTATTCCTCATGGCAAACAATAGTGGCAATTGCTTGCAAGCTTTCACCTGTGCTGAACGCATGTGTGACCTTTGCATGCAAGAGTCCACCTTGGTTTGAAAATGCTTTCGGCCAGCATACCTTGAATGACCCGAAGCAATTGCCAGCTGAAACTGAAGGGCCCTGAGAAACCCAAATGGGTGCGAGCTTGAGACCGTCAAAGCATTTGCCCAAACTCATTCCTTCATCGACTAAATCAAGCACTGACATTTATCAGTCAAACATGGGTATTTGAAGTTCAAGGGATACCATGGAAACAAATCCTGAACTGGTCTAAATCACCCAAGAAAAAAAAAAGAGAAACAAATCTAGCATTATGTCTTTCGTATATGAGAATTACAAAAGGGCCCTTGATGAAGTCATTCAGTGGCCCGTCTTGCTAGTCTACATAATTTATACGAGATTAATCCTCAAGTAATGGATGCAGGTACGTTTTTGACGCTGGGAAAGCAACGGGGTGATCTCAAAACATTATGGACAATAGGAGAACCAGAAAGGCACTGCCCGCACATCCAGTTTCAACCCGCTGGATCCGATTAATAAAATACAAGCGTGTAAATGAGCGGCGCCACCGTAGCTGTCCTTGTTTTAGCTTTAGAATACACGAGGAGCTCGTATATGTTACCTGTACAAGTTGTAGGAGAGCTTGTAATATTTTTAGTCATTAGCCAACTGGGAACCGAAGTTAAAAGTAAAATTAGTTTTGACTGACTGCGAATAATCTTTTATCTCGTCTCGGATTCACCAGAATTTTTTACCTGAGCCGTGCATATACTTGGTAGGGAGTAGATATGACCTTGAATCCCAATACTGCATAATCAAACTTCCGTTCCCAACGCTTTTAGCCTTTTACTTTGTCCAGCATCATGTTTTGTTATTTTATTATATATTTATACAGTCTCATCTCGTCTCAAGAAGCCGCTCTGGGAGTCGCGTATTCTATCTAGCATGGACTCGATCCATCCCCCTTCAGTTGGTACCCCTTGGCGAGGCTTAAAACTCTCACCCAGAACATGCAAGCCTTGCAATTTCAGCATGCTGCAGAATCTTTCCTTTTTTATTTCAGCATGCTTTCCACCAGGGCATCATATTCAGAATTTATTGAGCAAGGCGGGTGTTCCTTTACCCTGCCCGACGTCGTGGCTGACATTCTACAATTAATACAAAAACTTTTTGAAGGCACATCAACCTGTGCTCTCTGGTCTGTGCCCACAGTCACAAAGCTTAAAGAAATTACAAGCAACAAATATGGCATTCTGAGCTGAGGAATATCTGCCATGTATAAATATCTCTTCAATCTCATCAAGTTCAGGAGTGAGAGAGAAGACGATTCTCAGCTGGGAAAGATGATCAATATTCCTTAACAAATAAAATCACATGAAGTTATTTCAATTGACAAACAGCACAACCATCCCTCACGAGATAATAACATTTGAGCAGTGCTGGCTCATGGAACAGCTTTTGCATTTTTATTCCTTCTCTTAAAGTACAAAGGTTGCCCCTACAATCAAATTGCCTCCTAAAAAGCACAGGCAATTCTTTCTGCTTTTCATCTTATGAGAAAAAGAATTAAAAAATAAATAGAAAACAGACTTACATGTGAATTCACATCAATGACAATGCAATCCTCTTTTTGTTGCCGTCAATAATACCTGTATCAGGATTTGGTCAAAATTGTTCCAGCCATTGGCCGTCTGAGAACTGGAATATTCATTTCTGCCCAGGATCTGGTCCTCCCCATCCAAACAAATCATTTAATTAGTCACCAAGGAACATGATAATCACAGTGGCTCTAATGGATTAAAATTCAATCATGCTGCTGGCATTGTTTAACCAACATTTTAACAGAAATGCTTTATCCTGCCACAAACTATGAGAGATAATTATTCAACTGGAACCTTAGGATCCAGGCATCTGCTCAACCATATTGGTTTTTCTGTTTTTAAATGACAAACACATGGTGCCCCGCTAAAGAGAATAAAGTCGATTGAATTAAGATTTCATGAATCATGTTGTTACCAGACTTCAGCAAATGTCACTGGATAAGACAACCAAGTCAAGACAAGAATTTCCAATTTTCCAGTCATGCAGACTAAAATGACAATTCTCGAGGAATATAGCATGCACGAAATGGTCCAAAACATGCTCTTAATACCATTGATTAACAATTTGAATCTCCAATCCCACAAATCAAATTACAGGAAGAGGAAGAAACCAGATGCTAGCATTAAAGTAGGCAAATACCAACAAACAAGGACTAGAATATTCCAGACAACAAAATTACCATATGCAAGAAAAACTTCAGTCACAAGGGAAAAGAGGGCATACTTCCATGTCCTTTCAAGGCACCATTGCCATTAACAGATAAATGTGTTGGTCTCCTCTCCTGACCCAAAGATAGAAGCTCCTGCATCCTTTCAGGCCAATCTGAATTTAGTATACGAGCAAAATCTTCAACCTCCCTGGGGAAAAAAGATATTATGGAATACCAACCCTGAAAGCACTACTATTCATGTCTTTGTATGGTTAAGAATGCAATCATTATCGAAAGCAACAAAATTTGGTCAAGACCATGGTATGGAGGATAGTGCAAAGGGTGTAATATTCTTTCCAATCCACAGTATTATCAACAAGAAATGACCATATGTGAAAGCTCAACCAGTAATATCATGTGGAATGTATAACAGACTTGAAGGCTGCAATATGCAATCCAGAAGCTTCAAAATATAATACATACAAAATGTAGAGCATGATAGATCATTTGAACGCCCAGATAATTGCCATCGTTAGTTCTCATTGACCAAATATGAATCCCGCCATCTTACTTTAAAACAATGCTATTGAAGGCACAAACAAATACTGCTAGGAAATGGTCAGGTATGTGGACCACAAAAACAAGTAGGTAATCTTTTAATCAAAATTGGTCAGTGTAGAAAAAAGGAAACTAGCAAACATTATTTACCAAAATAAGAAAATGGTACCCTGTATATATGTGAGTGTGTGTGGGCTTACAGTCTATAAAATACATTAATAATCCATGCCCAAGCTCACCTGTCAATTTCTTCTTTTAAAGCTGGATCTATCTCGTCATCAATATCAACATCATCAAACTCCACTCTAGGTGCAAAAACCTCATCTGCCACATCTTGTAACTCTAATGTCTCGCTGAGACTGGACTTTAATTTTTGATCCACCCCGACATTATGGCATAGAGAACTAACAGTATTTGACTCCTGAGAAATTGTGAAGAAAAAAAAGAAGCTTCACTATTACTGTGCCCTGTTACTTTTAAGAGATGATGGATGGGAACAAGGTGGCCCTACCTTTTTATGAGTTTCAATGGCTTCATTTGAAGGGGCACACTTCTGTAGATCTTTTCTTTTTCTGTGCTTCTTTTTATTCTTGGAAGTTTTAATCGCTTTAGAATCTGAGAAGAAAATTTCTTGCTTCCAATAAGGCCTTCAAGAGGATATGAAATAGATATATATAAAAAAAAACTAAAAGCCACTAAAACAGACATACAATAATGCATCAAAGGTATTGTTTTGATCATCCAGGTACACTAAGAAATTCATAGCAGCAACTCGTAATTTGAAAATTGAAATGAATTTTATATACAATAGAGGCTCCGCTTGACAGTCAAGAAATTATTTGCACTATCAGGTAAATTATACTGAATCTTTAACAAGAATACAATTCTATATGCCAGTACTATTCAGCAAAGCATCCAGATATAACTAGAGATTATATGGATGACACAGATGAAGAATCAAGTCCAGGTCCCTTTTAAGTATATGATCGACCAAGAGAATTACAGCAATGCCAATCCCATAAAACTGAAATGTTTAATAAGGAGCTACATGCATTTCTAACAAGGTGTACCACTAGATATATAATTATTACTTAAGTCCTGTCAAGCTCTCACACTCCTCTTCGCAGTTGTTATCATCCAAATTAGACACCGCTGACAAAAATGAAACAATCATTGGAGAGCATAAAATTTCTTGCCCTGATTTTCTTGAACCTAGAAGTCTACTCATTCTATTTCAAATAGGAATTGAAAGAACATAGTTCTAGAAATTTCTAGATTGAAAAACCCACTCTACTTGTTTTCCTTTTCAAGTACTGTTGTCCAAACTACAAACAGGTATTTCCTACTTTTTATACTCTGGGGTCTGGCATTGTCATATTAACTGGCAGGTATAGGATTATAATATCAAGCCTCGGCATTTACATCATGAAGATAGAAAATGGTTTAGGAATTAGGAGAAAGACAAGCTACAGTTGACCAACACTTGAGCATACCTCCATCTCCTCCATTGATAAATGATAAGAGGTCATCAACTGAGCGGTCATCCACATGCTCCTCTTCAGCCTCAACATCCTGCAACAAATGGAAGGCCCAACCCAATCACAATCCAGAACTAGCAGTTCGATCAGGATTAAGACTGATGAAAGTATCAATACTTGAGGAAAGAGTTTGGACAGGAAAGAAACCTTTAGTTTCTCTCTCTCTTTTAGTTCTTTCCTCTTCTTTGCATACAGCCGATTTAAAAGTCGGATCCGTGGATCATCAGTTGTGTTCTTCAAAGGCTCTAGCTTCTCTTCCTAAATCAGTGGGACCAAAGTTAAAATAACAAGGTGTATAAAAAAGACATGCTACACACGGCTCTCACAAGTACCAGACACCTCTGTTAGATCATCAGGCAAATGAAATATCTCACGTATCTCCTCAGGGGTTTTCCCTTCAATGATTCGTGCAAGTGAGCGGCTAGTAAGATCAACCAAAGGCTTTAACTGGAGGCTATCAGCAGCAGAAGTCAACTCACAAAGCCTCTTTGTGTCCATTCGAACAAACTTCTCATCAAAAGACTTCCGTTCCTTCACAAAAGAACAAACTAGGGTCAGTTGTGCTATACCTATACTATTCCATCTCCTGGAACTTTTATGAACTAGCAGTTCCCTGAGCATTTAAATGATTCGTTCAAGTTTTCCCATCTAACATGTACTTCTGACATCAATTGGTGAGAGCAAGAAACAAATGTAAAGCCAACAAACAGCATATGAAATGCCAGAACTGTGTAGAAACCTTGTTAGAGCGGCCAGGAACTTGATGAAATCTACAGTAATCAAGAATTAGGCTAAACATGGCAGGACTGACTCGTTGAGGTAGAGATACAGCACAATTTTTAGAAGATCCCATTCCCTTATGTATTACTTCCTGACATATCATAGGGCAAAACATGGCAACTTCTTGTTCCACTTGCTGAATAGCACCATCTGTGGTCTGTATCCATATATATGATTTCATCATCTGACAATAGATAGCAACATGATTTGAGTCTTTTGAGTAATTCCTCATTAAAGCACAGAATAAAGCCACACGATAAAACAGCGACTTCAAGAAGAAGCTCAAATAAACAAGCAATCACAGATCAACATTATCAAATCTTCTGTTATGGAAAGTGGTTAGAAGGTGAGCAGTGTTTTAACTCTCTTGTTTCTAAATTGTATAATGTTAGTTGGAAGACCTTAAATAAAGTACTGAAATGAGTCGGTATTCACCAACTCAGCATTGATCATGCAAAATCTATTATCATCACTCGAAGAATATGTTGCTGCCAAGAGAGAGCATAAAGTTTACATTTACATGGACAGCGAAGACCTGCATTCCACAACCGAAAACCAATCAACTCCGTCCGAGCGGAGAGATAATTGCACAAAAAACACTTATAATTTATCGATCAAATAGCAAAAACGAGTGCATATAAAACTAACAAAAGCAGTAATTTAATGAGAATGTTGAAATTCTTTTGAGAAATTAAAAATAATACGAAAAGAGAAGGGAAACAAACCTCAGGTTGGATAACAGCCATATCAACTTCTGACATTAGACAGAAAATATCCAAAAGACGTCTCCTTGGCTCGCAGTAGGGGGACGACTATAAAACGCTGCGCTTAAGAGTTTCTAAAAATCTATTAAAACATCCAAGTCTCCTAAGTCCTCCATCATATTGGAGAGGGCCAAAGAAAGCTTCAAGTAGAAAAAAAAATCAATCCATCAGTTCTCAATCTCCGAAGTCAGCTTAAAAAACAGCTGCAACAACACAAAACTAAACCCTAAATTAAAAAACAATAAGCTAAAGATTAATTTAAATGCATGTGCATGTAAATTTACATACCTCGGAAGGGGATGGGACAGGGAGAGGGATTTGGCGGTTGGCGGCGAAATCGGAAATGATAATAGTGTGCGCGTGAGAGAGGGAGCTAAGGAGTGAATTTTAAGTTTTAGGTTTGGAGACAGAGAAACGGTGAGAGAGTGAGACCAATTAAGAGAAAATTAAGATTGTGACTACGAATTTGCGATTTATCTGAGTGAAAGTTGCGCGCCGTGTCGCCGTCTAAGTGATCTTGTTCGATAAAACGTCGTCGCACACACGTGAACCTCTTTTTGGAATTGTATTTGGTCTTTTTTTGAAAACAATAACTTTTTCGGTAATATTTAAAAAAAAAAAAAAATATATATATATATATATATGTATGTATATGTATGTGTATGTATGTATGTATATGTATGTATGTATGTATTCTTTCACCTAAAACAATACTACGGTAATTAAAAATTGAAGCCACGGACATGATTTACTTTGAAATAGAAAATTGATAGGACATTTTTTGATCCGTGTATTTAATAGCAAAACAATCGCAATTTATAGAGAATTATGGGATGAGAGATTTATTTTGAACGGGTATGTAGATATATATTTTATAGATATATGATTTTTATTTTTATTTAAAGCAGTTAAAAGTTAGTTTTTTTTATATAAATTTTAGAGTCTAGGTTACTGAGCATATTTCATGAATATTGTATCCTGCATGATTCTCATTAAAAAGGTGTGAATAAAAATAATTATAATTAACATGGTCTTTTGACAAGATCGCCATGCAGAATATTAATATAGTAAAATAAATTTGTATCGTTGGGATCAAATGCATGCGCTTAAAACACAGCCTGAGAATGAAGTTTTAATTTTTTAAAATTATTTTTTATTTAAAAATATATTAAAATTATTTTTTACAGGGACACGTCTAAAAAAACTAATAACAAATTCAATTTTAAAAAAAAATCATGACAAAATGTATTTATTTTTCATTTAAACAGTGACCCTTGTAAAGAATGGGGATGAGATCACCTCTCGATGCCACCCGCTGATTTATTCATGGGCTCTTTCACTGAGATTAAATTTCACAGTATGGAGTGGAGAAGGCCCAGGACTCGCAACAAATTTTGCAACTAAATATAATCTACTGTTGGGCCGGATAAAGCCCTCGGAAGCACAAATCGTTTGCCTCTGATCTATTGTTTAGTTTAAAATTCAAAGTGGAGAAATTTTTTATTTCTTCGGAGTGGAGAAGGCCCAGGACTCGCAACAAGTTTGTCTTACATAATGGAATTGCAGAATGGATGGAGCTTCAAGAAAACTCGTTCTCTTAAGTTTAGTTATATTTCTTTCTTTGCATGTTTTTAATCTTTCACGCTCTTGTTTGATGTTAAATTTGATTGCTTCTTGTTTATTTTATTAGAATTTTGTATCCAATGTCTAATGTTATGGTGAAAAACTATAGGTATTCTTTCCTTACCATTTGGCATCCAATTAATTTAATTATTATATTATATTTTTTTCTATATTTGATCACTATGATCTTCCATCACCGACTTAGGCTTTAAAACTTTTTCCTGAACAAGATAGAAGAAATGTATGAGGCCAATGGATGTTTTTGTTTTTAGAACATGGGGATCATAGCAACAAAAACAATGAAAGGAGGTCACGTTATTTAACATGGTCTCTAGTGACATAATATCTTGCTAATGGCAACTCCAACGGGAATATCATTTCCAAAATTGGCTTCCCGTGCATGAGTAGCAACTCATGTAAAAAAAACAAAATTTTGGGGTCAACCCTCTCTCTCCCTCTCTCACACCCACACTATATATTTATATACTAGCTAAGTGCCCCCGCGCGTTGCCGCGATAAATTTAGTTAAAATAAATTTGTCCAGAAATTCATCCTCACATTATTGTCATTATTATTGTTATAAGAGTTAAAATTATTATCAACATTACTGTCAAAATAATAATAAAAATTAAATTGACTTGAAAAATCATTAGAAAAAACAAAATATTTTTATAAGTAAACAATAAAAAATTAATAATTAAAATTATCATTATTATTGTGTAAGTAAAATTATCTAATCCAAAGAGCAAATTAAAATAATAAAAAACAAAAAAGAAATAAAGGGAAAAAGCGAATAATATTTATTATTCATATTATTATAAAGACAGTAAAAATCAGTAAATTATATTGAGAGAGAGAAATATAAAAAAAAACAGGAAGCACGAAAAAGCATTAAAATATTGTTATTATTATAATTCATAATAATAATAATAATAATAATAATATGAAAGAGTAACTAAACAATAAAAGATTAATAAAAAAATAAAAATCAAAATCAAAATCAACATTGTTATTACTACGAAAAGAATAGATATTATAAAATTACCTCGACGAAAAAAAACTTAAAAAACATTAACAAAAAAGTAACCAAGAGAAATAATTAAATTATTATTATTATTAAATAATAATTAATTAAATTACCACTACTATATTATTATTATTATTCTAGAATTAAAGAATTCATTGAATAATAATAGGGATCTTTATAGAAATAATAAGAAATCAAGGGATGAAAACAAAAAATTAAAAGTATAAGGACCAAATATTAATTATGTTAGATTTTTTTATTATAACATAATGTTAGACAAAATAATAAATTTGTATAGAATTTTTTAATTATAAATTTGTATAAAATAATAAATAGTTTTATCCATAAAAAGATGAATATATAAATTGAAAATATATCCTTATGTTATTATCATTATCATTATTATAACAGTTAAAATTATTATCAATATTACTCTCAAAATAATCTCAATAACTAAATTATCCTGCAAAATAATAAAAAAAAGCAAAAGATTTAAGTATAAATAAGAAAAAAAAACATAAACACTAAAATTATCATGATCATTGCATAAATAGTCAAATAATAAAAATTATCTAAAAGTAATAAAAAACCAATGACTGAAATTATTATTACTATTGCGTAAATAGTAAAATCATAAAAATCATTTAATCCAAAAAACAAATAAAAATAACAGGAAAAAAATAAATAAAGAAAAAAAAGAAGCAATATTAATTTCAAAATGACTATCAATTTAAATTCAAATTTCAGGATTTAACCGATTTAAATAAAATCAAAAGAAAAAAAAACTATAAAATACTAAAAGTATAGTTGTATAAATATGAATAAAAAAATATACATTGTCTAAGAATTTATAAAAACAAACTAAATGAATTAATATAAAAAAAACCATGCAATAATCAAATAAAAAAATAGTTCTATCAACAAAAAAATTAATACATGAATTCAAAATCTATCATCATGTTATTATCATAATCACTACTATAACAGTTAAAATTATTATCCACATTACTGTCAGAATAATTTAAATAATTAAATTGTCTTGAAAAATCATTAAAAAAAAGGAAAAGATTTTTGTATAAAAAAGGAAAAAAAAACTACTATTAAAATTATCATGATTACTGCATAAATAGTCAAATCATAAAAATCATCTAATCCAAAGAAAAAAAAAGAAGAAGAAAAAAAAAATAAAGAGAAAAAAAGAAAAAAAATAAATTAAAGGAAAAAAAGAAGCAATATTAATTTTAAAATGACTATCAATTTTGTATGAAAAAGGAAAAAAAAACTACTAAAATTATCATGATCACTGCATAAATAGTCACTACTAAAAATCATCTAATCCAAAGAAAAAGAAGAAGAAACAAAAAAAACAAAGAGAAAAATTAAGCAGAAAAGTTTTTATACGAATTTTTTTATTTTTTTTAATGATTTTTCAAATCAATTTAATTATTTGAATTGTTCTGACAATAATATTAATAATAATTTTAACTATTATAATAATCATTTTACTATTAATATTACTTTTTTTTTCTCTTTGTTTAAATTTTTTTTTTTTTGCTTCTTCTTTTTTTTCTTGTTTATTGTTTTGACAATAATAACAATGATAATTTTATTTTTATTTTATTTTTTATTAATCTTTTGTGGTTTATTTATTCTTTCATAATAATAATAATAATAATTTAATGTTTTTTTGTGCTTCCTATTTTGTTTATATTTATTTCTCTCAGTATAATTTGTTAATTTTTATTGTTTTGATAATAATATCAATAATAAATATTACTCGCTTTTTGCCTTCTTTTTTTTTGTTGTGTTCTATTATTTTAATTTGCTATTTGGATTAGATGATTTTTATTATTTTACCGTTTACGCAATAATAACGATAATTTTAATTATTAATTTTTTATTGGTTTCTTATAAAAATATTTTCCTTTTTTTAATGATTTTTCAGGTCAATTTAATTTTAATTATTATTTTGACAATAATATTGATAATAATGTTAACTCGTATAACAATGATAATGACAATAATGTGAGGATGGATTTTCAATTTATATGTTCAATTTTTTTATCGATAGAAGATGAACTATTTATATTTATTATTTGATTATTGCATATTTTTATTTCGTATTACGTCATTTAGTTTCTTTTTTTAATTACTGGATAATATTTATTTTTTTATTCTTTTCCATGCATCTATTTAAATTAAATTATAAAATTAACTAATCTTAATGCAGTGAATGTACTAATTCAAATGTCCAGATCTTTTTATTTTTTTAATAACGATGATAAATTAATGCTGATTATTTCATGAAAAACTACTAAACAGTTAAATTTATAACGATTTAAAATTCATATACTTGATAAAAATTTTGAACTTCACAGGATTTCTTGACAAATTTATAATCTTAATAAAATTTATAATACAATTTAAAAATATATATAATTAATATTTTTTATACTGAAAAAATATTGTGCTGCCCGCGGCGAAGCGCGGGGCATTGTCTAGCACCAACAAACCCAAGTCAAAAAGCCAGACATTCGTAGCTAAAAATGCATGACAAAGATATAAAGAGAACTATTAGAAGCATGCAAGGAAGCGCGCAATGGACAGCTTAAAACAACTGTGAAGAAAGCTAGAAAACATCGTCATAAACACAACAAAAAACAGAAGCTTTCAAGCGGTAGCTTGGCTGAAACATGACGAAACAACAAAAACACACCAAGAGAATATCACCGAAAGCCAAGAACTGAAATGAAACGTAAGAAAAGGAAAACCAAGAAGCATAAAACGCAGTAATGACAATGATAGAAATAACTCATAATTGAGGCCCAAAAAGCATGAAAATCGCAATGAAACAGCCAAACCACAAAGCAAGAAAACAAACAGTCAATGTTATATCCTAAAAAGAAACTAAATCAACCATCACAATACCTCAAGAGCAGCAGAAGTAAACAGTACAACAATAACACCAACAAAAGAAAGCAAACAAACAACCAAGCAACCATTTTTTTAAAAAACACATAGCTTACCTTAAAACCAGCACCAGGAGCACCCCAAACCCACCCAAATACTGGCAACAGCAGTGCACAATCAACAACAACAATCTAAACAGCCAAAACCAAAAAATGAGCACAAACCCTAAAACCAAGCAACCAACACGATCCAAAAACAGGATAGAAATGTAACGGGTGGAAAAAATTAGACAAAGCAAGCGACTAACCACACAGAGAGAGAGAGAGAGAGCATTACAGGACCCTAGCAACCCAAAAAAAGCCAAAACACTATAAATAAGCATGTACAGAAACAACAGCCCAAACCACACCCACCCACCACAGAAATAAACAAAGTCAAAGCACAACATGGTCACCTGCAAAGTCACAGAGAAATTCAGCGTGTGAAATGACCGGGGAAAATCTGACTAATTTAATTAAATGGATAGCACATCATATCAAGAGAAAAAATAATACAATGAAATCAGAACAGTCTCAAAAAAACACATGCAGAGACGAAAACATATAAATCGGGTAAACTCAACAAACTCGACAAAATTCCCAACAAATCCATTCTCTCCCCACAAAACATCAAATCTGTGAATTTCCTGATCCACAACCGACTAAGATAGTCATCCCAAGACAATTCAAATTGATTATTTCTATTTCAGTACCTGCAATGCAATGACAATGGATTGTGGCTGGCTGCCCTCCTGCTCTTGGCCCTCAACAAATTCGTATCTCTGTAAATATTTCAGTGAAGGTGGTATTTTGCCATTATTTTTTACCGTGCTTCCAATGACGACCAGGAATAGGCAATTCTTCCCTGTCAGTTGAGGTCTGTTCACGGGTCAACGCAGGAAAATCTGATTTAAAAATGAAGCAAGCTAGTACTGTGGGCACTATTTCATGTCAGGCCTTTGGCGCAGGGAGGGGAGGGAGAGAACGGTGGTGAGTGGTGGGTCTCTCCTGCTCTCTTTATGGCTAGAGTTGAGAGAAACCCGCGAAGACTGGGCAGGTCGTGCTCTGAAAATTCCAGCTCGTCTTGCAGCCACGCCTCCCTGGAGATTCATCAAGCTCCCCGCCCAACGCCTCAAGCCCTGACCTTCAATTTCCTTTCCCTCTCTCTCCCCTAGTCCTGAGCTTGGCGAGGAGCCTGCACTCTCTCAACATGGTTATCATCTTCGATTCTCTCTCCATCTCTCTCCCCTGGCTCTCAGTGTGGCCCTGCTTAACATGGCTCTCTCTCCTGGCTTTCAGCGTGGCCCTGCTCAACATGGTTCTCTTCTTCAATCCTCTCCATCTCTCTCCCCTTGCTCTCAGCGTGGCGAAACTTGTCCCCGATCAAGACCCTGAGGTCTTCTCCTTCGATCCCCCCCTCTCCCCTGGCTCTCACGGCGGCAAGAAGCCTGTCTCAACTCAACAGCTCACGCCTTTTCTTTGAATTTTCTCCCCCGTAAACCAGACCAAAGAAAGAAGAACAATAGATAAATGAAAAACAAAAAAACCCCCACGCCACTCACAGAAAGACCACACAGATTAATGGGCAAAATCGGGCTCACACTGTCACAATCCACAGGATTTTAACTCACAATATACAGTGTCTCAAACAGTAAAACAACAACAACATTTATATTTTAGTTAATATATATATATATATATATATATATATATATATATATATATATATATATAATAATAATAATAATAATAGTAATAGTAATAGTAATAGTAATTATATCAAAAATATTTATTTTTGAAAAAAATTCTCAATAAAAAAGTAAAAAATTATATACAAAATCAATAATTATATTGTTGGGTTTTTTTTTTAAAGCAATTATTTAATTATATAACCTATTATTATTAATTGTATAATTAATTGCATATTAAACTACATACAAGATAATTGCACTATATTTAAAATAATATATATAAAAAATAGCTCTTCAAAATGACTTTTACCACTAGAGTGTACATCAACAAAAAAAATCATACACATACTATTTAAAAAGTCATTTTAGATATTTGACTCTCCAAAATGGTTTTTGCTACTAAAACTGCTTTAAAGATTGCAGCAGTGATCGTCACATATAAAAGTGTTTATTCTTTATGTATTTATTAGAAAATAATTGATTAATTTGAATATTTGTTTTTACAGATGAGGATGAAACATATAAAGAATAAAAGAGATAATTTACTTTTAAATATTCATGACATGAGTTATGATTTGAATGTGTGCACGCAGTTATCAGTGGTTTAAAAAATTTAGAATTTTCGAGTTAGCATGGTAATACCAATATCCGGAAACTTGGTTATTGAGAGATGGGCAAGTCAATAACTTGCTATACACATCATTTTAAACATTAAAAGGGTAAATGGAGTTTAAAATTTTAAATTGTCATTTTAATTTACAGGGTTACAACAATGTAAATTGAAAAGAGCTGGGCTGGTCTGGTTTAAAAAACCTGATACAAAAGCTTTATTAATAAAGTTTAGAAAAACCAAGCTAATGAGAAATTGTGTTAAGGACCAACTATCCCTTTGAAAACCCAAGAAACAAGTCGATTTAAAAGACAATGATTTTTCTAGTTCATAAAGAAAAAAAACTAATCTGGACTAATCCAACATGGTTTAGTTTGAGTTGGTTTTTTAGTTGGTCTAAATAAAAATATCTAAAAATTATAAATTTTGATCTGGTTAGATTTTTTTGCCCGAACTAAACTCGATCGTGAACACCCCTCGACGTAACCAATATAACTTGAAAAAAAATAGATTTAGATAGATCCTCGATGTAGTTCGTTCAAATAAAGGTCCGTGTTTTATTGGGTATAAGTAAGGCTGTACAAGTGGCTTTGTATTATCACCTGTAGCCCACTACCAAACCTCGTCCATTCCTATATCTCAGTTGAGGTTGTACAAGTGGCTTTGTATTATCACCTCTAGCCCACTACCAAACCTCGTCCATTTCTATATCTCAATTCCACCGACCGCTGCCATGGCTAACAATCGTAACATATTGGACAAAACAGAAACTTTTAAACCGGTCTCCTTTACTATCAACCGGGAATGGGAGAATAAGAACATAATTTCTCCTAATCTTTCCTCGTCCATTTTTTTTTGTCTCTTCTTTCAATCTCCTTTGCTTTCTTGAGTCCCCTCTGCTGATTCGTCTCATTCTCTGTTTTTTCAGTAAATATCCCTCTATAAAATAGGGATCATCGGTGGAGGTCCTGGAAACATTAGATTTTCAACAACAGTAACACGGAATTCTCAGCATGCAGTTCCGGAGAGCAGAGAAATCTTCCAGCATTGGAGTCTCGAGATCAATCCCCCAATCGGTATATTTTTTCCAACTGCGAGAATTGATTGAAATAGCTGACATGCATGTAATAAAAAATAGTCAAACCCTCACGTTACAAGGCACAAGCAGTCGTTGTTTGAGCACCAGCCCCAGCAAACATGAATTCGCGGGCATTACTGGTGAGGTTGGTGGGCGTTGCACCGACCTAGCTATGAAGTTTTCAATTGCATTTGCAGCTCTTAATTTCTCCATTTAATTTTCTACAAAACCACGTGTCCAGGTCTCAAACTTGTTGCCCTGCCCGACCACAAGGCTATTTATTCTCCTAAAACTTGCTGGTCTCCTCCTCCTATCTCTTTCGCCATTTATTTTCAAGACTACCATGATATTTTTACTTAACTAAGCTAATCGAGAGAGAAAAAGCTCCACGTAACGATTATTTTTCGAATTAAATTAATTTGACCGTGCTGAATCAAATTCTTAGCATATATAGCAGCGTACACAGGAAACTGTCTGAGAGTAGTTGATTGCAGTTTTTGGGTCTGGAATTTTAGCTGCTGCCGTGAAACTGGATGGCAGGTGGAGCCACTGGTAACAATATTCCGTATTTTGACAGGTGAAAATGATGTTTTACAAGTCTACGTCTACGAGTTTCCGTCCTACTTTCATCTGCCTTGATAAATTCCTATCCAGAAAGGCTACTATTAATTAAGAGAAACGCAGATGATAGTTACCGTTATGTCGTGGCTGTCAAAATCAAACCATGTATACACAGCACATTGCATGCATTGATTGCCGCTATATACAATCGGGAACCAATTATTGTTAATTTCTCTATAATTAGATTATAATTAAATTCTTATTAGCAATGATTTGCTCCGCCATTTCTTTTCAAGGACTTTGTTTGTAGGTACTGAAGTAACCTCCACCGTCATCAGAACCCTTGTCTTTTCTAGGAAGCAAGGGAAATGAACTCCTGAAATATACGAGAGTGCTGTTGGTTACCTGGCTGAGGTGGGGATAATGATGGGTGGTGTCCGTTCAGAGCAGGTTATTTATCATTGAGAATATATTAAAGTTGAGATTTTATTTGTATATTTCTATATAAAAAAAATATATTTATAAGTTTCAGGTCAAAATTATTTTCACTTGAAAATATATATTAAAGAATAATATAAATAATATTATAAAATTTTAACTAAATTTTTATATGAAATAGTTAATTTATATTTTCACACACCGATTCAATATATCTATAATTATTACTCGTATTCATCTCATATCCATATATATAGGTTGGCTCAAGTATACATACATAGATACATAGATACATATTTTATATTTTAAAATTGTTTTGACGTGATTATAAACTTCTCAAAGTAATATATGTGTGTGTGTGTGTATATATATATATATATAATGATAAATAATTATTTAAAAAAGCATTTTTAAAATGCAAAAACCGAACTCTTATTTTAATACTTATCTTATTCATTTCTTTATTTTTTAATTACCTCTTTATTTCATCTTTCTTATAATGCCTCGCAGAAAAAATTAATATAAATAATTGTACCGATAATGTATTTTAAGTCCACGTTTAAAACTTCAAATGTAATTTAGTGTACTAACTATAAAATTATTAGTGGAGGGGATTTTTTTTTTGAATCCGATGAAATATTATTTAAAAAAATATATATTTAATAGGTCTAAATAAATAAATATAATCCTAATTATTCTAGATTCTTTTTATATATATATATATATATATTTCAGCTCGAATTTAAAACATATCACTCAAATAAAAAAAAAATCATTATATCATCTTGGAAACAATATCGAGATTAAAGAGGGGAAGGTGTTATATATGAATCTTTAAATATTTTTTTTGTGTTTAGAAATCATCGTTATTATTATGATATTGACTAGCATGCTTATTATTTTTTAAACGACATGTAGTTCAGTGCGCACGTGTGTGTCAACTAGTGTAATATACCATTTATTTATATATGAATCTTTAAATATTTTTTTTTTGTGTTTAGAAATCATCGTTATTATTATGATATTGACTAGCATGCTTATTATTTTTTAAACGACATGTAGCTCAGTGCGCACGTGTGTGTCAACTAGTGTAATATACCATTTATTTATATATGAATCTTTAAATATCTTTTTCGTGTTTAGAAATCATCATTATTATTATGATATTGACTAGCACGCTTATTATTTTTTAAACGACATGTAGCTCAGTGTGCGTGCGTGTGTCAACTAGTGTAATATACCATTTATTACGTGGTAAAGAGATGTCACATGCAATCTCGAGGGACACTTCTACCTCTACATGTTTTTAATTAATAATCATCATTGTTATATATTTACATTTATAAAGTAAGATTTAATTACAGAGCAAAGTTAGAAACTTGGATTAATTTTTGTATGATTCTTACAAGACGACAACAATAATAACAACTATATATGTGAAAAAAAAAAATTAGTTCAAAAAAGATTAAATATAGAATAGTTAAGTATGTTTTCCAGGGTACTCAGGGGTGTTTGAGATTGCGTTCAAAAAATATTTTTGAATTTTTTTTTAAATCTTTTTATATTTTACTTTAAATTAATAAATTTGATATTTTTAAATTATTTTGATATATCAGTGTCAAAAATAATTTTTAAAAAATAAAAAAATATATTATTTTAATATATAATATTAATCATGACCAAGACCTCCATATTCATCATGACCAGGACCATCTTATCAGTCACCTCGCCACTGTCATCTCTTTCATCGCTAATCACCTCTTTCTTTAACATCCTTGTTATTTTTTTTTTGTTGTTGTTGAATTTGAGAAAATCACACCATCTGAAAAACGTATTTTGTGGGTTTAGATGAGTGAATAAAACTCCGGTTGTCCCAGACTCTTACAAGAAATGCACGCCCGATTCGAACTCAAGACCTATTATGTAGATCTCAAATTCTTTACTATCACATCATACTCCTTAGAGACTTCATTTCTATTATTGCTACCATGATCACCTCACCCTCACCATTGTTGATCACCTCACCATCACCATCACTTGTTTTTTCATCACCAACATAATAAGGTGTTTTGGAGTAAGGCGTGACCGAAGATTAAAAAAATAATATTATTTTGAATGTTTAGTTTATATAAAAAAATTATAAAATATATGAATTATATCTAAAAAAATCAATTAAACTGTGTTTTTTCACAAAGCAACAAATAGCTGCTGTGCATAGTCTCGTCATGCTACTTTACATCTTATGATTCCAATCTGGTGCCTATCTGGCACTACTTCCATGCTAAGCTTTGCTTTTGACTGTGTTTTTGTGTGGGCTCAAATGCCCTTCTTTTTTTTTTTAAATTTTCTTATATCTTTTTTTTTTAATTTTCTTAGATACTTATTTTTATTGTTAGAATTTCCCTTTGCATCTCTTTGATTTTAAGTGAAGATTTTCACCTCTTTTTTTTCAAAGCTAAGGTCAATTACGCACCAAAAAATTAAAAAAAAAGAAAATATATCTCGTTTCGGTAATTAGAATTTTATGTGAAGAAATTAGATTTATATTATGTTTTGAATTCCAAAATTTTATATTATGGATTTAAACTGACATTGTCATTTAAAAATAAAACTTTAATAAACATGTTTTGAAATTTTTAATTATATCATGATATTATAATTATTAAATCTACAATATATATGTGTGTGTGTGTGTGTTTATACCCTTTAAAATAATTTTATAAATTGAAAACAATATGAAAAGCTTAGTAACCAAACACAAGAAATTTTAACTAAACACTTTAATTTTAATTTTAAACAATAACTAAATATATTTTTTATGAAACTATTTTTTTTAAATCTCAATCATAAAAATAAAAATAATATCAAACACACCTGAAAACAGAGGTAGTGCCAATCATCAAAAAAATATTAAAATATAAAATTTTTAATGATAAAATATCGTGCAAAAGACAAACCGACCCTAAATGCTTTATTAAACGAGAATTACTGTACTGTGAACAAGAGTCAATAGGGCCCGAAACTCGGGACATTTGGATACACCTGTGAAGTGTGTCGGCCAATAAAAACGACTAAAATCGTTGAAACCTTCAGGCTTCAAGACTCCAACCACTCTATCAGCAACTTAAATGATAATGGGAAAAAAAAAAATGCCAGCAGGCAAACTGTCTCACCTATAACAACACTCAACGACCTTAGTTTTAATTACGTCGCACATTTATTTTTTAGTTGCCATTAATTAATATTGAGACGGGCAGTTTATATTCTGGTATTATATATATTTTTAATATTAATATATTAAAATGATAAAAAATGAAAATGAAAATCATTTTCAAATAAAAATAAAAAACAGACTCATAAAATGTTTTGATTGCGAGAGGGCCGTCAAAGAGAAAAATCTTGAATGCATTAGCTTTGGATGTACGTATACCGTGGCTATGAAACTTGCTCTGGGAGTATTTGGCCATTAATCTTGCTCACGTATGAAATCCGGCGAATATTATTAGATGAGATTTTTACATTAATCATGGCCTGCTAATTGAACATGATTGAGTTGGTACATCAATATTGGCTAGTCGGTCCAAAAAAACTGAGTGGCTGTTTGAAAAAACAATCACTTTTAAAAAAATAGTTAATTAGAATTATTTTAAAAAGTGTTTTTATTTAAAAATATATTAAAATAATATTTTTTAAAATTATTTTTTTAATATCAGTATATAAAAATAATCAAAATAATTCATTTTTAAATTTAATATAAAAATATATATTTTTTTTTAAACACGGTAAAAAAGGGACCTGACAAAAATCGGACCATCATGCGAGAAAAAATCTTTACACGTAGGATAATTCTGCTGACGTGGTTGTTTTTGAATTCCTTAAGAAGTTTAAAGGATTGGACCTCAGGAGAGTTGTGAAGAACATCTTTTTTAAAGATGTTTAGATGCTTTTTTAAAGATGTTTCTAATAAAGTGTGATTGAAGTTGATTTTACACGGACTATGATGTGAGTGTGAAAAGAAAAATTCTTCACGCGTGGGAGATAAAACAGGCTCGCAGTCATAATAATAATAATAATAAAATAAAATTGCAAGACTAATACATGGATGTTTTTGCGTTCCTTGAGAAGTTTTATTGATTGGACTTTAAAATGTAATCCTTATTGATTATATTTTGATGCTTTAAAATATAATCTTTGTTGAATATATTTTTATGTTTTTTTTTTTAAAAAAAAATAGGATTGAGGCTGTACTTTTAATTTTTTTTTTACATGGGTTAAAATAATATTTATTTATTTATTAAAAAAATATTTCTAATATCAGCGTATTCTAAAATTTAAATCACTCGTAAAATAAATTCATTTTTAAAAAATTAAATAGATACAAAAATATTTAATAATAAAAGCAAAAAAAAATTGTTGACGAATCGAGATAATTCAAAATTGTGACAATTCAGAATTTTTTCCCATGTTCCATGATAGAAAATTTATCAGTGATGACCATTTCGTTCACAAAACTTGCAAGTCAAGGTGCTTCTGTTTTTTGCAAAAATATATTATGGAGCATATACTTTAACGATAAGTTCTAGTTATTTTATGCGAGATATAGCGTATGTTTACTACTTGGTTTTTAAGGAGGGTCTCTTGTTGTCCCAATGATCATTTTCATAAAGGCGATATGGGAGTTTAGTAGATAGCAGGATGACACGTGTACTAATCACTACCAGTACAAACACTCAACAAAAAGTTAAGGTTTACACAAGCTTAAACCTTGACTCAAGTCATAAGATAAGTTGTTAGTCTTCCATTTAACTTAAAACTTAATGTGTGTGCCCCCAAGAGAAAATAATAAAAGTGATGCATGACAGGACTAAAAAAAATTACTCATATTCGATATACCATGTATGACAAGATATAGAGATGCATACTAAAGTTCTTGAACAAATTAAACCATTCATTACAACTAGAGAAAAAGAAAGAAAAAAATCAACATAGCAACACACAAACAAATTATGGAGTCTAGTCCAAAGTTCCCAGTGGAGTCGTCATCCAGTCGTATTTTCTGCAAGAGCCCGACGCCAAGGCGACTTTTCCTGCAAACGGGGAATTCATGTTAGGGTTTTAATTTTTATTCTGTAAAAAAAGGAGTCACTACCTAATATCATGGTTACTAGGAAACCTAAACTATTCTTTCAAATATTATAAGGCAAGGGGCTAGTTGCGTAAAGTGAAGGTTTTAACACTCCTGGTACGTCCTACCTAAGGTAAGTTGCCTGGTGTTTTGGTTTGCCTTGTGATTGCTATGATATTGATCTTTCAAACATGTGTTGGTTAAATTGATGGCATATTATTCCTGTAAAAGTATTTTGAATATTCACCACTTTAAAGTTTTTTTATCCAAATATTAACGGTAAATAATAATGAATTATTTCCGCTAATATTTTGGATATTAATTCTTTTGTGATTTTTTTACCCGACTATCAACAGTGAATAATAACAAATCATCTCCGCTAATGTTTTTGATATTAACCTCTTTATGATTTTTTTACCCAAATATTAACAGTGAATAATATGAACCTCCAAAAATAGGATTTTTATATTTTCATAATATTGGCCTATACCCTTTGGATTTTACAAACATGTTGTAAAATCCAAAAAAACGAGAAAAAATAATTTTTGTGTTTACGAAATTCATATTAAAACATATTTTGTTTTAAACTCTGAAATAATATATTTTTTTAAAATATTCAAAACATATAAGTGTGTTGACCATATACACTAAAACAACACGTTTTTAATTTTTCTAACAAAAATATTTTTTATACAAATTTTATATTTTTTATTATATATTTTTTTGAAGGCTATATGCTCATCATCTGGGGGTGACTACCAGCTTTTGGGGGGCCAAACGGCCCACCCATTTTAATGGCCATGTTGGATCAGAAAGTTGAGAAGATCAACAGAGTCCTTGATGAAATTCAAAAACTTGCAACTGGATTTGATCTTAAAATTATATCTCCATAACATGTAAATAAAGATCTTGAAAATCAGTATGGATCACAGATTTTATTTCTGATGATATTTTACCAGGTTGTTCCTCAATCAAATAACCAGGGATCACAAAGGTTTTTATGTGTGGATTTAGTTCGTGATAGAATTGTAAGTAGTTTGATAGGAAAATGAAAACAAGTGTTTAATTTACTTGAATTGTTAATTATATATTTTATTATTATGGCTATTAAATCTATAATATTTAAAAAATATACATGGATGTCATTTAAAGTAATTTCACAAGTTGACAATAATATGAAAAACATTGTAACCAAACACACTAAATTATTTTTTTCAAACTTAACCATAATTTTAATTAAATACTTTAATTTTCATTATAAACCGTAATTAAAAATATTTTTTATAAAAATATTTTTTTAAAACTTCAAACACAACAACAATTGCAATACCAGATAGACCCATAATCTCCCCACCTGTCGGCACCAGTATTGCATACGCCGTTTAGTTTGTCCTGCATGCCTACTCCAATCCTTCTTGTTTTAGTTTTTATTTTGATTCATTGATTCTTAATTGTTTTTTTCATCAGTAATATTTTATTTTATTATGTGAAACCAGACATCAATCAAACACAAAACCTTTTTCTTGAAATTGCAAGATCTCAATATTTAGATAGCTAGAAAAAAACATGTTAAGCCCAACCAAAATAAAAGGATCTAATTGGAAAAAAAAACTAATAACAAAACATTTTAAAAAAATAGTTAGAAATTTTTGTAATTGAAGCTATTGTTCAAGCAATCGAGCTCTAATTAATGAAAAAAAAAATACATGGGTAAATTGAACAAATTTCAATGAATAATAATAATAGAAACACCGTGGAAATTCCACGGTGTTTCGTGTTTGACGACAACGTTTTTCCATTGCAGTCATTTTTTTTTAAGTGTAACTGTACGCAATGCAATGTTCACTGACATGCCATGACTTCATTGGTCGATGCCACGAATTAACTTCTCCCACGTGGCTTTTTAAATCGGCGTCCAGTTGAAAAGGTTGAAATATGGGTCTTTTTTCTTTAAGAATTTATAATTTTACCGGTGACGATAACATGTACGTTTTACCACCAAAATAACTGTCGAGCCGCCGGGGTTGAGGAATGGCGAGGGGTGCTGACTAGTGTCGAGTTGTCTCCTGGCCTGGGAGGCCTGAGACTCGATTCTCGTAACAATAGAAGAGAGAGAATTTCAAGAAGTTAGTATCATAGATGAAAAGGTTTGTTTTTTAATGTACAGAAAGAAAATATATAAAATCAACCTTTAGTTTTATTTGAGGAACGAGTCTTTAAAGTTTCTTCAAAGAGATATTCACCGTGAAAACAAAGCTTACAGCAATTTAATATTTTATTTATTTTGATAGCTGGAAAATTTTTATTTTTCCTCGGTCCGATATTATACTGCCCCTTCCCTTTAAACTATTTCCAGAGAGAGAACGACACTCGTGTGTTTAATGAAATTATATTATATGATAAATAAAATGATAAGATAACCGGGTTTTATTCATTTATTTAGGTTCATATAATACACTTCCTGAACAATAATATTTTATCGAAAAAAAAAAAGTCTTCAACGATTAGAAAATAGAAATACACATGCTTTACGTGCCTAAGCGCGGATTCAGCACTCCACAGCCTCATTCTTCTCTGAAAAATATTGCAGGCATTATTCAATCGTTAACAGTACAGATCTATGCGATTCCAAATAGCACGGTTTTCCTACTGCATGAACAACAAATCGACGGATGGGAGTCGGGACGGCCCTCATCGTCATCGAACACTTTTTTTTTTTCAACTTCTACCGGCCGTGGATCATTTATGGGGTAATTTGAAGCAAATCCCGTATTATATTTCAAAAATATTTTTTTAAAAAAATATTTCATTTTATTTTCACTTAAAATTATTATTTTTAAATCATTTTAATATACAAATAAAAATATTTTAAAAACTTACCTCGAGGTTTGGTCTCGAAAGTCCACTTGCCCAGCAGAAGGAAGTTGTTTCTTCTGGTGCTGGTTAACAGAAAAAAGGATATCACGTGCAAGTTTTGAATGCATAGCGCCGCCTGTTATTGAAGAAATAATTATTAATGCTTACTTTCGCTACCATTATTGCAATTAGAATTCAGAGCATCTCGTAAAAAACTATTCATAGAAGTTAATATGAATTTTTGAGTAAATATAATATTTTGTATATAAAAAAAATTATTTAGGAAAGTCAATTTTATTTTAATATATATAATATTGATATAGTTATTTATTAATAATATAAGTCGAATCAAAACAATTTTTTTTATATTGAAATATATAAAATAATTTTTTTATTTTTTATTATCAAAATATATAAGAATAGTTAATCAACTTAAATATACTATTTTAGTTTTTGATATAGCTATAAAAATAAAAAATAAAAGTTAATTTATTTTTTGTTTTTTTCCTTGAACTTTTCTCTTAGCTCTCTCATTGGAGTTACATGCTTATAAAAATTATATAAGTAGTACGGTTTAGATTATTTTATAAATGTTTTTTTTATAAAAATAATAAAATAGTACATTTTTTTTTAAATATTTTTAATATCAAGAAATCTAAATCATATTAAAATATTAAAAAAATAATCTAACGTAAAAATTTAGAGTCTAAGGTATAGTCTCTGGTTCCGTAAATAAGGGATTCGTGCGTGGAATTACAAGAAAATGTAAACACGATGACTGTGAAGGAAGTGTTCACATTGCGCTAGCTGCCCTTGTGTCGAGCTGGCTTGATCGGTAATCCCAGCCACCTAAATTTAGTTTCCATGTTAATTAATTAAACAGGGACTTTATTTTCCCCCCAAGGCCAACTCGTGTATTTTCCTACTTTTCTTAATATCCACTGATTAATAAGAAAGTTACATGTGACTGGGGACACATGATCACAGGATACTGGAGATCAGTACTCGACATAAATCTAACTTTGTTTTGTTTCTCAGGACGAATTGGAATATTTTTTTTTAAAAAGCTGGAATATTTAACATGTAATTTGTTCTCATAAATATCTTAGTTTTTAGGATTGATTAATATCAATTATATCGACATTTAACAATATTGATGATAGAGCGCCAAATCGAAATTATATTTACTTCTAAAAGTATTTTAGATAACCTTCATTATAGAATAAAACATTTAGTTTTTTTTTATAAATTTTATTTCACCAATTTTTTCAGTCAATTATCGTATTCTAGGTAGGCCATCGACATTTGCCAAAAATTAATGTAAAGTAATTCAACTTGTCGCACGGGCCAACAATTCAAACATCAAAGGGAACAAGATAACACTACTATTTGTTTATATATGTTTTTGAAACAGTGGAGAAACAGATCATACTTCCTTCTTAAGTTAAGGTGAAACTTCTCTGCCACGCTGGAAAATATATTTATAATTTGATATTTTTTTTGAAAATATTTTTATTTAAAAAATTAATTTGACATGAGCACTTGAAAATAATCATAGAAATTACTTTTTTTATTTTAAAATAAAAATTAAACATTTTTTTTAAAAAATTTTTTAGCAGTTAAGTAGCTGTAACTGCCCTGCCAATAAACAAGCATGGCAGAGCCTGTTTGTCAAATTGGTGGTTCTTATGGAGGAAAAAAACCAAAGATATCAGGGATATATATGACACGTCTCTGTATGGTTTATACTATTTTTCAATTATCATATAAATAAATTCATTTTATTTTTTATTTTTTCAATCAAATAGATTTATCAAAATGTATTGTTTTTTTTTTAATTAAAATATGGAACAATAATTGAAAAGTACATCATTTAAGTAAATCCCTCGACATGGCACCGCGAGGAAAATAAAATATAAATAACAAAACTATTCGGCATCAACAAGCGCAGTTTAAAAGCAAGAAATTTATATCTGATTAATGCAAAGTTTTAAAAATATTTTTAAATAATAATAAAAAATTTAAATAATAATAAAAATGTAAATAATAATATTTAAAATACAAGTACTATCCTATCCTATCACACCACACCCCACAGTTTTTTTTCACATGCTCTACGAATAAATGTAGCCGTGCCAAACAAACACGCTATCAAAGAAAAGCTCCTCTAGGCCTAGTTTTGTAATCTCACATGTCAAAGGTCGCATTTAAAACTAGACTTCCCTCTCCTCCTTCAACTTCAAGACTGCGAAAAGAGAGTAAAGGAGAGGAGAAGTTACGCAGAGAGAGAGAGAGAGAGAGAGGTGCTTAAAAACACTTGAGAGTTTAGAGTGAACAGTTACCATGTCGCCGACGAAACAGGGTAAAGAATTTCCGCCGATAACGGCCTGTAAAGGCACGACGTACCAATCCATAGCAGCCGATCTTGATGGCACACTCCTCGTGTCAAGTAGCTCATTACCATACTTTATGCTTGTAGCTACTGAAGCTGGAAGCCTCTTGCGTGGTCTTGTTTTACTTCTCGCACTGCCTATCGTCATCGTGTCTTACCTTTTCATATCTGAAGCCCTGGGGATACAAATATTAATCTTCATTTCTATGTCTGGGCTCAAGATCCGTGATATCGAACTGGTTTCACGCGCTGTTTTGCCCAGGTAATTATATCTAAATTACTTAATATTTGGCTTTAATCTAATTAGTTAATTGCTGTCTAATACGTAGTTTTTTCTACTACTTCTAGAGTCACACAATCTCAACTATACTTGATTCACAGTTTTTTTAAACAATTTTACTGATAAAAAAATCAAGTGAGCTTGCATGGATTTTGAAGCTTTTCTGGTGAAGAAAAACACAAAGGTCAACAACTACTCAACGGCTATATAAATTCTATGGCCTGTGGTGCTCCCATATAATAATAAATCCCTCTGATTCTGGCGTAATAACCATTCCTTGCTACTCACGTGAACGGACTCTGCATTCTTGCGGGTCCGGAATGCTTTTAATGAAATTGTTTATTGATTTGGGAGTAGTCTTATGATCATTAATGCCAATTAATTGAGTTTATTGTTGTGGCAGGTTTTATGCTTCCGATGTTAGATCAGAAAGTTATGAGGTGTTTGATAGGTGCAAGAGAAAGGTGGTGGTGACAGCAAATCCAACTATAATGGTCGAGCCTTTTGTGAAGGATTTTCTTGGTGGAGATAAGGTTTTGGGCACGGAGATTGAAGTGAACCCGAGGACCAAGAGGGCCACAGGATTTGTTAAGAAGCCTGGTGTTTTGGTGGGCAAGTGGAAAAAATTGGCTATTTTAAAGGAGTTCGGAGAGGAAGCACCGGATCTTGGTATCGGTGACCGCAAAACTGATCATGATTTCATGTCCATTTGCAAGGTTCGTGCTTTAGTTCCTCTCTAAACTTAACAATACCATAATTTTGCCCACTTAATTGTTAATATACAGGCGCCGTTTATTTTATTTTTTATTTTTGGTTGGAAAGCATTTTGCAAAATTTTCATTGTGTTTTTTTTTTTTAAATTATTATATTTAGATGTTTTAAATTATTCTGATACTTTGATATTAAAAATATATATATTTTTTAAATATATTATTTTGATATATTTTAAATAAAAAATAATTTAAACAATAACCGTCATCTCATTAATAAAACATCTCCGCAATAGATATGTATATTTTTTATACTTTTTGCCAATAAATTAATCAGATGAAATAGAAGAAGGTCAATTGTCATAATCATCATCCTGGCGTAATCTGGCAAGTAACCAAACTATGAAAGGATGGCCTAACAAGTAACCACCAAGCTTTTTTCTCAAGATGGTCGCGCGCCTGTGCGAAGCCTGAGAGAGGAGATTGGCGTGCATGTAGGTGTTTGTAACGTGGCAATCTTTCATTTTTACCGAAGCACAACTTACTATTTGTTGTCTTAAAGCCATTCATAAATGTGGAGTATAATTAAAGTTGTTTTTAATTTTTTTTTTTAGAATTATATTAAAATAATATATTTTTATTTTTAAAATATTAGTTTTGATATCAACATATAAAAATAATCTAAAAAATATATTTTTTTAATTTAAAATAAAAAATATTAAAAAAATTATTTTTTAAAAATATTTTTGAAATGAATGACTAACAGCGAATTAGTGTCGTTTGTAATATCTTTTGCTGCAACTTCAGAATGTTCTTTCCTTGATAAAGGTGTAAATGGAGTAAATGACCAAGTCACTTGTCTCCTTAAGCTATATTCTGAAGGAAGAAGGTTAAAGTATTCTTAAAAAGAAAAAAAAAGATGACAAGATCTGCCAAGGGTTGGCTGAAGTCTTTAAATTCACGGGGCCTACAATCTTAACAATCCCAACTACCTGCCAGCTAAACGGTTAGCTGGTCCACTTGAAGTATTTAGCTTTTCATGTCAACGGGGTCAGCGTGCTCTGGCCTCTTATTAAATTCGGAGCTGACAGCCGCTGATATGGTTATTGTGTATCTGGGCTTTGATTTACAATGGCCTATCTGCAATTGCCTTTAGATCCATACAAGTGGTTTTGTTTTCTGAGCAGTTTTTCTTGATCTTTGCTACTGGCCCAATTTTAAAGTCAGAATAAAATCCGATTTTTTTTTTTTTTAATTACGAGTAGGATAGAAATTTGAAGCCTCATCTTTTCTGGTCTTATGAGAGAGTGCATGGAGATAACTGGGGAGCCAGGAGGAATGAATAAGTACAAGCTAACTGGGAAATAGAAAAGGCTATCGGCTGTAATTTCAATCGGTGAATGTAAATATACCGAGAATTTACATCGAGCTATAACTTAAACATGTTTTAAACTTTTAATAGTAACACTATCTCCATTATCATTATCGCTGCTATTACATATTTACGGAACACCCGTTTTTCCATCTGGTGCTTCCTAACTTGTGATCAACAGGAGGGTTACATGGTGCATCGCAGCAAATCAGCCACACCAGTACCGCGGGATCGTCTTAAAAACCGTATCATCTTCCATGATGGCCGTCTAGTTCAACGTCCGGATCCACTCAATGCCTTGATCACTTACATTTGGTTGCCGTTTGGATTCATCCTTTCCATCATTCGTGTCTACTTCAATCTCCCACTCCCAGAACGCATAGTACGCTACACATACGAGATGCTTGGCATTCACCTGGTCATTCGTGGGACCCCACCTCCTGCCCCATCACCTGGGACCCCAGGAAATCTCTATGTCTGCAATCACCGTACAGCCCTGGATCCAATTATCATTGCCATAGCACTCGGACGCAAAGTCTCGTGTGTCACATACAGCGTAAGCCGTCTCTCGAGGTTTCTTTCACCCATCCCAGCCATCGCTTTGACTCGTGATCGTGCGGCTGATGCTGCAAGAATATCAGCCATTCTTCAGAAGGGTGATCTGGTGGTGTGTCCGGAGGGAACCACCTGTCGTGAGGAGTTCTTGCTGCGATTTAGTGCGCTGTTTGCAGAGTTGAGTGATAGGATTGTGCCCGTGGCAGTCAACTGTAAACAGAACATGTTTTATGGCACGACCGTGCGCGGTGTCAAATTTTGGGATCCTTATTTTTTCTTCATGAACCCAAGGCCAACCTATGAAGTGACATTCCTTGATCGCTTGCCAGAGGAAATGACGGTCAAGGCTGGTGGCAAATCTTCGATTGAGGTGGCAAACTATGTGCAGAAAGTGTTGGGTGATGTGCTAGGGTTTGAGAAAACTGGATTGACAAGGAAGGACAAGTATCTGCTGCTCGGTGGGAATGATGGTAAGGTTGAGTCAATGTACAATGCCAAAAAATAAAAATAAAGGTTGGCTTGTGATTTAATAAGGGGACTGTTTACTCTTAGTAATCTGCTGTTTTCAAGTGGAAGATTTTATTTTGGGTCATGCGATATATAGTTGTTTTGAATGGGTATCTATTTCAGGTTGTCAAGAGTTGCTTATTGATCATATACTGATATTAATATTACTATCGTTTTGAAACTTATTTCGAATTTCTATCGGTATGAATTTTTTTTCATGTATAACACTAAGTTATTTAATCAAGTAAATACCCACCAAATATAATGCCTATAAATGAACACATGCTTTTGAAAATAATAAGATGGTCACTTAAAAAATAGTTACTGTCCATTAATTTTTCATAAATATCAAGTGGTGGGGTTTCATAAATTCCTCTGTTTTATGAGCCAAGTAATATATATCCAGCAGCTCTTCCACCTTCCTTGGACTTGGAGGGTGACTCCATTTTAAATATGAAAACGAGAAGGAGCCCAAAAGAAAATGAGCCCTGAAAGATATATGGGCCACGATTCGAACAGAGTCCACTGAAGCTCCCCGTCACCAGAGGTGGTCAAGCGCCGTACCAAAAATATGATCGCGACGGGGGACAGTTGGCCCTTGGGGATTTGTTTTCTAATGCAAGAAAAAGACGATAAAAAAAATCAGCCAATGAAATATGGAAAAAGTCTGGAAGAAATAGTTCTTCCATAATATAATGTGGCTGAGAGTTTGTTAAACCTGATGCCTTAGCGAAGATTCCCCGTCGTCGCACCACCATCTTTTAAATATTTTCCACTTGTCAAAATTGTGAAACTCCACGTCAGTGCCAATCATTTCCATTTCCTAATTTCTAGTCGTAAAAACAACCATCATATACATTTCTTGGTAACTTTCCCGGTGATCCGAGAGCAACTTTTGCGATGGAGAAATAGCTAAAGCTCCTCGATTATAACGGCCAATCCATATTTCCCCATTTAAAATCCCAAAACCACCCTGCTACCATCATTATTTACAAACTATAAGCCATAAAAATCCACATCGATTTCCTGCTGCGTGGAGGGGTATTTAAATAATTCTGGTAGTTTCTATCGGGAACCCTCCTTCTCGAGGATGACATGCCACGTGTCAAGCTCTCCACCTTCCTTTCCGTGCACATAACACCACTAAGATTTTTCCCGCTTTTGAAAAATAAATAAATAATCGTCGACAAAGTTTTCACTCTTGTTATCCTCTCTGGACTAAAAGACCGGAGCTTGACAAGCAGAGAGACTCAAATTCGGTGTCTTATTTCGAAGTTCAACTCTCAAATGCTATAGTTCTTGCAAGCTCCGGTGAGTTAGATAAAGATTTTTTTAGCAATGGCTATCGGCGGCTTCATTTCGAGCCGGAATTTCGGTTCTTTTATAGGCTCAGGTGGGCTTTCTATCTTAACTTAAACTTCTTTTATTTTATTTTCCATTTTTTGAACTTATCTTCTCTTTTATCCATTTTAATTATTATTGTTTTATTTTTGTTGGATGAGGAGTCTGGAACTGCATTTTTTTAGTTTATTTCTGCAACCTTTAATTTTCTGCTATGAAATGTGATGCTTTTATTTTACTGATCTAGGATTCTGGAACTGATGTTTTTTTAGGGATGTGAATTCTAATTTGAAGTGGAGAAGGCTGTGTAAAATTGGTGAAAGAAATATCTACATAATATATATACATATGCGCGCGCGCGTGCAATCAGCTTGAAATCCAGTTGCTTGCAATTAGTCATCGATTTTTTCCTGCATATTTATTAATGATTAGGGATGGATTTTGTCTCTATGTTTGGATTTACAACTGAATTATGTGAAGTTCTTAGAATACTTATCAATGCAACTTTACCTTTTTTCAGAATTGATTTTTTCTTATCGAAATTTTTGGTGCATGCAATTCTGTCTCAGCTAATTTAATCGATATATTTTTGGCTACAAGCTTGTTTAATTTATTTAAGATAATGAAAATTACAAATTAAAGATTTTCTTGGCTTTACGGAGTGACTTCTATCTAATCGCTTTTGGAAAATATTTGCTAAATTATTTTATAATTAAAGCAGCATTTATTGGTCAAGTTTAAAATGATTCTGTTTATTTATTCATTAGCAGCTTTGGAAAATTCACGGTATCTCTGACAGGATCACAGGACTGATCAGATTGTGACACATCAGTTATAATGGTGGGTCCAATGTGATATGCGCTATGTGATGGATTCTTGCGCAGCTCCATTGTTTAATCAAGAACAATTTTAGATTTTTATTTTTTTACTTTTCTTTTGAGGAATACTTGAACCTGAGTCTAGCAAGGAATTGAGACGATAGCATGTCAACTGAATTATTATTCATTTTCTTATATAAAACAATTGATTCAAACTATTTAGTGCCTGTTGAGTTGGTTAGTTGCCCAATTTTCCTTGACATTATAGCACCATCTGCTGCTTTTGTTTTCTTCGACGCTAAATTGTGCATATAGCTGAAACTTTATGTTAAATGCCGCTTAATCATTGACTTGATCAGGATTCTTTTAAATTTTATCTGCTTCGATATGGTTTTCAAGGGGAACCTGTTTCATTGAGTTTCTGGTATTGTCAGGCAAAGTTTGCCCAACAGGTGGAGACATTTCACGTCACAGGGGAGTGCAGACAGGCATTGCTTCTGCACGGTATGCACAGGGAAGCATCCTCTACGAAAGATTACATTGCCAAATGGCTAATGGTTTCACTTATGGATCTTCACGTTCCTCATTTCTTCAAGTTGCTGGTCATTTAGATGGAAATATTTTGAAATCATCAGCTACTTATCCCCAGCAAAGAAGAGGAAGATGCAAATGTTGTCTCTCTGCGGCTCCCTCACTGGGCAGTTGGCTTCGACCAAACAAATGGAAATGCCAGCATTTCAATCATGTCAAGGCGAACAGAACCCGTACTTATTATAAATCTGAGGAGTATGACATTACAGAATCAGCAGCTGCGGACTCCATGAAGTCAGCAGAGGGGTCAAGTGAGGTTGTTTTAGTATCTCCTTGGTGGGAACAGTTTCCAAAGAGATGGGTGATTGTGCTGCTCTGTTTTACAGCATTTCTCCTATGCAACATGGACCGTGTGAGCACTTATTTTAGGTTCTTTCTTTTTTTCATGTCACAGTGATCTATAGTTTCTAGATCAAGTAAAAACGTTTCATATTCCGTGGTCAGAGATAAAACCTTCAGGTAGTTAGGTGCTTTAATTTTCAAGTGACATAACTTCTATTTTATTGGCAAGGTGCCTCAAGCTGCCCTGAGCAATTTAAAGTATCAATGAACTTCTTTGAATTGACACTTAGTTGAGCTATACCAGTTATTTATTGTACTTTGAACCTGTCATCTGAATGTACTACCTTATTTAAATGCTAATTGTAGGTTAACATGAGCATTGCCATACTTCCCATGTCACAAGAGTTCAACTGGAACAGTGCCACTGTTGGTTTAATTCAGTCTTCATTTTTCTGGGGCTATCTACTGACTCAGGTATGCTATGGAGAGCAAGACTGTGGAAGAGATACATTAAAAATGACTATGTTTTTATTGCACTAGCATGCGCTCGTTGCTAATTGATCCGCACTCGTTTCAAAGTATACTTATATTTTCCCATCTCAAGAACTAGTAACTGGAAATAAAATTCCCCCAGCTCATTATCCAACCTTGACACTTCATTTTTGTGGCACATAGATTGTTGGAGGCATATGGGCAGATAAAATTGGTGGAAAGCAAGTTTTGGGTTTTGGAGTGGTTTGGTGGTCGATAGCTACAGTTTTGACGCCTATTGCAGCAAGAATTGGGCTTCCTTTTTTGCTTATCGCGCGTGCTTTGATGGGGATTGGAGAGGTTGGTTTATTTATATTTTTTTTTGGACATAATTGTAACATTTATTAGCTTTTTGATACTCAATTAGATGAATGATTGTAATCTCAGTATCCATTATGAAATTTCGATCTTGTTCTCACCACTCTTCTTCTCTATGATTGCTAAATTGTCGCAAGGTAATATAGTTTAATTCTTTATCTGTTAATTCTTTTTTGTTTCTTAAAAAAGAAAATGAAATGAGAAATTGATCTCTTTAATTTGATTTGCTATGAATCAACTCATTTTCATTCAAAAGGGTGATGTTAGCTTTTTGGCAAGCAGATAGAGGATTTTCATCTTATGATTTGCTTTGTGTACAGGGTGTCGCTATGCCTGCCATGAATAACATTCTTTCCAAGTGGATTCCGGTGTCTGAGAGAAGCAGATCACTTGCCCTAGTATATAGTGGGATGTATCTTGGCTCTGTCACAGGATTGGCTGTCTCTCCCGTGCTAATCCATAAATTTGGATGGGCATCTGTCTTCTACTCATTTGGCTCCCTAGGAAGTATTTGGTTTGCATTATGGATAAAAAAGGCAAGTATATGGTTCTTTATGCTGTCCCCCCCCCACACAAGTAAATTCTGATTCTATGTATGGTTCGTAGAATAAGTCACTAGAAAAAATATGAAGAATTAACAAAACTAACTGACAATTATATGCTTACACTTTATGGTGCAATATGCAATACCCAGTAGAACACTTTTCTCTGACTTGATTGAATGGTCTTCAAATTAGAACAAAATAACCCATAACCGCCTCATGATGTGATGTTGATTCTATGAAATTGAATTAGAAACCATCTATTTCTGCTACCCCATATTTATAATCATTTCACTGGTGATAATATGCAACCTGAAACTTTATGAGAGGGGGCTTGACTGGTGATAGCACGTATTGAAAAGTGAAAACAATTGTTGTATCTAGAACTTCTTATAGCAGTGGTACTGCATGGAACTGAACTTTCAAAACTCTAAGCTGCTTTTATTGATTTTTCTCCAGGCATATAGCTCACCGAAGGAAGATCCAGAGCTTAGTCCACAGGAAAAGAAACTTATCTTGGGTGGCAGTGTATCAAAGGAACCTGTTTCAGTCATTCCTTGGAAGTTAATATTATCAAAAGCACCTGTTTGGGCTCTCATCATTTCTCACTTCTGTCATAATTGGGGGACCTTTATTCTCTTAACGTGGATGCCTACATACTACAATCAGGTAATTTATCCACTGCAAGATTGCTAAACTTATTTATATAAGTGTGATTTCAGCTAATCCATTATAAAGATCTGAGTGTAAATTTGTAATGACTAAGTCACATGGATTCCAACAAAATTTTTTTTGTTTCCTATCAGTACCCTCTTCTTTCTGTTGGTATGTGTTATTTAGAATCATGAATAAACTTTTTTATATTCTCTTTCCTTTTATAATTTTTTTGTCAGGTTTTGAAGTTTAATCTCACCGAATCAGGCCTATTATGTGTCTTGCCATGGTTGACCATGGCTGTTTTTGCAAATATAGGAGGCTGGATTGCCGACACACTTGTGAGCAGAGGTCTATCCATCACAGCTGTTCGGAAGGCAAGGATTAAATATTGTTCTTATTCTTAATGTGTATTGGTACTATGAGTCTTTAATCACTTAGATATATGCTATTGGCACTGATAATCCTATTATGGTGAGGAGGATTCTAATGTTCTAAGAACATTGGTGTTCTGTGTGTTTTCCGATGAGAAAAGGAGCTGTAGGTCTATGCACTGATATGTCACATACATCCAAACTGCATTAGTGTTCTCCATGTGGCTTTTGCCATTTGCCTTAATAGTAGAGAGAGGCCATACTACCGTCACAGCTTTAACCGTAAGGATGGTTCTCATTGACAAATAAATCTACTTACCATATGGATCAAAGATAAGAGTATGCAATTAGAATTGGATTTATAGGCACACAACTGAACTAGAAGTATCTATGCGGGGTTCTTCTGTATTTCTTATCAGATGAAGTAAATAATTGAGAGCTATCACTTTGATGATAACAAGCTCAAAGCAGTACCAATATGGGTGATGGTGCTGCATTCCTCTTTTTTGCAATAATTTCTGCTACCTGGTTTTCTTCAAGTCAAGTTATGGTTGCTCTAAAATTTGTCAACATTGCAGATCATGCAATCAATTGGGTTTTTAGGCCCAGCCTTCTTCCTTACACAGCTCAGTCACGTCAGGACTCCTGGTATGGCTGTACTCTGCATGGCATGCAGTCAGGTTCGTTCTAGAGCAATGCCACCTTCACCAGTTTCATTCCATCTTCTAATATTTGTTGTGCCGACTATAACATGGATATTAAGACCTTCCAATCCATTATTGCATAAAAAAGGTGGTTTCTATTTACTGTTTTTAAAGAATTAATGATGAATTGTCTGTGAATCCTATCGAGTGCTATCAAAGTAGTTTCAGTAGGAAGGGTAGAAGTGCTATGGTAAGATGATTCCAATTCCAACCAATTAGATGTGAAGATTCACCCTGCTCCCATGACTTGATACCGTACTGAACTGTTTTTCCATATGGCCTTTCCTCTGATTTAAAGGAAGCAAATAGGTTCCAATTGAGCATGAAGTACAATGTAGAATGAAAATGTGTTACAAGAAGTTTGAACACCTAAAGGAAAAGCTATTTCACCTCTTGTGCGGTGTTTTAAAGCTGGATATGGGTCTCTTGCCTTTCAGAGATATCTTCACTCCTTCTCGCTTTCTGTTCCTCTTCCATTTGTTTTTTCCTTTTCATTTCTGAAAGGCAAACTCATAATCATCTCCACAGACACCAAATTAAGTGGGAAAATCGAGAGAGAGAAATTAATATGTATGCATGAGAACGAACCTCAAAGGTCATGAAATCCCACCACGAGGAAGGACAAACACCCCTGTATTTTATTTTCTTGAAATGAGATGAAAATGCAGAAAATAAATGAATTAAGAGCAGAAAAAAGAAAGTAGAACTCATTGGAAAATATACAAAATGTTCTAAGATGTCCAGATATGGCAATTGCATGCACGAGACCTTGCTATTATGGCTTCTGGTGAAGTGACATTAATACTTTTCACATGTGTCTGCAAGCAGGTTGAAATTATAAGATTAGGATGATCTCTTATTTTGTAGAAATCTTGGATAAATTGACCTTTATATACTTTGTTGATGACAGGGGTCCGATGCTTTCTCACAGTCTGGTTTATATTCCAATCACCAAGATATTGGCCCACGTTATGCTGTGAGTCATTGCAATCTTTTATATGAGTAGATGTTTAATACCTTTAATTGTGATTTTCTAAATGTTTTGGCCCCGTTGGTACATGTTCATTGACGAAAGGACTGTACTTGTTCTCTGTATTTCTGTTCTTTTCCCCCACACTTCGGTAACCAGAAAGTCACAGTCATCATCCATGTAGAAGTTGTCTACAAACTTGAAGAAAGTAGTAAAAAATAAGCTAATAAATTTCAATCACAGGGAGTTCTGCTAGGACTATCAAATACTGCAGGAGTGCTTGCAGGTGTCTTTGGTACTGCTGCAACTGGATACATACTGCAAAGAGGTAAAACACTATAAGCAAGCTAACCCTTACTTATCCTGTAGCGGGGATTTTCATTTCCTTAAATTTGTTGCTTGCTTCTCAATCTCTGTTTCTGCAGGTTCCTGGGATGATGTGTTTAAGGTGGCCGTCGCACTTTATATCATAGGCACATTAGTCTGGAACTTTTTTTCAACTGGAGAGAAAATTCTTGACTAGAATAATACAAGAATGGGGAAAGATGGTATCTACACGAGGAATGTGCAGTCTAAATTACCAAGGAGATCAGAGTATAAAGCGACAGTAGCACCAAAAAAGGACATGAAGCACACATGCGAGGATAAAAGTCCTGATGAATAATTAAAGGCTAGGATGCCCCGATGCATCAAAGTTTTCCTGCCATCTTTGAGGCCATTAATACGCTGCTGACATGTTTTGGGGTTGGTTTAAAAACCTTTTAACAGGTTAATTTCCTTTTCTTTCCTTACCAAGAAAAATGTCCTCTCTTCTCCTCTGCATTAATACATATTTAAAAGGTTCTTTTGTAGAGGATGGGCATTTTTGCTCATATACCTATGCCATGCTCCAATCGCTTGTCATCCACTTGAGGAAACTCAATTAAATCTCAACCTTATAAGAGAACAAGAAAGCAGCAATCCCCAATCAAATTGACAGTGCAACATTTATATTCCACACGTTTTAGTTTAGTGGGCATGCGCTCATGACCTTGCTCTCGATTACTAGTAGTTGCTCTTGCATTTTAATGGGTGTATCGTGGACGTGGTCTGGGCTTGCTTGTAGTCCTTAAAAGTGGAAATTAATTAGTAGACGTTAAGTGGCAGGGCCGTTGCTTAACACAGGACTCGGCAAACGCTGAAACCATTTCGAGCAATTACTGCCATATCTAACAAGCTGAGGTTTTTCTTCGTTATTGATTGTAGCTGGGCCTGTATAGGACTAATATGGAAGACTGGGTCCACCAACAATCTCTCCAAAACCAGACTTGCTTTGCTTTCAAGGCTCCCAGTTTCCTTGTCTGGGTGGTCACTGCTACTGACAGAGTAAAGCCATATGATGTGTATTTGCTTTTTGGTATTGTTAGGCGTGCTTCTTGTTACACAGGATCCCAGTTGAAAGAACCTTTCAATTCCTTGGGAATTGGCTTAGCTTGGATCCATACTAAGATTCTCTGAAAGAATAGAAGGTAGAGTAGAAAATTTCCCTGTTATATTATGATCCATGGAATATTAACTAGAAAATCATACTCCCAAGCTTTTTTCCCGGTTTTATTGATAAAAACCGAACCGAAAATAAATAGTATAACTCCGATTCTAGTTTTCTATGTGTACATAAATATATAATTAGTGTTTTGGGTGCTGATTACGAAGCAGCACCGCGCGCGTATCATCTGTAGTTTTCGGTGGATAAAAGGATTGCACCTGAGACTGCTTCGCCGAAAGGTACTGTCTTAATAAGTTCAGAATTGAAAAGGCGGATAGATCATCAAGTGTAGGGTTAAAGATGCAGGCAGCGTGTAAAGCACACGCACCACCACCTATGAGTTTGTGAAAGCGCAGACTCAGTACATATAAATTTAACATCAATTATCATGCGCCAGCTGGTATATATCACTTAATAATATTGAAAAAGAGAATGAACAAGCAGCGGATTAATTAATTTATTGAACTAATAATGAAGCATTTTCATGAATTTGAGCATAAGCAATCATTTTCATAATCTTAAGCACTTACAAAATGACCAATAAAATAAATAAATAAAATGAAGTGGAGATACAACATGAATTACAGCCCGAACATAAAGAATCATAAAATGTAGCAAATCAAAGGCTTGCTCTACTTGTAAAAATCGAAGAACGAATGAGTTAAAAATACTCACCCCCCATTCCTTCTCTTTAATGAAAGCTAGATTATTTCGAAGCTATAATTGACGATCATGCCATTAACAATGTATATAGATAAGCTAGGAGAAGCTCCGCCCTCTCGTGTGTCCTGTGAGAAACATGGATCAGAAATGGTCCACATGAAAATAAAAGCAATGCCCCTGTTGCCTCACATGGACTACCTTGACCTTCTTAAATACACGGCTCCAAATCCACCAAACACCCAAACAAACCCCTACACAACCCCAACCACCACTCCCTTCCCAGCTGCACTTTCAGCAACGCCGTTACACCCACCACCGTTATATCTAACGGCAATGGCCTCATTATTCCCATGCAGCAACCGACGTGACGCTCCTTCTTTACCCTTCTTTATTATTCTTGCCACGGTACCCTCCAGATCCCTCCTGTGCACATTAACTTTAAGCCCATGTTTCATGAACAATGTTAATGACATCTTTTGCTCCACCTTGTGACCCTGAACAACTGAGAGACGGTGGCGTAACAGCACCGCCGCAGCCACCGATTTCATCTGAAGATAAGCCAAATCTTTCCCTAAACATATTCTAGGGCCTGCATTGAATGCCACAAACTTGTATGAATCGTGCATAATGAATTTTTTCCCATCAGAAGACAACCACCGCTCTGGCTTGAATTCCAGGCAATCTTCGCCCCATGTGGTCTTCATCCTCCCAGATGCATATATAGAATAAGTCACCGAAGAACCCGCCGGCACAAATGTACCATCCGGCAAAACATCGTCGGAAACTACATGCTTTGAGTCCTGAGGCACCGAAGGGTAAAGCCTTAGGGTTTCTGATAAAGCTGCTTTTAGATATATCAAACCGTCAATTTCTTCGAACCCTAACGGTTCGTCAACCCATTTGGTCACGTCTTCACCACGTGTCTTAATCAGGACCGTGCTGATTTCATGCAAGATTTTCTCCTCCACTGATGGGTTTTGGGTGAGGAGCCAAAAGAACCAGCTCAACGCAACTGATGATGTGTCACGTCCAGCAAGGATAAAATTGAGTGCTACGTGTTGGAGGAAAGTATCCGAGTAGGATTCCTTCTTCTTCATGAATCTTGACAGCAAATCATCATGTGGATTGCCATCTTTTTGTTGATTCAATAACTCTTGCTTACGCGCATCAATAACGCTGGTCAGGTAATCATCAAGCTGGGTTAAGCTTCTGTTCAAGCTGACTTCCAAGCCAAGTCGAAGCCATTTTTTTAGCTTCCACAAAACTTCTGGCATAATGAATCTCTGAAGCGATGCTTCAGTGGCTCGGTCGAAAGCTGAAGCAAAGCTGCTATCAGGAAGCCCTGGTGCGCACGTTTGCGGGTCCTTGCCAAAAGCCAAGCCACAAATGTTGTCAAACGTTAGCCGAAGCAGCAAGTCTTGGAGATCAACCTCCTCGCCCTTGAGCTGGGCTGTTTCAAGGACCGGGCAGAACCTCAACTTGATGGCCCTACTCACCCACCGAGCCATGGCTTGGCGCAGAGTCCTGGTGGTGAACTCCAGTGCGGCAGTCTTACGCTGGAACAGCCACGTGTCACCGTCGGAGTTGAAAATCCCTTCTCCGAGAAGGTCATGGAACACGGCTTGCCATGTGGGTCCCTTCGGGTAATTGTCGAACCGGGTCTTCAAGAGGTGCTCTATATTTCTCGGGTCACACGTGACAGTCACGAGGCCTTGCTTCTTGGCTAGAAAGGGAACTGCACAGATGCAAGTCTGGTACGTGCCACCACAAGCGCGGAGGTTGTCGTAGATCCAGTCATGCAAGCGGTCACAATTCTCAATCAAGCCAGGAAGACTGCCCAACAAGGGATACACACGGGGGCCCTTTAGTGACCGCGAGATGAAGAAGAACCACAGTAGATAAGTAGTTACAGCAGCAAAAAGAAGTAGAGCTGTAGATATGTCCATGATTGTATAATGAAAGATAAACGAACAAGCTCAGGCAAGATTGCCTGTTATTGCTCAGAATATGGGTGTATATTACCACTACGTACGAACTTACCTTAAAAATAACAATTAGACTGGAGTTGAGATGAGAGAAATTAATCTTGATCGGTGCAAAGAAAAACCAAGATTATATAGCAATGTACATGATGAGAGCAAGCTTAAGAAGAGCAGAAGAAGGGGGTGATGGTTATAAGCAAGAGAAGGAAAGTGAGGGTGCAGTACAGAAATGGAGAGAGAGACAGTGAGGGGATTTATAGGTGAAATGCATTGAAAGCAATTACTAAGGCCAGACTGGTTTCTTGAAACTGCACCATTTCTCTGTCTCACTGTCTCTCTCTCTTGAACAATCTAATGCATATGCAATATTGCAGCGCCATAAATGGCCTGCGAGGTCGTTGAGGCTTTGAAAGATAAAAAAGAAATTAAGCCATGACCACGATCACTTTCCCACAGGAAACTACGTACTCTAGCTAGCGATCCCTCCTTCTCGATCGATACATATCAAACAAACTCGATCTCTACATGCCACCTAATTTTGCAGGCAATGGAGGCTCAATAATTCAAGCATTGAATGAAGAGAAGTTAATGAAATTGGTTGAGGAGCTAAGACGGCAAGGTTGAGACTAAAAAACATACAGTACTGAAATCATATATAAAATAAATAAAGGGGATCACACAATACTACTCTTAATTGGTCCTTAAAATTAAGAAGCATGCATGCATGGCTTGTTGATTCTTTTGAGAAGATGATCATCGGAAAACTTGGGTGGTTTTACAATAATAATTTCTACCATCTTTATAACGAATCTTAAATGAAAATGGGTTTGTCATGTGGGCTTCTGGTTAGCGTTCGGTGAGCGACCCCATCCACCAATTTATAACGTGATATTGATTGTTCTTAATTAATCTATGGCTTGGATACTTTCACCTCTTTTTTTTGTTTTTATTTCCCTTCGTCATCCTTGTCTGTCATTTCTTTTTCTTTCGGTGTATGAATCAGTAAAAACAATTCAGTGATTCATCACACGGTTTTTACCCTACTGGCGGTATATTAATGCTTCTTGTGATAAAAAAAGGCGTGCCCTGTAGTGCTGCCTGCCTGCATGCCTGTGTGGTGAATGCCCATGCAACTTGCAAAAGCATTGATAAAAGTCAAATCTACTTGGTCACCTGAATTAGGCCGGTGGCCTTACCAGTGTGCTTTGTTTTTATCTGAGTTCAACACAAATGATTCTTGGAAGAGAAACAAAACCCTCAAAGGAGAGAATATTTTACAGTATATATCCTTATAAAGTATTATTCATGGTGTACTGGTTTTTTTCAAACAATTCTTTTTTTAAAAAAAAAAGTTTTTTGTTTGTTTGTTTATTTTTAAAAATTAAATTTTATAGTTTATTTTAATTTGAATTCTTTTGAGTTACCATAATTTTATTACCAATATTATAGATTTGACATGTTAATTTAAAAAAATAAAAAGAAGGGGATTTAATTGTGTTGCTTCTCATAGAATACTATGGATTCAATATTAAATTTATTTATTTATTAGGTCACTCTTATGACATAGACAATGAGTTTGGTTGGTTAACTCAATCTCGTCGGAGTTTAAGCTTCATAATTTATATATATATATATATATATAAAAGGTTATTTTATGATTACGGTCATAAATTTATGAGTTAACTCAAGTCAAATTAGATTTTTTAAATTTTCTTTATATAATATTATTTTAATCTTATAACTCAATTCACAGGTTTGTGCAAATTGGATCAGGTATTTTTTTAATTTCTTTTTTAATCTCGTTTTTCAACATTAAACTTTTTGAGAATTTAACTTTTTAAATTATTTTAATTTGGTTTCTATAAGGTTATTTTGATTATGTGACTCAAGTTATGGGTTAAGCATGTTAACTTGGGTTGGACCAAGTCAATCAAATATATTGTTATCTTAATATAAAAAAAAATTGTGTTTGAAATTCTATCATCCATGTAATCTTGATATTTTTTGTTTTCATGAGTCAATGTATCATCGAACAGGGATAGTAAATAAAATATCCGGCAGACAATCAAGGTGATTGAAAACAATGTTTTAAAGTAGTCCTATGGATGACATGAAGCCACCCATAAATAAAATAGAAGTTGATATGTAAAGCAAGATTTGATTGATATGCTTTGATATCAAGAAAAACCTTAGAACAAAAAATGATGTTATCATTCAATAATTAATACATGTTTTATATTCAACTCATGTAAAGTTTATATAGCTATACAACAAGACGTGTAAGAAAACAAAATATAGAAAATGGTTGGTCATCTCCTTTGATTAAATGATTAAAATAGTTTATTGATTGTCTTGAGTTGTTCAATTCCTTTATTTGTTTTTTTATTAATTAGAAATAATCAAGAATATTTACCTTTATTATTTTTTAAACAAAATTGTCACCTCAATCTAAATATTTAAGTTTTCGAGTGGAGTCTCAATATGAAATTTATATTATTCTCTTACAAATTCTATTAATTATAATTAAAATTTATACATAATCACCACTAATTTCTGTTTAAGCATATAATTTTAATTAAAAAGAGTAAGTGATAATATCTAAACTTATGATTCTTTAACTATGAGGAATTTGATACCATATTAAATTATACAATTGAGAATGAATTACATATATATGTGTGTGTATAGAAAAATAGATATCTTCTGTGTGAGATGATTTCTCAAATACCATGCATGCAGCTCCAAACTATTTACTTGGAGAGAGGAAAATGATTACGAGGTCTTTTGTTATAACTGTTTGAACACTTGATGTCCGTAGATCTTACGTCACCAGATCATCACCTTTAATTTGTTCTGACATTGTAACCGAAGCTGTGTATGCACAGAACGATGATCTCCAAGTTAAACCGACCCTAATCCACCCCTTAATCAAGATATTCTCTTTCTATTTTGGAGATCTTTGCTAAACGATGGTGACCATTGAAGCTCTAATTATATATCCTAAAAATTAAGACCATCGAGATGTTGGTTTAGATACGAAATTAAATTTGTTTTTATCTATATATATTTGTTTTTAATATTTATTGTCCAAAATAACTAAATCAGTCGTGTTCTTTGACTCGGTATATTGGGAATGGCTCTGAACTCTATAATAAATATATGCAAAACAGGCGACCGACAAAAAAAAAAAAATTAATTAATATTGTACCAGGACTCTCCTCTCAAAATAATACACAAAGGAATTCTTAAAAAACATATTAATTTCATGAAGATAGAGCAACGATGTGACAATCACGAAGCTGAAGATTTAGGTGATCTGCATCGGCATTTAGGTAGGTAGTTAGGAGTTGAATGTTTGAAACAACTACTTTAAGTACTTAACTAGAACAAGATAATTAATTTCCTCGAATAATCTAAATGTTCTAACGCATATATACTTTTTTTAATTCCAACAAACCTCATCTTTTTAGATATTTTTACAGTATTAAACGAATAAAACTTTTACAAGATAAGTATATCTTAATTCGAGTCTAAGATCTACAACGTAGATTTTAAATTTTTTGTTACTACACGCCACGTTTCTTAGAGATTGGACGCACATGTACTGTTAGCTGGAAAAACAAATTAACACACCAGTTGATCTTAATAATTGCTTTTTAAAATTTATAATTGTGTATATTTATTTAAAATAAAATTTTAAAAATAATTAACAGGATACAATAAAAACTTTCATTGTTAGCATGGCTAATTGATTAACTGGAAGTTTGGTGGGTTGCAATGCCATTTTCACTCGAATTAACTAGCTATCCCTACACTACAAAACAATGCATTAAAGTCGTTGCAATTACAAATCTCGAATAAGAACACAGCTTATTCGCACGACGAGCATAGTGAAAAAAATAAAAAGGATGACCAAATGTGCTGATAATTCACCTGTTAAAAAACCATATTTAGAAGCTTGAGAGCAGCTAGATGGACATAAATGTGGGAAGGGGACCAAATGTTGGTTCACGCATTACTGAAGGTTGATAGGAGTTGTCCCTTGTGAATATTTATGAAAATATTTAAAGTCTTCTGTGATTCATCACCGTTAGGAAATTAATTTCGAAGAAAAATAGCTATACGTCCAGATCATGTTAAATAAATGGGGTTCATACAGAAGCACTCCTCAATTCCAAGTATTTTCGAGAACTAATTAATTAAATCAACTGAAACACACCAGGTTTGCATGATATTTAGCCTTACCCTTCTCAATTAGATTTTGTGATTAATTTATCGTAGTTGGGAGGAATAACACAGCCCGCAGATAAGATGACGAGCAGATGGGAGTTGACTTTTGATCAATAAATATGACTTGATGCTGGAATTGGTTCGACCGGGTGGCTTCACTTTTCTTACCCACTGCAGACACTGCTGAACCTTAAAATATATGACAGTTAGGTGCATCTGTCATAAAATGCTAGCTCTACCTGTTTTAAGCCGTTCCCTAGATATTCTCCAATTAACCAAAATGCAAGCAAGTTCTTGTTTCAGAAAGAAAAAGAAGGATCAAAATTTTTGTCCATTGTGGAAATGTACCAAGAATTTTAAAGCATAGTTACTTGATAGAGACTGCATGGGAAATGCAGAATGTGTTGGTGGCTAGCTTAGGTGAAAGGTTGAATTCTGGGGTCATTCTTGATTCCTGCACTTAATTTAATCCCCCCCTTTTTCTTTTTTTTTTTAATTTCTCGGTGAATTATTTTTTAGTTACTGGGTTTTTACTGAAGTTATGATTTGACCTTTCATACTAAACACCGACGAATTAGTCTCCTAACTCGTGTTGATCATTGCCCCCCCCCCCCCCTCTGAACTCGCACTGTATTTTTTTTTTCTAAGACAGTGGCCAGCAATAGTCAAAAGGCTAATTTATAGTTTCTCGAAGCATGAAGGGCTAATTCATAATAGCATTGAAAACTAGGATTAAATAATACTTTACTATTAGTATTGAATGTCTTGTCCCTAAGATACTGACTCCCTGTCTGAGATAATGTAAATTGGAGCTTGGCTCGCGTGAATGTGCCAGCTAAATCTCGCAGATGATCTCTGTGTAGCACTAAACTTCAGTTCATTTCTGATAGATATTTTAGGTTAATGCTATCTGATTATTTCCCATGCCCGGACCCCGCCAGAACTTCGCTCCTGGGCATCCCTCGACGCCTTCAGGTTTATACCATTTCGCTAGGCTCGAAATCTTCCCCGCTGAACAGAAGTCACTCGCATTAACTATCTGTTCAATAAATAAAAACCATGTACCGTATCCTTACAAGAAAAAGACATGAATAATTCAAGTAGCTTACCTCCATGGGCCACAACCAAACCAGAAGGTCTCTTCTTTCTCAGTAAACTGTTTGGGTAAGGAGAAATGGAGAGCTTTTGCTTGCATGCGTGAAGATATTATTCTTAAGATATGATTAAGTTATTTAAATCTTTGAATAAATTAAAAAGAAAAACAGATGAAAAAAAATAGACTCGAAACATTATCACTGTTATTGTTAATGAAACAATTATATTTTGAATAGAAATAAATATCATAGACAAAATAAGTTCTGAGTGTCATTTCTTATAGTGCTATAAATATTCAATTACTAGCATTAAAAAACTTATCTATCATATGCTTTGTGTATAATTAATACACTATACAGTAGACACTCACATTTACAAATATTTTTCTCTATTATTTTTAGTATAGGATATAATTTTTTTTATTATTATTCATTTATAAACTACACCAACATTGTGTGTGTAATAAATGCGCAGAAAATAATTCAGGCTCTTAAAAGGAAACAGTGACGCTTTGTCAACTACCATTCTCATACTATCACTCCTGGCTGGCGAGGCCATAACCTCAGTAAATGAACTCCAAGAAGTAATTGTCACAGTTCATTTGAAAATCTCTGAATATCAGTTACCCATACCTCAATGGAGAATGAGATAACAGAACATTCATTCATGGATGAAAATTTAGAAGCAGGAAGCGAAATCGAAAGGAAACTGTATGAGCTGAAAATAAAAGGCTACGTGGCAACACATCTCAGGGAAAATATGAACAAACAAATGAATTGCTTGACGTAAAAGAAAATCCTTCAACGTCTTAAACCTAGAATTTTTTTTTGTAAATTTGGCAGAGAGAGTGTAACTTCGGGGCCCGGGTGCCGAGTTGAATTATGCATATGCTGGAGAGTTAGGTTATCTACATCGGCATTTAGCTATACAAAATAGGCCTGATTTTGTATTTGCTCATAAGATTGAAAGTTGGGCCTGATACACATTACATTCTTTATTTTCCAAATTTGGTAACCATATGTAGGTGGTGGAAATTTGAGGGAATTCTTTTATAATTTATACAACAATGAAAGTGATTTTTTTTTAAAATAAATACATGTAAACGATAAATTCTACACCACGAAGACCAAAATATTATCGAGAACCGTTGGCCTACGAATCCTCCACTCTGCTCATTCTTATTATTGGAAAAATAAATTCAAAATTATGATTTTAATTAAGTTCCAAGTCCTGAAGTGTCTAAAAGTAATCAAGATTCGCCGACCTATCCTCTGCTGTCCTCGTGAATTAACTGTTGGAAAAACAATACAAAAGCTTGATAGTAGATCGACAGATATAGATGCATATAAATGTTAGTTCACGCATTTCCAAACGGTTGATGAGAGATGCCCCTTAACTCCATTAACCAAAAAAATTAACCATTCTGGTAAGCAGTAGCTTACCAAGAAATAAAAAGGCACCGAGGAGAATGATTTGGCGAAAGGTTGGTGGTAATTATTGTTATTCCACTATCTCAAGTTTTGTAGGGATCTTCATAAATATTGTGAGAATTGGATATAATGGCACTTCGTGCGCTGTATGATCGTAGCAGGGTAACAAATTGCACGTAAAATGATAGAATTCACTGCCAGTGAAGTTCCAAATTTCCAATGAGTTAAACCCATTGTTTTCTAAACAATCATGCACATGGTTTTTGCGAATACTTTAGTTTAAGATGCTAGAGATTCCGGGGTTAATATTATCAGACTAACAGTAGATTTGTTAAAGATTCGCTGTATCTAAAAGCAACATTGTTATTTGGAACATAAAGACAGCATATACATGATGAAAAAGTAGATGAACTAGACCAAACTAGGGCTGCTGGCTGCGGAGAAAATAACTCACCGGCTTCAGAGTATGCAGTCCTACTTGTCAGCATTCTCTTGCGGTTAGAAAGTGGCTTGCTAGACCACGATCTTAAAAATGAACTGAAGGCAGCTCCTTCACCTGTTTATGTTTAGACATCCCCACCAAAATAGAAATGCGAGAAAAGGTAAAGCCAGACCAGGCACATATTTAGTCCGTTCATCCTGTCTTTGAGAAGGTTAGACCTTTCCTGATTGCTGCTAAGTTCAATATTACCAGGAATCACATCCCAAAAGATATTGTATACACAGTAGCAAACAAGTCAAATTGCTGCAATTACGACATATTTCAGGCAATTGTAGTACATTGCCAAGTTTTATTCCCTGAAATTGAAAAGCCAAGATTATTGAAAGTGAAGCCACTAAAATGCATGCATATATGCTCGCGAGTACATGCATGCATACATTTAAGAAAGGATGGAAAAAGCAATGAGTTAACAATGCATAAATAACAGAGCAAAATATCATTCACTTCCAGAAACTGATATGCTACTTGATAAGAAAATAATTTTTCCAAATGTCTCTGACTCTCTACCAATGGTTAACTGCATTAATCCCACATCTTAGAATGACCAGCCAACGCATTTAACAATACTGATGTTACGTTTCTGAACTGAATATATACAAATTAATCGAGCACAGCTAGGGTTGGGGCTGATCGAAACAGAAATTGCACTAAATAAGACCACTTCCCCCCCTCAAACTTCAATTTGATGTATCTTCTATTGAGACAACATCACAGATTATCGTCTGTACAAGTAATTTGGCAGCGGGAACTTCAGGCTCCTTGCAACCTGCAACCCATTCCATACAAAATGTGTATAATATATATGCTTACCATAAGAGAAAATCTTTCAAAATGTTCTCCTACAAGAAATTTTTGTAAGAAATTTGGGAAAAGATTAAAAGGATACCTTCAAGGCCAAATCTTCAGAAACTGTAGATCTATATCGAGTCGAACCCTCTAAAGGGCAGCTTCCTCCTTTAATAATAAAGTTAGCATTACAAAGGCTAGAGAGTTGCAATAGAACATCAGACATGAGTCCACCATCCCCTCCAGCTCTTAAATCATCATTTTCATGTTCATCTTCGTCAAATGAATCTGCTGCAGAAGTTATACACTGAAATATAGCTAATAACCTCTCCAGAGGGAAAGTTCCTGGCCCTTTCATGAGTAATTCTTGCTCAGCAACTTCCTTCTGTTCTATTGATTTTTCAGAGGCCCTGAGAAGATAATAGATGAGAAAACGCAACTTTTATAACCATGGAAAGAAATGCAACAAAAACTGAAATGCAACGTTAGTTTTCATGCTAAATTAACCAACAAATGCTCCATTCACGGTGAACCCAGTCAATAGGTGTATCTTGATTACTATTCAACAAATGCTTCTTTATTAGCAATTCAATGAACAGGAAATGTTTATCAATAGCTGAGGAACAGTTTATATCACAACCTATCACTGGCAGTTAATTGACTTCTCAGACTATGCTAAATTATAATCCAGAAGTACATGTTCAAAAACTATTGCTGAGTTAACTAGCACTAAGATATGTACATTAGAAGGGACTGGGATCCTTAACTTTCCTTTGACTACATGGCAGATGACAATCCAAGCACTTTCATTGTGTGAGCAAAAGAGAGTGTCTTAGGGCAGATGTAATTTCTATTCTCAATGATATTGATAAAGTTTGGGTTTACTGTTTATAAGGGAAGTTTCCATCCATATATTATAAGTCAATTAAAATAAACACTGAACAAAACAATATAAAAGAGCAGTTATCCCAGTAAACAAACCTAAATATTAAAAAAGAATCTCCACGAGGAATTGCTTCAGAAGAAAAGGTTAGAACCAGTAATCTATCAGAATTTAACCACTCACTTCCTTTTTCTTTTGCGACTATCAGATCCCCCATTTGAATCAAACAAGGATGCATCAAGAGTAGCTGGGTTTCTTGAAGCAAGGAATGCTGAAATGAGAAGATATTTCGCGGAAGTAGACATGTGGAAATCTATCTGAGCAAAATGGTCACCGACTTCTGACTTTCTAGTGCTGCCTTTCCGCATCGTATCCTTGTTGGTTTCAGCTTCAGTAGAAGACTTAGATGGAACCCAGAATATCTCATTCAAGGAAGGGGCGATATGTGGCTGAAAATGACTAAACAACCTTCTCTTCATCTCTTCATTGGGTACAGATGCCAAATCACTCAAAGGTTCACAATACTTTCTAAATAATGGTGAAAAAGCAGTTGATAATTCATCGACTCGTCTAGTAGTTCGGCAGAACGGTCTCAGGACAACACTGTTGACAAGAAGCAGAAAGGACACATTAATTGATTAGATTACACAAAGCGAAAGATTGAAGTAAAAGGCAAAAATAAGTGTTTTATGCTCTTACTCAAGAAAGGAGGAATATAACTTTCGATTAGGTTGGTTTCTCATCAAAATTTGACGAAGATCATCTTCTGTGTATTCAGGAAAATAAACAGGAACATGCTCTGTATATCCCATGTTTGAGTAGTATGTATCGGGCGAAGTATTACTGATAAATATGAGTCCCAGCTCATGCATCTTCAAAACATCATAAAGATTAAACATAAAGGATAATGCAGTCGAACTTTTATCCCACTCGCGAATAAGCTCCAAATTATCAAATATCAAGTAGAGCATATTCCCACTAGGCTTTCCAGCCGACTTATTTGAGCCCACTTTCTTCAAACTCTTGAGCTTTTCTATAACACTTGTCAAGTCTTCACGAAGAAAGTTGACAAAATCAGATGGCTTAACACAGCGTTTTGCACTCGAATAACCATTAGCCGCATTCTTCTTATGAAGCAACAACTGATCTAAAACCGACTCAAACAAGATCTGCAGACTGTAACAAGTACGACAGCTAGCATAAACAAAAGGGCGACTGAGGTGCCTAAAAATTTGAAGAATGGTACTAGTTTTCCCAGTAGAAGGGTCTCCATACACAAATAATGGAAGCATAGGGGAATTCACCGTACCCAAAAGACGCAAAAGCTCACGAATTTGATTGCCTCTAGCGGGAAAACTAGAAAGCAAATCGTTGAAATTAAGTTTTTCCCCTCCAAATACAAAGTCATTGAGTGTGAGCTTATACGGTTTTGTTATTTTTTCTGTTTCAACCTCATTGCTAGTGACGGGAGTTGAAGAAGACAATCGTGTCGCTCTTCTTGTAATTTGTGGACTTTCCTCGTTACCCATTTGTTTACAAGTTTGCAAGAATCATTTTTTACCTGCGGCAACAGATTATTCTCAAATTTAGCAACAGTTCTAAAACTCACAAATAATACGCAGCAACAACCATTAAAGAAAACGAAACCTGGTAATCAAATTAAAGATTACATAGCTAAATGCCAAATAGAAAAACTACAGATGTTATCGCGTTCCTTTTCTGTTTAAGATAGAGTTGAGGATAATTAAAAAAAAAATCAAATCAGTTGATATAGGAACTTTTAATTGGAACCAGGTAGAGAAAGGCTTGCCGGAAAAGTAGCCTTCTGTTTCCTCCATTTTCTTAGAAACCAAACAGAAAAAAATGAGAAATCAACGAGAAGAGAAGATGGGAAGTTGAAGGTTACCTGAATGAGAGATTTGGCGAGAGAATTTGCTGGAGGTGGAGAAACGGCGCGTTTCGTTGTGAATTCAAAACCCTACCGTGGCGGAGAGATGAGGGGCGAGAGAGAGTTAAGGAAAGGAAAATGAGAAGCGTTCCCGCCAAAAAGCTTGTATCCTGTGGGACTAAGTACACTGTAACTGTCTGCGACTTTTAACATATTTATTTTTGCGTTTTAATTATTTTCAAAATAAAAACAAATCACTATTATTTTAAAGACTGACACAGAAAGAAAAAACTGCAATTTACCCATTAACATTTTATTTTATTCAATCACTATTATTTTGAATTTTTATCTTGATCATAGAACTTAATTTCCTTTTATATTTTAAATCCCTAAACATTGATAAATAAAAGAAAACTTGGTAAAAAATATCGAGGAAAGAAGTGCTGCTCCGATGGCCACATTTCCAATACAAAATAATTTGATGATAGTGTTATTAAATTTATTTTTATTTAGAGTTCAATGGAGATAATATTGTCCTTCTAACTTTTTATGAAAACAAATACATTTAAAATGTTTTTGAAAAATTAAAAAAATACATCTTATGAAAACTTCTACTCACACAACATAGAGATGTAGACTCACAAACAGGCATTAAAAGACAAGGGATCGCATCAATTCCCCGCAACTCTTTGAAGCGAAAAAATTACTACGTAATTTTTTCATGATTTACCCGTACAAGGCAAAACAATTTTCTTCCAAATCCCCGTGTTTTCTTTTCCAACTAGGTTAAATATGTACATATCTCACTCAAACCCATATTCATATCTCCGAGTGGTCATTCTTCGATGATCGCGTGCATGACGCATGGGAATGGCCTATTGGGTTCAAAGTTAAGGGTACTTCTCCAAACGGAACATTCGTGCCACCTGAAACTTTCAATTTCACAGAATTTCAAGTCATGGGCGTTCAGATGCACAGTTCTGTACTACCTACCAATCTTCAATGAAATATGAATTCCCACACCGAGCCAGATACTGAGAAACCACCACAATTACAGAAGCACAACAATACCAAATCTTTAACATGTAGCCATGGAGCTGTCATATGAAAATAAGATCAACCACACAGAATAAATACAGTTTTTACCCTCACATTTTCGTCATTATCTTAGTTGTCACTTGAGGAACTTCCCGTGATAAAAGAGCCGCGTCGATTGCCACCCACAATCACATCTTTAAGTCGAGTTATTGGCCCCTGTAGCCTCCCAGTTTTCTGCAAAAAGCACAATCGACGTCACACTTCATGGCAAAGATGACTTCAAAAACAGGACAAACATCAGGAAAGTGCTGTAATACAAGTAACCAAGCAGCGGAATATGGCAGCAAACAATGAAGAAAAAGGAACTATAAAGGCAACCGATATGACTTGGAAGTGCAATGCCTGCACAAAAATGAGCGAATTAAGTTATGCTATGTGCTAAAATCTGCTCAAAGACTGGCAGAAGTACTCGCCAGTTTTAGTAACAGTTGAGTATTCACAACACTTTCACAAAGGTAACTTGCATATAGAAGCCCAGGTGATCTTAGGTTGTCATGCAACTCATTAAAGTGTAAAATGAGCTTTAATCAATCCAATGTTCAACTTCATGCTCTTGCATGTCATAGCTCAGGCGGCTGAAGTAACAGAATAAAAATAAAAGAATTACATATATGCAAGTATTAACAAGATACTCTTATCAATTAATAACTTCAGTAGTTGTCGGTACGAGTTGACTACTGCAATGCATCTCTTTCCACTTCTCTGCCTGCACACTCCTCCACTTCCGGCCAACACACTCCTTTCCCTCAAATAATATCCTTTTCAAGTCTCCAAAACATGTTAGTGATCATATGTCAGCCAGAAGGGTTCTCAACTTCAACTCCAATAAATAATACATACGAATGTGAGCTCCCAGAGCCCATGCAGATTTTTCACTACAATAACAATCACATACCATCTTAATTGATTTCAATTACAAGGTTTTAACGAAATCAACTGGTTAGACCCATTTGGAGCGTCAAGAATTGAATTCTAAATGAAATTCAATCTCAAAAGGTAGTACAAAAATAAATCCAAGGCCAACCACTATAATTTACTACACTGAAAAGAAGAAATTAATGTTAAACTTGCTTCCTTAAAATACCCTTCTAGCCATCTAAATAAAATTGAAGAAATAAAATGATGTGTTAAGGGTAATATAGTAAACAAAATGAATTGAATTCTCTCTTCTAAATATGTGAAATCAACTTATTTATCAATTGAATTCAAACTGAACACTATAATTGAATTCATTTACAGAATTCGTTCTGAACAGGCTGACAAACAAAACTTATATGCAAACAAAAATCCTGATCCCCAGAAAAAAAATACAGGAAAATGATTCAGGAAAAAGCACCTCGTTGTTGATGCTAGCCTGCCACTTAAGTTGCAAGGCCTGCCACCTTTCTTGCTGCCAGCGCTGCCCAAGGATTACTATTCCCATCACAGCTGCTGCAACAAAAATAGACCAAAATGTATTGGCCTCTTTTGCATGAGCATACAAGGAAGCCGCCCTCCTCTTCCACCAAGCACTAGAAGGAAGGTCAGCATCTTTGGCACCTTTCGGTGAGAAAGGCACATCTGTAGGAAAATCCAATTCCCTTTCAGAAGGTTCATTTACTTCGGAAATACCCAGGTTCTCACCATATGTAGTCGATCCACCAAGTGCCATTTCATTGTGGAAAGAAGTAAGTGCAGCTGTACTGTATATAATCTGTTCCTTGTCACTGAAATCTTGCAGTGTTGTGCTCTCTTCAAATTCTTGACTTTTTTTTCCCTTTTCATCAAACAACTGTATCGCAGGGAACTCTTCAGATTCTTCCAACCCCTTGAATGGCCAAATCTCTTCATTCTTACCACTGGATCTACCTCCTTCTTCTGGACCAAGTTCAGGGGCCACATTCTTCCCCACATGTGAATCAAGAATCTCACTGTTAACAGGCTCTAACGGCAAATTCTCATGTTGACTGGGTGGAAACACAAAGTGACGAGACATGAATAAAGGGCGAGAACTTTCAGCCTCATCTTCTTCATAAACCTTGCTGTTATCATCATCTTTCTGATTAACTTCTTTTGGACCAGGAGCAGCTGCATATGTCGATGCTGTCAGAGATACAACCTCCCAATCATTCCCACGAGGGGGGTTCTCCTCTCCGTCATTTTTACCTTCCATTATCTACCTAAATTCACAGAGACAATAAAACATTGAGAAATAAAGTGTTCTTCAATCAAATAATGAACGAATTAATTTATATATTCCACCATAAACAGCCAGAGGATCAAAAACAGAAAATATTACAGCTCCATTGTTTCCTACTCGGTTTCCCAAAAACATAAATTCGTTCAATCTACGGGGAATGAATTATGCCGTTACGCACTAGAATAAAGGAGTGACTCTCAATCAAATAATAACTTTATTTGAAGCATTAGTGATCAAGAAAGTTGAGTAACCAGAAAGTAAGATAAGAATAAATGATTCGCAACAAAATATAAACATCCACTCCAATTAGTAATATCAACTCAATAAAAATGATTAAAACCAATCAATTGAATAAAAAAAAAAAATTGAAACAATAACCTAGTTCAACCATACGGAAAAATGATATCTGTGCGTATGGAAAGCTATTGATCAGTCGAAATAAACAATTACAGATCCAAGCAGCATAATCAAATCAATCAAAAACAACAACATCATCATCCATCAGAGAAAAACAACGGATGGGAGCTTTCAGTATAAAAACAAGGAAAGCATATAGAGAGAGCTCACAGAGATATAATCCGACGAGATCCAGATAGATGACAGAAAACGATGACGTTATGTTAACGAGAGTTGAAACTGCCTACAGCAGTGCAGAGAGGGGGGGGGGGGATTTTATTATTTTGTAATAGTATGACTCTCAAGATGAGGAGTTAACCTGCAGTGGCCTGTTGTGCCTGCTAGTTGAGCGAATGATTTTGACCGGCTGTGGTGGGTGAAGCGTGTTGGTGGGTTCTTTTTTAATACTTATCTACTCACTTCCGTACCGTCAGGAAATCGCGATTACTTGTGTCTAATTAACCGTTTGTTGTGGCTTTGCGTGCTTGGGTGGGGAGGGAGAGGCACGTAATTTCACGTCCTTAAAATCTGATTTTACCCGGCCGTTATTGCGATCTCGACGTTTTTCATTTTTATTTAAATTAACACAATAATCTAAATATTTTAGTAAAATAATACTATTCGGATTTTGTTAGCAAAAATAATATATTTTTATTTTAAAAATGATATTTACTTTATAATTGTTATTTCAAAGCACAAAACAGTGTTCTCTTTTTAGAAAAATCAATATGATAATTTAATATAAATTAATAAGTAAAAGTCTCCTTTAACCCGGGCAGAAAAACCTTGCCTTTTAACTGTCTTCTCTTTTCCCTTCTTTGCCCTGTTATTCTCCTGGTGTGATCAAGACGCTGATCCTCTCTCCTTCATAGCATTGTTCTTCTTAGTCTGTTTTCCCAATTGCCAAGATTTTATGTTTCAGTAGTATACGAAACATCTCTGCACGATCCCCCGCTAATCAAATTACGATACAGGCGTTAGGGATTTTCAAAACTATCATCGGCTGTGTCGCCGCCATTATTGGTCCCATTTGATTCTTTACAGAGAGAATAACTTTGTTGCTTCCGGCAATCAGAAAATCTTTTAGCAGAACAGACTCTTGAATGCTCATATTGGATGATCACCGCAAGGTATACAGCTACGATGGATCAGCCACGTCAACCCCCTCCCCGACGAGCTAAGAAGGTTGGACGGGCGCCTGACTTTTTAGAAAACTATACAAAGGTGTTCTTCTTACTATTAATTTTTTAAAATATTTTACTATTATTTTTATAAATCAACGCAAGTATTTATATATTATTTTTTCTATATCTAAAAGTATTTATCATATAATGACAAAAAAAAGTATTAAAAAAAATATACTAGTTATTATAAAAAAAAAAAAATTGAATTCAGGACTTGAAGGTATTAGTAATAATATTTTTCACTCTATGCCCGTGATTTTACTTGAATGTGGCCGATCAATTTTGTAACGATGGAATAAAACAAGAAAAGAAGTATTACAATCATAAAGTATTTACAGGTTAAAAATAAGTAGTACAACTAAATATTATTTTATTTATTTATTTATTTATTTAAAGAGGCATTATAAAATCGAGCCTATCAAACCTCAAAACTTATCACGAAAATTATTTGAAATCTTATCTCACACAAATTGAAGTCGTTTGTACTTTTTTCTAAAAAAAATATTTTTTACAAGGAAGGAAGAAGAAGATAAGCCTGAGTGGGCCAATAGGAGCTGGGTTGTAGGAGCTATAGCCCAGCCAACCAATCAGGGGAAAGAGATCAAGCCTAACAGGCAATATTTTGATTGGGTAGAAAATAAAGTGAGTGGGCGGTTGATAAGGTGATGACGATGAGATGGGAGCGGACAGGATTCAATGAATACGAAACGGATCGCCCCGGTTACCCCACGGTGATTTTCAAGTTTCAAGGGTCAAAACTCAAACAAGGTCAAGACGGTAGTCGTAGTGTATGAAAGGTCGAGTGGCAGGAAGCGAAGATTGACGCAAAGTGGATAATATCTTTCGACGAAATGGGAGATCTATATGCCCTGGATTTCGACGGTGTTCTCTGTGATAGCTGCGGTGAAAGCTCTCTCTCCGCTATCAAGGTTATCTTCTTTCTCTCCCCCCTGTTTAGCTGTCATGAAGTGGAATGCAACTTTGGAAGTACCAATTCAAGTCAATCCTTACTGGTTGTTTTGATGATAGAATAGGCTGCAAAAGTGAGATGGCCAGTTTTATTCGATACGGTGGATTCAACTTTGGAGGACTGGATTGCTGATCAGATGCACTCTGTAAGTCCGCCCTTTTGTTTCTTAGCCAGATAACGGCCAAGTATTACAGATTGTTGATGGAAGAGTAATGGATGCTACATTTCTTGCACCTTTTTATAATTGGTTCATATCTATTTCATCATGTTTATTCTGCAAAATTGATTACACATCTGTGTGTTATTTGAGAAGTGCCTTTGTTTGGAGATATATTAAAATATTATTATTCTTATTTTGTTTTTTTAAATTATTTTTAATTGTTCTTTTCTATGAACAGAAGGCACAGGGGGGAATGATATATGTTTGAGGCTAATTACTGACTTGTACCGTGTCAGGTGCGACCTGTGGTGGAAACTGGATATGAAAATCTGTTGCTTGTAAGGCTGCTGCTGGAGATGAGAATCCCTTCTATTCGGAAATCCTCGGTGGGTATACATTGCCACAACCCTGACTCAAGCTATCTCTATTGTATGAAAAAACTAAGAACATTTTATGTCACGTTTATTATCCTCAAGAATTACGAAATTCTTCTGGTCTCTCTCAAATATTGGTCTGGATCTGATGACTGTGGTTCCACTTGCAAGGTTGCAGAGGGACTCACGGTTGATGGGATATTGGAGAACTGGTCAAAGCTGAAGCCTGTCATTATGGAAGAGTGGGCTGAGAATAGAGATGCCCTGATAGAACTCTTTGGAAAGGTCAGGGATGAATGGATGGATAATGACATGGCAACATGGATTGGAGCCAACAGGTATTTCAATTGAGTTTTTTAGAGATGTGCCCCAATATGTAAACACTTCAGTATAAATTATGACCCGAAAGTTGTGGTTAAAACTTGATGATTATTTCTTGTCAATAACAAGAGCTCGAAGCCAATTCCGCGGAAATGAATTGTGAGTTTGAAAGTTATATTCTGAGGATATTCCTCAAGAATGAGAATATCTCTAGAGAATAAATGTACTTGCCATCCTTAGAAGTTTGGGCTGCGTGTTTGTTCGATAATAGTTGGGTCAACCATTTCTACATAATTCTGCTGCTACGTTTTCCCCCGAAAAATGATTAACTGCGGTTATTATTGAATCTCAACGAGCTCTTCCAGGCTTGTCTATCTAGTATATATTTAAAAAAAAGCAATCTTGCTGCATAAAATTTGTTTCTGCTGAACAAGTCTTTGTACCTGATTATTGATCCTCCCCTTCAGATTCTATCCTGGTGTTCCTGATGCTTTGAAATTTGCAAGCTCAAGTATATATATAGTCACTACAAAACAGGTGTGGCCCGTTATTCTTTTATCTTTTGCTCTCAAATGATTGTGACATTGGAGTAAGGGCATTATAATTCAACCCTCGTCGGGTTTTGAAGTGAAAATCAAAGGAAATGAAATTCAAAGAGGACTTGAGTGTTTTATATTTCTTTTGACTGTTATTCAAAACTGCGCTCCCTTTTCTCTCTCTTGCTTTTCAATTCAGAGCCGGTTTGCAGCTGCTTTACTACAAGAGCTTGCGGGACTGAAAATCCCACCAGAAAGAATATATGGTCTCGGAACTGGGTTAGTACATATTAATTGAGTGTTGTTGTAGGGAAAGCAAAACCATTGATAGTTTCCTTTCCATGACGAGCTCTCTTATCCGACCGTTAATTTCAATTGCTGCTTTCAGTCCCAAGGTGGAAGTGCTGAAGCAACTTCAAAGGAAACCGGAGCATCAGGGCCTGAAACTACAGTATGATCCGTTTTTCTTTATTGATCCTGTTGCCACATCTTTAAACCTCTGCAGACCTTACGGTCACCCGGCAACTTTCTTCTCCAGTAAACTTAATTTGAATTAAACTTGTTTTTTTTTAAAAAAAATCTTGGGACAGCTTCGTGGAAGATCGACTTGCAACCCTAAAGAATGTAATTAAAGATCCTGAATTAGATGGGTGGAACTTGTACTTAGGTATCATCTCCCTTAACGTTTCTTGTTCTTCACCTTCTCTCATTTTGTTTTTGATGCCACACTGTTACAGTATAATTAATATTCATTTGGCAATAATGTGATTAACTTGAACAGGGGATTGGGGATACAATACTCATAAAGAGAGAGAGGAAGCAGCTGGCATTCCCAGGATCACTCTTCTTCAGCTCACTGACTTCAGTAAAAAGCTCAAGTAATCATGGACCTCGCCAAAACAGTTAGATTTGTTTTTGTCATGCTCGAGTTCGATTACGACGAATAAACCAGGAAATCTCTTATTTCATACCAGTTTGAATCTTCATGAATAAAGCACGATCAATCGTGTTGTAATTTGCAAGCCATTATTCAATTATTCAGGGTCATAACTGAGTTGTTTTCTATCATCAAGTTGCCACATGTAAAATTGTGCAAATTAAGGAATTGAACGCTTCCATTCCATGCGTGACTTGTTTGGGCTGACCAAACAAAATATTACATGCGAGGAGGTGGATTCCCACTTAGCTACAATTCTTCTTTCTGACGCCCATCATCCTCTGTAGCTGCTGCAGGAGTATTATCTGCCTTGTCCTTCTCGCGCTGAAGTTTCTCAATGACTGCTTCTAAAGGAGGATCTCCAGGTCTACGAAAAACTTGATCCCCAATCTTGATTTCATAAGCCTCCGGTTCATTCAAAATGAACTCCTTCAACTGGGTAATAAAAGAAGGCGAAATTGAGGTAAAACGAGAACACGAAACCAGAGATATTCAAGATCAACAATGCATTTACTTTAAACTGAAAACACCAAACCAGTAATCTTGAATAAAATGAGTGATCATCTAATGCGAACATCATTTGAAAGACTCGTTAAGCAAAATGGCTATCACGCTGGCGAGTTGCCGATTTGGCTAGTCAAGAGTACCAGTGTGCAATCACTTCAATTAGGCATGATCCAAAATAATCCAGGGGTCAATGAACTCAACCACTCACCTCCATTGTGTCTCTGCCTTGATCCATGCTAAGCATAATTGTACTCAAATCAACCCCTGTAAACTGCACTCGAATTCCTCCGGTTTTCATAATCTTTGTCCATTTCATAGCAATCTCAGCAACCACGTCCTGAAAAAGCAAGAGCATAAAAATTCAATCCCTAACTAACAACCCGAAAACCCCAATTCACATCAAATGAAAACTTCAATCGAATTACCGGAGTCCGGCGTTCGCCTAATCGGAGCTTGACAAACCCAAAAACTGGCCCGAAATTTCGCGTCGTCATCATCTCCTGGATCTCCTGCATATTCATTTTGTTCAAATCAGACGGTGGCGGATCGAACTCGTCTTCAGACGGTTTTGGGGTCTTTCCCCAATCTTTCCATGCCTCGTCTTCCTCATCGTCGATAACATCATCAAGATCGTCCGTTATGTGGATGCTTCGCTTCCCTGCATTGGCCAAGCGGACGAAATCGTGGTGCGGGGAGAAGATTAGGGGTAGAAATAGAATTAGGAGAAGCAGGATGTTGGGCTTTGGCATTTTTGTGATATCGGAAAAAACGGGGTTTTTGTTTATTTATGGGTTTTGAAAATGGGGGGTACTGTTAACGTGCGCACAGAGGGATGCGGTGGATTTTCGCGCGGTTAGACAGGTTTAGGTGCTAATCAGTTTGCTTATCAATTGAATTCCGTTGGGGAGGGTCGGCTTCTTTATCATATTAGACCGGCTAATAACAAGGGGGATCGAGTTTGATTTTAAAAGGAGGATGTAATTAATTGTTTCATTTTTAATAATCCTTATTAATTGTGTAGACAATTTAAATTCATATCCTCCAGAAGCAAAAATTGCAGCTATATTCTGCTCAGTGCTAGCTCGTCGTTTTCAATTAATTGTACTTCTCCTTTAGTGTTTAGGATGTGTTTGGTATTACAATTATTATTGCAATTAAGATTAAAAAAAAATAATTTCAAAAAAAATATTTATTGTTGTTTAAAATAAATAATGAAATGTTTAGTTAAAATTATGGTTGAATCTGAGGTTGAAAAAAAAATAATTTTATATGTTTGATTACCAAGGTTTATATGTAGCTTTTTACCTATGAAATTACTATGAAAGGCGTGCACACACACACATATATATACATATATACATATTTTCATAATGTAAGAAATAGGTCAAAAAAAATTGACACTTCTTTTTATTTGTTCTTCAAACTATTTCCAATGCTATCACAAACAATATCCATATGCGAGGGCCTTCACAATCCCTGACTGTTTTCTCTTGCTACAATATCTAGTAAAAATCCATCTAGTATATAATCTGGTATATACGTGAGGGAGCAAATGTGAAGGAGAAAAGGGGAGCAGATCGATTAGGTCTTTTGGCTTTGCAATTTTGGGAGTAGATAGATCTTGGGCAACAACGTTGCTAAACGACGACACCTTAGAGCGAGGAGAAGTGAGGGAGCAAATGTGAAGGAGAAAAGGGGAGCCGGGACGAAAGCGAGGGATTTGTTTTTTTTTTCTTTTCTCGCAATAAAAGGGCAAATGAGTTTGCTTTTGTCGGTGGAATATTAAACTAGAATGAAAAAGCAAGTTGAAGCTGCTTGACATAAAACGCTGGTGGTAACGTGTTTCATGGCGGGTCACTACAATTGTGCAACAGGTTTGGGCGTGTTTCATGCGTTACCAAACGATAATATACTAGTTTTTTTTTTAATATGGTTAACACCACAAAATCAAACGGGCACTTAGTGCATGATTGTAACTATGTTTAAAAAACAAAAAAAAAAAGTTAAAAAAAAGTATTTTTTTATATTTTTATATTATCTTTGTAGTTTTTTTTAAATAATATTATTTTAATATCCTTACAGGTAAAAATTATTTTTCAAACATCATCCACGTGTAACGAGTAGCAAACTTAGCAGTTTAAGAATGGCACTGCAATTCATGGCTAGAATTACACGATGGTGACAAAATGGCCAGAACTGTCATCTTTTTAAAGTTTAGTTCTCCATCCATCCTTATCTTATTAATAAGATTTTGATATAGTTTTTATATAAGTTTCAATATAGTTTTTATATTATTTTTTAATATATTATATCAAGTCAAAGTTTTTTGACTTGAAATTAATATATAATGATATTATTTTTTGTTTAGTTTTTTTATTATTTAAAATGATAACAGTAAAATTTGAACTATAGACAAAACTCTTGTACTATTGCCAGATTCCAGAGCAAAACCAGAGACTAGAGAGTAAAAGTATCGGCCGCAGCTTTGGAACATGGTGATCACCAGGTACAGAAACGTCTTTTCACTTCACATCATCTGGGACATGGCAGAGATCGACGTCGTACGCAAAGCCCTGGTAGTGTTTTGATCATCACCTCGATGTAACTCCATGCCATCGGCTTGTGATTTGGATTGGAAGCCTTGATAACATAATCAAACATGAAAGATGAAAGGATCATGGTCGTCGCTTCTGCTGGGGCGAATCTTAGTATGATCTTGCATTTTTATTTATTTATTATGTTATTATTAGTGAAAAATAAGTCCATTGAAACTTCTCTTTTGAGATTTATACGTTATCTAAATTCACATGAAATTTAAGGCTCGTTTCATCGACACTATTTACCCTTGTTCGGCTCATTCTTTGAACAAGGACTTGCCTATGGCCGCCTTATTTTTGCTGCTCTTTCCGACCGGCAACAAATGTGCTTGGTCGTCGCCAAAAAGCAGATTGAGTCTTCCCTGCTCGGGAATCATTTAAAAAAAAGTTGGGATGCACGTTTTTCATGGAGGATTTTTCATACGACTAAGAATTTTCTGAATTTATCGGGTTTTTTTATCGAATATAAACTAGATCTTCTTGCCAAAAAACTAATAGCAAGACTTAAATTCATAATCTCGAGTAGAATGAGTTTTCTCCTATTAGCATCAGGATCAACTCGTGGAGGAGAGATGCCATTAATTTGACTTCGAATTGTTGCAGAGATTCAAATAAATTCACCTCTACTTAGAACCTTGGCGTGACCCCTTCGAATCTCGATTGACAAAACTAGATTCAAAATCAGGTGCTTCATTCATATGATTTTAGAATTAAAAGATTTGTTTTTCGTGTAGATTTAAATTCTATAATTACTAATATAATAGTTATTAAAGATTTATATAATTATTAATTTTAAATCTATAAAATTAATTGATATATACATAAATTGATACAATAACTTACTTCAATAATAAAAAAAACATAGATCCATGCACGAGACAAAAGGGAGTTGGTAGGTAATTGGAAAAAAAAGACGTGTTCAATTTTCTGTTTCTAGCTCATTAAAAAAAGAAAAAAGAAAGAAAAGAGGAACAAGTTTGATATGCTTCCTTATAAACGCATAAAAAATTATATAAGAAATAAATTTTTCATGAATCTTTTAATTTTAGTATAAAATAATTGTTTTAATCCTAAATATTCATATCTAATAGGCTTCATGTGACATGGTTATGGGTTTAAACCAGAGTTAAAAATCACCTGGATAAACACACATAAAAAATAGAATATAAAAATAAAAACATTTTAAAATATCATATTTATAATTTTGTTAAAGAAGGAAAATACCAGCCATGCCGGCTGCCCACATGCAGGGCCCCAAGTCCATCACGTGGAGTAAATTATTTTCAACACAATTGACCTGTCTCTGTGCGAATACTGAAGGACAAATCCATGCACCTGCAACGCAGACATCGTGCTCAGCTCCACTACTTCTAACCCTTTTTAACGTTACACGCACGCTTACTAATGAGCGTTTTCTTTTTATTTACCAATAGAATACTTGGATATCTACCATACCAAACCCTATTTATTTGAACTTGTTTTCCTCTGATAATTGCAGCAAATTTGGACTGTTGATGGTTACCCCCCCCCCCCCCCCCATTCACTGCATCTATAATATTGAATAAATATATATCTTTTATTAATATAAATATCCAGATCAATTTACGTGTATTTCGATTAATTTTATAAATCTTAAATTTATAACTATGTAAACCTCGATAAATATTATATTCATAAACACATGACTCGAATCTAAGATCATAAAGAAATTAAACCCTTGAATTCTAAACTTGTATTAGGTAAACTATTGTATGGTTAGATAAATGCAAATTATGTTCAATCCAAGTGATTTATAATATAATATAACATTTTCTTTTTAGAATTATACAAGCTTGTTATAGAGGTTTTTTTTATGACTGCGTATCAATAAAACACTTACATCTCTGCCATACCTAGTATCAATTAAGTGTTTTTTTCATGTTAATGGCGTCATTTTTACTATTGTGACGTCATGTTTTCACTACTTTTATAAGTAACTGTAGCTATTGACCACTGTTATATTGTATAATGGTAAAAAAATTGACATCTGTATTGCAGGTTGAGTAATAGATTTTTCTTTAAGACAAAGTCTAAAAATTTATGTGTTGTTTCATCTATATTAATTACTGTTATTAGAAATTATGACGATGAAACTTATAATATAGTGACCCACATAAAGGTGTTGAATTAAAAACTCATATTACGATGGCTTACTGTTAAACATTGAAGATGGTGCTCATTTAGTATAGAAATCGAAATGGACTACTGTCTTTTATCGTGGAAGCCAGAGAGTAGAGTTCAGAAACCCTATAAAATGGTCTCTCCCACGAGGGCCACGACTCTTAAGTCCTAACACGCCCACCTTTCATACTGGATTCTGTTATCTTCTCCAACGAGTGGCTCTCGCTTTGGTAAGTAGTAACCTTCTGAGCGTGTTGTTACTAGCTAGTGTCTACCGTGTTAACACCTCCATAGATGGCTGTTTTAAGGAGCTTATTGAAGAAAAACTCATCATCGATCCCAACATGGAACGAGCTGGGGATGACCGGAAGATTTTTCTCTTCGGAATCTGCTGCCGCTCCCCCTTCTTTTGCTCAAAGACTCAGAGATCTGCCTAAAGATCTCCCTGGCACTAAAATCAAGACACAAGTTTCCCAGGTATGTCCATCTCCCTCCTCATCCACTTATCATCAATTCTAACCACAAAAAACTTTCGTTACTTGATTCTTGTCGCTTTAATGGCGATAGCTTTCTGCTCTGCTAGATACCATTTTGTTCAAGTACAGTGGTACTCTTTTCATGGGGTTTTTATTTATGATTTCAATGTTTTTCTCCTCAATCCTGCTATTTACACATCTTTTTATTTGATATATAATTTGGTCCTATAAGAATCCTCGTATATAAATGAATAGAATCATCTTTCTGAGCCCACCGGATTGGTCATCGTGCTGTCCCTTTTTTCTTCTTTCCGAAAGTTATGTCGCGCCAAGTATTAACTGTACGGTTGCCTATTCAGCTATAAAACGACAAGTCGTCTTCCTTTTTGCGAAGACTAGTCGTCGACATCGGTTTCAGCTAGTTTCGTGTCCAAGTTGTTCATGAGAAACAGAGAGCGGATTTTCAGTGTCGTAGATTTTCTAATCCTGGACCAAATTATGTGTCCGAACTAACTCCCTCTTTTTTTATAATTCAAAATATTCAGCTCATTGGGAAAACTCCAATTGTGTATCTGAACAAAGTGACTGAAGGATGTGGAGCTTATATAGCCGTCAAGCAAGAGATGTTTCAGCCCACTTCTAGCATCAAAGACAGGTATCACAGAACTCAAACTATTTTCATATGCTGTCATAAACCTTAAGGTCAAATAAAAACCGTAATGTTTATGCTACAGACCGGCATTGGCAATGATGGAAGATGCAGAAAAGAAGAACTTGATTGTTCCTGGGAAGGTTTGCTCATAGTCATAGCTCTAAAACTTCTGGATATTATGGGTTCAATCAAGCTGCTTGAGCTCTTTGAATTTCACTAACTTTTTTATTCATGTTATACTAGACGACTTTGATAGAGCCTACATCTGGTAACATGGGGATCAGTATGGCATTTATGGCGGCCATGAAAGGGTACAAGATGGTTCTGACCATGCCTTCTTATACTAGTTTGGAGAGAAGGGTGACCATGAGAGCTTTTGGAGCTGATTTAATTGTGACTGACCCCGCTAAGGGAATGGGAGGAACAGTTAAGAAGGCATATGATCTTTTGGAATCCACTCCTGGTGCTTTCATGCTTCAACAGTTCTCAAATGCTGCCAATACTCAGGTACTTAATCTTACAATAGCAGTGACATTGCATAGCTTTAAGGGGTTATCGAGAGCCATGTACTTGAGTTATTATTTTGATGATCTGGGATTTTAACTCTCTTACTTTGTGTAACTATTGGATTGATTTCTAAATTCAAATGGAAAAACAGATCCATTTCGAAACTACAGGCCCGGAAATATGGGAGGATTCACTTGGAAAAGTTGACATCTTTGTAATGGGAATAGGTAGTGGAGGGACTGTCTCTGGCGTCGGGCAGTATCTCAAATCCCAGAATCCTAACGTTAAGGTATCTAATTTTAAATTCTTGTTGGTGCTTTCACAGGATCACTTCCATGTGCTGTCATAAATGTCACTGATTTATTTATCCCATAATGTTTTGTCTTCATTTTTATTTTTAGATTTATGGAGTAGAGCCTGCGGAGAGTAATGTTCTGAATGGTGGTAAACCAGGTAAGAGTCTCGTTCTGCTCTAGTTATTTTCGTTTTAACTTTTCTCCTCTTATTAGTAGGAAGAAAGGAATTATAAAGAGTACAGCTAGAATCTTTTCCGCTTCTTCGAAGTAGAATACTGTTTCCAATATTTTTAAGCTTAAGCTTGAGGCATGGTAACCTATAGAGGTGGAATTGCGGAATATAACATGGAGGAGGTTATGATTTTGATCTTTGTAATTTTGAAAACTTATGTCAAGTCTGTGCTAAATTCCATACTTATAAGAGCCATCCCCGGGCCCATGACATGGCCTAATACGGGTCATTGGGGTTTGACAAGGTCAACCTCCCAGGTGGTTCAAAAGCAAGCCCAGCTCGAGCGAGGCTTCGGGTTTGCAGGTTATCAGGTTGACCTGACTTGCTGGGGCAAGTTTGGTAGCTATGCTAAATTCCTTGTTATGGACAGAGAAGTTGAATCTCTAATATTATGTCAATTGAAACAGGTCCTCATCACATCACCGGCAATGGGGTTGGATTCAAACCAGATATTTTGGACATGGATGTAATGGAAAAGGTCCTTGAGGTAAGTACCAAGGAAAGGGTAGAGAATAATAAATGTAACTACAACATTATGCATTTTCAATGTAAGATTTTGAAATGCCAAACTGACAGCGAAGAAATTAAATGGCAGGTTAGTAGCGAAGATGCTGTGAATATGGCTAGGAGGTTGGCACTGGAAGAAGGTCTTATGGTATTAACTCTTAACAAAGTCTGTTACTGTTGACAATTTCATTGATTTGCCATCTTTGACAGCCTCCTGTATACGTATGCCAATGCAAAGCGCAATGTTTTAATTTTTGGATATGAATCGATCTTCTTTGAGCTTTGGCTGTGATTTCTGTGTTCTTGGATCTGTAATTTTCAAGACTGGCATCTGCTTTCAAGAAATGAGCAATGGTAGACACTGTTTGTTGAAATTTTATTTCATTAGTTTTGATTTGTGAAGGTGGGAATATCATCCGGAGCCAACACTGTTGCCGCTCTAAGACTTGCGAGAATGCCAGAGAATAAAGGCAAACTGATCGTGGTAAGAAGTTTATATTCCATTCTCAAAAACACAGAATTTAACTTTTCTACTGATTATTTACACTGTTTACGGGATGGGGGTACGCTGTTTATAATGACTTTTCTATTCCTGAAGTCGTTAACCTACATATTTGATTGTTAAGAAGGCTTAGTGTTTCATCAATTTAAGCAAATTTCCTCATCATTGAATCGGGAACTCTTTTTTTACGTAAGTAAATTAATTTAAATATGAATGCTCCGTAAGAGTTGTTGCTGGTTGACTTTCAGACTATCCATGCAAGTTTTGGGGAGCGATACTTGTCATCTGTTCTCTTTGAAGATCTGAGGAAAGAAGCCGAAAACATGCAGCCAGTTTCTGTGGACTAATTCTTTCAAACATCTTACTTGATGAATGTCAAAGGCCTCTTCCGCAACCATATCTTTCAATATGGTTGCTGAACGACGTGCAGCAATTTATGTTTTAAATTCTGGCTTTAGTTTCCAATGTCACTTGAATAATATCTTCTGTATTACAGAATATAGTTGACCAGTGGAATTTTTTTTTTTCCTTGATGATCGGTTGAACTTCTTGCAGTTGATTTTAACCAGCGCCAGTTAAAGTGATATTCATAGATCAATGAGTTTCCCAGTGAAGTGAAAAGCCATAATCTTTTTCTATGGTTCTCCAAGATTTTAATACTTTCATGGCTAAGATGAAGCATCGCTACCTCTAAACTTCCAAAGGCCGTATAGCAGAAATGAGAAAGGAATTTTGAAAAAGAATTTCCGCGCTAGTTTCTGCGTTATGATTGCACATTTTCAAAATCTAGCCTTGCGCATCCTTTTATCCACAAAGATATTAATCGGCATCCCTCTTAAAACCGACCTTAGCTCAGGTGGCAGAGAGGAAAACTGCAGTGAACCTTAATCAGTTGGCAGAGCAGAGGCGAGCATATTTAACCTGCCTGGTCTGTCAGGCTAGTTGTTCATTCATCCACAAGGAATCTAGCCAGGATCGAGATTTATTTCAAATCAGTTCAAAATACCTGGCTAAATCCCGGTGAGACCAGCTAGAAAGTTCGTTTTCTTTAAAAAAGAAAACTGGGTCATTTTTTAAGTGGATCATAGCAAACCAACGATTCAAACCTTGGATCAGGCTAGACCCCGTGCTCAGTCTGATAACTACATGGCTAAGTACTACAGTGCTTACAAGCGGTGACTTTTAGGTCTCTGCTTCGAATTAGGGAGGTAGGATTTTTAGTTTTTTCATTTCACTCTCTTCCTGTGATGTCATGATTTTGTGTAAGTAAAACTAATCCCGATGATGTCATTAGTGTTCTTTAACCAGCATATAATTTCATTATGTTAGCTCTTTAATCCATGTTTACGAGTCTAATAAGTTTTTTTAAATAAATAAATATGTACTCTTGGGATGCTGACGAAGATACATTTTTGCGTGCTGCTTGACATTCTGGGTCATGCGGATTTCCCTTACAGGCATTGCTGAATTAGTTTGAACTCTAAAAATTCTATTACTTTTGCGCCTATCTCTGAAATTGGTAGATGTAATAGTGCCTTGTTCGTTTTCAGCGTGAACTTAGAAATGCTTGGCATTCATCCTCGTGAAATGTTTCAATGTTTTCTTACAGTTTCTTATGATCTGTTGGGTAACATCTCTGCTATAAGGAAGTGTTGTTGTTTTCTGAAAAATATCAGCATTACAGAAAATCAGGGGTCGTGATGGAATTATGAATTTATCAGTTTGTTTGTCTTCAGTGTTCTGTTCTTTTTCTTTGAAGACAAGAATATTAGCTTTGAACGCAGCTTATTTCCTCAAAACAGGAGGTCATTTTGTGCTCTCATTTGAGGGCTGATCTGCTGAAGCCTGCAGAGATGATGACGTTAGATTGATTTGAGCGCGACCATGCCTGCGTTGACAAAAAACTGCTGTCTAGCAGCTGGTGAATGGTCAGCAGACCCAGCACCTGGATCCACACTTCTGCAACCATTTAGCTTGAAAGCTAAAATTACCATTCTGGGTTTTGTCCGTTCATTTGAAGAGTTTGGCAGACAACTTCTCCTCATCAAATGACCTCATGTTTTCAGCTTTGGGGGTCGTTGTTTTCACTCCGTAGTCGTCGTGTTTAGGTACAAGTACTTTCAGTTGCCAGGTGGTTCTTCCAGTGGTGGATTATGCTCGTCTGCAGAACGTACGTGAAAAAGACAGTCGACCATCTTAGTCAAACTTTAGTTGGCTGGCAAGCTACGCGAAATAATAAGAATCACAGGACATTTTGTGGATAGAGGATCGCTATCTTAGATATATACACGGAGTCAAATGCCAAAATATTGCTTGTTTGGGATTTTTATTTTAATAAATTAAATATTCAGACCACTTATATATATCTCAATTAATTACATAGATTTTAAAATTAATAGTTATATAAATTTTTAATAATTATTATATTAATAATCACAAAACTCAGATATAAAATCTTTAAAAAAAAACCTTAATCCTAAACTCCTTACAATGATCATTTTTTTTATATATATAACTCTTTGAACCGTGTCAGTCTTTTAATTTAAATTTAGCTCTTTGAACCATGATATGTATGTCATTTTAAGACAATCCGACAGCATCTATTGCAGCCCTGTCTAGATCTCCAAATAACTGTTTTGCCCTTAATTATTTTTGAAAAGATTAAAAAAATATATTTTTAATTTTAAATTATTTTAATATACCAATATCAAAAATAAAAAATATATTTTAATATATTTCTACATAAAAAAAAAACTCTTTAAAAAATAACTTAATCACAATTACAAACAGTCAAGTGGCACACCTCACAGCATCTCCAATATATATATATATATATAGATAGATAACATTTATTTAGAAAAAATACATATTTATATTCCAAAAAAATCTTAAATGGCCAGTTTTCAGACTTTATACCTTAAAAAAATCAATCAATTCATAATTCAACACTCATTGTGGTTCATAAATTATAATCAAACAGAATTATAATTTATATAACCTTTTAATCAAGCATAATTATGTTTAAACTGAATTCATGATTATCATGACAATCAAGTACGCCCAGATGATAGCAATGCACCTCAACATTATTATAAGAGACATGTTTTGAAAAACAGTTCAACACTGAAAAATAATATAGTGTGTTCTTTTTCATGATTAGAGTTGTGTTTTGTGATTATTTTTTATCTAAAGAATATATTAATATAATATTTTAGACTGTATTTTTAATAAATAAATATCATACCATAGGAAGTGATTCTTTATTGATGCCCGGATTGGACTATCACAACATTCTATGTAAAAAAAGTCTCAAATAAAAGTGTAGAGTGATATAAATAAATAAATAATAAAAGCCGGTGCAGATGCTCCTTTTTTATGCTCATTTTACTAATTCCATTCTTTCAAAATATTTTTTTTAAATTATCTTTAAATAATATTTTTTATTTTTAAAAAATTAATCAACTTGATAAAAAAAACATGAAATATATTAATTTAAAATAAAATATAATATTTTTTTAAAATATTTTTAAAACACAATTATAAACGCCACCTTCAAAAAAATATTTTTACTTTGTTGATTAATATTATTTTTAAAATATTTTTTGTTTAGAATTATATTAAAATGATATTTTTTAAAATAATAATATTAGTTAGTTAAAATAATCTAAAAAAATAAATGTTTTTATTTCCCCAAAATCTCCTACATGTCACATAAATCAAAAGGAACTTAACTTTTCAGTTTAAAAAAGAATAAAGTAATGGATTTTTTAAAAGTTAGTTATTTGCAAGCGGCAAGGTGGAAAAAGGCTGAAATAAAAGCACTGTGCTGTATTATTTTATTTCTCCACGTGAGTTTGAAACACGTGGCATAGCACAGTGACAGCAGCCTGGGCTTTCTTGTCTGTCAAGACTATTAATATATTATCGGGCCAATTTCTCGGCATGGAGATGAAGATTTTTTAGCGAGAATCTGGGAACATCGCGTCCATTTTGAATAGACGCGGCTGCAGAGAGTTTCTCTTTTGTAACCTTGTAGGAGAGGTTATAAAATATTTAATTAATTTTGCCGCTATTTTTTTAAAAAAAAAAATTTAACCACAAATCTCAAACTAAATGATTTTTTTTAAAAATACATTCCAATATTATTGGGATTTTTATTGTTGACCATTAAAGGCTTAGAATTATTAAATTTTAATTAATATATTTACAAGACCAATGCAATATTTTATAATATTACTAACTAGACTTTTGTATCTATAAAAAAATAAAAGATTAGATGTTGTGTGTTTGTGACTGTGTTTTATAAAAAATGTGGCTCAATCCAAGAACTTCAAGCTTTTTTTACTTGTTATTCTAAATTCTTATTATTGAATTTCTTTTCTGATTTTTTTTTAAATATTATATAATTTAATTTTGGATTAACTGAAAATTAAACTTAATGATTTTTCTAATAGAATAATCATGATATCATGGCCTCAATCATACATTTTAAAAGTTTTCTCGATCGTTACCATATTTTTTTTTATAATTATTTAACTTTTTAATCTCATAATTTAATAATGAGTTTTTTTTTTATGAAACAGATTCTATATTTTTTTTAATAGTGGTATTCAAACCCCATAATCTGGATTGTAAGTTAAGAGGGTTAACCAGGTTAATTTGAGTTAGTTATTGAGTTTTTTTAATTGATTTATTATTATATACCAAGTTTATTAGAAATTAAGTTTCATGATTTTTTATATGATTATTTAGCCTCATAATTTTAATCGCTAGAATTTAACAAGTTAACTTAAGTTATTTATCTATTTATCTATCTATCTGTATATAATATCGGATCAAATAAATTGATTTTCTTAAGATTATGATGATATTTACCGTGATTTCCTATTTTTTTAGAACACCAATCCATTGAGAAACTAAAATTTAATTCAGCAGGGGGGATAAAAAGAATAGACAATGGCTTTCTCTCGCCACTCTTAGCAGGGCACACGCATTCACATCGCAGGAGTGTGCAGGAACCTAATAGCAAGTACAATGGAAAAGCTATTTAAAAAATATATATATTTAAAATAGTTTTTAAATATTATAAATATAATTTTTTTTTGTTTATTTCTGTTTCAATAGTAAAAACCATTTAAAAAAATTATTTTTTATATATAATTTCTAATATAATACAATTATTTTATATATAATTTAATTATATAATTAACTATAAAATTAACAAGAATAAGTTATATAATTAAACAATTATTTTTTTTAAATCTTCAAATAATACAATTATTAATTTTGTATATAATTTCCAATATATATATATCTAAAAAAACTCATTCCCCTCCATCCACCACCCGTGCGCGCACACTCCCTTCTCCTCACGCCATTAACACACAGTCACCACCCCCAGCCCTCCTGCACACACAAACAACACTCTCTTCTCCCTCCCACCACACACACAAACTCCCCCAGCCTCACTGGACGAAGGTATTTGAGTGTTTTTCCCCTTTTATTTGCTAAAAATAAATAACGGGTATTTGAGTTTTTTTGTTCTTCAGATTTTCAACTGGAAAATTATCCTAGTAATCAAAATATATAGTCATGACTTTTCAACTAAAAAAACTATTTTAATTGCTAGGTTGAAAACCTAAAAAAGAAAAAAAATGTTATCAAGATGATTCTATAGTTGTACTTTCACTGACTCTAGAGATTTGACACTCCATGAACCAAAGGACTAAAACAGTAATTATAACGAAATTGCAGGTTAAACTCCTACCCTGCCTTTTCGCAAACTCGTAACCGCAGTAGTCACGTAGACCCCACCCAAACTGAAGAATATATATAGAAAAAATATGGCAGAAAAAACTCACCCACCACCAACCCAATTTACTCCCCCACTTCTTTTTTAATAAAAAAATAAAAATAAAAACCCGAATAAAGCCAACAAATCTCAGGGTTTGTTTGGCACTCAACCCCCGAAAAAAATAAATTAAAACTATTTTTTTTTTATTTCTCTCGACTTCCAATCGCGAGTTTCAGTGAGAGGGAAAAACAATCAATCAGCTGCTCTGTCTCTTCTCTCTCTTGAAGGATCCGTTCTTCTTCACTTCACCGATATTCTCGCCCTTTTTGTAGTGTGCGAAAATTCGAAAACCTGGAGAGAGAAAGTGGACAGATAGGCTAAAAGGCAGCAATCAAGCTCTGTTTTTATTTTTGTAACGTTGGGATCGGAGGGTAAAATTGAAGTTTCATTCAAATTTTTGGAGGGATTTTTTAACAACACCATTTTAGCCTTTGATTTCTTTTCTGTCAGGACATGATTTTTATTTTTGGTTTATGTCATAAATTTGGGGTTAAAGAGTAAATTTGTATGCAATCTGGTGGTGGTGGAGGAGGTGGGCCCAGTTGGGTAGGACCGCCTGGGCGTGCGGGGTCCACGTCATCAGCTGCAGCATCGCCTTCGTCTTCATCTTCGTCTGCTGCTGCATGGAACCTTCAATTGGGATTTGATTCGGCACAGCAGCAGCAGCAGTCTAGGCAGGCAAGGGTATTTCTTTTCAATTTATCAATTTTGATTAATTGACGCGTGTGATTAGTGAATTCCAGTTGTAATCAATGTGATTGATTAATTTTTTGATGTTTTTTTTTATTAATCACGAGTTTGGAGGATGCACACTAAGCATGCATTTAATCTCAGGAGAAGATTAGGGCATTTAAATTATTTTGAGGTGTAATCTGAATTTGCTCGGGGATTTGTTTAAAGATCGAAGAACAATGACAACTAAGCGTGGGTCCTGATATTGGTTATTTGTGTTAGCAGTTGGCATTCCTTATCTGGTTGATGTTTAATTTATAGTTTATCATGTCTGTTGTTTTCCTTACTAATTTATGTGGATATTGTTATTTTATTTTATTTCTTGAACTTTTTTTGGAAAAAAAAATAAAGATCCTCTTTTTTTATTCGGATTATGGAGTAATCCTGCAGAAGTATCATAGCTGGTGTTCATGGTCGAATCAGTCTAATTTTATGGTTCTTGTTATCTGTCCTGTTTTGCCTGCTTTGTTTTTGAGCTGCAATTTTAGATGAAGCTTTTTTTTTCCTGGAAATTTATGGCACAGTTTGCATAAAAATGAATCTGTAGATGCACCATGCACGCAGTTGTGTCGCTTTCTCTTTTAGATTATTGTCAATATGAAGGTGCAGTGGCTATTCTAGTGCTTGGTTGACTATCTTTGTGCTTGTTTCCAAATCCAGTTTTTTGTACTTTGTGAATTGTATGATATTGAGCTTATTTCTAAGATTTCCTTACGAGCTAGGGTAATTTGCACTTTCATTTTATGGTCTACTTTTAGCAGCATTTGTTTTATATTTCTAACTGTGCATGCAGGCATTACAGCAACAATTACTTAGAAAATCCGAAGGAAATGAAACCCTTCTAGCTTATCAAGCTGGAGCTCTTCAAGGAGTTATGGGAGGGAACGATTATGCTTCATCCCCAGGCTCAATGCAAATGCCTCAACAGTCCAGGCAATTATTTGATTTGGCTCGACAACATGGTTCCCCTCAGGATGGACAGAATAGGAATCAAGGTGTTGAGCAACAGGCTTTGAACCCAATTTCACAAGCATATCTTCAATATGCTTTCCAGGCCGCCCAACAAAAGTCAGCGTTGGCAATGCAGTCTCAGCAACAAGCTAAAATAGGAACACTGGGCTCTTCTGCTGGAAAGGATCATGACATGCAGATGGGAAATTTGAAAGTGCAGGAACTCATGTCCAAGCAGGCGGCAACTCAGACTCAGGCCTTTTCTTCTAAGAACCCATCTGAACATTTTTCTCGTGGTGAAAAGCAGGTGGAACAAGGTCAGCAAGAAGCCTCTGAACAGAGGAATGAGCAAAAGTTTCCAATCCAGCCTGCTTCCATTGGACAACTAATGACTGCAAATGTTACTAGACCTATGCAGGCACCACAGGTTCAGCAAAATATCCAAAATTTGGCAAACAACCAGCTTGCAATGGCTGCTCAGATGCAAGCATGGGCGCTTGAGCGCAACATTGATCTGGCACAACCTGGAAATGCAAACTTGATGGCGAAGCTTATTCCAGTAATGCAGGCAAGGATGGCTGCACAACTAAAGGCAAATGAAAATAATACCGGAGGACAATCATCACATCTCCCTGTGTCAAAGCCACAGGTTGCTTCTCCATCCATTGCAAACGAGAGTTCCCCTCATGCAAATTCATCAAGTGATGTCTCTGGGCAGTCTGGCTCTGCAAAAACCAGGCAAACTGTTCAATCTGGTTCCTTTGGCTCAACTTCCAGTGGAGGCATAGTGAATAACCCTACCAACCTCACAATGCAGCAGCAGGCTTTTCGCAGCAGAGAGAACCTGGCACCTCCTCGACAGGCAGTTGTGCTTGGCAATGGAATGCCTGCAAACGAAAGCCAAGGTGTAGATCAAACTCTGCCTTCAAAAAATGCATTAAACAGCCCAGAAACTTCACAGGCACAGCAATTCAGGCAACTGAATCGATCTTCATCACAATCTGCTGGTACTTCAATGGAAGGCGGCTTGGGCAACCAGTTTTCTTCACAAGGCAGGCCAGCTGTCCAGATGGCACAACAGCGCACTGGGTTCACTAAACAGCAGTTGCATGTTCTGAAGGCGCAAATTCTAGCATTTAGGCGACTGAAGGTCTAAAAATTTTTCTACTTGCCATTACACATTTTTTTTTATGTCCACCTGAACATTTCAATTGACCTAATAAGTTCTCAGTGGATCGTATTGATTATTCTTTTATTTTTGCTTAATAGAAAGGAGAAGGTACTCTTCCACAAGAGCTTCTGCGAGCTATTGCACCACCACCCCTAGAGCTGCAGCAACTTCTCCCTGCAGGTGGAAGTAATCTGGACAGGTCAGGTGGAAAGATTGTGGAAGACCAAGAATTGCATCTGGAATCCAATGACAAGGACTTGAAAAAAATGCCATCTATGAATGGGCGGAATGTTTCTAAAGAAGAAGTTCTTACTGGCGACGAGAAAGCAACCGTCTCAACCATACAAACACAAAAGGCACCGACTATGATGAAGGAACCCACTCCCCTTGTGGCTTCTGGGAAAGAAGAGCAGCAAGCTGCTACATGTTCTGTCAGTTCAGACCAGGAGACTGAGCATGGACTTCTGAAAGCTCCTGTTAGAAGTGATCTAGCAGCAGATAGGGGAAAGGGCGTTGCTTCACAGTTTCCTGCATCTGATGCTATGCAAGCTAAGAAACCTGCACAAGCAAGCACTGTGGTCCAGCCTAAAGATACTGGCTCTACTAGAAAGTATCATGGACCATTATTTGATTTTCCCTTTTTTACTAGGAAACATGACTCTGTAGGGTCAACTGGGATGGTTAACACAAATAATAACCTAACATTGGCCTATGGCGTCAAAGATCTTCTTTTTGAGGAAGGCATGGAAATGCTTAACAAGAAAAGGTCAGAGAATTTGAATAAAATCAATGGTCTGCTGGCAGTAAATTTAGAGAGGAAAAGGATTAGACCAGATCTTGTGTTGCGGTTACAGATTGAAGAAAAAAAACTTAGGCTTTTGGATCTACAGGCGCGTTTAAGGGATGACGTTGATCAACAGCAACAGGAAATCATGGCAATGCCTGACAGACTATATAGGAAGTTTGTTCGGCTATGTGAGCGTCAACGGATGGAGTTGACAAGGCAGGTACAGGTCTCTCAAAAAGCCGTAAGAGAGAAGCAATTGAAATCCATCATGCAGTGGCGCAAGAAACTTCTTGAGACTCATTGGGCCATCCGTGATGCACGTACTGCCCGTAACAGAGGAGTTGCTAAATACCATGAGAGAATGTTGAGGGAGTTTTCAAAGAATAAGGATGATGACCGGAATAAAAGGATGGAGGCATTGAAGAACAATGATGTTGAAAGGTATAGAGAAATGTTGTTGGAACAACAGACTAGCATCTCAGGTGATGCTTCTGAGAGATATGCCGTCCTCTCATCATTCTTGACTCAGACAGAAGAATATCTCCATAAGCTGGGAGGTAAAATAACAGCTGCTAAGAATCAGCAGGAAGTGGAGGAGGCAGCTAATGCTGCAGCAGCAGCTGCACGACTGCAGGTATGATTTATTCACCCCCCCTCCCAGCAACCCACCAATTAGATGATCATGTTTTATTTTTTCTAGCACAATTAAGATTCCTGTCTCTTAAGCTATAAACCAAAAGCCCCCCTTGTCTTTCACAAATTCTGACGCATAAATTTCCTTTTCATCTTCTTTATGTGAGATATGGTTTGGAACTGCTAATTCATTTAGTTTTATTGTTGATTAAAGGGCCTATTAGAAGAAGAAGTACGAGCAGCTGCAGCTTGTGCTGGTGAGGAAGTAATGATAAGAAACCGGTTTGTGGAGATGAATGCACCCAGGGACAGTTCATCTGTTAACAAGTAGGTTATTTGTTTGATTAAATTTGCATTGAGGAGAGGAGTGAACTGGTCATTCGATTTATTGAGTGCTGAATGGGGGGTAGTTGGTTCCAAGAGATGGAGGCTTCTGTGCTATACAATATATATCCTAATGGCTTCTAACACATGCCACTACTAATCTTCACATACATACAATCTACTTCCATATTTTCATCTTGTACAAAATTGATGCTTGATTGTAATAGTTTTTGCTTTGTTATTCCTTGTTAGCAGATATTACAATCTTGCACATGCTGTGAATGAAAGAGTCATTACGCAACCATCTATGTTACGAGCTGGAACTTTACGAGACTATCAGCTTGTAAGCCACTGATCTTTGGTGTATTTTTAATTTTATTTCATTTTCTTTGCGCTACATTGTAAGCCTTATCATGTCCTAAGTTTCCTAAGCTATTCATGTTTGTGTGCTTGTTTTTCGCCCTTAGGTTGGCTTGCAGTGGATGCTTTCTTTGTATAACAACAAATTAAATGGAATTTTGGCAGATGAGATGGGACTTGGAAAGACCGTACAGGTTTGTTTCTGCTGTCTCAAGCCTCTTCTTTTTTATGGAAGCTTTAAGCCTTTGACCGCATCCTTTAAAAAAAATGAAATATTTGAAAACAAATCCCATTTATTCACCTTCAAAACCCTAGAGGTCTAATGTCTGTAGACTCCATGCCTCATATATGGATACTTTGATATTGGAAAAATTATTAGTAAGTTCACTTCTATCAAACAACAGACTAATTCACCAATAAATTCACCTATAATAATTTTATTTTAAAAGATTTAATATCTTTATATGCTTCCTAAAGTACCCTCCGAAACTTTGTATTGCCTTTTAAAAATTCCAGAACCTTTTCTTTTTGAGGAATAAATCTAGTAACTTAAAGTCGAACTTCTTGTGTCAATGATTAAAAACATTTATTTTTTTAAAAAAAGTTACATGACATAAGAAAACATTCACTTCTAAATGCAAGAAGTAATTAAAAATCCTAAAGCTTTAGTTGATTGCATACAAAGAAACTAATTGCCATGAAAATCCAAGTTTAAAACCCCTTTTCATTATATATATATAAGAAAAAAGTAAATAGTTAAGAATTGTTGTTTTTGACCTGAACTACAAAAGTGATGAGCAAATTAACAGTGAAACCCTAAAAGCTAATGGTATACATGTTGAAATAAAAGTATAATGGTGCATGTATCTGTTCTCTTTTAGCAGACATGCATGTGAATCTGAGAAAAAATCTTCTAATTGAGCTGATAGCTGTGAAAGAATGAAGGATAAATTGATGATTCAGAATCTCAATTATGGAGTGTATAAAATTGAAATTTGGTGGAATGAAATTTCACGTGTTGAACTTATTGGTCTTTTGCATGTGAATGGTGATCCCTTGGCACTTTTCCATTGATAGTCAACTAGAATAATTTATAGATGACATAATAGATGATAGTCAACTAAATTGATGATTCAGAATCACAATTATGGAGTGTATAAAATTGAAATTTGGTGGAATGAAATTTCACGTGTTGAACTTATTGGTCTTTTGCATGTGAATGGTAATCCCATTGGCACTTTTCCATTGATAGTCAACTAGAATAATTTATAGATGACATAATAGACATTTTTTTTTATGTGCATGTGCTATTCTTAAATAATTTTGTTCCTATGCAGGTGATGGCATTGATTGCTCATCTTATGGAATTCAAAGGAAACTATGGACCACATCTCATAATCGTTCCTAATGCTGTTTTGGTGAATTGGAAGGTTAGTTGCTCTTGGTTGCATATTTATTTGTAGGATTTTTTTGTGTTTTTTGATGTCTGACTGAGTTTATGCTGCAGAGCGAGCTACTCAACTGGCTGCCATCTGTATCCTGCATTTATTATGTTGGTGGAAAGGATCAGCGATCAAAATTATTTTCCCAAGTAAGAAAAACACATTTACTTGCTCATTTGTTTTTGATCAAAATTATTTTCCTAGGTAAGAAAAACACATTAACTTGCTCATTTGTTTTTCACTCTTAAGATTTATTATGATTTGCTGAGCTTTCTTTTACTGTAACTCTGTAGGAGGTTTCTGCCATGAAATTTAATGTCCTCGTGACAACTTATGAGTTCATCATGTATGATCGGTCGAAACTTTCTAAAGTTGATTGGAAGTATATCATAATTGACGAGGCACAGAGAATGAAGGACAGGGAGTCAGTTTTAGCCCGTGATCTTGATAGATATCGTTGCCAGAGGCGCTTGCTTCTCACAGGGACACCATTACAGGTCTGTTAAAGCTGTCTGTTTTATAACTACACACCATTGCTACTTGATGCTTATCTGTGTGTCTTGGGGAAAACTTAGATCTAGAATAGAGTTTTGAAGTCTTGGCTAGTTTGTGCTTCCATGGCCTTCCTGTAATTTAGAGAATGCTTGGGAGAGGAGAAATGGGAGGAAAGAGTGAAAGCAGGAACAACATTGGAGGAAGAATAGGTGATGTGATGGGTAGGAATTCTGTATTAGATACCTCATCCCATTCTGAAGTCAAGTAAGGAGTCCTAGTTCAGAAGCTCGGACTCAAACACTCTTTTTGTTTGGAAGATCATTGTTCTTCGCTCTCTTGCTATTACTCGCAGGTAGCACAGCAGGATTACTTCTGTTTAGAAGAAGGGTGAAAAGTGAGTAATCGAAGACGGGGACAAAAGTTTCTCCTTGGACTCATTTTTGTTCACCAACATGAGAGAAAATGAGAGATAATCTTTTCAGTTTTTACTGGATTGATTAACATAGTTGCCCACTTTTACATTTGATTTTATAGATCAGCTTTGTGTTGCCGGGGTATAATCTTTTATTCTCTTCACATCCCCCCCCCCCCCCCCCTCATGTTTTCATGCCAAATGCAGCCTTGATATGTTTCTTGTTAATTATCTGTGTGCTGCTGTGTTTTCACAATTGTGCACAGAATGGTAGTTGCTCTACGGAGCCATACTTTAACCAAAAAACCGTGTTTGAGTCTTATTATATTTAACTTACATCTCCTCAGTCGTATATGTCATGTTTATAAATTTCATATTACTTCTAAATGGCATTCTGTTTAAACTAATCAAGAGCGGGTAAAAATGCTTTAACAATGTACACAAGGGATATGAAATTTGTCAGCTTTATATGATATGCAGCAGAGCAAGTGAAACTTCAATTCAGGCTTATAGCATCCAAGCATCCCACAATTCCAGATACTAAGTTTTAAAATTGGAGAATCAGCAAGATTTGCAAAACTTGGTTGTATGGTGTAGGATGTTTGTGATATACTAGTGTATTCATGTCGTCTTCTTGCCACTTAATGGTCCAGTAGGAAAGCAAGGAAAGTTTCCTTCCATCAGTGGTCTGGTTACATATGCTGATATGTTTCTGTTTGCACATATTTTGATTCTTGTTTAGATGTCTTCTTACTTTTTGGATAAGACTTGCAAAAAGCTTTCAAGATAGTGGTCAATAGATCGGAACCTATGCAGTTTATATATGAAATTTAGAGTCTCAATTTGACATATAGGAAGCAATATTGTAATATTAAATAATAGCTCAGAAATACAATTTTAATTCCCTGAACAATGAATTTTGGCTATGACATTATTTGGACTGATTCTGGGTTCTGCAGAATGACTTGAAGGAGCTGTGGTCGCTATTGAATCTACTTCTACCAGAAGTTTTTGATAATCGTAAAGCATTTCATGATTGGTTCTCAAAGCCCTTCCAAAAGGAAGCTCCAATGCATGATGGAGAGGATGATTGGCTTGAAACTGAAAAGAAGGTGATCATAATTCATCGACTTCATCAAATTTTAGAGCCTTTTATGCTCAGACGCCGGGTTCAAGACGTGGAAGGTTCACTTCCACCCAAGGTATGGCATTAATTTGTCATTGTCATTCAAGATGTTTTCATGTTATGGATTCTAATATAGCGCTACATTGCAGGTTTCCATTGTCTTGAGGTGTAGAATGTCTTCTATACAGAGTACAATTTATGACTGGATCAAATCTACTGGCACTATTCGAGTTGACCCTGAGGATGAGAAGCACAGGGTTCAAAAAAATCCAGCATACCAGGCTAAAGTGTACAAAACTTTAAATAACAGATGTATGGAGCTCCGAAAAACTTGCAATCACCCTTTGCTTAATTACCCATATTTCAGTGACTTATCCAAGGATTTCCTTGTTAAATCTTGTGGGAAACTATGGATTCTGGATAGGATTCTCATAAAACTTCAAAGAACAGGCCATCGGGTACTACTCTTTAGTACCATGACAAAACTCCTTGATATACTGGAGGAATACTTGCAATGGCGCCGACTGGTATACAGAAGGATTGATGGAACAACTAGCCTTGAAGATCGTGAATCAGCTATTGTGGACTTTAATAGCCAAGATTCAGACTGCTTTATTTTCTTGCTCAGTATCCGTGCTGCTGGAAGGGGTCTTAATCTACAGTCGGCTGACACAGTTATCATATATGATCCTGATCCAAACCCTAAGAATGAGGAACAGGCAGTTGCTAGAGCCCACCGGATTGGACAGACAAGAGAAGTCAAAGTCATTTATATGGAAGCGGTTGTTGACAAAATTTCTAGCGGTCAAAAAGAGGATGAATTAAGAAGTGGAGGCACAGTTGATTTAGAAGATGACCTTGTTGGTAAGGATCGATATATGGGTTCTATTGAGAGCCTAATAAGGAATAACATCCAGCAATATAAGATTGACATGGCTGATGAGGTTATCAATGCTGGGCGTTTTGATCAAAGAACAACACATGAGGAGAGGCGAATTACTTTAGAGACATTATTGCATGATGAGGAGCGGTATCAAGAAACCATGCATGATGTTCCATCACTCCAAGAGGTTAACCGCATGATAGCCAGGAGTGAAGACGAGGTTGAATTATTTGATCAAATGGATGAAGAGTTTGATTGGATTGATGAGATGACGAGGTATGATCAAGTACCTAAATGGCTTCGAGCTAGTACAAAAGAAGTGGATGCTACTATTGCTATTCTATCAAAAAAACCATCAAAAGCTATCCTTTATACTAATGCTATGAGCATGGCTTCTGGTGAAATGGAAAGTGAAAGAAAACGGGTGCGGCCAAAGGGGAAAAGGTCTCCTAATTACAAGGAAATCGATGATGAAAATGGAGACTATTCTGAGGCAAGTTCTGATGAGAGAAATGGTTATTCTGCACATGAAGAGGGTGAAATTCAAGAATTTGAAGAAGATGAATCCATTGGTGCTGTTGGGGCACCGCCCATTAACAAGGACCAAATAGAAGATGATGGTCCCGCATGTGGCGGCGGCAATGAGTGTCATGAAGCTGTGGAAATTACTAGAAATAATGATGTGCTAGATGAAGCTGGTTACTCAGGATCATCCTCTGACAGCCAAAGAGTTACACGAATGATCTCTCCTGTCTCTCCTCAGAAATTTGGGTCACTTTCTGCATTAGATGCTAGACCAGGTTCACTTCCCAAAAAGCTGGTATGTTTCTTCTATACCTGCTCTTGTGCTTCATTACTGACTTGGTTAGTATTGCTATCCATTTCCTGTTCCATTAATATTATACAGGCAGATGAATTAGAAGAGGGGGAAATTGCCTTGTCTGGAGATTCTCACATGGACAACCAGCAATCTGGAAGTTGGATGCATGATCGTGATGAAGGTGAAGATGAACAGGTTTTGCAACCTAAGATAAAACGAAAACGTAGTATTCGGCTTCGACCCTGTCACACTGTTGAAAGGCAAGAGGAGAAGTCTAGCAATGATGTGCAACGTGGAGATTCTTGTTTGTTGCCATTCCAAATGGATCATAAATATCAAGCACAGTTGAGGAGCAATACTGAAATGAAAGCATTAGTAGAGTCTGGTGGATTCAAGCATGATCAGATTGATACCTCAGGAAGTAGGCGAAATTTACCTTCAAGAAGAATAGCCAAAACATCAAAGTTACACGCTTCACCAAAATCTGGCAGATTGCATTTGCAGTCTTCTCCAGCAGGGGATGCTACTGAACACTCCAGATTGTGTCGGGATGGTAAGATTCCAAGTACAAGTGGTACTTCAACTATGGTCACCAAGATGTCTGATGTCATCCAGAGAAGGGTATGAACTCAGTTCATTTATTATTATAATTTCTTTTATCTTGTTAATATAATGTAATTGGATAAGTTTTATGCGCCTAAAAGAGGATTGACAGTGGCAAATCAAGATTGGCTTGGCACGTGACTCTGTTTTTCTTGACTTGTCTGTCACTAGCTATATCATATTTCTGTATAATAACTAGAAGTTTCAATTTTGCAGTGTAAGAATGTTATGAGCAAGTTCCAAAGGAGGATAGACAAGGAAGGACAACAAATTGTACCTCTTCTAGCTGATCTGTGGAAGAAGATTGAAAATTCTGGTTACATAAGTGGTGCTGGAACTAATCTTTTAGATTTACGGAAGATTGAACAGCGTGTTGACAGACTGGAGTATAGTGGAGTGATGGAGCTTGTGTTTGATGTGCAATTCATGTTAAAGGGTGCAATGCAATTTTATGGGTTCTCGCATGAGGTATGATTTCTCATCCAAACTATGACTTCAACATTTTTTTCTCCAAAACATTTTCTTCAGGAAAATATTATTGGCGATGTCTCTGGATATCCTGTTGGACCATGAATATGGTCTTTTTGAAACTTTTTTATAGTATGGCATTTTTCAATGATTTGGTGTGGAATTTGTGCCCAGCCATTCATAACCAATTTCTGGAGTGCTCTGTTATCTTTCTCTTATAAAAGTTGTGTTATTCCCACTTGGAAGATGCCATATTATCTGTTTCTTAGTAGCATTCGTTTACAAGATTTTAAATTTTTTTTCTATGAATATATTTTGGATATAATTCTGAAATGTCCAGTTATATGTTTCCTGTTTTTGTTTTCTTTTTCTCGCACTTCTAAATAATGGATTGGTATGATTGAGGAATTTATGGAAACATCATCTCTGAATGTAGCACGGTTCAACTTTTGATTTTAAGGTTTAATCTATTATCCCATTAAAGGATGAGATAAAAAAGGTTGGGAACTATTCTTCCTCATAGTTGTTCTCGAACACTCTGCTTACCAAAAGCTTATCCTTTGGTCACATCAAATAATTTTCTTGTGAATCAAAATTTCCAAATTCTTTCCTGTATATAAGGTAACATATGCTCAGTTGTCAGAACAGTGGAATTTTGAGATTTTTTTTATCTATTACTTCAATTAGCTTCCTTAACTCCCAATTGTGCCAATTACCAGAGCTAATCAACTCGGTCAAACTTCAAAACAAGTCAGAATCTCAAGGTATGTTTACATCATGCAGGTTAGAACAGAAGCAAGAAAGGTGCATGATCTCTTTTTTGATATCTTGAAGATTGCATTTCCAGACACCGATTTCCGAGAGGCCAGGAATGCTCTCTCTTTCTCTGGTCCATCTTCAACTCCTGTTTCTGCTCCATCTGCAAAACAAGCTGCTCTTGGCCTAGGCAAGAGACACAAGTCAATAAATGATGTGGGATTTGACAACAGCACTACCCATAAGCCAATGCAGCGAGGATCTCTTCCTACTAGTGAAGACACGAGGAGCATCCGTGTGCCCCCGAAGGAAACAAGGGCTGGGAGTGGAAGCGGCAGTAGCAGGGAACAATGTCTTCAGGATGATTCTCCACTGCATCCAGGAGAGTTGGTTATCTGCAAGAAGAAGAGGAAAGACAGGGACAAGTCAGCAGTGAGGTCAAGGACTGGATCAAGTGGTCCGGTCTCCCCCCCTAGCATGGGCCGTAATATCACGAGTCCTGTTCTGAATTCAAACCCTAAAGATGCAAGACTGGGCCAGCAGAAATGGATGAACCAACCACAACCAACAAATGGTGTCACGGGGAGTGTTGGTTGGGCAAATCCTGTAAAGAGGTTGAGGACAGATGCTGCCAAAAGGAGGCCTAGCCATTTATGATTTTTCTCAAGGATAGTGTATAATATAATGGAAAAATTTGTTATTGAGTTCAGCCGCAGAGTGCAAGTGGCCCTTTGTGGCCTGTACCAGCTCTGTTAGTTGATACTGTTACTATAGGTGTAGGTCATTGCTCTTCCATTGTATACTGCTCCTTGCATGATTTTAGAAATCCAGTAGTTTTTGCATTTGCCTCTTATAGTTATTGCTATGCTTGACGAGATGAAGTGGGTGTTTGGTATTGTGGGTGGGGTGAGGTTGAAAAAAAGTGATGTGTTTTGGTGTTTAGTTATTAATTAACCACAGCAATAATACACATGGGGCCCATAATTTATGGCCCAAACCACGGTTTCAAAAAAAGCATGTATTAGCTGCTTTTGAGTGAAAAGCAAAAAGAAATAACTGTCCGCTGTCCGTGTCCAGAGTGGGAGCATGAAGAAATATTACTTAGTTTGAGATATATTACAAAGAAAGAAAGAAAGTATTTCAAGATATGAAACTATTAAAGATAATTATTATTCCAACGGGAAAGTCCCATGTGTGGCTTCATTTTGTACTTTGGCAGAGAACGTGGCTCTGATTTGTTGTCGATGTATGAGACAAGCCCTGTCAATGTTAGCTTCTGCAATTGATTTTTTTTCCCTTCAAACTGTTATTATTACGCTGTTAATCATCTTATATACTCTCTATTTACTTCCAATTTATTATTATTATTATTATTTTTAAAAAATGAATTCCACACTTTTCATTTTAATTTAACAATGTAATCAGATATTATACCTTGTACAAATAGTCAGTAATTATATAAACCTTCGCATATAAATCTTGTTCGTGATGACATTGCAAGTAGTTTATTAGGAGAATAAAAAGAAGTATTCAATTTACTTGAATTATTAATTATATTATGTTATTATGATTATTAAATCTATAATATTTAAAAAATAATGTGTGTGCGTCTTTAAAAATAATTTTACAAATTAACAACAATATAAAAAGTATGGTAATCAAACATACAAAATTTTTTTTCATTAAACTTGAAACTCAACTACAGTTTTAATTAAAAACTTTAATTTTAGCTATAAATCATAACTAAAAATATTTTTTTATAAAACTATTTTTTTTAACTTTTACCGTAATAGTAATCACTATACAACCCCGAAGCTTATCCTCGTTTTGCTGACAGCTTTTTGAGCTCCTGCTTGTGTGTGTTAGAAGGCAACTCGCAATTTGGTGCATGTTAGAAATTCTTGAGGAAACAGGGGAGAAAAACTGAGGAAGCTGGGGAAGAAGAAGAGTAAGAGAGAAGAAGATAAGGGAGAACACACACTCGGCGTGAGATAGAGAATAAGAACAGGGGAAAGGATTCTGAATTCTGTTATAATTTTTCTTGTGTTTTTCTGTTACCAACATTAGAGAATTTAAAGGCAGAATAAAAATCTACAGCGTGGCCTCACTCACGTGACCATGCCAGCTAGCTAAGGGAATTTAAATTGAGACTGCACAAAACATAATCGTTTATTTACATGAAATTAAATTCTAATTCTATTTCTAGCTTCTCTCCTGTTAGTCTTCAACTCATCCTTTCCAGTTCGTGACACAATCCCATGCCAAAATAATCGGGTAATTTGGAATCTTTTTTATGGCAATTTTGTAGGAAAGAATTAGGTGTGAATAGGGTACGTGATTCTGGTGGGCAGTTTCTAAATATTTTAAGGATAATTTAATTGAAGTCTTAACCACGAGAATGAATTGGTCAAATTGATTAAGATTTTGAAGGGGGAGAAATAAGGTAACAACTTTGCGTTCCCGTGATGGTGATGACAATGCATGGTGGTGCTGTGGTGGTGGTACGGGTGATCGGGGAAATCTGAAAATCGGTGTTCCTTTTGTTCTTCCGACGGGACGTAAATTGATGATTTGCAGGCTACGATTCCCATCTCAGTTGACATATTTCCTTCAAAACATCACATCATCTAAAAAGCTAAAGTAATATTGCGTTTTACTGTAGGTGAAGCCGTGTGTGAATCTGATCATGAATGTTTTTTAAAAATATTTTTTATTTTTAAAAAAATTGAGATCATCGTATTAAAACAATTCAAAAATATTTTAAAAAATAATTTTAAACAAAAAAAAGAAATCAAATCTTGACCACCTAAAAAAAATAATTTAGTCCATATATTTTTTTTAATTTTATATTTTGATCCAATCTTGTCAGATTTGATTATTGTGGGAGATCGACTCATTTCTCACAAAGTAGAGCTTCATGAAGGTCATTTACAGATTATTTATTTATTTATTTATTTATTGACCGTTTAGATAGATTTTTTAGGTTTAAATCTGGTTTAATTTTGCACACATGTCTATCCTTCATGCTCGACACATAGCCTTGTTTTCTAAATTGATTTTTTATTTTAAATAAAAAAAATTATATTTAAAATATTACCTAATTTTACTGTAGTTTTTAAATTAGATTATATTTTCTTAGGATAATATTGAAAATTAATTTGTGAATTATTATATATTAATCTAATATAGAAATTTTATAAAACAAATGCTATGAATATTTATTAAATGAAAATAAGATATATTTTGCAAGTTTTTATTGCAAGTCTTTTAAATATATTTAAAAAAAAAAACTTAATTCTTTTAAATCGCATATGAATTATCCGGCCATTAGTTTTTGCTTTTAAAACTTTTTTTTTCAAATTATTTTAAATAAGTACATTCTTTAAAAAAAAAACATGTTTTAATAAAATAAATATATTTTCTAATTGATTTAACCAAATAAAATAATGAGTATTATTTTAATTAATTTTTAATTTCTTATGTAAAATCATGCTACTGATCCATAAAAGCATTTTTTATATAAACAAATACAAATAAAAAAATCATCTAATAAAACATATTTCTTTTTCGAAACCCAAATTGTTTTCTTTCTTACAAATATTTATTTTAATTACAGAAAATCTAAATGAAAATTAATTTTGAAAGCCGCTCCACGGCTTCATGTGGAAAAAAAGAAAAAGAAAATCTTGCAGCGGCAATTTCATCTTTGTAGAAATGATGTCACGTGCATGCATGTGGCTTAGACAAAATCGCAAAAGTGGGATCGCAGCAGAAAAAACAAGGTTGGAGCACACAAAAACAAAAATAAAGAGCCAATGGAGTTCTTTTTTCCTGCCCAATAAACAAGTTCATTTGTTAGGATTGATTTTTACAGAAGCTAGAAACATGTACAGATACAACAAGCTTGGGAGGACATGCAAGAGCCAATTATGGATCTGCTGGGCCTGCCATTTCATCATCAAGAGACTCGCATTCATCCTCACTCAACTCCTCGTCACTTGATTTTTCTTCTGGGGCAGCACCAATGTCCTCTGGCTTAGCATATTTCTCACAGTATTCTGGTTGATAAGCCGATAAAAGTAGCGTTGATGTTAAATTGGCACAAAATAAGTTCAATTGTAAACAAGAGGACATAAAGAGAGAATAGTTCAACATCCACTTCTAGATGAAGCAATCAGATATCAATGTCTAAAAAGTTCAGTTAGATATGCCACAGACAGATACACAATCCGATGACAAACACAATGCATCTCTTGGAGAATGACGAGTCCACAACCTTGTTTCTAAACAAGACGAAGCACGGCTCAGCTGTTCATAATTGATAGCAAAACCTATATAATCAGCTGTATCAATGAGCTTTGTTTACTTATATTTAGTCGATGACATTTAACACCGTCATGATTCCTACTCAAACAGAGACATAGAGAGCTCACCTCAGCTAAAGGGTTATCCTTTCAAGCCAAACATACAAATGTGGCCTTTTGTTATACTCGAATAAAAAACTCCATCGCTCTTCCATCTATCACTAGTTTAGTTTTCAAATTATGACATCACAAAGAAATCAACTCTAGTCATCTCAGAGATTCAGTAGCCATGAAATGCTCGGCTGCAATTCTTAGAGCATGAAAGATCGATTCAAGATTATAAATTGTATGATGGTTGAGTTTTTCATCATTGGTAGAAAGCTTTTGATGAAATTTGACAGAATGAACATAGATTATGCTAAACGGTTAGCAGTCAGGTCTATAGCGATCATATAATTTTGGATGCTGTGTATGCCATAATCAACTAGCGCACTCCAAAAGTTTTTTGACAAAGGGGGTAGACTCAATGAAACTTGATTCAAAACAAGCAAATCAAGATTTTTTTTCCCGTGTTTCATGACGAGAAAAGGTGACCTACCAATTTGGACGCTAAATATCATATCACATTTCAAAATCTTAAGAATGTGCAACTCACTTCTCAACCAGAAGCAATTTTGGCACAGCAGAGTAGCTGATTCTCTTATGTGCCACTACAAACTATTCCCTTTCAATTACCGGTATCAATAATTATAACCCAATTTAAGGAAAACTGTAAAGGGAAAGCAAAAACAAAAGGTTCGAGAATATAAAACTAAATGTTTAGTCCAGAGTTGGATAATGTGGAGGGCCTGATCAGAAAAACAAGAAGAAGAAAAAAAGACTACCTTTAACTCTTTGTTCATAAGCAGGCTTGTCACGCATCATCAGAGCTGCAGCCTCGCCATTCAATGGGTCTGATGGGTTAGGATACAAAAGAAGCTGTGGTATGAATACTTCAAACACGTTTACCAAATCTGGAGAACATGCGTTTCAGCTTGTCAGACATATCCAGAACATCATAGCTTGACAGTAGCTTCAATTTCTATTTTATTTTTATCCGAAAAGGCACAGTGAAAATATTTACCAAACATGGGGCTCCAGGTCTGATTAATAACGTCTAAACAAACTGAGCCCGACCTAAAAATTAGAACCATGAATGTATTCAGCTTCAGAAAATGTTCCTCTATAAATGGATAAATGTGGTGATTTACCAAGTATTGAAAATCATAGTTCTTGTTTTCGTACTTGACTTACATTTCATCAACATTTGGATGGTAGATCTTGTTAACAAAGCCTATTGAGGGAGATCTATAAGGATACGCATCTGGTAGTTCAACCCTTATCCTCCACACACCTCCATGGTAAGGACCTGCAATATCCATCACGTGACAGAAAGGGGTAAAAGATGTTTGCTTTTGCTTATACCAAAGGCATTCATATCCAGTCTGCTACGTTAAATTTGGACAAGAAGTTTTATAAAAAAAGAAAAAATGTTTTGACAAGAATGACTTCGAGAATTATAATTGTTCTAAACTAGGCTAAAAAGGTTTGAGAAAATGCAGATTAGGCAATAGAAAAAACCAAAAACCTCCTACAAAAGAACTCCTTTCTAAAACCAAAAGGCATTCAAGCGTTTGGAATCTACAAACTGCATAAAACAGTTGAATGAGAGAACTAAATGACAATCCAAAAATAAGTTTTTTTGAAAAAAAAACGAGTTATTAATTATTAATCGCAAAACACAAGATAATATCTCCATTTACCAGCATCTATATCAATATATAAAACACCCACAAGGCAATCACTTTGATTATCCTATAAAAAGATAATAAAATTGAAAATAAAAAAGTAAAAAGAAAGAAGAGCGCAGTGAGGATTTACTTTCATTGGGTCCATTGAAATGAACATAAAACTCTTGCATGCCATCATTGATCAACTCTACCTTGTAATCACTCATCATCCTATTCAAATCCCACCAGGACCAAAAAAAAACCCAAAAAAGAGGAAATAGTTACAATCAAAAAACCAAGAGAAAAGAAAAGAAAAGAAAAACTGGAGATAACTGAATTAGAGGATTAACAATTTCATCAAGTCCATCTCTCTTCGTTTGCTAGGGGAAGACATGATTTTTTTTTTGTTTCAAAGAGAACTTTTTTTTTGAGAGAGAGAGGGAGAGGGAGTGAATGGAAGGAAGAAGAAGATTATGGTTAAGGCTAAGGTTTTGCTTGTACACCTGAAAGAAGCAACAGCAATGCTTAGGACATCAATACGTACTTCGAACAAAACAGTGCTAAGATGGTTTTGGCCTTTCGGTCTAATTATATTTTTTATTTTTTCTCATGTTTTTATATTGTTTTAATAGCTTACTATTATATATATATATATAAACAAACAAAAAAAATCTGAAATTTTTTCTTTTGTTCTAATTTTTTCTCATTATTTATTTTTACTATTTGTTTTTGGTGAGTTATCTTGATAGGAATATGAAAAAAGGTGTTCCGCCCAATTTTTATTTATTTTATCCTTGGATTTAGAAAAGGAAATGTTTGTCGGTGGGCCTTGATAGAATCTTTCCTTTCCTTTCCTTTTTTTTTTTTTTTTTATTGTCAAAGAGTTAGATATATATCATCCCAGTCTATTAAAAAAACAAGAACAAAATAACAAATAGAACAACTACATTCAATGGATTGACAGATTGTTTTCATTCAATCTTCAACGGTAAGGGACTCATATTTTCCTGATTCAACAAATACTGCAGTGTATTTACAGATTTTACTCGACCTTCTGATTCTGCTCTTGTACCGTTCAAAGTGGAAATGTTTCGATCGGCCAACTAGCAGAAACTCAATCATTTTCGAGGTCTTTTCTCAATCAATGGGCGGCCGACATGATATTTTGACAAAAACATATTCAGAATCCTGATAACGTGTGGGGTATGCATCAGCTAAAGGGCTGGATGGATTACATTATTCAGCAGCGTTCATTGGGACCTTTCATTTTGCAGATCACACAGTGATTCCGAGCAACCTCCCCCTTTCTTTTCAATGATCAAACGAAGAAAGTATTTTCAACCACTACTGGTAGAAAAAAGTTTGCTTTTCGAGGAGCAAGGGCATGTCCTGGTACCTGACCTCTCTTATTCTCGCACCCAACTCTCTCTGGGCGCTACAAGTCACCACAGTTATTGGTGCTGGTCGATGAGGTTTACTGACCTAAGAGTGCTGCTAGCAAGAATTATACAGTCAACTAATAATTCTCCTGAAATATTTCCAGAAATCAAGAGGATCACGTGATATGTTGCTTTCCTAATCAGTCACCGATTTCCAGTCGGGGCAGAGAAACGTATATGAAAAGTTGGCGCATGAATCCATACAGTATAAATACATGGGGCGAGCTGCCCTTGAAAATACAGGGGAGCCCAAGTACTGAAGCAAAGTATACAGCAGAGTTGCTTGACCCGAACGTTGCTGATATAAAAAGAGAGTCCAGTAAAATCATCTTTATATGATGCAACGCATTTTGATATAAAAAGGAAGGCAGGCTGAGAAGAAATTTTTTTTTTTCTTTTTCTGCAGCTGATCAAACTTCAAAATATAATAATATTATCCCTTTAATCTTAGCATTCCTATTTATGACGTCATCCTTGCAGGAACCTTTGTTCTTCATGGAGAAACAATACATTTTCCTTGTCCAGTATTGACTGTTTTTTAATGAATCTTCTCTCTTGCCTTTTTTATCCATCTTGACAAAAAAAAATAAAAAAATTCCTTTTTTTCACTTTCTTTTTGAGTGTCAGATTTTATTGACACGTGTCATTTAGTACAATTAAAAAACAACAGTAGATAAGCTTTGTCTTTTACTGTGAACCATGATATAAAAAACTATAAATTGGAGCAACGCATTTATAATTCTGTCCTTGCAAAAAAAAAAAAACTGATTATATGGGGAGGATTTTTTTGTCTTTTTGTAAATATAAATGATAGAGTCATGGTCATGCTCTTGTAAAAAAAACACATATACATGTATAGAGACTTATTTTATTCCATTTTAAAAAACAGCAACAATAAGATGATCGAATTAACCCTGTGATTTGAGGGTATTTTAGTCTTTTTCAACTGATTTTATTGCTATTTCTAGATTTTTTTTCCGTGGATAACTTTGTGATTTTATGTTTTAAATATTATTATAAAAAAAATCGGCATGTTGTGGCCTCCGTACAATTCAAGTGGCCTGTGGAGGACCATGCCACAATTAAAGTCCTGCTTTCATCCCAGTGCTAGGAGCGACTTGTCATTCTTTTTCTGGTGATGCTTGAGTTGCGGTAGAGAGTTTTTTTACTTAATGTTTTACTTTGTTAATTTTTTATTATTATTATTGACTTCCATTAGAGCAGTTCTTTATTGAAAATTAATTTTTTATATATAATATATTATTTATTATTTGTTTATCAAGCCCTTTAACTTCATTGTTTTTTACACTTTCCTCCTTGTTGAGTTATCATCATCTTATATCATGGGTAAATCAATCAAGGTAGTAATAGTTGCCTCGTATTTTTTTCCTTTGTTTCTTTTATGAAATTGATTTTTTTAACAATTTCATACTTTGATGTTAAATTATTAGCCTTGAGCTATGAGATTTGTTTACTCTTTTTTGTCGGGTTATCCGAAGGATGGGTAGTCAAATTAACTCTAGTTGGTTCAAATTTTTTTCTCAATTATTTATGATTTATTTTTTATTTTTATCATTTTACATAAATTTATTTACCCTTAAGCTATTAGTGTTTGGTTATTCAAGAGTGATTAACAATAATATAAATTATATTTAATGGTCTCACTTAACAACTTGACCTTTTAGTTTATAGGTAAGATGGTTACTTGATATAATATCAAAACTTTATCGACTCAAAGATTACAAGTTTGAATCTCACCATATCCAATCTAGTTGATAAAAAAAAAAATACAAAATGCACGGTAGACGTTTGCAAGTTTCCAACTAAAAAAGTTTTCACTCGAGAATATGTGTTAGAAAATAATTTAGATCATATTTCAAACCTCATCTAAAAGCTTATAATTTTAAGTGAGAAAATTTATTGACAAAGAGCATGTTGGTAAAGTTAACACTAAAAACTTAGAGTTTTTTTTTATATATTTTTATTTTACAATGTCATCCTTTTTTATTTTCTCTCATTCTAATCTTATATCATAAGTGGTAAATTTATCAAGTTATCATGAATTGACTCGAATTTTCTTATTTGATTTTGTTTATTTTAAAACTTTTGTTTGATTCTTACAATTAAATTACTGGCCTCAATCTCTATAATTTATTTTTCCTTTTCTTTTTAAGAATTCTTCCAGTGTCATGTCTCAAAATGTATTTTAATTAATTTAATTTAAATTAAATTATCTTGAATTGAATTGAATTTTTTTTTTTTTGTTAGAATATATTTTTTTAGTGTTGAAAAAGTCCGCGGAGTAGCTGGCCACCTATATAGTAATGACAGGACACTCATAACCGCAGACAACAGCTGTCAGCTTGTTGTAAGAAGAGAATAAGACAGCCAATAGGGGTTAGGCTGAGGTTTTTTGTGCACAGTTGCAAGTTATTCTCTTCTAATTCTATACGACTGGATTTATTGGATGTTGCATCAAGCAGCCGTAATTAAGTATCTCATAAATTCTACGGTTGATTTTTTTTTGTTTTTTATTTATAAAAATAATCAAATTAAAATTATAAAAAAATCAAAATTATTTTAAATTGATTATTTTTAGTTCTGTTTTTTATATAAAAAATATTTTGTGATTTTTTTTAGTTTAATCAAGTCTTTCTTTTCTTTTATTTTATCAAAATGGGATTGGATCAAAAATTTAAATTGAATTGGAAAAATATAAAAAAAAATTATAGTTAATATTTCTTTAATTTGAAATGGTTTGGTTTGATTTTAATTTATCAATTTTAGCCTTAAAAATACAAAACCAAACCAAACATGAAGTTTTTAAAAATATTCTAGTCGGTTTTTAAATGGCTCAATTTTTGTCATTTTTTTCAATTTAATAGATTTTGTAGTTTTTTTCAACCATAATAAATTCAACATTTTCCTTTTCCGATATCCATATCAAGGCACGCGTAACGCAAATAGCCTACTATTTCCCTTGCTCCGTTGATAACAGCAGAATTAATTGATATTAATGCTTCAAAAGTATTTAAAAAAAAATAATTTTATTTTAGTTTTACTGTTTAATTTAAATTAAATATTTTTTTAGTATTTTTAGATTATTTTTACATGTTAACATCAATAATAATTTTTTAAAAATAATAAATATTATTTTAATTCATATACAAATGAAAAATACTTTAAAAAATAACAGCAATTACATTCTTAAACAAGCACTAAATTAAATATATTTTAAAAAATAATATAAAACTAAACATGTTAGTGTTTTATTGTGATTGTACTGTTCATCAAGGACAGCTGGCATTATCCACGTCACTGTCCATAAGACTTTTTTTTGCCCTTGTATATCCCTAAGGTATTTTATTGTTTACACTTCAGTCACTAAACTTTATTTTTTATTTTAAGCATTATGAATTATGTTGTTGTGGTTTTACATGTTGTGTTTTATTTTGCATCGAATGCTCTCTTGCATGCGACGTGGCAAAGACTTTTCTACATTATAAAAATATTAACATTGCAAAATACAATCATGGGTTTAGATTAAAATAAAATGAAAGTGTAGGGACCTATAGTACAATTAAAATAAAATAAAATAAATAGCTTTTCACCTTTACGTTTTAGTAATTAGACTTTGCTTGTCTTTTTCATTTTCAATCTCTGGTTTTTGAGGAATGAGAGGAAGGGTGATTGGCAATTTGAAAACAAATAAAAAATATTTGAAGTAGATAAAAATAAATACAAAATTGTAATATTTACAAGTACTCTATGAATAATTATATATAAGCCTAATATCACATGAATATTCATTGAGAAGTATATTTTAATGATTTATTATTGTGAATTCTATATATGCTTTTTATGAATTAATTATAATTTTTTTTACCTTTTCATACATACCCGTAAATTCTTCAAGAGGTAATTTTTTACTTTTGGTTTAAAATTTATTTTGAGATTATAATAAATTCTTATTTTTTATATAAAAAAAACATGGTTTTGATAAAACAAAATACATGTTTTGTCAAAATAAAATAAAAACTAAACAGATAAAGAAAATTTAGTTTTGCATGGACAAATGCCTTTAATTTTCTCTCCTGAGTTTAAATTATTAAAAATCTAGTGAATTTTATTTTATTTACCTTTAATTTTTTCTTTTTAAAAACAAGGATGCTAATAAAAAATACATGTTTTGCTAAAACAAAATAAAAATACATAAATAAATAATAATTACTGTCAACAATTGTTTTTATAATTTATTTGCTTATATAATTTCTAATCCATTAAACACATGCATCATTTTTTTAATTACTCACTTGACAAGTCTCATAAAACTCGCATATTTTATAATTTATTTGCTTATATATTTTTTAATTGAAACCGAGAACGGAACTTGGCAGTAAAGACTGCAAACAAATAAACAAGACCGTCGAAAGCCCTCTTGGAAGTATGATTATAGAATGTCCTGACATGAACGATGATATGGATTATGAGTATATCCACGAAGAGTATAGAATTTTTTTTTTTTATGAATGTAATTATAATTACATAATTTAAAACTCATCATCTAATATTAAAATTATTAAATAATTTAATGACCCACAACAATTTAAATAGGAGAACTAATTATGTAAGAAGAATAAACATCATTTTTAATGATCTCTTTTTAAGACAAGTTGTATTATTGTTTTAATTAATAAAAAAAAAACCAGGTTAGGGGTTAGTGTTTCCTCAACTTTGGACCTTGATTGATTGATCGATGCTTACGGCATGGAATCCACCTCTATTTATTTATAGATGTTAGATTACGACAAGGTCATTTTTATGAGGAAATTTTTTCAGCTCTTGATTGGAAGAATCCAACTACACATACCATTAGGATCACCTCTAGAGTAAAACGAATGTCGTTATCTGGCCATGCTATGCTGGAGGGATTCATCTGTTAAGCTTGATACAGATAGTAAATCCCATGATAGAAAATGACCTTCACAGGAACAAAGCTCTATTAAATTCATGGATGAAGACCTTGAAAGGACATGGCTCTATTAAATGTCGCTATCCTGCTGTATGTTTTTCTTTTTATTCTCTCATATGCAGTAAAACTCTGTATGCGACACCTGAAATATTATTAACAAGCTCAGGGTTTCACTCAGATCTTTGTGTGGCAGAACTCAAAGTTGCTATCATGATAAGCCTGTTTCGCTCCATATGAAGTTAGGGGCGAAGGAAACACACTCAACAAAAAAACATCATGAAAACACACCAGCTAGAGACCCCAGCACATGCTACCCACTACACCAAATAATATGCCCTTCATGCTTTCCATTTTGCTCAAGCCCACAACCGTCCAAGCTTTTTACAGCACATTAACCAATAATTTGCTCATTAGTTTCAATCATACTTGAAATTCACCCTAAATAACGGTCACATCCATTCAAAAGGAAGAACAAATGTGTGAAATGTCTTCTTGGATGTGTATCTCCAAATCGAGTACTTCCCCATCCGGAAGGACTGGGATGGAATATATGACTCGAGTCAAAAAGGTTGATCTTATTTCCGTTTCTACAGGAGCCACTCATCCAATTGGAAATCCCTAATTTTCTTCACTGCTTTCCTTATTTCTTGTCATTGTTAAGCAGGGCTCGTCTCCTTGATTCAGGAGTGATCATCCAACGAAACTGTTCCTCGCCCAGCCACATCAAGTCATTGACTCATGTAGCACAACTGGTCTTGAAATTTTACTTCCAAATTCATAATTTGTTTAAAGCAACCAAATTCAACCATCACATTTGAAAGTTTACATCCAAATTCATAATTTGTTTTAAGCAGGCAAATTCAACCATTGGAATCAATCAATCCTTATGGTGGTTTCTCATTTTCAATACACTAAAAACCAGTGCGTGCTTTCAAAACTTTGTTGTCAGCACGTAAGCCTACAAGAACAGGCAAACCCATTGGAAGCATAAAACAGGGATACCGAAATGCAAATGCCTGAGGCAATACTAGTTTCCGTACATGTTTAAAATCAATTATATCAGGTGCATGTACCAAAAATAGACGAGAGACTACAATTGAATCACAGTATACACTTTTCTTCTATTCATCTCCATCTAACTACCGATTTGACATTTCACGGTATTTCTAATGTTCCTACAGAAGCCAGCCTTCTCATCAGACAGCTTAAAAAGAAAATGGATTTGCAAAGTGAAGATACCTGAAACCGATGTGGCAATATATGGATGAACAGGAAGTATATCTCAAAAATCATAAGAAATGAACCAAAAACACTTGAAAATCAATTAGGCTGGTTGAGCCCTTACAGTTTGCCGCTCCCACAACAGTAGCTGTCTTCTATTTTCTCCTCAAGCTACCTCCCAAAGCACAGACTTGAATTGCGAAACTTCTGCTTTTCAAAAGCACCGAGAATTCTGTGGTAGACATGCAAAATTGCCAAATAACCAAAAAATCAGCGAGCGAGAGAGAAACTGCCAGATTCTTTATCTCAGTTAGGCATCAACCTGATCAGACACTATTTAACATATTTATGTTGCTTCTTTGCTGATAAGAGGGAGCCTGGTGAATTGACTGCCTCACGCCTAGAGCCAGAATTTACTAATTCACTTTCTGATTCATCATCATCACTATTGATGCTGTCTGGAGTAGACCTATTCTGGTTTGCTCTGCGCTGCAAAAGAAATACATTGTAGTAATAGCTCACCAGGTCTTCCCTTGTCTTACTTGGGAAACATCGGCATATCTCATCCCAAAAACACTTATCAAGAGATAGAGGATTTGACCTCACTATAGCTCCAAACTTCTTTTGTTCATCCACCGCCCAGGAGAGTTTAACTTCTTCACCCATCTTATCAAATCTCCATTGATTAAAAGCCTTCCCCATTTCACGCATCACTCTCAACCTTCGCTCACTAATGTGAAATCTGACGCATTTGATAGATCTAGGCACTTGGCAACCACATGCATCTGACCTTCCCTTGCCGATAGGTTCCCTTTCAATAACAAATCTATTAATTGAAGTTTCAAGTGGCCAAACCCGGGTCCCAAGCCACTTCGAGTCACTTTCAGAAGTCATGCCAGTCCACTCTGGAACTTCAGCCTGAAAAACTGGCCCCACAGGAATTCTCTTTGTAATTGGAAGGTCAAGCACTGAACATTCAGTTGAAGAATCACCATCATAAACCCCTTCCATGCAAGAATCTGAATCGGTTTGAGTGGCTGCAGAAGATGACTGTGAGCAAACACGTGCTTGAGACAATGTTTCCCCGGGAAAAAGCTTCTTTCTACATTTTAACCTCTCTCTAAGATTGTAACTAGGTCCAGCATGATCATCATACATACACGGATGCATCTTCTGATTTTTCTACAAAGTGATAATATATCGTGACTTGCAATATGTAATAAATTGGAGATAATTGGATTGTTATGGTATTAACATTAACTGAGCTACATAATCACATCTGCAAGGATCAACTTAAGCATTATATAAATTGCAAATTAAGGTATTAAAATTGACGAGGCATCACAACCAGTGGCTAATCCATAACGGGACACTTTCCATCAATCAAAAACATGCATCTGTGACCTAAAATCAATTTTAACATAGAAACAGCATGAACGACCGGTGATCTTATTTTTTAGTAGAGCCCATCAGGTGAAAAAACAAAAAGCTGCAAGGGACAAAATACCAAGCAAATTAGAAGCTTCCTTATCAAATTGGTACAGATAACAGTAGCATATGGCGAGAACATTTCATCACCTGTAAAACTGTTTGGCCCTAGTTGAATGCAATACACAAGAATTATACACCAGCTAATAAAAAATATTGCAAAAAGGTAAAAGGTCCTGTATAGAACCAGATGAAACACTTAAAAGTTCATTCCACTCATAGTGTCAATTGGCCATAACAGCAGTTCAGGGCTGAAAAAATTCAATGACTATTCTCGGAAGCATAAAAATGATTGCACACTGTGCACTGTGAAGAAATGAGCAAAAGTAACATAAGAAAAATGATACTTTGATAAATAAAGTCTGTGTGTGCTATATAAACATACTTACATGTAACCTCAAAAGGTTTTTTAACCAATGAATACATAAGAGTGGATACACAGAACCATCTATGAAAGACAGTATGCTATCAATCACCTTTACCAATAATAGCAGGAAACATCAGTAAGTGATAGATACCTGCTTAACAAACCCCTCTGCACTTGAAGTTGAATCAGCATTTCTTTTCAGAAACAATGCTTCCCGGGTCACCAAAACCTGCTTCCAGCATTCCTCGTTCCCATAAGTTTTCCACTTTGACCACTCAGGTATCGATCCAACCACAGGATCACATGGATCCTTTGCAATCCCAGTAACCCAGTTCAGCATTCTATAAATGGAATCCCGTTTCCTCTTACGAAGAGAAACAGATTCCTCAAAAGTTGCAAAATCCAGTTCCACAACCTCACTCTTATCACCCTTGTTTCCTTCCTCATATCCATCAATTTCCACCACCAACACGCTCTTCACATCATCATCATTTTCCACTTTCTCACTTTTCCTTGAATCAGTTATCAAATTTGCATCAACATCCATGCCCTTTACATCCTCATTAGAAAAAGAACCGTTCATCATGAAACTCTTTACTACATTATCACCAGATTCCCCAGCTTCCAAAAAATCAACACCACTCTTAGTTGAGTCTATATGCAATGATTCTTCATCCTCGGCAAACTTCTCACTCCCATAAGACTCCACCTCAGCATTCACATTCAACTCCGAATTCAATTCCAAAAACTCATTCTCTGGCATTTCAGATAACAACCCTTTAAACTCTGCTCCTAATTCCATCAAAGCCCCACCAAGAGTAAACCCCCTATCACTCAACTTAGCGTGCAATCCTATACCGTCAACAATAAACCTCTCTAACCACCTCTCCACGGAGTACAGGTACTTAGAATAAACCAGTTTCACAGCCGGGGCAAGGTTCAATCCAAACCCAGACTCTTGAGCTACCAAATCCCACAACCCATTTTCAGAAACAGCAGCATATCCACCTTTCTCTCTCACAGCTAAAAACAGTTTAAGCAAATCTACAAACTGCCCATTTCCAAGCATTGGAGGTAGAATCCATAAAAACCATCTAACCCACAAATCTCTTTGGAAAACGACTCCAGAAACTTATCGAAACTACTCCTGAGCTGGAGATCGAGTTCGCTTTTTAAAACGGGCCCTTTCGAATTCGGCTCGAGATCCACCCAAAACCCGCCCGGGGCTATCTTTCTTTGTGGTTTTATTGTAAAATCATTAGCTATTATTGACCATCCTGCCATTGTTTCGAAACCCTAAAAGTGGGTCAGTTGTTCTCTTTGTTATCATCAGAAAAAAAAAGAATTAAAAAACATATATATTATTAACTAGCAGTGTTTATTTCATGCACAGTTCAGAGTTAGAAAGCAAATAGGTCATGCTTAGGAGAAGGGTTTTTGGCGGGAAATCGAGGACTGGTCTAGGGTTTTGAAACGCCCGTACAAATACTATGGTCCCGCTGTCTCTCTCTTGGATGAGTCAGATGGGTTTTGCGTGCCGAGAGATAGAAGAGGGAAAGAGATTGTGAGAATGGAGGGCTTGAAAATAAGTTTTGAACAGACAGAGACCCTAGTTTCAAAATCTAAAAGATTAATGCTTTAGGGGTTAAAGAGAGAAAACATAAAAAGGGAAAAAAGAAGGAGAGACTTACCAGAATTTCTTAGGCTTTGTTTGCGTGGAAGTTGTATGGTGGGCGTGGGGTTTCAATGAGACCAACACCGGGTGAGATGGTCACTGCCTTGACCCCCTTCGGTTTTTGGCCCTTTTCTTTCCCCTCCCCTCCCTCTTTTAGTGTTTCCTTTGTTTTCTATTTTTTTTTATATATATATATATAGGAGGACTCTTTACTTTGGGTTTGGCTGGGAGTGCTCGAAGCTCTACTTGAAAAAAGCTTCCAAAAGAGAGTAGGGTTTCGAGTAATATGGCCACAAGGGTCCTTTATTTATAGTGGTCACCTTGACTTAACCTTGGTTAATTATTAACTCTTGGGTTGAGTTGAGAGGGTGGGTTTATTGTGATTTCTTCAAAGGGGTGAGGATATTTTAGAAACTAAAAATATTTTTAGAGGGTTAAATATGGTTGTGGGCCCATTTGTTTTCTTATGAGCCAATGAGATATTTTTTTGTGTGTGTTTTTCTCAAAAGTAATATTTTTCAACTATAAATTAATTTAATAAAAAATGACAACCAAACCTTACAAATACAATATTATAAGTTGATGTACTGTGTTAGAACTCAAATACTCAAATATGTGGATGATTTATTTCTTTTGCAGTTGGTTTTTTTGAAGAAAAAACTATGGTGATTCATATAATAGTTAATATGATTTTAGTAATTCATGAAAATAAAAAAATTATCATTATATATTGAGTCGTTGGGTGACTTTATTTAAGAAGATGTTATATATGAAATATCATATTATTTTAGGATTAATTGTCAATATTTATTTCATGAAGATAGAAATAGAAACAAAAAAAAATCATGTGAAATCAAATTTGATAAACTAATAAAAATATTTCTATGTATATTAAAAAAATATATTTTCTCCCTCTATTAAGAGTTGCTCTTAACAATAGATGTTTCAAAAATACTGTGTTTTTTTTTTATATTTGTTAATGGTTTTTTGATATGAAGATTGGTTCTGTCTCTTCATTCCAACCATTGATTAAAATTAAATAATTTATAGAAACCAGAACTTTTTTTTATTTGTCGAAGAAGAAGCCCTTTATTGATTCAAAGTATTATCTAATTATTAACACTTGTCTGAATCAACCTTAGCAGGAAAAGAACAGATCTTCAATATGTGTGGCATAATGATAAAGGGTTTGTGATCTACATAGTAGATCTTGAGTTTAAGTCAGAGTGTGCATTCCTTATAAGAATCTGGAATAACCAGAGTTTTACTAGATTACTTGTGCCTATAAAGCGTTCTTTTCGTGAAGTGAGGTTTCCTTGCATCTAAAAAAATGAGAGGTCATATGAACATAACACGAATGGTAGAAACTTTTTTTTTTTTGATACAAAAAAACCTCACTCCCTAAAAAGAATACTTTGTGAGTCCACATGACTGAGTAAAAACCCAGCTCTTACAGGGAGTGTATGCTCTGACTCAAACTCGAGACCTGTTATACATACCAGAAGTCATTTACCATTACGTCATACCCTTGAAAATGGTAGAAACTGTTAGAGAATAATATAAATCATATTCTAGAGCCTCACTTACAAGCTTGAGCTTTTAGGTGAGATGGTTCCTTAACATGGTATCAGATCCTCTTACAAGGGCTTTCACTTGAGGGGGTGTGTTAGAGAATAATATAAATCATATTCTGGGGCCTCACTTAAAAGCTTGAGCTTTTAGGCGAGTTGGTTCCTTAACATGGATGGTTCCTTAACATGGTATCAGAGCCTTGTTGACCTAAAGGTCACGAGTTCAAATCTCACCACCCCCATTCTATTTGATAAAAATCAAGCACAAGGTAATATGAGCCTGTGCAGGTTTCAAGCCCAAAGGGCTTTCACTTGAGGGGGTGTGTTAGAGAATAATATAAATCATATTCTGGAGCCTCACTTACAAGCTTGAGTTTTTAGGTGAGATGGTTCCTTAACAGAAACTAGATGCTTAGTGATATCATGCTAGGACTTTATCATTTGCCTGGGATATTTTTCATAAACAAGAAAACTAATAATGCAAGGAATAAAAACAATAACTTGTTTATGGAAGGTCTTTCAAAACAGAAAAAGTTTTTATTTATTTGTTTATTTAGAATCATTGTGAATTTGTTATTGGCATCATCTAGCCATTATCACCACTTTTATCTTTAAACCAAAACCGTGATGGTCATTAATGTTATTGTAGTCATCTCTCTGCTATATAGTTATTTTCACTGTGATTATAATAAAATATTATTATTTATGAATTACAATCACCCTATTGACAGAGACAAGGATCTAAAGAGATAGCTATTTTCTGAATAATTATTTTGCTTAATAAGGAGTGTATATTGTCAAATTAGACTCGAACTTATCTTGAAATATATACTTATATTATATGGATATGATATTGTAAAATGACTGAATTTGATGGTTTTTACAATATTGTAAAATGCTCAAACTCAATTTTCATTTAATTGATGTTTGATGGCTTTTTTTTGTCTTTTAATTATGTTTTTTTTTATTTAAGTTAGATCATGGGCAATTTAGTATGTTTTACACATGTAAATTATTATTTAAAAATGAAAATTGGTTGATATGTGATTATTACAAGAAAACATGAGTTTGATGTATTGTTAAAATCAATGTTATTAGGTATCACTACATGTCAAGTCCAAGTAAACATAAGCTTAGCTCAATGTCATATTTATTTATTGACCAATATGCTATATATAAATGATTAAATGTCTCTCATGTTAGGTCACGAGGCTTAATTTATTTATTTTTACTACCCTTAATATAAAATATCAATGTCAGGAATATTTATTTGGGGATACCCTGTTAATATTAATGTCATGAACATTCATCTCTCCTCCCGTATTGATATTAATATCAGGGATATCCCATCCTATATTAATGTTAATGTTAGAGATATTTTATCCATAACAAGTTTTATAATTGTAGAAAGACCTCGTAAACTCTAAAATAATATTTTTCCTGCAAGTTCTAAGAGTATAAATACTCTAATAATCATAAAGGGAAAAAGTTCATGATCTTTATTCTCAACAAAAATATATTTTTTAATTTTTTTTACAATTTATCATATAAAAAACTAGGAATAAACATTTTTTTTTAAATACTTATTAGTTAACTAATTATAACCTTCTCTATAAAGCTTTGTTATTTAACGACCCTAAAATTCTACCAAAAAATATTGTTTTGCAAGCTACAAACTTTCTACAAGTAGTTACAAGATTCATGAATAATATAAAACAAAATATCTTGCTAGAACTTGTGATTAACTCATAATCCAACTGCCAAAACATTTGACAAAAAAGAGATTTTTTTTTCAAATCTTAGATGTTTAATGCATTATCATGTAACAAAAATATGGATAGAATTGAACATAATATATAGTGAATAAAAATAGGCAAGAAATATTGAAAAACATTCTTTTATATTAGCCTAAACCTTTAAGGGAAAGGTGGAGAGAAATCACCTAACACACACACACACACACACACACACACACACACACACACACACACAAACTATTAAAATAAAAAATATCAAAAAAATGAAAGACTTATCATAGTAAAATACATCAACAACACATATAAAAGCAATTTATTTCTAAAGGAATGAAATGTTTTCACAGCTTTATAAAACACCTTCTTAGACTGCAAGTTAAGTTATAGAAAGAAGAAAAATACAACAACAAACAATTCTATCAAGCCCAGCATGCATGAAAAATATCCAATAAAAGAATAAATCATGTCATCAAAAGCTTGAAAAAAACACAACAAATTAGTTACGGAAAGAAAGGAGTATAAAATATCAAAGGAATGTGTAATACTTTTATAATATAAGCAAAATAAACTAGAAAAATAAAAATAATTGGAAAAGGGATTCATGTGAATAAATGTAAAATCAACATAGAATTCAATAAAAAAGAGATATAGCCTAGACAAAATGGTTGGTCATGAAGGTAAAAAAAAAAACTAAAAAGATATTTGCTAAAACAAATAAGAAAATATTATCTCAATTGAATTAAAAAAAAAACTCTGATTATCGAACAAAAAAATAAAAAATGAATCAAAATGGACATGGACAACACCAACAAAGCACATTAGAATAGAACAACTATTAAATTAAGAGCTTTAAAAGATATAAAATTTTAGAAAATCATCCATTAAATAACAATTTTCAGAAATTCAAATAGCCAAACAAATATAAGTAAGGAAAAAAGAGAAAGAAAGAAAACCCCTAAAAAACACGTCAAGAAATTGAATCTTTTTTCATATGTGTTTTTTTCCTATTTTTTTGAATTAAATAATAAAATGAAAGAAATGTATCAAAGCTCATGGTTTTTATTGCGATATTAAATATCATGATCTGCATTTTTTAAATTTTCAGTTTAGTCAAAGATTATCATTAACCATTTCTTCTACATTTATTTTTATCAATGACGCTCAATTTATTTAATTAAACACAAACATCAATTTTTTCATTTACAATCATATTTTTTTATTGTTATCCAAAATCATTTTGAAAAAACAAGCTCATTTGTTTTTCTATATTGAAAAAAACTTCATATAATTTGCGACAAAACATGAAAAAATTAGCCAATATCTTCTAAAGAGTCTTTCAAAGTTAGTGACCAATAACATAGTTAGTGATATAAGACATTGCGTTTCAAAAATGTTTTGAAAAAAAATTAAAAAAAATATTTTTCACTTTAGATTAAATTTTTTGGGTGTTTTTAGATTATTTTTATGTGATAATATCAAAAATAATTTTTAAAAACTAAAAAAATAATATTATTTTAATATATTTTTAAATGAAAAATATTTCAAAAAACAATCTTAACTACACTCCTAAACAAACATCTAATAAGATGAACAAAACATTAGTACAGGGGTGAGATTAAGAGATTTTCTTCCGTGAGTGTGACTTCGAAATCAAAGAGAAGTTGGCGTTCGAGAAAAAAGGACAGATTACATGGGCCACGTCGCAATTAGTAAGAGCGAGGAATGGGGTTAGTGTAGTGATTTGCTAGGAGATGAGAGCGAGGTCCGGAAATATACAGAATGGGGGTGGCATTGGTGATAATATACATTTAAAAAGGGGATTGTAAGAAAAGGTAGGAAAACTACAAGGAATTGCAAAGGAGCGTTCCATTTTCAGAAAATTACAGAATCCTCCCCAAACTTGACGCAGACAGAGAATCTAGAAAACAAAACATGAAACGCCGTATTTGGAACGAGGTAAAGTGGGAGGAATGAAAATCGCCATTTTCTCCCTTCTAAAGATTAGAGGAAAAACAGAAAATAAAGAGAGAATCTTCTATAATCCATACAATCATTTCTCTCTGACTTGCAGAGGAGGTGGGAATTTTTTTTCCCTTTATAGAATTTGATTTGAAGTGTTAGATTTACATATTTCATTGCATTAAAAGATTATTTTGTTATATAGATGTAATTAAACTCTTAGAAATTTCCCATCATGTTTAACCAAGGGAAAACAAAAATTTCTTACCGCTCGCATTCTCTTTCCATCCAAACACAAGGTGGGACTTTTCATTTGGTTTCCCCTCCCATAATTTTCACCCCATCCTCCTAAACAAAGAAGTAACATTATCCTATCAAGTGACGTCGTCTAGGACAAAACCTACAAGAGCATTTGATGAAATTAAATTGTGCATTTTTCTAAATTCTTGAAATGGACAGTGGGAAACAAATGCTGAAGTTACAATTGGGAAGTATGGGACTCACCTCCTCGTTCCAGTTGGTTTTGTAAACGATGTAGACGGGGATCAATGTATGAAGAAGAGTCCAAACAATCATCCGCCCATTCAGATTCCCTGCAAGAATCTCACTATTAAGTCACTTGGTGTTTAATGACAATGCATCTGCTCCAGTTTCAGAGGATTTGTCTCGGAGAAAGGATCTCAGATTTGTTAGTATTTTAGTCTGTTTCAACAAGTTGACTCCATTTTAGATGAGCGAATACATATAAATTTGTTCATTGTTGAAAGATCCTGCTCATAAGAATTTTACTTTATTTATTTTATGGACATATCGAATCTGTACAAATATTAATCCATGCATAATTGCAATTAAATTCTATATCTCAGCAACATTCAAGCTAATGTTGGTTGGATAGAGTTGACAAAAGAAGAATACCTTGACATGTGATTTTGTTTTGCAATAAAAAAGAAACCCTAGAAGAAGGCCAACAATTGACTTAAAAATTAAAATGCTTGGGGCAAACACCGTGCAATTGATATTGTTCATCCTCTCACGAAACCATATGGATGGCATTTTTTTTTAATTTATTGTGATCATGAAGTTTTATTATATGCTATTTGATTCTAATTGATAGTCATTTCATTTAGATTTCTTAGGCAATAATGAACTTGAAACAATAAGGATAAAAAAAAAAGACATGGAAAAAATGGGTGACATCAAATTTTTTAAAAGATACAATTTGGTCCTCTAACTTTTAAAATAACATGACTTATATGATCTTGGTGGCTCATTTTCTTTCATATTCAAGTTTGGTATAAAAACTTATTTTTGTTATTTTTTTGTTCTTAGCTGTAAGAGGAAAGAAAGAACTCGTATAATTTTGATGGTAAAGAGAGAAATGTCATTGACACTAATTTAGACCACTAAAATACTGTTTATGTTAAATAATTTCATTTAATGAGAGTGAGTTCAATTTTTTTTTAACTTTTAAATTTAATGAAAAAATATATATTTTTAAGGCTTGATTTAATTTTTAGTTTTTGATTTTTTGATTTTTTCGAGATCATAAATAAGTTTATCATACTTTCTAAAATATTTTAGGTCAAATACATGTTGAAAACGAGTATACTATGAGCTAATTTTTATTTTCAATTTATAAAAAATCTAATTTTTAATTATTTTTATTTGCACTTGTCTCTTAAATCTCTTAAAATTTATTTGATTACATGTAAACATATATATATTTTTTTTTACTTAATTTTTTTAACTATAAAAACTTGTTGTATATTAATTTTTTACCGTAAAAAAATGACCTCTGATGACAAAACGTGGGTCAACTTTGTGTAATAACAAAACGTGGTTGTACCAAGCTGCCAAGGCTTGCCATCCACCACCTCCCACGGCAACACCTGCATGAAATTCTGTAATGCAAAACACGGGGATCTCTTTTATATGAATTGTTAAGAGCATTAATTTGTACCTGATATAACTGGTTGAATGCTATTTACGATCATGGTTATACCAAGAAGGTATCTCCTTTCTCATCTCTCTGCTATCAGTAAAGATTATGGCAGAGTGGGTTCCTAGTTGCCAGAATCGTGACTGCACAGAGGAGAGACTCGACGCGTGTGGCCATGGCAGAATTTCATGCAGCTCCTGGATGGCCTGATCCTAGCCCGTTAGAAACTCGAACACAGCGAAATAAAGGACAATTTTCTGTTCATGAGGAATTAACATCGAGTGAAGGGGACATATATAATCCTAATGCAGAAGGGCCCCAGAAAAATGAGGTAAGGCTAGCTTTACCTTCTTGCTGCATCGATTCCAATATACACTCGTGCCTTTTTATATATAAAAAAATAATATAAATTATATTTTAAAATTTATATTTCAATTTAATTTTTTAAATAAGATAGTTTTTTTGATATAATATCATAATTTTATTGATCTAATAATTACAATTTAAATTTTATCATAACTATTTTATTTGATAAAAAATTAAATATAAGATAATATATATAAATTTCAAACCTAAAATTTTTTTAATTAAAAATATATGTTAGAGAATAATATAAATTATATTTTAAAATTTAATTTAAATTTTTAAATATATATATATATATATATATATATATATATATATATATATTTTTTTTTTTTTTTATTACAGCCATTGATGTTCATGCTGAAAAGGCGCAGCCAAATCAATAAACCCAATAATAGTTCTTTAACATGTTTCTGCTTCTCTCAGGGTGATTCTAAAATTTGCCTAGGAATATGTTCTCAACACTCTTTTTTCTTTTCTTTTTTGCTACTGTAAGATGCTGGATGCAAGGAGGAAGTGTTAGTTCAGCAAAGGGATTTCTCACCAGATAGAAAGTGAACCAATCGCGATGATAGGATCTTCAAGGTGTCCAGTAAGAACAATTATGGCCATAAAATACCAAATCTGCAGGCAAAGCATCACAGCTGAAGCTTTAGAGAGCTGAACAAAGGCTCAAATGTCCTTGAAGGCTAACCAAGACAATCCTGTCCATCCTTCCCTGCACCAAACAACCACATAGCTACCTGACCCAAAGCAATGGAAGCACCAGTCAACCCACACTTGAATACGTTAACGAAGAGATAAAGCACTCCGATGTGCATGATCAAAGCTGCAAAACCCATCCATGCCAAAACTCCAACCTTGCTTTGTGCCTGCAAGAAAATGTGGGCAGGGAAATTGATGGTTAATGAGAACATTTGAGGAATAACTTGAATAATAAATTTGCCAGCAAGCCCTGCTATATCTCTTCGTTGTCCAAGGAGCTTTAGGATTGGAATTGCAAATATATAAAGCGGCAACAGGAATAAGCAAGCGGCAAACAGAATTATCCATGGTCTTTGCATGTACACTCCAAGTAAATTTACCTGCCCTGATCCAAATGCCTGTCCACATACTGTCTCAAGAGCACTGCCCAAAGCAAGCTGTATTTTCAAGAAATCTAACAGCCAGTGAATGGCTAGAATGGTGACATGAAAACAGATGTGTCACACAGTCTCACAAATCAGAAGCTAAAATCCATTGCTTATTGTTGGATTTCAACAAGAAAAATATTCCAATTGTCCATGATGCTTTTGATTAAGCCGTAGGAAGCCAATGCGAGTTACAGTACCTTTAGTGATCTTTCAAAATCGAAACATGAGAATGCTAGCCGAAACAGTGACCGGCATTTAAATTTTGCAGCCTTCTTTTTATTTAATAGGCAATGCTAAGAGTACAAAATTTATGAAATTTCTGATTTTAAAGTTAAATCCTGGTTGGGAACATAGAGGGTATCCTTTTGTCATTTGAGCCAACCCGTTTTCTAACATCATAACTCGTGCTACTTTATAGTGTCAATCAAAAGATGAAATGTAAACCACAAAATTTTCAATGCTTTCACATACATTAGAAGGGTCAAAAAGAGAAGACAAGTGTCTAAAAAGAACGTTGAGGTTTTTTCGTGGCATGGCGAATATAGGATGTTCTTTTTGACAAAAAAGATAAAATGATAGTGGGGTGTTAGAAAGGTTGAAAAGGGCATTCATGAACACGATTCACAGCACACGACGGAGGCTCAAAGGTGTCTGATCATCGGTATGTTTAGATAGAACAAGGCGAATGGTCACGCTGGTATTGGACAGTATTTGATAAAACGTTAATCCTCCTGTCTGCCCTCCTTTTCATCCTAGAAATGCTTTTTTGTCTATCTGAGAGATTGTCAAATGGTGATCATGAGCCACAAGACCTCTCCCCCAAAACCAAGAAAAGGAAGAGGAAATTGAAACTGGCAACTAACAAGACTGGTTGAGCAGATGCCAATTTGAAGTTGACAGGCCACCAGTGAATGGTTGACTTTTTAGCTAAGAGAGCTCTGCAAGCAATGATCATAGCTAAACATGACCATCCAGGACCATCTTTCCCCTACTTTTCGAACCTGTGATCTTCGGAATGACGAGTGCTGGTCTTCAATTTTAAAAATAGCGTTCATTTTGAGAAGCAGGACCGATCTAATGAATCTCGGCTCTTGGCACGCGAATGATCATGAAATATGAAACAGTCGCAGTATAAATAATTGGACAACAGAATCTTGAAGAGCTTGACATCGTTGAAAATATGAGCAACAAGCAACTCAATTTACATTTCTGATACCGTACAAGGCTACAAGTCACATAAAATAAAAAACCAAAAATAAAAGGGGAAGGAATTAGAGTTTCCTCAGCTATCCACCAATCTCCAGTACGCTTGTCAGTTAACATTCACATTTTCATTTAGCTGGTGAAGAGGCATTCCCAAGTGATGAAGGTGAACCAAAACTATATACCCCTGCATTATCACCACAACAATCACCACCAATACATACTCCTTTATCAGAATCTATCTGAACACCATGATAAGACTCCCCGGAGACCAGTGCTTGTAACAATTTAGGTGGTGGAGGAGTGGTCACTTCGACTACCCCTTCTAGCATTTTCACTACCATTCCCATTGCAGGCCTCATTTCCTCGTTATCCTGTATACACCAAATGGCAACCAATGCAACACGCTGAGCTTCCTCAATGTCATATGCGCTGCCTAGCCTATCATCCACCACTGCTGCCACATTGCCTTCAATTATTTTCTGTGCAGCATATGGAGGGAAAAACCATTTCTCTACCTTTTCACCCTCCCTGTCACCAGCACCACGAGCAGATGGTGGTGCCTCTACATTTCTACGGCCTCCAAGCAATTCCAGCAATGTCATTCCGTAGCTATAAACATCTGCTTTCGTGGTAATTGCCACACCAGATATCCATTCTGGTGCAACATAACCCCAGGTACCTCTCATGGTAGCTAATACTCGACTAAAGTCACGACCTATAAGCTTTGCTAAGCCAAAATCAGATACCTTAGCTGTGTAATCACTATCCAAAAGGATGTTTTCTGGCTTGATATCACAATGGATAATACAGTCTCTACATTCCTCGTGTAAATATGCAATTCCTCTAGCAGTACCAACTGCTACACGAAATCTAACATCCCAGCTCAAATTCAGACCATCTCGTCGGAGATAAGCGCTCAAAGGGCCATTTGGCATGTAATCATAAATTAAAAGCCTATGAGAACTCTCTGAGCAAAATCCTCTAAGCCTGACAAGATTGATATGCTGAATGTTTCCAATCGTACAAACCTCTGCCCTAAACTCTTTCTCTCCACTGCCTGGCCTTTCAAGGCGTTTCACAGCAACAAGAGTAGAATCCAACAGCTCGCCTTGAAACACTGCCCCGAATCCACCATGCCCAAGTTTATCAGAGAAGCCTCGAGTGGCAGTAAAAAGCTCTTTATAAGTAAACACTTTCAGATTCAACCCTGGAAAAACACCATCTCCTTGCACACCCTTGGCGTTCTTTCTTCTCTTTCTCAAAATCAGCAGCATCCCTGCAACCAACCCCAAAAGCACAACTGACCCACCAATGCTACCGATCAAAAGCACAGATTTCGACACACCCTTCCTCACAATCCCCTCCTTCGGCACCCTGACATATAACACATCTTGAAAAGTGCTATCAGAACTTAAAGTTCTCAAATTCAATAAAGATCCATATAGATTCTTGCACAAATTTGTCTTAACATTGTGAAACAAACCGATACATGAACAATTACTCAAACAAGTCCTTTCACAAATACTCCTAGCCCCTACAAAAGGCACGATAGTCGCTCCATCAAATTCCACAACACCAACCTCCATAAGCCCATCACTCTTTTCACACGAACCCCTACCCTCTCTGACACAACCACCAGTATAATCCCCAGACTCCCAATCATGATCATTCACAGGACTGAACCCAGAAACACAAACACAAGGCTTTAGCGATGTGACATTACAAACACCCAAATTCCCACATAACCCATAAACTCTGCATTGATTTTCTGGTTGTGACCAAAACATGTTCCAATTCTCATTCTGCTGAGTCCAAGTGTACTGCTTTAACTGCCCACCAACAGCAACTTGAAACCTAGTCAATGGTGGCCTTAAACCACCATCTAATTCCCTCTCCGTGTACCAAAAGGATGCGCTTGGCATAAAAGGATCCGAAAAATGGAACTTATAAATATAAGGAATAGTCATTTCAGGTACACCATTGAATGCATTACCAGTCCAATTACCTGTGCTCCAATACCTGGCACTCTTGTTATAAACAAGCTCAAATTCATTAAACCCTTGTGGGTTTATCCTCAAAGAGAATAAACCAGGCGACGGATCGTTTATGCTTCTCCATGAAATTAGAGATGTTTCACTTGTAATATTCATGCCTGGCAGCCATGTATCTGTTGGAAAATCGAAACTTTGCCAAACAATTAACCCTTCGGCCGAAAAAAGAACAAGATTTCCACTCTCTAGAAGGACCAAGCGTCTTGCTTTCTCTGTGTTTGTGCTTTGCCAAACCGTTGAGCTCGGTAATGCAATGATGGCCAGTTTGCCTTCCGCAGTGATTTCAAGCCTTGTAGAAGTGAGATTGGTTATGGGTTTTTCACGATTTGCTACCCAAACTATTGGTGGTGTTGGAATTGAAGCATACGAAATGGCCAAGTACCAACTGGAATTCCCACCTAGACTAACGAAACCCAGATTAAATATCCTGTTTATGCCTGAAATAGTTGAGTTCCCTGCGATAAGGACATTGGTAGCCTCCAATTTCTCGCCTCTGCTGATTTGTATCGGGTTGCAAGGTGTTGATGGTGTAGATGTGTTGGTTTCAAATTTGGAAACAAGCGAGGCATTTGAGGCTAGTAAGAGAAGGGAGAGGATGAAAGCGAAGAAGATAGCTAGTGACATTTCAGTATTTCACCGATCATCAGCGGCATTGTTTCCTGGTTTTAGGGTCTTGGAGGAAAAAGAAAAGTCTTTTTCACTTGAATGGTGACATTGATGATCTATGCACTTGCAAGATGACATAGAATCTTTGTGCTGTGCTGGGTGGTTCAGTGAAGGGGAGCAGTCTGTCTCTGATTCAAGTTTTCGACTTTTTAGAGTGAGAAGAAGGTTTTTTTTTTTTTTTGTATGGACCTGAAAAGGCTGCCGCTAGGAGGACTCGAAGCTACAAACAAATAGTTAATAGCTCTTAGAAGTCTTGCCTAATTATAAAAATATCCTTCACATGCTTTAATTAACATGATAAAAGTTTATATTCACAAAAATGCCCTTCATAACTCTGCTTCGATCCTGTAATTAATATCTTTATCAGATTATTTATTTATTTATTTTAATAAATGCAAGCTTCATTTGATATTAACGGTTGGTTTTTGTGTTTTAAAAATATGTAAAATAAAAATTGATTTTTATTTTTTAGAATCATATTTTATATTTTTCAATTCTTTTAATATATTGATTTTTAAAAAATATATTATTTCGATGTATTTTTAAAAAATAATCATTATCAAAATATCAAACACGTAATAAAACAATTTAAATTAATTAATATACCTTTGATTTGAGATCTCCAACATTATACAATCATTTATATATACATATGGAAGCTAGATGAGTTAGAAGTTGCTATCCATGCCAAAATTATCACATATTGCCTTATTTGGTAAACCAACTTATCTTATTCACTCCGGATTTATTTATTATGATTAATATAATGTGATTTTAATAATTTTACATGATAGGTTAAAATAAAATAAAAATATTTAAATATATTTTAAATTAAAAACATAATGCATCCATCACCCAGCACTCATAGTTTAATATGCAATGAGAATGAAATATGAGAAGGGATAGGCTGGTCCAGAGCTTGGAGGACTGGATAGTAATAAGAGGCTATTGTAAGGGTTACTCTGACAAAGAGGAAGAGGTCTATTGGGTCGTGTGGTCTGGTGGCAGACAAAAGTGCTGAAATCCACTCACGTGGTCGTATCTTTGTAACAAAAAAAGAGAGTGTTTTTTAAATGAAATTCAGAAAAAAACCTTATTCGAGGAAAATTATAAGATAATTACGCGCGCGTGGGTTGCGTTCTGGATGGGTGAGATTTGCGTTTCTCGGGGCCAGGAAGTTCAAAGATCGTGCAGGGATTTGATTGGCTCAAAAGTATTTAAAGTCAACAATCTACTGCCTCCTTTGACCTTTGTACTCTATTTAATTTATATATATATATATATATATTTTTTTTTTGGGTCTCAGGTTAGGAACCACCGTGATATGACATTGCAATTCTGGCCAAAAGATGTTTTCAAGTTATATCCCGTCCGCTGGAAAATTGGAATTTAAAAATTATCATCGGAGGAAACCACTGCTTCCGTGGTTGCAAAACATTCTTAATTTTGAGGTCGGGTATTTAAAAAAAATACAAATACGAGTAATTTTGATAAGTTTTTTTAATAAGATTAATTCAAAATATAGGTTAAAAATTAATACAAATATTTAATTATACAAACAGATAATTATCAATATAAATAAATATTAACAACAACTAAAATAGAAACTAGAAAAAATGAGATAAATTAAAATTATAATTAAAATATGTTATTCCAAAAAAATAAAATATTTATCGAATTGTATATATTTAATCTATTTATTAAAATCAATAAAAATTAACACACAAGTGAAATTTATTAAATAAAAAGAAATATTATGTGGTTTTTATCATGTCAGGAATGTTGCATAAAAATAAACATATTTTATTTTTATAAATAAAATTAATGCGTGAAACAAAAAAATATAAATTAATCAAAATAATATCTTAAAAAATAAATACAAAAATTATTGTTTTTTTAAGAAAAAAAATATTTTTTACTAAAAAAACTGCAAAACTCATGGTCTAAATTATGTGACCAATATAAGCCAATAGAAAAATATTGAAGATAACCACAAAACTATTTTAAAAAAATATATATTATAATGATAAAATCATAAAAGAAACAAGTTAAAAAAAATTCAATATGTGTTGATTTTTTAAACTTATAATCTGTGTCATGAGATCGAAAACACCACAAATAAAAAGAATTCACGAAGCTCAATCTCCACCAAATAAAATAATGAGATGTAAAACCGAGAAAAAAATCAATTACACAAAAATCTAAAAATACTTATGCTCCAGATAATTTTTCAATGATAAATGAACCGTTGCAAAATAATTTTTAAATGATAAAGAAATTTTTAATTAAATTGTCCCAATACAAATGCCTCTATTTTTTCACTTGAAATAATAACTTAAATGTAAATGTGTTCTACAGTGAATCTAAAATTTCCCAGGTACCAAAAAGAAATTTTACCATCGTCTGAATAGCGCAGCCATCTCTTGAAGCAGCCGCCGTTGAAAATTACCGATGTCCTTCTTTCTTTTCTTTTTCTTTTTTTTCCAAAAAGAATTGTCGACAGCTTCAAAAATCAAATTGAAACCGGCCAAAAAGAAGTTGAGAATTACGGCAACTACTGATTGGCCCTTCGAAACGAAAAATTTGACAGACGAATACGACCGGCCTTTACTTTATGCTAGGAATAGTGTAGCAGTGGGGTTCTCGCCACCACATGTTGCTGAAGTTAGGCGTGGACACTGACACTAAACCACTCCTTGATATTTTCACCTCCCAGCTACCGAAGAAAATTATCTACACCTAGCAAATCCCCTTTCTTTCTTTTATTTTGTTTTTGTCTGAGAAGGGTATAGCAATAGCTAGTGGCTCGTAGGCTTTGCTGTGGATCGCGGCGTGGTGATCCAGAGTAGCTTTGCATCTACCACGGCGCATGGCCAACTCTTGAAGTTAGGTTTAAAACAATGGGAAAAAGTTCCTAGAAGTGTGCTTCAGCTAGTCATTTATATGAAGGTATTACAATTGTCATACAATACCAGCAACTTCAACCTTTTGACGTAGCACTGACCAGCCCGAAACAATTTCACCGGCCATCCACTCATGTAACCAAAAAAAAAATGAAAAGAGGAGAATGGGAGGTGCTAATAAATCTGCGATCTTGCATCTGAACCATACACGCAAGGAATTGACATGCAGAAGCATGAATCTTAGTGGATGACGATCCTAGATTTTTTTCTTGAAACTAAACTGCAGTCGTAGATCTAATGTCATGTCAATCTGAGTTCATGTAAATACAGTATAGCTTTTCATTGTTCATTACACTTTTCATACATTCATCTAATCCTAAATGCCGAATCCATCCAAAAACTAACAGTCGTAATTTACAAACCACCCAGTGCAAAAGAACAACAACAATATGCAGCCTACAACAAACAAGTAGAAGAGAATATGCGTAAGAAACTGAAACATAGTTTGCTGACGCTACACAGAAAACAGGACCGACCATTTGCTTTTAACTTGGAGGTGAATTGTTTACATGTACTCCCTTCAACAACCGTGTAGATATCTGCAGATCCATTTCATAAATAGCAACCAAAGTATTGACAAGGATAAGGGGGCACGAACAAAGAGAAACCTGTTTCCATGTTTTGCATGACTTCATTCCTTCACCTCTGAACTTCTCCAGAGGAACCGCATAAATGATAAGTTGACCCTTCAAACCAAGTAAGACCAAATTAAAAAATGAACCAGGGGGCACTCTGCTGTCCAGTTGTGAGACAAAGAACTGACACCATCGGCAGCCCACTAAAGCTGGCAAGCTCTTAATTGAAACAACAAATAAACCTCCATCTCAAAGAGCATTAACAAAACTAATTGAAGTTGTGGTCAAATATTACTTCCTGTAACATTAAAAAAACAGAGTGCAAATGAGTGTATATAAAAATCGTGTCAGCAGCAAGAACTAGAGTCATTCCACCAAAAGCATGAGTAAAGTAAATGTTTTTCCCCTCGTATTTGGTTCCACGTTCTATGTGAAACAACCAACTAAATAGCAAATTGGTGTGTGGTTTTGACTAGGGGGTAGCAAGCGATGTTGAAAATAAATCCAGATTATATCAATCATCTCATCGGAAATAAGAGCAATAAAATCATCCGCTAACTGCACATTTAAGTCATTTTACAAGAAACAAACCTGGTCACATATGGGGCAGGTGTCACTCCTTTCCATCCACTCTAGGATGCAGGAAAGGTGAAAATGATGTTCGCAGTTTGTCATGTGTTTTGGATTCTCCAAGTCATATTCTGCATGTGGAAGCAGACAACGCTGACTAATTACTTTAGGATAGCTACACATATTTAAGGCATGACCTTGATTATACTTCTACCTATCCAGAAACACTATAAAATAATAAAATGGAAATAGCATTTTCTCCTAAGAAATGGCACCACCGCACCTTCAAGGCATATGGGACAGGCATCTTCTTCTTCTGTTGCAGATGCAACATTTTCGTGTAATTTTGTCACTTCTGACTTCCTTGGAGATAAAAGCAATGAACCAGGTTGAGCTTTGCAGTCCAATTCATCAAGATCTTCACATGTTGCCAACGTTCCAAAACTACTGCGACTGATTGTTTCTTGAACAGATTCAGAATCCGGTGACTGTGGACATCCCAAAATCACATCATACGGCAGAGGTGCAGGAGGGGGGCGGAAAGTATCAGGAGTTGATGTATTCAAATGCAATTCGACCAGGAGACCTGCAGTGAATGCAGAGGCTGCGCTGTTGTGAGATGTTAAGGATCCATGCTCTTCCAAAGCTGGTGGACACTGCACAAGGGTGTTTTAAATTTCAAGATGATATTTTGTTAGCCTAAAGAACCCATTGGGTCCATTTCAAGAGCATTCCACTTGAAAGTGGAAGTAATGTTAGGCTGCTACGTCGTTGTGAAATGGTGTGTAAAAGAATGGAGAACAAAAACCCTGGGTGTTTCTAAGATTATTTTATCATGGCAACTTACATCATCTCACTGAAAGAATCTCAAAAATAAAACTCCTCAAACCTCTAATCCCCCCCCCCCCCCCCCTCTTCATTGATGGTCATATAGAAATATATTGGCTATCATTCCATCAATAAATCATTCATGAAAAATGATGGAGCAAATTTGAAGAGCATCACGATTTTTCTCTTTATCTGCTGTCAGACAAGGAACAGTGCAGGAATTCGAAAGCTGCAGTTAGAGACATGTTTTGAGCTTATATTCAAGGCTAAAGCAACAGAGCTATACCATGCTTTGTCTTCTATAGGTGCAATGCTGACCCTAAAATTCTCCCCTTATCACAAAACATAATTAAAAGGTGTCTTCTCCTTTTCCAGTCCAAGTAAAGTTGATTCTCAGCCCATGTTTAAGACCCTCAAGGGCATCCTAGGACTGACTCTTGCTAGTTCCAAATCCTACACGCCATTCGGGAATCAATGACAGCTAAATCCAACTCCCAATTTTCCCAACGCTCAACATCCACTTCAGTACTCTCAAGACACCATAAGCATACGACATTAGAATCAACCACTATCTACCAGAACATTAGAAAAAATATAAACATTGAAGAAAACAAACACGACAGGCAGACACAAATATATACTTTGAGAGAACGAAGATATTAATAATTATACTAACATAGTAATACACGGGCGTCCCGTGTAAATGAGGTTTCCTTGAAGAACAACAGCAACCTCCCATTCCCTGCAATTTTATTACTTTAATTCAACCAATGGTTGTAGCATACCTTCCTGTTATTTCCATCAAGTGAACAGTATAGTTAAAACGTGTCACGTACATGACCTTAAGAACCAAAAATTCACAACACAACATCATGCTTCGAATTCAGAAACCAAATGGGCAAAGAGAGAAAACAAACCCTAATTTGAAAGGCTTGCCGGTAATAGCATGGAGAGAAAGAAAACAGTAATCTAAACAGTCACTCAGAAGGCTGGCAGAGCAGGAAGAATATATCAGACGAGGAAGAGGTTGATGAGAAGGGTGAAGCTTACTGCAGAGAGATGCGGGAGCAAAATTCGATTCGGTGGGAAGAAAAGGAAAGGAGAGGGAGGAGAGGAGCTGATGAGTGCAGTGATTTTGTAATTTCGCCTTTGTTGCTTTATACTTTGTTCTGTTGTTGCTTTCCACTCATTTATCCCTTTGAGTCTGGCTCTGAGTCGACTCGAGTCTTTTAGCTAATTAGTTAATGGGCATCTCAGCAAAGATTATTGCCACTTGATCATTATTAAATTGTGAAGCGTACATGAAAGTAGATGGGTTTGGTCTATTCTCCGATCTATTTTATTTTATTTTGGTTTAACCTTACAAAAGATTGTATTATTTTATTAATTTTCACATCGCAACGATAAATCGATTGTTCTCCAATCTCATCTTGAACACGTCATTTGCGTACTGCTATGCAACGCTCTGGGTGCTCAACCTTTTTTTTTCCTGCCGTGCTGGAAGGAGAAAGAAATTAAAGTCATGGCTGTGCATCTCGTAAGCATACAATTCACGAGGAGGACATTGTATCTCGCAAGCTTGATGAACAACGAGAGCGCATCCAAACTCTCGTCAGGGAGTCATCTAATTCTGAATAGTTTTGCATGGAGCGTCGTTGCTGTCAACTCGCCCAATTTTGCTATTTCCTCGGGCCTTTTTTCTCTGTTTCGATGAAAATAGAAAAATATGACAGGAGGCTATGCACGTTCTAAGCATATAATAATAATAATAGTAATAGTAATAATTGTAATAGTAATAATAATCATCTCATATTTGCTATAATATAATTTTATATTCGAGTCTTGTGATGATTAATATAATAAATATTAAAAACTTACATAGTTACTAACTTCAAAACTCGTGGAATTGATCAAGATACACAAGCTAGTTTAAAAATTCATCTGGATAAAAATAAACAATATGCTTATAGCATGTCATCTTTTCATATAGAAGAGCTCCCACTGCATCAGGGTATTGGGTCGAATGCTTGATAACCCATAATCCAATATGTTAGAAACTGGATGCTTATTTGGAGGTGTTGTTTATATTGTTTTTTCAAATATTTTTTATTTAAAATATATTAAAATAATATATTTTTTTATTTTTAAAAATTATTTTTGATATAATCACATGGAAACGATTTAAAAACACTCAATTTTTTTTTAAATTTTTTTTCTTGAAACACAGTGTCAAATATGACATAAAATTAAATAATTAGAACATAGCAAGTTGTATAAGGAAAAAACCCTAAATGCATAATTAAAGTAAATAGCTTATGTTTTATTCTTTATTTCTCTGATTTGAATAATTTGTTTTAAAAAATGAAAGGGTTACTCTCATATAATGGTATTTTTGTGATGACAGCAACCCGGTATAATAAAATAGAGAGTACATATACTCGATCAATACAAAAGCAAGTATAGCACTCTAATTAAATAATTGTCGGGATCAAATAACGGATGAAAAATATCACTTTCTATATTTTAGTTATCTTCTGGTAAATTGTTGGAGTAAAAGTGGTTTTCAGTAGAAGGAAATAACAAGTCTTCCCATGCCCAAAGTATCTTTCTTTTCCTAGCTCCGAAATACACCTTTCTTTTTTATTAAAAAAATAAAAAAATTATTATTTTAAACGAAACTGAGTAAACTAATAATCAAGTTAATTGGGATAATTTGATAATCTACTAAATATAAAATAAAATTTGATTGATGAACGCATCACACGTGTAAATCATCTTGTTCTATTCAAGCTATGCATGCAACAACTTACCATTGCTAAAAGACCACGACCTGGTGTTAGCAGCTTCTTTTTTTTATCCTCTCTTTAGTTATTTTTCATGTTCAGCCCTTTTAAAAAATAATAAATAACTTTTTATTTTATTTTATTTGAAATAGTTTATAAAATTATAAATAAATTCATCAGTTATTTATTTAAAATTTATCAGGTTGATCTTTGTTTTTTTTAATACACTTGAAAACAAAATTAGTAAGATATTTTTTCCATTTTATTTTATTTTTTCAATTATTTTCTATAATACTATTAAATATAAAATACAATTTATTTTCCAGGAATTTACTTTCCATGTAATCATTTTTTTACGGAAAAAAACCTCGTTTTTATTAGCAATAGTACTCATCAATGATACCTAACTAATCAAAATGGATGAATCATGGAAGAGCTAGGTCTATTTGCAAGTGCACTAAACTATATTTAGATGAACTACTCAACCAACCAGGCCTTTTATTTTTCCTTGGCGGGTAGATAATGGCTAGGTCCTGAAAAAAACGACATCGTGGAGATTAAAACCTCGTCAATTTTTTCTTTGATTTTATAACACCCCCATAGGGTTTTGATCGAGATTCTTCACCTAAGAAGGATATTTTTTAAATATAGAAAATAATATTTTTTATCTCCCTGAATCAATTTAAATTAGTCTACCGTGGCTTACAAGATTATAGAAATAAATTATAAATTACAATTTTAAATCTATATAATATTAAATGATAAAATTAAAAATAAATCAGTTAAAACAAACGGAAAAAAACTCGAGTAAATTCAGGTCAAGAAGGTGTTTAGTAATGTAGTTGCAGTTAATTTTTAAAGTCTTTTTAATTAGAAATGTATTAAAGATATTTTTAATATTAATATATTAAAATTATTTAAAAATATTTACATAAAGAAAAAGATTAATTTTTATTTTTAGAAATCACTTTTTAAGTTATCCCCGAACATTACCCGTGAACTACTTTGCCATGCCAGTTAATTAAAACCTGGAAAATCGTGCGTGACAGCAAGAGGGAAAAGGTGAAGTCCCTGTTTGGCATTGTGGTGCGATCTGCGATTGCCAGATCGCACCACAATTTTGGTGTTTGGTTTGTACCAAATACAGGTACATGGTATGGGACCCACACCATTTTTCCACCCAAATCGCCGTTCCAAAAAAAGCATGTATGAGGTGCTTTTTTATCTGTGATTCGTGTTTTGTGTAATGACGATTGTAGAAAATATTACCGTTGAAAAATAAACCCTACCCCTCTCGTCAGGAATTGCATGCAGAGAACTTTCACGTCTCTCTCTCTCTCTGCCATGCAGGACAACCATGGAAGCCGAGAGCTTCCAACGCTGTCTCCGGCCACTATAGGCCACCATTTACGATGAAACCACCACAGGAAGAACCACCTAGGCCTCCTCTACCTGTCGGTATCCTCCGTTGAAGCTCTCATCGTGGTCGGTGAACAGTACCGCCACCTTCCAACGCTGTCTCCGGCCACCACAGGCCATCATTTCAGACGCCACCACCACAGGAAGAACCACCTCGGCCTCCTCTACCCGTAGGTATCCTCCGTTGAAGCTCTCGTCGTGGTCGGTCGAAAGCACTGTGCACGGGTGCGCTGCACTGTCGCGCGAAGAAGACGCACAGTGCAGCGCGCCGTTTTAATCCTTTTCTTTGTTATTGCAGCTGGACTTGGGCTGGGCTGCACTCGGCCCAGCCTAAGTCCAGCAAAGTTGGGCTTAGGCCCAATTTGGTTGGGCTGCCCTCGGCCCAACCATTTTTTTAAATATATATTTAAAAAAATATGTAGATACAGATCAGTCCTAATGGAAGGGAAATATTTGTTCGTGATGAAATTACAAGCCATTTGATGGTAGAATAAAAAATAATATTTGTTTTTTCATGAATTATTAATTACATTATATTATTATAATTATTCAATTTATAATATTTAAAAAAATTATATACATATAAATATATACCCTTTAAAGTAATTTCACAAGTTAAAAGCAATATGAAAAGCTTGGTAACCAAACACCCAAAACTGCTTTTTTTTCAACCTCCAACTCAACCACAGTTTTAACCAAACACTTCACTGTTTATTTTGAACCACAGTAAAAGTGTTTTTTTTGAAACTGCTTTTTTTCAACCTCAATCACAAAAGCAAAAGTAATGACAAACACACCCGAAGTTACATTAAGACTACGGTGTGGCCGAGTGCATCGAATTTTATTTTGATTTTATACGCAAACCACCGGACTCCCCAGACAAATACTTTTAGAAGAATTTCGAAGTCCATCTTTGGACCACCTCCGCGCTGCCTCTCCATGATATGGAATCATGGACGGCGGGGCCCAGCTAGCCGACAAGGGTCTTCGTGAATTTTAAACATTGTGGTGGATTCCTCCGAATGTCACCGGTTAATACGCTGCAGTGTTGTTACTGGCTTACGTGGACATGCACCCTTCCCCCGTTAATTTCTATTGCTTTAATTATTGTCATGCGAGTCATGGACTCGAATTTATACTTTAACGATTAAACAAAATAAAATATTTATTTTTGTCTTTTCATTTCAGATATTATCTCCTCCGTGTTTTTTATTAATGGAACCGAATCCCCTTTTACAGTGCGAGGAAACTTTATTATTAGAAATTATATTTTATAGTATATATAAATAAATAAAATCTTAATTATTTCATGTAAATTATATATTTTTATTCGAACTAGAAATATATTATACAGATTATAAACTATTTATTATCATGTCAAGCTCTTTAAAGATGAGTCTAGCATGTTATTAGCATATTTCAATGCATTTTCAATTAAATTAAAATTTAAAAAATTACATAATTATCTGGAAACATGAATTTCTTCCGATTTTTGAGAGTTTTCTTCCGATTTCCCCTGGACATGTAATTATTTTTTGCCGTCATGTTATTATAAAAAGATAAATTCATGGCATTATTTCGGATATTATTAGTGACTCGACGGACATTTCGGCCATTCAAGGCCCTCGGCTCCAGGAAGGTCTTCCAGCCACACAACCTGTAAATCTCGCCGACATCATCATTACCTGTAAACAACCTGCACCTTGTATCTGCTACTAATTCACTAGAAGACAAAACCCCCAAAGTCTGCGCTCGTGATCCCTGAACGACGACACCAGCTTCTCTCAAAGGTTCTTCGCTCAGCATTTACGAGAAGATTGCAGGGGGGGGAAGCGACACCTCATTGATATTATAATCGATCAGTTTATGTGTAAATTATTTCTAATTTTCTATGTGCATTTTCACTGTGTACGCACATATTTCCAAATTAACCATTTTTTCAATTATATTTTTCAATTAAAATTAATTATATATATTAATTTTTATTTTAGTCTTTATTTTTTTATTTTTGATTTTTTTTAGTTTCTTTAATTTTTTGGTATGTATATTTTAAATATTTTAATTTTATCATCCAATTAAAATTGGTTGTATATACTATTTTTTATTTTAGCTCTTCTTTTTTCAATTTTTGTTTTTTTTTATCAAAATCACACTGCAATTTCCTTTTAAAATCTTTTATTTGTTTCGGTTTCAAGATCTTTATTTATTTCAATTTTGATTTTTGATTGAAATTAATTATAGATTTTTTTTTTTATTTCATCTCTTATTCTATAATTTTTTTATTTGGTATTAATTTCTTTTATTTTTCCAGCCTCTCTTTGACAATGTTTATTTTTTACCCATATTTATGCACCTATATTTTTAGTTTTTGTTTTTAATTTTTACCATTTTATTTTTTATTGGGACTTTATTTTTATTTGGTTCAATCCTGAAATTTTTATTTATATTATTGATCATTTTAAAATTAATATTTTTTTTATCTTTTTTTCAGGTTAGATGATTTTATGATTTCATTGTTTTACACAATAATAACGATAATTTTAGTGATTTTTTTTTTATCAAAATATTTTTTATTTATTTTACGGGGCATTTTAATTATTTTATTTTCTCGGTTAAAAATATTTATAATAATTTTAGCTATTATAGCCATGATAATAACGATAATGTATGGATGATTTTTCAATTTTTTTTTCTTTTTATAGATAGAAAATTAACAATTATTTTTATTATTTGATCATTACAGGTGTTTTCACAATTTATATCTTGTTTGTTGTGTTAAATTTAAATTGGATTATAAAATAAATTAATCCCAATACAGTGAATTCAATAATTTAAAGATTTGAATCTTCTTATTTTTTTAATGATGAAGATAATTTTATGATATTGATTTCATTGAAACTTATTAAATAGATAAATTCATATAGATTTAAAATTCATATATTTTAAAAAAAACTTATATTTCATAAAAATTCTGCATAAATTTATTACTTTGCTAAAATTTATATTATAATAAAAAAAATCTAACGCAAACTATATTTTTTAAAATTAAAAAAATACAGTTCTAGGTTTCTGATCGCGACAACACACAGATAGGTGGCTAAGTGACTTGTATATATATAAAATACGAAATTGGTCGTGCAAATTATATGAATGTATTGCTATTAACCTCGACTATTAAAATCAAGCAAAACAGCAGATTAGATGCTTGAAAGGTAATCCCTACCGTCCATTTTCAAACGTCAGTTACCATTCCCGCCATTTCCTTCTCCAATAAACCAAATCATGCCACCAAAAACAACAACCCATTTCACCAAACCTCTCTCACTTCTCCTCTCTACTCGGCCCAGATCATTGACAACCGTTCCCGAGTCAACCCACTCAACCGGTCCTCACCCAGCCCACTCTTTCTGCTCCAGAGCCCTAAACTTCTCTGCCAAAATGGGTTTTCTTCGTGAAGGAAAACAAGTACATTCACATGCTATAAAGTTGGGATTTTGTAATGTATTGTCCTTGCAAAATCAGATTTTGAATGTTTATATAAAATGCAAGGACTTTAATTATGCGCACAGATTGTTTGACGAAATGCATGTGAAAAATGTGGTCACATGGAATACTGTAATTTGCGGGCTTGTAGAATGCAGGGGCAGTGATTACAAGTCAAGTGTCTACACGTGTTTTTGTTATTTTAGGAAAATGCTGCTCGATAAGGTAGGCTTTGATGCTATAACTCTTAATGGGTCGCTTCGCGCATGTCTCGGGTTAAATGATGTCGACATTGGTAGAGAATTGCATTGCTTTATAGTGAAATTGGGTTTTGCAGTGAATAGTTTTGTCAGCAGTGCCCTTGTTGATATGTATGGGAAATGTGGACTAGTCAAGGAAGCGAGGCGTGCTTTTGACGAAGTATACTGTAGAGATTTGGTGTTATGGAATGTGATGCTGTCTTGCTATGCTATGAATTGCTTAGCTGAAGAGGCTTCTGGTTTCTTTAAGTTAATGCAAGAGGAGAATTTCATGACGGATGGTTTTACATTTTCTAGTATGCTCAATTCATGTGGAACTATGGGAGCTTGTGACTTAGGAAGACAGATCCACGGTCTTGCTATCAAACTGTCTTTTGATTTAGATGTATTGGTGGCTAGTGGCCTTGTTGATATGTACGCAAAGAGTGAAAATATAGATGATGCTCGCAAGGCTTTTGATGGGATGGCTGCTAGAAATTTAGTCTCATGGAATACTATGGTTGTGGGTTATGGTCGCCTTGGAGATGGGGAGGAAGCTATGAAACTTCTCATGGGAATGCTTCAAGAAGATATAAGACCTGACGAAATTACTCTGACTAGCATTATTAGATCATGCAGCTGTGCATCGACCTATTGTGAAATTATGCAAGTCAATGCTCATGTACTTAAAAATGGTCTCCATGCCTGTTTATCAATTGCAAATGCTTTAATAAATGCATACTCCAAGGGTGGTAGCATTGCAATGGCACTTCAATGTTTTAGCACAGTTCTAGAGCCTGATCTTGTTACTTGGACTTCACTTATTGGTGCATATGCATTCCACAGTCTTCCAAAAAATAGTATCGATACTTTTGAGGAGATGTTAGTTGATGGTATATGGCCAGATCAAATTGTCTTTCTGGAAGTCCTTTCTGCCTGTAGCCATGCAGGGCTAGTAAATGAGGGGCTTCATTACTTTAGTTTAATGAAAGATTATCATATTTTGCCAGGTTTAGAACACTATACTTGTCTCATTGACCTTCTTGGCAGAGCCGGTCTCTTGGATGAGGCTTTTAATATTTTGAATTCAATGTCAATTGAGTTTAGCCCAGACACCTTGGGAGCATTTATCGGGGCATGTAAAATCCATGGAGACGTAAAATTAGCTAAATGGGCTGCAGAAAAGCTTTTTGAAATGCAGCCAAACAAGCCTGTAAATTATACTCTCATGTCTAGCATCTTTGCTTCTGAAGGTCACTGGCATGATGTGGCAAGAATACACAAACTGATGAGGGATAGGTGTGGTCATAGGGTTCCAGGTTGTAGCTGGATGGAATATGCTGGCACCATGGATGAAGTTCCTGTCAAACTTTAATCGGTGCATGGTATGTTAGGAAATCCTCCATGGGTAATACAGGAACAATACTTTCATTCCAAGTACATGTTCATGCACGACAATGTTCGGGATGAATGTGAAGTATAGCTCCCCTCTCTGATCTGATGCCTTGGCCTGAAGCAATCTTCCCGACTGGTGGTGAGTGTTTATCAGTTTGGTTCTTGTCTTGAGGTATGCCTATTTGCAAATGTGATGACCATTCATTTTATATTTTTGTTGTTTCTCACAAGAAATTCTCAGAAGATGTTTTGATTGCAAGGTTAACCCCCATTATCTTACTGGGCCTATCTGGGCGAGACATTCCAAGTGTAAAGGGCAAGTTAAATTGCAACCATGTTAAGCTCGGGGGATCAAGCTTTTTGCTCACTCAAAACTCATTGAACAAGTGGCTCAACTAAAATCTGATAGCACAATGTATCTTTTAAGTCATTTGGATAATTTTCATAATGCAAGTATCAAATCATCCTTGCTAGAAATGCCTTCCACGTGTCTTTTTCTGTGTTGCTGACATTAGAATATGTTAGGTAATAGAGATCTACTATAGAAACACCAACCGCCTTCTAACACTAAAAGTTAGTTGGATTCTGATTGAATTGTCACATCCTAAGCAACAAGTCAAATTGACACTCATCCATTTTTTGATTTGTTGTGAAAAAGGTGTTGATGGAAAGATACCCTTTAAACTATCAATCTTCCACAAACCGCAGAACCCTGTCATTTTCCACTGCCACTTCATTACTTATTACTGCTCATTTCTCTGACAATCTCCTCCCTAACTGCACGGACCAGTTGATTGACTTCTAATCAAAGGGTTGGGAGTTTCTGCATTTAAGTTTCATAAAAAGTTTGTTGTCTTCTTGAGACAAATCCAATGGAAGAAGCATTACAATAGGCAATGGTAAATTTTTTAAATTTTAATTATTTTTATTATATTTAGTGTTTTGAACGAAAGAGATATCTTAAAGGTAAAATGTCTTTTCTTCAATTAAAAAATCATTTCTACATATCAAGCATACAAAGCTAAAATAAAAAAGAGCCATTGAAATTATATTATTGGAGAATAACAATAATAAAAACACAACAACAACAAAGAGAAATAGAGGGTGGCACTGAAGAGAAAAACAAAGCATACATAGAGCTTAAACAAAGCAACGACAATAACCTGCACTTCTACAACATCTTTCTTCATGTTTTTGTGCTCCACCTCTACAATACATCCACGAGACCTAACCCCTTTTCTCCTGTTTTTTTTAAGCCCATAATCTTCATGTTCTCTATCTTTTTTAATTTTGAAATTGAGATTGAGATGAAGAGGACACGGGAGGGGTGAGTTTATATTATAGTAATTATTATATTATAATAATAGTTATTAATTATAATAATAATTAATAATAATAATATAATACTAATTATTATTATTATATATTAATTATTATTAATTATAATTATAGTAATAATAGTTAGCATAAAAAAGTGGGGGTATTAATTTGATTGAATTATTTATAATGGAATGTATTTTAATTAATTATGTTTGAACTTATTGGTTATTTATTAATGTATTCATTTTGTTTTTTTTAAGTTTTTCCAACACTCAAAGATAGTAAATAGCATAAATTAACTTTAAATACAACAACCATAAAAAGTCATATAAATTACTTGAAAAACATATAAGTATCTTAAGTTTCAAATATTGCAGGTTTTTTTAATTATATTTATATTTATTTATTTTTAATTTAAATATAATTAAAAAAATAATTTTATTATTGAAGGGTTTTTCAAAAGAAATGATTTAATTATATAACTTATTTCTATTAATTATATAATTAAAATATATACAAAAAAATAAATTTTATTTTAAATAAAAAAATAGCTCTCTAAAATAACTTCTACTATTAGAATACACATCAATAAAAAAATATACATACACTATTTAAAAAATTATTTTATATATTTGATTCTCTAAAACGATTTTTTCTATTAAATTTGCTCTTATGATATAAATGTTGTTTCTATGGCGGTTGAGCTCCACCTCTGTGGTGCATTTGTGTGGTACGAATTCTGCGCATGCAAATGATCTGGAAAGATTCTCCTCGAACTGCAATCAATAATCTAGCCAATTTTCTTCAGGGGATGCTTGTTTCTGTATTTAAAAAAAATCATTTTTTTTATTTTAAATTTATATATTTAGTATTTTCAGGTTATTTTGATTTGATAATATTAAAAATAATATTTAAAAAATAAAAAAATATTTTAATATATTTTTAAGAAAAAAACATTTTAAAAATAATCTCAATCTAAAATCCTAAACAGTCACTAAAGCTGCAAGCCATTTTAATTTTAATTTCCGAACATAATACAAAATGAATTGCCTGAAAGGAGTTTTTTTCCCTCACGGTCTTGAGCTCTCTTTGCAACGGCTGTCATTTTTTTTTATTTTTTTTTTTGATCTGGGAGGGTTTGGTAGAATATAATCGAATTAATGTTTCTGTCATAAGAGTTATCATGCACTGTTTCCGTGTTAGTGTGTGAAATTGGCTTGAGAAACAACGAAGGTAGATAATCCAGATGATTTCTTGCTTGTCAGTAACAGAAATTGTGATTTTTATGAATTTCATTGTCCTAGGATCTGTGGGGCTTGACGAAGTGATGAGTGTCCCCCTTGATCAACCACTCAGCTTCTGTTTTTGAAGTAGTTTGCAAGAATTCTTGTTCAACTAACCGTTATATTCTATTTTCTGGTGTGAACCTACTGTGATATGGACAAGGAAAGAATCAGAAACTACCATCCATTACAACTTGCGGACAAAATGAATAGAGCACGGACCCTCAAAACACTCCTGGAAACTGACACGCGTCAATTGAGTGTAACATCACAGCCCTTCTCTGTCACTGTGCAACTTGTCCAGGAACGAGCCCTGACAAGGCACTAAAAGAGAAATATATGTTACGGTGTCTTGATGAGTGAAATGAACGCCACTAGCTGCTACCAAGTTCTGGAATTTGACCCAGGACACAACCAAGCAATAAGATAAGCTTTTCCAAGTGGGATTTTCGTTGTTCAAAGAGAGGAAACTGCCCACACGTCCAGCTACATACCCTTTCATGATTTAACATCCTTCTCTATCTTTCAGTGCTGATTACGTCAATAACCGAAACATGATTTTGTTTCCTTGTGGAATATGAACCAATCTTTGCTGTCCTGTGATATTTCACTATTGCCAAATTTTCAAGCTGAACTGAACCTTTCCGAGTAGATCCTTGCCATCCCCTCTGCTTTTCTGAACAAGTCAAAATATAATGGCAGCATTTTAATCTTGTTCAGCTATTCATCCTGGTGTTTTGACTTGTAAATTGGTTTACTTTTCTGCTTCTGCTCTCCTTTTTTAATCTATCAAGAGACTCCACTGCTAGATTACAGGTTCTTCTGACCCTGTCAATTGTATTTATCATTTATTATTATTATTGACTCCTACCAGCCCCTGGTTCACTATGATAATATAACACTCATGTGTTGCCATCAAATGTTCAATGCCGTACTCATCAGAGTTTAGAATCTATCCAGTTTAGTGTCTAAAATAAACTATTCAAAATTTCACGCCTCCCTTGACCTCACACTCGTTATTAGAGTTGCAGTTTTTTTTCCTCTTCTAGATTATTTGATTTTTTTAATTAACTTATTAAAAAAAGAAGAAGAGAAGGCTTTGGAGTTGAGAAAAATAAAAATAAAAATAAAAATAAAAATACAGCTGTCCTTAATACTAATCATTTTTAATAATCAAATTGAAACCTCGATGCTCAAGCTTGATTGTAGCTGGTGCCAGTTACCATTGATAGCTTCAGCGGCTCACGTTAGCCACACCCACCTTTGAAAAATCGAAGTCTTCCCTTCCTTTTCTTCTTTTTTTATGAACACAACTACCGCCCGCCATTTTTACCCCCGTCCCGTCTCTCTAAACAATGAAAAGCCCATACTCTCTCTACTCTCGCCGGACCCGAGCCTCAGGCGCAGGGTCCACACCGGAACGTGTTCCATACTCCCCTTCACCATCCTCCTACTCGAGCGCCTCCACCGTGAAGAAACGGAACCCGTTGTCGGTGGCTGCGAAATCAATGGCCGGAGTATTTGTTGCTTGTTTCACGCCTCCTGAGCCTGAGCCGAACAACTCAAAGGACTTTGGTTACTCTGAAGAGTTAAGAGCTCCCTCTGGTAAATTTCTTGTTTGTTTTGTTGACTTTTTAACTGTTTTGCGGCGAGGCTTTTGCTGAGAGAAGACAATAAACTTGAGGTGTGGTTCTTGATAAGACAGTTTTTATTGAAGACTTTTCTTTCCGGGGTGGGCTATAAAATGCGATTACAATATTGCCTTGTTTTTAATTTATCTTCTGTGCAAACAAATCCTGGCTTAATGTCGTGTTGGAAGCAAGGGATCAGATCCTTGAATAATTTTCTTTTACCACAAATTTTTGTTTGGATAGGAATGAGAAATTATTGAATGTGCATGGTTTATCAAAGGTCGCTTCTTGTCTAATTATGGTTGGCTATGGCAACATTTGATTATAAATAAATTTCTTGAGATCTTAACGATGTGTTTGGTACTCTAGTTTGGTGATTTTCCCTTCCCTCTTTTAAGGCATTACCTGTTCTATATACCAATTTGATTTACTCTGTTATCTATCGATTTTATGGTAAAAATTGTGCTGAACCTCAACGTGTTATTATGACAATAACAAATTAAATAAGCAGATCTGGTATTACTCCAAAGCAACAGAAACTAGGGGTTTCTGGCCAATTTCAAAAATGCGTAATTAATCTATAACAAAAAACAAAAAAAGAACATATATCGGATTTAAAGTTTATTTACTGAACAAATATAACAATCTGTGAGACCACGCTTTAGTTTCAAAGCATTGAAGCATGCTTGAAGTACCTGGTGATTTTTTTTTCTCTTTCTATATGAAATGAATTTGTAGAGTTACGTGAACTACTCAAATTTGTTCCTTTCAGTTGCATCCAATAGTTCTGGAGGCAATGAAAGAAGACGAAGTTCAAATAGAGGTATATATAGCAGTCCATCAAGTTCAGTCAATGGGAGAGAACCTGGGAGTGTAAATTTTACCATCGAGGAAATCCATGCAGCCACAAGGAACTTCTCTCCTACATTCAAGATTGGACAAGGTGGTTTTGGGACAGTATACAAGGGGAGACTCAAAGATGGAACTGTTGTTGCCATCAAACGTGCCAAGAAGGTTGGTGAAAGTTGCAGTTTATTTTTCTGCTTCAGTGAATGTGAGTGTTCAGAGTTTTCACAGATTGCTTTGTTGTCTGTGTCTGCAGAGTGTATATGATAAGCATTTAGGTGTAGAATTTCAAAGTGAGATTCAAACACTGGCACGGGTGGAGCATTTAAATCTAGTAAAGTTCTATGGATATTTGGAGCATGGAGATGAAAGAATTGTTCTTGTGGAGTATGTTGCCAATGGAACTCTTAGAGAGCACTTGGATTGTGAGTTCTTCACAACCTCTCTTTGTGTGCGTGCGTGTCTGCGTGCACACCCATATGTGTTGGATGTGGCAGATTAAGATATATGTTTGCAAATGTGGGAATTTTGTTAATTCATGAATGACATCGATGCAGGTATTCATGGGAATTTTATTGACCTTGCTGTGCGCCTAGATATTGCAATTGATGTGGCTCATGCAATCACTTATCTTCACATGTACACAGGTTTTCTTTTAATTGCAACCAACCTTATTTTACTTGTATCAAAGTTCTAGCTTCTGCTATTTCTCTGACACTTGCAGAAAAAGCTTGAGATATCTTATTGGATCATTGTGGCTTTCCATGCAGATCACCCAATTATTCACAGGGACATAAAGTCCTCCAACATCCTCCTCACAGAAAACTTTCGAGCCAAGGTAGCTGACTTTGGTTTTGCTAGACTGGCAGCCGATACGGATTCAGGTGCCACTCATGTGTCTACCCAAGTTAAAGGAACTGCTGGCTACTTGGACCCAGAATATTTGAGGACTTATCAATTGACTGAGAAGAGTGATGTTTATTCATTCGGTGTATTGCTGGTTGAACTAGTGACAGGTAGACGCCCTATTGAAGCAAAAAGGGAAATCAAAGAGCGTATAACTACAAGATGGGTACAATACTCTTCCCCTCTGTTTGTTCACTCAATACAAGTCCTGCTAAATAGTAATTATGTCATGTAAAACTACAAAATCCCAGCTCTATAGCTATCCAGTGCTAGCAATATCTGGCGGATGCCACCTTAGAATTCCTCCAGAGTCTAAAAAGCAATCCCAGCCCTCCATCTAATCTTACATTTTATTGGAACTGTGTACCAAGAGAATGGATGCAGTCAATAATAGATCTGTTCTGATTTGAGTCAGTTTCTGCGCAGGCAATGAAGAAGTTTGGGGAAGGTAATGCCAATTTAATATTGGACCCGAAACTAGAATGTACTGCTGCAAATAACTTGGCCCTGGAAAAGATTCTTGAACTGGCCTTGCAGTGTTTGGCCCCTCACAGACAGATCCGGCCAAGCATGAGAAAATGTGCTGAGATTCTTTGGAGTATCCGTAAGGATTACAAGGAACAATCAGCCTCAGATTTTCGTTCACTTTCTTCTAAATCACAGGGGAGAATTTCTGTAATAACAGAAGAATAAACAAATAGCTGCGTAGTATTGCAGAAATCAACCCGACACCAGAAATGATAATGTAAAGAGAGAAAAGCCAACCAGGTTGCTTTTTAAGTCGAACAAGTGGTTTTTGGGAGTAATTGTGCAGGGTGGTCCGAGTAGAATGGATTGATAGCTTTCCATAGAGCAATTGCCAAGATGGCACAATATTGCTCAATAAGACTTCATTGCTTTCAAGATCATAGGAGGTGTTCCTTGTGAAGTAATGAATGCATATAGGAAATTCGTTTTAAGGTGACGAAGTGCCTTTGCTTCCACCTGATTTTGTGCTCACTGTTTCTTCATCTTTTTGGTCACAATTATTTTCCCATGTTCATATTGTTTCCATTGATTGCGCAACAATTCTAAACAGAGTGGGGTTTGTGTTTTTTCTGTATTGTCGCAGACAAATATTTCTTCGAGACAACCCCCCTATCTAGAATGTCATTTCGAGAATCCCATGTCAGATGAATGTTGTTGAGAGCATGAACATTGTAAACTATGTGATTAATACTGTATATCGATTGGCTTGCAATATTGACACCATTTTTAGAGAAATTACATGCAAACATTTCCTCTCGTGATTTCCATCTGCATGCAAACTGTTTGACTTGGAAACTGGATGTCTGGTTCAATCTCTCTCCTGCATTTCGTTTATTCAGATTGCAATAAGCTGCCGCCACTTCTCTAGGTGAGTTTTTTGATGACGACTCGTATGGATGATTTTTTGAAAGAAGAAAGCATAAAATAAGAAAAGTATATGTTGACAATGCACATAGAAATTAGAAGATAAAAAGGCTTTCTTTTATCACACGTTTGATAGAATGAGATCTGAGGTGACGAAAGAGGGAAGAACGTTGTGCCTAGACTGAAGCGGGGGGAGTTTGAACACCCGCCGGTCGTCTATCGTGCGAGTTGTTCTCTATTCGCACAACTGAATTTACCATTTCTAAATGACAGGCTTCCGTCACGATGAGTTGAAATTATTGAGTCCCATCTATCCACTTGCTCATTTATGTCAAGGTACGATATTTTCATTCCATTTAATGAACAATAACTTCTTTGTCCGTGGGCGAGAGAATTTGTTTCAAAATACATTTGAAAAAAAAAATTCACTTTTACTTTTCATTTTAAATTATATATATATATATATATATATATATTATTTTAATATGCTGATGTTAAAAATAATTTTTTAAAATAAAAAAATTATTATTTTAATATATTTATAAATAAAAAATACTTTAAAAATCATCATCCAAAAATATAATCCGGCTTCCATATGCATGTATGTATGTTCTTCATTTTCCAGTCTGTCAACAGTTCAGATTTTTCTGGCATCCAACTACCTCTCATCATTGTAATTTAAGATCGGATTTGCAAGTAGTAAAGAGCGAAGAATAGTCAAATATGTATTTCTATGATGAACAAGTTAAATTTAATTAATATGAAAAGTGTATCCAATAACCGATATAATCTTACAAGACTGATAAATCAAGAAATTCATCGTCAATGGTGGAGGATCTATTCCCCCTAAATCTTTTCAACACTTCTTTTCCTAATTCCCTAACCTGTCGAACCTACCTTTGTTTGTACACACAGAGATGTAAAAGGAAAAAAATCCTGGCGAAAAAGGGTTCATATTTATGAGAAGAAGAATTGGCAAACACGGATTTTGTTGATGTAGTGGGGCGCATGTTTTACTCCTGTAAAAGCTGCTTTAGCAAATGCAATCGATGAGGTCTTGTTCAACATGGACAGGCTACATTTTCTCATATGTACTGGTGATGGCTTATTTCCTTTCAGGAGCGGAGAGCTAAATTCTGCAAAAATCTCTCCTCCTCCCTCTAACTATGGTTCAGCTCTTGAAAATGAATCCTGCCGCGTCAACCCATAGTTTCCATCTGGGGTTGTTTGATTTTCGTTATTTATAATGTCTTCTTTTGAACAAAGGAACAGGAAGGAAGATGTATATATGGTGACATGCCACAGACTGCAAACCATTTTACACGCCAAACATCAGAGAAAGAGTTATAAATAACCAACCAGTTATAACTTATAAGCAATTAATAAAACCAAATTATATTTGCCAAGGAATTTCATAGTACCTGTGCCATATCCAGTAGCTTTCACTGCTTTCCAGCTTCCAGCTTATTGCTGCCATGGCCAGGGCAGAAAATCCTGCTAGCACAAAACCCCACCGGAATCTTCTCAAAAGCGTTTTGACTAAATTACTGAGCTGGACTCCAATGTTTTCCCACCTATATAATAAAAGACAAGCTCGGTTTACTGTAAATTAAAACTACATTTATTTTGGTCTAAACAGCTTCATGGAATGCATGCATCCTCCAGTATGGAGCAGGCTTATTGAAATCGTTCCGTTTCGGCCGAAATGGCCGAAACGTTTCGTACCGGGTGAAAAAACGAGACAAAACGACGTCGTTTTTGTCTCGTTTTAAATACTGGCCGGTACTAAAAATACCGGCCGAAACACCCCGGAATTACTCCGGATGTGCCGTTTCGGTCGGTGAAAAATAAATATTCGACGTCGTTTTTGTCTCGTTTTAAATACTGGCCGGTACTAAAAATACCGGCCAAATACCGGCCGAAACACCCCGGAATTACTCCGGATGTGCCGTTTCGGTCGGTGAAAAATAAATATTCCCGCCTCTCCCCATTTACACTTCCCGCCCACCATTATATATATATATATATATATATATATATATATATACACTATTATATAATAATATATATTATCCTTATCCAGCCCACTTTTATAATATATATATATATATATATATATATATTAATGTTTAGAAGATATATTGAAAATGCAAAAATTAAAAATAAAAAAAATAAAAAATATATATTATAAAAAATAAAATTGTGTCAACTTTTATTTTATAAAAAATAAAAAATATATTTACTTTTTTCACTTAAAAGTTTTTTCACATATATAATTAATTAATTATATATAAACAGTACAACCCCGAAACGGCACACCGAAATGCTCCGAAACCGAAACATTTCGTACCAATAGAAAAAACGAAATGGCAACCGAAACGGTATTGACAACCTTGGTATGGAGTGTAAATATACTTTTATCTGCAATTTGTTTTGTAACCAAAAGAAACGAGAATTTCTGATGGAAAAAAAGGCAAATATGAGCACAGATTGAGACTCAAGCACACGAGCCTTTTTAAAATCTTAATTTTAATACATTGACATGTAGGCAAAAAAAAGAAGCACAGATTGAGACTCAAGCACACGAGCCTTTTTAAAATCTTAATTTTAATACATTGACATGTAGGCAAAAAAAAGAAGCACAGAATGAGACTCAAGCACACGAGCCTTTTTAAAATCTTAATTTTAATACATTGACGTCAATGTAGGCAAAAAAAAGAAGCACAGATTGAGACTCAAGCACACGAGCCTCGTCAATGTATGCATTTATCACAGCTCAAAGTTTGTTATATATCACATTTGAGCTTGGTATTAAATCTCCACTGGTGGTCTCAAAAAGATGCTTACCTAGTGGGCACATTAAAACAGAATCCCCTTGAAAAGGAAAGTGATCTTAAGCTGGTGGAGAATTCTACCAACCATCCAATGAGAAGACCAAGTCCCCCAATTGCCATCACAAGAATAATATTAGAAGACCTGCAGAGTTTAATCAGCCTTACATGCTTAAATTCCCACTGTACCCTGCTAAAGGCATCAGACAAACTAAAACCATACCTGGTTGCCTTAGTTATCGCCATTAGGGCTGTGAGGATGGCAACAACTGTGTGAATCACTCGTTTAGAGACTTCATCAACGGTGGTTAAGTATACAAACGTGCTCACCACCGCCATGAAAGACAGCCAAAAGTCCATGAACTGAAACATTCCAGTTGATGAGTCAACAACATCTTAAGCCAGTAAACCTAAGATCTCACATTTCCTAAAATAAAGAAATTGATAGACAATAATATAAAGTCATGCAAGAATGAAGGCATTTGAGTTGGAGAGAGATTCAAAACTGCTGAATGTTGTATAACTCTATTTGCTAAATTAATACAAACACATTCCTTTGAATGATCTGAAAAAGGGGAAATAAAATTTTGTTTCTAAATATCTCCCTAAAGTTCCGCAAATTGCTTCAAGGCTGTTTTATTGTGTTTCTCATGTCAAAAATAAATCCTAGGAGCACTTTGTTCTAAGTTACTTTTTGTGGCATTATTACAGTATAATATATAAGCAAATCATCTTTCAAGGTCTATCGGAAATCATATTCTCCATCAATAGTGCATACAAAAGCAAGGAAAATTGAGGCATACCTGCAAGACGCCAAATGATAATGCACACCAGGTGCCTACATCACATGCATGATATAATCCACTTGATATTCCACTACAAGTAAAGATAACCCATTCTGCAAATGCCTGCATTGAGTAAAAAAAAAGGTCATTTTGGTAATGTTAACCTAAAAAATGGGGATCAAAGGTTCAGCTTCTCCAATCAGAAGAAATCAACTCCAAAGCTGAATGTTGGGTTGGTATAGTTATGAGCACTATCCCTGATATCTACCAATGGCACATCCTTGAGATCATGAATCATCACTCACCTCTTCTTGTTGGTCGCAAGGCAAATCAATCTTACACTTTTATTAAAAAAGCCAATTACAGTAAAAGGTTGGGCTGTTTGGCAAGTGTTTCGCCATGACAGCAGTAAGAGTTAATGCTTGCTTTCAAAATTTAAAAAATAGCCAATCTAATACAAATTTTATTATAGCATTACCTTCTGCCTAAGAGCCCAATATGCGGGAAGTATGGCTGCAGCATTTGATCCAATTAGAGCAATCGACTGCCATATGTGACCTACATAAGTTTAAAACTACCTGAATAGGGAGGCTATTGTATTGAATGATAATAACTCCTGGCCTTCATTTCACATGCAAAGTGGAATTCTTAAAAGAAAAAAAAGTGAAAGAAAAGGTGCAAAGCGTATCTCTCTCCTATTTAATCTCACAAACTCAAGTCAAAGAGCCATTGCTGGCCTCCTGCAACTTCCAACTGGCTAATTCATACAGAGGTCTGTACTTCATAAATCCAAGTTTGTTAGATGTGACCAATGCTTTTCTCAGAAAGCTTCCTGAAGTATCTTTCACAGCCCAGCAAAAAGAAAAGAAATTACATAGATCTCAGTCAAATGGTGACAGTTTGACCATGATTTCAAACTTCCTGTTCTAAGATTTCCAGTTTTCTGAAAGCCTTACAAATATTTTTCTTTTAAAGCAACCATTTGCATGCCTGAGAAGTTACATAGGCAGTGAGCAATTTTTCAAAGCTCTGCTTACTTCCATTGCAACAAAGCATAGAGTAAGAACAACAAGATAGGAATTCCAGAAGTATTGGAAGCAAAGAATTATCAGGCATGAATATGCAAGGAAGGATGTCTTGTAGTAAAAAAATAAAAATAATGCTAAAGTTATATCCCCTCTGAAGTGTCCTAGGAGAATTTGGAGAGAGTCCAGCCTTTCAGCATTTTTTGCATGAAGTGATGACTGACAAGACTCTAACCTACTCTCTGTGGCTGCAAGCTCTAAGAGTTTTGCCATTCACAAGGTAATGACCCCTACAAGGATATGTTTAAAACCAAAATAAAAATGTGTACCTTGATGTGATACAATCTCGATGCTACAATCAAAGCCCCCATGCGTTCGATCACAGGAGCAGAAGCTGAGAAATAAAAAAACAAAGTTATTATAAAATAGGGAAGTGGATAAGTGTCATGCTTTGGAATTGCTGAACATAAAACCTGTATGAAACCAATCCACTGGCATCCAGAGCTACTTTGCATGACCCATGAGAGGAGCATTTTTTGGGGCATCTCTCAACAGAAACTGACATGACAGTCTGATCATTTGAAGGGTTGATGGTGGTATTTGAAGACCTTAATCCAAAAGTCCAAGTTCCTTCCTTGACATATAGAATGTAAAAATCAATCTTTTCTTCAGTTGAATTATACGACATGAAAAACATGGAACCGTCACTGCTTCTTGTTCTGTTTGCATAATAATAATCCCAACTGTCAACAGATGGCAACCCACCATATCTAGCATATATTTCATAGTTTATCTTAGTGTCTGAAGTCATCCGGATGTGGATATTCCCTCCAGCTGCACCACGAGGAATGTTCAAGAGAAAATACGTCCAAGAATTATCTGTTTCATTGCTGTATGAAGAATTGCTTGAAAGGGGTTCGAGAGGAAAATTAGCTGAATCTGGGGACACCTTTCCGCTGAGGGGCATATAATAGGATTCAAAAGGGGTGGAGTCTCTCCTGATAACTGTCTGCAAGAATGAGTCTTGACTTGTAAATGAAAAAAGAAAATGCCCGGATAACTTCAATCAAGCATTAATAAAACAAAAAGGTGCTGTGTAAAACAAGATAACTACAAACTTCTTCTTGAAGCAGTAAAATTGATATTAATAGCACATTCCACAATCAATAAGTCAATTCATAACTATTGTGAAGTACAGAAGAGTGCTTCCAACACAATATCTCCATAACAAAATCTTGACCTATTTTGTTAGACACAATTGCTAACAAATACTTTCATCAACACCATCATCCTTTGAGTGTGTGTGGGAGAGAGGGGAGCCCAGATTGTATATCATGCCATTCTATGGTTTATGAATTCAAATTTATACAGCTCAGACAGGTAAAGATATGGAAATTCATGGTTGCCATGCACCCACTAACCAAATTTAAATGTAAGCAAAAATAAATATAATTTATTTTCTATGTTAAAGATTGAATTCTCTATTCCATTAAAATTCTAGCTTTCTTTCAATATTTTATGTGGTTTCAAGCATCATGCCTGTTTCTTTGCTATCATAGGAGCATGATATGCATAGCCGCTGCATCCATACAAACCCCACTATCAGTGTCACCAATATAAACAAATCCAAGAATCTGATTCAGATAATTCTAAAGTAAATCATATAACTAGATCTGCATGTCATAATATATTCATGATCAAGATTCAAAGAATACATGTTCCTGGAACAGTTTACCTGAAGCATGTATTTTTCTGAAGAGCAATTCAATCCAGCCTTCCCCACTGGACAGTTAAGCACTTGCCATGTGATGGAATAGCAAACTTGCATGTTAGTATTCTGAATCCCTCCAACTTCTTTCGAAATATTTGTGGGTAAAATAGTAACAAACCATCGACCAACCTTCGGTGTACGAATGATAAGAGGAGCTCTACTTATGTCACCAGAATAATCATACAGTGTCATTGAAGGCATTGCACCATGCCGAGCGAAATAAAATAAGTTAGCAATACTAGCATTACCAGTGCTATTTGTTGCTGGGGAAGCAGTAAAACTAACATTTGTTGCCACAATTTTTAATTGTTCTGCTATTCCCAACACCTCCAATGCATAGACTTTTGGCTCACCTTCTCCATGGCAATAACTTCCAAAAATTTTGCATGAAAGCACATTTTGTATTGTCTGTAAGTTAGCACCAGAAACAATTTCTGTCGGATAAGCTTGAAAACATGAAAAAGTGTCAATTGTCTGGTTGCAATACTGTCCCCACATTGTTGATGTTGCACATCCTTCCACACTGATGTTGGCACTAAAGGAGTAAGAAGGGTTGCGGATAATCTGCAATGCCAGATGAATTATAATAAATTCAATATTCAAATAATAGCAGTATTTATCTTTGTCCCAGTGTGAACCCTCTGATGAAGAGGGGCGGAAGGTACTGGAAAAGGAAAGAACTGGTATGAAAAAGGCTATTGAAACAAACCAGTAAGACACTAAGACAGCCACAAAGACATGCTGTTATTAACAAAAACCAATTAAACATGACTATAAAGAGGAGAATGAATTCTGTCTGTCCAGAATATCAAATTCATTATTTTAGGGACTTCTAAATCTGCTACTATAAACACCTGTATCAGAAATTTCTGAAACTTTTTTATTCTCCCTTAAATTGGAAAAACGAAGCTGTGTTCATCATCCTGCTATTACAAATGAAAAATTAACTTTAACCTATCAAAGTGATTTCAAAATTAAATTTTTATATTTGTCCAAACTTTTCCCCTGGTGAACAGAAGCAGCTATTTCACTAAGGCTAGTGCTCCTATTGATCAACCATATTCCTTTAAGCTGATGCAACATGCTGACTAGCTTCCTAAGATTAAGAAGATCACTGAAACAATAGAATTTGATCAAAATTCAAAAGAGACATCACGAGGAATGCCTACTAATACAGCTAGTTTAAATGAGCTGTACCATTTTTGATTGTGACCTTGTAGGTCCGATGCCATTAAAAAGACCTAGATACCAAACTCCTGGAGATATCTGCATAACAAAATTATGAGTTAAACCCTGCTCGCTGACATGAAGGGAACAGAGCATATGTGAAATAATTCACACCTACCACAATTAGGAAAAGATTGCTGGCATACCTGCTCATTTGTGAGTGTCACTGTTATATTTCTCTCCAATGGATAGCACCGCACATCCTGAGGATTTTGAATTTTTTGAAATGATCCATTTGAGAAGGATCCTGTCGCCAAAAACAGTGACAGAGACTTCAGTCATTCCTTCATTTGATTCAAACAATGAGACTGAATAAAGAAGAAATCTTCACCCATCCTGACCAGAAGCAGAAATAAAGACTACAGAAAAAAGACTATCAGAGAAAAAAGTGACAGGTTCTAGCATTTCATGTACAACACTGTTGTGAAGAATTCAGCGGGCAGGAATAAAATAGTCAGGTGTTTTCATTGGGACAACTGAAAAAAGAGTTCAGCTATTAAAAAAAGGTATATAACACATTTGATCATTCTATCTTCTTTCTTCTTTTGGAAAAAAAGAGCTTTATGAGGAGGATAAACTAAAAAATTCGATCTGTTTCTCTCTTTTACCTAGTTCTATAAGAGAACTGTTTAAGACATCTGGAAGAGGAGGACTGCCATCTCTGATGCAGATGAGTGGCAGTGTGCTCTTAGGAACCTTTGATATGCTTTTAGAATCCTGTGAAAAAATTGAACCATGAGCTAATGAGAAATCAAAGACTTGTGATGAGCAGAATTAACAATCAACATCAGCAATTGCATCGATATTTATAGGCAATTTGCACAGAACAAGTCCACCATCCATGCAAGCCAATTAAAGAATAGCAATTCAAATGAAGGCATCAAAAGTAGCCATCCGAAAAATGCACAGCTCACTTCCTTCTCTTGCAAAATTCAAAAAACCGATAAGATTCACAAAAAGAAAAAAGATAAGATAAAATATACTCACAAGGTCTACATCCGACTGCACTGTTATGGACACGGAAGAGAACCACGCCGGCAAATCAACTGGAACAAGGCACAGCACGGGAAAAGCTAAGATTAAAATATCTTCTAACCAGCATCATTCAAAATCCAAGAAGCTGATAAGATTGAAAAAAAGATTGAATTGAGGTTTGAAAGAGCCATCCCCCATTCGATTAATTTTAAATCTTAATGTTGAGGTCCCTAAATTATAACACACTGATTAAGAGAAATTACATACGGAGATATGAAAATCGTAGCTTTAATAAAAACAATAATCACGCAGAAGAAAAGAATAACTGAGCTCACTTTCATGGGCTCGAATGAATTACACTAATCAGGATCAATTTGAATCATACAGTAATCAATATAATGAATTCCATTCCTGATCTCAAGATTAATGAAAACAATAAGCAATCAAACAAGAGCCGAGCTTTAATAAAAATTAACAACTAGCAAACACATAAAATAAAAACAGCAATCATCTTTCAACAACTGGAACCAAATTCTTAATTCAGACCTTTAGAGACGATCAGCCAATCATATAACAGTCAGCAAAACTAATCCATTAAAAAAAAAAAAAAGACTCGCCCAATCAAATACTTAGAAGGGTCAGTTCATATTAACTTACGGACCTCGTATGTAACGCAAATCAAACGGCCTGACATTAGTTGTTGGGTAACTAAAACTGGAAACAGCGAATGTATTGTACGGACCCAATTGGTTTGCTGAATGAGAGCAGCAAACAAGAAGAGAAAAGAACACGAAAAGACGTGACAGGATCGTATAATAACACGAAGAGAAGCAGAACAGAATCGAATTCTCTGCCATTTTTTTAGTGCAGAAAAAGATGGTGATAATGAGAGATGAGAGATGATGTGATTAATTAACTAGGGGATTAATGTAATAAATTAGAATTTGTTTAATGTGTGTAGGTTCATTTATTTCTTTGTTTGGCGTAAGGAGACGAGTTCTTAGTAGTTGACTTGTGTTTTATGTAGGTTTGTTTGCGGGAGAGTGAACCAAATGATGGAGTGTTTTAAGCACGCGCCACTTGCCTGGGGGTCAGGACCAAGGACAGAGGAGGACGGTTCGTAAGGTAGAATCTTTGATTCCAAAATGGAAACAGCATTACGTTAAGTTAAACGTTGATTATTTCATGAGCTATACCCTTTGCTGAGCATTTTTTCTTAAATTTATTTTTAAAGAATCTTTTACATTAAGTGTGTGGATTTCCTGTTTACCAAAAAAGATAAATATAAGCAAGAAGAGAGGATGGCTATATATATATATATATATATATATATATATATATATATATATATATATATATATATAGCCATCCTCTCTTCTTGCTTCTAGTTGTAAAATCATAGACTTATCCTCTCTTCTTGCTTCTAGTTGTAAAATTATAGACTTAATCTTTTAGAGTTATATATATATATATAACTCTAAAAGATTAAGTCTATGATTTTACAACTAGAAGTTGTAATAAATTATCATTAAATTCTTAGAGCAAAAATATTTATTTTTAGGTTATATGTGAGAAATAATAAGAATAAATTGAAAAAGAGAGTAGATTATGACACTCTTTTATAGATTTTTCTGGAAATATTTATAATCTCATTTGTTTCTTTTTCTTCTTCATATCCAAGTGAGAGAAAATTTCTTAATATTGATCGTAAATATCTCTTTATATGACATTAATAATTGATGAGAGTATCATGTGTGTATAGAAGATGACTCTATATTAATCTATACACGATGTTAATATTGATAAGATCATCCCTTATAATTAACATTAATATTAATTGATATATAAACAACCTTTTTAAATACCTTTTGTATATATGTATATAGAGAGATGATGACCCTAGATTCTCATCCAAGGCACTCATATCTCGACGAATTCTTGGCTTAAAAGAACGATGATTTAGATCAAATAATTATTACTGAAATGGATCCAGGGCAATAACTCACCTTAGTAAGTGTCATTTCCTACCCCAAAGACATCTTATTTAATTCTTATACAACTTTTATCATGATTTTTTTTGCTTTTTTTCAATAACCTCTAAAGATTTGCAATCATGATTTCTTTGCCTTTCAGGTATGATGATATAAAGTACCTAGAGGTTTCTTAGTTTCCTGTCATTGTAGCCATTTCTTATTGGATTGGGATCTTGAAGACTAAGTATTATATACTAATGATAATGTTGATATGGTGAAGAAGATGTCTCCTAATTATAGTGTTTATATATTAAGATAATGTTTATCACCATAAAAAGTTGTTAAAAGGTGATACACCAAGGGTGTGTGCCAATTATAATCGATTAACAACACATCTGACCAATAGCATTGGCCTTCAATATTGATAAAGAAAGTCATCATTAGGGTCATCCTTAAAGAGTTTATCATCATCTAAGTCATTACATTTCTAAAGAGGATATTAATGGAGTTGTCATCATCCACGAACACCCTATGAACCTTGAAGAGTTTATTAATATGTTAATCATTAAAAAGAGAGAACTATTATTTGCATAAGCCTTGTTTAGGTGTGTGAATTCCATAAACATTCTTCATTTTTTGGTGTTTTTTCCATCATCACTACAGTAAGTAGCTAGTTTGGATACATGACATAACATATAAAACCAATAGTTCATAATTTATCCATTTTTTGTTAACTAGGACCATGAATATGAGCAAGGTGTCTTCATGAGGCCAAATCACCCTTTCTCTTCAAATTGAAAATGATAAGATTGTGCTAAGGAATATGTTGTCCAACCATAATGAGGACCTATTTCTTATAGTTTCTTTTATTTATGGTGGTTTCCTTGCTTGCTAAGGTGTTTTTTAATATCACATTGATCGTTAAGAGAGCTTGGTTAGGTAAATTATGTTTTTTTTTTATCTTGGTTTATGTGAGCACTCTTATTGACAAACTATTTCATATATCCTTTAATTATTAATCTTTCATTCTTTTTCCTTAGAGCGAAGCAATCCTCGGTGTCTTGACCTTGAAATGCTTGAACAAGTTGAGTGGGGGTTTGCATATGGTTAATAAGTTATTAAAAATCTAAAGGAGTTTGGGAGGTAGATGTGTTAGTTATTGCTGACAATTTTGTACCATTCCATATCCCTTAAGTTTCTTGAATGTTAATCATTTATGACAATTTGGAAATTTTAAAAGCTCATTATAAAAAAATCAATGAATGACTTTTGATATTTGTTACATGGACAATGCCAATTGATGATACTCTAAAAATTCAAAACATAAAGGAATTATTTTTCACTATGTTTAGATTATGGATGATCTTATGTTTATATCAATCTTCTATTTTCCGTAACTAAGTATCCTATAAAACAATCTTTTTATGAATTTTATGACTCTTCAATAAATAAGTCAATAACTTTATTAAAAGGAGTTGTAGTAAATTAGCATTAAACTTTAAAAACAAAAGTGTTTGTTATTAGGTTAAATATGATAAATACCAAGAATAAATTGTAAGAGAATAAATATTATGAACCTCTTTTCTATGTGTTCAACGAATATTTATAACATTAAATGTTTTTTTTTGTTTTTTGAGGGGTCATAGGTCTTTTTCTTCTTCATATCTAAATGGAAAAGAAAGTTTGACAATCAACATTAAATATTAAATGTAAATATCTTCTTATATGATATTATTTATTGATGGGAGTATCACATACCTATATGAAATGTCTCTATATCAATTTGTAGAAGATATTAAGATTGATAGGATTATCCTTTATAATCATTATCGATACTAATTAATATATAGATAAATTTGTAAGTGTCTTTTGTATATATAAGATATAGGAAGATGATGACCTTATATTCCAGTATAAGATGCTCATAAATGAAGGAACCATTTGCTAAAAATAATTAATCTTGGCATCTTGGGTCTAGCACTTGATCAATCTTAAAATAGTAGTCATACATCTTGCTAGACCTATAAACTCTTGGATCTGACATATAGCCACTCCCTAGGAGTTAGGTTTGGGGAGATGTTAGCCCATAAAAATTTGAGTCTAGCATATAGCCGAACCTAAAAGGGTAAGGTTTGATGTCTTGCTAAACTCATAGGAGTTTAAGCCTAGCTTATAGTTAAGCCTTAAAAGGTAAGGTCTGGCATGTCATCAAACCCTTTTATTATGGGCTTTGGCCTCTATTGAATTTCTATAATAATTTTTTTTCCTAGTCCCTTCTAATCATAAGCTTTATGATCAAAGATTTTTTAGTGTAAAATATGTTGATCTATCACATTGTAATGTCAAAAACAATGTTTATAAATTAAAAACAAAGTTCACGAATAATTTCTTATATGGTCTTTCAAACCATGAAGTACGAGTGGGATTCTTGTGATTTATGATTTAGAGTCAATAAAAATATTTAATGTTATAAAATTGCACTTTCATATAAAACACTAATAATTTTGATTTGCAAAATACATGTACAACAAATATTAACACACTAGTCAATTTACCTGTGCTTCTTCTCATGTCAAATAATTTTTAAAAAAATATATAAAAATATGTTAAGCTATGTTATTAATACTAGTTTAATGGTTCAATCTCGAAATCCTATAATTTATCTCTTTGTCTAACTCGAGTCTCAAACTAAAACACATAGGAGTTAGTTGAAGCTAACTTAAATGATTGCATGATGATTGGTAAAAATATGACTTAACTTTTAAAAAAACACTAAGATGATAACTTTTTTCACATAACATTTAAGATAATAACATATTAGATTGATCCAAGTCCCTAAGCAAACCATGTCATGGAGTTCATTGAGTTTAATAATTTATTTTTTAAGTATATGATCACATAATTAAACATCAATCTAAGTATTAAAAACTTGTTTATGATAGTGTTAAACCTAAAGAAAGCAAAAAAAAAAATGACTTACATTTTGTTTTTCAACCAGTCCAATATCAAATGATAAAGTCAGGAAAAAACAATTAATAGATTAGAAACCAAAACAGCATACTTGACCCATGGATTAATTCATCAAACCTATAAACCAAGTTATTGGAGTTAGCTCGCCAAAATTATGAACCAGATTATGAATTACAATAAGATTATAGTTTTTTTACAAAACTATTTTTAATTAAATATATGATAAAAAAAACTTATCACAAAATAAAATATCAACCTAATACTAAGATGATGTGAAAAATTAAGTGATAAATAAATAAAATATTTAACATCGCAACACAAGTAATTTACCTTGTTTTGTTCAATGAATTTCTTTATCAAAAATAATGGGAAAAAAGCTTAAAATATGTAAAAAAAAAATGCACATATAAAATTTATTGAATAAATACAAAAAAATACAAGGCTACACATATAAGAAATATTATAAAAAATCAGTATTTATTTAAGAAAAAATAATATTTGCAATTTTTTTTAAAAAAACCACTAATGGATCTTATCTCTCTCTTTAAAAACTAAACACACCCAATATAATTGAAAAATCATCATAAACTAATTAAAACATAAAACCAAAATTTATTTCAAAAAAATATATAAACTAATGCATTATTTTTTTTGAAAAAATTAAAATGTTTAAAAAAAAATCAGGTAGGGACTAGTATTTGGCCTTATCAAATAAAAAGATGTGTGTGACCCTATATATTTTTTAAAGTTTATTAGGCCGGAGGACGTGTCACCCACATGTATCGGGAGAAAAATTATGGCGTCACTTGTATCAATGGACAATGCGTCGTTTGTTCATTCTTAAAATTTGGCTGCTATTGTAGCTTAAAAAATAGGGTTCTTTGTTTTCTCCTAAAAAACTCATTTTCAACTTATTTTTTATGTCAAACATCTAGAAACACCCTAAAATATGAAATCCAAATGATAAAATAACATTCCTAGCCTAGATATGATTTTTTAGGTGTTTTCATGGAAGAAAAAAACATTTAATCTTAACTTTTTTTTATCATATGAAACCATTTGGCACAAAAAATAATTATTTGGTTGTTATATTTCTCATCAACAATATTTTTTTCTCTTAATTAGAATATAATGACATTCTCTTTCTTACACAACAGAAAAATAACTAAAAAATAAAGTTTAATATCAAAATTAAATTATTTAAAATTAAAGTGATTGGTCTTCTAATGGTTTAAAAAATGAGGGAATCAAATGAATTTGTAATAGAAATTTCAAAATGTCACCCATGTTATCTGTTTTTCTCACTTAAATTTATTTTTTCAATTAAATCCTATTTTACAAAAACAAATGTAATAGAGCTATAATCTGATCTAAATAAAAACTCAATCATGGAGAGAAAAAAAAAGGTTTTGAGAGTTAAATTATTTGAAAAAATACATTATTGTAATCAACAATAAAATATAAGAATATAAATAGTATTTTTGTAATTAGTATGATTTACAATAAAATAACATGGAACAACGGTATCTTTAGTATGTATAATTTTTAAAAAATCATGAAAAAAAATATTATTTTTTAAAAAATAAGACTAGCTATGATTTTAGTTAAAAGCAACGACAACCTTTATTTGAAAGTAAAAAAATAATAATTAAAATGGCACTCATTTTGACTTCAAAGCAAAATATATATATATATATATATATATATATATATATATATATATATATATATATATATATATATATATATATATTAATAGAAAACATATGAAATTAGTTGTGTTTTAAAAGACAACTATACTAAACAAGCATTGACTAACTTCTTTACAAATCTGTTTGTTATGATATGTCTTGCAAGTTTCTGTTTAAATTAAAATATATTTATTTTATAAAAATTTAAAATAATTAGGATTTTATTTATTTACCCTACTTGTAAAGAGTACTTAAAAAAAAAGTTGGGTTTAATTTAATGGAAAAAGAGTTTCTATTTTATGGTTACAACTCGATTTGCTAATTTTGCCTGACTCCAACTATAACAAGGAAAAAACAATATTTAAATTCCCAAAAAAAAAAAAAACACAGTTGCCGATAAATCCACCATCCTGCAATAATTAAGTCCGTTATTTTAGAAAAGGAAGAATGTTTGTCCTGCTGCTGCCCCGCAACCATCCGATTGGTCAAAAGAACTCTTCCAAACCAACACGTGTCATTATCAAGCAGCAATCTTAAAACTGTAAGGACTTAGACATGGGACCCACCGAATTTTAGACTTCGAAGCCCTCGCCGTCCCTTTGTCTTGTTCTGTGTCCACACAAAACAACTTTTGAAAACGACAAAAAAACCGCTCAAACAAAACTGATCAGAGACAGAACACGTAAAAAAGATCACAACTTTCAGTTTTAATCCACTGAAAAAATGACTGTCATAGATTTGGTTATGCGAGTCGATTCAATCTGCAAGAAATTCGACAAATACGATGTCGATAAGCAGAAAAACCTTAACGCTGCAGGCGACGATGCTTTCGCTCGCCTATACTCAGTCGTTGAAGCCGACCTTGATGCTGTTCTCCAGGTAAATATCACCTCAGTTTCCCTTTTGTTGATTCTTATTCCCTGTTTGTTTTCTGTGAATTGAAAAGGGAAATAATGGATATTTCTTTCTTTCTTTCGGTAGAAATTAGAGGTGGCGAAGATAGAGAAAAGTAGGGCTACGGCTGTTGCTATGAATGCGGAGATTCGAAGAACGAAGGCTCGATTACTTGAGGAAATCCCTAAATTACAGAGACTCGCTTTTAAACAGGTTTTTTTTTGTAAATTTATTATATCTGGATAGTTATTTGAAATTTTTTTGTTGTTAGAAACAATGGAGATTAATGGGATAATAATAATTTTGGCTGTAGGTGAAAGGGCTATCGAAAGAAGAGCGCGAGGCGAGAAGTGATTTGGTTGCTGCATTAAAAGATAGAATCGAAGCTTCAGCGGATGGAAATATCAGTGCAGCTAAACAAGGTGGAGATTCTGCGCCTTCAGCATCGTATGGAGGAATTAAATTTGGCTCAACTTATGGTAAATGAATGGATTTTTTTGGAGCTGGTTATTGTTTATTCGGGTTTCGTGGATGAGATGATTGTTGTTGAGGTTTTGATGATTTCTTCTTCTTCTTTTCGAATATGGATCAGATGGAAGATTTGATGATGATTATTTTCAGCAAACTGAAGAGTCGGATCAGTTTAGGCAGGAATATGAAATGCGGAGAATGAAACAGGCAAGTGTTTTGTGGTTTCTCTTTGTTCTTACCTGTATCGTGATCGGAAAAGGTCATGATCTCAAATGCACTAAGGTTAATGGAGCAAACTCGAGTGAAGTTATTGATATGACTTCTTGCAGGATCAAGGTTTAGATGTTATAGCAGAAGGTTTGGACGCTCTGAAAAACATGGCCCATGACATGAATGAGGTTCGGTTATGTCCTATACTTCAAATGAACTTCGGATGAATGGTAAATGTTCTGAATATTGTTTATCACTGAAGTTCGAATGCTGTCTGCAGGAGTTGGACAGACAAGTTCCATTGATGGATGAAATTGATGACAAGGTATTTTCCACTTTCCTGTTGGTAGCGTCCTTTGAACTCTACATTAATTTTACTGGAGCAAGTGGGTTTTCTCCCTTGGGCAATTGTAATATACACCTGCTTTTGATCCATTTAAAGAAAATCACTGTTCCTATTGGTGATTTGGTTACTGGAAGTGACATTTTTCTTAGAAGTAATGATCATGACGTTGAACATAAAATGATCATCTAATACTTGAAGATAATGGCAGAAGCTGTGCATAACATTCATTGCAAAATGGTAGTTGTTTTTTGTTTTGATTTTTTAACATGAATTTTTGGTTACATCACATTAAGTTGTAATCCTCTGACATTCTTGCAGGTTGACCGAGCAACCTCTGACCTTAAAACTACTAACGTGAGGCTTAAGGATACTGTAAACAAGGTAAATGCATTGTTGATTTGATAATTCGAAACTGAAAATTATTGCTGTCCCTTCCTCTATTTCAAGTCTACCACTCATTTTTCCACTGTATTTTGATATTAAAACAGATGAGGTCCAGTCGCAACTTTTGCATTGATATCATCCTCTTGGTTATAATCTTAGGCATTGCTTCCTATCTCTACAAGTAAGTCCATTTGGACAGGAAGTACATGGGACCTCCTTATATTGCTTGCCATTTTGTTTTTGAATATCAAATAATAATTTGCTTAAAGAAGCCGATCATATGCTACGTTACTGTTTCAACATGTTTAGTTTAAATAGAATTTAGCTCCGTTAAAAGCTATTCATTGAATCAATTAGTTGCTACTTAACAAATCGTGATTGTTCGAAGTTCAACCTCCTTGCTGTTAACTCCATGATGGATATATATATATTATGTTTGTCAGCATGTGCTAATTCCATACTGCAGTTTATCCAGTGTTATATACAATTTCTTCCGGATTGATGCTTGTCTAGAGGTATTGTCGTTACATGCTTTTCCTACATCTCAATGATGTGGAGAGCATCTGGTTTCCTAGAAGTGAAACTGTAAGGTTTGGATTTATATAATTTGCAGGCAATTTTGGATTTATATAATTTGCAGGCAAAATTATCTTTTCCAACAAGTGTGCTTACCCACAACCCTTCCCCCACAACATAAGACGAAAAAACGAGAGAGAATCAAGGAAAAATCTATCCCATTGTCATCGAAGAACCCAATAATAAATGGTGAAAAGTATCGGCGATTTTCCATAAGATGATTCCATGAATGTGTTGTGATAAGATTGTTTAAAGGTTTTGTCTTGTCTACATGTTACGAGCTTTGAAGCACCGGTATGTTTGTTTTGTGTGGCATGGCATTTTGTGTCCAAAACTGTACGTCTGGGCTAGGCTAGCGATCCATCTTCCTCCAATCAGTGAAAGAAAAAGCAGACTACTTAACCTCTGACTGCTGATGAAGCTTTTGACGATGAAGTTAATTCATTACATATTTTGAGATCTTTGCTTCTCTCTCGCAGTGTGCTGAAGTGAAATGCGGATTCTAGCAACCACTTCCACAACTACTGATCTACTGGCATATACAGCCTTCTGCTGCTACTGGGCCATCTTCGCATGCGTCATTGGGAAAGTGTTTACATCTGTATACCTATTCATTTCTTCATAAACTGTAATTTCCAGCAACATGAAACTGAACCATCCAGACATTTTAATATAATTCCCACTTTTTCAAGGTTTCACCGACTGACTCTCTTTGTATCTGCTTGTCAATTTAAACTCATCTCTCTCTGCTCTCAGGAATTTTACCAATTATTAGTTAGCTTGCGACATGCATCGCTAGATGCTGATAAATTATTTTAGGGTGATCTTGTATCCTTCCTCCCCACTGTTACTAAACATATGAATTGCTAAACCCCATTTTACTAAACATATGAAAAAAACAGCCATTGAAACAGCATTCTTCTATTAGCGTTTATCGAAGAACCAAAAGCTCCTAACTTCTCAAATGGGGCCTTCAGCAGCTTCAACCCTGATGACTCAAAAGTAACTGTTTTTTTTTATCTTCAAATAATTAAAAATAGTACATTTATTTGATTGCCAAATAATCTACAGTGAAATAAAGATGAGCCATCGATGGCAGCCTTTTCTGACACGAGCCGTCCGATTCTGTTTCTACGCTCGCATGAAGAGCGTGCTCTTCCTCTTCATTTCTGGGAGTTTATTCAAAGAATCCAAGCCAAAAGGGATAGGGGGTACGTGTCCTTTTGTCCCCCCACATTTGAAATTAAGTATTTCACAAAATTTGGTCTATAAATAAATAAATCCCTGTCCTCCCAGCTCCCAACATCCCAGACACTCGTGCGTGGACTCAGTTTCTTGGCTCACTCGTTAAATTTCACCGCACAGGTTACTAAGTAATTATCTTATATAAAATTTTAATTTTATAGATAAAATTTTATAATATAATTTATATTATTTTCTAATATATTTTTTTAAATGAAGGTTTTTTAGTTTAAAACTTGCATAGATTCATATTTTTTTATGTTTTATTTTTATCAAATAAAATAGAATGGTAAAATTTGAACTTGTGACCATTAGGTCAACAAGGCTCTAATTTCATATTAAAAAACCAACTTATGTTTATAGACGAGACCCTAAAATATAATTTATATTATTATCTAATAACAGCTAATAATATGTACTATTTTGATTTGCCATTTTATTTTCTTATTGATTTCTATTTTTTAAATTGTGATGGATTACAAGTTACTCGTAATATCCTTTTAAAAAATAAAATAAAAATCAACGATACCTGACATAAAAAAAAATAGGGCCGTTCAGGTCTTGTTGAGTTTTTGTTTTTTTATATATTTAAAAAAAAATATCAAATTTATTTACTATTTAGTTTTAATATAGCTTTTAAATAATATATAAATTATGTCTTGAAAAATTATATATATATATATATGTATATATATATATATATATAATTTGAAAGTAATAAAAATAAATTGTTCATCAAAATTCAATTGAAATCGGGATTTCATATTATCTAAACATGATTTATTATTTTTTCAGCTATTATTCAGTATAAATATTGACATCATTTTCATATTCTTATTAAAAACAATTAACAATCAGAAGATATTTTTGAAAAATGGTAGCAATAATCATAGTTAAAAATATAGTATTAGCTAAGATTAACAACAAATACATTAATAAAAAAAAATCAAAACAATAAGGCTATAAAAACTAGTTATTACCCTACTCGATCTAGTTAGGTATTTTCTATTATCTCACAAAATAAGTAAATCTTGAAATGCATAATAAATAGTAGAAAATCGTAAGGAAAGAAATTACAGGTCTGAAATAGAACAAAGTTGTGGGAAAAAAACTATGGTAGCAGTTGAGTTTTTATTTTATTAACATGGATATCAGGTTAATTTATGTATATTTTAATTGTTTTTTTATAAATTTTAAAATTAATAATTATATAAATTTTTAATAACTATTATACTAGTAATCATATAATTCAAACATGAAATTAGGTGTAATTTTATACTATATGATAATCGACGCCATTATCTTTCCTTTTGTATTATTTTGTCGCCTTCAAGAATCAAATACGATGATTCTCGTTAAAAATCGCTATGATTTTCTCTTTTTATTTGTTTTCTGGCATTTCTTAATCTACCGTAATTAATATAAATTGTTGCGGTCTCTAACAGATAATTAATTTACTGTTTATCACTGCTGTTTTAAAAATATTTGTACAAAAGTTTATGGGAATTTTATTTTTATTTTTAGATTATTTTGATATATTTTTAAATAAAAATATTTTAAAAACAAATATCAATTTCATTTTCAGACAGAACTAAACTGTTTCGTCTATAAAAAACAAGATTAAACATGAACCTTAATTGAATTGTCGAGAAAAAAAATATTGCCTCGTTATGGTCCAGACCCAGAATTTTGAATTTTGTTTTCCTAAGAGGTAATTTTTGTAATTAAAGTTTCCACACAAATTTTGGTCTTTATAAAAAACCTTTATCCCGCTTGGACCAGAGTCTAGACCCACCCCAACCGGGTCGGGTCTCGCAAGTATAAACGACTTTCAAGCCCCACCCATTTTTCCCATGCCAGTACCATCTTTTCATATATAGGTGGCTCGCAATATCAAGTATGCTGGGTTAAATATTTCTTTATAATATTGTTAGACGCGTAAGAGAATTAAGATCCGAGTCATTAATTCAAGTGGGTTAATAAGCTAAGTGAATTTAATGATATGATTATAAAAAACTCAATAATGATTAAAAGATATAAGAAAAATACCTATGTATATCAACTAGAAAAAAAGTAATTTAGATTAAAAATATGATAAGACTGAAATGTCCCTGAATAATTGGACAGCAACCATGATAATTAGTTCGATGGTTTTATCAGAGAAGATTAGAAATATCATAATCTATGAGAAAACATTGGTCCACTTTAGGTTTTCGTTAACTAGCTTAACTGTACACACTATGTTGTAGGTTTTTATTTAAATTAATTGAAATTATTTTTGTAATAAAACCAGGAACAACGCGTGTTTAAAATAAAAATTATTATAAAAAAAACATAGGCAAATATTTTTTTTATTTCAGCAAGTCTTTTCTATAAATAATTTTTATAAAACTATATTTCCAATAAAGTCTAATCATATTTTTTCAAAAGTTCCACTAAAAAGAGGCATGCTTTAATGATTTCTACGCAGCTGATTGTGAAAATAAAAGAACAATTATTTTTAAAAAAATATATGCCTAGCAGTAAAAATATATATTATTAGTAAAAAAAACACCTATTTTATTTTAAAAAAATATTATCATCATATGGTTTTTAAAATATCATTGTGATCATGCTAGTTAAAAAGGATTTTATTTTACGGTTAGAGGGTTACATCCCAATTCAAAGCACCAGAGAAAAAGATGAAGTGATTCTTGGTTCAGCAGAAGATGAAAAGGTATTTTTATGGTTATTTTATATTATTTTTATGTTTTGATATTAAAAATATTTAAAAATAAATAAATAATTAATTATTTTGATATATTTTTACACAAAAAAAAAACTCAATCTACAATTTTCGAGGATTTAAAATATGACAACCATTATTTGTTATATATATATATAAAAAAACATCGTGGATGTAACTTGTCCAACTAAATTAAGGTATTAAGCTCGCAACGTAATGTTAATGTAATTGCTTTCGGAGCAATTTACTAACGAGGCATCATTCGATGTCTCCCATGTTTCCTTAATGGATTTTTATTTATTTATTTTTTAATGAAAACTCGATCGCTTCCGTCATGATAAAAATAAAAGCATATCATCTAATGCGCCACGTCACTCCATATCTAAAAGATCTGCGCAGCTACACCCCACAAGTCGAGTTGAAAAAATATCAAACAAAAACAAAGTTGAGGTTACCAAACACTACCCTTTCGTTGCCAAACCATTGACTTGCACAATCTTTAGGTACACTCGACTCACACCCTACAACTTCTCCTACTGTCATGTTACAGGGAAAACACTAACCTCACACATGGTAATACACAACAACATGTGCAACGAAATTATCACAGAAACTCCTCTACCCAAAAAAACCCGATGCTCTCAAGACAACAAGAATAAAAATGAAACAGCAGCCGCGGCATCTTCGCTTCCCTTGCCCCCCTCCTCTAAACCTTTCACATAAGAGACTTCAGAGACCTCGCTTTCACGGGTTTCCGCATCCGTTTCTTGCCACTGTCTTCCTCTTCGTCGTCGTCATCCTCATCAACATAATCAAACCCTTGATTATTCTCGATTGGTGAATAACTTGAAGACGGTGTCGTATTTGGAATCATGGGACCGATAGCAGTACTATAATCGACATCTTTGGCTTCATTCTTGTTGACGCTATCTCTACCTCCTCTTCTCTTTCCCCACAACGGCCCAAACCCAGAATAATAGTAAAATTCATACGGATTTGAGTTCGATGATGACCCTTTTTTGGCTGACTTGGCCCGACCGCGGCGTGCCCCAGTAATAGAAGTAACCTTATCGGGTTTTTTTGTAGCAGTGCTACCATTATTGTTGTTGTTGATGTTGCTATATGATGATTTGAGAGAAGTCAAGTGATGATGATTGTCGCACACAGGGTGCCCATTTTTTGTGTCGTTCTTGCAATGCCAGCCTTTGCCATCGGTCTTGTTGCATTTCTTGAGCTTGAATTCGCTGTCCGTTCTCATTTCTTCGTAATCACCTAACATTTCTGATCTCTTGTTGCCTTGGTTTTCATAATTATCGTCAGTAATAACCATACGATCGACCTTCATTTTCATCATTCCTTTCTCTTCTGAATCTCCCATCATCATCGACGCGACACTGCGCATAATTATACAATCCAGCAATATTCAACAGCCGCAAACACAAACTTGCCATTCCTTAAGAATCTCCAACAATTACTCCCAAAATATCGAGCTATTCTAAAAACCCTAATGCTAAACAACACGATACATCAAAATCGGTAGTAGAGATTAAATTACCTCTCGACAGCACCAACAGAATCACCTAAGCTACCATTTCCATTAAGGCTATCTTCTCCTTCGAGCTGATAGATAGAGGAACCAAAGAGTAATCAATGAGGGAGACCCATTAACCTAATAATCTACCAGGAGAAGAATACACGACAAAACGAAGAAAATTTAGGGTTTTAAAGCAACCCTAATGTTTGATATCTGAAAAACCCTAAGAAGAAGAGGAGGAAATGCAGGCAAAGAGAGATAAAATAGAGAAAGGGTTTTAGTAGATCTGTCAAAAAAAGAAGAGAGCGAAAGAAATGAAGAGAGACATTTCGTAATGATAAAAAAACTTACCTGGTAGAGTGAAGAAGATGGGTAATAAGTTTCTTGAGAGAAAGAAATCACATCCCATGGTGACTGGTTTAGCTGGCAAACGTGTGTCTGCAGTGGCTGAGCTCCTGAAGAACCCTGCAAGCACATGAGAGATGAGAGCTTTGCGTTCTTTCGAATCCTCATGTTTGAAGAAGAAAATAATAATTATGGGTTTATATAGTTACAAGACGAAGCTGGTTGTATCTGTATATTAGATCCAACCGATAGAGGGGGAGCGAGGTTTTTTGGGTTTGAGATGGAAGGGAAGGAAGGAGAGGAAGGGGGGGCTGGCTCTCTCTTTGCTATTGTTTTGGCTCGCTGCAGATCTCACAGAACTCGATATTGAGAGGGTTTTCTTATTAACTTTCTGTTGCTTTCTCGGCCCTTCATATGTTTCGATTTTTATTAATATTGTTTATCTGGACATGTTTACCCTTGCGTTGCTTTATTATTTACATTGGAGGTTTGCGACCATAGGGAAAAAGCCTGCCGCTATTCCACGTCACGATTCATGTCCAAAGCACATCTACAGACGGGCGACTATCGTATGAGGTCAGTCCTTCCTGAGGCGTATCTGTCTTCCTCTCGGCTGCCACTCATTCATATCTTGAAATTTCTTCCCATTTTTCGAGCACGCATTTAGAAATTAAAAGCCACCGTGCCCTCTAATTAATTGCCAGAATAGACCTTATACTTTCATCAATTGACTACTTTATTTTAAGATTTCTACATGCAAATCGCAATTTAGCACAATGGTATTAGCCCTCGTGAAAGTAACATTCCATCTACTTGCCAGATACATGCAATGTTTGGAAATAAAATATATAAGATTTACTTTTAAATTATTTTATATGCGATTACAAATTTTAAAGGATGGTCTGTGCGAGACAACGAGCTATTTTAGTATGAGAAACAATGAGAAAAAAAGGGACTAAAATGAATTCATCGTTTGATTAATTAATAACTCCTCTTATGCAAGCAAAAGGAAGAAGAAGAAAAAGTCAAATATAAAAGATGTAAAACGTGTTAGCGAGCTGCTGTGACGATGAAGAAATATGCAGCGGCGTTCCATTATTGACACTTATGCAATGAGCTTTCCCGTTTGATAAAACTCCGTAGGAGCTTGCCCACGTGATCGTTACTCCAAGTGTCTCAGGATGGAGGGGTGTTTCGGGCAACATGCTGTTTTTCAAAATTGAATAAATACGTGAAACCTAACGCCTTTTTCCCCCGAGAGCAAAGGGGAGATGGAGGTCGCGTGGAATTCACGCTCCTTCCCCACGCGCGGGCGGGGAGGGTGGCAAGCACGTTTGGTCCACAAATACATGGATCGGACGGGTGCAATTGGTGGGTCCTGGTTGTCCCAGAAGATTGACGGCTCTGATGCTCTGGGGGATGATGGAGACTACCAAGGCTTGATAACACACAATCCGATACCAGAGATTAGAGCCTCACGTGTCGCCTGGAGGTAGGTTTTCAGAAAAAGCATGCTAGTAGAATACTTTTGTGAGGTGAAAGCAAGCATACTCTCTAGTTCCATTCCAGAATGCATTATGAGGAGAAATGCCCCTCATCCCCCCCACTCTCTCTCCGATATATATATATAGCAATTGAAAAAAAACACGAGGAAGGACGATCATTTTGTTGTTTACCTACGATCATACGTCTGTCTTCTCGAGAAAAAAATAGGTTGTCTGTCAATAGCGCGCCAAGTAGAATTCTAAGATCTTACAAGTTGCGTGTAGACATGGGGAAAAAAGTACTTGGAAGCACAGAGCAAGAAGAAGCAGAAGCTTATTATCATAAGCAATGTTCTTTTGAGGCCTTGAGGAAACTGAAATTGCGTGTTTATGGATCCGTCCCGATCGAGGCGTCGATCGGTCAAATATGACCGGAGGTGCATGCGGCCATGGCACACGGAATGGATAGCTAACCTTTGATGGATCGGATACAGGGAAACGAAAATGCCTAATAATGCAAGAAATATGAGTTTATGTATGTTTTTTTTTTTTTATCTCTAAAAATAATTAGAAAAATAACTGAGCTGTTAAGGAAAAGGCATTTTAAGGCAATTAATCAAAGGGCAGTACTCTAATAAAATACGTACCTATCTTTTTTATCCACAGGAAGAGCCATACCCAGAGTCCCAGACCTTGCAAAATAAAACTTGGATGGTTGACCATTTAGAGCTGCCTGTGAGCATCAGCATTGTGCCCTAGAGCATCAGTACTGGAAAAGCTATGGCTAGAAAACGCTGCACGCAGCAATGGATAGACCAGTTAAGTGGTTGAAAACGAAGGAAGAGAAGGACCCATAGAAAAGAAAGAAGAGAAACCTGAGGGGGCCGGGAAGGTGTTGAATTGCAATTCATGCATCCCCGAGGCCTGAAGAAATTATAAAATGCACAATCTTTCCAGGTAAAAATAGGAAAGATGCTAAAACACAAAAATGGTATGGGCCATGGCGTGCTGATCATAAAGGGTTCCTGATTTTGATCTTTTGTTAAAAGTGATGTACTAATTTGGAAGCTCCACCATGTAAAAAAACAGCTGATCGATGCATCAAATATCAGGACTGCTGTTGCATGCCTACTGGGCTCGTCCAAATGTCATTTGTTTTGTATCTACTCTCCTATCAGAGATAGAAGAAAAAGTATATATCATGCCAAGAACCTGAGAAGACCACCAGAGGAGCCTGAGGATCGCCGTTTATTTTTATCGTCACCGCTGTCTGTTCCTATTTCAAGACCAAGATGTGCTTATCAATGGTCAATAAGAAAAAAATGAAGACGCGATTCCAATATCAAAAAAGCAGCAGAACAATCATTACATTGGAATTGGTGAAGAGAGAAAATATTTCCTTTCTAAATTTGGTTTTTAAGAGAGTGTGACTGATAGATTAAAAAACATCAAATTCAAGAGTATAAAGGCATTGAACATGTGAACAGTACCACATTCCATAAATAATCCCTTCCCTTGTTCTTGACTGTTCATGGATATATTAATTAATCTATCTTTACCTGCGAATCTTGCCCCACTCTTGATCACATATATTTTGTTGGTGACTCGTCAATGAATATATAGTGGAAAGGTTCTCATAAAAAGCCCTTTTTCTTCTGGTATATATCCATTACTTTTTGCTTTTTCTTTGTTTTTATTTATTATTATCATTGAAGACATGATATGACGGCTTTATATATATCTCCTCACATATAAAAAGAAAACGCATCTAACGCTGGAGCTTCGCTCAAAGAATTTTACTGTTGATACAGTAGCACTCTGTCACTGTATATATTGATTTAATCACCAAATAGATCGGAATAATTGAATCGGTTCTCGCTGATATCTGGGGTTTTGTGACTTAACTCTGGGCTAGAGCAATTACTCTTTCTTTTTTTCCAGGGAAATTGAATAAGAGGAGTTCTGCGGCAGTGATATCTATATCACAAGATTCTTTTGCTGGCCATCCTGATATCGATGCGAGACTTCAATCACGGCAGACATTTCTTTCTATTTAAAATTTACAGACGAAAAATATTGTTTAATTCTCCTTGATTCTGTATCTAATGTTCATCATTCCTGCTCTTAATTCATGATATCCCAATCGAAACAAGAGCGCGGAAAATCAACTAACAGCTCATCCAAAATCCAGTAGAAAGAAGGAGAGAGACCAGGTTGATGACTTGCGGAAAGGTAGCTAGTCAGAGAAGAATGGAATATCTCTCTCTGAAGTTTTAGTTTATAGTGTGCCGCATATACATATTCCCGCTCTTCCGATCTCTTCTCTTGCTTATCGCGGGAACAGTATATTTAGCTTCTGTTATAAATTTCAGAGACAATGCTAATTAAGCTCTTCATATATAGCCCTAGTCTGAAGCAGGAGGGAAAGAATTACAGATCAGTTTAAACCAGACGCCTTATGACATTCAACACTCACTATAACCTGCATATATAAAAACAAACCCTAATTCTTATTTCTGCTCTTAAAACAAGGCACTTGAATATTTTGAGTTCCTGATGATTTCAGATTTGTCGGGTACCACTCGGGCAAATAGATCTTTTCTTGGCTTTTGACCGCGGCCGGTGACATATGTACAGCATGAATAGTACGTTCATTGATGAAAGAAGTAAAATTGCAGAAAGTTTGTTTAGGGTTCATCAATAGCATAATTAAGAAAGTCAACCAGGAAAACCGGGGAACCCTAGAACTTAAAAGCCAGACGTGAAGACGAATATGTGTGCGTGGTTTGAAAAGGAGGCAAGAAAAATTATGTAGCTTTATGGAACCAGCGTAGGCAAGGGAAACCAGGAAAGGAAAAGAAAAGAGAAAAAAGAAAAAGAAACAGAGTCAGAGTCAGAGCCCTGGACTAATAATTAACCATGAAAGAGCCGGTTTCGTAGGTGATAGGATTTCCTTGTAGTTTGGGATTTGGTGGAAGATTTTTTTTAAATATATTCAAATATTTTTTTCATTTTTTTATGTTAATATATCAAAATAATTTAAAATTAATAGCATAAAACTGTTTTAATATTTTTGAAAAACCAAAAGTACAATTAAAAAAACCCAAAAATGGTAGAATATTATATTTTATACAAGTGATTTTTGTACCTTGTTTTTTATGACAAGTATATCCCACTTGGGTTATTATTGAATTTATTTTTTAAAATATTATTTAATTTATTTTGACTTATATCATAATTTAAGTATAATATTTAAAATATATATATATAGTTTGTAAATTTCTTAGTGGCTCCATTATTATGTGGAATCTGCCGTGCTGACGGAGCTGCCCTTGCACTTTAATAAAGGTGTTGTAGGCTAAGATTAGATGGCCTCCACAGTTCCATTGCCTCACTGTGGCTTACCAAACTGATGTAACTTGGTAGTCATGAAGCCAGTCTGGAATAATGCGTGATTCCATAATTATTATTTTATATATATATATATATATATATATATATATATATAAAAACACGTGTTTAGAAAATTATTTATCGAATTATGTTTTTTTTTAATATTATACAGTATTTTTTTAAAGAAAACTATTTGTCGAATTATATTGGTTGCAATTTAACTTGTTTAATTTTTTTTTAATTTTTAAATTACAATTTTGGGATCGGCTCATCCTTCTTAATTGTTTTTTATATTTTCAACAAGTTATTCTATTGGAAACAATATAATTTATTGATTTTATCTTATTTTATTGAAATTAGGGTACAGGTGTATAAATATTTATAAATAGATTTAAAAAATATTTTTTTATTTTAAATTAATTTTTTATTCTCAATTTATTTTAATGTATCGATATTAAAATATTTTTTAAATAATAATAATAATAATAATTTAATAAAATTATAAATAAAAGACATTTTGAAAAACAATATATTCATCGAACTAAAAAAAATAACCTTAATAATAAAATTTTAAAGTTTGTTTAGAGAAAGATTCTAATAAGATTGCCAAACAATCACGTGATATCTGGGCCACACGTGTGGCTAAGAATGATCGTCTACAGTCAATGATGATTTGGAGATCATCAAGGCATTAATCATGCTGATCTAAAGGTCATGATACATCTGTCAGGCTTGGGTTGCAATTCTAGAGGAAACAGAAGTGCTGCTCATCGTCAAAGGATATTTTTAGCTTATACTAGTTTTTTTTTTAATCGACGGTGGTTATTTTTTGTTTTATTTTCTTAATTCTATCTTCCTTTGTTGCTTTTTTTCTTCTTCCTATTAAATGTTTTTCAAGTCTTTTATTTATATTGTATTTATTTTTGTCATCATATCATTAAATATTATTTTTTAACTTGGAGGGGTCCATGATTTGGATTGTGAGTTTGACAAGCTGAGTCGTAAAGTATATTTTATCATTTCAATATTTTTTTAAAAAATATATATTATTTTTTTTAAAAAAAATACTAGAAGTAAAATTATATTTTTATCAATAATTCATGTAATATTTGAATGAGTAAATCCTGTATAAGTTAACTTGAAAACTAGGATGGGCAAGTTGAGTCCTACCTACCATGTCAATTTTAATAACAATGCCAGATCATTATTTTTTTAATTATATCTTTCTTCTTTTTTTTCCAACCGAGTCTTTTTTGGATCTTGCTTTTCGATTCATCATTCTAAATTTAATTGACTTTACATTATTTTTTTTAATTTATCTTGATTTACTTTTTATAAGAATAATATGATCTTAATCAAACATTTTAATATTTGATCAACGTTCTAATTTTGAAAGAGATTTTCTTTTATCATATTATTGGGTAAAAAATAGTTGTTGTTTTTTAAAAGAATTATTAAGTTCAATCGAGTTAATTAGTTAATTCATAAGTTTGAGGGGCGAAGTTATGAAGTTTTGATTGATCGAGCATATTTTTATCTTATTATTAAAAAATATCCTTACCTAACAAGTTAGTCGGATCTGATAGATAAAGTTTTACACAGTTCAATTTTAAATATTGACTAGACTATAATTTTTTCAAAAGTATTTTTCAAATACGCTCACAAACATCCTCTAAATTTAACCACTAACTCTGTAGCATATGACAGTTCTCTAAAAAATCAAAAAATGGTTTATCTCTAAGTAACATTTTGGTACTTTGATAGTTGTTTTTGTTTTTAAAAATATTTTATTCATAAATAAAATAAAATAAAATAATATATTTTTTTATTTTATTAAAAATATTTTTTATATAAAAAATTAATCTAAAAATATCAATTTTTTAATTTAAAGCAAAAAACAAAAAACAATGTATTTTTTTAAATATTTTTAAAATACAATGTCAAACACTAATTTTAATCTCCCTTAAACTTTTACATGGTTGGGTTGATTAATCATGGATGGAAATATATTTTTTTATAGATATAATTGTGGCTTGTGTTTTTATTATATTTTTGGAGCTAATTGCTCGAGCTTGGTCAGAGAGCTAGACTGACAAATTTAGTCACATGAGAGATGACTTCTTGTTATTGATGAGGTATTTTTACTTTGATTTTGTATTTCGAAGCTCTCACAAATTGATTTTTTTTCTTCTAGTAACAGTATAGATTTAGTATCAGTCAATTTCCCCTTCTTTTATTTTTGGGTTTTTGATGATGAAAATTAGAGAGATGAATTAAAAAGGAGACTTAAAACACAAATCAATGATAATACGTGAAAATATATTAAATAAAACCAAGACACCTAAATACCCATGCGCAAACGATTTCCATCCCTGTGTTTTTTTTAAACCTAAATATACAATCTCTAGAGTTTTTTTATAGAGTTTTTGTGCTCAAGGATAACTTGTGTTTTTGGACCTTTTCTCTTACGAGTATGAATCCCTTTACCTATAAAGATTTGGAGAGCTATATTTGAACACTCATGAGAAATATGTCGTAAAAATAATGTAAATGATATATATATATATATATAAAGTTTAAGGTGATTAAAAAATAATATATAGGAATGAAATTTTGATTAACCAACTAAATACCTTCCTAATATTTAATTAAAATAACATATAAAAACAAGAAACCATGACACCCACAATAAAACCGATTGACCACCAAAATAACTTGGAAATTGGAAAATTCTACAGCCCAAAAACAACAATTGAGTCCGCACAAATCAATCTGTCAATTTAACCCTTCAAACATTGCAAAATCACAGAGCATCCAATCAAAATCATAATAAAGGGGTCATATCCATGTCCAATCAATCAAACAAAGAAAAAGCTCAATGATTTATTACAAAAATCAAGAAGAGCAAGGACTGTGCTAAAGCAATTCGAGGAAGGGTGCTTAAGCGAGCACGCTAGCATCTAAACTCAAGTGGCGTGGCAACATCGAGAAAATTCTAACATAAAAGGTCAGTATTAAAAAAATAAAATAGTCGAGGGCCGTTCTAAACAGGAAACAAAGAGTACGAGGACGTACTGAATGAAAGCCTTAAACCTTGGACTAGGTTTGGAAGTGACGAGGAAGGGCGTTTATTTCTACCTGCGACAGCTTCAAATTAAACGGTCAAACATGTCTAGAAGGTCTTACTTTTATAACGCCGTGGCGCGTTTTCTAGATGTACAAATCTATAATATCCACTCTTTCGTCTGGTTGAAATTGTTATTTAATTATAAATATATTAAAATAATATTTTTATAAAATAATTGCTACCTGAAAATATAAAAATAAATTAATTTAAAACACAGAATAAAAATAAACCACTTCCTATACGCAGCAGCCTTCGATTTCCCCACTGTTTGCTAGTGCTATATCTTTAATTCCTTATTAGTGACGCTACAATTCCTTCCCGTACCAGACAAGCCCCCCCCGCTCTCTCTCGTTTTTCTCGTTCTCTGAGAAACCACAGGAAAATGGCGCTGGACGATCAAGTTGAGAAAATGGAGATGCGTAAGAATTATAGGAATGTCTGGCACACCAATCTCTTGAGCACCATCTCTGCTGATACTCCTTGTATGTACTCTTCTCTCTCTTTCCCACACACCTTTTCTTTTCGTTCTGTTTCGTTTTTTAGAATTTATTTTACCGGTTCTTTAAACAGAATTTTCGTCAAAACCTTGCTTTTTCTTTTTTTTAATGGCGTAGCTGACTCTGGGATTTTCATTCGGTTGGATTTTTCTTCCCTCTCATTTTCTCAGCTGCCAAACAAATTAGCGTCATTTATGTAGTCCTCTGTTTGGTAGTTTGTAAAAATATAAACGAAAGATTGAAACAGAAATGTTAATTTTTAGAACTCGTTCAAACTGCTTGTTTCTTCCGGCTAATATTCTTCTTTTTTATTTTGGCATCGAATTCATCCCTTTTTTTTATAATTATACTTTGTTTTGTCGCAAGACTCGATATAGTATTGATAATATACTATTCTTTACATTTGATCTCCGCTCTTATTTTCTTCTTTATGTTGGATTGATATGCAGATTGTTTGTTCTCGTTATTTTGGTAAGTTCTCTCATCTTTTTAATGCACTGTTGCTTTGATTCTGCATATGGATCCTGTGTTTTGGGCCAGCTTTTCAATTAGTCTGAAAGAATTTATGATTGTGGGATCGCTGAATGGCTTTTTGGTTACTGAGTTTGTTTTTCAATTATTCCTGTGTATCAGGAATATGATGATTAGTGATTTTGGTTTTGAATTTATAATGATTCAAATTGCAGTTCCTGGTCAGTGTGTAACGGGTTGTTTAGCAAGCACGCATGACTTAATTACTCGAAGCTTGTAGTTATTTGTAGTGGTTGCTAAACCAAGGATAAAATAAAGACATTATCGCTGCATGCTTGTTATTAAGATTGGGAAAGTGATGAAAACAATGTTTTCTAATGGGCATGGTTACAGGTTTGTTAATTAGTTTTTGAGCTGGTGGGGTTTGGTTTTATGAAGCTTTTAAACTGTGCGCCTGATATTAGATTAAATGGAAGGATTTTTTCTAGCAAGAGAAAAGAAGTTCCTTTATTGTATAAAAACACATCAGTTTTCCACTATGAAAGTTGGACTTCGAAAAATGAATTGTCATTGTCATGGACTCTCAGTGCTGGTTTTGCTGTGTTTGAAAATTTTGAATTGTGTGAAAGATATTAAAATACTTACCAGATTAAAAACTTTGTTGTCTGGGTTGTGATAGTGGACCATGTGTCTCATACATGCTGCGCAAACGAGCTCTATACAATGATATGTCCAGGTAATTGCTGTCACTTTCTCCTCTGGTTTCCACTCTGAAAAGAATCAAGGCCAGCACCAGCATAATTTTCGCATCTGTTCTCCTCTAGGTATGTCTGCTGTGCCGGCTATCTTCCATGTAGTGGGAAGTGTGGAGAAAGTAAATGCCCTGAACTTTGCCTCTGCACCGAGGTTTGACTCTGATCTGTTCCTTTTTCATCTATTTATAGAGCTCCCCATCGTGTCAATAAGTAGAGGGATGGGAAGAAAATCTTTCTTTTGGACTCATGTTTATGGATCATCAGGGTTTTTAACATGCTGTCCACCCACCCGACAATAAGTATCTTTAAAGATTAATTTCTGTTCCTGTTTCCCTTGTTCTCCAGGTCGTCTGCTGCTTCTGTAATTCAGTTGCCTCAACTCGCTTCCTATTGCAAGATGAATTCAATATACAAACTACACAATGCGACAACTGCATTATTGTAACCCCCCTCTCTCTCTCACTTATGGATGATGTTTTCGAATGCATTGCTCTTCCATTTTTCAGAAAGCGACCTCAACTATGACATGCTTCCACCTGTAGGGATTTATGTTCTGCCTGCAGCAATTAGCATGTATATGTTCACTAGTTGCTTGCATAACTGGAAATGATGAAATTGGAGACCTCGCCCAGATGCTGAGCTGTTTGTCTGATCTGGTTTATTGCTCGTAAGGAATTTAATGCTCTTATTCCAATGTTTGAGAGAGCTCAAAATCTTGAATTAATTCTTTTCCTTTTTTCTGTTTTGGCAGGGTCTGCGCCTGTATTCAGGTATGCTATAAATAAAATTTAAAGTGCCTGTTGAATGGATCGGCATATTACTCTTGTAGCCAAAACAACAGGTCCCGCTTTAGGTCATCTAGGATTGTTGAAATAACTTATTCTATAAGTTACTCTTCTTTAATAAACAGGGTTGAAAAGTCACACTTCACAAAATCTTGGTGTCCAACAATTGCAACCAGTAGCTTTTAATAGATTGCTGAGTTATCAAATCTTACTCATCGAATTCCTCTGTGGGTTAAAAGAATCGTTTTACAATTACATGAATTTCTGCAAATTTCTGGTATATGCAGACCCAGCACAAGGTTGAAATGGACAAGAGAGATGGTAAGTTTGGGCCACAGCCTGCTATGGCAGTTCCTTCGGTGCAGCACATGTCACGTATTGATCAGCCAATTCCTCCACATGCCGGCTACGCACCTCAACAAGCATATGGCCAGCCTTATGGCTATCCTCCACCCCCGCAAACTCATGGTTACCCTCCTGCTGGATATCCTCCTCCTGCCTATCCACAACCTCATGCTTATCCTCCACCTGGCTACTCAAGGTGAACTGGATTGAAATGCAGTCACATGCCAGTGAAAATTTGACTTTTCTCTCAGTATTCCATGATTTTGAGTCTTCCAGTTTCTTTTATGCTCTATATTTAGTTACTAATAGTTCAGCAACTGTATCCGGGATTTTCCATTATCGTATAACCTTAGGAACACTCTGCCTGAGGACATTTTGATGGGGAAGTATAGTTTGGAGCATCAAATACCTTTATTAAGATTTTTCATACTGTATACGTGCTGGTTGGGAAAAAGTTAATTGTTCAATGTTTGAATTTGGACTAAGAAGGTTTTGGGTTTTTTCTAGTTGAATCTTTTAGTAAATATTTATGCAGAAGCTTTGGCATTATCCTCTGTTAATTTAACTCTTTAGAGCTAGACACTTGATGAATGCCTATACACCAGAGTCTAACCTTATCAATTCATTGCGCGTATTTAGGGTCACGCTAGACTTTGCTTCCTTGTGCATCTTTTATGAATATCATAAAAATAGAGATAGGTTTTAGCCCATTGTCAGGATTTGTTGAAATTCGTAAGCATTATATTAATGTCATGTAAGCTGGAACTGATTGAACTCAAGGGCGGGCTAGAGAGGTCACCCTCTGAACGCATTTATGAAACAAGTGATGTATGAGAGGTCCCGATAATGTGGCGTGGTGGTAAAGAGTTTGAGATTTGCACAGTAGATCTCCAGTTCAAGTCTGGGCATGTATTTCTTGTAAGAACCTAAGACAACCAGAGTTTTATTCACTCTTCTTGGTTCACAAAATGTGCTTTCTAAGAGGTGTGGTTTCCTCGAATCCAAAAAAAAAAATGATGTATGAGAGCTTGTGATCGAGTGAAAGTCTGTATAGTTTCGGATACACTACAACTGTCATCAGAAGCCTATAAATGGAGTGCATTATCATTGTGAAATCAATATCTTAGGTTTTTTAGTATTTGAATATTAGATAATTGTATATTCAAAGTTGATGGTTAGTGGTAGAAAACCTAACACCTTCAAAACAATCCTTTTTTGTGGGGTTTAGGGATTATCCGATAATAAAATTGATGGCTTTTAATAAGAGATTTCAATAAATAAGAGAATAAAATCAAATCCTAAAAATAAAAGTGCTTATTTTTTGTTACTTGTAATAAATTTTTTGAAAACAAATTTATGAATACTTAAAAAATTGAAAAATATGAATAATTTGCCTTAGATAGTTTAGAAGATATACATATAGCACATGAACTTTGTCATGTTGCTTGAATGAAAAGATTGGAGTGACATTTACTAGTGTCATTTTTTTTTAATAAAGCATTAATTAATGAAATATAAATATTTTTACACAATATTAATGTTGATAAAAATATATTGTTTTTAAAAAACTTATACATCTAGGGAGACAATTATTCTTAACTTTTAATATTTTATTTAAAAAATTATAAACATAAGGTCTAAAATGATCATTACACACAGGGACATAGAATAATTTCAAGCCCACAAAATATTAGAATTAGTAATTCACTAGATCCACATGAATGGACTTAATGCTTAGCTGTATACAAAATTATTAAATATAATCGCTCGCTAATCACATATATTTCCAAATTTAGCATGTATTAAGCCTAAAAGTTAAAATCCTATATTTGAGCTTGATATTCTACCAAACCTAGATACGCTGGCTCATTATTATGGCCCTTCTAAACATGAGCCTAGAAAATAGTAATATATATATACACACACCCATCAACAGTTATGAATTATGATATGGTGATCACCATCACCATCACCATCACCATCACCATCTATTCTAAAATGACGTGAGTCACTACTAGTGACAGATTCGGGAGTTGTTGGTATTTCGTATAGTTTCTTGGCAAGAGTTGCACGACCAGCAACTGCATTTGCTTGAACATGAAACACTAATTCTGGTTGGGCGTGAATACCTGGGGAAATCGAAGTCGTCTACTCGCTCCTGCGGCACCACTGCTTTACTCTTGAAGCTGTGTTCTTGCAGCTGAATGCTTTGACGAGTCTGCCACAATCTGGATGAACTCTCCAGATTGAAGAATGATTGCATTCAATAAAAGTGTAAATAAACAAACACAAATCTAACACCGGCCACAGGACAGCCTATGCCGGGTTTTGTCGGGAGAGGCATGCTTTACTGTTAATTAACTGTTGAGGAGGGTTGATTTTTTATTTTAAAATATATAATAATAATAATTTTTATTTTAAAAAATATTTTTAATATTACTATATGAAAATAATTTAAAAATATTTATTTTTAAATAAAAATATATATTTTAAATTTTAAATATTTTCAAAAATATTTTTGAAATACAAGACTAAACAGGGTTTAAGTAGCACCCAATTATGCATATGTAACTTAGTTTCGTATATTTGATTACTATGCTTTTTATATTGTTGTTAACTTGTAAAATTACTTTAAAAACGTGCACTTATATATATATTGTTTTTAAAAATATTATAAATTTAATAATTATAATAATAAAATATAATTAATAATTTAAATAAATTAAATATTTGATTTTATTATATTATCCAACTAATTGCAATTTATTCGATAAATTTAACCACTTAGTCAACGAATTAAAAATAAAAGAACAAAACTAACCCTCTCTTCCTATATGCGCATTGCGCAACCTACCCACTCTCTTATAACCTTCCCCCTCGATTTCTCTTCCCCTCCGCTCACAAAACCTCTCTCTTCTGACTCTCTGACTTCGAATCCAGCCGAGAGACCGCGGTGATGTGTCCTTCAGTTTTCAATGGTGGACACAGAGAATGTTTCCATAACAAAGATCGAGGCGGCCGCCGCCAAGTACGGGCTCACTCGATCGGAGATGTATAAGTCCAGCCTCACTGGCACTGTTTATCCGTATGATCGACATGTGTTCATTTGCTTCAAGAACCCTGAGGCGTGGCTACCACGTGCTGAGAAAGATGATTTACCGAAACTCGTCTTCATCGCCTTCAAGGCTCGCAAAACGACACCTCTGTCAAGGTCAGTTCATTTTCTTTGAAAGATTTTTTTAAATAATCATGATTTTGATTGATAGACGAAGGTGACGGTTTGCGAAGCAGGAGAAGGAAGCGAGTTTGAGAACGGAGATGTTTCGATACTTCCTGAGATGATTATTTTGAGAATTTATTTTTCATGGACATTGAGATTGATATGTTATTGCATACATTTTTAATTATAAAAATTGAGAAAGATGAACAAGAAGTTACAAAACAGAAGCTAAAATCGCGTTTCATCCAGTAAAAACATCCGAAAGCAGCTTCTCCAGAACTCAGGTTGCACCTCGGTTTGTGGTGACTCCCATAGCAATTGAAACTCAGTTAGAAATGCAATACAAAACGGGCATTGAATCTAGAATTGTGATGCTTTTAATGTACTCCACTCGTGAAACATGATTCATTGTGTGTGTGTGTATCATCCTTCAATAGTTACTCTATTATAAATTAAACTTTGTGATTTGATTGTGGTTATCTCAATTTTGTTGACTAGTGCTTTTCTATTTTAATTGATTTGTTTTGATTTTATCTCTTAATATTATGCTAATTAAAAAGCTTCATTATTAATTCTGATTTGATTTTTATTAGAATATTTTCATCTCTTGATGCAAATAAAAAGTTTTGTCGGGTAATTTGAGTTGTTTTAATGTATCATTTTTTTAGATTTCTTCTGAGTTTAAATTTCAACAAGTTGATTCAAATAGTGTTTTATAATTTATTTCTATTTGTTTTAAATAGAGTTATTCAAATCTCATCATCTAGATTATAGGTTTAACATGGTAACCATAGCATTTTTTGCTTGTTTTTTATGATGTTACCCCAATTTCTTGGCTTGAATCATGAACTTAATAGGTTAATTTATGTTGATTCAAGTTTATATTCATGTCATTTTTTTAGTTGATTTTTTTATTTCATGAACTAATTAAGATATATAAATTATCCAGTTTAATTTTTTATGGGGTTATATTAGTCTCATGAATCAAATTGTGAATTTTATATATTAACTTGGATTGACTCAATTAAGTTTTTTTTTTTTTTAATATTGAGTTTATTGAGAATTAAGCTATATAAGTTATTTTATATAAGTTATTAAAATCCCATAACCCAAGTAATGACTTTAATAAGTTAACCAAGTTGATTTAGTATGTTGTTCCTCACTATTAAAAAAATAAAAATGCTTTTTTTTTTTTTATCAAATTATAGTTTTACTAGTCATGTAAATTATTTTTAAATCAATTAAGTCAACTCACCCGTATCATATTAACGTAACATGATTTATTTATTTATTACGGAAAGAGAAGATGTTCAAAATGTTTAAATGTTTTTCTAATTAAAATTAATAATTCTACCAACAATGTAACATGGAGCAAGCATAAAGTTGGAATTAAAGTGGGTTAATGCCTTGATGTCGTATACACAGATATAAATAAAAAATACTCTTGGGAAAGGAAAAGAGAAAGGGAAAAAATTACAAATAATACAGCTTCTCATGCATTGCTAGGAGTAACTGTAGCACTACTTTTGGGAGGTGCCATATAGAATTAAAATTAAGGGAGTGTAATCTCAATATTTTCATAATTACTTTAAAATTTATATATTTAGCAAAATATTTTGCATTTGAGGTCTTCATCCAAGTGAGAAAAGATATTTGTTCTCTCTCTCTCTCCACACCCGAGTTTGAATTTTTCTGTGCTTATCTATTATTCTCGTAGTATTTTATCTGCCTATTAAATTGCAGAATATTCAATAAATTTAAAAATTAATTATGATATATATATATATATATATATATATATATATATATATATATATATATATATATATATATATATATTATTCAGTATAGACTACACACTCACTCCAGTTATTGAAAAAAGCCGACGTTGTAATGCTAGATAATTTTTTGTTTAAATAATCTGTAAAAAAAAAAATGTATATGAGACATACACCATAGACGTGCATGTAATGCCATCATTTAAAAAATTAAATGAATTAATCTAAGTAGTTACAGGTAGTTGTCAGACTCCACGTCAACTTAAAAAATTTATGAGATATAAATCATGGACAACCCGGTTGTTTCTCACTGATTTTTAAAAATATCTTAAAAAGAATTATTATTTTTTATTTTAAAATATTTATTTTGATTTTTTTACATCATTTTAATTTTAATGTGTTAGTGTTAAAAAATAAATATTTTAAGATATTCCTGAATAAAAAATATTTTTAAAAATAATTTACTTACACTTCTAATCAAACAATAAATTTCTGTATTATATGAGATTAATTATTTTTATTAAAAAATAATATTTATTTTTTAATCTCATCCATTTCAGATTAGATTTAGGTGTTAGATTTTTTAAACCAGCCCACAAAAAAAAAAAAATCATAATTCCAATGAGTGCACAAGTATATATACTAGTTAACAAGTGGATACAATGTTTAGGGTGGATTTTTTTTATAAAATATAATAAAAAATATACATGTTGCAAGAATCATGTGATATTTTTATTCAATCTTATTTAATTGATCAACTTGAATTCTTCTAATCTAACTCGCGGTATAAAATTAATTATCACTTAAATATATGATATGGTGGCAAAAGGTTTGAAATCTTCATATAAAATTTTGAGTTCGTGTTAGGACATGCATCTCTTATATGAACTTGAGAGAACTAGAGTTTTACTTTTTCACTCTGACCCGCTGATTATATTTTTAAAGGGTGAAGTTTCTTCGAATAAAAAAGAAAAATATTTAAATCTAATTGTGTTTAAAGTTTAAAAACTTTTGACCTAACTACTTATTTAAATTAAATTAATGTTATAATACAATCTAGCCTCGATCTAAAACATTCTGCACTGCTTCTAACAAAAATATAATGAAATTGAAGAGACAGAATTCTACTTTTCGGCGAGATTGCCTTCCGATTTAAGTGATTATCCGAGGATATAATTAAAATTATCTTTTGTTTATAAATATATTAAATTGATGTTTTTAATTTTAAAAATTATTTTTGATATCAACACATAAAAATAATTTGAAAACACTAAACAAATTTATTTATTTTTTAAAAAATTATATATTTTTTAAATATTTTCTAAATACACTCTCATACACCCCTACATGGCTCCTCTTGTACACATGTTGCTAGATATTTATATACCCCCTACATGGCTCCTCTTGTACATGTTTGGTTAAAAATTTATATAATTATTAATTTAAGAATTGATATAGTTATTCGAAATACCTTTAAGTTAGCTGGATTCATACACTGAAAAAAAAAAACTTTTTTTTTATTTACGTAATTCAATTACAGAAAAATGAGTTAATTTTTAAGGGAATCATGATAACTTCGAGTCACCCATAACATAGTATTGGAGTACCTCATAAAGTAGATGATCAATGGATGCTCTCCGTTTATGATATTGTTTATGGCTTAATCCAGTACTTTGTCGCGCTTCGTCGAGCCAGGAACATCCTAGAAGTAGAGAGAAATACAGAAAGGACTCCGGTCGTTCGCACTGCTTAAACTCGCATTTTCAATCTTGTCACGAGCTCAGATTTTGAACGTGTGTCGTGCACCGATTCTGCACTGCCCTCGCTGAATCCCTAAATTTAATGTGCTCAGATCCCGGTCCAGGCCATGACAACTGGCTCGAACCGGGTGGGTAGGTTTAGTGACTTTTCACAGTCCACGTGTCCAGGTGCACTATGCAAACTTGCAGAGCAACAGAGCCTGGGATGGAGATGGGTCAAGCACAGAAACCAATTTCATTATCACCACCAAACATAAAAATATCATTGCATCCCCACCACCTTTTCAGCCAGCCCCTCTCTCTACATGACGCCCCCACGCGATTACGGTCATCTTTATCATTTATCATTGTTTTTTAAAACTTTTTTTTGATTTATTTTTTAAAAGGAATATTTGATATGTTTTAAGATTATTTTTATATGTTAATGTTGAAAATAATTTTTAAAAAATAAAAAATATATAATTTTGATATGTTTTTAAATGAAAAATACTTTTAAAAACAACCATGATAATATTTATTAACTTTTATTTTTTATATTCATAGATATAAGAGAAGAGTTAAAATAATATTTATAAATTGAAAAATTATTCTTATATATTTGATTAAAAGAGATAAAAAAATATTTAATATATTTCTATGCAAAAAATAGTTTTGATTGTATTTAGGTTGGTTATTTATTATTAATAAATGATTATATTCATATTATATATATTAAAATAGAATTGACTTCTCTGAATATTTTTTTCCCATTGAAATGGATATGTAAAAAATATTATATTTATAATATTTAAAAAATTATATTATTAATTTAGCTTCAATAAATATTTTTTTCCTTAGATAATCGCCAACCCTCTAGTTATACATGGAGGCAAAGCTTTGGCTATTGTAAACACTTTTTACTTCTTCAATCCAATAGTTATATCAATAGCTAAAATGATATTTTGTTATTTGATATGTTATTTTTACACGTTCTTGTAGAAAAACTAAAAATTTTAAAAATTATATAATATTGATTGAGACTAAGAGAAATAGTCATTAAATAAACATAGACAAAGAAAGAAGCAGAGGTTTAATCCAGAGATCGTGTCTGATGCTATGTCGTATATAATTCGTGACAATAATAATATTTTTTTAAATGATTTTCATATATGATTTTAAAAATATTTTTTATCGAATAAATAAAATATTATTTTAATATATATTTTAGATAAAAATACTCTTAAAAAACCATTATTATTACAATATCAAATATGAGCTAAACCAATGGATCCATCGAGTATTTAAATTATAAAAAAAATATTTGGTGTTGGGTTAGTTTTTAATTTTTACTCAATTATATATAAATCATTATTTGATTTGCTAAATGGTATCTGTTTCTACATGTAATCTTCTATAAACTATAATATTATATAACTATTTTGTTGCCCTGATTTTGTCAATATAGATAGATTTTTTGGTCTTTTCTGTGGATTTTCAACGCATCATTTCCATTTTTCACTATTAAAAAGAAACCGATGTGCCGTGTTTGAGGATATATATATATATCCAAAAATAAACGTATTAATTTACATAAATGACCCGTATAAAATGAGATAATACATGAAAAATACTCGTATACGGTATCGATTTGTTTTGGGAGTACGTCCTTCAATTTTATTTTCTTAGTTTATTATTGTTAGTATTGGACGGATGACATTCATCTGGTTGACCGCGTGTCAAAATCTCAATTTCATTTTCTTAATTCTACTGTCGGATATTAAAAATTTATATAGAAAAACACGGGTCCTAAATTGGAGCTCTATTTCATTTATTTATTATTTTATTGTCAGTTTATTTTTTAAAATGTTTTTTGTAAATTGGTTTCTACTGTTAAATATCGTTTTTTATTGGCAATATACCTGTGGAAGACTTTTTTATTTTTTATTGTACCGGTTGGAGTTTCTGCAATCCCGAAACATAAACTGACAAGATCCGAGCCAGTCGGGTAGCAGCCTGGACGCCAACAGGGTTCGCAATCCGCCTAGCAATCCAAACTCCAATAATTTTAACTCTTGTTTTTTTTTTGTTGCTTTATCTTTCTTAAACCAGCTAAAATACAGAGTAAAAAACTAGAGAGCGTTTCTGTCAAGAAAAACGAAGAGGCAAAGAGGCTAGCCTAGCCTAGCCCTAGCTTATTAGCCTTTTGCATAAAATATTAACCTCGAAAAATAGTATTATTTCTCTTCTGTAAGGTACGAAATTGATGCTCTATGGCCTACGGGACAGGAGGATTTACAGCCGTCAATCAACATATTTCTGAAGAAATCATTAGATAAAAACCAAAGATTACGTCGACAAATTCAGCTAATAATTGATATGATTTGTTAGACCCACACTAATCATATCAACCCGTTAATCATATGGGTAAGGTTCGTGCACCCAGTTAATGAAACTGACCCATTTCTCCAGAACACCAACCCCAGCAAAAAGAAATTGACAGCCAATTATGCAGTTCAACCCCCCTATTTACTGGTTAGAATAGAATAAAATACTGGAGAAATTCTTTTATTTGGCCGAATTGCCAAATCTCCATGTATATGTACACTTCAGACAAACTCATCAAGCTCTCCAAGAAACCGTAACAGAACAACTCTATTCACTGTAAAAATCACTAACATCACTATTAGAAGCCCATAACCGTTGATTTAACTCCTCCTGCATCTCATCAGGCACGAACGAAGTCCTGCACAGTGGACACGTGTTCCTGTCATGATCCATCCACCGGTCCAAACAGGCCCTGTGAAAAATGTGCTTACAATTCTTCAGCCACCTGATCTCATCCTCTCCTTCAAACTCATACAGACAAACAGCGCAACTCTCCGGCAAGTCACAGCAACCACCGTCTCCGCCGGCCAAATCCTCGAACTTGATGACAGGCAGGATTTCCCGGATCAGGGAAGCTGATAGAGACGAGTAGAAGGACGTTCTGGTCGGGTAATCGTGCCAAATATTGTCTGTTTCAAGGAAATCTGAGAGACCCACATAGGTAAAAAGACACAAAACGAGGCCTCTGATGAAACCCAGCAAGGATAGTGTGTGAACGAACAGCTTGGGTAATAAAACCTCCGAGTACCCAACTGGAAACCCCATTCAGCAGAAAAAAGAAGAGGAAAACAGAGAAAAAAAAGGTTTTCTTTTCGACAGGGAATGATGAGAGGAAGAAGGATCTTTCTTCGAGAATCTATAGAAAGAGAAGGGATGAGAGAAGGGAAACTTCTGCTTCAGCTGCTTCAGTTTTGGTATATATGAAGTGCCTCTATACTTTTATATAGGACAGAGAGACTGGAGTGAGGGACTGATAAAGTCACCAGCTGTGATATTTGGTGCTTCTATTAGGGCCGGTAGAAAAGGAGAAGGGTGTGATCCTAGGTGGGTCCCGGCACCTGGATTCGACTTGATTGGTCTGTGATAGTGGTGATTAGGGGTAGTTATGTAGTTTCCGCTGGTTGAAGGCGGCGTGAGCCCGGAAGTTATTATAAAATCGCCACCGGTTCTATTATACGCGGAGGACATTTTGCACAAGTGACACGTGCTGTATTTGCGGAAAGAGAGAAGAAATGATCTGCTGGCATTGGTACGGTTTGGTAACCAGAGTTGAAAACCATGTTTTTAATATTTAAAATCATTTTCTTCCATAATTTTTTTTTATTGTTTAGAGCTTTTAATATCAGCACTATTTTAAATTTTATCTATTTATTCCTATACATTTTTAAATAAAAATACATTAAAAAAAATATTATTGCATCTCACGCAGCCTGATAAATAAATAGAGTTATATATATATATATAAATTAAAAGGTTTCGCTAGGTTAATAAAAATCTCAAAAACAAATTTGTGCATTCTTGACGTTTTCTTACTCGAAAATAATAATAATAATAATAATAACTCTTAGTGGAGTGCGGCCAATGTACTTGATGGCTGTAAATTGAAAACATAAAGTAAATTAGTAGCCATCCATCATAGCCATTATTAGTACATGGATTAGTTCCATCATGAGAAGGATCAAGTTTAGCTAATGGCGATGCAAACTTTTTTCAACCATTCAAGGGAGGGAGAGGGTATGCTCTGCGTTTAAGAGGTGTTCGTTTTTAATGCTGAATTATGTTTTCTTTTTAAACTCTTTCATTTTTTTTTTTTAATTATCGGTCTTGTTTTTAAATTATTTAAAAAAAATATTATTTTGACATGTTTAGAATTGTAGCTAATGTTGGTTTTAAAAATATTTTTTGCTTTCAAATAAATAAATAAAATTTATTGTTAATATCAATACATTAAAACAATCCAAAAATTAAATTAAATTCAAAAACCTCAAAATTATTTTTTTTTTCTGAAAGCAAGACACCACTACAAAAATTAACATTTTCTACTTAAATGCTAGCACTCAATGAGACTTTATTGCTAGCATTAAATGGCTGTTTTTATTTTCTTCATCGCAATGCACAATCAATCAACGATATGCTCCCTCGAGGACGTCCATTAATGGCATTAGTTATTGTGGATCTCCCCACCCCGCATCTAATCATCGTTGACTCGACCCTAGCCACTTAAATATTTACTTATTTATGGTTTTATTTGAGAAGGATCCTTCCATTCCAAGTAGGATCAATAATCGTGTATAAACTAGAAAAAAGCAAGCTAGGGCAAAAGGGTTTATAATTCAACACTCTTACGAGTGTAAGATACAGTTGCTTGGTGTAATCTCGAAGCGAATTCAAATTCAATTCTCTTTCAGTACTTGAAATGCTGGAGAATTGAGGGAGAAGATTCACTAAATCCTCACTGGGAACAGTGACGAATTATGTTCTCACAGAACAGTGCGCAAGAGAAAAGAGGACAGCTGCGAAACTCCTTTCCCATACCAGAACCTGTCATCATAAGAACTGAGTTATACCCGTCCATGTCGATAAAGGTTCAAGTTTTTATTTCCAAGCATCAATTTCCTGATTATATATCGACGTTATAGAGGAAGGAGCCTCTTAATTATACAATATTCTGCAGTAGAAACAGCTTCTGTATATCATGATCCGTATTCAATGTAGCTTCTCTATGGACACAGAGGAGGGAAATAGGTCCACCTATAGACATTTATTTTAAACTTTTCTCAACCACCTTTTAAAATCTCTTTTTCTAAAGTAAATAAGTTGATTTCCAGTGAATGAAAAGAATAAAAGGGAGAAAAAAAGGTGGTGCTGCTCAAAGCAAGTGATAGCATACAGGACCAAATTGAAATATATAGATGATGTGGGGCAAAGCCTGTTTCAAAAGTCCATGCATGATAAGGGGGCAAGGCAAGAAGAATCCGGGGGTCCTTTAATTCTTGAGAGAGGTAGGCCAGTGGGATCAAGAGGGAAAGAGGCAGGACAAATATCGTCGGTGGTGCGAACCCTGGCCAACCAACAAACCCTCATGGTTGGATCAGGTGACCATCCATTTAGCTCGAGTTTTCTGAACATTCAGCTGATGTGCGCACCATGAGCATGAAATCCTATCTACCGATTGCAGCTGTTTGCAATCGTCATGAAACTTGTAGGGTATTCCACAATCTATTAATATCTAGCAAGTAAATAATAAACAAAGAATTAGGGTTTCACATACACAGGTTTGTAGTTTTGAAGAAGGGAAATGGCAAACAACACACGCACACACTATCTATTCAAATAGTTCACTAACATAAATCACTGGGCTGGTAATCCAATCCAATGTTAACCACGAAAAGTGTGAGGGCGAAAGAACTCAGGGATCTAGTTCTTGCTGCTTTACGTGGGGAATTAGATTCAACAAACGAGCAAAAAATTTATGGCACAGCGTGTCAGCTTTATAAAATTAATAAAAAAAGGCGACACCTTTTATTTCTGAAAACTGAACACAGCTAAATTGTTTGTATTATTCCTAATGCCAGAACAAAAACTTGACTCTTAGCATGGTGGGGCTGGCTAAAAGAAGGAATCATGTGTGAAGCTATAAGCCCGAATGGAGAAATTAAGGGTGAGCTTTAGGGCCTGTGTTAGGTTTGCTAGACCCACAGCCAGGATTCGACTCTACATATTTATTAATGCAAGTTAAAGATATCAACATGTTTGGGTCATGCCGTCGTGATGGATCGTGATTCACTGAGTCATGGATTAGCTTCCAGAATTCACCAGATTATAGTTATCAATGGAGCTCTCAAAAGAGAAGAGGAAAATCTCTCGAAATCAAAACACAGAAAACTAAAAGGACAAGGCACAGTTTGCCAGTAGAACAAATTTCCCTCTCCACAATTTTGGTATATCATACATACGCTAAAAGATCCCGAGCTAAAAGCAATTCATTTTATTTTTTTCAGGAATAATAATAAAAAAGCTTCCATGTGTACATGCTTTCCGAGCAATGCTCATGAATAGGGCACAGAATGTTGCACCCAGCAGAATCTGGTTGGATTTTCACATTATTTAAGCCAAGTGCAGCCCATTTATAAAGCTGAAAGTTAATTTTTTATACGATGATTTGATGTGAAGGATAGTAGGGTTTTCCTGGGTGTCTTTGAAATTTACTGCCATGGGACCTAACGCAGAACCAAGATGTCTGATCTCTGTCTCCCATCCAACTGTCTCTAGTGCATGCACACCCAGACCACACCCCAGAAGCTCAATTATAATCTTATCTTCTCTCCAGTGTGGGCTTCGATCTTGACTCCTGATTTGTTTTATTTTCCTTCGTAACGTGGCTTTTCGTGGCCTTCATCTACCCGTTTTATTGTCAGTTTCAGAGGTGGTGTTGATATTTTTTTTAAAGTGTTTTTTTTTATTTAAAAATATATTAAAATAATATATATTTTTTATTTTTTTTTAAATTATTTTTTACATCGATATATTAAAATAATTTAAAAATATAATATTTTTTAAAAAAGAAAAATATTTTCGAATAACAAACATAGACTTAGAAAAATTTACATCTCTCTTAATATTTTTATTTTTATTTTTGATGTGGACGCATCTATTCAGCGTACACTCAATTTTATCAATTTACCATTTGGTCGCAGACAATACTCTCAGAGATCTTTTTTTTTTTTTAAATATATTTCTATATTATTTTAATACGGTAGGGTCAAAAACATTTTTTAAAAAATAAAAAATATATTATTTTAATATATTTTTAAACAAAAAATAATTTAAAAAACAAATTCAAATCGCAATTTTAAACATATCCAAATCTTTATTAAATTAGCAAATGTTTGGAGCAAATACCCACGCTTTGTTGGTCAAACGATAGCACTCCATGACCATGTAGTATCCTCGCTAGAGATAGCACGGTAGAAGCCTTTTCTAATTTATTGTTAACGAATTGCCATCAAATGGTACCTCCAATACTACTTAAAAGTTTCTATTAAGAGTAATTTGTTTTTTTAAATATTTTTTATTTAAAAATATAGAATTAATATTTTATTTATTTTTAAAAATATTTTTAAGCATGGTACATCAAAACAATTAAAAAAATTAACCTAAAATAATAAATAAATAAATAAGCCATTCCTCAATGACAAATAGGCTCAAAATGGTGTCTGCTAAAAACAATCCTCCCTCAGTTTTCCTTACCCGGAAATGTTCAAGACAGCAGGAATTTTGCAGTTTTTAATTGTTTCATTACCAAATAAATCCAGGACTTTCGTGGCGTCTCAACTGCATTGATAACAAAAAAATAAATTTGAAAAAGATAAATAAAAAAATAAAATTATTTTCTCAAAAACTCTTTTAAAACGTAAAAATGAATTGTTTTTGAATATTTTAATTTAAAACAAAAATAAAAATATATAATTTGGGTAATTAGAATACCTGCAAAAATTCTCAAGCAATTACCTATGCCACCCATGCCCGAAACTTTTCACATTTCTTGCCCATTTAAGATTAAGTAATGTGGTTGTAATTGTTAAAATAATAATAAGTATTTAATAACATATGTGGCTAAAATTTTACCGACTATGTTTTATAATAACTTTTAGAGAGAAAAATCCCAGAAACCTATTAAAAATAAAATAAAATAAAATAAAATAGTGGTTGTAGAACGACAACTTCTTCCTATTCAAGGCCATTGTTGGAGCAAGTAGATGGGAAAAAGCTATTTAGAGAAGCTCAATTAGTGATATAACTATGTGAATAGTGAAATATATCATTTTATATATATATTACAATGAAAAAAACTATATAGAAAATTCAATTTTATTTTAATATATATAATATTGGAGCCAACTATTTATTATCAATAATAAATCAATACAAGCACAATCAAAACTATTTTTTATATAAAAATATATTAAATAAATTTTTTGATCAATATATACAAATTGCTTTTCAGCTTAAAAATATTATTTTAGCTGAAAATGAAAAATAAAAGCTACATTTTTTTTTATCTTTTCCTTTTAGATTTTCTTTTAGCTCTCATATTTGGAATTGCTTTTATAATTTTTATATTTTGTTTTAGCTCTCTCTTGGAGTTTTAATCATACAAAATAATTATTTTTCATAGACACAATTTGAAGAGGAATTGTTGTTGGGCTGGGGTGTAAATAAATATATATTTTTTTGTGTTTTAAATGATAAGTTTTTGGTATTTTTAGATTAGTTTAATGTGTTTATTTTAAAAATAGAAATATAATTTTTATATATTTTTAAATAAAAATATTTTAAAAACAATTTGAATCATATTTTTAAATAAACACTTGTGAAAGGATGAATATCGGTTTGAAATTGTGTTTTAAAAATATTTTTGAAATAAAATATTATAAATTATTGTTTAGTGTTTTTATATAATTTTAATGTTTTAATATCAAAAATAATGTAAAAAAATAAAAATAAAAATATTATTCTAATTCATTTATAAATAAATAAAAATACTCTGAAGAGCACACTCAGCCAAACTCACCAACCTGAAAGGTCACGTTTGCTAGCCACTCAGCCAGATGTGGGGATTCCTTACGTGCCTGGCCATCATTTATTGGTATCATTTTTAGCTTGTATTTTTTTCTCCAGGTCCCCATAAAAATCTTTATTGGGCTAATATGTGTAATTTTTTAATTTTAAATTACGATTTGTTTTTGTGGTGCAGGGGTATTTTTTATATATAAAAAAACAGTTTTTTGAAATAAAATTCTTTTTGGTATTTTAAAAAACAACTATACTAGTGTCAGAAATATTTTTTATAAATAATAAAATATTATATTAATATATTTACAAATAAAAAAATTACAAATGCTATAATAATATCAAATGTACCACTCTCCTATTTTTAGAAAAAAAAAACAAACATGTTGAGTTTTTAATCAATGAGTTTCCTTTTATTTGTCTTTTCCCCGTTTTGACATGTAAAAAGGAGTTTCATCGATGCCACATAAGGGCATCCACAGCAGCAGTGCTAGAAGAGAAGGTATAATTAAAATAATATTAATTTTGTATTTTGTAGCACTATATTTCTTTGTAGCGGGAGAGGCATTGACAAAGCTATTTTTAGCTTTGTCTATCCCGGTTGCTATTTATAGCAACTGTGAAGAAGAAGTTATAATTTAAAAATTATATTTTAAATCAGATTTGATGGTAAACATGCATGGTACAGAACAATAATTTGAAATGAATTGTCGATGTTGGATTTATTTGTTATGTTTTAATGATTTGTTATGGCTAGTTATATAGTCGTGTTATAATTTTAATAGAAACAAATATATTTTTTTAATTCAACTCTAGACTAAAAATAATTTTTATTATACCCGAATAACTTTACAAATTAATTTGATTATTTCAAGATATTTGAGTGTTTTTTTTTTAAATATAGATTGAATGGGATTAAATACGCTGACCATAAAACTGGTGAAAAACAATGTGAAGCTCGCTACAGCAAGTCTTTCTCTAGTTCATCGATTTCTAATTTATTTTTGCAGAGTTTTTTAATATTTTAAATTTTCAAATTTAAATTATTGCGGGATTTTTAATTTTAAATTCATTTTTTAATTTAAATATAATTAAAAAATTAATAATTATATTGTTGGAGGGTTTTTCAAAAGTAATTATTCAATTATATAACTTACTCCTATTAATTATATAATTAATTGCATAATTAAACTATATACAAGATAATTGCACTATATTTAAAATAATATAAAAAATGGCTCTTCAAAATAGCTTTTACCATTAAAGTGCACATCAATAAAAAAATCATATATACACTATTCAAAAAGCTATTTTTAAAATTTAGCTCTCCAAAATACCTCTTACCATTAAAGTTGCTCTAACAATAAATTACATTGCAAACATACATAACAATATAAAGTTTGTGATACAGTGACGGTTGGAGAGTATTTTTGTGTTTATTTTTTAAAATATTTTTTTATTTGAAAATATATTAAAATATTTTTTTTTATTATTTTAAAAAATCATATTTGACATAAGTATAATATATGAAAATGATCTAAAAATATCAATTTTTTTTAATTTAAGATAAAAAATAAAATTTATTTTTTTAAAAAAATATTTTCTAAACGCATTCCTAAACACCTCTATTATATATATATATATATATATATATATATATATATATATATATATATATATATATATATATATATAGATGAGATTAAGCTGAGCACCAGTCTACATTAATAATTCTAAAATTACAATTTTTCCATTCGATTCTCAATCGGAGTAGGATGGACCTGAAATTGTGTAAGTTTGAATAAAATAAATATTTATCATTTTATGGAATATTTTTTATTTATGCCGTGGCTTAAGATTACTGCAACAGCAGGAAAATATTAAATTCTTGTTTGTTTTTTTTTTTTAGGAAAGTTGTGGGGGTGTTTGAAAATGTATTTTAAAAATGTTTTTTAAATTAATTCTCATACCGTATAACTAAAAATAGTTTATTTATACTGTTACTATCAAAAATAGTTTTTTTAAATTAACTAAAAATATTATTTTAATATATTTTAAAATAAAAAAAAAATACTTATACTAAGCTCTCTTCCTTGTTGCAGTAAAACAAAGTCTATCCATATAAAATGAGAGTTTTGACGAATAAATTATTCCCGTTGTTCGGAGTTTGGGATTAAATATTTATCTATGAGGTATTTTTTTAGGAATATATATGTATATATATTCTAAGTTCATTTAATTTAATTTTATAATATAATGCTTTGATTCTTTTATTTGATGCTACCACAATTTTATAGTTTTTTTTTTATTTAAAATTTTGTAATGGCCTCTTAACAAATAAAGACATTAATAAAATAAAAAATAATATTTTTTAATATTTTTTTGTGTTTATGATATTTTTAATCTTTAATGACTTTGACTTGTAACAAATATTGTACGGCTTGCTACTCTTTGCATCCAATGATATCATAACCCTGTCATTATTGATATTTTTGGTTATCCTTTTGCATATCTCGACTTTCAATAAAACATCCTTTTATTTTTCTTCTCTATATTTTATGTTAAATACTACATGGTTTAGTTTTGCAACCACAAAAATAGAAAAGTTATCATATAATCTTTTTGTTTGTTCCAAAAATAACACAATTTTTATATTTTTATAAGAGATATTCAATTAATATATTTTAAACAAAAAAATATTTTTTTAAAAATATACAGCACACTACCAGCACATATTTAAACAAGCAAATCTATTAATTATTTTTAAAAAACTTCAATTTAGCTCGAAAACCTATACACATTCTCAATTGAGCACAAAGGCTATAAATTCACCATCCTAAATATAAAAACTCTCAATCGGGCACAAGCTTTTTTGTTCTTCAAAACAATGTCATTTTGCTAGATAAAACATTTAGAAAATACTATTTTTTTTGACCAAAGGAATCTATTAAGTTTGACATTGTGTTTAAAAATGTTTTTATTTTATTATTAAATTGATTTTTTTGATGTTTTTAGATTATTTTAATATTCCAATGTTAAAAATATATTTTTTAAAAATAATAAAATATTATTTTAATATATTTTTAAATAAAAAACCATTTTAAAAGCAATATCAACTATTAAAACAAACACTTAAGTCATAAAATAGATACCTCTGTTGGCTAATTGAAAATGAGTTTACAGATCAAAGAATAAATGGTATTTTTTTTTATCTTTAAAAAATAAAATAATAATTATTTTAATATATTTCTGAATAAAAAATAAATTTAAAAACAATATCAACTATCAAAAGAAGCTCTTAATTCATAAAATAGATACTTTGGTAGCCAATTGAAAATAAGTTTATAGATCAGAGAATAAAAACTATTTTTTATATATATTTTTAATTTTTTTGATAAATTAATTTTAAAATATAATATTTTATATATAAAAAATATTTTAAAAAACAAAACTATATTTCAGCCAAATAATAATAATTAAACACAGCGTGTAAATTCCTCCTCAACCTTCAATGGCTTCTAGTTGGGTGCTACGTCGTTTTTTCCATCAAGACTCAAGTATGGTAAAGACCCGAAAAAACAAAACTAACACTTGAAAACAGAATGGATCTGCGAGATCTACCTGAATGGAAATAAAAATAAAAATTTCGACGCTGCTGCATCACTCTCCCTGCAAATGCAACAGATCCCCCTCTGTCTCTCAAATCCTAAGAACCACTCCATCAAATTCCATTCATCACTACTAGATTGATATATAAACCAACGCATCAAGACTGATTCAAAGATGTACATGGCATATGGATGGCCGCAGGTTATCCCTCTAGAACAAGGACCCTGTCCTTCACAGAAGCATATCATTTATCTCAAAGTCACCAATCGCCTCTTCCTCGTTGTCTCTCCTTCTCACCTTGAGCTCTGGAGCTCCTCTCAGGTATTTTCACATTTACATGTAGTTTATGATCACATTCACGTGCTTATTCTTCATTGATGGTGGGAAAATAGGGTTGTAGATTTGTGATTTGTTGTCCGTTTTTGTGATTATCTGCAGCATAAAGTGAGGTTAGGCAAGTACAAGAGGAATGCAGAGTCGTTGGAGAGAGAAGGCGAGAATATACAAGCGGTGTGGAGTCCTGATACCAAATTGATCGCCATTCTTGTCAGTACTTTTATTATCATTATCATTATCATTATTTTTTTAATTTTGATTTCTTTTATGTATACTACTGCATTTTATGGCAGATTTTGATTATTCTCGTGTAAGATACTCACTTGCATGTACCTATTACATGATTTGCAAATGGATTGCTCGAATCACATTGTAGAAATAGCGTGGTTCACGTATCCACATCTGTTATGATTCTATTGAAATTGGTAGGTGTCAAGAGTGAGTTTAGGTAGTTAGCTTTGCACATTTGAAACCAGAACTTGGTGCTATCGACCAAATTATTGTACTATTAATTAGTTTTATGGGGGGATAATCTTTTGTTTTGTTTTGATTTATTATAATTTTTTCTCGGGATAATGATATATAGACAAAATAACACACAGAGCGGTTCTTAATCAATATTGTGAGTTTATATTTTTTTCTGACTCCTGCTCTGAAAATAAAGCCTGCATCGAGTTTATGTAAAGTGAATTCTGATGGTGTTGCTCATATACATGCTTTTTATTGTTTGCAGACATCATCTTTCTTTCTACATATATTCAAGGTTCAATTCTCTGATAAAAGAATACAAATTGGAGGGAAGCAACCTTCTGGTTTGTTTCTTGCTAATGTATCTCTTCTTCTTAGTGAGCACGTGCCTTTTGCAGATAAGGACTTGACAGTGTAAGTTGCCTGCCCATTTTAAATTTTGGTGGAGGGTTTCCAGTTCACTTTGATTTTGAATATTTAAATGCTGATGGAGATTCACAGTGTATACTGTTGTATGTAATGCTAATGTTTTTGAGATTTTTTTTTAATTATTTAATCCTTGTTTATTCTCATATGGTCTTCTCTCTCTCTCTCTCTCTCTCTCTCTTCTCACAAGCTTTTACTCCTGGTCTTGATAGTTTTCCTCTAATATGTTTTTTTTTTCCAGGAGCAATTTTGTAAGTGATAACAAACATTTGCTACTAGGACTTTCCAATGGATCCTTATACAGTATCTCCTGGAAGGGGGAGGTAAACAGATAGAATAGGCATTGGTTATTACTACTCGCGATGCTTGTTTTATTTAATGTTACAACTCTATTGACAGAGGCTGTTGCGTGAATTCTTTCTTGATTCTATCTCAATCTCTTAACAGTTCTATGGAGCTTTTGAACTTGATCCCTCTTCATGTGACAGCAGTGATGCCTCCATTTCACCTCATTCTTTAGGTAATGGTGTTGCTTCTGGAAGGGCTCCAGCAGATTCCGTATCTAATCACAATACCACCAGCAAGAGTTCTATTGTGCGGCTGGAGCTTTGCTTGCTGATGAGGTTGCTGTTTGTCTTGTATTCTGATGGACAACTAATATCATGCTCCATAAGCAAGAAAGGTTTAAAGCAAGCTGAATATATCAAAGCTGAAAACAAGTTGGGTTCTGGTGATGCTGTATGTATTTCCGTAGCTTCAGGTCAACAAATCCTTGCTGTTGGTACTAGAAGAGGTGTTGTTAAGTTATACGACCTAGCAGAATCTGCATCTCTCATTCGCACCGTGTCTTTGTATGACTGGGGGTAAGTTTCTTGCATCTTATGTTTGTAGGGGCAAGGTAATTCAATAGGTCCTATGTTTGTTCTTGAGGCACTGAGTTCAAAATTTCAGGATCTCTGAAATGATCATTTGCTTTCACCAATAAACGATATAAAATTGGGATGTTCTTTGAAAACTTATTTACCTTATCCAAGGGCTTTCAGACTAACCTCCTCACTTTTTAGATGATCAGCTGCTTCTGGTTTGTGACTTGAAGCTATGTCATGTCCTTGTGTTTTGACTTTTTGTTCACAAGGTTTGAAAGCTTCTCTGTCATGGTTTAATTATTTTGCAGCTATTCAATGGATGATACTGGTCCTGTCAGTTGTATCGCATGGACACCTGATAATTCTGCTTTTGCTGTTGGGTGGAAGCTAAGAGGTCTTACAGTCTGGTCTGTATCTGGCTGTCGTTTGATGTCAACAATTCGTCAAATTGGTTTAAGCTCTGTATCTTCTCCAAAGTTTAAGCCAAACCAAGATTGTAAATATGAACCATTGATGAACGGCACCTCATTGATGCAGTGGGATGAATATGGTTATAGGCTTTATGTGATTGAAGAAGGATCTCTGGAAAGAGTCATTGCATTTTCATTTGGAAAATGCTGCCTTTCCAGAGGAGTTTCAGGAATGACATATGTTTGTCAAGTTATTTACGGCGAAGATCGGTTGCTTGTTGTCCAGTCTGAAGATACTGATGAACTTAAATTTTTACATCTAAACCTTCCAGTTATGTGCTCAGATACTTAGCTGTTGATTGTCATCACAAGTTAGCTGTCTTTGTACTTTATTGAGGCTGATATGCACTTGCTTTGGCTCAGGTTTCCTATATCTCCCAAAACTGGCCAGTTCAACATGTTGCAGCTAGCAAGGATGGAATGCACTTAGCTGTTGCTGGCCTCCATGGTTTGATCTTATATGATATTCAGTTGAAAAAGTGGCGAGTGTTTGGAGATATTACCCAGGAACAAAAGATTCAGTGCAAAGGATTGTTATGGCTGGGGAAGATTGTTGTTGTTTGCAACTACATTGATTCTTCTAACACGTGAGTTATCGATGTCTGTTTACATATATGCTTGGTTATTCTAACTTCTAAGTTGGTATATTCTTGTAGAAACAAAATCTGTATTTCATGTATCTATAGATCTGCTGGGGGAACAATTTGATGTAGGACATTTTTCACTCATTTAATTCATGAATTGTTCAATTCTAACAGTTTTTAAGTTTTTTAATTAGCCCCTAAATTATGATTTTGTAGATAGTTCAGCCCTTCTGATTCTTTAAGTGAGAATTGGGGCTGATGGTAGGGAAGGAGGTGAATCTGGAAATTCTGATTTTCATAAGAATTAGGATTTATGTGGTAGGTATATAGACATTGCTTGAGATATTGCCCTTGGTAATAATATGTACCTGCAAATCCATTGTAAAAAATCTTAGGAACCTACTAGATTTTATATAGGTGTTCATGGACTCTAGATTCTTGTTATACAAGGATTCAACACTACACATAAAAAAGATATATAGAGTAAAGTTAAACTCAAGAATAGTTGTTGAGAAGTTGAAGTTGCTGTGAAGTTTGGTGTAACAAAGCTCCTGGATTTCACAATTGAGATGCCACTGGTGAAAGGCTTCAAAATGTTTTTTACTAATTGCCCTACAAAGTTCCTAGGCGATGCTTGGTACTGGCCTTGCTGTTTTCTCAGGCCATTTCTTCATGGCACTTCTCATTCTTGGTTTGTGTCTTGGGTATATTTACAATTTTTGTCTTATTTGGCCCTGCATTATAGTTTATTATTCAAATAACTGGTTTTCTGCAGGTATGAATTACTTTTTTATCCAAGATACCACCTTGACCAGAGCTCCTTACTTTGTCGAAAGCCATTGCTCGCTAAACCAATGGTGATGGATGCATATCAAGACCATATACTTGTAACCTATCGCCCATTTGATGTCCACATATTCCATGCAAGACTTTTAGGTGAACTGAGTCCTTCTAGCACTCCAGATTTGCAGGTAAATGAATATTTTCCATCTTCTTTTTATCAGACATTGTCATTGTTATGTGAGAATATTTTTTTATATTCATGTGCTCTTGAAGTTTAATTTTGCTCTCTGAATGAGAGTTTCTTAACGAAACCTTATCCTTCATAAATTTAAATGATAAAATGACAAACAGCTTTCTACAGTACGAGAACTTTCTATCATGACTGCAAAGAGCCATCCCACAGCTATGCGTTTCATCCCTGAACAGCTTCAAAGAGAGTTGGCATCAAACAATCATATTTCATCTTCGGATTCGTTGGACAGAGAGCCTGCAAGGTATTCTTCTTTGCAAATATTGATGGATTTTTTTTGTGTACCATGTCTCTGAATGGCCGCCTACTTTACTAGATGTTTGATATTGAGAACAAATGGGGAACTTTCTCTTTTGGATTTGGATGATGGACGTGAAAAAGAGCTCACCGACTCTGTTGAATTATTTTGGGTCACATGTGGTCAATCAGGGGAAAAGAGAAGTCTAATTGAGGAAGTCTCTTGGCTGGACTATGGCCACCGAGGCATGCAAGTAATTTAGTGCCAAACTCTTTAATCTATTTTAATGTACTACTAGCTATTATTAGCTTCTATTATTGGCCACCTCTAGTGTTTGTCTACTGTACTCTGTAGATCTTATTGGAAGCTTTCTTTTACAGGTTTGGTATCCATCTCCAGGTGCTGATCCTTTTATGCAGGAAGACTTTTTGCAGGTATTTATGTCATCAGGAACATCATGGCTCTTTGTACTGTGGTATTTGGCAAGTGGAATGAGACTTGTGAATTTTGTTTACCAACTGGATTCAAATTCATTTCTTTTTTGTTGCGAAATTTCTAGGTTGAATAAATAGAAAAAAGAATTTGCTGGTGTAATCCTCAAGTTAAAATTTAAAGCGCGGTAGATTAGCTTTGATCGAGTTTGTCAGTATAATGGACTTGGTTTTCTTCAAATTCTGGTTTGACTTTGATATTAGCAACACGGCTATTCGTCTTTATTAATAAAGAACATATATCCTTTTCTCTGTCTATCATTATTTGATGCTACATGTACTTAATATAGTTTATTTGATACTCCATCCATCTATGTTGGTTATATATATATATATATTAACAGTTCTTTTGGTTTTCAGTGACTTGACTCTGGTTCTTGATTGCTGTTTCCTGAATAGGCCTAACTTGACATTTTATGATATATTTTTTAGTTGGATCCAGAGCTGGAATTTGATCGTGAAGCATATCCTCTAGGGCTTCTTCCAAATGCTGGGGTGGTTGTTTGTGTCTCCCAGAGAATGTCTTTTTCAGCTTGCACTGAATTTCCATGTTTTGAGCCATCTTCTCAAGCTCAAACTATATTGCATTGCTTACTCAGACACCTTCTTCAGGTATCACTTCTCTTTTACTCTTTTATTGCTACTTCTCCATCTTTTACCTCATGAGTTTTACTTGGGTGGTGTTGTACTAGGTTAAAAAAGGGGTGAATTATTAAAAGAGTAATTTAGAAGTTGGTTTTGCAGGATGTCAACGTGTTAATAAATTGAAAGGTAAATTGTTAGTAGAAAGAGAGAACATAGCTAAATTATCAGTAATGGTTGGTGAGAGAGAAATAAAAATTGTTTGTTGTGTATTTTGAGACAAAAAGGAGAGAAAAAATTGTTTGGAGGTTAAATTCTACCCTCCAAAAACACCAATTTAGGGGGTAATCAATTTTCCTCTAAAAATAAGAAGTTTGCTTAGGTTCATGTGAAACATAATTTATGTGTACGGATCATCAATTTATATGACGAGTTTTTTGAATCAACTAAGCAGTTAGGCTGTGAGGTGGGCAATTGTCAAGCCAGCATCTGGATCTTCTCTGGTTTTGGCTGTTATTACTTTACTTCTACAGTGTTACTATCACTTTGGAGATAGAAATAAATTGGCCCAGAGGATGAAAAGTGTATTTATTTTCACATGACAAGTTTTAGATGTCACAGATTCACTGTTCAATGATATCCTGAGCAAATAAAATGCTTGTTCCAATCTAGTGCTCCTGCCTTTTGTTCTCCGATTGACATGGTCCAGGGTCTACGTTGACATCTCATGTCAAAAAATGATAACACGTTATTGGTTACATGATGGTACTTGCCATAGTGAAGTTGTCACATAAAATGCCTTGATGTTTTTACCATGTAGTAGTATAACAACTACAAGGGTTTTACCTTGTAGTGTTTACCATGATGGTACAATTCCAATCTCACTGGGTCGGCTATATGGGTCCTTGGGTTTTTCTGTTGTGGTAAAAAAAGGTGCTTGTCTATATTCAAGTCCTGTTTTTGTCTAAAAAATGCTGGTCTTGTTTTGAAACAAATCATTTGCTGAAGTTGAACGTTCATGTTCCTTGCTAGCTTTTAAGGCTTGCTTTACTAATTATGTTTCTGTTTCTCTGCCTGCCAGAGGGACAAAAAAGAGGAGGCTTTACGGTTAGCACAATTATCTGCAGAAAAGAATCACTTTTCCCATTGCCTGGAGTGGCTTCTTTTTACTGTATTTGATGCAGAAATTTCAAGGTATGTGTATTTCGTGAAGAGAGATTGAACCATGCAATGTATGATAATTAGAACTGTTTTCTGGAAGTCAGATATTACTGCAACATGCAACCAATTGGCTTCTGGGACAACTTTATTCCACATAACTACTGTTTGAACTCAATGACCATAACCACAAAACTTTGTGGTGGCATCTTCTAGTGGTATTTATTTGTTCTCAAGCATAATCACATGCTCGTTTGACATGTCTCCCTGGTTAAGTAACTTAATTCTAATTGTTGTCATGTTGAGAGATCTGCAGTTCCTTGATATATCTATATGTTTTAATTTAAACATTAAGCATGAACTTTGATATTGATTTTCTAAAAGGATATATCTATATGTTTTAATTTAAACATTAAGCATGAACTTTGATATTGATTTTCTAAAAGTACTTTCTTGCAGGCAAAATGCGAACAAGAACCAGATATCAGTCCCTAAACATGCTGGCAACTGCTCTCTTTTGGAGAAGACTTGTGATTTGATTAAAAATTTCCCAGAGTATTTTGATGTAGTTGTGAGTGTTGCAAGAAAAACTGATGGTCGACACTGGGCAGATTTATTTTCTGCTGCTGGAAGATCAACAGAGTAATACTTCTGCTCCTTAAAGAGATACCTTTTCTGAGTTTTGCCTTACTTTTGGATGGTAATTCTGAAAGATATTTAGACAGGAACATTGTGTAATGAAGAAGGCTGGTATTTACACTTTCTCCAGTATTTAAGTGCGACTTTGAATTACTTTTTTTCCCTGCTGTTGCTTCCTTCTAGATTTTGGACAGTTTTGTATGTACTAGATAGACATGGTTAGGTATTTGCATGTAAGGTCTCTGCCCTGTCCTAGTGCGTATTTTGGCCTTGTCAAGAAAAGATAATTTATTTCCTAATATTGTTCTAACACCATCATGCCTTTGTGTTTACTGCATCCTTTTATTATTCATTTGCTACACGTTATTCTTTGTTGATTATTTGATATGATTAGGGAAGAACGACATTCTCATTCAGGGAAAGGTTGGCCCTTCTGCTACCAATCAGGCTATCCATTGTGTTACTATCACACATTATTATTTCTACATATTATAAAGTTATGAAAATAGGGTAGCTAAATGTTTTGACTTTTGATGTTAGTGCACGGTAAGTGTAGAAATAAGGATTCCTTCCATTTTACCCCGTCAGCCTGTGAGCAAATTGCAATCTTGATAGCTATTTTAGTTTCACTCATAAGTTTGAAAGCAATATGATGGATTTCTCTCTCTCTTATTTTACCCTAATTTGCTCTGGGGTAAACAATACTGGTACCTTTTTTTTATAGCAGTACTTTTTTTATTGTTTGTTTGTTTAAGGTTATTTGAAGAATGCTTCCAACAGAGATGGTACCGCACTGCAGCTTGCTATATACTTGTAAGAATTGCTGTTATCTCTTTTGAGCATCTCTTGTTGTTAAGTCCTTTTTTCCTAGTATTATTCAATTTTTTTATGCATAGCTCTTGAATATAAGAGTTTTTTTATTTATTTTTCTTTCCTTTTCTCGTTTCAAGTTTTAGCCAAGAATGACAAATTCTGATCAACTGACTGTAAAGTTAGGTCTAGTTATGTGCTGTCACTTTTAAACAGCACATACAGTTGTATTTCTTGACTAGGTAGTTTTTTTTAAAAAAAATTATCATGCTGATAAAATAATTGATAGATACTAAAATTTTTGCAAACATGTTCTCTCTACTAAATGATGTGGTGGTTGATGATAGGTTCTAACCATGTTATATTAATTTGTCTAATTCTATAATAGTAAGTATACCATTAAATGCTAAAGTCACACCACTGTGATTTAAATCCTTTCCCTAGAATTACTCAGTGGTAATGCTCAGTGTTGTTTTACCTGAATTTTTGTATTCTTAGAATATCATGTTTTATTTACAGAGGGATTGTGGTGGTTGGGAAGACAGGTATTCTAATCTTTTCACAAGAGTCACCATAATATTAAAAAGAAAAAAAAGAAGCTTATCCATCCTCACTAGGTCATAATTTATGAATGAGATTCAAGAGCTACGTCCTTCTTTTTGTGCATGCAAATTATTAACAAATGCATTGTAGTCAAAATTGTGTTTGATCAAGTCATTCCTTTTTGCAAATTTTACAGGTGATTGCGAAACTTGAAGGTCCTGCAGTCAGTCAATACTGTGCGTTACGGTTGTTGCAGGTAGGCGAATGCTAGCAGTTTACAGTAGCTAGTTTTTCCTCATACTTTTTGGTCTTCTCCATGTTACATCTTTGACAAGGTTTACCAACCTTATGCAGGCAACACTAGATGAATCTCTATATGAGCTTGCTGGAGAACTGGTATTCCTCTGGGCATGATTATTCTTCAACAAATGTTACCTAAACTAGTACATTTATTTCCTTTTGTTTTGCTGTCATTATCAGGTGCGGTTCTTGCTCAGATCTGGAAAGGAACATGATGAGACACCATCTGATTCAGATAGACTATCTCCCAGATTTTTAGGTTATTTTCTTTTCCGTTCCAGTTACAAGAAGCCATCATTGGACAAGAGGTTGATATGTTCACCATGTTCTATTTTGCATTTCTCAAAGCAGTTACAGTAGTTTCCAAAAGTTGCTAAATAATCAGGTGCCTTTTCTTTGGAGCAGTACTTCCTTCAAAGAGCAAAGTGCTCATGTTGCTTCTGTGAAGAACATTTTAGAAAGCCATGCTAGTTATTTGATGTCAGGGAAAGAACTTTCCAAGCTTGTGGCTTTTGTAAAAGGCACTCAATTTGATTTAGTGGTAAGCAAAACCTACAGTTTTCTTGAAGGACGATCTGCTTTTTGTACAGTATTAAAAGATGGTGAATAATTGCAGGAATACCTTCAACGAGAAAGATATGGTAGTGCTCGCTTAGAGAATTTTGCATCAGGACTGGAACTAATTGGGCAGAAGGTGAACATCCTAAAATTCTTTAGTGCTCAACTTTCTTTCTTTTAGATAAGCTGCATATTGTCTGCATAGCATGGCTCTCTCTCTCTAATCTCTTCTTTCTGGGAAAAAAATAATAATATAGAAATAGCATACTGGGACTCCTATATGACCTCTTTTCCTTGTTTCTCATTTTATGTGCAAGGTTAAATAACTTTTTAAAGCCATTTTTATGTGGTATATCGGTAGTCTTTGTTTTATCACAATATTCTGAGCTGGTAACAAAATATTTGAAAACAAAATCCTTGTACATGTACCCTTGGTTAAGACTCTAAGGAGACATCACATATCTTACATCAATGGTAATATCATTATCATTATCATATTTTCTATATTGTCTGAAGCAATACCAAGCCATGGTTAATGTTTTGATCAATATTAACTGAAAATTTTCTTTGAGTTTTCTTTAATCCTCGGAACCTTTATTGTATGTTTCCAGCTTCAAATGGGTACATTGCAAAGCCGGTTGGATGCGGAGTTTCTACTGTCACATATGTGTTCTGTCAAGTTCAAGGAATGGATAGTTGTTCTGGCCACACTCCTAAGACGGACTGAGGTATAATCATCTTGATATTTGTATAGTACTTTGTCTTTTATTGTAGTCTCATGAATATGCCATCCTGCTCTCTATTGTTCGTCTTTCCTTCCATCTATAGGCAAATCCTTTAGTTCTGCAAACTTCTTTTAAGTCTGATTTGTGTGGTTATGCTTCAAGCTTATAACTTCTCCTTCAGGGGTTGTTTGCGCTTTTGCTCAACCTAAAAGGATCAAAACCCTAGAGTTTTTATGGGTACAATATCTTTGTAATCCTAGTTGTGCGTCATAATTAATTATGGACCTAATGAGATACGCTACTGCTCTAGCAGAGCATTTTTCCATTTGATGGGGTTAAGATGTTGCCAATTATTTGATCTTCATGCACATGCTTATGATTTGTGTCAATTATTTGATCTTTGTGCACGTGCTCATGATTTCTGTTGAGATTGTTTTATCTATTCTTTGTTCGTATAACTTGATTGCCCTTTACTGAAGCTCCCTCCCCACCACCAATAACTGCACATGTAGAGAGGCATAGCTGCCACTTATAATTTCATAAAATAGGCAGGTGCACAGAAACCCATGTGGTCTTATGCCAAGATTGGAACATGGTTTGCCTTCCATGGTAATTCCATGTGATGCTTTTCAACAGGTTCTTTTTGATCTTTTCCAGCGTGATATGAGGTTGTGGAGAGCATATAGCGTCACCCTTCAGGTAACCATCTTTTAGCGCATTGCTGATTAACGAAAAGCAGTGTTATTTTTACGGAGTCTCACCCTGCCTACTTGATTTCTGCTTCAGTCACACCCTGCATTTTGCGAATACCATGATCTGCTTGACAGCTTAGAAAAGAGACTTTCATCTGTCGCAAATTCTCAAGAGAATTGAGGACGGGTTCGGAGGATCTCTAACCAGGTGTCTCCAATGGCTGATAGGTTGTTGAGCCACACTTTTCAGTCATACCATGTTGCAGTAGGTGAGTAAGAGTATAGTTTTTTTTTTACCAAAAGATGAGAATGACTATGTGAACATGATGCTAAGGATGGCCGTTTCATCGTGTTGATCTTTCATCTCGTAGAAATCACAAAATCTTTGTTGTAGATAAGAGAGGTTACAACTATCTGGGGAGTTTTTTTTTCATTTTTTCTTGTAGTTTTCACCCGTGTATAATCATTTTTAACTGCTGTATTACATATAAATAAAAGGAATTCATCCAAATTAAAATTACTTCAGTTCTTTGGTTCTCCCTCTGCATTTGATTACTGTTAAATTTTCATTGTTTTAACTACTATGGTTTTGCCCGTCACTTGCACCTATCCTGACTGGATCATTTATTTCATCCCCCCCCCAGCAAAAAAAAACATACGAGGAATATATTTAGTGGAACCCACTACTTTTTGGTTCCGAATTTCACCGCCGCACGGGTCCGTGGGTTGTGAGCCTAGCGGTGCATAATATTTCTATTTTCTCTACTTTCTTTTTAAATCAAGATGGGTTGTTTGCATGAACTGCTACAGTGAAATCATTCATGGAATAAACCTAGGGATGCTGTTCCTTGTATTCTTCTTCTTCTTTTAATCATAAAAAACTTGGAATGAACTAAACCTTCTACTGCCAGTACCGAAGACATTATTTTCATAAACATCTCCACGTGTATCTTTTGGGCAATGAGATGGAACTCCGCACGCTAGATAATTGAAGATCACCGGCCACTATCACAACAATTTTATTATTTTCGATCAGATATTACATATGATATGTTCATGAAAAGAAAAAGAAAATTCTATATCTTGATAATACAGAGAAAGGAAAACCGGCTGTAAAAAAATAATAAAAGGAAGCGCGAGGCGATTGTGAAGTAGAACAGACAACTTCGGCACACGACAGCGAAATCACCAGGTAAAGCTAATGGATTCGAAGTGCAGATTATCTGCTAGACCAGATGAACATATGTTTGCAATTTCATGTCTCATCATCTTAGGACCACTGGCAAGAACCCCCACACTTGATCCTTTGCATTCAAACAGAATTTCTGCATCAAAAGGAGAGGGGAGGGGTTGATTAAAGCTTAATGAGAAAATTGTAGTCATAAAACAGGTACCAAATCATTATAATTCTGATTAGAGTTAGCATACTCTTTAGGTCAGGCCTTTCACCATAGTGCACATTAATAGCCTGGAAAAGAGACTGATGAGGGACACTTTCCAATTCTCTGTCAGCTTTGTACAACCATGACTGAGGTGATCCGACTGGTGTTGACCCTTCCACGTTCTGAATCTGCTTAACATCCCTCGCATTTTGTTTCTTGTTCCAAAGAACAGCTGCACTTGCTGTCATGGCTATGCATATGCAAATAACTAACATATTGAGAAAAGATCTAAGGGCCAATGGGAAACCCTCCTTGGTGTTTTGATCGATTGGATAAATGTAGTAGCCAGTAATAAGGCCAATTATAATAAGGAAGATGATAAAAGAAGATGATATGATAGCGCCGAGCCAGAGCCAGCTTTTGGGGCCTAAAATGGCAGATACAGGTGCATCAGTTGCGTGGGGATTGAACCATATGGCTCGAGGGGCCTTCGAGCTATCAGTTGCCGGTCCTTTCTCTCTTGTTACAAAAGCCTCGATTTTTAACTGCAGTTTGGAAATATCTGACGGGCTGCCGGATATTGGCAGCAGGAGGTCTAGCATGGCGAGTTCTGAAGAATTCCTGAACGCGCAAACTAGGATCACTTCGGGTGTCTTGCATCGGTATGTGGTGCTCGCAAAGATGAGTTCTCGAATTATAGAAATGAAAGGAGTGATGCCACTGCCTCCACTTACCATCACTAGTTGGTCATGCCTAAATACAAGGGTTTAGTTAACACTAAATTTCAGTCACAAAAGTCAAAAGATATATTGGCCAAGCGCAAAATCAAAGGGTGCTGAAACATATATAGAATCCAAAAGATAATATTTCTTTCATGGTCCAAACCTTGTAAAATGAGTCGAAGCAGGTCCATATGGCCCCTCAACTGAGACCTCGAGACGATCAATTGAAGAAGGTGATGAAAGCATCTGGTGTAGTTTCCGGGTCCAGCTTCCATCACTCTTAATGACGACACTCAACTTTTCAGGCTCCAGGTTGCTATTAGAAGTGATGGTAAAAGGATGCCACTGCAGGCCAGAAATGCTAGGCACATTGATATACAAAATGCTCATGGGATTATAACTCAACCCTGGCAATACAAATCAGAAAACAGGTGAAGAGAAAAAAAAGAAGAAGAACTCGACCCGATTAACTAAAATGTTGGTAATTAATCTCACTTGGATTTTTAGAGAAGTTGAGCTCTACAGTATCACATGGCAGAATCCGGGCTGAAACTAGGCGAACTCTTTGTCGTGATTGTAAGAATCTCAAGAAACGATCAACCAGGAAGAGGTAAAATCCAGGTAGCATAAGGCAGGCAAAAGAGATGCCGACATGGAATATAAAGAAAACCATGAAGAGGATGTAGAGGTAATGGGTGTAAAAGAAGAGCTCAAACATTTTCCGCCTGATGCGAGGGTAGGTTGTTGCCCACATGACTAGCCCAGACAACAGAGATAGCTCTCCAGCCACGTTCGATACATCATCTCTAGCCCATTCTAGCATCTGCATTCCATGTTAAACATTATAAACGCCATAAATTCAACAGGACCAGCAGAGGTTCTTGTTTCAAGAATGAACATATTACCCAAGGGCTGAGACAACAGGTTAACAACTTAAATTTGTTCGTATCTAAGGATTAAAGAATACTATTTAGAGTATCGTATAAATCAATGATACATGAATCATATATACGTGCGTGCTGTTTCACAATTAGGGGATTCTAATCTGTTTTTAAGGGTTTTTTTTATTTTATGATTTTGGTATGTTAGATTAAAAATAAAATTTAAAAAATAATAAAAATATTATTATAATATATTATCAAATATATAATATTTTGAAATTTTTTTATATTTAAAAATGTATAAAAATAATATATATTATTAAAAAACTCTTTTAAACATTATTATATCATTCACTTGAAAAGCTGGCATTTCAAAATAAAAAAATTTAATAAAAAAAGATAGATGGACAAGTTATCAAGTATGATTGAGATTATTTTTAAAAATATTTTTTATTTAAAAATATATTAAAATAATAATTATTTTTATTTTTAAAAAATTATTTTTAATACTAGTACATCGAAATATTAAATTTTTAATTTAAAATAAAAATATTTTTTTAAAAAATATTAATGAGATGCAGTGAAAACATGGCTACAAGACAACAAGATGTGAAAAAAGAGCTCTCTTTCCCCGGGAAAACACCATCCTCTAGCCGGTGACTTTTTGAGCCACTCACGCAAAGTAACTTACGGATTTTTTCAAGTACCGCGTGAGATGGCTCTCAGTTGGTCTGCGAATAAAGTTTTTGGCGGGGGCCAGTTTTAGCACAGTCATGTGGATACCTGCTAACACCCGATGGGAATCTCAGGGCCAGTTCACTTCCGATTAGAAGGGGAAGAGAATCAAATTCACCGTACACATGTCAGAGACATATTCCGGTCTGGGCCCTATCCAGTGGACTCCCTGCCCTAAAGTCAACCCATAAGCGGATCCTCACCATCCAATTCATGAATGAGGTGACCACCGTGTGCATGATAAACTAGCGATCGAAAAGCAATATACCTAATCTAGAGAATGCCACGCAAAAACATTATATATATATAAAAAAAAAAACTAATTTCCTACGACAAGCAGAGCAGGCCGCCATAGAAATTGACTTGTGGGGTCTGATCTCCAAAAAGAAGCAAGAACAACAGGAACAGTGTTATTATGTCAGTGCCTGGTGCTACTGTATTGCTTACTTTGGCTGGCGTGTCCAACTCGCGAGATTTCCTTTTCAATTTTTCGTTTTGTTTTTCTTCAACAAACGCAAGAGGTATTGTCGTTTTGAAAGCTTCCCGGTCACGTGGATGATGGATACTCACGATTGAGGTTTTTTTTGCCTTTTTCTTAATGGACGACATTAATTGACTTTTTTTAAAAATAATTTTTATTCAAAATTATTTAAAATAATTTAAAAATACCGAAAATTTCACTATCAAAACCTTAAAAGTAACAAGCTAATAGAAACAAAAAACATTACATTATACCAAAATTCATCAAATTATTAGATTTAACTCTTAATTAATTATGGTAAGGGGTTTAAATCATCGTCCTACGTTACATTTTCACTCATTTGGTAAAGGTTTCAGGACATCTGTATTGTTTCTTTTGACTAGCCTTGCTATTTAAAAAAAAAAAAAACATGCTATTTCTTTGGACTAAGTTTTGACCTTAAAAGTTTATAGAGTAATAAAGGACTCCTTGAAACAAAAGGATTTACAAATATTATAATAATTAATGACAGAAATTGTTTAGCAAATACGTGCATTGCATTGTTGTACTATATGTATATGTGTGTGTGTGTGTGTTAGGTTTTAAAATACAATAATTTATCAAATTGTATTCTCTCTTGTACCTTCACTAGAGCTCCCAGTTACGTACACTTAGTGAATATTTATATCAAAATTATTAGAAATATTAGAGTGTTTATTATCATCTGTTATTTGTTTTTTAATACATTGTTGTATTTATATTAATCATAATTTCAAACTAATTTTATTTCAGCTTTAGTTATCGAGACATTTATATATAAAAAAAGGAGGGCACTTGTAGTATTTAGTACCGGTGCGATGGACAAAGATAATCCTATAACTTATCAAACTCTATATAAAATTAATTACCTGTAAAAAAGTATTCTGATTTATATGATAACTATCCAAACTTGTATATGTGTAAATAATACAGATAATATATTAGAGATAAATTGTTTTTAGTATTGTTTCTAAATAATAATTATTCTGATTAAAACAGACTATATAATACATGTGCAAGGCAGCCTGGCACCAAGAAAACCGATCGATTTGGGAAAAATCATGATGCTACCCAACTTATATTAACTCATGTGTAGATTATTTGGCACTTGTGGTTAGAGATATTATTTGCCATTATTAATTAGAGAAAAATAAAAAGAAAATGAGATGAATTAATATTATGTTTGCGAGTGTAAATAATAAAATAATCTTCTTAATTACCTCTGAAATGTGATTTTTGAGAGCCCATAATATGATGTAACCAAGTCCATGAGCGGTGAAGAAGACTAGAACCGTATGACCTAGCCACATGTGGTACTTGACGCAAGCCTCAGAAGGAAGACCTAGCAATGGCAGCAGTGATGATCCTCGAGCCACCGGTAAGAAAAGAAGCGCAAGACAGATATTTCCCAGAAGCCCTAGACTCAAAGATGCACTGGCCAATTTAGCTTGCCATCTGCCAAAAAGTTCACCGACAATATTTTTAATTTATCATTCGTGCAAGTCAATGAGAGGTCATCGTTCCTTCATCAGTATTTATATCGTGGTAATTAAGGTTAGTTTGTGATTAAAAAACGTTCTTACGTTGTTAAACCCTTTTTTGCAGCTGATTGCGGTGTGATAGCAGCAAAGCCATTAAGTAAATAGACTGAGAATGACCAGATTAACAGGGCCAAGAACATGATCAAGAAGGCTAGCTCTGTGCCAGAAACAATGCCCAGAGGGCCCTTCACTAGCATCGGCTTTCTCAACGTGACCAAGCGATTCTTTTTGGCATTGCTGTAATTAGCAGAGATCAAAATAATCAAGTGAAGGTCATTAATTGGGCTACGATGAGCAATAGATACAAATAAAATAAAATTAATGGGAGCTTAACACTGTCATTTATCAATTACCTTTCCAACTTGTTGTCGTTGGACCTCTTTCTAAAATGGAGATAAACACAACCCACCACAGCAACAAAGAGAATGGGAAACAAGAAAACCATAAATCCAGTGCCTGTAACAAAAGACGCATCAAAGATGTATATTTTAATTATCAGAAAAGAGCATTGAATGTTTTGTTGAGTATATATGCATGGAAAATTTAACAACGCAAACCTTGCGTCCCGAAATAAGTAGACGAATTAAACTTCTTTCGGATGGTAGGGAGCCATATTTCCTTGAATGTTTTGGTGGGCCTCATAATCCACACCATAGCATATCCCAGCAACACTATCATCAGTAGTAGCTTTACACCTGCCTGGATCATCATGTTGATTTCCTTACGTGAAGAGGGTGGTCTTGAATCTATGCTCTCTCTCTCTCTCTCTCACTCTCAAACAGACACGGAGAAAGAAAAGGGAAAAGATATGGATTGATTAAGAGGTCGTGGACATGGAGAATGTAAACGGAATTAGCCCTATTTATAGCGAGGAATTGATAGAGTGTTTTTTTATGCATATAGATAATCTACGCTTGGCAGCACATGAAAATGAAGCATGACTCACGTCTCCTCCTCTGGCAGGCATAACAGGATTTCTCAGGCTCGTTATCTTACGTGCTTGACAATAGGCGGGGCCGTGGGGCATGGCCGATAATTGACATGTCATTGTTTAGAGTCAGCGATTTTGCTGGCCTTTAGTTATCTAAAAAAGAAGAGAAAAGAAAAGGTTCTGAGTGCTAGACGACCTTTTTATTTCTCTCCTTCCATTTTCATTTCATTCAGGCTTTCTGTGTGGCTCAAGTTAATGCGTTTACTTTCACTACAATGGCAAGGTTCATGCTTCACTACACGATTGATGACAAGCTCATTCGATCACAATCGCAAAAAAAAACACTCGCCGAAACTATACTGTACCTAGCTCCCTTGCTTGTATTATTCTGCTACTATATCTCTTTTCTTTATTACAGTTCTCGAGATGATTATAGAGTTGAAGTTTCATTTCTTGCCTGCCTTGTAGAGATTATAAGGAGATTTGATTTCGAGTTTTTTTTATCAGAGGAAACTCCATATCTGGAAAATATATTTTGTGAGTCAAAATGAACGAATAAAACTCTGATTATCTTAAATTCTTATAAAAGATACACGTATTGATTTAAACTCAAAATATATTGTGCAAATTTCAAATTATTTATTGTCATGTCTTTTTAAAATGATTTCGAGTTGTTGATCGAGAATAACTCTCTCTTGCTGCATTATTGTAAAATTTGTAGCCATTAAAACTCAAATTAAGTTACTGCTTAGTGAGGTATGTTAGCATGGCCTCGACAATATATAGAACGGCATCCTTGAAATAACATATATAGTGTAAACAACATGTATAATGGAAGAGTTTTTTTCACTGGCAAACTAGATGATATAGGCCGTGTGACTGCTTGCTTGTATTAATTTATAAATTTGCGGACCATATGTATGCCTTGGGCTGGAATGGTTTTGACTAATTTTGCTCGATAAAATTAATTATTTATTGCCTCCAAAGGTAAAGATCCGTTTATCTCATCATGCTTTAATTTCTAGTACAACCATTTGTTTTTTAAGAGGCAGTATATTTATTTTTAATTGATTTTATTTTAAATCTTGATCTTGATAAATATATAAATATTGCAGAAATATGTATGGATGTACGAAGTGTAATGTTCCTTGCTAGATGTATAGTACGTTCGTACAGTTCCAAGGCGACCATTTCTTTATTTTTATTAATCGAAAACGTAAATCTGTCTTCATGCTCTCGTGAAATACATGCTTTTCCAATATGGAATTTAATACTTGTGATTACTGTGATTTCAAGGAGCTAATTACGGTTCTATTCCCGGAAAGGACACTGGCCTCTCACGTATCATCGTGCCTGAAACAGATTGTCTTAAGATAATCAATTCAGCTGCAGCTGCAGCAGATGGGGGGGCATAGAATAGATAGTAGCAGCTGATGACTGGCCTCGTGCATATACCATTCTTTGCGCTCGTTGCCGCGTGCTAGGCTCGTGGCTCTCGCGTGCCATTTGTAATGCGTGGGAATAGTAAGGCTGATGCATGCCTGCCTCCCTAATGACACCGAACTTGTTACAGGAAATTAAATAAAGAGTTTTTCATACAACATTGCTTTACTCACTTGATTTCAAATCAAAGTATATACTATTATAATTGTGGGTTTCCTTCCGTTGTGGCTATTTTTAAAAAATAGGATGACACAATGTTGTTTTTATTTTAATTTAAATTATAGTATATTTTAGTTTGTTCGGTTAAATATCGGTTGAAATATACTAGTTTTGTTTTGTTCATTTTGTTTCGGCCAAGTAGTATTTTTTTAAAATAATGAATAATTTTATAATATCAATAATATCTCTTAATCCAACCATTAGATTAAGATGAAATTTTACGAGGAGTCTCTTGATATATTTATATATATTATGTTAAAATTTTAGAGCAATCAGAGAATATAATGATTTTGCAAGATTAATGATAACATTCTTGTAATATTATTTATGTTCATAATTCTATCGAGAAAAAACAGTTTATTGTGTTTTTTATATTAAATTGTACAATTCTAAATAATTTTATTTTTAGATCTGAACTAATTTTTTTAAATTAATATATTAATTATATATATACATACATACATAAACAATACAATTTCAAAACAACACACCAAAACACTCCAGAACCACAACATTCTATTTTAATTAAAAAATAAAATACCAACCAAAACACTTTATAATAATATAATTTTATCCCATTATAAAAACGAAGCCACTAATTATGAAAGTAAACTATATTAATTAACTCGTGGCTCCGGGATATGTGTTAGAAAAATCCAAGCAAGAAATAAAACCACACGAAAATCGGAGATAGGAAGTACATGTTGATGACGTCAGCGCTGAGATGGAAGCAGTCCCTAGCAATCAGAATTATCAAGACGGAAGAAAATCTATCAGCCGGACCAGCTACAATGAGGATTCCTCGGAAGCAGTTAATTTCAGACAAAAGGAAGGCTTAGGGGGCTATCAGGCCTTCAATTAAAGACTGGACTACTTTCTCATGGTAATGGCACAAACTTTTCTGTACCCAATTTTGCTTTTTTAAATTATGTTTTTTTTTTTTTATTCATGAAGAGGGGCATAATGAAGAACGTTGAAAAAACTTTAATAAAAATATTGAAAATAAAAATAAAATAAAACCTATTATTTTCAAATAAAAAACTAGAAAAAAAATAGAGAGAATAGGAACAAAAATATTTGTTTTTTTTAAAAGGACTGGTTTAACAATTAAATCACTTTAAATCAATTTTTTACATATTGGTAAGAGTCCATATTTATTTTTAAAAAAAATTATTTTTCTTAATTCTCAGTCAAAATGATTATGTACAAACTTACGAGCTCAATGCTAAAAACATAAACATCGTTGTTGTTTTTTTTTTCTTGGACAAACCAATATAAATTATGCATAAAACTGTTGTCTGCCGATTAGGAAAAGGAGGGGTGTAATTATTATTTATGATATTTTGTTGTTATAATCAAGGAATTAATATTGATCTTAACCATATATTTAATAGACAAAGACCATGCACAACAATCATAAATAAAATTGTAATATTGTCATCAGACCAACAACCACCCTTGTCATTGGCAAACCACCAATAACTCCCTCTCTCTTCAAAGTGCAATTATAGTTTACCTTTTCATTTTATTTAATATCTATTAATTTACAATGACCTTTGGACCAATTGAGTTTCGTGTGGAGACAAACCCAAAGGTGACGAGTCGTACATTTTATCAGACCCATCTTTACTTGAGTTCTAAACTTTTATATATTGAGTTTGACAACTCAAGTCCATGTTTATTTGAGCTCATCACTTGATTGAATTCAAGTATATAAGTTTTAACAACCTATTATATCCATGTTTAGTAAAGCTCGGCATATGACCACCAAATAAGTATATTGAGTCTAATAACTCATCAAACTCATGTGAACTTGAACTTAGTACATAATTTAATTTAAGTATATTGAGTATGATAGCTCACTAAATCTATTTATTATTGTATTATCACCCTTGTTATTGGGTTTATTTAACTTTTCATGCCTCACACCACATATGAACACAAATAGCAAAGAAGTCTAGTGTAACCTTCTGATGTTTTTCTTGGGCACCAAAGACCATCATTTTGAATGCCACCACCACACGAAGAACCACATCGATCTCCTCTAACTGGCGGCAGCCGTAGGTGAGCCTCTCATTCGTCGGTGAACCACCTAGTTACTATTCAGATGGCACGTGAACAGTGCAACAACCTTTTCCCCTTTTCTTATGCTATTGGGTTAGACATGTTCTTAACTCAACTCGGTTTAGTAAGCTGGGTCTAAACAAAGTCTAGTAGAGAGACGTGAAGCGCTAAAAAATATCGTCATGACAACTATATTATAAGGAGATCACAAAGTGATATTACTTCTGTCCACTATGGTTACAATTCTAATTTTATTCCAGATGATATTTATTAGATGTTGTTCCTTGATCAAATAGCTAGGGATCACAAAGATCTTCGTGTATAGATTTAGTTCGTGATGAAATTGCAAGTAGTTTGATGGAAGAATAAAAATAAGTGTTTAATTTACTTGAATTATTAATTACATTATGTTATTATGATTATCAAATCTACTATTTAAAAAATAATATGTGGGTGTGCGCACTCGCGCGCGCGACGCATTTGTTTTTTAAAGTAATTTCACAAGTTGACAATAATATGAAAAATACAATTACCAAACACATGAAACTACTTTTCATTAAACTTCAAACTCAACCATAATTTTAACTAAACACTTTAACTTAAATTATAAATTGTAATTAAAAATATTTTCCATAAAATACTTTTTTAAACTCAACTTAACCACATTACTTAAATATACCTCTTTTTTTTATGACTGCGTTTACAATTCGAGACTCGTGAATATGAGATCTCGCGTGGCCATCTTTTGCAGTTCGTAATTTACGAACGCATTAGCATCAAACACGTAAAATAATTCCATTTCATATCCACTCAAATTACCGAAGACCGTCATCCTGCAAGGCCCAAAAGCATACTGTCAGGCCCAGGTCATAAATCAAATTTAGGTCTTGAAGTTGAGTTTTAACACGAGTCCCACATAAACCCAATGGCCTTAAAAAATATTCCATCACTACAAAGTACAAACTTCGTCTGGATTAAGGAGGAAGAGAGAACAGGGTGGCCGGAGCTTCTTAGTGTGATCGTATGCTTGTTCGCCGGGAGAAACTGAATTGGAAGGAATTTAACAAGTTTTTTTGGCAGCCTGCAATTCTGCTAACACTTACTAATTTAAGAAGAATTATATATTTTTTTTTTGGGTGGGCAAAAAAGTGAATGGAAATTAATGTATATGAAATATCATTAGTTCCTTTATAGCTTGGAGGTGAAGAGACGAAGGTGTGAATAAGATTTAAAATGTATGTTTATCAAAAATATTAAAATTGAGTTTTTCAGAAAGAAATAAAATTAAAATATATATTATTTTTCCTCGGTCCAACTTTGTATCTTCCTAGCAATTCTATTTACCTCCTGGTGAGATTTTGAAGGCGAATGAAGGTTAAAAATAAACCTCCATCTCCCTTCCCTCCCACAAAAAATCTTCTTCCTAAATAAGGTTAAAAACGTCATTAACCTCCATAAGTTTATTCCACAGAGGCCAGTTGTTTTTTAAAGTATTTTTTATTTAAAAATATATTAAAATAATATATTTTTTTATTTTTAAAAATTATTTTCAATTAAAATAATCTAAAAATATTATTCTTTTAATTTAAAATAAAAAATTTCAAAAATTTTTATAAATATTTTTGAGAAGTACTCCCGACACCTATATAAACGGCCGTGAGATGCTTTACACGAACCCTAGTAAATTACGTAAGGAAAACAAATCAGCAAGTGGTTAACGCCATGAATGATTCCAGGATTACTTCATGACAGAAGGAATTTCTCATAATTCATCACTTGTCAGTTTTGTTTTAATTTTTTAAACCTCCTCAAGGCATATCCTATACCTTCCATGGGCCAATTCATGAATATGTGCAGCCTAAATTCGCGATACTATGAAATCAAAATCATGTGATTGCTCTACAAAAATAGAAACATTATTGCAATATGAACAAGAATCAAGGGAAATACCATCCTTACAAGAATAAATTCATGACGTGATAAGCATCACAGTAATCACTTGTCTGCCCTAGGTGAGATACTTTTAAGCATAATTTACTTCCTCTCGTCATATCAACATGCCAAAGTGGAAACAGCCTTTCAAAATCAATTGAATGAAGCCGACCTCGGTTCAAGCTTGCAAACAAAACACCTTAAGGTTGAAAAGTCTGAGCAAACTGTTGAATGAGCATGCTTTCACTAAAATATGATGAATTTTAAGGCTCGCAAAGTACAAGAAATATTTGAAGCTGCATCCTGCATTACAAAATATTGAAGTTGCACAATATATTATAAGCTACAAAAGCAGTTTGATTACAAATTAGCATTACAGTACTAACCAGGTAAATTAAAGCTTTAGATCCTTCAAATAAGAACTTGCTATGACCTTTAATAGCAGAAGGTGGGAATACCATAATTCTAAAGCATCAGCATCACCAGTTATATCGCACAACAACCTGTGATTTGAACAGAAATCACGCTTTGCCAGACAAATGTTGATTACCATAATTTGATCCAGCTCCTGGGACCTCTGTAGGCAATTTGGACCAGGCAGCAGGGTTCCTCCTTCCCACTGTTCTCCTATGCATAAGCACAGCTAGACTCAGAAACAAACACACGCCAGCAACAATGGGAACCAAAACACTAATGTTTCCTCTAGGCCAACTTTTCAAAACCATAACTGCACAAATCTTTCCACCAAGACTCCCCACTGAATTATTCATCTTCATGATCTCCACCCCATTCAAAATACCATCAACTCCATATGCCATGGTCTTGTTGGTAGGTCCAACACTGACACGCAAGACCCCAGAGCTATCATCATCAGCAACAAAATCCACATAAAACGGAGAAGCCAGCGTATCTGTAATAGACGAAAGATCTAAATCTTCATATGCCAGATACCCGTTAACATAGACATTAAAATGTATCAAACCAAGCGATATGCTAGCAATATCACAGAAATGCATCCTAACAAGATACTTATAACCCTCATCCACTGGAAACTCCCATGTCATATTAACATTAATTACTGAGCCATTCGTGTTAGTAATCACTCGAGCAGTCTTGTACACAAAATCAGGACCTACTTCCCTGCTAGCCCCTCCATATTGGTAATGAATACGACCATCAAAGTACATCTGTTTCGACAAATCTTTGCTTGATTTCAAAAACTCATAATCAGGAATCCATGTTCTCCATACAGTATCATTAAAAGGTGTCACCTTTGGACCTCCAACATTGATCCTATGCACAGTTTCAAGTGCCTGCTTAGTTAATCCCACAAATTTCTCATCTTTATTGCCATTAACAAGAAACCCCGCATCAGCAATCAGGTCCTTAGGTGCAGATATCACTTCAATTGCATTAACAAAACCATAATTACCATTCTTTGCAGGCACAAAACTAATCACAACCTTATCAGAATCAGCCCATATAAAATACTCCTTAACTACGATGTCCCTAACTTTCCCTACACTGAAATTGCTCAAAGCAACATATCCATTGACCAAAACGTGAAATTGAGCACCGCTCAAGTCCAAATTGGAAGAAAAAAAAGCGTGAAAATGAAGCCTTACCATATGAGTCCCTGGTTCCTTGATCTCAAAAGCATATTTGGAAGGTTTTTTGAAAATTCTTGCAGAGTTGTAGATTTCGACAGAATAAGGAGATGGGTTTTGGTTGGTGAGCGGAGTTGTTTGTTCTGAGGAGAGAAGTGGCGAGTCCGGATTGGAATCGGAGATAAAACGGCGGTTGTCGACGGTGGTGTCGACGGTGGAGCCACAAGAAATGAGGTGGTTGTCTGTGGGAGAGAAGGTGGAAAGAGAGAGGGTGGATAAAAGAGAGAAAGTGAGAATTAAGAGAGAGAAAGTATGGGCTCTGGGTAAGTGAGTCTCCTCCATTTGAGAGAGAAATTGAGGAATAGCGATTTCAGGCAGTGAAGAAGAGATTAAAGAGCTCGTGTTTCTATTTTTGTGATCTAGAATTAGAGACGAATTGAATTGAGCTTTGGAATCAAGTCGACGCGTCCTTACAAGGTCAAAGCTTTCTGGTATTTCATTTCAAAATTGTTTTTAAAAAGTTTCGAGAATCTTTTATTTCTTAAAATTAATATTTTTAGATTATTTTAATTTATTAATATCAAATACTATTTTTTTTAAAATAACAAAATATTCCAATATATTTGTAGTCATTTGGAAGCCGCGTTTTGGTTATGGCCCCACTTTCCGTGCTAACCTGGTGTTGGGTAGAGCCAACGCGTCGCTCTTTCAGTGCAGGGACCCAACCAGGCTGGTTAACTTGAACCAGCTGCTGGAATTTGGATGACTTTTCCTTTCTTTTTTATTTCTCTTTTCTGCTAATATCCCAACAAATCTATTTTTAGTTTTAATCATCTGGGTATTTTCATAAAAATTATTCCAGTCAATTCATGACAGAAAAGGTCACATGGACAAGTTTATGAACAATTCTTTTAAGAAATTGTATTTTAGTATCTTTTAAAAATATATTTAATTTAACAAAATACTAAATCAATGTTTTTCAGTATTTTTAATATATTTATGTTAAAAAATAAAAAATATTTTTTAAAAAATATCATGTTAAACATCTTTCAAAATAAGTGGTGGATTTTTATTTTTTTGGTTGTTGTTCTATGATGAAACATGAATAATAAGAATATAAGATTGATTGTGGACAAATTTACACAAAAATATAGTGGCAGAAATGTAATTATATTATCCAGATCTAGCGTTTCAGGTAAAAAGAAAAGAACTCATGTACATTGTTTATTAGAAATATAATATAAATTATATTTTAAAATATTGTTTAAATTTTTAAATAAAATAATTCTTTGAAAATATTTTCTAATTTAATATTAAAATCAATTATCCATGCAATTGGAACAATTATAAGAAAGTTAAGTGTTCTCTCTTGAGTTCGGGGGTGTGAATGAAAATGGTGAATACGAGGCCATCATCTTCTCTTCTCGTAGTTTCATCCCTCGCTCCCTCTTTTCTTTCCAGACAAAACTTAGTTTCTGTTTATTTAATTTAGATGGAGAAACGGACTAGAATGTTAAATTACAGAATAATCAAGGATGCAAATAGCTCTAAGAATTAAGAAAGATAAAATGATGAATACTTGTCCAATCAAAAGTCCAGGATCCAAACACGTCATTATATCAAGTATAGCTGCAAAAAACGAAGTGATTCGTTACAGTTCACCTGGTCGAGCATTTTTGGTCGTGTTTTAATATTTTTGAAAAAACAATATTTTAAATTAGTTACTGTTTACAATATTTTTATTTTTTACTATATTTTATTAAAAATAATCTTGTCAAAAAAAAAATTTAAATATATTTATAAATAAAAATACTATGCTTCTAGGGAGCTATTTGACGTTCTTTTATTTCTCACTTTTTCAAGAGGGAAGCAAAAACTGCTTCTTTTTTCAAAGTTATATTTTAAAATTTTTAGCTTTTTTTTTTGCTCTATTTCATATTTCCAATGGGGAGAGGTATCTTGATAGATAAAATATTTTTTCTTCAATTAAGTAGTTATTCCTACATATTTTGCACTGCAAAGTCTAAAATTATATAGCGGTTGGAATTTATCGTTGAAAACACAGATTAAACACAAGGCAATGTTCAAAACACGGATTAAACACACAACAACATCAACGAGAAAACAGTTGAATCAATTCAAAAAAACACAAATAATAAAAAAAATTCTTCCTAGCCAATCATTTAATTGAAAAAACACAGCATGAAAATAAAGCTCCAGAGTAAGCTGAAGACATCTTGAGAGAGAGATGCGGCGACGATGACGGAGACTAACGCTCCAGTGACACCAAGAGATGAGAAGAATGGGTTGAAGATCCGGCGATTGTGGGAACTGCCAGTATTGTTGGTGGTGCTGAAAAGTGAAGCAAGGAGGAAACGTTGTTTGATGTTGGAAAATGCACCACCGTCGTGGAGGGTGGAGGTGAGGGTCCGAGAGAGGATGGAGGAGGCGAGGGTCGACGTTCTTTTCATGACAGTGAGCAGAAAGGAGAGATTTGTGAAGAAGAGAGGGTTTTTTTTGTTTTTATTTTTGAGGTTTTTGTTTTAAGAAATGTGGGTTTTCCCGAGTGTGTTTGGTGTGGGGGCTGGGTACGACGCATAGTAGGGTTTTTTAAGTGTGAGAGATGAGGGGGACGAACGGGGGCTTTATACTAATTATTATTATCATTAATTATTATATATATAATAATAATTATTATTAATTATAATAATAATAATAGATAGCATAAAAAATAGGGGTATTAATTTGTAATTAATTTGATTGAATTATTTGTAATGGAATGTATTTTAATTAATTATGTTTGAATTTATTGATTATTTGTTAATGTGTTCATTTTATTTTTAAATTTTTCTAACATTAAAAGACAACAAGTAACATTAATTAACTTCAAATAAAATAACCATAAAAAAAATACAATTACTTGAAAAACATAAAATAAGTAGTTTAAATTTCAAATTTCAAATTTTAAATATTGCGGGTCTTTTAATTATATTTAACTTTATTTATTTAATTTAAATATAATTAAAAATAATAATTTTATTGTTGGGGGGTTTTCAAAAGCAATTATTTAATTATATAACTTACTCCTATTAATTATATAATTAATTGCATAATTAAACTATATACAAAATAATTGATTTTTATTTATAAAAAAATAGCTCTCCAAAATAGCTTTTATCATTGGAGAACATATCAATAAAAAAAAAATATATATATTATTTAAGTAGTCATTTTAAAAATCTAGCTTTCTATAATGACTCGTCATTGAACTTACCTTAAGTGTATAGTATACATACGTGTGGCTTCTCTCCTGTATATAAATAGTAAACATGTGAAGTGTGAGTGATGGATTAAACAGCAAGAAGAGAAATTTGATCTTCCTTTCTTTTCCTTATGCTAATTTCAACATAATATCAGAGCTCCTATGCTCGCGTAGAGCTCCTATGCTTGCGTAGATGAATTGATTGATTCAATCTTTTATTTTCGCAATCTAATCTTTTTATGTGTTATTCAAAAAACATCTTTGGATTTGTTTTTTGTTTTTTTTTAGATCTAGAATCCAGATAGTGGAGAGTAGTGAAAGTGAGAAGAAGAACTCATTTCAATTATCTAGTGAGACTGAAAAGATGCAAGATAGCATTGCCACCTCAATGACGTTATTCGTTCTTTACCCCATTCGTTCTTTGCCTTCTCATGCTGTCAAAGGTCTGCACTTTGCCGGGAGATGATAAGCAGAAAAGTTCGACGGAGACCACAATTAAGCTCATTTTCTCATCTCACATGTCACGGCAGATGCATCAACATTGTTGCTTTCCTTAACTCTCCAATCTCCATTACTAAATTCAAATTCTGCAAAACAAAAATGAAGCTCAAACAAAGCAGTAGCGAAGCGAATAAAGAAAAATCGAGCGAGAACCATAGTGCATCGTGAAGAAGCAGCGAAGCAAGCGTTGCTTCTAAGTGCACGTGAAGATATCACCAATTTTACTCTCAAATAATCTCTCTCTCAATAAGAACAAAGGACTGTCTATGGACTCAATTTCTGGCTTTCACTTCAGCGATGAAGCTTCTAGCAATTCAAGCAGAGTTACAGTTGATTCAACTATGATCAGGAAGAGAAATCTCGATAACTCACCATTTTAAGGAACAACTTTTATCTTCTAATTTGCCTTCTAAAATTTTGTTTCCTCTCTCTTCTCTGTCATCGAAGCATTCTTGTTCTTCTTCTTTCTCTCAATTTCTCTACTTTTCTGCACATCTTTTCTATCAATGTGTGTGTGTAGCATAAGTTTAAAAAGACAATTTCAAATTCTTTTTTTCTTCTCTAAATCCCCCCCTCTCTCTCAACAAAATCATCTATTCTCTCTCATTTATGCAATTCTATAGCAATCTCAACAGTCTCTTATCTTTCTCTTTTTCAAATTGATTTCTGTCAAAAGAATTAACTGCTTCATTATTTCATCTTCATTGTTATAATCTTATGCTTTGTTTATCCAGGTCAGAGATTGAGGGGGGGATATTAGTGTATAGTATACACACATGTGAGTATGCAAACGTATAGTCTTTCTCCTGTATATAAATAGTGAACATACGAAGTGTGTGGGTGACAGATTGAACAGTTAGAAGAGAAAATTGATTTTCCTTTCTTTCCCTTTAATCACTTCTTTCCCTGTCTAAGTCCAGATCTCTTCCCCTTTTTTTGCATAATTTCTTCATCATTCTGCTAATCTCAACACTAATTATTAAGATGGAGGCACATTGAGACTTGTACTATTAATTCAGTCATTTTTAATTATTATATTCTGAATAAATATTATACATCTATTTAATTAGATAATTAAATTTGATAATAAAAAAATACCTTTTAAAAAACCCTATATTTTGGTAATATCAATTTTCATATATGCTAATAAAAATTCAATCCGCTTCCAAAAAAAATTACATTTTAAAAGCTAACATATATTTTTTTTAATCTTCCGGAAAAAAAATAACGAATTTTGAGAAATATAAAATAAGTTGGAATTGTCTCATTTTAAAAAACAAATATTAACGAGGTCATATGAATTTGCATGGAAATTTATTTTGGTTTTAATTTTTTTTTTTGTGTGTGTATGTAGCTCTCAGATTTAATACATTTTAAGCCTTGTTAGATGTTATACTCCAACCATATGAATATTTTAAATATTACATTAGAAATAAGCACATAAATTTATACGAATGCGCGTGTTAGAGAATAATATAAATCATATTATGGAGTTTCACTTACAAGCTTAAGCTTTTAGATGAGATGGTTCCTTGACATGGTATCAAAGCCTTGTTGACCTAAAGGTCACTAGTTCAAATCTCACCACCCCCATTCTATTTGATAAAAATCAAGCACAAGGTAGAGCGGGCCTGTGCAAGTTTCAAGCCCAAAAGGCTTTCACTTGATGGGGTGTGTTAGAGAATAATATAAATCATATTATGGAGTTTCTTGACAGCGCGAAGGGTAAACATCTTTTTTTTTTTTTTTTATCTATTTTAACCGTTAGCTCTTCCATAAATCTATTTTAATTCTCCAGTTTGTATTTCTATCAGTTTAGGTTTATACTCTTTTAATTATTATTTATTTCATTTTTAATGTTTTTTAGGAATATTGTTGAAATTGCTTTTGAAATTTTTTTTTGCTAAAAAATATATCAAAATAATTTTTAATATCATCACATTAAAATGATATAAAAACATAAAAAGAAAATAATTTAAAATAAAAAAAATATAGTTTAAATTTATTCAAAAATATTTTTGAAACACGGTGCAAAACACATCCTTAATCCAATTTGGTCTTCATTATTTTTTCATTCTTTTGAATCATTTGTTTTATTTATTTATTTATTTATTTGTACCTCTTTTATTTTAGTGTATTTGTTTTATTTCATTCAATTATGGTCCTTTTCTTTTGATTTCTATTTTATTATTATTTTCTTAATTTCCCCCTATTTTTTCACTCAATATTTTATTTCTTTTAATTCTTTTATACAATTATAGTTCTTGTTCTTATTATTGTTATTTTTTTTTTCTCAATTCAGCCTCTAGTTGTTTTATTTAATTTATTTTTATACAAGATCTGGATATCATTGTTTTAATTGCTATTTGTTTTATATTTTTTATAATTGAAAATTTTACTTTATTATTTATCACGTTTGTCTCTTACTTTATTATTCATATTATTTTGAATTTGATTTATTTTTAGATTCTTGTCATTTAAAAAAAAAATCTTTATTTAGCAAAGAGTTATGAAGCCTTCTGATTTGTTATTTGTTCAATTTGCTGAGTGGCTATTCCATTTTCACATTTCAGGTAACGAGTCACTTGAATTAACTTGTATTTTTTTTTTGATTATTTTATTTTTATCAATTGATATTGAATTATTTTTTTTTATTTTTTTTATTGAATTATCTCAATTACATATTAATCAAGTTAAACCGCCCTAAATTATGATTGTTTATTTTCTTACATTTTTTAAGTGAGTTAAATATATCTTATATTATGAATTGAATATTAATCAAATTAGCTCGGGTTTATCATAAAATGAAATTCTTTTGATTTTTTTTTTAAATTGATGCAATCAAGCTCAATAGATATATGATAGTATGATAACAATTGTTCTTCAAGATATTTTTAATTTAAAAATATATTAAAAAATATTTTTTATTTAAAAAAAATATATTTTAACATCAACATATCCTAAAAACACAATAAAATATTAAAAATAAATAAATTAAAAACAATAAAAATATATTTTTTAAAATACTTGTGCAACATAAAAACAAACAAACCAGTTATTAATACTACAAGTTGTATACCACTCTCCCAATAATTCACAGCAAAACATACCACTGAGCCTTTATATGTATATTATCAATACCGAGAATCATACTCTCAAAGTTACAGACCTTGTATAGCCAAAACATAGAAATCTCCCACCGCAATTTGGTAAGCTAAATCTAATTTTGCTCGCCTGTAAAATCTTGATTGCAGCCCGGGTGTAGGGTTGAGGGATGCTTCTGTTTTTAATCTTCTTCTTCTTCTTCTTCTTCTTCATCTTTTTATAAACATTGCATTTTATTATATCGATAGTAAAAACTTTAAAGTTTAAGTTGGTTTATTTTTTGTTTTTAGATCCAAATTTCTCTTTATTATTATCCTCGTCATTCTTAATTTCTACAAACAAGCTTGTCTGATTCCTCTCTTTTTTATTTTTCTCTGTGTTTTGCAGGTTGGGAGCCTTTTGACAAGTTCTTGGTTGCAAATTGGTACTAAATTTTTCGTTACATTTTATTTTTTTGATGAATTGGTTTAGTTGAATTCCTCTCTCGCTGGAAGTTGCTATCATGGCTGGACTTAAGTTTTCAATGCTAAAAAAGTCTTTCTGTAACTTTATCAATCCCACTTCACAACGTCAATCTCTTCGATTTTATAATGTTAATGGAAGTAGTCTAAGATCAGCATCTGCTATCATAAATCGTGAATATTACAAGGATCAATCAAAATTGGCTGGAAACCCGTCAAATATTATAGCTATGAGATCTGATGCGTGTGTCAATAATCAATGTTACAATAATAAACCCATGAGAGGATTTTTGTCAACTTCGTCAAATCTGTTGCCTCAAAGTGCCGTTCCTTTCATTTCAATGAGCCCCGGGTTGAGCTATAGATCATTCTCTTGGTCTTCTGGTAGCAAAGTTGATAAGTCTGGGGCTAGTGAAGTTTCAGCTTCTTCCAGTGGAATTGAAGTGGATGTTAGTAACAGTGGTGGTATTGGAAATGACTGGACTGATAAGTTTAAAGAAGCTTGGCAAAGTGCGGTGGATGCAGTAACTTATTCTGAGCAAAAGGCTAAAGAGATCTCTGCTGAAATGACCCCTTATGCTCAGCAGTTGCTTGATTCGCATCCATATCTTAAGAATGTGGTTGTTCCAATCGGTTGGACTTTGACTGGTACCGTTGTGGCTTGGGTGGTGATGCCTAGACTTTTGAGGCGATTTCACAAGTATTCATTGCAAACTCCTGCTGCTTTGCTATCTGGAGGCACATCTGGTGAACAAATTTCATATGAGAAAAGCATTTGGGGTGCTTTGGAAGATCCTTTAAGATATGCAATCACCTTCATGGCATTTTCACAAATGTTAGTAGTTCCATCTATAATCCTTTCCACTTTATGATATGTGAATGCTCATATTTTTTATATAATTTTTCATTAGGTGACTAAATATCTGGACTTTGATTTGCAGTGCTGTGATGGTGGCACCTACTACAATTGCCTCTCAGTATATAGCACAAGCATGGAGGGGTGCTGTTATTCTTTCTTTTGTATGGTTTCTGCATCGGTGGAAGACAAATGTGTTTAATCATGTGATAGCTTCAGCAACACTTGATCGGGAAAGGCTGTTAACTCTTGATAAAGTTTCTTCTGTTGGTCTTTTTGTTATTGGACTGATGGCTTTAGCTGAGGCTTGCGGGGTTGCTGTGCAGTCTATTCTGACTGTGGGTGGCATTGGAGGTCAGTGTTAGTAAATGGCTTGTGCTTTTACATATGTGGCGATAGGAATATCTGGCATGAAAAACTGAGGTTTAACTAATCTTCTGATTTTTTATTCTTGCTATATTTATGCTTCCATATTCCTATTTATCTGTGATTGTAGTGCATTCTTAACATTCTAACAATTTTTTTTTAAATGCTTAATGAATTTCTTGAATACACACATAAGTTCTTAAATCAAAGTTACTTCTCTATTCCCTTTCTATCTGTTGGACCTCCTTTGTCACTTGGTTTTGGCGAGCAATATGGAATTGTTTTTACAATTTTTTTCTTTTCACCCTATGGAGACCGTCCTACCACAACTTCATGCATGTGTAACACTGTTTGTTGTCTTCAGAAGTCCTCCATATGAATTGAGGGATTCTCTTCAGTTATGTTGTGGGGAATTAGGCCTGCAATATTTTTTTTTTTACACTATGGTTAAAAAGACCCAAATCATGTTATTTGTTCACCTTAACATTTTTGCACCTCTCCTTTTTCACGTGAATGCTAGTCATTGCTTGATAGTCTTACAATTCTCATTGAAAACTAAAGGGTAAAATTTATGAGTGCCCCTGTACCATTGGTCAAAGCACAAGAATCTCTGAACAAAATCAGGGTTCAATATTAGTCTTTCTCGTAAATGATGTTAGGTTTTCATCTAATTTTTTCAAGGTAAATGTGTCAAGCTCCCTTATACTATTGGTTGAAGTGCAATAACAAATTATTCAACCCCAATCAGATCCTTCTATAAAGTGGGACTATGGTGTCACATGCTAGACACATTATTTCACTTCAACCCAAATTGGATGAAACCTAATGTCATTTAGCAAAATAATTATTTTTTACCTCCAATTTTGTTCTAGGACTATTTGCACTGAATTGTTGTTCAGGAACTCTTTGATCAATATACATGGGTCCCTCATACATTTCACCCAAAACTAAATTCATCTTATTGATGGTATCTCAATCTAGACCACCCAAGCACTTTTCTCCTAGGGTCAATCCTATGTTTTATTGTAGTGTTGTGTTTTTGTAATCATTTATAAACACCTGATTCTTCTATTATTATAAAATTATGTAGGAGTTGCTACTGCTTTTGCTGCCAAAGACATCCTTGGGAATGTGCTCAGTGGGTTGTCTATGCAATTTTCAAAGCCCTTTTCACTTGGAGATACAATAAAGGTGAGAACATGTCATTGGCCCTTGGTTGATTGAAGTTTTTGTTTTTGGATAGTGAAAAGTCTTCTGAGGAAATGGTTTGCAAGATAAAATTATGCTTTTTTGTGAAAAGTTCTCTGAAGTTTCTTTTCACACTGTCCAAGAGCATTGTTTCATTAGACATCCATAACTTAGTTTATGCTTTTATTTGTTGTTACTTTCCTGCTGTTGATCTTGTAAGAAATTATGCCACCGAGCACCTTTCATCAAGCCCCTCATTACCAGTTGTAGAACATGTTAGGAATAAGCATGATAGTTGTTTAGATAGTATCCCAACCAATTATCACTATCTTTCTTATTTTTACACTGCTTTGCAGATGTATATTTTGTCACTATTCATTAATACTGATGAAAACTGGGACTTAGGCAAGCCTGTTTGTCTTGTCTCTTTTCTCTTTAAAGAGTCCCTGAATTTCTTTGTGTGCAGGCAGGAGCTGTAGAAGGTCAAGTGGTCGAAATGGGACTTACCACCACTTCATTACTGAATGCTGAGAAATTTCCCATCTTAGTTCCAAATTCACTGTTTTCCAGTCAGGTAGGTCATTTTCCTTACAAGTCATTGTATATTTTTGGGAAACCATGGACTTCTATGTCTGTTTCTGCGAAGGGTATTTTCATCACAAGCTTAATTGTTGATGCTATTGTTTTCAAGCCTTTTATTTCCATTTTCTTAATCTCTTTTTTGGATGTTGAAGTTTTCTTAAGCGGCCATATGAGTACCATCATTTACATGGTTTTCAATTGAAACTGTGGGTATGCGCACATTTTTTGGTATGTATTCACTCAAATACCCTACATTATCTAAAGAAGCATATCATCTCTTTCTTACCATATGTACGTGTCTTCCACATGTGCAATGCGCACGTGCACACATTATAGTGGTATCTAGTAACGAGCTGGCATCTTGAATGCTTATTCAGGAGCACCTTCTACTCCATAGCTTTGCCATGCTTGTACTAATACTGTTGTCTGACTAATCTTTGATGACTGACATGTAAAATCATAGGCAATTGTGAACAAGTCTCGTGCCCAATGGCGTGCGATGGTATCCAAAATTCCTGTGACATTTGATGATGTGGAGAAGATACCCCAGATATCAAATGATATCAAGAGCATGCTAAAATCTAACCCAAACATTTACTTGGGAAAGGAGGCTCCTTACTGTTACTTGTCAAGAATAGAAAGTTCATTTGCAGAATTGACTCTTGGGTGCAATCTCAAACAAATGGTAAGCTCTAATCTCCTCCATTGATTCTTTTTACTTTTGATGCAGGACAGAAAATCGACCATTATGTTTGCAGATAAGCTGTGCTTACATCTGTACCTGGGTCTGATTCTTTGAAATTTTAACATTATATAGTTTGCTGTTAATTGGAACTGTCTTTTGTGCTTATCTCTCTAGTTTAAAAGACATGTTGACCAAGGATTATAGAAACTGCATTTTCTTATAGCTGTCACTGCTCTGTTGGCTGGTAAATGCGACCCTAGTCATATATAACCTTCACGTGAGTTTGATGGTTCATATTGTTGATGACATTTCCAAAATATTGCCAGACAAATATAACCAAAATAATTGCAGAGAAGCCGTTCCCCCCCCCCCCCCTTTTTTTTTTGTTTGCAAGGACCAAATGAACCTGCTTATTCATCTCTTGATGCTCACCATTGAATAAAAGAGGATTTTATTTTTTGATCTGGTTTTCTTCCCATGAAGCTCTGTTTTCAATCTCAATACTTGGATGCATTGTCTTCTCAAAGAGTTCATCACACGTCACATTTTTACCATCATTTTCTGTTATGCTAGTTAATTTTTATAATCAATCATGTGGTATGGCACAGAAGGGTCCATATAGCTGAACCCAACTAATTTGGAACACAGGCTTTATTGTTGTTGTCATCACTGTTTTTACTAATAGATGTTGTATTGCTATGAGTGCAGAGCAAAAATGAATTATACTCCACGGAGCAAGACATTCTTCTGCAGTCAGTCAGGATAATAAAGGAGCATGGTGCTAGATTAGGCATCACTAGCAGTCAGGGATACAGTGAAAATGCTGGTAAATGAGATTCCGCATGATGGAGCTTGGATCCTTCTCTACATGCACTCAACTTTAACATCATACGGTGCAGAAACCTGAAGTAAAAACGAGTCTTTTTGCAGTATCATTTTCATCATAATGCTGATTCGTGTGTTGAGTTGTTTTGGTGCATCTGGAAAGACAAAAAAAAACTGTCGTGGTGTAACGGCTGACAAGATGCAGTATCAGGTTTTCAACTTTCTTGACCAACAGTAGTTGAAAGTTTTGAATCCATTTGTTCAGTTGAAAAGGTACCATGTCTTTCTTTCTTTCTTCTGTGTAAAGAAAACACCAGAAACTCAAAACAGGCTCCATGAGGATTATTCTTGCTGTGGAGCATGCTGACTGAATACAACAGTGCTTGGCATGTGTAACAAGCCCAATAAATTGATTTGGATCGGTAACTAATATGTGAACCAAGGTTGTGTTTGGAATTGAGGTTAAAATTTATTTATTTTTTTATAAAAAAATTATTTTTTAAAAAATTAATTGTGTATTTCGGAATGTATAGATGTTAGAAATAAATTTTAAAAAGTAAAATGAAAATTTTATTTTGATACATTTCCAAAAAAAAAAAAAGATGCCATCACAATCCTAAACATCTAAAAAACTAAGTATTGAAACTTACGAGGACTAAATACAAATAAATAAAATTAATCTGGGCTTTCAAGAATTCAAATGAAACTGGAAAACTTCAAGGATGAAATCTTACTAACTAGATCTATTATTTGTTTGAATTTAAACACTTATTTGGATTGATTATTGTGTTATTTAATAGAAAAAGAAAATAAAATCTATGATACAATAAACATAATAAAACTCACTCTATTTGCGACTTGTTTTTCTTTCCCCAACTTGTATCTATATATTTCTTCAAATCGGGGCATGCTTGAGCTCCATTAAAGTTGTATGATATTAGCTGTCCATTTCCAGAGAATGATTGAACTGTTTTAAAGTGATTTTTATTTATAAATATATATAAACAACTATTTATTTATTTATTTTTTAAATATTTTTTACATTAATTTATCAAAATAACTTTAAAGCACTAAAAAAAGAAGATTTGATTGTAAGTGAAGGAAAAAAAATATTTTTTTTCTTTTCAAAAACGTAAAAAACAAACAGGTTTTTAATTGATCTCAACCACTCTAACCCTATCTCTTCCTTTCAATGTGCTCCGAACTCGCAGGAAGAGTTTCAAAAGCAAAACAGCAGGAAGAACAATTGAGACAGCTTAACTGTTAATGAAGAGGAAGAAGTGTAGTAGCTGGAGTGAGTTAGGAAAGTTCTTACAGGGCAAGTTGTTAGTAGCTAGGTATTCAACTAGTTAGAATTCTGTCAGTAGTTAGAAGGAGAAAGATTGATTGAATACAAAGGAGGGTTGTCCAGAAAAACTTGGGAAATGAATCAAGAAATAAGAATTTTACAGTCTCTCTTGAATTACATTCTCTCTGTTTTTCTCAAGTTTCATTGCGGCTTTGTCAAGGAAAACCGAAGTCCCAAACTTTTCTGAGTCAGATTTGGTTTTGAACCGACAAGGGGTTATAACCGAGCCAACTCCAAAGCAATTGAATTTCAAACCCAAGTCATCCAATGACCACGACATGGGCAACACTAGACAAACAAAAAGATGGCAAATCACTTGAAAGTCATATGATATTGATGGCAAATCACTCAAGCAGCTAACAAACTTCTTCGAACCAAAACCACTTACTGCCAACGTAGGAGTCCTGATGCAGCTTGTGATCTACAAAAATTGCATCAGCTTCTTTGGCTCGACCTCTCGGTTTCTCCTCTTTCTGCGACACCAAAGCTTGTCTTGGACCCTTAGCTATTCTGTCGCTGCTAAACGATCCATCTTCATTTCTCTGTTTCCACAGCCAGGCCCTGCTCCACCAAAGCCGTTGCATTCGAAGCCTGATCAGCGATGAAAGGTAAGACAGTGAGACAGTGTCCGAATTGCAAAGTTTCAATCACAGAACCCCATCCAGAGTGAAACAATGACCCTCCAATGGATGAATGCAGGGGCGGAACTGCGTATATTTGGGGTGCTTGACGGCCCCAAAGCTTGGAAATGATACATTTTAGTCCTAGAATATCTAGAGCTTTAAATTGTTGCACCCTTTAATTTAACATTTCGGCAACCCAAAAATCAAGTATTTTCTTGTTTGCCCCACAAATCTTAAATTTCTAGTTCCGCTCCTGGATGAATGTGCTAAAATCTAGAACTAGGGCACCCATCCCTTGTGCACACAACACAAACCCATGTGCTTAGATGTCCTGTCATGGAAAATTTCTGGCATAGCTTCAAGATCTTCAACAGCACAACTGGGGTTTTTAAGGGCCCATAAAAACGGCAATTCAAATAGCACTGTTCCATGAGCAATCTCAAAGACTTGATCTTTACTCAGCTTGCACTCGTTATGAAACCCTACAAACACCCCTGATTTGGCCTTCTGTTCACTAAGGCACTTTAAAATTTCACTCCAGGAACCATCAGTGATTTCTCTGGTGGGAGCAAACCTATAGGGTTCAGTGGTTTTCCAATATCTTTTGGACTGAATTTAAGTGCTCACCTTCAAACTCTAAGCGGGTACGTGCAACAACGACTTGACATGAGCTCAGGAATCTTGGCAGCCCTTTCAGCACTGTTGTCTCTGAAACATTATTTCGCTAAAATTCTTGATAAATTCCGCGAGCCTCAAAACTTCGATAAGCTAACTTGGATGGAAAACTAAACCCATTATGTGGCAAATCCAAACTTCCTGGCGATGGCCTAAGTCATCACCAACCAAACGTTCTTGGTTCGACAAAAAATAAGTACAAAAGCAGAGAAAACAGAGAAAAATATGCAGGGAACGTGGAATTCACGGGCGATGTCAATGGTCCAATGGGGAATGCAATTGATAAGTATCCAATCAGGTGCTTGATCAACTTTAACTTGCTGGGTGTTTCAAAAGATCATATGCAATCTTCAAGTACCGAATTTTCTCAAACGGAATGTCCAAGCAGCTTCAGCAGTTCATTGTCTAACGATGGCATTGGAAACTCCACTGAGCTGATCAAATTCTTCACACTTGGAGGAGATTTAGTGTCACTCGGGGTGTTTCTTGGAGTTGACATAAAAGAGTGTTAGAATTCGAAATACGAAAAATCTGTATGTTTTAATGTATTTCCTCTTACAATTGAAAATCAATTTACAACTTCCACGACTAAATTAGTTAAAATAAATGTTATTTTAAGAGTTATTTTACACGATACGTATAACAAGTAATTAAGGGCTATATTCAATACTCTCTCTTAAGTTAAAGCATAGATATTTATCATGCTTAACTTATTAATTGCGTCATATAATACTTTTCCTGAGACTCTTTTTATGAGAATATCGATTAATTAGTCTTCAGACTAAACAAACAGAAATTATATTATTTTTCAATCAAGATTTTTCTTAATAAAGTGTCGGTCAAGTTCAATGTGTTTGGTATGATCATGTTAAACATGATTATGAGTAATTTCGATAACTGCCTCATTGTCACAGTGTAGACCCATATATGTCCCATACTCAATTCCCAAGTCTTGTAATACCTGTTTAATCCATGGTAATTCACACACACCATGAGCCATGCTCCAGTATTCTGCTTCTACACTTGACCTTGCGACCACTTTATGCTTCTTACTTCTCCAAGTGACAAGGTTGCCTTCTACAAATGTAAAATATCCTGATATCGATATTTTATTAGTCCGATTTCCTGCCTAATTTGAGCTTGTATAACCTTTAATATCTTGGATCTCCTTCTTAGAAAATAAAAGTCCTCTTCCTAGTGCACTTTTTAGACACCTTAAGATCCAATACATAGCTTCCATATGTTCTTCTCCTGGTAAATGCATGAATTGACTTACCACACTTACTACATAAGCGATATTTGGCCGAGTATATGATAAGTATATTAGTTTTCCAACTAGCCGTTGATAATATCCTTTATCCGTTGGCGTCTGATCTTCTGTTTGTCCTAGTTTGTGATTCATTTCCATAGGTGTATCTACTAGTTTGTGATTCATTTCCATAGGTGTATCTACTAGTTTACACACAAGCATTTCGGTTTCTATCAATAAATCGAACACATATTTTTATTGTGATAGACATATCTTTGTTTTGGACCTTGAGACCTCAATCCCTAAGAAGTATTTCAGTTGTCCGAGATCTTTCATTTTAAATTTTGATGCCAAAAATTGTTGTAAAGCCTTTCTTTCTTCTGGATCATTTCCTGTTAAAACTATATCATCCATATATATTATTAATGTTGTTACCTTCCCTCCTTTGTGCTTTATAAATAAAATATGATCTGAATTACTTTGCTTGTAACCAAATTTCTTCATCGTGGATGAGAATCTTCTGAACCATGCCCGGGGTGACTGTTTTAGGCCATATAATATCTTTTTTCATTTGCATACTTCCGTTTCACGTGAGCACCTGGTTTTCACTTCTAGTGGCAATTCCATGCACACTTTTTCTTCAAGATCTTCATTCAAGAAGATATTCTTCACATCGAATTGTTATAAGACCTAGTCTCTATTCACTGCTATAGATATGAGAATCAAAATGGTGTTTATTTTTGCAACTGGGGCAAAAGTTTTTTGGTAATCCACTTTATACTTCTGTGTTTTTCCCTTCGCTACTAACCTTGCTTTATATCTATCAATGCTTCCATCTGCTTCTAACTTTGCTGTGAACACCCGTTTACACCTAACTTTTTTCTTTCCTTCTGGTAGTTGACATAGCTCCCAAGTATTATTCTTCTGCAGTGCCTCCATTTCCTTATTCATTGCCTTGGTCCATTTTAGGTCTGCTAATGCATTTTATACATTACTAAGAATAAACATATTGGATAATTGATTAACAATAAATGCATATAATTATGATAGTATATGGGTAGAGATATAGTTTCTGATGGAATATTTAGTTTTTTTTGGATCATGTCCATACTGTTTCTTTGGGACTCTCCGGTGTAGTCTCTGTGGGTATCTATTGGTCACATTATTTTCTAAGATAGAAATTTTATTTATCTCATTAGAGATAGGATTTAGGGTCACCTGAGGAGACTGAGGAGAGACATTATCGATTGATTCTTCAGTTAATAGTGTAGGCGTTGATAATTCTAGAGACTTAGAGGGGTTATTACCGAGATCATTTTGGATTGTGTAGAATTCCAAGTTATCATCACAACTTGGTCTCCTTTCCTCTAATTCAAATATATCTTCATTCTCTTTATTGTTACTCTCCTCTTGAAGAGAAAACTCGAGATCTTCCCCTGAATAGTAGGGTTTGGATTTTCAAAATGATACATCCAAGGTTATATATAGCTTTCGATGGTAAGGATCATAGCGTGGATGTCCTTTCTAAAACTTTGAGTAACCTACAAACATGCACTGTTTTGCACGCAAATCTAGTTTGCTTCACAAAACTTTAGGGATGTGGACATATATTGTACAAGCAATACTTGAGGCTCAAAATTTGGTAAGTGAGGAACCAAGAGAAGGGATTCTGTTTTCTGTTGAGGAGATTGAAATTCAATGGAACTAGATGGTATTCGATTCATTAAGTAAGCAACAAATTTGACCATCTCATCCCAATAGTATTTTGGTAGATGTATTCCAAATAGCGAAGCACGAACTATTTCTATAATTTGCTTGTTTTTTTCTTTCAGCTAATCTATTTTGCTATGGAGTATATGTGCATAATGTTTGATTTCAAATTCCATGATGCCTTAAAAAATTTCCTAGCACTTGGTCCATAAATTCATTATCATTATCTGATTGAAGTGTACGAATGTGCCTTTGGTATTGGGTCAACACCATTTTTTGAAATTCCTGAAAAACTATATCTACTTCACTTTTATTTCGGAGGAGAGATATTCAAGTCATCCGAATACATTCATCAATAAATATAACAAAATATCATGCATTAGAAAAAGATGAAACCTTTGTAGGACCCCAAATATCATACTGAATAATTGCAAATGATTCTACACCTTTTTTCAAACTTGGCAAATAGGAGATACGGTGGTTTTTTGCCAGTTCTAAATTTCAGACTGAAAATTCAAAATACTTAAACTCGAAAATAAATACGGTTGTAACTTCTTAAGGCACCAAAATGAGAGATATCAAAGTCGTCGATGCCACAACTATACAAGAATGTGAGCTTGATCTATACTTTTGGTCTGACACGCATGACCAAGCTTTAACCCCTCTTGTGTCGTTAATTCCAAATAATACAGGTTGCCCCATCTAACACCATAACCAAGAATCTTCCGGGTTAGAATGTCCTGAAAAACATAAAACAACGGCCAAAACATTACCATGCACTTAAGGATAATCATAATTTGACTAACCGATAAGAGATTATATACAAGAGATGGAACAATAAGGACAATATTTAGTGTAATAGTGTCAGTTAAAAAAATTGATCATTCCCTTGTAACAAGGGAGGTACTATCGTTAGAAGTGCATATAGCTGACTTTAAGGAGGGTTTATGGTAGATTAAATTATCGGAATCTCTAGTCATGTCATTAGATGCACCTGTATCAATAATCCAATTACTATTTTTTGTAATAAAAGAATGTGCAAAATATTTTTTGATGATACCTAGATGGACCACATTCGCTGTAGGTTTATCTGATCTGTTTCCGTCAAATATACCATAGGTTTTCAGATACTTTTTCAATTTTTTTTTGTAAAATCCCACTAGTTCGGACAATTGACAATTTTGTAACACATTTATTTTGAATGCCCCATTTCACTGTAATGCATATTAGTCCACCAGTATTTTTGTATTTTTGGTCAACTCAGTCAATCCGATCAACCCACACCCGGTCAGCCTTAAAATCACACCCTAATTTGTTTTCCCCTATTTCTTTTCCCTCAGATTGTGTCGCCCTAAAAAATCTCTCCCTCCCGTGCTCCCCTGCCGGTCGATGGTGCCTTGTCACCATCACCGAGTACTCGGGGAATCTCGAGAGACTTCCATTTCCTTCATTCTCGTCCATGATTTTCTTCTGGGAGTCTTCTCTCCGAACACGGGCATATGTTCCCTCAAGCTCAAGCGGTGGGTCCTTTCAAAGGATCTCGCCATGGATGTGCTCAAATTCAGGGTCAAGCCCACTGAGAAAGATATGGACTATGAGTTGTGCCATGGCCGAGTGGTGGTAAAGGACTCCATCAACGGTCCTGGCTTGAGGTACAGTCCATCCATCAATTTCTTGGAAGATAACCACCAGTTTAGTGTAATAAATGGATAATGGACGTCTATTTTGACGTGTGTTAAAGGATCTTTGATTCAATTCAAAGATACAAGTTACATCGGCGTCGTCGTAGAAGGTTCTACCAATGGTGTCTCAAATATCCTTGGTAGTAGGAAGGCAAATGAATCTCTGCATTAAGGATGGGGTCATGGAGTCAATTAGCCAACTTTTGACCCGATGATTCTTGGTAACCCAAGGTTCCTGTATTGGGTCACCTGGTTTAGGCTTCGTGGTGTCGCCTGGTTTAGGCTTCGTGGTGGCGCCTGGTAAGATATCCTATCTTATTTTGAGCTCCAATTCATATTTCCATAAGTTGTGACCATAACCCAAAATTAGTTTCATTCAGGATGATGTTCGCTGTGAATGTCGAGTTGTCTGGATGAACAACGATCTGTGGTGAAGGGTTTGAGGTTAGTGGATTCGTGGGGTTAATTTCCATTTTTGTGGTTTGTCTTATATGAAATCTATGGATTTGTGAATTTATGGAGAATGGTTGAAAGTTTATGTTTATAGGTTTGTTTGAATGTATGAGTTCTGTGTTTCTGAGTTTATAGGTTTTGGGTTTGAAAAATCATGAATTTTTGGGGTGTGTGTGGATTTTGTGGATTCTGGATTCTAAGTGTAAGTTCTTTTGAATTTATGGGTTTTTCGTGGTTTAGGGTTCGTAATTTCTGGGCCTCAGTTGAACTGCTAGGGTTGATTGGAACAATAGGTGTTTCTGGGTTTTGAGATTTCTGGGTTTTGAAAAAAACTTTGATTAAAAAAAAGTTCATAAAAAAATTAAGAGTTGCTATGATATTATGTTAGAATTCAAAATATAAATAATCTTTGTATATTTCAGTGTATTTCCTTTTACAGTTGAGAATCAATTTATAGACAACTTCCTAGACTAAATTAGCTAAAATAAAGGTTACTTTAATAGTTACTTTACACAATATCTATAAAAGTTAGTTAACAGACATATTCCACAAATAGCTTTGACTAAGGCTAAAGTTAGCTGAAAAAATGGCATCGAGTGGTCAAGTCTATATCAAAGTTATTAATTTCGTTTCGTTTCGGCCGAAATAACCGAAACACCTCATTCCAGTTAAAAAAACGAAACAAAACGAGATGACTTTTATCTCGAATTAAATTTCAGTCCATACCAGATTTTTCGGTCAAATACCGGCCAAAACATACCAGAAACACCTCATTTGTACCGTTCCGGCCACAGAAAAATTATCAACTTACTTTTTGGCCCTTAAGCCAAGGCACATTGTAACTGCCGAATCAGAACTTGGACCCTGTCCAGGCATGTGAGTTACGAAGTAGCTTCCTGTGGTATATTTATATACATAACCTTTTATCTTCTTAGCTTTCTATTCGATGTGGGATATTGGAAATGCTAATTATAGTAAGCACCAGCTAAAGCCCAGCTATTTTTCCCGATGTGGGATAACTTTTCATCTTATTTTAATTCCTTCGTCTCCAAACTCCAGCCTCCAGCAATCATAATTCATAAGTCATGACTCATAATATATATAATATATATATATATAAGTCATGACTCATAATATATATATATAAAATAAAATGATGCAGATTTTATAAAAAAAAATTATATTTAATTTGTTTTGCTTTTTAATTTTTTCATATAAATAATTAATTAATTATACATGAACAGTACAATTCCAAAACGGCGCACTGAAACGCTCCAAAACCAAAACATTCTATACCAATAGAAAAAACAAAACGTCAAACAAAACAATATTGATAACCTTGGTCTATATTGTGAGCTGTAAAAATGGCATCATTGCCAAGGCGCATTCCGTGGAAACATGACTATTGTTCCTTAGCAAATCCAAAATACACAATAAGTTTCCTGTCCGTGGAAGCATGACTACATGGAGTTCTTTAGCCATTTCTGTTTGGATAGAATTCATGGACATATCACAGACCTAATTACAAATATATAGATTTATGAAACACTGAAATACCTAGAAGATATTGCTAAGAATATTAGAACCTGATAATCAATGAGTCCTGCCATATCATTCTAGGCTCATCCGCTCAAGGACTCATCTAGCTCACTTAGAGTCTTTACTTCACATCATTTCACCGTACACCAATTAAGTTTTGTATAGTTGTTTACAAATTAATACAGCGCGCAGGTGCCCATGAATTCATTGTAAAGACAGCTAAATGGTGCATAATGTCCATTCAAATAGCTATTTTGAAGAGGTTTCTTTACCCAAAACAAGAAAACAAATATCTTTATTCCATATTTGAATACTTCATAACATGAAAGCACCTAAATAAAATCTCAAGCAACAAATCGTCCTTGCGAGATGTGACCATGTCCTTCAAACATTTCGTTTCTTCTTGAGAAAATTAACAAACTCGCCAATATAGTAATCCTGATGCAACTGCAGGTTTCCGAAAAGCGCAGCAGCTTCACTTGCTTTCTCCCTCAGACTCTTTCCTTCCACAGATACCATAGCGAGTTTCAGAGCCTTGTCCACACCATCCCGGGTAAATGATCCGTCCTCCCCTCTCTCTATTTCCACGCCTAAACCCTTCTCAACCAGATACCTTGCATTCAAAGGTTGGTCGATGATGAATGGTAAGAGAATAAGGGTATGACCAAACTGCAGACTTTCAATAATAGAACCCCACCCGGAGTGAAACAATGACCCCCCGATCGATGGATGACCCAAAATCTCCAACTGTGGCGCCCATCCCATACATGCGATCCCTCTATCAGATGTCCTTTCACCGAATCCTGAAGGCAGGGCATCATGATCATCATTAGCCCAACCAGGTTTTCTTAATGCCCACAGAAAGGGAAGTCCAGATAACTCTAGACCATGAGCAATCTCATATACTTGATCTTTCGTTAGCTTACACTCGCTACCAAAGCCTACAAACACAACGGACTTAGGCTTTTGGCCATCAAGCCATTTAAAGATTTCACCCCATCTACCATCCGTGAATTGCTTTGTTTCTGGTTTCTCCCGAGGCAACAAACCTACTGGGATCACAGGTTTTCCTATCAACCTTTCATATAAATTCAAGTAGTCCCCTTCAAACTCGGCACAGCTGCGCACCGCGAAAGCATGACATCCATTCAGAATCCTGGAAACCCTTTCACCATCCGTGATCCCAGAAGCATTTTCTCCATAAATCCCTTCAAAAACACCAACAGCCTCATCGTTTCGATAAGCTACCGAGGAGGGAAAGTCAACCCACTGTGGTTTTGATGACATACTCGTCCATGACGGCCTAAGTTTTTTCTGGCCATCGCCAACTAAGCACTCCGGGTGCCCAAAAAACACAAACGTAGCAGCAGAGTAAACAGAGAAATAAATCAGAGGAACTTTGTTTTCTCTAGCAATTTCCACCATCCAATAAGGTATCACGTCAATGATTATCCAGTCAGGCGGTTGATCGGCGATGAACTGTTTCAAGGGGTGCTTGAGGAGATCATATGCAACCTTCAGGTACTCGATTTTCTCGGCAGGAATGTCAACCGTGGCCTCTCCATCTTCTTGCAAGGCATCGTTGTCTAAGCTTGGCAGTGGAAACTCTAAAAACTCCACCAAGTCTGCTAAACTTGGAGGAATTTCAGGGAGTCTTCTGATGTTTCTTGGGGTTGAAACGTAGGAGACCTTGATTCCAGCTTTGGCTAAAGCTATGGAAAGTTGAAAGAAAGGTATCATATGGCCAAAGGCAATCCATGGAAGCATCACTACATGAAGTTTCTCTGCCATTGATTCCAGGTTCGGAGAAAAAGAAGATTTCGCAGGCTAGGACTAGGAGCAAAACTGTAAAAATTTAGAGTATTGAGAGAGGTGGTTTACGATCAGTAGGGGCTGAATACAAGAGCCATCTAAGACGGACAGTTAGCAGATCTCAATGAAAAAAGCAAAACCCAATCAGCTTGTCTGGAGATTAACGAGTGAATCTTTCAAGGACTTCAAAGGTTTTTGGGTTATAGGTGGAAAGCTCTTCCTATATTTTATGAACCAAAGGGCCAGCCAAATCGCGATTGTGAACTTCATGTCTAAACTGTGCTCTTTTAGTTTTTACTGTCACGGTTCTTCAATTAATATATGGTTACTTTTTTCTTACAGAGAAATAAATATAATATTTCTATTTACATAATTCAATTATAAAAAAAATTAGCCAGAAGCCATGGAAGAAAGAAGCTTCGGTTACACCACCGATGAAATATTTAGTTACTGTAGTGTTATTTCGCCCGTTACTTAAGTTTTTAGTCCAGCAGGGAGTGATAGGGATCTTGATGTATTTTGTCAGCACATGAATGAGGCTATTTTTTTTGTTTTAAAATATATTAATATAATATTTTTTATTTTTTTTAATATTATTCTGTGTTTGAAGAAATATAGGTGGGTACATCACTCTACGCTGTGAAGAGGGAATCTGCAGTATTTGAAAAACAAAAGTAGAAAAAAGAACGAAGGGAAAACCTGTTCTGACAGCATACATGTTATGTTCAGCATGGGAAAATTAATTTATCTGCAATGATGCAGTCAGCAACACCAAAGACAACACAAACACAAACACAGAAATAAAATAAAGTAGTCCATAAATCCATCAGTTGAGTCATCAATATAATCTACTAATGTCAGATTCACATCTAGTTAGGCCAGATGCTCACTAAGATGCTTAGAATAACTGGTCTTAGCAACTGGATAAATGTCAAGAATGTCTGTGGATTAAAATACCAAACAGATGCAGCTGTTCCGCAAAGGTTTGGCTGTCCCGAGATAAAGATGTGAAACGTTGCAAATTAAAAATGCTACAAAGGAATGGAGTCCATGGAAGACATCGAAAGACAAAAAAAAGAAAAAAGTATCGAGATGGGAAATGATTGTAATGTTGCCGGAAAGGGGAAAAAAAGGTCTAACAAGGCATTTTTTGGTTTTAATGTTACAGATTTTTATCACAGCACACGAAAAGCAGCAAAATTAAAACAATAATGATAAGTTGCTGAACAGAATTAAGAGCAAGATCATCAAAGCTCCAAGCAACATCAGTACCCCAGAAAGTGATTTGATCAAAGCTCCAAGCAACATCAGTACCCCAGAGAGTGATTTGAAGTTCGTTGCCCCTATAACTATTACAGTAAATGAAAGAAAATTAAGAGGGTGTAATGGGAGTGAAAAAATATAAAGGAACATCATATAAGGGTACGATGCTTGAAATTGTAGATTGGAATTGAAAGGAGGTTTTATTCCATGTGTTTTAGCTGTTTTGAATAAAAAAATAGATCAAAAATCGAGTTTTTGAATAAAAAAACAAGCTGTTCACATTTCCTTGTAAATAAGGCATCACCTGCATACTGTTTTTGTCTTTTTAATAAAAAAGTGGATGGATAAAGCATCACGCACCCGTTTTAAAAAAGGAATTAATTTAAAACGAAATGTGCCTGCCTTGACTGGTTCATGTTTCTTCCAATTGTGACAGTGAAACCGAGCTGAAGGGTTTGCGGTCATTATCCTCCATGGCACATCAAAAACGTGCATCCCTATTTTATTTTTTTAGTTGAAGTCGAGCTCTGATTTACCAATAAAGTATTTAACTTCCAATTCGGCTAATCTTCAAGCTTTGAGGTTTGATATGCCAATAATGGCTGTATATTCTAGGAAAGCTGTTAATGACTACAAGCGAAGATCGCCTTATGTTTTTATATTTCGAGCTTCGACCAGTGAAATGGGTCGCCATTAGTGGGCTTGTGGTGTGCTGTGAAGAGAGAGGAGGAGCCGGCTCACGAGATCGAATACTTCGATGCGAACCCTAATTTCCAGCGGAGGATGCCGAAGGGTAAACGCCACACCCCTCTCTAAACCCTAGCTCACAAAGCAAGACACAAGTTACGCGCAGATAGTTTACTGTTCAGATTTCTTTCGAGTTTTGTAATGAGGATTGAATATTTAATTTTGTAATTTAGAGCAAATTTCTTTGTAATTGTTTTTCTGATTTGTCATCATGTGGCCACGGCAGCCCGTGGAAACATGACTGCACGGATATCTTTAGGGGGTGTTTGTGATTGCTGTTGTAGTTATTTTTCAAAACTTTTCAAAAAGTTTTTCGTGCCGAAATATATCAAAATGATATTTTTTTTATTTTTTAAAAATTATTTTTGACATCAGCACATCAAAATAATCTAACACACAAAAAAAAAATTAATTTTTATTCAAAAAAAAAAAAAATTGCACCTCAGCAAACCTGCGGTGCAAAAGCTAAGCCAAACATGCTTTTAGCCATTTCAGCTTGGGTAGAATTGAAAGGCATAATGAAAGAGACTTGATTACAAATATATAGATTCATGGGACATTGAATTACCAAGAAGATTCTGATAACTTATTTTTGGTTATTCTCAAAATTTACTCAAAATAAAAAATAAAAGAATAACTCATTGAATGGATTTGAAAGCCCGATTGTATATCTATTGTGTTAAAAAATAAAAAAAAATACAGATTCAAAGCTAAAATAAATAATTATTGGATAAATGTACATCAAATTTAAGTTAAAAGGCATAATTCTATTTTTAATAGGTTAATTTGATTTAATTATGATCCAAATTAAAGTTTGGTTATGCTTTAATATTAATTTATGATCCAGTTGAAGGATGTAATTCAGTACAATGACTTAATATTTTAATTGAATCATTTATTTTATTAAGGGTTTAAATGGTAAAAATTTAAATTTATGAACCTGATTCAAGTTAAATTGAGAATTGAGATTTTTAGATACTGGATTTAATTTTCACCAAGTCAAATAGTTGAAACTAGGGTAAAGTTAAAATAAAATTAGAGTTTGGAGTCAATTCGGAGCAAAATTGAAGAAATATAAGACCAGGAATCAAAGTGAAAATTAGGGGTTCTATTAAAGTTTGAAAGGGGTTCAATTGCACAAAACTAACAGTTTTTTGTTAATTAGGGATAAAATTAGAGTGATCATAAGATAAAAGACCAAATTGAACTTTGATTAAGACAAAAAGAGAGGACCATATGATGTTGTCAAATAGTTTACTCTAGCTGTCAAACTTGACAGCTTATGACATCTACTTTGAATCAATAATTTGGATGATTCTTATTTGAACCAATGATTGAAAGTTTACTTTAGTATAGACTATATTATCCTGTGCCAACAGCTTATAATAAAGATAAAAATTTTGCCTTCCACTCCTGCAGCCACTTCAGCTTATCATCTGCACCACCTCTAAAGACGTCAACAACTCCGTCAACTATTCAAAATGTTTCTTGCAATAACATAAATAATATATAGTGAATTAATTCAGTGTGCACTGTTCACTTAGCTTCTTTATTTCTTTTTTTCCCCCTCTTATGGCCAGACCCAAGCCGAATCCAATGTAAATACTCAATTTGGGTTTAGCCCAATCTAAAAAAGAAAAAAAAATTAATTTTTTTGTTATTTCATCTTATATTTTTTTTTCACCAAGTTTTGTTCAATATTAGTTTCTAGATTGACGTTGAAGAATACAAACTAGGTATAAAACAAATGTGATTTTTCTTTGATTTTTTAAAAGATCTCTTGTTTGAAAAGTATAAAAAAATGTGTTTTTTTTTATTTATATGACCATATCCTAAAATTTGTTTTTGAGCATATTTTATATATAAAAAAATCTATTTTCCTCATTTTATTAAAATGAAAAATGGATATCATAACTAATTTATTATTATCCGTTAGACTTCGATCAAAATATCAAAAATATTTTAGCAACCATTTTGTTCATTTTACTAAGTTGTAGACTTTAATACATGCGGTGTAAAATAACATTGTAAAATATAATTTTAGATATTAAAAAGACAATAAATGGTGTGCTGAAATTTAGACCTTAGAACGATGAAGATTTTTACTCAAAGAGATAGAAACTCCCTCAAGAAAAAAAATTACTTTAAACCTTAGAAAGATTGGCAAAAAAAATTCTGATCTAAAAAATAATTAAACAATAATATAGTTATTTTAGATAGGATGCATTGAAAATAATGTGTTTTCTTCTTACACATTTTCTTGCTTGAAATCTTATAAACTATTAATTTTTTAATCATCTTAATATTAGTTAACAACAGCTAATAATTATAAAAATGATAATTTTAACGCATCCCTGTCTCCGGGGACGTCCACGAGCCAAAAATACGTCGGACGCCGCAAAGATATGACTAAGAACATTGGAATCGGATGTTTCGCAGAGGGCTACAATCCTATTATAGGCTGACGGTCTAATCTAGTTGAGGTAGAAATTCAGTCTTTTAGTCCAAATCTTTTCTCTCCGTTTCTTATCGGACACCATGGTTCACAGATTAATACAGTGCGCAGGTACCCATGAATTCATTATAAAAACATGCAGCTAAGACGCACGTCAAAACGTTGAAAAGAAATAGCTCCTAGATTTGTCGGGTGGTGTGTATTAACGAAGCAAGCCAAACTCAAGTGTAGCAGCGCAGAAATAGTAACAATTCCACACACAATAATAGTTTTGAAAAAAATAATAATGAAGATAAAATTTAGATGCAGCAAATTAAGAGACAAATCAGTAATTAAAACAACAAAGCAACGCAACAGAATAACAGCAATGAATTCAAACTAAATGGATTCAACAACAATCAAGTCAATACACCAACAACACAAACTGCAGTCAATGCAGCAAATCAGTTGAATTCTATTTCCAATCAACGACAGATCCTCACAATTAAAAGAGAAGATTTCATGAATCAAAAGAATAGCAGCAGCAGAATGTCTTTATGATTTCATAGAGTTTTCTTTTTTTAAATTCTCTGAAATCAGTATTATAAATATTGTAAATATATATCCTAGCTGTTCACGTTAAAATTTACTATCAATGAAAAACAAAACAATACATTACATGCAAAACTCTGTTTTCAACACATCTCATTGTCCATTTTTCTTTAGTGTGGACTACGTTAGACTCTGTAGATAACCTCTGATTTGATACATCACCAATTACCTAATCAAAACAACTAATTTAAGAATTAAAATTTAATTGTTTAGCAATGTGCCTCGATCCAATTTCTTTAAATCAATGTTGTAAAATCCGTTCCGGGTACCGTTCCGGTTTTTTGTTTGGAACGGAACGTTCCGGTTTCAGTGCATTCCGGCGTTCCGTTCCGGTTTTGTACTGTTCATATAAATTAATTATATATATATATATATGAAAAAAAATATTTTAACAAATATAATTAAAATTCAAGATAAATTAACTTTAAATTATACAATACAAACACAAAATCAAACAAACATAATCTCAAAATTAGAAACATCTCTAAAATTCCAACAATAAAATTATTTTTTAAAAAATAAAAAATAAAGAATGAATTTAATTATAATTAAAAGATCCAAAATATTTGAAATTTAAGCTACTTATTGTATGTTTTTCAAGTAATTCAATGTTTTTTTATGGTTGTTGTATTTGAAATTAATTAATGTTACTTATTGTTGTATTTGATATGTTAACTTTTATGATTTTAATTTTTTATTTTTACTAATATATAATTTATGGGTTGAGTTTTTTTTTTTTGTTTTTTTTTTGAATCCGGAACGGAACGCCCGGTACGGAACCGGGGCGTTCCGGCCGGAATTGCCGGATCGGGCCGGGATTTTGACCGGGACAAAAACGTCGCCGTTTTGTCCCGGATTTTGTATTGGAACGGGCCGTTCCGGCCAGAACGGAACGGGATCAATAAGTATGCTTTAAATACCTTTTAAATTATTTTTTATTTTAAAAAATAGTAGATCTTCTTTAGGTTTTTATAATAAACTTATAAAAATGAAATAAAATAAACTTAGAAAAACATTGATTCAATTCATGTATTTTCAATTAGATCATCGTGCATGAACAACCAAAACCCACTAGCATTCTGGAACAAGGTCATGCCAAACACCAGCACCTACGTCCTCACATCTGAAGTAAATTCAAATCACCGAACAGCTAGAGACATTCTTCAATGATGAGAAATTCTTCATTTAAAATCAACTTTCAGAAACTATGAAAAAACATATCATTAAGCGCCCTCACAAACATGCAGAATTCTCACTCCACGACTAATATAGTTTCCTACAGCACTCCTCGTCAAGCTGAAGTTGCCCACGGCACAGCCCAAGGAAGAACATGCACCAGCTAAAGATGGAACTTGAGATTCTGTTCATTAAACTTGAGAATTATGCTGCTTGTCCTGTGTCTTACACTTTCCGGTGTCGTAACAAATCTGGGGTGTCAATTCATACAACTCTACAGAAAATTGTAAGCAAATCCAATATGCACAATAAGTTTCTTGTCCATGGAAACATGACCACATGTTCTTTAGCCATTTCTGTTTGGATAGAATTCATCGACATATCTCAGAATTAATTACAAATATATGGATTTATGGAACACTGAAATACCAAGAAGATATTGCTAAGAATATCAGAAACTGATAATCAGTGAGGGCTGCCATCTCATCATTCTAGGCTCATCCGCTCAAGGACTCATCTAGCTCAGTTAGAGTCTTTACTTTACATCGTTTCATCGTACACAAATTAAGTTTTGTATAGTGGTTTACAAATTAATACAGCGCGCAGGTGCCCATGAATTCATTGTAAAGACAACTAAACGGTGCATAATGTGCATTCAAATAGCTATTTTCAAGACGTTTCTTTACACAAAACAAGAGAAAAAAATCTTTTTATTCCATATTTGAATACTTGAGAACATGACAGCACCTAAACAAAATCTCAAGCATCAAATCTTCCTTGCGAGATGTGGCCGTGTCCCTCAAACATTTCGTTTCTTCTCCTTGAGAAAATCAACAAACTTACCAATATAGTAATCCTCATGCAACTTCAGGTTTCCGAAAAGCGTAGCAGCTTCACTTGCTTTCTCCCTCACACTTTTTCCTTCCGCAGATACCATAGCGAGTTTCAGAGCCTTGTCGACACCATCCCGGGTAAAGGACCCTTCCTCCCCTCTCTCTATTTCCACGCCTAAACCCTTCTCAACCACATACCTTGCATTCAAAGGTTGGTCGATGATGAATGGTAAGAGAATAAGGGTATGACCAAACTGCAAAATTTCAATAATAGAACCCCACCCGGAGTGAAACAATGATCCCCCGATCGATGGATGGCCTAAAATCTCCAACTGAGGCGCCCATCCCATACAAACGATCCCTCTATCACATGTCCTTTCACCGAATCCTGAAGGCAGGGCATCACGATCATCATTGGCCCAACCGGGTTTTCTTAATGCCCACAGAAAGGGAAGTCCAGATAACTCTAGACCATGAGCAATCTCGTATACTTGATCTTTCGTTAGCTTACACTCGCTACCAAAGCCTACAAACACAACGGACTTAGGCTTTTGGTCATCAAGCCATTTAAAGATTTCACCCCACCTACCATCTGTTAATTGCTTTCTTTCTGGTTTCTCCCGAGGCAACAAACCTACTGGAATCACAGGTTTTCCTATCAACCTTTCAAATAAATTCAAGTAGTCTCCTTCAAACTCGGCACAGCTGCGTATCACGAAAGCCTGGCATCCATTCAGAATCCTGGAAACCCTTTCACCGTCCGTGATCCCAGAAGCATTTTCTCCATAAATCCCTTCAAAAACACCAACAGCCTCGTCGTTTTGATAAGCTACGGAGGAGGGAAAATCAACCCACACTGGTTTCGATGTCATACTCGTCCATGACGGCCTAAGTCTTTTCTGACCATCGCCATCTAAGCACTCCGGGTGCCCGAGAAAGACAAACGCAACAGCAGAGAAAACAGAGAAATAAATCAGTGGAACTTTGTTTTCTCTAGCAATGTCCACCATCCAATAAGGCATCATGTCAATGATTATCCAGTCAGGCAGTTGATCGGCAATGAACTGCTTCAAGGGGTGCTTCAGGAGATCGTATGCTACCTTCAGGTGCTCCATTTTCTCGGCAGGAATGTCAACCGTGGCCTCTGCATCTTCTGGCAAGATATCATTTTCTAAGCTTGGCAGTGGAAACTCTACAAACTCCACCAAGTCTGCTAAACTTGGAGTAATTTCAGGGAGTCTTTTGATGTTTCTTGGGGTTGAAACGAAGGAGACTTTGATTCCAGCTTTGGCTAAAGCTGTGGAAAGTTGAAAGAAAGGTATCATATGGCCAAAGGCAATCCATGGAAGCATCACTACATGAAGTTTCTCTGCCATTGATTCAAGGTTCGGAGAAAAAGAAGATTCCGCAGGGTAGGACTACGGCCAAACCTGTAAAAATTTAGAGTGTTGAGAGAGGGGGATTAATATCAGTAGGGGCTGAATACGAGAGCCAACTAGGACGGACAGTTTAACAGATCTCAATGAAAAAAGCAAAACCTAATGAGCTTGTCTGGAGGTTAACGAGTGAATCTTTAAAGGACTTCAAAGGTTTTTGGGTTACAGGTGGGAAGCACTTCCTATATTTTATGAACCAAAGGGCCAACCACATCGCTAATGTGAACTTCATGTCTAAATTGTGCTCTTTTATTTCTTACTGTCACGGTTATTCAGAGTCTAATAGTACATCTATTGTCTCAAAAATAAAATGAAATATAAATTTAAGACTTAAATAAATAATTATCATGTAAATATACATCAGAGTTAAAAGATATAATTATATTTTTAATACGTCAATATGAGTCAAATTAAAATCTATTTATATTTAGAAATTAATTTACGGTTAATTTGAAGAATTTAATTAAATTTGATGATTTAATTATACTTTAATTGAGTCAAATTAATTTTATTAAAAAATTAATGGTAAAAATTTAAGTTTGTGAGTCTAATCAGGGTTAAATTGAGAAAATTAAAATTTTTGAATATTAAATTTAAGGTTGTATATAATGTTGTGTCGTACATGATTTGTGACAAAAATAATTATTTTTTAAATTGTTTTCAAATATGATTTTAAAAATATGTTTTTCATGAATAAGTAAAATATTATTAAAAAAATATTATTATTACAGTATCAAATATTATCTCAACCTCCATGAAATTATTTTATTGGATTTATCTAGTCTTTAAATTATAAAAGAAAATTTAGTATCGAGTTAGTTTTTATTTTCTTACTCAATTATATATAAAACATTATTTGATTTGCTAAATAGTATTTGTTTTTACATGTAATATTATATAAACTATAATATTATATTTTTTTTATTTATTAAGATAATTTGTTTGTTTATTTATATTTAATAACTCATTAGATTTTTCAACAAGATATATTTTTAAAAAAATCACTTTTAAAAAAGATATAATTAAAAATTATATAATATTGTTAGGTAACATTTTTAATAATATAAAAAAACAATGAAAAAATTATAATATTGTTTGTTCCTATAAAATTTGTTTTTATATTATTAGTTGGTATATATTAAAATATATTTGACTTTTCTAAATAATTTTATTATTATAATACATATAAACAAAAAAAATATATATTTATACTATTCAACAAACTATTTTATCAAGTTAGCTTTCCAATTTCATTATCCATTACAAAGTTAAAGCCCACTGCTCATCCAAATTAAATAATTAGGGATGAATGTATATTTGCAGAGATTTTTTTTTATTTATTTATTAGTTTTATGTATTTTGAGTTTTATTTTTTTAATGAAGAAATTGTGTATGAGTTCATTATTGATCTTGAGTTTATGCGCGCGCTTAGGAGCTCAGGTGGACAAAATTCCGGGCTCCGCCGCTGTGCTTCATCCTCACTCTCATTCGAGAATCTCCTCTCTCTCTTTCTCCAAGCTGGTAGGACCAGAGACTTTAATCGGAAACTGTTGACAATCGACAACTCTTCCATCATCAATATCAATCCCGTGAATTATCAGTGCACAAAAAAAACTGAACTTTATTTCTTAAAATAAATAGATAGAAGAAGACGAACATGCAGCTAACACGGTCGTTAGAATTTAATAAGAAATAGCTGTTAGATTTGTCGGACTACGTTAGCCTCTGTAAATAACCTAAGAACTCTCCCTGTCAGTCCAAGGAAAACTCATGCCAATTTGAAAAATCTCTAAAATGACATTTTATTTGTATTAATATTTTTTTATAAAAGGAATGAGTTTTGGCCACGCCACAATCTTTCTAGATAATATGTGAAAGGTGTTCGAGTGCATTGAAAAAATATATATAAATTTGCTACCACGATACTGAAAGAGCTGCACCTGTTACATAGTTTGTGCACTCCCTTTGAGTTTTCTTTTATTATTATTATTATTATTATTTTACAGCTCAATTCTTGTAATTTGTTAAAGCTAAATAGGTATCATTTAAAAAAATAATTAAAGTAATTAAGAATTAATTTTATTAATTTAAATAAAGGGGGGTTTCAATTATAAATGTCACCACGGTCATTTATAAAATATATTAAAACTCAGCACTTATAAATATATATATCAATTAAATAATATATCTAATATTTTACATAAGTTAATCAGTACAAAGCTATTATAGTGAATAAACTACGTACAGCCAGAAAAAAAAAAGATATTTATAGAAAATAGACCAAATTAAATTTATAAAACTAGTCAGAAACATCAGTCGCACAGCCATTGCAAGACCTTTTAATTTTTCGCTGCAACAACCCCTCCACGTCTTCTTTCTTAGAGACATGATTTTTGAATAAAAAATTATTATGATCTTAAAAATAAAATTTTAATAAAAAATTACATGGACGCGCAATTTTAGCGTCCGTTTGATAATGCGTTCCTACCAGTGTTTCGAATAATAAGCAGATTTATAGTGTTTGGTAATGTATAAAACACAGATTAATATACATGGGACACAAAAAAAAACGGTGCAAACCACGGTCGACGAGAAACAGCAAATTCATGTTTTTTCCGGTGATTGCAAACAATTTTTTTTGTCGGTTTTTCCTGCAATTGCTTTTTTTTTTTACATGCACATAATCCTTCGTCAAATGCAGCTCTGCAACGTTGATGCATGTTGCTCTACAAGCAACTCTCCTTCGAAACGCTAGGCAAACACCATTAACGACGGGCACAACAGCTAATGTGGCAACTCTCTCCACGACAACCGCCACTATGATGACCACGACAACACTCTCTCTCAACAGCAGCAGCTCTCTCTCCATAGCTTTCTCTCTCTCTCTCTCTCTCTCTCTCTCTCTCTCTCCACAGTGTTAGTTTTTGACACTCCTCTCGACCACCATATTCGAAGCCACCACCACAGGAAAAACTACCGTGATCTCCTCTACCTATCGGTATCTGCTGTTTAAGCTCTTGTCATGATCAGTGAACAGTACCGCTACCTTCCAGCGTTTCCTCCGGCCACCACAGGCCACCATTTATGACGCCCCACTACGGGGAGAACCACCATGGTATCCTCTACCCATCGATATTGGTCGTTGAAGCTCTTATCATGGTCGGTGAATAGTACTTCAAGCTACTGTTCACATTAACTGAATGCACGTGAACAGTAGTGTTGCATTGTGCACGTCTGAAGAAGAAGTGAACAGTGCAACGCACCGTTTCACTTGCAAAAGTTGGACTTGGGTTGGGCCAATCTCGGCCCTAGCCCAAGTCCAGTAGTGTTGGGTCGGGCCATTCATTTGGGTTAGACCTAGTTTGAATTTTTTTTAATTATTAAAAAAAATTGTGTAGATAAATGCCCTGGATTTTTCAGTAGTCCGAGCGTTGGAGTTAGAATTACACGAAACTCACCCAGCTATGCCTTTTAAAAGTATTTTTGAATATATATATATATATATATAATTAATATTTCTTAGTGTTTTTTAATAATTTGGACATAAAGATGAAATATTTAAAAAATATTTTTAATATATTATTAAACAAAAACATGTTTGTAAAAAATTATTAGTAAATTACTCTATGTCCTTTACAGTAATTTCACAAGTTAAAAGCAATATAAAAATCTTGGTAACCAAACATACAAAACTGTTTTTTTTTAACTTCAAACTCAATCATATTTTTAACCAAACATTTCACTATTTATTTTGAATCACAATAAAAATATTTTTTTTAAAACTATTTTTTTCAATATCAACTATAAAAATAAAAATAATATCAAACAGACCCTGAATACGTACCATTCATGTAAATGGAAGGGAAGGGCAGCCACCTTGATGACTAGTGAGCTTCAAATACGATTTTACGTTTTTTTGTGGATCTTCACGTTGAAATGAAGGTTCTGTCCTCCTCTGAAAAATAATTCAACTTGATAATGGAGACAAAGCAGTCTTCCCACACATTGTATATAATTTAAAAATTAAAGCGGTATGCTCAGCAAGTTGGAGGTGCCTTTACTTCTTGAAAAACGCATGCGGTGTCTGGCCACACATTGTAATCCAAATTCTTTTTATTGAAAATAGCATGTCATATCAGGCACCATATTATTTGTTGATATTATATTTTTTAAAAAAATTTAAAATATATTTTTAATTTATATTAAAAAAAATTATGCTATTAAATTATTTTCTGCTGATATAAAAAAATATTAAAAAACAAAAATTATTTTTAGTGCTTTAAAAAAAATATTGTTTTTAATATATTTTTAAATAAAAAAAACTTACAAATACATCATACACTCCATTCTCAAACTCTAATTGAAATGTTCATTCAAGTGTCCACAATAGAGTATTAATTAAAATCTAATTAATGTTCCCCCTGTCTTTTCTTTATTCCGGTTCTTGATTTTCACATCAACTATTACAAGAACATATATCGTAGTAGTTTGTATTTATTTCAATTTTGATACTCGTTATTTGTTTTGCTTATAAAACTTTTTGAAGTTATTTTTATATATATTATTTAATTTTTCTATCTAATTTGGTCTTATAATTGTTATTATATAGTTATTTTATCCTTTTTCTTGATTTTTTTTTCAATTTTATTCCTCAACTTTTACTCTCTTATTAACTTACAAGCTACACAAACAATGCAAAGGCTTTTTTATGGTCATGATTTGACATGCTTGCTCGAATCATGTTTTTTATTCTTTTTTATAAAAAAAAAAATCAATTTATTTTTCAATATTTGTTTTACTAGTGAGTGAGAATTAATTTTTTTTATATATAAAATCATCCTATTCTTATTTATATTTTACTTTGTAATAAAATAAGATCTTGAGAACTTTTCGAAATAATTGGGGTATCCTTAATATTGACAAACTTTTTTTTATTAGTTAATTGGGGCAAGATTTTTATTTGAGATTTATCTAGAGTTTTTTTGGATTTGAAGAAATCCAACCACTCTTAACGGTCATATTTAAATTATAAAACTTCAACTATTTTAAACTATTATAATATATATACATCGTAATTCAAATTTAAAATCTAAAATATATATTTTAAATTATTTAACATCACATCACATATCGAGGAAAGCACTAATTGCCCATGATGATCACACGGCGCTTGGAATGCCCCCACGAAAACTCAACTTGCGTGGTCAGGCAAGTTTATTTTAATGTGTCTATATAAAAATAATACCAATTAATTTAAAAAACATATTAAAAAAAGGCTAATATTAAAAAACTGTATATATCAGGTTCATATAAAAATATTCATGAAATGAATATTAATATTAATAGCGCGATATAAAGCTCCACACTAATTTGAAAATTATAGCATAACAAGACAAGATATTAAATATCATTTTAGTAATTTTATCGTAGGAGAATTTCATTGTAAATTATAAAAAAATAAAACAATTAGATAGAGAGAGACAAAAAAAAATGGAGATAAAAGAACCAGGCTCAGACACGCGAAGAAAAAGTCAGGCGCTCGAGTTAAAAGGCTAGTTCGCCTGACCTATTAGAAGAAACTCAAACACGCTTGGTTTTCTTTTGAACTCAAACATAACCATCCTCTTGAGATTTATTTATATAATCACTCTTTTCTTCAAAACAATCTTTAAATTTGAATTTCTAGCTCTTTTTTGGGGAAAAAATATATCACAAATTTGAGTTTTGCTCTTCACAACCAAGCATGCAAGTATACAAAGGCCAGAATTGAAGACTTGAACTTCGCATCCATGGCTTGGGATTGAAATGCATTAAGCATGCAATTATATAACAGCAAACATACCCATTTGGAAGCTAAAGGTCTTTTAGAATCGTCGATATAAAATGACCCAATTCAACTTCCCATGGAAACAATATGACCTTGGCCATGATTCATGTTCTGCTAAAGGCGATGATAACACAATCACTTCACCACTACGGGTCTGGAATTCTCTCTTCAAGTACAGCTACTGCGGCTGGCTGTTGGAAGATACAAAGCTCATGGAATTTCTAGAACAAGGTCAGGCCAAACACCAGCACCTACGTCCTAACATCTGAAGTAAATTTAAATCACCATACAGCATAATCATTTCACAATAACTCGCACAACACTACCAGATGTAATATCTGCAGATTTCATCTCTTCCAGGTCAGTGATGAGCAATTCTTCATTTAAAATCAACTTTCTGAAACTATAAAAAAACAGAGACCATTAAGCGCCCTCACAACCATGCAGAATTCTCACTCACAAACATGCAGAATTCTCACTCCACAACTAATAGAGTTTACTAGAGCACTCCTGTCAAGCTGAAGTTGCCCACGACACGGCCCAAGGAAGAACATACACCAGCTAAAGATGGAACTTGAGATTCTGTTCAGTGAACTTGAGAATTATGCTGCTTGTCCTGTCTTACACTTTCCGGTGTCATAACAAATCTGGCATATCAGTTCATACAACTCTACAGAAAATTGTAAGCAAATCCAATATACACAATAAGTTTCTTATTTTTTCTTCTCTCAGAGAATCTGATGGATTTTATGCAATAATGTTGTACATCATAATCATGGGATACCTTCCCACAACAAGTTGATCAGATTATTCTCACGAATCTGGATTGAAGTTGACAGATTCCCTCCAGATGAGTTCCTTGATGTTTTCTTCAGTAAAAGATGGTTGCTCAAAATCAAAGATGAAAGGCTTTGGGCAAACAGGCTCCTCATTGATATCATGAAGAGGTGCCAAGTATGGATGGCACAGTGCCTCATCAACTGCAAACAGCAAAAAGGTAAAATATAAAAGCTTCTTTGATGAGAAAAATATACTCGATTTTGAACACTTTGATATAATTTCAGAATGTTGAGACATGCCATAATTTACTCAACTAGTTTACAAATATATGTAATGTCACTTCATTAAGTAACAGCAATTATCCCAAATATTTTTCAGTGAATGCACTTATTTCCAGATCAAATGGTAGCCAGGATTGCAGGAAATATCTCTTAAGGATAAAACAACATCTGATGCTATTTCTGTATTAAATTCTTGTTTTGTCACATGATCAATGATATGTCTGTCCCTGAATGTTCAACTTTACCTTACGTTTATGGCCATTGATTTTAAAAAATTGTTGCCACAATGTCACAAACTAGTCCTTGACATCACTATCATGCCTCATTTTTACCTGTAATACGCCTGTTTGGATCAAAGACCAGCATTTTCTCCAATAACTCAACAACACCAGCAGACATATTAGAAAATCTAGTAGCAAAATTTTGCCTGGGGTATTGCGGAAGCTGCCTAACGTATCTTCGAGCATTCTCACTTCTTAGGAAACCAAGACTGGAGTCATCAGGTGAACCTATGAGCTTTTCAAAGATAAATGCACAAGGTGTCATGCTCATAGTTTGATAACAAGAAACTGAGCAATTTCATACTATCAACAAGCCTGCTAAATACTTTAACCTATGCATGCTAACAGAAGCTATAGAGTTGCCCCCCAGACAACAGACAAAATAACAAACCAAAACATAAGAACTGACAAGACAAAACAGAAGTTACACTGACTGAAGCACAAACACAAGATACAGCGCTTTCACATAATTGACCATGAAAAGGAGAGGGGAAGAGAATTCTGATTCCCAATCAGTTCTCTTTGTCTCACTTTTGTCGGTAAGATATCATCAAAAATTTCAAAATTCCCTAATTTTGCAAAAACAATATTAAATGCCCCCCTCAATAAAAGTTTTACAAACTTGGCCCAAAATGTCACAACATCCTAGATCCATCTCTGCTTGTTACATTCAGATACCAGATTAAGAATCACCATATGCAATTCCAGCCACTTGGATAAAATGGAGGGAGGGAAGTGAGAGGTGAGTCTCTGACTCGTCAAATTAAGGGGAAAAACCAAAAGGCGTGTAATTGTCAATGCACATGACTTCAAAAAGTTACAATCACACATGAATTAATGGAAAGAGTTAAGGCCTCCTGTCCACAAATGATGAGCCCGATACTTTGAAACAAAAAACACAGCAAGATTACTCCAGGGCACAATTGCTGGACAATTTCAAAACAACATACCTCTGTAATAAGCCTCAGCTGATGAACATAGTCTTTTCCAGGAAATAAAGGTTGTCGTGTCATGATTTCACCAAGTATGCAACCCACTGACCATATATCAATTGCAGCAGTATACTCAGAGCAGTTAAGGAGTAATTCTGGTGCCCGGTACCATCGAGTGACCACATACTCAGTCATGAAATCCGTTTCGGATGTTGTCCTTGCAAGTCCAAAGTCTCCAATCTTAAGGTCGCAATTAGCATTCAAGAACAAATTACTGGGTTTTAGATCACGATGCAAGACATTTGCCGAATGTACATATTTAAGCCCTCTTAGCAATTGATAGAGAAAGTACTGCAAGGCAACAATTTAGATATCAATGTAAATCAAGCAAAGAACAAAGTATTTGTTAATTTAGCAACGTTTGCTCATAAAACACAGTTAATTTCCAAATACAGCATATGTTACAGAAAACATTTTATTCAGTGGCAGTCTCAGGGCAGTAGAATGCAGCCGTTTCTTGCCTTTGGTAACTTTTGTTTTCTTCCCTGAGAACAAAAGGCGAGCGAAGATGGAAGGGGGTTATAGATGTAATGGGTTGGAGGAATTAGGGAAACAAGAGAGAGGTAGAAGAATTGTGATGCCCATTGATAATTGTGATTTATTAGAGACATTGTCCAACTAAATTACAGAAAATAAGATAGCCAACTAATAAACCTATTGGCTCAACAAAGGCAAACAAAAAATGAAAGTCATCATGTTATGATTGTGATTTAGTTTAAAATCTGGCATTTATCCATAATTAATTTCAAAGTGATTTCAGCTTGAAAATGCATTAAAACAATTTTTTTTATTTTTAATATCAGTACATCAAAATGATCCAAAAAAAAAATTGAAGCTAAAAAAAATAAAAAAAAATTGAAAAGCGTGGTCCAGCCTCAGAAACAAACTCCGCCTAAATGAGGTAGTTTTTGCTGCTTATCATAACTAGTTGAACCATATTGTCAAAATTTAACTGTAAAGCTTCAAAATTCAAGCTTGAAAGATGCAGCAAGCTAAAAACTCCAGCCAAAGGTTCACAATATCCTAGAGAATGGTAAAATAAGTAAAAATCAAATAAGCAACCACAAGAACAATAATATCTGAAATAACTCCACTAGCTATGAGTATAAATTACATATTGTAACATGAAATCCAAGAAAAAAATGGAGCTAACCCGACAATGATCATCTGTCAACAGTTGATTGGAGCGTATTATTTGATGTAGATCTGTGTCCATTAATTCATAAACAATGTATACATCATTGAAGTTCTCTGTTTGGGGAGGCCGGATGACGTCTTTGATAGCAATAACCTGCGGACCAGTAAATGAATAGCATGACCATGTTTGTGTGTGTGCGCGTGTGTGTATAAAATAAACCATAGAAAGAATAGAATAGACAGGTTCTGGGATGCAATGTCAGCAAGCACTCATGCTGTGTATGCTTTCTATGCATGTAATTACAGAGTGTTGACAAACTAGTCTCAGATAAGGATAAAAAGAAGTCAAATAAGTTAAGAATTTGGCAATCATGATAATCTAGTCAATCCTGAGCTATAAGAACACATATTTAAAGGACACAGTCGAATACAAAAGAAAATTGTAAATCAAATGAATACAAGGTAATACCCTAGTCGACCCAGCAACTGGCATCATGCTCTGTGAAAGAAAAACTTAAAGTTTGATTTGTCAAGGAATCAACCAATTGATGATCAGAATAAATTTAACAAAAATCCCACCCCTTATAAGAGAATTTCAATTGCAACAAAACTCAGGTTCTCGGTAGCATTATAACTGAGTTGAGCTATGCAATCATAAGAAACAACATGAGTTGAGGTAAGAAATCGTGAGAGTAACAAGGGAAAACAAACCTACATTTTCATGATCCATGTGGTGAAGAAGCTTAATCTCTCGTAAAGTTCTCTTGGCATCTATTCTGTTGTCAAATGCATTACCAATCTTCTTAATGGCAACCTCTTCACATGTCTCGGAATTTACAGCAGCACTGAAGGAAAAAACAAAATCATATCTTCCTTCACGGTGCAGATTTCACACAAAAAAATTAAGTCAAACAAAACGAAACCATAACATTCACGATTCACCAGTAACAGCAGTTTTCCCGAACAAGAAGACAGATTCCGTGCATTTTTTCTTGCTATAAAACATTCCAAACACTCTCGAAACTCAATTAACAACTTTTTTTAGCACTAGCTTCACAGTTTAACAAATAGCCTAACCTAGAAATTTCGGGAATGTTGCGAAAAGAACACTAGTTTTAAGCTTTATTAATATTGTATTCTTGAAACTTCCATCATCATTTCTCCAATTCCAAGAAAATAACTAAAAATTCTAATAAAAAAGCATAACTCGATAGAATATTTTAAGAAGTAGATAGTTTTTAACCCAAAAGAATCGAAATCGGAAACTATAAGTAACCAGAATCTACAGTTGAAACTTAAACACGATCTTTCAAGGAAAAAAAGAGGGAGCGGGAGGGTAAGAATCAGACTTACCACACAATACCATTAGCACCACGGCCAACAGGACGAATAGGAGGGACATACTTTCTAGAAACTTCAAAGAGGTTACCGTACACATTATACTGCACATAGCGTCCACCATGAGTAGGTATGCCTTTGATGCTAGGGACGCCACCTGAGCTTGACTCCAAGCTTGCCATTTTTTTCAGCAGCAACCTGAAACGATCCGATGACAAGCTAGAGCAAAAAGGAGATGGCTAATTAAGTGGTCCAGTAGTGGTCGTCGAGGAGGAGGGGGTAAGGAATAGGGCGGGCGTAGTGGAGTTTTATCGTTTTCGCATTTCTTGTGGATGGCATGGGGGCGTGTCTCTTGACGACTATTAGAGTCTATACTTTACAGGCACGGGTTGGAAAGACGGAGAGAGAAGATAAAAGGTGGAGGAGAACTGGACCGAGTGGTGTCCGTCCAACTTTCGAACTTGAAAAACTTTGCGTGCCTCCTGACTCGAACAGTTTGCTTGCTTACTTTTTTATTTTATTTATCTCGGATAGTTTTTCTCCGAGAAAACAAGACAGAAAATATAAAGAAAGGTTAGGTGGGTGATTGTGATTTAACTCTAATTTATCAAACTATTCTGAATTCTGACTTTTCTAGGCCTCTCTTATTTATTTTTTTATTTTTCTGTGGGATTGACTGGGAAATAAAGATAAGAAATGATGGGTGGCTGTGTGGTTTTTAATTTCGCTCAAAATTTAAATAAAAATTAAAATTAAAAATACTTAGCGATAATTCGAGAAACATAAACACCTCGCTCGGCAGACGACGAGGAGGAGGAGCATGGCCTGTGACTCCCTCAAATTTTATTCAAACGAGCATAGCTGTATGAAAACTCAACCGATAATTTCAAGAATCTTCGCCTTGCATTTCGAGTCATGGTCATGGCTCCGCTCATCACGTGATACATGAAAACGAGGAGAAGGTTCCCGAGTTTCATACCGCCCGTCAACCTGCTGAAAAATCAAAAGCAAAAGAGAAGATAACGATAGCTCAAGCCTCGAAGTCAAGGTCTACCTTCCTCCAGGAAAACCCCACCATTTCCTCGAGAAAGGTCTCTGCTCAAACACGCACCTTCATTGAATTTTGCATCACCGAGCGTGGTTTTTGCTCCAAAACAGTCACCGAATATTTTATTTGGTCATGGTATTGCTGAATTCCAGAGAGCGATGTTTTTCATTGATAATATTAACTAGAATATTCGAGCAAATCCGAGTCATTAAAAGCTTTTAATGATTTTCAATACATTTTCATCCCTTTATCAAGCCTTCAGTTTTTTTATAAGAGAAAAAAAAATCCCATGAACTTGAACTATGTCGTGAAATAAATTTATATTTAGTTTGTGATAAGAGTAAAAAGATTAGAATTTTATTCATCCAAGAATCTCATCTTTTTTTTATTGGTTTCATGATACTTGGATTGCCATTTTGGCCTTCTTTATGCTCCAATTTAGAATTGGTTTTAGCTTCGAAATTCTTCTTTCTTAGCTCAAAGTCAAACGTCGTACTCCGTCCAAATTACCATTTTTTGGTCTCGGTTTTCCTCTAATCAAATCACTTTTTTTTTAAAACAAAACAAAAATAAAAAGGAAGAAGGAAATAAATCGTAAGCAGAAAAATGAAAAGGGAATACAGCCAAAAAAAACCCTCATAAAGCCCAGAAGTATGTGGTCTAACTGAAAGAAGCCCAGGAAGCAAAGCCGGGCCAAATCTTCTACTCTTTCGCTGTTTGAAGCTTGTTTTCAGCAGGCGAAATGATCTTCAGTGAAAGAAGAATACAGCATCAGGATAATGCCCTTCTTAATACGGGCTCAAGTAGCTGCTTCCCTCGGCTGAGGTGAGGTGGACACTTGATTGTGCAGTTTCCAAATTCGAGACTCAATTATTTGTAGCTCAAAACAGGCGTGCCCTTCACCAAGCATTCCTTGGTGGATTTCACCTTATCCTGAGTTGGCTATGTCGTTGAATAATCTCGGTCGAACCAGAAGTCTTTAGAGGATGTTAGACTGCCACCGAGGGGTGTGGTATGAAGTGGGGTGAGTGTTCTTGTTAGGAATTATAAGGATTCTTGTGGTTACTGAGGATTCAGGTAAAGTAAACTCGGGAACAGGGATCTTTCCATAGTCCAATCCCTGCTATCATAGGGTTACATTCTCGAAAAAAAACAAATATCATGGGATTACCAGCCATTTGGATCCCTAGTGTACCAGGATTGGGCGTGCTAACTGATCTGAAATATCAAGAAAGGTTTGCAAGGTTGTGTCGCAAAGAATCACGTTTGATCGAGGACTAATGCGTTCAGCATAAGCCATCTTCTGCCGCTAGATACAAGTTACAGTATATACCTGTAACTTCTGCAAGGATCCATGTTGCCTGCCTTTTAGTGCTGGTCTCTGAGCACTGCGGACTGCAGCTGAACTAACCTGAGGGATCGTGGCTTTCTAGTAGTTTTTGACAGCTGGAGTGCCAAAAAGAACGTGGCGACACAGCCTAATTTCTCAGACGTTATTACATTCTCTATTAAGAATAAAAAGGTCCATTATCAATGAAATCCACCAACAGGGAAATCCATGATCTTCTTCATTTCCTCTTGACAAGCGTTTTCAGCATGGTCACGATCCTGCATGAAATTAATTTAAACAATGAATCCGGCCATTTGATTTTAACATTAGCTCACATTTAACATTGATAACTTAGTTGCATACCAGAAACCCATTGAACCCCCTCTTTTGATGATCATATTGAAACTTCAACCCCTTTCTTCTTGACCTCAACACAAAGGATAATATTGATGATATTGTGGATGAACAAGTTTTTACAAGGAATAGTGAGATTTAATGGTTTCTAGTTTGTTAAGTGGATCAACCTGATTTAAATTATAATTGAGTTACTAGAGATATGTTGTAGCATGTTGATCTAGATGTTTAGAAATACTATTAAAATCACTCGAAACTATACTCGATATGGTCAAATTTCCTTTAACCCTAGAGAGTTGATGGGAACCAAATACACTGCAAGTAACACACAAGTACATGAATAAAAATAAGCGAGACAACTCAACTTGACTCTCTTGGTTGAGAGAGTCTGAGCCCATTTAAATCCATTTCATTTATTGATTTATTTTATTTATTTATATTATTTATATCAGACGATTTTAATTGATAGGTTAAACCAATTAAATTGGATGTTTAAGATATAATATTTAATGTTTTACTTTTCCGTTTTCTTCCTGGCTTTTTCGTTTCTTTGCTTTTAACTCTTTCCTCTTTCCTCTTTCGTGTTTGATTTACTACTGCTTTTGCTCGTTCATTGTTCCGCATATGTAAAACATAAAAAGTACTTAAGACAGTACAAGACATTTAATGTATTGTTGACAGTATATCTTACAACATAAGAAAGTATTCCAAGATACCTCACACCACATAAGACAAATACACTACCGAGGGAACAAGCGGCTTCAACATAAACATCTATCCTATAACCTGTTCCCCATTATTCCCTGGGAAAGGATCAGCTACGGTATCAGACACTCTCAGGTTACAAAGCAAAGCATCACGCCCACTTAAAACTATTTTGAAAAAACCATCTACTTCCTTAGCAAGAATATCTAGCACTTGAGATAGTTTTTCTGCTCTCCTTCCCAAATCTGAAAAAGAACTGCCGAATGCTTCCATTTCAGTAGGTCTCATACCATCTTGGATCATGGGATATAAAGTATTCACAACGGCATCAACTTCATCCAATTCTTTCAATAAGGTAAATTTCCCACGAGAAAATACATGTCTAATTTCACCATTCACTGTGGTTTGCAGATCAGAATAAGCTTGTGCCCACAATATTGTGTTGGGGACATCCAAATCCAACAGATTATTTGAATCAACTGAAAAGGCAGAGGCAAAAACACTACATACAAATACTGTCTGTACCTTAACTCCATACATGGCACCCATCAACACCTTACCTTTGGCCGAGTTCTTAACCTTGGGCAGAGTCAAGGAATCCACGAGACTCTCTAAGATGGATTTACAGTTTCCCAGTCTTGGGTTCTTTGAGCCAATGTGCTGTCTCCAGCTATCCAGGGAAGAACATGCCCGCATTAACTTCTCTGAATTGTTGCATTCCAATTTATGCAAGGCACATTGAAGAAAAAGATGACCTTGGTTCAGCCGCGAGATCTCAGAGCTAAAAGCAATGCAAATATCAAGCAACTTCACAGTGATGTCCAAGTACACATCTATCCACTTTGCATCCCATTCAGTGACAGGGAGCTCAAGTTCTGTGATAAGTGTTTTTATGGCAGTATGCGTCTCACAGAGCGACTCCGTTGCCAATTTCATCCATGCCAAGCTAAGAACATCATCCTTGTCTTTAGGATTAAGTTTCTGCAACCTTGCTGCCAATGCCTCCTCAAACATATTTAATAAAGAAAGAAGCCTTGGAGACAACTGAGAACCCTTTGGAGATAACATCCTGAAAGGATTTCCAAATGGAAAGAAAGGGCGATGTGGCTCTTGTGGTTGACTCATTTCAACAATTTACTGCAACAAGTTTGGAAAAACAAAATCATTAATCCTGTTGAACACGGCATCAAAAGAAAAAACACAAAATCAACAAATAACCACACCACACAAGAGACTTACAATCAACAGATAGCAATTACAACGCACTAAAACTTAAGCAAGATAAGTTGCAAAACCCGCGGTCATGTGAGCTTCTTAAGAAAACAATGAACAATTGAACAGGAGAACAGGAGAAAGAACCATATCTCCAGCAAAGGTCTTTCTTTAAGCCTCCGTGTCTTCCTAAGAGAAAGTAGAGAAAAGCTCCGACCAAATACTCAGAAAAACAAATTCCAACCCCATCAACCTAACAAAAAACCTACACAGCATATTGACCTTAAAAGGAACACAAAACAAAAGCTAGACAAAAGAAAATCTATAAAGAAAAATTATGCATGTTCAGTTATTGGCCGCTCTACATCTTTTCAAAATCAATAACCACAGCAAAAAAATAAAAATAAAGGCACGAAATAAAAAAAAATAAAAAATAAAAACTCTTTTCCTACCAATTCGAATCTAAAGTCTCGATCTATGAATCTCTCATTTCAATTCATGCTTTCTATTCTTAAAATTAAAACACCATCAAACAAGCATATAATCCATACACAAAACAGTTCAAACTTAATAACTCACCTAAATACCAGATCCTTAGATCAGAATAGCAATCAAGTCAAAATGAAAGATAAGAATACCTAAAAACTTTATTGAAACCCTACCCATAATCATTTGTAATAGAAAAAACAGTTCTCTGATCTAAGATCTAGAATAAAAAAAAGAAAAAAAAAATATTTTTTTCCTATAGCTGTCAGAGAGATATTACCTTAAGGAATAGTTGCAAAAAATGGGAAATTTCCAGAGAAAGAGTCCAGATGCGGAGCTTCGCTGAAAGTTCCAGGGTTAGGTGAGGTCTCTATGTTTTGCTGAAGAAGTGGGCAAAGGTGAAGTCACTGGCTGTTATAAGGAAATTGGTGACAGATGCTGTACGTGGAAGGATGTGAGTGGAGGTCTGTGGTAACGGATAGACATTCATTTGGAGATCACTTACTGGTATTTTTGTCTTGGAACGGTGGGTCAGGGATAGGAAGTAAATTCAAGATTGATTTTACTTGGAGCATGTGATCCAACGGACAAAATCCTTGCTTCTGACCACACGAAATTGCCCTAGGTGTGTTATCTTGACCTCGCTTTGATGTTTTTATTTAAAATTATTTTTTATATGTAAAAAATATTATTTTCAAGGTAGTTAGGAAAGAGCTCGGCCCAGGCACAGATAATGTTGAAATTGCAAAGGGCTCCCAAATGGACACGGCCCACAAAAGAACTCGAACTGCACGGGAGCCTGGAAATTACGGGTGCTGCTTTGCTCCTCCTCTCCCAAGTTCTGTTCTGTTTTATCCGGAATGGTCTAAACATTTTATTTTATTAACAAAATTAAGACGAAATAGTATTATTTTTATTTCAGTTTTAATTCTGGTCTGTTCTGAAAATTCCGGTCAAATTCTAGCAGGAACATCTCGGTTCCGTTCCGGTCTTAAAATCTTATTTATTTTGATTAATTTGTGATTTTTTTTCTAATTTTGATATTATATTTGTTTGATTTTGTGTTTATATTGTATAATTTAAGGTTAATTTATCTTGAATTTTAATTATGCTTGTTAAATTAATATTTTAATTTTTTTCATATATATATAATTTTATATGAACAGTACAACCCCGAAATGGCACACCGAAATGTTTCGAAACCGAAACGTTCCATACCAATAAAAAAACCGGAACGACAATCAGAACAGTATTAACAACCTTACTGCAATCAGAACGCTATTAACAACCTTGCTCTTTACTCCTACAGACCAGGCTCATTTACTTGGATTCACATACATACATACATACATACATATATAGAGAGAGAGAGGGAGAGAGAACATTCTGATTGGTTACTGCAATGAATTCTGATATAATTACAGGCTGCTGTGATGGATCCAACGATCGGTGCTGGAAATGAGCTCAAAACATGGGGCAACCATACAAGTAGAATAAACTCTTCTGAACCACCTGACCAGCCTTGTAGACAGATATGTCGTGAGGATGTTTCCAAGATGGAGACTGCAAAGACTCGAGGTGGCCCGATGGGAAATGGCACCTTCTGTAAGCTCTTATATACACGGTTTCCCTCTTTTTAATAATAAAAAAGGAGAAGAAATGTTAGCACGCACATCATAAAGTCCAACAGTTCTGAATTCTGATTGGAAAAAATAGGATTTTTTACAGGTAATTTTAACAACGAAAAACCTGTTGTCGTATGGCTGTGTCAAATCTGCAATAGATTTTCCATTGCTGATTGAGAAAACCTTGCAAATCTACAACGGATTTTAAGTTGCTGATTGAGAGAACTTTGCAATAAATTATGTGATACTAATTACAAAAAATAGATTAAATCTCATCCGTCCAAGCTATCTACACAATTAATAAATAAATAAATAATATTGATTAAAAAAAAATGATGTCCAGCAACGAGAACTCCATTATCGATTATAAACAGTGATGAAAATTAGTATTGGAAAATCCATTACAAGCTATAAATTTGTAATGGACAGATTCTGATGGAAAGTCTGTTGCCAATATTTTTTAGCAACAGATTTTAATGCTCATGTTGCTAATCAACTCATTTTCTAGTAGTGATTGCATGGCAAACCATTTAATAAAGCTGGTAGCGCAGAGGTGATATGTTTACAGGTAATTAGAGCTAGGGTTCAAGGAGCGACATAAGAAGGTGCCAGGAAACCTCTCCACCTTTGGATTTGAAAAATGTTCAGCTTCTGAACAAGAATATTATGGTCAACGGACTGGAAGCGTGAGAGTTGAGCAAGGTATCATGCGTGTATCTTCACAGCATACGTTATCCATCTTACACACAAAAGGTCAGAAAAAGAATTCGCCCCGTCTGCTCATCATAAATCCAAATTCTGGATCCATGAAATACTTCATGGACAAAAGCAGTCCTGCAAACTCTGCTCATCCGCCGATAAAATGATCGCATGAACGCAGGTTTCTCAGCCCCACAAGAATTGTATCAGGGTCTTAAATTACACAGCCATTACAGAAATAAAATAAAGAGGTCCTACATGTGATATGAAACTATTTCCTGTGCTGGCATGAGAAAGACAAATGAAGTTCCTGCCACGTGAAGGATTCCTAATTGACGTGAAGATCAATAGCTCTTAAGCCAAGGGCAAAAAAAAGTGTGGAATCCCCAAGCTTGGCAGTTTTTTTTTTTTTTCCTTTCTCTCCAGGCGTGTCCTGTGTTAGATATTGGACTCATCACAGGACGAATAAATGCCTTCACCGAGAATGATCTTGTCCCGTTACAGATTGCTTCATTAGAATGTTTCATAAGCAAGTCACGAAACCGATAGAAAAGTGACAACTGAACTCATCAAATACATCCAAAACTATTAACTGTATAACGTATTGTGCCAAGTGTCATTGTTGGGCTCAATGCAAAAGCATCCAAAACTAAATAAATTCCGCGGCATGACCCCATATATTGGCCGCTTCCTAGCTAGCTGCTCCACCCCAAAACAATGTAAAGCACGTTTGCTACAGATGAAATAGCCGGTTACCGGGTCCATTTCCCACAAACATCTGGTTTTGGGGCTGGCAATGATGGTGACGAGTCGCAATGAACCAAGCTAACTTAGACCGTGTTTATTTGTGGTTTTGAAAAAAAAATATTCTTTTTGTTTTTTATTTTATATTATTTTAATGGGCTTATGTAACAAATAAATAAAAAATATTGGTCTTTAAATAAAAATAATTTGAAAAATAACTTCTACATAATCTCTAAGAAAATGCATACACTGGAAGAACTAAAATGGGACAACCAAACTACATCCATGAAATCCTCATTACTGATCTATATCTATTTAATAGTTACATAGTAAAGCAAAAGCATTCCAATCTAAATCAATTTACCGATCAATTGAAATCATGGGTTGACAAATGGACTTCTGACATGGACGTGTCTTGTATTGCTTAACGAGCGTTCTAGATCCAACTGGTATATTTTAACCAGGAAGCACGATTTCACCTATTGCTGCAGAATTCCAGAGCAGATAGGAGCTGGGTGTCGCTTTGCTAACATATTTTCCATTAGGGAATGCTAACGGGAAACATGTTGATTGTTGTAGAATTTCAATATCTTTTGTTGAGTGAATCCGCATTCAAACAAACTCGGTAGTTACAGTGAGTTAACCCCATCGTGGCGAGTTTATATCGGGGTGATCACAAGATACTTTACTTAAGACATGATGGCCAGTAACAGAATGACGGGATCATTTAACATTCGGCTTTCCTGAACCATTTTCAGAGTCCTTTGATAACCAGTCATGTTAGGGTGATGAAACTTCTACGCAATATCCGGAGCTCCAACCAAATCGTTTTAATGAAAATAAATCTACCCATGCTGCCTGAATGCTGTTTTTTTCAAGAGCATTTTAATTTCTCAAGTCTGACATTTTCGAAATCACCATTGATTGGTCTTGTCTTTTCAAGGTGCTGTATTGGTGTGCCTGGAGATGGTTAGACTTTCCCTTGCAACCCTCCTGTTGGTGATTCTAGAATGATGGATTTAATGATGCTGCGGGGTCATCCAGTGAAGAAATTCTGGCTGCTTTAGTGGAAGGTAAGTACTATTCCTTTTCCATAATCTACTTTTTTGACAATTCTTTCACGTTTACGATTAGAATAAGTTCGTTTCACCTACTGCAAAGTGATCACACAGGGAGTTCACCTCATGTATTTAATTTAGGTTATGCGAGTTCAGAATACACCAGTAAATAATAATCAGCTAAACAAACTGGACAGCAACAAAATGGACCACCCGCGCAGGAGCTGGGTGATCAGCTAGCTAGTTGTGAAGTATAATTGAGAAAGTTCAAAACTAGTATTGGATGACCATGTAGCATACAAACATGTAACTTTGTTTTATAATTTAAACAATAAAATATATCATTTTTCTATAAGAATAATGAATCAATTACACAAATGCATCCCCGGTGGAGTAAGATATCCGAAATGGTATGAAAGCTAAGCTTAAAACAAATGCAGATTATCATTTTCTTATATTGAAGATACAACAAGCACAATAGAATACCTACAGGAAAGAGAGAAAAAAGATTCAATAACTTGGAGAGATGTAAAATTGTTAGTCACTTGATCCTCCAATGACGTCATCTCCATCTGGTTGGCTGATGATTTTTCCTACCACTTTCACCTTCACTTGTGTCTGAAGTCCCTTCACCAAATTGCTTATCAACGAGTTTTGTAGCAGCATGATTCTCTAGTTCGTAATCATGCTGTGAATGAGAAGGTTCTCTCCCAGCTCGACGTTCCTGCAAAATTTGCACAAGAAAGGATCATTGAGAAACTGAAGCATTAAAAGAGAAATATTCTTTCTTTAGACACCACAGTTTATAATTCTTTGTATGAAAAGAAACAGTGCATACATCACGAAATAGCAAGTCATCAGCCTCGAGCATGTGGATCACATGTCCCATTTTGGGCCTCTTTGTAGCATCAGGATCGACACATTTAAGAGCAACCAGGAGAGCTCGTTTTAATGCTTTTGAAGCAGGCATCTCAGGTAACTTGGGATCAACAACTTCTTCAGATTTTCGGTTCCCGACCATAGTTTTTAACCATTCTACCAGATTCACCTGCAATTATTTGATTATTTCCAAAAGTTATAGTTACAGTAAAAGATAATAAAAGACAGAAAAGAGATATTTTCAGAATTATATGTAAAAACTAACCTCTCCTTGTGGTCGACTATAATCAACTGGGCTTCTCCCAGAAATTATCTCCATGATAAGTATACCAAAACTATAAACATCACTCTTCTCATTCAGCATTCCAGTGCAAGCATATTCTGGAGCAACATAACTAGAAAACCCAACAAAATAAGTCCTACTTACAAGAATTACAAGTCAACCAACCATTGTCTCAATGAACTTTCATATATAAAGTTTGCATTGCAGATGATTATTTTACAACAGAAAAAGAAAACCAGAACTCATATCAAGAAAACAAACTGACCCAAATGTTCCCATCACACGGGTTGTGACATAACTTCTCTCAGAATGTAAGAGCTTGGCAAGCCCGAAATCAGAAACCTTAGAGTTCCATTGGCGATCCAGTAATATGTTACTAGATTTTACATCTCGATGAACAACCTTTGGTTCAAGACCATCATGAAGGTAGGCCAATCTGCGAGAACAATAGTAGCAAACAAAATACCTTCAGTGAAAATTAAGAACCAATAATTTAAGCAACAATGCTTGCATCCATATGGATCATGAGCTTACTTAAAATGGAATTCAGAATACCTACCCTTTTGCTGTTCCCAAAATAATATTCCTACGAATATCCCATGTTAGCGGGCTGACTTCTCCAACATCGCCATGTAGCCATTGGTCCAGATTACCATTGTCAACATACTCGTATACAAGCATTCTGCATAACAAAAACATGACCAATTACAATGAAACTGCTGATAGTATGAGGCCCGAACTCAATTTTAAGTTGGAGGATTGTTATAGGCATACCTGTAAGCACCCTCAACACAGTATCCAAGCAATCTGACAAGATTCTTGTGCCGTACTCGTCCAATTACTTCCACTTCCACTTTGAATTCCCTCTCAGCTTGACCCCTGACAGTTTTCAGTATCATAAGCTCATAATTTTAGTAGAATGGCAGTCAAGACGTAAATGGAAGACTGCTGTCTTCTGTAGCAGCTTTTATTCATATTCCAAAATTATCGATTCAGTTTCAATTATGATCAAAGGCATATTTGACAAGGAAAAGTAAGGAATCCCACAATAGAATGTCACTTTACAGCACATATTCAACCACAAGCAAGACAGGAACCAAAAAAGCAAATAAAGAAGAACAGGATAAAAAAAGATTACTACAATCATAAGCACTCTAGCACAGCACACAATTAAAACTTAGCAATGTTCTTCTACCATGGAAACTATAAACATACAGTAAAATAAGCAAATAAATTTTCAAAATTGCATAGCAATTCTAAACCTAAAACATATCAAACAATCCCAAGTTCAATCCATAACAAATAAGATCCAAACTTTTACCACTTCTCTTCCCCTAGCAAGTAGCAACGAATCAAAGACAAGCATGCAATTCATTCCAATTTTTTCTCATTATAAAAGAAAACAATTAAAAGAACAATTTTTTACCTGTTATTCAACAAATTTTTAACAGCAACCTTAGTCCCATCACCCAAAACCCCACGATACACAATCCCATACCCACCTTCACCAATAACATTCTCTTCACACAACCCACCAGTAGCAGCCTCCAACTCTCTCAAAGTATACCACCTACCCCACCCAAGATGGGACACTTCAGGCCCTACACTTCCACTCCCAAACGACGCCGTCTCACCACCACTGACAGTCCCTCTGCTCTCCCCGCTCGAAAAAACCACTCTGTGCTCCACCTTCCCGATCCCAACCTGGATCTCCGGCACCTGAATCACATGGTGATTGTGATCTTGCACGGGCAAGTGCACGATTTCTTGAATTTCTTTAGAGATTGGAGGCGTAGTATCTGTCTTTGTTAGCTTAAATTGTCGGTTCTTGCGACGTGAAGTAACGCAAAGAGAGAGGAGAAAGAGGGCAAGAACTATTAATGAGCCCAATAAGATTCCTATGACTACCCATAAACGGAGACCAAAGATTGATGTAGGTTTTGATAGCTCCCTGTTAACAAATGCACCGTCGTATACAGACATTATTGGTGTAGAAAAGAAGAAACGGGTTGTTGTAAGATTTACTGGGAATGGTTACGGAATTGAATTTCTTGGCCTGGTTGCATTTGGTTTCTCCGGAGGAAAAAAGAGGTTCCCGGCGATTAGGATAGACGACGGGCGGAATCAAAGATATGCGGGGAGAGAGAGGAATCGAGTGGATAGTAAAGGGTGTTTCCCTCTGGAGGAAGGGAAGCGAGAGGGCGAGAAAGTGTTCGTGTGTGAAGATGAGCTGTCACTTTGTCTGTGTAAGCTAAGCTGAAGTGAGACTGGACTTGATTAAATGACGTGTCTGTCCCTCGGATTTGAATGTGGTGTGTGATTTTTTTATTTTTTATTTCCTTGGATGAAGTTAATATGGTAAAACCGGCATTGACCGATTTCCAAGCTCTTTTTATAGCTCTGTTTCGTTATTGCGATCTGTTTTTTTTCTTAAATACACTTATTTTAATATATTTTAATGTAAGAATTTGTTTTTTAAAAGTAACATATATCAAATCCAAGCTAGCTGTGAGATGTAATGGCAATAAAAAAGCATAACCCTTAAGTGATCTTGAATAAAATATTTACCCTTTAAAAATGTAGCCTTTATGCTTTAAAACACTCACTTGCATGCTATGTCCACCCACATCCAAAAGCAATATCTTATTAAAAGAATGGATGAGTTTTCTTTCTGATTTTTAATTGCATAATCATGATAGGAATCCAAACTAAGTTTAAAAAAATAAAAATAAAATCCTAAATGTAAGGACCAGTAAAATTTAGATTAACATGTAATACCAAGCCCTGCAATGATCGAGATACGAAGCATAACTTTCAAGTCACTAAGTGCCTTTTAGGCTGTGGGGTTATTGTTATTTTAAAAAAAAATGTTTGGAAATTTATTAAAAAATTATTTTTATTTTTGAAAAATTAGTTTTTATATCAATATATTAAATAATACAAAAAAAATAATCTAAAATTAAAATTTTGAAAAATATATTTTTGAAATATAATGTGAAATAGAGTCTAGAAAGATTGTTATATGTGAGAATTTTAATTTATTGGAGAATCGATCTCGTTTCATGTCTTATTTCTCTTGACTTGTGTCATAAACAAATTCAACCTATGAAAACTCGAGTTGTTTTTATTTCATGGCAGTAGTTTGCTTTTTACGCATATAAATTGAAAAAAAGGATTCAACTTCACGTCGTGTTTTTTTCTCTTGGCTGTCTCTTGCCGCCTCCGGCCGGCTGTAAATAGCGATATTTTCCGGAGATAATACTTCTCTCACGGGACGTGATGATGAATCTGGCAAGTTTTAATGAGGGGGGTCTACGTGTACAAAGCTACCGGGAATTATACGAAAGAAAGAGAGGGAAGGTGACCGTTAAAGGTAATTATGATGTTAAGACAAAGAGGGATCTCTTTTCTATGTTTTCCTTCGTCTGCATGCTCTTGGATACGTGTAGCAAAGACTGAAGAAGACTGAGCTTGTGTATAATTTCCATATGGCAGCTGTGCCATATTCATCAGCAGGTCCCATGCACCCATCAATCGCTACATGATGCATTCATGTGGAGCAAGTTGCGGGCCAGTCATACTCAAGTGGGACCCACATGGGAGACTTTCGTAAATCACAGGAGTTTGGAGGACCGAAATCATGGTTTAGCTAATTCTTCAATGGTAGTTTTTTTTTATATATATATATACTTATATAGATAGATATAGATATAGGATATATATATATATTAATGGTCTAGTTCACTCTACAAGTGCATTTTGAAAGCTGGAGGTAATCCTTTTGGAATCTTTTTTTATTATAATATATTTAAGTGAGGACACAATAGGAAAAGTATTTTGATTGATTATAAAACACCAAGTGGTGGGAGGTCCTGTAAGAATCGAGTAGACACCAACATAATAATGGACTGTATGGAATTTGACAAAAGATTTCTTGGTTGGTTTCGTGCCCAATGACAGTTGTGCTTTTCTTTCGTAACACATCACATCACGTCTCATGTTCTTCATCGTTCTTTTCTAACTCATAATTTATCTCCTTTTCATCTGATTGGAGTTGACGCTGTTTATGGATTTGCATCGAATTCAGCGGCTCCAACCACATACAGGCCAGAAATGTGTTCTATTTTTAGCTCGAGGAATGAAACATGAACGGGATGGCAATTCATCCAGTGGCCAAGCACATGAACGGGATGGCAATTCATCCAGTGGCCAAGCACAGGCAGCCCAGTAAACTGGCAGCCGTTTGGCTGATTTTCAAATACCAGGCAACTCTGCAACCTTTTTAGGAGCCAGAGGTGAAGCTAGCTTTTAAATCTATCTGCAATCAACCACATGACGAGATATGAATAACGATCAAACAGAGAGCTTGACTTGAGTCATTCCCGTTCAAAACCAACTGAATTGCTCCTTATCTTGCGCCATGCGAGGAGATGGTTAATTTACCTGAAATAAGTCGAGCTTTGTCGCTCTTTTGGATACAAAGTTCATTCCAAAAAGAAAAAGTTCCCCCGAAATTAGCAAGATATTATATCAGACTCAAAACACGTAATCAACAGGTCCTGTGATCATTAACTCATGCAAACAAAATATATAACTAAAATTCCATTGTTTCCTGTTGATTTTCTCCTGTTCCTTTCCTTCTATTCCCTCTTCTCTGACCTGGGAATGGAGTTCTGACATGAGAAGTTGTTCGTGAACTACATAAGAGTTAGGCTTCAACAAAACTCATGTAGGGTAATATTACAACTGCTGACTTGACTGTTCCAGTATCCTGTCAGTTGCAATGAAATAAATTAAATTCTGGGGTAGCCATCCTCAGATTGCCCTTGTTAGTCTGCCTTCTTATCAGTTTCATCAATGGCTGCAAGACTTTCAACAAGGGAAGGATGGGATATGGCTACAGATTGCCCTTGTTAGTCAGCCTTCTTATCTGATTCGTCAATTGCTGCCAGTCTTTCAACAAGGGGAGGATGAGAGTAGTGATAAGCTGAGTACCAAGGATCTGTATTCATAGATGACAAATTTTCTTCCTGAAAAAAATTGGCGCACTGTTCAGTCAAGTGCATTTCCTGAAAATGGACTAGAAAAGAATACTTTGACAATGTGGTACTTGGATCTCACAAACATCTGGATGAAAGAAATATACAGGACTCCATCTCCACTACTGATGGTCTGTTATAAAGGTAGAGGGAAATAGTTAACAAGTTCAATAAATCACCTGTAGTTTCACAAGACCAGCCCGAAGAGCAGAGCCATAACCAAGCTTTTTAGCAAAAGCATCCGCCTAATTGAACAATTACATTAAGTGAGATCAAGGACTTTCAGACACACAAACAAGAGGAGAGAGTTGTGTGAGGTTACCTGAAATTCAAAGGACCGGCTCACCAGATTAAGACCAAAGCTTACAAGGTGTTGGATAGGTATTACAGTATGCTGCAAAAAAGCAAACAAGTCAGATAAACCCAACCACAACAGCAGCCAACTTTTGTGTCATATAGCCCCAAGCCCCCACCCACCCCACCACCACCACCACCACCACCACCAAACCACGCACAATAAAAAAACCCATAAACATTTCTATTCCTTCACGCAGCAATTCTTCTCATATCAGCAATACCTGGAATATGATCAGACCAATGAGTACCGGCTGTGTATCAAACCCAAAACTTCGGAAGAGATCAGTTGAGTTCCTCACAAGAGTGTATCCTCCAAATTGTAAAAATGTCAGAATCTGCAGAGCATAAGAGCATAAAAAAATAATAATGGATCTTACACCAGTTATAAGCTCACAATTCGAGTCAAAGGACACCTATAGGGGAGGATGGTTGGTAAATTCTTAAACAAAACACTGAACTCTCCTACCAACACACAAATTGAGATTCAAAAATATGTTTTAGGTTTTTAGCATGACTATGAAAATTTTCTTGTGCTTCAATCCAAGATGTTTTTGGCACTATTTTCTCATCAGGCTCCTGAAAAAATCCTCTTGAGGTTTGAATCTCAAACCCAAGGACCCAGTCTCAAAGAGCAATAACATCCGTGTCAAAGTTTTCTCCAAGCAATTTCTTGCTGATAGCTCTCAGAAGATGCCTTTCAGATGGCATAGATGGTATTTTAATAGAATTTTAGTAACAAATAAGAACAGAGTGAAAATCAATTTGCAAACAGTTACGGCATACCTGCACAGCAATGAATGAGTACATTGTATGATTGAGTTTCCAATGTCCCAGTTCATGGGCAATAACAGCTACAATTTCCTCATCGTCTTTGCACTGCAAAGAATCACATGAGTGTAAAAATATTTTCACATTAAAGGGAAAGGCATAGCCATATTTCAACCATAAAGTCTAAATGAGGGCACAGCCTAAATGGTTAACGCCCAAAGTTGCCCAGACTGTCAGGAAGAGTAGGAAATTAAGAAACTAATCAATAGATTTCACAATTACCCTAGTCCCTAAATATATCACAAAGAAAATGCTTCTTTAGATGGATTATATGTTACATCAAACCGGTCCTCCCCAGTTGGATAGCTACTGTGTATTTGTTAAAAAATGCAAAACTATATTTTTTTTCAAACTAAATGGATCAGTATCAAATAAAGAAATAAGCAGGCAAAGAGCCACAAAGACACCCCCTTGGAACTTCTAAAAAGAGAAATCCAAGGCAAACAACGCAATTTTATCCATTTGAAAAGGCCAGGGAGAATGTCTGCCAACATAAAAAATGATAAGGATCTAAAAGGGACAGTACCCAAAAAAAAAGGGCCACAGTCAGTAACCCACACCCATCAAGTTATAATCTGGCCATTTACTTGCAATAACAACCAGTATTTCACTATCCATAAATAGCAAAACCCAACCTGTAATTCTTAGGTTCTAAGATCAGGAATGGAGGACTTCCAAGGACTGGTTTCAGTGGAGAAGGCACATTAAAAGATTAGATGAAACTAAGATCATGAAAGAAACCTGTCAAATGAGTAAGATGGGACAACCTAACGCCAGACCAAAGTTCAAAAGGAATCACTCACTATGAACCCTTAGGCAACACACCTAAAAAAGAACACATAAGACATGCAATTTTGCATGACATTCCAACACAAGCAAGAAAAAAAGAAAGCTGAAATTTCTTATTTCCTTCCCCAAAAAATATAATTTTACAAGGCAATACATAGCTCATATGGGAAGATATTTCCTAGACAAATTATTCATAATTAAGCAACTAAGGAGGTTCCTTGGGAGACACACATGATGAGGTTATCTAAAGAGGTTGCTTCCAAGTTCCTGAGAAGTTAAGATGCACAAGAGGTGAGTCCTTTTAAGGACTAGCCTTCTACTCACTAAAGAGGTTACAGATTCAGCAGCTTGACCAGAAGACACTAACTGGCATCACACTGTTCACACTTCCAGTATGTTGGGCAGAATTACAACAGAACCATTTATCCCTTAATATAACACTGTTTCCTAAAGCTGTTGAGTGATCCCAGCAACTACGTTGATTGAATATCTATACATTTTCATCATTCTGTGTTAGTTTTAACTTCCTAGAAGGCAACCAGCATCATGATTGAGGTTAAAAATTGTACTTGGTGCATGACTGAACTAGGGATACATTAGTATTTCTAATATAAAGCTATTTCGATGATAAAAACACCAGTGATGCATATATCTTACAGATCTTGTTTCAAACAAAATAAGGTTATCAGTAAAAAATGGACAAAAAAAAGTGTAGTTTCCATGAGAATAAACCTCAGTTTGATAAGGTTAATATAGCGAAAAATAAAAGGCTTCCTCACCTGCTGAATCAATGTGTCATAGAGTACAATTCGCTTGTTCTTAAAGAATCCATACATATAGGCCTGCACATTGTTGATAGAATATGAATTTGATTAACAACAGACTAATTTAAGGGCAGTTTTATTGTGAAAGTACAGATGACTTGACAATAAAGAAAGTGCCTGCAACCATGTACGCTAGCATTAAGAGAAATAAGAGCTGGCCACATTCAATGCACCTATCGAGTGCATTTTTTCTTCACTCTACAAAACCAATATCTCATCAAGGTGGCCAGCAAACACATCTTAAACCCAAATCCACAAAAAAAGGAAGAAAAAAACACAGATAGCCATGAGCTTTTTGGTACAAGTATCCCTGCAATTTTGCTGTGAGTGTATCCCAATACCATTAGTTTACCTGCACCTTTTAGTGAACAGTTTGGCCAAAAAAAATTGATAATTATTTCCAATGGAAAGCAAGGAATGTGGTAGGCATAAATAGGGAGGAGAAGCAATGGTTTACCTCATGTTGCAGAAACAGAAGGGAAACAAACAAAACAAAACACTGTATAATGGAAGAAAAGGTTGCAAGTAACGCTGAGAAACCTCAATAGACATTAAATTAAAAAACTCACATTGCTATGGCTTGACCTTGTCGATCCATCCACAACAAACAATTTCTTTAAAGGAAACTTGAGGGATGAAGCAAGCTTCTCAATTTTCTCCCTGAGCTCTCCTTCTGGCAGCTATTTGTCACATCAAAAGTCAGGGGAAAAGGATTACTGATTGAGCATGACAGAGGTCTGAATGAGTTTCACATTTTCAATACTCACAGGGGTGAACTTGTTGAAGAGTGGGGCAATTAAAACTGGGTAGAGTGTCATCATGACAAGAGAAAGAACAAACATAAATGCCCATAGATAAATGGCCAGGTAAGGGCCTCCTTTCTGCAACCATGCAAATGAAAATTCAAATAGTGTGGGAAGACTTGTGCATTCACAAAAGCAGATAACAGAATTGTAACTTGTAAGAGCATTTTTAGATTAAAAGCTGCTACTTATTCCAAATCAATATCATTAATTCAAGCATAAAATGAAAAACTGCAGTCAACAGACAGCGATTGAATGCTGCAAATAACTGGGCACGTCATCAACACTGGCAAATGGAAAGTACCTGTACTATTAAAACAATTGCTGAAACAATTGGGGGGCCAAGTAGAATGGAAAGGCAAATTCCTTTGAATAAGTCCCTGAAGAACAGCCATATTGTTTGCTAAACAGATGGAAAATAAGTTAGAGTCGCATGATAGATAAGATATAAAATGGGTAGGAAATCAAACAGCTGAAAATTTTATACCAGTGCATGTACAAGTAGAAGGAAAAAAGATCTACCAACACAGAATTAGTATTCTAACAAGTAGCAAGATGTGTGAAAATCACGAGTTATGAGAGTGAATGCAAACCTTGTTGAAACCATGGCGGGCCTCAATCACAAAAGTTGAATAGAGAGAGAATGGCAAATCTGTAATCTGCATAAACATATTTCAAAACAGTCAACCAAATAGCATGTATTGATCGAGGAACTTCAAAAATAGTACTTATTGCATGCATATGCTTATGAGGGTGCCACAATCCAAACAGCTTTCCACACGATGCAAAAGACTGATAATCACCAGCAAAAATGGAATAAGATTGATTTATTTGCTTAAAAAAATGAATAACAGAGTAACTGTTATTAATTACATAAGCAAACCAATTAAAATATCCACACGAACAAAAAGAAAGGCAATACGCATAATGAAAGGATATTTAGTTTAGACTTTATAGAACACCCGTCTGAAGAGGCCAAAACTCAAATACTCTAAACCAGATATTATTTATATTAAAAAAAAATCTCATCTGTTACGTTTACTATTACATCAAAATTATTAGCTTGGTCTACGAACAGTGTCATCAGCCAGGGAGTCTCTACTATAAAGACTGACAACACTCCACCAGCTCAACTCTTTCAAGAAGTGGATTTGGAATAGGAAATTGTTGATGTCAATGTGCATGCTCTAAATCTACACACCACAACCATTACACAAATTAACCCAGCCTCAGCTGTGTGTTTTCTTGCTTAATAATCTTAAAAATTGCTGTGAACATGGTGTGTTCAATTCAAATGTGAAAAATACCACCTAATTAATTGTGTGAGAAAAAAAGAAAAGTAAAAAATAACTGAAATCACAGACCAACAGTCTAAAGCTGTTGTATAAAAGGAAGGCAGCATGAATACGGCAGTTATTATCAGCTACAGTAATTAGAAATCATGTGCAAACCTGTGACCATATCATAACACCAGCCAAAAAAGCAAGGGTATGGAGTATTTCATTCTCCTCATTGAAACCAGCCAAAACCACAAAGCTTCCTGATTTCTGTCGATACAAACAGAATTGGATGGTGACAATACAACCACTGAGTAGCTCCACTAACATTCCAGCAAAGTACTCACCTTCCAAAACCAAGGCAATATCCCACAGAACAAAATAGCGGAGTCCAGAAGTATAGTAACAAATTCATGAACAAAATTGAAGTGGCTGAAAGTTAAGATATTCTTAGTGAGAATCAGGTTAGGAAAATCTAAAAGAATCGCTACTAGCTAGTTGCAATAAAGAACAAACCTTTTATCAAGACTATAAGCTCGAGATTTTTCAAACTTCTCTTGGCTGATTACTCCTACCAGAGTTTTTGGGAGAGTTGTCAGTTTCAAAGCAGCATGTTGTCTAAAATCCAAATAGGTCTCAAAGAAATACACAAGTATCATAAAACCTGGAAAATCAGGACAAACCCATGCAGTTGTTAGAATCCCCAAAACATAAAGCATCCAACCACTGATCCAAATGTCAAGAAAGATTCAAATAAAGTGTAGCAAAGAAGCATCAAATTGCGACTAATACAGTTGATGTGTATCTTAATAGCCTCTAACTGTCGCATTGTCGGCTGATAAATATCAAAGATACTAACAATAAAAGCCGATGGAAATGTTCATTAGCAGCTCCTGCTATTGGAGCAGGTGCGTTACCACAGTTACACCTACGGGGCATCCTCAATCATGTAGCCCTAAATTTGGTAGCCCTGAGAAGCTCAGAAAAATTAAATCTCGAAAGTTGTCTCTACCTTTAGCTTCGTAGAAATTAGAACGCCCAGGATGAGAATATAGAAACAGCACGGGGAAAAAATCTTTTCTTTTGTTGACCTAAGATATTTAAAATAAATAAAAAATACCATTCAAATCTAAATTTCTTCTTTTTCACTGATTAAGAAATCTTCATAAATAAACTCCGGTACTTAACAAAAAAAATATATATCCATGATAAAAAACCTCGAATAAGCATTGCCGTGACAGAAATGTATAAAAGGAAGAATAAAATAAAATAAAATCTAAACATGAATAAAAAAAATAACGCGAGCTAAACCCTAATCGATGGCGATCGCAAAATAGTCGAGAATTTTGTTGAGGAATCACGAAGCGTTAAGAGAAAGATAATGAGCTAAGAATATTTTATTGATTTTTTGAGTTGAGAGATAAAGGTTAAAGAGAGATGAAATACCAACTACAGCTTCCATGTAAGGAAACGCCATGGTCGAGACTCTAGGAGCGCTGCAAGGAGAAACAAGATGGAGAGGCTTTCGCGTTCTTCAAGTGACGGTCAAGTTTGTGTTTCATGAAATTTTGGGTATAAAGTATTGAATTAGATATCCGGTCGACCCGACTTTTGTTTGGACTGGGATTGACCCATAATAACCCGCGTACGTGGGCTCATACGAAAAGAATTTTCGGGAGCTATCAAGATTCAAGATAGCTCGTTTTGCTTGTAGTGGCACGTGCATTTCACGAGACAATTAATTATTGTTGTTTTAATCATTTTTTTTAATTTGAAAAATAATGGTAGTAAAGGATGGTTCAATGGGTTTCAGGCTAGAAGATGGGAAGAAATTATTCTCATCCCTAGATTCCTTTCACCTTTTTCAAGTTCGGATATAATTTTTTAAGATAAAAACCTCAGATCTTTAGGTTATCTTAAAATTTGTATCTCAATTTATCAACTTATGGGGCAGAACTATGACCAAAATTTGTGGCCTGACCGGACATTGACCATGTCACTGGATTAGATATCGGAAATATCCGAGCACGCTTTCATGTTACGTTATAGCTGGGTTCATAAATGCAAGAAGCGAACTTTGTGGCTGATTGGTGACGAATGCTCACGGATGTCCGATGAGTGTCCGGGTCCTCTCAGAAGCTATGCCATTCTGGGAACATTTTGGGAAGCTGCTTCAGCAGTGCCGTTTTGGGAACATTCCGATGCTCCACGTGTCTGAAAATGTTTCGAAAGCTAAGCCAGATGAAACAAAGCATTGCAAGGATATTGAGTACCGAGTTTCCTTGCTGTCACAACTTACCTGCAGACTCTTCCAGGTTGCTCGTCAAAAAAGAGTATTCCGGGTGACCTGTAGCTGCATCGTATTACAGAGAGATACATGTAATCTTTGGTTTGTCGAGCATAAAACATACAGAAAAAATGGCTTCCGAGGAAATGACAGGACAGGACCAAACCGGCAGTGTCCAAATCCCATTGTCTTGTAACAAGTTCAATTTTGTAATGCATTTTAAAAGTGTTTTTTTTTAAATGAAAATTATAGTTATTTTTTATTAAAATAATATATTTTTAAAAAATATAAAACTAATATTAGTATTAGGATATCAAGATAATCTAGAAATACTAAAAGTATTTAATTCAAAGCAAAAAAGTTAATTTAATAAAAAAATCTCAAACAGAACTAAATAATAAAAAATAAAAAACTCGATGCCTCCGAGAGATAACTAGCCAGGGAAAGCGGTCTAAAATTGTTGTTTATAAAACCTGGAATCTTGGTTTCCCACTCAGAAATAAAAGCTCCGTTGCGCATACCTAGTAGCTACCTCTGTTGCATTGACCCTACCAATCAAACCAAGCCTCAAGTCGTCAAAAGCATCCGAATGATGATACCGACTCCATTCGTGCCAAGCACCTCATCAATGCATGAGAAAACTCAGACGCATCTCCTTTCTGCGGTGTCCCCTGGTTCTGTTTTTTTTCTTTCAATTAGTTACTAAACAGAGCTGTCTGGAGAATGTAAACAGCGATGTATCATCTTGAAGCAATAGAATGTGCGAGCTCGTCAACAATTGGATTGTTCTGTGGAGTGTCAGCATATCATCTCTATGGCAGAAGGTAAAATACAAAACTTCTTGCGAAGGAACCCTGAAATTCCCCATCAGACTGAACATAAACACTTCCGCTGCCAAAAATATCTTCCATCAGACTGAACATAATTGAACCGGCTAGACTGCAAGAAACCCAAGACCAGTGTCAGATATTTTGATTTCAATCGAATCGACTATTTACAACTGTTCCCGTCTCTTTAAAACTCTCAGTTGCAATCAAAGAGAAAACTCAAACTCGTGTTTCCTGTATATTTGCTAGCGTAGTGTCTTCTTTTTTATAATTGTTCAGGCTGTTTCTACTGTATTTTTTCGTCGAGGAAGAGCTTATTGAATTTCTAAAGATACTCTGCTGGCGGAGAAATATTATTGAAAGTGCTCTTGTTTCTGTTTTTTGTATTAGCTTCCAACAATGCTTCGGTGCTTTCAGTAACTTATTCAAAGTATTCCACTGGAAGGGTCAGCATTTTGTGTAATTCTCGTGCCACTGCCAGAGCTGTCACGAGAACAAGTTTCCCACTCGCCTTCGTTGACCAATATGCACAAGATTCTGAAGAGTTAAACAAAAGGATGACTGAGAACCTGTAGGAAAGTGCACCAGGACCATATGATTGCATAATGGTATGGATTTAAAAGAAGTGCATGGCAAAAGACATTATTTTGAATTCTTTTCAAGTATAGAATTCGTGGTCTTGGTTTTTATTCCCCATAAATGCCTGCAGAGCTCCAGCAACATAGCATAGGTTTCCAGATCGCTTGTACGGTGATGCAAAGTAAATAGCCCTGGCACTCCTGCAAATCCCACAGCAACACTTTTTGGACCACCACACACTTACTAGTTACTACGGCAACTGCAAAACTTCCCAGTTAAACTATCAGATGAATATCATCAACATTTACGAGGATAAATCTTTTATTGATGGGTGGCATTGGTAATAAAAATAACTTTAACTAAATAAAAAAAAATGAAGATCATGTTTGTAAAATAATATACCATTAACTTGGATTGGACGCATATATATATATATATATTATATATCATTGTGAAAATACGAAATCATCCCTTGCTCTAGTTATTTTTTTAATTCTAATAATATTTTTGACCCCAATAGCCGTGTTAAAGTGGGAATCAAAAACATTCAAAAGGGGTTTAGTCAATGCATGCACATGTTACAAAGATCTTCCTTTGATTTTTTATGAGTACGTTCGTCCAAAATAGCTTTGAGGGAAACAGATTAGATAAATCTGTCGTCTGTTACATTAAATCTGGGATCCAACAAATAATGCATGGAAATGGTAGAGACTTGGATGGGGCTTGTAGTAAGTCTTATAACCGCCTATTCCTTCCCTTCGATTTTGAATCAAAGTGGCGTGCTTTCAATTTCTTCTTGCGAGGTTGACCGGTAGCACCACCACCACCTTCTCTAAATGGCATACCCATGAGAGACAAGAGTCTCTGCGCTTCTTGATCGGAGTTGGCAGTGGTTGTGATGCAAACATCCATTCCCCTGGGTTTACCAACTGCATCAAAATTAATCTCTGGGAATACACTCTGGTCGCTAATTCCAATGCTGTAGCTGCCTTGTTGATTAAAGCTGTTCGGTGTCCCACCTTGGAAATCCCTTGTCCTGGGCAGCCCCAAGTTAACAAGTCGATCCAAGAACGAGTACATCATCTGTAAAATATAACCAATGATAAAAGTTAAAAAAAATCCATGTGAAATTAAAAAGAAAGCAACCAACAAAATGCAACGAGTACATCATCTGTAAAATATAACCAACGATAAAAGTTAAAAAATTTCCATGTGAAATTAAAAAGAAAGCAACCAACAAAATGCACCAGTATACAGATTTGGTAATGACATGCAGGTTATGATCTGATCTGGTCTAAACAGCAAGTAGGACGAGGATATGAATAACAAGATTGATTGCAGACAAATTACATAACGTGTTGATTCAAGATCAAAGTGGCATGGGAGCGTGTACAAGTGTATAAGAATGCCCTTGTGATAAAAGAATGAAGACAGAAAAAGCTCTAGCATAAAGCTGAAAAGGAACAAATCCCCCAGAGTAGAGTGGTGGTGATCATCGCAAGACTACCTATGGACCATAGCCATCATCTCTACCAGGTTTCTTCTAAAATTTCATCGAGGAGCATTGCCATCATTGAAGTGAACATCATACCCAAAGAATCCATCATCTTGAGCAATCACTATATATCCCACATGCAGAAGCCAAAACCAAAATAAATAAGAAATTCATATACTATCATTCAAAAATTAACAGCAAGCCTCAAATCCCTTTAGAATTGGAGTTTAAAAGCATTTTTTCTGTAAGATCAAACAAGAGAGACCCCATTATCTAATCAAAGTGAGAAACTCAATTCCACAAATCAATAACTTTTCCTTCCCTTATAACCAGTATCATCGGCCAAGGCTAAGCTAAATGCCCCCACCATTGATCTACATGCTACTAAAAGCACACATCATACCAATCATGACAATAATTATCACAAAATTATGCATCCTGGCATTTCTTCTCTATAAAGTAGGAGGCTCCAGATCTGCAGTATTTTTCACTCTTGCACCTGTAACTTCAGCTATATCCCAGCAGCTTCTCCTGACAAATCTATCTTTAAATCATTTTCCTCAAAGCCCCTTCAAAAACTACGGCACCCTTCCAAAACACAAAAGAAGAAATCTTGCGCTATGATGTCCAAATAATATATAGTCTCTAGAGTTTAGACTCTTAGCTAACTTTATGATGAAATACGCAGCCGCAGCCATGAACATAAAAAAGAAAAATCGACAAAGAGAAAAATGCTCACATTTCCTCTGAGTGTAACATAAATACCAATCGGTTGGGCTTCCCTACTCTTGAAGGCAGAAACCGGATTCCCGGCCCCCGTCTTTACGGGTCTTTGGCCTGTGATAATAGCCAGATCATTTATCGCCGCGTTCACCTCCTTAGCACTCTGCGAAGCATCTCCAATCCCGCAGCTCACCACAACCTTCTGAATTTTTGGAACCTAAAAAAATGAGAAATCCAGATTTTAGCAAATTGCAAATTACAATAACTTTATCATTAAATCAGGAAATTTAAAGAGCTACCTGGTCAATGTTTGCGTAGCTGAACTCTTGTAGCATCAAAGGGACGATTGTTTCATGGTATGTGGTTTTGAGCCGAATGCTTTTATCTGCTTCTGATTTGTCCACCAAAACAAATTCTGCAGTGGTTCTCACTGATACCACCCCATCCCGGGTTCCGTACGGTGCTCGTGCAGTAAAGCGCAGCGGAAGATTAGGGAATCGGCCGTGATACGACGCCGCCAAGGAGCGTAAGAGTGAACGAGTGGCCATTTTTCTGGTGAATTTTTTTTTTGAAGGGGGGTTGGCCTCTGAGCTTTACTGTTGGTAGGGTTTAGCGTGCGGGATTGTGAAATGGGTTCGAAGTTGAACTTATTTACGCAAGGGCGAGTTCGGGGGGTGCTGGCATGACTGTTGTAAATTTAGGGAATTGTTTTGTCAGGGAGAACAGATAGGAGGGATGGCAAATTACGATTTTGCCTTTATCTTCAGGGGAAAAATATAATCTTGTCGTGCTAAGAAAAATTACAGGTACAGCATTGCGAATGGCGAAACATCATATAGCAGAATTTTTGTCCAGCCAATTATCAGAAGCATATGTTTTTATAAATTATAGATATATTAATATGTTAATCTGAAAAATAAAATTTAAAAAATAAAAAATATTTTAAAAATAATTATTACCTGACATACATACATTTTATTATTTAGGAGAAATTGGCTCAACGTTTGAGTGGTATTTTTTTTAATATTTAATGGATAATGACGATAAATTTTTGTGTGATGAAATGAAAACGGTAAATTGTGGCAAATACAATAGTATGTTCACTTATTTGGTGTTGAAATCTTAATCGTTATTGTTTTTATATGGGATGTATTTTTGCATACAAGACAGATGGAAATTGTTATCAGAGGATTAAAAAAATTATTATTGTACAAGTGATCGTATATATTTAGTTTATATTTGATAATCATGTGATTTACTGGATCATGGTGAATTCTTTATAGTAACAAAAATAATACATGTGTGTTGGGGGCAGGGGGTTTAAAGATCTTATTATGTACATAAATATCCCTGGTTGTTATTATATTTTAAAAAAGATTTTTTTAAAAAATAAAATTTTTTATTTTAAATTAAATATTTTTATATCATCTTGATTTCAAAATTAATTTTAAATAAATATATTATTTTAATATATTTATAAAAAAAACTTTTTAAAAACAATCGTGTTCTCAAAAATAATATACACGTATCAAACATGCAATTAATATCGAAATAAGATAACAACTTTCATGCTAGTCACGTGATGTAAAAAAAAATTCAAAATAAGATTTAGATAGTGTTTGATGATGTGTTTTATAAGTGTTTTTAAAAAAATTTATTTTAAATTTTAAATTTTTAAAAATAGTGTTTTTAGATCATTTTAACATGCTGATATCAAAAATAATTTTTTAAAAAATAAAAAACATATTATTTTAATACATTTCTGAACAAAAAATAATTTTAAAAACAATTAAAACCACAATTCCAACACAAACACTTAGGGGGTGTTTGGGAAGCCACCCAAAAGCGCTTTTGGGTGCTTTTGGTCCATTTTTTTTTTTTTTTTTGAATTTTAAAAAGAGGGATTATTTCGGGGGCATGATTGAGATTATTTTTAAAAATATTGTCATTTATAAATATATCAAAATAATGTATTTTTTATTTTTTAAAAAATATTTTTATTATCAATAAATCAAAAAATACTAAGAAAATTTTAATTTTAAATAATTTTTTTTTTCAAAAACAAACAGTGACAATAGGTTTGTAGTGATTTTGCATTGAATCCACATCTCTATGGCTGGGCTGTATTTTGGTTTGTTTCTGCACATCTGACTCTGCTGATCCCTGAAAAGTCAATTAGTTATCTTGCAGTAGAACGTGTTATCTATGTCTCTGCGTTATGTTAATCATGAAAAAAATTAAAGGTTAAAAACAATCTAAGAACATGGTTCAGTTAAATCCAGTGTTAATATATTACAAGATTGCTGAATTATAAAAGGGCAATGGTTATGCTCGTGCATGATTGTTAAATATTTTTTTTTTTCTAGCAATCCACGCGCGGGTATGTAACTTATAGAGCAGTGGATTAAGAATTTGCCTAAGATGGATAATGAATAAGCTTTTTATTTATTTTCCAGGCCACATTTAATGGTTGTTAGAAAATGCACAATTTGCACCGTGATAATATTTTATTTTATACCTTTTAAATTCAGTCATAGATCATAATTTATATCGATTAAATGGTTTATTCTCTTGAACATTAATTTTTTTTTAATATTAAATTAATTGAAAATTAAATTTTTATATTTTTTATTTACTTTCATGGAGATCAAGCCGGTCTCATGATTTGTGTTGCCGCTAATTGAAATTGATTTTAATTAATGCAAAAAAAAAATACAATAAATAATATTTAATATTTTTATGAGAGTCCAGTAAAAACACCACCTCCAAGACTTAATTTCTAATTAATACCTGATTTCTTAAAAATAAAATATTATATAATAACAAAATTATTATAAAAAACAGTATTTTGTGATCACATCTTTTAAAGCTGTTTGTGGTAGTTTTTGAACCGCAGGTTTGCTGCGGTGTACTATTTTTTTTTAATAAAAATATATTTTTATTATTATTTTAGATCATTTTGATGTGTTGATGTCAAAAATTATTTTTAAAAAATAAAAAAAATATCATTTTGATATATTTTTTTTAATAATAATAATAATAAACAGGAGCTCAAAACACGCGCATTATGTTAGCGCGTATGATTTTCCAACAAACACCACTCGTTTTTGGTAGTAGTAGTTTTATTAAAACTCTCTCTTCTTGCCAGCCTCAGCTTGTATATTGCGAATAGCGTCGTTTCTGCAACTCCTTGCCGCTTGCCACTCCCAATCCCTCGCTCTCTCAAAAGAAAAGAACAAAAAACAGCACCAAGCTCTCCGATACAATGGAAAGTATCGGAGCTTGAAACCCTGATTTTCACCCCCTCCCTCTGTCGCGCTCCTTCCCTCTGCTTCTCCGATCCAGGTAGCTCCTTCCTCGACAAAAACCCTAGTTTTTGGAGCTCCGTAGATTAGCTAAAATGAAACCCTGGGATTTAGAATTTGTCTAATTCGATCTAAACCTGAACTTCTTTATCTTAGGAATTTTTATAATCAAGCGCTTTCTTAGACTGTTTAGGGTTCAAGATTTCAAGTTCTTTATCTTGAAAAGAAAGAAGGAATGAACGATTAGTGATTATTTGTATATATGTGCAATTCGAGCTTCATTTCTGTGCCAAGTAAGGTTTTGTCCGTATCTCTTGTGAATTTAATTGTGGACAGAGCTGGATCAGATAATGGTTTTAGCGTGATATTTGCTTATATTCGGCCATTTCTTGGTTGGCACTGAATTCGATGTTTTGAATCTGATTGGATATGTGCTGATGGGTGTCGGACTAGCAAGATAGACTGATTTCTGGTGGTGAATTTAATTTTGTTAGCGAACCTTACTGGTTATATCGAGGAATGGTTTTTGACATATATAGTTGTTGAAAGCGGAGAGATGGTGATAGAAAATAGGGTTTTGCTTAGCTGATGTGGGGTTTTGTAAATTGGAGCTTACATGCAGTGATTAGTGGATTAGAGAACGTGAGTGACTGAATTTTGATTGGCTGTCGATATAATTAAGTTTTAGCAAAATGAGTTTACAAAGTGATGATCTACCTGGACCGATTCAGCACGTGGAAACAAGCAGTGAATCACGAACGTAATGACATTTCTTTATCATGTTTTCTGTTTTTGTGGCCTTGTTCTTCTTGATTTTGATGGGGTTTTTTAGCAAGTGATATTGGTTGTTTGAATGATACAGGAAGCTAAAAACTTCATATACAAGAAAATTCCTACTTTCCTTGAGTGAATTGGATGTTTGCAAAAACTTACCACGTGGATTTGATCAATCACTTCTAAGGTAAGCTGTAGGTTGTGTGGTCAAGTCTTGTCTGTAGAATCCTTATCTCTTCAAAATTTGAATGAAAATGGTGTCCCTGATATTTGGTACTGCTACTGCTTCCTTCATGTGTTGTGACACTAATTCCCATTTCTTCCCTCTACCAGTGAATTCGAGGACACTTCACAGGATCGATATAGAATTCCTGGAAGTGCATCATCACAAAGTTTTAGAGCTAATGATTATAGCTCATCCCCACCCACTCGAGGGGATTCAAGTAATTTTTCTCGGGGTATTCATGGAAGGTGGGATAGCCGTTCCTCTGGAAGGAGTGATCGGGACAGTGACTCACAATCTGATTGGGATCCAGGTAAGGCTTGACTTACATTTGCTATTTTGTTGATCTTTCTGTCATAGGGACCAGTTCACATTTTTGAGTCCTGGTAATAGTTAAACAGTCCTGTGCTTTACTTGTAAGAATTATATTATTGCCAATGCTATGGTTAAGTTTTCACTTTTGTGATAAGAAGCTAAATGGAAAAGTTGTTAAGTGGTGAACATCCAGTTACTACACCAAGAGCGGGCAAGAATCCCCATCCTCTATCAGCTTGATGGACTAGTATTTAAAAATTCAGTATTTCATCCTCATGAGATGCATCTGAAAGTAAATCTTGAATATTTTGTGACTTAAGCCCTTTATTAGCACTGATCTTAACTCATATTTGAAAATATTGAGTTTATTAAGTGCTATGCTGTTTCAAAATATGATATTTTCAAATGGCTCTTCACAACAACTACCAGGACAGTGTTTGAGGTTTTGCTGTTATCCTTCTTGGCCAACCCTGATTAGTGCAAACCATTTTTCCAACATGTACAAGAGAAACCTCAGGCTGATGTCAATGGATGTAGCCCCAAATGTGAAATTGTTCACCCCTGACAACCAAGAGAATCCTACTCGTGTTGTGCATTGAAACCACATAACTTGAGTAAACTCTGAATCATCAGTTCAACCCTGCCATTTAAAATAATAGTTAATTTTTAATTAGTAAGCAGCTATTATGCTACTCAGGCAGTTATTCCTCCTTTCCTCTCTGTTTATCAAGAAATGAGAAGCTGATTAAGGCGGTCTATTAGTAATGGAAAACTATGAATCACAAGGAATAAACTCAGTTATTTTTCATGAATAATACTGAATCACAGGCATGTGATATTTGGAGACTTTGGAATAGACACTTGCATTTTCCCAGCAAAAACCTTGGAGTTTCATACGAACAATCCATTAACAGGATCTTTAATTTGGGCAAAACAATTTTTTTTTTGGCATGTGACTTGAATATTTGAACGAGTTTTGTCAAACCTTAAATCTGGCTACTATTTGAGCAAGCCAATACTTTTTTACCCTTTTTTTTTGAAATTATTAGAAGTTAGCAGTATGATATATACCAATTCCATGTTATTCCAGCTTCTCATACCATGAATGATATGGTTTTAAAATGACTTGGGTTTGAGAAGTTTATGGCTGATTTGAGTTTGGTTCAAACTTCCTCCAAAGCTTGGCAGCAGGAGATAGGACACAGTTTGTAGTTCAAGCAGACCAATATGTACCCTGACATCATTAGAGAGGTGAATTAGAATTTTTAGCATTCATTTTCTTTTCCATCATACCAGATGACTGGGACAAAAGAGTAGACTGATGAATGTTCCATGTTTGCATTTGTCATGCGCTGCTGATGAGCTATGTCCTGTTGGCTTCTCATATAATGCTCTGGGGAGCAAAAAAATTATTCTCAGGGCATCTTTACTGTTGTCATATACTGCTCAATTCTGCAGCTACAATCGATATATGTTGTTACTGAGATTTCAGTTACTGGTGGTCTGTAATGCAACTATCTGAACTACAAATCATGTAACATAGTTATTGACCGGATGGATGATGTGTATATGTCTAGACTCTGGAAGGCGTTATGGCAACCAATCTCGGCGATCTGGGCAAGTTCCTGAGCATGACGGGCTTCTTGGAAGTGGTTCTTTTCCTAGACCGTCTGGATATGGTGCAGGGGCTTCAGCTCCAAAGCTTCGATCTAATGATCAATTCCAGCTCAGTAAGAGTAATGAGCTGTATCAACCACCTCGCCCTTATAGGGTGAGGCCTATTCTTTTTGCCTTTTGTTAGTACGATACTGCTATCAAATTTTAAGCAGACATATAATGTCTAGTGAGTGGGTTGGTGGTGTGTGGAGCTTTCAACAAGCACTCCAGTCCTTTTTCCATTAAGCCTGTTTTGAAGTTTGAAGTTCGTTTTAACTCTTTTCTGTAATATTTCAGGCAATGCCTCATTCACGCAGGGAAACTAAGGACTCTTTTAATGATGAAACATTTGGTTCTTCTGAATACACAAGTGAGGATAGGGCAGAGGAGGAAAGAAAGAGAAGAGGTAATGTCTCTGTTCTTATTGGATTTACATGGAAGAGCAAGTAATTCTACTTTGCTTCTAGTTTAGTGATAAGTTTCCTTCAACGAATGCAAGTTTAACATATCATGTGTTTTTCAGACTCTTTTGAATCAATGAGGAAAGAACAACATAAAGTTCTTCAAGAAAAGAAGAAATTGAATCCAGAAAATTCTAAAGATGCATCTGATGTTACTGAGTTACAGGAGGACTCAAAAGATAATAAAAGACTTCTAAATAGAAGCAATGAATTGGACAAGACAATGATACGGCCTTTGTCAATTAATGATCCTGATAAGCCTCTATACCCCTCACAAGCTCCTGTATCTAGACCTCTTGTGCCCCCAGGATTTTCAAGCGCCATAGCAGAGAAGCATGCTGGAGCAAAATCTTTAACCAATTCTCATCCTTCAGAGGTGATTCTCTTATATTTTCTCAAATACATATGCAGTGAAAAGTTGACTGGATAGAATACTATTTGTATATATCTTTGTCCTCAAGATTATTTTTGAATAGCAAGCCTCAGGATCCTTCTGGTTCATGGAGTAAGTTTTACAATTTTTTCTTTGCGGAGCAATATTCTACTTTCACACCTTGTCAGCAACCATCGTTGCTTGAGAGATTACTAGTATAAGCATTTAAGTGCCTATAACATGGAATTGCATTGTTAATCCATGTATCATCTTAGTCTTGCTGTCACATTATCATCCACCAATCCAATTTAGCACAATAATATGAAATTGCTGGTACATATCTTGAATGAATTTGTGATTGCCTTGTTTGTGCTGCCTGTGAAAATTGTCAGGAAGTCTCTTGGCTGAGGTTGAAAACATTTGCATTTCCAATGGTTGCTTGATTGTCTCCTTTTCCTTTTAAGCTTTTTCGTTGTTATATGATATATTGCCATTTACTTGTTCTTTACACAATTTCTGGTGTAGATCTTATTTATATATTAGTTTGCAAAATAATATCTGGTACTGATCAAGTTTAAACATAGTATAAAAATCAACAGATTGATCATATGTTTGTGATGGTATATTCTGCCCTGATTTGTCCATGTTTTGAGATTCATTCTCCAATTATGATTGTTAGTGATGTTTGAGTCTAATTATTTGTTAATAAATCATCACCATTCTTGAATTGTTCATCTATTGATTTACTATAGGTTAGCAATGAACTTGAGGGAAGCCTTTTGCAAGCTAAAGGTACTCGTGTTTTAGATGAGACCTCAAATAATCAAGATGGAAAACAATTTTCAGAGGAAATGGACTTGAATGTGCAGCATCCTAGAAGCCGAAGTGCTTGTGTTTCTGCTGATAACAAAAGCAAAAAGATTCTGAATTTAGCAGCAGATTTGGACGTTTCAAGTAAAAGAATTGGTTCTAAAACTTCTAATCTTCTAGAAGTCTTCATAGATTCTAAGAACAGTGAAGCAATAGATCTTGATGCTGAGAATGTGCCAGGGAATAAAAATGTGGGTGAATCTGGTTCATTACCCTCAACCTCAATTCTGGACAAGCTTTTTGGCAGTGCTTTAACACTAAATGGTAGTGGTTCCTCCAGTTTCATTGAGGTAAACTCTCTTTCTCAATGTACACATTCATAATCACTTTTTAAAATTCAATTTTGCTGAATTCCTCAGCAAATTTTTAGTGCTCCTGTACCTGAATTAATTTTGATCAATTTCAGAATCTGAAGCTGTCTTGACAAATATTTGTGTATATGTAGCAAGCTGGTATCATTTATAATTGTTTCCTAGATCTACCATAGATAACTGAATTCCTGTCTTCCACATTTCCTGGTTTATGCTCAGCAGAGTTTTGGATAAGTTCCTGTAAGGTTTATAAAGAATATATCATATTTTAGCGGTTCATAGACATTTATAGTAGTAAAATGAAAGGTATGAGTAAGATGCCATGAAGACTGTGTCATACAAGTCTCATGAAAAAATTGCGGTGCAAAAAGTAAAATTCCAGCTTCCATCCTCACCAAAATAATAAAACTCTGTAATTTTGGTATTGTATTGGTATTCATCACTGTTATCCCAATAAAGGTATGAAGTTGAATGCTATCAACTTGGTTGGATGAACTTCACTAATCCAAATGAATGTTCACCTTTGGTTGTTACTGCATGGATTCACACCCAGCTAATTTCTTCTTTCCAGTAAATAAATTTGTCACCTGTCATATTTGGACCAAGTGCCTTTTGCAGTAGTATTTTGTGTCCAAGTTTAAAGCATGAAATGGCTCTCTTTTAAATATATTATGTTGTTGTTTCAGCATCATGATGTTAAAGCAGATGACTCACGGAGCCCCCCGACTGGTCAATCTTCCAAGTTTGTTCAGTGGTTTGGTGAAGAAGGTATATAGACAAGACAATTCATTTATTGTTGTCTCATTTGTTGGATGCTGTCCACCATTCACAATTGTTTATAGAGTATAGAGTTCAACCTCTTTTACTGAATTCTAATTCTCTCATTCCTTTCTTTACTGAAACAGAAAAGAAACCAGTTGACAATCTCCCATTTGGCAGGCCAAATGATTTACTCTCACTAATTGTTGGCTGTGAAAAAGGTGGATCCCAGGCTAAAGCTACTGATCACATGCTGCCAGCCTTTCCCTTCCAAAGCTTTGAACTTGCAGACAGGCATTTGACATCAAATCAAAAGACTGTCAGTGTTGAAAATAACAAGGAATTGCCCAAAACTGGTAAACTGGATACAGCTCCAGCTGTACTTACATGCGAAGACCTCGAACAATCTATTCTTTCAGAAATTACAGAAAAGGGTTCTACATTGCCACCACCTGTGTATGGCTGGGGAGGTGGTGATGATAAGGCTGAGCAGCAGAAAGCTGATGTTCATGCATCCCAGCACCTTCTTTCCTTGTTACAGAAAGGGACAGGGCTGAATAATTTAGCACCATCTGCCAATCTAGGGATTAGCGCTACAGACAGACAACAAAATAGTGGGGTGGCAAATCCAAGCAAGGCAACTCACAAGCCAAGATGTGCAGACGCTGAAAATATTCCCAATTCAGGTAAGGCTTTGACTCTTGAAACACTTTTTGGAACTGCTTTCATGAAGGAACTGCAATCAGTAGGAGCACCTATTTCCAGCCAAAGGGACTCGATTGGATATGCTAGAGATGATGCTTCAGAGTCTCATGGGTTACCCATACCTGTAATAGATGATGGTCTCCTTCCTGCAACAGTTGAAATTCCATCAAGCATGTCAAGTCATGGAAGTGGTGTCTTAACATCAAAGCAAAGACAGCAAATTGCGTTGGATAGGACTGAAGAGCATTTGCTAGGCTTTGATCCTCAAAATGAAGTGGATTCATCACATCTTCGAACTGAAATGAGCACTAAGCTTGGTGGCTATGATGGGTCGTATGAAATTCGACTTCCTGAAGAGGATAGCTTGATTGCAGTCAGTGACCCTTTGAATCTCCAAAACTTTCTACTTGCTAGGAATTCAGCTAAATCTGAGTTATTACCGACTCTGGGGACATCACTTGACATTGCTGAGAAACTTGCAGCTTTGAATTCTGGATTCAGTAAAGAAAGGCCTACTGGAGGTCATGAAGGTCCACCTTTTCTTCGTGGTCCTTATGGCATGAGGGAGCCTGATCATTATCATAATCTCCAGCCATGTTCTCCCCAGCTTCTCCCTCAATTGAGTCGTCCAGGGCCAATGTTCCATCCGTTAGACTCTCATCCTGCTAATATGAATGCTCAGATGAAATTACTGGCCCCAGAGAACATTCACCATGATACCCTTAATCATCAATTCCCAGCAAATATGCTTCGCCCCCCTTTCCATCACCCTAACATTGCACTGTCTGGATCTGATACTACTATGCGAAATTCTGTGGTACATCAAATGCATATGCGTGGCAATCCCCACCTACAACATGAATTGCCTATGGGTGTGATTCCGCCTCCACATACCAACAATCAGATGACTGGTTTTATGCAGGAATCAAGGCCAATGCAAGGTTTACCTATTGGTCAAAGGCAGCCCAACTTTGGTGCCCTTGGAATTCCACCTCAAGGTATAGCACTCAGCAAGTGGTTGGTTCCTTCCTGCCTTCTAATTATTTAACAGCTTGCCTTTTTATTTAACTTCAAAGTCCCTCCTTTTCAGTTAGTACTAAATTGAATCAATGTTTTGATTTATTCAAGTCATTTTTACTTTTCACTTAATTTTAACTCATGCTATCGTCCTTGTTCAAAAAAGTTGTTTTTGAGTCATTTTTTTGGCCATCATACTTGCAACTAAACTAGTTTTTGCCTTTTAAGTTTATAAAAATTAACTTTTGAATTGAGAAAGTCAAAAGTTATAAATCTAAACTCGTAAACTTGGATGAAACTGCATGTTTGTTTTCTGATTTGGAGTCTCAGAAAGTTACACACACAGGGGATGGCTCAATGATTCTGTCCTTGAATTATATTTGATATAATGAATACACTCCTGCTCGTGCACTTTGTAATATTGCTATGCATTTTTGGTAGCGATCAAGGTAGAAGTTTCTTTGTTGTCATGTTGGCACTTCTGCCATTACCTTAAATCTGATTCTTGCTCGCAATGAATGTGCAGCTATCAATGGTGGTGGTGAAAGCAATCAACCGGAGGCACTCCAAAGGCTGATCGAGATGGAACTCAGGTCAAACTCTAAGCAAATTCACCCATTTGCCACTCCAGGCCATGGTCCAGGGATACATGGTCACGAGCTAGACATGAGTTTTGGATATAGATAGTGGATTTCGTATTGTGTGGCGATGCATTCATGATATCATGCTTGGATCTGCATGGCATGGTAAATGGGTTTGATATGCTTCTTCGGAAGGGATTGCCTGTGCTTGGATGTAATTTATGGAATTGAATGGTAATCGGCATTTATTTGGGACCTTTGCTTTGCTTGTTTCGTATTTGAAAACAATTCCCTTCCTTTTTATAGCAACTCCTGTTCGACCATGGTCGAGGTCATAAATCAAGTTAGAATTAGAACAAATTTCCGAAGAGTTAAGATCAGCAACGAGAAGAATTTTCTCAAATCCTCTTTTGACCTCTCATAAGATACGATTAGGCCGATAAAAGTTGGAAACGCCCCCTGTAGATCAATGAGTTTTCTCTGTTATTTCAGAAATCAGAACCAAAATCTTACGATATCAAATGCATGTACCATGTTGTAGCACCACTTAACTAATCACATGCAATTGTTGCACTATAAATTGAGAGTGCTATTATAAATTGGTGTAGTGCCAGCACGACTGTCGCGGCTCAATTTGGAGCGCCACTCCATAAATCAACTCTAGCAGTTTTATTCCAACATGTTCTGTTCTTACTTGCCAAGAGATCATTTAATACAGTTTGAACTAGAAAACCACGGCACTTATCTTCTCAAGTGAAGAAGGTGGGCTCTGCTGTTGCGTTTTTCTAGCCGCACTAGGTCACCCACAGAAATCAATGGACAGTCGCATAAATGGAAAAAAACCCCTCCAGAACAGCACCTAAGTGTACCAAAGACACGCCACCACAAGACAGACGATATTTGTCAAGATATGTCACGTAATAGAAGAGCAAGGGCAAAGTTTGTTTATGATTCGTTCATTATATTATTTGAACAAGGTTTCCTCCACATTGATTGCTCAATACAACATTATACAGCTCCTAAATACTGCTCCCGCAAACAAAAACCTCAAGAAACCTAAAAGAAACACACTAGTAAACGCACTCGAAACTCTATACAAGATAGCCCTTGGGCCATAGTGGAGGATAAAACTTTCCTCCATTACTGGAAAGCAATGGAAACATGTATATGTACACGCAAAACACTACAACAGACCTAGGAAGATCATGTTCTATATTATACAAGACATACATATAAAGAGAGAGATCAACTTCTAGACACTTTCACTCATTAACGATGCCATCCACATTGCTTTCTCTTTCAAGATCGGTGTTATACGGTTGGTGTCCACAATACAGAAGTTCAATGAATTTTCATTTCCACCGTTCACATAGCTGGAATAAGGTTTCCCAAACTATCAACAGTGGTATTGCTGTACGGACCACCCTCATTCACCTTCTCAGAGTCAATATCATAAGACGCAAGCAACCTTCTCTGCATGAATTTCATTGGAATTTGACAAATGAGTGAAGACAAGATGACTAAAAACCATTCCACTTATGCCATGGAAAAGTTTTAAAAGTGTGCTGATACAGTCGAAGCAGATATACAGAGATTGCAACAAGATATCATCTAGGGACCGAATTGGTTATATGATTTCATAAAGTTACTTGTTGAGTACCAAATTAACCTTCAAGAAAGCAGAACATCGCAAGAAAATTGTCAACCAATGAAATAGTAAAATACACACACCCATGCAAGGAACAAATATAATTCTTTTGACAGAAATTTCCCAATATTGTAAGTCCATAATTTAAACAATTGAGTAGCCAAAACTTTTAGAGGCATCCTTGGATTGGTGATGAATGAACAGAACCACTTGTGGCATGCGGTAGAACCAATACAAATTCAAAAAAAATAATGGACATAAATTACACATGAACAATAGGTAAGTATGGATATTGAGTTCGATTTAATGCAAATTGGCTCCATAATCCAGATTTTGGTGCATCACAGGTGAAAGCCACAAAAAACAAGGTTACAGAAAGTAATATACATAACTAGTGTTAAAAAATGCTTACATGATCCTCGAATTCTGGACTTCTCAAATTGATAGAGAGGTTCCTCATCAACAACAATACCTGAAAAAAGCCAAACAAAATCTCTCGATTAAATTTGTTTTCCAGGTGATAAGGAAAACCAAAACCTGCAATTTCTTAAGAGGAATAAAGGCAAAACCATTGATTTTTATATAAGAGAAAGATATATTTTCATGAAAAGAGTAGAGAAAAGGGTGAGGCAGAATGCACAGTTGCTTCCGCCCTCTTCATACAAGAAATGATTTTTTATAACGATGCTCAATCTACTGAACACTGTGACATGCCTCATACCCTAACCAGCCTACTGAACACAGCACACATTGAGAGGAATCATGGAGGCATAGAAATGACAAAAAAACAACTCACTGTTTCCAAATTTATTGGGTCCATCTGCTTCAATCTCTGCAAGTGATCACTGGCATTGGGGTCAAAGACACTTCCAATGAAGCTGTATACTTGAGCAAAGTCTGGCATAACTGCAATTGGACAGTATGAACTCGTCATGAATAGGATACAAGAAGATTTACCAATAGATGATGCATGCAATTCACAAAATTATCTATAATGAAAAAGAGAGGTTCAGATCCTAGAGGCAGAAAGAGCCTTAAATGCCAGCAACCCAAGGCACCAGGGAAGCTTGGCGTGACTGACAAAGACCTATTTGACAGGTAATATCCTTGCATGCTTTATGATGTAAAATCAAAGCCAATTGTCAGTTTGATGCAGCATGAGCATCATTATAATTGTTGAGCTACAAGATGTTAAGCAGCAGCAAAAACAGAAAGGATGATGCAGAAAAGGTCACTTGCAACAATGACTGAAAAAAGAGAGACTCGCAGAACATAACCCTTTTCCATCAAGAAGAAAGAGAAACCCTTTTTTGCACCTGCAACTACCAAACCATCAAAAAATCCCAAACACAACTTCCTTTTCGCTGCACTAAAACACAGCTAGAATCTCTATCGACACTGATTGAAGACCACGACTCATCATTAGAATACCACTACAATTATGAAAGAGGAGAGAAGAAGTAAAGTGTTCATGTGGAACAGACACAAAAGCATGGTTAAAACTTAAATGCACTTGGTTCGTGAGTCATGCTTTGGAAAGCCAAAAAGTTTTGTGAAGGAAAAAAGTCCATTTTTCAGCTACATCCTTGTCTCAACTTCAAATAAGAAGCATGATACTGACCTCTCTCTGGCTTGCCCTTAGCCCTCTTATCAATTATTTTGCCAGTTTGCCAAGTCCTTGAGGCGCTTTCATTGCCGCTACTGTAGCAGCATTTATTTGCAATTGTCGGCTCAGCCAATCCCGCATCATCTGAGAATACACGCATGATTTACCCTCATAACCGTAGCTCTTGAAAAAGAAAAGAAAAGAAAAGAGGCGGGGAGCTAGAAGAAAAAAAGATACCGTTGGTCATCTGTGACATGCTGACTGGTGGTAAAGAGTTAAAACTCCAGGTAGATAAAGCTCCACTTGTAATTGGATTTCCAAGAACTGATGTTGAATCATGCCTGTAGAGATATCCAGGCTCAAGCAAAGCAGATGAAGATTGAAATGACCCAGTCACTTGGGATGCAACTGCAGCTGTTAGAAAAACACAAACAAGCAAAGATTAATCTAGAATCAAAGGCATTCAATACACATCCTCCCGCCTTCTCAAAATATTATAAAAAAAATTTGAACATGCGAACCACTTTTAGGAGCCTTCTGAGGGTAAGGATGAGATGCCTTTCTCTTTGGCCGGGGTGGAGGTACATGTTCACTTGTTCCGCTCTTCTGAACCTTCAGAAAGTACTTCTGTGCATGGCTCCGTATCTGCCAAGAACACCCATTACATTTTACATGCAGAGACATTTTGATGCTGGACATGTGGTTCACGAATAGCTTTGACTGAATTGAAATACACCCAGACACACACACAATAGAATAAGAAAACATCTGACAAGTGCCGAGGAGGCCAAAACTCCCTCAAAATGTTTTGAGAGTAGTTAGTCAATTTTCTACATCATAAGGACATATCTACTCCAAAGTAGTCTCATAAATAGGTGCTTTCATCATTTCTTTGACAGTGAAAATATATTTACCGTTTCAGAGCTTTAAATTCTACGCTATAGATAGGTTTTATGCCTTTCACTAACAAATTTGTTCAAGTCTAACTATGCAATGTAACCTCATAAGCATATATAGCAAAATATATCAGATGGAAGAACATCAAACCTAAAGAGTGAATTAACCTGCCACTTAAAGAAGATAGAACTGACTATTTAAGATACCTGTATGACAGTCTTTGACCCAACAAATGCTTCAATCTTCTTCCAATCGCGATCAAATCTGTGACCAAAATAATTTAGGTTAGGACGCATGATTTGTTAGCAGACAAATCAGAAGCATGATTTACAGTGATATAGATAATCTCATGGAAAGTTTTATCACATAGTCATCTAACTAAATATAACAATATTCTAGTTATTAAGAACAAAACAAAAATTTGGAAGCTTTCAACGTTAGGTTTTTTCTAGTCAGAGCTTGATGAACGTGTTAAATTGAATTGTTTTAATTATGAGAACATAAAATAACATTTTTACCAAAATAAGAAGTAAGATTCAAAATCTTTCTCTCTCCGTATTTCTTCAGCAACCAACAATCTTCTCACTTCTGCATCAAATACTAAAGCTCCCATTTCAAAAACTAAATTAAAACTACACACACACACACACACACACACACACATAAACAAGCTTTCACTAACACAAGTTTAAACCAGAACGCAAACTCATCAGTGACCCCAAGTTCAAGTACCCTCAATTCCCTCAGTTTGTTATTAAAATTATCTCGTTTAACGAATCAATGAAGTCCCAAATTCAAAATAACAACAACACCCCGAATTTTCATTCCAATAATGTCTAACTGAAAAACCCTTTATAATTTTTTATTCGATTTCTCTCATATAGCTTTACAGTTCGGTGAAACTAAATACAAATTCTCTTTTCCAGCAACCAGGCAAAACACAAAAACTAAAACCACCACCCAATCATAAAAATTAAGAAGAAAAAAAGGAAGAAAGAAGATGTGCACTGATACTTACAATTGGAGAGCTTCTAGAAACTTGTCATGTTCCTGTTCAGTCCAGCTCTCTCTGGACTTGGTAATAGTATAAGGTTTCCTAATCTTCTTATTCGGATCCTCCGGGAACGACATCAGCGTATGATTATTATTATTAGTAGTAGTAGTACTATTAGCCGCTGAAACTGTATTATTACAAGTATCGGTAGCAGTATTAGTATTAGTTGGTGGCAGAAAATTGACACCGGGTAGCTCCATATGACTACTATTATTCATAGGATCGAAGAAATAAAACCCTTGATCCGGGTTCGGGCTAACCGACACCATTAAAAGAAAACAAACCGACTCTGTTTTTCTTCCGGTCTAGGTTCTCTGGGTGGTTTTGCTTTTATGTCAAGGTTCTTCAATGGCGAGTTCTGTCCTGCGAGAAAGAAAGACAACGAAGGATGAGAGGTTTGTTTAGGTGGGAATTTTCGGTTGAAGGTTTTTGTGCTGAGTGTTGTGTATTGCTAGAAGGAAATAGAGGTGGGAGACGAAATGTGTGGTTTATAAAGGATTCATTGGTGGAGATTAGAGGGCGAGAGAGAGTTGTCATGGTGGGGGGGATAAGTGGGCTTGGCATTGATCGTACACGTGGCAGTATTATTGCTGTCTCGACTCTCCGATCGAGAGTTAATATCCGTGGACTCGGCACGTGGCAATTTTTGTTACAGTTACGTGGGTTTCTTCCTCCTTTTTTTAACCAAGGGGCTTCTTTTTTTAATCAAGGGGGGACTCACCTTTTCATACGATTTAAAAATAAATAAATAAAAACAATTCGGTAAAAGCTTTAGACGAATAAATATTTGAGAAACAATACAAGTCTAACATAATCATGTTTTAAAAATTAATTAACCTATGATAAATATAGACAAATGTAAAATCTTATGAAATCTTAATAATTCGTAGAAATTAAAGATTCAAATAACAAATAAGAGAATAAAATGATATGGCGGAGGACAGAAATTGAAGATTCAAATCAGGACACGTTGAAACCGAGATCATACTGATAATATTTTGGAACACCCTCAAATAAGATAGCAAACCCCGGACGAAATTCCTAACTTATTATAGCATTCTGAAAATGCTGATTACGCGTATCAAACTTGGAATTAGCAAATACTGGATGTTTGAAAAGGAAGATGAACTCATGTGACCAGTTTATTCAGTGACAGTCACCGAGAAATTGCGTGCCTTGTTAATCCATGTATCGATTCAAGTCCCCAACATAATCCCGTGACCGGCAACGAGGTATCCAAGACAACGTGCCGTATATTCAGCAATAAAAAACATCAGTGAATGCATTTGTTCTCTAGACCATCCAATTTTAAAGAAGAAACATATCGTAGCTGCACTGTGGATTATTTGCTCGGAAACCTGAGAATATTTGCATCATAGGAACCCAATAGAAAATACAATGGCCCCTTCAGATTGCGAAACGAAGGTGGAATTCGAACTTGAGATTTGTCCCCGCCTCCTCTCCAGCTTCGGAAGAAGATCGAATATTGTTAGTTGATATACTTTGGTCGATATCAAACAGTACTGATTAAAACTATAAATTTTAAGCATTTATTTTGATCTTGTAAATGGTCGATGCGAGATCAGCTGGTATTGACTGGAAGGTGTTGAAGCATGCATGCATGTGAATAGCGATTGCAAAAGCTTTCCTATCCCCATAGTTTCCCCCTCTCCCAAGCGAAGTTGCGGGCTCCAAAAAACCATGCGAGCTTTCCTTTGCAAACTGCGGGCAATGGGACATTCTGGCTCTATTAGATCAAGGACCAGCTGGATCTTGCGTTACCTCCAAAGCTTTATCATTCCAAAACAGAAATCTTGTAGATCACCGGGGAAGAAGTAGCGAAGCCTCACCGCCCAAGGCCACCGAGCTTGATACTTACAGACAATTATGAACGCTTACTTCAAATAGCCATCAGATTTATTACACGAGTGCATTTAATTATTAAGACAGCATTATCAAAGAAAGTGAAACAGAAAATCTTGCTCGGCCATCTGTACTTTGATCTTGTTTAAAAATCCAGACTTCTCTTCCATCGAAGATGTTTGAAATCATTGAGGGATAAAATGCCTTGTGAACTTATCCAGTGATTCAAAGCACGCCCACCTTGGCGAATTTTGATGTTCTGTCATGGACCAACAATTACTTCATAAACCCAGAACAAAAACGCTAGTGCAGGCTGCCATAAAAGGTAGAGATGATGATGAAGCATTGGTTGGCAACTATCTACTTGCTTCAACAACAAAATGGACACTGCAATGGAATTTCATCAATTCGTTAAGGTAGAAACAACAATCCATTTGACGAAACAATAGACAGTTCTCATAAATTATTAAGTACATTCATTTCAGCTAGAGGGCTACACATCCCACGGGTATTGGTGCATATATAATTGTTAACTTACAAAACCAGAAGGGTAAAAAAACAAGAATACAAAAAAAATGCTTTTTACAGAATGTTTCGAGGAAACACAAACCTCTGGAGAAAACAAAATGAGTAGCTAAGAAGAATTATGAAATAGGCAAAAAAGAAGGTTAGGTTTCTCAACTCTTGTTATCACAGTCTAATCTAGCCATCGAGTAACACCATCATCTTCCCCTGCAGCGGCCAGAATCTCAATGCATACATCCAAGACAGCCTGCAATTTTTTGCACAAATTAATGCAATTCAAATGAGAGAGTACAGGCAAAACAAAAATTGGATTTCCACTGTGCAAGTGCAGGGTGGAAGGCAGGCAGCTAGTTACGAATGATGGATTTATAAAAATTCCATTCACTGCTTCATGTGTGTTGATGCCCTAGGCGAACTGAAGAATCAACCTTAGTAACCATCTAAGCACTGCTATTTTTGAACAAGAGAGATTTACCATTACAGATCTCTGTTTATTGGTGCTCAAGAGAGTTGAAGACAATTGGAGGAAAATTATGAGGCAGCTTAATACACAGAGGAGAGAAATGTACCAAAGGATTTCTACAGTTGACCAGCCTGCATTCATCCAAAGAACCTTCCAACATCCAACTCTCCCAGACATCAAAACTGTGACTGGCGAAGACAAATTCCATTCTTCTGTTAATCTGCACATTTCAAAATAGAACTCGGCCTTAATCCCAAGCAACCAAATGATTACATCAAGATACCTGAATTTGAGCAAGTTATGCATCTACCATTCAATCATGCTGGAAAATGAATGGCACAACATAGATCAAAGATGGAGATTCTCTAAGCACAATTTTCATTTTGCTTCCAAACAAAGAGCACAATTGAGAACAAATTGAATGCCTGATTAAACAATAATAAGCTTCTATCTTCTTTGAAAATATGCAACCAACAAAATAATCAATCCAAAATCTGATTTTACACAGCAAATGTATACTTCCCTAAACCAATGCAATGTTAACGGCAATACATAAAAACATTAAGATGTCTATATTCCACACACAGATACAAAGGTTAAGTATGCCCCAGTTATAAACATTTTCCGAGAACTCAAGAGGTATAAAGGTCTTATCAGTAAAAGAAAAGGAATGGTGCTAGTTGTAGAAGCACGACCACATCACACTAGTACAACATGAGAACTTCAGCAGATATTAGTGCCCATCAACAACTTCTTGACGTACTAGTAACACAGCACTCTCCAACTACTCACTTAACCTTACAATAGATGAAGTACCTGCAATAACTTTCCACCAGAAGCAAAAGAGCGCAACCCGATTGTGTCCTGCAAAAATGCATCCACAAAAACACATTAGCGAACTCAACAGTTAACCTATCCAATTATGCTAGCAACTGTAATATGATGAATAGGTTGGAACATGTGCTCAATAGTAAAGGTATGAATGATTTCTGCCAAACAAACCTTGTTTCTGAAAACAACAAGGAACTGGGCTGCAGGATCCCTTTTTGTTACATTTGACAGAGCATCCAGGAACCATCCACCTCCTTTAACTCTTTGCCTGGAAACATGGAGTGCAGGGCAATCTCTTGCATATAAAGCTATAATGTGCCCATCTTTGAGAAGCTCATCAGGCTTTCCACTGAGCTTCTTTCCTGATCTTGAAAGCTGGCCGGCACTTGATTCTTGCATGAACTCTATTGGTGTTTTCCTACTCCTTGAGTCTTCAGGGGAAGCAAACCGAGAACCAGAACTTAACACCTGATCAGTGCCACTCATAGCAGTATCATCTTCTTGATGTGAAGTACTTTCTTTCTCTAACTGAGAAGGATTGTCTGATTTCTGTCGAGGTTTTTGACGGCCATATCTTTTTTTTGCCTTCTTGCCTGATCGGCTGCGCCTTCCATCAGATCTTGTGGCTGTATTTTGTGACATGCCAGAACCCTGAGCTTGGCTGGTAGATTCTATTGATTGACCCATGACTTTTTTGTGAGAGCTTTCTGGAGTTAACTCAATATCATCAGTCAATTGCTCACCAACAGAATCCTGCAGAGTACTTTCTTTGTCTTGTCCACAAAGTAGTTCACTTTCATCACCTATTTCACTTTCCTCCCCTTCCTCATCAGAAACAGCATTCTTTGGTACGATCCCGTCAAAGAAGAATGATCGCAGAATAGAGATAGCTTTGTCCCTTATCTCCAACCACACTTCTTCACTGTAATCTGCACTGCGTGGAAGTATCAATACATTGGGCATCTCTTTTACCTGAAGCAAAAGTTTATGGGATGGATCACTCAGAAAGAGATGCTAAATTCTGAGTTAGCTATCATGCAACATTCACATAAAATCTTAGTCTAGAGCACACATTGTTCCAAACATTACCAAAAATCAAAGAGCATGCTCATTGCTTTGAGACCTCAACTCTTACCGCTCACCATACTATATCTAAGCAGGGAGTGTAGCAATAAGGGCCTTTACCCTTCAATACTTGGGGAAAAAATTCAATTTTGTTCCAATCCATAGTCTAGCAATGAAAAGTTTGATTAGAAAAGAGATTTTTCTTGAGAAACATGTATATTCAGAAAAGCGAGGTTGATTTTAGGCCAAAAGAAATCAAGACATTTGCTTTAAGCAGCAATGCCACATGATCGCAGTTGAACATTGCAGGCTACTGGTATAAACTGGAAAAAAAATACAAATTGACTAACAGGGGAAGAAAGTAATTAAAGAGGGTGAAAGGCAATATAAATCGCACAGGCCCACAGCTTTTTTGAATTAAACTGGAAGGAGCATGATTTATAGCACTCAGCATTTTGGTTACCACTGAAATTAAACTAAACAGGGACAACTAGGGGTGCCCATCAACCTACCCAACCCAACTCGCTAAGTTGTTGAGGGAGAGTATGCTATTAATTTTTTTATGAACTGGTATTTCAAATAGGCCATGAAATGTTTATATATTCCAAGAAATAACATACTCCATTTAAACTGCTTATATATATCCTAAAAATAACATTGTAATCCAATTCATGAACCATACATACCCATGCTTCCATCCACTGTGGCCCCTCAGCACCATCCAGGGCACAACCAGCCAAGGTCCCATCAATCAGAAGTTGCTTCAAAGCACAATCATCCAGCAGCTGACTGCTGCCCGTATTCACAAGAAATGCCCCTATAAGAAAGTAAAGAGGTTCTTCCACATAAAGATCAACAGGGAATAAATTATTGCAAACTTCTGAAAATGAGGGAGGAGAGTAATATGCCTGGCTTTATATGTTGCAAACACTCTTCATTGATAATCTGAACAGTTTCATTAGTTAAAGCACAGTGAAGTGAAATCAGATCACTCGCAGCCAGTAAATCATTAAGAGTATCCATTCTTCGAGCAGCTGGAGGAAATGTAATAGAAGACCTGTTTAATTTTCCTGGCCCCTGCATTATTTAATTTAGGCAAAAACGTGAATGGAGAGCAAATGCAAATGCAAAGAACAAATAAATTGTGCCCCCGAAAATAAAAGCAAAAGAGTTCACAACAACTCAATGTGTCAAATTAGAGAGTAGCAACACTTCAAAAACATCAAATCCCACAACTCAACAACTTCTACAAGAATGTTTCTCAATCCTACCCAAATTGTATTTTCCAAATGCCATTATAAGAAAATGCCAAGCTTATCAGATATGCTTTACCAGGATTTTATTTTTCTTTCATTACAAAGATAAGAAAACAACTTGTGTCTTATAACCACCTAATTTGGAAATACTTGCAGACACGAAATATATCATCTCCACATAAACCCCATAAAATATCAATTTGAAGTTCATTTCTAATCTGCCCATAAATCAACTACGTCCACAAAACACAAAAATTCTTTAGCTTCAAATGGCTATACTAAACCATCAGCCAGTCTTATTAAAAAAATCTAACAATTTTCTCCAATTTAATGCACAGGCAACAAAAACTTTCTAAAATCGACATTATTTGGCATCAAAATCAACACTTATCTAAGCAACTTGAATAGCTGAAAAATATAAAGCGTGTAAATAAATACCTCGTGTAGATCAAAATACAACACACTCATTTTAAAAGCTAAGCTTCTAGTAGCCAAGGATCTAGCTGATGCAGATCTACCAACAATGCCCAATACCAAACCTCTACATCTCCTCATTCCTCTACAAAGCGGCTGCACCGAGCCGAGCCAGCCGGAAGCTGACAGCGTATGTCTTGACAACAAATGCGTCCGGCGCAGCAAGCCTAGGAACAAAGCCATGACAGTATCAGCGATCTCCTCGGCTCGAGAAGTGTCTACGTGGACAAGCCGGAGACCTAAATCGTCAGCGAGAGCGGAGTCGACAGCTCGGTCAGCCGATCCCAGGCAAAGGATGAGCTGGAAAGGACGGAGAAGGCGTTGGGCGGCGCGTGGAAGGTAAGCGAGTGAATGGAGGAGGACGGCAGCGGCAGATTCGATTTTTCCATCGGAGAGGCGGCTGAGAGGGACGTGTTCGATTAAAGCGACGCCGGATAAGGAGTCTTGTTCGATGGCACAATCTTCGATGCAGTTGAGAGTGACAACAAGAGGGAGATGATGTTGTTGGTGTGGAGGAGTGTTAGTGTTGCGGCGTTGTGACATTGTCGCTAAAGATCTGGCATTCGTGGCGCTCATTTACAATTTTTGTACTTGTTAGGTTTTAATGTGAGGAATTTGGCCATTTTTTTCGGCGGGTTTAATGGAGGAACAGGGAAAAGAGATCTTTTATTCGCTTATTTATGAGATGAAAGGGAGGGAGAGGCTGATGGAGTGTCGTTTTTTCTGTTGGTTTGTTTTTGCTTCCCCTTGTATAGATGAGAGGGAGAAGGTGAAATGTCCCTACCCGACCCGACCCTTCTCTAGGGCAGTAGACTATTTCAATTCTGACCCCCTGACCTTGGGGATTTTTAAATTGCAGGTGATTCGATGACACGAACCCTTACTTTTTTTCTTTTTATTAATGAAAAGTGTTTATGCTTTTCATAATTAGGTTGGGTGTGTTTTTATGGTGTTTGTGGTAGTTTTTTAATTTATATTTTATTTAAAAAGTTAATTTAATTTTTAATATTAATATATTTAAAATAAATTATTTAAAATAAAAAAAATATTTGTAAAATTTAAAAACATACATTAGTATTTGTTTTCAAGATCATCATTACCCATTAAAGATTTAAAACTTATTTAGTATTGTAACAATAATTATTTTTTAAAATATTTTTTACTTGAAAATAATTTAAAATATTTTTTATTTTTTAAAATTTATTCTTAAGATTAATATATCAAACCAATAAAAAAAACACAAAAATAATAATTTAAAATATTAAAAAATGTGCTCATGTTTAAGAACACGCACGTGGCGGGAAAAAAACTTAGCCCATGGGTATTCGAATCTTGAATGGCATAAACCGTAGCCAAATGTAATTATTTCTTTCTTGAATGGCTGAAGCGTATTGGAATCTTGAAAAGCATAAACCGTATTCAAAAGTAATTGTTCGGTTTTTAAAAGGTTGAAGCGAAATTATTGAGCTTGCATCAGGCAGGGTGTTTAAAACTTGAAAGTATACTAACATTATTTTAAAAAATATATATATATATAAAAATATTATTTTTTTATTTTTAAAAGTTATTTTTGATATTAATATATCAAAAGAATTTTAAATAAAAACAAGAAAATTTTATATTTTTACAAAGCACGGCGAAGTATTACTATTACCTTGCATGGGCGGCTTTTTTTGGCCACTGTTAGTTTTTCTTTGTTGCAAGAAGTAAAATTTGAAAAACCGCTACCAGATGAATATACTTTCCCCGCCCTACCAGTTGTCATTTTCACTGCTAGTGAAAGCAAGATTCGAAGGCTTTTCACGGGACCTGCAGGGATATTTTAAGGTTGCTGTTAAGATTGAGAATTTAAAATAATAGTTTTATAAAAAATATTTTTAGTTGTTGTTTATAATTAAAATTAAAATATTTAGTTAAAATTATGGTTGAGTTTGAGATTTAAAGAGAAATAGTTTTGTGTGTTTGGTTACCATATTTTTTATATTGTTGTCAACTTGTGAAATTATTTTAAAATAATATTATAAATTTAATTATTATAATAATAATATATAATTAATAATCCTAGAAAATTGGACACGCGAACTAAATCTATATGTCAAGGCCTCTACAATCCCTTGCTATTTGATTGATGAATAATTTCTGGTAAAATATCATTAAAAACAACATCTACGACCCATAAATAATGTTGTTTCAGAATCTCTATCTATATGTTGTAGAGATATATTTCCAAGACAAAATTCAGTTGCAAATTTTTAATCCATAATCAATCAAAAAGCAACAAGGTTATGGAGTGATACGAAGTTGCGTGTATTTCCCTTTTATCAAAGCTTATCTTTATCTACAAAAATTTCAAAACACTTTTAGTTACAGTTCATAACTGAAATTGAAATGTTTGGTTAAAATGGTGATTGAGTTTAAGGTTGATAAAAAGTAGTTTTGTGTAAATGATTAACATAATTTTCATATTGTTGTCAACCTGTGAAATTATTTTAAAGAACACATGCATGTGTGTGTTGTTATTTAAATATTTTTGATTAATAATCATAACAATAAAATGTAATTAATAATTCAAGTAAATTAGATATTTATTTATATTCTCTCATCAAACCCTTGTAATTTCACCGCGTGCTAAATCGATATATGAATGCCTCTGCGATCCCTAACTATTTGATTGAGGAACAATATCTAGTAGATTATTATCCTAAATAAAATTAGAATTGTGAGATAAAAATTATATCATGATCTCCTTCTAGTATATTTATTTATATTGTAATTAAGTTTTTAGTTTTTAGATTGAGTAATATTATTCCACCCTCCCCCTCTCTCTCCAGAACCCACCACACACACGCCCCCCCTTATCTCTCCAGAATGACTTCCTCGTTCTTTTAGGTGGTCCATATTGCACAGAGGAAGGTTTATGAGCTCATTCTTTTAGACAGGTTGGGGGTTTTTAAGTTTTGTTAGCATGTGCTGGTGATGTGTGAAGAAGAACTTGCGGTGTGTGAAGGAGAAGAAACGAGGGTTTGATTTGAAATTAAAATTCCAACGGTTATTTATGTGTTTTCTATGGCGATAATTGGGGATGAAAAGTAATGAAAAAAAACTCTTATTGTTTTTCATCAAACGCGGATTCATTGATTTTTTAAAGATGGGACCCACCAATTTTTTTTTGCTTTTTCATCTTTACTAAACACTAAAACACCAACGTTTTTCAAGCCACCGATCGAACCATACTCCCAAACATCTTCTAAATGGGTCGCCCTAGTCATGTTGGCTCAAAAGGACCCAATTCTACTGAACTTTGGTCAGGCTGAAAGTAAGTCCAGCCCAGTCCAAGAGTTCAAAAAAAAAAACACAAAATGATGCATTGCACTACTTTATGCATCGTGGATTAATTAACGCAGTTACTGCCCACGTAACATGTGAGCAATAACATGGTTGATGGTGAAAAGAGACTTACCTACCAATACTGACGAGTAAAAGAGATCAAGATGGTTTTTCTTGTTAGGACGAGGTTGTAAATGGTGGCAACGTTGTAAATGACGGCCTATGGTGATCAGAGTAGCATTGGAAGGTTGTTGCATTGTATTGTTGCTGCTGTTTAGGTCAAAGCTGTGGAGGAAGGCTGGACGATGCAAGTGCTGCCAGTAAAGAAAAGAGGTTACTGGTGCCGAAGAAATAGTTGATGGTGTTTGTCGGTAACTGCAAAGAAAAGAGAGTTGTATCAATGGCTGTTTTCAGTGAAAGAAACCTACAACTAAGAGAGTTGTATTGTTTTTACACGCAACCCATCGTCTTATTCTTCTCTGTAAGTGCTAATGTATTGTTTTTGCAAATCATCATATACACACAAACGAAACACATATCCTCTGCACACTCAAATGAAACTTGAACAAATAAAACACAACAAAAGCTTCAATATCCTACTTCTGGTAAACGATGGTTCGACCATTTTTTAGTTAGTCCCATGATAATTAAAATGACGGCGCAATCATTACCAAACAATTGTAAACTGTGTTTTTCTTAAATTACATTACATTACCAGACAGCCACTTCATCACAAAAGACGCCCATAAATCATAGCACTTTGGGAGACCTCTCGAATGCAAAAGAAAAACTAGCATTTGATATGGATTTATAGGACCGACTGATTGGCACTATAATTTTAATTTTATTTTTATTTTTTTTAAATTAAAAATATACTATGATTTTAGATATTTTGATATGCTAATGTAAAAATTATTTTTTTCAAAAAATATTATTTAAATATATTTCTCAAAACAAACTTTAAAAATCGATTGCATCCAGAATCCAAAAGAAACAAATATAAATCGATACCTGGTTCGATGCTTCCACGTTCCTCCAAAGACAGCAAAAATTAGATCGCAAAAATAACAACACCCCGACATGATATGTCGTCAAAACACTTCCCATTATTTCAGAAAAGCAACTTGGAACAAATTAATTAAATGCAAAAATGAGAAGCAGCAGTTTGAGTTTGAAACAAGGGGAAAGAAAACCTGTTACACTTCCACTAGAGAGAGAGAGCTACACAAATATACTACAGGACCCAGAAAACTAAATGCATTTTTATAGAGGCACACGCGCACCACCAAAAACCCATGTATATCTCTTGCAGATTCATCAGAAGAACAACGCTATTGTCCCCTCCAGAGCCCAGCTAGTTCAAACATTCAAGCAAATTTGCATATCCAGCTTCCATTTGGACATCGCACTTCATGTTCTTATAAGCAACCAGAGGAACGTGATGGAGAGCTTTAAACTGTCTCCCTGTCAACATACATAAATCTTAAGACTCACAAACAAAAATATTGTACAAGTTCCGTATCATTTACCAAGATTCACACTTAACAGATCAAGCCTGCCTTCTGTATTCCCCACCCTCCTTCGACTTCATCATATATTGAGCAATATTACAGATGCACTTCTACATTCTGAACTATTTCCAGCTGTTTTTGTTCACCCACAATAACAAGCTATTAGAAAGAAAAGATCCAGTTCATAAAAACCTCCTCCTAAAATTCCTTGTAGTGGTTTGATATGAACGCATGAGCAGCCCAACACCAATTCCAGCACCAAGGCACATCCCAAGGCCAATTCCAACACCAACTCTCACACCAGCATTAAACCATGAGAGTTGTCCATCCTCACCATAATACATGTCTTCTGAGTAGTATCGGTTTCCAATTTTCTCATCTGATTCATAGTCGTCGTCATCTTCAGCTTCAGTAATCTGCACAAGGGCCCATTGTTGATGTGACAATTGAAATATCATAAATTGCTGGTTAAGGGATTCTATTCCAATTAAACAGAGGTGTCAACAACCGTTGTAAGACACATCATCAGAAAATCACTCAAAATATATTGAATCATTCTCATGTTTGTCCTTATATTCAACATAAGCAGCTATGCACGTCATGGATTCACATTGATTAACACATGAAAAAAAGAAGTCCTAATCAGAAAATTTTCCAGTTTGTCCAGTGCAAGGGTTTGTTAAGCTTCTAAAAGCTGGTCTACAGTTGAATATCTAGAAGACCATAATTGCTCCCCTTGAGAAACATGTATCTGCATGTGACATAGAAGCTGTCTTCCTCTCTCTCACCAGATAACAAGTGGTTCAAGAGGCTGCACCTACTTCTCATGAAATAAAAAATGTGGGTACCCTAGATAGATTCAGGGGAAAAAATCGTCAAACAATTATGTTCACAGGACACGGTTCTGGACAAGGACCAGCAAACCTATTGCTCTGGTCCTCGAACAAATTGCAAAGCTACAGCTCATAACAACACGGTCAACATCAAAATCCACATTACCTGCATTACACAAAACTTAAATTAAATCAGAATCAACTCAACTCACTTAACTTCAATCCAACTTAGGTAACGATAAGGCAATCAAACAAAAAGCCTGCAACATTCACAACTGCACTTCCGTACAACATCACAAGCAATACACACCAAAGACTTGCATTTCCTCGATTGACCTCTCTAAAACAAATTTACTAAATTTCCCATTATTTTATTTCTGATTAAAAATCCAAACAACGTGAGATGCATTTATGACAACAAGACTAATTTACCTGAACTTTGCGTTGTCTAACCAATCCATCACTAATAACACCGTTTGGATTCCTATTATCCAGCTCCTCATCCTCTGGAATCGCATCGAGCATCGCATACCTTGACGGTTTCTTCCTAGGACTAACCAAAATGGTCTTCGTTAAAATCACAGGCACACCTCCACAGCAACCAGCAATATAAACCTCGATCACCGGCGCCGAAACCCCTATTTTAAACACCGAGTTCCCTTCAAAAACACCAGCCGCCACACAGCATTCTAAACTCCACCCTGTCTTCGCATCATTCTCCAACCCCCCTACACTCCCATTATTCCCCCACGATGTCGTTTCAATCCTCTCCAACGACCCACACAAAACCATGTCCTTGTTATCTAATACTTCAAATTCAACTCCGCGGGTGACGCGCACGCTGTCCGTGCTAACATACGTAACCTCCAATGTTTCCTTGTTGATGCGATCGCGACGGAGGGTTAAGGAGGCGGGATCAGAGGAGGGGATTTTAGAGCCGTTGATTTCGAGTGGAGTGCTGATTGAACGACGGAGATGGCGGATGGTCAGGTGATCGGGTACGCTTTCGATAACGCAAGGAGTTATTCTCACGTAGAATAATCGGATTTCGAGCCATGAAGATGGCTTGTTGGTTATTAGATATTTGTAGGAATTTGATTCGATGTGGTTTTGATCCATTGAACCCTAGTATAATTCTTTCAGATTGAAATCAAAAGAAACTAAAATTAGGGATTCTTGGATTTGGATCTTTTATCAAGTCCTGGGAATCATAGGAGGAGGTTTTCTATAATTTTGGCGGTGTTAGGAAAATGGGACCAACGTTTGTTGGGAAGAGTAAAAACTGGTGGAGATTTTTTAGTTTCTATTTTTTGCATTAGAGAGGAAAAGAGGGTTTTGATTTGTTATATTTTACGTGGAGGATTAGGGTTTTTGAAAGTGGTTTTCTGAGTGTCAAGAGTTGTTGCGGGTCTAAAGGACCCGGTCAAAAACTCTGGAGAGGAAATAGTAAGGAGAATGAAGAGGCAACAGTGAGCTGTGATTAACACGTGTCGTCGCAAGCTGTTCTGCTGGAGGTTGACGGCAAGGTTTCTGCTATTGCTGTTGTTGTTGTGTGAAAACTGCGGGTTAGCCCCCAGCCAATGATGCATTTCACATACCAGTCCCCGGCTTTGTTTTATCAGGAGCTATGATGCACATGCCTCGCCGATGTGACACCGTTTCTATTATCTTTTTGGAACAATAAATATTTTGTATTTTATTGTATAGAAAATAATAATTGAGAAAAAATCTTGGTTTTTTCCCGTCGTATCCTCCATGAGTCATGGAGATTTTAACAGATATCTATTTTCATCCCTAGAAAACCGCATGAAGAGGTTCACGTACTGGATGGGTCTGGGCTAGATCAAGTTCTTCGCGGGACAACACCACGAGTCTGGAACAATTAAAAGCCCCGGCTTATGAATTGAACTGGGCCGGGGCTATTATTATTGGCTAAGAAAATTTTGATATGCCGAAGGTACTCGTCAAACAGGGACCCTCACAGCAGCTGTGATGCGAATACATGTGATCGTGGAGAATAGGCCGGCTAGAACACCCTTTACTCTTTGGCTCGGCAATGTCAATAAAAGATTCACGTGTCAACTCAGTGTCGCTAAGTCTAAAGATAAGATATTCTCCTCAACTTGGTGTGCTTTGATGGATAGCAATCACATAGTTACTATATATTATCAGTATATTTTTACCTTTGTAGAGCCCATGTTCTTTTGTTATTATTGCATTTCTCGTCAAATTGTCTGCTCTTTTTTCACTCTACATGAACCTCTTATTTATACACACAGCTGCGTCAGCAATTCTTTGAATCTTTGCTTCGTCATCAAATTCAAGGCATGGAGATAAAGAGGGAGAAAATACGTAAACAACACGATTATTGTTTTTTGTAATTAATCATATTTTTTTTCAAAAGGAGGAGATATGGATTTCATTAAACTACAATACCAGTGTCTAATATATTAGGTTAGTTGAGTAGCAAGCAAGCAATTAATGTTTCAGCATTTTCTTCTACAATGTCTTCTGGTATTAATTGGAATGAAAGACAACGGGTTCTTTATTATTATGTTGTTTAGTCAACACTGAATCAGATAGCACAGCATTCGACTGGATGCTCCGAGACCATGACCACTTTTCTAGCTCGGGCGGCTGAGCGTGATGCGATGTTTCCATTTCGGACCACGCTCGAGGACGCAGTGTTTTGAAATGAGAAGGCTCGAAACCACCCGCAGATTTTAACTCCCTGGCCAAAGGTTTTTCGGTCACGAGGTTGAGAACCTTCGAAGATGATGCGGTTCTCTGTGAGAATAAATTGAGTGGCGATTGTTGAAGAACAGTGACTCGATTCTATCTATATGAGGAGAAAATTAACAGGGGTTGGGTTATTATACATTGTGGGCCTGTATCTATGGCTCGTGACTCTCTATATGGCCATAGTCCTCCTGGCAACTTGCGTAGAGATGAGGATATACTTGTCAGCTATAATCTCGTAGCATGATTATTGTTCTTTTAGAGGCGAGTGTCTTCGAGAATTGATGGATTAGTATCAAGGTGGAGATGATGATATCAAGAGCATCGTTTATTTGAGGGCAATGATGGTGTAAAAGTATTTTTTTAATTAAAAGGTTAAGTTGTCAGGTAAAATTCTAAAATATAATTTATATTTATTCAAGTAAAAGTTATTTGAACTTGAAACTTATATAAGATCATATTACTTTGTGCTTAATTTTTTTTTTATCAAATAGAATAGGAGTGGTGAGATTATAACTTATAATCGTTGCATCAACAAGATTTTGATACCATATCGAGCAACAATCTCACTTGAAACCTCAAGTTATTAAATGAGATTCCAGAATATGATTTATATTACTCTCTAATAATTATATGAAAATGCATTCATTTTAGACATTTGTCCTTGTTATCGATAGAAGGTGATCTTGTTGATTTGGACGTGGCTTTTTTTTAAGGTTACAAAAATTATTTTTTTTATATGATGTGAAAAATAAAATGTAAAATAAAATTGTAAAATCATAAATAATTTTTTTAACTAATTATATATTGATAATTTTAGCTAATAAAATATAATATTAAAATCATATATAAAAAGTCGATAATATTATAATCAATTGATAAAATCAGCTAAAATTTCTTCATGAAATCCGGATCTTTAATTTTCACAAACTCCTAATTGATTTTGGTCGTGATTTCAAACACTCTATCATATGGATAAACTATTAAATTTACCATATATATATTTAAAAATATTATAATATCCAATTTATCTAACAACTAAAATCACAATAAAATTACACATGTAATTTCAGATATATCTAAAATAATATACAAAAGATATAATTTGACAGGTTTGTATAGTAACTCGGCTGTCCGTACAGGATATGACCAGGCGATGAATGACCATTCAACTTGATTTAGCCACTTGTCTACCCATGATATTGCCAAGTGTTATCGATCATGATACATGGATGGAGTTTTTTCTACACCAATCAATAAAATACTCGTGCATCGCAAAGTGCTGACAGTTGCTGAAAACGAGGTCGACCGAATTTCCGTAACATTGACAAAAGTTAATTGAGTATATCGGAAAACACTACCAATCACACTTAAAATAGTATTTTTTAACTGGATTTGTATTTTCATAATTTTATTATTCTAAAAAAAAAACTGCTGTTGACAACCTTGAATTTTTTTCACGGGATTTGTTAATTATTATTAAATTAATTAAGAATGAACATGCTCTTTTTTAAAAGATTGAAATATTTTCTTTAAAAAAAACAGGAGCCAAATGATTTTTTATTATTATAAAATTAGGTTACGAGCAATTTGATATTTTACTAAATAAAAATTTAAAAAGATACAATGAAACAACTGAAATATCATTATAATAAAAAACTTTAAAACTAGTAAAATTGGTTTTTACATCTTTTCACAATATTTTTTATTATTCTTATCACGTAAACATGAAATAAATTTAATTTTTGATTAAATATAAAATATATTAGAAAAATAAAATAAAATATAGTGAAATAACCAAAATATCCTTGCAAGAGAAAAATTAAAACTAGTAAAACTTGGTTTTTACATCTTTTCACAAAAAAAATTATATTATTATTATTATCACGTGACCATGAAAAAAATTTAATATTTGATTAAATATAAAAAATATTAGAAAAATAAAAAATATAGTAAAATAAACAAAATATCCTTACAAGAGAAAAATTTAAAACTTGTAAAACTTGGTTTTTGTCTTTTTTTACAAAAACAATTATGTAATTATCATGAACCTAGAAAAAATAGTTTTTTTTGTTACAATTATTTTTATAAAAAAAACATTATCCAATACTGGATTGAATATAGATTATGTTTCAAGGTTTTTTTTAAAAAAAATATAGTGATTTCAGTATAATAACTTGAGTCGTAAGTTTAAAAAGTCAACATAAATTGATTTTGTTTTTTTAAAAAAAAAATAGACTTTGTGGTTTTATTTTATACTGGGCTAGCCTAATACTATAATATAGATCATATATTATTTGATGAGATAAACTGAGTTGATCCTGTCTTAATTATCAGGGTTACATGATTGTATTGTTACTCAAGTTAACTTTTTTAGATCTTTTTTCATCTAATTTTATTTTTGTATCTGATGGGATTAGAATTGAGCTTCATTATTTGTTCTTTAATGAAAAGATATTCTGATATTGTTTTTTATTTATTTGATCTATATGCTTTCATTGTTTATTTTTTATTATTTAATTAAAATAAAATCATTTTTTTATTTGTGACAAAAATCATAGATTCTTCGATATTATTTGAGATGTATTTACAGCACCTGGATATCATTTAAAATGAAATCCAAACCCACGGTGGATGACGGGTCCTATAACACAAATTTATATTTCAAACATTTGAAAAATACCACAGCTCTTTGAATCAAATGCTTCGAGCATCAGATTCTACGCCGAGAGGTTTCGCCGTTCGTCACAAGGGTTCTTCCATCGAATGTTCAAAATCTGGAAACTACTCTGCTGTTCCAGTAAAAGATACTTCAAGGCCACTACCTTGTGTTTCTCGAACCCTACCCGAGTCCGAGAAAGCACCTTGTTGAAGTCGCATCACGAAGCATATTGTATATTTTATAACTATAATTGAAATGTTACAATTCGAAATGATCACCACACCTAACAGAAGCTGACGGGCTTGATGGCGAGGCCATAGTTGTCACTTTCATTCTACTTTCATTCTGTTTCGGTTGCCGAAATGTTTTGCAGATTTGAGATTAAATGATATTGTTTTTTATCTCGATTTAAATTTTGATTTGTTTTGTTTTGTTCGTTTTATTTAGGCTAAATAATGAATAATTTAATAAAATCAATTATATCTTTTAATCTGATCGTTATATTAAGATAAAATTTCACAATGAGTTTCTTAGTATATTTATATATATTATGTTGAAATTTCAGAACAATAATAAAATGTAATGACTTTACAAGATTGATGATGATATTCTCATAATATAATACATGTTTTTGTTTCACTTGCCGAAACGTTTTGTACTGCTTAAAAAATTGAGATAAAACGATGTTTTTTTATCTTGGTTTAAATTTCGGTCCGTTCTGGATTTTTCGGCTAAATATCCACCGAAATATAACTGTTTCGTTCTACTCATTCTGTTTCGGCTAGATAATATTTTTTTAAATAATAAATAATTTAATAAAATCAATCATATCTCTTAATCTAACTGTTATATTAACATGAAATTTTACGACGAGTTTCTTGACATATTTATATATATTATGTTGAAATTTTAAAACAACAATGGAATATAATGACCTTATAAGATCGATGATGACATTCTCATAATATAATACATATTCATAATTTTATTCAGAAAAATTATTTTGTTGTATATTTTTTTATATTAATTTATATAATTTTAAATAATTTTATTTTTAACCATTAAAACGGTATTCATAACTTTGTTCGATTCACGTAACCTAGGAGCACCCTCTGAGCTGTTTTTTCCCGTTTTTTTCTTTGGCCTTTTTACCCGCTTGGATGTGATAAAAAAAAAGAAGTTCCAGTTGGCGTCGAGGCAACGCTACAGCCTCAAGCCGGTGCCCAGCAATACAAGGCTGTCTGCTTTCTAAAACATACGGCTTGAAAAATGTAACGCCGCCGGTGATTGTCAAAACTCGCAAATGAAAACTCTACGATTGACCAGCGGGGCCCGCGCTTTTATCTGAAGCCAAAATGACGGCTCTAGTTTGACTCGAGCAACCTCGATTATGCTTTACTGGTTGTTATTCACGCGCGGCCATGTACATGGCTAGATAAAGCGTTTGTTTTTCTAATTAATCGCCACGAGCAGTTTTATCTGACGCCAACAGATTTACTAACGTTGACGCTCCAAATTGAAAATAAAAAATGGTTGGTGATTTAACCATGTAAACAGCAAAACGAGGGGTCGTTTCTTTTGTTGCTCGCGTCTATTTCTTATATATTTGTTTTGCAAAAAAATATTTATAATATGTAAAACATAACGAGTCTCATTATTCATGTCTTGGTAAATATAAATAAATATAAATATAGATTACATAATGATACTGAATCAATTATTAGACATAAAAACGGCGATTAAAATAGTTGATTGAATGATATTTGAATTAATTATTATTTATAAAATATTTAGTAGTTTCATGAATTAAAAGCATTTCTCAATAAATAAATTAGGTTTATAAGTTAACTGAATATATATATATATATATATATATATATATATATATATATATATATATATATATATTAACTATAGAAATTTCATTAAAATGAAAATAAGGAACACCTGGAATATAATATAATACACACAATCAAAATAATCCTGTATGAATGATAAAATCGTAATTTCAGCATGCATATTAATACATGATACCAAACAAAACTAAAATAATACTTTCGTGCTGAAACAATTTAAAATTAATTATATTTTGTTGTTGCTTGCTGACGCATGTTCTTAAAACTCCAGTGCTTCCTTCCTCGGAGCAACAAGACCTCGGTCAATGAAGCTTCTGGAATTCCAGCAATACCATATTATTTTAGGTGCATTTCTAAATAAGATCCAACAAAAAATAATTCTCAATTGTCTCTTCTAGAAAACCAAACCTAAATTCTAGATTAAGAATAAAATTTCAAAGGAAACACAGGTCTTAAACGGCAATACCATGCTATAAATATACAGTGAAAAAAATGTTAGATTTTGTCAACACAATGCAGAATTAACAATCTCAAACCTCACTTTTTATTTAAATAAGGTGAATTTAAATGTTTGTTTAATACTGTATTTCAATTTTTTTAATTAAAAATAAAATTTTATAATGTTTTTATATTATTTTAATATAACGATGTTATCAATAAATTTTTTTGGAATAAAATAAAATATTATTTTAATATATTTTAAAAATACTTTAAAAAATAATTCCAATCAAACTATTTATTAAAAGAATTTAAAAAAACCTATGATTTTTTTTTCTTATATGGACGGCCTGTACGAGTATTCCAAAACGTAGCTAATTTTAACATGTGGTCAAGCGTGGTTCTTACTCCTCTCCCATTCGCGTAGACATACATGGAAAACGATGGCTCTTTTACTTCTTCCTGTTAGGTCGAGGTTAGAGAGCTCGAGAGTCGAGACTGATCGATTATATACATCCCCGCACCTCTTCAGCATTCGAGCACTCAGTTTACTCTCTCTCTACTTTATTTTTCTTCCTCTCTCCTACTCTGCATTTCTTGTTTTCTTTCGTTTTTTATTTCGGTGTCCATAATCACACTTCTCTATCGCTTGACAAAGAATGATTTGATTCCTTCCTCTCCTCTCTTTTTTTCAACACTCACCTGTTCTTATCCCTCTTTCCTCCACTCTCTCTCTGTCTCTCTATATTTTTCCACATTCTCTCATCTCTGGTTTTGATCCTCACATCCAATGAAGGTTTGATTCTCTCTTTTGGTTTCTTTATTCATTATGTATTCCCTTTACAATCTTTATTCCGTTTTGATTCTTTAAAAGGCCGGTGCTTTTCTGGTTTCTAAAAAGAATTTAAGACATTCTGGTTCATGGGCTCATTTGATTCCTGGTAACTTAGTTGATTAGATGGGTCCATATGAGTATCAGTGGTCGCTTTATGGGACTGGTTTCAATGAAGAGTTAATATTTTTGGTGCTCTTCTCAAGAACAGAGTCTCTTGAGTGCCAAAATTCTGTACATTAGTCAAGTTCTGGTGCTCTTACAGACAACTAACTGGTCATTAAAAGTTTTGATGATCCCGTGTTGGTGTCTTGCACCAGTGACGTTTTAGTTTTCATCAGTATCTATAGGTGTGGAGGCAATTCAATGTTTTAGCCAGAAAAATAATAAATAACTAAAATTGGTCTGCATCACTTTGATTAAGTTATATGTAAAATGATTAATGAATTTGCTCAAGTAGTTGAATTGAAGTTCTGAGTTAGATCCAAATGATTTATGGTCGCAGAAGCTCGTGTTGAAGGTGGACTTGCATGATGGCAAGGACAAGCAGAAGGCTTTGAGAACAGTCTCTACTCTTACAGGTACCCAGTTTTTATATTTTTTCTCAGGATCTCCATGGAAGCCTGTTTTTCTTATACTTTTAATCTGTTTTTTTTTAGATTTCAGACAGTAGGGTAGTTAGTTGAAAAATCACTTTCTAATGTCTGGTCACAAGGGTCGGTGAAGGGAAGCACGCAAATTGCTTAGAATTGCATCACAGCCCCATTGCATACTGTCTGCTTGCTTCTTCTCCTTTTTTGTCTACTGTTACAGCATTTAAAATCTTTTTTCCTCTCTTATTCTCTTAAAAAAGGTTTTCTTTTTCATTTTTGGTTGGGTGCTTCTTTCTCTGCTTGAATTATTTCTGTCTAGATGTAGATATGAACTCAAGTTACAGGGCACAGATCGTCCATACCACTGTCACGACACACAAACTAACAATGAGAAATTTGGCGTCGGAGGAACACCGATTTTATCAAATATTTTTGGGAAATTGTTTCGTTAAAAATCAATGATGTATCGAGTAAGTAGATCCAGTGATTGAATGTTATTTTTTTCAGAAAATGATTTTGGGAAGAATATTACTCTTTGTGAGGTTGGCGTTATTCTTGATGCTGTGACAGTAACTGAGATGCGATAGCGTGCTGGTGTTTGTACTGTGCACGATTATTAGGGCACTGTTTATTCAATTTAATGAGTCATTAAAATATGACGTAAGGAAAGTAATTTAGAAATGAATAATACTTTCATCACAGGTTTTGGTGTGAAAACTTTTGTCTTCTTTTTCAAATTTTATTATCTTTGACCAATGCTTTTTTTTTTTTTTAATATATATATTTAATATTATATTTATTTCTTTATTCTATTTTCATCACTAATTAACTCAATTTATTTTAATTTTATTATTTAATATTAAATAAATTGAAAATTATACTTCATAATTTGTTTTGTTTGTTTTTTATTGGTTATTCCAGTTTCATAACTTGATAATAATATTTAACGGGACAACCCAAATTAATTTAGAATTTTTTAATTAATTTTTTTTTTAATTTTATCATTAAATGTCATGTCATTTTAAAAATGAACTTTATAATTTATTTTATATTAAATATTTTGGTAATAAGGTTGCGGGTTTTGTATTTTAACCCTATTAAATCATATCTTTTTTACATCTCTCTTAATAAAAAAACACGTGACTGACCAATTAATTTGAATTAAATCAATTTTTTATATAAAATTATTTCAAGTGAGTCAGCTGAGTAGTGCATTAACCATTCTATATCATTCGAATCTCACCCCCTATTCTTTAAACTCTTATTTTTTATTGTATTTTTAATGAGTGATTGAGAGGGTTGTAAGAGTTATTTTTAAAATATTTTTAATTTTTAACATTAGTATATAAAAATAATTTAAAACAAAATAAAATTATTATTTTCTTAAAAAATACTGTTTGAAATACAGATCCAAACTGCACACCAACGGGATGAATTAAACATCTACGTTGGAAGTCTAAAGCTTTAACAAGTAAACTGTTCCTCGAAGTACCTCACTTGCAAAGGAAACAAAAAAAACAAATTCTTAGCCTGTCCACGTCTTCAAGAAAGAAGCTGAACTTTTTTTAAGGAATCATGGTATAGGCCACCCTGTCCCACATCACATGAAAGTTTGATTTCCATCTGTGTGCATCTCTGTGATTCGGAGGCGCATCGAGTGGCATCCAAAGAAATCTGATCTTCGACTGTTTGATGTAGAAGCTGATTTGATTTAACTATTTTTAATTTTAAATATTTAAAAATAACTTGTAAAACATATGAAATTTATAACTCGAGTAACACATCAAATTTATAACATGAGAATATAATAATTTTATAAAAAATAAATTATAGTGTCTAGCTTAAATCAATTCAATATTAAAAAAAAGACTAGAACAGTGAGAAGAGTTAGCCTAAAAAATCTAGAAGAAACAGAAGAAAGCTTAATTTGTTCAGTGAGTCTCGTGGGGGCTCCCGATAAACAAAACAGGAATCGAAAATGATGGGTGTACCGATCTGCATATATTTGCACTACAAAATGTTAGCGTGCGGGACAATGTTGCTGTCGAGGAAAGTTCATGTGCATTTTAATCTCATTTTGCAATCTTATAGGAATTGATTCCTTGGCCATGGACATGAAGGAAAAGAAATTAACCGTTATCGGAACGGTTGATCCTGTAAACGCAGTCAGCAAATTGAGAAAATACTGGCAAACAGATATTATCACGGTAGGGCCGGCAAAGGAGCCCGAGAAGAAAGAGGAGGCTAAGAAGGAGGAGCCCAAGAAAGAGGAAGCAAAGAAAGAAGAACCGAAGGAAGAAGCAAAGCCAGAGGAAGCCAAGAAGGAAGAACCCAAAAAAGAGGAAGAAAAGAAGGAAGAACCCAAAAAAGAGGAAGAGAATAAGGAAGAAGAGAAGAAGAAAGAGCCAGCGCCAGCACCAGCACCAACACCGGACCCAGTTATGGAGCTTGTCAAGTCCTACAGAGCTTACAATCCTCAAATGACCACATATTACTATGTCCAGAGCATGGAAGAGAATCCAAATGCATGTGTAATTTGCTAAGTGTCGGGCTGCTATAAATCGAATATGACAACTTTTCCGGCCGGTCGATGATGGTTCTTAATCTCATCTGTATATAGGTGGCGATGTATTTTCCTCTTTCATCTATATTCAGACATAAATGAAATTTGTAGAAAGAATAAATGAGATTTCGCTACCGGTTCACTATTTTGTCTATACATTTTCCACACCCACTACTCTTTCATGTAATCTCCTGTGTTTTTTCTTTCCAGGATTTGATAGAGATTTATTACTTCTTCAAAACAGAATAGGATAGATCAGGAATGAAAATGCATTAGGATAAGTAAAAGAAATATCAAATAGATTTATTTCTGAGATAATTTTTATATTTTCAAATCATAAAGTAAAATATAACTTGTAACAATTAATTTGATGTCAAAATCTTGTATTTCACTGCAATGGTACCAGGCATGCGGGGAAATTATCACACACTTTCAGGGCTAGCAGACTTGCTTAGAATGTTAATTTTTCAGGGCATTTGTTGGCCGATACTGACCTCGTACATTGATGTTAATTTCGTTGCGTTCTTGACGAATTCCCAGGCATGCCAGAAAAATTCCCTACAGAGGTGTTAGAAAGCAGACTGTGGTTAATTTGGAGATATATGAGAATATCGGGTGGGTCACAACAGCCCATGCTAGGATTTTATTTATTTATTTGAAGATGTCTCTCACCGCCCTTCTCTGTGCATGTGTCATACGTCGAGGACGAATTGAATCCGTGGGTCTCGTCGATCCTGTCTATCCCTTTTCAGCTTTCTGCTGTCATCTAAAGTGCCATGGTCCAGCTAAACTGGTCGGTGTCGGATCCACCTCTCTTCTCGACAATCAACATGCACCTGCTCGGTTACAGCCCAGAGGTTAGTTTGTGGTGTTTTCTGATTCAGAAATTTTATAGAGACGGATCATTCTTCTCTGGCTAATAAGCTTTTTTCACAAATATTTATTCGTACCACAGGGCTGAGTATTTCTTTTCACCTTAACATCTTTGAAAATAAAACTTCCAATCGGGGCTTGCTGAAATGAAAGAATCCCCGGATGACATGACATGACACCGTAAGATTTAAGTTTAATCACCATTGTTTTCAAATTTCATTGTGACGTCTGTACTGTAAGATTGAGATTCAAACGGAATTTAGAAAGGGATTGGAAGGCATCACGGTCAGTTTCATAATAGAGGAGAGAGTCTGAATAATCACTCAATGATGAGATTTAATTGCCTTTTTTTGGTATTGTTTTTTAGGTTGCTTTTAAATTTTATTTTTAAAAATATATTAAAATAATATTTTTTTAAAAAAATATTTTTAATATTAATACTTGAAAATATCTAAAAATACCATTTTTTAATTTAAAATAAAAAAATAATATTTTTAAAACATAGTCGAACCGACCTCTAACAAGCGGAAACGTAGTTGGTTTCTCACAACCAAGGCTTCAATTGGGTTCGCTGGCATCATTTTAATTCGAGTACACAAAGCTATGATCAAAATATTGAAAGGTCAGCGAAGGGTCCCAAACAGAACCTGAATGCTCTCCTGCCATCCTTGAGCTGATCTACCCTGTCAAGATAGTCAAATGCCATCAATTTTATTCTTGACAGCTCAGCTCTTCTAGAACCTGCTTTCTCAACATTTTCTAGATTTTTCCATTCTATCCTTTCAGAAGTAATATATATAATACACACGCACACATAGATACACACAAGCTTTCAAGAAGGGTGAAGGGTTGAAAGGTGCGTGCGTGCGTGTGTACAAGGACATGAGGTCTGCGAGGGATAAAGTAGAACTAATGAAGGCTCTCTGTATTCCTTACATCATTAATAAAGGCTTTTAATGTTCGATATTTCATGTCTTATTTAATCGACATGTATCATACTACTTTTAAAAAATCTACGAGTTAAAGTAGAATTAGATTAAATTTCTTTTTGGAGTAGCAATCAGAACCGTATTTTACATCAATTTATATTCAAACAATTAGACTTGTAACCATATATGACGCTTTTTATTGTATTTTTTATTAGCCCCCCCAATAAAATAAAATAAAATAATATACTCTACTTTTCTCATTCTAGTTTCAAAGAAAACTAAGATTATAAAGCAATTAGAAAACTAACTAGTGTTCACCTAACAGGATTAAGAACAAACTCAACAACTGATTAAAACATATTTAAAAAATACACACACACACACACACACATATATATTGAAATAACAACATATTAGATTGATCCAAATTAATTAATCTTAACCTATCAAATCTACAATTTAAGTCATGAGCCATGATAAACCCATTAAAAAGCAAATTAAAACAACTTATGAATTTCAATTCTAAGTCAACTCGATGTTAAATGGTAAAATTATAAAGAAATAAATAAAAAATAATAATTATTCACATCAATCTAGACTAACATGTTAAAGTTCTAACTTGAATCATGAAATTGAAATAATCCTATAAAAAACAAATCAAAACAAACCATAAACATTAATTCTCAATAAATCCAATATTAAATGATTAAATTAAAAAAATATATATTTAATAGATTAACCTGGATTAATTAAGATTATCTTGTTTTTTTATATTTTCTAATTGTTTTTTTATTATATAATATTGAATTAGTTGAAGATTGAGCTTTATAATTTATTTGTTTTTGTTGTCCACTTGGTTATCTTAGAGCTTGGTTTATATTTTACTTGTTATTATTGTTCACATGGTAATATTAATCTTGAGTCGCAAGTTTAACATGTAAACTTGAATTATTATTTTTGTCATCTTCTTAATTTAATACATATATATTTTTATTTCACCATTCAATATTATATTAATTAAGAATTGATCTTTATTATCTATTTTAATTTACTTGTATATAATTATCACAATCTCTAAGTTGTATATTAAACAAATTAATACGAGGCAATCCAATATGTTATTGATTCAATATTTAAGAAAAATCACATCCATATATTATTATATCAATATTTTAAAAAAAATCAAATCATCTTGTTTTTCGAGTTAATTCTTTTTTATCAAAAAATATGTTAATAACACTTAAAAAATATTCTTTATATATATATTCGACCATATAACAATGCAAGCTAATGAGCTATCAACAAACATTGATTGAGCATGGGAATTTACCAATTCCCTCGTCACATATTAACCAAACCTGAACCGTAAGTTAAGCTATGAGAATTCATGAGATTCGGACAGCGAAACCCTTCGAGCAGAATTAGGTGCAGAACTTTTTCTTTTTTTTTAATTCCACGGCACGTTGCTTTCCGAATTCAACACTTGAAAATCCCATGCTAAGACTAAAACAATCAAGTCAATAGCAAATCAATGCACGCTTTGTCTTCCTAGATAATATAAAAGCAAATCAATTCATTATAGAAGAAAATATTTCCTTTTTAATGCATTCAAACAATGAAATAATCTCGCTGTACCAAAAAGATGCATTACTATTCCAAGTCCAAGATTCATGCTTCATACATGGCTTTCCTAGTCTGGCTAGCCAGGAATTTCAACGAGAATGGCAGTATTCAATTTGCTCGAGCAAATAGCCGACCAAGTTAAACTTCAAATTTAAAAGCGTTTTGGCTCTTTTCAAAAAAAAATTTGAAAATAAATATTTTTTTTACTTTTAGTTTTTACTTTAAATTATTTTTTTGATATTTTTAAATAATTTTCATGTGATGTTTTAAAAATATTTTTTTTAAAATAAAAACAATTATTTTAATATATATTTTAAATAAAAAATAATTTAAAAAACAACATTCACAACATAAATTTTACCTCGGGTACCAATATGGTAATATGCATCATTGAGATCGTCACCAGAACCATATAATAATATTGATAGCAACTCTAAGAGATACGCACCATAAAGAATCATGTAAAACGCTAAAAAACAATTATATCTACCACCGATACACCTTAGTGACGTGACTTGATTTTCTTAAAAGAAAAAAAATAGTATAATATACGCCATTCACAAGTTGGATAAAAAAATAATAAACGAAAAAACGTTTAGCCATTAGTAACGTAATTTCTTAGCAGCAAACAGTATTTTTACTACAAATCACAAAACGTAATGTGTATATATAATATATTTAATAAATTCATGGAGTATAAAGATACCAATAAATATTAAAAAATATTAATAATAGCTAAAGATCAAAGTAAAAAGCTAAAAAAAGACCTTCAATCAAGCCCTTGCTTGACTTAAGTTTAAAATTCTTAGTTTTAAGCTTTTCTTATATATCAAGACAATTATATTTTTTATCAGGTTAGATCAATTTTAATTAGCTTTTAAAATCGATTGACCTTTAAATCTAGAAATCAATGATGAGTTTTTGAAAGATATAGTAACTTAATTTTCTTTGACTTATTTTTTTTTATCTAACTACACAGCAATAAAAGCTGGTAAGCAAAGTCATCAAATAAAATTTTGAAAAAGAAAATCATAGGAGAGTGCGATGCTATAGAAGATGAGCACCCTCTTCACAATAAAACAAAAGATCGAATTAAAATCAAACAATACACACAAAAAAATGCGGGGATCAAACAAAATTAAAAGAAATATTAAAGGTTGTAAGCAGAGCGCTTGCTAATATAATAATAATAATAATAATAATAAAGGCTATGATCTCATCCAAAAATTGCAATTTCAATGATATTCAAAGAAAAAAATTATATTAATGGACCAAAGTGCAAAATATAAATAGAAACAAAGAAAAACAAGCCATGTGTGTAAACACCTGGACCAATAAGAAAAAAGCTTGGCACGTGCATATACCTCTCTTTGTTATATATTAAAGATCAAATAATAAGTAATTTTAATTTTAATTTTTTTGTACAAAAATAGCAGACAATAAAACATATGCAGATCAAGAGATACAACTATATAAAAAAGCAAAAACATTATAGGAGACTTGATACCTGAAAATTAGTACAAATATTTAAATCAATCTTAATTAAAAAATTTATTAACCTATGATCTACTTCATCAGGCGATTGGAAAATTTTGGGGGGGGGGTATATAGTGAAATTGAACTTTTAAAAACCTAAGGGGCTAAACAGTAACAAATCCTTCAATCTTTTCCTTTCTTAGAAAATTAGAAGTAATTGGCCATTAATTTGGCTCGCAAAAAAAAAATGAGCGCCAAAATGGAAAAATACAATGATACAATTAGTGATTTATGAAAGGGTGAACAGTAAAACTCTGCAACTTAGCTTTTTGTTAATTAATAATGGATTTGTGAGCTTGCAATCTCCCAGATGAAAGTTGAACTGCATTCAGAATCATGAGAAAAATGACCCTATGCCTTCCTAGTAAAAATATATTTTCCACAAGAAACCAAGAAAATAAGAGAAAAAAATCTCACGACAGCCATCCAAGAAAAATATATTTTATCCTCTTTCATATCAAAACTCAAACACTGTGCCTCAGAATGTTAATGCTTTGTTCCGCCAAATTTCCAAATGAAAACCATTTAAACAGTGATAATCTACCCCAAAAGTTACTGATTGAGCGAGACGGAAAAGCACTGCAAACACTTTGCCCCTTGGTTAAATTATGAATAATGAGGGGGCAAGAGGAAGAAAGTCATACAAGTATAATTGAGTGGAAAGAATGTACTACTATTCCATTTCCTTCTTAGACACGATATCATAGCTGAGACATTACACATGCTAAAGGGCATACCTTTGATTACTGACTGGCCCTCCCAAAGAAGTGTTCTATCTGTAAACAGCCTTGAGATTGCAAGCTGCTTGTTTTAGCTCCATACTTGCACTTCTTGGCAGATGCAGAATTTTCCTTGCCATCCTGCATAAAAAGTTCATAGTTAGAAGTCAAGCAATCAATTTCATAACGAAGTTGTAATATGGAGATACGTGATTCTATACAACGTGGATAGCAAAAAAAACATAGCAGCAAAGAAAAACAAAGAGCCAAGTTGAAAGGATATGAACAGAAAACTAATTGATACTCCATAGAAGAACAAAATATACAAGTATAAGCATATGATTGTGTAACAGGTATTGAAGTAGCAACTAACGCAGGCAGCTACAAGTTGCAAAGACTAAGATGTTTCAAACCAAAATGTGTCAAACAAATAATTAAATGATTGTATACATGCATTACCTACCAACAAGGATTGATTTATAGATCTCAGCACTTTAACTCTACCACCTCGCCCATCAGATCCAACAGCAATTAAATTCCCACTACTTGCACTTGTACCTTGCATGGCCACTGATCCCTTGCTTTGACCACGCTTACACCATCTCCCCAAGTATCGGTTTGTTCCATCGGGACCCATCAATCCACTAGAGAAACATATATCCCCTGGAAGTTTAGTTATCATAATAAACAGCCAATGTCAGATTCTAAACAAGCAATCCTCCAAAATATGAATTTTTACAGAGGGCAAAAGTGTGCTCATGAATGTAGTTATATCACAAAGTATGGCCCAAGCCACTCCTTGAAAGCAATCACATCAAACTCCAACTATACCAATAGTAAATTACCTTGTCTGGAAAGTGAAGCTAGTGATAGGGAGTCTTTTCTAATATTGAGAATGGGTTGAACTTCTCTGATGTCATCAAGAGATGAAATAACTTCCTCGTCTGTAGCAGAATCAAGAGCATTGCCCTTACCATTGTTGATTGCATTTCTTATGCCAAAAGCTCCAGATGGGTTCACTGTTTTGTGCACTTTGGTCTCACTGTGAATATCAGAAACTGCTTCTGACTTTGCAAGAGCAGATTCTCCCACTCTGGTCTGATGTTTTGAATCAGGGTCTAGAAGTACATGCACAGCTGTAGGAACATGCAAAGCTGATTCGTCTCTTGCACAGTAAGCATTTTCCTGTTTGTCATGAGCAGTGATTCTAGTACATTCTTTGGATGAATTGGCACCCTTATCACCCATGAAACTAAACTTTTCTCTATCACTGGCCGAGCTTCCTGTTAGATCCACAGATGCACAATGCTGTTCCTTTTGAAAGGCAGATGAAGTACTTGTGGACAGAGAATGAGAATTATCCTCATTATCTTCAGCAACAAGCCCTTTGTAATTTGCCTTCTTTGAAGCTTTTAAAGCCCTCAAACTTTCGTTATCTTTTACTTCGACAACCATCTCTAGTTCTTTGACCCTTGTCTGATGATGGCAACAAAACAATCATTTCAGCCAAACCAGAGACTAAGCCATCCCCCAGATGAGCTTTTATTTGATAATTTTAAACGTAGTCCTCACATACTTACCTTCAATTTATTGATCTTTTCTTTTGCCTTCTCGAGTTTTTTACAAGAACGAGCCTCGCCCTGTCCAAGTTGGTTACACTTTGCCATCAATTCTTTGTAAGTCCTGTTAGAAGCAATGTAGAACAAATTATATTAGATATCAAAACCCTGAAAAAATAAGAGATGCGGGTAAATATAAGGAAAAACAATTGATAACATTTTGCAAAAATTAGCTAAAAAAAATGCAGTGAGAATAAATAAGGTAAAATTATCGACATGATTATTCTTCAAAGGAAAAGTCAGTAAAATCTAGCATTAGCAAAAGCAACTATCAGATAAAGGTAGTGCATGTAAACATCGTAAAGAGTAAACACTGATCATTACAGATAGTTATCAAGTAAAAAAGCTCACTGCTGTCATGACACAATCTTTGATGATGAATCAACAGCTCTCATCGTTTTGGAATTGAGAAGGGGAATTAAAATTCAATTGATGTCAAAACTCAAAATTTTCTCCATCCATAAATACATATAGTTACTATAACTGAAAAATAGACAGCTTACTTGTTACGAATGACCAGAGACTTTCTCAGGATGTCTACGGTATCTTTGTTGTTGGTTTCATTGCCAAAAGATGCGAGCTTTAAAACCTCATCTTCCTCCAGATTCACATCCGATACCCTAAATCACAAACCGTATAAGTACAAGAGTGCACAACAAGAATCCAAATAGTAAAAGTCGATTTGGAACTAACACAACTGTACTTACAACTTGAGTGCTACAAGCTCTTTGGCAAGTGCCATATTCCTATCTTGTAGCCTAATGCGCTCCAACTTCAGCGCGTCAAGCTCCTGCAATACAGTTGACCAGAACCTATTAGAAAAAATCAATTAATTGACACCACTAGACATGAAAAGGGAGGGAAACTAGAACTGTGAAGACGATAGTACACCTCAGATTTCGATCGAAGCAGGTGCTGAATCGATGTTTTTTGTTCCATTGCATGAGCCCTCAATTTAACTTCTTTCTTCAACTCGTCTTTGCAAAGATACAACTGAAACAAAAATAAGCAAAATAATCGGTTTGCTTCAAATACTTCATTGATATAGCCATAGATTCGGTCAATTACAGCTACAAAGATGACCGCGCAACAGGTTTTCTACAAGATCTTCACAAAGACAAAAACAACCAAACAAATCATAAGAGAAATCAATCTTACTTCCTCGTTGAGATGATTCATTTCCTTCACTTGACTCTCCAAAATAGTATTGAGACCCGACAATTTCCCTTCCAGTCTCTTCACTTCTCCACTCAACAACTTAGGATCCTCTTCGCACTCCCCCACCTTCCGATCCCCGGACGGTTCTGTTTGATCCCCAACCGACTGGAAATAAAGCCGACCGGCATTCTGCGCCGAGCAATTCTGCTTGCAAACTGGACAGCTACGCTTCTTTTCATTCGAACAATATTCAAACCACTGCTGCAGGCTAGGGTTTCAAACATAAACAACGGAAACTTTAACAAATTAGTTTCCAGGTTTGCAGAAAGAAATAGAAAAATTAAGCACGCGAGAAATCGTTTCGGTACCAGAGTTCGTGAAAGACATGGCCACAAATGGAGATTGATTGGAGATCTTCGATAATGGGCTTGAGATCTTCATAGCAGATTGAGCAGATTGTCTTCGCGAAAGAGCTGTTAGGGTTTGTGACCATCGCTTAGTCGCTGTGAGTCTGTGACTCCTTTTTTGCGTTTCGATGCTGTCGTCTTGGTGTTTTTTAATTTTCCCGGCTCTCACTGTTGTCAATGGGAGTGAAATTTAAAATGATGAGGGGAAGATGTAAATTTTGTTTGGCGGGACAGAGAGGGAAAATGGAGGGTTGGGTCAGGTGCCGGGTGCGTGCCACGGAGACTACGGAGCATAATTGTTTTGGGAATCTCACTTTAGCACCTCGTATGTTATTCAATTGCGAATTAAGTACTAAATCTTTTGATTTTATTAATTTTTCCTCAAATGTATTCGAAATCAGACAATGTATCACCCTATCCATCTAGTCTTAGTAGTGTTTAAAAGACTCTTATTTTTATATTCACACAAACTAAGGTTGTCAATACCGTTTCATTTATATATATATATAATAAAGTAATATATTATTTAAAATAATATTAAGATTACAAGATAAAAATTATATTGTGATATCCTTTTAATATATTTATTTATATTTTAATTAAGTTTTTAGAATTTTTTTACACTATTTTAATATTTAAAAAAAAAATGATATATTACAACAACTCACTCCCCTCCCTCTCCCCACTCTCCACTTAAATTGAAAAGCAAGTATTAACTGTTTATGGGAAAACATGGTTTACAATGAATGATTATGTGAGTCCCACCATAAATTTTTGCTTCTCAAAGTTAATCAAACACTCAATTCCTTGGTTTTTTTACAACCAGTGGTTACACCACAAAAACAAACACCCTCTAAACACTAAATCTTTTGATTTTATTAATTGTTCCTCAAATGTATTCGAAATTAGACAATGTATCACCTTATCCATCTAGTATTATGGCGTGTTTAATAGCTTTTATTTTTGTGGTTGAGGTTTGAAAAAAGTAGTTTCAAGAAAATCATTTTTGTTGCGGTTCAAAATAAATTTTGAAGTGTTTAGTTAAAACTGTAGTTGAGTTTAAGGTTGAAAAAAAAACAGTTTTCAAGTGTCTAGTTACCAAGCTTTTCATATTGCTTTTAACTTGTGAAATTACTTTAAAGGGCATAGACATGTACACACACATTTATAGATATATATTTATGTATATATTTATATTGTATTAAAATCATAATTTCATAATATAAGGAATAATTCAAGTAAAATGGATACTTCTTTTTATTCTCTCGTCAGATTATTTGCAATGCCATCACAAACAATATCCGTACTTGAAGGCCTCTGCAATCCCTAACTATTTTTGCGTGCTTCAATATACGGTAAAAAATCATTTGGGATATAACTGAGACTACGATCAAAAACTTAAAAGAGCAACACATATATCTTAACCTAATGGTTATGTAATGTCATTGTCATATTAATTTATATTTTGTTGCTAATGTGATGTCGACCATTATCAAAGTTAGGATAAGTATTAACTTCATGACCATTTAATATACTATATATATATATATATATATATATATATATATATATATATATATATATATATAAATCCCTCAGCAGCAGTTATATATGTGCATATAGAAAACAAGCTACCATGGTACACAAAAAAAGCAAGATAGAAACGTAAGAAAAAACAGGTAATTGTTGCTTTTCTTGTGCCGGAGAAAGAGAGCAATTTTGTCGTGGGACCCATGCCAAAAAACTCCGTTTTACAATTAACCTAACACACTTTTCATTTGTTTTTCTTATACCTCCAATGCGCCCACAATACCAAACGGGCACTTGGTAGTGTTTAAAAGACTCTTTCTAATTTTTATATTCACACGCGCACACACACGCTTGTTATATGCTTACATCTAATAAACTGTTCGAGATTTTATTTCAAAAATATTTATTTATTTTTTAATGTGAATAAAAAAATGATATTTTATATCATTTTCATATGCCAATATTAAAAATAATTTTTAAAAATAAAAAATATTATTTGATATATTTCTAAATAAAAAATATTTTCAAAAACAATATCGATAACTCTTAAACAAACATAAAATACACAAGGGAAAAGAAAATCATTGTCTTAGTTAATTTTAATCACTAATAGATTGTATCACCATCCATGTCATGTAAAATTCCTGACATAATTGCTAATAAAGTTTTGATTAATTTTTTCCGTTCCTCTTTTATGAAAAATATTTCATTGTCATTTTCACAAAAAAAGTGTGCTTGACACTGCACTTGTTGTGAATGAGGTTTAAAAAAATACAATTTTATCAAAAATACTTTTAGTCGCGATTCGTAACTGAAATTGAAGTGTTTGGTTAAAACTTTGGTTGAGTTTAAGGTTTAATGAAAAGTAGTTTCGTATATGTTGATTATCATGTTTTTCATATTGCTGACAACTTTTAAATTTACTTTAAAGGACGCGCGCGCGCGGCGCACATATATTGTTTTTTAAATATTGTAGATTAATAATCATGACAATAATAATTCGAGTAAATTAGATATTTGTTTATATTATTCAATCAAACTAATTGCAAAATCATCATGAACTATATCAATACGTGAATGCCTTTATGATCCCTTGCTATTTGATTAAGGAACAAAATCTAGTAAATATCATTAGGAACAACATTTACGATTTGGTTACAGAGATATCATTATAAGGCCAGATCTAGTTATACTTTTATCATTTACGATTAATCAAAAAACAACATGGGTGTGGAGTGAAACAAAGTCACGCATCTTTTCCTTTCATCAGGATCGGGCTTTGTCTATATATTTTTTCTAAAAAAAACCAGGTTGGATCGACCTAACTAAATGGGTCAATCCAACAAAATTGGGCCAAAAGGCTTAACTCTGCTGGATGTGGGCTAGACCGAGAGCAAGTATAAACAAGAGGTGAAAACCTTGAAACGAGGTGTTGTATTGTTCATGTTTTCTTAAAATGTGAACAATACGAATGATTGTTCACGCAAATTAATTCATGTGAACAACAGCAGCTGCCTGATAATGATGAGAAAATCAACTGCCGGTGCCAACAAGTAGAGGAAACCAAAGCGGTTATTTCTATGGTGGTGACGTCGAGAATGGTGGGTTGTGGTGGCCGAAAAAAATACTAGGTGGTTGTTGCTGCTTACATTGGGGTTTGTTATTGTTGTTGGGGATCATGACAGAGCTTGTGACTGGAGGAGAAACATCCTCATAATGGTGCTCTCATAAAACTGCTGCTGGAGAAGAGAGGATCTGTTAGAACCGTGGAGAGAGAGGGAGCTGTCGGAATTGTGGAGAGAGAGGGAGCGTTAGCTGACTGTAGGAGAGAGAGAGTTGTTAGTGCTATTGTCGGCACTTCTATTGCTGCTGATAATTCTCTTGCACACCGTGAGGATGGTCTTTTATTGGAATGGTTTCGTGCCAATGATAGAGAGAGAGAGATACCATTGCTAGTGTGTGTGTGTGTGAGTGAGAGAGAGAGAGGGAGAGAGAGAGGTTCATGTCATAAGAAGCAGCCTTAAGCTATTTCTCCAAAACTTAGGTTCAACCTCGATTTTCAATGGATCCCATAATTTAAAAAATTGCGGTATAGTGTTTACCAAACGCTGATAACATCGCGTTTCCTCCACACGCATGTAGAAACTCATCGCCAAACAACATCGAAATTACCAATAAAAATACGATGTCATTATTTTTATAAAAAAATACCAATAAAATATTTTTCTTCAACATATTTGTTGCTATTTATGAACTTCCTGTTAGTAATCAAGGATGATCAGTGATGTAAATATCACATCGAAAACCTGCCGATGCTCCGTAATAGAAATTTAATTCACGAAATATTTTCCTAAAACAATCCATAAAATAACGTACTACAGAAAAAATAGAAAAAACAGTTTTTGCGCTGAAAATATATTATTTTAAAAATATGTTGAGATAATATATCTGTAAAAAACGCTAAATGAATGACATAAATATATAAAATCCAATACGGGCTCGAGAGCATTGATATTTTTAAAAAGTCATCGTGTCTGTACTTGACCCTTCACAGATATTTGCGGTACGGTCATGTGAAAATACGGGAGAAAAAAGTAAAAATTAATTAAATTAAATCTGGATTTGTGTAAATTTAGTTACTGTTTGTCACCATTTCAAAAATATTTATTATTATTATTATTATTTTTATATCATTTTTATGATATCAAAAATATTTTTTTAAAATAAAATATTATATTAATATATTTTTAAATAAAAAATATTTTAAAAAATAACTATAATTATACTTTCAAATAGAGACGTTGACAGTTACATGCGAGACATGTCCAAATTCATCAATTACTTAGCAAATATAAACATGAAAATTGGATTCGGTACAATAATTATTTAAGATAATTTGATATTTAGATATCCAAATTCACTATTTGTCAAGCAAATATAAGCTTGATGTCATCCTTTTCCGTTATAGATGTGCGTGCCTATTCAGCTAAACCGCAGGTTAGCTGTGGTTAGTCTTTTTTTTTAAATGACGGCGGTTAGGTGTGTTTAGATCATTTTAATGTGTAGATGTCAAAAATAATTTTTAAAAAATAAAAAATATATATCATTTTGATATATTTGGGCACGAAAAATACTTTAAAAAACAACCGCAACCACAACCGCGTTCCCAAAAAACCATATTTTAAAAAACAATTGCAATGATCCTATAAAATAATAAACACGTAATTACATGCAAGATATGTCCAAATTCATTAATTACTTAGCAAATATAAACATGAAAATTAGATACGGTATAAAATTATTTAAGATGATATTATTTTTAGATATCCAAATTCACTATTTGTTAAGCAAATAATTATTTTACTATTATTATTTGGCTGATTATCTTATCCTTGTGTTTTCGATGACTGTTATTGTATTGATAAATTATATTATATATTGTTTTGTGAATTAAATAATCTTAATTTCAATCATATTAATAGTCTTTAAAAAGCGTAGTTATCTATTTCATTCCGTCTAGGTAAAAACTTTTTATACTAATTAAAAAATAAGATAAAACAATATTGTTTTTATCTTGGTTTAAATTTTAATAAGTTTCAGATTTTTCAGTTAAATACCTGTCGAAACATACCGATTTCATTTCCGTTGTTCCGTTTCGGTCAAATAGTATTCTTTTAAAACAATGAATAATTTTACAATATCAATTATTTTTCTTAATTTGATTGTTAGATCGGGATAAAATTTTACGAGTCTCTTCATATATTTATATATATCATGTTAAAATTCAGAGTAATCAAAGAATATAATAACCTTGTGAGATTGATCATGATATTCTTATAATATTATATGTTCATGATTTTTTCAGAAAAAATATCTTATTATGTTTTTTAGATTAAATTGCACAGTTCTAAATATATTTTTTTGGATTTGAACTAATATTTTTAATTAATATATATATAGCAAAGCCACAAAACAACGTATCAAAAAGTTTCAAAACTAAAATACATTATTCTTATTGAAAAAATAAAACACCAACAAAAACAATATTGTCTACTTTGTTAAAAAGATCAATCATGTTAGACTCCTTTTCTTATAACAATAAAAAATTTGATAATCAGTTTTGAAAACAGCAAGATTACACCGTGTGGGTAATTATAAATATTATCTTGCAATATTTTTTTTTAAATGAAATAATATTTTTTAATTCATATTTTGTTGACATAAACATATCAAAACAATTTTAAATAAATAATAAAATAATTTAAACTTTTTTTTTAAATACAGTTGTACCGTAATGCAAACACCACTTATATACTCTATATTTTTAATTATCAACACCCCTCGTCGTGTAAGCAATTTCCTTGTATTTTGAATAATTTATTTTCAAATCACACGACATATTGTTTTTATTATTTTTCATAAAATACCCTAACAAATTGAAATTAAATCTATATAATAAATTATTTTATTAATACATGGATATACACATGAGCTGGCATACGGTATTCGGCTTTAAGTAAATTAAAACCGGAATTTAAAAAGAAAAAACTAGAAAAGGAAGTGTTTTTTCGGGGTCAAAGTCGACGACTGATAAGCAACAGTAATTCCAAAAAACCTGCCCTGTTTCATACGCTCTGTTGCTTCTCTTTTCTATTCCCAGCCCTAACCTATTCTCCTAAACTCGATTCGCCAGAAGAAGAGGAAGAGCAAAAAAATTACGGGATCGAAGATCATATGATGATACCAAGCTTGCAGCGAGAAACCCTAAAGGTAAATACTAGTCCAGTTAACAAAGGCGAAGAAGCAGAGATGGGATTGGACTGTAAAACCCCAACCGGGTTGGAACATAAAATACCTGAGACGACATGGGATTGCAAGACCCCGACTGGGGAGGAACACAAAATACCTATTCTGAACACTTGCCCTCCAGCTCCAGGTCCAAGGTGGCTCCTGGATTCTCTCTCAGAGAAAGAGAAGGCGTCGAAGATGAACTCCAGGGCCGAGCCAAAGGTAATAGTGTTACAATCTTTTAAGGCATCCAATTCCTAAGAGAAATAACGGGTCTCTGATGCGCGCTGAGGGGTTATGTTAGAACTTTGAAGTGTCCAGTTAGAGATACTGGAATATTGCAACATTCTTTTCAAAAAGATAGATACAGGGCATGATTTCTTCCGGGTTGCTAGGAGATGGTCACGAAACTTATGCTGATCAAAAGGACAAGATTGATGGGTTTCGGAATTTCACAACGAGGTAGTAATTATGCTTCGAGACACAGTTAACAGGGTTATTAGAAAATGAATTATATATTTGATTTGGATCTTTTCTCTTCTTTTTTAACTTAATGTTGTTGTTTTAACCAGCAACTTTACAAAATTTTTTTTTCAAAACCATAAGAAATTAAGAAGATCAGTAGAAGTTTCGGGCACGCGAAGCTTTGCTTGTAATGCCGTGCTTATGCGTGTGTAGATGTGGAATCCAATTACCATTGGTGTTTCTTTTGATTATTAAAATCTTTTGGGAAAGTTTGTTTTTATTCTATGAAAAACTTTTGGGAACCTGTTACGTGCCATTTTCCATCTTCTTTATGAGAATCACCACCATCTAGTCCTCTTTCCTTCGAGTTAGCTACTTTTGCTTGTACCAAGAGTAGATATTTTAAAAAATTAATTTTATAAAAAATATTTTTAACCGCGATTCATAATAAATATTTAAATATTTAATTAAAATTGTGGTTGAGTTTAAGATTAATAAAAAATAGTTTCACGTGTTTGGTTACCATATTTTTCATATTGTTGTTAACTCGTGAAATTACTTTAAAGAATATATATGTGTGTGTTTTATTTTTTAAATATTGTAGATTTAATAATTATAATAACATAATATAATTAATAATTTAAATAAATTTGATAATTTTTTTTATGAATTATTCAATATATCAATTATAATTTTATTTGTTTTCTACAAATTATTTAAGATCCCACTTTTGTTATTTGTTTTTATCAATCACACACACACACACACTCCCATCACTTCCCTTCGTTCCCCATCCTCCCTTCGCTGCTTCCCTCTTCTCCCCATCATCCCCTTCACTTCCCCAGTTGCTTTCTCTTTTCTCCCCAACACTCCCTTCGCTTCTCTCTTCTCCTAAAGTCACCCCCTTCACTCCCCTCTTCGGTTCAGTGGCCGTTTAGCGAGCAACGACACACCGAGAAAGAGCAATGAAAGTAGAATTGTTAGATTTTTTTTTGGTAAATGAAGATCTTTGCCCACTAGCTCTTATCGATTTGTTGCAATTTTTCTGTTGATATTAAGAGTTATTGTGTCATAAATGTTTCAACAGTTAAAATTTAATTTATGTCTGTTTGTGGGATGGTGGTGAGGAAATGAAAAGAAAGCAAAGGAGATAATTTTTGTTTCTTGTAAATCATGATTTGGAAGGGTTTTTTTATGGGTCCCATATCATTTGAATCAGCGTTTAGAGAATAACCAAACACCAATCAACCAACTTTTTCTCAAAACGCATGTTGAATCGCAATACTAAACACTCTCTAAATTACTTTGATTGCCGTTCAAAATACACATTAAAATAATATTTTATTTTTTGAAAATCTATTATTAACATACTATATCAAAACAATCTTAAAAACACTAAAAAAAATTATTTTTTAGCTAACAGCATTTTAACCACATTTCTTAAGCACATTCTTCTCATAGCTGGCAACCCAGTTGTTTTGGCCCCTGACAAAATAACCGACGATGTTGTATACTTACATGGTACTTGAAAACATCAGAAGTTTATAGAGGATGCATGGAGATGCAGGTGGTAATTTTATTGATTGCGGATCTTGTCCTCCTGCGGTTATATTCAATGACCAGGTTGATTCTGAATCTTGATTTTGTGGTGATGATGTAGAAAATGGAGGGTCATAAAATGATGATAGATCGGAATTTCAGTGAATTTTTGTTAATATTCTATGCTGAAAATGATCTACTTAGTCCAGCGAAGCTTTAAATGCATGAACTATGAAGCGTGTGGAGTATGATCAGTTGAAGGACCGTTTTCTTTCAACGGGAATCGAGAGATTTAGTGTTAATGAATGAGTTTCTGCTTGTTTGAGAATCAATAAAGGTTAAAGTCAGTGAACGAGGCACATAAAAAAAATAAAAACAAAAATTTTTTATGAGGGAGTTGCGTGCACTCAACTTCGATTTGAGTTTACCAATAAACCCATGAACTTGCCGACTCTGACAACTATAAGCAAAAGTGTTGCAGCAAAGACCTATAAAATGCAGAAACCATCACCAGGCATGAAGAGCAAACAGAGGTATTCAAGATACAGGGTTGTTTGTAAGATTACATTCAGGCTATCAGATGACCAACATGGTCGACTCCTTGTTTGTCAGGGGATCTGTACAGTGATGTGAATCTCTTCTTGCGTGGATGAATTTAAATTACCGAAGAGGTGCTTCATCTTTGTCATTGAATTTAGAACACCTCTGCATTTCCAAGGAGCAGTGGCTCAATTTCTTAGCCATTTGATTGTGTTTCATGAATATGAATGCATTATTAAACCTGAGCTAGTTGTGATTTTATTGGCGGAGCATTTCTAAAGCTCCAGTAATTCTGTGTAGCTCATCGTTCTAGCAGGGCCTGGAAAAATCCAGATGAGTTTTCCAGCACCATCGTGAATAACTTTCGTCAAGTCCGCAGCACAAGGCTTTCCAATAGATGATCCATCCACGTTCTACTTCAGGCTGTCGGCACTTGGAAGTAGCCAAACCAGATTCCATGCAATCAAAACAAGGGAGTCTTGTTTTCTAGTTCTGATATATTAGCTCATGGCACCAGCGCAACAAAGGAACTTAAAACTCCAAGAAGTCAATCTTTTTGGTGCTTCAGATTTCAACGCCTGGTCGAATTCTGTTGATTTTGGATATGTCCAGCATAGCTCGAAAACCTGATCCAATAAGATTTGATTCTAATTGTTTTTTAAAATAAATCAAATCAATATTTTAATATTTTTTAATCTCCATATTCATATCGATTAGTTTATTGGATGAACTTGCCGTACAATCCAGGTTTTACAGCAACTATGATACCGGATTATAAGCCACTGGAATTCCCAATGTGACCCCTGCACCATCAGAGAATGATTTGTGCTAAGTGATTTCTTCATAAAATATAAATCTTTACTTTTTAGAATGTATTCATTTTCTGTAATTTAAAAAAGAATACATGGCGCCATTAAAATAATAAATCATAGTATATTATACGGAGCTAATTGAGATATTGATTTATCAAAATAATATTATGTTAGTTTTGAAGAGTGAACGAGTCTTTAAAAATATTTTTTATTCAAAAATATATTTTAATATTTTTTTTAATATAGTATATAGGAAAATATTTAAAAATACTATTTTTTTAATTTAATATAAAAATAAAGACATTTTTTTTTTTAAAATACCAAACCGTACCATTATCGATCGCTTTTCTGACCCCTCCCTTGCCTAGCTTTCGGAAGCATAAACACAAACGCCAACGCAAAAAATGCAAGAGAGAATACCAGCTTAATTGCCGCACATTCTAATTCCCCAATTTACCCCTAACCATCATCACGATTGCCCCAGAGAACACTTCCAGGGGCAAACGAGTAACTATATTAAATACAAAAATTGTTTCGTTGTAGTTTTCGTCGATGAACAGTCTGTTTTCTTGTCTCTCCCTCTTTCCTTCTAATCAAAAGCTCGATCTACCCAACCAAAGTCTTAGAAATTAAGACCCAAATCCTCTTCCTGGAAATCGTCTCTGCGTTCCGCTCCTTCTCAATCAATAGCTAACGAGGTAACCTATTTACCATTTTCAATTCATGATCTGTAAACTGCACGCGCTTTGTTTTTTGTTGATTTTTCTCAGATTTTATGGAGGGGTGTTACAGTAATTTTGTGATATTTTTGACTGATTGAGTATTGTTTAATGGCTTTGGTTGTGATTAATTGCTAGATAGGAAGCTGAATTAGTTTTTCCTTTTTGTTTGGTTGATGAGAAAATTGAAGAAAACGAGAGATAAATTTGGATTCAATGCAATGTTTTTTCTGTTCTTTAGGTTCATCTGAAATGAAATTTCCAGCTTAGAACTTACTCAAAACAAAAATCAGCTTACTTAAGTTAAATCTTTCCGGCACACTTATTATTCTGCTCCCCATTCGATGATTATCAAGTTTTGGTCAGGTTTCTAAAACATTTACAGCTTAATTATCAGTTTTCTTGAAATTTTAACTTATGATGATGGTTAAATATGATATGGATAATGTGAAGCAGATGAAACAGAGCAGAGATGGAATCTGGAGTGATAGAAATTCAAAATCTTCGTCAGTTGCCTCCGCTCCCCTCATTCTCGATATAGATGATTTTAAGGTAATGAACAGATAGTGGATTTTTTACGAGGAAAACCCGGTATCATATTTCATTTAGGATCTTTTTTTTTACTTAATTTTAAATTATAGTCCAAATTCATTTTGTAGGGTGATTTTTCATTTGACGCGTTATTTGGCAACCTGGTAAATGGTCTGCTCCCATCTTTTCAAGATGAAGAAGCAGATTCAGCTGAAGGTAATATAGGTGGGAGTGATATGTTAGCAAATGGGCATGCAAGAGCCCCATCCGATGCAGCAAGATTGGCGCAAGGATTGTCTTCTCCCTTATTTCCTGAAGTGGATAGTCTTTTGTCTCTGTTCAGGGATTCTTGTAGGGAGTTGATAGACCTCCGAAAACAGGTAGATTGTTGGGAGTATGCAATAAAATTTCTGAGGTCATAATTATTCTTTTTCCCTGCTGACATTTTGTTTTTGGATTAAAGATTGATGGAAAGCTCTACAATCTCAAGAAGGAGGTTTCTGTCCAAGATTCTAAGCACCGTAAAACACTTGCTGAGGTGAGTTTTTGGGCACTTGTGTTTTGAATCATTGTAAAAACTATACTGGAGAAGAGGTATCAATAAATAAAAGAACTGATATTTGTATTTTCGAAGTAAAATACAAAAGCTTCTGTATTTTTTTTATCCTAGATTAGATATCTACAGCAGACACACGCCCACTCGTGTACATGTGTATGTGAGTTAAGTCCATTTCCTTTAGTTCAGTGCCATTATATAGTAATTTCTTGCCATTTTATTTTTAGTGGTTAATATCATATAATTGATTAGATTATAAGTAAAGCAGAATAGAAGTTGGACTATCAAAAGAATGTATTCTTTTTGAAATAAAAAAGAAACAGAAAGTAAAGTAAAGTTGAGAGGTTCATGCAATATGCAGAATCCAGAAATTTGAGAATGAAAGGTGTGTGGTTTCTTTCATTTTTGGCAAGAGGTTTTTAGTTCTTAAGGGGAATGTGGTTGGTTTGGCTCCTCTAAGATACAATCACTTTGTTTTCTCCATTCCGTTTCCGAGATCCATCTAACATAGTTTCCATTTGTTATGTATTTTGTCTTTTCAGCTGGAACAGGGCGTAGATGGCTTGTTTGATAGTTTCGCTAGGCTTGACTCACGTATTTCAAGTGTTGGACAGACTGCTGCCAAAATAGGAGACCATTTGCAGGTAAAAGTTTTCCTATCCTCAACTATAATTTGCTATGCCTTCAGTTGTATATTTATTTGACCCCTTTTATTATGATCTTGTCAGAGTGCAGATGCTCAAAGGGAAACAGCTAGTCAAACAATAGAACTCATAAAGGTACTGTCTGTCAACTTATTTTTATGCTTTACTTAGCTCAAAATGCGTTAACACCTTGTTTACATAATTTTTGCAGTACATGATGGAATTCAATGGCAGCCCTGGTGATTTAATGGAACTTTCACCTCTGTTTTCAGATGACAGCCGTGTTTCTGAGGCTGCTTCAATTGCACAGAAATTACGTAAGATGACATTATGTTCTCACAAAGCTCAGAAATTGCATAATTTTGCCTCAAGTCCTTGTTATGCTGCATGAGCCTTTTGCACGAACTTAATTGTTTTTTTATATCGGTCCTGCATTCTTGTTTTTTCTTTGAGTCAGTAGCGAGTATCCTTGCAGCTTAACCATAGCTTTCAGTCTCCTTTAATTAGTCTTCTGTACTCAGTCCTATTCATATCTCTATACATTGAATCATTTAAATCCACTGCCACCCCCGGCCCCCGGTATTTTTTTTGTATTAGTAAATACTTATCCTTTCCATCAGACTTGATTACTAGAAGTTTTATTCATCTATATTTTCACTGATAACTTCTCTTAAAGTATTCCTGGTATGCTGGTTGGATCTATTTTGAAATACAAAATTTTTAGTAGATTTGGGACGCTTTTCCATAAATTAAGGAAAATGAATATGACCCATTCTTTTGGATAATAGGAAGGCATTAGAATGCTGAATTCACAGTGAAATTTGTTTTGAACTGTGTGATTTATTTAAATAAGCACAAGGAGAACAGACAAATAATTTGTGTATTGCGAAATTCTTCAATAACAAAGAATCTGTTTAAAGATTTATGCAAAAGCTTTTGTTTGCTTTTCACGGCCATGTGAAGTTTTTGTTACTTGTGTTTTTAGGGTCATTTGCCGAGGAAGATCTTGGAAGACAAGGCTTATCTGTAACATCTGTTATGGGAAATGCAACTGCGAGCAGAGGATTAGAAGTTGCAGTTGCTAATCTTCAGGATTACTGCAATGGTACGGGTTCAGCTTATTGTTGTTTTATTGATATTACTGCCACAGGAAAGTACATATATGGTGTATGAAACAATACAATGATTTAGTGGGTAGTGAAAAATAGCAACAAACTTGGTCCAAATAACAAACTATTGGGTTTAATAATTATTGATAGTTATACCATATATGCTCAAACATCATCAGGTTTACAGATACCCATTTCCATATGACCTAATCTCCTAATATTTGTGTTAATTTCCATCATAATGATGAATCTTAGGGTGATTTCTTTCCACATAGCTTGTAGTATGCGGGCAAAGATTGGTTGCAATTTAGTAGTGAGTCTTGGGTGATCCTGAGGACAGTAGAAGAAGCAGTGTTGGATTCTTCTGGGGTTTTATGTGGGAGAAAGATTTTAGTTTGTTATGGAGATGTGCTATATGTGCATTTTGATGGAGAGGGATGCAAGGTTTTTCTCTCATCGCTTCTCAGAGAGTTGGTTTTTGTGGAATATAGGATAGTCTTCTGGGCTTTGAATTGTCATGTCAGCAGGAGTCTTTAGAGGCACTTCCCAGTACCTGGATTGGAGTGCTTTATTATTTTGGTTTAGATGGTTGTTCTATTTTCCTTTTCAAAAGATGTTTTGTTCTACAATTTTTACCATGCAATTCCTTCTAATAATACTCTCCTTTTATCCCAAAAAAAACTCATTTCCATATTGGCAAAGCAGGATATGCAGATCATGATTCTTAGAAGGAAAATCTTACTGGCTTTTATGCACCTCCTTTGAATCCAAATTTTGAATTTTGGGTTTCAAAGGATATTTTGATGAAAGCAACTATCATCATGCATTCGTTATCTAGAGATTTCCTTGTTCAGAAGTTTTTGATCCTGTTGTATTTATTAGTCTGCTGATGTGGTCATGGAAGGTCCTAGCCCATCCCCCCCCCCCCCAAAAAAAAAAAAAAGAAAAAAAGAAAAAAAAAAGATAACAATAATACCAACATAAGTGAATAATTATAGTTCATGATTGGTGGATTTATTTCTTTTGTTTATCATAACGTTGCAGTGATGATTTTTTCCTCTTACTATTTTTCATGCAGAACTGGAGAATAGATTGTTGGCTCGGTTTGATGCAGCATCGCAGAAAAGAGAATTATCTACCATGGCAGAATGTGCTAAAATTTTATCTCAGGTGATTTTTTTTTTATATCATGTGATTGAACAGGATACTTTTGTTGCCAAATACCCTAACTGGGAATCACCTAAACATGGCTGCATTATATTGGATGTGGGGAGTCCTTTTGTTTACCATATGGGGTTGGACTGATTGATTTGATATATAATCTTTCCTACTTTCCTCTTTGAACTGAATCTTCTAGTCCAACATACAGCAGAAAAAGTGATGATTGGAAAATAAGCAGAAAAGTCCTCCAGACTTGCAGGAATTGGTCCAGAATGCCAACAAATTTGTTATTCCTTTCTGCCGTTTTTGGTGAAAAATGGGAGGGAGATTGTTTAAGCCATAAATTTTAGTTATTTTTGTTTCCTTTCAATACTTTTTCATCCTTGTTTGAAGTAAAATGGATCATCCATTTATAAAGGGATCTAGCAAATCTGTTGAAAGGTTTTCTTTTTCCTGTTTAACTCTCGGGTTTCCTTTTGCATTGCAGTTCAACAGGGGCACAAGTGCCATGCAACATTACGTGGCAACACGTCCAATGTTCATTGATGTGGAAGTCATGAATGCAGACACTAGATTGGTTCTTGGTGATCAGGGTTCTCATGCTAGTCCAAGCAATGTTGCTCGCGGACTTTCTTCCTTGTTCAAAGAAATTACAGGTTTGGAAAATAGCCATTTATCTCAAGCAAGGACCACATTCTTCCAAGGATTGTTAAAAATCTTCAACTCTATCCTGCAGACACCGTCCGTAAAGAAGCAGCTACTATCATGGCAGTATTCCCTTCTCCTAGTGATGTCATGTCAATTTTAGTTCAGGTATCTGGGCAGGATATTTTATTTATTATACCTCATGTTTTACGTTGTCTTAAATTGCACAAGGCATATGATATTTTTTTGTTGTGAACTCATATTTTTGATTCCATATACGTGCAGAGAGTTTTAGAGCAGCGAGTTACAGCTCTTTTGGATAAATTGTTAGTGAAACCATCTCTTGTGAATTTACCTCCCATGGAAGAAGGTGGACTTTTATTGGTATGTAGAATTGCTTGGTCCCACCTGTTTATAGCACCTTAGTTTCAGTCTGAAGCAACAATCAGATCTTGACTTTTTTATGTTTGACTTGAGGCTTCAGTATCTTAGAATGCTAGCAGTGGCATATGAGAAGACTCAGGAACTGGCTAGAGATCTACAAGCCGTGGGATGTGGTGACTTAGATGTTGAGGGTAATTAATTAACTTTCCTGATTCTTGGTGTTTTTGTGAATATTAGCGTGTAATAATCAGCAATATGGAAGTGTAGAACATCATTAGTTGATGAAGAAAGCTTGTCTTTCTCCATAATGATTATCGTGGAACTGATTCTGCTAATGATGTCATTTTGCAATGGGTAGTCTTTGCTCTATGTGATCCTGGCTAATACCAGTGTAGTGGGATCATTCCTACCACCGCATCCTCCACACTCCTGCCCAACCAAAATGAAAAAAGAAAAAGAAAAACAGAGAGTCATGTTGGATGATTCCTGGTGACTTATTCCCAGTTCTTTGGGAGCTGAGTTGTTGGTTCTGGCTCTGCTTACTTAAAATATATGTCCATCCTATAAAAACTTCAACTAGCATTACTTTCAACAATCATAGCATTAGCTCTTCTAAGTAATGTATGACAAACTCTGGAAATTTTAGTTTTTTCTGCCTTCTACTGTAGAATACGTGTTTGAATGGTGTAGAGATGAGTAAATATAAATTGGTGACCTTCTATGAGAAGTTTGGGCATTGTTTTAATGAACTTGTGGATTTCTTCAATTCAGGAACTTCCTCTTTTCTTGGTAGCAGAGATTGCCACTGAGATTCTATGTTACTGCAAATCATAGTTCACAACATCACTGATTTCCCGTATAAAAGTGTTAACATGATTTGCTAAATGTGTATATCAACCAATATTTGTAACACTTGTCCAACATCTTGCAGAATTTTGCCTTTTATTTCTCTGTCTTAGTGACTTTCTTTGATGATACAGGCCTCACGGAGTCTCTGTTCTCTTCCCACAAGGATGAATATCCTGAGCATGAGCAGGCTTCTCTTAGACAGCTATATCAAGCAAAGGTTTGTGTGATATATATACATATCAAATTTCCAGAACACATTTTTCTTTGGTGACAATAGACTGTACCATGATACACAGATGGAAGAACTGCGTGCTGAGAGCGACCACCTTTCTGAATCAACTGGGACTATTGGGCGCTCAAAAGGGGCTTCTGTAGCATCTTCCCACCAGCAGATATCTGTTACTGTTGTGACAGAATTTGCACGGTGGAATGAGGAAGCAATATCAAGATGCACTTTGTTTTCATCTCTGGTAATATTCAATTCTGTGATGAAATATACCTTGTCTATTACTGAGAGCTCTTGTATAGCTGTACTATACATGGGATTTATGTAAAAGGTTTGAGTACTCCTTTTAAGTTATCAAAAGGGTATTTAAGCAGTAGCCATCTCTATTTTTGAGCGATTAAATGTTCCTTTTTGGTCAAGTAATCTGGAAATCCTGTGCCCTTGTTCAAAATGCTCTTTCCTTTAGATAACCTTTTTCTTTCTTTCCTTTGGTAAAGTAAGGTTAACAAGCATTCATGAAATTATAGCTATATTGGCAGATGTATAGAGTCATGCAAGGCTAATTTGATTAATTGTCCTGGTGCATGGATAAGATTGTCAATTTGTCCTTTGTTTTATCTTTTTATGGACATGTGACGGTAAATGATTAAAATGTATAATTGCAGATGACTTTTGAAATAGTGTCTTCAGTTGTGGAATGTCTTTACCACCTTCAGTTTTGGATTGTCTAGGCCTACTTGTGGGTGTTAAGGCTTCCATCCACTTATAGTTTGTTATGTTTTATGTTATCTGGCCCCGTGTCTAAGACAATGAATCAAATAACACATAATCAAAAGGATGGATTGTTAAAATTTAGAAGAATTATACATATTTTAAACAGAATGTTGAGTTAGAAAAAAAGAAATGAAATGAGGATTACGTGGTCTGATGGAACTTTTTATTTCTATTGTTCACTCTGAAAAAGAAGCAAAAATGCCATAATATGCAGTAAAAGAGGGCTTAAATATGAATGTGTTACTTTTCTTTACTTATAAAAGCTACAAGCATTTCACTGGTATTTTATTGATTGTTTCCAAACATGCTTTTCTGCAGCCTGCTATGCTTGCAGCCAATGTGAAAGCAGTGTTCACTTGCTTGCTAGATCAAGTAAGTTGCTTACTAAACCCAGTTCTTTGTTAATTTATGCCATGGTTAGCTCAGGTTTTGATTTTCAACAATAAAATGCAGGTAGGGCAATATATAACGGAAGGTCTTGAACGGGCCAGAGATGGCCTCACTGAAGCTGCAGCTTTAAGGGAACGGTATGTGCTGGGAACAAGTGTTAGTAGAAGAGTGGCTGCTGCAGCTGCCTCTGCTGTAAGTGCCTGATCATATGCCTTTACTTGCTCCATCATTACCCCTTCCTTATGAGATATACCTATCATGTAGTTTTGTATAGAAGTGATGTACATGAACTCAGAATAGTGTGCTTAATTGAGATTGATGTTGAGATGCAGGCAGAAGCTGCTGCAGCTGCTGGTGAGAGCAGTTTCAGATCTTTCATGGTTGCCGTACAGCGTTGTGGAAGTAGTGTGGCTATAGTACAGCAAGTATGTTGGACTGCATTGACACTAATTTTTTTTGTTAAATTGGCAAAAGGAGAATCCTGTGATATATAGAGAACTTAAAATAGCTTCAACTTTTATCTTCAGTATTTTGCAAATACCATATCCCGCCTCTTACTACCCGTGGATGGTGCACATGCTGCTTCATGTGAAGAAATGGCAACAGCTATGTCCAGTGCAGAGGCTGCAGCTTATAAGGGGCTTCAACAATGCATTGAAACTGTTATGGCTGAGGTTTGTTCTTGACCCCTAGTCTTTTTCTTTAGCAATGTATGGATTCTGATGGAAACTTGCAGGTCTTTAATTCTTCGCCACTTGTATTTGTTGGATTAAGGCTTTGTTCTATTTTCAGTAGTCATAATTTTATATCCAGAGAGAAATGCACTCGATCTACTCATCAATATGCTTTCATCCTCCCATGTGGTTTTAATCTGTTCCCCGCTCATTTTTTAAGCTCTCATTATTGTAATTTTCTCTGGGAAACTCCCACACAGGTAGAGCGATTGCTATCAGCTGAACAAAGGGCAGCAGATTATCGGTCACCTGATGATGGAATGGCACCTGATCATCGTCCAACAAATGCCTGCACAAGGTAAATTCAGTTTGATATACTTGGGACTTGTGTTTTGAACTAAAAGCATGTTTATTGGGTTTCTGAGAAATAAGTGATATGAAGTCAATCCATTTTGGGAGTTTGAACATTGGCCATTTTCTTTCAGCAAGTTATCTGATTTCATTGCTCAAAAGATTTGTTTTTTTGGATTCTTAGAAATTTATTTATTTGTGTTTGATGGTCACATTTGGTGAGTAGGTTTCTGTGTTAGCGTCTACTATTTTAATTCCCCAAGGTCACAAGCCTCAAACCAAGTTCAGTCATACACCTACTAATATTATGAATCTATGACAGTCGAATCATTTCATTTCTGTCCTGTTTCTGCTTCAAGTAGTGTATATCTAATCAAAAAAATACATTAGCTCAGTCATTATTGATAGTAGCTGCTTTATTTCTCTTGACCAGGGTTGTGGCATATCTTTCACGTGTGCTCGAGGCTGCATTCACTGCATTGGAAGGTCTTAACAAACAAGCATTCCTGACTGAATTGGTCAGTCTGTCTCTGGATACTTTTGACTCAACTGTTTGCAATTTTTGCCAATTTGCCCTTCATTTATCAGTCATGACTGCTCATGCATCTGCAAATAAAAGTTTGATGTGCGCTGGTGAAGAAAGAATAACGTGTGTGCTTTTATGTTGTCTCTTTATTTTTTCTGACACAAGAGTGTCTCAGTGCATTGGAGGAGATAATTGCTTTAACAAGACTGTTTTGAGCATCTTTGCCAGTATTATTGCTTCAGTGATTTTGTTCTCACTGTTCTTTTCCTTTTCTAGTACAAGTAACAGTCATTGCCTCTGAGCTTTACGTGAAAATAGGTGTACATTTATATTCAAAATATTAGGTGGACTCTTTCAGCTCTTTGAGGACACTGCTTTGGCAAGTCTATAATTGATGAACTGTTTTTAAACAAATCATAATCCTATCAGACCAATGAACATTCCCATGATTACAACCAGTGCCATTTCCAACACATGACTCAAAACTGAAAAGCTTATCCAGTACACCATCATTCTTGGCATTTGGATCAAATTTGACATCTTCCCTCCCATTCTAGAAGCATTCCTGGAATATACTGTGACCAGGGAGATCATTATGATTTCCAGAAATATGACTGAGACACTTGCAATTTCACTTAATGCAGTGGTAAACTGACATAGTCTGTGCTCTTGCTTGGGGAAGGGAGAGTGGGGGGTAGCAATTTACATGCATATGCCTTTTATCTCTTTTCAATTTATACTTAATTGAAGGGAACATTTTAGTATTTTGAAGAAAGAGTGCTTACTGTGAAACTTAACACTTAACTTGGACACATTTATTATTTCAGGGAATTCGCTTGCACAAGGGGCTTCTTAATCATTGGCAGAAGTTCACTTTTAATCCCAGGTAACCTGCCTTGCTCAGATGCTTCATGCATTAAATTACCTAACATTTATACTCAGCAGTTTGGTGAAACTTTGGCTGGCATTTAAGTTATGGTTGGTGTTATTTGTAAAGAGAAGCGTGTTTCAAATGGTGACTGCATGTGACAGCATTGGTTGGAATTCCTTGCAGTCCATTCAGAATTTGTGAGTTTCTTATCTAAGAAAGAAATGTCGAGATCTTTGAAGAAAGCATTTTAACCTTTCATGACATGTGATAGCATCCGAAAAGGGGGAAATGCTGGATCTGAAATTTATGTTGTCTTCACTTGGTTTTGGAGCTTTCTCATGAGCATAGAAGTTGACCATAATTCATGATTTGGTTTCCCCTGCATTTGGGGATTATGCTTTGGTGGTTGAGAGTTTGCAGTGACCCATGCTCTAGTGGGATTTTGGAAGTTGAATTGATTCTTCTAGATGCTCGATATGTGCTTTTTGGTTTGAATACCCCAGTTTAATTACTTCAATAATTAAGCTTTGTTGATTCTCTTCCAAAGTTGATTAACCTATCTAATGAGTAAACTGAGCACTAATCTAGTGATTTCTGTTTGGATTTATCGTAGTTTCTGAGTTTGAATATTTGTTGTGTTTGGCACCAAGTTGTTTTACACGATTGTTTTTATTTTTGGTTCTCCTCTGCAGTGGAGGATTGCGGTTGAAACGTGATATAACTGAGTATGGAGAATTTGTGCGTAGTTTTAATGCTCCTTCTGTTGATGAGAAGTTTGAGTTGCTGGGCATGTAAGTTGCAAGACATTGACAAGATTTCAGTACTGATATAGAATTCCTTATCTCATTTTACTGAGGGAATTTTTTGTCTCCAGTATGGCCAATGTCTTCATTGTTGCTCCTGAAAGTCTTTCCACTTTGTTTGAGGGTACCCCCAGTATACGCAAAGATGCACAGAGGTATCATGTTTATTTTTATAGAATTGATTTGGATTGCTTTGAAGTTAGTATTGGTAGTCTGATACAGTGGATGCAATATTTAACACAACTAGAAGTAGGTTTTAATTTTAAACTAGTTGACTTGGCTACATAAATCTTTTCCTTTCTTCTCTTCATGAAGCAAAGATTTTTTCTCCTACATTTGCACTCTTTAGGATTGCATGGAACATCAAGTGTTTGTGTTTTTAAAGAATTATGAATTTATATCCCACACTATGGATCAGAGATATCTCAAAACCTTTTTAGCTTCAGTAAAAACTCCAGGGTTAAAGCTCTTTGTCTTATCATTTAGGGATTTTCTTTATTGTGGATCCGCCCCTTCTTTCTGGTTTTTCTTTTTTATTTCTCTGATAAATGAACTTTGATTGCCTGCCAATTCAGGTTTATTCAGCTTAGAGAGGACTACAAGAGTGCTAAACTCGCATCCAGACTTAGTTCCTTGTGGACAAGCTCTGGTTAATTATCTGATGCATATATTATTTTCCATATTTCTTGGATGTCTTGCATGAAATGGTGGATACTTCGCATGGAGCACTTTTTCTGGTGGGCAACTGTCATCCCCAACTGGATTGCTCGGGTGGCTCCGAGACCAAATTGTTGAGCTGTTTGGAAATTAACTTTAGTCCCCCATATCTATTCAGCTCAGCCTGGTCAGGAATCCGGTACTGCAGAGTTTTCTTTGAATTTTTTCCTTTTCCATTTTTCTTGTATATTTTATCAACATGTTGGTAAGATGCGGGTCGAGTTTTTATTTTCAACTGTCATTTGACGTATTAGATTCACAGTTTTGCTTTGATGATTCAGATAAGGATTGTGCTGTCCGTTGTATCCTTGTAAATGACACTCTTCGGGATGAAATGACACTTTAGGGGTGATTTTTTATATATATATTTTTGAGTCGATCGTAATCTTATTTTTTTGGGAAAATACTCTGCATGTCTGTTTTCCTAGTTCTAAATCAGTTTCAAGTCCAAGAGATTTTTAAAATAACTGCAAACTATAATATCAAATAGTTAATAGGACTCCAAGACGGGCAGCAGGTCGTGTAATTCGGTTTTGACATTACGGCTGATTTTTGTAATGGTAGAATCCCAGCTTAATAAGTTTTTCGGATCTTAGAGTACTCGTTCCATTTCGAAGTTCCAAGTGGCCTACATACAAGAAGACCACCGTGACATCTACTGTAATTGCCAATTTCAGCTTTTGTTTTGTGCATATGGAATGTCTCGCCACAAGAAAGGCCACGATAGCCTTCAGCGATGGGGGCGGCACAAATGAAGGCTCTAATTGTTTGCAAGCACGACTTCTAACTTCACCGCCTCGTTCATGAATGGCACACAAATGGGAAGAAAAGTGTAGGTAGCGATTGCGACACCTGGCACTGCCTCGATGTGTGGTGACGAGGTGCTTATATTTTTTCTAGTGTGACGCATACCTCCCACTATAAAGTGCTCCCTCTATCGGTTTATCTTATGGTAACGGATAGAAAGAGAGAGGAGATTGATTGATGAAGTACGTTCAGTGGGTGGTTAAGTTGCTCATGGATGGTTATCTTCTTTGATAGCAAAGGCATCTATCTATTTCTGTGATGGTTGTTTATTAATATTGTTTTCAAAAATATTTTTTTTATTCAAAAATATATTAAAATATTATTTTTTTATTTTTTAAATATTTTTTTTATCGGCAGATGAAAATAATTTAAAAGTACTAAAAAAATAAATTTAAAATATTTTTTTAATTTAATTTAAAAACGTTTTCCTCGTAACATTTCCTTCGTGACAAATTGACAGATCACTTCCCCCTCTGAAAAAAAAAAAAAATCAAAGATGTGCTAAGACCCCACAAATCACTGCTGTATCGCCGTGGCCAATCAACTGTGCTCCATCAAAAACTCTTTTCATGTCTCCATCTCCTCATACGCCCATCTAATCTCCAAGTAACCAAGGAAGTATTTCTGAAATCTAAAGTCTTGTTCGATCTCAATGTCTAACTACACACGTAGACTTGAAGAGGCATTTTTAAGCGTAAATGTTTGACCAAGCAAACGGGGACTCTGCTAAAGCCCCAAAGCATGCTTCTTCCTATACTGGATGGGATAACGAATAAAAAAGGTATTATCAAAACTCATTCTCCACCGAAGTCTCATGGCAAGTGCTTCCCAACGATGTCAATATCACATAATAAATGGAAAAGTGTACAGAGGAAAAAGGGAGTGCCAATGCCGGTTTTTGTCATGGATAGTGGTGGTGGACCAATTCTGAAATGCTTTCTCTCTTCAACAGTACCATCATTACCACTTGATTTTGTCTACCCCCCCCCCCCCCGGTTATAGGTTTGGAGATTTCAAGGACCCGTCACACTTAGATGGATTTGGCCTTGCTGGTTTCGCACCCATATGGAAACTGAAAAGAACATCTGGGTCACTGATTGGCAATGAAGGAGCTCGCACCGTATAAACTAGGAAGGCGCCGGAGACATGGTTGTATTTTGTTATGGAAATATCTGTGTGGATTCTTTTACCACGCACGTTCCTGTACACACAAGATTTACGCAATTAAAGATATAATATTGAGCCTAAGAAATTAATAGTTAGATTAATAGATCCATCGTCGTATATAAACACATTTGTAGACAAGATCGGCGTTGTGAACTCGCCCCCACTCATATCACTCGTGAGTCGGGTCTATTTAAAGTCTTAAACATGTCTATCCCTCATGGAAGTATTTTGCAAGGTGTACATAGTTGCTTGACATCAAAGTCTGGGATCTGCATGGACTTTACTTGCATATGGACGTGCACGCAAAAAAGAGTTGTGTGATAGAAAAAGCTACTCTCTCTATATTGGGCTGTACAAAACATATGAACTCTGAATAAATCGAGGTTGAAAATTGTCGAATAAAATTAAGTTCTCATTTTAATAAGGAAAAGGTCGAGTATCACTATCCCCTTTTCTCAACGAGAATTTCTCTCTCTAATTCTCGTGTCATCTTCCCTGGTTCATTAGGAACTAGAAAACAACAGAATCGAAAGGGATTGGGGGGGGACTTTATATGCAAACGAAAATAACCATGACAAAAGTGCTGGGAGTAAACTATAGTTTAATGGGTCTTTCTGATAGGTAATGGATAATATTTGCTATATGCTGGTTTTGTTGGTGAGATTGAGAACATGTTTGGACGGTGGAGTTGCCGAAGAGACAGTGGAGAGGCAAAGATACATTACGCAGCATGTGACGCTTCTTTCTTGGGTTGCTGGGTATTGTATTTTAGAAGTTATTTAAACAAATATATTATTTTAATATATTTCTAAAAAAATAATAATTTCAAAAACAATTCGAACCATAAATGTTCTGCTTCCTTTGGATCGGGGGATTCATCTCTTACGTGTCGTCATTAGATACGGATTCGACTACCAACGAGAATTTGAACTGTATTTACCTCGAAGGAGGAGGAGCAGCCCCTTGCTGCTATGACCAACCCATGGTGGTATCACTTCATTTTTATTGACCATTCAATTGACTTATTGAAAGTCTGACCAATCGCCAGGCAATCATCAAGCCCACTTGATGAGATCACATATAGTTTGGTCAAAACATATGAATTATTATGATGTGAATCGGGTCGATTCTTCTCCTCGACCCATGAAGTCATGGGCCCCACACGCTTGCAATTCAATGCCCTCGTGCCACCCACGTCTTTAGGATTCAAAATGTCTCATCCCCCCATTGTACGTCATTAAAACCCCTCTCATCGCGTCATATGCCGTCACAAGAAAAAAAATACAAAAAACAAATACAGATCCATGTGAGTAAGATTTTAACATTTTCCTTTTACATTGTAGTGACCACGAGAGTTTTTTTTTCTGATTTTACAAATACAAAATAATAAATAAAAATATGAACCATTTATTGATGGAATCCAGCGGTAACTTCGACATTATTATTTTTTTAGAAAAGAGAAACTTAATTTCAATTTAGGTCGAGGCGAATCCAAATTATCTTCCCTGGATTTTTATTGTTCTAATTTGATCTAGATACAAGAAAATTTTATTCCTTAAAAATTATATTTTATAAATTCAGATGAACGAATAAAATCTTGATTATTCTAAATTTTTTATAAAAAATACATACTCCAACTCAAATTCAATACCTGCTATACAGATCACAAGTTATCTTTCATTATACCATAATTTTTCCCTAAAATTTCAATAAATTATTTAAAGTAAAAGATAAAAGAAAAATATTTAGTTTTGAAATTTTAAGATTCAACCGAATAGATTTTTTAAAAATATTTTAAAATAATTTAGTAAATTCAAGTCTTTTGCTAAAAAAATAATGACGTCACGTGCATTATTTATATTTATTTTTTAAATTATTGTTTTTCAATCACGATTTACAATAAAAATAATAACTAGAGAAGCTGAAAATATCAAAATTAGATTGCCTGATGCTCAAAGAAAAACAACTGCTAAGCTTTTATATATCTCTATGACGGTGTAACCATCCACTAATAGAGTAACAGATACTTAATGAGGTTCGTTGACTTTGACACTAAAATATCACGTGTGCTTGACCCGTGATATTTATTTATCGACGAGCCCCGTGGTTTAAACTTTATCTTTGCATATAATTTCCAGCTTGGCATATATTATTTTATTTATTTATATTTTTAATTATGAATGATTTACGCATCTAATTACGCATCATTGCAATTAGAAGATTTTATCTCATTAAATTATTTGAAAACACATTCAATAAAATGTCACTTTGGATGGGATGACCAAGAGAAGTAGCCTGACCTGTCCCTGCCCTAAAAAAGGGATAGAATATTATCTTGTGAAAAAAAAAAAGACTAATAAGGTTATTTAAATTTTGTATTTTAAAAATAATTAATTTTTTTTTTAATTTAAATTAAAAAAATTAATATTTTTAAAATTATTTTCATGTGATATTATCAAAAATATTTTTAAAAAATAAATTTTAAATAATAAATATTTTAAAAAACAATTCCAACCGTAACCTTAAACGTGATTTAAACCGTGCTTTTATTATCTAATCTCGAAAGAAATATGGCTCGAAGATTTTTTATTTCAGATAAAATAATTTCCCTACTCAACTGGCAGCACTTTTTTTACCACCTGGCCACGTATACCAATCTCTTGATTTTAGAATATAAATTGTTTTATTTTTCACAAAATTACTTTTTTATGTTAATTTTATTTCTACAATTACACGCAACGTGGCTAAGAAGTTGACCAACCACGTGGTGATATAAGAAAACATTTTTTTATCCATGAGAAAGAACGAGTTAATCGTAAAAAAAATTGAAATTTGACTCTAAAATCTCTGGTAACAATCTTGTAGTTGTTTTATATAATCGTTTAATTACTTAATTATAAAGCGAGGATTAGTGTGTGTGAACAAATCCTGACCGCCAGATCCTGTATCATAGGATTCGTTGGAAAGGGAAAGCTCGGTACGCTTTGAAGCACGAGGCACCGGTAACGGCTATGAGTTTTCCGCAAAAGTCGTGGGCCCAGGAAAATCTGCTATCTGTCAACCCGCCCGAGATTAAACACCGTCGGTGTATATATTTTTCCCTTTTCTCATTGGTGGCTACTTCCAGTTATACTGTGTTGGAGTGAATGAATGACATTAGAGTTATTATCGGTATATTTTAAAAGTATTTTTTTTTTAAATAATGTTTTTATATTATTTTTATATATATATATATATTAATATTTTAACATGTTGATGTCAAAAATAATTTTTAAAATTAAAAAAAAATTATTTTAATATATTTTTAAATAAAAAATATTTTTAAAAATAAATACGTAAACACACAAATAGAATCTGGCAGTGGAAATGCACACACATTTTCGTGTGTTTCAGAAGCAAGCAGCTTTGCACTAGCGAAGGAATCTTGAAAGAAACTACAGCCACAGATCGTGGGCAGGCATCTGTGCAATAAATTGATGGGTTTTTTTTTTTTTTTTTTTGAAAATACAGTTGAAATTATTATTTTTAAAATTATTTCATGTACTGTGCTAAAAGTATTTTAGTGAAGTGGACATTGTTTCAGGACACAATATTCTGAGAATAAAAGGTAGCAAAGTCTCTTCATTTAAATAGAATATATTAGTATTAGAAAATACTATTTTTATAAAAATAAATAAAGGAAGATTCACGTACACTAAGATCACGAATAAAAATCTATAATACCATACTTGGATCAAGATGACATAACGAGTTATTAAAATAATTATTAAATAATGATAGGTATAGTTTTTATTAACTGGAAGGACGAGTTTAAAGTCAATACGAGTATTTTTTTTTAATTTAAAAAAACTCTATTTTTAAAAACCATATTTTATAATCCGAGTTTTATAGACTCGGGTAAATAAGTAAAATCTTAATTATTTAATTAATATGAGTGTCGCTCCATAATAAAATATTAAATAAAGATTAATAAATAAAGATTACGCAGCCACAAGGGTGATTTGGAGGCTCTTTCAGGTGTTTCGTGGATGTTTTTTAGTGTCTGTTTGACTGAGTGGTTGTAACAATGTTTTAGCAAAATTTGAAAAAAAAATTTCATTTTAAATGAATTTTTTTTGGTGTTTTTAAATCATTTTGATGTGTTAATGTCAAAAATAATTTTTAAAAAATAAAAAAAATATCATTTTGATGTATTTCTAAACAAAAAACACTTTAAAAAACAACCACACTCCCAAACACCCCTTAATTTATTTATTTAGTAAAATCCTCTGGATTTTGTCAAATAACAGTAGTGGGAATAGTTTTCAGGAATCATTATCTATTTGATTTTTATTTTCTTTATTTTTAATCAAGTTCGAACCTAGTCACTGTATTCAATGCTATTTACAATACTGCCACTGATTTAAACTGAAGACAATATTAATAATAAAGACTAAAACCAAGTCTCTTAAAAGGACAATGTCATCTCATCTTACACTAAAAGAACATAGTTGTTTTTAATCACGGTCATAGCACGATACTTTAAACACTGTAAGAAAAATAATATTGTGACAAACAACATTAATTTGGGTGTTTATGAGTATAATAACGTTTTTTTTTATATATTTCATATTAATTTATATTTTTTTAGTATTTTTAAATAATTAAAAAAATGTTTAAAGTAAATAATACTTTTAAAAAATACCATAAAAGACACTGACAATCACAGATAAAATTTGTTAATTATAGGAAGAAAAGAAAAGGGAGCCCACAGCATTTCTTTTAAAGGGAAAAGTAAATTCCTCAACGAAGGGATGAGAGAAACATAAACTGGAGCACTAACCCAATGACTGGCTTCCGATTTATTTTCTAATTTGTCGGTAATTCACAGACCTCCAGTTAAATGGACAACCGTGTGGACTTTGCAGCACTTATTAAAAGGCACAGCCACTAAAGCAAAAACCAACCCAACCCTTTGACATATTACCAGGTCAACCCCAAAAAACCAAAACCAAAACTGGTTTTCAGTTTGTCTGGAGAGAAAAGAAAAGGAAAGGAAAGGACAAGATAAACATTGAGATGCCAAGTTGCCACTCTCTCTCACTTTCGCTATATATTATTGTTTCCCTACTCATTACACCCCCTAACTTCTCTCTCTCTCTCTCAAAAAGTCAGCGCCTTCCTTTTTGTGTCCTCCCTGTAACATCAGTTGCAGAAGGAAGGTACAGATTCACAGACCTTGTCTCTGAAGCCATGGAGGATATTGATTGGGATCTTCGTGCTGTGGTCAGAGGCTGCACCACCTCTACCTCCACCACTTCTTCAACCACGACCAGGACCACGACCACCACCGTCAACAGCAACAGTACTGCTAGTGGCTACAGATCAGATTATTATCCTCAATATTCTTGCTTTTCTGGTTTTGGAAGTGAGCAAGTTGGCCATCTTTTCTCCCATCCAGATCCCTTTGGAACAAGAAATGCTATTGGAGAATTGCATGAGCTTTACAAGCCATTCTTTCCCAAATTTGAGCAGCCCCTTTATTCTCCGCAGGCCTCCACACCTCTCTCTTCTCTTTCTTCTTTTACCAGTTTTACCAAGGAAGAGCCAAAACAGCAACAAAAACAGTCACAGCATAAGCAGTCTCATACTGGTTCTGTGACTAGCAGTGCAAATTCTCACACACCTCGATCCAAACGAAGGTAAATCTGCTCACTTTTCACTTACAGCAAGGAAAAGAATTTGATTTGGTAGATAATCATCAAAGAAAGACAAACTCTTTTGCTAATATATACTTCGTTTGTATATTTTTGTTTTGTCACAGAAAGAACCAGTTAAAGAAAGTATGCCAAGTAGCAGCCGAGTCTCTCTCTTCAGATGTGTGGGCATGGCGAAAATATGGGCAGAAGCCTATCAAAGGCTCTCCTTATCCAAGGTAACCTTTTATGCATCCATCTTGAATTTAATCGAAGCCGGCCTTTTATTTTGGTATTCTCGGTTAGGTATCAAATCAAAACTTGTAAATTTTCTATTTCTAATTGATTAAACTTTGGTTTGTTCAATGAATAACAGGGGATATTACAGATGCAGCAGCTCAAAAGGGTGTTTGGCCCGGAAACAAGTGGAAAGAAACAGATCCGACCCAGGAATGTTCATAGTGACCTACACAGCAGAGCACAACCACCCTGCTCCTACTCACAGGAACTCTCTAGCAGGCAGCACCCGTCAGAAGACCTCGACACCTCAAACTGGCACGGCTAATGATTCTAGCAAACCATCATCACCAGCCAAACCCACTTGCTCATCTCCAGCAACTTCTCTGGAAGATGAGCTATTAGCTCAAAGTACTTCAAACACAGAATTAAGCAGAGAAGAGAAAGATATAACGGAAGACGATGATGAAGATGAGATCGGTGGGTTCTCAGATATAGCTGTTAGTGACGATTTCTTTGCGGGTTTAGAGGAGTTTGTTGGTCCTGCCACCGGAGATTACTTCCCTGATCATATTCCAGCAAGTTTTGGTCAGCCCTGTCAGGCTAACAATGCTGCCACGGCAGCCGGAATTATCTGACATTAGCTGAGAACGGCATCTCTGACATCGGTCTTATGCTTTTCTTTTTCTTTTTCTTTGCCTTTTTTTTCCTTTTCGGTTACTTGTATCATTTTGCTAGAAGTAGAAAGGCGTCAATGCCTTGTGCCTGTGAATGCTGCTGGGGAAAAGTAAAGTGTTTATTCCTTTTACTGATCTTCAGACTGTTAGTAAATTAGTTCATTCATTTATACGCCTTTTGCTTTTGCTATGTCAAGGCATTTAACTATTTACGAGGGTGAGAACTTCGGTTGACATCTCTTTGGTTTCTCAGGGAGATCCAAATCATGGCCATAGAAAGTAAAATAAATACTAAAATTTTTCAATGAGGTGGTTGTTTTGACAGCTTTCCAACAGACAGATTTTCGCAGAGTCGGGCCAAACGACAAAAACAAATAAATACAGGAAGTTGGATTAACAATATTGTGCTCAACTAAAAGGTTGGACATACCATGGGTCTTGTAGAGTTCAACTATAGGATGTCATAAGATTCATGATCCTCTTCCCATCTCATTAATTTCCAACGGATTCCTTCACGCCACTAGCTCATTCGTCTCCTAAAACAGAAGCCAGCCCTTCTCCCGCAAAATGATGGAAAGATTAAAAAATTCCCTTTCAGACATTTTTCACTAGATGACTGTCCGGCAAAACAGTTCAACCATGCAAATCACTTAACTGGCAAGACATACTGAGCTATGCTAAACTTACTATAATTTTAGAATCAATTTTGGCACGAAAGCCAACCTTTTGTCTAAAGATTCAACAGTGGATGACTTTCAGCAGGCAAATAGCGAAATGCAATTTAACTGTGACAAGCATCGCAATATATCAATCTCCCTTCCCCCATTCTTCAAAATGAGAGGAAGGAATACACCACCAATTGAATGGTGTTGTGGTATTAGCACGCTCGTATTGATACACTCTGGAGAATGCGGCTCCCTAGAACAAGTCCGGCTAGAAGATAGCAACCTGGAGAGAGAGACCATTACAGACAAAAAACTGGAGTACCTCCTGGTCTCTCCTAAACATTGCTAAATTATCGGGACATCACACATGTTTCAGGAATCACGTCCTAGCAGAAGCCTTTTGTGCAGTGGAACAGAAACCTCGCATCCTGCAACAAATTTTTTCAGCCTCTCTATTTCACCAACTGCAGAGAGCCACTCTGTGAGGATCTCCATGGTTATATAATCAGGATTACAAGCATGCTCAATCATTCTATCCATGAATTCAAAGACTCTTTCCAAATCTTTCTCGTCTCTAAGGCCCTTGAATATAGCGTTGTATGTGGTGGTATTTGGCGTCACCCCCCGAATTTCCATATCTTCCATTAAGGAAACAGCATATTTCACTTTATTATTCTTGCACAAAGAGTCGATTAGGATGTTGTATATCACAGTGTTTGGTGGAACCTTCGATGCAGCTTTCATGTCTTTGAAAATCTCCATGGCTTCATTCACATTTCCATTTAAGCAATATGCATTTATTAGTGCACCATACGTAGCAACAGTGGGCACCACACCGGCCTTGATCATCTTTTTCATCACTTTGCAAGCAAACTTTAAATCCCCAGTTTTGCTGGCATAGGCAATCAAAGTGTTATATGTGATAGTATCGGGTTTCAATCCAGCTTCCTCCATTTCCTTGAGCATCTCAAAAACTCTATGAAACTTGTCCGCCCTGCAAAACCCACCAATCAAAGTATTATAGCACACAGTATCAGGGCGGATCCCAAGCTCTTTCAACTCTTCCAAGACAAAACTGGCATCAGCCATCCTTCCAGCTTGGCTAAAACCAGAGATCAAGGTGCTGTAGACAATTGCATCTGGAGAGCATCCACTTTTCAACATTTCATTGAAGAGTTCCATTGCCTTCTCAAAATTGTTCACTTTACAGAAAGCATTGATCAAAGCAGTATAAGTAACAGCATCACCTTTCGTGCCTCTCCTTTGCGCCTCAACAAAGAAGTCAACTGCATTACTGACTCTCCCAGTTCTACACATGCCACCAACCAAAGTATTAACCGTGACGATATTTGGTGCAACACCCTCTTTATTCATCTCATCAAACAGCTCCTTTCCCTTCTCTATCTCACCAGCTTTACAAAACCCATCAATCAAGCAATTGTATGTAATGGTATCAGGAGCGCACCCCTTTTGTGATCTCATTCGTTCCATCAAACCCAATCCTTCTTGTTGCCTTCCAACTTTACAAAGTCCATCAATCAACGTATTATATATAACAACATCCGGTTCAACCGAAACACTTATGCCACCACTCTCTTTACAATCACTCATCTTTTCAAGAACCTCCAGCGCATCATCGACTCTCCTAAACTTGCACATATGATTAATAAGAATCCCAAAAGTAACAACAGTCGGCTGAATATCCATTTCCACCATCTTTGCCATTAGTTCATTCATTCTATTAAAATTGCCCTCTCTTGCTAATCCTGTCAATAATGAATTACAAGTAGCAGCTTCAAAAACAGCCCCTAGTTTTATCATTTCATTAAAAAGATCCCAAGCTCTATTAGTCTTCCGATTCCGGCACAGCCTGGTAATCAATCGACCCATCCAAAACGACCTAATAAGAACCCCATGCTCGCCGAACTTCAACACCAGATTAACAATCTCACCTTCACTCAAAAACTCTTCATTTCTTTCTCTCTTCAACAAAAAAGAAAACAGAATATCCCCTGTAGCATCGTTGGGACGACAATTAGACTCTTCATTTGAATCAAACATTTCACCGATCACCTTCAATGCATCTTCAGCACGCCCAGACCTCAACAAAACACTAAGCCAAACATTACGAAGATAGGTGTTTTTCACAGATGAGTCAAGTTCATTGAAGAGAGTGAGAGATTCGTCCACCAATTCACTCCTTCCATAGGCGCGAAGGAGAAACGACGCAGCATTGACGGTGAGAGGAATTTTCAACTCTTTCGAGGTTTTGTAATGCCGGGATAGATTAGCATTTGAATCGGGTTCGCAAAAAGCGAGCTCGAAAATGGCCTGGAAAGTATAGGAGAGAAGAGATTGGGTGTCTGGCGAAGAAGGGGAGTTATTTCGGAGGTAATTGAGGAACTTGAGGGCTTGGGAAGAGGAAGGTAAGCGGCGGGTGATTTGATAGAAAAGGCGTGGAGAAGAGGAGGTAGGAGGAGAGTCAGGGAAGAGGAGTTGATTGAGTTGAGGTGTGTTCCATTCATTTTCTGGTGTTTGGAGGAGTTGTAGGGCTTCGGTTATGATTGAGTTGTGGTTCCTTTTTTTTTGTTGTGGCGGTGGTTGTGGTTCTGGACGTTCGGTGGAGAGGCGGCGGAGGAAAGCGTGCGATGTGAGGAGGCGGAGGAGGTTTGAGTGCTTAGTTGATGGAACTGTTATGATGCTCATTTTGAGTTGGGGAGGAAGGGGTCTTGATTTTATGTTTAGGAGGAGCTTGGGAGTTTTTCCTTGAGTCGTTTCAAGGTCTTTCAGAGCAGGTAAATGCTAAAAGCTACTTTTTTCAGAGCTAAATCTGTTTTTTTAACAGTATAAATATGTATTTTTTTTTATTTATATCTACTCCAATATTAAAAATTATTTATAAGAATCATTTTTTATATATTATTTTAGTGTAATTATTTATATATAATTTAATTATATAATTAGTAGGATTAAATTATATAATTAAATAATTATTTTTAAAAAATTCTTCCACAATATAATCATTAATTTTTTTTAATTATATTTAAATTTAAAAAATGAGTTTTATAGTACTGGAATATATAAGCATATCTTTGAATTTTTTTCCCTAGAGTTTTTAATTATAGGCGCTATTAGGTATAAATTAAAGATCAGGACCCGAAAAAGAACAAAAACATGATCACCATTTCTTCCTTCCCTGCCACTACTAACTAAAGGTTTTGATAAAAGTTATCTGGACAGTGTATTACAGTGTGCATATATAGAAGTTACAAAAGGGAATATCCTAAAACATTATTCTAATAGAAAGGAGAGCAATATTTGTCTGTCTGTTGTAACAAATTGAAGGACGTTAAGGTGCAGAGGGAGAGACTGCAGTGTGTGTGTTTGTGATATGCAGGCTGAGCTGTTTGTTATGTGCAAGCTAAGCTGGTATTCTTTACACACCCCGCAAGATAGTGGTTCCATCAAAGACACTAATCTTGGTCCAAAGAAGTTCAAATCGTTGTCGTGAGAGAAGCTTGGTGAGAGAGTCTGCCAGCTGATTAGTTGTCAAAACATGAGAAACTCGAAGCAATCCTTTGGTGATATAATCTCTAACAAAGTGAAAGTCAATAGCAATGTGCTTCATTCGAGAATGAAATACTGGATTTGCACAGAGATAGGTAACACCCACGTTATCACAGTAGATGAGTGGAGATGTGGAATAAGATGCACCCAACTCAGTTAATAGACTTTGGACCTATGCTAACTCAACAACAGTGGCTGCAATTGCTTTATATTCTGCCTCAGTAGAGGAGCGAGCAACCAATCACTACTTCCGAGAGGCCCAGACAATAGCATTTCCACCTAAAAATAGAATGCATGCCGTTGTGGAGGTGCGATCATCAGGTTTGCCAGCCTAGTCTGAATCTGAAAATGCTGATAAGGAGGCAAGGGCACTGCCAGTAAGGAGTCCATGGGTAATGGTGCCCTTGAGGTATCGCAAGAGTCATTTCACGGCTTGCTAATGCAGCTGGGTTGGTTTGTGCATGAATTGAGAGAGCTTATTCACTGTAAATGCAATATCTGGTCCGGTAAGGGATAGGTACCGCAGTGAGCTAACAGCACTTCTGAATTTACTAGCATCCATTGAGGCAGACCCACCATGAAGAGTAAGACTGGTAGCGTGCAGGCTGAGCTGATATTCTTTACACTAACATCTTCCTCTCCTCGCACCCGTAGACTTCGACTCATGCCTCCAAAGTCTCTCACTTTCCCTCATTGCATCCGTCTCTTTCTCAAAATCTCTTTCATGTCCTTATCCTCTTTGTAAATTCCCAAGAAAACCCAAAAGAATAGTTTCTTTGAAATCATCGAAAGCAGAGGATTTGGGTTGTTGAGAAACCTGATTGGCATGCTCAGTTATCACTTGATGCCACTGATCTTTATATAAGGTAAAGTTTGGTTCTTTATTATTATTTTAGCATCTGGGTTTTAGTTGCTTTATTTGTCAGTGTTGAGCTTGTTAGTAAATGAATTGAAGCAGAGTTTAGCTGAGATGGAAAACGGTGACAATGAATATATAACATTCTTTTATGTTTTGGCTCTTTTGTTGGAATGTATAGAAATAGTAGCTGAACACATAAAAACCGTTTTAGCAACTCATTTAGCAGCTCCGGTAGGAGAGGTTAAATTATAAAGAAAAGGTAAAAGGACAACATTTGAGCTTTATATTTTGTAATGGCTCGTCTGTTGGATTTGCTTTGAAGATGGAAGGCAAAAGACGCTTAATTTGAGCCTCGAATGATGTCATACCTTTTTCCTTGCGAAATATTTTTATGAAACAATTTTAAATAAAGATATATCCTTAACAGCAGCTAGATATATTTAAAACTTTTTGTATTAAATTTTACTAAATGTTTACTCTGAAATTTAGACTAAAAAGATCATTTTTTGGTGTTACTTCCGATTAGCGAAGCGGGCAATGATGATTCTTGGTAATTTCAGTTTAAATGGACCTCTGCGAATTCCGACTGAGAACAGCCTCCATCATTACCGGCAATATCCCCCGAGTTTTACCACACTTCAGGACAAACTTTTCCAGGAAAAAACCAGAGCACCACAAACACAGTTGTAATTTTGTTCCGGTTCTTGGTCATTTATGTCATGAGTCTGTTCAGAGAATAGTCTGTCTTTAAGACCAGTCTGTTAATTCCTATCCCTGCAAAGCACATACCAGCACGAACCTGCTAGGATTCCCGCTATCCAGCTACCGAAAACAGAGCCATGCATAGCCAGACCCATGAGGATTAAGAGCACACTTTGCTTATGTATTCTTGTTATATATATATATATATATATATATATCGTTAAGATTTCCATCCTCCCAACCAGTTCGGCAATCACATGACATTTTTAAAAAAATAGCTCCAAATCAATTTCAAGATGTATTTTAATTTGTATTGATTTTTCAAGGCAAAAAAGAGAGGAAAAAACGTACGCAATTATTTCTACCACAACAATTGTCCTTCAATATGCATTTTGATTTCGAATGTCGATGCAATTTCTGGCTTAGCTTTCAAAGATGCACCAACATACTGGTCTTCCGTTATTTCACACTTCTTTCTGGTCAGAATGGGGAGGGAAGGCCGAGTGAGAAACACATCTGCTGGATTCCCCAGTATTCAATCATTTGCTGGACCATTACTTGATACAGACATTTTAATTTTCTCAGCTGCTGCAGCTGTTGAAGCTGCTGCCTTGTCCAAACCTAACTTTTGTAATTCGCTCATGAAACCATTTATCTCAGTTTCACTAATTTTATATGGACTGTGGGCAGGACCAGGGAACGAACCATTTGCCACTTCTTCCTTGTATTCAACTAGAGCTTTGTTGATGACATCTCCAACATGTGCATATTGCTTACAGAACTTTGGAGTAACCTATAACAAGTAAAACAATCCCTATATGAGCGTATACAGAACGTTAACTATGCAAATGAAATCGACAAACCAGGGTAGCAATTATGGGATTAACCTTGGCATGATGTGGATGTTGCATCATTCCCAATAGATCATGGTAAACTAGCACCTGCACGAACAATTAGATAATCATGATATGATCCAAGAAAAGGTTGAAGGAAACTTGAATTATTTCTTGTGTAATTGTGAATATTGTTTAGTTTTACACTATCATGCATAACTCTCAATCCAACCATTGCATCGGGCTGAAACTTTATCAATAATTTCAAGACATAGGTCAGCATATGCAGTATTGTTATTTATTGTCTTTTGACTTGTGGACTTCTATTTTGAGAGGATTTCTTTTCTCATAATGCAAGGATATTCAACAACTTATTTTTTAGAATTTTCTAGTTCTCTAGGGATCTTTAATGGGCAATAGCATAGTTTCCGGTGCGGCAAGGATTCCTTCGTATTCCAAAATCCTTTTCTTGCAATGATTTGTTATTTATCCTACCTACACAAGGAAAAAAAATATGAAGTATTTAATGGGTCAAATGATTTTTTTGTATTAATCCGATTTATTTAAAGATTTTACTGGTTGTTTTATTTCATCATTTGGATATTTACATTTAATTTAGGACTTGTGTTTTAGTTTGGGTTTGTTTGGCCCAAAATCAATGTTTTAAGATTGTTTGACATTAGACTTGTGTTGGTAGATTATTGGCTTGGGGTCATTGGTTTGCAACCCTATAAGAGTTCATTATGGTTATTTAGGAGGACTGTATTTTTTTTTTTTACTGCAAAATTCAGTAGCCATAATATTTTGAATAGACTTATGTTTTGAGTGATGCAATACCTTTCTCTTTGCTAGGACAAAGAACAAATTTGACTTATCAATGTATAACTAACCTTATGCATCTTCTCATACTTTGGATTCTTGATTTTCTATAATCAACGGGTCCAAGTTCAATTTCCAATACATTTGATTCTTAGGCACATGGATATTTTTGGGTCAAGGTTTCTATCCAGACCTGAATTCCAGCTTTCTTGGGTTGTTTATCTACTTCTTTGTGGGTTTCAGGATTGCTATCTTAGGGGTTTGCATCGCATCATGGACAGAAACGTTCACTTTCAAGAAAAATTAAGACTACAAGCTTGCAAGTTTCCTAAAACAGAGACTAATTGCAGAGCTATTTCTAGTTATTCATGGGTACTTGAAAATGATAATTAAATGACTGTCTGGAAATGGCCATTGGTAAGAGATTCCCAAGAGCTGATAGATAGTATAGTATAATCAAGTTAACAGTAAAGTTCTTTTTATAGCGAGACGTCACAGAAGGGTGGGTATTCCATCTACTGAGCAATATGAATATATATGTCATTCCTATTATAGTGATTATTTGGTGTACACCCGAACTTTCACTCACATTTTAAGTTTTAGAACTCTTGATTATGTAGTACCATTGCAAATATCTTTTCTAGAGTCATCAGAGACGAACAGGACATGAAAAAAGCCTGAGCCCTGTTTAACAAGATTGAAATCCTAGAACCAAGCACTTTTTAGAGTATAAAATCCAATGAAATCTTCGCATTCCGATATTAATGATCAAAACTAACTTGCAATACTTGGGAAAACCATGGATCATAAGCTTTCTAGTTTGGCATATTTATCATCACCACAGCCTCTTCTTTTTTAAGTGCAATACTGCTTCTGAACAACATTGAAGGCAGCATGCTTTAAATGCTTGAGTTTAAAATTGCACTGCCTCACTCTAGACAAGCAACAGTGTTGGAAAATCACAAAGATAATCAAACTCTTCGATCATAAGTATAAACTTATAGTGATAATCACCCCCATCCTACAGTCTAATTTGAAGCATAACATACAAATATCTTTATCAAAGGATTAAACAAAGAAACCGAGAGTCCATATGATAAACCTGGCCACTGCAAAAAGGTCCTGCCCCAATGCCAATGGTTGGAATTTTAAGAGCAGAAGTTGCTGCAGCTGCCACGGGAGCAGGCACGCATTCTAAAACTACCGAGAAACATCCTGCTTCTTGCAAAGCCAGTGCAGTTTCCACAACCTGTGCAACATAAACAAATTCAACACAACACAAACAAACAGTCTCGTGAACAAAACACATAATCAACACACCTTTACAGCACTGGCAATGTTTTTCCCTTGAGGCCTGAATCCTCCAAGAACACTAATAGCCTGAGGAGTAAGTCCTACATGTCCCATGACCGCAATTCCAGCCTCGACAATTGCTTTAGCCGCAGTAATTCTCGATGCCGACCCTCCTTCCAATTTAATCGCATCCATTCCTCCTTCCTTCAAAATCCTAACTGCCGTATTAACTGCCTGCTCACAATCCGATCTCAATCAACATCGCCAACCAGTTCCTCACATAAAAAATCCACATTCAGGACAATACTGCATCCTCTCCCCCGCAATGAACCCCAATAAAAACTTCATACATAAACATTCTACGATTTCATAACTATAAAATTATAAAGTTTACCATCAAGATCAACAATAAGAGAGAGCAACATTTTAGCTTGAGAATTCTAGTAGGCACCTGGTTAGAACTAGACTCGTAAGTCCCAAAAGGCAAGTCACCCACAAGAAGCGGCCTTTTCGCGCCACGAGCGACAGCACGGCAATGAACAAGCATCTCGTCAAGAGAGATAGGGAGAGTGGTGTCGTGTCCGTGAACAACCATAGCAGCGGAGTCACCAACTAAACAAACATCGATACCTGCTGTGTCTAAGTGGACAGCAGAAGGATAGTCGTAGGCAGTTACAACAGTAATGGGGTCGCCTTTTTTGTGTTTTTGCTTTAAATGGGTTAGTGTTACTCTCTGGTGTGGGTTTTGTGGCTTCGGTCCGCCGTAAACGGTGTTTTCAGGGACGTTGCTCATGAAACGGAGGTGACGGAGAAGAGTTGCGGGTTTGAGAGTGGAGGAGGATTTGGTGAGGTAAGCGGGTAAACCCATTTTTTGGGAGAGTGAGAGTGAGAGACAACGAGGGACGGGATGCGTGAATGAAGAGAAATTTTGATTGAATTTGTAGGTTTATTTATGGAGGGAGGAGTTGGTGAGCAGGGTGGTGCATTTTGGCTGCGCCACCTGCTCCGAATTGGTAGAGTAGTCCGATCACGATTTGCTTTCTTCAATGGTTGGGATTGTTATCCACACGTGCCCTTCAGCGCTCGTGAATGCCACTCTCTTTTGGTATATGCTGTGCTGCCATAAAAGAAAAGGAGAACCTGAGAGCATGTCATGTGCCAGGATATTCGAATCAGGTTTTGGATAATCTTTATTTGTCGACGGGTGATGGTACGATTAAATTCGGGTTTAACATGAATATCGATAATATTTATTTGCTCTTATTTTTTCGGTGTGATCAATGCTTTGAATATTTGAACTTTTCGAGTACAAAAAGTTGGGAACCTTTTACCTAGGTGGTCTAGGATATATTTATAATTTATGGACCTTGTATTTTTTAGAAAAAAGAAAATACCAAGAAGTTTTTTTTTTTTTGTTTATGATGACATCAGTAAATGATAAATATATCTTATATATTATTAATGAAATAAAAATTATAATGGGTCCTTTGAGAGACATTTTATACATCTATATCTATAGATTAAAAAAATAATATTTGTCAATATCCAGACCTCATCCAACATCGCAGTATCAAAATTCATTTCAAGTGTTGGACCTCCTCCTCCTATATTAACAGTTCATGTGAATAAAACCATATAATCCTGGCATCAATATCTAAAAGTCCAACTGGGTCTGACTCGTAATCAAACCCAAAGAAAATAGTATAGAAATGACGACGGCCATCATTTAACTTCTAGTGGTCGATTCACTTGATCTTGTATTTCTGCTAGCAAAAACAATGGCCTAAACGCACAAAGGTCCTTCAATTATTGATTGTTTTATTTTAGGTCCTCCACATTTATTTTCTTATAATTTTGACACACATTATAAAATACCCGGCACCAGATCTCCAAATACATGGTTTACTTGAACCAATCTCCGTTATCATAAATTTTGGATCTGAAAGCTAGAATTCATTGTTTTGTAGGTTTGAAGATGGTTTTTGATATTGGACTACTGCGTGGAAGGATGAGAAAATTGATGCCCATGAAGGTAGCATTTCATGTTGAATGAATGATGGCAAATGGAATCTTAATAATAGGAATAAAAACAAATTAGTACGATAACAAAAATAATAATAAAAACAAATTGAGTATATAAAAAAGGCACTTGAACAATCAACAACGCAAACGATACCTTCTCTTTGTGGAGCGTGTTGTTCACACGCAGATGTAACGTTGGTACGCCATTTAAGACATTTATTGGACCCACATATCCATACAGTTTCATGTACTTCTCGACTCTATTCGCTTTATTTTTTACTTATTTTTGAAAAAAAATATTTTTTATTTAATTTTTATTTTATTTTTTACTTATTTTTTAAAAAAATATTTTTTTTTATTTTATTTTAGGTAATTTAATAAACTCATATCATATATTATTTTAATAATTTTTTAAATGAAAATAACCTTCAAAATTAACATAAATTATACTCTCAAATATATATGATACCATGTTTGGTATTATATTTCAAAAATATTTTTGAAATTTTTTTTTATTTTAAATTAATTTTTTTGATATTTTTAAATTATTTTCATATTAATATTAAAAATAAAAACATTATTATTTTATTTATAATATAAAACAATTTAAAAATAATCTCATCACATCCCAAATAACTAAAACTCTCTCCATCCAACGTCTCGGATCAACCATAATATCTGTCTCCTTTTAACTCAACTATGATTGTCAAAATCACTATTTTGACACGAATCGAAAGTTGGTTCTGAACTCGGATCATAAAATTGGAATCATAAAATAGTATTTAAAATTTATTGTATAAAAATTATAAAATCACAACTGAAATCGTGAAGGTGAAAAAACCATAAAATCATAAGTAAAATATTTTTGAATACAATATAATATAATTATGGCCATATAATTTTATCAGTTGATGTTTATACATGATTTAAAAAAATAAAAATAGATAACAATTATATTATTATATTAACATTTAAAAAATACTAATTTTTTTGTTTTTTTTATTTTAAAATAGGGGGGACCTTAATTACAAAATTCAAAATTTGAGTTTTGTTTACCCTTTTATTTTGTCCTAATCGACACAAAGCCACTCACTCACAAAGCCATCATCATCAATTCATAATCTCATCTCCACTCCCCCCTAGTTACTAAATTAAAACAAACAGACGGGCTAACATCCTCAAAATCTACAAGCACTAAACCCTTTAATCCTAATTCAAATCTCCATCGATGGCCAACTCCGATTCCTCCACCGCCACTCTTCCTCTCACTCCTGTACACAGTCCTCTCTCTTTCTCTCCTCCACTTGTTTTTCTCTTTGTATAATAGCAAGACCTAATAATTGTTGTATCTTTCTTTTCTTCTTCTTTTTATTGCAGAAGAAAGAGAACATGACTCCGGATGGAATTTGGGGACAGTAATATGGGACTGGATCGATTTTATGATTTTATTTTGATGTTTTTAATTGAGTTTGATTTAAACTGATTTTTTTACCAGAATCAACAATGTTTAATAAATTAATTCATAAAATTATATAATTTTACAAGTCAACTCGTAATTTTAATATAAATGAACTGAACCATAGCTATTTTGTCACACGTGTCCTTACACAATAAATCACCTCCTCTGCTCTCCTGCAAAATACCGTTCAATCACGCGCAACCCTCCTTGATAAAACCATTTATCCGTCTCACTTCCTTCTTCGCCTTATCTCCTCGTGCTGCTCCACATTCAGAAAATAAAATTCCCCTACTCCACTCTCCTGACCACTTTCCGTAGTTTCGCCTCCATGTCTGTGACCAACTCTGCCGCCGATTCTACGCCGGATCACATATCCGCCGATTCTCCATTCAAAACAAAGTTTTGATATGATATTAAAAAAAGTATAAGAATTCAATATATAATTTATATCTAACAATCTCTGTTCCGCTCACAAAATCGTTTCCCGTTCTATCGTAATTAGATTTATTTGAGCTCCGGAGTCAACTAAACCATATATACTACATGTTCTGGATTAGAAAATATGATCATGTTGCTTGCATTTTTTTTTCTGGAAGAAAACAATAATGAAAATATTCTGTTAAAATGAATGGTATTGTCGTAGATTGTAGGCTCAAATTCAATTTTCACTTGCATATTTTTGTGGGATAATTTGGATATCCTTACTGTCGGTGTCAGTTTCAATTGTAAAATTGATCTTTGGATCAGATATCTAGGTATTCAGTAATGAAAATTCTTATTGTTAGACGCGTGCAAGAATACATAAGACTATTTAGAAACACTACATCACTGCAAATCTCTTGCCATGATCCACATCGTGTCCTGACAGGCAAGCTGTTTGGTCTCTAGTTATATTCGATATTGTCCATGTAATGTATTTTTTTAATGTTCCGTGCAATTCATTAACTAAACAAAATTTGGTTGTTGAACTGCACGGGTTCTTGGACATTCCTGCAGTTTCACTGCCTGTATTCTCTTTGACGCTGCTGTGTATTTTTCATGCAGCGAGGAACGGGCTCATCAGCTCGGGACACCATCATATAAAAATCAAATTGAAAGAAATAATATACGAAAAATTAATTATGATTGAATGATGAAATTAAAAACAAATAAATCTTTTATAAAAAAAACCAATAATAAAAATTAAAAATGATTTTGAAATATCAAGAACAGCTGGGCTTCTTACGATCCTGTTTTGGACTCTTTACTTTCGATTCACTTAGCTTAAGGAATATTGATATCCCTCAGGAATGTTTAATTCACTCAATTATGGAGAGCATTTTAGATGGCTCCAGTGCTCCAGGTTTTAGTGTTTTTTCTTGGATTTTAAATGCCATCTATTCTAATCAATTTTCAGAATGGACACTGCCCTGTTGAGTTCTTTATGTATCACATGTTGCTTCACTTTTCGAGAGAAATTTTCTCTTCATATGAAGAACACGTGCTCTACTCTTGAACGGATATATTGGTTATTTCAGTTGATCATCTGATTAATTCTCGTACCACCAATAAGATAACTGGCGAGTCTTTGCTAGGTGAGCTAATCAGGACTAATTACAAGTGTTTTCTTCTAAACTGGACTAATTCAGAATGTTAAGCATGTAGACTTGGGGCTTCCAAAGCGCCACCGGAGTCAAATATATCTATGAGTTTAATGGGCTGAGTCACAGCAAGTGGGTCATATCTATATATATAACAATGAATCACAGCAAGAGGGACCTGTACGCACATCATGTGGCTGAGTCACAGCAGCTGAGTTATATATATAACAATGAATCACAGCAAGAGGGACCTGTACGCACATCATGTGGCTGAGTCACAGCAGCTGAGTTATATATATAACAATGAATCACAGCAAGAGGGACCTGTACGCACATCATGTGGCTGAGTCACAGCAACCGGATCATATATATATAACAATGAATCACAGCAAGAGGGACCTGTACACCACGTGTTTCATCAAAGAATGATTAAAGGCAAACGTAATATTTGAGATTGCTTTTGCTGAAACCTGACCTAAAATATGCAAAAATCTTAAGATCACCTCCTACAGTCCATCTAATGAAACCAGAAAACTAAAAAATCTCCCTTCTTATCCTATAGAAACTTTAGATCGTTAAACAAAGAATAAGTTTCATTTTATTGTTTTTCCCATTCTTTTTTTTCTTGAAAACAATTGTTAGCTTTCCCGTCCATGAAATTATAAAATAACCTGGTGTTGCTTGTGATTTTGATGAAGGACTAATACTCATTAGGCAAGTCTTGATTTCATCCACATGGGGCGATCGAATAGGCCCTGTTGTTTCATCTGGTCTACTAGTAAAAGCTGAAATGGAAATCCACAAATGATAAATACTTCTGCTCGCGGCACTAAGAAATTGCAAGTGCAAAGCAGTACCAATTTCAAAAAATGCATTGAGTATTGGTTGGTGAGCAGTACCATATCCATTAACCTAGACGAAAATTTCAACATGTGTCTCAATTGAGGTCCTTTTGATTCGGTGCTAATGTAGTCATACATACATACATACACACACACATATAGCAGTCTATGTATATCATGCATGCTATATATATTGCTTTGGAGGTAACGATATGCATGAGTTGGGCACGTCTCCCCTTTTACTTGAGGGCAGTTGAACAGAAGTGGGTGAGCTGCAGGTGGCTTTACCCATGGCTACAAGAGAGATTTGAGACTGAGACGGACTCTCCTTTCAAAATCTAGCAACCCATCTTAGTTTGATCTCTACTTGTAGGTCTGTCCAACCTCTTCTCACCTTCCCAAGTTTCCACCATCTTTATCTTGACCCCGTATATATTTTCAATCTCGAGTACATCCTCAGTTCTTCTCTAGTCATTCTCTTTGTAGCTCCACAATGGAAGGCCAAGAAGCCCCGCCGCCGCCGCCGCCACTACCACCACCCCCTTTACCACAATTTCCATCCCAAAACTCTCCCTATCTCTTCACACCCTCACTACTCCTGTCCGCATCATCGTTGCACCCTTCTATAATTGAGCCTCAAGGCCTTCCAGATATTGATTGGGTTGGCCTTCTCTCTGGCCAGTCCGGGCTCGGGCAGAATAGGCCTATCATGGACAATGCTTCCATGGCAGCTGAAAATGGAGCTGAAGAAGAAAAGGGAAAGAAGAAAGGTGGAAGGATGAAAAAGGCAACCCGGCCACGATTTGCTTTCCAAACTAGAAGTGCAGACGATATTCTTGATGATGGATATAGATGGAGGAAATATGGGCAAAAAGCAGTGAAGAACAGCAAATACCCCAGGTTTGCTAGTAATTAAACTTCCAATAACAATTCTAAAAAAAAATAAAAAAATCTTGCATCATCTAACGTCGTTGCATGGAATGCATTTTCAGATGTTAAACGTAACCCAATTACTAACTAGTCCGAAACTCCAAATTCATATTTTAGGTGAGCGAAATAAAGTGTATAAGATTCTAGACATCTCTTTTTCCAGCTAAATAAAACTATATGCATCCTTCGTGAGAATTCACCTGTGATCGACACAATTATCAAATAATTAAAATCACACACACATATATATAGAAGGGTTTTTTTTTTAAAAAAAAAAATCTTTTGCCATAAAAATCTAGCTAGGGCTAGGATTCGTAAAGAAAAGCAACCGCGATCGACAGCGAGCAGCAACACCAGAAATTGTACAGAAGGATATTGTAGTGAATTGTCCCAATATTTGTGAATTACTATGTTTTATTGTTCATTTTTTCAATTACATTATAGCTATTCGCATGCACATCCTATTGCTTTTCGGATCTTTAACTATCTTTCCACAATATTTTAATTTCATTGTAGGGGGGTTTATGAGCTTCAAACTTGGATGAGAAGAACAAAGATTTAAATGTGGGATAGTAATATTTTAATTTCATTTTAGGGGGGTTTATGAGCTTCAAACTTGGATGAGAAGAACAAAGATTTAAATGTGGATAGTAATATTTTAGTTAATCGACACCATTATTCTTAAGATTATAACAGATGAATATTAGATTTATAATTCATGAATATAAAAATGACGAGAGACAATGAATTGAAGCAAAAAAACGAAAAAAATATATTTTGCTGAAGTAATTAATGAGACTTCAATTAATGAAGTAATATTTTCCTAAAATATATAACCTGTTTATATATGTGACTTACGGTGTATGTATTTGAATTCTTCCAATAACTAAAAAGTATACCGTGCCCGAATTTAATTAAGATTTACGATGGCGGTGAATATTTTTCTCTTAAATATTCAAAAACACATGAAAATAAATTCTTTGAAATATAAAAATTCAAACAAGAATCCATTCCGTGTACTTTTATCTATTTACTAATTAGTTCTTTTGGTAATTAAGGAGGCGGATATACTCCTTTGAAGGTCTAAGTTTGAATCTTGTGACCTATATCCAAGAGAATTTAATAAATTCTAAAATATAAATATCATTTGGGATACATCTTAAAATCATCTAAAAAAAATTATTTAATTTCGACTAACATGTAAACTATTTGAAAATATCAACCATTTATCTCGAATTAAAAATATAAATAGATAGATAGATAATCATACAAACCATGACAAATTCATGTGAATGAAAATATTTTGAATGATTAATGAGTGGATCGATCCCATCGTTAATATAAACCTAGTAATTGGTTTGATTTTATGGTCTTGCACTATTCATGTTCCAAATTTTTGTCACTCCATCAACTATTATTTCTTTTGCTAAATATTTCTTACTCCGACACTTTGATTTCATTTTGCTCAAAGGAGTTACTATCGGTGCACGCATCATACATGCAACGTGAAGAAACAGGTGCAGAGGCTATCCAAGGACACGAGCATAGTCGTCACGACTTATGAAGGAGTTCATAATCACCCATGTGAGAAGATGATGGAAACCCTAACTCCTCTTCTCAAGCAGATGCAGTTCCTTGCTAGATTTTAACTTCTTCAGCTTTTCTGCACTTTCAAGAACAGGTCAGCAGACCTACTGTTGGTGGCCATCTTACAGTTGCATCCTAGCTTGCTGTACTTATGCATGTTTTCGAGCTTGACTTTGTGTGAATATACCAAGATCAGTGTTTTTATATAATGTAAAACTAATAAACTATCGTGTGTTAATTTCTTTTCTCGTTTTAAAAATATATAATCAGAACAAGTTTCCGAGCAAGTCTTTATATGTCAAGTTTAAGTCCACTTCTCTCTCTCTCTCTCTATCTATCTATATATATATATATATACTAGACAATGCCCCCGCGCTTCGCCGCGGGCGGCACAATATTTTTTTCAGTGTAAAAAATATTAATTATATATATTTTTAAATTGTATTATAAATTTTATTAAAATCATAAATTTATCCAAAAATCCTGTGAAGTTCAATTTTTTTTATCAAATATATGAATTTTAAATCGTTATAAATTTATCTGTTTAGTAGTTTTTCATGAAATAATCAACATTAATTTATCATTGTTATTAAAAAAATAAAAAGATTTGGACATTTAAATTTTATAATTCAATTTAAATAGATGCATAGAAACGAATAAAAAAATAAATATTATCCAATAATTAAAAAAAGAAATTAAATGACTTAATATGAAATAAAAATCTGTAATAATCAAATAATAAATATAAATAGTTAATCTTCTATCGATAAAAAAACTGAATATATAAATTGAAAATCCATCCTCACATAATTGTCATCATCGTTGTTATAAGAGTTAAAATTATTATCAATATTATTGTCAAAATAATAAATTAAATTAAATTGAAATGAAAAATCATTAAAAAAGCAAAATATTTTTATAAGAAAATAATAAATAATTAATAATTAAAATTATCGTTATTATTGTGTAAATGGTAAAATCATAAAAATCATCTAATTTAAAGAGCAAATTAAAATAATAGAAAAAAAAACTAAAATAAAGGCAAAAAGCGAGGAATATTTATTATTGATATTATTATCAAAACAATAAAAATAAACAAAATAGGAAGCACGAAAAAAACATTAAAATATTATTATTATTATTATTATTATTATTAAAGAATAAATAAACCACAAAAGATTAATAAAAAATAAAATAAAAATAAATTATCATTGTTATTACTGTCAAAACAATAAAAATTATCAAATTATCTTGAGAAAAAAAAAACTAAAAAACATCAACAAAAGAGTAAGCAAGAGAAACAATTAAATAATTATTATTAAATAATTATGAATTCAATTATTATTATTATTATTATTATTATTATTATTATAGAAATTTAAAATTCAAAATCAAAGTTAAAAGCACATTTATATATACATGAATAATAGTAGGGATTATTATAGAAATAATAAGAAATCAAGGGATGAAAACAAAAAATTAAAAGTATAAGGGCTAAATATTAATTATGTGTGATTTTTTTATTATAACATAAATTTAGACAAAATAATAAATTTGTATAGAATTTTTGTTAAGTACAAATTTTGTATAAAATATATGAATTATAAATGGATATAAATTTATTTGCTTAGTAGGTTTTAATGAAAGAACCAATATAAAATAAATAGTTTATTTTGTATCAACAAAAAGATGAAAACATACATTGGAAATTTATTCTTATGTTATTATCATTATCATTACTATAACATGAAAAATTATTAAAAATATATATATATATATATATATATATATATATATATAAAAAAAAAAAAAACCAATAAAAAACAATTACTAAAATTATTATTATTATTGCGTAAATAATAAAATCATAAAAATTATTTAATTAAAAGAAAAAATAAAAATAACAGGAAAAAAAATATAGGGAAAAAGAAAGCAATATTAATTTTGAAATGATTATTAATATAAATTCAAATTTCAGGATTGAACCGATTTAAAAAAAAACAAAAAAAAAAGTATAGATGTATAAATACGAATAAAAAAATAAACAATGTATAAGAATTAAAAGAAAACTAAATAAATTAATATAAAAAATTTAAAATAATTAAATAAAAAAAATAAGCAGTTAATTTTCTATTCACAGAATGATAAAAATATAAATTGTAAATTTATTCTTATGTTACTGTCATTATCATTACTATAAAAATTAAAGTTATTATCCACATTATAGTCAAAACAATTAAAATAATTAATTTGCAATGAAAAATCATTAAAAAAGAAGTAAAAGATTTTTATAAAAAACATAATTAAAAAATAATTATTAAAATTGCCATGATGATTTCACAAATAGTAAAACCATACAAATCATCTAATCCAGATAACAAATAAAAATGATAGAAAACACAAAAAAAAAAGTATAAAGGGAAAAAAAATATGTAATATTAATTTAAAAATAATTATCAATATAAATTAATATTTTAGGATTGAACCGATTAAAAATAAAACCTGAATAAAAAATAAAAGACAAAAACTAAAAGCACAGATGCATGAATATAAATAAAATATAAACATTAGCAAACTTTTTAAAAAAAAAACAAATGAATTAATATAAATTAAAAAATTAAAAGAATAAGTACCGAAATGAAAAATAAAATATATAATTAATTTTAATTGCAGGTTCAAATTCAAAGAAAACAAAATTTTGGGATCAAAATAAATAAAGAAACAAATAATGATAATTATTGTGCAATAGATCAAAATATTAGAAGAAGAGGGACTAAAACAAGAAGTTGTAAAATAACCAATTTTACTTGGAAGACCAAATTAAAAGGAATCGAAACATATGGACTGAAAATATAACAGGAACGAAAAAGAAATAGAAAATCAAAAGAATAGGGACTGAAATGAAATATTCCTTTAATAATCAATTTTAATTGAAGGGCACAATCGAAAATAATGAAACTTTAAATTAAAGAAATTAGTAATCAAACCGAAATTCAAACATCAGGGACCAAACCAAACTTTTTTAAAAACCCCAGGGACCAAACCAAACTTTTTACAAACCCCAGGGACCGGACCATAATTTGCTGCGGCAGGAAAGAGAAACCCGGTGGCTGACACAAAACTGTCCTCCGCCGCTCAATGGAGGTTCTAGTATATACACGCGACACTCCGGACGATTGAGGACATGGAGCCGCACCGTGTGACACGGAGGAAGTGAATTTTTGACCGCCGGAATAGGTGGAACACATCACCTCAAAGGGGCGTTAGCCTGGAACTTCGCTGGCACGTCCGGAAGACACGCCAGCAGTACCGCCGAAATAAATAATAAAATATTGGATATTTACCTATTCACCCCTGATGTAACCGGTATTCATGAAAAAACCATAGGGGAAAGGACATCCCTGCCCCCGTTTACTGGGCGCAATTTTATCTTTTTCGAGAGTTTTTTTCGTCGATTCACTGTGCAAAGAAAACAGAAAAACCGGTAAAGCCCCTGGTTCTTGTGCACTATTTTGTCATTTTCGGGGGGGGGTTTCGTTAATCCACTATTCAAAATCGGATAAAACAAAAAAAAAGACGCACATACGCGCGCGAAGCACGAACGAAAAATGTCCAGTCCACAGTGATTTTACTCACAGTGAATAGGGAAATGGCAACGCGTTTTATATATATGTATAATATAAAGCTATTGATCATATCAAGATAAAACATTTGTAAGAGTCTAGGTTCATTTAAAATTTAAATTTAGATAATAAGAAAGAGATCGAGTGTATTTTCTTAACATAAAACAAGCTCGATAGCATTGAGAGGAATAAAGCTCCCCAAACTTTTTAGTACCTGTTTAGGAGTAGGTTTAAATTATTTTTACAAATATTTTTTTATTTATAAATATATCAACATGATTATTATTTTTTAAAAATAATTTTTAATATCAGCACAGGAAAATATCTAAAAAAAATACAAAAAAAATAATTTCATTTTTTTTTTCAAATACCCCTTTAGTTGTGCACCTCGAGAGCTGCAATTTGTGCAAAATGAGAGTAATAAAGATTAGAAACCCAGAATTGTATTGTGAGGCCCTGCTCTTTTGGTTTGGGCTTTGTGGTGCCAATTAATTAGGGCTAAGCCAGCAAAATCCATTATCTAATGATCCGCGTACCACATGATAAATTGATAATGATATATGTATCACATGTTATAATTATATTTTTATTATAAAAAAAACAGATAATCTAAGCGGGTATGAAAAACAAATTAGAAACCCACAATAAAATTATATTTTTTCCATTTTAAAAACAAATTAAATAACTAATAACCGAAGATAATGTGTTTTTTTCATACAAGGGATAAATCAATCTTTTTTTTATTTATAATACATGATTAAATTTTCTTTGAAATTAAAATTTTATGTCCATGGGTGTTTTTTTATTTTCGATTTTATGTTTATTAAAATACTAAATTATCTCTCAAAAGTAAAATCTCATTCACCTTTGATTGGAGTTTTTTTTTTTTTTTTAGATTTGAGGAAAACCCAATCCCCTGGAAAAAAAAAAAGCACTTTGTGAGTCCATATAAACGAGTAAAATTTTAGTTGTTTCAGTTTTTCAAATTCTTGTAAGAAATACACATCCTGACTCGAACTCAAAATACTATACAAATCTCAAGTTTTTTGCTATCACGTCAAGCCTATTAGAAAAAAAAAGAAAAAGAAGATGCTTTAGTATTTCCTTTATAGTTTTTTATATAATCGGACTGAAGAAGGATAACTTAGTATTTATAAAAATAAAATAGTATTATATTAAAAAAAAAAAAACCAGGCGTGCAATGCATATATTAGCATGTGAGCTGCTCACGTCCCCGCGACTCATTAGGTGGTTTTAAATTGTGAACTACCAGCTCTTAGGGCAACGTTCTAATTGTTCAAGAGAACTCGCCGTCCTTGGATGGTATGAGTGGATTAGTGACCTTCAATTTTGCTTCAGCATACTTTTTTTTTATTTTTCCTTCTTCCACTCTCACAACAATTTTAATGCATGGCAAAAATTTAAAGGAACCTTTCAACGTTTAGATTTAATTCATGATATTTTTATTAGTGTTTGTTTTATTTTAAATGGTTTATAAAATTATAATATCTTTTCAATTTCATCTTTGATTTTTTTATTTGTTAAATTTGGTCATTGTCCATTTGATTATTATTTGTTTTGTTTGCAATAACTTTTGTAATTGAGTTTTTTTATGATTTTATTCTCTCTCTTTTTTGTTAAATTTGATCATATTTCTTTGACAATTTTTTAAGTTGACTTTTCTTGTTTGAAAATTAGGTTTGGTTTGATGGCGGTGTTGTTGTTGACCTGTGAAAATGACACGTCACTAGATGAAATAGAACAATGAGCGGAGAAAAAGAAGGGAACTTGTCGAAATGGCTCAGATTTCAGCCTAGGGCCCTAGGATGAGGATGGAGCAATGAAGTTGCGGTGAATGGGATTGCATAGGTACATGGACACGGCTTTGACAATTATTTAAGTTGACTTTTCTTTTTTAATTCTATTTTTCAATATTTAATATGTTTGAAATTAAGTTTTATAATAGGATTTCAGTGAGTTTAGAAGATTAATTCAAATTTAGAATATTTGGTTTGATTTGTTTAACCCCCCCCCCCCTCCCCTAAAAACATTTTTGATTGCTTACTAAAAGTTTTTCACTGATTTTTGAAAATAATTTGGATAATTTTTGTTTTCCTACTAGTTGCTTTTTGTTAAATTTAGCTTCTTTTTTTATATATAAATAATACATTTGCTTTTAATTTAGTTAAACTAATTAATTAAATATAAAAATAAGATGCTCATTTTATGATATTTTGTTAGGTGTTGTTTTTTTAGTGTCGTATTTGGCATTTATTTGATTGGAGATTAGGGTTTTTTTACTTGCTTCATGTAGATTTTTTTCACTAATTTTGAACCTTAAGGTAATAATTTATTTCACAATCTTCTCATTCATAGTAAAATTGGATTATTTTCTTATTTAAACTGGACGCACACTTTAACTTTTTAAACTCATCATTAGTACCAGAACTTAATTTATTTTTATTTAATAGTATAGACCATAATCAGAGGCTGTTAAATACACCCGATACACACACACACACACACTTGAGGAGGCTGTTCAACGCATCGTGTATACTCCATACATGGAATGAAGTTATATTTTAATAGCGCACGTCTAGATACATAGTTACTGTTTTTTTTTTTTAAAAAAAAAGGAGAATGGTTGAAATAGAGATAATATGTGATATACTTACCATCCATGTGAACATAAATTTATTTAGAAATTATCTTGAAAAAAAAGTATTTTTTATAATTATTTTCAACCCTAAACATATTTATATGCATTCTATATTTATCCTTTGCCTAAGAACGACACTCACATGCACATCCTGCAAATTCTCTGCATTCAAGTTATGGCCAGTGACGTGTTCAGAAAATTAAAAGGAAAGAAAAGGGGAACGATGGGAAGAGACAGATCCGATCTCGAAGACTTTTCTCTCGTGAAAATAAAATCACCTTTTAAAAACATAATTCTGAGCAAACCCTCGATTTAGTCCCTAATATATACCCGTTCTTCATTGAGTTCCAAACAATACATTTGATTGGTTCGGTCATTTTCTCATGGCTTGGTAATATTTTTATATAAGGTGTCTTTATAAATAAAATTCTGAATTAAAATTAGTGGAATTGCCCGAAATGACCCTATCGGAAATTTACAAGACGGCTTTGGATGTCTCTGATGAATTATTTTGTTTTAAAACTCAAATTATTATTAATAATACTTCAAAGGCTTCTCCTAAAATCCTCGTATAAGGAAAAGGCAAGGACAGATCTGGACACACGGGGAAACCACTAGCTACACACGTGGCGTCACCCACGTCGCCGGACAGGACACGCAGCAACTACGTCAAGATAAGCATCTCGATCCTACTATATAAACGCAAGAGTGAAGAAAGGGTTGGGAAAATCATAATTTCTTAGGAAAACAAGGGAATAAACAAAAATTAAACATATCCTCAGTTTTCTTGCAATCACACAAATGTCCGAGTTGCTAGACAAGGCCAAGCAGTTTTTCGCAGAGAAGGTGGCTAATGTCAAGACCCCGGAGGCTGCCGTCACTGACCTGGATCTTGAAAGCGTGCACCGTGACAGCATAGACTATGGTGCAAAGGTGTCTGTCGATAACCCTTATGATGTTTCGATCCCTATTTGCGAGATCTCTTACGTTCTCAAAAGTGATGGCAGGTCTGTGATCTCAAATATTTCTTTTCATGCTCTCAATAGTTTAAGCTTCTGCGTGATTCTTGACATTTCCTTTTTCATCTTCGATTCCTTTTTATCTAAAATGAGTGCAATATTGTTCAAGGATCGTGTGAGATCTGTACAAAACTATTGGATCACGTAATTTGTTGAGTTTCGGGTCGAGATTTTATTTATTGCCAGATATATAAATGCTAAGGATACATGATTCTCTCTTCTTTTTGAAAAGTATTAGGAAAGCCGAGGGCATAAAAAATTGAAGAAGAAAAAGAGTATAGAGTATAAACGAAAGAGAGTTTTATATATACATACATGCAATGGAAGGGCATATAAATTTAAATATATGGGTCCATGTAGAAAAAACCAATGCTTATGAAGAATTTCCCCGGTGGATATTCTCAAGAAAGCCGACTCGGCTTTTAAATCGGTGTACAATTTTCTTGTGCGAACGCCGAGTTTGTCAAATAAATCGTGGCAACAAATGCAAGGAAGATTCGTAAGTGTGGATTTTTCTTTTTTACATGACTTGTCGATTTGAATGTCTGGACCAGGGAGATTGCATCGGGAACAATACCAGACCCTGGCTCGCTGAAAGCTAACGACAAGACACTCTTAGATGTGCCAGTGAAGGTGCCACACAGTGTGCTGGTGAGCTTGGTGAAGGACATTGGTAGAGACTGGGATATAGACTACGAGTTGGAATTAGGTCTCAAAATTGACCTTCCTATCATCGGCAATTTCACCATTCCTCTCTCCTGGAAGGGTGAAGTCAAGCTGCCTACCTTCTCTGATCTGTTTTAATTCTCGCCCTCAAGTTGGATCTCGATCTGTTTTTCGACTATGCTAAAATAAAAATAAAAGGAAATGTGCTTTTGTTTCGTTCAAGTTCATGATTTTGCTCTCCATGCGCTTTAAAATTGCTGTGCACCAGCTTTTTGTTCGTTAGAAATTATTTACTCGCAACTCATTTCTTAAGAGGAAAATCTGCTAAGAGCTGTGGAAGCCTCACGACCGTATTTGTCAATAATCACAGACTCACAGTTATATAAAAACAAACAGGATGTAATCTATCTATTTATCTATCTATATTAGATCCTGTTTGTTTTTATTTTTTTTATTTTAAATTATTTTTATATATACATATATTCAGATAATTTAATGGGTTCGAATTAAAAATCAATTTAAAAAAAAACATATTATTTTAATATATTTTTAAATAAAATAAAACATTTAAAAAACTAATACTATTTTGAGTTAAGTAACCTACAGTATCATCAAAAGTGAAGGGGGTAAATAACTGTCCAATACTCAACTGCAGCAAGTCACGAGAATATTCTTTTTAGCGGGGCGATAACTCTGAAAAGAGAGATTACCTATCGTTTCTTTCATCTCTGGCGAAATACGATCAGGAGGGGTTAATTCTGTACCATTCCTGAGCCAGGACGGGTCCCCGATTGCTGATTTACCTGTTAAAACCTAGAAGTCCCTGTGCAGCATAATTCAAGTACAGTAACAGTACTGTACAGATTTTCAGGGCTATACTATAAACAATCTTATAATCCATAAAATTTTTTTGTTAAGCAGGCTGATGAATCGCAGATCAATAGTATAAAACATAATTGTTTTTGTATTTTAAATATGATGATGATGATATATTAAACAAATCTGTCTTCACTCGTCAAATACTCAAATACATAAACTGAATTATAAACTCTATTAAATTATTATTCCACAACTATTTTTATTTAATTTAAAACTCATGAAAACTATGATTATTCTAGTGTCAGGATATCTATTTGAGATCGCAATAATCTATTATTTTTTCTATTCATGCTTTTAATAAAAATAAATACGATAACTCTTGTTAAGCCAGCTAAGTATAGCGCAAATAAAAAAAATAAATTTAAAACATATTCATTTTGTTTTTTAAATATTAAAATAATAATTTATTAAATCAATCCATGCTCACTTGTCAAATACAGAAGAACATGTATTATAAAGTCTAACAAGTTTTGATTCTATAACTATTTTATATAATTATATAAAAATAAAAATAGTGAAAACGATGATAATTCTAATATATTTGTTTGAGATTGCAGTAATTCGTTAGTTTGGGTACTCACACTTTTAATTAATTTCAATTAAAAAAATTAAATTCGCCACAACCCTCTACTGTGTCCCAATGGTTGGTGAACTAGAAATGGACCTGGCTGTGCTAGCCAGGGCCCAGCTAACCATTCGGATGAATGATGCTGTGGGCTGCAGAATTTGAGTGCTTATTTGAGCTCTGGGCTGCAAGAAAGTTCCCATTGCTGTGCTCGACATTTTGATTTTGAGAAGTTAACAATCATATCATTAAATTAACTCCGTTACTGAGCCGGTTAACTCAATAATCTCAATCTCATATCATTATTTTTTTTACTTTTTAAAAACCATCACCATGGCTTAGATTTTTTATGGGCCTATATGCACCAGGTCCATCAAACTACAACAGGCCATGACAATTACCAAGGCCCGCACGATTATGATTCTAGTAAGCCCAGTCCATGTAATAATTCCAAATGGATTTTTACGTATCAAGAGGCTGCTACTCCCCCAGTCCCGATGGACTATCCGAAGGCAAAGCGTCGATGGTCATGGTTACCGAAGCTAGCCCAGCAACGGCTAATCTGATTATAGTGGGATTCTCTCTTCAATGCCCGAAGTTATAATAAAAAATGCAGAGTTTAAAGTTCAATATTATCTTTTATATAATTAATCGGCCTCCTAGCATAATTCTCGACACCATTAACCTGCTGGATTCGATTTCGATTTCAAATCACCATAAAAGCGACCTCGAAGGATATTCTTCATTCGAAAAGGCTGGCATAAATTGTGATGAGATGCCGAGCGAAAGAAGTCTCTTCGATTCATCGACATCGATCATATTTATTACGAAGAAGGTGGTAAGCAGTTGGTGTGACCCTCGGCCCACTTACTATCGCTTATTTTAAACCAACCCGACCCCATGCAACTAATCATCTTTGAATTTTGTTTCAAGTTTTTATTAGTTCTCGGATGTGAAAAAGAAATGTATAATTGCCAGCCATCGATCACTTTTTAATGTCATTAAATCATATTTCGGCCATTAAAATTGTTTTTAAAAATATTTTTTGTATTTTCTTAAAAAATATTATTAACATTAACACATAAAATACAATAAAAATAAAAAAAAAATCAAAACAAATTATAAACAACCACTCCGTCAGCATAAACAGTGATCCGTTCATTTACATTGCATACACGAGCGACAGAGCACTGCAGTTTCACTGGATGGAAAACCAATTAACGACTGGATCAATTTTCTTCTGCCATGCTGATGGGTGAATGTCTTGACCTAAAACAAAATGTTAAAACAAAAGCTTTTGGCGTTAAGTCATGTCACATGTGTCCAGGCTGAAGTCAGCACCTTTGATCAGGACAGGGCACCAAAATTTGTGATGAAATATTTTTAACAATCTTGGAAAGATTTACGAGTATTTGGAAATGTGATTGTAATTATCTTTTAAAGTGTTTTTTATTTAGAAATAAAAAGTTATTTCAATTATATTTTTTATATTAGCATGTCAAAATGATCTAAAAACACACAAAAAATATTATTTAAATTAAAAAAAAATCAAATATTATTGAAACGCTGTTAGAACCACTCAGCCAAACAGGGGTTTAAAGTTTCTTGATGCAATTTATCAGTATGGATAAAATTAAATGTAGAAAAAATAAAGAAAAATTAATGATATTACATGAAAAGTTTATAATTTAATAATCATATTGAAAAGAAAAACAAGTAAAATTTAAAATTAATTAGAAAAATAACTAAAATAAAAATATCTTATAAGCTTAATTTGAGATCTTTTTCATACCTCCAAGTTATAGTTAGTCATTCTCCTCTAGAGGATTAAAATTTAGAATCACCCAGTAAAATCTAAAATTATTTTTTGAAGGAAAAAAAACAGAGTGGTGAACCATTTGGAGCCTAAATTAGCACCCTATTGCTTCATTTAAAAAAAAAAAAATGAGAAAAAGGTTGAACTAAAAAACAGACGACCAAAGTGAAAAAAGATACGGAAAATAGATGGTTACTTTGGATTTTGTATAAAAAGTTTAGTTTGCCCCCTGGGTTTTTGGTTCATTGGTGATCAATCCATTTAGTACACCAAAATTCAATCTTGACATCAAACTCATTTCTTAAATTTTTCATTTTTTAAGTCATCATTAACACCTATTCTAATCATCAAAATACTTAAATAAAAAATATTAATAATTTCTTTAGTTTTAATATTGTTTGAATATATAGCTCTATAACGAGGATAATTTTTTTTTTTCTAGTCATTATGATAATGGTTGAAATATAAGATGACAAGAGACTCGTCATGGAACACAACAAATAACTTATTGTTTGTTAATGTTTTTAATTTATTAAATTTGATAATGTACACAACTCGCGTTACAAGTTTAGTTAGATGACTCGAGTTTGATTGATTTTTTAATAAAATATTATTTATTTTTTTATTTAATATTGAATTAATTAATAAATTTATTTTTTAATTTATTTATTTTCAAGATTTTTAATATCCGTTTTTTAATATTATTTAATATTGCAAGTTTCCCTTGTAAAACGCCGTCGATTTTTAATATCCGTGTTTGGTCGACATAAGGAAGTTGTGGCCACTGTAATTTTTGTAAATTTGCATTTTTCACCTTCAAACTCAACCTGAAGTTAGTCCTGTCGATCTTTCCCATCAATTTGCCACACTTAATTCTCCGCTGACTCACTGTTACAAGAACAAAATAAAACCACAACACAGTGCTTCCAAAATCCTTCGGACCACCCCAAAATCCTCATTATCACCACCTCCTCCTGTAAACACCCCTTGTTTGCTGCGCCCTTTCAACCTATAGCCATATGGGAGAACATGAGCAGGTAAGGCCACTGGCCCTGGTTGGCGACCGCCAGAGCAGCGACGAAGGAGCTTCTCTACACCAAAAGAAACGAGGTAAAAAATGCTGTGCGTTCACCGTGGCCATATTTGTTATCCTTGTCATAGCGATCGTAGTTGTGCGTTTCACTGTCTTTCGTGTCAAGGACCCGATCATCAAAATGAACGATGTTACGGTCACCCGGCTAGAGCTAACCAATGGCACAATTCCTAAGCCAGGTGTGAACATATCCCTAATTGCAGATGTATCAGTAAAGAATCCCAACCTAGCATCATTCAAGTACAGAACCACCACCACAACCCTCTATTACCATGGCCAGGTGGTTGGTGAGGCTAGAAACGGCCCGGGCCATGCCAGGGCCCGAAAGACCATGAGAATGAATGTTACCGTGGACATCATCTTAGACAGGATCATGTCAAACCCGAGCTTGAATGCTGATTTTATCTCTGGGCTATTGTCCATGAACGCCTACACACAAGTTCCAGGAAGGATGAAAATAGTGATCGTCAAGAGGAATATTGTTGTGAAGATGAATTGCAGCATGGCACTTAATATTACGAACCAGCAAGTCCAGACACAGGAGTGCAAGCAGAAAGTTGATTATTAGAGTATGCCACGCCACACACCATGATTTCTCCTTGCTTTATGCGTAGCGTAGATGTCTGATTGTAAAATTTGATTAGAAATCTAGAGAGAGAGAGAGAGAGAGAGATTACATATAAATATGAAAATAAAGAACCTAGAGTTGGGTCTTTTTAAATCAAAGGAATGGAGTATTATTTCATTAAAAATACAGATCAAATAATAATTTACTGTATTTTTCTTAACCTTTTTTTCTCCACCTTTCCCAGGGTCATAAAATAATTTCTTAATTTCGTTGGCCTGGCCTTTGTTCTTCATTCGTTTTGTTTTTTGTCCGCTGCAAGCGGGGGGAATTAGCAAAACACATGACCTGTGTCAGGACAATTTTTGGCGAAAGAGTGAAAAAGGCACCGGAAATGCAATGGTATATTCAAATTACAATCACTGAACTACGTTAATTACCATGCGTACTGGACACTGAACTGACTCGAGGGCCAGCTTGAAGAATATATATAAAAATAAATAAATAATTTGGTTATCGGAGACTGTCAGGTCCAATTTATTAACCGACGACGGCAAATGATAGACAAGCTGGGGGATCTATCGGTAGTGGGAGCGCTTGAATAGTAGATTTAGAGCAAGCAGCCAAGCTGGAAAACAACAGGGGCTGCAAGAAGCAAGGAATTTGCAATATAGCAATATAGGGCGCGGCGCATCCGTACACTGACCCTTGAAATTTGTTGGACAGTTAAACTATCAAATAGCAAATTGAATGAGGACAGCACCGGCAAAACTATTCCATTAAAAGTGGACCATCTTGCGACGATGACGATTGAATGAGTAGCGCTCCCTGGTAAAATCGAAGGCTATCAACGAGGGCTCATAACATCTTCTATTTTTGTTTTTATATATTTTATTTTAAAAAAAATATTATTATTTTTAATATACTTTAAGTCCCGCTTTCAACTGGCGGTGAGATAAAATTAAAAGAAATCGTATCGAATTCAAAAGTTTATCTTGAATCGGAAACTTTTGTCATGACAATGTGTGATTGGTGATATTCATTATAATGCCAGATCTAGTAATAAAAGTTGGTTGCTATGTTTTTAAAATTTTGAGATCTTTTTTAATATATTAAACAAATATGAGCGTGTTTCTTTATTTTTAAGCTGTTAGTTTTAAAAATCAATGCACCAGTTACTCGCAGCCCCTCCATGTTCAATTTCAAGCCAGAATTCTTTGTTTTATTGTTGTCACACCATAGATTTTACACACACACACACACATATTGTTTATGTAGAATCTTTTTGTTTTAATGTGGTTGGTTTTGGATTTGACCAGGTTAATTGAATCACAATCAGATCACAAGTTAGATCTATTCGAATTAGTATTAAAGTTAATTAAATTAAAATATAACAAAGATTATAATCTATATTATTCGAAATGATCAACTGCTTCAAATATTTATTTCAAAAATCTAAATTAACTGCGCACTCAATAGTTTTTTTTAAAAAAAATACACACTGAACATTGCATTCTGGATTTAGAGTTATGTAATTATTGTTTTTAAATTTTTAATTTTAAAATATATATTTTTAATATCAATACAATAAAATGATATAAAATAATAAATTATTATTATTATTATTTTAAAAAATTAATATGGATATATTAAGCATGGGAATTTCCCTAGCAAAATATATTTTAACGACCTTTTTTTGGTAATGGTTAGTCCTCAATTACTTGTAATGGTCACGTTCTGAATACTAAATTCGAGGTATCTGGTTCTCCTCTCTCCGAAGATGAATACTTTTCTGGCCTTGGTATTTTTAATTTATGCTGGCCCCAGCAGGGTATTAGAAAATTGTTGTATTTTTTTTAAATAATATAGATATCAGTCTATTTTATATATACTTCAATTAATTTTATAAATTTTAAAATTAATAACTATATAAGAAAGCTTCCAGTGACTAGAAAAGTGTTGAATTTTGCAGTGGCTACAAGAGGGTATTGATAATTATTCTCGGCGTTGGAAAATCAGGCCGAAATAAAAAAAAGGTGGAATAAGAGTCGCTAGAAAAAATCCCATTAACAGGAGAAAATGATTATTCTTGAGAGATAAAAAAATAAAAAAAGGTGAAAGTTTAATTATTTATTATTTTAGGATTGAATGAAAATGTAATGAAATAAAACAGGTTAACCATGTGGTAATCTTTTTGTAAGTGGATCCATATAACTATTCCCTGGCCATGTACTTTTGTTAAGTGTAATTTTTACAGGAACACTACTTTATTTTTAAATTTTATATGGGGATTTTTCAAACAAAAACACGACAGAACTTCCGGGCTTCTTGCTTTATGTTTACTCTGTCGCTGTAAATGTGTTTGCTTAGAAGCCTGTGACCAAGGAAAACTTGAGAAGAGATCCACGTGGCCGAAACGCTCTTGTTTCTCGATCACGTGCGGAACATGACAAGGTGCCACCATTTATGCAGAGATAAAGCTGGCATGTTGGAATTTGGAAAGGAAAATTCGTTTTTTTTTTAAAGCAAATGGCTGAAGGGCTGCAAGAGTCTTCCGTGTTCCAAGGTTATCAGGGATTTCATGGCTTCCAATATCCGCAATCACAGTTGATAAAAAGATTTTATAGGGTACTGAGATATAGTATTGTTTTTTAAAGTATTTTTATTTTAAAATATATTAAAATAATATATGTAATTTATTTTTAAACTTATATATATAAACAGTTCAAAGACGAAAACAAACACTTAAAGGAGGAGACGGCATCGCATTAAACATCGGAAATGGATGGTATGATAATATAAAACAAAGGAAAAAAGGGCTTTAAGACCAATTTTTATAACCGAGTTCAGTTTTATAAATATCTATCATTCTTGTAGCAGCATTAAGAGTTCAGTTTCAGGACAGAATAAGTGTTAGTTCAAAGTGCTTTGAGTCATTTCACGCAATCTGAGTTACAGCTAGGTGTTGAGTTTTTTTTTTTTTTTTTTGTGTGTGTGTTTTTAAATTATTTTTTAAAAATAATAATTTTATCTTATGTTTTAAAGAATATATTTATAAAAAAATTAAATCTTTTCCAAGTCAACTTGATAGCAATTAAAAATTCATTTTGAAATGACAAAAAAAGTCACATGAGTAAGAGATTGAAAAATATTTCTTTTAAATATAATATAGTCTTTATAACGTATTTTTTAAAATTATTTAATATCAATTTTCTAAAACAATTGTTTTCCGGTGTAACAGCTTTTATATTGTGCATTAAAAAAAGATTAAAAGATATTTTAATGACAAATAAACTCGGCAGAAAAGTGTATTTTACCACAATAACAAGTTAATTATTTGTTTACAGGAAGGGGAAAAAGATACCAATAGCGAGTAATGATTTGTATTCGAAGACACAGTGAATTCTCCATGGCTTGCAGAATTTATTTTTATTTTATAATTTTAATATCAATCACATTTGATGAATTATAGAAGAGGTTGCATCGCCCTTTTTATTTATTTATTTTTAGCAAGCCCTTATGCGGTTCAATTTAAAAACAAATTAGATGGCATTGCTTAAAAAATATTTTTGAAAAAAATAATTTTTATTATTATTTTAAATTAACTTTTTTTTGAGTTTTTAGATATTTTTACATGCTGATATTAAGAATAATTTTTTTAAAATATAAAAAAAATCTTATTTTAATATATTTTTTTTAAAAAAAAAAAAAAAATTCAACTACCCTTACAGATAGCAATAAAACCCACAAATATTTTCTTCCAATGGAAAAGCAAAACAAAGTGTCAAATCTGGTTCCCAGGGGTCATAGGGTTTTAAAATGCAGCCAAATATTCTCACATGCTGGAATTTAACAGGAAACTTCACATCAACTCGAGACCTCAACAACCCACTTCACAGATTTGTTGCAAGTTCAACACACAGCCAGCGTTCATGAACCTCCATTGAAAAAAGAAGAAAAAAACCCTAATTCTCGAGCAAAAACAAGGCCCGAAGCCCATGATCTCCCCACTTCCACACATACTAAATGCCCCCCTCTGTTCCCAAACCCTGTATTAAATGCAGCAGCTGGAAAATCCACCCACCTTCCCTAAAAACAATCTCCCCTGATCCCCATACCCTTCTCTTTTCTCGCCCCTCAAATGGACTCCCAATCCCTCTTTAAACCCAAATGTCCACCCCCACAATCCCCTCCACTTTCTCCGCCACCGCCACCTCTCCTCCCTCCACTAATTACCTCACCAACCTTGGCCTTGGCTATGCTATAGCCATAGCCCTTTTCTTTCTCGTACTTCTCTCCACTATTCTCCTTGCTTCTTACATATGTTGTCGCGCCACCCGCCATCGCTCTCGCAACTCTTACAGCAACAATAATTACTCGAACTCCACAGCTGATGGCATAATACTTCCTCGCATTATTTTCGTTGCAGAAGATGATGAAGAACAGGAGCGTGATTTAGAAAGTGCTGCTGTTGGTCTACACCAGTCTGTTATAAACTCGTACCCGAAATTCCAGTTTAGTAGAGATGTTGGGTTCAGTGAAAGAACCAATAATTTTTGTAATACTTGCTCGATCTGCTTGTGTGAGTATAAAGATTTGGAGATGTTAAGAATGATGCCTGATTGTAGGCATTATTTTCACTTGCTTTGTCTTGATGCTTGGCTTAAGCTAAATGGGTCGTGTCCCGTTTGTCGGAACTCACCGTTGCCTACTCCGCTTTCTACACCGTTGTCGGAGGTTGTGCCTTTTTCGCAGTACGCAGCGGATCGGAGGAGAAGGTGATCCTGGTTTGATCTGGTTTGGGTGTGGACCGTGGAGTGGCGGGTTGTGTTTGGAAATGGAGAACTGTAAATTTTTGGGCTTTGAAAAGGGAGTAGTGGAATTTGATTTACTGATTTGTGATTGTTCTAGAATGAAAGGTCAGGAAAATCATTTGAGCTGGAGCTGTTTTTTTTTCCCAATGCAGTCTAAGAAATGGTGTGTTATTTTTGTTTGTTTCCTTCGAATTTTACCTCACTGTAACAATGATTGACCTTTTCATCGATTGCAAGATGTTTCTGATTCTTTTTCTTTGTCTTGTTCTATTTAACTTCCGTTTGGTTGCTCTACTCACATTCCATACAAAAGCAATATCCGAAACTTTCTAGCTCAATAAAGTATTCCTTCTGATTTTCTTACAGCTTAATTTCCCTCATAGCCATTGCTTTTGCAGTTTCAGACACCCTAAACTTCAATTTTTTAAGCACAGATTCTCGTGGCATTTTGCATTCGGTGCCTCTCTGTTCATTCTTTTCCTCTTTATTTCACGATGATTCACGAGTCATACACATGGACGTGCGAGAATCTGGTCGTCTAAAAAGAAAAATGTAGCGTGGAGATATGTATAGGAAGAAAATGTGATATTCAAGATAAGAAAGAGAAGCACATGTATCCCGCGACCATTTTAGGCGTGCTTAGAGCATAGTCATATGCTTATAGTTATCTAAGTACAAAGCAAAGCTATTCTTGTCCTACACTTCTACCTCCTTGTCCTTTACTGGTTCTTTTTTTTAGTTTAAATTGAGACTCTCATTGTGGCCAACTTTAACTAATTCTAAAAATACAAAAAAAAAAGTGTAAATTTAATTAAAATAATCTAAAAACATAAAAATTTTATTTTCAAAAATAAACATGAAACGATTTCTACAGAAAAGAAATCATCACCCTAGGATGGAAGCGTTTAGTAGCCATCTTCTGAGTGCTACCGAGTAGAATGGATATGAGGGCACTCTCGTTATATTTAAGTAGAGTGCCTGGAAAAAATTACTCAATAATATAAGAAAATCATCATCATCATCATAATAATAATAATATTAAGAAGAAAATAAAACTGCTGGCTCAATTCCCAAGATATCACCAAACCCAACTTTTAAGCAAATTTTAAATAGTTAAAGTATACCTCTGGTCAAACTCATCCCTCCCCCACTCTGCCCTCCTGCCTCTCCAAAGGTTTCATTCAGCTCCAAGTTTTCAGGTACTCTTAACAAATGCCTCCTTGGATCTTTTCCTATTTCATAACTGCTTGGAGTTTGAGTTTGATCAACTACTGATGGGGTATCTTCCCATCCGATTTCTACTCGGTATGTTATGCTGTAAATTCAGGACACGAATGGTTTGTTAGGTTAGGTTCTGCTATTTTTCTTAGTAGTGACTTAGTTTCCAGCTTCAAAAAGTCTCATTCAGACAGACGCCGAAACCTAAATTTTTTGTGGATTTAGGAAGATGGGGTGGAGTTCACGGTCCAAATTTCATTCGCAGTCATGTATAAATTGAGTGTCAAAGCGGAGTTCGGAGTGAAGTAGGAATAGCTGTTGAAACTATCGTGAAAAAGATCCACAGAGAAATGAATGAGACGAGAGATTTGTCAATGGACTCATCAGCAGAAACCTCCTGTCAAGATACAGCGCTTCTCTTACTGGTATTTTGGGACATATTTAGTCATCAAAGACAGCAGGAAATCCTCAGGAAAACAGTGAAATCAGAGCAATCCATACCCTAGTAAGACAGCAACAGTTGGCTGGAGCTGTAGAGTTCTTTCTAATAGAGCAGTTTCGCAAATATGTAAGGATCAATAACAACCGTTTAGATAAACAGAAATGGAACGTTCACGAGCATTGGCCATACTTGTTTTGCAATGAAAAATGATTTTTGAAGAGTATATGGATTATAACGTGGGTGAAATTTGCAAAGATGATTAGAAACTTGCTCTAAGGCTGCTGGTTCATGGATGCGAGCCATTACCGAGGAGGAGGTGCTTAGCAAGGGCCCCGCAGCTATACTGCAAGCCATTACTCATAAACGAGTCCATGTGGAAGCTACCTGGCAATCGAAAAGTCCAATGGAGCTAGTACAGATGCAAAAACTTCATTTGCCCTGCTGACCAATACAACCGGCAAGTAATTCTGTAAGTGTCCAGACTGCTTCAATCTCTCGGACGAGGAATGCCAAGATGGATCAAACAAGTAGATTCTGACCCCGAGATGAATCTTACAACAGATTTTCTAATATCTGAACTTCTTAACATCAAGCAAGGAAAGATCAGGATCGGATTGGATTTCAGTGTAGGAAATGGGACTTTTGCAGCATGAATGAGAGAATTCAGTTTCCCAAAAACTCTCAGCAACTATTAATCTTGGTACACCTTCTAATGAAATGATTGCTCTACGGGGACTTGTACCTCTTGACTATAAATCAACGGCTTCTATTCTTTGATAATACTCTTGATTTGTTACGCACAACAAGTTTCTTGATAGACGGATAGATTTTTCCCTCCCGGGTTTTTATTTTGTATGATTGGATTAGAGTTCTGAGTCCAGGAGGTTTGCTATGGATTGACAGCCTTTTCTGCCTGAAGGAAGATGCTAAGGTATGGTCGAGAAGAGTTCTTTTCTTCTGTGCCAGAGAAGCCGCCGAACAACACAAATGCCAAAGCTGAATTTTTTTTGGTTTCTGACTCGGTCGGGCTCTCCAATTTACTTGGCTTCCTCCTTGAGTCCTTGCTAAAAGATCAATGCTTCATTCGCTCTAATCGATGATATATGTGGACACTATACCGTTCAATATAGTTATCTTTACATTTTACAGTCCTGTATGGTTGATATCAGCACAATTCGACAACCATTGTACCCCGCAGTAGATTTAGACATTCCCTTTCGTTTCTGATGTGAAGCAAACATCTACATGCTTCGATACATCTAAATTCTTGCATTCTTATCAATCCAATGGGCCAGACCTCATTAACGTGACGTGACTCTGACTGGACAGCCAATAAAATTTTGAAGTTGCAGAGCAAAGATGAAAGGGGTTTCCAAAATTCTGTTCGTACTGAAAACAACTCTGAAAAAGATGCGCGGTTTGTCTGTTTGTATTGGATGATGGTGCCCTCTTGAGACCCAGAAGGGCGTCACTTATATCGTTGATGTTTATTTTGATTGCTCATTTGCATTCCTTTTACCAAGTTATATTCACAATCTTGTCCACTCCCTTCTGTTAATTGTTTTGTCTTTTAAAATTACACAAAAAGACGATATAAACAATGTGATTTTGAGTACCTACACTTATCTAGTTTTTACAATTAAGGACTGGTCTTTAATTTTATCAAGTATTTATTTGGCTTTTTTCTTTCTGCACAATAAAGTATTTGTATGTTGGTATAATGTTTATGTTAAGCAATGACATGAACATTCACACATTATATAACAATTATTAAATGTCAAGATTGCGTTTCTTTGTATTTAAAATAATAAATATAAAAAGATAATGAACAAGTGTAACTATAATTATTTGTTTTTGTGTTTAAATTTTTTTAAAAATATTTATTTTAAATTATTATTTTTGTTTTCATATCATTTTGATGTGTTGTTATCAAAAATATTTATTAAAAAATAATATTTGATTGTATTTTTAAATAAAAAATAAGTAAAACATCTTCTAAAAATTTTACAAGTAGATGAGGCTACCCGTACACCTAAGCTTTGTTCTTTTCTGAAATATAGAGATTGTTCTTTGCTTTGCTGATATTTTTTTTTCCCTGTGGACGATGAACTGCATTCTCAACCTATATATTTTTAAAAGTGCCCTTATAATAATTTGATGTGTTCAAGAATGATGTGATTTTTATGTTAATTTTGTATTTTTTTTAATATTATTTTGAATTTCTGAGATACAAACTCGAAAAATCAAAAGAAAAACACAAATCTAATTAACTATCATAGCATCTGGTTCGTTGGTCACTTTTTTCCCCAATTATAATATGCGAGGCTTCTTCATTACAGAAATGTCCACGGATGCCATCTCCAGCTTTCGGGTGAGGGGAGGCGACTAATAAGGCTCTCGATATTCTCTCTTTTCATTTGATTTGGACCTGGGATGTCCCTCGATAGCAGGCAACAGCTGCGGGCCGAAGATCCCCACATGTACAGTTACAGTAGCCCGTCTTTGTGCCTTTTCTTTCCTCTTCTTTTAAGGAGGGAAAGCTAAAAATAACAATATTAACTTGGTTTTTAATACATGCTTCGAGAGAATCTTAAATAGAATATTAAAATATCATAAAAATATTATTCCTACATGTCTTGTAAGAATATCAAAACCTTACAAAATATTTTTAGCTGCATTAGTGTTTTTTTATTTAATAAACACACATGGTTTTTAATTAAATTATTTTAATTACAGCTCATGTCATGGTTTTGGCAAGTTCACCTTAATTCACTAAGGTTATTTTTTAAAACAATATTATTTAATATTTAATTTATTAAGAATTGTCAAGTTAGATTTAGATTCACCAAGTTGACCAGTCAATCATGTTGTTAAGATAATTTTGTGTCAAAAATATTAAAATATAATTAACTTTTTAAATGGTATTTTTTAAAGTATACATAAACAAATACCTTGATACGGGTAATAGGTTTTCAATTTTTTTTTTTTTTGCAGTATGCTATTTAAGATTAAGATTGTTTTTCAAAGTATTTTTTGTTTATAAATATATTAAAATAATTATTTTTTATATTAGCATATCAAAATAATTTAAAAATACCAAGAATATTTGATTTAAAATAAATGGTAAAAATAATTTTTTATATTTTTTAAAAATATTTTTAAAATACAGTGTCAAACAAACACTTAACACTTTGCTATAATACTTTTTATAATTTCTAACTGATTATTTTGAATTATATATAGTTAATATTTATAATATTTATCATCATTATCGTCGTCGTCATTGTGTGGGTGTAATAGTTTTTATATAAAGCTTGATAATTTGTAGTTAATTTAGTTTGTTTGATTTAAAGAGCATAAAAAAAGTTTTAGTTGTGTTAAAATAAAAACTATTAACATAATAAAATAATTAGTAGTTAGGATATATGTGCGTGCATAACTGCATTGCATTCAATTGTTATAATTAGTTCTCTTAAAAATAATAATCATTAAAAAATTGCACATATTTATTCACTAGTATATTTTAAAAAAAAATTATCATATATCGTCATGAAAAAAAATTCACGTATTTATTGAGGAAAAAAAGGGAGCGTTGTGGTTTATTATATTGTATATGGTAGCTATTCTATTTTTTTTTTCAAAGACAATAATTATTTTCATTTTTTTATTATAAATATTATTAGTTTAAATTATATGATGGAAATTAGAATGATCAAAATACCAAGATATAAATATTGTGTATTGAGATCTCTTATACGTAACAAATGTAATCACATATTAAGATACAAATTATGATTATAAAAAAAATACAAGGGTTTTGTAGGCTACACACCGTGCACTCTTGGACTCAAACAGTGTTATTTTTCGAGCAATTTTTTTTTCTTGATTGTATTCTTTCATGGCCAAAATACTGTTTTTGGCCAGTTTCTTAATTATAATTTATCATGGAAAGAAATAATTAAAATAAAAAGAACCAAAGTGTAAATCACACCAAAATACAGTGTCCATAGTGAAAATCACGTGAAAAGATTCTTTTGTTTTTTTGGTCTTCTTAAAAAAAAGAGGGGGGAGAATGGAGAAAATTGTGACGGATCATATTTTAGTCATGAAAAAAAATATTTTTAATATTGATATGTTTTATTTAAATAGAGAAGTTCTTGAAATGGTTTTTTATTTTTATTTTTATTTTTATTTGCCATAAAAAATAGATTAAGGAGGTATGGTCATGTCGTACCAGAATAACAACACAACCTCTTATTTCTATGTCAATTTATCAATTTTATTTTTTAATTTCATATGTTAATTGCTAGCTTATCTAATTTAATATCTTTTAATAGCTAGTGTATATTTTACTTCAATAGTAACCGGCCGACGAAAATTACCAAAGAAATTGAAAATATAACATTGAATATTTTATTATTAAGGTGCAAATTATTACAAGCAGCTTGAAAAGTTACCCGATTATAAATTCGAGTCTCGGATTGCCTGGGTAAGAAAACTTAATATAATTTGTGTCAAGCAGAATTACATTATTTTAATTTAAAATTAAAATAAAAGATTTTGTACTGAGTTTATTTAAAGAAAAACAGGTCGATCAGATTATATATTAATCAAATGTATTTTTTAAAAAACAGGAGCTGATTTACAAGTTGACCTGCCATGCCCAGTACTCTCACTAACATCACATGCACCATCAACTTGCATTAATTTTTAACACTCGTAAAGTTTGCGGTATCCGTGATCTGCATCTGTGTCTGTACATGGTAGCATTAATACAGTCCATTGACGAAAGCATGCATAATGTTGAAACTTATATCAGGGTATTAATTTGATTAATATTTCATGTTATTTTTGTTCTTTTCAGTATCTGGAATAGTGGGTTAAGAGTTTTTAGACAAGGCAGGTTTACTGTGCTGGAACAGCAGCAAGACAGCAACCGCTGCTTCGATAAGTTGAACTAACGTGGCTGAGGTTGTGGGCCTGATACGATTCTTGCAGCTCTTATAGTATGGTGATGCCTTTTTTAGAGAGTGAGATGTGTAGTGTTTAACCTAAGAGTAAATAATATTTGTGTCAGCGCTTTCTACTGGTCGGATCTTCTTGACGTGAAACTGGAGTTGTTCATCAAAGTGGCAAAGCTATGGACCTCGAGCGCTGAGATTTAAAATCAACATATTGTCACTTCAAGTATATGGTTTCCTTGGCATGATTTTTCTTTCACCTTTAATGGCTAGAAAATTGCTGCTCATTATGTCATTTCTTGTGCAGGCTATATTAAACCAGAACTTGTAGTGCAAGCTGAACCTATCACGGATCCCCATGGGCCTTCAATTGTTGATGAAAATTTTGAGGCTATAGTTGTTAGGTAAGTTATTCTTTCATATTGTCTTGGGTTTTTTCTTGTTTTTGTGTCAAGGACCTTTATATACGATTTCCAAGTGGAATCCTCCCATTCTATGAAGATTCATAGTGCTATTCCAAATCTATACATAAAGCTTGAGGTCTGTGTTTTTTTGAGCTCTTTGTGTACGCGTTTTTGCTGCTCTGTAGCTCAGCTACATCATCGCGTGCTTCAATGTTTTAGAAATTACAGTGGATCGATCTTAACTCAGCTGCTTCTCATTTTCTTCACGCCAGTCATTAAACTTGGATATAGCAAAGAAAGGGTGGCAGGTGGTTTGTCAATTAACAAGTAGAGAGCTGACAGAGGCCTTTCACAGTTAAAGGTTGGTGTTGCCAGTTTTTTCATCCGTGATGGTGTGGTGTCGGTGTAGTTCCGTGATGTGTTTTTAAGGTATGCTTTCATAGTTGCTTAATCTTCGGATGACTTGGTTGGAGTTGCATGTAAACTTGGTTCCTGAAGAATTGAGTTCTATACAACATTGAGGAGGCTTGAGACCGATCGAGAAGGCCAAAAAAACAAACACACCAGCAGATTCAAAGTCCCTGATAATGTGGGATGTCTTGAAATTAATGGGTTTGAGCAATACACTCTGCATGGCTCAGGAAACAACAAATTTAATGGAAGACTGTTCGCAGATACAGGATGCAGAGAACGTCTATTTTCAATTCTTCAACTTTTTATTTTTGCTATTTGAGTGCTTGAATTTCTTTTTTCTTTTTATTTTTTCCAATCAAGAATTTTCATTAACATGACCGTTAGATTAACACGTGGGATGATGGCATGTTTGTCAGGTGTGTGAACTTTTTAATTTGTTTCTAATTTAGAAACTGTACCAGCAGTATTTACTCGTGATGTTTTTAATTTGTTTCTAATTTAGAAACTGTACCAGCAGTATTTACTCGTGATGCGTTGAGTTTTTTTATTTAGTTAAAAAATTAATTGATTTTATATGTATTATATTTAATTATTTTAATATTTAATTAGTAAAATTATAATTAATAAAATTTATTAAATATGATTTTTTTAACTAAAAAGTGATTGAATGTTGTTATTGTTAAAATATTTTTGATAAAATTTGTTAGAAAATTTGCTAAGAAGATGAAATGATTCGGTGTCATGGATACCCTAGTTAAAAAAACACACAAAAAAAAACCCCGGTAAAAAAAAAATATGACTTGGAGACCCCAGTTAAAAAAAATCAAAAATATAAAAAAAAAGTTCTCGTTTATTAAAAGAAAAAAAAAGTCAATCATAAAGAAAAATGCAAGGGGAAAATATTTTTTTTAGAAAATTATTTGACTTGAAAATTTTAAAAATATACCGCACTATGTTCCGGGCTGCGTAGATAATTTTTATAATTGTCTGGGTTAAAGAAATCAATAGGATTTGCCAATCTAAAATTAAAATATAATATTGATATATGTAAAATTAAATATAATAAAACATATCACCACATCTTATTATAAAAATAGTAACATCGAAGTCTTAACATCTAAAACTATAATTGCTATTACAGTCAAAATAATAAAAATTATCAAATTATCTTGAGGACAAAAGCTAAAAAACCAATAAAAAAAAAGCAAGAAAAATAATTAAAATAATTCCTCCTCCTCCTCCTCTTCCTCTTCTTCTTCTTTTAATTATTATTATTATTATTATTATTATTATTATTATTGTGTTAATAATGAAAAGAAAACAAAAATAAATGAAAGATTAAAAAAAATCTAAATAACTTTAACAAAAAATCAAACTAAAAAATAAATTAAAAATTATAAGGTAAAAAAAAATCGTTTGACTGAGAAAAAACAATCAATAAAAAAATAACAGAAAGAGAAAATAAAAAAATAAACAAAATAAAAATTATTAACTAAAAAAAAATTTATTTGACTTGGAAATTAAAAAAATTGACCACATTACGTTGCAGGCTGAGCAAACAATTTTTATAATTGTTGGGATTAAAGAAATTAATAGGATTCGATAGTTTAAAATTAAAATATAATATTTCTATATGCAAGATTTAATATAATAAAACAGATCATCACAACCTATTATAAAAACAACACATCGAAGTCTTAATATCTAAAATTATTATTGTTATCACTGTCAAAATAATAAAATCTATCAAATTATCCTCAGAGAAAAAAACTCAAAAACATTAAAAAAAATATAAGCAAGAAAAATAACTATTATTATTATTATGAAAAAAATAAAAATAAATAAAATGCTAAAAAAATCTTCAAAGCTTTAATAAAAGATAAAAAAATTATTAGGTAAATTTTTTTAACCAGACTTTAAAATAGAAAAAAAAACTAATAAAAAAATAAAAGAAAAAACACAGGGAGGAAAAAAAATATCAATTTACAAATGATCAACATAAAATTTAGGAGCTAATTTAAAAGAAAAAATATCACCTCAACAAATAAGAAAATATAAAAAAATAAAAATCAAAGATAAGAGCACACTTACATATACATTGACAAAAATAAGGATTATTCTATATGTATGAAAAAAAGGATTAAAAAAAAAAGTATAAGGGCCGACATGAAAATCAAATGTTCAAGGATTAAAATAAAAAAATTAAAAGTATAAGGGATGAAATGAAAATCAAGTATATTATCAATTTTAATCCAATGATAAAATTGAAAAAATCAAAACTTGTGTATCAAATTTTTGGAGTTATTTAAACCCAATTCAGAAATTAAAAGAAGGAGGACCGAAGTGAAACATTAACATTTAATCAATTTCAATCGAAGGACCCAGTCGAATTAAATCAAAACTCATATAATAAAAATCAGGATCAAACACAAAATTTAAAGTTGAGGGACCGAAGTGAAAAAGGTCAAAAACACGGGGGTCTCTTTTGCACTTGTACGTGCAGCAGAGAGAGAAAGGGGGCCAATGGGTTTAACCGGCCATCGCCACGTTCACCGCTACCCTTTGAGGAAATACGCCACACTGGAAGAAAGACCATGCGAAAGCGCATCAATTGAGATGGCGGTAGCCCGTTTCCAGTGACTGTAGCATACCTCACGTGCCACCTAAACAGGTTGTGAGGGGGAACACCGTGGGTCGCGTGCTCCACAGGCACCGATCGTAACCAGAAAAAAAAATAAAGGTCAATTAGCGATATGCCCTTGCTCTCAAGTCATCAATTTTATCTTATTAAGGATTAAATATGTATTTAGCCAACTTCATAAAATAAAAAAAATGAAAAGTGCGGCGAACCGGACTGGTCTAGATCGGTGTGCACAATGACCTCGAAGCCCCTCAATCGGGCGGTTTGTTTTGTCATTTTCAGGGGGCAGATTCGTTAATTCATTGTTCATCAATGGCAAAAAAAAAAAAAAAAAACGAACGTACGCACGTGATGCGCCGGAGTAGATGTCTTGTCCACAGGAGCAATGGGTGTAGAGCTACAATGAACAGGCGATCTCTTTTAGTTCTTTTGCAATTTTTATTTAATTTCTTTATCTGAATGGCTGCATTTTTATTTTTATTATTTATCTCAACTTTCAATAATTTATTGGATTTGACCTCTGTAAAAATGCGAGGTGGATGCTAAGTAATTGGAGATGTTTTCTAAACTAAAGATATAGATATATTTAATTTTAGCCATGGAGATTGAATGAATTTGAAATCTATTTTTTTAAGACATGCTAATTTTAAATTTATTTTAAAATTTAAATAATTTTGATATGTATATCTTTCTTGTTTAATTTTCTTATTTATTTTAGCATTTAATATATATATATATATAACTGTCCTGTTAAGATAATAAGATGTCAATTTAAGTTTACTATGATCTTCAATATCTTCCATATCAAAGTATTGATTATATTTATATAACTATTTATAAACATCATTACAATTAAAGTCAAGGGAAATCATGTTTTGTTTTAGTACCTCGTGTTCAATTTACAAGATAAATAGGTTCTTGTCGTATAATTCTTATTATAATGTTTGTTTGTCTTTGATAATATTGGTTTCATCTAAAAAAGATGTTAATTCATTGATGAGATCTTCGAGTTCATCTTTAGTTAGATTTCACGAACTCCAATTTATTATTGTATGATTTTTCATCACTTGCTTGTAAACCGTGTTTGCGTTTTATCGACACGTTAAATAGAATTCTTTATCCTCTTGACTTGGTTTTTGAAGTCATGTTTGAGGATTGACATTTTTCATACAACTTAAAGAAAGTTTAGCGTCAAACTATCTAGTATTTGATCTGACGTTACAAGTATGAAATTCATGAGGTTTCTTTTTCTGTAATTTTAAATTCGAGTCATGTGATTGTCAATACGATGATCATTACAGGCCTGTATGATTGTTAATTTCAGAACTCGTGAAATTAGTCAAAATATATGTAAGCTGACTCAAACACTCATATTAATAAAAAAAAAAGATGAGCATAAACCTAGATGATATCCCAGACTATTTTCTTGATTGACAAGTTAAGGCCTTAATTTTATCAATAAAAATAATTGGAACAATATAGGTCATAAGTTTTGAAATAAGAGGTAAAATAATAAAAGGAGATATATATATTTTCAATTCATCAAATCATTCAAATCTCATTCTTGTTGACATTTTGTTATATTTAACTCCAAATATATCATCTAAAAAGCAGTTAGTAATATTATATATCCAAAACAACACATTACATGTCTCTTGGCATAATAAAAATAACAACACAAGAAAATAATATGATTAATACTATTATATTTTTTTCTATTATATAATTAAAACAAAATAAGTTTATTAATCTTAATGTTATAACTCAAACAATTAATTTTTAAAACACATTTAGTCGTTGTTTTCTACGAAAAAAATACTAAAGTTTTGTGAGAAAAAACAGGGATCCACAGTATATCATGTGACATGCCTAGTATTTTTTAAAAAGTACGCACGTTAGGCCAACGTGGAGCCCACTATTATTTTCAGTCTACTTGCCCACCAAAAAGTAGCAGCCGTCCATTCCCACATCACCCTCTCTATAACGGACACGTGTCCATGCCTTTACAAACATCCATCCACCACCGTCCTTCATTGTCTCCACGTATGAAAGTAGTGTGGTTGTTGTTATTTTTTAAAGTTGTTGTTATTTTTCAAAGTATTTTTTATGTTGAAATATATCAAAATAATATTTTTTTAAAAAATATATTTTTAATATCGCACATTAAAATAATCTAAAAATACTAACCGCTAGTTTTTAAAATATAAAAAAAAATAAAAAAACAACGAAAAGCAGCAAAATACAGGTTCGGCCGCAATGCCAAACGGGGACTAACTCTCACTTAACGACGTGACTCCTCGAACCTCCCAAACTTAACACCGTCAACTCACTCTTTTCATTTCCATTTCAACCAAACCACCAGGTTCGTAGACTGCAAACTCGAGGCTCGGACCCACAACCACGATTTAAATATCCCTCAGTTGCTTTCCTTTTACTCCCTCAGTTTTCATCAATCGCCTCTGTGTCAGTGGGTGTATCTCTTTTTCTTGCGCCGTAGATCACTGAAATTTTAAATTTTTATTTGGAGGATCCAGATTAGAATGGCGGAACAATCTGAGAATCCGATTGAGTCAGTCATGGAGAAGATCAGCGAGAAGATTCATAGTGAATCGTCGTCGTCTTCGGATTCGGAGTCCGATTCAGTGAAGAAATCGTATACTTCCGAGTCGGTGAAGGAAAAGATTTGGCGTTTGTTTGGTAGAGAAAAACCTCTTCATCATGTTCTCGGTGGTGGAAAGCGTAGGTCACTTAAAACCTGCTCTATTTATTAAACTTTCATGTTTTTTTTAATTCATTTTATTTTATTGATTACCCATTTTATTTTAAACTTATTTACTTAGCTTAATTTTGTTTGTCTATTATTTTAGCTGTTCCTAGTGGAGACTAGAATGATTCAGATTTTGTCTCTCTCTTTTTTTGTTTAGCTGCTGATGTGTTCTTGTGGAGGAACAAGAAGGTGTCAGCTGGTGTTCTTGGTTTTGTGACAGCAATCTGGGTTCTTTTTGAGTTGGCCGAATACAACTTGCTTACTCTAGTGTGCCATGTCTTGATACTCTCTCTTGCACTCCTGTTCCTCTGGTCTAATGCTCACACTTTTATCAAAAAGTAATGTTCTCTCATCCTTGAGCTTCTTAGCTCCTTTTCTGCTCAAGGGATCCGTGTATTTTGATGGATGTATCGACAACTGTTGGCTCGGAAAGGGCTGTTTGTGATTTTCTTTCCGATGTTGTTTTATAGGAGTCCTCCTCGCATCCCACAAGTTCATATTCCAGAGGAACCAGTCCTGCAGGTTGCTTCAGCGCTGTGTGTTGAGATTAACGGTGCATTCGTGGTCTTGCGCAGTATTGCCGCAGGAAAAGACTTGAAGAAGTTTCTCATTGTATGTTTCTTGTATATCTCATCACTTATATTTCTACAGGTCCACCCAGTAATTGAAGTAGATCATATGATACTTCTGCTTTATTTTGATTTCAGTAGAATTAGTTCTCATTACTGCTACATATGGATCTGAGATTTATTGCTCTGTCGAGTTCTGTATTATTTGATCGATAGTATTATTTATAGTTTTCATGTTTTGCCTGCTCAAACTAATTATATCGAGTTAGATTATTGCTTTTGGTTCACATTGTGATTCCTAAAATTGCTGGTGTGTATTCATGTCAGGTTATCGCTGGATTGTGGGTCATGTCAATTGTGGGGAGTTGGTGCCATTTCTTGACCTTGTTTTATATATGTAATGACCTTCGAAGCTGATTTTATGCAGTCTGTTTAACTTGCGTAGATATTATATACTGAAACTTTTCTATGATTTTAACAGGCTTCATTTTGCTACACACTGTACCCGTTCTCTATGAGAAGTTCGAGGATAAAATTGACCCCTTAGCAGAGAAGGCAATGATTGAGATCAAAAAGCAGTATGCGGTCTTCAATGCTAAGGTTCTGAGCAAGATCCCACTGGCCGCTTTGAAAGCCAAGAAAGTTTAGTTCGGTTGCTTCTTGTGTTTCTAGCAAAACTGTGGGCAATCAGGTGTTTGCAGGCCGTGATTGCTTCACCCATGATTTGTTAGGGATTCCTTTTGTTCTTCCCCCCCACAAATTGTTTTAGACTGTTTGGGTTGCATTTTGAATGAATGTCTTTCATGGGGTTAATTTTGAAGACGTAGGTCTAATCTGTAATCCTATGGCACCTCTTAACGGTGGCTTTTGATGAGTTCAATGTACATTAGTTTCTTTATGTTTCGGACAATTTGCACAATTTGCTCACGGTATTTTCAGATATTCGTGTCATGTGTTTGCCTCATGACCGCAACGAAAAACAAAGTAGATGCTGGGGGGTGGGGGGAAGTGGATTTGCGTGCGAGGCTGAAAGGAATATTTAGGAGTTTGGGTTTTTTAAAATATTTTTTATTTAGAAATTTATTAAAATAATGTTTTTTTTTAAATATTATTTTTTATGTTGATCAAAATAAACCACATATTTTTTTAATTTTAAGTAAAAGATAAATAATATTTTTTTAAAAAGTGCTTTTAAAATGCATGCAAACAATTTGCATTGTTGATTGGATTTTTAGTACTTTTTATATCAGCATATTATAAATATTATGAAAAAATATTTTGAATTTCTTTTTATTAAAATTAGATGAAAATCCGGTTTAACTGCAGTCCTATAAACTGGAGTGAAATTAAACCCGTGTTTTGTTAGATTAGCCGTCCTGTTTTGTCAGATTAGATAGCCATTGCGTAAAAAGCTGGCATCTAGCATGTCAAGCTAACAGGGTATTGTTCGTGATGTTGTGTGTAAACCAATGTGTGGTAGCCCGGCACAGGTGCGGTGAGGGGAAAAAGCCAAGTCAAGTGCAGAATTTGGAGGTCGGCCACCTCGCTGGCTGCTTCATAAAATTTATATAACCAGCCTCTAATATGAACGTACGATCTGGCAAGCATTCATCTGACAATCCAAGTTCCTTTCAGAGGTGGTTTTACAGGTGCTGCTCAAGTTAGACTGAGTTCAAACTGCAGAGCTCAACAAATGTTTTGTGAAGCATAATGGATTTTTGGACATCTCAACTGGCTGAGTTTGGATGGCAATTAATAGTTGCACTAAATGAAGATGGAAGGATTGAACTGCTATTATTATTATCTGACAGCAAGCTGACATGATTAGTTGGAGAATAACCACACGGGATGGCTATTTGGAGTAAACTGACGCCTTTTCATTTCACTGTGAAAGAATTGATTGAACAGAATACAACAACAGCAAACAATCTATACCTTTGGATTAATTACATAATAATTCATCAACATATTCTCAATGTTTTGTGAGCAGTCTTGAAATCCGAGAAGGGTTGTCCAAGGATCTTAAAGGAACTGTTGAGAATTCGGAATCAACATGTGCAAATGGCGGCAAATTTCCTCGAGGGGCAACAGAACCATAATTTTGAGCTGAGAAAAGATTTGGTCCAGATAAAGCAGGTGTGCTTGTTCCATGGTTGGGCTCTGGTGAACCAACACCAGTAGTATTTGGACTCCTTCCTTGCGAATCTTCATTGGGTCTATCTGTATCTTGCCCGGATACCCGCTTTTCCCTTTCTTCAGTTTCCTTGAGAAGAAAATCAACCCACATATCTGCAAAGGACTGGAGAAACATATACTCGATATGAAATTGCACTTCTCTCCAAGTAAAATATACAATTACAACAACGATACTGAGATAGATGATTATCTTTAAACGGAAAGGAAAAATCATTTCCTAATAGCTAAATTCATGCATGCGCTGTTGATGCCCCACTAGAGGCTGTAGAATGTCATTTACCAAATAGGCCTATGCTAGTGTCCAAGAACCCACACACACCCCCACCACTAAAAAAAAAAGGCAAAAACTTTACTGTCAAGTCTTGACTACAAAGCATCCTGGGTCACGGTGACCAAACCCTGCAACTATTTTCTGTGAGTCACTCAACCGTTCTAATGATAGATAGTCTTTGCTCAATGGAGCAGTACACAGCAAGATGCATAGAATGTAGAAAACCAAACTTTCAGTTCTGAGTGAATTCAGATCAGGATACATTTTACGGGGGAGGCCACTAGGTTCTTGCAGCAAATTAGTAAAAGGCAAGTGGATAGATGGATCCATCCTGATGCAAATGCTAACTTCCTGTTCAAGCTTCACTAACATCAGCTCAATGAAAAGCTCAAAATCACGCAACTGAGCAGGGCTTGAGCAGTCTGCCACTAGTCTAAATGACAACCCAGATTATTAGGATGCAAAGGGCACACTGTAAGAAACACCACAAAAAGGAGTGGAAACAGAACAGAGCTACTTGTGCATGAAGATCAAATGGCCCATAGCATTATCTTACAGATCAGCTATTAAACATCAGGAATGAAGAAAAAAACCAACCTGGTTATCGGATGCCAAATTCATTTGAACACCAGCTGCACTTCCACCCAAGATTCCACCAACTAGGCGACCAGGTAGCCCAAAAACCCCACGAACAACACCTTTTCCACCTTGCTGAGCTATACCTATTCTCTGTTTGTCTTCATCTGAGAACCCAAGCATTCGAACCATAAGATCCAAAACCTGGAACCCACAATACAGAACTAGAGTATAAGCTATGTCAAATTGGACAGGGCTTACCAAAGGGATGAGAAACCAGAAGCAATAATCATTCTAACAATTTAAATAGCAATGCTACGTGAAAGCAGTGATACAATATGGATTCTTTCCAAGCAAGGATCTATTGAACTTGAGATGTCCTTTAACCGAAGGGTTCTCCAGCAAAGAAAAATAAAATAATAAACCAAAAAAGAGAGATTTATGTAAGTTAAAGTTTTCCTTCTTGAAGAGATGGATAAGGATGCCTGGATGTATAAGTGGTTAAGCTCCTAAATGAATATGAAAACAACAATCTACCTGCATAGTATAGCAGGGCCTAAATATTGCCAACAAACATAACATTGAAAGAATGAGACTATCTTTTTTTCTTTGTTTTTTTTATACTGTTCAATTGTACTAATGAGATTCATACCTCTTTGCTGTAATTTCTCTGGAAGTAGGTCACTAGTAATTTAATCACAATGCGCCTGCAACAAAAGACAGTCATACATTATAGACTGCGACCCATGTATAACTTCCAATCCCAACTATGGATACATGGTACAAGCCTTCACACTAATTTGTAACTATGATGTAACCCCTGTACAAAATCGAAGTAGACTTGAACACAAAACAATAACCCAAACTAAGAATCACCCACAGAGCAGGTTAACCTGTCAACAAGATAATCAGAATCCATGGACATCCTATTGAGTCTGCTCATACTCTGCTCAACAGCACGACGAAGTTTTGCATTGTCTTCCTCGAGCTTATTCACTCTGCTCTTCCCTTCTGCAAACTTCCTTTCAGCATCTGAGAGCTTGGCTAAAATTTCTTCTTTCTCCCTCTTTGATTCCTGTGTCCCTATCTCTGCTTCCTGAAGAAATCAAGGTGTGTCACTCTCCAAAAAATGGGTAAATTGAACTTTTACAGAATGAAATAAACCATTAGCTTTCCACGTCAGCAAAAGCAGTAAACATGCTTTGGCTCAAAGCAGTACTCATCTGACAAATACAACAGCATCTTCATTCTTAGCAAAACTTGGGAAACTATAATAATGTTGCAAATGCATATTAGAACAAGAATATACTAGAAGTAATTGAAAACAAAAGAGGGTAAAATACAGTGTCAATTAGATTCTCTCTTTTGAAAAATAATCATACATGTTCAATGACAAACTGAATCCACAGCCTGTAGATGAGGTTGTGCACATGACAGTATCTCACAAGTACAGGACTGCAAAACCTTAAAGATCAGAAACTTTATTACTGTCGAAAGACTAAGCAGCTGTAATGATGCTGCAAAATGCATATTATAATAGAAACACCAGGATAAGAATTTGAACACTTGCCTTTAAAAAGCATAAGAAGATTTTCTTGAATAAAAAAAATAGAGAGAAAACTCAATGACAAAATTCAAATACCCCATCAGTAGATACGGTTGTGCACATGCCATATATCACATCAATCTAACAATATAAAAACTTATGGAAGCCCTTAGTCTCATAGACTTTGTACATTCATGGAAGAACATCCAGTACATTCTTGGAAGTACATCCAGCTTCATAGACAGTACATTCATGGAAGAACATCCCTCTAAAAGATAATTCAACATTGCTCATAATACATCAAATTCCAGTTACATAGTTATGAAGACATCCAATTCACATCACAAGAAATTCATTAAAGTAAAATATTATACATAAGAAAATTAAGGATTTTCAGGGACATTTATGAGTTATCTGATCTGAAGTAATCTGAGCAGTTTGGTGATTTTAAAATTATAGGTTTAGAAAACTAATAATACTTGGAACAAGGAGGTGAGGCCATACTTTCAAAAGTTGATAACGCTTAGCTGATTCTTCTCTTGTCAAAGCCAACTGTCGCTCCAAATATTCCTGACACAACAACAACAATAATAAGAACAAGAGCAATAGTTCAAAAAAAAAAAAAAACTGGACTGCAAGACATCCATCATAACCTGTAGGAAACAGAAGATTACCTTTGCTTCAACTTCAGCAAAATACTGCCCGAGAGCAGTTTGAAGATTTAGAAGTTCAACATTTTTTGATTCTATTGTGCTCATACAGTTTGCAAGTTTTTTATTCAAATCTTCAATCATCTCCTTGGACTTCTTAATTTCATCGCTGTTCATCATCCTGACTTCCTCCTGGCCTGCAATTGCCTGCTTTAAAGCTTTCTCTAAATGTATTATTTGAGCCTTTTGATATTCATTACTCTGACGGAGTTCTTCAATGATCTTACTGTCTTCATCCATTTTTTCCGATTCTTCAGATTCCTAGACAGCAGAAGTCTTTTAAGGACTGGGAACATGATAGCCTCATTCACTTCAATAACATGCAAAGGATCACAAGATCCAAACAGCACAAATAATACCAAGCCAATAACGTAATTATCAATATCATATATGGAGTGGCTATTTCAAGTCATGTTTGGACAAAACAAAATTGACACAGCCGATATGAGTGCGGACAACATTATCTTTGGCATGGAAATTTGAAGAATCAATTTTGGCATCGAAAGTTGAATTTACTAAAATATCAATGTATCTCCAAAAGATTCCAGGCGATAAACCATTAAATAATGTTTGCCGCATGCAATAGATGGAAACTTCGACAAGTTGAAATATTCTCAGTTCCTGTAAATGGAGTTGAATTTATTAATGAGCTAGCATATCAAAGTATCTCTAGAACTCCTGAAGAGAAACGATCAACTCATAATGATAGCATGCACTGGTAAGATTCTTTATCATGAAATTTTGTTGTAATATCAACCATAATTGTAAAATAGGTAAGGCTGTGGTTGCAAAACCATAATTGTAAAATAGGTAAGGCTGTGGTTGCAAAACCATAATTTCTTATCTTTCATATTTATTATAGTACAGTTGGTCATTTACATCTCTAAGGTCATGCCAGTTTTTATAAAAGAGAGCACTTTATGGTGCAGCATATCAGAACGGTTGGGTTGAACTTGAAAAATAAGCAAAAAGTCAGCAACAAATCAAAGCAATAAAGTAACGAAGCCATGTGAAATTACCATAAGAAAGGGCAATTTTAGGAAATAGCAGCCTTTTCAAACAAATGCCATGTGAAATTACAATAAGAAATGTCAATTTTAGCAAAGACAACCTTTTCCAACAAATGCTGTTTGAGACGGGCCAATTGTTGCAATGCTTTGTCCTTTTCATGGCGTGTTTCCTTCAAATCTCCCTCCAATTTTTGCATCAATAGTTCCATTTCCTCCTTTCTAGGAGAAGTTGTTGAATCAACTTCCTAGGGGAGGAATTGATGACAAAGACGGCAATTTTGGTAAGGACAATTATGATACCGATAGTAAAATATTTGTGCAATTGAAGAAACAAAGGAAGTGTGTACCGGGGGCAGTGAGAATATAGCTCTCTCTCGAGTAACTACCATATGTGTGCATAAGAGGTGGATAGAGCCTGTGTGGGAACTTGTGGAAGCGCCCCCACACAAGTGCATGCAGAGAGAGAGGGGGAGGGAGGGAGGGAGAGTAAAATTACCCCATCTGGAGAAGTTTTGTTAGGAGAAGAGTTCTTGCTCCTTTTCAAAGCAGCCTCAAGTTCAATCTTTGCCATCTAAAATAGAGCATAGGTGAGAGATTTAGGAACCCGACATGGAAAAAGCATTATGACTTTTTTGTAACATAAATGACACCATAGTTATTAAACTCGGTTCAGGGGTGACCTGGCCAAGGGGCCAGGTCCAGGTCACACGGGTTGACCCGGTTCTACCTATAAGAATTTTTAAGAAAATATTTGAGGCTTTAATATATCCCAAATAGAAAGGCTAAGAAACAATCCATGTGGATGTATGCTCTAGAAAAAGAAAAAACAAGTTGGGTTTTACTCGGGTAATGCTGGGTCAACCAAGTTTCAGGTTGACCTAGCAAGTCGCCCGAGTTAAACTGGATGAATTGCAAATCTGGTTTTTGCCTATTTGAAACCTGGTCAAGGCCTCAGGTCAACCTGCTGGGCCGAGCCAGGTTTCATAACAATGCATGGCACACTTCTAGTATGGATGACATGTAAAATGCAACTAACCTTGAGATTAGCATTTTCCTTCTCTAAGGTTGCAATGACTCTTTTCAAACTCTTTAAATTGACATTTGGATCTTCATCTTCCCGCCTACTCAACTCTATCTGCAATCGTCTTATCTCTGATGTTTTTTCATTCAATTCATTATGAATTTTGCTCACATCTACTGAGGTCTGTAAATTGAGAAAAAAATGTCAACAAAACACAAAAGTCAAATCTCAAATCATGCATGTATGCATTAATTAATTACAAAGAAGAAAGATGTTGTAACAAAATCAGCACTGCTAGAAGCATAAAATACTATAAAGAAAACAAACACAAGGCCCTAAACTGACAGGTAGTAATGGGATGATCCAAAAACATGTAATGTATAGAAGTACAGAAATGTTATACATGTGCAATCTAGAACATACATATTTCCAGAAACTCCTACATTCTGTAAGTGCTCGTTAGCAAAAAGGACAAAGAATGTTGAAAGAAACCAGAGCAGGATAAGAATAAAATTGAATGTAAGCATGGAATAATATTCCACAGAAATCAGGAGCATGTAAAATGATAAAGCACTCAAACTACATCCATTCCCTAAAAATTACCAGTCAACAGGTCTTTCCCATAAACTAATGTCCTCAGTCTTCACAGGAATCATCAGAATTTCCTGGTACTTCCACAATCAGGAAAAATGGGGCAATTATGCTACCAACATAAAGTAACAAAAAGTTCCATCTCACTTCCCACTCACAGAACGCTAAAACACATCTAGATATCAACAATATCTCACTAACAATGACCGGAGCAACAAGCTTGGACCAGACATGGTAAATATGCAACAGTTGAGAGAATGATCAGTAGAGCCATAGAATCATCAGATAAAATTGAACTCACTTTGTGATGTTCCATATTTAGAATCCTTAGCTCCTCCTGAAAAGATTTGTTAATACTTTGTTCCTCTGAATAAATGACGAAGACAACAAATAAAAAGGAAGATGAGTGACAAATTTTGGTAAGTTATTCAAGCAACACCAAGAAGAAGAAGACAAGAGGAAAGCATCATATTAGATTTTTAAGTGAAGAGTTGCACCTTGCAATTTTATCTGTATATTTGCTGATTTGTTGCGTTCTTTTTCAAGTTCGTTTCTAAGCTCTTTTATTTCCAACTCAAGAGTAGCTTTCATTGCCGCCAAGGACCCATTTTTCTCCTCCAGCAAATCTGCAAGCTCCTAGAAGGCATTCATATATCTGTTGTCAAGTTTGTTCATTTAAAGCACAGATACATAATGAAAAAGGGTGATCTACACAGCTGAGTTCATTTGTCAATTATAATGCACTAAAACAATTGGGGGGTGGGGGGGGGGGGGGCAATGGAAGAATTAGCTTTGTTTTATAAGTAAAAAAAGGGGAGGGAGGAGGGGTTACACCTCCAAATTTAAATTTTAATAAAATTATGAACCGAGTAGGGTAGGCAAGGCACCCAACAACTGACAATAACAATCTTCTTACAAAATTCCCCGGAGGCATATTCTTACAGGACAGGACAGGCATGGTGCGATGTGTAATTACCTTGTCCTTCTTAATTTCCATCTTACTCTGAATCACATCAGGTTGAGCATTATTTAATATTCCATTGCCCATTCCATCATGTTTTGGAAAGACTCCATTCTGCATTTGATTTCCACTACGGATTTTTGCTTGACTTGCAGGTTTATGTGGTCGTTTGGGTGATTGCTCGCCACTTTCCTGTAAAAATATCATCATGTACTTTTCAGCAAGTTGGAAGGAAAATCAATATAGAACATAGAAATGGTATTTTCAATCCCATAGTAGAAGAATCATACTTGGAAAAAAATATGTTGCACAAGACAATAAAGCCAGAAACTTAGTAGAGAAAGAGAGCCAGGTCAAATTCTAGCTTAAAAGGGTGCCTTCCAAGACAGCTTATTTCATGATGGACAAAACGATATATGTAAGCCCGGCATAATTCTGATATAGGTAAACACTAAGATAAATAATCCAATGTAAGCTAATCCTATGCTTCACACTTTTGTTGCACTGTAAATAGATAAAAGCAGTAAAGAAGTCGCATAATATCATTTTTTATATTTGCTGTGAGGTCATATTACAAGTGAACAGTAAGCATTTTTTATCCTAACTAGCACCTCACGCTGATCATATGATGGACAACTTAAATGAAGAATGAAAATGATCGTTACACATTGTTAACTAGTCAAAACTATGCTAAATCCCACCAACGTTTACTCATTTGGTTGATACCAAGTTTCTACAAATGTTAATTGGGCAAGCTTAATGGAACAACTAGGAAAAAACTCGGTAAAGAGGGGGTAATCTAGTCAGATAACCATGTACAAACTGCCTTTTCCTATAGGTCATAAATTATGCACTATAACTCCAGAAAAAATACCATCACATGATATCAAGCTGTCAAGTTTACTTTCAAATCAAATAATGCATTTTGATTGAGATTTAAATAACCACCTTGATGCTACTTGTTGACGCTCTTAGATGTTCATTTCTAGACACATTGAGAGCCTCCTTTGTCGCACCCAAATTTTGCTTCAGTGAACCATTTTCTTGGTTCAATCTAGAAATCTGATCCTGTAACGTTGGGGTAGAAGAGCAACAGATTTAATTTGTCAAAGGCCCTTCAACATGAAACTAATGGAAACTAGTTAATGTTAATTGAGAGTTAGTAAGCCAAAAATATACTCCCATGAAGACAAACATGAATTTAATAACGAAACCCTAAAATGAGCAAATAAAACTAGGTGGTCAATAACTACATGGTGCAATGCATTTGATATCAATTCTGGACATGTTGTCACTTGCCAGTAAATATTATTTCCTTCAATAGATTGTGAAGTCACAGCAAAGATAAAAAGGACATAGCATTTAACTATCAGAGTGCACTTTCCACCTGATAGGCTAAAGGTTCTTCTGTGAACCATCAGTAATTATTTTTCAATTTTGATGTTTCAGACATAATGATAAGCAGGAATAAAAAACTAGTTAAAAAATTACTGAATTTATGCTGAAAAACAAAATCAAACAAAGAATGATCATGTACCTCTTTCTCTTTTAGGATAGCTGCATAATTCACAGATAATGCTTTAATCTCCGCCTCAGATTCCTGGAGCCTTTTGATTTGTGCTTTATACTGTTCAATCTACAAGAAGGAAGAAAGAAACGTATTCCACTTTACATAACAAGAATGCTGTGAACATCAGCTTTTTATGCAAATCAACTCATTTTAACCTTTCTTCACAAATAAACATTTTCAGACTAAATTACTTCCATTACAACTGTCGTTGGTCCAAATACTTCTAGAAGAATCAGCCACCAATCTCAAGCAAAACCGAAGCTCGCCTGCTTTCTAGCACGTTATTACAAAGTTGTCAATGATTTGGCGATTACGCCAAGATTAAAATCTCATGGCCATTCATTTAAATTAAAAGATAAGCTTCACAACTAGCTGAAATGGGGATCATAAAATCCCTAATTAATTAACACGATAATTCGTACATTTCCTTTCCTTGATTCTTGATCGAGATTGTAACAAATAGGGATCAATAAAAACTTCTTGCGGTTCCAATAACAAAAAAAAAAAGTCATCGATAATTAAATCACGAATACACATTAAACAACAGATACCTCAAAATTGTACGGTGAGTCATCCCCATTCGCAATAGGAGACGGTGAAATCGACTTCGAATGCGCGAAATGGTGAGAATTCCTCCGATCGGAGACCGGCGAATCGTAGCCATTGGTGGAAGCATAGATCTCGAGATCCTCATTGTCGTCATGCACATCAAGTGCAATCTTTTCTAGGTTTTGCTTCAAATTCGCAATGGAGCTCCACATCATTCACAAATTTCAAACAAACCAAATATAAAATTATAGTTGTAATTGAGGTTTGGCGACTTTAGCGTGAGAGAGAAGATTGAGGTTTTAGTTTATAGAGGTAGATCTGAAATGGAAAGGAGCTAAAGTAAGAAGATTTGGTTTTTAATGAAAAGAGTTGTCATAATAAAAATAATTTCGTTGTGCTTGTTCTTTTTTTTTTTTTTTCCCCGGGGGGATAAATTGCGTTACGTGAGAGAAGTTATAACTTGGCCCTTTGGGAGTTATAAATGTGATTTTATTTGGCATCAAACTTGCCTCTTCTGATTCTTACCGCCGTTGGAAACCGCCGACGGGGTCGCGGTCATGAAGAAAATACAGATTATTTTGTTTTTTTAAAAAAAATATATTATAGCATTATTAAGTAAAAAAACTAGATAGCGTAAATTTTTTAATGTGCATCATTTCTTGAATTTTCAATTTGGTTTTTTATTTTTTTTTCTATTAATTTCATCTTAATTAGGACTTAATTGATTTTAAATTCTTAATAAAAAGTAAGATAGAAAAAAGAGGTATCTAAATGAAAGGGCATCTAATATGGCTTGGTGTTTTATAAGTTTATAACTAAGTAATGTAACTTAAAAAATTTTGTTTACATTTTTTTTTTAAAAAAAAATTACACGTATTTAAAAAAAAAAATGTGTGGGTTGGCTACCCGACCTTGACGGGTCAAGAAGCCAATCATTTAGAGCTAGACTGCGAGTGACTCGCCCTTTCTTTTTTTTTTTAGACTGTACCGAATGGGCATCTCTTTTTGGCATGTGCTTACCAACCCAGGAGACTCAGACTCGTTGGTGGTTTGACTAGATACTATCTAGTCCGCCCACCACACCCACTATTCAAATTCATGTGACTAGTGGAAAGACAATAAAGAGAGACAAAAAATTCACTTGCCACTGCCGTTAGATAAAGAAGGTTGAGGTGATTCTGCTAGCGGCAACAACCAGAAGAGCAATTTAAAGAAAGGTTGGTCTATGCAGGGGGTGTTGTTGTTCATCGTCGGAGCTGAGGAAGGAGAGCATGACCTGTCAATAAGAGTTGCTAATATGGAGGAGAAATTGTTGGTGTTAAGGGGGGTGATGTTGGTGCTTGTCGAGAAATGCTGCTGAAAAAGAAAGGGACTTGTTGTTGGTTGAAGAGAGAGAGACTGATGTCTCATTGCGGGGGAGAGAAGGGGGGTTACCGATAAGGTTTTGTTGGTGATAAGAAAAAAAGGGAAGTGATTGTTTTGTTTTTAGTGTTTTTGCGTGTCTTGTTATAGTTTTCCACCTGATTCTTTATGTAAATCTTTTGTTTGTATTATCTACTCCGTCTCCCTTGTCTTTCTCACTCGTGTTCCTATATAATTTATGCTTTCGTGGTGTGTTTTTTTAGTTTTGTTTGTGACTTTGTCGATCATTTCCGTTATTTTTCTCCACTATGTTTTTTTTCTTCGTCTTCCTTTTTTTCTTTCTCCCCTCGTTGTCATCGATTGTGCATGTTATGCAAATGGTAACCATGGCGTGTGACAGGGGTCACCTCCTATGAGGATGCACCCACCACGGCGTGCGTGCAACAACATGGTGCAAGTTTTAGAGTGCAAATGTGTTTTGGTCTCTCAACTTGTGATTGTTTTAATTGCACCTCCGATTGGCTTTAAACATTTAAATTTGCACAACTGTATCCCCATTTAAAATGGTGCAAGCTTTAGAGTGCAAATGTGTTTTGGTCTCTCAACTTGTGTTTGTTTTAATTGCACCCCCGATTGGCTTTAAACATTTAAATTTGCACAACTGCATCCCCATAAAAGTTCAACAACAGCCGTAACTCCACAAACCATTTTCTAGTCATTGATTTTAGATTTATGCAAGTTGACTATCAATTGATAATTAAACTTTCAATTTTCTTCATTTTTGCCCCTAACTTCACACAATTCGTCTTAAAACAAATTATCTTTTAAATTGAACCCAAATTAAGATAAAAAAACTTGATTTTTCATCGATTAAGCTCTTAATAAAATTAAATTAACCAATTTAAAATATAATTATGTCCTCGCACCTTATCAAATCCTTTAATTGAATTTTAAATTAATTTATAAACATAATTATACTTAAAATTGGTCAACGATTAAATCAAATTGGCCTATAAAAAATATAATTATGTCTCTTGACTTATTTTTTTATGCAAATTTATCAAGTAATAAATTATTTTAGCTATGAATCTATATTTTTCTTTATGCCATAATAGGTATGATCGGGCTCTCAAAAATATCTAATTTTTCCACATTTATTTTTTTTACCAACTTCAATCTCTCTTCTTCTTCTTCTTCTTTTTTAATTTTAGATAAATTTAGGGAAATAACCCTAAAATGTGTTATGATAACATGCACATTTATTTTTCAAGCCAAATCACCATTTGAGATTGGCAACCTAATTGTTGTTTTTTTGTTTGGCCGAACGAGTCACACTAACTTCTTTTATATATATATATATATATATATATATATATATATATATATATATATATATATATATATATACTATTAAAACTTATGATAGTCAACTAATTTATCATGATACATTGACCAATATTTTAATCCTCGTTCCGAACATTTTATTTCATATAAGCAAGAAAAAATAATGTTTATATCTTTCAATGTAGCTTTCAACTTTTTTATTCGACTCGCAGCGAAACACTAGTTTAGAATTTAATATCGTGATAAAAAAGAAATAGTGTTATCGTGTAAAAATATTATAATTATAATCTATGCTAGTTTTTTTTTTTTTTTGTAATTATACGAGAGTGTGATTAAATTTATTTTTATTTAAAAATACATCAAAATAATATTTTTTAAAAATTATTTTTGACACTATCATATAAAAATGATCTTAAAATACAAAAAAAAAAGAATTTAAAATAAAAATATATATTTTAAAAAATATGCCCTATAATAATAACACAATTATAAATTTTAGTTTTTTTAATATATAATAATAAAAAAAATTTCTTTTATTTCTCCTTCTGTATACTCAACATTTTCATCACTTTATGCTGACATGTTTATCGCTATTTTATTTTTTATATTGTTTCTATATTTTTTTCATACTTTAAATGTTTATTACTGTACACTTGACATTTTTATACCATTTGTTTCATTATTTTACAATTTTCTTTTTCTCTTTTCTTTACAGTTTGTTTTTTTAAATCTACTACAAAGACTAAAAAATAGTGTTTAATTGTAGCAATTCAATATTTTTCTATAATTTACTCGAGTTAAGAAATAGATTGAGATATTTTATATCTGTATTAAATATTTTCTATATTTTAATATATGTAAATATTATTTTTTATATTCATAAATATTATTTTTTTCTGTACTTGAAAAAATTACACTCGTATGATTTAAGATTTTAGTAAGCTCGCACAGCCATTCAATAAAATTAAAAAAGCAGTAACAATCGAATCCAACGACCGAGACACATCAATTTTTTTCTCGCCCTGCTATATAATGGGCTATCCAGCTTTCTATTTCTCTGTGATAGATCGGACAGCTAGCTAGGGTTAGCCGCTTCGGGGCCGTCTTTCTTCCCTGTTCTCTTTTGTATGATCATGTTGCGTTGTTTCAGTAGATGCGATGATGATAAAACAGTAGGAAAAAACCACTGATTGTGTGGTGGGTTCATAGCCATCACTCAATATGAGTCTCCTTTACTGGTTCGTATTCACTGAGCATCAATATTTTTTCCTATTCTGTTATCTTCTTTGTTTATTTTTGGGTGTGGAGTGGATTTGAAGTTTTAGCAACGAAGGTACCTATGGAGGGGGTGCTGTAATAGTGCACTCCTTGTCCAAGTTTGCCTTCGAAAATTAGAATCGAATAACGGGTTTCGCATGAACTACAATCTATTTTTGTGATTTTAGTTCATGGATCTGATTTTCGTACATGTATTGCTATATTTGAAATTGGCTTGTTTTTCTAAAACCCTGATACAATGCGAAGGTCCCAGCAGAGGGGTAAGAAACTCTATAAATTGAGGCCTCTCTAACAATAATAAAAATTCCTTCGCAGATTAATTTGCCGAATCGTAGGATGCCCGGAATTTCTCATGACCGGCTATCCGGAAACCCGGCTAAATACTTAAGTCCAGTCTTGCATCTCACTTTTCTATCTTAATCTTTCGATTGGAAAGGCAAGGATTTCTGAACGATAACTACGTTTTGTTCTTTTCCCTCGAAGAAAGTCCATTTATACTTTCTGAATCCGCCATGCCAAGTTAGGCATATGTTTTGATCTCGTGAAAAGCAAGGTATCTGGATATTGGACAAAACTAAATCACTGGAGAACTGGCTCTCCGAAAAAATGATTTTGATGGAGGAAATTATCACTGCCTTAAACATGTATCCAGATACTGTCAACTTAAAATAAGGTCATTTTTATCAGTCAACAAGACTTATTGGAGATGAATATGTTCACAATCTCTTGTTCCAGGAACTGTTAAATGTTGATGGGTTTTCCGTAACTTGGGAAATATACTAAAATGAATTAAGGTCAACAAACAATATGCCGAGCAGAGCTGGTCGTTGATCGACAAGCTGTCTAGTCTAGTAACCATATAAACGATGAGAATGGGGGAAGGCAGTGTAGTTGGAGGTGGGTTCTGAATCATTATATCATCTCATCATAGGTAAATGCATGGACCAATGTGCCTTGTGCTAGCTTGATTACTGATTCAAGGGTTCCACACAAGGATCGGGATGTGACAGTTGCCCGTGTTTACAGAGAAGCCAGTATCTGTGCTGATGGGTCTGCCATGGGTGGGGTGTTGATGAAAGTCACAGGTTGACTATTTTCACCCAGCCTCCACATGGAGGATAAATTGCTGAGATTTTTGTGACTCGGGAGACATTAGGTTATGCAAGTAGCATCTTCTGTTTCCTATTGTTCTGGGCTTTACGCCCCTGTTTAGCACGAACAGAAAACTGCTATGACGCAGCAAGAAACAGACATCTCGTTTGCACAATACAAATAGATGAAAAGAATCTACTTTCGGGTTTCATATCCATCTCGTACAGCGAGTTTCCACCGAAATTTTATTGTCAACAAGGAAAGGTAGGACTTATGGGGCTGCTTCAAAGTTCCCGATTTCTTCACAATACAGCGACATAAGAACCCAGTAGATTTGTTCCTACATACCAAAAGAATATAGGAAGCGATTAATCAGTGCAGAAGCCAAACTGATACGAGGTTGCAGCCCGTTTATTTTGGCCTAACGAGGTAGGATGCCCATATATCATCTGCCGGTGGTGGTGGCTGAACCCAGTGCCCTGGTATGCGGCTGCACTCAAGTTCCACAGAACAATCAGGGGAAAAAAACTAACCAAAGTTGGTAAACTATGAACAGCAGTAAAATATAGCTTCCAGGAAAAAGGATGATTAGCATGCTTACCTTCCTCCTGGTCTTATATACGCATCCCATGCCCTTCTAACCTGCAAGCAAAAACGAAATAATGGATCTCAGCAATTGTCAATCCAGAATGACACATAAATGCATGTAGCCTTCATAGTCAAGGCTATTTGGACCTCAGTCAATGAGCTCGTAAACTTGTACTGTGCTAAATGAACAGAGACTATAAATTCAATGTGACTATAAATTCAATGTGATTATATCTGTTCTTCTGTAAGAAAGTCTATCCTGGGAAGTGTGGAAAAATCAGTTGAAGAAGCTGCTGAAATCACCTCGATAAGTGTGCCCATATCATTATTGCCGCCATGGTAATAGTGGTAGAATTCAATTGGTAAATTTGCAACAGAATCATAAGCTCCACCATAAACTTGACCTTTGGATCCTTTTTCTCCGGATGGACCAGGAACTGCACCAGAGCCTAAATTGTCGGTGCCATTTTTTTCATCATTACTTTCCTTCATTCCTTCTTTGTCATCACTTGCATCTTTTGAGTGCAGCCCACCACTCTGGATTTTCCTAGATTCCTCAGCTGTTGCAATGGCACCCTTGGCAGCATCTGTTTCAGCTGCAGCCATTGCTTGACGCTCTTCTTCCTCAACTGCAGCTCGAACTCTCTCAATAAACTTGTCATCCTCCTCCGGGAGAAAATGCCCTGCAGACAACCAACCATAATTAAAGGTAAAACATAGGGAAACAAGACCAAACAGGGGGTGGTGCCGCCGCCAGCCATGATGGGGTCATGCAACCCCCCCACCCTCCTACACTCACACAATAAATACATGAATATTGTTTTTCTTTTTTTGAAGTCCTATTATTTCTAACTTGGCCCCACTAACTATTTTTGTCACCCTTCGCCACCGGACCATGGTCCAAAAATCATCGAGTTTCACAATCACTAGCAAAAGATACAAGTGTCACTGTCTAGTTATGATGACTATCTTCAGAGCAAGCTGTTACTTTTTATTTTTGTTGGAAATATAGTTAAGTCAAACTCTGTAATGGTCAAAGTGTATTCATAATATCATTCACCAAGGAAACATGCATACATTTGAACTTGCCAATTTTTTTTGAAATCCCACTTTGAACACAATGCCACATCTGATGCATCAAAGCTTATACTAGCTGAAAACCATATTCACGAAATTAGAAATGCGGTTGTATTTAACATGGAGATTATCATAGTGGTGTAGGACAGGAAAAAACAAATCATTAGAACAAAAAATTACATCACAGCAGGCACGCACACAATAAATGAAAGCATACCTTGTTTCTTCAGTTTTTGAATCCTGATTGAGCGCAATTCTTGCAGCTTCTCCACAACCAATACCAGTTCAAGCTGAAATATTTAAAATTACTTAAGATTGGGCACCGGCCGTGGAGGAGAAAAATAAACTAAAGAACATAAACAGCATGATATTAGACAAGTGTTTTAGCTTTAAATGGTCCAACAAATGATCTACTAACTCTTTACTAGTAGCCAACACTCATTGCAAACTCTTATCTGCAGTAATGCAGAAAGTAATATGAACCAAGAGATTAGCTACATATATAGCTTTGAGCTCTGTAAAACAAGTACGAATCTGAAGGCAGATATTAAAAAAGTTTGTATGTTATGTATAATAGACTGAATACTCGATTCACTTGATACATGCTTCCGTGGATATATAGATATTAAATACATTTTTTTAATAAATGCTTCTGTAAAATATGTGATATCATTATACTAGATCCCAACATATCAAAGCAAGACACGTGTTAGATGATATCAACTTGTTAAGAATATTTGGGAGTATAGCATAGAAAAAGTTGGTGCAGGATGTTTATTAAAATCTCACCTCAGATTCTAGCCTCTTCTTCTCTTCTTTTGCTTTAAGCCTTGCAATTTCTTTCATCTTTTCCACCTGCAACCACAAATGCCCAAGTTAAAAACAAAAACCTCATGCAAACTGCAAATACAACTAAATTCAACAAAATAACATGATTTAAAAATAAAAAAAACATGATGACACAATCTTCATATTAATTTCCACTGTTCAAAGCTAGATACTAACAAGTCTAGTATAGCATACATTATCATGCCACTATCTAAAAAAAGAATTGTAAGATCATGCTGTTTTGAAATCTCGTATTTCAGTCTCCCAGATGTGTCCCCCGTTATGTTGAAAACAGGAGCAATAGAAAATACAATGGATACCATAAATATACCAATGGAACACAAAATGAACAAGAGAAAAGGCACCTGGGCTTAGACCTCATGCACCTAGAGTACTGGAAAAGAATCAATATGAAGGAGTTGAACTTCTAACAGCAATCACAACTGTTTAAGAACAGATGGTTCTTTCAAGCAAGAGAAGCATGAAGGTGATGGTGCTTGGATGCTTGTTAAAAGAAATTGAATGCCCCCAAAAAAATGCATGGTGTCCTGTGAAACAAATATGTTCTTTCAGGTATCTTACAGCATCAGCCTTGCACACTTATTCAAGTTTGTTTGGAATATTTGCACAATATATTTTATTGAAAACTAAATTGGAGATCTCAGATATCCATTTACTGGCCTTCAAAGCAATCAACCAGCACCCATTAATCACCTCAGTAGCACTGTCAACTGGTTTAGTGCATGAGACAATCTTATATTGTTCATCTCAATTCCAGTACCTACCTTTTATTTTTGCTTCCAAGGAAACTGAAAAAAATTCTACCAGCAATATCAAAATTTTATGCTATGATGTCTTCCCGTTAAAACAACAAATTTTTGGTGAGTTTCTACCAGTCATACCAGAAATTTCTGTGCTGACTCTAACCTAATCCAGATAAAGTACAGTGTACTGTACAAGATAATTCCTCAAACTAAGAGAATCGCACGGCATTTGGAATTTTAGCAGCCTACTGATTATACCAGTTTCAAACATAAAACTCCCATTACCTTGAGCTGTGCAGCATCTTTTGCTATCTCCCTAGCCCTCCACTCATCAGCTACGTGATCAGCTTGATCAAATCGTTCAAGCTCCTAAACATCACAGCAAGCACTATTAGAGGAAAAAAAGAGCAAAAAAGAAAAAGAAAAAACAGGATAATAGAAGAGGCCTGGAAGGCTACAATAAATCAAGGAGAACCACCTTTGAGTGGATTTCTGCAGCACGTTGTCTCTTCCTCTTCCTCCAAAGTTTATTACGCTTGGACTTCAATATTTTATTAGACAATCTAGCTGCCATTGTTTTCTCTTCCCATGGAGTGGCATCATCTATGATAACTCTAAATGGCTCTAATTGAGCTCTTAATCTAGACATCAAAGCATTTGCAGCATTCACCGAAAGTGATTCTTGTGCTTCCAAATCAATTCTCCTTTCTTTCAAATACTCGTAAAACCAACAAGCATGAGGGTCGGTAGATTCCCTTTCCCCATCTTCCACAGTCCCTTCAGTACTTTTGATTGTCATCAAAAACTCAAGCTCTTTGTGCCTATTAGGAATAGCAAATTATTACAAACCATGTTCGCAAAAAGCAGAGAAAAGACAATGAAAAGCCCCTTGGTAACTTTTTATCCCAAACAAGCTTTTGAAATTCAAACTGAAAGAAATAACTAAGTACATTGATGTAGCTAGAGTTAACGTGTCCTGTAGCTCTTTCAGCCGATCATGCACATTTTTGGTGTCCCAAAATGGAGTAGACTGTGGTGGATTAGGGGGTAACATCGGGAACCAAGGAGGAGGTGGTGCAGCAGAGGTCGCATGAAAAGGAACCGGATGCATGGCTGTGGAAAGAATTAAAGACAAAACAAAACAAATGTTGTCAAGAAAAGAACTAATTGCGGAAAAAGATTGTTTTAAGTTCTAACCCCAGCTACCTACCTCTGCCACTCGTTAACAAATTTAAAAACTTAATACGCACAGAGAATTAACGGTTAAATACTGCATGATCCAAAAAACGCAGTTAACTATAGCATTCTTAACTCCTTCAATTCTTTTAGTGAATAAAAGAACTAGCGCTCTCTCTCTCTCCCTCCCCTCCCTTTTCCAGTCAGTCAAATTCACAAACAGTTTGTGCTCCATTGTGAAATTATGTATCAATGTTGCTCCTTTCTTACTACTTCAATTCAGAACATTAGTTACGAGTGACTCGGAGATATTATACAAAGGAAGTGATTCTAAACCAACCCTTTAGCCACCGATCACATACAAAGATATCAAATATTACAGTTATCTTTATGTTTTAGCAACAAAAACATTGCATGAAATTACGTATCTTGGAAAGCAAACAATAATGAATGATTACAACAAAAGAGTCATCTGTTCGTACCTTCTCAAATTTTACAAGGTTGAAGTCAGTCCCAGGTTGTAAAGTGAACTTCACACTCAGAGCTTGTTAAATAGGAGGCAAAAAAAAAAAAAAAACCCTGAACTTCAGCGAAAAATGAAACACCCCCTGAACAAAAATATTCACACACACACACAACTACGTAGCTTTGAAAGATAATCAACCTAGTGAAGAGATGGTATTGTTAGAAAAATCCTCCATAACAAGTTGTGATTTTTAATCTCTTGTAGGAAATATATTTATATGATTTCTAATGACCTTTAAACAAGACATATATTATATCATTCAGTCTCGATGACGACGTTTTATTTGTGTGTGTGTGAATGTAAATCCAACAAAACTCGAGTTTGCTGCTCTTGATATATTAGGTGAATTACTTAAATACTGTAAAGACCTTCAACATATTTTTTTTTTTTTGGGCGTGTTATAGTTGAATCACGTTCTTACTTCTGCTCTTGGTTTCGAAATCATAGGGGGAGGAATAGGAGGGTCTTTATACTGTGTGCTCAAGTTTAGTTACGCTTTTGACCTTTTTCTTTTTTAAAAACAATATTGTTTTAGGATGGTCTTTCCGTATGTTACGATCATGGTAGTCAAAATCACGAGTTGACTCGTAAAATCGTACGATTTTGCGAGTCAATTCATCAAACTTGTTAAATCAGAAAGAAAAATCGTTTTTGATCAAACTCAGTCAAACTCGGACACTCATCCTCGCGCGCCTCCGTCCCAATTCCATCCATTTCACGCTGCACACACACACACATCACGCTGCGCGCGCGCGCGCACACATATATATATAAATAATATTGTTTCTCTCCGTCTCTTTCTATATATATATATATATATATATATATATAACTCTCTCCGTATATATATAAGTCTCTCTTTATTTAATATATATAGATATATATACTCCGTATATATCTCTCTCTCTCATTGTTGAAGGAGTATATATATATCTCTCTCTCTTTATTTTATATATATATATATATATATATATATATATATATATATATATATATATATATAATTATTTTTCTGTCTATCTCTTGTATATATTGTGGAATTATTATTGAAAATTAGTAATATTAACTTTAAAATTTATACTTAAAATTTTTGAAAAAAATAATTTTTTTTACTTCAAATTAAATTTTTTTATGTTTTTAAATCATTTTCATATCCTCAAGCCGAAATAATTTGTTGGAGTTGGAGGTAGTACTGATAATATCGGTGTTGATACCTGTATTAGTACTGATAATTCTTTCAACAATAATCCTTTTGATGAATGTATTAAAAATAACGAGGAAAATAACGGTCATGAGACTGATTTGAATTTATGTAGCACATCAACAAAATAATTATTTTAAATTTGTTAGTTTTTACCTAATGAAATTCTATGGACATAATTGTTTTGTAATGTATTTTTAAATTGTTTTGAATCATGTATGAACCTTAACTAATGAAGTTTTATGACCATAATTATATTGTATTGTATTCGGAAATATTTCACTTACGATTTTACGATTTTTCTACCCATACGATTTTAACTATGATTTTACGATTTTTGTACGGAAAAATTCAGGTACGATTTTACGATTTTACAATCCGATCTTACGATCTGATTTTTCGAACCCCTTTCCGATTCGTGTCAAAATCTCGATTTTGACTACCTTGATTACGATGGTCAAATGATCTCTGCGCATTGTTTTGGCTGGAGGGTTGTTTATTTGACTGCACGTCTGAGTCTCCTAAGAGATAGCACCTGGGCCACATTCACACGTTGTTGATTTAGAAGAAGTTGATGAAGAAGATGAGATTACCAAGGAAAAGGTTTGGTCTTTGAAATCAGCTTTTCATGTCTCGGCATTCTGTTGAAGTTGAAGGTTTTTTGGTGTCCATGAAACAAAAATTGGAACTTGAGAATAAGTCGAGGAAAGAAAGGGCTCGGATTGAGAGACTGACAACTGAGAATGAGCTTCAGGAGCGTAAAACAGAGCGTTTCCAGTTGAAAGAGCAAGAAGGGTCAGTGAGGAGAGGATAAATGGATTATAAGGGCATCTGCAGCGGGGATCTATCCCCGCATGCAAATATATAATAATAATTGATTGCCTCTTCTATTTGCAATTACAAGCTGCAAGGGGTGCTATTTATGTACGTAAAAATGACACCTCCTCCTTGAGCTGCTATAAATAGCAGTCCAGGAGAGAGAGGAAGAGTTAAAATATTTCGGCCTCACTTGGGCCATTTTATATATATATATTAAAAAAAATTATTTAAATGTAACTTAAAAAATTATATATAAAATTAATAATTATATTGGTGGAGTATTTTTTAAAAATAATTATTTAATTATATAACTTATTCCTATTAATTATATAATCAATGATATAATTAAACTACATATAAAATAATTCTATTATATTTAAAATAATATAAAAAAAATAGCTCTTCAAAATACTTTTTACCATTAAAACACACATCAATAAAAAAACCATATATACACTATTCAAAAAATTATTTTAAAAATTTATCTCTTCAAAATAATTTTTACTATTAAAATTGCTATAACAAAGAGAAAGAAACTCTTTGTTACCTTTATTGTCAGTCACTCCATAAAAAGGTACAAGATTTTCTTTTAGCAGAGTTATCTTTTATCATCGTTACTCACCATAACATCACTCCTTTTCTGCTGTCATCGATCAGGATATTGAGCCAATATCTTATATCAAAGTAGCCACTCATCTCCATTGGCAAGTGGCAATGAAATCTGAACCGGGCGGCTTCTTTAGAGGCCAATCACATCTGGTCCCTCACCCTCTATTTCTCCCAGTAAGAAGCCTATTGGTTTTCGTTGGGCTTACAAAGTAAACATCACTAGGATGGCACCATCCAGCGTTTTAAAGCATGTTTGGTGGCAAAAAGATACACCCAGTTGGGAGATATTGATTGCCATGACATCTTTTCTCCCACTGCTGCTAAAATGAATATCGTTTGTTATTTACTAGTTTTAGTAGCTGCACATGATTGGTCTCTCCATCACCTTGATGTTCACAATGCTTTTTTTTATGGTGATGTCCAGGGAGAAATATTATATGTCCTCTCCTCCTAGCCTTCAGCGACAGACAGGGAGAGAAAAAAGTGTGTCGTCTTTGTATGATTTAAAGCAAGCCAACCTCAATGGTTTGCCAGGTTCTTTATAAGTAATCAAGGAGCTAGTTTTGTTCAGTCCAAGGCAAACTACTCATTATTCACATGCCAAAAGACCAATATTCTTACAACTTTGTCGATACGTGCCGATAGCGATTTGGGTAATCTGAATTACTTTTTATAGATCCAAAACAAGTATTTTCATCTCACAACAAAAGTATACTTGTTGGAGCTAACCTATGAATTTTTTAATGTAGCAAAACTTAAAACTCTCATAATCAGGTGAACTGTTTAAAATCCTTCTCAGTACAAATGATTTGTTGGTCGCCTAATTTATTAGTCTGTGCTAATCAGATTGATGCATGCATCACGCAAAACACACATAAAATCTGAGTTACCTGGAAAGCAATCCAAGATAAATTTATTTTTTCCTTCCCAAAATAATTTTATCTCTGTGAGCCTTTTCTGATCCGGACTGGGGTGGATGTCCAACATTGTGTAGATCCATTATTTCTTGGCGGACAAAGAGGTACAGAATCGTGTCTCTGGTCTTCAGCATGAACAAACACAGATGTACTTACAGAGTCATGAGAAAAGGAAGCCTTATCAGCTAAGGTATGCAATTTGGATGTTCTCGAGTCTTGACATCCACCCTCCAATGTAAGGCCGTGTTGAGAAATATATGGTAATTCAAAATTAAATATATTTTATTATTGGTAATTGTATTCAGTTTTCATTTTCACCTGGGAATATCTTGTATAAAGTTCAGTCCTCTACCGCTGCAAATAATTATCCAGAAGGAAGATATTCTTCCTTAATTTTATATTTTATATGTTGCTAGTTAATAATCTCACGCTCTCTATTCTAGAAGACTTTTTTGCTGTCCTTGAGAGTTTATTTATTTATTTTTGTCGAGGAGCAGCAGCACACATGATCTCTTGTTCCATATCAAACAAATAAAAGATAGCGAATCCACGTACGATTCCAGTTCTGGGGATAGGCCGGGCCTTATAATCCAAATTTGAGAAAAAAGCAGCCCTCACCCATTTTTCTTCAAATGCATCATGAATATGGCATATCGAAATTCGACCCAGAAACGTTTCAACATTGATTTTGTGCACGTGAGTTTATTTTTAAAAGTATTTTTTATTTATAAATATATATTTTTTATTTTTTAAAAATTATTTTTGATATTAACACATAAAAATAATCTAAAAATATAAAAAATAAATATAAAATGTTTAAATTTTTGTAAATACATTTTTAAAACACATTTTTAAGCATGTATTTCATAGTGATGACGACAAAGCATGCCCGACATGTCCTTTTAGGCAATTCGGAGAGAAAGTTCGGCCCCCTTGTGGCCACATTGCCTACATAATTCGTTGCTTGGTTTGAACATCCGGGGTTTTAAATCTTTTGGAATTATAGTCAAGTTCAATTATTTGTTCTCTTCCACCTGATTGCTCGAACCATCCTATTCAATGCTTCTCATCGGGTCTTTAAACTAAAACTCCTCTCAACTAGGCCCGTAAATTATCATACTTTGCTCAATCTAGTCCTTCAATCCATGCTCATCGAAGGTCAAGGATAATTAAATCAAATCAAATATTGAATTTCATTCTCCCTATTGTAATAGTATGAGTCTACTAGTCAGGAATAATATATAAATAATTTCACTCTCCCTCATGTAAAATGTACAAGAAAAACAATAAGACAAGGTTTTGTGGTTCGATACACTAAACTCTTCTACAGGATAAAAAAACCCGCTGGTCCTTGCGATGATAACAGACAGGCACGATATTCTGTGTCATTTATTTAACGATGATAATTGTGTTTTGATTCTACAAGTTAAGAAATTATCATCCTACGGTTTAAACCACTGTCTCGAAGGAAACAAACAGCGAGGGGTGGTCCGATAGCGAGGACAGGAAGGCTGTGGTTCTGCTTGGCCCACTTGTGTCTGCTTGCTGAGTAAATTTCTAGCTGACGGACAAAGTAACGAGCCAAAATGTTGTCGATAGCAGGTCCTAGTATCACGCACGACTTTTTGCAAGCATCTTTTGGGACGCATTCTAGCTTTTTTTCATGTGATGATCAACACTACAGAATCCCTTTAATAATGCATGTGTCTCTCTTGCATGCAATATTGGATAAGTCGCAATTAACAAGTTTTTTTCCTTCAAATTTCGTGAGCAGAAATCATTCAAAAGGTCTGTTTCTCATTTTCTTTAAAATGTTAGATTATATAGATTAGGGTGCTGTGAAACATTAAGAGCACGCAGTCAGGTTACGGGCCTCACTTTCTCTCTGGATACGACTTGCAAGCTGATTGTTCAAGTGTGTGTGTGTGCAACAGATATATATAACGCAATCGTACTCCTTTTATGTACTTGATCCAGACCCAACACATCACTCATTGCGATAAGCCGTACGTCTAGTACTGTTAATTGATCCTTAATAAAGGGCAACGAAAGGGTTTCGAACCAGGAATAGCCATCCTCTTCTTCCCTTTTTCTGAATTGATTAACTGGACAAAATTCAATACGGATGCCGCAACCACTCTCAACAGAGGGGAAAAATGGAAGGGTTGCATGGAAAAAAAGCATAAAAGATAGCATAAAACAACAAATTTAAAGCTGGACAAATCCCTCTTGGGGGGGGTCGTCCAATTCCTGCCTGTCCATATGTGCTATCATATTTTCTGCAATTTGTTACCCTAGTTCCTGATTTTTTTTTTAATAGAATCTCATGGAAAAAAAACAAATTAAGCAGATAGAGGTTGAAAATTTCATATCTTTACAAGATGAAGACGACGGGTATGAGATAATTTTAATTTCTATCTTCGCACCATGACGAGACTATATAGCATATAAATATGTATTATAATTTATAAGGACATTAATTATTTATCCAACTTCTTACAGCTGAGCAGCAGTGAAAAATGGCCATCCTGAATGGACAGATGAATATATAAACAAGCAAAGGGGTTGAAGACAGAAATGGCAGGTGGCAACTTGTGCTGATATCTTGCTCTGCATCTCTAGAAGCTCCACACTTCTCCTCCCGGTCTTTTTTTCTCTCTGTAAAACAATCATTTATCTGAAAGTAAAAGTAGAAGAGGATCAGAATACTTCTGAGATTTGAACCAACAAACACAAAAATTAAGAAAATAATTAAAGATGGCATAAACATACGCATTGATCTTTTGCAATGAAGAACCGCCTCATGGATTGAGCGCTCACTATCACGGCAACCATCCAGTGAACAAGCTACTCTTCTGGTAGGAGATGCTTCCCGAGAATTGCTATGGCTCTTAACTTCCCATGCTATCCTCTCAACATAGTCAGCTCTTGTGCTTATTCTTGAGTCTCTTACTCTGCGGGATAAAGGTCTAACGTATCCAAAACACTTCGGCAAGATTCGCTTCCATCTTCCAAGGAAACGACAAAGAATCTGAACAGCTGAGACAGTTTTTGAAGAAAAAGAAGGCACAGTAGGGGCTAAATTCAGGGATCTGGAGACCTCACTCTTTGATTGGTTGATAAAAATGGGTCTGATGAGGCCGTCAGAGAAAAGCTGGTCAGCATGAAGAAGAGCATCGGGGGATTGTGAAATAGGAAAATAGAAATTGAAGTTTTGGTCTTGTTCCAGGGATTTTCTTGAGTTCTGCATCCTGCACTCTAATTCTTGGGAGATGGCTTCATGGGAACTGTCGAGAGATGCTCTGAGGGCCGTCTCAAGACCTTGCAAGGAGGGATTGACACTAGTCAACCAACTGCGAGAGAAACTCTCAATGGCCAGAGTCTCTGGGGATTCCATAGATTGTCAGCAGCAGCTAGAATGAGATCAATGAGCACTAATTCTAATATATCAGTGAAGGGCCAGGATTCATGTGATTGGCACGTTTAAAGTTGCCACTGCCCATGATGACCACAATTGCATAAATTGTCTATTTTATAAAGGTCAAGCAGGAGACAAAACGGAACTAGAAAATCACAAGCTAGAAGACATCACTTGTTATTTTGTTCTACTTGATTTACTTATCTAATTTAAATTTCATTGTTTATTTATTTGGTCTGCCATTGTATTATTTAATACTTATCCATAAAATATTTTTCCATTTTCCGGCATAAAAAACAGATCACTTTCAGCTTCCTCCTCCTAATAGTTACGTCACTTCCGAGAAAATATAACTTTGGTTATTTTTTAAATTATTTTTATTTAGAAATATTAAAATAATTTTTTTTATTTTTTAAATTATTTTTAATAATAGCACATAGAAATAATCTTAATATTTTTTTAAAATTATAATGATATATATCATTTAAAATTTATTTTTTATATTAACATAATTTAAAAATTTTCAATTTTGTCAAGCAGTGTTTGAGTTGTGTTTCCAACGCCACCTAAAGCTATCTATAATATTATTTTATTTTTAAACAACAATGTTTTAATTTCCCCCCCCTAATATTTTCCTTGGATTTTAAAAATAAAATACAAAAAGAAACTAAATATAAATTAATAAGAAGTTTAGACTGAGATGGGGTAAGTAATCTCGATTTTTTTTCACATTTATACAAGATCTTCAATGTTTGAATTAAGGGCCTACACTACAGGACTTGCATGATACTATCAGTTATTGTGAAAATAATTTCTTGAATAAATCATTAATTATTATAGGGAAGTATTAAAAATCTCATAAAAAGGCCATAGCAGCTTGCCAAAAAAAAGCTAACTTATATGATTGGATTCAAAAAAGCATATATAGGCTTCAGGCAATTTTGTAAGGAAAAAGCTGCTTGAATAAAGAGCAAAATTAAGATAAATATAAATATAAATTCAAAATATCAAACAATACAGATATTTTGTTTAGAAGAGAATTGTATCTCGACCGAGAGTAAATAATATTCGTATAATGATATAAATTGATGTAAAATAGAGCAACCAGACCGGCAATGACTCATGTTATCATTTCAAAACAATTTAATTTTTAATTTATTCATGGGAAAAGAACCAGATATTGTTTTTTTTATTAAAAAAATGATATTATAGAGAGATGGCCCTTCTTTAGGTAGCATATGTACATTAAAAACTCCAGTGATTTGGGTGGCTGCAGATGCCTGATAATTGCTCCAAGACCATACTGATCTATTTTAATCAATCTGGATGACATCTTGATCATTAAAAAAGTTTTGATCTGTCCATTAAAATGATAATCTAAATGCAAGAGTGCGTAGAGACAGCAATGTGGCTCCAAACACTCAAGTGCGTGTATTAATCTATATGCTAATATATGTTTTAGAAATTGATGCTCGAAGTATAGAGAACTGCATGCCCAATGTCTTCTCTTCAGAAACGATGTGCTCAAAATAAACTGGAGGAGATAGCATTACTATCAATAAGCAACGCGCAGCGATCGAGGGACATGACCATACCCAGGCCAAAGCTGTTCCTAAATATTCTTACATTTAAAGAACGTGTGAGAGAGTGAATCAAGATGTCTAACAGTGTTTATTTTCTGATTTGTCTGCCTGTGTAAAAACAACACACGGAGCACAATCTCCATGGTCGACTGTGATAGAGCACGTACACGATGAAAATTGATGGTGAATAGAATTCCCATTTTCCAAACAAAAACTTCAGCTATTTGAGAAGAAAGGAAATGAATACACCTAGCTTCTTTCTTGTCATGAGTAGTACTGTACAATGCCTCTAGTTTCCTCCCGATAATTCAATCACGCGAGTAACTATAAACTAACGCGTTTATGCAAAAGTTAGTTCATTCAAGTAATAATAATTAGCCACTAATTAATATCCATGCTCGACTAAGTGTTGGTTGCATGCAATTGTTCATTCCCTCCAGTATTCTTATGAGCCTTCATATTCCGCGCAGTTAAGCCAAAACCCTTCACGCCAAAAAAAAAAAAAAAAACCATGAAAACATTATAAAAACACAGAAAGCGAGCTTTGCATTGGACACGATCTATCTGCGAGCTAACAATTCAAGCAGGGGAAGTCAGAGTGTATGGAATTGGAAAGAAAGAAAGAAATATCTGCAGTAAAAGAGCGAGGAATCATGAGTATTAAACATGTTACGATGGAAGCAAAATAAAAATAGCTTTTTTTAGTTAAACGAGATATGTAACTTTTTCTTTACCATTTATTAAACAGGCTTCGGGTCACTGTATGTTCTTTTGGTGTTTTAGTGAGAAACGGTAGAATGTGTGTTGGAAAATCCAATTTAAGTGGACATTTATTTACCAGTTACTCAAGTAGCAGTGGAATAAAGAGAATATTTTCAGAGACTATAAATCTAACAAATACCAAAGTAGCATTTATTCACGAAGAATATATGAAGATCACATACATGGAACATAAACTAGTAGGAACTGGATCACCACAGACACAAGATGTTGACACAAGAACATCCAAAATTCTAGACATCAGCCTTGATAGAAGAGCTGTATCCACTTTGATCATCATAGTACTTAGACCAAAGCATCACACCACCATACTTATCAGACCCCTTGATGGCTGGAAGCACATCGGAAGTTAAATCAGGTACAGGAATGAAGCCACTTCCTGCAGCCTCAGGAGAAGCAGGTAATCCTAAGAAAAACTTAGTGGCTGGAATGTCTGAAATCCATTGCTTCCATGCCTCTTCGAGATTGGTAATATCACCAGATGTGTACTGGCATGGAGGGTTGTTGTAGAATTGTACCCAAACATAGTCAAAAAGACCTGTTTTGAGGGCATTTCCTACAGATGCATCAGGAAATGGGCACTGAGGGGCTGCCGTTAGGTACACCTTTTTCCCTTGATTGCTGTATGCAGAAAGGTACCTTGCAAGATCATTCCAGTACAGGTCTGTTCCTCCTTCAATATCAAAGTCAACTCCATCTAGAACAGCAGGACCGAGTGGACGAAATGAAGATTGTCCACCCAAGAAGTTGTTCCAGATATAAGTGGCGACTTGTCTTGCGTCATCAGAGGAGGCCAGGGAGTAGCTTCCAGAACCTCCTCCGATAGAAAGCATCAGCTTAATGCCTTTGGATTGACATGACTCGATGTCAGAGCTTAAGCCTGTGCAGCCTTTACTGTATGGATCGCAGTGACCAGCAAGGTTCATCATGGGGTTACGGCCGCTACCAAAACTGGAAAGAAAAGCAATGTTAACAAACTGATACAATCCCGCGGCACAAGTCTCTGCCAAGGTACCCTCATTTCCATTCTGGCCCCAATAAATAGTGATGCCACCTGCACTTGAACCCGTTGCTAGCAGTAACATTACTAAGATGAGTAATGGAGTTGCGGTTGCTGTTTGTACTGCCATTTTAAGGTCGATGCCAAGTGTTTGTATGATAATAAGTCTATTCTACTTCTTTGCTAAGGATTCTGGATAAGCATGGCTTTTTATAGCGAAACGTTTCCCCTCTTCTAATAATGGTATCTTTTGCTGGTTCTTAAACGGAGTGCCGTTACAGTTACCCATTATTTTTTAATGAGGTATTGGGATTTCAATGAATGGTTTTGATATCGAACAGTTGGTTAATTTATGTATCTTTCCATGCCACTTTGTCTATGTCCATTTCCTCCTATGTCTTGGTTTCTTACTCAAAATATAGTGGAAGATGGAGAGAAGTAGCCATCAACTCCATGTCTCCGTATTGACTGCTATAATGATAGAAGGAACAAACCGTTGTTTGCATTCTCTTGTTCAATCTGTTTCCAACTCATTATCTTGGAAAGACGGGAGTGCTTTGCAGAATGGTTTGAATCCTAGATAACAGTCACGCAAGTTCAGATGGAATTAGTATTTGTCTTCATGCATGGTAACTTTGCTTATAAAACAAGAATGGAGTATTCTTTGTGCATTCACTATGAATATCTTCTTGTTTGTTGATGGTTTTTTGACTGATGTTCCAGATTGGGGAAAACCGAGGGTTATCTGGTTTTCATTGAAATCAGGAACTAAATTGATAATTATTTCTCCCGTGATGCAGATGAATTTTCTGGTCCAGTAAGCTCAATTCTGCAAAACAAAACCAAAATCTTTTACACGTAGCTCTTATTCTAAGAGCATAACACAACGGACAAATGGATTACAGCATATTATCCTCAGAGAAGTTGTTGAGATAACATTCCGTAAAAAATATGAAAATCATACCGTCTTGTAGTGAACTATCATACCACGGATGACAGGAGAAGAAAAAAGGACAAACAGTGACATTTTAAGGTACAAAATATTGAAGCCCGCCCGAGACCAAGATTTTCGCAATTCCTATACTTCAATAACTTCCTGGTATACTGCAGTTAACAGCAACAATAAACAATGATTTAATAGTAGAAGAGGCCAACAATTTAAGACACATTAGAGGCATAAGAAGGCTAACGAGCATGCAAGTTTTTTCAAAATGGATATTTTTAAGCTTAAAAAATTCCGTCTGCGTGAAGGTTTGAGGCAGGGGAACTTTGAAAATGTAGCTGTTAAGGCAAGGCATCATTACAATACAAAAAACCCCGTCGTCCGAGCAATCATATCCTTCTACTATAAAAGCAGTTCTCCTACAGCACAATGTAGAGCATTCTGCATTAGAACCATTCCAAGTGGGAATCAAAAGCAGATAAAGATGGCATTTCAATCAGCAACTACATTATCAGTTGCCACATTAGCATTGCTAATTTTAGCAATCGGATCTGATGCTGGTGGAATAGCAATCTACTGGGGTCAGAACGGAAACGAGGGCACCCTGGCAGATACTTGTGCAACTGGAAACTACCAATATGTAAACCTAGCCTTCCTCACGACTTTCGGAAATGGTCAGACTCCCATGATTAACCTTGCTGGGCATTGCGATCCATACAGCAACGGCTGCACAAACTTAAGTTATGACATTAAATCATGTCAAGCACAGGGTGTTAAGGTGATGCTTTCTATAGGTGGAGCTTCTGGTAGCTACTCCCTCGCCTCCTCAGAGGACGCGAGGCAGGTCGCCACTTATCTCTGGAACAATTTCCTGGGGGGTCACTCTTCATCTCGTCCCCTGGGGTCTGCTGTCCTAGATGGAATTGACTTTGACATCGAAGGAGGAGCAGGCTTATATTGGGATGACCTTGCAAGGTACCTTTCTGCTTATAGCAATAAAGGTAGAAGGCTGTACTTAACAGCAGCTCCCCAGTGCCCCTTCCCTGATGCTTGGGTGGGAAATGCCTTGAAAACCGGTCTTTTTGATTACGTTTGGGTTCAGTTCTACAACAACCCCCCTTGCCAATACGCTCCTGGGGAGATCACCGATCTGGAAGATGCTTGGAAGAAATGGACTTCAGCCGTTCCAGCCAGCAAGATTTTCTTGGGCTTGCCTGCATCTCCTGCGGCAGCTGGCAGCGGCTTCATTCCTGTACCTGATCTCACATCAAACGTGCTTCCATCCATCAAGGGCTCTTCCAAGTATGGGGGTGTGATGCTATGGTCCAAGTATTACGATGATCAAAGTGGATATAGCTCTTCCATTAAGAATGATGTCTGATCTCAAATCTCTGTCAATTCAGCGTGGCTGCTTGTGTGATGCGTATCGGTTGTATTTCCAGATATTCTGATCTATCTTCTATACATGTATCTTCGTAGTACATGTTTGATTTATGGCCACTAGTTTCTTTCAAGCGGCTCTCTTCATGGTCTTATAGTTTTTAGCTACTACTTATGCCTTGAGCACAAATGACCGAAATAATAACAACTGAAACTTCGAAAGCATTAAAACTGAAGCAGAGCAAAGCCAAGCTAATCAAAATCAACATTTCATCTCGTATGCAAGAGTAGGCATTATGCTATGGATCCCAGTAAACAAAAAACTGAAAACGTAAAATAAAAACTGGCATCACAAAAAGGATGGCTGCCCTATTTGCTAAAATCTGAGTATAGATGTTCCAGAGTATAGATGTTTTTTTTTATTTTGAAATACATTATGATAATATTTTTTTATTTTTTAAAAAATATTTTTAATATTATTATATTAAAATAATCTAAAAATAATTTAAAATAAAAAATATCTTTTTTTCTTTTCAAAAACACCAATGATAAATCCGAATACAGTGCGGTTGTACGATTTAAAGCAAATTAAAGATTCTTCAAACCTTTTCAACTGGTAGTAAACTGATCATTTCCTCACCTGCTGGTCAGCTTGCCCACCAAACCAACCACTAGGCCTTAGCTGGCAAGCCCATGTGATTAGTTGACAAAGATTTGGATGCAAATTTGGCGGAAATGATGGGTAATTAAAATAAAAGGAAAATAATTTAATTTTCATTATTCATTTTAGATGTTTTTAGAAAGTTTGAATGTTAAAAATAATTATTTTTAAAATTAGAATATTTTAATATATTTCTTAACCAAAAAAAAATAATATAAACAAAAAAACCACCTCTTTCAGAGAATGGTGGCTTATATGGAGAAGGATAAGACGGGGGTGCAAGTAAATACCTATCTTGACCTGCTATGCTACACTATGCACCTGACCAATGTAATGTGCCTGTCAAAATCAATCCGGATGAGTCTGAGGCAGACGCTCTCATTTAAATATTAGATACATCACAAGTGTGATTGGCAACATATTTTTTTTCTAAAAAAGGTTGCGGTACTATAAATAGATTCAAGAACGAGTTTAATTAAATATAATTTATTTTCTTTCATGAATAGCCCTAATTGAATTTCAAATAGGAGACAAAAAATGAAAATTTTCAGCACAAAAATCTAGCAGGTTGATTTTGAGGAGGTGTGAAGCTTGTCAGATATTCATAATTTGGGGGTTTTCTGTTTTGTCCTTTTCTGCAACTTCATCGTCACAGGCCCCAGTTCAAGCATAAAAGAGAATCAGGGGCATCATTCCAAGTGAATCAGGGGGCATCATTCGAGTTGTGTTTCGTTTACTAAAAATATCGATATTCATGAGCAAAACCAGCAGGGGAATATTTTTCAAAAAAAGAAAAGGAAAAGGGGAGATAAATTAATCTCCTTTCAGATCGAAGGATCTGTAGAACTTATGAAACAAGGAATATACTTCCAAGAGAAAGGAGTTTTATATTAAGCATGAACAGAAAAGAAAAATTAGAGGAAAAACAGCAAAAGAAAGGGAAATTTCCAAATTACACTATGAAACAAAATATGTAAGAGCAAAGAAATTCAAATTAAAGAAGAAACTGTTATCTCCTTCGTGAAATGTCGACTTTCATCCGTGAGTATTAACAGCTTCCCACAGCATGTTTTTCGGGACAGGGTTGGCCAGGTCCCTAGCCTGCAGAGCGACATTCCTGAGTTTCCTGATTGTCCACACATTGGCTTCCCAGAAAGACAAGCTCCTGTAAGATAAATTGTGCTTCTTGCAAAGATCCTGTACCACTGGTGAAATTCTTCTCAATTGGCTTCTAGGCATCCTTGGAAACAAATGATGCTCAAGCTGAAACTGCAAACCACCATAAAACCAATCCATCCAAGACGAGCACGAGATATCCAAAGTCCCACTTGTCTGTTTCTCAAACCAATCATTCCCTTTAGGAAGTCCAACGTAAACATCGGCCGCAAAATGATTCAAACAAAATTGAACGTGTTGGATTGCCGTAACAGCAAAGCTTGTAAGCACAAACATCACCCTCTCAGGCCAATTAGGGATGCAAGACACAAGTAAAGGGAACCAAGTCCAGAAGATAAGAATTCCCAAGATGTTCAAAGCTCTATCTGGGAATCTTCTCTTTGAAAACAATAGCAAGAACGTCTGTATGTACAAATTGACTCTCGCAACACACATTACTGGATAAAAAGTCCAATGTTGGAAACTCACAAAGAACCTGGCCACAGGATCAAAATTTAAGTACCTTCCATAAAAGAAAGACTTTATAGAATTGAAAAAAATCGAATTTACCGCAAAGACTGGTATGTGTTGAAGATCGGGATCATAATCAAGACTGTTGCAGGAGAGATGGTGTGCATTGTGGGTCCATTTCCACCAAGCAATGCTAATACCAGTGAGCGAGTTTCCAGCAAGGAATTGAGCAAGTTTGTTATAACCACGAGTATTCATCACCTGGTAATGCCCTGAATCATGACCAATATAGGCACTTTGAATCCAAAGAAACCCCAACACCACAGCAGAACCAAGATGAGCCCAAACACTCTGGCAACACAAAATACCATAAAGAACAGCACCAAACATCAATACAATAGATGCCAGTGCATACATAGTGATATGTCCTTTCTTTTCAAACAGACCCAGTTTAGCAAACTCTGAAGCAAGCCTCCGGTAATCCTTGGATGTCTCTGATACCTTGAAATCTGTGAGATAATATCCTGTAAAGAGCTTATCAAGATATTTCCATGCTGTTCCGGGATGGTAGGCAATGAATGCATCAGTAACATCTAGGCCTGCCTGATTCAGGAGAGCAACATCTCCACCTGGATGCTCATTTGCCCAATCAGAGACATCATAAACCTTTCCCTGAATAGAGATCCACAAGTCTCCTGCCTTGTTGTGTTGCTTAAGCTCTTCGCTTGTAATGCCCCTCTTATCTCCCTCCATTGAGCCGAAATAGTAAGAATCAGAGAGATTTGGATGCTGCTAACTAAAAACAAATCAAATCAAGAAATTCCTGTTTTCGTTTTAAGAAAACAATCCCATTAACAGGGCTTTCGATCTCTCTCCCTCTCTCAGTTTTATCTTCGATGAGCTACTTCTCTTCTTGGTTACTCTGGCTTTCCAAGATGATCTCTGTGGTTTTTCGAGAGGTTTTATAAAGAGGAGACAGTTTTTGGATCCTCTCTCCTTTCGTTTCTCCGTTAACAGCGAAGTTTGCTGTGAGACGGTGACTTATTAGACCCAGCAGGTGATTCTCTTTAAACAATATTATCAAACGACCGTTGATATAAAAAACCCGGGTTTGGTAATTGCAATCAACGGCAGAGACAAGGCTAAGCAACGCGCTTTCAGGGTAGATTTATTGTACTTGAAAGATATTTTGGGGGAGCTGTGACTGAGTCACTTGAAGATATTTTGAGGTGCGTTGTCACGGTCACTCATGGGTCTCGGTGGGTAGACTGCGCGTTAAATGAGAGCCAAGCAAATTTACTTTTTTAATATACGAAAAAGGATATTAAATGCCAGCCCCATATAACAATATAATTAACTTCTCTCAAAATGATTTTTTTTGTTTATATATATATATATATATATATATATATATATATATATATATATCTGTGGATTGGATTTAACCAAAACTTTGACCTTTTATTTGCTTAAATCCAATAACAGTTATATATTGATATTTTGGTTTTATTTAATGCAAGGTAATATCGTTTCTTCAGTGAATACTTGTTTGTTGCCTGTACATTTGAAATTGCTTTCCCGAATTTTATTATTTTTGAGAAAATAATATTTAAAAATTTTATATCATTGTTGTAAAATAGTACAAGTTTAAAAAACATTGACCCAATTATTATTTTAATTTAAATTACGTGAAAGTCATCAAATTAAAAAATAATATTTATATAATTAACTTGCAAAATATTCAACTTAGGTAGGGTAGAGTTATTTTTTTATTTTATAATATAATAAATAAACGTAAAAAATAACTTAGAAAAACTAACATTGATAGATGAGATTATGTACATATAAAGCCAAAAAAACTAAATCCTAGTTATGAATCGAACTGAATTATTATTTTTTATATCATAATATAATAATAAAAATTGTATGAAAAAAAAATTTACTGTCCATCAATCCATGCCAAACACCAAATTATTATTGCAGTATCTATTTCACCTCCAAGTCTTGTTGAATCCTGAAGGTGGGCGAGCTGGTAGCGAGGTCTTAGGAAAGCTGGGAGAGAGCACCCCCATTGTTGCTCCAAACCTATTGCATATGGACAGGCATCGAGATGTCTGGGACCTTAACAAAACCTAGCCGTCAATTCGAGTTTTTTTGAATTAACACGGGTGTTTATGTTAACTTATAAATAATTTTACTATTATAAAATTAAATATCATGTAATTTTTTATTGAATGTTATATTAATAATTATAAATATCAAACTTGAATTTAAAAAAAAAACATTTTAATTATAAGTTATTATTACTGGACCACTTTGATTACAAATTCTTATTCACACGGGTAAGTTATTTGACAATTCGAACAGTTAAAGTAAAGTTTAATAAGTTTTTATTCATATGGGTTAAGTTCTTTGACAATTCGAACAGTTAAAGTAAAGATTAATAATACTGTAAGGAAATTGTATGATTTTTTTGTTTCAAACAAGAAACAGAGCGTACGATTATTAAAAAGGAAAAAGGAAATCATGACCACACGTAAAGTTTTCGCCCCATTAATATGCATTATTTGTCCTCTCCTTTTTCTTCTTTCTTTTTATCAATTGGAATATTCTGTTTTCTTCGAAAACGAGACATGGCTACCAAATCTACCCACCACGTGGAAGGTCATGTGAGAAAATGTGCTCGTTGTCACGACCATCGGTACCCCTCAGCTAGTGGCACTAGTGCACAAAGTCACCGTATGGGACCAGCACCCAATCCCATGACAGCGTGGGCAGTTAAAGCTGTGTTTGTTTTTTCCGTTTCAACCCTTTTAAACTGTATTTTTCACATTAAATTAATTGTTTTCCTATAATATTAATATATTAATATAAAAGATTAAAAGAAAATAAACAGTATTTTTATAAAAAGCACTTTTCGTCTCATTGCACTACTATTATTACTACGACTATTATTTTTTCCTAATGACAGGTGGTGCCTCCTCGTGTGGCGGAAAAATCAAACCCCGCCCGGCTGTTCAGATTTTTATAGGGTGCAAAATTAGCATTCTGTGGACGGCTGGCCATGTACTAAAATAGTAAATTCATATTTAGATGCCGATTGGTCCACGTCAAGTTGAAGTGCTGTCTAAAGGCGTCCGCGTTTTTAACAGTTGTCTGTTTCATAAATGGTATGGTTTGAATGGACAGCTGTTTTTACTTTTTTAAATAATAATAATTAATATTTGTTTTGCTTTGAAATCAAAGAGAAAATTGTTTTAAAATCAGTTGTTTTACTTTCTAAAAAAAGCAGGTATTATTTAATTATAAAGACAAAATAATAAGTAATTACCAAACACTATTTTTACCGCACAATGCAATATCAAACATGACAGCGTAATGTTATCAATTTGGTCATGTGTATGACAGCATCGTGCCCCCGCACATCATTATCGGTGCCTGTCACCATCTCGTAAAATTTAAGTTTTATTTTTTTAAATTAAGTTTTATTTTTTTGTTTTGATACGTTAATATTAAAAATATTTTCTAAAAAATATAATATCTTTGATTTTTTAGAAAGTTAGCTTGATTTTGAAGTTTTTTTTGGTGTAATATCTTTTAATATTCACATTCTAGTCATAAAAATCTGCAAGAAAATAATAATTTTTTTTATAAATGAATAAATTAAGGTCAAAGACCTATTTGAGATTTATCAAAGGAATAAAAATACGTGGATACCCTTTTTAACAGATTCCCTTGTCAATTTTTTGCACCAGTCGACATATACATTATCTCCATCCACCTAGCACGGCCTACCTCGTGCAGATGTCACGAAACAGTATATGGTACATTATGGAATTACTTTAGTGGACTTATTCCTTAAAAATCATGATTCTTCGAGGAAAGACACTATCGTTTATATTTTATCTATTTAAAAATAATTTTATTTTTGCGTATATATTCAACATTAGCTCGGTATTTGTTCAAGATAAACATAATTTTAAAATGTACCAAAAATATTTACAACCTATAACACTCACAAACACATGCTAATAAACTCTGTATATTTTTGTATTTTAAAATTATTTAAAAAATAAAATACTTTTTGCTTTAATTTTTTTTTGTTTTTGAGTATTAAAGTGTTTATTGGTACATTAAATGATTATTTGGAAATGTGATTAAATTTATTTTTTAAAATATTTTTTAATTAGAATTATATAATTAGGAATGACTGAACGCATGTCAGCGACATATGCGAGCTTGCAACTGTCTGTAAGATGCTCTGACTCCTTGTCAGATGGCATCAACCACGCACACAGAACCGTGTCTCCATTCAAGTAGTGCTGCCTTCTAAGCAAAGCTAAAGCCAAATTAACGGGCAAATAAGCGCCGGCATCTCTCATTTTTGTAGATGGCATATAAGCGACGGCATCTCTCATCTCTCATACGTGGAAAGACAAGACAATATTTCATCTTCGACCCCGTTAACTGCTCAGAACAACTCCTGCGGATTGGTTGATTTGATAAAACTGTTGCCTGTCGGTGCGAATACAAGAATTATTATTTAATTCTGATTTCTTCTCAGTTATTCATAGTTCCACTTGTAGCTAATCATCTTCAAATACACTGATGGGTCTACTTGGCTTCGTGGTTAAACTGTCATTTACTTATTTATTTGTATTTTTTATCATTTTAATTTATTGATATAAAAAAATATTTTGATTTCTTGTTAATTAAAAAACTCTCTATAGATATAATAAAGCTAAAAACAAAGATTAATTAAGGCGTGTAAGCAAGTCATCTAGGAATAATTAATTGTATGTGTGAAACCTGGCTTCGAAGATGTGTAAATTCGAAATTCATTAGATTTGAGTATGAATCAGACTAAAAATATTTATAAAATAGTGTTTGACTCGTCCTATGCAAAGGAATATACTAAGAACAATGTCCCGATTATAGTGAAATCAAATCTTTATTTGTTTTAATTTTTTAATTTTGATCATCGTTACACGGCTCGATAGACATAGAAGAGTCCATTGAAGAAGTGACCTTCTTAGTCATCCAGGAGTTAGTCTAATATTACAAGTTAGAACTGGACGATTTATTCTTTTGTAATCTTATATTTATATCTTAGTTATATAATTGTTAATATAATCATTATTGAAAATTAAAATAATTATTAATTTTAAATTAATTGAATTACACATAAATTAGCTTGAAGAATCATACTAATCAACAAAATAAAGAAGTGTACTCCTCGTCACATTAGGGATTAAAATGAGAAAGAAATATAGTGTCAATATCATTACAGTATAGTAGAGAATATTAAAGGCGTGGTGCTTCTACTACAGTAACTAACACTATAAAAGCAGATACAGAGCGTTGTGCAGTGCTGTGTGTGTGTTTTCTCCATTTTTTTTTTTTTACTTATTTTCACTGTTAAAGTATCAAAGTTATGAGCGGTTTAAATAATTTTGTCAAGAGGTGATAAAATTTGAAGACATAATATCAAAGTAAAAAAAACAAAGACAATAAGTTCAGTTTGGTTGTTACACTTTTCAATTGATACAAATTTAGTCCCTTAGATTTTTTAAATTTTAATTTTGACATCAAAATTTTATTTTTTATTTTTACTTTTCAATTTATGATTTGAGAAAGGAAAGAGAACTTCATCAAATTTTGATTTTTAAAAATTCATTATTGGCACTAATTCTGAATACAAAATTTTAGTCCTCGTGTCAACAAATTTAATCAGATGAGAAATTTCATCTTGGTATTGTTTTTCATTTAATATTGTAAATAGAAAGAAGAAGAAATATAGCGTCACAATAAAGGGGGCATTTGGAATTGCGATTGAAAAGTATTTTTAAAAAAATTAATTTTATTTTTTAAATTAAAAAATAATGTTTTTAAATTATTTAATATGCTGCTGATGTTAAAAATTATTTAAAAAATTAATTTAAATATATTTATAAATAAAAAATAATTTTAAAAATAATTTTAATCGAACTCTCAATCAAGCAAGGAAGAAAGTAACGCGTGGGGAGGAGAGAAAGAAAACAAAGATAGATGTAACCGTGGCAGAGCTCTTTCGTTAGTATTGTTTGCATGATAAGGCAAACATTGTAGAGATAATTACAATGACATTAATAAAGACCGGCTTCCAAGCTCGAAGAAAGCCACACGCGCCACCATAGGGCGGTGGTCTCAGTCACTTTCCCCCATTATACGAAAGAAGTCACGAAACGGTGAAGATGTCAGGTCTGGTGGCCGTGGGATATATAGGTGCTGGCAAGTAACAAAGTAACTGGTTGAATACGAATTATTATTGTATTTTATTGTGAGATAAATCACTCTAAATTATAATAATATTATTCAGTTTTTGGATTAATTTAATTTGTTAATTTACTATTTTTTTTATATATTTACACAGTAAAATAATAATTTTATCCCTAAAAAAAATAAAAAATAAGTTCTTCATGGAGGGATGACACGGTGATTGCACGTTTTTAATCCAGTACGGTTTGATCGGGGTAGCCAGTTCATTTATATTTTTATAATTCTTTTCACAATAAAATAATATTTTTATTCATTGAAAAAGACAAAACATAGTTTTGACCGAGAGGGACGCTACAAGGATTTCATATTTTTTTGAAAATAGTTAAATACCAATATAATCTCTAATAAAATAAAATTGAAGAGCTGGCTGGAGAGATGTGCCAGTAATTTATCTTTTTTAAATATTTTACTTTGAATACTATTGGTGCTTGTGGCACAAGCAGCCAACAGTGTTCGACCTCACGCTCTCTTCTCGCAAAGCATGCAGTGTCTCTCAATGGTAGAAAATGTTCATCTATCATCCATGTGGATGTGCCTCCGTGTTCTCTTTCCCATTATATGGTGCATGTCCTCACACAATGACCGAAAATAGGATGGTGGATGGTTGAATTTTTTTCCATCTTTTCTCTCCTCTCCATGCTAAACTATATGTTAGCCCCCTATTTTATAATGTTTTCATTTTAATCCCTTAGCTTTTAATTGCTTTGCTTGGTCTTTATTTTTATTATATAAGTTTGAATTTGTTTGAATTGGATCTTTCTATTAAAATTGATTATATATCTAAGTTTTAATTCAATCATCATTCTTTTAATTCTCGAATTGATTTTAAATCCCTTAATATATTTAGTACAAAAGATCTGAATTTTTCAATTTTTTCATTTAATTGAAATTGATAATATATTTAGTTTTTATTTCAGTTCTTGTACTTTTAATTTTTTATTTTAATTCCTTTAGTTTTTTTATATTTCTTGAATAGTCTCCATTTTTATCCATGTTTATATATATGTGCTCTTGACTTTGATTTTTATTTTTTATTTTTTTTATTGAGGTAATATTTTTGTGACAATTTTTTTCTTAAATTTTAGTTTGTGATCATTTAAAAATTGATATTTCTATTTTTTTCTTTTTTATTTCTTTTGTTTTTTTATTAGTTTTTTTTTCATGTCAAATGATTTTTTAAGATTTTTTTTTTGCTTTTTTGTTAAAATTTTTGGTTTTTTCATTTTTTTTAATTTATTTTTCCATTATTTATGTAATAATAACAATAATTTTATTTTATTTTATTTCATGTTTTATTTTTTTTTAATGTTTTTGAGTTTTTTCTCAGAGTATTTTAATATTTTTTTATTATTTTAATAATGATATTAATCGTTTCAATTCTAAAAATTATTCGCTGTCTCGGGCAATTTAACTAGTAAAAAACTAATAAGATAGCTGCTGTCGTCACTTGTTGCTTTGTTTTAAATGACAAGTTGATCCGATTTCTTTGACTGGAAAAATTTAGAACATCTTCTTCTGGCAAAGATTCATCGAGGGGCGGTTTATGTATCCCAAGAACATTGTTTTATACATATATATATATGTATATTATTACACGTTTGAAGCTTACCGATCCTCGAGCGGTTGATGAGAAACATCATTAAAAAAACACAGAGCATATGAAGTATTTTTAGCAATGGGCCGTCCTCGCTTCTATTATCTTCTTTATTAATATCAACAATTAAGTACTGTACCTCAAATACTATAAGCAAAAGCACAGCGAGTTCCGTGATATCTTTTCAGATGCTGTAATTACTTTTCTTCTCTTCCCCTGTTATTGGGCCTTGGGCCCGTGTAAACCAAAGAAAAGTCAGCAGCGAGGTTGCAACTATATATCCATGATCTATGGTTGGACAATCCTGTCAAGGCCCGTGTCAAACGACTACTTAAAAGTTCATGCATTGGATAATTCTATCAAGCCCGTATCAAGAGTCCCATTTCGCACATATTTGTTTTTAGCGTTTTAAAATTATTTTTGAGAAAAATAAATTTGTGTATTTCTTCTTTGCTTTAAATTAAATATTTTCAGTAATGGTCTGGTATTAATTGAAAACAAATTTTAAATATTATTATCATATCAATAAATTAATTTCTCAACTCAAAACAACCATAAATTATTTCAAAATTAAATTAAAATAAATGTTTATCACAACTTTGATAAATTTTTTTTTATAGAAATAGCGATATTTCCCACTTAAATAACATAAAAAACTTCAGTACATAACGATGACTGTATGGCAGAGATAGTCAACATGCTTACATGCTTAGTGAGCAATCCAGTCGACAGTCTTCACCGCCCAAATTACATGCCCCATGCTGTTTTAAGGATCCCTTGGGATACTCTATTTACACTCTATGTTTCCTAGAAGCAGCCAAGAGTCAAGTGAATTCATCGACTCATGAAAACATAACAACCCACAAACTAGGTTTACAAACAAAAAAAGTCAGATAGCTTCGAGGTTAATTGGCATGGCCTATTGCTCCCAGGTAATTGACTCACACATGTTGCTGCGAAGATTGTTCATCACCAATCAGCAAATAGTCTGGAGGATTCGATGAAAATTTGCCATCAGAGGCTTTGACAACTATATCAAGCTCGAGTTGTGACGTGATGTGTGACAAAGAGATTGAGAACTGTATTGTAAGTTTCAGGTTGAAGTAATATGATGTTCATCTTATAAAAATTTAAAATAATTAGAGTTTTATTCATTTAATTCAAATATATAAAAAGTGTTTAAGGGCTTGTTGAATAAAAAAAAAACTAAACTTAGCATATTATGCTTTATAAAATCACAGTCGTGGTTCCAAAACATCAAACTTAGTAATAGTTTTATCATATTGCCGTGGACTTATTCCCTAAGCTTATAAGTTGGCCTTCGTCACCATCAAAATTTACCGTACCTTCTGTATCCTGCCTCTTGCAGAAACCTAAGACTTGGCACGAACACGCGCTCGTATATATGGTAATAAAACCAGCCATGCCCAAGCTTGCAAAACCTAGTTATGTATATTCTATATATAACAACAGCAAAAAAAACTGTATTTACTATTTACAGAGCTTCGTAGTTATTTCTTCTAATTGAAGCTGATTGAAGCCTTGAAGATCCATAATAATACATTATGATGGTATCAATGTCAGAATTTCTAACCGGAAAAGCTAGCACTCGATACTCATGTCAATGCTATGCTGAACCAACGGTGGCTGGTTTACATGATTTCGATAGATCATTATTGACAATGTCAACGCGTTGTACCGAGTCAATTCTCTATTTCCTACTAGTGTACCCCACAGTTGCCAGCAGGTGCAAAAACGGCGGCGTTTTGAATGCGGTGGAAAAAGCTATCATCGAAGAGCTTATTGTCTTCAGCGTGTACCAATCAGATATTTTATATATTCAATTTTAATCGACTGATAATCCTAAAATTATCCCAAAAAAAATAATTACAATCATTATCCAAAACAGATTTTCTGAACACCGCCAGCCAAGCAAGTCCATACACACATTCCCTCAAAGCATTACAGGATATGGATGATTGTCTTTTCACTTTCCTCTAATTCGATTCGCTCCTCTCAGATTATTCACCCCTCTAATCCAATATTCTAATGGCTCTTTTCATCAACTCGCCAGAAATCGCCACCGCGAAAACCCTCTTTAACCCTAACCCTAACACTAGAAATCTCAAGAGCCTTAATGTCCGTGTCAGGGCTAGGAGTGATGTTAGGGTTTCGGGATTGAATCAAAATGTGAGGCTGTACGGTCAATTCTCGGCTCCAGTGAAACAAGAAACGAAGAGGACTGAAGAAGAGGAGGAGAAGCAGAATTACTATGTGAACATGGGTTATGCGATTAGGACTTTGAGAGAGGAGTTTCCCGGGTTGTTTTATAGAGAGCTCAGTTTTGATATCTACAGGTTTGGATTGTATTTAGTTTTTGCTCCTGTAGTAAGAAATTGACCTTTTTGAATCTGTGTTACGTGTTGCTTCTATGATCATGGCTGATTCTTATTTATCTGTTGTAATTGGAAGGCTTTCATCGCGAATTTTAGGATTGTTTTAGGTCAAGATTACAATTGAACATGGATTTCTTGACCCTATTTTCCATATGGTAAACAATAGTAATGGATTATCAGTACAGGCAATTGGGCTTAAATGATCAAATTGCAAGAGTTTCAGTAGTAACGGAAGCCAATGGATAGGGTTAGGTTGCTTGTCTTATGGCATTAAGGTTAAAAACTGTTTACCTTTAATTGCCAAGGATAGATATTACTTATTTCAGTCTTCATCTATCCAGAAACATTGAGCTCATGTGTTTTGATAATCTTGTTAATTTTTTAGGTGTGCATGCCCCAGTAAAAGAGATTTGTTGCTTTGATCTCTAATGTTATTTTTCAATAGGGTGGGGTACAAATAGGTTCCTGAAAGTTTAGATGATTCTCCCAAAATAATTGTTGATGGTATGCGACTGTCATCTGGTAGAAGAAAATGCAGTGGTGCAGTTTTTACTGTCTTTTGAAAGGTTTTGCTTGAACATGTTTAATGCCAAGTAACTTGCATGAGAATTATTCTATTTGGTGTTTGAGTTGATCTTATAAGAAAATTATTTTCTTTAATGGATTCTGTGCTTGTTTCAGGGATGACATTGTCTTCAAAGACCCTATCAATACCTTTGGTGGTATTGAGAGTTATAAATCAATGATCTGGGCTCTGCGATTCCATGGAAGGATATTTTTCAGGGCTTTGTGGGTTGACATTATAAGTGTGTCACAGCCTACAGAGAACGTGATTATGGTTCGATGGACAGTCCATGGCATCCCACGAGTCCCATGGGAGAGTCGTGCTCGATTTGATGGCCTATCTGAGTACAAACTTGACAGCGAGGGGAAGATTTTTCAGCATCGGGTTGACAACATTGCTCTTAATTCACCTCCAAAATTTCATGTGTTGACAGTGGAGGAATTAATCCAATCTGTTGGTTACCCCTCAACCCCAAAACCGACTTATTTTGAGGTTTCACCTTCTTTTTTGAAGAATAATTAGAGTTTCCAGAGTTATTACCAAATTTTGGCATATGATGGACTAAATATATATCTCGAGTTTGGTATCCCCTTATGTGTATAAAAACAGATTAGTTTTTTAGTATATTGCAAATTCTGTATGAGGATGATGTTTATCTGTGGTAAATATTGTATTTTTAAGTGTACAAGAATTGCATAATCTTGTATATATTAAATACAAGGTCAGAGTAGCAGAGTAGCGGTCTCGATATTAATTGTTTGAAAACCAATTTCTTGATGCTATCCCTTTACACCCGAGTTTACAATTGTAGAGGTTCTTCCCCTTAGCATGGTTTTGAAGACTTTCAAAAGAGTGTATACTAGGTCCAGGGCTGGTCGCTTTAGTCAGCAGGTCAATTTACAGTTTATTGAATCAACTTAAATAATGTGGTTTCTCTCTCTTAGAGTTTACCAGAAATGGTTTGACTGGGTCAATTAACTTAAGAATCCACTTGGGTAGCTCAGTCGTGTTTTTCGGGGTTCATGTTTTGCTTGGGGCTGCAAGTTTCTCTAACCATCTCATCATATCAAGTTGAACAAGCATGATATATATTATGGTTTTTAAACTTGGCCTAATGGCTTGATTGAACATGGTTTGAGCTAGTTTTTTCAACAGTATTTTAGAAGTTGATCCGGTCAAATTAAGGTGATTTAACATGTTAATTTATAATTTAATTGAAATAATCAAGTTATCTTCAATGAATTTTTAGAATTTCTTTTAAGATGATATTTTTTTCTTTTAAAGAAATAAAATCATTTAATTTATTTTTTGATTTGTCAAAAACATCATTGTTTTAAAATAGATTTGAGTTAATCCATTAATCTTTAAATTAATTTAGCCCATCGATCTATAAATTGATTCACTTAATGGTGATTCAACAAACATGTGTTTCAAGTTTTGAACAGGTCATATATGATTCACTTAATGGTGATTCAACAAACATGTGTTTCAAGTTTTGAACAGGTCATATATGAATGCTTGAGTTTTGATAACTGTGTTTTGTAGACAGAATTGTTGTTAGCACATCCTTTTGTCTGCCCGCACAACACAGTGTAATGGTAGGACCTGTCGAGTATTTATTTGCAAAGTTAAAATTTATTACATAAATCAATAATTTTTAGATCATCACCACATAAGATACCTCTCAGAAAACAATAAAAAATTATATCGTAACTACTATGACTTGTAATTATGGTTTGAATTTGCAAATTAATTTGTTTTGACATTAAAAGTAAGGTCTCGATGGTGAATTTTGCTATGACCTTAAAGTAACATATCTTGTTTCAAATTGATTTTTGAACCTACTCTTCGAAGAATCTATATGTGTTAAGTTATTTTCTTTTTGAAGATACTATTTGATTGTGATAAACTAAACGTTACATAACTGTTATAGGTGATTAGATATGTGAAAAAACTTCACATGGAAATTAAAGATTTTATGGCTAGGTTGATGCAAAAAACTTTTTAATGTTTAATTTAGATTGTATGTAGAGAAAAACAAATTAGGGTTAAGGAATGCATATCTAATATGATTTTCATAGCTTTTAGCTAGTGTATTTTACAAGTTGTTTATGCTAGACTCGTGGGCAATTTATATTTATTTTATTATAACAATTACATTCAAAGCATGAAAAAAATATCCAAATAAAACCTAGAGAAAAATATAATTTCGAATCTATACACATGTAATGATAAAACTTATGTTATACACTCCTTCAACAAATATAACAAAATAATAATATTATATATGCTAAACACATATTCAAACTTGAAATTAATATAAAATCAAAGTCCTAGCAATCATGCTAATAATAACACAAGAATGCTTAAATTAAAATAAAGAATGATATTTACTTGTAAAAGCACTTTAAAGTAATGAAAGTTTTGTTGTCATCATTCATTATTATGATTGTATTACTCATCATAGACACAACTAAAATGTCTGCAACATGCCTCTTAATATTCTAACAACACTTGGAATGTTTGCAACATGTCTCTCAATATTCTAATAACACTATCTTGATTTAGGTACACTTATAGAACAAAATATTTGAACAAAAGTAAAAAAGATTTGGTTACCCTTTAAAAAAGTGAGCCTAAGCTCTAAATTCAGAATAAAATCAAAGCATACAAATGAATAAAAACACTAAAATAAAGCAAGGAATGTAAAAATTTATCCTGAACTTTTCATCCACACCCTTTTTTTACACCCCTTTTTTATAGTATATTCTGGAAGCTAGATTAGTAAAGACTTAATTATAGTAATAATTATAATCAATTCCCACTATTATAATTTTTTTGATTAGCCACCATAAATCAATGATTAAATTAAACATAATGACAACAAAAACTTTGGGAAAAGATTTTTAAAATTCAAGGGCATGCACACGTGTATGTTTATTTTAAAAAAAAAATAGTTCAAAATATTATTTTGCAACAAACCCAATTCAAAAAATCTTATGGCCCAAATTATTATTTTATAGTAAATATTATTGAGTTAGATTAAACAAAATATTATTTTAAAAAACTATCTCAATTTTTTATAGTCCAAGATATTATTTTACCGCAAATCAAACTCGAAGCATGACTTAGGCCAAGTCAACATGCACATGTGCATGTTTAATCTAAAAACATATTTTACCTAGGAAATCTATTTTCTAAAAGCTTAATTGTTATTCAGACCCAATTTAAACCTGTAAACGACCAATTTCATTAAAATCAAGAAAGTTTTTATTTCTTTTTTATATGGGATAAAATTCTTTTGAAGGGCTATGAGATTCACCAAAATATTTCAATCAATGGTTCTTTGAGATTAATTTTTTATTTGCGTATAATTTATGTAAAACATGGTATTGTTTAATGATAAAAAAACCCATGCTAGAGACTAAATCCCAACAAAGTCTTGACACAAAAAAGTAAGTGAATTTAATTTCTAATCAAGCATTAAATATGCTCATTAAACATATTTTAACAAATTCCCCAACATAATTTTCATAGTTTTTGGAGAGCTTTTATAATCCTTGGCTTCTCTTGACCATAACGAGCGAACCTAGTCTAGCCAACCATCTCTTCCATTCCCTTTTTTTTCTTTTTTTCATGGTTGGATTTTTTGTGGACTTGAGTGGTATGGAATTTGATACCAATATATAAGGCCACAAATGAAACTAAGATCAAAATAAATAAAAAAAATCAAGATTTATTAGAGAATTAAGGACCAAATAAAAAAAAAAACATTTTCATTTCCTTCCTCTCAAATGGATTTTTCACAGGGCTTGGATGAGATAAGGCTCGGGACAAAACTAGAAAGCTGTAAAAAAACCAAGCACCAATAAAAAAATAGTTGTCAAATAACCAAGAACTTAATTAAAAAAAATAAAAATACGATGAGGGACTTGATTAAAAAAATAAAAATACGACGAGGGACTAAATTTAAAAAAAATACTGGCACCCACGTCCGAGGAAGTCGTCATTTTTGGCCGGTGCATGTATCTTCCCTTTAGGACCCGATGCCACTCACCTCTAATGTCACTATAATTGTTTCTTTAACCTCACCATCCCACAACGGGGCGTATTGTCAGTGAAGATACGAAGGGGCTCCAATGATCTTTTTTATTTTTGTTTTTTTCTCTGTATCAATTTCTGTGGAACCCTAGAAAAAAAAAATCGTGGTCGTCCACGATGGCCGGTGAGACAGTCCGCGGTGTATTCTCTGCCACAACTAGTTGTTTTCTTCTCATACGCACATATATCATGGATTTTGATTCCAAACAACGGTCACCTCTTCTCAGATACTACGGGTTTCATGGGGATTGATACGGTGGCCGGCTCCTGCTCGCATCAGAAATGCGGGGGACAACTTTTGAACGGTGCCGCTTGAAACAATCATCACAAGACCCCGTACCATTTGCGGTGCTTCTCCACCCACTATCCGTTCCAATTAGGTAGCCATCATAACAAACATCATGAAATGCACAGTTGATTAGTTGTTGATTGCTCTATTTAATAACACCGTAAAGTAGAAGAAAAGCAGGGGCACGTCATCATTAGTCATGAGCCACCAACTATATATATTAGCCTAGCTAGCATGGAGCCGAGGAAACCAAGGACATGTAAACGGCTCCAAGCCGAGAGGACCGGACGCTCATCCATCCACGGCTGGGAGACAGGCATTTATTGGCATGTCCCGGTGGGTGCCCTTTCCACCGCTTATCAGCTCTCTCCTACGGGTCCCATGACTGCCTCTCAATCTATCCCTGACCATCATTGCTACATGATTTAATGTTTCTGATCTCATAGTGGCAGGTAATTTTTGTTTTCGTAATTCCTTATTAATGACCTTCGTTAACAAGCAAGTTATCATGATATGTTTATATGAAAAATAAATTTTAAAAATAAAAAATATTATTTTCATATAATTTCATATAAAAAAACACTTTAAAATATATCATCTACCAAGCAGTCACTAGTTCAAGCTTTTACCATCATGGTCAAAACCACAAAGTAGAAATTTTCGTTTTTAGAGGGGGGTCAACCACCACACCATGAGCATTTAAGCGTAGTAACTAGTAATGGGCCTAACCATGTGAGGGTGAACAATTGGCCCTGTGGCAGTAGGTGACCAGACCAGGTCACCAGGATTGAACCACTCCCTTTAATGAAGGGCCAACACAGTCTTTTCAAGTCAACAAAAAGAGTCCAAAAACTGCCGTTAGTTTTTTTTTTTTTTCTTTCTGGAATTCAGCACCAGTCTCTCTCCCAATTCAATCCCACAAATAAAACAGCGCTCCTAAAAATAGATAAAATTCCTTTCCCTCTCAAGTCATTTTCGCTTGTTGTGAACTCCAAAATCGACGAGCTCCCACTACTCGGAATCGCTTCTACTTCACTCACTCGCTCTCTTTCTTGCTTTCTACTGATTTGCTTTCTCTCTCCATTTCTCCCACCATAACCTAACCCCAAATCTAACCATTTTTAAGCATACACTACTAACTAATAATAAAAGTCATTCAACATTTATCTTCTAATGTTCCAGGGTTTGAGCATTAAATAAATACTCAAGGAAACCCGTAACTGATTTTTTTTTTTTGGAAGACGAGAAACAGAGAGATAGAGAGAGAGATGATGGAATTGGAGCAAACGAGGCCGGAGAATCCGGCCATGACTTTCGATGAGGTGTCCATGGAGCGTAGCAAGAGCTTCATCAAAGCCTTGCAGGTACTACTTTCTTGCATCAAAATCAGAGTCATGAGTGTGCAATCTTTGTAGAATTTGTTGCCAGATCCGTTACTAATTTTTTTATACTTGATTGATTTGTCTTCGCTGCATTTCTCTGCGGTAGATTTTTTTTCCTGTGTTTATTTGATGGATTTTATTTTTATCCGCAAACGGTCTTTGTTGGATTGAGTGTTTTTTGAAGAGTTAGTATTGACTATTGAATGCGTGCAAAATATGATGGATGATTTTAATTGCAATTGTTCTTTTATAGGAGCTGAAGAACTTAAGGCCTCAATTGTATTCTGCTGCCGAATACTGTGAGAAGTCTTACCTTCATAGTGAGCAGAAACAAACGTAAGGATTCATGTGTTTCGCAAGTGAATGATTTGATTGATGTACTCGCTACTATTGCATTATTTAGCTCCTTCTGCAAGTTATTACGAAACACTATTCTTCCGACTTGATGAATCGGCCAAGATTCTTTGTTAGATTTCTATTGAAGTTTATGTGTGGACTAGTGAATATGTAAACCTGATTTGATTGTGGTATATATGTTACAGAGTTTATGAAATTATAGAACCCAATGCGTAAATTATATTAGACAGAAATTTTGAAAAAAATCCCAATTTCTATCAAGTGTGAGGTGAAGGATTGATTTAGACAACCCACGTTTTAGGATACAGAAGTAGAGATTTAGTGAATTTTATATTTTGAGGGAAGATGGAATTGTGTCTTCAGAATTAAAGAGAGAAAAGTGGTACATTTCTGGATTAATTAACCATGAATTTTGACAGAGTTATATTCAAGGCATGGGTTTTTAACGCTGTGCTATAGGAAAATTAAAAGATAAACATCAAATTCATGTGCATACACTCATTTTGGTGTAAGTGCTTGTGTTCTATGGTCATATTCACTAACACTCTTATTTCTGTGGAATAGGGTACTGGACAACCTTAAAGATTATGCCGTGCGGGCCCTTGTTAATGCTGTTGATCACCTTGGTACTGTGGCTTACAAGTTAACTGACCTTCTTGAGCAACAGGCATTAGAAGTCTCAACCATGGAGGTTAAGGTTTCTTGTCTGAATCAGGTAATTCTCAACATTTGTCTGCCTGGATGTCTTAGCATTTGAAATTATAATCATAATAAATGGATAGACTTTAACGTGTTCTCATTTGTTGCTATCAGCAATATCTTACGTGCCAAACATATACGGATAAGGAAGGTCTTCGACAGCAGCAGTTGCTGGCATTCATCCCAAGACATCACAAGCACTATGTTTTACAAAGTAGTACTAATTTTCTGACTTCCTTACAAGTGTGTTAGCATGTGAAAGAGGACTTAATCATTTTCTCACCTCTTTATTTTCTGCTTCCCTTTGTTTGTGCTAGACTCTGTCAATAAAAAGGTGCATTTTAGTCCACAAATCCAGACTGATGCAAGACAAAATTATATTCAAGCTAGATCTCGTCTTCAGCCTTCAGGTATAAAATTTTCTGAGGGCGGCATCTACTTTTGGTGACTTTGATACTATTTTTTCCTTTGTTGATGGAAAGCTTCAAATTACTTATCAAAGGTTGCTTCAGGTTCCCCAGCATCAAAAACCCTTTCCTGGCACTTAGCTTCCGAGACAAAGTCTACACTGAAAGGGACTCCACATGTTATGACAAGGTTGTCTCATAAAAACTATCTCGAGTTTTCAACCATGTCGAGCAAGAACTTTTCTATTTGCAAATCTCTTACTTGGTATGACATTGAGGTGTTTGACATGTGCTTATCATGCAGCAGTGAAGATTCAAAAACTTCTGGAAAATCATCTGTACTGTTTCAACTTTTGGGTATGTAAAAGAACAGTATGCTGCAACTGTAAATCAGTCCACAATTGTAAATAATATCCCCTGGATTCTATGCGCGCAGATAAAGAAGAGAGTGCAAAAACAAGATCTTCGGGAGCTCCTGCTCAACTATCAAGTGGAGGTCCTGCAGCTGGTGCAAACACGCAAAAATTTGGTGTCCCGCGCAGGGTAATGCCAAAATCAGCAAGAACACAGACATGCCCAACATTCTTCTAAGTGCATGCTTGATTATCTAAAAAGAATATATAGGATTTTTGTTGGCATCTTCTGCATGAGATTCATATAATTGCTGGCATGTATGCATGGGATTCTTGTAATGTTTCTCTTAAAATTTCATGCTAAATTTGGTTGGAAAATTTTTCTTTCATATCCTCATTTCCTTGTTCACATGACCTCTTCCCAAAAAAAAACCATTCCTCTGGAGTTCATGCTATCAAGCCCCTTCTGTGTTTTCTTTTCTACTCACCTTTTTGGCTGTTTCTGAAAGTGCTTGTGTCTATTGGCTCTGATGGAATTATACTACAATATAAAGTGGTTTATCCAGCTATGAAAAACCTTGAAGTTAAGGATCGACAAAATGTGGTATGAGTTTGAATCTAGTATCAGGTAAGTTGCCTGAGCAAATTAGTGTGCCATACAGAGGTCTGGATGCTCCAGTTGCTTTCGTTTGGAAATCATGGCAAGCTGCTCCATTATTCATATAGTGCTGAAAAATACTCAAGCTTTTAAGCTGTTTGGATCCATAGGTATTGCTGTGGCTGGTTTCTTGTCCTTGCTCTAGTGCTGTACTTTTGATATTCAACGTTAGTGCAGAAAAGATAATGGTTTATCTGGGTTTGTGAAAAAGTATAATGATATGTGGTCTAAGTTCTTACCTGCAATGTAGAAATAGCCATAATTGTGGTTATCATTGGCTGGCTGTGCCCTGTAGTGAGAAACGTTATGTACCTTGATGGGCTATCAGTGCTCAATTTACTTTTTGTAAAAGCTTCTGCTGATTTCGAGTGAAAGAATTTGCTTTAATGAAGAAAACAAAGAAAGCAGTCTGTCCTCTTAATTCTGGAAGTTTTGGTTAACATCACATGACCTGAACAAAAGGTGCGGCGGATAAACTTTTGCCAGGTAGAAGGTGGTATTGCTGATTGCCATAACTTTCAAAGGAGTGGGATTATGTTACAGTGCAGACTTATGGACTCTTAAGTGCACATTAAAAAAATCACCTAAAATGGCCTAGCATCTGGGAATTTGTGGTTCATATGATTCACTCCAGGAATTCATTTATTCAAGCAAATCAAAGCATCATCACTCAGCTATTGGCTGGACTTAATATATGCTAGTTTGTTTTTCCTTGGAAGGTTTGGATTTTACAAGTTGTCAAATGTCAATACAGATGTACATGTAGTAGAGAAATAAATTTTCAATGAAGGGGTTCTCATCAGCTTATTGCTAGCTACTTTGTTTTCCAATCATTACCAAGTCCTCTCGGTTGTATCATTGACTGAAAATGGCCTATCCTTCTGGCCATTTATCTTATTTTCTTTGCTAGACAAATTTTGCTGAGGATTATTGTTATCAGTTTGATTTCCTATGCAGTCTTCTTCAAGTGGATGTAATTTCAAATGTTGAGGCTTGGTTGGTTTATCTGACCAATTTGCTATGCATGACTAACAGTGTGCTATACAGCTGCAATGTCCATGCTTGTTCCGGTTTTGAAACCTGCCCTGGTAGAGGAGAGATTGCTAATATAAGAATTTCTTTTTGTAGGAATTGTTGGATGGTTCCAAACCTTTGACAGCATTCAGGTCATTTGACAATCCAAGGCGTGAGATTGTGCGTGCCCCTGTTCGCAGTAGAAGCATGCTATCAGCTTTCTTTGTAAAACAGAAAACCTCGAAGCTGAAGGCTGGCTCTGTCTCATGAATCCTTGGTTTAGCAAATGGAATATGCCCCGCAGCCGGCTCTCCTGTTATGCCCGTGGAATTGCCAGCAAATGTCTCCAGTGCTTGTTGATAACGAGTTCTTTCTAGCTCTCTAGTTAGTCATCTTGTCACTCCAATGCTCTAACTCGACTCTAATTGGATATATTGTGCATAAAAATTCAGTGATGAATATAATAAAGGTTGTCTACTGGCTGAAATTTTGCCCCTGGCCTTTGTTGATAACGCTTAGCTCTAATGATGGTTAATGTCACAGTGCATCATGCCAGGGGGTGAGATTGATGACACAAATTCACATGATATCATATTGTTGTATTGACACAGCATTTGAAAATCATTTGTCGTTTGAAATTGTGATTATTTTATTTACGTTGTCCATTGAATTAGGATATGTACTGTTTTATTTTTTATAAAGTCGCTTGATCAGGTATGCATATTTGTCATTTTTGTTTATCTGAGTTTGTGGCTTTAGCTATCTTTGAAAACCTCAAGTTTAGAGAAATGGTGTCGAGGGTGTCACCTGTTAGCTTGGTGATGTAAAAAAACTGGTTAGATTAGAAATAGAATTATAATATAGGGTGTGTTTGGTATTACGGTTGCTGTTATGGTTGAGGTTGAAAAAAAAATAGTTTTTAAAAAAACGTTTTTATTGCGATTCAAAATAAGCAGGGAAGTGTTTGGTTAAAATTGTGGTTGAGTTTGAAGTTGAAAAAAAGCAATTTTATGTGTTTAGTTACCAAGCTTTTCATTTTGCTTTTAACTTGTGAAATTACTATAAATAGCATATATTTATATATATGTATATAATTTTTTAAATATTATAGATTTAATAATTATAATAATATAATATAATTAATAATTCAAATAAATTGAATATTTTTTTATTCTCTCACTAAATTACTTGCAATGTCATTACGAATATATATATATATATATATTTTCTTGAAGTAATTAGATTTAATTACATACCACCCAGTAACCTTCATACCATTTTTTTTAGCTTTGTTTTTATAATAAAATTAAATTTTGAATAGCTTTTTTATTAGAAATTTAGAATACACAAATAAAAAATATTATATTTATATTATTTAAAAAATCACAGCCTTTTCAAATAGAGAATTCACAGGCTTTTCAAATAGTCTAGCATCACACAAAAAAAATCTCTAATCCATACCCCTCAAAACACCCCTCAAATATCTTTAATCCATACTGCAGGCAAAGTATTCTCTCTAAAAACTTGAAAATGATTCTCGAGATTCATGGGTCGTCTCGTGAAGATCTTCAATCTGAACCTTCGCCTTCTCTCTATAAACTTGAAGACAATTGCCACTATTCCCAACCCTCTGTCTCCAGGCAAAACTAAAACATCCTTCTCCTCTTCTGGCCAAAGCCCACTTGCAATGTCATCACTGGATCTGAGTTGATCGCCACCAAGAGAATCACTATTCTCTTTTTTAATTTTTTTTGAAGGGTTATTTTGGCATAAATTTTCAACTGTAATTATGGGTGAGTTTTTTATAGTTGGGCAACTGTTTTCTGAGAAATGAAACGCAGACAAAGCAGCTTGGTTTTATTTTTGACAACCCGCGGTTTGGAACTAATTTTTGATGGGTCCCATAACATCTTAACCTGCATTTGTAAAATAACCAAACAAGATTTTATCAGCTTTTCTCAAACCTCCGACACAAACGCAATGTCAAACGGGCACATAAACTGAAATAGTTGGTGCTTTCACCGTTCGCCTATATTTGTAGCGCTAGATTCATTCACTTCGAATTGCAAGGTTTATTTTGAACATTGCACTCCTTTTCTTTTTGTTCATTAGACGTCTAATTTGTTCAATTTTATCCTTTGATGTCACAGTATCATTTTTTTTTCATTTACATTTCTCTCGATTTGCATTTTTTCATTTGCTAGTTTTGAAGGATATTTGAACATGAATTGGGTTTCAATCTAGGTCGTTCATATAATATATATGAAGCAATCAGCACATTGTGAGCTTGGCCTTTTATATATATACTAGTCATTTACCTGCTCCTCGTTACGGCCAAAATTATATTTTTTTTTCAATGTAGAAAATATAAATTGTATAAGATTTTTTTTGTTATAATATAAATTTGAGCAAAATAATAAATCTGTGTAGAATTCTTATGAAGTGTAAGTTCTCTATAAAATATATAAATTTTAAATTGATATAAATTTATCTGTTTAGTAGGTTTTAACGATATAATTAGCATAAAACTATCATCATCATTAAAAAAGCAAGGAGATTTAGATATCCAAATTATTGAATTCATTGTATTATAATTAGTTTATTTTATAATCCAATTTAAATTAAAAACAATAAATAAAATATAAATTATAAAAACTCATGCAATAATCAAATAATAAAAATAAGTAGTTGATTTTTTATCCATAAAAAAAAGAAAACATAATTGAAAATTCATTGTTATGTTATTGTTATTATCATGACTGCAACAAATAAAATTATTATCAATATTATTGCTCAAATAATTAAAATCATTAAATTTTCCTAAAGAATAAAAAAAGCAAAATATTTTTACAATAAAAAAATAATCACTAAATTATCATTATTGTTGTATAAACAATGAAATCGCAAAATCATCTGATCAGGAGAACAAATAAAAATAACATAAAACACAAAAAAAAAGAGCAATATTGACTTTTAAAATGATCACCAGTATAAATTAAAATTTCAGGATTAGCCCGAATAAAAATAAAACCTCAATAAAAAATAAACTCGCAAAAATTAAAATAAAAAACTAAAAGCATAGATGCATAAATACAAATAAAAAATAAACATTGTTCAATAAGGATTGAAAAAACCAAAGGAAATAATATCAAATAAACAATTCAAAAAACAAAGACCGAAATGAAAAATAAAATATATAATCAATTTCAACTGAATGACAAAATTGAAACAAACAAAAACCTTGGGACCAAAACAAATAAATGTATTTTTAAAATATTCCACTGTAATTTTGTTAAAAAATTAAAAGAATAAGGATCGAAATTAAAAGTAGCACATATGATATATTTCAATTGGATGACAAAATTAAAACCCGTGTATTGAAAAAATTAGTGAAATAAAAAACAAACCAAAAATCAAAAGAATAAGGACTGAAATGAAAACCAACATATATAATTAGTTTTAATTGAATGATATAATTGAAAAAAAAATCAAAATTTCTATCGAAGAAATCAAGAATAAAATTAAAATCAAAAGAATAGAGACTAAAATAAAACAATCACAAACATTAAGGACTTATATGTATTTGTCGGTGACAAGAGAGAGAAAAGAGAAAAAAATAAAAATTATCCATTGACGATTCACCAACCATGGTAACACGACTCGCGACGCACCGGGAGACAGAATACATGGCGGCGCATCATGTGACATGAAAATCGGACAATTTTAACGGCTCAACGATGTCGTATGTGCCTCTCAAAGAGCCCGCATGCGTGAAATACTGCCAACGCGTTTGTACAACCCACCAACAGTGTTTTAGAAAATAGTTAATAAAAAAATATCAAATTACCTATATATCTCTGGATCTAAAGATAACCACGGGAAAAATCAAGGAAAAACACCAAAATGCTCCCAACTCCAGGCCTTTGTTTTTGTCTTTTCGGAAACTATTTTTGTAGTTTTATTATGCATGAATTTGTGAAAAAATAAAAACATCTCCCACTGTTTCATATCCTTTTGTCTACTCTCAGAGGTAAAATGATATTTTTATGATACAAATAAATCAAAAACACATTCATGTCCCCTATAAACATCGAAAATGACCCAAGTTATTAGGGTTAAAGTTTTTTATCCTATGGTAAAATAGTAATTTCATTGTCACAATTCATAATAATTTGTGTCTATATACATAATGAAAAACACACAATAAAACAGTCAAAAAAATTATATTTTAGTTAATATATAAATCATGCATTAGCTTGACTGGCTTGACCTATCATACCCAAAATGTCTTTTTTTTTTATCTATTCATATATCAATTGATAACTTTTAAAACTCTTGGTTTAGCTTTATTTTCTAAATAGTGATTCATATATATATATATATAGTTTTATATTGATTTAATTAATTTTCACTTTTTTTTGTTATATTTTATACAATGTAGATGTGTTTGTATGATGTATCTATCAGAACACAAATTCTTTGTTAGTAGCAACAATGATCTACTTCCAAGATAAAATTATATATTTTTTTAGATTTGATTTGTTTTTTCATTTTCCTCTTATGAATATATTATAATCTTGTGTCCATGGTCATAAAATTAGTAACTCGGCCTGATTCATTTTTTTATTCATATTTTTTTTTTAATTTCACTTTTAAATAATAAAAATTTTTATAGTTGAGTTTTATAGTTTTATTTAATATTTAATATATTACTTTTTTTTTTTACTTTTTATAGACATTAATAATCATTTGATTGGAAAAAAATAAAGTTACTAGACACAACAGATACAAAATTAAATATTTTAATATTAATTATTTCTTAGCAAAACGTCAATTCATCTAACTAAATACACGGATAAGCATTTGATTTGTGGTTTAATATGTGGGTCCTACCATTAAATGAGGTAAGACCTCAGAAACTACGAAGCCATTTTTCATAGATGAATTCCCATGCTTTCTCTGGGCGAGTTCAAATTAATTTAGACTAGACAATGTTTCCACGTGTCTACAAGCTTTCCGTCTTATTTTTCAGCTTCAAGTTTTAGCTCTAAAGATAAACACATCTTAGGTACAGTAAATAATTGGTGGTTTAATGGTACAGTAAAAATAAGATCTTAATACGACATTGCTGTGTTTATGATGTATTAATAAATAGTACAATGTATTTTACAAATAAAAAATTAATTAATTTCATTTTTACCCATTTTACCACTGACATTATTTTCAAAATTAGTCTTAACTAAATACTTTTCAATTGTTTTTTTTTTTATATAGTTGTTACTGTAAAACTTTCGAATGTATTGTTTTTCGGTATATATTCTCTGTTACAGTAGGGATATATATCTAGGGAAAAGAAACAGAACTAATTTCTAGTACTGTCTATTTCTATTACACTAAAATACAAACACACAAAACTACAAACAAATTACAAAACAAACTCTGTTTCAGTAAACTACAAACAAGAATCCAGCTGTCATACCCTTGTAGTTTAACAGTGACCAAACATGTATATTAAGGGTGTGCTTGGCATTGCTTTTGCTTTTGCTATTGAAATTGAAAAAAAACAGTTTAAAAAAAAATGTTTTTACTGTGGTTCAAAATAAGTAGCAAAGTGTTTGGTTATAACTGTGGTTGAGTTGGAGGTTGAAAAAAAAGCAGTTTTGGGTGTTTGGTTACCAAACTTTTTATATTGCTTTTAACTTGTGAAATTACTTTAAAGGGTGTGTGTGTGTGTAATTTTTTTTAAATATTGTAAATTTAATAATTTTAATAATATAATATAATTAATAATTCATGCAAAAACAAATATTATTTTTTATTCTCTCATCAAACTACTTGCAATTTCAACACGAACAGATATTTCCCTTTCATTAGGACTGATCTGTATCTACATTTTTTTTTTATTTTTTTTAAATACATATTTAAAAAAACGGGCAGGGCCAAGGGCAGCCCAACTTTGTTGGACTTGGGCTGGGCCGAGTGCAGCCCAGCCCAAGCCCAGCTTCAATTGTGAAGAAGTGAAACGGTGCGCTGCACTGTGCTATTTCACATGCACAGTAGCTTCCGACCGATCACGACGAGAGCTTCAACGGACGATACCGACATGTAAAGGAGGCTGATGTGGTTCTTCCTGTGGTGATGGCGTCTGAAATGGTGACCTGTGGTGGCTGGAGGCAGTGTTGGAAGGTTGCGGTACTGTTCACCGACCACGACGAGAGCTTCAACGGAGGATACCGAAGGGTAAAGGAGGCCGAGGTGGTTCTTCCTGTGGTGGTTTCATCGTAAATGGTGGCCTGTGGTGGCCGGAGTCAATGATGAAAGCTCACGGCTTCCATGACTGTTTTGGAGAGAGAGAGAGAGCCATGCACAGCCAAATAACTTGTCACAGTTTCTACTTTTCATATTACGATGATCAGATTCCAATTTTTCCTTCATTTTTCTAGTCATTTTTTTCATCAGACATGGCGAGGAGGCTTCATTTTTCTTCTCTTCATCACGTGGGGTAGACATGCAAAATATAAATTAAACACACTGATGCAAGAAAAGCCGTTTCAATCTTGCACTTGCGATGCAAGAAAAGCAACAAATTTGTGGTTTTCTTGCATCGTCGTTTGAAAGCAAAATGTATGTGGGACCCGTACCACAAACCATAGTTTATTACAAAACCAAACACTAGATTGTGGTGTGATCTGGCAATCATGGATCACACCACAATGCCAAATATGTACTAATTGAATCAATCACAGCTAAAAACAATTTTTATATATCTATCTTTAAAAAAAAAAATTGTAAACGTAGAAGCTATTATAATACTAAACACACACTAATAAGTTTTTGTTTGATAGTATATTAAATAAAAAATATTTACAGAAAAATAATATTTTTTAATTAAAATATTGAATATAACCCTATAAAACTGTAATATATTAATTAACCAAATATTTCCAAACATATAATTAACAAAACAAAAATTGCACCAGAAAACAAACGTAACCTTGGAAACTAGTATCAATTCATTTTTGCAACAAGTTGAGAAGTGGCAGTTATGCAGTTGATACGCTAATTGTTTTGAATAGTTTTATTGCTTTTCATCACTCGTGTCACTGAGTAGCCACAGTTCCGATCCAACTTTTATTTGTAATAATTTATAAATAATAAATATTATATATATTTGTTTAAGCACTAGCAGGCTATATATACAGGCTATATGTGTGTGTGTGGCGGGGGATATAGTGTTTTTATGTGATTTTGATGAATTGATATAAAAAATGTTTATAAAAAAAATAAAAAAATATTTTTAATATATTTTCAAGTAAAAAATATTTAAAAAAATAATTACACTCTCAGATCCCCTCTGGATATTTTATGAGCATCACAAATACTAAGGGGTTGAGTTTATATTACTAATTTGTATGATTCTTCATTTAGAGTTAGGTTTATAACATAAATTGCAGACACTTTTAATTCTAGGTTTATTTTTCAACCATGTACCACTATTGAATTCTAGTTATTTTTGGTCGAAACAAGATTTTTTTTTTTATTACATCAAAGAAATCTAACACTATAAAAAAATTTAGAGCCAGAACATTTCTTTATGAAAAATAAAAATAAATATTCAATCCATGAATTAACACATAAAAATAGAAGAAGTACCGAGTATACAGGCTATGTTGAGTTGACTGAGTTTTAAAAATTCTGACAAGCTACTTGACCCGTGATATTTATTTCCTAGTGTTTTTACGAACTATCATATGTAACATCCACACGATCCAACTCTAATAATGACCCGAGTGTTAGAGTCAGATCATGAATCAAGCTTTTATTTTAAAACCATGAACCAAACCCCACTACTTCTCACGTTTTCAAGAATAGGCTAACCTGATGCCCTGCCCTAATGCCCAAATGCCCAAATCATGGGTGGGTGGGTCCACCCAGAGTTTAAGAAGTTAAACCAATTATTTTCTTAACACTTGTTCAAAACAACATCTCGACCTGGATTTTTTTTAATTATGTCTCGCATGGCTGGTCCAGGCTCCAGTTTGGGGATCAGAAGTTGAACTGTCCTGACTGGCTATGGTGGATCTCAAAACTATGGATCTATTTGGGACTGGGGATGTGATAAATATTGTTTTACAAAATGTTATTTGCTAGAAAATAAATTAAAATAATATAATTTTATTTCTCAACAGAAGAAATATAGTTGAATAATCAGACACGGGTGGGTGCAGGAAAGCAAGGGAAAGCATGTCATCATTCACAACAATTGCATCGCAGGTTTTGAGAAGAAGATAGAGCGTTTCCGTGATTACAGTCTCTGGTTGGTGGATGATCATGCTAGTGAATCCCAACTCGGCATGCGAGTAGTTTGTGGAGTCAATTGGATCTCTGTTCCATATTTTATCACTTTCAAGGAGCTGCTAGTTTCGGGGGTGTTTGAGAGTATGATTGCGGTTGTTTTTCAAAGTACTTTTTATTTAGAAATATATTAAAATGATATTTTTTTTATTTTTTAAAAATTATTTTTGATATCAGCACATTAAAATGATTTAAAAATACCAAAATATTTTTATTTAAAATAAAAAAAATTAAATTTTAATAAAAAATCAGTTAGATGGCAGAGCCGAAGAGCATTTCAATTTGAATGCAAACACAGCTTCTCATTGCTGTACAAAATCAACCATGTCTTCCGAACTCTTTCCGGATCAATTACTGTATAGTTCTCTCAGGCATTGATGCTGCTCCAACTTGTGGTTTATTACACTCGTGGCCTCTTAATCTCAGTGATCTTATCAATGTACGGCTTTTCTCTGGTCGTTACTGCCTCCGTGGCATGAAAAAACATAACAAAATAATTTTTTTAAATAAAATTATGAATATATATAATATTATAAAAATATTATTATCAATCTTGTGAGATTATTATATTATTTAATTACTTTGAAAATTTAACATAATATATATAAATATGTCAAGATTTTTCGTAAAATTTCATCTTAATCTATCGGTCGGATTAAGAGATATGATTGATATTATAAAATTATTCATCATTAAAAAAAATAGTATTTCACCGAAATGATACAGGCTAAATAATATCAATGTATTTCAACCTGTATTTAACCGAAAAATCCTGAACGAACTGAAATTTTAATCGAGATAACGTTATTTATCTTATTTTTTCAATTGATATAAAATATTTTAGCTTTTTTGATCAAAACAAAACAAAAATGACAACCTTAATGAGAACTACGAGTGCGGATGTTGTACAAAGTTTCAATTATTCTTTTTATTTGAAAATGTAATAAAATAATAATAATTTTATTATTTAAAATTTATTTGAACATCAACATATTAAAATTATATATAAATTTTAACAAAAAAAAATTGATTTAATCATCAAAGATTTTTCAAATTCATCGGGAAAACATCATTTTGCAAATATCAAACATTAGTCACCAGTCATTTCAGCAGGATAATATACTGGATTTTTAAAAGGAACAGATCAATCAATTATCTAAAACATAAGACTTATAAGAAGTTGAATGAATGTTTTAGTCTTTCAACATCCATGTTCACAGTTTAAAAAATATTTTCCTTTCTTGTCAATCTTTTCACGTCATTAACTTCTTATATTTTTGAAATAAATATATAAATTAAATAAAAAAACATAAAATGAATGGAAGTTATTAAGTTGCAAATTAATTTAATAATGTGGAGATTTATTAATTATTTTTTTTAAAATACTAAACTTATTTTGCAAAACAAAAGGACTAATCAATGATTTGAGAGCTAAATACTTGTCTTTTCCCTTCCACTGCTAATTAATTTCCTTTCCTTTTCTTTGTTTTGGAGCTGTGAGGTAACCGTAAAGAAGTGTCGGTCACGAATATCACGTGAAATTAATGTTCATCTATCGAAACTTGAGCGGGGCATCAGGCTTTCGGACAGATTCTGAAAGCTCTTCGCGATTCGACAAACCATGTCAAACCCGTAATAAATCTCTAGAGATTAACAACAATAAATTACCGTCATCAAGTCTATTTTATTTTACCTCTGTCTCCTCTGTTTTTAAAATACTATAGAATATCATGAATTTTATAATACTTTACATAATATAAAAACAAAAATCAATTAAAAAAATCCAAAAATGTTTATGTAATTATATTTCATGATTAAAAAACATGTACAATTTAATAAAAATATCACTCTTACCTTCTTTTTTCTTGGATTTAATAAAATCTCATCTCTTGAAAAGTGTATTTCATAGATTTATATAAACGAATAAAACCCTGGTTATCATAAATTTTTAAAAAGATATATATATTAACTTGAACTTTAAAATTATTGTGTGGATGAAAATCTTACCCCTAAAACATGAGACTTATTCATAAAAATCCCTGAAAAAAACTTAATAGCATTGATTTCGCTCAAGGCAAATTCCAAATCAATTGCATTACTCAATAAAAAAACAAGAAAATCAAACAGCAGACGAACAATCAGGTCAGCAAATGTGTATAAGAGACCAGGAGATGACAGTTTTTAACCATCATCTTTTTCATCGACGACAAATTATTCCATATATATAAATATAAATTCTTCCATGTATATATATATATTACTTATTTCAATTTATTTGATATATATATATATATATATATATATATATATATATATATGTATTACTTATTTCAATTTATTTGGAATTTTTTTATCGACCGTGATGTTTTATGTGATTTTAAAATAATAAAGGTAATGTATAAATAGAATAAACTCCGTCCCGAGTTCAGGGTAATTTTCTCTAAAAAATAACTAGGGTTTAAAAAATAGCAATGCGAGCTTTGACTTTTCTTAAAAGCGCAGTCACGCGGGGATACGCGCTCGCAAGCTCCACTGTACATGGATTTTATTTTGACACTCCAGAACATTTATTAATTTTTAAAATTCAACTTTAGCAACATTTTGAAACCCACTCAGTTATACCATATTTATTTTAATTTCCTTATTTTTTAAATAAAAAATCAGGTTACCGGGTAAAAGAAATATTTATTTTAATTATTAAAATATTTATTAAATAATAAATTATTCTCGTGTTTCTTCTACACAACTGCTTAAAATTATTGGGTCATACTTTTTTTTTATTGAAACTTGAATTTTCAAATCACCATAAGTTTTTATTTAAAACTAATGCTTTCGATTAAAAAAAAATGTTCTGTAGACGAAGAAAAACGAAATACATGAACAAGAAAAAGAGTTTTAATTAAAGAGATACATTTTTTCATTTTTTCTTCAGATTATTAAAATTTTATGAATACTAATTTTATTTGGCTTTTTTTAATTCAAAAAGTCATGTTTATGATAAAAACAAAATATACATGGATAAGAAAAATAAAATTTGCCTAAAACTCACGTTTTATATAGAATTTGTTATTGTATTTCTTATGGGTATACTGTAATTTGAGTAGAATTAAAAAAAAATATATAGATTTTAAAAAGTGTCACAAATTAGCTAGTAAACACAACCAACAAATGGAGTTTGTATTGTTTGCCTTAACACTGTTCAAATGGTCATAAAACACTGCTCGATGCATCGTTCATTGATCGGGTAGTATAAACATATTTTACATTTTGATCCTTGCAGTTTTTAAACTTTACAATTTGATCATGAAACTTCATTTGTGACACATTACTACTTTGTTTCTTCGTACGATTGAAATTAATTTTGAAAGTGATTTTTTTAAAAATATATTAAAATAATATATTTTTAAAATATTTCTGATATCAATACATCAAAACAATTTAGAAATACTAGAAAAAATATTTTAAAATAAAAATAAAAATTAAAATCAATTTTTTTGAAATATATTGTCAAAAGATTTTTTACCGTTAAAATTAAAGTGACGACATCATATTTTTATGAAATCAATGCATCAATCTATTCACCAGCTCAAAACTAGAAAACCCTGCGCACAATCATTTTCAAGGCTTAAGATTATAAACCTCAATATGACTTTATACTAGAGGATATACTTATTGGATAAAGTGTCACTTACACTTTCATAATTCACTTATCCCTCACAAAATAAAGATGAGTCTTTACAGGAGAATTGTAAAGATCAAACTGAAGTTCTTATAAAATGCAACCTAATTACGAAAAGAAAAGAAAAGAGGTGGGCTATAATTTTATTTTGCTAGTAATTAATACGAATACAATTAAATTAAGAAAAGAAAAATCTCCATGTTTTGGAATTTTAAGACAATCATTAGACTGTCGAGGGATATTAGATTTCTACGATTTTTCAGGACTCCATATCGATGTCTCTCACATCACTAAAAAACAGCTCACATTGAGAACGACAGAATAACAAACGAACCCAGCTCCAGCTCCCATCGTTAGCTTTCGTTTTCTCCTTCCGCCTCAACTTACAAGCATCTTGCAGTGGCACTCCTCTGCCCTTGCGTTTGCATGTCGTTCTACAGCGGAGGCAAAGAGTTGCTTTTTTTTGGAACTCTAAATGGGTTCATTAGAGACGGGAGGAATCTCCTCCAAAAGAGACAACAACACTCTTGCTCGTTCTTATTCAGCTGGTAGAACTGAAAGGCACCCATTTTTGTATAGACCCAGATCGACTTTCTCTCGTTTCCTGCGTTTCAAGAAGTTAGATTACATTCAATGGATTTGTACCGTTGCTGTTTTTCTCTTCTTTGTACTTCTTTTTCAGATGTTTTTGCCTGGCTCAGTGGTTGAGAAATCTGAGCTAGGTTCTTCTCCATGGAGAGGGATGGAATTGAATGATAAGGGTTTGCTGTATTTGAAGGAGATTGGTGGATTAGATTTTGGTGAAGATATTAAGTTTCAACCTTCGAAGATGAATTTTCGAAAAGAAAATAGAGAGATGAATATGTCATGTAGCAACAGGACATTAAGTCGTTTTCCTTATAGGAAACCCCAGCTTGCATTGGTTAGTTCTCGCCACTCTTTACTAATCCACTGTTCTCCTTTTGTTAGATGTTTTGGTGGGGTTGACTTGTGGTCTAAATAGTGTTTTTTAATTCAGGTATTTGCGGATCTGTTGGTTGATCCATACCAGCTGGTAATGGTGACTGTTGCTACTGCATTGCAAGAGATTGGCTACACAATTCATGTATGTATTTTTGTACTTGAATTGTTATGCCGAGTGTGTGAATTTGTTTTTTGAATTGCTCGAGCAAAATTCGTGCACCTTTCTTTTTATTTGCAATTTTACCCCACTTCCCAAGTACCCTTAAGGTGTAAGGAAATTTTCCAAGATAAGGCATTCTTCTTACTTCTTTGCATCAAATTTATTGGAATTTGTTTGGCAGGTTTATTCACTCGGAGATGGTCCCGCGCAAAGCATTTGGAAGAGAGAGAGATTTCCAGTTAACATCATCCAAATCAGCCACAAAATGGAGATTGCTGTTGATTGGCTAAAGTATGCATGACCTTTTACTGCATTTCTGAAAGTGATGAATTTTTAAATGTCTTGCCCTTTGTTTTAGAAATTTATTGTGCATGTTTTATGTCATTGGATTTGGATGCTTTTGGTTGCACCTAATTTTGATGTATTTTTTTGCAGCTACGATGGCATACTTGTGAATTCTCTAGAAACAAAGAGTGTCTTCTCTTGGTAAGATGAATTACCATCTTTTCTTCAAATGAAAGATATACCTCCAAAAATAATGCTTTCTTCAATCCTTTTCTTCTTTTCAATTACTTCTACTATTTTGGCCAATCGTATGTGATTAGTCTTTCATAAGCAGTCAATTAAAAATGAGCCTGTCTAGTAATGTAATGATTTGAAAACTCTTGTCTTTACCCTAGAATCTTAAATCGCCCCATGCCTGGGGACTTGATGGCCCGTGCAAATTAAAATGGTCAGTGTGTTGCCTGATATTTAGTATGCTCGGTGCACAGCTTCGTCACTTTGTTCTCTATGAAATATATATACAAGGATTGGAACTGCAAGTACTTTTGTTATTTCATGCGAGAAGTTATTTGTGTGACTCAATTAACATGAATGATTTCACTCTAACAGTTTTATGCAGGAACCTTTCAAGTCTGTGCCTCTTATATGGACCATCAATGAAAGAACACTCGCCACTCGTTCTAGACAGTACACTTCAAGTTGGCAATTTGAGCTTCTGAATGACTGGATAAAAGCTTTCAACCGGGCTACAGTAGTTGTCTTCCCAAATCACATCCTTCCGGTAATTAGCTTATGTGAACCCCCCCCCCCCCCAATAAATCTCATCTATATTAAAAAAAACAATATCCAATCCAATATATAACAATAAACAACTTCATGTTTTGTAACATGACTGATTTGCGATGTTGTCATGCTCATGCTATTAACTTTGGAGCTGAAGTTAACATTTATCTCCATTTCTGCATTTCAAACAGATGATGTACTCTGCATTTGACACTGGAAACTACCATGTTATACCTGCTTCTCCTGCTGAAATATGGGAAACGGAAACTAAAATGGCGTTGTATAATGATGAAATACATGCGAAGATGGACCATGAGCCCAACGACATTGTCATTGCAATTGTGGGAAGTCAATTTTTGTACAGGGGCTTGTGGCTGGAGCATGCACTTGTTTTGAAGGCTCTATTGCCAGTTTTTGCAAAATTTTCATCAGATAATAATTCAAAATCTCATCTCAAAATCATTGTTTTAAGCGGGGATACTACTGGAAACTACAGTGCAGCTGTTGAGGTATGATTTAGATGCATGCCTGCAGAGTTCTTACATCTGAAAATAGACACCAATTTCTGTGATGTCTTTGCTTCCTCAGGCTATTGCTGTTAACTTGAGTTATCCAAGAGGTACTGTAAAGCACTTTGCTGTTGACGATGATGTGGTTAGTCTCCTCAGTGCAGCTGATCTTGTAATATATGGATCCTTCCTTGAGGAGCAGTCTTTTCCTGAAATTTTGGTGAAAGCCATGTCCATCGGAAAACCCATCATAACCCCAGATCTCTCCATGATCAGGAAATATGTAAGCATTACCGATTTTTCATCTTCATTCTTCATGCACCAACAGATTGAATTCACAAAGTACATTGATTTAATGGATGGTTTGAAAGATGATCTCATATTCCTGAGTGGTATCAACTCAACTAGCCTCTTCATTAATAGGGTGGATCACTAGTCTTTCTCGTTTTGTCCATCTCTATTAAGGCACAATTATCTTGATGCATAAATCCATCGGGTCTTATTCATAGCCTAAACCCGAGTTCTTATGAGTCTTATTCTGACCTTGTATTTCTATGAATTAGTTTGCCTCTCTTCATCAGAGAAATAACTTGTTCATTTGCCCGATTTGTTTTACTTTATATAATCATACTAGTCACTCATCCCAGTGCCCCCATGTAGAATTCAGTCATTTCTTTGTCATCCCATCAGCAACATTCTTTAACAATTCTTGTTGCTACCTTATCAAAACTAATATTCTTTTTTGAGAATAACCCTCTTCCAATCAATTTACAATGAGACCCAAGTTTTGTTGCGAAATACAAAATACACAATGAATATTAAAATGTTTCAGGTTTTTATTTTTCATTATCGTGAATCATTTTCTTGTTACACACCTATGTTTATTAAGCAAACTACTGACTGTATTAACAATAACAATTAGGTTGATGACAGGGTGAATGGCTATCTTTTTCCTAAGGAAAACCTCAAGGTTCTAACACAGATTGTATTGCAAGCGATCTCCAAAGGAACACCATCACCTTCGGCTCATAATATTGCGTCAGTGGGAAAAAATACTGCTAAAAACCTCATGGTTCTAGAAACTGTTGAAGGCTATGCTACACTACTTGAAAATGTTCTTGAGCTTCCATCAGAAGTCACACCTACTAAGGCTGTTTCAGAAATTCCTCCAAAACTGAAAAAAGAATGGTGCTGGCATCTATTTAAAGCATTTATGAATACTAACCATGAAGACAGAACAATTAAAAGTTCCAGATATTTAAAAACAGTTGAGGAACAGTGGAACCGTATGAAAAAAGAGAGCTCTAGTTCCTTAGCTGCTACTGATGACTCATTCTCATATGACATCTGGGAGGAAGAGAGAAAAATTATGACGCTCAATACTAGAAAGAGAAGAGAGGAAGAAGAGGTACGTGTATGTGCAGTGATAATATATTATGAGTAAATTTTGGATGGAACAGGTCTTTCTGTTTTCCATTCTTGAAGTGCATCCTTTCTAAAATTTGACCTTTGGGATACTTCGCAGATAAAAGATAGAACCGATCAACCTCATGGAACATGGGAGGATGTGTATAAAAGTGCCAAAAGGGCTGATCGTTCCAGGAACGATTTACATGAAAGGGATGAAGGAGAACTTTTGAGGACGGGGCAACCATTATGCATATATGAACCGTATTTTGGAGAAGGAACCTGGTCTTTTCTTCACCTAAGTTCGCTTTATCGTGGAATAGGATTGGTGAGTTTGCATTTCTGTATTTCATCATGATAACCCATGTCATTTTCTCTGTTTATCTTTAAGTTACTCAACTTTTGTGTTCGATCCGATGATTGTTCCCAAAATGATAAACACCACCCCCCTGTTATATGTAGCTTATGGGGGGAAAAATCTTTTATTGCTTGAACTTTCAATCTTAATCTCTTCAAATTTTAGCAAGTTGAGGAAAAGGTAAATGGCCAGTAATTTACTTTGAATAATATCTTTATTTTTGTATCCGTAAGCTTATTTGCATATTGCCTGGCATCATGGCGTGTGTTACCTCATCTTATTATAGTCAATGAATTTGAAGACTGTTATATATAACAGAGCCATATAGTGTGTTTTACCGGCAACGTGATTTTGGTTGGCACTTGCTGGGAACCTTTTGCAATTCTTACATCGAAGGAATTTGAAGCCCTTAGTCACATGCTCCTACATTGAACGCATTTGAAGCCCTTCGTCACATACTCCTTTGTGATTTTAACTAAACCATGTTGCGGTTTCTATTCTATGGATCTTGCTTTATACTTCTGCTTTTAGCTAGAGAACATGTAAATTTTGACGGAACTTGTATGAAAGAGGGTTTTTCTTTCTTTCCTGCCTGTTTTTATAGACTGACAATGGTTGCAGTCTACAAAAGGTCGAAGGCCCAAGACAGATGACATTGATGCCCCCTCCCGTCTACCACTTCTTCGCAACCCATACTACCGAGATGCCCTAGGTGAATATGGAGCTTTTTTTGCTATCGCAAATAGGATTGACCGTATTCATAAGAATTCTTGGATAGGGTTTCAATCTTGGAGAGCAACGGCAAGGAAGGTATATGATGATTCCCTGTTTTCTGTCTATCCTATGTTCTTATCATTTAATGTTGTTTGCTCTGCCTTACATGCTGTTTTCAAGACCTTGTATTGGTCTTTAATTCTGCATTTTTGGTCATTCAGACTGATCTTGCCAGAACATCAATAGATTTGGTTCTACTGTAAAATCTGGCTAACACCAGGTTACTTGTAACCATGAAGCTTTTGAGCTCATGTGGTGGCTGCACAGAGTAATCGATGCATTCCATGCAACTATAGTTACAGTTGTGATATGCCTTTACTTTGAAACACGCTAGATTGATGGAAGGTTTTTTGAGATTCTAGTGCCTAATTTCCTCTTTCCAGTACCTTAACTATGAGTTGTTACTATTTCAGTTCTGTCATCTATGGATGTAATGAGTTTATTGTTGTAACCTTCAGAATATTTTTCTTAAATAAAAGAACAGTGCTCTTATTTCCTTGGGATCATGATTTATGGAATGCTAGGAAATGATGGTTAAACAAATGTGATCTCATAATTTATTTCATGCATTGAATTGGATTATATCTTACGGTGTGGTATAAACAGGCATCTTTGTCGAGGATTGCTGAAAAGGCATTGGTCGATGCTATAGAATCGCGAAAGCATGGGGACTCACTTTACTTTTGGGCTCGCATGGACATGGATCCAAGAAACAACTTACAAAGCGACTTTTGGTCATTCTGTGATGCTTTAAACGCTGGAAATTGCAGGTAAGAGCTATGCTATGCTGTTTACCTCAAGATTTATCATGGAAATCTTGAAAATTTCACTCCTCTCATTTTAATTTTTCAGCTGATTCCACCTTTTAATTGTTGGTGGTTGAAGGTTAGCTTTTTCTGAGGCTCTTAAGAGGATGTATGGCATCAAGCATGATTTGGAAGTTTTACCACCCATGCCTGAAGATGGGGATACATGGTCTGTTATGCTGAGTTTTGCTTTGCCAACAAGGTCCTTCCTGGAGTTTGTAATGTTTTCAAGGTGTGATAAGTTGCTCCTGTTGGCTTTGGTAATTCAAAAAATTCAATCATAAGCTGGTTCAGATGCTGATGTGAACTGTTGAGTGCAGAATGTTCGTGGATGCATTGGATTCACAGATGTATGGTGAGCATCATCGAAGTGGACGATGTTATCTGAGTATAGCTAAGGTAACCAAGCGCCTGGTCAAAATAATATGTTATTCTTCTCCTTTCTTTTTGTTAATCCAAGTGTTTTGACCTATTTGCCCTTTTTTTTTCTAGTCACCTCCAAAAATAATTTAAGGGTGTAGTTGTAAGAGTAAAAGGCAGTGTTTAAAAAGAAAAAAATGTCAGGTTACTTCTACAACCATCCAAATGACCTTGCCATCAAGTTGGGTCACTTTTGTAATAATTGATTGGCAATTTATTTTTGTGTGTTTATTGTTTACAGTTATTTTAGGTTCCCTCGATTTGGACAGATAGCTCTGAGATCACCTACGCTTTTTTTTTTTGGTTGTTGTATTGCAGGATAAGCATTGCTACTCACGTGTTCTTGAGCTGCTTATAAATGTCTGGGCATACCACAGTGCAAGGCAGATGGTGTACGTGAACCCTGAGACTGGCTTGATGCAAGAGCAGCATGCAGTGAAGAGTCGCAGAGGCAAAATTTGGGTCAAATGGTTCTCATACAGCAGCCTTAAGAGCATGGATGAGGACTTGGCTGAAGAGGCAGATTCTGATCAGCCCAAGAGAAGATGGTTATGGCCATCAACAGGCGAGGTTGTCTGGCAAGGAGTATTCGAGAAAGAGAGAAATCTGCGGAATCATCAGAAAGAGAAGAGGAGACAGCAAAGCAAGGACAAACAACAAAGAATGAGGAAAAAACGCCGTCAACCAGTGCTGGGGAAATACGTGAAGCCCCCACCAGAGTACACAGAAAATTCAAACTCTACGGTGTCTTCGTCGGAATCTTTGTAGCATTAAGTTCAGACTGGGCAGCATTGGAGGTAGGGTCTAGTTTGATAATTCTTTTATTGTTGATTCCCCCCCTTCAGTTCTTTCATTTTGCAAAAAGGATGCATGTTTTTGCATTTTCTTACCAAGGGGTTTGTATAGTGTTGCTGATGAGAGCAGAGCGCATACTAAATTTCTCTTTTCTTTTCAATTCTTTCTCCCCATTGTACAAGTTATTGCGTTCATAATCATACTGAAAGAAAAACGAGGGAGAATCTTTAGAATTTTCGACATTGTAACTGCTCATCCATGGCTGAAAGATCACGCGTTCACCTCTTTCTCTCATCTTTTTCACAGTTGAAGTGTCATTTTTCGAAAATTTATTAATCGAGTATTTTTTATTATTATTAAAAACTATTTTTATTTTTTAAATTTTAATATATGCTCTTTTCCGTTCAAATTCTTTATTTATTTAATTTTCGTCGAATATGACTTGTATAAAGATGTGAAGTAATTATTAAAATAATCTATTTAAAAGTATCCGAAATAGACAAAACGATATTTTATCTAAAAAAGTAATGATTATTTGTATAACTGTTTGACATTGTTTAAAGTTGTATAAATTATAATAACTTTATATTTTATTCAAGTATCAATCAAATTACCTTTTCTATATTAAAAAACAACTATAAACACTAAAATAGGAATAGAAAAAATAAGATTACATGTCAATATAAAATAGACAGAAATTAAGAAAAACTTTATTAAAAATAAATTGAAAGTTCAAAATAAAATTAAAAAAAATCTCCATGCACGATAAATCAGATTAATTCTAAACCTGAGTTAGGCAAGAAATCAGATTGAAATGTTATAAAATTAACCTGCTAGTCTCGATTTAATAATAATACTGAATAATTTCATGACATGAATTTTTTAGTTACACTAAAATAATAATAATTCATATAATAAAATAATGTTGTTTTTAATTTTATTTTTGCAGTATTGTATCAAAACAATCTTAAAAAATAATAATTTAAAATTAAAAAAAAAAATATTTTTTAAAACACCATTCAACCCTCTTTTAAATCATCCGTGAATGATTTTCTGCAAACAAACAAAAACTTTCTTCAGTATTCTTCTAAACTCAGCAGTCGTCATTTTCTGCATCAGTATGCTGCGGTATAGTCCAGGAAAACGGCAAAGCTTCAGTGGCCAAGTTTGGGTGGGGTTGAAGTATAATTCAGTCTGCAAGCGTGATATAGCGTAATGAAAAATCTAAAAACAGTTACATATTGTGAAGATTTCCTCTGATCATCGAAACAACAAAATTTCAACCCTCATTTCGAGGTAGGAAACAAATACACTAAATGAGAGCCACAATATGGTAAAGGACCTCAGCCATATTTCCAGATGATAGGATAAATAACATTCAAGAGCATCAGGCAAAATCCTCTGTTCTACCAATTTATCAAAACCGTGGAGCTGCAGCAGAAAGACACAGAAGTCAGTCTAATCAAATCAGAGCATTATCAAATAGATGTTTCTACTAAACACGACTTGCAGGGGCCTACCTCCACCTACTGTTGCTTCAGGCAACCGCTCAATCGAGTATTTGTGTTGAGTGATGTACATGATTGGCACACCAGGGATCTGCCGGCAAATAAGCAACTTCAGATCAGAACCAATTTCATTCCAAATTCACAGCAAAAGATTATTCACTTGAAGATACCTTGCGGATTCTTCGCTTTAAATCTCGATCACATGTAGCAACAATATAGCATTTATGCTGTTCCCACACAAATGATCTAGTTAGTTACATTCAAAAGCACATTGGATAAGGTCAATGTGAACAAAGGAATCAACATGAAAGGCTGTCATGGATAATACTTCAGCATATAAAAAACAAAGTAAGATACTTTGAAATACAGTAACAGAACGGATTATATTCCTTGCCTATGACCATTATTGTCAAGTTTATTTTTCCAAGTAATAGATGAATGTATTTAATAGAACAGCAAAACAGATTGACATGAATATTTACGAGAATAATTTTCTTCAACTTCTGTGAGCTTTATTATTTTGTCCTTTTATTGTCAGAAAGATGGCATAACCTATAAATCTCGATTGATCCTCTCACACTAACCACAAATATGAGTTCCCATGTTTGCTAAATATGAGCCAAGGAATTTAAAAGAAACGGTTAGGTTTTATTTTTATTAGTCAGCGTGTGGTTAGTGTGTTCTATACTAGTGGGAAAGGGTTGACATTCATCAAGTGATAAAATCCAAACCATGCATTCGGAATCAACAGTCCAAGCTTAACAAACATGATAAAGTATCTTCCTTCCAAATCCATATTAGTCCTTGTTCTTAATCAATACTTCAAATAAACTATCTAATGGCAGCTAACTTCATCTGAAAAGTTGGAAAATACCTTCCAGGTGGATAACATTTTGAGAAAACAACAATCAGCATTGATAGTAGAACAAGAAATTATAGTCAAAATGTACCTTGGTAACCCTTTCAACAATACAGTCATCAGCATAAGTACCCTTATGAATACAGGGTAGTCTCTCAAAACGTGGATCCTTAGCAATCCTGTTAAGACACAAACATCCATCATCAAAATTCCTGTAACAAAATGAAATTTTAAACAGCACTGAACCAGTTTTTGGTAACCAAATTGCAAAGGAAACACGTTGCGAATGTCAACTGCAAGTAACAAAATTTACAAGCAGATCGAAACCAAATGCCACAGACACAATCAACCACCTTAAGTCTTGATACAAAACATATCAGGAAAAGAAATTGAAAAACTCAGAAACATGAAACCAAACCTTAAAGCCACGCGGTATTTCTGACCTAACTTCTCAAGTTCCGCCATCACACAGTCTGTGATGCAAGGTGTGCCTTAAAATAAAAAAAGGTGGAAGATATTAAAAAACATAATAGTGAAATGAAGTTCCAGACTTCATATCATTCCCTAACCAGTCTCACTACTTAGACAATTAAGATATTGCTCAAATCAAAAGCATAGTATTTAGAGCTAGTAAAAAGAAAAAAGATGAGGCTAGAGAATTCACATTTCGCATACAAGCAGTCCAGCATTGCCTTCTCTAAATCCAACTACAAAACACAAGCAGGAAATTATATGAGCCAAAATTTCAGTCCCATGTCGCTATTTTCTGAGCTCTGAACTACAACGAAGCTGCTCAACTTTTGCAATTTTTTAATCAAAATCAGAAGGAACTAAAAATTACCAATAGCATTAAACACTCACTTTATTCTGAATAGAGAAATTAATGAAGTTAGTATCCACCAATACCCTATATGGCGGCCCCAAAGCCGTGTTGTATGAGAAATAGAGAGCAGAAGAAACCTGTGGCCTATTTATATATATAAGAAAAAAGGGCAAAAAAAGACTTCAGTACCATACTCTTTTTTGTGCTTGCCTCGAGAAAATTAATAATCACGCCGGTAGTGATAGACATGAAAGCTTACACATTTCTTGGAAGCTTTTCGAGGGACAAATCTTTCTTCTTCGGATTCAAAATTTCTTCTTTATGTCTAAATAAAAAAAAAAATGATAAATAAAGTTACAGAGAACTAAAATCAGCAGGTCAAATCCTGGGAACTAAAGAAAGAAGTGCTCACTGTTTAATTGCTTTAGAGGTAATCATCTTCTTCATTTTTGCAAATTTAGGGCCTTTTTTGGCTCTCCCCATCGATTCGTTCTAAGATTGAAAACCTAAAACAGTACAAACCCCGATAAACAGGTGAGAGGTTGTGTTTGCGGATAGAAACTGACAATATTTTATGCTCTCGCTAGGTATGGTGTGCCCCGCGAAGCATATTCTGTTTGGTTGATATTATACGCAGAGGGAGAGAGCGATGGCCAGAGATTCACCGTTTAAGGGCAGCTTTTGTTTGGGTGGGTGACGCTGAGAAAAAGATTTTAGGGGGGAGCGCCTGCCGCAGGGTTTTGTTTAACCTACACGACGTATATGGAGCCCGAAGAGTCCAGCCCAGCTCCGCTGTATTGGATTGCTAAGGTTATCTTTTGAATCTGGCCCAGCTAAGAACCTTTCTTTTCTTTTTTCTTTAGAATGAAAACATTTCTTTTTTTCTTTTTGAATATACTTTTCTTCTTTTTGTTTCTTTTCTTTTTTTATATTTGGATGAAAATTCTAGACAATCTCCAAATAAAAAATGAGTTGAAAATCCTAAAAAGAAAAAATGAAAAAAAAACCCTTAAAACATTCACAAAACATAAGAACATGACAAACCTAGAGAGAGAGAGAGAGAGAGAGAGAGCAATATTAAGTTGTAAAATCTAAAAAAGACTTTTTCAATATTTTCAATACTTACTGGTAGTTTTATGTTTTATAAGGGCCAGTAGCTCAATCTCTATATGATACATAGATCAATTTTCTAACCTATCTTTATATTCTTAAATAAAGCAGTTTTATACTTAAATATGGATTAAGGAGATGTTTGTCATTGTATTTTAAGAATGTTTTTGAAAAAAACATGAAAATTTATTTTTATTTTTTATTTTAAATTAATTTTTTTGGTTTTTTCAATTATTTTCATATACTGATATCAAAAATAATTTTAAAAAATAAAAAAAATATCATTTTAATATATTTTTAAATAAAAAATACTTTTAAAAGCAATCACAGTCACACTCCTAAATAATCACTAAGTTTTTTATCTAACATTCTTATATTTTTTTAGACTAAACCACCAAAGCTAATCACATGAGTTGGACATGAAAGTCTTTTAAAGGATTCTAAAGGTATTTTGGGAATAAAAATTATTCATGTATAAAATATATTTTTAAATAAAATATCACATTAAGTCATCAACCCTTATTTATTTTCTAGGTTTCTAGGTTTTTAAATATTTTTTCTATTTTTTGAGTTTGTCAAGTTTTTCTAAATTTTTATAAATTAATCTTTTTGATAGTTTAAGGAGAAATTATTTTGTCTTGGAGATGGTAAAACATACAAATGAGAGAGCATCGGTGCATAGCTTTCATTATACGAGAGAGGAAATGAAACTTATTAAGATTAGATTTTATTTTTTTTTAAATATATATATTAGCCTGGTATATTATAAACAATGTAATTTTTTTTTTAATGTTGGAGCTCGAGAAGTAAAGAGAAGAAAAAAACCCTCCTTTATCGTCTGAACTACACTTTAAGATTGCATTTCGTGATTTTAAGAGCTTTGATCAGGAACTGTTAAATATATTAGCTTTACCATTTTTTATTTGTAGAGTAGATGATGAACATGGAATACATTGACAAATTCATCCATACTTGAGATTCCACTTTATTTGGCTATGTGATTTTTATTATTCACAAGGCAATTTTAGACATTAATATTTTTTGAGAAAGTTGGCTAGAAATGGCCTGTATAATTAAAAATAATAAACAGTTTTCTTTGTCTTTTTAAAAAAGAAAATGAGTTAGATCTCGAGAAATATAGCACTATTGAAATAGCAATAGTAATTAAAGAATTACTAGCCCATTAAAGAATTAGGGCATAAGAGGCAAGAATTTTAAGGATTTGAGTTAAGATATGAAGTCTCCGGTTCAAAACTTTCCAGACTTTGCTCAATCAATACAGCCGCATGACTATTTACGGGAACAAAAATGTGTTGAGATATATATCTATATATATATACATAAACTGCCTATCGTTTTGCAATAAAAGCACAAGGAGCGACGTTTTTATTTCAAGATATTAATCAACCTCTAAAGAGGCAACATAGAATTACAAGTACGCTGCTATTTGAATTTGGCTTCATGATATTAATTATACCTGGAACTCCTTTCAAGAAGCTCAAACACTGTCCCTGATCCTGGAACTGTATCCACTTTGATCATCAGCATACTTATTCCAGAGCATGACACCGCCATACTTGGGGGAACCTTTGACAAAAGGTAGCACATGCGATTTGAGCACATCAGTTGCTACAAAACCATTGCCAGCAGCCGCTCTAGAAGCCGGAAGCCCCACAAAAAACATCCTGGCCGGAATAGAAGATGTCCATCTGTTCCATGAGTCCTTAAAGCTCCGAGGATTGTTAGTGTTATACTCACACTGAGGGTTGTTGTAAAATTGGATCCATACATAATCGAAAAGTCCCGTGTGAAGTGCCTTGTCAAGCCAATTGTCGGGGAAAGGACACTGTGGTGCAGCTGTCAAGTACACTTTACTGCCTCCTCGGCTGAGCTCGGACAATCTAGAAGCAAGAACTACATAATAACGTTCCCCTCCCTCTATGTCAAAATCTATGCCATCCAAAATGGCATCGCCTAGTGGCCTTGAATTTGAGTGTCCACTAAGGAAGTTGTTCCATAAATATTCTGCTACACCCCTGGCTTCATCAGGTGAGGTTAAGGTATAGCCACCGGATCCGCCACCAATTGATAGCATAACTTTAATGCCTTGGTTTTGGCAGTTATGGATGCCTCTGCTCACTCTTTGGCAGCCATTTGAGGATGGGTCACAGTGACCGGCTAAATTGATCCGAGGTTTTTTGCCGTTGCCAAAAACTGAGAGGAAGGCTATGTTCACGATGCCATATTTCCCAGAGGCACAAGTATCTGTGAGCGTGCCTTCCCTTGCATCTTGGCCCCAGTAAACCACAATCCTTCCAGCTTTTGTTTTGAAAACCAAAGCAAGCAGTGTTGCCAGGAAGAGAATTGCACATTTTGCAGAAAATATGGGACTCATTTTTTAACAAATTGACCTTTTCACTGAGTTCGATGCAAATAAAGCATTGCAGAGCAACGTACTTGAAGAAGTGACCGGTGAGAAACGATGGCAACAATAATCTCTACCAACCTGGCTACCATTCAGTGTCGTATGGGCTAAAGACTGATGTGGAAAAATAAGCAAAGTTCTATACAGCTAATACATTTACAGTCATCAATCACAAATTCAGAACACGGTTTTCTTGACCCCAGGTCAAGCATCTGTTCGTCTGTCGGTGTGTTCTTACCAGGAAATGGGTTTTGGATGTTAGATTTTTTTTATTAACAGCTCAAGTTGATGTTAGATTTTTTTTATTAATACCTTGAGTTAATTTCTTTAATTCTAAAGTTAATGACTAAATAATTTTTTTAATATCTTAAAATTTATAAGATTTAGAACTAATAACCTCTGGAAAAAAAAAATCTACAACCCAATTAATAAAGCTATACTCTAAGGGCAAATCCAATGGTAAAAGCTATTTTGGAGAGCCAAATTTTTAAAATGGCTATTTGAATAGTGTATTTATAGTTTTTTTATTGATGTGTGCTCCAATAGTAAAAGTCATTTTGAAAAGCTATTTTTTTATATTATTTTAAATATAGTGCAATTATTTTATATATAGTTTAATTATACAATTAATAGAAACAAGTTATATAATTAAATAATTACATTTGAAAATCCTTCAAATAATAAAATTATTATTATTTTAATTATATTTAAATTATAAAATAATAAAATAAAAAACCCAGCAACCATTTCAATTAAAATATTTAAAATAAAAAACACCTTCATCTCTTCATATTTAAAATAAAAAATTTCTTCATCTCTTCGTAAAAAAAAGTCAGCATAACATTCTTTTCATCTCTCTCTTTTTCTCACCATTTTCTCAAACAATATTATAGTTTTTGTAGATTCAATATTAGAAATAGCTACTCGGATAAAAAAAAGATATTTTGGCTATCAAAATAGTTTTTAGATTAGAGTAAAGTAAAGTGACTAGAAAAGCAAAAAATATAATTTTTTATATTCAGCGGTTGGACTTGGCCTAAGATTAGAATTTTTACTAACGTGTGTTGAGAAGATACGGACCTGAAAGCCTTCCTGCACCTTGAATCTCTTGCGTGAATACTAAGGCCCCGTTTGGCATTGCTGCCTAACATGTTTTTTGCTGCTTTTCGTTGTTTTTTTTTCATTTTAAAAACTGGTGGTTAGTGTTTTTAGATCATTTTGATGTGCTGATGTCAAAAAAAAATTTAAAAAAATAAAAAATATCATTTGGATGTATTTCGGCACGAAAAGCACTTTGAAAAGCAACAACAACCACACTCCCAAACACCCCCTAAATACTGGTGATCTTATTTTTTATTTTAAAACTCTAAACTATTGCATAAGTTTTATTATTATAAAAGTTTTCAATGACAACAAATAATTTTTTATCTGTATAACAAATCTTAAATTTAAATTAATATATGCACCTCATATAAGAGTGAAATAATTAAAATTTTAAATTTTTATTTATTCATTTAGTCCCACAAAATATATTTTATACGATGGAGTTTCGTAACATAAAAAAACATTTATCATTATAAATATAAATACAAAAGAAGAATTATGATTTTAAATAGTTAATTTGGATTAGCTTTTGTTTGGCTTGAACTAGATTTGTTAGATGTGGTCTTTTTTTAATGTAAGAAAAACTGCTAGGTAAATGTTTCTCAGAACTTGAGTAATTAGTTAAATTAATAATATAAAGCCGTGCAAGATACGAGGGTACACATTGGATCTGTCTGTCCAAGGCAGGAGTGATAAAACGGTGCAAGAGGAAATCTTCTTTTGGTCTGGGCTAATATGTTTTCTTGGGTTATCTTAAGAGTTTATTTTTCTTTGGGTTTTTTTATGAGCTTCTATTGTAACTGGGTTTGTACTCCGTAGCCCAATTAAAATTGTGCTCAAAGCTTATTAGAAAGTCTTGTGAACGCACGCTTTCAACAGCAATGACAAGCAGGAATTAGAATTGCGTGTACTGAATAATAAAATCGGGCAATTCGCAACAAAAGAAATAGCAGCAGAAGTTATGAACTAGATATATATAAATAATTAAGCTTGCTATTCATTCATTTTCATTACAAAGTGAAACGAGCAACGTTTTATTTCATACTAATATTAAGAACTCGATCTCAAAAAAAAAAAAATGAGAGTATTAGTAACTCCCCTGAAAAGGAAACTCAGGCGTTGCTCTTTGATTTTTGCTGCCGTCACTTACAAGGATCGGCTCTTAGAAATCAAACACTGTCCCTTATTTGGGAGCTATATCCATTTCGATCATCGTGATACTTGTTCCAAAGCATAACTCCTCCATACTTGGAAGAACCCTTGACAAAAGGCAACACTTGTGATTTGAGTATATCGGCTCCTACATAACCATTGCCCGCAGCCTGTTGAGAGGCTGGAAGCCCAACAAAGAACTTCTGGGCTGGAACAGATGACGTCCATCGGTTCCATGAATCCTTAAATTTCTTAGGATTAATGGTATTGTACTCGCATGGTCGATTGTTGTAAAATTGGATCCATACATAATCGAAAAGTCCTGTTTGAAGTGCATCATCGAGCCATTCATCAGGGAAAGGACATTGTGGTGCTGCCGTTAAGTACACTTTCCTGCCTCCTCTGCTGAGCTCAGACAATCTGGTGGCAAGAGCTACATAGTGAAGTTGTCCGCCCTCTATGTCAAAATCTATGCCATCCAAAATGGCATCACCTAGTGGCCTTGAATTTGAGCTTCCACTAAGGAAGTTGTTCCATAAATATTCTGCTACACCTCTAGCTTCAGCATCAGAGGTTAAGGTGTAGCCACTAGTTCCACCACCAATGGAAAGCATAACTTTGACGCCCTGGTTCTGGCAATTACGGATGTCGTTGCTCACTTTTTGGCAGCCATTTGAGGACGGGTTACAGTGGCCAGCTAAGTTAATTTGAGGTTTTTGGCCATTGCCAAAAATTGAGAGGAATGCTATGTTTACAATACCATATTTTCGTGACGCACATGTACTTGTGAGTGTGCCTTCCCTCCCATCTTGGCCCCAATAAATCACTATGCTTCCAGCTTTTGTTTTGAAAGCTAGATTTAGCAGTATGCCAAGGAAGAGAAGAGCAGATTTCACAGAAAAATTAGTTCCCATTTCTGAACTATTCAAAAGAAGGTTTTTACTGAGCTTTGATGCAAAAAGGGTTCTGCAGGAGTCGCCTTTTGTAGAGTTGAGAATTGATGGAATCAATTAGTGCTGTTGCAATTTTTCCACGGTTACTATTGATAATCATATGATCCAATCCTATCTGTTAATCGGTCTGCCTGGCTTTGGTTGACTTGAAGTCAAGCCTGTCTTTTTTTCTCTTAATTTGATAAATAAAAGATGAAAGAGTAAGCACCGCAGTGGAAGGCGAACCACTTGGGGGGAGAGGGAGAGGGAGAATCCCGCAGAGAACACAAGGGAAATAAAATACCAGCACTGCAGGAACAGGGAAACATGGACGCCAAACATGTCTCCCCAGCAGCATAGAATGAGTGGCAGAAGGAAGCGGGATCATTAGAGGGCTTAAGGAGGTTAGCAGCCAAATGGAAAGTGCTTAATAGTGCTCGGCCTGAAGTCACGCCTGCTATGTTTTTACGAGGAATTCAACTAGTGGTTTCTGATTTCTTTCCAAGCTACGAGGAAAGTGAGAATTATTTGCTAAAAAATTTATTTAACGAGTCCTACATAGATATGTTTCATTTTCGTGAGAAAACTAAGACCGCTTGGGGACATAAAAAATTTGAAATTCTTGTTCCTGCACTGTATCATTTATCAAGCACGATAATGCTCCAAAGTCTTACATTTTCAGCTCACTTTCTCTGAAATTTCCTAAACCTAACACCACCTTGGTGTAGTCTCAAATCTCAAAGCCACAAAAAATTTGAAGGAATCGAGAGCCAGCAGACCCCAAAATAAATGGGGAAAAAACCACGTTGAACTTGGACTTGTATTATGGTGGATGTCTTATCCATTGAAAGTTGGGGAATTAATGCTCTTTAGTGCTCGACCTTAATCGAGAGCCAGCAGCACTAAAGAGCATTAATTCAAAAATTCAATTTCACACTGAAATTGGAATATATCAGAGTAATCAAATGAAAGTAGGGGAACCTCCTATATTGAGAAGTAATTGAAACCCTAAAAGAATGACTTCTAAGTCAGCACATTTGTGGAAAATAAGCTCACAAACAAGAGATCCACTGGTAGTTTTCACACCTATTTGTCAACTCATCTTCCAAGGTGATCTGATCAGCTCCCACTTAAAGATGTGCTCTTTCAGTGTGAAACAGTATTGGCTTCAACAAACATCGAAGCTTCGAAACTTTGATAGCCCAACGCCGCGTTCTTTATGAATATTTGGGACCCGGTGCAAATGAATTGACTAAGCTGACACGCCGGATCTGGCTGGTGGCACAACAGGGCGGTGCGGTCCGGATCTAGCTGGTGGCACAACAGGGCGGTGCCTTACCGCACCGCAGGCGAACGCGCATGCCATCTTCCCCTCTATTCATAAAAGCACGCCTTTGCTTCGTACATCAATCATGGTCCCTTCTTCAGCAGCTAGGTATCTATTCCCTCGAGACCAAAGAGAATAAAATAATGATGATACTGACTTTGCACATAATATTTATGAAAGGGCAACATTGAAACTATTAATTAACATCAAGGATGAAATTGACTCTATGGATTGTAAATGATAACGTTATTGACAAACATACAAGCCAGTGATATTTTTGCATCCAGCACCTTTTATTTAAGCTAACAGACTCTTTATAGAGAATTCAATCGCCACCCTTAGTCTTGGAATCAGGGTTATAATATATCGTATTGTTCCAGCTGGAACTTTTCGTGTTGTTCAAAAAATTAAGATGAAGTAGTATTATTTTTGTTTTAGTTTTAATTTTAGATTATTCTGGAAATTCCAGTCAGAATATCTTGGTATCGTTATAGGTATGTCATTCCGGCCGAAACATCTTGGTATCGTTGTGGATGTGTCATTCCAGCCTTAAAATCCTCCTTATTTTGATTAACTTGTAATTGTGTTTCTAATTTTGAGATTATATTTGTTTGACTTTGTGTTTGTATTGTATAATTTAAAGTTAATTTATCTTGAATTTTAATATGGCTGTTAAATTAATATTTTAATTTTTTCATATATATTTAGTACAATCCCAAAACAATACGTCAAAATACTTCGAAACCAAAACGTTCCATACCAATAGAAAAATCAAAACAGTATTAACAACATTGCTTGGAATACCCTTCAAGAAATTGAACGCTGCTTTTAATCTTGGCACTGTTAAAAAAATGGCTGGGGGTAACCATTGAGTTCGAAACATACTATTCAAAGAAATAATATCATTAATATTTTATCAATTCAATTAAAAGTTAATGAATTTGTTACTTTGATAACAATATGATATCTTCCAAGTGTGCTGGAATTGATTAGGAAATAGAGTCTTTATATCTTTTAAATATTAAAGGTAAATATTATACTAATTTAAAAACAAAAGTTTTTAAAAGGTGGATCGAGCTTAATTCAGTATTTTTAATTTTTATATAGTGTATTAAATATAGTATATTTATAAGCCAAAATTTCTAGAGCTCTTCGTTATGGGTTAAAATTTTGGGTTTGAGGACAGTTTCTGAAGCATTTTGTTTCTCTATGCTCAAATTCAGTACTAATAACGAAGAGAGCAAGATGGTTTTTATTTGACTAGACAGAAGCAAAGAACGGGTAAATATAATACCTAAGAACAATTATTTTTATAAGCATGCCTGTCTTTGGATGCAATTCTCATCACTGACCATCTTTGGTACCAAAGGCAATGAAGTTCACAGAAATATCATCAGATAGAGTCCATCGCCCAGTCAAGGGACTGTAAACGAATCCAGCCATTTCTTTAACCTGGCGAGCACCAAACCCAAGGCAATAAGTTTTTACTAATAAGTAACAGTGGTAGACATGTCAAAATGTCAGCACAGAAAGCATTCATCTTACATTGATAGAAGCACGCTGTAGGATAAGCACCAGCTCTTCAGGAGTAAGAAAGCTTGACCACTGATGCGTGCCTTTAGGAAGCTGTACAGCATCGGTTATTAATAACAACACAAGGCAAACAAGGACAGAATCAAACTATACTACATCGACAGCTTACTTCCAGAAATTTTGGGAAGACTAAGACTTTCACACCACCTCCACCACCAACTACAACGATAAGACATTGCATGCACTGGATAATTCCTAGACAGTCTTTTGCTATAGGAAAAATAAGTCATAAAATGCAAGAACAGTTCCACTACCGGTGAAAACTGTGGGATTTCAGATTAGGTTTCCCGTCTGTTTATATCACACCTCTTATTCTGCAACAAATTTTCATGGCACAATTCGATTGTTGTGAACATGTAAACTCCGTAACACTTGGTTACCATGTAAAGTATGGATCAAGTTCATGTTAATCAAAACAAAATAGTAAAGCTGGAAAAACTTATGACGAGTTCATGCAAAGCATTAATAAGTTTGAAAAACATTGAAAATAATAGTCTCCACAATAGTGAGAGCCTGGAGTGTGATTTTACACTGTATGTAGCATTTATTATAGAGATGAATTTCCAAGCAAAAAGTAGGTGAAAATACACGAGTATTGAGATATTTAACAGATGCGAGTTAAAAATAACATCCATTCTGAAGCATGACCAGGTACAATAAATAAAGTAAAAATGCTTTGCAAGCAAGCAAGGATCTCCACATGGAAATCAACAACATGCACAAAGATACCAGAATGAGCGAGAACCATACCCAATGGAGAAGGTACTCTGCTGCAACAATGGCAGTCGCATAAGCTTTCATAGAACGATTAATTGTTGATAGCACAGTGGCTCCACCAGGATAAGCCAGGGCTGCCAGAGACTTGCAGAATTCAGCAGGAGCTGCCACGTGCTCAATTACCTTCAGATAAAAAATTATGTTACACGCAAATCGGCTGCCAATGCTAAAATGATTAGACGAGTATGATGCAACTGTCACACTAATATCTGAGTTTTGTCATATAGAATCCCTTGGAAGGTTTTTCATCACATGCACTAAAATTGCAGGAGGATTCTGAAGTCATTTCAAGATTAAATTTGCAGCAATATGATTCGTGCCTATATAAGTGGTATATGACATTCCATAAGTTCATGCAGCGTACATTGACAAACTAGGCATGTTATTTATGTCATGGCCGAATATGCTTCTACAGGCCAGCAATTGGACTCTAATGTATGATTATGATTCAAAAGCTGAGATATGCTTTCGTACTGCTGTCATTATTAACTCTTTCTTTTGCTTGCAAGAAAGGAGAGCAGGCTGTACACTCTCTGGTTCCTTGCTGACAATAATTCTACTGAACTGTAGTTGTTTTATCCCAATCTATGATAATAACATCATTTCCTTCAACCAATTTATCCAGAGTGTCTTGCACTACACAAGCAACCAACCTCACCTTTTTCATTGAAGTAACAGAATATAACCTCTATGATACCTGCCAACTCTACAAGATAGCTTGCTTCTTGATGAAGCATTTGGCATTTGGGAAGTAGTTGTAAGTTAAGAGACAATTCTCTACATGGTTAATATATAGTGAATTTAGTAATCTGCCCATATTCCTACAACTCTGGAAACATGCAGGATAGAAACATTACAGACTTCAGTAATAACTAAACTGAAAAGGTTAGAGAGAGAGAGAGAGAATTCTAGAGCATGCAGCTAAGCAAACTAGATTTGTATAGATAGAATGTTTAAAATAAGCAACTGCAATCATCTATGCTAGAAGCAGAATATTCTTTGGGATCTTAGCTTTCTGAGAGAATAGTCTTCATGAACCAGATTATAGAATGGACAGTAGTATTCCATCCAACCTACCATTATTTTTCACAATAATGCCAGATCTAATAATCAGCTCTAGAGTTCACCAAAACTGTGTATTCCCCACCCCCAGATTCAGAATCGATACTTGGGCCTATAAGACAGGAGAAAGACAAGTAGGGATAACAAAATGTATGATTGCAATAAAGAGTCAGCTTCTATTGCCTGTATCCTGATTATTTGGATAGAAATTTGAGATTTAAAAAAATATAGGAAAATTGAAAACCCACACAAGGAACTACCAGATGGGATATACATACATGGCATACTGAGTGTTCTGTGTGTGAGAGTAAGAGAGAGAAAGAGAGAGCACCTCCAGTGCAATCACAGCGTCAAACTTCCTTTGCTCTTCAACTAGCTTTTCTGTACATGAAATTATATGTATATATAAGGTTCTCCTTCTGTTTATGAATTGACTCCTATTTCTAAAGGATTTCAAGATAATACCACAGAAAGGAAAAACTGCTCGTAATGAGATTACAAATGGAGCAGCTTTAGAAATGGGAAACAAGTGATGAGAAATTTTAGACTTTTACCTCAAATTTGGCGAAAACATCTCAGAGAATATTTATTCTAATACTTCAGTAATGTTTGGTCAATAATTTGAAACATGAACTTGTATTTTCAATAAATCATAAATATTAAATGCAAATACATGTGAAATCTTTGTATATGAGATGACTGCTAGAGATTTTCCAGGGAAACCACGGTGTCTGTGAAATGTAAATGCACCATCAATGCATTTAAAAGAAGCACTGTAAAAACATGATTACCCTTCTAGAAATCATGGAAACCAAAGTAGCATCATCAAAAAAAAAATCTGGACTTATTAGCGCAACCTGTTTAGTTTTTCTCCACCAAACAGCATTACAAGGACCAAAAGAACAGCGCTAGACTATATTCTCATCTATGAACCACCAGCTTCCATTCGCAAAAAAAAAAAAAATATATATATATATATATATCATCAATTAGAAAAAGAAAAGGAAAAAATAATTTGCATACCAGCTGTTGTGCAACAGTATTCGATGGTTGAAGTCTCTGGATCCAAATCCTGAGAGGATAGATAAAGCAAATATCAGTGTTGAAATCTAAAAGTCTCTAGACAAAGAATAAATAAAGGACTATTTAAACACTTCATGTGGATTTTAAGATGATTGTGCTTAATGACAATAACTCGATGCTATCAATATAATGACAAACTTCAAATTTAGTTTGAACAATTGCAGGGGGGGGTTGAATACCACATAACTAAGCCAAGATCATTTTATTATTATTATTATTATTATCATTTCTTTTTATACGACAAAACAGCCACGACTCCTTTTCTAAGGACCTTGCTCTCTAGTAACTATGGATGTATCTCACATGGTGAGATGACACAAACTTGACAAAGTTATGAACTTAGTAGAATTTGCTAGCAGGATCTACTACCAAGAAGTGTTTAACCAGAGTTAATACCTTCTTCAAAAATAAATATAATTATGCAAGATGCGCTCCACCTGATTTAGAACAGCCATGAGTATATTGAATTTTAGAATTTCAGGCTTTTTAGCTGGTTATCAAAGTGGTGAGAGCGAAAATGTAGTCGAGTGCTGATTTATCAAATATCAGAAAGAAAAAGACTCTTGATTATGAAAACCAATTAACTTGTAATTCAATGTTTGTCACTCCAATAATATCTAAATATGGCATGCATTAGATATGCTAGCACAGGGGCTGACAGTTTTGCCCCAAGATACTCAAACCCTCATCAGTCTCCCATCCCACTCCCAGAAGGTACAGGTTCAAGTCAATTTTACGGTTGGAGAGTCAGATAGCATTCACTACAGGGCCAGGTGCCAGAAGCACACCCTACTCCAACATATTTTTATAATATGACACATCATATATATTCTCAAATATACAAATACCAATAATATCCTGTACAATTCATACAGCTGGAGTGGGATCAGCAATTGCACCTTGCATGCAGTAGTGTCTTTTTTATGTGCTTTGAAATTTACCTTCTTCACACACAAAAAAAGATGTTAGTATCTATTAAGGTCGATGCCTCCTATCTCCACACAAATTAGCCAAGACATTCCTAAGTTAGCGGCAATGCCCACACCAAAAAATAAATGATCCAGAAAATCATCTTAAGCAAAACATGATCTCAGTGGTTTAAAATATAAAATAATTATACAGCGTGAAGGCGTGCAACATTGATATTTTTCTCCACCGCATCAACTCCTGTTACATCTGCTCCCATCCTAGCTAAAGGCTGGAGAAGAAAAGATAGGATAAATATTATCACGGTTTTGATTTGGAATAATAAATATAATCATTAACCAATATACAAAAAAAAACATAGTATACACACTAATGACTGTACCGCATTCAGTCATTGGAAATAACAATAATACCACAGCAGTTTTTCTTTTCTAGCGTGAGTGTGTTAAAGCGTAATCCTCAGTAGGATATTGATGATTTGATGTACCCATAAGAACTTGACATATTTTACATATTTTACATGCATACGCAACTCTTTTTTTTTCAGAATTCTTTACTAAACCATGAAGCATGAGAGAGAGAAAATATACCACTATTCCCTCAAAATCTTTTCATTTCTCAATTAATCAAAACTTAGCATGTCTACCATTTTCCCACTTGCACAAGTAAAACATGAGAAAATCCACTAGCCTAACCGGCATGAACGACAGAAAACTCAGTCGTCCTTGAAAAGAGCAGACAGACAGTTGAGTTCAATCGACTAGCCTTAAAATTTTCAAAATTTTACTTTAAATTTTATCCCTTGAATCCTAGACTTGAAATTCAAAGAACCCTGGTTGCTCCAGGGTTCATGAAGCTTCACACTTTGTGAAAGCACCTGGCCGTAACTAGCCACTCTTCAAATTTAGCAAGAACACTAAGAAATACGCTAGAAAAATAACTTTACCTCGGAAAGAATTCCACCACCACAACCAACATCAACAATTTTAAGTCCTTCAAAAGGCCTAGCACAGTTTGGATCCTTACTGAAGCAAGTGAGACAAACAATAAGAAACAAAACAGGTAAAAAAAACCCAAGAAATAATAATAATTCACTCAGCTGCAGTAAATTTACCTGAAATGTCTACAAAGCGCGGAGCGAATGAAAGCGATCCGTGTAGGGTTCATGACATGCAATGGTTTAAATGGACCTTCTGAATCCCACCTGCTCAATAAATTATAGAGCAAAATAAACCCAACATCTTGATATTTATCGAATCACTGAAAGTTTTAAGAGAAGCTGTGACTAACCATGTATCAGAAATGGCTGCGAATTTAGCAAGCTCGTGCTGTTTCAAAGATGATGTGGTGGTTTGTGGTTTGTTCTTAATTATAAATTTGCTATCATCTGTTGTTGAAAGATTCGAAACTGGCCTATCAGAGAAAAGTCTGGTGACAGCGAGGAGGCGGTGGTGGTATCGAGCGATTTGAAGATTCTGAATTCGGAGTTTACTCAGCAGCTTCAAAGCCATGGTGTTTTATAAATGAAGATTGGCTTCAGTGGGGGGAAGGAGGAGAAGGTGTGTTACTGGTTTGTCTGTTGGGGAAGAAGAGAAAAACGACATGTCAGTAAAAATTCAAATAAGAGGTTCAAACTCCAACCTCCAAACTTCAAATTTCTCCGTTTAAAGCCGAGGGAGGGAGAGGCGAGAGGCCGAGCGAGAGGGGGGCTGCTGCAGCGCTTGCTAGGGTTTTCAAACTTTGAAGTTTTAAGTCTTGACCGTAGCATAGGCCGAGATCTCTGGATGCCGATGCCCACTAATCTACGACTAATAACAAGATAGGACGATAGCCCGTTACCAGCATGGGCTGGGCTGACAAGTTTCTTGGAAACTCCATCTTTTTTTTTTTTCAACTAGACTTAGCGGAGATCACCTCACCCCGCTTCCATTCCTAACTTCTGGCCATGATCTGTCATCCGTTTCCCATGATCCTCGAGTTCGAAGATTCCCGTAAGTTTTTTCAAGTGAACAGTGTCGGATAAAAACATCAACAACTAACCAAACCACCACTAAGAGACACTTTGAGATCTTCGCCTAGCAGGGAAAAAAAATTATTTTATTTATATCCGGATTTGAGTTTTTTTTCATGGATGTATGTTATTTTTATGGTGTCTTATTTATTTACTGAGCTTGTAAATTGTTTAATGAATCTGAAAATTAGTTATGGTTCATAAGAACTGATTCGGACACCCCGGTTATTAGAAAAAACCAAAACTACTAAAAGGTGTGGGGTGGGTTTAATTAATTACATGAATTATAAATTAAATAAATATGTTTATATTAATTTTGGGGTGTTTTATACTGTGTTTTAAAAGTGTTTTTGAAAAAAAATTACTTTTTATTAATTTTTAATTATTTTTATATGTTAATATCAAAAATATTTAAAAAAAAAATCAACAAAAATCAAATCTAAAAGCAACCTCGGTTACATTTTAGAACATACACTTTGTGTTATATCTTAGATGGTAGCGCGCGTCTTACCCTAAGGTCATGGTTTCGAACTGTGGTGATAGCAGTATTATCTTTAATTCGACAAACGACCTTTCATTTATCAATTTCTTTAGCTCATTCGCGTGGGCTGACAAACCCGTGGCTTTTTTAAAAAATTGATAATTTGATTTTCTTGCTATTTTTTTAATTCTATCATTTTAATGTTGAATTGATTTTATTATTCAGTAATGAGTGTCTGGTATATTAGTTTTTTTTTACTTTTATCTTTATTTTTCATTATGTTTTAGTCACTAATTCAAAAAAAGAAAATAAAGTGATTGGGTTTAGACACAGACTCAAACAACCGAGGTTTGACTTTGGTTGACTTTGGTGTTGATATTATTTTACAGATTCGATTTTCATCAAAAACTTTGTTTTTCTTGTATTTTAGTCCCTAATTTGAGAGATGATACAAAGAGGGTGTTTGGGAGAGCTGTTGCTGTAACTTTTCAAAGTGTGTTTCATGCCGAAATATATTAAAATGATGTTTTTTTATTTTTTAAAAATCATTTTTGATATCAGCACATCAAAATGATCTAAAAACACTAACCGTCTGTTTTTAAAATTCAAAAAAAAAAATGGACCAAAAACACCCAAAAACGCTTTTGGGTGGCTTCCCAAACACCCCCAAAATTAAGCTAGATTTTAGCGATAAAAAAAAAGTCTTGATCGATATCAATATAAACTACAAAAATGTTGATTTTGGTGTGAATAAATTTCATTTAATGAGAGTAGTTTTGCATGTCTATTTTATACTCCTAAATTTGCACGAGATTATAGAACCAACCACAAAAAGCTTTTGTTTTGATGGATTTCAAGTTGTCTGGTGTCGTGTAAGAGTTTCTCATGGTATAACTTGTACTCTGTGTTTTTTTTTTTTCTGTGAAAGACACAATACACCTCCGGTCATGCTTAAAAATTGCTGTAAACTACAAAATGATCCATGCCTTTTGGCCATAAGAAAGAAACCTCGTCTCAGTCCCCAGCCTATAATCATTTTTCAATAAAATCCCCAGCCTATTATTTTCATCGACTAGATCCCTATTGCGGTATAAAGTTACTAATTAGGTCCCTCCATTCAATTTTTATAGATGCTTTTTTTGACTGAATTGCCTATTTTGCAACAGAAAATGTGTTTTCTTTTTTCAATAAGATGAATGTGAAAAAATCTACTTTAATTTTAAATGGGAAGGCGCGGTTGAAGATATATAAAATACTACGATGTAATTGATAAAAAATAGATCAGGATCCAAGCGAGAATTGAGTATGGTTGCCGGTGGGATATAGCCATACCAAGTGCATAGATATTTTTTTTATTAACACGGGTGTCCGACCTAACTTGCGTGTATCTCAATTAATTTTACTAGCCCTGAAATTAACAACCATATAAACTTCAAATGACTATCATATTAGCAACCACGTAATTCAGATTTGAGACTACAGGGAGAGCAATCTTCTAATACCAAGATTTTATCACTGGACTAACTATTAGATGTTTAGTGCCTAGACATTTGTAACTTTCACAGTCACGCGTCTAAACTTTATTTTTTATCATTCGAGTTTGTTTTTATCTATTAATAGCAACACAAGGAAGTGCTTTGATAGATGCTTATTAAAAACTTGCGAGGTCTGTTGTTTTAACGATGGCATGGACACCTGTATCACGAGAAAGAGGGTCGATAAACCAAGTGTGAGTTTGAAAAATGAGCATTGATTCACAGGATTTTAAAATTATTTTCTCTTAGAACATGTTTCAATTATGAAATCTGGATTGAAAATATGTGTTTCCTGGCCTAATCACTGGATTGATACATCCTGGATGATATCAATTTTGTTTTTTACAGAGTTTTATGGTGCAAGTCATCATTGGATGAACATATCAGAAAATTCTATTAAAATTCATAGCTATCTCTCTTGATAATTAATCCAAGAAATATCCGACGATTTGATAGACTCTACAAATGGCCACCACCACCAATTGCTTGCCATGCATGCAACTGATGGAAATTCCAACCCCAGCACCTCATTTTTTCACATTTCTCAGAAGCAGCTGTGCAATGGATGGAAATACAATGGCGGGCCTACTTCCACTGGTCTTGAGCAGTCCACGATATTGCGCAAGACTGCTACGAGCACTCCCGGTAACTTAGGTTGACATATTTCTGCAAAAAAACAAAACCCGTTCATTGTGATCACTTATCCAATGAGCTGGTAACCATTCTCTGTTAGATACTCAACTACGTCCTGTTTCTTTTATCTAATTACAGCCGGGCTGCACTTTCTTCCTTGCATCTTACCTCTTTCTTGTCTTCTTTTTTATTATTAATATGGTATACAGATTAATTTACATCAATTCGACTAATCTCATGAATTTTAAAATTAACAAACGTGGAGGCTGGCTATCTTCCTTGTCTTGTTCCAGGGGCCTGGAGGCTAAATCCCAGACTCAGTTTACGCACAGCTCCGTTTTCTTTCTTTCTTTCACGCTAGTGTTTTTTTAGATCAATTTTATGTTAGTGATTTGCTGAGACAGTAAAGGGATCTAACCTTGCATGCGAAATGCTGATGCCTGATTCGCGGTATCCATCATTCACAGATAACTGAAGTCCGTGACTTCACAGAGACAAGATTGTCCTTGACACTCCGGGACAACAAATAATTTCATAAGGATCCCTACAAATCAGTCTCTACCGTACAAATCAGACCCAAACCCTCTTGGTTCTGTTGCCATGAAATTACAGAGATTGGTTTTAAAACATGGAACAGGAACGTATTTATATGAATAATCACTTCTGCGAGTAATGTTATGTTTTCATATCTCAAGTACAGGACTCCAAGAGGTATAAATTGAAATTTCTGCTTAGTTTATCGCCAATTCCTCTACGAGTTTAACGATTTAATATCATGGTATGGAAACTCGGGGGATGGGCTTGAATAAAGAAAATAGATGTAGTCTGGGGGACTAATTTTTAATGATCTAAGCTCAAAAACTGGATCACAACCATAATCAAGTTTGACATATTAATCACTATATTTCAAAGATAATTTTGAAAAAAATATTTTTTTTATTTTAAATTTAATTTTTTAAATATTTTTTAGTTTGTTTTCATGTATTTATATTAAAATAATTTTTTTAAATAAAATAAAAATTATCTTAATATAATTTTTTAATAAAAAAAATTATTCAAAATCAAATCCAATCACACATTCAACCATGTGCGGACAGAGTTAGCCACAGGAAAAAAAAAAAAAAAAAAAAAAAAAAAGATAGCTGTAGCCCAGTAAAATGTCTATTCATAGCATGAACGATTAATCCCACTCGGGTGAGTAGTGAGATAAACATTTTTTCAATGTTGTGTTTCCACGACAATCATGTCTTTCCATTACTCTATATGTTTGAGACAAAACATTTGGTGCGTTTTACTGATGGCAGTGTTTGTTTTTGGTTTAGAATGCTTTGTTTTTTATATAAATCAATATATTTTAAATATATTCTTATTTTGATATTATTTTTTTAATATATTTTCAATTAAAGAAATACTTTACAAAAACATTGCACCGTGTTACCAACAACACTTAGACATAACAAGACAAAAAAGACACCTCGTGAAATTTGTTCAAGGCAAAGGCAAGAGATTTAAAAATTATTGGAAGTGACAAATGACTTAACGTGCCTGGGGTGGGTTGGCTGGAAAGAGTTGCTAATGGCGGTGTTGCCACTAAGCTTTTTGCAGCTCTTTGCAGTACACCTAGAAAGGGTCGTGCTAAATGCTATAGAGTCAACGCCACATCCTCAATGCTTTCTCTGCTGAGCCATTCGCAATCCCAACTTTTTTCTTTTTATTCTTTTATGTATATTTTAACGCATTAGTGAAAGTTATTAGGTGATTAGCAAGTGAAAGTTATTAGGTGATTGGCAATATATATATATATATATACACAAACGTCGCGTTTTTATTATGAGAATCCATAGTAACCCCTAGGCCCCGTTTGTTTGCTGGAAAGTGGTTTTCTTTTAGAAAGTGAATTCCGGGAAAAATGAATTTCTGGAAAGTGAATTCCTAGAAAGTGAATTCCGATGTTTGACAGTGTTATGGAAAATGAACTGGAAAACACTTTCCAGTGTTTGTTTATGTTATGAAAAATGATCTGAAAAATAATTTATTAATAAATTATTATTTTTTCAAGTTTATTAAAATAACGAGAAACAAATCTTACAAATTAAAAAGTTGAATGAGAATGAAATTGAAAAAAAATATAATTTCATAAATTATCTCAAATAAAATAAATAATAATCAAAATAATAGAGATCAAATCTAAATTTTTTTTAAAAAAAATAAAAGGTGAATAAATTAAAATAATAATAATTAATATTTCATAAATTATTTCAAATAAAATAAGTAACAATAAAAAAATGAGGACCAAATTTGATAGATAAAAAATTTCAATAAAAAAATGATAAGAAAAAAGCAAATAGCAATTATAAAAATAAGAACCAAAATTAATATAAAAATTAAATTTTAAGAGATGGAATTGAAAAATAAATATTCAAAACAAATTATATATAGCAATCAAAAGTTTGAGGATCAAATTTGATATAATCAGCAAATAATGACATTTATAAATTTTTCACAACTTTCGAAAAGTGTTTTCCGCCCAAATTTTCCGGAAAACACTTTCTTGAAAACCACGTCAAATTCTTCTTTGACTGGAAAGTGTTTTCCGTTGACAAACTTTCCGGAAGACAAACAAACACAGGAAAGTTTGGAAAGTGGTTTCCCAGAAAATGAATTCCGGGAAACAAACGGGGCCTTAGTATTAAAATATACTGTCAACAATAATGAGTGATATCGTGAGATAGCCGAGTTTGTCCAATGGACTGCGATATTATTGCTGCCCTCCTGGAAGGCGTGAGTTCAAATTCTACCCTCAACAGGTTTCTATTTTACCTATAATACAAGTTTTATTAATAGATATTTTCGTGAACCTTGAAGGATATGTTGAGGTAGCTGAGTAGGTTTGAAGCGCACGCTATATTTGGCTGTCCCAAGAACCCGTGGGGGTTTGAATCCCACAATATTATTTTTCGTTTTTTGCACTCTTTTTTTATTATGTTTTCTTTTTCTTTTTCTTTTATTTTTTTCATAAAATATTTTTTTTTACTGGCTATATTTTTTTCACTTATAGATATTTTTTTTTATAATTGAAAGTGTCTAAGCTAACTTAAGCACGACATAATTAATCATCGAATCCAATTTTTGTTATATCTTTTTTTTTTCATTTTTTTCCATGAAATATTTTTTATTTTGCTTGGAAATGTGATTGATTTTTGTTTAAAAAATATTTTTTGTTAGAGACATGTTAAAATAATAATTGTTTTTTTTAATTATTTTTAAAATCAGCACTTGAAAATTATCTAAAAATATTAAAAATACAATGTTTGGACAACATTTGTTTTCTGTCTGTATTTATTCATTTATGCTTCTAGATTTTTTTTTTCAATTCATTTTTTATCGGGATTTTATTTTTATTAGGTTCCGTCCTGAAATTTTAACCTATATTGGTGATAATTTTGAAATTAATATTGCTCATTTTTTCCCCTTTATTCTTTTGTTTTTGTGTGTTTTCTGTTATTTTATCTGTTTTTCGGATCAAATAATTTTATGATTTTATTGTCTGCGCAATAATAATAATAATTGTAGTAATTTTTTTTTGGTTAAAATGTGATTTAAATTACATTATAAAATGAACTAATCTTAATACAACGAATTCCATAATTAAAATATCATCGTCTTCTTGCTTTTTTTAATGATGATAATAATTTTATGTTTGTTATTTCGTTAAAAACTACTAAATATTTATATTTATATCAATTTAAAATTCATATTTTATAAAAAAAAATTGTATTTCACAATACTTCTGCATAGATTTATTATTTTGACTAAATTAATATTATAACAAAAACAACACACAAAATTAATATTTTTTTGCGTTAAAAACAATTTGGTGCCATGTTGTTTTTCTAATTATTTTTTTCAATAAAATATTTTTTTTGCTAGTTATATATATATTTTTTTTCCTTTTTCCACTTATACATATATTTTCTTATTTGTTTTTTTTATAATTAGGATGTCTAGGCTAGCTTAAGGGCATCCCAATTAATCCTTGAATCCATTTTTTATAGCTTTTTTTTTTGTTCTTTTCCTGATTATTTTTTTTTTCATTTTTTTCCATGAAATATTTTTTATTTTGCTTGGAAATGTAAATGATTTTTTTAAAACTATTTTTTGTTTAAAAATATATTAAAATAATATTTAAAAAAAAAAATATTTTTAACATGACCACATGAAAATGATCTAAAAACATTAAAAACTACAATGTTTGTTTTCTATCCGTATTTATTCATTTATGTTTTTATATTATTATTTTTTTCAATTCATTTTTTGTCAGGATTTTATTTTTATTATAATATGTTCTGAAATTTTAATTTATGTTAGTAATAATTTTAAAATTAATATTTTTTTTTCTCTTTGTTCTTTTTTTTGTGTTTTATGTTATTTTATCTGTTTTTCATATAAGATAATTTTGTTATTTTATTGTTTGAGTAATAATATTGATAATTTTAGTAATTATTTTTTCATTGTTTTTTTGTTAAATTTTTTTGATTTGTTTTATTTTTCAGGGTAAATGATTTTAATTGTTTGACCAGTTTTGTTGATAATAATTTTGTCTGTTTTATTAATAAAAATGACAGTAATGTAAGGATGAATTTTTAATTTATATTTTCATCTTTTTATGTATATAAAATTAACTATTTATTTTTATTTGATTATTGCAGGTCTTTTCATAATTTATATTTTATTTTTAAATGTGAATTAAATTGAATTATAAAATGAACTAATCTTAATACAATAAATTAAATAATTCAAATATCTGATTTTTCTTGCTTTTTTAATGATAATAATAATTTTATGTTGGTTATTTGATTAAAAACTACTAAATATATAAATTTATATCAATTTAAAATTCATATATTTTATAAAAAAATTTGCACTTCACAGTAATTCTGCATAGATTTATTATTTTAACTAAATTTATATTACAACAAAAAACACAAATAAATAATATATTTTTATATTAAAAAAATATGATGCCGTCCGTAACAAGACGCGGGAGTATTGACTAGTATATATATATAAGTTGTTGTGCTTTGGAATGCAGCAAGTTAGTTGCCAAGCGGGAAATCGTTTTTGGCAGTGTTTTTAAACTTGGATTGTCTTCACGGGTGAATATGATATCCTGCTAACCTGGCTTTTATTTCAAATTAAATTGGCTGTGATTTTATTTGATTTGGTTTATTTGTGTTAATCTGGTTAAAAAATGATTTAATTTTTTAAAAATATATTAAAATAACATTAATATAATATATAATTTTTTTATATAAAAATATTAAAATAATATAGTTTTAAATCAACTTAGATTAGCTCGCTAAACTTTTAACTCGAGTTATGAATCTTATTAGGCTTGTTAACTTTGTATTGTGAAATTTATTTTTATTTAATTATATAAAAATAAAAATATTTTTTTTCATTTTCGGATACATTTTTTTTTACAGCAAAATAGTTTTTCACTACAAGCCTAATTCAATGAATAAAAAACATTGACAATAATAAAACGAATCCGCAAAAACAGTTTTTAGTCAATAAACTAATTTCTTTATTCATGCATTCATTTTTTATTTTGACAAATAATTTTTCTGATAATTAATTATTATGATTATGAAAGCAAGTTTTTATTAAAAAAATTGAAAAAATAATGAATCAGTTTTTTATGCACACCTGCATAAAAAAAACAAAAAAAACATAAACTTGATAAAATTACATAAGAAACTGATAATTAAATACAAAACAAAAAATTTATTCCCCCTAGATATCGATGAGAAAATTATTTCAAAACTCCTGCATATCAAACCAATACACAATTATTCATAAAATAATTAATAATACTTTTATAAAAAAATTAATCCTTTTAAAATATATTTTTTTATTTCGACCCTTGTACTTTTGATTGTTTTGTTTGAATTTAATTATTTTATATATATATGTATTAATCCCTATTTTTTTCCATATTTATATGTATATATTGTTGGTTTTATTTTTTCTTTTCTCTTTTATCAGGGTTGTGTTTTTTTTTAAATTTGGTTATTGAATTTTAATTTGTATTGGCGATCATTTTGAAATTAATATTTCCTATCCTTTTATATTTTTTTTATTTTTCAAGTCAAATATTTTTTAAGGCTAATAATATTTATTTTTGTTGTCATTTATTTTATTTATTTGCTTGCTCTTTTGATATAATTTTTTGTTTTTTATTCTTCAGGGTATTTGTTTTTCATTATTTATGCAATAATAGTATTAATAATTTTATATGTTTATTTCAAATAATTTTTTTAATGCTAATAATATTTATTTATTTATTGTCATTTATTTTATATTTTCTGCTTGATCTTTTGTTATAAGTTTTTGTTTTTTTTTATTATTCGAGGTGATTTTTTTTTTCATTATTTATTCAATAATAATAATAATAGTCATTTAAGATATTTTTTTCAAATGATTTTTTAAGGCTAATAATATTTATATTTTATTTTATTTTTTTGTTTGCTCCTTTGTTATCATTTTTAGTAGTTTTTTATTTTCCAAGGTAATTTTTTTTTCATTATATATTCAATAATAATAATAATTTTAGATGTGTTTTTTTTTACTTACTCTTTTGTTAGAGTTTTTTAGTTTTTTTTATTTTCCAAGGTAAGTTAATAATTTTTTATTATTTTAACAGTACTAGTAATAACAATTCAAGGTGTTGTGATCTTAATAATAATAATGGTATTATAAATAATCATGATAATAACAATTATAATTTATTGTGATAGTTATAAAGCTTGTGATGTAACTAATTATGACTTTGATGATAATAATAACAGTAACTCATAAAATAATATAAAAATATTAATAATGATAAAAACAATTATAATAATGATAATAATATTGTTTGTAATTTAAATAATATTAATAAAAACAAGAACGTTGGTTGTCATGATGATGATTATCGTAATAATGACAATGACTGTAATAATATTACCTGTAATAATTAGAATATTGATTATTTGTAATAATGATTATACTAGTAGCTGTAATAATTATGACAATTTAAGAATCATGGTAGTTAAAATGTAATAGTAATCAAAATAATTCATTAGTCGGTGCTGTTTTTATTCAAAATTAATTTTCATGGTTTTTTTATGCATAATATTTCAAATTTAATATCATGTAAATAAAAAATATACAAAATCACATATAAACAGGAGAGTGAAAAAATTAGAACAAAATATTTATAATAAAAAAATATATGAGTCACTTGCCTTGCACTTTAATACACATTGACAATCTATCAATCAAATAATTATTAAAACAATTCAAACAACAGCAACATTGAATCACTCCAATGCACAAAATAAATAACTCATTTGAAATGGATTTTATTGATGATAATTTAACTAATTAAATTTTTTAGTTAATCAATAAAAACACACATAACAATTAATCAGTTTGTTACATCAAAAAAGCCCAACACAGTACGTGGGCAAGACAACTCATGGTTTTCATATAGGCTTTTCAAGTTTTTTCTCTCTCCATATGTTTAGGATAGTTTTTGATTTTTTTTTTAATTTTAAGTTCATATCTTTATTTATTTTTTCCTTTTATATTTGATACTCATTCTCTCTTTTTCTTGTTTTTTTTTTTTTGTGGTTACTTTTTAAATTTGAGATTTTTTTTTAACTCCGATTTCTATTAATAAATTGGTTGATGATTAAAATTCTTAATTGAACTTGAGTTTTCAATTTCATATATCGTGAATCTAGAATATCAACTCAGGTTTAGAACATTCAATTGAATAAATTATCATGGACGGAAATAATAAATTTATCATTTTCTCTACGATGACATCCCTTAAATTGTCATGGATTAGTAATTTTTTAATTGATCGAGGCTATTATCTCCAACTTCATCATTTATAATTAAACTGGTTGATAATTAAAATTCTTGATGGAACCTATAATTTTATTTTTACAAGCTGTAAATTTAGAATATTAATAAGGGTTTAAAATATAAGCATGGATCAATTATTATGAATTAAAACAATAAATTTAATAATTGTTTTGTACATTGACTCTTATACCCGCCGTTCTTTAATTATTCTAGATTAACTTTATTTTAATTGAATGAGGTTATTATTGTTTTTTTCCTACTAAGTTAAGTTATTAGAATGCATGCAGATGTCAAACAACACTTAATTCAGGTCTGAATTTTTTTACTAGTTTTTATTTCTAATTTTTCTTGGTTCCATGATTCCATGATTCCATGTTTGATTTATTTAGAAATCAACATAATAATTGTTTTTTTATTTGTTTATGATCATCACCGTTGCAAACAAGTATATATTTTGGAATCCATGCTTGAAATTAGGAGCATTTAATTTTCATGAATTAATTAAATAAAAAATATATTTAAAAAAAATATTAAACCTAGTTATATCAACGAATCAAGTCGTGCGTGGCCAAAATTATATGACATACTATCATTTTGTTTAAGTTAACTCATAGTTTTTAAGGCTATACAACTGTTTTTAAACTTATAAGTTATAACATCAATCAATCTACATCGAGTTTCAATTAGAAAATCTCGGTAGACAAGTAGTAAAAAGTTTTCAACTTGCTAGAAGTTAGCTGTAATATTAAGGGTGTATCTGGTTTTCTATTTTAAAAGTATTTTTATTTTTTTCAATTATTTTTTTATATTTTTAAATCATTTTCATATATCAATGTCAAAATAATTTTTAAAATATAAAAATATATTTATATATTTATAAACAATAAAATACTTTTAAAAAATTTTCAAACACAATATAAAACAGTAAATAAAAACACCCCATACGCTGCTTGTTTTTTTCAGGTTTTAAAAAAGTTATTCCAGCCCATGCCAAAACGCAAACCGGTGAACTTTTCCCGAATCCCTACCTCAGTACCTCGTCAAGAGAAATATTATCCTTGAGAACATGCCAGAAAAGGACCGAGGAGGAACAGAGTTCCGTAGCATAGGCCGAGATCTCTCGATGCCGATGCCGATGCCGACATCTAATCTACGACTACTAACCAGATAGGATGATAGCCCGTTACCAACATGGGCTGGGCCGACAAGTTTCTTGGGAGCTGCATTTTTTTTCAACTCGGCCCGGTGGAGATCACCTCACCCCGCTTCCATTCCTAACTTGGTTTTCGGCTGGTTTCAGTAAAAAAATTACCAAACCAAAAAAACACGTGGGCCATCCAGGGAAAAAAGAAGGGGGGAGGACGGAAATTGCACAGATGACAAAGCAGAACAAAATCAGATGTAATGAGGTAGCAGAGAAAGCAGCGTGCCGGTGCCTGTAGGGTTTGCTGTAGCCCGTGTAGCAGTTGGATAACACAGTGAACGATGTGATTGATTTGATTAATATTATTGCTATTAATTCACCTACAAAGCCTGCTGGTGCATACAGGGTTAGCTGTGGCCCAGTCAGAGATAATATGGAAAAGTAAATTTTTGGAGGTAATGGTGAATCGAATATCTTACAGCGGTAGGAACTAGAAATAGGAGCAAGATTTCATTTTCATAGGATGGATAGAGATATGATCCCTGACGCACGGCTATGCCGCTCCCTGTTTCTTTTGTGAGTTGCGTGACCTGTCTGCTCTGGATATTTCTCCGAACTTTACAGCCTGTTAGAAAAATAACAATTTATTTAATAATATTAAAAATATATTTATTATTTTTATACAATTTTTTTTTTCAAAAATCAACTCAACCACACACTTAATATTTATTATTTGTTTGGAGTGTTCTAACGTTTACAAAACAATTTTTCCTTCTCTTTTCTCTTTTAGTTTTTTAATGAAAAATTAATGGAAAAACATGTTTATTTGTTAAATAAATATGATTTTTTTTTCATTAGAAAAATAAATAACAAACATCAAATTTAACTATAGTTTATAAAAATTATATCAATATTTTATATTAGCAATAACCTAATTATAAAATATTAATTTTGTTTCATTTAAATTAAAAATCATCATGAAAATTTTATATTCTTAACTAAAAAATCTTATATTAACTGTATAATAAATTTAAATTTATGTTGTTAGCTAAATATGAAAATATGAAAAAAAATTAAATTTTTTATATTGTTGAAAATACTTATTTATAAAATAAAGAAATGTAATTGTTATCTTTTTTTTATTGAAAAGAAATGGGAAACTTGAAGAAGAAAAAACTATGATTATATTTAAAACACATTTTTAAAATCTAATAAAAATTTGAAAATAAAAAACTAGTTTTTGAATAAATAATTATTTAAAAAAATAATTTTCCTTTTTTTTTTATCTTACAAAAATAAAGTATCATTTTATATCTAAAGTCTAAACAAACCGGTGACAAGTGACGTCAAAAAACTTCTTAGCTTCGCTTGATATCGAGCCTAGTGAAAAGCGCATTAACCAGCCTAGGTAATAGTGAATTTGAAGTGACCTGGTACTTGCGGGAAAAAGGTAAATGGGAGAAAATTTTGGTAATCTGAGGTCAACGTGATGACGACGTGTTTGTCCTTGTATGTATGTTTTAATCCTATTTTATTTTTTAAAAAATATTTTTTTATTTTGTATATTTTTAAATTATTTTAATGTATTAATATTAAAATAGTTTTGAAATATTAAAAAAAATTATAAAAAAAAATCCTCAATTACTCTAAAAAAAACACACAGTAATCTGGCGTCCCAATGATTTTCCAGCGGCAATGACTTTTGTTTGGAAGAAGGATGATTGTACTGGTTACAGTGATTTTACTGTGAGACCCCTTCTGCTCCCCCGGTGCTGCTGCCTACACAGGCAACAAATATATAACTTGAAATCAATATGTAAATTCCATTTCGGTTGTTGATTTATTTTTTTAATAGAAATAAAATATTTTGGTTTTGAAGTGTTTTTGTATTTTATTTTGGAATTGTACTATTTATAACTATATATATAATTAAATATTAATTCAATAATTAAAATTAGTTTAAATTTAAAAATAAAATTATTTAGAATTATACAGTTTAAATTTCAAATATAAATAAAAAATAAAAGTTGAACTGATATTACTCGACTGACTTAATGGGTTCAAAGATAGTATAAAAAAATAATAAAAATATATTTTAACTCAGAAATCAGTTGACATCTTAAAAAAAAAATTAAAACAATGATATATTGAATCAACTTGTGTTAACCTTTCAAATGTGTGACTTGCGGTATAAAACCATTGTAACCTTAAATATAGCTAATCAAATCAAATTATCAAGTTCAATTCGTGATAAACTCATTATTGAATAATGAAATTGAGAAATAAAAAAAAAAAACACAATACAATGATTTTTCTTAACAAAATGATGAACTTGTATAATATTATAAGAATATTATCATCAATCTCGCAAGGTCGTTACATAATTTAATTGCTCTGAAATTATAACATAAAATATATATAAATATATCAAGATACTCCATATAAAATTTCATCTTAATTAAACAGTCAAATAAAAAAATATGATTGATATTATAAAGCTAATTATTATTTAAATAAAAAACAGAATGAGCAAAACAAATTTAAAACGGATTAAGATTTTAAATGGAATAAAATTTATTTTGATTTATTTTATTTTTACTGGTCATTCTGAATTGAACCGAGCGGAACTAACAACTTTGCTTAAGATCACAAACAATTACAAAAATCATTGACGTAAATATTTATAGGATGCCAAAGGTGTTCGGTGCAGTTTAGTTGCTGCCATTTGCATTTTAAGCTGCGAGATGTAATTTAACAAAGCTAAAATGGGCGTTGCCCCTTCTATTCATGTCCTTCGTTGTTACGGATGTATTACCACTGATCTTAAGGTTTGCACTTGTACGTGTAGGATGAAAAAAAAACGAAGGAAATGAGATTTCAGAGTGAAGTTTTTGGAAGATGTCAAGAAGGATTGAGAGATGAATCGTTAAGGATGTTTGTTGGGGATACTGGACTTGGACTTGGCCGAGAGCAGCTCAACTCAAGTGCTAAAACTCTTTTATTATAACGTAAAATGGTGCGTTTGGTGTAAAAAACAAAAAAAAACAAAACGTTGCGCTGCGTGCGTCCTCTTCGTGAATTATAACTCGTAAAGTTACTATTCACATAACACGTGAACAGTAACATGACCGACTGTGATGAGAGGGTCACTGGACAATACCGACGGGTAGAGGAGGCCGAGGTGATTCTTCCCATGGTGGCGGCGTTGGAAATAGTGTCCTATTGTGGTCGATAGAAGCGACGAAAAATTGCATGTGCTGCTTACGCGGGGGCTCCTCGCTTTTTCTGGTGGTCATGGAGGAGATTATGGTGTGGAGGATAATCGTCCAGTGACGAGATGGATGATGTTGGCGCTCTTATGGACTGATACCAGTGACTATGGAGAGAGATAGAGCACGGGAAGTGGGTGGAGAGAGAGAGAGAGAGAGTCAGCTGTGTGTCGGGGAAGAGAGAGGGAGAAGGAAGCCAAAGGTGTGTTCCTTCAAATAATTCTATACATTCGTTGCCAAAGGTGTGTAAATATTACTAAAATGTTTCATATATATATATATATATATATATATATGGGAGAGAGAGAGAGAGAGAGAGAGGGAGGGAGAAAGAGAGAGGATATGTAATCAAATACAAAATAATTAAAATTTAAAAACCTTATACATATAATTAATTAATAATTAATCATATAAAAAATAAAAAAATATTAAGCCCGATATTGACCTAGTTGGTGTTAATGAAACAAAGTTAATAAGCTAAACTAGTAATTCAAAGAGAAGCTATTTATGAGTTTGGATCTACAATGTCAGACAATTTTATACAGAGGCTATTATGTATTATACAAAGAGAAGCTCATTTTAACCATATTGTGATAAAAAAAATCATGATTACCTTGTAGAATATATTTATGATCCATAGCAGCCTAAAAATCAATCTAAAAAATTCACAATCAACCTGAAATTAAAACTATTTAGGAGTTTGGATCTACAATTTTAGACAATTTTAAAGTAAAATAAACACTCTATATAAACTTTTTTAACAAAAGAGAAATTATCAATTTTCGAAGTCAAAATTGGTTTTAATTAAGATTTTCTTTTTGTATCAATAAATTCAACAAACTTCTCTCTTTAACTGGGGGTAAGAAAAAATGAAGTTGAAGACTAAAATTAAATATTAAAAATATTTAGAGACTAAAAATCAAAAATTTAAAAATTTAAATGATCAAAGCATTTGTCTGGCTCGAGTTAAGAAAAACCTCTCTTCTCTATGTTGTTTTCATGTGTCTGGGATTATGATTGGAAAGTATTTATGAAAAATTTTATTTTTATTTTTATTTTTATTTTTTTACTTTAAATTAAAAAGATTGGATATATTTATATTATTTTAATGTGCTGATGTCAAAAATAATTTTTTTAAAAAATCATTTTAATATATTTTTGAATGAAAAATACTTTCAAAAACAACCTCAGTCACACTCTTAAATGTACACTCAATCTCTTATCTTTAGATTTTTCTTTTTTTTATAAACATATTTTAAATTAAAATTACTTTTTGACAATAGAAATGTGATAAAAAAAAACATATATACAACACTCCAAAATAATTTGTTTTATGAATGAACAGTAACGTGGCAATCGATATTTCTCGTAGCCCCGCCTCTATAGTTTGTGCAGCCCACCATCACACAAAACTTCGTCCTCTTAACATGTCATCAACACGCTCTGCCGTTCGCATTGGGAAATAATTTTAATCAATTATTATTTGTAAATCAATTATTTAATAATCTGAATTTAATGCTGTAATTATTGTAATTATATTTATCTGTATTGCTTGTATTGTATCCAGCCACAAATAGTAAAAATACCTAACCAAGTTTTTTTTCTTCAAAACGACATCGATGTTTAAATATCCTTAAGCGTTTAGATTAAATTAAAAAGATATCCCATGTCTAAAATAAAATGTAATATATATTTTAAAAAAAAACATATAAATTTAACTTTCTCGATGCATTTCAAATTTAAATTATTAAATACTAACAATTTTTTAAAAGCAACAGTATCATATCACTTGATTTTATATTTCTTATAAGAAGGATGGAGTAGTTAAATAGTGATAAGGGTTAAACAGTATAGTAGATCTGAAATTCGAGTTAAGACGTATATTTTTTATAAAAATCTAAGATAGTTGGGATTTTATTTACTCAGAACCCATAAAATATATTTTCTAAGAAATAAAATTTTCTCTAATTAAAAAAAAAAAAAAAGTTAGAACATCATGCAGTTCAACTTCTATACTGCGGTAAAGTTTTAAATAACTTGAAGGATCGTGATGTGGGTTGATTTGATCGAAGAGATGATTTTCATGATTTGTTTATTTTAATATCTTATCTTGAAATATTAAATATTCATCTTAAATCGAAGCTTACAACAATTCTAAAATATAATTTATCTTTTTTATAATTATATTTATTATTGAACCGGTTATTTTCACAAAAAGTGGAGTTTTTTTTTTAAGAAAAAAGAAGAAGAAATACTCCACACCCACACGAAAGGAGTCGCAGTAAAAACTCGTATAAAATCCACAAGCTAATCCCTATTTTTTACGTGCAAAATTGATAAGTGGTGAATAATATTTATTTTTTATTTTAACTTTCTAGATTTAAATTGAAAGATCAACATCCACGTGAATTTATTATTTTATATATGAAATTATGAATGCACTTTTAAAATTATATGAAAAAAAAAAACATGTTCTTATTTATCGCCCACGAATATTGACATCGAAAGACATGCATCGAAATCCACTCTTTTAAATTTTCGAACAAAGAGACATGCTTGGAAACGAAGTTGATCATCTCTTGCTTTTTCCTTAGCTCGCAAGAGGCCAGCCTGGCCATGATCTGTCATCCGTTTTCGCTTTTTCCAAATGAACAGTGTCGGTCAAAAAAACATCAACAACCAACCGCATTCCTAATAACATTTTTAAAATATAATGCTAAATGAGCCGAAAAATATGTAGGGTGGGTTTAATTAATTATATGATTAATAAATAAAATAAACATGTTTATAGCAACCTTGTATTATATCATAAATGGTAGCGCGCGTGTCTTACCCTAAGGTCATGGTTTCGAACTGTGGTGATCGCAATATTATCCTTAATTCGACAAACAACCTGTCATCTATCAATTTCTCTAGCTCATTCGCGTGGGCTGACAAATCCATGGCTTTTTAAAAAAAATTGATCATCTGATTCTCTTGCTAATTTTTTAATTCTATCGTTTTAATGTTGAATTGATTTCATTGTTCACTAATTACTTCTTTATATCAGTTTTTTTTTAGTTTATAAATTTATTTTTCATCATGTTCTAGTGTTGTTTTTATTGTACATGTTCAATTTGTATTCAAAACTTTGTTTTTTTTTGTATTATAGCTTCTAGTTTGAGAGATAATACAGAGTTAAGCTAGATTTTAGTGATAGATAGAAAGTTTTGAACGATATCGATATAAATTATAAAAATATTAATTTACGTGTGAATGAATTTCATTTAATGGGATGAATTTTGCGTATCTATTTTATACTCTTGAATTTTCACGAGAGAGATTAGAACTAAGCTCAAAAGGTTTTTGTTCCGAATTGACTTTAGAGCTAAGCTCACGGGATGGATTTCAAGTTGGTCGGTGTCATGTAAGAGTTTCTCATGGTATATACGGTACTCGTCAATGCTCCTGTCCCTTGTCTTTGATAGTATTATATTTTTTTCAATATAAAATAATTAAATATATTTTTTTTGTACTATAATATAAATTTAGATGAAATAATAAATTTGTATAGAATTTCTGATAAGATAAAACATCAAAACATTTTTATAAAAATAATAATAATAATCACTAAAATTATCATTATTATAGCGCAGACAATAAAATCATAAAATCATCTTATTCGAAAAATATATAAAAATAACAGAAAATACAAAAAAAGAAAAAAAAATGAGCAATATTAATTTGAAAATGATCACTAGCATAAATTAAAATTTCAAGACTGAACCAAATAAAAATAAAATGATAAAAATTAAAAAGAAAAACTAAAAGTGTAGATACATGAAGACGGATAAAAAATAAACATTGTCCAAGAATGACAGGTAAAAAATCCAAACAATAAGAACCAAAATGAAAAATAAAATATATAATTAATTCAAATCGAACAACAAAATTGAAACAAATAAAAACTTTTGGACTGAAAGTAATTTTGTTAAGGAAATTAAAATAATAAGGATTGAAATATGATTATTTTCAATTGGAGGACACGATCATAATAAATTAAAACAAACTATATCATTGATTTTAATTGAAGGACAAAATTGAAATAAATAAAACCTTGAGACCAGAATAAATAAATACATTTTTAAAATATTGTCATGTTTTTATAAAATTAAAAGAATAAATATTGAAATTAAAGATAAAATATATGATAAATTTTAATTGGATGACCCAAACCTAAAATAAAAGGAATAAGAATTAAATCGAAACTTAACATATATACTTAGTTTCCATTGAAAGGTACAATCACAACAAATCATAAACTATATTGAAAAAAATAATAATAAAAGTGAAAGCAAAAGATCAGGGACCAAAATAAACATTTCGCAAACATTAAGTATTGACTAGTATTTCCACGCGGCAGGAGAGAAAAAAGGGAGCGAAGACATAAAATCATCTACCGGGGTTTCATTGGCCATCATATACGCATCGCAATAGGAGAAAGAGGACATGTTGGCGTATCATGGCATGGCGAAAGACTGTTTGTGACCTCTGGAAAGATGTGCACGCGTTGCCCGAAGGGCGCGTGCGCCGAAACCATTGCAGTCGTTTTCGTACGACGTGCCTGCAGTTTTTTCGAAAAGAAATAGTAAAATAATGGACAATTACCTATAAATCCTTGGACTCACCTGATATCCACAAAAAAATAAATCGTGGAAAATTCACAATTATCCCCCCCACGCGCGGTTTTTTTATTGTTCGGAGGGGCTAATATTCTCATTTTATCGTGCAAAAAATCCAAAAATACCATTGATGTCCCCTGAAAATTGCTAAATACCTTGATTCCATTTGCATTATCTTGTTGTCTTGAAGGGTTATTTTTGTCATTTCACTGTATAACAAATCTAAAAATATTATTTATATCCCTCAAAAAATCCAAAAATACCCTCAGTCTTGAGGGTTAAAAATTTGTGGACTCGAGAATAAATTGATAATTTTACTGTCATAATATATAATAATTTAAATTTGTGTGAATAGTAAAAAAATGAATTGAAAAGGGCCCGTGCCTTTTATATTGTAGTCAATTGTACAATTACAATCGGTTATAAACGTGTTGAAAATATATTTCAAGATAAAAAAAAACTCATCAATCCTGATTTTTCAGTCAATACGACAAGTGGAATCTAGTAAAAACTAAATCACGTGCTGTCTGCCTTTATTCTTGTCAAGAAATTTTTGGTTCTCCACGCTATTTTTTAAAAAATAAATGCCCAGTCATGTGTTTTTTTCAAAAAAATCAGGCGCACGGCCTAACTTTTTAAGGTTAGTGATGTTTGACCTTTTGTTTTTTATTTACATTCTCAGTGTATAAATTCAAGGTATTTTTTATTTAAATTAATTCTCATTTTTCTTTTAAATTCTTATATTGTTTTTATTTATTTTAAATATCTAATGTTTTATAATTCGTTTTCATTTTCGTGTGTTTAATGTTTCAAAGACAATATTCTAACTCGTCTATATTTTGAAATAAGAAGTGACCTTTGAGATAAAAAAAAATTCATTAAAAAGAAAATTTTCATCCGTAACATTTTTGAGTATTTTTTTCATATTTAAAATAATTTTAGAAATATGTAAAAAAATATATAGACATATTATCATTTTTTGTTTCAATTGGCAGAAATGACTTCTGATTTATTTAATTAAACGCACGTGTACATTATTTTATTAAATAAGCCTGTATATTTTTTTTGGCTGAATTAAATTATCTGATCTCGAACAGCTAGTTATTTCCATAATAAATCTCTCTGTATTTCTTTCCTGTGAAAGATAGAATACACCTCCGGTCATGCTCAATAATTGCTGTAAACTACAAAATGATCCATGGCTTTTGGCCATAATAAAAAAACCTCGTCTCAGTCCCCAGCCTATAATCATTTTTCAATAAGATCCCCGGAGTATTATTTTCATCGTCTAGATCCCTATGGCAGTATAAATTTACTAATCAGGTCCCTCCATCCAATTTTTGTAAATGTTTTTTTGGCTGGATTGCCCATTTTGCAACAGAAAAATGTGTTTTCTTTTTTTCTAAGAAAAATCTACTTTAATTTTAGATGGGAAGGCGTAGTTGAAGATATATGAAATGTTGCGATGTAATTGATAAAAAATAGATTAGGATCCAAAAGAGAATTGAGTGTGGTTGCCGGTGGGATATAGTTATACCAAGTGTCTGAATATTTTTTTTTTAATGTGGATATTCAGATCAACTTGTATGTATATCGATTAATTCTTTGAACTCTTAAGTTATCGACTATATAAACCTTCAATGATCATCGTATTGATAAATATAAAACTCAAATCTAAAATAACAGGAAGAATAAACTTCTTGATCCTAAACTTTTACCACGATATTACTTACTTAGATGTCTAAGCATCTAGACATTTTTAACTTTTACAATCATGTATCTTAACTTTAATTTTTATCAATCGAGTTTGTTTTTATTTATTAATAGCAACACAAGGTAGTGCTTTAGTAGATGCTTATTAAAAACTCGTGAGGTCTGCTGTTTTGACGATGGCATGGACACTTGTATCACGAGAAAGAGGGTCGATAAACTAAGTGTGAGTTTGAAAAATGAGCATTGATTCACAGGATTCAAAATTATTTTCTCTTAGAACATGTTTCAATTATGAAATCTGGATTGAAAATATGTGTTTCCTGGCTTAATCACTGGATTGATACATCCTGGATGATATCGGTGTTGTTTTTTACAGAGTTTTATGGTGCAAGTCATCATTGGATGAACATATCAGAAAATATTATTAAAATTCATAGCCATCTCTCTCGATAATCAATCCAAGAAATATCCGACGATTTGATAGACTCTACAAATGGCCACCACCACCACCACCACCACCACCGCCACCGATTACTTGCCATGCATGCAGCTGATGGAAATTCCAACCCCAGCACCTCATTTTTTCACATTTCTCAGAAGCAGCTGTGCAATGGATGGAAATACAATGGCGGGCCTACTTCCACTGGTCTTGAGCGGTCCAAGATATTGCGCAAGACTGCTCGAGCACTCCAGGTAACTTAGATTGACATATTTCTACAAAAATACAAACCCCACTCATTGTGATCACTTATCCAATGAGCTGGTAACGATTCGCTGTTAGATACTCAACTACGTCCTGTCTCTTTTTTCTGATTACAGCCGGGCTGCACTTCCTTCCTTTCCTTGCATGTCACTTCATCTCGTCTTTTTTTTGTTTGATTAACTTCGATGTCTGGATTAATTTATCTACATTTCAATTATTTTAATGGGTACTCCAGCTAACAAATATATAAATTATAATGATGATAATTTTAATTTTCTGATGTCTTGTTATTATTAAGGAACCATTTTATATAAAAACTTAAATTTATAAATGAAGTTCCAGAATATGATTTATATTATTCTTTAACATAATCCCTCAAGTGAAAACCTTTTAGATTTGAAACTTGCATAAATTTACAATACCTTGTGTTTGGTTTTTTTAAATCAAATAGAATAAAGGTGGTAAGATTCGAACTCATAATTATCAGGTCAATAATATTCTAATATCATATTAAAAGATCATCTCATCTAAAATTTTAAATTTATAAATAAAATTTATATTATTCTCTACTCTACTAGATACAGTTACCGGTGGTGCCGGAGGTTAATTCCCAGAATCAGGTACAGACCAAACCTTGGCCTGTAAAGCGATCTAACCTTGCATGCGAAATGCTGATGCCGGATTCGCGGTATCCATCATTCAACAGATAGCTGAGATCCGTGACTTCACAGAGACAAGATTGTCCTTGACACTCCGGGACAAAAAATAAATGCAGAAGGATCGCTACAAATTAGTCTCTAGCGTACAAATCAGTCCCAAGCCTTCTTGGTTTTGCATATCCGTTCCTCTGTCAGTTTCTATTGCCATGAAAATACAGAGATTGGTTTGATAACATGGAACAGGAACATATTTATTTAAATAATCTCTTATACAAGTAATGTTATGTTTTTATATCTCAAGCACAGGACTCCAAAAGGTATCAATTGAAATTTCTGCTTAGTTGATCGCCAATTCCCCTACCAGTTTAACGATTTAATCTCATGGTATGGAATCTCGGGGGATGGGCTTGAATAAAGAAAATATATGTAAGCTGGGGGTCTAATTTTTAATAATATAAGCTCAAAAATTGGATTAAAACCACAATCAAGCTCCCCATGTTAAGCGTTTCAAACATGTTTTTGAATAAAAATATTTTTTTTATTATTTTCATGTATAATTATCAAAATAACTTTTTAAAAATAAAAAAAATTATTTTAATATATTTTTTAATATAAAACATATACAAAATCAAATTCAATTATACTTTTAAACAATCACAGTCACATGTGCGGTGAAAGTTAACCACATAAAAAAGGTAAAAAAATAGCTCTGGCCCAATAAAATGTCCATTCATAGCATGAACGATTTATCCCACTCGGGTGAGTAGTGAGATAAGCATTTTTTTCAATGTTGTGTTTCCACGACAATCATGCCCTTCCATTGCTCTCTATGTTTCAGACAAAACACTTGGTGCGTTTCCCCCATATGTCAGTGTTTATTTTTGGTTTAATATGCTTTATTTTTTATATAAATCAAAATATTTTTTATGTTGATATAATTTTTTAAAAATATTTTCAATTAAAGAAATACTTTACAAAAACATTGCACCGTGTTACCAATAACACACTTAGACATAACAAGACAAAAAAGACACCTCATGAAATTTGTTCAAGGCAAGGGCAGGGGATTTAAAAATTATAGGAAGTGACAAATGACTTAACGTGCCTGGGGTGGGTTGGCTGGAAAGAGTTGCTAATGGTGGTGTTGCCACTAAGCTTTTTGCAGCTCTTTCCAGTACAAATAGAAAGGCTCGTGCTTAATGCTATAGAGTCAACGCCACAACCTTTTTCATCCAATGCTTTTTTGGCTGAGCCATTTGCAATCCCAACTTTTTTTTATTCTTTTATTTATATTTTAACGCATTAGCGAAAGTTATTGGGTGATTAGCAATCCTTTGTGTGCGCGCGCACGTGTACGTGCTGTAGAATGCAGCAAAAGTTAGTTGCCGCGCGGAAAATCTTTTTCTAGCAGTGTTTTTAAACTTGGATTGTCTTCACGGGTGAATATGATATCCTGCTAACCTGTTTTTTATTTCAAATTAAATTGGCTGAGATTTTCATGGACGTTTATCACTATTTCAAAAATATTTTTGAAAAAGAATATTTTTTATGATTTATTTGTTATTTATGTTAATCTAGTCAAAATATGATTAATTTTAAAATAAAAATAAATCAATGACGTTTATATATATAACAGTTCTTACACCATGAATATGATGCAGAACACGAGACAAAATAAATCATGTGATTTAAAACCCATGAAAAGAGAGCTTGGAGACCAAATAGATAATTGATTAAATATTAATTAAAAAATAAGAAATGTCAAACTCGTATACTAAAAGTCCACGATACAATCTATGTTTGATGAGTCTAAAAACATTGTTTCCTTTGGTTTTCAGGTACAAAGTAAAAGTCCACGAAGCGGTGAAATGAACAGAAAACAATGTTTTTCTTTGGTCAATACCGCTTTGAAGCGTGGTATATCCATCTCTTTTAGATGCGGTTTGGCTATGCTATTAACGCGTATTTATATTGAATTGTGAAGTAAAACGCAGTTATTATCAAATAGAAACTCAGTTTTTTTACTATATATCTCATAAAAAAATAATTATTGTACCGCAACTGTAAAGGCAATTAAGAATTGCTTTTACAGATGCAGTTCTTGCAAAAAAGATAGTAATCAAGATGCAAAAAAAATAGCAATCAAGACTTTATAATCTTAATTGCTTTTACAGATGCAGTTCTTGCAAAAAAGATAGTAATCAAGATGCAAAAAAAATAGCAATCAAGACTTTATAATCTCTGATCATTCTCACCTAGTGTTAGCTAGGTCTGTCTTTGTGTGTGGTGTGTGGATAGGGATGTCTAGTGTGTGTTTGGAAAAGAAGAGTCGAGGGGAGGGGAAGGGGGCTGTGAGTGTCTGTGGAAGGAGGGGAGGGGGGGAATTATATATATATATATATCAAAAATATTTATTTTTAATTTTATTAAAAAATACCTTCACAAATAAAAAATTATATATAAAACTAATAATTATATGACAAGTTTTTTAAAGGTAATTATTTAATTATATAACTCACTCATAATAATTATATAATTAATTGCATAATTATATTATATATAAAATAATTGCATTATATTTAAAATAATATATAAAATAAAGATATTTTACCAGATGTTATTCATCGATCAAATAGCAAGGGATTGTAGAGGCCTTTATGTATGAATTTAATTCGTGATGGAATTGCAAGTAGTTTGATGGGATAATAAAAATGAATGTCTAATTTACTTGAATTATTAATTATATTTTATTGCTGTAATAATTAAATATACAATATTTAAAAAAATATATATGGTAATCAAACATTCGAAACTGTTTTTCATTAAACCTCAAACTCAACCACAGTTTTAACCAAATACTTCAATTTCAGTTATGAATTGCAGTTAAAAATACTTTCCATGAAACTGTTTTTTCTCAATTTTAACCATAACAGCAACAACTGTGCTAAACAGACCTTTAAAGTAAAAAAAAACTATCTAGACATTGATAATGTATTTTCATAGTAAAAAACTAAATTCACAAGTTATAAATATCGTGTACGTTAAATGATACATTTTTTATATTGACACACACACACACACACACACACACACACACACACACGATCAACTCATGTCATGAAATCAAAAGAATTCTGTTAAATTTTTTTTTATAAGGCCTGAGAAAAAAAAAATTAAAAATAAATAATATTAGTTCAAATTACCCTATCAAACTCTTGATTCTCATGGTGATATTGAATATTGAATGATACAATAAAAAAATAAAATAAAAATTTATTTTCCAGTTGATTTAATATCAAATAATATAATAAAAAATTAATCTGGAAAAAAAATTTCAAAAAACAACTTAATTTATCCGGTTAAACTTGCAAACTTGGGATAAGATGAAAAAAAAAAAATGAAGCTCCACTTCTCACACATAAAGTTGAGATTAAAAAGAAGGAAGAAACTAAATCCAAGACAAGTTATATAGTAAAAATAAAAAATATAATTTTAAAAATAATTTAATATCAATTAATAAAATTAAAATTAAGAGGTGTATGGGAATGCGTTTTGGAAACAGTGTTGAAAAAAAATGATTTTTTTCATTTTAAAGTTTAAATTAATAAAATTAGTATTTTTAGATAATTTTCATGTGCTATAATTTAAAAAAAATAAAAAAAATATTATTTTAATTCATTTATAAATAAAAAAATATTGTAAAAAATAATTTTATCCAAAGTATCAATCATGAACTAACTTGGAGAAGGATTAGATTAAAATAATATCGGGAAAAAACAAAAAAAAAAATACTAATTTAATGAACAATACTTTATAGAAGTAACTTTACAGTGATCTAGCCCTGTTTTTTAGTGTTCAGTGTTAATATAGTACTCATATTTCATTAATTGTTCAGCTTGCACTTACAGAAAGCAGTGACGGAAGAGCGTATCCTGACTGGATATGTTCTATTCCCTCGCATTGTTTTATCTCACGGAGTCTTCTTATTGCCACCTTGATAAGGAAAAGGAATAAAAAAGGCAAGGTTTTCAATGTTAATATCGCCAGCACCGCCCCCATTGGAATGCATTATCTGATAAACAATCCCGTTACATCATCTAATTATCTGACCTTTTCTGGATGGCTCACTCATTATGCATGAGATGCTGGTGTCCCCATAAATAATTATTCTGCGATTCAAAAAGTTTGTGTAACAGCCAATTAGATTCAAGACCTGGCCAGGCGATCCTATCAGTTCTCGACCTTGATCAAGTAGGTCAAGGAATCTTAGCAGCAACACTAGATACTCCAGTCCAGAATTGATCAAACGTAATGCAATGTGATTTTTAAACGCAGACGTGCATGGATCATTGAAGGTACGCTGTGATTCGAGCTCTGCCAATGATGATGAGACCAGAAGATTTTGATCAGTGATCTGCAAACTGGCAATGGTGTTTGAAAATGAGATTTGATGTGGGACATAACTGGATTTTATCCAGGCAAAGTAGGCCGGCCCAGGACGAAGGTCGTAGCGCTTCCAGTAGAAGAAAGAAAAGAAAAAGTAACCCCATGCCGAGGGCTTTATTTCACTGTTTAAAGGCTATGCTCACGAGGAATGGTATCTACCAAAGCGCGGGCAAAGTATATACCAAAACTCTAGAAATCGAAAACAAAGTGTACAGAGAGAGGTGGAGGAAGGGAGTTGCCATGAGAGGTGCTTCTCATAAATCTTGCCAAACAGACGAGACTATACATGATTCACACGTGTGGATGAATCCTGCAAATGCCCATCCACCTATGATTTGATGAAACCACATATAACTCATAAGCGTCGGTGAATCTTGCCACCGTATACCCATCAACGACCCTATCAGATTATTCAACGATTCATATGTGCTGATAAACGTTGAAAGTGATTCGACATAACCACACATATATAATTCATACGCGTTATTAAATTCTTCCACCGCACCTCCACCAGCGATATATCAACGATTTTTTATCAACGCACCTCCACCACCGATCAGGTAAGATTATCCATGATCATGTGTGGGGATGAATGGTTAAGATTGCACATCCGCTCCCAATCAAATGAGATCACCAACATGCATTCGAAACCATGTAAGATCAAACATGATTTCTGCCAATGCATATCCATCATGTGTCCTTAATAATAAGAGGTGTTCGAGATTGGCTAGTTTTTTTTTTTTAATTATTTAAATATGCTATATATGAAAAATAAAAATATTATTTTAATATATTTTTAAATAAAAAACACTTTGAAACTCTTCAAAGCCTGCAATTATACCCGACAAGTCTTTTGATAAAAAAATAAAAGCCCAAAGAAGTTATAGAATGTTTGTGGAGAAAGAAAAGTATAAAAAAACATGAGGGTTGATGAGGAAGACAGCATCATTATTTTCTTTTCGATTGCTATCAAAATCCAAATGTTTTTTCCATTAGAAATCGATGGTTTGCTTGAATAACACCTCTAACGCACACCGCCCCCTTCCCCTTCTCTCCCTACAAAAAACACCTACCACCTACTTTATAGCCCTCTACAGAAAAACCGCCTCCTCGCTTCTTTCTCCGCCTGTCGTTTTTCTCTCTCACACACGCACACATAATATCGAAAAAAGAAGAGAGCAAATAAAAAACCATCTTTTTTCCTCTCTAAAATTGGTTTCTTCCGCACGAGTTTCTTGCCAAATCTGAAGCGACCCGTTTCATCGTTCCTCTACCATTACTGGAGAAGACCTTCATACACTCCCATTTCAGCTCTCTTCACCTGCTTTTGATACTCTCCCCTGCTTCCTCTGGAAGCGGATACTATCTCTTTTTTCTCTTTTTATGCCATTTTTCTCCTGGTTAAATTTGTCAAGACCGAGTTGAGGGTGTTGGTGGCCTTAAAGAGGTGAGGGACTTCATTGCTTTCTGGTCTCTTTTTGAAATTTTTTAAATGGGTTCATAGTGATCTGTTTGTGTGTTTTAATTTTTGTTTGGAAGTTGGGTTTTGATGTTTTAATTGATATAAGCATGGCTTGATCTTACCTAAAATTATTCCTGGTTTTATTGGCTCTCTAAAGCAGTATTGTTAGGATTTGATAATCATAATACTCTTTTCTAGTAGAAAGAAACACAAATTGTTGTCTTTTTTTGGATCAATAGATTCATCTCCTGTTTTCAAAACTTTCCTCTTACATGTTCTCTTTGAACGCCGTTGTCTTTCCGAAGCAACAGTTTAGCGATTAATGCGCTATGCATCCATCCATGCTTCACAGATATCATTATAAATCCAGAGGCTTAAACTTTTGCTCTGCATTTGATTTGGTAACCGGTCCGTCAGTCCCTGTAATTTCATTTTTTTTAATAACGAGTAAAGATATATATGAGTGGTTGGCTGTTAATCTGCAAGCTGAACACCATACTTGTCATGTTAAAAACTCTTTTCTTCCATGTCCACTTGTTTCTTGTTTAACAACGGCCAAGTTTTTCAATCATGTTTGTTGCGTACGTTATGCTGGGAGTTGCGTTTTTAATTTTTTTTTTGTGTAATAGTTTTGTCTTTTACCATGGGTCGTACATATTAAAGATGAATTTATATATGATCTGAAATGTGAAAGGATTACATGATACTATCCTGGTCCTATAAAGTAGTTCTTACTTTGCAGGTGCCCCTGAGACCATCACTATAGGGTAGCGGCTTATCACAGTTTTGCATCTGGATATGGCATGACTGCGAGCTTGAAGGGTGATTCTTGTTTGCCTGAAAGTTGATTTTTTTTACCTTGTTTGTAGGTTTTAGTGGCGATATTAATTGTCACAAATCTTTATCTCAAAATTATTCGGCTCTCTTTTTTGATCTCTTGCTGTCTTTCTCGTGCCAGATCGTTTTCTGAAGGCCCCTTTTATTTTTGTCATGGAGGGTGAATCATCTTGGGTAAATAATTCTTTTGAGAACCGGACAAGGGACATTGGTGAGTTCGATTCATTTTCTGAACTTGGCGATGAAGGAAATAAAGAAGTTAATGTCATTTCAGTTGATTTAATCTTGCCCGATGATCTATTAGAACGTATCCTAGCCTGTCTCCCCATTGCTAGCATCTTCAGAGCTGGCTGTGTATGTAAAAGATGGCACGGGATTGTTAGTTCGAGGAGGTTTTTATGGAACTTCTCACATGTCCTGCCACAAAAACCATGGTATTTTATGTTCACAAGCTCTGATGAACCTGTTGGCTATGCTTTTGATCCTATCCTTCGAAAATGGTTCGGCATTGATCTTCCTCACATCAAAAAGTCTAACTGGTTAATTGCTACATCACGTGGCTTGGTTTCCTTCATGGATAACGACAGCAGAAGCGAGTTGTATGTCTGCAACCCTATCACCAAACGCTGCAGGAAGCTTCAGGAGCCCCCAGGCTTAAAAGTATCTGATTACAGTGCACTTGCAATTTCTGTGAACCGGATATCACATGGTTATACTATCTCAATCGTGAAGTCTAAACTAGGCCCTGGAAATTTTTTCCAATCAGAACTCTCTATCCATATTTATGATTCCGAAACGAGGATGTGGGTAACTTCTTGCACAGAGGTTTTGACTGGATGGAGAGGCGGTGATGAGAGCGTGATATGTGGTGGGGTTTTATACCTATTGTTATATTCTGCAGGAGGTGGTTCCACAGAAACCCGTCATGGTCTAATCAGGTACAATCTATCTAACAGATCTTCTCATGGCTTGTTGATAAGAAGTTTCATTAAAGTACCCTGTCCTCTTACTTGTGGCCGTCTGATGAATTTGAATGAGAAGCTTGTAATGGTGGGAGGAATTGGTAAACAAGACCGGCCTGACATAATAAAGGGGATTGGTATCTGGGTTCTAAATGGTAAGGACTGGCAAGAGATTGCCCGAATGCCCCACAAGTTCTTTCAAGGATTCGGGGAGTTTGATGAAGTTTTTGCTAGCAGTGGTACAGATAATCTTATATACATCCAAAGCTACGGGGCTCCAGCACTTCTTGTTTTTGACATTAACCAGAAACAATGGAAGTGGTCACAGAAGTGCCCAGTGTCAAAGAGGTTTCCACTTCAACTCTTTACTGGGTTTTGCTTTGAGCCCAGACTTGACATGGCACCATAATTTGTTATTGAATTTAAGGTGGCCGTGTTGAAAAATTTGTCAGAAATCCCCCCATTTTTATCTTTTTGTTTGTTCTTTCCATTTCAATCATTATGAAATCTGTCCCAGAAAAGTTTACACAAAGTTACCTGCAAACTAATTCTGCCAATTCATGAAAATGGGATGTTATTCTTTGCAATGGCTATATTTTTTTATATAAACCACTTGCATGATTCACCATGATTTCGTCCAGGCACTGGCCTTATATCACAGAATGTTACTCTGATGGTTCTTTACGGTTTATCATCATTGAATGCATATTCATCTACCTGGATTTGGCGCGCATTTCTTCATGGTTTATGCATCGAATGCATATTCATCTACCTGGTGTTGCCACATTTTTGCTTAATACATGAAACCCAACGCTTAGTTGTTTCATGGGGACGTTTTTCGGGGTCCACGTTTACTGGTTGTCTTTAGCATGGTAGTAGCGCTTCTCCAGTAGAATTATGTTCAATCCCTCTGATAATGATCTCATCATATTTAAAGCACAGAATTTTGTGATATAGTGCTTTTGTTGTTTTTCTGGATTTGGCGATTCTGCCATCCTCACATCAAAATCGATAGCAATGCTACCACTTCCTGTCCTGCAATTTACCTGTCAAAATCTATTAATGAGTTGCCATGCTAGTGTCTTCGTAGTTACTCTTTCATCCCCCAACAATTCGATGTTGATTATACCATATTCACCCACCAATGGCAGGGCATGAAAAATGTAACTTGGGTTTTTTTAGCACCACGCTTGCGGAGGTGGTAAATTTACCAGGTTTCCGAAGTTTGTGCTAGTTGTCACCATGTTCGACAGAGAGAGAGAGAGAGAGAGAGAGAGAGAGCAATGTTTGATAATCACCGTGTCGTTAACGCAAGCTTGTGTCGCTGTTCTGTATTCCTGCAACATTCACTGTTGATGCGTTTTGCGTGTTCGAGGTCTTGGGAGCACATTATGCTATCTTTTTATTGAATTCGACTGTGCTCTGTAGGCATTGAACTACCGTGTGCCCCCGTTACTCCGCGGAGTCTTTGTTGAATCTGTCACGCAAAGTTATCTTTAACTGCATAAAAAATACTGCATCGTGCAAGCAAAGCCATTGTGTTTTTCTCTGTGGCTTCGGTTTTTGATGAATCTCTCTGAGAACAAACAAACCAACCACTGTCAACGCAGCATTCACGAGGCGTTAGAGGTTAAAGATTAACAGTTGACTCTTTAGGACATTACACGAGGGTGAGATCGATAAAAGAACCACCGATGTTAATTAAACTATTAAATCTCATTCAAAAAATAAAAAAATAGTTAGTAAACTCAGAGTGAACTGGCATCAACATTTCCATGCAATACCTGATAGACTGTATTTTTCTTACCCAGGACATTAATTACTCAACATATTTATGCTGGGAACTGCAACTAATTCTAGATAATACGAAGGAATTATGATGTAATTTCCTGTAGAATAAAACCAAGTCCCACGTTATTAAGTACTATGTTTGATCCAGCCCATAATATTTGAGATAATTAATAATACTCGTGTAACGATCATTTCAAATATCCAGCAAAGCACAATATAGTTCCAAACATCGAACTATTGTTGATAAGCTCAATTTATTTGTTTTCTTCAATAACCTCAAAGATGGCTTTCATGCTTTGCACAATGACAAAAGTGGTCCAACATTTCAATTTATTTGACAATATTGGACGATTTAAATGTGATAGGGCTAATTTCAGTATCCCCCACTAACGCCACCATCTCTTATGATTCGACAAAAAATAATCGACCCTAACAATCTCTTGATAAAATAACTGCTTAACCTTTCTCTCTGTCACTGGCAAAGACAGGAAATGGTCCAAGGCAGTTTGCCGCAAGAACTTCGGAATTTTACAACCCTCAACCATAAAGACGACCAAATTTGAAGGTAGAATTAATCTAATTCAGCTGTCCGATTTCTGTTAAATTTATCAGGGCAGGCAAGCAGTTAAGGGTCCAGACTGTATGATTGTGCTAGCGCCCATGGTTAAATATAACTTGTAACAGAAAGGAATATCTGAAAGTAAAATCTTGTTAACAACCCTAACTGCATAGAATCTGGCGCCAAAGGAGGATGGATTTTAGAATCTTGCTAACGATCTCAGAATTAATATTTTTTAAAATAAACAAGCAAAGATTTCGAAACTGGCAAAACGGTTACAAGGTCATCAATTTATATGAAAGAGGCATATAAAGGGACGTGGATATGAGATTTAGAAACAAAAGAAAAATATATTTGAAGGTAAATCCCTGCCAATTTATTTTCTTAATTTTGGTAGATTTCTAAGTCGCAGTTTTCTCTTTCATTTCTAAGTCGCAGTTTTCTCTTTCTGTGGATATTTTTTTGTTGAATTGAGCTAGTCAAATTCAGTGAATTCATGAAGGGTCTTGCAATTTTGGTGGGTTCATTTTGAACTTCATTCAACATTGATTATTTTGGTGTTGATATCCAGTCTAGTTTATGGAATTCCCATTTTTTAAACCAGGAATTTGATTGTTATTCCCCTTGTATAGTGTAATTTGGTTGTGCATCTACGTTATTGTAGAAAATCGGGCATCGTCTTAAAAAATGCAAATAGAGAATTTTCCGTGCTGTTTTTCAATTCAATGTGAGCAACGCCTCCTTGAAGGTCCTCGTTGATTTTTAGTATGAAGAGCGTTGACCAGCTCCAACATTTCTATTCACTGACCTTTTGCTGCACCTGTGACAGCTTTCCAACAAGCCATATGGATCATTTCATTCTGATTGATGGAGTATAGGCATTTTGAAGGGCAGCAAATGGCGATGTATTTCAAAGACCTTCCTTCTCTGGCATTCAGGGATGCTCAAAGGAACACGATAAGATATTGTAAACAGGATCCCGGATGCGTTGATGATCGAGTGCATAGTGATTATAAATGCAAGGATTACTGTCCTGATGTTTTCAGGTTATTTTTTTGCCCCTTTTCTTTTACAGATTTTTCTTTTCATTCATACCTGTCTTGTCAGTCTGTTTTGACACATTTTTTATATTTTTCCATGCTGAAATTCAATTATTTATTAGTGAAGAAACACACTTCTCCTATGATACGATGCAAAGATATAACTGCAGTTAAATCTAGGCCTACAAGTCTACAACTGTCTTAAATACTCAACTGCTGGTCTATCCCTGTCTGTAGACACTAATCATAGCTTTCCAGGTCTGAAAGAGACAAGTAGAACTGACTGCTATTGTTGTATATGTCACAGACGCATACAAAAGCTCAGAAATATTGAACGCTCTGATTATATGATGTCGATACACTCAGATTTGACCAGAAGGGAGATATTGTCAGCAGGAAAGGATACTAGTTCGATCCCTATCAGCATAGATGACCGCCTCGTTATAGCAATCGTGCCAAAATCTGAAAAGAAGGCAAGGAGATTAATCTTCAGAGCTGTCCTGCCAATGTAGTTACAAATTAAATATTATTAGCAGGGTAGAAACTATTTTTGTCCAATTCATCCTTTATTGTTTTGCATCAGAAGATTAAGTTATGGCTTTCAAGTTTGTGTTATCAAGTTGATCATGGTGCTGAATATTCACTGGCTCCAGTTTTTTGTTTTTCCATTTCACTAGAATCATAAAGTTGATCACAGTTTTATTTGTAGGCAATGCTGCATATGCTTCCAAGCTATTGTTTCCATCTTGACATGAACCGTGATTCACTGTTAAGCATCTTATACGGAATCCACTATATGAAGCCAATCGGTGGCCCTAAGGTACAGAACATTTCAACTCTCTTCCATCAGACAGCATATCTTGCATATTACACAGCGTTTTGTTACACCTGAGATATATAAACAGCAGAACAAAAAAATCAGCTCAAAGACGTTGAAATCATAGTTGTTAGACTCCACTCCACTCCAGCTGTTAGACCATATTGGTTAATCAGGCAGGGAATCAATCGAATTCACTCTAAGCTGAGCTGAGTGGCCAATTAAACCCCATAGAACGTTGAAGTAAAAAAACCTTGTCACCCTTCCACCTGTTAAACAATCCAATAAATCCAGTTAGAAAATGGCTGGTCCATGCATCGTCTGATTGGTCATGCACCATCCTCTAATTTGCAGGCGAGATGCATAAACTCTTTCTATTGCATTACATTTTGTTGTTTCCTCAGCAGATGCAAAACAAAGTTTTTATGTAAGAGGATTTAAAAAAAAAAAACGTGCTTTTCTTTGTTTCTTACATGTGAAGGCATGCCATCACTATACAAAAAAATCCTTTCTCCAGTTACAATCACAAAACATGTACTGTTCACAAAACAATTTCTCATGTTTTCATTTGCCGTTCTTATCCATTGAATTAGAATACTTAAAGTGAAAATGATGCTATTGATGGGTGGTCTAAGACGTCCGATTTCACTTGAAGTTACGATGGGCACTGTAGGTTGCACTTTGATGACACATGATATATGCCATGGTGAAGAAACAAAGCTAGTGGAAAGAGCCATTGCCTGATTGAAAAACTCCCACAGATCTTTCCTTGTTCTGGAACAAACATTTTTCAGTCGCTTCATTGCACTAATATGACTTTTTGTGGGCAGGTTTACTTTTCTGTCTATTCCAGAGTGATTCCATCAGATGCTAACATATTCAGGGTTTTTGATCTGAAAGGCTCGTGGAAAGGACGGAAAATAAACAAACCAAGAGCCAAAGAGAACAGCATATTAAAGGATATGGACTTCAGTTTTCGTTTTTACCTGGATCCATTGATCCACGAAAAACTCTTAGGGTATGTCAATTGCTCTAGTTCTTCTTTCTTGACACATTGATCTGAAATACAAATAAATATTTGAAGAGAGAACAAAACGAGGTGAATGAGATCTGAAATTGGATTTCAGGTCGTGGAGATAAATTTCACGGACACCGCTAACTGTAGTTCCTCCTGGAAACTTGCTAAATGCGATTAAAAATCAGTAAAAAAACTTCGGAATTTGTTGTAACCGTCGAACATTTAGGCATTTGATTGTTTACACTCTGTTACCTAGGAATCAAGTTTCAATCCCCTCTTTGCTTTTACAGGCAAATCAAGCATGATTGCGATTTTTTGGAAGCTCAGGGTATAATGGATTACAGTCTTTTGATTGGAATAGCTTTGCCACCTCCAGATAAAGGTGATTTCCCCACCTAATCTCCTCCATTGCTTTGGTATCTGTGCAAGGAGGAACAGGATAGGAAATTTATTGATCAAGAAACGCATTGACCATCTAATGAATGAAACTGGACTTAAGACATAGAAATAAATATGTGTAGTTTGTAGAATGTGCATTTCATTTCTTACACTCTTGGTCCATACTGAATAAATATCGTCACCAACATTTTATTTTCATCATTATCAAAATCATTTCACCACCACCACCACCACCATTATGTTACCATAATCATCATCTCACTGGTATTTACTTCTTCATTATCACCATTAAAAAAACATATATTATAAGAAGATATTTTATATCAGTAAAATGTAAATTTTTTTATGGAAAACAATATTTTCTATTTATAAAATATTTTGTGTAAAATAAACGTACCCTTGAGTCTTTGTTTGTACTTCTGAGTATGTTTCCCTTGCTCAAAATATTAAGAAATGAAAAAAGTTTCCATTCTTCTACAGATTCGGTTGATAGCAGAAGTTCCTATAGCGAAGTTACATTCCCATGCCAATCTCATGTGAATTCGAATGGTAGTATAAGCTCCAAAGTCCAGAATGCTGGCCATGGAGACTCTTCTCCTGTAAATTCAGTTGATAGCAGAAGTTTTGAAAGTGAGAGAATCTCAAGTTGCTCTTCAGAAGAAGTTGAGGGAACACAGTCAGTTTATTCACACATTAGCGGAGAGCCTGATAGGTAAATAATGTCTTCCACCCAACAATGACGTAGTTTACAGAATGAATGATAAGGCTATCTATATTGCTTTAGTTGATCAATTGCAAGTCTCTTCGATGGGGAGTGGTTCCATTTAGATGAATACGAGCTTGAATTTGTCACAGATCAAATCCTTCCCAAGACGATCAAAATTGAATTTGGCAAAGAACATAACTGAAACAAAGAAAGTTAAGCTCGGGATCGTATTCGAAATTTTCCCTCATCTCAAATTCTGAACTACCTTTTCTTTTGGAGATACTTGACAGTAATTTGAGCAATTGAGATATCTGGAAACAACAAAAAAACTCCACACACACACTTCTTCATTGTAGTGCTTTATTTATACAAGAGAGTATGATTTCATCAGTGGGGTTATGCCTCCTGTCAAATATTTTATCCAAAAGAAACTAAACTAGTGGTGGTTTTGCCCCTCCCTTTGTTTCTCCCCACTGTCTACTGGAGATGAACTTGATAATCTCGGATTAGATAGTTTCTTCGCTTTTGAAATACTTTCTGTCGTGGTTCTATTGCAGTTCTGAGTTTAGATTAGGTATGGGGATGCCAGCACGAACTATCCGTTCAAAACTGATTAAAGCTGGACATGTGTCATCTACTCGAAGCGCTGGAGGATTGGAGTGCACCGACGTTGTGTTATATTTTTCAATTGTTGATATATTTCAGAACTACAATCTGGTTAAGCGCCTTGAACATGCTTACAAGTCAATCAAGTACGATTCCAAGTCAATTGTTACAGTGAATCCCAAAGCATATGCTTCTCGCTTCCAAGATTTTATGAGCATGATTTTTCATGTGGACTACTGATATCTGTGGATTTACAACCGGTAAGTTTTGTTTATTTTACCATATGAATCGCTGCATGAGGACATTCTCAAACTTTGGTAAGACATCAATGCTTGTGGAATGCTGTCTGTAGGATGGTTTGAATCCTTATTATCAGTATTCTCCATGCTTATTGGAGATGTATTGCGTTCTAGCAAAGTCAAACAACTTTCTTGCCGGACTTTCAACCAAATTGTCCGACTTAGACATCCCTGTGTAGTGCTCTCTTACATTTTATCTCTTTATACGAAAGTTAAAACCCAGCAACGCATGAATTTTCATCATTCTTCCCTTGCATGTGAGTGGATGAGAAGGTAAAGAAAGCAGACCTTGCTGACCAACAGTTCCCCAAACCCAGTCAGCCTCGAGCTTTGAGAAGGGTTTTTGCTCGCATTCTCATTCTTTCCTTCTTTTTTTAGCAATGCGTGCTTGAGTTTTTCAAATTTTAATCCTAAGTACCCAGCTTCCTATCCTATTTTTATATAGTTGTTGTATTCACATTGCGTTTCTCTCAGGACAGGCTTGATCAAAATTGTGAGGCTTACAATATATGTCTCTCTTTGCTGCTTCTTCTTCTTCTTCCTTTTATTTTCCTCTCTTTGTTATGGCATAAAATTATTATTTTTGTAACTCTTTTTGACAGGGCTATGGACCGGTCTGTGCCATGCAAGTTTGTGACCGTCTGGATAGCATATATATATATTAGACAAATTAGCATTCATTATGGAAATGGGATATGAAACATAGGGACAGCTGATCTCATTACCTAGCAATATGGCTCTGTCAACTTGCAATATCTGGATGGTTGTTGATTTACTTCCTTTTATTCTTATTCAAAACAGTGTTTATGGCATCTCCAATAGCCAAATGATTATGATAGCGTTTTGAGTAGTATAATTTAGCTTCTTTTTTCTTTTTTTCCATGTGATACTCCAATAAAATAAAAAAATATTTAAACAAGTTATTTGGTATTTTACACTGAATAATGGAAGAGAAAATATATTAAAGACAAAAATAATTTAAGTTCTCTTTTCTTTTATAGTTATCCTTCGAAAACATAGAGGAATGACTATTTATTTTGATTAAAAAAAATAGGATCTCATATAAATACTTGTTCATTAAAGACTCAAAATCAAAATAAATACCAAGTCATTTTATTGTTTTCCCCCCCTCCATATCAAGGCTGTTAATTTTATTTTAGTTGATGTTGATGTTTTATTTTTTCAATTAGAATAAAAATTTTTAATTTTGGAGTGTTTCAGCCGAGGTTTTATTATGCACACGTACACATACACACTAATTTTAAAAAAAAAATAGTTCAAATTCAAAAAATAAAATTATTTAGAATTATATAATTTAATATGAAAAAACACAATAAAATAATTTTTCTAAATAAAATTATAAATTATATATGATATTATGAGAATATAATTAATAATCTTGCAAGATTTTTTTTTTAATTGCTCGGAAGTTTTAATATAATATATATTTATTTATGTATCTATATCAACATATTCATAATAAAATTTTATTTTAATCTAACATTTATATTAAAGAATAAAGTTTTAATATATATATATATATATATATATATATATATATATTCATCGTTAAATTTTATTTCAATCTAACATTTGGATTAAAGAACATGATTAATATCATAAAATTATTTATTATTTTAAAAAATACTATTTAGTTAAAACAACAACAAAAAAAAAACCATCTTGTTTTAGCCAAAATTTAATCAAAAAATCTGAAATAAATTGAAATTTAACTCGAAATAAACACAATATTTTTTTTTTAAGCTGAACAGCACGTTTTGGGACATCGCTGCTCCATATAACTTTCCTGTTGTAGATGACTTTCTTGGAGGAGGATCATTCCTGCTATTAAGGAGTTCAGTGTTTATTTCTTTTTATTGTTATTATTATTATTTACAGTCAATGGCATCGCAGTTTGAGTTCAAGACCCATAAATTCATAAGTCTCTACGGCACCAAAAAAGTTCAGAAAAAATCTCAGAACTAACAAATCACAACTGCCCTTAGGGGACTGAAATTAAAGGGAATATTAAGCCCAGGCCAGATTTGGGCCCGAGACATTCAAAGACAGGAAGGATAGACAGCAAAAATACAGAACCTTGTAGTGGACTTGGGGCCCGGCCCGTGGAGGAATATCATAAATGTTATTTTTAAAATACACAAAATTCCTTGGGTCTGTATGGACAAGATGCTGAAGCACCAAAACGCACCTACCAGGTTGATCTTTCTCGTCCTAGGATCCTAACTAGCCTCGGCATCACAGGTGGTCTTGCGTGTCCCCCTATTCCAAGAACCGCATGGTTAAAAGTATGTATTAATCAGAATTGTTTTTTGAATTATTTTCAAAACAATAAAAATATATATATCCTGTGGTTTCAAGCTGGCACCATTTGCATTTGTTTAAATTGTGCATTATTTTAATAAAGTGAAATATAAGTTTTAAAAAAATAATAGTTTAATATATATTTAAATAAAAATAATTTAAAAATAATTTAACTAAAAAATAAATGGTGTTGTTGTTTTACTATTTGGAACACTGTATATGGTGAGTTAAAGTTCTGTGGATTGCGATAGTGTGAGCTCGATTTTGCCCTTTGTATTGTGAGGTCTTTGTGTGGGTGGCAGAGGGGCTTTTTGGTTTTTCATTTAATGTTTTGTTTCCTTTTGTTGTGGTTTACGGGGCAAATTAATTGGTGTAATTAGTTGGTCTCAACTCCTTGCCGCAGTGAGAATTAGGTGCTAGGCCTCGGTGAGAGTTCAGGTCTTTCATCCTAGGTGAGGTCGTGGTGCAGTGGTTTCTGTCTAGGTAGCTAGTTTAGTGTTTCTCGGCCCGGTGAGAAGTGAGGTCGTTCATCTAGGCAGGGGTTTTGCATGGTGGTGTCGTCGTTTCTTTTATTGAGGACGACTCCTCGACCCCAGTGGTTACCAACTTCTCAGTGCTAGAAAGGTTTGAAGAGGTGGGCTTGCACATTTGACCTTCCCCGTCTGATTTTAGCAGATGTTCAAGTCTTTGAATTGCAGGGGATGTGAATTGAGTGGTGAGTCGACTCTTTTAATTGCAGGATGGTGAGGCACAATCCGAAATTGGGGGTCTATTTTTTGAACAAAGCAACATTGTTTTGTGATTTGGGTTGGGCATGCTTTATGTGTTGCTTGGCTTGGTTCTTGGAGGGTGGGTGGATCGACAACGGTTTAAGTCTTTTGCCATGCTTGGTTCTTGATTTTAGCAGTGGTTTGGGTCTTATTTCCAGAGACAAATAAAATCATCCCATTGGTCAAAGATAAGGAATCCTTCCTTTGCTTCGGGGGGTTGGGTGATTTGGATCTCTATGCTTTCTTATGGGTATTTTTCTTTTCGTAGGGGGATTGATGCCAGGTATTAGATCAGGCTGAGAGGAGGAGGGCAGTCGACCACAACAAACCAGGCCAAGATGAGGAGGGCAGTTGACCACAGCTGTGCATTGCCATTGCTATTACAGGTACCAAGAGAAAAAAAATCATTTTGATTTGTCTTAGATCGTAGATCAGGAAATTCGAACATTTGATGTTTTGAAGAAGTGAGTGATGTTGTTGGGAATTTTAGATCGTTCATTAAGTTTGCCCAATTGATATGGTTTTGTTGTATGCATGTTCATTTTTGTTTTTTTAGCTATTCCAATTTGATTTTATTGGTTTGAGTGTTACTATGATGTGCTGTCCATTTTATTTTATTTGGTGGGATTTTTGGCCTATCACTTCACATGCAGATTTTCTATGTTTTTTGCAAGTGCCCATGCTGTGTTTTGACTTTCTCTTTCTGTTGTTGGTGATGGTTGTTTGAAGTTGGTGATTCTTTGTTTATTAACCACATGTATTTATAGGGTCTTCTCCTGCTTTTGAGTGTGGGAGTCTAGCATTGCTTTCTTTCATTGCCGGTGTGTCTAATGCTTTGTCCTTTTATTTTTGTTTCATTTCTATGCTTCTTCAACATTATTTTTGTGGCTTAGCTTTTGGGTTTGTACTCATTTTTGGGTTTCAGCTTTTCAAATTGTTGATTATTGGTTATGCATTGCTGTTGCAAGTGTTTGGGTCGGTTTTGGGTCTCTTGCTGCTTTTAAGGTAAGTGTTTTTTTTCCAATAGTTGCTTGGTGGTTTGTAGGCTTTTTTTTTGTTGATGCTATTGTTTTTTATGCTACTGCTGATGCAGTTGAGGTTTTGTTATTGTTTAGTGCAATATCTATTTAGGATATAGTGTAGATTATTAGTTTTCTTGGTGTTTGTGCTTTGATAGTTTTTTGTTAGTTTCATTTTTTTCCCGGTGTTAGTTTTGATTTATTTTTTTCATTGCCTTTTTGGCTTCTCATTCTTCTTAATTTAGTTTTTCTCACGCTAATCATTTCGGTGACATTCCAGCCAAGATGGCGTTTGCAAGTTGCTGTTTTGGTTCTATTTGTGGTTGTTTTTCCCTTTTGTGTTTGTTGTTGTCTTGGCCTGTTGATTTGGGACTTTTTTTTATACTTCTCTTTGTATCTTTGCCTTGCGTTTTCTTCTTCGAATGGCTGGTTGTTTGGCTTGGGTGTTCTGGTGTGTTTTGGGCAGGGGAACCATTGAGTTTTCCTGCTGAAATTTATTTTTTGCATGTTTTTTAGGCATTTTTTCTGGTGGTTATTTCTTTTTTTTGATAATGTGTGGTGCTAATTCTTTGTTTCCTGGTTGTTGGGATATGACTGTTTTGTTGCTTTTTCAAGCTTTTTCGGTGTCTAATCTGTGTTCTTTCTGGCATGGCCTTGGCTGCTCTTAATGTTTCTTTATTTTCTATTTTCTTGCATTTGTTCTTTCGGTGCTTGGCTTTTTTGTAATGTTCTCTTATCATGTTTTCGTTGTTTTTAGAGATGGTCCACCCAAGATGGCAATTAAGGGTTACTGTTTTTGTTGATTTAATGGCAGTTTTTCGCTACTTTTTATGTTGATCTTTCACTTACATTGATTTTGGGTATTAATGTTTATTTTGTGGATTCTATAATTGATTTGATGAGCCAATGATGGGAGAGTGGAGAGAAGAATTTTTATTAACCTTTTTCTTGTGGTTAAAATTGAATGAGGCTTTTTTCCTTTAGGCTTTTGTCTGGTCTTCATGCAATAATGTTAAATGACTTAGATTGCATTGGCGTGGAATCTCTAGGGAAAAAAAGGCTTGCCCGGGATAATTGTTCGAAGTTGTTTTGTTCATTTATCACATTTTTTTTTTCCTCACAATGAAGCTAGATCAATTTAGACCCATTAACTTCATTGTTTCTTCGCTCTCTCCATTGTTTTGTGCTTGTCTTTGCTTTTTAATTTTTAATGGATTCTTGCACAGTGTATAGTACCAATTTATGTGTGGTGTGTAGGTAAGTCAATCGTTATTATGTTTATGTCTAAATAAGGTTTTGCTTATCAATTTTACCTGCATAGATAGATTTTTGGCTTGAGATTAGGGCCTATAGATAAGACCATGCTTGTTGGGGTTATTATTTTCAGAATACTATGTTCAACTGCGTTTTTTAACCGCTTGCTCGCAATGTCTCGCGGTGGTTTTGCATGATGCAGCAATGATCCAGCGGGTTCTGCTCTAGCATCGGCTTAGGTTTTAATTAACAATTTAACAAGTAACTAATTTTCTTTGTTTAGAATTAGGGACCTATGGTGAAACTTCAATCATTGCAGTAATTGATTAAAAATGCTCACTTCATTAGTAATGTGTTTTGTCGGATCATATTATGGTGATTAACATCAATTTTTGGTTTCACAGGTAAAATTTTAATTAGTTTATATGAAAGCCACACCTCAAGTTATCATGTGCAATCAAGCCACTCTTAAATTTTTTTGCTTTGGAAATACATGGATAATATGTTCCCTGACATGAATACATAATGAATAACGACAAATTTTGCTGGCAGTGCCAATTTTAAATTACTTTCAAACACCGTCTTAGTTTTCAAATGCAATCAAAATAACAACGAATCGTCTTTCTTGGGAAATACAACAATGGTATATTTTTTAAGATGGATGCATTATGGTTGACAATAGTTTTTACTTGCTGTATCGATTTTTAAACACCATTTTAGGTTTGCATGATCAAAAAAACCAGCATTGAATGGTCTTGGTTTGGAGATAAAGTCTTGGAAAAAAAATCACAAACTAGGATCATTTATTGAAGGATGCTTTATTCACTTATATTTGCTTTGGCTTGCAACCATTGTAGTTTATAAAGTATTTTTTTTCCTCTTTGCCTTTTTTCCCCTTCAAATTTTTTGGTGTTTTCTGATATCTCACAGCTTGACGCAACAAATCATAGTTAGCTGAACTCAAGTAAGTTCCTTCTTTAGAATGTTATTATTGTTCTTGCTAACATTTACGCTCGAAATCATTTTTTATTGAAAGGTTTTATCATGACAAGTCATCGCCAACGTCTACAACCGGATCATCACATAAAAGCTGATGCTTACCCCACAGGTGTTTTTGGTGATTCTTTTTGTCCTGTTATGGATGATTTTTTTACTGGCAGTGCTAGCTCTTCGAACATTGAGGGTGCTCACTGGTGTATTTTATATAATTAGTTGTGTGACTTGGTTATGCATTCACTTAGTTTTAAGTGTTGGTGCTACTGTTTTAAGGTGGTTGTTACTGTTTTCAATGTTGATGTTTATGGTGCTACTGTTTTAATGTGGTTGTTATTGTTTTCAAGGTTGATATTTATGTTTTTTATAGTTACTTGCTGGGAATATTTTACTTTTTGTTGCTGCTAATGATTTTTTGGCCACCAATATATTTGTCTATGTTGTCTGGCTATGGTTGGATAAAAAGCAATAAAGGATAAAGCACCAATTCAAAAAAAAAATATACCCCATCAAAGTTTGCTTTCCACACCAATCCTTTTTTAGATATATGCAATAATTTTCGATTGATTGACATTAAGTTTTTTTAATTTCATTTAATAGCCTGCGATTTTTTTTTTAAAACAGGGAAATTAGCAAGGAAATGGAATGCCTCATTTTAAGGAGGGGTTTTCGTTGCATTCTTCACCTTGACATCCCTTCTTTTTTGCAGTGATCCACGTGTAGTATAGTTTGCGTTGTTTTATAACGCAATGCCTATATTCCAAAAAAAATAACATGTGTCAGCATAACAAACTCTGTTTAAAAATTTGCAGATTTTGTTTTCTATTATATAACTTTTACTTTATTATATATTAGAACTTTATCATTATGGAATTATTTATATAAAATTATATACACCAGAATATTCGCATTAGCGGGCGGGCCAGCCATATGGCTAGTATTATATAAATATGCCGACAAGAGGAGAAATGTTTCCGAATGGTTTGACAATTTGGACCGTGTCAACAGTGATGTAACATGATAGGTTTTACTTTGTTGTTCTGAGTGTACAGAAATGCTTGTCTTATTATTACTTCTTTTTTTTTTTTTTGACTTCGAGCACCATCATAAATAAAAAGTTTGTGCACCGTTGGCATGTAAATTGTGTCGAATGCGGAATGGATGCTCGGGATTATTCCCTCATTTTTAAATAGCTGTCTGCAGATAAGGCCATTCATGCTGCAAATGTTTTTTTTTTTTAAAAAAAAAATAAATGTTCTATTGCATGGTATTTGGATCTTAGCACATTTATCAGAGAAATGGTCCACATTATTTATTTATTTATTTACGATGGAAGAGACGAGATCAATTAAGAAGATAAAAACATATGGAAATATGGAAACAGTTGTTCAATGTGTTTTTTATTTAAAAATATATATTTTTATATTTTTTGAAAAATATTTTTTTTATTTAGAGAATTTTAAAAAATAATTCTTTTTTAAAATTTACTTTTTTTAAAAAAAAAACACTGCATATAGGCAAAGTGTCCCAACTCCCAACCATATCAAGTAATAACATGGATGGGAGATCAACCAGGAGATGTTAAGAGGATAAACCCCCGCAGTTAATTAGCAAGCTAATCCATTCATACACTGATTTCTTTCTCAAAAGGCACGTAGAATAACCGATTATTAAAGCAAGAGTATTTGTTAATCCATACCATCTTCTTTTTACCGCTGTAATGGGTTGCGGTAAGGAAAAAATATTAATTCAAAATAAAAAAACAATTTCAATCTCAGTCCCAGAAAGCCAGAAGCCCCCGATCGAAGTTAAAAATTTCAGTCAGACACTGGATTTGAAACATTGTGAGTAGAAGCAAGCTGTCATCTCTAGATAGGAGCTACAAGTCACAGCAATAGAAAGATCACAAACACAATGACCACTCAGGCTGAAAATTGCAGGCCAGCTAGATGATTGAAACAGAGAAGATCCCAGAGTTTGGAACTTGAAGGGAGAAATGGAAAGAAAAGAAAAGGGTGTGGAGATTGAACGGAAAGGCAAAAAGAAAGTAGAGTTATTGAAGAGTAAAAAGAAGTTGAAAGGAGGGATGGTACTGCTGGTAGGGAAAAGAGCAGGCCCATCTACCCCATCACCCACTTGGAGACTTGTGTCCTCTCCTTCGCGAAATGACAACGACAGCCCCATTCAAGAATTCCTTGATACTACTACCACTACTGTCTCTGCTAGAAAGCTCTGTGCCAAGTTTTGGGAGACTCAACCCCAAGTTCACCTTTCCGTGTCTAAAATGAACAAGAATCTTGGTCATAGAAGAGCTCACCTTAGCCACCGCCACCAGGATAAGAAGGCTTTTGAGTCACGTACTCATTTAGTTGATCCTCCTAATAGCCCCCCTGATCAGGTCTAACCATCTTTAAGCATTTTTCGTTTTTTTTAACGGGGTTTATGACCAAACTCGAAAGAGATCGTGATTTAAAAAAAAAAAACCTTGATTTGTGAGTGGCTGGTATATCTAGTTGTGTTTTTCTTTTTGTCATTACCCGCTTTGATTGATTTTTGTAAGCCTCTGCTTGTTAGGTGGTTTGGGGGTTTTTGCTTGTCCTGTGCTTTGGTTGGTCTGTTTTCTTGATCTTCTAGTAGTATATTATTGACATTTTAGTTGAGGAACTTGAACTGTCAATTAATGCAGAAAATAGCATTATTTGAGTCTGATGCCCAGGTGCCTTTTTTTTTTCCTGTTGCCTTTGGCTTTATTCCTCGCGGACTGCCTTTTCTAAAAACATATTTTAATTGATTTATCTTATGATTTCTACTCTTGCTGGTGGCCCATAGGCATATTTTTTATATATTAACGGTCAGATTTGGTAGTTTATGGCTGGGTTGGGAGTTTTTTTTCTTTGGGGTCTTGTGACTTCACTTACCTAAACTCATCTTCTGGACTCCAAATTGAGTTTCTGTCTGTGTTAGTGGCTTCGTCGTTCCAGCCTTTTACTTCTATGTAATACTATAGCAATAAGACATGTCTCCTCTTAATTTTACAGGGACCTTTTCCTGATAATCTTATTAGGCTTCTGCTCGGTGGTTTCTTGTTTGTTCTCTTTTTTATTTTTATTATATCATATCATATTTTATTTTATTTTTCGCTTCTTGTTATGCAATTAGCTGTTGTCTAGTACGGGATTTCGTTCTTCATTGAGTGCAAAATTGCTTTGTTGCCAATACGTAAAAATCTGACTTCTTGTTATATGGCTGGAAGTGAAGTGTCTACCTTCTTCTGGTAATATATCAAACGTTTTGAGGTAATAAATAATATCTTTTTCTCGTTTTGGTTGAATACATATCTTTTGCATTGATGTTCTTAGTTTGGTTCCTTGGAGTTGAAATCCCCACTTGCACTGGATGAGCAAGAATACTGGATGGAGTTGAGATTCCCCCTTGCACTGGAGTTCCTGTTTAACATAGGAATCGCAGTCATTATCTAAGGGGGTTTTATTTTTCCCTTCAGGAAATAAGGCTTTTGCATGCTTTGTCATCGGATCCTTACTTAATGATAAATTAGCTTTGAGTATTATAATTTTCACGAGTTAGCTAATCCTTGTGCTTATATTTCCAGCCAGGAAGTGTAAGTCCTTTGAGGAAGCATGTTACCAAGTCATTTTTGCTACAACACCATCCACCGGATGGGAGAAATGGCAATGCTCTACGGCCTCTATCACCTGCAAATTGTGATAGCCCAATGGAGGTATTTATGTGTTCTCGACCCTTTATGCCTGTGCAATTTTTCTATTGATTTTGTGCGTATAGGAAATTCAAAAGAAGTGGGAACTAAGTATCCCATGAGTTTTTGTAAATTCAGTAATCCACAGAAGTTCAAGAGTGACTTCTAGGACATGGTTTCCTTCTATGTATGAACCATGGAGTAACTGTGGGAATCTTGATTAGGAAATTGTCTTGTGTTTGACATAGACTGATGAAATGAACTTGAATGCCTCTACTGATCTTCTCTTTGCAATCATCAGTTAGGCAGCCATGCTATTGCTACATAAAACTCACAGTATTAACTAAAACTTAAACGTATCCAACTATGTAATTCCTGTAATTTGGAATTTTCCAGAGAAAAGTTCCCTGTACAATAAAAAGGATATGATTGCCAGCCATGTTCAAATAAAACTTGAGACTACTGAAGTGCTGTTTTTTGTCGTCACCTTTCATGAACGGTAGAAAGTCAAGGATCCAAAACCATAGTTGTCATACTGAAGTGGAAAATGATGAGCTAGGCATGTTATCTTGTTAATGGTTCTCATTTAATCTAGCTGCTTCTGAGGACACTGTTTATGTTTCCAAGTTGAACTCCAAGAGAAGTTGTTTTGCCTAGTGTCACTATTTTTTTTATTATCATTAGATTCCCTGGATTATTTCTCTATTTGTTTTCCCCGGTTTGTATTTCTTTAACAAATTTTGAAGTGGCTCTTTTCCACAGGTGGCACTTTATAACCCTGCAGTTACCCTTGCTAGCTCTTCAGATTTTAGGGTCGGGATGGGAGAGTCAAGTCATACTCTTAAGACATCAACAGAATTGCTCAAGGAACTCAATCGGATCTGGAGTCTTGAAGAGCAGCAAGTATCCAATATGTTGTTGTTAAGAGCATTAAAAATGGAAATGGATCATTCTCAGTCTCAAATAAAGGAGTTGCTGAAAGAGAAGGGAGCAAACAGGCAAGAAATGGACCACTTAATGAAGCAACTTGCAGAGGATAAAGTTATCAGGAAGAACATGGAGCAAATCAAATCTGCTGTTCATTCAGTGCAAGAAGAACTGGAAGATGAGAGGAAGTTAAGGAAGCACTCAGAGAACCTGCACCGGAAGCTAGCTCGAGAGCTTTCTGAGGTAAAATACTCTTTCTGTAATGCTTTAAAAGAGCTCGAGAGAGAAAGGAAAACATGTTTTTTGTTGGAAAATTTGTGTGATGAGTTCGCCCAGGGAATAAGTGATTATGAGCAAGAGGTGCGGTCCCTTAGGCACAAATCTGACATGGATAGCGTAGGTAGGGAAAAACCTGACCGGCTGGTTCTCCATATTTCAGAAGCATGGCTTGATGAGCGGATGCAAATGAAACTAGCAGAAGCTGAAAATGATCCTGCTGAAAAGAATACAATTGTTGACAAATTAGGTCCTGACATTGAAACCTTTCTTCAAGCTAGACTCTCCATTGAATCGAAGAAAGATGGTAACTTTGAAAAGGAGGGGATAACAAGTTACTCACGAAGGGAATCCTATCCGTTGAATGAGGCTGTGAGTGCACCTCAAGATGCAGCCGATGAAGATTCTACTGACAGTGATTCATATTGCTTCGAACTAAACAATGCAAGTAAAAGACAAACTATAGGCAACTCTAAACAACAAGCAGATAATGCTTCAGAAATTCAACTTGAAAAAACAGCGAATTCAAATTCCACAAAGAGAATGACTGGATCGAGGGAAAATACCAAGTTTTATAACCCAGCCCATTTCGAGGTGCAGTTTGAAGACTACATGGCTGGAAATAAAACACGATTTTCAGATAGAGGGCAGAGTGAATTAAGAGGAGAGAGCCAAGGTATATCCAATATCTATGAAGCCAAACAAGATGGTCAACATGAAAGGAAAACTAAACAGGTTGTGATCCATGGATTGAACTCTAATTATGTGCTCGATACCCTAACAAGAAATCACTCCTTGTCATCCGAGGGTGATAAAATTCATCCTGTCAGTGATTTCAATGAAGATGCTTGTGCTCAACCTGTATTTGTTGGTCATGCTAGTCCAGTGCGGCATTGGACGTCGAAGTTAAGATCCCCAGAATTTGTCAAGTCTAAATGTTCCTCAAAATTAACAGGGGACTTGAAGGAAAATTCACTGAAGGCAAAGCTGCTTGAAGCAAGATTGGAGGGACAGAAATCTAGCTTAAGGGCTTCTAAAGCTGTTTTAGGTTGATAGAGGGAGGTGGACCGTTTATATGCCTGAAGTTAGAATCTTCTCTATAAGAAACTACGTTTAAAAGCTGTGCCCAGGGCCTTCCATGTCGTATATTTTGTTCCGCAACTTTCAAAATAAAAGGTTCGTGTAATGTGTTTCTTTTTTTCACTTGTAAGTTTTTTGCATTATATTTGTAGATGGGCAATGTATCCGAGTCTCTGGTGATGACTCCAATGAGTCTTTTTTTTATCCCCACTAAAACCTGAAAGTTGTCCCTCGAGCTTCAAAATGTTGGCCAAATTTACTTTCGAAGTAGAAGTTGCGTGTACATTTGCAGCATTTGATCCGAAGTAGGGGATCGGACTCGAGCGTACACATGCATTCCCAAGCGCATGCCCGTGGATCCGCAGGCAGGCACGTTAAGTCACGTAGCATTGTTCTTGACAGTAATCTGAAGCCTCTTTCTAAACATTGATTCAGCACGATTTAGTAAACATGTAACTTGCTTTCAGATGGTTTGTAGCCTTGTAATTGCAGGCTTGAGTTTTCATTGCGATCAAGTAGCTTGCAGTTTTCATTTCTAAAACTTAGAAAATACAAAAAATAATATCCGTTCATGTTTTTCTGCTAAAAAACTCTAGTGAGTGTTTGTAATAATTTGAAATGAATATAGGTTCCTTTATTATAAACTATTACGTTATCTTTTACATTCAAATTATTTGATTACCTTGTAAGTCTTAATTTGCATTCCATATATTAAAAAACCTAAAGATTCTAATATATCACAATAAGTTTAGAGTTGTAAGAATAATATCTGAACTTCAAATGATAAATATTTAATTTTACATTTAACTTTGAAGCTCAAAGTTTTTAGTCGAGACAGGCACAGGAGCCCGAAACAGTTTCTTCTTTTGTTTTGCAAGTAGAAAATGTGGGCATGCAACAGTTCGGGCCAGGTTTTGTACTTCCTTGTTCGTTAAAAACCTGAGAGCAAAAGCAGAGGCACGAAACGTCCCCCGATGAATCGAGGATACCGGTTAACTTCGGGCTGGCAAGACAAGCGAGCTTGTTGATCCAGTTTTCTTTCTAGAGTTGTTTGGAAATCCCGAATCAACGCAGCAGATTTGTCATGTTGGAGTAGGCTTACTAACTGGGCCCACACCAAGACTACAATGGCCCTTAAGAAACTACCAGACTTTTACTATCATCTCCAGGTTTCACAATGAAATTAAAAAGAAAAAAAAAAGATGTCCAAAAGAAGCCCTGGCCGCACGGGCTTGGTTGCCCTAGTGTGCCTTAGGCTTAATAAAAAAAAGTGGAGTCGCGTGGTTCTGCTAGCCTAGGCTCGCGCACTTTGAATTTAATAAAAAAAGGATTCTTTTGTTAAAAGGTGGATGACTGCCCGTGCCCCCATCATTATTACATAGAATATGTCATCTGCTTTACCCAGATTTCAGTCTCTTCGGTCACCGAAAAATCAAAGAATGAGTGTTTTGCACCTAAAAATTTATTTTTAATTATTTTTAACCTAAAAATACCAAAAAATAACAACCCAAAAAACCTAAACAATCCCATTAATACCCTAAAAAAACAAAAAATCATTTTGAAAACCAAAAACTTTGTGAGATCATATCTACTTTTACACTTATTTTCAAGGTGAAATAACACCCAATTAAAGTTGCTTTCGTCCAATAAAACTTGTTGACACCTGAAACATATTTTTTGATAGTCAAGATTGGTGTCAATAATTTTATTTTTCTCTATCATTGAAATTCAATGATTTTTCTTTTTGCATCTTTAGCAAGGATTGAATTTAAAAAAAAAAATGAAGTCTTGGACCAAAATTGTTTTTTAAAAAAACAAAGGGACTTAAACCAGGTTAGTTGTGAAGTAAGAGGATCGTGGTTGTTATTTCAACTCAGTTTTGAATTGACCATCTAGTCTGTTCATGATTTTAACTTTCATTCTTTATCTTTCTATTTTATCCTTGTTAATAAATTAGAGATAGCTGACCTTCAATCTGGTCTCTAAATGATCCAAGGAGAAAAAAATATTAATTACTAAAATGGAAGGCAAATCACCTCAAGAATGCATCCGTTGCTTTTCTGGGTAGAAACCAAATATTTTCTGTGTCCATGTATGCTCTGCAACAGTGAAATCTAAGCATGTCGTCACACGCCGAGTACTGATCATCTCTCGGCCTCTAATGTACCAATGTTGTCGGGTGATCTTCATCGTGAGTGGTTGCTGATGGTATATATAAAGCAGATTAATTTACAAATGATAATTTGAAAAGGATTTAAAGACTGAACAAGTACAGGGGACAAAGCCACTTCCAAAGTACATTATCAGGGGGTTCATTTGATACAACCACAAGCTAATTGCTTTTGACCAAACCCAGACAATATTGCAAGGATGTCATAATCCACTATAATGTACTTTCACTCTCCTACGTAAAACACGTTACAGTTAACCAAATGCTTTTTTTTTTTTGTCTGGGAGATTGTTTCTTTTATGTTTAAAATGTGTGTTTTTAAAAAAAAAATTGATTCAAATAAATTTTAAAAATATTATTTTAACATATTTTCAAACAAAAATAACTTTTAAAAAAATTACTAGTAAAATTATATATATATAAAAAAGCGTTATTGGAAATCTCAACAGGGGCTGCCGCTATGTGCTCCCTCGTACAGTCGTGCATAGTTTTTCATTTTAGTTTTATCTCTCAGATCTACCCATGAAATCAACCATCCCATCCTTGTGTGTGGGTAATTTTTCCATAAAATATAAGTATAATTTTTTCTAAAAAAATATTATCTTAATGAGAGAAAAAAATAAAAAATAAAATTAAGAGCACATGTATATAAACGTGATAAAAATAAAGGCTATTTCACAAGTATAAAAAAATCAAGGAATTCAAATAAAAAAATTAAAAGGATACGGATCCAAATAAAAAGCAAATACATTATCAATATCGTCAAATGAAAAAATAAAAAAAAATCAAATATTTTGTACCAGAAATATTAAGAAATTAATGACCAGATCTAAAATTAAAAGAATAAGGACTGGAATAAAAATATAATATATAATCAATTTCAATTGAAGAACACAATTAAAACAAATCTAAACTTACATAACATAAATAATAATCATACAACACAATTAAAAGCTCAACGATTGAAATAAAATAGCCATAAAAAAGGGGCATATCGTATAATTTAGCATGCAAGAGAGAGAAAAGACAGAAAAAAAATTAACCAACTGCCATCACGTTTCTGGCCACCATGTGCTACCACGCACTCCACCATGAGAGAGAGAACATGGTGGCACATAAAATGAGATGTGGGATGAATATTTTTCACCACCATAACACGTTGTACACGGTGCTAGAATGGAGCGTCACGAATAAAACCGTCGGTGCGCGTGTCAGACACGTCTATGATATCAGCAGAAGAATAACATAAAAATAGTAAATTACCGGAATAACCCTACCCTAACTATTTGATTTTGTCTTATTGGGAGGCAAATAAGTATTTAGATATTTTCAAAAAATATGAAATATCTGAAACACTTAGCTGGCAAACCTTGATTTTTGTCTTGTTAAAAGATAAAATAGTCATTTTAGCGTGCAATAAAATGTCAAATTAATGTGACACTCACTTCGGTAACACTTTGTTTTTGTCTTATATAATGATAAAATGATTATTTTACTATAAAAAATATAAAAAAATCATAAAAATCAAGACTAAACAAGTAACTAAACCGACTAAAAATTACCATTGTAATCTCCAATGAAAACATTCATAATACATAATAAATATGTAATTTGTTTTAGTATACAGTATAATAATACTCTTCATGTGTTTGCCAAGTCTTTTAAGAACTCTTGCAATGGTTTAGAAGCTTTTTCCGTTATCTAACGAGTGAAGCAAGTTGTTCAAATAAAATAAAATATAACCAGAAAGAAATAACCCATTTTCCACCGGAGGCTAATAAGGAGGGATTTAAGTGTCCAAAGGCAGAGAAAGATGCTTGTATTTGCTATCCTTAAATATCTTGTCCATTGCCGGTGAAGTGACAGAGACACCACTATCTTCTAGAATTTAGATTGCTTGAAGCCAAAATTGAATATACTAGGGCATCTTCAAGAAATATGCTAAATGAAAAGCTAGAAATTTAAAAATAATATCACTGATAGAGTATATATAAATAAATAAATAATTATACTATTTAAAAAATCATATAATCAATTTGTTTTTTTTTAAATAGCATCAACTCTTCAAGATGCTATTAGGCATGGGTCTGGCTGTATCACGTCAAGGATTTTGTCCAACTAATTTATATATCCGTCCTGACAAAGAGTTTTGTTTTTAAGGAAACACGATTTGTTTTTAAGGACAACGTGATTACTATATAAAATTCAATGCACCAAGTCTTATTTTGTAATAATAAATTAAATGATAAATTAGGTTCCTGTGCGTATCGTTATCGATGGAAAGTGGGGGCGGAGATGAGGGATTCACGTCCTGACGTTATGAAAATGAGAGAGCTTTGGAGCGCATGATTGTGATTTCTCAACTCACTGCTCAATGATTTCCCGGCCCTTTTAAAAGTTCTTAAGATGGCAAGGAAGGGCAGGTTAGAAAACTGTTTTAGAAATTTTTTTTATTAAAAATTAAAAACAATTATATACTAATATCAAAAAATATAAATAAAATAATTTTAATATATTTTTGAATAAAAAATATTTTTAAAAACAATCTGGTAATCAGCTTCATGTAAATTAATACCTCTGTATAAGAATTGGGGTGCCAGCTCGTTATCTCATTTATTATATGAAAAGTGAAGGAGATACTTTTTTTACATTTCCTTTTCCTCTTCTTTTCATTCCTTTTTTTTTTTTTATCTTTCCATATTTATTTGATTTTATAAATTATCTTGCTTGGTTTTTCTTTATGAGGTTATTGCAATATATGTTTAGTTATTAATTTTATAAGTATTTATTTTTGTAAATATACAATTAAATAAAAATAGTTTTCTTAAAAAAAACAAAGTTTTTCAACCAATTAAAGTTTATAACCCGGGCAGATATGAATAGCAATTAAATTTCTATGCCATTAACATTTCTTCTTTTTTATATCGAGTAACAACGTAACCTGTAAACTATTTCTTGATGGCTATAATGAACGCTTCTTTTTGAATCTCGAGCATTGTCGCCAATTCACGAGAATGTAAGAGAGGAATTTCTCAATAAAATAATAGAAGATGCTCGAAACTTCATATTGAGGCATGCGGTGGACCACTATAGAAAAGCAAAAATATATTAATTAATATATCGAATAATTGATTGATGGATATGAAACTTGAAACTAAAAAATTTATTTTTTTGTAATTTTAAGTTTGAGTTTTATAGTTCTTAATATAATTATTGTTGGAGACTTATATAATTATTAATTTTAAAATCTATAAAATTAATTGAGACATATAAGCTGATCAGAACACCGACACTAATTAAAAAATATAATAATTAGTATTATAGCTAAAACCTTTCCTTTTTTTACCGGCGATGTTAATCATGGTATGAATTGAACCCAGGGGCTATACATGTAGTGAAGGAAACATTTATTCAACTCGAAGAATTATATTCGAGTTAAATATTGGATTCTTAACTAATTAACATGAGATATCCCGTCAAACTCAAGATTCAAATCATTAAATTAAAATTCTTTAATAGAAAACTGAGACTTACAAAGTGGTCTTTGATATTTAAAACTTGTGTTTACTTTTCAAATTTATAACCTGGGTCATGAGACCTAAAATACTATATTTTTAAAAATCATGAATTTCAATTCATAATCAATTAAATTTATAAAGAATAAAATTGTAAAGAGAATTTTAATTGTACTAAGGGATTGAAAAAATAGGAATGAAAAAAATGAGGATAAAAATAAAAATCAAAATAAATTTTATATTTAATTGAAGGGTGAAAATAAAAATAGAAATTAATTTAGCAAAAGTAACTAAACAAATCAAAAGAATGAGGATGAAAACTAACATAAAAAAAAAATCTCAAACAAAATAAGGGTAAAATTGAAAAAAACAATAACCTTTACAAAAGAATCAGGAAAAAAATAAAAATAATGAGGGTCAAATTGAAAAATACAACACTATCAATTTTGATTGAATAATGAAATTAAAAACCAATAAAACTTTTCCAAAATAGCGAATGAAAAAAAATAAAAGAGTAAATACCAAATTAAAAAGTATAATATATGATAAATTAGAATCGAAGAACGAAATTAAAAATAAATAACCTTAAAAATAAAAAATAAAGTTGAAATACAAATAAAAAAGAGGATCAAACTATAATTTTCAAGAGATAAAAAAAAAATCTATTAGTAACAAACTGGATCATCAACATCAATTTATATAATTTCATGTGAAAATAAGACATATCAATTTATATAGTTTCATGTGAAAATAAGACATAGCGATGCTTTCAGGGATACAGTGAAATGATAATTTTTGATATTAAACGTCATAACACACATCATATGAAGTACATCGGTAGCTCTCACATGCCTCTCTCTCTCTCTCTCTAGCCAAATACCAAAAATAAATTTGCTTTTAAAGGTATTTTATTCATTTTGTTGTGTTATTTTATTTTATTTTATTTTTTATATTTATTCAAATACCAAATTTGTCCATAGATGACATTATAATAACCAAAAATCATTGTGAAAAATACAAAAATACCCCTTGATGCTATTTTATTTTTTTGCTTTCAGATGTATTTTGGCATATCACTATGCGATTAAAATGAAAATATATTTATTTATCCCCAATTAATTTTATAATTACTCATAGGTTTTATGAAATGAGTTTAATGCCCTTGATAGCCAAAATTAATTTTTTTGAATTTGGAGACAAAACAATCATTACTATGTTCTAGTAAACAATGCAGACAAGTCTAAAATGTCGTTTTCTAAGACCATTTATCTTATTTAACAAGATATTTGAATTAAATATGTTTGATTAGTTCCTAAAACAATCAAAATAAATTAGTTGACATGTATTAATCCATATTATTCTTCTGAATTTGTCATTGTTCCAGGGTATTAAGGTAATATTCGATATTATTATAGTAATTGTTTTTCAAAATAATTAATGCTTGGAAATATATTGAATTACTAAAAAAATACCAAGCAAAATTAGAAACCACAAAAAATAATATTTTTAAAATAAACACAATATTGCCGCAAAAACAATCATTGTCTTCATGGATTAACAATGAGCTTTGCCCAGTTCAATTACGGATATGGGTGTATTGCAGTGGAGCCAATATTCATGTTTTATTTTTAAGATATACTAGAGAGATTGTTTTAGCTGGCCAGGAATACTCGATTATTACTGTTGTTTATATGAACTTGATAGCACTACTTCATCAAACAATCAGATTCTTAATAGAATCAAATTACAAATTCTGGGCAGCATAAACTATGTTCTTGAAATGATTCTCAAGCAAGAATCAATATACTGCAGCAAAATTTATTATGAGTTAAGAATCTCCATTGATGAAAAGAACTGGAAAGTTACAGAGACCTCTTGAATGAAGAAAGCATCCAAACATACCCTTAACCTCTTGGTCCACGGTGATGTTTGCAAGCCATGTTTTAAAATGAGCATCCTAGCTGTGGGAAACTGACCTTTTCAATTTTCTGGTAAAAGCAGGGAATAATTACGTGACAGCAAATCCACTTAAATTAGTTTTATACTCTATTTTTGTTCCAAGAAGAAATTTTACCAATCAAATGGTTGATCCATCGACAAGACAGTAATTAACACCGGGTAGGACCCCCGATCTCCACTGTCATGCTCCATGATCGAGAACCAACTTGGATATTAATGCGTATTTTTCATAATTCACGTATTAGTCCAGCCAATAATTACACACTAATGATACGCAATGAGAAAAATACCAATCAGATTCGCAGTGATTCAAAATAAATTAGGCAAGGAAATCCCATTATCAGATTTTTCAAGCTCGACGGCTCAGATTAAATCTTGAGACCCTGTGTTTGCCCTATATAAGGATTCCTCTTGTTCACTAATCTCAAGCATCGACTGCTTCCCACATCAACGTGGTTCTCACCTGCTAAACAGTCAATGCTGCTTTTGCTGCTCTCCTTCTTTCTCTTTCTTTCCCCCCCTCCCTCAAAGTACAAAACATGACCACATCAAAAAAAAAAAAGTGCAAGAACATGATTCCATAGATATTATATTGCTTCATATATGTGTGTGTGTGTGAAATATACGCGCTAGACCATGCTTTATTACATCAACATAGCTGTACCTGTATTTATTGTCATGCATTATTATGTAGCAAGTTGGCTGGGATACGGGTGAGGCCCAATGGAGCTCTCCCCACTCCATTCCTGAAAGGAGTTCCAATGGTAGACCATGGCTGCTAGTTCATGAATACCCCTGGGTGCGCATACTTAGCAACGATGCAGGCGAAGTTGCGCAGGCTAAGGGTTTGCATGACCTAGGAGACGTGGTTCCCCTGACCCTTTTTGTATTGGAGTGAAGGGAGCTCGATGGTCCTTCACCCTGTCTTTCTTTCTTTTCATTTTTATTGCTGTCAGTATTCTCTTCCCTTCTTTGAAAGAAAAAGGTAAGTATTTTGGTTTATTTTTCTCACGATGATGCCTTCTCTCGACCTCAAATAATTAAAAACATGGTGGAGAATATTCGAGTTCTTCCTGCTCAGTTCCAGAGACCTGTGCTAACAATATTGTCATTAAAAAGCGTCGCCTCTCCTTCGTAAATATGTGTACCAAATCATTTTACTATATCCTTCCTAGCCGAGGATCCGTGCCCAAAATGAAATTATTGGATGAAATAAGAGACTTTCTTATTTTTCTTGCATCGTATTGATTAATAGTATAACTTGCAACCAGCCTGCAGCTGCAAATTATTTGAGAAGAAGGCACAACTTCGAATATTCCCTTTTCAATTCCCATAAATATTAATTAATGGTATTAAAAAACCCATTATCTTATGATAAGTCGATCGTTATTTTTTCTTCAGAATTTATGAAATCCATGTCTCAATCATTAGTCTCTCGCGAGCGCACATGGCGACCTCTATCAAAATCATTCCTCTTGTCAGTTATCGTTATATGTTTTGTTTTGATCAGTTTTCATGATATAGAACCAACGGTCACAGCTTGGAGCCTCCAGGTGAAGGATCGATCTGCAGCTGATTGAAGTTTAGAAGGTGTGTCCATATTAAGGAATCCGCAGGTTGATGGCGCCTCGCAAGGCAACCAGCGGAGAAGCTTCCCTCGCTACTAGCCAGTGGAAGAATAATGGAATATCCTCTTCGAAGTTTTATCAGCTTCATTATTAATTCTGCCTGCGTCAGAACATTGTAACGATTCCCCCGTCGGGGCCGTCCCGTTATTTATTGTCAATAAATTAATTTATTAAAGAAATTCTCCAAATGAATTGTCGTATAATTGGGCTGCATGCCTTCCTGCACTCAGCACTCGTGTTTTCATCTTTTTACTTGCACAATCAAATTTCTAAATAACCATGATTGGGTCAGAAAGGCTCCCAAACTACTTGCCTTTTGTGTTTCAAAATTACCTCAGAGTTCTTTGTAGGGAAGATATGTTTCCTAACAGGAAAAAAATCCCACCTTGAGGAGAATTGAAATCTCCGTTCTATTATCAAATTAATTACAAAATTTTCAGGATATGTAATAAAGAAAATCAGTTGCACTCTGACTTGTAGAGCTCTAGCAGGATAATACCGTAAGTAAAATTGAAACTTTTTATACAGAAGATGAAATTTAAAGCCTCTATTTCTCATTGGTAATCTGTCTACCAGTTGCAAATTTCTCAGGTAGCTATTTCAGTGCTACACGGTTCCCAATGCAGTCGAGTATACGGTGCCGAGATCCAACTCCTCTCAAATTATCTTAACTAAAGCTATTATGCGCAGTGCAAACTTTGATGATGTGGTCATGCACCACGTTTTAAAAAGAGTTTCCAGTTTCTATACATCATTTGCGACGACCGTTTCTTTGATAACTTGATTATTATGGGAAATAGAAAAAAAATGTAACCTGCTTCCAATTTATTGGGAACCCTACCTCTTTTACTTGTGTGGAAAAAGCTGCAGTGACTCCAGATGTTTTGAAAGCTGAGGGTTAAATGATCATATTTTAAAATCTAATATGCTCACGAAGATTTTTTAAGTATTTGGATAAAGAGTAATCACACATCCATGTTAATATTCTATTCTATAGAGTTTTGAAAGCTGATGATTGTTTATACAAGATTTAACACATGTAGAACAATTTTTTTATAAGATTTGAAGAAGGTATAATAATAAAATTAGTGACTTATACCTAGATAAATGAAAGAATGAAAAAATATTTTTTAAAAAAGTAATAGTATTTATTCTTCATTCTATATGACAAATGCTTTGCAAAAGTAAAAATAAGTATATAGAATAAAACAAGGTGTGAACCTTTTACCTAGATAGTTAAAAGAATAAATATTGCCTCTAAATTTTGTCATATTTGTTTGAATGAGTGAGCTAGAACGTTATTTTATCCGGATATGATTAGTGAAAGATAAATATCTATTATATATCCTTGATAAGAGAGATATATTCTTTTTATTAGATTAATGTTGATAGAATATAGTAGATCATTTAAAAGACTCTATGCACATAAGGATATGAAAAGATAATTATTATTGACTTTTAACGTCTTTTGTTAAAAGACACGAAAATAACCAAACAAATCCACAGAACTCAACGCGGATCTGAAAACATTATCAACTCTTTATATATATTTAGTTTGAAATGATTGCAAATTTAAAGGTAATGAACACCTGGACTAGACACGTAGCTAAACTAAAATAGTTGAGTTTAGTGCCTAGTCAACCCTTCATGCACTTGGAATGAACTCATGTATGAACTTAATGATGTTGAATTCGATACCTTGTTAAACTCATATATATTCGGACTCGATATATAATTGGAACTACTAATGTTCAAGTTTAGCACTTTGCTAATTCACTTAGAAATATTCATAATTAAACTTAATGAGATAGAGTCTAACACCTTGTCAAACCTCACTTGTATCTAGATATAATATTTTTGCTTATATAAATTCATCACCCGCCTTCCAATAATTAACGACCTACTAGTTTTCAATAAACTTTAATATTATTTATCTTATAATTTTTAATGGACTTGCCTCGAGAGTAATTTTGAGACTATAGTGGTGATCGGACAAGCGAGTGGAATGTTTATTAGTTGCACTGTTTAAGATATGATTTATCTTATAAAATAATATAGCACTTATTATAAAATATTTTTTTACAACGAAAAAGCATCACGTTAATATACCGAGGCCTCAGTATATATATATTTTTTTTTATTCGTCATCACCCACGTCGTTATGTACTGCTGAATTTGAGAAAATTGTACTAATTTAGAATTCTTATAAGAAAAGGTCCTATTTTGGAAGGTCTCGTGTACGTGCTATCATTTAATTCGAGCGGATTCAATAGAGAAGAATCCGGGTCAAATTATTCCCATTCAATTATTTTTCTCTCTCTAAAACTATTGGCATTGATTCGGTGGTTTTCGAATGATAAAATACAAATCGCTTCTCTTATTGCTTTCCTACTTTTTCGATATATATGTAAATCGGGTCACTAAAGAAGGCCAGCCAGCACCGTTCCAAGAAGCCCGCAATGGAACCCTTAAATTCTACAGCCAAGGCTCATTGATGGTGAAGCATGTTGCAATATGTAATTACTGCCCATAACCAATTCTTTCCAAAAAAACGTTAAAAGAAATTAAGAAAAGAATCTCATTAGCACTAATTTCTCGAGTTTTACGTCTAAAATTTCATTGGTTTGGACAAAAAGATCCTCAGCATTTATGGTGTAGATTGCATATATCTGGATGACTAGACACCACACTCCTGGCTTATATAGAGACACCGCTGCCCTTGTTCGCCTCACATCCTTTTCATTATTATTATTATTGAGTTGTGTTTGATTTCTGCTATTGCTAATCAATCAGGCTTAGTGTATTTGTTTAGGGTTTTTTCTTAACAGTTGTTGATTGAGAGCTTAATGGGTGCCATTAAATAGGAGCTTGCTCACTCCAGATCTGAAAGGAGGTGAAAGTGAACCACTTCTGCTACTTCATGAATACCCGTGGGTGTGCAGCTAGCAATGGCGAGCTGCACAGGCTAAGGGGTCTGCATGTGCTAGGAGAGGTGGTCGCCTTGATCTTTTTGGTCTTGGGGTGAAGGGAGCTCCTATGGACTTTGAAACCTTACTTGCTCTTGTTAGAAAGCAAAATGTTTTATTTCACTCCAGCTTTCTTTCGTTTTTTCTGGGATTTTCGAATCAAGGATAGTTATATTAAAAGTGAACTGATAATTTTCCACAAAATCTTACTCACAATACTGGTTACTGATCGTCATTGTATTCTGTGCATGCTCGCTGTTGCCTGAAATGCTTCATTTGTCTCTCTCTTTCTTTTTTTAGATGGACCAGATATAAAGATGCTTTCAGGTTTTTTACATGGATGAGGATGGCGGACGGGAGACGGGGGACGGTGGTAGTTTTTGTGGATGGCGGACATGAAGAATATATAATGAATTCGCGGGAGATGAGAACAGTAGCTAGGGAACTTTCTGTTAAGCATCCTTTTCAAGTTAACTGTATCCAGATTTAGCTTTTTGGACTTCTGTCTTCTTCTCTTGTTTGATGTTTTTTTTTATTAATTTTATTTTAAAATTATTTTGACGTTTCATTTCAAGATTTATATTAAAATCAATTAACGGAAATTGATGAGTTTTCAAAGATAGCTTCTTACAAAATAATAATAATAATAATAATAATAATAATAATAATAATAATAATAATAATAAAGAGAGTTCAATTTAGTTGAAAACATGGGTGAAAAGCCTTCCACATATATCATTTTTTTTTAATTGCGAATTTCTTAAATGTAAAGGTAAGGTCGATACAAAAGAGACTGTCTATATATAATTAAGGGTGTTTTGTAGATTTACTCTTTATTTTATCAGGAAGTAACCCCTTCAATTTTATTTTATTTATACTTATGCTCATTGTTTTTTTTTTTTTCTTTTGCTTTGGTTAGTTTTTAAATTTGTGATTTTTTTAAATATATTTTATTATAAAATTGATTAACAATTAAAATTCTTAATTCAACACATGTTTTTAATTCACGGGCTAATAATTTTAGTATGGATTGAAACAATAAATTTATTGGGATTTTTCTATAATGACTTTCATACTCGCTCTTATTCTATTATTGCGGATTAACTATTTTTATTTGATAGAGTTTTTTATTTATTTTTGAGATATAAATTATGACTGCTGTTATTTTATTAATAAATAATAACAATAAGGGATGATGAAACAATACTGTTGAATACCATGATGAAAAATGGTCATGACATATGTTTGCAAGATAATTGGTGGCGATATTTATTTTTCTTCTTATTATTATTATGATGGTTGTTATTTTATTAATAAATAATAACAGCGAGGGATGATGAAACAATAATGTTGAATACCGTGATGAGAAGTGGTCATGACATGTGTTTATTGGTGGCCATATTTATTATTATTATTATTATTATTTATGCCTTTTGTTTTCCCTTCATGGCTTGTTGTTGATTTTTTTATAAATTAGAATCTTTCTTTCAATTAATCTAAACACACTAAATTAGCAGAAAATTAACAAGTAAATTCTGGTTGCTTTCCATTTAAAAGGTACGATAACATAATATAACATCGTCTCGGTACATATTAAATTATTACATGTCAATGGGCCTAGAACGGCCCATTATCTAAAAGTTGGGGTTATAAAGACTACAATGGCCCTCCATTACGTATTCGTCCCATCTCCCGAAAACCAGTCTCCACTTTAGTTGTATTTTCACCGGAAATTAAAACCTAGTATCTCTCCTCTTTCTTTCTCTCGTTTGAGGAGAAAATATTGGTTGTACGTGAATGCGTACAACTTTTGTTTTTTTCGTACAACTTTTGTTTTTTTCGTCTTGCTTCGAAAGTATTGTTTGTGAATTTGGGAGCTTTCTCTGGTTCAAAATGAGGAATGACAGATGGGCACACTCGTCGGCTTGTTCATGGATTACCTCTGGGCTGGGCTGGGATGGGCTGGGCTGCGCGTGGTATACTAGTTAGAGCAGCAGCTTAGCTTAAGAGTTTGCATGAACAAGGAGACGTTGCCTGCCTTCTCCTTTCGTTTCTTGGATTGAAGGGAGCTCCATTATGAAAGTTTAACAATTCCATCTCGATTGACATTTGGTTTTTTTTAATTATAATAGAACATTTCAATTTCACAGTATTTTTGCTCTTTGTTTCGGATTATACTGCTTAGGATTATACACACACACTTATATAATTAAGTTATTAGAAAATATCTAATTCAAATTTAAAAATAAAATTATTTAGAATTATACCATTTAAATTTTAAATATAAAAAAAATAAGAGTTGAATTGATATAATTTGACTGATTTGATGAGTTCAAAGATAATATAAAAAATTGATAAAAATATAAATTAATTAAAAAAATCAAGTTAACATCTTAAAAAAAAAAAACTATATATTAAATCAATTGAGATAAACCTGGATTAACCTTTCAAATGCATAACCTATATTACAAGACTATGATAATCTTGAATAAAACAAGGCAAATCAAATTATAAAGTTTAATTCGTAGTAAACTAGTTGAATAATAAAATGAGAAAAAAATAATATAAAAAAAGATATAATAAACTAATTTTTTTGAACAAAATTATAAACTTGTATAATATTATGAAAATATCATCGTCAATATCACAAGGTCGTCAAATTCTCTTATTGATATGAAATTTTAATATAATATATATAAATATATGAAGACACTATTCACAACATTTTATTTCAATCCAAGAGTCAGATTAAAAGATATATTTTATATTATAAAACTATTTATTATTTAAAAAAATATTATTTAACCATAACAAAATAAATAGAATGAAAATGGAACCATCATGCTAGAATTTTGGTGAAATTTCTGGAATAAACAAAGATTCTAAGCAAGATAATATTTACTTTAATTTGTTTCATTTTTAAAATTAAAACAAAATATATCTATCATTCCATGCAAAACAAAATAGAATTGACAACATTATCTACATGTATCCGAAGCTTTCCCACAAGTCTCATTTCTTGTAATTTTTAAAGTAGTGAAATTCCTTTGCTGTCGTTAAAAGCAAGAATAAATCCTTTTGAGATTCTATATCTTAACAAATGAAAATTACAATTTCACCCTTGAAATGAGATATGATTCGAGCTTTTTTGGAGGTTGTTTTGATTTTTTTTCACTTTAGCTTTTTTATATTATAATGATATTAGTAGAGAGAGAGGTAAATTGACATTCTATACTAATTAAAAATTATTGAGCTGTCAAAGCTGTCAAGCGTGAGTCCTGTACATTGTCGCACATGGAAGGGTGTTGCCACTCCTTGACGGCGAATACCGTGTTCTCCACCGGTGAAAAATTATCTTCAGTCATGCTATTATAATCACACGTTTTTTTATATTTAAAATATATCACAGGTATGATGAATAAATACCGTGAGATAAAGTTTAATTCATTGAACCCTACAAATAATCAATGCCACAGCGTGTGCGCTGATGCAGAGCTCCTCCGGCTATAACGCGTTGATTAATGTTGAACGAGTTGATCAAGTAATTGATTGGATCAAAGTCACAAGCCGTCATCGGCATGCATGTGTCTCGTATGACCCGAACCAGAAAGTTCCATCCCGGCCATGACCATTATATAAATGTGGTGGTTTCTTTTTTAATAAATAAATTATGTGATATTTTTTATGGAATAATCTGTGCATCCTTTATTTATTTCTTGTATAAAAAAAATCCCATGAAGAATTCTTTTTATTAATATCTTGACCCGATAAATAGTAAATAAATTATTAATATCTTCTTTTTTCAATTGTTTATCTTAAGGGACGTTGGAAAAATTTGATGCTCATCGTTCCAGCATTTTATATTTTGGCTTTGGATGTCATCTTTTGTAGTTGCTCTTCTTCGATGTGGAGGTCGCAAAACCCTGGAAAGACGACTTAATAAAATAATTTTGGATTTTGAACAGAAAAAGTCTTCTTTTTCATGGAATTCTATATTAACTTATTTACAAGTGTTGTTTAGGTGTTCTGTCAAATACCCAGCAAGTTCTTATACCAACAGTAACCCTAACCATCTACTTTTTTCTGTTTACTCTTAGCTAATAAATTTCCCTAGCACACCTGTCATGCGTTATACAGATTAACTGTTAAAATCTATTTATAACTGGATTGATTAAAAATATATATACATTAATTAACTTTTGTTTTTAAATTGAATAATTTGAATATATATACATATATGTTTTCTTAATCAAATCAGACCTATATAAATACACGGAATAAATATGAAAAAATCGATTTAGAAAATACATGAAATGGGAAAGATAGGATGTCATATGAAAGGAAAATGATTATTATTATATCTATTTAATTTTTTTTTATCTCACTATGATTTAGTCTTATAAAATAAAATGATTCTGTATTATTTCGAGAATTGAATTACCTTTTTTTTCTTATAAAAAATCTTTTAACGAAAGTATAAAGACTAAAAATAGAGAAACTAAAAATGCATATACTTAACAGAAACAAAATACAAATACTCGGACGGAAACAAGTTTATTGATGGACATTTAATTATGCCACGTGTTAATCTATGATTATATCATTGTAAAATAGACAAAACTCAACAGAAACACTTGGTTAGGACAAAAATTAAAAGTTCACAGAGTAATCCAAAGACAACTGTTATCATAACAGAGTATAAAAGACAACTTGCCATGCCATGTCATATTTGTAATTCTTTGCTAAACCTACTTAAAAAAAAAAAAATCCACGCACAACTAAACTTGCTCACATAATTTTATAATTGATTTATTATTAATCATCTCATTCATAATTACGAAGGGTGTAAGGATTTATATTTTAAATGTGATTTGCGTCCGGATAAATTTAATTATTTATAGTAATTTTATCGGTTTGGCAGTGTGAAATTACCAAAAAAAGGTATATTTTTTTTTTTTTATCGCTGATCAATTCAAAAGATAATAATGATTTAAAATCCCAAAAAAGCTAAAGTTCAGTACACCAGACCAGACTTGACCGTAGATTTCCAACCATCAGGAAAAAAAGAAAATTGATATAAACAAACCCCATATTAGCAAACCACAAAGGAGCGAACAAAAAATACCAATCGCTTCCCCTCTCTATCCAATTAATTTTTTTTCTTCAACTACCCCCATAACCGAGAAAAATAAAGCACCGCTATATCTTCTCCCTTTCTGTGGATATCGCGGCAGGTCACTTTATCCAGGGTTTTACTAGAATGATGAAGGGGTCGAACTCGGATCTCTTTGACCCAAGAACGGAGATGGACTCCGATTCTACGCGTGGAGGCTCTGCTTCAGATGGAGATTTCGGGTTTGCTTTTAATGATAGTAATTTCTCTGACCGGCTTCTCCGGATCGAGATCATGGGCGGCTCGGCTGAGAATAGAGCCGATGGTGAAGGGTGCACGAGTATTATTGATTGGGTCAGGCATCGCAAGAGGAGGAGAGAGGATATCAAGAAGGATAATAATAACGGTTCGTTTCTCTTTTGACTCATCTCTCTCTCTCTCTCTCTCTCTCTCTTTTAAACGTGGAAAATCTGTTTGGTTGCGAAGAAAATTGAGGTAAAAGAGAGAAAATGTTGCTTTTTCGTGGTTTTTTGGTGATATTTATTTTTTATTCTTTTTTTTTTTTTTTTTTGCTGTGAAATCCAGAAAATAGAACTCAAATTAAAATGAAAGCAAAGCAATCATTTTTTGGTTTGGCGTGTATAGATATTTTTGGATTCCCAGTTTTCAAAATTGAACACGTTATTTTAAAGGTTTGCTGGGAAAGTGTTTTTATATATATAAACCTCTGCTGGGCTGCGATTAATATGAAATTGAACCGCTGTTTTGCAAAATTGAGAAGAAATTTGGCCTGGCTTAGCCTATGTATCAATTCCTTTGTCCTGGGAAACTGAAGAAAGAGATTTTAACTGTTATTTGTTTCCATACCTTAAGGTCCTGTTATTTTTCATGGCTGAATTGTGAATTGGTGCGTGCTTTCTTGCTTTATATTATGTTTTTGTGCTGTTTGGTCTGGCCATCGTAAGGTTACTGATGTTGTTAATGTTTACAATGTTTGTTCAGGTGATCTATGTGTAGGTGCAGAGGAGCAGATTCTAGGTGGTAACCAACCTGACATAGATGATTGTGTGGTGGGTGACAATCAAGATGAGGAAGGAGAGGCAATGGTTGAAGTGTCACCTTCAGGTAGTCAGTTTTCAAAGTTTTGATCTAGTTGTTTGAATGTAATCTAATGAATGTTATGCCTCTGTCTACATGTGCGTGGTTGCTTGGTAAGTGATATATGTTTTCTCCCCCTAGAGGTTTCCTTGGCACTGGTGCATCTTTAAGTTAGATCTAACTTGATTAAGCGCACAATTATTTTCATTGATTGAAGTAAGAAAAACGACGACTGGGAATTTAAAAGACAATGTAAAACTCTATACAATTGCAATATAAAGGACAGACAACACCTTGTGGCTTTGAGAAATCTCTTGAGATGGTCCAATTCCTTTGCGTAAATTTAGAATCTTGGCTGCTATGAATTCCTTTGCAGAACTACTCGTTTCACTTGGCAGAGAAAATATTGTGCACTTGAAAAGTCTACCTGTTATCGTACTTGCATGCGTGCTCTGTTTTTCGATTATCGTTGTGCACAATATAAATTTGCTTGTACCTCTGCAGATGATGAAGCTGGAGATGGTAATGAGTCATCCTGGAGCATGGATTGTTCTACAGTTGTGCGAGTTAAAACATTACACATCAGCTCTCCTATTTTAGCTGCCAAAAGTCCATTTTTCTATAAGGTAATGGCCCCCCTTCTTTTTTAAATCTCTTTGCTTGCTGGATTACTGAGGTGTTTCTATTAATCAATGCTCTTGCTCTGGATAGCTCTTCTCTAATGGAATGAGGGAATCAGAACAGCGGCATGTGACACTACGCATCAATGCCTCTGGTATGGAAAACGTCAGAACCTACTTGTCTTTGTTATATAAAGCACCATCTTCATTCTTCCGTTTTGTTTTTTGTCTTTTCACCAGCCCATTCTTGAAAATATTTTCATGGGGTTACCATTTTCTATCCTTTGTAACTTCATTATCATTTTTATGTAACATGCACTCTGTTTGCAGTAATTTGTCTGGGTCACTGTAGAGATTGTCATAGAATATAGTCATAATGGAATAAGGTTTTCTCACAATTTTCTACTCTTTTTTTCCTCCTGGAACAGAGGAAGCTGCTCTTATGGAGTTACTAAATTTTATGTACAGCAATGCCTTAACTGCTACTCAGGCTCCCCAATTGCTTGACGTGCTAATGGCTGCCGACAAGTTTGAGGTTGCTTCATGCATGAGGTATTGCAGCCGACAGTTGCGTAACCTATCCATGACACCAGAGTCTGCTTTGCTCTATCTGGAGCTCCCATCAAGTGTCTTGATGGCTGAAGCTGTCCAGCCATTGACTGATGCAGCAAAGCAATACCTTGCAGCCCGTTACAAGGACATGACCAAGTAAGCTCCTGCTCTACTTGAGATTTATTCTTAATTGAAATCCTCCCCATTCAGCTGTAATTGCTTTCGAGAGCATATGATGCCTTACCATTCACCAGAAGTTTTAGCAGATATCATGTGCGTGCATGCATGTAGCATCCCTTTTTAAGGAACATGAATGGGTGGGTGGCTTAATATACAAAGAGCTAAAGATGCCAATTGCCTCGGATTGGAGAAACCAAAAATTTCCTTCTAATTCTTGAATGGAGATTTATTTGTATTTTCTGGGAGGCTTACGCTTTAACTGCTGTATTCTTGACCAGGTTCCATGAAGAGGTAATGGCCCTGCCCTTGGCTGGAATTGAGGCAATATTATCTAGTGATGACCTGCAGGTTGCTTCAGAAGATGCTGTATATGACTTTGTATTGAAGTGGGCAAGGGTTCAATATCCAAGATTGGAGGAAAGACGTGAAGTCCTTGGCGCACGCTTAGCACGCTACATTCGCTTCCCTTACATGACTTGCCGGAAGCTTAAGAAAGTTTTAACCTGTACCGACTTTGAGCACGATGCTGCATCCAAGCTTGTTCTTGAGGCTCTCTTTTTTAAGGGTGAGCCGCCACATCGACAGCGAACCCTGGCAGCAGAGGAATCAGCCACCTCAAATCGTCGTTTTGTGGAGCGTGCATACAAGTATCGGCCTGTTAAAGTGGTAGAGTTTGAATTACCCAGGCAGCAGTGTGTGGTGTACCTGGACTTGAAGCGGGAGGAATGTACAAATCTGTACCCTTCTGGACGGGTATATTCCCAGGCATTCCACCTGGGTGGACAGGGTTTTTTCTTGTCAGCACATTGCAACATGGACCAGCAAAGCTCTTTCCATTGCTTCGGGTTGTTCCTGGGGATGCAAGAGAAGGGATCAGTTAGTTTTGCTGTCGACTATGAATTTGCAGCAAGATCGAAGCCAACAGAGGAGTTTGTTAGCAAATACAAGGGAAATTACACATTCACTGGTGGCAAGGCAGTTGGTTACCGCAACTTATTTGCCATACCATGGACGTCCTTCATGGCCGAGGACAGTCTTTATTTCATTAATGGCGTTTTGCATCTTAGAGCGGAGCTTACTATCAGACAATAACTTAATCCTTCACCTATGAGCTTCCTGTTTTAGAAGTCATAACCCTTTTGATTCCCTTCTCAAACCAGAAATGAAATGTAATAAGTAGGTACAATGTGCTGATTTAGTTTTGGTTTGGTGGTTGAAATATGATTAGAGGTGTTTCTTTTCTTCCAGGCTGAATCGTGCTTGGAAACGAGCAGGGAAATGTAAATGTGGTTAGATCTTGGCAGGGAATGGGTGTCTGTTCTCACCACCTTTATGCTAAGAAAGCAACTCCAGAACAATACAGCTGATTACTGTTGTACTGCGTAATATGTTGTCCTTGCATTCTTTTGTTTTGATTAAATTCATGCTTGTGCTTGTGATCGCATGTTTGCTGCGATGCCAGCTTCGCCTACACTAAACCCTGATCTGTCAGAGCAAGCAACTCCACCGCGCGGATGAATTGTTACAGTCCTAGAGGCATCCAAGCAGCCAGCCGCCCTAGATTGCGGCGTTCAGGGGCAAGTGCTGATTTGCCGAGCTGCTCAGTGGTTGCCTGTATTCTTCATTTCTTTCTAATCCTTTTCATAGAGCGGGGAGTGCTATCAACCTGACAAATACGCTACGTATTCCCATGAGTCTCACACCTTGACCTCCCGAGTTATACTGTCCCAATTACATTTGGACAAAGAGTAGCCACCCGGGTTCCTGTCAGGGACCGCTAGAAGCTGCGAGAGAAAATTTAGACCACTGCTCGTGCCACCATATTTTTCTCTCCTCTCAAATTCTTCATGACATTGACAGTAAATTAATGAAAGTCAAAGAAACAGCTCCCTCTGTCTCCCTCGCATAATTAGTCGAGTATTTGTTTTCTTTTTTACGTATGGAAAAGTTGCATCAAAATTCTGGCATATACTTTTTTTTCCTCCCCTGTTGTCAATATCAAGATAGAGTCTCTTCGTTGTTCCTCGAAAAAAGAAAGAAGGAAAAAAGACCGTAAATTCACTGTGTCTCTCTCTGACCAAGGAAAACTAGAAATTTATTCCGTCTTTAGCTTTCTCCAATTAAGCGGATTGAATTATAATAGCTCAAATTTATTTGATGCAATGCAATGAGGGATGGCTGGACATATTGAATAGTTCAAGGTTCCATAGTCCTCGCGATGAACCAATAAACGAAGAAAAAGAAAATCCTATTTATTTTATACGGATAAAATGCTGCCGAACACCGTTGATAATTTAATTTAGGAGAATTCTAAATTAAACAAGGACAATCAGCACGATAATTGTGGAGTCAATGGAATTTTCTTCCGGAATTATTGGCTATTTTTATAGATAGTCGATATTAGTTTTGACTGGATTATTTGTTCACGTTGCCTTATATTGTGGATCATATTTTTTATATATATTTTAAAAAAATCTAGGATTCATATGATATGACTTGATCTTTTTAGCGGTTCTAATGGCAAACTAAATGACCAGTCAAAACATAATTTGATTAAAAATAAATATTGAATATGAGATTTGTTTTTTATAAACACTGAAATGACAAAATATTGAATGATAAATTTGGACAATCTCGATTAAATTTTCATAAAAAGTAAATCATAATAAATTATAAATTTTTGGTTTTTAATAAATTTAATTTTGAATTATAAGATTAAAAAAAATCAATTATAAAAAATAATTCAAAAAATAACGCTAGTCAATCTCGGTTAATTTTTTAAATTTATGACTTGGATCATGAGACCAAAATAACTCGATAAAAATCAAATGAAAACTAATTGTAAAGTTCAATTCCTAATCAACCTAGTCTTGGATAATGAAATTGAGAATATAAAAAAATGAATCGGGTCAATTAAGGTTAACCCGTCAAACCCTTGACCCAGGCCATGGAATGAGACTAACCTTAGGGAAGGCAAATAAACAAAGCGTGAAGTTTAATTCTTAATTATTATAATTTTAAAGAATGAAATTAAAAGAAAAAAAACTCAAGTGAATGGAATTGACTTGTTAAATATATTGCTTGAGTTATGGGTCTAGAATAACAACTTTAAAAATAAAGTGAAAAGATCTAATATTAAAATATAAAATTTAAATTGAAGAAAAAAAATAGATTACAAAATAAAAACAATTTGAGTGAATAGTATTTTGAGAAAAAAATGTATCCCCTTTTCTTTTAATTGTTTTTTTTTTGTTAATGTTAATGAAATTGTAATTATTGATTTATAAATTAATATTGTATTTTACTCTTATACGTAAAGATATTTTATAGGATACCCTCCCCACTATTATTTTGGATGACTAAAATGATAAGGTAAGCTAAATAATTTTACATGGGATCTACGTGAAAATATTATTCTTTTCATTATTATATTCATTTGAAAATATTATTAATATTCTTTTTACTTCAAAAAATTCTCTTGCTTTATATTTTTAATTGTCCCAAAACATTTTTTATTCAAAATATTAAGTTATTATAGTATTGGGGGGGCTATGTTACGAGTCGGGTTAGTTTTTTTAACATGAAAAAAATATCTAAGTATTGTTGATATTTTTTCTACCAAACTTGCGACTAAGTCATGAGACATGATATTATAAAAAATAAATTATAAAATTTAATTTTTAATCAACTCAATATTGAATTATAAAATAAAATAAAAATTCAATTGAAAAAAATATTGAGTTAACTTATTAAATTCATCACGTATAGCATGAGCATAGAATAACCTCCTTGCAAAATAAAAATACAAACGCTTAATCTTTTACCATGATGGTAATACGAATATAAAGCTATTAGTTCTTGCACGATACAAGTATAACAGTGGATGTGCAGTGTTAATCTGTAGGCCTGGTTCTACTGGGTTTGAGAATGAAAAATAGATTTCTGGGTTTTTTGTGTTTTCTGCATTAGGACAGCTTGATTTCCATGCCCATGTTTGAGATTGCAACCTAATTGTGAAACTTACAAGCTAAACGATTTGTTCCATATAGTTTCTGCAGATTAAGTCTAGAATTTGTCTTGATATCAGACTCATTCCAGCCGAGATGTAACCTGTGTTTCATCATTTTTATTTTTATTTAAAATAAGTTTTTTTATATATTTCTATATTATTTTGATGTGTTAATATTAAAAATAAATTTAATTTGATGTTAAAGATTTGAAATAATTATCAACGAATGCAGTTCCTATATCTAATTATGTAGTTTTTAGAGTTATATGTTTTTTTATATACATAAAAAAAAAGAGTACCCAAGAAATTTTTTAAATAAGGATTAGTATATGAATAAAATAAAACATAGAGATTAACATAAGAAAAAATTATAATTCAAAGATAAAACTTCTTCGTAATTAAACAATAGAAATGAATCATCACATTATATTATATAGTTAATTATATTACATTACATCGAACTAGAATTACTGATGATATTTTAGATTATTAGTGCAATGTGTGGAAGATGATGCAAGATTACAGTATTGCCCTCGATTTACCCTGGTCCTGCTTTCTTGATCACGTGCTCGTGTTTCTGGAAGAAACACCATATTTGGCCGAAGCAACACGATAATATTCTTTATATTACGAAGCACGCGTGCTGGCTCCGGTGAAGTTTCAGTCATCATTCAAAATTAGCACCGTAGTGAACTGATTTAACTAAGTTGGCAGTAGCCTGCAAGTCCTGTCACGTTTTAGAGAAGTAGCCTTATGGTGTGGACCAGGGCGGGCATAACCTCTTGTGAATCATCTCCAAGCAAGTGGTATAATCAGTATCCATCTTAAAAGCACACATGAAATTTTCAAATCTTATTACAGTAATGAACCGGGGAAAACAGAGTATTAGAACTCATACAAGGCCTATTCTACATTACAGAATACAAGATACTAGTACATCTCACAGCAGGGATGCAGAGAACCAAAATACATTGCTTTGTTTTTTTGGAGAAGATACATCCGCTGCCCAGCAATGCAAATTTATTCAGTTCCTGCAATCTTCTTCTTCAATGCTTCAATATCCGTGGCTAGTTCTTTTCTGCTCGACTGAGGAGGTAAAATGTTTCATTTATCAGCAATTTGTTGGTTAGGGGCATTGTATAATCATTTCTTTGGCATTCTTTGGCATTATGTCTACCAGGTGCCCGAAGGGCATGCTTCAAAAACCAATTGCTATTCAATGTTGGGTTTTAATCTAATAAGATCTGCCTAATTTAAGACCATTATCAGTTCTGTCCGACATTATCTCAACCTGTAGCAATTTCCAGGATGCAGAATACATGGAACTCAAGTTATAGTTAATAAAAAATGGCCTAGCATTGATGTTATTGGCTTGTATTGCCTAATATATATTTCTTCTGCTTGACCTGAGGCTTACTAGGACAGGAGCAGATTGCACGAAAACATTCAAAAGCACACATAAACCCTCCACGAACAGACCAAACATGCTGAATCTCTTACCTTGAAGAGAAGATATCTGTAGACAAACCATCCAGTGTAACCGAGCCCCACCAGCTCCAAGATTTTGGGAAGCTGATAAAGTGGAAAGTCAGTAATTACGAGAACTGAAAAAGAACCTGTCTCCTCTATATACTTATTTTAAAGAATAACCTACCAGAGGCACGGAGTTGACAGCACCAATTAGAATTGATGATAGCCAAACAGCAACTACTGCCCCTCCTCCATAAATAATCACTGTGGATTTGTTTTCAACTGCATCCCACTAGAATTGACAGCAGATGCAATTCATTTCAGTCCAACTATATAGGGGATTCGAGAAACGAATGGAAAGCCAGGCCAAAATGGGATCATTCAGAAAGAGAAACACCGCATAAGAATGCCAAGCTGTCTATGGGAGTAGCTTGTCAAGCTTGTTCCTTACCTTTTCCTTCAAGTCTGTGAAAATCTCATTAGCATCGACTGGGGATTCTTCTGAAGAAGAGGCTCTGGTCTGGAAAGGAGTGAGCCTGCGGGACTCTGTTTGAAAGGAATGAAAAACCTTGGTATATAATTTCAAAATCAAAACAGGAACAACTAGTCAAGATGAAGAATACAAGACAGTGAAAGCCACCCAAACATGGTCTGCAAATGTGTTTTTAACCCTCACATATTCCCGAAATGTGTTTTTAACAGCCACATAACCCAAGATGCCGTATATCCTAGAAAAGAAGAGAAACAAAAAGGAAAGCCACATATGTTTGCCAGGTGCATATCTTGCCCCGTACCTAACTTGAGCCCCATTGATGAACACCAGCTATAAGAGGTAAATAAAATTAGATCCACTATAATATTTTTTTTTCCTTGCTGCCATTACCAGTCACAAGTTATCAACATTACACATAGCCTCCTATTTTTCCTTCTACCCAACTCTCCTAAAAAATGCCACGAATCACTGTGGGGAAATCAAAAGCGATTCTAGAGTTACTATGATCAATCCACCAAAGATATAATCATTCCTATGTCAACTTGGTGATGCTTTTATTTCAGGGAACCAACTACATCCCTTTCAATAATACACTTTCTTTTTACGTAACAAAATATTATGATAATAATCTCCAAGGACATTGCTTTAGCTGGAAATTCCACAAAAAAAATACTCAGCAATTAATAATTCATGCTGGATTGCTTCCTCTCAGGACTTGTTTTGCAAATGATAAAGAAATCCCTCTTCAGTAAGCTCAAACTTAGCATTTTATAGACAGACTGGATAAATAATTTACTAGCCGGTTTAACTCTAACAGAAGACATTTCCTAATAGAAAACTGTGAAACTTGCGGACCAAAAATGACCAAAGAGTAACGCACAATTAATTATTAAAAATTTTCTAAAATTACTATGCACCGCGTTTGTTTTACATTTGTTTGTGAGAGAGATTTTCTCTGCTTTGTTTTGTCTTTCTTGTGTGTACTCATGCATTCAACTTGAGTAAAGAACAATGATATACCTGAGGCTGTGAGTGAGACTTGTTTAATAGGAAAGGATTGGGAAGATGAGGCGGAGCGAGGAGGGAGGTAAGGCAAGGCATAACAGCGGGTGGCTCTGATGGCGGTGGCCGCCATGGAGGAAGATGCCGCCGCCGCAATCACCGTCGATGCCATTTGGAATTTTGGATTCTCGATGTGTGGCGCTCTTGCTTTCTATCCTCTGTTTTACGACCTTTCTCTTGTGTTTGTTTTCCTTTATTTTTCTATTCCCTCCGTTCTTTGTTTAATTGTTTATTTATCCAGTGATGATATTTTCTGTGCTGTGTTTCGGTCATTGAATTAGATGATAACACGTGGATTATGTGTGTGTTTTGATTGGTCGATTCCCTATCTGAAAATCCACGTTTATGGCGCGCGCTCTCTCCACATGGTTGGTTGGTTTTATAGTGTGAGGGTCGGCACCTCGTAAAAGTGAGTAGTTAGTGAATATTTGATATTATGTTTTAGATGATTTTGAATATGTTTTTTTTGTTATATATGTATTAAATTTTTTTTTATTTTTTAAATTGTTTAATTGTTAATATTAGTACATCAAAATAATTCAAAAATACTAAAAAAAAATAATTTACTTTAAAATAAAATAAAATATTTTTTTCTAAAATACTTTTAAAATACAATGACAAAACCAAAAAATAATAAAAAGATTTATATATATAATGATAATGTCAACGCTATTTTCTCTTTGACAAAAAGAAAAAATTTTATTCACATCCTTAATTGTTAATATATTATTGTACTCCCTTACTCATTTTTTATTCAAAGTCCTTTATTCTTTTATTTTTTACACTTTAGTCACCAATTTTATTTTATTTTTAATTTCATACTTGCAAGTATGTTAACATGGTTTATGTGTTAATATTTTTGTATTAGCATGTTTTCGCTCCCTAACCTAGCATCGAATTCTTTGACATTAAACTAAAGACTAAATTTAAAAAATTGAATTTTAGAAAACGTTCACATCCTAAATTTTAGTTTTGGTACAAGTCATGGTAAAATTAGACAATATACTCCTAAATCAAAAACCACAAAGCCTCTCAACATGGGATATCAAATGGGTTATCAAAATATCAATTATCATTAAATATTCAAATCTATCTTGTCACCCTTACATGTTAATTTTTTTATTAAGCATCCATCAAAAACATAATAAGTCCTTGAAATGTTGAACTCTCTATGCAGACCTACAACACCAAACATGAGGCAAGGATGAAAAATAAAATGAAATTCAAGGAAAGGTCTCTAGTAAAAAGAATGTTTTAGAAATGCACACCACCCTACACATATCTCTATAGCTCTAAGAACTTCTAACACCCTAGATTTCACCCATATTGATATCATTAATAAAAAAACATTGGCCCATTTTAATCAATGGTTATTAAAGGTTAACAATTGATGCCTAGTTTCCAAGAGCCTTTTTCCCCACTGTTATTGTCATCGTTTTATAAACAATAAAGATTTGCTATTATTATAGAGCCTATTAAAAAGGATGTTATAAATAAAAAGTCTCAAAAGAAAATGAAGGCTAACTTATCAAATAAAAAAAATCTAAAAAAATAAAGGTATGAACATGTATGATTCTGCAAAATTCTTTGAAAAAAAAATTTGGTGTCAAATGTGATTGTTTCACGATAATTCAAAATGCTTGAATTCACCTAGTATATTGGTCTTGGATGCTTAAAAAGTCATTTGAGGATATACTATAGTAAGATAGTGGAAGTGATCAAGGATGGTAAACTACTCATTCATTTTTTCCATGAAAATTTGACCAGCACAAGCTTCTCTTGTTATATGATTTAAAATGGGAGCAAGAATAAAAACAGTAATGATCTAGATGATGTATTAATGCACCAATATAAATTTAATATAACAGTGACATGTAACTGAAAACACTTATAAATAATAGAGAAAAAAGAAGAAAAAATATGCTATATGTTGGTAAAAAATTACAATTTTAATTTATCCTCTTTTCATTTGTACTCGTGCAAGAATTATTAGAGCAAGCCATTAGGTTAGGAAGGCAAGTAAGATGATTTAATTCAATGAGGAATAAAACCTTAGCAAGAAAAAAGACATGTATGTGCATCACATGGTCAATTGAACCTATCAACCAAAAACTTTAGGAATTACCATGATAAACTTTTTCATTCCCAAGAAAACATGACTAGTGCTATTCCTCCATCATATCTCCATCATTTACTCTATCCTATCTCACCTACCCTCACCCTTAAGTATCTTGATTGCAATTGTAGCTGATATATTTATGTAGATTTATCATTCTCGTAACACTAACTATAAAAATCCAATAACATCCTTATTATCTTATTACTAAAAGCAACATACCTAAAATACAAATTGATACCAAAAACCTCCAACATTTTTTTCATGTACTTAAAAAAAGTTTACAAATATCTAGTAAAACTAGAACAAATTTCCTTTATCCCTTGTGAATTAATATAGCTACCTTGCCCTTATCAATATAAATTAGATGAAAAATATGATGAATGATAAGTCATAACATTTGGAAATATTATATGTTTAGTAAACATATTAATTTATTAACAAAGTTTGGTTGGATAACCTTTGAATGATATTTAAATTCTCTTAACGTGAACAATTATCCTTTCTTAAATCATGCAAGCAATAGTCAAGGTATAAATTGCTATCATTTATGAATATAGTGCATTACATGTAGAATATTTTTATAAGTTCCACCAAGGCTAGGGGCATGACATTAATGATTATGAGGAGTTTCACCATATAGTTAAGACTTTGGTAATATTTGGTACTCTATAATTAAAATAGTAAAGAGGAATTTTTTTATCATACCAGCCACTGTATATACCGAGATAACAAGAACAGACCATCTAAGCTAATCTTTAAGAAGTTGACGTCCCTCTATACAAATAAATATCAAATAAACTCTTATAATTACATCCATTTTTACACTGACCAATCTCTTCGAACTATACAAGCTTTAATGGATAAGATAAGAGAGAAAGATAGTTTAATCCAAAGTGAGTGTTATTATCATCTCAAATAGCTAAAACATTAAAAAGTGCAAGGGAATTAACTAACCACTCGACTAATAGCATCTGAAGTGAAAAGGTGAGTAACTGACAAGCACACTATAAAACACTTTAGGTTGCCAACTATAATATATTATGGTTGATCAATTTAATAAAACCCCAACAAGGATATTTTTTCTTTCACATTGTCCTTAATCGATCGGGTAACTTGAGCTCATCCCTTTAAGCCCAATTTTTTAAACCCTAACTAGGTCTCGTAAAGTTTTTTTACTAACCCAATATATTTTATTTTATACCGTACTCTTCGTATATCCTTAGGTGCACAAAACTCTCTCTAGATATTACTGTATTTTTATCTTATTAATTCTATTTATAAGAGATATTGATTAATGCATATGCAAGAGATATGTATTTCTCTTTAATGTTATAAAGATAAAATAACTCTTTAGCTCCTTAACTAAATATTCATGGGCTATAAATATGTTATTTACCATATAGGTAAAAGTTTTATAATTCCTCAATTATCTTTATATTTGTATACATATTTTCAAAGCTTCTCTTTTTAAAATATTATTATATTCTAAATGTACTTTCTTTCTTTCTATCTATCTATCTATCTATCTATCTATATATATATAGTGAGTTCTCATATCTATCAACATAGATTATTTGTTAGGCATATGAAATATCACACCAAGTTATCACTTATCACTTATATTGGCTAAGAAAAATAAATTTTTATTATTAATTTATTTTTCAACAGCATAAAACCTTTGATTTTATAACATCATCATTGAGTAACATTCATCAATGGTGTTACCCATCTAAACCTACATTAATTCAATTTCAATGTTGCAAAATCAAGTCTTTGGATAGTGAAAATAGCCAATAACCTAACAATGCACGCCTGAAATATATCGATCCTACAAATCTCATAAGGATACCAACACTACCTTCAAAACATTTTATTAATAATAATTTTGTACGTTTTGCAATCATTTGATAAGTATCGAAATGGATTATGCTGTGGCTAAAAAAACAAAATTACTTCTATTGAATGGTATAATTAAGAACTACCATAGAAATAGGTCGTGGGTCTGTAAGTGACTATATTTCATTGCTTCAAAAATAACTTCATAGCTTTTTATATAAACAACAGTCATCTATTTTAAGACTCGTACCAGATTTCATCCTCTCTCGTGGGGCTAATCCACCCTAGCACCTCGTTAGGTTGCTTGTCATAACCAGACCTTTTATTTCTAATCAACCAATCCAATTGACCAGGTATCACAAAGGCACTAGAGAAACTGAAAGGGGACACCATGAAATAACTCAAAAGAACCCTTTCTTTCTGGTGCCAGTCTAGCCTGTCACCCCCGATCATAGCACAGCTGCATTTTCTCCAGGCCCCCTGATCTCATCCTGGATACCACCTCCAAAAATATCACGAAAACCTTCGAAGAATTCTGAGTTTCTGATCTCATTGTGAGACCACTTTCCTGTGTTAAATTAAGGTGATTCTGTTTGCCTTGTCAATAAACATTGCCTTTACTTAACATATTTCTCCGGGTTCGTATTGCACCATATATATAATATTGGCGCAAGGGGTGATTTATCATTGCTGTTGTTGTTATGGCATTCATTAATTGATGATTTATCAGGGGGGTTCAACATGTAAATCAGGAGGCTTATGGGCTCGATCTTTATGGGGTGCAAAAGAAGCTGGCTCATCTTTCCTTTGTTCTTCTTGCTAATTTCACCTGTTCATGGCGTAACAGGCTACGACCCTGAGTCTTTAGATGTATTGATTCACCAATACGCGATGAAGGTGCAAGCAAAGAAACATACAGGTACTTCATTAAAAGTTCCTCTCCCTGCTAATTTCTCCGGAATGGAAGTCTCGGTAGTTCGTCTAAGGAGCGGTCATTTCTGGGAAAGAGGAGTCAATTTCAGTTCTTTCTATATCCCACCAAGGGTTACTCCTTTCCCATTTGTGAAGAGACTATCTATAGTATATCAAAACTTGGGGAATTGGTCCACTCTTTATTACAGGGTGCCAGATTATTCATTGGTCGCTCCTGTTGTTGGCTTCATGGCTTATGATGCTTCAAATTCAAGTGCATTGGGTAATCAGGCACTCAAGTTTAACATTCTGGGTGACCCTATTTTGATCAAGTTTCCGAACCTTGTGACGAAAGGTAATCCTGAGATAATGAAATGTGTCGAACTTGGTCCAGATGGATTGGTCCACTTTAGGAACATAACTAACGAAAATACATGCATAACACAAGGTGATGGGCATTTTTCAGTTGCTGTTAAAAATTCTGCAGTAGATAAGAATAACAGGGCTTGGATATGGTGGGTGATTGGATTTGGAGCTGCGATTTTTGCCTTGGTTTTGTTGGGTGTGATTGGATTCACCACTTTTAAACTAGTGAGGAGTGAGAGGTTCAGAGAAATGGAGGCAGAGTCTGAAAATGGGGTGGCCCTTGAAGCAACCTCGATCGGAAGAAGTAAAATACCCTCGGCATCAATGGTAAGAACCCGGCCAGCCCTTGAGCAAGATTATGTTCCTTGATTTTGTTTCAGTTTCTTTGTACATTTCTCACTCCTCTTGATTTACTAGAGATGATACCTTCGATTTTTTTACTATTATTATTCAATTAGTTATTGAAGATCTGTTTGTAAAATGGGCTGCATGTTCTCAAAGCTGAGGCATCCATGCTCGAAACTGAGATTTATTTTCGATTGCCTTCGTGCACATGGTTCACAACATGATTGATGAGGATATTGGCATCTTCTTGGTTCCATTTTTATTCCATTAATTAGCATGTATTTGTTCAGTACTTTCCTGATTAGGTCAATTTGCACCTGTTGAAACCAGGTTTTGTCAGGTCGGCAACTTGGCTCTCATGACTGTAATACTCACCGGATATCAAATGTTGAAAACAACACTTACAACGTCGGCACTCATTATTAACAATCCATGAACTTTATTCCCTGTTAAAATATCCACAAACACCATAAACTGAATGAGCCGGCTACTGATAATCTAATTCAGAAAAACAAAAGATTTTTTTCAGCCCGCACACCTTAACAGTTATATATAATCCAAAAATTTTAAAAGCTTGGAATTATTAATAATACTCCACTGAAGCTCTTATATATTCAAGATCTCCCCCGTTCTTTTTTAATATGGGATAAAAGTCACATGAACTTCCCTTCTTTGTAAAGAAGCTCACACCAAGCACATCCCAGCTTAGCACGCCGCAGAAACATGAGCTACGTCTCTCAAAACTCACATGTAGTTGCAGGGACACAATTGTTGAATTATTTTTAAAAAGCAGGGACTCTTGATGAGATATGAACATTTGCTACCAGATTTACAGAGCTCTTGTGATGTCAACACGCTCTACTTCAGTGATTTTTTATAATGAATTAGCTCTCCAGTTATCTTACTGAGGAATCGACAGCAATGGAATGGCAGTATATTCTTTTATTTGGTTATCAAAAAATATATTTTTGATCAATTGAATGGCAGTTAGGACTTTCACTTGCCCCCGAGGATGAGGTTTCTTGTTAACATGGTCAACTCTGCCATGTTTCAACGCATGGATGGAGTTACAGTCTTCTATCAGCACAGTACTCAGTGCTGCTCAAGTCCAGTATTTCTCCATTGCAAACCACATCTTGGGAATTATGTTACAATTGTAATTTTTTAAAAAATAAGAAGAATTAGTTTTATATTTTTAGCATTTAATATGCTGATATCATAAATAAATTCTAAATAATAATAAATAAATATGATTTTAATTTATTTTAAAAAAGGGATCGTCTGTCTGGCTAACATCATGAAGTAATCATTTATTAGCTCCTAAAACTGACGAGAAAACATCAATTAATCGGTTGAAGGTCACAGAGATGATGGAGAGGAAAAGGAGGATCAAAATAGGACCCATTCAAGATAGCTATTGTAGCAAGCTTGTTTGCTGCTTCTGTGGCATGTATTCCATCCCAGCTAACATACTTGTATGGATCACCACAAGCTGATGCTGTTACAGTGCTTCCATTAATCACTCTGGTATTTCCACAGTAAGCTTTGGGATCAAAATTGTACTGGCCTCCCCCGTGGCCACAGCATGCTTTGGTACCGTATTTGAGTCCTGCTCCAAAACAAACAAATTTTATCAGATGTTTAATCATCGGATAAACAAATGAGTATGTTAAATACCATGAGAACTGGGATGCTGGAAGAGCTCTAGCAGAATAGCATGGATGTCCACGTATATAAGGGAAGCTTTTGGGAGTGCCATTCTAGTTTGGCTGAGAGCCTTTTTTAACATGTTATTGTAGTCCACCACCGCGTTGTTGTAAGAGATCAAACAACCAAAGGCGTCGATGTCGGAGGTGCTATGATGAAGCTGTACCAAGAGCGCAGGATAACAGCCTACTGGTGCGAGATTGAGAACCAGAAATGCTCGCCCTCCTAACGCGTATAGCTCCTTCAAAATTATATAAATTAACATGAGAACAAGTCATGTTTGCATCGCAAAAATATCCAGCAAGCATTCGCAGTGAATTTGGGCACAAAGGCCAGGCTGCAAAAATCTGGTTGGATCGTACTGGGCCTACTTTAGGTCATATCCAATAAAACCCTTGGTCTACTTGAGGCTATGTTGTTTATTGGGCCTAGTGGCCATCATGCTTCTTCGTCGTTGCAAAAGAGCTAACCTTGATACTACCAGCAATTTGTGCAGCCACTTGAGGGAGATATTGCTTCACTCCACCTATACCAATAGCAGCTAAATTTGAAGTAAAATCATTCTGACCAATATAAAATGTGTAGAGGGATTTTCCAAAAACGTCCGGTGACGGGAGAGGTGTTGATCCTACAAGACAAGGTGCCAAAATTAGCTTCGTCTCCGAATAGATGTCAACAAGAAAAACTAGTTTCTCGAACTAGTCTAGAACAGAACTGTGAGGCCTGGATTATGGTGAGGACACTATACACACCTTGTTTACGAGCGGCGTGGAATTCATGAACCTTAACTTTGAATTCCTTCATCTGGTTGATCTGAATAGCCAGTGAAAAGGGGCTGATCCCAGTAACAAATAGGGAAGTGTTAGGCAATAGTACAGTAGATGCCAAAGTTGCATAGTTGGCCCCGTGTCTATAATCAGATCCAATTGATTGCAAATATGGGCTCAGAAATGGCAATCCCAGAGCTTGTGCTGTCAAGTGAAATATCGCAGGTCATTTTACTGCGTAATGCAGCGAGTTTTTAATATCATGAACACTACGTAGCATAACATCACTGTTGAGTTGATAATTATATCTTCCAGTGTCTTTTTAGCACAATCATTTAGTTTATTTTATAAATAATTATACAGAAATATATGTATAGAGTTCATTCTGGTATTGCTATATGTGCATGGCCTGTGTTACCTAGAGATCTAAGGCCATGTACCATGGGCCGAAGCTCCCAGGGAAAAGAAATGGAGAAATGATATCATATCGCCGTCGGTATATTATTGGTGGCTGTTATTGTCGGCAACTTGAATATTCCAAAATTTCCCACGTTGTTGTTTTGTCTTCTGGTAAGAAATTACCAAATAAAGATCATGGTGTTCTGTCTGGAGCGGAACTAGGCATTAGACCTAAGGGTGCCATGGCACTCTCAAATTTGTGGAACTTTACATTCCAAACAGCTCCGCGCTTGAGGAAGAAATCAAGCGACCTGTAGCCTTGAAGTTGGAGGCTCCTTCAAACAATAAAAAAGAAAAGAAAAATCTTTGAATTGCTGGGTTACGTGACAGAAACAGTCCTTCTTCTAACTTTTCTTTTTCATCTCAAAATGAATGAGCTCTAATTTCAAATTGTCGGAGACATCCAACCACACTAGTCCTCAGTGGCTCCCATACATGATACTGACTGTCTACCGTGCATGTGATTTATATTCAAAATGTCTTTCTAAGGTATCAAGGATATGATAAGATAAAACAAACAAGGCCTGAATATGGTAGAAGAGAGATTACCTAAGAAATCAACCATGAGCCTCCCGTCGGAAGCCCGACCAGCCGGTCTCTTGAAGTAAGTCATGCCAAAAGGACCAGACTGTGCCGGAAAAGCTGCCCAGAACCCACCAGTGTCCGAGTTTGAGTCGCCAAAGTTGAAAATCGCCTCAAAGTCACATTTTGAGTAACTTTCACTGCCCCACATTGCCACCGTCACCACCCAGACGACTAGAAAATGCTGCTGCAACGTGACAGTGCTGGATTTTGATGACCAGGGACTCATTTTCTTGGGATATGATTCCTGACCTTGGAGTGAAAGTGGATAATTATTGAAGTATATGCCCTGTCCTTGTATACCACGGAGTGGAGTGAAAAGTTCCAAAGGAGTAGACAACTGGCATTCTAACATCGAGTTAATTTTGACGATGAAGCTTGCTAAGGATAATAAAGATAATAATTGATGTGATGTTCTGAAACTAGGTGTGATTTTTTTATTGTGAGGTAGCTGGCACGTGGATGTCACGGAAAGCAATATTAGGCCAAATGGTGCTAGGAACTAAAAATGGAAAGAATTTAACAGATAAATGCAATCAAGATTATTTTTTTAATATTAAATCAGCAGCTCAAAATAATAATAAAAATAAATATTTAAAAAGTATAGCTTTGAATGATAATATTGATATAGTACGTCGCCGCATTAATGCTATCTTAAAACCAAGTCCTCTCGGCCTTTTTTTCAAAAGATGTTTTTCTTTTTAATTTCACCATTCACCTTTCGACCATAAATTTATTTTTTATTTTAATTTCTTATTCTTAATCTTTTAATGTTTTCTCTTTCATAATATTTTTTTCTAGTTTCTCCCCTTCAACCAATTATAAAATTTATTTGGTATTTGAATTTTGATCTTGACTCTTTAATTGCTATTTTTTAAACTCTTTTGTGTGATTAATTTTTTTTAATTTTATCTTTTAATATTTAATTGACTATTAATTAAATTTTATAGTCAATTAAATATTAACCATAATTGGTATTTTATCCCGCTTCTAATCTCGTAATATAAATCACGGAGTTTGATGGGATATATTAAGCTGGCTCAAACTTGATTGACATTGATATAAATTTATCATGCTAACTCATATTAACTATAATTGGTATTTTATCCCGCTTTTCTTTTTTGAATTTAATTCATGCACCCTCGTTTCTTTTTTTTCTTTTCATTTGATTGAATTAAAATTAGCTTATTCAATTAAATTAATGACCCTAAATAATTTGGTGCCGCGGCAAAGCATTCACGGAACCTTGTTGATTACTAAAAGAGTTATCGTTTATTGTAATTATAAAATCAAGACTCTAACCAATGGAACCCGTGACCTCAACCAATCGTATGAGAAAAACTTGATGGACTCGATCTGGTTCGCGCCTGGGGGGATGAAATGGGGGCTGTGATTTAGCCCTTAACGTTGTGTGAATTTGTTATAAAGTTTAATGGACTTGAGTTTTCATGCATCCAGCACAGAAGCAGTTCTGCCAGGTTCAGTGTTCCCGGGCCACAAGAAGCCAGGGTCAGATGATACAAATAAAAAGTTGGTCTGGGTAGGCCCACTATAACTCCTTGGCCAGCTGGAAAGTCGACTGTGTATGGCTGCTAAACCTATTTGGTTTGCATCTTGAATTTTCAACTAGGCATGAAATAAAAACTCGTCCATTATTGATTCAATTAATTAAGCACATGTATTTTCAATTTGAGTCCATTACTATTTTTATCGAGCTATCATTATCATCTCATTATTTTATCAGGATGAGTATTTTTAATTTTAAAAGATTATAATTAATTAACCAGAATACAAAATTTAGAATTTTCAATTGATTGAATTAGTAATAGAAGGATTTCTTGACGAATAAATTAAAATATAAAGTGCAAATGACGAGTTTAGCACATTTTGCTCTCATATTTTTCAGCAGTAATTTGTATTTTCGAATAATTTCGTGCATTAAACGGGATTAAGTTTTATTTATAGATGAATTTAAAAGCACTTTCACAATTTGGGATGATAAATTCATATGAATGCTGGTTCTCGTATTAAAATTCAATTAACTCGGAGGAAGAAGGAAGTTTTTTCGCCGACCGGTCCAATCTCTGGGATCATGCATGCATTAAAATAATGACTTTATCTTTACGAGTCCCTTGAACTTGTCTATATAAACATATATTTGATAATGCTAGTTGTTATTGTGTCTTTATTAGAGTTGCATTGTTTCGGAAGAGAAATAACTTCAATGGACTGTAAGAAAACCACCACACATCTTACAATGCAATCAATATTGACATGTTTTGTCGTCAGCGGATCTACCCTGAGGTTACAAGTTCAGTTTCCAATAAATGGTAGAAATTTAATTTGTTTTTTTTTATCAATTATAATTTGTTTTTGCAAGATTAATATCCGGTAAACCATGAAATTGGTGTTTGAAATCATGAAATGCGATTTCAAATTTTTGAAGCATAGTAAAATGAATAAATAAATTACTTTGAAAGAAAAAATTATTTGACTGGGGTCCCTTTTTTTTAATTTTTAATATTTTTATTAATTTATTTTTTGATCGATTTTGTTCCATGACATATTATTTCATTTATTTTAAACAAATTTGTTCTTTCTCCTTTAAGTTATTTGTTTTTTTCTTAATTAAATATATTTTTTAGTTTCACACCTTGATATTTGATTTTTTTTATTTATGTCAAATGTGGGCTTTATTATCTTGATTGCTATTTGTTTTATTTTAAATCCTTTATTGATTGAATTTGTTTCTTTTTAATTTAATCTCTTGTTATTTGGTTGATTAACAAATTTAATTTGTGAGTTTTTCAAGTTTATTTTTATAGGGCAATCACAACAGTATAATCAGGATCATGAGTTTGAAATAAATTGATTTAACTTTTATCTATTTTCTATTTTTTTAATTTGATTTGTTTTAATTTTATATTTCAATCTTTTTCTTGACAACGGCTAGCTTTTTATGAATGTTTTGTTTTTCCTTTAATGAGATTATCCATATTTCATGTCCGTTGATGCGGGCTTGATGGGTTAGCCTATTTTCAATTTAAATTTTTTTGTTGTTTTTTAAAAGATTTTTTTTGGCTTCATCCCATCATTAGTTTTTTTTTTAGAATTGGAGTCTTATTTAATTTGTTTCTCACAAGACTATTCTAATCTCACAACTAATCTAGGTAGACTTGAGTTTTTGTTTTTATCATTTAACATCTAATCTACTTAAAAACAAGCTTTATATTTTTGTTAATTTGTCTTTTTTATTTTCTTACTTTACTATCAAGACCATGGAGACCCTTTCATAATATTTTAAACATATATTTTCATATTTAGGATATTTTAGAGTGAGATATTTTTATGTTTTATTTTTTAAATATATTATTAAATTAATAAAAATTTAGAATTCCATCGATTTAATAACCCGATTCCTTATATTTTTCTTTAAAAATACTAGTGTTGCGTGAACATTCTATTTCAATGTTATGAAAAAATTAAATCACTTATTTGTTTTTCACTTATTTTATTTTTATTCTTAGGCCACCTTAAAATACTGTATTAAGAATATTTTTTTTAAAGAAATAACTATTTTAATATATTTTCAATGAAAAAAAATAAAAATCAAATAACCACTCTGAAGTGACTGGCTTTTTTCCTTTTTTTCGAACTGTTGAAAAGCTATTTACTCTCCTTCATTAATATGAAACGAAAAAATATATTAACACTCCACGCACAGGCTGCAAAAAAAAAGGGAGAAGAAAAAAAACTATCCATTTGAGTTTGAGCTATAAAGGCCATCTAATCCAATACATAATGGAAAATAAAGAAATCTACACTAGCAGAATGACTTCAAAAGAAGATTCAATTTTTGACAGTCACTTTTATTTTATTTTTATAATTAAAATTATATTCTATAATTTTTTTTTTTTTTATATTGGCGTCTGTTGATCACCTTTTTAAATGGTTATGATAGTTATTATTTAAAAATATATTAAATTAATAATTTTTATTTTTTTAAAAAATATTTTTAATATCAATTTTTAAAATCAATAAAAACGTAAAAAAGAATTTTTTAAAATAAAATAAAAATACTTTTAAAACAAAAAATAAACAAATGTGATTTAAGAAAAACTCAGAATCCAGATCTGATCTTCCAGTATTGCTTCAGGTCCACGTCAACTGGGGCCCGCCACCTGTGCGTAGTCAACTATGTGCCTCGAGACACGTCATCTTGTCTGTAAGAATGCCTTGTCTGATTGGGAAAAAAACACACTAAAAGAAAATATAAAACGAGAGCACCACGTCAGATCCCTCCAATCACCGATCTCTTTCCGAATCAAACCGAGACCTGCGCATCAGCGTGAGTCCTGACAAGTAATCGACGGCTCATGTTCATCTCTGACGTGGCTTTCTGACTCTTACGTCACACCCCATTAGGCCCAGTCACGTGCTCGCCATTAATATCATTTGGAATCGACGCATGCTGTTCCTTCCTCGGCGAGCAACCCTCAAATTTCTGGTATCCATTATATCATAAAAAAGTTTTATTTTTCATTTAAACTATTATAAATACAATTCATATAATTATTTAATATCAGTATATCTCTCAAGTGATTCTAATTACATAGTCATAGCTAATTAGCATAAAAAACGCACTTGCAGCTTGTATATAAGCTACGCGATAAGGGAAACAAGAATGATTCAAAAACAAAACAAATTCACTTGAGAATAGGGATTATTCAAACAGTAAGCAGAATAAGATATTGTTCTTCATTATATTTTAAAAAATATTTTTTTAATTTCAATTAAAAAATAAAAAAATATTTTTAAAATGTATTGTCAAACACTTTGTTAGTGAGAAAATCTAATAATAATTGTATTAACTATAATTCAAAATAGTTTAATTTTAAAAGAATACAACTGATATGAGAAAATATTTTAAACGTGCAGTTGAGATTGGTTCAATAATTGGGTGGTAAAGTTTAGTCTTCTTTCCTTTTTCTTTCTTTATTTTGCTCTATTCTCTTTATTTTCTTAGTAGGGGGAGAGCGTTTGTCTTCCTCGGCCTAACTACATAAAGGTTAAGAGATTCTACTAAAAAGTTTCTTTATCACATTTTTTTAAGGTCTTGAAAAATTCGCAGGCTCAGCTTTATGTAGTTGATTTGATTTTTTTTCTTCCTAAACTGGCGCATCCATGATGACAATTAATTTTTTTAGCCATGATTAAATGCGAAAAATAATTATGCGTTGCTGTACCAAACGAATTCTTAATCCTCCCATCCTTAGCTGCTTGATTTTTATTAACCCGTATGCGTAACTTGATAGCGTTTCAGGGTGTTAGTGTTCGTTTGTCGTTAGGTAGAAATTGATTTTTAAAGTATTTATTTTTAAAAAATTATTAAAAAAATATTTTTTATATTTTAAAAATTATTTTTTGTATCAACATAACATATAAATAAATATTTAATTTAAAATAAAAAAATATTTATTTTTTTAAAAAAAATATTTTTAAAATACTACTATACAAGACGGACGGTGGTCCTATACTTGTCAATTTTGAAAATCTTGTTGCGTTACAGTATTTGTAATCTATTTATTTTTTAAAAGAAAATCATTTAATGTTTTCTCTGTTTTGTTTTTTATATTCCGATCATATGTTAATATTAATATTAATAGATATCTATTATTTTAATATATTAAGATTAAGATTATTTTAAAAAAATAGAAATAAAATATTATTTATCTATATTTTCAAGTAAAAATATTTTGAATAATAATAATTATGATAATATCAAACAAACTCTTAACTTGTCGAGATATTTTTTACATTAATAATTAAAACCGGTGTATCAAACCTAACTTAAACATTTATAGCTTGAATCTTTAGCATTATTTCAAATACTGAATGATCATTTTGAAAAAAAACTCAAGTTAATAGAGTTAATTTATAAATTTTGTGATACTAGCTATAACACTAAGATAAATTTAAAATGAATATATATATATATATATATATATATATATATATATATATATAAAAACTAATCCCAAAATGAAATAGAAAAAATGAAATTTAGTTAATAAAATTGAAACGAGTACAATTCAAAACGAGATAAGATTTATTGTGAATAATTTTATTTTTAAAAAAATAGTACAATTTGAAGTGGATTGTTTTTATTTTTAAAATTGTATAAGATAGGACGACAATTCCAAGCATAACATGAAAAAATGACAACCTTTATGAAAACTGTGATCCAAACAGAATAATGTTTTTTTTTTTTTACATGGAACCTACAAAAACAAGTAGACAAATCACCAGGGTGTTGAAAAATTAGATGCATTAAGCGGAATTTCAGATCATATCTAAACATCTAATCGTAGAATCTTCAAGCATAATTGATAGATCGAAGTATTGTTCATGGAAAATACCTGTTGATGCGTGAACCGAGTCAGATATGGTGGTATCTAAAAGGATGAGAGCCCCACGTGTTGCTCCTCTATTTAGTCCACACGAGCCCGAATAGATCTCTTGCCTTCGACTGCTAGGACGAATGGACAAAAGGGAGCAATCAAAATTGCCTTGGTTGAAAAAAGGAAAAATGGTGGTCTCTCCTTGCACCACTCACGTTTTTTTTTTTTTTAGAGCAGCCAAGAAATAAAAAACTTGTGTCATTCAAAACTTCTTTCATTTCTTTTATTAGCCTTTTCCCCGTACGTTACATGGAAAGATTTTATTACCAAAACATGATTTTCTAAAAATCATTTATATATTCCATCTTCAATGATGGAGACGTTTTTTTTTTTCTTTTATGGCACATCAATATATAGAAAATGTCATTTCCTTTTCCAATGTACGGTTTTTAGAGCAATAAATAGAAATGAAGACTTTGTCCTTTTATCAAATAAAAGGTTGTATGAATAACTCCATAATTAATCATATCTAATATGAATAAATAATATTTATTTTATTTCAGAAATAAATAATATTCTTTATTATTAATAATATCTAATATGTATTAATAATTAACCATTTTTTTTTCGTTGATCTAGTCCGTAATCTCTAAGTGTGTGACCTCATAGGACCCAATTATAATAGCTATAGGTTTAACCCTATTAATCGTAGTTGGCTTCTAGCAAAGCACTACGACTCCTAAAATAATCAGATTAAATTATCTCCGTTAATTGTCCTATCCAAGTTTAGTCATTGCACATTAATTTAAAGGACACAATTCCTTCAATCTCCCACTTGTCCTTAAACAAGTGTGCAATATAAGATACCTTTGTCTCTTAATGTCTTATTTGATGATATGGTGACATTCATATCTATTATCAAATATGTTTCTTGAACTCTGAGTTTGAACTGTCAATTAAACGGATGATTTCAAATAATCCATCCGAGCATGGCCATGCATTTTCAGTTCTCGCTCTTCAAATGGCCGAGACACCATTCCTGTTCAATGCATCACAGTATGCACGAAGCAGGAGGACTTCTCCAGTCTTGTATGACTATGGCTCCCACTCAACTTTTGGCAATCCCAACTACTGCCTTTATAGCTCCCTTTTACGGAAAGCGTTTAACAGTGTCAAAGAGATACCAATCATCAAGTGAGACCACAACATACTCATGTCTGAGGAATCTACTAATCATGGTTTAATTTAAGACTCTAAAATCTCTTTTGGAGAGTCTTAAGGTGGGTCAGTCCTACATGTATCATCCATACACATATATGTAATTGACTAGACATCTCCATGTCCCTATAGCCCATGAAACCTAGTGCTATCAGTCAGCTTACAATATAGTAGCTTATAAAATCATCTATGTCCATTTGATGATTTCAAACTATAGACATTTAATAATTCAAAACTTCATTTCACTTAATGGGGTTTCATTCACCAGAACACTTAAGGTGATCCCATTTGTTAATAATGAATTATTTGGACATATTATTCAATATCGATCAAAACAATATATAAATAAGGATGAAATATCATATATCATAAAATCATCAAGTCAAACATAAAACTAGTGTCCAGCACTCATAAAATATAATGTAATATAAAATCAACACTCAAAGCCATTCTCCAATGTGCTTAAGACCCTTAGCCCTAGTGTGACTCTCATGCTTAGGCCTAGGCATAGGTTTGGTCAATGGATATGCAATGTTGTCATCAGTATGCACCTTACACATCCTAATGTCACCCATAGTGATGATGCGACGAATAAGGTGATACTTCCTCATAACGTGTCTGGATTTGGAGCTCGAACTCGGTTCCTTTGCCTGGGCTATGGCACCATTGTTGTCACAATAGATGTCGATAGGCACTGATATGCTAGGAACAACACCGAGTTCATCTAGGAACTTCCTTATCCAAACGGCCTCCTTTGCTGCTTCACTAGCAGCAATGTACTCAGCCTCTGTTGTAGAATCTGCTATTGTATCCTGCTTGGAGCTCTTCCAGCTCACAGCTCCTCCGTTAAGGATGAAGACATAACCAGATTGAGACTCAAAGCCATCTCGATCAGTCTGAAAGCTTGCATCAGTATAGCCTTGTACGATCAATTTTTCATCTCCCCCATATACTAAGAAATCATCCTTAGTCCTTCTTAAGTACTTCAGGATATTCTTAGCTGCACTCCAATGTGCTTCTCCAGGATTCGATTGGTATCTGCTACACATGCTCAAAGCATATGCAACATCCGGACGGGTACATACCATGGCATACATGATAGATCCTATAGCAGAAGCATATGGGACCTGTTTCATCTTCTCAAGCTCAACAGGTGTTTTAGGACACTGTTTCTTGCTGAGATATATACCATGTTGTATGGGTAAAAATCCCTTCTTGGAATCCTGCATCTTGAATCTATTAAGAATCTTATCAATATAAGTTCCTTGACTTAATCCAAGAAGCCTCTTAGATCTATCTCTATAGATCTTAATTCCAAGTATGTGCTCAACCTTTCCTAAGTCTTTCATAGAGAAACATTTCTTCAGCCATTCTTTTACGGACTCTAGCATCGGAATGTCATTCCTAATAAGTAGTATGTCATCTACATACAAGACTAAGAAGGCTACCTTACTCCCACTAAACTTCTTGTAAACACAAGGATCCTCTTCACATCTAATGAAATCAAATTCTTTGATCTTTTCATCAAATCGAAAGTTCCAACTCCTGGATGCTTGCTTAAGTCCATAAATGGACTTCTTAAGCTTGCATACCTTCCCAGCTTCATTTGGATCTTCAAAACCTTCATGTTGTGTCATATACACATCCTCTTCCAAAAAACCATTTAGAAAAGCGGTTTTGACATCCATTTGCCATATTTCATAGTCATAATATGCGGCAATAGCTAGGATTATCCTAATGGATCTAATCATGACAACTGGTGAAAATGTCTCGTCATAGTCTATACCATGAATCTGTCTAAAACCTTTGGCAACTAGTCTTGCCTTGTAAACAGATATATTTCCATCCGTGTCAGTTTTGAGTTTGAAAATCCATTTGCTTCCTATGGGTTTTACTCCATCTGGCAAATCTATCAAGTCCCATACTTGATTTTCAAACATCGAATCCATTTCGGACCTCATGGCCTCAAGCCATTTTTTGGAGTCTGGACCCGTCACTGCTTGCTTATAGGTAGAAGGCTCACTAAGTTCTAGCATAAGAACATCAAGGCTTTCATTCAAGATGAAATCATCATAACATCTTGGTTGTACCCTTGGCCTTTCCGATCTACGAGTGGGTTCAACTTGTTCAACAACTGGATCCGGAACATGATTCATAACTGTTTGTAGATCCTCTTGTTCCGGCTCTTGGATGATCTGAGGCCCTAGGCCTTCAAAGGTAATCATCTCATCATCGACATTATCCATGTCTTCTTGTTGTTGAGTTTGTTGCTCTTCATCATCTTGAACTATTTCAAGATGAATATTTCTCCCACTTGACTTGTTGGAAAAGAACTCTCTTTCCAAAAAGACACTATCCCTTGCAACAAACACCTTTTGCTGAGTTGGATTGTAGAAGTAATATCCGAAACTTCCTTTTGGATACCCTATAAAATAACATTTATCTGATTTTGGGGCAAGCTTCTCTGTTTGTAAACGTTTTACATAAGCTTCACATCCCCATATTTTCAGAAAAGACAACTTTGGAACCTTTCCAGTCCATATCTCATATGGGGTTTTGTCTACAGTTCTTGACGGAGTCCTGTTTAATGTAAGTACAGCGGTAGTGAGGGCATATCCCCAGAAGGATAACGGAAGATCGGCAAAACTCATCATTGATCGGACCATGTCTAACAGAGTCCTGTTTCTCCTTTCAGACACACCATTCAATTGTGGTGTTCCTGGGGTAGACAACTGTGTTACTATCCCACAGTTCTTCAAATGATGATCAAATTCATGGCTCAAGTATTCACCACCACGATCAGATCGAAGTGCTTTTATTTTCTTGCCACTTTGAGTCTCTACTTCATTTTGAAATTCTTTGAACTTTTCAAAAGACTCCGATTTATGTGACATAAGGTAAACATACCCATATCTACTCATGTCATCAGTAAATGTGATGAAGTATCTATAGCCACCTCTAGCTTCTGTGCTCATTGGCCCGCATACATCAGTATGTATTACGCCCAGTAGTTCAGTAGCCCTTTCAAACGTTCCTTTGAAAGGTGACCTTGTCATCTTGCCCATCAGACATGATTCACATGTATCAATGGATTCATAATCCATGTCTTTTAGAAGTCCATCTTTGTGGAGTTTCTTCATGCGATTCACACTAATGTGACCTAATCGACAATGCCATAGGTAGGCCTCACTCAAACTTTTTAACTTTTGCCTTTTGTTATTTATGTTATATAATTCTGATTTGAGATCTAATACAAAGATTCCATTACTCACTCGAGCAGTTGCATAGAAAATATCATTCTTAAAAATAGAAATACATCCATTTTTACTGCTAAATTCAAAATTTTCATGATCCAATACAGCATAGGAAATAAGGTTTTTAGTAATGCAAGGAACGTAATAACAATTATTCAGTTCTAATACTAAACCAGAAGGTAAAGATAAACTTAAATCTCCTACGGTGAGTGCAGCAACACTTGCTCCATTTCCAACGCACAGGTTTATCTCCCCTTTCCTTACTTGTCTCCTATTTCTTAGTCCCTGCACATATGAAGTAATGTGAGCACCACATGCAGTATCTAATACCCAAGTGGGACCATTATCTAATGTGAGAACATTGGTTGTCATAATCTCAATAACATAAATACCTGAAGTGGAACTCACAGTCCCGTTCCTCTTGTCTTCCAAGTACTTGGGATAGTTTCTTTTCCAGTGTCCTTTGGCTTTGCAGTAAAAACAATCATGATCAACAGCCACCTTTGGCTTTTCACCATCCTTGGGTTTGGCAACTTGCTTGCTTTTCCCTTGGTAATTGCTCTTACTTTTAGCCACCCTCTTAAATCCCTTCCCATTGTTGACATTCAGAACTTCCTTCTTCTTGTCACCAATTATATTGCCCTCGGCATTTTTAAGCATGCTATGAAGCTCATTCAGATCATGCTTCAGACCATTCATATGGTATTGCATTCTGAATGGTGCAAAACCATCATGCAAGGATCTAAGAACAATATCAGTGGCCAACTCTTGGTCATATGGGGTCCCCAGATTTTCCATCCTCTTGAAAAGCCCAGTCAGTTTAATCACATGAGGACTTACTGGTTTTCCCTTCACAAGATGGCTATCCAGTATAGCCTTGTGAGTCTCATATCGCTCTATCCTTGCCTGATCCTGAAACAACGTTTTTAGTTCAGTTATGATAGAATAAGCATCAGAATGCTCAAACCTCTTTTGCAAATCAGGCTCCATTGCAGCAAGCATGAGGCAAGTTACAGGTAATGCCTCAGACTTTACCCGAGTTGCTATTGCCTTTTCCTCATCTGATGAGGTATTGGTCACAGTAGGGACAGGGGTAGCTAGGATGTCCTCACGTCCCTCGGACCTGAGAATAATTCTCAGATTCCTTTCCCAATCAAGGAAGTTCGTTCCATTGAGCTTGTTTTTCTCAACAATTGAGCGTAGAGAGAATTTTAAATTATCGTTCGACATAATCTACAAAATATAAATGACATACAAATCAGTTTATGTTTGATATTGCAAATACTTATAATTAAACAATTTAAAATAAGTAAATGCACATTTTATTCAAGTTGTTATTGTCCCTTATGAATAAAATGATTCCAAGATCCCATCATAGACAAGCCCCAACGTGCTTTTGCACTGCCTTAGTTCTTGTGTATTCAAGGTAAGTAACAATTACTAATTATAACTTATTATAATTCTTGGTTGATGATCCACATCCAATGTAGGATTCATCCTCATGCCTCAAGATCCAAAACTTTGCCTTTTGGTCTCTTGTTGGGTACAACCGTATCAAGATTTATGAACCCCCGTATAGATTCACCCTCACGAGCCTAAGATTGAGGTAGGACACTCTCGCTTTTGCGAAACCCATCCAACCAAAACCATAAACTTCATGGGTTATGACACGGAAAGGCATTGCCCCAATTTTCTGTAGGAACTTAATTTTTTTTTTTAATTATTATCTTTTATTTATAAGTGAAAAACTGGCATAAATAAAGACAATGCAAACTAAATAAATAAAGCATAAAAAAAATATGCAATAAAAAAAATGATCCTAGTATGGCCCAAAAAAAAATAAAAATAAAGATCTAATCTTCTTTTGTCTTCATCCTTGTACCCTTCATGGATCTCCATCCTTGAACTTCATGGACTTTCTCTTCTTTGTATTACAAAATTATTTACAATAATCTAATTATTAAAATAAATTACAAAAATATAACGATACGCAGATCGTATTTCTGGGCCATACTAGTCACCTTATGCATGCAATATATCATAATATAAAACAAGCATAAAATAAAAAATAAAAAAAAATTCTTAATTTAAAATTAAATCCTTACATGGTATTAATCATTATTAATCATAAAATGCAATTATTAGATAAAATTGTATGAAAAATATATAAGTGGGATTTCCTAACTTTTAGGAAACAATAAAATAAACCATATAATATTGACTCCCTTGGTGTTTGTCTGAACATTTTAAAATTGGAGGAAACAAAACAATTTTGCTTTCTTTTTAATTAAAATCGTAAAGGCATTTTATTATTAAGGAGAGGAGATCAAAAGCAAAAGTCACGTACTATATGTTTTGTGTATCTCCCTCCTAAAAATTCCATATTATATTCATAAAATTCCATGGGCCAATCAAAATCTTCATTTTAATTTTACATTTTATCCATATAAAATTCACCACCAATTTAAATCAAGATCCGCATCAAATTAACAATTAATTCATTGATCCTATCAATTTATGCAAGATAGCTCTGATACCATTGTTGAAAAATTAGATGCATTAAGCGGAATTTCAGATCATATCTAAACATCTAATCGTAGAATCTTCAAGCATAATTGATAGATCGAAGTATTGTTCATGGAAAATACCTGTTGATGCGTGAACCGAGTCAGATATGGTGGTATCTAAAAGGATGAGAGCCCCACGTGTTGCTCCTCTATTTAGTCCACACGAGCCCGAATAGATCTCTTGCCTTCGACTGCTAGGACGAATGGACAAAAGGGAGCAATCAAAATTGCCTTGGTTGAAAAAAGGAAAAATGGTGGTCTCTCCTTGCACCACTCATGTTTTTTTTTTTTTTTAGAGCAGCCAAGAAATAAAAAACTTGTGTCATTCAAAACTTCTTTCATTTCTTTTATTAGCCTTTTCCCCGTACGTTACATGGAAAGATTTTATTACCAAAACATGATTTTCTAAAAATCATTTATATATTCCATCTTCAATGATGGAGACGTTTTTTTTTTCTTTTATGGCACATCAATATATAGAAAATGTCATTTCCTTTTCCAACGTACGGTTTTTAGAGCAATAAATAGAAATGAAGACTTTGTCCTTTTATCAAATAAAAGGCTGTATGAATAACTCCATAATTAATCATATCTAATATGAATAAATAATATTTATTTTATTTCAGAAATAAATAATATTCTTTATTATTAATAATATCTAATATGTATTAATAATTAACATTTTTTTTTCCGCTGATCTAGTACGTAATCTCTAAGTGTGTGACCTCATAGGACCCAATTATAATAGCTATAGGTTTAACCCTATTAATCGTAGTTGGCTTCTAGCAAAGCACTACAACTCCTAAAATAATCAGATTAAATTATCTCCGTTAATTGTCCTATCCAAGTTTAGTCATTGCACATTAATTTAAAGGACACAATTCCTTCACAGGGGTCATGAGTATGGGTTGTGGCGAGGTTCGAGCATGGGTACACCTAATCGGGCTATCCTAACAGTTGCTAGCGCTGATTGGATGAACTGGACGACGGCAGGATCCAATAAAATGCAACCGCGTCTCCTCCTTCCTCATGGAGTATTCGACACATGGACAATTTAGATCTCCCAATAGCACACGGGGCGTGATACATGAGATGGTAACGCAATCTCTGGATACTCGTGGGCCCCACACGGCTCTCAGTTCGGATGCTTGGGACACGTCAGAGCACGGACCACAGCGCACTGACATGTGCGAAAGCTTGTGGGGACCCCTTCTTGTACGTGGTAAGATGCTTTTTAGGCCAAGGCAGGCCTCGGTGGCAGAAGATACGTTCTTATTCTAAGATGGCGTGGCCTGTTTTTTGTCCGTTGGATTAAGTGCCTGCGTGGGCGCGTGATCCTGTAACTTCAGAACGGGACCCACGGTTTGATTTAAGAATGTTTTTCTTGTTTCTGATATTTTGTAATAGGGAGGCAGCGTGCAGTGCGTACACGTGGACAATTTGTGAGCCGACCTGTTAAAGTGATGAAGATTAGCAATTGGAAAAGAATGGGGGCAGTCAAGATGGAAATGGGGAGTTGCCATGGAGTCAATGCTGGCTGTAGTGCTCTCCGCGTATTAAAAGTTCGATCCCACTAGCAAATATCCCTGGACTACCCCATGTTATGTTTTTTTCTTTCTTGGTGATCACCTGTGAATTGATGACGGTAAAAAACAATAAAAGAATTATTAAATATTACTAGCACTTGTAATTTCTTGAAATTAGTAACAGTCTTTGTAATAAGAAAAAAATTTATAGTTTACTACGAATTACTGGTCTCAAAATATCTTCTGTTCAAATTAAAATTTCCCACCTTGCTAACACCTCTCTTTCTTTTCAATGAACCTACAAAAAGTAAAAAGAGACCTAATATTAAGAAAAAAAAGAAAAAAAAAGAAGAAGAAGAGAGAGGGACTTAATCGTGACTATATTCAATAATATAAGGATTAAAATATAATTTTTTGAAACCACCGAAATAATTAATTAATTTTGCTAAATTACAAGGACTATGTTCGAATTAACCCGAAGAGTGTTCCACTAAAACAATTTCATCGTCAATAGTGCCTTTCAATATTCACACGACCTACCACAACCCGCAAAATCGTATCTTAATGATGTCGTTATTATATTAGTCAAGATGCAGAGTATTTATAATATTATAAAAAACATTTCATAAAATACTTGGTTATTGAGATTCAAAAGTGATTTATCATGGGCTTTTTTCCTGCAAGCATGCCAAGAATTCAAACCTTCTTGAGTTTTTAAGAAATACCCTATTATAAAAAAAAATTGGTTAGAATAGCCATTTAATTTTATATCATGGTTGTTCGTTAATTTCGATCATATGGATGCTTCGTCTAAAATCTCAAACTATATACATGACGAGGTTATGTCCTGTAGGCTTATAAGTCAGCTAATATTTAAGATATTTGGCTAATTTTTTAATTATGATGATGGAATTTGTTTTTTTTTAATGGGATAGCTAGTGAATGATGTTTGATACCGGCAAAAAGTCCTTTTTTTTTTTAGTTTGAAGACTATTTAATTATTAAATTAATGTTATTTTAAAGGAAAAACTGCTGTGAAAGTTTATGCATTAATAAAATATTTTGTATTATCAAAATAAAATATTTGTGACTTCTCAAGGTAAAATATTTAGGACTCGTAATCTCATTAAAGAGCTAGAGATTCCTTTGGAGTTAGAAGAACACAAACATGGTATTGGCGGGTCGAGCACATCACTTGACTCATACACATTTGAGCTTAGTGTTTGGTTAAGTTCATAGATAATGAGAATCTCACAGAACTTATAGATGCATGGGCTCGACCTCTTGAGGAGCCAAAAAATAATGAGTTTATAATTTTGTCAAATTCATATTTGTTTTGAGTCCATGCATAAATATTTTTTAAAATTTAATTTTTTTTCGTACTTTTAAAACACACGAAAACATAGTGAATAAAAAAAACCCGAGTAAGAAAATATTGTACGGACAATACGCCATAGATGGCCTGCCTTCATCAAATTTGCAGGGGTGAAGCGGCAAAGGTACAGAGAAATGAGCTGCCCCCTTATTTACTTGCGTGATCAGCGACGCAAAAGAGCAAAGTGATACAGGGTCAGAGATTTGTACACGAGTGTATTAAATGTTTTTTTATTTAAAAATATATTGAAATAATATATTTTTTATTTTTTTTATTTTTATTTAACATAATCTCAGCAAAATAATATAAAAATATATAAAAAAACATTAAATTAAAAAAAAAACTCATAAAACGAAGTGTCAAAAAAAGATCGAAATCTATGCCACCTTAGTACTTTTCCTTTCCGATAATTGTTTAGTTTTTCTTTTCAATCAAAATATTATTAAAAAAATACATGAACATCACACGTATTTTCCTTAAAAATCAAAATTATAATTTATAACAAGTAAGCATATTTTGTATTTGCAATGATAGATTATAAAATATTTATTGTATTCAAACTATCATGAAAACATTATAAGGTTGACTTCAAAGAAGTCTTTATATTAGATTAACAATAATAATTAAAAAGTAACATTAAATTTATATGAAAATATTAAAAAATAATTGTAATCTTTTACATTGCTAGGAACTAAAATGTACTTATAAATAAAAGTAAAAAAATGTATTGTTTATGATTCATATTCATTTGAAAGATAATGAAATACTCAAAAATAAAAACCGTGAAGAATTTTAAAATATGTTTGACTAGATACAAATTTGAACTAGTTAGAACTAATTCTCATTACCATCAACTTCCACTAACCACTATAATCCTAAATCAAACCTGAACATTTAGCCTTAAAACTAGTTTTTTAAGCTAATAAAATAGCTGGAGCTTGAAGAAAATGACGATGGAAGAGATTATTCAAGTTCTGACATTCACGAGACAAAACATTGGCTGACAAAAATAAACTTTTATGGTCAAATAATTATAAACCCAAACTTAAGCAATTAATTATTCTACTGTAAAAAATAATCTTTAATGGTCCAGAAATTTATTCTAGAATAAATCCAAGCTCTTGTGAAGCCCAAAATTTTATTTTTCTTTTCCATCAATAACTAAATCCTTGGATTGCATGTTTATCAACAATTATTGACAAAACTCTTTAGGTGGTAAAGACATCGGGTAAACACCAATAGAAATACTCGTTCATAAATATTGACAGCGATGATAACACTAACATTCGAATAATAATATTATTAGTTAAATACCGGCAAAAAAAACCCGTATGAATTAAATGATTTTTTAATAATAAGATTAACAAGACAGGCAGGAAAAATAAAATAAAAAGGAGGAACGATGCAATATTTTTTCTTCACGTGTGTGATCTCAATCTTAGTATAATATAATACGAACACCGCTAGTTTATGAGAGGACAGAGACTACTTGTGAGAGCTTTGGTTCGTGTTGTAACAGCCTGTTGCCTGAACAACCAGGGCCAAATGAAACTAGTATGTACGGTACTGGAGCTTATTTTATTGTTATTTTTAATGGATATATTTTTGTTTTTGCTCATTAAAATGTCATAAAACTATTAATTCTAGGCAAAAAAAAAAAAAAAACTTTCTTCACATTACATTAATTAAAAAACTGGTAAATGTAACTTAACTTGCAGTGAAAAAAAATATGGATGGAGAAAAGTATTTTATAATTTAAAATAGCATAAGGAGTTTAAAAAATAAAATGGCACCAAATTCAACTGCTTACACAGATGGCAGCATATTAAAAAAAAAATTAAATAAAAAACATTTCTAGAAAATAAACCATTCAAGAAAAAAATATCAATCTTAATTTTAGATAATATTGCTATACAATATGCTATATTACACAACATGCTATATTATAAAATAACTATTTATTTTAGATTACGTTCTAAAAATAGAATATTATAGGAAATAAATTCATTCATAATGTCCTTCAAATATATTTTAGAGATATTTGATAGAAATAAAAAACTATATTGATTTTTTAAAATAACTTGAATTGTATTATTTTAAAATTTATTTTGAAAATACAATTAAATACTGAAAAGTAGTTCACGATACATTTAAATATAAAAAAACAATGAAATATTATTTTTCAAATCATTTTCTTTATAATTTTATTTTTCAAAAAGAATCCACCTTCGCTTACGCCAAGGAAGATGCACCATGTATTTTCCATGGTTTTTGACATTTTATATTGAATTTTAAAAATATTTTTAAATTATTAATTTTTTGTTATTTTTATATATTTTTATGTGATATCAAAAATATTTTTTAAAAAATAAAATGAAATTATTTTAATATATTTATAAATAAAAAATGTTTATAAAAATAAAATCAACCGTGACTTTTAAACAATCGGCATCCAAGTTCGCTTTGTCGGAAATTTTGACTGTTCTGGACAAAATATTTTTTTTTGCCTAATATTATTAAAAGACTGGTGAAAAGTTTTTTCTTTTTTTGAAAAGTGAAGCTCGTTTTCTTTCTTTCTTTTTCTCCTAGCCTTTTTTTTCTTCTTCTCTAGTCTCATATATATTTTTTAGCCTTTTTTTAAAAAAAATTCTAGTATATCATTATTAATCTCACAAATTATTATATTATCCGATTATTCTGAGTATATGTGATCTAAGCCTAGGCCAATCAATAATTTTAACATAATATATATAAATATATTAAAAGATTCATTGTAAAATTTCATTTCAATCTAATAGTTAAATTAAAAAATATGACTGATAATGTAAAATTATTTATTATTTTTAAAAATATTATTTGATCGAAATAAAATGTACGAAACAAACCAAAATTTAAATTGAAATAAAAATAATATTATTTTATCTTGTTTTTTAACCGGCATGAAATGTTTGACCATTTTAATCAAAGCCAAACAAAACAAACAACACTGATTCCAATATAGTTTAATTTTAAAATCAAATTTAACAATGAATCAATTCAATCAATTCAAGTTTACCCTTTTCTGTATTCATATTCATATTATTATTTTAATTTTACGTTTTTATTTTTTTCCGCCGATTGAAGTTTGAACGAGTTGTTTTCTTGACAGGTCATGTCAATTAGATAATGGTAGAATAACTTTAACACAATTTAATTTAAAATTTAGACTAAGAAATTGAATCCAATATTTTTTTTCTCAGTGTTAATTTTGATGCTTTTGTTAAAAAATTTTAGGACTGGCTCATCGCACTAAATTCATTAATATTTATGAAATATATGATTTTTATTACATTTATTTATTTTTATTTGAAAGTGCAGTGCGATTTCAAATAAAACCAAAACACTCATTTCACCTGGCTTTCCTCAACTGCCAATTAAATTGAAAATGAAAAAAGAAATCTATATCCAAACATCAAACCGACTGCATGCACATTACCTGATATTTTGATTTACAGGTGGTAAAGCACAGGCGAGCTAAAGGATGACATCAAATAAGAAGCTTCATCGATTAAATTAATTACCAAATCTTAGGAAAAGTTGAGAACAAATCCTATACGATTTATCATATTTATACATGTAGTTAAAATATGTGGGCCCCCCCACCCCCAATCAGGCCCGTCAATGGATGCCCAATCGTGGATTCAAAAGGTCTATTCAATAGAGTTAAATCTTTTCTTTCAGGGAAAAAAATTAAAAGGAAAGATTAGTTTATTTAAATAAGTTGAAAAAGACTACAGAGACCACGTAAGGCACATGACGGGTGGAATAGGTTGGACCCCCTAAATTAGAGAGACGCGTAGATCGAGTCATTTGCTAACACGTTTACGGCCGGAGGTGACGTTGGAAATAAATAATAAATTTAGCCAGCACAAATATCAATGGGCCAGCTCAACAACCACCATACCCCCATCGTATATACGGCTGTAGTAATACGCTTCCCTGACATATGACACGTGTCTGTGACGTGGATGTTGCCTTGGCGCTCCCTCTTTCTCCTCCCCTCCACCATCTCTCTCTCTCTCTCCGTCTAAAAAAAATTGAACCTGCATTTCCCCCTCTATTTTTTAAGAAAGATAGGGAAAAAAAATGCAGAGTCTGTGAAGTAAGTGATAGGTTTTCTAATTTAAGCTACTTCCTTCTTCGTGTAAAACTGAAGACAGAGTGAGCATTACTTCAAGTGTCTGGAGTTCACAGCTTGTTATCTGTAAAGATAAGGAAATTTATGATTTGAGAATTGGAAGGTATGTAGAGCCTGGACTTCTCTCCTTTTTTTCTTAAAATTCCGTGGTTGTTTAAAGATATTTTTATTTTATTTTATTAATGGTGTAATTTTTTGTTTGGCGAGTGAGAAAATGTGAGAAAGGCGAGGAAAATGAAAGTTTTGAGACATCTCAAAATGAGAAAAAATCAAAACTACCGCTAGCCGTTCCATTTCGAGCCTGAGAAGGAATAAAACATTGAATTGATTTTGTTTTGTTAATTGTAAATATTTTTGGAAGAACTTCCATTCCCTTTCTCAGCAACCGAACAGTGAATCAGTTTAGCAACTTTCTGGATCCCTCAATTTTCTTTGTTCAGGATCGAAACAGAGAGTTTGCTAATTATTCTTGTACTTTTAAAGTTTGCTTTCTTTCCTTTTGTTTTTCCAAATCTGCGAGAAAGAATCGAAATAGTTTATAACTTAAGCTGTCCTGATAAAATTATTAGGCAGAACTTGATCGTGCAGGTGTAGAAAGATGTTAGATTTCCAGCTAAACTTGTAGGGGTGTTTTAGTCCTAATCACGGATAATACCCCTGGTGAAGGATTCGGTGTTTGTGGCCGTCGCTTTCTTGCGATCCAATGGTAAGGTGGAAAGACGTTAATACCCTCGGATTTCATAAATTTTTCAACGAAGTTTAACTTTATCTGTTTCTTTTTTATTGAGGATGAAAATGTTTAAAAAAATAGATATTGAAATTCATGAAAGAAGTTCAGAAACACATCCTTAATGATGTTTATGGTGTACTCAGCTGTTGATTGTTAATGATCCGATGTATATCACTGTACAGAAGCCGGTGCTTGAATTTTTTTTCCAGAGTTTCATCAATAGATTACTCAGTTTCTTAAACAGTGTTTTATTTTCCCTTGTCTGAAAAAAGCTGAGGGAAACCTATCTTTCACTGTACCGGATTCTTACATAAAATTAGTTTTTATCGAGTGAAAATCAGTGGTGTCTTCCCCCCCTACAGAAAGCTGTTTCATATTTGGATAGCTGGTTTCTGACTTTTTGACAGACCTTGACCCTAGAAGTTGCGGGTCTTTAGTGAATCTAGAAATTGTGCAATGGCTCGATATGAATGATTGGATTTGTCATGATTCAATCTTTATCTTCTGTTATTCTTCTATAAGCTCATACTCTGCCTCCCACACCTTTGCCAACATTTCTCCTTTTGTTGCAGGTGAGATAGTTAAAGCAGTTTTTGCGTATCGTCTCCAAATTAAGCAAGGATTTTGTTTTTCGGTGTTTTACCATGGGAAACAATGAAGAGGGAAAGTCTTCTGCGTCAGATAAATCTTCTCCTGCCCAACAAGTAAGCTGAGAAGTATTTACATTTCAGTTGCGGATACCGATATCGTTCATATTCTTTTACCTTCTTTTTTTTTTAAAAAAAAAAAACTGACGGGAAAGAATTCTGCTACTTATTTGAGTGATCTTTTGCACTCGTAATTAGCAAAAATAATCTGTCCGGTTTCAGATGCGACACTTGAATTTGGAGCTCAATTGATTGCTTAAAATAGTTTTTTTTGGAATGTTTAGCAATAAGTTGAAAATCGTTCTCCGACTATGAAGTTTTGTTGTGTCTAGAAGTAACTAGTTGCCTCCTATTAATTACTCCTGAGATCTATTTTGAAGAAAAAAACAAACACAAACAAGAAAGAGAATTTCTATACCTAGAATATATCTTTTCCTATTTGTGTCTCTTTTTTTATGATGGCCTAACTACAGTAAGCTACTAGTTACTCTCATTTTGGAAAATCACTTATTAATGCTTTTTCATTTTTTCTCTCCAAGCTATCTAACATATGTTAACCATTAAATATAGACCACATGCAAGGAAAAAATACGGAATAAAAAGTGTAATGATATAAAAAAACAGTTTATCATGTCATCTATTATTTATGATTTATTTTATAAAATGTAACTATACTTGTAATATAAATATTTTAAATATAATATTAACGATAAAAAATCTTTGGTTTTTAGAGAACATTGAAAATAAATTTATTTTCTATGATATTCTAATTCTAAAACACAATTAATATGATTTAAATGTATAATTATTGTATAATATAACATGTTTTATATTTAAATGTATTTTCTAGCAATATTATCTATATTAAAGTATTATGTGCACTGATATATCAAATTAATATACTTTTATATCTCATATTAATATATTTTAGTATATTATTTTCTATATAATATTTTAGTAATTTTTTACAATGTTTTCAAACATGAGAAAGAAAAATACTTTTCACTAAACAAACAAGGCCTTAATTAGCTTGTTATGATTTACGTGCAAGTTTTTTTCCTGATTATAGGTCAATCCTTTTGTATTGGCAGGATCAGACCAACATTCATGTGTATCCTGATTGGGCAGCTATGCAGGTTATCTACTTAATGCTTGCATTTGTTTTCTGCCTTTTCATTTAGTGGTTTGCAGTCAAGATATCAGAGGCATATTCAGCTGGCCTTTTCTTTTTTTGTGACACTTTCAATTCAGTTGTGATACTAAGTGAATTTGTATCATCTCAAGGCATATTATGGCTCCCGGGTGGCTCTCCCACCATATTACAACTCGGCTGTGGCATCTGGCCATGCCCCTCATCCTTATATGTGGGGGCCGCCACAGGTATTGCTTAAACCTCTTGAAGGGCTGTATTTTTCTTTCAAGATTGCCAGCAGTTTTCTATTTCTTCTTGGCAGAATTAATTAAGTAAATTGAAGACTTGAGCACTGGTATAGACTTATAACTTTGAATTCTTCCAGCCTATGATGGCTCCTTATGGGGCACCATATGCAGCAATCTATTCACATGGAGGAGTGTATGCACATCCGGCTGTTCCAATTGTAAGTCTTCATTTTTTCAAAACTTGGCTGTTGATGTTATTCAAGAATTGTTACAATGCTTTCTAACTTTGAGAATGGCTGGATAAGTGATAAACAAAGTTTCAACAGAATACTCAAAGTTGTAGTGTAAATAATGGAGAGTTTATAACATGCTTATAGTTTCATTCTATTCAATTCCAGGGATCTCATCCCCATGGTCCTGGGGTTCTGTCATCTCCTGCTGTGAGTAAAGCCTACTCTTTGGAAATTTCCTTTTCTACCCTTACTGTTCTGATTCTGTGTATTCAATATAAATGAGTTAGAAATGCATCAGTTGGAAATACAGACTGATTTGCCTTCACTCTGTAAGCATATGTAATTCTTGTACAATTATGCAGGCTAATACCCCTTTGAGTGCAGAAACACCTCCAAAATCTTCAGGAAATACTGATCGGGGTTTAATAAAGAAGTTGAAAGGGTTTGATGGGCTTGCAATGTCAATAGGCAATGGTGATGCTGAGAGTGCAGAGGGTGGGAGTAGGCTACCTCAGAGGTTTGAGACTGGCACCAACTCAACCTCGTCCGAATTTTCTTTCAGCTTGGCTAATCCTTTCTTTTTTGTTTGGGTGACCAATTTGGTGATCTTTGAGAGATTTTCTTGACTGAATTTTTTTTTTTTTTGGCATGTGAAGCATGGAGACAGAAGGTTCCAGTGATGGAAGTGATGGGAATACAGCTAGGGTGAACCCTTTTATCTTTCATGAGTGTTTGCATGCTTTGAAATTTAATATGTTTCTGAATGTTAACTGTGATCTTTACCACTTCTTTTGTTAGGGAAAGAAACGGAGCCGTGAGGGAACACCAACTGTTGGTATGACCTCATCCTTTATTGAGAGTTTTGACCTAGAAACTCAATTTCTAGTAGCATTTGTTCTTTTCCTGTCGTGTTGCATCTGTCCACGTTGCAAGTTGTGAAATGACAAAGCCATTGTCGACAATGACCATAACAGTTTACCAAAAGAGCTCATATGCGAAGGGATGGTTATCAGATGAGAGGGGCGTGTTGTAGTGCACTTCACCATTCAATTTGGTAGTCAATCGAAGAATAACTTCTTTTTAGGTGAAATCTTGGATAAACAAGAACCACTCTTAGCCAGAAGAAACTGAAATAATGATATTTTATTTAAGAACGATCACTGTTGTTGGGGGCAATGGTTGATAAGCCTCACAGCAAGCTCTGATGAGGAAGCTTTCCGTGTAATTGAACAGTATGCATGCAAGGCAATGAATTCTAGGCTTCTAGAACAAAAGAAACTGTCCAGGGATGGAAATAGATGATGGACCATATATAGTTGATCCACATCCTGTCTTGAATATGATGTTTTAAGCTTCATTTATGCACGGTGTCCCAAAAAAAAAGGGCTTCATTTTTGTACTCAATCATCATATTTACAGGTGGAGATAAAAAAACAGAGACACATTGTAGCTCTCTTATTGGAGAGGTGAATCCATCCACTGACAAGGTTTTGGGTGCAGTTGTTGATCCTGGCATGACCACAGCATTGGAGCTCAGGAACCCTTCTAGTGTGAATGTTGCTAAGACAAATCCTGCTACTATTCCTCAACCTGGTGTTTTGCTGCCTTCTGAAGGCTGGGTACAGGTATAAAATATATGCTGTCAAAATGTCAGTAATTTGTCCCAACCATTTCTTCTGTGCCCCCCCAAACATGTTAATGTCAATAGTTTTTTCTTCTTTTTCTGAAAGTTTTTGTTTCTAATTAAAATAGTATATATTCCCTGTCTTGGGCATTTTCTTATGAATTCTGGTGGTGGGATCAGAATGAGCGTGAGCTGAAACGGGAGAGGAGGAAACAATCGAACAGAGAATCTGCTAGAAGGTCAAGATTAAGGAAGCAGGTAGAGTAGATTTGTAACTCCCCTCCCCCCAGACATCCTGCTTTCGCTTTAAGTCTCTCTTAGATTATTAATATATCGCTGAAATCATGCTTTGTATTTGACCCTCTAGGCTGAGGCTGAAGAACTCGCACAGAAAGTAGAAACGTTGACTACAGAGAACATGGCACTCAAATCAGAAATAGATCAATTTACAGAGAAATCACAGAAACTAAGGCTCGAAAATGCAGCATTAATGGTACACACTTTCAGCTTTTTGGCAATCCATTGGTCCAGGAGGTCGTTTATTTATTTAGTTGTTCGCTGGTATTTAATGATCTATGTTGTAACTTTTAAAGTGGTTCATTTAGCAGGAGAAACTCAAGAATGCGCGATTAGGACCTACTCAAGAAATGATTTTAAACAACATTGATGAGAAGCGAAACTCCAACCCTGGTGCCAAGCTACATCAACTCTTGGATGCAAGCCCCAGAGCTGATGCTGTAGCTGCTGGTTGATGAAACTGGTTTACTTGCAGTCCCTTGTCATATATTCCAAAGCAGCCATGTGATTTTGGTATAATTACCAGCCCAAAATTACGGTTAATAGTTTAGCAGTTGATATAATATCTGGATAGGATTGGCGCCGATCCTTGAGACTCTTAATTTTAACATGTTAAGGTAACTCTCTCATGGCAGAACTGATGCGTTTTATCAATATTCAGTGCTGGGATGGCCAATGAAAGGTAATGTACATTGAAGAGAACTAGAAACTCATTCGGGGAAGGTTTGGGAACTCCTAATTTATAAATACTTCTGTTTGTGATACGAGCTTGAGAAGAATACAAGACATGCTCTTGCTATTATTATCTGATGCACATTATGAATTATGATTGGAAATTGAGATGCCCTTTAAAATGCGCGTACACGTTAGGAAACCGATTGTCTTTTGCTGGGTTCTGGGCGTTTGATCATGTGAAGCTTCCTGTGGAACTTATCTTTGGAACTTAGCTAGAAAACAGATATGAGAAATTGAGCACTGTAATTATGTTTCAAGGCCGTTTCAAACAAGAGAAATTCAAATCAAAATATTTGGAGGATTAGATGTGTTCAAGATCACAATGTCATTTGGGCTAAAGCGCAAGAACATGTTCAGCCACCCCACGCTGCACGAACTAAGCTCGCACGACTCTATTTTTGTGGTGCTTCATTTCTTTCCTGGTTCAGCCCTGAAAATACTCGACCTAAATATCATGGTTTGATATTATATTAAAAAATTATTTTATCTAAAAATTTAAGTTAATAGGTGAAGTCGTGGAATATAATTTATATTATTCTCTAATAATTTTTTCATCCTCCACATCCTTTTTTTTTCTAACCGCAGGATTGTTCACAAATTGAACATTTCAAAGCAACAGATTCTGTGCATTTTCTCCGCATGCTTTCATACATTATTTTAAATGTAAACTTTAGAGCAATATTTATTTATAGTGGATGGATTAGTAGGATTGCACCCTTGCCTCGAAACTTTTGCTTGCGTACAAGAGGAGAGATATTAGCGCAGAGAAAAGATGAGATGATAAAAGGCTAGATAATAGGAGTCCTGTTCACCACAAGTGTCCCTATTAAGACGACAAATGACTACTGAAAGTATAAAATTACACTCGATAGAGTTTTTTAGTTCATACTGCCTTCCGTGATAACATGTTTTAAACATCATATTGCCTCGAGTTCCAGCTTCCAAGTCTTTGTTTTGGGAAGATATTATACCAGTTTAGAAATTATAGATGGAGTTACTTTTTAAAATATTTTTTTTTATATAAGTAAGTTAAAATGTTATTTTTTTATTTTTAAAAAAATATATTTTTGATATTAGCAAATGGAAATAATCCAAAAACATTAGAAAATTTAAAATAAAAAAACTAATTTTTTTAAATATATTTTTAAAACGCAGTGCTAAACATCCTTTATCTAAAATACACTTATTTGGGATTTTAAAAAGGATAAGATTGAGTTTCTAAACACACTAAGGTTAATATAAAACATTTATGCCATAAAATATATATCAATTTCCCCCTTTCCATCAACGCCGGATAGAAATTTGGAAGCTAGTGGAAACTAAAAATTATATATATATATTAACTATACTATAAAACGTGAGGCGTTTTTACTGTTCACAAATGCATTGTGCACACAGACACAGTGCACTATGGATTGCAATAATATTTTTTTTTCGTTTGGTGAACAGTGTAGGCACGATTTTAGCCCCCGAAAACGCCAAAATTGTGCACAGTACCGGGGGCTCTCTCGGTTTTTCCTCCATTTATTGCACAGTGTTAGCACGTTTTTAGCCCCCGAAAACGCCAAAATTGTGCACAGTAACGGGGGCTCTCTCGGTTTTTCACATTCTATATGCACAGTGTGAAGACGAAACAAGCCCCCGAAAACGACAAAATTGCGCACAGTGAACGGGGGCAGTGGCGTATTTTCCCTTCAGGTTTTTTCGTAAATGTCAGGAGGTTCAGGGGCTCCTTCGTAATTATCCTATTATTTTATTATTTCTTTCGGACGGCGTCTGGTGCGTCGACGCCCCGCGCCAGCAGCGTTCCACGAAAACGCGCCCTTTCGACGGCGCGTGTATGACCTTCCGGCGGTGAAAAATTCACTTTCGCCACTTCCAACGGTGCGCCTCCATGTCCTCTATCTTCCGTCGCGGCGTGTTTTGTCACTGGATGCTCCGTTAAGCGGAGGAGAAAGGTTTTGTGTCGGCTGTCCGTTTTCTCTCTCCTGCCGACGCGAAATCCGATCCAGTCCCTGATGTATGTATGAAGTTAATTTTGGTCCCTTATGTTTTGATTTCTGATTTCTTTTTCGTTCCTTGAATTTATTCGGTACAAATGTTTTAGTTTCTTTTAATTTCGTCCTCTACTTAAAATTAGTCATATATACAACTTTTCATTTCAGTCCCTCTTCTTCTAATTTTTTTATAGCATTAGACAGCAATTAAACTAATTATTTCATGATTTATTTTGGTCCTCGGATTTTTTTTTCTTTCAATTTTATCCTTCAATTGGAATTAATCATATATTTATTTTTCATTGTGGTCCTTATTCTTTTTAATTTGTTATTTTATATAGATTTATTTGTTTTTTTTTTATTCTTGGATAATATTTTATATTATTTCTTTGCAAATTAAATTAACTATTTATTTTTGTTATTTCATTATTACAAGTATTTTCACAATTTATATATATATTTTTTTCATGTAAATTTAATTATAAAATGAACTAATTTTAATACAATGTGTTCAATAATTCAAATTTCTTCTTGCTTTTTTTAATGACAATAATAATTTTATAGTGTTTATTTCATTGAAACCCATTAAATAAATTTATATTCATTTAAAATTTATATATCTTATACAAAACTTTCACTTCATAAAAATTATATACAGATTTATTATTTTGTCTAAAATTATGCTATGATAAAAAAATATATACATAATAAATATTTTTTTTACATTGAAAAAAATATGATTCTGCCTGCAACAATGTGCTGGTGCCACAGCTAAATGTTTTCTTTGATTTTTATTTGTTCTTTGGATTATATGATTTCTATAATTTTATTATTTGCGCAATAATAATGATAATTTTAGTGATTATTTTAATTTTTTTTTTTTTTAATAATTCCCTGAAATTTTTATTTATATCGGTTATCATTTTAAAAGTAATATTACTCTATTTTTCCATTTATTTATTTGCTTATTTGTTCTTTATATTATATAATTTTTATGATTTTATTATTTACGCAATAATAATGATAATTTTAGTTATTAGTTTTTTTATTTATTTATTTTTTTCATTATTAACACAACAACAACAACAATAATAATAATAATAATTTAATTATTTTTCTTACTTACTCTTTTGTTAATGTTTTTCAATTATTTGTTCCTCAGGATAATTTGATAATTTTTATTGTTTTAGCAGTGATAGCAATAATAGTTTTTATTTTTATATTATTCTTTTGTATGATCTTCTGTTGAAGTTTTTAGAATTTTTTTCCCTTCCATTTTTTCCCTTTCATTATTAACAAAAAAATAAAATAAATAATAATAATAATAATAATAATAATAATAATGATAGTAGTAATAATAATAATAATAATAGTAATAATAATAATAATAATAATAATAATAATAATAATAATAATAATAATAATAATAATAATAATAATAATAATAATAATTTAATATTTTTCCTTACTTACTCTATTGTTAATGTTTTTGAGGGTTTTTTTTCTTGGGATAATTTGATAACTTTGTTTGCTTTCACAGTGATAGCAACAATAGTTTTTGTTTTTGTTTTATTCTTTTGTTTTATGTTTTCTTGAAGTTCTTAGAATTTTTTTTTCTTCCATTTTTTTCCTTTCATTATTAAGACAAAAATAAAACAAATAAATAATAATAATAATAATAATAATAATAATAATAATAATAATTTAATTGTTTTTCTTGCTTACTCTTTTGTTAATGTTTTTGAGGGTTTTTTTCCATTAGAATAATTTGATAGTTTTTATTATGTTGACAGTGACGACAATGATAATTTTGGATTTTTATTGTATTTTTTTGTTTGATATTTTTTTTTTACAATTTTTTTAATCTTTCATTTATTTATTTAATCTTTCATGATGATGATAATAATAATAATAATAATAATAATAATAATAATAATAATTTAATCGTTTTTCTTGGTTTCTATTTTGTTCATGCTTTTTGATTTTTTTCCCTCGGTATAATTTTATAATTTTTTTTGTTTTGATAGTTACAACAACAATAATTTTAGATGTTAAGACTTCGATGTTGCTGTTGTTATAATATTTTAAATTAATATTGTTTCCTTTTCCCCTTTATTTTTTTTTATTATTTTTATTTCCTCTTTGTATTAAATGATTTTTATAATTTTACCATCTGCACAATAAGGATTTTAGTGATTAATTTTTTTTCTTATCAAAATATTTTGCTATTTTTTTTTTAATGTTAGTTCGCGCTCTTTTGTGGTCTTTTATGACGCAATGCCTACATTCTAAAAGATGTAATCTATGCTTCCGTAACAAACTCTACTTAAAATTTTATACATTTTATCTCCTAATTTATAACTTTTATTTTGTTATATCATATAAATTTATCATTATAAATTTAATTATGTTAAATTATATACACAAAAATACCCGCGGCAACGCGCGGGGGGATTTGGCTAGTATATATATAATTGCCGTGGGTTTTATATTGTACATTCACTGTGCATTGTGAGGTGATGCACTGTACACTAGATATTTGATTTGGTGTATCGCAAGTGCACGTCCACCCTTTTTTTTTCATTTTCCCTGTTGTGAATAGTGCATTAGCGGTTTCGCCCACCGAAAATGACAAAAACATGACACCAGGACGAGGGGCTGTTTCGTTTTTCCACATTTTGTGCACAGTGTATCGACAGAAACAACCCCCGAAAACAACAAAATAGTATACAATAAATGGGGGCAGGGACGTATTTTCCCTTCAGATTTTTTCTTGAATATCAGTAACATCAGGGGTGCATAGATAATTAACTAATATTTTATTATTTATTTAAGAGGAATTGCTGGTGCGTCGTACTGACATGCCATCGTCGTTCTAGGAGAACGCGCCTTTAAGACAACGTGTGCGACCTCTTCCAGAGGTCAAAATTTCACTTCCGCCGTTTCAGACGGTGCGCCTCCATGTCTTCTATCGTCCGGCGTGGCGCGTTTATGTAATAGAACTTCCAGTAAGCGCCGGATGATGGTTTTGTGTCGGTCATCAGTTTTCTCTCTCCTGCCGCCGCAAATTCGGGTCCGGTCCCTGATGTTTGGCAGAAGTTCATTTTCGTCCCTTATGTTTAAATTTTGGTTTTATTACTAATTTCTTTAATTGAAAATTTAATTATTTTCAATTGTGCCCTCCAATTAAAACTGATTATATAAGACATTTTTCATTTCAGTCCTTATTCTTTTTATTTTTTATTTATTTTTGGTTCCGTTTATTTTTTTCGTTATAGTTGTTTTGATTTCTTTTAATTTGTTCCTCCAATTAAAATTGATCATTTTGATAACTTTTTATTTCAGTCCCTCTTCTTCTAATTTTTTGATCTATTACACAATAATGATCATTATTTGTTTCTTTATTTATTTTGGTCCCAAGATTGCTTTTTTTTTTCTTTCAATTTGATCATTCAATTAGAATTAATTATATATTTTATTTTTCATTTTGGTCCTTATTCTTTTAATTTTTTTATTTTATACTAATTCATTTGGTTTTTTTTAAAAAAAAAAAATTGTTTGCTGATATTTATTTTTTATTTATATTCATGCATCTATACTTTTAGTTTTTGTCATTTTTTTATATTCAGGTTTTATTTTTAATCGGTTCAATCCTGAAATTTTAATTTATGTTGATAATCATTTTGAAAATTAATACTGCATACTTTTTTCCCTTTATTCTTTTTTTTTGTTTCCTGTTATTTTTATTTGTTATCTGGATTAGATAATTTTTATGATTTTACTTTTTGCGCAATCATAATGTTAATTTTAATGATTATTTTTCAATTGTGTTTTTTTATTAAAATTTTTTGCTTCTTTTTTAATGATTTTTCATGGAAATTTAATTGTTTTAACAATAATATGGATGATAATTTTAACTGTTATAGTAATGATAAGGACAATAACATAAGAATAGATTTACAATTTATATTTTTGTCCTTTTGTAAATAGAAAATTAACTACTCATTTTTTTATTGAATTATTGGAGGGTTTTTTATAATAATTTATATAGTTTTTTTTTTTAATTCTTAAGCAATGTTTATTTTTTTATTTGTATTTATACATCTATGCTTTTAGTTTTTGTTTTTTGGAATTTTTTTTTAAATCGGTTCAATCCTTAAATTTGAATTTATATTGATAATCATTTCAAAATTAATATTGCTTCCTTTTTCCCTTTATTCATGTTTTTTTCCTGTTATTTTGATTTGTTCTTTGGATTAAATGATTTTTAGGATTTTTCAAGGCAATTTAATTATTTTAATTATTTTGACAGTAATGTTGATAATAATTTTAATTGTTATAGTAATAATAATGACAATAACATAAGAATAGATTTTCAATTTATGTTTTATTTTTTTGTTGATAGAAAATTAACTATTTATTTTATACTGGTTATTTCATTGAAATCTACTAAGCAGATAAATTTATATCCATTTACAATTCATATATTTTATAGAAAACTTGCACTTCACAAAAATTCTATACAAATTTATTATGTTGTCTAAATTTATGTTATAATAAAAAAAATCACACATAATTAATATTTGGCCCTTATACTTTTAATAAAAAAAGTCACAAATAGTCTTTCATTTTTTCCCTTTCATTATTAACACAAATAATAATAATAATAATAATAATAATTTAATTGTTTCTCTTGCTTACTCTTTTGTTAATGTTTTTTAGGTTTTTTTTCTCATGATAATTTGATAATTTTTATTATTTTGACAGTAATAACAATGATGATTTTTATTTTTATTTTATTTTTTTATTTGATCTTTTTTTGTTTGTTTATTCTTTCATAATAATAATAATATTTTAATTTTTTTCTTGCTTGCCATTTGGTTTATGTTTTTTTTTCCTCGGTATGATTTGATAATTTTTATTGTTTTAATAACAATAGCAACAATAAATATTGTTCGCTTTTTCCCTTTATTTAATTTTTTTTTGTTGTTTTCTGTTATTTTTATTTGCTCTTTAGATTAGATGATTTTTATGATTTTACCATTTAAACAATAATAACAATAATTTTAATTATTAATTTTTTATTTTTTTCTTGTAAAAATATTGTGCTTTTTTTTTAATGATTTTTCAGGTCAATTTAATTATTTTAATTATTTTAACAATAATATTGATAATAATTTTAACTATTATAACAATGATAATGACAATAATGTGAGGATAGATTTTCAATTTATGTTTTCATTTTTTCATCGATAGAAGATTGACTATTTATATTTGTTATTTAATTATTGCATATTTTTATTTGATATTAATTCATTTAGTTTCTTTTTTAATTATTGGATAATATTTATTTTTATTCGTATCTATGCATATATTTAAATTAAATTATAAAATGAACTAATCTGTATGCAGTGACTTTAATAATTCAAATATCCAAATTTTCTTATTTTTTAATGATGATGATAAATTAATACTGGTTATTTCGTGAAAAAAATGCTAAACAGATAAATTTATACCGATTTAAACTTTATATATTTTATAAAAAACTTAAACTTCACAAGATTTTTGCACAAATTTATTATTTTAGCTAAATTTATAATACAATAAAAAAATATACATAATTAATATTTTTTATATTGAAAAAAATATGATACCACCTGTGACAAAGTGCAGGGCATTTCGCTAGTATATATATATATAGACAAGTTTGGCTGTTAAACCAATATTTTATCGCAATACTTTTTATCAATTTCATGGTCTTTTCTAATTTATTTTGTTCTTTTCTTTTTAGAAAAATAAAAAACGAAGAAGAGGAAGAAGGCATGGGCAGACCTCCGTCAAGCTTTGGTTGAAGTTTGGTCCACTCAAGTTTTTATGTTGTCTTTATTTTTTTTTTAAAAAAAGTTGTGGTTAGCATTAAATCTAAAATTAAAGTTTAAACACGCGCGGGCTCTGTTAAATTAATAAGCAATGATGTTAAATTTATCATAGCAAAATATTTTAAACAAGAAAAACTATTAAAAAAAATCCAGAGTTTATACATTTATAAAACTATAAGCATATAAAAACATAATTAATAGCAAACATGCTTTTAATATTCAAGTAATAGTAAAATACTAGCATGCATATTAGGTGTATATTTATCCAAACTAGCAATTGATATAGCACTTTATTTGTTGAAACACATTAAAAAATAAAGTGCTAAAATATAATAAAAATATATTTTTAATACTAAAAAAATAGCATGTATACCAACATAGATGAGATTTATTTTATTGATAATTTTACTGTATTATTTTTTTAGAGTTTACCTTTTATATGGTCTATCCTAGCCGCATAACTATGATCATGGATCTTGAAAGTTAGCATGAATTACTTTGATTTTTTTTTAATATTATCCTTCAACAATTCTCTTTTAAAAAATTAATCTTTATTCTTTTTTTCTTATTATTTTGTGTAGTTATCTAAATTTTATATCTATAATCACAAAGTTAAGCAAAGTAATCCTTATGTATTTTACTCATTTTTAAAAAAATAATTAATTTTATCATTTAATATTATATTAATACTGATGGTTATGCTTTTTTAATTCATCATTAACTTTTGATGGTTAGACTTGTAATTTCATTTGGTATGCTGTCATTAAAAAAAATAACACAAAATTAAATACATAACCTTTGTTACGATATCAAATATCTTAATATTAATTTATTCAATTAGTTGTGTATAAACATTTCAGTATTGAGATTTTTTTATACTGAGAATCATGACATTTACTTTTTTATTGAGAATTTTTTAGTTACCTATTTCCCGTTTCCAGAGATTTTCAAGGACTCCTTTACTGGGTTACTGACAACCGCACCACCTCATGTCATACTCCTTGCCAAATTTACTGGAGTGTATCAACAATTCAAAAATGATGGTGCAAGGAGTTCAATGTTTCTGGTTAAACCAAGCACTTCCAGCAACAAGAAGTGAAAATACAAACATGATGGTCACAATCTCTCCCAGTAAGCTACGACTTCAGCAAATTAACGATGTTGAGTTCATGTAAGAGATGGCAACTCCGGTATATGCAACAAATTTCTAGTGATGACTAAATAAGGTTGGGGCTTGGATATGAGCACTGATACCTGAAGAACAAAAACGCAGATATGGTAAGCCTGTCTGTTTTTTGTCAAGTTGCAAGCATATGATAGCATGTGGCCCAGAATTCTTACCTTTCCTATGAACTACAAGCCACGTCGATACTCTAGCTGTTTGGTATTTTCTAGCAAAACCTGCCAAAAGGTACACGATAAATAGTTCAGATATAATGAAAATGTGTAAGATGCGTGCCAATATAAATTTCATTAAGACACGGTTAAGATGCATAGGTCATTCAATCATATTCAAACTATCACTTACTTCACGAATGTAATTCGCTATTGCCTTGCAGCCTTCAACAGCAAGTTGCATAACATTTTCAAAGGTATCAATTGGCAGTTTAGCATCCATCTGCATAAAAAAAAACACCATAAATGAGGGGTCTAGCAGTAAAAGCTTTGCTAAAAGTAAGAATTCTAATTCCCACACTAGCAATGGAGTTGAAAGGCCGAGATCATGCTGAGTACAAATGATAGATTCTCACGTTACAAAAAATTGTATAGTTGTATTAGAAAAGAGAGTGATAGAAGTAGTATTGAGAAACATCTGAACTATGAGAGCAGATCACACTACGAGAGCAAGGGCTATTTGGTGTTTACTTTCATCTTACTTTTCCTTGTATCGCTGAAGAAGATTTAGAGGGATTGGAGGGTGACAAAAAGTGGCTAGAAGGAAAAGAAATGACACAGAAACTTTTGATAGAAATTTGCACACCGCAAATTCTTGTTGTCACAACTGAAGAGTAACTTCCATGATGAAAATCTCCACTCATAATTGTCCAGATCAAAACTTTCATGATTAAAATCACCATGCAAGAAACAAAGGGTTTTAAATTAACAGGGACAATTATATGAAATAGAGATTCACATAAAAACCTGAAGAAGTGTCACTTTGTCCAACTTGGGTAGGATTCCGACAGTGACATCAGGACCCCCTGCACTGTCTTCAACATAGTTTAAATCTGGGTTCAACAAAATGAAAGTTAGCTTCAATATGATAAAAATAAATTAGTGTAGAAAAAATGAAAACTGCACATTCAAATGAGACATGAAGAATTCACCAAGAAGAGGAGTGCTATTGAGGAATCCAGCACTGCAAGAAGTAACAAGATCACGCATGGGGATACCAGCATCTGCTAAGGCCAAAGTTGCAGCATTGATGCATGCAGATCTAGTTCCTGCAGACAGCATATGGCTTAATGAAGGACACAATTTTCATTAATGAGTATGGAAATTTATAGCAAGATAGTGAAGCATCTTGGATATTTTCAGTAGTGGTGCATTAATGAATACTGGGAGTAACAGGCTCCTCAAGCGTTGCTTAGCTTATTTAGAAAGCAGTGGATGTTTCTGATGTCCATGCCTCTAAGCACCAGCACAAGATTGATTAATTTGACTCATAATTTGTTTCGGCCATTTTGGATTTTGGGGAGTAAGAAGCAAAGATTTGAGAGAGATAGCAAATATATCCAAGTGTGTATTCTATTCCAATTGGAGACAAGGAGAAGAGGTCCAACTTGCTCCAATTTTCTTCTCTTGGCTCTCTTTAATGTTTCTTGTTTATTTAACCCTGTCCATGTTTCTTTTTCAGATACAGAAAAATAAAATATATGAAGTATAATTTCCTTCAAAGTTGTCAGTGTAACCGTCAACAATTCTGCGGGCATTATTATCATGGAATCATTACTAGCAGGTAGGTAACTTACAACGATAAAGACCTCCATTGGCTGAAAAACCAGCAACAATATTTGCAATTTATACATGATGGCTGGAAATTTAAGGATCTCTTCTTTTATATCTTGGAAAGAGAATGAGCAATACCTAATGTACTGATAAAATGAACAGAATCTGTACTTACACCCAGAGGTCAAGGAGCGCATAAATACAAAAAAGAATATAGCAAAGATCAATGAGTTTGAGCTGGGTATTCATTAATGATTTAGAGGTTACCTCCATCGGCTTGGAGAACTTGTACATATATATCAATCTGCAAAATATGAAAACAATTTACTTAAAAAGAAGAAGAAGAAGAAGAAGAAGAATCAGCATCCACTGGAGTTGGGGAAAGATCTCAGGCAACTGCAAAAGGACCTGAGAACGGGGCATTAGATGCGTTAATATGCATGCTTCCATTGTCTGACGAATAACCAACGAAATCTCTGTTGATCGCCTGCAAAGTTTTCATCAATAACAAATCAAAATACCCCAACAATGTTTATTGTAACATTGATTTGAAGTGCAGAATATATTGTGATTCTTGGAACGAGTCGAAAAATACTAGCCACGACTAAAACACATCACAAACATGAACCAGCAATTTGTACAACTTAAAATGGCATTATCACAGGCAATACTGGTACTTTACAATAACAGACAAAAAAAATCCAAAGAGCAGTGTCAGAAATAACAGAGATGTCAACTTCAAGTTATTTGGATTGCCCACTAGTAAATAGCTCAATAAAAATCTCATACAGCAACCAATTCTAAAATTCGGGGATAAAAAGCACAATCAACCAATACATTTTGAAAAATAAAATAAAATAGAGTACCTGTCACCCTTTGGTTTTCGCCTCCGATCTCCTGTACTGAAATTAGCCATGCTGTACTCACACCGCACCTGAAATACACATCATTAGACAGGCATTTTTATTAGTAAAAGAGTTGAACTAAATGCATTTGTGATAAAAGATTTCTACCAGTGCTTGGTCATTAATCTGTTGGCTTCTGTTTTGAACCTGTGAACAAAAAAATTAGAACTAAACATAACAAATAAGTAATGAAAAAAGGGGGATTAAAGATAATATAAAAGGAGCGGCAGCTACCTCTCTAGGTCCATAAACGGCAGCAATTACTTTAGTATTTCCCATCTCAAAAACAGCAGAGCTACAAAACAAATGATAGTTTTCTTTTTACTTCAATTCTTTTGTTTTGATTCTAAGAAACCAAGGTTATAAATATAAACGTACCCGTCTGCTTTGGCTACGGCACCAATTTGTGCTCTAAGTTGCCTCATCTGCAATAGGTAAAAGGGAAATAAAATAAGCAACGACGAAGAAACTGTGGAGCCAAACAAAGAGGTAGTGAAATGGATTGTACTTCCAAGGGGCGGCGACCGTCCAGACGAAGGCCTTCAGGGTTCACGAACTCCATGTTTGCCAGAAGCCAGCCGAGGGAAAGAGAATTGGAGGGGCAAGAGCTGCGTTCTGTATTGCCTAAATTCTAAACCTAGAAATTTGAATCGCGTGGTTTTTCACTGTTTCTGTATTCACTTTTCATCCTTTCACATATTGATGTGCAATTTTTTTTATTTTTTATTTTTATCCACATTTTTTTAGGTATTTTTATTTTAATTGCAAACCAGTTAATTTTATTTTTTTTTAAAAAAAAATAATAGGATTACAAAAAACACAATAAAAAATTGTAAGGCATGCATGACATGTCATGAGTTAATGTATAAATACATGTTGATACTCAAACATCAAAAATCACAAAAATTATTTAATTTTGATATTAAAAATTATCTTTATTATTTTTTAATTTCTGGTTAAGATAGGAGAGAGAGGTAGATGGATTTCAGTGATGGAAAGAGAAATGTGTTATTAAAATCGATTTAAATCACCAAAATAAACAAGTTTTTTTATACATTTAAAATTCTTGGAAAAAACAAATATAAGCTTAGATTGATTTTGCTTATGGACCAGCTGTGTTAGACCATTGATAGGTTTATCATATTTTCTAAAGTATTTTGTAAATATTTTGGATCAAAAATAAATTTTTTATTCATAAAGATTGAAGCTCTAATTTTTCTAAGCACCACAATGAATGAAATCCAAGCAAAATATTAGACAACGGGTCAACCGTCTCGCCAGGCTAGGTGTCGCTTGATTTTTTTTCTAAAAAACAAACAGGGCAAACAACATGTCATCCACACAGAATACAATGAGAAGAAAATTGAACTCGGTCAAATGTGCTCGTCTTTTCAAGCCCACACGCGGAACCTATCTAAATAAGCCGGACCCATGAGTGCCTAAACCTATTTTTTTCTTGTTTCTTTTTTAATTAATGTTTTTTTATGATTATATATAGATATGTAAAAGAAGATGTATTTAGAGATTAATACTCATTTCTCTTTTATTTTGTTTAGAGAATTTGTTTAGCGAATAACTTATTTAGATTAATAATCATTTGAATTCTAAATTATTAATGAATATGTGAGATTTAAATGACCAGGACATTTTAGTTTTAATTTTCATAGCCGAGAAAAGAATTTAATCTTAATCTAAGAAAATTAACTTGAAAGTATTTTCATTGTTTGAAAGCAACAAACTAGCTAGCGATTAAATTAATATATTTTTTTCATAATTATAACTCGAGTGGATATTTTTATATGGCAACTTGTTTGGTACGGTATTTTGTAATTGATCATAGCACGCAAGAGCTGACGGGAGTGAAATGATTTTTCAATTTCTTGCTTGCTTTAACCTAACAGTGGTTCCTTACGAAGGTAAACGTGATTTTGAATCTTGAATTGTATTTTTAGATGCTTGCAACATTAAATGGACTACCTTCTCTATTAAAATAAACAGAGCCAACTCTAGCTCCGTCATTGATTACATGTTTTCTAGATTACATTACATGCTCACATGAGGAACTATCCCTTTTTTTTAAAAAAAAAAAATTATATCCTCCATAATTAAAATTGTAATTTTGACGAGTTAATTTATAAAATTTAAGTTGATTTAATACGTTATTGTTTGGTAATTTATAGAAAAATTAATCTTAAATATTGTTTTTTTAACCAAACTATTTTCATTGTTAATTATTTGAGTTGTCCTTAGACATACCATGTTAACCAGGTCTTTTCAATATAGTTTTTTATATCAATTGAATTTTAAACTCATATTAAATAAGGAGAAGAGTTAAGAGGTTTTAATAAATGATTTACTCAACTTAGCATTTTTTTTTTTTGCTCTCCTCTTGCTTTTCATTTTGAGTTTCATCTTTCACCTTTTTAATTTGATGGATTATTATTATCATTATATTACTAATTGAAAAATAATCTTAAAAGAAAAAAAATTGTCGAACTCAACACAATCCGTGGCCAGGACTGCTGGTCTATTGTATTATGCCATGAAGTTTAAGTCAATTTAATATATTATTGTTTTAATATTAAATAAAAAAAATTATTTTGATTTTTTTAAATCCAAACAATGATTTTAACCAATCATTTATATTTTCTTTACTCATTATATTAATTAAATCATGTTAAGCCAACTCCGCGTGAGTTAATTTCAAACCCGAGCAAATATAAAAAGTCAAGATTAAAAAAAAAAAATCAACTTATTATATCTTGCTTGACAACCATACTTAATAATTTATTACAAATCAAATATTTTTTTCACTTTCACCTTTTCTATCACACCCATTTCGTGACCCAAGGTCAGTAAACTAATACAGTGTAAATCAGAAAGCTAGGCGTCTAATCCAAGCAAGCCAAAATAAAAACCACGAGCAACCACTTCAAATGCATGCTAGATGGAAAACAAATATAGCCAAGTTAAAGCAAATATGGCTTCCATGCCAGGTGGACTTTTTATCCGGCTCGGCTCGGCTCGGCTCGATGCTTCATCTAAAACAATCTAAGGCCCCGTTTGTTTGCTGGAAAGTGATTTTCTTTTGGAAAGTGAATTCCAGGGAAAATGAATTCCTGGAAAGTGAATTCCGATGTTTGGCAGTGTTATGGAAAATGAACTGGAAAACACTTTCCAGTGTTTGTTTATGTTATGGAAAATGATCTGGAAAATAATTTATTAATAAATTAATTTTTTTTCAAGTTTATTAAAATAATGAGGAACAAATCTTACAAATTAAAAAGTTGAATGAGAATGAAATTGAAAAAAAATATAATTTCATAAATTATCTCAAATAAAATAAATAATAATCAAAATAATAGAGATCAAATCTAAAAATTTAAAAAAAAATAAAAGGTGAATAAATTAAAATAATAATAATAAACATTTCATAAATTATTTCAAATAAAATAAGTAACAATAAAAAAAATGAGGACCAAATTTGATAGATAAAAAATTTCAATAAAAAAATGATAAGAAAAAAGCAAATAGCAATTATAAAAATAAGAACCAGAATTAATATAAAAATTAAATTTTAAGAGATGGAATTGAAAAATAAATATTCAAAACAAATTATATATAGCAATCAAAAGTTTGAGGATCAAATTTGATATAATCAACAAATAATGACATTTCTAAATTTTTCACAACTTCCAGAAAGTGTTTTCCGCCCAAATTTTCCGGAAAACACTTTCTTGAAAACCAAGCCAAATTCTTCTTTGACTGGAAAGTATTTTCCGTTGATCAACTTTCCAGAAAACAAACAAACACAAAAAAATTTAGAAAATAATTTCCCGGAAAATGAATTTCAAAAAACAAACAGGGCCTAAGATTTAAGGCCAATTAAAACCCAAACAAATAGTTCAAGCCCCTTTCTTAGAAAAGTCAAGGACCAAAGGAAAACAATTGTCTGCGTGTGTAATGCACGCACTATCATGTGATGGAAGCCGTCGCAATTAAGTGGCATGTGGGCCTTCCCTCAAACTTTGAAATCGTCTAGGCTGTGCCTTTCTTTCAGGGGTCTCGTGTCACTGGAAGAGTCTGGTTTAGCGTTGGCTACCCTTTCTTCCTTTCTTTTTCTCTTTTTTTTCTTTCCTTTCTTATTGTTTTTCGCACCTTACTTTATCTATATTAGAATAACATTTTTTTAAAAAAATATATTTTTAAAAAACTAGGACCTAAATTAAAAAATAGAGTTAGTCATCTTTTATGTTAAGTTTTCTTTTTCTATTGTGTTTTTTATATATAAAAAAAACTTAGCTCATTATTTGATATTAAATTAATTAAAAAATGAATTTTATGGCTTATTTTTATAGGGTTATATCTCTGTCTTATAGCTTCAGTCGGATTATTGATAGATTCGTCACGATTTATTTTGATCATTTTTTTAAAAAAACTTATCTTTCTTCATTTAATTATTATTTAACTGACTTCGTATTTTATTTTCAGCTTTTTTTTATATTGAATTATTTTGATCGTACAACATGTGTTATGAACTTGATAGATTAATCCAAGTTGTTTCCAGATGATTTTCTAATCATTTTTTTTCCAAGATTGTCCTTTAAAATTGATTTAATTATGAATAGAGCATGGTGTTTTTTTTATTTGTTTTCTAAAAAAAATATCACAATATTATATAATCTAGATCATATTTTTGGTAGGTTAACTTGGATTGATGTGGGTTTTTTAATTATTTTTTTGAATATTTTCCATGTTTCTGTCTTTTAAGATTCATGTATTCTCTTATATCTTAAAATTAATTAAAATTATATTTTATAAGTTATTTTATCAAATTTCATTTTATTTTAGTTTTTCTAACGAGCAACATCATTTAAATGTCTCTAGAATATTGGCGGGCATTGTATTGTGCATGCCATCATGTTCATTTTAAAAAATTTAATTTATTTACCATGATTGTCTATTTTTATACAGATTTAATAAACCCGGTTGAATCTATAATACAAACCACAAACTTTTTTTACTTCTAAAAAACATGTGTTAGATACCTGAATATTTTTATAATATTTTTTTTCTCCAACACGGTACAAGATACTGATTTAGAAGTTGTTTGGTATTGTGGTTGAAACGTCGTCTCAACCAAAAACAAGTTCACAAGCGTTTGGCAATAATAAAAAACAATTTAATTTGTTGTGGGACTCGCCACAATAATCGATAAAAACTATTTCTTTGAAGAAACAGAAAAATCATGTTTTTACCGTTTCTCAAACCGTTAATGCATAAGCAAAGACATAATTAAATAAACTGATTCCAAAATTCTCAAATAAACCCTCAAATCTATTATCTCTTTGCTTCAATTGATTATCATCCATGCTAATGATAACTATAGAGAAGAGAAGTAGAGGAAAAAAAATACCGTAAAGATCTTGCTACTAAAAAAAGTTTAGTACTGGAGAGAGGGAGATGGACAAGTTTTGAGGGGGGGGGGGTTCTGGAGAGAGGGAGATGAATAAGTTTTTTTTTAGGGGGGTTGGTTATGGAGAGAAGGAGATGGAGAAGAGAAGTTTCAAGAGAGGGGAGTGGCGGGGATGGAAAGGGAAGGGGCGTGAAAGGATTGTTATTTATTTATTATACTTTTTAATATTAAATTAATCTAAAAACTTAATTAAAATATAAATAAATATAATTTTTATCCCACAATTCTAATTTTATTTTAGATGATATTTTACTATATGTTATTTCTCGATCAAAAAGTCATGAATCATGGAGACCTTCACGTATGGATTTAGTTTGTGATGAAATTACAAATAGTTTGACGGGAGAATAAAAAGAAGTGTCCAATTCACTTAAATTATTCATTAAATTATGAAATTATGATTATTAATATAATATTTAAATAAGTATATATATATAAAAAAATATACGTGTATATGTTTATGCCCTTTAAAGTGATTTCACAAGTTGAAAACAATATGAAAAGTTTGGTAACCTAACACATGAAATTACTTTTCATTAATCTCAAACTCAACTATAATTTTAACCAGACACTTCAAATATTATTATTACCCGTGGCTAGAAATGTTTTTCATGAAATTGTCTCTTTAAAATCTCAACCGCAAAAACAATATTAAACACACCCCTAGTAAAAACTACAAAATGCATAGTGGGTCGACCACCAGGCCAGTTTTTAAAACCATGACAAAACGTCAAGAACCTTCCCGCCATGTCATCACGTGCATCGCTGCGCGTGTATATTGCTAGCTGAGTTCCTGCCATCGATACGGCAAAGCTTCAACAAGAGACAACACTCCCATCCCACTCTCTTCCTCTCTCGCTTTCCATATTAAGAGTGACTCTGTCCTCGTGATCCAATGTTCAAAATTCGACTTTCTTTCTCTAATTAATGATCTCATAAAAAAATTAATGTTTTTAGATCCCGATGCAGATCTCTCCATACCCCAGATTTTGAAATCTCAACGAGAAATCAACCTGATCAACATTACTTCTGTCATTTCTCTATCAAGGTAATTTTGCCTCTTTGCATGTCTACAGCTCGTCTTCAATTTTTTGCACATTTTCACTCTGATGAATCTTGTTTTAAAACTGGCACTGCTTCAGTTTCACGATGTATTGGTTAATTTATTTGAACTTTGAATTTAATTCCTACCCAGTCTTTCTTGCAGTTGGTAAATCGTTCTTTTGATTAATGGTCAATTTCTTGACAAACAGAAGAATCAAAATTCAACATTATAATTAATGGCAGACAAACCAGTGAAGCCAGTTCTCCCAAGACCACCAGGTTACAGAGACCCCGGTCACCCGGTAAAATCTGCCCCGAGACCGCTACCTTCAAAGACATTAGTGCCTCCTTCACTCCAGCCAAGGAAAAGACGGTCCAGACATTATTGTCGTCTATGCTTATGCTGCTCAATCATTCTCTTTATTATCGTCATTCTCCTTCTGGTAATCTCAGGTGGTCTATTTTACATCTGCTTCGATCCTAAACTCCCCGTTTTCCACCTCCAATCTTTTAAATTCCCCACTTTTAGAGTCACCAAGAAATCAGATGGCACGTACCTTACGGCCAAAATGGTTGCAAGACTTGAAGTTAGGAATCCTAATGAAAAAATTGTGTATCATTTCGGTGAGTCTGAGGTGGGAACTACAACGGGAGACGAAGAAGTTAACTTGGGATCGACGAGCTTGCCTAAGTTTACACAGGAAAAAGGGAATGCGACGAGCTTGAAAACTGTTACTAGTGTGAAAAGTGAGCTGGTTGAGGATCGAATTGGATCCGCGATTCTTAATCAATTCACGAAGAAGAAATTGAAGGTGAAGATGAATGTGAAAACGAGAGTTGGAATTAGTGTTGCAGGGATGAAGACAGGGTTGCTGGGGGTGGAAGTTTTGTGCGGTGGTGTAACGTTGAAGGAGACTGAAAGTGGTGAGATGCCAAGATGCGTCATGAAAATACTTAAATGGTAACACTTCTAGTTCATTCTTATTGATTTATTTATTCAATTTAAATTCGTTTGGTGAGTATTAATAGGATGGCACTATATTTGTTCTTTGTTTTTTAAATTGCTTAAACTCAATTTGTTTTAGACTGTACTAGATAATTGGTAACTTTGAACTTCAAGCATAAAATTCTCATGGAATCTGGGAAATGATGATGAACACTTTCGTGTGATGACACTTTGGAGCATGTTGCATCAAGAAAGGTCCAAATGTCAGGTCTTAGAGCTAGATGTTCTTCGTCTTCCTGTAAGGTCAGGATGTAGTCATGTTGCAAAACTGCAAGGTTATGTTTATCTCATTGCAAAGGATTTAGCCCTTGCCCATATCCACAGGTTAAGCTAGAAACAGGAATCTTTTCACTGGCTGGATACCATTGATCCTATCCATGTGTATAAATTGCATGATTTCTGATTTGGAAGCAGAGATTTCAAAAATGTGCCTGCAGCGACAGTTGTCCTCACCACAGCATTTTTGCTCTCTGAAGTTACTATTCTGGTTAATGAATTGACAATGCTGATTAAGATTGTTGCTTTGGGTGCAGGATCATCATCCGCTGACAAGTTATTGTGGGTGAAGGATTGATGGTGTAAATTGAAAAGACTGGTTGCTGAGGCAATTCATGATGGTAGACAAAAACATGTACCTAAACCTGATTCTGTGGCATTCTAGTTTTATATTATCCAATACTTACAGAGCACATATTCTTTACTTGGAAGAGGGTTGTGGTGGGAAGAAGTCGAAGATCAAAGAGCATCCTTCAACAGTCAAAGTGGGTCCACGTCTAGAGTTTGATTCCTTCTATGATGTAATAGGATACATAAAAATACATAAATGGGGATGAATTTAAATTATTTATTTTATTTTTGGGTGGTTGGACATGCTCAGCTTTCTATTTATATCCTATTCACTGTCTTTTTCCCTCCCTCCCTCTCTTTCTTTTGAAGAATCTGAATTCCCGGTGGAGCTGACAGGCTGCCATTCTTAAAGCTGGATTTTTTTTTGGAGGAAAAAAGAAAAACAAAGAAACATAATTGAAACCAGCGGAACGTGTGGGGGCTTTTTATATTTTTTAATTTCGAGGTCAGGTTAGGTCAGGAGTTAAAAATTAATTTGCATGGACAGCTTGCCTCGCTGATCAGGATAGCATGAGAGAGATATGAAACCCGTTAATCTGCTCAGTGGCATTTACTGAAATTTTATTTTTAGCTGGTGCACATGGAAATGGATTTAGCATGGGTCCGCGGGGATGTTTCTAATACGAATTTTTAGGTGTTATTTTAAAATATAATTATCATGAACGTGAATAATTTTTTGTTGTGTTTGGAATTTAAATAGGTTTGCCTTTTCACTCTTAAAATAGAAATTCTTTATTAATTTTTCCTTGCATAAATATATGCTGTTGTATGTTTTATTTAGAATACATTCGAATCCAATTGAATCAAAATCGCCCCTTTGGCAGACTGGTTTACAGCTGATTCTATGTATTATTTTTATGGATGTTAATTTTTATTTGATACATTGAATAAGTATATAATGAAGGTAATTTTCGTTTATTATAAAAATAAATACATCCATGATCTATATTTAATAACACTAACCGCATTCATTGGCTTGTTTGAGTAATAGTTGTCAGTTTCGTTTTGTTTTGACCAAAATATTTCATATCAGTTAAAAAAAAGAGATAAAACAATGTCATATATCTAGATTTAAATTTCAGTCTATTCTGGATTTTTTTACTAAATATCGGCCGAAATGCGCTAGTATTACTTTGGTTGTGTCATTTTTGCTATAGAAATAAAAATAATCTCCCGCCTTACTTGATTTTCTTGCTTTTCATATCCCGTTGCATGGATAAATTGTTGTCAATTTGTCACTGTGCTTTTCATCTCCCGTTGGACAAATGGTTGTCAATATATATATAGATAGATAGATAGATAGATAGATAAGAATCAAAATCAAAACATTGAAAATTATAAAAATATTCATTATAAAAAAATAAAATTGTTGTGACAAATTTGATTTGATAAAAAAAATTATGTTTAAGTTTTTTGCTTTTTAATTTTTTCATATATATAATTAATTAATTATATATAAACAGTACAGCCTCGAAATAGCTTGCTAAACACTCCAAAATCAAAATATTTTATACTAATAGAAAAAAATAAAATGCCAACTAAAACAAAACTAACAGCTATGGTATAAGCTAAGCAAGTACATAGTATATTCATAATTCATAGTTAGATAATATCTGTATAATTACAGTATATGAGACATGTATTAACTTCTATATGTTAAAAAATAAACGATAGCTTGATAAATTATTTGTAAATTATTAATTTATTGATTAAATATTATCATAATTAATTATAATTCTAAAAATATTAATTTACAGAGATTTAATTGACGAATTTTGTTCGCATCGTAAATTGCATGGTAGTGAATTAACATCATGACACCTCTTATGTGGATTTGAATATTAACATTCCAGTCATTTTGGTCCTCAAACTCTTTATGTTTTCATCAAAACCCTGTAATTTACACAAACAATAAATGTATCAATTATCATTTAAAACAATTAAATATAATAAAGTAGCTTAGCCAATAACCATTTGAGGCTAATCAACGTTTAAATGTTTTTTTATGGTTCATCCACATCTTGCAAGTGATGTGGGATTGTGAGGAACCCGTGTTAAAAATTCTAAGACAGGTGATCATCTTCCTGCCACTAGGTTGGGTCTTGACTATCGTGGGCTAACCCGTTTACGGGCCGGGCATTTTTCTCGAGTAACTTGGCTGGGTCATTTATTAAGGGCTTTGTCGTCGTGTCTCAGATGGCAAATCTTTCAGTTTCTTTTCTTTTTTCTTTTTTTTTTTGTTGGGGGGGGAGGGGGGATCTGGCTTCTTCCCTTGTGTTTCTCCTAACTTGGCAGTGAAATCGTGGATTTTTCTTCCTCTATATATTCTTTTGCTCTTAAAATAAAATCATGGCTTGATAATGAACTTCGAAATTGATGATTTTTTTTATTCATGGAATAGAAATTAAAAATTCAATCAAAGAAACGTGAATTAAGAAATTCATGATTTGGTCAGCCTAATAAAAAAGAGCATTTGAAATTATGATTTATAAGTCTTAAACCATCCCACTTAAAAGTTTAAGCTTATAAGTGAAATCTCAAAATATAATTTATATTATTCTCTAACATACCCCTTCAAATGAAAGTTTTTTGACCTTGAAATTTGCACAAGCCCACATTACCTTTATTTTTATCAAATAGTATGGGGTAATGAGATTTAAACTCGTGATCATTGGGTCAACAATGCTCTGATACCATATTAAAAAACCATCTCGTCTAAAAACTTAAATTTATAAGTGAGATTCTGGAATATAATTTATATTATTCTCCAATAATAAATAATTATAGCACTGCTGGATAATATTTTATCTCCCAATTAACTAAACCAAATATACCAAAACTTACTAATACATATAACTTACAACCAATTCGTTTATTATATCAAAATTTTAGTACTTTCAAAGATTTAAAATTTCAAAAGCAAATTTATAAATCAATAAAAAAATTATTTTGAATACAAGCATTAACGACACGTTTATATTCAATAAAATTGGATCATATTTTTCCCAATAATTAGGCATCAAATTCTAAATAAATATGTTTTAAAGGTGTCAATGTATAACCTTTAAAGATCGGATTCAAAGCGTACGATTACTCTAACCACAATAATAATGGTAAATGATTCATACTTTTAAATTTATATTCATATTCAACCCCTCATTGGATTCATAAAAACAAAACTTATATATAAAAACACACTTTTGAAATCATACATGCTTTTACAGACATTATTTTAAAATTATTTGTCATGTCTGATCCACCTAAATTAATAAATAATAAATATTCCAATAAAAAACAATCATTTAGCATATAAATATATATTTTTTAACTCGAAATAACTAACCATAAGAGATGAACAATCACTTGTTAGATTCCGAAATTCAATATTAGTCACAAAGACAGCCAAACATTCCTACCAACCTAATAATAACAATCACCATAATCACTAGTATCTAATGCAACATAGAGATTGTTTCTGATTCAAAACTTCAATTTACACTATTTAATGTTTTTTTTTTTTTTTTTGCAGAGATCTGATTATTGATCGCGAGACTTTTATCTTTGTTGTTTCTATGTAGTTCCTCCAGGGACAACCGAGTAGATCACAAATGTTCTCTTAAAAGCTCCGTACTTGTTTATTTATACCTTAGAGGGTTTTTTTAATATATATATATACATTTAATTTTAATATCTAATAATTTTAATAAACAAACGCCGTCGTGATTTACTATTCCAACCAGTACTACTGTTGTCTCGCACGAGACAGCAACAGTTATAGCCTAAGTTTAGTCTTCCATGGCATCATTCACGGACAAAACATGCTGAATCATAAATGTGATTTATTTATTCATGTATGCCTAGCAGGGTGTTTGCTTTAGTTGAGCTGAATTTAGGTAAGAGAGCATATTGTTTATTTATTTTTCAAGCTAATCAAGATTAAATTAAATTTTTATATAATTTAAATGATTTGTTTTATATATAAAAAAACCCTCAAAATCTAAATCCGAATTCTGAAAGTAAAAAAATAAAAAGAACTAAGAGACTATCAGTGTTTTTAATTGTTATTATCCGCAGGATGAGTATATTATAAATATCCCAACGATTTAAAAAAATCTGTAATTTGTGCGCGTGTGTGTATTATTTTTTAACCGTTGAAAGTTCAAATTGAACAGCTTTAAAAAGGACAGGGGGCACAGATGCAGACGAGGAGTTAAGTAAAGGTCACGTGAATGAAATGAATTAAATTAAAACGGTGACAGAAACAAATAAGAGAAGATGTTTCCTTGTCAACCTTGCTATTTAACGAATGCCTCGCTGTTGCTTGATCCCCAAGCCTTTAACTGCAACAACCTCCTCCTCCATGTCGCCACCTCAATTTCCTCTTTCACATGTAAATATTAATTTGTTTAATTCAAACCTATTAACAATATTTGTAATTAATTTCGAGGCTTGGTAATTAAAAAACATATAATCTATTCTTTGACTTTGGCTATCCCGATAATATTTGTGTTCTCAAACTAAAAAAAATAATCAACAGCACCAATCAATTTTGACCAGAATATTATGATGCTCGCCCTCGACAAATATTCAAATTATCTGGACGTAAATTTCTGCTCCCTTCCCTCTCATGACACAACTGCTTCGATTAATTATACATTGGACAATCAAATATCATATCATGTGTATATGTTTTTTTTTTTTTTTTTTTGGTGTTTGTGTGAAAGACAGAATGAATTTCATTGTTTAAACAATGGAGAAAAAAGAAAGGCTTCTTGCCTCGTAGATTGAAACCGATCGATACAGGACAATGTTCTTTATGATTAGAGAACATATTGTATTTTATCGATTTGTTTCTCTGTTTGGTACTGTGTTTGTGATTTAAAATTGTTTTTTTTATTTTATAAAAAAATTGTTTTAAATTAAAATATTTTGATGTATTTATATCATTTTTATTTGTTAATATGAAAAATAATTTTTTTAAATAAAAAATATCATTTTAATGCGTTTCTGAACGAAAAATATTTTTAAAAATAATTCAATCACTTTCCTAAATAGATATTACTAGTTTGAAGGCCCGCACTTCGTTGCGGGCGGAGCAAATTTTTTTTACAATTGTTCATATTAAAATATAATATTTTTATATGTAAGTTTGATATAATAAAACAAATCAAAATACCTTATTATAACAATAATAACATCGAAGTGTTAACTTCTAAAATTATCATCATTATTATTGTCAAAACAATAACAATTATTAAACTACCTCGAGAGGAATAAAAACAAAAACTCAAATTATTATTATTATTATTATTATTATTATTATTCTTAATATTAATATTATTATTGCGTTAATAAAAAAACAAAATTAAATCAAAGATTAAAAGAAGTCTAAAAACATTAACAAAAGAACAAATAAAAAAATAATAAAAAAAATAAAAAAAATAAAAATTATTACTCGAAAAAAAATCATTTCAGTTGAAAATTAAAAAAATTAACCGCACTATGTTGCGGGTTGAACAAACAAATTTTATGATTGTTGGGATTAAAGAAATTAATAGGATTTGTTGGTCTAAAATTAAAATTTAATATATATACAAAATATAATATAATAAAACAAATTACCACGTCCTATTATAAAAATAGCAAAATCAAAGTCTTAACATCTAAAATTATTATTGCTATTACTGCCAAAACGATTAGAATTATCAAATTATCCTGAGAGAAAAAAATTCAAAAATATTAACAAAAGAGTAAGCAAGAAAAATAATGAAATTTATTATTATTATTATTACTGTGTTGATAATGAATAAAAAACCAGAAAAAAATGAAAGAAAAAAAATCCTAATAACTATAACAAAAGACCAGATAAAAAAATAAAATCAAAATTATCAGGAAAAAAAAATTAATCTAACTTGAAAATAAAAAAAAAACCAATAAAAACCTAACAGAAAGTGCAAAGAAAAAAAATATAATAGATGACAAAAAAAAATAAAAAATTATTAGATCAAAAAAATTATTTAATTTGAAATTTTTTAAAAATATATGTTCTCCATTGCAGGCTAAGCAAATAATTTTTATAGGATTTGCTGAATCAAAATTAAAATATAATATTTATATATGTGAAATTTAATATAATAAAATAGCTCAATACACCCTATTATAACAATAGCAAAATCAAAGTTTTAAAATCTAAAATTATCATTGCTCTTATTATTAAAACAATTAAAATTATCAAATTATCTTGAAAAAAAATACTCAAAAACATTAACAAAAGAGTAAGTAAGAGAAACAATTAAATTATTATTATTATTATTATTATTATTATTATTATTATTATTATTATTATTATTATGTTAATAATAAAAGAAATAAAAATAAATGAAAGACTAAAAAAATCATAGAAACTTCAACAAAAGATCAAACAAAAAAATAAAATGAAAATGAAAATTATCATTGGTATTACTGTTAAAAGAAAATTTTTTTATCAAATTATCTCGAGATGAAAAAAATTTAAAAAACATTAACAAAAGAGTGAGCAAGAAAAAAAAATTATTATTATTATTATGTTAATAATGAAAAAAATAAAATACTAAAAAAACCATAAAAATAATTGTTCAAAAAACCATAAAAATCATTGTTCGAAAAACCATAAAAAAAAAGAACTGTTCAAAAAACCTAAAAATCATCATTGGTATTACTGTTAAAAGAAAATTTTTTTATCAAATTATCCCGAGATGAAAAAAATTTAAAAAACATTAACAAAAGAGTGAGCAAGAAAAAAAAAATATTAACTTATTATTATTATTATTATTATTATGTTAATAATGAAAAAAATAAAATATTAAAAAAATCATAAAAATCACTGTTCAAAAAACCATAAAAATCACTGTTCAAAAAACCAAAAAAAAAAAAAGACACTGCTCAAAAAAATCTAAAAATCACTGTTCAAATAAATAAATAAATAAAATGAAAAAAAAAACAAAGAAAAAAAAAACACTATTAAAGTCCACGGTGTTTTCACTCACAATATACAGTGAATTCCTAAAAAAAGTCTAAAAACATTAACAAAAGAGCAAATAAAAAAATAAAAGATAAAACAAAAATAAAAATTATTACCTGAAAAAAGTCAGTTCACTTGAAAATAATAAAAATTATCAAACTATACCGAGAAAAAAAACATCATCATGATTATTATTATTATAAAAGAATAAATAAATAAGTGAAAGATTAAAAAAATCGTAAAAACTTCAACAAAGGATCACATAAAAAAATAAAATAAAAATAAAAATTATTATTGTTATTACCGTCAAAACAATAAAAATTATCAAATTATCATTGAAAAAACCTAAAAAATATCAACAAAGGAGTAAGCTAGAAAAATAATTAAATTATTATTATTATTTTTTGTGTTAATAATGAAAGGAAAAAAAATGAAAGACTTAAAAAATCCTAAAAATTTCAACAAAACATAAAAAAAAAATAAAAATAAAAAATTATAATTGTTATAACTGTTAAAAGAAAAAAAATTTATCAAATTATCCGGAGATGAAAAAAATATAAAAAACATTAACAAAAGAGTGAGCAAAAAAAAAATTAAATTATTATTATTATTATTATGTTAATAATAAAAAACAATAAAATACAAAAAAAACCCATAAAAATCACTGTTCAAAAAATCATAAAAATCATGGTTCAAAAAATCAAAAAAAAAATATTGTTCAAAAAATCTAAAAACAATTGTTAAAAAAAAAGGAAAAAAAAAGATTAAAAAAAAAACTGTTAAAAAAAAATAAAAAAACGAAAAAAAAGAAAAAAAATACTGTTAAAAATAATAATAATAAAAAAATTCACTGTTAAAAAAAAAAAAAAAAAAAAAAAACACTGTTGAAATCCACAGTGTTTTCACTCAGGAGCTACAGTGAAACAGTGAGCTCTTTTAGTTATATTTATAAAATGCCAAACACGTTGGTAATATATATATATATCCACTGATTAAATGCTTGAGTTATTGTTTATTAATGTATTTTATTAATATCATTTTTTTTTACAATAGAGTTGTTTTTGGACCAACTTATTACGTAAATTAAAACTATATATCGTCTCAAACAATTTTAAAAGTATTGATTTGATGTTCTTAAAAGAATTTAATAAATTATTAATTTTGTTAAAAATTGATAACCTAGAAAATTAAGAAAAAAGTTAGTCTATTAGCCCCGAAGTTCCACTATTATTTGTTACATGCGAGGATGTGTCCTCCCACTGATTCAGTGCCAAGAGCCCAAGAGTTTATTATGATCACAAGCTGCAAGGTTCAATGATTGTCAGTGTCCTTTTACATTTTTCTCAAGGTTAAATATTTGTTTTTTTTAGTGCGTGGAGTGCAGGGGTTACCCATTTCGAGACTCAAAATTCAGGATGTAATAAAAAACATGATCAAGGTCTGGACAAATTCCTCGATTATTAAAAAAAAATCGACAATCTATACTACTACTACTACTATTATTATATTTGAGAATGTTGTTGTATTGATTTAAATATTCTGAAAATATAAAAAAATAAAAAGAAAGAAGGAAATAGAAAAATATTCTCCAGATGGAAAATAAATTAACAGAACATATCAGAATCTCGTTTATAATCCTAGTCACATTCATAGTGAAAATTGAAAAAACCATACAGTGTCGTAAAAAAGATGAAGAACATAAAAAAATCAACAGCTAGTGTAGTTAAAGGAACTAACACTGTAAAAATAATAATAAATCAATTAATTTAATCATTTTTAGACATGTTTGTAAAGATGTTATTTTTTAAAATATATTTTTGTTTAGAAATATATTAAAATAACATCATTTATTTTTAAAATTTAATTGTAATATCAGCATATAAAAATATTTAAAATAAAATAAAACTATTTAAAAAGAAATCTCAGAGAATTTCAAAAGTAACAAGACGAGACCTGACTTAAAAAATATAAAAAAAGGAAGATGCGTATTGACTTTCTTACAAATCCCCCAAAGGTAGTCAATGCAAGTGGGAACTTGACATAATATTCGATGGACAGACATCCACTGAAGATCCTCCCAAAAACACATATAAAAATCGATACAACGACCATAATAGCAAATGAATAAGTTCAATAATCAATTACGTAAATTGCTACAAATAAATATTAGATGCTTGATTGACAAGCAAAATTGTCTTGGAGAAATAAAACTCCTTGACCTTAATTAACTCGACAGTCATAAAGATCCCAACTGACATGTCTGTGACCCAGCACTTGATTTCACCAACGTTGGCGACAGATCTGGTCTCTCTCAAATCTCAAGCCACGTGGCTTCAATTCAAAGCCAGAATACTAACCTTACACTGACTGTCACATATTAGCCTCACCCTCCCTTATCAAAATTCAAAAAGGCTGATAATTGAGCAACTGTCATCCGCTCAGGTAAGCATTAATACCCCCCTGTCTGTTTGAACGATACGAAATGCGTTAGCGCGTGACTAACTTGGAGAACAAGTTCAATTGGGTGACTCCGTTTCTCATACATCTCATTAACCAGGCCAACCAGTTTGCCACGTGTAAGCAACCCAAGATTTATTTTTTTTAAATGCGGCGAGTCGTGAGGGATTGCCCTCATTCTAATCTCCTCTTAGGTATATATCTGAAACCATTTTTTTTTATTTTAAATAGCCGATTAAATTATAAATCTAATTGAGATTTAATTTCACAGTTTCACACTCACTAAACCATAGGAAAAAACACTGCACGTCAAAAACTGCGATTCACAAGGCTCTTGACATTTTGACTCTTCCTGCAACTGAAACTCTCTCTGATATCTCCTCAGTTCTCATCGTCAGTGCTTCATTTGCCTTCTCTCTCTCTCTGCCTTTTGCCTGTACTCTTTAATTCTCAGAACAGTTATATCTTCAAGTGTTTATAAACCCCCCTGATATTTCCTATTTCTAACGTTTCTTGTAATAAATTTCTCTTTAAACCCTATGTTTTCACCCAAAAACCAAACCCATAAGAGACTTGATCACATCAAAAGAATGGATCGCTTTTCTACCAAATACACAGAGCATAAAACCGTGACCAACAAGCTGGTGAGATGGGAGGACTCAAAAGCCACAAGAATTGTAAGGATTTCAGTAACTGATGGGAATGCGACGGACTCGTCTGGAGATGAAAATGAGGAACCCAAGATCCAACATCCAAGAATTATAAAGCATATCAACGAGATAAGAATGACAAATTGCAGCGACAGAGCAGCAAGGGATGCGGCAAAATCATCAAGACAACAGGTTGTGAAAAAAAACTCAAGGGATCAGTATTATTATCCAGAAGGGAAAAGGTATCGTGGTGTGAGGCAAAGGCCATGGGGGAGATGGGCAGCAGAGATCAGAGACCCTTATAGGAGAATCCGGGTATGGCTAGGGACTTATGATACAGCAGAGGAGGCAGCCATGGTTTATGACGAGGCTGCTATTCGTATTAAAGGACCTGATGCGCAAACCAATTTCGCAAAAACTCCAGTGAGCAAACAACATACCCCGGATGTTGATATTAATGCTAACATTTCTGGGTATGATTCTGGTAAAGAGTCTCACAATAGTCTATGTTCTCCAACTTCTGTGCTTAGATTTCAATCTACCGAGGAACCGGGTCCAGAGTCACACGCTACTGTTGATGCTGCTGTTCAGAGTGATTGTTTCTGGAGACAGAAAAAAGAGGTGGTTCAAGAAGAAATATTGAAGGGTGATGATGATGAGTGCTTGGTAATGGATCCTCTGTGTTTGAAGGAGTATTGGGATTTTGAAAGTCCTGCGCCGATTTTTTTTGAGGAGTGTAGTGTACCGGATACTGTTTTGAGAGAAGATTATGCTGACATGCCGGTGCATTTAGATTGTGATTTTGGCTCCTGTTTATGGGATGTTGACAAGTATTTTGAGGCATAATTCAAGGATCATAAAAACCTTAATCACTCTTTATTTGGGTTTTTAAGGTTAAGCTATCTACATGATGATATGGTAAATCCCGAGGGGAGTTTTGGACTAGTACTGTTTAACTTACGTTGTTTTCAATTTTAGCTATAGCGGTCATGTCTTAAGATTGTGAGGTTTAGCTTACAGTTTGCAAATATATGTAAATTCTTCCCTCTTTCTTCGTGTTTTTAAGATTTTCAATCTCTGAAGTATTTCTTTATGGTGAGTGTTCGTTTGCGAAGACTGCAGGCAAGATTATGAACAGGGATCGGGTGTTTAAATTCCGGCTGTTTTATCCCACATTTTGTCATTTTGTGCATGTTTTAATATTATGGGTTCGGGGGGAGAGATATTTTGACTTGTTGGACATGAAAAAGCCTACAAGGTGTCTAAAGTGGTCTTCATGTTCGACGGTTGGCCACCTTGGACTCTCGAGAGCCACCCGCTCCCTCTTCGTTTTGTTAGCCATTCCTTGGCAGTAATAACAAGTCCAAATTCCCGCCTATAATCCTACTTTGCCTTTCCTGGTGTCTAGTGGACAGTGTTCCAGAAATATCCTGCATCAATTTGAGGTATCTGGGGCCTATGCTGTGTAACGTCCCCAACAATACAATCCACCATGTTTATTTACTGATTTATAAACAGTTCTTGGAAAAAAATGTGATTGTCCAGCTGAGGATGCCAGCTACTCGCATTAGAATATTGTAGTGGTTTCATGCAAGACTCTTAATCTGTTTATATCTTTTGAATTAACCTATATATTTTGATAATAATTAAAAAACAAAACAAACAAAAATAGATTTCATCTCGCGTATAATTCTAACTAGTTTTGTATATTCAGTGTGTGTGTGTGTCTCTCTCTCTCTCTCTCTATATATATATATATTCTAACTAGTTTTATATATTTTTTCTTTTATAAAAAAATTATTTTATTTATGATGTCAATCATATATGCTATGAAAAAAAAAGATTAACCATAATTGATCTGGATAGATTAGATATGTTCTTGTTTTCATGTTTTTTTAATATATTATCTTGAATAATTTTATTAAATTAAATTATATTTTTATTAGTTATCTAAGTTGTTTTTGGATTTATAGGGTTGATGTGGTCATATAATTTAACTTTTTTTTATTTGTATTTAAAATTTGAATGATATATTTTCAAGTTAATTTAAATTTAAATTACGTTAATTAAATTAAGATATATGTATGTATGAAGAATACAATCAAAACATTCCATCATTTCACAGCCAACCGAATGGAATTCACCACTCGAGGGTTTAAAATCTGACCACAATTCTACCCCCCACCCAAAAAAAATCTAACTACGAAGTCTGTACTTTGAATTCAAGATACAGAATCCTGGCTCTTACTTCTATGACTCGAGTCCACTGAAACTACACACTGGTCAATTGTGATCCCGGGACAAGAACCATCGACAAACTATCTTCTATCCTGACGGGAGGGAGCTTTGCTCTGTCCGAGGCACCAATGGAACCATGAATTCTTTCCACAAAACTCGTCCGAAAGGAAGGGTCTAGATGCCTAAAGTAAGTAGACCATTAGCCTTTCTAGAAATTCCAAGACATGCCTCCTCCAACTTGGTTTAATTTTACGTTGATCACGACCTGGCGTGCTTCAACCTCGTTTTTTACTGTGATATATTGTTTTTTTACGTCTTTTCTTTAAAATATATTTTCCCATTCGTACATCAAAATAATAACAGAATATTAATTTAAAACATCAATAACTTTGAAAAAACACCTCCAGCCACACCCAAAATAAAGTTTTTTTACCGTACACCACTGGTCAAAGACTGGAAAAAGTTTTTGGGAGGTAACTTGGCATTGCAGGATTGCTTTTACTACTAATGTACAGATGAGACCCCCTTGCAGGCCTGCAACGAGATCTAAAAGAAGATGTGAAAAAAAAATCAGACTCAGACTCAGACCCATTTACAACTTGCAAGTCTGTAATTTGTTTACTTCTGGAAATAAATTTACCCCAGTTTTAAGCCCTTTCTTGCACAGTGACAACGACATAACCAGGACCGCATTTACGCTGCAGATTCTTACAGTCTTCGCTCTGCTCTCCTCGTCTAGACTTTTGAGATTTGGCGTCCCATGTTAAATGGTTGGGGCGGTGAGATATTTGTGAAGGACCTAACCATGCAAGGCAAAAAACTATACATGGGTTATCATGACATCTGAATAGTTATCCCGTGTAGCCAAGTCTATATATATCACGTGGTATCTTGACGATTCCAGTTACTACTTCTCATTTCTTGTTGGGATTATCATAAATGTCAACCACAAATTTATTATCTAGAGGTTGGTTCAGAGTGTTAAAGTTGTTTTTTTTTTTTTAAAAAAAATTATTTTTAATTTAAAATATTAAAAAATTAATTTAAAATAAAAACCCATAGAAATTCTTTTTTTCTTTTTTGTTGTGGAAAATTAGTGTATAAAAGGTTGTTTGACATTGTATTTTAAAAATGATTTTGAAAAAAAATAAAACTTTCATATTTTTATTTAAATTTTTATATTTTTAGATCATTTTGATATGTTGATATCAAAAATATTTTTTTAAAAAATAAAAAATTTATTATTTTAATATATTTTTAAATAAAAAATATTTTAAAAATAACATCCATGACACACTTAAACCATCACTAAAAAGAATAATTTATGTGTTTTGGATGAATTGGATTCCAAAGCAATGCACTCCTAACTCATTTTACAAGAAAAAAAGACTAATAATTTATTGTCTTGGATCCATCGTTTTTTCCCTAGTTTGCACCGTTGTGAAATTCAAAATCACAGACGTTTAATGGTTATTTGATGTTATATTTTAAAAGTGTTTTTTTTTAAATTAAAAAATATATTTTTGTAATTTATTTTAAATTAAATATTTTATTGTTTTTAAATATTTACTCAAAAATAATTTTTTAAAAAATAATGTATACTACAAACAAGCATATTGAAAACAATTTACGACCGAATTACATCCACGTGTATAAAAGCCTTTTTCCACGGGCATATCCTTAATTTTCTGCCTATTTTATGGTTCTGAGTTCGGGTCTGGCTCAAGTTACAACTCATTTTCATCTGAAAAATGATGCATAAATAGACTTTACTGTCGTAGTCAGATTTGGATTCTTCATTCTCTCAAGTGACATTAAAAGTAATGTTCATCAATCCAAACTTTGAACTCAAAGTAACGGTTACAATATTTACTTACACAAGATATTAGATTTTTTTGGATGGTAGGAAACTCCACTATATTAAATATTCTTTGCAAACTCGAGTTAAATAAATAAAATTATTATTATTTTAAATTTTTATAAAATAAATATATTTTGATTTGAATTCAAAATCTACGAAATAAATCTGAAATTCTTTATCATAAAGTTATTTTTATTAGAAACCACATGGCTATTGGCTAAGGTACTTTACAGCACGTGTACAAGTGGAATGGATGGCCGTGATAGCATTCGATCATTAGTCTAAATCCAGTGGTTTGAGTTTAAAAACTATGATCCCAATCTTTAATTCACCAGGAAATCAACCCATAAGACTGCTGCAGCACTGGTCCGAATGTTAAATATTGCTCGAAGACACTCCCCTCCACCTGTCCGTGCGGCATCAATTTGATCCATACAGGTCATTGAAGCCTCGAATATCATTCTTGACGTATTCCAATTAAGAGCAAGCACACCATGCAAATGTGATAGGAATTACCTTAGACTGATTTTCAGCGCAAAAGGCAAAGTCACGGGCGAAGCCGTGTTGCTAGAGCACATGGATTCTTTGCGTTTCTTATCATCAATCAACCGATAATATGTCAAATTCTGTCCCAGACCTTGCAGAAACAGACGTGACTCGGAGGTCCGTACATATTAACAGAAAAAATTCCCGGCATATGGTAGCGATCAAACAGTCTCTCTCCCACACAGATTAAAAATTCCAGCTGTAGGCATTATGCACGAGTTAAATGTTCTTTTATAAGCAAAAAAACAGAGAAAAAAGAATTGAGAGTTGTGTGCTGTTGTATGTACCTTAATGTCTTCAAGTTTCGATTTGTAATCTCTTGACACGCACATTCATCTTGACTATGGATCGAACAATCAGAAGTTCAAAACAAAAAAATGGCGTACAGCGAGTGTAATTTTAAATTGACAGTTAAATATGAAACTCGATAGAAGTGTCAAATTGATATTTTTGTGAAGTTTTACATAACTTTTTCTATCTATTATTCTTTTGATTCTTTCTTAATTCTCTTCTCTAAACTTTCTTTTCTTCTCAAACCCTTGTTGTCATGCAAGGTCTATGAAATATGAGCCTGTGGAAGGCCTTAACCAAGCCTTTTTGGTTCGAAATAAGATGAAGGCTGTGAAAGAATACTGTAGGAAGTTTGACGAGCAACTACAGGTTATTCATTGAAAATCTTTAGAATCAATAGTTCAACAACAAAACGTCTTCGTAAAGAGTTTGTGATATGCAAAACATATATCGAGTTCTTACAAAGTATGTTTTCTGGGGAACGAGTTTCCTCGTGTTAAAAAAAAAAATAAACAACAAAACTAGCAAGAACAATGGATGGAGCAAATAGGACGACTGATTAAACTAGTATGTAGATTGGAACACTAACAACATAACCAACTAATCATAGATAAAAGAAAAAAAATCATACATGTATTAACTGTCGGAACTGTAAAAAGACTTGGTGTTTAGAGAGTGAAATTGCGTATCTTTAGTTTTTAGTGGATTTGTAGTTACAGTACTGTTCAATGGTGATGATTTTCCAAAAACTCTCGCTTCTCATAGTGATTTTGCTACAATAGATAGCATATTGACTAATATTTTATTCTTCTCGTTTTGTTAAAGCATCGTATGCCTTTGCTGATTTGAAATGAAAACTTTTACATGTGGTGGATCTGGGGCTTTTTTGCAACCAACAAGGTAATGTTGATCTTGCGGTATTTTCTAGCAATATTGAAGGTAGCCAACAAGGAATTGGTGGCTTCTTTGCTTTCAGTGGTGGATGTTTCACTAGGGATAAGGAAGATAGATAATGCGAGGTGGCTATGGTGGCTAGACAATGGTGGTCTGCGGGCTTGGGTAGAAGAGAAACATGCATGTTTTTTCTCTTAAAAGAACACTTTATTGCAATTTTATAATTAAACTAATAGTTTTAACAATGTTAGGTCTCTTTAGTTATTAAATGATATATAATGATTTTATAAATAATGTATTTTTTTGTTGATTTTTTTTTACATTTAAACAAATGGTGCCAAGATCTATGGGATTAGAGTTCACTCCATCTTCCTCTTGTGGGATTGATAAGAATTACCCTTTGAAGGAGCTGGTTGAGTATATGATTAGTTTTCAAGGATTTGTCTACAAATTTTGATAATGATAAATTAAGAATCTGCGCCTTATGGTGCTGCAAAGAGCCAGTTACTGCATGTTAAGATAATCATACGGAGATTCAAACGTAAAGGGAGAGCTGAGGCAATAAGATTTCATAATTGTCTATCCATGAAGGAGTGATTTTTCAGGTTACTATAAAATCTGCAGCCCATCCCATTTTGTCATGAGTTTGCTTCCTGCTTTATAGGATCGGACCCCTTTCTGGTTAGTGAAATAACACCTAACAACAAGATGGACCCATTGTGTATCCTTTGATTTTCAAGTGATCTCAGTAGCCTTCTCAATAAAAGACTCCAGTGTTTCAAATCTTGTAAAGGAACAATGTTATGGATGATCTTCGGGTTACATGATGAGGAGGGATCGATGATGGGACACCATAATTTTAGCATGCTCCTGCTGCTGACATACCGTGATCTCCAATGAACACTTCGCACTGCCACACTAAATTTCTTGACTGATGGTCCTTAGGCCCTCACCAGCCATATATATATATATATATATGGCTGGTGAGGGCCTAAGGACCATCAGTCAAGAAATTTAGTGTGTGTGTGTGTGTGTGTGTGTGTGATGGTGCGTGTGTAAATGAAGACACAGATGCATTGCTTTGGCTCCATGTGCTGAAAAGCAAGGCTGTGGGGTATAAACAACTAAGCCTCTCATTTACAAACAAAACTTCTCTTTAAAGCAAACCCACGCAAAAGGAAAAAGGAACAACATGATCTGTTTTGTTTCGATAAGAAACCAAATCGCCAACCATACAAAAAAATGAAGAGGCCTGCCTTCCAATTTCCATCATATCATATAGTCCCGAGCTTTCCATTTCCACCATAAACCAAATAAAACCAAAGCAGGCAAAGTCTGAAAAGCGTTTGTGAGCATTGCTGAAAGAACTAAAAGAGAAGGTTTTAATTGCTCTGCTGTTCCTCTTCGATGGAATTGAGTAGGGACCTGCAGACTCTCATTGAGAGAGCATGGGGTTTGCATGATGGGCTCACTGAAGAAATCAAAAACATTAACAGTTGCATCTACAGGCTCTGTTCAGAACATGGTCGTTATTATAACATGGTGGAGACCCCATTTCAGGAGAAGGAAGGGTTGGTTGCCATCAAAGATTCAGTGAAAGAAGTAGCGAACGTGCTAATGATTTTACAGGTACGTTGACCATTCTTTTCCTCTACTTATTTCAAGATAGTTAGCTCGGAATTAGCGTGCTGAAATCAGTCTTTCAGAAATTTCATGAACTTGCTTATTCTGTTAACTAGTTTCATTTGGATTTATCAGAATTTGACATTTCAATCCCATGTTAGAGACAACGCCTCGAACCAAGAAGTATTTGAATGAAAATTTTGTGGTAATTAATATTGATAGTTGTATACAGCACAAAAGTCCTCAAGATAAGTGCGGTTTCTTCATATATAGTGGTTGTACATTGCACTAAACTTAAAAGTTACAACTTGAGCTGATATTGAAAAATTGTTGGCCAGGTAGACCAGGGTCCCATAAATAAAGGTGTAATCTGCCAAAAACCAGGTTCTACTCGATATTTTTTCGTTTATTTCGAACTGAAGTACTCCGCAGGAAATAAACATTCAGAGATTGAATGCTGTTTATTGATGTAATGAACTGTAAATTAGCGTTACTTAACTTCTTGTCCAACCCCTTGTTGAAAATCACAAAATGTCAGCAGACAACTCCATATCCTTTTCTCATGAAGTTGCTCCGCTTACCTTCCTTCCCCTGGTACCATTATGCAGCGATTACGATCATGGCAACCGATTGACAGGCAAGAGGCACTTACACGATTAGAAGAAAGAAGGTTAATTCTCATGCAAAAGGTCGCACAGTATCAAGGAAGACCACTTGGTGTGGTGGAAGAATTGAACGCCTGTTTTAGCAATGGAAAGACTGTTTTTGACTGGAAGTTGAGTGAGAAAAGGAAGATCAAAGGCGATGATTTCAATTTTCAAGAGGAAAAGGGGACGAAAACTGCTGGTTTTGTTGTTTGTTGGATTAGAATGTTATTCAACAAGTGGAGGTGGCAAAAGGCTATTGGAGTGGCAGCAAAATTGATTCTGGTTTCAGCTAGCATTTCATCTACAGTAAAATTCTGCCATGGCAAGCCGCTACATTGTTGCAGTTCACAAAGGAAAGCTCTTTCAATGGTTGAACCAGTAGATTCAAGAACAAAAGAAAATAGCACAGCATTATCCCTCTCAAATAGCTCTCTAGATGTTTTTTATGGTAGGGGGTGATTGTATTATGGTCAACCACTACTCCACTCAACCTCAGTAGCATATGATTAATCTGTCCCCTCCCCTTTATTAGATTTTATCTAATTAGAATCAAACAGAGAGTAAAACTTCGAATCTTTGAATAGGATCAATTCCATGGATCTCGCTGTTGTGTCTGCTGCACATTCCACTTTTATACGTTCTGAAATTGCTTTACTCCTTCAGCACCTTGTTCTTTACAAATCATCAATTGTGTATTTGTCCTCGGGATGTGAAGTTGTCATGTCAAATAGTTCTTATATATGATGCCAAAAGATTTACAGGTATTGATTTTGAATTCGGATACCTGATAGAATAGAATTTTACTCACTCGTATGAAATGTGCTTTCTAGATTTACTCCCATCCAAACAAAAAAACAAAGTGTGTCTCTTTTCATTGCCGAACAAAGCAAAAAGAAAAAGAGAACAGAGGCAACTTCAGTCGATAGAAACACTGAGCTCCATGAAAATAATAAAGCAGTAAAGGTTGAACGGCAATTACGTCGGCCAAACAAATCACACAACAGCAATCAGAATGCGATATCCTTCTATCTTTTTGTGCGAAGTCAGGGCATGTTTTTAGGGAATTTCCTTTTAGATAGGAATTCAGTCGGAGAGAAGAAAGTTGGGTATCTCTTGAGCCCAGCTTGCTTCCAGCAGCGGCATGTAATGACTTGCCATTACTTCCCGGGCTAAGCGGAGGTTCTCCTTCTACAGCCCAGACCCATGCGAGGTTCAGATTGTCAAAGAATTCCTCGTCACTCTCTGTAGTCCAGTCCACTAATGCGGCTTTGGGAGCCTGTCATTATCTATTATTATGGCGTCCACACCTCGCAGCCATAGCTGTAATACTTTTTTTTCTTTTAAAAAAATATTTAATTTTGATTTAATCGAGTTTAAACGGGTCAGAATTTAACAACTATGCTCATAATTCCTGAGATAGCAACTCTAACCTCACTTAATTTCCCACCATAATCTTTTTTATTTATTTATTTATTATTATTCTTTTCTTTCTTAATTAGTCATCACTCATTTTCAAATGAAATTCCCAAGCAATTGTGATTTAAATTGTATTTAGTTAGTGTTTTATAACATAATGACGAACATGTATAGAAGACTAAAACGTTTAATTAAGAAGATGAAAACATCAACTTATTTTTTATTTTATTTATTTTACAATTTATAAAGTCATTTAATGTAATTTCAAAACATGAAAATATTTCGTCAGGAGACATATTTAAAACAGAATTAACGAACCGCCTCTCTTTCTGCACCTCCGCTTTTCCCTCTCCTAATTTTCTATTTCAATTCCTTTCGTTTTTTACCACTCATCTCTTCATTTTTTAATTAAATCTTTTTTTTTGTGAGTGATAATGTTTTAATTTATGATTTATTCATTATGTATTTTCATAGACAAGGTTGCAAGCTCAGGCAGCAGGAGCTCATTGCTGTTATTTTTTGGTAATTGGCTCTAGTGAGAAAATCAGGAGTCTGATAAATAGCAATTGAACAGTGTTCATTTCTGTTCTAATATTGTTAGTCCAGATGTTTGCTGACGTGAGAAGTTCACTTGCAGTTCCTGGCCCGCAACAACTGTGCGCCTCCGAATGTAATTAGAACATTGGATGCCTTTTATAAATTGATTTGGCTGGTTAGTGGAGTTACTTAATTTTGATTAGGTCGCATATGTTGGAAGAAAAGGTGTTTTCATGGTGTAGTTGACTCTCCGTGAACCATGTATCAAATTGTTGCACGGATTTTTGGTGTAAAAATTGTGGTCATTTTTGGAGACTTGAACACTTTAATGTATGTTGTTGATGTATAAAGAAGCATAAAATTTGAGGTTTTTTTTTTTTTTTTGGTTGGGAGGACTTGTTGACATATGAAAGCAATTTAGAGGTTCAAGAGTTGTTGTCAGTGTTCTAGGGAGATAATTTTGTTAATCTGCTTTTTCATTAACAGTGTGAACTTTGAAACTAGGCTGGTTGGGATTCAGTGATCTGTTGTGCTACTAGAAATGATAATTGGAAAGCAGAATGCACCGTGGAATTTGTCTGTGAAATGAGTTATTGATGCCATGGCAGTGATGCGGTGCTCACATTGTAATTGCAAATCTATCTTAGCAGAATGCACCGAGGTTCATTTTGAAATACTTAAACTGCCATTTCTTCAAAATGTTTGATAAGCTATCTTTAGCTTGGCTGACTATTTGAAAAAGGTTTACTATATCATGCATCGAGAGAGCTATATATCATGGAGAATCAGTTTTGCATTGTAATTTCCTTTACTAAAATAGGGATTTAAAGAAACAAAAGCTGTTGCGAAGCCTTCAGGAGTCTGGAAGACATTAACTGAGCTCCTCAATCCAGTCGGGGGCACAAACCACATTCAAAACAACATTCAAAAGAGTAAGTTGACATCCAAGTTCATATGAATTTGGTTTGATCTCTCCTTGACAGACAGGTTTGATTTCTACTGACATTGAGATTGGGAGATCGATTTACAAGTACAATGAAGTAAAATAAATTACTGTAGCTCTTTGTGCTGCCTTCTCTGCGGAGCACAGATAATTTAATGAACTATTAATAACAGTGCAAAGCTACAGCTTCCTCCGGATTGGCCTTCGAGCACAACTTGCTCATGATGTTCCCTACTCTGCAATCTGCTGAGCAGCCCTTGAGCACATGATTTTCAGATATATATATGTGGGCATACCTATTGATTGCGATGCTGCTTTCCTGCAGATTAGGAGGCAAGCTCTTGCTCTGATGGGTGATGAAGCTTGGGCACTTAGTGTCCTGGGGGGGACTTCCCTGCTGGATTTGTTTCGGGGACCCTTGCAGCAGCTGCTGCATGTCCATTTGATCTTGCAATGACCACAATAGAGGTGAGTCAGCAACACCACCCTTACTTAACATGCATAAAAAAAATTCACAAGATGGAAAAAAATGATGAAATAGAGCGATACTCTTGACAAACTGTTTCTGACTGCATCTGAACTACTAATGTTGAGGCGAGTTCTTGAAATTTTACTTATGCTTGTTATATCTGTACCTAATTTTTGCCTCTGGAATGAAGTTTTCACTGCATGACACTTGGCATTAGTCTGATACTCTTTGAATGAGAAAGTTGCTAAAGAAAATATTTGAGGTGAGTTTTTTATGGGCTCGTCATTTTTTATTTTTTCATGTGGTCAACTTACTTGAGCATGCAGCTGATCCTGATGACACATGCAACTGCTGTGTTGTCACTTAAGTTGCTGCTTTGAAAACCATCGCGTGATGAGAAAAAAGTTAGTTGATCGTTAACATATATATTTTTTTCTTGGGAAACTACGGAAGGATCTAGCTAGGGCATTAAACATGACTACAACACAAAGGTTGTTGCCGATCTGTTTTTGCGATTCTTCGTTCACCAGGAAGTATGTATACATGTGCTTAAGAACCAGGCAATTATCTCCATGCTTTGAGTGGGTTTATTGGTAACGTGGTACTGTCCTTTGCTGGTAAATTGATATACATGTGCTACATTCCTGGTCTAATGATTCTCCTAGATGGGGCTTCTGTAATCCTAACATTAGGCACCTGCAGAGAGCAACATCTGTTGGATAGTTTCGCACTATCCTAATTGATAGTCGGTAACCTGTTGATCAAATTTACTTTGGCAATGGGGCGAATCCTTGAGAAACCATGTCATGAAATTCTTATGTGGTTAATTGCAAATCGGTTGTGCTTTACAGACTTGAACTAGACCAGAGAAGTGTTAGAGAATAATATAAATCATATTATGGGGCCTCACTTACAAGCTTAAGCTTTTAGGTGAGTTGGTTCCTTAACATGGTATCAGAGCCTTGTTGACCCAGCGGTCACGAGTTCAAATCTCACCATCCCATTTTATTTGATAAAAATCAAACACAAGATAATGTGGGCCTGTGCAAGTTTCAAGCCCAAAGGACTTTCACTTAAGGAGGTGTGTTAGAAAATAATATAAATCATATTATGGGGCCTCACTTACAAGCTTAAACTTTTATATGAGATGGTTCCTTAATAAGAAGTGTTGCGGTGATACCTGTGATGCTAGGAAAGCTTGAATGCGTAGCATTGCACAAGTTCATTGCCCCATCATTAACGTCTTAGTGTTAGAAGATCAATATTTTCACATGCTGCCATTCTTTTTATCCTCGAATCTTTAGAAATATGCACACTATTGATCATGGATGGAGCTAAAGTTCTCTGCTCTCATAGCCATATTGTTTCCTTTTATGATTCACATACTTTAGGTGACCACTTAATCAAAAAAATTTACAGGAACAATCAGATGTAAACCGTATCTCCCAGTTTACTTCGAATTTGAACCAAGTGGTCCGATCATTTTTGTTTTGTTTCCCTTGTCCATTCTTGGTGACTGGACTGCTCGACATCTACCATCAATTTTTGCGTTTGGATTTTCATGGCAGCAATTTTATCATACAAGCTTGGACTATCATACGGCCAATTTTCCATTTATTTATTTCATACTTGCCCGCCTTCATGGCTTGCTAAACTTGTGGAGCAGATGGTGAAGGAACTGTTCACAAGAGTTGGCTCCCGCGTTTCTCAGGCCGGCACTTCAGTTGGGAAAGTTGTTTCCTTTTTCATTTATGTTGCCAGATCCACTTTACATTGAAGGGATAAACACCAGCATCGATTCTGTTCGTCAATTGAGAATGTTGTGATTCCCATTTGCAGGAAACGGTGACAAGCATGGTTGCAGCGGACGGCATTGATTGTCGTCCTGTCTTACATTTTTTCTAGGAAGAATCATCCTCTCGCTCCATTGAAAGGATTCGTGAGCATTGGAACCTTCGCGACTATCTGACTACTTTAAAGGCAACAGGGGTAGCTATGGGCCTGGGAATCCAGGGTTAGATTTTTATTCAAACATTTCCAGGGGATGCATGCAACTATGGCCTTGATTTGTTTTATTGTTTTTGTCCTCTTCTAACACTCCCCAGATCCAGGCGTGCAAAGTTATCCAGCCAGACAAGATGTGATCTTGTGTGCAAAAAGATCTGGAGAAAAGGTTGCCCTGTTAAACAAGTTTTCAATGCATGATAATGAGATGGATTGCCCGATGAGTGGATTCCTTACGACCACTCGCCACGGTCTAATATAAATGGAGTAGAGCTGTATTTACATTTTTGAGCCAAATCGAAAGCTTTAATAAAAACACAAGTTCGAAATAATAATAATAATTGAATCAATGCCGCCGCCACAACCAATCTCAAATCACTCATAAGAAATTCCTTCTGAAACCAGATAAGTGAGCACTATCCATCTCTACAGGTCCTAGAAAATTCAAAAGAAAGTGTAGGGTGAAGCATCCAGAGGGTGAATCAGGTATGTGAGCACCAGAGCCACAAGCATCAGCAGGTAAGCGATTCCTTGGTCGATTGAAGTCCCTGCAAAAACATTAAGCAAAATCTATCAAAAACCATTCAAGAAAGAGCTACAATCACAGTTATTTAATGGAAAGTCCCGCCCTGTTTAGCTTTTAAACAGACCATCTAAGAGAATCTCTGGCATTTATGAGAATTTCTTCCCAAGGGGGTTCAAAAGGAGAATCTAAAAGAAGAGGGGAGGGGTAAACAAGGAAACTACAATGGGTTTCGTGGTTTGAAGTCTAAGCAGAAAAAATCCACAAAAATCAAAGCCAGCGGAGAGAAGAGGAAATTACCATCACTGGTAGGTGCAGGAGCGGGAGCAGAAGACTGGGCCTCAACGGAAGGGGAGGCAACAGCCAAAATAAGAAAAACAACAGCCGAGACGGCAATAAAAGCCTTGAATGAAGCACAAACTGCCATTGCTTTGCTTTAAAACTCTAAAATCAAAGAAAAAAGCAGAAAGATCTAGCCACAACTAGCTTCGTAGAGAAAGAAAGAGCAGAAATAAGAACAATGTGCTCGTCTTTACGAGAGAGGGAGAGGGAGGAGTGTTAGGAGAGAAGAGAGGGAGGAGAGTTTAAATACAAGGAGGCTGCTTGGTGGGGGTGAGAGAGAGAGAGAGGAAAGAGGGAAGCCACTATATGGTAATAATAGTCGGAAATGGCACGTTGCCGTGTTTACTATTGGGGGCAGTGAGGGCAGGGTCCATTGAAAATTAGAAATGGAGGGTATCATCTGTGTTTTGAAATCTGGCTTTGCTTACAAAGCGCCACGTGATGGACGGACCTTTCTGCTTCCTTTTCTTTTAACAGCCTGTCAGTCGAGTTGTCGCTTGACCCATTTGTCCGTGTTACCTAACCCCCCACCCCACCTACTGTTTTTGTAACGTACTTAACGGCTAATTTCTTCAACTTTTTTAATTAACATATTCCAGAATTTCTGATAGATACATGGATATGTAAAATCTGATTTGAAACGGTAGTGAGGTATCCGAGGGATTTTCTAAACTTTTTTGACAATTGGTAGCGTGGAAATTTGAATTGAACATGAGATTCTCGTTCTAGGATTGACTATTCGAAGACTTTTCAAACTTTTGATTTCATTACCTAATAATAATTGACAGCAGATTTGTATCCGATCTGAAAATTTAAAATTTGAAAATTCTGACAAGGATATTATTTGCATATGGGTGGATTACTAAATATGAAATTGAAACGGAAAAAACTAGGATGGATGGAGGATGAATCCAACATTCTTAAACTACAATGAAATGCAATGATAGAGAATGATTTGTTTTTTTTTTAAAAAAAATAACTTGCACAAATACTAAAAGAGATGAACCATGCCCGTATGCGATTAAATATGGGCTAAGCTAATAGTGCCACACAAATTTGTGGGTGGGCAAACCGTAGAGCTGGCCTCCAACTAAACTCAAGTGGAAAGAAAAAAAAAAAAAAAACATCTACCGATAGATAATTTTTGCAATCGTTAAGCCACATTTTCCTAAAAAAAAAATGAAGCCGAATAATAGTTTTAATGACTTTAGCAGCTAGTACAGGTTGTCTTTCATGGCCACATCAGCTCTACCTTTATAATTATCACCTTAGCCCCCAAGGCCATTCCAGATGAGAACGGGCTGGGAGCCAAAAACTTCATATTCTTGAAAATGCTCACTAAATGGTTGTCCACACAATTTGCGCAATCAAGAAAAAGCCCACCATGGATGACCTTGTGGTATTCTGATTTTTACGTTTAGTCAACAACAAATAATCCATGGAAGGGTCAAGCTGGGCATTCTCACCTTCCTAGGAAATATGAAGAAGGAAAAGATCACTTTCCTCACTAACAAAATAAATAAACTATCATGTTAGCATATCCTATTTACATGCTCTGCTTCCATACAAACAGGCTTAAAATCAGCGTAAATCCAAGGCAAAAGTTTGTTTTTCCCTCTTATATCCCATGCAAGTCATTTTATGCAGACTGAAGAAAGCAAACACCATTCATGGGGAGGTCGTACGTAACTCAGGTGATTCACCATAACAACACATGCAATGGGTTCGGAAGAGCAAGGAACACCAAACGCATTTGGAATTTGGACACCACAAACTAAATTTCATGATTTATACAAACCTTACAGTGGTAGCATGGGTAACCACCATATCAATAAACATTGTTGGACCATTACCAACATACCATGTGACCGGGACCACAGAAAACGCTTCACATGCCATGTTTTGAGATATTACACGCAAAAAAGGTGATAAACCTAATTTTACTTCTCAATACTACAAATTCAGTCCCAAATAGAATTAACACCTGCAAAGCATCCAAGACATCCAAGCAGGAAATCTCATTATCTGACTGCAAATGGAATCTCTGTCCTCTAGATTCCAGGAAATTTAGTAATAATTGAAAGATTATGAAAATCTGATCCAACAAAACTCAAAATCAGCAAGGTGTTGTGGATTGGGATTCCTTTTCTGTTCTTTTCTTTTTTTGAAGACTAACAAAATCAAACACCCAAACAATTGACACACCACAAATCTGAAAATCACCAATCTTCACACCCAGAAAAAAGAAAGATCTGAAACCATAAATTTGTCATATTTACTTGCAATCAGTTCTCAACTGTGCTTTCAGCCTCATAACTACAATCTGCAAATGAGTAAAATTCAAAGCAAGTCACCTTTTTTGCACAAACAAAACAGAGACGAGAATACAAGATAAAGGGATCCAAGAACAAAGGAAGACAAACAGCTCACTCAATGTGAAACTACCACAAACTAACAGGACCTTCCAATCTAGTTTGCATAAATATTCATAACGATACTATTTTAGAGCCTGCAGTCTCATACATGCTCAAGTTACAAAAAAAAATGCTTCAGAAAGGTAAATAGAGCTAAACATCGGATAAAATTCAACTGGCTGAGTAATTCTCACTGAGAGGGAAAATAGAATCTATAATGATAGCAATTACCTAGAAGCATAAACTTTCAACTTACTTGATAATTCAAATTGCCAATTTTGGATCAACTGTTCCTTTAGCATTGCCTTCTTCTGTTAAAAGGTTGTCCGGATCCTGCAATAGAACATAATCAGAGGCATGGTAGGTAAGATGTAATCCGGGGAAAGTCAGGGCCATCAGTCATATACCTCCATTCCCCATTTTATGTAATCTGGGGACTCACAGGCTTTGTATTCATCAACTAAACTCTCAATTATGTCCCGTGATTCATCAAATTCAGAAAGATCATTGTCCTGAAAAAACATTTAGCAACAGATAATAAAAAAGCAGTCTACAAAGCTAGTGCACCTTATCTTGAAGCATTCAATACTCCCAAAAAGGGCTAATGGAGATTAACAAAATCATGTTGCTTATCTGAAATGGAGCATTGTGAGCAATAAGATAGTAATGTTTCAGATTGAAAAGATGGATTCCCTTTTCATGACTACTAGATGAAGATAAAACAGAGAACATATAGTATAATCCATGGATTGACAACTGACCAGAAGCATGTGAGAAACATGAGGATGGCAACTTACAGCAAACATCGGAAATTTTCGATAGTTATCAAGAAAAGCTTGCTTTTTTCTCAGCTTCTCATACTGGCTCAAACATTTGCTGAAGAGGTGGCGGATGCTAGTGTGGCTTGCTAACATGAGACCACTTACCTACAAATGCAGTTTGCTCATTTATTCTTTGACAAAATTTGCATAACATTCCAGTTACACTAAACATTTCATGGGAAATTCAGCATCTTCAAAATTGACATATGAAACTGAACAACATAATCTCTAGAAATATTTGTTTTTTGCAAGATTCTAATGAAAAATATACCAAAACAGAGAAAATAAGGGCACAGATTTTGTTCCTACCCTGTGCGCGGTTTGAACATAAGGAGACTTTCTAGACAAAGCAACCTTCAAAAAGAAAAGGAAAAAATATAACATGAGCAGATATTATAATCTGATTTGAAGAGGAAAACAGCACTTGGAGTGAAGAAAAAGGTTTTTATTCATTGTATTACAGGAAAAGACCTGTATACTTGCAGGGCCCCACTCAATAAAGTTAACAAGCTTTCTTTCACGAATCCTCTGCAAACTTTCATGAACCTGATAAAAGAGTAGTCAATGTCATATAGATGAATTTACTTGTATGCAAAACAAAAAAACTGCTTGCACTTATGATATGCAAAAAAAAACAGCTCAATTACTAGCAGCCTCTCTTTGTAATGATATACAAAGCCATGTAACAAGCACAAAGGTACACTAGAAAATATTAACTTTAAAAAATATAAAATATAAAATATAAATCTCTAGCGAGCCCCTTAAAGCTTAGTTAATTTTGAAAACTTGAAACTTGTGAAATCCTACACATTAGCTTAACCAAGAAACTGAAATTCAAACAAATTAAAAGTTGAAATATAAAATTGAGTAAAAAACAACAATCAAAAGAATGAGGTTGAGATCTAATAGGAAAAAAAATAATATCGGGTGAAATTAAAAAAAAATCAAATAAAAAAATTATCTCAATTCTATAAATAACAATTGAAAAGGGCACCAAATTTGACAAACACAAGAACTTGAATGAGGATAAAATTGAAACAAAATTCTAATTTAATAGATTATTTAAATTAAAGCAAACAATAGCAATAGCAAAACATTAGACATTTCTTCCATCCTGAAATTTCTTAAGACAAAATAATTGATCACAAAAGATATCCAGAATTATCGATAAACTGACACTGTAGCTGGGCTGACCTTGCAAAAAGCCAGCTTTCTGAAACTAAAGTATCACATAGCTAGAGCCAAATTATGAGGCAGCCATAGAGAAATAGGTGGAGGCAGAAAAGGGTTGACTTCCCAATGTGCTGGCCTCATGGTAAATTACTTAACAAGTTCACTCATCTTTTCAAGCAGTCTTCTACAGAAACATACTTCAAACAGGTTAATAAACTACAAGAAATTATTACCTGAGTAGGGTCCACTTCTCCCTGAATAATATTCAATATCGAAATGTACTTTGCTTGACTAGCTTCTTTTGTTCGTGCATAAGAGGAAACCATGATATTCTTCGTCTGAAAAAAGAAAAAAGAGGGTAAGTGGGATACCTAACTAGGCTTTGGTTAAGAAACAAGGAATGAAATTTCTCACCTGCAGAAGTCTTCTCATAACATCCAGTACAGTAGTTTTACGAATCACGTTAGCCTGCCATGAGATTATTTGCATCAGATCATCAGCAAATACTCCTTTAAGTGTATAAGCATGTCAAGTGAAAAATATCTAAAGAAATGAGAAGCCAAAATAATATAATTTGATGGAGCTGCTAATTGGTGTATCTGAAATAATCCAACTGTCTCACCAAAATCCATAAAACTATTGATGCGATTCTAAATATTGATTAACTGAGACTCATTTTTTACAAAATCAATTATAAGACTACTGATGAAACAAAATATTATTATTGAGCAAATTAAATAGAACCATAAAGAAATGAAGTTCAAATCTTACCTGACGCTCCACTGTGAGTGGTGTATATCCAGTCATAAGAAAATGGCATCTTGGTGTTGGAATTAAGGATGCAAGAAGACCAACCAAGTCATTGTTCATATATCCTGGATACCGCAGAGTAGTTGTGCTAGCAGACATAACAGTAGATACCAAAGAGTTTGTTTGAGCAAATGTGGGAGTTGACAAATGTAGGCGCTCAACAGCAATTCTATTCAGTGCAGTATTGTCCAGAACAACAACACAATCAGCATTTAGAGTCAGTCTCTTGAGTGTTAACAGTGAGTTATAGGGTTGGACTACCACATCACTCGTCTCCATCTGGTTAGGAAATACACTGTATGTCTGAACCAGCTTTTTGCTATAGCGATCATTTAAAGTCTCCAGCAGATATGAGCCCATCCCTTCAATATAATGCAGGCACTCGAGAAGTAAGAGAACAAGAAATTAAGAGCTCATAACTGGGTTCCATCATATATTAGCACCAATAAGTTCGCATGTCGTGCAGCCATTTTGATTGTGGCCTGTGGCCACATAATAATCAAGTACAGTTCACAAATTACCCGTTATAAACCAAGAGCAATCTAACTTTGAACCAATCTGGGCTTACCCGAACTGTGTTGATTCAAGTGTTCAAATATGGACTATTTGTCAGATTCTAACGAAAAATATCGGTAATGTAGTTTGTATGAGAGTACTACACAGATGCATCAAAACTAATAGACAAAAGAAGGCAATGACAAGCAAAGCAACCTGAGCCTGTTCCTCCAGCAATTGAATGGCATAGAACGAAACCCTCAAGACTATCACTTCCATCTGCCTCTCTATCAATCATGTCCATTATATCTTCTTCAACGCCCTTTCCCTGACGGTAACAAATAAAGACAACAAATCATTTGAAAACAAGTTGATGACAATAAGAAACTAACTGTCAAACTCAAAAAAAGGTAAGAACATTTTTACCCTGAATATCCCAAAAGAAAGAAAGAAAATTATTTAGCACACGGGACAGCCAGGCAACAAACCTGATGATAACCACTGGCCCAATTATTTCCTGCACCACCACCATGATCCGAAACAAAGATGTTCTCATGATTGTAAAGATTTCGGTATTCACTGTTTTGAATTCCATTGATGACCCTAGGCTCCAAATCAATTAGTAAAGCTCGTGGTATGTAGTGCTGATCATCCGCTTGGTAGAAAAACACGTCTTTCCTATCACCTCCCTGAATCACACCAAATTCAACAAATAGACGTCGATCGAGTTCCTACTAATACTATCATCTTAGAGTTCACAGATTATATATTTTTATTTTAAATTTCCAAATAAACAGCAGAAAAGGGAATACAATAATAAAGCAGAGAGTTAAATGCCCTAAGTTAGGTCAAGACAAAGGAGTACAATTTTTCAGAAGATAAAGGATAAAGAGTGTGAATAAAAGACCTACCTGAGTAGCGAAGTCTTCGAGAATGCCATCTTTGTTGATGCCGTGTTCGAGGCAAAGCTGTTTCCAGAACTCCATGCCGATCTGGTTCCCGCATTGTCCTACTTGCAGCGTGATTATCTCTCTCGGCATTTTCTCTCTTTTTTTCTTCTTATTTTCTTGGGAAAATTAGGGTTTTGGGATCAACGGAGAGAGAAAAATGAAAATGTGAGAGATGAATCTGGCGCGGAAAGGATTTTAAAAAGATGCAGAAATAATATCGAGGGAAAAGTGGAATCCCCGAAATTTTGGATTTGCGTGCGCTTAATATCAGTGCTTTTATACACTGAAGTGAAGCAGCAACTCCCTCGCTGGACTGCCGGCCAAGAGCGGATGCTAATGTGCGTCCTATGCGTAGCTTAAGCTGAAGGGCCCAAGTCATTGTACCAGGGTTTTCTTAGTGGATATGCATTGGGCCTGCGTCGGTTTCATGTTACTTTGTCACCTGCATCTGTGCGTCTGTGCGTCCTATACCGTAGCTTAAGATAAAGGGCCTAGCTCGCTATGTGGGCTTAGAAACAGGGTTTTTTTAGTAGATTCTGATTGGGCCTGCATAGGTTTTAAGTTGCCTCAAGTCTCTGGCTCAGCTACACCCATCTGATTTGGGGTCCGTCAACTAATTTTATTTCTACTCGTAATAGCTTAAGGAATAGGCTAGTCCATTGCCCAGTAGACCGGATTATTATTTTAAAAAACACACAAAAATAAATAAATAAAGTACCGATGGGGGGGTGTGTGTGTTTTTCATGAATACAATATTTGACAATGACGACAAAAAAATTTAACCCCAAGACTGTGAAGTGTAAGAATATTTTAAAAAATTAAAAAATAACAATGTATTAGATTGTATTTAGATTAATCATCTAAACTTGAAATCATGTTGATGAGAATTATAAAAATACAATACGCATGTAAAAAATAAATTAAATAAAACAATAACATTCAATCCCAAAAAAAAATCAAATATTAAAAAAATGAGATTTAAATTAAAATATTTAACTAGAAAAAAAAAACTCAAGCTAACTTGAGTTAACTTATTATACATGTATAGTATATATCAGTCGTTCATCCAATCAAACATAAATTAAAATTTTTAACTAGTAAAAAAAACCTTAAGCTAACTTTAATTAACTTATTAAACATGTATAATATAATATCAATCATTCATCCTATCAAATGTAATAACTTTTTATCTCTTGTATTACTTTACATTTAATTATATAGCAAAAAAATATAAGAAAAGCACAAACATGATAGGCATATGAGATTAAAAAAAAAAAATTATCTAATTTTTATAGTTAAAAAACAAGTTCCTATGTAAACTAAAAAAAACATTTAAATAACAAAGGATTTAAAGCGATTAGTTTTGATTTGGTTCAGTGTTTTTAACTAGAAAAACAAAAAATGATTTCAGTTTTTTAGACTTATTTTACTTCAACAAAGTTTTTTCCGTCTCTCATTTAACCAAAATAAAAGTAAAACAAAAAATTCAAACTAAACTAGAAGAATAACAAAAATTATTGCATTTTTTTTTTTAACTTGAACTAGCCCGGTTCAGTTTTTTAATGGTTTCGTTTTTCTCAATTAATGTTTTTGGTTTTTTCAGTTTTTTTTCTCACCCTTACTTATATTAAGTTATTTATTTAATTTAATTAAAATACAAAAACTCTTTTTTTTCTTAAAAAAAGAAGAAGCAAGTTTGAAAAAAAAAAGTGTTCAATAAAAAGATTTAAGATAATTTATATCAATTTAAAAATAAACAAAAAAATCTTATAAATAGAAAACAAAATAAATAATGAAAGATGAAATAAAAAAGTATATTTTTATAAAAAAAATGAATAAATCTACTAAACCTCATTTAATTTTTCAATTTTATAATTCATTAAATTCTTAAAAGAGTGCAAGACAATAATTTCCATCTCTCTCGTGCCCAGACGGATATCACAGTGATGGGTGATAACACAGCAAAAGAAAGAGATATTCCATGATAACACCCACGTTATTCTACTAAACGTTCATTACACAGCTAGCACAGAAAGTCCAAAGACTGGCCACATAAAATAAACTAGAGTTCTAACGGGGCCAAAGAAAAGCTCCCATGGCATACTTCCTTTTCTGTTCAGTATCCCCGGCGGTGGGCAACCCATACTCTCTGAGCAAGCAATCAAGTTTCCATTCCGGCATGGTCTCATACTCGGCTCGGGTGTATCTTGGGTAGTGCAGTGGCATCTGAAAATTCCCACACCGCTCCCTTGTGTGCTTCCCATTTGGTCCACTGCATGTGTTTGATGTTGGCCGCACCACTGACTCCATTCCACCGTCGCTGAGAGTTACTTGGCTAAATATGCAAGCTAGTTGTAGAATGTTGGTGGCTTTTATAGAGGTTTTATTGAGAGATTGTGGAACGTGAGGGACCCAGACGACATCGTCGATGTAGGGTAATGTTGCGTTATTCATCGGTGAGAAAACAACGATAATTCCTATGTGACTTCCGAGCTGGGGTTTATTTAAATCCCCGGGAAAACAGAATTATTGATAAGCCCCAAGTCTTCTCTAGTACTGCAAATATGGCCCAAGAAATGGCTCTGAGTCCCTGTCGTTTTAAAAATATTTAAAATATTTTCATTTTTTATTATTTTTTTAAAATATTTTTATATCATTTTAATTTGCTAGTATTAAAAATATATTTTTAAATAAAAAAATTACTATTTTAATATATTTATTGAGAAACAACCTGACCATATTTTCAAACATGCTCTGAATTATTTAAATATGTATTTTAAACATATTTTGGATTAAAATATATTTTATTATATAGAAACAATAAAATAATATTTTTAAAAATATTAATTTAATTGAAAAGGCACCTAAAAAAATAGATTTGATGACATTACAAAACACACACTAGCATTAGAAAAAATTCTCATTTAACCAAAGTGCTTATACTTGTTAAAAAACAATGTCGAATTTATACTTGTTATCATCTGGTCATTAGTATTCATATTGTAGATTTATGGTTGATTGATGTTGTAGATTTGCGAGGCTTCTTTTGGCTAGTATAATAGTTGTAGAAGAACATATAAATTTAATACAGGGGCTACTAAAAACTATGATAGAGGATGGTTCCTGGTTATTGTATCAGGCTCGTCGAGGCTGACGATTCTCTTGGCTAACTAGCATTACCTCAAAGCTTGATCTGAAAGTTTTTAATGTTACGATAAAACAATCGTGCTAGTAACCACAAACAGGTACGTGGCACATTTCATTTCAGGTGTGTCTTGATTATCTAATATTAATGGTAATAATTATTATATCTAGCATTTCATAGAATAAAATAGAAATGTTCATGTCGAATTATCAAGAACGCATAAATTAAATAAATTATAAAATGAAAGCGCATCCGAATTCATATATGGAAGTCGCTATCTAGAATCGTACGGATGACCTTTCAAATTAACATGTTCACTCTTGAGAACCCTTTGATTCTCTTTACTTTGACCTTAGTTTTCTCTCTGATAATGAGATGTCAGTATGAGAATACAGCACGTATAATCTAGGAACCATGATCATATATATAGATAATGAGGTATCTTTTGATATTCATGCCTTTTGACATTCTCATCCTTTAATATTCCTATTTTAGCCCATCACTAAAATAGATATAACTCTTTAATTTCTACATATTAAATGACATTTCAAAAATACATAATTATTCTCATATAAACTCAACGTTGGATCAATGATCCAACAGTAATAAGAAAGGTTAAAAATTAGTTTAAGAATAATGATTGATGAGTTTTTTTATTAGTTTAGTGTTAATGATGATGTCTTAAAAAATCCAAGTAGTTTAAAAACAAGACTTATATACTGGACAATGGGCTAATCTCTTGGTTTTGAGAAATCACAAATTAGATTAAGCAGACTCGTTTTTCATGGGACGTTAGGGTTTGTTTCCAATCATCCTCGACCTCGTTGTTCTAGTTTCTAGCTTGTTGCCTGGTGACATCTGCGGACCTGTGTTTGCTCGCAAACGCCCTGGTGCTTACCTTTTCTGTTTCCTTCATCTCGGAAAAAAGAAATCCCGAAGAAATAATTTTAGAAGCGATGAAAGATAATAATATTTAAATAAATAATTCAGATTTTTCCTTGATATTTGGAATACGACCGAAGCTCACTACCAGTGTGAGAAGAGAAGAAGGCTTATCCAGTTAATAATATATAAACAAAAACTTGCTTCTATGAATATTAAACAATATAATCATAATATTTTTATTAAAAAAAAGTAAAAAGAAACAGAAAAATCATCCCCTCTTGTTTTAAAAAATTTGTTGAAAAAGAAAACAAGCACTCGTACCAAAAAAAAAAAAACTGAGGAATTTTTTTATGAGATCACTCTTAAATTGATTTTGAGTACATTGACGAGGGAGAAATTACAAACGCGTAGCGGGTTCTATTTTTAGTGCATCAGATGTCGAAGATTGCGGGAAATTTTTTGAACAAATTGACCGTACACAATAAGGCCGTACAACCATAAACAAAAGTAGTGTTGTCCCCTTTCTAACAGCTTCCCTTAACTGAACCCAATTTTCCTGGAAAAAAAATCCTTTTCTGTCATTCTTTCGATCTTGTGATTCTTGATTCAGCTATAGAGCAGTTTTGTTGCCAACTTTTTCCTGAAAATTCCACTAAATATGCAACAATACATTTTACATGGTCTTCATCCATTTTGTCTGGTTTTTAGACTAGCGTAAATGTTTTAGGTTATCTTTGCTGTTGATGGAAGAAATCTATGGATTTTGCTGATATTATTCCGGGTTGAGTTTGTGAGATTTCTTGTGGATTCGGCCAATTTTCTTCCATTTATCAATAACCTGTAATATGTTCAGGGACTTTGGTTTTTTGGTCGTGGAAGGGGCTATACATTTTCTACTTGTTCCATTTTTACCTGGTAAGTCATGTCAATTTGCTTCACATTGATGTAATCCAAGTTTATGTTCCGATAAATTTCTTCTTGTTTCTCAGTTCTTGCTTGAGCATAAAATTAAATCTCATCACCCCATTTGCAGATATTTCGAATCTTTAGTTTCAGAATGGAGCAGTTTAGGCAGATTGGAGAAGTACTCGGAAGTATGAAGGCGTTGATGGTGTTTCGCGACAATATACAAATCAATCCACGACAATGCTGTCTGTTACTTGATGTATTCAGTTTTGCATATGATTCAATAGCTGAAGAGATGAGACAAAACCTGAAATTTGAAGAGAAGAACGTGAAATGGAGAATAATTGAACAGCCATTGAGAGAGATTTATAGAATATACAAGGAAGGAGAAGGTTACATCAGGCAGTGCCTGGAAATCAAGGATTGGTGGGCCAAAGCCATTACCCTCTATCAGAACTCGTATTGCGTTGAGTTTTACGTCCACAACTTATTATCATGTATCCCTGTTGTCATTGAATGCATTGAAATTGCTGGAGAATTTTCTGGATTGGATCAGGATGAGATACAGAAGAAGAGACTTGTGTACTCGAACAAATATCAGAAGGAATGGAAAGATCCGCGACTTTTCCAGTGGAAGTTTGCAAAGCAGTATCTTATTTCTCAGGAACTTTGCAATCGGTATAATACAGTTTGGAAAGAAGATAGATGGGTGCTCCTAAACAAAATCCTGGAAAAGAAGATGTCAGGCTCAACAAAGCAGGAACGGCAACTCACAGATATTCTATTGAAAAACTTGGAAGGATCAGAGCCAGTAAATGGGAAACTCTTACCATGCTCAATCTTAGTACGTTCCAAGGACTACTCTGTAAGGAGACGCCTTGGGAGTGGGAGTCAGTACAAGGAGATACTATGGCTGGGTGAAAGCCTTGCCTTGAGACACTTTTTTGGAGACATTGAGCCCCTATTTCCTGAGATTTCTTCGTTGTTATCCCTTTCCCACCCGAATATATTGCAATTCCTTTGTGGGTTCACTGACGAGGAAAAGAAAGAGTGTTTTCTGGTCATGGAACTAATGACTAAGGACCTCTGCAGTTACATCAGAGAAACCTGTGGCCCAAGAAAGCGCATTCCATTCTCTCTTCCCATCGCGGTTGATCTTATGCTTCAAATTGCCAGAGGGATGGAATATCTCCACTCAAAGGAAATCTACCATGGTAATTTAAATCCTTCTAACATCCTTGTTAAACCAAGAAACATCAACTCAGAAGGGTACCTGCACGCTAAGGTTTCAGGGTTCGGGCTTTCTTCAATCAAGAACTTCACTCCAAAAAACTCATTAAACCAGAATGAAACCCTCTCATTCATCTGGTATGCTCCTGAAATTTTGGAAGAGAAAGAACAGACAGGAAGTGGCAAGAATTCTAAATACACAGAAAAAGCTGATGTGTACAGTTTTGGAATGGTTTTCTTCCAACTTTTGACTGGGAAAGTTCCATTTGAGGATAGCCATCTTCAAGGAGACAACATGAGCCGAAACATTCTAGCTGGAGAGAGGCCTCTATTTCCATTTTATTCACCAAAATATGTTACCAACTTGACAAAGAGATGTTGGCATACGGACCCAAATCAACGTCCAAGCTTCTCATCCATATGTAGGATCCTTCGCTATGTTAAACGGTTCCTCATTATGAACCCTGATTATAATAGAGAACCAGAGCCGCCAATGCCAGTGATAGATTACGGAGACATGGAGACGAAGCTTTTAAGGAAATTCCCTTCTTGGGATACAGCAGAATCATCAATGGTAGCACAAATTCCATTTCAAATGTTTGTTTACAGAGTTGTCGAAAAAGAGAAAGCAAGAACAACTCAGAAAGAAACTTCAGAATCAGGGAGCGATAAAGCCTCATTTAGTGGGGATGAAAATTCTTCCATCCTAGATGATCCATGCCCATCGCCTTCATGCCCATCGCCTTCCTGCCCATCTCCAACTGAAAGAAGGTTGTCAATAGCTGAAACTATGACCAGAAGGCCTTCAATATCGAAGAGATTGTCAGATGTGAAAACAATTAAACAATCAGGTAACTCTAGCTTCATTTAATCAGGTCTTGGCTGATTATTTTATGATACATCATATATTTGTTTATAGACAAGGGTTAAGTTCTGGTTTACTAGCATCCTGTGGTCTGATCATATAGGAACACCAAAAGGACGTTCAAGACCTCCCCAACTGCAGTGCACGCGTAGTTTAAGGACAGGTTCAGAAAGCCAGTTGATGATGATCAGTCCAAGATCCAGAAGAACATCTTCTGGTCATGCATCAGATTCAGAGATCTCTTAGACAGAACATAACTGATCATTGCTTTGTTGGAAGATGTGGTTTAGCATGGCTTTCGAATAAATAAAAAAGAAACATATCTGCAGATAAAGCTGAAAAGAAGTCTGTCAGCATCAAAGCAGTGTAACTTTCACTGACTGCCTCCCTCTTCGTATATTTACTTGTTCGTGCCTAACAGCCAGACACTTATGCAAGTTAAGACTCCATTTTGTTTCAGTTCTTTTCGTTGGAACATAGCCAAAAGTTCAAGAACAAAAGACACTGTTAAAAGTCAATAGTTAGGCTACTTTATATGACACTTTTCAGACAGCTGGGAGGATGCGATGAAGGACTTCATACGATCCACAACCTCGCCTCCTGTCTCAGCAGATTAACTTCATGCAATGACTTTCCTGTGATCCTAGTGTTACATCTTATCAGCTGTAATGAGTGAGCTTTCAATCTCATTTAGCAGCAGAATCATCAATAGAAATCTTACTGACGCTGTATTCACTAATACAACTTATATCTAATTTGGCGTAAATGTTTGTTCTCTGTAAATTGAAAAATAACTAGAAATAAAGCTGAAAGTTGATTCCACTTCCAGTAGTGAATCCATGCAGCAGGGTGGCCTCGTCAAGATAAAATTACAGGTACATGCAAAACTTGTTAGGCATAAGTATATTATTACATAATCTAGTAGTTTCTTACATATGTGCCTCACTCAATAAAAGACTGCACACTTGGGCGTATAAGTTTACAATTCCTAGAAGCAGTCCATAACAATGAGCCTTTCTCATAGTACGAGTTTCAGTCACATACAATCCTCTTTGACGTCATTCCAGCAGTCAAATGATTGCTACATGAATACGCACTCCATTATAATTAACCTTCAAAATCAACTTGTTTCAAAGATCTATATACATTTCTTGCTGAATTCGTTGGGAGTTTTGAGCCCATTAAACTCCACCGAGGGCTTAGCTATAAACTAGTATGATCCGTGCCATTGTTGATTAATGATTATTTGCGGAGAATATACGAGACAAAGTCACATCAGTTCAGAACAGCTCCATTTCCAACTCTTTGACCCCTTAAGGTTTCTGCTTCCAACTAATACCCCAAGAAGGCACATGGCGGTTTTTGATGCTGACATTCAAATAAGAAATGTTCAACAAAGCTCCCTGGATGAATGTAGAACACGAGCATGTTTTCAGCACCTCAGACCATCTGTAACACCTTCATATTTCCACTTGAGTTGGCAGCAACAACCATATTTGATTTCCGTCGCCAACACACACTTGAAACAAATTGCCCTATACTATCAAGAGTCTCGTTTCCAGAGACAGGATCAACACATCCAAATTTGTGAGAAGTAATTGGCATTGGCAGAGATCTATAATAACAATAAACCTGAGAAAGAAAGACAACTGGGAATGGTTAAGATTTCAGATATCCACTCTTTTCATTCTTTTATTTTAGTGCTGTAACATGTGTGTGTGTGTGTGTGTAGTGGATGGGGTAGGGAATTCATGAAGAGTTGAAAATATCGACAGAATTCTGGAAAGGAAAGAAAAACAAGAAAGAGTGCAGGATGACATGTACTTCTCACAGTTTTCAAAAGAAAGAAATCTTGGAGGTGCTGCAGAACACAGTTTTTCTTATGCAATTATGATGCAATAAATATATGATGAATCATGTGCATAATATATGATGGATGAGATGCAAGCACCCGCTCCATTTCACAATTTTCCTTTGTCTTTCTTCTCATAATTCAGTACTTCTGAGGAGGGGCAGATTTGAGCTTAGGACTTCCTCTTTGAAGGAGAGGTGTCGTTACCATTTAGGCCATGCCTCATCTAGGAACAAGGAACACTTATTCCAAGCATGCTCTAGTTTTAGTACAGTAAATTTTTAGTATATAGTATATCTTTCTGAGAGTTCCTTGTAATCAATCAACTATAGAAAGAGGAACCAACTATGGAAAGATGGCTCGCGTGTTCCATGGGAGGCAAAAAAGAAAAGCACTGGAGCTATTGAAAGGGGTAATATGTGCATATATTTTGATACAAAATTATAAAGCCAAATACCCAAACAAAAAATAAAAATCCATTGTTGGAACGTTTTGATCAGGAGTTTCTTCATTTATTATGATCACTAGGAATCAAAATCGAACCAACCTACTAGCACGCTTCATATGAGCAAAGCCAACTAAGCAGGAACAATCAAATGCAGGGAAGACTGTACCAAAGAACAATCCTATGATAAAAAATGTTTTTCAAATTTATGTTTCTATTTAGATTAATTAGTGCCTGTTTGAAAGTGTGGTTGGGGTTGCTTTTGAAAGTGTTTTTCGTTCAGAAATACATCAAAATATTTTTTTATTTTATTTTTTAAAAATCATTTTTGACTTCACCACATGAAAATAATCTAAAAACGTCAAATTTTTTTAATTTAAAGTAAAAAAAATCAATTTTTTTCAAAAACATTTTTGAAACACAGTGCCAAACACCCCCTAAATGGCCTTACCTCGTTAGTTTCTGAACCGCATGCTATGTATCCATCCAGTGCAGACAAACCTATGAAATTCTGAACAAGCATAATTTTTAACAGTTAGAACTAAACAATTCATAGATATTCAAACTTGTAATACATCAGTACTAGTTATTGCAACCTTTATGTTAGTGTGACCACCAAAGGTCAAACTGCAAGCCCCAGAAGAAAGGCCAGTAGAGCTAGCTTTGTTGAGATCCCAAAGCTTCAGAGTATTGTCTGTGGATGCAGAAACAAGGGTCTCTGAATCTAAAAATTTCACATAGCTAACAGCTTTTCCATGGCCAGCTAATGTGCACCAAGGGATCTTAGTATGCCGAAGATCATAGCAGTAGACCTTATAGTCAGATGATCCAAAAGCCAATAAATTAGTAGAGGAGGGAGAGAACTGAACACAGCAGACGTTGGCAGGGTTCCCAATGGTACCAATAGAACTTTTCTGCAAAATACTTGTAGTCATTTTTTTCTGACAGCTTTATAAATGAACATAATCCAAACTTCAAAGCAAGAAGAAGAGGTGGTTAGAATCAGGAAAGACTGCACATATCTGCATGCCTGGATTTGATGCCCCAGTCAGCAAAAAGTCAATTGGATAAGCAGAACAGTCATGAAAGAATTACCAAACTAACAACCCAGCCTTTAAGTTTGACCAAGAAAATCTCCCCTCTGTTGATTCATTAAAGTGATAGTTCAGACAGAAAACATTCCTCTAGACACGTGCATTGAGACAATTTCGCTAGTAATTTACAGCATCCTCAATAACTGCTACTTTCTACTCATACCCTAACCCCTGTATGTGAATGTGTGGGAGTAAACATTTCTGGGTGTTGTATCAGTGCTAGTGGGCTCAACTCCATGTTTGAATTTGCACTGGGTGTTGAGAAACAAAAGCAAAGCTATGAGAAAATAGCTATGCAATCCGGTGCCATGAAATCGATGATACAATAAGGCCAGACATTGAATGATAGAGAGAAAACATGCCTCACTAATGCTCCACAGTTTAACAGAACAGTCATCACTTCCACTTGCAAACATCATAGGATCAACCAGAGAGAAGTCCACAGACCAGGCCCTCTTTTGGTGCTCTGTGTATTGGGAGAATCCTTGACCAGTGCCTGCATCCCACATCTGAAACCATCCATGCAATTTCATGTAATGCCATAAACCATTTTTAAGAGGGAAAGATGATGAGCATAAAAATAAGAACCATGGTGACTTGTATAGCATCCCCAGATGAATACAGTAATTTAAAGGTCAAACAGGTGACACAACTTTTCATTTTCCATTTACATAAAACTTATATGACAATGATGAATATATATCCTTAAATTGACTAACAAACAATTGCAGTAGCAGGGCGTAAAGGGATGCATAGTTTGAAAATATGTTCCTGTGGTGAAATAATTCTGTAATATATCTCCAACACCTGAGACATGAACTAGTATTATTCTTCTGAAGATGAGGATAACTAGAGCAAAATTATTCAAACCAGCTCCAAAAACAAATCAAAACTCGTGCCTTAAAACCCAAAATGGTAAATAAATTCAAGCTGCTGATTTCACATAGACAATAATCCACAAGGAAAGTATGGTATTCATTATTAACAGCACATTGAGTATTTATCGAAACATGATAAGATATCATGAATGATACAAGAGAAAATTGAATGCTCAACAGGTAAATAGGTTTCGAAGTACAAGGACAACAGACCTGAACCACGCCATCGTAGTCAGTTGAAGCCAAATAGTTCTTGATGTAATTGTTCCAGCAGACAGAACTGATCTTAGATTTGTTTGACATCTCAACAGCTGGATAATAGATATCCATGGAGTCATTTAAAAGTGCACCAAACTCAAAAACCTTGATTTTCTTTGATACGCCAGCAGCAGCAATATAATCCTCATCACGATCAAAACTCAATGTACAAACTACATTTGTGGAGCTCATGAAATCTCCATTTTTGAGTGATCCACACACCTTAAACCTACTATAACAAGCAAACTTGCAGAGACCTTCAAAAAATGCTCCAAGGGGATCGTCTGATCTCTGATTTGTGTTTGAGTCCTCTTTGTTATACTGAACTTTAGACAAGCTATCTCGGTTCTTGAGCAAGTCTTTATCAGAAGGAAGGGAAGAAGTATGGCAGATTTGAGATCTCATGGAGAAGTAGGCGTTCTTGATTTGGTTGATATTCCTGCTCAACCTTGCCTCATTCTTCTTTGATACTGAAAATGCACTAGAAATAGCAACTGAACCAAGATACAGGTCCTGTTCTCTTGAATCGAGACATATCTCTTGTGTCTCAGAAACAATTTTGGGTGTTCTCAATAAATGCCTTTTCTCAACCTCTTTGATATCTTCTTCTAAGCACTCAATATCTACAAGCAACTTTGCCTCATGTTTCTGCTTTTGTTCTTTCAATAAGTTTAGAAAATGAAGCAACAGCCCTGGTTCAGTATCATCATTGTCAGGAGCTGCTGATGAATTGTTCCTGGAAGATAATTCCCCGGATCGACACAGTAATTCAGACTGCAGGATTTCCCTGTTGCACACCAAATAGAGGACTTTGAAATGCATCACATTTGAACATGTTCACATACTAAGACATAGAGAAACTAACCTATCATTATGATGCATCGCAATTGTTTGCCAATCTACATGAAACAGAAAGAACCGTATACTGCTGGCAGCTAGAGTTGTATAGGTTATTAAACCAAGAATGAGCATCATAATGAAAGGACATGTTTATTTGGCAGCAATAACTGAATCCACAGATAAGAAAAGATAGCAAAAACAAGTCTTTGTTGAAGATTAGCCAACCCATCAGGCTCCAAAGGAACAATAAAAAAAGATTAAAAAGTAATGAACATTGAACTTCAATCTTTTTCTGAATCATTGAAATAATATTTAATGATTTTTCTTTTCTTCTCGATTGTGATCATCACAAAAGATCTCATACCTTAAGTTAAACCCCCTATATTTTGGGTTACAGAAGAATAGGAACATAACAAGCATAAGAACCACATTGGTTATCAATGTAAACAAGCAGTTAGATACACATAACTTAATTGTTATAAGTAGAGCCCCTTGCTCACTTTAGTTGGCATTCAATTTCCATCATAAGAAGCCCAATAGTGTATCGATCTACATGGTGACCTCAGCAACTCCATCCAAATGAATGATTATAGCTGAGCTAGAATCTAAGCCATCATTGAAGAAACGGCTTGTTTTATGATCCCCATAATTAGTTGCCAATGATGCTCAGTAGATGGCATAAAGGTGGCACCACTACAAAAATACTAAAATGAAGTGGATTGGTTTGTGCTAGGACCAGGAAGGCTACTGAAGAAAAGAAAAACAGAAACACATCTCCACTTCTCTCAGGCCTCATTCAAAATCACCAATGTTCAATGAATCATTGCAACAATAATGACACAGATCCTTGAAATAATAACACCACTGAAATTGAAGAGCATTACAATTTAACAGTTATAATAAAAGGCAGTAGATAAATGAAATACTGGCATAGTTATACCTAGCTGTTGGACGAGACGGAGGTTCAGGATGAAGAAGCCAAAGACAAAAGCCAGCTTCCCTTGGATTTTCTGAAAGAAATTTTGGTGGTAGAATCCGATCACGCAAATCCAACATCACCGCAGATTGTTCCTCACATGACTCAAACCAGCTGAGCAACTACTGGCAACAGAAACATCAGATTGAAAATATAGGCTTTCGGCCCAACTACTAAGCAGGAATAGTTTTATGCATGGGAAGTAATTCTTTCCTCATCTATGTAAGAGTATTGAACACAAATACTGCTCAGCAATAATAGATGACAGAATGACTAGTTTCTAAACTAGAATAGTTTAAACAAAGCTCTAACACATTGAAAGAAGGATAAAAGTTGCTGCATATTCTAAAAACTACATTCCAAGAGTGTCAAGACTATGAATCAGTTTTAGTTGAACTATTATTCAGGCACGCTAAAAAAATCATAAATTTGAGTTGGTGTGATAAGCAGCAAGACCATAATGAACTTCAATAACAGCATGAGAAGTTAAAATCCAGATCTTTTCACCTCAAAAAGTAGGACCCCTAGGTTATAGATATTTGATGAAAAGGTACTAGGTCCTCCATTCAGCAGTTCTGGACTTCTATACCATTTTTCTTCTGATTGTAAAGTTAAAGAAAAAGACAGTTGCCTTGTTGCCACACTTGAACTTCGGTAATTAAACTGCTTCTGAGACTGAAGTTCCACAAATCTAGAGTCTTGTGCACCAGTTTCATGAAAATCAGTTCCATCCACTGCCTTTGTCCCAAAGCCAGAACTAGAGCTATACTGAGACTGCTGTCGAAGTGATTTTGTCTCTTCATCTAGTCTTTGCTTCTTTGGAACTGAACCAAAATAGGAACCCACAACTTGCTCCAGTGGCCTTTTCTTAACAAAACCACAGAGTGTAGGAACCCCTTGTTCTATCTTGGTATAAGAACCAGTGTAAATGACCCGATTCAATGGCGATAAATTAAAGCAGGATGGACATAAGTCTTGAAAGGCAACTCCTTGAGAGTGTGCTAAATACACCAACTCCACAGTTTGCTTAAATATCAGCAGGCTTTCAACATTATCTCTTCTACAATGCCCAGGTTTCAGACACTCTCTCAAACTGATCCATTGATGTAAGGTTTCAGGACAAGAACTATCGACCCTATTCTTATTGTTATTGAAACTTGATCTAACTAGTGCATCAGAAGCAACTTTCCTTGCATAATCCAGTTTTCCATCAAAAGGGCCAGCATCTGCACCCCTGAATTCAGGGAAAACTTCTTGGTTTCTGCGGGGATCGCCCTTTCCTTTCAAGGCTTTCTTCAGCAGTGGCTGAGAAAAGCCAGGCATAGATGAGGTCTTCAAGGGACCATCACCATTGGACAGTATAATGCTTGGTTCAACCCCATTGTCACTAGCCCTCAAACGTGGAGAAATTTGTTTGCTGTCATGATCAATTTGCTTGGTCAATAAAGGTTTCAAGCCACTCCACAGATCAGAACGCATTTTCATCGGCTGCTTTCCATCTCTTGATAGCAGTTTTTCCTTGTCTTTGTGCACATAATCACCATGTGAAGCCTTATCTCTACATCCATTTACTAATTGATATATATTTTGCCATCCGTGTTGCCTGTTACTGTCTAGGTTTCGACCTAAAGCTTGATGTGAAGTCCAATAGTTTCCCACTGTCGATTTTTCAACCACGTGCCCACTATCCTTCACGGAGAAAAGGATACTGCAGGGGGGTTCAGCTCCCGCCAAAGTTGTTGCACTTCTACTTAAGTCCTTTTCCTCCATTCTGCTTGTATCCACATAATCAGTGGTGGAGCTCTCCGCCCAATCACTTCTCATGGATGCACACATTATTGGTGATCCTAAAACATTGCAAGTTTCTAAGGTCAAGGGATTATCATAGCCTTTTGCTTGAAGTTCTGCATTCCCAACTACATCATTTGCAACCAGCTCCTCTGCAACTTGGTCCATACTGGAAAAAACAAGTTTCATTAAACAAAGCAAGTACAGTTTCGCTGCATGGACACCGTATGTCAACATTACAAAATCACACAAAGATGATGAACGCATACTTGATTTTGTTTTTAATGGAAAAAGAACAGTGAGATAGAAACCTCAAAAAAAAATCGAATCATTCAAGCAAATCAAAAGTGATCACGGCTCAGTCCTAAACTCCAAATTCATCACGTGATCACATACAAGCTTAAAAAAGTGAAATTCTGTAATCAATTGTGCACACAAATAGAGTACTTAACCTACAATTCAATTTACTAACAGAGGCAAGAATTTTTTTTTATATAACAAAACTGCTACTCAAGAACACAAAACTAGAACTTAGAATAAAAAACCTGTAATCTCAAAATTAAGTAACATCATGCTCAAACACATTAGCTTACACCACGAACACTCTGCGTAGGCAGAATGAAACACTCCAATAAGAAGTTTTGGATTTCAATTTTATTTAAAAACAAAAAAAAAAAAAAAAAAAACATTCCAGAACTTTGCTCTGCAACATCAAAATTAAAACTGTTAACCTCAATGCAACCAAATTCCAGCAAGAAATAAATAAATAAATAATCAGAATTACCAACGAACGAGGCAAAAGATTTCTGTCAAAAAATGTCAACACTGGAGAACTGTGGAGAGCAAAAGAAAGGAGAGGTTAACTTGCCTGATATGAAACGTAAAATATCTTCCAATACAAGAATATGGAGTTTCACCGTTTTTTCTACGTCATAGTGAGATTCTAAATAAAAATTCCCAGAATTCCAGAAATAGAGCAACGATAATTAAATTCTCATAAAGTAAAGTCTTAAAATATATATATATATATATATATATATATATATATATATATATATATATATATATATATATATTTATGGAAAATAACATATGAAAACATTAATTAATTAAGAGGATGTGAATAGTGTCCGTCAAATTATTAGATATTTTTTTCGAAGAATCTCTCTCGTTTCAAATTCTCTGGCCACCATTTTTTTGACCTTTTTTATTTATATTTATAAATAATAATAATATAGTATATTATAGTATATACAGAGAAGTAGATTATTAATATTTGGAGTCTGGCTTTCTGTTTAGATTGCAGCTTCGCTGCTGCTATGCGGAGGCCATAAAAAAGTGCAGCCACTAATTTAAGTTCCCAGCCAATTAGACCATTCTAGGATATTGTTAATATTACTTTTTTTTTCACTCGTTTGGATTTCTTATTATGTTTTTTAGCAAACGCTCTGATGTTACGGGTTATTTACACAACATGCCATCCCCTGTGATTATTGGGACAGGTGAGAGAGAGCGTTTCTTGTAATTTCTGTAAAAGAGAGTGGGCTTAGCTACGCGTACGCGAATATCCGTTCTTTCAACGTGAGGTGTTGGCGAAAACACGTCTACAGGATTGGAACAAGACAAGTGGCATGTAATTTGCGAGGTGAGCCCTACATTTCGTGGGCTCTACTTGGCAGCTCGCACGTGCCATTGGCGGACACAAAACGTGGGCTTTCACGATACCTCGCTTCTGGTGGATGAGCATTTAGTTCTTGTTCTGTACTCAATTCATGAATCCTGTCGGCTGTAGTAAATTGCCAAGGGCTCAGCCCATTTATGGTTCAAGACCAGGCTTCGAAGAGCCATTTGGGCTCCCCCTGTTAATAGGATCCATTCTTTCCAAACCACCTTTATCTGACAAGACAATGATGAACATTCCTCGTGAGTACAGGCATGGCAGAAGAATGTGATGAGAAAGTTAACAGACGCAAAGAGAGTGACAAAATCCCCCAGGAAAATTGAAAGAAACATCTTCCTGAGTTCTTCAAGCTATATAATTGTTACAGTTATCCTGTAATTGCTGTCAAGCATTACTTTAATAGCCGTCAACTTATCATAAAATCAATAAGTGTAGGCGACATATTTTTTTTTTGAACAAGTTCAAATGGATTAATGAAGGGAGTGTAGGCGACATGCATACGTACGCGCACTAGTTTTTTTAACAGGAAAGGCATCTGCTTAGACATAATCACGAGCTATTAGGCATCCGCCTAGCATAATCAGCACAGTTATGATTTTGCACAGCGATTACACATCCAAATTCAATGTGAACCAGGTAATTTTTTAAAGCATAATGCATCTAATATTCCGCAAGACATCATCAATCCTACTGATACGATTATATGGTCAACAACAAAACGAAATTAGAAAAATAAAATCTCGCGAAAATTTAATAGTAAGAGAAGAAACATTTTTCATCTAGACACAAAAAAGCACCTCTTGAATTAATCCTAGGTGCACAAAGCGCATGCTACAGCACATGCGGGTGAAGGCGCTTTGGTCTAAGATAGCAACAGCACTTCGATTTTTGCACCTAAAGCTTAAGGCACGCTGTTAGCAACACCAGACATAACGCACGCACAATTTTGGCATTGTTTGAGGATCGCTGTCATCCATGTATGCACACAAAAGATAGAGGGGGTTCAGTTAATAGCCAGTGAGTGCAAAGCAAGCCTCAGAAAATGCTTTCAGCTCTTATGAAGCGGCATACAATTGCAAATCACGAGTTGTCCCATCAACATACTTTATTGACACATCATATGAATGATAAGCTCAAGGTTAAGCTCAAGGAAACGAGGGACAATGATACATAAACAAAGGTTCAAACATGTTTCTAAACTCGCTTGTTTGTAAGAGAGCTGGGGTAAAAAATTCCTAGTTTACCTTCTCTGTATGTCCTTGCCTAAAAAATAGCACATTGATTCAACAAATATCAGGCAGGACTCCAAGACCTCAGTCTGATATTCTGATTTCAACTCCTAAAATGTCTTTCACCATCTCGTAGGTCACAAATGCAATTGCTATGGATGGGACTACCTGAAATGGAGAGAAGAAATTAAATGGAATGCTATCCTCTTATAAGATTTCAAGAGAAAAAAATAGCAATATATGCCCTGAACAAAGCTGCAATGAACTCAAAGAAAATAAAAAAAAATAGAAACTATGCCTGTTAGAGGATTGATTTAAATAGCTTAACTAAATGTGTAAATATGTCATTCACATATTTAAATCAGCAAAATGGAGGTATTAATAGATATGATTATCATTGTCACTTAGGCTACTAATGACTATGGTGGCAATTATTCTGTTTATCAAGGCATTTAGACATAAACCCTTGATTAGTAGGATCAAAGCAAATAAGTTGCTCCAGAACCAACCAGCCAATCCTATTTTGCAAAACACAAAAATGTGGTGGGTTGCGATTCATGATTACGCAGCCCCACAATAACTCCATGTAATAAAGAATGAAAGAATTTTATTCTTGATGCTGATTCTCAAGATACCATGAACAGTGAGAAGGGAAAATGCCACAAAATAACAGGAAAGCCCTATGCAACTAACAGCCACCATTGACTCTTCCCATCCTCGCTAAATCCTTTTAGGAACGGTGAAATTAAGGCAATCCTGAATGTTATATACAAATGAAACACTGAAAATAGAATGACTCACCTTCACTGAATTGGGTACCAAACCCTTGTATAATGCTCCAAAGCCCTCATGCCGAACAGTTTTCCTGAATGTGTCAATCATGCCATTATACTCAAGTGGGGCCTTGCTCCTCCCATCACCAGTGACAATGGAAGCAGCACCTTTCCATCCCACCATTTGCATCCGTCGGCGAATAACATCAAGAGGATAAGCAACAGTTTGGCCAATGGTCCCGGCAGCAGCCCCACAAGCTAGCCTTGTAGTCACACTCAATTCCGAATCTTCAACTAGTCCAAATGGTCTAGCTTTAACCAACCAATCCTTCAGAGATTCATACACTGCAAAGTTCAGACCCACGTATGGAACCTGCCAACAAGCATCATAAGTGCAGGGTCACATCATAAGTACAGAGTTACAGCACGCAAACATAGGGAAACCAATTTGATCCTCGGGTCACATTATAAGTACAGAGTTACAGCACGCAAACATAGGGAAACCAATTTGATCCTCGGGTCACATAAGGAGTGATATTAACAGTACCAGCAAAATGTCATTACTTAATTAATATCAACAAACTGGGAGAATGGGGCTGGTGGGGAGTCTTCCCACATATCAACAAGCAACATAAGAACACAATACTAAATTTATAGGATTAGGGCCTATAGATTCTTCGAAAAAGATAAGTGAAATGAAAAGAGAGAAGGGGAGAGTGAAGCCATAGCATGCATCATAGTCGCACAAGTAAAACTTGATCTTAGCAACACATAGCTCCCGCATTCTCTCTTCTAGTGCTAATAATAGAAAGCATAAAGAAGATTGCATACTTAAATCATCAAATCAAGAGACTCAAATTGATCTTTCCATCTAAGTGTGAAATACAAATATTTATGGTATAAGCAGGTGCATAAATCATGATAGACAAAGCAATGTCTTTACTTTCAACTTTAGACAAAGAAAAGAAGACACCAGGTCATCAGTTGCATGAAATTAAAATATATTTGAACCAAAATATAATAAAAAAGATACCTTGAAAGGGTATCTTTTAAGAAATGTGACCTGATAGGACAAGCATTTTACAAGGAATGACAACATAAGAGAGAAAGAAACTCTTCAATAGAATTATACAAGTGATCTCTCGAAAAGGATAACCAAGAAAAGGGTGGTAGCTATTATAGAAAAAGATCTCGGATAACATCTCTTTGCTAGCCAGACATAACACAATCATCCAAGGGAAAAAAAAATCTAGTGGGAAGATAATAGCACATAATCTATCAAAACAACCGATGGATAGCCTTTTTTCCCCTCTCTCCCCCCGCTATCCGCACAGATTGAGAATGTTAATATGCAGTGTTATTTGGCAACTAATGACTTACAACTCCAATGACGGAAGGAAGCCAGCCCTTGTACAGTGCCCGTGGTCCTTCTTGCCGGAGCACAGTTGAAAGAGCATGAAACATTCCTCTGTATTGATAAGGAGATTTATCAGTCTGCAAAGACAAGACAACAAAAAAATAAACCTTATGTAGCAAACCCAATGCAGGAACCCCAAATAGTCATGGAAAATAGTGGGGCATGTTAAAAAAAGAGTTTTCACTTGTTCCAAGAAATATTTTTATTGGTATAAATTTATTTCCGTGCCTTATTACATAGATATAACATGTTCCCTGTGGCTTGAAATCAAAGTAAAATATTTTTTAGCATATACAACAAAGGGAAAAATCCTTTCCCCAGGACTTCTCCAATGGAACCTCAGTGACCATACCTGTACAGTTAGCCTGCCCCGTACCATATCCATGGGATAAGTAGCAGACATGGCTATAATTCCTGCACAGGCTCCAGCTCCGAGGCGTAAAAGAGGAGTGAGCTGAGCATCCTCTGCAGGAACAACAAGGAAAGGACTCAGATAGCTCACATTTTCTCTATCGAGTGGCATATATGTGAGAGCACCGACAGAAAAAAGGAAATGAAAGGTGACAACTATATTCATAATCAATAATAAGGCAAATCAAATCTCCAAGCTCTGTTTTTCATTACATTGATCTGAAACTAAATGGACATGTACAGGAATTATATTTTATTAATAATGATTAATGAACAATATAATTCTGGCAGGCTGCCTAATCTGAATAAAAAATCTGGCCCAATATAAAATTTTAGAAAATATCTGTTGACTGTAATGTAAATGCACAAAGAATATCTAAAAAAAAGTGATGGATGACAAAGATTGACATACCATTGCCAGTTTGCTGTTGATAGAGATACAATATTCCCCTGTCATAAAGTATAGAGGGCCCATCAACATAAGAAAAAACTCCACAAGTGGATCTTGCATAAATTAAGAATCATGAACGGGGTGGTTTCAAATGTTTGAAGAGATGCAGGTTAGCGCCTGGAACAAGCAGTATAGTGTAACTCTTGGAAACTAAAAAACCACACCAATAGAAATGAAGAAAGCAAAGCACTAAGTCGTAAGGAACCAACCACCAAATGGCTTAGGCCATTTTGAAGGAGATTGGTCCAGAAATTGACAGTGAAGCCCAACCACACTCCAAGCCATAAGGCACAGTATATACATGATCAGGTCTGCCAAAATTTCAAAATTAACAGAAGTAAGCATGATGGGCTTACTCTGTAATAAGTTTGTATGAGTAGAAAAATCATTCTTCTGCAGGTAAATAGATGAAAAAGAAACTAAAATGCCTAGATGCATTTTCTCCCAGTATGCAGTCAATTCTAAACCATCTGAATAGTTCACATGTTTACCAGCAGTCAAAAATCATATCTACAATGTATTCATCAGTGGAACAGAAGTAATGAATTCTTTCACTTTGATGGATCAAAGCAAAATGAGGATAATTAAGAACAGCAATTAGCCCTTCCATGTATTACAGATCTGTAATTCTTTTTAAAACCATTGAAATTAAAATTTTGAAAGAATCATACTTAGAAGCTTGCTCATAGCTGAAGAACTTTACTGCTGAATTTGGGACTATACGAGCACAGTTGGTACCGTTTCCTTTAAACAATCCACGAAAACCCTCGGTTCTCCATATGTATTTTAACCCTTGAATTGTTCCATTGTATTTTATGTTATGTGGATTTTGAACCTGCAGATCATAAGAGTTAATCAATGCAAAATCTACATGTGAGCAAGTGCTCCAATGGATGTGAATAAAATCATATTCAGTGGAGCAAAAACAATGGAAGATCTAACCTGTAGCAATATTTTCAACCTCTCCAAAGGAGCAACAGCAGTGCGAGACCTGAACACAATCAATCATTTCAGATGGAGAAAATTCAATGTAGCAACACTGCAGCACCAGAAACAGCAAAAATCATAAAGGCGCGCGCACATGCATTCAAGGGTAATCCATGCACAAACCCTGCTGGTCCACACACACATTCAAGGGTAATCCTTGTGGTAACAAAATTTCGCACAACATCTATACCACCTTACATGGTAAAAACAAAAAACCATCTTGCAAATGTGAAAGCAACTAGTTCATTTATTTGCAAAACAAAACAAATTAGATATAAGTACAACACAAGTCCTACACAAAACTTGATAAAAAAAATAATGGATTTGAAATAGATATTCTAATTAAGACTTAATTTTCCACATTCACAGCATTAGAAGTAGAACAAAAAGGAACACCATTTCCTTACTCGAAAAATATCATAAAAAAGGCAGAGACTAGTACATCTGAGTATTGCAAGTTTTATGCTGGTTTGATGTTTGTCATTATCCATAACAAAAAATCTTCAAATGTGTAATATTTCCAATTTCTTAGCATTCTTCAAAACCAATCTTTCAAATCCTGACACATGACAGTATCGCAGCTTTTTGTGTCCTTGCTGCTTCGTATAGATTGATCTCTTTTAGAAACTTCATTATTTATATGATCATTTCCATATCTCCTCGAATCTTTCACTAAAATTGAAAATTGAAAAACAAAATACTAAAGAGGATGGTTTTAAATAGATAAATAGCACAAAAAAGAAGCTCCAATTTCCAGCTTCTACCTACTATAACAATTCCTTTACAAGTACTCAAATAATATTAAATTCATTCAAATTATTGCGCAAAAAAAAGCAATGAAACCAACTAAATAGCAATGGCTAGAAAAGAAAAGAAAACCCACACTCCACCAGCAACACCACCGGCAACAAGAGACTTGCAGATGCTGATAATAGCATGGCTAGGAGCTTTGACTCCTTCTCTAGCAAGCTTAGCTTCCTCCGCCAAATTGACAATGGTAGTCACAGCCGATTCGCTCGCCTTCACATCCTCCGATGCCATCGTTCAGTCACCAAAAGAAAACCCTAATTAATCAACTGTGTGAATTAAAAAGATCTCGGATTTTTCTGAATTCAATCGGGTGTCGGGTCGGATCTTAATTTAGCTTTTTTTAATTTAATGAATAGCCAGACTCTGCACCTCTCTCTGTAATGACGGCTCCTGGGAAAAGTGAGAGGACTGAGGTCTCAAGCTTAGAGCGAGTGACGAGGGGTTTTGAGTTTCAACTTCAATTTATATCACTCTGTTTTTGCGTGGTTTCGTTTGCGTTAACGATTTGTTTCTTTTAGGTTTAAACTTTTAGTTGTGGCTTAAGAAATTGGATTATAAAAAAAACACGTTTTTGGTTAAAACTGTTATTAGATAAATTTTTGCATATGAAATGAATAATGAATAAATATTTATGAATAAAAAATACATTATTTTATTTTTTATAAAATTAAAATATAAAATGTAATTATTTATAAGATCCATGTAGAAAACAAAAGTTATTTGGCTAATCAAATTCTTTTTTTTTTTGTAGTTAGGGAAAAAACACTATCATTTGTATTTAGTATTTGAGTTAATTGTTGTGGTCGTTGCAAGGCAGTGTTCGTCTAAAATAAAAAATAAAAAAAAGTTTTTTAAAATATTTTTTTAACTTAAAAATATTAATAATTTTTATTTTATTATTATTTTAACTTGTCAAACAATTCTTTTTGGCTGTAGGGTTTGTTTGGGAGTGCGGTTGCGGTAGTTTTTTAAAGTGTTTTTCGTGCCGAAATGTATCAAAATGATATTTTTTTTATTTTTTAAAAATTATTTTTGATATCAGCACACCAAAATGATCTAAAAATACTAAAACATATCCATTTAAAATAAAAAAAAAAATTGAATTTTGACTAAAACACCAGTTTGGCCACCGGTCAAACAGGGCCATGGTAGTGGACTAGGATCATGTAATTTAAATAACCTAATAAAAAGATATAACTATTTTTTAAATAAAAAATATATTAATTTTTTAATTTTTTTACTCTAGTTATGAGGTTTTAAGCTCTTGATCTAAAAAATTCATCAAGTTAAATTCTTTATAAATTAAATATATAGTGATAAAATTAAAAAATAATAATAATAATAATTAAAAAATACAAAATAAAGTCTAAATTTGATTACAAAAAATATAGATACATCGGCTCAAAAGAAACTTGCCTATTTAGGGTTGAAAATTAAATAACACGTCATAAATCACTTGTCGTTTAGAAAACAACTAATTAATTGTCCGCACTATATTACGGACCAATCAAATATTTTTTATAATTGTCATGATTGAAAAAATTAATAAATTTTGCTAGATCGGAAATAAAATATACCATCTATACATATAAAATTTGATATAATGAAACATATCAACACATCCTATTATAATATCAATAATATTGAAGGCTTGACATCTAAAAATATAATTGTTATAATTGCTAAAATAATAAAAATTATTAAATTATTCCAAGAAGAAACTCGAAAACATTAATAAAGGAGGAAGGAAAAAAAACTAAATTTATTATTATTACGTGAACAGTGAAAAAATAAATTCAATGAAAAAATCCAAAAACTTTAAAAAAAGAGCAAACAAAATAAAAATGAAAAAAATAAAATTATTAGCTAAAAAATCATTTTGGTGAAAATAAAAAAAGAAACTAGTAAAAAAACTAAAAGAAAAAAAAATATCAATTTTCAAATGATCATAAACATAAACGAAAATTTAAAAACAAAATTTTTGAAAAAAATGTTATCTCAGCAAAAAATAAAATATTAAAAATTAAAAATCAAAACTAAAAACACGTGTATATAAACATAGACAAAAATATAGACTATTTAAAAACTATAAAAAATAAAGGAATTAAAATAAAAAATTAAAAGTACGAGGAAAAAAAAAAACCCAAAAATATTATCAATTTAAATTAAATGAAAAAATTAAATGAAAAAATTAAATAAAATATAACACTTATACATGTAATATTTTATATAATAAAACTCATCAATACATCATATTATAACAACAAAAATATCAAATCCTTAATATCTAAAAATATCATTATTATTACTGCCCAAACCATGGAAATTATTAAATTACTCCAAGAAAAAAAATCGAAAACATTAACAAAATAAGAAGCAAGAAAAAAAATATTATTATTATTGTGTTAATAATGGGGGAAATTCAATCAAAGAAAAAAAGTCAATAACTTTAACAAAATAGCAAAAAAAAAAATTATAAGCAAAAACAAATAATTTGACTTAAAAATAAATAAATTAATTAATAAAAACAACCAAAAGAAAGAGCAATGAAAAAATATACAAGTGAAAAAAATTATAAGTGAAAAAAAATAATTTAAAAGGAAAAAAGACATTAGTAGGCAAGTTAGACAGGGGTCGAAGCAATGACCTCTTGCTCGGGAAACAAATGCTTTGTTCATGTGTTTTTTCATGTTTTATTATGAAAAATTAGATAAATATCAGTAAATTGATGAACCAGACAAACCGAATCAGAAATTAAATAATATTATTATAATCCACAATAATTCTATCACATGCTATAGTAACCAACTCTTAATTTTTTATAGTATATATAGTATAATAATATTGTGCCCTTGGTTTCAAAATTCAATCTTGCAACCCCAGCATCATTCCAACCGATAAACCACTAAACTACAACGTTAATATATTAGCCAAACAAATAAATAAAATATATTAACCTGGTTAACTTTTTTATAGATAGTTAAACCAAACACGGGGTTTATAATTGAAACATCTAGTGAATATATTTTAATTATATCAGGACCCATGAATCTTGTTGATTCGATTTAATTCACATTTTTTAAAATTATTAAATAGAATTCCAGCACTGAAAATGAGTTCATACATCATGTTTTCAGCTCAAGAAAAGTCAACATGAGGGGTTTTAGGGCTCCATAACTTAAACACTCATTTATTGGCCTCTAACATTGTCTTGAGAGTTTGACTTGTTGACTGAAGGCGTGGCTCGTAGCGAGTCAGTGGCATTTTTTTTACCAAAAACCTACACTATTTTGTTTTATACTAAAAAATATTAAAATTTGGGTCAACAGTGATCAACCCCTGACCTTCAACCCAAGCTCTGAGCCAAGTTGCCCCCAACGATGTTTTTTTACGGGTACTACAGGTGATCAACATCTGAACAGGGAGACGAAGCGTTGTCCATACGATTAAAAATACATATTACGTATTATGTAGATTTTTCAAGAATATGAGTTTTGTTGTAATATCAATAACTATTTTATGGGAAAAAAAAGCATATTAACGTATTGCGAAAATTTTTATTAATAGAAATAAAATATCTATATTTTTATTTTTACAATCATATTTTATATTTATTATTGTTTTGATGCAAGTACGTCAAAATTATGATGTTTTGTTCTTTATTTGGAAGTTCACGATGAAGGGGGTGTTTGAGAGTGTTGTTGTTGTTGCTTTTTAAAGTGCTTTTCGTGCTAAAATTTATCAAAATGATATTTTTTTTATTTTTTAAAAATCATTTTTAACATCATCACATCAAAATGATCTAAAATATCAAACCGCTGATTTTTAAAATAAAAAAAAAATGAACCGCATCAAACCGCAGGTGCAAACGCATTGCCAAACATGCTTGAAAAGGCGGGGGCCGGGCTCTGGACAGTATTGGCGGTCGTCGGCAAGGAAACCGGGCCCATCAATCTAGCCTGGTCATCGACCATTTTTCTCAGGCTGCATAGGCCTGGGACGACGAACTTCCAAAGTAGAGTCGGACGTTTGCAGCCACAGTCCACTCGACAAGAGCCGGGTTAGTGGCCCGGATGCATCCCATTCGATGACGCTATGTGAGCCCAAGTCCAATATTCAGCTGCTGCTTATCCGCTTCTTCTTTTGATCGATTGAGAAGGACATCTATAAGATAAGGTTTCCCAAGACGTATCTAATCAGCTCTCTTTCAATGAAGGCAGTAAACGACAAATATAGTGAGCTGATTAGGAGTTATTTTGTTTTAAAAATATTTTTGAAAAATGTTCAATTTCAATCACAATCCAAAATAGTCGATTAACTGGGTCAGCTGCTGCTGCTTCTTCTTCTTAACTTTTATCTTCTTGTCATTTCGGCGGAACATGAAAAACCTAAGTCGTCTCTCGGAAAAGCATGTAAAAACATTAGACTATTGTGGATTAAATCGTGGTAATCTGTCAATCAAAAAACAATTGAATCAATCAAGCAAGGAATCATCTTGTTTGAAAAAAAAAATCATATTCAATTTAATATAACATCACATCATGAATCTCGTATCATATTTATTATTTTATTAATTCAAGAACTGACATGATTTCATGCATTGTATATGATTTTTTCTTCTTCTCATCACTTCTGTACACATAATCATCGGGAAAGTTTGCTAACCATGTCTGTATTCCAGTAATTGTTAAAGGTTAATTGAATCCAAAATCCCACTTTAACAAATGCAACCCCCATTTCGTTAATCACATCATTGATCATCCCTTAATAGTTATTCCAAGATTGGAAAATTATCACAGCAGAAGAGTGAAAAAATAGTTATTTACTGTGTTTGATGTGTGTTTACTTACCTTTTTGAAATCTCGCCGCTGTCGAGGTACATCTGCTACTATTATTATTTAAAAAAACAAGTAAAAAAGAGCCTAAGCCAAAATTCAGGGTTTCAATTTGGGACCGACAATAAAAGTTTGAGCAATAGATTGGAATGCCAAAGGGGAACTAGCTACTGTGGCTGATGACTCGTCCTCCTAACCCGAACCTTTCCACCAGGCACATCGCACGTGTATGGCTGCTCCATGGTTCCTCTTCACACCCAGATAACATGGTTGCATATTCAGCCATGTTTCGCAGAGACGAATCTATGGGTTCGGCTCAGCTTTTTCAGGGTCGGGGCTACCTGTACGTATACAGGTCCAATGCCTAAATTTCATTTCCTTGCCCCGTCCCAATAGTTAAATATTCAATTAAGTTACTGGTGAAGGGAAAGATCTGGAGAGGTTTAACCTCGACCTAATTAGGAGAAACTAGAGGTCCTTGTCACTCAATAAAATTAAAATACCCCACTTCTCTCATTTCCCCATGTTAAAATTTCAACACAGTGAAGGTTACAGTTTTATCTAGAGCATGGCGGTCTAATTATAAAATTTCTATTTTTCTAATTTCAAGCTATCTTGATGACGAGTTGATATTAAAAATAAGTTCTCCCAGCTAATAAAAGTATCATCTAAATATAGACAGTAATTTAAAAAACAGACTTTATTACACTAACTTTGTATGTTTTTCATGCTCCAATACGGACCGTGTTTCGGGGTCCAAGACGTACGTGTCCAGCCGTGATTTGCCGTGATCGTTCAATTTCAAGCGATAATACAATACTAAAGGACACGCGTTCCAGAAAAGAAGTATGATGCAATTAATTAAACATTAAAGTCAAGTTCAATTAATATTCGATAACGGTGTCTTGTCAACTCAGTCTGTTTTCTAGTACATGCATGCACTCGTCAGTGGACATGGCGGCTGTCTCGTTGGCTCAACATTTGATCAGCGCGAAAATTATCATCACACGAATCGGTTGGGCTCTTGCTGTCAATTTTCTAGCTATGAACGTAGTCCTTTGCTCGACATGCTATTCGTGGAAAAGTTTGCAGCACTCAAAAAGAATTGAAGTTCGATTTCTTTGTCGTCTCTTCCGTCGCTGTCTGTGAAGAAGTAGTCGGCAAATCCCTATTTGTCAGCGTACCTTTTTTTCCTTCTTATTTGCAGGCCGTGGATTCTCGGCGGACTTGCTAAATCCTTGATGTTAGTGGTTTCGGCGGGGAGTAGATTTTCTTATCTATCCACGGCGTCATTTTAATTTCAAATCCGAGGGGAACCGTGACAATTCAAGGCTCCATACATTTTTATGCTGATCACCTGCGACGAATGCGAATTGCTTCCAAATTATTTCTTTATTGAACCCGTGAGAACGTGCAATGAACTGGAATTTAAATTTTCCGCGTAATTATATGCCGATTTGGATAAGGATTGATGAAGCCACTTTAGGAATGCAGTTGCGTAGGGTGTATGGCATCAGCAGCATTTGGGCATTTGGGTGCGCTTTCTGCTTCCATTTATTAGTCAGGTGACTGTCTTTTCTTGTTAGATATGCATTTATTTTGATATTCTGACTTACACTATTTTTGAAATATATATATTTTTTAAATGATACTTTTTTATATGATGATGGGTGCGCTTTCTGCTTCCATTTATTAGTCAGGTGACTGTCTTTTCTTGTTAGATATGCATTTATTTTGATATTCTGACTTACACTATTTTTGAAATATATATATTTTTTAAATGATACTTTTTTATATGATGATATTGAAAATATTTTTTTTTTAAATATTCTGATGCAATTCTAAAAAAAAATTATTTTAAAAAACAACATTAATTACACTTCCAAATATACATATTAATATTGTTAAAACTCTAATGCTTTTATATCAAAAGCACAAATAATCCTGGGATATATTTTACATGTATTTTTATTTCACCGTGAGTGAATTTATATAGCAAAAATATTATTTTGTTTTTAATGGGTAAAATAATCTAGATTTATTTGCGATGCATGGCGATTTTTTCTATACAACTCAATGGCTATTACAAGAATGAAAGAAATTAAATAGTTTTTTTCCACAGTGTAATCAATTTATTCAACTTGCAAATAAAATTTTAATATGGGTAGCTTCAATGTATATGTTATTTTAATATTGTCTCAAATAAAATATACTTTTAAAATATATAGAAAAAAAATCAAAAGCATTTAACCAGCACTAGGGATAGACTTAACAGCTAAGACTTGAATGTAATTGGACAAGAGCATTTGTCTTGGAGGGTTATTTGTTGTTTTCTACAGATTTCTTGTATCTTGGAAACATCATTTCCTTTATGTAATTAACAATTAGCAAATTGCCTGTCTTTCCAGACACAGTAAAAAGTAACAAACGTACGGCATCGAAAAGACTCTTTGATTCGTGTGATGTTCTTTATTTTTATATAGCAAATCAAACAAGATTCTTGTTTTTCTTTCTGTTAAAAACTGGACTCGAATAAGCTTTTATTTTTTCACAGATATTTTTTTTAAAAAATAAAAAATTAGAGATGAAAACAAACAAAATAAACAGAACCTTGGGTAGTATAAAAGCGTTGAAAACAAACGCGACTGGATATTTCTAAATACATGTGGGTGTAAAATATGACTAGAATTTAATTGTATAATCAATCCCTCCCTCTCTCTCTCTCCCTCTCTCTCTCTAAACTGAAAATAATTAATAAATTTAATTAAATAAACCAGGAAGATTTCGGACAGTATTCTTACTTGACTCGAATTTAATTGAATAATCAACCTCTCTCTAAACTGAAAATGATTAATAAATTTAATTAAATAAACCAGGAAGATTTTGGACATTATTCATACTTGACTTGAATTTTATTGTATAATCCACCCCTCTCTCTCTAAACTGAAAATAATAAATAAATTTAATTAAATACACCGGGAAGATTTTGGACAGGATTCGCTCTTCTTGCCTGTAATTATAATGGAACCTGCCCTACCCGGGAATCACTTCACGAACAAGTAATAATTAATGGATGGTTATGCAAGTCATTTTCTACTAAATTATACAAGAACTAAACAACATATCTAACCAATCAATTTGTATGAGCGCACCTAGCCAGCCGATCTTTCTCATCAGAAACAATGATAGGAGAGAAACCTCGAGACAAAAGTTAATTAGATACTCCTCAACTATCAAGGCCCCATTTGGAATCATGCCTAAGCACACTCCAAAAGCTCACCGGTGGAACATGATTTGGCTCTAATTGTAGCATTAAAGAAACCATGAAATTAGAAACGATCTTGATTAGCTTAAAGGTATGCCTTTTCACGACAAAAAAGGGAAAACTCGGGTATGGGAAATGATTAAATAGTAACTATTTTCCGATTCATGTCAAAGATCACCTAGAACTTGCAAACGAACCTTTAGTTTTATCATCTTGTTAATCATGCTGGTTCCATCATGAGACACAGAGTGGCCATTATGGTCGGTCAGGAAGGCAGTGACTTCACTGGCAGCCAAAAAGAAGAAGAAAAAAACTAGAGCTGAGAAGTGGATTAAAAAACAAGAAACATGTATCACGTGAAATATACTAATAGCGGTCCCTTTCCTGTTGTACCCATCGTTCATTTAAATAAGAAGAAGAAAATCCATACAGTGTAGGGTTTGGTTTGGAGGGGTCAAACTCGAAACTTTGCAGGTCCATATAGAGCACGTGCAGTGGTTGCTAGCTTTATGCCTTGATGGAGCTGATATTTTACGGCCGAGTCCTTGTTCCCACTGTTGAATTAAATGACGCGTGCCCAGCTTGCTTGCCAAGACTGAAGGGAAATCTTGCTCTTTCTATGAACTCTTGAGGCGCAGTCTCTGTGTTATTTTCGGAACCCAATCGCCACCCATTTTTCCTGGAACATCGTATATGCTCTACTTCTAGATGGAAGTTTTACAGAATTAACTCCTCTTCTCTGACAATGCTTTCATTTATTTTTTTCAACTCATCTCTAAATACGACACACCGGTGTTAATTCAAGGCATGTTCAACATACACTGATGAAAAAGAAAAAGCTCGATTAGTTTAATGGATGAATCTTGAGCTGCAGTATTCTCATTTTATGAATTGTTAACCCCTTTCTTTAGCTATTTAGCAATAAATTACGTTAACTAGATATAACTATAGAAGTGACAGCGGTAAACATAATCTTCAGAATAGGATTTAATTAAATCCACGTTTATCATTTCTTGCTGGACCAGGCTTGAGAATCCGGACAGCCGATTTTCAGATGGTGGGTGACGATCTTGATGAGCTACCAGTTGATAGGGAGGGAGTAGTGGCCTTTTAGAATCCCGGAGCTTTATTTTTTGCAGGAACTGGATTGAGCATATTCTCCCCTGACCTGTCCACTCCACTTGTGATAGGTGCAACTGACAGACAGAGTTTGGGTGTCCATTCGGACAATTTCATGCTGAGATGGAATGCACGTTAAGACTTTTGACGCCCCGTTTTACATAAACATGATCTAATCTCTCCCTGGACCACATAAATGGCTGCTTGCTTTGTTTTTGTTTTTTGTTTTTTTTTCTGGCTGTGACAAGAAAGCACAATACCGTCGTAAGTATCCCTTTCACATATTTCTTCCACGCGATTATTGTCGCTCCATATCGAGATAGCAACAGTGATTTTTGGAAATAAATCAATTTGTTCGATAAAAAGTTTCATTATAAATGTGACTGGCTTGTTTTCAAATATCCTGGTCGATGACAATAAAAAGAACAGTGACCTTTGATCTTGTCAAACCATGAGAGATTTGAATATTGACTTTGACAACGATATTCGTGCTCTTTTGCTGGGAGTAATATAAGAGCGCCAAAACCTCCTAATTTAATATTACTATATATGGCTGCCATGTCATGTTAGAGTGCAATCGTGGTGTCCAGCCCTCCTTGCGGGGAACGACTCGTAGTTAATCAGTCTACAAGAGTCAAAACTGAGCCTTGCGTAGAGTGCCTGGTATTATTTTTATTTTTATAGTTAAAATTTTAAAAAAATAGTTTTATAAAAAATATTTTAGTTATGATTTAAAATAATTTTTAAAATGATGACTAGATTTGATGTTAATGAAAAATAGTTTTAAGTGTTTTGTTACTAAATTTTTCATATTATTTTCAACTTGTGAAATCACTTTAAAATATATGTATTTTTTTAAAAAATATTTAATAATTATAATAATAAAATATAATTAATAATTCAAGTACACTAGACACTTGTTTTTATTCTTCCATCAAACTACTTGTAATTTCATCATGAACTAATACATGCATGAATATCTTTGCGATCCTGAAATAATATATAATAAAATATTATATGAAATAAAATTATGATTGCGAGACAAATAATATTGTGATTTCGTTCTGATATATTTATTTATATTTAATTAATTTTTAGATTATTTTAATATTAAAAATATATTTTATATATATAAAACTTTTAATAAAAAATATAATAAATTATTATGTAAAAAAATCAACCGAGTGTGGCTTTTTCTTAGTTTCATGAAAGATAATTGAAGTGTTGTGTCTTGATTTTTAGTCTTTTGTTTTTCTTTATCCCGGTTCTGATTTCTCAAGTGTTTGTAGAAACGATGCTTTATGATCAGACCTAGACAAGCTTAAAACTACTCTCTTTCTTTTTTTCTCTTGAATGATCTTCTTGTTTGCTATATCATGTGGGTTTTTACTGGGATTTATAGTTTTGATTCGTTTCTCGACTAGAATAAGTAAACGGGTTTCCTCCTTTTCAAATTTCACACGTGAATCACTAGGGATGCCAGGTAACTTCATGCCATGATGATTTTGTTGAGATAAATTCTGTTTGTTAGTTTGTTAGTTTGTTATCTTTCTAGTTAATAATCTGTTAGTAGTTGTTAATTGATAAGTCAATTACTTCATATACTAAAATGTAACTAGTATATAAGGAGTTGATTGTAATTGAGAAAGCTGAGTGATTCACTTTGAATAAAATACAAAGTGCAAGGATTGTCAAATGGTATCAGAGCCAATTCTAAGGACTGATTTGGAGAAGTAAGAAATTAAAGCTTCGGGAAAGGGAAAAGGAAAGTAAGAGATAGAAAGAGAGCAGCTGAGAGCTGCGATCTGTGATTGAAGGAGAAGACGATCTGCAACTTGCAGATCGAAGAAGGAGAGTTTGATTTTTGTGTGATTTCTGTGAGGATCAAGTAATCGAACGAGTGAGAACACGAATTCAACACCTAAGTTCGTGATTTCAAAGAAATTCTCGAAGCTTTGTGAGATACTAAGAAGTGAAGGAATCTTGAAGTGAAGGAAATTTCTTGCAAGATTCCTTAAAGATCGTCAGTGAGAGTGAAATTTTCAGTGTGAGAAAGAGAGAAACACCGAGAGTGAGAGATCAACTGAGAGAGAGAGAAACACCGAGAGTACACTAAGAGTGATACCGAGAGCAAAGTCAAGAAGATGACCACGTCTGAATCCTTTGTGCAAGCTGCCATTCCTAAATTTGATGGCTATTATGACCATTGGTCAATGATGATGGAAAACTTCTTGAGGAGCAAGGAATTGTGGTCCTTGGTGGAAGATGGAATTCCAACAGAAGCTCGAGGAGCGGCAGGGAGTGATGCTCAGAAGAAAAGTGAGCAAGAAGCCAAGCTCAAAGACCTAAAAATCAAGAATTACCTATTTTGTGAAATTGACCGAGGGATAATGGAGACGATTCTTGACAAAAATACTTCCAAGGCCATTTGGAACTCCATGAAGCAGAAGTGCCAAGGATCAACCAAGGTGAGGCGAGCACAATTACAAGCTCTGAGGAGGGAGTTTGAGCTGCTTGGGATGAAGGAAGGAGAGAAGGTGGATAAATACTTCTCTCGAGTGTTGACAGTGGTGAACAAGATGAAGGTTCACGGTGAGCAGATGAACGAGAATGTGGTTGTTGGTAAGATTCTTAGAACTATGACTATGAAATTTAATTACATAGTATGTTCTATAGAAGAGTCCAATAACCTAGATATAATGAGTCTGGATGAGTTGCAAGGCAGTCTGTTGGTCCATGAACAGAGAATGTCTGACTATAGAGAGGAAGAACAAGCCTTAAAAATTGTGCATGATGATCGAATGGTTAAGGGAAGAGGCACGGGTGCCTCGGGTGTGTTCAGAGGGTTCAGAGAAAGAGGCCGAGGAAGGGGAAGAAACCAATTCAACAAAGAATTGGTTGAATGCTACAAGTGCCACAGGCTGGGGCACTTCCAGTATGAGTGCCCAGACTGGGAGAGAGGTGCTCACTATGCAGAGCTTGAGGAAAAGGATGAGATGCTCCTAATGGCTCATGTGGAGTTAAAGAATGCAACCCGAGATGAGGTATGGTTTTTGGACTCTGGTTGCAGCAACCATATGACTGGAAATAGACTATGGTTTATTAGTTTTGATGATGAATTTAGACAGTCAGTAAAGTTAGGGAATAATTCTAGAATGGGAGTGATGGGTAGAGGAGATATTAGGATGAATATTGAAGGGGTTACACAGATAATTACCTAATTTTATTATATTCCTGAACTGAAAAATAACTTGTTGAGTATTGGGCAATTGCAAGAGAAGGGTTTAGCCATGCTCACTAGGGATAATCTGTGTAAATTGTTTCAGCCAACTAGAGGGGTTATCATGAAAAGTATAATGTCTGCTAATCGTATGTTTGTGATAATAGCTTCTAGTACCTCTAGAGATAGTGAGCATGCTTGTTTTAAGACTGTGGCTGAGGAAGAAGCACAGTTATGGCACTGTAGGTATGGCCATTTGAGCTATAAAGGGTTGCAAAACCTGTATTACAATAAAATGGTGACTGGGCTGCCACTAGTTAAAGCCCCAAGGGGTATTTGTGAGGGTTGTGTACTAGGCAAACAACACAGGGATCAATTCCCTAGCCATAGTCAGTGGAGAGCACAGAAAAAACTTCAGTTAGTGCACACTGACATATGTGGTCCTATAACTCCTGCTTCCCACGGTAAAAGGAGGTATTTGATCACGTTTATAGATGATCATAGCAGGAAAATATGGGTGTATTTTCTGAGTGAAAAATCTGAGGCCTTCAGCACTTTTAAGAATTTTAAAGTGTTGGTAAAGAAGGAAATGAATGAGCATATATGCTGTTTGAGGTCTGATAGAGGGGGGGAATTTAATTCCGAGGAGTTTGATAGATTTTGTGTGGTGAATGGTATAAGCAGACAACTAACTACTGCTTATACTCCTCAGCAAAATGGAGTTGCTGAGCGAAAAAATAGGGATATCATGAATATGGCAAGAAGTTTGTTGATTGAGAGACAAGTACCGAGAGAATTCTGGCCTGAAGCTGTGAATTGGGCAGTATATTTGATGAAATCCAACTATGGCAGTGAAGAATAAGACACCTCAGGAAGTGTGGAAAAATCTGACACCCTCGGTTGAACACTTCAAAGTGTTTGGGTGTATAGGGTATGTTCATAACCCAGATCAGAGAAGGAGGAAGTTAGATGATAAGAGCATAAAATGTGTGCACTTGGGGCTAAGTAAGGAATCAAAGGGGTATCGAATGTATAATCCAGCCACTAAAAGAATAATAATCAGTAGAGATGTAGTTTTTGATGAGAACAAGGGCTGGAAATGGGACAAAGAGGGTTCAGAAATCAGTAATGATGTACTGGAATGGGAAGGAGAAATGGATGAGAACTGTAATGAAGATGACCAAGGGCTGACAGAAGAAAGAGAGGGTGAAAGAGAGGCAATCACAACAGAAAATGAACCTATCACAGCAGAGGTAGAACATGAAAGAGGTGAAGAACCTGTGGGAGAAGAAAGTGCAGAAGAAAATCTTGGTGGCCAAGTTGATGAGATGAATGAGAGGCTGCAAGAAAGCTCAAACAGCAGGATGCAAGGAAGAATCAGAAGAAAACCTGAGTGGATGAAGGATCATGTGACTGGAGAGGATCTATTTGATGATGAAGATGAGCATGACCTTGTCATGTATACAGAGGCAGGAGACCCGAATACTTATGAAGAAGCAGCAATGATTTCAGTATGGAAAAAGGCAATGAAGAGTGAGATACAAGCAATAGAGAAGAATTCCACATGGGTCCTAACTGAATTACCAAAGGGAGCTAGAGCTATTGGGGTGAAATGGATCTATAAGACGAAGCTGAATGAAAGGGGTGAAGTAGACAAATACAAAGCTAGACTGGTGGTACTGGGTTATGCTCAAAAGTATGGAATCGACTATAAGGAGGTGTTTGCACCAGTTGCGAGATGGGATACAATTCGGAGTATCTTGGCTTTGGCAGCACACAAGGGCTGGAATATCTATCAATTAGATGTTAAAAGCGCCTTCTTGCATGGAGAGCTAGAAGAGAATGTGTATGTGGAGCAGCCAAAGGGTTTTATAAAAAAAGGGGAAGAAGGGAAATTGCTTAAACTCAGGAAAGCATTGTATGGGTTGAAACAAGCCCCCCGGGCTTGGTATAGCAGAATAGAAGCATACTTTGCTTCTGAAGGATTTGAGAGATGCCCCAGTGAACCTACACTGTTCACAAAATCTGAAGGAGGGAAGGTGTTGATAGTGAGCATATATGTAGATGATCTAATCTACACGGGTAATGATGAAGCTTTGATGACTGAGTTTAGAGTGTCTATGAAAAGGGAGTTTGATATGACAGACTTGGGGAAAATGAAATTTTTCTTGGGCGTGGAAGTGACTCAAGGCAGCAAAGGAATTTATATGAGTCAAAGAAAGTATGCTCAAGAGATTTTGTGCAAATCTGGAATGGAGAACTGCAATTCCACTAAAACTCCTATGGTTCCCGGCTGCAAGTTAGATAAGGATGAAGGGGGAATCAAGGTAGACTCGACACAATACAAGCAGATGGTTGGAAGTCTGATGTATTTGACAGTTTCCAGACCGGATCTAATGTATGTGATGAGTTTGGTGAGTAGATATATGGAGAGGCCCACTGAGCTACATATGATGACAGTTAAGAGAATCTTGAGATATCTTAAGGGGACCACTGAACTGGGAATCTGCTTCCAGAAAGGTGGAAATTTTGATGAAATGATTGCTTATTCAGACAGCGATTATGCTGGTGATCTGGATGATCGGAGAAGCACGTCGGGATATGTGTTTATGATGAGCTCTGGGGCAGTTGCATGGAGCTCAAAGAAACAAGCTGTAGTCACTTTGTCAACCACTGAAGCAGAGTTCATCTCAGCAGCTATGTGTGCGTGTCAAGCAATCTGGATGCTAAGGGTTCTGTGTCATCTTAAGTGGTACCAGGATAAGTGTGTGATTCTGTGTGATAATTGTTCTACGATCAAGTTATCCAAGAATCCAGTTATGCATGGGCGAAGCAAGCATATAGCAATCAGATATCATTTTCTCCGTGAATTGTCGAATGATGGGGTAATAGAGCTGAAATATTGCAGCTCTAAGGAACAGACTGCGGACATTATGACCAAGCCTTTGAAACTTGATGGGTTTGTGAAACTGCGAGAGCAACTTGGAGTATGCAGGATTTTGAACTTGTAAACTGTTCCAGTTTAAGGGAGGATATGTTGAGATAAATTCTGTTTGTTAGTTTGTTATCTTTCTAGTTAATAATCTGTTAGTAGTTGTTAATTGATAAGTCAATTACTTCATATACTAAAATGTAACTAGTATATAAGGAGTTGATTGTAATTGAGAAAGCTGAGTGATTCACTTTGAATAAAATACAAAGTGCAAGGATTGTCAGATTTTCTTTATTTTATGGTTTGGCTGAGGTAGAAAACTGAAATGCTAGATTCACACAGCCTTCAATTGAATTGTCGTTTACCTATGTGTTGCAGAAATAGGAAAGCAAGTATCACCTGCTTGTCCTAAAACGTCATTTTCATTCAAAAAAATTTGTGCGTGCCATGTCAAATTTTTACTTTTCAAAGTTTTCTAAACATTCTTTCATTTAGCTTATTTACAATAATGGGTGGCATCACAAAAACAAACGCCCCATAATGATCGGTGATCTTCTTATTAGATCACCCCCCCTGCTGAGCTTGACATTTTTACGCCTCACCCTGAGCCTAGAGTGTCGCGTATTGAATTTTGAGAGACAATTACTGAACTAGAGGCATGTTAGAAGACAACGCATACCGCCGACCGAGTCTACTTTTTTTTAAAAAAAAAACTAAAACTAGAAATATAAAATAATGTTCAAATGTTGTTATCACGTGTTAAAACATGTGTGTGTGTAAATAATTTGAGTCATTAGATGCTATTGGTTTAATTTCATAATTTAATTATATGATAAAAATTGACAAAAATAAATATATTAATATCAATTTTGATTAATATTATATACCACTTGTTAGGATTGAGAGAGTTTACAGAATTGAAAGAAGAATTAGTTTAGAGAAAGGAAGAGGGAGAAGAGAGAAAAGAGAGGGAAATTGAAATTTAAAATTGTATTGTATTGAATTCTGTTTTGCATATATTTGTTACGTGTGCACTTTTCTATTTATACACATTACACTATTCTAGAATATTCTTTTATACTCTAGCACCACTGACCTGAATCATACGATAGAGATTATTGTATGATTTTTTTTTATAAAATTCAATTTTCAACAATAAAATTCTGAAAGATTAAATAAAATTAAAAGAATAAAACCAAATTTAATATGAAAATAAAATGATATAAAAGTCAAGTTGACCCATATATTTTTTCCTCATTATTTTCTAGTTTCTTCATTGAACATTGAATTGTTTGATATTTGAATTTTATAGTTTTATTGAATTTATTTTCAGCAAATTTGGTAGCTAACACGAATGGGCTCATGTTTTCTTAGACTTTTTTTTTTACATTGTCATTTTTTTTGTTAGTTTATTTATCTTTCCAGTATTTTTTATAGTATTTTTTTAATTCTTGACATTAATAATTCTTAATTTATTTAAATGGTATATCATGGTTTAGATAGCTTATATCATATGTACAATTGATAGTTTTTATGTTCATCAGAAAATTATTTCCACCAATCCCATACTCACACGTGTGTGTGTGGATAATAACACAGGCTAGGTTGATTTTGGCGGTAAGGGCACATGTTTTTTTTTCCCCGGTAGGAAAATGTTTCATTTGACCGTTCTGTTTTTTTAAATGAACACTGGAGGGTGTGCGCGTGCGCGCGTGTGCGCAAAAACTCAAATTAGGATCTGGTCTAAAAAATGACTTTGGAGAAGAAAGTTTTATTTTCTGGAATAGTTTTGATACATCCATGATTGAATGAATAAATAAACGAAACAATTTCTCCACAAGTGGGATTTTTCATTTAGAAACCACGAGGACTAAACAAATATCCACAGTCTAATTAATTATTTGGCTAGATTATTATTATTTTCAGAATAATCAAAGTTCTATTACAAACATGGCCAGTTACTAATACGTGTAAAATAATATTATACATCCTTGAAAGACCTATAACATGGCCATAAAAATATACAATGTGGCCTTTTACTATTTGCACATTTTCAAATGTATTCATTATTCGTGTAACGAAAATAAACCTCATAATTTCTTATATATTTTGAGGACATGGCAAAACTTAGACGTCATGGTTAAGTTTATATCCGATAAAAAAAAGATGAAGTAAAGAACAGAATGAAAAGGTATTCAAACCATAGTTGTTAATATCGTTCCGATCACCGTTCCGGTTTTTCGATTGGAACGGAACGTTCCGGTTTCGGAGCGTTCCGGTGTCATACTGTTCATATATAATTAATTATATATATATATATATATATATAAAATAAAATATTAATTTTACAAGCATAATTAAAATTTGAATTCTTTTTTATTTAAAATATTTAGGTGTTTTTAAATTATTTTGATGTATAGATGTCAAAATAATTTTTAAAAAATAAAAAAAATAGATTTTGAACCCGGAACGGGATCGGTCCGGAATTAAAACCGGGACGAAAACGACGCCGTTTTGTCCCGGTTTGTTGAACGGAACAGAACGTTCCAGCCATTCCAGCCGGAACGGAACGGATTTAATAACACTGATTCAAACCTCACGCCAGAGGTCATCAGGTTGAAACTTTTAAAAGCGTTGGGACCCAGGATTGAAATCCATGCCCTTTCTGAATTTGTAGTGTTTTTTTAAATCATCTGATTTTTTTATTTTAAATTAATATAATTTGATATTTTTAGATTGTGATAATATTATAAATAATTTTTTCAGGATGAAACTTTTAAAAGCGTTGGGACCCAGAATTGAAATTCATGCCCTTTCTGAATTTGTAGTGTTTTTTTAAATCATTTGATTTTTTTTATTTTAAATTAGTATTATCTGATGTTTTTAGATTGTGATGATATTATAAATAATTTTTTTATAATTTTTTTTAAAAAAATTATTTTAATATATTTATAAATAAATAATATCTTAAAAAATAATCTCAACCACTCTTTAGGAAAACACTTAATCTCGTCATCTTAATGAAAATTAAATATTTTTTTGGAACGCGTAAGTATATAAAAAAACAAAAACAGAAAAACCAGAGTTTGAAAACCATAATCACCGACATCGATCTCATTCCAAGAAGAAGGAGACAAAGATGGTCACAGCTTTTATAACATTTCTTTTCGTGAGCTGGCTGGCCTCACTAAAGGTTATCCAATTATTTTTCATTGCCTTGTTCTCATTTGAGCACTATAAATGCTTGATATGATTGTTGTTTCTCTTTACTTTATATAAATCATCAAATAAAAAATATTTACAATACTGTTTTTCAGAAAATTAACTCGAAGAAGTAGATCTAGGCAAGAATCAATTGCTCAGCTTTAAAAACAATTTATTGTCTGTTCTTTAGTGCTGTGGCTATAATATTGCTTCTCAGTTTTATTTATTTATTTATTCTTTACATTGTAATAAAAAATTAAATGACGAACAAAAATATGTATATGACTTTCCTTAAAAACTTCGACTAAAGTAACGTGAGAGAGATGAATTTTAGAAAGATCAGAAGTTTTTTCTATTCTCAAAATTTACAGACAATTTTTATACAGTGATAGATAATTTTCAAATAAATATTAAAATGGAATGTTTGGTTATGGTTGTGTTTATGCATATGCTGGTAGTTTTAATTAAGCTTTATATTAAAAGTTCCCGTTGAAAATTAAAATAATAAATAAATATACAATTATTTTTTCAGATTTTTAAGCAAAGTAGATGCGCGGGTATTCAAATGAAAAAAATAATAATTGAATAATTGTTGGGATTTGTTTTGGTAAAGAAAATAGACTTTTATAAGTTTAATTTCTCGAAAAGCTGAGGATTAGTTTTTATTATATAATAATTGAAAGTAAAACATAATTATGGCAACAGGCCCTACTTTAAAAGAAGCAATTAATTTTTTTATATTTTTTTTTTGTAAAGTTGAAGCTTTAAAAAGCTGAAGATAGTTAATTAAAAAGCAAAACTTAATCTTACTAAAACCTTATCACAGTCGTGCTGTGATTTTATGCTTAAACGAACTCCAAGTAAAGTGCACAAATTATATTTTGAGTGGCTTTAATAAACCTGATCTCTCGATATGGTTAAAAAATAATATAAATTATATTTTAGAATTTTATCTACAAATTTAATTTTTCAGGTGAAATCATTCCCTTCATATGATATCAAAACCTTATTGACTCAGCAGTCACAAGTTCAAATTTCACCATTTTCATTCTATTTGATAAAAATCAAGCACAAGGTAATGTGAGTGTATGCAAGTTTCAAGCCCAAATTTTTTTTCCTTGAAGGGATGTGTTAAAAAATAATATAAATTATATTCTGGAACCTCACCTATAAATTTAAATTTTTAGATGAGATTGTTCCTTAACAAAGACTATTTTTTTCAATGAAGCAGAAATCACTACAAATTAGTGATGTAGATTAGTTGAGCAGGGAGGCCCCTAAAGAAATAAAGATTTTAATGTTGATTAACGAGTTAAAATAGATAAAATTTGAAGTTTTAAATGTTTTAATTAGTCTATTATATAATTTAAAATAAATATTTTAATGACAACTTTGAAAACGCAAAAAAAGGTTCATGAAAAGAAATGCACTGTGGCCATTTTTCTTCTTTAAGAAATTAAAATAATAATAATGATCTATAATTGGGGTTTATCTTAGTTTTGCCTTGATTTCTTGAATCATTCCCTGTAGTAGGGATTGGTTCCTACATTTTCTCTATTGATCAATGAATTAATTTTTACGTAAAAAAACTAGAATTTGTATATCTTAATTACGAATAAAACAAGTCTTTCTTCTGCTTAGTTATATTTTCTAGATATTAAGATAACAGGAACTGCTAATTAAATTTAAATAAAACTCATATATTGACTCATTTATAATTTAAACAAGTCTTGCATGCTCTGAAAGCAAATCTAAACCAAACCTGAGAGCTGATATTACACAAATAAAAATTATAAATAAAAATTCCTGAATTACAAATGTTGCCGCGCTATTTGTTCTTGTGGGTTTCATAAAAGCGCACCGAACTAATTATATATCTTTTTTTTTACATGCGGAATCAGTGTAGATTTTTAACCTAGCTATTTACACGTACACAGGGCAAATGTTGCAATAGATCTATCTTTTAATCTAGCTATAAGCTCACCAAATTTCTAAAATTATACATCCTTGGAACGTTCCTTTGGCTGGCTGGCAGTACGTAATCAGATTAGGTTTTTTACTGAAGATTCACGTGCTCAGCATCTTTTGTCAACCTAAAACTTGCTAAATGCTTCTGAGCTCATGACGTCTATTTCGTTGTTTAGACAGTGTGAACCTGCAACTCTGTGAAGTGCATGACTGATTCCTGAAGACCTAAATCCTCAGTGGGTAAACTTTACAAGTACTCAAACTCATCTCAAACAAGCATCGGCATCGCTTTCTTAATTACAAGGTATTTTCTTTCATTATGTTCTCAAATTCGAAAAGAATTAGGTGGGATTAGATAAATGCATGGTTGATCAGTAATGGACATTCCGAATTCTAGTCCAGACATAGACGACAGGACAGCATGTCGCAGTTGCTTTGTCACATTTATGCACCTTGATCTCTACATTAAAAAGATATCGATGAGGTATCATCTCTAAAAAACGACAGTGAGTCAGCTGGATGTAGAACGAGGCAAGATTGCTGATGAATATTATGCGTTGTTAAGAAATTAATAAGGGCGTTCATGGGAAAGAGGTGAAATGGATCTGATTATATCAGAGAGCATATTCTCTCTCACTTCCTCGCTTATATCTCAGCAAATTTATATAAAAAAAGAGAGCAAAGTAGTAATCCTACCATGCAGGACAAATCAAGTCATGTATTAAAACAGTAGAGGATATCACATGGCAAGAGACAGGCAATCATGGGAACCATCGCGATTACCTTTTCCTTTTGCCTAACACATTTGAGTAAACAAATTAAGCTCAAACTCATCTACGCAACTCAATTGATTCTTTATTGATGGTGGATCTTGACATATTGTGGCGTAGGTGTCAACTATTGTAGAAAGTTCTATAAATTTGGAAAGACAGCGTCTACACATATATCAAGTTATCAACGACGAAAAGAGGCACGTGATTCCGACCACTTTTAAGCTTCATGAGTCGCCCACAAATGGATTCATTTCCTTAAATAATTGACGACTCAAAAGGTTTGATTAATTAGTCCATAAAAAAACGGTGTGATTTACATGTTCCAAAACTAAGTTTGGTAAACATAGACCTCTGTGCATTTCTTTTTATGGTATAAACAACTTTAAAATCTCAAGTTAATTAATTGGCAAATAGATAAATATAGTATAAACAACAAAAATTCACATGAGACCTGTGTGGTTTGACAACTTAGATTTACTCCATGAGAGAGATACTTGGATATATTTACTATGAAAAGCAGCAAATTACAGCGTTATCCCATGAAATTATTTTCTCATTCAAAATCCTGAAGTAATAACCCGATGCGTATATTTTCTCTCATCTCTTGAGTCGTCAAAGCATAGAGAAACACAACAACTCTAGGTTTTTATATACAAACCAATTACATGAGTATTTATTCATTTGAACCTATTTTTATTCTCACTTGAGATTCAAGAAAAAATCACACACCCAATGATTCATGCTGATTTTTGAATTTATAAATTTCTTGTGCATTGTAAAACATAAGTTATTTTCTCTATGACATATGTGTCATAGAGAAAATAACTTATGTTTTACAATGCACAATAAAATTATAAATTCAAAAATTTTTCTCTATGACATATATGTGTGTGTGTGTGTCTCGTGTCCCCCTCCCCTTCTGCCTCATATGATCCCACTTTTAATCGTTTACTGCTTTCTTTTTTAGATGTTTCTTTGCGGGTTCAGGTTAAGGGAATAAAATTTCGAGTGTCTCATACTATTAAAAGATGATTATAGCACGACTCAAACTCAAACCTGCAATGCAAATCTCAAGTTTTTTTTATCATCAAGTCATGTCCTTTGAAAACACCTACTCGTTTCACCCACCATATAACCAAAATATGACAAAGATAAATGAGACAAATTATATTTTTGAGTTTATATCTTTGATGTACTTTATAATATAAAACATAAGTTATTTTCAAGTATATATTCTTCTCGTAGCTCGCATAATAAACATGGGAAGCAATACATGCATTGTTTGACGACTGCGCCACTAAGATGGCAATGTTAGATGCTTAAACGAAAAAAAAATCGTTTCACGTTCTTCTTTCATTTCCAATTCATGATGTTAATTTTGGTTTAATTGTACTTGTGTTTTTTTTTTTACTTTCTAACAAAATAGTTTTTATATAAAAACATATTTCGAAATTAAGTTATTTTACAAGAAAAGATTTAAGTCTAAATTAATATACTTCACACTTTCATTGTACAAAGTAAATGCCGAACAAGATTAACCACGCCATAATCTCGGTTTAATTTTCATTTCTATCCTCGTCACATATACAGGATGTTCGTTGTGATATGGTTTGGTGCACGATTTTGACAGGAAAACAAAAACCCAAAGTCAAATTGCCTCAAATTCCATCAAGGAACCCCACTATTATTGCCTGTGCCTCCACCCTTGCAGTGCCTTGTACCTCTAGCCCAGTGACCATTCACTTGATGCCACTGCCCCCACCATTTTCCCCACTGGGTGGCATATCCAATCGGTATGCGTGCTCATCACCATGTACTTTGTAGGGTACATCTTGAATAGTTTGTCAGCATATGGTGTCAAATTCATAGACAGCTAGTGACAAGTAGTTGGCCAATTGCCATTATAATTAATTAATATTGATAAAAACAATAATAGAATTTCTAAACAACATGCATGCATTGTTACTGTGGACTAAATTGCATTCTGAATTTCACTATTTTCACTATTCATAAATAATAACTTGCAATTAAATCCCCATAATTTTCAAACTTCACGTTTCATAATTAAACTTTTTTTTTTATTTCATTTTAATTCTTGAAAGTTATTTAAAAAAAAAAAAACATCTTGAAAAAAAAGTTTGGTTATGACTAGCCTTGTTAGCCTAAAAAGAAAGGGGTCAGCTTAAAATATGCAACACAATGCTGTTTGGCGCAGCTTATCCCTGTTTTTTTTAAAAATTTTTTATCCTATAAAATCAGTAGATATTTTGTTTATAAAATATTATTGAGTGATTTAAATATTTAGAGTTATTTATAATTTTTGAAATATACATGGTAAAAAATATGGTTAACATAACACCAACATTTATTTTATATAGAAGTTTGTGGTCATAATATTATAGCCTCAAATATTCTCTCTGCGAATTAAATGTACACCTACATTTAAGACACTTACATTTTGCATGTTAGGATTCAAGTAAAAAAAATTGTAAGATGTTAAAGTGAATATGAGAATTGAAAGAGCGTGTCATTATATTTTAATTATTTAATAATAAAATAATTATTTTAATTACCATCTCATGTCATTTTAATTTTACGAGCTATTCATTATGATGATACATGAATGAAAAATAAACGTTTTTAATATTTTAATTGATTTTTAAAATTCTATTTCGAAATAATTGATAAAGAGTAATTGAATTTCATGATTTTTGGATAAGATTTGTTTTTTATTTTTCACTCCCAGCCTGAGATAACACGAGGAGTAAACCTCCTGCCAGTTCATTGAACCGAACCTCAAATGCTAGCAACGATACAATTCTGAATCATAACAAAAGAAGAAGAATTAATGGGACACAAATTCAGAAAGAATGTGTACAAGTTCATAGGAAGTTATGATTACTAAATATATATACACTCCTGTACAAAGCCAATTATGTGTGTGTGTGTGTGTGTGTGTGTGTGTGTGTGATAAGTAGGGCTCGAGTAGTTTATTTATTTATATAATTGAGCAACATTTTGGTTTTTAGTGTAATAATTCTGGGTATGTAAGTTAAATCATTATAATAATTGACGCGTGCATCAATAACACATGTTATAGAAACTCTCAAGAAAATATGACAGAACAGAATTTCAAGAATACACGTGAATTGAATTGTTAGATCGTAATTTCAAATTAAAATTCATTATCAGATCCAATAATATATATATATGTTGAGTTTTTTTAATTATATTTTTCCTTAATATATAGTGGTACTCGTTCCAATTATATTATAGAAGATTTCTGAAAAGGAAGGAGAATCTTGGTGATATCCAAAAGCATCACTTGCCGAGACAAGAGAATTTACAGAATCAAATCTTCAAAAAGAACAAAAAATAATGATAAATTAAGCTAATAATCATCTTCAAAATTCAATGTTTTTTCTTCAGAAACCAGAATCTTGTCCCTAGGTTTGGACCCGCTTTAAAATCAGCTTTAAAATAATGATCAAGCCAGTCTTAAGGGGTGTTTGGGAGTGTGATTGTTATTGCCTTTTAAAGTACTTTTCGTGTCGAAATATATCAAAATGATATTTTTTTTATTTTTTTTAAATTATTTTTGATATCAACACATTAAAATGATTTAAAAACACTAAACCGCCGGTTTAAAAAAAAAAAAAAAAACAACGAGAAGCAGCAAAAAACATATTGGATCGCAATGCCAAACGAGGCCTTAGACCCATTTATTATTGCGATTAAAAAACTTTTTTAATTTTTTTATATTGTTTCATGTAATAATATTAAAATAAAATAAAAAAAAACAATATACTTACAAGCATATGTTTTTTTTTAAAAAAAAACACATGGTCTCTTGGTCTCAATCACTACCGTTCTCTAGCACCCCGCAATAATTCTAGAAATGGCAAGAAATTCCCCAACTTCACTAGGCCCATAACCGTCCTTTCACAAGTTCAAGCCAGTGGTTTTGTTCCGTAATATAGCAGAAACGCCAAGGCGATAATGGGCATAACGAAAGGAGGAGGAAAAAGAGGCCGGCAGTTGAGGAGGGCTGGCACATTAGAGCTTAGCAATTGCCTATAAAAGAGAGCCAAGACAGAATCTTCTTCTCGTCAAAACTCTCCAAAACACACGCACAAACACACACACCATCTCTCATTTCCTTGACCAAATCTTTCGTTCTCTCATATATAGTTTTTTAACCCTTGCAGCTTAGCTGGGGGATAGCATAGAATTCCGGGAAACAGTAACGAGCTCCACTCTTTCTCATCTTCTTTCACTTCCACTTGTTCCCTTTTCCTTAATAATAACCAAACTCTCTGTCAAAGGTATTGTCTCGCTTCTGCTGCTGCTGCTGCTTCATTTCATTTATCTACTTATGATAATTTGGTTTCCGTGCCTTTTTTCTTTGACTGTCTGTGTGTCTGTCTTGAATCTTAATACTGTTTTTAACTTTAGCAATCATAAAAAGGACCTTTGGCTTTGGCCGTTGTTATTTGAGGATTGTTTTTGTCCACAAGATAAGCAAATCCTTTTTTATATGTTTAGTTTTCGGTTTCATATTATTTGAACTGGGAAAGTCCATCGGAGCTTGAACTCGTTTGTGTATGTATTTCCTTACCATTTGTTTCATGGCAAACAGGAATGAAACGATTTCCTGGAAATTTCCCCAACGTTGACCAAATTGTTGACTATTGTCAAGTAGACGATTAAAAGCTTTAATCGTATCTCCTTTATAAAGCAGCAGCTGCTGCTTATAGATGTTGACTCCTTTTCTTCTCTTTCTATTCTTAGTTAATATCTGAGTTCCTCAGTGATTTCTCTCCATTGAATTTGCAGAGTAAAAACTTTAGGTAAAGAGAAGAAACTAAGATTTTGACTTTTCTCTCTCCTTTTTTTTTTTTTTTTTATGGGGGGGGGGGGTGTTTGGGTTTGTTCGCGACTTGATAGTAACAGGAAATTACGTTCGTTGGGGGTGTTTGATTTGCTGGGATACCAAATAGAAATATTTGAAAGATTCAACGAGCTGAATCCCATTTTTGTCAATGGTTTATTTCTGCTAACTAAAGTTGTATTGATACACTGCAGTTTCAAATATCTTCGGTGACATAGCTTTTGTCTTTCCTCCCTGTTTAGCTTGTATATATTCCCATGGTTTCATTTCAAAGTCTTAACTAACCAACCTTCTTTGCTGTTTTATTCAACAATAGTAATCGTAAAAGCTTGATCTTTGACTTTTTTTGTACTATACAATTGCTAAAATATATTTTCTTCTTTGTTTTTGATGTTCTGATTGCAGTTGTCGTGAGGGCAAGTGAGGATGTTAGAGAAAAAGATGGAAGAAATTAACACCGATGAAGTGATAGAGGAATTTGAAGCATTGACTAAAGATGCTGGAACGGTTCAGAGAGAAACCCTGGAGAGAATATTGGAAGAGAATGGATCTGCCGAGTATTTGCAGAATTTGGGTCTTAATGGAAGGACTGACCCTGAGAGTTTCAAGTCCTGTGTTCCCCTTGTTACTCACAAAGACTTGGAAGCTTATATTTACAGAATCGCTGACGGCGATCCTTCTCCTATCCTCACCGGGAAACCCATACCAAACATGTCTTTGAGGTGTGTATATTTCATGATTTCAACTAATTATTTATGTATTTATGCAAGAAAAATTTCTAATTTGATAAATTTGAACCGTTGCAGTTCTGGTACTACTCAGGGGAGGAGAAAGCTTGTGCCGTTCAATGATGAATTGATGGAAAACACCTTGCAGATATATAGAACTTCTTTTGCATTCAGAAACAGGTATGAGGAAGGAATTACTGTGAAAATTTAATATTAGAAGAGCCTTTTAGCTTATTTGTTTTTTCAGTTAACAGTAATTCCTTTTCCATTTGCTAGAAGATTACCTTGTTGGGTAATATGATTCTGCTCTCTATTGTTTAAATAACAAGAAAGATTAGTTGGTTAGTTCTCTGCTGACGCAAAGAGGATTGTATAATGCAGAGAATTTCCACTGGAGAAAGGGAAATCCTTACAGTTTGTCTACAGCAGCAAGCCGGGGAAAACAAAAGGGGGTTTAGGTGCTGGAACTGCCACAACAAATCTCTTCCGCAATTCGAAATACAAAAATGGAATGAAGGCAATTCAGTTCCAATGCTGCAGCCCTGATGAAGTGATATTTGGTCCTGATTTCCACCAATCCTTATACTGCCATCTCCTATGCGGCCTACTCTTCCGTGAAGAAATTCAGTTTGTGTTCTCTACATTTGCTCATAGCATTGTGCTTGCATTCCGGACCTTTGAACAAGTCTGGCAGGAGCTCTGCGATGATATACGTGGCGGGGAACTAAGCAGCAGAGTCACCGCCCCTTCAGTTAGAATGGCAATGGCAAAACTGCTTAAGCCAAGCCCTGAATTGGCCGATTTGATCCGTAAGAAATGCTCAGGATTGAGTAATTGGTATGGATTAATACCAGAACTCTTCCCCAATGCTAAGTACATCTACGGGATAATGACTGGTTCAATGGAGCCTTATTTGAAGAAACTGAGGCACTATGCAGGGGAGCTGCCATTGATGAGTGCTGATTATGGTACTTCCGAAGGGTGGATTGCAGCGAATGTCAATCCAAAATTGCCTCCTGAGTCAGCTACTTTTGCCGTGCTTCCTAATATTGGATACTTCGAATTCATTCCTCTTAAAAACGACGGCGAGCGCTTGTATATGGATCCCAAGCCTGTGGGTCTGACGGAAGTCAAGATTGGTGAAGAATATGAGATCATTGTCACCACTTTTGCAGGTACAAGAATTTTTCCCTCCCAGATTTAATTTTTCTGTGAATATATTTATTGGGGTCAAGAATTTCCTCCTGAATTTCCACAAAGTTGACAGAAAATTGCCGGTGAAAACTTCATTCCATTTTATGGCCTCTCCAGAACAGGCCAACAGCCCCATCTTTTATAACCTGTCAACAATTTTGAATTCACTAGCGCTGAAGCTTTATTTTATCAGTTGATGCGTTTATCCTTTGGTGAATACTCTTGTCTTCTTTGTAGAGGCCATGATATAGGAATCTGCGAACCCAACATTCTATAACTGCTCGTTTTTTTAAGTACTACTAGCCAGTAGCCTTGACAAGACAGCTCCTATCCTGACGAAAATATTTCGGTTCTCCATGCTGACATGTTCTTCAATTATTACTTTTCTTTCTCTAGTCTTCAACGGGAACAATAACTGTTTAACCTTACTGATCCAGCTGTCTTTGATTCATGACTCCATTTATTAATGTTTGATAAGCTTTGTTTCATAGCGAGCAGTTGTGGACACCTTTGTTTCCTAGATACTCTTATCTTTTTAAATGGAGGGGCATTTATTGGACATGTTAGGGAAATCATCCAGGTTTAGGTTTTCACACTTACATCGTTAATGCAAGGTTGCCCATGTGTAGCGCACCATTAGAAGCAATATACGTCTTTTTGCTGGAAAACCCATGTGTACTCTGCTCCGTGTAGGTTTTTTAAAACTAAAACTTCCATTAAATTTGCTTGTTGAATGTTTATTTGCATACACTTCGGCAATCTCTGAAAGAAGGGACTGTTTTTATGTGATGTTGCACAAGTGCCCTTATTACGTCATCTAATAATGCTTTTCTTTTAAAAAGAATTTGGCATTTCAACCATCTAATTCATGCTTTGATTTATGTTTTGTGCCTCATCCGTCATCTTCATTTCTAAACCGGTAATTGCCAAAATCCCAACTTTGTCTTCTGTTTTCCGGTGACAGTTGAACCTCCTTGAGGGTAAAAATCATTTATATTTAGATTAGAGTGGTGCATGTTTATACAATAAGTAGTTCATCTACACACAAAAATAATAGACTGCAGAAGTAATTTGTTTGATTATCATATGTCAGTGTCCAATATAATAAAAAGGATACTTTCAAGATTAATGTCATTCTTATAAAATTATTATTGTAAGCATGAGGAGTGGTTATATGCTTAATCAATGGTTTTTTGTCTTTCGTCTTGTAGCGTGCGTGAAAAGTTATAACCGGGCCAAGCACCTTAGGTTATGGGTTATGAAAATGATACAGAACCAATCAATATAAAAATCTTGTATTTTAGCTCTTGTAAGGGGAGATTTTACTCCTATGTCCGCATGTATTTGTTATTTGTGATCTCTTACCCTGAACTTGGACCTGTCTGCTTCTTCTTCTTTTCCCTCTCTCTCTAAGATTGGAGATCGAATTGTTCAGTGTGCCTGTGACATCATTTCTTATCTGACGGAAAATAAAGCTGGTGTTCACACCATGGCAGTTTTTTCATTTAATTCTGATGATGATTGTAAACTGCAGGTTTGTACAGGTACAGGCTAGGAGATGTGGTGAGGGTTATGAGTTTCCATAACTCAACCCCAGAACTTAAATTTGTGTGCAGGAGGAACCTTATTCTTTCCATAAACATTGACAAGAACACCGAGAAAGATTTGCAGCTGTCTGTAGAAGAAGCTGGCAAACTGCTGGCAGAGGAAAAGCTTGAGATAGTTGACTTCAGCAGTCTGGTTGATTTATCCACAGACCCTGGACACTACGTTATCTTTTTGGAAATTACTGGCGAACCAAGTGAGGAGGTGTTAAAAGAGTGTTGCGATTGCTTGGACCGATCCTTTGTTGATGCAGGCTATGTCAGTTCACGAAAGGTAAAGGCCATCGGACCCCTTGAGCTCCGAGTTGTTCGGAGAGGAACCTTCCAGAAGATTTTGGAGCATTACCTCGGATTAGGAACTGTTGTCAGCCAGTTTAAAACCCCTCGTTGTGTTGGGCCCATGAACAGCAAGGTGCAGCAAATCCTGTGTAATAATGTTGCTAAGACCTATTTTAGTACTGCCTTTTGAGTGAATATTTGTAAACTGCAATTTGGTAATTGCCTCATAATAGAGTTTCTTTTTAAGTGTCAAGTTCATTGAAGCAGCAAGCTGGAGTGCGTGTAAACGCAGCAACATCTCTATAGCTCGTCCGTTCTAGAACCCGAGGTCCTTAGTAACCTGACTCTGTTTCCTGGGCCATTGTTTATTCGACTATTCATCATGATGGGCCTGGGCTTCAAAAATATGGGCCGCGTCCATTATCCAGTTCGCACCATTTCCATGTCAGAGCTGGCATGAGTCCATTCGTCCACAACAACTAAAAGCTGCTTAAACTATGAGTCCATCCAGCATCATGGGTGTAATTGGTAGTGGTCAATTATTAGCTTAAAATATGAAACGACATGATAAAGGAAGACCACGTGGAGGTGGATCTGCCTCCACGAACAAGAAAGGATTAGTTCTTGGCTATGGCTTAAAAATCCACTATGTTACACATGGTGGTTGTCGTTGAAAAACACAAAAACAAAGCTGCCAGTGTGAACGTACTAACTCATTGTCTTCCACAAGTGGATGCTTATATCCTACTTGCTCACCATGTGTGTGCGTGTCACGCTCTAGAGAAGGTTGCCAAATTTCTGTGCAGGACAGCTCCTTCACGTATCTCTGCTAAAATATTCAGATTCATGGAGTGAGATTTAGCAGATGAATAACCTTTTAAGCCGCGTGTTTGCTAAAAGATTATTTTTTTAAAAATGTTTCTTTTTTAATTGTTTTAAAATACTGATATTAAAATAACTTTGCTTATTTGATAGGGAAATTCCATTGTGAATATTAAATACTGATATTAAAAATAACTTGGAGTCGATGGGGACGGCCTAATAAAAGTATAATTGCTTTAAAAAAATAAATCACCGCTATTGTAATATTAAGTTTAAGTGCACCTAACTTTATGAGCAACGTTGAGGAAGTAACTGAAGACGGAGTCAATGTAAACTAGTCACTAGTCAGTGATCGAGCGAGGTGATATATTTTTTGAATTTCATTTTATAATAATTATAATATATATTCATAAAAAAAAATAGATTTCAGTTCTGAGAAAAAAATAAAATCCTTTTTTATTCATGTATTTTTTTATTTATTTTAACAGAACATTACTTTTTTATTAACAATAAAGTATACGAAAATTAAAAGAAATATTCATAAAAACTTCAAATAACTTATAATAAAAAAATTAAAAAATATATCTGTGCAATCAAAACCCCATTTCTTTATTCGGTTTTTTATGAAAGTGATCTTTATATCAAAAGCATTGTTTTCTTAAATGACACGTAGTTTTAAAAAAATAATTATTTTTATCAAATATTAATGCGCAGGCATTATAAAAAATAAATCTATATATTAGGTTCATATATAATTATTCATGGAGTAATGGTTGGTATTATCATTAATAGCTCTAATCCTACTTGAGAACAATGTTATAACTCAATAATTTTTAAAATATTAAAAAAAACATCAAAGGGCCATTTATAAAAAAAACCTCCATGTACTTTTTATTTTTAATAAGCGGGTCACATATTGCCTGCTCAATTTTTTAAAATATAATAGAGAAAATAACTCGTTGTTTATTATAACAGAAAATCGAGGTTGACTTTTTTATATTTTTAAAACTTGATTTTTACTGTGCTTAAATATAAAATTAGTAAAAAAATTAATAAAAAGCAATAATTTTATTTTTAACTCCAAACACCCTTTAATGAAAAAAAACCAAAATCAAGCAAAAATATATTTACTAATTCTGATTTATTTTTTAAAATATAATGAAAAAAACCCAATCCACTGAAATCAAACTCCGAGGCAAACTTATTGATACAAAAAATAGATTTATTAATAAATCTTAAAATATTCTAATTTGATAATTTGTCTAGCTTGATTTTAAAACTTAAACTATTTAAAAGTTGTCTTGATATAAACTAGTACATTCAAAGTCAATAATGATAAAAATTAGCATGAAACTAATAACAAAATAGTGAAATTAAAATGATAAAAAATCTTTTAATCCAAGTTTTGTTTCTAGCACAAGTTTTAAATTAAAATGTGGGAGTTGTTTTGATATGATGACCTGGTAAATTTGATCAGTTTATAGGCAACTAGTAAAAAGTATTTGGGGATGACACTGGAAAAAAAAATTGATAGAAAAAAAATTTTAAAACCCAAGTTTTGATCCAACCAAAATTTAAAATTAAATAGTATAAGTGTTGTATTAACATGATCTAGTTGACTTATTGAATTTAAAGCTAACTCGAGCAACTATTAAAAAAATAAAAATAAAATAGAAAGATAGAAAAAAGCTTCACTATTCATATAAATATAAACAACGAATTTCCTTTCAAATTTTTTAGAATATAAAAAATAGCAGTAGCAAAATAAAAAGAAGAAGCAATGGCCATTATTTACTCGTATTTCTATCAAACTCTTTTCTGCCCTGTATTTAATTCTTGAGTTTTTCCTCTGTTTAAACTCAACAGCTGCCGAAGGTAATTGCAATGACCAAGTGTGTTGGGTACCTGGAAACCATTACTAATTTCTTCTACTGTATCATGAATCATGATTGAGAAAGTTTCTTCTCACTTTTGCACGTGTTACACATCTCCTATTCAAGCAAATAGTCGATAAATATTCAAAAACAGAATTTCTTATTTCGAGAAAAATATGTGTCTTTAATATGATTTATAAATAAATAAATAAATATTCGATTTGAAGCCCAAAAGGACGTCAATACACAAACTCAAACATATCATTCCTTCTCCCTTGCCCGGCCTTTAAGGTAATAAGCTAATATTTACCATTCTTCGCCGTGCATTAATGGCGGATTCATGTTCATATATGTATATACCCGCAAGCAATTACTTTTTCAAGTTGATTCGATATCTAGGGCCAACTAAATGTCCGCGTATTAAACAAAAATACAAATTCGTAATTATAATGGAAAAATTTATGTATTTCTATAACATTTTAGGGTAGAAAATATTTTTTTTAAGAAAAAAACTGTATAATCATATTGATAGCTGTAGACAATCTCCACTCCCTCTTCTTTTTCTTCAGTCATGACAAAATTATTTATACTCGAGTACAGGCCGATGTTCATGTATAGCATTTCTTTTGTTTTAACACGTACCCTACAGTATATAATCAGTTAAATACGTATGTATAGCATTTCTTTTGTTTTAACACGTACCCTACAGTATATAATCAGTTAAATACGAACTGTATACTTAAAACTAAAATTCAAATTACTCCTCAAGACGTTGTAATTATAGTTGCATTACTAATCAGATATCACAAATAAATAAATTAATAGGATTTTTGTTGACAGGCTGAATATTTAAACGAGCGGATCTGTCATTTTCCTCACCGACCTATTATCTGGTGTTCTAAGCGTACAACAATTTTGTGTGAAAAATACTGCATTATCCCCAGTCTCTAGGAATCAAATTCTAATTTAAGGGGGCATTTTCAGAATCCTACCATCTTCCAAATGCCTCGCAGAATTATTAATTGGGATATGACGAGGAAAGATGTCTCCTAGAGTGGCCAGCTTAAGTTTAAAATCTAACAGAGAATCTTGGTAGCTGGTCACAAGCTAGGCAAGCTGTGGGCGTCTGTCTGATCTCTTGAATCTCTTTTTCGAGACACCAGCCCAATTTCAACTCAGATCCCAATGGAGAAAATGTTGGAAGCCAAAAAAGATGGCCTGGAACAGAAACAAGAGGAGAAAACGTTGGCCGTATGGGATTTAGGGAGTCCTTTATATGACTCTTATGAAGTGGTGGCACTCACTCATCTCATTGAACGGGAGCTAATGACACTGCCATCTCTGGGAGGATCAAAAAGGTTCTCGTCCAAGATATTTTCTTCTGCATGTGATGATCATGCTGTCATTCTTGCTGCGCTGCTCGAGTCAGGTATGGGCTCCAGGAGAGAAACCAAAAGAGCACGTTCTTCTATATTGAACAACTTGATCGAATTTGCGAGGAGACAGTTGCGGAGAAGCTGGATTGGATCCAACAGCAGAGAGGGCAAATCCAAGAAGTTGAAAGCAGGTCATTGTGGCTCTAGTATTTGGTTTGGTTTGTGAAGGCCGCAGCTAGAAATGATTGGGGTAAAAATGGTGTTTTTGATTGCTCGTTTGAGATCGTGGTGTGATTGTTGTTTTGTTCATTGATTTGTTGAAATATTAATCTCTCAAATGCCTAGATATCTCCTCTGGATTTCTCTTCGTATACATGATAACATTACTTAATCTGTCAAATATCGATCCTGGTTATATTTGCTCAAACAAGATTAATTATTGTATACGCTCACCGACACACGTTGCCATTACCCGACAGATTACAATGTTAAGGCAGGGTTAACATTCTTTGCTTCCATTCAATTATGGGTTTCTCAAGGGGGACATCCTTTTTAATTTTATACTTTAATATTTATTATTTTAAATTAATCATTATAATGTATTGGTCCTGTTGTTTTTATTATTATTATTATTATTATTTTAGCATTTAAAAAACTTTCAACTAGTTATAGTGTGAGACAAAAGTGGGGTGACAAATCCGCTTCATTGCATTTCATATATTTTATCTTGAGATTTTTTAACTATTTAAATTGTTTTTTAATTAACCAACTCAACTCAATCCTGTCGAATTAATTTTCTCATATTTTCATTTTAAACCTAGATAGACAAAAATATCCTTAGAAATTTTTTGTTTTGATAAAAAAAAAATTCTCTATTTTTTTTACTAGTCAACTAAATTGTTTTTAAACCAGCTAAACCAACAAGGTCACATTGAGGTAACTTATACATGTTATATTTTGAGCCTAGTTTAGGCAGCAAATTAGGTCATTTTTTTTTTTTTTCATCTCTCAACTTCACACTCAAATATTTGCAAGTAAAATCCATTTGTTTTAGATCAACCAGTTGATAGGGTCATGTGACATAAACTCGTGCATAATTTAATTTTAAACTCAAGTTATGCAGTGTATATAGCTTAGAGATTTCAAGATTAACATATTATGTTATATTTAATAACAATATCAAATAATTATTTATAACCAAAATATTTTTTATAATGTTAAAAAAAATATGATCTAGACTTTCTGTTAAAACATAAAGACTCAATTACCTTTATAGTCAAGAAATTTCAAATTCATGTATTGAGATTTTTTATTCTTTTTTTATTTTTATTAAGTTGAATGAGGTAAATTTGATCTTTAATAAATTTAAAATGCATGTGAAACGCCTTCATGCTATTTAGGTGACGTGTGAGGACGCGTGTATAGTGTAAAAATGTGGTCTTTATATTTTATTTCTATTTGTTTTAATTTATTTTTAAATTAAATTTAAAATCATAATAATAATTATTTTTATTTTTATATTTACTATAATCAATTGCACCCATGATGCAAGTCTCGACTAGTGACTCTTATTGTACCCTTGATCGACCCCCAAATTGAATTTAAAACAATAATAATAAATATTATTATCTTTGCATATTTTAATTGAATAACTTTCGAATTAATAGTTTTTATTGGGATGTTATAAATAAATAAATAAATATTATATCTTCTATATGACTCGTGTTTTGATAATACATAAATTAAATTTAAAATTCTGTAATTAATTAATTTTTATTTTCATATATTTGTCATTATCTCTCCGACCAAAAACATTTACTGTCCCTTTTCTTTTCTGTTTGTAAGAAAACCTGGACACATGGAGCCTTATAATCAGCAAATAATCAAAAACTTATCTGACAAAATCTGGGTTCAGTTTGTATCACTCTTGGAAAAGAAACTCATTAAATATCAAAATCACCGTGACTTCTTAGGGGGTGTTTGGGAGCCATTCAAAAATATTTTTGGATGTTTTTGGTCCATTTTTTTTTATTTTAAAAACAGATGGTTAGTGTTTTTAGATCATTTTGATGTGCTGATATCAAAAATAATTTTTAAAAAATAAAAAAACATCATTTTAACCTCGTAGAATTTGCAAGGAGCCGGGGAGTCCCATGTTAGTGCCTGTTTAAGACCCTGTTTCTTTTTGAAGAATTTTTTTTAATATTTTTATATCATTTTAATATATTAATATCAAAAATAATTTTTAAAAATTAAAAAAATATTATTCTAATACTTTTCTAAACAAAAAAAATTATATTTAAAAGTACAATTAAGATTAATTTTGAAAGTATTTTTCGTTTATAAATATATTAATATGATATTTTTATTTTTTTAAAATTATTGTTAATATTTACACATAAAAATATTAGTATTTTTTTAATTTAAAATAAAAAATAAATTTTATTTTTTTAAAAAAATATTTTTAAAATTTGAAAACACTTTAATTTGAAGCTGCTCTTGGTTGGTTTCTCATGTGCTGTGAACCTGTGACGTGATCATGCCGTGTGAGATCCTTTCCGCGTGAGTGGTTAAGAAAAAAAACGCAAACAATGATTGGTGCTGTGGAACTAGAAAGCATGCCCCTGGTGGAAATCTAACCCTCCGAAAACATGATTGCTGCACAAATCTAAGACTGCCTGGCTTTTCATGCAGTTATAACTACTAGGTGCGGGCTCAGAATTCTCTATATGGTCGTGACTTTGACTTTGACTTTTCGATAGAATTTAAGTGGTTAGTAATATTTAAAATTCAATATTGCGATACTCTCCGATGTGTGGAGTTCTTTTTAAATAAGTGTTTTTCAGTTGATTTTATTTATTTCAATTTTCTATTATGTATGAGGTACTTTTCTAGTTTTTTTTTTAAAGGAATATTTTCATGTTAATTTAAATCATCAGAGTTCTATATATATAGAGAGAGAGAGAGAGTGTTGCAAGTATTTCTTTTAGTTTCTTTGTGGTCTTGGTATCTTGTTTTTTTTAGAGTTTTGATTTATAATAAATTATATTATCCTTCATCTTCATTTATCTCATCATGTCAACTTGACAAGTTCAAAAACTATTCATATAACTTGAAAGAATATAATTTGATTAAAAATAAATTTAAAATGATATTTTTTTTTAAAATCAAGATGACAATAAATTAAATCAATTTGGATTAGAATAAATTAAGTTATAAAATTTGCTAGTTGACTTTATAAAAAACTAATCAAAATAAATTATAAAATTTAATTATTAATCAATCTGATAATGAATGATATTGAAAAAAAATAGTTAGCACGCCAAATTTAAAATCAATATAACCATGTATAAAAATTATAACACTTAATTATGATAAAAAAAATATTCAATATTATACATTTTTTCTTAAAATAAAAAAACCGAACTAGCATGTCACGGATCACTTGTATCTAAGAGAATCGAACTCACTTGCGTCTCAATCTCGAAGTAAAAAGACAGGAATCAGATTCTTTTTAAGTTTTAAAATTAGACATCAAAGTATTGATCAACTGCAGCACGAGAGGATGGGAGATGTTGGCTTTCATTGAGATTTACATTGAAAATTTACTGATGTTTTGGTGTGTAAATATTTAGCTAGGATACAGCACAATTCATACAGATATGTTGACCCTTACTTTCCATTACAATAATACGATGAAAATATTTTTTTTATTTTAAATGTAATTATATTAACTTTGAAAATATATAAAATAATTAAAAATATTTTTAAACACAATATAAAAATAAAGAGGCGCTTAGCTACCAGGGCAGGCCGTATAATTTGCCTGTGCTCACGTTCGAAATGTTCGCTTGAATATGCCGTTCGCAGAATTCGCTGTCCCTTCAAGTTGCCAATTTCTTTGTCAGCCAGCTCTTCGTTTATATATATATATATAAAAAATAGCTTTCGGCTTTGACTGGTATGATTTGTGAATCATTTATTTACATGCATCTAACTTTTAACAAAGAATTTAAAAAAAATAATAAGTGCCACAAAATATAGTTATAAGATAATAAATTTCTCCGCTTTAAATTTCAAATCTAGGCGACCTCTTTTGAAGTTTCCAGTTGAAGATTTGCTTCAGCTCTAAACTTCCCTTAGAAGCACGGTGATTCACATGCAGCTAATCAATTGACGGCTTTTTTTTTTTGGATCAATAAATTAATTTAGTGGACTCAAATTGTTTATATATATATATATATATATATATAATATTATCATCTTAAAAAATATCATCTCAGATTGCTAATAATGAAAACTGTAAGCTCAAAATTTGTACACAAAATCAAGAGATCATGAATGAGCAGGGGTTAATCATCCTATTTTCTTTACTGTGGAATTAGATTATTAGCGTATTGATTCTAAAAGGGGCATTTAACAAAATTAGGTCATTAACAAATTAAAAAAAAAAAAAAAACTCTGGGACCAGGATAACTTATATTAAAAAAAACAATAAAAAAATATAAAATTTAATTCTCAGCTCTTAGTCAACCCATGCTAAAAGACGGAAATGAAGAAGATTTGTTCATTCTGGATGAAATTAAAAATAAACACTAAAAAAAAAGGAAGCAATCGTTATCCAAACAAACAATGTGCTGTGATAAGGTGAATAATGAATTTACTTTTTTTGTAGTTCGTTCATGAAGTCTTACAGACTAAAACCATGAGCTGGATAACCTTATAAAAATAAGGTGAATAATGAATTCCCTTTAATAATTTTTTTCTATTATTGTCCTTTCTAATATTTTTTTTAAAACTTTATTTTTTAATGATTCAATTTTTATTTTATTTTTTAATTCTTTAACGTTAAATTAATTAAAAACCGAGTTTTGAGCTTTGTAATTTTCTCTTGATTTTTTTTTACGGGTTGTCCTAGTGTTATAGATTTAATTTATTTTAAAAAAAATATTTTTCAATAATAAATTAATTAAAAATTAACTTTGCAAATAAACTAAACACGGGAAGTTAGCTTACTATCCATCTTTTCACAAAGTATTGTTCACTGGAATGACGCTTCACCTTTTCTTTTCTTTTCTGTGTTTTATTAAATAATATGTGTGTGTATTATCCTTCAAGTACCCGATATTCCTTTTCTTTTATTTATTTATTTTTAATTTTTTTTATTAAAGATATTTTATCTGTTAAAAAATATGCTTTGTAATTTTTTTTCTCAATTTACATTCTATATGATTATTTCTCTCCCATGAATTTACTTTTGTTTTTCAATTCAATCCTCTGATGTTTAATTAGTTGGGAATTAATCAAGTTTTATAATTTATATAATTTGTTTTCTATGTGATTATCTAGTCTCATAACTTGAATTGTAAATTTAACAACTTAACCTAAATTAATTAAGATTATTATTTTTTAATTAATTTATTTTTCAATTTACCTCTCAACATTATGTTAGTTAAAAAATAAATTTTATTTATTTATTTATTATATGATTATACTAATCTTATCACCCGGGTAATGAACTTGACAAGTTGAAATAAATTGATATAAAATGTTACCCAATATGTTACAATAAATAAATACATGCATTAGATTTGAAATCCATAATTGTAAAATTTTTCTACTACAAAACTTGATCTGATCTGCACCATGCACATGGCACATATCAATGCAAGCTAAGCGACTTTTATAAGGTTAAAAACTTAACATGCATCCATGATGCTTGTTCAGGTGATGGAATTTTAAACTTGAGTTTGGTTACTAATTTTTTACATATAAATATTGAAAACAAAACATGTCAACGGAGATATTTTAGTTGTCGGCCTGAGTATAAATATTGTTATTTAAAAGATATGATATTCTCTGTTGGGCGTGTAATTAGTTATGGGTGCACGTATTCTGCAAACCAGAAAAAAATATATCAACAGTTAGCGTGGTCTTCACACAGACCATCAACACTCGCAGAGAAGCTTTAATCACAATTTTAGAAATGCTTTCTTAGGCGGAGAACGACGTTTCGCGGTCCTTTCAGTTAAAGCTGCACTCGATGCGCTGGCCAAAGACTCGAGACCATCATAAAGATGAACACATAACTAAGTTTAGTGTTATTTAGATGTTGTTTGGCAACGTAGTGTATATTATGTTTTTTTATCAGAAAATTATAATTTTAATTGTGATGGGGTCCATCAAAATCACGGTCAAACAGTTGTTTACAAGAAGTAGAAAATTAATTCTTTTGGCTGCGTGCATTTCATTAACAAAAACAAAGTCGAATAAATTTGAAGCATGACAGAGGAAGAGGATGATGGCTGTGTATAAAAAAAATTATAGCATAAATACCAACTACTCTGCCACCCTTGACCCCGACAGGACCACCAGCAATACCCTCACCATTTTGTTCACAGATTTTTCTCGCTAAAAACCATGGATGTAGCCCTCTCTCTTCTCCAATAACAGCTGTCATCGAAGAGCACCAACAACTCCTCCTTCGACATCATCAACCTCTCATCTTCATCGGAGAGCACTAGTGGCTCCACCTTCGACATTGCCAACCTCCCATCTTCATCGGGGAGCACCAGCGGCTCCTCCGTAGGCACAATCGTCTCCCCCAGCTTCGGCATAATCGACAACGCATAACCTTCCAAAGCTTCTCTTAGCCACCACAGACCACTATCTCTGACGTCATCACCACAAGAAGAACCACATTGATCTCCTCTATCTGTTGGTATCGGGCGTTGACTCACTTTTCACAATCGGCCATGTTACTGCTCACGTGTTACGTGAACACTAACTGCATGAATAATTTGAAACGAAAGCTACAACGCATTGTTTTGTGCTCTTTTATTTGAACTCTTGGGCCGGGCCGGGCTGGGTTGGACCTGCTCTCAGCCCAGCCCAGGTCCAGCAAAGTGGGGCCCTTTTAACCCACTTGAGCTGCCTCGCCCATTTAGTATGAGACCAACTCAATCTATTTTTCTTACAAAAATATAGAAATTATATTTTTTTTAAATAAAAATTTTGTAGATAGAGATCAACCTTGATGAAAGGGTAAGGTGTGTAACTTAATTTTACCCCATAACCCTGTTGCTTTTCGATTGATTATGAATTAAAAACTTGCAATCGGATTTTTCCTTATAATTATATCTCTACAACGTATAGATAGAGATCCTGAAACAACACTATTTATAGATTATAGATGTTGTTCCTAATGATATTTTACCAAATGTTGTTCATCGATCAAATAATAAGGGATCGTAGAAGCCTTGACGTATGAATTTAGTTCGTGATAGAATTGCAAATAGTTTGATGAGAAAATAAAAATGAGTGTATAATTTACTCGAATTATTAATTACATTGTATTATCATAATAATTAAATCTATGATATTTAAAAAAATATATGTGTGTGTGTGTCTTTTAAAGTAATTCACAAGTTGACAGCAATATGAAAAGCATGGTAACCAAACACTCAAAATTATTTTTCATTAAACCTCAACTCAACCACAATTTTAATCAAACACTCAATCTCAGTTATGAACCGCAAGCTTTTCATGAAGCTATTTTTTTTAAAACCTCAACCACAATAGCAACAGCCATGCCAAACACACTCTTATTTGTATGATTGAAAAATACTTTTTTAATTGTTTTTTCTATTTATTTTTGGTGTAGGAATTTATTATTTATTATTTTTTAGTTTTAGAATTAGGAAATAAGAGGGGGAGAGGTTGGGTTTTTATTTTAAAGAAAAAAAAAATAATTCACAATAATTTCAACCATGAAAAACTTTATTTGAATATCAACAAGTTTTATTTGACAAGAAGAGTTTCACTTAATAATCCATTGTTTTTTCTTTTTATTATATAGCATGGTAGATACGAGCTTAAAGAGTTTTTTATTTGTATATTTCAGATTGATTTTTAGTGTTTTGGTTATTTGAGGTTATTAATATGCTTGAAAGGATGTCTAAGATGTCTTTTTATGTATTTTTTTTTTAAATAATCAAATATTTATAAAAGCAAGAACCATGCTCTAGCTTTTCAGTGGCCCTTCAATCACTAAAAATTAGGCTAGCAAACCATTTATTTTCCACCATTAATATATAGTAACAATAAAGAGGCTTTCACGCACAAATCATGTTTATTATGGATGGACCACTCATGATTGACTTTTTGTTTTTTTAAGATAATTTTTTTATAATTTCCCTATATTCTCCATTCCAACCAATCAACTAAAAAATAATCTGATTTTTTTACTGAATAATATTGAAATTGTAATATTTGTTTTCATGAATTTATAGTATTTGTTTATGTTTAGAAGTGTGGTTGAAATTATTTTTGAAAGTGTTTTTCGTTTGGAAATATATCAAAATATATATTTTTTAAAATTATTTTTGACATCAGCATATGAAAATAATATAAAACTACTATTTTTTAATTTAAAGTATAAAATATTTTTCTAACGAAATGTCATGTATCTTTAAAGACTTTTATGATTATTATTTTTAAATTTTATCCGGTTCGTTTTTTTTTTTAATGTTCTCTTATTAGATACTGTTTTATTGTTTTTAGAAAAAAATAAAATTCTTGGACTGATATGCTGTTAATGGCCAACTAGATAATTTTCCTATACAAAAAAATTACCTTGCTCGTGGCATACACTGGACCAACTAGATATTACCTTGCTATGTGGTTATTCGATATTGCACTTTAACTTATGTTCAAGTGCATTTTAAAAGTTTATTTAACACGAAAAAACTTTAAATTTATTTATTAATATTTTTAAATGATTTTAACGTGTTAATGAAAAAAAAACCCAGATATATTTTAATGTAAAAAACACTTTTGAAAAAGCGTACTGCACAACAGTACCAAACGCACGCTGATGTATCCTGTGTTATGCGTTTAGGCTTGACTTTTTGTTTTGTGTATAATGTTTTACAACCTTGTCCATGTATCCCTATTTTTTCAGACTAAAAATATTTTAGGCTACATGTTTAGGCTCCCTATTTGTTCAGACTATAAATATTTTACAAATAAAAAAAAAATACCTGCAAATGTAAAGTATTTCTTAACGGTAATGTGATAGAGATGGTGATGGTGGCGAAGAAGGAGGTGATGACGAGATAACGACCATGGTGGAGGTGAAAAAAGAAGATTGAAAGAGTTAAATGATATTATAATTGAATTATTATTTATAAAATATTGGATGACTCATAAATGTTTTTTAATTAATAAACCAAGTTTAAAGATAAAATAATTTGTATAAAATATATTTTGAAAAAAAAAACCAAAAAAACACCAGGTAGAGAGTATTTTCTAGAAACAAATACCAAAAAATCTAGAAAATATTCAATAGAAAATAAACGGAATCTAAATAAAATAAAAAAATCCTCCCCAGGCTCTTACTTTTAAAAGCAGATCGCTCAAGTTTTTATTTGGCTCCATAAATGATCACAACCAATAAGTAATCGGTCGGACTGGCTGGAGAGACCCTTCTCTCAGAAATCGACCCATCCAATTCTAATTGAATAAACCTCTCGACTGTAAATTGATTCATCCATTTCTAAAGTGCCATTTGCTTAATTTAATTGCCTACCTAATTCTCTACCGGGCATTAAGAACTGCAGTGTGGAACCAGAAATCTAGGTCGTGGCAACAATCAAAATTTAATAATTCACAGCTCAAAAAGTCAAAACGTAATGTCGTGGCAGCGATGCAGGCGAGAGAAAGACAGTGATAAGAAGGGTATGGCGAGGGCCCTAGCTGGCGTGGTCGTGGGACAGAGCATCGGTTCGAGACTGGTCATAACTTGGACCCTGCCAGGCTCTGATTTTTCTTTTCTTTCACCCGGCTCCCACTCCCTCTCTCTCCTTTTCACTTCTTTCCACAACGGCCAAAACCATGCTTTTCTCTCACCAATCACTATTAACAACAACCCAAAAAAGCAAAATGTCAGATTTGCGTTTACGGATTGGAGCTGGGAAATAAAATAAAACTCAAAACGAATAAAGCTAAAGAAGAAAGAGCAAAAGAAACCCAGAAGTGCATTGCCGTCCACCTTTTGCTTCTTCCACTCCAAAGTAAGTCCAAATCCCATGACATGCAAGATTTTACTTTTTGAACAATATAGTTGGCAGATTAGGAGGGTAGAATTCAATTAAATGGAAAGATTCTATCACATGAACGGCCTTCGCATTGAGAATTCACATTATCAGCGCATGGAATTAAATTTTGAACCCTCAAACTACCAGTTATTGCAAGTTTGATTTACCAAATCATTTGCATGAACTACAGCGGCTGTAATGTTATGTATCGATGAATTGCGATGTCAAATAGGATTTATTTATTTCAGTCATCAAATTCAAAGGCTCTTTTCCGGGATCCCTTGCTGCCCAACTCCATCCATCAAAGATGCAGATGGGTTTTGTAAAGGGTGGTTGGATTTTGTCTGTTAAAGATCGGCGGTGATGATGGGAAGAAGAGGACAAAGATCTTAGACATACGAGTAACACTTGGTGATGTGGAGCAACTCTGAGATGACAATTGACAACGCCTCATTTAAGTTATTCATTTTCTTATTATAGATTTAAATCCATCCTTTAATTTCTACTAACTGCTCGAATGAAGTCCTTCGCTAGCCGAATTGAATGCATGATAAAAGAAAATTAAAATTTTAATTCACAGTTATTTTTATACCTGGGAAAATGCACTCGGTGAGAAATGAGTACCTCCAGATCCTATTAATTACATACTGAATTTAGTCTCGAGTCAAGCAATTATTTATTTTAATTTTTTTGTAGGAACTGAAATAATCAAAACTTGGAGAGTTTCCAAGCAAAAAGTCGCTGATTTATCACTTTTCTCTTTTTTGCTTTAAGCCAGACAAGCATCGATTCCCAAAAGGAATCTCTCCGCGGTCCGGAAATACGACGTCGTCAAAGCTCAATGCATCTCCAAAACGACGTCGGTTGACTCGTTTTGAGCTCCCACTGAAAGCCTGAAACGTTGGAAAACGGTCCCGTGAATTGTGTGGGTCTCTTTCTCTCTTTTCTACAAAAAAATGGAACAAACAAACAAAACACAAAGTTACGAACAGAGCATAAAAACAGATTTTTCAACAGCACATCAACGACAACAACAGTAGAATTTCACAAATTCTAAGGTTTCTCCTACAAGATTCCCGAGAAAAATTTCCCCCCACTATTTTCATTTTCTTGTTTGGCTCCTCGGAGAAAAAAAACAGACACAAAGACAAAAGTCTTTCTCTGGAAGAATAGTATTTTCACCATGTCCTCTTAAACCCCTGATCTCCTCAACTTCTTTGTTCTCTCAGTAACCCTATTCCTTTTCTCTCTTTGTGTTTTCATGTTAAAAATACTCTCTTGTCAAGCTTGGTTGAAAGGTCGTCGTTACTACTAGTGTTTGTTGTTGTGTGTTTTTGCCTGTCGCTTTGTATCATTGTTTATATCAAAAAGAAAAAAATATTTGTTTGAATGTTTCATACTTTGTATTAATAATAAAAATGGCGGGGTCAACGAAGTTGAGGTTAGTACGGTGCCCAAAATGTGAAAACCTTCTTCCAGAGCTTGCTGATTATTCCGTCTATCAGTGTGGTGGTTGTGGTGCTGTTCTTCGAGGTACTTGATTTGCTCTCTCAATTTTATGTTTTTTTTATTTTTATGAGAGAGTTAATTGGGTAAAGCAATAGAGAGATTATGTATTTAATTTTGAGTTTTTTTTACTTTTCATAATGGGAATTTTTGGCTTTTTTTAATAAAATTTGGTGTGTAGCTGATTATTTCCTTTTCAATTAATTATGAAGTATTAGCAGTAGGCTGTGGTGCATTATGTTTGATTTAAGATTTCTGCTCTCAATGAATGGAAATTTGGTTTTTTCTCAACTCTTATTAGATGAAATGTGTGATTTTTCCCCTTAGCTCACTGTAATTTGTGTTCTGTTGATCATGAAACCAAGGAGAGAGAAGAAATTAATGAATTGAATCATCTCTGTACTTGCTAGATTTTTTTTGGGGTCAAGTTTTGAGAGTAGTATTTATTGTTTATGTGAAATGCAGCGAAAGATAAGAATCGGGATAGAGACACTTTATCATTGGAGAAATCAGAAGAAGTAAGGGTAGCTGGAGCTGCCACCAACTCACCGAATTCAGTGGAAAAGGGAGTATATGAACTGAGCGATGCCTCTGATATAGATGTTAAGTCGAATGCTAGTTCTTTGGATTGTGGAGAAAATAATCCTGTGAAGAATGATATGGACCGTGACGATTTATCCCGGAATCCAACTAAATCTGCAAGTGGTAAATGGGTCGTTGAAAATGGTCTTGAAGATGATAGGAATAGAGATGACTGGGGTGATCCTGCCAGAAGAGAACCTGGTGAGATAAATTTGCAGACCAGATATACTAGTGGGTCTAGGAGATCTGGACAGATGTTGGGCAGGCAACGCGGGGAGAGAAGTGAAATGGAGGGGTTTCAAAGAATCTTGAGATCTGAGGGTGAAGGCATGAGATTTTCAACTTCAAACTACCCAGATGAGGGCCCATCGAATTACAATTTTGACTCTTCTTATGGTTATGGTGAACAATTAAGGAATGTTGATGACCAGAGTGGGGCTAGTAAAGTCCAGTACCTTGAAAAAGATCGAGCAGAGCTTCTCAGGAAGCTGGATGAGCTAAAAGAACAACTCAGCAGGTCCTGTGATGTGGCTGATAAACCCAACGAGAAGGTTCCTCTTAATGGGAGAATGGCTCCTCCAGATTCTTATGGTGGTTCTGATACTTGGTTCGCAGGTAGTTCTTCAATGTCCAATAGGGCTTCAATGCAGTTCTTTGCACCTGATAGGCATGCCAAAGGCCCCTCTTATTTCAATCACCATCCTGAGTCTTTTGCATATACTAATGGGCATGAAATGCCTATCAGCTTTCATCCTTCGGTGCACAAGTCAAATCTTATTCCTGGATATGGGGATCCTTTTGGGCCCCAAATACCCAGGAGAACACATAAGTTACCTGGTCAATACCAGCAACCGCCTCAACAATATTTTTCTGGACATTACTTTGATACCAATCCTGATTTATTTGAGCCATATCCTTCCAATGCAGCCTTTCACCAGCCTTCTTGTTCTTGTTTCCATTGCTATGAGAAGCATCATGGAGTTTCAGCACCAGTTCCACCTGCTTCTTTTGGCAATAAAAGGTTCCCTGATATGTCAAGCAATCCCATAATGTACCAACACGGAAACTCCAGGGCTTTTGGCCCACACACGAATAATTCCAGGATTGCTGTTCCTTCTCAAATGAATTTCCGCAGTTCTCAATCCCACGCAAGATGGCCAAGTGATCTCAACTCTGAAATGACTGGTTTTGTTCGCTCTTGTCCTCGAAGAGTGGTCTTAGCCGGTGGTGGCAGATGCTGTCGTCCCATAGCTGGCGGCGCTCCTTTTCTAACATGTTTTAATTGCTTTGAACTGCTTCAACTTCCCAAGAAAGTACTACTCATGGCTAACAATCAACAAAAGTTGCAGTGCGGCACCTGTTCCAGTGTGATCAATATTTCCGTTGTAAACAAGAAACTCATGCTTTCTGTTAACACAGAAGCAACACGGATTCCTACAGAGGTTGATGACAGCTCCAGTGAGATGATAAAAACCCACACTTCATATTCCCAAGGCCACATTAACCAGATAAATGCAAATTTCTCTTCTGATGATTATGATAATTCTGGCTATGACTTCCAAACAGTGGAAACAGATCCAATAGGTCACCATTTGAACTCATCCAATCCTCAGGAGACACAAAGTTTCCACTCTTCATCTCCAAGTACATCTGAGTATGAAAATATCCCAGACATTTTAATTGCACCCAGAGACGTCATCAATGGTGTTCAGCAAGCCTCACTGTCTCCACCACCTCCTGGTTCACCTCTTCAGCAGCATTTTGATTACTCTTCTAATAATCATGCAGTGAATCGGTTTGGGAAGGGAAACCGAAGCAGCCGTGCAGATCAAGAAAGGGTGGTAACAAACAAGGCTAACACACGGCAAAATTCTATGAAAGAGACTCCTGTGGCGACTGAGATGGAGGTGTCATTTCCTGATTATTCTAATACTGCAGTGTCCCAAGATTCAGGTGATGCAAGCAGAGAAGATGGTCACTCAAGAAACAATAAAGGGGGTGATTCATTTTTTGCGAACATTATCAAGAAAAGCTTCAAGGATTTTTCCAGATCTCACCAGACAGACGAGAATGGTAGAAATAATGTCATGGTTAATGGGCATCACATACCAGATCGTGTGGTAAAGAAAGCTGAAAAACTAGCTGGACCAATCCATCCCGGACAGTACTGGTAAGTTTGCACTCATGTTCACTGGTTGTTGCAGATAAGATTGCTATTAATGCTTTTGTCTGGAGATTGATTTAGATTGTAGTAGTATCCATGTGCTTCTTAAACTTTGTAAATTATTTCCATGCATGGAAACTTGAATCATTCAGGAATTGGTGTAGCTGTTGTACATGTTCTTGTATGTTGCATGTGTTTGAAGTGTGCATAGTGCTGGCTGGATGCTCGTTACTTTTGCGACTCAATTACATTGGTGGTCACTTATAATTCTAGAAAGGAATAAAAAAGGTTGTTTTTAATGTTTGGTTTTACTATGTTCCTGAACCAGGTATGCTTAGTGCTGGCTGGATGCCCGTTGTTTTTGTGCCTCAATTACATTAGTGGTCACATATAATTCAAGAAGGAATAAAAAAGGTTGTTTTAATGTTTGTTTTTTACTATGTTCCTGAACCAGGTATGATTACCGAGCTGGATTTTGGGGTATTATAGGCGGCCCGTGTCTTGGCATAATTCCTGTAAGATCAAATGCATTTTGTTTTTGGCATGTGAATAGCAGTTCATTATCGTTGAGTGGTAGTTTTATTAGTAATATTAATGCAAATATTATTTTTCTTGCAGCCATTTATTGAAGAATTAAATTATCCCATGCCAGAAAATTGTGCTGGTGGGAGTACTGGTATTTTTGTAAATGGAAGAGAGCTTCATCAGAAAGATTTTGATTTGCTGGCTAGTAGAGGACTGCCAACTGAAAGAAACAGATCTTACATCGTTGAAATATCTGGAAGAGTCCTGGATGAGGACACAAGAGAAGAGATGGATAGTCTTGGTAAACTTGCTCCAACGTAAGTTTCCATGCTCCACTGTTCATTTACCTCATGCCCTTTTGCTTGCAATTTATTAAAGAATGAGAATTGCATGGTTTAATCCAGTCACCAACTATTGTACACTGAGTATCATATCTCAACGCCACTCGATTATAACCACTGCCTATGTCATAAAGAAAAATGAAAGGATCACGGCAACATCATCTCTCCCTCAATATGCTGAATGTTTTGCTGGTATAGAAAGATTAATATTTTTTTTAACACTATTTTTATTCAAGTGATTGTTAGGCTCATCACTGCATTTCCCCTACTATTTGCATCTCTGGAACACCAGGCTAACTTTGCATGAAGAGGTTCATCTCTTCATAACTGCATTGAATAATTGCTAAATTACCATTAGATACCTGGTCGGTCAAGTCAAGTTTTTGTTGTCCTTTGTATCATCAGCCATCTGAAAAGGAAAGTTTACTATTTTTAACTTGTCATCTTTGAGAGGAATGTATTTAATCAATGTCTCCCATAATAATGAGCTTGTGAGTCCATTACATGGGTTGAACCTACACTTTCATTCTTTCATGAAGGTTGCTGTTGTGCCATATAATATTTTACAGAAAACAAATATGTTAAGCGTAAGGGAATAATCCCATTGATTTTCCAAACAGAGTTGAGAAGGTAAAGCATGGATTTGGCATGAAAGTTCCCAAAGCTGCTGTGCAATGAAACTGCAGATGTCAAAAACCTGTGATGTGGCTTCTGTAATGCGGGAACTCTGAAGTCTTTCTGTGTTGGACCATCACAGCCCATTCATTCAAAGGATTCAAGGGATCTGGACAAAGTGTTGCTGACATTGTGTTACATGAGCGATTATAGGATAGTAGGTATAGCCCTGATGTCTGGAAAACTATATCTTAAGTATGAGGCTGGATCTTTGATATTTTGTCGGTGTATGTTGAGTGTCGAGCATATAAAAAAGTGATAATGTGTTGTGGCTTGCCTTAACGGAGTAATTGTGTAATTGCTTTCCAATTTCTGTAACGCTTGGTTCATCAATTTAAAATTCAAGTCATCTCATTTCTGTTGTAAATACTGCAGGCAGAGCACTACACGATAATAATCTAAATGCGGCAGCGAATGCCTGCTGATCTTCATTAGAGTTCACAATTATTGCCTTCTGTACCAATTTCACGAACATTTGTTTCTGATCACCTAATTTCCTGGTGGCTTCCATGTGTTCAAAAGTGGAGGCAATTTCTTTTGTCATAAACAATGTTTTGTATTTAAGAAGATTCGTTCCATATTTTGATGTTCTTACGTTCAAATCTCTTGAAACTAGAGAATTTATTAATTATATTTTTTTTAAAACAAAAATGTACCGTGGTGCGTTGCTAACTCTAAGAACACCTCGATGAATTTTATCGTCAAATTAAAAAGCATGTTAAAATTTAAAATATCTAGTGCCGTAGCTTGTTCGTTTAACCGATGATTCGAACCTCCGGTCGTTGGTAACGGGTATGTGTATGCAATAATAAAAAACAAATCGAGAAGAGTTGAAAGTATTTTGCTATCTCAATTCGGGAGAAGACACTTCAATTCCGGTGCCTTCAAGTTTCTTGAAAAAGGGTTTTTTCTTCCCCCAATGGAACTGTACGACCTGAAAGAATAAGTGACTGTCCTAAGACTGAGTTGAGCTGAGTTGGTTTTGAGGAGCCAATCATTGGTCCATCAGTACAGAAGAAGCGGGGAGACATGCACTTTGTTTATTCGAAGGGTCCTTTCCTTCTAACGGCAACCAATGATTGCTCCGCAAACACTTGATCAGACCCTGTGGCAAGTGCTATGCGGGCCTCCCTCATGGGCTCCTGTCTCTCTGAGCCTGGCTCCCAAGATGGTCGCAAGGCCCACCTCCCAAAGTAGATTTACCTTTCCTCTGTTTGCATTTTTATTTGTGCCGTAATAGCATCGAGTATCTGCTGACAGGGCAATGTCACTGAGCTGTCATGGAAGTGGGCTGGTATTTCGTCGACGCAGCAGGGATAATAAAGGCATTCAAGAATCTGATTGAGCTGGAAAGCTCTTCATTGAAAGCTTTTGATTTATCTGCTTAGAAACAAGGGGCAGTGTCCCTTTCCGGTCCCCACATGACTACACGAGGCCCTCCAGAATCTTATCAAACACCAATAGCATTGAGTCTGGACTCAGAACGGTAGGTTCACTGAGTTGTACTTTGATTTTTATGCCCAGAACAGGGAATCGGCTTACGATACAGGGCAGTCTTCTCCCTTTGAATCACTAGTTTTATACTCGATGCATGTAAAATCTGATCACATTTGAGTAAGTTCAATCACAAAAGTTATTTTTAAAAGTTAAATTTTTAAAATAAATTTTTAAATAATATGTATATGGCTTTTTTATTTATGTGTACTCCAATGATAAAAGCTATTTTAGAGAGTTATTTTTTTTATATTATTTAAATATAGTGCAATTATTTTATATGTAATTTAATTATGTAATTAATTAATTAACAGGAATAAGTTATATAATTAAATAATTATTTTAAAAAAACTCTCTACCAATAAAATTATTATTTTTTAATTATATTAAAATTAAAAAAATAAATTTAAAATAATAGCATAATTATACAATATAATTATATTTTAATTATATTATTTTTAATTATTTTTAACCCCACCCGATTATAATTATATTATTTTTAATTATATTTATCCCCACCCCCACTCCACCCATTTAAAACCCTACCCATTCTTACTCATTCCATCTTCATCTTCTACGCCCCTCTCCCCTCGCCAAAACAAAACACAACAGCCCTCGAGCACTCCCCAGAAAATTAAGTTTCCCTCTTTCTCTCTCTTCAGCAAATCACAAAACAAATTGTCTACATCTCTTCTCAACAGCAGCAGCAACTCATATCCTTTTCTATTTTTTCTTTGTTAATTATAGATCTCTCAATTTCTATTTAATCTTTTTAATATCTGCAATTTTATTTTTAATTTATGAAATCAAAAAGAGAAAGTTCGTGAAAGAGCTTAAGCTCGTGTCTCTGATTTTTAAATATTATTTTATTTCTTAGCTCTTTGATTGATACATGTAGAAATGGCTACTGATTATAAAAATAGCTATTTTGGCTCCTTAAATGCCTCCTACATTGGAGATGAAAAAATTAACATAAAAAACCAAAAAAACAAATTTTTAACTTTGGCTCTTCATATAGCTCCAGCGTAGAACTTGGCCTAACTCCCATTTCATCTTCGGTGTAAATAAAATCTGATCCAATAGTCTTCTTCTTCTGCTCACACACAGACACACATGTAAACAAGAAGATCCAGAAATACTCGGTAACGAGTAGACAACTTGAACAGTCCAGCTAACTAGCAGTCATATATTATACGTTATGTAATTAATAGTGACAGTTGCTGCCTTTTACATGTATCATAGTGAGTTATCAAAGTGCTGGTTCGTTTTAATCCTCCTTGCTGGGGATTTGTTTTTATAGATATTTTGACTTTTTGAGTCTGAACAAAGGGTGGTTATTCTCCTCTTTCCTCGTCTGAAGTCAATACTTTGAATCTAAGCCTGTACATTGACTAAACTTTTGCTTTCCTAGAATAAATAAAAGGATCAGAACAAGAGGGATAAATATATAAAAAATCCTCCTTCCTGTGGACGATTTTTAATCAATTTTATGTCCATCTAAATGGAAGGGGATATAAAAGAAACAGTCTGGTTTCTTTTTCTTATAAATATTTGTTACAACGGTTTTTTCCCGCAGCCTCCATATGACAGGGATGAGGTCGTCAATTCTTTTTTTATATATATATAATTATAAAATTATTATTATAATTTTTATGAGTTGTCAGCTAATATCAAGGTCATTAAATAATTTAATAGCTCATACAAATCTAAATAAGAAGACTTATTATATAAAAAAAGACATGTTATTTTTAGTGCATCCCATCTAAAATCGGTTGCATTGTTGTTTGATTATTTTTTTTAGTTAAATTTTTATTTGTCGGTCTTTTCTAAGATTTGAAGTACATATATTTTCATGCGGGTCTCTACCCCATTATATAAAAAATATAGCAATTCTAAAACTTGAATCACATTTTTTTATTTTTGTGTCTTTAATACCTATGTGTGTATTCTACGATGTAGTTTCACACCTCAAATATTAAAATTTACAGCTAAGTTCTAATAAATAAAATACACAAAATGATTGTTGAAAGATTTTTAATATTTTGATCAAACTTTGACAAATAATCATAAACTAGTTATGCTATCTTATTTTACATTTAAAAATATGAGAAAAATATATATATTTTTTTGTTTTTGTAAAAATATGGATAGGAAAACTTTAGCATTCAGCCGAATGGGTAAAAATAAAATTGTGAATTTTTGTATTTTTTTTAAATATATATATGGGCTTAGTCTAAGCTCGAAAAATGAATTGACCTAACCATATTGGACTAATACAGCCCAACAATATTCTCAGTTGAGTTAACCTCATAAAAAAAAATGCAAAGTAGCCTTCGTATAGTTGAGAAATTAGTTATCCATGGTTAAATATCAAATTAATTAAACAAAACTTGATCTCAATATTTAATGAAATCTCATATTAAAAGAATACATTTTTTTTATGTTTTTTTTTTTAATCACAAAATAGATTTTCAAGCTTAAATTTTTATGGGAAGAGAGGGAACACTACAGTCAAGTTACAGTTTATTAGCTTATTTGTATACATTCAATATTATTATAAATAAATCATAGTCGTTGAATTTACAGCATCCATGAATTGGCCGGTGATATTTTTTCCATAAATGATTTTTGGAAGAAACTTTTTATAAGATGGATAACAATGGTCTAGCATGTAAACTAGTCATTTTATTCACGCTTTGCCACCAGTTGAATTGCTTTTAAATAAATAAATACACAGACTCTTTCAAGTTATTTTTTTGATATTACATTAAAAAAAATGAAGAATAATTAAAAATAATAATATTTATTTAAAAAAACCATTCAGGGTTAATCTGAATTAACATGTTAAGCTTGTGACTCACATCATGCACACCAATGAGTTATTATTTTTTTTTCAAAATAATTTTCCATTCAATTATAATCCAATAAGGCTCATGGTATTTTTTTTATATATATCAAACAATTTTCTTATAAGAACATAAAAAATAAAAGTAAAGGTTGTGTGTGGAACTGAAATAAAAAATAACTATATTTTTGAAAAATAATTTAGCAACGAAAGGAGATTTTTTTTCAGGTAAAAAAACCTTTAAAAAACAAAAACAAATCAAACAATGTATTTTTTATATATATATATATATATAAAAGGTCAAAAATATATTATATTAAAAAATAAAATAATAAAAAAGGCTAATTGTGCGGGGCTATGTGCTTCACCCATAAAAGCTAGGCTCTGCTATGGGACTAACAGGTGACCGATGTATTTGTTTTTTTTGCAGTTCCTGACGACCAAGGGTCATCGGAAAATTGAGCTCTGGGTATTTGTTTTTGTTTAAAAACTTAATTTTCAATTTTTTGTTTATCTAAAATACCTATAAAATATCATAGATATCCTGATAAGTCCATCAATACACTAAAAAAAAATCAAAAATTAATTTGAAATAAAAAAAAAACCCTGAGCTCATATATGTTTTTTTAACAATATATATATATATATATATATATAGATATATATATATATATATATATATATATATATATATATATATATATCTATATATATATATATATCAGAGTGAAACTTTTCTCGTTAAATTGAATTTAATGACGTCAGTATTGATTATTTCTGGTTAGAATTAATGAAAACAATGACTTTGTCTCTAGAAAACAATTAGCTATGGATTTTACAATTAAAGAATTTAAGTTTTTTTTTGTTAATAACAATCACCAGTAGAAGACAATGGTATCGAGGAAAAAAACAGGGGGGCACCTTGAAATTATAAGCTTCGTAAAGACAGGACACCTAAAATCCCATATGAAAACGTAAAGGACACGTTCTTCTTTGATTAAATTTAGACACCATGCATTTCACAAACTCACTGCTCTATCATTGATTAACCACCAAATAAACCCAATCAAAATCAAAACATTAATTTTTTCATGCTAAACAACCATTTGGGTGGCTGAGGAAAACAAGTTTCGGTTTCAGTTTATACTTCTCTGCTCCCCCCCCTCTCAGTCATAGATTTTGCTGGCCTCTCTGACACCAAATGGTGAAGGAAATGAGGTCTGGTTTGAACCCATTTTCACCCCCTAAACACAATAACGTCATTATAAAGTTCGCGGTCTCATTTCTCCTGGGGTGTCTTGCTTTTCATTTATTAATCTCTGATTCATTCAGATTCTCTTCAGTTGTTGAGACACCAGTACCAGCTGATGAAGAGACTGGAACAGAGGCTTTAGTGGCTTCTTTGCCTACTGAAGTGCCAGTATCTAATGATTTTGCAGCTAATGAAAGCCAGGCTTCACGGCCAGGTATCCAAATCTTGTTTCCTTTTCTTTTTCTACACATGCCTGAATATGAAAGTAATAATCCTGATGAGGAATCGGTTGAATGACAAAAAATATTAGTAAAAACGAGGATATGGGTTTTCTTTGACGTGAAAACTAGGTTCAAGATTGTTTAATTTTGCGATTCAATGAACACCTCCCCTTTACTCGTTTCATTTGCCTTTTCTGAATATTTGAAGATTGGACCAAACCCTTTTTTGGTAGTGTTTTTTTTTACGTTTGTTTATTCTGTTCACTGTCCTTGGTTCTTTTATCTTGTCGAATTCTCGAGAGCTGTCCAATGCAGACATACCATTTACCATTTAATTCAACAACCACTTGGCAGTTTCTTTTCTTTTCTTGTTTCCTGGTACTAGGTAACTTGTCTGGTTTTAATTTTGAATTCTAGTCTAAATCTGAACAATGCAAAGTAGTGTCTAGAATTCTGTACCCTGCAATCTGCAATCCACCGATTGAACCCTCTTTTTTTTTTCCATGTAAAAGGCATGTGCTACCGTTTCGTAGAATTATGTTTTCTGCCTAGTATTTGTATTAGATTTCACATTCAGTTAATACTCCTACTAGTGTAGTGATGATTTTCCACACATGTAATTGCAGGAAAGTGCGATTTGTTTGTTGGAGATTGGATGCCTGACCCTTCGGGTCCGTTCTACACAAATCAGAGTTGCCTTGCAATTGAACGTCATCAAAACTGCATGAAAAATGGAAGACCTGATTCAGGATACCTCCACTGGAGGTGGAGTCCACGGGGCTGCAGTCTCCCCAGGTTTAATCCTAAAACATTTCTTCGCCTGATGAGGAATAAATCATGGGCCTTTATTGGTGATTCCATCTCTCGTAACCATGTCCAGTCATTGCTTTGCATTCTCTCTCGGGTAAGAACTAAGAGCTTAAATAAAATTTCTGTCCTTGGCCGTTGGATTTCTCGATTTACAGTCAATAACCTAACCTTTGCTTGGCCATGTTCTTCAACCACTGATACTTTGTTGGAAATGATTTCTTGGATAGGTGCATTAATTATTTAATTCTGCTAGATTGATATCTGAAGCACTTTATATCATCAATACGAGCCTTGTGCTGTCTCTCATTGAAAACTGAGCTAGTCAAAAGAGTTGGAGTAGAAGCTAAGTTTAATTAATCTATAATAATTAGTATACAGTAGCCACCTTCACATGTGAAAATAGAATTGCTAGCTAGGCATTGAGCTGAGGTGGTGGGGATTTGAGGTTCTTATGATTAAAGATACTTATCCTCTTTTTCAAAAGCGCATGGAGGTCTCTAATTCTCCATATCACCTCTGTAAATATTTTGCAGTGATCATGGGTTCTGATTGCTCATGAATCGCCACAGTTAAGAATTGGGGTTTTATATTTAAGTGCTTTTGTTATTTCCGTGCCATCTCGAATTCTCGAATTTAGTTGTTCCTTTTCATCTCTTTTCTTTATCCTCACGATGCGAGGTCATGTCGATACTGATGTTCACACATCAATCTTAATCCATTGTGGAGTATAGCTGCTACTTTAATGGTTAGAGCACCCCTTTTCAAGAGGTTATCCTGTCTTTTTCAGAGAAGGTTCACCTACCACACAATTGAAGAATTTCAAAGGTCATTTTGATTCTTCATGTCCTCTCGGGACACTGAGCTATTAGTGTATTAGTCACGCACACACTCATAACAATTCTTGTTGGTTAGTCTCTGTAATTATGTGGTATCAATAATCGGCAACTGTTTGTGGTTTTTTTTTAATATATTTGAGGAAATCTTGTAGCGTATTTTATGAGTGTAAATGAGTAAAATTCCGGTTGTCTCAGGTTTTTACGAGAGATATACGTTCTGACTCGAACTTGAAACTTGTTATGCAGATCTCTAGTTTTTTGTCATTATACCACACCCCACGTGATTGTGGTTGTTTGTAGTTATATATAATAAAACCTAATTTAAACCTGCTAATCCAAAGAAAATCTTGAACTGAATAAAATATACATAATCGTAAATGATTGTTTACTTTTGCCTCATTTTCCTTGTTTAGGAATTATATGTTTGATTTTCTGGAAAAGGAATAAAAATAAACTGATATGCCATGCAAAGAGTAAGGAAATGTTTTTTTTTTAAATGTTTGAATCTATCTCATATATCAGACCCCCACTGCAGCGCTCACTACCCACACATTTATGAAAAAAAAATCTAGATGGATACGCTTTGACCCCCCCCCGGGAACATTACATGTTTTGATGATTGTCTTGGCCATAAATTTGATTATATTCTGGTGGCGGTTTTTGAAATTTGGTTCCGTAGGCAATAATTGATCAAGTTCTTGTTATTTATGTCCAATAGGTGGAGCGAGCTGTTGAGGTCTATCACGATGAGGAATACAGGTCGAGAATATGGCGCTATCCATCTCACAACTTCACACTTTCAGTAATTTGGACCCCGTTCCTTGTCAAAGCAGATATTTTTGAAGACATGAATGGAGTTTCCTCTTCAGAAATCCAGCTTCATCTAGATAAACTTGATAAAAAATGGACCGATCAATACAGGAATCTTGACTATGCAATAATTGCTGGAGGGAAATGGTTCCTGAAAACTGCCATATACCATGAGAACAATGAGGCTACAGGCTGCCATAACTGCCCTGGAAAAAATTTGGTTGAGCTAGGGTTTGGTTATGCTTATCGCAAAGCAATGCACCTAGTTTTTAACTTCATCACAAACCCTGGGCATAAAGCTGTTGCTTTCTTTCGAACGACCACGCCAGAGCACTTCGAGAATGGAGAATGGTTTAGTGGGGGCACTTGTAATAGAAAGGTACCCTTCAAGGAAGGTGAAATTAATATGACTGAGGTAGACACGATAATGCATGATATTGAACTGGAAGAGTTTAAGAAGGCTACAGCTTTAGGATCTGAAAAGGGGGTGATTTTGAAACTTCTGGATACGACTCAATTATCATTGCTGAGACCAGATGGGCACCCAGGACCATTCAGGCAATTCCAGCCATTTGCAGAAGATAAGAATGCTAAAGTTCAGAATGATTGCTTACATTGGTGCCTGCCAGGGCCAATAGACTCTTGGAATGATTTGGTGATGGAGATGATAGTCAATGATGGAATATATCAATGACGGGTGTTTGCTAGGCTCAGCTATTCCATGATTATTTTTCTTACAAGCTTCGCTGAATAAGATTTTGATGATTGAATGAAATGGGAATTGGTGTTGGAAAAAAATAAACAGCAGATCTTCCTTGGGTTTTGCCTGCCTTGCTAGGGATGCCATTGCCCTGCCTATGTACAGCTGCTGGGTTGGCTTTTGTAAATCAAGAGCCTAGATTCTTTGCCTTGCACTTTGAATTTACAGTCGTGCTTTTCGTAGAAAACCTACACTATACTTTGTTTTGGGTCCCGCAGGACCAACACAGCTTTTCAGTTGTAATCATACCCCAAGATATAGAAATAATGTTAAGTTATAGCACGTTTGCCGTATGATTTGGAATGTTTTTCATACTATGATACATTTCTCATGCTATAAGATGCATAAATGGTGATGAGTAGAGAACAGAGTAACTAATAGTAAATCACCAACCACAAGATACTGCATCAGGTAGCAAAACAAAGCTAGTAAACTCATCACCAGTCAGTAAAAGTGCTGGCATCTACTGCAAACCATTATAGCATTAATAAAATACCCTGCGGCGCAACCAGTCATCCAACCAGGTCATTTCAGACCACATTTTTTTTAAGCAAAAACACAAGCTTACCAGATGAATTTAGTTGCCCTTGCCACTAGCCCAATTGCAGGTCGCATTGGACTCACCCAAGCATTTCCAAAGTTCAACTGTCTACAATATAAAGGCTCTCCCTGGGACTTGAAGGAGGCAAAGCGATTGTTGAACAAAAAGGAAATGAAACAGCTGTTGTCCAGTTGAAATCAGCTTAGAGAAAGTGTACAACGTTCTACACAGTACAAAGTTGTAAGCCCATGGTTTTATCAACATACAGTTGAAAGCTTTTTGACTCCTAAATTCTAGCCCTTCAATAACCGATAAAATAACATGTAAAATTGCGAGTTAATATACTCGGGGGGAAATTCAGACATTGCTGCTTCTCTTGAATGGCAAAGGCCAGATATGCCTATGACTCTTTCCCCAATCACAGTGCCAATAAAATTCGATACCAGCACAGAATTAAAAAAAAAAAAGTAACCACTGGATTGTCTACTTATATTAGTTTTTTACTTGAAAAATCAATAAACTTAGTTTCTTTGACCAAATTCTTTGGCAAATGGTTACATGCATGAACAAACATTGCAATTTCTTAGGGAAAAATGCAGGAACTAAATCTGAGCTGGTATTTTACAAAAAAGAAAAGCATCACATGAAACAAAGAAAAGCATTATTTTTACCAAAAATTCATAAGCACAGTCGCATTTCATGTGAGATTCACAGCAAGTGAGTTGTGGCGCGGCCTTTTGCTTATTTCTTGCGACAGGAATTAACAAATCAATGATTAAAAAAACTTCACAGCAACCATCATAAACCAAAGCAAGCAGCTGAATTATGCTTCAATGCAGGACTTTTGGAAGACTCTATACGAGATTTAAAGCCAAAAGAACTTGGTGTTTGAATTATTAAGAAACAACTAAAACAGTTACTCAAATTCTGATTTAAAACCTCATTATTATTCAACTAAAAACTCGTGTCTCTCATAGCAGCTTTGGAAGAACCATTGAGAAAAAGAGAGCAAGAAACCCCCGCCAAAGATTACAATACATACACATTTCACCTCCCTTCCATTCTATTTGGTCAATGGTGTTGAATCCTGCTTCTTCTGCTCTGGTTTAAGATATGGATTCTGAGAATTTCAAACATATAACAAGGTATTAGACCATTCATAATTACTCACAGATAAAATTCAAAACAACTTCCACTAAAGGAACATGTTCAACAAAGATATTCATGAGTGGGCAGGTGTACTTGCTGATCAGCACTTCCAATCAAACAGCCAAAAAAATTGACTTCCAAACATATGTCCGATTACATCACTTATGCAAATCCTAAATTATGAGACGACAGAAACTTAATGGAAAAAATTTGTAGCTGGAACACATTGGTTTCCCAGCTTCCTGTTGCGAAGAGTTTCCGATGAAAACGACACGAATATCTGTTTTCATAAGATCTAAAAAGATTCTCTTCTTCTTTCCGATTTGAACGTGACAGCATGTATTGAAAGATGAATTATTCAATCAGATTTAAATAAAATAACTGGAATATAGTGAAGTTTCAAAGTGACTAAAACTGAAATGGAAAATCTAGGGTTAGAACTTTACTTCGAAGAAAAGGACGCGAACTGCGACAGCAGTGCCCATGATCCCGCCCAAGATCACCATTGGCCCTGTTAGCAGACTCCATTTACGGTATATCATCTTTTCCTCTCCGATTTCAGTTTATTATCTTCCTTCGATCCGTGAGACCGCACCTTGCTCACATATACAATGATTTGCCTCTCTTTGATTGCAGGTGCCTCCTGGGTTTTTAGACGGGCCTGGAAATTTAATGGGCTCCAGTTGGCTGTTGTGATGTCGGTTCATTCTCGGCTCGTCAGATTGGGCTTCTCATTCTTATTCCTATGGATAAAATTTACAACCCCTCGTCCTCAAGCGAATTATCCAAAATAATTTTCCTGCAATACTTCTAATTTAAACCCTTTATAATAAAGAAAAATAAAAATAATAAAAATATTTTATAAAATTAATGATATGATATAATTAAGGGTATTCTTAATTTTTATATAAAGTCAAGTATAATAATTTCCATCGTGTCTCATCAAATCTTTAAAATACCATTCTACTTCACAAACAGCATTTCAATTTGAAAAATGATTTTTAAAATCAAATCAACTTAAAAAACAATTGAGATGCTTTGTATTGCAAGAAAGACATGACAGCAGCGTGCAATGCTCAACTAATTAGTCAGTGGACAGCATGTAATGGCAAGGCCGAAGAAGGCTTGTGCCAACCAAACTTGTTAAGGAAACCAAGAGCCGCTGGTTTTTATTTCCTACTTGAGATCTGATTGCCATTCCGACTTATAGTTGAAGACTCCAATCCGTCAATTCTTTCACTTTAAGAATTAAAAAAAAAAAAAAAAATGAATCCTTCTGATAAGCTCATTTCACCTAGCACGACCCGTTCAATCCGGATCTCTTTTTTTTAACTCGATCAACTAATTAGCTAGAAACAAGATTGTGACATGGGAAAGGGGAGGAAATCTTTTTTTTTTAAAAAAATCAATATATTTTAATTTGAACTCAAAATTTACAAAATAAATTTTAAATTTTTTATCATCATATCCTATTACTTTAATATTGGAAAAAAACCCAAGCACATAATATCAGAATCCCCGCTCAAAGCTCCGATCTCTATCTCGTGATATGTATGACGTCTTTAAATAGTGTGACATGATGATAAAGGACTTGAGATTTATACAATAAATTTTGAATTTAAATTAAAATATATATCTCCTATTAAAATTTAAAATAACTGAGATTTAATTTACTTATTTGAATTATAAAATATATTTTTTAAAGGACGTGATTTTCTTAAATAAAAAAATAGAAGTGATATGCAGAACATAGATCAGCCTCTCGCGAGGTTGCGGGCATTAATTCATCAGTTTGGAATAGTGATGGAAATGAATTTTTAAAATATTTCGCAAAACATGTTAGATTAGTCTTTTGATTTATCGGTACATTGTAAAAATACTCTCCGGCGTGGTCCAAGATTAATTTGCAACCATGGCACCGACTAAGGAAGCTGCTGACATGGGTGGCCCGACACTTATAGATCTTAAAGCTGGCATTTGATAATATTTTATATGACTATTATTATTTTTTTAAAAAAAATATCGTGCTGTCTATTTGATAAAATCTTGGCAATCATTGTGATGTATCAAGAAATATTTTAAAAGCTTATGTATCTTACCTGAAAAAATACACTTAAAAATATTTTTCAGCTCATTATCACCTTAAAATATTAAAAAATACACTTAAAAATATTTTTCAAACCATAAAAATCTCTTAAGGTCAATCCACCTTTTCATACAAGATAAAGGTCTCAATCCATAATCACTCAAACTTATTTGTCGAATAGAACCCATCCTTTGCGCCACTAAGCATGATATTTTTGGTTGTCACAGTTATAATAATTGATATTTTTTTATTTTATTATCTGAAAGCCTCTCTATCATCTCTTAAACCTGAAACTAAAAATTATCCAAAAGAAAATTTGTTTCAAGTATGGAGAGACTTGTGCAGTATAACCTCGTATTCTTTTTTATAATATGATATTTGGATTAGCTTGTTTGTATCATAATCAATTTCCAAATATACATCTAAGATATCGTAAAGACAACAAGCATATAAGATAGAGCTCACATTCCAATTAGATGACAAGAACAGATACTGCACCGGTGGGCAAGACCCTACTTGCAATCTCGTATTTTTTTCAGTATACAAGGCAACGAGCCACCATTTTTATTTTGTTATTTTCTGCACAGTACATGGTATGCAGCAAGGTTCTTAGCTAGCATTTTACAAATTTTGCCCATGCACGCACAGCAACGCTGACATTTAGTTGTAATCTGTATAGGTGTCGTTGGTTGGGATCATTGGTTGCCGAGATAAACTGGAGAGCTTGGGAGTCTTTTTCGCCCTCATCCATAGAAGACTGAAAAGTTGCTGCGGCTCTCATGAAAGTGAAGACCACCTGATAGAAAAGGATTACTTCAATGATTCTTTAGAGAGCCGTCAAAAAGAAAATAATTAATGAATGTTACGGGATAACCCATCATTTCAACTCAGTGACTGTCTGCAGGTTTAGAATGGCTGCTGTGATTGTTTCCAGAGTTTTTTCTAAAAAATATATATTTTTTTTTATTTTTAAAAAATTATTTTTAACATTAATATATAAAGATAATATTAAAAAATTAAAAAAATTATTTAAAATAAAAAAATATTTATTTTAAAAATACTTTTGAAATGTAATGCTAATTATTCTTTTAGAAAATATTAACCCACCATATTTTCTTTTTTTTCTTTCCAAATAAATTTGTGTGTGTGACAAAAATCTCAAAACGGTATGATGAACTAATACGTGAAGAAGATGTGTTGCATACGTAAATAATGTAAAGAAATGCAAGCGAAATTAACAAATAGTGTGAATTCAAGACAAGCAGAACACACACACGGTCCTTTACGCAAACATAAACTTGTAGAAATATTAAATTACAAAATTGTTGGGTTTGGGTTTCCCTCCTAGGAGGAGGATGACCCAATATCTTATGTGGGTTTAGCCCACATGAATGGACCCACTTAGAAGGGCAGGGCTCACTTCTTTTTGAGCTGCTGAAAAGAACAAAAAGAGACAACAAAAGTGAAGAGAAAAAAGGGAGAGAGCCGAGAGGGAAAGGAGAGAAGTTGCAGCAGAACACTCTGTCTTCTTCCTTTGATTGCCAGCTCGTTAACCGTTGGATCGGGCTAAGATTTGGACAGCAGCTTCCAGACACATTGATCTTTATTCTGAACGGTTGGATTGAAGATTGGAGCTGTGGAAGTTGATCTGCTTGACAAAAATCGGGGCTGTCAGTTTGTGAGCCTTCTCTCAAACTTTTCTCTTTAATTCTTGTTGTATTTCAAGAATAGCTTAATCTTGATGATATATGTTGTAGCCCTTAGTTTAATCTAAGGAAGAACATTGTGAACACATTATTTGTGTAGTGAAATTGTTTGAGTGGACTAAGGTCCCGTGGTTTTTTCCTTCTCATATTGGGAAGGTTTTCCACGTAAAATTTGTGTGTTGTGCTTGTGGTGTTTGGATATATTTTCCACATATATTTTGCTCTATTTAGGAGTTTCCTATAGATTTACACAAAGAGGGAGTGTTGAGTATTGTTGATTCTCCCAACAAGTGGTATCAGAGCTTGGTGCGATTAAGCACCCTAAATATCTTGTGTTGAATAATGGAGGCTAATCTAAGTAGAATGGTGTGTTTGAATGGTTCAAATTATCATCTATGGAAAGGTAAAATGGAAGACCTGTTTTATGTTAAACAATTCCATTTACCCGTGTTTGCGTCTGAGAAGCCAGAGAATAAATCTGATGAAGAATGGACTTTGATGCACAGACAAGTATGTGGATATCTTAGACAGTGGGTAGATGATAATGTGTTGAATCATATTGAGGGTGAGACACATGCACGCACACTTTGGAAAAAACTTGAGGAGTTGTATGCTCGTAAGACTGGGCATAGTAAAATGTTTTTAATGAAACAATTGATGTATTTGAGATACCAAGATGGAACTCCCTTAACGGATCACTTGAACACTTTCCAAGGAATTATTAATCAGCTTGCTGGGATGGGTATCAAGTTTGACGAAGAGGTTCAAGGGTTGTGTTTACTTGGTACATTGTCGGACTCTTGGGAGACATTTAGAATGTCACTATTTAACTCAGCCCCAAATGGTGAAATCAATATGGATCTGGCTAAAAGTAGTATATTGAATGAAGAGATGAGAAGGAAATCACAGGGATCCTCTTCACAGTCAGAGGTGTTGGTTATAGAAAGAAGGGGGAGGAGTAAGAGCAGAGGTCCGAAAAATAGAGATAACAGCAGAAATAAGTCAATAGGTTTGCCAATGTTGAGTGTCATCATTGTGGCATGAAAGGGCACATCAAGAGATATTGCAGACAGTTGAAGAGGGAAGGAGATACAAAATGACGATGGCAAGAATGATAATCGAGTTGCCACCACTACTTCCGGAGATTTCTTCACTGTTTATGATGATGATGTCATTAATTTTGCATGCCATGAGACCAGTTGGGTGATTGACAGTGGTGCTTCAACTCATGTTACACCCCGACAAGATTTCTTCACTTCTTATACAGCCGGTGACTTTGGGACAGTGAAGATGGGTAATGATGACTTGGCCAAAATCGTTGGTATTGGAGATGTGTGCTTGGAGATGAGTAATGGCATGAAGTTACTTCTTCGTGATGTGAAGCATATTCCTGACATCCGCATGAATTTGATATCTATAGGCAAACTTGATGATGATGGGTATTGCAATATCTTTCATAATGGTCAGTGGAAGCTCACCAGAGGTGCTATGGTTATTGCTCGAGCTTATAAGCTTTCTACCTTATACATGTTGGAAGCAAAACTCTCCAAAGATATTATTAATGCAATGGATGACGAGTCTTCTACAGAGCTGTGGCATAAGAGACTCGCCCATGTGAGTGAGAAAGGCTTGGAAATATTGGCTAAGAAGAATTTGCTACCAGGAATGAAGAGTGCATCTTTGAAAAAGTGCACACATTGTTTGGCTGGGAAGCAAAACAGGGTCTCCTTCAAGAGTTCCCCTTCTGCCAGAAAGACAGGTATACTTGATCTTGTACATTCAGATGTATGTGGTCCTATGAAGACTAAAACACTTGGTGGCTGCCTTTACTTTGTGACCTTCATAGATGATTATTCAAGGAAATTATGGGTATATACCTTGAAAAGCAAAGATCAAGTATTTGATGTATTCAAGCAATTTCAGGCTTCAGTTGAGAGACAAACTGGGAAGAAGTTGAGGTGCATCAGAATAGATAATGGGGGAGAGTATTTGGGTCCTTTTGATGAGTATTACAGGCAACAGGGTATTCGACATCAAAGAACACCTCCAAAGACTCCTCAATTGAATGGTTTGGCTGAAAGAATGAACAGAAGACTGGTTGAGAGAGTAAGATGTTTGCTTTCACAATCACAGTTGCCAAACTCCTTTTAAGGGGAGGCTTTAAACATATCAGTACATGTCCTTAATCTCACACCATGTGTTCCATTTCAGTTTGATGTACCAGACAAGGTTTGGACTAGCAAAGATGTTTCTTATTATCATTTGTGTGTCTTTGGATGTGATGAGAGATCAAAGTTGGATGTGAAGACCTGACAATGTATCTTCCTAGGCTATGGCTTAGATGAGTTTGGTTACAGGTTGTATGATCCAGTTGAGAAGAAACTTGTGAGAAGTCGAGATGTTGTGTTTATGGAAGATCAAACTATACATGATATTGAGAAGACAAAAAAGGTAGTGCCTCGATATAGTGATTGTTTGATTGACTTGGATTCGTCTTCTTTGATAGATTTGCCAGCACAAGTTGAACATGATGTTCAAAATGACTTCCAAGTTCCAGATGATACAGATGTTCCCTTACAGGATGAATCTCATGATCAGTTGCCAGTACCAGAGATACCACCAGATGTTCCACCTAGAAGGTCTACCAGAGATCGACATCCTTCCACTCGGTATTCTGTAAATGAGTATGTGTTATTAAATGACGGGGGAGAGCCTGAGTGTTATGCAGAAGCCATGGAAGATGAACACAAGTCAAAGTGGGTTGATGCTATGCAAGATGAGATGGAGTCATTGCATGACAATCACACCTTTGATTTGGTGAAGCTACCTAAGGGTAAAAGAGCCTTGACAAACAGGTGGATTTACAAGGTGAAGCAGGAAGAATACACTTCACAACCACGGTATAAAGCTAGACTGGTTGTAAAGGGATTTAGGCAGAGAAAAGGCATTGACTTTGATGAGATTTTCTCTCCTGTTGTGAAGATGCCATCCATCCGTGTTGTCCTTGGTTTAGCAGCTAGTCTAGACTTGGAGGTTGAACAAATGGATGTGAAAACTGCCTTCCTTCATGGTGATTTGGAGGAAGAGATTTATATGGAGCAGCCAGAGGGTTTTAAGGTAAAAGGAAAAGAAGACTATGTGTGTCGGCTCAAGAAAAGTCTTTATGGTTTGAAGCAGGCACCTAGACAATGGTATAAGAAGTTTGAGTCTGTTATGGAGGAGCAAGGGTACAAGAAGACTACTTCTGACCATTGTGTTTTTATGCAAAAATTCTCTGATGGCGATTTCATTATTTTATTGCTTTATGTTGATGATATGTTGATTGTTGGCATGAATTCTTCAAGAATTGACAAGTTGAAGAAGCAGTTAAGTCAGTCATTTGCAATGAAGGACTTGGGGCCAGCAAAGCAGATTCTTGGGGTTCGTATTCATAGATCCAGAAAAGATAAGAAGCTGTTTATATCACAAGAGCAATACATTGAGAAAGTTCTTGAGAGGTTCAACATGAACAATGCTAAAGTGGTTAGCTCTCCTCTTGCTACACACTTTAAGTTAAGTACAAAGCAAAGCCCTTCGACGGATGAAGAGAAGGAAGACATGGAAAGAATTCCATATGCCTCAGCAGTAGGAAGCTTGATGTATGCAATGATTTGTACGAGGCCAGACATAACCCATGCAGTAGGTGTTGTTAGCCGGTTTCTTTCAAATCCAGGAAAAGAACATTGGAATGCGGTGAAGTGGATTATGAGATATCTACGAGGGACTTCCAAGATGTGTCTTAGCTTTGGGAGTGGTAAACCAATGTTGGTTGGCTATACGGATTCTGATATGGCTGGAGATATGGATACCCGTAAGTCTACTTCGGGTTACTTGATCACCTTCTCAGGAGGGGTTGTTTCTTGGCAGTCAAGGTTACAAAAATGCATTGCACTTTCTACAATTGAAGCAGAGTTGATTGCAGCAACGGAAGCTTGTAAAGAGTTGTTATGGATGAAAAGGTTTTTACAGAAGCTTGGTCTCAAACAACAACAATATGTGTTGTTTTGTGATAATCAGAGTACTATTCACCTTGCAAAGAACTCTTCATTTCATTCGAGGTCGAAACATATCGATGTAAGGTATCATTGGATAAGAGATACTCTCAATGATAAGTTGTTAACTCTTAAAAAAATTCATACCGATAATAATGGCTCTGATATGCTAACGAAGGCTCTAACAAGGGAGAAGCTTGAGATATGTTGCTCGATCGCCGGGATGGCGAATCCCTCCACCTAGTCGGGAAGGGGGAGATTTGTTGGGTTTGGGTTTCCCTCCTAGGAGGAGGATGGCCCAATATCTTATGTGGGTTTAGCCCACATGAATGGACCCACTTAGAAGGGCAGGGCTCACTTCTTTTTGAGCTGCTGAAAAGAACAAAAAGAGACAACAAAAGTGAAGAGAAAAAAGGGAGAGAGCCGAGAGGAAAAGGAGAGAAGTTGCAGCAGAACACTCTGTCTTCTTCCTTTGATTGCCAGCTCGTTAACCGTTGGATCGGGCTAAGATTTGGACAGCAGCTTCCAGACACATTGATCTTTATTCTGAACGGTTGGATTGAAGATTGGAGCTGTGGAAGTTGATCTGCTTGACAAAAATCGGGGCTGTCAGTTTGTGAGCCTTCTCTCAAACTTTTCTCTTTAATTCTTGTTGTATTTCAAGAATAGCTTAATCTTGATGATATATGTTATAGCCCTTAGTTTAATCTAAGGAAGAACATTGTGAACACATTATTTGTGTAGTGAAATTGTTTGAGTGGACTAAGGTCCCGTGGTTTTTTCCTTCTCATATTGGGAAGGTTTTCCACGTAAAATTTGTGTGTTGTGCTTGTGGTGTTTGGATATATTTTCCGCATATATTTTGCTCTATTTAGGAGTTTCCTATAGATTTACACAAAGAGGGAGTGTTGAGTATTGTTGATTCTCCCAACAAAAATGTCTATAGAGTACATTTATTTGTTGACGAGCTCTGAGTGAATTAAACAATAAAAGAGAACAAAATCATATTATTTGTCACTTGTGGGAATGATTTCAACGCAAACGGTCTCATAAAATTCAAGCACCGTCATCTTGACAACATGATAAATTACTCTATAGATCAAGGTCTAAGAACTTAAAAAAAAAAAGATTTGGAGCTTGAAGAACTTGTTTCTGTTAAAAAGAATTTGATTAGTTTTAACCCTTTGTTATGGGTCATAAAACACACACACAAAAAAAAAAAAAACCTGATATTTTTCCTTTAAAATTTATTTATTTTTAATTTTAAAGTCCACATAGAATACCTCATCTCTGAAAACATTAGTATTTTACACTCAAGTGATTTTTATTTTTATTTTTATTTTTGGGGTTAAGGTTCTAAATTTGAATTTTTTAATCAGCCAGATCAAATTTTTAGATTTGAAAAATATATGTATAGCCAAAAGAAGTCATGAAATCAATACCAATTCTATCTTCATTCGCTGACCTCATCATTTTCAGTAAACCTACTATTTGGTTTTTCCTAGGTTTATTTCCTCGACACTATGAACTCAGTAACAGGAGCAGGTTTCTTACCTCAAAATGCCAGATCAAAATCCATAACACTCAAGTAAAACTGGGCTTGTCCGCACTGATTCATATTTATTTATTTATTTTTAAATTATTTTGTTGTGATGATTTTAATAATAAAATTTAAAAAATAATAGTAAGAGAAATATTTAAAAATTAACATTTATGATTATCGCAAATCAACGCTAAAATTATCATCAAATTGTCGGCATAGAAATTGAAAGACTAACGGTCATTTAGGCCAAAGTTCCCTCACACATCAATTTCAACAGGATGGAAAGTTGCGTGGAGGATAATTAAGTGATTAAGATTCATAGTGTACCAGACATCAATGATACTAATCGTCCTCCTGCATATATTGCAAGCCATTTTAATTAATTAATTTATTTTATGGCTGCAATTCATACACAATCTGCCCATTTAAAATAATACATTTATCCAAGTTTTTTGAATTGGAAAAATACTCTTCCTTTCCCTCTTTTTTTAATTCATAAACCGTAAGAATATAAATAATAATATTCTCTTGATTCATTTATATACAAAAGTTATCATAATATATAATGAAAGAATAAAATAAAATTTTCCATTAAAATCTAATGTTCATTATCCCACACCTCCATCAAATATATAATTATCAAATTAAAATTTACTTCTCTAAATTCCAATAAAATTTTACTATTAATATTTATTAAATAATTTAACAACTCATTATCCTCCATTTACCACCCCGGACATATCCAGTGTATAAAAATGCAATTGAGTTGTTTTTTAAAAATGCCATGCACCAGGAAGATGAGGGTCTGGCAACTGGCAAAAGTGAGATCAATACAATCTTTTCCGGAGTGGATATCAAGAAATGACCAGACAATGAAAATAACAACACACTAATTAAAACTACAGAGATCTACTCGTACGATTGAACTAGCATAATCTTTTTCGAATCAAAAATGGCCATCACCGAACGTCAGCGTAGAAAAAATCCTTCCAATGAAAACAACTAAACGGACACACCTTACATACAACTGGATGTATAAGAAAAGGCTGGGCAGAGTAGAAGCAGAACCCACACCCCTCTTATTCCTTGCGATTGCTTGCTCTGTCCGGTTCAAAGCTTGATTCCAGCCATGGAAGAGAAACCCCATGTAGCTATTTTTCCCAGTCCAGGCATGGGTCACCTTATCCCCCTTACCGAGTTGGCTAAGAAACTTGCTCTCAGCTACGACTTATCGAGTACCTTCATTGTTCCCTCAATAGGGCCACCACCAGAGGCCCAGACGAAAGTTCTTGGCTCCCTTCCTGCAGGTATAAATTATATCTCTCTGCCACCAGTTAGTTTTGATGACTTGCCGGGAATTAGGGCTGAAACCCAAATCTCCCTCACAATAACTCGCTCGCTTTCATCAATCCGTGATGTGCTGAAGTCATTAGTCGCCAGCACTAGACTAGTGGCTTTGGTTCTCGATCTTTTTGGCACGGATGTAATTGATATTGCCTTGGAATTCAGTGTGCCATCGTATATTGTTTCCCTGTCTACGGGTATGACTCTCTCCTTGCATTTTTATATGCCGAAGTTGGATCAAATGTTTTCCTGCGAGTACAAGGATTTGCCTGAACCTGTACTACTACCAGGCTGCGCAACTCCAGTACACGGGAGGGATTTACCTGACCCGATTCAAGACAGGAAGGATGATGCGTACAAATGGTTCCTTCACCATTCAAGTCGACATAGTTTAGCTGAGGGGATCTTGTTGAATAGTTTCATGGACTTGGAGCCAGAAACTATAAAGGCTTTGCAAGATCAAGAACATGGTAATTTACCACCTATCTACCCGGTTGGTCCCATCATTAACTCCGGTTCAAGTATTGGGGTGAATGGTAACGAGTGTCTCCAATGGATGGATGATCAACCAAAAGGTTCGGTTCTGTATATTTCGTTTGGGAGTGGTGGAACTCTGTCCTTTGAGCAACTAAATGAATTGGCCATGGGCTTGGAAATCAGTGAGCAGAAGTTTTTATGGGTCGTTAGAAGCCCGGATAAATCTGCTAGCGCCTCCTACTTTAGTGCCAAGAGTAATACAGACCCCTTTAGCTTCTTGCCAGAAGGTTTCCTGGATCGAACCGAAGGACAAGGACTGGTAGTGCCGTCTTGGGCACCGCAAATCCAGGTGCTTAGTCATGGCTCAACAGGTGGATTCCTAACCCATTGTGGTTGGAATTCGATTCTGGAGAGCATTGTGCATGGGGTGCCTTTGATCGCCTGGCCGCTCTATGCCGAGCAAAAGACAAATGCAGTCTTGCTAAGTGCTGGCCTTAAGGTTGCACTGCGGCCAGAAGTGGATGGAAACGGTCTAGTGGGACGAGAAGAGATTGCGAAAGTTGTGAAGGGTTTAATGCAAGGGGGAGAAGGGGTGGCAATTCGCAATCGAATGAAGGGGCTAAAGGAAGCTGCGGCCAAGGCAGTGAGTGAGGAGGGCTCATCCACCAAATCACTTCATGAGTTAGTGTCCAAGTGGAAGAATTAGTACATCGCGTTCAAATTTAAGATGTTTTAATGTTTCTTTGATGTTTCCACTGCACTCCCGTGGATTGAGGGTCAAATCCATGTTGTAGAAATAAAAGGTGCAGGTCACAGCTATGAAATTATAGTTCTCTTGCAATAACTTTTCCAGCCACTAAACCCCGTTAATTACCAGAAGACCTGTTGTCTATGTTAATTATCTAACGACTGCAAAATAAAGAGTTAAATCACAGATAAAAGCTTCACCCTCCCTAGGAAGAGTTATTCAGCAAGATGAAATCAATTAATCCATTGACAAGAACAGATCCATACTTATCTTTATTGTGACTTTTAGCTTCTTTTCCAAGTTTCTAGACAATGACATGCAGCCATTTATTCTTTGGCGTCATGATATGATTGAAGTGGGGATTTACATGGTAGATAAAATATCCCGACGAGTGTGTAGATCCATTGGCTATTGAATTCCCTTTTCCCTGAGGTCTCGTGTTCGAATCTCTGTAACTTTCCCTTGTAACCAAAAACACATGTTGATATAATATTAAAAATTAACAGGAGGGATTGGATGACCTGTAAGAGAGAGTACTGATTTGATAAAATATTGTACACGCAATATTCTATAGATATACCTGAATGTTTGTTCATATAGAATTATGTTCGTGACATCTTTGACTTGCAGAGAGTAAGTTCCTCTAATCATGTATAAAATGACCAATGAATTCTGTAAAAATATTCAACTATCTTATTTTTTTATAAGACTAAAATAATAATTCTAGTGTTTCAATCCATATCAACAGTATATTAAGCATTTCTATAATGCTCTTTCCACATCCTTAAGTTTTTTTTTATGTTGAACCATTCTCACATTGATTACTTTTTTATTGGGCACTGTATTTTAAAAACGTTAATAAAAAAATTATTATTTTTTATTTTAAATTAAAATTTTAATATTTTTAAATCATTTTGATACGTTAATGTAAAAAATAAAAAAGCTTTTAAAAATTAATATCAACTATATTTGAACAGTGTCGAATACCAGGAGAATAGTTAATCTTTTGTTCACAAAAAGCAAAGGACATTCGGAGCCATTCTTCCCAAAATACAATAAAATCGAATTCTAGTGGAAATTTCTTCGGTATGGGGTAAGTAATCAAAGAAATGTTATGATAAATATATGTTTAAGGTTAGCATGAGTCATGAGTCTATATTTTCTTATATTATAGAGATTGTAATTATATGGAGATTGTAATTACTTTTTTAATAGAGTCAGGTAGCTATTATATTGCAACAATATAAAATCCCTGCTTGAGCAGAGAAATAGAGACACAACCTTTACCCTAATTTAACGAGTATGCTAATGATTTTTAGGAAAACCTGAATTTTGCTTGCAATTTAGTTGCACTCGTATTGTTTTAAACCAAATTATATATCGAATTCAATTTAATTCGAAAGTAATTTTACATTTAAATAATAATCTTTTATATTTCAAATAAAATAGTAAATCACACAATTAATTTTGATTATATTATTTGAAATACATGTGAAAATTAATTGAACCAACAATCTTGACTATTTACATTTAATTTAACAAAACAAAAAAAATGAGTAAATATTTAAGAAAAAAACAGAAAGAAGAACATAAAAAAAGAAAATGAAAGATTAATAACATAATCTCACGAGGAACAAAAACACATTGACGAGGATCCATGCCAAGTAGAGAACACAGAAAAAGATATTGTATTGTCCCGGTTTTTAAAAGGAAAAAAAAATCACGAAGTGGACCGTTGGCCCATTGTTCCCATCTCGAGCGAAATACTCTTATAGGCCCAAATAATATAAGCCCATTTAAATGAATGTTAATGGATCAAATTGGGTCTCGTAAGCCTGCCTTAGCACCAGTACTCCACGAGGATTGTAGAATGCAGAGCACCGGGACCCAGGCGGGCCAATCTATACACAACGTGCGTGCTCATATACTGTTCATTTTATGGTCAATGCTTCAGGCAAAATAAAAGTCGATTTTCTATCAAATAAAATGACATTCACATTGATTTCATTTTACATGTGCCATGACATATACAAACATATATATTGCTCAATTTTTTATTAAATTCTTTTCGTGAAAATATTTTTCAGAATACCATTATGGATTATATTATCATAGATATTGACTGGCTAATTTGAGACAAGTTAATGCCCATAGCAATATCATAGTATTTAGGCATGACATAGTTTTATTTTATTTTAAAAAAGGAGATAAAAAAAAATATATATATAAAAAAAAAAAACCAAGCCTTCCAGTCATGTTTCAAATTTTCAATAGCTAATGTCAAAAATAATTTTTAAAATATAAAAAATATTATTCTAATATTATTTTATGAACATAAAACACTTTAAAAAATTAAACTCTTTTCAAAATACAGCCAGGGTATTGTCGACGTGTTGTTTGCTAGTGTAGATGACAAATTATCTTGTAGTTTAAACAAAATAAAATAAAATATTGGCAATGTGAACAGCACATTGCCTACCGACCATGCAAAAAACACTGGTCGGTAAGTTAAAATAGAGCTCGGGAGATTTTAATGTCGACACACACACACACACACACATACATACGATATATATATATATACACACATACATACGGGTCTCGGGTGTTGTCTACAAATTTTGCAGAGCCTAGCTAACTAGCAATGAGCTGTAAAGTAAACAGGCGACGGCAATAATTATTAGAAAATAAAAAAGAAAGGGAAATAGGCTGAATCATCTACAGATGTACTTATTCTCATTTAAAGTTTATATCTTTATAGTCAAGAAAACATGTGATCGTTTACTTTCGTTCCTCGCAACACAAAGATACAAAATCCACGCATTTAATTGTACGGATTCCCGAGATATAAAAAAGGAGCGCCTATGGCCTCGTATACCTTCCACGAATTCCAATATATTCTTTTCTATTAAAAATTATAGCACGGCACTCGGCCTATGCCATACGAATCCATAACAGTGTAGATCCATTTCGCTTTACAATATACCCCATTGTTACTTGTTAGTATTTTTTTTCTCAAAAAAATAAATAAAATGAAAATCGTTATACATATTGGCTGCAAATTAATAGAAAAAATTATGTTTTTCTCTCACTTTTATTTAATAATGTAGTCAATTTTATTTTTAAAAATATTTTTTATTCAGAAATATATCAAAATAATATATATATTTTTATTTTTTAAAAATTATTTTTGATATGAAAATGATATAAAAAATAATTTAAAATAAAAATAAAAATTAATTTTAAAACACAATATAAAACATCCGTGAATATATTAGAAGACACGAACGTATCTAATTTAGAACCAAAATTTAACATGCTTCCAGAAAAATGAATTCATCATACAGACGTCATGGTTTTAAAAAGTTAGTTGCGAACATGAATACAAGGACTGAAATTGAACGAGTCTCCTCCCGTCACATCGACTAACATTTGAGACCATCACTTCAATGTATAAAGGTTGTATGTCTATGTTTTCTTTTATTAATTACAGTAAAAGTTGTTCTGGCTGAACCGAACGTTGACCAGTCTAAAAGTTTTTGAAACAACTTGTATTGATGCTCTGTTTTTTCAGTACTCTTTTTTCGTTTTAAAACAATATATGTGCGCCATTTGATTTGTATATCTATATTATTCATTTACTCAAGCTCTGCTTTTTTTTCAATATAAAAAAATATTAAAATTATATAAAAAAATTATTATATTATAAATTTAAACAAAATAATTAATATGAAAATTTTTAAGAAGCACGAGTTCCTGATAAATATATAAATTTTAAATTAATATAAATTTATTTATTTAACAAGTTTCAATGAAATCACTAGTATTAAATTATTATTATCATTAAAAAAGCAAGATGATTCGGACACCTTATTTTTTAAATTCACTATGTTAGAATTAATTTATTTTATAATTTAATTTAAATTAAACACAACAATAAAATATAAATTATGAAAACACTTATAATAACCGTGTAACAAAAATAAACCATTGATTTTCTATCTATATATATAAAAAAATATCATTGAAAATCTATTACTACATTACCATCATTATCATAACCATAATAGCCAAAATTATCATCATCATCACTGAAAAAAAAAAATTCAAATTACTCTAAAAAATAAAAAAATATATTTTTATAAAAAAGCAAGAAAAAAAAACAATAATAAAAAATAATAAAACCATAAAATTACCTCGAATAATAGTAAAAATTTAATACAAGAGTAAACAAAAACATAAACAAGAAAAACTAGAATAAATATTACACGATGAAATCGAGGTGAATTCTGGATATACATGGGAAATGGGAATACCACAAAAACGTTAACTTCCATGGGTGTTTGCTTTTTCGATTAACTTTGACGACCTATTCTCTTTCTCGTGTCGGGAGATACAAACTAGAAACACAAATTGATATTTGAAGCGTGGATAAATATAAAAGACAACGAAGAGAACAAGGCTGTGGTTTCTTTTGTTTGGAAAGGAGTGAAAAAAGGGCCTTCCTGCAATTAATTGCAAAGGATATTAGATGGTTAGTCGAGGAGTTTTTTCTCGAGTGCAATAAATTGTTGAAGGCAAGTGGTCGTTCTTATTAGAAATCTAGGTTTCCGTAGCCATAATTGAATTAAGATCATCTCACCAACAGATCAGGAGAGAGAATTTACTCTCTCAAAATAAAGAAAATTACATGGTGTTCGTGATTCATCGTCACTCGCATCTCATACCTCGAAAGAACTTATTTTACAAATATTTGAATCAGATTTTATGAATAATTTATGAATAACTTACTATTATTAATAGTAGTAGTAGTAGTATTGTTGTTATTTTCATGGCGTATATGTAATAATTTAAAAACAATTATTAAACTCAACAGTGGCCAAGTCCACGCTCCTGGCCTTGCTTAGTTTTTTTCTTTTTTATTAAGATGTAGATTATTTATCTCTTGTATTTAAAAAATAAAAAATAAAAAATAAAGTTGATAGCTTGTCACTTCTTTGCTTAATTTCTGGCAGTCAAGATGGGCAGAAACTAGGAATAAATTGATTTTGATTTTTTAACGAATAAATCTATTTTTCAACCAGATTTTAATCCAATAACATATGAAAATTGGCAACAAATCTCAATAAACCTACTTCCATCTTTAAAGTAAAAATCAGCTAAAAACTAAACAAATCAAACAAAGACCACAAATTTAAGCTTCAATCTATTTTTGTTAAAATAAAAAAATAAAAATTTATCATTTTGATTGTCAGAGTCATATTATTCCTCCGTCCGTGAGTCTCATTTTCTTTCACTCAGGAGCTATAAAATAATATAAGTAAACTTAAAACTAAAATAAAATGGTGAAGATTTGGGATTAAATATTGTTTTTTTTTTTTTAACAAGGGAACCAATTTCAAATCAATTATTGAAGGCGAGTGGTCGTTCATGTTGAAATAAAGGTTTTCGTAGCCATAATTGAATCAATAAATTCTGACCAGCAGACAAAGAGAAAGAATTTACAATTTGAAATGAAGAAATTGAGATGGTGTTGGTGATTCATCATTTTCTTCGTTCCTTAAACTCTTAATGGCATCCTCGTATTATTTTCCTCTGAATGGTTTGCTTTTTTTTTCCGCGAGGAAATATCAGGGCTTTATAATTTTAGTGGTAATTATTAACTGTTAAGCCAACTTATAAAAAAAATAAGTAAAATATATAATGAATAATGCATGTACAAAATACATAGTAAGAATATTATTTTTTCTATAATTACATCGTATACCAGGAAATAAAAGTTAGGTTCCATTTGCTATTGTTTTTGTGAATTGATTTGTTTTTTATCTTCATTAAAAAAAAGAAATTATTTTCTTATTATAAAAGCGAATTAATTTTTTACTTTAGCGGATAGTTTCAACACTTAACTTGCTAATTATATCTTATATTATTTCTCATTTACAGAAAACATAATTTCGAATCGTTTTAAACTGAAAAAAACATCTGAATCAACTCATTTTTACTATAAATTATTGTTTAAAATTATAATTATTTTTTTATGAATTGCATCCAACGAAATCTTAATATTAACCCCGAGAAAATAAGAAGATGAAAAGCATCCAAAACAAGACGTGAATTGGCGGGGTATTTTCCATAACTTATACATCGGCGAGTTGATAACATAAGCCTTACGTCGGAACTGACATCACCGCCACACGGACGCATTGCAAGTGTGTAAACGTAGGTAGCATATCCGGCCAGAAAACTGATCCAATCTAGAGGGAGGAAAGATCAGAGAGGGAAGATTCCAGTACCTTTCCAGGGTCTCCCCACGTTCTTTGAACCCTCGAACAAAGGTCCGGAAGAAAAAAAAAATTATACTCCAATCATTAATTCCACAGCTTCCACCATACAATAAAATATTGCCTCCTAATTAATCCCTCATACATGCACAATTATACACCAGATAATTAATAAATGTAAAAAATAAATACCAAATCCTCTATATAAAGATACGAAACTTTCTCTTCTCTGCTTCATACCCATAACGCCCCTTCAAGCCATAAACATAAGCTTTTTCTTTCCTGCCATGGCAGAAACAGATTCACCGCCCCATGTAGCAATTTTACCTAGTCCAGGGATGGGTCATCTCATCCCACTCGTTGAGTTAGCCAAGAGACTTGTTCACCGACACAATTTGTCAATCACCTTCATCATGCCGACAGACGGTTCTCCCTCTAAAGCGCAAAGATCAGTTCTTGGATCACTCCCTAACACTATTCAATCAGTATTTCTCCCCCCTGTAAATCTAAGCGACCTGCCTGGAGATGCCAAGATTGAAACCTTAATTAGCCTTACAGTGGCTCGCTCTCTTCCTTCTCTACGTGATGTTTTTACTTCTCTTGTCGCCAGTGGTACTAGAGTCGTGGCCTTGGTAGTTGATCTTTTTGGGACTGATGCATTTGATATCGCTAGAGAATTCAAAGTCTCTCCTTACATTTTCTATCCTGCTCCAGCCATGGCTTTGTCCTTATTCTTTTATTTGCCGAAGCTTGATGAGATGGTTTCTTGCGAGTACAGAGACATGCCGGAACCCGTTGAAATTCCCGGGTGCTTACCAATTCCTGGGGGGATGATGCTTGACCCAACTCAAGATCGAAAGAATGATGCGTATAAATGGCTTCTTTACCATTCAAAGAGGTACAGATTGGCTGAGGGAGTAATGGTAAATAGTTTCATTGAGCTGGAAAAGGGTGCTCTGAAGGCTTTGCATGAGGCAGAACCCGGTAAGCCACCCGTTTACCCGGTTGGCCCACTCATCAATATGGATCCCAATACTAGTGGGGTTGAAGGGTCCGAGTGTTTGAAGTGGCTACATGACCAGCCACTTGGCTCGGTGTTATATGTTTCATTCGGGAGTGGCGGGACCCTCTCTTATGATCAAATAATTGAATTGGCTCTGGGCTTGGAAATGAGTGAGCAAAGATTTTTGTGGGTTGTGAGGAGTCCAAATGATAAAGTAGCCAATGCCACATATTTTTCCGTCGATAATCATAAAGACCCTTTCGATTTCTTACCAAAAGGTTTTTTGGACAGGACCAGAGGGAGAGGTCTGGTGGTGCCATCATGGGCACCACAAGCACAAGTGCTGAGTCACGGGTCAACAGGAGGGTTCTTAACCCACTGTGGTTGGAATTCCACCCTTGAAAGTGTGGTGAATGGTGTGCCATTGATCGTATGGCCACTCTATGCTGAGCAGAAAATGAATGCATGGATGCTGACGAAGGACATTAAGGTAGCCCTGAGACCAAAGGCCAGTGAAAATGGTCTAATTCAAAGAGAGGAGATTGCAAATGTTGTGAGGGGTCTAATGGAAGGCGAAGAAGGGAAGAGTGTCCGCAATAGAATGAAGGACCTGAAAGACTTAGCCGCCGAGGTGCTCAGCGAAGATGGATCTTCAACGAAAGCACTGTCTGAGGTGGCTCACAAGTGGAAGAACCAAAAATGCTGTAGTTAATTAGAATTACCTGTAACTTTCTATTCCGTCGCTTCGTTTTAATCTTTTGTATCTTATCTCAGGTTCACTTTCTACGAGTTCTCTGGGTTCTGTGCTCTCTGTCACGTGATTGTATAATGTTCAAGCAACTCTTCTTTTTATTTTCCCCTGGTTTGAACATTAGATGCTTGATATTGAACTATTGCTTTCGTGGGAGTGTCATTTCTTTCATTAATTTGCTCGTGTAACATGTTGGATTAGGTGAGACGAGTTCACCCACGATCTTGCAATAAAGAACCCACTAGGGATTATAAGCCAAATGTGTGGACCAAGTGAACTAAGCAATGCTGTTACATCACAGTGAAGTCATTGGCACTAGGAGGATCAAATGAGGTGGGCGGCTGAATATTGGCATCTCAATAATTCCATTTGATTTGCATTTATCATCGCAAATTGGAAAAACATAATACAAGAGGTGAAACATTGGACAAAACTGGGCGACCCCAATTAGATTTCGCAGATCGAATGCCTCCAAGCAGAGTGATTTTCTTCAATCGCCTTGGGCCACTGATAATGCCGAAGACATGACGATGCCGAGCTTGTCGATGCAACCACCGTCCATTATTACCATACTAACTAGCATAAACCTAAAAACTCCTCGTGAATTATTATACATATATTTATATATTACATTTGTTGCCCTTAGATGACAAGACACTTGTCCTAGGTATTGATGGCAATGTGATTTTTTTCTTTTCAAAATCATGTTATTTCAAACTATACAGTGACGAACTGATGTTGACTTTTTCCATGGTAAACTAACTGGGTTACTCTTGAGAAAATCTCGTCCAAAATTTTTTTAGTCTTTTTAATTTTAAACACAATAAAAAAATTTAAATATCTTCAAAGGGCATATTCTTTCTTTTATAATGGCTTTTTAGTTTCATATCAAGTTAACTCACTGATAACTGGTGCATGCCGCTAACATGTGGACGAAGAGTGCAAGGATTCCCAGGGAACAAACATCACCTTTCATGTTAGCACTTGAATAATCTCCACACCCTTGTTACATGTGTGGCTAGCAACTCTCTTGTTTAGTGTTGATATATAAATTTTTTTCTCTCTCTATGATTTTCGCTCGTGTACCTTCAAAAATTTAAAACAGCCCTTCAATTTGTTGTTTTTAAAAATTTGATTCTTAATCTCTTGATTACTATTTATTTTACCTAGAATAATTTATAAAAATACTTTTTTTCTAAATCTCATCACCCTCTAATTTTTTTCATCTTTCAACATTGATATCCATTCTTTTAAATGCCATTTCTCTAGTTTTAGATCGACCTTTCTTACAATTACACCCTTGTTGACTTTGTTAATCCCCCCCCCCCCGTCCAATAGAGCCTAAGAGAGATTTGCTCGCGCCGATACGTCAGGTTTTTTTATATGTATTATATTTTATTATTTTAATATTTAATTAGTAAAATTATAATTAATAAAATCTGCTAAAATGAGTTTTTTCCCAATAAAAAGTGATAATATATATTAAAGTTCTAATATTAAATAAATATCAAAATATATAATTATTATGATATGTTTAAAAGAAAATAAAACTTAAAATTATTATTTTTAATGTTTTATCTATAATAAATAGAAAATTCAATACCTAACAATATTAATAAAAAATAAATGTTATTATATTTAAAGAAATTATTTAACTTGAAAAAAAAAAGAAATAATAACAAACATTATTTTTTAAATGATGACCAATACAAATTAAAATTTAAATATTAAATTTTTTCTAATAACAGTGGAATTAAAAAAATAAAAACAAAAACTAAGAGCATGCACATATAAACATGGACAGAAATAAGAATTATATAAACAATATAAAAAAATCTTTTTTTTCAAAGAGTAATGAAAAGTGAAAACCACAGTTGAAATAACTATTCATTACTGTTTGAAATTGTGATATACTTTAGCTATTCTATAAAATAACAGTCGTGATGCCCGTAAGCTGACCCGTACACTTCAATTATAAAAAAAAATTATAAGTGGGAAAAAAATGTTAAAAAAAAGTGGTTTCGGGGATTATTTATAATGTGTGTAAGTTGTCTTGGACATCCCGGTTATTAAAAAAATATATATGTAATTGTAGTGCACGTAAGCTGACTCGAACACTACAGTTATAAAAAAAATATATATATACAAATGAGGAAAAAACAGGAAAAAAAATGTAAAAAAAAAATGGATCCAGAGATAAAAAAAAAAATACGTAGGAAAAAAAATCATGGTGCTCGCAAGTTGGTCTGGACACTCCGATTACAAAAAACAGAAAAAAAAAATATAAGTGGAAAAAAAGAAAAAAAATTATGAAAAAAATGGGTCTATAAATTAATCGTGATGCATGTAAGCTAGCCCAGACATCCCGTTATAAAAAAAACAGAAGCCCGGTTAAAAAAAAAAAAGAAATCACTTTTTCAAACAATAATGAGAAAAAAAATTATGGTGTGCGTAAATTGATAGGGACACTCCTGTCATGGAAAATATATATATATATATATATATATATATATATATATATATATAAGTGGAAAAAAACAGGAAAAAAAATGTGGATCCGGAGATTAGTCGTGATGCATGTAAGCTGTCACAAATACTCTGGTTAAAAAACACAACAAAAGAGGTTTGGTTAAAAAAAAAAAAAACTGACTTGGACACCCTGGTTATAAAAAAATAGATTTTTTTTTTTATAAAAAAAGGTCTCTGTTTATTAAAAACAAAAACAAAAAAATACAAAGGAAAAACACCTTTTAAAACAGCAATGAGAAAAAAAAAATTATGGAGCAGATAAATTAACCCGGACACCCTGGTCATGGAAAAAATATATATAAGTGGAAATAAAAAAAAGAAAAAAATGTATAAGTGGAAACAAAAAAAGAGAAAAAAATGGATCAGGAAATTAGTCGTAGCACGCGTGAGCTGTCATTGATACCCTAGTTTTTTTAAAAAAATGGAAAGCATCTTTTCCAGACAGTAATTTTCCAAAATCGGGATTTAGAAAGAAAGAAAACCCGAATTTTAGAAGGAAAAAAAAAACAATCAAAATCAATTTTGTTGACTGAGTGATTTGAACTCCCGCACACTGAATTTTTTAACGTGCAATGAACCACTTGGCCACAGCCAATCCTTTATTATTTTTGCTCTATTATTTTTGCTCTACAAATAAAAAAAAAAAAAACCTATCTAAAAAAAATCAAACTCATATAGACACGACACACCAGAGCAAACATCAGTTCTGGATAAACAGTATTACTACAATAATCGACGGATCTGTTTTAGGTAATTCACCGAGTCGTATTCTTCTTGATATTTTTCTAAACACTCTTGTGTTAATTATTATTTTCTAATTGATAAAAAAAAAAAAATGTTTCAGCATGGCGTAGCGTGGACTCACAAATATAGAATTATACTATTACGGAGATAAACCCTTTACAATCAGAAAGGAAGGGCTACTGTTTATAGCAAGATTCGTGGTCTTTGAAACGAAACTGTACAAGGAATACGTTGATGAACCTCTTAATTAACAGCGGCTTTTGCACTTTCAATCCTTTTTTGTCACTCGCTCCTATGGCTTTAATATGAAATTCCTGAATTCTTTTCACCCATATTTTCACAATAATAAAATACAGTTTTTTACACATCTAATAAATAATTTCTTCAACAAATACATGTAAGTGAGTATAATATTTATAATATGCAATTAGATTTTGGAATGAAAGTGTGGCAGAACATGAGAAACATATATACGCGCGTGTGTATATATGTCTTTTATACTATGCAAAATTAAAATACACATTTTATTTTTCCCATCAGTCAATTGTTCTACACCAACAAGAATATTAATCCAAATTAAATCCTGTTTCTGCATTATTTTAAAAGATCATCTTATTACTTACTATGTTATAGTTTACATTTTTAGTTCTTATCCTCGTTTGCCAGATAAAGATTCACTTGATAACTAATCTTTTTGGGTTACTTTTGGTTTGTTATATGTTTATATTTGATATTGTATTTTAAAATTATTTTTAAAAAAAAAATAATTTTTTTAGTATTTTTTAATATCAAAAATAATTTTTAAAAAATATTTTAATATATTTATAAATAAAAAAATACTTTAAAAAACAATATAAATTACACTCAATCAATCACTAGATCTCAAAACCTGAGGAATGGCATATCGCATTCAAATACGAACACTTACATTAAGGAAATCATCGTTTTTATATGAATATAAAAGTCGATGATATCTTCAGAGAGCATTGAACTGGCATCAACTTCCACCAGTTCTATTTGAAAACTCTTTTTTCCCCACATTTTTCTCAAGGAGAGCCCAATTTTAATGGCTAAACCAACTCAGTTTGACATCGCATGCACTGCAACTAGACTTTGTCCATCATTTTAAATTCGAAAGGAAATATAAAATTAGAAAATGTCAATCCATACGTCATAGCTACGTGGTCCGTGGTACTCTCCTGAAGATACTACGAGCAGACAGGAAAAGACCTCTTCAAACCACGTAATTAGTTTTGAAAAGAGGAACAGATAACATCATCGTGGAAAACTATAATTTTTTCCTGGATGGTGAAAGAATATTAAGATATGTAAGAAAGGGCCGTGCGACGTCGTTTAGAACAATGCAAAGGAGATCAACTTCGTTTCCCTGATTATTATATATTTGGTGTTCGTATTGCGCCATTAGTTGGATTTGAAGATAAGGGCAACTTAAGGTGGAAAATGAAAGGATAAGCGGAAGTCACCATCCAATAATTACTTGTGAAGATTAAAAAAGGAGTCAATTAGGGGGTGCTTATGGTCCCAGTGCTAAAAGTCTGACGTCGACCAAGCTTCTCTTATCATGCCTCGAACCCATTTTAACCCTAGGAAGCCTGAATGCTCACTTAAGCCTATCATCATAGGTTTGTCATTATGTTGGGGCAGTTTTTATATATATGTATATATTGTCGAAGTTATTTTCTTCGCTAGTTTGTGCTATCCTGAGAATACTGGCTATTCATTAGCATATTTTTTACAGAATACTCTTGAAATAACAGCGTTAAAATATATTAACAAAATAATATCATTTGAATATGTTGCAATTAAAAAATATATTTTATATAACTTATTGATATTTAAAAAAATAATATCCTTTAAAAAAGTTAAATGAACATAAAAGAAGAGGAAGGAAAATAAAGAAAGGAAAAAAAAATATCATTAGAAATATACCAAAGCTTTCTACTGATATTATTAAAAAATTATCGACAAAACAAATTTAACAACACCATGAAAAATCACGAACAATAACTCGAGTGAATCACAATTACCTTTAAAAAAAAGTGGAACACCCTCTATTTTGAGATGAAAAGTATGGTCTGCTCGGGTCACTGTTGGTCATATTTTTCAATGCTGTTGAATTTATTTCGTCAAGGTTTTTTTTTTTAATAATATTGACAGTTTTATATTTAGAGTTTTATGTATCTCAGATTTTTTTTTTTCCTTCTATTTTCTCCTTTCTCATGCCCATGTAGTAATTTTAAAGGATATCTCTCTTTAAATAGCATTAAATTATAATAATTATGTTTTGAAAAGTGATGTGTATAAAATATGCTATTTTACTAAAAAAATTAACAGTAATATTATGTTAATATTTTTAATTGAATATGCTATTTTCTTTTGTTCTTAAATCAAAAATAGGTTATAAAATATAAATTTAACTCTTAGCAGCTTTTATGGCTGGTGCTGTCGTTATTGTGCACTGCACACGTCCATGGCCAGTAGAGGTTGATGTGCACTGAGATATCATCACGATAGGATATTTGGAAAATGAACAGAAATAACAAAAGAGCCTTTGCGTAAAAAATATCAAGTAAACAAGCCAGTTGCGGGGAGAAAGATGTACCGGAGACGTTTCCCGTGCATTTGTAGAAAATACTTAAATTTTAATCTCAACTAATAATTACAGGGAAGCCAGTGTTGTGTACGTATAAAAAGCTAAATAAAATTATTTTTTAAATTATTTTTTATTTATAAATATTTTTTTATTTTTTAAAATTATTTTTGATATTAACGTATCGATATATTATAAAAAAAATTAATAATTTAAAATAATAATATATTCTTTTAAAACAAAATAAAACACAACAACAAATAAATACTTGCAAGTAAACATGTCCGGGAGGAGTTAGAATTTTATTTCGATTGGAAATATGCCAATTTAGAACAGTATCTATACAAATATATTAAAAGATTTGCATTTACAAGCTCATCATGTGAGCATCAGCCTCTCATCATCGTAAAGCCACAGCACCATGTTAAGATATTAATCGAAGTGTCCTCTAGAGAGTTGCCTATCTTCAACACGCCATGTAATAAGTTCTGGATATTTATTTTTAAAAGAGAGACGACTCTTGGCGTTGGAAGAAATGGGTTGCGTGCCTTTCATTTATTTGCTAGAGTTTTGTCTCCTGATTAATAAAACTTGGAGTATGTAGCTGGGGAGGATGATTTAGAGGAAACGAAAAAAGATCTGCAGACAGTGTCCTTCGAAGTATTCAGTTTGAAATACCTGCGAGTCGTGGATTGGTTATTCATGGAACGTTTTCTTACACGTCGAGAAACTTATTGCAATTAAATATCATTAGTTATTTTCTAGAGTTAAATTCTTAAAATAATTTTTTAAATAATATATTTATAATTTTTTATTGATGTGTATTTCAATAATAAAATTTATTTTTGAGAGTTATTTTTTATATTATTTAAATATAATATAATTATTTTATATGTAGTCTAATTATGCAATCAATTAATTAATAAAAATAAGTTATATAATTAAATAATTATTTTTAAAAAATTCTTTGCCAATAATTTTTTTTATTATATTTAAATTAAAAAATAAATTTAAAATAATTGCATTATTGTACAATATAATTATATTTTAATTATATTTAAACCTCCACCTAAATCCATTGAGATCCCATCCATTCCATTTCCTGCGCCGCCCCTCCTCCCCTGAAACCAAACACACCAGCCCCTCGGACCAAGCCCCCATGTTAACTCTCTTCTCCAGCCTACTCTCTTCTCCCCACCATCTTCCCTCTCTTTCCTCTTTAACCACCACCAGCAACCACGACTCCGTTTTCAAACCCTGCAATGGAGCCTTCCACGGTCTATTTTTTCACATCATCCCCATCCATTTCAACAAAAAATTCGAACTCTATATTTAATTAAAATCTTACTCAAAATTAACTCATCTCTTAGTCTCTTTGTTGTCTAATTGAAGTTGTGTTTTTGACAAATATTGTTGTGTTTATGGTTGCCGAGTGATTTTCGATTATATGTGTATTGTTGTTGTTGTGGATTGTTGATTGTTGCTACCATGTTTTTGTTGATTGTTGTTGCGACGGTATAATTACAACGATTCTTTTAAATTTTTGGCTCTGCATCGATCACCTATGAGGATGTTTTCTTGACTGAAAAAAAAGAAAAATACCTTTCAGGATGTCTTTTCCGTTAAAAATATTAAATTGAATAAAAATAGCTAAATTTTAAAAAATTTAGCTCTGGCTCTCTCGTTGGACTTATTCTTCTAGTAAATACATGAAAATAGTATCTCAGATCAAAAACTTAAATGACATTAAAAAATGAAACAGCAAGTAGCTAGCTGATTTGGTATCGTTAATTTTCTGGGATGACTAACGATGTGGATTGGATTAAGATTTTCTCAACCTAGAAATATATTAGATTATAAAGAGTTATCTATTATCAAATTCAATTCAATGAGTTCATTTTAAATTTCACTACTCATTTATTTATAGTTTATATATCACGAGTGTGAGAGTTACTCTTATATAATCCAATTTATTTGATGATTTAAAAACAATCAACATGGCCAGTGAAAAGCATGATTTGACTTTAATTTTGAGATTTTTTTTAGTTCCCTCCTGCAACATTTATTTAACTAAAGGTCGAGCTGTGTTTTTTTTTTTATATATATTTGTTATCTCATGTCTTTTTATTTACTATTTAACTTATTTTTTTTATAATAAAATTCATTTTCAAATTGAATATAATTGATCAATTGAATATAAACAAATTCCCGTTTTTTTTCCATGTGGAGCTTTTATGCTGGCAAGCAATGTCCAATGTAGGACGGTAGTGAGTCTCAAATAATCTGCTTTTTTTCGGGTGTGATATAATGATTTATTTATTTTAATGAATTATTGCAAAATATTTTTTGATCATATATAGTTCAAATCATATTATTATATTACTGGAAACTAGTGACTTGAATATCAAACCTTTTTTTTTTTGCTTGTTTAATAATACTACCGTTGTCTTAAAATAATATTTAAGTCAGAAGAAGAAAAAAATTGGCCATTTCGACAAGTCCTAGATCTTAAGAGTTTTATTAAAGTGAACTATGTGTTAAATAACGCAGCCTTAATTAATAAATGAACCTGTGTCGACACTGTTTATTTTGGACAGGAAACCTTGGTTTTTTAAATTTAGTTGATACTATTTTAAAAATATTTTTTTAAAAATAATTTATTTTATTTTTACATTAATTTTTTTATTGATTTTTTATATATTAATATCAAAAATAATTTTTAAAAACAATATTATTTTAATATATTTTTAAATAAAAAATATTTTCAAAAACAATATCAAATAAATTTCCACTTCACCGATTGTAGTTCCGGGCTGCTGTGCTTTTGAAAGGTGGATCATCTAACTGTTGGGCTCTTATTATGTATCGAAGTCCATTGGACTTTTGGTAGATATAAGTCCTCGTGATGGGAACACTATAACCAGTCTTTAAGCTTCTTGTCCAATCCCTATCCCATAACTTTGATAAATGAGAGCGCATGTACACACACACACATTGGTGGATTACTTTTCCTTCTAGAAATTGAGTGATTCCAGATTGAATGTGAACTCGGTTTTGGTCAGTACTTGGATAAAAAAAATATATATGCATAAAAAATAAACATTGTTATTTTTGTTCCATACAATAAGATATTTGAACTAATAATTACAAAAATGACCAATATATCATAATAAATTAACCGATCACCATAATTATTAAAAGAAAATATCGATGTAACGTGTTCGACGAAGCGAGGCAAACAACAAATTAATTACCTCACTAGAAAGGTAATCTGATTAAAAATATATCCCAGGCATTTTAGTCTTGTCCAATCCCCAATTTAAATATGAATAAAGAAATGTTAAAGAATTAAATAAAAAAACACGAGAACGGAATGAAAAGATAACAGTAAACTATATGAACTCGAGCCACGATAAAAAAAATTACAATTCGAGCAATGGAGATTACTATAATGAGATAACTCAAATGGATAATTTGTTTTTCTTTTCCATTCTCTTATTCTCTTGTCATTTGAACTTTTATTAAGTCTTAATTGATCCCAAATCAAATTAAATATAGAAGTAAATAAACGAGTTACAAGAAAATCAAGCTAAAACTTTAATTGATCTTAGTCATCTTTAATTGAAAAATAAAATATGAATCTGTTTTCTTTTTTATTTTAAGTTGAATAAAAATTTCAATAATAAAAAAGGGTCAAATATAATTTTTTGTTAAAAAAAGGGGGAAATTAAATAAAAACCTTGGATGTTGTGTAATAACCTATCAAACCAAACAATCCTAGCCAAAGACTCGACCATTTCAAATATTTATTTTATTATTGAATTTATTTTGCACCTAGATAAACAATAAAAAAGAATTGCTAAAACAAAATCCCTGCTGAAGAGCCCAAACACGGAGGCGTAACAACCCAGTGTGTCTCGGCCTATTAAAAAAAAGTCTACGTGCCTGGCCTTATATATATATATATATATATATATATATTTTTTTTTTTTTTAAGGCCACCCACCTCTTTTATTTTTTTGTATAAATAATCCAGGATTGTTCAGGTTTTTATTTTAGCAAAACATACCTGATTATTTATACAAAAAAATAAAAGAGGTGGATGGCCTTATATATATATATATATATTAAAAAAATGGTTTAAATCTAAAAATAAAATTATTTTAAATAATATAATTTAATCTAAAAAAATACAATAAAATAATTTTTCTGAATAAAATTATGAACATGTATAATATCACGAGAATGTTATTATCAATCTCGCAGATCATTATATTATTTGATTGTTCTGAAATTTTAATATAATATATATAAATTGTCAAAAGACTTCTCGTAAAATTTCATCTCAATCTAATGACCTGATTAAAAGATATGATTGATATTGTAAAATTATTTATTATTTTCAAAAAAAATTATATTTGAACGAAACGGAATGAGAGAAAAGAAATTAAAACAATTTGGCCAATATTTAATCAGAAAATCTAAATTTTAAATCAAAACAAAAATAATATTATTTTGTTTTATTATTTTAATTGATACAAAACATTTCTATTACAATGTAGCCGAATGACCACCATGCTACTAATATCAATAAATCCCACGACTTTCAGGCAAATGTTTTTTTTAGGGTAACGAGCGGGGGCTGGACCCAAGAAATCTACAAAAGAAAAGCAAGCAACCCTCACATATCAGGCATGTAGGAATGACTGAATGTACTGGGAATGAGATCTTAGCAGATGGTGGTGGCCTTGTACAAAAGAACGACGCCATGGCTATGATTAGCAAATCAATATATGCATCACTCGCCCTGGAGAAATGTGTGTTTCACACGAACCTTTCGTTGAAAAGACAGTTTTAAGAAGAAAACATAACATGATAGTTTAAGAAATGGTGGAAGAATTAAGTTTTCAGATCACCAAATTCCGTTGATGAGGTTAAATTATAAAATAGTAATTCTTCAGGTGGTTTGCTCAAACAAAAACAAGGGGGAAGGATCATTCAACTTGGTCACACAAATCATAAATGAGACGAGAAGTGTGAATTCTGTAGACTTCATTTACTCACCAAGCATGAACCAACACTACATAGAATCAAGATCCTGTACATTTTACAACGGAGTATTGCAATTGCAGTATCCACCCCAGCAATCTTGAATCCAATTTAATCTAACATGAAAAGGAGGAATAAAACTGAGCTACAAGGTTACATTGTTTGCAAAAAGTTTTACAGCCTAATCAAGAGGGAAATTTCTCTAAGCCAGCACCATAGAAGACTTCGGACACACCATCTCTCTTTCAATGTTGGCGAGGCAGGAAGAACTAGCGCACGGCCTAACTCTCTTAAGCAAAGAAATCCGGGTTGTCAAATGGGAAGGAAGTATCAAAATCTACCTTCTCGATTAAGATATCCAAATCCCCGATTGGCGAATTGGTTACCGAACTTGGGGCTGATATTATCTCCGTGGTGAGTTCAGACTCTGGGGTCTGCACACTGTAACCTATTCCAAAGCTGTTTAAATGGCATGCTGACATTGAGAAGTAGTTGGATTCAGATGTTGCCGGAGATATAAATGTTGGAGAAAAGCTGCCCAAAAAGTTTTCCATCATGGACTCGGTGAAAATGTTGTTTTCCTCATTTCCATTCTCAAATGATGTACATGGGAAGGAAAAGGATGGGAAAATGTCGTCCTTAGAGCCCAAGTCCTCGTTTCTAGCTTGAACAGAGTCTGATCCAAAGTTAACAGATGTCTCATTTGTTGGCTTTGGTTTGTCTTCATGCTGCTGCTGCTGCTTACGATGGTACTTGCTTTGTTTTGAGCAATCATTTTTAGGGGAAGGCGATGCCACGGGTGAAGGAGAGGCTTGGTTACATGTATGTCTCCCACGATAGGTCACTTCAAAAATTGAACGGTCCTCATCTGATCTTTGCACTTGCTTCGTGGCCAGACAGCCCTGGGAATGACGGTGGGTGCATCTGTAGTATCCTCTGCAATTTACCACGCCAATAATTGTTAAAATCCCTAATCAAATGGATTAATAAGATGTTCAAAACAATGTATGAAATCTTCTCTTTCCTAATATTTGTTCAATACTTGTCAAAACCATAGCGGCCAAATCAGACAATTGAGGTCTAGAATGCTGTCCTGGAGCTTCAGCACAATGTGGATGGCCATCAAAGCTATTGGGTTTAAATAAAATGGCAAATCCAATAGGTTTGATGGCTATCAGCATTCGATGTTAAATTACCAATATTGCAGCAACTCGATTTTTAATTATTTGGAGGCTTGTGGACTCCAAGGACATGAGTAGTCAGGAGACAGGATCAGGTCTAGAGCAGTGCTAGCACTTAGATTGGAGCCTGATCACCAGCCAGATACGGTCTAGCACCGAGCGATGATGATATAGTTAAATAATAATCTGTCTATTCCTCCATTCGTACAATTCGGATAAGCAACAGGCTTTTACTTTTTTTCCTTTCCAATTTATGGAAACAGTTAAACAGAGTGATAGAGAAAGCTAATAAACTCGTCTCACCTTGGAAAACTAGCTCCGAGAATATCCTTTTGCCCGTATTTCCTCCAGCTATAACCATCATCGAGAGGCCCTTCCAGACCGGTTCCTGAACAAACCTTCACTTGCTCAGTCCATCGAGGTTGTGTTTTTCTACAATAACAAACAATTCCCGATTCTTAGTTAGATCATCATCAATCACAGTTCATCTCAAACCCAAACGTAGTAAGTATAGCGGAAAAGGAAGAGAGAGAGAGAGGTTTTCACCTCTTCTTGTAAACATCTCTGCCACATTCCTCCTTGCAATCCTGATCAGAGATCTCGCTCCTAGGACTACTGATGGCAAATGAATGCGGTGACTCGACTATGCCAATTGTGGGCTTTGGTTGATCAGCAACCCAGGCACCCCAATTTAGCAGTGAAAGTGATTTCTCATAAGAAGAAAGTATCTTATCCACCAGGAATTGACGTGCTTCGAGAGACGAGGTAGGGCTAAGATGGTTGCTAAGCTGTTTCGCTAGCTCTTTCCCTTGAGTTAGCTCACTAATTAGAGTCCTGTTCTCCCATTCAATGGATTTTTCCATTCGGAAAATGCAGGAAGGACAATACAGCTATGCTTCTGAAGAAATAAGTTGTGAAATGATCTGAGTCCAATTGAGTAATAAAACGGATGAATTTTATTCCATCAAGAATGAATCTTGCACACTAAAAGAGTAGCTAGAGAGAGATTATGGCTATGTGAGCGAAGGAGTTATTAAGAGTGTTTATGTTAAGGCTTTGGATTGAAGAATCAAAAGCAGCAAACATGGAACTGAATACAGAAAGAGAACTACTTGTCTAGTTTTATATTGAGATCAGATGAGCCGTAAAAGCAACAGGGCTTTGGGAGATCACTCGCTAAAAACAGAGAAAAGGGAAAAAAATGCGAAGTGTAGAAGTGACTGAAATGCCAGACTGGGGGTGTGGATGAGGGAGATATAAATGTAAAGAAAGAGATGGTAAGGCTATGTGTATGTAAGAAAGGGGAAGATTTTATTGTTGATTAAGAAGGTGTGAGGAAGATGGTAGATATAAGGGAGGGAAAGAGGAAGGAAGAGACAAACTCTTGACCGGAGAAAAAACCATTTGTTTTTTTTTTTTTTTTCTCACAAAACTGGGGGCCTGTTTCTAGTCTTTAGATCGGTTGATGGAAAGGGGAGAGTGAGAGGAAGATTCAATTGCTGACCATTTCAAACCCCAGTAGAGCCATGCCCCACCCCCTTATAGAGCCACCAATCACTGCTCCATGGCCCTCGCTCTCATCTTTTTACAATCAATAGCGTCCCGTAGTCAGTCCTAAGCAACAACGCGGAACAAGGTTTGAACATTCTTGGTGATCTCATCCATGCTTCACACAGACTTTCTGCTCTTTAACTTCAAACATGCGAACAAAAAGAAAAAAATGGAGTTAATTTTAATTTCTATTTTTTTGTTCAGATTATTGAATTAATCATTGTAGAGTGAAGAATAATTTAATAATCTCTTGACCAACATTAGTTATCATCAATGTAACACATATTTTTCCTATTTCCTTCTCAAAATTTCCATCTCATACATTTCTCTTTTCCTTTTTAGGTTTCTTAAAAGAAAGAAAATAAATAGATGGAGAACACGGAACTGACAAAGAAATAAATTATAAATGGATTTAAAAAATATAAAAACCAAAAATATATAGCCTCTAAGAACTCATTCATTTAATTAGTTTTGTTAAACTAGAGGGGCTAAAATTATATTTCACCCCATAAAAATGAGGGGTGCTGAGGGCGTCATGGGCTATCCCTTGCCTGCGTTGATGTTGATAGATCACCACCATACACGTTTACATTCTCTTTTCTTCACATCTATCTACAGATGATGATGCAGCTTTATATAAAATATGTAGTTAAATAAAGTTTATGTAGAAATAAGGGTGCCCTTACATTTATGCAATGATGATGCAACTTTATTCTTTGTACCTCGGACATCATCCTGTCTGTTTGGAATTTTCCGATGTGGTTGTTAGAAGACAGAATGTGTGTGTTATATAAAATTCATTCGTTCTCTAGATAAACATGTCTGTTATCAGTTGGTAGACAATTTTCTTTATGCATATACAAAGTCGAGGCCTCCAGTTTTATTACTGGCAATCAACAATGGAAACTGCGTTATATTTTATCACAAGTCTAGAATTTTGGAAACAATCAGTGACATGAGCTCCTCCTTGTGCTTCATTTGGTCCTATTAGCAAGTTTTGGTGATAAAAATGCATGCCCTCTCTTAGTAATTTAATTTTTATTTTCATTTAAAAAATTATTTTTATTTTTACTTGTAATTTTATTTAAAAAAATCAGAGACCATGTGAGCAATATTAGGCTCGGCCAAGGTCCACATATGAAGATCTACTAGACCTATCATTTATGGACTCAATCTATATATATAGATTGCTAGGGAAAAAAAATCATTCAACATATGAATCTTATTCTCAAACTACTTGGATTTTTTATGACACATTATCAATGACAATTTGTGAGAACTTGAATTCTACATGAATTCCCTTTTATTGATTGAATAAAGTTAGATTAGACATTTCAAGAAAGATTTTATCTTTAACTATCTTGATTAAAGTTTGGAACCTCTAAAAAATTCATCTTTTTTGGTAGCAAAAAGCTCGTACCATTATGGATGATATTTTCCTCAAAGATGTCCTCTCCAAGGTATCTATTTGATTATAGATGGCCTAGAGTAGTTTGTCATTAAAGCCAAACTAAAAAAACAACATCTTGTGAACAGGTGTTTTGAGGCTCCTCAATTTGGTCTCTACAATAACTTTTTTCTCTTTTATTTGCTTAAAAATAACCGAGTTTACATGATGATGACCTTACATGATTTCTCTTGGCCACCCAACATCTCTTGTAATAGATGCACATCATGAAAGTTTTTCAAGAAAAGGTTTTAGAAATAATAGTCACAAAACTAAACATCAAAGTGAATGAGAAGGTTTTTTACATAAAAGGTCATCACTTAAAGGCGAATGATAATTATATCAATTACACGCATCATTGAGATGTCTAGTAGAGTAATAGAATCATTTCCAATAGTTTCACCACCTTAAGGTTAGTTTTCTCAATGTTTAACCTTTCACCAAGTTGCATTTCCTTCTTAATTAAGGTTAAAAAAAAAAATAAAGAGAGCTTAATCAAGAGCGAGGTTGGCAAAAACATCCTTGAAATTAGCTTAATTAGGAATAATTTGATTAAAAGTTTTACTTATTGCAATTTCTACCGATAAGGTTAAAAGTTAAGGAAATGGAATACCACCATAAAAGCCTTTCTAGTTAAGACTAGAATATTAAACTCCACAAGGGTGTAGAACCTTATTATCTTAAAATGGGTGACAATACCTGTGATAACTTCATGAGGAGTCATATTTACTTGACCCCTAGCTTGAAAAGTATAACTACCTATAACTTCGTTTTATATAAGAGTTTTGACTTTTAATACTATTTCCTAAAGAAAAAACCATTAAAAACAGAGAGTTCATTAACAATAATGGGGTAATCCTTCATCATTTTTTTAACCCTGCCTTCGACCGTGATAATAGATAGAGGACTTTCTTATTGAAATATATTTTATAGCTTTGATGGAGTTTATTCCTCTCTTTCAGCTATTAATCTTACATAAGAAAAGAAGGATAAGTTAATAATAAACTTAGTAATAAAAGGCTAAAGAATAAAAACCTTGTATACATCATAAAATGACCTAATAATATCTATTATTCATCCTATTAGCTTCATAGTAAATCAAAATCAAGGTCATCACAACACATATTTTCTCTTCATCTGATCTCAAACAAGGTTTGTTCATATCACGAAAATGAACCTTTTAGTAACGAGAACAACCCTAAATTTGTTGAAATATATATACAAGATTGAATAACCCACAATACCTCATTACCACCATTTTCTCTTATATTTCTTGACATGCATAAACTCCCCACATAAGAGTTTTTTTTCAAGTCTTTTATGAGTTTGCTAGCAAAGATGAAAAACCATTATATTTCATTGTCACTGTTGGTGCTAATAACTAAATGGTAGTAACTTCTAAAGACATTAGTTATGGGTTTGATTCTAATGAGCCTAGAGAACTTATCAAAATTATACAAAATAATCCACCTATTTAGATGTAACTCTCCTGCACCTAGCTTGTAATATCTAGCACTTCCCTCACGAATCCTTGGAAATGAAAGGAACAAGCCATCATATATGTGAAAAAAAAGATGTAATTTTAAAACAACTCTAGGAAGAGCTTGAGGTCTCCCAAATGAGAAACTTATCTTGGTTATGCACCCGAGTTGTTTACTCTTCTAACTTGATGTGAGAAACAAACTCTATATCCTCTGCATCTAAATTTCTATGAATGCCATCCTTATGGGTTTGAGACAGTCTTCCTCTCTCTCGGGATTCCTTGTTAATGATAGGAGAATGACTTATAAGAAAAGAGTTATTACCCCCCTAACTATATATGGATAATAAAGTGTCACCCCTTTTAGTTTCAAGCTACTTGGATTATTTTTAGCTTGATGGGGAATTAAATTTAAAAAATCCTTGAAATCAACCAAATTGTGTATCTTTATGATTTGATGGGATTTAATTAATAAATTAAATTGAATTAGATTTGATAAGGTAGATCTCCAAAATTGAAATTAAATCATGTCTTTTCTAATGATGATTTGTTGACAGACTATGGAATCTATCTTATTATCAATGCTCTGAAAGAAGATTACAGAAACATCTCATATAAGTATAAATTGACAAATTAATCTAAGATAAAAAAAAAATACAGCAAAATATTAAAGGGAATGGATTAATCACTATAGCTATACCTATAAAATATTATTTATTATAATAGTGTTTTCAATTTAACTCTTCATCAACTTAATCTTGTATTTGTTTTTTAGTTTTAGTTTTAGTTTTAGTTTTATTTTATTATTTAATATCAGGTTGTTTTGGAAGTTTTGTCTTTTTTTTTGTTGGATTATATACTGATTTCATGAATTTAGTTTTTTCCCCTCTCAATTTCAACATTTAAAACTATATTTGTTTGAAGTGGAGTTTCATAAAAAAAATATTTTTTCTTTCTATTAATTTATCATAATCTTAATATTCATGTTGTTGCTCTAATAAGTTAACGCAATGTGACTTTACTCTTTTTTTTTTCTAATTTATTTAATTCTATTCTTCAACAATAAACTAGTTAAAAATTGAGCTATATAATAATTATTTTTTTTTCATTCTATAAAATAATCTGGATCTCATACTTAAGTTATTGGTTTGACAAGTTAACATGAATTGCCCCTATTATTATTTTTTGGGTTCATTTTTAATTGAGTACAATTTTTAATTGGATTTGTGGTTCTTTTATTTGTTTTTCAAAGAGTTATCCCAATCCTTTTACTTAGATTATAGATTTGACAAGTTAATTTAGATTAACTATGTTTTTAGATTATTTAGATACATACTTGGATTCTTAATTTAAAAGAATTAATACCTTCATTTTTAGCTTGATGTCTCATGTTTCAATTACAAATTCCTGGATAAATTAAATGATACATTCACATGCAATTTTTCACGCATGAATCATCATGAATATCAGCTAGATATAGATATGTGGTGAAATCTCCGACGGGGGACTACCGATCATTTATCAATTTTCCGGTTGCTTGGCAGCAGTTTGGACTTTCAAGCATTAAAGTAACTTGCTCTAAACTATGAGCTAATCTATGGTACCGCCATCCAAGTCAGTTCTCATTCTCTCTAGTTCAGGAACATTGTATAGATAATTTCTCATGTGACATTTAACTGGAGGCAAAGTTATCAGTAAATGAAATTCAAATTTAACGCTGGATAACATGAGCCCATTTCACTCAAAACGACACGAAGAGATCTATTTAACCCAGAAAAAAGCATGGATAGTCCATGTTCTTTCATAATCTTCATGCGAACAAAGGATATCTGTCATGAACATGACTCGTGAGTTTAAAATTGCCTTGTCGTTTTTTTTTAGCTACCTTATTTCGACACTAGTATGATTTTTTTTTTTATTAATATGGATATCCAGTCCAGTTTATATATATCTCGATTAATCATACGGGTTCTGAAGTTAATGATCATATAAATTTCAAGTGATCATTATATTAACAATCACAGGACTGGAACATGAAACTCTTGGAAAAACAAACCTCTTAGTTTCAAGCTCTTATCCTTGGATCACCCACTAAATGATTCCAATATGATTTATTTAGATTATGATAAACTTTTAAGTTTCAAACTCTTATCACTAGATCATCCATTAAATAGTTTCAAAATGATTTATTTGGACTATGACCACCTGTTCATGACTCGACCAAATTTCAATAATCCAGATCAATTGATCGAATTTTGCAATAATCAGTCAACTGAGAATGTAATTCCGAAATGAATACATGTCTAATGTAACCCCGTGTCCATTCGCAATAATATATGAAATTGTTTCAGAAGTTTGTGTCCAATTCAGGAAGGCAATGTTTTTTTTTTTAATATAAACCGAAATTATTATTATAGAAAGTTCTTGCATCATGGAAACACATGAAGAGTCCAAGCTGACGGGAGTCCTTAGAATACTTGTTAAAACCATTTATCCATCCTGCTAATCAATTTTCACTTGTCACTTTATAGTGATAGAATTTACTGCTCATGACTTAGTTAAAAAGGGGGGAAACCTTGTAATAAAACAACAGTACTTGGTTGATTTCTGCAAATAATGTCACTTCAACTATGGTGTTTTTCACTTTGAAATAAGTTTTGATAAAGGGTTATCAGAGAATCTTTGAATATAATTCAAAAACCATTGAAAGTCCCTGGGCTTGTAATATCATATATGGATATTTATGAGCCCATTTAAAGGCACAGCTTCCTCTCTCCATCAATTCCTATCAATATCATGAATTCAAAGATACAAATGGGAACAGATTTTCCAAATTTCCAAGTCGATATCTCGCATTGACCAGTTTACGGGGCAAGACTTTCCATGAAGCTACAACGATAGAGTCACGAAAACAGGACTGAAAAGGAGCGAGGGATGTGAGGGTACCTCGTTGCTTCTTCCTTCTAGAGAAAAAAAGCGTGTGGGCCTCTGCCAATTTACGGCCACCCTTCTTCTTTTTTCTGGTTGTTTATCCTTCCATCTTAGAATTTGTCAAAAATGACATTAAACCAGGTCAGGCTCAGACAGCACTGACCGTTCGATGTATGTGAACGACCATTTGTAAAGATAATGTTTCCCATCTGTTTTCAACATTTTGATTGGGATGATTGCATGTAAATTGTAATCACGCGTTCTAGATTCTTGAGAATTTTCAAAATGTATAGTGCCTATCAATCACTGTAGCAGCAGGCAGGTGAACGTTCTTGGCAAGCTCGAGCTGTGAGACACTATCTCCCTAGTTAATGTATGACTTGTCAGTTTTGAATAGAGTTTCAATTAAATAAATGTGAATGAGATTTATTCTAATGTAAGTGATTTGATCTAAATTTTGATTTTATTTTATTTTTCAATTCCTATCAATTTCATATTTTAATTTGAACATATTCAGATTTAAGATTTCCAACAGGAGTATGGCTCTGTTTTTTTCCAGCAAGACAGATAATTTGGGCAGTGGCCACTTACCCGTCAGTGAAATTATCTCTGCTCATTTTACAGACTTAACTTGGTCTGGTAGTTTTACTCGATGAATTAAATCCATGTTTCAGTAATCCAGTGCAGTGCAAAAGGGTTTTCTCCTTTTTGTAATCCAAAATATTTCTGACCTCTCAATTTATCAAGAAGAAAAAGAAGATGTGTTGTTGCTTATACAAACCATATGCTTTACCGTAACTGTTAAGGTAATATTTTATTTAAAAATTTAAGTTATATAATAAAATTTTAAAATATAATTTATATTATTATATGCTATATTTTTTCAAGTAAAAGTTTTTTAATTTTAAGATTCACATAGACTTATATTATCTTGTATCTGAGTTTTTTATCAAATAAAATAAAAATAATAAAATTTAAACTCGTAACCGCTGAATTAATCAGATTATAATATCATGCCAACGATTCATATTACCTAAAAACATAAATTATTGGAATGTCATGAATACTTAATAATTTTATTCGAGATTTAAAAAAAATGACAAGAGGAAAACGGGTTCAAATAGAATCATCATGGAGAAGAGCAATGATTTATTTCCTACGCTGTATGAATCTATAATTTAAAATACATACACCCCTTGAATGTCGTCATATTTTGCTTCCTTTTCTTAAATAATTTAAAAACCTTGTAATGAGGTCGGGTCCATCACATTAAATTGAAAAGAATGATGGATCCCATCAGTCTGTATATTCAAAAGGTGTGGTTTAGGGTTTATGCATCTTTGTAATAGAGGCTGTTCACATGAATAAATGACTTTTTCAAAGAACATCTTGACTCGTGAGATGCGAGATCTCAGCTGGGATTCAGTGCCCCACCCTTAAAGGGAGACCCTTCCTTCAAGCTCTGGGTCTCGAGCCTTTGGATTTCATTCGTTCTCATCTTTGCACGTACTGGAAAGCTGAATTTAATCTCCACTTACAAAAACTTTTCATAGATTATTGTTTTTGCATGCTATTTGCACTATAAAAAATAAGAAACCGAGTACAGCAGTCTTGTCGGGCAGAGTCAAATTTATTGGTTTTATTTTGATTAAATGATAAAACAAAAATAAACAAAGACAACAAATGAATCAAATTTAAATAATAATAATAATAATAATAATAATAATAATAATAATAAAAATAAAAATATTGGACAGAGAATGCAAAAATAAACCACAAGTCAATACAAGTTAACAATTCAAATTCATAATTTGTGGAATAAGAAGAGAGCTAACCCGAATTAATTAATGATTCAGGTCATAAGACCTGGATAATCTAATAAAAAAACATGCAAAATAAAAAAAAAATCTGAAAAGAAGATGAGGAATAATAATAATAATAGTTCATTATTATAAAATATATCAACCCGTGTTAATTTTTCAAACTCATGACTCGGAACATTAGACTGAAATATCTAATTTGAAAAAATCACCAAAATTAATTTTCAACTAATTAAACATTGAAGGATTAACTCAGAAAAAAATATTGATTAAACAAAAAGATCTAGAATAAAAATCAACAATTAAAAAAATGAGGATCAAAACTAAAATACAAAATAAATTTATTTTACATTGAAAGGTGAAATTTAAAACAAAAAACCAATTAAAAAAAATCTCAAAACAAACAATCAAATCAAAATGGATCAAATTAAAAAAAAATTGATATATAGAAAATTGAGGTAGAAAGATGAAATTGAAAACAAGACTAAAAGGTCAATAATATAAATTAAAAATCAAAAGAAAAATAAAAACCATCATGTAATAATAAAAATACTAGATTGTCCCTTAATTGATACTATAATGATAAAAACCATTCTGTAAATATAAAAATGCTCCCTTTAAAAAACTTAAATATTTTTAGAAGCTATTATTAAATTTTCCGCGAAGAATAAAAATCATTGTTAAACAACGCAAATTAGGTTGGATGAAAAGTTTAGCATTTTGGTAATGTTTCGAGGCAGATTCTATAGAAGAAATTTCGGACCGAAATCTCTCCCAGCCTACAAGTGTTTTGGGCTGTGGAGTTATGCGTGCTATGCTTTAACTTAAATGGCTCGGACGGGTGTCTCTCCCCCAGCCTGCAAGTGTTTGGGCGAAGGCATGTAATTTTATCCAGGCTAGGCTTTAACTTAAAACTATGGGCCCCTAATATGGGCTCAAAGCCCTTTTATCTCCCCTCTCTGCTTGGATCCTCTTTTTATTCTCTGTGTGATGATTCGAATTGTTTGTTTTCATATTTTAAAAGTATTTTTTAAAAAAAAAGAGAGAGTAAGGTTTTGTTGTTTTTTATTTTTATATATTCTAATGTGTTGATATTAATAATAAATATAAAAAACAAACAAAATTATTTCAATATACTTTTAAATAAAAATAAATTACTACCACGATACCAAATGAACTCGAAAATTTTAATCTCCCTCATTATTTCTAATACCTGCATCAATAATATTATTATCGAAATAATTATTAGTACTATCACCGGTACCCACATTGATATTGTTTGTACTAGCTCTTACTACATCAAATTATTTCGACATCAACACATGAAAATGATCTAAAAACACAAAAAAAATAACTTAAAGTAAAAAAATTTAGTTTTTTCAAAAATATCAAGTATAAATTTTAAAGTTCATATTTAAATCAACACATAAGAATTAAAAAAAAAATATTGTCCAAGAAATGGTCTATATGTCACTGTTGAGAGTGAAGAAGAGTGAAGAACAATTCTATATTTTTTTTTAATTTAATATTTTAAACAATGTCAATAACTAGGCTTTTCACTTGGGATCGTATAATCAAATCGATCCGCATTAATTTTTGTATTTTTCATTTAATTTTAACAAGATTCAATTTAACAAGTTTTGTTAAATTGACTAATAAAATCATATAAATTTACTAGTTAACTTGCAAGTCTAACAATCATGGCGGGAAGGAACGAGTCATGTTGCCACAACTTTCCCATCAACCATCTCCCCCGCACCACCAAACAACAAAAATCGTTTAGCTCAGTATAAATAATTCATTAGAAAAACTGATGAAATGCTGCTGCTTATATAAGGTTTGATTCCCAGTTCATGTTTTGCATTAATGGGATAATTGGGTTTTTATTTGCACGACTTGGAGTCAATGTAGAGAGAAAGAGTTGTTGAAGCAGTCTCCATTTTTGCTGGAAAGTATGCCGAAAGAACTGAGGCTTTGAGTTAAGAGATTGGTGTTTTTGTTTTAATGTAAACTAATGTTGTTTGGTGGCGCGGGGGAGAGGGTTGTCTCCATTGTTTTAAGATTTTGATGCTAGACTATTAGTGTTTTCAGATTGTTCCAAGAAATTGGTTCAAATATTAATAAAAAACACTTACACGGATGATTTCTTAGACTCGTGTCTCACCATCCACATGGCAACGAGATCAAGTAAGGTAAGCGATGAGGGTCAACCCCACCCACCCACCCACACAAAAATAATAAATAATTATCTTTAGTTCCAATATTTTAGTAAGTGATATGGACATTTATAATAGAATTGACAATCAACTCAGGTAGAGAGATTATTATATGATATTGAATGTGCTTTTGGGAGACTATCAACGCATTTTTGTAAAGTAACATAGAATCCTTCTCTCCTATTTACCTGTATTTTTTAATGGGACAAGGACAGGATTCGTGGGGATGGTCCAAACCCTAAACGAGAATATTTTAGGCTGGTTGGGAGCTGTGGCTCCTTTCCCCGTTCCAGCTCTCCATTGCCGTGACAGCTGAATAGTAAAAAAATAGTTTATTTAAATATGGGGAGCAGTTTTTGTGCTTCCTTCCGACGTCTGATGTTGAGGAAAATCATGTATAATAGCAGTTGAACGTCAATAAATGTCACGGTCAGTGATGAACAATGAGGCAAATCACAGTCATGACTTTGGTTATAATCTTGTAGCACACTACATAAGTCGCCCTACAATAACAGAAAAGAAGATAAGCGAGATTGAAGGGCACACAGATTTACTAACAAACCGCTACAAACTAATTAAAAGGCACTAGGAAAGACATCACTTTTGCTCTTTTGTCGACTGACAAACCCTTCACCGTGTCTCATTAGCCAGAACCTCTCTATTTCTTCAGCTTTGCGTCCTGGAATTCGACCGGCGATCAAAGCCCACCTGAAATATAAATCGTGACTGTTTACGGTGGTTTTATATGAAGGGAGAAGAATATTTTCCCTTTCTTGCACACACTAACAGACAAATCAAGCAGCTAGCCAGTGTAATTATTTTTTTGTACTTGTCTTCTTGTACGAGACTAACCCACCTAATCATAGTCAAGATACGTTTCCGATATTTATATCAAGAATCAAGTTCATTCTGGAGGCCCCATATATATATATATATATATATATATATATACATATATATATATATATATATATATATATGTTTGTAGCGAAACCTATGAAATGGCACTACGATTGCTTATGATCCAGCAAAAAAGGGGGTAAGACCTCCAGAATAGAAGAAAGGTAGAAAGCGGAGCTCTTAACCAAATCCGCGCGTGATTTGCATCAGCAAGTCAGTAAAGGACGTTTTTCGGTTTAACCAGAGTACTTATAGTCAGGCATGAAAGGGAAAGGAATCATGGCCCAGCCACTACCGAGTTAAACCAGAGTTAAAGAGTAAAAGCCACCGATGCAACGTGGCCGCAATCAGATACATTGAATACGAAGGGATATTGGTTACATTTAACCTAATGAGAATGCAGTTCACCATTATTATAGCAGCAAAGCTTCTTTTAATGAGTGCTTTAATCGTCCCATCAGAAGAGAAAAAAAATAGTCCTACATTGCACGCGTAGTAGGATGGCGTATGTAGACATTTGGACTATTTCCTTTTTTTTATGAAAAATATAACTGATAATATCCATCGCCTTTGATTGTCTACATGAAAAATACGCCCTCTTGTTTTTCTTGATAGAGGAATGAACTCCTCTTAACATGGGAGAAGGACATCAATTAGAGCTTATATATCAATAACTTCAATGTTCAGGCGGGTTTACATGTCTTATACATGTTATTTTTGTACAAAATTTATATTTAAAAATAACTACAAAATAGAATAATAATAATAATAATATGTTTTTAGACTCAGTTATATATATGTCGAGCTTGCATGGACATCGATATAGTAAGATCCAATGTTTCTAATTTCATGTTTGGCAATTCGATTGCACCTGCGGTTTGTTATGGTTTTTTTTTTTTTTTTTATTTTAAAAATCAGCGTTTGATATTTTAGATCATTTATATCCAAAAATTAATTTTGATACATTTCAGCACGAAAAACAAAAAGCAAAGTCACTTCCAAACACCCGCTAAGCTCAGCATATTACCCTACCACAAAACTACATTTGTTTTTTATTTTACTGTGATCTAAAAGCTTTTATACAATTATACATCAGCCATCGGTTATCTTGTAAAGAAAAATAGATAACTATTAAAACCGAAAAAATAATAAATTATTTAATATATAAATTTTATTCTTAATTTATTTGGATTTTTCAGGAAATTAGGAAAGAATAATATATTAGAAGTGAATAACGTGTACGTACCACTGACCTACCTACCGAGCAAATTAACTTTCCATTTACAACTGCAAACAAGACTACACGGGACCCATCAATTTATAAGACACAGGGAACAAAGAATAAGAAGGAGAAGAAGGAGAACTTTACGGGTTGCAATCCAAAATAATAATAATAAAAATAAGAAATAATTAAAAAGATATCCTATAAAGTTTTCCTTGTTGTATTTTTTTTTTTTAAAAAAAATCTTTCTGGTAGTTTTCCTGTTGAGTAAAAATTTATATTTTTAATAATACATTTTGTTAGATTTTTTTTGCATGATCTAAATATAGAGTTTAATGCATAGAAGTATATAAAAAAACTCAGAAAAGCAGGATTTCTGTAATTATCCTGATAATAACAAAGAGCAAGCTAGTTTCTCGAGACGTTGTTTCTTTACCTGTCCCCCACCAGCTTATGCATTCTGTAAATGAGATCTTCTTCTTGTTCGGACATGTTAATGAACTCCCATTCAATGCTGCTCACCTCTGCCAAATCACTACAGACAAGGAGTTTTGAAGTAGCTAGAAAAAGAAAAAAGAAACTGTAAAGAGAAATGAATGGCCTCGCAAGAAATTAGGAGATACAAGAGAAAATTCAAAGAAGAAGCAAACGCTCTTATACTATAATAGGGCAGAGAGAGCCCACAGAGGGGATTGTTTTGAGTGTAGGAACTGACCTTGTTCATAACAAAAAGATGCAGTCTTGGCTTGCTTCTTGCGACGTCTATCCATTTTGATTCTACTTGTTTCTGGGGACAAAGAAAGAAAAGACGCTAGCTGAGAAAGAGACGAGGGAGCTGGGTGAGGCAGGAGAATAGAATAATTAATAGCAGGGTTTGAATGCTAGAAGTGAAAGAGCTGTCGATCGTTTCCCAAGAGAGAGATGACAGATCAGGAGGAGAGGAGAGGGATATTGAATTAAGCTATGGGTAGCGGGCGTTATATTGGCCATGGAGAAGCGACGAACGACAGGTCCTACCAAACAAACAAATCGGGATTGTTTGACTTGCAGTTGTCCCGGTTGAGGGCATATGCTGAAGTCAAAGTTCCTCGATTTCGGGCACTGCTTTCGTTGAAAACACAACTATACCATTACCTTCGCCAGGTTTTTCTGATGTCTATTTAAGTTGCTGTTTTTTTTGTTGGATAGTGATTCACTTTGTACTGCTACTTTCACTAATAACTTCTTGTCTTGTGATACTATCAATTTGTAGAGATTTTTCTCAGCTTTAGCTTTAATATAAGTGAATTATTTTTTAAATAACTATATTTTATAATATGCGCAACTCAAATTAAGTTTGAGGTATAGTTTTTATTGATCTCATCTTAGTGTCTAGTTAATAATTAAAAAAAAAACCGACGAGAAATAGTAGAGAGACACAAGTGTTTGTGTCTAAATTGCATAAGAATGATGGTGGTTTGGTTCTGGATAGGAAACTCTCTGGATTAATCAGTGTTTTTTATAAAACTTTTTATGAAAAAGTTAAGGGGTACCGTTTCTTAATGGCAACCGAAAGGACAGAATGAGCTGCACGGCAATAAAGTTCAATGGACCTCTGTAAAAGTAGTGTGCGTGACCGAGGCTGTTCGCCAATACCATCCAGGTTGACGTGCCTTTGTAAGGGGAGACCAGAGAGCTTGCCTCTAGCAGAGATTTTCTCTCTCCAACATTTGTACCCATGTAAAGAAAGAAAGTATTATTATTAACAAAAGCTACTTTATTACCTTCCAAAATTTGAATATTTTTTTTTTAAAAAATCAACATTTTATTTTTGTAATATGTTATATTTTTATCTCCGGATAATGAGTTTAGCACACGAAAATTGATTTTTTTTTACTGATCAATATATGATTGATTGAATTATAATCATTAATACTTTATTTTTTTTACCATGAGATTATATTAGTTTTGTTATCTAGATTATAAAGTTAATGAGTTTATTTAAATTAACTCGAATTATTATTATTTTTATTTTTTTAAAATAATATCAAGTTAATTGAAAATCAAGTTTTATAATTTATTTTTTTATAAAATTAATTCAATCACATGATTTTGGTTTAAGGCTTCACAAGTTTACTTTGAGTCGATTCAAATGGTTTTTTTTTTTTGCTTATTTTTCATTGGTTTATATCAATGTGATTGCCCATATCAGAAGATTGATTGGTAGCTCTTATTGATTGAAGTTTTTTTTTTTTTGTATTTGTATTTGTATTTGTATTTTTAATTATTATTATTTTAATTTCATACTTTAACATTGAGTTAATTAAAAATTATATGTAATAAATTATTTTCATTTGATTTTTATAAAATTATTCGAGTCGCGTGATTTTAATTGCAGGTTTGATAAATTAACCTGACTGATTCAATTTTTTTTTAATTATTATTATTATTTCAACATAAACATTGCATGATTGTTTATGAATTGAGTTTTATAGTTTAATTTTATTTTAACCTTCAACAATTTTTACGGATCCAACAACTAATTCGGATTAATCTAGATAGATCAAGTGTATACTCACCTCCATATTTGTTAAAAAATATGTTAATTTTTTTAATCTAATTATATTTTTAATGACTATGGAGATTGTTTTTAGAGTTATAAAATTAACTGAATCATGTTCACATATTTTTTTCTCTAAAGAAAACTAAATATATTTTCTTACATTGATAATATGAATCCTATCTGGACAGAGAACTGAAAGCGCATTGATTCTCTGAGTATGCGTGCAGAGCCACGGACGGACAATTTACCTTGGCAGCGGATAGAGATAAGGATGTTTGAGTTCATTAGATTTTCACATATTATTCAACTTGTACAGTCATATTCAACCGTGGAGGCCCGATAATTCCATGCATGCGTGTCCATAAAGTTGGACATCACACGCGCCATGATTAAATACCGATCTCATTTTAAGAGACTAATTTCATGATAAAAGATATTTTTATTTCTTTATCCAATCCTAGAATAAGCTTCTGTATGAATTTATTGAGTTTATTCAAACGTACCAAGTCAATGTAAAATGCATGTTCTTAATATATTAAAGGATAGAATTAGCTTAGATTGACTCTCAAGCTAGGACGATGCTATTTTTTATTATTAAATTAAAAAAAAAAGTGTAAGACTTGTCACTATCAAGAGTTTGTTCTCCGAATCTCCTTAAAGGCCTGTTTGCGATGATAGTTGCGGTAGGTTTTGAAAATGTTTTTTGTGTCGAAATGTATTCAAATGATATTTTTTTTATTTTTTAAAAATTATTTTTGATATCAGCACATCAAAATGATCTAAAAACACTAACCGCCGGTTTTTAAAATTGAAAAAAAAAGACCAAAAACAGCCAAAAACGCTTTTGACCGCTGTCCCAAACGGGGTCTAACTAGCGAAGATATTTTTGCTTTTTTATTACGGTTTGTTATTCTCTTCCAAAAATATTTTTATTTTTTATTTTAAATTCAATTTTTTAATCTTTTTAGATAACTTTTATGTATTGATGGGATTTTTTTTAAATAAAAAATAGTTTTTTAAAAAAATAATCACGGTCTCAAAAAATCACTAGATAATCATAGGTGAATCTATTTTTTTTATAAAAAAAATCCCAGACGAATTTAAAAACATATTCCCAAGATCGATTTGATACATGCAATTGGATTTAGTTTCAATTAAAATACAAACCTATTAAATAATGCAAATAAAACAAAATTGAAAAATAAATTTTTTTCCAAAACATCCGCCAGATAAAAAGACATTGGGGTGTTTGGGAAGCCACTCAAAAGCGCTTTTGGGTGCTTTTGGTCCATCCCAAACACCCTCATTAGCTGAACATCCACGATTCTTCTTTGATGTATATAATATATATCATTTGTTTTTATTTTATTTTATCGATACATTAAAAAAAAAAAAACAAAAAAACATAACCCTCCCCTCCTCGTGTCTTTACGAGCCAAACAAAACGAATTTGATTCAACCAATCTCTCTTTCACGAGACACCATGTCAAGGCAAAGGAGTCCACTAACAGGGCACCAAAACAGGCTAGAAAACAAAACAATGGGCTAAAAACCAGTTCACTCACGTGCTGTCAGCCTTTCTCCCACTAAAAAATCGAACGCCAGGATTACGAATAAAAGTGTACCTTGAAAAACTCCGAACAGATTTTGTATATTTTTCCCGTCAATCATTTTACTTTTCATTATTTCCCCAAAATATCTCAGCTCATGGTGGACTTCCCGTAATATCCCTTAAGTATGAAATTATCACTTTACCCTCGCGCCAATAAATTGTTTTCCCCGTCGCTCCAAACTCTTCACCTCCACGTGGAAATAGATTAGTAAAAATTACCATAAACTAATTCATGTGTGTGGATAACAGCCGACATGGTTCAATCTTATACAAATCGTGCGGGGGAAACTAATCCACGTGGAGAGAGACAAGTTAATGGTTTTTGCTACTTTTCAACCACTTGCGCTGTTTCACTGTCTCTCTCGAGTAAATAAGTTTTATTCAACAATTAATCAAGTTCATTTTTTATTTTTCCGGTTGATTTTTGTTATATTGAGATTCTAGAATGTTTAAAGTTTTTGGATGGTTTATAAAGAGTTTTATGATGTTTTTTTATATATAAATTCTCGTATAAAAATATATATATTGTTTTTGACTTTAGAACTTTTTATTTTATTTTTTATTTATTTTTACTACTGTAATAATTGCTAGAAAAAGTTTAATATGCGGGCTGCTGAGATTGAACGAATGACTTTTTTTACCTCCTTTTCTCTTTTCATTTTTGTTCCAATCCTACACTTCAATGTTTTTTCTCCATGTAACTTAGTTAAAACCAATGTTATTTAATCCGGTGGAGTTCATACCCTAATCTACAAGTTTAATTTATTAATCCAATCCAATTAAAAATTTTACTGTTTTAATATTATAAAATAATATCATCTTGAAATTTATTTTAACATTAAATTATATTTTTACTAATTATATGAGTGACCTTTAGATCCACGCGCGCTCATATAGTTTTTTTTTCTTGTCGTTTCTTATTAGTTTTTAAACTCATAGGTCAAGTAAATTACAACTTCTACACAATTAAATTTATCATAAATTTTTAATTTTAACCCAATAGAAGAGTATTATCTTTAAATAATTCACATTTGGAAGAGTTTTATCTTTTTAAGTTCATCAAGAGGCATAATTCGCTGAGATTCATTCACATTTAAAACCCGTCAACCTTTCCTGTGTTATAATATATTCCAAGATGGGACCAAAGAAAAGTCGTGCAGGATGACTTCTTGGGAGGTGTTGTGATGGGGTTATGAAAAAACTTAGGTGCCAAGTGAGTCATTTTTGAAATAATTTCTGAAAGCATCGTATAAAAATATTTTTAAATTATATTTCAGGTACCCCTAAATATAAATAGAAATAACTTAGGCGTAAAGGCACCTACCATTCAGCATCTGCTGTGGAATACTTTCTTCCAGCATTCTCTGGGAAGTAATCGATGAGAGCTTAGATAAAATCATTCCACGAGACATATAATTTACTGCTGGCAATTAATATGGTTCTGACAATTCAGCCGCAGCAAGAAAGATAATTAAATTCATTGAAAAGGGTACCGAAATGTCATGCTTGTGAAGCGTCGGATTTCAGCCTCTGGCATCACATTTACTCTCTTTTTTCCTTCTCTGGAAAAAAGAAACAAATACAGGAACTGTGTTCTTACATGAAGCTGTCTGTCAGGTTGGCGAGGGCAATCTCATTTTTAAAGTTCTTTTTAAATATATATTTTAAAAAAATTATATTAAAAAAATAATTTTTTATTTTTTAAAAAATTGATGCTTTATTAATACCCATTTGACCTTCATCCACGACAGCCTTCCCCAGGAAAACACACTCTGTATACTTCAAACATGAATATATTATTTCAAGTTCTAGCTGAACAGAGAGGACAGCCACCCGTTATATTAATATAATAAATCTAGCTTTTGGAAAGCTTGTATTGCCTTTGTAGACTCCCCAGATTTAAATTCAACTCACTGTGAGTTGATGTTTCTGTCTTCAATGCCTTTCACCAAACTCTGTACTGACCAGCTCTAAAAGACGGTGCGATTTTCTACATCTTATTCTTCAGCAGACGTGATCGATGACCGGATAAAAGGAGCTTCGATATGCGCGCTGCATGACCTGATATTTTTATGAAAATAGTTTTTATTATTAATGATTTTTAGCTGAAAATATTGTTTGATAAAAAAAATTACAATTGTTAACGTAAATTGATAAAAAAAATATTAAAAAAATGTCCATATTTTATGTGATAAAAACTAAAAAATCATCAATATAATCAAATCATATTTAAAACGTACTTATAATTTTTAATAATAAAACAATGATTCCAATTTCATTTTTATGCACGGTTAGTTATTATTATTACTACTAGTATTTTCATAGCAGATACATTATAATTTTAAAAAATCAAATCTAAAATGTTAGATGTATAATAGTATTTAAAAATCATGTAAAAAATAAAAAGTAAATAAATGAAAAACAATGAGAAGAAAAGGACTGGACCTAGCGCAAGGCCCACTTGTATCAAGCCAGTCCCACGCCCATGATAACGAGTCATAACAATTCTTAAATTAAGCACGCTTATCGACACTCATATTTTACATGTTAAAACTTAACTAACTGCGTTAGTTTTTTTTTTTTTTTTAGTCATGTTTGTATTATATTTTAAAAATATTCTTGAATATATTTGATTTTTTTATTTAAAATTAAATTTTTTAACATTTTTATATAATGATATCAAACATAAATTATAAAAAATAAAAAATATATTACTTTAATATTTTTCTGAACAAAAAATTACTTTTAAAAGTACCCTGTCATATTTTTACAACGTAACTTAACTATCTTAAAGTTTGTATCATCCCAACAAAAACAATTATTTAAAATAATGGTGTTTTATTGTTTTAACGAATCACTTGATTTTTTTTTATTAATATAGGTGTCATAATAAGGTTGTGTGCACCTCATTAATTTTACAGGTCTCAAAACTAATAATTATATAAATATTTTATTATTATTAAATTAACAAACATAAAACTTGAATACAAATCTATAATAAAAACGAACCTTTTAGTTTCAGGCTTTGATTCGTTAAAACAATAAAACACCATAAAAGACCCGGTACTTTTAGCGTTGTAGGGTAATTGATGGTGCTCGTTGCCATGATTGCTTATTTTCATTTGTAATATTCAAGCAGGTTTATTCATCGGAACAGACCATGAAATTGCGGTTCAAAATCAGTGTATTTACCGAACCATGCTAATTCACTGCAGTGCCAACATTGGAATAGACACGACGTGGAAGGAGGCCGAAAAGATATTCCGAAAAGACTCGAATTCTATAGCCTTTTTAGATGAATCACACAGAAATCAGAATTGAAAACTATTTGCACAAGAAATTGCAATTATGATTATTTGAAACACACACGAATGAAAGGTCAATAAGGCTCTCAAGCAACCATAAAACTCGGGAACTAACAGTCAGCACGCCTTAAATCACAAGGCTCTAGTCATAAATGAACCAAACAAAACCCACTTTTAGAGGAAGGTTCTGATCGTTAACCACAAGGCTGCTCATGGCTGGAGATGAAATGGGAGTCAGCCAATTAGTGACTCACTTCATTTTATATAGGCAGTTCGTCTTGCTGGAGTGGCAGGGATCAGGAGTTACCTCAAGAATTTCTAGCCAGTTACACTTGCCCATAACATTCAAGCAACTTGCGACTCCAATTTTCACATCAACAAGCGATAGAAACAACAGAATAAATGGCTATATATAATCCTCATGATTTGTGGATTCCAAGGAAACATTAGCAATGGGATCTACCTTTCTCTATAGCCTAAAATTCCATGCACCACATTTACTGTGGAAGTTAAATTTCTGGAAGCAGCCACATTGCAAACGGTGTGATGAGGTTGCCAGAGATGTGACGAGGGTGGAGACTGATTCCTACTTAAATGGCTGTTAAAGAAAAACAGCGTAATTACATGTCAAGGTGGTTACAACCAGTGGTGCTCTTGTATTGTAACACTCTCACCAAGGTCGTCCCTTCCCTCCAAGCCGACGGGCCAACTCGAAATCTTTTTTCACTGGGGAAGAAAGCAAACAAACACGAGTTTCTTTACCGAATAGCAAATACAAAAATTCTGATGCAAGATTGAATGAATTTGAATTGGACAAATCTTGACTGACTACCTCAAACTCACAAATCAACATACATAGATAATTTCAAGCATGTTCAAGTAATTATAAATAAAATTTAGTCTCAGAAATATCAACGATCTGCAAAATATACTAGCAGTTATACAAACAGAGAAAAAACACTATAAGAATTGGAGTGCGCTAAAGATCATAAAACAGCATTTAGTGATATCTAAGACCACTAGAATTTGAAGTGCATAGTTTTCCCAGAGAATATGAAGAAGATGTGACCTGCTATGCACCAATGCACTTAAACTGTAGAATGTTAAGAATATATATAGCAAATATCACTGAACTAGAGTTGATCAAAATTCTACTATAATGAACAATTAGCTCAATAAATTAGAGAGAAAAGAAAAAGAAAAGGATGCAGTTATGATTGTTGCATCAGATCTCACTCACTTAATGTAACCCGTTTTGCATGAATTGCACAGAGCATTCCATCTTCAAACAAATGAACCAAAAAATCCTCTGCCGCCTACACAAGTAACAAAATAATAACTGGCATGCATCAAGATCTATTAGCACAACTTCCCAAATCTTAAGAAAAAAAGAAACAATGCAGAGTAATTACTACCTAGAAGTTCCATTTTCTAATAAATTATCCGTGGTTCTAACAGCTACGTGACTGAACTAGTGGAAGGTTCTCTACTGTCAAAGCTGGTTTGGGGGTTCTGGTTTGTAATAGCAATGATGTCTAGAGACTTGGCTTTGGGGGGCCAGGGGTTTCAGACGTTTTCTATATGATGACATAATGGGGATTATTGTTCTCTTAGTTTGAGCGTGTAGGGTCTTTGGTCCCATTTCTTACCAAAAACAACATGACTGTACTGAACAATACTAGAGGTGATCACAACACTGAGAGGAGATGGCATGCTCTTAAACTGAAAACGCATGTACAATGAAACTTCTTAAGTATAGGTTTTTACTGAAGCATACTACTGTCAGAGAGAAGTCACAACAATACCTCCTGAATTGCAACTAGAGCTTCAGCAGTCCAACGGTTCACTTCTCGGGAAAACTCCTGGGTAATCATTCTTACCTGTAAAATGATAACAACCACTATCACATCCAATCATGAGAAAATCATATGCACAAAAGGTGAAAACATATTGTACCAATGGGCATTGTTAGCAGTTGTAGAATCTCTGTCATGAATAATAAGCAACAGGTGAATTCAACAAATACATTCAGAAAGAGAGAAACAACAGCAAAGTTACTAGACCATGAGAGTGGAACAAGTTACAGGTGAATTTAACAAATACATTGCAAGATTACAAATCCACAAGAGAGTGAAGTGGTTTTAAAGGTTCCAAATATTGATGTTCTTTGACAAAAAGATGATCTTGTTTTCTTTCTAGAGCAACCATCTGATTTTGTTTGTATGAGCATTCAGAGAGATCCAACTTCTTTTGACTGAAAAAAATAACTAAAAAGTCCTTATAAACAAAGCATCCAATTGTGTTGATGGGCTGGTAGCTTAATGGTACTTGTGAATTTAACTGTACAGAAAGTTTTTGATCAGGAACAATCATCTTGGAAAGCACAGAGAAATTTGAGGACACAGCACAAGGAGGAGAAAAACCAATGGGTTGCGGGCAGGTCACAAATAGAAATAATAATATGATGAATTAAATGCCAGAAAATATTCCATAACAGCAAGAAACATTAATATGCACCGCAAATAGATAGAGACTACATCAGAGCAATGCAATGGTGAGATTTGTAATACTAGACCACATAATTCCAGAGCATGCTATTCACCCATGTAATTGGATCCTGAATGGAATATCACAGAAATAATTGTGACCTATAGAGCTGTGGGAACCAGCAATCCTATCTAGCCATTGATCACTTGCATGTTTTAAAATATGTATGTACACAAATTTTACAAGCAAATATATATGCAAAGAAACCTGCTTGTATGGAATGTTGGATTGTTTAAAATATTTTTAGACAATCTGAGTTTTATGAAGCCACGCTTTGGATATAAAACTCTTCATGGAAATCATGCACATAAAACTAGCAAATCGATCAGATAGTTATCAACATTCCATTCATTCTAGGATTACCAAACGAAGAGCTGACTCCAAAGAGTTATCAAGATGAGAAACCCAGATACCCAATTAAGTTGAATTTGACATCCAAAGGTTGGTTTAACAAAATAAACTATAAAAAAGTTACTCCAGAGAGTGCTCACACATCGAATAAAGCTAGCAGCTGGTATGAGTGGCCTCCAAGTTTTCTGGTATTGCCGAATTTCCCGAAGAGCTACTGTTCCTGGACGGAAGCGATGTTTTTTCCTCTGCATTTGTGTGGATGAACCTTTTACAAGTATTAACAAATAAAGATAAAGCATCCCAGAAAAAAGCCACATGTCAATACAATCAAGTTGAACGACTCAGCCTAAAAAAGAAACAAATCTCACCCCCCCACCCCCCCTAAAAAAAAAAACTCACCCTGTTGGCCATTAGCTTGCGGTCTTGTTCTCTGCAACCAAAAAAATAAAATACAACTATAAAACAACAAAGTGAAAACAGTAACACATGAAATTTAAGGCAAGTGATAAACAAGATATGTATAACTATTCTCGGATTTATCATTTCTTTAACTACAAAACCTATTGTTAAAAAAAAATTCGAATTTTAAGATTATTTTCTTCATTTCTTACCCATTTTTACCTTTACCAAGGAAATTAAAATAGTAGCAAGAATATACAAATGGAAATATTAAAAAAACATAAATACACACACACATATAATCACAATTTTTTTTTAATCTAAAATTTCTCCTTCCTGGGGGGTTTCCACAGCTAATTACCTCCAGCTTTCGCAAACTTATTTTTCTAATTTCTCTTTCAAACTCATACAAAAAATATAAAAAAAGCTCAAAAACAAAACAAAACACTTAGTAGCCACTTTCGTTTCCCGAATTTTCTTTGCGAACGAACAGGCAACAAAAAAAAATATAAATGAACAACAAAGCCTGGAGAGAAAGAGAGAGGGCGGTACGGCCGATGTTGGCGTTCTAGGTGTAGATGGTGAGGCATCTGTTGTTTCACAAGGGAAGCAGAAATAAGTTAGGGTTTATGAAAGAAAAGAGGGAAAATCAAACACATATAAATATAACAGCAACGAAAAGTGCATGTTGTATACATTAAAACCACATAAACTTCTGCATTTCTTCATTTTTGAATTATATAGAGAGAGAGATCTAACCAGATCGCATCGGGCTTCTGGTTCGTTTTCTAGCAGCTGGATGTTTCGTTCTGGCCATCGATGGAGAGTATCTGTATTTAAAAATGAATAAATAAAAAATTCGCCAAAAAGGAAGGAATGTTATTCGTTCTAATGTTTTGCCGCTATCTTGGAATTTTTGAAACGCAGGCGGTCACCTGTGTGTCTGGCTGGCTGGCCAGGCAAGGGAGTGCGTGTAAATGGTTGGGATGCCTTCGGTTTGAAATGAATGGGTTTATTAGTTTGAAACGACTTCGTTTTCGTGAACATGTCCTTGTTATTTTTTATTTTAAAATTCACTGCGTAACAGTCACTGAAATTCTACCGTTACAGCCAAGGCAAAACAAAAGCAAGCTGCTATCAGTCAGTAGAAAGCGATTGATTAGGGTGTATTTGGAATTATTTTTATTTTTATTGTTAAAATTTTAAAAAATAATTTTATAAAAAAAATATTTTTAGTTATTATTCAAAATAATTTTTGAATTGTATAGTTAAAACTGCTGTTGATTTTGAGGTTAATAAAAAATAATTTCATGTGTTTAGTTAACTAACTTTTCATATTGTTGTCAACATGTAAAATTATTTTAAATTATATATATTATTTTTTAAATATTTAATAATTATAATATTAAAATATAATAAATAATTCAAATAAATTAAAAACTTATTTTTATTCTCTTATTAAACTAATTGTAATTTCATCACAAACTAAATCCAGCTTCCTCAAACCACAACTGAAGCCCCCCGCCCCGTCTCCCTCTCTCGAGCAATAGATCGAAAAGCAAAAATAAAAAAGCAGCTAATTTACGCTGGAGTTCTATGCCATTTATTTCGTGAACCCATGCCATATTTCTGCCTTTTACATTTAACTAAACACTAGATTAAAAAGCTTTTTTACAATCTCTGGTTACACCATAGAAATAAACACTCACTAAAGCTAATCTCACATCAAATGACGCTAGTGAATCCCATAAATACAATGATGGTCGTATTCATTCACAAGCAGAAACAAACTTTCGATAAGATTAACCTTAACCCATGTAATTAACAGAAGTTTAATTAATTCCCCGATAAAAAAGAAACTCGGATTATTTTGGCTAACTTCAAAATAGGAATGTCTTTTCACACATGTTTGTTTGTGCAAACCTAAAGTTCTTCCAGTGACTCAGAAACCAAAAAAAGTAACAAGAAAAATTGGCATGACCGCATCAAGATAGCGCTAGCTCATAAGCTACATCTACAAAAGATCCAGACGCTACAAACAACTAAAGAGAGACACGATCAGGTTCGCTGTTGCGTGTCACGAATCCATTTCATGACTCTAACTTCCTTTCCTTTCCCTTTTTTTTTTTGTTTTCCTGCAACCCAAATCATCAAGTAGACTCGAACATTTTATAACGAGGAACATATAGATTGCACAGCTCGCAAGGTAATTCAAGATTTTCCAGGTAAAACAGCTTCCTGTTGCAGAACGAGACATAAGGACTTCAATTTAAGGTTGAGATGGGGTGGGCGACGTAGGAGGCTTGAGATCCGGATACTGCGATACAAGAATGGTAGTCACATGTCCAGCACTTAGACTAGTAGAAAACTTGTAGCATTGTGTAAGCAACAAGTGTGCTGTGAACTTGAAGAGAGAGAAAATCACTCTGGAAATAAACAAGAGCAGTGAGAATGAAAATTACAGTTGGATATGGAGAAAGTGGCCTTGAAAATCCAGAAACTGGCACAGCTTTAGCTTCTGATTTGGGTGCTGAATTTAACTGGGGAGCAGCTTCTGCGTTCTGTACACTGCTATCGGCAGCTGCAGGTTCTGGACTCGCTTCTGCAGGCGCAGGAAGAGCCTTGCTCGTCACTGGTACCGGTAGAAGAGCCTTCCCTATGTCCTGCATTGACCAGGTGATCCAGAAAAAGAGATTGACGTCATCGCTAAAAAAATGCAAATTCTTTTGGAAAACAATGTACTAATTTGGCTTCACTGAACTAGAATATAAACATCAGAATGGTTTGAAATATTACCTTCAGTTCATCCACTAATTCTTTAGGGGCAATCTTGGTGGTCAAGAATTCATCAACTTGTTCCAGAGTTTGCTTCCGGTCCTGCCATGGAAAGCAAAGAATAAAATGTTATAGTGAATATAATGTTTGCAGACCCGAGATTTATGGCCCAAAGTTATGGAACTTTCCTGTCTGGATGCTGGGCCACCCACACAAGGGCATCATCGCGGTCCCACACACACTTACAAGGGCAGGCCCTGGCTGAGTGGTTCATCAGAATCATAATATATTTTCAAGTTTCCAGGAGTATATATTATAACTATGTGATAGTATATCCTTAATTCTTTGGGGAACAAATCTTGCTTCTGCACATATGTTGTGTTTTAAACTTCGAAGAAAAGTGTTTTTTCCCCTTTTATATTGGTGGCAGAAAGGCCCATTAGAACTTATGTAACCTAGAGCACATGCAATAGAATGAAATCATATCTCAGATATGAAATTAAAGAAAAAGATAAATTTAACTCGGGAAAGACATACCTCAGCAAACAGGAGTTTCTTACTCACAAACTGAATTAGTGCAGCTGAGCCTAATACTTGGAGTATTGCTTCGATCTGGAAAATACAAACAGACAATTTTGCACCTCTTCCTTTTAGTGAAAATAAAAAGAAAGCTATTGTAAGGAGGAAGAAAAAAAAAGAAGGGAAAAAAGCTTCACAACCCAACCTCTGAGAATGCCAATACACCTAAGCCAGTGGCTGCTGCAATTGCAAAGGTGACAGTCAAGGCATCGGAGCCCTCCTGCAAAATTATAAATGTGATTACTGGGCTGGGTGCTTACTTATAAAATCATAAGAGAAAGGTCATAACTCTACCAGTTTATATAAAAGAACTCATTAATATTGATCATTGAGTACCAATAATCTGAGATTCAAACCAAGAATAGGAAAAAAAAGCAATGAGTGGGCCAAGGGTGCCCTGCCCCCACTCTTACATCAATGAGAGAGATGAAAAACTAGTAGGGGTAAAAATAGTTAGAGGCTGGGTGTTTTTTAAGGATGTTGATGGACATGCTTGGCACTCTGAGGTGAATTAGGCATGATGATTTCTCAATGGCTCTCTTATTCCATTCTAATGGTTAGGCTGAAGTAAAAGGTTAGGGACCTGTCAAGGACACGATGTATGTAGCCTTCTGTGGATGTAGTTCCAATTTGTACTCATGTTATTTCCGGTGACAATGATCGCATCTCGTGGGGCCACCCTTCCTTATCTTTGTCATTCCTCAGGCCTCAGGTGTGCTCCAACTTTTTATTTCAGTCATTAATCTTCAAAACATGTCTCGTCAGGCGACTTCTTTATTCTTGCGCCCAGCTGAATTTGCTTCTTATTTAGCTCCTCTCACTTACAGCTCATTTATATTAACACTCTGATTTCATCATAATAGACACAATGTAACCAAGCAGACAAAATGTTCCCTTGCTTTTTTGACCAACTCGCATCCCATTTGGTTCATCACGAATACTATGACAGATATCATTTGTTTAATGTTATATTAGACCATGCAAACGATCAGCATTCCACTCATAAAAGTCCTTAGATTGTGCATTGAAGTTAAGCATTTTAGTAAAAGGATAGACTAAATGAGAAAAAAGGCAGCAGAAGAGGATGGGCACATACTCCTAGTGCACCATTGATAGCGTCTGATAAATCACCAAGGTCGAGACTCAAAGCTTTCTTTGGTGGTATCCAGGGAAGCCCACTATTCTGCAAAATACAATTCTCAAAGCTTGTTTTTACGTTCTATAAGATAAAAAAGGGAATTGTGTGCTAAATAGTTTGATCACGAATTAAAAGTGATAAAAAACAGAAAATACCATCCATCCCCGGGGTCCTTCTGCACCATCTTTGATTGCATAAGCTGCTTTAAATCCATTCACAGTGACCAACTCTGCAACCAATTCAGAGTTGCCATCGAATCTGGCTTTCATCATGAATTTAGCAGCGTTAGCTTCAAACAATAGCTTTGAATAGCAAAGAACGAATCAGAACTCTAATTATTACCTCTTCGGCATTGGAATCACAAAGGAGAAAGGAGAATTGGGGGGTTAGAATTTGTAAAAGTTGATGGTCCTGTTTTTACCTTATTTTTGATGGTCCAGTTCAAAAATCTGATATGGTTTTCCTAATTTTTCTTACATTGATTTTGTTATTGTGTGGGTTGGGTAAACAGCACGTCTCTGTGCTTTAATTAGCTCTGAATCCTTGATAAGGAATGTGATATATAATATTTTTACATTATGAATGGTTTCTACATATGAGCAGTTCAGTTTACAGTATCATGCAGACAGCACCATTTGCTAGCTACTCTGACCCCTTTTTGGGAGTTCTACCAGCACCAAATAACACGGACACGACTCCATATGAGATTTTTGAACATTTTTGTCGATCATTATCAATGACAGCTGTTCTACCAGCATAGCATATTGCTCGTATGTGAATTTGCGAGTGGAACTCTACAAATGCCAGCTAGCCAATTTAGAGCAGGCAGCCGAACCAGGTTCTCAAACTCGAACAGTTCTTTGATTTCAACGAGGAAGGAAAAGAACTTACGAGATCTAGTTAATGTGCTATAAAATATAGATTCTAAAATCACTCCTTGCACAAATTTCATGACCACTATGATTTCCCCATTTGGATTTTCTCTGTCAAAGATTTTCCACTTAACTTATAACCTAGATATTGGTGAGAATAAGAGATGAGATCTTCATGCAAAATATAGTAATTGGATTCGCTATCTTACTTGTCTAGAATGAACAACGTGGTATTCTCTGGTTCCATAAACTTCAAAGACAGCTTCTTCAAGAAACCTGGCTTGTCATCACCCTCATAAACAATAGGCACTGGTTTCTTACCCAAACCCCTGATATCAGGACTGCCCACTTGTCTAAACTCCACTGGTAATCTTATATCAAGCAACTGGGCATTTTCATCATCACCCAACGCAGAATAAGCCTTTTTTGCAGACTCTACACCCCAGGACTTTGAATTGTTTAGCAATAGAGACAGGACTAGTGGAACTGCCAAGACAGTAACACTGCCCGCTACGATTGTTGGGTTTTCCGTTCCAAATTTGATGACACTGTCTAGGACGCCGTTTGCATCAGATGAGAAGGAGCGCGCAGACTGTTCTAGTGTTTCTTGGTTTGTTAAAGCTCTAGCTAGCCCAGTACTAAGAACTGAAGATAATAGCACTATACCACCATGTAAAGTCCTTGATAGACACTCTTGTGTCGCTGACCGGCTCGTGCTTGTAGAGGCAGAATGAGAAATCTTGAGTGGTGAAACTGTAGGGAGTGATAAGGATTTTCTGGGTTCTGATCTTCTCTCACATAGAACCGATAATGGTGTCAAGCTTGCTGCATTGAAGGCCTCCATGGCATAATTCTTTGTCTCGGACAAATTATGGTCTCTTACAGAACTGATGCAGAAGCTTGAATCACCATGAGAATAGAGCTTTATGCAGATATTGTTTTTTTTTACGGTGATTGGATGAAAGGTAAGCAGAGGATGAAAAGCCTTGTCTTCGTTCAATGCAAGTTGCTGGTGTACTTTGAACGGGAGACGTGCTGTCGTGGCATGTGGTGGATATCTTTGCCACTCATCGCATGCCACGTGGAGAATTGGTGATCACATGGCCTGATGACCTTCTTGGCTAATATTTTAGAGGAAGTTTTAAGAAGATACATGAATATACTGGTTTATTTGTCTTTATGTTTTAAATTTTTTTTTAAACTAATTTATATATATATATATATTGGTGTCACAAATAAAATTTAATATATATATTATTTTAATACAATTCAAATAAAATCATTTAAAAAGGCAATCATCAAATCTTACAACACATACATATATCACAATAACGGCACTGCCCCTTTCTTCTCATATTTTTTTTTCAATTACATTTATCTATTCACAAATTCACAACCACCCATCCATAATTTATTCAATGTCAGAAAAACTAAACATAAAATAAGCAAGTTATAAGATCTTGAGGTTAATCTGAGATTTTTAGAAAATATTTATTTTAGACCACCTTCTTTCTTTTTAGTTTCTTGAAAGTCCATATAGTTGCTGTGAATTTAATTTTGATCTAAAAATTCCTTTTTTTTTTATCTTTTTTCTAATTTATTGGTTTGAGAGGGTATTTTACAATAGCTCCACCGACCAGTTTTTTCATTCTCGGTGTTTTTTTCTTTCCAGTTGCGTCGTTCTATGCACAAATTGACGGCCAAACAGTCATAATTTATTCAACATGGGAAAAAATTCAACATAAGAGGATCAAATTATAAGAAATGAAAAATCTCATGATCAATATAATTTTTTTGAAAAACATTTATTTTAGATCTCCTTTTATTTCTACTTCCTTGAAAGTCCATATAGTTCTTGTGAATTCAATTCTGATCTAGAAGAATTATTTATTCATTTATTAAATTTCAAGTTTGACCGGTGATGGAAAGATTCATTGGATTTCGATGACGAAAAAGAAAGTTGACGGTTGTCATTGATTTTTATTGCTAGAAAAATTAATTCTGATATCAGTAGATTATATTTGATAAAAAAAAATGATGATGATTGTTTTGAGCATTGATATTAATTTTTTTAAAAATTATATTAAAATAAAGAATACATTTTTACCGAGTTTGATTTTGTATTTTTAAATTGTTTATCTGTTTTTTTTTAATTATTTTTAAGAATGTTTGGGATTATTATATTGTAATGAAAAAAGATTTACAACTATTACAAAAAAGAGAGGCTAAGATATGTATTTTTATCATGTAATTATTTTTAAAAATATATAAATTAAACCTGATAATTTAACTTGAGTTGATATAAAAACTTTTTTAACGTTTTGTTAGATATAAAAATGTTTCAGGACAAAAAAGCTGGATATAACTTAACAAATAATTATAAATTTAAAATGCAATTTAAATTATAATTATAAATTGATAATCTTAATGTAAATAACTCTTATCCTTGGGAATAACTCTTATCCTTGGGTTCAATGAGTATCTTATGATTTATTCATTTTATTTATCTTGCCCCTGTTTTAGTAGACATTACATTTTATATTAGGGGGCAGCCCAAATTTTCAAATTGAATAAAAATAAATATACCGTGCCCGTTGTATACAATATATCATAAGCAGTTAGATAAAGTTTATCTCTTTTAAAACATGATTTATATCCTCTCTCCATAGATACAAAATCAATAAAAAAACAAAAACTAGGTTTTGATGGATTATTTATCGAGAAAGGTTTCGAGTGTGTTTGGTATTGATTTTATTTTTGTGGTTGAAGTTTTAAAAAAACAGTTTCATGAAAATTATTTTTAGTTGCATTTCAAAATAAATAGTGAAGTATTTGGTTAAAACTATAGTTAGAGTTTGAGTTTGATAAAAAACAATTTTGTATGTTTGGTTATCATATTTTTCATATTGTTGTCAACTTGTGAAATTATTTTAAAGGACACACACACATATTATTTTTTAAATCTTATAGATTAATAATCATAACAATAAAATGTAATTAATAAATCATGAAAAAAAACAAATATTTATTTTTATTCTCCCATCAAACTACTTGCAATTTCATCACGAACTAAATTGATACATGAATGACTCTGTGATCCCTTGCTATTTGATCGAAGAACAACATATGATAACAATATCATTAGTAACAATATCTGCGATCCAGTTGTAGAGATGTAATTTCAATGTCAAATCCAGTTGTAAGTTTCTAATTCATAATCAATCCAAAAACAACACTGTTGTGGAGTGAAACAAAGTCACGCGTCTTTCCTCTATCTACATATTTTTTTATAATTTTTTTTAAATATTTTTAAAATCAAAATATTTAAAGGATATGAAAATATATAAAACATATAAATAAAAAAAATAAAATTCATTTTTTAATTAAAATAAAAAATAAAAAGCTCTAAAATAAATACTATTTTTACCTTTTAATTTGTCATTGAATGAAAATGAATTGAGCGAAGCATGTTTTGCTTTGATCATAACCACAAGAATTTAATAGGCTTTGATTTCAAAGTAGCACTTGTAGGTCAGGTTAATGCAAATGGAGAAGCAAAAGAACAAAAAGGTAGGACAAGTCAAGAGATCATCCAGAACTCTATCGAGATGAAAAACAGCTAATTTCTGCTTTTCATCCACCGACGTTTTCTTTGTTATATTATGCCGTTTGGTAGTGTGACCACACCGTTTGTTTAAAGAAAGCAGATTTAAAAAAAAAATAGGTTAGTGTTTGGTTATCTGAGAAGTTGGAAAAAGTTGTGTAGGCTCCATGTCTAAAAAGTTAGTAAACAAAGTTACGTGAAAAAAGCTAAAGATAGTGTTTGGACTAGTGATAAAACTGATTCCAACATAAATATTACTGCTAGCATTTATAATTCCAAAATAAACCCTCATTCTCTCCTTCATCTGCAGATAGCGCCTCTCATCCCTCACTTGAATTCATTGTCTACAAAACCCATTCACCTTCATCCTCTGTAAAAATTTCTACTTGTTTTATCCTCTGGAAAACCCATTCACAGGTCGAGACTGCACCTCCCATCCATCACTTCATCCTCTGTAAAAAAATCTATTTGTTTCATCCTTTGCAAAACCCATTCACAGGTCAAGACTGTCCCTCCTGTCCCTCACTTCATCCTCTGCAAAACCCATTTAACAAACTCATCTGCTCTCCCCTTCTCCACAACAGCAAAACTCTTAATCAATAGTTTTGGGTTTATAAGTTCAAAGCCCTTTAACAAGAAATCCCAATTTCTCAAATCTTAGCCTCCTCCAAGTTCGGAGCCTGAAGCTACCATCCAACCAAAATCATCAAGTCGAACCTAAAATGCTGCCAAATCTTAAACCCTTCACCAACATTTCCAACTGCACAAACCCTCACTTCTCCTCAATAATCTGAGCCTGTAAAAGCTCACAGATCATCAAATCTATCCTTCAACAATAACTCCCAATCACCCAACTACACAAACTAATTCAAAAATAACAACACTCAGAACTCTAATAGCCTTCAAACACGTGGCACAATTTTAAACTCTTGAAATTGCGAGTGGAAGAGAAAAGGTCCAAGAAAAAGTTGGAATTGAAACTTTTTAAATGGTATAATAAGAAATACACAAAAGACAAACAGACAACCACAACAAAAGGTAAATTGGAAAAATAAAGCAAGTTAAGTAAGGAATTTGTGGGGGTGTTTAAAACTTTAAACCACCATAAATAAATGTCTATGTATATACCCTTTAAAGTAATTTTATAAATTGAAAGCAATATAAAAAGCTTGGTAACCAATCACATGAAACTGTTTTTTATTAATCTCATACTCAAAAGCAGTTTTAACCAAACACTTCAAAACTTATATTTTGAACCACAGTTAAAGTGTTTTTTATGAAATTATTTTTTTTAAAACCTCAACTACAAAAGTAAAAGCATTACTAAACACACTCTATGTAAGACCCATGCACTATTTCTGTGATTTAAACTTAACCAAACACTAAGGGGGTGTCTGGGAGTGCGATTGCGGTAGCTTTTCGAAATGTTTTTCATGCCGAAATATATTAAAATAATATATATTTTTTTATTTTTTAAAAATTATTTTTAAAATCATCACGTCAAAATGATCTGAAAGTACCAAAACATATTTATTTAAAATAAAAAAAAAATTATACAAAAAAACAATTACACCACCAAACCAAACAGACACTAAAAGCAATATTTTTTTTCAATCTCGGTTTGCACCACACCTACTTCAACCTGTACTGGTAAAAACAATCCCTGGATTGACGATAATTGTCGAGTTGACATTTTACATTTTGTTAGTGGGTTTTCAAGTATTATTTCCACTGTATGTGGGATGTAGGATTTTTCAGGAGATGTACTTGATTTGAAGATATTCATTTTTTTCTCTGGTAGGTGCTAGCAACTTGGCAATAAAACCGAGGATCTTTCGGGTGCTTAGATAGTGTTGTCATGCTAAATATTTTTTTTAAAATAAATTTGAGAGTATGGTTGTTATTTTTTAAATTGATTTTTATTTAAAAATATTTTAAAATAATAAAAATTATATTTTAAAATATAATTTTTATTATTTTAAAATATTTTTAAATAAAAATCAATTTAAAAAATAACAACCACACTCTCAAACATATATTTATTATTATTATTATTATTATTATTATTATTATAGAATATATAATTGTGGGGGAATTAAAGTGGCATGGTGGTGCTGGCACAACAGTGCATGTCAACTATACAATTGAATTGAATGGTCAACATCTGTGTTTGATCTGCTGAACCCAAAGTAGAGCTATCATCAACAATGGCTACGGTGAACCGATAATTATCAAACAAAGAAGACTATTGATCCCTTGCTAGCTATCAGTTATTGCTCTATTCTACAAGAAGAAAATCAAAAAGTAATACAGCATTGCAATGTAGATGGGAAACCCTATTACGCGCCAGATTAGCGTAAATGTTTTGTACTTGGATGTGGATCATCAATAGGCAGGCGATATTCCTTATTCCATGAAGTACAGCCTTGTGTTCTGGTATTTAATTCACAAGTTTATAATATGTAGAATCAAATATCAGGTTCTTAAAAAAAGTAGTCAACTGCTTCAGAAAAAGGGTAGCAGCAACAAGAATAAATTGTCCCAGAAAGAGAGATGGATCACCACGACTCTTAGCCCTCTATCTGCTGCTCATAAATCTCTTTTGCTTTGAAAATTCAAGATAGATGATGAATTCTTAGCGATTTAGAAAGAATTCTATAAAGTAATGCTGGTATAACCAACATTTGTTATAGTAAGCTGAACCACTAAAAATAAAATGTTATGTTACACTGTATTGAGAAGTTGACTTCTTATAAAAGATTAAAAAAGTAATCCAAACCTTGCCCAATTTCCCAGATTGAGATACCAACTCCCTGCAGCCGAGCTTCTTCTAGCCGAATAGAAATTGACATCAATGACGGGTAGAACACTGCATGATTGATATGCTTGTCATCAACATAGAGAAAAAAATGTTCCCCACTGTTCTTTTCCCATTGCAATTTAGGTTTGTGCTTCTCCAGTAAAGAGAGGTATTCCCTTCCTGTGATTGCTCCACCACCCTCAGCACCTGCAGTTTTATGACTAATTTAACAATCCCCAGCACGATGCATTTTGAAGAGAAGGGTGTAGCCACAAAAACACACTTTTATTATACTTGAATGCGGTACATGGACCTCACACAACCAAGAAACAAGCAGAACTTCCTTGCAAAATGCTGCCCACGGATTGCAGAAAAGCACCCACAAGCTCACTTAATTTTCTATCAACTCACTAGCTGTAACATAGAGTACTCAAATCATGAACCACATAGTTTGGAAACACAGATACATGGAGCCAACATTTCCTGTTTACACTAGTTTAAGGATGGTTATTAGTTTGCATGCCAAGCTGTTAAGAAGAAGCTGCATACATTTTGTTCAAAGAAGATTCTTCCTATTGGCAAGTTTGTCTTCATGGTTGGCTTCAAAAAATACCATAGCTGGCTCCATATAATATTTGGTTGGCTTGAGAAAGCAAATTTGAATTCACTTTAAGTGTTGAGCCAGTTGTTCCCTTCAACAACAACTCAGTTATTTTCACTCCAAGTCGCTGTTAGAACTCTATAAACTTGCTACCAGGGAGTTCTTTGATGAACATATTGGTCACTGTACCCTCCATACCAATTTGTTGCCGAAGTAACAGTCTTTGTAAAATCTTCTCTCTCACAACCAATAAAGCACTTCACTAGGCTTCTTTCCTGCATAGAATGCATAATTTCTGCAGAAAGAATATCTTATGGACTATCCCAGTATCACTTTATGAGAAACAAAGTGTTGCAGGGAAGAACAGCAGCAAATTGGTATGAAGGACCAAATTTTGATTTTCTTTCTCAAGCCAACTGTGTATCACACAAGGACAGCTATAGCTATTGTGTTATCGAGCCCAGTTAAGTTTAAATTTTCCTCATGTAGCATATGAGTGTTTTTGACCGGGATGTGCACATCTTCATACACAACAGTTGCCACTGATGTTGGAAAATCAGTTTCTCCTTTAATGCACTGACTATAAAATTTAAGAAAATCAGCAGATCCTCTAATCTACTGTTAGTTTGTCCAGAGCCATTCCTTTAAGAGTTGTTTTATAAGATGTATGAATATCCTTCACTCTCCCAGAAATTGGAATCCTCAACATTCTTGGAGAGAGATGATTGACCTTACTACAGTCCAAAGCCAAATGCTGAAATGAGAAGACAAAAGGGGAAGAAACCAAAGGCTGCTAGCCAAATGCTTAAATGCTTATTGCTACCTTGTCCAAAGCTATTGAAGTCAAACTAGAATATATCCACAATGAATCACCAAAAAATTAGAGGAAAAAAAATGTGATAGGGATAAATGAAAGAAACAAAAAGAGAAGTACCTTCAGAAAGCACGAAATCATTTCCATAAAAATTGATGCCAAGAAATATCTTATTTGCCAGGGCCCGAGCACCATTGTTGCCAAGGAGGATCTGCAATGTGAAACGGATCCACTTCAAAGGCGCATTTGGACCTGGGTTATGAGGACTTGAGAAGTCATATGTCATGAACGAGAAACCATCTACATCATCACTTAAGCTCTGAAGATCCTCTGGACCAAAGTCATGAGGTTGAAGCTTCTCTGAATATGGTGGACCGATAACATAGACCAATTGTAAATATTGCCTCCCATTCCTTGATGAGCTTACAGAATGCAGTGCATGCCCAAGTTGTTTTATAAACTGCAGTGCCTAGACTTGCAAACCAGGAACCGTCACTCAGAATCTCACAAGTTTAAAACACCACAGTATAAATCAGAAAAAAACCATCTACTGGCAAATGGATTGCAAGGACCTGGATTACAGAGTACAAATCAGGAAAAATTAATATGTTTTAGGAGTTAAAATGGGTACACAAACCTCTTGATCACATATCAAAGTGAGAAAGCTTAAAGGTGCAATATTTTATACACTAACTACCAGTTTTCTACTCATCACTTTACTTTATTAATAAGACACTATAAAAAATAACAGAGTATGATATAAAGCCACACATTTCAGTAGGTTTTAAAAAAATCAGATCCTAAAAAAATAGAGCTCTAAAAGTAGCCTCATATAAGTCAACAGTTACCTTATTCCTCATTTCAGGATCATGTAATATACCATAAGCTGCCCACCTTGACCAGGACTCAAGCACAATGCCGTCATATTCCATTTCCCTACAAATTAAGGTGAATCGACAGGCAACATGAACTAAAGCAAAGCCAAATTGATGCTTATTTTGACCTAAGCATGGTCAGAGACTAAATAATTTTGAACACTTGAGGATCCATATACAGACATGACAATAATGTCCATAATTTATTGAGCATGTGGTATTCACAATTATAAGAAATCAGATCTTAAGAGCTTTTCATGATTATGAATGGACTATCTTCATGGCCATTCCGGAGATGGCTGAAGGAATCTTAACTCATTTCATTTACGTAAATGAATCTCCAAATTATAAATTCAAGTGATCAGTGTTTAGACAACTTCAAAATATATTTTAGATTTAAACAATATGTAGCATTGGTTAGTTTAGAATATTCATCCATATTTTTTAATTTTGTTTGATAGAGAGAGCTAAGCATGACCTTGGATGCTTCTGATAAGGCTTTCAGATAAAAAAAAATGTCCTGGTCACATATCTAAGTTGTTGACAACATTTTTAAACGTGCTTAATAAATAGGCTACATTGATTTGAGTAGTTTTGGATTGAAATTTATAAACTGTGAACTAAATCAAATGCAATTGCCAACGGTTATAAAGCATCCCATGTGACAGAGAAGTAGAATAGACTCAAGTTTTCTTCCTGCAATACTACTATGTAATCCTAGGAACGTTTCTGAATAAGAACAAAAAAAAATGGTAAAACAAGAATCATAGACAAGGATCAATTCTTTACTATTAGCATGGCCTTAGTTTAAACATGGCATCATGAGAATACATGGAGGCTTACTTGCACTCTGATATTATCAGGTCAATAGCTTTATCTCTAAGTTTCTTCTTCTTAAGCAGCTCCTTTGGAAATGCTTCCAGCACGACTCTAGGTAATACCTACAATCAAAATACTAGTTTACTGTACCAAAATATCAAAGGACCCATGCAGTTTGACATTAAATTTAACCATAAAATACATGCTGGAAAAAAATTACAAGGACTGATAACAGATTGCTGTAACTTTGGAAGTAATACAATCTAGAATAGGAAAGCACAAAATTTGGCCACAGAATTGCTAGTGGAAGTCCCCTAAAACTAGTGACTGCTCTGTCAAAATTGCTCATGTCCAATTCCACATGATCAGGGATAGTGACTTAAATCAATTATCAGACAGCAATCAGATTACAATTCATTTACTCCTTTAAATAGCAAATCCACATAAGTCTCAATTACAAAATCAGTGAGAGGAAAATAAAAAATAAACACTTTGCAATTACCAGAGCATTCCCATTCCTTCTGAGCTCTGAAATCCATCCCATATCAGCATTATGTCTTCCGTCCAGAACTAACCCAGCGCCTTCGCTGGTAACCAGAAAGAAAAAAGAAAAAGACAGTTCACCCTCCATCCCTTTCTTCCTTTTTATATTTGATCTAAATACCAAAATCGAATAATACACACCTCTTCAGATCATACCAAACAGGACATAATTTCGTAAACTTATTAGTAAACCGCTTCGCCATTTCATATCCCTTCGAATTCCTATTAAAGCAATCAGAACACCGTAGTACCAACTAATTCAAAATAAAAAAAATACACAAACATATACCATGGGGTAATGTAGGCCAGCACAGGATATGTGTAATGCCGGTGTGATTCATTCCTCAAAGTCTTCGAATTCTCCTACACCATTTCACCACAATCTCGAATTTAAAACTTTTATTATTATTTCTTTTATCAAGTCATTGCTGTGATTAAGAGCGAGCAAGTGAAAGTACTTACGTCGAGAATTTCTTGGTAATCCACGTCGGTTTTAACGAGTCCGTCTTCCTGAAACTGTGGATACGACGAGTCCGTATTTGGAGCGTATTTGATACGGTATACGAGTATAGATACTGCAGGAATCACGACGAAGAAAACGATGAATATGGTTATCAGCTTGCGATCAGAAGCTGCTGACTCGCTGAATTGGTCCGATTGAGTGGGAGTTTTGACTCCGGTTTCATGATGATCCGAACTCGGCGCTACTCGGCGGTCTCGCTTCCTCGCCATTTCATTGATCGAGAAGCCCACTGCTAAGAGCTTATAGTGCCTAGTGGCTACGGGAGCTGGTTAGTCAATACCCAGCTTCCAAACGACTTGCCGTTTCACTTCAACCTGGGCTCTAGAAAAGGCAGTAGTTAGGCCCAAATGGGACGCAATATGACATTTTTGTCCTTGTGCCTTTGCTTAAGTACAGAAAAAGGATAAAAAAATATCTGATTCAACATCACGGCCACAATCAGAGAAGAAAAGGGTTTTTGCCCTCTGTAGATAAAACCCCGGGGAGAGGGAGTCCATACTACGCTATCTTCTATCTACAGCTCGAACGCTCCAAAACCTGACCATATCTTGGCCATTGATGAAAGCAGGTAACTTTGATTCTCTTCTTTGAGTCACTTACCTCTTTCCCTTTTACATTTTGTTTGTCTAAACCTGACTGAGCTTAAATATGGAGCTTAAGCTCTTGTTATCCTCTTCTTCCCTATCTACTTCTTTACCTTTTTTTATCTCACAAAAATCTTCTTATTTCCTCGAAAGACCCAAACTTTCTGTCAGAACCCATCTCTCTGCATCCCCATTTCTACTAGAAAAGTCACAGTTTTTAGGTAATGGTTTGGTTTTTGAAGAGAAAAATGGGTCTTTTACTGGTAAATTAAGAACAACTCATGTCCCATTTGAGCCCATTAGAGCTGCTGGCGTAAAGTGGAGAAAGGAGCGTCCTTTTGATAATGTGATTGACAGGGACAAGAAGCTGAAATTAGTTTTGAAGATAAGGAAGATTTTGGTTAACCAACCTAATAGAATTATGCCAGTTAGGGAATTGGGTAAGTTTAGAAGAGATTTAGGTCTTACAAAAAACCGTCGAGTCATTGCTTTGTTGAAGAAATTCCCTGCTGTATTTGAGATTGTGGAAGAGGGGGTTTATTCATTGCAGTTCAGATTGACGCCTGAGGCTGAAAGGCTTTATTTAGAGGAGTTGAATGTTAGGAATGAGATGGAGGATCTGTTGGTTCTGAAGTTGAGGAAATTGTTGATGATGTCCATGGATAAGCGGATTTTGTTGGAGAAAATAGCTCATTTGAAAACTGATTTTGGGTTACCTTTAGAATTTCGGGATACGATTTGTCATAGATATCCACAATACTTTAGAGTTGTTGCAACTGGAAGGGGTCCTGCATTAGAACTAACTCATTGGGATCCTGAGCTTTCAGTATCAGCAGCTGAATTAGCTGAAGAAGATAATCGTGCCGAAGAGCTACAAGAGAAAGACTTGATTATTGATAGACCGCTAAAGTTTAACAGAGTCAAGCTGCCAAAGGGTCTCCAACTTTCCAAGAGTGAAATGAGAAGGATTTGCCAGTTTCGGGACATACCTTATATATCTCCTTATTCAGACTTTTCCCATTTGAGATCGGGTTCAAAGGAGAAGGAAAAGCATGCTTGTGGGGTTGTTCATGAGATTTTGAGTCTCACTGTCGAGAAGAGGACCCTTGTCGATCACCTTACTCATTTTCGAGAGGAGTTTAGATTCTCTCAGCAGCTGAGGGGGATGCTAATAAGACATCCCGATTTGTTTTACGTGTCTTTGAAAGGGGAAAGAGATTCAATTTTCCTCAGGGATGCATATTCTGATTCTCATTTGGTGGAGAAGGACCGGCTGTTGAACATCAAAGAGAAGCTTCGCTCTCTTGTTATGGTTCCTAGATTCCCTAGGAGGGGTACTCCAAGGACAGAAGCGGCAGGTGGAGAAGATGGAACTTCTGGGCAAGAAGATGGAAGTGATGAGGCTGAAGATTGGTCTGATGTTGATAGTTACACGAGTGGTGATGAGCTCGATGATGATTATGAAGACGATTGGGATGATGAAGATGATGATACACCCCCAGATTTTGACGATGATGATGGAAATGTGAAAATTCATTTGAGCAAATCAACCAGCCAGCCAGATACCGCAACAAATAACATAGAGAAGGTGCTCACTCCAGTGTTTCCTGATGGCCGACCACGAGATCGTTGGTAAATTAGATGCAAATCTGCTAGATGCATCGATATTCATGACCTGGTGTAGATATACTGCTCCAAGGGGCTAGAGGGGCTAGTGTCATAGCATTGTTACAGAAAGTGAGTTTTATGGATGAAGAACATAGATTTCGCAAGGTTATGCAAAATTATGGGGCCTGAACCTTGTTCTCCAGTTTGAAGTCTCAGGAAGCATCTTGCAAAAGGATACATGTAGCCATAGCATGTGTGTTTCTTCTCTGCAAACATGTGCAAAAAACTTTAGAGATGGCTTTGAAACCATTAAATTTAAAGAAAACTATTTTGCATGGATGATCGTATCCTGTTTTCACTATGTAATATTTTATGCCTTCTGTTAATATAATTGACCTAATGGTTTATTCAAATTCATGGACATAATCTAAATCATTAAGCTGGTCATCTCATAAATCGTGGAAGCAGCCTCAAATGATATCCGACTGTGGATACGGTATTTTCTTCTTCTTCTTTCTTGTTAGTGTTTCTGTCATTGAATTTTTTCAACGAATACTCTGTTATCCAGAGAGAAAATCAATAGCAATGATCACAGAGAGCAGCAGTTTCAAAGACTCAAGATGGTCTCTCCATGGAACTACTGGTGACACGTTGAATCGGGTTCTCTCTCTCTATCTATTACCCAAAAAAGAAAAAATTTGCAGGGCTCAGTGTTTACGTGTTCTTATGGCATGGAAGAAGAAATACTGTGGGTATTGATATTTTGTTTCTTGCCCCGTTTATTTGCTGTTTATTTGCTGGAATGTGATTTATTTTTGGAAAGTGAATTCCTGAAAAGTGAATTTTGATATTTGATAGTGTTATAGAAAATGAACTAGAAAATACTTTCCAGTGTTTGTTTGTGTTATGAAAAATGAACTGGAAAATAATTTATTAATAAATTATTTTATATGTAGTTTAATTATTAAAATAATTAATAGGAATAAATTTTATAATTAAATAAGGTTTTAACTCTAAAATTGAATAAAAAATATAATTTTAAATTATCTTAAATTAAAAAAATTAATAATCAAAAAATAATAGAAATCAAATCTAAAAATTTTAAATAAACTTAAAAATGAAAATAAATACATTAAAATATATTAGTTCAAATAATTAATTAAAATACATTCCATTACAAATAATTCAATAAAATTAATTACAAAGTAAATCTTTTTATGAATTTTATATATATAAAAAAATCAAAAAAATGATAAGAAAAAAACAAATAGCAATTATAAAAATAAGGACCAAAATTAATATAAAAATTAAATTTTAAGAGATGGAATTGAAAAATAAATATTAAAAAAAATTATATATAGCAATCAAAAGTTTGAGGATCAAGTTTGATATAATCAGTAAATAATGACATTTCTAAATTTTTCACAACTTCCAGAAAATGTTTTTCACCTAAATTTTCCGGAAAACACTTTCCTGAAAGCCAAGCTAAATTTTTCTTTGACTGGAAAGTATTTTTTATTAATCAACTTTCCAAAAATAAACAAACACAAGAAAATTTAAAAAAAATGAATTACAGGAACAAACAGTCTTTAACGCACGGAACAATTGTCTTTGTTGCAGGAATAGAGTTCTCTTTTACCGTGGATGAAAATATCATTCGTCGATTAATCACGATAATTTAGTGAATTCATGTTTTATTAATATACAGTGAGTTTACTTCGTCACCCTTGAAATCTAAGAGAATATACCTTTTTGCACACAAGCTTTTATGTATTCTTAGCTTTATTTGCACATTTCAATAATAATAATAGATTAAAAAACTCAAGAGTTTTGGGCTTCCGAGAATTTCTTTCTTTTTTTTTCTCTTGTACGATAAAATGATATATCTAGTGTTCACTTTAAAAAATTTAAACCAGGTGAGGGACGGTGTTTGTATTTTCCATGTTTTTTTTTAGTAATATTGGGAAGTTCTTAGGGGCATTTTAGTGATTTAGATTATTAAGATTTAACAAATAAATATCAACTTTTGAAGTGTCCTAATGTATGATAAAATAAATTTTAACTTACCCAAAAAATCGTCTACAACCTTAAATAATAAAAAAAAAGGCCCTGGAGAATGTATGTGGACGTAAATAAGCCCACAACTTTGGGCTGAACATGGCTTCCTGGGCCTAATAATGCTGGATGTCCCAGCCATGGCTGGGTATGTTCAACGTGCACCTGAGCCCATATATTTTTAGGGCTCCATGTTTTGTACTTCCAAGAGAAATAAAAGCATAATGATTCCCAGGTTTATTATACTTTTGATAAACAAAATGAATTCAGATATTAGAGGGAGGGAAAACATGATGTTTAAGGCCTAGAGTTTCGGTTCAATTCCCTGCATGTCCATTGTAATAATAATTTAATTAATTTACACGAAGTTACGTGCAAGAGTGTTATATTGTTGAATTATTTTCATATATGCATACTGATTAAATTTGTATTTTTGAGGTATTTAAAGCATATTTATATTATATTGTTTGGAGGCTCAAGTTAACTTGAATCTGCCTAAAAGCTCAACATTGTTCTTTCAATTGGCTATTTGAAAACTTATTCCTTTTTTTCTTAATTATTTCAATTACATTTTAGTTTTAACTTCAACTTTGAAAATTCAAATCACCATTATTTCAATTTTGGTTTTTACAAAGGTTGTTAGTTTAATTTTTTTTATAAAATTAATATATCTTGTTTTAGTTTTCGGAACAAAATGATCAAAAACAAATTTTATATGGCTACGAATCTCGAAATGTTCTATAAATTCTATTCAAAGTATTCCCGAAACATCATAATTATTTTATTATGTCCAAATAGTATTATTTTTTAAATTATTTTTATCTAGTTTCATGATATCAATTGTACATATCAATTTAATTGACCTAAATTAAAAATTGTTAGTCTCATAATATATCTTTATATAATAAATTAAAAATTTATGATAATCTAAGTGGTCATTTGAAAGTGCAGTTGAAGTTGTTTTTTAAAATATTTTTCATTTAAAAATATATTAAAATGATATTTTTTATATTAATATATAAAAATGATATAAATATATATATATATATATATATATATATATAAAAAATTAATTTAATACAAAAGATAAATTCTTTTTAAAAATACTCTTGAAACACGATAAAATCTTCAGTACAGAAAAAAACCTGTGCGCCTAACCGCGGGTCGACGTATCCCTGTCCAAAAATTTTCAAGTTGCCGCTTAAAAAACAAATTATGAACTTATATTGGTTAGTTGACGATGTACGCGGATCATGATCCGCGTCGTACCTTTCTAAGGAATGACAGCCATTGATAACATGTCGAATCTACAGTCCCAATTCACCCATCCTAGACAATTAACTTTTCCACTTTCCTCTCTTTTGCATTATAAATACCTCCCCAGAATCCTCACTTATCAACCCAAGGTATTTCCTCTCATTTTTCGCGAAAAACACCCAGAAATCCCCGTGAACCCATTTCCCCAAATTCAGAAATTTCAATGGCACGCACGAAGCAAACAGCAAGGAAGTCCACGGGAGGCAAGGCCCCACGTAAGCAACTGGCCACAAAGGCGGCCCGGAAATCTGCACCGGCAACTGGAGGAGTGAAGAAGCCCCACCGATTCAGGCCAGGAACGGTGGCACTGAGGGAAATCAGAAAGTACCAGAAGAGTACAGAGCTGCTGATAAGGAAATTGCCATTTCAAAGGCTGGTGAGAGAAATAGCACAAGATTTCAAGACAGATTTGAGGTTCCAAAGCAGCGCAGTGGCTGCCCTTCAAGAAGCAGCAGAGGCGTACCTTGTGGGATTGTTTGAGGATACCAATCTGTGTGCTATTCATGCCAAGAGAGTCACCATTATGCCGAAGGATATTCAGCTCGCTAGGAGGATTAGAGGAGAGAGGGCCTAGTGTATATTTCAGGGTTCTTTTTATGGTGGTATCTCTGTAGTCCTGGCCTATGTTTCTCTCCTTTCGGTTTTCTTCTTTGGTTTATCTGCTTAAGGGCTCTTCCTTTTGGGTAACTGCAATGTAAGTTATTTGGCAGTTTAATGGTTATTTGAATTGACTTCTAATTCTCAATCGACACCATTGCATTTGCTTATTGTGAGCATATGCTTGTTCTAATCTCTGTATCCCATATACAGTCTTTGAGCTGAAATTATTGTGTACAAAGGCAGATCAAAATGGGTTCTTTTATAATCCTTCTCAATTCTTGTGGATTCAGCAAAACTAAAAATTGGTGGGGGTTTCTGCAAATGAAAGTAACACAAAAATCACTAACCATACTCTTGTCGAGTTCTTGTAGACCTGGTTGATTATTTCCTTTGATTTAGAAATTTATTTGAATGTTAAAAGCTGCTTGATTACCAGGCAAGATTTTCTCCGTGCTCTCAAACAAGTGTGGTAGCCACCTTTAGCTAAGCTAGGGACAAGATAAGTGTACACCGGGCCATGGTCACAACGTCCAACCATGGGATCGAAAGAAAGCTTTCTGAGTAACTGGTAACACATCTATTTTATTGCAGAGAGCAGGGTTTTTGGAAAACCATGATATTATTTAAGAAGACCAGCGAAGTTATTGAAGTCCTTCAGATTTTGACCACGAGTTGCACACGTCTCGTACACAAATGTTCCTTGCCACTGACTCAGGAAATTGGGAATTTGTAGTCCATGTTATACTTGCAACCATCTGCTCTAATAAGTCCTGGGTTATCCTTGTTAGCACCATAAATGTTTAATTTAACCCATTCTTTTTTGGACGGAGACCAAAAACATGTATGTGGTTCCTTGAGAGGCATATTGTAGAGAAATATTACAAGGATAATGGTTAAAAAATGATAAATACAAGGGTCTTTGCAAGAAAAAAATTGTGACAAAGAAATGGTTTAAAGGGTTTAATTTATTTCCACAGGTATTCTAAATAGTATAATTAAATTGAACTATATAATTTAGTATTTTATTCAAAATATAAAACTTGTAATAGATTATTGATGATGTCTCAAAAATTCAATGAGTACATGGACAATATAATTGGTGTTTGGATTTTTGGTTAATTAAATGTTCATCTTAATATTATCTTTTCCATAACCCATGAAGTGTATAATTGATGGTGGAAGTCTTGATATGTGCAAAAGAATCACTTTCAATGGTATTTAGAGACTACCATATGATAAAATCAATAATTTGAAATGATGATTGTAATAAACAAAATAAAAATATTTAAATTTCTAGAACAAGAGTATGTTTTCTTGTCTTCGTATGATAAATGCTTTAAGAATTAAAATACAAATGCTTGAAAAATAATCAATAAACCTTTTATCTTAATGGTTTACAAAAGATTTATAATCTCTTAATTTATTATTTTGATGAAGTAAAGAGACTAGAGAGTCATTTAGTTTTAATGGCATTAATGTAGAATAAAAATCCCTAACATATTATTAATGAAGAATAAATATCACTTATAAATTATTAATGATAAAAATATGGTATATCTTTGGGAGATCTTTTATACATTTATAAATATAAGAAGATAATTATTCTTGACATTAATAATTCAAGTTAATAGTCTTAAGATATTATTAAGATTAATTAGATTTGGTTCCTAACTAAGTCTTAGAATATAAGTCTACAAATTTATCAAACTCATGTTGTCTTGGATCTACAACATGGTTGAATCCAAGTATATTAGGGTGGACATTTTGTTAGACCAATGATGTTCTTGGGATCAGTGCATAACTGGATTTAGACATGTTGGGTCTGACAACTTACCAGATTTAAGTTTATTTAGATTGCATATATTATTGAACCAAAACATGTTGGGTCTCACAACTTGTCAAAGTCATGTTAATTTGGACTTAGCACAATTGAACTCATGTATATTGGATTTGCCAACTTGCCAAATCTATGTGCATCATTAAAGTCAAGTATATCGAGTTTGACAATTTATCATCCCTATGCTATTTTGAACTCAACACATGACAAGTTCAAATATGTTTGGTATGACAAGTTATTAGACCAATAATACCTTGAATTCAGTTATGTTTGAACTCATGTATATTAGATCTGATAGCCTATCTAATCCGTAGCAACTCGGTAAAGTATATTGAATCACACAACATTCTCAACCCATAATATTTTGGACTCAATATATAATTAAACTTAAATATATCGAGTTTTATAATTTATTGAACTCATGCTTACTTGATTCAACACATAATTAAATTCAAATATATTGGTTTTGATAATCTATCAAATATATAATTTTGAGTAATATCATATGAATGAGTCCAAATATATTAAATTCTAGACTTTTTTTTAAAACCTCAAAATATTTAGTAAAACGTAGGGCTCATTAATTATCAATTAAAATCAAATCACATTTAAAATTAAAGTCAATTGAATATAGATTCTAAACATGCTTGTAAGATGGCGGCAATTGTGAACCATATCAAACTTTAAATCTCCCCAGAAGTCCTGATGAAAGGGTAGGAAAGAAAACAATTAGAAGGGGCACCTGTGAGACGAAAATAAGAGAGAGAAAAACTTAAACCGGTGCGTTTTGACTGTAAAGGAGGGCTCCACAAGACCCGATTTGTAAGAAGATAGACCTTATCCATGAAAATCAAATATCCAAATATTTTATTGTGCAAAAAATAAGGAGAGATGTCCAGTGCCATTTCTCCACAAGCCAACTGCTTTCACCATGGACAAACTAGCTCCATTTCACCATAGCCCGCCTCTGTTTCAAAACCACAAGCCAAAACCAATCAGAACCCTTTCACCACCATGTCTTTCTCTTGCTCTGACAACAACCTCGTCACTTGAAACTACAGCTACGCCTACACGTTTACCAAATCTTGGCTCCTTAAATGGCTTCACTGCAGATAACAAGACTTTGGACTCAGTTAAAGCAATGCATGCCCAGATAATAAAAAAGGGTAACAACTGGAATTCAGATTCTATGGCGAAGCATTTGATCACTTCTTATTTAGAACTTGGTGGTTATAAGGCAGCTGCAATGGTTTTCTTTGTGGGTTTTGCGCGGAACTATGTTATGTGGAATAATTTCTTGGAGGAATTCAAGAGCTTTGGTGGTGATCCAAGTGAAGTTCTCGAGGTCTTTAAAGAGTTGCGTTGTGATGGAGTGGTGTTTGACAGTAGAGTGATTAGTGTGGTTTTGAAGATTTGCGCAAGTGTGATGAATTTATGGCTTGGTTTGGAAGTACATGCTAGTTTGATCAAGAGGGGTTTTGAATTAGATGTGTATGTGAAGCGTGCACTAATGAGTTTTTATGGGAGGTGTTGGCGTGTGGAAAGTGCTAATCAAGTATTTCATGAGTCCCCCAATTTAGATGATCTCTTGTGGAATGAGGCAATCTTGGTCAACTTGAAGAATGAGAGATTTGTTAAGGCTCTAGAATTGTTTAGAGAGATGCAGTTCTTGGGTAGTAAAGTTAATGCTACTGCAGTTTTGAAGATTCTGCAAGCTTGTAGCAAGGAGGGGGCTCTCAATGAAGGGAAGCAGATTCACGGGTATGTTTTAAGGCTTGCCATGGAATCAAATTTGTCGATATGCAATTCTTTGATTATCATGTACTCTAGGAGTGGCAAAATCAAAATAGCTAGCAGGGTATTTGATTCAATGAAAGATCATAGTTTGTCCTCATGGAATTCAATTATCTCAAGTTATACTACACTTGGTTACTTGGATGATGCTTGGAATCTTTTCTGTAAGATGGAAAGGTCAGGCACAAAACCAGACATAGTAACCTGGAATAGCATATTGTCAGGCAATGCTATTGTTAGTTCATATAAAGAAGTCCTTGTAATTTTCCTTAGGATGCAAGCTGCGGGTTTTAGGCCAAATCCTCGATCCATCACTAGCGTTATTCAGGCTGTCATTGAACTGGGGCTCTTGAATTTCGGGAAAGAAATTCATGGTTATGTGATAAGAAATGGGCTTGACTATGATGCATACGTGGGTACTTCATTGTTAGATATGTATGTGAAGAATGACTGCCTCACCAATTCTCAGACAATTTTTGATAATATGAAAAACAAGAATATTGTTGCTTGGAATTCATTAATATCAGGGTATTCGTTCAAGGGACATTTTGATGATGCAAAAAGATTATTGAATCGTATGAAAGAGGAAGGAATTAAACCAGATCTAATTACATGGAACAGCCTGGTTGCCGGGTATTCAATGTGTGGCCACACTAAGGAAGCATTAGCTTTGATTCATGATATAAAAATTTCGGGATTGACACCAAATGTGGTTTCATGGACTGCGCTCATATCAGGTTGTTCACAGAATGGTTACTACACGGAATCTTTTGAGTTTTTTGTCCAAATGCAAGAAGAAGGTATTAAGCCAAACTCTGCCACTATATCCAGCTTACTCAGGACTTGTGGGGGCCTATCCTTGTTACAGAAGGGTAAGGAAATTCACTGCCTAAGTATTAGAAAAGGCTTCATTGAAGATGTATATGTAGCTACAGCACTCATTGACACGTACAGTAAGTCAGGCGATTTAGAAAGTGCCCAAGAAGTTTTCAGGAGCGCAGAGAAGACATTAGCATCTTGGAATTGCATGATTATGGGATTTGCCATTAATGGATGTGGAAGAGAGGTGATTGCACTCCTTGATGGAATGCAAGGAGCTGGTATCTTGCCAGATGCTATAACCTTCACAGCCCTTCTCTCTGGTTGCAAGAATTCTGGTTTAGTTGAAGAGGGATGGAAATGTTTTGATATGATGAGAAACGACTATGGTATAAATCCAACCATTGAGCATTATTCTTGCATGGCAGATCTTCTTGGAAGAGCTGGCTACCTTGATGAAGCTTGGGACTTCATTCAAACAATGCCAATAAAGCCAGATGCTAGTGTTTGGGGTGCATTGCTTGGGTCTTGCCGAATCCACAGAAACATTGAGTTTGCAGAGATTGCAGCGAAGAAACTTTTCAAGTTAGAACCATATAATTCTGCTAATTACGTTCTAATGTCGAGCTTATATGCCATGTCAAGCAGATGGGAGGATGTTGACCGTATTAAAGATCTCATGGATACCAGGGGTATTAAGCCCAGGCAAGTATGGAGCTGGATTCAAATTGATCAGAGAGTTAATCTGTTCTCTACTGGAGGAATACCCCATCAAGATGAAGGAGAGATATACTATGAGTTGTATCAGTTGGTCTCTGATCTGAAGAAGTTTGGATATTCGCCGGATGTAAACTGTGTATACCAGAACAGTGATGAGGTAGAAAAGGAGAAGATGCTCCTGAGTCACACTGAGAAACTTGCAATCACTTATGGACTAATCAAAACAAGCAGCGCACCAATCAGAGTGGTCAAGAACACAAGAATTTGTTCTGATTGTCACACAGCAGCAAAATTCATTTCCCTTGTTCGCAGTAGAGAGATTTTCGTCAGGGATGGTGTTCGGTTTCACCATTTTAAGGCAGGGAAGTGTTCTTGCAACGACTACTGGTGACAATATTGGTCAGTCATAGTTCAAGAGCCTACACCATAACTCCGTGTATAGTCTTCTCAAATAATGGGACGCATCATAACAAAAGTTTAACGGATAGCGGCAGGGGAATACTTGGGTATCGCTTCAACAGCATCCAGCTCGGACGAATGTAGAACCGATAGAGAACCCGACCGAAGTAGGGGAGCAAGCAGATGTAAATTTTGTGAAATAAACTGTTGAGATTTTGCAAGGGTCTTTTTTCTATATATAGAAACTGTTATTTACAAAATCTTGCTACATAATGAATTACAATGCTAGCTTCTGCTTGATATACAGAGTCCCATGATGCCTAGCGTAATTAAGTGCCTAGTAAAAAAATTAACACGGGAGAGCTCAGGATGCGAATTGGTTTAGGTGCCGTTTGGTATTGCTTATCAACCTGTTTTTTGCTGCTTATCGATGTTTTTTTTTTTTTTGTCATTTTAAGCTCAGGATGCGAATTGGTTTAACCTCTCAAAAAACTGGAGCTGGGTCTTGATCGTCTGGCCTGGATATTTGGATGCACCTGACATGCCCTTTAATTCTTCGTTAACCAATCCCACCCTACCGGCATTTGGAGATTCAAAGTGAAAGTCCACAAAAATCCATCATATGAAGCCAAAATACGTGTCAAATGTTCTATCGAGACTGGTAGTTGCTTCCAGCAAGTAAGATACATTGGCTTCTATCCAATTGGGCTTTTCTTTTTGTGCGGCCTGAACTATCCTAATCTATACACCACGACAAAAAAGAAAAATCAGCACCTTTTTGCAATCGAAACTGCTGCTGCCATAATAAGCTCCACATAAAATAGTGGCAAGGATAGTTGTTACTGGATGCTAGGGAGACAGGCGAGAATGCCAATATTGCCCTGAAAGCAAAAAAAAATATGCAAGCAGAAGAAAAAAGGAACAGCAGCTAACTGCTACTTCAAGTTCTTGCCTATTATAACATCCTACAAGGCGAGCTGCAACTACAACATAAAACCCTATCCAAAACGAACCGACTGTGCCTTACAGAGTATTTACAGACATGACCAGCAGTAATTTACATACCGCTTTTCATAAAGTAAAAACAACTGATCCTTTCCCATTCATCGGATTTTTAAGGAAACTTGACTACAAACCTAAACACTAAACAGGGGAAAACCCCACATCAATGTTAAGGAATAATGCAAGGAGAAGAACGGCAGACCCATTGCATTCAAAACTTCTGCGAGTAGAAAGTACTCCAACCAACCCCTACAAAGCTTCGGGAAACTAGATCAGTCAAAAGCATAACTTTTACTTGTCAATTTCCTATTGCATCTCCAGGTCTTTAATACTCAGAATTGACTGATAGGTTCAACCCGATCCTGCACAGCCATCCTCTCAGAGACATCAGCCAGAGATTTGAGATTGCACCTTATAAGGGCATTGACAAAGTAACATGTCTCATCCTTGGTGTTCCCATCAGGCACATCTACAACGAATGATTCTATGACTAAAGTCCCAGACCTCCCATCAATAAACTCAGGGTGGACAGTCATAATTGACGAGTAGTTCTGCAAAATAAACCAGGGGGGAATCAGATGGAGGAAGAATCCGGAATGCTTTTAGTGAAAGGCATCATTTTTATTAGCACAAGGAATGCTCTGGGACACAAGTAGCCCAAAGACTTGTTCAACCAGGCATCCAACTACAAAAGATTATAGTTAGTGGCAGATTCCAAATGTATTTTCATCATGTGGGTATGCATGCACCTGGTCAGCGATTATATGTCAAAGTTAAATAATGGTTCATTCCATATCACCAAGGAAAAGTGGGTTGTCTAATTGTACCAAAATATGTTTCCTCTAGTTTGGAAAAGTCACAATCCCCAGAAATATTCTCTATTTAGTTTGCGGCATCATTCAACAAAAAGGGTTCGTTTTTCTCATGCTTCAAACATATGGAGCGCGACAAATTCACATATATAATTTGGACACTGAAGTAGAGGGATAAAAAGGAGGAGAAACTTTGGCTCCCACGTGATTCTGTGAAGCACAACCGTGCTAAGAGACTTGTGATATCACAGCTCTAAAGTAAAGTTACCTACAAAGCAAATCAATGAAGGAGAAAACACTAGAACATACCCAACCCATCACACGTTTGATCCCACATATCAATTTAATATAAGCACAGAAATACAGTTGAAGGTATTTAAATCCATAACATAACAAGAAACAACAACAGCTTATAATAGAAGGCCAGGAAGAAAAGCAATTTATTTATTCATACCTTGAGCCTATGATCACCACCAACAATCTTGACTCCAAGAATGTGCTCCTCGTCGTCAAGAAGCTCAAGCCTCTCAGTACTAGTAGTAGCAGGAAGTCCAGATTTAACATTCACCTCTCTAACACTTCCAATCCCAAGCTCTCCGTTCATAATACACCTGCTCACAAATGGCTTGTACCTCTGTGGCTGATCAAATCGCCTCACCAGTGACCAAACCTGATCCAATTATACACAACATCAACTCAAGATTTCTCTTAGTAAGAATTCGAATATGAGTAAACCCAGTAAGATACTGAAAAGAGATAAACTAAAAGCCCCGTTCTTTTACAGTTGGCTTATTACAAGCGAAAAAGAGAAAAACAAATACTGACAGAGAGAATCCCATTAGAGAAAGGGAAAAATCAGCCGAAATCGTGCAAATTTCACAGATTTGACACAGAAGAACAAAGTCAAAAACAGCTTTAAACAAATCACCGGACATAAAATCAGTGAAAAGATAAAAAAAAAAAAAAAGTGTAAAAAGAAAAACATACAAGGTGAGCAGGAGCTTTGATGTGCATCACAAGAGCAGAAGTGCACTGGTTCTCTCTAGGCTCATGCCTATGGTGTCTCCGTATGTACTGAGCCTCTGCTGCACTGTAGGCCTCACCGCCGTTCATTTTTTTTTTCTTTTTCTTATGATGACGATGAGTATGGTTTGTGTTATTTCTCTCTTCTCCTTGTCTGGAAAAGGAAATCCGATGCTTTCTAAAGATAAGCTTTGAAAGAGGAGAGGAGAGGAGAGGAGATTTGGTGATGCTTTAAGCAAAAAACAAGAATATTAATAACCTTTCACTTAGTTTTCTTTAAGCTTAGTGTTCTGTCAATAAAGTCCACGAATCCACCGACAATTTTCATTTTCATTTTTTTTAGTTTTCAAATTAAAAGGCACAACCTATGCTAAGGGCCCATTTTACACGATTATATAAGTTTCTCCTATATAATAATAATATAAATAAATGTTGGAGGGTGACGTGTTGGATTTAGTGTTTGTTTGGTAATTTAATATATAATTTTTTAAATGTGTTTTTTTATTTAAAAATATATTAAAATAATTTCCAAACAGTTTCCAAGACCGTGTGGTGACAGTCCATTGCTGCTTTGTTTATTGAACGTTGGGTGATTTTTTATTATTATATTTATCAGGTAGTGGGGATTTAGCGTGTCATGTGACCATCGCTAAGCTAGTGGGTTCTTACTTTCAAGTCAAACTATTATGTGGAGGGCAGGAGATGTTCGTGATAACGATTGCCTTTATTTACCGTTTTATTTCTCTTGAAATTTGTTATTTATTTAATAAATTATAATTTATTATTTATTATTATTTGATCCTTTAGTTGACCATTCTTGGTTTAAGAGTATTACTTGATTTTTATTATTTTTTCCCCTCGATCATTTCATAAAACCTATTTCAAAAAATAAATTAATAAAATGTACTATTTCATCATTTATTTTTTAATAGACTTTCTTTATATTTATAATCTTGCACAGTTATTTTTTTACCATTAAAAATAATGTTTGTAATTATAATGATGATTGTATTTTTAAAGTGTTTTTTGCTTAATAATAAATATAAATTATATTTTTTATTTTCTTAAAAAATATTTTTTACAATGATACATTAAAACAATCTAAAAATATCAAAATCAATTATTTTCAAATAATTTTAAAAAAACAATAATGAATTTTAATTTCTATCATAGTAATAAATAGTTATGAAATTTTGACGGGTTAAAAAGTTTCTTTTTGAAGCGTTAAGGGTTAACATATAAGAGGAAGCTTGTTTTATGTATTTTTTTTTTTTTGGATTTCTTATAAAATATATTTGATAAATAATATATTGAAAATATAATGATAGGAAAGTGGTAATAAAATATTGTGGTGATGAGGTAGGAATAGAATAATAGTAGCACTTACAGGGAAAAAGAGTAAGGGGGTGTTTGGGAGAGTTTTTTAAAAGTGTTTTTGAAAAAAATTAATTTTTTTTATTTTTAAATTTAAATTAATAAAATTTGATGTTTTTAGATCATTTTGATGTGCTGATATCAAAAATAATTTTTAAAAAATAAAAAATATAATTTTAATGTATTTTTTAATAAAAAAATATTTTAAAAAACAACTACAATTATACTCTTAAATAGACACCGAGATGATAGTGAAACCAACACGAAAATCCAAAAATTCTCCCGAAGCAAACCGCTATTATTTTTTTTATATTTTAGGGGTAAATTAGTAAAACTATCAACTCACCATTATAATTCACAGTAACACATGTTTGGGGCTGCAATATTTATTCGTGCCCTGTATATTTTGTTAATTATACAGAGTGGTCCAATTTATAACACCTTTATATTTACAAATGAGAAAGTTTGTGCCAACTTATCATTCTAAATTGGGGATAGCTGGGATGAGCTGGGAGATAAAACAGTGAGAGAAAGGTGGGGGTTTAAGGTTCGCAGCATGGATGATGTACATGAGACTTGATTCTTTTCAATGGTATACACAGATGGGATTGCGACAAATCTGAAATTTCCAAGCTGTGGTCAACATTTGACTGAAATATTATTTTCCAAATGCTGCTGATATGTGGTCAGTATTCTTGTAGCACTAACGTGCTACTAAAAAATTCGAGAAATTAAATCTCTATCTGGATTTTCGTATCTTATTCTTTCATCCACAATTAGCCAGCAAGTTGACTATTATTATTTCAAACTTAATTTCTTGAGATCTCGAGTTTGAGCTTAGCTTCGCTTTAAAATAAATGAAAAAAATTCCCACGGGATGTATAAATCTCTTGGCTAAAGTTACAAATTCCTGTCTCGATATTAAAGATATTACCAGATTGTGCGAACGTGGCAACTTTTTGTCGTAGACCAACATTCGATAATTATATGTGATGTGTAAGAGAATTGACCGTGTAATCTGTTGTATCATATTTTCCACAGTCAATTAATTATTATGCTGTGGTCAGATGGTGGATATAATACCAAATACAAATGGAAATGAAATACTGACAAAAAAATATTAAATACAAATGTAAATTACAGTGACATTTATTAATAAACAATAATGTTGTTATTTGTCTTGATATTCACCAACATAGATTACAGTTAGAAACAGAGGAATGATAAAAATAAATAACATGCTATAGATGAAATTATTGATGAAATATATTCATTGGTAAATCTATCGATAATATTTAAGTTATAAACTAACAGATAATCCTTTATTTTTCTATTTCTTTTTATTCTACATAAAACAATACACAACATAAAAATCATTGGTATTAATTTTTTTACTACTAACATGATTATATTAGTAAATGTTTTCTTAACAAAACCAATGTTTAAATATTAATATAATATTATGCAGTATTTTCTCTTCATGAGAAGCCAAAACGCTAACGTTGAACTGTCAATTGCTCCTTTTTATATCCAGTCCATGACCGGATAAAATGTTCAGAGAAGACCACATCCACGCATGGAAGGTGTGTATGACCGGTAGTCTGACCTCTAATTTGTTGATTTTAATAACTGGACCACCTTGGATTTGACAGACGACACCCGCAACATTTTCTACAATGTGTTGTTTTCCCCATCCATGAGCATCAACCAGGATCCACACGAGCCACTCTGATAAATTTGCTATATCTTAAGGTTTTTCAATACCCTAATCGGATGCGAGGAAACCCAAAGCTTTTGTCTTTGCCAAATGGATCGCCGATGGAAACTTATTCGAAAAAAAGATAGAAAAAGAAATCGCAAACAATTACAAATATTGTATTAATTTTTAATTAATAACATAAATTAACAAAAGGGAAAAGGAAGAAGCTGTTTGGGCAGCTTTGCTGCGGTGCACTACTTTTTTTTTTTAATAAAAATATTTTTTTTATTGTTTTAGATTATTTTGATGTGCTGATGTCAAAAATAATTTTTAAAAAATAAAAAAAAATATCATTTTGATATATTTCAACATAAAAAAACCTTTTGAAAAGCTACTGCAACAGCTCTCCCAAACAGGCCCGAAGTTTTCATACTGAAATAATGAGATTTGCCTTATCTCAAATATATCTTAGTTTTCAATTCAGATAGATTGACCTCAACAACTTAGTGTTTGTTTGTATTGTAATTAGAGTTATTTTTAAAAATATTTTTTATTTAAAACTATATTATTTTTTAAAAAAATATTTTTAATATCGATACATGAAAATAATTTAAAAATATTAAAAAAAAATAAATTTAAAATAAAAAATAAATTTCATTTTAAACACGAGAAAAACAAGATATGTTAGACAACACCTCGTATAAATTTAAATTTAATTTTTAAATATGAACATGGAAATAAGAGTTTTTTTTCCTTTATTTTTTATTGACACACAATATCATTTCAATCAAATCACCTGTGTTTTTATCTGTAAAAGCTACTTTGGAGGCATGCTATACAAGTGAATCTTTAGAATATTGGGGAACGTGGTTCTCACGATGAACTGCATTTCCTAAATATTATTTTTCATATGAATTTTTAAATTATTTTAATATAATGGCATAAAAACAATTTAAAATAAATATTTTAATATAATTTTAAATAAAAAATATTTTAAAAAACAATTATTACCTCTGTCTCTAACATATTTATTTTGGTTGATCACATAGAAATACCAATCCAAATTAAAGTACATAAATCACAATTTTTAAATCCTCTACAGGAAAACAAGGGGTGGAAAGAAATAAAATCTCCAAAACTCAAGTCCTGTTAGCCCTGAAGTCTATATTATACATGAAATATAAAACCTAGTGACTGACATTTATCCTTTTTCCGTTGCAAAACAGAGGTCTAATGTTAGATTATTAAAAGGATCATTATAATGATTTTTAACAATTTAAGCGAGAGGAATTAATGGAAATAAGATGCATTCATTTAATGAGATTATTTATTGAGTTTATCTTAAATCATGGGTTAAAGTGAGAGAAAAATATAATGTGTATTACTTTTAGAAAATCCGAAAAATATTTTGTGTAAAGATACAGAAAATATGAGTTTTTGGTTTTATTTAGAATTTTAAATAAAAGAGCAATTTTGTGTATTACTCACTGTTTTTATTACCTTCTGTCGTGCTGTATCAGATATTATCTACACCCACGTGTTCATTCGAAGCTGCCCAGTGGGGTAGCAACAGAGGCACCTTTTCGACGACACTTCCAATATCTTGCCACCTGGAGTTTGGCAAAGATCCCAGCCAATCAATTTGTTACAAGGAGAAGCTGAAAGGGTCCCGATGCTTTCACAGTTGTGGGGTCCAACATCCATCTCCTCATAGGTGCTAAACTGCTAACTGGGAATATCAACCCTCATGCTACGGCCAGCCTGCTCTTCAAGGGGAGGGCAAAAATTCTTCTCTAGAACACATGGAGCAAATCTATTGGCTAGTCCAAAAGAACAAAATCATGACGTAATGGGATTTAATTTCCCCGCTAGCAAAAACCCAAGTGGCAACAATTTTAATGGACGATTCAGGCATGTAGTTCCCAGATAGTATCATCGAATTGGGGACCATGAAACTGTTAGCTTTTTCATCGTGAATATATCCTCGCTATTTATGCCATCTGGTCTCAAGGATTTAGCAGCCAATGAGTAGTCGACAGCACGGCCTGGGAGCATTTTTGAGTGATGTTTCATCAAGTAAAAGTTAACCAGAAATAGAACATCATGACTGAAAAGCACAAGTACTTGCTAATCAACTAGATAGAACTGCATTGATCGAGCAATGCAGATTTGATAGGAGGTTCTGAAAAAATTACTATTTTTGGGCTAAGTACAACATGGTCCAATTGTATAACGCTGCAGTTTCTTGTATGATTTCGACATCATTTCTCAGTGCTGTGAGGATTTTCTTCTTCTTTTTAAGCTTCAGATCCAATTTTGAAAGGGAGGGATGGGAATTTATGGAACGGGAAATTAAAAAATCATAATTAAAATCTATAATATCAAACGTAAATGCTCCTAGATCTTAATAAAACGTATTTCTTGAGATCTAAAATTTATAAACAAACATTAATACTGCAAAGAGGATGAAAATTTAATATTTAATTGTAATATAAACAAAATTACCTGAAATTCATTCTAAAATTAACTGGATTTAATCTATGTGCTTTTCTAGCCTACACTATGGTGTATTTGAAGCTACTTATTTACTTATAGATTAATAAAAAAATTAAAAATTGGTGCAATGAGTTTCACAACTCACTTGAATAATCAAAATATAATATTAACATTATTAAAATATTATATCGCAAACAATTATGCTGGACTTCTCATCTATGTTTAGAACCTGTAAAAATGAAATCTTAATCATGATTAAAGGTAGCAAGTGAAGGTTAAAAATTTTTTTTGGCTTTGCTAATATGCTAAATCTTTGTTTATTCGGCTTGCAGCAAGCCTCCCAAAAACATATTTTATATTTTTATTTATTTTTAAATCGTTGTAATATATTAATGTCAAATAAATATAAAAAATATTATTTTACTATATTTTCAAATAAAGAATACATAACACCACTCCACGTTTTTCATTCTCCAACAAAACCCTGAATCCTCCACGCACAGCAAATAAAGATAATTATTGGAACAGTCATCAACTGTCATTTCCTTCCTCGCTAGCTGGACATTAAATAGAGGTCCATTCCTGTGTGGGGAAACCTTTTCACAAACAGCCATATTTCTAAACACCAAGATATCCAAACAAGAAACTGCTAGTTAAGGAAATTGAAATACAAATGAGATTTTATTCGTGGATAGCTTGGGTCGTGCTCATCCTTGCCTAACCTGTCAGACTTGCTAGAACTAGCTCGTCCAAGTGTTGATAAAACCTTGTTCATTTTAGTAGCATTTAGTTTCAGCACGGAGGATAAGGGGGCATTCTACTTCAGTCCAAAAGAAAGGACAATAATTTGCGAAGAAATGAAGAGAGACCCATCTGAGGAGGTGATAAGCTGTAAAAGCTTATCCTTTCTGTCCAGAACCGTAAAGCTTATCCACTGCATCAAAAATTTTGGACCACCCGTGCACCAAAAGAGACGAAGCTTTAAACACCGAGAGGGTGGCTAAGTTTTGATTTTCATGTGGTATCATATTGGAGCTCTAATGTGATGGTTATTAATCAAGATATGTGTAAATTAATTTAAAATTATTAAAAAAAATGAAGTTTTATGGCATTTAGTGGCATCGAAGAACATGCTCCAAATGAATACTTAAAAGAAAGAATAAAAGAAAAGGATAAATTTAGCTTTTATCTTTTAATTTCATAGCTTCGAATAAAAACTATTGAAGAGATAAAATAACATCTATATGTGAAAAGCTATTCTTATATATTGATTAAAAGAGTAAAAAAATATTTAATATATTTATATATCAATATTATATATATTAAAATAAAATTGATTTTTTATATGATTTTTTTTCATAAGAATGCATGTATATTGATACAGGAGTGTCCTTGGCTATTAAGATATCACCGGCTTCTTATTCATGATCTTCGATAGGATTAAGAAGAATCCCAACGTTGTTGATCAACTTAGTTTCTTGGAATATAAGGGTTTTTTATGCATCTGAATCTAGTAGGTCATGACTGAATACACTCCAAGTCACTCTCTCTCTCTCTCTCTCTCTCTCTCTCTCTATGTATGTATGTATATTTATGTGTGTGTGTGTGTGTGTGTGTGTGTGTATGTAAATATACATGTATGTATATGTATATGTATATGTGTGTGTCTGTATGTATTACACTTGTGCTAATATTCCATTTTCCTCCTAGTGCCAATGTCATAATCATATAAAAAAACAAATAAAATCAAGGGGCAATCTCGTAGATGATTGAGAATCGTAAAACGTGCAGTGCCATGTACAAGACTATACTTTAAAAGGTAGTCAAAAGGGGGAAGGCAATATACAGAAAGCATCATGCACATAGAAATGGGCAAGCAGGAAGAGATTGGACGGCACATGTGCTCGCCATCTTAATGCAGTACCTGATTAACAAATGGCTTCTTGTTATTTGGTGTATTGACTACTGAATATTTTATTTTATTAATATTTATATCTCAAGTAATTATGTAAACTCTAAATTCAAGATTATATAAATCTTCACAATTATCTTATTAACAACCACAGGATTGAAACCTAAGAATTTCTTAATCGCATAATCAAGAGATATAATATTGCTAGCGCATAGAGGGATGATATTTAACATCGTTGCATTATTGAGCTCTCTTTTGCGAGATGTTGGGCCATTTAAATATCGCAATGAAATAACAAGAACATCGGCAAAAGTAGGAGTTAATCCTGATATTACCGAACATGCCATTGAATACAGGATGGAATCTAATAGTAGAAGGGCTGTTTTTTTTTTGCAAAAATTTTCATCGTTTTCCTCCTCTTCTCTGCCCAGATGCCTTTCCAAGTGAAATATATAACAAACAGCATGTTATTATTTTAAAAAATAAATATATTTTCAATGGAAAAATACAGACTAATCAATACAAAAACGAGGCTACCTGGCAAAATGGAGTGGAAAAAAAATAATTGGGCTTCTACCAAGACATTCTTCTTCTTCTTCCACAGACTCATGGGCTTACCAGTTTCATGGATCGGTATAATTTGCTATTGAAAAAAAAAAGGCAAATTAGGATTGTAATTTACTATACTGGTTGAAGTTGTGTGAATTTTTTTTATTTAATAATATATATTTTTATTTTTTAAAAAATATTTTTGATAAGTATATAAAAATAATTTAAAAAAAAATTAAACTCAAAGTAATAAATAATTTTTTTATTTTTCTCAAAAATATTTTTAAAATACCTCTTAATTCCCCGCAAAAGCTGTTTAATGGCAGTTTGTTTTAACTTTTGACCCCAGAATTATTGAGGTTGCCGAGTCTATGATCAAATAAATTACTAAATTGCCATTTTAAATGATAAACAATATAATCTCTGTTTAATTTCATCGTTCAATCTTGATGATTGACCGAAACCCTCCTTTTATTTTTTAATATTTTAAATTGAAAATCTTCGCAAATAGCAATGAAAGCTCAATTTTTAAAATTAAATTCAAGTTTTTCAGGCTGTAAATTACTTTTTTTTTTCATTTTAAGAAATTTTAAAATTAAATAAGTTGGAAAGCTTGTAAATTATTGGGTTGGAGTCTTAAGAAAGCTATATGAATATTATCTAGATAATATTAGCGCGGTTATCAGAATGTTTGTTCTTGTGGTTTTCAAACTTAATTTGCTGTGAGTTTTGTTAAGTAGTATTCGATCATATAAATATTTCGGAAACAATACTAAAACAAATTTATATAATTTCTATAAGATCCAATTTATATCCCAATATATATATATATATATATATATATATATATATATATATATATATATATATATATATATATATATTTTAAAAAAATGATTTTTTTTTTTTGGAACATCATAGGGAAAAGATTGAGAAATTGCAGTGGCATCTATGAAAAAATAAAATATAATCACCAAAAAAATCCAATTTTTTAGATGACTTTTGGCTCTTTGATTTTATGATAAAATTAAATGAAGTCACGGGCGGTACAGATTTTAAATGTGACACGAAATCAACACTTGAAGTCTTCAAGAGCAAAGTTGCCATTAAACCCTGCAAAATCTCACTCCCTGCTTCACATTGCACCCAGGAAATGAAGTTGGAAAGTGTTCTCCCGACGGGGACCTTCCGTTAGAGCGCCTACAAGCTGTTGCCACACGTGGTGTTTCCGGTGAAACATGAGGGGAAGAACCTTGGCAAACTGCCAGGAAAGATGGGCTTTTCTGTTTCAAAGCCAGCGAATTGAATTGGACACGAGCAGCAGCTGCTGCTGGCAGGTGCATATGTAGGTCCTTCCACCAGCCACCAGGCCGGAGATTGCAAGGTGGAGGGCCACTGGCAGTGGGTGCCTCATGGAACCGAACATTTGGCGCTGAAGGCAATTTAACTGTTTACTTTACTCAGCCACCTCTCCTCTTATGTTATGGCAACAATATTTTTTATAGTGATTTAATGATAAAAGATTGAAATTAAAAGAATTTTTTTATATAATTTCATGTTCGAGTTATATAATTAATAATATAATTATTACTAAAAATTTATATAATTATTAATTTTAAAATTCATGAAATTAATCAGAACATATCCATCAACGTTGAGTGGACAGCCATTAATAGAAAAAACAATATCACTCCTCGTATTCGAATGTTCTCCAAGCCACCTTTTCTTCTGAAAAAGATCCATTAGGGCAACTGCAGCGGATAAGGCAAATGCAAAGGCAAAATTAAAATAATGTATTTTTTAGCTTTTTTTTTTTACTGTATCTACTATAACGGAAGAGCTATTTTCATAGCCAAAAATGACTTTCTTATCTTCGAAAGCTATTTCTAGCACTTCAAACCAAAAAGCTAAAATATAAAATAAATAAAAATATTCATTGTTTTCTTCTCCCTTGCATTTGAGGCTCCTCTTTGTGTTGATGGGAGGCGAAGCAGGGAAAGTGGGGGGGGGGGCAACGCAAGCAAAGGGTTGAGCTTTTATACCAGTAATAATGAAAGGAGGGTAGTAGGGTTTGTGGGTTTTTATAATAATAATAATAATAAAGAAGGGATTATAAGGGGGTTATAATAATAATAATAATAATAATAATAATAATAATAGAGTAGGGTTTTTACGGGGATTTTTATAAATCGATTAAATTTTAAATTTTAAATATCACATATCTTTTAATTATATTTAAATTTATTTTTTTAATTTAAATATAATTAAAATAATAATAATTTTATTGTTGAAGGGTTTTTCAAAAGCAATTATTTAATTATATAACTTACTCTAATTAATTGTATTATTAAACTACATACAAAATAATTGCACTATATTAAAATAATATATATAAAAAATAGCTCTCCAAAATGACTTTTACCATTAAAGCACACATCAATAAAAAAAGCTATATATACACTATTTAAAAAACTATTTTAAAGATTTGACTTTTTAGAATGGCTCTTGCCATTCCATGGCACTATCTACTGAATAGTTGTCTTCGGAAAAAGGTTGCTAGTAAAATATTGGCGACTAGCTCAGAAAGAAAAGAAAAAAACAGCTCAGAGAACTTTTGCTAGGCGATATAGAAAGAGAGTAAGGACATTCTTGGCCAAATAAGCTGTGATCATGTCATCTAACACGTGAAAAGAACTCTTCGATCGATTCCATTTGCAATCTTGTATATGTAAAGGTGTACAGGCACAAACATCTCCATCGATCGGTAGCCAAACAGCTTCCCATTTTGAGAGAGATTAGAGGGAGATTCCGACATTTTTTTTAATCTATATTTGTATTTACATATTTGAATGCCAGAAAACAAATAAAACCCTCCTGCATTTCAGAGAATCTCTTGTCCAAATTCAATCACACACCATATAGTTCCGTGTCACCTCTGTTCACAGGGGCAGTACATTTCTTGCTGCAACGCCCCAATCACAGTCTAATTTGCAGCTATAACTATAATTCTTGAAAACAGAGTGATAATTTTCCTTCTTGTGAGGTATTTACTATATAGTGTATAATTTCGTGACACCATGGAGTAATAATTATAAACATTTTTTTATGCTAATTATACTTATGACATGACAGCCAGTTCTAGCTAGACAGGTGATATTAAAGTCTTGTTATCAGAGTTGTCTGTTCGGTTCTTTTAGTTCATGAGATATTTGAATAGAAGGACACGAGAACTGAAAGAAAGAGAAACATTAAAAAAGGGGACAAAAAGAACTATATTATTATTTTGAGAATGAAAAATAACTATATTAATTTATTAGCTATAGAAAGTTGCTGGGAGCTATGCTTGGCAGCCGAATCCACCTGGCGCACATGCAAGAGCCTTAGGGATTGTGATGGAAGTTTTGATTCTTCTATTTCTTTCCTTCGAAGGATATTCTTGTAAGAATAACGGTAATTTTATTGAAAGATTCTTCTCAAAGTTATTTTTCGTAAGTTTTAATCCTTGTACGTAAGGATATATTTAATTTAATTTTTAAAATATACAATATGATAATAAAAGATTTATGATATACACAATAAATTTTAAATTTGAATAAAAATGTATTCTCATAATCAAGGTTCTACTTACTTATCTTAATTTATAAAATATATTTTATAGGAAAAGAAAATTCCTCAAATAAAAAAGATTTTGTAGTTGGAGTGATGTTTAAATAAGTATAATGTATTCTATTTTTTTGCTTTCAAAAAGAAGAGAATAAAAAATTATAAAACCTCGGAAAAGCTTTAAATATATTGAAAATTATCTAAATTTTCAGCTTTTGTGTTTATAAATCTGAGACCTGCTTAGATCCCACGATTAACTTTTGATTGCTAATTAATGGCTTTGAATAAACCTTTGATCGAACCCCCAACAGAAAATGGAATAAACTCAAAGTTATCAGTATCCTTCTTGTGTAGATTAATAATATCCTCCTTGTAGAAGGTATCTGAGGACGAACACTTCTAAGCATGGGAGAAGCTAGAGAACTGAAACATAGAAAGTGTCAAGGCATCATCGATATCAACAAAATCATCTTCGGATGTCAGGTACAAGACGAATTTGTCGCTTCTTTTCTTTAATCTTTGATGTCGGGAAAGCTTATGTAATATGGTAGGATGCTTGAAAGTTTTTGGCACAGTAAAATAAGTAGGATATTATTATATGCACTTGAATCTTGATTTTTCAAGCAATTTCTCAATAGAATTCTTTTGTATGTACTACTGTCGGAGAGGTAGATACAAGTTGGAAATTTAGCATGAAGATCTTAAACTGGTCTAAGAGCCCGTTTATCAGGTTCATGTTCAATTTGGTAGAACTCATTCAGAAAGAGGGCGGAAATCTCGCATCTTTACACGCATTGTTTAACTTCAAATATCTCATGTAATAATTGAACTGTTTAGCATGTGGTATCTTAATGTTCTCGTTGTTAACGATGTGCATTTGTCCCGCCTAACCCTTTTTTTTATAAAATCTAACACCACAACTTGAGAGTTTTTTTCAGGAAATTCGGCAAAACTCGAGATTTTAGCTAGATAGGTGGAGATAGATAGATAGATAGAGAGAGAGAGAGAGAGAGAGAGAGAGAGAAGGGGAGGGAGGGGCATTTGACTAAATCTTCACCTAGCATTAACACTGCGGTAACAACTGTTGCAAGTCATGGTATGCAATTCAATGGCTATTCCTTCCTCTCCAGCAGCTGTAGCACAAAAAGACAGGTTCAAAGAACACAATGGCCTTTACCGTTCAAATTCTGGCAAACATTTCTGCAACCGAGCCACCATGCAGAGATCCTGTTCAGATAACCACCTCTGTTATTCAATTAACTACATCCGTGCTGCATCATCACAACCAAAGCTTAAAAGCAGCCGTTCGGTTGGTATCTTCCCATTTCAGATTTCTAGCTCCATAATCCCAGCATCACTTCGATCAATTCTGTTTGACCCTGAGACAAGCAAAGACATGAATTTTGCCAAGGATGGAGTTGACGGTTCATTAAAGAAAGATGATAATATAGTGGACAGTTCAGATGAGGGCAGTGCTAGCAATGAACTTGGAGAGGTGAAGAGAGCAAATTGGGTGGAGCGGATTTACGAGATCAGAAAGCATTGGAGCAGGCAGCAGACAGAGGACATGTATGGAGAAGAGATATCTGATGCCAACAAAAATGGCGATGGTAATTGTGAAGATGGCTGCATGGTAGACTATAATTCAGACGAGGAAGGAGGAGAAATCAAATATAATCGAGAAACATTTTTAAGATTTTTGGCTCCGGTTGGATGGTCTGATACCAAGCTACTCTCGAAGCTGGCTTTCTTGTGCAATATGGCTTATGTTATACCAGAGATTAAGGTACGCTATCCCTGTCCCTCGCAACAATTACTCGGCCCGTCCGTCGAGGATCTGGATCATCTAAACTTCACTGCTTGGCTAACTCTATGGTACTAGCGATGTATTGATTAAGAAATAAGAAATTTGGTTTTGGATTTCAAATATAATGATGAAAATTAATATTTTAACTCAAGAAAATTATCACTGATCCATCATGTCATTCAAAGCAAGGTAATCAGTAATCTACTTCATCAATCATCAGCCCAGATGTGTAATGCATCTAGCACAAGTAATTTATCCATTGATATGCAGGCCATGGATTTGAAGAGATATTACGGCCTACACTTCATCACATCTTCTTTAGAAAAGAAAGCGGAGGCTGCTGCTGCAGTGAAAGAGAAGCTTGATCATGACGCGACTCACGTCGCTGCAGCTACCCTTGTAGCTGCCAAATCCAACTCAGGGAACACGGAGGAACCTGAGCAGAAGCACCCCATCCGCTCATCTCTTGCTTATGGGATTGCTGCCTCGGCTGCATCTTATGTCCAGTCCCGTGCACAATGCCTTCTTTCTCATGGCATTCAACCTCAGCAGGAAGGTGACTGTACTTATTCAAGCACTACAGGAAACCAGCCAGTCGAGGACAGAGACCAGCCCGTTGAAGACGGTGAAAGACCACGGCGAGTATATAAATCAGAGGTGGCTGCTTATGTTGCAGCATCAACTATGACAGCAATGGTTGCAGCCGGGGAGAAGGAAAAAGAGGAGGCAGCAAGGGACCTTCAGTCACTCCACTCAGCACCCTGTGAATGGTTTATTTGTGATGATGTAAGCACATATACACGCTGCTTTGTGATTCAGGTAAATGATTCCTTCGTCATTCATTACATTTTGCATGTTTTGGAACATCGTCCTAATATCGTGTTAGTCTCCACATCAGATATGATATTCTATTTCTACAAGATAAAGAAATCTGAAAAGTGTTGAACTTGTTTTCGTGTTTCCAAATTGCAGGGATCCGACTCCCTTGCATCTTGGCAGGCAAACCTCTTATTTGAGCCCACTAAATTTGAGGCAAGTATTGACTACAAACTCTTCACAACTCACAAAAGTCCCTGTGTTGAGAAACACCATATTGGATGAGGTGAAAATACCATCGATTAAATTCTGTGTTTGACAGGGTACAGATGTGCTTGTTCACAGAGGAATTTATGAAGCGGCAAAGGGAATATATGAGCAGTTCATACCAGAAATAATGGAACATTTGAACAAACATGGGGAGCGTGCTAAGCTTCAATTTACTGGCCATTCTCTTGGAGGTAGCCTCTCCCTTTTAGTCCACTTGATGCTCCTAACCAGGAAGATCGTCAAGTCCTCTGCTCTTAGGCCAGTGGTCACTTTTGGCTCACCATTTGTGTTCTGTGGAGGCCAAAAGATCCTAGATTATTTGGGGTTAGATGACAACCATGTACATTGTGTAATGATGCATAGAGATATTGTCCCAAGAGCTTTCTCCTGCAACTACCCTAACCATGTGACACTAATCCTCAGGCGATTAAATGGCTCCTTCCAGTCACACCCTTGTCTAAATAAAAATGTAAGTACCGGTTTGATCAATCTTATCTTTCCATTCACAAACCATCTATTTGTTACTCGCTCAGACTTGAATTGTCCAAGGAGTTGGACTATCAACTTCATGGCATCCGTATCATGGACAATCAAAATTTCTCATTCACTTTCACCTGTCTTGTGCAGAAATTCTTGTACTCTCCACTTGGGAAATTATTCATACTCCAACCTGATGAGAAGTCATCGCCTCCGCACCCTTTACTCCCTCCAGGAAGTGCACTGTATACTTTTGATAAAACCCAACACGGGTTCTCTGCAAGTGCCATGAAGGCATTCCTGAACTGTCCCCACCCACTAGAAACTCTTAGCGATCCCACGGCTTACGGTTCGGAAGGTACAATTTTAAGAGACCATGACTCTGGCAACTACCTAAAGGCAGTGAACAAGGTTCTAAGGAAAAATTCAAAACTGATTGGTTGGAAAGTACAAGAATGGGGGAATCAAATGTGGCCACTGCTTGCCTCGCCATCTCCACACTTATGGAACCACGAAAACACTTTGGAAAGAAGCATGTTAGGGACCAAGAAGGCCATGACTGGTGTGTAAATAAATTTTGCAGGGTTCTCCCCTGGTTAGATATACATGAGATAATTAATATATATTGACAGCCAATAAGCTCTTGTATATGTAGTTATCATTCATCATCATTGACTAACAACTTAATGAAATCCAATATTTCTTGTATACTGCAAAATCTATATGCACTTTCTTTTTTCTGTTCTTCACAAATTTGACTTGTCAGGCTCAGCTCACAGCTATTAGTTCAGATTTATATTCTAAGCTGCATTGAGTACAAATCAAATGACCAATGACTCAATGGTTACCATCAAAGACAATCTAATTTGTTCAAAGAAGTTGCTGAACAAAGCTTGGGCAACTAGATGCAAATTCAACATCTAAATCTGCAAATAGGGCAACTCTAATGTCGTCAGTGTGGCTACTACCAAGTATCAAGTGCAATAGAATAGAAAACTTATAAAAGCTTGAAACTCCTGAACAATACACTCGAAACAAGCAATCTAGTATATTAATTCCAAATATGTCTAAGTGAATTAGATTGTTTTCTGAAAGATAGTGAAGATAGACACACATGGTTTTGAGGAACTACTAAAATATTATATTGTTTTCAGAAAGATTGGGCAGATAGCTCAGAAGACACAAATAGTTGAGGAACTACAAAAAAAAAATTCCTCAGATAATTTACCTAAGAAAAGAAGGGCATGATAATGGCCACTTCCTACACAGTATAGAGAACACGTCCATGACTACATCATTACAGAGGAAAGAGATGAAACTATCGTTTACCAGCTTCAGCCATCCTTTTGCGTATTTCTTGAGCTGCATTGAAGATGCCAAGAGTTGGTTCATTGCACACAAAACACTTCTTGTTCTTCGCATGATGCTGTAAAGCAGAAAAGGGGGTGGGTGTAAATAAGTTTAAAATCCGACAACTTCGGTCATTTCAAAACATAATTCAGAAAGCCAAAACACAAAAAATACGATAGCTAAAGTGCAACACATAGGTGCAAAAGGGGCTACCTTCAAAGCGCAATGCTCACAGAAGTAATGTTTGCATTTAGTCACAACAGGATCCACAAAATGCTCCCTACAAATGAAACAAGCAAATGGCAACTCATCTTCATCATCATCATCATGCCCTAAACCCCCTCCCTCCTCGTCATCCATTCCCAAAGCCAAATTTCTCTTCCTTGCCTTTTCTGCTTCCTCCCATTCTTTCTCCATCTGCCAACCAGACTTGTAATCCCCTCTATCATGCATAAACTTGCATGAATCTCCATACCCACAGTAACCAGTTTCTTTATAATCCTTACATATATCTGGCTGATAATCAAACCTTGCTGACACTCTTATGTGAGCAGAAGCCCTAAGAGGCCCATGTGATCCACCAGCTTTCTCACTTGAAATCGTTTGCTCTCTTCGAAACCCAGCTTTATGATCAGTATACCCATGAATCCCCTTGTACAACTTTTCATCACCAGAACTCGTTTTTTTACCCTTCAAAGCATCATCAGCTTGCTTCAGAGCTCTCTCACGAATGGCCCGAGCATCCTTTGAAAACTCAGTCTCAGTTTCTAGAGTTGCAGTCGCTCTACTATCATGCTGAACTTGAATTTCCTTGGAAGACTCGAATTGAAAAACCAACCTTTCAGGTTCTGCATTCGATTCAGATGACTTCTTCGATGGTCCAGTAGAAAAGTAGAGCTTATTGTCAGCTTTCGGGTTTTTTTTCTGACTGTGTAACAGAGAAGTTTCGGTTCTTGAATCCTCATCCTCATCCTCATCCTCATCAATCATTCTCTTTCTGATATTCTTGTTCTTCATCGGTTTTCTAAAAAAATTGCACACTGCAAAGGCCAAATATATATCAATGTTTTTTTTTTACCACGACGGATAATAGATGACGTCAAAAAAAGCATACAAGGAGATGAATTTTGACAAGGGAAAATCCATACCTGTTTCAGCCTGTTGAGGCTCGGGTTCGGTTGAATCTGCCATATCAAAAAGCAAAACGACCAAAGACCACAGCTTTCACCAGTCCAATACAGTCAACAGTTACAATTCGTCGTGTTATTTGAGAATCTGAAAATCAAATCAAAGACGAAACCCTAGGAAATCAACAAGAGAACATGCACATGCACACCCTACCCTACAATTCGATCCCAATGAAACCTAATCAGACACAGAATTTTAAGCAAATAACTTCACAAGGAAACCTGAAAAGAAAGATTTGATAAGCTACAAACCCTAAGAGCAAGCTCTCGTGCATCGAAACACCCTAATAAAGTAAGAGCAGAGAGGTATGATAAAGCAGCCACCAGGTACTTACTCAAAAGCAGAAAGAATGGCGTCGTCAAATTCTAGAAAGCTCTTCGAGTTCCGATCTATTTTTCAGGCGTAACGCAGAAATGCCGAAAGTGTTAAAGGGCGGGCGGGGGTTGTTTGTGTGTGAAGGGTTCTTTTTCGCTCGTGTTGCCGCTTCAATCCTCGCCGTGTAATTATAATTCTTGATTGATGTTATATAAACCATACGATCAGTGAGGCCGACTCGCATGAGCTACCTGCACACGTCATTAGAAAGTGGGCTGGAGTGGGCTGGTTGTACACATCTTTGAGACTCTTAACCATGGTAATTAAAAACGCGAGTTGACTCGTAAAATCGTATGATTTTGCGAGTCAACTCAGGAAAACGAGTCGACTCGTACAGAAAATTTAAAACCGGTCAAACTCGGTCAAACCTGTTTAAAATCGATTCGACTCGTAAAATCAGACCGGATCAGTCCGATTTTACGAGTTCATGTTGTTAGGGCTTCGGGGCTTTCAAGTTTCAATTTCATTTTTTCATTCTCAATTCTTCGTTCTCTACAGTTTGCTCAAAATCGTCCAAATCACCCCCAAACCCCCCAAATCTGAAATCCCCCAAATCATCAGCCTTTCACCCCCAAAATCTTCTCAGCCTCTCACCCCCAAATCCCCCAAATCATCAAATCGCTTGAATCGTCTGCTATTACAGGTTAGTTTGAGTTTTGATTTAGTGTGAGTTTTGATTTCTCTAAATTTCTGCTACTCATTATCATTACATATATTACTGATTACTGATTCATGGTTGATCTATTCATCATTAAATTGAAAATTTCAGATATTTAACTGAGAAAATCTACTCTGTGTTTGGTGTCATGAAAATAGATGCCCTCACCTATCCCAGCCCTTTATGATTGCAGTTTTATTTTATTTTTTCCGGATGCAAGTATAGTTTAATGTTCTCTTTTCAAACGAAAAGCATGCCCGTTGGAAAGACCTGCAAAAATAAAGACAACCTTTTCGTCCAGTTGAACTTGGATGAACTTCCATTCAGTTTTTGCGTCATTAACTTGTTCTCTTCCGTGCTCGGTTTATTCTCCAGTGCTCTTCCTTGGTTTGTTTTTGTGGAAGTGGTCTTTGTTTTGTGTTTTGTTGCTGGAAGTGTTGGCTTGTATTCATTTGCTTTGTGCCTATGAATTGGATTTCATTTGGTCTAATGTCATTTCGTTAGTTTGTAGTTTCTGTGGGTTTTCTGTGCTTTGCTTCTCTAGTGTTGGCACTAGTTGGCCTTTAGTTTTGTTAGTTTTTTTTCTACTTAGGTGATTTGGGAATGTTTTAGCCACTATCTTAGTGGTCTACTCTTTCTGTAATTTCTCTAAATTAATGAAATTGATCTTATTAAAAACAAATATAAATTAAATATATAAAATAACATGTGAACTTGATCATTGTTTATAGTAATTGCTAGATAAGTTATAATGTTTTTCTCATATTAAAAACGTATTCTTGCAAAGATAACATTTTTAGAAGAGTGAGAACTTGTCATTGATTAAAACAGGTTCTATTAAATGATTGTAAAATAAATCTAAAAAGAAAATCCAACATTGAAGAAGCCCATTATCATAACCCAAAACGCAACCATGACAGCCTATTCTTGCTTAAACCTTTGACAACTTCATCAAATTTTAATTTGGCATTTAAATGTGTGTTTTAGGTCTTGTTATCTGACCACTAGTATCTCGCAGTGAAATCTATGTTTTCCAAAGCTATACTATACAATTTTTATTTTGTGTAGTTATTCCATGGTCATGATGCAAATTGCTCATGTTTTCTCTGTTAGTTTTTGATCAGCATCTCGAATTGAGCACTTTAAAGCACCCGATGAACATATTTGGCATTTGCAACCTAAAACCATTGTTGAATATTGTAGTTAAGCATTGCCTTACCTATGCCTGTTTGATTAGAAAAAGCTTCTGTTTCAAATAAATCCTCCACACAGTAGAAGTTCCATGAGATGCTCAACTCATTAAAGCCATTCATCCATGTTGCCTGTTGAGAAATTAAGGACATCAGTTTGAGGATATTCTGGAGAATTTTCATCTGTTTCTCAGTAGTTGGAGTGATAGTGTACCTCTCATTGCTCATGGAAGGCTGATGGCAAAAATATCATCAAGCAAATCAATGATTTGTCACCAAATATCACATTAAAGAATAATAAATCCTAGATTAAGAGAACTTACAATGATTGTTTTGTAATGTGTTTTCAAGTTATTTTAAATCGTGTATGAACCTAAACTAATTAAGTTTTATGTTCATAATTATGCTATTTTGTATTCAGAAATATTTTATTTATGATTTTATGATTTTTCTGCTCACACAATTTTAGCTGTGATTTTACGATTTTTGTACGGACCAATTCGGGTACGATCTTACGATTTTACGATCCGAGTTTTGGAAGGCCTTTCCGTGTCGTGTCAAAATCGCGATTTTGACAACCTTGCTCTTAACACAAAATAACAAAGATGCATTTATCCATTTATAATCATGATTTTATATTTTATTAATTTGGATTTTTTTTTGCTTTCTTTCTCTCTCTCCTTCACCAAAAAAACAGATTCTATCATCCGACACCCTTCATCTATAATTTTATTTCAAGCCTTCACAATTTCTATCTCCTCTAACCAAACATCCCGTCTCGCTCTCTATCTGCAACCTCAGAAATAATAGGAAAATAAAAATCTAGTTACTGTATTGAATTTGATCCACGCCTGTGTTAGCTGCTGGATAATTTTTGGTAGATTTATGTTCTGGCAATTGAAGGAGCCAGAGCCTCCACTTGAATGTATTATTCAATTTCGGGAAAAATACTTGTTGTCTATTAATTGAAAATGCTGAGCCTAAATAGGCTAGAATTACAAGTTAAATAACTACCCACTACATAATTAACTCCCCACATCAGATAACCCCCCGTTACAATAAACTGAAATACATAAATTAAATAACAGTCCTTATACTAAGCTATATTTCATCCCGACCCCTAAAGTAAATAATAATTAATTTCTGCCCCCCTCTATAAAACAAATAAACCCTAAATTACTTTCAGACATCCTTCCTTCTCTTGCGGCACCTTCTCTCTCGGCGTGTAAAATGAACCCTTCTCTCTCGACGTGTAACAAAGCCTCTCCCTTCAGACGAACTCGTCCGCGAGTTCAGGGTGAAGCCGGCGAAGCTCATCGGCGTCGATCCACGTGGCGTCTTCCACTCCGGTTCCCTTCCATTTCACCAGTAAGTCAACCCCTGCTCTATTTCCTTTTTTCTTAAGTCTTCGTTCTAAAATCTCTTCTGGTTCGGGTGATAGTGTCCCGTCGTTCATCATCCTTGGTAGCTTAGGGTTTGGGTTAACTCGATCTCCCACTTTCTTCTTGAGTCAAGACACATGGAACACTGGGTAGATTTTTGATCCTTCGGGTAGCTCGAGTTTATAGGCCACAGTACCGATCCTCTGAATCACCTTGAAGGGTCTGAAATACCGTGGTGCCAGCTTCAAGTTCTTCCTCACCGCGACTGTCACTTGCCGGTAAGGTCTCAACCTTAAGTACACCCAGTCCCCAACTTCGAATTCTCTTTCAATTCTCTTCTTATCTGCGTAGTTCTTCATTCTAATTTGTGCTTCTCGCAGGTTTTCTTAAGCTAGGGCAAGCACATGCTCCCTGTTCCTTAACTCATCATCAACTGCTTGCACATCAGTGGTCTCGGCTTCATAAGGAAGAAGCTGTGGAGGTGGTCGTTCGTAGACAAGCTCAAGGGGGGTGTATCCAGTCGAAGCATGCTCTGAAGAGTTATATGCCCACTCGGCCATGGCCAGCCAATTGGCCCAATCTTTGGGTCGATCGCTGGTGAAGCACCTGAGGTAACCCTCAAGCCATTTGTTCATAATTTCAGTCTGTCTGTCAGTTTGAGGGTGATAGGCTGAACTCATCACTAGTTTAGTTCCACTAAGTTGAAATAATTCCTGTCAAAACCTGTTTGTAAATATTGCATCACGATCACTGACTATGCTGTGTGGCATCCCATGTAGTTTAAATACATTATCCATGAAAACTTTGGCTACTGTGGCTGCTGTGTAAGGATGAACCAAGGGTAAAAAATGGAAGTACTTGCTGAATCGATCCACCACCACTAGAATGACATTATATCCCTTAGACATAGGCAAACCTTCAATAAAGTCCATGCTAATATCCATCCATACTTGATTTGGTAGTTGTAATGGTTGCAAAAGCCCAGCAGGCTTTAAATTATCTGTCTTGTTTCTCTGGCACACTTCACACTCTTTAATAATGCGTTGAATGTCCTTCTTCATGCCATGCCAAAAGAACTCATTTTTAATGCGTGAATATGTTTTATGTGAACCAGTGTGCCCTCCTGTAGGGCTGCTGTGGAAATACTACATGATTAGCTCCTGTTGCTCCTTCATAGTCCCTAGATGAACCCTTCCTTTGTAGAACAAAAACCCCCCCTTTGAATTGGTACTTCAGTGTATCTAGTTGTCCAGAGTTGTATTTACTAATCAACTCTTTCAACTTAGAGTCTTGGCTGTAGTTTTGAGAGAGTGTGTCCCACCATTGAACTTTCACCAAGCTTATGGCTTGTGCTTCCCCTTGAAAAGTCTCTAGATTTGAGGCTGCATTTTCTTCTTATCCTGGCATCCGAGACAAGGCATCTGCTGCCTTGTTTTCTTTGCTGCTCCTGTACTCCACACTCATGTCAAACCCCAATAACTTGGTTATCCACCTTTGCTGGAATAGGGTTCCCACCTTTTGCTCCAAAAGGTGCTTCAATGCTTGTTGGTCAGTTCTGACCACAAATTGATGTCCCAGCAAGTAGTGTCTTCATTTTTGTATAGCCAATACAAATGTCAAGAACTCCTTTTCATAAGTAGACAGCAGTAGGTTCTTCCCCTTTAAGGCTTGACTTAGATAAGCAATGGGCCTTCCTTCTTGCATTAGAACAACCCCTAAGCCATACTTCGAAGCATCACATTCTACCACAAAGATTTTTGAAAAGTCTAGTGTAGCAAGGACTGGTGGTGTCACCATGGCTGCCTTTAGGGCAATGAAAGCCTTGTCAGCCTCTTCATTCCACTGAAATGCATTCTTCTTGAGTAGAGCAGTGAGGGGTGCTGCAATGCTGCCATACCCTTTGACAAACCTGCGGTAATATCCTGTTAAACCCAAAAATCCTTTTAAGGATTTTAGATTTTTAGGTTCAGGCCAGTTCATCATTGCTGCTATTTTTGTTGGATCTGCTTTGACTCCTTCTCCTGAAATGATATGCCCTAGGTACTCCACCTCTTTACACCCAAAGACACACTTGGAGAGTTTAGCATACAACTAGTTTTGAGTTAACACCTCTAGGACAGCCCCTAGATGTTTACCATGCTCCTCCATAGTTTTGCTATACACCAAAATATCATCAAAGAAAACTAAAACAAATCTCCTAAGATATGGCCTAAAAACTTCATTCATCAGCCCTTGAAAGGTGGCTAGGGCATTAGTGAGCCCAAAAGGCATCACTAGGAATTCATATTGCCCTTCATGAGTACAAAAAGCAGTTTTTGGTATATCTTCAGGCTTCATTCTAATTTGATGGTAGCCTGACCTTAAATCAAGCTTAGAAAAATGTTTTGCACCATGTATTTCATCCAAGAGTTCAGTTATATTAGGGATAGGAAACTTAGCTTTGACAGTATCCTTGTTGAGTGCTCTATAATCAATGCACATCCTCCAGCTGCCATCGGCCTTCCTCACCAGCAAAACAGGTGATGAGTATGGACTTTGGCTATTTTGTATGATTCCATTCTGCAACATTTCCTTCACTAACTTCTCAATTTCTTCTTTTTGGTAATATGGATATCTGTATGGCTTGCTGCTGGTGGGCTTGGCTGCTGCATGAAGCTGAATTTGGTGGTCATGGCTTCTTCTAGGAGGTAACCCCTTTGGCTCATTGAAAACTTCTGAGAATTGATCTAGAATAAGCTGCATTTCTGGTGCTATTGTTACTGACTTGGTAGTATTTTCCATCAGCTGCAACCAAATACCCTTCCCTTCGGCCAAAGTGGTTTTGTTGAGGTTCTGCTCCTCCACTATCCTCTGTTCTGGTTTCTTCAGCCCTTGCAAGGTAAGCTTCTGTCCATTCATAGTAAATTTCATGAACAATTCAATGAAATTCCATTGAATGGTTCCCAAACTTCTTAACCAATCTACTCCCAATACCACATCACAACCCCCTAAAGTGAGTAAAAATAATTTAGCTGTAATGTTACAAGCCTGCAGTGTCAATTTTACAGCCTTGCAATGACCCAAACATGGCAGTGTTTCTCCATTAGCTACTTGTACTGACATTCTGCTACTCTCTACTGTCAATTTCTTTTTTTTAGCTACCTTGATGTCGATGAAGCTGTGAGTACTTCCAGTGTCAATGAGGACAAGGACTTGACATTTTCCAATTCTCCCTACTATTCTCATGGTCTTTGGAGATGGTGCACCAGCAATGGCGTGCAGAGATATGCCCAATAATTCAGCTTGTATATCACTAGGTATGTCTCTAGTTGATTCTGGGCTGAAACTCTCTTCTGCCCATTCTTCTTCTTCTTCAAAATCCATTCCTTCTAATAGATACAGCCTCGGTTTGTTATATTTATGGCCTGGCTGGTACCTTTTTTCACAAAAGTAGCATAAACCTTTCTCTCGCCTTTCTTGCATCTGATTAGGACTGATTCTTTTGATGGGATATGGGTTTCTTTTTGGAAAAGGTGAGTTGTTTCTTGCATGTTGAGGTGCTGGTAATCTGAGGGTTGTGTTTGTTGCTGGAAATTTGGTCATGGGGTTTATGTTGTATGGTTTGGGTTGGATTCTCAGGTTGTTTGTGTAGGATTGGTTAGGTGTTGAACTGGTTTGTAGGGATTATATTTTCGGTTGACTTCTTCTTCTTGCAGGCTAACTAGTCCGAAGGCAGCAGCTAAGGTTGTTGGCTTGAACATAGTGACAATAATCTTCAATTCATCCTTCAAACCACTCAAAAAGGTACTTATACGGAAATCTTCACTTACCCCATGTACTTTGTTGGATAGAATCTCAAAAGTTGACTGATATTCTTCCACATTTCCTGTTTGTTTCAGTTTGGTAAAAGCCCCCACTGGATCCTCAAATGCTGTTGGAACAAATCTGGTACGAAGCACCTCCAAGAATTCTTCCCAGCTAGCCACAGGGCTAGAATCCTTCAACCAATAGTACCATGTCAAGGCCTTTCCCTCCATGTGGAAAGAAGCCAATTCCATCTTCTGATTTTCTGGTGTCCCGAAATAAGAAAAGAATTATTGCGCCTTCAAAATCCATTCACTAGGATCTCCGCCATCGAATCGAGGAAATTCTAATCGAAGTGATCTTGCTTGAATGCCTCCATTAACTTCACACAAAAGGTTAGTGTTTCCCCTTGTATTGGTTGATGTCCCTTCTCCTGAATTGAGTTTTGCTGTGAGTTGGCCTAGACTTTCATAGCTGGATGCTAAGTTGTTTAATTGCTGCAGGATTCCTTCCATAAGTAGTCCATGTCTGGACTGCTCCTCTATCAACTTGGTTGTTACTTCTTGCAAATGGTGAACTGAATCAGAAAGTTGCGAAATTCGGGTGCCCTCAGCCATGTCGCAGGAACGATGGCTCTGATACCACTTGTTAGCTGCTGGATAATTTTTGGTAGATTTATGTTCTGGCAATTGAAGGAGCCAGGGCCTCCACTTGAATGTAATATTCAATTTCGGGAAAAATACTTGTTGTCTATTAATTGAAAATGCTGAGCCTAAATAGGCTAGAATTACAAGTTAAATAACTACCCACTACATAATTAACTCCCCACATCAGATAACCCCCCGTTACAATAAACTGAAATACATAAATTAAATAACAGTCCTTATACTAAGCTATATTTCATCCCGACCCCTAAAGTAAATAATAATTAATTTCTGCCCCCCTCTATAAAACAAATAAACCCTAAATTACTTTCAGACATCCTTCCTTCTCTTACGGCGCCTTCTCTCTTGGCGTGTAAAATGAACCCTTCTCTCTCGGCGTGTAACAGCCTACCTCCATCTTCTATTCAACACCTTATTTGGTCCTTTTCAATCCTGCATTTTTTTCTTTGTTTGTTTGGCCGACACTCCAATCATTATAATTATTATCAGGATTATGATCTTCATAGTTTCTGACGCTTCTTTTGATTTAATTTATTAATTTGATTTACTCATCATTGCCTAGCCTAACTGAAACTGATTTGTCGTCTCTTCACCCAAAGTTCTGGTGGAAATCACAGCAGTTTGCAATTTTTTTGTTTTACTTAAAAGGTTATATTACCTGGGTTTGTTAATTGGGAAGTTTACATTTTTGGAAACAGATTCGCCTGAAAATCAGAATTTCCTAGTCTTTTTTTAACCTCCTTCTATTTTTGTATTTTGTACCTGGTGGTGGTGGTGGTTTCATGTGTTTAAAATTTGTCATTTCTAGAAGAAAGTTGGTCTGTTGGTTAGCTAGTTGTGGAATTGAGGGGTAATTGACGAAGGAAAACGCTTGATCTTTTTTTTAGGATTGCATGAGAGAGCATGAAGAGAGGGTACAACCACCAAGTGGGCCAATACCAAATGGACTATTGCCCAAAGAAGCGGCCTCTGTGATCAGAGTGTTTGATTTGGAACGATGGTTAAAGGCCGAAGAGAGAACTACTGAGCTTATTGTCTGCATTCAGCCTAACCAGCCCTCTGAAGAGCTTCGCAATGCTGTTGCACATTACGTGCAGCGACTTATTTTAAAGTGTTTTCCTTGCCAGGTGCATTGCCTATTTGTCTTGTGATGAAATCTATGTGTTGCTTACACTTATGGGGTATGTCTTGATGGGTTTTTAGATTTAGATTCTATAGATATTGTTGTAGATTGTGTTGGTCCAGTGGAAAGACATGGAGTAGTGTTCTATCCTCAAGTCAGGTTTGTTGATTTGGACTTTGGAGAGGTGATTCTTTGTGTCAAATTCATAAGTTAAGGTGTTGATCAAAATTGTGTTTGTCGTAACCCAATTTTTGGGTTACTCCCCAAAATAAATAAAAAATAACAAAAATAAAATAAAAGGGGTTTGGCGTCGGTAGAAAAATCACGGTAGAAATTTTGGAAATTTTATGTGGCGAATCGAATCTCTTTTATGCCCAAAAATGAGAGAAAATACAAATTCAAGGCAAAAATTAAGTCAAAAATCATAATTATATTTTCTATAAGCCAATTTGATTTAATCATGGGCTAATTCAAAATATTATTATGTTTGAGAATTAATTTAGGGTCCAATTGAAGAATTTAATTAAGTGCAAGGACTTAATTATGCTTTAAATTTGTTAAATTAATTTTATTAAGGGCTTAATTGATAAAAAATTGAATTCTTGAATTTAATTCGGGCCTAATTGAGAAAATCAGAATTTTTGGAGACCCAATTGAATTTTTCCAAGCTAATTTGGCATAATTAGGGATTAAATTGAAGACAATTGAAAGTTTAATTATCAATTGAGGGCCAAATTGCATGAATCAGAAGTGAGGGACCAAAATGAAAAAGGCGCGCAAAGTCAAGGGTAATGTTGAAATTCGGGCAGGGGCACAATTGCACAAAATTACAAATTTAAATCCAATTGAGGGTGCAATTAAAACAATTACAAAATGAAGGACCAAAATGCATTTTGGCCCCCCCAAAGCTGCCTGCACCCGCTGCTGCCTTCATGCACGCCTGCCAACAGCCCATTGCCGACCAGCCACCACTGTGCTGACAGCCCAACCCATAAAAAAATATAAAAAATAAAAAAATAAAAAATATTTTTTTTATTTTATTTTTATCTTTATTTTCCCTACTATTTTTTTTTATTACAAAAAAAAAGGATTTTCCAAAAAAAATTTAAATGTGTTGTTTTCGTGCATACGGCCGAATTTCATTTTTTTCCAAGCATATTTTTTGTAAAAAAAAATATTGCATCTTTCTCATGTTTTAAAATAAAAATTGGATATCGTAACCGGTTTATGATTATCCATTGGAATTTGGCCAAAATATCAAAAATAATCAAAACCATTTTTGTTTTATCTATCAGGGTGTAGATTTACATTGTAAAATACATCCATAGATAAAAGAAAAAAAATAATATTTTTACTACGATGTAAATTTAAAAGTGTAAATTACATCTGTAGATTAAAAAAAAACTAAAACAAAGAGTTTCTAACTGCGGTGTAAAATTACATCGTAAATTACACCCGCATATAAAAATTTTTTTGTTTTATGCAGTGTAAAAAATTTTTAACTTAGAAAAAACAATCAAATGACAATGCAGTTTGCCTTAGGTAGGGTGCACTGGGGGTGATGCGTCTTCTCTTTGCACAACAAGTCCTCTTATCCAGACTCACGCAGACCATTAGGTTCTTAGTGACCTTAACATTAGGTGGCGACTCCCTCATAATTATAGTCGTATATTTTACGGCTATAAAACAAACACCCTATTTTCACCGCGCGCTATTTGACGGGGCACAAAGAACGTAGAAAAATCGCCTTCACGATAGTGTTCATGAAAAGACAATTGAAAGATGAGATTGTACGTGTTGATCAGCAACTTTATGCATGTAATAACATTTTGTGGATAAGAAGTTGAAGACAGTAAAGGACCATTTTTTGTTTTTTTATCACAAACTCAGGGGAATTTATGCATGTAATAACATTTTGTGGATAAGAAGTTGAAGACAGTAAAGGACCATTTTTTGTTTTTTTATCACAAACTCAGGGGAATGGGCGTGTCTTAATTAGAAATAAATATGTATAGACCTAAGTTTAAGTCCAAAGACGCTGACAACTATGAATGATGCAGACTGGCGTTCTGGTAGTTCTTGAGTTTTTTCTTAGTGAGTGATTTGGATTCATAATCTTAATTTTTCCATTGCTGCAAAAAGTCTGCATCGCAAGTTTTTCATATAATTATTCACACGTGATTGTTATGCTGCAGGTATTCCCCTTTGGGTCTGTACCACTTAAGACTTATTTACCTGATGGGGATATTGACTTAACAGCCTTCAGTAAGAATCCAAATTTGAAAGACACTTGGGCTCATCAAGTTCGTGATAAGTTGGAGAATGAGGAGAAGAATGAAAATGCTGAATTCCGAGTGAAGGAGGTTCAGTACATTCAAGCTGCGGCAGGTCCCTTATAAATTCTTATTTTTGTACGTTCTGTTTATTCATCTTTTGTTCTCTCCGTTTCTTCTATATTAAGCTTGCTTATTTGGCTGAGGTTGTGTTTATTTGTGTTTTGCTTGAATATATCTAGTTAGTGATGTTGACTTCATAATTTTTGAAGCAGTGTTGGTCGATCTACACTTTTACTTGCTTTACAGAGGGGACGTGTAATGTTTGTGGAATATTTCAAGGTTATGTGGTTTGTTTGACAAGTGGGTTGTTTGCTAGACATATGCATTCTGTCTTACCTTTAGTTTCGAGGCAATGGTATAAACTGGGCCACGCTTTTCAACACATTTTTAATTTTTTTGCTGAGTGGATTTATTTATATTCATATTCAAATTTCTACATATATTTTTTTTATCATTTTTATATTTGTTTATTGAAGAAGATGGTTTTCCTGCTGGAATCCTTGTCTAGTAGTTGTACCGTTAAAATTTCGATGAAAGATTCTCAATACCCTGTGTTTTATAAAGCAATTCTTGATGATATATTTAACTTTCTGTTTTTTGGTTTGAATACATATATACAGGTGAAGATAATAAAGTGTCTTGTGGAAAACATTGTGGTGGATATTTCACTTAACCAACTTGGTGGACTGTGCACCCTTTGTTTCCTTGAAGAGGTTAGTGCTCTACCCTGGAAATTGTCTTCTCTTGTCCAAATCTTTGATCCTTTTCCGGACACTTCTGCTTTCCCAAATTATTAATCTGTTATTGGAAAATCACTAATCCTGTCATGCCCTATTCATTAAGCAACCTCGAGTTTGTGAAAAGTAAACAAAAAAGAGTCAGAAAGTGAAGGTGCGGCATAACATACTGTACAACCATGATATCTGCATTCCTCAAGGAACTGAAAAGTAAAACATGGAATTTAATCATCGGATGGGGGTGATTGCATTTTTCTCTTGGTTATTGTAAACCAGGATGCTCTTTTCTAAATCCCCCCCTGATTAGTATCTTTACTCTGTAGGTTGATAATTTGATAAATCAAAACCACCTATTCAAGTGTAGCATCGTACTGATAAAGGCCTGGTGTTACTATGAGAGCCGTATACTGGGTGCTCACCATGGATTGATCTCCACTTATGCTTTGGAGACCCTGGTTCTATATATATTTCATGTTTTCAACAATTCCTTTGCGGGTCCTCTTGAGGTGGCTTTTGGTATTTGGTCTCACTGTCTTGCTGCACTCCTCTCTTTTCTTTATCTAATTCTTTCTATATATGCACGTCCAGGTTCTTTATTGTTTTCTTGAGTTCTTCAGTAAGTTTGACTGGAATAATTTCTGTGTTAGCCTCTGGGGTCCTGTACCTATTAGTTCACTTCCAGATGCAACAGGTATGCATAATTGCCTGAAAGCTCGTTTTCTTTCTTCTGATTAAGTGACCTTTAGTTTTGTAAATATTTGTCAATCTACTGGTATGAACTGTTTTGATGAAATGTTATGCAGCGGAACCTCCTCTAAAGGATGGTGGAGAGTTACTACTGAGCAAATCATTTCTTGAAGCTTGTAGTGCAGTATACGCTGTTTTACCTGCTGGACAAGATAATCAAGGGCGACCCTTTGTGTCCAAACACTTCAATGTTATTGATCCTTTGCGTATAAACAACAACCTGGGACGCAGTGTCAGTAAAGGTATACAAGTAAAACTTTGCTATGCTGTTTTCCATCAAGTTAAATGTCATTTGGACAACTCTCCTTTTTTTGTTTCGAGCTGTGGATATGTTTTAATAACTCTCCTTTCCCCTATTGAATTGTGGATATGTTTTACTGTGCATCTGCATCAAAATGCACTTTTTTCTCCTTTTTTTTTATTGCATTCTTCTTAATGATAAATTATAGATAGCCATGAGAATCAGGACTCGTCATTTTGTCTTTGCTTTGCTGGCCTTATAATATCCTTTGAAGTATGATCCAGCTGTAATGCTTCCTTATTGATTGATCTATATAGTACAAGCTAACATTACCTATTGTATTATTTTCTCTATATTCATGTTTCTGCTGACAGTGGCTTGCAAATTTGCATGTAATTATGTAACTATGAGACATTGCAGAGGTTTGTACAATTGTTTGGCAATTTCCTCATGAAAGTATTTATACGATGGTTTAAAGTGATGATTTGAAGCAAAACTGGATAGAAAAAGGATTGATATAGAAAGGTACCGAAATTAAAAATGGGCAGAGGATGTTTTCTATATATTTATTTTTATATGTTCCTTGCAAAAAAATTAACATATGTAACCATGTAACTTTTATGCCACTCTCCTTTAGGGTTTCAAATATATCCTAGTTCTTTTTATTTAAAAAAATGGGGCAAAGGGTTCTTTGTGTAAATATATATTTTTAGTCTTGATATGTATTTGTGCTCCTTTATTTGCTTTACCTATATACATGTATATATTTGTGGAAAATTTAATGCAGGTTAAGTGGTGTGGTTGGTGGGAATGGTTGCAAAATGTCAAGTGAGTTTAGAGAATGTACATAACAAAGGAAAAAGTTAACACACGTGTGTATCCTTAAATTTTATGTGCACACATGGACATTTATGTCCTCGGACACAATAGTATTTGATTGAAATGTAGACATGTAGATCAATGTTTTATACTTCTTACTGATCTGTTAGTGTTTAACTTTTATCATGTAACATGACTCAATTTCCAGGTAACTTCTTTAGGATACGTAGTGCATTTGCATTTGGAGCTAAAAGGCTAGCTAGGTTACTTGATTGCCCCACAGAAGACCTATGTTTTGAAGTAAACCAGTTCTTTCTGAACACCTGGGAGAGACATGGTAGTGGCCATCGTCCTGATGCACCAAGGAATTGTTTGTCACAGTTGAGATTGTCAAATCATTATCACTTGCATGAGCCCGAGAATCTCAAGAAGAATTCAAGCAGCAAACCTTCTGGTCATGAAGCTGAAGTCAATGTGGCTCAAGGCGTTCATAGTGTTCCTTCCCAGCATGATAATCATCATAATTATTCCTTAGAAAGCACTTGCAAAGGTAGTCAAGTTCCAACAGTTTCTCATACTCAAAGCCAAAAGACTTACGCTAACACAAGCAGCACGAGGACTACCTCTGATCAGAGTAGAGTGGAATCTACTTCCAATCATAACATGCATATTGATAGAAGTCAGAAAAATGCAAAGCCTGACAACTTTATCACTGACTTTCAGGGAAGGTATCTTTTTGCAAGGACATGCTCTAGTCCTGAGCTTGCTGAGACATATGGTGAAATTTCTTCTCAAAGAAGGCATAACAAAGTCCAAGAAAGTGGAAAAGGCCAAGCCTCATCTTCTTGGCTGGATCATAGTAGGTGGGAAAACCTGGAATCTGATAATTCATCAAATCATGGTATTAGCTCAACTGATGATGCTTCATCTGTTAGGCATGCCATTTCTTGTCAAAGCCTCGATCCTGCTACTGCTTCAAATAGGTACTCCAATGATTTGGGCTTGGGTGCCATGGCCCATGGGTGAAGAATTTATTTCTGTCCTGGGGACACCGGGGTTGCAGCAGCAAGAGCAAGATCTAGTGAATGTGATGGCTTCTTCTACTGGCTTGGGTTTAAATGGACAGGTTCACGTTGCAATGAATATGGCACCCGGTCATGTATCTCTTTCAATCCCACCTTCTGTTCTAGCTTCATTGGGATATGGTCAGAGTAATATGGGTGTAATGGTGCCCACAAATATTCCTTTTATAGAGACTCTTTGGGGTTCAAATATGCAATTTCCTCAAGGTTTGGTTTCTTCACCGATAACCCATTATTTTCCTGGCATTGAATTGGCTTCAAACCAAGAAGATTCAACTGAACCTGGCAGTGAGGATTTTGCTCCCATGGAAATCAATGTTAGGGAGACTGATCATGATTTCTGGTACAAGCAGGAGAGGGGCTCCACTAATGGGTCTGATCTTGATAATGCAAGCTTTGAGATGCATAAATCAGATGATCTGCAGCCTAGTTCATCTAGCTATAATTTTGTTTCATCATCTCGAAGAGGTGGTTCTAGCAACTCTTTGAGAGTTAACCAGAAGTTCACCAGAGAAACCCGAGGATCAGTTAGGGAAGAACCTACAGATGCTTTAACATATCAAGAAAACAGAGGTACTGAAGAATACTTAGATGATAGAAGTGCAAGTTCAAGGTCCTTTCCTACTGGGAGAAGTAAAACCTCATCCGAGAATTTGTGGGAGGGATCATCTGCTAAAGTGTCAAAGCCTGTTAAGGAAAGGAGAGATAGGAAAATGGCTTCTTCTGCTTTGTGGTCTTCTGTTTATGGAAACGGTGAGAATGCCTCTGAACACTCTTCCAATCAGACAGATGATGACAACAAAGAATGGAATACACTATCAACAATGGGCCCTGAGCCTGAAAAAAGCGTGGGATCCCATTCTGAATCTGCTGCTGCTTTGCATATTTCACAGCAAAGATCTGCCAATAATTCAGGGGTTGTTCCTTTTACATATTATCCTACAGGGACACCAGCTCCATTTGTTGCAATGCCTCCATTGTACAACTTCCCAACTGAGACAGGAACTTTCGTTGCATCAACAAAACAATTTCATGGTGATGAGGGCCATGATAACAGTGACTTTGGCCAGGATTTTGAAACATCTGAGGGGCTTGATCAATCTGAGGTTATAAGTACTTCCAGTTCTTTGCGAATAGCTGCTTCTGTTACGCCTTTGGAGCACAATTCTGACATTTTTAATGGTGATTTTGCTAGCCACTGGCAAAACTTGCAGTTTGGGCGATTGTGCCAAAACACACCAAATCCTGCACCTGTGGTTTGTCCTTTGCCTGTTATGGTGCCGCCTGTATACTTACAGCACCGTTTTACATGGGATGGTCCTGGGAGACCTTTTTCAAACAACATGAATCTTTTTACTCAGCTTATGAGCTATGACCCTCGTATTGTTCCAGGTGCTCCTCTGCAGTCTGCATCTAATAGACCTGCTGGTGTATACCAACATTATATGGATGAGATGCCAAGAAATCGTGGTGGTACTGGGACGTACTTGCCAAATCCAGTACGATAGATCACTCAACCAGCTTTATCTTTTGTTTTTTCCATGCTTTGCTTTCTTTCCATGGTTTTTTTTAATCAGTAGTGCATTTGTCTTTGGAGAGAGGCAGAGATGCAATTGTCACTCAATTGACAATATTGTTTATAAAGTATGTTTGCCTGAGTCTTGCACTTCTCTTGCCCTTTTTTCCAGAACCCTAGGTCTTCATAGTTCTCCAGTTAGATAGTCTTTCCCCCGGTAAGATCCTCTCACTGTATCAACATATAATGGTTGATCAACATGTAGTTAGATAGTCTTTGCTTGGTGCATTTTAGCGGATTATCAATGTAACTGGGTACTGGTTGCATTTTGTCAAGAAATGATTTACTTTTACTCACTTAGATGTGGAAGCTTGGTTGTTGGTGATTTACATAACTTGATTGCATTGTCATATTCATTGGAATTATGCAGCATTTTTTACACTTTAAATCTATAATTTTCACGTTCAAGTTTGATTTACTGCAGAAGGTCTATGTCTGAGACCAGCATGCTACAAATATGAGAAAGGGAAATCACAACTACAATAGAAATGAGCAGCACGGTTATATGGAAAGGAACTGGAATAATAATTCTAGAGCACGAGCTGCTGGGTGGGGCAACAGTCACAGCCAAGCTGAGAAGTCAAATTCAAGGCCAGACTGATTGGCAGTCGGTGAAAGCCAAACTGAGAGGACATTGAGCTTGCATAGATATGATACATTCCCTTTGTATCAGTCTCATAATGGTCCAATCCACACAAACTCCACTCAAAGTGGTTTACCAATGTGGCATATGGTATTTATCTATTACCATCCTTGAATCCTGGTGGATTGTCATCAAATGGACCTACCATTTCATCTGTTGTCATGCTGTATCCCAGTGATCATAAAATTGGCTATGGTTCTGTGGAACATCTTGAGTTTGGGTCTCATTGGTCGGTAGGTTTCCTGGGTGTAAACAAGACCTTGTATTTAAATGAGAGGAGTCGCTCAGGTGGGGGGTTTGAGGAGCAAAGGTTTCATAGAAGCTCTGCTCAGTGGCCATCACCAGATCAGCGCTTTGCACCCCATGTCCAGAGGTAGTTACATTGTTCATCTTTAAACAAGTAATAGAAATGCAGTGTTTCTGAATAGTTGTTTACCCTAAAGGCATATTGGTATAAGATTGCAGTGTATTATAGTTATGGTACAAGAGTTGGTTGTGTGATATGGATAGCAGTCTAGTTCATATTATTAATTATTTTATGTTGATGCAAGTAACTAATTGCAGGAATTGATTTTTACACAGCTAGCTATATTTATAATTTGTTGTTAACAGGGGAGTTTGACTTTATCTGCCAAATCATTGGCCCAAGAATTAATAACTGAAGGATGAGGATTCCCGCCCCCCGCATCTCTGGACCAGGGAGAAAATGATGGTGGGAGAAGCTATAACGAGAGAACCTTCAACTGCAAGGTTTTTCAATTCTCACCTCATTGGTAAATGGTATTTCAGTTTGACCCATCTCATAATTTTCTCAAGGTCACACTTCATGTCTTGTGCTTGTTTGTGCACTTGAAATCATTTTCTAACCTGTCCTGCTTACTAGAATAACCAGATTGGCAGATAACAGAGATGCACGCTCAGTGATTAGTGCTGTTTTTTTTTAATATATATTTTAGGGTTCAACACTTTGTAACCTCTGATGTAGAAGCTCACAGGTTTAGAATCTAGAACTTTCATCATGTTCTAAAGTTGTGTCACATGATTTTTTTTCCCCACGATGTATTAGGGAAATTGATTCATAAGCTTAGTGTACCAGCTAAATTTTACTAGTGTCAAAAAGTTGACAGAGTAGCAATACCACCTCCAAAGATAGGTAAAAATGATTTTCATTGTTTTTATTGCTAAAAAAACCCTGATGCTATTAGGTTTCCGTTGTTGCTTCGAGAAAGCTTTACATTCATTTTATGGTTACTATTGGGTTTCCAGTGATGATCTATTGAGGATTTTTGTTCTTTTCAAGATTTAGTGAATATCTTGGGACTTAATTGAGAACAAAAATGTCTTGGAGACTATATTGAGAATGTAGTTGACTCATTATTTTGATACTTCCCCACCCCTTTACTCGGCTTTGCTCTCTTTTTTTCCTAACAATTTTCGTTAGTTTTGCTATGTTGAGAACTTTAGCATGATTTTCTTTATTGGGATCAATAAGCAATGTATAAAGTACTTACGGATCAGTTTGGAACCTTAGAAAATCTTATTTCTTAAATCCGAATTTTGATTTTTTATCACATTGCATTAAAATCCTTGGTTTGGACTCTGGACTGGTCAAAGCACATGACATCATGAAATATTTCTTGCCTGGCTAATCTAATTAAGATTTAAGCACTTCATGCCACTGGCAGATTCTCTGGCAAGTTTAATTACATTTATTGTCTTATGGATTTGTGATTGCTGCTTGTATGTGTATGAATATGTGTGCTCATGTTGATGATATTCTCTAACTAGCTTAGACTTCGGATCAGCTTTTAATTGTATCAGTATGAGCTAATACATGAAGCCAAAGGCTTTGGACTAACTTGTAAATTGCAAGTTACTTTTTTTTTTGGGAGATGGCGCAATTTCTTTTTTATTATTAATATGAATATATAATTTAGTTTGTGTTTACTTTAACTAATTTCATTGAACCTAAAATTAACAAAATATTTTATATTCTTGCAAAATAAGCTTAGTTACATAATATTATCAAAATTGTTTATCATTTTAAAAGTATTTTTTTAAAAGAAATATTTTTTATTTTATTATTTTCTTTGTTATAGATTAATTTTTTTAGGGTTATATCAATATAATTTAAAACAAATAAAAAAATATATTTTAATACATTTTCAAATAACAAACACTTCAAAAAACAATTACAAACCCACTCCAAAACACTCCTTTACGTACTCCTGTACTTACTTTCTTACTCTATCATTGCTAGCTCTCACACGTCCAAATCCAATGATAGTATTTATGTACCGAGTTGGCATGGCACTCGTGCTCTATAGCACGATATCAAAGAAGAGAAAAAACCATTTAATTTAATGAATAATATTTTTCCTACAAGGATCCTCGACAAGGATATTCCTAGGCAAATGATCTTGATCTCATGCAAAAAAATCCAGTTCATTAGGAGAGATCGATCTACTTCGAGCGTAAACCAGGAATATTCCTGAGACCCATCTTCCCAAGAACGAGCTTGGGAATGGCTGGGGGGGTATCAAGTCCCATGCTCCGGCTGAACTCATTAGCAAGCTCCACGAGCCTGTACTTGTCATTGCCCACTTTCTTTTGTGAATTGTAATAACCTAACCAGGCCTGGTATGCTGTCTGTTTGGAATTCATGTCTAGCTGGGACAGTGCCCTTTCCACCTGTTCAGAATGTGTTTAATAGTCAGTGTATTAGAAAAGCTTGGTTTAAAAAATTATAATTTATGTGCTTTCAATCCCATTAATGATGGGATTATTCCTTCGGAAAAGACTGTAGAAAGAACATAGTAGGCTACCTTTTTCTTCGTGTCTGGGTCTATTGAAGGCATTGGAGCTTCTGTTATTGGCAGATCCTTGACGGTAGATAAAAAGAATTCCTCCCATGGTGCCAGTAACAAAATACCTTCCCCTTCTTTACCTTTACGCCCAGTTCTACCAAGTCGATGTATATACTGTTCTCTACTAGCTGGCAACCCCACCTACATAAAAAATAAATGGAATTAAAATCCTTGCTGATAAAAAAGATGTAATTAAAATCCATGGAACCAGAAAAACGTTTGCGGCATGTAGCAGGAGATATAAGAGAATCTTAAACTTCGTGGATGCAATGGGAAAAAGTGGCTGTATGTAAGGGTCAATTTGCTCAAACTCTTACTTTTATGCCACATGCATAAAATTTCTTCAGTTTGCAGAGATCAAATGGGTATTGATGATATGGACACTACTGGAATGGAGCGAAACCTTTTCCTTTGGTTCCAGAACAAAGACTGAAGTCCAATAAGTAATGTACCTGTATAACAAGGGTAACATCTGGATAATCAACTCCACGTGCCGATACATCAGAAGTCACAAGTATGAGGCCCCTTGACTTCCGGAACTCATCGGAAACCCTGGTCCTGTAAGCCTGACCCTTTCTAGAATGAATCTCTCTAATATTCAAGTTCAATTCACCAAGGAGTCCAGCAACCAGTCCAGTCACCCTAGCAGTAGTACAAAAGACAATAACCTGCACATAGGGTGTTTACATATACTGCACGGTAGTGGTGTATACAGAAAATATCAGTTTTTTTACAGAAACAGGCATGAGGACTAAAAGCATACCTTATAATCAGGGTCATCTGCAATGTGATCTTTCAAAATAACATATAAAAGGGGAAATTGTTTGTCTAATGGAGCAATCACATGCGTCTGTCTGACCTGAAATGATCCAAAAATTAAAGAAAATGCCCTTATAAATAATTGTTATCGGATGAAACTGCAATGAAGAAGCCTACCTTGGAATGTGTGTCTTCAGTTCCCTCTTCAACTGTATTGATGAACTCATGATCTCTTTTCAAAGCAGCGTGACAGATTTGGCGAACCTTCATACGGAGCAACAACTTCAGAGTACTTATTCAAGTGACATGATGAGTTAACAAGTGTCAAGGACAGAAATAAAACCTCTTCAGGAACTGTGGCAGAAAACATGAGTGTTTGTCTTTGTTTTGGAATAGCTGCGATTATTTTCTCAATATCTTTCCGAAATCCCATGTCTAGTAATCGATCAGCTTCATCAAGTACAAGGACTTTCACACCCATTAGCCTCGTCGCAAATCCCGAAGTATTCTCAATATGATCCTTGAGTCTTCCCGGTGTAGCAACAAGAATCTGTGAATGTTAGATGTGTGAATAGATTAGCAATATGCGAAAGTTCAGTTTCTTGTGAAATTAAGCTGGAATATTACAGTTTTTTCAGCCCACGTAAAGGAAGATGACTCAACATCTAACTGATCAGCTGGAATTTGCAAGGTGATATTGAGAGATTAACTAGATGAAATTAAATTCAAATCATTATGGAACCCAGCCCTTCACAACATATCAAACAGGGAGGAGAATGACAATATTTCTGTGTTTGGCCTAGATAAATGTATTGGGAGGGGTAGCCATATAAATGAACGATAAACTTGCCTGGCAAGGGTTTGCTTGCAGACTTCTTTGCTCTAAAGCAATTCTCACCCCTCCTATCACAACTTGAACACCAATTGATGGGTGATATTTCAAAAGTGTATTTGCTTCCGTGGCAGCTTGGGTTGCCAGCTCCCTTGTCGGGCAAATGACAAGAACAATAATCGGGGGACGTTTTTGGTCACGATCAAGAGGAGGAGATTTTACAACAACTTCAATTGATGGAAGCTGGAAAAAGAAAAAAAATAGTCTTAAGAAGTCTGGAAAATCTCAGGATCCCAGATTCATAAGAAAACTAAAATGCTTATATCCACTATTGCAGAAAAAATCTCTAAAGCAAAACATAGATGTAAAACCCAGAAAAATAGGCTATAAAAAAACCCTATTCCCAGTCATACACTTACCATTGTACGTGGAATTGTTGTGAAAGAAAAAGAACTAGAAATCCTCAACTTAAAAATAGGGTTTAGCAGAATGTCCTCATTTAGCTATTCAAAATAAAATATCTTACCAAAAATGCCACAGTTTTTCCAGTGCCTGTTTTAGCCTTGGCCAGAACATCCTTACCTAGAAACAAGATATGCAAGAGTTATAACGTATGGACATAGTCACAGTGGTGGCGAATTCAGGATTAACTATCATAATAGGACATTAAACCCCTTAGAAGCAAAAGGATGCGCATTGGGAGTTGAAACGAGAGAAAAGAGAAATATGAAACTTCAGAAAAAGCATCGTCACAGCCTGGGAACATTCCTTCCTTACAGAAATTAATCCGAAGTAAAAGCGAGTAAAGAATTATCTTAAAACTAATTCCTCGTTGCACCAGGCAGCTTCACAACAAACTTAGTTTAACGACAATCTAGAGTTCGGTACCACACTGGGCGACATCTGTTCTCCAACATATCAAATAGCAGCCAAGAGTAAACAAGACTAGACCATGTTTAAAAAATAAGTAAACAAACCTTTGACTATAACAGGAAGTGTTGCCGCCTGGACCACAGTCATCTTCTCATATCCAGCATCCTTGATTCCTTTTAATGACAATGGAGAAATTGAACATTGATCAAATCTGCAACCATTTTACAAAATATTGGATTAGATGATTACAAAATCCTACGATCGTTAAAAATTAATAAAAACTCCAACAGAGCCGGTATAATAAATTTCAAGACATGTGTTTTTAGCCACATCAAATTAATGACTATAAAAATCAATCCAGTCCCTGTAACGCACCTAGTCTCACTCATGAAAGAATCAGAACTCGTAGACATACTTGGCCTATCTTTCATATCAAACTCCTCCTTCAAACCAGTAGAAGACAGTACATTTTTCTCAAAAACCCCATTACCATCATCATCATCACTCTCTTCCCTATTGACCAAGCCCCCCGGATTCCGCATTAACCTCTTTCTCTCACCCTCACCACCCTCCACCTCATCATCATAATCTATAAAACCCCTCTCGCCTTTTACTCTTTTATCATCTCTCTTAAACCATAAATCCCTCTCTCCCCGTCCACTCTTCTCATTCTGTAAACCGGTAGTTCCCCTGTTCTTTCTCGGCGGACCAAACGTCGACTCGGTTCTCCTTCGAGTAGGCTCGCCAAACTCGTCTGAGTCACTCTCCCTTCTCCTCTTCGTTGAAAACCCCTCTCTACCTCCACCTCTATTGCTACCGCTATCTCTATCTCTAGCAGGGCCCCTCTTACTTCCGTAACGACGACCCATATCGGAATCTGACTCGTCTTCGCTGATGAACCGGCCACGGAACGAGCTGGTCCTCAGGTCACTAACCCAGTCACTGATTTCGGCCTCGTCTTCAACTAAACTCTTGGAAGTCCTAACCTCTCCTCTCTCTGGTTTAGAACCAGTGCGGCGGCTGAACTCGGGTCTCGACCCGGTTGGTCCAGGTCGAAATGAACGGGTGGAGAATTGCGAAGCATACCCTGGGTACTTGAACTTAAAAGGGAAGACTCGAGAGAAAATGGGGATGGACCGACGGGTATTTATGGAGAGCCCGACATTCATGAGAGGGAAACGGGTTGCAGGAGGAGATGGATTAAGGAGACGGAGTGGGGGGAGGAATTTAATGGACATAAGGATTGCCTGGATTTGCTAGTTTCCGGTTTTGGAAGCCGGAGAATAGAAGGAATAGGGTTTAAGGTTTTAATGGTTGCTGCTGTTGGGATAGGGTTTAAGGTAGTGGAAGGATAATGCCATGGTGTGATTGTGGGGTGATCTAAACGCATCGTTTGATTCGAAGGATATTTTCTTCTGTTGATTAAAGAAAAAATAAATGACCTCGGTTTTTTACCGTGGAACCAGATATAAAAATCTATGGATTAAATAATGTCACCGTAATTTTTTTTATCTAAAAAAATAATGAAGTCTGCAATCGACGGTATATTATCATTGCAAAATTGTTTGTTTAGTTTTTAATGTTTTTTGAAGTTTTGATTTTTTCAATTTTATCCCTCATCATTCTAATTAGTTTAATTTTACTTGTTTGATTTGGTTCTATGTTTTTAATTGCTTTATTTGTATGTTTTTTATTTTTCTTGATTTTTTTATAATTCCATCGCTATCAATTTTATGGCATTTTTTCCCTCATTCTATTTATTATTGTATTCTTATCATTGTTTTTTAATTTTTTCCTCGATATTTAATTTAATTTGGTTTGGATAGTTTAGTGGATCTAAAATTTCAATTGAACCAATGGATGCTTATTTTTCATATAATGGTTTGGACCAAATTAAATATCAATTTTTACTAAATTGGTTTGGTCCAGTTCAAGTCGGGTTTTTTGGATTAAATACGAAAAACCTAATCCTTATATTAGGAATCAAAAACACATATTCTAAGTTCTTAGCATTCAAAACCAAGAATAAACATAATAATATAAAACTTACCTTTCAATTAGCCAAAACTAGTATTTGCAATATGAATGAGATTCTTTCATGAACATGACAGAAAACAACAACAAAAATATTGTTGAGTTTTTCTTATTTAAAACAGTAATTATATAGAGTGAGAATAATAACTTCATTATCTTTCTATCACTAGACAAGAGAAGCTTAAAAACGATGATTGAAAGTGAATGAGTAAAAACAATGCAAATAATAAACATATATATAAGATGATTGAAAGTGAATGAGTAAAAAGAATACAAATAACACATACATACACTAACTCTTCTATTGCAATTTGCAGCAAAAGTGCAAGGAACGCCCTTGTACATAACAAAAGAGAAGAAAAGAAAGAATAATTCATGCGTAGCAATCACAGAAATTAGGGCGAAACACCTTTTGAGTCAGGGTTTTCTCTTAAATAAAGGATGACTCAAACTTGTATGGATGCAGCCCACATGAAGAGACTCATTTAGGCATGTAGTGTTTAATGACCCCATTCTTTGTTGCTTACAAAAAGATTAGAGAGAAACAAGGAAAGGAGAGTGAGCTGCTGAAGAAATGGAGAGAGAATAGAGTTCTCATATTATTCTGTTCAGTTTTGATTAGTTAGTCTGATCAACAAGTATTTGTGGTTCGATTAAGCTGAAATTTTGCAGAGATGTCCATGACACGTGCATTCTCGTTATGAATGGTGGAGATTGGATTCGTAACACTTTGCACATGTTTTTCACCCCGTAAACAATAGTCTCTATTTTTTATGAGACTTTTCTTGAATTCTTGTGGAAGTTGATTTATACCAAGAAATTGTATCCCTATTTTTGGTGAAGATAGTTGATGTTTGTATGTCTCTAGTTAAGATTAGAGAAGGTTCATATATTTCTATTGCTATTGATGGTTGAAGTATTTGAGTGGGTTACGGTCTTGTGGTTTTTTCTTCTTACATTGGAGAGATTTTCCATATAATTGCGTCTCTTGTGCTTGTGGTGTTTGAATATATATATATATATTATTTTATTTTATAGTTCCCTGCAAATTCATACAAAGATAGAGTCTTGTGCATTGTTATTTCTTCGAAGAACACCCTGCTATGATTAGGTACAGTTATCATGGCAGCCGTGTCATCCTTGCGAGGAAGAGGAAGAGGGTCGCAAGAGAGCTCAAGAGAGTGCATGACAATTAAAGAGGGAGAGGAAGGCGGTTGGGGAGGAAAGAAATGAGGGTAACAGGGTTTTAAGAAAAAATATATTTTTATACCTAATATCTTGGTTTAGGATTCAAACTAAACCGATCAAGGTGGAGTAAACCACATAACCTAATTAAAGTGAGCCGTAAGAAGCAACGTGTGCATGTGTAGGCAAGATTCCTGGACATGGATGGGAGGTTGGAAGTAAGTAATGAAGGGATGCGTGTTTTAATTTCAAATTCAATTTAAAAATCCTCATTTTTATTTTGATACTGCAAGAATATCTATAAATAAAATATTCAAAATATCTAAAATATGCGTTTTAATACATGAATTTCTTTTCACAGTATCATTTCCTATATTTCTGATTAGTGCTTTTGTTTGTGCAGTCTATTTTTGCGCTTTAGAAATATTATTTATTTATTTATTTTAAATTAATTATTCTCTTGTGATTTTAGAATAAAAAATATTTTAAAAAATTATTATTATTAAAAAATGAACTATTTCTCGAGATCTAATGTTCAGATACACACAATTAACTTGCCAAGATGAAGATAAGCAAGTTAACCGGGTACCAAGATCTAAAATTCTGATATTCTATTTTTACTTAAATTTATTTAATTTAATTGATTGAAAATTAAGTTTTATAATCTATTTCAATATTTTTTTTATAAAATTATTATGGCCACATATTTATATATATATATATATTGTGTTGATACTTGATTTTTCTATTATATATTTTTGTTGTAATATAATTAAGACAAGAAATTAAATTAAATTATCAAACTCAATGGAATCCATGACCAAATTTGTGAGTTTGGCGAGTTAATAATTGAAATCCAAGTTATTGTAGTTTATGTATTTTTAAAAATATTATTTTATTATATATTTTTTAAAACCCATCCACATTTCTAATGTCTATTCAAATTGTCTTTAAACGTTCAAAGTTGATTGTCTTTAAAAAATCTATTCGGGTTTTTTTTTACTCGGTCAATAATATAATGATGGCTAAATATCTAATATATCCTTAAGGATTTTCACCTTCACAAGTAGATGAATTCCACTTGCTAATATAATGATGGCCAAGAATAACTTTTTCAAACCCCATGAATTACCTGCTGAAATATAAATAATTCAAGATGAATATATATATATATATATATATATATATATATATATATATATATTTGAATTGTCCATTGGAAAAATTAGTAGGATAATTTAATTAGTTACGTGCATAGTTATCAAAATCGCGAGTTAACTCGTAAAATCGAATGATTTTACGAGTCAACTTATCAAATCTTGTTAACTCAGGTAGAAAAATCAAATCCAGTCAAATTCGGTCAAATTCGATCAAAATTGTAAAATCGGACCGGATCGGTCCATTTTCATGATCCTGCTCATTTCAATAAAAATATAATTTAATAATAATGCTTTTTATGAATGTATTAAAAATAACGAGAAAAATGACGGTCATGAGACTGATTTTAATTTATATAGCATATTAGCAAAATATTTATTTTAAATTTGTTAGTTTTTACCTAATAAAATTCTATGGACATAATTGTTTTGTAATGTATTTCTAAGTTATTTTAAATCATGTATAAACCTTAAGCAATGAAGTTTTATGGCCATAATTATGTTGTATTGTATTCGAAAATATTTTATTTATGATTTTATGATTTTTCTACCTACACGATTTTAACTGTGATTTTACGATTTTTATACGGAAAAATCCAAGTACGATTTTATAATTTTATGATCTGATTTTTCAAAATTCTTTTCGTATCGTGTCAAAATCATAATTTTAACAACCATGATTACGTGCCGATTCATGTGATTATTTTGATGATGGGCTTTGTTCAACACAATGTCTTGGATCGAACAAGGATGGGCATAGATATTGTGGTCGGGACAGTACACATTCCTTATGTGTTGGATGATCCATCTGGGAGATCTGGCTCTAGTAGGCTTGAAGAAAAATCCACTAGAAAATAGTTAAAATACCTCAATTATAACTCCTTTGAAAAACATAAGGAGGTGGTGTTTTTAATGCTCACCATCTCACAAAAAAGCACAATTCATTTCAATAATGCCTTTTTTTATCAGTGTTCTTTTTTAATTTCAGATTCATCCCATAACAAAACTGGGTTTATAAGATTTTTATCAGTGTAATTATTATTATTTTAAATGATCCAAACACAGAAAAAATAATTTAAAATAAAAAAAATATAAATATATATATATATATTTTTTAAAAAAATCTTTTAAAATCATTGTAAAACACGAACTAAAAGTGTTTAGGAAATTAAAGATAAAGTATGTAGAAAGCACATTCTTGCACGCGAGAAGTAATTAGAGTGTTTTTTATTTGGCTGAATTTTATAAGTGAGTTTACTAGATTATCTTTTGTTTTTTTTTAAAGAACCAAAAACCATATATGTATACGATATATTTTTTTAAAAAAAGCTCAATTTTCCAATATAAAATAGACACCTATCGAAATACTCTTCATTGTTCACAACAAAGCCGTCATGTCAAGGGTTTGAGACCGGTGCGGAGAGAAGATAAAAAAAAAAACAAAAGCAAGGACAAAACCTCGTGGTAAAAGACAGCAAGTGCTTGTTCTGTGTCGGCTGACAGTTTTTATTTATTAATTTATTTATCTATCTCTTCTTCTTCGTAGTCCTTCTTCCTCCCGGTATTTAAGACTGTCTTTTCACATAATTCCCACTGGATTGGTCCGAGACAATTTCCACGTCACTTTAAGTTTAGTTCTTACTGGGGTAGTCTCGAAATCAGATAGGTTGTTTTTAGATTAATTTGCCGAGTCTAGACATTAAGAAAAAGATATCGGTGGGTTATTATTATTATTATTATTATTTGTTATAATTGGTTTTGCAATTTGAAACAAATTCAAGAGGGTTTTGAGTTCATATGTTGATTAATTAGCATTAAATATTATTAGATAAAAATATTGAAAAATGAGTTTTTAATTAAGAAAATAGTTTGGTCCTCTAACCATCAATAATCAAAATAAGCCGAGCAAACAACGAGTCATCAACCTTCTTTTTATAAAAAATAGGAACGCACAGCAAGTTGTCAGCTTCTTCTGCTATAAAAAGGAAAAAAAGAGAGGCAGGCCATGTGCACGGTTCTTCCATTTCAGTCCCCCTATATGGTTGTTTATTCTCTAACCTAGGCCTTTGATGTCAACTAGATCCATGCATCGACTTTGATTTATCAAACTCATTATGTATGTGTTTTTAAAATTGAATTTTATTAAAATAAATAACTTTTAGATTTATTAAAAATATCTTTCTATTAAATATTATTCAATTTATATTTAATTTTTCATGACATCATAATATATTTTTATAAAATTATTCTTTTCATGTAGTTCATCATGACTTGCCCTTATTCTTTTTTAGCGTAGTTTCCGGATATTTTAAGCTTTGCCATTCTTATTTAAAACTTTCTTTTATTATTTTTATTTTTTAAAAACAAAACACTTCAAAATAAAGTACGTTGATAGGATAGAGAATTCTCAATTAAAGAGATACGTTTTTATCTCTATCTCTTATCGTCCGTAATATTTTTTATAATTATCTTTCGTGTTATATTAAATGGACCGTAATGCTAAATTTAAATTAAATAAAAAAAATATAATCCTAGTAAATTGTTCTGCTTCAGTAAAATTCAAATAATTAATTTTCTTATTAAAAAAATATTGACATATAATTAAAAAAATGAATAACTTATCGTTACATCAAAGTTCATATATCTTGATCAGTTATTAAACTTTTGGCTTTTAAAAATCCAATACTCACTTCTTCTTTTTTATTTGAAAAATAATTTTTGTTCAACTAAGTATAGCACTGTAAACGAACTCATGAAAATTAAAAATGATTTACGTATAAATCTAATAGAACTATAGGGTCTACATTTTATATCTAGTCCTATTGCTCCATGGGTCATGACTCAAGACTTCGGCTCATATGACAACCTTTCCCTTTTAATTAGCACTGCATTTACAAAATATTTTTATTATTTTAAATTATTTTTTTGATGTGTTTCAAATTATTTTAATGTATTGATATTAAAAAATATTTTTTAATAATAAAAAATTATTTTAATATTATTTAAAATAAAAAAAATATTTCAAAAAACAAATTTAATTACGTTTAGAATAGCGGCTCTAAACCCATGTAATGCGCTGTTATGTTCCACAAAATTCAATTCAATCGAATCTGCAACAAAACATATGCCTCATGGAGCGCAGCTATTAGTATTTACTTGCAAACTTTCAGTGTTCTATAAGTATTTAAAAAAAAAAAATCAATTTTTTATTTTTATTTTAAATTAAATTTATTTTGAAATTTTTAGATTATATTAATATATGCTGTTTTTTTAAAATATTATTTTAATATATTTATAAACAAAAAAAAACTCTGAAAAATAATATTAACAATGCATCCCTTTATAGTTTATGTATCCTTTTCTATTTATATCATAGATGATTTATAATATTTTACATTAATAATTATTGTTACATATATACTTATAATAAAAAAACAATATGTCAATTCAAATATGAAGATCAACCATAAAATAAAATATCATACATCTCTAAACCTAAATTAATATAATATTATTCATTTTCTGGCTCTGTTCACATATCTAATTTACTCTACATCTAGTTTTCTCGTTCATCCATCAAATTTATTTTATACCTAGTTTTATTATTTAAATATATATTAAAATAATTTTTATTTTATTTTTTATATTAATTTATAAAAATCATATATAAAAAATTAATAATTTAAAATTTAAAAAACGCGTTTCAACGATGACCTCCACTGCGGAAACGATCACCAACTTTATTTGATCAACGCGACCATCAAATTCCAAGTAGACAGTGCTTTTGATGGGGAAATTTTACAAGTCAAGCCTCGATATGGCTCTAAAAGTCAAAGATTGCAAACAGCCGGGGGAATTTGGCGGCCCCCCTCACTTTTCTCAGACCGCAAATCCAATGCTATTAATGGCCACACGAAAGCCACGCTCTTCCGTTACCTTTTTGACATGTGTACACTTGACAGCCGAGGGTGACATTCCCCGCTGACATTGAATGTCAGGATTCTATGAGATTGATTCAATCTTCACGATCGTTTGATTTGTAGAAGGAAACAAAAGCAATCGCACGTGTCGTGTTTTTATTGGTCTATTTGTGATTAATTAACTGTGGACCTCCCTGGTTTAAGCTAATAACAATGATGTTTTCTGTTTATTTTATTCAGTGAATTAAGTTAATGATTAAATAAGTATTAAAAAATGCTCAGCCGATGCCCTTCATTCTGATTACGTGCCAGTGCATGCTTGGCTCGTGACGGCTCACGAGCCAGCTTTATAATGTCACGTAAAACTTATTGTTTACAGTGGTTGTAGTATTTTTCCTACAGAAAGGAGGACAGCTCCTTGCATCCACTGGTATGGATAGCTGTCCTTTTGAAATATTGGTCAATATGATTCAATTTTATGGTATATTGGATCACGAGAACTTTGTATATTTGATTTAATTTTGGTTTTTTTAATTGTTTGAGTGATATTTTAATGTTAAAAATAAGGTTAATGATATTCATAGTTTGTTTTTACACTGTTTTAAAGTAAAAAAATAATAATTAAAAAATGAATTCTGGCATTCTTGGCGTTGTTAAAGCTGTATTTTAAAATAATTTTTGTTAAAAAATTAATTAAAATAATATTTTTTATTTTAAAAAAATATTTTTAACATAGCACATGAAAATAATCTAAAAATATATTTTTTAAATTTTAAAATAAAATAAAAATTGTAAAAATATTTTTAAAAGAAAGTAACAAACACCCTGTACTTCATCATTAACTGGTTTATTATGTGTGCTTAGAATAAGTTCTTTGAATGACGAATTAAATCAAAATAAATGAATGGTATTTAAAAAAAAAAATTCTTTGTCTCTAGGATATGGCAATTACTTGATCCATGTGGACCAGATCAGGTATATTACCAGGAGAACCGGCAGTCAATAATAAAAAAAACTATCTTTGAAGTAGATTATAGTATCCATTGATGCCCAAGTTGTTCTAAAAATATTCCTATTCTCCAATGAAAAAAGCTCATGATGGTAGAAACCCCCGTGTCTTTTCAGGTGGATCTTTGCTGCTTCTTTTTTTAACCAACGGAATCAGTAATTCAGAGAAAAAGCTGTTACAGGATCCAATAAAAAAGATGTCAGCGGCACGTTTCTGGGCAGTGGTGGTCCTGGCCATTCGAAGAAGCATGATACCCAGAAGTTATCCGTTTAAAATCTCGGTTTATATTATTTTTTAAAATATATTACAATATGTTTTTAAAATTATTTTTGATATTAACATTAAAATAATATAAAAATACATTCAAAAAAATAATCTAAACAAAAAGATTTTTTATTCTAATTCAAAAGCGATTTCTTTGGGTTCCATACATCCCAAAATCTCATTCAAAATCAAAAGGATTGGTTCGATGGGAAATTAGGTTTCCAGAGATGGACCACACACTGGTAGTTGGACCCCAAGTAAACTCTGACGATGATAATAGCTGTGCTAGCCACGGTGCAGTGTGATGGCCTGGGAATAAGAGTAAAACAACAAGCAACAACTTGGTCCTCGCATCGCAGCATTCTTGTCATTTTCTACTGAACTCCAGACAGCAAATTTTCTCTCTTCCCTCGACACCTTGACAGGTAATGCACGTCATGGCCTGATTGAGAAGGTTGGCTTCAGTGAAGCTGTCATTGCGAGCCTTGCTCCCAACTGCATTTGGTGTTAGTGGACCTTTTCTTTGCGAGTTCAGATGGCTTCAAAATGCCTATCCTCAGGAAGAGCAGGCCCTCAAAATCCGATGCCTTTTTTCTCTCCTGGAATTTATATAACCCAGCCAGCTGATAAGTGAGTCTAGTTCATATATGCGTTGTCTTAAGGTGCCATGGCATCCCCAAATTAACTCTGAAAAAGTTTATAATTTAGTCCAAGAATTTGAAAAAAATCTAAATTTTACCCATAGGATTAAGACTTTTTTCTCTCTTGGGGGGGGGGGGGGGGTATGTATTTTGCTCCCAAAAATTATGTCTGATCTCTACATCCATTGATTTTCTCTTCTATCTTCACTTCTTTTTTGGCAAATTGACACCCATTTTTTTAATTCAGAAAAATACTATGTATGTATTTGTATATATAAAATATGCATTCATTTGTTAAGTTTCTTGAACAAGTTTGTCTTCGATGCAATATATCATCGTAAATAAGTCTGGATGACAGAAATAAAAATATCAGAAAATCATAATTTGTTTATTTTTTCTTAATAAATCACTCCGATATTTTGAAAAGATGTGGCAATAATGAAATATCTATATTAGGCTAATCAAGTCAGTGCACAATTATTCCAGATTCTCTCACGTGATTTTAAGTTATTACCACGACTTTTGTTAGAAATTACTTGTTAATTTTAATTGATTTAATTATACTAGCAAAAGTATTTTTACTTTTACGTGACGAAAAAGTGGAGTGATGAGCAGAAGCAGGGTTTTTTTTCCTGGAAACTTCTAGTTTCTCGGTTGGTGTTTCATGGGACTTAGCTCTCCTCTAGTCTCATGCTCTTGTATATTCCTCCATCTCTCTCGCGTCCCTATCTAAACACGTGGCACGTCATGAAAAATAAACTTAACTGTTAAGATTTTGCAACTTTCCCAGCATTACTTTTCGGTTTGTTTTTCTCTACAAATATGTTTTCTCTATGAATAATTGCAAGTTATGATTCATTAATTCGTTTGATAATAATTGTTTTTTTAATTTTTTTTGTTTGAAATAATATTTTTTTAAGGTTTATTTTTGACCTCAACATATTAAACAAATAATTTGAAAAAAATATTGAAGTAAAGACAATAAATAAATAATATATTTTAAAAAAAAAATAAAAACAAACAGTTTCAATTCCATAATAATTTTAACCCATCAATATATGAATTCGATTTCTCTACTCGGAAGGGAAGATAAACGTATTAGAGACACCATTATAATTAAACATGAATTTTTCTAATGGTTATTTAGGAATAATGATAAATTTAAAATAAACCCATATCAAATAGAATCTCGTGTGGGTTTCGATTATAAAAAAGAAAAAGTTCAAGTCCCTATTTGTTTTCTCGAGGAATATATTAAACCAAAAAGAGTGACGTCGAACATTCGTGAATCTCGTTGTTATCCAACACGATATTTTATTGTAGAGATCTCCTTGAACTCTTCCTCTTTCACATGCGATTAGCCGTATTTACAAATATCTAGATAAAGTGCAGAGTTATTTTTGAAATTATTTTTTATTTATTAATATATTAAAAATAATATCTTTTTTAAATATTTTTTTATATCAGCAGCTATGAAAACAATTTAAAAATATTAATTTAAAATTATATATATATTTTTTTAAATCACAAGTAATGACAAACAGTGACTTAATTGAAAGGAAATATAGGAATCTAGAAATGGAGGGGAACCAAGCCCGTCTTTTATCATAGCTTGTGTTCAAAAGTCTTTTGAGTTTTGCTCATGTTAGTTTCAAACACGGCACAGTCCTTTCTACGTATGCCTTGGGCATTGGATGATAATTATAAGGTGTTTTATACTGTGTTTCAGAATTATTTTTGATTTTTTTTATATATTTATATCAAAAATAATTTTTTAAAAAATAAAACAATATCATTTTAATATTTTTTAAATAAAAAACACTTTAAAAATAACTTTTATTATTGTTTATAGGATAGGATACCATGACTATACACGAGATTTAGCATCCTTGTATTCGTCTGATATGACTTTTATAAGTTTATTTAATTTATTTTTTAATTTCTGATTTATAAAAAATTATGAATATGCTTGATTAAAAAGAATCTTCAGCTTTAAAAATATTTGGTAGTAAAATCTTGATTCAATCAATAATTAGAATGTTTAATTCTTAACTGCGCCGTTAAAACCGAAGCCGTGCCATAATCAGCCATTGCAGCCGTGTCGGAAATTGATAAATAAAATCCGACTAATTTATCACTTCACTCGCTTTCAAAAGTTTAAAAGAAGAAAATAAAGACCGACTAATTTATTTCCAGATTTCGTAGCCATAAACAAACTTCTTGTTTAAATTTGGTGAGGTTTTCCCCCATTTCCTTCTCCCCTCTCTCTCTGTTATTCGCAGAGTGTCTCCGCTATCATTCAACCCTCTCTGTAATGCCGTAGAACCCGTGCTTCTAGCCGACAAAGATCACTCTAATCACCTGATTTTTTCCTCTACTGGCTCCTGTACATTCAGAAATATCCTTCAAGACCTTAGCCAGTGCATTCTAGCTCCGATGGCGAACTTTAATTTTATACCTTTTGAACTCTCAGTTACAGTCTAGTTTCTGAGCTAGAGGCTGTCAATTGCTACACTTAGAAATAATTCAAAACTAGAGCTCAGTTCGTCGACTTTTGAGCTCTATAAATTCGTCGAAATAACAATAAAAGTTCGAGATTTTTTCTCTGGTTTTGCAGTTTTGGAGATTCAGAATCTTTTTGTAAGGTAATTATTTTTTAGATCTTACTGTTCATATAGCCTATAATTTTGAAGTGAACCAAACTAACTCTTTACTAGTTTTCATAGATAACGTTTTATCTTCATATATATATATTTTTTAATCTCATGCTAGATTAGGTTGCACGAGGGAGTATTTATGGTAATGATTGAATCAATTAAAGTGATTTCAACCAATTATGTTTTAACTTTTTAAACAATTTTAACAGTTTATTGTAGATTTGTTTTTGGCCAAACTGATTATTGCAATGAGATCTGATTGACTTATAGTTTTTTTTTTTGCCTGTTTGTAAATAGTGGTTAGCATGGAATAAAAACTTTGGAGTGTCTAAAAGGAATTTTTGATCTACCAAATCCTGTGCCATTTGGCTGGCAAAAGTCGGCTATGATATTTTCAAGCTTTTCTGCCCGATTAATGCTATGGTAGAGCATGAAGAAGAAAACAGTAAAGAACAGTAGAAGCATGGGTGAGACTTAAAGAGCATCAGAAGTTGGAACAGGAGACTGGGATTTAGGGTTTGTAGAAACCTCTAACATCAGTAATTTATTGGTGCCATGTCTCCTAAACTAGTCAGTGAAGTCCGTAATTGCTTATTATCCTGTAGTTAAAAGTCTTAACCCTGGATCTTACAAGGAAATGATAATGGAGTAGAATTTTGGTGCAATGCTGTGCTATTGTTATGTCTGGGTTCCGAGTTTTCGTATAATGAGAATGATTGTTTATGAAATACGGTTCACAGATCGAAGAATAGAGTGAATAAGGATATGAACTTATGGAATTTGTTAGTATTAAGGATTGCAAGTAAAGCTTGGGCGCTGGGAATGTGTTCATTTGGTGATATCTACACTTATCAAATATGGTTGAATATTAGCATAGAATTTGTGTTCACTGGTTGAATATTATTGAATTGAGGAACATCAAGATCATATTACAAGTTTAGATTGCTAGAGGAAATAATATATGAAAGCAAGCATTCTAGCCTTTTTTCGGTTTCCACTGTTAAAACTTAGATGATTGATATTTCCAATCAAGAGCACATTTTGTCTTGTGGTTTCTCATGTATTTTTCTATTTCCAGGCCTGAATTGCCTTTATATATGACACCGGCAGAAGCAGAGATTCTTATTTTCACCTCAGAAAACTCCATGACCTCACCAACACCCATGGAATAAACGAGCTAAACAAAGAGATGCTGTCAATTCAACTGGAATGAAGACCTTACAGGTACATACAGAAGTGTATTTGTTTGTGTTTGCATGCATGCATGCATGTAAGAGATTCTCCCCACCCTCCATTCCCCCCTGATTTTCTTGACAAATGTCTTTTCTCATGTTATGTTCTTTTGGGTTCTAAGCAGTTATTTTTCTTGGCTAGTAAAAAACTGAAACCTCAAAGTTTACCGTGTGCTCTAAAACATCACCCCTGCCCGTTTCTGTTGCATTCTTTATCCCTAAAAGCACACACACACTCAGCCACCCATGTGCTTTGAGAACGTACATTTCTTCTATTGTCTTTTTTTGTTTGCGCTGTTGATACTCAAACTTTGTCTTCTCCACACATCTAAATGACTTGTTTTCAGTAGTGGCTACCTTCAGTGGTTGTAGGCACATAATTGTGATGCCCTGGTCATGCATTTTGATTTGTCACACTGCATGCTACTTTACTAATGTATTATTCTAACTTGGCCAACTCAATTGGCAATGGCATGGCAAATCTGTCACTTCAGCTTTTACTCATCATCACCCAAATTCTAAGGTGATTGTATGGAAACCGCGTGCTAGATTTCAATTCATTTGACTCGATGATAAACCTTGTTGATATGGGACAAGAGTTGAATCTAGTGTCTTGAATTTCAGATTCATTTAGGCTTTCAAACTTGTGTTACTTCAAAATTTTGGGTAAAAGAAAAAAGAAAGCAAGAAATATAGCATGGAAATAAGTGGACTTACTAGTTGATGAAATCCAAGTTCTGGGACTCAGTTAAGAAGGTGCATGCTAAAGGACTGTTTGTTTCCCTTCAGTCCTGATGGTATTTTTGGCACTTGAAAAACCATCACATAAATAACTATTATTTGTCAATAATTTGACAAGAATTTCATCTGGATTATAGAGTGCACAGGAACAGTCCACCACCCAAATTTCACAGGATTCCCAGAGCGAGCAACAGAATAATCACAAAGCAGAGGCTCCAGTAGCAGACTCTAGTTCAATATCCGCTTCAAGCAATGATAGCAGAAAGGTTTCACGCCAAGATATTGAACTTGTAAGAGAATGCAACCTCTTTCAAGTTTTTTCAGTTATTATTATTATTATTCACCATTTTTTCTCATATAGGATTTGATCCTAAGAGAAGCTTGACTGATCTGGCTTTCTTTTTCCTGCCATTGATGATGTCTATTAATGGCTATTGCAGGTTCAAAATTTAATAGAACGCTGCCTACAACTGTATATGAATAGAGATGAGGTTGTTAAAACCCTCTTAACTCGTGCAAGGATAGACCCTGGGTTTACGACACTTGGTAGGGTTTTCTGAAATTTTCATTTTAAGCTGTCTTTGCAATCAAGCTGCCTGCTCAATCTTGCTGCATGGATTTTGTATCATGTATTTATTAAAAAGCTGTTTGAGTGGAGTGATCATGGAACATTTTATCATAGATCTTGACCTTTTAACAAATTAATCTTACAGTAACCTTATTAACATTTTTCTTGTCAAGCATTCAAACTAAAAATCTAGTCTAATATTTTCCTTCATAATTCTTGCTTTTGCAGTATGGCAGAAATTGGAAGAAGAAAATGCTGATTTCTTTAGGGCCTATTACATTAGGCTGAAATTGAAGAAACAGATTCTCTTGTTTAATCATTTGCTTGAGCATCAATATCATCTCATGAAGTATCCTGTACCTTCAAAAGTTCCTTTGGTTCCAATGCAAAACGGGATGCATCCCATGCCCGGTAAGTTCTAATTTTTTAATGAAATGATTGTGGAAAGCACAAAGCATCCCTTATCTTAGCACAAGAAGAATAGTGAAACTTTCAATTTTTTTCTTCAATTCCAACTTTTGTGCGGATCCCTAGATTATTTGTATCTGAGGTGTAAGAAAACCAAACACCATTTATATTTAGTACTTCTTTTATTAACTTCCTTGAAAAACAAACCCTCACCCGAAGGATATTTCTTTTGTTGGGATCTTATTAAAGCACTAGTGTCTTTCTTGCCTCTGTTGTTATTATTGTGAAGCTAATAACTGAACTGTATTGTCTATTATTTTGCTTGTAAGGTATCCTAGAAATTGAAAATGTGGTTCTTTCATCATTTTCTGCAAAGCAATTTTATTAATGTGAGTTTCATGGTGACTGAAGGTTTGATGACAGAGTTGTCCCATGTGTTAACGAGGCATTTTTTTTAAAAAGCATTGTATCTATTATTCAACGCCACTTTTTTTGCAGTGCAGTTAACAATTTACCGATGGGATACCCTGTCCTGCAACAAACCCCAATGCCAGCTCCAGGTCAACCTCATCTTGACTCAATGAGCTGTGGAATGTCAAGCTGTCATGTGGTTAATGGAGTCCCTGCACCAGGAAATTTTCATCCCATTCGGATGAACGAGTGAGAACTTTTCCATCATTTTATTATTGTTAGATTGTCTCCTTAATGAACAACATTTATCTTTGCCAAGGGTCTCCCATCTGGACATGGGAACATGGTTCAACTTATGTGCATGCATTTACATGCCCCTTTGAATTAACATCACTTTTTAACTGCTGAATGAGATAGTTGCCTATTTCTAAACTGTCATTTATTTCATGTCTGCCTAGTTTACAGTAATGTGTCCAACACAAATATAATTATCCTGACATTTAATGAAAATCCTTATTAAAAGTAGTTCCGAGTGAATGCACATTGCTATCAAACATGTACTTTTTTTGCCTTCTGAAAGTGGATGCTATTTATGTATGTCTGTCAGTGAGATTGGAAAATGCTAAATCTAGTGAATTATGTTCTCTTTGCTTTGATATTAGTTATCAGTTTTTTCTTCATAAAAAAATCAACTAATTACTGCTGCTCTTGTCCTTGTAGTATGGTGATGGGGAATAGTGCAGCTGATACAGCTCATGCTGTGCCGCCAAGTAGTGCCATTTCATCCATGTCTGAGATGCCTGTGAGCCCTACATCAGTGACATCTAGTGGTCATTTTCCATTTACTACATCTGACATGTCAGGAATAGGGGTAGACAGCTCAGCACTAGACACAGCATTTTCTGATGTGGCAAGCTCTGTAGGGTTGCAGCTTGGACCAGATGGTGGAGCTGGAAATTCCAGATCATTGGATCATTTTCAATGGAATTTCAGCCTTTCAGACCTATCAGAAGATCTGTCGAACTTGGGAGGTAAGTTGTTTATCATTCTTGTAATAGGATAACTGCTTTTTCAGCCTTTCAGATCTAAAGGCAGATTTATGAGTTTTTATCAGTCAAGAAGATGGAATTTAAATCTGCACAATCTGCTATACTGACCTTTTCAATTGTGCTAATCAAGCGATACCATCAAATGCTCATTAATACCTCCATCATTTAATGATGTGGTGGTTTGACATTGACCAGCTAATATCATGAAATTGGTTTTCGATTAGGGAAATTTCCATCTTAAAATATTATAGAATTCAGTAATAAAAAAAATACTTTTGATAAACATCCAAACCACAATTAGGACTCAATCCTTATTATAAGTTATTTTAGTGACAACAATTTTTCATTTCTTAAAACTGTTTTTAGTAGTTTCAAAATATTTTTAATGTAATCAGATGAGGAAAAAGATTTTAATCCCTTTTAATAATATTTTCATTATTTAACAGTAATATAATGAGAACTTTCCCTTTCAATGACTTTTTTTTAATTATTAATTGCTTTATTATTTGAAAGTCTTAAACAAACCCTTATCATGTAAATTGGTTAGTGTCAAATTTTTAAAGTCTTAAATATTTTTAGTATAATGAAATGAGTAAAAGGTTTTGATTTTTATCATAAATGTTTTATATTTTGACACTGTAATATATTGAAAACTCTACCCTTATTATTATTAACACCACCACCACCAACAACAACAATAATTGCTATAAATTTAAAAGGGAACTTTCCCTTTAAAAACCTGCTCTGGTCAAAATCAAATCACCAAATAATAAATAGATCAATAGGATTTGGCAAAAATATTTGATTGATGCATCAATATAATGGTGGTATATTGCAAGTGAGAAAAATTAAAATCCACATACTTGATTGATAAAACTCAATAGTTGGTGCACAAATAATGCAATTTTTTCTTTCTGTAACTGATATTATGTGTATAGTTAAATATAACAACAACAATCAAACTCCAATACCCAAATTGTGTGTGGTTAAATGCATCAGAAATCCATGTTATTTGTGGAAGAATTAAGTTTAAGCAAACTTCCATTGAGTATCAGAAGTTTAGATTGATAGAGAAGGCACCTTTGGAAAGATATAATCATTCTGAAATTGTCTGATGCCAAGCTGCTCATGTTTCTCTCTGTTACTGGATTTTGTATTCTGCTAAATCATGCATATTATGCTAGAAATATTGTGAGGTAAATGAAAGATCCAAGTTCTGCAATTTCAATCTCTCTTTGTTAAAGCAGAACATTTTTGCTGTTCTGATTTGTTTGAGACTAGTGTTTGTAGATTGTTTCAACGTGTTAGGATAGATTCAACACCTTTATATTTATTTACATGGAGATGTTTTATCCTGCTGCTATCTCATACCAAATTGTGGAGATATCTTACCATTCTGGAAACTCTTGGTTTTTCTAATTCCTTTTCCTTGGGTCGTGACCTTGGAATTGCTTGCAGATTTAGGAGCTCTAGGAAACTATCCCGGTTCCCCCTTTCTGCCTTCTGATTCAGAAATTTTGCTTGATTCTCCAGAGAACGAGGACATAGGTAATGGATTTTGCATCTATTATAATATTCTCTCTTTGTTGACTGATTTTTCTTGATTCTCTTCTTTGACAATTTAATGGCGGTCATATAGAAAATCATTAACCTTTGATGGATGCCTCCATAGTCCATACCCATGTAAATAATTAAGAGGTTGGGATAGATTCTTAGGAAACTCCGCCTTATGCATTTAAAGACAAATTTTATCTACCATGGAATCTGAACATGTTACATAAGAATGACTTCAATTTTGTTGTGACTGATTTAAGCTAATGATATATCATTAGCAATTTTCAAACACTACAACAGAGTCTCAATTCAAAAGTAGTCATGGTCATCCGTTGTATGGGTCCTTTTGCACCATTCAGCTTGATCATGAACAATTCTCAGATTAAAAAGACGTTATTTTAACAAGTTGGGCGATTCGGCACTTATCAGAAATCATTTCAAAATCCTGCAAAGTTATTCCTGTTTATTTCCTCACTTGAATATCAATTTAAGGATATTTTTTATAAGTGATGCTGATAGAATTATCCTGTAACAGTGGAGGAATTTTTTGCTGATTCCGTCCCAGGGCCACCATCCCAGTCAGATGAAGAGAAGTCCTAGTGTAAGGTTAGGTACAATCCCTGTTCTCTATATGAAGTTATCAGGATAGAGAAAAATTAGATGAATAAAATCGAAGTGTTTGTCATCCTTTTTTTTTTTTTAGGATTTTAGTTTGTCATTGTCAACAAATCTGAACAGCTTAAAATCACTCTATTAATGTAATGTAGCCATGATGGGATTAGCATGCCAATAAGGAAGAGTAATGTTATTTTTAGGTGTAATTCTCAGCTCAGAAATAAAATGGCAATTTATAACTTTTTACCCCTCCCTGCCGTTGTTGAAATAGAACTCTTTTGAATGGAAAGATTGAGAGCATAATTTGTGACATTTATTTGGACCTATTGGTGTCATAATTGCCAATAACTGAGAATTTCTCTGGATGTAATAACTTTATTGGGACTATACATTGTTGATGGGATTATATATTGTTGATGTGAGTGGCACATGATGTTTAAGTGAGTGCTTTAAACCATCGTAAAGCACTTGGAAAAAGCTCTTAATAGCTAATAAGTAGTTCAGGCCCCAATCTAAGATTTAAGTTCATTTTTGTAATGTTCATATATCTCTTGTTCATTTGACCATTAACGGACGGAGTGCCCGTAAGGCAAATAGACAAAGGGTGTGTTTGGCATTGCTTTTGCTTTTGCGATTGAGGTTGAAAAAAAGCAATTTAAAAAAAAACGCTTTTACTGTGGTGCAAAATAAGCAGTGAAGTGTTTTGTTAAAACTGTGGTTGAGTTGGAGTTTGAAAAAAAAGCAGTTTTAGGTGTTTGGTTACCAAACTTTACATATTGTTTTTAACTTGTAAAATTACTTTAAAGGGCATGGACATATAAACACACACACACACACACACACACACATATATAACTTCTAAAAATGCATTTAAAAATAAATAACAATTTCTATTAATGTGAATACTTCAACTAAAATGGAAACGTCATTTCATTCTCCCATCAAACTATTTGCAATGCCGTCGCGAACAATATCCATACGTGAATTTCTATGCAAACTCTGACTAGTTTCACATGCAACATCTGTTAATAACTCATCTGGGATATAATCGGGATTAAGATCATATTCAACAAAAACAACATCATCTTGCGATCTCCTTCTAATATAGTTATGTAGTGTCATCGATGCAACAACAATCGCAACCTGTGTTTTGTAAGGATAAGGTGGCATGCACTGTAAAATTCTCCACCTTTGCTTCCATACTCCAAATGTTTGTTCTATCACATTGTAAAGACAGAGACGGGAGGAGCAGGGTGTGGAGTTGTTTTGTGGAGAGAGGGGAGTTCTGTGGGTGGATCTGGTTGCAGAGGAGAGTTTTTTTTGTTTATAGAGAGGGTTGTTGTGAGGGTTGTGCAGACGAGAAGAAGAGAAGGAGAAGGCTTGCAGACGGAGAAGAAGATAAGAGAGAAGGGTAGAAGAAGATAAGGTTTTGAGATTTTTGTGCAGATGTGTAACCAATGGATCTATTTCACGAATCGCAAATTGTGATTGTAAAAATCGGCAACAAATAAGCATCAAAATCCAGTTTTTTTAAAGATGCTGTTCAGAAGAAAAATTGTCATGGGACCTGTTATTTTGTATCGGTGTTTGGTACTAACCAAACAGAAAAAATGCAACCCCGTTTGGCAATCGTGGAACGCACCACATTGCCAAACGGGTACAAATACAAGATTATTCACCCGTGTCAAGTTGCGATTTTTTAATATGAAAAGATGTTGATGTTTTTTTTTCTAGTAGAAAAAAATTAAATCAAGTGAACTTTAATAATAATAATATATTAGATTGATTGTGTAAAAACATAGTTTGATTAAAATAATTTCAAAAAGAATTAGGATTAGATTCGATAGATGTTAAATAAAATTAAATGTTTATGTAAAAATAAAATAAAGTTAAATATTTAGGGATTCGATTATGAAAACACAAATCCATTAAGAAAAACAACAATTTAAAAACCAGGAACAAACAAGTGGAATTGAAAAAAAATCAATCAAGAAAATAACTCAAAACAAAACAAACTGCAATTAAAAGAAAGAAATGAATTTGAAAACAAATAATGCGGGATGAAAACAAAAATAAAATCGAATTAGTAATAATCAATGTAAATAAAAAAATAAAAGAAGAGAAACCATATAAAAAAAAATAAAAAATTAAAGGGTTGCTATGATTATTAACATGGCAAGCAATCTAAGGAAAAACAGAGAATAAAGCTATTTTGGACTAAACCATGCTGGACCGCCACATACGTGCCGCCGAGAGGGGAAGAGGATGCTGAGAAGAATCAAATGATGCAGTAGTGTTACGATCACAACCATTGGATCCAGATACGCACATCGCTAGAAGGCGTATGATGCTCTTACACTCACAAGGCACGCGTCATCAACATTTTCATCTTACTTTTTATATTTTTTATTTGCACAAAGCTGAAACTTTTCTTTGGACTGAATAATAATAATGGACAAATGATAATGAGATTACAACCAAGCCCTTGAAGTGAAGGCCAAAACAAATTGAATGGTAAGGGTAATACTGTTATATCAAATATAAAAATACAAAAACATTCGCTTGGGAGATGTTGAATTATTTTATTTAAGAGTGACATTAATAATTTTACCATAAATTAAAAAAAAACAATTATCAAATAATCCAGCGCAATTCTCAAACATTTATGTCATAATATAATAAAAGACAGAAAAATATCAACTTATCTTTAAAATAAGTTAAAAGATTGAATTATAAAGTAACAATATAATAATATATATTGTAATGAATAGTAATTTGTCCATGTCCATGTCAGACATTAATAGGGGGATAAATGTTTTTGGAGAATTAATAACTCTGCCCGTCTCTTTCCGTAAAAGGATGGTGGGGTCGCTCTTCTTCAAGACTGGTAATCTTCAATCTAATATATTTGGCTGTTGGGGCGTCACAAGTCATCGTAAAGGAAGCATCGATAAATACTAAATTTGTGTAGGGAGGTTATTTTTTATTTAAAAATATATTAAAATAATTTTTTTTTTAAAAATGATTTTTGACTTTCATATATAAAAATAAAATAAAACCATTAATTTTTTAATTTAAAGTAAAAAGTAAAAACAAAAAAATTCAATTTTTTTTGTTAAAGTGCTAGGTAGCCAGTTTATGATGGTAAAATAAATAAATAAAAACCTGTGATGTCCCTGGCATGATGCCAATGGGGGAGTGGCTCAGTGGTTTAGCGTAGTTCCCGTCAACTATCTCTGGTTCTAGCGCTTCCTCTTCCTCCTCTGCAGGATAAAAAGAAAGGCCTAACGGATGAAGGAGTTAGGGTTGGTCGCGTTAATGTTTGAAGGTAGCCCTACCGTTTCTTAATTAATTATAGAGAAATGGTAATCATATTTAATTCTGTACAGTTTTCTTTTCAAACAAAGAAGGTGACAGAGGACGTTTCAGCCTTTCACACAGTGTTTGGAAGAGAAAACCTTTATGGTGCGAAAGAGTGAAAGTTCTTTGCATTTACACGACCATCGTTATTGCACCTAAAATAATGTTTCCCAGAGATGAAAAAGGAAATCACCAAATAAGCATCTGAACCCAACTGGAGGTGTTTTCATTCAAAGGGCAGAAATACATTTCAACAGGAATGAGTTGGGCCAACTTATTTTTCTCTTAAACACGGTCATGCCCTTTCTCTACTCCACATTTGATTACAGCAATGGATGAAGAATTTGCACGTTGCAAAAGAAAAAATCACAGGAGACCGCTTCAAGCCAGACGTAGATTTCATCAGAGAAGGGCAGCACACCACAGGAATAAGCAAACCCATGCCAAATATTCTTATTTTCCTTCTTCTATGTTTTATTTTTTCCCTTCGGAATAAAAAATATGATTCCTGGTTTACCTCCTCAGATGGTTGAAGAGGTTAATTAAGATAACCAACCTATAGCTGCTGCTGGAGTTAACGATGCTTATGCCGGTTATTCTAACCAGTGTCATCTCCCACTGGACTGCTGTTTCAGATTAAGACATAACACAGGCTTATCTCTTAAACATGCTCTCAAGCTTTAGATAGCAGCGGGATCTCGTCGTTTACTGTCAATATTGATAAAAACATGTCCTTCAATCATGTATGTTTATAAAGAAGAAAGCGTACGGCGGTATAATTCATGAGCGGGTTTCGTGTGGAATCTGTTTGGTGTCCGGACAGCTTGATGCAATGGTATATTACATAATAATATAATTAAATGGCAGCATCAAGATGCACAGTATATAAGAAGGAAAGTGCCTGGACCAAACAATTCAAGCATTTTCCCAGAACTGTAGTGTTCAAACTGAGAAAACGATGTAGAAATGAAGATTTGTCTCCTTGAAATTCTAAAATAATTAAAAATTAAGGATAGCAACTTGAATTCGAATCTTATCTGTTCGGTAAATAATGGTCAAAGACCAATCGTTGTTTATTCATTTGAGAACGTTAGTTGAGTTGTTTTATTTTATTTTATTGAGATTAAACACTAATTCCTTAATCGTTTCAGTTGTTTTGTTATAATAATAATAATAATAATAAACAGCATCTAGTTTCTTTTAAAACATCCGACCCTTCTACAATTTAATTGTTTCTACAATTTTCTCTATTTGTTAAATTATAATTTACATTATAGGTCAATAAAAAAATAATCTAGATGAAAGGTTATTTTATTTTTATATGTATAGTATAATATAAACATTTATAAATGGTAGTTCAATAAATGATTGATTTGTTTTTTTATTCAATATTTTTTTTACCTAAATGTAAATATAATGTCCGAAAGAATGAAAAGAAAGTATATAAACGGCTAGATTTTCTCTTAAAAAATAAATTTATAACTAAAGAAAAATCATAATTTTCGTTTTCAAAGAGAATTTCCTAGGCTTTCATTGGGCTTGACTTGACTTTTGCGAGTTTGGCAGGGGAAGACATTTCTTCCCTTCCTCGGTATCTCTTTTCATTTATTTTTTTCCCTCTCTCTGAAAGCGCAGACAGTAACTGCCATTGGAGTCTCTCTCAACGAACCTTCTTCTCCTCTCAGCACGAAATTTCTAACGAACCGAACCATGAACTCTCTTTCATTCATAAAGAGCATGCCACCCCAATAAACGAAGGAAATACTCAGTCGTCTTTGTTTTTAGTTTTGACGGTCAGAGGAAGCCAATAATAACTGATCACGTTATGAATCTCAAGGGAAATAAATTTGTCAGGTTTGCCACGTAAATTTGTAATCCTAACACCATGTATTATTATTTATACGCGTAAATTTTAACATTATTGATGGTATTAGACAAAAAAAACTAATTCTGTTGATAATGGAGTATATTTTTTTTTTAATATTTGATCAAATGACTTGAAACTTTAATCAGTTATAAACCATCCTGATAGATTTGTGTTGGTTCATGCTGGTCATATTAGGTGGTTGGAATCACTCTCAGTGTGTGAATTACTGGATTTTTGGCCCGTATTTAGCTCATGATATAGGGTGATTTCCAAGAATATTTTTATTATTGGGTGTTATGCTTCCATATTTTGAACATGATGTAACTTTTGCATTGAATGTTCAGGGTGGTTGAAATCACCACTATTCTTCCAGACTCCAGTGCGTAAATTGTAGGACTCTTAGCCTTCTTCTCTGGACCCCCATGTTTGGTTTAATTAACATGTTTGATTGTTTTGAGAAGAGATAAGTTATATAGGGTCGAGTCTCTCATCTCCTTTGATGTTTGCTTGGTTGATCTTAGCATGTCTTTTTTGCTCTTTCAACTCGTAGTTCTTCTGCAGGTTTCAGGATTGGAGCTCGGAGAAATCCTTCAGTTCAGAGCAGCAATACTCCAATGAATATGGATTTAACGCAAGAAAAACCAAACAAATTTTCTTTTCAGTCTGCGATGCCATCCGAAGAGGGTGGGAGATAGTTTCGGAGAGGATAAGAAGCCTAAAGAAACCATTGAGATTCGACTCCAGGGGTGCTCAGCGAGCGAAAGAACCAGGACCTAAAAAGAAGATTCTTGACCCGCAAGGTCCATTTCTCCAGAAGTGGAACAAAATTATTATGATTGTTTGTGTGCTCGCAGTGGCTATAGACCCCTTATTCTTTTACATTCCGTGGGTTAATAGCAAAGAGAAATGCCTTGATGTGGACAAAAAGATGCAAACTGCTGCTTGCATTCTTCGTACAGTCATTGATGCCTTATACGTATTTCGCATACTCTTCCAATTCCGCACTGGGTTTATAGCCCCTTCTTCTCGCGTATTCGGGAGGGGTGAGCTGGTCGAGGATCCGAAAGTTATAGCCAAAAAATACCTGACCTCCTACTTTATCGTTGATATTCTAGCAATTCTTCCGCTTCCTCAGGTATGCTTTCCTTTGCATTTTATCATGGCATATAGATAGATTTTTTTATTAAACTCGCTACATCACAATTCTTGATTGTTATCACCGGAAAAACTGGTCCTCAACTCACATTTGAAATCTTACTGCGTATATTTAGACTACTAAATATGGAAAAAAATGACTCAGGTAATTTTTTTTTTGACTATTTTTGATGTGGAACTCGTATAGATGATTCTTTCTTTCTTGCGAAATGTCATTCACTGCTATGATGGTGTAAGCTATAGCAATTTGACATATTTTATGATTGTTATGCTCAGGTAGTAGTTGTAATCATCCTTCCACTAGTGGATGGCCCGGTTTCACTGGCTACAAAGAACTTATTTGAGTTTGTGATCTTATCCCAATACATACCAAGGTTTGCTCGAATCTATCCACTCTTCAAAGAAATAAATAGAACTTCTGGCGTGTTTACTGAAACAGCATGGGCGGGAGCTGTTTTCAACCTCTTTCTCTACATGCTGGCCAGTCATGTACGTTGAATCTGATACTGTACAATCTGAATCTGATACTTCACAATCTTTATAATTCATCTGGTGTATTATAGGGGATTTCTCATTAAGAAACATGTGACATGTCAGATTTTTGGAGCCTTTTGGTACTTGTTCTCAATCGAACGAGAAGATACTTGCTGGCATGAGGCGTGTAAGGACCAAGTAAATTGTCATACTACGTATTGGTATTGTGGCGATCATCGTCCAGAAAAGTACACATTCCCGACTGGATCATGCCCTTATATCCAACCTGATCAAGTTCATAACTCAACGGTCTTCAATTTTGGTATATTTATTGATGCTCTTGATTCTGGACTGGTGGAATCTACTAATTTTCCACGGAAATTCTTCTACTGCTTTTGGTGGGGTTTGCGTAATCTCAGGTTTGTGGATATATTGCTGTGTATTTCAGTCCTTAATCAGTTATCATGTTCTCATTTGATTTATTTGAAATTGTATCCTGCTTTGATTCATTTTTAGAAGCTGAATGGTTCACTTCAGAGTGTTTCCAAATTAGATCTGTAAACTTAAGAATTCGAGATAGCTGTTTGATATCATTAAAAGATTGGCTATTTTGAAATATTGAATATGAGTAGGCAATCTATGGAATTATACCTTCTATTTCTGAATGATAGATAAAAGGAGCCATATTAAAATCATCTATTTTAAGCACTTGCCATCAGGGTTTGAATTGGACAGAGCATGCATGCCCTGTCTTTATTTGAATTGAGTGGAAACATTGGTCAATGGCTTTGAATAAAACAAAGAGAGAGAAATATGATTAAAAAAATGAAATTATTTACATCCTTATTCTAGTTAAATAAGCCTGCTTCATTTTACATGAAGCTTTAGTGCTAAGCCATCTTACATATTTTCCTTTTACATTTCTTTTTACAGCTCTTTTGGCCAAAACCTTAAAACAAGCACTTTCATTGGGGAGATTCTCTTTGCCATCTTCATATCCATTGCTGGATTGGTTTTGTTTGCACTGCTTATTGGGAATATGCAGGTAATTCCGTTACATGGCCCTGTAGTGGGAAATTATGGTTAAAAAATGGCCATCCACTGGAATATTGTGATTCTGGAATCTGAATATCACAGAGCTGCCCTTAAATGATTCGGCTGTTCATTTAAGCCTGATAAATACCATACCTTGAAAATAGCACAAAATTCTTACCCCTACTTTTCTTTCCTCTCCCTACTCATATGTAATATTTTATCTTGACCTTGTAACTCTGTCTTTTGACGCCGTTATTTGATGATTTAAAGCACTAAACAATTGTGCATCCTGGTTGTCACAGAAATTTCTTCAATCCACAACTGTTAGAGTAGAGGAAATGCGAGTGAAAAGGAGAGACACCGATCAGTGGATGTCTCATCGAATGCTCCCTGATAACCTGAGGGAACGAATTAGGCGGTATGAACAGTACAAATGGCAAGAAACTAGAGGTGTGGAAGAGCGGGGTCTAATTCGTAATCTTCCTAAAGATCTCAGGAGGGACATAAACCGCCATCTTTGCTTGGACCTGATCAAGAAAGTGAGTACTTTTCTTAGTCTTTTATTCTGTTCTATTTTCTAGCATTGTTGGATCAGCTCAACATGGACTAAAATATGCTGTACTTGCCTTTTGCTATGAGAATAACGATTTCTGGAATGTTTAACAACTCTTTAGGTGCCAATATTTGAAAAAATGGATGAGAAAATATTAGATGCAGTATGTGACCGTCTCAAGGCAACTCTTTACCCGAAGGATAGCTACATTGTTCGAGAAGGGGACCCAGTCGATGAGATGCTATTTATCATGCGAGGTAATCTAGTAAGTGTAACCACTAATGGTGGAAGAACTGGTTTTTTCAATGCTGTCTCTCTCAAGGCTGGTGACTTCTGTGGAGAAATGTTACTTACATGGGCCCTGGATCCCCAATCCTCCTCCAACCTCCCTATCTCAACTAGAACAGTACAAGCTCTATCAGAGGTTGAGGCTTTTTCTCTAGAAGCTGACGACTTAAAGTCTGTAGCTTCCCAGTTTCGCCAATTAAATCACAAGGATATCCAGCACACATTCAGGCAAGTTTTCATGGATTGTTTCTCCTTTCCTTTCCTGTATACACAGAGAGAGGCTAGCGATGGGATATTTTTCCTTATATCAATTCAGGGCCTGGTATAAACATATCCTCTCAGATTTATGCAACTGGAATGATAGATTTCTACTTTCCCTACAAGTTGTAGAGACTACTGAAACTTTTTCCAACCATTGTGCTAAAGTCACCACTCATATTCGTGAGCTCATCTTGTTTTCAGGTTCTTCTCAGTGCAGTGGAAAACATGGGCAGCGTGCTTCATACAGGCAGCATGGCGCAGTCACTGTAGGAGGAAGCAGGCTAAAAGCTTACGTCAAGCAGAACTGCAGCACGCTTTGGCAAACGAGGCCAGTGCATCGCCAAGCCTGGGTGCTGCCATTTATGTATCTCGATTTGCTGCCATCGCATTAAGAAATTTGCGGCAGAATGGCACACATGCCACTAAATTGCCACATAGATTGTCACTTCTGCCTCAGAAGCCAACAGAGCCTGACTTTTCTGCTCAACAGCACAAGTAACAAAACATTCAAGTGATTCTATCATAGTTTTGCCTCATATTGGCAAGCTATATTGCCCTAGATCTCGGTGTGTTTATATTATGTATTTTAGCTGTAATCTAAATTTTGTCCTGTCGCTGACAAGCTTGAAAATGTGTACAAAGATACATAGATTAATAGATTTTTTATGTCATCTTTTATTGAGCATCAGTGCTACAAAATACATCAATAATGGCCACAAAACTTTATATAGAACGAATATGCCTGAAAAAGTAACCAGAACAGTCCGTTTCTTTTAGGTAAATTGTCAATTAGTCTGTATATACTATACTAGTTTATGCAACAATTTCTACCTAGTAAAAAAGGATGTGTTAACAAGCACATTACATTTTTCCAGCCAAAAAGGCTCGATTTCTTGTCAATGATCGCAGGGGACAAGACAAACTCAATGTGCGTGTTCTCTGTTTCCTTATTTTGAGAAGGAGATTCGTGGTATAGTTCATATACGGATGAGCTGCACTAAATTTGTCGTCACATGTAATGTCGACAAATTCATGGATTCAAAATATCACCCAAATGCTTTTATAGTAGACGCACCCCAGTTTCGGGCTGTGTATTTTGGGAGTAAAATAGCCTTGAAATAGAAAAGGTGCAAGTATATACCATCATAAATAACACCGTGGATGATCTTATCAATAATTAGTGGACACAAGCAAAAAACTGACATAATTAGTTTCATTAATTAGCAACAAAGAGAAAATGACATCAACTTCTTTTATTGTGCTGCTGTGTTTTATTCTCCTTTCTTTTACATAACGTACTAGAATTCTTGCTGCAATATGATTTGCTAGCTCCACCAGTTCAGCATATATAGCCTGCTGTATTAATATCCAAACGCGCTGCATATAAAGAAGAAGAAGAAGAAAACTGATCAGTACACTATATTTCATGCTCTGATGATGAGTACTAGGTAGGGAAGGGTTGATTAAGAGATAGAACGATTCATACGTGGAGCAGTCAGTGCTGTTGGTGATAGAAGGAAGAACAAGGGACACCCCACATTTCTTGGAGAGTAAAGGGATCCGAGAGGGATCGTATTTCATCGTGCTCAGTGTTTTCTTAAGACACTCACACGCATCCTTCTTATCTACTTTGCTCTTAATAGAACCGCTGATTTCCTTGACCCCGGCACAACAGGTCTTTGACGGTTCTTTTGATTTGGCACCGATATATCCGGTGCATGGGGTTAACTTCGACACAGTTGTCGCGCAGGAAAACTTGTCATCAGGAGAAGGCACGGCTGGTCTTGAAAGTAACAGAATAATTACTGCTAGCAATGCAAATAGGTGAGTACTCATTCCTGCTGCTTTTAGCATTCCTAGCTCTATAAAAAATGAGGCAGATCAGTTTTATGATTCATGTTAGCTGCCAGTTTTGGTATTTATATATAGATTCTAGCGAGCTTGTGAGATCGATGTTTTGCTTACCTCAGTTCCTCTAGAGGCCATGACAGACTCGTGACTTCTTGCTTCCTTGACGTACTGGGACAAGCAACTTCTTTGGTAGAGTTTTAAAGGGAATATGTATTGTCGCGCTACATACATTGCATGTGATGATGAAATTTACTTCATCTGATAATTTTGTACCGTTACACAGATCACACACGCATCGCCACAATTTCCACAAAATTACTGATGGAATGTTGCTATTTATTTTAATCATAGTAAATTTGTTGGAGAAGATTTTGGATTATGTGGAAAAACATTTGGACCACAACATGAATATTTAGAGTCGGTTGTTTATAAGATTTTGGGCCACTAATATCTGTGTGGTATATTTATTAATAAAAAAGCTAAATTTCTTAGTGAAATTACATGATACTATTCATTCAATGTAATTACAAAATTTACCTTCGAAAAAAATTGAGCCCGAAACTAAAGACAAGGGGTGTTTTCACCATTTCCAAATTGTGCCACACGCTTTCTGCAAGGTTTCCCTGTTGAATGCTTTACAAATGTTCTTCAGTTTAGCAAATGCCTAATCTAACAGTCAAGATTAACGCTTTTCTTGCTTGAACTCATTTTAGTGTCATCTTCATGGAAAGTCAAACCCTGCACTCATCCATCCCTTTCACCAGGGCTGCAAACAAAATGCATAAAGGAAAAGAGGGGAGGAGGGATTTCATGCGAAACTTCAATTTTTCTCCAGAATTGCACGTTTCTCTTCCTGTTGACCAGGTTTTTTTTGACGTTTGGAGAAAAGGCAGCAAATAAATAAGCATAAAGCTCCCAGATCAGTAATGGATTCGCAAAAACAATTGCGTGTTAGTAACTAGATCGAAGGATAGCATGTCAATAACTTCCACCTAGAAAGTAAGCATATAGATGCCAAAATTGATTCACCATGCCGAGCTAAGAGGTAAACGTTTTACCAAAAAGGTAAATTCGTTGGAAATGATTCAATCTTTCATGCGAGTGAATTCGTTGCCTTCCTGAAGTATAACAAAACATTGGTTTACCAAGTTTTCTAGTTCTGCAGCTTCTTTCTATATATATATAATTTCATTTGTTGCTTTTAATTAAACATCATGGAATTACGAATAAAATAACATGGACTACAAATGATCTTGTAATAGTTGATAAAATTATTGATAGGGTGCTATTAAATCATTGATTTTAATTACCTATTAATATGGTGTGTGTTTTTTTTTATTAATAAGAGGCAGAATCGTTATGATATTAGTGTGGATTCGAGCTAACAAGTCGAGATTTTTTTTTAAAACTCATGTTTTAATATGTGTTTGTGTTATAAATAAACTAATTATTATTATTTTTTATAATCAGGATGTCCAGACTAGCTTGTATGTACCACAACTAATTTTCAAGCTCACTAAAAACCAGGCAAACTAATAAACTAATTATTAGTTATATGAGAGGAAAAAAATTCCATCAACAAATTACTTCTTGTTTACGGCTACCTTCAACCCCTCAACCTTTTATTTTACACTAGTCGAGACCTCTAGATTTTCATTTCCAATGATATCAATCCTTGAATCTCAATTTCAGCATTAGCTACAAAAACATTAAATTATGTCAAAAAATATTTAAAAGTAAAATTAAACAATGAACTGTTAAAAATATAAGATTTTTATCTATACAATAGGAATATTTCATGATACTCAAGTAACAACTAAAAATAATTACTAAAAATAGGAATACATATATATATATATATATATATATATATATATATATATATATATATATAAAATAAATTAAATTATATATTTAAAAGAATATGGATAATTAATATTCTTTTATTATTTTTGATAGATTCATATATAATTTCTTTTAAATGAGATTATTAAAATTTAACTTGAGATATTTTGTGGTATTCATGAAATAATTAAAGAAGTTGTACTAGTTACATCCTATAATCCACTTGCAATGAATAAATAAAATTAGAAGTGAAGTGGAAGAAATTTTATATGGATACATTTTTTTATGGATAGTAGTTTTATCTCTTTTCATTGAAACTGTAAGCCCAAGTACGGACCCAAAACTTACAGGCCCAATAATCGTAACCAACACGACCAGGCAAAACAATCAGGGCCTTTCCTTTGTATTTAAACCACAAATCCACTTCTTCCATAATAATTTGATTTAACTTATTGTCCATCAGTTGTCATCCTTCTCCAAAACCAGCAGCCATGGAAGATCACAGCGAACTTATGCCCTTCCAGATCTTCGCAAATCTTCTAGACGGAAAAACAACCATCCTAAATTTCGAAACCCCAGAATCATGTACAGCCCAATCAATCAAGCAAAAAATCTTCGAAATCACTAAAATCCCTATTCATTATCAACGGTTGATATGTAGAGGAGTCCAATTATACGAAGACGCTACCATCATAACCCCCGAATCCACCGTCTATCTCCTCCTCCGTCTCCTCGGTGGCAAAGGCGGGTTCGGGTCTCTCCTCCGTGGGGCTGCCACAAAAGCGGGTCAAAAGAAGACGAATAATTTTGACGCGTGTCGGGATATGAGTGGAAGGAGGCTTAGACACGTGAATGCGGAGAAGAAACTGGAGGAGTGGAAAGCGGAGGAAGAGGATAGGAGGTTGGAGAAGATTGCGGAGGAGTTTATTAAGAAGAAGGGGAAAAAAGGGAAAAAAGGGGCTGGAGATGACGAGGCAGAGAAGTATGTGGCTAGGTATAGAGCAGAGTCGGCGAAATGTGCTGCGGTAGTTGAGGAGGCTATGAAGGAGGTGTTTGGGAATGGGAAGGGGAAGGGGTTTAGGAAGAGGAAGGGGAAGGGTGTTTTGGAAGGTATGGAAGCCAAGAAATTAAAGATTTGGTGAGTGTTCTTGTTTGTGTTGATCTCCGCAATCTCATGATTTAATTGGCTTTCATTTTTGTTTTTGTTTTTCTGGATTAGGAATAGTTTAGTTTTGAAAATTTGGTAAAGAGGTTACAGGGTAACTGTTGCTGTTATTCTAAAGACTTGCTGGGGTGTATGAAAATGAAAATTTAAGAGATCGAGGAGTTTAAAATTTGTATATTTTATGTGCTCACAAAATTGGATATTTTTCCACAAGTTTGAAGATTCTGGGGAGGGTTTAGGATTCCGACTTAGAAATCTTACTCAGATGCTCGGGGGGGAAGTAGTGAGTTGTGAAAAGTTCTTGTGTGTATGATTAGTGTTGTTTCGGTGCATAATGAAAACGAAACATGTTTTCCTGAGATTGTTTTGACTTTCTTACACTATTTTACATGATTTTTTTAGTCATACTCTGTATCTTTCCTCTCTTTCATGTGATGTGCTTTGAATTTCTTATGACTGAGATTTTTTGTTGTTGCAAGGATGGGGAAGAGAAAATTGGGTGAAAGTGACAGTGACGAGGAAAATGAGAAATCTGTTGTTTTAAATAATGGGAATCAGTCAGATTCAAATAACAAAGCTGAGGTTAGTCAAGATTCGGTTACTGGAAATCAAGATGGTGAATGTTCTGGTGGTGCTTCTTGTGCTGGTGGCTCTGAAGAAGAAAAGGAGGTTTCTGCAGAACAGAGCTTGATATCTAATTCCTATGGAGAGATTGCTCTGAACGAAGAGGATGAAATGGTTGAAGCACAGATTCTTGAGGAAACCATAGTGAAGACTGGAGAGATTTTTGAAACTGAAGCACTTGAGGCTGAAAAGCAGGAGAATGTTGGACCTAATTCTCAATGTCCAGATGCTTCAGACTCTGGAAACGGGATAATTATTGAAAGCATACCAGTTATTGCTGAACCCAATGGTTTCACTAAATCAAAGCCCGTGTCTAATGAAATAGTTAATGTAGGCAATGCTGATTTGGAGAAGCCACTAAATTTTGATGAATTCAATTCAGCATCAGAGTTGGAGGTATGTTTGCGAAGTCTGATATTTCTTCCTTTATATGCGTAGTATGAGCTTTTCCTGATCAACACATTGACTTAATTTGCTTGTCTAATTGCTATATCATACTTTCCCCTTTCGTAATAACTAGGTTTTGACCTGTAAAAAAAACCATTATGTGGTTAAGAGGCAACACAAAAATGTGATCTCAAATGTTTTGGGATGGAGAACAAGGACTCAGTCATTCAGTATCAATAGGGAATGAAGCTTTATTGAGTGTAGTTTAGTAGACAAATGTAGTCGAAATTTGCTGCAATGCTATGTCGGGAGGTTCTGGCATCAGTCCAGAAACCTTATGTCCCATGATAGGATGGGTGTGAATGGAATCGTGATCTCTTCACTGTCCTTTGAACTTTGTTTGTCTCCCACTCATCACTATTGTATTTCCACCAAAGTTCGCAAAATAGTGGAAGGTTGGTATAGAGGTCAGCTGCTTGGTTAACTTTCAATTTTTCTATATGCCTTGATGGAATACATGTTAATGCATGGCACCTGCAACTGCTAGGATAGGGTGGGTGTTCCAAATTTGAATTAATGGATCTGGATGGTTTTCCTGATCAAACAAACTATACAAGTTTTCAACAAGATTTGTCACTGCTTTGATTAGATATGTTGCACGTAACTTGAGCTGTACATCTGTTTCTTCCAGCAACCATTGAAAAGCATAAAAAAAGGTTAAATAAATAATAGGGGAAGGAGTTTTGCAATCAATGGCTCGTTTGTTAATACAATTATAGACTCAATACTCTGCAAACATGAATTTATTATATAAAACGGGATGTCTGTGCTGCATTAAGCTCAACATCTGCAATACATAACATTTTCTTCGGCCATCTTCCTCTTTTTCTTCAATAGGTACTTGGCATGGAAAGATTGAAGACTGAACTGCAGGCCCGTGGGCTTAAATGTGGGGGTACATTACAAGAGCGTGCTGCACGGCTTCTCCTCTTGAAATCCACGCCACTGGAGAAGCTTCCCAAAAAACTACTTGCTAAGAAATGAGGGAGACTTCTTACGATGATTCATCTGACTCGGTAGTATGGATGAGGAATTCGTGGCTTTCAAATGTATAGTTTTGAACTCCATACTTTTTACCGGTTATATTTATTACTTGTAGCCACTACCTAAATGCTTGATCTTGCATGTTCAAGGATGACAAGTATTTATATTCTAATTGCATGAGGAAATTGTTTTTTTTAATAAATTAATTTTTTTTAATTATTTTTTATATAAAAAAGTTAAATTTAACTAAAAAACAAACAACCAAAAAGAAAAAGGCTTAAAGATAACTCAAGTTATTTTCAAAACAATGAAAAATCCTATAAAAAGCAAAGTAAAATATAATGAAGCCTAATTTCTAATTAATAAATGTTGAATGGTAAAAGTGAAAGAACATTAGTTGAAAAAATTAGAAAAGAAAAGAAGTAAATTTAAGATAATCTTTTGAGCTTGGGTCAATCTTTCAACCCATAACTTCACAAGTTATGTGTAATCAAGAATTTCAATTCTCAATTAAAAAGTGAAATAAAAAAAAATATCAATTTAAAAAATTTATTAAAATGAGAAAAATAGCAATCGAAATAATGATAATCAAATATGTTAGGAAAAGAAAAATGAAAAAGGATGAAATCATAAAGAAAATCAATTATAAAAAATAACTCAAATAGAACAAAAATCAATCAAAATAATATGAATAAATTTGACAAGTAAAGCAAAGGATATGGTCAAAAGGATATGGTCAAAAGCAAGTAATTGATGTTTGCTCAAATTGTAGGTTGAAAATCATCTGAATGATAATAGTCAAAACTAACTTACATATAAAATTTACTGATTGAATGTCAAATTAACCTTTCTAAATGGGTTTTTCAAAGAGAATGTCTATATTATGAAACTTAATGGTTATGAAGTGAATGGATATGAAAACAAGGTTTTAAAATTGAATAAATTTTTGTATGAATTAAAGTGAGCCCCAAAAACTTGGTATAATTGCATTAATATTTTTAAAAAATAAATTTGTAAAATGCCACATTGAATATGTTATTTATATGAAGATAAAAAAAAATAGTGATATTCTTATTGTATATTTATATAAGAATGACTTGATCTTTGCAAGCAATAACTCAAAGATGTTTGAAGACTTCAATCAAGCAATGAGCAAGGAATTTGAAATGATAACATTGGTATTGTGACATAATACATAGGATTGAGACCAAACAAAAAAATAAAATAAAATCTTTATGGGTCTAGAGAAATTTGCAAAAGAGAGTCTCAAAGTTCAAGATAAAAGATTGTACAAAAGAAAATAATTCAATTGGAGTAAAGATGTCAAAAAATAAGAAGATATGAGAACTCTACAACATTTAAGAGCCTAGATAAGAGTCTGATATATGACATGATGCTCATGCATTCATCTAGATATTCTTTTTAAAATAGAATTTGTAAGAAAGTTTATAGAAACACCAACTATAATACATGTCACAGTATTAACATGAATTCTTCATTATATCATAGGTGTTGATAATTTTGGTTTGTTAAATAGATATTCTAACAACTTTGAATTTATAAGTAGGAGATATAGATGATAAAAAGAAAAAAGAAAAGAGCATTATAGGTTTAGTTTCCTACATAAAAAAACACAATTTTGTCATGAAGTTCGAAAAACTAATCCATAGTCAAATTATCAACTTGTAAAGCTGAGCTTAATTGTTGTGACATGTGTTTGTCATTCTATATGGCTAAAAACATTTGAAAACATTGTAGATATAGCAAGAAAAACCTATGTAAATTTATATAGACAATTCATCGGTTATTGCTTTAGTAAAAAATTATCTAGTATTTTATGACATAAATAAACACATTAACTCATGTTCTTATTATCTATAAGATTACATTACAAATAAGAAAGTTAAAAACAAGTATATAAAAACCCAATATCAAATCACATATATTTTTATAAAGCTACTCAAATATGATGTTTCTTGGTATAAGAGATATGTAGAGATTTATAAGAAATCAAGTTTAAAAAGAGTTGTTAAAAAGTAAAGTAGATTTCAATTTTTAGGTAAAATAGAAAAATTGATCTACTAGTTGAGAACTAGTTGTCTAGTTGAATTAAATGAACTGGATGAATGATAGAGAAATTATTAACTAATTAAGTTGGTAAAATAATTCTTCAGGTTAGAATAAATCTTAATTTTCTAGAATTTAGGGCATATAAAAAGACTTGTAATTAGAAATATAATTCAAGTATTTTAAGAAGAATATACCAAAGTAAAACACTTAATAGCACCTTCCTCTTGATTTTTTTTCTTTAATTTTGCAACTTTATATAACTACACTTATTTTCTCCCAAAATTGACATCATATAGTTTATGCACAAACTTCGCTCTTGTAGGATAGCTATAGTGAAATTAGCTAAAAAGAAATAACAAGTGCTGTTGGGCACCAAGAACAAGGTGGTTTTGTTAACCAGAGCCCCATCCACCTATATTTTTGGCTACAAGCTCAGTAAAGTATTTCGATAATGGATTTAAGTCATCGAAATTCTGTTGAGTGTTGAGACAACTTTTGGCTCCAATCCTCTAGTCGTTTGTCAAGCATTTAACTTTTCCTAAGCAAATAAGAAACAGTGTTGAAAAACCACCGTGTATAAACAAGAAGCAGTGTATGTGCTAGTGTGTATGTGCTGCTGGTGGCGGATCCTCCGACAATACAGCCGGAAATGTTTTAATGTGAAATGTTTGATGGTGTAACATGAGCAGGGGATGGTGATTTCCGGCAAACTGGACAGGTACCGTTCATCCGTAGCCATTCATCGACGCAGTCTGAATGGAAGCAGTGCTTGCATTCCGGTATGATTCTCAGTGTTTCTTTGCTGTTATATTCCGATAAACATATAGCACAGGCGCTACCATTGGGACCAGGCAGCCGCTTACTTTCCCCAAGGACCAGCTTGTCAAATGATTCAATGGTGGAATCGTCAAGACCCATCACCAAGATGATAGGTCGCGGTGGTGCTGTCGCGGCGCTCCTCTGCGTGTTATATACCGCATCGCGTCGAGGATGGCAGATCATAAAGTATGCAGACATAGCAATCCCACTTGCACATACAAGAACAGGTATTCCAATCGAGAGGACAATGACTCCGAAATCTTGACGACTACTGGAAGACTTGCCTGAAACGACAAGCTGTCAGCGTTTGATCCAGATCATAGATGTTCTCAATTTGTCTTTTTTTTTTTTCTTTTTATTAGGCTCGTTCTATTTTTCAGCACTACATAAGATTTCATTGCATTTGCTGAATCTACAATGCTTTATGGCGCTTGTTTAGAATAAGAAAAGAGATTTTTTTTTTTTTTTTTGTGACGATCCTAGAATTTCGTTATGCCTAGTAAAATAACTTTCCTGGCATAAGCTACTCTCCTCGAATGACTGGCTGGAAATCACCAAACAAGAAATATGTCTGTTGAACCATGTCTGTTCGTTGCACCTTCTACCAATAAAAGAAAAGGGGGGATACTGAAAAGGAAGGTTGATAGTGACGATACATTGTTATCGTAGCCTGTTTGACTGGACAGAGGTTGATGAATTAGAAATGATGGGGACTGGAGAGCTGAAATTGTATCATCTGAACAAGTTCATTCAGTGTTTGACTTTTGGCTGCTGCTAATGTTAATGATAAAAATAATTGAATGATACCAAGGTGGGTGTGATTTATATTATAAATGGAAATGATTATTCATCGATAATTGAATGATTTCAAGGCGGGAGTGGATCATATTACAAGTGGAAATTATTATCCACCATCATATCCCACCTGACACATTATTCTTGATATTGTTAATAGCTTAGCTAATGATACTAGTTTAATATTTAATTGTCTAATCAAGTCAATGACTCTACCCCTCAAATATATTATTCCTATGTCATGCATTACTGTACAAAGTCTGCTGACCAATACCAAATTCATCATTTCCTGACATCTTTTGTTCCTCAATTACTATTTTGATCCAGTCAGGCAGTTTCTATGTGCTCTTTTCCATCCTTTCTTTTTCTAATTTGCAAGTAAAGATGGTGATGAAGACTTAAAAAATAACAAATAAAAAAAAAAGGAAGGAAATATTACCTCTTTGAGAATTGTAAGAACAAAGAATTTCTTGGCTAGCATTTCCATTGAAACCACACGTGCCCCCTTGTGTTTCACATTGGTGACAATCAGGAGAAAGCCAAGTTAATAGAAGATCCTCGCTGAGCTTAGATGAGAGCCCTTCGTTGTATTGAGCTGGCCTTGAAACTGGAATTATCAGTGTCCTGATAACATCACACCATGCGGACAATGCTTTCACAAGGCTGGTGGAAGAGGTAGCTAAAACTGAAATGGTTGAATTGCTAAGGCAATCGATGATAGTGAAGCGAGACATTACGAGCTGAGTTGGACAGCTTAGAAAGGTGTAATTCTGATGAAAAACAGCAGAAAAAGGAGAGTCTGAGAGGTTGAGCTGTAGAAGGCGTTTTGGAAGGCAATTACCCGAGTCGGAAAGCTGTATCTGTTGAGTTAGATAATCGATGTCCCGCACGAGAAAGCCACCGGAATGAGGAAGCTTTAGAACTGTCGTACTCGAATTATTGCAACTTAGATCGAAACCAGGGTAACCACAATCTCGGGGTTGATTGCCTTCTAGACGGAAAGGGAATCTAACGGGGACTTCGCCGACGCTGCACGCGGAGATTGGGCAATCTGCTGCTGCATTCATAAAATGAAGGAGCTTGACAAGAAAGAGAACTTCTAAGAAGCCCATGGTTTGAAAGGACAGGTTCAAGAAAAGGTAGGCTTTCTTATAATACCATGCTCGGGGTTTTTCTTCATTTAAATCGACAATAAAATAAACATTTCTAAAGTCAATCTTTATAACAAGGAGCGCAGGCATGCGTAACGGAAGTTTTCAAGTATATACTCTTGCTTTAGCCTATAAGTCAACTGTTTATGGTAAGTGTTCGCGAAGGATCCGTTAGTCTCGGGCACCCCATCCATCGTTTCTTAATTAAGTCAAGAGTTGAACCGTTTCGAATAAACACTAAGATATGCCTTTCTGAATTAGGGTTTTCAGACCCATCCACCGCATAATTAACACTGGGTGGTAAGAAAATGAAAGTGAGTTTTATGCGTTGACTTTGTGTGTGTGTGTGTGTGTGTGTGTGAATTAAAGTTGAATTTAGCTACTAGATTTTTTTTGAATTAAAAAAAAACTTTTATGAACATTTGGTCATTGCAAAACTTCAGAATATAACAAGGTATTAATAATCAAGATAGCAAGGGAGCCAAGAGGACATTGTCCAGTAGATTGTCCCATTGAAGCAGCAACCAGGTGTAAATGAAAAACCAACGAGCCATTATCTACTCCTAATCCATTTCGCTTGGTCAACTAGGTATTTGAATCACAGCATAGAAAATGAATTGGTATTGCTGTGGAGAAGAATGCAAAATTTTGGCCTATAAGATATATGTGACTGAAACTGGACTAAGCAAGCTGCTGAGAGATTCGAATTGAAACCACTTCTCCTTCAAATCCAGCTCTCATCGCGTAGTACTTTGTAATAAGTCCTGCTTGCCCAGAGAAACAGGGATCGATAGACCGAAGGAAATAGCAAGAAATTAGCAGTTCTGTTTGTGCGAATCCTCAAAATCAGAAAGAACAGACGCGGGGATGCAATTGAAGTAATTGTGATTGTTGTCATGGATGACAACCTGTACAAGGGCAAGATTATGGAAGTTCTAATCATATACAGCTGGGGAGGCCTCACCTTGATTTTCTTGTAAATTGGTGCGGATTGCAACTGAATGGAAAGTGATCATAGCCTTTGGCTGCATATCACTTGGTTTTCCTGCCCATGACTTGAGATTAAACACACCTGCCAATTCCAATTTAGAATATGTGCATCATATCAAGAACTATGAAACTTGAGGTTGATCATGCTCAAATTGGAAGCCTAAATTTCAAATAAGAAGTCAGAACAAATGGCCAATCCTATATTTTAAACATCAAGAGAACATGCAAGCACCAGTTAACCTCTAATTAATAAGATTTCACTAAAAACAGAACCCAAATGGATAGCAAAATGTTGACTAAATGAAAAATCAGGGAAAGCTCTGAGAAAAAAATCCATTTTATTTCAATTAAAGTATTACCAGCCATTGCGCGGTCCTTGATGTGTTTAAGATCAAAAATGCCACCAGAAGCTGCATCTACAGACTTGTTGATTGTATAGGATCCAATCAGCTCATAGTCCCAGCTCCCTTTCTGGTATTCGTCACACAGAAACAGCTCTATATTCCTTACTTCTAGTGTCTGCATTGTTCCTATATAGAAAAACACTTTTTTTTCAAATATTGAATACCCTCTTTGGTTACAAGAAGGTAAATAAACGCAACAGACTGTTATCTGCATGTCACTTTTTTAGTCTAAAATTCAGTCACTTTGTCAATGGTTCTGCACAGTAAGCCTGTGATTAAAGTCGAGTAGATGAACATCTACACCAAATTACACGCTACATTTACCGCATGATTCTTAAAGGAAACTCATAATTTGGAACTCTTGTAGCAAGCCAGTAAAGTAATTTAGCTCACCCTCACATGTATCAAGTTCACATACTGGGCATCGAACAAGCTGGAGATCTGAAGACATTGGCAATTTTGTTATGCAAAGTTAGTTGGCTTGTGATTCAGAATTTGTTAGATCTTTCCCGACAAAAATGTGTTCAGAACGAACACTGATAGGGTAACAGAATGGAATTAAAGTTACCTGCTATCCAGATTCCTTTTTTTATGTTACTTAGCACACAAGCTCCACTGGATTCCAGAGCCTTCTCCACATTGTCTTTGTTAAGTATTGTCAATGGCAAGCTGAGCTTATCGGACAAGAGTGCTACTTGGGAATCAAAGAAAAATGCGCCAATCCTCATCCAATCTGATTGTCCCACAAAAGAATCAACACACCGTGAATAAGGTTTTATGTCTACTGATTCAATTATAATGTACTTTTTTATATTCAATTGCGTCCCTATTTTTAAGAACTCCAATATATTATGTACATTACAAAGAGTTTATTCCCTTGCTCATATCTCAATGCTCGAAATTAGGCTCGCATAAGACCCCTTTCTAAAACTATGATGGATCTTAAAGTTCACCTGGATGTTTAAGGCCCAAATAGAGCTCTTGTTCATTTAGTCCAGGCATATCAAGTGACCAGTGCTCCACCAGAACTCAGATCCTTGATTTAAGCTTTTAAAAATGCTCTAAAGCACTTCTTATTAAATTAGACCGGAGTGTTCTAGATAAGGAGCTCGCTAAGATTGCATCTTAACCAAATCCCATATCCCGAACGAGGTCGATACACCTTGATCTGGTTACTATACTCATATACACAATTCCCTAGGCTACTTGTCACCAATTATGTATATAAAATGTACATGCATTAAATTTAATGAGAGCACGATTCTTTGCCATACATTTCACAAAGATTGATTTTATAATCATCATTAACTGTACATAACCCATGAAATCTAGGAGTAGGATAGCTTTACTCTAGATCTTTGTCTCCTGGTAGTTTAAGACTGTAGGTGGCTGGTAAATTAGACATCCTACCCCTACATTAACTCATTCTATCCTAAACCTCAAATAAGTCATATTCTTCTTCATAAAATAACATTATATTTGTACCTTTTAAATTTTGCTTTGCAAATCAGCACACCATAATCTCTACTAAAGCCTATTTTCTCCTATCATTAATGTTAACTCAAGTATAAGACTATCTCCGACCAAGAAAACTAATTTGTTTTGCAGGTGTCAATTCCTTGCATCTTCCATCTTATTGCCTCCTTGAGAATACCATAATCTTTAGAAATTATCCGGCAGCATCGCCAAAATAAAAGCAAACTACTCGTTTCTGAATGAGAGTTGAATGGAACATTTCATAGAGTGATTTACAATAGCCAATAAGTTGATGAAAAAGCGAAAGAGTGGTATACTACCTTGTTTGACTAACAAAATAGGAGCTCATACTGAACTAAGCATTAGCTTTTAAATTTAAACCATTACAGGAAAGAAAGTCAAGTGAAATCAAAATCAAACAGCTTATAATCTTCACCGTATATTTTGAGCTCAAAGAGACTTTTTAATCTTTTAAGAAAACTGCCCTACAAGTGATTGCAAATATCCCACATGAACAGCTAAGAGACCAGCCAAAGAACGACAGGAGAAACTTACCAATGTGCTTCTCATTGTTACGGAACTTGTAAGAGTGACTCCCATCTGGAAAACCAGTCCATCACAATCAAAATTTATCGAACTGTTCTATAATTCTAACCAAATAAAAAATGCGCAACAACTAAGGGGTCTGATAATTACCAGCTAGTGAACCATAGAGCTTGATCCACTTGAATGTCACTTGGCATGGGGCTGGGACTTGAAGGTCACGCAAGCAAATATACTTCCATACGCTGTCATGCATGATGACGCTGTGGAACCATCGGCAAGTCGCAGCCAGCTTCACCAGAGACTTCCCGTCCAAAAACTTTGCTATCTCTGTCCATAGATCCACTTCATACCTTTCTCAATTGAAGAGAGAGAGAGAGAGAGATAAGCAAATGCGAAAAAAAAATTCACGAAAACTTAAATCTGATCTTTAATTTAGAAACCTAAAAAGAAATTCAAACTGAATTCGGATCTGTTTGGCGGCTGAGAAAGTGAGATCAGAAAATGATAGAAACGGTAATTTTCGTTCACAAATATCAAAATCTGAGAAAATGAGAATATTCAAATTCTTGAGTTACGTGTTAGACTTTTATTTCCTCAACAACTAGAGAGGAAAACTGAAATTCAAACTTCATTTTCATTTTCTCAGCTGCCAAACAATGGTTAAGAATCCAAATAAACAGCACTAAGCTTAGAAAAATCCAAGAAAACAATGCAAAACAGAAATATCGTTCAATTAAAGGAAGAAAATGCAGTTCAGATTCTACAATTTCTACAGCTTTTGATTTTCGTTCTTAAAACAGAATCAACAGATTTTGCGATCTGGAAACTAGATGCAGGTCAGATTTTACAGTATCACAGTATCAAAGCTACTTCGAAAAATCTAGCGCGGCTCAAATCGGCTATAAATCAGTATCACAGTAAAATTCGAAAAATAACTTCAAAAAAAAAACAAAATCACAATTTCATTAGAATTGAACTCATTTCTCACAGTTAACACAGTAGGAAGTTAACAAATCCGTGTTCGAAAATGAAGCTGAAATTTGAACTGAGAGAGAGTACCAATTGAAAGAGCGGAGAGAGTTTTGGTTTTGTAGACGAGGAGATTTGCAACTGCAAATAGTAGTTTCTCTTCTCAATCTCTTTCTCATTTTCATTTTCTCAATATTTCTCTGTGGATTCTCTTCTTCCATTGAAATGGTTCAGTAGAAATAGCTCGTACTGTTTGGTCTATTTATTATATACGCGCGAACTTCTCTATTTAAAATTGAGTAACAAACCATTTCTTTCCATTTTAAAAATAATTTTGAACTTTGATGTTTGAACTTTGAAGTGTTTGTTGATGGGCCTCTACTTGTTTGGCCCGTTTAAATATGGATTTATTTTTAAGCTTATGGCTTGCAGACACCACCTCTCTTTCTTTCTTTTTTCCGTAATCTTAATTTTATATAATTATTTACAGAATTCACTTACAAAAAAAATCATTGAATTTATTAAAATTATTTTATATATATATATATATAAGATTAATGTCCTATTTTTTATGCTGTTGCCACTCGGAAACATTCAGTCAATATCGTATGCTCCTATGCAAGGTTTTAAGTTGATACTTGCCAGATACAGATAATTTCATGAGGTCTTCGTGCTGTGATTTAACGGCGATGAACTTGCAGAAAACTCCTTGCGAAGGCCCTGTACATCTCAGGATTAATTGAGCCTTGACCTGGATACTTGGTAATCCAAAAAACAGTCCAGTCAATGTCATGGGTTGGGAGCCGCTTTCTTTTAAGAGAAATTTCGGCTACAGAACCATATGTTATCCGTTTGTATTTCATTCGAGAGCATGAGCATTTGAAAATTGAAACCGATGCTCTTTGTTTACCTAACATAAAGAATCTGTTTTGCTACACCCTCCATTTCCACCTGTGTGGCAGTGTACTTATAATTATTTTTATTTATAAATACATTGAAATCTTTTTTTATTTTTTAAAAATTAATTTTAATATCAACACATAAAAATAATTTAAAAAAACTATAAAAATTAATCAAAATTAAAAAATAATTTTTTAAAAAAAATATTTTTGAATTGCAATTTCATTACTAGCGCCCATTACAAGAGCATTTCTCACCCAGCATAGCAGCAGTGACACCCATTGATTTATAGGCTGACACCCATTGATTTATAGGGTGGCATGAGCTATTGAGGCCATCGTTACAAACCTATATTTCAATCATAGAATTGGTTCACCACCACGCTTTCGCCTCGCTTCCAGCTAACAGTGGTCGCTTACGCTTGCTTTCATTTTGTTCCATCAACTGGCTTCTTTCAAATGGAAAATCCACGCACGCGCACTGAACGAATTGCTAATGGGCTAGTATTATCTTACTTGCTCATTACACAGGAATCAGATTCAAATCTAAACCTTGCGATCGTAAAAGAGAAATGAATTTGAAACTTGAAACCAGATAACGGGCGTATGTTCTAATGTTACTATGCGGAAAAATTGGCAGCAACTGTTGAGGAAAAAGAAGGGCTACCAGCCAAACTGCCAATGAATTTACATTTTTATAGCTACAAAAGATTGGATGGTTATCAGAGTAAATAAAATGAGTTAAATTACAGGTTCCTTGCAAGTTAGAGTATGAGTCTGGTGCTTTCATGCAGTGCATCGGAAAGTGAAAATGGCTAGCCTTAATTCATGAACTTCCGACAATTGGGAGCTTTACAGAGGCAAGGAACTTTCAATTCATCATGCTCATCAGGATCAAACAAGTAATCATACCTGTCCACGCATAAATTAAACACGTTAATTACCCAAATTAAATATCTCAGGAACAGTGACCTGAGAGGGAGGGAGGGTGAGTGAGAGATCTATAGAGCATACGTTAGCTCATCGCCGACAGAGACATTGGTCTTAGCAATGAGAACGATCCGATTCTCCACATCACCCACACTCATAATCCTTGCATAACAATTGGGCATGCACTGCAATAGGAGTAGTTGAGCACTTCATATTAAGGTAAAAGAAGAGAGGTAGTATGAAGAACTAAAACAAACACCTCTATTTTTTACAAATAATTTGTATAACACACAAGGTTAAAAATAGAACTTGTTTTTAACCATAAACAGAAAGCACATTCATGACACTAAAATTGCACAACCCGGCCCGGGTAAATTCATTTGAACCTCTGAACTCGGGTACTTTAATCAATATCATATACACTAGGTTTTAGAGAACTTGTAAACCAAAGACCGATTTTTATCTTGGCAAGTGTTGCAATAGTCATCAAATCTGACAAATAAGATCCATTTTCGTTTTCTGAGTCAGATGGTATAGCAGACAACACTGGGAGTTACAAATAAGTGTGCTTCCAAACTCCCAGGCACACAGCGGACTACCTGAATTGTGCAAGCATTTCACTATGAATTGTTCTATAAACATAGGCTTGCATGTGTCTGGTAAAGAGAAACATGAAAGTTACCAATGCAAAAGCTAAAAAAAGATAGGCATTTTTCAATCCAGTTTCAGGTGAAATATCTGCACTTACCGAATGATTGATTAATCGTGCTATATTCCCCTTATCTGTTGCATCAATTACAACTTCCTCACTGATTTTGAATAGCTGCAAGAAATAGTTGGTTGAACCATAAGAAACACCAATGATACAGTTCTTTTGCTTTTATAACATGCTCAGCTGTATAATAGGCCAAAGAGAAAGGAAAGGAAACTGTGGCTTCTTCTGCCAGTGCTAAACACATAAAAACTAGGTTAAATGTTGTTTGTCCATAATTTGTTCAGCATATTTCAAAATAGTTCAGAGAAGTTCAATTTGCCCATAGCTTACACAGATACCAGATAAGCAACACTTGACTTTCATTTCCCTTGTGATAGACCTGGAAGAGATGGGGCAAGTTGATTCAGACTACACTCCCATCATCAACCACTTGGTCATCTGCCTACCAATAATTTGGCAGGGTCTAAGATTAAAGCTCTTCAGGATACAAGAAATTCATGGCAAACTGGTAGTTACATTTTCTGAGTAATATAACAAAACCGTGCCTAGAAATATGAGCAGTCATGTGCATGCAGACCAAAGAAAATTGAGAAACTCACATAGCAATCCTTGCCTTCTAAACGGTACCGTGCCTCTCTCAGATCAGCAACACTCCGCCTCACCTTCTCTCCACGATACTCAATGACCTGGAGAAAGGTGTTTTGTTAAACAAGAAAGGAAGACAAACCTGATATTGGGAGAGCATTACATCCAGGGAAGTTAAACTCAAGATAGATATTTTAAAGTCCAGCCATACAAAACAATTGATGCTTTAAAACCTCAACAAACAGACCAAACATATATTAAGTACCATTTCTCCTTCTTGAAGATTTCTACGTGCAAAGAGGCCCCATCCATGTATACCGGATTTACCAAAACACACCCGATGATTTTCAGTTTTCTGGAGGCATAAATACATGTTAATTGAATTTGACTTCCAGTAGAAAAAAAAAACTATATCATGCGAAGGATAGTGGGACCTGTAAATGGTTAAGGCGTTCTTTAAATGAAGAGAAAACTGTAGAATCTTCAGTTTCCTGCAAATACTGAAAAGTTAGCCAGCCAAAACAACAAAAAGGATAGATCATGAAGTTCCAGAATCATTTTTTCCCCTCTATTTAAAAGAAATAAAAACTTCCAGACAAGAAAAGACCATTACTTTATAGGTGCTCAGGTTAATAATTGAACATAAGGGATGATGTCTTGGTCCCATCAATCGATGGATTACTGGCTCTCCTTCAGACCACTGCCAAACAGGAGGAAATATCTATTAGATAAAAAGGACAAATAAACTTGGCCAGGATGAAAATTACAGAGAAGTGGAAAGGAAAGCAAAACAAAAGCAGTAAAGGTTACTATATAAATCACCTTATAGTTTGTTCTTTTAAAAGCATGGCACTTTGCAGCAGAGTAAGGTTCATATTCATTACTCCCTGTGGTTGAGGGTTCTGGAAGTTCCACTCTCTTAGATGAAACCAACCTTGAACCCCTCAAGCACCCATTCTGATTCTGAAGCAAACTTCCGCCAGAGAAAACTCCTGAAGGTGTGCGCATGACCACGGCATAATCTGGGTTTGGCTTCCTACAACAGAACCAAGGTAAGACAGCACAGCATCCAAATTAGACAAAGATGGACAAGAATCCCTCTTCCAATTAGGAGAAAAAACAGCATGATAAAATGAAGATGCAAATGACAGATGGTGGCAAAAGCTTTAACCTGTGAACAGCACAATATATTAGCTTTTCTGTGACTTGCACACCATTCTTCTCCGTGCAGTTCAACTGAAAGTTCAAGGTGAAAGATTAACAAAAGCAATTGGTACAATCTATTCTCTTATAATTTCAATTTAAGAACTACATAAGGAATATTTACTAAATAATACAGAAACATAAAAGCACCTGGAAAGGTATAGAAAAGTACAAAATATGAAATCCAGACGCTAAAACAGGAAATAAAAGGAACAAATTTATTCGTGAGTATTAAAAACATTTTCAGAAAAACCTACTTCCATGAAATATCCTGCTCTTGAGGCACACGTTGCATGAAAATAGGTGGCACACTTGCAACACTGGGCACACGAGCCATGGGTCTGCTTACAGACAACACACCTCTGGCATGCAAAAAAAATAAATTTAGACCATAAGCACTCTTATTTGTATAACATACCAAGAAAATGAGCATGAATCTGGATAAAAACAACTAGAAACACAATTTAATCACCATATCATACAAAAGCCTCAGTCTTCAATGACTAAAGAAATAACACCCCCTTTACCAAAATTAGAATCCTTTTAAATTCTAGTCAAGTGAAATATATGCTAAAAAATTAAGGAAAATAATTCCAGTCCAGCATGTGACAAAAGCTTGCTTTAAAAAAATTAAAGCATGAAACTTCTAACTATTTGTTCAGATCATGACATACCTTCATAAACGACATCGATGGAATTCTAAGAATTCCAGTGGCAGGTTCCATTTTTTCATGGTTCAAGAAACCAACTTCAGGTCGAAACCAAGCACATATGACATGAACCCACATTGTTTCAATATCACTTGGCTTGAGAGCACCCCCTACAGAAGCAGGCCTCAAATATAAGAAAAAACCACAGCAATGAGCTATAGTGAACTTTACAGCATGAAAGCAGAAAAAGGTCACTAAAAAATATTGTTTTAGATGAATGGCTTTGGTAGTTTGGTGCAGCAAAAACTTTGATTCAACTAATCATCAGTTCAATATTTATTCTGTACTGGAATCGACACGCCAAATTCCAGGGTACAAAAGTCAGACAGTAAATTATATTTCAGCAGCAGAATAATATTTCTTTCCTTTCTTTGTCAAGAAAAGGAAAGAAGCTAACCAAATCAGAACTTCAGTCATTCAATGACTTTGGCAAACCACATGTAAATTACCATGATCTATCAAAACTTAATGCAAGAGAACATGCCTTTTACAGGGCAAAGGCAGCACTCCTCGACTTCAGGAGATTCACATGCTCTGCACACCCATGAAGCAAAATCCTGAACATTCCTTACCCCGTAGCATTCTTGGTGGACAGCTATTTGACACCTGAAAATAAAATTTATAAAGGGAAATATAGGTCTCAGGCAATGGTAATTGAGTACATAATTGATTTTTAAGCTCAAAGCAGCACTTAATGTCACTGTCCACCCAAATAACACTGAACAGACACAAAGAAATAGGTGAGACAGGGTATTACCTGTTACAGATTATAATTTTGTTATCATCCCAATCCTCAATCCATCTACAAACAGCACATCTTTCTGATGTCCATTTTGCGTATATAGGTTCATACTTCTCTGTTCAAAGGAAATAAAAAAACCATGTTGTTCAATTAAACCTTGTAAAGCACCCATTTCTTCCGACTAAAGCAAAAGAAAAGGTAGTCAGTTATATGTACCTTCCAACAAAGCAAGTAGCATAAGCTTATCTAACTTTAGAGGATCTCCCCGTGAATTATATTCAGAAATCTGCACAACGGATATTGTTCATAGAAAAATTAATAACAAGGACATGTATGATTCATTCATCGCAACAAAGAAGGTAAAAGGGAGAGAAAAATCCTACAATAATCGAGATTATATTTGCAGTGCAAGCTTGGAACACTGGTTTGTCCTGGTCAGTTCAAGAAACTGGTTTGTTGTAGAGTCACAAAACTGGGACCAGAAAAGGATCCTAAGGTAGTTACCAATATGGCACTGACTATGGAACCAGATCACTAAACTGTCATTGTATATCATGTATAAGATAACTAGCATTTTAGATGTTGCGCCCAAAAATCACAAATAGGCTCTCAATGTTAGTCTTTGACATCTTACTTAATAAACAAATTAAATTCCTACCAGCATTAGTCAAATATGTTATCAATGTTAGTCTTTGACATCTTACTTAATAAACAAATTAAATTCCTACCACCATTAGTCAAATATGTTCTCAATGTTAGTCTGACATGGTACTTAATAAACAAATTAAATTCCAACCACCATTAGTCAACAATTTGGGCTAAATAATGAAGGATATGCTCGATTCTCTATTATTCCTATTCTTTCTTTCTTTGTTCTTTATATGCTCGTCTTTTTAAGAAATTTCTTTAAATGCTTTCAAGAAAAAGCAGTGTTGAACCTATTTGGTATTATGATAGTGGTTGTTTTTCAGTGTTTTTCTCTTGAAAATGCATCAAAATAATATATTTTTTTCATTTTTAAAATTTATTTTTGATATTAACACATCAATACGATATGAAAACACCAGAAAATATTTTAAAGCAAATAAAAAAAATAAAGTTTTTCAATTTTTTCAAAAACACTTTTGAAACACAAAAACAAGAGTAAATAGTGTATCCGCACCAGAATTAGAGAAAATGTGAGCAGAATTGAGCACCCAAACATATATGTAAATGGCATGTCCTATACCATGTCATTAAAAATTAGCAACTTTAGAGCTTAGGATGCCAATTACAAAAAATGACAAGTGCCAGAACAAACCCATTGTGCCAGCGGTAACATTGTGTCTTTAATTTTCACACTGTGCTTCCACTTTTTAGCTCTACACCCAGTGTGCTTTTCCCATTCACTAGGTGCTTGTTTCCATGACCCACATGAACCGCAGTTGCACTCAATTCTAGAAATAGAGGGAAAGGAAAAAACATAATGAGATTGTTACACTGGATAAGGATTAAAAAAAAACAAAATCCACCAAATATATGTTTGCCACAAAATTAACCAGCATTGCCCGATTAACACAACTAAATCAGATTAATTTAACAATACCCAGATTTGAACTTCAAACTAACTGATTCAGTCAGAATTTGCACCAGCCACCCAAAAATGAAAGAGAGAGGGAGGGGGGCTACAATCCATAATTTTTGTAAAGTTTACAGGGCTTACAAATGAAGTTTAGGAATGTATGTTCCTTCCATCCCATTGCAGATAACTGTTACCTTGTCAGGTGGTACAGTCTGTCCACTGTTTCCTATAGACCTGATTCAAATGACATCATTGGGATTAAAATTTCCGGGAGAAAAACCCATGATAAATTTGTGTTGTCAAATTTAAAAATCACAAGTAAATTAGGAAAAACATAGGAAGCAGCATACTTGACTGGAGGCTTTCTTCTCTCTAAATCTGATTGTACAAATTTAAACTTTACTTGGCAGTCAGGGCAATAATAATCAATATCTTCCAAATCCTTCAAACCATAGCAAATCAATTAGCCTCCACCTTTGAATGAACACAAACTAACATAAGAGATAACAGAATGTATTACACTACAGTAGGTAGACGCACCTTGAAAAGCTTGCTGGAAATGTTATCACACTCAGCGTGCACCCAAACATTACAGCCATCACAGCATACCTAATACATGAAGTTTAAATTCCAACATGAGCCACAAATTTATTTGATGGTTTTACCAAAAGAACAGTATAACCTAATTCAAATACTATTAATAATCTTACCCAGTTCCCACCATCTGAATGATGCCAGGTCTTCTTGCATATGCCACAATACTGCTTTGATTTCCTTAACTGTAAAAAGCATGCATGTAATTATCACTTTAAAAAGGATAATTGACAAAAAATAATCAAAAGGTGGTATATCTCATGAACCTTGGAACAATGTTTGCACAAAATTTCACTTTGAAATGCTGATCTTTTCCTTTTGTTCACAGTTTTGCATGGCAAGATTAGATTGCAGCCATCACAGCATCTCATGTCCTTGTAACATGCATCCTGAACAATTAATTCACGAGATAAAATTACAAGTCAAAATCCAAAAGCAGTTAGAGAATTTCCAGGGTATAAAAAAATATCCAGATAGCAAATTCAAAGTTCCACTATCTATACCATAAACAGCATTTTAGCATAAAATGTATAAGATATAATTTTTGTCAGTCATGCAGATTGAATCAGACAAGTTTGCAGCACCTAGCATGAGAGGATTAATTCATGATACTTAAAATGTGCAAACAAAATCCACTAATCAGAGGAGCATTTTATTTCTAAAACATTTAAACACCTAAGTCGTTCAATAAAAATTCCCAGAGCTACATTTCTAATCACTCCAACAAAGAGTGTTCATAACCCAGCATTTTGCATAACATCAATAAATGTTTGAGGACATATTGTCAATAGACAGCTCAAAGGAAAAATTGAATGTGCTTTCTTATACTAACAGTGACCTTGTAGCCAACAAACAGAACCAAGAACCTTCAGGTTTTCATTATATTAAAACAAAACCATTATTATTTTGGTTTTGGAAAGAGAGGAAAAGATTTCCTTAACACTGAAGATTGTATATCTTACCGCATATGCAAGGTAGAAGATGAAATGAACATGCAACAAACTATCATGACAGTATTTTAGAAGAAAATAATTAGATGATGAAATTAGTGGAAGACAGAGCTTGTATTTCTGCACCATAATATGACATAGAATTCACTTATTTGCAATTCCAGTTTGATGATTTTCACAGCTGTTAAAACATTGGTCCCATTCCTCTCCATCTTCATCAGTATTTTCTCAGTCTTGATTTTTAGCTATGATTGATGTGATATCTGTGCACCAAAAAGCTGCAGTTTCAACAACCTTTTTTATCCAAATATTTATTCATCTGATACTTCCAGTTAAGATTATAGTAAGACGTATTTGGTTATTATATAACAAGGAAAAATCATGACAGAAAATTCTCTGTACAGTGAATCTGATCTCCCAATGTTCAGAAGCATTCAGTAATAATATATCCATCACAAACAGACAATGAAACAAGAAGCTAGAACAAACAACAAACTAACCAGACAAATGACCTTCTATATCAGAAAGCTCAACCATGGCAAACTAAGTAGTGGATATGAGATTATATTTGGCTCATGCTACATTCCCGGAGCTACATCAATCCTCCAAAGCCATCGACAAGAATCAGGAAGAAAAGACAGAAAAGAAAAGGGAAACTTGCCTGTTGTTGAGTGTAGAAGTCCTGATCCTGACTTGAACAACTCGCTTCCTGGAGTAGGGTGGGATAAGCTTCAGGGTATGCTATTTCCGTACTGATGCTCTCCATGCATGCACTTTCTGCTAAAATCGCCTCTTCTAGTGCCGCCTGAAAATCACTCAGCTTGCACTTGAACATTTGAGTCTGCACCTGAAATCTGAAGAAACAGAGAATCAACAATAAGAGCCCTGAGAGCTTACAATAACACCAATCGAATATGACCATCTACACACCTGTCCATGAATTCTGCAAAAGGGAATATCATCCCCCGTTTCACCCATGCATAGTCCTACGCATTACCATTAAGCATTAACTTACAATCCACGAAAGGAATTAAGTAAGAGAAACTCCTGTGAGAGAAACGTAAAAAAAGGCAAGAGAAATACCCTTTGCGTTCCATTTTTAGAGTATCCATAAAACATGACACAAAGAGCACCCGGAACACAACAACTGAGTACCGCATCAGGAGCTTTCAGGATGGGATCAATCACAACTGCTGGCCACCATGGGTATCTCTTGCCGCATTTAGCCCATACTATATCACCCAAAGCAAAATCCTCTGGTCTGTAAACATCCATCTTTTTTTGAGTTCTTTCTCTTCTCAATTTATCCAAACCTGTATACCTATATCTTGGCACGAATTCTCCGTCTTCTATCAATGGATTACCCAAACTCAAAAACTTCGTATTGCAACCATTTCTATTGTGAAAACTGTTAAACCCTAACTGACCCATTTGTCCATTCCCTTTCATGCCATGAAAAGGATAGGAATGAGAGCTTCCGAAACCATTTTTACAATCATGTCTATATTTCTCACTAAAAAAATCATCGCTGTCAACAAATTCATCATCCCCTATTTCCAAATCAGTGTCGTGTATTCTGCATTCCTCGTTTTTCCAAATATCCACAACCGAATCGTTAAACCTCGAAGGAAGTATTTGCACTCGCCCTCGAGACGATCTTGATATCGGCTTTCGAGAGCTCACCAAGATCTGGTTCTTCAATCTCTTCTTCGAGTTAGACTGAACCTCATTAGCCCAGTACGATCCTCCGCTGCAAAAAGAACCTGAACCGCTGCTAAAATCATCAAATTCACTATACATACCCATAGGGTTTGAATTGTATCCATTCAACTTTCGCTTCTTGGGAATAAATTCATATTCAAAATTCTCCTCCTCGTCGAGTTCGTCACGTGTGCCTTCTCCAATGTTGCGCCGCCGCATTTCGCCTTTCGTAAATTGTTTTATTATCATCGCCTGAGAACTCGATTCGAAACCCTAGTTTCACGTCGGACACGAAAAAAATCGAATCTAGTGCATGTGAATTGAAGTATATACACTTCAATTCTGAAAGAGTGAATAATCGTTCAATCCGATTGTACTGGTTTGAATGAACGGAATCGAATTCAAAGCCAGTGGAGGATGCGGAGAGAAACCGCAGCTGCGTGGAGGACACGAGAGATATGCTGGGGTGATTGTTCAGGAAGATTGAAGGAGTTACATGTATAGTTGTCTGCAATTATGAGGATTATTAAAATTAAAGTTTTACAGTTGTTTTTATAGTAGTAGGAGTTATGTTTATTTTTTTAATTTTGAAAAAGATTTGTGGCGGTGGGACCAGCTGGTGGGTAACGTGTTTTGGCTCCAAAGATTGGGAGTGCGGACTGGAAAGGAGAGGGACCGTGCAATTTTTTTCGTGGCGAGCGCGAAATGGAAAATTTGAGAAGATGGGAAGGAGATATGCTGTTGCTGTTGCGTCCTCGCGTAAGAATGGTTTGTTTTTTTATGAAGTACATGTTTTTCTTCTTGTAGATTGCACGTGAAATTTTGATAGCTTTTTCTTGCTGTTTTTGAGTAAAAAATAGAAATAATATTGATGAAAATAATGTTTGATTAAAAAGATAGAAATAGAAATATTAATATAAATACCAATAAAATGATTTTGACTTAAAAAATAATATTTTCAAAAATAATCATAACCTCACTCTTAAACCGTCACTTATTAAATTATTATTCAATCAAAATATATAATAATAAAAATTATTATAATAATAATTATAAAATTTAACCCGGAATCAAACTAGGATAAAACATAAGTTATTGATCAAAGCATGTAAATCAATATAAAATTAAAAATCTTTTTTAATATATTTAATTCATATATCAACTACGAGCAAGATTGAGGTTACAAATAGTGTTAAAAATAATTAATATCATAATTAAAAAAAATCATCAAAAAAAACTTTATTTCATTGATAAAAGTTTTTAAAAGGAATTAATAGGTTTTTTATTGGGTCAGGTCAAGTCGATTTTTTCTCCAAAAACTTGGGCTAGCTCAAGTTTAGGGTTGCTTGGGATCGGTTAGATTATGGATCAACCATTCAAGTAAATTCTATTTATAATTAAAGTTATTATAATATTATTAATTTTAATACTCGGTATAAATGAAATAAAAAAAGTCACATGCTCTTTAAAATATATAAATTTGATAGCAATACAATTTTTTATATTTTATTTTATCTATGATAACTAGAAATATTACAGAACACAATTAATTTATATCATACTTTTAAATCATTCTTTTCACTGTTTCATCTTTTATATCACACAATAACCGATCAATATCTCAGAGATGCACGGAATTCTGGAGGGGCTGGGCTGTCAAGCTCACGGCCCTGGACTATTTTAACAGGCCAGACCAGCACATGAATAAGATGGAACGGTGGTTTGAATCCAGCCGAGGGATGTTTCATGCTTCCTTCAATATTCCGGCAATAATTTTTCACGAGTATCTTTGAAAAGACGCTTCCATGACGTCCATTGTAGGCACCCAACTATGCTCATTGAGGGTGTCTTGAGTCCCAAATTCCATCGTTCAAGACTTCATTTCTCTACTTCTGTGTTTTTTTTTATCATTTTTATTCCTGTCGATGCTTAAATTTACTTTTTCCAGACGGTGTTTTTTATTTACTGAAGGATCAGAATTTTGTTTCTGATAAAATTTCCAATTTCTGTTATTTAAGCTCGATCGGTTTGTTGTTTTGGACATCCAAAGTTCAATTCGTGATTTTATCTGCTCAGCGTCTAGGACCCTCCTCGAGCCCGTTTTGTCTCGATCGGTTAGTCATGTGCTTATCCACGATGCGCTCATTAGAAACTCCATGGTTAGTCGATGAATTCATTAGAAACTCCATGGTTGTTCAATACTCGATGAAATTTAGCAACTACTAAAATAATGGAAGAATCTGCAACTACTAAAATAAGAATTCCAATTATCAAGCGTCATTAGCTCTTTATTATTTCGAGAGAGAAAAAATCAGAGGTTCGATGTGCGGGCCATATCTTTCTGGGCCAGAAAATGGGTTGCATTCTTTCACTGGTTTACTGATGAAACTACCATACCGTATGAAAAAGACTGGCTTAGAATTAACAACCACACACTCGATATGGACAGAGACACGTGGCAATCCAAGCAAATGAATTTGAATGGCCTATGTGCTATTGCATTTTCAGACAAAAGTCGGGCTTATCATTATCAGTATATCCTGAATGTCCCATAACACCGACAAGTCAGAAAGTATACGGTTGGTTGAAGCTGTCTCTGATCGTAATAAACATATCCCTCGAGGTCATGCCTTTGTGTTGCTGGAACCTCTCCGGAGTCTGGATTGTTCTGGCATTTGTGGCTTGAAAACAAATATTTCCTTGTACAACTGCTTGGAAATGTATTCATGGGCTGCAATAGAAATTATTGTGCCGGGCTAGAATAATATGTCTCGTTTAAAATAATAATATAAATTATATTTAAAAAACTTCTAATAATTTAAAATTTTATGTTAGATAATTCTCTAATATTTTATTAAAATCTTGTTGACTTAATGGTCACAAGTTCAAATCTCATCATCTTTATTTTATTTAATAAAAATTAAACACAATATAGTATGAATCTATGTAAATTCCAAGTTTAAAGAGTTTTCATTTAAAAAAGTATTGAAAAATAATATAAATTATATTCTGATATCTCACCTAACCATTAAAATTTTTAGATAAAATAATTTTATGATAATTTGGACTTGAGATTTTATAATACACACATGGGATATTTTTTATGCTATCACTGGATATATAAAGATGACACGAAACTGAATGCTTCCGTGGATTTTGCATTTAAGTACAAGGGGGGTTACGAGGCAGTGTTGTGTCTGCCATTGCCCAAGGTGTTGATATTTTTTGAAAACGAGACAAGACAATTTCCGTGGCATCTTTGAAAACATAAATAATATAATTTATCAACTCAGTTGATATATTTCATATCTAACTAATATAATTTATATTTAATTTAACCAAAATAAAGAAAAATCCTAAATTAAACAAAAAAACTCTAACCCTAACAAAAGCATGGATTAGACAAAAAAATATCAAATTAATAGAGAGAGAATATGGATTATTCCTCGAATTGCTGAAATAAAAATGCAAGAATGGTAGGTGACTCGTGTTAAACCGTGTATCTAGTACAATGATGCTATTTTATTGAGTGAGTTTGACAACCACATTTAAAAAAAAAAATGAGAAGAAGAGTAATTGATTTGACAAATCAGGAAGAGACACGTGAGGAAAAGCAGCTAATTTTAGCAAGTGAGAGCACAGTAGAAGAGGTGATTTTGGGGCCGATGGGACATGTGATGGAAACAGAGGGAATGTTTGCAATGATGAGGGAATAATGAAGGGGGAGATTAATAGCACAAAAAAGTGATATTTAACTGTTGGCAGGGCGGAGGCAGGGGCAAGCGGGGGCCGGGCCTTGGAAAAGAAAAGAAAAAAAGGGTCACCCATAAAATTTTCCTAGCTACGCCCCTTGCTGTATCATGTATAATGGTAGCTGATGGCTGGATTGATAAAATGTGTTCAAGAAGACACATGATTATGCTCTGTTGCTTGTTAAAGAAGATCGAGAATTCATGGCACGAGTCCAACTCTGAGCTTACCATGCCAGATTTCTCTAATCATCCCAAGCCTGAAACTTAGTTAAGGATCCCGTCACCAAATAAATTCCAAAATAAGCATCCACACTGGCATCTGCTCTGCATTGAGCAACCCATGTCTGAGAATGGAGGGTCAGATGCTTTAACTTTATCATAGCATTTATGATGATATGAACACGATCTGCCAAGTATCACACCAACTTGAGGTTCCATTTCTGCTGCCATGACCATCTCTTTTGGCAAATCCTTCCCCGTCATCAGTTACAGAAATTCATCCCCAATCGATTGTTATTTGATAGTATCGTGTTGAGTAACTAGCAAACTTACAGGAAGCCCGAATTTTAATGTTTCGTGCTTTATTATGGACGTGACTATTCTTTCTGCGTTTTGCGATCTTCATATTTGCCAAGAACCTACCCTGGGCCTTACATTTCAAGCAGGACAAGAAAGGGGGGGGGGGGGGGGGTCATCGTGCCTTGTTCATAGTAATGTCATAATTTCGAAGGAGCTGGGTAGGCCATATATAGAGGTTAAAGTTAACTCATTTGGAATCATGGGTGCATTACAGCAGTCTCTGTTGTTCTAACGATGTGATTTTTGGGGAAGTTCCATACTCCAAACTAATAAGTTGATGAAAATGAAATATAATTCTATGTTTACTGTGTAGTGAGCTTCATCCCTGTGATCCAGCTTTTCTTCTCGGATTCATTAAATTGTAAGAAGAGGCGAGGAATGGTTTCTTTAGCCATAGGAAAAGTGATAGTGACGATTTAGTACGTTGCCACGTACACGAAACCATAGCGTGTTTGTTTTCAGCCCGGATCGTGAAATGGCACTCCCATATTAGAGAATTGAGAGCTCTGGTTGTTTGGCATAACTTTTGGGACTCTCTCTCTGGGTGGCTGTAACCACAAAAATCAACTGGTTAGATTGGCTTTTTCCGACCAATTTGTCTTTAAGTTGCTTAAATTTCTTTATACGATACAATTTAATAGCTGCGTGGCACGTGGAGAACACTCGAATGGTGGCTTCATTGAACAAGTAATTTAAAGAAAAGGGGCAGACAGTTCATCCCTTTTTTTTTCTTTTTTTTTTTTGCGTAAAACAAAATCTAATGCCGCCCCATTCTATTCCATGTTAGAACCTCTTAAGATGGCCAGTGGCCACTAGCTGACTTCTTAATTATCAAATGAATTAGTGGTAAAAATTTTGGATTAAATTTTTTTATATATATAATTTTATATTTAAATTTTATGGTTATTAATATAATAATCACTAAAAAATTAAATGATTATTAATTAGATGTGCACCGGTTGACTTGAATAATTGAATAGTTGTATTAATAAAAAAGAATTATCAAGCTACTTGCTACCTATCTATTGGATTCTACGGTCTATGAATTACGTGGCTGGGCTTTCTGAAGTACTGTCACAATCACATTGCGGGGATGTGGCTCCATGTTTTCCAAAGGAATTTCGAGACTGTTTACCACTGGTGTAGGTTTTTAATTTTTCCACGGATTGTCTTTATCTAGAATATATTGAATTTGTATTTTTTTAAAATACTTTGTTGTTCTGGTATATTAAAATTAAAAAGATATAAAAATATATTTAAAAAAACAATAGACATTATATTACCTAACACACATTCGAAAGCACTGAGACAGGATGAATCTCAGAAAGCGGTGCTGTGGGTTGCTTTCTATTCCTCCACTCCAGATACTTTTAATAAGCTGATAAAGATTATATATTTAGAAGTTAGAACCCTTGTTATTGGTGCTCCGGTAATTAAGTTTTGTGGAAAATTTAATGGATGACAAAAAGTCACACGTATCATATGAAAACAATCACCTGCCACGAAAAGTGGAGCATTTCAGTCTTCAAATTTGTTGCTGTTCATGTTAGCAGTGACGTAGAATCTAACGACGTTATTATATTATTATACAATTTACTACATAGAAATTCACCTGAAAAAAAACTATCCGTGCAGGTGCTTTTCTTTTTTAATTATTTTTAAAAAAAGTTAATGACAAGTTAAATTGGTAGAATTAACTTTTTTTAGCTGATTTTTTATATTAATTTAATTAAAATTTCATTTTCATGATTTCATTTTATTTATTTATTATTAAATTATTTTAGCCCCATTACTCATGAATAATACTTAACATGTTAGTCTGAGTTGATTTAAATTGAATTGGTTTTTTAATTGATTTTTATATTAATCTATTTTTTTATTATTAAATTATTTTAGCCCCATGACTCATAAATAATACTTAATATATTAGTCTGAGTTGATTTAAATTGAATTGGTTTTTTAATTGATTTTTATACGAATCTATTTTTTTTACTGTTTTTCTCACAAAGCTAATTTGATTTTTTTAATTAAAGAGTGATGTTAGAATATTCAACAGAAAATGTTAAGTTCCTGGCAAATTAACATCGTTTAAATAAAATACAATTTTCATAAAAATATGAACGAGAAAGCCATTAAATATTTTCACCGGAAAAGAAGTGATAAAGTCTCACAGGACAAATTTCTCATCTGGATAGCAACAAAAAATACACTGTTTAAAATGTTTCAAAGGTTAAATATATATTTTTTATTTAAATTTAAGCATAAATATATTATTTAAATAGATGCATGCTAAAAAAAAAATTTGATATCAAGTTGACTTATACTTAATATGCATGCTAGAATCCTTATACATGTTTATGTTAATGATATGCTTGTCATGATTCATGCATGTATATATGATAATTTTGTTATAATAAACTTTTCAATCTTTATTTTTCTACTTGTATTTTATATAACTAGTCTTGATTTTATGATCACAGTGAATCACATGCTTTAAAGTTCGACATCTTGATTTTTCATTCTTTTAATTTTTAATTTCAATTTTTAATATATATATTTTTTTCAAATTAAAAAAACACATGTTGAGAAAATATTTAAATTTATTCTTTTATCGGAAAAAATAATGACCGTGGTGAAATGGGAGTTGCGTTGCAAGTTTGGCTATCTTTCTCGTACTGGAAGGACGTGAACATGTTGCTAATGTATAAAGTTGAACTGACGCTTCACCGAATTTTGTTTCCGACCCGTTTAGAATACCGGGCTTATAGGAGCAAATCTATTTACCAGCTAGCCAGGTATTGAATTTGATTTTTTTCTCCCAGCTCTTTTCATGCAAGGCGAGTGAGTGTGTGTGTATATTGTCCTAAAAATTAATGGAGATGAGTGTTTCGAGTTGAACACGTATTTATTGCAACGTTGACTAGAATAATATAATGATCCTTTACTCCTTTTAACAGAAAATATTGGAGATAATATGGTTTTTTTTTGCAAGTTGTTACTAGATTAATTGAGAATGACTTGGTTTTTTCATATTTTTAAAATATATTAATATAACTAAAGTACCCTTAATTATTTATTTGGTGTCTAGGTTTTTTTCCCCTTCAAGATTTTAAATCACGATAAGAAAATTAAACTAATGCAAAAATCTTCAAACTTGTGTGTGAGATTTTTATTTTTATTATATTTTGTTAGTTATAATCAAGTTGAATAAAAAAAATATAATATTGCAATAAAAGTAAAATATAATTTTAAAAAATACACGCCCTGGTATATAACCACTTCACCATGTTAAGACATCACTTGCAACAATGATCTCTTTCTTTATGACATATGTATCTCATTGATTTTTAGTTTGATATCAATTATCTCTTATTTTATTTTTTATCTCGTGCTTGATTTATGTGTCTAACATTTTATTTTTTTAAGGTAATCATTTAATTTGTATTTTCTTTAAACCTAATCTATGTTTTTCCAATCACACTTATTGTATTTGAAATAATTTATTTTTAAATTTTATCATCATTTGGTCTTTATTATTTGTTAGATTTGGTCACCGTCATATTAATTGTTGTTTGTATTATTTGAGATAAAAACAATTCAGCATTTAACTTTTTTTTTATTTCTCTATCACGTTTCATCCCTTTTTTAATTATATATTTTTTTCTTTAATATTGTTTTTTCTTTGGTATTCCCTTTTTAATTCAGTTTATATATTGATTTTTTTTTCTATTCGAGAACAAGATTTTACAAATCAAGTAATCTTTATTAAATTACTCTGCAAATATACGAGTACAAGAGATATCTTCATGTCAACAAATATAAAATACAAGTCTTACATGATTTTTCCAATTGATTTTTTTTATGTAAATATACTCAGAGAATTCTATCGATCGAACACTTACATTTTATTACAAATTACATGGCATGGAAGTTATAAGCAGATCCCATCCGTTATAAATAACAATCATCTTGTGATATTATAGTATTTTTACAATGCAATTTCTTTCTTAAAAATAAAACGTAGAAAAGGGCAAAAAATGCCGCTATTGGTCCCATCCACCAATCATTATTCCCCGTCTGCCAAATCTATATTCTTGCTCTTATTTTTCTCGATAGTCGGGTGTACAGGCTTAAAATGAGAACAGGTTGGGGCTTTGGGGCGGCCAAGACAGTAAATATATCGTTGGATATCTACGAATGCTCTGACTGTCTAGCAGAGACAAACTTTTCTTATTATCCGAGGTCAAGACAGCGTTCTATTTAAAATAAAATAAAAAACAATCATAAGTATAAGAATAAAGACCAAATATGATAAAAAAAATCTGAAAGAGGAAGAAACTAAAAAAATATAATAAATAACAATTAAAAAAATATGAATCAAATCTGATAAAATAAAAAAATTAATTAACAAAAATAAGATAAAAATAAATATCTTGAAATAAATAACAATCAAAAGAACATGAATAAATGGTTTTTACCTTCACAACTCCTGCTTCTTTCAAAACACTAAAAAACATCTTTTCATTTTATATGATTAAAAACTTAAGTTGAATATTTTATACCATTATTTTAATTTAAAATATCTTGAAATATGGTGATTACTGTCTTAGCCAGCAGAAACGGCCATACGGATCACCTGTCTGTTAAATCTCCGCCCTTCCTGCCTTATCACACCCACGCCTCCCCTCTATCCCTTCCTCTTCCCAGCATTTCTTTCTAGCGGATGAGAGCTTCGTTTCAGAAACCCCTTTAATGGTCAAGCCCTCTATCAGCATCCAATCTTTGAAAGACGCCCTTTACCTTTCCTTCTTGCAGCTTTTTAGTCTTTTTACTCGGAGTTGTTAATTTTCCGCATATACATAAACGTTTGTTTGGTGCAAGCGTTCCTGGTTCGAACCATATACACATTAAAGACCCTCTTTCTCTCACTTCTTTAATTCTTAAAGCTCCGGAGCTCTGCTGAGTTCAGCTGTTTGGTAATTATTTCTTGAGTTTCATATATAACAATTCTTGAGCTGGTCCATGTTGTCATTAACGAATGTCCTTGTCCCGGAAGCAGCGTTCATTTCTTTCCCGTTCTGATATTATTCCCTGTGCTGTTTCAATTTTCTGCTGTTTTTGTATAATATTTTGTTCCAAAATCAAACATCAATTCTCTGGGTTGGAGCTGGAATATTCTTTATTCATTTATTTTTGGTGCAAGAGGTGCTGGGAGATTTTATCTTCTTAATTAATTGATTTCCTTAGCAGGACTTGTTCTGATATCCACATAGTAATTCCAGTTGCCATGATTGTTTCTGAAAAGAGGAAAAGAATATTCATTGAAGTGTGTTGAAATATAGGTGTACACTTGAAGAGATTCTTGCTTATTTAACCAAGCAAAGGCTGAAAATGGCACCTAGGAACAATCGTGGAAAGGCTAAAGGAGAGAAGAAGAAGAAAGACGAGAAGGGTATCGATTGTTTTTCTCTCCCACTAGAATCTTATCTAACTGATTATGAACAAACCACTGTAGCTAATGTTCTATCCAATTCATGACTTGTGCAGTTCTTCCTGTGGCTACTGATATCACCATAAACCTTCCTGACGAAACTCATGTCGTTTTGAAGGTTCGGTCCTCCTAAGTCACGCTTCTTATATTTCAAATTATCGATAATTAGCATATTATTTTCAATGAATTGTCATGTTTGTTGCACTTGCATGACATCCTCTCCTCGTATCCTTTTCTACATTTCTTGCTATTTTAGTGGGCATCTTCTGCTTCTGCGTGGTCTAGCTTTGCAAACTTGAGTTTTGTAACGTAGAATTTTTTAATTTTTTTTTTAATGTTTTAAAATTATTATAATAATTTAAAAAAATAAAAAACACATATCATTTTAATATTTTTTAAAATGTCAATCCCGCTTTTAAACAAATAATTAAAAGCTTCAGCCTATGTTGACGGTCAACCATGAGCTCACGGGGTGGATTTGATATTATTTTTGCTAGTGCGGTTCAATCATTCATGCTTTTGATTTTGTTTTTAATTTTTAATTAATTTTTAGATATATTTTTAGATATACGTGATAAAAATAAAATTTAAATAAATAAGATATTATTTTAATATATTACAATTTAAAAAAAAACACCTTAAATATATTTTTCACCGAAGTTTTATACCAAGCACATGGTTTGTTGTCTTGACACATTAATTACTGATCTGAAGTAGGCCGCACATGATGGAAAAAAGTTCTTCATGGACTGAGAGGATGATTAGGATTGTGGTCTAACTGAAAATTGTAAAAAAAAATAAAAAAATTTAGATGTTTAGTTAATTATAAGAAGGTAAAATTTTGCTACGAGACCCATCTAATTTACTATTAAATTAGAATTCCTAGAATGGGGGGCGGGGTGTCTAAAAATTAATTATAATAATAAATATATTAAAAGAAAATTACAATATCAATTTTATCTTGTAATTCTAATTTTATTTCAGATGATATTTTACTATATATTATTTTAAAATTACAGAGTCCTTCATATATAGATTTATAGTTCATGATAAAATTACAAGGAGTTTGATGAACGAATAAAAAAAAAAGTCTAATTTACTTGAATTATTAATTATATTTTATTGTTATAATTATTAAATATTAAAAAACAATATGTATAATTTCATAAATTAAAAATAATATGAAAAGTCAGGTAACCAAACACTTGAAACTGTTTTTTATTGACTTAAAATTCAACCATAATTTCAACTAAACACTTTAAAAATTATTTTGAACCGTAACTAAAATGTTTTTCATGAAACTGTTTTTTTTAAATCTTAACCATAAAAATAAAAATAATACCACACACTCTAAATAAATAAGAAGATGATTTCATATGTTTATATTTTATACATCCAAAAGAAGAGAGGATTTGATATATTAATTGAAATTCGATAATTTATATATAAATATTTATAAGCTGTACGTGTAAACTATTCTACACGTGATAGATTTTGAATTTTTTTAACATATAAAATTATATATAAGTAATGTATTTCTGGTATTTTTAACGGTGAAAGATAAATTAGAAATGCTACATTCTTTTTTTTTTAAAAAATAGATTAAATGTAATTAAATATATAAATGTAGAAACAGCTCCTAAAATATGATCACACGTCATTTTTCTCGATCTAAAACTTCCATATCGGTGTCACTGTGTTTCAGCAAAATGTGTTGACAATAATCGACGGCACGTCTCATCCATTTTCCCTATCACACGCTTGATCTTGAATATGTGGCCTGAAAAAGAATGCAATGTATACTGTGTTCGGTTACGCGATAAATATTTGCTTTTCAAGAATATTCTTTTATTTAAAAATATATTAAAATATATTTTTTCAATACTTGTACATAAAAATACTGAAATGCATTAAAAAATATCAATTTAATATTTTTTTATGTTAAATATATTTTTAAAATACAATTTTGACCATCAAAATAAACAAACTCCTAGCTTGAAGCAAAATAAAAAATATATTTTTTTTAAAATACAACAGCAAAACACACAAAGTTCCATTCAATATTCCTTTTCCTATCCTTTTTTACTAATGTATAATATGAGAGTTTTGTTTGGTATAAGGGTGACATTTCTTTCTTTTGTTTTTGATCGAATAGGTGACATTTAGTTACTCATTTTGTGTCTTTTCTGTTTGCCCTCTTAATCCATATTCCCAATGCTAACCTGTAAATCTTGGGCAGGGAATATCAACAGACAGAATCATAGATGTTCGTCGACTTTTATCGGTGAACACTGAAACTTGCCACATCACGAATTTTTCGTTGTCGCATGAGGTAAGGATAAAGAGAAAACTATTCGTCCTAATATTTTACTTATTATTTCTCTGTCTATAATTTAACACGGGCACTGTATATTTCCTGGTTCATGTCCAGACCGTTGGTTTTAAATAATTTTTTAAATTGTTTTTGAAAATATTTTTTATTTTATAAAAATTATTTTTGATATTAACATACAAATTATCTAAAAATATTAATTTTTTTAATTTAAAATAATTTTTTTTCAAAAATATTTTATTCACCCAACCAATTATTAAGGTATTTATTTATTTATTTGAACCTCTTATTTATCACCCAACCAACCAACTATCAAGGTAATCTTAGTTGAATATCAAAAATAGTTTTTATATGAATTACATGAAATCATCACGCATACTTCTCATGTGATCTCCCAAGGAAGAAAATTAGAGGGGATTTTTTTTATCCAATTCTTTATTAAGATAGACTAAATGTTTAATACGACATTAAAATATAAAATATCTCAAATAACTTATACTACACTAAAAATAAAATTTCATTATCTGGTGGGAATCATATGGATACATGCATGTGATTAATTATTTCATTAGATGTATTTAATAGAATGATCCAATTGAGAAATAGAAATTCTTCAATGATATAACTAACAAAAAAAAAATACTTTGGGTATATAATCGAGATTATTCAGTAGCTGGGTGGTAAATTTGAAGCTTCCAGTAGTTTTTATTTTATGCCCACTAACAAAATTATCTCTAAAAAATGAGGGGGTATTAAAGTAATATGGCTTTGTCATGGTTTATTTACAGGTTAGAGGAGCGCGGTTAAAAGACACGGTCGACGTGTTAGCACTCAAGCCTTGCGTTCTCACTTTAACCAATGGTAAAAGGCAAAAATCCCGACCAACAAGCGACGCCGTTTCATCCCTTCAACTATATTTCAAGCGACAGCGTTTAATATTTTCATTTTTGTTTTTGTCAACCTGCTACACTCTTCACATCTTTTTCTCGTTGTTACAGAGGACAACAATGAAGAGCTTGCAGAGGCGCACGTTAGACGACTCCTGGACATCGTGGCATGCACAACGTGCTTCAGTCCATCGGCGAGTGCTCACGATAGGATCACGTCCGATATCGGAAAAAATGCGCCGGCTGCGCTAGATAATAAGACTTCGAAGAAGACCACTAAATCTCAGTCCTCCTCCACCACCACCACCACTGCAAATAAACAATCATCTCCACCAAAGTCAGCATCAAAAGATGTTCCCGTGGATGCAGAAGGAGAAACGAGCCACTCGTGCCCTAAGCTTGGGAGCTTTTACGAGTTCTTCTCTCTCTCGCACCTCACTCCTCCTCTTCAATGTACTATCTCCCTATCTCATTATAATTTACGAGTGTAATTTCGAGACAACTGAGGGTATAACTAGAAATAATGGAAAATGTGGTTGGCGTTGATGCAGATATAAGGAAGGCAACGAAAAGACGGATTGATGAGATTCCCGTGGATGATCATCTTTTCTCCCTTGATGTAATTGTTTTATTTATAAATTTGTTTTATCTTCTTTTTTTTTTTCTAAAATCTGTTGACGATGTTTTTTTTTTTTTTTAATTGTTGTTAAAATGATCAGGTGAAGCTATGCAATGGGAAGCTGCTTCAAGTTGAAGCTTGCAAAAAGGGATTTTATGGTGTTGGAAAGCAGAGGATTTCATGTAACAATCTTGTTGATCTGCTAAGGCAGCTCAGTCGAGCTTTTGATAATGTTAGTTTCACTACCTTACCCAATTTTCTGTCTCTTTTTATTTGAACTGTAGTATTTTTTTTTCCTTTGCTTTTTTTGTATCGGATAATATTCGAATTAGTGCATCCTCTTATCATTTATCGAATTTAATCCATTAATTCTTACATATGAAGTTTGGTCTCCAAAATCAACAGTCTTATCTTTTGTTGAGATGTATTTTTTGTTTTCGGTTTAGATTTTGTTGAAGTCATATAGATGTCATGTCTTATGTGCCAGGCTTACGATGAGCTCATGAAAGCATTTGCAGAACGTAACAAGGTATGTGCCGTTTGTGTTGATACGGTTATCTCAAAAGAAGGGAAATAATTGTTCAAATGTAATTTAATGATTTCTCCCTGACGTTGTAGTTCTTGTTTTCAATTATTAATCTTTTTGTTTCTTCCTGGCCATTGATTAGTTCGGGAATCTTCCATATGGTTTTAGAGCAAACACATGGCTTATCCCTCCCATTGCAGCACAGTTGCCATCAGTTTGTCCTCCTCTTCCTGTTGAGGACGAAACATGGGGAGGAAATGGAGGTGGTCTTGGAAGAGACGGGAAAAAGGATTCCATACCTTGGGCTGATGAGTTTTTGTTTGTTGCATCTATGCCTTGCAAGACAGCTGAGGAGAGGCAGATTCGAGACAGGAAAGCCTTCGTGCTTCACAGCCTATTTGTCGACGTTGCCATTTTCAGAGCCATTAAAGCTGTGCAACATGTAAAATTAAAGCCAAATTTATTGGGTCCAGTTGCAAACAGTAATATTCCTTACAAAGAAAGAGTTGGGGATTTAAGCATCAAAGTTATGAAAGATGCTACCAATGCAAGCTCTAAGGTAGACACTAAAATTGACGGGATTCAAGCAACCGGAACTGATACGAAAAAATTAGTAGAGAGGAACCTTCTGAAGGGGATCACAGCTGATGAGAACACTGCTGCTCATGTAAGTTCCAAAAAATGTAACTGTTTAATGATGCTCTTCCAAGGGTTTGGTGTTTTAATTTTCGTTTAATTGGTAAACTGGTTGAATTCTGTTTTGCATTTTGAATGCAGGACTTTGCTACACTTGGTACTGTTAATGTAAGATACTGTGGTTTCAATGCTATTGTAAAAGTTGAGGTGGGGGAGGAAAAGAAAGCCAGTCCTCCATCTAAAAGTATTGAACTTGAACAGCCTGAAGGTGGTGCAAATGCCCTTAACATTAACAGGTTCTTACCATCTTTTCCTATGCACGAATGAGCACTAAAATTAGCCACCTCCCAACACTGTTAATTGTTTCACATGCAATAGAAATCTTAGTTATTATCTGCTAGTGAAATTGTACAAATGCAGTCGATGAACTAAAAATAACTAATGATGAACTGTGGTAGAGTCATATACAATTGCTGCACTCTAGCTTTGAATAAGCACAATGTGATGGGCCATTCACGAGTGGGAAACCTATAGTTTTGATGTTTTCTATTTGGATTTGTCAAGAGACAGATGCCAGTCCAATATAATAAATTTAGTCAGCTTTGATGTATGAAGTCTTTTTGTATTTGAGAAGCGGAATGCAGTGAAGATCAAATTCGATACTGTGATGTTGTTTCCATTTCAACTAATCATGCTGAGGTTAATTGTCAACCCTGCTTTTTCCTTAAGAATTTTGACATGGATGACTGACATAGAATCTTAATTTTTCCTAACTTGGAAAATACCAATCATGTCATACGATTTTCAACCCCAAAATTTTCGAAGATGGAAGCCTATGAAAGGTGACTTGATTGATTCTCCATGTACTTGGCATGTTAGGTTTTACCTGTAAATCAATTTTTTATCCCTAGCTTTTACAGCTATGAAGGTTCTATGGCATGCTTTCCCACACTGCATATGTATTACTACTGATCATAATGATTGTAACGCTATACTGCAATGAAAGTTATTTATAGCCAAAAGCCACACTCCCAGATTTTAATATTATGACCTCATGGTAATAGCATACACTCCTTAATTTGGTTATTTTCTTTTTGTTTGGCTGCATTCATTATGCAGAAGTCTTAACTTTTCCTCCCTTACAGCTTGAGACTACTACTTCACAAACCAACACCTTCAGAACACACTAAGCAGATGCCAAATTTGCAAACTTCAGAATTTGAAGAGCTAAGTGCTTCCAAAGCATTTGTAGAGAGATTACTGGAAGAAAGTCTTGCCAGACTTGAAGAAGAGGTACTGGAGCGGGATCATATGGTGAGATGGGAACTTGGAGCCTGCTGGATACAGCATTTGCAAGACCAGAAAAATACTGAAAAGGATAAGAAACCATCCACTGAGAAGGGCAAGAAGCCTTCCATGGAAACAGAGATGAAGGTTGAGGGACTTGGGACCCCTCTTAAGTCCCTTAAGAACAAGAAAAAGTCAGATGAAAGCAATTTAAAAACGCAGCTGGAGAATTCAAGACCTGCCTATGATGGTTTAAGGGGGGCAGTTGAGGATGCTACACTGGCTTATGTGGAATCTCACCTTGAAACTGACGCCAAAGATAATGAGCTTGCACTGCAGCAGTTGTTGTCTGATGCAGCCTTTGCTCGACTTAAAGAATCTGATACTGGACTTCATCGCAAGGTAGTATTTCCTCGACTGATCATTGCCTTTTCTTTTCCAGTAAGGTGTGAACTAACCAATGAAGTGATCGACAGTCTCTGGAACAGCTAATTGACTTGTCTCAAAAATATTACACTGAAGTTGCTCTTCCGAAACTGGTACTCTATCCTTTTCATTAATTATCACAACCAATCTGCATTTCTAGAAGTTTATTATTGAGTACTGGTAACGATATACAGGTAGCAGATTTTGGTTCTTTGGAGCTTTCACCCGTTGATGGTCGGACTCTAACTGATTTTATGCATACTAGAGGTCTTCAGATGCGCTCCCTTGGGCGTGTTGTAAGTTTTCTGTTATCATGCACCTTGGCTTTTAATCTTTGGTACATGTTTTAGTTACAGTTATTTGCCCATGAAGAAAGTTGTAATTCCATATCTATCATCCTGTCAGGCACATATGTGTCTAACTTTAACGAATGCATTTGTTTTTACACCTGTTTTTTTATATAAAAAAAAAAACCGTGTTTGTGCCATAACCATCCAGTTTTTTGAAGGATGGCCCAATCAGATCCTTGTACGTCATGCTTGACAATGAGACCTGTCATCATGCCATTGTTCATTCATATGTATAAACATGCATGTGAAGATTGTTGTCTAAGTCAGTGCAAGTGTTAACTGTATTGGTCCTTATAGTTTTAAAAGGCCTTTTCGACACACTCAGGCATGCTTGAAGAGCAGCAGTGATAAGTAGCCTCAAGGCATTAATTTTTGAGTGGTAATCTTGTGTGACCCAGACTTCACAAGATAGAAAGTAAGTTTCACAAGATAAGGCGCATGCCCTTGAGATCTTCGTGAGAAGCTTCTGCTCTTGAGGGTTCAGCCACTCGCTTCTAAATGACATTGACTGAAGGCTGGGTCAGCTCACTAATCTTGCTAATTGTAGCATAACTGATAGGGCTTAATACTGCATATAGAACACCCACCTGTTTTTCATATATACGAAGATGCTCATCTATTTTATTTCATGCATGTACATTTATTGTACCATACAAACTTATCATTTACGTAAACTTGAACTAAATGTTAAACTTTCTTCATAAATGGTGTTTTTAATTTATAATAGTATCGAATAAACTTTACAAACGACTGCTGATATTTGTGCATTTTGATGTGCCTCCTTTAACTCGGGATTGCCCATAGTTTTCAATTCTATCAAGTTAATGTGTTAAAAACTCTTCTTATAATTGTGAATGTTTACCTTTTATTTCAAATTTCCATATTGGGTAATTTCTGCTATTTATCTTATAAAACAGGTAAAGCTTTCCGAAAAACTGTTGCATGTACAGTCACTCTGCATTCATGAGATGATTGCACGGGCTTTTAAGCACATACTTCAGGCTGTGATTGCTTCTGTTTTGGACCAAGAGAAAATGGCTGTATCAATAGTTGCTGCATTAAATCTAATGCTTGGGGTTCCTGAAACCAGAGATTCAATCAAGTCTTGTCATGTCCACCCTCTTGTATGGAGATGGCTGGAGCTATTTTTGAAGAAGCGGTATGAATGGGATCTTAGCAGCTTAAACTTCAAAGATGTGAGGAAATTTGCAATCTTGCGAGGGTTGTGCCACAAGGTAAATATCTGCATGTGTGTAGAATGCATGACAAGTGGGATATAGGGACTCAAAATTGTTTAATCTACATGAAGCTTGCTTGCTTGTTTCCAATTTTTGGGATTCTAACAAATTGTATTGCGCATCATTGGCAATTAATCTGTTGGCTTTAGTTTAACTATGGCTTACTTGAAGACTATTTTTGGCGTGGCGCAATTGTAATCCTGTAAAGCGTTCGCTCTAACTCCCAACAGTGTTCCCACAAATGATGATGACTCCTTTTTCCATCCCTGTGTGTGGCATTCCTCCAAATGAAACAATACCTTTTTTAAAGGAATGGATTGCATGTTCATGCAAATGTAGTTAATGTTTTATTTGATTTGGGAAAATCAAATCAGGGACATGTATAAACTGACCTCTTATTTTTTCTCCCCTCCTCTCAGGTGGGCATTGAGTTGGTCCCGAGGGATTTTGATATGGATTCTCCACATCCATTTAGAAAATTTGACGTTGTCAGTCTGGTTCCACTACATAAGGTGAATACTTGAGATTGATGTGACCAAGCTTTTCTTCATCCTGTCTGAAAAGCAGTCAAAATTTGTCCAATCCATAATGATTTGTGCCATTATATTTTCAGCAAGCAGCATGCTCCTCTGCAGATGGAAGGCAACTCCTGGAATCATCAAAAACTGCCTTGGACAAGGGGAAACTTGAAGATGCAGTCACCTATGGGACAAAGGTATATGCATTCTGAAATTACACTTCTGATATTCTCTTAGCAAATACATAGTTGTCATGGCTTCTTTTATAATAATGTTTTCCCTATTTTTTCCATGTCAACGAGGTGCTTCATTATGTAATCATATTTTTCTATTGGCACTGTAGTTTACTAGCTGATTCACATCTTTGGTGTTTCCAGGCTCTTGCAAAGCTAGTGGCAGTTTGTGGTCCCTACCATCGAATGACTGCAGGAGCATACAGCCTTCTTGCTGTAGTATTATATCACACTGGAGACTTCAATCAGGTCTATTTATTTATTTATTTTTTCTTCCATGTAGAGATTTTCTCCAGCAACACTCAGATTATAGTCACCTTGCTAAATTTCTTTCAATAATCTGTGGCAGAATGACATGGTATGGTCATGGAATCGACCCAGAAACTTTGCCTTCCTTTATTTGAGGGTTTACCTTTTGTGCTGATTCAATATTCTTTTCGCTATGCAGGCCACTATTTATCAACAAAAAGCCTTGGATATTAACGAGAGAGAACTAGGACTTGATCATCCAGACACAATGAAAAGCTATGGGGATCTCGCCGTGTTCTATTACAGACTTCAACATACAGAGCTGGCTCTCAAGTATGCTTTTCATTCTTCGTACATTAATAATTTTAGGTTTGCATGATACTATGTAATTTCATGTTTAACATTCATTATATTTTGATCTGGTTCTTTCTTGATGTCTACTGGTTACCTTGTGGATACCTGATCATATTCAGTCATCCCTGTTTAGAGTAATATGAATAATGATTGCTCTCATTGTGATTCCGCTCCATAGATTTTAAATATCAGTTGCTCTGATAATCATATTTAAGCGACATGGTTCCTTTTATTGTTTTTGACAAACAAGTTTCTAATCTATGTTGCTCAAACCTAGATCCTTTCTTTTTTCATTTTTTATTTCCCGAGTGTGATTCAGTCTTATCTGTCTTTTCTAAACTTCTTTTTTTTGTCTTGTATTGTCCTGTCCTGTTTTTTTTTTTTTCGTACTACTTTTTTGAGCCTTGGGAGATACCTACAGTTAGATTCATATATTCCATAGTTAATGATAATCTGTTCATGTTTTGTGGTTTACCCTTACCCTAGTTTGAGACCCTTGAGACAAGTACTGTTGTTGATTAGGTATGTAAAGCGTGCTTTGTATCTCTTGCATCTCACATGCGGTCCATCACACCCAAACACTGCTGCAACATACATCAATGTGGCTATGATGGAGGAAGGTCTGGGGAATGTGCATGTTGCCCTCAGATATCTTCATAAAGCTCTGAAATGCAACCAAAAGTTACTCGGGCCAGATCATATTCAGGTTTTATTTTTCCCTTCTCCTGAACTTCGTTTATGTTATATTTTTCCATAATAAGCTCACTATTTTCTAGGTGATGAAAGAAAGTAAAATGGTTGGGTAAGTTTATTATATGCTTAATTGAAAAAAAAAGTTAATGAAATATCATTACCTTCTTTTCAAGCATTTTAAGTAACAAGTATTCTAAACTACAGATACAAGAAGCTTTCCATATTGTTATTAATTAACCTAAAGAATTGCCATATCAATTTCTTCCTTCCTACTTAAATGTAAAAATCCTTCGAAGGGGAAAAAAAGAAAGTTCATAAGCATTGAGCATTTCAGATGGTTAGTAGTCGGCACTCCATCTTTAAGCACTTTGCTGCATCTATTGAAACAATAAATGGCTAATGAAATTTCATTTTTCACTTGCTACATACTATAAATGAGCTATTTATTGTATCTGGAAAAAATTGTGTATTTAATTCTTTTTGAGAGGTAATCCTCTTTTGTTTTTGGTTAATGATACCAGACTGCTGCAAGTTACCATGCAATAGCAATTGCACTCTCATTGATGGAAGCATATCCTTTGAGTGTTCAACATGAACAAACAACCTTGCAAATTCTCCGAGCAAAGCTGGGTCCGAACGATTTGCGTACTCAGGTGTCTTGCTAAATTCATTAATTAATCCACATTTCTCTCCTCATATGCATTCGTGTTACGTATCATCTATTTTGAGCTAGAAACACTGATTAGTATGATAGTACTAGGCGCACTCAATGAATTTAAATGTCTTGAAAGTATTATATTCATAATTGATAACACATGTGCAATCCTCTGACCCTCCTGACTTGGAGATCCAAAGGTTGAAGTGAAGATAAGCGTGCAATTAATTAGGTCCCTGTTGATTTTTTTGGCTTTCAACATGACATGGAACCATGAAACGAATGACTCCAGGTCAATGAGTTTAAGCCTTAAAGGGCTACATGAGATCTGTTTTACTCTCTCTCTTTGAAATAGAGATTCGTTACTAAGTTTTGTACTTTTCAGAAGGGCATGTTTATTATATACGTGCTTATGACCCCTATCCAGCTGTAATTTTAAATTTTTAATAAAATGCGACAGGATGCTGCTGCTTGGCTTGAGTATTTTGAATCCAAGGCTTTTGAACAGCAAGAAGCTGTAAGGAATGGTACTAAAAAGCCTGATGCATCAATTGCTAGCAAAGGCCACCTTAGGTAAATTAGCATAACACTGGAATATCGTTGTTGCCCCATTTAGTAATTTGATATATTTTATTCTTCCTCTTCTCTTACTATTCACACCATTTGGATTCTCTGCTATTGGTATGGTTACTTTTTTTATATGGGGCTTGCATGAAAAGCAATTTATGCTCTTTAAATTTTGTTGGAAATACGTACATGAAATTCTAATAAGTTAACTTCAACACATAGACATAAAGATAAAGGAAAAGGGGAAGTTCTTGAATTTTCTTCATGATCTTTGCTACAAGCACAAACATCACTCAGCAAGGACTGTCCATCTCACATTCAGTAACTTCCCCGAAGGTTTTTTTCTTTGGTCAAGAAGCATGTCAAATACTTGCCCAGAGCATCATATCTATCCTGTTCATATACTATATTGTTGTTCCTATACCAGAATACTTTTGAAATGGATGTGCATAATACTTTGATCCAGTTGGATGCCACTCTTTCTTTGTATATGATCATATGCACCATGAACATGCTGTTACATGTTAATGGAATCTACATATCTGGCTTATGTTGCAAAATTTGTTCAAACAGGCTTATCTTGAAACTAAGAGTTTATACTTTTTTAATATTTGGCAGTGTATCAGATTTGCTGGACTATATTAATCCAAGTCGTGATGCTAAGGTGAGAGATGTTCTCGCTGGAAAGAGAAAGAGCTATATCACAAAGGTATCTGAATATTCATGTTTCATTAAAACCACTCTAATCCATCATTCAGCTGACGACACCAGGGAAAAATTACACCAGTTTCTGTTCATGAACCGTGCATTGAACTGAAAAAGAATAGATAATAGGCCACTCATTTGTTAAGTAAACATCTAAGGGGTTCCCTGCTGGATCATTTGGAATACCGTAGAAACAACTCCCTTGTATGAACTGGCACTGTCTTTGTTATAGAATTACCATGACAAGAAAACAGAGGCAAGATCTAGAATAATTACGGTTTCTCCTTCAAACTTTTCCTTCTCTAATACTGTTAACAGTGAAGGCCTGTCACTTTTCTTCTTGTAAATGAAGTGATGAAAAAAAGATCGAATGAAGATCCACAGTGGAGATCAAGTATTTTGCCAAGCTTTATTTCAGAAAAATTACTGACTTGGAAAATGACAATGTTTTGTACAGTCACCTCTGAATTCTTCTTTAATACAGCATGCCTTTGCAACCTTTTGCTTTTCAGGTAAAGGAAAAAACCCAACCAGATGTTAGTATGGCAAGTTCCTATGAATCTGCAAAAGATAATCTTAAAGAGGCTTCAGATGTGGAGATACCAGTGCCTGAAGATGATGCTTCCCTGGAGACAAGCTCTGCCCAAGTTCAACTCCAGACACCTGTTGCGGAAGAGAATGTGGAAAAAAAATCAAGCATCTGGAATGAAGCCTTGCTTGAAACTCATGCTGAAGGAGATGATGGATGGCAACCAGTTCAAAGGCCAAGATCAGCTGGCATGTATGGGCGACGTCTAAAGCATTGGCGGGGGATTGTTGGCAAAGTTTATAGTTATCACAAAAAGATTGTGGATGCTAACATGGATTATACTCCAGTCATGAATGCTCACCAGAATAGTAAGTATTACCTTTTAAAGAAACGAGCACCATCTCATGGAAATTATGGAGACCACCCAACCACCAATCTCCCTCCAGGTACCAAATTTGGGAGGAGAATGGTTAAAGCTGTAACCTACAGGGTCAAGTCTATTCCTTCATCTTATAAAACCTCTACAACAGAGAATCCCAGGATTGGCAGCAATACTCTTATTTCATCAGAATCTGCTCCAGTTTCTTCCCTGAATGACATTGGTCCATCAAAGAATTCTATGGTGAGCCTTGGGAAAACCCCTTCATACAAGGAAGTAGCACTGGCACCGCCAGGTACCATTGCTAAGTTGCAGGTGTGGTGTCCCCAAAGTGATAATTCAGATAAACGGGAAATTGGTGATGGAAAACTTGAAGAGACAAATGAAGCAAAAGAAGTTGCTGGTTCAGTAGTAGTGGGTGTGGAAGAAAGAAGTGGAGAGAAGGATGAGAATTCTGAATCAGATTACACGAATGATTTGAAGAAGGAAATAGGTGGTGTTCATAAAATGGAAGAACAACACTCAGCTCACGTTTTGGAAGAAAATTCCTCCCTGATGGTGTCTCAGAGTGTGCAAGAACATGAATCTGGTGATATTGAGGTTCGTGATATTATACAGAATGAAATGTTGATTGACCAGATGCCAAACTCAGTTGATTCCTTTCCAAAGGAACCTCTTGAGAAGGATTCATCTACTGAATTTGAACCACAAGTTGATCTCAACTCCACTTTGCCAAGAGCAGAGGACTTGAAGGACAAACCATTGATTTTGAATTCAGGCGATGCTCCAGGATTACCAAATAAGAAATTGTCTGCTTCTGCAGCTCCTTTCAACCCATCAACATCCATTGGACGTGCTCCACCAGTTGCCATCAACATCCCTCTTCCTTCTTCTCCTGGTGCTGTTCCAGCTGTTGCACCTTGGCCTGTAAACATGACTCTTCACCCTGGACCCGCAACTGCCATGCCCCCCATCAATCCAATGTCCTCCCTGCACCATCCATACCCATACCTCTCACCACCTCCAACCCGAAACATGATACAGCCATTGCCCTTTATGTATCCTCCTTACAGTCAAGCAATACCAACTAGTACATTTCCTGTTACTAGCAGCGCCTTCCATCCTAATCATTTCTCCTGGCAGTGCAATGGTAGTCCCACCGTGTCAGAGTTTATTCCTACCACAGTATGGCCTGGTTGCCTTGCAGTGGAATTCTCTGTCCTGCCACCTGTTGCTGATCCAATTGCTGATCCTCTATCGGAGTCTAAAGCACAATTTGAAAATTCTGAAAGCCCATGTCCACCTCCAATTCTGTCAGTGGACATTGACAATGTAGGAGAAGCAAATGACAAAGCAAACCTTCAAGCATCAGACAGAAAGGACAATGTGAAGGAATTGACTGGAGTTGGCTTGGAAAATATAAAGGAAAATGGTGATTCAGATACTTCTGAAGTTGAAATTCATAGGAGCGATTCAAGACAGAAAAAAGGCCCAAAAGAAAATGTCGCTAGCAGTACTGACCATCAGATTGATGAGGAGAAAACCTTCAGCATTTTGTTAAGGGGAAGGAGAAACCGGAAGCAGACTCTGAGAATGCCAATGAGTTTACTTAGTCGACCATATGGCTCACAGTCTTTTAAAGTTATATATAACAGAGTGGTAAGAGGCAGTGAATCTCCCAAATCTACAAACTTTGCTGCAGCTGAAGGTTGCACAACTAGCGCTACATGATCCTAGGTTCTGCTGTTCTTTCCAATCAAGCGATTCAGTATAAGCAGGATTGTTTGGAGAAAACTGGAAGATAATAACTTTTTGGATCATATGCGTAAGGGGCACAAGTATCTTGAGTATATTCTGGCTTTCATGTTCACAGCTCCTTCTGCAAAATTTAAAGGTTAGTTCTGTATAATCAGAGCCAGTGTAATTTTTGTTTTCCCGACTAACAAAAACAGATAACTTATCTGTTGAAACCGAGGAAAATTCCATTTCATGAACTGCTTCTTTGATCATCTAATTTTTTATGTAAATACATATTTTTAAACGCTGCTCTCCTTGGTATCTTTCTAGACCTGCATATCACAACCATAGGGCAGTTTGCAGGCTGAACTTTCTCTTGGTCTATGGATAGAATTTGCTGTAAACGCATGCAAGATTTTTTTGTGATTATTGTATCTGTGTTCTGATAAATTTGCAGTTCTCCATTTGACTTGGTTTGTGCCTGTGCAATGGATAGTGGATACTCAGTGACAGCTTCTATTTCGTAACTTCAGGTATTTCTGTCACTCTTTCTATCTCTTCTTCTTGTTAATTCCAGAAACTGTACCATTTTAGCATAATAAACGGGCCTGGTTAAAAGAGAGAAACTGCCTTTTCAATATGTTGCTGTCTTGAGATGGATTCTTGTTAAAATGTACCATAATTGATATCTTTGAATAACCATCAAGAGATGTCTGGGTAGTGGATGCATAGAACATAACTTGGCCACTAAGTTCATTCTTGGTATCTCCAAGGAGGACACCCAAGGGTTTTCTCTTCCATGACTTGAAGTTGCCATGATTTCGGTAAAAATTAATTCATTTCCTGCAAGTTGCATAAACAAAAGGACTGACTTACCGGAACAAAAAAGTGAAGTGACCCATAACTTGAAATCACTTACCGATGCCCACGTGATATCAAGTTGGAGAGTAGGACGCAAAAGGTTCTAGTCTGTTAAATAGTCACATTTTTTGGGCCTTATATTGGGTTTTGCTTGATGTGCAGATTTACCAGTAGGAAGCCTACCATTTGAATCTTCAACATATGTTTCGTCAAGTTGAAAATTTTGGCAGAAAATGTAGGCTGAAAATTTTGATATCTTGGATCACAGCATCTAAATACATTCAGTCCTTTTGGTTTCCCTTATAGAAATTATTTTTATTGAATTGTAAATAAGGGGAACTTTTCCATTAAATTAGCTTTTGACATTTTGTTCAAGTGCCCGTGCATGATTTCCTGCTCTCTGAAAAATGCATTACCGTCATTAAAAGCAAAAAGTTTTCGAACTTGTGAAATTCTGACATATCTCTTGCCAACGGGCTGTTGAGAGCATGTAATGTTTAAGGGGTATTTGACATTATTTTAAAAATAATTTTGAAAAAATTGTAAATTTTTTATTTTTATTTTAAATTAAATTAAATTTTTTTGGTGTTTTTAAATTATTTTGATGTGTTAATATTAAAATAATTTTTAAAAATATAAAAAAATCTTATTGTAATGAATTTTTAAATAAAAATATTTTCAAAAATAACAATGTGGAAATGAAATAAATATTTGGTAGATGGTAACGATATGTATTTACTCTTGGACTCGTCTTCGTTACGTTGACACAAACTCTTAGTTTCTGAACCAAACAGCCGGAAGAAAACAGGAGAGACTCTTCTGCACTCTTCGAAAAAATATTCTAACCCTGAAAGAAATGTAATTTCAGTTCGTAACTTTTCTCTTGTTAATTCTTTTCATCTCCATTTCGAAAAAACATATTAAAAAATATCTTCGCGTTTTCCTTGCAATTATACTTGCCAAACACAATAGAAAAGACAACACTGCAAATTCTAAATAGTAAACAGCATGCCAATTTCCTCACAAAAACTAAATCTTCCAACACACACATCGCTTCATCTACTTCAATTTGTACAGAAACTCAAAACAGTAATACAAGCTTATAAGCCCCAAAGAAGGTGCTCTTTGCTAGGTTTTTGGTCCAGAAAAGCTGACGGTCTCTCCAGCTTGGCAGACGCAGTTATCCAGCCACAACCATATCCTTGACATCCAACTACCAAACTGGCCACACAAGGAACAGCTTGTAATCTAGGCTCAACACTCAGGTTCTGACTAGGTCCAAGATTGAACCAGAATGCAGCTGGACACGGAATCCAGGCCCTCTCAAAAAAAAAAAATCGGGTCATGTCTGAGTACTTCTACCATTTCTTTCAGGTGCAAAATTTTACAGCAACCATCGACCCTGTTTTACCAAAATACTGTTGAAATTTATAATAATATGGCCAAGGATGTAAACATAATATGCATGTAAAGTTAAAAAGAAACACGGGCTCAATTGCAAGAAAGGAAAATGCAGATTCTTTTAAAATGGTACCTGAAAACTGTGTATTAAAACGGATTCATTTGGAAGGTTTCAGGTGGAGTAGTAGTCCTCTCTGACCTCCTCAACCAAGACAATGTTTCGAGAATGATAACTGTGACTAGAATCATAGTAATTAGGAAACCAAAGCCTATCTTCCATGACATCCCTGCAGCTCCTAAATGGATCCCCCACATTATATTGAAGACTCCAAAGAAGAGGGCAATCCTTCCAAACCAGTGGTGGTACCAATTCCAGTACTTGCGGATCTTGGCATCTTTCTTGGGCCTTAAAAAGAATGCCAATATCTGAATTCAAGTTTGGAGCATTTATCAGAATGCATTTCATATGATTATGAAAAGCTCCTGTGCATAAAATCAGACGAGGACATACCTGAAGAATACTAAGAGTGAGAGCAAAGATCCCTATGCCTCTGTGTGATGGTATATTGGCGTCAATCTTATTATAGAGTTGTTGTCCGAGAACTACATTGGCAAGCCCCAAGAGAAATCCCAAAAATTGAATACCAGCATGTAGATAATACCAGAGTGGTTCTTTATGCTTCAAATATCTTGCCACAATTGCCCCAATAGGAAGGAATAGACCCCATGCCAAGGTTCCTAGCACCCCGTGATTCTTCTTCGTCTGCCCAGGATTTATATGTACTCTAGACGCTGAACCTGCAGGAAGAGAAATCGAGGCCAAATATGAGCCAGAGCAAATTCTTGAGGGACCTGCAAGTAAATCATATGCTAAAAAGCAAGAACAAAAGGAAGCCTAGCTTGGTGGAGATGAAACAAACCTGCTGTGAAGTCGAAAAGAATAGTGGTCTTGTCATCGTGTGAGGATAGGCGGTAGTGATTTGGATACCTGGTTCCAAAAGCCAATATGATTGGTTGGGAAGCGAGAGGTTTCTCAAACTTGGCTTCAAATGCCAAGTAAATCATAGCCCCATTAATCACAACAGCAGGTGGAACTTTTGTGAGGTCCAACTCACCTGCATCCTCTATGACCTGTGATGGCCTGGTACCTTGCAAGTAATACTCTTTGATTCTTGCCAGACCTTTCCTATTAAACCACCCCACCATAGCACTGGATCCAACCATCCGTCCATCTTTTGAAAACCCCATTGCCACCCATCCGGTTGTGTATACAGCAGATAATATAAAAGTCATCACATTATCTTCTTTCTTGTGATACTGCAGGAACAAGATGGTGATATCAGGGCATGCCCATGAACAGAAACAAATTAGATCAAAGAAAAATGAACTGTCAGATTGGACTTACCCTCAACAAAAAAGTATTCCAAACTGGTCGGCAGACCATTTTTGATATGTTATTATACGGCGGAGGAAGAAAACTACTCATGTCGGTATTGCAAAGCTCGGATCTTTCCTGATCCATCGCAACACTATTAGGGGCAGCATAAGCACCACCACTAATAGTGCTATTGTCACCAATCTGATCTTCTGTGACTCTAAAATCATAACCATCATCTTTGCGAGACTCATTTGACTTTTCATCAGCAGCCACGAAAATCCCGAGTCTCAAGACAACAAACAAGAAGCATGATAAAACAAACACAGGTCTCAATTCTTGAGATCTTGAATTTGCCATGGAGATCGAAGGCTCGTAACAGGAAGTAGCCAAGAACGACAAGAACAAGAAGAAAGAATACTGCGAACTTGAAAGTGAAGGCAGTGATCAGATGGCGAGTAGTTGTTGGAGGAATCAGTTTCTTGAAAATGAAGGGAAAATTATGGTTAGGTGATGGCGGGTAATCATCATTCCCGCCAGTTCTTAAGATCTCACCACCCAACGACAACATTATTTTCTCTCTCAATTTTGTTTTCAAATTACCGTTAAGAAATGGTCTGTTACAAAGTAATATTGCTTAGAAAACAGACATTAGAAGTAAACTTGCTTTCGCCACTTTTATATATATATACTTGTCATAAATTTCAAAAGTATTTCGTTTTTGAGATACCACTTTGTCTTTTAATCTAAAAATAATCTGGATGTGGAGATGTCTATATATCTAGCTACCATGAATCACAATCGTAAGCCAGTTTCTTGGTTTAGTAGCCTGATGACCTATTCGGGGAAAGTTAATTAGGTTACACATCCCCTGCTATTATGAGAGGAAAAGAAAATTTATGAAAAAGAAAAACCGTATTCCATATGTATTTTTTTCCTTTTGTTTACCAGTCATTTGCTTACCTCATAAATTTTATGTAAAGTGTATTTTTAGACAACATGAAAAGCAAATCTGCTGAAAAGTGTCTGGTACTTGTATGTAAATGCCAGCTGCTGAAGGGTGAAGCTAGCAAGCTGTCTTGGCCTAGGTGATAGATGAAGGTGACAAACTTTAATTTTTCAGATCGACACTTGTTTTGCATTAAAAGATACCTAGCAGGTTTAGTTTTGACGCACTAACAGAAAAAAAGAAAAAGAAAAAAAGAAGAGGGGGTTATGTAGTGATGGAAGAAGTGCTGGCTAATTTGTTGCTAGGTTAGGAATATTGAGCAGTCATTGTCTTGGTCAGTCAGATGTTGACATATTTTCTTTGAAACATCTGGGCTAATTGTTTGTACTAAGCAGATTTGCCAAATTTATCCTTCTCTTGAAGATTTATGAAGCTGATGCAAACTGTGAACTAACTACGATCAATAGTTGGATTTTTCCAAACTGTGCCCTCAGGGAAAATGTTAAGAAGGTATTGAAGTTTTCTCTCTGTATGTCTACTCTCGAATTGCCAATCATTGGATTTTAAGTTTGAGAAACTGACATGCTAACCTTTTGAGTTGGGTAAATCTGTAATTTTATGGAGTATTGAGTAAAATCTAAGGTTACTTTTTAAAGAGAGCTTGAGATGAGGAGTTGTTGCCCACACGAAAATGTCAACCAACCCCAGCAATTCTTGAAGACTCCGTAGAAAGGAATTCTCAACTTCTTTGGAGTCAAATCGAGATCCACGCCTCAAAGAGTCTCGATCATTAAATTCTAATTACTTGAGAAACCAACAAAAAGGAGTCAGGTTGACATGCATTATAATTAAGCCAGAAACCAAGTAATCACAAATGCCTTTCTTCATCGTTATAACATTAGTTACACAATAATTTCTCTCACGGAACACTACATAAAACATCCATATGCCCTAACTTTGGACCAGGAGAGGGCTACAGAGCTGAAAACCTGACCTTTAGCAAAGTTAGTTCATTTACTTGGACTTTAAACCAGGGAGAGGCGACAAATGCAGCAGACTCTTACCCAGCCACTTTCTACTAAGCCTCGGATTGATCCACCGACAGATTTTACCATTCAGAATGAACTAGCTTATATACTTGTAGCTGAATTAGATTAGACCACTTACGTTTCTGCCAGACAACAACACATTTCTCCTATTGGTGTCACTAGAATCACCAGGGGGTTCAAGAACTTCGGAAGAATTATTGTTGTCGACCACGGTTCAATGGGGTGAGAATGATTTCTAATCATGACTCTTAACAACGGTTGCGTTATATACTCCCCATCTTGAGACCTCGTATTCTCTGGATGGGGGCATGGGAGAAAAACGCTGATTACCTCTGCTGAGAAAGGCCACTGAAATTAGGCACCCTGTAGATATGTTCCTCACCACTCTTCTCATCAACTTTGACAATCCAATTGCTGCTGATAGTTTTCTTCACTGTATTCTCCCTTATTTTGGGTGGAGAAGAGGATTCTCTACCCCAATCTCTCTTCTCGATATCATTGGACTTTCCGATCATAGTAACCTCCATGCCTTTCCCTATGGGATGCTTCATAGACCTTACTACAACCTCATCGTTCAGACACCTAACATGGCCTCCCAACCCTTTCTTTGCACCCACTAAGTTATTCGCCACCACCACTGATCTTCTTGGATTCACATCTATCAACTTCAGCAACCTTGTATATTCATCATTCTTACAATCAACAAGAGAGAAATCAATTTTTTCGTAATTTGGCAAAAGCTTGGAGGGGTCACCCGTTTTGAAATCTACAATGTCCTTTAACCCCGAATCTTTTATCACTTTCTTTGATTCAGCAGGGACAGGTTCTGGAAGAATGCACACAAGCCTGCCTCCAGTTTGTCGGGCAGCGGCTGCTAAGGCTACAGTGGATGGTGAGACACCATATGCCACCTCCACAATAAGTTTTGCTTTCATTCCTGCAGCCAAGGCTGATATGAATTCATTGCTTCCTGGTTCTTTTGTCATCCACGAGTCATATCGCTTCTTGTGATTGCCACACTGCAAGTAAAAACAACACCGTGGTTAGCTACCATCCATGGAGGTCATACATAATGATAGCTGTGTCTTAGTTCGTATATACCAGGAGGACAAACCAAAAAACAAATCAAAACAAACCATCAAGATAGACTTCTGTGATTAATATTGGCCCCATCTTCTTGTCATTAACATTAGGAACACATAATAATCAATATTTGCATCGATAATAATCTTTCAGGTTAATCCAAGAGAAGGGAAATTACCATTTCACCACTTGATTAACACAATAAAACTTTATCCTCCTCCTTGTCATTAACATTAGAAACATAAAATAATCAATGTTTGCAACGATAACGATCTTTCAGGTTAATCCAAGAGGGGGGAAATTGTTGATCAACGTGATGACCACATGAAATGGTATTTTGAAGCGAAAGCAGATATTTATACTCTTTCTTGATCCATTAGAATATTTTTTCAGCAATAATTATATTAACATCAAGAGCCCCAGTATTTTCCAATTTCTATTGCGTCCATAAGATGTCCTTTCCATCAAGGAGCCAATAATACACACTAGAGGCACAAAACAGGGCTCGTGGAAAAAGAAAAGAAACAGGCAATTGATTCAATGTCAAGGTGTTCTTTCCCCTCTCTTTTACAATTCAAATTTCATCATGAATTATATCGTATACAAAATAAATAAGAATAAGAAATATCATGAATCAAGAAAATGTGAAATGAAGCAGCTTTCCATTACCAGTTTAAGGGTATCAAGATAAGCTTTCGTAGCAGAAGTTGCAGACCATTCCATGAGGACCGTTTCCTTGATTAAAAAGTGCTCAGAATCTTTCTTAAGAAACAAAACAAAAATGTTGTACGCTGACAAACAACCAAATGTCGGAAGATTTAAGATAGAAGCAATGAAAAATGCAGTCAGCGGTCTTTGTAATTTATGTTTCACCTTCTCCTTTTCCCTTTCTTGTTCCTTCCTGAGAGGCAAATAACAAGTTGTTTTTCTCAACGTTAAAATAGTCCAAGTGATGATTGTAGGTTATGATGACCGAGTCTCGCATTTCATTACAGGGTAAATACCGTGGCCGATTATTTTGGGAAATACCCCCTGTTTTTAGAAATAGCCCATCTTATCAGAATTTTCTTCTCTCGTATTTTTATGATTAACGTTCGGCAAGCAAAGTCTTTGCATTCCAACAGATTAAAAAACAAAACAAGAAGTAGACAAGGCTGGTGTTGCAGAGTGTCATGGTGCTAACTAAACCTTAAGAAAGTCTTCTTCTATAACTTTATCTTCCCTCGCGTCGCTTCGTAACCATTCTCATTGCTCCAACCTGCAAAATGCTGTAATTTTATTAGGCTAATTAATTGGAAGTCGAGCTGAAAGGAAATGGAAGTTTATTTACCATATCTTCTATTTAGATAACGCGACAATCCAGCCCGTGCGACTCCGAGAGCAACATCGTTTATTGCATTCCTTATGAACTTGGTTTCATCCAAAGTAACTGTTTGCCAAACAAAGCGTCTAGCAGTAAAAACTCAACACCTGGATGACCTTTGAGAGGGATCTCTGTGTCGTTCAAGAACAATGCTGTTGCCATAAACATTAAACCATTAACCAGTGTTCCAAACATCTGTAAACCCCCTAAAAATTTAACACTTCTCCAAAACCATCTAAATTTATTCCCATTTTGTTTCTTCTTCTTCTTTCCAGGAATAGTAAGCAAAGCGCTAGGATCTGAAATTTTCCGAGTACAATCCAGTAGAAGAGACACGAGAAATTAAGTGTCATCCCCAAGAGTGTGGTGGATCCTGAAAACTCCAACCGCTTCAGCTTCTGATGTTTCACATTTAGGAGATGAAGGTCCCAGAGGCTGTGACTTGCCAATGGTGGTCTTGGTGAGATTGGAGATGTAGTCTTCTATGAACTAGTTTGCTGACTCCATGTTTTGATTTAGTTCAGGACCAATAACATGCTTGTCTAAATCAACCTTTGTTCGAACCCATTTCATTTCCTTGTTATTTTTTTCATCCCCGACCTGCCATTTCTCTTTTGGCCATAGTTTCATACTGATTGTTAATTACTAGTATCATTCATAAATGATTTAAGGCATCCCTTCGCCGTATAATGGCAATGATGTTTGTGCATGAATAGTGACAACTCTCTTTGAGCAAGAAGGAAGAGAACAAGCTAGTGGTCAAAGGATCCATGTATACGTGACAAAGTTATTGATATCGTTTGTTTGAGCAGAAATGTTTCATACCAGGTAAAAAAATGAGATAAAACAATGTTATTTTTATTTTATTTTAAATATCGATCGATATCAAAAATATCGGCCAAAACACCTCGAGTGTACCGTTCCGGCCCTGTCAAAATATTAATTCCCGCTTCTCTCGTGTCCTATATATATATACTATTATTTATTATTTATGAGATGTATTGAAAATATAAAAATTAAAAATTAAAAAATATATATTATAAAAAAATAAAATTATATCAACTTTGATTTTATATAAAATAAAAAATATTTTTTTTTGTTTTTTAAGTTTTTTCATATATATAATTAATTAATTATATATAAACAGTAAAATTTTGAAACAACATATCAAAACATTTCAAAACTAAAATATTTTATATCAATAAAAAAAAACTGAAACGATCACCAACACAGTAAAACAATACTGATAACCTTCATAATACTAACATTAAATTCGTGCCATGTCAGAATGACTGTACGCTTGTATGATTTTGTAACTCCAAGTTGCATACATACGAGGCGTGTCAGTGTGTGCATGGATAGGGAGGCAGAACTGTACAGTTTTAGTGGTCAAAGGATCGAGTTGGCTTCATTTAATCATCATTGCATGCAATGCATGATCCTGTCTTATCAAATGCAAGTTTGCTTTTATTTAATTATACAAATAATTATTTTTTCTAGGTTTTGCATTATATTTTAAATCCTAGTTTTGATTTGTATTCGTTGGCACTGTTGGACTGCTGATCAAATCGACCAAAAGATTTGGCATTGGGCTCCATGGAGCTCATTACTCCACCGATGGGAATTTAGAAAGTTTGTAGATTGGTCCAACCAGCCAGTACAATGTATTAGTATTTGATGTTGCTTTGATTAAGAAAAGGAAGGGGGTGTAGCTCATATGGTAGAGCGCTCGCTTCGCATGCGAGAGGCACGGGGTTCGATTCCCCGCACCTCCACCTACTAAATTTTTTACTTATGAACTTTCAGTCTTCGACATTCATATGCTGAAATTGTTGTGTTACGTGGGTGATTCAAACCGGCAGCCGTCCAATTATCGCTGCCAAATGAATTGACTGCAAAATTTCATGCCCCTGCACAGAGATCTCTAAATCTATGTCATAGATTCTGAGATAGAATACCATCTTCACTGTAGATGATCATGTACGTGGAAAAGGCAAACCCATTACACATCATGATTAAAAAAAAGTCTGCCAGAACTAAAACCAGCTGCCATAGAAAAAAAGGAGCTGTTAGGAGGAAAAAGTTGGCTACTGGCTAAGAAGCCGATGCATAAAGCCATCTGCTCTTCCCTGTCAACGTACTAAAATCAGCAATCTACTTCTGCTTGGGCACTTCTGCTCAACTCCAATCTCTTCGCAAGTAAGGTACAGCCCTGCATTACTGCAGGATCCTCATCCAGCAATTTATCCGAATGAAGAAAAGGAGAGCAATTAGCAACATTCAGCTATATTCTCTGTCTCTGATATTGATAAAATTGGAAAAGGGATTGGAATCCTACATCCCTCTTACCCAATTCTGCCAAGAAATAATCAAGTAAATTGCGCCTGACTTCACACACTTGGCAATAGACAACAGACTTTGAAATGGAGCTCCTCAAACATGCACAGACCAAAATGACATTGGCCAAGATATTGCTTCAGGGAACTTGTTTCTATCATGTGTCGTGTTAAGCATTCTTATTTTTTGTGTCTAAGGTGTAACATTCGTAAGAAACATAACAAGAATGAGCTTCTCTTTTGAACGGCTTTGTTGAGGATACTTTCAGGGCAGCATTGCTTGAATTGAAAGTAAAGGAATGTAGTCAAACGTCTTATCTTAGTTGGGAGGGACCTATTTGAGGTGATCCTTAAATTTGATTATTTACCTTTTGTCACAAGCCAGTCACTGTGTGTTACTGTTTGCAAAATGCAAACTCTAACTCAGCCTCTTGTTCCCTCTCTAGAGTCTAGGCCTTGCTCTCCTGAAATGCAGACTGAACTCAGCAATTGAGTCATAGGATGATAGAATACTTCCTCTCATGGATTCTTTATCGCTTAACAAACCCATCTTTAACTGCTTCTCCTTCACTCCCACAAACCCAGCAACCAAACTCTTGTATCCTGTCCTCTTCTCATTTTACCAAACTCAAAACCTCTCCAATTTGTTTATCTTATAAAAACCCTTCAGATCACCAAAACAAAACACTGTAATAATAGAAGCTTCTTATACTCAGTAAAGCCAATAATTGAAACACAACAAAATGGGCATGCAGTGATGAACCAGAAAGGGCAATGAGTGAATACGTTGGGAATTATAATATATTCTGAGTGGAGCGTTTGGGTTGCTTTATTGAATATCACATCGAATGAGGAAGTAAGGATTAGTCCTTTTGGAGCAACAGTAGCTGCAAACCCAACTTTCATATCGGGTTTGTTTGCTTGGTTTCTTTCACAGTCAAGCTGAGGTAAGGAGTGAATTGCTTTTGTTCTGTTTATTTATTATGTTTGCTCTGTTGAAAAGTAATCAATGTATAAGTTTTGTTGGTGAAAGAAATTAGTGTTTTTGTTTCTTGGTGCTCTACTGTTCCATTGCTTTTGTTGTCGATTCTTTGTTGAGAAATAATTATTTTTGCAGGTGAAATATGGCAAATTTTATCATGCATTCTACTGTTGCATACTTTTAGTTGTAATAAGCTGTGTCGGAAGCTTAATGAGTATGATTTTCTTTGTCGCTTCCCCACATGATTATTTGGTATCATGAATGGCTTGATTCAGGATCCAATAAGACCAGCGGGTCCTTTTAAACCCATTTTTTATTGCTCATTGATCGCGTAGGGCGTCTCATATGTGGATTACCATGTAGTTTCTACTCCTTCTGCCTTTAACATTTTTCTTTATTGAAGAAGGATTTGGCCTTTCATGTTTATGGAACTAACACGTACATTTCCTTCCCTAACGTAGGTTCTTGACATGATCTTTGAGGACCTGTTTCAAGGCCATACGATCAAAGAAAGCTCGAGGAACTTCTTGGCCATACCCATCACAAGCTCTTGCTGGAACCTTGCTTCGCATTTTGGTTGCGCATGTCTGTTGCTTTGTAACCTAAAAATCAATTTCTGCATGAAGTTTGTCGATGATACAGTAATTCTCATGTTGACTCGTCCATTAATGACCTGCTGAGTTCATGTATCTTATTTTTCTCCAGGAAGTGTCTGACACTTGGATTGAGAAAACTTGATGAAATGTTCGTGATGTTTTCATTCTTTTGTCACAAAATTAATTCATCATATTGGGTATAATCCCCCCCCCCCAGTGCCCATGTATTTTCATGTCCGCCACAGAGCACCAGCCACTGTCAGGCAAGCCTGAGCTGACAGGTCCTTCGCTCAGTCATGGGATGCGCCCCATTATATGTTTCCTCCGAGTCCAATAATTGAATAACCATGGGCCTGACTTTATTCTGGGCCAGGCCCCCCATTTTGCTGCTATCTGAGATAGTTACATTTACTTTGAATTAATTGTTCTATTTGTATCCAGCCGGGTCAGCCCTCCTTTCGTTCTAATCTTCTAAATCAAATCCAATGTATAATTTTAATTATAAAAATTTTATAAAATTTTATGTTTTTTTTATAAAAAAACACAAGGAAGATGATATATTTGTTCAACATGAGCTAACCATGATTAACTTGGTATAAGACCATGATAACACTGTGAGATATAAATTATTTAAAAAAAAAATCAATTTTAATCAACCAAATATCAGAGAGAAAAATAGAAATAGTTTTCAATTAAAAAACCCAAAAAATAGCTCAAAGTAAATTTAGATTGGTGGTTCATGCTATATTGTTGATCCATCTAAGTTTTTTCTAGTGTAAAACAAAATGTTTAGATAGCAATAGTATTTTAAATGAGCAATAAAAATTTGATACCTGAAACATTAATCTGACTAAATCTAATAATCCCAGTTGATGTAACAATATGATGAAGACATCATAATTCAAATATATATTTTTTTTTAAATCAAGTTTGACAAAGAATTAAAAAAACTTTAGATAATCAGGGTTATTTAAAAGATTCGCAAAAAAATCATCTAGAATGAAAACAAATTAATAGAGCGCAGTCTTCAATTAAATTGAATTCTAAATGATGAAACAAAAAAAAATATGAACTTAAAAAACAAGTAAACTCATGCAAATTTCTTAAATCTTGGTTAATCTCGCAAATTTATAACCTATAAAATTTTAGATTTAAACTCTGCGAAAAAGCTTGACTTATGATTAATTTAATATTAAAAGATAAAATTTTAAAAAACTAATTACAAAAACAAATAAGGGTAAGATTTTATACGAGATAAAAAATGATGAAATTATAAAAAAAGAATAAAAAATCATCTCAAATAAAATATATAGTAATGAGAATAATGATAATCAAATTTGATTGGTAAAGAATTGAAAGAAGATTCAATTGAAAAAAAATAAAAGGATGAAGTTATTTTTATCTATTTTTATAATAAACAGTAAACCTGTTTTCTGTTAATTTCCTGCCTGATCCAAATATAATTGCTGCAGTGTGCACTCCCAACACAGACACACCCCTCCTCGCACCTCGTTCTCTATTTTCAAATCTTTCTCTCACAGAGAAAAATAAAAAATTGAAATTGTCATAAGAAGTATAAAAGCAAAGAATTAAAAATGCAATTTCTAGATTTTAATTTGGTTTCGTTTAATTTTCAATGAAAAGCTAATTAAATCAATCTAATTTATTCGTAGAACCGCTGCTGGCCAACATAGAGAACCCCAACTAATAAGTACATGTTCTGTATTCTAAAAAAGTTTATTTTTATTTCAAATTAATTTTTTTAATATTTTAGAATATTTTAATAGTTGATGGTAAAAATAAATTTAAAAAAATAAAAAACATTTAAAAAATTAATAGCTGCACTCCCAAAAAGTATAGTAGTCTTATTAGCCCACCACTATCGGCCAACGTGGAACCCAACCAAGAGGTTTTTTCTATGACATGTTCATGTATATTCCAGATTGTTTCTTAATGTTTTTTTTATATATTAAAATAAATTATTTTTATTTTTTCAAAAATATTTTTATATTAATTTATTAAAATAATTTAAAAATATAAAAAATAAAATTTCTTAAAAAATATTTTTAAAATCAAAATCAACTCTGATATCAGTAAAGCGCAAACATCGAAACGAAATGAAAGTCCTCAAGGACACGTTACCTGCCCGTTTCTCGAAAGTGGTCCTAGCAGTCACATCAGACCATGCATAGATCATGCGTTCACACCCAAAACTACAATATTTCCTCTCTGTGCTATAAAAGTCAAATTGAAGACGCGTCTCTCTAGAAGATGTCATAAAGCCATTCAAAGATGACTTTTATTTTTAAAATATTTTTTTAGAATGCCCTTGATATAAAAAAAAATAAAATAATATTATTTTAATTTATTTTCAGAAAAAAAGCTTTTATAAAGAATAACACCACAATATAAAAAAAAAACTATCTATTTTTTTTCTTATTAAAAGATTATCATAGTTTTTGTTATGAAGAAAAATATTAGTGTCAATAATTGTTAAAAAAATTATCAGCAACTAGAGGGCAAGAAAAAGTCATTCAAAAGTAATTTGTTTGACTTTTAATAAAAAAAATATTTAAATAATATTTTCAAATTAACATTTTAATATCAGTAAAAGAATATCTAGAATTATTTTAAAAAAACACCTTTAAATTTTAATTATAAATAAAATACATGCCTAAAATTCGATCTTAATGCTTTTTTTGTATAAATATATTCGGATTTTGGAAACATAAATTCGGATTTTTTTTCTCGAGTATATTAATTTGGGTGGCTTAAATGTAATTCGAAAGAGATTTAAATTTTTTATGCAAAAGAAAATTCTTAAATAGTTCCTTCTCCAGTAATATAAATCAAAATATGCAAGGATTAAAAAAAAACATCTCGAAACCTTGGGGGTGTGTTTTTTAAACTTTGAGAGCACTCCAAAGGAGGAACAAGAAGTGAACGACAGCTCCACCTCCACTAGACTGGTAGCTAGTGGGTGTAGCATAATAGTTAATAAAAAAGTTACAAGCCTAAAGAGAGGAATATTCCCTCTCTCTTTTTGTAGTTTAATTGACCAAAATACCCAAAACCTTTGTCGTTGTCAAAGAGCCACAGGCGGCCAAACGCGTATTTTCTTCTTCTCTGTGTCTCTCAAGGCTGAGCTAGCTGGATTTCCCTCTTTCACGTTAACAAACACAGCAGTCTTAGCTAGCCATTTACGATAACCCTAAATTTTTTTCTAAAAATTGACAGTCGAAAATTTTAAAGCTCCCTTTCCTCCTCCTTGCTCCTCGGTTCTTCCGATCCTGGTAAGAATCCCCGTCTCTCTCCCCCTCGACATGTCTCTGTTTTTTTATGTCTCCGCGGTAATTCATTTCTTTTCATGACCCCCCTAATCACCAAACCCTGCTCTAATCTTAATCGATTAACCCTAAATCCAAAGCCCTGTTCTTTAGTTTCCTATTCTAGTGTTGTTTTTTTACCATCTAAATATTAATTAGGTGGTCATTAAAGAAAAAAAATGGGTAATTGGTTGTGATCTTGTGTGTTGGATTCTCATAAAATCCAATTTTTTTTGTACAAAAGAAATTCATTTTGGAAGTAAATAAATCAAAAGAAAAAAAAAAAGATGTCTTACGGTCTGGTTTTAAGTCCAGTTCAAAGTGAACCTGTTCTTTCCTCTCATTGCATGAGTTGGAATCAGGTTCCGCCCCTTGATGATTCGATTTCGATTTATATCTCTGTTTCGGGGTCTGTGATGCCAATGCGGGTTCTAAAGCGTGATACTATTGAATCCGTGAAGTTACAGATTCAATCTTATAAGGGATTTGTTGCAAAGAACCAAAAGTTGGTGTGTGGGGGTCGGGAGCTTGCCCGGAGCAATTCCCTTCTTCGTGATTATGGGGTCACGGATGGAAATGTTCTGCATTTGGTTCTTAGGCTTTCAGATATTCCGGTTATAAAAGTTAAGACTACAAGTGGGAAAGAGTTGACATTTGATGTGAAGCGAGGGAGGGATGCCGGTTATGTGAAGCAACAGATAGCAAAGAAAGAGAAGGAATTTGATGATCTTGATGAGCAAGAGGTTGTTTGTGAGGGGGAGCCGCTTGAGGATCAAAGGCTGATTGATGATGTATATAGATATAATAATAATAACAATGATGCAGCAATTCATTTGTTAGTGAGGAAATCATCAAAAGTTAGGGCTAGGCCTGTGGAGAAGAATTTTGAATTGGATATTGTCGCGTCAAGATTGAATGATAGAGAGAATGTTAGGAGACAATATGACACCACGAGTGAAGAGAATGATAGGAGAGGTTATGAAGTTGATAGAGGGATTATTCCGAGAAAGCCTCCTGATAGGGATTTTTTGTTGGAGCCAATTATTGTTAATCCCAAAATTGAATTTCCCTCTGCGATCTGGGATATGGTTAATGCTACCATTGATGGATTGGATGTTGGACTTGATCCGATCAGGTCCATGGAGGGTACAGGAGGGGCTTATTTCATGCAGGATTCATATGGGGAGAGGTTTGTTTCTGTTTTTAAGCCAATTGACGAGGAACCTATGGCTGTGAACAACCCTCGAGGGCTGCCATTGTCTCCAGACGGTGAAGGTTTGAAAAAAGGTACAAGAGTTGGAGAAGGTGCTTTCAGGGAAGTTGCAGCGTACATTCTGGATCATCCAGAGAGTGGACGCAGATCTTTGTTTGGTGGCAGTAAGGGCTTTGCTGGGGTCCCGCCTACACTTATGATCAAGTGCTTGCACAAAGGTTTCAACCATCCAGAAGGTGTAACCAACAAGATTGGGTCCCTGCAGATGTTTATGGAGAACAATGGAAGCTGTGAGGATATGGGACCTGGGTCCTTCCCATTGAAGGAAGTCCATAAAATATCTGTGTTGGATATTAGGATGGCCAACGCAGATAGGCATGCTGGGAATATTTTGTTGGGCAAAGATCAAGAAGATGGCCAGACTGTGCTGATTCCAATTGATCATGGATATTGCTTGCCTGAAAGTGTAAGTTTACAATCTGTTCCACACCTTATATCCGTTGCTTTCACCAACTTCATTTATGTCATCTCTCTCTTCAGATTTAATTCTTGTTTGTTTCATTATTATTCTTTTTCTGTTCTGGTTCATCTGATTTGAGCTTGCCATAAACATGTCATTTCAATTGCTGCAGTTTATGGTTGGGATCTCCACCATTAGCATTACTTTTATCATCACAATATATTAGTTGTTTGCTGCTCAGTTTTCCAAAACTTAATCATGTAGTCTTTTCTTCCTGCAGTTCGAAGATTGCACATTTGAATGGCTTTACTGGCCCCAAGCTCACCAACCTTATGACTCCAAGACCATTGACTACATAAAATCACTAGATGCTGAAGAGGATATTGCCCTTCTGAAGTTTCATGGATGGGACATACCAGTTGAAAGTGCACGCACTCTCCGCATATCCACAATGCTCCTGAAGAAAGGAGTGGAGCGTGGGCTCACCCCTTTTTCCATTGCAAGTATAATGTGCAGAGAGACCTTGAAGAAGGAATCTATTATTGGGGAGATTGTTCAAGAGGCACAGGATTCCACGCTTCCTGCAACAAGTGAAGCTCTCTTCCTTGAAACAGTATCACATATCATGGATCGCCGCCTTGATGAGATTGCTCAATTAAATTGCTGAATTGTGTGGATATGGGTATATATTCGTGAATATGTACATGCGTCATTGTGCACATGCATGGCAAGGTTCCTGCATTGTCTATATATTTCATTGAAGTAGATTACCTTCATTTCATCACCGATTTCATATTCTTACATAACAGTCAGTTGGATGTTTTCCGATTGGACCAAAGAATGGTCTTGATTCTTTGTGATGGATATGACACATTTTAAAGTACTTCTCTTTTTCAACTGGTACTGAGGATGAAAAATTTCTCAGTTATGCTCTTTCTCTGTTATCTTTATGTAAATATATGATTGATTTGTTTATATTTTGATGTTGGGAGATTATGGAGCAGGTGGGAGCTTGTCTTGTCTTCTCTGTATTTTGCCTGCGACCGTGCAGCTCGTCTTAAATCGTTTCCTCTGGAAAATTGTATACCCCAGAATAATCAGCTGGTAGAGGATATAATCAGCGATGTTAGCGTCTCCAGTGAATGTAGTTGATACTTGATTGCGTTGGACAAATAATAACCACCCTAACCTCTTACGAGAAGCAGCATTCTATATCATTTCTCCCTCTGATTTCTCTATGCCCCTAAACAATCGTTTGATGCAAATTTAAGTGCATTAAAGGTGCCAATTTAAGATCAGCTCAGCAATCATAGCAGGTGCCGGATCCAAGTTCATCCAGAAGATTCCTTGAGTTTACATGCCAATGTCGCTGCCATCAGGGATCAGAATCATGTGGCAAGGCAACTGCTAATGGCGCAACCATTTTGAACATTTGGATTGGCTGCAGATATTGTAGATCAAGGCATTTATTATCACATGTAAAATTTTGGGAAAACCCAGCAAGGTTCGATAAAGATTTCTAAAATTTTCACTATATACCGGTTGGCAAAAGATTTCTAAAATTATACTATTCACTGGCAGCTGAAAATAACTTGTTTTAGCCTGAGGGTCTTTAAGATGACCATGTAATTAAAGGATAGCTCGTATGGATCTTATATATCGACTTTTGGATATTCTTTACCTAGACACATCCGTACAAATTTTTTTAGAGAAAGAAAACCTGAAGCACAGTTTGCGTATTAAGATCCTCAACAACCTTTTCAGATTTGTCATCCTCCTTGACTATGATTTTTATTTACTTAAACAGGCTGTTTAGAAAATGTCCACCAACACCCACAATCTTGTTCATGGTTAGCATTAAGAGTTCATCTGCATATTTTCCCTTCAACCAATTCTCAAGGATAATTGAGTTTAATTATAATGTTTGTTTTGAATTCAATTCAACTGACAAATAAGTTGATTTCACATGCTTGGAAGATATAGAATTGAATTCATTTTATTTTCCATTTTATCTTAATTTTATTTCTTCAAAGATCTTATTTTTAAAAATAAGATCTAGATGGGTATTTTTTTTTTTTATAAAAAAAGTTAGTTTTAATATTAATTCTCTCCTTTTTGGAATTGTAAATTAGAGGAATTGACCTCTGATTATTTTTTTTTAATATTTTTAAATATTGATTTTCATTTGAAATCCAGTTCTTAACACTAAAAAGGATTCCAAACATGATATTTCATTAAAATCAATGAAAAAAGTTTCAAACATGTTGTAAGACTTTTAATCAACATGAGATCATATGATTCTTCCAAGCACTAAAAAAGGTAGTCTTGAAGTATTAGGTTTCACCATTTTCATAATTATGTTAATGTATATAATTAGAATGCTGTTGGAGAACATGACTACCTATTTTCTTCAATAAATTAAGAATAAGACAATAAGGTGTAAAAATACTAACCATGAACTAAACAAATTTATTTTTCTCTAACATTCCATTTCCAATGAAAATGTCTAATTACACCAATATTTTTTTTTTTGCCAATTTATACTCTCTCTTTTTTTTAGTTTAGGAATAATAATGCTTCTTTTCTATTCTCTTATTTTCTTATCATAGTGGAGATTTGAGTTTTTATAAGTAAATTAATTCAAGCACCAATAATTACCAAATAATTATGAACAAAATAAATATAAGGATATTTGCAACACACACACACACACACACACACACACAATAATAAAATGAAACGATTTTTGAATTAAAAAAAAATTCCAATTAAAGTTGTTGATTCTTCTTTTCTCTTCTTATTTATCCTCATATTCTCAATCAACATGCAACAATTATTTTTAATAAAAAAACACATTTGTCGTTATGGGTAAATTGAGGAAATTAGAAAGATAGTTCACCCACATATTCCTAGGTTGCATCTTCTAGTGCAAGCTTTTCCAATGAATTGGTATTTGGGTGGCAATTTGGTTTTCTTTCTTAATCATACTAGTGTCGAGTATAGCTTGTGGTTAAAAAATAGAGTCATAATATAATGCTGAAAATGTCTTATAGATAATGTTAGTTGAAGAAGGTAGATTCAGTTTTCAAGTTATGGCCCTAATTTTCTTTTTAATTTGGTAAGAGCTATAATATGTTACTACTAATTTATATGAACGCTTTTACTCCATTGATTTTTGTCTATATAGTTATGGTTTAAGGTAGATATAATCACTTATAACAAATACTCATTTATTTTTTTCTATTTGCTAATTGAGAAAATTTGTTTTGAGTTGTTTGTAATTTAGTTTAATCATTAAGAGCATGTCATTGTTTTTAGATAATTAATCATTTATTGCCTTAACTGTAGATCCTTTAAAAAATATAAAATATAGGTTTAAGGAGCTAACCTATATAAAATCTCATACGGGGTAAATATAGTTGAATTGTTAATTAGTGTGTTTACCATCATTCAAATAATTGTATCCATATTGACCATTGATTAAAAAAAATTATTTATCATGCATCTTAAGTAGCTTTCCAAATATTTGTTAGCTACTCGTGTTTAACCATCAATTTGATGGTGATATACAATCAAATAATATAGATTTACCCAATGACTGATGAATAGTTTTCTCTATGATTGAATTAAAAATACAATCTCGATCACTCACTATAGTATTAAAGATTCCATATAGTTTATAAATGTTATCCATAAAAACTTAGTCAATATGAGGTGTAGAGTAAGGGTGAGTGGGAGTCATAAAATATGCATGTTTGCTAATCAATTTACCATCATAAAAGTAATTCTTTTCTCATTAGATTTAGGTAATCCTTCCATAAAACCCAAGTTAATATCAACAAATATTAAATAAAGAATAGGTAAAGAATGTAATAACCTAGTGGTGAGTACATTCTCAATTTTATTTCTTTAACAAATTGGATATTCTTTAATAAACTGTCTTGATTTTATTTTCTAATAGAAAAGACTACCAACCCTTTTAGAAGCTATTGTAGCATTATAATGCCCATAACTAAATTATAGTACATAGATATAATTTATTTTATAGATTAAGATCATTTCTCACTATTATTTCCTTTTTTCTATTCAAATAATTATTAACCTATGTATAGTCTAGATGAGAAAATGGATTCTTCCTTGTATCTTATATGATAGCTTGTAAAGTAGTATCTCTTTCCCAATATTGTTATATATCATCCATGAAACAAGTAGAAATAATCGATATCATTAAAGCATAAACTTCATGACAAGAAACCCTGGAAAGAGGATCGATTGCAATGTTCTTCTCTCTTTAATTATACTCAATCTTATAGTCAAGTCCTAACAATTTAATTAAATAAAAAATTTTAAAAGGAGTTGTTACTTTTAATCTAGAAGGTATTTAAGATTGATATGGTTTGTGTAAATTTTAAAGTATAAGCCTTATAGATAATGTTTTTGTTTGGCAATTGCAGGTAGTTTAACCATCATCTCTCTTTTATGAGTCCATAGTGCATGTAGTTTTAGTCCTAATGATTTGCTAATGCAAGTTATGAAATGAATTTGTTGCATGAACATTGCTTTTATTCGTAATCCTAAAGTATTACTCTTGAGTCTAAATAACTTATTCAGATATGGTAAAGCCACAGTAGGAGATTTAATCATAATCTTTTTAGGTTCTTAGAAGTTCTTATAGTTGTATTAGACCATTCAAAAACATCATTCTTCAATATATTAGTTAAGGATTTACATAATGAACTATAGTATTTCACAAATCTTTTATAGTAACTAGTAAGACCCAAGAACCCTTTTACTTACCTGATGTTTCTAGAAAGAGGTCATTCAATAGCAATTTTTATCTTTTAAGGATCAATATCTTTTTTTTTTAGAAAGGACATGGCCCAAGTATTCAATCCTTTTACTATTAAAATCACTCTTGTTTCCTGTACAAAATAATTAGCGTGATTTAAGTAGCTCAAACACCACTTTTAGGTGCTTAAAATTGTTTTTTTTTTTTAACTTTATATAAACTAAAATATTATAAAAAACACTCCAGTATAAACTTCCTCGATTCATCCAAAATACTTCATTCATTAGTCTTTTAAAAAGATACGAGTATATTGGTCAAACTAAAAGGAATAACTAAGACTTCATGATAGTCATTATATATCTTAAATGTAATCTTAAATACATTACCAAGGACCATTATAATTTGGCAATAACCTAACCTTAAATTTATCTTGGAGAATATCGTGACACCTATTAATTCTTATAATTGTTCATCAACTAAATGTATAAAAAAATTATATTTAACAATGCCTTTATTAAAAAAAAAACCATAATCCACACATAGTCTTCATAAAGCTCTTTTTAACCAACACTATATAAGAAAGAAAGAAATCATTATTGTGTTGGATTATCCTTGTTTTCAACTTCTTTGAAAGAATCATCTCCACTATATACTTTTACGAGTCTAAGTAACCATTGGGTCTCAAGTTGATATGTTGAGCCCTTTTTTTAAAGAAATGACCTGATGATGATTCTTGATAAATAACAGTCTTTATGTTCCTTGAATAAGTTTTAATAAGATATTAATAATATTTTAAAGATAGGATATGCTTCCATAGTACATAACAATGTTGTACTTATAGAACACAACAACTTGTCAAGTTCATTGAGGATTCTTAAATTGTATAAATTGATCTTTGTTAGTATATTAGAACCATCCAAAAGGTTGTTAATTTTTTTAAACCTAATGGTTTGAAATTTAACAAGATTTTCTTCCTTAAACAAAATATCCTTACCTTATCACTAAAATGACATCCATAATTCTTTGTAGTATGACATAATGTTACCAAGTATAGCTAACCATTAAATGTCCAGTACCATATCACAATTGTTAAGCTCCACAATAAACATGTCTACGATAAAGCTCACCCCTTGTATTTTTTATCTAAAATTCACACAACATTGTCCTTTTATTGGTAGTTTCATTTATCAAAGGTTTAATGGTGGTGATGTCACATTGTATTTTATGATCCATATGAATGTCCATGAAGTTGATTTTTTTTAACCTTCTCAATCACTTTCTGGGTATGAAACCATGCAAGTCCATTCAGTGCATTAAGTGATATGTGAGAAGCAATTTCCTCTAAAAAACCCTCGTTTCTTTTAGCTTTTTTTTTTCTCATATGTATCCTCTCCTTTCACAATGCACGTTTCAAGTTCATACAACTATGTCTAAGTACAAATATTTTATCACACCAAAAAAATAATCTTTTAGCCATTTGTTTTTCAAGTTCTTTGTTTTTCATAGATCTGGTAGGTCTTAAAAATCTGGTTTGTTAAAATTAGTTTGGGTTATATAGGATGATAGGTTGGTTGAAGTTTGTTTTTTAGTTAATAATGATAGGAGTGGAACTTTAGTACTATTTTGTAATGGTGTAAACATGATTTAGGTTGTAAGTATTGTAGTTTGGAAAGAAAGTGTTACAACATTCTGGTGAGATCGTTTATAAGTAAGTCTTTTCTTGCAATCTTACTAGGTTATAAGTGTGGTTTAATGTTTTTGGTACAAATATTTTCACTAGGTTTTAAATCTCCATCTTTAACTCGAATATAAAGAATACCAAGATTTGTTTATCATTAGTCTATATTTTATTCTACAAGATATCAAAAATCTAAATATATTTGTTCAAGGTCCAGGTCCTTTAGCTTTTCAAATGAATCTTTCTCACTCCCAAACTGGTTACACAAAGAATCCACATAATCACCCCCTAATTCCTTATACTTTTCATGAAGTTTTGGTGCCAATAAAAAGTTATATTGTAGAGATAATATGATCTTAGCTTAAATTTTTTATTATCATCAACATCATACATCACAAAGTAATGATTACACATGTAAAGTCATTTGTGGGCATCATCTCCATAAAAAATTAGAAGAAAAAACTTGTTTAGTTATATAAACCCTGTGACATTGGTAGTTCCTATCACAAGTTGAACATGTTTTTGGAATACAGTCTCCATGAAAAAAGGTCTTTTAATCTTTAACTGAACTGGATACTCCTAGAGTCACCTGCAGCTTTTGCAAGATGGAACTCTGTTAATACAAAAAAAGGCCACTGATGAGATCCTTCAGCTCTCCAAACTTAGCCTTATGACTGGTTATGGTGTATTTTAACTGCTGACCATACATTTCTAATTATTCCATAACTTGATCATATTTCTGGTTTTGTTCCTCATTTGCAACATCAATGGAATCTTCAAGCTTTATAAGATCTTAGGAGTAAGTGTCGTGTCATATCTCGAATCCAAACGTTGTCGGCTCTGATACCGTACCATTTACAGCAAGTTCAATATAAATGATTCCAATGAAAATAATATTTAAGGGAAATGCTTGAAATGAGCGTTGGTATTATAATGGCTGAAACATGAAGAAGAAGAAGAAGAAGAAAGGTTAAGATAGTAAATGACAAGTTCAATATAAATGATTGATTTTTTTCCCTCTGTTATGATACAAACTTGTAGTAGCAGGTAACAATAGCACACACCAACATTCCAGGAATTCTCTCGTATAGCTAAGATGGCCACAAGTACCAATATTCCAGGAATTCTCTCGTATAGCTAAGATGGCCACACGTGGCAATTCTTGTAACTACAAGAGAAAATAAAACGCTGCGTATAGCTAACAATGATAAAACACTGCTTGTTATTAAAAAAAAAGTGCATCAATCATTTTTTCTTTTTTCTTAAATCTGCTATTGATTCTTCTTTTCCCTTCTCATCCATCCTCATCTCCTCAGTCAACCTGCAACAAAAACACAGTTCAAGATGGCAGAATCTGGCGAAGGGAGCTCTGGTGAAAGATTGGGGTAGATGGCAAGTGGCCGGGAGATAAGAGAAACACAGGATAGAGATGATAGCAGTAGACGATTAAAGGAGAAAAAACTGAACCTTCTATATACATAGCTAATAACATAAATATGAAACCTGATTTTCAAAATATTAGAATACAATGAAACCTGATATTTCAAATTTTGAACATAAATAAATTTTCAAGTCGAGTTTAACAAAGTAGAGTAGTATCCATTACCCTTCTGAAACCTTTCTTTTTTTGGGTTTTATTTGAACTTGAAATATCCATAAAATATTATACCCATTCGGAACATTTTGAGTCAGTATACACTAGGTTCGGGTGAAATTGTCTTGTCATCTCTATGGGTCACTTAGCCAAAGCGATGTGGGGTGCTATAGAGTCAGAACAGTCCTTAGCGTGCATATTCATGAAAACTTGAGAACCCAGGAGAAAGAGATTCTTTATTGAAAATGGATTAAGGTAGCAAGGAGGTATGGATTAGCACCAGCTCCAGCTATGTCCAAATCCATCTTCAGGGGCAAAAAGGTGTAGAATTGGACCTATTCCATATAAAAAGACTATCAGAGATCGATCTCAAAGATGTCCCCGCCATCTGTGCAATTTCATGTCCCTGCCTGTAGCGTGTGATGCATGTTATAGAAAGCTTCACGGGGTCCTTGGCTTCTACTCGATTAATCTATGTTACCAGTAACTGAATCTCATGACAAGGCTGAAATCTTCATTTCTTGCCAGGTTTCCTCAGCTTTCGCTTCGACCTTCTCCTGAAAACAGAACAATTAGGAAACACAAAGTGGGCTATTTTTTTTGCAAAAGTTATTCAAAACATTTTGTTATCTTGTCCCTCGAGACACCATCATCAAATTATTCAAATCTACTTTTTGGTTGCGACATATGCCAGAATCAGAAGTACCTTCTTGACCTGGTTGCTTGGCCACCAACACCAAAGACACCTTTCATTAGCGAGTTTATATCAACAGATCGCTCTCCCATGAGCTTGTCATGGTATATCTTGCTACCAATTTCAGCAACTTGTTCTTCAGCCTCTTCCAACATCTGGTCAACATTCAGCTGTAGCTCCCCTTTCCTGATGACAGTAACGCCAAAACCATTTGCTTTGGCTTCCCGAAAGGCATCCTAGCAAAGATAAACCAAGTTTAAAAGAGAACAAGATTTTCACATCAAAGCAGTAAGGGATTCATGAACAAGAAAACAAAACTCATCACAAGAAAACACAACCCCTTCACCTTTCTACATGGAATTAAAAACAAAATCAGACATCTTGCAGTCAGCAGTCTTGATATATTCTCAACCAGCAGAAGGCAATAACTAAAAAGCACAAGGTGTTATGTACAGGATTGCTTTCATCCAAATTTTTGTTTCATAAGATGCGAGTGCAGATGATATTCTTCTGGACTCAGTGTATAACTCAGAAAAACCTTTATGGATGCATACAGAGAATCTTGGATGCACCACTTGCAATACACAAATGCTCAAATGGTAGATCCATTTTAGCAGGCTATATGATTTTCAAAAAGCAGCTAATAAGAGGGTCTGGCTTATCCCTTTTACCGCTCAAATGGACAATGTTTTATCTTCTCTCTCTTCAACTTCATGATTTGGTCAAGAACAAGAATTTTTATATTTGGAAACAGAAAAACTTTACCTTTGGTGGCCTTGGAACCACAAAGGCATGGCCAGTTCCAGCCATATCCATGTGAGCCTGAATAATGCAACAAAGGTTTTTGCAATCACCAGCATCCTCAAATGCGATCACGTGACATGGTTTTGGTTCCAAATCAAGATCTGCAGCCATCTCCAATGAATAGAATCCTATTTTCTGCTCCCCATTTTCAATTGTGTATAATTCAATGCACTGGCACAGAGAAACACAAGTAGTTAACTATCATACATGCATACATACTAAGAAGTGCATCACATGAGTGTTATCTTAAAAAGTTTACTTGGGATAAAGAGCAAAACAATAATCTAGCTTAACTCAGTATAATCAATTTAACGTGCATTAGCACCCTGAAAAAATTATCCTGGCATTCCTACCTTCCTTTTTGAATGTCACAAAACTTCAACAAACACAGAAAAGAACAGCAAATGAAACTACACACTCACCAGAACATGTGGAAGATCTAGCCACCATAAGTAATCTTCCTCCTTCTCTTCTGCATATTCACGGTACTTGCTCACTACAGCCTGTGGTCCAAACAATTCCATTTCTCTTTTGAGCTTGTTGATTTTCCTTTCAATTAACTTATTTCTTTCTGGTAGTTTGGTCATCAGATCAGCTGCTTCCTGTATTTCCTCCTCAGTGATCCATCGATCCAAGTCCTTCCCAATATCCTTCATGACAGATTTAACTTCTGGATCTGACTCTGCATTATAAGATTCCAAGAACCCACGAGACCGTTTCTTTGTGTGTTGCCAGTATTCCTTTCCTGATTTTTTACCAGCTCTAACAGAGCCATCACTTCCTTCTATAACTACCTTTGAGTCTTTTAGATCCTTGCAGCTTAACTTCTTTAAAGCATAGTTTGGCAAAGAAGTGCCAGCACTCTCATCAACTGATGATTTAATTGATTTCTGAATCAAGTTCTCTTCCTCTTTCTTCACAGGGTAAGAAGTAACAGCATTCGTTGCAGCAATTGCATTCTGTTGTTCAAGGAAGTGGTTAAGGAACTGAGGATTCTTCTCTAACGGTGGCCCTTTCCATCTTGGTATAATTTTTTCTGGGGGATCATATAAGCTGATACCATCTGGAGAAAGAAGAACATAACATTAGCTCGAGTTCTATAAAAAATTCTGAAATTGCTTTTCATAACATGTGGCGTTAAACTTAACCAAAATGCACGAGGAGAGGGAAATGCATAACCGGTTATTTAACCGAATTAAATTTCAAAATTTAATCATTTTCTCTGTGGAAGGGTCCGTTAATTCACAACATGAAAAGTCAAAGAAAAAACAATTAACTACCTGCTCCATAATCAAGATTTTCAATGCTTGAGTGGAGATATTCATGCACTTGAACCAACTTTTCATTCTCTTTTTCAACTTTCTTCTCAAGACCTTTGAAGAATTTAAGTTTGTCTTCAGCATCCATCTGATAAAATGGATCTCGCCCTGCTAACTCATTTTCTCTAACTTGAAAAACAATGTCTCTAAGACCATCATCTTTCATCCACTCAAGTTCATTATCATTTTGACTATACTCAAGCTGTGTTATATCAATACTTGAATTCGGGTGTTGACTTGCTATTTCTTTCGCAGCCTTGTAGTTTTCCCTAAATCCCTCCCCAATCTTCTTTACTATAGGTTCAACTTCCCCAAAATTTTTCTCAATCCAGTTTTCTGTCCCTGCGGACTGTCTTCTCTCTGTATTGCTGCCATTAATGTCATGATTTAAGGAGGTGTCGGGCTTTTGAAGATCATGCACTCCCTGTTGGTTCATGGAATTGTCATTCTTGGCTGGAACAAATTCCTTCTCCTTACGAGTTATGTCTTCACATGCATTTGCAGCAGGCCCAGACTCTGATATTCTGCCCGAAATGATTGGTTCAGGCACCTTTTTTTCCACTGCCCCTCTTTGGCTTGTTTTCCCACTGCATTCTTCATCATCAGGAATCCCCAACACAGAAGTACTTTCCTGCACTGAAAAAAATTGTGGTTCTTGGATATGTTTGACACCTTTTCTGCCAAGAAACTCCCTGGCTTCTTTGACAGACCGTATAACCCTTGGTTTTGGTCTAATAGACCTGCTCCTTGACATGCTTGAATCACCATCAAGAACATCAAAAGAATGGATAACATCTCCATTGACCATTGTTTCCCAGTCATCTGAGAAATTTGTACTTGAAGTGCCAGATTCTTGCATGACCTTGTTCTCTTCAGCAGATTTCTTAGAATGATATCCAGTATCATCACTCCCCGTTTCATTTAATTTTTCCTTCACTCTAATCACATCCGCATCCCTTCTGTCTACTGAATCTTTATTGTGTGTTTCACTAGGAAAACTTGCAACCTCTTTGTGCACTTCATCTATCTGCATCTCACTGAATGGCTCCTCATTAACGGGTTGCTTTTCTTCCGTACCCTTGTTGAGTTCTCTAGTCTCACTCTCTCGGACTTGATTTGCCATTTCCCTAATTGTCTGGATTTCCCGATCAAAATCCATTGCATTAGTAGTTTGAGAAGTAGAAGGATCCACCAAAAGCAATTCATTTTTTGAGGCTGCCTTTGCTTTGAATATACTTTTCATCAATTCTTGCTTATCCAGCTTAGGCCTTTCCGTCAACACCATTGGTGTTTCCAAAGATTCTTGAACAACTCCAACTCTACCCTTCTCCAACATCTCTCTCTCCTTTCTAGACTTTATCTTTCTCCTCATCATTTCCTTTTCCAGTTCCGTGTATTGCTCCTCCTTGTTTCCAAAACTGAATAACTTCTTCACAGCCCAAATCGCAACAAAACCACAAAACACCATCGTCCCAGCTTTCGAGACTACGGGAATAAACTCTTGTTGATGAACAACACCATGAAATCGGTTAAAAAACCGAGACCCCGCCCCATCAACAACAAACTTGGCAACAGTACTATTCCTAGGAATCGCATGTCCACCTCTCTCCATCTCTCTAGCTAAATCTTTTGCATACAAAATTTTTGAATTCTCCTCCGTCAAATCCCGAACTTCTCGCTTCTCATTTCTGCTTCTCTTTAAAATCTCATCCTCGTTAACTAAAACCCTCTTCACATTCCCTTCTAAATCATGAAAAACAGTGAAAATGGGATCATACCCAGTACCCCAAAACGCGGTATCTTTACTGCACTGATCAACCCACTCGTCCAACTTACTCAGCAAAACAGAATCACCCAGTTTTTTCAATTTGTTTTTCCCTCCTATCAAACTGCCTGACTCGCCAACATTAAACCCATTACCAAAATCACTCTCTTTTACACTAACACGATCAAAATTCTCAGCAGAGTTATTTCCATTATCATAGCTATGATTTTGAAAAGTAGAAGTCTTTTCACGCACCTGTTGATCATCAATAAGCTTTTTCCTAAGTGAGTTTCTGCGATTACCAGCGGGTCGACCAAAATGAGCTGAAACATGAAAGATTCTTCTGGTGGTAGAGAAAGGTAAACGGAACGGAATTGATAGGAATTTGGAAGGGGTTTTGGTGTTGCAAATTTTGATGGAGAATTTAGGAGTGTAGAGAGAAGTCGGAGAGAAAATTAGAGGTTGGTTTGGAAGGGGAGGATTTAGAAGCTCCATTAACGAAGAAAAATATTAAAGAGATAAAAAAATGGAGAGAGAGAGAGAGAGAGAGAGATTTTTCTGGGTTTTTAAGCCATCGCTAAAACCCTTCGCTCGCACAAAAAGAAATGGTTTGTCTTCAAATAATTTTCCTTTTATCTTTTTCACATCGCCTCCAGAACGACATGAGTATACGCCGTTTTACATACTCGCCTCCTCTAACAATACCCCATGCCATGCTACCCCATCTAAAACATGGGTTTCAAGGAGTGTTTGGTATGCTTAGTTGAACAGGATAGTATTTAAAAAAAAAGTTATTTTGTATATATTTAGAAAAATCTTACATAAAAAATTGAAGTATATAAAATTAATTTTTATCTTGTTTAAAGTTGTTTTACTAGAAAAAAATTTACCATACTAAAAGAGATATCGAATAAATTTGTCAATTTTTTACTCAATGATTAATTCAGTTTAATATAACAATAAAAATAATTAATATTATACTCTTAAAACTCTATTAAGGATTAATCTAGGATAGAACTCTGGTTACAGATCAGGTTGATCATAAACTTGAATAAACATAAGAATAAAATTTATTATAATAATAATTTAAAAACATGACTTGGAGTTAACCTATGACAAGGTCTAGGTCACGAGTATGGTTGATCGATTACCTCAGTTAAAATAAATATAAAAATAATTATTATAATAATTTAAAATTTAATACAAGGATCAACTCGAGGCTAGACTGAAGTTGATCATTAACTCAAGTCAATGCAAAGATAAAATTTATTATTATAATAGTTTTAAAACTCAAATTAGAGATTGACCTCGGGCTATGCTTTGATCTAATTGGGTACACTACTGACCTGGATGAATATAAAAATAAATATAGTTATTAGTATAGTTTTAAACTTGACTAAAGGGTCAACCTGATATAAGGCCTAAGTCATGAGTTGGGATGGTCAAATCAAGTTAACTCAAGGCAATGTAAAAATAAAAAATATTATTATCATGATTTTAAAACTCAACTCATTGTTCGAATCAGGATTAGACCTATTTCATAGGTCGAGAAGGTTAAATTGGGTTTATTCAAGTCAATATAAGAATAAAAATAGTTATTATCATGATTTTAAAACTCAGGTTTAGGGTTAACCTAAGACAAGGCCTAGGTCACTAGGCAGAAGATCCAAATCAATGTATAAATAAAAATAGTTATTATTATAGTCTTACAACTCAATTTGGGAATCAATCATGGATAAGGTTGGGGTCATAGGCCAGAAAGATAAACCCGAGTTGACTAAAAAATAAAAATCAAAGCAACCTTATTTTGATAAAAAAAAAAAATCAATGGATTTTTTACCTGTGTTTTATCTCGAGACAATAAGGACACGGGTTTACCCGAATTTTAATTGAGTCATATTGAATTAATCTTTCCTCTGTTTTTATTTTAGCTCATATCAATTCAGGCCTCAAGTCTCATTCAATGTCTATCAAATACAAAATAAAATATTATATTCAATTTAATTCGAATCACACCAAACATAAGATAGAAAAAGTATTTGTCTAGTTCTCTCAAATCCAGTCTTATCTAGTCTTGTCTAATTAATATTGTCTATTATATCAAACACTATCATAAAATGAGTTAAGTTGAGTTGTTATCATGCTAGATAAGTTTACGAGGCAAAATGTTTGCACTTCTTAAAAATGTATTTTTTAAAGTTTGTTTTTCAAAAACATTCATATTGTATTATATTGTTATAATTATTTATACAAAAAAGACATGGATAAATCATTGTACAAAGTGACATTGTGATCTTCCTCATAATTTACTATGTAATAAACTAAAATAATTTTTGTTTTGGCAATCGATCAAGCTTTTTCTCTCCTAAATTAGATTTAATTATGCCTAAATTGATAGGCAATTGCTTTTGATTTGTTAAGAAAATTCAAGATAAAAGATAGAGGGTCAAAGTTAAAAAGACAAGGAAAAAGTGGCAATTTAAAAGTTTGCTTGAAAAGTATAATTTAGTCCTCAAACTTTTCAATTTCTATATTTTTTATCCTTATTGCTTTGTAAAATTCAATTATGGTCCAAAGATTTATTGTCATTATTTTTTATCCATGATTTGAGAAAGAAAATAGAGTCATCAGACTTTAGTGAAAAAGAGAAAAAATCAATTGATCCTAGATTCCAATAAAAAAGAGAGAAACTTAGTTGACGTTGATTTCGACCATGAAAATTAATGCTCTTGACGTTAATAAATTTCATTAAAGAGATTTCATTAAAATGTTTTTTTTTTGTTGTTGCACTTGTTGCCTAAAATATTAGATTTGGGCTCGCGAAGAATTTTTGTTTTTTGGTTTTTTGAAAAACTTTTTGCTAGTTTAGACTCATGAAAGGTTTTATTTATGACCATAAGGTATTGCTTAGGTTTTCGGGGGTAAAACAATGGCTGAAAAACAAGGTTTTTTTCCCCAAGAAATCATTACAATGGTTTTCCAAACACTTGAGATGGATGGTGGAGGAACCAAAGTTGACATGTCATCCTCTAAACCCCATCAAAGAAAAAAGAAAATGGGTTGTTATTATTATTACTATTATATCACTTTACTCTTCTTTAAAAATTGAAAGGATTGAATATCTCCAAAAACAATTTATGTAAAAATCTATCATTATTGATGCTGATATTCATTTCTTCTCCTCAGCCATATCTTTGTCGGGTATAAAAATGATCGTCAGAGAGTACTCATAAAGCTCATTCCTCCTTGTCTTATCGATTCAATTGTTGCTCATGAATTAACTAGTAGCTTTGTAGTTTGTTAATATCCTTAGATTTCTCTACTAAAAACACAGCTATCATATATTCATCCTAAACAATCTGAATTTTGTTCAGAATGCTTGAAGTTGTTGCCTATTTGCGCTGTGTTTCATGGTAATTCCTTGCCTATCATTGTCTTTTTATCTCTGTTTTTTGGACATATATAACTGTTTATTCGAATTATAATTCAATTATTCCTTGAGAAACTATCTGTCAATACTCATCCGATCCTATAACAAATGGTCTTTTAGCATGCTTCTATAATCATAATGATCATCAAAAACAAGAAATGACTGGCTGGACAAAGTTAGAAGCCATTATTTAATTATTTTTACTTTGGAATTGTAAATATCATGGACTGCTGAAATTTTATTGTTGCAGGAGAAAACTTTTCTTGTTGATGGGAAGAGTTTTTCTTACTTCTCTTTTAATCAATGTAATTTTTTATATCAAATATTGAAAATACTACCATCCCAATTATTGAAAACTAAATACACAAGTGTTTGAACCTCCCAAGCTCTTCTTATTTATTGAGAAATTACAACCTTTAACTATCATAATACAATACGAGTTAAACAGAAATTCCAAACACAGATATGTTTTGACCGAGGATTCCTACTAACTAGGATTTCAACTCGAAACTAACAGTGCTGGCTTGTCTTGTGAATTAGCATATCGCTTGCCTTGATGAGATGAGACTTTTCCCATTGCTGTTTCCTCCATCAGGTGTACAAAATTGCCTTTTCTTTCCTTATTAGAGCAGCTTCAGCCAGTATCCAATTTCAGGAATCACACTAAGAACCTCACTGTCAAATAGAGGGGCAAGCTACAAAGGAAATTAGCGCAGCTGGTAAAACCATTGAAAGGCATGTCCAGGACAATTTCATCAGTAAGTTTATTGACAATTTATGAACTTTGGGCCTACACAAGAATTCTTAAAATGATGCGCGCGTTTTTAGTAACAGTATTACAAGAAATAGATCACACAGTAGAGAGCAGGAAAGTGATAGTTAGCCTAACTACAAAGGTTAGGAATGCATGCTCCACCTTCTAGGTTCTGCTGTTCTTTCCATATCCGTCCTGTAACTCGCAGCTTTAACTCCTTCCTGTCTCCTCCAGAGAAGAAAAGTGCCATGTTACGTTGTATAATAAGTCCATCATGGCTGTCCCTAACCTTCCTGTGGCTATCTCTTACACTCCGTGGCATGCCTTCCCAAATAAGTTTCCGGCCATTTCCCCCAACCTCCAGGCTGTAGCTGTAATTCCGAGCTTCTGCCTCATCACCCATGAATCTGAGGAATGCCATATAAACAGGAGCCATCCCAAGCTGGAAAGCTTCAAAATGAAGGCAGAAATACTGGCCAAAACAGTTGAAAACCTAAAGCAATATGATTAAAAACAGAGTTTGGTGATTGCCCAAGTAAGAAAAGGTATCTTCAATATGAAGAATGGTATGCCACTTAATGAAGCACGAATAAAAAAATAATGATCATTCCTAAACTCCATCCATCTCTAATATGATAAAAAAGTGTCTCATCTTCACCAGGACCAGTGAAGGCATCAACCAAAGAGAATGCATGCAAAACATGAGCTCAAGATTACACGGCTGGCTTACATAACGTCTACATTTCAATTTAGTCTACACATTTGTAATATTTCACTAACATGAAGTCAATATTTATTTGGAAGGATGAGAATTAAGCAGCATAGCCATCCTTATGATCTATTAAATGAGAAGATCAAGGAGTGAATAAGCTCTTTGTATAAATGGCACATGTGACTTCACTTGTTGCATGATCTAGGTTTGGTTACCATGCCTTAACATGATCAAAAGAACCAAAATGAAGCATGCCATTCATTAAATGATCAAAAGAACCAAAAGAGAGGATCATGTAATTTGCATCCAGGTATATGTGCAAGTAAATAGCGATCAAAATTCAAGTAAATAAGATAAACATATTCTTACTGTTAACATCCACGTTGCATTTTCTACTTCACGAGGATTAGACTTGACATAGCGATGGTTGAAAGTACACCCAGAATGCATGTCCACTTTGTGATCGTCCCTCAGATGAGTAACAAGGAATGGGATATCCCCAACAATAACACACTCGGATCCAGCATATGGACAGTTGTATGGCCTAAAATTGCACAAGTTCTCGTGTTTCAGTTTACTGTAGTATGGAAAAATCTCTGGGCATCCAAGTGACATGTATTTGCAAGGTAGCTCAAGTGATTCAGCTACTTTTTCCAAAGCTAGACATCTGATGTCACCAAGCTCCTGTCTACAGGTGGGACACCGATTGTGTACTCGTGTTTTACAGGTTGAACAGAGTGTGTGGCCATTGTGGCACTGCAGAAACAGCAATTTGTTAACCATTGCATGGATACGGTAAAATAGTGTCTACTGTATACAGGTAAACCCCCACATCCATCAATAAAGCAGTCACCAGACAGTTCACAACGGCCCAGTATCCAACTAAAATTCAGACAAGCGTTTACATTTCAAAGTTCAAACTTCAATGTTTTTAGCTGAAAAGTTCCCTGCTTACTGTAATCAGTCCCCGACATATAGATGAAATCGAGGTCATCACACACATATGAATGGTCATAGGTTCTTAGAATCATGTGATGTAGCCATCTTTATTTAGTTCTTCAGGTTTCGAAAAGTGAAATTGCAATTCATTTTCAGAATCTTATACCACTATAGCTGCCCAACACGTACTCTTGCACTCTATCCAATTCTCACCGCCGCCATGTCCTTGCATTTGTATAAGCAGCGCCAAGCTCAAGACCCAAACGATGGAGCCCAAATGACTCTTCACGTTCGATGCAGAGGGTATATGTGTTTGGTAAATCCTATGGGACTATATTAACATAACAAAACGAGAAAAAAACTAAATTCTACAAAAGTCAAAAAACCAAAAATCTTCCAAGCCCATAAATATATATACCTACAAAATTCACTTAGATTGCACTGGCGCCCGGCGGCCTTAATCGACAAGCCAACCAACAGGCACAAATCCTAACAAAACCAAGCCCGCGATTTCCACGGTTCAACGGCCCTAGCTATGACCGATCAACAGCAATATAACAAAAAGCACACCAAACCCGCATCAAGCATTCAACAAATTAAAACCCCAAAAAGGAAAAGGGAAAACATATGCTAAAAAAACAAACAAAAGAAAGAAAAGGGGGCAAACCTGATGAATAGGAGGGTGCATAGAATTGGTACAAACAGGGCATTCAAGGAGCTCATGGACACTAGTAGTGTGAAAAGCTGAAGCCACAGTATTAGTACTGTTATTGTTGGTGGTGGTGGTGGTGTGTGGCTTTGAAACAGAAGGGAAATGATGGAGGTGGTGGTGGATCCCATCCTCGTCTGTTAAATCTAAGGATGGCACACATTCAATGCTATCCAATTCCATTCCTACACCACCAAAACAACAACTTTCCAAAACAATTTATAGCTGCTGCTTCAACTCTCTTCTGGGTATTTCCAATCCAGCTCTCCTTATTTCTTCAAGGAAGAATACGACGAAGGATATGTTGATTTATCAAATTAGAAACGCAAGGAGGAAGAGAATGAAGTGAGTCAGCAGTAAGATCCGTTTGTGTTAAATCAAAAGGGGGCGCTCTTCTTTATCGGTGAGAGAGGGAGGGAGGGGGAAGTCACTGTCGAAATTGTAAGAGGCATTCGATCAACATCAAACGGTTTCAGCCAACAGAGGAAATGTCAGAAAAGGTTTTAGATTAGAAGATTGCATTAGCTGGAATAATAATGATAAGGAGTGACTATAATTTGATTACTAGATTATATTATTCCTTCAGTTTTAATAATGGGAAGCATTTATTTATTTATTTATCTATTTTACCTCACTGTTCTTGTTGGCAGTAGCTAATGCAAGTAGGCCAGGTGGGGGGCAGCTTCTACATCCAGGGCCTACATTAACCTGTAACGCTAGAAAAACCAGGACCAGATTTCCTGCAGTGCTTCCCTGTCAGTGAGTCAGATTACTATATTTATTAAATTATTTGAAAATCTATATCATGTTACAGTAGGAGTTGTTAATGCATTATCTAACCTCAGATTGGGATCCAACTATATTTAAAATATATATATATATAATAATATTTTTTAGTATTTTGATTTGCAGATATTAAAAATTAAAAAAAAAATTATTATAATTTTTAATGAGAAATATTTTGAATAGAGATTATGGGATTGGAAATTAAATATTACAATATTTTTTTAGAGAAACCAGATGATTTTGTTTTTCAATAAAAAAGAGTGTGTGCACCTAAGTTGCAAGAAAACAAATACTAGATTCATTTACTGTTTAGTGTGGATATTATTTTTAAATATTTTTATAAATTATTAGTTAAATTTTAATAATTAGTTTCAAGTATTATATTGATGATATGAAAATAATAATAGTAAGAATAAACTGTTAATTAAAAAACAATATAGGTTATTTAAAAAAAATCTTAAATAGATTTTAAACATGATTTTATCATATTTATTATATTTTTTTTAACTTTTTAACCACACATAAAAACAGACATATTATTTTAATATTTTTTTCATAAAAAAATTTATGTTGACATGAGATATGATAATTAGAAGATTTATTTTGATGGAATAAAAATAAAAATAATGTATTTTCAGGTATAATAATAATGTTAAAGAATTTATTGAAACATAAACTTTCTGATGTTTAAAAAATTCTAGTCTCTACGCGGATATGCAAACTAGTTACTAGCTATATTACCTGGCATGTTTTTCTTTTTCTTTTTCTTTTTTTTGTGTGTGTGTTACATGCTTGCTTGTTCACCACTTCTAGGGTCTCGTATTTAGGCGACATCAATTTCAACATTTCTCAATTTCCCTTACGATGTCATGATATCAAAAAACATGGTATCATATATGTGCATTTACCTTCAGAATAATAATTGAGTTTGCAGTGGTTACTCCTCCATTATTGAAAAAAAAAACATGTTTTCACTGTGGTTCCTGGTTATGTCGATTATACTGTGATGTCGTGCGAGTGAGCAGTGCTTGAATGGGCAGACCTGATCCATGCAGTGTTTGTGATTCAATTCTGGTGTAAGAAATATGTATGGAACAGGATGGAGTTCCAAGGCCGTCTGGGGCACTTTCTATTCAATCCAACTCGATGTTGTCGAATGCTTCTCTTCTGTCCCTCCAGATTATTGATGAGGAACTTCACTCTGATGTATCTTGACCTTGTTTTTCTGTGAGTACGTCTCTTCTATCGGTATTTTGAAGGGGGGAAAAGAAGGTGGTGGTGGTGGTTTCGCACAACGTTGACAGAGACCAATTCAAACTATTAGAATAATCGTGATTGGTATTTGACCATTTGGATCGTTGGTGTTTCATATATTGTAGTTAATTGTGTTCCTTCTTTTTATATATATAGTAGAAGAGAATGTTTGATAGACACGGCACAGGAGGTGTAATTCCACAGACAAAATCTCATTCCCCGAATAGTAAGAACTAATTACAGGTGCACAGAAGTAATTAGATTTCATGATTAGCAGATCCATCAAGACACCACCATGATTGCTTGCCCACTCTGTATTCCAAGAGTGGTAGCTGTCTCTGAAACGTGGACTGGATGTCATCTTTCCTCGTCGTGATTAAAAAGATGATTTAGGATGGCTTGGTTTCAACGTTACTTCAAGATGAAAGAGCCATTCTGTGCAAAAAGATTCCAATTCTTCCCTGTCGCTCTTTTGTCTGCCTCGATAAAGAATGTAGCCAACTAAAATAACGGTTTTTGATTTCCATTGTTTCGCAAGTAACCAAACATGATAGCAGCATACCAAAAACATCGGTTCAGTACCTTTTCAACCCAACAGCTTTTTCAACCGCAATTCCAACTGCATTCCGAAAGACTAGGGTTTGAGATTTTGATTAATTTATGAGATGAAGCACGTTGATTCTGATGTTAAACAACCTCTCCGTGCTTACAAAATTTTCCAGTTTATGAATCATTTCCACCGTACACCTAATTCCTGCCATCTGAATCGCGTGCAATGTGCAGAAACAGATATAGAACTGCGCGCGATGCGCATAGACAGATATAGATTGCCTGTTGGCAACTACATGTCCAATGCGATTCTTTATTTTTGTCCTGTGATTAAAATATCAAACAACAATGTTGAAAAAATATACAGTCACAGAAATTTACAATTAAAGCATGAAATTACAAAATTTATTACAGAAGTACTCATCATTCTCTATTCTTGAAGGCCTACCAGCATCTACATCACAGAACATGTAGCGCAACATTCTTCTGTTTCAACAGAAAACCAAAAACTGTTTGTCTGCCAAAATGAATGGCTACTCGACCATTACCAAGATAAGTATCTTCAGATGATTGGTCTTTAAGAAAACCCAAACTCCAAAGGCAATATCCATATCCTACCACTGATTTGGAAAGGCTTCTCTGTAATTGGCATCCTCGCCCATCGTCAGCTGCCTTGTCATTGCATCACTTGCCCTTGTATTCAAAAGTCTTTGAGACAACCTATCTTTCGTGGTTACTTTCTTGCGCAACATGGATGCGAGAGTATCTTTTCTGTTTCTAGCCAACAAACTGTTCCTGCTGGATCCCTCAATGCCGTCCCCGTAAACTGAAGATCTTGAAGTTGAAGCCACTGCAGCATCCCGCAGAACAGCCTCATTATGTTCCCGTATCTTTGCAAGCTTAGCACGTTTCTGCGACTGTTTGTCCATTTTTCTTTTCCTTGCTTCCTCGTTATCTCTGTCCCGAACATTCTTCACAGCTTGTTTGGCTAACTGCACTACTAAATCAGTCCCTGAATCAAGAGTTATATCATCACTTGTTGAGCTGCCCTGATTGATAGGATTTCCTTCATCATCACGGGGAATGATGGGTCCATGAAAGGGGCACACTCTCAAATCTCTTCTCTGACAGAACCCACCCTTCGCTAATGGAGCCTGGCATGGCTGGATTTCAACTCTTTCTTCTTTGTAAAGAGTTGCATGAAGGTTTAATTCAGCAATTTTCTTTGCTGGAATAACTGCATCATGGTCCACCCTACCCCAGTGACTTTCAAGATCCAAGCCCCTGTGGTTGGCTAAAACATCCCTGTTTGAACCCCAAGTGTCCAAAAAAGAGCCCCACTCTATCACCGGAGCCTCGGCAATCAGCTTGCTTCGAAGTGAGCCGGAATCAGTTCCACCACCTTCAGAACACAGATATTCTTTGCGTTTCAACTTCTTGGTACTGCATTCAGAAGGGTCATTTTTCACCTGTCCAGAGGTTGGTGGTGCAGCAGATTTTTCGTTTTGCTTACTGGGTTCACTGGAACTCCCAGGGTCAGTTGATTCAACTTTACCCTCCTCCCAAAAATCTTCTTCCTCTTCTTTGTCTATCTTTGTAATGTCTGGGAGGGAGCAACCTGATTCAACACATTTCTTCTTCACTGATTGAAGGCGATTTCGGATGTCAATGAACTCCTTGAGCATAGAATCTCTTAATCTCGTATCTGCCACTTCGACCCTGATTAGAACAGATATTCCTTCTTTGACTGAAACCAAGTGCTTGGTCACTAAAAGCTTGTACAACTCCCTCAATGCATCAAAAACAACTTTATTCTCACTGTTTTCACAAACCTTTTCCCCCTCTTTCAATGAATCAAGCCGGAGCTGACGCAAATCCAAAGGACGAAACTCTTCAAAATCATCATCATCATCTAGGGCACCAAGCACAACATTGTCCTCTTTATTCTTCACAATCTCTAAGCACTCCCCAATCTCATCAACTGTTTCCCGAATTTCCTCCTTCAGCAACACTAAATTCTCCTTCAAAACCTCAAACTTCTTAACTAAAATCTCCTTCGTCTTCATCTCCCTTTCCCTCCTCTCCTGCTGAACTCGCGCTGCATTAGCCTGAACATTCGGGAACTGAAGTCGGAGAGAGGTTTTAAGGTAATCAAAACCTAATCTGATCTGTCTGTAATGAATTCCAAACGAAGAATTCCATTTCTCCAAGAATTCGATCGCTTTCGAACGCAAAATAGACGCAACTGCCGGAGGAGCAGGAAGAGGATGGTTTCTTCTAAATCCCACGCTTAAACTTAACAACTGATCTAGATTCTCAACGACTAGAGTTCTAAATAGCTTTGATCGCATAAATAGCTCATCAATTATTAGAAGCGTCAGATACCTGACCTGAAAAATCAAAATTCATTTCTCAATTTTGAAGCATAATTTTTGCCCTAAAATTACACATTAATAAATGAATAATGCTGAAATAAGATGATAATGTGAAGGGGAAAAGACAGAGGGGGACCTGAGAGTGGTCGCGTTTCATTAGATCCATTAGGGTTCGGGCGGCGAGTCGGAGCTCCGCGTCAGAGTATCGGACAACCGTTTTGATGGCTTTGAGGAGGCGGGGGTCGACGTGCGCCACCGTGGAATTGGTGGCCTTTTCTATCAACGCCCTCACCTTTCCTCCGTCCTCTTCCATCTCTATCAATCCCGCAGCGAAGTAATTAATCAAGCAAACAGGTTTTTGAGAAGCTCGCTCCAATTATCTCTCTTATTCCGTACCTCTGCATGTTTAGGTCAAAATTCGCTCCAGGTCAAGAAGTCGGTTAGGAGTTAATTACGAACAGTGCCCTCTTGTGTTAAGCTGATTTACATTACTACCCCCATGTTCTGCCAAGGATTCTGGCTGAGTTCACACATTAAGGATTACTGATGACTGTTATGGTAAATTCATTTATAGATGAAATTAGTTCATGAAGACTATTACAGTAACTTTGCTCTGTGTTTTATTAAGGAAATGATGTAGAATACAAAATAGCTTATTAAAAAAAATCATTAGAGTATACGATTGTGAAAAAATGTTATATTGATAATTTGAATTTTGTAAATGGTTTTTTACCATTTAAAATGCTCTCAAGGACAGAAGAAAACGGCTTAATTGGCTAGGAAATTACTAGCTGTGTTAGAAGTTGTATTGGGCTTTATTTACAAAATATAAAATGTTCAGTTAAATGATTAATGACTCTCATGCAACCCTTTCTTTCTAGGCTTTGAAAATTTATTATTACAAGTGCAGAAAAAATAATTACTTGTTATTTTCATCTTATTTCTTAAAAAACAAGGAGAGGCTAGATGATTCTTCTAGAAAATAATAGTTTTGACATTAATATTTTTCTCCTTATAGATCAAACGAGTGGATTAGCCCGCGTGATGTGTTAGGTTTTTTTATTTTTAAAAAAATTTGATTGATTTTATATATATTGTATTTTGTTAATTTAATATTTAATGAGTAAAAGTATAGTTGATAAAATATACTAGAAATATTTTTTTTCACTACAGAGTGATTAATTGTTGTTGCTGCTAAAATTCTTTTGATAAAAACTATTAGAATTGTTTTTTTTATATGTCGGAAACTAATTGTAAAATTTATTGGTCATATTCTTATATTATAAATATTTTAGAATAATAATAAATAGGTTATATATATATATATATATATATATATATATATATATATATATATATATATATATATATATAAATTATTGTAATTTTTTGAAGAAATAAACATAATTTTTTTGTGTGCTATAATTAGTTATTTTTAATATTTAATTAGCAAAATTGTATCAGATAAAATATGTTAGAAAAGTTTTTTTCCCTAACAGGAACAGTGTTATCGAAACAGGAAGTGGTTTGTATAATTTTTTAATTGCAGATAACTTGGGTAAATTAGTCTACCTGTTTATTTTTTAGCTTTTTTTTTAGTAACATTAGATCTAAAATATTACACATGAAAATATTTTTTATTTTATCACATTTATTTATCATATTATTATATTAAATGTATTTTAGATATTGATATGAATATATTTATCTGAAAAAATCCTAGGCCATTTTGTTTCTTGTTATATATATTTTTAGGCGATAATTTTAAATAAATATTAAAATATATAATCAATCTCATATATGTATAAGGAAAAAAATGTAAAAATAATCATTATCATTATCTTGAATACTTTATCTAGACTTTTCTCTATGTAGGAAATGGAATGATTTTATACGCCTTGTAACTGGTTAATTTACTATTTAAGCAGTAAAATTATAATTATTGGAATATATTAGAAAGGTTATTTTTCTACCTAAAAGTGATTAAATGTTGTTGCCGTTAAAACTGTTTTGATAATCATTGTATCGGTAGATTATACAGTTGGAATTGAAAAAAATCTGTTCAAATGAGTCACGGGTTCCGTGTAACAAACTGATTGATTGTTATATATGTTTTATTTGTTTTATGGATTTTTTTGTTAGCAAATAGTTAAATTATAATTATTGAATTTTAGCACAGATGAGTGATTTATTTTATGCCTCAAACAATTTGATTGGTGTTTATATTAACTAATTTGACAATAATTTAATTGGGAGATAGCAAAACCACAATTGATGATATGGATTAAAGATATTTTATTTTTCAAAAAAAATCCAGGTCAAACACACGCGCACGCGCGTGCAACCACACATATATATAGGCTCAAAACAATTTGTTTGGTGTTTTTTTAACTAGTTGGATAATTTTGTTTTTCAAAAAAAATTAGGTCAAACACGCACGCACGCATATATAAATACATGCTCCAAACAATTTGATTAATGTTTTTTTTAACTAATTTGATAATAATTTAATTGGTAGATAACAAAATTATAATCGATGATATGGACTAAAAATATTTTGTTTTTTCAAAAAAAATCAAGGCCAAACACCCACACCCACACACACACACACACACACACACACACACTATATATATATATATATATATATATTAAAGCGTTTATATTACATAAATATACAAAAATAAAAATAATTTGACATACCTAAAAGAAATCAAATAACAAATGATCAGTATAAATAAAAAAATTTCAAAACAACATAAAAAAAAATTATTTGATGTTAAGAATTTTTTTGAATATGTCATCATAAATATTATATGTAACAACCCTATAAATTTTTTTTTTTCTCACCGAAATTTCTAACGAAATTTCGGCAGAGTCTCCCCTAAATTGGGAGATCCCAAGTTATCAATAACACAACCTGTACACAATTTAAATCACATCTCATCCACAAACACATCCAAGATTAATATAATCGATTTCATAATTTATTCCAGAATATGCTCAGGACCATATTCATTTCCAAACTCCATCTTGCATCTCACGCATAAGATAAAAATTAAAAGAGCCAATTTGCACACAACGATTTCACATATAGATACATATATACATATACATAAAACATAACAAGTTTAATATTCTAAGATAATCTAGTACTTTCTAATATTCTAAGCGTAGGATAATACATTTAATTCTCCAGGAACAACATTTACAAATACATTATTTTATCAATTTACATGTTCTTCTACATAACCAAGTTTCACTACAACTCCCTAAGTCCCTAAATTATACAAAAAGGAATTTAGACTTCAAATCTATTCCTGACGAGAATGGGAAGAACCTGCAAAATAAAGATTTTCTATGAGTAAGACAATTAAGTAAATACTAGCCATTTACAGGAGAATTTTAAAAGCATATCCATACATCTTCTTAAATCATCTGAGATTCTAAACACAACCCTATACACCCCTTTTAAGATTATATATATAATTCTTGACATCATTAACTTTCATCTCAGAAAGCTGATCCCGCTGATATCGACGTCGCCCGCCGACATCATTAGCTATTCCGAATCGAATCGCTAATCAATTTTATGAATTATGCCGATATCGACGTCGTCCGCCGATATCATTAACCATTCCAAAATCGAATAGCAAATCAATTTATACATTATGCCGATATCGACGTCGCCCGCCGATATCATTAACTATTCCAAAATCGAATAGCTAATCAATTTTTTTACATTATGCCGATATCGACGTCGCCCGCCGATATCATTAACTATTCCAAAATCGAATAGCTAATCAATTTTTACATTATGCCGATATCGACGTCGCCCGCCGATATCATTAACTATTCCAAAATCGAATAGCTAATCAATTTATACATTATGCCGATATCGACGTCGCCCGCCGATATCATTAACTATTCCAAAATCGAATAGCTAATCAATTTTTTACATTATGCCGATATCGACGTCGCCCGCCGATATCATTAACTATTCCAAAATCGAATAGCTAATCAATTTTACCGATATCGACGTCGCCCGCCGATATCATTAACTATTCCAAAATCGAATAGCTAATCAATTTTTACATTATGCCGATATCGACGTCGCCCGCCGATATCATTAACTATTCCAAAATCGAATAGCTAATCAATTTTTTACATTATACCGATATCGACGTCGCCCGCCGATATCATTAACTATTCCTTTTTCTTTTCTTTTTCTTCTCCGTCCCCTAATATCCCTTTTACCCCTATGTTTTTTTTTCTTTCTTTTCCATCAATAAGTACCCACATTGTAACTCATAGTTTAATAACTAGTAAAGAAAATAATTATGAAATAAGGAAGATATAGGTACCAAGTACCTACCTGCTGCGAACGTTCGATGTGCGTTCCCTTGTTGTGGTTGTCCTTCTCCCGCGGTTCCTCCTGAAACCACATACACCCCCTCATTATTCTATATTAATCCATATATCACACACAACAATACTTACAATGGTAATAATATTCATTTCTCTTTTACCAAACCTTTCCTTCTTCTTGTTTTTTTTTTCACTTACATTCCTCTTTATCATCCTTTCACTTTTCAACCCATTTGTAGTCCAAATGGACATCACGAATTCAATTTCAATCACCGTTTATTCTCTTCTTTTATTCTATGAATATCAAGACACACTTTAGAAAGGTCAAGGAACAATTTATACCCTTAACATGGCTAAATATTTTGTTATTTTTTTCAATTTGGCCGAAACTGTCAACATAGGTGACAGCTCGACCTCTCCTCAGATTTTTACCCATATCTGGAGTTTCAGGGCTCCAAATTAGACGAGGTCGGACTCGTTGGAAAGATAACACTCCCAGCTACAACTTATATGAAGAAAACCTCCCCAAATTATGCATTTTTCAGGTCCAAATCATCCTAAGAAAAAGGGCAACGAATCTGCCCTGTTATGCAAAATTGAAGGAAACATAATCAATTCATCTTCAATCCTTGTTTCCCTTATCAATCCCAACCATGTTTTTCCCTTTATTCATAAGAACCCTACTTATTTATGTATTCCCCCAATATTTTGTATTTAAAACCCTAATTCCCAATTCAAGAAAAATTTTGAACTTCTAATCAAATTGAGGTTAATTTCATAGAAATTGAAATTAGAATTCCTTACTTGGATGGAATCTAACAATTTTGGAAGAATATTTGCCTTCTTCTCCTTGAAAATACCCAGCCACTCTTCTCCCTCCTTTCTTCCCCAAATTCTTCACTTTCTTCTTGTTACTTCTCCACCCAATTGTGTTCTTCCACTTAAGAAATCCAAGGCTTGTATGGGTTTAAGATTTTTGGGGTGTTTACTCTTGCTTTTGATGAAATGAATTTCGAATTTCTCCCTCCCCTCTCTTCTAGTTTCAGCTGGTCATGGCTGGGGAGAGAGAGGGGTATTTATAGCCCTTTTTTTTTTTTTTAGGGATTTCACATTATATACATAATTAATATTTTAATCATTATTAGTTATAATATTGATAACACCATGACTATCGCTAAATTTTTTTTTTATTTATAAGATTTATTTGTCATATTATTATATTAGAAGTATTTGAAAAAATTTATCATCAACACGATTTTATTTGCAAAGAATATATATATATATACAAGGACGTTAATATTAAACAAATATAGCAATATATACCTAGTCTATAGTGAACAAACAGTAAATGTGAAAATTTAGAAATTAAATAGAAAAATTTAATGATATTGGAAATAAAGTAAAATTGAAAAGAAAAACGAAGAGCATATATATAAAAATATGAACAGAAATAGAAACTATACAAGAAATATGTATAAGAAATAAATGAACCAGAATAAAATACCACATTAAAAGTATAAGGGATAAAAAAAACATATGCAATAAATTTAATTTAAAGGAAAAAAATTGAAATAAATCCTCATATTGAAATTTCATAATCCGAACTAAAACCAGAAATTAAAAGAATTGGGACCGAAATGAAACTCAAATATGTAATTTATTTGCATGGAAGGAAAAAATTGAAAGAAATCAAACTTTGACACCGAAATGATTAAAGATTTATGATAAATTTGCCTGTAAGGATAAAATTGACTTAAATCAAAACTTTGATATAAAAATATTAAGGATTTCAGGCCAAAACGTAAAATTAAAAGCACAGCGACTGAACTGAATTTACATTGTCTAATTACTTTGAATTAAAGGAAGAAATTGAAATAAATCAAAACTTATATAGCTGTAATCAGGGGCAGAAAAATAAAATCGAACATTCAGGGACTGAAATGAAATTTGACAAAAACAGTTGCGCTAACGTCAGCTTGCGTAGAGAGGAGAGAGAAATGAGGGGTGGAAATTCAAACGACCATTGACGCCTCTCCGGACACCATTTAGCTACATGCGCCTCTCCATGTGGAAGAGAGCATGTCGAAAAATCATTCTAGACCCCGGTTGGGTATTTTATGATGCGAAATGACGACGCACGCGCTGTCCGAAGAACGCGTGAGGGCGGGAATGGACGGTGTGTCTAGTGACATACCCACAGTAAACCGACGCGGAAAAGAATAAAAAATTGACTAATTACCGTATCGCCCCTCCCTCCCAGTTATCTCTTTTGTCCTTTTCGAGGGTTAACATCGTTATTTCACTGTTCAAACAAATATTAAAAAAAATAAACTGGCCAGACGAGCCGGACTGAAAACACGCAATGACCATGGAGCCCCTTAGCCCAGGCACCCTTTTTTGTCCTTTTTGAGGGACAACAACGTGATTACACTGTTCATGGGGGGAAAAAAAAGATGGACAAACTCGCACGATGCACCGGTGTGAATTGCGAGTCTACAGTGACAATGAGTGTGTGTGCATAGTGATTGAACAGTGAAAGTCAGAGCTATTTTAGCTATAAGGTAATGTGTTGATTTCTTATTTATTTTCATAGTATTTTTAACGATTATATTTTATTTAAAATTCATTTTTTTAATCTTAAAAAAACATAAAAAAAAAAATTTCAAATTTAATTTAGAAAATTTAAAACATTCTTTGAGCGATTCGTAAAACCACAAGCACCATAAGGCTTGTGAAATTCGTCACATAATTAAAAAATTTTAAAAATATATATTTTTATTTAAATTTTATTTGTGTTTTTAAATATGGTGATAACAAAAATAAATTTTTTAAAAATATTAATTTAATATATTTTTTAACAAAAAAAACATTTTAAAAAACAATAAAAACATATCAAACTGTCAGCAGAAACAGTGAGGAATGGTGATCTATACAAGCTTTTGTTTCCTTCCCACACGTGCAAACTCTCATAGACAATTGGCTCGTGATATTTTCACAAGCCACCACCGTTTACGGTATGATGATGGGACATAAGAAGAAGAAAAAAACTGCATTATTTTACTTTCAACTACTTTTTCACCTGCTTACAGGAAGAACTATTACCATTTCCCATCAATCTCGCAAGATAGGTCGCTGAATGGAGTGCCCGGCCCCTCCACAGCTGCTACTGCCATCGGATACTTATAGAGCCAGACATCCACGCCATCAAACATTATACTGTGCTTTTAAAATTTTTAAATTAATATTATATTGTGTTTTTTAATTATATTAATATCAAAATATTTTAAAAAATAATTATTCTCGATCACAATTTAAAATGCAGGAATAATGTCATTGTTTGTTGCATGTGTCACTGTACGGGAAAAGGATCATAGTTAAGATGAGGTTGGATCCACCTAATTGATTGTGGGCATTGTAGCTACTAGCTGCCTCTGAAATTGTGCAGTTAAGATTTGGCAGCGTTTTTCTTTGCCGTGAAAAAAAAAATGTAAAATAAAACACGAAGTGTTGAAGCAAACCTACTCATCTTTAATGAATTCTCGTGAGTATCATTTATATATCCATGCCATGGTAATAAAACCCGAGTCAATATATTAATTTGGATTTGTTAGTTTTATATTATATATAAAAAATAACATTATTTCAATTTTTTTTTTAAATGGAACTAAGTGTTTTGAAAATGAAAATAGAAAATAATAATAATTGTGCTTCGCTGAAAAAATTGTGAGTTGATCGTAGTTTGATAACCTAACGCATACCAAACTATGCAACCGTATATTTCTTTCTTCTTTTTTTTCTTAACCAAAAACAAATCCTCAAGCAGTGCATATTTACTAAACAGGGCTCATGCTATGCTACGAGTCCATGCTTATTTATTGTAAAATATTTAGGTGAAGAAGAGTGTTTTGAATAAATAGTAGTAGTAGTAACCCGGGTTGTAATCTTGGCCAGTAAAACAATAGGATTTTGTTTTAATCATAAAAAAATACAATGGTAACAAATGAAAAAAAGAAAACTGCATAGAAGCAAATAGGATAACTAGAGAAACAAAACATCTAATAAGTAGCAAAATAAAAAATTCAATTTTTAGCCATTTAAATATAGAAATTAAAATATAGAGTCAAAATGGGATAAAAAAAAAAATTCGAGTGGCTCGACCTGAGATAACATATTTGACATGTAATTCAAAAATTAAAGGACCGAGTAAAGTCAGGTTAACCCATCAAAGCTTTATTTTTTGCCATGAGATAAAAATAACCCAACAAAAAAATTTAAAAGAATCTCAAAGCTTTTTATGTGAAAAATAAAATCAATATCGAATGATAAAACTAAAAAGGAAAACAAGCACTCCAAAAAAATATCAACCCTGATTAACTTTTTAAACTCGGTCTATATCATTAGACAAAAGCATCATACATCTAAAAATCATGAAACTCAATCATGAAAAATAAACCATTGAAGGACAAAATAAATAAACAAATCACATGAAAAAGATTCAATATAAATAAATAAAACAACTAAAAGAATGAGGGTTAAAAGTTAAAACCAAATAAATTTGAGAATGAAAATAATTTTTGCATTTAAGGATTAAATTGAAAACAATAATAATCATAAAAAAAAGTAAAAAAAAAATAATTTGTAAAAATAACACAACATAAATTTGGGCTGAGAGATGAAATTAAAAACAAATAAATATTTAATAAAAGAGACAAATAAAAAGTAAATTAAAAGAATAAAGATAACAATTGAAAAAACAATATATGATAAAAAAAATTGAAAAAACAATATCAACTCATATTAACTTTTAAAAACTCAGTTGCCCGAATTATTAGATAAAAAATACCATTTATGAAGAAGTCATGAAACCTAATCCTCAACAATTAAAACATTGAATTAGGAAATTAGAAAAAAAAAATCAAAGAATCTAAAATAAAAAAATAACAATAAAAAAATAAAAGATAAACTAGATGGCAACATGAAGTTTTTTTTTTTAAGGTTAAATTACAAATAAGTTACTTCAATAAAAGGGAATCAATAAAAAATATGAACTAAATTAAAAAAAATATATAATACATGATAAACCTGAATTAATCGATGAAATTGAAAATTAATAAAAAAAAAATACAAGATAACTAAGGGAAAAAATCAGAATCAAACTAGAAAAATAAATTATGACAAATTGGAGTTGAATTAATTTTTTTATTCATGGCATTGGTGTCTGATATACATGCGTCGACAATTTTATTGTTTGAAAAATATTAATTCGGGAAGAAAAATACTAAATCACCCTCCATGTTCATGAGACCAACCAAAACAATTGTGTGAAGGGACTAAAAACCCTTGAGTTCATGGTTTACTTTACCTTGGTTGCAAGGTAAAAACAATTTATCTTTTCAAAAAATCTAAACAACCTTTACCTATATTTTTTTTAAAAAGGAGCATTATAATAATGAAATTATTTAAAAATTGTAAAATAAAACATGTATATCCTCAAATAGTAACAAAAACCAAAATAACTTTAAATAATCTAATTACTTACAAATTTGTAAAACAAAACATGTATATCCTCAAATATTCACAAATGGCTAAATAGAGGGATTTCGCCCTCCTATAATGAATGCACATTTTTTTTGGCTTGGTTATTTGTCATGGGAATCGAAGCTAAGCTCGAGCTTCGGTGTAACATTGATTTCGCCCAACTACTATAATGAATGAACATATTTTTCGGCTTGGTAAAGTTCTAGACCTCTTACAAGTAGTTAGTAGTAATACGAATAGCCATGCCACAACCATAAAACGTTGAATAATTTATTCATCTCCCCTCTTTCTTTACTTAGATTGAAAAATCAAGAAACTATATTTCTTATGACACTCAAGATTTAGAGAGAGAAAGAAAAGGCAGGGTAAGAGCTCTATCCCTTGCCAGGAGGAGGGAGAGAGGAAGGAAAAAAACTAGTACACTTAAACCAAATGCAAACTCAAGCACATCCACGGGGAGCAAACCCGACCCGTGAGGCCGCCAGGTCGTACACAACCCGGAAACCTTGTTGTTGGATATTTCCAATTATTGACAATCCACTCATTGTACCTGCAAACGCAAAGCAGAAACTCCCACTATTATCCACCGGTATCAAATAGTTCGACGCCGGCAATGACACGCCAGCGCCTCTAAAATGTAAGACCACCGTTGGCACCTTCACTTCTGTCTTCCCAGACAGATCAAAACAAGTGTCAAACAACGAGAATTCCGGTCCCTGTTTCAAATTAGACGCTCCGGCCCGGAAAGCATCACGAAGAGCCACATAAGCTGGCCGGGTCAGCCGGGTCACTGACGTACCCGAATCAATTATAACGCCGCCATTCCCTGTGGAGTCGAGTTTGAATAAAGAAGGTGAGATCCCCGAAACAAGCGTCCCACCGACACTTATCCCGAGAAGCTCAACATAATAAAAGGTGTCTACTTTCGGGTTCGACAACAATGGAGTGAACTGGGCGGTTCTTGAGATAGCCGAGTCACCGAAAACCATAGAAGACGGTTTAGAAGAAGCAGACCGGTCTACCAAACAGTAAGAAAACTTGCGGTTGAACAGGTGACCCATTTGTGAAGGGAAAGATAATCCTCCCCTACCGAGTCCCAGCAATCCAGCAGCACCAACAAAAAGGCCCTCATTGTCATGCCCACAACCAAGCAGCACACGACCAACTCTGGTTCCTCTAAACGTCAGCGTTTCGGTTGAGAACTCACCAACAGTGAACGACCCGTCTCCGTAGGAGACTTGATACAGACAAATCTGTTTTTTCGTGCTGCAACCTGGAGAGTCAAGTCTCCTACACAAGGGTGACACGCAGGGAATGTTAGCGAAGGACCTAGATTTGGTTGGGTCAAAAACCGGGTCGGTTTGAGAGTAACACTTTTTGCACGGAGCGCACTGGATCCAAACGATGTCACTTCCAGTGTCAAGCACCATGTAGACATATCTTGCTGGGGTGCCTACACCAAGGCGCGTGAAGTACTCGCCACTCCCTTGAGCGAGTCCTGAGACTACCGAACTGCTGAACCCAGGGCCGCGCGCACGCGTCAGGTTCGTGCCGCCAGCGGTTGCCGCGAGGGAAATTAAAGATTTGACACGTGCTGCATCACGTGCAAGTCTCGAGTTGAAGAGATCCTGTGATGATTTGTCCGAAGACAATGCATCTATGTGGTGTAGCTGTACGGAGAGGAAGGTGGTGGCGGAACTGGAGGCTTCTGATGCTGTTGGGTCGATGAAGGTTCGGATGTCGGGTTCGGTGTCGGCCCATGAGGCAGTGGGTTTGTTTGGAAGGGGATTGAGGGTTAGGGTCTGGAACTGCAGTGAAGTGGAGAGAGTGGTGGTGGTGGTGGAAAGGAAAATGCAGGCGAAGGAAAAAAAGAGAGTGAACGCATTTCTTGCTTTTCCTTCCATTGAATAAGAGAGAGTAAAGTGAGAGGGGGCAAGCTGAGGGTTGCTGCCGAAGTGAGTGGATATAAATAATTGCGGGTGCGGTAAAGTGGCGGTCCTTGTGTGAAAGCTGACAGCTTTGTCGGGGACTTTGCATTTTTTTCTTGTTTTTTTTCTTCCGTGATTTTCTAAGTTCTCTTTTAAGCACGAAAATTACAGGTGTGATTTCTAATATCAGTACACGACGGGCATCTAGATATTTATTGAGAATTCAATAGTTAGATTGCTTATTTTAAACTGGAGAGCGTGTTTGGTAATGTAACTCGATTTTCTTTTTCAAAACAATAGTTTTAAATTAATTTCTTATACTTTTAAATTATTTTAATATATTCATGTTAAAAATATTATTTCGATATATATTTAAATACAGATATTTTAAAAAAAAATGTGGACTATATTGTTAAACACGCACAAAGTATAGTTTCTCTTATGGTCTGCCGTAAATTTATTTTTTTAGAGTAGTATATAGTGTCACTTTAAGTATCGGTGAACTCGTTTTAAATGTTTTGAATGGATAAAAAAATCATTTATTGAACTTAAAATCACAAACAATTAAAGTTCTTTTTCTAGTTTCACGCATAATTTTTTTATGTTTTTTTATTTAATATTATGTTGATTTAATATTAGTTTTTCTTATCTATTTTCATATCTACTCATGAGGACACCATGGTGTTGGAAGAGATATTTTGGCTCGGTTAATGGACGGTCCAAACAAAATCACATTCAATTTTATTTATATAAAAGAGTTAGAAATTGAAGGATTGATATTGAAGATTAAATTAATGCCCAGCCCTTTTTGCATTTATTTTTTCTATCACTGGAGTTTTTTTCCTTGTCTAGCTTGATATTTTTTTAATTTGATTTTTATTGGGATTTCAACTTGTTTTAGACCTAAGAGTTATAATGTTGTGTTTTTAAAGTGTTTTTTTGCTTAAAAATATATTAAAATAAAATTTTATTTATTTATTAAAAAATATTTTTGATATCAACACATGAAAATCATCTCAAAACATTAAAAATTATAATTTAAAATAAATATAAATATAAATTTTTTTAAAATGCAAATGATAAAGATCCACTTAGTGGCATTGGAAATGAGAGTCTCGCTATGTTAATGGACAATTTTAACACCTAGTTGGTACCTAATTTTTCCAAGATAAATTAAATTTACATCGATACAAAACAATTAAATGTATAATGGTTGGGTAATGTAAATTTGTTAACAAATGTATTGCACGCAACGACATTTGAAGGCTAGTCTGTATTGCACGCAACGACATTTGGAGGCTAGTCTCAATGTTTGATATAAAACAATTAATTGAAGTGCTAGGATACGGTGAATCATACTTGTCAATGCCGTTCTGTTCCGGCTGTTATGCTCAAAACATTTTGTACCAATTAAAAAAAATAAAATAAAACGATATTGTTTTTATTCTGATTTAAATTCCAGTCTGTTCTGTGTTTTTTGGTCAAATACCGGACGAAACGTTCTGAAAACATTCCTGTCATTTTGTTCTGGCCAAATACTATTTTTTTAAAATAATAAATAATTTTATAATATCAATCATATATTTTAATCCAACCGTTAGATTAAGATAAAAATTTATGAGCAGTCTCTTGACATATTTATATATATCATGTTAAAAATTTCAAAGCAATCAAAGAATGTAATGACTTTGCAAGATTGATGATGATATTTCCGTAATATTATATATGTTCATAAATATCATTTTATTGTGTTTTTTTTATATTAAATTATATAATTCTAAATAATTTTAATTTTAGATTTAAACTATTTTTTTAATTAATATATTTAATTACACACACACATAAACAGTACAATATTTTATTATATATATGTATGAACACTTTGATTTCACTGACCCCGTCCAAGTACAATGTTGTTTCCTACTTTATATTTATATACATATCACTTTGTCTTGTATTTTATTTTTCCGATGTGGGATTGTCTTGGATGACAAAGTGCTTAACAAAATGACAAACTGAACCATCCATCCATGGACACAAATGAACCATATATATATAAAATAAAAGTGTTGTCAACTTTGATTTATAAAAAATAAAAATTTCTAAGTTTTTTCATATATGTAATTAATTATATATGAACAGTATAACCCCGAAATAACACACTAAAATATTATGTACAAATAAAAAAACTAAAACGTTATTAACAACCTTGAGGTGAATAGGCAATGTAAATTGGGCGCAACTGTACTGCATGCATCAACGTGTTAATGTTAGCCCATGTGTTACGGCGGCATGGATGACTGCCTTCTAGTGATGGAACGCTATCATCAACAGAGGCATGATGAGATCTTCGTTGTGGTTTGACATGTGACATTTTTATCACGATTTTCATTTCATTTTAAAAATATTTTTAAAATTATAAAAAAATATTTTTAGTTTTTATATTAAATTATTTTTTTAATAATTTTTATGTGTTGATATAAAAAATATTTTAAAAGAATAAAAAATATTATTTTAATACATTTCTAACTACAAAAATACTTTTAAAAATAACGTTAACCGCATTTTTAAACTATCACTTGGAAGCTCATGTTGTTTTCATTTTTTTTCTCTCTCTTTCATCATCATTTCCTCAACATTTGTGTTTTCATGCCAAAAAAGCAAAATTATCAAGTCATGTTGTTTTTATTTTTTAACAAAACAATCTTTACTATCTTGATTTTTTTTCCTCATATACTTGTTTAAAATTGGTTTCCCCTCTCAATTTCAGCATTTGATATTGAGTTGATTAGAAATTAAATTTCATGATTTTTTTTTTATTTTATGGTTGGGTGATCTCAATCTCATAGCCCAAATCATGAGTTTAAAATATTGATCTAAGTGGTCATCAATTTTTTATTTTCACACCATTTTTCTTTTGTAGTCTCATGTTTTATCATTGAATTTGTTCAAAAATAACCTTTGTGGTTTTCTTTGCTTTTCTTTCTAATCTTTTATGGGTCATCTTGGTCCAATAATTTAGGTTACGAATTTGACGGGTCAACTCGGGTAATTCAATATCATGTTAGTTTAATAATGACCTTCATATTTTTTTTCTGTTTTATCTTTTCTTGGGTTATCATGTTCTTTTTTGTTTTACCTTTTCTCGGGCTATCATGTTCACACGATCCAACTTACATTGGTTTAATGACCTTACTTGGTTTTACTGTTTTTTTTTTCTATTCTTGTTGTTATTTGACATTAGTTTTTTTTGTATTCTTCTACATTTTAATTGTTTTAAAAAAATACATCATGTTTTTTTTTAATATTCTTTCCCATACCCCCAACATATTAATTCGGGGTTGATTTGGATATGTTTCCAATTAAAATGCAAATCAATATTAAAATAACGTGTCTATCAATTTCAGTTTAATCTTATTAGTTTGCAAGTTTTGAAAGTAATTTTACATGGTAAATATATATCACCTCATAAAATAACATGATCTCATGATTTAACTCGCAATTCTACCAACCTTCGACAGAAGCCTCCCGAGGGGATTTTCATATTTCCAATTATACATGCATTCAAGTCCTTGTATCTTTAAACTACTCAAACCAGTCCCTGCATCTCAAAAACTGCTTCTAACTAGATACTTGATTTCCAATTTCTCCTTTTCTTTTTAAAGCAAAAGGTCTGTCTCCGTGCATGTGTAGATATATAGCAGAAATTAAATTGTTTTCAAGCAACACATTCATGTTTTCTCAAACACAGTGTTTTCTTTTTTCATGTATAATTTTAAAATAACATATACGCACTCTATATTAGACAATCAAAATCACAAAAAGAATTTAAAAATTGAACTCATTACTCTCTTTTTCCCTCTATTTTTGATGGAATTAAATGTATCATCCAAAATTAATATAAATATAATTGTTTGCCGAAACAAACTTAACACTATACTTTTAATAAATCAAGCAGCATGTGCGCGTGTTGGACGTCTAAAATATTGATTTATTGTAAATCTGTCATGTTCATGCTGCTCTGATAACCTCACGATGAAACAATCCGTACATCATTGTACTGATTAAGTACATTTATTCACACTTCGCTGTTTTGTCTGCTTTGTACCTCTTCTTCTATAACATTATCCTAGGTGTTAGAGAAATTGTGAGAACTCAGCATGCTGACTTGCAAAATATCATTGAAGTGCAGCGTATAGCAGCAGTTCTCGAGTTGTCATGTAACTTTTAAAGACTAGTCGCGTGATTAGTTAATTACGTTTTCTTCTATCCTTGTTTTTTTAGTTTAAATATTCAAAATTCAGTCTAAAACAATTTATTCAGTTGTTTAAAGAATATGCTATTGTCAAAAAAGGGGTTAATTTTAATTAACATAAAAGCTGGTATAAAAATAACTTTCGTATTGAGTAAAAAAAGAGTCAGGCAAAGAGAGAGAAATCTAGTTGCCAAGCAAGACAGTGTGACATTGAGCCGTGATGCTTAGAGCACGACTAGTTTTGCATTTTAAATTTATTTTTTTAAAAATAATTTATTTTTTATTTTAAATTAATTAGTTAATTTTTATTTTAGTTGGTTGATAAAATTGCATGGAAAAGGATTCCCGATCCCCGTGTCTTATCTAAAACATTCATTCCCCTTTTCCTCTGGTGGATGCGCTAGAAATTACAGTTTCCTCGCGCTAAGACATTCATTCGCATTGATTATAATATATATATATATATATATATAGAGAGAGAGAGAGAGAGAGAGAGAGAGAGAGGTGGCCATAAACATACGAGGCAGCATTGACGAGACTTTCACGTGCTCGCGCTTTTCATGGAACTGGAGCTTCTTGTCTTTGTGATCTTCCCGGCTCAAGATTCTTATCTTCTAATCTGCTAGCTTGTCTTCTTTTTTCTGGCTCTTTCACAAATATCGGGTGCACTCAACATTTTTTGCCAGGTGGACATTTAAGAGTAGCTAGCGTAGCAATCCCGGGTCGTTCACGGCAAGACGCAAGCAGACACTTTTGCACCTTTGATCCGTGACTTTAACAACTTGATGAGTTATTAAAGGAAACCGATCAATCTTGTAGTGTTTTCAACGTGAATTTACCTTTGTTCACCTTAGATTTTAAGAGTTAAACAATGATTTTGCCCTCCACTACATTGTTGCCTTTTTAGATATATACTATGTTACGTAGATGAAACAAATAATTTTTATAATTATTAGGATTAAAATATAATATTTTAATATATAAAATTGGTATAATAAAACATATCAATATACTCTATCACAATAACAATAACATCAAAGTCTTAACTCCTAAAATTATCATCACTATTACTATCAAAATAATAAATATTATTAAACAAATATGAGAAAAAAAAACACAAAAAAATAATAAAAAAGCAAGTAAAAACAAAAACAAAAATTATTATTATTATTAATATTATTATTATTATTATTATTAATATTAATATTATTATTGTGTTAATAATGGGAAAAAACAAAATTAAATCAAAAGATAAAAAAAACTAAAAACATTAACAAAATAGCAAAAAAAAATTAATGATAAAAAATAAAAATTAATGACTGAAAAAAAAAATCATTTGACTTGAAAATTAAAAAAAATTATCGCACTACGTTGCGAGCTAAGTAAACAATTTTTATAATTATCGAAATTAGAGAAATTAATAGGATTTGCTGATCCAAAATTAAAATACAATGTCTATATATATAAAATTTAATATGATAAAACAGATCATCACACCTTATTATAAAAATAGCAACATTAAAGTCTTCACATCTAAAACTATTATTACTATTACTGTGAAAACAATAAAACTTATCAAATTATTATGAGAGAAAAAAAATAGAAAACATTAACAAAAGAGTAAGTAAGAAAAATAACTAAAATTCTTCTTATTCTTCTTCTTCTTATTATCGTGTCAATAATGAAACAAAAAAACAAAAATAAATGAAAGATTAAAAAAATTCAAATAACTTTAACAAGGGATCAAACAAAAATAAAAATAAAAATTATAAGGTAAAAAAAATCATTTGACTTGAAAATAATAAAAAAATAAAATAAAATAAAGAACAAATAAAAAAAATGATAAATGATAAACAAAAAAAATTACTTGACTTGAAAATTAAAAAAAAATTGAATGCACTAAGTTGCAGTCTGAGCAAATAATTTTTATAATTGTTGGGATTAAAAAAATTAATAGGATTTGCTGGTCCAAAATTAAAATATAATATTTATATATACAAAATTTAATATAATAAAAAAATCAGCACACTTTATTATAAAAACAACAACATTGAAGTCTTAACATCTAAAATTATTATTTTTATTATTGTTAAAACAATAGAGATTATCAAATTATCCCGAGAGAAAAAAACTGGAAAACATTAACAAAAGAGTAAGCAATAAAAATAACTAAAATTATTATTGTTGTTGTTGTTGTTGCTGCTGCTGCTGCTGTTGTTGTGTTAATAATGAAAAAAATAAAAGACTAAAAAAATCCTAATAACTTTAACAAAAGATTAAATGAAAAAAATTACGAGGTAAAAAAAAATTATTTGACTTGAAAATAATTAAAAAAAAATAAAAAAATAAAAGAAAGAAAAAATAAAAAAAATAAATTAAATGAACAAAAAGTAAAAATTATTAACTTGGAAAAAAATCATCTTACTTGAAAATTAAAAAAAATAGACTGCACCACGCTGCGGGTTGTACAAATAATTTTTATAATTGTTGGGATTAAAGAAATTAATAGGATTTACTGGTCTGAAATTCAAATATAATATCTATATATATAAAATTTCATATAATAAAATAGATCACCACACCCTGTCATAAAAACAACAACATTAAAGTCTTAACATCTAAACAATTATTGTTATCACTGTTAAAATAATAAAAATTATTAAATTATCCTGGAAAAAAAAACTCAAAAACATCAACAAAGGAGCAAGTAAGAAAAATAATTAAAATTATTGTTGTTGTTGTTGTTGTGTTCATAACGATAAAGAACAAAAATAAATGAAAGACTAAAAAAATCCTAAAAACTTTAACAAAAGATAAAAAAAAAATTATGAGGTGAAAAATTTCATTTGACTTAGAAATAATAATAAAAACAATAAAAAACTAAAAGAGAGAACAAAGGGAGAAAAAAACAGAAATATTAGTTTTCAAATGATCATAGATATAAAAAAAAAATCAAGAGATATTTTTTTTTTAAATATCACCTCAACAAATAAAAAAATAACAAAAAATAAAAATCAAAGCCAAGAGCACACTTATATATACATGGATAAAAATATAAGGTCCGAAATGAAAATAATATATAAAAGGATTAAAATAAAAAAATTTAAAGTATAAGGGCCGAAATAAAAATCAAATATATTATCAATTTTAATCAAAGGACAAAACTGAAAACATTAAAACTTGTTTACCGAATATATTTAGCTATTTAAACCCAATCCGAAAATTAAAAGGAGGACTAAAGTGAAACTTTAACATTTGATTTATTTTATAGAAGGATCAATCAAACCAAATTAAAATTTATACAACAGAAATCAGTATCATACACAAAATTAAAAGTGCAAGGACCGAAGTGAAAAGGCTACAAAATCAGGGGTCTCTCCCGCACTTTTACGTGCAAGAGAGAGAGAAACGGGACTAGTGACTTTAACCGGCCACCGCCGCGTCCACGGTGATAGGATGCAAAAACATGCCACACCGGGAGGAAGATCACGCGGAAACGCATTGACTTAGACATTGGTCACCCATCTCCGTCAACCGGAATACCCTGCGTGCGCCACCTTAACAAGGCGTAAAGAAGTGCGACGGACTAGACCGAACCAAAACATGCAATTATCGAGCAGCCCCTCCACCAAAATGCCGTTCTTTATCTTATTCGGGGGGTAAAACTGAGATTTCACAGACAAAATACCAGTAAATCGCACCTGAACGACCCGACCTGAAAATTGAGCAATACTATTCCAGTCCATAATGAAAAGTTGAAAACAAATATATACTACAGTGATTTGCAACAGTAAAAACACAAACAATGCATGATGATTGGCTCCCGATCTCTTTTAGTACATTGCATAATAATAATAATATATTTGGTTTAATTATCATGTAAAACTTATTTAAGGGTTTTATTGTTTTTTCCTCGTATTGATGTGCAACCGAAATGATATTAATACTACAAATAATATCTTTAATCTTTTCGGATTTTTTATCTTCTGATTTCCAACTAAATTTCATATCTACCCTTCCTGTGAAAAATATCAAGTCTTAGACACAAGGGTTATTGCGGGTTTTCATCAACGTATTTTTTTGTGATTATTGGGGCGACTAGGGGTGATAACATAATTTATTATTTAAATAATATTGATAATTATAAAAGTAATCTTGAAAGTGATAATATTAATTTTTATTCTATTTTTTTTATGGAGCTAATATGATTGTAAGTTTGCTAAGGTAACCTAAATCATCCCGTTTTATATGTTTGGCAAGTTGTTTTTATTTTTTTTTATAATTGAACATGATTTTTTTTATTAATTTTGTATTAATATAATAAAAAGAAATTTCAGAGAAAAAACATATTACAGAACTTTATAAAATCCATGAAAATGTTCACAGATTTAAGTGGTTGATCTGGTTCATATGGTTTGGTTATCTTCAATTTCTTAACATATAGATAAATAAAATATAGTTTGAAAAATAAAAAAAAGTTATATTTTTGCTAGAATTCACAACTCAGGCTTTACAAGTTAGTCCATGTCACTTGGTTCACAAGTTTGATAACTTTACCCATTAGATGAATATGATTTTTTTTTTTGGTCATTTGATTTTTTCCCCTCAATTTTTCCATTTAATATTAAATTATTTGTGAAATAAACTTCATGGTTTTTTATATAGGATTATTATTGTCTCAAATAAGTGTATTCTTATTTTATTTCTCAATTTACGAGCATATATTTTTATCGTATTATTCTAAAAAATTATTAAATTTAATATAGTTAATGAAGCATATTCATGGGAGAATGATATCACCCAAATTTTCTATTGTCTCAATTTTTTTTTAATTTTTTTTATCTTATTTCTAAAAAAAGAATTCAAGTCATGCTTTTACCAATCAATCAATTTAATCAGAGCTAGTTTCCATGCTACTTAATTAAAAATTCAAGTTAAAAAAAATTAATAAATTTGAACAAGTTAATAGCACCATAAAAATTATTTGCACTTTCATTTTTTTTTACTTGTAAAAAACTTATCTAATCAGTGAAAAAAACTTATCTAACCAGTGACGGAACGCCATTCAGCTAACTAGGTTTGATGATGGGACATGAAGGTGAACAAGCTCGTGAATGAATGTACATGAAAGCAGGTTACCAGTACTAGATACACAGGCGGCAAACGAGGAAAATAAAAATTGTGCTGTCCCGAATATGTTAGGCTAATTGTGTGCACAAAAGATGCAGCCAGATCCCGAGCATCTACATATCCAAAATATTCTTGTAACGTGATTGCACAATCACAAATAAATCAAACCAATACCCCTCTCAGTGCTAGCCCCTTCTTCTACGAAAATCTTAAATTCGTTGGATACCACGTAAATGAGGAGTCAAAAATGCTATGGCTTCTATTTAGCCATAGCCACGGCGCTCACGGTAATAAAGTAGCAGGAGGTATGGTAGCTGCGATACAGTTGCAATGACAAGCTCACCTACTGGTGCAAAATGGCCGTCTCTCCACACCCAGGTTAGACTTGGCGAGATTCAAAGAAAAGAAAGGACCATGCTATGAAATCTTTTTTCCTCCTCTTACTCTTCCATTTCTCTCTCCTTTTCTAGTTGGTTAAATAGTAATGACATTGTATTGGAGCTCAACTTCTTTATGAAAGTAAGGTTGAGATAGATGGCAAACCGCCTTCATACAGGAGAGCTTAAAGGATAACATCGCTTCCAAACTCTCTTCCAGAACCCACTTTGGTAATGTAGAATTAAGGTAAAATGATTACAAAGCTTGTCTTTGGCATGTGCAGAAGCTTATTGATATGCAAAAGGCGCACTATACTACAAATTCTAGCACTAAATATAAAATATCAAACTAATCTTCGACAGTAAGCAGTTCATTTGATCATCAACTTCCATGAAAAATAAAGGAACACTTTGATGCACTAACCTCCATGTCATTTGGCAATAGCAACAGTACATTCTTTAATCAAACATGCCACTACACCCTGGACCAGTCCCCACTCTTGCCACCACTTTTACGCTCAAGCCGCACATCTGTCATTTGAATTTCCTTGGAAGCGGCCTTGCACATGTCATAAACAGTTAGGCCAGCAACCGTCACAGCCATCATTGCCTCCATCTCTACCCCAGTTTTCCCAGACGAAGCAGCTTCCCCCTCAATTTTGACACTGTGATCTACCGGATTCATCACTAGATCAACACGAACATGGGTTAGCATGATATTGTGGCATAATGGGATGAAGCTGCTAGTATGCTTTGCTCCATTTATGCCAGCAATTTTTGCCACAGTAAGTACATCGCCTTTGGCCATTTGATTGGCTAAGACCATATCAAACACCTTCTTGCCAAGAATTACTTTGCAACTAGCAATAGCAATTCTCTTAGTGTTTTCTTTTGGTGACACATCCACCATCTGGGCCTCTCCAGCACTTCCAATGTGGGTTAGCCTGACTGGGTTATGATTCAGTTTTTGATATGCAAATTGGGATTCTTCAGGCCTGCTAAAATTTTCACAGCTAGAACTGGCGAGTCCATGAGGTTTTAATCGGGATTCTCCAGCCGCATGATTGCTAGTGATAGAACCAGGAAGTTCACTAGGAGGACATTCACCAAAGATTGATTCCATTTCCTGAAACAAACATCGGTGTATAAGAAAGAGAGACTGTGAAGCAAAAGTAATGAGTAATTCTCTTGAGAGAGATTGAGATTAATAATATCGAATAAAATTAGCTAGGTTTTTCCAGATGATTGGAGATTTTCATTATCAAAGGAACAAATAGGCCCTCAGCCTACTACAAGAACATTACAGAAGTATACAATCTTGAAAAACTGGGACAGCAGATGGTTTACACACCTGACAGATTTAAACAAAATTCCAGAACAGATGGTGACAGAACCTTAACCTTATTCATTTCTGCAATGACACTTGAAATATCATAAGTTTTGTCAGTACTAAAGAACCTTCTCGAGTGGGGTAATGCCGCTGCAGCTCGCCGAAGAAACATGACCAAGAGAGCTCAATTTCGGCTTACTGTTGCCAGGGAACGGAAAAAACACTCAAACTTTGCCTGGTCAGAATATCATTAAAATTATTTGAAACAAAATAAAAACGAAAAAGAAGAAAAAAATCATTATATATCTAACAGAATTATTAGCATAGTTGATGCAATATTTTCAAGTATTAAGTCACATAAAATTCAAACAAGCACGCTGTGTGAATATATGTGCAACCAGGGTCTCGATCAGGCATTTCTACAAACAGGTGGCAACATAAAACTTTTGTAGGGCCACCAGATATGAATTTCGTACCTTCGATGAGCGATGGTCTGCGCAGGATGTGTTGAGTCTTGAGGTTGATGCGGAACAACAAGCTCTATCTTGATTTGATGTCAGGACTGCACTGCAGCTCGCTTGTGGTAATTCTATCAAAATTCTATTTCTTATAGAATTCGACCAAACTTCAGGGCCGAACTTGGCTCGCGGGTTAAATAAAAAAGGGGCGGTCCTTTGGACTTGATTTTTTTTTTTTTATTATTAAATTTGTCCCGGAGTTGTCAAATTGGACGCAGTTAATCTTTCAAGTTTCATTCATTCTTGGTCCCTCTAACCTGGTCTATAAATTAAGCATAAACAAGATGTAAAATTCACTAAAAGAACTGATTGAAATGTATTGAAAAATATAAATAATTAAATATACTAAATTACGATTTCTAAATATTAAATATTTGAATATATGTGTTTTTTTTTATTTATTAATTACTAATTTTAAAATTTCATTTTCCTCTCATATACCTTGATAAATTTCTATTTTTGCTTTCAAAACTATAATTTGTCCTGTAGATCTTTAGGTCTATCTTATTATTATTATTATAGTTATTGAAAACTTATATGATCATTAATTCTAGAATTCGTATGATTAGTCAAGATACGTGAAAACTGATATAGATACTGATATTAATAAAAACAAACCTATAATTATACAAAACTAATTTTTTTTATTTAGATGGGTAAGTTGGAGCGGGCCAAATGTTAATTCTATATTTTTCAAAACAGTAATATAATATGAACATTATTTTTTTTTATATTTGATAAACAATAACCTGCAAGATATGAGTAATCACCAAGATATATCACCCCCGAAAGCCTCGCAAACTCGTGTTATGTCAATGAATTCCATGGCCTGTTGTGGGTCTGCAGCGAAATATTGCCTGCACATCAACATTGTAGTCACATATAGAAAGTGCACCGAGCACTTCCCTCAATCTAGCAGGCTTTCTGTTAGATATCAGGCCCATATACCCTGGACCAATGTTTGGGCTTTTTCAGCACGGTGATTTGCAATGGACTCGAGCCTCTTTGTGTTCCCAATTTGTCCTGAACTAATCTGAAAAGCCAATTCGCGAGGTAACCTGAGTATTCTGTAAGATAAGCAGTTTCAGAAACAAGAGCTTCAGGTTGGACAAATCAAAAACGTGTATCGAACAGAAGCTGCAGCCTTCAAACGGAGACTGTGATACCATGAAAGTAACAGGCAATACCGTAAGTCCGTAACAAGCTTGAGGACGCGCAAAGATTTTACTTTTTTTTTTAGCATCTAAATTGGCTCTGTCAGCATGAAATACAAGCAGTGATATACCATGAATAACACCATTGTAGCAGTGCCCTCTCCATCAGGAACATCAGTGTTTCATGCAGGCTAACATATCTTCAACATCAGAGCTCAGTTTTCTGTTGGAGCATTACCTCGTACTTGCGATTTGCCTGAAGAGGCAGCCCTGGGTTTATCAAACAACCGCTTTTCTCTTAGCATATCCTGCTCAATATTATATTGTCCCCATCTCAACTTTTTTCAATAAATTTTCTCATTTAAAAATTTAAATTATTAAATAAATTCTCAAAATATAATTTATATTATTTTCTAATATATTCCTTCAAGTAAAAAAATTTTAGACTTGAAATTTACACAGACTTACACTATTTTATGCTTAATTTTTTAATAAATAGAATAGAAATGGTGAAATTCATACTCTTGACTGCTAGGTCAATAAGACTCTGATACTATGTCAAATAATTATCTCACCTAAAAACTTAAATTATTAGATAAAATTCTATAATATAATTTATATTATTCTCCAACATAATTTTTTATTTTACTATAATTTGAAAATAAATCAGATATATTACTGGGAATTACACCTCGGAAATTTCCCAGCAAAAGGATGGTTTTTACAATAAAAGGGTAAACATAAAGCAATAATAGTTGAAGCACAGGTACGAATTAACTCCTGCTCAAGTGCATCGACTAGTATAATGAGCCCAATCACACGCACACGCACACGCACACGCACACGCAAGACCTCAAAGACAAACGGCTTGAAAGGTAATCCCAAGCTTGCTTGCTGCCAAGCGCGAAGAGCCCATTTTTCTTGATCACCCGCCATCTAAAGAGAGGGCTCCGTGAGTTATGCATGGGAGAGCAGAAAGCATGTCAGCTCTAGTCGCGTGTACTTGCAGGCAAGAAAATAGGTTATAGAATAGTGTCTCTGATTGCCATGTCCGCTGGCAGTAACACAGAACAAGTTCCGATCATCCAAATTGACCACGTTCACCGCAAAGTCAAGAAATCAAGGACACTTCGCATCTGGTAACTTTGGCTCTAAAAGAGGAAGTTTTTTTCCGTCGTTTATAAGTGAATATGAGAAACCACCAACATACGGCCAGTCAATAAGCTGAAGGCAATATCTCCATAAGCAATAAGTTATCCAAAAATGTTGCCAAAAAGAAACAGTAAATGGGGGTGATGGCCTCATTTATAAGCTGGGTTTGCGCGTCAAATCATCAAGACAAATGGCGGTAAATCGTCCATCAATTTTCCTCCCAGTTGAGTATCCATGACCATGCATACCGGCTATTCTATTTATTTCACCTCAAATCATAAGTTTATACGGAAAAAAATAAAGATTTATCGTTAAAATGGAAAGAAAAGAAAAATAGGGGTTCAAAAATTCTATAACTTTACAATTTTTATTTAATTTATCAACAAAATTATATTTTTTTTTTAAAAGAAAGAAATATAGTATAAATCTCATTGTCTTGCTCATATACTAAGATTTACTAGAATTCATAATTTCTAATAAAAACAACTTATTCATTTAAAATAACATTACTATATTTCTTTTATGCTAAGAATAATAATATAGAGGTTTCAAAAGGATAATCAATGATATGTTTTTACGTTTTATATGTTTAGGTCATTTATATAAAAAGTAAAGTTAATATTAAAGTTTAGTGACAATTTAATTATATAATTATTTGATTCAATTATTTGCAACAAATATCCATATGCTTTTCAGCTTCGTAACTATGAAGATATATTTGAAGTGAAATAAATACTATTTAAAATTTTAACAAATATAATTTAAACACAGGCTAATAAAATAGAATTATTTTTATTTTTCTTATCATGTGTCATAGGTAAAGGATTACAGAGGTTACATGTTATTATAAGCCTATAACATGATGTATGTCAATCATGAATGAAAAGGATGAAGAACATTATGCTTTAAACCTTTAACATGTTGCCCTTTAAGAATGATGGATGGATAACCATAGATCTTGGAAGGACCCCAGAAATTCATGACAAGTTGGGTGTCAAATAAAGAAGTCAATGGATTAAAGAGCTCGTGATAAAAGCTACATTGAAACTCTCCTCGAATTACAATTAATTCTTCATGAAACTTTACTGTATAGTCTTTATAAGTATTTGTTTGTTTGATAATGTATTTCAAAAATATTTTTAAAAATATTTTTCATTTGAATAAGTTTTAAGGGTTTTCCATGTAAAAAAAGATTTCCAATACCTTCGAAGAACAATAGAGAACTCACTTAGTACCTGTTTGGCTAAGCAGCGGAAACGCCGTTTAGCCAAAATTTATTTATTTTTTTTTGTATTTTAAATGAAATTTTTTTAGTGTTTTTAGATCATTTTGATATGCTGATGTCAAAAATAATTTATAAAAAATAAAAAAAATATTATTTTGATGTATTTTTAAATGAAAAATATTTTAAAAAACAATTATAACCACACTTCCAAACACTCCCTTACAATGTTCAGGAAAAAGAAAAAAGATATCGCTGAATTTTTTATGGACCGTGCGACTTGTATTAATACTCATCGTTTTCTCGGTAACATGCAAAAATGAGAGTAATGATATTCCGAATATCCATCATAGATTAATTTTCTATTTATTGATCTCTTAAATAATATTTAATTACTAACTAATTACCGGGTAAAATGCATTAATTCTCGATATTAGTTATTCGACAAACTAATTCTAAACGGATATTTTGAGGAATGGTTAGCAAGTACTGTGAGAATATTGCTCATTTATTAGTAATATGTTGTTTATTTTAAAGTTTTTTTTAGCTGGAAAATATATACATTTGATAATAATTTTGGTAAATTAAAATAGGAATAATTAAAATAAAATAACAAGAAAAATAATTAATTCAAAAACACTAAAAGTAAATAGCAGATGGTAATGGTAACTAAATTAAAGATAAAACGGAAAAATATTTGTGATGCTGGACTTTTTTATTAAAACCTATTGAACGGGCTCAATTAATTTCCATTTCTTATCAGGCTTGAGCCTTTGTTTGCATGGGCTCATACCCTGTGGATGCGACCTTCTGGACTTGGAAGGAAAAGCCCCTCAAAGCCCATAAACAATATGTCAAATATCTATGAGATTTCAGCAGGCGTGTGGGTAGTAAGCCTTTACTGGTCCCAGTTGATGGTTTCAGGTCTCGCAAAACTTACCGACCAATTTTTTTTTATTTTGTTATAAATGAAAGGTTGAATTTAAGATTTTTTTTTCATATTTTAATTCAATTCTTTGTATTCAGGATTGCATTTTCTATTTTTTTTTAATTGAATAACTTTTTGTTTTTTTATTTAGTACTGATTAGGTTATTAATTTCTTTTATATAAAGAGCTATTAAATATTATTAAATAACCATCTCACCTGAGATAAGACTCCGGAATATTATTTATATTATTTTCTAAAATATTTCTTCAAGTGAATGTTCTTTGAACTTGAAATTTGTATAGATCCACACTACTTTGTACTTGATTTTTTTTTTTATGAAATAGAAAGAGAACGGTGAGATTCGAACTTGTGATTGTTGGATCAACAAGATTCTGATACTATGTTAAGAAACTACATCACCTAAAAATTTAAACTATTCTAAAATTTAATATATATTATTCTATAATATTTTGCAAATAAAAACTTGGATAAATAAAATTTGAATATTTTGGATGTTTATATATATATATATATATACACACACGGTGTTTTTAATCTTTGAAAGTTTTAATATGTAACAATTCTTGTGATTTTGATTTGCAATAACCTGTATTATATGTCACTCTCGTCAACGTTAGTTGACATCAAAATTCAATAATTCTCGGTGGTTTTGGATGAAGGTTATAGAGGACATGCATCAAAGCTAAACAATCCTTAATGATTAGTTTTTGTGTGTTGTAAAATAAGCATGGGTAGAAGAGGCCAGACTCGTAGCTGAGGAACGGATAAGCTGATCAACCCAAGCCCCGCCGCACATTTGTAGTCCTTCTAGTTCTTAGAAGATAGAATGAATCCCACCACAATTGGCAGCGCTCTAATAATAATAATAATAAAAAAAAAAAGGTCTCAAGAACCAAAATATCTGGAGGAGGGCATGCTTTGACCATTAAAATGTTGCTGTGAAGATCGTACTATATATATTTATTTATTGCAAGTGTTAAAGCAGTACATTATCTATATTTTATAACAGTTGCCACCGGTCAGTAGAAGACATTATCCACACACCTTTCCTAGCTTAATCGGTCAGCCATCATAAGCCCCGGCTGAGGGATTGATCGCTCGATGAGATCCATGTTTATTTTTCCTGGAGAATATTGGGTCCACGCCCACCCTATTAATATCAATGACTTGACGGAGTAGTTGTACGATTATACTGAAAGTTTGACCATCACATGCCATGTTTTTCTGCCTCTTTGAGAATTCGAAAGCCTGGTTCCACCTTATGTGGATCTTTCAACTCCTATCAAAAGCAAAGGGAGAAGTTTCAGAACAATAAATATATGTGTGGAAAATGAAGGACCCGATGAAATGACATGAAACTTGGAAGGGGTTGAACGGGCAGAAAAGCTAGAGGCTAATTCAATGAATGGCCATATGTTGAGCTATCTGAAACCGTCCCTTTCCTTGCAATCCGTGACACCTAAGAAAAGGGGACAAACCACTAAAGCAAATGATCATTACTCTTATTATCTTGGTGCTTTGAGATGGAATACTTGTTTTCTTCTTTTTAATCTTTTAAATATGAAATGGGTTTCTTTTAAAACTATTATTCAACCCACACGCAAAGACTTGAATCGCTCCGATGTCCACACGAATTTGACACGGGTTCTTGGGCTTAGCAAACCAGGAGCAAATGGCGGTAGTATCTATCCTGTTGTTGTCACACTTTTTTGGGTACATTATTTCAAAGTCGCAAGTTTTACTTTTTTTTTTTAAAGGGCACACATGCACCACATGATTTTTGTCATCACTTCTCTATTGGCTGAACCTGCTCACGGGCTGCAACACGGATGCCATTGGACCTGTTCTGATATTTTGTATTGCAATGGCATGATGATGATGTTGCATCTTGGTTCATGACCACTTACTTTATTAGAATCCACCGGTTGTGTTGTACGCGCGATAAATCCTTGTGTTATTGTTATTTATTTGGTTTTTTTACTCGTTCTTTTCTGCCGGAGATACCTCGAAGGGGCTTTAGTGAAAGAGGGAAATAAAGGGATGGCCTAGAATTTGAGAACAGGATCTATTCTTTCCTGCTTTTCATGTGCATCTAAAGAAGCTTCACTTGATTGTCAAGACAACAGAGAAAAAGTGATAAAAAGAAAATTGAACGAGGAATCTCTTACAGTTCCATTGCATGTTCTGTTTTTCATTAAAAGAAGAAAGATTTAAATATTTCTTTAAGCAACGAAACAAGAGTATTGAGGTTCAGGAGCACAGTGAATGCCACCACTCTTTTAATACATATATAAAAAAAACATTTGCACCCATTTTCACGAAGCTGGGTTATAACCAATAATGATAAGAATTGGTCCCCAATTGCAAGCTCCTTAACATTTTTTTCAAACGACAAAACTGATATTGAGCTTCATTTTCTAAAAAGAAAATTTTCTGGGACAGCGATTGCAAGGTGAGATGCCTGTATTAGCTGCTATTCAATTTTCTGTGTGATGGAGAATTGCTCGAAACATACAAACACGTTTCCTTCGAAATGGTAAATCTCAAACGGAACATGTGGAAATCTTTGTTGAGAGTCTTAGACAAACACCTCCACGCTAATAAATCGAATTCCTACCAAGAAAACCTCCTGAATAAAAGATAATATTATTGCAGCGAGGGCAAGAAAATGAATTGCCTCGTAGAAGACATGGCTTAAAAGTAGCAGACTCGCAAACCAAAACCTTTAGCATCTCCTACTGCAAATTTTACAAAATAGTTTGCACTGAGTTCATCTGAAACAAGCACCACTAACAAAAATATAGCCATGCGATGATATGGCGCGCTGCATGGAAAGGAACAAAAGAATTAAACAACTAAACATAAAACAAAATAAATACATCAGCTACATAACCAATAATGATACAGTTTGTTAAAACTTGGAAATGTAATTCATCTGGCAAGAACACTTCCTTGTGACAAAATATGTATACTATAAACAATCACAGAAAATTTGCTGCCCTACTTGGTCAATAGGTAGTTATTTTTCTACTTCTAGCCAGCTCTTTTTTAAGATCCCTTGCGGTATATCAAAACCACTGAAGAAGCTTTCAAAAGGGTTCTTCACTGCATATACGCCTATGGACTATATGTCAACCTCGATTCTCAAACTACCCAGTTGATGATAATGAGTGTAATGAGCTGGATTCGCGGGAAAATGCTGCCATCAGCTTTTCCTTCGTTAGCTGCTCGGATCCTTGAGATTTGATCACAAATGTATGAAATACAGTGTCATTTGCAGCAGAAAGTTTTGACTCAACAACAGTGATCTGTGCTTCTTTGAATGCTTGAATCACTCTTGATGCAGGATGTGAATCCAATGGACAACTCACTCTTACCGTCAACTCATCACGGGAAGCTTCAATGTCAACATCTGGAGCTTGCTTGTGACTTTCTCCATTTGTGTTAACATCCAAAACTGATGCATCTCTCGAAATGCTCCCTGACTTTTCCCTTTCAGCTTCCATTACCTTGAGCTTTGCTTGAAGCTCATTGATGTAAGAAATAGCATCTCCTAGCAATGAAGCCTTGTCCATCTTGGAAATATTGGGCACAACAGCTCGTAATGCATAGAATCGCTGGTTAAGCTTCTCTCGCCGCTGCCTCTCTGCCTCAACATGATTAAGGGGTTCTTCTCGTCCATTTGCTGGCTTCCTGCCTCGTTTACGAGGCTTCCGATCATCTGCTGCTCCTGGTTGTTCTTCCTTGCACGAAGCTTCAACATCAGAATGCTCGGATTCTGCACTAAGTGGTTTGCCAATCACTGAAGGCCCTGAAGAGGCTCCTGAAAAATCAATTTGCATTTGCACCTGCTTCTGAGGTTGGTAATGGTTAAGCCTAAACTCCTCCCTGACCCCATTAACCAGCTCTTGTAGATTATTTGATGTGGCTTGTAAACCATAAACATCGCTTGGAGTCCCTTGTTTCAAACCAAAACTCTGTGCCCAGCCAGAACCATTAAGGCCATTTCGAGCACCAGGTAATGCAAGCCTAGTACCATTCTGGTAAGCATTCCATGATGGTCTCTCTTCCATTTTTCTGACAGCAAGTTTCTCCCTAAACCCATGCCCATGACCCCGGTTTGAGTTCAAATCCTGACCAAAAATCTTTGGGACTCCAACTCTCTCCACATTTGAAAATAGGGAATTCTCATCTTTCTTTTCACTCGCCGCAGGCATGGCCGCCACAGCAGAAGCAGCAGCAGCAGCCATTGGCTTGGCTCTGATACATGGATTCCGGGTGGAAAACCATGACCTTATTGATTGAACCATTTCTATACTTTCAGGAACAGATCTCACCGATCCTAATTCAACAACGCCAACATCAGTAGCCACCAGCACAATTGTCTGAAATCCTGCAGACTTTGCAAGAAACGACCTCACGCAATAATCGGACCCTGGATTCAAAGCATCAGAGATCCAAATATGCTTCCCGGAGACATAACACTTTCCTGGACCACCTTCTCCACGAGGAAAGGAGAAATACATAGAAGCCAAAAAGAACATCTCAGTATCAGTAACCTGGTCCAATCCCAAGGCATAATTATCCTCGTCTGATTCTCCGAACAACGTCTGCAGCTTCTGAATAACTCTCTTTCTCATCCTCTGCTGAGTCTCATCCTCATGGCGTATACTGAGGATTCTAGTGACTTCAGATTCTTCACCTTCTTTAGGCTCCCTGCAAGACCCATCTCCCCAGCCAAGAACCCAGTCACCAGACTTGGAACATGAAATCTGCCAAAAAATGGCATAGTTCCAGCTAAAATTGGAGGCGTTGGGCCGGTCCACAAGATCAGAGAGCTTATTTTGCAAACTCTCATCACCGCACATGGCCATTAACAGGTTCTGATTAGCTACTGAATTTGATAGCAAGTAATTAAAAGCTTTAGTGCCTAAAACAGCAGCAACCATGGTCTTATCTTCATCGTTCCATGCCCCGCCTCCCATACCCACCTCAATCTTCATTTCTAGGACACCTAAAACCGAAACTTCAAACTACCCACTAAACACAAAGCTTCAAGCTTGGTACTGAAACCCCTGGTCTCTATTATAGCTAGGGACTAGAATCTAATGCATTTTGCAAAATAAAACATGCCCACATGGTTTCTGTCGTGCAATACTGTATTCATAAATTCAGATCTCAAGAAATTAAAATTAATAATAATAATAATAATTTACAAAGAAAACCCAGAAAAAGTAGAGTGGATTGATGCAAAGAAGAAACAAATTGAAAGAAAATACACACCGGTTGAGTCAAGCAAATTGGGAATAATGAGACAACACTTGGGGTGAGGTAGCAGGATGGTATTTATTCTCAGGTGGTGTGAATTTTTCAGGTAAAGAGGCAGGTTTAAAAAAAAAATCCCGGAAAGCAAGCAGGAACTGGTTAAATATTTCAGAAACAATGAGGAATGGAAAAAGGAAAGGAAAGGAAACGTTTTTCTATCGTTAGAGCCAAAGGGTGTGCAATGAGAGAGAGAGAGGGGGAGGAATGGGTTTGCAGCTTGGTGTTCTGCCTTGTTACTCCTTAACTGCATAAGTGGACCGTGGTTAAGTCTAGATTGGGTTCAAAAAAGCAACCACGGTTAAAAGCATGATTAAATAATAGAAACTTAGAATTTATTAGTATTTTGATTGAAAAAGGGAAAATAAAAACAAAGAAAGAATTGTTGGAAGTGGTCGGCAACGATTTTTTGGAGTCTGTTTGTTGGTCTAATAAAAGCAGTGAACAGTTAGCACGCACGCATCCCTTGTACCTCTTTACAACAAAAAAAAAAACTCTCCTCTTGCACAGCATCGTTTTTTTCATGTTCCTTGTTTACAGCAGTCTCGTTAACAGTTGTTTTCCTCGCAATTCATTCATCCCCAATTTATAAATTCAAATAATCAAATAAAATTTTAAATTTTTATAAAAAATACATATGCTAACTCTAATTTAAAAATTATTATACAAATTATAAATTAATTATCATCCTATCCTACCATTCCCATGTTGCTAAACAGTGACGGCCACCCAATCAGTTGTTCTTCTTACAAACCGACCTCCGGTCTGAAATCTGGTGTCAAGGGAGATGGCTCGCTCCTTGGACTGCCAATCCCGTGTAGGGAGTGGTGTCGCACAAGGAACCCTGGTTGAAAAAAATGCAGAGCATAGAAATAGTCTTTGAAGAGGAGTAATTATTATCCCAAGATCCATGGGATATGAACGAGTTGAAGTTGGAACTGGAAAAAATCTATCAAGGAATAAAAATCAGCAACTCGTTGACTTCTCTTCATAATTAAAGATGATGGGAAAGAAAATTGCTGACGGCGTGGCTACTTAATCTCTTCCATTTGTTGCCTTGTCGTATTGTTCTTCCTTCCTCTCTTTTCTTGTCTAATACTCGTTGGTATTTAGATTCGATGAATGCTACGCAAACTATTTTAGTATTTAATTAGTTTTTCATTATTACTTGCTGCTCTGCATTAATTAACATATCACATTAAGGTTTGTATAATTTTTAGTTTCTGAGCAAGTCTAGCGGGAGAGATAAATGAGTAGGCAAAGATAATTTTTTGAAATTTTAGTTATTTTTTATCTTTTTAAGTTTCTATCGGGAAAGTTAAATAAACAATCAAAATAGTTTTTTCTACATTGCAGTTATTTCTATATATTTTCTTTGCCGAGTAAAAATAAAATATAACTATTAGAATTGTACTATTGAGTTCTGGCTTCCCTGGCAGCATCCAAAGCAGCTGTCTTCCTTTGAGTGTCTGAAATGCTAGGAAACCCTCTCAAATCCAGTGAAGCCACCAGGTCTATTGTTCTACTGCATCAACTTTGGCCACATTCAAGACAGTTGCTCTCTTTTCCAAGATGAAAGCTGCTCCTAAACCAAAGCCTGTTTTTGTTTCGCCAGTTGACGAGTAGCTTGCTGTTTTGGGAAGTTATTTTTTATATTATTTAATTTATTTTAAATATAATTTAATTATACAATTAATTATATAATTGATTGGAGTATATATCAATAAAAAAAATTATATATACATTATTTAAAAAAACATTTTAAATATTTGATTTTTCAAAATACCTCTTGTTATTGGACCTGCTCTCATGGTGGCATGTTGTTTCTATTTTACTATATGGTTTACACTCGTATCAACTTTAACTTTATTATTAATTAGTATATGTTATTTGCTTAGTATTCAGGCAAATTTGCATGCACCTTGACTAATTTTACAGGTCATGAAGTTTATGACCATGTATGATTTTGGTGATTATTAAATCAACAGTCATAAGACCCGAATATAAAATAAATTTTATAATCATAAGCTCTTAACACTAAACTATCTATTAGATTGTTATATAAGATATAAGTTTGATCAATGAAGTGAATACTCGTGATATATAAAAGCTATTTATGTGATGCTAAACATGAGAAAAAATATCAAGAAAATTATTTTTGAAAATATATGTGAAACAGTGAGTTAGTGAAACTCATTATTAAAATCATAATCAAACACTCGGATCATACATTTTCGGGTGAATTTTCTTATCACATTTAACATTTCTAGTATATTATATCACTTTTGAAAACTTGTTGCCGTGTTGAATTATATGTAGCACTTGGTACTGCGTAAATTTGGTTTTCGCGATTTTAATTTCTTATATATAAATCTTAACCTTTTTCTAATAATTAAAGTTTTAAGAAGAAAAATAGCAAGATTTATATAAAATTAAAATATATGCTAATTTACCAAATATTTTTAATATTATAATTAAAATAAAATACAGACTCAATCACACATCATCATATTACCATACAAATACCCGAATTAACATGCGGTTTTAGTGAAGCTACTTTTAAATAATCAACAACAGGTAGTCATTTAGAGCTGCAAGGTTGCCATGAGCTTGTTTGACTTTTTTAAAAAACAAATGTGTTGCTTGACTTTTAGAAGTGAAAGGTGATTGATCCTTTTTAAATATTGATTATTTTCAACTTAAAAAAGTTGAATAAGTGTGAAAAGCGATATTTAAGGGGACAGAATAGAATGCACATGAATTTTATTTGACTATTTTTATTTGACTATTTCTATGGTTAAGTTTGTTTTGTAAAGTTGATTATCTCATGGTTAAGTTTGTTTTTTAAAAAATAAATTAGAATAATATTTTTAAAAAAAGCCAGAATAATATTTTTTTAAAAAATATTTTTGATATTCATACATGAAAATAATTTAAAAATATCAATAGAATTTAATTTGAAATAAAAAAAATTAAATTTATTTAAAAATACTTTTTAAATGCAGTGCAAAACAATTACTTAATAGCCTTAAAAAAATCTTAATAACAAATATTTAGTGCCTATATGATCTTAATTAAATCATGTAGTATTTTATATTAAAAAAAAACAACTACGTGACGTTTTCGTGCTTGCTTCTTCTCCCTGATAATTTCCCGTGACAATTAAAATAGCCATTAAATTATATAATATTCGTATTTATACGTGAGGATTCATAGTTTATAGCTGCTTGACAGTGTATTCACCCACAAAAAGTGCAGAGATATTAAGAAAAAAATTTACTAATTTTTCTAAACGACATGTCATTCTGGTGTTAATAATCTTCACTCAATTAATGGGTGTGATTTATCACTGAGTTTAAAATCATATCACCAAATTTTCGCCGGACCATCTCTCAGCTTTCACATTTCACACATGCGCGCACAAATTCCTGGTGCCGGCCCTTTTGTTTTTTTGGCACGGCAAGTAACAAATACCTTTGGGCGCGCTACTTGTCGGTTAATAACTCTGAAAGATGAAAAGGCGAGTCTGCGCGTGTAATGTCAGAGTACTTAAATAGATCGAATAGTTGCTATTTATGGAAACATCATGACAACGGAATTCAAAGAGTTCGGCTCTCGTTAACTTTGCGGTATACTATATGTTTTTTTTTATAAAAAAAATATTAATATTATTTTAGATTTATTTTATTATTATTTTAATATAAAATTTTAAAAAATAAAAAATATTTATAAGAAATGATCTGTCCTGCCATCTCAAACACGCCATTCAAGTTGGAAAGCGTTTTACCAAGAATGTTTCCACTTGTAGCGGTACTCGATTTCTCCTTTCCTTTTCCTTTTTCTTTTTGTTTCTTTTAAGTTCTATGAACCTATCTTTAAAGCTTGAGATGCTTACTCGGAAACCTCGCATTTAAATCATAAAAGAGAGGTGTGGGATCTTAGGATAATTTAAAGAGGAACTTTAATAAATAATTACTTGACTCAAAAATTAAGTATATAATAGAGAACTCAAAAACTATTTCTCAGTATAAGCATAAATATTCAAATCATTTTTTTTTTTTTGTTTAAATTCATTCTTTTATTGTTATCAAAATCAGTCCGACCTAACCCGTCATTAAACTTTACTTTTTTTATTTGGATTATCGAACTAATTTATTTTATTTTAATTACACTCAAATAAACACTAAACTTTAAAGGGATGCAACCCAAAAATACTAACCCTAGCAGCTAAGATCAGACAAATCTGTTTCAATTGATGTTTGAATATAGTTTTCTCATGGGATTTTTGATAAAATAAAAATAAAAAAAGGAAATTCCTCGAGGTTGATATTTATTCCACTAGCGTTAGCACTTTGACGCCATTACATCGTGCAAACAAACTTTCTATTTAATTAATTACCGTATAGTGGTCTCATTCCTTTTTAAATGAATAGATGACTGTTAATTGAATTTGTTTCCCTTGCTGCCATGGCCCAATGAGCTGTAAAGGAACATTTCGTGTTTAGATTACTAAGCTATTTGACTTGTGTTCTGTCATGGAATTCGTATGTTGTTCTTTTTGAAAAATAGATATGTAGGTTATTTTTACGTGTTGTTTTTACATAAAAAAAGTTTCAAAGTGTAAATCAGAGTTTATGTAAGCATATAATAAAATAATAATAATAAATGTAAATAAACAAAGAAAAATCACTCGTAGTAAATAAAAGATAAACCAGGAAAATTAGAAATAAATGTATATAAAAATATTTAATCCCACAAAATAAGATATTTGCCTGACTATATTTATAGAGTTTTTGTATTGAAATCAATAAAAAGATAGTGGAAACAGAAACACTTATAGAACTAGTTGAATAAAAATAAAAGAAAAAAAAATACAAAGCCAAACATCTTAGAAATATTATATAAAAAATTAAGTTTTTTTATTTTTATTTTTTTAGTAGAAATCCATCAATATATATATATATAAATAAATATCTTAAAAAATCAAATGAACATGTAATGTCTCTTTAGAAAAGACACTGTTCAAAGAGACCTGTAAAATTCATAGTCTAAATCATGAAACTAAGATAAATCAATAAAGAATAAATTAAAGATCACCACAAAATTAATATTATTTTAAAAATAATAGAGAACAATAAAATTAAAAAAGAAAATTATCAAAATAAAAAACATCATCATATTGCACTGAGTTTTTGAACTCGTGACCACTATAACTAGATCAAAAGACCATAAATAAAACGCGAGAAGTCTAGTACCCAGTGAATTAAACAAGAGATGATAAAACCAATAAAGAAATTAATTACATAAAAGATACAAAGCAAAGAAATTTAAGTTATCGATTATTTAGAAGAATAAAGGTGAAAATAAAAGACAAGAGGGCAACCAAAAACTTTTATTCGGATGGTTTATATTGGAATGAAAAATATTTTTGACCATAAAAATATCAAAGAAAATAGAGGCAGATTGAAAAAAAAAATAATGCAACATAAATGTTGATTGGAAGATTTAATTGAAAAAAATATTAAAATATCAAAAACAAATCAAATAAATATGTGCTTTTAAGGATAAAAAAAAAAAAGGAAATAACTATTATATCGCTCAATCGCTAGCATATAATGATTACACATTATTAACTTTTTAAAATAAATAATTATTTATATAATATAAAAATACCAAAACACCGTCTATGAGTGTATAAATTAAAAAAAAAAAAAAGTGTTACTATCAAGATTTTTAAACCTAACCTAGAAGTTTAATCAAAGCAAGGCTGGAGTCATGAGTAAAAAAACCAGCCTAAGTTGATCTAGTTTAAATAATATCTATTTATTTATATAATTTTTTTATGTATTCATATAAATATAATTCATCTCTTTTACTTTCAAGATAAAAATAATCATATTGTTTATAGTTAAACTATCAAATATAATTTATTTAATTTTATTTTACCTCTTCTATTTCCCGTTCCTTTTCAGTTTCATAAATCAAAATCTATCTTCATAAACCATATCCAGTGGGAGATTTATCCGAGGCTTGCCCACAAGTAAATTCAAAACGTGCGCGGTGACCACAGGTTTTCAAGGCTCGTGAGTGTTGACAGTATTCTGTAGCACGCACGTGCGGGGTACGTTTTAAAAATATTTTTAAAAAATTGAAAATTCTGTAACACGAGAGCGACCACGGTGGGTCCTGGCGTTCAAGTAGCCGGTTTAACATTTAACAAGACACACAACACGGATACTTATCCGCACACGACAGAATTAGCCGACAATTATGTTGAAACGAACCAATCGCTGAGGTTGCGTCGCTTTGGCCATCAATCCTGATATTGAAAGTTACCAAAAAGAAATCCTAGCTGACTTGTAATTATTTTTTTATATATAAGTTTGAGGTTTGAAGCTAAAAAAAATAAAAGATTTAACATTTTACATGTAAAACCCTCGTAAGCCCTTAATTGTTCCTATCATATGCTTGGTAAGGAGGACTCCGTGTTTAATAACCATTCAACCTTGGATATCAGATGTAAAGATCAATAGTTGTTTTAAAAATGTGTTTATATTATAAATATATTAAAATAATATTTATTTTTTATAATATTAATATATCAATTTAACCCATTTTAAAAAAAATCATACAAACAAGATTTTAACCACAACGATTACCTAAAAAACTAAAACACATTAGTTCTTGACTATTCATCAATCATGTTTACATTTTTATTTTTAATTTGTTCTTTTATTAATTTATTTTCATCAATTTTATCCTAATCAAAGACTAATTGCTTTTGATTTCTTAAAAAATAACGAGATTAATATAATAGAGACTAAAAAATAAAAAAAATACCAAACATATTGTGTACTTTGCTCCTCAAACTATAGGAACCACGCACATTATACAATTTTGATGTCTCGGTATTTTTCATAATTTATTTTATTAAAAAATATTTTTTTTTATTTTTTAGTTTATTGTTAAGAGGAGTTGCTGAATTCCACCTATAGAGAGAGAAAAATATCGTTGATATTGATGTATGTCATCAAAATAAATAAAAATGACATCAAATTATTTCATTAGACGAAAGGAGTTTATATTACATGTTTTTCTACCTTTAGATTAGTAAAAGAAATAAATATGAATTTGGGTTGATTTATTATTGTGGGATGACTCTATTCTTGGAGCATTTTTTTAATGCTACTAATGGGCTTGTAACGATTTAAAATGTGTTTTTTAGGGTAAACGATAGGCTAAGAGACAATTTTTAGATTAAAAACTCTTAAATTAAAAACTCTTAAGCACTTATTTTCCAACCACTGTCGTGGCCAATCTCTGGGTAAGATCAGGCAACGTGTCATCTAATAAAAGATATTTCAAACAAAAATGGAGCGGACAACATGTCATTCACCCTACAAGAAATGAAGAAAAAACCCTAACCGCGAGGGTTGCATGGCCCCAGCATAAAGGGGGCAGGCATGAATCTTTTTTTCATTTTATCAATGTCTTTTCATGGGTTTTTATCTATATTTTTTACGTTTTAATTAGATGAAGTATACTCTTGACAATAAATAATTTTTACTTCTAGACAATGTTTTTAATGTGTAGTCATGTATTTTATTTTATTTAGCTAATTGAATATATTTGTCTTATTTATTATTTTCTTATCAAGTAAAAAGATAACAAATAAAGCATAACAGCTTTCATATAATATAAACAATCTCTAATAATTAATTGTAGTTTATAATAATGTTTTCAACAATTTTTTATCTTGATCCTCAAAATTTTTATCTGCACAGTCAAGATTTTTTAAGCACCCAACTTCATGTTTTTTTTTAATGGAGGGTTGAATTGAAATATAAAATGCTGAAGTTTTGACTCAAGTTACTTAATTGTTGAGTTTGACGAGTTTACTCATAAAATTTATATGTTTTTTTTAAATGATATCATGTTTTTATTGGTCACCTAAGTTATTTTTAGACTCGTCAAATTCATTGATTCATGTTGGATCAATTCTCACATGATTTAATTAAATAACACGAGCTAAACATGAATTCGGGTTAGTAAATCTTAAAATTAAATTACTTTATTGAGATTATTAATAATACCGGTAAAAATAATAACTTTGTTAACATTTTAAAAAAATATATATTCAAGCCCACAACAGAGCTCAAAGAATTGGTCGGTAAAGATCATGTTTGTCACTGTATTTCAAAAATATTTTTTTAAAAATTTGAAATATTTTTATTTTTTATTTTTTATTTTAAATTTAAAAAAATCTATATTTTAAGATAATTTAACATGATGATATTAAAAATATTTTTTAAAAATAAAAAAAATATTCTAATATTTTAATGAACAAAACAATATTTTAAAAACAAAAAGGCCCTTCTAATTGCAGACCTCCATTTCCTGTTACTGGCGACACTGCAGACAAGAAGAAACTTGTAACGGGAGTCTCACAACATCCACTCAATCATGTTCTCTAGTGAAATTACGGAACGATCCAGAGTGGACATGTTGTGCAAAGATTAAATTATTGAGGACTCTGATGGGGACTCCTTATTTAAAAAAACAAAATGGTTACTGAACTTCTTCGACCACGCCAATCTCTCTGATGACAAAACTTCACACAGCTAAAACATCAAAACTTTGGAGCCATGCGTCAACGCACGTCAAAATTAATGGGATGTCCGGCTCCTTTATTCTCTGCCTTATATATTCACCACGAACATAAAATTTAATGGTTCGTGGTTAGATAATGCACCCACTAGTTAGCTGAAAAAAAAAAGCTTTTTAAGTGATTTTTATTATAAAATATATTAAATTAAATATTCATACCGGTAATTAAAAGGTATAAATTGATCATATCGTTAAAGTTAATCCTAACATGTATCGTATTAAAAATTTTAAGTATCCATGGACCTTGTTAATCACAGCTCATCATATCTAAACTTCTTTTCTAACATAATAAATGGACACAGACTTGTTTTCAGTCATCGTTCTCGAGATACGGGTGCGCGGCGCACTTCGTGTTTATATATATATATATATATAATAAATTTGACCTCCTCTGCTCCTCCGCCACATTCAAACAATTATATATATTAAATTTGACCTCCTCCTCCTCCTCTGCTCCTCCGCCACATTCAAACAATTAAATATAAATATTTTTTCCTTTTCAATTTAAGTTTTCTAATTTTGGTTCGTCTGAAATCAAAATCTTTGAAAAGCTAAATGGAAGTATTCTATTTTTCTAGTCCGTGGTATGTCAAAAGCTTGGATTCCTTCTACTGTCTTCCACGTGCTAATGGTATCGTAAACGTGACAAGACTACGGCCCACCCGATTCAATTTTCATTAATCACGTGACGACAGCTCCCCTATCACGCGTTTTGGGCGTCTTTATCAGATTATCACTCCACTCATAAAATCACACACGTTTCTAGTTCATGCCATCCACGTGCTACTCATGCTGGACCCCGTGACCACGTGTCGCGATCTCATCCGCCCTCCATTCCTTCGACAAACCAATTAAACAACCATTGAGAGCAGTGCGACCGATAGAGTAGGGAAAACTACGAGTCAGCATCCAGCATATTTACTCATCGACAATCCAGCCTCCAATCTTTGAAATATTACAACCTTTTACCTTATCTTCTACGGGACATTTCCCTTCCTATCATAAAAAAACAAGAAATAATTAAAAACATGGTAAATTTTAATTTATTGAATTTATGTTTTTATACAATTTTTTAATTTTATATTTAAATAATTTAATTGAGGAAAGGTGCAAACTAATGAATTCTTTTATCTATATAAAAATTAAATATCGACATATTTTCAAATAATGACATAAATAGTCTGCAATAACATTTATAGATGAGGGATGGATTTGTTATTAAAAGGAAATTCAGGGATCTGATACGCTGTTGGGTATATATTGGGACTGATTTGTAGTTTTCCTTTAATACGGAAACAGTAAAAAAAAGATCGGTAAGAGCACGTGACTCGCAACCGATCGTGAATGAGGAGGGACTGTGACTTGTGAGTGTCTGTGTGAGAAGAACGTGACATGCATTACTTTTTCATAAATGCTGTGTAACGAGTTTGGCGTCTGTTTGTACCAGACAATGCCACGTCAATTTTTTGACCTGTCTCTATGATGTGGAATTATCTTCCTTTTTTACCAGTCATTTACGTTAGCTGCCCGTGGATTTCAGAGTTTTTTCATGACCCCGTGTGTGTATATAATTATATTAAAATAATTTTAAAATACTAAAACCTAATTTGAAGCAAAGTTTTTTCATCGATTTTTTTTTTAAAAAAACCAGGTTCAATCTCAAGACCAGACACCCTGATGTGGTTGCTTTTTTGCCCCTTCATTGTCAATATATATCTTGAGTTGATTAATGTTGTTTCTATGTATAAAAAAGATATAAGGTCATGGAGATCTAGATGTTATTTGAATGAGTGATCAAATTTAATAAATATAGTAGATTCAGTGACATTGTAAGATGTAGTAATAGTGTTTAATGTATATCTAATGGTTTGAAAGTATTGGATTAGCCATCACATATAAAGGTAAGAAGTCTGTCAGTTTAGGTGTTTGTTAGATGTTTTTGGTCAAATCAAAACTACATTAAATAAAAAATGATTTTTAATCAAAATTTATAGGAAAAGCTTGTCTGGTATTAAAAATATTCATATCACTATATTTCAGTATTGTGCGTGGATTTTACTTGTCGAGTCAAGATTAGTTTAAACCTTCCTTTTATATGGACATGCGCGCGCGCATGTGAATCTTTACTCAATAAGTCAAGGTTAACTCACCTCTCTGGTTTAATTCTTTTTTGTTATTGTTTTCTTTTCAATATGATTAAAATAAAATCAACCTACTTAGTTGGTCGACACTAAAATATGCTTGCGACACTAAATTACTTTATTAAAAAAATAATATAAACACACAACATGATATATATATATATATCATCCCTCTCTATTTTCGTATACATAACCTTATCTTTTAAGTTTTTATCTCTATTAAATAGTATTAAAATAACAACAATAATGAGAGAATAGATAGAACATCTTTCATAACAATAATAATATACAATATATTATCCATAAGGGTTGTGGCGTAATGGCAATAGGCTTGAGATCTGCACAACAGGTCTCGAGTTCGAATCAGGGTGTGCATTTTTTGTAAGAACCTGGGACAACCAGAGTTTTATCCACTCACCTGAGCCCACAAATTACGTTTTCTAGAGATGTGATTTCCTCGAATCTAAAAAAAAAAATATATACAATATATTATCATTGTTGTGGAAGACATGTCAACAGTCTAAGCTTCGAGGGTATCCTTTATTATTATCATCTTGTTTTTTAATAGAAAATAGCATGATTTGTTATTTTACCATAATATATACATATAATATATCTTGTTTTTTAATAGAAAATAGCATGATTTGTTATTTAACCATGATATATACATATAATATGTTATTTGATATTTTGATTTAAATCATATAATATTTTACTTTGGTATAAATACTCATATACTCTATTTCTAAACTTAAAACTTAACGTTTTTATACAAATAATATATATATATATATATATATATATATATATATATATTTTATCATGCCATCCCAAAGCAGGGGAGATAGATAGATGACACGAATCAGTGGAGGGTTAATTTTTCAGGACCCACAAGGAAAAGTCAAAGCATCAAGCTCCGGTAGCCTTGCTCGTTCTACCCGCCCCGCCCCCCATCCAATCGTTGAATTCTGAAACATCCGTTTGATTCCCGACATGTGCAACACGGTTCCACCGTCGCAATCAAATACATCAATGGCCAAATTGTGTGGCGACATGATTTCCGCGCATGGCATCTTTTCCTCCACAAATATAATCTCGTCGACCTCAAAAATCGAAACATGAAACACCAAATCAGATTCAGATTTGTTCCTTCCAGTACCGATTATCTTTGCTTCCCTGAAAAAAAAAGGGGGAGAACTTGGCTGAAGAAGGTTTATATTCTTTTTTGAAACTCATGCACCCTCGTTATCTTTATTAGCAAGCAAACAGCTCTCGCTATTCTCACCTCTGAGGGTTGCATCGAAGCATTAATGATCGGTGATTAGGTAGCGCGTGTAATTACTTAATTCTTAAGAGCCTCGATGATGCTATCAAGGTCGCAACCTCATCGAAATCAAGTCGACGCGTGGGGATCCATATGTGCATGGATTCCGATGCCAAAACTGACTATATATATTATATATATAAAAGAAGGAAGTTACAGAGCAATTCGGTTGGGCCGCCCAGCCCAACTGCTTTGCTAGGCCAACGCAAGCTGTTGACGTTTTGGACTACAATTTTAAGTGTCTACAATCCCTTTTTAGGTGTTCATTCTATAACTTCACCATCTAAAAACACTACTTTTATTGAGTCCTCAACTAATAACCCTAAGGTTTTGTTGATGATAAATGCCTTCAGAATATATCTTATCTCAAAAAATACTGAATCAAGGTATTTTTCTCTCCTCTTTGAGAACAGCACAATTGAAAACATCTTCTGATGCAGATTGGGCACGCAAAAGGTTATACCATATTTCTTGGAAAGAAGTTGGTTTTCTAGTCAGCTAAGAATCAACTACCGATGTCTAATCATCCATTGAATCAGAATACAGGGCAGTTGCAAATGCCACTTCTGAATCATTTGACTACGATCATTAACGAGGGAACTTGGTGAGCAATTTGACACCCCTACAATCTTATAACGAGACAATATTTCACTGTCCAACCTTTTTTACTGAAACACATATAATTCACCAAATATTCAATTCGAATACTTAAATTGTGATTTTAGTTGAATTCCATTATTAAATAAAGTAGAACTCTTCTTAGGAGCATCATATACCGTTATGTTTGGAGGTATAATTAAGTGTGACGTGCTTGAATCACCCAAAAGTTAAAATTCTCGAAGTGAAATGAAATTCATAAAAGGTATTTATATATAATCGACTTCTTTCAGAAAATCATCAGGTATATTTTATGAGCAAAACATTGCCTACCATATTCAAGAAGCCCTTGCCTCTGTCAACAATTTGTGGCCAGGTGATACGAGTTCTCTTGCAAGAGGTTGTGACATTAGACTATCCTACTATCTACAAACCCTTTCCCCTTCATTAAAAAGATTTACAGAACTTGAGATCTGCAGTTAATTTGCAATAGGAAAGAATTTTGAACTACCTGTTTTTATATGGAATGTAAGAGAGTGACAATAAGATTTTAGCAAACGTGTGATATTATTGTGCGAACTTGGACAAAATATGAGTTGTAAATTGGATGTAAAACCGTCCAAAATAATAAACCAAGGTGACAGGATATAGCAATTTTATCAAGGAAAAAGAAATCTGTAGAATAGTAAAAAGAACCCGATCTGTCTTCTCTCCTGCTCTCTTTGATATGAGGATTCGTAAAAATGGGAAGTTCTCTCCAGTCATGTTTCTGCAAAGTACTCTGGGACCCCGCCAAACCGTGCCAAAAACCATTTGCCAACTAAACCAGTCACCGTGGGACGTGATTCCATTGTCTAAAGAGATTTGTTCTCCTTCTTTTCATCAGGTTAATTTGAGCTCTCTCCCCGTCTTTCCACATTTTTAGCTTGATTAATTTAAGTTTTCTTCACCACTCTATCCATCAATTAATCATTTCTACACCAAGAGTTTTCTCCACGTATATCTATCTAGGGTTTTGAAGGATGCCGCTGTCTCTTGTTTCATTTAGTCTATTTTCTTTCTTGGTTTTGCTGTGCATTGGCCTGTAAATGGAAGATTAGGTTAATGTACCGTTCTCAATTCATTCTATCACTCTTTGGTTCGCTACTTAATGGTGTTTTGGTTTTATTAATTATACTTTTTTTGTAGTTTGGAGAAGGAGATGATTATTGTTTTACTGGGAAGGAAAGCTTCGGGAGATCATCTATTGGCGCCGTTCAAGGGTAATTTAATTTATATACACTATTTTTTATTGGATTTAATTACATGCACTGCTATTTGTCGAGTGTTTATTAAGCACTAAATATTCTTTTTATTCATAGGAAATATTGTTGGAAAGTTGGTGTTTTTTAAATGATGTTAATATCGTATAGATTATTACTAACAACTATTTATAACATGGAGAAGCACGGAGAAAAAAAGGCTCAACACTTGTGCAGAAATGAAAGGAGAGAACGAACTCAAAATCAAGAGAGGGGAAAAGACACTACACTTCGAAAACAAGACTGAAGGCAAGGGATCGCATTGCATAAATGAGTGCAAAGAAGCACGATCAATATGCGACCATCACTTGAGCAAAATAAAACCTCGTAAGAGAAGTAGTGGTTCTTGCCTAGGTGTTGCAGAACACTTTATCAGGAAACCTGTAACTAGGGCACTTAAAGGTCAAACAAGGATTACAAATAAAGGGCACTGTTCGAGTTCAAATGGAAATCAGCTTTACTATTATTCTGGGTTAGGGCCGTGGCGAGGGAAAAGAAGGGAAAGAGGAGAAAGTGACGTCAAAGAAACTTGCGTTCCTGTAACTGTTAATGGTGCTGCTCAAAATACAACGCCATCTCCTATTCCAATAATTTATATTGATGATGATTCTGAAGAGGACGGTAGTGACTCATGAGTGCCAAAAAGAGAAATCTAGTGAATGCAAGGTTCATCGAGACTTCGAATTCCTTGCACGACAAATTGAGTAGTGAAGGGCCAGTTTTCTTCTGCGTTCATGATGTTTTCTTTGATAATGTACCATGATTTTTGTTAAGATGAGAATTTTCTCTAGAGCATGAAATAAAACCATTGCACATGTTGTTGAGGGAAATTGTTCTGCAATCAAGAGTGTGCAATTTATATATTAATCGTGTATTATTTAATTCACATACGCCTATTGCTTCTGCTACTTAATTACTCAAGTTATAAGATTTTTACTTTCACCCGATAAAAAGAGATTTAATGAAAAGGAGGGTTAAAAGACTAACAACAGTTTATTTTATTTAAATTTTAGTTCTTGGATTATAAAAGAAAAAAAAGACTAAAATATTGTGGTATTAAAACAGAGCTTTTTACTCAATTGTAAGAGTCAGAATTTATTTTTGAGCCTCTATTTTTTTTATTTAATATTTATTTATTTATTTATTAACATGGAAATAATAATAATAATAATAATAATAAATTTTGGGAGTGAATTAAGAAATAAGATAGAACAGGGGACCAGGAAGAGTAAGGAGTAAATAACATTATGGAAGATTATGTAAAAGACAAATAAATAAATAAATAAGAGGATCAAGAAAAAAAATGAAAATTATATGAAATAGATCCTACACATTACAAATAAGAAATTAATTCATTAGGAATCCATGGTCAAGAAAGAAACAATATAATTGCTTAAAATTATTTTTCCATTTTTGTTTTACAGGAGATCCCAGACGATACGTACAAAGAATGTAGACTTATATAGGGTTTAAAAGAGAGGCCAATGCATAGAAAAACCCAAGCAAAAAACAAAGAAACACCCACCCACCCACCCACCCACAAAGTTGTAGGAAGATAGCCTAGAAAAGTATAGCGAAGCATCCACTTTCTTGGTCATCGATCTCCCATCTTAGGAGAAGGCGATCAACAGACAAATAGGAAGTTGTACGAAGTACATAAGTCACATATGGGATTAAAATTGACCTTCACAAGTCTTCAGCAAGAAAATTGCTATATATATATACATACATATAAAACAATCCTAGTGTGGAGTGCACTTGTAAATTGGCAAGTCTGCCTTTTTAGGCTTCGTTGTATGCACCTCTAGGGCAAGAAGGTTGTCCCCAGAAATTACTGACGTGTAATTTTTTTTAATTGACACATAATTTTTATTAATTTCAAATAAAATAAAATAAAAAATATTTTTAAAATACAGTAACAAATAGCCACATAAACTAACATGTCTTTGTTTTCGAGCTTCTATACACCCGGGTAGGAAGGTGCAAGAACCACTCTACAGTATGGATAATTATCTCTTATTTATATTAGTGTGGGCAATGTCGATCAACACCTCCAGAGATGATGGATCGATGACTGAGAAGTTAGAGTTCTGCTAAATTTTTCTAGGTTTTCTACCTGCTTTGGGGAGGCTAGGTTTTCTTTATACTTTGTTGTTCCCTTGTCTACTTTTATTGTTTGCTTATGTTTTTCTTTGTAAAAGTCTCTCCTTTAATCTCTCTATGTATCTCTATTTTTTGTCTCAATATTAACTATTTATATTTTTTCAGCAGAACTGAAAAAGTAATGTTAGGCAATTATTATTTCTTTCTCGATCAAGATATCATAATTAATTAAATCCTCTATTTTTAATGTGTGGGATATCTTTCACATAATATCTAGATTTTCTTGATCCTTCTATTAATTTATATATATATATATATATATATATATATATATATATATATATATAATCCCTCGTGTTATTGTTTGTCTCTACACTTGTAAGTCCCATGTTCTCTTTTGTTTCACAATTCACTCCTTAAGCACGTCTCTAAGGGATGTGTCGTGGTGGTAAAGAGTTTGAGATTTGTAAAGCAGTTCTCGCGTTCAAGTCAGGACATATATTTTTTATAAGAGTCTGGAACAGCCGGGATTTTATTCACCCATCTGGTCCCACAAAGTATGCTTTTCAGAGGATATGGTTTTCTCAAATCCAGAAAAAAAAACACCTTAAGCACATTTTATTTTCTCTCGTTGTGATAAAATTAAATGAAAAAAAAAATTGGGCTGTAAATATATTTTTGAAATCACATAAAAATTGAGACGTCAAAAGGGGGTTATGAAAAATTGCTCTTCACTTAATATAAAACCCTAGATTTAATAAATCTCGAGATGTTAACAACACCATTATGTTTAAATAAGCTGAATCTAAGAAATTCAAACAAATTATACTTAATATTTTAAGCTCTAAAATAGAAAGAACAAGTTTGAAAAATAACAGCAAATGAAAGATGGTACTTTAAGGAAATTCCATGGGTTCTTATTTACTCAACAAAGACACTTATTTATAGTAAAATGCTATTACTCGTAATCCGTGAACATTCAACCTGTAAATATTTATTTATGATAAAAATAAATATTTATATTTTAAAAATTACTCACAAGTCATTAATATTCATAATTCATGAAAGTTCATGGTTCATAAGAAAACATATGTGAAAATATTCATGGTCTTTGAATTACTCGTAATAATATTTATTTTTATCATATAATTAACATATTAATTTATATATCAAGAATTTTTAAGAGCTAAAAAATACTTGTCACTTATCCAACATGGATTTAATAGTTTATATACTTTTATTAACCAAACAACCCACAAGTCCAGTGTTGAGTATAAAAAGGGAGAAATAATTCACGACTGGGGAGATACCACACTGTTTATATACGGTTGGTGGGAGACAGAGGATGGACACTCTTTTAATTTCATTCAGTGTTATTTTGTAATTGTGTTGAATATTATTTTTTATTTTTAAAAATTAATTTTAAATATTAGCAAGCTGAAAATATATAGAAAATAACTTAGAGTGAATAAAATAATAAAAAAAACATTTTTAAAAATTAAAAACAAACATGCATATTTTTAAAAATATGCGATTAGAAAAATTGAATGGCTTTGATGCATAATTTTCTATCGCTGGTTGGGTGTATAAAAAACGTGGTGGTTTGTGGTCGTGATTGCAGTATCTGGATTCATTGGGCAAGATAAATAGCAGATCATCGGTAATTGAATTCTTCTGCCGACAGATGAGAAAGACAGCAAGCAACATGTCGGTATTTGTCGTTTCCATCGCACAACCACCACTGGTCCTCTTGCTGTGTGCTAGGGTGCTAGCTCTTTCTTCACATCTCTGCAGTTTTGGGTCATTAAAGAGCAATTACTTCTTTACTTCTTGTCACTACAGGGATATTTCCTTCTGATTATTGCATACAAAAAATCACTTTTACAGTCTATCAAATTTTGGTTACGTTTTGTTTCTTAAAGTAACTTTTATTTTTAAATATATTTAAATAATATTTTTTATTTTTAAAAATTATTTTTATGTACATAAAAATAATTTAAAATAAAAATAACAACATTTATTTTTTTAAAAAATACTTTTAAAACTTGTAATTGTAGAACATGCCTTGCCAGAGCAGGCTGTGCAAGCAAGGAATTTTTGTCGAGCGAAACGGTAAACCACTGTTACTTTCTTGCTTCTAAAAGCTGCATCACGGGTCGGAAAATAAAACGTTCATGAAACGGTGACTGGAGCTAGCAGCCTACTTAAAAAGTATTTTTCTAACCGTTGCTAATAATTTTACTAACAAAGAAAAAAATTAAAATACAAAAAATAACTTAAGCCAACCCAAGTAAACATGTCAAACTCGTAATCAAAGTCATGATACAGAGACAACCTTGTAGGAAAAAAAATCATGACTCTCAATCAATCTAGTATTGAATAATAAAATCTTTAAAAAATCAATTAGAAACAAGAATAAAATAGCCAAACTCATAAATCAGGTCTTTAGATTAGAATAACATCGTAAAAAAATAAATCGATAAAACCATAAATGTAAACACCCATGAGAAAATTGTGGTTAAATTTCGCGGCCGACTTTGCGATGCCACAGAAAATCGTAAAAAGGAATACGATCAATGACAATATTATAAAATTAACTCGTAATGAGATGAGATCACAAAGATTTAGAAGATTTTAGTCCACGATTAAAAGAAAACTCGATCAAATACATTTCTACGAGATGTATTATAAAAACCTTAATCTAGTACATGACGGTTAGGGAACGACACTAAACCATAAAAATTTACATGAGTGACAATATCGTGATAAACTCAAAATATAATAAGTCTACAAACCCAAATTAAGCATGAGCATAAAGTGACGAAAGTTGATCCGGACAATTAAATCACGAGTGACGGTAAAAATGAGATTTTTCTGAGATAGTAAAAATGACAATTTCGAGGCCGAAACAAAGGAATTTGGCCAAAAACCGGTGGAACTCAGGGACTATGCCCTGACTTCTTCTGAAATTAGCGATTCCCATCAACCGGGTAAGTTTCGTGGAATTTCGACCTGTCAAGAAACCAACCGCGACGCCGTTTTCGCTACTGATTTTCAGATCGGCAGCGACACAATTTTTGGTTATTTATTGAATTAAGGAGCTGGACTGGGAGGGTGAGAGTAGATAAAATCAGTTTAGGAAAGAACAAAACAAGGATAGAACACATCTAAGCTAATCCCAAACAACCCCTCACATTATAAGAGGTATAAATAGAAGGAGGAGAGAGAATGAAAGGCTGATCTCTCCAGAACAGCAGCCAACCATTCTCTCCCTGCAAAATCCAAAAATTTAACCTAAAAGAGAGTGAGAGCGTGCCCTGTAAATGAGTGAAGAAAAAGAGCTAAGAGTGAGAGAAGACTAGGCAAGAAGAAGAGAGTGGGAAAAACAAAAACGTGAGGGAGGAGAAGAAGGAGAAAAACACGAAGAGGAAGAAGGGGGAAGAGAAGGAAGAGAAGACCCAGCAAGAAAAGAGAAGGGAAGTGTCAAGCCCCCTCAAAACTTGTTAAATCCGAAAGGTAAGAAGCATAAAAACAAGGAAAAACCCTTCCTCCTCCTCTCCTCAAAGTTTGAGAAAGAAACCCTAAAAATTTAATTAACCCATGATATAAGTAAATGATGAGGGAACTGAAATTTAGCTTAGAAATTCAAAGAAAACAGAAATAAAAGGTGAAATTGATGGGTATTTTGCTGAAAATTTTATATGGGTTTTGGCTGAAACTTGTTGGAAGATTTCGTGTGTGGAAATGTATGATTTCAGCTTGTGAATCATGATGGAAATTGTGTGGGTTAAACTAGAAATTTATGTTGTTTTTATACTAGAATTTATGCATGTTTTGCTGAAAAATCGTATGTGGGTTTTGGCTGGAATGGGTGAAGGAGTTGTGCGTCAAAATTAATGATTTTTAACTTGTGAATTAGTATGGAAGATTTTGTGTGATGAACTGAAAAATCTAAGCTGGAATTGATGTGTGTTTGCTGAGGAATTTCGTGTGGTTTTGGTTGAAATTGGTAGAAGGATTTAGGGTGCAAAAATGTATAGGTTCGGCTTGTGAGTTGTGATGGAAATTGAGTGTGTTGAACTGGAATTTATGTTGTTTTAGGCTGGAAATTCTTGGTTATTTTTCTGAGAGTGTGCATATGTGTTTTGACTGGAATTCGGTGAATGAATTGTGTGCCGAATTGTATATTTTGCAGCAAGTTGTGATTCGCTACGCGATTCAGTTCAGTTTCGCGGAGCAGCCTTCGCGAATCAGCTTCCGCGAGCCAGCTTCGCGGAGCAGTCTTCGCGGAGCAGTTTTCGCGAATCAGACCCGCGAATAAGTTTTCGTCGCCAAGTCCGACCATAAATCTTTTATACAGAAACGAATAAAACGCTAGTAACAATTTTAGAGTATGTGGGTGTAAAATGTGGAATACTTGTATGGGGACATATGACCTCTTGAAATGAATACAGTGTCGGATGTAGGCCGAATACGTAAGTGTATTGATTTATGACCCTTGATGTCACAGGTGGTGCGGTTGGGATCGGATCATCGTCAAGACAAGCACAGCCCACGAGTGGAACAGGTAGGAGACCCTTACGTTTTTCTTTCGTAGTATAAGGAAAAAATTACAATGTGAAATATCGTCTTATTGTGATGGAGTCTTATAATAAATGGAGAGATATGGAATGCTGATAAAATAATGATTAGCTTCGGCTAATGGCATCCGAAGGGATGGCCGGGATAAAATAATGATTAGCTTCGGCTAATGACATCCGAAGGGATGGCCGGGATAAAATAATGATTAGCTTCGGCTAATGGCATCCGAAGGGATGACCGAGTCCAAGATTATGGTTGTTAGAAAAGAATGGTATAATCATAAACATTATCAGTTCCAAGTGGTGGAATGTATCATCATCAATATTATTATTAACTCTAGGTGATTACTTTCTCTTAATTGTTGTACTGCAACAGGAACGCCACATTCACGAGAGGCCTAAGGAGCCCATTACATGGGAACTTACTATGCAGGGAATCGTGTAGATGAAATTAGATCCCAATGTATTTTGTATTAAGTGATGTAATGAAAGCATAACCTTTAATAGACCCTTTTTGTGTAAATATAAAATAGTTAATGGTAGGATCGACATGCAAAACTATGTTTATGATATATATTTTAAATATGGTATTGTAAATCATGCAACCATAAGACTATGTTTTATGTGTGTGTCACTTTCGAATGAATCGTTACTTGTTTAAATAGTATTGATATTAAAATGATAAAGGGTAATCATGTATGTTGATCTGAGTAACAATGTGCATAGAGCTTATATATTTATATATATATATATATAAAAAAAATTCCGGGTTGTTACAATAAAGTTCAATACTCTAATGTTAAAGAATGTAATTGAGATTTAGAAAAAAAAATTGAAAAAAAAAGAAAGCAAAAAAATACATATATTATTCATTGAAGTGAATAATATCTTGTGAGAGAGACACGATTAAATTCCTCATTTCTTTTATTTTTTTAATAATTAATAGTTAATTAATGTGGCAATTATGGCAGTAGCAGAAAATATTTTAGTCCCTCGATTGAACCTCATCAATTCCTCCCATCTTTAGACTAGTATCAACCATGCAAAGGATAAAGAAATGTTATTGAAAAGAGGATGAACAATACCTCGTTCATGTTATTTTAATACGAGAATTCTTCATGTTCTTGAATATATTTAAATATTTTTTTTATTTAGTCTTGAATCATAATTGTAGGTTAGGGTTTTTAGGACAGAATCTCAGCCCACATGATTGGACGGAGTCCATTTATGCTAAAGTATTGGTTGACTTAAGACTCTAAGAGAATAAAATATTATTATTTTTTTAAGAGGTGTTTGTCAAATAATATTTTAAAACAATTTCCAAGTACCTGATTTTAGTTAAGAGTTTGTTTGGCAAACATATCTTAATTTATTTTCCAACAATATTTATTTTTATTTTTGCATGCTTTTGCAAAACAGACCTCCATAACTTAAAAAAAAATAAAAAATTGAAGGACCATTTTAAATTAATTATGGGCCCCTTCAGTGTTTTTCAACAATTTTGCTTAATATAAGAATGTAAATTTACTTTTTAAAATATTGTCTCGATGTTAAAAATACATATTTTTGTTTTATAAATTAAAGAATCAAATAAAAAAAAATCTTATTTCAAGAAATAATTGTATTTTTATGCATATGATCACATCCTAGAGATTTTCATACTTATATTTATAAAATAAAAATTCAATTATCTATCATACTTTGATTTATTTAAAATTCAATAAAAACCAATTTATTTATTTAATTAATTTCTAGGAAGTGTATTTTATATATTTTTTAGACTTTAAAATAGTTATAAAATAAATATTTATTTACTTAAAAGAACTTTTCTCGGTGACATACAATTTGTCCTTATCAAATAGGTAACCTGTGTGGGCTGACGTCCCAATCATATTTTAATACCATAATTACACACACCAAATATCATGCAAAAAATCACACCAGAAAGAACGTGGAAACAAAAGGGAGCGCTGTCACCAACATCCCGTGCCACCGTTCTTTACGTGAACCTTCCCCTACTCTACAAGGCCACAAGCTATTAGCAATGCATATATTACGTGAAAAGGTGATGCTTTGTTTTCGATGCCGGTAAATATTATAGCTATTAAAATCTACTAGATTTATCGTGTTAATTATGATTCAAAACTTAATTTAGACAAAGTATCTAGTTAAACTTATATAAGATATTGATGTATTAATCCCTGATTAATTTAATTTAATTCAATTTAAACCCGGCTAAATCAACACTAAAAACAATAAAACACCAATTATATTCCACCTCACCTTCTTGTAAAGATCTAGTATTACCACCAATTATATTTATCCACTCTACCATCTATCTTTTATTCATAATTAGACCCATTATATTAAAAAGTACTTTGATCTATATATCCCAAACCTAAAACTTTGGCGGGGAAATATGTTTTGGTCAAGTTGTAGGTTTATTTATATGAAAGGGCAGAACTCCCTTTTTTAAGCAAGGCCATTTAAGTAATTGAACTAATTGCTTTTGTCTTGTAACGTCTACTGCAATATAAATATTAATAATACCACGACATGCTCGGCCACGAGTTTAATGTAAATGGAGCAACCACCATACACAGAAGATGACCCGATCACAAACTCTCCAGAGGCAGCCACCGCCCTAACCCACCAAAATCCTAAAACTCCACGGAGCAGCGGCACTCGAAACCCTGTCTATCGTGGTGTCCGAAAACGGAGGTGGGGGAAATGGGTGTCTGAAATTAGAGAGCCACGCAAGAAATCACGTATCTGGCTAGGCTCGTTTCCTGTCCCAGAAATGGCAGCCAAGGCGTATGATGTGGCAGCATACTGTCTTAAAGGTCGTAAAGCGCAGCTTAATTTTCCTGACGAGGTAGATGATTTGCCCAGACCGTCCTCGTGTACGGCCAGGGACATTCAAGCAGCGGCAGCAAAGGCAGCTCATTCAGTGCTGATTCCAAGGCAAAAGAGCATCGAGGCAAACAGTGACAATAGTGCTGACGGAGAAGTTGCCGGTGATGATTTCTGGGGTGAGATAGAATTGCCGGAATTGCTGATGAGTAATAGTGGGTGCTGTTGGAATTCTTGTGGATGGAGTACTGTTGCAAGTGATAGCTCAACGTGGCAACAGGATGGAGAGGGTCTCCCACAGTTCATGGCATGTCTTCATTAGTGTGCATAGCATCTCTGCAAGTATTAAATCTTCTTATATTTTTAAATTCGTTGGCTTAATGTTCCTACATAGATGAACTTTATAGTAATTTTTTTCGTCTGGGTGTGGAGTTAAAACAGCCAATTTACAAGCTGTAGCAATTAGTTTGCTCTAATAAATTGAAGTGGCCCCAATAATTGCGACTTTAACTATTCAATTACACAGCTTCTCTTCATCAAATTGAGATTGCTTTGGTATCATAGATATTGCTGAATGAGATTTAGGTAGCTGCTGCCCTTCCAGTCAAGACATTCGCTGACTACTTGTTGGATGTTTAATTAAAGTTTTTTCCCCCGGATGAAGAAAGAGTTCATTGATACAAAAAGAGACAAACAAGAGTTTATCCAACTACACAAACTTTCCGCATACTGAAAGCAGAATATTGCCAGAAAAAATATTCATGGAAGAGAAACTTTCAGTTCGAGAGAACTAGAGTCTCGTTTGGTTTCTTGTTTAGATCTTGTTTCTGTGTTTTAGTTTTTTTTTTTTTCACTTTAAATCAATTTATTCTTTTATATTTCAAATTATTTTATAGGTTAAAGTTAAAAATAAATTTTAAGAAAATAAAAGGTATTAATTTTTTTTTTAAAATCATTGTACTTAGTATGATAATTAATTTAAAATGGCTGAGTTCATTAACCAGGTCTGTATCAGCTTGTCATGTTCTGACATGCACTGCAGAGGGACGTGGAGGGATTTATTAACGCAACGATCGATACTCCCGCTTGCATGGCAAATTCCTTGCGATCGAGAGATGGTGGGACGAATCACCTCACAATAATCACAACGCAATGTAATTTATCCCAGCAATCTTGTATTATTAGATTTACATCTATGATTCCAGGTGCTCCAAAACAAAACCATCACACTGCTTCGAAAACGGGAATATTCTTATCCCTGAGAAGAGTAAATTTGTTTTTCTGATACTGAATAAAGAGCTTATCGTAATCATTGGTCTGATTACTATATTCAATTACTAAAAAGTGTTGTTATAGATTGCCTGATAAACGGGCCAGGAAGCTAAACACTCACGCGAAAAATTATGCAGTGCTGTCATATTTGCTGTCCTCTCTGAAGGAAGACTAATTACAGGTTGCGGTTTAGTATAGTAACAAAAGAGTACGAAACGGTACCGGAATAGTGGTCTGCACGGCACAGAAGAAGATCACTGTCAATGGTTTCGTATCCTCAACGTCTTTGATTTTAATTAGTGTGCGTGCCAGCTGGATTTAACCTTTCTGGGAATCCTGTGGTTATATTCATGACAATTATCTGCACACAAAAATATGACGGTAAGCCATTAATTTTCTATTTCAAACAAATATAATTAGTGTCAAGGGGTTAATTTTTTTTGTCCAAATTCAGTTTTTATGTGGCATCCTAGCCCCCTGCTATGCTCAGTTTTTTTCTCGCTTTTCACTCGTATTTATTTATAGAATCAAGTGTTACCCCTCATCCTAGAGATTTCCCCACACTTTCTCTTATTGCAAGACAAGCAGGATACACAGTTATAAAAAAGGATACAAAGTAATCACACATTTTGTACAAGGAAACTCTAAATCTTTATTAACATAATAAATAAAGGAAATAAATAAACTTTGATGTGCTATGCATAAGTTCTGGATGCTATGAACAAACAAAGATTGCATGCTACACAACAAAGGCTTTTCAACCTATTTATAAACAAAGATAAATGAGTTACAAGGCAAAACAGCCATCCTATTTTCTAAGAGACACTTCCTCCTCCATGTTCTCCATGCACTTGGTGGCCTCTGTTCAAGCAACTATTAGACAATTTCTCTTCCATGTTCTTATGATCTTGGTGACTTGTACAATAATTTCAGTCACGCTCCTTGTCCAACCAACTGTCCCCATGATCTGGAACCATAATTGTCATCATCAACTTATAATCTGCATTTCTAACTATCATAATCCAATTTCTAATTTAGAATGTGTTTGTTTTCACTTTGGAATATAATATTCAAGCCCCACATTCATGCCAAGTCTCTTCACATGACTTTCATGAATCGATATGTTCTTCTAAATTTTCTTGTATTGTCTTTGCTGTTGAAATCAGTTGATATTGTATTTGTTGTTGAGTTTAGCTGCGGGTTGACGGTGTTCATTATATCATTCTAACAATGTTTCTCGCCAACATAGTCATCTCAAAAACATTGATGCCCTAGTCAAATCATCTCAAGATGCCCCTTCATCATACATGTCCATGTGCTCCCCCCCACCCACACACATAAAACCTCATGGTTTTGTCCACATTCAAATATAATTTTGCCACCAAATATGTGATATCTAAGAAACTTTAACTGCTCTATCGTCCAATAGTTTCCCAACCAAGTCGTAATTCAAGTCTTTTTCTCTAAGGTCCAATGTGTTCCCCCTCAAAATCAAAATTACACTTTGAGTTCCAACCCAAAGCATTGAGACCAATTCCATCGCTCTTGTCTAGGCAAAAACAAGGATGCAACATTTTATTGTCGCATGACTCCTTTATCTTCCAAAATTAGTATGAGACTCCTCCAAACCACACACAAGTTGTTCTCATTTAGCAATCCCGCATGTTAATTCATTTAACTCGCAATTCTATTTTCAAGAGGTGCGGACACCTCCTTAACCATCTAAGACTTTCATCCCTTTCTTCATGAACAACATCATACGAAACCACTTTGAAATATATTGTGGATCCCTATAAAATTCGACCACCTCCGCAACTATTCCATATATATATAACCTCCAAGCAAAATGAGACAACTAATTTTTCTAATGGCCATTAAAGTTTTTAATTGAAGTTCTTTTGGCAAGTACAAATATCGTCCAAGAAAAAACCCACACATAGTATTCCAACATCACAGTTCCTCTAACTCATTGTTCAAATGCCTATATTAGTACTCAAAATACTTCATAAAATAATTTTTCATTAACGTAACAACCTTGTTATTGCCACCATTTTATTGCATGTTTCATTTACTAAAAACTAGAAACATGAAAACCCATTTAAAGTTACTTATTCTGCTCTTATCATCATGATTCATCCATCATCACAATGCACAAAATAGCCTTTGTATTGCCTCTACTCCAAGACAACATAACAAATCATTCTCGTCGATGATTTGCTCCTCAATTAAACCTCAATTCTGCTGTCGAATATATCACCTAAACTGCTTATCATCAAGTGAAAACTTCATTATACTATCTCCCTACCAAGGAAACATGTCAAACCAAGTCCATCTAGTTTGACTCCTCGACCAAATTTATTCCTGACTTGGTTGTTAAATTCTTCGCCACAATAGTTTCATTGCCAAAGTGCATCAAATTTCCAAAGTTTTATTATACCATAAATGTAATTAGTAACATTAAAACTTTAAATTTTAAAAAAATAACCTATTTTTTTAAATTCAGGATATTTAATATTAGACTAATCTCTTGAGAAACATGTTTTTCTTTGTGCGAATCTACAAAACTGATATGCCAAAAGGAATCTAGAGTTTAATAATTCATTGAACACTTTATTAGCATGTACTTAATTCTACTATACTAGCACTCCAAGTTATTCATAATTAAAGTGAACCCTTTTCATACTTTCACAGTAATAAAAGAGGCTGGACATTTATTGTATAGCCCTTTTCATACATTCACAATCAAGTTCATAATACTTGTTTTCTTCCTTCCTAAATGTCTGGTTATTGTATTTTATCATATGTCGAGCTTTGTTTAAGTGTATCTTGTGGTTATTAATTGTTGTGGTCATGGTTTATATTGTTTAGTAGTCACTTCCTCGCACTTCGCCGTATCAACAATTATATTTTTTAAACCTATAAAAATATTAAGAGTGGGTTTTTTATAATGCTATAAATTTAGGCTAAATAATAAATCTGATTAGAATTTTTATTAAGCTCGAGTTTCCAATATAATATATGAATTTTCAGTTGAATTGAATTTATTTGTTTAACAAGTTTCAATAAAATCACCAGTGTAAAATTATCATCGATATTAAAATAGTAAGAAGTTTCAAATACCTAAATCTTTGAATTATGATCAATTAATCAAATACTTTATTTGAATTAAACATAATAATAAAATATAAATTATGTAAATACCTACAATAACTAAATAAAATAAATAAATTGTTGATTTTCTACTTATAAAATAAAGATAAAATCATTGAAAATCCATTGTCACGTCACTATTATTAAAATTATCATCACTATTACTGCATAAATAATTAAATTGCCCCAGAGAATAAAAAAATATTTTAACAAAAGAACAAACAAGAAAACAGTTAAAAAAAACAATAACTAAAATTTATTATTGGGTAAGCAATAAAAACCATAAAATTATCTCAAATAATAAAAAAAAAATACTCAAAAACTTTAACAGAATAGCAAACAGAAACAAAAAAAAAAGACATAACCAAAATAAATATTATGATCATAAAAAATTATGTGATATGAAGAACAAATAAAATAACAGAAAGTCCTAAAAGGTACAAAGGGAACAAAAGAGATATTAATTTTAAAATAATCTTCAATATAAATTAAAAATTCAGAACTAAACTAAATAAAAATAAAACCCTAATAAAATGAAAAACTAGAAGCATAAATATGGACAACAAAAAAATATTTTACAAGAAGGACCGAAAAAATCATAGAATCAAAACCAAATAAATTTTAATTAGGGGACAAAAATGCAACAAATTAAAATCTTGAGACAAAAAAAAATGGATTTAACCAAACAAAAATAAAAAAATAAGGGATAAAATGAAAAATAATATATATGATCAATTTCAATTGAAGATAAAATTGAAAAAAACACAAAACTCCTATAAAAGAAATTTGGAAGGAAAAAAAAACAAAGGATCAGGGAATGAAATGAAACACCCATAAACAAAGAGGAATGTATGTATTTTCTTAATGCATCAGAGATAATGAGGGTAAAAAAAGAAAAACGAACTATCGACAATCCTCTATTAGCGCATCCACTGACATACACACCACCTCATGGAAGAGGACATGGCAGGGCATCTGAGAACATTACAGCTTGACATTTTAATTGCCACTTTACACCGTACGTGTTGCCTGAATGACATGTATGAGAGAAAATTGTCAACACGTCAGGTAGATGCGCTTAAAATTATTCTGGAAAAAATATGCAATTACCTAAATGCCTCCGGTGCCAATGACAATAACAAAAAAAATAGGCATAGTTATCACATCTTACCCCAGGGTTAACTATTTTTTTGTTGGTTTCAATGACATTTAAGTAGTTTAGTTGTTTATCAAACATGAAAAATGTATGCTTTTACTGTTTAAAAAAACACAAAATAGATAGAACACCCCCAAACAATTTACAAATGACATACATGTAGTGGAAAGTCTAAAATACCTCGATAATGAGAGTTAACTTTTACGGACCAAAAAATAAAATGATAATTATAATATTAAAATCGACAGTAATTTATATCCAAAGATACCATAAAACATCAACATGTTTTATTTAAATTATGTGCTATTTGGCACTTTTGTTTTTCTAAAAAAATTATATTTTAAAATATTTTGATACACCATATTAAAATAAATTTTAAAAAATATTATAATATATTTATAAACAAAAACTATTTTAAAAAAAAGTAAGCACTCTGAAAGGTTGTCCGCCTTCCATTTTTTATCCAGCGTCGTAGCTGTTATTGGTGGGTTTTTTCGTTATTCAATCAGTGTGGATTTAATGCACATATTTGTTTCGATCATCTCCGCCGTCGCCTTCTGTCTTTGGACGGAACTTTCGTGACGGGTTAGTAGCTAGCAGGTTGTAATCAGACAACATTGCGTTTCTCTTTGGTCGTTTTCCCCTTAATGGGGAGCTGGTTTCAGTTGCTTTCGTTTGATCATGACCACATGAGTTGGTTTCCACTGTGCTGATTGCTTTTAAAAACAATTTCCATGCCCTTCTATGCTCTTCTGTTCCTGTGTAGTTGAATTAAGGTTAAATTTTTTTTATATTAAAAATTGATCTTTTTTGTTGTTTTAAATTAGATTTTTTTTAATTATTATAATATATTTTTAAATAAAAAATATTTATAAAAGGAGTCTCGGTTCATTTCATTTAAGGGTCTTGAATTATCTGTTAAAAGCAGCGTATTTAAAAAAACTTAATTTTTTTATCATAAAAATAATTTTCTTAATGTTTTAAGATTTTTTTAATATACTTATTTATTAAAAAATAAAAATATATTATTTTAATATATTTTCAAATAAAAAATATTTTAAAAAACATTGTCAACCATGTTATAAACAACTCTCATAATCTGTTTTTCGGCTGTGTTATATATATATATATATATATATATATATATATATATATATATATATATATATATATTAACACTACTTTCAAATAGAGAGCTGGCATAATTTTCTAAGCATTTCCCAGACCACATCGATGCGTTACGGGTTGGCTTTTTTCACGACTTTGAGTTTTAGTTTTGGTCTTTCCACGCCATTTCTGACTGTCTTTTTTGGGAAGGTTGTCAGCTACCTCTATACGCCCTTGTGGCACAGCAAGAGGTGCTTGCCTTGTCTCATGTGGTCATTGAATTTGCAGTTTGCTTTCCCTTCAAGGATTTCCTTGTGTTTTTTTCCTAGACCAACACAGTGGAAAAAAATAATTTTTAAATTATTAACCACGCATGCATGTCACATAAGCTATAATCAATACGTGCAGGTAGTACCTCCACGGCTGGCGCATTTCATTTTCCTTCCAGCATGTGGAAAATGATTAAGGCCTTTATTAATTAACTAATGACGCGTTTTGATGCAGGATTATTTTTTCTTTTAATCTGAAAGATCTGTCAGGTCCAAATCTATACAACGAAGAATTGCCCTCCCTGTACCCTAATTTCTCCCATGTGATTCCTCAGGTGATATGAGACCAAGGGACTTCCATTCCATGTTAGCTAATCATAATTAGCATACAGTACACGACCACGGTGTCCTAGCAGAAATAAAGCCGTGAAAATTACTGATGGAACTGTTTTGTGCATTTTTGTTTTGTTTTGTTTTATTTTCTCGCTTCTCTATCATGGGACTTTCAAGGCTTTAAATTGGCATGCACAGGCATTGGGTTTCTGAATTCTGAGCATCAGCAATGTGATTTTCTTGTACTGAAGGGTCGTCAGGATGTTGACAGGACATGCCGTGCTTTAACTAAAACTGGAGAAGTAGCCCGATGGTCCTTGAGATGCAAGTAATGTGGGAAACAGTGGCTTCGTACGTGGTGGGTGGGAGTCTTAATTATTTTCTATTTCACTTGTTAATTCATTAAAGATTCATTCTGGTGAGATGAAAATATTGTTAGTGTATTTATATAAAAATATATATAAGAATGAATCAAAAAATTAATACTTATGTATAATATTAATGAGTAAAAAAAGGTTGCCAGCACATCATCGAATACAGCATCTGTTATTACTTTATGACAGTTTTGGAGTGCATTTTACCATGTTATATTTAAAAAAAAAAAAAATATAAAGATGATATTTACACTGAAAGGGTCTATTTTTAGTTGTTGATTTAGTCCATGAGTCCCTGGTATTCAGGAAGGCATGCATGGGCAGGATTAACTTAAGGATTTAGTTGCTTGTTTTTCGTTATTTCATGTGCCACGTTGTTGTGAACGTGAGCTATTGTTTTGCATTATTGTTATTCCTGTAAGGCTATTTATTAGCCATTTCATTCAGTAAAAGTTAATTCATTTCAATTCAATATATTGCATCTTTGTTTTTATTCTTTACAATTGGTATCAGAGCCAATATCTGGCCTGTGACGAAGAAAAGAAACAAAAGGCAACATAGTTTTGAGTGACTTCAAACACAGAGTGAATGAGAGTTTGAGTGCTTAAACACAGAGTGACAGTGAGTGTGCTTTTACAGAGTGAGTGAGCTTGAGTGATTAAACACAGAGTGAAGTGAGTGTGAGTGTTCTCAAATTACATTAAAAAGGGAATTGTTGAAATTCAATATTCAACAATGGCAGCAGAGTCCAGCAATTTTGCATCACCTTGCATCCCGAAGTTTGATGGAGACTACGAACATTGGAACATGCTGATGGAGAATCTCTTGCGTTCCAAAGAATATTGGAGTGTAATTGAGACAGGATTTGTCGAACCTGCATCAGGAGAAATTCTGAATAATGCACAGATAAAGATACTGGAAGAAAGAAAACTGAAGGATTTAAAGGTGAAAAACTACCTTTTTCAGTCCATTGACAAATCCATTCTGAAGACGATCACTCACAAAGACACAGCAAAGCAGCTGTGGGATTCCATGAAGATCAAATACCAGGGTAATACAAGGGTTCGGCGTGCTCAACTTCAAATCTTTCGCAGGAACTTTGAAGTGCTGGAAATGAAACAAGGAGAAACTGTCAATAGTTATTTCGGGAGAGTCATGTTGGTAGCAAATGACATGCGAAATCTGGGAGAGAGCATACCTGATGAGAAGATTGTAGAAAAAATTCTACGCACACTTACTGAAAAGTATAATTACATAGTGTGCTCCATTGAAGAGTCGAAAGATATCAATAATCTTTCGGTTGATGAGCTGCAGAGCTCACTTCTTGTCCATGAACAGAAGTTCAAAAGGCATGACACAGATGATCATGCCCTGAGAACTTATGATGATAGGTTCGGTGGCAGAGGTCGTGGCAGAAACAATTTCAGAGGCAGAGGTCGCGGGGGCAGAACACAAACATTCAATAGAGACATGGTGGAATGTTTCAAGTGTCACAAACTTGGACACTACCAATACGAGTGTCCAACTATGAACGAATCAGCAAATTATGTAGAAAATGATGAAGATGAGATGCTGCTAATGTCCATAGTGGAGCTAAATGAAAGGGATGAGATGCTATTAATGTCTTATGTTGCGTTACATAAGACAACAAGGAATGATGCATGGTTCCTGGATTCAGGATGCTCTAATCACATGTGTGGTTATAAAGGTATGTTCTCCTACTTAGATGAGAATTTTCAGCATTCAGTCAAACTTGGAAACAATAGCAGAATGGCAGTAGTAGGCAAAGGCAGAATTAAACTACTGATCAATGGAATTAAGCATGCTGTGAATGATGTTTACTATGTTCCGGAGCTTAGAAACAATTTATTGAGCATAGGTCAACTACAAGAAAAGGGCTTAGCAATCTTAATTAAGGATGGAATTTGTAAGATTTATCATTCTGAGAAAGGTTTGATTATTCAAACCAAGATGAGTGCAAATCGAATGTTCATCCTACTTGCACAAACTCAGGCTACAATACATGCAGAATCTCAGAATGCAGAGAATTGTCTACTTACCAGTTCTCAGAACCCCTCAGTGTTATGGCACAGAAGGTTCGGTCACTTAAGCTACAAAGGCTTAAGAACCCTACAGTTGAAAAACATGGTGCATGGACTGCCCACGTTCTCGGCCCCAACAATCACCTGCACAGATTGCCTCAATGGCAAGCAACAAAGAGAAATTATGCCTAAACACAGCAATTGGAGAGCAAATCAAAAACTAGAGTTAATTCATGCAGACATTTGCGGTCCTATTTCTCCAGAATCAAACAGTGGCAAAAGGTATATACTGTGTTTCATTGATGATTTCAGCCGAAATTCATGGGCATTTATCTTAGCTACAAAATCTGAAGCATTCATCTATTTTAAGAAATTCAAAGCTATGGTTGAAAAGGAAACCCTACTGCAATTGAAGTGTCTAAGAACTGACAGAGGGGGAGAATTTACCTCAAGTGTGTTTAATGAGTTCTGCAGCCAACAGGGTATCAAACGGCAGTTAACCACGGCGTACACTCCACAGCAAAACGGAGTTGCAGAGAGGAAAAATCGAACCGTGATGAACATGGTCAGATCAATCCTCTCTGGTAAAGGGATTCCGAAACCCTTTTGGCCCGAGGCAGTGAACTGGGCATTCTATGTGCTCAACCGGTGTCCAACTTATGCTTTGACAGATTCCACTCCTTATGAGGCTTGGAGTGGAAACAAACCGTTAGTAACTCATTTCAGGGTCTTCGGATGCTTAGCCCATGTCCATGTTCCAGATGTTACACGAACAAAACTTGATGATAAAAGTTTTGTGTGTATACTGTTAGGCATGAATAAGGAGTCAAAGGGGTACCGGCTGTTTGATCCTTTAAACAAAAGAATCGTTGTTAGCAAGGATGTGGTATTTGAGGAAGACAAACAATGGGACTGGGATGCTGACTATGAAGAACAAATCTTGACAGATTTGGTTTGGAATGACAAAGAAGGAAGATATGAGGAGGGTGATGAAGATCAAGGAGAAGATGGTGATGATTTTGAGGCTGAAGTCCATGGGGAAGAAGGAGATGAAAATGAAGAACACAGACATGTTGTCTGTGAAATTTTTGGAAATGCCGAGAGGAATGAAGATGAAACTGAGTTGGGAAATGATCCTAGGTGTGTATGCTGCCAGATAGAAGAGTTAATGTGCAGATTAATCCAATGGCTGAGACAAGCCCAGGTGGAAGAAAGGAGCCGAGAGATGGATTTTTTGATGCTAATCCAACGGCTACAATTGTGTCTGATAGGGCGCATCAACAGCCGGCAGCTGGCGTTAATCCAACGACTAGAATGAGCGGGCAACCGAGCGGGCAGCTGAGTAGACAGCTGACAGGGCAGCTGACATGTGGCCTCAATCCGACGGTGCACATGACGCCAGACAAGGCAAGCAGGCGCCTCAATCCAACGGCGCAGATAGCACCAACGGCAGAAAACGTAGCTGACAGAGACAACGAGCAGATGACATGTGGCGAACATCCAACGGCTGAGATGCAATCTGACGGGGAGAGTGGTGGTCTGTTGACAAGTGGAAGAAGAGAAAGGGGTCCTCCGGTGTGGATGCAAGATTATATTACAGGGGAAGATTTTTCTGAAACCGAGTTCAATATGGCATTAATTATGTCTTCTGACCCTATTTATTTTGAAGATGCTGTGAATATTAAACACTGGAGAGTTGCTATGGACAGTGAAATTTATGCCATAGAAAACAATAACACCTGGACGCTCAACAAGTTACCGGAGGGAGCAAAAAAAATAGGAGTCAAATGGGTCTACAAGACAAAGTACAATGAGCATGGGGATGTTGATAAATACAAGGCAAGGCTAGTTGCCAAAGGGTACTCGCAAAAACACAGAGTTGACTTTACAGAAGTTTTTGCACCAGTGGCAAGGATGGATACAGTAAGGATGATTATTGCTCTCGCCGCTCAAAAAAACTGGATTGTATATCAGCTGGATGTCAAATCGGCTTTTCTGCATGGGGAATTGCATGAAGATGTTTACGTTGATCAACCTAAAGGGTATGAAAAGAAGGGCAGCGAACATCTAGTTTACAAGCTGCATAAAGCATTGTATGGGCTCAAACAGGCTCCAAGAGCTTGGTTCAGTCGAATCGAGGGTCATTTTGTGAATGAAGGCTTTCTACGATGTGAAAATGAGCAGACTTTATTCACAAAGAGAAGCAGGGAAGGAAAGATTATCATTGTAAGTGTTTACGTTGATGATCTTATATTTACTGGCGATGATACAAATATGTTGTCTGAATTCAAAAACTCCATGATGAGGGAGTTTGACATGTCAGATTTGGGAAAGATGAGGTATTTCTTGGGGATCGAAGTATTACAACATTCAGGCGGTACCTACATATGTCAGAAGAAATATGCACTAGAGGTGTTGAAGAGGTTTGGTATGATGGAATGCAATGCAGTGAAAAATCCAATAGTTCCCGGATGCAGAGTCAACAAAGATGAAGGTGGAGCTGAAGTAGATGAAACATACTACAAGCAGTTAGTGGGAAGTCTAATGTATCTCACAGCAACAAGACCAGACATGATGTTTGTTACTTGTCTAATTAGCAGATACATGGCCAAGCCTACGGAACTTCATCTGCAAATAGCAAAAAGGGCACTCAGATATCTGAAAGGAACAATAAATTTTGGAATTTATTACAAGAAAGGACAAAGTGATGAACTATTCTCATTCACGGATAGTGATTATGCTGGAGATATGGAGGATAGGAAGAGTACAAGCGGATATGTTTTTTTATTAAGTTCAGGAGCGGTGTCATGGAGTTCGAAGAAACAACCAATAGTGACTCTCTCTACAACTGAAGCAGAATTTGTAGCAGCCGCAATGTGTGTATGTCAAGCTCTTTGGATAAAAAGAGTATTGAAGGAATTGGGACACTCAAATAACGAGTGCATAGAAGTGAAATGTGATAACAGCTCAACTATCAAATTGTCCAAGAATCCGGTGATGCATGGACGCAGTAAGCATATCGATGTGAGATATCACTTTCTGCGAAATCTTACTAAAGAAGGTACAATTGCACTAGTTTATTGCGGAAGTCATGATCAGCTGGCAGATATAATGACCAAGCCTTTAAAGCTTGATGCTTTTCTGAAATTAAGAACACTGCTGGGAGTTCAAGAAATTACTGATATAAACTAACTGCATACTGCAGTAAGTTTAAGGGAAGGAATGAAAGGGTCTATTTTTAGTTGTTGATTTAGTCCATGAGTCCCTGGTATTCAGGAAGGCATGCATGGGCAGGATTAACTTAAGGATTTAGTTGCTTGTTTTTCGTTATTTCATGTGCCACGTTGTTGTGAACGTGAGCTATTGTTTTGCATTATTGTTATTCCTATAAGGCTATTTATTAGCCATTTCCATTCAGTAAAACTTAATTCATTCAAGTTCAATACAGTGCATTTTTGTTCTTATTCTTTACATACACTGAGTAAAATAATCTTTAAAAGGTAAGAACTAATAAACTAAAAAAGAGTTGTCGATGCTATTAAAATAAAATAAGATTTTAATATCTAACCTCAAGCTTTAGGATAAAATTGTGGGGGGGGGGGGGGGGGGTTAAATATTTTTGCGGTCAGGCCCGTTCACCGGGCTCCTCATTTGTTCCACAATGCCCCTCAACATTTGTAATACGTGTGTATTTTGAAATGTTTTTAGATTATTTTAAACATTAATATTAAAAAATAAAATATATATATTTTAAAGAAGAAAAACCAATCTCCTTCACATATGTTCTCGTCACCTCTACCTCGTCATGGACGATCCACCCTTTCAAATCTATTAAAACATGGATTGTTTAATATTATTTTCTTGTAAATTACTTATAAAATTGAATTAATTAATTTTAATTGGTGCTATAACTTAGACTATTAACAAATTATTTTAAAATTATATTTAAATCACCTAAACATTATTTAAAAAATATCAATGACTCGCAGCTTTCCGCGGTCGGGTGCCTACTAGAATTCATAAATCGTATCTTGACGAACAATGTTCAACGTTTTTTGGGTGAGATAGAAATATAATAAATTAAAGTGCAAGATTCGCACGCTCAAGAGTACTCCTACAGGAACCCCTACTCTAAGCTATTTTGTCTTTTGTGGTAAAGGTGTGATGTGAACTTGTGTAATAGATGCGCTACTGAAGTCTGACAGGTTATTATTTTTGGTAATATTGTTAGCTAGCTGATCAGAGCACATTTATAGGCAATTTATGACTATGGCCTGAGCTTCAGTAGTTTCATGACTGGCATGTTTTTCATGCTTTGAAATTTAGTAGTGTTTCGAACTGTACTATTGATTATTTATTTTTAAATATATTTTATTTTTAATATCTAACATAAAAAACAAATTATTCTTGCTGTAGATTGACACCAGAATTAAAGATCTTTGAATTCAAGACCAGTTGATCTTTTCAATGTAATTAATCTTCTATTATAATCAGGATAGTAAATGTTAATTTAAAATATAAATACATGGAGTACATATTTTGCAGTTGATATTGTTCAACTCCTTATAAAACATCATGGATGATCCTATTTGTTTTTTAAAAATCCATTTTGATTTAAAAAAAATATTTAAGTGTAATTCAGTTGTTACACGGGCTTGCCCGCTGACAAAATGGGTCACATGAGCTGGCATGACCTTTGCTTTTTCCATTTTTTCTAAGTGGTTTTTCTTTTTTTAAAAAAACGAAATAATTTTTTATTTATTTATATTTAGACTAAAATTTCTCTTTTATTTTATGTTAGAGAATCTCTCTTAAAAAAAATTTTCTATTATTTTTTTAAATAATTCATCTATATTTTTTTATCTCTTGTATAAATGAATTTAATTTTTTAAAATAAAACAAATTCAGGTGATGCCTTTTCTGGCAGGACCAACAAGAACAAGTTTGAGATACCAACATATACCGAAATCAAACTTTCTTTAAGTGTAATTCAGTTGTTTTTAAAAATATTTTTTATTTATAGATATATTAAAATAATATTTTTGATAATAATATATAAAAATAATTTTAAAATCCTATTTTTTTTTCAAAAATATTTTCAAAGGAACACTGGTGATAAAACCATTTTTTTCTTCTCGCACGCGCCACTTGTTATGGATGATGAGAACATTTTTCACCACAAGTAGTTGTCATACGGCTCATACATGCTGCCCGAAGTGTGTGGCAGCCCCCACACGCTGACTAGTGTTAAATTACGCTACCACCCTCAATCAAACAAACAATTAACAAGAAAAAACAATAGCAAGAGACCCTTGATCCCAATAAAGTATATATTTTTAGATTTAAAGGTATGCATGTAATTTTCTTACCCTGCATCAAATTTTTGTTTTTTCAATTCTTAAAAGTATTTTAATTTTTTATTTAAAAATAGAAAATATTAAAATACTCTCCAACTACTATACCACGTGAAAATATCAAAATAACACTAAATTAAAGGCCAACCATTTCTGTCTCAGGGTCATAGACATCGGTGTACTATTATAATAAATAGTAAATTGAGTCTGTTGCCTTAACGAAGCACCCATCAGCTTAGTTTATTTAGTATTTCTCTAGTGCACGTGTTGGTGTGCTTGTAACGTCAAACCTAACTCATAAATGACAGAGCAAATAGCAATCTGCTGGGATCTGAATCAAGAACAAGCTTTTATTGAAACAAAAAGGACCGAAATTGATTATTTTCTTTTTAAAATAATATATTTTTAACGGTGATGATGTAGTTATATATCAGCTGTTGCACCTTGATCTTTTTTATTGCAAGATGTTCGAGTTACTCGATTTTATATTCTTGAATATTATTAATTAATGTATAAAATTACAGATCACATTAAATAGTGAAAAAGGTTGTCCAAAGCTGCAGTCGACGTGACCAAAGATTTACTAAATGTCACTACCGTTGAATAAAATAAATTTAATTGATTAATCTTAATTTTGTTCGGCTAATATAAATGGTATGTCTCGTAACAAGACTAGAATAAAACTTAACAAACAAAACAAGTTTATATATATATATATATATATATATATATATATATATATCACCCAAACCAGCTTAGCTAACCGATTAATTTAGCGATTCTTCAGAAAACCCATAAACTATAAACCATTAATTTAGCAAACCAACCTTCAATTCTTCACTGTGATTTGCCGTATCTTCCCGATCACGTTGTCATCTGCTTCATTAAAATCATTCTTTGCAATGTTATATTCAACATAGAAAGGGAAAAAAAGACCCATTCAATTGGAACAGCCTCGGGGAGCATACCTTTAATATAGCAAACCATTTAATTTTAGCAATTCTTCACCAAATCCACAAATTTTAAACCCTTAATTTAGCAGACCAATTTGCAATTCCCTAAATGGAGGATAAAAAGAAGGTTCCAGCAAAAAGGATCAAAATCTAGAATCTAAACACAGCCATCCCATGTCGACATTCACAAATGAACATATTGAGATCCCCTAAATACAATGACAAAACCAACAATATAATTGTGGGTTTGTTGTTTTTTTTTTGATCAAATATAAGTATATTAAGATCAAAGAAGAATAAAACTGGAGAGCAGAACAAAAGACAGCTGAAAAGAGAACATGCTTCCAATCAACAAACTTAAGGGAACATGTTCCCAATCAGCAAACTAAAGGGAAAAACAACAAGTAAACAGAAACAAACCTAAAAGAGAACACATCAAGCTCACAGCAGAGCAACTAACTGGAATGCCATACAAGCGGACAGAAAAAAACCCCACAACAACCCACCAAACCCATAAGACCTGCAAGCAGATCAACCAACATAATTGTGGGTTTGTTGTTTGATAGCTCTAAAGTTAGCCTATTTACCTCCGAGAGAGAAGAGAATTGAGTGATTATGGGCTTTATGTGCCGAATTGTTCAGGGCAAGAAAGATATGTGAAAGAATTGTGCAGGTAGTCGAAAAGACTAGCCATCCACCTCTTCTTCTTCTTATGGTAAGTTCTGATAACCCAGCTTCTCAAAGATTCAAACCTTTCTAAGCATATCTCCTTTACATACATTATTAACTGAAAGAGAATCGACGGAATCGGTGGGCTGGGAAATTTTTAGAGTTCCGGAGACGACAAAGCCAAGGAATGAGTGAGTTGGGATTGGAATTGGCAGGTAGTTCTAGCATGTTTCCTTGCATACATTATTAATTGAAAGTGAAAACCCCAAAAACTGAAAGCGATAATTGACGGGTTTGGTGGCTGGGAAAATTTCAGGGTTTCTGATACGACAAGGCCAGGGAATGGAATTGGTGGTGGTTGGTGAGGGATCAGAAATGTTTTAGTTTGCATAATCTTACCTTGACACCACTGTAAAGTAATAGCGGTGGTAGACGGTATAGGGAACAGGGAAAAGAGGTGGTGGCTAGCGTCGGAGATTAACGTTAGAAAAATAAAGCAGAAAATGCTGGAAAGTAAATGAAAAATAGGAAAACGAACTTAATGCATAATTGATTTTGGTAATTTCCACCATTTTGCTTTAATTAATTATCATAAAAAAAAAAGTTAATTTTTGCCTGAAAAACCAAACATTTTTTACTTAGAAAATATTTTTTTCTCTTCTAGTGATCTTACCTTCAAAGGAAATTTCTATCAACTCTTGCCATTAGTGCCCACAATGGAGATATGGTTAGTTTATTAAAAACATGTTTGTTTTTATTGTTTCAAAATATTTTTGATAGCAAATAATTTTTTTATTTTTAATTAATTTTTTTGATGTTTTTTGATAAATTTATATATTGATATTAAAAATAAATTAAAAAATATAAAAATATATATTTTAGAATATTTCAAAATAAAAAATATTTGTTATCATGAATCTAAAAAAATAGCATCAATTATTGTCACCTAGCATTATTGGAGACCACTTCCCTACGGTGACGATACAAGCTTGCTAATAAAATTGTGAACATCGGGGAAGTGTAAATTAATGTTTGATTAAAGATGCCTGGTTTTACTGGGGCATGAAGACGACAGAGATGATGGTGGGGTTGGGCGTTTCGAAATTTAGGTACCGTTTTGCATTGCGATCCAATTTGTTTTTTATTATTTTATTATTTTTTTTTCATTTTTAAAACCGGTGGTTTAGTGTTTTTAAATCATTTTGATGTGCTGATATCAAAAATGATTTTTAAAAAATAAAAAAAAATATCATTTTGATGTATTTCGGCACAAAAAACACTTTGAAAAGCAACAACAACTACACTCCCAAACACCCCCTTAATGTCTGTGGCTGGTTTTCGAGTTGCGAGACAGTTTACACGTGACAGAATTTAGAGGGAGTACGTGTATAATAAGTCTTGCCGCGGGAATTATCTTGCCGCTATGATTCTTAGATGTGGTATTGATTTTTAAATATTTAATAATATTTTGAAATCTAATTCAATAATCTTTTTATATATGTTATTTTTTAAAATTATAATTTATATTTTCTTACAATCATATTCATAGCTAAAAGTCTTCGTGATAATTCTTTTTTTTTTAATATTTATTAACTCTGACAGCCTGTTTCCTGATATGTTTTAAAACTGGTTTTGAACAAAATTATAATTTTATTTCTAATTATTTTTTTGTATTTACAGATTATTTGGATATAATATTTTTAAAATAAAATAAATATTATTTTAAAATAAAAATCAAAACCACACAAACAGCCTGACTTTCCTGTTACAGATCGGCTATGTATTGATTGTCCTGTGGTAGGTACCGGTAGGGATAAACCCCACAACTTGAAGGACCATACAGATGCGTCTGTAAATGTCCACCCATCATTTCTTTTTTTCTTGTACGGCGACGTCTTACTTGCCATCTAGAAGTGTGACAATTATTTTAAATATTTTTTAAAAACTATTTTTTTATTTTAAAAAAATCACTACAGTAATAATAAACGTGTTAAATAGACAAAAAATCTAGCGATTGCAAGATATGACAACCTTATCATCTTAATAAATTCTCGTGGTTCTTATTGGATGCGATAATCACCGGCTCCACCTGTACAGGGGGCTTGGCCATTTTGACCCTTCCTTTCGATTGTTTGAGTAAATTATAAATTCAGTCCCTGTTGTTCTCATGATCTTGTAATTAAAATCATTAACCGTTGAACAAAGTTGTCTGTTAATATATTTTTTAAAATGTTCAGACTATTCTGTTTTATCGTTCTTCAGCTTTTTCCCCCTGTAATTGGGAACTACACCTAGTAAAAGGTTGGATACTGGTCGATTGATTATTAAAAGATATTTTAAATTTTTTAAAACCATGAAATTAATTACTTACCCTTGGAGTTATTTATATTTAATATTTGTTTGGAAGTATAATTGAAATTATTTTTTAAAGTGTTTTTTTGTTTAAAAATGCATCAAAATAATATTTTTATACTTTTAAAAAAATTATTTTCTGAAAATAATATAAAAACACCAAAAATAATTATTTAGAGAAAAAATAAAAATAATATTATTTTAAAAATACTTTTAAAACAGAATTAAAACACCTTATTAAAACTATTTACCAACGAATTTTCTGTCCTTTTATTTTCTAGAATACAGTAAAAAAAATTGTCAGAGCCCTGGAGAAAAAAACAAGGCATGTGCTTGCTTTTTTGTTGTCATTTCAAATGGTTTTTTTGTTATTGTGATTTTCATATTCATGAGGGTATTTTGATGTTTTTATGTTAAGAAATTATTTTTTTATTCAAAAAGTTTATCAGGACGTGCTTATTACACCCCACCAAATTAATGACACCGATGCCACTTTGATGTCTCATGCCGCGAATCTTGGTGGATATTTTTCTTCGTGTCGTTGGAAGCACCATCATGTTCTCTTTCTCTTGGTTGAATGTGTGGTGACAAATGATAAGTGGTTTGTTGCCGGTAGTCGTGTTTTCTTCTTATTCTCTATTTCTTGCCTGGAAAAGTTCATATTTTCCTCATTATTTTTGGCATTTCAATCATTATTGTTTTGAATTATTGTTTTGTTTTTTACCATTTTAAAAATATGTTGTTTGTTTTTATTTTAACTCTTCAATTAAAATATATTATTTTTTCCAACTACTGGTTTTCATTTTTATATTTTATTCATAGTCTATTTTATTTTGTTTAAAATTTATCCCTTCTTCTTTTGATTTGTTTTCTTCTTGTTTAAGTCATCCTTGCACAATATATACAGTCTTACAAGTGTTTTTACTTCTATTATCTTTTATTTATTTTAATAAATAAATTTAGCAAACAAACTGTGATTTTTATTTTTATTTTTTAAGATCAAATATCTTGAACTATATTCATCCTTATTTTTACTGTTTCTCTTTTAGCTATTATTCGCGTAAAAAATTTCATTTATTTATATAAATGACTATTGATTTATTTAATTAGATATTTCCATAATTTCTTTTTCACTTGAATGCTTTCAATTTTTTTTATAAAAAAAACACATCAAAATATCTTGCATGCCTTTATTTTTAAAAAAAATCATAATCCGTGGCGGAGTTCGAATTAAGTAGCTAACTAGTAGAAAATAAACTATTTTTATTCATGTTCAGTGTGTGTTTAAGATCGACACACGGGGAGGTGATGTTGGGTTTTTTTTTATTTACAATCTTTTTCAAGCACAAAACAGATATTACTTAAAATTAAAAATACATGTTTTTTTTTTTGTTGTTGTTGTATTTACATGAATCCGACCAAAAAAACTTAATCACACCTCAATCCAAGGACATTTAATTGTGTCTGTTCAATTCAGATTCTTTCGGCCCATAGAACCTGATTCCACTCCTTTAATTGCTCTTCGGCCCATTTAATTGTATCTCTTCAACTCAGATTCTCTCGGCCCATTAAACCTTGTCCCATCTCCAGACCTCGGCCTGACTTTGATCGTGGAGCCCGTGATAAAATTGACCCAGCTCCTTCAACACTGACAAGAGCTGAGTTCTGTTCATCTCGATCTGTGATTCAATTAGACTTACCTTTTCTCTTTCCAGAAATACATGTTTGGTTGCTTGGAGATCATTCTGAAAGCAAAGGACACCAGAATGAAATTTGAGAGTAAAGCTTGTGGGATACTCATAGCAAAACTTTATGCAAAGACAGAAGTTTTGGATTAAATTCATAGTTTGCCCTGCCATTTCTCATTAAAATAAAATAAATTTATAGGGCGTGCTACCGTAAAGCTGATTGCTAACTACCGTCAAGTTTTGTTAAAAATTAAATCCCATCCAAATAATGCTCTTCAATCTCGTAAGAGAGATTTTATTACCGTCAGTGCAAGTCCAACACTTTAGCTATATAAAGAACCAAAATCAAAAATTTATCTTTTTAATTTTTTATATTAAATTTTTCATTTTCAACGCAGGAGGCATTTGAGTAGTCAAAATAGCTATTTTCATAATTGATAGCCATTTCTACATGTATTAATCAAAGAGCCAAAAAATAAAATAATATTTAATAAATAAAACAATGTTTTGCTTTATTTTCTACCGCTACGAGTTTAAGCTCTCTCATGAACTTTCTCCTTTTGATTTCATAAATTAAAAATAAAATTACAGAAATTAAAAAATTAAATAGAAATTGAGAGATCTAGAATTAGCAAAGAAAAAATAAAAAAAGATATGAGTTGCCGCCGCTGTTGAGAAGAGATGTAGACAATTTATTTTGTGATTTGCTGGAGAGGAAAAAAGAAGGAGATTTAATTTTCTGGGGAGTGTTTGACAGCTGGTGTGTTTTGTTTTGGTGGGGGGGAGGGGGGCGTAGAAGATGAAGGTGGGAATGGGTGGGGTTTTAACCGGGTGGGGTGGGGGTAAATATAATTAAAAATAATATAATTATGATCGGGGTGGGGTTAAATATAATTAAAAATAATATAATTAAAAAATAATTATATTGTATAATTATGCTATTATTTTAAATTTATTTTTTAATTTAAATATAATTAAAAAAAATTAATTTTATTGATAGAAAGTTTTTTAAAAGTAATTATTTAATTATATAACTTAAACCTATTAATTAATTAATTGCATAATTAAACTACATATAAAATAATTGCACTATATTTAAATAATATAAAAAAAAAGCTCTCAAAAATAGATTTTACCATTGAAGCATACATTAACAAAAAAAATTATATACACACTATTCAAATAGTCATTTTAAGAATTTAATTCTTAAAAATGACTCTTGTCATTGGACTTGCCTTTACTTGTTAATACGTTTCAAGAATGATTTTAATTTGTTTTTAATATTTTTTATTTTAAATTAAAAGATTATGATGTTTTTAAATGTCAAAACTAATTTTTAAAAAATAAAATAAAAATATTATTTTAATATATTTTTAAATAAAAATCACTTTCTATTAAACAAATAATTAGCCGGTGATTATCAATTGTACGAAGTTAGTGATTTCAGTGCAATAAGTATTGACTGTTGGTTATTCATTTATTTTTCCTATTCATACCAGTTGTATATTTGTAGTGTGCGCTAGAAAAAAATTAATTTAACAGAGATAGCTAAATTCTGAAGAAAAACAAAATTGGTTTCAGCTTGCGATGACTGAAATAGAATGAGCCAAACCACACTGGAGAGGTTAAAACAAAACTAAAATCGGTTAAAAAATTGAGGGTATAGATATTTTTTAATCTAATGTATGTATGTACGTAAATAATGTTTTAAGAGTTAATCTTTGATCAACTTCTATTTGGGAAATGAAGGGGATTTGACATCTTGTCAATATACGTTTAAGGAATTACCAAACCAAAATGGTTTTAAAAGTCTCGAGCTTACATCAATACAGTATACAAATAAAGCTACACAAAAATAAATTAGTAGAAGATAAATATAGTAGTTATTTATTTATACTAGTCTCATCCCACTCGTTCCCCCCGGTGGCATTGATTTTTACAAATCAAGCTTCCAAGTGCATCTCTGATAGTAACAATTATTCTAGATAATTAAATTTTCAAAATAGATTTTTGAATAATGTAAATATAATTTTTATTTATTTATGTCTATTCTAATAATAAAAATTATTTAGAAAAATTATTTTTATATATTATTTTAAATAGAGTGTAATTATTTTGTATATAATTTAATTATACAATTAATATGAGTAGGTTATATAAATAAATAATTGCTTTGAAAAAACCCTTTAACAATATATTTATTAATTATTAATTATATTTAAATAAAAAAATAAATTTAAAATAAAAAAAACCCTTTAAATAAAGTAGAAAAGGAGTGACCGTAATGTAAACTAGAAGTCACTTGACTCGTGGCAGTTACTCTCTTTCCTCTTTTCTTCTTCCCCTATCCCTCCCATGTTTGAGCAATATTATATTTTATTTATTTATTTGAGCTGCTATTTACAAGGAAAAACTAATTTGACTATCAAAATAGTTTCCCGTTGAAGAGAAAATAATAAATAAAAAAACTAAAAATACACCTTAATATCTCTTATTTTTTTAGTAGTACACCCAGTGGAGATGCTTTCACTTGGACTCATTAAAGGCTCAATGGGGGAGTATTGGTTTCTAGCTATGATTGTAGTTTTTGAAAAGTTTTAAATTATAATTTTTAAAAATAACACATGAAAAATATTAGAGAATAATACAAATCATAATTTGGAGTTTTATCTAACAAATTAGATTTTTAGGTGAGATGGTTCTTTAGCAAAGTATTAGAACTTTGTTTATCCAGCGGTCATGAGTTCGAATTTCACAACCCCTATTATATTTGATAAAAATCAAGCATAAATAATGCGAGTCTATACAAATTTCAAGTCCAAAGAATTTTTACTTGAGAGAATATATTAAAAAATAATATAAATTATATTTTAAAATTTCACTTAACATCTTAAATTTTTAAAAGAAATATCTCATTAAAAAAAAAAAGAGTCACATTAGCTTTTAAAGTGTCATTGGACACTTAAAAAGCTATGATCAAGGCTAAAATTCACACCTACAAACCAATTAGTGATTCTTAATTTGGCGTTACGTGTGTATTTAGCAATGCATTATGCAAAGCTTTTGCAAAAATATTTTTTAGCTATATTTATATATAAATATATCAAAAATCATATAAAAAAATCTGAAATTCTTAATTTAATACTATTCTAAATAAAAAATAATTTATAAACAGTTTAAACTAAAAAATAAAAACACTATAATTATAATTCGCCTAGGCCCAGGAAACTCGTCGATCTATTCTCTCTACATGGATGTTTAAAAGTAAAATATATAATGTTTTTTAAAATATTTATTTTTTAAAAATTATTTTTAATATTAATACATCAAAATTATAATTATAAAATATATAAAAAAAACATAAAACTAAAAAACCAATTAAAAGTGGGACAGTATATCATCCACTAAAACAAAGGCGTGTGGAGGATTTTGACGAAAAACCCTTCACCCCCCCCCCCCCCCCAATCCCCCCCCTCTCTCTAATTTTCAAATTTCAATTTCTCAAACCCTAGAGAGCTGCCAACACTCACAAACCCCAACGAAAACACAACCATACCATGGAATACAATCCAGAATTCCTCTCTCAATGTTTCCTCCACACACTCTCTCCACAACCCGAGCCTCGCCGCGCCGCTGAATCCAAGCTCACCGAACTCGCCGACCAGCCTAATTACGCCCTCGCCGTCCTCCGCCTCGTTGCTGAACCCTCTATCAATGAACAGATCCGCCATGCCGCCGCCGTCAACTTCAAAAACCATCTCCGCTCCCGGTGGGCTCCATCTCCTGATTCCTCCTTCACTCCGATCCTCGACGCCGAAAAGGACCAAATCAAAACCCTGATTGTCACTCTCATGCTCTCCTCTACTCCTCGAGTTCAATCTCAGCTCAGCGAATCGCTCTCTCTTATTGGAAAACACGATTTCCCTAAATCCTGGCCCACTTTGCTGCCTGAGCTCGTGTCAAATCTCAGAGCCGCTTCGCAATCAAACGACTATGCTTCAATTAATGGTATTCTCGGTACTGCTAATTCCATTTTTAAGAAGTTTCGTTATCAGTATAAAACTAATGATCTCTTACTTGATTTAAAGTATTGTTTGGATAATTTTTCCGCTCCATTACTAGAAATGTTCCTTAGGACAGCGGCTTTGATTGATTCCATGGTTAGTTCAGGTGGTGGGTCACCCGCTACTCTGAAGCCTTTGTTTGAGTCACAGAGATTGTGTTGTAGAATATTTTTTTCATTGAATTTTCAAGAGTTGCCCGAGTTTTTTGAGGATCATATGAAAGAGTGGATGGCTGAATTTAAAAAATATTTAACAAATGGCTATCCTGTGCTAGAGAGTAGTGCGGAAGGATTAGGTCTTGTTGATGAGCTTAGGGCAGCAGTATGTGAGAATATTAGTCTTTATATGGAGAAAAATGAGGAGGAGTTTAAGGATTATTTGAATGATTTTGCACAAGCTGTTTGGACTTTGTTAGGGAATGTGTCCCAGTCCTCAAGTCGTGATAGTTTAGCTGTTACTGCAATTAAGTTTTTGACTACCGTGAGTACCAGTGTTCATCATACTTTGTTTGCGGTTGATGGGGTTGTACCACAGATTTGCCAAAGCATCGTGATTCCTAATGTGAGGTTAAGGGATGAGGATGAGGAACTTTTTGAGATGAATTATATTGAGTTTATTAGGAGGGACATGGAAGGGAGTGATATAGACACCAGGAGGAGGATTGCATGTGAATTACTTAAAGGGATTGCAACGAATTATAAGCAGCAGGTGATCAGTATAGTTTCTGTTCAGATTCAGAATTTGTTGACGTCGTATGCTGCAAACCCAGCTGCGCACTGGAAGGACAAGGATTGTGCAATATATTTGGTCGTATCTCTTTCAGCTAAGAAGGCCGGGGGTACTTCTGTTTCGACTGATCTCGTTGATGTCCAGAGCTTTTTTGCATCGGTAATAGTGCCTGAGTTACAGGGTCAGGATGTAAATGCCTTTCCAATGCTCAAGGCTGGTGCACTTAAATTCTTTACAATGTTCAGGAATCAGATACCAAAAACTCTTGTACTTCAGTTGTTTCCGTATCTGATTCAATTCCTAGGTGCAGAGTCAAATGTTGTTCATTCTTATGCTGCAAGCTGTATAGAAAAACTCTTGCTGGTCAAGGATGAAGGGGGAAGATCAAGGTATACTTCAGAAGATGTAGCTCAAAATCTGCTAGTGCTGATGAATAACCTTTTCACGGCCTTAAGGTTTCCGGAGTCAGAGGAGAATCAATACATAATGAAGAGTATCATGCGGGTTCTAGGGGTTGCAGAAATAACTCCTGAGATTGCCGGACCTTGCATTGCTGGATTGACTTCTATACTGGCTGAAGTTTGCAAGAATCCAAAGAATCCAATTTTCAATCACTATCTCTTTGAGTCAGTGGCTGTTCTTGTAAGGAGGGCATGTGAAAGAGACATCTCACTCATTCCATCTTTTGAAGCAAGCCTGTTTCCTAGACTCCAGGAGATTTTGGGAAATGATGTAACTGAGTTTTTGCCTTATGCATTCCAGCTTTTGGCCCAACTTGTTGAGTTGAATAGACCACCCATCTCAGATACATACATGGAAATTTTTAAACTTCTCCTGTCTCCTGATTCATGGAATAGAAACTCAAATGTCCCAGCCCTTGTGCGTCTCCTTCAGGCTTTCCTTGAGAAAGCACCTGAGAAGGTCACCCAAGAGGGGAGACTATCTCAGGTGCTTGGCATATTTAACAGGCTTGTGTCAGCCCCAAGCACTGATGAACAGGGCTTCTATGTGCTGAACACTGTTATTGAGAAACTTGAATATGGAGCCATTGCTCCATATGTTGGTCACATCTGGAATGCCCTATTTTCTCGATTGCAAAGTAAACGCACAGTAAAGTTTATTAAGTCTCTTTTGGTTTTCATGTCACTCTTTTTGGTCAAGCATGGGTCTGCAAACCTTGTGGACTCTATGAATGCAGTGCAAGCTGGTATATTTCTGGTGATTTTGGAGCAGTTCGTGATACCTAATCTCAAACTGATCACTGGGTGCATTGAGGTCAAATTAGTGTCAGTTGCCTCAATCCGACTTATCTGTGAATCTCCTTCTCTTTTGGATGCTGGGGCTGTTAGACACTGGGGGAAAATGCTGGACAGCATTGTAACTCTCCTTTCACGACCAGAGGAGGATAGAGTTGGAGATGAACCGGAAATGCCAGATATTGCTGAAAATGCAGGTTATACTGCTGCATTTGTCAATCTGTACAATGCTGGAAAGAAGGAGGAGGATCCTTTGAAGGACATAAAAGATCCTAAGGAATTCTTGGCTGCTTCATTAGCTAAGCTTTCTGCGATTTCCCCTGGGAAGTTTCCCCAGATCATCAATGAAAATCTTGATCCAGCAAATCAAGCAACATTACTTCAGATATGTAGCACTTACAACTGTCCAATTGTATGAGTGAGTGGCTATACTAAATTACATTTATTGTCTTTGCTCATGTTCATTTTTTTTCTTATTGTGTTGCTTCTGTGCTTACCCATTTATCTTCTTTTTTTTCTTAATCGTGTTTTTTATATTCAAGAAATTCCCCCCTGGATAAAGATCAGTAGAGCATTGCTATGGTTGTATTTGACATAAAAATGTATGTTTGCCAGTCATAGCAAACCTTTTGGATGAATTTAACTGCTTTGCATGGATACAGGAACTGCCTTAGTTAAACTTTTCAATTAACCACCAATCTTATGCAATTATTTATCTTCACCAAACATTTTCAACAGATATTAATGATCTAATCAGCATTGTTTTGATATGGTGTTATCATTATGGTACCATAGCATGTTTTCATCGTGGTATTTTGTTTTACTTTACTTGATCACTCTGTTCTTTTGAATAATTCCGTAATTCTTATCAATGCACAATTAATCTCTACCTGTGTGGTCCTGCCAGAGAGAAGCCTACTGAAAGTCAACAAGTTTCTAGGGTGTAGCTGTATCTGCTTTGATTTCTCCTACAAAGTATGAGCAGTGTAGATAATTTACCTCAAGGCTGTCTTGAATGTTGTACTGTGCAATTATTTTACTTCTGGTTTCTGAAGTGAACTAGACCAACTTAAGGCAGTTCTTCTAAAAATTTTCTTAAACACCTTTCTTTCATCAGTCCATCATGCATCTCAACTGATTCTTTCATGAACCTGCTTGTTGTTGGTGATGATGGTTAGCACAAAAACCTATCAAGTCATTTTATTCCTCCTGAGAATTTGTGAATTATCATGGCTGCATTTTTCACACCTATATTCTTCAATAGCTCATACATACAAATACATGCATTCTGCAATCATCCCACTGACTTTGTAGCTAGGTGACACATTTAAGGCAAGAAAACAGTAACTGAATTGTTTTACTCTGTAAATTCAAGCCTTTACAAGCTCAATTTTACAAGTTGCTTGACTCTTTAGGGAATAGTTTTGTAAATAACCTATCTGAATGCTTTAGTTTAAACAATGCAGAACATGTATTATAAATTTTTAGCACCAGTGCATTGTTTTGTGTTTGAAGATTGTTAACATTATTTTCAGAAGTTGTGTTACAGTGTAGTGATCATCATGCTAGTTTTTATGATAGCTCATAATTTTTTATACTTGGTTATTCTTCTCCTTTAAACTGAACTTTATACTTTGCTTTGTTTCCTACAGTATTCCTTGAATTTTATTATCAAGCCCACAAAAGAGCTCTTGTTATGGAGTTGCAGCTGCATTGTTTGCTTATCTTTCTACATCTTTGATAATTTCGAATTTGTAATTCTTTGATTAATCATGACTTTAGCTGTTTTGTATGAACAAGGGACATCAGCTTAATTTCCTCCCTTGTACTATTCAATTTTGCTTGCAACCACAAGACAGAGATCTAACTAATTCTGTGTGCAGCGCACCCTTTCAGATTATCATGTGGGAGTTGAGGTCTGTTATGTGGTCAGAGTTTCAACAAGGGGTTTCATCTTATTTACGAGCAGGCGGTACCTTTTGCATTGAAGTCGATGGGTTTTGTCAAGTAATAATCCTGTTTGCAACTTCCCATGATATATTTAGTAATGACTTGATTTTTTTGGCCACAACCTGGCAGCGATTTTCCTAAAGAGTTAATGATAGTTCCACAATGTGTTTTGTCGAATCTGGTTTGGCAAACCTCCTTCCAGGCTTTGTTGTGAAGAGTTTTATGAGTCTTGTTCAACTGCATTTGTGATCTAAATGCAGTTTCTGTGTACTTTACATGCATGCACTGTTGCATTGGGTCCACAAAAGAAAAAAAATACAGTTTTTGAGGGTATTAGGCCAGCCAGTTAATCTGCAGGCGAGTTTTGGTTGATTTGCTGTGGCAAGTCCTCATAACTACTACCAGCATGTTCCTGTGGTAAATTTGATTTGCCATTTTTTCCTGTAAAATGATGATGTTCTAAATAGAAATGAAGACCGTGTGACTTGGCAGGAATTTATTTGACACTGAATGAGGTTGCTTTAGGAGGAACAAGAAGTTCCATGATATCGAGGTAAAAATTCAGTGGCTAAATTTGTTGGGAGCCGAAGCGGTGGGAAGTGATACCTGCGCTCCTCCCATGAAGGTTAAAAACACTTCAATTACATTTTATTTTTTATAGACTGATTACGATACCCTTGGGCAAAGGAAAATTAAAATGGTAAAAAGAAAAGGAATGGTAATTTAACCTGAATTTAATGGATATTGAATTGAATCTAATCTAATATATGCGTAGTTTAATTTAGATTTGGCTTGAATAGTGTATTTATTTATAGCTATCTTATCTGGTTAGGGTATGCAAGTTAATCTAAACTTAACTTGAGATGAGCGTGTGCAATTTTACTATATATATATATATATATATATATATATATATTATGAATATTCAACATGCAAAGATATGCTATGGATATTTAAATCTCCAGGAAACTGATGGTATAATAGTAACTCAACCTGTGGTTTCCATTACCAGCTTCTCCAAATCCTGGATTGGATTAATTTCCTTCCCTCAAATCCCATGACTAGGAAAATATGGCATATTTTGAGATTAGCATCAAATAATTCATGGCTCTCCAATCCCACTCTCCACCCTATCCACCAGTTGCCGGTTTGTGGACATTTTCGTTTTATTCGGATTTGCTGGTGGTTGGGTTTGGATGTGGGAAAAAAAGGATTTATTTGGCAATTTGCTTGAAAGAAGTATTATAAATATAAGAGGGAAGGGAGGGGGGGGATCAATATTGTCGATATTAATTAAAGATATGGATGCTCAAGGACTGTTAAAAGCTAAAAATCCATTAATTCTCTAATATATTTTGTTCAATTCCATGTTGAGACAAAGTAGAATGGTCTTTTCTTTGAAAATCCTCTACCAAAAATGGTGCCTTGAAATACGTAATGCAATTTGGGGTGGTGGAGGAGAGAGTTAAACAGTCAAATACTAACATTCTGATAAGAGAGAAAGAGCGGCTGAATTTGTTAAAACTTGAAAGTAGGTCCTGAAATCGACCATTTTTTTATAATTTGATTCATTCGTGTACAGTGAAACAAGGGGGGAGATTGGAGTGGATTCTGAGGGTGTCCGGCTTTATGATTTTATTTTTCCATACCACAAACGATCCAATGCAAGGTTGTTAATTCCGTTCCGTTCCGGCCTTTTTTTTTTTTTTTTTTTTTAGAGATTATGATTAAAATTATTTTGATTAACCTATTTTTGTGTTTCTAATTTTGAGATTAAGTTTGTTTGATTTTGTATTTGTATTGTATAATTTAAAGTTAGTTTATCTTGATTTTTAATTATACTTGATAAATTAAAATTAAAATTTTATATATATATATATATGAACAGTACAATCCCGAAACGGCACACCGAAACGCTCCGAAACCGAAACGTTCCATTCCAATAGAAAAACCGGAACGGCGACCGAAACGGTATTGACAACCTTGATCCAATGTGCTCGTGAGAGGGATAGACAAAAGGATGTTGCTGTGATGCCAAGCTGCCATCGTTCATATCACCACAAATCTCTTGCTCTTTCTAGTGAAGGAAAAGAAAAATGTTTGTTACTACCACAAATCTCTTTTTTCTTATTAGAATCCAAAAGAACACGCCGTGCACCAAAAATCTACCTTGAGGAGAAAGAAAACATGACAAATACCCACATCCAATCAGATTTTTTTTTTAATGGGCCCTGAACACTGGAGCAGGAACTAATAGGTGAAAGAAAAAAACACTGTTTTTCCCCCGTCTATCCTTTTTCCTATTCTCTTCCCTGTTGACCTTTTCTTATTCTTCCTTCCTTTGATTATTTTATTCAAATTGCTTGGAGAATTATTCAATTTGGCTCTTCAAACCCACAGAAGCACTCACTACATATCCGCACCAATTATCTGTTGCAATAAAATAATGGTGACCTAGGCTATGTTGTAAGAAATTGATTAATAGTAACGGTACATTTCATCCACCAAATGTTGCTGATTTTGCTAGACTGCTCGGCTGACTTCCACTAAGCGTAAACGTGCTATATTTTAACATCTGGTGGAGGATCGAAAGTATGATTCTCTACCAGTAATTCTTTAGCGTTTCATACTTTATATTATACCAATAAATGTCCTTTCCAGTGCTACATATCGGTACTGGGATAATCATTATTGCACCGTGTGTGATGAACCCCACCGTCAATAGGTTCGGGCTGAGCCATATATATGGTCCCCTGGCGTGCCTTTCTTAGATCACTTGCCCTAAGCACTTAATCAGTTGCCCAATAAGCCTCTAAATGATCGATTAGGACCTGGAAGTAAGATTGTGCTCGTTTATTAATCTGCCTTGGTGTGGCTTTACTTGTCTTGGCCAATCCTTTGACATTCATATGGCTTACCATTTGTTGCAATAAATTACTTGAAGAAATCTCACGAGCCATTCTTGGTTATCAACTAAGATAGATTTTGAGAAAACAAGCAGACCCCACAGATCCCTTGAAACTCATTCGAAAATAAATGGTTTCGATTCGTCAGCAGTTTGCGTTTTTTTTATTTAAAAATCAAATTCAAGCTGTGCAACTTTTTAACCGAAGGCTCATTCGAGAGAGAGAAATATATATATATTTTTTTTCATTGGATGGCAATAGTTTCAGTAAGATCCAAGAAACAGATTCCCAGACAGTCGGCAAGATTTTGTGGATCGAGCACCAGCTTTATCGTCCGGACTCGCAACTAGCAAGAAGATGGATGATTCTCTATTTTGTGCCTTGGAATTGCTTTTAATTCTATGTATATGCTAATCAAGGAAATCAATGCCATGAACCCCACATGAATATATTGTTCATGAATGGGAATTTCCACACAGGATTCCAATCCTTTCTTCCGACCTGTGTGTATAAAGTTGATGTGAAATTCAGCTTCGGTGCTCGGAAGAAGAAAATTAAAGTTGGTAGAAGACAGAAGCGATGGATGGCCGATTGGCTCTCAAGATTCTCAGCCTCGGGCACGGATCTAGTAATTCATTATCTGTACGGAAATGATGCCTCAGCCCCATCCAGCCCTTCCTTGATCCTTTCGTGTAAATGAGTTTCTTTGACACCTTACCTTTAATAAATTATTTTGAATTGCTTCCAAGTAAATACTTTTATATTTATTATTTTTTTATAGTGGAAATAATATAATTGTAAATTTTGTATTTTGTTTTACTGTAGCAGTTTTTTGGTTTTCTTAGAAAAAAATTGTTATACATTTTTTCTTTATATTGGAGTATTTATCATTTTACACCTAGCCTATTTGTCACCATTTTTCTTTTTTTATAGAAAATAAATTGAATAGTCATGAAACTAGATTTGTTTTTTTTTTAAAAAAAATACATTGAACAATTATTTTAAAAAAAAAATAAGCTAAAAAAATGACCCTTGTTAACATTTAAAAATCATGATTTAGGTTATTAGATATGAAGAACTATACATAAAAAACCTAAGAAGACTGATTCCCAACACATTAAATGTTGAAAGAAAAAACTTAAAAATCACACACAAACACACACAAAGAACGATGATAAGAATATACACACGAAATAAATTGTAGGAAAACTATGATTTTTTTTACAGGAAGGTGAAATTGTAAGGATAAATAACTTCAGTAAAATGGCAAAAAATAAAAAGAACGAGGACCATATTGAAAAGCATAATATATCATAAATTTAGATCAAGTGATAAAATTAAAAAAAAAAATTCTACAAAAAAGAACATTAGACAGAATAGAAATCAAAAGAAAAAAAAATATCAAATTAATATATAGATAGATAGATAGATAGATAGATATGGGAATTAAGATTAAAATATGAAATTAAATAAAAAAAAAGAATAAAATCTAAAGTTGCAATGCCAACAATAAATACGACCAAACACTAATTTCTTTAAAAAAAATTAAAATCCCACTAATAATATACCGATTTACCATTGAAGAAAGAGAGTTTCTAGCTGCCAAGATGTATCACTCGAAGTGCATGGATGCCTCTTAGTATGATGCCAACAAACTTTCCATTAAAAATAATAATTCATTCATAAAATATCAAATTGCAGTCACTGAACCTAGTAAAAAAAAATGGGTTAAAAGACCAAATGGCCCTGGGTTAACTTTTTTAATTCAAAAGGTAAACTTGTCATTTTATTTTATTTTAAAATATATATCAGGATTTTAAAAAATGAGCCCGAGAGCACTGAGATAGTTTTTCTCACTGGAGAAATAGAAAACACATTTATACCCCAGGATGTGAAGACCGAAACACCCATAACACAAAGGCATTTGCTTTTTAAAAATAAAAATAGCAATTATTATATAGCAGTGAATATAAAAATGCATCCGTGACACATTGAATTTGCATGCCGTCCGAGCTCTCTCATTACCAACACTTAAAAACTAACGATACTTTTCGAAAAAACCTAAGAGCTTAAATTAAAAAAATAACAAAGCTACATAAAAAAGTTATTATTTTGGTAAATAATATTACATGAAGAGAGTTAGAGTGAGAACTCCTCGTCATTATTAATAATAATAATAATATATTTTATTTATTTTTTCTCCGTCATTTCTTGTGCATGTCTGAGAATATTTTTTTTATTTGAGGAAACTACACTCTCTAAAAAGCATTTTTTATGGGCCCAGTTGAGTGAATAAAATCTCGGCTGTCTCATGTTCTTACAAAAAATACACGCCTTCACTCGAACTGGAGACCTGCTGCATGTTTGAAAACATGGTTAAGGTTAATTTTGGAAGCGATTTTTTTAAAAATATATTAAAATAATTTTTTATATTAACACATGAAAATGATCTAAAAACACAAAATTCTTTTAATTTGGAATAAAAAATTAAAAAAATATTAAAACACAATGAACCCCCCCAACACATATATATATATATGAATGGTTTTTCAGGGCAAAAAATGTGCATTCGTGTAAGATAATAAACTTTGCATCTAATGATATAATTGAAAAATCCAGAACTCTAAGATTAAGGGAGTGTGATTATTGTTGTTTTTCAAAGTGTTTTTTGTGCTGAAATATATTAAAATAATATTTTTTTATTTTTTAAAAATTATTGTTGACATCAACACATCAAAATAATCTAAATACACTAAAATTTTTTATTTAAAATACAAAAAAAAAAAACAAATTATAAAATTTGACAAAAAACCAGTAGCGTGCTAAACAGGCGCTAAGTTGTAACGTTTTTCAGAGTGTGAAGTGGCATGCCTCCCACCCTTTTGATTTCTGTAACCTGCACTAAAACTCATGCAATCTTTTTTGGAAGTGCATACGGTCCAATCGTTCGTGATTTTCTTCACATGCCGTGACATGAATTCCAGCCTCAAATCTCTTTATCATTCCCAAGGCACCCAGATTAAACATAACAAGCTCTTACGTTTGTTCTTTAATAGGGTACCCTAATATCAAGGGTGCAAACCCTCTCCGGATTGTGGGGTGCCCTCCAATTTGCAAGGTTCAGGGTAGCCAAGGAACACGTACTGAATTGGTCTCCACATGGGGGGGTGAGAATTCAAAATCACATGCCCCCACCAATCATGTATTTTGCCAATATGTTATGTCCCACAAGAAGGATACACATACACTGTCTAGAAGGAGATCAGCAGCCAGCTCTCTCTCCCTCTCTCTCTCGACCACCCACTTAACTTCAGCATGACCCCAATAAAAAAATAATCTTATTAACAGCAGCCCGGGGTCATGGGAACGATTCAGGAGATTCTGCCACGACTCAAGATATCAAGCCTCCTTTTCTTTTTTAAAAAACAAGCGAGGCAAGGATAAAAAAGGGCATCCCCGTCATTTCCGTTTTAATTTCTCATCAAATCTCTCTCTCTCTTTTATTTATTCACCCCCACAATTTAGAGGGTGGGGATCTAATCTCTAATCCGAAAGGAATCTACAGATCGGGTGGGCATATAAGATAAGATTATTTCTACTTTGTTTATTATTCTTCAAAAAAATGTTAATAAATCTGGAGGTCTTAACCCTTTAGGACGGGCAAGAGTCGTATTAACTACGATTATTTAAACGCTGGGGGTCCACAAGACACACGTGCCTTAATGTGACTGGTCTGTCCTCCCCATTTTTTCTATTTACTCTGGGAATCTGTCAGGTTTAGAAATCATATTTCCTTGAAGGGAATTTTTTTTCTTGACATTAATTATATTTTCTTGTCATATTTTAATCGAGCAGTGACGACGTCTTGGTATTTATTAAGAGTATGGGTTTCAGTATATAATATTTTCTTGAATTTGATTTTTTTTACATTCTATAAGAAAAGGTCAGAATTATTTCTTTATATCTACTTTGATAGTTAAATTAATTCCTTACTATGTATAGCAAGGTTATTAATTCCGTTCTGTTCCGGCCAGAACGTTCCGTACCATTAAAAAAACTGAGATAAAATGACATTGTTTTCTTCTCAGTTTAAATTCTGGCCCGTTCCGAAAATTCCGGCTAAATTCCGATCGGAACGTCTCGGTATCATTCCGACCTAAAAATTCTTTTTTTTAGAGAGATTATGATTAAAATTATTTTGATTAACCTATTGTTGTGTTTCTAATTTTAAAATTAAGTTTGTTTGATTTTATGTTTGTATTGTATAATTTAAAGTTAGTTTATCTTGAATTTTAATTATACTTGTTAAATTAATATATATATATATATATATATATATATATATATATATATATATATATATATATATAAACAGTACAACCCCAAAATGGCACGTCGAAACGCTCCCAAACCGGAACGTTCTGTATCAATAAAAAAACTGGAACGACGATCAGAACGGTATTGATAATCTTGATGTATAGTACACTGAAACGGTCAATGGGAGTGGTGGGCTGTGTTTTTTTATACATAAAAAAATAGATTTGAGTTATTATTCTGACATGTTAGCAAAAAAAATAATTAAAAAAAAATAATTATAATTTTAAAGACGCCATAGTCAAAAGAGTTGCTTAAATTTTGAAAAGATCTGGAGGAATAAAATCTTCGTTGTAGCTCCATTAAAGTTTGGTTCCCGGTAAGTTACTCTTTCTCCCTGTGCTACGATTCTTCTGCGACTATATGAAGGTATTTTTTATTTAAATATATATATTAAAACAATAATTTATTATTAAAAATTATTTTAATATCTCCATGTAAAGTATCTACAAATCAAGAAAAATATTTAATTCAAAATAAAAATTATTTTTAAAAAATTATTTTCAAAAATATATTAGAAATGCAATGTCAAGCATCTCAAGATAATGGCGGCCGCTGCATCATTTTATTCATTCCCCACGATGATCTTAACCCACCTTATGATACTCGCATTTGAGATCCCTGGTCGAACATTAATTTCCCACTTGATTTTTTATTTTATTTTTTATCAAGGTCTTGTCAAGCAAGATTCACATTAAAAAAATATATAATTAACTTTCTTTGGTCAATACATGGGCTCCTCAGGTTTAGGGGGCAACTATGGCAATACCAGGCAACGAATTTTTATATTTATTATCTATTAATTGTTTTAAAATAAATATTTATATCGTATCTATTGAATTTCAACTATCTATCTGAATATCCCAGTATTATAATTATTATATATTTTAGGTTAGATTCGAGTCATTGTTTTAAACAGTATTCATAAAATATAATATTATTTATTTAGTAAGATAATTATTTAAAAATTTTGAAAGAAAGAAAAAAACAGTTGCAGCTGACAAGGTTGCCATGGATCACTAAAACAGTTTAAGACCATGATTTTTTATTAAAAAAAGAAATATTAAATAATATTTTTTTACTTTTAAAATTTATTTTTGAAATTAAAATATTTAAAAATATCATCTTCTTTACAGATAAAAAAACTAACAAACTATAACTGAGCATAATGAGCTTTTTGTTTAATAATTAAGTCTATGATTTGGATTCCCCCCGCCACTGAGCTTTTCTTACTACATGAGGAAAAAATATTCCCATCCGTGCGCTCACAAATATTAGAATAATTGTATTTTTGTTCGTTGCCGTCGGTTGCTTGAAAGGAACGGTCTGTGCAACATTTGGAATTAACTTCGTACTTTTTTTAATGTTTTTTAATAAACCAATCTGGATGGCGATTTGTTTGTCTCCAATTTTTTTAGACAGGCGGCAGAAGACAAACCACGTCAGTCCGCGTGTACCTCTGACTGTACATGTGTTTCAGTGAGTGTAGTTTATATTGTTTTTAAAGTATTTTTAATTTTTAAAAATATTTTTGAAATTTAAATGTAAAGCATTGCATAAGAATATGAGATACCATAACCTATTCAATCACTGAATAGTCAGAGACCACACAAGTGCTACAAAATTACTCGAAGGGCAATCAATTAGTGGGAAGATCCTGATGTGTTCACCAAATAATTAGAAGAATTAATTGGTTTTCAAGGCACCTCGAGAGTAAAAAGATAAAATAGAAAATTATATATAATAAAAATTACGATAGAATTTAAAGACTTCCGAAGAATGTTGTGAACATTGGCATTGATTAACTGCTTCCTGCATTAAAAATATGCGAAGATCGTATGATAAGTTCGTTGGACAGTGACGTGGATCTTCGGGTCCTGCCCGAGCACCGATGAAGATGCAATATTCCTTTGGTTGCATTTTGTCACCAATTCTTCTTCGGTAATTTGTGTTGTTTTGGCTGCTGCTGCCTGTGCTAGCCCCCGGAGAAAAACCACAGCAAAGGAAAGGTGTGCTCTGGAGGGGAAAACAGAGGCTCTGCCGGTATCCAGTTCTCTATTGGATCCTGAAACAAAAATGTTATCAATCGCGTCCCTGAAAATTTCTTGGTCGGGTCCTTTTTACCCATCTGAAATTAATTTCCCGTGATTTCATGTAAATAGTAAAGATCCATACCTTTGTCTTTTATTAAAGCTCCACCAGAATAATGAACCTAATCTTTTATCTTTTAGTGTATTAGTTCATACATGAACATCGATAGAAAGAATCGATTAAGAAACATTTTCAACTTAATTAATTGATAAAATGTTTTGTTTGGGGACTTAATTGAAAATAAATATGTAAGTTGGAGATTAAATCAGGTTCTTTCAAATTCAAAAACTATTTCTCTGGGTGCTATTTTCGTTTTTTGATAAGTTTTTTAAAATTGATGTTTTTTTATTATTGGACTCGTATCTAAGATTTCATGAGTTACGAGTTTTTAAATTTCATCGGATTTAATACATTTATCTAGCCCCACCTTTTGTCAAGTTTTTTTTTTCTTGATATTTATTCACTTGAAAATTTAGTTTCTTGTTTTAAATTACTTTTTATGGAGATATTTTTTATAGTCTCAAAAACAACTCGATTATCTTGGGACTTTTTGTTTATTGTTCCTTGTTAGGGGTTTTTTTGCCAAATTCTTTAAATCTATGTTTTTTCCAGTACGTTACTTTAATTTCTTACATGATTTTTTAAAAATAATTTATAAAGTTAGATTTTTTTCTATTTCGTCCCTCTTTGTTTTCTTTTTATTATTTTCATTTGAATTTAGTTTTCTATTATTATTCATAAAAAATTATTTGAGATAAATTTTTAAAATTATTTTCATTTATTTATTTTCTCTAGGATTTTCCATTGAATCTAAAATTGATTTGGGTTTTCTTGTTTGTTTTAGGTGTTCATCTCTGTTAGATTTACTTTGGCTAATAAATAATTAATTAGCTAGGAATTGGGTTTCCAAATTCCCTCAAGGCCTGGAATGTAATAAGTTACGAGATTAAGACTGTTGCCTAAAATTAGAAGACCTGCTTGAGTTTTCTTGGGTCTTCTCCCCTTTTTTTTAAAGTTAACATTTGTTTTTCAATTTTCCCATACAATTTTAGTACCCGGACTTTACACGTGACGAAGGACACTTGGAAAAAACAAAACAAAACATGTTGGCACCATGAAATTTTAAATATGCTTTTAATCTCTATGTCTTCCAAATTTTTATCATTCAAATTTCGTATATATTTATTTTTATTTATTCTGTTGGTGATTTTTCTTTACAACTTCATTCTCCATGATTTTTTTTATCAAATTCGATCTTTATTCTTTTTATTTTATTGCTATCTCGTTTTCTTTTACAAGCTTTCAATATTTTTTTATAATTTAATTAATTAATAATTAAATTTTTTTGATTCAACTCAAGTCTTGAATTTCATGAGTTGCAAGTTTCAAAGATTAAATAAGTTTTAAAGGTTTACTCGATATGTCTGTTTTCCTCTCGCTTTCCTATTCAAGTTATTTTCTCTCTACAATTTGTTTTAAAGTGTCATTTTATTATATTTTTTTGGTTGTTTTTTAGGGCTAGTCTTGGATTTATAACTGGTCATCACTTTCAAAAATCAACGCGGACTGATTTTGATTTTTATGTTTATTTATTTTATTTTCACCATTTAACATTTGATGTATTTAAAATTAATTTTGTGTTTTTTCTTTTCTTTCCAAGTGGTTTTTTTTTTTTTTACGAGTTTATCATAATTCCGTATTTATTATCGTAAAATTTATAAGTTGGGTAGTTTTTTTTTATATTTCCCTGTCTTTTATATCTCAAATTACCTCAGGCCAATTTATTTATTTTTATCTTTTTTATTGTCATTATTTTTTTATCATTTTAATTTATATTGTTTTTAAGACAATTTAATTTTTGACTTTTTTTATTGTGATTTTTTTTATCATATTACTTTATATTGTTTTTAAGAAAAAAAAATTACGGGACAGTGCAGAGTGCTGGACAAATCTAGTGCCAACAAACATAGCATTTAAAATTAGAACGAAAATAAAAAAATCTCATTTTGAGCACTGAGTCGACACATGTGCTGATGGACGATATACAACGTTTTTTATTTGATTTTCTGTGACCTGAAAATACGCTAAGTTTTCACCGTGTTTAAGAAAATGGAAACACAGTGTCCTGCCTTGAACAGGGAAGGCAAACTGGACAACGACACGTGGTACAATAAAGCAAACCACGTGGCCGGTTTTAATTAGGATCTCATTATGACATGTACTATGGACCACGTAACAGATCACAATTGCAGCTTTACAGTAAATTCACTAGCCCACGCTCTATTATGGAAGGCGCAAAACACATCCCAATCACAAAACAAGCCCGAGCGCTCAGATAATGCGCGTGTTGAATCTATAAAGGGAGATTGGGTTTTCAATGCAAAGGAACGGGGACATCAAAAGCCTACGAGCCTACCATGCGCTCTTGTGGGACCCAATTGGTCAGGAGTAACACGTGTAAATTAAAAATTGTTTTCTCCAACGTCAAAAAAAACAAAATATCACAAAGTTTGTCAGAAATTGAAATTACAAAATATTAATAAAAAACCTGCCGGGGTTAACTTGAGCCAACACGTTTGCCTGCCACGATGCAGACAAAGATAGAGACGGCAATAGGCCTAATCGGCGGCGGAGCTAACGGAATGTAACGGAGAACAGTCACCGATCTCGAGACGCGTTGATGATATGACGGTAACAATTTAATAGAGTCCCGCCGCTTTACCAGACGGCTTTCCTTTCCAACAGCGTGCCCCGTGACCTCTTTATTCACCATTAGATAGGACGGACGGGGAAAACAATATACCCAAATTAGGAAAGTTCCAAAAATAATTCTTATACTAATATAAGTTTAACTACTAACGCAGGTCCAACCCTCGTAGCTCGAGTGGCGCTGGTCCCCAATCATATGGCAAAATTCTTTTATTTTATTTTATCCATGCTATTTCTTTATTTGATACCTTGACTTTTTGTTATATCTAGCTAGTTTTTTTTTAATGAGATTGCCGAAAAAAATGTTATTTTTTTTCCATGAAATAAAAAATAAAAATAAATAAAACTAATTGGTGAAATGATCATAATAATAATTAAACACGTATGTTAAACATTCATAATAAATCTTTTCCACTTGCAAAAGATACTATATAGATATCTCCGATCTAATATGCTCATGAATTTTGTCACCAGGATATTTTTTTTGTATGATAATGTAAAGGATATTATCAATAACTAGCCCTTTTTGTATGAGATCCATGCAATATTTCCCCTAGAAAAATCTTTGATAAAAAAGTTTGCATGCTTATGGTACTGGGGGATCTAAATAGAGAAAAAGGAGGACAGTTGTCCCTATAAATTTTCTTGTGTATTGAATTTAGTCCTTGACTCATACTATTATGCTTTTTACATTTATATAATTGGAGGATTTCCCTTTATATATGCAAATCAGGAGGTAATTTAATTTTTTATTTGCTATAATTATGAATTAATCAATCATTGTATTTATTTATATGTTCACGTAAATCGGTTGAATGATTATAAATTGTTGGTGTGTGTATAGTTCCTGGCAATTTTACATAATAGATTTTTTTTTATGAAATGAATATATGGGTTAACTTGCATATACCTTGAGTAATCTCTCGAGTCTTGAAATGAACGACTAGCTATCACTCTCTAATGGTTTTTGGTTTTTATGGTTGTGAAATTTGAACCGGTGATCTTTATAAAGCAAGTCTAAAACCATATCACTGGGATGCATCCCTGAGAATTTTTACAAGATAAATGTATTATGTTTAATATTCAATTAATTTGAAAAATTAGTATGCAAGATAAACATGATATGTAATTAAATTTAATGATCAATTAATCTACACACTCGCTCTTAATGAAGTTCTAAATTTATATATTTCACCAATATCATAAACTTACCTTGCATTTCTTCATCGTGTCCTTTTATCAATATTTGTCAATATTTTTATATTTTTCTCTTTAAATTAAAGTTGTTTCAGTGCATTGGTTATGCACATTAGAATGAAAAAGGTTGATGTTCATCGATTTTTTTTTCATGGTGATTATTTTTTAATCAACATCATTCAATGCATGAATATTGCATACTCGATATTATACTGTATACTAGAAGAGATTAGTATTCGGTTACTATAGCATGTGAGACAAATCATTGTGGATTGTGATTGTATTGCTCAGTTTTCGGTTCGGATCGGGTTAATCCGGTTCGTTGGTTCGACTATTTTACTATATATTATCTATTCTTGCACAAGTAAATACGAAGCAAGATTTTTAGTACAGTGGAAATCATGCGCCTGTTTTCCTAAGGAGGGCAGGGTTCAACCCCTCCCTGACGCGTTTCCTTAAAAAAATTTCCAATTTTTTTTGTTTTTTTTTTCACTCGTGATTTTTTTTCTTTATTTTCATTTATTTATTTCGACATCAAATAATTTTTTTTTGCTTATAATTTTTTTCTTTATTTTTTTTGTTATAGTTATTGATTTTTTTTTTCTTTCAATGGATTTTTCCCCATTATTAAAGCAATAAGAATAATAATTTTAGTTTTTTTTTCTTGCTTCCTCTTTTCTTAATGTTTTCAATTTTTTTAATCAGGGCAATTTAATAGTTTTTATTGTTTTAGCCTCAATAGTAATTATATTTTTAGATGTTAAGGATTCAATATTCCTGTTGTTATAATAGGATGTATTCATGTGTTTCATTATATCAAACCTTGCATGTATAGATGTTATACTTTATTTTTATTTTATTTTATTGAAATTGATAATATATTTCTGTATTTGTTTCGGCCCTTATACTTTTAATTTTTTATTAGTTTCTTTTAATTTCACATCAAATGATTTTTTTAATTTTTTTTTGGTTTGTTAAAAAATTTGATTTTTTTATTCTTTTATTGAATTTATTTTTCTATTATTCACGCAATAATAATAATAATAATAGTTTTTTTCTTACTTTTTTTTTTATCAATGTTTTCGAGTTTTTCTCCTCGGAATAATTTAATAATTTTAATAATTTTAGCAATAATAGTAATGATATTTTTATATATTAAGCCTTTGATATTGTTGTTATTATAACAGAGTGTGTTGATGTATTTTATTATATCAAATCTTATATATATATATATATATATATTATATTTTATTTTTAAATTAATAAAATCTATGAATTATTTTAATCTCAACCATCATAAAAAAATATTTATTCGGTGGGTAATTAACTACTAAATTATTAAAAGTAATCGATAAAAGGACACGATAGGTTTGAGAAGTAATTGATAAGCTTCACAGGGTTTGCATACAATCGAGGACGAGTATATACGTTCAGAACTAAACAAAATACTCCGCTTATCATCGTCGACTATAAGCACAAACCCTCCGGAGCAGCAAAAACTTTAACCTCGTCGCCAATATAAATCAAACTACCACTAGTTTAATATGTATTAATTTTTTATATTAATACATAAAAATAATTTTAGAACATTAAATGAAAAGAAAGATAAAAGCACGGTTGCCAAACGGGGTGCAAGATGGAAAGATAAAAGGTCTAGCAACTAGGATCAGTGATTAGGATCCCTTCTCATTTATGGCTGCTGATGTAGGAAGTAGTACGGTCTAAATACTACATAGAACAGTGACTAGCTAGTGGCTATTGATGCAGTAGTAATTGGCAATCGGTGAGAAGGAAAGAGAAAAAGGAAAAAATCAGAAAAAAATGTTACGCTGATTGGAGAATGGATTGTTTATTTATTTTTTCTATTTTAGATTATTTCAGTTGATTTTAAAAAATATATTATATTAGTATTTCTTTTAAAAAATCACCTTGAAAACAATTCTACCCCACCCCAACAGGCCTAAAGAGGCAGAAAAGGACTAGAGAGTAGAAAGAGCAGAAGAGAGTGGAGGAAACTAGAGTGAGTAACTGGAGAGAGACACCAGAATGAGATTACGGCCATGATCAGCAGGAGAGAGCTATTCTTGTTTGAGGGGATTCGGTAAAAATAGTGGTAACGTCGACTCAAAGTCACCAGGTAGATATAGAGAGAGATCACAACAAGAGGTCATCATCAGCAGCAGCAAAACACTCCTCTATCTTCTGTGTTGTAAGAAATACAGCGGTTTTTGTGTGGATGCGAGGACCACAGCAGAAGCAGTTTTGCAACTGAAACAGAGAGAGGGAGAGGGAGAGGGAGAGGGAGAGGGACTGAGCCGCTCCCCACTGCTTACTATATAATTATGAAAGAAAAATGAAATCTTGCATAACTGTCATGCCTACTTAGACCTTGCTCATTTAATGGGGCAGTCCTTTACTGCCTGAAAGCCCTTTTCTTTCCTCATCTCCTTCAGCCTCCATCTTTTTAGTGGATTATCTCTTTCTCAATTCCGTTGTTTTCTCCTTGCTTCTCTTGTACGACCTTGTTTGCCTGGCTGTTTTGATCGATGACTCAAACTGAAAGAGGTGAGTGAGGATGGGGAATATCTTTTTGTTAATTTTTGGTGACCAAGAAAATGAATGGGCTTTTGTTGCTTTTGTCTGGTTGCTGAGAATGGAGAAGAAAGGAAAAGAAATGGGGCTTTGAGATGCACTACCAGTTGATCTTGGTGTGCATTCTACCCCCCCAAAAAAAAAAATTGGTGCGCGAGAGATTGAAAATTTTGATCTCACTCGAGTTGGTATTATTAATATTTGTCGAAGCGGATGTTTTTGCTTTGAAAGGACTAAAATGATGCCAAATTTATGTTTATTAAATTGGTGTTCTCTCTTCTTTTTTTGGGCTTCCTCAGCTGCCAGACATTTTTTAGACCCGCTTAAAAGTTATCTTCCAATCTCTTGTTATTTTGAGCTTTAATTTGGCTGGCTTTTCATGGGTTTAGCAGGTGATGATCTATATACAGAGCTATGGAAGGCATGTGCAGGGCCATTGGTGGATGTCCCAAAGGCTGGAGAGAGAGTTTTTTACTTCCCTCAAGGTCACATGGAACAAGTATGTAGCTTTTGATTTACTTTTCCTGGAAAAAGCCTTAACTTCATTTTCTGCTTTCATTATTTTAAAACTCTTGGATCGAAATCTGAACCTCTACTACCTATATTGTTTTTGATTTACGGATTGTTTTATGCAGTTAGAAGCATCAACAAATCAAGAACTGAACCAGCAAATCCCACGGTTTAATCTTCCTTCAAAGATCCTTTGTCGTGTTGTAAACATTCAACTGCTGGTAGTTCCAATTCTTGCGCTGTTATTTCATGTTTGTGTTTTCTTTGCCAGGCGTTCAAGTAGTTTCTCTTATTAATGTTTGGTTTCTTTAAATTTTTAGGCTGAACAAGACACGGATGAGGTTTACGCTCAGATTACTCTGCACCCAGAAGCTGATGTGAGATAATGCTCTCCTTTATGGTTTTATTTTTTTGGTTTGTTGCTGAATCAATTTGTCTTATTTTACTTTCTTTGTTCAATTCAATTTTAGCAAACCAGACCCACAAGTCCAGACCCCTGTCCACCTGAGCCGGCAAAGCAAACAGTCCATTCCTTTTGCAAAATTCTAACAGCTTCTGATACTAGCACCCATGGAGGTTTCTCTGTTCTCCGAAAACATGCAACTGAATGCTTGCCTCCTTTGGTAATAACTCTTACTTGGTATTTCAATGTAGTGATGGATGCTCATTGAAAATTTTGTAATTAATCACCAATACCACCGTTTCTTTTCATCAGGACATGAGCCAAGCAACGCCTACTCAGGAACTGGCCGCCAGAGATCTTCATGGCTATGATTGGCGGTTCAAGCATATATTTAGAGGTAAATGCTCCTTATCAATTTTTTCTTTGTGCAATATGGCTATTTTTCTGGTTTATTGAAATGGGAACACATTAAGAAACTGGAGCTTAGACTTGTTTTCTTTTTACTTTTATAACTAGGTCAACCACGGAGGCATTTGCTTACAACAGGATGGAGCACATTTGTCACTTCCAAGAGACTGGTTGCAGGAGATTCTTTTGTGTTTCTTAGGTAGTTGGACCCATATGATCTGATTTATTGTTCAAATTCAGGTCTCCATTTTTGCTTACAATAATATCTTATATGATATTTAGAGGTGATAATGGGGAATTGCGAGTTGGGCTTCGGCGTCTGGCTCGTCAGCAAAGCTCCATTCCGTCATCTGTGATATCCAGCCAAAGCATGCATTTAGGAGTGCTTGCCACTGCCTCTCATGCTGTTTTGACACAGAGTCTCTTTCTTGTGTACTACAAGCCAAGGTTTGATCATTGCCTTCATTACTGTAAAGCCACGTGCTTGTTAATTGGTCATCTGATCCTATTTTTCTTAAATTTACATTCCGTGCTCTTCTGCAGGACGAACCAATATATCATTGGGCTGAACAAATATCTGGAGGCTGTTAAGAATAGATTTTCTGTTGGCATGCGCTTCAAGATGAGATTTGAGGGAGAGGATTCTCCTGAGAGAAGGTATCTCTGCCATATATTTTTGGCTGCTGGTTTCATGGTTGTTTTAAGACGATCATTAATTTGAAAACTGTTTGATCAGGTTCACAGGCACCATAGTTGGAGTTGGAGATTTTTCTCCAGAGTGGTCTGGTTCTTTATGGCGGTCGTTGAAGGTTGATTACAGTTTTAGAATTCGCATGGGAATGTTGACATATTCAGTGTCTTGCTTTTGACACTTGTTGCCCTTTTATTTTCCCATACAGATTCAATGGGATGAACCAGCAACAATTCAAAGGCCAGAGAGAGTTTCTCCATGGGACATTGAGCCTTCTGCAGCTCCTTCTTCCCCAAATCTTACGCAACAGGTGGTGAAGAGCAAAAGGCTTCGACCTGTGGATATTCCTACATCTGGTATGTGGGAATAATTGTCTTGGTTTCTCTGAGTTATTTTGTCTGTATAATTTTGAAACTTTTTGCACTAACTGGAATGTAGAGATTACAACAAATCCAGCTGCTTCAGCTTTCTGGTATCATGGACCAACCCAAACTCGTGAGTTAGTCCAACGAGGGAGTATTATTGAAGTCGAAAGCTCTGAAAGCCCAATCTGGTCTATGAGGCAGAAGGAAATTGATAGCAATCTCAATAATAGCGGTGGCTGTAACTCAAGGGCACGACCAGAAGGAATTTGGTTGCCTTCATCTCACATGAGCGTCTCTCTCAGCTTTGATTCAGCAGGGGACAACAAATGTGCTAAAACACAGTCTATTATCTCTGGTTTTGCTTCTTCTATATCATCAATGCAAAGCAATGGCCTGATAAATGAGCAGGTGGAGAAGGGGAGAAAGTTCGAGAACTCTGTAGGTTGCCGGTTGTTTGGAATTGATCTGACAAGTAACTCTGGCATTACTGCTGCTCCAGAGAAGGAACCTGCATATCCAGTTGTTGATTATAATGGAACCAAAGGACTTTTTCCGGATGCAGGTGAGGCTGAGAAGGCCCAAACCATGGATTTTTCAATGTCCTCAAAAGAAAAGAAGCAAGTTGTACCAGACACATCGACAAAGGAGTCACAAAGCAAGCAAGGCTCCACAACCACCACGAGAACTCGTACCAAGGTAAAATTTGAAGTTCTGTTCTCTATGGCTCTTCCCTTTCTGTCTGAGCTTGTGATGAATAAAATTTTGTTTCTTTTGGAGAAGGTGCAAATGCAAGGGGTTGCTGTCGGCCGTGCTCTTGATTTAACTGTTTTGAAAGGGTACGAGGATCTTATAATTGAACTGGAGAAAATGTTTGAAATTGGAGAACTTTCCACGCGTGAAAAATGGACTGTTGTGTTTACAGATGATGAGGGCGATATGATGCTCGTGGGCGATGATCCATGGCCGTAAGTGATTTAGAACTTCATATATGTCACCTGATGACATCTCTTCCATTAAAACTGTGACTGGATTATTGAAATATGTTTTATTAATCGCAGCGAGTTCTGTAAGATGGTGAAGAAGCTATATATATATTCAAGTGAGGAAGTGAAGAAGATGAGCACCCTGTGCAAGCTTCCTGCATCTTCATTTGAGGGTGAAGGGACTGCTGTAAGCATGGAGTCGGAGCACAAGTCCGATGCATGAAATTCAGAAATCCTTTTGCTTTATACAGAGTTTTATTTTATTTAGTATGGGTAAAAAAAATGGAGGAAGCGTGTTTCATAAGTTTGCTCCGTTTTTTGGGAGCTTGCACTTGTTTGGCAAGGAGTGAAGGAGGAAAGTATTTTGGTCTCTAGGTAGCTGTAGCAGGGCTTTATTTTTATTTTGTCAAGGGTTAAATAAAATCCGGGTTATAACTGGAAGTTGCGAATACCTTGATCCTGGGTTGGTGAGGAATTTAATTAATCAGCCTGTAAAAATCATATGTATGCTTGCTTGTGTTTTGGTTGGCAGTTAGTTCATGGTTTCTTGCCATTGGAAGCAGCTGTGAGCTGTTGCTTTCACTATTTAACATTTTATATGCCTCTGCCTCAGGGAAAGCCAACAGAGAAGACGCACTCGTTTTCTTTCCATGAGCACCCTCCCTTTACCTGATTTCAATCTTCCGGGTCCATTGCATTGCAATGTGTCAGCATGTATGAGGCCCCAGGGTGCACAGAGTAGTCAATAAGTTTTCAGGGTGTGATAATTGTCATGGCCGCTGGACCCGGATGAATGCAGGATAGGACCTTTCTCTGACAAGGACTCGTGTCCATTCTGACCAGGTTCGTACTGAAGCTTTTTATGTTGAGAACTGGATTACAGGTTACCGCATGGTCTGGCCCTCTACACGCTTCGGATCTCAGGAGCTGTCTGGGCTGCCAATTATTAATTGTAATTTGTAAAAACGGGGGTGGTGGGTTTCCAATACTAATAGTTTTTGTTGGTCTAAAGTCTTCCGCTCCCGAGTTCATGTTTTTGAGGTGCCAGTTTCTATCTTCCAGTATGGTTTCCAATATAGTGATTTTGACTTTGCCATAGCCATGATAGGAGAAACCATCTTGGCGTGTTTTTTCCCTTCGTTTTCCCCTTTATTCTGTCGTGTAAGGGGAGGCAAGAGTTGTTCGCGTGGAGATTATAATTATTGTATTATAAATAAAAAAAGAGCTCTCTTTTTTCTACCTAACAGCGGTTGCATTTAAGGTGAACCACGCCCAGGATTGAGTGTGTTTTTCAGGGATTTAAATCATTCGTGTTCGTGCTGTCTGCATTTTAGCTAGAAAACATTGTCGCTTGCATGCTTTCCAAAACATCTAAAATAGAGTCGTCTCATAAATATCATATTATTAAAGCATACAATATCGTAAACCAATCCTAGAACAATATTGACCACCAGTATGAAACAGATATTGATGAAACAAACAAGATTTTGATTGCCAAGTGTATGATTATATGCCCGATACACACACATTATCGAATCATCAATTCTAACTGTCATCGTCTAAACTTTAGCCACGAGACAAGCTTTTCTTTGCCAAACTTCCACTGCATGTCTACTCACTATCTCAGGAGCTTAAAAAATCAAACTTTATTTCCAAAATCCAATTCAAATAAAAAAATAAAAGCAAAAAATGTCACGATAAGTTCACTCTCATTTCCAAAATTTAATTCGGAACCTGAATGTGCAAGGTTGCCTCTGGTTCTGGGGAAATCTGGGAAGATCTTCTCCACGTGTTTTAGAGAAATCTGAGAAAACCAAAAACCTATCTTTCACTCACCTCCACGGCCTATCAGGGTTTCACGATCGATTTAATTTCTATTACAATGAAAAAACCCAAAACCCCGTGTCAGTAAATAGATCGATAATGAATATAAAAAGAGATAAAAGATAGTAAATTGAATTGATTGCTTCGCGATCGAGTTCTTTAGATGTGGAGAATACAACAGTTCCAACGGATTCGGTCTCCATCTCATACCAGGCTCTCCATCGTTTCTTTCATGAACACAAGCTTCCTCTTCCTCTTCCTTTTCCCCAGGAATAATGCTCTATAGTTAGAAAGTGCCATGGTACTTGCTATATATAGCGAGTACTATTCACAGAGCCAAAATAAAGAGCCGTTTGGCTGGCACCAATGCCTCGTGAAAATTTATGGGTACTTACTACTGTAGCTAGGGAGGAAGGATAAGTATATTTTAATTCTTACAAATATTTGTTTTTTCATTCTTAATCCTCGTGCTCTGAGGATTTCACAATTAGGTCTCAAACTTCATTTATTTCATTTTTAAGTCCCTGAAATTTAAGAGAAGGGAAAGAGATGTTGGAATTGTTTTTTTGATTTATCATATTCCAGCTATTTAAAAATCTTGGTGTCAACATGAAATCTGCAATATGTATAAAAATTAAATGTAGATATTGTTTTGTCTGACCATTGAAAGAGAAGAAGATAGGCGCATGGCCCTGACCTTCCACGTTGACGCGTGAGTGGCATTTTTTCTTGTGCTATTCACACTTAGATATCTCTTTTTTATTTCTCTTTATATAAATTTATTAAATTATGTATCAACCTACTTTTGATTTTTTTTAAATAATTTGCTCATTAACCTTAATTGTGAATCAAATATCTATTTTTTTTTCTGTTATTTTTTGAATTCACTACTCTTATATTTCTTTTATAGGTTCATGAAAATGAATGATTCATTGTTTTTTTTTTTTTTTAAAGTTATAACTTGTAATTATAATCACAATAATATTTTACTTAAAAAATAAATGCTTCTCATAAAAAACTTGTCCTGTCAGAGGAAGGAAGAAAGACATGAATAAAAAAAATATTTTTAATTAAAGAAATATTTTTTCTCTTTTTAGTTCAAACCATTATAGTTTTTTATCTTTTGTTCTGTACATCATGCCCTTAATAGAAAAAGTAATTTATCTTTAGATGAAAAAAATGCATGAATCTTTTTTTTTTAAATGATTTACTCATAACTTTACTTGTTATTTTATAATATGAATGCTTATTTATATTAATGCATAATTAGATAGAAAATAGAATCTATAAAACCCCTTAACGGCAGCGTTTGGAAACATCTCCAGCTTATTCTAAAGAAGTAGTTCAAGTGGAGAAGAAGAAAAGGATTGAGGATTAAGCAGTAGTAAGATCTGCTTGACAATGACATGGAAGATTTGGGAGCTATTTTTGTCTTTTTGAAACTTTTGTCTTTTAATGTAGAGAAGGAAAACTTCCCCGAAAAAAATAATCATTAAAAATAAATCAAATTAATTATTTTTGGAATGATTAGTTAAATACCATAAAAGAATTTTGCTATAATTCCGTTGTAATTTCTATTTCCTCGTTTTACCCAAAAAAAAAAAGAAGGAAAAGGGAAAAAAAGAGAAGGAAAGGCTGTGAATCGTGTTCCAAGGCTGGCCAGTTCCCATTCTACCCTGGACCCATTAGCAGTGGCTCTTCTGATAGGTGAAAGGCCCACTTTCGTCACCATATGGGCCTCGACCATAACTCTGTCCAGCATAAAACATGATTCTCTCTATGCAATTTCGTTCTTTCTGTTTGCGTTTTAGCAGGACACCTGAACACTATAGCTAACTCTCTCTGTCCCCCCCGCGCCCTCCGATTTCAGAAGATTATAAATGCATGCACCCAGTTTTTTAATTTAATTTAATTTATTTTTTTAATTTGCAGCAACTTGAATACTTATCTATATGATTGCCAGCTGTCATTTAATTGTCCATCTGTGGCTATCAAACGTCAGTCCCTCCTTGAACAGGCTCGTGATTGATCTTGTTCCCCAATAAGTGGAGTGGATGGCCCAGAAAGACTGGTCTTCAACGCTATCACTAATATTTTAAATATCTCATCATCGAGGAGACGTGCTCTTACAGCGTGACCATTGTGAGAATCATAGATAATAGTCAGGCATGTAAACTTTGACGAGGCCGCATGTCTGGCCCAGGTCACCCGCATTCTTTTTGTAAAAATCATAGATAATAATAGGTTATTTGTGTTTGTTTTTTTAAAATATTATGTCAACCCGCTACTGAAATTCGACCTCTCGCGCCTCCATCAACTAATCTATAATACGAAGTTGTTGGAAAACATTTAAAAGCATGTATCAAAGTGATGGGCTTTAGCAAGAACGAAGCAGATCTAACTAGGCCTGAAGCAGCCCGTGACATTAGCTCTAAACTAGTTGATGGGCTCGGCCGACATGATCTTACATTTCTGTCCTCAATAACTTCTTCCATTAAAAAAGCTTGCCAGCTGCCCATCTTATTGGTGTTGCTTTGAAGGCTGTGGTAAGCGTTCAACGCTTGAATCATTATGCTCCCCACTTAAGGTACCCTGGTAACGGATTATTTTGCCCTGTTATTATTATTTTTTATTTATTATGATGGATATATGAAGTAGTTTGTATATATTTTGATTAATTTTATGGGCTATAAATTAATAATATGAACTTGAAAAATACAGGAAAGCAATTTTTTTAATTCTAAACTTACCTGTTTAGATGTTTATGGAAGTTGTTTTTTGTTTGCACAGACAAGACAAAGGCAAGCTATGTTGCTCTGATTTTCCCATCTGTTTTTAGGATAAAACAGAGATGGTTCTTGCTATACTCACGTATACTTTTCTGGCAAGAGCCTAGATTGAGCTCTGTCGCCCATTTTCTATTCCCCACCAAAACTCATCACGTTTTAATCTTGACTTGCATGTGTATCCAACAAAAAGTCTTGCATGTGCACCTTTCTCTTTCTTCGACAACCATTACCACCACAATCTTCCACTATGGCACTCGTGTTTTGGTGATTTTTGATTGACTTTCATCTAGAATGGTATGATTGAATGGGCTCCCACACGAACAAGGAAAATTGGATTGACGAGAATTGCTATGCAGATCGGCTCTGTTTTGCCTTGCCATTTTTACTGTAATCGAGAGCTGGAGACAGAGTCAATGGAAAGAGACAGGAGAGGCCGCTTCGATATATGCCATGTACGTGACCACTCTGGTTTGGGCTACGTGCTTGTTGGCATGCCTAGCCTCTTTACTATCTTGAAAAGGACGGATACTTTCTTTGTCTCACTTTTGACTTTCGGGTTGATGGTGGCCGGTGCTGGTTCATTTCATTTCCTCACATTTTCCACTCGCGGACTCATTCTACCTCGATTGGTTAAAGAATAATATCCTTCAAACTTCATGTTTCTAGCATCACCGGATCTAATCTTGATAAATCATATCAATTGATTTGGGAATATTTTTTAATTAATATAATATTTCTTCTAATCATTTTTTGTCGAGCTGGAAACAGAGTTTCCCCTCCTTGAGGTTGGCGGGGTGTCGGCTAAGCAGCAGAAGAACTGTCGACAGAAGAATGTGCGAGTTAGTTGAAAGAAACAAATCACACCTGCCCGTGAATAATTGCCATGCACATAATTCTGAATTGCATTTCAGTAATTAGTCACCCACTTAATTATCTGCATTGACTAGGATGAAAAGGGGAAAAAAAGGCTTAATTATGCTCCAGACTGCAGAGGATCGACCTAGCAACCTGCTGCGTCTTCTTTTGTCTTAAGTCGATAAGAAGTATGTTTTTGCAAGGAGAGAATTCTCAGATTCCCTGCACTCGAAGATCTCGGGTGCCATTGCTCCGAGGAAGGGTTGAAAAGGGTGCCATCTAGTTAGAACGACTTTTGTCGCCCGGTTTTAGATGAATCGAGTAAAATCCATGAAGTCAAGTCCTTGCAGAAAGATTGACTCTCTCCCCCTGGCATCCGATGCTACCATGCTATTCAAAGTAAAGATCAGGTGTGCTCTTGTGCACCTGGCTCCCTAAAAGCTGAGATTGGCTGAAATATGTGCTCTTTTGCTTGTTACATTTATTTATTTTGAAAAAAAGAAGAAAAATGCAATAAAAGAGTCTTTAGTGGAGGCATGCAGAGTCACTCTCAAAGCAAGCTGTTCTCATTTCACAATAAAAGAGGAAAAATATTTTCTGCTCGAGTGCTTTTGTTCCTTTTTTTTCACTTACAATTTAAAATGAGAGGGCAGGTTTTGTTTTAGAATCAGCATTACATGATGCTTATGCAATTTACCATTAAGGTTTCACTTCATTTCCACTGCTTTTTCCCACACACACACATATATATATACATGTGTGTGTGTGTGTGTGTGTGATGGGCCAACTCTAATTAGAATATTTTAAAGCAAATGGTAATTATTAGTGTATTTAAATGTCTCTGCTCTTGTATGAATATGATAAGATAGCCCGTGATAAATCCACCACTGATTTCACCGAAACTTATTTGTTTTTTCACTGTATTTAAAAAAAATATATATTTTTTATTTGTTTTGAATAATTTTTTTAGTATTTTTTTATTTTTTTTGTATATTGATGTTGAAAATATTCTAAAAAATAATTACCATTACAAAACTATCTTAGTTGAACTAGACTAAGAGGAGTGTAAACATTAAGCTATACTAAAAATACTTAGCCTTCTCACTTTCATCATCAAGTTTTATAATTTTTTTATAATTTTTTATATATATTTCAATATTAAATTTACTAAATATAAGATTCTATAACTTATTTTAATTTATTTTTTTTATAAAATTATTCTGATCTCATAACCCGAGTAAAGAGTTTTGTGGGTTAATTGTCCTGATTTGAGTTATTTTTTATTATTAATTTCACCCTTCAATACTGAGTTGATTGGGAATCAAACTCTATAATTGTTTTTTTTAATTGCTTTCCACAAGTTTACCATTATCTTCTGATTCGGTTTCGAAAGGTTAACCAAAATCATTTTTTTCTTTTATTTCTCAATTTAATTCTTTGAAATTAGGTTCATTAGTGATTGATTTTTTTGTTTTTGTTTTTTGTATGATTATCACAATTTTATGACCTGAGTTATGGATTAAACCAATTGACTTAGATAATTTTTGTTTGATTATAAACTAGATTTTTTTTTTGTATTCTATTATGTTATTTTAATCTTATAATCCAAGTTATTGATTTGATTGATTGATTTAGATGATTTTTTTAAAAAAAATTAACTGTTCAAAATTGATTGAAAACAAAATTTTATAATTTACTTCATATATGATTTTCATTGTGTTAATTCAGGTCTATCATTATGTTATTATCTCAATATTTTAAAAAATATATTATATTGATTTTTTAAAAATTAAATTAAATTTTTACGAGTAATTAAAATTATTTTTGAATTCATTAAATAAACAAGATAAATACCCATATAACTTAGCTTATCATTATAATTTTGTTCTTGAAAAAGAAAAACACAAACAACACTTTGAATGTTTTTTTACAATAGAACCGCCACGCGGGCAATGATCTGTAAATGAAGAAATGGTCCCACTGTAACCTTTTCCATATAATGAAGAGAGGAAGTCTGGCCTTTTATCAGAGGTACCTTCTCTTCCTTTCCCACTGTCCCGCTCGTACTAAAAGTCACTTGGAGAACAGTCAGCTCTCTAGAGAATAGATATAGGCACTTTGAGAGAGCAATGGCATCAGAGGCAGATGAAGAGCCAAGCTTCACACCGCCCAGGTTACTGCTAATGCCAAAACCACTTGCATATGGACCTAGACAGTCACCGGAGAGGTCAGGGACACTAACCCCACCACTCCACTCCTCAGCATCTGTCCCGTTTCGGTGGGAGGAAGAGCCTGGCAAACCCAGGGAATATTGCCCCACCCTGATCTCCAGGCCCATAGACTTTCCACAAAAGTGCCTAGAGTTACCTCCGAGGCTGTTAATAGACACCCTGCCTTCACCGACCACAGTCTTGGAGGGTCCTTACACGGGGAGGTCATCGAGATTTCATTCTTCTTCGTTTAGAATAATCAGGTCAAGGGAATGTTATGGGTCCTTTCGCAGGAGTTGTAGTCCCGAGAGGGGTCAGCTTGGCACCGTGGTTCTTAGCAAGAGGAGATCAGTCAAAGAGAAAGGCGGGTTTTTGGGTTCTTGGAACTGGGGAAGGAAGGATTTGAAGAATGATAATAGAGATGCTGGTGGGGGTAGTTATGTCTTTCCATCTTCAGGTGAAAGAGAGGCTGTCGATCAAAGCAGCAACGAGGAGGAAGAGATGATCAGTAGCAGCGACAAAGTCAAGATGACAAGATTGAGAAGGTCAGGGAGTTTTTCTGCCGTGTCCAATGGCAGGTCTCAATTCTGGGTTAGTTCCATTCTTAAAACTCTTCCTAAACTTCCGTTTCTCCTATAATTCCACGGTTTGATTTTACGTATGTGCGATTCTTATCAGGAATCCTCTTTCTTCAAGTAAAGAAAAGCTTTCATTTTGCTGTGTTAGGAACTAGAATTTCCCCCCCTCTTATAATCTCTTCACAAGTACATTTTTACCACCCCCCCCCCCCCCAAAAAAAAAAAAAAAAAAAAATTAGCTAGCTTCACTTCTATAAAGTGTAATGAATGAGTTCGTGACATAGCAGAACTACAAAGATTATACAGCCTTAAAAGGCCATGACCGAACAACTTTAATTGTCCCGATAAGTTTAGCAAATAATTTAGCAGGGGTCCCATTTACACCACACCAGCCGATGCAGCTTCTTATGTGCAATAATGATAGAGTAGATTTGAGTGGGTTCCAATAGTTTGGTAAGTGTAAGTTTCAGTGTGCACAGTGTAACCTTTCATCACTACCACTCAAAGAAACAGTTGTTATAACATTTTGCAGGCGAGTATTTATGAGGGCTTGAAGACCGTAGTGGGATGGAGGAGTAAGAAACTGAAGAAAGACGGGTTTGTGAAGTGCAGTATGGACATGCTCAATTAATTACACCTGTAAACCGCAAAGGATGGTCCTGTATCCTATCGACCTTCAATATCTCTCTTGCAAATGAAAATGATGTTTTTATTGTGGTATTTCCCATCACCACTCCTGCTCGTTCCCCTGCGGTGCTGCCATCTGCATCGCTTTTGGAAGGGCCTGATCTTCAGCTGCAACCTCTTTCTGAACCGTGGGAAGAACTTACTAGACGTTTTAGCCAAGTAATTGAGGAGGCAGCAATTCCATGGTACTGTCAAATGTACCGGTGAAAGCTTTTCTTTCTTTCTTTCTTTCCATGAATAGCAGTAAAAGCGTTTTGTAAAGACTGAAATGTAGTAAAGGTAAGTGTTCAAAGTAAATATTGCTGCGATTTACCTTGGAATCGTTAAACTATATTGAAAATATCTCGGGGGTGAACCTGGCTTATGAAGACCACACTGCATGCACTGACTAACTAAACCAGCAAGCCTGACCTTTATTGATCTCTGGTGAAGCTAAATTATCAACTTTTACAAACTAAAAAATTATTTTAGATGAGTCACACTAAACATTTTAGAGCATCATCCTTGTAATTCCGCTAGCACAATCCACCATCAACATTCAGCATAAGAAAATTACCAGTTGATCAGGCTGCCTCGGCTGGGCATACCAGCGGCGACACCAATCTGTATAGATGGTAACATCTTTGACTTTCTCTTTCCATTTTAATTTGATCAGATGAATCCCAGAAAAAATTAACATTTTGGTAATCTATCATTGCTGTCAGTCACAGTGGTTTTATATAACTTGTAACCATTACTATTAAATCCAGCTGATAAAGATGAATATTGATGTTCGACATTCAATATTTATCATTGTTTTTATATAACTTGTAACCATAACTATTAAAAGAAAAAGAAATAAAATTCTCCTTCCAAAAACCCTACATGGTATCATAGCCTCGTGCTCTTTTGTAGATAAATTGTTAGGCAGCATATCAAGCTGCATTTGCACAAGTTTTTAGCAGAGAGGTCAGGTATCGAAGATCTTATCAAGCCTTGGTGATCATCAATAACTCCACGGTATTCATTGGGCATTTTCCATGATCATGTTTTCTATTCTTTCAGATCAATTTGATAGGTGCCAAGCTGGCGTGATTCTAAGGAACCTGGGATCGCAGCACAACCTTGAAAAATTAATTAGGGGCTATTTTCAGAAGGTGGTGACTACTGCATATTTAGAAAACGAGATGAACGAGAAAATTAGAAAGGGTCAGTATTCAGATTAGAAGTGCGAAAATATGGGGCAGCTTTTAGAACTGAGCCTTGAAAACATTCACTCCCATAACCACACACGACAAGCATCACTACTGGAGTTTACAGTTTTCATAAACCGAAAGCATCACAGCACACCACCACCAAATCATGAATCCATTTCCCCAAATACGAAACAGGGTGGATTCCTGAGAAGTGTCAGGCCGTGCCGTTATGAAAGAGGCTTTCTACTTGAGTTTTTAAGGCTCAGACGAAACCACCTACCTGCCATATTTAACGCATCGATACTACTGAATCGTTTCTATACTTCAATTGCATATACAGATGATCACCATAATTGATGAGATCTTGTAGTTCCAGAACACGTTCAACCCCAAATATACACATGAACAACTCCTCACATCATCTACAGGTAACATCAAGACGAAGAAACAAATACAAAAAACTAAATACATATGGAGGCAAATGTAAGGCAATCACTTTCCCTTATAAATCAGGCAAATGTAAGGCAATCACTTTCCCTTATAAATCAATTTTTACCAGTGAGAATTTAAGCTCCTGATCTAGAAAGGCAGCATCCAACCCACAGTCCATCCCAGCAGCAATCCAGCACCAACAAGACTCAACCCTAATGCAAAAGCAACAGCATATGTGCCAATGTCATGCTTTGGACGACATCGCTTTCCTTGTTTACCCTTGGATGACTTTTGCCAACTCTTGCGCAGTTTCCTACCTTTCCGAGGAATCCATGGAAGAACTACAGGGAAGAGATTAGACATTGGCTGATCGCTATTCTTCATCTGGTAGCAAAGCGTCTCAAGCTGCAGCAGTTGGAACCACTGCTTGTATGCAAAAAGTTGAGAGGCTTGTTTGAAGAAGAGTTTGATAACATGCTCCTTCTCAGCACAGGCTTGCTTAGCTACCTTCTCAGCTTCCCTTGCACGTGTCTGAGAATGACAGAGTGCTTCCATTAATTGAACCTTGCAAGGATCACCCTGAGAAACTAGTCCAATTTCTGCAGTTTCCTTGTTGGTTTTCATAAAACTGTATTTCAGGTTGCAGGTAAGGGATTTCAGATACATGCACATAGAAGAATTGACACGTTAATAACCAACTATATTAGCGTAACACATAATAGCAGAGAAGTAGTGCAGTAAAATACGTGTAGCAGTATTTGGCCAAAAGACATCAGGCACACCTATTCAAGAATAGTATCACCAGATGATACTAGCTAAGAAAATACTTGGATGACTTGTCAGAACCATGTTGTAATTGACCTATAGATTGATGCCTTTGTATATTGTACATAACTAATGGATAACAAATACCACCGGATGATGTGATCTAATAACATACCTACATGCCTTGTCAGAATCACTTTGTAATAACCTGTCAGTTGAAGCCCTTCGTTTTCCAGGCATGCCTTCAGATTTGGGACTGCCCTGTACATAATCAGTTGCAGTGGAGATAGAACCACTCTGTTCCTTCCAATCCAAAGATGATGCCGGTGTATTATCATGCTGAAAATACCCGGGATGAGCACACGGGTATTTCCCGATTTTCATCTTTTGAGGTGGGGGAAGGTCACAATTCGTAATATAATCAAGTGACTTTTGTGCAACCAAGGAGGCCAAGTCATCTTTATCAGTCACTCGCCACCATGGCATGTTCTTTTCACCCCCAATCCAAGCAGATTCTGGATCAAAACCATACTCATCGTCCTTTTGTGATTTGGGACATCCAGTAGGTTCCATCTCTGTCAACTCGGAGTTCTTCATGACATCAAGTTCTTTAAATTCTATACAATCCTTGTCATTTAAAACTTTTAGCTCTTTCTTCTTTACATCATGATCTTTCATCATACAATTAGCAGAGATCATACAATATGAATCAAGAGAAGACTCGCTATTCTTGCTGCCATCCACAAAAATGCTGCCTGTGTCATCTTGTTGGCAAAACTTGCTTTTAGAAGGCGAGTCTACAATGTTAGCTCTCAGGCTTTCCAACTCAGCTTCTAAGGCATTCAACTGCTCAAGTGTAAAACATTTTTGGTAACCATAGCTAGGTTGCAGTTGAAGCCACCATCTTGAATCGGGGGGTAGACTGGAATACGAGGGGTACCTTCTGAGAGGCATGAAACCTACAGAAGATTGATCTGGCATATCTGCTGCACTTGTTGGTTCTCCATCCAATTGCTTAGACGATGAAGATGATGATTGACAGCAAGCTAGCTTGGGAGCTCTTTTCGCATCTTCTTGAACAAAACAGCGATTAGCTGTTCTTTGCCATACAGCCCTTGCTTCTGCTGCCGCCATCATTCTCTTTTATTTCACACATCGACTATTTACAAGAAACTTTTAACACAATTCAGCGATTCTCCTGCATCAGATTACATAATCTTTTTTAGCTCTACAGGCAGTGAGGCTCAAAAATGAAGGAGAATGTGGCAGTTAAAATGCAATAGAGAATAAAGAGTCCTCTGGAATTAAATAACTTCAATAAAAAATTGCAGCAAGCGTTAAATCATGCCCAGGCACCAATTAATATAGCAATCGGTATTTTGGTACGTGTAATCAATGCTTATCCAGAGAAAACATTGGACTTGAACACCCCCCCCCCCCTGATCTGCTGACACTAACGCGAGGAGGTCAAGCTTGTATAGTTAAGATGCAAAATCCATCCAAGTGTAGCATGTATGATTAAGCAAATTCCCTTCAAAAGCAGAAGAAAACTTCGAAACTTTAAGCATGGAATGCGTACGTGCTAGCGAGACTTGGAAAGGTATGAATGGATGAAAGCAAATTGAGTGAGAAAATTTCATGAATCCCAACAAAATGACACATAAACAGTAATCTCTCTCTCTCTCTCCCTCTCACACACACAATCATCAATTTATCACCCAAAGCGCTCACTAAGCGTCTCTTTTGCAAAATCACCCACGACAGCTAACAGAAGGTGGCTACGGATATGGATTTCAGTAAATTTCAAAGAGCTTATCACCTCACATTATTACATGTAGAAAAAGCAAAAACAAAATCCTAAAAAGAGAATTAAAGCATGAACGCTGGATTAAGAACAAACAATTATAAATCAAAACATCAAAAACACCGGAGAAATAAACTAACAAATCTGCCTCAATGTTAACATCCAAATAGCAATAAACATATCCAAAGTAACCAACCAAGCGGCAATAATAATAATAATTAAAAAAGCAAGCAAATAAATAAAGCGAGAAAAGGAAGAGTACAAACCAGAGAGAGCGAGTGGAGATTGAATCAGTCAGAAAATTGGACGGAAATGATATGAGCAAGTGGATGACACAGTTGTCTGTCTGCGATGCATTATTGTCCCTAATTAGCAACAAGCAAGCAGATCTAATTGTTTTCAATGTACCGAGTACTCGCAGCATACAGTTTTAAAATCATTAAGCGGCTGAAACGAACCGTTTCGGTTCGCTTGTACTCTTCAAAGTTCAAACCAAACAGATTGAATCCGTCCACGAGTCTTCTGTCAAGTTTTCTTTCAGTTATCATTCTCTATGATGTCGTCTTCCACTGTTCTTCTCTCTCTACTCACCCAGCTACTTTTCATCGAAGGCATTTTAAACGGCCCCGTTTCTACACGTTCCTTTTGAGCATGCGTGGCCCACGTTTCCCATTTCTGTCCGGAGAGTCACTAGACGTGCTCCTTGCTAATGGTTTTTCTCCCATGGTTGTATTATACAGGGCAAGCGGTGATCCATCTCTACACGTGTTAGCTGATTAAGAGTTGAATGGTGGTTTCATTATTAATATTAAAAATATATTTCATTTTAATATATATTTCATTTAAAAAAAATTAAAGCACAATCTTTTATTGATTTCACTACTAGCAATTGTTACGTAGATATATGACAGCAAGTCGGCTGCAATTACATAGGAGGGGGATGTGGGTTCACCCTTATTTTCGAGATAAGACCTTCCATCTTTATTTGGTGGGATCGGGCCGGCCGAAGACAACATGAATAAAGATAACTATTGGCAGTGATAAGAAGTTGTGATTACAATTTTTTTTATATTATAGATTTTAGTCTTGTAATTATTAATATAATAATAATAAAAAATATATATAGTTATTAATTTCAGAATTTACTGTACCAGTGGAGTTGCACACAAACAAATGCGTACAAGTTAATCATAAAAAAAAATTAATAAAAGATTGGTGGGATAGGGCCACGCTGGGAGATTCCAACCCCACCATCCTTTCGACTTCTCCTAGGCGGGCCTAAATAAAAATCCACTACAGGTACACTACAAAGCCAGCATGGACCAAAATTAGCTTCCTTGTTTATCCATGTCCGAATAATAATAATAAAAATAAAAATATTACTTCTGTCTGTTTTTCTTTTTAATATGCCTAAATTATGCCAACAATGAGTCGGTGTAACAGTCCGAGTAATAAAAATATGTTTGTTTTTGGTCGTTGTCCTTCATCACAGAGCAGAGAGTTTTAACCATTTGAAACATCTGGTTTGCACAAACCTAAGAAAATAAGAGAATTTGAGGAAACAAAAGACATAGAGTTTAAACTGCTTCCATATATTTAATTGTTAGATTAAAATAAAAGTGTCAAGAAACTTGAAAAACAATGAAGCCAATTTAAAATGAAGTTGCTCCTTTGCACTTGATGAACCGTAATGATGCGAGGAAATTTGAGCAGTCGAAAAAAGTGCTGCAGCACACAGGATAGGTAGCCAGCCCGGGGGTTAGCCAGCATCCCGGGAGCGAGTGAACGTTGTTTTCGTGCCTGGTTCACGGTTGGTGCAAGAAACCAGGTTTTCATTTAGAAAGAGGGCTCCTTAATCACGTGGAAGCTTGTGATTGGTTGAAGGGAGATAAATTCAAGATTCAAGGTAGATCAAGAATCTACGAAAACGAAACAAAAGCATGTTAAGGACGGAGCTCCAAAGATTGGAATTAGAGAGAAAACCACCGGTATTGATCGTATCATCCCTTTTCCCTTGTGCTTATATGGCTGTGTGTTGACTACTTTGCACCCATCGGTCGTCATCTTGCATCCGCACTCCTTTGAAACCCCTTATCAGTTGAACTTGAATCTTCCAAGAGAGATCCCTCGAAATAATCTGACAGGATGATCCGAGGAACAATATTGCTATAACTGGCAGAGTCGTATCTCTTCTCAGCAGCACAACCAGAAGTAAGATATTCAACAAGATGGTGCTTCACAGACCATATGCACGTTTCCGATCTCCTAAACATACCAGGGATTGCTTGTATTAAGCAACAGCCTAAATGAAGCAGGAGAATACAGCTTAGAGTCTCAAACGGTTTTCCAGAAATTATTTTTTAGAAAGACTACCATTACTGCAATTCAAAAATTTCATGCAATACCTCATTCAGTTTTCTGCATTATGAGAATTCAAAATGATATGAATCTATATGCCTAAGTACCCTGAATATATGTTCATAATGAGTGCCTCAGGATGATAAACAGCTAAAGTTCCCCTTAACTTCTCTGCTAGCTCTACCAGACACCAAAATCCTCGCACGCACATCATTTGAATGATGTGAGCTGAACCGTGGCTACAAACAAACTGCTTGAAGAGCAATCATATTTTGCATCAAGTTTCTCATAACTTGAGGACTTGTATCCTCTCCAACTACCTTCGATGAATGTTTCTCTGGGATCAATTTCCCAGTCTGAATATGCAAGAACGGACTTCCTTTTATTTTCCACCTTCATGACCCTCCCTGATAACATTTGGAAGACATTACCTTTGTTTCTATCATCTTCAAGAAATAACCATGAATCAAGTGGGCCAATTAATTATCATGGACGACAATAGTTGTGGCATTGGGGCCCCAAAGGACGTCACAAATAGCAGGGACAGTATGAGAAAACGCAATGCAAGACCAGTCGTGAAGGTTCAAAGGTTTAGGGCTCAACAAAGTTGGACCACCATGCTGCTTTTGAGCATACACCTGCAACTCATTTTGCATGCAAATCCCAAGAAAAAAATGACCGTTGCCTAAAGTTAGCCAATGTAAATAAACGAAATCTCTTCCAATAGTTAACCTATCTTCTTATATAAAACTTCCAGCCCCTATAAGGTGCACTGCAGTTGTTTGTTGTTTTTTAAAGTAATTTTTTAAAACACAGTACCAAATAATCAGCACTAGCCGGGCCTTCATGTGCAACAAACTTACCCACAAGCTTTTTTAAAACACAGTACCAAACAATCAGCACTAGCCGGGCCTTCATGTGCAACAAACTTACCCACAAGCTCCCATGATATATGAGGTTCTATATGAAATGCTGAACAATGCTTTTTTATCTACAGTTTTTTAAGGTTTTCTATAATAAAATGCTTAATTTTGTACTCGAGGACTCAATTGAAACCGTATAAGAGGTTGAAGACAGATTTTGGTAGATAAATTTTGAAATCAAATTTTGGTAGATAAATTTTGAAATCAAAATTGAACTCGAGGTTAGGACACAACTGCTCATGAATCCCCCCCCTAGAATTCTTCGATCACAAATTTGGATTGTGGCCATGCCACATGGTTGATTGGCATTTGGGCTATGGAAGTGAAGGTATGAGAAAAGTAGTGTCATCCCATTTTGCTGCATGGAATGATACCAAGAAAGAAAGCAGATGTCGCTGCAGAACAAAAGAAAAATTACTGCCCTCTCGGGCTCCTGCAAAAACACAGGAAAAGATCAGAGTAACTCAGAAAGAGACTTAATAAGGTGATTGACAATCAACGGTAGCACCCACAGCCTGATAGAATAACGATCAATCAAATCTTGAATGGCATGTATATCCTCTAATGATCAGAGTTAAACTTCTTCAAGCTATCATCTATCTCTATCTTCTTATTCATCAAATAGAAGAACAGGAAACGTATACAGCATTCGAATCCATGACAAGCAAATACTAGAACATATTAACTCAATAAATCTGAGATTTCATTTGGTGACTGGGGATTATTCAAATAAACAAGGAAATGTCCACGGAAACAAATTGTTAAGGAATCCCAAGAAACAAGAAAATTCCACTAAATATTTACATTATGTCACGATCTTCCATATTACAAACAGTTGAGTCTTTGGAAACAAAGTCTAGGAGAGATTCCTAGTCAAGTTCTAAAACCAAATGCAGGGATCGTCTCTTTGAAGCTTCATTCTTCATTCTCTACGAGCTAGAATCTAGAAGATTTACAAGAGAATTGCCTTTCCTGATCCTAGCCCTCCCTGCATCCTTCAATAGCATGGCTAGCCTTTTTTTCTCATCAGCAACTTCTGGATTTGCTGTTCCAAGTTTTTCTTCTCTCAACTTGAGTATGTACTCCAATATCACAGTTGCATCTTCTACCCTATATAGATTACCAAAATTCTCCATTCAGTACAGCGCCTCCAACAACAGAGGAACCTCAGCTTTTGCTTTGAAAAGTAATCGCATAAATTGAATACTTAAATGTAATCAACAAATGCACAAAAGTTTCTCCAATAAGCTAACCCACTGAAACTTGCATCAGGGACTTGCTGGACTTTTTGCAATGCATTATGCCACATAACATTGAGTGAATACACTATTGCTTCAAATATCACCCAGCATGTAAGATGAGTGAATAGATGGTCCAAAACAAAACATGCCAAAGCAAAATGCCATAATCATAAATAACGGGTGAATGTTATCCCAAATAGTCAGGTTGAAGATTTTACCGAGCAAAATATGAGGATTTCATGACAATCTAAGAACATCTGGAGTAGACATTGAGAGAGAGAAAAAATCGTTATTCCTGGTAGACACCTTCTGTGAACCATTAATAACGGGTGAATGTTATCCCGATTAGAAACTATAGACGCCAATTGGCAAATGCAGCCTATGCTTTTTAGAAAATGAAGAGTTTCGCTGGTTCGATGTTATGATAAAGCCAAATAAGTAACTGCAACAGATAACAACAAGAAGCTGCAAATGTTTATAACAGGTAATGATGTAAAAAAGACAATGGGATGAATACAAAAATATTCTCACCTTCCCATAGCATCATAAGTTGCTGCAAGATTGCTATACACTCCAATGGTATCCAAGTGGTACGGGCCACATTCCTGCTCTAAAATCTCCCTTGCTTCTTGAAACAACTCAACTGCCTCATCTATCCTGTACAGTTGTGCACTGGCCAATCCCATCTGGTTCAACACAATCCCAAAGAAGACTGATCTAGTCTCCCCACTAGCCCGGAGCTTTGCCACAGCATCTTTAAAGGAGCTTCGAGCCTCCCCATACCTTCCAACCTTGTAAAACATCACCCCCATATGTGCTTCTATTCCCGCAACCATGCTACGTTTCCCTGGGGTATCCTTCAACAACTTCATTGCCATGTGCAAGAGCTTCAAGGCCTCCTCGTTCTCATTTAAAGCTTGATAGATGGCTGAGATTTCAGTCAGCCCACTAGCAATCTCCTCGGTTGCAATTCCAGGCACTGGCTTTGAAAGTATTCTCAGGGCATTCTCACAATATGATTTGGATTCTCTTAGCTTGCCCGTCTTACAATACACATCTGCCAGGCGAATATAGACTCCTGCAATGGTAGAGTGATCATCTCCACTTATGGATTTAAAGACTGTTAAGGCTTTTTGATAGGAAAAAATGGCTTCATCAAATCGACAAAGGGACGCATAGACATTGCCAATGCTAACATCAATAGCAGCAACTTCATTTTCCTGACCAGCAGCAATCATCACCATGCTAGCAAGGACAAGGTGCTCAAGTGCAGATTCATAGTCCCCCTTTGCTTCATAAATAAGAGCCATAAGCCGGCGATCACCTGCCTCTTCAAGTGATGTTGGGGCATCATACTCCCTGTGAATTTCAAGGCTCCTTTGGCATAGTTTTTCTGCATCATCAAACTGCATTGCTTGAACATAAGCCTCTGCTAAGTACCTGCCATTGTCACTGTTAAAATAAGTTTCACAGCAAACATCCTCTGTATATATACATATTTAATTATTACTACATAACAAATTTAATTTTAACTTAGTAGGAGGTTAAAATTCCACCAGAATTTAAATTGAATTGGATGGGTATTTTATTGGTGTATGCCTATTGGAATTAGTAGTAGCGCAAGTTAGCAGACCAGAGAGTAAGAGACCATAATAAGCCCATAGCTTACCTGCAAGTCTCAGTAACTCTTAGATCCAAATCCCCGAGAGTCTCAATCTGTATCTTTAAACCCGACTCATAAGACGATATGGATCGGTCTACTCGCCCCAACATAGAAAACGTGTCACCAAGCTGCATGAACCCGGAAAACTTCGCCACCGCATGATCCTGCCCCTTTTCATGATCCAGAACCTCAACAGACCGTTCTAGAACCGGGATTGCATCCTCCAACCGGCCCAGGCTGCAATGGATCGCTGCTTCCACTTGCAAACTCATAGCCAGGTCAAGACCGGGACCCGAGGATTCCTCAAACGATATGGACGCACGGGTCGCATAATCCAAGGCCTTATTCTGGTTATCACCAGAAGCAACGGTGTCTATGGCAAGCTTTAATAAAAAGGGACCCAGATCCAGGTTATCAAGAGACGACTCATGGGTGCGTAGTTCTTTCAGTGTCTTCTTGGAAGGTTTGATTTTTGGTTTGGCGAAGGAGGGTGATGGGGTTCGTTTTAGTAGCGGAGATGGAGTTTCATAGCCGTTTTTATGGATGCGATTGTCGTTTTGAGGAAAGGAAATGTGTTGTGGTGTGGCATTTGGTGTGGTTTTTGCAGAAACTAGGCCCGACATGGTAACAAAAAAGAAGACGACCAGTAATCCACAATACAGTTTAGTTTCTACGGTTCAAAGGAGAGATGAAAGCGGCTATGTTTCGATTCTCATTGCATGGTTTTGGATAAATAGAGTGGAAAAATCAATGGGTTTCTCTTTTCTGGCACAAAGGGCTTAATTATTAATGGTGGTGGCTTGGAAGAGACTTCTAATGATGAAGCAGTTGGGGTATTTTAATTTGACAACTAGCTTTACAACGAAAAAAGGGAGAAACAGTGACACAAAATCCATCAGCTCTGCCGCAGTCAGGCTTTACCGTTCCGTTCTCTTTCGTTCTTTTTACGCTCTATAAGAATAAGAACACCATGCTTTGCTTCGTTCCTCAGCAATCGCTGTTTCAATTTCAGGGTAGAGGATGTCTGTTTTTCACTGACAAATATCCTCAAACCCCCCCTCCATTGTATGTAAATTACGGTCTCTGCCATTTAAATAGCCAAACGGTGTGTTTTACGCTTGTCATGGGAGCTGAAGATCCAACAGATTCATTCAAAGGGGTTGACTGGAAGGCCATACGTGGTGAATTACAGAAGGATCCCAGTGCCGGGGTTGAACCAATTATAAGGAAACGGCTTCCCAAAAAGATTAGACAAATTTCAGACTACAATTTCCTTCCTCGAATGCCTCTACCCCTCATCCATTGCCTTCTATCGAACGTGCATTGCTGGTGTAGTTGGTGCTGGCATTTTGTTGGAGATGTGGATAAATAAGAAAGTGAAAGGTAATGTTGCACTTAGATCCATAATTTAGGTCTCTTAACCGTGGAGCTGTGTTTTTTTTTCTTTTTCCTGAAGTTGATTTCTTTTAACCATGGCACTGGATGAGAAAAGGAGGTGAGAAACGAAAAACGGTTAAAATGTTCTGACGTAAATAGTGTGCTTGATGGCTTGTACCCCGGCATCTTGCCTATTATACACGAAGAGATAAGAAAGTGTAAAAAGCGAAGAGATGGTAACAGCTAGCAATTCTAAGGCATTATATAGCTGGGATTCATGCTCTACTTTATCCTAACTAAATGAATGCAACGCAAATGGCTGTTGCTAGAATGGTGATGATTCATTGTTGCTATTTATCTTAGCAGGTTATTTTGCAACGATTCTTCAAGGAATTCTGAAGAAAACCTTGATTTTTATTTTTTCTAATCGATGTCTTTTGTTTCAGTTAACTGGGTTTTCAGTAAAGATTGCGCCTAAAACACCTGAAAATATTGCCATCTTTAACACACCTACCTGTATAAGCATGTGAAAAATTCTGGATTGTAAAGCTTGTATCCCTGCCCTGTACCATATCAGCAATTTCATCAGAACTTTCGGCTAATGTATAAGCATGTGAAAAACACCTACCTGTATAAGCATTTGAAAAATTCTGGATTGTAAAGCTTGTGTCCCTGCCCTCAACCATATCCGCAATTTCATCAGAACTTTCGGCTAATGTATGTTTGTTCTGGTATTTCAGAGGATGGAGGCATCATATGGAATTCTGATAAATAGAGTCTGGAAAACAATAGATCAGTTCCAAATCAGCAATGGCTACCATTTTAAGTACCAGTTTTTCTTCTCTTAAAAGAGTTATTTGACGTTGCTAATGCTGCAAAGGAAACTAATTGGATTTAAGCGTACGGGTTGCAGGCTTGGTGTTCGTGCAGCAATTCTACTTTTACTTCCCAAACTGGTCTCGTAACTCAGCTTCATTGTTAATAAGTGGAGTTGGGAAACTCACTTTACAATTTATCTAGATTTTCGTGAGTAATTGAGTTGTTTGTGCATCAATAGACGAACGAACAGTTTGTACGGTTTTCTCTTCTTCCCTGGTTGTTGAACAATCTTCAGGATGGTTTATTGTTTCGCACATACGCAAGCATATCACTGTTTCAGCACTGTTGATTTGCCCCAACAGAGGCTGTTTCGTTACCTTTGCTATCCAGCAGCATAGAATTTCTGAATCATGGGGCATTGAATGTTGCATTTCTTCCTTGTCGCTGCATGATTTTCATAGCTGAGGTCTTACATGATTAAAGATCATAAAATGGGAACCATAGTTGATGTTGAAGATTAGAAGGATACCACCTCATAAAATGTTGCATGCCGGATACAGCAAAAGCTTAGCTAACTTGCTGAATCTGACAAATTTACATTATTTACAAGACTTGAAACGCTAGAAAGTTTAGCGCTTTTCTTGTCGATAGAATAACAAAACAAATTGTGATTATTCTTTGTACTTCATACTTAATGCATATTAATCAACTACTATTGTGACTCGTTCTTCTCTTTGAACTTAGATCTCCAATAAACTATATAGAGTATCCTCATCAGTACTTCATATCCTTCTGGATTTAAGAACCATCCTTTAGATTCTATCCAAATTTTATTTTTACCTTTAGTCAGAACTTTTATAAAAAGATCATCGATATTATTCTTTGTGCTAGTATAATCAATATTTATGAAACCATTGCTTATATATAATTTCACAATACCATGCTTTCTTCTAATAAACTTGTATTTAATATTATAATATTGAACTTAGATCCAATCAACTATGTAAAGTATCCCTCATGTCTTTTACATCTACTTGGGCATAAGAACCTTCTCCCTGATTCTATCCAGATCTTATGTGAATGCAAGCCTTTTGAAATAGTTTAATTATTTACAACATCTTTCCAATCAGTGTTTCCCTGCATCCGCAAATACTGCTGTTTCGGTAAATCAAGCTTTACATCTCAAAGTTTAAAATCCCTAGCTCTATTTTGACATTAATTTCTTCAATATATATGAATGGGCTCCTAGGCTTAGGGGGTTCGCTTGCAGTTAAGATTACTCGAATATTCTATTTAATTCTTATGTAAATGCAAGAATGTCATGGATTAGTTACGTTCGTTTAGTATTTCGGCCGCAGTTGAAATAGATTCTGTTTCTTCTTCAGAATATGATATTGATTTAAATATACGGAATCTAGTCTTTGATATTTTAAGCTTCCAGATAGGTTCTTATATTTAGTTAGAGAAATTGACAGCAGTGTCCCGCATGATCTTCTTTATCTAGGGGCAATGGTTTCGTGCTATAATTGCATGCTTCAGTGGCTGATCTGATCTAAGGACGTCCTAGTATTTAGACATGTTAAACGTAAGAAAGGATGATTTAACTCGTGATTTACTTAGCATTGGAATCTGATCTGAATTTGCCCGAAAAACTGTTGCTGGTTTGATGTTCTCTGATTTAGAATACTTTTCAGAGTTGTTGAAGTTCCAGGTGGGTTGAAAGTTTGATCTTTGTGTGTTGTATACTAGATCTAGCGTTTGGATTCTCTGAAGGGTCCTTGGATTCCAATCCACCTTTCATGCTGCCCAGGTAGATGGCCCTTTGATCACAGTGCATATGAATTGGATTACAGCGAGCTGTTTGATGCTGTGGCAAGAGCTAAATTCCTTTGGTGTTTCAAATATGTCTGAAATTGTTTCACTTCTGGTCACACTTTACATTAGCCACTCATTCCTTGCACTTTTGAAAACTGCTTTCATTTCCTTCATAATGGAACTCGGTGCTTGCAATGTGCTTTGTTCAGTTTTCGCTAACAGGGCCCATCATATCATAATTTTGGATTGTCAGATTTTGTAGTGCTAATGCCATCATAGTTCTCATGCTTATATTATGTAATTTCACTTGTTCCAGAATGGCCCATGACGCTTCTTTCTTTTTTCATGACTTATAGTTTTATCCTTTTCCCCTTTGCGCCTGCAGCTTTTTGCAAGAGATTTTGTTCCTAGTGGCTTAGCATGTCTAATGAAGGAACCTGCAGAACCTGAGCTTGTAAAGAATTTTCTGTTGAAGGTTTCTTGCCTGGAAGTTTTAAGGTCCTCTATGACTCTGATCAGGGAAAGGAAACCTTGCTTGTGGATTTTGGTGCCAGTGCAAAACGGAGGAGTGACACCTGTTGATTCAGGATTCCTGTGGATAATTCTTCTTAGGCTCTATGTCAAGCGCACTCGTGACTGTGCCCTATTAGATCGCCCAGAAGTGCAGAAAGGAATGAAGCCGGTGCTTAAACTTGCCCTTTGGATGGTTTTGACACTTTCCTAACACTTTTATGTGCAGATGGGTGCTGCATGATTGACAGGAAGACGATGAGTTTTGTCTTCATTGTTATCCACAATCTTTTCAATTTGATACTGCTGAACCACACTAAATAGTATAGGTCAGATGATCGAGCCATTCGTTTGAGGTCAACGTAAAATGAGGTTTCCCCTCTTATTTCTACTGCTTCTCCCTTTCAGTAAACATGAAATGCAGAGAACTTATCCCTTGAATTTGAAATGGCAGCCCATTCAGCTCGCTTTCTTTTTTACTTCATTGGAGAGCACAACTGTGATTGTAATTATAGATATTCTGAAAGACAACTAGCATCAATGAAGAGGTTCGGATAGGATACACTGGAAGTTGTTCTATTAATCTTGGTTCCCAGATAATTAGGAAAATTCAATAATTTCTCTCGATGGATTGTTATTTTGTAGTTGAACTTCTTTTTGTTTCTAGAACAGGTAGTATAAGGGTATCCAATTGAAATCCAAGCACTTTTCTATTTTGCGCGAAGGTGTGCAAAACAAATGTTAAAACCAGAGCGCGATGGCAAGGAATTTATCGAACAAATTCAGAAGCGCAACACAGCTCTCAGCTACCACATTCAGACATACTGTTGTCTGGATTTCAAGCTGCAGTCAACAAAATTTAATGTCATCCCGTAGTCCTTGGGTGTTTGTTTGATTTCATGTCTTTGCGAGGAGGTTAACTGATGGGCAATGTCAGCCCAGCTTGCATGGATTTTCGGTGGTTCTGAGTTGGGGTGTTGCCATTTTGAGCTCCCTGGTGACTCCTGCACAGGCGACAGCCATTATGGATTTGGTTGAGGAGCAGTGGGAAGACTTGATTGGAGAGATGCCTATGAAGATCACATTTCCAGCACTGGATTTGATCCTAAAAACACAAGATGGAGTTACCACAATGGCGGGTCACGGCCAAGAGAGTGTAACTTTTCCTACTGTCTTATTAGTTTCTATTATTGAGATTCTCTTTGAAAATTATTTTCATATGAAAATATATCATCATAATATTTTTTTGTTATTTTTTTAAAATAATTTTTAACACCAGCATATAACTATCTAAAAACACAAAACAAATTTAATTTAAAATAAAAAACATTTAACATGCTGGTTAAAATGAAACGGTGCGCATCCGGGGAATCGAACCCCGGTCAGTACCGTGGGAGGGTACTATGATACCACTACACTAGATGCGCTTTCTGCTTCTTGTCCTGATCTGGATTTATATAATATAAAACAAGTTATGTGCGCCACAAAATCTTGTTATTTTTTTTAATGTTATATAATTTGAATATGAATTTATATTAATTATTTATACCTTAATTCATAATAAACGTAGTATAAATAGTTTTTTTATAAATCATTTTTTTATTACTTGTGCTTTACTATCGTGGGATTCCAGAGTTTATAAGAAATTAACTTTCAATGAATCTTTTTATGTTAAATTTTTTTCACGTAATATGAATAAATATTAATAATGCAAATATATATATATATATATATATATATATATATATATATATATATATATATATATATGTATGTGTGTGTGTGTGTGTGTGTGTGTGTGTGTGTGTGTGTATCATTTTAATATTTTATATTTCGGTCAAAAAAAATAAAATTTTATGAATCTCTAACAATAAATTTTAAGTTTTTACTTTCAAGTTTAATAAGGATCCTGATAAATTAATAACCAAATATACATTTTCAAAAGTTAATTATTTTTTTTATATTTAAAATGATCGGTTTCCATTTAAATTTTAAGCATTTATGGAGTGTTGATGGTTAAAATTAAATAATGATTAAATATCGATTACAAATGATTTGGGAATTATGTTTTTATGCTGTCATGTAATTTACAAAAAAGAAAAAAGAAAAAGTGATTAAAAAGCAAGAAGAAGATATTAGAGATGGGTAGTTGATGATACGTAAATTAAAAAGAGAGAGAGAGAGAGAGAGAGAGAGAGAGTATTTTTTTGTGATTCTTTTTTTTCATTTCTTTTAAATCCATGTATTTTTTTTACGATTTTATACTTTAATTTATTAAAGATTAAAATTTATAATTTGTTATATTACTTCTATCTCATAAATTATATCATGAGATTGACAAGTTGACTCAATTTTTTTTACTTATATATTTTTTTTAATTTTATTATTTAATATTAGGTTAATTAAGAGTTAAATTTCCTTATTTGTCTATGCCTTTTTCTATAAAATTCTCTAGCTCTCATGACTCGAGTAACGAGTTTGATGGGTTAACCCAATTTATTTGAGTTTTTTTTTTGTTTTATCATTCAACATAGAGTTGATTAGGATTTAAGTTTTGTGGTTTATTTTAGTTTATTTTCTATAAGATTATCTAGGTCTTATAATTTGAGTTACATATTTTACGATTTAATCTATATAGACTCAATCATTTTATTGTGTCCTGATTTTAAATTATTTGTTTTTATTTCATTCTTCAACATTTAATTTATTAAAAATTAGGCTTTATATCATGTTTTTAATTTTTATGGGTTTGTCACAATCTCTAAACCTTAATCGCAAGTTTAACATACTAATCCGAGTTGATTCAAATTATTTTTTATTTACTATAATATTATCCCACTCTCATAACTTAGATCATAAGTATGATAAACTAACTCATGTTTATTTTTTGTTTATTTTTAATTTTATTATGCAACATTAGGTTGATTAAGAATTCAGTTTTATAATTTGTTTTGATTTATTTTATATAAAATTATTATGATCTCATGATTTGACTCACAAATTTGAAATTTTAAATTGGGTTAGCCCATATTCATATGATATGTTTTCATTTTATTTTTTAAAAATAAAATAAAAATATCATCATAATTTTTTGAGATTCAAACTATATTTCTATTAATTTTACAAGTTATTTTTGGATTTATTATGTCAATCAAGTTATATCTAATTTACTTTCATATGATCTAATTTTGTTATAAAAAAACATTAATAATATATGAATATTTTTATATATTAAAAAAATGATAGGGCGGGAGATTTAGTCACCACTAAACACAAATCGAAGTAAAAATATCAACAGCCTTATATAAAAAGCCTCCGAAAGCAAAATAGCCATACCGTTGAATCCACCACAGTTTCTAACAACAATTGCAATTTCATGTCATGTGAGAAGCTCAATCGGGTCGCCAATTGGGAAGGGACCAACGTGGCAGCTGCTTTCTTTGCTTCTCTTGAAAGATGCTCTTGCATCAACCTTAATACTACCGAACTAGAAGAAGATGTAGAAGCCAAGGACCGTCCTCTCATGCTCACCAAGCCCACCTCCCATGATCACCACCTCGATGCCCAGCCCCCCATCACTAGCGATGCCCCTAAGCTCGCCGTCTGATCATCCTGATGATTAACACGATAATTACCCATCTTCATATATAATATAATAATATACCTATAACTCAAGCCGTCGCTGTTCTTTTCTTTTAATTAACTACAATAATTGTAATTGTGTTTAGTGTTTTTAATCAAGCTAGATGCTTCTTTTCTTCGTTAATTATTTTTTGAGATCTCTGTCCAGTGAATCTTAAAAGGTATTATTGATTTCGGTGGAGTTTTTATGATACTCTCTCTGCTAGAAATATTCAATCTTGTTCTATAGTCATTATGGTATACCCTTTGGGTACCAATTCATATGTTTGATTTCGTTTTTAGATGTGGAATTGTAACTTTCCAAGGAATTAAATCCTCGCATCTCCAGCAATTCAGATTGAATAAAAAAGTATAATAATATTTTCGAGACAAAACTTTTGAAAAATATATACTAAAAATATGAAGAACGAAAATATTGTGAACATTTGACTTGAAGGATTCATGGTGTGTTATAGCTCATAAATCTTTTTTTTGTGTGTGGAGATGAGGGATTGAAGTGTGATTTCAATATTTTGATATTGTGAGTTTTATTTTACTTGAATCAATATAAAATACTTAAAGGACCCATGTGGGATTTTATAAAACATTTCCTGACAAGTGTTGGGCTCGGGTAAAGTGTCTGATCCTATTAAAAGATTCGGACATACTGTTTGGACTCAAACAAGGTAGGCTCGAGCATCGTGATCTGAGCTTTTAAGAGTACTAGGGTGTAAATTCACGATCTTTGGTGCTAGGCGGACACCTACCAGAGGTATATTGGACGTACCCCTAATAAACTTCATGACATCATGTATTGGGTGTACATGTGCCCATACAAAGTGCAAAGGTGTACGCCCAGTGCATTGCATGATGCTCATGCAAGGTGCATAGGCTTGAGCTACCACGTTTGAGTGTGGGTGTCAACATGGTTTGAGCGAGGAGTTGCATCTGATTGGTGAATTGTTGAAGGTCTAGGTGGATAAAAATATTCGTGATAACATGTAGATTAGTCATGCTTCTTGACTCAAGTGTATATTGCTTATGTTCAATGGAATGATATAGAAATGTCAAAAACAAGTTTTAGAAATTGATGGGGGTTTTTTTTTTATCAATTTCCCATAGACGGCGCCAATTAATGAATCTAAAAATCTAAGATGATTAGGAACAAGGATGACGTGTTGAATATATGGTTAGTTTCTTAGTTCAAATAATCTAAATCATTCTTTATAATTAACATCTACGGTGACTTGATAAAAGAAATCTATGGAGTTGATAGTTGGCAGTAGATGATAACTAGCAAGCTAGGTGACGGTGGCTAAGATGGTAACAGGTGGTGTTGGAATCATTTTTTCTTTTTAAGACCAGATTATTTCTTGGAATTTATTTTTTGGGAAATCACTTTCCAATTTTTCATGTGTTTGTTTATCTTCTGAAAAGTTATTGAATGGAAAACATTTTCCGGTCAACGGAAAACACTTTCCAGTCAAAGAAGAATTTGGCTTGGTTTTCAGGAAAGTGTTTTCCGAAAAATTTGGGCGGAAAACACTTTCCGGAAGTTGTGAAAAATTTAGAAATGTCATTATTTGCTGATTATATCAAATTTGATCCTCAAACTTTTGATTGCTATATATAATTTGTTTTTAATATTTATTTTTCAATTCTATCTCTTAAAATTTAATTTTTATATTAATTTTTGTTCTTATTTTTATAATTGCTATTTGTTTTTTTCTTATTATTTTTTTATTGAAATTTTTTATCTATCAAATTTGGTCCTCATTTTTTTTATTGTTACTTATTTTATTTGAAATAATTTATGAAATGTTAATTATTATTATTTTAATTTATTCACCTTTTATTTATTTTTTTAAAATTTTTTTAGATTTGATCTCTATTATTTTGATTATTATTTATTTTATTTGAGATAATTTATGAAATTATATTTTTTTTCAATTTCATTTTCATTCAACTTTTTAATTTGTAAGATTTGTTCCTCATTATTTTAATAAACTTGAAAAAAAAATTTAATTTATTAATAAATTATTTTCCAGATCATTTTCCATAACATAAACAAACACTGGAAAGTGTTTTCTAGTTCATTTTCCATAATACTGCCAAATATTAGAATTCATTTTCTAAGAATTCACTTTCCAAGAATTTATTTTCTCTGGAATTCACTTTCAAAAAAAAAAATTCCAGCAAACAAACAGGGCTTAAATATTTTTTAGAAAACTGGACATAGTTCTTGCTCGACCATTGGATCCCTCGTTCATAGAAGCTGTTAATTACTTCTGATCCTCTGAAGGAAAATAGTACTGGTAATTATTCATGAGATCCCACAAATAAAAAAGAAAGAAAGAAAAAGAATCGGATAATATTTGAATTTTGGATCTTCTGCTGATTTGTACAGCTCTCATGTCCCTGTGGTGTTCACAATCATGAGGACAAACCTGCAAGACTGCCTTCTCCTCCTTCCCTCACAATCTTTTAATTTATCCTGAGTTGATTTAACAACTCGGACCCAACAGGCTGTAAAAACCAATGTAATGATTGGAAAGCGAGCTCGGCTCAGTGTCTCAGCCAGCATGATCTGAAATCAACTTTTTTCCGTATAATTAATATTAATGATGTTAGGTTTCCTCTTTCCCCTTTGGATTGTTTTTTATTTTTATTATTATTCGTTTGATTTTTTATTTTTTTTTCTTGACTATTTTTTTAAATTTTTTATTTTTTTTATTAATGATGTTAAGTTTCCTCTTTCCTCTTTGGATTGTTTTTTTTATTCTTATTCTTATTATTTTGATTTTTTTTCTATACCATTTTCTTATTTTTTTTATTTTTAATTTCATCCTTCAATTAAAATTTATGTTTTCTTTTGCTAAAGTTGTTTTTCAATTCCAATTAACCTTCCAATTGAAATTTTATATTTATTTTCTAATTTATTTTTTATTTCAATTTTCACTCTCGTCCTTTTAATTACAATTCTTTTATCTCCTTTAGTGATATTAGTTTTTTTTCTTTCTAGTTTTGACATTTGATTTGTTGGAGACTAAGCTTGATGTTTTTTCTATTTGTAGTACTTACAATCTAAGACCCCGAGTCATGAATTTGAAAAGTTAATGTCATTTAAAATATCTTTTTTTCTCATTTTATTTAATCATTTTACATTAGTTTTTTTTCAAAATAAAAATATTAATTTTTAGATATTATTTCTAATATGATTGGCCTTGAGTAATGTTATATATATAGCGTGGATTTATTCAATAAGTATCATTTATGCATTTATTTTTATCATTTTTATTGATTTAAATAGACAAGTTCATCAAATACAACTAAATAGATGTTTCATTTTGTGTTATTGAATATCTTGATCAATTCATCTCTTAAAATTTCTGATTTTTCTCTAAGTAATTATTGATGACCTTTTATTTATTTTATAAATAGTTATCAATTTATTTACTTAGATGCTTTTATAAACTTTTTAATTTATTGATTTTTTATTGAAAAAAAACTTCAGAATACCCCATATACCTTCTTTTTTTTTTGTCACCCACAGAAGAAAAACAAGTTAAATAATATATATATAGAGAGAGAGAGCGCTTTTTTTCCTTCTAGAAAAAAATCAGGCTTATTTGTTAATTAATAAATGTTTGTCATCCTCCAATTCACATCAATATTACTGTTATTACTTGGCAAATGATGCAATCATCTAGAGATTCTTCACCAGCCCATAATTATTAATCTGCAGTCACAATTAATTATATATCCATATGTACAGAGATATTGGTTATCGTCTCTTTTCAACTTAGATGTTTAAACAAGGGTAGATTTTTTTTTATTAATTAGATATTAGAGTTAATTTATATATTTTGATTAATCCTATAAATTTTAAAATTAACGATCATATAAATTTTTAATAACTATTATATTAATAACCAAATTATTCTAACCTGAAATTAAAAGAAAATCAAATTTTTTGGTCTCAAGTCTTACTGTAAGATAGAATATTCCTCATTGACATTCAGGATATAGACAAGTTCTTTTCCATCAATTATATCTCTGTTTTACTCGTAACTCATCAATCCTAGCCTTAGTTACTTTTCATCTGTTGCCAACTTACTACTAACATAATTAATTTGTAGGGGATGGGGATGCTTCAGCTACCCTCGTAATTTAAATGCAATTTTGTGCAAACTAATTCGACATATGAAAGCTTCTTTATACCGTGTTAGCAGCTGCAATGGCGGTGGGGAAGCTTTAACGCACCCACATCAAGCTTCAAATTTGATGGTACGTAATACTCCATCAAATATATAGCATTTTCCGTGCATATATGGCGCCTCAACACTCAAAAATTCCAAACATTATGCTTTTAATACGAAAAGGCAGTTTCTTCAACATTTACTAGGACGTACAGCTGCACACAGCTATATAGGGTGACGAACATGAAGCAGTGCCTTCCCAAAGAATGTTGTCGAAAGAACCACCTGCTAAACTAAATAGTAGCCCACTTAATCAAGTGATTTGATTTTGTTAAGATGTGGTCATTTATTTCCTAATATAGAAATTATATAAAGTAGAGTAAAGCAGAGTTAGTTTTTGCTAAATCAGTCTTGTAATAAGCCTATAAGAACAGTCTCAACTTGTAAGGAAAAAATTACACTGAATATACAGATTAATCATCGTAACATGGTATTAGAGCAGATCTGAAACTATTTTTGAATTGTATTCGAATTTTTCTCGTAAGGCTACAGTAGCCGGAACACTGTTCATTGAACAGCCACTGTTCAGATCGAAGTTACTCCAGTAACAGTTTTTTCATTAAACTATTACTGTTCAAATCGAACATCTTTCGTGTTCATCGTTCAAACAAATCCCAGAAACCCTAGATCCACAAACCCAGAAAACCAAATCAAAATTTCTTTCATATTCATCATTCGAACAAACCCCAGAAGAAACCCTACACCCAAACACAGAACCCACTCAAAAAGAATCAAACCTACAGAGAAAAAATGGAAGTTACCCCTAGCAGTATCACACCCACACTTACCTCCAACCCATCACCTCCAGTAGTTGTTCCTCAAGACAACTCAGCCTTCCCGACGAGTATTATCCTGAATGAAACAAATTATGTACTATGGTCACAACTCATGGAAATGAGAATCGGAGCTCGAAATAAAGTGGGATACCTCACCGGAGACACGGCCAGACCCGAACCAGGCGACCCAAGGCTGGAATCATGGGTCGCTGAGAACCACCGAGTCAAGAGTTGGCTCATTGACTCTATGACCCTAGTGTTGATGCAGCGATTCATTCGCCTACCCACAGCAAAAAAACATCTGGGAGGCTGCCGCCCAAACATTCTATGACGGCGGCGACGAGACTTGTATCTTTGAACTGAATCAAAGATCATTCACCACACGGCAAAATGGTTGTCCCTTGTCCACATACTACACGGAGTTGGTCGCCATTTTTCAAGACATCGATGGCAGAAGTGCATCCCAAGCTCAGACGGTGGACGGCGTTCTTCATCTTCACTCGGCCATGGCAAGGCTCCGAGTTCATATTTTCTTGAGTGGCCTTGACTCGTCCTTCGAACAGATCAGAGGGGAGATCTTGAGAAAGGAACCTAAACTAGATCTCGAAGGTGCATACACCGCCGTTCGCCGAGAGTACTCCCAAAAACAGGTCATGGAAGGCACGCACGGTGGAGGCCCTCCGATGATGCCTGAACATGCCATGCTGATGGCTGGGTATCACCAACAAGGGGAGTAGGGAAGAAGGAAGAATTATGGGGCGGCCGCTTGGGAAAAAGAAAGGGGCGAAAATGGATTAGGGCAACGTTTATATAGGGCTGCCCGAGATGCTGACCGAAACAGTGGAACTGACCGAATGGGGGTTAATAGAAAATACAAAAATACGAGTGGATTGATGTGTTCTCATTGCAGGGAAGTAGGGCACTCGAAACAAAGGTGTTATGAAATTGTTGGCTACCCGGAATGGTGGGATTTTTCGAAAAAAACCCAGGAAAAATATCAGAAAACCTCTGGCACATCTGACGAAAGTAGATCAGTTACTGCCTACAGCAAATGTGGCTCATCCAGGTATCATCGAAAAAAATTTTGCACACTCTGTTATTACTAAGAATAGTGGTTGGATTATTGATACAGGTGCATCTAATCATATGACTAGTAATTTCGATAATCTAATCTGCCATAAACCCTCTTCACGTATAGCTATACGCACTGCTAACGGTAGTACCTCCCCTGTTACGGGGGAAGGATCTCTCATTTTAAATCACTCTATAACACTAGATACTGTTCTTATTGTTCCATCTCTTATGTATAATCTCTTGTCGGTTAGTCAAATTACGACTACTCTTGAGTGCACGGTAACGTTTTGGCCTCTATTTTGTGTTTTTCAAGACATTCTAACCTGGAAGATTCTTGGTTATGGTGTTACACGAAAAAATCTGTATTATCTGGAATTAACAAAACAAGGGGGGTCAAAACTGGGTCATGCACATCAGACCAGAAGTATGGATCCGGATCAAGCTCATGCTCTCGTATGGTTGTGGCATCGACGACTTGGACATCTATCATTTGGTTACCTTAAGAAGTTACAACCGCATTTATTTTCAAGTTTAAGTATTTCAGATTTTCAGTGTAACATTTGTGAACTGGCAAAAAGCCATCGTATTTCCTATTTACCTAGTTTGAATAAAAGTGTAGAACCATTTGCCGTAATTCATTCTGATGTTTGGGGTCCCGTAAAGGTCTCATCTTTTTCTCATGCACGGTATTTTGTTACATTTATTGATGAATATACTCGGATGACCTGGATCTCTCTTCTCCGAAATAAAAGTGAAGTCAATACAGTTTTTCAGGAATTTCAAAAAATGGTGTTGACCCAATACCAACGACACATTCGTACACTCCAATCCGATAATGGTACGGAATTTATGGATCACATACTCGGTAATTTTTTACGGCATCATGGAATCCGGCATCAGACATCTTGCACATATACTCCACAGCATAATGGTTTAGCTGAAAGGAAGAACAAACAAATTATGGAAATTGTTCGCGCTTCGCTATTTGGCATGAATCTGCCAAAGTACTATTAGGGTGAGGCAGTCAAATCCGCTGTTTATTTAATGAATTGAACACCATCAAGTGCAATTGGTTTTCAATCTCCTCAACAGAAAATTGAATCTCTTCTCTCGGTTCCTCACTTACCTAATTTGGAACCACGAGTATTTACTTGTACGGTATTTGTCCACATCCCTAAAGTTCTGCAAAGCAAACTGGATCCATGTGCCAACCGGTGCGTGTTTGTAGGTTACTCGGAGTTTCAGAAAGGATATCGGTATTATGATCCTCACCATCATAAGCTGCATGTAACCTTGGATGCATCATTTCGCGAATCTGAACCTTATTATTCAGGGGGAGTTCCCAGGTCTTCTCTTCAGGGGGAGAGTAACAATGAAGAGAATGAAGATATATTCGAATTAGAGGAAATGAGACCAAGCTGTAATGATGACCTGGAATCTGGCATAGACTGAAATGATCTCAATAACGACCCCCCTATGTCTCTGAAATTACCAACGCCTACACCATTAACCGAAGAATCAACCGAGAATGTCTCTCCGCAACCCACTCAGGTAACCCTAAATCCTATTCTTAATGAGATAAATGAAATTCCTGTCTTAGAAGATAATATGACTAATAGATATCCACAAAGACCAAACCGGGGAATACCCAAGAAACAGTATGAACCTGATCCGAAAAACAAAACTAAATATCCCATTAGTAACTATACCTTTACCCATAGATTATCGGAATTATATGCATTTACTGTAAATCAATTATCCAATGTGTCTATTCCTAGTAATATACAGGATGCATTAACAGACCCAAAGTGAACCAAGGCAATGAATGAAGAAATGGAGGCACTGCAGAAGAATAACACTTGGGAGCTATGTCAATTACCAAAAGAAAAGAAGACGGTTGGGTGTAAATGGGTGTTCACAGTGAAGTTAGAAGTAGATGGGAGCATTGATAGATACAAAGCAAGATTAGTTGCAAAGGGATATACGCAGAGTATGGAGTGGATTACTAAGAAACTTTTGCCCCAGTTGCAAAAATGAACACCATTTGGATTCTCATATCTATAGCAGTTAATCGAGACTGGGCCCTGCAACAATTTGATGTCAAGAATGCCTTTCTAAATGGTGATCTTGAAGAAGAAGTGTATATGGAATTGCCACCTGGAGTGAAAACCAGGTCCTCATGTGAAACTAAAGTATGCAAATTAAAAAAGGCATTATATGGTCTAAAACAATCACCTCGGGCATGGTTCAGAAGATTCTCATCCACGATGAAGGAGTTTGGCTATAAGCAGAGTAATTCAGATCATACTTTGTTTATAAAACACAAAGGAGGGAAGATAACGGCTCTAATAGTATATGTGGATGATATGGTCTTAACAGGGGATGATCCAAAAGAGAGAAAGGCATTGCAACAGTTTCTGGCATCGAAATTCGAAATGAAAGATCTAGGACAACTGAAGTACTTCTTAGGAATTGAGGTTTCGAGGTCAAAAACGGGGATATGTCTTTCTCAGCGAAAATATGTGTTAGATTTATTGGCAGAAACTGGAATGCTTGCATGCAAACCGGTAGATACACCTATGGAAATGAATCACAAATTGGGACAGGCAGAAAATCAGACACCGGCAGACAAAGGATGTTATCAACGGTTGGTGGGAAAACTAATATACTTATCACATACTCGGCCAGACATCACCTATGCAGTAAGTGTGGTAAGCCAGTTCATGCATTCACCAGGAGAAGAACATATGGAAGCAGTATACCGAATCTTGAGATACTTGAAAAGTGCACCGGGAAGAGGACTTCTATTTTCAAAAATGGAGGACAAAAATATTAAAGGGTATACAGACTCAGATTGGGCAGGAAATCAGATTGATAGGAGATCAATGTCAGGATATTTTACATTCGTAGAAGGTAACCTTGTCACTTGGAGAAGTAAGAAACAGAAAGTGGTTGCAAGGTCAAGTGCAGAAGCAGAATACCGAGGTATGGCTCATGGTGTGTGTGAATTACTATGGGTTAAACAGGTATTGCAAGACTTGGAAATTGACTGTGGAACACCTATGGATCTACACTGTGACAATAAGGCAGCTATTGAAATTGCTCATAATCTAGTTCAACATGATCGTACCAAACACGTTGAAGTCGACAAACACTTCATTAAAGAAAATCTTGATCGGAAAATTATACAACTTCCTTTTGTTCAATCTGAAGATCAGCTAGCCGATATTCTCACAAAGGCAGTTTCCGGAAGGGCGTTTTACGACGCAATCGACAAGTTGGGAATGATAAATATATACGCTCCAACTTGAGGGGGAGTGTTAAGATGTGGTCATTTATTTCCTAATATAGAAATTATATAAAGTAGAGTAAAGCAGAGTTAGTTTTTGCTAAATCAGTCTTGTAATAAGCCTATAAGAACAGTCTCAACTTGTAAGGGAAAAATTACACTGAATATACAGATTAATCATCGTAACAAATTTATTTATTTTTTGATAGATTGTAAATTATTTTTAATGAGACATTTGCATTTTGCACGAAAAGAGAGCTTGTTATTATTAATTAACTCCCTAATTATAATAATAACGTTTTTGCAAGTGAATAGAATGTTAGCTAGGGATCCTTACATCGACGGGCTTTTCAAATTTTAATGGCTTAATATATATAAGATTAGGTGCAAGTAATTAAATATTAAAAATACGGCCTTTAAATTTATTTTGTGAACCGGCCATGCTCGCCAATATTGATTCCAGTGCCGATAAGAAAAATGATAAAAAAAAAAAAAAGGTTCTCAAAATCAGATTCTCCATGCAACGGTTGAAAATTTCGTCAAGGTTAGTTATGCTGTAGTGTCCGGATTTATTAAAAAAGTAGACGGGTCAACTCTTTAAGATTTTAAGTTTTTTTCCCGAGCTTCTACCCTCGTCAATGGAGTGGTATACGAGTGTGGAATCCTATCCTAACCCTAATTTAATTATGAAAGAAAGGAGTGGTAGTTATAATTTTACGTGGAAAGGCGGGCATTAACTTGTTCATGCAACGACATCCTTGCATGCATTATAAAACAAACAAATTAAATATATGATTCTTGCATGCATTATGGGAGAGATCATCTAGTTTGGCAATTCATAAAGAACAAAAAGGTCTATATAAGTTAATTAGTTATGGTTATATATATATATATATATATATATATATATATATAGAGAGAGAGAGAGAGAGAGAACTGGTTTGTCAGAAATAGAGCTACAAACAAGTTAGTTGGGGTGTGGCTTAATCTCTTTCGTTCCAGTTGACTTTCTTAGGCTGATTAACTGCTCCTTATATTTAAATTAATCTTCGTACATAGCTGTGCTGTTGCACGAGGAACTTTAGCAATTGAAAAGGAGGAAGAAGGAGCTGGAAAGAAAGCCTTGGAGTTTGAGACGAGGGGGAATCAGATCGATGCATGCTTACGGGTTCGAAGTCAGAATCAAGTCCTGACACAACATAACACCAGCAGCACTCCTGATTCCTGAGGCGTGAATTAATTTGAAGTTACAAAATCATACCAAGGAACACAATGATCAAGTGGCTCAATTTTGGTCGACAAATTTAATTTTTTTTTTTTTTTTAACTTCTCTTTTTCTATGTTTGGAAACCTCCGCTGGCAATTTTGTAAAGCTCTACACTTGTTATGTCTTCTACTAATTTGTTCTAATCAAATAAAAGACTACAAAGGGAACATAAAGGATTATTCGTACACTAATCACGTGAAGTTTTTCTCCCTTTAAAGCCATTGATCTGTTCACGCCTGTTCATCAGTATCTTTTAGTTTTACCCATGAAGGGCAAATTAATGGCTTTATTAATGTACTATGATGTGTGTTTTAAGGTCTTAGCTCACGAGGCAGTGAGAATACGAGAAAAATACTTCTGATGTGATTTGTGATGTGAATACGTACATGCATCAAATTAAGGATAGATAATTTGTTTAAAACTCGTTTGATATTAGTAATCAAACAGTTAAAATAAAATAAATTAATGTATGATTAGTGGGTCAAAACCAGACCGGTAAATCACTGCGTACTTCATTATATCAATAATTAATTCTTCTGTGTCAATTACCAAAGGAAATCTTCCCCAATTAGACTTGCATTATCCATAGCAAATATATCATGAGTGCATGGGGTAAATGGGAGGGGGTTGTTTTATTATTATTTCTTATCAGATGTCGTCGTCTCAAAAACCATAATTTGTCCTACTTTATGGTCCAAAAAGATTGAAAAGGGGATATGTAGTTAATTGTAAATGGCGACGTTTTGTTTGTAGCAGCTGGCCAAGTTAATCAATAAAAAGGGTTGCACATTTTAAAAGCTTTACCCTTTAAGAAGAAGGAGTGAAAAGAAAGATCGATTAAAGCAGTTGTAGACATACATAGATTTTGGCTTTGGAAGTTCATGCTATAGTGCTCCCATGGAGGGTCCATGGGGATTGGGAAGGCGTGCACCAACTATGCTTATGATTTGAGTACAAGAGATGTCTTTGAAAAACACAACAAGCAAGCCCTACCCTTACTCGCTTTTTGCTTTTTGCTGTCTTTTAGTGATAGAAGGTTGGATTCTTGAACATATATATATATATATATATATATATATATATATATTGATAGAAGGTTGGATTCTTGAACATATATATATATATATATATATATATATAAAAAGAGTAAAACGAGGCTAGAATTCCATCTTTTGGATTGTTTTATCTTTCTGCCTTTTTCTAGCTTTATTTGGCCTCCCATCTCTCTCGAAATCACACACATTTCACTATAAACATGGATGGGAATATATTTACATTCTATCTTATGATAAGAAGCGTATTGCGAGTACGTACTCTCGTCTACCTACGTGCTGTCTTATTTGCAAATGTAAGGTCGAGAAACAAGGCATAATGAATGACAATAACAAGAAGTACATAACTAAATGGTTAGAAAAAATCAATACCAGTTGAAGCCTTTGCATGTTCCGGTTGTATGTAACAGTCAACTAAAGATGCTTTCATGGCAAATACATAATACCATAAACTATCACTAGCGTAGCTGCTGTCGTGGATCTAGACGGTGTTTGGAAGCAGGTGTGCTATTTTCTGAGTCAAATGACATGATTTCGTCACTGAAAAATTGCTAAATCAAGAGGAACACATAAATCTCTCCTTTACAAGCGAGAGAGAGAGAGAGAGAGAGAGATACTGAATGCTAAACCCTTCCCTACATTGGGTCACATTGAATAATCACGCCCCCAACACCTTATTATCACGAATCCATGTTAGAGGAATCATGAAAGCTGACAAACATAATAAAACCAGACAAGCCCCCTTTTTTTTCTTCTTTTTTTTTCTCTCCCATGCTTTAAAAATTAATATATTTTATCTCTATTAAAATGCATCCTTTCCACCCTTCTAGTCTCCCACTTCAAGTTCATCATTCACCCTCTCCGTCTCTCTCTCTCTCTCTCTCTCATCTCTCTCAACATGGCCAACCTAGTAATTTCATTAATGCTATGGTTATGCTTAATATCCTATGCTTACATTGCTATTCACGCTGCTCCGGAGTGGCCTCGAGGGAGATCGACCAGGTTTTATGATTTCAAGGTCTCTCCATTACTCTATCCATGTATTTATACGTGCATGACAATTCCACACTTTCTACTTCGATATGTTTCCATATATTCACACATCATGCCCCATTCCTTTTCTCTTCTGTTCTTTTGGTTATGATAAACAGATTCAAACGATGACAGTCAATAAACTGTGCAACTCTAAGCAAATCGTGACGGTCAACAATATGTTTCCCGGACCAGTTGCTTATGCCCAGGAAGGCGATAGATTGATCGTCAAAGTTACTAACGAGTCACCTTACAACGCCACTATCCACTGGTAATATCTATGCTTACTCCATAATGCACGTAATAATCGATCTAATTAATTATACTGGACAGACTTTATTAATCACCGGTCATTGTTTAATTGTTTTGTAAAAACTGGCTATGTTAAAGGCATGGGGTCAGGCAGATACTATCATGCTGGTTCGACGGGCCTTCCTATATCACCCAGTGTCCGATTCAAGCTGGTCAGAGTTTCACATATGAGTTCACAATGGTGAGGCAAAAGGGCACCTTCTTTTGGCATGCCCATGTTTCTTGGCTCAGGGCCACAGTTTATGGTGCACTGGTCGTATATCCAAAGCCTGGGGTCCCATACCCATTTAAGTATCCATACGAAGAGCATATTGTAATTCTAGGTATATCGTTAGCCTCTAACCATCACTGTATAATTGCTAGCTAAAAAATGGAACTGGTTTCTTTATCATGCAAAGAGCAGTACTACTAATCAATGGTTTACAGTTTCTATTATACATTTTCTCTCAATTGATTATTTAAATATTTTTCTATCATTGCTTGGATTTGTGGCAGGGGAATACTGGCTCCAGGATATTGTACAGCTTGAGCGCCAAGTCTTAGCAAGCGGGGGAGGTCCTCCACCAGCAAGTGCTTACACCATCAATGGTCATCCTGGCCCTAACTACAATTGCTCTGCTAATGGTAATCAGTTATAGATTTAAAAGTTTGAGTTTCGTATCAAAAGGGTTGGTTAAAAGTAGCCTGGAAAAAAATAAATAAGAAACGACCCAACTAATAGGAAAAACCCCTTAATTTTCCCTGGAGCTAATAGTGAAGCTGTAAGACAATTTAGCTTCAACCATATAATATTACTTGGGACGACAAGTTTATTCAGTGAGTTGTAAGCAATCAAATTTCTAATACATTCGTCAGCAAGAAATGACTCCAAGAATTAAATTAAATTTTGCAACATTCAAGCACGCAGAAAAATATTAAATTCATGTTGATGAGAACAAATGAATATCGAACACATCGATTCTTTTTTAAAAAATTTAACTAGCTCAGCTACTCACTGTGTCATTGCTATATCACAGTAAATTCTTCTTTTCAATCTGTTACGTAGTATCTATAAAGTCATAATACATTTCAGATGTGTACAAGATCGATGTGGCCCCTGGGAAGACCTACTTGTTAAGGCTGATTAACGCAGGCTTAAACATGGAGAACTTCTTTGCTATTGCTAATCACAAATTAACGATAGTAGAAGCCGATGCCGAATACACAGAACCATTCACCACAGACCGTGTGATGCTCGGACCAGGCCAGACTATGAACGTCCTGGTTACCGCCGATCAGACAATTGGAAAGTACTCGATGGCCATGGGACCTTACATGTCAGCTCAAAACGTTCCATTCCAGAATATATCAGCAATTGCATACTTCCAGTACGTGGGTGCATTGCCTAACAGCTTATCTTTACCAGCTAGATTACCTAGCTTTAACGACAATTTGGCTGTTAAAACAGTCATGGATGGCCTGAGAGGCCTGAACACTTCCAATGTTCCAAAAGAGATTGATACTAACCTCTTTCTTACCATTGGAATGAACGTTAACAAGTGTAGGTCCAAGACACCACAGCAGAACTGTCAAGGCCTAAACAATGGGACTATGGCAGCTTCTATGAACAATATCAGTTTCATCAAGCCAACAGTTTCAGTTTTGGAGGCTTATTATAAAGGAATTGAAGGGTATTTCACTGATAACTTCCCTGGGGCACCCTTCAGATTCTACGACTTTGTCAATGGGGCACCTAACAACGCTCCTAACGACACCAACTCGATGAATGGGACTAGGGTCAAGGTCCTTGAATACGGAACCCGGGTACAACTGATCTTGCAGGACACTGGGACGGTAACGACTGAAAATCACCCTATTCATCTTCACGGCTATAGCTTCTACGTTGTGGGTTATGGCGCAGGAAACTATAACCCGCAGACAGCAAGTCTAAATTTAGTTGATCCACCATACATGAACACAATTGGAGTTCCAGTGGGTGGATGGGCCGCCATTCGATTTGTTGCTGACAATCCTGGTAAGACACTTGTGACGAAACATGTCACTTAAATGAAAAAAATAAATATTATCAAGTCCATTACTACTATTTTTTTAAAAAAGAAAAAAATTTCTACCTAACCGACCTACTTGATTTTATTATAGGTGTTTGGTTTATGCATTGTCACTTTGATATCCACCAATCATGGGGGTTAGGCACGGTTTTTATAGTAAAGAATGGGAAAGGGCACCTCGAGACCCTCCCTCATCCTCCAGCAGATCTGCCCCGCTGCTAGGGCCGTCGGATTTCCCAACAAATGGCACGATGAAGATGGATGGATGTGACCTTTTGAACCACGGATTATTTTTCAGCAAGTGTAATACGCGTGGTCAAGTTAGAACAGACCGATAAACTTAATCATTTCCTTTCGCAATTGTATTTCTACTAGTATTTGGTAGTGATAAACCTCCTTCAGCCTATTTTTTTTTATGTTATTTCATTAAAAGAAAAAAAAAATACGCTAAGCAAACCAGAGGTTCATACAGCTCTCTATAATGTTTTTGACTAACCAGAAGGGTTAAAGGAGAACAAACTAAATAATATACTAATATATTATGCAGTCAACTATGTAATTACAAAACCACCACACCTAATTCCCAATTCAAACTGTGGCAGACTCACGTGATGTCACGCAAAATCCAATCCAGTTACATCAAGAATCCAAGATGGTGGTAAAATTGATGAGACAGCATCCTCAAGTTGGGGCAAGAAAACACAAAGGGATTTGAAGGAGGAAAAGAACCCTTCATGCTTGCAGATGAGATACTATGACAGGATGCATTAACCTAATGAATTCACATAAATAAGCAACTAAGACACTGGCCCATCACAAATGATTAATGCAGATTGACAAGTCTATACAACATCCCCAAACGAAACTTGACTCTTTCAGGCTGATTCTTAGCTAGTATTATGGTGACGATTATGATTAGGACTAGAGCAGCAGTTGCACATGATAGAGAATCAAAACTGTAACATACATCCATAGAGCAAGATGACCACCTTGCCTGAGCAAGTCAAAAACTAATGGAATGGGGTCCTGAACCTTTATTGAAAGGCGATAGCACCCTCATGTGCTGTGATCCATGGTGTGTGGATATTGGATAGCAGGGAGATCAAGGAATACAAATAATAAATAAGATTGTACCTTGACTTGATGAACTTTCAGTTAGTCACTTAGTTGCATCCATTTGAACCAAATTTGACATTGTTACGTCCTACAGTATCATAAAACAGCTTCATCATTTTAACATGGTTTTGAAAGCATACAAGACACAAGATGCCACAGGAGATTTTAAGCTAAATTAAGCTAGAGAAAAAAAACATGCATGAAATGATTGCATACTTTCATGGCTCTCCAAATTCCTAAATTTGCAAGTGTTGAAATATGAAACAAAAAACACAACTCAGTTGTACTACTATATATATACATAAACTAATCATTGGTACCTACTCCAGATAGAACAATCAATACTCGAGTGTAGTACAATAAACTTTGAAGTACAATAAATATGGAATAAAAGTACCAAAAAATGGTGAGAATATTTCAACCAGTTTGCTGAGCAACTGAAAAAATCTTCATAGAAATCGAAACTTCCATTGAATATTGACAATGGGAAAGTGCCAAGGAAACACATTTTTTTCTTTTTTAATATCCAGGAAAGGTGTGAGCGGGAGCTCGAACTCGGGACCTCTCGAACACTGTCTAACAGTTGGAAAAGGAAACTATAAAATAACAGGTCAAAGCTAGAAAACATATTTTTCAGCTAACAGTTGACAAGATCTTTATTGCAGAAAACATAAATACAACCAGGAATCATTTCCAGGTCTGGTAAAACCACCTCTCATGCCCAGATAAACTTCAGGTAGTTGAAACTCAACTACGGGGACTATATAGTTGAAGTGCAACACTGAGAATACAAAAGCATAGTCCCATTTTGTCCTGAACAACAGGGAAGCCCTAAAGCCTCTTACTCAAATGTGTATTGCACAATCCCAATAGAGGAGAATTTAAGTTTCCTCTTTAAGATTGTTCCAATAGGCTGTCCTACATTCTCCTGGTATCTTTGAGCCAAAGGAATGGGATGTACATTTAGGCAAGATGCTTCCCATGGGAAGCTGGCAAACATCACATGATTTGTATCAGAGATTCACATTCAAGTGGTCACTAAAACTCTAGTATAGATAAAAGGTTATGTTCTAATAACAATTTCAAATCCAAGGGCCTGATCAGGGTTTTTTCATATTAAGATGACATTGAAGATTTTTCTAGCTAATACATCTTGGTCCTTTTATTGAAGGCAAAACAAATAATTATATAAAACTCATCCAAGCAAACATCAGTGGGTTCTTCTTTATTCTCTGCTGCATACACAATTAATGGTTTCAGAATACCAAATCTTTCTGTATGTAAATTTACGGATTGATCATCTCTGAATTCCAACACATTTCTCCATTGGCACATCGTGACAAGGTGGACACTGTTCTCTGGTTACTCTTCAAATTCAAGTAATCAACCTGTGAATTGGACGGATTTTACAAAGACTAAAAGAAAATATAAAAATGTCATCAATTAATTCGATATTGCACAAAGTTGAACCTGATCTGGATCTAAAACCAGTAGACAAAATGTGGCAACTGGGCCCGAAGAGGGGTCAAGAAAGAACTTGTTCAGAGATTGATCACTTAAACAAGGAAGACCAGGATTAGGTCCCAAGTACTGCAGCCTCGATTTCAAAGAACTAGCAAACCATGATTTCTCTCTTTTCTGCATGATTAATTTAAAGAAATGAGCAAACTCTAGGCAGCTCCAGGTGAATGAAAGCCTGAGCAATGGAAAAATCAATAGCATAACACATTAGAAGTCTATTGAATTAACAAAAGCCTTATTTCAGCATACAACTACAAGCACCATTCCTTACAAAAATTGGTTTTGCCATTTCTAAAAAGATAAGTCTTGTGGATATCATGTGGTTTTCAACTAATTCTACAATGACACTGATTTTACGATGAAGATAACCGGATGATACTGCTCTTCTATGATTCATAGGCTGCCTGTTGTGATGAAACTGAAGCACCACTTTAATGAAGATAATCTTGTGTTTTCATTTTAGATTGATAGTAAAGTAATGCCATGAAATTGACAAATATTCTTTTTTTTCTTTGTTGGAAGGGTGATGTTACAACTTGCAGATAACGAGGTAAATGGAGCTGGGAACCCCTCCCTTTTTACTTTCACAACAACCCATGGGCAGGATTCAGCCCCAAATTTATGGTTCAAGCATGCAGAGTCTTCAGTTGAAGGCATAAAGAACTAACAAGATAAGAAACATGGGAGATTCAAATCCAAAGCAATCTTTTCATGACTGTCACAATTTGACAGGGTTGTTTACTTCAGTGATGTCATCTTACACGTAATAATTAAGACCAACCACATCAAAAAATGGTTCCCCCCTATGTTTAAACTCTTCTTAGTGTCGGTACCATCTGATATATAGTTATATACCCTCCCGTGCTAGCATCCCCTCTTAGATAGATGCCATTAAAGCAACTCCAATGAGAGAGTTAAGAGAAAAGCTAAAGGGAAAAGACTAAAAAAATTAGCATTTTTTTCTTTATTTCATAGCTCCAAGAAGAGAGCTATATTGAAGAGCTAAAATAACATTTCTAAGTTGAAGATCTATTCCTATATATTTGATCAAAAGAGCCAAAAAAATTGTTTAATATATTTTTATGAAAAAAAGTTTTTTTGATTGTACACTTGTATTAGTTATTTATTATTAATAAATAGTTATATCAATATTACACGTATTAAAATAGAATTGGCTTCTCTAAATAACTTTTTTCCATTGGAGTGCAGATATAAAATATGTTATATTTATACTATTTAAAAAGCCATATTATTAATTTGGCTTCTCTAAATAACATTTTCCCTTGGAGATGCTCTTACTCACTACCCTATTTGTATCTTTTAAACGTATTCTCCCTCATGCATTGCACACAATAAAAATGCTAATAAGATTGTAATTTTCATTAAAGCATAAAACAATACGGAATGTATCACAAGCCTCGACTTAACATTCAGCATCAGAAGTCCTTTTCTAATACCCAAGAATGGTGCATTACCATTTGACATCTACACTTAATATCAACTATATGTTTGGTAAGACATCTTGTAAGAAAATATGATGTAAATGTAATGGACAGAGGAATGGAACCTGAAGCTTTTCCGGATCAGGATTGGACCCATCTATAACATCAACTCTTCCATTGATCCGGAATTGCTCCCAAGAGTCAGTAAAATACCAGCATATCTACAGCAAGTCGTGTTACGTCGAAGTAACATATTTTAATATAAAAAAATGAAGAACAGCAAATTCTGAAATACAGAAGAGTTATATATTTATCATTACCTCGGCAAATGGGCAATGCTTAAGTTCTTCAATCTGCATATTCAAGTTTTTATCGATAAAAAAATAGCTCAGGAATTCATGTTTTCTCAATGATGAAACAGAGGGTTATTCTTATCCAAATTAAAAAAAAAAAAAAAAAAGCGAGGAAACAAGAAAACCTTGCGTGTACGGCAATCTGTGTTGATTTGAATTCTATCGCTATTTTCTTCAAATCCTCTGTAAGAACAGAAACCAGCAGCAAACAAACAGGCAGGCAGACAGACACCTTCTTAAGAATTAGTAGAAACAAACCTCCTTGATATAAAAAAAAGAATTAGGATGACCTGAAAACGACAGAGCGATTGGATGGTCTGCCATTACATCCAATTGTTGCCTGAAAGAGACAGTAACATGATTAATAACTAATCAGTGCAGAAATTAAGAGCAGAGAGAGAGAGAGAGAGAGAGAGAGAGAGAGAGAGTTGCATACAAATTGAAAGTAAGTAGAGTGCTTGAGGTGAGAGTTTGACTCTAATGCGCTTAGAAGAAGAAGCTTCCATGGAGTTGCTGCTCCCATTTCACGCACCCTTCACTCCCCCTCCTCTTTGCTTCTTCTGCTTCCCCGTCCTTGCTCTCTGGAAATCTATAAATAGTAGTCTTTTGAGGCTTTCTTTGTTTTTTTCTTTTGAGCAGTTTGGGCTCGCTTTGCTGAGTGATGGTATTTTGTTCTATTACCCGCCCAAAATAGACGATTAACATCAGATATGTTTTGGGCCAAACGTTTTAGCAGATTTTTATTTTAGTGGATTCAACTGCGGTGTTTCAGAGGACCACGGCCTGGAAAAGATTTCATGCAGTAACAGGTTTGCTAAAACAAAAATTGCCCCTCTGTCTCTCTTTTTCGTAAAAATATAGGGCCCTGGCCCAAACAAAGAAGCAGTTTACAAGGAATATTGATTAACTAGCCAATGCCTTCGCGACTCATTGTAAGTGGCATAATATTTTTTAAAATATAAAAAAATATTAATTTTATGAGATTTTTTTATAATATAAATTTAGACAAAATAATGAATCTATGCAAAATTCATGTGAAGTGCAAGTTTTCTATAAAATATATAAATTTTAAATCGATATAAAGTTATTTCTTTAGTAGGTTTTCAATGAAATAACCAGTATAAAATTATCATCATCATTAAAAAATCAAGAAGATTCAAATATCTGAATTATTGAATTCATTGTATTAAGATTAGTTCATTTTATAATTCAATTTAAATTCAACAAAAAAATATATATAAATTGTGAAAACACTTGAAATAATCAAATAAAAAAATAAATAGTTAATTTTATATCCACAAAAAAAAACATAAATTGAAAATTCATCCCTATATTACCATAGTTATCATTACTATAACAATTAAAATTATTATCAGCATTATTATCTAAACAATTGAAATTATTAAATTACCTAGAAAAATAAAATAAAAAAGAAAAATATTTTTATAAAAAAATAATCACTAAAATTATTATAATTATGGTGCAAACAATAAAATCATAAAATCATTTTACCCGAAAAATAGATAAAAAAAAAAAAGGGAGAAGTATTAATTTTAAAATGATCACCAACATAAATTAAAATTTCAGGACTGAACCGAATAAAATAAATCCCCAATAAAAAAAATAAAATGATAAAAAAAAAATTTAAAAAAAAACTGATAGCATAGATGCATAAAAACGGATAAAAAATAAATACTGTCCAAGAATAACAGAAAAAACCAAAAAAAAAAATATCAAATAAAAAATTCAAAGAATAAGGACCAAAATAAAAAAAATATATATAATTAATTATAATCAAATAAAAAAATTAAAATAAATAAAAACCTCGAGACCAACGCAGATAAAGATATTTAAAAAAAAAATACAATGTCATTTTGTAAAAAAAAAAAAAGAATAAATATTAAAATGAAAAGTAGCATATATGACTAATTTCAATTGGAGGACATGATCAAAACAAATTAAAACAAACTATATAATTAATTCCAATTGAAAAACAAAATTGAAATAAATAAAACCTTAGGACCAAAATAAATAAAGATATTTAAAAAAAAAAATGTTGTGTAATGTTTTTTTTAAAAATTAAAAGAATAAGGACTGAAATGAAAAATAAAATATATGACAAATTTTATTGAAGGATCTAATTAGAAGCAATTAAAATATGCATACCAAAATAATTAAAGAAACCAAAAGCAAGAAAAAAAAAACTAAATTGAAGCCCAACATATATAATTAGTTTCAATTGAAGGGCACAGTTACTACAAATCAAAATTTACATTGAAAAAAGTAGCAATAAAAGCGAAATCAAAAGACTAAAGACTAAAATAAAACATGCACAAATCATAAGGACCAAAGTGTGTTTCCAAGCGGTAGGATAGAGAAAAGAGAAAAATTGATACTTGTGCACTAAAGCTTCCTCGACCACTCTAACTAAACACGCACTGCATCGGGAGGCAGGGGACATATCGACACGCCATGAGACACGTGCGGATGCTGGTTTTTCACCGCTTGAATGAGTAGCATGTGCCGCCTAACTGACGCGCGATCATGAAACACTGCGGGCGCCTTCATACGACACGCCTGTAGTGTTTCCAAAAAGAAATAATAAAATAATAACAAATTACTTATACACCCCTATATCCTATGATAACCACGAAAATACCTTAACACCCCCGTATTAGAGGCTTTTGCTTTGTCATTTTCTATGGCTAATTTAGTAGTTTTATTGTGCATAAATTTAAGAAAAATAGAAAATACCCCACTATTCCGCGTCCTTTAGCCAGCATCCAAGAGTAAAATAATGTTTTTATTATACAAAAAAATTCAAAAATATCATTCATGTTCTTGAAAATGTCTAAACTACCCCCGGTCACAGGATTAAAATTTTTTAGTCTTAGAAATAAAATAATAATTTTATTATCACGGTCCACACTAAACCATGTCAAAGTGAATAATTTAAAAAAAAAACAGTAAAAAGGTCACATGGATGATAGTATAAGTAATTATTGGTCTGGTTTTACTGTTAAACTGTAATGCTTTTTATTTTTTTAGCATTTTTATATTGCTTTGATATTACGAATAATTCAAATAAATTAATTAATTTTTAAAAAATCTAAATAAAAACAGCATGAGAAACAATAATTAACAATACTGAATTAACCAATCGATTTGCATGATGGTCCCCTTCATGGTAAATAAACTAGGAACCCGTACTTCTCATCCTTTTCCTGGAAGCTCGTGATCAATTCCCCTGACAAACACGATTTTTCTTCTGGCGCCATAAAAGTCTCTTGACTTTATGCATAAATTTGACATCAACAAGCCGAGAAAAAACAAAGGGTAATGATGAAGATGCATGTAATGGCAATCTGCAATCCTGCATTGACAAATCAAAACGGTGTTGTTCAGCGGGGTTTTTCGTGGAAGCTTGATATCCTAAAATGGTGACCATTTCGCTCCATATGCGTGGCAATGATGCTTCCTCAATCATTTTCAGATATAAATGCAGGCTTTAATTGATGGAGTAATTAAATGACGTCAAGAGCCTCTCCAATAGAAATCAACATCGTGAGCTTGATGACAATGGATGTGGGGTTAGCAATCGAAGAAAATAGCCGTGGAGGTGGGAGGAGCCATACACATGGATATGAATCTGGCGCATGAAAATGGAAGTTTCTATCTTCTTTTTCAAAGTGAATACGCAATAAGGTTACTGATGTTGCAGTGAAAGCAAGCCGCTGGATTCCATCAAATATATCAACGGGGCCACAAGGATTTTTCTTTCATAGAAATTAATCAACTTTGTTGCATGTCCCTTTAAAATGGACAAAGATACTGTGGGTGATCGATATATACAGATATATAATAATAAAATTGACGTGTTCTTCCCCCAAGAGAATAGCGGGTACTAATAAAATTGAGTGTAGACAAACAGTAAACACAATGGAGATTTGGAACTCAACCACCCTGTCTACCCATCTTTCTATTGAAGAAAAGTATATCTCCTTGGGCGTTGAGATTAAAAAAAAATTCCTAGGCACCATTCCTTGCATGGACGTCGTGCTGCCCTGGATATGCTAGCACCCACGACCAAACCCAATTAAAACCTGACCATTTATGGAACACTTCCCCGATCTAGATAGCTGCTCGTGAAACTCATTTCTGATATAAAACTATTCACATAAAATGCCATGCATCCGAATGACGAGTCCTCTCGAGAAATGTCATGATTCCAATATTTCAAAAACCATGTGGTAGAATGCAAAGGGTTTTGAAATTCGCCGTCTGAATTGATAATTGGAGTGTAATACTGGTTCGGTGATGATCAGAAATTATCAACATCTGGGATCTATGAAAGTCATCGCCACCACCTACAAATTGCTGGTGACTTGAAAATGTTCTCGAGCCTCCAATCACTTGCATTTTCGCAACTATCTTTTTTCTCTGTTTCGGCCGCTCCAGTCTTTAATCTAGGTCATAATTAATTACATTGATAAATAAATAAATTACAAATTTTATTGTGCATATCAGTCATCCTCGCCCTGTCTTAATTGGGACTTGCAAAAAATTCAATAGATTTGAAAATTAATTGTGTTACGTGTAAACTGAATCGGACATCTCCTTATAATAATAATAAAGTGGGAGTGAGGGACCATAATTTTGTATACTTGTATCATCGTGACATCATGCAATATTGTTCTTAAAACAAATAAAAAAGCAAAACTTATAGGCACCTTTGCCTTCCCTCAATTTTAGAAAACTTCGCCCACCAAATTGGGAATAGAAGTTGATCACGAGCGCATCTGACCTTAACAAAAACTGGGGCGAAAATTTATTAAGAGTGTTCATGTGATAGGAATATCGTAGATTATTTATGTGCTACGTTAAAGCTAAGGGCTTAATTAAAAACAATATATAAAAATATCAATATTATTTATATATTTTTTATATGATATGATTAACAGAGCAGATTTGATCATAACTCGAACGAACAATAAAAGTATAATTTAATTTTAAAAAAATATATTAAAATAATAACATATTAGATTTATTTAGAATATTTTGAATTAACTATTAAATTTCCTACTCACTCCATGTGACTCCTATAACCCAACATTAAATAAATAAAACATAAATATTAAATTTAATTCTCGATCACCCTAGTGTTTAGGGATAGAATTAAAACAAAATTAAACTGAAAAATAAACAGAATTAACTCGAATTAAATTGTTGAACATGGGTCATGAGACCATAATAACACACTAAAAATCAAATTGAGATAAATTATAAAACTTGATTCTCAATCAAGCCAATATTGAATGATAAAAATAAAAATAAATTTAAAATTAATAAGAAAAAACCACATGAGTTAATCGACTAAATTCATTAACTGGGTTATGAGATCGAGAAAACCTCATAGAATGCAAGCTAAAATAATTTATGTATCATAATTTCTAATTAACTCAATATTGAAACATGAAAATGAAAAACAAAGTTGTTAAAAAAATAACAAAAAAAACTCGAGTAAATTAACCTAGCCTACGATCCAGGACATAAGATTGTGATTGCCTAATAGAAAATAAATAAAAAATTATAAAATTAATTATCAATTAATCACATATTAAATTATTAAATGAAAAAAAATCAACTTGAATTAATATACCAAACTAATATAAAAAAAATCATAATTACTTTATAAAATATGTTAACAAAGTTGATTGTTTTAAAACTACACACTCACTTCTATTCATAAGACAATGAACTCCTTTTTATATCAAAATTTAAAAACCATGGAAACTTCTAACGTAATCTATTAAAATACACCTTCTAGAATGATTTTATATCAACTCAATAATACAATAAAATGATCTCAATTCTTTAATTGAACTTGAAATTCTAATTAAAAAGTTTTATTAGATTCTATTTTTATCAAGGTGAGAGAATTTTGTAATGGATATTGGATAAGATCCAGAATCCAATGAAATATTAAGTGATTATCCAGGAGTGTGGTTAAAATTATTTTTTAAAATATTTTTTATTTAGAAATGTATTAAAATGATATTTTTTTTATTTTTTAAAATTTATTTTTGACATCAACACATGAAAATGATCTTAAAAACATTATTTTTTAAATTTTAAACAAAAAATAAAAAAAAATTATTTTCTTAAAGTATTTTCCAATCATATTCTCAAACACACTCTTAAGTTTTTTTCTTAACTTAAATTACCAAACCTACAATCTATGTCTTGATTAAAACTGAAGTTATTTTCATTTTAAAATCATCGCACTGTGAAGATACCTGTGACTTACCTAACACCTATAAATAAAGAAAAAGTACCTGCAATTAAATCGATTCTGGGTCCTAGTCCTCCCTGCTCCGGCCTAGGGCACCGGTAGGCTATAAACCCATGAATTTCATTGTAAAAATTATAATAATAATAATCGGCTGCATATATAAAATAATGTTTCAGCTTGAAAGGCTTATACAGAGACCGGCAGAGTTTCGAAACGATCCGAATTGTCCGAGTCTTTGAAGAGGCAAGCCCTGCATAGATAGGACGTTCTCGATCAATGTGTGTACGTGCAAAAAACAATTCACAACTAATGCCAAAATAAAAAAGGACAGATCGATTGATTATGTTTAGAAGTATATTTAATTTAATTTTGTTTTTGAAAGTATTTTTAATATCAACATATAAAAATAATTTAAAAATCAAAATATATAATTTAAAATTAAAAAATTCAATTTTTTAAAAAAACACGGTATTAGACCCACATAATTATCTTCGGATTGGGATAGATTCAATGTGCATGTTTCTGAAAGCCTTAATTTCTATGCTGTCTCGTTTTTCTTGTCCAAGTTCATTGTTTTCGTGTATTTAAAGCATTGATGACAGGAGCAGGAATTAATGTGAATGGAAGAATCGCCGCAAGTCAATGTTTAGGAATTTCTTTTTGAAACAATTTCAACAATAACTTCTCCAGTACTACTGAGAAGACTTAAAACACATGAATTCAGAGACAATAATAATTACCAGAACAAATCCGACACGACATCCAAAGACAAGAGAGCAGCATTGTTCTTTCTTGGTAGCTCATTGTTTTCTTATCTTTCTAGGTTTTTTTTTTTAATGGAAAGAGATTGAAAATTTATTCCTATCTAGATTTACCATCTATGGTCATAATTTGTTGTAATAAATAAATAAAAAAACTCACGAGGACATATTTTTTTTATAACTTAAATATTTGGGTCAGTTTACGCGCACCACAACTAATTTCCGGATCCATTGAATATCCTGAAGGCTCAATGAACAGATAAGGCACTGCGGAGATAACAAGCGTGCATGACAGAGTTTGAATCTGAATGCAGAGGAAGGGAACAATTCTTTTCTTCCGCTAGACCAAGACCCCACTTGCAGACATTATTTATTATCATAAAGAGAATGATATGTTTTTGCTTGAAAAATAAAGCTTATGAAAAAAGGACATGATTTTTTAAAAAATAAACAAGAAGAAGAATTAAAAGGATACAGACAATGAATCTTAATTAAAGAAACACATTTTGTTTCTATTGAAATTGTTCTGATATAACATCCTTGTCAACATTAACTTATGAATACTAGAGTTATCAAACTTAATCGAGCATGATTAATCAAAAAATCTATTGACTCGAGATTTCATTAAAATTGGGCTTCAAATTAAATAAAATAAAACTCAATTCACTCAATGCAGATTGACTTAGTGAGTTAATTGATGATTCAATCAAAATTTGATTTGATTTTCTTAAAAAAAATATTATAGTGACATTGTTTCAACTCATTTCTAACTCTTAAAACAATGTTATTTTTAGTGACTTTGAGATCTTGAATCAAATCATTGACTAAGTTGAGTTTCTTAACTTTGATTCTCATTATTGTTCATAACTTTTCTGATTCTAATTATTGTTCATAACTTTTCCTTTGCATTCCTAATTGTATTTTCAACTCAGCTCAACTTCCTTGTGATTTATGTTTTCATGATTTGATATCTGTGATTAGTTTTGCTTTATATACTCTCGTCTACGTGTTTGATAAAATTTTATATTTAAATTCAAAAGGGAATAAAAGAGAGAGGTATGTTTGATCCAATTCTAGCTATAAAAAATATTTATCTTGATATCAATAGATTCATTTTAGATATGAAATTTCAATAGGAATAGATTTTTACTTAAAACATTTCCAAAAGAAGAAGACACCTTGTTGTGAATTTTTTTTTATTCAATTTGACTTTTTAAAGCTAATTAGAGATTGTTTTAGAATTACAAATGAATTTATTGAGCTTATTATAATGTTTTTTTAGATATTTTTATATAAAAGCAAGTTGACATTTTGGATTTTAATGTCTAAGAACTCGAATACCGATTTCTAGTCTCCAGAGGAGACCCGGGAATAACTTGGCGAATGAGAAATCATTTTTTAGATAAACATTATATTATCTATTATATTTCAATAAAATTGAGTCCATGTCCTTTTAAAAAAAATACAGAATAAATAAATAACCCTGTGGGACTAGCCTTTTAGACCTAGACATGCAAAGTCCAGTCACTAGATCATGGACATGAAGTGACTTGAGTTTTTCCTTCTAAACTGGGCTAGTGGGTTTGGTCTTTTACTTGAAATATTTCTTTTGGAATTTTAACTTTTATTAATACCATCTCTCTTTTAAAAAAAAAATCTGGTTTATTTATTTAAATAACATGGAACACATAAAATACACGATTTCCTCGGATATCGTTATCATACATATCATTAACCACGATCTAATTTTAAGTTATTAAAAATAGAACCGGGCCCTCTAACTCCATCCTCGATCGGTTGGGTAAGCACGTGCAGGCTACGAGTCAATCAAGCTCATCACCAACGAAACTTGAAAGTATATTACATCTCATGCATGGATAAATTATTACATTTCTTGAATTTAATTGTCATGCCAACAATGAATCGGCAAAGGAATCTAATAGCACTTTATCCTGATGATCATCTATTTCCAGGAGCTGAAGACACTCCTCATACAGCTTCTCCATTGTGTTTGTCGTAGGCACAAGAGACTGGCATTCAAGATCTGAACCATTAGCAAGATCATATCGATCAACATCCCCAACGAGAAAGCTAGCCCCAGTATCAATATCCTTAAAATTACGCCAAGCTTCTGCACCAAAACAACCTTGATCTCTTCCTTGGCTGGGCGAAATAGAAATTGTATTGCTCTCAAAGCTGTCATTTCTTGGTAAAGATGAAGAGGCAAACCTGACAGGTTTAGGGAGGTGGATCTTATGCTTTTCAGCTGTCACAAGTTCTGCTTTGCTTTTGTTTTGTTTCTTGTTACTGGTGTTTTTGTTGATTCTCCTTCTCTTCACTTCACGTTTTACAGGTTCTGGTAATTTTTTGTGGGTGCTGGGGTCAGTTCCCTGGCTTCTAAGTCTCTTGACGAGATGAGTGTTCCAGTAATTCTTGATCTCGTTATCGGTTCGACCCGGAAGCCTTCCAGCAATGAGAGACCACCGGTTCCCAAGTAGGGAATGCATTCTAATAATGAGATCATCCTCATCAGGAGTGATATTTCCTCTCTTGATGTCTGGTCTTAGATAGTTCATCCATCTTAGCCTACAGCTTTTGCCACATCTGAGGAGACCTTCATTTACATAGGGCGGAAGATATGTCAGATAATTGAAGTCGGGTTTCTTCCTTTTATAAACGTGTGTCACGTGACATGTTTGCACAGAAAAGAAAAGAAAATAAAAGAAGAGAGCACACTGGCACATGAAGAGACATGATCAAGATCATTAACACATCGGTCTGGATTAACAGAGAATTGAACACGTTTCATAAAGTTACTCTAAGACCTGTAGTGTGTTTTCAGTTTTATGGCAGGGTGTATGAGAAATCAGGGGTGGGGACTAATTTTTTTTTATGTTTCAGAGTATTAAATTCAACTTCTACTTTCACTATTTTGGCTTTTTTCCACCAAGCTCTCTACACGCCATCAAACACACAATAATGTGATAAAATAAGAAAATAACATAACAAATTTCCCCAGACACTCAAAAAAGAAGAGAGAAGGGTACTAAGAAATTAAGAGTTTGTGAGATGGTATTTAGGTCTATCTCTTTGTCATTTATAATTTGTTTAAATTATATCATTTTTTTTTAAAATAATTTTATTTTTTAAAAAGTAAAAATTAAATTAAATTTTGACCAAATTGACCGTGTCATGAAAAACTTGCAAGATCGACTAGGTTGTATCAGAGCAGCTTCCACTCGATTAAATTTAAAAAACCGGACCTAGACCAAGAATCAGGTCTGCAAATCACCGAATCGACCCGTCTAGCTAGTCCAGCTTAATAACACTGAAAATGCAAGAAAACAATTTAATATTTGCTTCTATTTGACGTAGGTTTGAAAAAAGAAGGGAAGGGGGGGTTTTGTAAAAATAAAAAATAAAAAAAAACTCGTGAGGAAAACTCTCTCAAAACTCTACTAAAAACACAAACATAAAAAAACCCAAGCCACGATTAATTCTATGAGCACATACAGGGAACGTCTATTTTGATTTCTGAAGTTTTTTTTTTTTTTTTTTTTGCTGTTGAGAAGGATTGATTACCTGAGCTTCTTAATTTGTAGAGAAAGGAGAACGCATAAAAAAATAAAAAAGTGAAGGAACAAAATCAAAACGAAAGGAGAATGAAGGAAGAAGAGCGAGCCAATTACTACCCACTAATTAGATATATAATTACCAGCTTTTTTAGGCAAAGACCTCCAATGGCCTTCACCGTGAGCTTGAATATACTTGGTAAGCAACGTGTCTTCTCTGGGAGTCCACGGTCCTCTATGCAAGCCAACCTTGGAGCAACAGGGAGCCCTTCCCATTTCCCTGCTTATATATATATATTCGTGGCCGAGAAGGGGGATACTACTGAAGACTTGGGATGCTCAAAGTCATGAGCATCAGGTTTGTCCCCAGTTCTGGAAACATTAGAAAAATAACCAGGGAAGAACTCTCATTCTCGTTTGCTTCTGAAACTAGGCAATTTCTATTTATAGTGGCACGATGGATTGACTGTTTACATTGGCCAGTTAAATCTTGATCATTATTAATGTGCACGTAACTCATCTGCCCTTCTTCCTATCTGCCCTTCTCCTTCCTTTGGACTTTACCGCTGCCCAATTATTAGCGCCATGGCGGCTCAATTGGGACCGTTCATTATGAGAGAGGCTGCCTACACGTGACTTTAAGGCCAATGGTCATTGGATTCTCGATGCTCGACAACGCCGTCCCTGTCGTTAAATTAATTATTATTATATTATTATTATTATTAACAATAATAATAAATAAACTATAATCTAGTTCACATGATTAATGATTTGCAGTATTGAAAATTAAATGTTGGTTATTTTACTAGAGTTAACAAAAACCAAACTAAATGTAATAATTACCCTTTTTTAGTGTATTTTTTTATTTTGTTTGTGGCTGGTCAAATCAGAGAAAGTGAATGAAATGACGCACATGTTAGGTCTGAAAGTTATTATCTAAGGAAAAATGTTAGGCATGAAAGCAATCAAATTGTCACGAACAATTAGTGACATAACTAAGTTAAAAATAAATATTAAATAAAGAAACTCAACATTAAATTTTTTAAATGAAATGGGAATTATTAATTATCTCATTCAAAACAGGAAAATTAAATTATATTTGGTTCTACTTAGTTGTGTTGCCTGCAATTCATTATAAAAAGATGTATTAGTATTGTTGTTTAAGAGCTCTTAAACTTGACCAATATTCTATCAAGAGTTTTCGAGAAAGAAGTCGATCGTTTGATTCCCAATCCTATCATTTTACGATTATGCCATGAGTTCAACTGGTCCGTGGATTGGGGTGGCCTAGATAGAGGTTTGCAATCTACACACGCACACTCACTTCACGCGGCAAATGCCAAGGCTGTCTGAGTCTCCCCTCTAATTTGAGCTCGTCATACACAGGGCTCATGGCAGAAAATTTAGAGAACCTTTTTTTTTTTTAATAGTAGACGAGAAAGTAATATAGACATTAACCTTATACTGAGAGGCTATAGCGTAACTCTATTATCCTGGGAGAGTTCGAAGTTCAGGCGTTGTACGGGATTTTGTTAAAAAAAGGGAAATGCTTTGACATTATTATTAAATCATTAATATAGTTATTTCGATTTTTTTACTGTGCTGAAAATATAAAATTACCGAGATATCTCTATTAATAATTATTGATTTTTATTTTATTTGAAGGCATTATAATTATTGCACTGTGCACGAAAATAAAAATACCTCTAATACCATGATACCACTTTAAAAATATTTTACATAATAAAATAAATATATAAAAAAACTAATATATAGTTATTATTATTGTAAATAATTTTTCTATAATAATATTCAAAAATTTTATAAACAAGTCATTTAATTTAGATATATACCGTCATAAAAAAAAAAAATCTAAGATCATTAATAATTTTTTGCATGTTAAAAAATATATTTCTGACTATGGCAAAGTAAAGGCGAATGACTTGTATATTTTTTAATTGTAGATAGTTTGGGATAATTGTTCCTTTCATTTTGTCTACGTGTGACTTTGTATATTTTTTTATGAGATATCTAATCTGAACTATCATACATAAAAAATCATAAAAGTCAGATTAAAAAAAAATAACATCAATTGATAAATTATTTTGAATATTATTTTCATTATTATTATTATCATGATTGTTAAATTGTCACAATTATTACAACTATTATTATAACTATTATTATAAATAATTAATATTTTAATTATTATTGTCATATTATCGCATACTTCATTATTATTGTTAGAAAAAAATAAAATATTTTTTTATTATTATTTTATAAGATTTATTCTTAATATTATTATATTAAAAGTATTTCAAAATGCTTACATTAAATTAATTTGAGTTTTTTTTCTCAAGAAAAAAATGAGGACATTTATTTATATATATTTTAAGGCGTTAATATTAAATAAATATAAAAATATATAATTAATCTAACATATTTGCAAGACAAAAAAACCTTACTCATTATCATTATTTTGAATGTTTTATTTATAATAATTAGAAATTTTAACACTTAAAAATATTAACAAAAAAGCAATTAAAAAATAAAATCAATGAGAAAACATAAATAAATATTATTAGTTTAAAAAACATTGTTTGACTTTAAAAATAAATACAAATAAAAAAACCAAAAAAAAGAAATAAAGGGAAAAGAAAAAGTGAGTCTAAAAATTAATTATATTACATGTAAACTGACCTGGATATTCAAGATAAAAAAAAAAAAAAAACAACCCGAGTATTATTATTGAAAAAGAAAAAAAAAGTAATGTTGCATACACAGTAAAATATATGAGAAACTATAGTGTTTTACCCAAACGGTTTAGCCTAGTGGTAATACCCTTTTAAAGTTGAAGGAATTTTACAACTTAGTGCTGGCTCAGCGGCTTTACCATCCGCCTAATTGAGTTGGACACGTGCAAGGAATTTGATAGATTAATATATTTTTTATATATTGTTTTTTGATGAATTCATATTTAAATATTCCAAATACAAAGTGATAATCTAATATCACTGTACTCAACTCTGTAGCGAGTCAAATTACATGCAAGATTGATGAATCATCATCCTATTATCCCTAGGCTTGACTCCATATCATGCTCAAATAAATGCAGAGTTAACAAAATTTTACAGGCCATATACTATACCACAATACTTTGCTTGTTTTTTCTAATAACTCTTAACATATAATGTAAAAATCAATCATATTTATATGTGCATAAAGTTTTATAAGAACCTAAATATTAATATTATATAAAAAATATTTATCTTTCATTAATAATATGTAAAAAATATTTATTTCTCACTTATGCTATGAGAATGAAATTACTTTCCAACCCTAGCTCTCTGCAAATAAAAACAAGATTTATAGACAATAAATATTTCGTGAATCATTTGAGCTTCGGGTAAATATTCTATTCATTATCATGATTTTTATCATACAAATTATTTCTCTAAATTATCATTGTACCTTTTTGTCTTAAAAAAATATACCTATTTAAATATATAAGAATCTTCAAATCTATAAAAAAATAAATCTCTTGAAGGTATAAATAATATTAACCTATCATACAGCAAGTACAAGCCATCACCCATATTAGCCAGAGAGAATTAATTAAATTATTAGAATAAACCTTAATTAACTTCGATTTTTCGAAACATCATTATAAATAAATCTTTGCGCCTTCAGATTTGTGACGTGGTTTAATTCGTAGTTTCCGTCTCTGACAGCGATACGCCCAAGAAATGAAATTCTTTCCCATGCATCCATGCCCACGTGAAGTTTGATAAACTTCAATTTTCAACGATCAATCTTGATCGATCAAATCATCAACATCGAAGATCTCCCCCCCTCTCTCTCTTGAAAAGTTCATGTTTTCTCTGGACATGAACCTTCGACATCTTAGAGAGAGAGAGAGAGAGAGAGAGCAAAACGGGACTTTTCATTGTTTCAATGAAAATACAAAGTTTAGAGGGAAATTTAGGACATGAACTGTTCAGTTGGATTATCAATTTGGAGTTCATGTCATAAATTGGATCAAACAAGTATGGAAGCTCCTTTGTGCAAGAACGTTAATGAAAAAGTTCCATACACTTGTAGTCGGGGTCGATCAATGTAGCCAGCAGTGTGTATCTACATGGTGTTTGCGATTTTGAATACGTTTGCTCTTCAAACTGTTTATTATCTAGATATGTATTAAAATTGATGTAAAATAAGTGGTGGATGTGTATATGTGTAAGAGATATCATCCAAAATTTAAAAGCAATTGAATTCTAATATTTTAGGATTTAAAGTAAGAATAACTTGAAACTTGCACAATTAATACATTTCGACAACACCGCCAATAGTCAACAACTTTACTGTTGTCCCTTTTCAGCCAAATTCTATTATTTAGGTCCCAAAATCATTATTTTTTTTTATTTTATAAAAGTTTTGTTTTATTCATAATTTTTTATTTACAAGTTCAAATTGACTTCTATCAATCCCGACTTGCTTATGATTTCTAGCAGTTTTAATTTCCATAATTATTTTATTTTTGATAATTTTTAGTAATTAGTCCCATTTTCATGTCCAACAAGGAATAGGGCTAGGTTTTTCACTTTTAATATGCCTGTAAGTTTTTTGGCCAAATTAATCAATTATTCAATAAAATTTCAAATTTTCTTGAGAATTTCTCTTATTTCTAGTGGATTCCAAAGTAATTTACAAAATACTGATGTTGGTCATATTTTTTTGTGTTTTTCACTGTGTCAAAAATAATATTTATTTTTTTATTTTTTATATCAACACATTAAAATAATTTTAAAATATTATTGCTTTTTTCATTTGAAAAAATAAAATATTTTCAAAAATATTTTTTAAATATTTCCCAAACCTCTAAAGCTAGCTTGTTGGGGGCAGCCATTCCACATTTCCCTTGTTATTATATATCTGAACAAACCATCATCAATCCACATCTTCACTTGCTGCTTAAATCTCACTGTACATATTCAAAGTTGATTTTGAGCACCAATCCAACAATAACATGTCTTTTTATACCGCAATAACTTATAAAAAGTTAAACTAAACAAATTACAAAACTTGATTTCCAATTTATCTAATATCCATAGATATATATATATATATATATATATATATATATATATATATATATATATAAAACTTGCATCTAGGGCATTGATTTCACAAAGTTTAATTATTTGTTTTTTTTAATATTTTTTTAATCTAAATGTTATAGAAATTAGACAGTATGGTGCCAAAGTATTGTTTTTATACTACCCCATATTTTTTTTTGATAACGTGATAAGTATATATAAAATATAATAAAATATCAAATTTAAATACTAATAAACTTAATATATACAAACTAAATAAAAAGTATTTTTTTTTATAAAACACCGTGAATTAATTTTGTAACCCATAATGTTTTGAGATATTCAACACTCCTAATATGGTGATTGACTAATTTATTGATCCATGCTATATTGGGTCAAATTTATTTATTTTATATATAAAGAAAATGTCAAGAGCGTAGATGATTGTTTGAATGTGTTATGAAACTCAATCAAGCAAGTCGATTTTAAAACTTTATGACCTGGCTTATCACCTAGCTCTAATTTATAGTTAGGCCGTGTTGGGGTAGATCCTACGTGAATAAATTGATTTCAGAGGTCTAGAAGAAACTTGGATTATCACTGCAAACTTGTCTTAGCCTTTAAAAAAATTTAAGATAACATGGTAGCTTGTAGATGGACTTCATTGAGTTTACTAATTTTTTTTAATATATTTTAATTTAATTATATGATAAAAAATAAATACTTGTAAAATTAAACACCAACTCTAAAATAGAATTAAAGTTTATTTGAGATTATGATAATCCTATAAAAAAACAAACACATAAAAAAAGTAAATAAAAGATGAAATAAAATAAATCAATTAAAAAACTTAAGGACCAAAAACTGAAAAAAAAAAAAAAACATATAGGGTTTGCCGTGTAAACCCACCAAACCAATGATTAGGATAATTTGAGTAGACACGTTAAACTTGTGAGCTTGGTCACAAACTTAGCTAAGATTAATAACTTGTTATTTCTACAAAACTATTTTATATTTAATTATAACAATAAAAAATAGATAATCATAAAATTACATATCTACCCAATAATAATATATCCTTTTGAAATAGTGAAAGAAAGTTAAACAAAACAAATTGTGAAACTGATTTTTAATTAACCTAATTTATTAAAGGGTGAAATAAAGAATAACATTTAAAATATGAAGAGAAAAGCTAAATTAGTCAAACCTATGAATAAGTCTATGGATTGAGAGTTTATTAACATGATTTTTTTTAAACCAATGTTTTTTAGCTATATAATAAAAAAATAGACAATTATAAAATCATGTGTAATAAGAGAAGAAAAGAGCAAAACGTACCTTGCCAAACCTTCAAACTAGAACAATCTAGATCACTCCACCGAATTCATAATTACGGGCATTGACTTCAAAAAGTTCTCCAACATGATTTCTTTAAACCATTTTAGCTAAATTTAAATAAAAGAAATTATACTGCAATGCTAAGATATTTTTTTTATACCAATCAAATACTAGAATCTTTCCCTGATAACATGATAACTTCATAAAAGAAAAATTAATTTATATTATCAAGATTAAATTCTAATAAGCACATAATACAATGACTAAATTAAAAGTAAGAAATCGCAACAAAATGGAAAAAAAGTAATGACAAAACACCAGGGATTGTAATCCATGGTGTTTCTGGGTTTGGGGGAACAGTGCTCCCCACCCTTTAGTTTCTGGGTTGTAATTTTAATGTAATAAATCTTCATAAAGGGGTAAACATGCAGATAGGAAAGATCTCATCTTGGCGTTTATACCATAGACAAAGGAACATGTTTGCTTCCAATTTTTCAACCTCTACACTGGTTTTCATCTTGGTTTTTTGAAAGGGAGGCTCCACTGCAATATCCTGCAATTTTATAAACCCAAAATTTCCTGGCAGCGTTCGGAATACCTTGGTGCTGTGTAATATGGCATCAAGGCAATTTTGTACTTCACAATTGAGCAAAGCAAATTTCAGAAACATGTGACACTTATAATGATGCGCCGCCCGTTTTTATTTTATTTTTTCGCGGTTGCCATGAACCATGGCGATGCAAAAAGGCAAAGACCCCACTCGTCTTCATAGGCAACACCCCCGACCACCGGTGTTGATTTCTCCTGACTCCTTAAGAAATGAAACTTCAAAAGACCCGACAAAGCCTTTCTTAATTATACCACCCATTTGATAAACTTGGCCCTCCTCGACACCACTCGACAGTTCTGATTGCGCAAGCAGCCACCGTGCTGCTAATTAAATAAATTAAAGAATGATATATACGCTGGGTGACAAGCCCAGTGAAACCTGATCTCGTACAACACTAAACGTTGACACATGTTGAGCTTTTGAGATTTGTTTCAGTTGTGATACACCGAGAAGTCTTGGTTTGCCGACCAAATAACACTCGAGTCTTAACCAGTTCTAGTGCATGTATAGTAGACAGCTCAGGGCGTGCTGCGCTTTGGGAGATCATTAAACCAGCTGTGTTCGCTCCATAACCCAGCTGACAAGGCTGTGTAAAATCACATGTAATCACATATTTTGCCAAAGCTGCAATTTTTTCAAACAATATTCCTTTGAAAAAGAGCTGAACCTCTATTTAATGGCGAACTGGTAATCCATAGTTCTGGAATGATTTGATCCGTCCATCCCAACCAGCCGTTACAATCACCAAACCCAATGCATGACGGGAACCATTCATGTTCTGGCATGACATCTTCAAGAACTTGTACTGAGATCTGCACATTGCAGATGATACAATCGATGAGCTTGCAGGAAGATTTTCCTCTGGCCATGTTGCAGAACCCCTGAGCATAGAGTGAGAAAACAATCCGTGGCCCAGTGAGAAATTATCAGGCGAAGAGAGTGGCAATTTGCATTGTGAACTCTCAACCAACTTATCAGATTGCAGCAACACACTATTTTCACTGCACTGCCCTAAGTTAAAAGAAGAAGGGGATTTTCAAGTGACATTTATGGTATTAGAATTCCCAGATATAACCCCACACCAGGGTATAGCTACTGAAACATTGTTTGAGAAGATATGCTCGCAACACCATTTGCTCTTCACATGAGCCACAGGACCATCCTGGCTAATATGGTTCCAGATATAGACATTAGAATCCTTGCTTGCTGAAACAGTACGCATCCCATCTGATGTGAACGATGCAGATATTTGGCTTCCTGCATTACGAAGGCCTGCATGCACACCGCGTCAAATATGAAAGAAGAAGTACCTCTTTCTAAAAATTGAAAGCATTACCACCACAATTACCAATACCACCTAATAAAAATTAGATTGAATTGTGCACACCTCGATATTTGCATATCACATCAACTCCATGGAGTATTCGGACTTGAGAATCAGCAGAAGTGACCATTACCCTGGTAGGATCACTTGGAGAAAACTGCAGGTAAGAAATGCTAGCATTTTACATTTAGCATAAGAATGAAGCCAGACAACATACAATGTAATGGAAAAGGAAAATTAACATATAAAAAAATCTATCACCTCAAAGCCAGTTATCCTCTTGAATGGTGACTTCTTCTTGCCCTGCATGCATATTTGTGCATGCTGCTGCATACGATTATCTGATCCATGCAAAATACACCAGTTAGCACCAAATTGACCCTCCTGCATCATATCATGGCATAAAAATCAAATTTGAAATTTGTACCTGCTGTGGGTTTCATAGACATTAGCGAAGTTTGGAAGTCGGCAACTAGAACTAATTTCTACCACTATGTTAAGTACCAGAAACTCCAGCAAGTGTTGCGAGGGAAGAAAATATAATGCTATCTAATTAGTGATCACGAAAAAAATAAATTACAGAGGCAAAACAAAAAGGTTACAGCAAAAGAATTGCTCAAGTATTCCCTCAGGTACTTCGATGAGTGTCTATAGATTAACGAGCATTTGTCTCTTGCAAAGGACATCCATATCAGACCAAAGGTAAGCAGAGGGAAGCAGGAATAGTGAAGCATGATGGCATCCTAATAAGCAAGACTGAATGTAATACAAGGAAATACCAGTAGAAAGCACAAGACTTTGTTCTCGACTCAGAAAGTACATAAATCATGACAGTTTGAAATGTTCATACTGCTAAGCCACATAAGTTAAATTGATGCATTCTAAAGGCAAACCAATTACCCAAAAGTAAAAGGCAAACCAGTTACCCAAGCATAAAGGTAATTGGGATATTTTTAACACAGTACTTTATCAGTATAGAAACAGAACACTTGTTTCATTACTGACAAACGCAAGAGAAACAAACAAACTAAAGCACAATACTCCTTCACTACGACCACAGCAGCATAAATTTTCTTGACCCTTGGAAATGTCAACAGTGCTAGGCACTATAATAAATTGTATTTTTGCGTAAGAGAAACATTGGAATAGGAAAACAAAATACCTGGTGCGTCGTAAAAGCGGCAACTTCCAGTCATGGAGCCAACAATTCCACCCTGCACAAAAAACGATCATACACTAAGATTTTTGTGCGATTTCTGACGTGAATCACATTGAAAGTCAGAAAAAAGAGGACATCCCCAAACCTTTCCATCAGGACGATAACACAAAGCTGTGACTATTTCAGTTATATCGGTCCAGTCAACAACTTGACAACCAGGAATTGTCCAGATGCGTACTTTCCCATCTATGGAACCACTGATGAAGTAATTTTCATCCACGGGATTAAACTGGACACAAGTAACTGTATTGCATATAGCACAGAGATAGCTATTAGAAGATATAAAACTCAAAGTGCCTCAACCGATCCATCAACATTAAACTGCTCATAACAATTTGAAAGACAAATTTTGGAAAAGGACCAGCATGAATCAAAGAACAAACCATAATCATTATGGAAGAAAACTTGCTGGCATTGATTGCATCCCACTTGCCACAAGCGAACAGTTTTATCAACAGAGGATGACAAGAGATGCTACAAAGACAAAAGTGGCAATTAGAAACAAAATTTATTTGGCAAACAAGAAAAACTAAACTGCTGTTGAGAAAATTACTAACCCTGTCCTTTGACCATGAGAGGTCCAAGATATCTCCACAGTGCCCAAAAAACTCATGGATTGGTTTGTCTGATATTTGAAAAACTTTATGAGGAAAAATGACACGAGCTGAGTGCGATGTCCGCGCTCTCTTGAATTTACCCTTTTTCTCTCTACCCATATTATGGGGATCTAATTCATGAAGATCTTTAAACGTTACGTATGCATGGGAAGAATCAATATCAAGGATGCCAAACTCATCCGATCTCTCTGATTCCATCACCTGCCATACACGCACAACTCCATCTTCACCTGCGCTTGCAAGTTACTGACCATCAGGACTGAACTTCATAGTCAAAATTGAACCATCATGAGCTGGAATATCTTGTCTCAGGTAAAGGGCAGAGAATTCCTTGGACCGCTTCTTATGAGATTTAACCCTGACAATCTGATTCCTAGCCCCACCGTTGGGTTTGATATCACCAGCTTCCACTTGCCTATCAACAATGCAAGCAACGGCACCTAATCTCCTCAACCATCCCATCTTTACCTGCTTTCTTGCTAGCACCAAAGTGGCCACACCTTCAACTTCTCTTCGCATCACTTGCTGAACCAAAGGAGAAAACCCAAGACTCCTCTCAAACTCAGCGACTGTAAGTAACCGATTCGAACCAACTTCACGAATTCTCTCTGACATGCCATCCAGCCGAATTTTGTCCAGAATAAACTCTGCACCGTTGTCTAAATTCCTAATCCTGCACCCATCCTCCAGTGCCCCATCTAACAACTCCTGGGTATCATTGGACCAGCAAGACATGGAAGACCGGCTCGATGAAAACCTGTCGTCAAAACTATATGATCCTAGAACTGCACCACTATGTTCCACAATTCTATCTGTCTGAACTTCGACTTCATTGGAAGTCGCATTTCCAGGATCATCACTCCCCGTTTGATCTGCATCCAAACCCATCCATTTTAAAAATTTATTGCGCCTTTCGCTAATACAACCTGGATTCTCAATCCAAGCCTCAAAGCCAATACTACCAGGCAAAGAACCAATGACCCCAAGATCAGAATCCATATTTTCAGGGCATTCAGAGCCTGAATCAGATACAGAGGTAATATCCTCGCGAGTGTCGAAGAATTGATCCTCTTCTTCGGTCAGAATCTCCATTTTAACCCGACAACTTTACTCAACTGCAAACAAATATCATCTCTCAAAAACCTTATGGCAATAATCCCATCCAGGGATCATATATCAAGCCATTGAAAACCCACAAAAAATAACAAGAGACCATTATTAGTTCATTATCCAAAAACACAGGTCCCAATTCTAATACCCAACAAGTGATAACCTACAACAAATGATTGAGAAAAAAACGAAGTTAACAAGCAAACCAACTCCGAAAACAAAACCCAACAACACTCAGTACAAAGTAAATAGCAAGCAATTCAGCAAGTGCAGTTGCACCGAAAACGGCATAAAAATATTAATAGCAAAGAAAAAGAATAAATAAGAGAGCTGTCGAATATAATATAATTTAATAATATATAAGGAAGAGGATAAACAAAAAGAAACAAACAAAAAAATCAATTTAGTGGTGTGGGGTAGTTGATCGTGATTTTTAAAGTATTTTTTATTGAAATAAATTAATATTTTTTATTTTTAAAATATATTTTCAATAATAAAACAATTTAAAAATAAACAAAAACACTTACTTTTATCAAAATAAACTATCTATTTTCTTAAATAGTACCACAACTTCTGTTTGCAAAGTTATTGATAAATATATAAATATTCTTATTTTATCCAATTTCCAGATAGTTTGAAAGGGCGAAAACAAAGAGATCTGAATGCTCCACGCCAAATCATACTGTTTTCATTTCCGAATAAGCTATGGTACCGATCAATGCAGTCGATGATGCAATGGATTAAGAAAAAAAGTTTGGAAACAGTCATAGCGGGCAATCACGACTTCCACAAATTCCCCTCTCCCCTGTTGAAACGTTTACTAGGAAAAGCGATGGCGATTGGCTGATACTGATAGCTACTAGCTTCTGTGTAGCACGAGAAATGAGGAAGCTGACATGATCCGTATTTCCATTTTCATATTTATTTTATTAAATCATTTCAATCACATCAACTGCAAATCTATTTATACGGCCTTATTTAATTCAGTTTACGAGCTAAATATATTTTTTTTTCAAGAAAAATATATCAGCCGTTCTTGCTCACCTCATTGGCAAGCAGCCGATCGATCCCAGTATGCTATCCGCAGAAACAATTGAATTTCTAAGCCACTTGAATTTTCCAAATCTACCTCCGTCCAAGCGGTTTAAAGACACCTCTGGAGCCAATAAGACTCATAAATTTCACCAAAAGATCACTCGTTCCATGTAATTCTACTCTACTAGAAGAGCTGGGGTAACCCAGCTCCTTCACTGTTCAGTGTTCTTATTCTACTAAAAGAACAATGAAGGAGCTATCTATTTTTTTCCTTTTCTTTTCTTTCTAAAGTTTTTTTATCCGTTTTTTTTTTATTTCTCCGGTTATTATTTTTTCAATTTTATTCTTTAATATTTAATTAATTTTGAATAACTTTTCACCTTTTTTATTTGTTTTCTTTAAGGTTATTTTCATCTTATATAAATATTTTGATATTTAATTTTGATATTTGATTGATATTTAATATTATGAGGGTTTAATTTAATTGAATCCATTTTACCTTCTTTTTTTAACGTTACCTTATAATTTTTTATTGATTTTGAATTAATTTTTATAATTTTTTATATTTACTTTATGTAAACATATCTCAATTCCAAATAAATATCTTGATATTTTGGTTGGTGGTTAATCTCGCAAGCACTTACTTAAGTAGAAAATAATTAAAAAAAAATTGTGAAATCCAACCAAGTACATGATCCGTACTTGATATATTAACTCACAAAGCTTAGAAAGACTCAACGTATTATTGTTTCTATATTAAAAAAAATATCATTTTAAATTTTTTTGTACAGCCAAATCACATTTTATACTAATCATCTAAGTTGCATTTGAACCTACGAGTTTGAATAGATCACTTCGGGGTAACTCTCATGTGAACAAATTTAAAACGTGAATTAAATAAGGAGTCTTATCAAGATATTTCAAAGTTGTCCCACTCCGTTAGACTCTTATTTTTATTGAAAATTCATATTGTTTTCAGTGTAAATCCTTTTTGCATGTTTTCTTCCTATTTTATATTTCAATATCAAGTTTATTTGAAATTTATATTTCAATATTAAGTTTATTTCAATATATATATATATATATATATATATATATATATATATATATATATATTCTTTAAAATAATTTTATAAGTCGACAATAATATAAAAAATATGATAACTAAATATACAAAACCGTTTTTTATTTAATCTCAAACTTAATCATAATTTTAACTAAATATTTTGTTTTCAATATATATATATTCTTTAAAATAATTTTATAAGTCGACAATAATATAAAAAATATAATAACTAAATATACAAAATTATTTTTTATTTAATCTCAAACTTAATTATAATTTTAACTAAATATTTTGATTTCAATAATAAATTACAACTAAAAATATTTTTTATAAAAATATTTTTTTAATTATCATGCACAACATCAACCACAGTACAAACATGTTCAATATATATTACCAAACCTTCCATTCCTTTTGGCTTTTCATATCCCTATCCCATTGAAGATTCCTCGAGATTGTCATTTGAGAAAGATATCAACTCATCATTAAATAATCTAAAGTTATACCATGAAACCTGGAGTTCCAGATCTCACTTCCCGTCAACTATATTTTCTTCAACCAGATATTATTTTGAAAAGGAGATCGCTTCAAAATATGATCACACCAACTTTAATAATTAATTTACGATCTCTGGGATTTGCATGATAAAATAAAAATAATAATTCCCTCATCCTATTTAATATTCCACATCCTCCTCTAATCCTCTTGTACCGCTGCATATTATTGTGTGCTTAATACATACATACATATATATATATATACACATACATATATATATATATATATATATACATACATATGTATATATATATATATATATATATATATATACACACATATATATATATATATATATATATGTCTTCTTTTTTAAACGAAATAAAAATAATCAAAAGTGAATAAAACCGGGGCCCAGTCTACTACAGGAGGCAGGAGCCTGCACAAAGGAATGGCAAACGATCCAAGTATTGGACAGACCTGCTTAATCAATACGTTTGAAATATCTTTTTGGGGAGTGGAAACATTAATGTTTTGGATATCTTATAAAGTTTTGTGGACCCTTACAACTTTGCATGTCCAAGGGTTGCCTATATTCTACGATTAATCACGTTGACTTGGGTCAATTGTAAGCTGTGATTATTATTTTATTTTATTTATTTTCAGGTTAGGAATTCTCTGAATTGTCATTCTTTACCGTCAGCCTGTCTCTCATATTTCATACTGGGTAGCGTATTAACTTTTTTTTGTGGTCAATTATGGAGGAAAGACGTTGGCTTTTTAGTCGTAACTTGTAACCACTACTTCATACGAAGTTTTTTCTACATGGAGATGCACGGTGGGGAACTTTATATATTAAGAAATACTGGTGTTAGACACGAGATCAAGCTTGTGGGGATAACTAGTGTTAGATACGAGATCTAGCTTGCGAGGGGACTTTTCTTTCTCGAGAGATGACGACTGGGGTTGTGGAAAGTAGATTGGACAGCTGTGGTCTGCCTGATCAGCAGGGAGATAATCTAGAGGGGTCAAGAGAACACCCGCAAGAGCATGTGCATGAACATTCTTAATTTGAAGTTTTTCGAACCCTCCTATTCCTAGCATGTGATCATGCATCGTAAATTACTTTCGAGTTGAGTTATGCCCAATTACAGATGCACGCTGCATAATTCACTAGAAGAAACTCTGCAGTAGACCTGATTGCATACTGTTTTTTTTTTTTTTTTTTGAGCATGCCCTATATATGTGATCAAAAGAGTCATGTTCCCAGACATCTGAGAAGCCAAGATATCAAGTACTCGTCAACACTTGCACCTCTGTTGTTTGACCGTGCTAGATAAGCAAGAACATTCTTACTTGGCAACGTATAGGACCGTATATTATTCGTACATTTGAATTTAGACAACCACATTGATTTGTGTACCGGTGAAAGGGATCGGGACGAAAAACGAACCACGAAGCAACAAATTATTGGAAGCAGACACCGAAATCTTAGATGTGCAGATGCAAGGCAAACTGGGACACAACTTTCTGACTTGTGCCCATCAATTGCGCGTCCTCATGGTTTGCATGGGCAGCTCAGCCCTGGTTTTCAAATAAATTAGTGGATTTGTTCTTACATTAAATGCTAGATTGTTAATGGAGAGTATGGCTGTATTTATATTACATGGATTAATCATATTTGATTTTATATAGTTTCTAAATGTAGCTCTTTTACTGTTTGCTTACTATTTACTTGGACACTCTACTTTATAAGATTTTTCCGAGCTATATAATTTTCTTTTGATTTGTCGTTAATTCTTGATGATGTAGTATAGAGGCAGACACGTGCTAATCCGGACGTTAAGGATTAACACCAAATTAGATCGAAAAATCACCTTAAAAATAATAAATAAACAGTTTTTTATCAAAAAAAAAAAAGATAGGCCGCATTAAAATTCTATCCTATATAAATTAACCTGGCAACTCAAACAAAGGAATAGCTGAGACTTGAGAGAAAAAAAGGACCCCTCATCGTCTTTATGACTGTAGATTTGGATTTAAGGGTGCGCCATGGCACCTGTAGATAGTTCCAACAAGCGTGGAAACCATTAGCCCATATTTACTCTACGAGTCCAATCAGTTGTTTCAGACGAGACTCCTAAAAACGAGGCTATTCTATTGGGCCATTCCCGGGTCTTGCAAGAGGAAGCAACTTTCCTCTCTCGACTCTCGTGAATCGAGGATGGAATGAATATCAAATATTGGGCCACAAACATTCGGACAAGAATGTGAATTACTTGCGGATAGATTCGCCACTATCACTGTGCTCAGATTGACTACTCTTTTTCACTGAGAATGGATTTTGCGCATATATGATCAAATATTAGAAGAAATTACGTGTAATATGCGCGGGTACGAGACTTATGAGCTTTCGGTCCTGGAAAACAAAATTACATATGCCCTGTCTCACATTCCATCGGATCAACGTTGTTTAACAAGTAACAGGAGAACCTCATTGCCTTGTCCAATATATTTATTTTATTGCTAAATCTGTGGAGGTGTGGTTGCAGCATAAGAACAAAGTGCAGAACTGTCAGCACTGCAAGCGGGTGGCAGTTGACGTGCAACGCACCACCTAGCTCCATGTTTTTCACGTTAAAAATAAGCCCATCACCGGCCTTGACTCATCCATCTGATTAGCTTTTGGTGATTTGCCTTCCACAAACACGCCTTCGTATGCCTTATCACAATCCATTAATAGCTATTTTGTATTAAAAATGTTGTAGAAAAAAATTATTTTTTATTTCAAGTTAATGGTTTTTTAGGTTTTTAGATATTAAAAAATATATATTATCTCAAAGTATTTTTTTTTTTAAATCTACAAATACATTTTTAGATACTGAAAAAAACAAGAGTTGTACTATTTATTCCAGTCATTTTTGTTCATATAAAAGTGTTTTTTTTATAAATAATAATTAGTTCAACGACAGCAATCATTTCGTTTTTGAAAAAGAAAAAAAATATCGACCGTGATCATATGATTTACGTTTCAACAATGACAATGTTAAAATCGTGCTTTTAACTGTATAAAAGAAAATATCATTTGTGTTTTCTTAATAAAGAGGATATTAATGTAACTTTTGTGCTATCTATCTATCTATCTATCTATCTATATATTGCTTCAAGGATTTAAAAAAAGAATAATATATTCCTAGCACAACATAAAATTAGCTTAAATTAACTCGGTTTCGGCATGCCATCTAGAATTGGGCTACAAGTGGGCTCTGCACATCCATACCCACGAGTCCGAGCCCAATTGATGATAGCATGAGCAAGAATGGGATATTCGGATAAGTTTGCCGATATTGCTTGCCAAAATCTTAAGAGATGATGAGCAAAACAATTTGTCCTAACATAAAAGCACCATTTACTTGTGTTCGGTGGAAAATAGTAATATCATACAAGATTATGCACCTAGCTTCTTTAATTTGGACAAGGCAGCATATAAGAGAACAAATTAAACAATAATTCCAAGTGAAGCTGCGTGTAAGATTCGGTTCCTTGGCCATTTCGAAGAATATGAAGCCATAGCTGTCAGCATCCCCTAAAAGACATCCACCAGAGGAATTAATTTGCCGCGCATTATTTCCTCCCCCCCACCACTTTTGCGTATGTCGACTCTTGTCGGCTCCCCTCTCGATCACCCCAACTTTCACTTCTGCATTTATAGCTTTCCTTACAATCCGCCCCCTTGATACTTATAATTATAAAGCAACATCGAAAATAGAGGTGATCGAATTAGATAGTAAACAAGTAATCATTAATTTAGTTTGAAGATCTTGACTCTGCATAATACCTTATAATTATGCAGATTTAAAACCCCTTCACTCTTGAAGTGTTCCCCATTAATTAGTTGAAAAACGCTCGAAATAATTTCATGATCAATTAAACTATATACTTCATACATTGTTCTTAGCTCTAGCTAGAAAGAAATGAGTGTGAATGCTATTGACTGTCAGATTCGAACCTGCACATTTTGTTATCTGGCTGTTCAACAAACTTGAATTCGATTTGATGTTGATGGATGTTGTTACTCAAAGGGGTAAGCAAGAGGGAGCCTGAGTAAATGAAGATTGAATCTTGATGAAAGGGGGTGTGAAGATGTCCAATTATATTTTCTCGTGAGAAAATTACTTACGAATGCATGTAGCAAGGTTTCAAATAAATTAAACAATCAATTAACTATATCTATCAAATCGTAACATTGATTGGTACGGGGCAGCTAACTTGGCTTAATTAATCTGCAAGCAAAGAATATGTATATATAAGAAGTTGCCTCCGAAAGCATGAAAAAGTTGCCAATCTGTGAGAAAGGATCTTTTGACAAATTGGAGGAGAGGATGTTAAAAAGCAATCACATTCTTTTTCTTTTTTGATAAACCAAACAGAAACCAACCTTTGTTCATGAGTGGTCTTAAAGAAACACTAAAGGAAAACAACAGGGAGGTGACAAGAGATCGGACAAAGAATCGAAAAGACTTCCCCATTATAAGGTCAAAAAGGTGAAAACCACACACTCATAATTCCACCACCATGAATAAACAAATGCACAATCCACTACTATTGAATTAAAACTTGAGAAGAAAAATTCCCACATAAGATTTGAAGCAGCGCTGCATGCCACTTCAAAATGTGATCAATACTCTCTTTCCCTCGCTAGTCTAGTCTAATATTGCAGTATCTTGTGTGTACATAGAGTAGTCAAAACAAATACATCTCTTTCTTTTGCTTCTTTCTCTCTCTTTCCATCCTCGTAAAGTGAACTACCACATAAAGCCACCATATCTAAAACATTTTTTTCCTGCTCTAAGAACAGCTGCAGACAAATTAAGGAGGTGAATACGATCCTTAATCTCTCTCTCTCTCTCTCTCTCTCTCTCTGAAGTCATCTATTGCTTTTCTTTCTCCTTTTTCTGTTTCTGAATAACGGATGTTGCTTCATGGCCACTGGTGCGTAGATATTTGTTTGCTTATTGTATAAGATTTTCTTCGTACAATTGTGACTTTTCTGGTTCATGGCTTTTAAGGTTATATACCATGGAGCATGTCCCAGTAGTTTTGTTCTGAGAGATCGAAAATTATTTGTCGTTTCTCTTTTTGCTCTTTTGTTTGTCTTTGAGATCTTCAAGCACAGTCCTGAAGGTCCCTTCTATTTGAATTTCTTTTATGGAAAGGTTCTTTGAACCATGCATGTAAGCACTGAACTTTCTCTTTCTACTTTTTTACTTGTGTTAGAACATATAAAGGAAAGGGAAAAGGCATAATTTGTTATTATCGTTTGTTCTTTTAGGGCTCTTTTCTTTTTTGCTTTTCCTTTATGGAGTATACTAATTTTCTGTTTCATGTAATTCTGCAGATAAAAACCCTAGCTATTTTTTTCTTTCTTTTTTGATCTAGTGATTGTTATCTCTCATCGACCATCTTTTAATTAGGCTCCAAGATCTCATGGTCCTTATCACTTCGTGTTTGAAAACTCCCTCACTCCTTTTGTTGTCTGTCTCTAGGGTTTGCAGGATATTAAACTGGTAAAGCCCATGGACGAGATGGCATCTAATTCATGTGGAAGGCCTGTGCCAGAGAGAAAAGCAAGGCCTCAAGAGCAATTGAACTGTCCGAGATGTAACTCAACCAACACAAAGTTTTGTTACTATAACAACTACAGTTTCACACAACCAAGATACTTTTGCAAGACTTGCAGAAGGTACTGGACTGAAGGAGGATCTCTTAGAAATGTTCCTGTTGGGGGAGGCTCAAGAAAGAACAAGAGATCTACATCATCGTCAGTGGCAACATCTTCGTCTAAGCTCCCTGATCTCAACCCACCAATCCTCTCACACTTCTCTTCACAAAATCCTAAGAGTATCCATGAAGGTCAAGACCTTAATCTGGCATTCCCAGCTATGCAGGATAGTCAAGGTATATCTCATTATACTGAAATGGCCAAGACTGAATACAGAAACAACAACCAGCATAATTCTTCTTCTTCTCCCTATACTTCCTCTCCAATTTCAGCTATGGAGCTGCTCAGGAGTGGAATTGATTCTAGGGGTTTGAATCCTTTTATCCCAACACCGATGCCGGACTCAAATACACTTTATTCTTCTGGTGGATTCCCTTTGCAAGAATTGAAACCAACTCTGAGTTTTTGTGTCGATGGGCTTGGAAGTAGATATGGAATTCAAGAAAATAGTGGGAGGATTTTATTTCCTTTAGGTGAACTGAAACAGCATTCAAGCACACCGTCCGAAATTGATCAAAACAAGGGACAGGGGACTTCAAGTGGATACTGGAATGGAATGTTTGGTGGAGGATCATGGTAAAAGAAAGGAGATAGAGACGAGGAGAGAAAGAAAATACTTTATCTTCTTTCTTTGCATTCCTTTTCGCATGCATGGAATTAGGTGATCACATGTTGAAAGCTTTTCATGGCTAACATATATAGGATATACACACACACACACACACACACACACACACACATGGTTTCTTTTTTGCTTTGCTTTTATATCCTTCTCTTTACTCTTTGAGCAGTACTGTAACAATTTTGAAGCTCATTTGGTTTTTGGCTTCAAAAAGTTTTCTTACACGTATAATGTTGTTAAGATAGAAGAAGATTTGAATATGAATCTGGGTTTCTCATGGCAGAATGGCATGTATTCATAAGAGCCTCTATCAGAACTTGCACCTGAAGTATTATTGTGTATTGAGTGTCCTGAGTTGGTTCAGCTAAGTTTCCGTTTATGCATTGAAAATGAGATTTGGAAGAAGTTTCGGGACAAAAATATTCTCTCAGTTACCTAATCAACTTTGAAGCTTTGAGGTTTAGTTAATTAGTGCTGCTGTGTGGTCTTATTGGTATCTAATTGTCTCTAACCTTGCCCCCCTCTCATTGTGTCTCAATACCAGTCTGGTATGTCAGGTCTGACTTGTCATCCATTGGAATCGAGGAGACTCCTTCAACCATAAAACTCACTTCACATGGACCTAGCTAGCACAGAAGCCGAAGAAGAAAAACAACTCGGCATGACCCACTTTTTAGAGCAGTTTTCTTACTGTCTAAATCTCCTTCGCAAGTCCAATCTTAATTAATAAACAAAACATCAAAGCAAATTGTACTTTGAAAACAAATTTACCTGCCCCAACTAAAAGCTTGCCGAATATAATTTTTAATCACCCACTTGATCGATTTAGCGGAATCCCTGAAATGATCACTACTGCTTTTAATATTCACAGACTTGGAAAATCTGACAAGTCCACCTTCTCCTCCGTCTTGAGAGGGACCCCCAGACATTCCTCCGGGCAAGCGTGCTTAGAAATAATCTCCCTCAACTAGCTAGTGAATCTTCTCCGACATTTTCCTGTTTCTTCCCAATTTCAGGCCTCAGGCTGGGTTCTAGCTAGACTCATGTTTTTCATCCAAGTGACTAATTAATTATATTTGGTTCATGTATGCATGAGATATGCTTCTCCATTGATGGGAGTGCCATTGCATCAGGATCACAAACAGGATATCCTAAATAATTATATTTCTTCCTTCATGTTTCTTGACTCTCTCTCGGTCATTGTCTTTGTTTTTTTGCTCTTTGGTAAGCTAATCCACTTTTGCCTTGGCACATTCGTAAAGCAAAGCACCTTAATTCTATTGCTTGTCATTGCAAGTTATTTTTACATTTTAAAAGTATTTTCTATTTTCTGTTTTAATTTTAATTTTAATTTTAATTTTATTTTTTAAATACTGATATTAAAAATAATTAATTTAAAGTCAGTTTAAGTTTTTTCAAATTGCTATTATATAAAAACAGTGGACAAAGAGAGTCCTATAATTTTTTTGTGTTGAGATAGAAAAACACCTCTCTTTTTTCCCCTATACTTAGTCTCTGTTTGACACTGCTATGTAGCCAGTTTATTGTTGAAATTTGATTATTATTTTTTTGTATTTTAAATAAAATTTTTTGGTGTTTTTAGATCATTTTGATGTGCTGATATCAAAAATAATTTTTAAAAAATAAAAAAAATATTTTAATATATTTTTAAATAAAAAATATTTTAAAAAATAAAAATAACCACATCCCCGACTACCCCTTAGAGAGGCATAGCTTATTCGAGAAAAGGTCCGAAGCTACTTATATGGTAAATTAGAAACTCTATTGCATAACGTACCATATCAAGCAGGTGCCAATTACAATTGAAGTGTAGATGGTGTTATAACTTGACATGACATGGCCTGACAAATAGGTGGATGATACCAAAAAAAAAAAAATATTGGAGGAGAGAGAATAAGTGGAGGGTTAACGAAGATTAAGCTCCTTCAGACTTGGTTGGGCCTAAACCTAACCAAAGTCTATGAGGCGTAGCTAGGCCTTGGCCCGTCCAAAGTTGGTGAGGCTTAGATGGGCCTTAGCCTAGACTATTTATCTTTTATTATTCTCATTAATGACAATCTAATATTCTAATTATATTTAAAAATTAATTTCAAGTTCAGTTGAATGATTTAATTAACTACATGGATTTTATTATATTTTAAATTGGTCAAACTAATTTTATTAGGGTTTTAATTGATGAATAATTAAGTTTGAGACGCTAATTTGAGCTTAATTGAGAATATTGAAATTTTTAGAAACCATTTTTAGTTTTTCAAGTCAATTGATTGAAATTAAAGGTAAGATTGCAAGATAGTTAGGGTTTTGGGGTCAATTATAGGCTTAATTGGAGAAATTCGAAGTCAATGACTATTCTTATAAAATATGTCGAAATATTAAGACCCAATTAGTCGAAATCAGGGATGAAATTGAAAAAAAATATAAATTTAAGGATCAAATTGCATATTAGACAATATTATGGTATGGTTAGTTCATGCTAATTAACACCACATACGTGGTGACACCTTCTTAACGGTGATAACTTAGATAACCATGAGTTGTCAAATTTGACAGCGCTATAATATCGATTTTAAATCAACATTGATAATAATTACAAGTTGAATCAAATACTAAAATCATACCCCAACAAAGATGAGATTCTTTCTTTCACCATCTATAATTAGAGGTCAATCTCATGCTTAGAATATTAAAAAATTCAAAATCAAAGTTGAGAAAAAAACTATTTTTTTACCTAGAAATTTTCTTTTCCTTTCTAGCCACCACTTTTCTGTCTCCTCCAGCAACGCCACCACCTTTGGCAACCATTCAACCTCTTCTCTGCAACACCGATAAACATTCCAGTCACCACTAGCTTCCATCAGTGCAAGAAAATCCCTCTCCCTTCATTTGACCAAGTCATTTCCTTTTTTTTAGTGCATAGCCTTTTAGGTTATGGGGTGTTGGAATAAGACTATGTAGGAGTTCGAGGTCGATGGCAAAGGTTAAAACCATGAGCCGTGCCTTTTGATCTATAAAGTTTGTACCTTAAGGATTATTTATAAGAAAGCTCCTCGTGATATCATAGCCTACTCCTGCCATGCAAGTGTAATAATATCTTTTCTGGGAACTGGAGTTTTCGTTGCCCATAAACTGAAACTGGTGGAGCTAAAGGAGGTGCAGATGGCTATATAGAGATCTGCATAGTTCGAGAATAAGTAGAGAGAGCTCTGAGGTGCAGTTTCATTTTTATGGGTGTCATGCATTACTTCGAAATTGAATATCTAGACCCCTAAAATGATGGGCTCGGCAAAAGCTGCACCAAAGATTATCACGACACCGAACTGCCTCGTGTCTATTGGTTCCTCAGCTACGTTGGAGTTTTGGCATCAAATTCGACAACGATTTAGCAGAAAAAGGAAGGAAGGCAGTCGCTAGAAGACATGGGCTGTGAAGCTTCAGCATGGGAAAACGATTGGTGCCAGTTTCGCTTTATTTTGGTTAATCACACGATTCAAGGAAAACTACCCAAGCAATTTCGAGGGACCGATCGAGTTTTGTTTTACATTCGCCCTCAATTTACATAATTAATGACGCTCATCAACGTTATTAATTATGTAAATTGTGCCATAGGATCTGGGGACGGATAATATCCTACACCACTCTAATTTGTTTCCATAATTTGGACCTGCATATAGAAACCTAACTTGACGTAACATCTGAGTTCATTAATTGACAGAATACGGTTAGCCACAAGCTTGTCAACGGCACGGCTATAGCCAATAAATGAGATAAAATCACTCGTGGTTGTGAAAGTTTAGTGCTGCGAAAATGCACCGTATGATACGCCAAAGATACACAACATTTCTCAACTGTACAACGAATACAGTTATTACTTCACTTGAGGAACAACCTGTCTAGAGCAGTCGGCACAAAAAAAAAAAAAAAAAACATCACATATTCAAATATCCTTCAAGTTCTAACATCTATACAGAGATATGATACTCTTTAAGCAGAACTCGAGAAGGATTGCGGGCGTTAAACAAGTAAAGCAGCTTTTCAACAATGCCCAGCTCACTCGTCTGCATTTATTCCAAAGATCCGAACCTTGTGCATATTGGGGAACTTGGCAACAACAAGCACTATCACAGCAATAGTGTTGAAAAAGAGCATTGGATGTCGATAGTCTGTTGTGTGTGAGGCTATCAAGTACCTGCCAGAGAAAGCAAATGAAAGTATAATCTCAGTTTCAAGCATAGGCAAACAACATCAAAGCAAATTTAAGATTGAAGTACAATCATGCACAGCTTAATTGTGTCAATCAATGCATGAAATGAAACACAAAAGGGCCTGGCAATGCTGTGCATTCTATTAAAGATAACATGCAAGGGGAAACTAAGTACTGCATCATAACTTTCCATGAGACAGCGACCGTGCTTGGACAAGGTCAAACAGTTAAATAGTCTCGTAAAATATATATCAGGCAATTTCAACACATTTTTACATGATTTGGGGAGAACTTGAAGGCTGAAAAGCCATATTGCGCTACGGAACTAGAGGCACAAAAATCTAGCCTGAACCTAGGTGCCCCCCCGTTACAAGCAGATTTTAATTGATCCAAGGGAGCTAATCAAAGGTTTGCAGCTATGCTAACCCATGTAAGATGCATGATGCTTTCTTCAAAGCAATTTAACCCAGACAAAACCGAGGCATCTCATTGATGATCACCATGAATTCTTATAATATTAGATTACTCTTATAAGTGCATATATCCAGCTTAATTCAAGTTTTACTCCATAGCTATTAACAATATGACATTATAAAATTCAAACTTTGATGGACAAGCTTTCAAGCACACAGTTTGCAATGGATGGCAATCAATGCGACTTAAATTGCCAACGAATATAATTACAACTCACGTGCAGTAAAAACAGGGCAAAAGTATTTGCTGTAATCCATGACAAGACAGCAGGGGCCTAGAAAAGGACAGCTAAGTAACACAACTCCCACACACAAACGAGAGAAAGCTTTTCAAGCTTCTTGACAATTACTTCCACATGTTTACACAACTCAATCATTCTATATATACATTACAAACAATGTGATTGACAAAGAGTACAAAGCAAGTCAGGGAATATTTGCTTAACATGCATATAACTATGAGCAAGAAGCCTTTTTAGGTGAAATACAAAGCATGCCAGAACATGTCTGTACACACGCACAATTCAAACTATAAAAGGTCTTCCAGAATACTTACAGCACCAGAGGTACAACAGTTAGAAACTTTCTGTTCCGTGTCAGCTGCTTTCCACTATCCATCTGCTCCCACCAGGTCAGCCGATTATAGATCCCCTGGTCTTCTGCAAATGGGGTTCCTTTCTTCCAGTGGAAAAAGTGATAAGTGATCTGAAAAGTGAAACATTATAATCAATCATGGTTCCACAAAAAACAAAGCGTCTTAGCTGCCACTGGAAATGAAAACAGATAAGAGCACTGAAATGAACATAGAACTTGTCATAATGGTTGATGATGATTTATGGAACAGTTGTAGAAAACAGACCAATATTAAGCCATTTGTAATGCAAAGAAAAAGAGTAGACCTCTTAAATAGTATCTATTCTGCCATTTCTTACAGCTACAAAAACTTTCATTCTACTCAGTTAGAAACTCTTCTCATTTTTTCTGTTCAAACAATACAGTCATTTGCCAACATCAAGTTTTATAAATTCAAATCTGCAGCGAGCAAACCAATACCCAAATCAGTTCATAATGCGGTTACATGAAGGTAAGAAAGCACATCATAGGGTGGAAAATTCCATTGCATATCCACAACCTATGAATCTAAGAACATGTCATAATTAACTTGTGTTTCCCACATCTTTTAGTAACCTAAGCCTAGAACAAACCCTGAAAAGGCTAGCAGTTCAAAACATATAACTTCACAGATTTTATGCATTTCCCATTAAAATCCATGTGTACTAACGCTCATGTCTCATTAGCATAGCTGGTAGAATTTCTTGAGGCTGCACTTATCAATTTATTTCATATTGCTTGTACTAGGAGTTAGAAGCAATGCACAAGGTGGATGCAGGTTTGAAGAAGGATGGTAACATGCCTGTGGTGAGTTGCACAACCATTCTACAATCCTAGCAAGGTCACACTCTAATCAACACTTACCGTGTTTACTTGGACATCTTATTTATTTTGGTTTTTAGCTTTCTTTCATGATGATAGTTTGTGGTCATTTTTTGAACCAAAATCCTCAAATGAGGATGCTAACTACAACAAAAAAAAGTTGATACAGAGTTATCTGCACCAAGACTTGCAACCTAATCAATGAGGGGAATACTGTACTGGCAGTGGAACTCTTCCGCTCATTGTGAAGAACAAATCAGAGACCTAGGTCCCTGCTTGCATCAAACAAAGGAGCCCATTTTATCATTTTGCAAGCAGAAAAACTAATCCTCAGTCTTATCATTTGATGACAAATACAATAATCTCAATTAAGTACTATGCAGCTAAAGAAATTTGACAAATTAGCAAACTAAACCAAACATGCATGTAATCAACACTCCATCCAGTAATAATAATCATATTAATAATTGGCTATCTATCTTCAATCACTAGGAATGGAGAGAAATAATTGAAAACCCTAATCAAGAAATTGTAAGCTAATCTAAGCCACATATATGTATATATAAAAGGGGAGAAAACGTACGGCAAAGTGAGAGAGATTGACGATGGTCCAAGCCATGCCAGGAGAGCAAGCAAGGATAGAGAGGACAGTAAGCCAAGAAAAGAATAGTATTAATATGTAAGCAGTCCAAACCCCTGGATACATGAACCACTCCGTGTTCTTGTTCAGATCCGCCGGTGGCACCGCCGTCACATACAGATTCGCCATCTCTACCTTTTCTCTCTTTCTTTCTTACAATGAATTTTTCGTTCGTTTCTTTTCTTTTTGTTTCGTTTCAATCAAGTATTTGGTTTGGTGATTGAAGAGCTCTCTCTCTCTCTCTCTCTCGGTAATGGTTGGTTATTGATAATTATGAATAGGATTTGGATTTGTGATGCCTTTATTTATTGTATTTGATAAAAAGAAAAGAAAATGATTTCAAACAAAGATTAGATTATCAAATAATAATTTAATACCTTTTCTTATTTGTTGGATATTAATTTTTTTTGGAAAGTAATTTACAAGAGTAATATTTTTTTTTATATAAAATAAGTTATTTTAACATATTTGATAGTGTCATGTAAAATAAGTTAAAAAAATATTTTAATATTTAGATATATCATGAAAAATAAGCTATAAAATTATTTATTAACATTATACTCAATTTTTATATAAAAAAAATTCATAAAGTATTATGAAAATTTGAAAAATAAAAACCAAATATGATATATAAAATTATGAAATAAAAAATAATTAAAAAAAGTAAAATAATAAAGACAAAAGTTGATATAAAAATCAAATTAAATCAAATTCTAATAGTTAAAATTGAGGGAAAAAATCAAAACATTATCTATCTATCTATCTATCTATAACAATAAAAATATTAAAGATAAAGTTTGATATAATCAACAAATAACAAGATTTTTTTTAATTACTAGAAAATATTTGTTTTCTTCTAAAAACTAAACCAAACATTTTTTATATAAAAATATTTGTTAGTTGATTAATTTTTCTAATTACATCGAACAATATTATTTTTATAAAACAACGTTGCCTATGAAAGTTAGTACATAGCCGGGGGTAAAAATCTTTTTATCGACTTAAATGGATTTAATTAATTTAATAATATAATTTAAAAATTAGCAACAACAAAAAAAAAATATAGCAATGACTCGATGCAAAAAACAAATGTTTATCAATATTATAGAAATATATTTTTACAATATTTCTAAAAGCTTTTAGTTATTTTATTTGTTAATAAAGTAAAATTAATGAGAATAGGATTGCATATATATATATATATATATATATATATATATATATATATATATATATATATATATATATATATAGTTCTCAATTCCCAGAAAAAAATATGAATGATGATATTAAAATAAATGACATGAGTTCGTTTAAGCTAGCACACCAAATATATAACCTGATTGCGAGATTAGGATAGCCCCATGAAAAACATATTAATTAAAATTACAAAATTTAAAAAAAAAATAATGCCAAATTTCCAATAAAAAAATAATTAGGGATAAAGTTCAAAAAATCAACATAAAAAAGAGATAAAAAGAAGAGAAAAAAAACAATACATAGATTTGAAAAGAATAAAGACCAAATTTGACACATAAAGAAACTAAAATCAAATCATGAGGGATAAAATTGAAAAGTAAATTTTAATTAAGAAAATGAAAAAAAAATATCAATCAAGATATTTGGAATCAAATTTGATATAAAAATCAAATATCAAATAATGAAAGTGAAAAAAATCAATAAAAATTCAAAATCAAATACATTGCAATAAAAAAAAATAATGATCTTATTTGATTCAATAAGTAAATAAATAAATGACTTCTTTTTTTTGCAATGCCTTACATGTTTTTTAAGGAAGAGTGAGGAAAGAAGAAATACAATATTAAAGCACAACCATAAATGTTTGATCCTAAGCACCTTACCACCATGACAGGGGCAGTGACAGGCATCAAACACCATATTGGAAAGCAGAGTTCAGAGGTTTTACAGTATTGAATGCGTCACATAAAAAGTCATTACCCTTAACCTAATTATATACCTTAACCTCAAATAAATAATAATAATAATAATAAAAAGCACCCATGCATTCAAAGTCAATAAAGTTTAACTTTACGAAGAATTTAAGTCAATATATTGTACAACAAAATGAAAAGATCATAATGCCCCTTGACCCAAGTTAAAAAAATTTCTTCTCATTTTTAAGGGTAATTTAATGAATATAATAGGCATCAAAGATGTAAAAAGAATTATTAACCTAATTCTTTTTTATAATGACTAAATATTTTATGCAGGTGAAAGCTCGAAAGACAACAAATAAATATAAAAATATAGAATTTGATGAATGAAAAGGGTTGCAAACACGGACCTAAATTTATAGTTTTATTATTTGAAATAAAGTTTAAATAAGTCTACTTCTTAAAGAGGCTTTCAATTTCTTTAAATAGATCAGAAAAAAATCAACATTTACTAGGCAATATAATTAGAATTGTAAAATATAAAGGAAAATTATAGAAAATAGAAAATAGAAAATAGAAAATTAAACATTGAAATCCAAAAAACAAACAGCAAGAATTAAAATTAGCTCAAATAAGATCTTTTAGTCCTAACTTAGAAAAATAATGTAATGGATTGACCAACGTAGCGGGTCACATGTAAAATTAAGCTAAGAGATCTTCTAAACAAATTTAAGCTCTATTTAATGGTTGAAATAAAAATTATGGTATATTACTAAATCTCTTCATGGACCTAGTTTTGTCCAAATATTACATAGAAATATTTGTTATGTCATTTAAATGATTTGTTTATGAAAGATTTTCATCTAGTTCTGGTAAATTCTTATATTGAGCTAACTACATTAATTTCTTAAGAATTTTTATAGAATAAATTGATTTTTTTTAAGATTGCACTATTCATAGTGCTAGTATAAGTCTTAAATATCTTAGAATATTACTATACTAGTTATTTACTCGCACTATGGACAAGTTTTAAAGAGTTCTTTTTATTTAGTCTATAACAATCAGAATAGATAATTGTATGGAAGAAAATAATTAAAATTATAAGGAAAAAAATATATTTTATTGTGTAAATTATTTCTTTTCTTATTCATGTATTTTTTTTTGTTTGAATAAAGCATATTGTTTTTATTAGCAGCAATTTTTTTAATAAAAAAGAGATGACAATTAACATAAAGATTCATAAAAAATATATATCTTCAATCTAAAACCAATTTTCTTATAAATCCTTTTCTTTCCTATTTTAAAGAAAACGTGTTTTGTAATTAATCAAAAGCAATGTTTTTTTTTTTAAAATAAAAACTTATTATGATCTCAACATTAAAAAAATAAAATTTAAAACAGCATCTCAATATTTTACATACAATTAAATGAAAAATTAATTAAATTATAAAATCACGTAAAACTCTTGAAACATTAAACAAATCCATTAAATATTAACGAGCACATTGTACACGCACTATGTTCTTTTAATGTAATTATATAATTTATAATAATCATTCATCCATTGCCAATGGTGGGTTCCCAACTCACACTTATGAGTAGAAAACAATCTTACCTTTTAAACTGAGAGTGATCCTCATATATTACAGCTTGTCTCAATTTTTTCTATATTTTATAGTTTATTAATTTTTAATAAATAGTGTATGTTTTTATTTGAGTATTTTTTTATTTTATTTTAGTTAAATATGTAAACATTAAAAAAATAACTAAGCATCTCTATTATATTCAATTGAGTATAATCGATGTCGTCGTTAAATTTACAGACCAAGTATAAGATAACTTTTATATCAAATATGCATGAATATTGCACATGATTTATTATTATTTAAGTGTATTTATCCTTCCTTTCTTTTTTATAATACTATATTTTGATTTTCTCTATTTAAACATTTGTATTTTTAAAAATTTATCTGTTAAATGCTTGCGATTTTAATAGTTAACTTTTATATCTACTTTATAATTTTATGTGGGAATATTTGATACTATGAAAAAAAATTAAAAAATGAAAGAAGAAAAGAATAATACCAATTTAAAAGCTCTAGGGAAACAAAAAGCATTAGGTTGAAATTATGGAAGCTACTTCACTTAAACAACGTACACACCTCATGCCAATGAACTTTTCCTTCACGGCATGTATACCAAGATTTTATTTTCATAAGAAAATAAAAGTAAAACCTCCCGTTTTAATTCTTCATATAAGAAAAGAGAAGACAAGAAAAAAAATGCCAATATCGGTGGAAAAAGAAAAGAAAAGGGAAAAAACCCTAATACTGGGTCGAGGAGAGCAGTCTGGTTTAATTCATACTATAATTAAGGGCTTGTTTGTTTCATGGAAACTGAATTCCAGGAATTCAGTTTCCACATTTTCCGGTGTTTGACAACATTTTAAAAAAATAGTCAAAGGAAAGTGATTTCCATCACTTTCCCGGTCAACTTAAAACTAAACTTTCACACGCGGAAAGTGTATTCCGCTCGATAACAAAAGGAAAACACTTTCCGCGTGACCATCTTTGCCTCATCTCTCTGGTCTCTTTCCCGTTTGCCTCATCTCTCTGGTCTCTTTCCCATCTGCTTCCCTCATCTTTCCCTCTCTCTGCTTGCCTCACCTTTTCCGTTTGCCTCACCTTTTCTATAGCAAAACCAGACCCTCTCGCCTCCTCTCTTCTCCTCACACCTCCCACTCAGTCCCTCATCTCTGCGTAAAAAAACCCTAAGCACCCTCTCGTCTCTCGCGTCCTCTCGGTCCCTCATCTCTGCTCTCCAAACCCTCTCAGTAACCCAACACCCTCTTCCCCACATTTTTCTTCAAACCCAGCACAGCACCCTCTCGTCTCTCGCCTCCCTCTCAGTCCCTGACCCTCTGCTTACAAAACCCTCTCGCCTCCCACAGTCCCTCAGTCCCTCTGCTGCTCTGCATCTCGCCTCCCTCTGCAACTCACAGCAAGAGAAACCAGGTACTCCCTCTGCATCTCAATCTTTTTGCAGTAGAGAATAGTTTAAGGTTATTGGTTTTGTGGGTTTTTTTTATGAAGTTTGTGAGTTTTTGATGATAAGAGAAACGGGGTTTGTGGGATTTGAGTTTATAAAACCTAATTTTTGGAGCTCCTTCCTCGACAACAACCCTAGGTTTTGCAGCTTCGTAGATTAGGTAAAAGGAAACCCTTGGATTTCGAATTTGTCTAATTCGATCGAAACCTGAACTTCTTTATCTTAGGAATTTTTAGAACCTGTGGCTCCATTGATTTCTGGGTTTATAGTCTTTAACCACCCTAACATGTGTCAAATGAACGGTTTTCTTGGACCAGAACTACCACCATTTTGATGGGGGAAGGTGCGGCAGTGCTGGTACCAGAGGTCTGATCACCTACCATTTTGGTTTTGGAAGATGGATTTTGGAATGGTAAAGTGGTAATAGTGTTCTGATCGGATAGCTATGATTTATGCAAGTCTATCTGATTTTTTAGATATAGCGAGTGTTTTGATTGGAGAAGAAAGTACTTGGAACTCAATATTTAAACTTGAAATGCTCTGGCAATCCGTGATTGTGTACTATGCGCGTTGGGCAGGCCTTGTTCTACGCTGTTATGGTTCATCAGCTAGCAATATATATATTAAATTTTTAATCTCAAATAATTAACTTAATTTAAGAACAATCCACGTGTAATTGTAAGCCTAACCTTAATTATATATATTTTTAAGATACACAAGTAATTGAAAATCAGGTTCAAAATGATCTAAAGTGTCACGTAATGGCCTATCACTTGGGTTTTTGAAAGAAGAAGAACAAGAGAAACAGCACGTAGTTGTTCAACAAGACAAGAAAAGATGGCAAGAAGATTTGAATGGTTGCTATTGAAGTGTAAGGGTCATGAGCCATGACTCATGATGACATGGGATTTGGATCCATGTGGGTTCCAAGAGGTTGTAATGGTTTTGAAATGGTGTGATGATGTGATCTCTAGGCTTGATAATAAAAATCATATTGTTATATTTATGTTTGGCTGATGAGCACTTGCTATTTTTTACAAGATTTGTTGTGTATTTGGTAATTCAATTGGAAAAGCTGTTCTAAAGGACCCCTATCCCTTAATAAAATGAGAACAGGCTAGGGTTATGAATTTACAATCTATGATCGACAATAAGGTTTATATATATATATATAGATTCAAGAAAACCCCTTCTTGCAGTACCAAGACAACAAGGTTAAGTTCATGTCGAATAATAGATTTATATGCATTCTCACAATATCTAGACAGAGACTATTATTATTTTTACATGTATAGATACCTAGATGACATTCCAGGCAACATCATTGCATCAAATAATGTAATTTTAATAAAATATGCAGATTCTGTAGCTTTTTCAAGTCGGTTTTTAGGAAATAATAAGGCCCCAATTAATCCTCCCCTACTTTTTTCAACATGACAAATTAGCAGAGGCTAATATGACAGGGCATGTGGACTTGAATCTGTGAAGGCCAAGTGAAGTTTACACTGGCTTGTTTCCAATGGAAAGATATGTAATGTTAAAAGCCGTCATTTAAAAGCATGATTATTGATCATTGTGAACTTATGAATTGTATGTTGTCAGCTTCTCTGAACATAATTCATTGTATTGATTGTGTAAATATTTGATATGCTTTTCTTAATATTGATTTCGCTATATTTTTAGGTATTGTTATCAGAAAACTACACTTTCATGTTATGGAAAGTAAAATAATTAATGCAGTATGCATGGGAGCAGCTGTTGTTGTGATAGCGGCAGGGAAATCTATAATTGAAGAAGAAATAAATAGAATTTATATACCAAGAGAACCACGTATAAATGCAATTGCTCAACGAGAATTCTATATTGACAGCATTTTGAATCGAGGTGATCGACATTGCGTTGAACAAATTCGTATGAAACCTATTGTATTATATAGATTGTGTGATCTTCTCACAAGTCGTAACCTATTACGATCAACTCAAAATGTGTCTATTAGGGAGCAAGTAATTGTGTTCTTACAAATTGTAGGTCATAACCAAAGATTTAGGGTTGTTAGTGGTAGATATTATAGGTCTGTTGAAACTATCCATCGTTACTTTAGAATTGTCTTAAAAGCAATTCTAAAGTTGTACAAACACCTTATTAAAGATCCAGAGGATACAGTTCCAGCAGAGATAATGAATAATAGAAGATTTTATCCTTATTTTAAGGTATGAACACAATACCAATATTTTAATGAATTAATTAATTACATTAAGAAGAAAAGGTTATAATTTATGTTGTCGTGTTTATATAGGATTGTGTGGGAGCAATTGATGGTACCCATGTTCCTGCAAATGTTCCTGTTGAGATTCAAGGAAAGTTTCGAGGACGAAAAGAAGGAACAACACAAAATGTTTTAGCAGCTATAACTTTTGATTTGAAGTTTATATATGTTTTAGCTGGCTGGGAAGGAAGTGCCCATGATTCACGGGTTTTAGCTGATGCATTATCAAGATCTAGTGGTTTTAAAATTCCAGAAGGTATATAATAAAGTATGTATTATATGCATAAACATATAAAATGTCTTACTACATAAAGATAGTAATAGTTTTTTTTTTTAATTTGTAGGGAAATATTATCTTGGTGATGCTGGTTACGGTATTCGAAAAGGAATCATTTCTCCTTTTCGTGGAGTTCGATATCACTTGAATGAGTTTACAGACCGTGCACCAGAAAATGAAAAGGAGCTATTTAATCTCCGACACTCTTCATTGAGAACCGTGATTGAGAGAGGGTTTGGTATTTTGAAGAGTCGTTTTAGATCAATAGATGGAAAATCTTTTTGGTCTTATGAAACACAAGTAGATGTTGTGCTTGCATGTTGTATTATTCATAATCACATAATGGGGGTTGATCCTTATGACTTTCTTATGGAAGAAATATGTCCGGATAGTGAACCAATTAGACGAACAATCTACTTCAGTCAACGGGAGGAAAGGGAAGAGAATAGGGAGTGGATATCAAAAAGAGAAATGATTGCCTCAACCATGTGGAATGATTATATCACTCAAAGAAACTTGTAATTGAGTGTTAATTATATGTGTTTGTTTTTCTTATGTCTTGCTTCAGTGTTTATATGAAATGTATTAAATCGAAATATTGTATGATTTTGTATAAATTTATAATTTTTTTTTGTAGAAATGAGTTTAACACAGGATGAAAAATGCAAAGGCAAGGGCAAGCATTTCAAATGGACTAAGCCCATGTCTAACATGCTGCTTGAGTTATTAGCTGAGGAGGCACTTAAAGGAAACAAACCTTCTTCCACCTTTAAAGCAGAATCTTTTGTTAAGGTGGCTACACAAATCAGTGAAACGTTCAATGTGCAATGCGAGACTAAACATGTGGAAAATCATCTCAAGACTGTGAAAAAAGAATGGGGAATAATAACCAATCTTAAAAACAAAAGTGGCTTTGGCTGGGATGATTGTTTGAAGATGATTACAGTTTCGAAAGATGTATATGATGAAGAAGTGAAGGTATGATAAATATTATACTCTTTGTAATTTTTATATTTACTTTTGTTTCTACAATGTTATACAATGAACTAAAAAAACTGCATATTTTATACGTTATGAACAGGCACATCCTAATCATGACAAGTATCTGAACAAAAAACTTGATTTGTATGAGGTAATGACAATTGTTGTTGGAAAAGACATGGCAACCGGAAATTATGCCAAATCATATGCTGATGTCAACTTGGAAGAGAACACTGAAGTTCAATCAATTTCCATTGAAAATGAAGGTGAATATGAAGAAACTTCAAAGGAAAAAGGGACATCTTCTTCTAGTACACAAAAGAGACGACATAGAAAGAGAAGCCGCATGGATGAAAATGATGGTGTTGAGAAGTTGTCTAAACAGATTGGAGATGTAGCATTCGCAATTCAAAGTCTCAGCAAAAATCAACTTGATGTTAGCGCGTTGTATACGGCAGTGATGAAAGTTGAAGGCTTTGATGAGATCACTCTTGTGGATGCATTTGATTATTTGGTCCAAAATGAAATGTTGGGAAAAGCATTTATGGTAAAAAATGCTAATTTGAGGAAAATTTGGGTTCAAAACTTTGTCACCCAACACCACAACAGGCCTGCTTGCTAAGATAGTTTGAAAATGTTCAAAGTTTGGTTTTAGACTATGTTTTTTATTTGACAAGTATGTTTACTTGTTTAATTCGAAGAATTCTATATTTATGTTTGTAATTTGAACTAATATGTATGTCAATGACATCGAAACTTAATATTCATGCATGACTATTTATTTCTTGATGTTAGGTATAAATATTTATTTCTTGATGTTTATTTTATAGATATTAGAGGGATAATTGCCTTTACTCAATTTTTTTTATCTTAAATACGCATCAAAATATTGTTGTATCTATTTATCTTTTAAAAAATACTTCATACCAAAAACAAAAACCCAAACATATAACTCTTAACATAAACTAATTTGGCTTTCTTAATATGAAAAAACAAATTATTTAAAGCTTTTAAAATTAAATAATTTTTACTTACAAAATATTTAACAAACTTATTTCTCTATAATATGATATGACATATATTGTAATATTTTATAAAATAAGCTATGTGTGAATATAGGATATAATAAAAAATATTCATCATTATACTTATTTGATTTCATTTTTTTATTTAAAGTGATTAAATATTTTATATTAAAATATTTAATCTACATAGGATAAACTTGAAAAAAAAATTATTAATAAATTATTTTCCAGTTCATTTTCCATAACACAAACAAACACTGAAAAGTGTTTTCCAGTTCATTTTCCATAACACTGCCAAACATCGGAATTCACTTTCCCCGGAATTCACTTTCCAAAAGGAAATTATTTTCCAGCAAACAAACGGGGCCTAAGTTATATGCATAGAGAAATTAACATTTGGCTTAACAAATCAAAAGTCAACGACGAGAATGAAGTTCGAGCTTGATGCAGGGTTGGTCCAAGGTAGCAAAGCTGAACATAGTCAACGCTCCAATTAAGTAATCAAGAAGCTGGGATACACGTAGCTCCTGTGAACTCACATATGAACGGTGTCACAGTGGCATCTCTTTCACACTACTGTTGTTATGCAGCGCCTTCTTTTGACCATTCAAATGCCAGCGATGTCAACACCCCCATTCCTCTCTCATAATCCTAGCCTCACTATTCACAACCATATTTGCTACTATAGCCATTGCATATACTCTCTCTCTTTTCTTCATCGTATATAGCACCTTGCTAGTTCATCAGTATTAATTATTTATGCAAAGAGAGGAAAAAGAAATTCAAAGAATGGATGGTTTTGATCATCATATTGCGCCATCTTTCTTTATCTGCCCAATATCTCTTCAAATCATGAAAGATCCAGTTACTATATCCACAGGTATGACCTTTGATCGAGAAAGCATACAGAAATGGCTTTTCTCTTATAAAAACATCTCTTGTCCTGTCACAAAGCAACCCCTCTCTGATTTCCGTCTCACCCCAAACTCTAATCTTCTTCGCTTGATCCAATCGTGGCACTTGCAACACGCATCATCATCAACAACAAAGTTTGCGGAGCCTAATCATGATGCCTTGGTGAAAGTGCTTCTTGAAGAGATTAAGCAACCCCATTTACAGGTAAAAGCTCTTAGAAAGATCAAGTCATTGATCCAGGAGAATGATGGTGACAATAACAGGATTAGTTGCATTAGAGATGACACTTTATTTTCCATCGCAGCATCTCTTGTAGTACAAACTGAGTTACCAGGGATTCCACAGATTACTGGTAATGACCACCCGGTGATCGCTGAAGCGGTGTCTTTGTTATGTCATTTAAGGCCATCTGATGAGGCATTAAAGATGGTTTCACAAAATGAAAATGGCCGACTAATCTGTTCGCTCTGTTCAATCATGACACACTATCTTAGCTATCTACAGATTAGAATTCAAGGTGCTCTTGTCCTGAAGTCCATATTCGAAGTGGTAGACGGAGTTTACAAGGAAGGGCTTAAATTTGAGTTCTTTGAGAATATCATTGAGATTTTAAAGGACCAAAATTCAAAGCATGGAAGCATGGCAGTTTTATCTATTTTAATAAGAGTTTTGAAATATGGGAATAATAAAGAGAAAGCTATAAAGGGAGGACTCATTCCGATCCTGATCGAGTTGCTAGCTGAGGACAATGAACAAGGGCATGTCTGCGAGATGATGTTAGTCGTGCTAGAAAAACTGTGCCAGAAAGCAGAAGGGCGGGCGGCCTTTTTGACACATTCAGCAGGCATGGCAGCTGTGTTATCAAAGATCTTGAAGGTTTCCCATGTTGGAGATGATAAATCAATAAGTTTGCTGTCATCTGTTTTGAGATTTTGTACTAGCAGTGGTGAGGCTGCTCAAGAATTTATGGAGGTGGGTGGAGTGACTAAGATTTGTTTGGTGATACAAAGTGGATGCAATTCAAAAACCAAGGAAAAAGCCAGGGAAATTTTAGGGTTTCATCTCAAAACATGGAACAAGTCTCCTTGTTTCCCCTTTCTTGATGTAGCCAGGCTTGGAATAATAGGTAATCTAAATAGTTAAGAGTGAATTTATCATGACTAAATGAAAATTTATTCTAGATAGATTATATAAATAATTTAGATGTATTTATAAATTGATGTGATATTTTTAGATTTGATAACAGGTTTGGTCGCTCCAAACTAAAATGATAATCTATAAAAATTATAGTTTTTAATTTTATTGCTGAATTAAACTTTAATTTTTATAGCAATTTTTAGAGATTTTTTTTTCTAAAATAACTCGTATGGTACATCATTTCTTAAGATATCAAAAATCTTTTAGACCGATTTTGTTATTTTATTTTCTTTAAATTTCATCTTGTAGCTGTTGCCAAACTATCAGTTCTATATCATAAATTGCAAGAGCTTTAGATCTTGAATATATATCGTATACATTCCTTTTCTTTTCCCTGATTCCTGTTACAACAAATGTGCTCTTTTGTTTGCGGTGGGAGTTAGCGTGTACCGATGTTATACTCTAATATTTATGCTGCTATACTTGATGACATGAATGTTGATTCTGCAGAATGTATACATGGATAATGCAATGCAAAACTGTACTGCTCCATCAGCTTGAAATACCTTCTTTAGATCTGATGCTACGGACTTAATTACTAAGGAAAGGGATGGGCAATGTAACCAATAATTCATGCCAAACAATTCTTAAGACGAACAAGGTCAATATGAACAAGTCTTCTCTGCGTACGTGTCAGCATTGTATCATATACTCAACAACCTATATTACAGGCAAAAGCAATTGTGAAAACTTGTAATTGGCAAGGTAAACCATCAGTTAGTTTTTCTTTTTTGATAAATTATACCAACTGCTCTCTTTCGGAATGCACGATATATAATAGCAGCTGTAAGACTTTTTCCTGACGAACGGAGCTAATTAGGCCTGAATATACATGGATGATTTGCGGCCCGCAATTCACTGGCATCGATCAGCCACTGAAAGGGTCGTCCTTTGCTGCCATGCATAACGAATGCAGAATAGAGCAAAGCAGTATGCTGCCAGGTAAATGCAACCGAATCACTATGCATGCGTCTACAGGGTACGTAGAAAGTTTTGCTGCAAATGAAGTGAATTTGAAAAACAAAATTAAATTGTCAGAAAAATAACAGAGGGATAAGTCATCAGCACATATGAGACTATAGGAATTGAATTGTGGGTTTTTTAAACAATCGGGATTAACTAATTACTTTTCTCAAGACAATGAACTTCAATGGCAATTGAATAAAAGCTTATACTCATTTCAATTTCGATGTCTCTAGATTCTTAATAAAGTATATATATATGTATGTATATTAATCTCAAAATTAGAGAGTTTTCCAGAGTAGATAATAATAATAATTCTTTTAAATATCATCTGGAATTTTTCTTATTTATATAAATCAGGATACACACACACACAGAGGAGTATTGAGATAGATTGTTAGTATATATAAAACTGAGATATATTGCACTCCGTAGCAACTGGGCACCAGGAAGGCAGATTCGAAAAAAAAACAATATCAATTAATGTTACTGGGCACTCCTTGAATATGACACACAGACACACACCAGTTGACTGCAGACTCATTTTCAATTGTAGAGTGTGTGTGTGTAAAGTTCAAAGTATTTAAAGGACCAATTAATGACTCGGCCGATGAAATTTGTTGAATAGTTTTGATCGGTTGTATATACAGTAAAGGTTATTTAAAATTATTTTTTGTATCATTTTAATATACTAATATTAAAAATTTATATATAATATTATTTTAATATATTTCTAAATAAAAAATATTTAGAAAAATAATCATTACCTAGCTTAAAACCATTAAATTAAAGCGTTAGAAAAGAGCTGAACCATGGTGTCAAACATGGTTGCTCTATATTTCTGATTTATAATTTTGATAATGACATTCCAGTCGCACATTTTAGTCGCATGCAATAAATTCCAGACAAGTTGCCAATTTAGCGCTCATGAAGCTTGCCCGTGACTTGGACCCCGCCATTAATAAGATCAATTCCAGGGGAAAAAAAGCGCTTTTGACCAATGTGTACAACGAAACAAGTAGAAATCTGATCCCAAACTATACAGAATTTGAATTTCAGAACACCAGTTGTAAGACTTTACACCAAAAAGTTTATATAATAAAGTATGTGTATAACGATGAATAAATACATTTTGAAATTTTAATTTTTAGCCTTTTTTTAATAAAAAACTAAAGATAAAATGATAATTCAATGATAGATGAATGGAGCTTATATCCATAGTCAATATATATTTAGACTTGACAAAATATTACTTCGGCTCCTTTCTAAACTCAATATATAACGTCTTTTATTTTGATAGACAAACAAATAATCTTATTAATATATATTCACTAAGAAAAGAAGATGTAATTATTATTTTTTTCTCTATCTCTCACATACACACACACATATATATATAAGATTTCGCTAAAATTTCTATCAAAATTTTAACAAAACCTCCCCTATACTAGCAGAACCTAAGTTTTCGATATATAACATAACCTTCAATTCAAACTTGACCCGATCATCCTGGGTCTACAAAACCACAAATATCATCCTCATTATAACCACAATAAATAAACCATACATTTAACAACAATCAATAATTTATATCAGATTTAATATAAATCCAGTCACATTTAATTAAATACGATAAAATGAGTTAATTTTCTTACATTTCAATTTTTTCAAAAATAGTAACCATACATATCAGTTTATCAATATTTAATTTATACGAAATACTATTGGATACAAAAAAAAGTTAAGAAACAATAGTTCTACTCCTAACTTGAAGATGGTGGACATGAAATGGAAATACAAGATAATTCTATAAAGAAAATTTGAAAAACTAATATTAAAGTTATTAAACCTACTGTATTTAATCATATATAATTATAATAATCAACAAAGCTATTTGAAATACAAACTAATTTCTCCACTTATGTTTTGTCAATATTAAATATTACCGATACCCTTATCACCTTACTGAAATAAGAAATCAGAGAAGACCCATTCCTAGATCCCTCACATACCTCCTTATTTTTTTTAGGATGTGCGTTGATTCCATTATATATTTTTTAAAAATTTTAACATACATGAATGTGTAATAAATAGTGCACTATAATTCTTTTATCTAGGATTCTAACATACATTTAATATATATTAGTTTATGCAGTGATCTCCATTCCCGATATCCTAACATACACTGAATGTATGTCATTCATTCATTGTGATCTCCTTATCCGAATGCTAATATACACTGAAATATATGTTAGCATTTCTTATAATACCTTTATCCGAGATTCTATCATTTGTTATTCTTTTATTTTTACTTTTTATAACTTTTGTCAATCAAAATATCACTATAAACACTCATTTTTTAACATAACTTGTTTCTTTTCCTTTTACATGTCTAACTTCATCGCTTCACGACTCCCGCTTCTTCTTTTTTCCTCTCATCTCTACCCAAATGTTTCACTATAACAAGAGTTATAAAACTTTATGTTGTACAAAATTAATCTAGTTAGAAAGCTAACATATAGGGTTGCAACTCTTATAAAGGGATGAAAACCCAGTTTTGCCCTCAACATTCATGGAATGAATCACAAATATGACATACCTACTATTCTATAGAGTATCTCCTGCATAATCATGTTCGTTGACCCTTAACTAGAGTTATTAAATTCCAAATTAAATGAAACTAGTTTTCTTGAGTAGTACACATCTAGAATTATAACTCGGAAACTGATCTTAATTCCCTTGTTTTTCCACTTGGATTCTCTTCGAAAGTCAAGAGATGAATCTGCTTAGTTGATAACTTCTGTATCATATACATTTGGCCGAAACTTGATCTTGGAAAAACAAGACTTCCCTCATTCTTAAATATTCATTACACAAAAATTCACATCCAACACAACATATACAATAATTATTTTGCAAAACACATAATTTTTCTCTCATAATACTACTCACAATGGCTAGTCATGGCATTGCCTAAGGGCTCCCCTTTTCCTTTCTACTTGTCTTGCCAATTAGCTCTCATTTCATCTCATTTCATGCCACATTCATCAATTACACACAATTCCATATTTTCACTCAAAAATTTTCAAGAACCCTAACTCAAATCTCATAATTTGTTTTTGCAATTTAACCATAAAGTTAAAAATCTTTTATATGCATATAAAAAATACCATACCAAGAAAGATTTAAGATCCTAATAGCTTGTGAAATCACAATATCCTCCTCCCTTTTTTTTCTTTCTACTGCCGCCACCCCAACACTCCTTTTTTCCCCCCTCCAATTTCTTTTTTCAATAATATTCCAAATCTGTGTTTTTTATGTTTGAATATTTTAGTAACCCTTAATCTTACTTTCACTTTGAAATTCTTCTTCAATTGGGTAAGAAAAATATCATTTTTTTCCTTTCTTCCTCTCATTCTGCTGGATATAAGAGAAAAAAGAAGGGTATTTATACTTCTCAATTTCTCTTATTACACTTGGACCCCCATTTCCTTTAAATGTTTTCTTTTTACCTCATATCTTATGTTCTTATAATTTAAATCATAATATTTATATTTATTTTAATTCCACCTCCTCAACCTATTTATTTCTCTTTTAATTATTATTTTTTCATTTAAAATTAAACTCAATTAATTATGAGTTAAAAAATTATGATATCTCAACTATTTCATCCGGATGTTATATCTAAAATTTTTGAATTCTCATTTTATTTTATTTTTTTGTTGAATTCTTTTACTTTTATTTATTTATTTATTTATTTTTGTTTATTTAGTTTATAATTTACACTTACATTTATTTCTCAAGGTTTACACAATATCCTTGAATGTGGTTAAGAGCAAAGCTTATATAAGTATAAGTCTAGCATATTATCATATTAAAAAAAACATGGATGTGATAAGCTATCAAACCCAATGTTATGGATTTAACTACGCACTAAACTCAATCAAATATAGATCTGACAACTTGTCAATCAAAATATCCTTAAATTTAGTTATGTATTATGCCATAACAAACATGAGTCTAACGAATTATCAAACTCAATATCATCGGGTTCAAAAACATATTAAGCATAAACAAACATGGGTTTGCTAAGTTGTCAAACTCAACATCATTGAGTTTAGATATGCGTTAAACATAAATAAACATGAGTCTAACATGCTTCCAGACTCAACATCATTAGATTTTGCTATGTATTGAACATAAATTGACATGAATCTAACGAGCTGTTAGAACGAACATCTTTAAGCTCATTCATACACTAAAAACAAATAGATTGGCGTGGTTAGTTGCTAGAAATTGATCAGGTGGTCACTTTCAATGTCTATAAAACATAAAATAATCTTTTTATTTGTCTTGTACAATTAATAATGTTTAATATACCAAACACCAGAGTCCAATTACAATCCACGCAAATGGTTTGGACCCATTAATGTTAATTTTATGTAAGCTATATAAAAATAATAATCATAGTATGCCATTAAGGAAAGCTTGCTAGGAAGGAGATCAATACACAAAGCCATCAATATTACATCTGTCATGTCGCCGACTTCGTTACCAATCCGTAATCTCAAGCTAGCCACTTCAAAAGTTTCAAGTTGTTGCCTTTTCAATTTTCCAACATCTGTCGATATTTATTTTTGCATGAAATACCATATCGAGAAAAACATTATTAAACCAATACTATATTAAGGAGTAGGAGTTGGTTTTGAATGTGTCATGTACTCATTTTATCGACGTGTTGACCCTGATATTGGAGTAACCTACATGCACTAGATGTTAAGGAACTATATCACCTAAAAACTTAAATTTTTAGGTAAGATGGTTTCTTAACATGATATTAAAGCCTTATTGACCCAATGGTCATGAGTTCAAATCTCATCACCCCCATTTTATTTGATAAAAATCAAGCACAAGGTAATATGGGTCTATGCAAGTTTCGAGTTTAAAAGATTTTTATTTGAGGGGTGTGTTGGAAAATAATATAAATCATATTCTGGAATTTCACCTACAAGTTTAAATTCCTAGGTGAGATGGTTCCTTTACACTCAAATACTTTCAAAATCCTTGTGGGAAGCATGCAATAGTTAACATATAGATTGGTAATGTGTCATGCACTTGTGTGTTTGTCTGTGCAGAGAAAAGGAGAGGGATCTAAAGTTGTAAGGAGAAAGATCTAAAGTTGTGAGTAAGCTAACCCAGTTGAGGTGGTTTGTCAAATGGCTTTTGCCATAAGAAAAGATTCATTCACGGATGACATTAATGCCTCTATTCAAGAAACAAGCCAGCAGAAGCAAAACTTCCATTGCAATATTTTACGGCATTTTGTTTTTCAGTTGTGGAATTAATGTATACATTAAAATGTGTGTGAATTTCTATGTTGATTGTCAATGACCATCTTTCCTGAAGTATATGAATGTTAATTTTAACTGATCATATAACTCTAGAGTTAAGTATAATAATCTATTTCTAAGTATCCTTTGGTAAATTACTAATTTAATTTTAGATAAAAAAAAATATGTGTATTTTAAGAGGGTCTATATGCTTAATAAAACACCAACCTATTTAAAAAGATAGGAGCGTGAGGATATCATTAACTCTAGCCAAAAGCAATGACATTTAACATCAAAATCTGATGTGATTAATCATCTAGTAGGTAATCTAGTTGTAAGAGATTGGGGCTAAGAGGTTTCACCCCCATAATCTCATATTCGAATTTTGTGGTTGCTAATATGATAGTCACTGAAGACTTATATGATCATTATATTCAGAGCCCAAGAAATAAATTGATATACACATATACATACACACACTGACGTTAATAAAAAAAAAAAAAAATCTTATGTGACTTTTTAAGGTAATGTCATGGTATCTCTTTTCTAGATGTGCTCTTCGTGCTTTTCTAATAAAACCCTGTTGATGTTATTCAAGTTCTCTAACTATATATCCTTTTGAACTCCAGCAATTTGTGAGCTCCACTTAAATTTTCTGTCTTCAAGTATGGTTTCTACTTTATCAAGAGATAACAACAGGGTAGTACTCTAGGGTCGAAATGTGTCCTCATGAAGTTCCAATGATCCATGATATTTGGTTGCTCATTATATTGCAGTATTAACAGAGGAATGGGCACTTTTCATGCTGGGTCACTTGGCGTTGGTGGGCTTCAAGTCACTCTGGAGATAAACTTGAGCCCATAATTCTTGGAACCTCGGCTTTCCTTCTTGGGGAGTTAGAGCCTGCAAGTCTGCAATTTTACCTGCTGTTTTGCTTGTGGTACTGTCTTGTTCTTTATAATACCTCTTCCTTCCACTCACACTTGTACCCTTCTCTAAATGACAGCTTCATCAGCAAGCTTTACGCGGTTTATACCATCAGTCAAAGCTCGATTTGATTATGGTGCGACGATCTTTTTTATCCTGACCTTTACTTTAGTGTCAGTTTCTGGCTACCGCGAGGATAAAGTGATTTTGATATTGCACACCAAAGGTTATCCACAACTTCCATTTGGGCCTCTCCTTTCGTTGTCATTAGCATGCTATTCTATCCCATCTGGGCCCGTGAAGAGCTTCACAATTTGATTCATCGTAACCTGGAAAAGCTTGCCGGTGATTTAGAAGGTTTATTATAACACGAAAATATAAAAATATAATGTAGTGGAATCAAAAAAATAAAATATATCAAAATAATTTTTTTAATATAGATAAATTATTAAATGTTAGTAAGTATAAAAAGAATCTTGTAACAACTCGGTTGTTCTCATCATAACAAGTCACAATAAATCTCTTTACTTTTTGTAAGTTACAAGCTAATGAGTGTAAATTAGTAATTAATCAGCATAAATATAATAATTAAAATAAATTATAAAAAAATATTTAATGTTTTACAAGAAATTTAAATTAGAAATAATTATTGAACATTAAATAAATATATAAAATATGATAATAAGAATAAAGTCTCCATTCTAATTTTTTTCATGTAGCACAAATCTCTAATTTTATAAATTCTTTGTAGATTTCAATTATGATTTCAAATATATTTTTCTCTCATATGAATAAATTATTGAATTTATCATATATGTTTATAAATATTGAGATGTATAATTTCATTCTCATCTATAATCACAACAAAATTTTATTTGCAGCTCTAGACGTGTCTAAAACAATACATGGATGTCTAATATGACAGATTTGACAAGATTCATCTTGTAATTTTGGCACTCTAAAATAATATGTTTTTGGACTTCGTTTAATCTAATAATTTATCAAAATATATTTCCATTCATCTAATATTTCCCTATAAAATACCAATTAGATCCAATATATAGTTTAAAAAATATGTTTAATCTCACAAAATCATCAACAAATATTTTAAGGTCAGATTTAAAACTAACTTGGTTCATATCATAAATTTAATAAACTTGTAAAATCTAACCGATTTTGCACAAATCAAGTTTGATTTTACTATTTTTCAAGGTTTAGTCTAATTTAACATGTAAATACATATTAACCTGTAAAATTGTAAGATTTTAACAGCCTTGATATGCACACACAACAATGAAAATTGAATTCATCCAGAACGACAATATAGCAGATTTGAGGTGCAAATAATGAATTGCAGGACGTATTGCCGGGTACTTCACAGGCAGCAGTGATGACGATTCTTGTAAGGAAACGGAAGGCTATAGATGCGCTCCTAATTCAAAGGAAGCTGAAGATTCCGTGGTAGGTTACTAACTAATCCAAATCATTTTAGCAATAGATTTTCAGTGAGCTTCTTGCAATGGTTGATAAACTTCCCCTTTAAAATGCGTAGGCTGGCTTTGCATGATGGGAACCTGACCAAGCAGATGGTCGTTTCAACTTCCCCGGGACAGAAAAAACAAAGGCATTGATGATAGAAACATGTTTGGTCAAGGAGACAAAGAAGAGATATAAAAATAAATTTGTCTTTGGAATAATTTGAGTTAGATTTTTGTAGACTGGGGCTTTACTGCAAAGCTGCGCGTATATCATTGGAACTCTCAACGGTTGCTTAAACTTAGAAATTCAGTTAAACCCTGAATATGGAACTCCTATCTAAGTTCTTCGGTTTGATCCAGAATGTTAGCTCTGGAAAGTGGGAACATTAATGTATCGCAACAGGCACCTGAGCATCTAAAGAGGTAGCTCAGTGAAGTCTCCATGACATCGAGCTCATATGCTTTACATTTCTTGAAAGAATCTCATACGAACCACCTTGTTGCTGCGCCATCCTCAACATTGGATGGAGATGCCACACCGGAGTCTATCTGAAAAACCGCTACACCATCTGTCATGGAGATTCTTCCATCAGCGACATTGGTATCTAATGCTACCAGAAACAGCTGCGAAAATCGAAGAAGTTGCTGATATGAACTTGCAAGGCTTGCAGATTTCAAGCCTCCTACCAGCAAAAAGGCTAACCAAAGCCAATCCCTGTAACAAAGTTGATGAGACGATCAACTGATTCAGGTCAAAATAATGTTTTTTTTTAAAAAAAATATTTTAACATCATCATATTAAAATGATTTAAAAATAAAATTTTTTAATTTAAAACACAAAATGGTAAGCAACTAGAATGCATGCCCCAAAGGTCTGGTATAATCCTGATTGTTCTATCCATAAAGTCCTGTTTTTACTGATAGAAAACTAATTAGGTACACGTTGCTCTACAGAAAAGCAGATTGTCCTGGAAAAATAAAATTAAGCTTTGCGAACACAACAAATAATATTTTCACTTGTCATGGGTCAACAGTAACTCATGTCCTTGTTCTCCTAGGGTTGGTCATTCATGGACGTATCTCCTGATGGCAAGTTAATTAAGATGGTGTTTGTTCATGCGTTTTAAAAAAATATATTTTTAATATTTTTTTTATTATTTTTATGTGATAATGTTAAAAATAAATTTTTAAAAAATAAAAATATTATTTTAATATATTTATAAATAAAAAATACTTTCAAAAACAACCTTAATCATATTTTTAAATTTTAATAAAATAAAAATATTATTTTAATATATTTATAAATAAAAAATACTTTAAAAAATAATTTAGGTGCTTTTGGTAAACCCATGTCATTGCTTGCTTGGGCAATTGCCCGACAAAAAGCACGCCACCAACTTATCTATGCATTCTACGATGCAAATTTTTTCGCTATGCATATTACAACATCACACCTTTCATGTCTATTCGAATATAACATGTTGACAATTATCGAAAAGACAAATTAAAATGCTATCGAATTCTAGAAGCCTATATTGCAGTACACGTCGTGTGAATCCTTGAGTAGGCCGGTCCATTCATCAGGATTGTTCGATTTGAAATTAACTAATGACGAAACACACTAAGCAAGCAAAACAGAGAATGCACAGGTCCTATACGTTCAATAAAAATTGTCAGATTAGTTGGAACTTGAAAGCAAGATGGAATTCAAATGAGTCAAGACCACAGCACCATGAGAATATCAGTTAATCATCCTCGTCACGGTTTGACAAATTATGCAATAAAAAGCTTCTCCGAGACAAAGAAAATGCTTCCCGGTACAACTCTCCATCAAACGATATTGCTACCAAGAAAAGATGGGCTATAAACCGAAATTAGCCGGTTTATAATTAAACCAGTTTCATGCGTTGGATGTTGCGCTAAACCAAATCTGCCATGCCATGTATTGGTCTATGATCTTGCCTATTCATGTAAAGTCAGCAGGAACTGCATCTGTTACACCTAATGTTTGAAATCGAAGAAATATGCTACCATAGCTTTGACACCCCACTAAATTCTGTAGATCGAATTTCATAGGTAAATAATTATAACAGAACAGTCCAGGCCTCCGGAGGGTCAGTAATTCAGTACAGAACCAGCAGCAACTGACTTAGAAAGAAAGAAGAAAACAATAGACTCCCATGAGAGTGCACTTATATCAATGAATTCTTATTAGTGAAGACTTACAAATCACATATATACGCATCTTGACATGCATTGAGATGAAAGTCACGTCACCTGGCAATCAGTGCACCAGAGGACTCATTGTCTTCAGGTATTTCCTCAAGAGGGCCAGCCCAGCCCAGGTTCGTAGCCAAATCTTCCACAGCCACCTTGATTACATCACTCCGAACACCGATATCAGTTGCATATCTGCTCATGCAGTACATTCCAGCTGTTACCGTAGCTACACCAACAGGACTAGGCATTAACAACTTCAAAGGGGTTGAAAGAATTGCGGCCAATGGAGCACCAATAGCTGATGAAGCTTGACCACTTCTTCCAACCCCCAGTCTTTCCATTATCAGAAGACCTGTCTTGCAGTACATTGCAAAATCTTCGCAGTTGTTCTGAAATATATCATAATTGCCAAATCCATTTTGAAGAAGATACATTGCTCTGTGGATAACAGTTTCTGGTGGATCAGATGCTGCAGTGGTGCATGTGCCTCCACGTACTTTTGCAATAAAAACAGTAGGGGGCACCCCATACTCAAAGCTGTAAAGGGATCCTTTTTTTAGGAAGCAGTCCAGGCATGAGAGGACTACGCCACTATCAGGTTGTCTGAAACCACAGTCAGGAAAGGTTTCACAAGATGATGGAATGCTTGACATTGAATCATAGATATCAGAAGATGCATCAGAGCTTGAATTTGCATTTTGCCTGGGAGTAAAGTGGACCACCTTGCTTCCCCCAACAAAGATACCTGCACAATCAAATAAAAAATATAGCTTCAGCTATATGTCTACCCACAGATGAAATGCTACTATCCAACAAGATTAGCAATGACCATTTCAAAACAAGTCCAACTGCGGTTGTAACTCATTAACAGAACAAATGCTACATGTACAAAAGAAGCTAAAGATAAAAATAGCAATTATAATTAAACAAATGATGAACTAGTGAGTGCTAATGCTATTTACAGTATTTTTCTTTTAATGATTTAATATAACTCAATTAAAAAAATGCAACTTCAGGTCAATAATTGCTTAAATTTTCCCTAAACTCTCACATGGAATTTTATACCCACCAAACAACAACATTGAGAGCAGCCCAAGTTAGAGATAATAAAGCTACATTAAGAGCTAAAACCCAAGTTAGAGAAAAGCACAAAACAACTTTACGAGCAAAAACCCAAGTTACAGAAAGGCTCAGGCCTAATATACTTGATACAATTGATTGCTGATGAATTGTATGGTGTGAATGGAAACACTACATCACAATATGTTTTGAACAGTAGAAAAGAACAAATATATTGATTCAAGACCAAAGTTGCACAATAATACTAGACAAGAATGGCACGGGTTAACATTCCTTTCTCAATACGAGCTAAAGAAGAGCTAGAAATAAAGCCCACAGCTCTAAACTGCCCATGACATGCAACTTCCTACAACACTAATAAAGGGATGTAATTGACGAAAATCAAATGGTGCCATATGACACAAATGTTTCTGACACAGCCACCATCCACTGAACTTGTTCATGTCAGTAGCCTTCTAGCCGTAGACATCTTGAAAGGCCAACTGACTCTTATCATAGAACAAGAAGTCTAAATGTGTATAAGTAGCTTCTCTAAATTGCCCACAAGGTTAATCATAACAAGGACATGAAGACATCATGCAAAGTTCTAAAAACACAATTTAATCCTGATGGAAGCCATTCAGCTTCCAATTCCTTATGGCGACAAAGAGAAACCAGAACCATCGGAATACAGACCAAGATTTAGTGCTAGCTAAGGGTTAAGGAACACTATAAAGAGCACAACTGAACATTTTCTTGAGATCAAAAGCAAGGATACGGTCCATTTTATGCAAAACTACCGTTAATTGCCCATCTTCATGATGATTCTATTTTCATCAATCACTGCCCTAAAATTATACCGAGATAATCTACAGAGTCCTTCGTCCTTAACTATTTTCTTTGGTTCTTCAAGCTATAAAGCCAAACACAAATGTGAACTAAAGAAAGGTGATTAAACAACCACCAAGCAATCTAGATCCAAGTAAAAAGATGATATGATTGTCAAATGACAACCAAATGTTAAGACAATGCTGTTGGTAGTTATACTCTTCATCCAGAGAAAATGTTACAGTTTTAAGTTACATATTCCACAGCTGATAAACATGATGCAGGAATCCACATGCATAACCTTGCAAGAAAAGAAATTTCAAGTTTCACCCACCGCTCAAATGATCATTATAAATATCCGAATGCAAATTATACTGGGAACTTTCAGACATCAGGAGGAGACCCAATCCAGTCTAATTAATATTCACAGTCCAGAAGTAAAATAAAAAATTTACAGATAAAAAAGAAAAAGAACTTATTAGACAAGGCAAATAAAGTCAAACGATAGTGTTATTTGAAATAAACAAGAAAAAGAGTCACGTTCTCAAATCGAATTGAATAACAAATCTTCATCAGTAGGGGAAAAAAGGAACAAGCTTTGGAATGAAAATTACATAAGAACACCCACATTGCACATTCAGAAAGGAAAAAGAAGAGGGATGATATACCATGATGGGAGTAAGTGAAAACAGCTCTGTAAGTATAGATATGATCTCCTGGTTTGATTTCACTTCTCTCCACTCTATGGCTAAGGAAACCCATCTCTGTGTCTTCCTCTCCTTACTCTCCGTTACCCCACTCGTATTTTTTTACTCAGATCAATAGAAGCAGCAATGCAGCATCCTCTGTACCTGCTCTAAAGCTACAAAAAAAAAATGTGGCAAAGTGTAATTAGAACTGTAGAGTCAGTACAACTACATTTACCGAAAACCCCATAAAAAATATTTAAAAGGTGTCTATCATGATGGTGAGATATTAATGAATAATGACGATGATTCCTTTGATGATAGATAAATTCTTGCTGTTTAGACCTTTTCTTTTTCTTGACTTTTTTTATAGTCTTGGGGGCCTTGACTCGACTTCACTTCCGAAGGGTAAAAGTGGAACAGTCCGAAACAGACAAAATTATAAACAGAACCTGTTTGTATACGTGTATGATTCCTGCCTGCTGTTGTGAATTTGTAACGAGGCACGTTTGATTGGAAGGTAGCTATACCGTTTCCTCCGAGGGCAGAAGTTAATAGAGGGGTCGTGCCTTGGATTCTTTGCTGGGTTGATAAGCTATCCTTTTCATACTTTTGCCATTTGACACAGATGATGATGTGCCTTTCCACACTTTTATTTGTAATCCAACTTCAAATGACAAAAATGCCAACCACAATTTAAGTTAATAATAATAATAAAAAAATAGTTTGAGCATTATAATTCTCAATTCAATACGATAATTATTAAAAACTTATATAATTATTAATTTTAAAACGGATAGAATTAATTTGAAAAAACACAAGTTAATTTAGACACCTATATTAATTAAAATAATAATAATAATAATGTTGTGTAGGAAAAAACTTGAAAGTCTGCATAAATGATGGGATGGCCTAAGTACTGTTTACAAAATACAAGCAGAAGTACAAATCAGAGAGAATAATGCAAACACTTTTATAGCTACATCTTATTAAGCTTTTATAATGGATACCCAATATTTTGTGTTCTATTTGCAGCACTGCTTTATGTGTACAACAATAAGACAGCCATGGGCTAGCAGTTTCAAATAGCTTATATGCCCTGTGACTTGAAGAATAAGAAGGCTATGCGGTAAGAATTACATAACAGGAAAACTATCTTTCTTAATGTCTGCGTTTTATCTAATTATCTGAATGGATTTCCCAATTGTAGAATTTCACATTAAGATCGGAATCTTCTAGTTTATTCTTCAACTCATTTCCAGATTCAGCATTCTTGGCCAGTAACAAAGCAAATCCCCCGCCACCGGCACCGACAAGTTTGTATCCACAGCAGTAGGGGTCAGCAAATGCAAAAAGCTTATCCACAAATTCGTTGCTGCAGTAAGGGTCCAGTTCTTGATGCAACCTCCAAGCCTCGAGCATTATCTTCCCTAGTTCATCTACCTCACAGTTCATTAAAGCTTCCCTGCCAATTTTGGCCAGCTCAGTGAGACGCTTAATGCTGGATACAAGAAGGTTATCCCGCTGAAGATATCTAGTTACCACCTTCTGTAGGACTTGATGTGCAAGACGAACCTGCATGACCACACAGGAAGGCAACGATTAAAGTATGCAGATGTTTGCATTCCAGATAACAATCATGTAACTCAAGATGTTTTGCATTCCGGATAACAATCATGTAACTCAAATGTTTACAGTAAAAAAAAGAAACCCTCAGATGTGAAAATCGCCATAAAATACACATCACTTCGATTCCAAGAAACAGCAAGGTGTGCTGGCCACTGCATGAACAAAGTAGTCAGCTCTAACAAAAACTCTCTCAAGTAAAGAAATGAGCAGCATGAAGGATTTGAATCTTACATATTCATGACCACCTAGAATGTATGAGTTTTAGATTTACATCTGCACGTGGCGTGTATTTTGAGGAGGAATATTTAATTTCCATAAAATTACATCTAACATTTGATTATTTGAATAAGAAAGTTACTATTGAAGAGACAAGCTGCCCAAATTTAATGAGTAACTGGTTCAGTTAACCACTCCATGGATCAAACCTTGCTATATCTACATCATGTTGCGCAGACTTCTTAAGCCATTAATAAAAAAATTGGAGAGATTATATTATTTCTATATAAAATATACTCCCAGAGCATGTCCAAAGTGGGAGAAGGATGGTGACTTACTTGACCAGTAAACACTACAAGCAATCTCTGCTGCAACTCCAAAATCAACTGAGGAGAAGCCAATAAGGGAATGACTTGGAGCCGCAACGGTACTCCAGGGAAACTTGTAGTAAATTTAATCCCAGGGTATAAACCTCCAATTTGATCCTGCCAGCCACCTCCTGTCCCCATGAGTTGCTCCAATACCAAAACAAGTCTAGCAACATTTTCATCACTTTCATCTCCATCTGTTATCTGAAGAAGTCCTTTCACAACAGCAGCTGCTAGTATGCTAGAAGTTCCCAATCCGCTACCACGGGGTACATTAGCCCATGTCTTGATATGCAAGCCCATGGATACAAGAATGTTTTCATGAACCAAACCGGTCACCAGCAACGCAGATTTGACGAGCCGAAATGGATCGTTTTCATCAAATGGAGGAGCAATAGAGACAAGATTCTCAACATATAACTGGTTTCCAGCATCATCATTGATCAAAATTCCAGTCTTTTCTGTTGTCTCTATAATGGTGCCAATTGGAAGACAGCCTTCCAAACGTATCGCCATATTCAGAACACAACCAGCACGCTCTAAACTCCATGGAGGGGTATCACTCCATCCCCCAGCAAAATCTATCCGAACTGGTAACTCAACCTTTACCATTCTAGGGCAGAAAGGTTGATCCACATAGCCATCAAAATGATTGTTTTGGTCTGCTGAAGTAGGTGTGCTGCTAGGGGACTCCAAGATACGTTCTATAGAGCAAAAGAATGGAGTTTAAGAGACATGAGCATCAAAAAATCAAAGACTAACCTATATGAACTCCAATGGAAAATTCACAAAACAAAACAGGTGTGTCCAATGAAAAAAGACAGCAGAGTTTAAAGATAGTAAGAGTGTATGAACCTATGCCAGAAGTTTTGGTTCATTTAGAGGTCACTAGTTTGCTTTGTTCAAGACATGAATATTTTTTATTCTACCTCTGAATCCATATCTCACTGCTGAAGCAGTCTCATCAGCAACTGCAGCCCAAACTTTATGTTCTAAATGAGACGCAGTTGTCTCATCTCCACATGCTCGAAGAAGATCAACTTGCACCTGGTATGCCCTACTTTTGGGGAGAACTTTAGAATTCTGCTCCTCCAGTTTGGGACAAAGTTCCAGGAAGTCCTCACATATTTTGACTCCAGAAGCCTCCTTCTGTAAAATTTCTTGGCATAGTTGAGATAAATTCCGCCCAAGCATGCCATAGTTAATGCAAGCTTCAGCGATTCCAGCAGCAAGATCTGCTTGATGATTACTTGAGCCCGTACACATTTTTAGAAAGTCAATCGATCTATGCAATTCCTCTAAACTGACACGGCGTGAACTTTTCCACAAGGGAAGCAAGGTTCTTGAATTTTGATCACTCAGCCCCATTAACCAAGATGCCAAATGAAGCATCTCTAAGTAAGAAAGAATGGGGAATAATTTTGCATTCCATAAACAATTCACTTGAACACCTACTGAACTCCACAGATCACTGTCTCGAATACCTAACTCAAGCAAGACTTTCTTCCAGGGTTTCCCACAAAAGGTCCCATCCTTAGAAATGGAACTTTTTGGATTATCATGAAGGCCACAATACACTATTACTCTTTCTGTGCATCCCACTAGAGGAACCTCCCAAAGACAATGGCGATCTGGGAGCATGAACCTAAATGAATCATCTGCCATGCCACCAATATCTCTTGGGACATTAATGCCAACAACCACAGATAGGGAACCGATTTGTATTCCACTGGAAATGAATGAATCATATATAAGAGAATCTTCACCAACAGAAACACCAGGTTCAATTTTGCTTGAAAGGACTACAGCAGATGCTGCGATATCAGATGAAGTTGTGGCTGGGATGGAACACAAATGTCTTCGGCCAACAAGTTCTGAGCTAGCTCCACTTAAGTGATCCAGTACTTCACTTGAGGTTCCGAGGTGTAAGAACAACAAATCATCTGCAACAAATATAAGGCATATTATAACAGCAAAGAGATAAGAAATGAAAATTACAGATTCTTTCAACATACATGCACAGTAACTAAACATTTTTTGCTTGCCCAAACTCCTGACCATTTCCTCGCCTAGAGGGCGTGCTCTCAGCCATTCATGTTTTGCAGGCACCCAAGCTGCTACCAGATCTTCATACAAACTCATCTGCATAAGATTACAGAAATGAAGCATGTTTCAATATTTATATGTCAACATTTCTTGAACTTTGAAAATCCTGCAGGGCACAACATATGTTTTCTTTTCATTATTGTGATGACTTGAAGTAAGTCACAAATCAAGTAGTCTCAGAATTAAAGACTAGACACAACTTGAGTTTTCTTTTAATATTGTGATGACTTAAAGGAAGTCAAAATTCAAGTAGTCTCAGAATTAAAGACTCTTGAGAGTATACAGGTCTAACATGGAAGAGGCAAGATAGCGAAAGAAAACTACAAAAAAAAAAAAAAAGGATTGATGCAAAACACAATGCTTAAGGATGACCCGCACTCCCCTTGATGCAGTGGAACAACCATCCATAAGTAGGAAATCAAAGAAGTGCTTGCAAAAAACGGAGATCAAAATGGAAGCAGAATATACTCAATATAGTATTAATGTGCTTTAAAAGCTGGGCAATTATCAAAACAAGATAGCAGGATTCAAAGAAGTTCTGAATTATAGCACAAAATGCTGGGCAGCACATCCATAAATGAGAGTGCTTGAATGTCCCCAGACACATACAGCGAGGAATAACAAACAATTGAGTTACAAAACATTCATGGAGATGAGGATTTAGAAAAGAAAGCCTAAGGAACATGAAATAAGTAACGATTTGACAAATAGAGATGGCAGACATGCGTGTATAGTTTCTATATTTTATTATTTTCAATTAAACAACTGAAAAAATGGTACTCGCCTCTTTTCTGCTCTCCAAAAGCTCTTCAATCATTGGTTCACAGGATGATGCAAGCCTGGCAAGCTCTGCCCATGCTTTGCCTCTGGCTGCTATTATTCCAGTGTCCAGCAATGTTCTACCATCATCTAATATAGCTTCATTCTCAACAAGTTCCTCTAGACTGGGTTTCTGTAGAAGATTTTCAACTAGACTGACTGTGTAACTTTCAGCGAGAATACCAGTATTAGATGCCACAATAACACCATGATTGGATGCAACATCAAGAGTGATGGGCACAGTAATAATGCAGGATGCATCCTCTGGAATAACCAAGGTGGATGCATCAAAACATGGAAGGACATCCCCAGTCATGGTCAATATTCCACCTGCAAAGATTACAAATTCATAAGTAAACACTTAAAATGGGGTATGACATGATTACATTCCAGTACCACTATTCTAGCATAAAAGCATTCAACAAAAGCACAATACATTCTGATGGATATGAGGATTACTTAGGTTGTGTTTGATTAGTGTCTTAGGACAAAAGGGGCATGATCATGTTTGGTTGATGGGATGGAGACAGACATAAAATAAATTTGTCGTTGGAACAATTTTGTAGTGAGTCTCTGTCCATTCAAAACAAGAGGTGCAGGGAGACATGTCTCCCTTGTCTCCATCTCCTTTGTCTCAAGAAAGTAACCAAATGCTATCTTAATGTTACAATGTCATCAACAGTTTAACAAATTTGTTCAGGCAGCAGGGTGTGGAAACTATTATCAGGTATACTCAAAACAAAATAGAATCGGGAATCATGTCGATGAGGAAGTGAGAATACAGATACTATGCAGTTTCAGAATAGATAATGTCTAAATAGTTCCAGACAATATGAAGAAGCACACATCAACACAAACACCCATAAACCATCACAAATCACCCTGAGAATAATTTAATCATACTGACAAATATTTCACATACTGTCCACCATAGAAGGATATAAACAGACCATATACAAATTGTGTTGCCAGAGCTTCAGCTTTTTCTATGACAGTTTTTTCCTTTACTTTTCATTTAGTGAAAATAAACAGGTGTAAATTATTATTAAAATAGCAAGTAAACGTTTTTACATTGAAAAAGGTTGATACTGATTATGAATGTTTTACAGTTCAAATAAAGCCAGTTTTCATTTGAAAAGTAACAAGGACAAATAACCTTCATTTTTAAATGCTTGTCTTGCACAAGAAGCAATTGCAAGAATATGGTCAAAAAGCAGCGGAACTGGCCCATCAGGGTCATCTGCTGCCAAAAATGGAAGTGGTAGAAAAATCTTCCCCATAGGATTTGCCCACGGGACCCTTTTAGAGTCACCTCCAGCATGAAGCAAAAGTATGTGCTTTTTTCCCATAAACCTAACCATTGGCTCAGTAGAATCTCCACTATTAGACTCTTCATTCGGCACACTTGATCCAGAACTGCCATTCTCTATTGTTTCCACCTGTTGATCACAGGTATCTTATCAAGCCTAGTGGTAAACCAACTCACCAATAGCATGTTGATTATCAAGTAATGCGCTAAGAAAGCCATAACAAACAGCATAAAAAATATTGAACTTGAGAGAAATATATACACGGCGAAGAACACCACAGGATCCCCACTTTGTCAAATGTATACCAAAAGAGCCAAAGATGATTTTAATCTTTCTTGTGACAAAATCTTATTAGTTTAAGTGAATCACAATAGAGTATAATCAAAGGGCACTTCCATCGTCCTCCTTCCTTTTCTTTTAGGTAAAATATATAATGAAAAACACTAGTGCCTTCTAGTCTCTTTGAACATAAACCGATGAAACTCCTTGGAAACTCCTTGGAAACCCCTTAGAATAAAACTTCATAAAGAAGGGTAAAAGAACATTCTATCACAAAAGAATAGGCTCGAGGAAAATTCTCCCTGAAAGATTCACGATTCTGCTCCTACAAAACATTCCTAACTATAACAATCCTCTGCTCATCCTAGATGGACTTAGAAGAATATTCTTCTTTCTTTATTCTTTTTTCTAATAATGACAGCCTTGCCTGACAGTTTTGGCTCATATATCCATCGTTTATCTTTCACAGCAGTAAATATTACACTCTTATGCCAACACACAAATTATGAGACATATTGATTTCATAAAATTCTCCCCTAAATTCTCCCACTAGACTTTCCAAATTATTCTCAAAAAAATTATCAACATTAAACAACAATCAAAGAACAAATCCGGCAATGCATTACAGAAGAGCAGCTTTACCTGTTCGCCAAGATGGAGACCGAGAGACTGATAATGTCTGGCAAGGGCAAAAATGGCATTGAGAGTGGCAGCACCGGAGCCGATCCGCTGAGCATCGGGATCAGGCACAGCTAACGTGATAGTAGAGCTAGCGATCCGGCCCATACGCTTGGCTCGGTTAAGCTGCCACTCGTATAACTGGGCTTGTTCAGGGCTGGCAGCAGTTAGGACTATAGCGTCCCATGTAGGGACTCTGGAAGGATGCCTGACCGACAGCCTTAAATGGTACCATGATTTTCGAAGAATTGAGGTTATATCGACTTTCTTGTGTTTGGTTCGAGGGAATGCTCTTTCACTTCTAGATTTCATTTCTCTCTCTTCTTGGTTCGAGAGGAGAAAGGGGGGAGATAGTCAATCAGTCCGAGGGAAGAAAAGAGAGGGAAACAAAAGGATTTATTAACGCAGAGAAATAGAATGCCGACTGAATGGGTTTTTCAGGTAAAAAAAAAAAAAGTAAGGTAAGAATCCAGAATACGACGTCGCATATCAAGATGAAGAAAAAGTATTGGCGTCGCCCGGACTCGAACCGGAGACCTTCAGTGTGTTAGACTGACGTGATAACCAACTACACCACGACACCGCCATGTCAAGGTCTGACATATTAATATACATATTAACTTATTTTCTAATTGATTCCCATCGAAGGAAAGGATTTTTTACGAAGAAGTAGAATTGTCTTTTGATACAGTACACTAAACATAATAGATTTTTTGTGCAATAAAACCATAAAGGGTACTTTTCAATCCTAATAGATCTTTGTTAAAACAAATAAATGGCCAAAAAGGAAACATATTTCTTTGGGGGGCTAAAAACAGCAACATATGTAATAATGAGAGAAGGTACTTAATTATAATACTTTTGAGTTAATATCAACTTTTAGATACAAAGTAAAACATGGTTTAAACCTGCTTGTTATCATTTATATAATTGTCCAAACTCGCAGGTTCTTACATGATCTCTTTTCTTGCCAGCATTAGCTATGATTTTTACTGCTATAATGAACTGTTAATTTTGTTTTAAGCATTATTGTCCATGTCGAAGGACATGGTATATGGTCCCAAGCTAAGGACTGGAGAGAAATGTGAGCAAGGCTGACAGCAGAGTCCATGTAAGTTCTCAATTCTAGTCTACACAGACATTTCGAATTTGTAAACAAGAATGCCTGAACAAGACTGTTGAACTCGACTTTGAATCATGCAAGGATGGAAACTTGAAACATGCGAAGATCTGAGTATAACCTATGAGGCTTGCAAGGCAAAAATATGGATGACAAGTCCTGAGCACATCACATAATTCCACACGTGTCATTCAAGCAAAAGTATGTTGTTTCTGGTTATCAGCTGATCTAATACCTCCTGTTAACTGCCTTTCCGAAGTTGCAATGGGATAGGTTGCTGCCATAAAAAAAAAAAGGGAAATCAAATAAAAGAGAGAAGGAGTAGAACTGAGAAACGACACCAAGAAAATAAGACAAACTCGAGATAGCAAGCCTTCATCTTCCCTGATGAAGGAGCTGCAAGGATGCTGCAGGATGAACAAGAATGGTTGAAAAACAAGACCGATTTTACAAGTTAAAACTTCAGGCATCGTTTTTGTTGAAAGGTATTGAAGGAGTCGCAGGTCGCATTGATCAGAAGCTGCAAGCGTGCTTGAAGTGAAGATTTAATTCCGTGCTATATAAGGATGACTTGCACAATTATAATTAATTAATTTCCTGTTTTGATTCTTGTCTCTTTTATTCCTTTCTTAGACTTCTACTTGGCATTGTATTCTGGCCAAGATTAAACCCGTGTATATAAATACTTACAGATTACTTAATAAAGTTTAACACATTGGTACATTAAAATTCCAGTTCTTGATTTCTGGCTTGCCCATTGCTTGCTCTGCTTTTCTTCATGGTATCAAAGCAGGTTGCGATCAAACCTGTTTTCTGCTAAAAGTTTAGCACAACTGTTCTTGTTTGAAATTTAAGCAATCTTGCTTCTATTTCTTGACCTGTTCTTGACGTGTTCCTGCGAGAATCTTGCACACCTGTTCTTAGTGAAATCAAAGCAATCTTGTTGTTTCTTGCAACGATTTCTTAATGGAAGACTCTCCTAAACATATTAGTGTTGATGACAACAAAACATCTAACACTGCAGAAGGAGAACAAAGCAATCCAAACCAACGTCTAGGCTCAACATTGTTGAATTAACTGAATTATCTTCCTTGGTCAAGAGTTGTGACAATTGCTCTTGGTGGAAGATCCAAACTTGGCTATATCAATGGCCATATTAAGGCTCCAGACCCATCCTCAAAGGATTACGAAGCATGGCAGTGCAAAGATCAGCTTGTTATGTCATGGTTACTTAACTCTATGGAGAACAATATTGCTGAAATATTCAACTACTAAGAATCTTCAAAGGAACTATGGGAGTCTGTGAAGGAGATGTATGGGAACCAAAATAACACAGCACGTGTTTTTCAAATCAAAAGGGACCTTTCCAACCTACAACAAAATGGCAAGACTTGTGTGCAGTTGCTGGGGACTTTAAAAGGTATGTGGAGTGAACTTGCATTATATCACCCTCACGCCATTGACTCTGCAGTGTTGAAAAAACGTGATGAAGAAGATAAGATTTTCCAGCTGCTATCCAGTCTTGGACCTGAGTATGAAAACCTTCGAAGCAGAGTCCTTATGAACTCTGATCTTCCATCCCTTGCTTCTGTTTGCGCTACAATACAAAGAGAAGAGGCCCGCAGGAAAATCATGAACCCAGAATCAAGGGTTGTTTTACCAGAAGTTGATGCCTACGTTGCCAGACAAATGAAGAGCAACAAACCTTACAAAGGTAAAAGACCAGACTTAAAATGCACTCACTGTCATAATCTTGGCCATACTATTGGGCGATGTTGGACTCTCCATCCAGAATTAAAACCTAATTTTGACAAAGAAAAAGGAGCTCAAAGGGGCTATGAACACAGAGCCCACGCTGTTGTCTGCACTACTGGGAAATTTCCCTCAAGTGATGCCATGAATTTTTCCACAAATCCTACTGCCCTTCTTAGTGATTTTGCTACATACCTCAAGGAAAAAGGTGATACTAGCTCGGCAGACTCGAGCAACTCTGATTCAACAGCTCTTCTTGTAAAGTTTGTTGGCTTTCTAGCAAATTCTACTCAACTGTCACAGGAGAACATAGAAGGTATTTTGAATGCTCTTAAAATTGCCTTAGTTGCTAGCACTGTGCATAATTTTTGGGTCATTGATTCGGGTGCCTCAGATCACATAACCAATAAATTGGCTAGCATACATGAATTCGAAAATTGTCTTACCCCAACTCATGTGTCTGTTGCTAATGGAAAAAACATGACTGTCAAAGGGAAAGGTAAAATCAGATTGCTCTCGGAAAATATAGAGTCCCTAGTCTTATACGTTCCATCTTTTCCCTTACAATTACTATCTATTGGAAAAATCACTCAAACACTAAATTGTCGAGTAATATTTTATTCTCACCGAGTTATTTTTCAAGACCGCGTCACCAAGAGAACGATTGGTGAAGGGTTCTTTTTTCAAGGGCTGTATTATTTTTCAAATAACTCTAAAAGGCTTCCGCAAGCATCTGCTCTTTCTTCCCTTGGTCAGGATCAAATCTTATGGCATCAACGTCTAGCTCATCCCTCCGAAAAAGTCCTAGCAAAATTAGTTCCTAGTCTGGATGCTAAAAATATCACTTGTGATACATGTCATTTTTCAAAATCCACTAGAATATCTTTTTCTCCTTCCTTATCTAGAACAGATAAGATGTTTGAACTTGTACATTCGGATGTTTGGGGACCAACAATTGAATCCGTTGATGGTTATAAGTATTTTGTTTCTTTTATTGATGATTTTTCACGTGTGACCTGGATATATCTTCTAAAATTCAAAAGCGAAGTCATTGATGTTTTTAAGGATTTTCATATGCTAGTCATGACTCAATTTTCTGCAAGGCTTAAAATCCTTAGATCTGATAATGGCACTGAATACATGTCTCAAAAAATGACACAATATCTAGCTTCTTATGGCATTTTACATCAGTCTAGTTGTGTTAGTACACCACAACAAAATGGTGTAGCTGAACATAAAAATAGAGATCTCTTGGAGAAAACTCGGGCTTTAATGATAGAAATGCACGTTCCCAAGATTTTTTGGTCTCATGGAGTATTATCTGTTGCATATATAATTAATCGGCTACCAAGCCGAGTGTTGTGTTTTAAATCACCACTTGAGGTTTTGCAAAATAAATCACCAGACATATCGCATCTAAAGGTGTTTGGCTGCACATGTTTTGTGCATATCCAAGCTTCAAATCGTGACAAGCTTGATCCAAGGGCCGCTAAGTGTATTTTCTTGGGATATTCCTCCACCAAGAAAGGTTACAAATGCTATCACCCGCAGTCAAAGAAGCTATTTATTTCGAGAGATGTTCAATTTGAGGAAACTTCTCCATATTATGGCAAATCAAATTTGCAATCTGCGAAAGATTTGTTTCCTCTACCGAATTCGGCTCCTGCAGACATGATAAGCTCTCCAGCTCTACCTATATCTTCAAGTGAAGAGACAGTCAGCCCTATTAATTCATGCTTAGAAAATAGCGATGGGCACATTGAAATTAATCCAATTTCTGATGACAGTACTTCTTCCGCTGCTGCTGATAATGCTGATTTTAATGCTTTACCTGCTAATAATTTTCCTTCCAGCTCAAATGCAACAGGTCCTATTATGACTAATTCTGAAGATGACCATCAAAATGAGCAGACTGCATCAGACGCTCAAATTGCTCCTCTGCCACAGACTCACAAAAATCCAGTTCGCAATCTTGGACCTCCAGTCAAAATGCGCGACTTTGTCACGTATACAGCCAGACATCCCATTGATAAATCCCTCACATATCAACGGCTCTCACCAGTTCATACTGCCTTCCTTTCCGCGATTTTAAATGTTCATGAGCCACGGAATTTTCAGGAAGCCAACGCCTATGATGAGTGGAAACATGCCATGAATGATGAGCTGTTAGCCCTTGATCAAAATCATACTTGGAGTATTGTCAAACTCCCCAAAGGTAAGAACATTGTTGGAAGACGATGGGTATATAAAACCAAGTTTAATGCTGATAGGACCGTCGACAGACACAAGGCACGACTTGTAGCTCAGGGTTTCACCCAAACCCATGGAGTTGATTACAAGGAAACATTTGCGCCGGTGGCGAAAATGAATACTGTGTGCGTATTACTATCAGTTGCTGTGAACAATGGATGGATGATGTGTCAAATGGATGTAAAAAATGCATTCTTACATGGAAAGCTGGAAAAGAAGTTTATATGAAATTACCTCCTGGTCATTCGCAAGCCTCTGATCCTACCTTAGTGTGCCGAATTCACAAATCAATTTACGGTTTGAAACAATCTCCGCGCGCATGGCATGCTCAATTAAGTTTTGTTCTAGAAAAACTCGGTTTTAAGAGGATTAATGGGGATTCATCCCTATTTGTTCAGCTTGCACCCAAGAAAACATTGGTGGTTCTTATCTACGTTGATGATCTTATTATTTCAGGAAATAATGTTGAAGCTATATCACGTCTCAAGGTCACTCTACAACATCATTTTCCGATTAAAGATCTTGGCAGGCTGAAATATTTTCTTGGAATAGAAATGGCTACATCTCAGAAAGGATTATTCCTTAATCAACGTAAGTATATACTTGATTTACTCAAAGATGCTGATATGTTGGATGCTAAGCCAACCCCGACTCCATTAGACAGTAAATTGTAGCTTGCCGTGAATAGTGAACCTCTCCAGTCTATCACTCACTACCAACGTCTTGTAGGTAAACTCATTTACCTCACTATTACACGGCCTGATATAGCATATGCAGTTAGCCTTGTTAGCCAATTCATGCATGCACCTACTATTTTTCACTTGAGTATAGTCAAGAGAATTCTACGCTATCTAAAAGGCTGTATTGGACGTGTAATTATTATGGCCAAACACGGGCATACTCAGATAACTGGATATTGTGATTCCGATTGGGCGGGCAACGCTATTGATCGGAAGTCAATCACTGGCTATTATATGTTTGTTGGTGGTAACCTTGTTTCATGGCGTAGCAAGAAACAAAATGCCATTGCTCGCTCCAGTACTGAACCTGAATATCGTGCAATGGCATTGGCAGCATGTGAGTTAATTTGGCTTAAAAGCCTTCTATCTGAACTGGGTTTCTCAAGCAACGACCCTATGACCTTGTTCTGTGACAACCAAGCTGCCATGCATATTACAGCTAATCCGGTATTCCACGAAAAAACAAAACACATTGAGGTCGATTGTCACTTCATTCACCAACAAGTTTAGTCTCAAAATATTCAAACTCACTACATTCGAAGCCATGATCAGCTTGCAGACGTGTTCACTAAATCCTTGTCCTTTGCTCAGTTTCACCGATTATTGTCCAAGCTTGGATCAATAAATTCCCTTGATCCAGCTTGAGGGGGAGTGTTGAAAGGTATTGAAGGAGTCGCAGGTCGCATTGATCAGAAGCTGCAGGCGTGCTTGAAGCGTGCTTGAAGTGAAGATTTAATTCCGTGCTATATAAGGATGACGTGCACAATTATAATTAATTAATTTCCTGTTTTGATTCTTGTTTCTTTTATTCCTTTCTTAGACTTCTACTTGGCATTGTATTCTGGCCAAGATTAAACCCGTATATATAAATACTTACAAATTACTTAATAAAGTTTAACACACTGATACATTAAAATTCCAATTCTTGATTTCTGGCTTGCCCATTGCTTGCTCTGCTTTTCTTCGATTTTAAACTGTGGAAACTGAGTTTCATGATTTTGTAAAATCCAATAAGGATATAGAAAATATTTTTCCCATGCAATTAAGTGAGTAGGAACCTTGTAAAACTCATAAGCTAGTCCCTGACACGACCGACCAATTGAACAATGCATAACATTTCCATTGTTCAGCGGATGAGGTTCATTCTCTGGTACCCCCTCATATCCTCCAATTCAATTCAAACACCACCGTTTTTAAAAAATAAAAAACAAACCGATATGTTTATGTGTGTTTCGTTTTCTCAAAGCTTGAGTTATTATATTTCTTCATGATACATAGCAACAATTTTTAATCTAGTAATTTATGAGAACTTAATCAAATCATAATAGTATCATAATTAAGAGTCTTTTTTTTAAATAAATGATAATGATCGAAGTTGGAATAAGAGGGACGAGGTACATTTTCTTAAGAAAAAATATTCTTCTCTCATTTTATCCTCTTCTTTTTCTTTTCTTTTTTATTTTTAAGTGTAAAAATAAATCAATTGAAAAATAGTATTGAATGGACAAAAAGTATTAATTTATTAATATATTTAATAACATAAGAATTAAATAAATAGATAGTTTTTTAAATAATGAGTAATTGATTAGTTTTGCTAAAACTAAGTTATAATTAACTCTTAAAATAACTTCTTTCTTTTCCCCTCCCAATTATTCGGTGCATAAATGAGAGATTCATTCAATATTCCAAATCAAAAGGCAGAAGCTTGGAGAAAGTTAATGAAACTGAAGCACGGGAGCAGTTTCGACGAGGGATAATTATTGAATCAGGTTTATCTGGGAATTCAAAATTGCGCGACGTGATTCAAGAAGGAGATTGGATGTGGCCTCCTGCACGATCAAACCAAAGTGGATGTGGCCTCCTGCACGATCAAACCAAAGGGATCGAGAAAGTTTCTTAATTTTGATGGTGAGGATCGTAATCATTTTTTCTTTACCTTTCTCCTTACCAAAAGGTCTTGGCAGCGGCCATTGCATCCATGTAAAGTGCACACGCGAGTTAGAAAATGGTCTGCCGAAAAATGAGTATTGTCAATGGCCTAAGGGGCAGGCAATCAATTCAGAAAATTTAGATAACTTGGCAATCTTTAGTTAAGTCATGATATCTGTTTTGTATTAATAATTTATTAGAATTAGAATTTCCAAGACGAAGGCTTGGTCTGAAAGCCATAACCATTGACGAGCTTAATGCTTTGTTAATTACATCATTACTCAAGCTTTTCTTTTTGTTTTGGGTTTTGCTTTTGCCCCTACTAACAATCATCTACCATTAACGTCTTTGTCAACTTGGTTTTGTTTATTCAATTTACTATATTTTTCTCATTTGGATTCTTTGCTCGATCAATTATCTTATTAGGGTCTCTGATTAGACTACATATTTCTCTATCATCGATGCCTTCTTAATGTTCTGATCGAGTTTATCCTGTAAAGCAAATTCTGGTTTAATGGTTGGCTAGTTTCTTTTCCTTGCCTTCTATTGCTCTGGTTTCTTCGGAGAAATATAGTTTCCATGGCTGATGGCGCAGTTGGGCCACGGTTGTACTGTTGTTTTAAGTGCAGAAACCTTGTTTCCTGTCACGATGATATTGTCTCCAAGACTTTTCGGGTGAGCTTCATCAATCTCCCAAGCTTTTTTTTTTTTTTAAATGATGCTAGGTAAATAAAAGTAAATAACACTATAAAATCTTCTGCGTGTTCAATTAGCCTAGTAATTGCAATTTATAGGATCTTTGTATGTCAATAATATGGGATCAAAGTATCTATTTATAGCTGAGCACGATTTTAATCAAGTCATTTGATTTCAGATCATTAATTATTTGAGGGAGTTGGTGTTTCCATGATTCAAGAACTTGGTTTTTCTAAATGATCCTTCTCTACATATTGATAATAATATTTGAAGTTATTTCACAACAAGGGATATTTTCGCAGGCAAACAACGGTAGAGCCATCCTGTTCTCCCATGCAATAAACATTATTTTAGGGCCGAAAGAGGACCGCCGGCTTATCACTGGTGTCCACACGATTGCTGATGTTTACTGCTCGGAATGTGGGGAACTACTGGGTTGGAAGTATTGGAAAGCTTGTGAAGAATCGCAGAAGTACAAGGAAGGAAAAATCGTTCTTGAAAATCTCAAGATTGTGAAGGAAAACTGGTAGCAGATGTATGGTCACAACAAGCCCTCGTGTCCTGCCCATCTACACAAGTTATTTGGTTGCTTGAAGAATGTTCATCTCTTACACTAATCTCAATTCAATTTACTGGGCTGTCCTTGCTCATTTAAGTAAATGGGCATTACCACGTCTTCATGAGATGAAAAATATTGCAATTAATGAATATTTTCCATGTGATTGAAGAGTGTTAACTGCTCAAAATCTGCATTGAAAATCGTGATGTTATATTATCTTGTTTTTTTACCCCAAGAAAAGTGGGAAAGTGAGATCTTTGTACCTGGGTGTCTATCTTCTTGGAAAGGAAGGCGATTGAAGATGATATTTCGCATCTCCAACATCAATGAAAAAATATATATTTTTGGTAGTTTCTGGGTAGCTTCCTAATCTCTTTCGCTTTTTTAAATACCCTCATCCGTGTTTGCATGTGTAAGATGATGTTTGCATATGCAGTGAAGCCCCCTTTTGGCAGTCTAGACAAAAATTACGCATTTCAACCGCATTTACCTCGGGGTTGATTCGCTTGAAGCTTAGAAGTTGTTTGGTGTGAAGTTTCACTAGTCGCGCTGCAGTTTTTGATTAATTTTTTTATATATATTTTAAATAAAAAAATAATATTTTCATATTATTTTGATGTGCTAATGTTAAAAATAATTTTTAAAAAATAAAAAAAAATATTATTTTGATACATTCAGCATGAAAAGTAATTTCAAAAGCTACCGCAACCGCCCTTCCAAACACCCTTTAGAATGCTAGCAAGCAATGCTAGATCCTCTTTATCGATGGACGCTACACTATCTAAAGTTAGATACCAAGATTAAATTTGACATACTAAACAATCTCTTGATAATTGATTTAGTGTTTGGAAATATAGTTGTTGTAATATATTATTTTAATATTATCATGTAAAAATGATTTAAAAATATCAAAAAAATTAATTTAAAATAAAAAAATATATATTTTAAAAAAATACTTTTAAAACACCCTATCAAACAAGGTCTTAATCATATGTGCATTCAGCAAAAAATAATTTTATGGAAAAAAAAAGGTGAAGAACATGAAATGGTGTCATTGATTGAGACATGAAAAAGAAAGAAATCAAATTAAAATGGCCTCGCATGAGGACAACAATTTCGTAGCTGATGAGCTCATGAAATTTGTAAGCATAAAAAAAAAAAACTATGCTTCCATTAAATAGAAACAAGAGAACAACTAATTTAGCCATGTTTTAATCCTAGCCATCAAGAGCACGAAATTCTCTTGGTTTTACGTGTGGGTTTGAACTTTCTTGCTTGTCTTTAATATAAGAAAATACTGTTTTGTTTTGTTTTGTTTTGTTTGTCGTTAAACTGATGGGGTCAGTAGTTCTCCTAAATAATAATAAATGGCACTGATGTTTTGAATTCGAGGATTAGAAAAAGTTGGGAAAGATTTTCACTCCAACATGTCGTGGGCAAGCAGATAGTGATTCGAAAGAATTGTCAAAAAAATAAAATAATTATAGTTTCAAACCGAATTGTGCAAACTTCTAGATGATTCATTGATATAGCAAGGATTTCTCACCATCAAATTCAGCAAAAACAGTTAATGTTAATCTCAGCTGGAAGCAAGCTTTTATGGGAATCTCCCCTAATCTTATGTGTTCAATAAAAAAAACCAGTTTATATGTAAAATAGATGCAGAGAAATTGTTTCTATTAAAATAGTTTACGGGGGTGTTTGGGAGTGTGATTGCTTTTACTTTTCAAAGTGCTTTTCGTGCCGAAATGCATCAAAATGATGTTTTTTTATTTTTTAAAAATTATTTTTGACATCAGCACATCAAAATAATCTAAAAACACTAAACCACCGGTTTTAAAAATGAAAGAAAAAAAAACGAAAAGCAGCAAAAAGCAGATTCAATCGCAATTTACATAAATTGATGAATAATTTAGCTTTAAGGATAAGAAATACAGTTTTTTGACAAACCACCATCTATATATATATATATATACACACACACATTGTTTTTGTATCTTTTGGTTATCGTTTGACTAGTAGTATATCTGTAATGTCATTCACTAGCTTGGTTAGATGTCAAATATTCTGCAAAATCGTTGTTTTTCCTAGACAAATTCTTACAGCATCCACAAATTACATGAGTGATTAATAGAGATGAAGGCATGTGAATGCTACCAGTGGTCTGGAATCATTGACAGTTTTGGATGTAGCATATAAATCATAGTATTATAAGGGAAAGAGAACAAACCAGTGGAAGAATCCAAACATCAAATTGTTAGGGTGGGGGAGAACAGGAACCTTCACAGAAGCACACCAATAGGACATTTTAAGCAAGTCATCCCATCAATTATTAAGTTTGCGTCTACCCGCAGCTCACACGATCCTGTATTCCCCGCAAAATGAACCTTCCTAGAAACCTATATTCCTGGAATAAAATAAAGGGAAAAAACATTAAAAATGGTACAGGGCTTGTGATGTGCTGAACGGTGTCCTGACCCATGAATCAGACCGTCCATTTACATGGATAGTGGATAGATATCAGTGTGTTTGATGTGTTTACTTTCATTTGAGCTTCGTTGGAAACTACCCAAATGGTATGGGACCGTTTCGAAAAAGCAATCACACTTTCCATGCTTATAAAAAGGTCAGGTAAATCTGTCAGCCTTAGCTCCTCCCTAAGGCTTATTAGATACTTGTCCACGACATACTGTTGTTAGCACCACTGGCTGAAGGGTAGGTTCCTGTATTTTCACATCGAGAGAAATGGAGAAGGATCAAATTTCGATGAAAACTGCAACAAGCAGCGAGTATCAGGATTTGTTACCGGTTATGGCAGACAAGCTTGATGTAAAGGCTTTTGTGTCTGAATTATGTGGGGGGTTTCGTCTTCTGGCAGACCCCGAAAAGGGGTTGATTACATCTGAAAGCCTGCGAAGGAATGCAGCACTTCTAGGGATGGAAGGGATGAGCAAAGAAGATGCGGAGGCTATGGTGAGAGAAGGAGACCATGATGGAGATGGGGTACTCAATGAAACAGAATTCTGCATTCTGATGGTGAGACTGAGCCCTGAGATGATGCAGGATGCTGAAACCTGGCTCCAGAAAGCACTTGAACAAGAATCAAGGACATCCTCGTCTTGATCTTTCCTGTTGTATTGACTTAGAAAAAGGTTCTCTTTCATGATGTTGTACGAGCAGGTTGTAATTGATGAGCACAATGGATTTTATCTTGACCTGCATGCAGGATACAACTTGTCCTAACAGGAATTGCTCTCAGATAAACAGACCCGGCCACTACCTGAAAGAAAAGAGATGCTAAACACAGCAACAAGTGACACGAATACACAATCACTCACCTTCACGTAAACAGCACAGACACAGTGAGGTGACGATCGTGCGGATCTCCAAGTTCGTATTTCACACGTATATTGCTCACTGAAAATAAAAGCTCAAATTGCTTTTACTTTAGGCACATCAAAAACGGAACAGATTAGATTAGCTAGCTTCCTAATTTAAAAAAAAAAAAAAAAAAAAAAAAAAAAAAAAAAAAAACCCTTCTTGTCATGTAGGCGAGGGAAGCGGGGACGCAAACAATCCTCAAATGATTGACAAGGACGGTGGATAATTGACAGGTTTGTTTTCTCTTGGAAAGCATTCAAATCTCCTTCCACAAACTAAAAATCTGTAGGTGTGATAACTGAGATAAAAATAAATAACGCCCATGAAGTCAATGGAGAAGTGTTGAATGAAACGAGTGGGAAAATAATTTATAATTCTTCAAGCCTAATCATTCAACCTTCCTAGGAAACAACTTGCTGATTTTTAATTGGGCATACAACTTCTCAGCTACACATCCAAAAAAAAAAATCGGAGGCATAGGCTGAAATTCTATGGCGGTTTGAGAGAAATTGACCATTCATTGATACGAATTTAACGAGGATGATGCCAGAACCTTAGGAATTAAGTTGCTGCTTCAAGACCAGAACAAACCATGATAACCAAATTCGATCAATATCTCAACTTTGATCAGAAATACTGTACCCCAAATTGTAAATCCATGAAATCCACCGGAGAATTATAAATACTATGCCAATATGCACTTTCTATACAGTTGATCTAAAGCTATTGCAATTACACAAGAGATGGTGCAAGGAACCATGCGGAGAGCATCCGATCATTCTTCATGTTATTGATCTTCAAACTGGCGATTGACTATTTACAAAACAAGAAAACAAGACAGCACCGAGAAATCTCTGTTCCTCTGGAAGAGAAGAAATAAGCTCCAAAAACTTTAAACTGTGCTGTTCATTGGAAAAATGAGAAAATTTTAAAAAATAAAAGTGGAGAAACTCAGTTCATATGGAAAGCAATACCTGCCGTGTCTACCATACTCAGGACTTCTGTTCCTACCATAATCAGGACTCCAGTGCTTGTCATGCACTGAACCATTGTACTTCTCATAATCAGGGCTGTGAGCTCAACCATAATCAGGACTTGGCCACCTGCGATGAACTGTACTTGGTGATCTCCCAAAATAATTTCCTCTTCAAGGACTATCATATCTGCCACCCCACTCACTGTCATCTCTCAAAGCATACTCAACAGAAACCACTCTGTCCAATATGTTAATCATCCGACCTAAAGAGAAAAATCTAACCAAACCATTTTAACAAGAAATATAATCATAACATGTTGACTAACATTATGTGCGTGCACTGAAGAGCTTTTGAAGCATCTTCTTGTGACTCAGACTGCACAAATGCAGAATTCCATCGAATTCCAACATCAAGAACCTCTGCACAACACTCATAGTCTTTTTATGTCCTCAACCCTTAAATGAATTGGATTGAAATTAATAGCAAACAGGGTTTTAGTTGGCCTCTGGTTCACTGTCATCCTTGGTCCATCCACCATGTTCACCCTGGCGTATTCATGATAAAAGCAGAGAACAAAATAAACCTCAATGACTTGCAAAAAAATACACCAACAAGCTGAGAACCACATAGACAAAACATTAGATTAAAAACAAGACAAAGTGGGAATAACATGTACCATGGCCCACTCAACAGAAAGCCTGCGCCTGTCATAACCAAAAGGTATACTGTCATGTTCACGTATAGCATCCACAGCATTACAGTCATCCTAGAAATAAACAAAAGCAGACCCAGATAAGACTCAAATTAGAGACAAAATAAGTGATGCATAGCCCTGGGATTAAATCCACTTAACCAGGGAAAATCATCCAAATCAGGATTCCTTGTCCTGGCTAGAACTTGAAATTTATACAGCACCTGCAGAGAATACTTGATGGGCCGATGCACATACAGATGTAGATTGTGGAAGTGTTGCATTATGAACTAAATGAAGATGTTCGCATTTAAGAGTTTAGAATCCAAAGTTCCATGTCTGAGATGTCATTGCTAAGCATGCTTCGCCATTCAGATAGCACTAGTTCAGAAATGGAAGGCATGGCAAGATAGATTTCAATTCATCCTCGTATTATCAGTAGGGGTAGGCAAGGCATGGTAAATTGACCGAGATCATCACAACCACTCCTGTGAAATGCATAGTTAGGGTGGTGAAGTGGGTGAGTGACAGATGATTGAGTGAAGAAAATACAGGATGATTCCATCTGTGAGTGGAAGGAGAAGGAGAACAGACATGCAAGAAAGTTTCCAAGCCATTACAAATGTTGGCAAGCCCAGATAGAAGCTCAAATTTCCTTAGTAAGATTTCCTGCATCAAAATAAACACTTAATAAGGAGATGTTCTCCAAAGATACTTCAGATTGCCCATTTCTGCTTTTTTATTTCAAAATGGATTTTTAATTTGAATGCAATCACCACTACTCAAGTAGCCATATATTTTATATCCCACAAACTGGTTTTCAGAATACCTATCCAATCGAGAATTAAAACAATAACCACCCACTCCCACTCAAAACCAAAACTAGCAATCCCTCGGAGAAATCACAAAACTTAGCTCGAAACAAATCGTTCATGGCACAAGAAACAACAGTGTGAACTTCCATAAAAATAAAAACCATCAGACCATATATCAACAGAGTTTCACGAGGCAAAAAAAAAAAGTTAGGATAATCGAACTTGAAATGCAAGAAATACAACAATCAGACCAATGACTTCCATTCTTCCTATACCACAACGCAATCATAAATAATATCATTAAACCAATAAACAGACTCATTTAGAAGTCCTTCCGCATTTCATCAGCAAATAAGTAATAAAATAAAAACAGTACAGTTTACCAGATTTCATGTCGAGTCGCTCCGCCCGTCCTTACTTGCTGAACAAACGTTCCAACTCCGATGGCCTCGTCTCCTGCTCAAAGTTTCTAACAATAATTGGCCGCGCCAATCTAGCAAATCGAATTGCCTCGCCCATCCTCCTCCTAAATGAACACCAACATAGTAAAGGTCAAATAAGAACCCAAAAGGCGAGATTTAGTTGACAGAAGGGGAGTGATCAGAAAGCATACCTGAAGAGGAAGAGCACTTAGAGTGTTCGTGATGATAAGAGAGTAAAACCCTCGAGGAAACAAGGAGTCATTGAGTGGGGCTTATATAAATATAAACCCTTAATTAGACTCCACCTTTGATTTTTATTATCTTTCGTGGACGAGGTTTTTCAGCCCTGGAAATTAAGGGTATTTTTGAGATACAAAATTGATGATAAGGAGGAAACGATGCTTGACGTGAAATAGATACAGGAAGGGATAGAGACCGTTGGGTTTACTGAAGAGGAAAATATTCTCAGGCCCACTGGATAAATAAAACTCAGTAGAGTTGGTTTACTTAAGGCCTCTTACCCGACCTTGCCAGGTATCAGATACTCTCTCTCGCTCTGTTCTTTTAAAATGGTTATTCTGTATTATTTGATAGTATATTAGATATTATTTTTAAAATTTTAATAAAAATGTATTAAATTAATATATTTTATATTTTTAAATTTTATTTTTAATATTATTATATTAAAACAACTTAAAAATTAAGTAGAAAAAAATCGAAACTTTTCAAAAAGCATTTATCAATGTGCTTAGAATTTTATTGCTGTGCATAGAATTTTTTTTATTAAAATAATATTTAAATTAGCGTATCAAAACAATTTAAAAATTTTAAAGAAAATATTTTAAAAAAATATATATTCAATCACACTCTCAGACACATATTTTATCAACTTGTTTCATTTTTTTATTTAAATAATATATTTTTTAATATCCACGTCAAAATATAATCTAAAACAATACACCATTTATCAACGTGTTTCAAATTTGGTCGGTTGATAAGAAAAAACACAAACTATTGATTGATTTGTCTCGATCACTGTTGTGAATAGGGAGAGTTCAAAAATACAATTAAGGAGGGTCGAATTAGAAAAATTATTCTAGAGGGGTTAAAATTTTATGTTATTTTACTTTGTGGGCTCAGGCTATAAATATTATTAGTGGCTGGAAAAAGAAAAGGACAAAAAGATTTCGCCGGCCCCTGTCCCCGCCTCTGCCTGTAATGTCGTTATTATATATTTAAAAAAAAAAAAACATTATAATGGTCTTTTTATAAATAGTGGAAACGAAACGAACTTTTTCTAACGATTCCAGTGGCCTCGGAAAAAAAAAAAAAAAGGACAGGAAAGGAAAAAGTCTGCTGACAGGGTTGCGAGCATGATAAGGCAATCTTTGTCACGATTTTCAAATGTGATTTTTAAAAAAATATATTTTTATTTTATTTTTTATTTTAAATTAAATTTTTATATATTTTTAAATCATTTTTATATATTAATATCAAAAACAATTTTTAAAAATTATAATTTTAAAAAAATAATCTTAATCATATTATTCAAAATTTGAAGTGAACGTGCAGTCGTTCCCCTCGAGCCATTTATAGCCGTTATCATCCAATAAAATCCAGTGGACACGTTCTTTTTCTCTCTTTTTTTATGAACCACAGGTTGGCCTCCACTTCAGTGGGGTTTGGCGTAGACTTTTTTGGAAGAATGGAATTCATTCCAGAAAATTGCATTGCAAAAAGGATAAGAGTCAAAGTGTGGATGGACAAAAGCAATCTGCTTGGATTATTTGACAGTGGTTGTCAATCAGGATAGCTTTTTAGTGTATCTTTTGACCATCGTATGTGTTAAAGTGAGTGCTGTTATTTTTAAATGTTTTTTATAAAAATATATTTTCCTTGAAAATTATTCGATATAAATTAATTATTAATAAATAAATAATCAATGTCAAAGAACCCTTGATTTCCATAGCTTTTGTTCTCATGATTTTATATTTTGAATTATTTGCATGTTCTCCGGCATACAAGAAGTGAGAGAATATTTCAAATTTTAATTTTTAATTAATATCATTTCTCTCATTTTTCAGGGTGTTTAGTTTCTTTGTTTTTTAATAATAATTAGTATTTCTGGTGATTTTTATAATATTTCAATAAATTATTGCGATTTATCCTTGAACTTTTTTCATGTTAAAATTTAAATAAATTAGTTATATTTATATCACAATCTATATAACAAAAATGATATTTATTGTATCTCTCTTTTACTTGTTCTGCTGAGAAAATTCACTTTGCACTAAATATTTGTATTTAATCTTTCACGTAGTCTTTTCACATTTATTAGTAAATATTTTTTTATCAATTGAATAGAAAGCATGTATCGTATTTTCATTTCTTAATTAAAAATTTCATGATACTGGAAAAATATATTTATAACATTTTCAAAACTAACTTAAAATATTACTCATAGCATAACATGGGTAGTTGACTAATATATTTGTGTCTCTTTTCTAATGACACTCTGTATAATTCTCTATTCCATTCCAATATATTAATCAATCAAAAGGCATTTACATGTACAATGAAAAAACAAGCCTTTTTTCATGCTAGTCCTAAAAAAAAAATAGGATTTTTTTTTCATTTTATCCCCTGATATTTTGATTTATTGGGTATTAAATCTTATGATTATTTGTATTTTTTTTAGTTATCACGGTCTTATGACTCGACTTATGAGTTTTGAAAGTTAATATTATTAACTAGTATTACTTTTTATTTTATTTTAACTTCACCTTTCAACATTAAATTAATGAAGAATTTATCTTCATTATTATTATTTTTATATTTGGTTTTTATTAGTTTATCTTACTTTCGTGATTTGGGTAGCAGGTTTTAAATGTTAGTCGGGTAGATTATGAGTTTTTTGGGTTTTTTATTGTTTTTTTTTTTAATTTTATCATTTAACACTACATTGATTGAGAATTGAAATTTATTTATTTATTTTACATGGATTATCTTGATCTTTTAATCTAAATTTGACAGGTTAACTTAGGTTATTCTAATTTATTTTATCTTGTTCTTTTTTTTATTGTTTAATTCAATCGTCAAATACTGGTTTGTTTTAAAATTAGGTCTCACAGTTTTGTAATTTATCTTCTATGAAGTTATCACGATCTTGTAGCTTTGATCGTAGGTTAGGCCATTGACTTTGGAGAGGTTCCCCCGAGATTATCATGGTTTAATGTTCTAGTCACAAGTTTAGATAATCGACTCATATTGACTTGGGTTGTTTCTTTATTCCTTTTTGATTAGTTATTTTAAATTTTATTCTTAAACATTAAACTTGATGAGAATTAGACCGTGTAGTTTGTTTTAGTACGAGTTCTGCAAGGTTATCTTGATCCCATGTTCTAAGCTACAAGTTTTTTTCTTCTCCATTCTGATTTTTATAAAGATATCTTAATCTTGTCATCCATATTGACTTTATTTTTGTCTTTTATTTGTTGTTTCATCTTTCAATATTGAGTTGTTGAGAGTCGAGTCTAATAAATTTTTTATATAAGATTACCAAGATGGCATGACCTAAATAATGGCATGATCTTGATATATTGTCATTTAAATATTTTAAAAGTTATTATCCTTTGGTTAAACAATATTTTATTAGTCATCCAAGCCGTGTTTTGGATTTGCAAAATCAACGAAGTTATATTAAATCAATCTTTATGTATTTCTTAAATTAAAAAACACATTAACAAGTATTGAGTATTTTTTTTATGTGAATCTTTTCACCCAACTCGTGGCCTAGCGCATACAATCATTCTAGAACAAATTTAATCAAGATCCAGATCTAAGCATAAGAAATTGTTTGATATCGTGATAGTTGATGTCTCTCAAAATGTTTTTGTTTTGAAATATGTTTATTATTATTTTAAAATTTATTTTTGAGATTAATAAATTACAACAACCTAAAATACATAGATAAAATATTTTTTAAAAATATTTTTACACCGAAAAACAAACTATGAATTGTGGCTGTAGTTGTTTTACAGATTTTTTTCATTTTAAAATACATCAAATATATTTTTTTAAAAAAATTATTTTAAATATCATCACATTAAAATTCTATAAAAATAATAATTTAAAATACCGGTGTCACGTCAAATCATCCAGGGATTGAAATTGGAATCTAACAAAAATACAGATAAAATTATTCTGATGATTTATCAATTCAATCAATGACTGACTGACATTTTATATATATGTATAAAATGATTTATCGTTCCCCTCTTTGCTAACAACGGAGTAATTCAACAAATGCATGAACAATCAAGAACGAAATGGGAAAGGTCAGCTAAAAAATACGAAGGAAGCAACATGAACCATGCAAATTATTTGTACATGACACGATGGATGAAGGTGCTGTTTGGCGATATAATATAATTATATTATGCTAAAAAAATGATTTTTTTTATCTTTATTTTTTAAATTTTTTTATAATATTTTAATGTAAGAATAAATTTAAAAATAAAAAATAATATTTACCAAGCGCCAATCAATCCACCTGAAGTAAAGCCAAGGAGGCGAAATGATGGCATTGCTGTCTTTGGATTTCGGATGACGGCACAATGCAGTGCTGGCACCTTTTGTTGCAGGCAATAAAGCAAAATGGAACTTTCCTGGAAGGTGGGTTATGTTTTCTAAAAATTGCTGATCATGATTATGCGCGCATTAGCTTCACATCACGAGAGAAAAATACTAAATTAAAACGACCGTACTGATGCAGTAACAGCCAGCCAGTCAGTCAAGTGGTCTTTGCTCTTGTTTCGATAAAATATAAAAACAAAAGTATTGCTCGTACACACACCTGTACTTTCACTTTCATCAGTAGGCTATGACTTATACTACGTCGTTGTCATGCGCTGTATTCCTGGTTTGATAAGTTAAAAAAATATTAAATAATATAAAAAAATAATTTGATGTGATTTGTGAGTTTAAAGATAATTTATATATTCCTTCAAAATATAGACTGGTTTTTTTTTTTAAATATTTTTTAAATAATAATGATAATAATATATTTTAAATATAGATTAACTTAGTCTAACTTATAAAATCTTCAACTATGAGACGGTGATAATATCAATAAAAAAATAAAAAATTTAACTCTTAATCAACACAATATTTAAGAATAAAATTAAAAAACAATGAAAAAAATCCTAATTAGAGTTGACTTGCAAGACCTGTGATCCTAATATAGACTGGTTTTTTTTTTAAATATTTTTTAAATAATAATGATAATAATATATTTTAAATATAGATTAACTTAGTCTAACTTATAAAATCTTCAACTATGAGACGGTGATAATATCAATAAAAAAATAAAAAATTTAACTCTTAATCAACACAATATTTAAGAATAAAATTAAAAAACAATGAAAAAAATCCTAATTAGAGTTGACTTGCAAGACCTGTGATCTAATTATGAGATTGAAATAACTTCATAAAAAAATTAAACAAAAAAAAATCATATGTTAAGTCATATTGACTTTGCAAACTTGTGATTATAGTTAAAAGACAATGATAACTCTGTAAAAAATAAACTGGAACAATTAATAAAACTCAATTATCAATAAACTCGTTGTTCAATGTTGAGAGAAAAAAAATAATTTAAAAACATGACACAATAAAATAACACAAGTCTATCTGGATTAACCCAAAAATCATGTGTCTTGAATTATAAAATTGAGATAACCTCGTGAAAAGTAACTAAAAACAAATCATGAAGTATATTTTAGAATCAAATAAACATCGAACGATGAAAATCAATATATGTCAATTAAAAAAAACTAAATCAACTGTGTTAACTCATAAAATCTGCGATTTGAGTTATGAAACCAAAATAACTTCGTAAAAAATAAGCTAAAATAAACTATAAAATTCAATTCTTAATTAACTCAATGTTGAATGATGAAACTTTTAAAAAAAAAACTTAAGTTAACCTATGAAACAAGTTTGGAATCATGTTACAAAGTAAATAACAATAAATAGATTGTGAATCTCAAAGTATAATAAATTAAATATTGAATAACGCAATTAGATAAGTAAATATATTTTTAAGATAATAAATATTATTGAAATGAATAGTATTGTCTGATGTGGTGCATATTAGAAGCAATAATGCCCTTTTTAGTTTATATTGTAAATGTAATATATACGTGCGCGCACACCACTGTTCTTCTATTATTAAACTAGGTTAAGCTCAATCAACTAGTCTAACTAATGTTTAAAATAAAAAGGGATGAAAAATAATTTAATACCTGTTTGGAAGTATAACATTTACTGATTTAAAAATTATTTTTTGCTTGAAAATAAATTAAAATACTATTTTTTAAAATATTTTTTAATTTTTTTATATCAGTACATCAAAACAATAAAAAAATTTAAAAAATAATTTTAAAAAATAAAAAACTTAAAAGATAGTGATTACATAACACTTTTAAAAAACTTTTTAACAAGACCCACATCAATTAGATGAGTTAATCTATAATTTGATAAACTCAATCAAAACACGGTTCGATTTAAAAAAGAATAATCTTGTTTATTTTTTACTTCTATAAAATACTGGAATGTGCGTGCGTGTGTATAAAATTCTCTTATCCTTATGTTTTTATTCAAGACACATGTATACATGTACATGTATACATGCGTTCCATGCATGACAGGTAGCTCAAATGCAGTTTGGGAATCCCTTATATTCTTCTCTTTTTTCTCACCCCTTTTATTTCCTTTCTGGCTTGTCATGGATGAACGATGACCTGTTCTGGCTAAATCCTTCCATCTATTTAAGCCCACTGTGACGCAACTAACGGTGAAGGAAACACTTGGTTTTATCAACCAATATCTCTGCTTGCCAAAATGTTATCACAACTTTATATATATATCTATAACCTTAAAATACTGTATAGAAAAAAAAAAAGGAGAATTATATCCTTCGAATAAGATTTTTTTTTAAACAATGGCAATACAAAACAAGTAAATAAAAATAAAATAAATAAAATAAACCAAAAAAATATTTATTTTCCTAAATAAAACTCCGGTTACAGTTTTTCCAAGCTAGAAGAAACTTGTCGTCAAGCTTAAACCTTTTCTAGCACCACGATATCTTTTCATGCGTGGACCACCCCGTTCCTATATCTTTGCTTCAGTCATTCCATCGTGAGTCTCGAGATTAGATTGGCCATGTTCTCCTTGCGACTCAAGCCGTGGCCTTTACCGAGTTTCATTTTTATTTAATAATTTAATAAAAATGAATGCTTACAAATAATAGACACTTAATCAGGATAACGATAATCTTATAAAAAATAAATTATACATGTTTTTTTTAATAAATCAAATATTAAACAATAAAATCTAAAAAAAATAAATTAAAAACATTCAATGTAAATAAAACATACCTAATCAGTGAGTAAATTTATCAAACCCATTAATTGAATAATCGAATAAACACGATAAGCCTATTAATTAAGTTATGAAATATACTGATATTATAATTTAAAAAAAAAAACTAATTGCATGATACGAAAAAAATAAGTTATGTTATAATCATAACAAAAATACCACTGAAACAAAGAGCAAAACACTGTGATTCACGTAGCAACAAGTGAGAGTGAAAGCAGGTTTCTCAATCCCTTGAGTTTTTGTCAATGAACTCTCAGTCATATTTTTCAATTCAGATTTAAATTTGAGAGCAACTCACAACTCTTTCAATTATTTACGATGACAGTTACATGGTGGGTGCAGATCCATTCTGAAGACGATGACAAAGGCATTGGAATTTCATTTTAAAAGCATTTTTAAAAAATATATTTTTTAATTTTTTATATTTAATTAAATATTATAAATAAAAATCATTTTAAAAAATAAATTTGTATAAAAAGTCACCTGCAACGTCATAGTCCTCGCCTGTCTCCATTCCACATTTGATCCCCCAGAAACTTCCAGGCAAATACACAGACAATATTTCTCTACCACAGACAATATTTCTCTGCCAGATTCCTTATACGTGTACCTCAAAGACACGGCATCATTTATTATATACCAATTACAACTCCAGAAAGTCAACCTTGCGAAGGTAGAACAGTAATTCCACAACCTTTGCAAAGGGTATTTAAGTAAGAGCGAACGGTTTCCATTTTCAAAATATTTAAACTGCCCGTGGTGGTGGAATTCTAAAAGGCAAAGATCCCAATATTCCAAAACCACCAACCGTCCCCTTGAGTCTTCAAAAGAAGGGAGGGAGGGAGCGAGTCACAGACGCATCATATAGTGCTTGTAAAAATCAAGACTGAATTAAGAAGAAGAAGAAGAGTCTTCTTAATCACAATCGTGGAATGACTGACTGGCTGACTCAATCTTCTACTATTCCTTTCTTTATCTCGTGTTTCATACCTTGAGAACAAAGAATTTGTTTTTTTAGCCTTTGCTTTGTCTCCAAGCCAACTTTATTGTCTTTAACTTAGTCTTCAAAGGTTCCAATTCTGCTTCTTCTCTGTATTCCTCATTTTTTCTTGCATTATAAGTATGGAAAGAGTTTGTTTCCTTTTGCTGTCCAAATGGATGTTTTGATTCATGGGTAAGATTTACAGTCTACAGTTGATGATAATGATGGTGTTTCTTTTTCTTTTTCTACCTTTTCCTTCTATTTTACATTGTTTTTATTCTATGAGCATTTTTGTTTATTTTGGTTTGCCTGGGGTACTGTAACATGTTAACTACTCTTCTTTGGTGGGTGTATGATAAGATCAGTTATTAGAGGAATTTTAGTTTTGGGTGGCTGGGTTTGGTGTGCTGGAATTGTGAGCCCCCTGCTGCATAATTCGAGTTATCTTGCCTTTTGATTGTTCTCTTACCCCTCCTCTGGCATGAGTTTTTAGTTCTCAGAGCAAAACAAAAAAGTATTCAATGTGATTCTGGTCGGTTATATTTATTCTTTTAGATTTAATGAAGTTCCATGCCCTATTCGTGTTTGCGACAATATTTTGTTTTTGTGTGGTTAGAAATAGTGAAATTCGTTTCCTTTTTTTTTCTAACTTGGTTATTGAATTTGACTATGTAATGAACTGTGTTCTAGGATTTTGATATGATTTCGAGGGAAGCAGATTAAGATTTTTGTTTGGAGTAAATCAAATTTCTGGAGTTGAAATTATATTCGATGGAGGAAAAACCATTCCCTGCATGGTCATGGTCTGTGGAGCAGTGTTTGAAAAAGTTCAACGTGAAGTTGGACAAGGGTCTGAGTTATTATGAGGTTGAGAAGCGGCGAGAGAGGTATGGTTGGAATGAGCTTGCTAAAGAGAAGGGCAAGCCCTTGTGGCGGTTAGTATTAGAACAATTTGATGACATGCTCGTAAAGATACTTCTGGTTGCAGCTTTTATATCATTTATTCTAGCTTATTTACATGCGGGTGAGTCTGTGGAGGCTGGATTTGAAGCTTATGTCGAGCCACTTGTTATAGTTTTGATTTTAGCCCTTAATGCTATCGTGGGGGTGTGGCAAGAGACTAATGCCGAAAAGGCTCTCGAAGCCCTTAAGGAGATGCAATGCGAATCTGGAAAGGTTTTGAGGGATGGGTACATGATGCCGGACTTGCCAGCTCGAGAGCTTGTCCCTGGTGACATAGTGGAACTGCGGGTTGGAGATAAAGTGCCGGCTGACATGAGAGTGGCAGTTTTGAAGACATCAACTTTGAGAGTTGAGCAGAGCTCGTTGACCGGAGAGGCGATGCCTGTTTTGAAAGGCACTGCTCCTATATTCATGTATGACTGTGAATTGCAGGCTAAGGAAAATATGGTTTTTGCCGGCACAACTGTTGTGAATGGTAGCTGTATTTGCATTGTTATAAGCACTGGGATGAAAACTGAGATTGGAAAAATTCAGAAGCAAATTCACGAGGCTTCTCTGGAAGAGAGTGATACTCCACTGAAGAAGAAGTTGGATGAATTTGGTGGCAGGCTCACAACTGCTATTGGCCTTGCTTGCCTCATTGTATGGGCCATTAATTACAAAAATTTCCTCTCATGGGATGTTGTGGATGGATGGCCTGCAAATATCAGATTTTCTTTTGAGAAATGCACCTACTATTTCAAGATAGCTGTTGCCTTAGCTGTAGCAGCAATTCCAGAAGGCCTCCCTGCTGTAATCACGACTTGTTTGGCTCTGGGTACGAGGAAAATGGCACAAAAGAATGCTATTGTGAGAAAGCTTCCAAGCGTGGAAACTTTAGGATGCACAACTGTGATTTGTTCAGATAAAACTGGGACTTTGACCACTAACCAGATGTCTGCTACAGAGTTCTTCACTTTGGGTGGAAAAACTATTTCTTCTCGAGTTTTTCATGTTGAAGGAACAACTTATGATCCTAAGGATGGTGGAATTGTTGACTGGACATGCTACAATATGGATGCTAATTTGCAAGCCATGGCAGAGATATGTGCTGTTTGTAATGACGCTGGGATATTTTGTGATGGTCGTCTTTTCAGGGCTACAGGCTTGCCTACTGAGGCTGCTCTTAAGGTTTTGGTTGAGAAGATGGGTGTCCCAGATGCCAAGGCAAGGGACAAAATTCGGGATGTGCAGCTTGCTGCGAACTATTTGATTGATCGCAGCACAGTGAAATTAGGTAAGCAGAAACCTGAACATATTTAAAGGATGCAAATCCTTCAACAGTTATGCAGTTTTCTGTCTTATTAACAATTGTTCTCCTCAGGGAGTTGCGAGTGGTGGACAAAAAGAGTGAAAAGGCTTGCCACATTGGAATTTGATCGCATTCGTAAGTCAATGAGCGTTATTGTACGGGAGCCCAATGGACAAAATCGACTTCTTGTTAAGGTTTTTAAACCTTCTTAGCTGATTTTGATAAAATTGAAATCACCACTCTGAGTTACCTGTTAACTCGTTTCTTACATGTTTACCAATTAGTGATTGGAAATTGAAGTACTTATTTTAGTGCCTTTCATCTCTTCTGTATTATTGGGAAACTCTATTAACTTGAAACAGGAATGAATCTACTTAAAACAGGTTCCTGGCTGGTTATGCTTGAGAGCCTATTGGGCTTGAGAATTAATTATTTACCTGCATGAAAAATGCAATTACAAATCTTGATCAAAACTAGAAACTAAGGTTGCAATGCTTGTTGGTTGTGTTTCATGATTAAAGCTAGTGGAGTGTGCAAGGCATCCCTATTTTTTATCCATCTAAATTGGATTAATTTCTGGCTAACTGATGCATTGTTGAGTGGTTACCCAGTCAAGTTGAAGTATTATAGAATTGACTTATCTTGAAGTAATTCTTCAGTTGTATTGTTTTCCCATGTATTATTTTATTGCTTGATTTTAAACACGATAACACTTGTTTTACTGATAATGAAATGCTTCCGATTAGAAAAAAACGAACAAGGAGGAGGAGAAAAAAATTTGCATCTTAGCTATAGATTGAAAAGATTTGCAAGTTGACAATGCCAATTTACAAAACAAGTTTTGATCAATGTTTTTCATGCCAGTGGTGTTTTTGGTCAATAGCTTGCTTCGATTATTGATTCCATGTACTGGTACTTAGAGATGAAACTAATTTCTGGGATCTGCAGGGAGCTGTTGAGAGTTTACTGGAACGCAGTTCACACGTGCAGCTTGCAGATGGATCTGTTGTTCCAATAGATGAACCTTGTAGGCAACTGTTATCTCTGAGACTTTTGGAGATGAGCTCCAAGGGGTTGCGGTGCTTGGGACTGGCATATAAGGATGACCTAGGGGAATTTTCAGACTACTATGCTGAGAATCATCCCGCGCACAAGAAGTTGCTTGATCCAGCTTACTACATGTCCATTGAAAGTGATTTGGTTTTTGTAGGAGTAGTTGGTCTAAGGGTGAGTATGTGTTACAATCGTTCTGTTTCACATTCAATATAGCAAAACCAGTAAAGTAAAAACAATTTCAATATTGAACAGGACCCCCCTCGTGAAGAAGTGCACAAAGCAATTGAGGATTGTAGAGGTGCTGGGATTAGAGTTATGGTTATAACTGGAGATAACAAGTCTACAGCTGAGGCTATTTGTAAGGAAATCAAGTTATTTGATGAAGGTGAAGGTCTCAAGGGAAGAAGTTTTACTGGAAAAGAATTTACTGCCCTTTCTCCTTCAGAACAAATGGAAATTTTGTCTGGGCCTGGAGGGAAGGTCTTCTCACGCGCTGAGCCAAAACACAAGCAAGAAATTGTTAGGATGCTGAAGGATATGGGTGAAATTGTGGCAATGACTGGAGATGGTGTCAATGATGCACCTGCACTGAAACTCGCAGACATTGGAATTGCCATGGGAATAACAGGAACTGAGGTAAGCTGGTCAATCCTTTATTGGGGGATATGGTGATGCAGTTTTCACTTGTTACCTTCATACTGCCCATCCCACTCTGGTCAATGCATGATGCAAAATCAGTGCTCCACTGTGTTCGATTTCCCTTCATTAAGCAAAGTTTTACTTTTTAATTACAGTTAACAAGTTAACTTTCATTTTATTTTTGAACTGCATATGGAAAGATCTTTAGGCTAACAGTTACACCTGCCATTTTTACCATTACAGGTGGCAAAGGAAGCTTCTGATATGGTCTTGGCCGATGATAACTTTAGTTCCATTGTTTCAGCAGTTGCAGAGGGTCGCTCAATTTATAACAATATGAAAGCTTTTATCAGGTACATCTCTTTGTTGATCTTTTCCTTCCAAGTGCTGTTTTATGGAAGCTGTATTCGTTTTTAAATCTTCAGGTACATGATATCATCTAATGTTGGAGAGGTGATATCCATTTTCTTAACTGCTGCATTGGGTATACCAGAGTGTATGATACCAGTTCAGCTTTTATGGGTGAATTTGGTTACAGATGGCCCGCCTGCTACAGCTCTAGGTTTTAATCCTGCTGATGTTGATATAATGCGGAAACCACCCCGCAAAAGCAACGATGCCCTTATAAATTCCTGGGTTCTCTTCCGTTACCTGGTAAATCCTTTTCAGCACTATAGTTCATTCTGATCTCATGAAAAGATTTTGATAGTGGTTGCACTTTCATATATGTCCTTGTTTGAGAAAACAACATCAATTTCTTTCTTTACTTCTCTTAGTGAAGAAAGTCTCACGTTTGTTTTCATTGAATAACACCATTTTAACTGTTTTGCGGTTCAGGTAATCGGTTCTTATGTAGGAATTGCAACTGTTGGAATCTTCGTTTTGTGGTACACCCAGGCTTCTTTTCTGGGTATCAATCTCGTGAGCGACGGGCACACACTGGTTCAACTCTCCCAGCTTCGCAATTGGGGAGAGTGCCCCACGTGGTCAAATTTCACGGTGACTCCATACAATGTAGGTGGGGGACGCATGATAACCTTTGCAAACCCTTGTGACTATTTCTCTGTTGGTAAAGTGAAGGCGATGACTCTGTCACTTTCTGTGTTGGTGGCGATTGAAATGTTCAATTCCCTAAATGCGCTTTCTGAAGACAACAGCTTGGTTACGATGCCACCTTGGAGGAACCCTTGGCTTTTAGCGGCCATGTCAGTCTCGTTCGGATTGCATTGCGTCATACTATATGTTCCGTTCCTGGCTAATGTGTTCGGTATCATTCCATTGAGTCTGAAAGAATGGTTTCTAGTGATCTTGGTTTCAGCACCTGTAATTCTAATTGACGAGGCTCTTAAATTTGTTGGAAGGAGTGGAGGATACAGAGCCAAGAAAGAGAAGCTAGCGTGAGTGAGCGCAACATCAGGTTCGAGGAGCTTTAAATGAACTGTCCTCGACAAGGACGACTGCAATTTTTTTTTTTTATTGGGGGTGGGGGGGCTGTTTATTTTAAATTCTTCTAATACCTTTTATTTTAATCTGTAAAATATTAATCTTTCATCCAATCTAATTGAAGGCATCATAACCACTCGTTTTTCTTCATAACTAAGGGAACAGTGATTTATATGAACAAGTGGTTGCGCGTACCGTACTCTATGCAAGAGGAGTTAAGAAACCCAAGGAAATAAGCTTCCTCTTTTGAGACATTTATCGATTATCCATGCTGTCCCTCATTTATTGTCCGATGTCCAACATGGGTGATACAAGAAAACAACCGAACACCGGGGTAGAGATTGAACAAATATTTTGTTCTTCAATGAAAAATAAGAATACGTGTTCACAAATTAGAAAAACAGAGAACAAGGTTACACTAGTTGATTTCCAATCTCAACCATATGACATGCATGTACAAGTCAATAAATATTTGCAACATTTATAATCCGCTGATGAGACAGAATATGGTGGCTCCCCACATCCAAGAAAATTAAAATAAAAACATTTAGGTTAAATATTTGAGAACAAAATATAGCAACTCATATATCAGAGATCCAAAGACAGTAACCAAACTAACACGCCAATACCCCATTCCTAATCCGTATGTTAACCAAGCTTTCTACCTCCATGTCGCTCTCGCTGTAGCCTCTCCTGATTGCCCTGGCCTGGTACGCTTTCTCCTTCGGCATCCTTTTTCTTGCGGGCATTATTAAGCGCCTGGTAAATTTTCTCCTGGCCATTCTTATCCTATTGGCATTAACTGCTCCAAACATGGTTCTGCAGAATACACGGGTATCAAAAATCACTGGGTAGAAGGAGGCCCTTAAAACGGAGTCATCAACAAAATCAATGACCTTCCAACCAAATTGTAAGAAAGAAAAGGACTCCGAACCAGTGCTCAAACTCGAAGAGTCATACTTTACCCTTGGGATAATGAGGCCAAGGGACGTCGTAGGGTGTTAGTTTGAAATATAACTTGCATGAGCAAAACCAGTTTACGACCTCACAAAAGCTGAGGAGCACGCCGAAAATTGTTGATGATGCTATTGAGCCTATGGCTAGCTTTCGGGATAAATTCGATCCATTTCAGCAAGAAGTTTTCGATCCCAGCTCAAACTCGTATGAGATGACTTCCAAAACACAGTAAAACACCAAATAACAGAGCCACCACACATGCTGCATGAAAGAGAAAAGAAGTGGGTAGGGTTAACAGAGGATTTCGGGATTGGAATTCTCAACCTAATACAAAATAAGAAAGATGATGCTTACTGCTAAAAGAGTACAAGGTTTATTCTTCTCCCACCGTACCCAAGCTAACATTAACACCGTAGCCATTCTTTTGGCTGTGTTTAATCGGAAACAATGAGTGACAACCAGCGGTGATTTCTTCACTTGCCCACACCCTTCCTCCGTCATTGTCACCTCAGGTTCTCCAACATAAAATATTGTTCTTGACAATGATTCCAGTTAAACTTTGAGTTCCCTAAGATACAAAAGAGATAAGTAAATAAAAAAATTTTAAAGTTTAATAAAAATGACAAAAAAAGCTCCTAAACCAATACTGTTTTTTGTATTTTTTAAAAATTGTTTCCCTCAACGTAGCACAGATATATCAACTAGTAATATTAAAGCACACAACATATCCTTTTTATGCCTTGAAGTTGTCCACTAGTAACCATACCAAGATCCCAGTTGGCAAGCTTGGCATATAGGCGCAAAGGGAACTTCCTTTCTCTGGAGTTTAGTGATTATTTGGCCGTATGATTATGTTGGTTTTTAAAATATTTTTTATTTATAAATATATTAAAATAATATATTTTTTAGTTTTTAAAATTATTTTTGATATTAACATATGAAAATGATCTAAAAATATAAAAAATTAATTTAAAATAAAAAAATATATTTTTACAAAAATGCTTTTGAAATATATTGTCAAACAATATCTTATTGTAAACTATATTTATATGCTGGTGATATGCCATGACCAAAAATATTTTTTTTTATCATAAAACAAACCTAGGCAATTGGGAGCTAAATTAAGAAGCTCAATTAAGAATCCAATATCTCAAATTTGCAATCAATTGAATCTTATATATGACCTATATTAAGAAGCTCAATTTCCAACTAATATAATATTGATTAACACTAAATATATTCAACAAAGAACAACAAATAAAAAGATTATAAAAAACCCTAATCATTGTTCTGCGCTATGTTATATATCAAATCAAAATATTTTTTTTATCATAATAAATATTTAGGCATCGCTAAATTTTTTCTAATATAAAAATTAAACTTTACAAGTATTGACGTGATATGATTTGGTTGACTAGTTGGGTCTAAAAAGTATTTGAACCATCAATAAAAATTTAGTTTGATTCAAAATAAATATTCAATATATTAATATTTTTTTTAGCAGGGGAAAGTTTTGATCGCTTGAGTTCTAATTAGGTTTAATCAAGAAAAATAAATTTGATTTTGTCAAATTAAGTTTCAGAAAAAAATAAAAAGATCATAGAGACACATTGAAGCTACTATGCTAAGTAAAAAAAACACTCTACACCTGTTAGTCTGACACAGCAGAATATCAGAAACTAAGCCATAAATACCAGCAAAAAAATCAATTCTATTAAAAAAAAAAAAAATTGATCCGAGGGCAGTAACCAAGTCTAAAGATGGTCACTTAACCTTGATTTGTCGTCTTCTTCTGCAGACAAATCAATAGCTATCTTGACTTTCAACTATTCAGACTGGACAAATTGTGGCATTTTATGTTAATACAAGCCACATCTGAAATTCCATTTCTTTACAAAAACTTTTCTGATACGAGACGTAATGACTCCAGCACCAGGCTGCTTGTTTGGTATCAACTAGAAATGTCAAGATGCCCTTCTGCAGCCACTCTATCCAGCATTGGAAACGAGAATACAGAGGACCATGGCGCTGCTAAAGAATCAAGATGAGATTCATTCCTAGTAATTACTAGTCAAACCTGGAGCATTTCTGTATAATAAACATTGAATTTGTTTAGAAGTAAGAGGATTGATCATGAAGTACATTCAAATGAGCAAGTACTCTGGCTGAAAGGGACTTCATGCTGTTGCTACCCCGCAGTGTCAGGTCAACCAAAGGCATTTGAGCAGAGGGCCCATACTTCTGTTTTAACTCGGGCAGCCGGAAGATCCTTTCTAACGTGTTCAGGGCCTTTTCCTGCAGTCTGGGGGAGGAAGAATTAAGAAATCCAACTATTGGTTGGATGGCATTTGCTTGTGCGAGCACCTTCCCACCATTTTGAAGTTTAACACCTTCAATTAGAGTCAATAAGGCGTCTAAAGAAGCCTCACAGGTTGCAGGATCTGGATCTCGAAGAACCCTCACAAGGGGTTCGACCGCATCAGCCTCTACAAGGCAAAATGATGATTCAACAGAACAGATTCCCCCGTGAATCAGACAGCCAGTTTTTGGTGGAGCAGAGAAGCACCAGAATCCCTTGCGCTTGGGTATTGGCCGGCTAAGCTCAAGCGAGCTCTCAGAAAAACGAGCCAGAGAAATTGCAGCACATTTCTTTGTCATGGTGGTTCCGAAGTCTAGCATCTGCACTAGCACAGGAATTATCCCAGCTTCTGCAGCTTTCTTTTGCCATTCTGGATTTGTTGGAACAGTAAAACGACGCATGGCTCCAGCAGCATTTTCGACTAGGTCATTTTTACGAGGATCATTCTGCTTGCTGTCAGGGAGAAATCTGGAGATTACAGGAAGTGCCCCGGAATCCAGAAGCCACTGGGTGATCTGGGGCTTTTCTGGGAGGTTCGAAATAATGCCCATTGCAGAAGCAATCTCTTCTTCAACATTCGAAGATTGGATAATCCGGAGCAAGGTCTCGAGGCATTTCTGACCCACATGCTCTAATATGGAGCCTTCATCACCATCTTCTACCAAACAATATAACAGCTTCACAGCGTTTACTCTTACATGAGGGTTGTCATCGCCCTCACATAACTGGACCAATACTTGCATAGCTGAACACTGTTATCAAGACCAATTAGTGAAAATATGATGGAAACCCTATTGAATAAAATGTAATAAGAGGAAACTTAAATATGGAGGAGCAGAGCGGTGGGACAAGACAATTACAACAGCAATAAAAAAGAATAAACATCTCAAATCAACAAAACTGAGAAGCAATAAGAAACCCAGCATTCCACATTTCCCCAAAGAATTAGCCTTCAGGGATGGGAGATAATTTCTCAGGTATGCAATTGGCAATTTGCCTGGTCTGATACAGGTTCATTAAACAGTATATAATAGTCTTATGTTTGATCTGGTACTTTATTCTCTACAAGTATATTGTGTTTCTAGATATCTTACATCATGTAAGAACATTATTAAAAGAATGGAATCTTGGTGACATTCTGAACTCTGGCATCATATAAGCCAAATTTGTTGGTTTAGACAATCTCTGGCCATATCATAGCATCTACATGTCTAATCACATCTATGCACCAACAATTCCTGTTTTCTTTTCAGGAGAAAATATCTCTACTTTTATCTCAACCATTTTGACATTAATTTTTCTGCGCATCATTCTGCATGTAATAGGGTGGCTTGTGCAAAAATAACCATGATATTACCAGAATGTAAATAGCTAGTGTGCACAACGGTCACGGTCTACTTTTCTTCCCTTTAACAGGCAGAAATTTTCTTCCTAGAACTGGACATGCACACAAACAACCTCTTGTTACCTCTGTCAATTTGGTCTTGATATTTAATGCTGTTGGGGACTGGCACAAAGCATGGAAGGCTCGAAGAATGTTCTGTTGCACACCAGGCCCTGTCAAGTTCAACAAAGAAAAGAGCCTGAAAATATCATTATCAGATTCCAATAATGAAATCGGTGACGGAATGGATTCTTGAGACACTGTTGATAGAGCGAGGTGCATAATTGTGGCAGCCGCCTGCTCACATAAACTTGAGGATGAAGAGAAGTGCTGAATGAGAAGGCCAAGTAATGGCTGCACTGCACCTTCTTTAATCATCTGCAGGCCATTTGCAGGTAAGCATGATAGGTTCTGAAGAGCTTTGACAGCCACTTTTTTCATCTGAACGTCACCATATGATAACAAGTGAAGAAGTGGACCCAGAGCCCCTCCTTCAAACAAAGATGCTTTATTGTGGTCAGTGAACTCCAATTCTGCCAAAGTCGATGCCATCATCGTTTTCACTTCTTCTGATCCTGCATAAACATATCAACAAGCACTTCTGAAGTACAAATATGTCTCTCTTCAATCACTGCAAGGCTAGGACATAATTTTTATAATATAAACACTACAGTTAGCGGTCGATGGCAGAAACAATTTAAACTCCAGGTTACATTGTTGAACTCACAACAAGACAATTAGAGATGCACAGCAAGGTGGAGACCAGGCATCCAGTATGCTGTTAAATACGGCATGCCACATGCTATTAGGATACCTGGTATTTTCAAATTTGACACATAAACCACGTAAGGATTATATGGTTCCATGCAAGCGACAGCATAACTAGACACAGTTTGACTCCATATTGTGATAGATTCTACGCATTTGACAAAGGGCAACAACTATTTCAGAAAGATTTTGCACACACAAAAAAAAAAAGCAAAAAGAAAAAAAATGCAAAGGGGAAAAATTGATGGCAGCATGATCAAAATTCAATTAAGAATGTTAAAGTAGGTTGTCCTATGCAAGAAAATCACCTGTGGATATACGCTGCAGAAAATGTTTGAAGTAATTTGCTCTAGCCATTTGTATGACGTTATGATCAGAGAACGAAAGATTCTCCAATAGCTCTTGGGCATCCGTGGCAGATTGACTGTCATCACTGCTTGCCATAGTCACTAAGAGGAGAATACAACTCTGAACCTTTCCAATCCCATCTCTTACTAAGTTACACTTTGACAATTCCAACAATAATGCCACGGCTAGCTTCCTTTCTCCAATACGGCGTCCAAGTGATCGAACAATGGATTCGATTGCAATATCAACATCTGCAACTCTTTCCTGCAGCATGTTTCAGATTTTATAAAAGAATTACCAATAACAAACACCATCTTGATTTTTCTTTGTCCACCTTGTTAAGAACTTGTTGTTTAGTATCAATCAAGCATTGAAATTATAAAGAATAAATCAATTAACTAAATTCAACAGAACAAACAAATCAGCTATCAAAGCTCAGATTTAGAGGATATATAATAATTGATCCAAATCTAAAGTACGAAAATGGCTCATGAGCCTGCATTGCGTTTTCCTATTCATTTATACACATATTGTGCATGTGAATCCATGTTCTGTGTCCGAATTTATCTGTATCCGGTACTCACACATTTTCAATACCTGTGAACATAATTTATATTTGTTAGAAGAAGGGAGGTGGAGAAGGTAGACCAAAATTAACGCGAGCTCAAGAGATGAAGAAAATCTAGCATCACAGAGAAACTTTAGGCTCTAAAAAATGGATTGGAGGAGTTGGATCCATGTAGCCAACCCCATCTACTTTCATATAGAGGTTAGGTTATTTAAGTTGAGGTGAGATGAAATGCATCGTAAAATGCAGTTGCAAATAATTATGATTCCAAGTATGTCAGAAATGGAAATAAATAGAGAAAGAGAGAACACGCCATAATAGATGGAATAAATTTCGAAGTACCTTGGCTTGATCACTATCTTTTGCCAGAATCAAAAGTATAGCAAGAGCACGATTCGTTATATTACGATTTTTTGCTCCCAGAAGCTGGATAAGAAGTGGTATATAATTCTCCAAGATCACCCATTCCCGGTGCTGCTCTCTTTGTTCACAGAGATCCTCTAACTGTTCCAGACAACGAAGCACTTCTTCTTCTTCTTCTTGATACACAAGTTTTGATTTCATGGAAGCAATTGTAATCATGGTGTTTCTGTCCTTCCATTCTTCTATTGATTGCCTCAGGGTTTTGTTAGGCCTTAAAATCGATGTGTCTAGGCTGGTCATGGTCAGAGGACACATTTCATTCCCATCAGCAAACCATTTTTCTATTGCACTTCTCTCAAATGTCTGTCCTGATGAGGTCTCCACAGGGTCCACCATAACATCCCGAGTAATTGGGCAATAAAAGGACTGGAGAGGTTCCAATGGCTGACTACCCAAAGACTTCCGTTTAGTGAAATACTTTATCTCCTTCTCCCTAGGAGAAGAAGCAGCGTCTGCCATTTCTAGCAAAGAAATTATCTGATCCATTTGTATAGCTTCAGCCTGGTCTTTCCTAAGCCGCGCATTTTCAATCTCACTCTTGAATTCTTCAAACTCTTTCTTCAAAGCAGACCTCTCTGTTGAGATCCCAACAGCCTCAGCTATGTGAGCCAGTAACTTGTTGGCATAAGAACGATCAACATTCCTCTCCTGTATTCCAGACTCAATTTTAGACAAAATCTCTTCTTCTGCTATAGCAGCCTTGAACTCAGCTCTCTGCATACTACCACGAAGCTTTTCAATCTCTTCGATTAAACCGGTTGAAAGATCCAGAGTGGCCAAAGGAAGAAGACCTAGGGCCCGGCTTATCTCCCTTGTGATTTCCTCTATGCTCTTAATTATTGTCCGGCAATTCATTAGGAGATACACTTTGTTTCTCTTGGTGCAATCAGCAGTCAGCTGCTTTGCAGCTTTGATTTCCTGATCGAGGATCCCAATGGTATTGTTTATGCTCCCAGAACAACCTATGTCTTTCTTATTCAGCTCTTTTAGGACAGGTGCAATCCTTTCCAAGTAAACAGAAAGTCCCTTAAAACTGTCCTTGTTAACGAGCACATTGTTGGCAGCATATACAACCTCCATCATGCCCCCCACGATTTGCGAAAGGCACTCAGTAGCTGGAACAGAAGAGACACTAGTAACCATATCTAATGCCATCATGTATTACTCCCACAAAAGCTAAGAATCAAAACCCTCTGTTCCCATGTGGTCAAAAACACGGTTGCAAGCCAACCGTCCAGACATTTCGATCCAGATCAGGTTTCATAAAATGCCTGCTTTTAGTGTAGATCAGCCAGAACTTCTTGCTTTAAATTTCCATGCTGGAAAGAACGAAGAGGGAAAAAAATTTCAGAGGAATTAAAGCCATAGCCTCCACTTTGGTTGCAAAGCAACCAAAAGAAAACAAATGCAGAAATTTTTTTATAGCATTTGAATATAGTCTACCTGGTTGGATGAAGACAGAATAAATTATAGTTTTTATATCGTTTGCAATCTCTTTAAGCCTACACATAAAGAGTTTAAATTCATCATTAAGCTTTGCTTAGACAAGTTCTTCGCTAAAAAATAATCTGAAATGGTGTTTGTTTTCTTTTTTTCCCTTCAAATCTCTTCAAGCCTCCACATAGAGTGCTCGAATTCACACAGCTGAGCCTCCATAGCATAAAATTCCAAGTTTCCATCAAAATTCTTGTTCTTTTCTCGCATTATTTGATAAACCAAACAGAAACATTCCAGTAAAATAGTATCAATTACAACAAATTTATGAAGTTCAGGCATAGCCTTGGAGCATGAACATGAGTTCAATTTCAATCAAAACCCAACAACAGGAGATAAAAGAAAGGTTCAGCTATTCTTTTGTATATTAAATTCAAAGCAGAAAATGCAATTGAAATAAACATAGTCAACGGGAGAAAAAGAAACGTTAAATTAGATTCATAGTCCAACTACAATTATCTTTGAAGCAGAGAGAAAGGAACCTTTTAGAAAGTAAATGCCCATGAAAGTTCACTGGAGAACAGCTTCTTTGCAGTCTCTCCGGGAAACTGCATCTATTAATGAAAAAAGAAGAAGAAGAAGAAGAAAAGATGCATATATCAATGAGAGAAAAAAAGGAAGTAATACAAACAAGGTAGAGGAAGAAGAAGAAGAAGACTATATATACATGCACGCGCATAGATAATGGCAAACATGGGCGAAGACTCTACTTTCTTCGCCATGTTTCTTACTCTCTGCTTGTTTGTTGGTCTTGTGGTTTGACTTCTCGTCGTTTTATAGTAGCAATTGGCAACTCCTATACTACGCGATCAAAATGCATTGCATCAATTACGTGGATAGAAGAAGCACAAGGATATATTCGACCTTAAAAATTCATCTTTTTCACATGTATGACTTGCCATTTACAGCTCTGTATTTAGAGAGATCACTTTGTTAATAATCCTGTCATTTTCTTGAGGCTTGCTCGTGCAGATTAAGTTTTCATTCAAATATTTAGGGCTTATATTTCTATGCTTGGTATAGCTTACGGGGTCTGGCCATGTAAGTCTCCAATAATCCTGATATTCGTGGGATTCAAACCGGTAATTTCTAGGAAATAAATATAGACCCTAACCAATAGAGCTACAACCTCATGCTGGCTTATCTTTTGATTATTATGTAAGGAGTTGATTGCTTGCTGTGAAATGAAGTTGGAGTGAAGCAATGTTGTCGATTAAGAATTTAAACATGGTATACAAGCCGTAATGATATTTGCTAAGCCAAGTCCACGTATCAGATGGATAAGAAATGCTTGTGGAGCTGATGTTAATATGGAGGGCTTCTCCTCCTCTTTTCTGATTTTCTTTTTAATTAATATGGATGTTCGGGTCAATTTATATAAATCTCATCTCAACTAATATTATGAATTCTGAAATTAATAATAATATAAATTTTTAGTATTTTTATATTATTAGAAGTAGATAACTAGCTAGCTGGATACAGAGCAAAGATATTAATATTATTATTTTAATTTATTCCCACCAGTTATTATAGCTAGCATGAATATGGATGCTCTGAAAAGCAGTTTTGAGATATCTTGAAATCATATTATTTTAATTTCTCTTAAAATTTGACTGTTATGTTTGTGAAAGTGATGTAATTTTCTTAGATTGACTCCGAAATCATATGAAGTTCAATTGCTTATCAGAATTGAATGGATCCTATTTTTGAAAAATAAAAAAACAGTGCTGGCATACAAAACAATGGAGAATAGTATAGTCAACGTGGGGATCCTAAATTCCACAGATGAATTGACCAATTCAATTACAAAGAAAGAACCAGGTTTCTTCTCTTGAAAAATGGCTGCGGGTTACGCAGGGCAAATGACCACCTTTTGGCGAAGTTGATAGTAATGGCTGTTCGTCTTGAAAAATCTGTCGCAAAAAAGCCAAACCCAGTTCATCCAAGCAAAACTATAACGACGATTATAATGAGCTTGCGGATCCTGTTCTGTCAATCTATGGCGGATTTATATGATTTGTGTTCGGTTTAATTAAATTTGAAGTTAGTAATCACTGGGATTTTGGATAGTTGATATATGACTTGTAGATACTACTTGATTATATATATTTTCTAAATTATTCCAGGGAGCAATAGTCTATATTAGTTATAAAGACAGCACATTTTTTTGTCATGTTAAATGGGCTTTGTCGTTTTTTTCCGAGCATGGTGATAATGAGTTGGTGATGGATTAGGCAGTTTACATATGGGAACCCATTTTTCACGATGCTCATCAAATTTTTTAATCTTTGATGATATATTATCAACACCTTTTCAATGAAAGTGTTTTCGAGTTAGTTTTGGTGGGGCTTGATAGTATCCAAGCCCATTAAACCAAAGTGAATATGTTTTGTCCCAACTTTCAATCCGAAACTGGAAAGTATCAGGCTTGGTACCAAGACACCCCAATGCTCCCGCAAGGAAAACAAGCCCGAGTAGAACTTTGTGTTGAAACCTAAAACCTTCGTCTACAAACCGAACTTGCTGTTTTTCTTGCTGCTTTGAAGGGGGGGAAACGATTAACAATGCAAAACAGAGATACCAGATTGCTCATATAGGAGTATTTCTGTCACTCGTGTATTTCGGGTCTCGCAACTGATCTAATCCATGGACTTGGGAACGCCAGTGATCTCTATACAAGTAGCAATCCCCAGTACTAATTAAACAATAGTGTAAGGAGTCGATCAGTTTCAATAATTAAACCATGTCTTCTTTCTTCATTAAAAACAAAAACCTTTTTACAATGATTCAACTTGACAGGCTGAAAAAATAATAATCTGTGGCCATCCATTACTACTAGGAGTTTCTTGTTCTGACAACGCAAAACCAAATAAAAGGTGAAACAGATTCTGCATTTTTGCTTTATAAATAATCATTCTGTTCATACTCTCCCTAATTCCCTTACATGACGACATCAATGTTACGCAATACTTTGGACACAACTATCAAGATATGAAGGTCAGTCTAAAGCATAAACATAATTCACCACAAAAGTAATCGAGATCGAAGGATTGTATAAAGAATAGACAACATTACAGCTATTTATGGCATTTCTATGTTCTTCGATCATCAGGTAACTAATTAAGTGGAGCTCTTCAATCATCAGTGGTTTACCGCATTATCCAAAAGAATAAAAATAGAAATCAGCAATGACTTTAGGCAAATCAATGCAGGCCCGAAATATAACCCAAGATTGATGTTTTAGTTTAATCTGTCAAGCTCACGAGAGTACACATTTCAAAAGAATAAAAATTAAAATCAGCAATGACTTTAGGCAAATCAATGCAGGCCCGAAATATAACCCAAGATTGATGTTTTAGTTTAATCTGTCAAGCTCACGAGAGTACACATTTCAACATCGCAGACTTTAGCAATAGCTGCTGAGTAGCATGGGCTATTTACAAGTGACGAGATGTATGTCAAAGGAACGATGCTTTATTCAGTTCAGATATATCCAATTGTCACAAGGCTCGACCATAACTAATTTAAAAAAAAAAAAATGTTCAATTTCTAACATCAAATTGAACTTAAACAACAGATGCTGGCAACTTCTCGTCAAGGAAGTTTTTTACCTTAACACTCACAGCCCCAGTAAGATTCTGCACGGTCTTGGCAATCCAAAACAACTGATCTTCCTTCATCTTTGTAGGAGACGAAACCAAAACCACTTTTGTCCCACTCAACTCATCATGTATCCTCTCAAACTCCATCAAAACATCACTCACGATCATCACCTTATTTCTCTCAATCAACATCTTCACCAAACCTAACAAATATCTATTGAATTTACCTCTCTTTGCCACTTCCTGCACTACTTGTCCCTTCTCTTTCTCACCCACAAACGGGCTACCCAAAACAGCTTGAATTTGCTCATTTTGAAGCAGCTTCAATAATTTTTGCACATCATTTTGGACTATGTCAAGGGAACTCTTGCATCGAGCTATGTCTACAAGTGCGGCAGCATAGCCACTGACAGGGCTATTGTGGGTATGTAGAGATGTGTTATGAGATGAGCTATGAGAGATGTTAGAAAAGAGTGGAGAGTTAAGATTCTTAAAAGGTAAGGTTTTAGCCTTAGATGAGGTTCTGTTAGAGATTGAAGAGTTGGGTTTAGTGGTGAGATTAGGAGGGAGTTGATGAGATACGTGAGGAGTTCTGAAATGATGCAATTCAAGAGGTGTTGAGAAAAAGGCCGGGACTTTGAGGGTTGAAATAGGAGTTGAGATGGTATCCATGGTGAGTGTGGAAAATTTGATTCGTGCTTTTGAGGATTGAGGATGCTTCCATTATGGTTTTAGGATGAGGGATGGCGATAAGATTTGTGCCACTAGTAAAGTCAAGGCCAAAAATTGTGTTTTATTTATCTTGCTTCAGCAAAATAAAAAATAATAATAATTGGTATTGGTATTGAATGAGAGATGGACAATGTGAATGTTTGCGAGACCTACCACCACCAGCCTGGTTGGGTGGATCAAGATTGTTTCCTATAAAGGTTACCTACCTTAGTGGGCTTCACCGCATTAATTTCCCCTAGAGGTTTATTTCGACGCTAAAACAGTGTGCACCCAGGACATACTGCAACAAACAGCTGCCAGCCTGCAACCTTTTTTCTGTCGCCGGGCCAGAAAATGGACTAGAAAACATTTCATGGACCAGATATATTTTAAAATGACAAATTTGTACCGGGATGTAGACCTACAAGAACCTGACCCATCACGACGTTAGATTGTACTTCAAATCTCTGGTGTGAGATCCTCTGGCCCATTAGAATTTGAAGTTGAATACGTGCAAAGCCAGTATCAGAGTGCAGTGTTTCTGGCCCCCATTGTCGATGGCCCCGTTCCTGCTTTTTGCCCTTTTCAAATGTTAAAAAATATTCTTGTTTATGATTAGCTGTTTGCTTTTGGCAGCATCATGATGTTGGATTAGTTCATTTCATCATTAAAAACCAAATGTGTAGTTTTACCGGGAAAATATGTGTTTCCTTTTGGGCTGTGAAACTATTTTGAAATTGAATTGAAAAATCGTCTAAATTTTCGACAGAGAAAAGAAACGAAGAAAACTCATGTCTAGTATTTTAGGAGTGAATTGTTAAACCCGTCCATCTCTTTCATCATTCACGATTTCATCCTTTTAGGGCGATTCAATCGTCTAAGTTTGATGTACAGACATCACAGGAGTACTTTAGTTTCCTTGAAATGTGTTGCGGGGTTAACTACATTCTTAGGAATGTCACTGTCCCCAGAAATTTTGTCGGTGCAGAAAAATTAGGAGCCCATTTCGATTTTAAAGGCTTTATTCGAAGATTCCTGTGTATTTACGAAATCACTGTAAGAAGACTAGGAACGTCCTTTTTTCGTGGATGCGTGAGAGACATGCGAGCTGGCAGGACATCGATCCCCCGAATGGAACGAAAAAGTTTCACATTTTATGGATATTTCAGAAAAAAATGAAGCTCTGTCATTATTTGTGTACACAGTAATCCATTATATATATATATATATATATATATATATATATTGGCCTGCATTGATTTGCTAAAATTATGTATACATCGCTTAGCCTATCTATGTCTCCCTTAAATGCATATGAATTTTCCTGACTCCCTTAAATGCTAGCAGGCTAGCAATTAATTTTACTGTCTCCGGTTAACACTCCTGTAGGTATTCTAATGATAGAGTTCAGATTTAAATTGTTTTTTTTTTTTTATTTTAGATTTGAATCTTATATTATTAATATAATAATTATTAAAAAATTATATAATCGATAATTTTATGGCTTATAAAATTCATTAGATTGCACGCAAGCTACCCTCAACATGATAAAAAAAAAGATAAAATTGAAATACGATATCATTCAATGGGACTCTGTAAGCTTTGACGTATTTAATGGCAGCATCGAGTGGTGGTTTCCAGCCCATCTTTCCAGTCCGATGTGTACATAGATGTATGTATGACTGCAAAATCCAAGCTGTGATACACTCGTTACCGTGCTTGAACCAATACTCCATTACTCTCACTTTTCTAGAGACCTTCAAATTAAAATAACAAAAGCTGAAGCCCAATCCCGAGATTGTGCCAGGAAATTAGACATATAAGCTGCCTGGACAAATAATTACTTTCGCAAATCCCAACTCACATTCTCATGTCTGTGTTGATTTAAAGCTTGGATCATGCCGTAATCATAGAGGGTTTTTTTTTTATATATAACTCATGCTAAAAAATATTTGATAATTTATCACAACTTAAAAATATTTGATGAAATAACAATTACTAAGTTGTTCTGTTGAGAATAGTATAATCTGGTTTTTGAGTGATTTTAGAGGCTAAACACTGAAACATATGGTTTTTGAGGCCAAAAACCTTATGCCATCTAGTTATGTTTGTTCTGTATTGAGCACGTGGACTAACATGTCTTGAGCAAAATCAGCGTGGTGTGTTATAAGATGTATCCTGTTACTGTTCTGAAAAAAAAAAAGATTCAGAGATACAGTGATTAATAATTGTACAATGGCTAATGGTAAATAATTTCTCTGGTGTGCTATATGAATAAATAATGCACGTACGTATACAACTACAAAGCATTAAAAGAGAGACAAGGACTGGACCATGCTCCTCCTTTCATTACATTAGCGAGGGATGACGAACCCTTGAAACATCGGTCTTGTCTGATCCTCTTTTTCGATCTCTTCCTTTACTTACTCCACTTACCACCAGGACAAGAGTCCGAAGACCAATAATAAAGTTTCATTTATTATTTCACATAGCAGCTGATAGACAAAGTCCCAGCTTTTTTTTCCTTGCCCCAAGTTTGTTTGAGGGGTGGTAAAAAAAATGAACCAAGAGATGGATGGTGTTGATACTGGGATTGATCAGAACCATCAAGAGAATGTTCAAGAGAAGATAGATTATGTGTTTAAGGTGGTGGTGATCGGTGACTCTGCAGTGGGCAAGACGCAAATTCTTTCCAGGTTTACCAAGAATGATTTCTGCTTTGATTCAAAGTCCACCATTGGTGTCGAGTTCCAGACCAGGACTGTCACCATTAAAGACAAGGTCATCAAGGCTCAGATCTGGGATACTGCTGGCCAAGAAAGGTTGGGATCCTCTCTCTCTCTCTCTTTCTACTCTTTTCTCGCATCCACATTCAAACACGTACCTTTTTGCTTGAACCTTTCGGCCCGACTAGAATATATACATGCAATTGTCTTAAGACTATAGTGTATAGCTACTTGCCTGCTTATATGATCAGAAGATAAAGACTCTAATTGGTGCTTAGAATTTTTCGATTGTTACAAACGAGATGATCCTTTTTCTTAAGAAAAACATACTGATAAAATGAATTTTCTTGGAATTACAATTGTGGAAATGCGTGCCTTGAATGCAATATTTGGATCCATTGCCTGGTGGATCGTGAATAGCATTGAAATACCGATGCTACCATGAATACATATTCCGAAATTGCAGTAAGATTCTGATATATCAAATTCAATCTATTGAAAAAAAAATCTGCAGGTACCGGGCAGTGACAAGCGCATACTATAGAGGGGCATTAGGGGCCATGTTAGTCTACGACATTACCAAGAGACCAACATTTGATCATGTGGCTAGGTGGGTGGAGGAGCTCCGAGCCCATGCTGATAACTCAATCGTGATCATGCTGATCGGAAACAAGGCTGATCTTGTGGACCTCAGGGCAGTTCCAACAGAAGACGCAGTGGAATTTGCAGAGGATCAAGGCCTTTTTTTTTCTGAGACATCAGCCCTTAGTGGTGACAATGTGGACGGTGCCTTTTTCAGGCTGCTAGAAGAAATTTACGGTGTGATTTGTAAGAAGTCATTGGAATGTGGCAATGGAAATTCCAATGCTGCTGGTGCCATAACGCTTAGAGGTTCTAAGATTGATGGCATATCAGGGACTGATCTGGAGATTAGTGAGATGAAGAAATTATCTGCTTGCTCGTGTTGATTTGATCATTTTGTCTACAAGACTTCACCACTCCATGTTCTTACTTGATTCTTTGCCTTTTTTCTTTGGCTAGTCTTCTCCGTGAACTTCTAGCAGTACTGTACTTGTCTTATAGAACCCATGAATCTGGTTTCTTATATGCATTGATTTGGATGGTTTTCCTTTTCCTTCATTTGTTGGGAATTCTGGATTCTTTGGGGGAAATCACCACTAAACAAGTGAGACGAGAGTTCTTAGTGAAGGTAGGAACTTTTTTTTTTATTTCGCGGCGCAAACTGATGTCCATCAACGATCAATGATTCGTCAGTGATTTTAAAAACTAAGGATATTTGAGCTAAATTAGCCGCCACGAACGATAATTAATCTTGACATCACAAAACGAGAGGCCTCGCTTCGGTATGAATAATTTCAAATTCAAGCAAATGCCACGATGGGAATAGATGGGCTTTTAGTAGCGCAAGAAGTTCAAAGTCAAAGGCCCATAGGTGTGTCTTACAGTACAAAAGTACAAGTTTATTTAGGCTCGTCTGAGCGATTTGTTTATTTAATTTTTTATTCAATTCATAGTTTTATGATGATGTCCGCATTGAAGATAAATATATTTAAATAAAAATAATAATTTATTTTACCTAACCTTTATACATTTTTATATTCTTCTAATTATTGTTGAAACATACATGTGGGATAACAAATATTTCTAAATATATTTATTATTGTTTTTCTTTTTATATAAATACACAAATTGCATTAAAAAAGTCGTCTCATTATGCTTTTTTTATATATGTGATAGAGTATAATTAACTAATTATCAGGTTCATCACACCACGCACGTGGCCATGGTTAGGTATCATTATCATTACTTTTTTCTGAATTATATCTGTTTTCTTATGATTTGCTCCCTGGATCAAATTTAGATGATGAAGTAAAATTTCAAGATTTTACTGCGCATATATTTGTATGAGTCCCGTAGATAACCCTACCTCGTCAATTGAATTTTAGGGTATTTTTGGGCCAGCCCATTAGTGATCCATTTAAATTTTGTAGTGACACATATGAGCTGGTTAAAAACAAAAACATGTACATTGGAAAGCTCTGTTCATAAAAATATTATACATGAGATTTTCCAATACATAGATAAGTGAAATGTTATTTGTTGGATATACATGTTTCGCGGTAAATAGAGGTATTTTTAACAAAAAAAATAAAATAAAACTTTGACGTGTGAGTTGGGTTTTTAAATCACGTTGATTATATATTTGCATGTTTTAACTATTCAATGGTCTCATGTGTTCATGTATAAATTAATAAGATTCATATACACGTTCATGATCTTGAAACCTACATTAGGGTTTTAGGTTTCTAAAGATTTCATTAATGTATCTCTGAAAATAGCCACCCCTACGTACGCAACCAAACTTGTACAACTTGCTCTCAAAAAGTCTCAGAAGTGAGGTACAGCCGCAGATATATTACCATTAAAAATACTTTTTAAAAAAAAAAAAATTCTTGTCTCTCATGTTTGAATTCAAACTTGGTGTTGATTCGGATCCCAACAGATCACTATTGCTCTATCATTTACGAGATGGGTTTGGTGTTACAAGCAAAACAACAAATGAACTAAGAAAAAATCTACTTCCATAGCTTAAATGCAGGAAAAATTTCTTGGACAAAACCCATAAAATATTGCTCCTTCTTTAGGTGCTTCCACGTGTTCGGCAACAATGCGTCGTTGACATTCGTGTTGCTTGCAGGTGCTTCATATCACGAGCGGCCGTGCATTTCTGTTTTGCTAATTCGATTAGTCAATAAATAATGTGTTTTGGCTTTTGCATGCCTCTGATTCGCTAACATTGTTCTTCCGCGTTGAATGAACCGAAATAAAAGATGCATGCCTTGGTGTGATCACTAATCACATTACCATAATTCTCACTGGAATCGTGAAGAGATCATGATTATGATTAAATGACTGAACCCCTGAATTCATAATCAGTGTTACAAGAAGATGGAGGATTCAGGAATATGATTTGTAACTAATTCATCATTAAATTACGAGGCATTTATGTTTGACATTGTATTTTAAAAAAAAATATTTTTTTATTTTAAATTAAAAATATTTGAAAAATTATTTTATATCGAAATTAATTTTTTTTTTAAATAAAATTTTTAAATAAATATCTGGAAAAAATAAGACTTTTAAAAATACCGTAAACCAATCATTTTATAGTAAACTGATCCCTTGGGAAGCAGAAGTAAGATTTATTATATTCTTTGTAGAAGCATTTGCGTCTCTTGCACGATTAAAAAAGATATATATTCAATTGTTGTTAATCCTAAAAGCATGTCGTCGAATATCTTTCTAATTCCAGATTATTCTTTGTGGAATCAATTTGAAATAAATACTTAGCGGTTCCTATTGGCCGAGAGTTACGTCTGGCGCCGAGTATCATTATTGGGACAGCTGACTTTTGGAACCCACAGACAAAATCGAAGCAGCGAGAATTTATTTGATCAGTTGGACCGCGCTACGCTAGACGCTCAATTTTTATTTTATGTTTTTTAATTAAAAAAAAACACCTTTTTCATACTGAGTAATGATTGCTTTTTAAATCTTTTTATTTACAATTAGTTGATAATAATAATTTGTTTTATTTTTTAAAAAATATTTTTTATATTCGAATATTAGAATCAAAACACTAAAAAATAATAAATTTAAAGTAAACAAATAATAGAATATATGGAATAATATCAAAATTCGTTGGGTCGTCCGAAAATCTTAGTTTGATTCTCAGAATAATCGCATAATTGAATGTGTGACGCCTAAATAAGTTTAAAATATATTATTTTTGGAAACCATGTATGGAAATGCTTTTAGAATTATAATAAAAGTATATATGTTAATACATATGACCTTCTCAAGGCTTTCCAGAAAGCAATAAAAAAATTAAAAAAATATATTTTTTAATTAATTTATTTAATTTTTTACTTTCCAACAAGAAATATATTTTGATAACCAAAATAATTTTGTAGCAGCTCTTGTAAAAAAAACATAATACTGTGCTGCCAGATATCAAGAAAATAGGGGAGCTGATAGGAGACAGGAGATTATTTCATTTTGGTTTCTTTGAGAAAGATAGAGGTGATGTAATAATGATATTTATTTTTGTATACGAATATATAATTAATAGTTATAATATATAAGCTATTTTGACTCGATTAATCAAATGTTTAGCTTTTCTAATATTCTAATATCTTTTTTGAATCAAGAAATTTTTTAATTTTTATTTTTTTATGGTCTTTTCAAAACAAAAAAAAATATTAACGTCGAATGGAAATGAAAAAAACTTTACTTATAAAATTGATATTAGCTCAATTTTTTTTTAAAAAAATTAACACTTAAAGACAATAAATAACATTAATTAACTTCAAATATAACAACCATAAAAAAAAATACAATTACGAGTATTTAGTTTAAATTTATTTTTTTAATTTAAATATAACTGTATTGTTGGGGGGTTTTTTAAAAGTAAATATTTAATTATATAACTTACTCATATTAATTGTATAATTAATTGCATAATTAAACTATATATAAAATAACCACACTATATTTAAAATAATATAAAAAACAACTCTTCAAAATAGTTTTTACCATGTAAGTACACATCAATATAATAATTTTTGTCATTGGACTATTCATAAACCATATATATACTATCCAAGAAATCATTTTAGAGATTTGACTTTTCAAAATGACTTTTGTTATTGAAATTGCTCTAACTAATATAATTTCAAGTTTTTTTTTTATATAATTCATTGAATTTGTGCCGTTCATTAATTAATAAAAGATTCCGAGAAATTTAAAACTAATTGTTAACGTGGATTAAATTTTCATTAACATCTAAAGATAAAAGAGTCATTAAATCGCTAATTTGATTTTTTCTATTTTGTAAGAGTTTCTAAAGTAAAATGATTATAAAAATGTTATTGTGTGGAAATCTTATATTACCAAACCAGCATGAGAACGATGTTTTTTTAAGAATCTCCGCCACAAAAATCAATTTTATTTTTCAAAGAAGAAATTGGCGTTTTGAGAAAGATAAAAAGAAGCTTTATATACTCTGAAGGACTCTCTTCTTTGGCGTTGCCCGCATTCCTATGCTGTTTATTATGTTTTAAAAATATTTTTATTTTTTATTTTAAATTAAAAAACGGATATTTTTTAAATTATTTTTATGTGACAATATTAAAAAATAAAAAATATATATTATTTTAATATATTTTTAAATAAAAAATATTTTCAAAAATAAAATTAATAACAGTCCACAATTTGTTACATCTAAACGCTAAAAACCAAAAAGACGAGACAAAAGCACTTTGCAAGAGACAACAAGTCATCAATGAAGCACATCATCGTCAATTATGAGCGTAAGAAAATGGTCCGAGCATCTTTGCTTTTGGCAGGAAGTGGCAGAGATTTGATTATAATTGTTTTTTAAAATGTTTTTTTATTTAAAAATATATTAAAAAAATATTTTTTATTTTAAAAAAATATTTTTAACATCAAAATAATATAAAAATATAAAAAAAATAAAAATAAAAATAAAAATTAAATATTTTCTTTTTTTTTTTCAAAAACATTTCCCAATTATACCGTTTCCAAAACTTTCATATCCCATACTCGGTTTCAAGTCATGGATGCCTCTGCTCAATTCGTTAAAAGACCAATACAGATTTCTCATTTCACCCTTTAGTTACATGCCATCATACTCTAAAGGCCAGCCTTTTAAAGTAAACACCTGGGGTTCTTTATTGCTACTGATGCGTTCCTTGATCTTCCGATTCCAATATCAAACCACAAATAGAAGGAGGAGGGGGTGAATTACTGAAGATTTTGGAACACAAAATCCAGTTCCATTGTTTTCTTGTGCTTTTACAGAGCAAGCGAAATGAGGGAGTGTTTCTTAGAAAGTGTTTACTTGACCTAAGGCTATAATCTCATAATCAGACAGTGTCTGACTGAACCTTGTTTGTGTGGGTGGAGGCGTAACACCACACCACAAGGCCTAGGAGCATTGCTCTCAAAACAATAAATGAGGGCACAAAACATTAAGTTTGGATTCTGAATGAAGCATCTCTTAACACAACAGAAAAGGAAGGGGAAACAATGTGCAGAAAAAGGAATCGAGAATTTCATACTGTGTTTTATCTTTTTGTTTAAATGCAGAAAGTTAAAGAGAGGATCTTTTGCTCAATGATTCAAGCCAGGAGTGTGTAAATTGACCAGAAATTTCACCTCTTTGCCTTTTCTTTTCAAAGCCCTTACCCTTTTGATTAGGTAGATGATGATTGTGCCGCGCTTGGTTAACTAAACATTTGGCCTACCGTATATTGCAATAATCACGGAGCACCTACTTTTGATTGTCGATTGTCCTTTTAGTTGCATAAGTGATTCGCAAGGTGGTCAGATATGCAGAGGTAATTTGCATAAACTTCAAATTATGTAAAGCTAATACATCATGTGCAAGTCCGAGCTCTAACAGCTAAACACTTCAAAGATAGAACTATTAAGAGGAGAAGCAGAGAAGATTGAGTTCAACTTCATCTATTGCTGATGTAAACGAGGGATTAATTTAAAGAGAAAAGAGGGGAAATGAAAGGCACAAACAGAATCATATTCCAATTGAATTGGAACAAAAGCATCCAAAGTGATTCCAAACACCAGGAATAATAAAATAAAAAAACTAACTGTTCTAAACTGTGCTATATTTTATCAACATCTGGCTTTTGCCCTGTATAAGTTCTTCATGCCCCCTCGCTGCTTATTAACATGAAGCATTGAAATGCGCAAGGCAATGAAATTGCCGACATCTCCTCGAAACGTCAAGAACCATATGATTGCCCGTCCTTACGGTCTGGAGTCATATCAAACGATTCTGATATTTTGGTACTTTTGAATCTCAACAACCCATACAATTTTCTAAAATCCTTCATGGCATGGACACCTTCCCTGGAAAAAATACCCGAGTGTTCCCCTGAATCCTCAGTTGACTTCCTTGAAGAATTATCAGTCCACTGTCTCCTAATGTTCAAAGACCCCCTTCCATCACCGTCCGTTTGCAAAGCAGTAATAACCGATTTCAAGGCCCGACTGGGCGAATTTCTGTTCGCAAGCATAAGCTCCCCAATCTCAGCTGGGCTCAAACTTGCCCCAGTTAGAAAGATTTCCTCTACTTGAGGAAACAATTTATGATCCTTAACACCCAAGTAACTGCACGCCAAAGTTTTGAATGCAGCAAAATCACACAAAGGGAAATGAATATGAACATCAATCCGGCCCGGTCGAAGAATAGCCGGGTCAACATGATCCTTACCGTTCATTGTAAAAACCATTATTCTTTCCTCTGCACAGCACGCATTTAATATCCCATCCATGAAGTTCAAAACACCTGATAAGCTAACACCCGTTGATTTTTCCATCAAAAACCGATCAAGGTCTTCAATCAAAATCACTGACTTGCTTGTCGTCCGTAACAATAACGTTTTCAGATCCGAATCATCCAAAACTCTTGAAAGATCAATATCGTACACATCGTAGCCAATAAAATTGGCCATGGCTGCAACAAAGCTGGATTTTCCAGTGCCTGATGGGCCGTACAACAAGTAGCTTCGTTTCCAGGCACGCCCCAGCCGGTGGTAGTACTGTTTGGTTTTGAGGAATGACTCGAGATCTGATATCAACTTATTCTTGAGATCAGAATCCATCACAATCGTATCAAACGTTGAAGGATGATTGAATGGAACAGATCTCCACCGTCTGTTTTGCTCATGACTGTCAAGATTTATGTAGAGCTTCGAACCTTTCTTCTTCTGCTCGACCTCGTCCGATGTTATGTGGATGTGCTGCAGATAAGGACGCAGAATTCTGCGCTTATCGGCTCTTCTGACCTTCAAAACCAAGGTTCTGCAAGAAGTCGTATCGCTTTTGTCGTCTTTAATCCAAGAAACTCTAGCTCCAAGGAAACAATCATCGATTACCTGGTTGGGGTCAAGGTGAAGGGTGATATCGTTGGATTTTTTCCCGGTGAAGAGATTGGTGTAATCAGAGTCTTCCATGGAAGCCAGAGAGCTGAGATAAATTGAGACTTTTTGATAAAGCTGATTTTCATGCATGCTCTCGTTGAATTCTGGGACTTTGAAGAATTGATAGACATGAAAACAATCTTCTATAGATCTCCACCATTTTTTGGTGATGTAAATCAGGCTAGTTCTGAATAAAAGGACACGAAGCAAAAACAATAGAGTAACAATTATGAACAAAAGTAGGAATGGGGTATAAAGAATTTCCATGGTTTGCTGCAAATTGAAGAAATTAATAATAATAAAAAAAAAAGATGCAAATTCAAAGGTGGAGTCTTGGGATTTTAAAGGGAGATTTTTTCCTCTTGCAAGAATTAGAAGTAGCCATGAGTGAGGGAATCTGCGAGTGGAAGGGAGACGGAGAAATAAACACCCAAAAAAGCTAGGAAGATTTGATTAAAATAGGAGATGAGAGGAGAGAAGTTTAAAACTAATTGAGGTTAAGAGACGGCTAATTGCCGGCATCTGGTTTGATGGGTCGGTCAAAACAACATGGGTTGCGTTGCGTTGCGTTGCGTTTTGATTTCATTTGAGAGTGGCGATTGCCGCACCCTCTCGTGTTTCGCCGTTGTTTCTGCGACTTAGGGTGCATGAGAGTGAATATAGTTGTATTTGTTTTTTAAAATATTTTTTATGTATAAATAAATTAAAATAATATTTTTTTATTTTTAAAAAATAATTTTTAATATTAATATATTAAAATAATCTCAAAATATCAAAAAAAGAAATTTAGTTAAAATAATAGTAAAAAATAAATTTCGGACAACCTGCTGTACAACGAGAGTGCCAAACAGTCACTCTATCTTTTTGACAGCCAGGATATTTAGATTAATTATTAATTTCTTAAATAATATCGTGAGCGAGTGTTTTCTTTTCTTCTATTTCTATATCTTAGTTTGTTTTTTAAGTTTTAAATTTTTGTCTTCGAGTTATCTCGTGCTCCACTTGTACAGTTATTTCGGCCGTTGACCGACTTTCATTTCGAGCAATTCAAAGCTCTGGAGCAGCAGGAGTATTCAAGCCTGGATTAGGGAGGCAATTCATCTCAACAATTATGATTCGATTTTAATTGATTTTTTAAGCACTAATTGCGGTTAGATGAATAAATTACTCATTTCGTATTTTCGAACCACTAAAAGCATTATTACCTATCTAATAGGTAAATCACTAGTACTAGTTTAAAATTATTATTTTTTAATTTGAAATTCAAATATTATAATAGTTAATATAATGATCATTAAATATTTATATAGTTATTAACTCCATAATCAATAGAATTAACCAGGATGCACAAAATGACCCAAACACTTACAATAATAAAAAATAACTTACATTATTTTGTGAAATTTATAGAGAAAAAAACCATAATCAATCCCGAGATATGCGCTTCAACTGATCAAACCATAAATTTATTTTCTAGAGGTTATCAGTCAGAGTTTCATATAAGTTAGGACCAATAAAATTTATAACTAATCATTAACTTTAGAACTCATAAAATTAATTAAGATATATATATAAATTATATCGAATACTCACATTTCAATAAATAAAAAAAACCATAATCCGGTAAACAAATTTACAGTGGAAAATAAACAGCTGGAAGCGAGGACCATCTCTTTTCTATAGGAAGATTCAATTTTGGTAACAAATGGAATTTTCCAGTTGACAATAAAAAGAAAGGGAATTTCTCCACAAGCTAGTTTGCCCAGGAAGGCTCCTTAAATTATTCGACTGAGAATTTCATTCTTTATCTACATTGACAACTCTACAAAATTTAGAATTCGTTTGATAAAGTTATGATTACTTTTTTAAATGTTTTTTATTTATAAATATATTAAAATAATATTATATTATATTTTTAATATGAACCCATCAAAATAATTTTAGTTTGAAAATCTCTTTTCCCATGCTTTCCAAAACACACTCAGTTTGTTTGACATTGTATTTTAAAATCATTTTTAAAAAAATTAATCTAGTCTTTATTTTTAATTAATTTTTTTATTTTTTTTAATTATTTTGATGAGCTGATATAAAAAATATTTAAAAATAAACAAATAAAATTTAAATATATCTATAAATAAAAAGTACTTTAAAAAAATTACGTTAACCATAATGCAAAACATTAACTTACACACAAAGGTAAAGAAAAGAAGAGAAGAGAACATTCTAGTTAAAATCCGAACCCCCGCACTTTATTTATTTTTCTTTTGTGAGCTGGAAAGTTCGAGTTACATGGTTTGAATTACAACGGCACACGTTTTGTGCTGTGAGAAATAGCCAAGTTGGAGATGACAACATCTATTTTGACATCAACATTCCCGAAAATTTGCTTTTATTTTGATTCGAGGACTGAAATATTATTTTATTCTCTACGTGATTTCTCATAAAATAAACAGCCGAGTGACAGATTGTTTTTTGCACAAATTCTCGGACCTCTACCGGCTTACGCCACGGCAACAGTGCTTGACTGTTTTTTTATAGGAGGGTGCTTGGGAGAGCTGTTGTTGTAGCTTTTGAAAGTGTGTTTCGTGCCGAAACATATTAAAATGATATTTTTTTATTTTTTAAAAATCATTTTTGATATCAACACATCAAAATCATCTAAAAACACTAACCATCTGTTTTTAAAATTCAAAAAAAAAAAACACAGCTTTATCTTCCTAGTAAAGAACCAACGATCCTTTGACTTCATTGCGTGCACCTTAACTGGCAAAACCCAACGACCCCTTGACTTTAGCTTCCCTTTTCTTTTCAAATACAGCTTTATTTTGATACCATAGGTTAAAAATAATTTTTTAACAATAAAAATATATTATTTTAATATATTTCAAACTCATAGACAATGAATAATTCAGGAAATAGGTTAGGTAAAAGTCGTTGTGCTATTTGTTTTATATATATAAGATTATTGGTATTGATTTGCTATTTCGTTTAAATAAAAAAATATTGATCATAAATTGAGGAGATAGGAGATGTGGGGTTTCTGATATCGAGTGTTTTTGGACATTAACACAGTAAATAAAAAAACTGAGAAAATAACATATATTATAAAATATTTAGGAAAATATCACACTGTGATATTTTCTATTATAAAATGACATGACATAAATTATAATAGAAAATAAAAGAGAAGAGAGAAAAATATTTACAAGATAAATTCAACAATACGAAAAAAAATTCTAAATATTTTATAGAGTGTATTGCTTTTTTATTTTATTTTTAATTTAAGGTGCTAAATTCTTTTACCTGATCATTATTATCTCATATGGAGTGGAGACAAACCAATATACATTTCAATGAACGACTAGAGTTAAAAGAATTAAGAAATAACCACAATCAAACCTGCATATTAAACAATAATTTATTCATAAAAAAGTCTCACACGCACACACGCATATTAAACAATAAATTAAAAAACGAATAAAAAACTAAAAGAAAAAATAAATGGAGAAAAAAAACACAAATATAAATTTTCAAATGATCATAAATACAAAACAGAATTTAAGAGCTGATTTTTTTGCAAAAAATATCACCTCGATAAATAAGAAAATAACAAAAATTAAAAATCAAAGTTAAGAGAACACTTATATATACATGGACAAAAGTACAGTTTATTCTAGAAATAAAAAGAACTAGAGTGATTAAAATAAAAAATAAAAAGTATAAGGGCTGAAATGAAAATCAAATATGAAGGGATTAAAATCCAAAAGTATAAGTATAAAGGGCGAAATGAATATTACATATATTATTAATTTTAATCAAAAGATCAAATTGAAGAAATCGAAACTTTTGTACTGTATTTATTGAGTTATTTAAACCCAGTTCGAAAATTAAAAAAAAATAGGACCGGAGTGAAACATTGATATTCAATCAATTCTAATCGGAGGACCCAGTCAAACTAAATCAAAACTTATATAATAAAAATTAGGACCAAAAATAAAATTGAAAGTGAAGGGACCAAAGTGAAAAGTAGCAAAAAACGGAGGACTCTCCTGCACTTTTACGTGCAGGAGAGAGAGAATCGTGGCCAGCCCGCTTTAGATGGTCGTCGCTGCGTCGACGGACACATCCTGATGAAACACGTCGCCGTGGGAGAAAGACCACGCTGAGGCGCAGCGGGAGAGACTCCGGTAGCCCATCTCCAGACACCGGATGATGTCGCACGCATTGCCTAAACAGGACGTGAGGCTGAAAACGGTCTGGCGCGTGCCTTTCACGCTTTGACAACTACAAAAAAATAAAATTAAAAATAGTGTCAATTACCATACTGTCCCTACAACCAAGCCACCGTTTTTGTTTTATTATGGGCTAAAATGATATTTAGTCAATTTTGAAAAATAATAAAATAAGCAGTAAGCCGACAGGGCGGGCCGGACCGGTCAGGGTCGAAGTGCGTAATGACTATGGAGCCCCTTGGTCAGGCGGCGTGTTTTGTCGTTTTTTGAGGGCATATTCGTTAATCCACTATTCACAAACGAAAAAAAAAATGAACGTGCGCACGCGAAGCACCAGATCAAATTGTAAGTTCACAATGAATTCACTCACAGTAAACAGTGCCAAACAGTAAAACACCCACTACGTTTATTTTATATTCAATATATATATTGCCACAATCAAACCTATATATATATATATATATTGCCACAATCAAACCTGCATATTAAACAATAATTTATTCATAAAAAAAGTCCCACACGCACACGCATATGGCGTCACAAAAATAAATTCCACTCTCTAATTCTTTAACAGGGGAGAGAAGGAACATTATTTTAAAAGTGTCAATACAACGAAGCACAGGAAGAGAGACTTCACTGAAAGTTCAATGAAAAAGCGCTTTCCACCTTCGATCCCCGGCCGCCTTCTCCCCTACGGCATTGCTACTACATAGCTATAAGATATGCGTGTATTCTCCGTCTGTTTGAGAAATGTCAACCTCGAGTTGCTTGCTTGTTTTTTAAAACTTATTATTTTTTGTTCATTTTAAATTCATTATTTTCAGTGTTTTTACTTTGTTTTGATTGGCTGATATCAAAATTGAATTTTAAAAAATAAAAAATATATCATTTAATATATTTTTAAATTAAAAATATTTTTAAAAGTAACTATTCTAAAATTCGTTGTTTATAGACATTTTTATTTGTGAAAAAGAATATACACATCCGTGTGAAATCCCTCTTTATATATATATATATATATATATATATATATATCATAATTGTAAAGCAATGTCTTGCAGGGTTGTCAATACCATTTCATTTCGGTTGAAATGGTTGGAATATTTCATTCCATTAAGAAAATTGAGACAAAATAGTATTGTTTTCGTCTGAGTTTTAATTTCGGTCTATTCTAAAAAATCCGGTCGAAATATCTTGGTACTGTTTCGAGAGTGCCGTTACAGCCTTAAAATCTTCCTTATTTTGATTAACTTGTAATTTTTTTTTCTAATTTTGAGATTATATTTGTTTGACTTTGTGTTTGTACTGTATAATTTAAAGTTAATTTATCTTGAATTATGCTTTTTAAATTAATATTTTAAGTTTTTTTTATATATAATTAATTATATATAAACAATACAACTTCGAAACAGCATGCCGAAATGTTCTGAAATCAAAATATTTTATACCAATAAAAAACCCGGAACGGCGATCGGAACAGTATTGATAATCTTAATATCTTGATTTTCGGCAAGCCAAAGAGGTGATTCAAAGGGTGGGGGAAACTGTGGATAAAATCTAGAAGAATTAAAATTGAGTTTTTGACGATTTCTTAATTTAATGTTAGATTGATTTTAGATTTTTTTTCATTTAATTAAATTAAAAATATTATTGAATTCGTTGGAGCTCACAGTTTAATTCATGAGCTTGATAATTTTTTAAATAAAAGATGTAAACTTCAATTCTTTTTTAAAAAAAATCAAACAACTCTTCGCTAATTATCTAGGTTGACTGCCCAGCTCACGTGCCTGGGTTTTTTTAAGGCATTGATACACTATGCCATTCATGTTTGCCGTCTCGCCAGCCTTACCCTTTTTTTAATAATAAAACTTCAATCAATAATTTTTATTTTATTTTTAATTTCATCAGAATTTATTTTAAATTTTTCATTGAATCCATCAAGTTCATAACTCAGATCGCGATGTTAGTAAGTTAGCTCAAGTTTAAGATTCAATATATTTTTGTTTTATTGGTAAAAAAAAATGCAAGCTTTGATTTTTTAAAACCTAATTATTATTTATTTGTGATTGTTTAAAATTGTTTTTAAACCCGCGTGTCTAATCTTTATTTTTATGTTATTTTTATGTCACAAACTGTGGCATCATTTAAAATCTAACCCGCAACATCTAATAAGTAACGTACTAATTTACTATAAACACTTGCAAATATTATCATATAATATATCATTTGATTTCCATGACCAACACCGTTTATTCCCGTTTAAAATATTTGTTTTTTATTCTTTTTATTACAATTAAAAAAATGGGTGAAATGCAGTGAAAGTATTCTTGATAGATAGTCAAAGGCACTCATTAGCTTTTACCCCAGCCTTCTTGTAATGCGGACCAGTCCTTAAATTCTCTGCAAAACCCTAAAGGACACCACCTTCGATCCCATGCATGGCACCTACCATTTAAAACGAAACTTACGGCCCATGCCCTCGAGCGGTTGTTTTACTGAATTGCTCATCTCATTAACGTTTCTTGCCTTTGCTGCAAAAGTTGGATGGTGGTCCAACACGACCGGGTCCAGGACAAGCCCACCTCTCCTTTCCCATTTTAAAATAAAATTTATATTAAATAGTGATAATCAATAATGTGTAGTGATGGGTTAAATGTTAAAAGCTAGCACAAACCCCAAAATACCCCCCAACCAATTTATCACATTTACCCTCCATTTTTTGTCACGATCTAAACGGAGAGGTTTAAGTTAAAATTTATTTATTTGTTGATATAAAAATAAATTTTAAAAATTATTTTGACATAGTAAAAAAAATATCTAAGAAACAATTATTATCATGATTTGTTTTTGCATTTCAAAAGTATTGTCTTGTTAATATAAAAATTACTTTTTAAAAAATTATTTTGATTTGTTAAAAATATTTAAAAAACAATTATTATCATGATTTATTTTAACGTTTAGATCGTTTTAATGTTCTAATATCAAAGTTATTTTTTTAAATAATAAAAATATTTTAAAAAACAACTATTATTATCATAAACCAAACACTTACATTATCTCTTCAATCTAGAACCAAACTCAAGTACACAGCCCAAACTTGAGACCAATGGGGAAATTATTGCAATTTCTTCTTCTATTTAACAACAAAACCTTACAATTAATAAAAAAATATTTGAAATCATTTATGAAAGGTGGAAAGATAAATAAATCCTGTAATAAATTGAAATGATCTTGTGGCTATATAGAATAAATTTCGAAACCAAAATTCCTCATTTTTGTTTTCTGAAAATGTTGCGAACATGAGATGATATAAATCAAGAACAATGTGTGCGTATTATGTATTTGTTTTAAAGTGTAGTTAAAGTTATTTTTAATTTTTTTTTTTGTGATAAACACGTCAAAGTCTAAAAAAAATTCCTGCCCAATATGAGTATGGAAACTAGGTATCTGATGGAAGGGAGAAGGATTAGATTCAGGTGTCCAAGTTCAGGCTGAACTAGAACTAGAAGTAGAAGTAGAAGCCGGACCCAAAACCTTGGAGAATACAGATAAAACACTTGAAGACCACAGCAGCAGATTCCAACTCTTATTTCACAAAACTTATAAATGGGCCCTGGCAATGTTCTGAGCCCAGACCAGTAGAGGGCCTATTGTTTTTATGATCTAAAATGTCGATAAATCCAGTATTTTGTCATCATCACAGCCCAAGCCTCATTTTAGAGAATGACAACACTGTTCTCCGTGGTAGACTGTAACTTACAAACTGAACTGATGGATCTTCAATCAACTAGTCGTTACTACGACGATCTGATGGAATCTTTAATCTTCCAGCGATGGGCCCAGTTTCTTACAAACCAAAACAAATGCTTAAAAAAGTCTTGCAAATCTCAGTTCCTTATCTTTTGTTGTATCCAGTTATCCTCTCTTCCTCTATCTTCCTGTGCCAAGCAACACAGGAGACCATGGCCACCACACTCAGCCTTCTAAAATTCCCAATTCTTGCTCAGAAGAATAATACTCCATTTATCCACTCAAAAATGCCTCTTCTTTCTAACTCATCAAAGTTAGATGTCGGCAAAAAGGAGTCGCATAGCCCTCGTAAGCTTTTCGCTGAAACCATCCAGCATCTAAGTTCAGCTTCTCTTTCAACTGCATCGCTCGCATTACCTTTCTTTTTAGACACAAAGGCAAGCCATCGTCAAGCAGTTTTAGAAATCCTCTTTTGCTCTAATTTATCATTTTTCGGGCTGAATTGCTGACTTTTTTTTTGGTTGGTGCTGGACTGCAGGATGCACTTGCTGTCGGTGGGGAGTTTGGGATATTGGAGGGAAGGTCTTTTGCACTTATCCACCCCATTGTGATGGGTGGTTTATTATTCTACACCTTGTGGGCTGGATATTTGGGGTGGCAATGGAGGCGAGTTAGGACCACACAGAATGAGATCAGTGAACTTAAAAGGCAAGTGAAACCTACCCCAGTTACTCCTGAAGGTACACCTGTGGAAGCTGCACCATCTCCTGTTGAGCTCAAAATTCAGCAACTCACTGAGGTAAGGCTAAAGGCTGAAAAAAAGGAACAGTTTTAATTGTAGTGATTCAGATTCGTGCGTTGAGTTACCATTTGAGGGAGTCATTTGAGAAAGAAAAATGTTTGAGGATTGCAATTTGCAAAGCATATGACAATTTTTTTTATAATAGGCGAACGCCATTGATACGTAATGATATGTTTGGCATAACATAAAGCAATACGATTTCGATATGTTTGATAGAACGAATCATGATTAATGCACTGTCATAGAACAGGGAGTGCATTTCTTCTTCCAACATCACCAAATTTAGTTTAATATAACTAAGAGATGAAATTATTTTTCGCTGTTTGCTGTATTGCATATTCACATCCCATCATTTAATAACAAAGATCGCTTCTAAAATTGTTTGGAGTATTATGGTCCCGTGGATGGGGTGAAAATGTTTCATTGCGATTCTTTTCAAATTCTTTGTAGATTGCTTAATTACACATTAATGGTTGCTAATGCTACATTGCTTGAAAGTTTTTTTTTGAGGAATTGCATTGCTTGAATGTTGAAATGGTGTGACTTCTGGGAGGCATAAATTTTTCCTAAGCAATTTCATTTCAGAAGGAGTCGAGGAGAGTATATGTTTATCTCAGGCATTGATATTTCTAATACAGGAGAGGAAGGAGTTAATCAAAGGGTCTTACAGGGACAGGCACTTCAACGCGGGATCAATATTGCTTGGATTTGGAGTATTTGAAGCAATTGGTGGAGGAGTCAACACATGGCTTAGGACAGGAAAGCTATTCCCTGGACCTCATTTGTTTGCAGGAGCAGGTATAGCATCAATGTTCATGTTTTATAAACCAAAAGGGGAAACGAGGTTTTTGGAGGTTGATTCGCTTGTTATAGGATAAGGTTTTCTACATTGCTGTTCAATTTAGTCAAGCTGCTGGTTTTCACTGCTGAGAAATTGCCTTGATCAGCTGATCTTACCGTTTTTAATTGTGTCACAGGCATTACAGTGTTATGGGCAGCAGCTGCCGCCCTAGTCCCTGCAATGCAGAAAGGGAATGAAACAGCAAGGAGCCTTCACATTGCATTGAATGCAATTAACGTTGTTCTCTTCTTGTGGCAAATCCCCACTGGAATTGACATAGTTTTCAAAGTGTTTGAATTCACTAAATGGCCTTGAATTATAGAGACCTCGAGTGTGAGCTTTATCACCAACCAGGCAGGTATGTTTTGTCTCTATATTAGGTCACCTGTATAACACGCACTCGAAAAATTTTCCATCCACTTCCACGGTGAACGTCTGTATCCTTGCATTAGTATATATGGTAAGGCAGAAAGAACTACATTACTATGAAATGGATGCCCCTCGATCTGTAAGAAATAGCATTTGCACAATGTTGTAGATTCAACAGAAACCATACCAAATCACTTCTCATGGTATTGACTAATGTTCGGCAAAAGAAAGTCAGAAGTACTTGCTCAGTTCATAAGCAACTTCTTTTTTGCTTTTTTCTCAGGCTATGCTTTTACCATTTTGTAAAATCAAAATTACAGGAAGAGAATTTGCAATTTATTGAAATGTAGCTGTACTGCATGACAGTGAAGAGTCTCTCTGTTGGAGTTGATATTTATTAGACTTGGACAAATTTCTTTCAAGATCATTAGATTCCAAGAAAAAAGATGCGTTTGATATTGCTTTTGGTTTTGTGGTTGAAGTTAAAAAAAACACTTTTTGAAAAGCATTTTAGCTGCGATTCAAAATAATTTTTAAAGTGTTTGGTTAAAACTGTGGTTGAGTTTGGGGTTAATGAAAAACAGTTTCAAGTGTTTGGTTACCAAACTTTTCATATTGCTTTCAACTTGTGAAATTATTTTAAAGTGTGTATGTGTGTATTGTTTTTTTAAATATTTAATCATTATAACAATAAAATATAATTAATAATTCAAGTAAATTAGACACTTGTTTTTATTCTCCTATCAAAGTACTTGTAATTTTATCATGAACTATATATTCATACGTGAAAGTCTCTGCGATTCTAGAACAATATATAGTAAAATATCATCTGAAACAAAATTAGAATTACGAGGTAAAAATTATATTGTGATCTTCTTCTAATATATTCATTTATATTTTAATTAATTTTTAGATTATTTTAATATTAAAAATATAATTTTTATATAAAAAATCTTTTAACAAAAAATATAATAAATAATAAACTAAAAAAATACTCCTAAACACCCTACTCTTTACAGCCCTCCACACAGCCTCGCACACAGCAACAGATGAAACGCAGGAACAGCAATAATTTATTGCTTCCTGTGAAAAAGAGTTTTTGCTATTTTTAAGATGAAATCTACATATTTTTTCAACTTCTCCACATTGATTAAACAATTAAAATTACAATTTTTTCTACATCTCTTGTCACACTTCATTCCCAAACACTTTCTTAGCTCATGAGCAAGCATCAGTATCTGCATTAACCTTCCATAATGTTTTGTTCAATCTGCAAAGCCAACAAGTGTGTTGATCTTCATGTGCCCTGTAAATTGTAATTGAAGTTCAAATGCATTTCAAGATTCCAGTCACATACAACTAAAAGGAACTAAATAGCCCCCAAAGCAGAAACTCTAATTCGTCAATAATTTCCGCCCGCAACTTGATAATGCCTCATTTTCACTTGCCGATCAGTAGCCTTTCGAACCTGTAAAGCTCACAGCCTTAAAAAGGCAGGCAGCTTATCTGGTCTAAGATTTCCATTTCACCCCATGCCAATTAATTTACAGCAAGTTACGGTAACGCCCATAATAAGCTAGCCGTCCATAGAAAAGGAAAGAATCTATCAGAAGGAAGGTATATGAGGCAAAAGAAAATGAACTGATAGATGTAAAGAAAATAAAATATTTTTGCTATACAATTAGATTAAAAGATCCCAAAAAATAACAGTGATTGATACTACCAGATGAAGAGTTTTTGCTATTGTAGAATCTCTCATCTGGCATATTTCATTGGCGTCTCTTAACCACAGTTTTCTTGATCTCATCTGAAGTTATAATGCTATTAGAATAATATGTGAAGGGGGGTTGTAAAAGAAGAAGATTATTAAACCTCTGTGACTATTCCTAAGTAGTAACGAAGAGATAGGGTAGATATTCCCCGGACCCCTCTGGCTTACTTTTCCTTTCTTTGACAACAATGGAGAACTTCGGAGAATTTTCAGTCACCGTCAACTATTGCCACCTCTCTCTCTCTCTATCTTCTCTCAGCTATTTTTAACATCACTAATTCTTTTTGATGGAAGGGAAATCTTGAGGCGTCGTAAAGGTAAACGAAGTTCGAAAAGGAAACTAAAGACGGAAAGAATCACAATGGGTAAACCTAGCAAGCAAAGTGAAAATGAATACACAGACAGCTACGGTACTAAACTCCTCTTGGCACGCGCAGATTGCTCTAAATGTATAAATAAATAATTTAATTAACACGGATAAGTTTTTAATCGTGTTATTAAATTTACTTGATGAATCAATCTTTAATTCTTGCAATTTATTTGTTTAATTCTAACTTTCAGAGGAGTCTAGTTTTCAACTAAATAATGAGGATTCAATTCAACTCAACTCAACTCAACTTAAATTGATTAATAATTTATAAAACTATGACCATGATAAAATGAATCGATCTCAATTACCATGTGACCAGTGCCATGAACTTTATTAAGTTTAATTTTTTTCTAATTATAAAATAAAAATATATAATTGAAAAATTGAGCATCAATCTAAGGATAAAATTTTACTAGAGATAATGATATTTTATAGAAAGAAAAGAATAATAAATCATGCAGTTTATTTCTTAACTAATCTTATATTGAAGTATAAAATCAAGAAAAAAATAAAAATATAAAGACTAAAAAAATAAATTAAACTCGTCATATTTGTGAACTAGGCTAACCAACCAAACCTGCAAATATGTCCATGAAGTTTGTAATCAAGACTTTTCTTTGAAACTAATTTATTTTACAAAATGAGAAAAAAAATAATTGAAAAAAATCAAGTTCAATAAAACACACACACACACCACAACATGCCTATTTTGGCTTTGTAGTTATTTTCTTAAACAAAATAAAAAAGACTAGGACAGATGTAGAGCAAGATATTTAATATCACAAGATAGATTATTTACTTATTTGTGTTAAATAATTTTATTTATTAAAATCAATTTAAAATAAAAAATTGACACACATACAAGATTTATTGAACAAAACAAAAAGGCTACATATATTAAAAATATTATAATAAATAATATATAAAAATCACAAATGAATCATATTAATATCTTTAAAATTTAAACACATCTAAGTAGTATAATCACTAATTTAAAAAAGTGAAAACAAACAAAAAATCACTAGGAAGTGGATTCCAAACTTGTAATTTATACATTAAAGGGTGAGCTAGCACAAATTAACCTAAATAACTCATGTTCTATATAATGAAATTAAGATAATTTGATTGAAAAAAACAAAGCCATTAAAAAAATACATTGAATAACAATATCCAAAATAAAAATAAGACAAAATAAGATATCAACCTTAGACTCATGTGATTAAACTAGAAGCATCATACATGACATAGTCATGAAGCCCAATCCCTAGAAAATGAAATGTTTAAGTATGAAATAAAAAATTACAAACAAAAAATCCAAAATTAAATATAGCAATTAAAAAAATAAAGGTTAAAATTAAAGTTAAAAATGAATTAAAAGCAAAAACAAATTTCCCTTTGGAATCTAAATTGAAAATAGCACAAACATTATTAAAAGAAAAATAAAAACCTAAAAGAATAAGCATAAAAAACAATATACTATCAACTTGAATTGAAGTATAAAATTAAAAACAATTAAAATTTTATTAAAAGGCCAAGAAAAAATAAATAAATGACGAGAATATGAATTAAATTAAAAATTCCAAAACATGTAAAAAAAATTAATCATGTAGATTTCTTCAACGAGCTTCTTTACATTAAAAAAAATCATAGATATAAATTAAAAAACTTACGCACGCATTAAATTAAATAAATAATGAACTATTGTGTAACTAAATACATAAATAAATGAAATTCATTAACGATAAATAAAAATGGGACAATTGAGATGCAAATCAAGATATTTAATATTGCAATACGAGTTGTTTAATTGATTATGTTAAATAAATTTATTTATTAAATTAATTTATAATAGAGATTATAAAACAAATAAAATTTATTTTAAAAAAATACTATACAAGATTGCATATATTCAAAGTATTATATAAACAAACACTTATTTTAAATAAAATATATTAAACAAATCATAAATTAGTCATACTAGCTTTTTAAGAAATTAAACACACCCAATATAATTATTATTAATAATATTTTTTTTAAATCCTAAAATCTAGCCATTGTAGTGAGTGGAAAAAAGGATCTATTGTTTTGTTTTCACAAAAAAAACTCAAAGTAAACTCATTTTTTACTCAAAATATTTAGAAAATATCTTAGGAACATCGTTAAATCAAACTATAACTTTAAAAAACACAAGACAAAACATCTTAAAACTTGAAATCAACACGAATCTAAATTGTTTTTATATATATTTTTTCAAGGTAAAAAAATCTAACATTAATCCCCCTCATTAAATAGAACCTTTTAACACAAAAATCATATATTTTAGTGGTCTAAATTTGCCTCAAGAATATCTTTCTTTTTTCTAAACTAGAATACAGTGAACTCTGCTCTTCTCTCTATATATAAAAAAAACTTAACAAAGAGAAAAATAAAGTTTGATACCGAAATGCATTCTTAAAAATTACAAACCGAGTATGTAATAACTTAAAAAGATGGGTAATGGAAGTGAAATTTTCTAACAAATTGCATATATGCCCCTTGTTTTATCCGCTTTTATCATTTGAGTCTCCTGTCTTTAAATTCAACCCTTAACTATAATAAATATGCAATTTGGCTCTAATTTTGTCTCAAAAGAGCTCAATTATGTATAAAAAAAAAGATAGAGGGCCAAATTGCAATACTTTCACTACTACAATCCTAAATAAAATATAAGAGGATATACATAATAAAATACTACAATTTTTAGCTTTATACTAATTATTACAGTAGCTAACTACAAAACATATTGACAAATTCTGATTCTCCTTTTCACAATGGGGAATAGGGAGAGCAGACCGCCATAAGCACGTCATGAATATGCTTAATAGCCCATTAGTCAGTAAGAGTTCGGTGGACAGCCGTTACCATGTTCAGAAAGGAACGGCTGCTACGATCTCAGCGAGAGAAGTGCAAGGAAATGCAGAACAGAGCACCAAAAAAAGTCAGAGATGATGGAGTTAATTAGAAGTTTGCACGGCTGGAAATTGAATCTCGTTTAGCGGTCACTAAAAATTCAAACAATTTAAAATGGCATACGCTATTCCTTCCGATCGGTGAGCTAAACAGCTAGCACCAAAGTGAAAGGAACAATTTAGAAAATGACGGCCGATACTGCTCCATTTTTCTTCAGAATACTAATACTACCGTATGAGGTAGATTTCTATCAGTTTTGGAAAACAAGCGTCTACCGCTGACTTGTTTTTCAATCACTTAATTCAATCCAATGACCTCCCGTGAACCTGACGAGGTGGCACCGATCTTGCATTGTGGGCGAGCCATTGTCAGCTGTAAGTGCTTTCTGAATCTGATGCCTTTCCCTTATTCCTTCCTCGCATGGTGACCCCCACCCTTTTCTGTTTCTATGTCAAGCTAGCTTAAGGGCCGTCGATTATAAAATTGTAAAACTATAAATAACAACTCGCATGCATTAACCATCTATGCTTGTATCCATTCCTGCTTTTCAAGTTCTAAAGTCGGAAACTCTCCTCGACATGTCAAACCAACCTGCCCCGCCTCGCCCATGGTTCCGTTTGCCATCAATTGCTCGCCCAGCTGCCCCTGCTCCAACCCCATCTCCAGAGCCGCCTCCTACGCAACCCCGTCCAGCTCTTGCCCGACCTGCATTTAGGCCAATTGCTCTGCCTCAGCCTGATGCTGGAATTGCTTCAGTTCAAACATCTCCAGCTGTGAAAGCTGCAGGTGGTGTTGCATCATTACCACCATCCCCACCTTCAAGGGAACTTGCTCCTTCATCTTCATTGCCAAGCCCCAAATCAGCGCCCACTTCGTCTTCAGTCCCCACCTCTCCATCTCCTATACCAGCTCCATCTGCTTCCGTCTCAACTTCTCCTTCCACTAAGCCAGTGACAACCACATTCTCAGCGCCAAGCTCTCCTTCCCCTAAGACAACGACAGTTACATCCTTGGTGCCAAATTCTCCAGCCACAAAGGCTGTAACCACAGGCGCAGCTCGTGTGCCTAGCCCTATACCATCTCTCAGAACCGTCAAGCCTACAGTTCAAACCCCACCCCATTCATCTAATCCTAAACCCACTGCTCCACCACCTTCTCCTCTAACACTTCCACCTTCCCGAGTAAAATCTGATGCCGATCTCGAACCCAAGATCCCATTAGTAGCAAAGGAAAAAACTGTGTTGGTTCAGAAGATTATTGACAAACCTAAGGAGGCAGGTGACTCGCTGAGGGCCTTTGCAGACAGTCTCAGCTCTGGCATTGCTCGTTATGCAAAGCAAGAAACTGCCAAAGATCAAACAAAGGTGAAAGGTAGCGGCAAGAATATTTCTTCAGATCCTGAGGATGTTGGAATGAAGGTAATTACAATTGCCGGTGAAAACAAAGGTGCTTTCATGGAAGTGATCCGTTCTCCCAAGAAACATTTTTTTGAAGGAAATTCTCTTACGCTCCAAAAGAAGGGTAATCCTAGAAGTGAGGGCAGTGATTGGGGAAGCCAGAGCAGCAGTGGTGAAGAAGGCAACAGCAGGAAGATGGACAAGAACCACAGAGGAAGATCAATGGGGCCATCTCCTATGAGTGCATTTATGAACAGTAATGTGCAAGGTGTTAACAACTCAATCGTTTACGATTCCTCTTGCAATCATCATGATCCTGGGGTGCATGTTGCTCTCTCTAGAAAACCTTCTGGTTTTGCTGGATCCCATGTCAAGGACCGTGGCAATGGCTACCAAAGCTAAAAGGAATAAGAAAGAAACAAAAAAGCTGTGATTCCGTGTCTTCATTTTATGATATTATACTGTGAAAATAAATACAAGTAACTGTGTGGTGAGAAGAAAAGGGCATGGTTTCTATTCTTCATTGTTGCATTCCACTTGCTGTGGATGACAGGAGAAATTAGTCCATTGCCTTGCCTTAGGCAGAGCCCAACCTGAAATATATATATATATATATATATATATGCATGCTTGTATGTAAGCGAGTATATCTAATAAGTCAGCTAGTTTGCTTTGTATTAATTTGAACTTATATCCACTCGTCAGTTCCTATTTGTATGACAGTTTTCCTTGATGAATTTAAGAAATCGGTATTTCTCTCCTGTTTTGCTATTCAAATCCACCACAGACCAGAACATGAGGATTAAAGTGGATTTCTCTTCTTTTTTCATAGAATGATGGATTCAAATCTTGGTTTCTCTGTAGAGAATCCTATACCCACTTGTTGAAGTGAAGTGTTGATTGTTTATTCTTTCCAAGCACTTTATTTTCCTTTTTTTTATCTTAATAATAAAGATACTTTCAAGCCATCTCATGCAGAGTATTCAATCTGAATTCATCTCTGATAAGGTGATAAGGTTTTAAGTAAGAATCCACTTCTAAATTAGTAACTTAATTCTTATTATTATTATAATCTCTCTCAAGATTTGAATACAAGACAATAACAAATAATATATATACATGGTGTGATGGTAAAGAGTTAGCGATTTACACAGCATATCTCAAGTTTGAGTTATGATGTATATCCTTTATGAAAACCTGAAACGTTCAAGATTCTACTCGTTTATCTGAGCTTATTAAAAATGTTATTCAAAAGACGGGTTTCTCACATAAAAAAAAATGATTTTCATAACTCTTTAATGTCATATTATTCTATTATGTATAAACAATCAATACTTTTTCATCATCATCATCATCATCATCATCATCAAGTCAGTCAGAATTCCTTGCTATTTCAACAACAACTATTTCGTTATTATTTCTATCATCATCACTATTACAATAACAATCACAGCGAATAGTCATTGCGATACTGCCTTGCCCTCTAATTAAAATAAACACGCCAATAAAAAACAATTTATTTTATAGAAAAGTAAGATATCTGAACAATGGAAGATAACCCATATTTTTCCTAGAAAAATGTTACTCTTAGATAAATATTTTTTAAAAAAGAAGAGATACTGAGTCATAATTCATTCATTTGAGAACTAAACAAGGTTTTTTTACAATCAAGAAAGAAGGGAACTCTCTTTAGAAAAGAGAGAGAAGGAAAGGAATGAGTAGGGAACTCCGTCAGAAACAGTCGCGTAGGACTGCATTGGGGCCTGGGTTTAAAATCATGATCAAGAAATAGGCCCGTGCCTACTGAGCTAGACTCTAAATGGGCCTGTAAAATAGATAATGTTTAAATAGCTTGATTGGGCCGCAGAGACTCCAGACCCATAAGAAAGAAAACAATTTCGTGAACATAAGAATTGGACAAGAGTTTTTCCACCAGCTTAGTGGTGATGTTCCAGGTTCCTTCCAGCAACTTGATTACATTCAGGTTGAATCATTTTCTTAAACATTTTCTGTTTTTTTTTTGTCGTGTCTTGAAAAATTAAATCGCATTTATATTGATCAATTTTATCGTTCTTGATATAAAAAAATTAAGATAATATTTGAAATTGTGGTAATAGTTGTTTTTTAGAGTATTTTTTTATTAAAAAAATATTTTTAATATTAATACATTAAAATAATTAAAAAAAACAATATAATTTTTTTAGAATCGTGATTGCGCTGCAAAAAAAAAATAATATCTAAATTGCATTTATTATTGGTTGATGTATGCTATTATCCATAAATATATATATAAACATTACGGCTTATTTTCAACACTAAATTGTAAATTTCATCATCACTAGTTGAGAAAAAACCATTGAAGAAATTACTAAAGAAATAAAATCATTAGAACCTAAAAATAGGTTAATCCCGTTTTTTATTTTATTTTATTTTTAACATTTATTAACATAAAAGTAAGCTTCTTAAATCTCTCCTAACCTGTAGTATATAATTACTTCCTTGTTGTTCTTTAAAAAACTCAGAAAAACCCCCAAAGTAATAAAAGGCTCCCAAAATTTATAAAATTAAAATTGCTTTCATTTTCATCTCCCTCCATTTTTTACATCTTTCATATTTGTCTTTTCATCTTTCAAATTTGTTTTATATTATTTTGATTGCTGTTTATTTTATTTAAAATATTTTTTAAATTGATTTCTTTTTATATAATTCCATCTTTTTTAAGTTCTTTTTCGTATCAAATTTTATCCATATTATTTTGACTGTTCTTTTTTTTTTTCCAACATAATTTTGATTAAATTGATCTTTTTTGATTTCATCTTTCAATATTAATCTTGATGGAAAATAAGTCTTTCTTTTATTAAGCTAAGGTCTAGAATTTTATGAGTTTTAGACAATAGCTGTAGCTTGAGAGACTTTCCTTTTTTTATAGTATTTATTACTATTTTTGAAATAGCATGGGCTATCTTGATTCTCTTTATTTGCCATTGTATATTGAATTTACCTTGGTAAATATTTTAAACTTTGTTTTTTTTTTTTTTTATCATTCAATTTTAAATTGATTGAGAATTAATATGATATTTTTGTTACTTTTTATCCTGAAATAACATTATAGATTTGTAATCTCTTATGGTTTACCTTTTATAGGGGTATCTCATTCATATTATCAAAGTCGCGGAGTTTTTTGGATTGCTTATATTGTTTTTTTAATTGATTTTATTAAACTCTACCCCTTTAATATTTGATTCGTTAGAATTACACTTTGCTATTTTTCTTTCTTTTTACTGGATTTTTTTGGCTGCATGACCTAACTTGCACATTTGGCATGGTCACTTGGGTTGACCCAAGATAGTTTCTGTAATTATTTGATTATATTAGACCTGTTTTTTTTTTTTTTTCCTGAGTTGAATCCATGCTCTTGCTTGTGTTGCTTAAGTGTTTTTAATAACCAATAAAAAAAAATGTTATTTTACATAGCATGGAGTACAAATTTAGTGAAATGCTATGTTTATTACAAAGAAAATAATATAACAATCACATTGTATAAATATTTAAACCCGGAGGTGGGCAGCTAAGTGGCACCCTTGCCTATTCCAAACTCCAAGTAGTCCCCACAATATAATCTCTTAAACTATTTTTCAGTTCAATCATGCCAGTGGTGTCATTAGAAGCCTTGCATGTGCATTAGATAACAGATACGATGCACAGCCTGGTAGACATAGCTTACAACAATTTATGGCCCTGCTTACTTCGAGACTATGCTATCATAAATTGATATTATATTTTAAAAATATTTTTATAAAGAATTAAATTTTTTATTTTAAATTTTATTTTTAAGTTATTTTCTTGTACTGATATCAAAAAATAATTTAAAAAAATAATAAAAAACATTATTTTTACATATGTCCAAACAAAAAACAATTTAAAAAATAATGCAACTCACTAATAATGCAAAAGATTTTGAGGAGAAAGATAAATGGAAAGATGAGGACAGGTAACCGACAAGTTGCAAATTGTTAGCTCTTTGACCTGAACAAGGGGACCGGAAAGCAACGTCACACACCTGCAGGCCTAGTAGCCCCCTGGGCTAGCCCAGGTACTGATCAGGTGTGGGTTTGCCTGTTGTGTACGGTATAGAACAAAGGGATTTAAGCTAGATAGGCTGCTAACACATTGATGGAGTCAGTAGACATCAACGTCCATTAACAGTTTTTGGGTGTTCTGCGCGTTGTAATTCGCTGAAGGATCCATCGGGTTAAGGTCAAATTACTCGAGGGTTCATGACGTGCTTCAGGCAGACGAATTATCAGTCGAGTTTTCACTTAAAAATAGAATGCAATGTGTGTTTATTTGTTTTCGTTGGATGGGGATTAGCTAGCTAAGATAAAGGGGACATTTCCCCTTTTTCTTTGAAGACTTCTTGACAGGCCATTGACCACCTGTGCACATGGAATTTTTTATGTAGTCAATTACGAGTTTTATAAAATGCTACCTTTAGTGGGGCATTGAACCAGAAATCAGAGAAACCATTATTCGAAAGTTGCAAATGCATACATGAAAAGGTTGAATTATATTGCCTTGCAACTTGGACCACATAAAATCTCTTGCTCCACTCGACATTCTGATGTGCTAAATCAATTTTATATTTGGAGAGCACGTTCTTCTTTTTCCGTCTCCAAGACTCAAAAGGAGGTTTCAGGAGGAACCAAACTGACCTCCCGGGCGATGCGAGGTCCACTTTGCTCTAGGGGTGGATCAGATTGCTGCGGTCAGGATCCAAAGCTCCTCCCCTTTGTTAAGAAAGCAAAGCAAAGGTTTCGATTAAGTATTTATTTTAGTGCTTATATGTAAATACTTATATCTTACTATATAAAACAGTTAAAATGAGTTCAGACACTTCACTTTAGAGGTATTAAATGACTGATAATAAATCTAAGATATACAATTCTAAAAATTCAGCTAGATTGAACTAATGAATCTAGATTTATTTATGAACCAGTGGACCATTTAGTGTGGTCAAATGAACTAGTTGACCACTTGTTCATCAATAAGCTTTTGTCAATTTAATATTGCAACAGCAAGTTACATGTTTGTGGCCTGCAATAAAGATCCTTCCAAATGAATCATAACCAAGACTTATACTTGGGAAAGAGACGAAAGACCCCATGTCCCTTATGCACCCTTTTATAAATAAAGGTGAAGCTCAGGTGAGGAAAAAGAGAGAGACCAAACAAAGAAGACATGAAAAAAATAAAGAATATCTTTAATACGCACTAGAAATTCAGACTTTCTACCATTCATGATAAAAAAAAAGGGATCAACATAAGTTATATCTCAAGAATAAAAACCGGCAACAAACTAAATCAACATTTTTGCTGCACTTGCACGATAAGATTGACATAAATTAAAAATATAAAAGTGAGTTCTCCAAGAAGAAAAGCTATGGTTACCAAGTGACGTGTAAAATCACATGCAGACATATTGGTTGTGGTCATTAAGACCGAAGATGAAGGTTAGCTATGGGTATGGTAAATCAAGAAACCAACAGTGGAGGATGAAGAGTTCGGGGACAATAAGAGACAAAAGGAGCATGGGGAGTTAGGGGGCATTTGCTTTTGACCTGGCTATTATTGACCTAGGATTAGAAGAAAAATCACTATTCACATGTTTTTTTATTAAATTGATTCACTGTTGTTATCTCAATCCAGTTCTGAATCAAATTCAAGCTTCTCAAATAGAAACTAAATTGGACAAGAGCTATTTTCAATCCATTTTTTTTCCTTATTTTCTTCGTTTAATTACTTTTCGTTTTCCGCTTGCTTAATCACCATGCATCTCTACCAGAATTATTACGTGTTTTTTTTTTATATATATATAATAATGAAAAATGGTACATGTGTCACTTGAATGATATGAGTGTAAGTGGAGTCCTTTTGCTCGGAAGTGACAACTTGCCAAGAACTAATTAATAGATGCATTATATAACTGTCCTGGTCTGCTCTCCCAATATGCTTCCCCTTGGTCAGATCTTGTTGAGCACCTATGATATCTTTTTCATGGAACATTCCACCTCTGAATGTCTGATTTGTCCTTGAGAATCTAGCTAGCTTCTAGCTCTTCCACATGTCACCGTAAAAGCCAGAAAAGTACCGGTTCAATTATTTTCAAAACAGAACACGAGGCAGCTACCTAATTTATTTATTTTTATTTTTTTTATTGGGCAGCCAGCTAAGCCAGAAAACAAGGTATAACTTTGTGGAAAAAAAAAATATTAAGTTACTGTTTTTTCATATAGTTTTAAGATGCTAAAATTATAAAAATATACCATTCTAATAAACTCTCAATTAAAAAACATGACCAAGAAAAAAAAAATGATTCTCTGCAGGATGTGATGACTTGCCGTCTTAATCAGATTTGCTAGGGGGGATTAAATTGATAATTGAGGTGTGAAGACAAGGGCTTTTGCTCATCACAAACTAGCTGTGAGCGCATATTACTCGCATGGAATTTCTAAACTCAAACTACCGGGATAATGACCTGCCTTCGAACATCAGTATCTATCGTCCAACAGCTCTTATCTGGTCCTCATCGAGGACTTGACTTTTTATCAAGTCCAAGGCAGAATCACAGCTTCCAAATGGAAACCGAGCTGGGACTTTGATGATGTTCTGCACAAACTTACAAGCATAGCATGGCTACTGGGCTCACACTTTTAGCTTTCTAGCCTACCAGCTTTCTCGTATGGCAGCTCGGAGGAGCCGAATCCAACTGTTTCGTTCAACTTTCCAAGCTATGTCCTTAGAGACAAGAAGTTTGGCGATTGTTAGGCGATACAGAAAGGATATTGATTATTTTGTGCAATCGGAGGCCTAACTTAATTAGAATCTCTTCCCGTGCCTTATCATGACGGAGGGAGGAGTGTCGTTTATTGCCATTGGATAAGAGATATTTTTGGGGTCCAGTCAGAAGGAAAAGCAAAGAAAGGTTCACATCATTCATTACCTGCAAATGCCAGTTATTGTCGCAAGTTTTTCCTTTTCCTATTCATATATACTGGTTGGGGTACACTAAGGGCTATGGCGATCCCCCTAGCTTGTACTCTCTTATTTCCAGAGTCCTGCTATTTGAAATGATCATTTTAATCTCTCTGCTCATAGTATGATCAATGATGGCGATAGCTTGGGAAAATGTCAAGTGAATTTCCAATTAATTTAGTTGTCACCCACCATAGATAATACAAACAAAAGAGCTTGTTCAATGCGGAATGCTTGGTGGTGGAAAGTGAACTGGCAAGAATGGAAATCGAGGGGAACCTGTCCTTTTACTTGTAATGTCGTTTGCAAGCTCCATCCATGCAAAAGTGTAATATCTGAAGTTGCATGCTAGCTATCCTATGCCTGTCATTGAGGAATATGGCTTTCTCTTCTCTCTTCAAATCAAAAGTTTGCTAAGAAACCTTTGATAAAGATACAAAGGCGTAAAGGTTGATGGAAAGACAAAGAAAAGTAGTATCACCAGTCCCACTAGTCATCATCCTGAATGCTACCTGTGACTGAACTCTCACATGGGAAAAGGAGAGCTATTCTGCAGGGGGTTTAGCTCGCTTCTTTTTTCATGTTTTAATTTTAGTTTTTATTCATTAACTGACATCGAACTTTAGCCTGCCAGTTATCAGGCCAAATGTTTCTGCTACATGGAGTCAAAGTCTCCCTCTGTATCTATTCTGAAAAAAAAAATCAATTCATGGCCTCAACCTTTAGCTTTTTGTGTATTTAATGTCTCGAAACTAAATCCAGGTCGAAGGCTTTATATATTTACACACACACACAGTGATGCAACCTGTAATATGAATAAAGAAGAACACGAATAAAACAACAAGGAAGAAATGATCTTCAGAAAAGGGCTTACAATAAAAACTCCAATCATAATTTATTATTGAACAATTCTCTCTGTAATACCTTATCCTTCAAACATGGATAACAACTATCTTAAATAGATCTTTCGGCTGAACTTTATAAAATACAAAAACTCAGAATCCTTTTTTAAATATGAAGAATAACATAGAACCAAAAAACTAAGCTAAAATCCAAGATTAACTAGGAAAATAAAACAAATTAACTCAAACAGTATTTTTCAATCTCTTTTTGAGGTCTTTCTAAAACAAGCTAGCAAAGCTCACTATATATATATATATATATATAGAATAGAGCCTACAGAATCTCCTAACAATATTTATATGTAACCATTTATTTCATGAAAAACATGCAATCAAAACTATAAACATATAAGAATTCTAACATGTATACTAAGCACATATTGAAAGCAGCATTTGAGATTGAAACACTAAAAGAATTATTTTAATTATACTACTATTCCATGTTAAAGAATTTATATTAAAAATAAATTCAAATAAAATCTTAATTCTAAAAATACGTCAACAACCCTTTTTTAAAAATAAATTTTCCAAAAATACTCGCTGGTCTTTCCACTTAACCTCCTGCATCAGTTATATAGAGAGACTGAGTTCATGATTCCATATGGATCAATTTCATATTTATTGGAATTTATGAGAGCTTTATTCTCTAGGTTGAACTTGACAGCTAAAATGAAAGTATTTTCCTTAATCAGTATACAGATCATTATTACCATGCAATAATACCATGAAACCTGCGAATCCACCATGTTTATGAGATGAGGTTAAAATGTTAACAGATCGATAAAGATGGCAAAAGAGATGAGGCAGAGCTAGTAAAACGATCCCTTTACTAGATCTCTGTAGCTAGCATGCAACAGAGAGAAATACACATTCTGCACATCACTTCGAGAATTTTGACACATCGATCATGCCAGAAAGACCCAACATTGTGGCTCATCAAAAAACATGCCATGCACCCCCAAAACATAGGCTATATAAGAGGCCCACTACTCATGGACACGTGTTACCACCTAAGGCTTCCACCCACTTGACCCCTGCTTTTTAGTTCTTGCTTCAAAATCATTTTCCTCATTTTGACATTTCCTTTGTACCAATTCCCTTGCCAAGAACTTGCTGTGAACATGAAGGTTAGAAGTATAGCACATTATCAAAATTGAAGAGTATCTTTATGCTTTTTTATAGCCAGGCTGATCATCCACTCTCACTCTCAACAGCTTTTCTGGTGATGATCTTTATTGGTTACTAATGTTTTTTTTCCTTGGAAACAGATCTTCAACTGGGTTCAGAGGAGGTTTCATCACGGTGCAATCAAAGGTTTGATATTCATTCGTATTTCTGTCTCTTTTTTATCTAACGGAACAAACTGGATTTTTAAATGGAACAAAAGTCTAGTTGACTCAATTTTGAGAAATGTTTTTAGTATTATAATTAGCACTGTCCTTTTATATATGAGTACCTTGCTGATTTTAGTTTGCCTTTCATTTTTTTTAATATTATCCAACAAGCCTGTGTTGCAATCATATCGACACTCGTTTTGCTGATCAAATCGTTAAAGTTATTATTTAAGTGTGACTGTGATTGTTGTTTATATAAGTGGTCAATTAAATGGATGCGAAAATTGTTTTAACCAGATGGGCTAGCTAGAAATGTGAAAAAAGCTGAATCCATCACAAATGAGGCTGACAAGCAAGCATTGCTGAAACAAGTAGCCCTGGTGGATGTGCTTGATGGTTGGAAAGATGGCATTTTAACAATTGGCACATTAGGTCTTGACCCTTTAAAACCCTTTAACCAACAAAATGATCAGTATTTCATTTTGGAAAGTGAAGAAGAGGAGGAAGAGGAAGAAGAAAAGGAAGTAGAAATGGACTCAGTTGATGATGATTGTTTTGACGATGACAATGTTGAAGATGAGGAAGTGAACCCTTTGATATACGCAGCATTTGAGCACAGTTTTGAGGGAATTGGAACAAACACTGTGACATGTGATGTCATAACCAGCTCCAGTATCACCGAGCAAGAACAAAGAAAAGAGAAAAGAGAAAGAATAACACTGGCAGAACTGTTCTTGGAAGATGCAGACATGAAAAAGAAGCCGGATTCTGTTGAAATTGAGACCAAATCAGGTAGTAAAAAGCCGGTTGCTCGTGCCAAGGGTGGCCTTTCTTTCGCCAAGAAGCTACTACGTCCTCGCGCAGGAGAGGATCCACGTCTAATAAACAAATTCAACCAAGTAAGCATCGATCCTATCTTTCACTTCAAGGTATTTTCAAGTACCAACTAATTAATTCTGTGATGTACTGTAGCTGATGAGAAGAATGCTGAAGAGAAAAATTCACCCAGAATTTGACGGGAAGGGAAATAAAACGGACGATCAAAGTAAGCCTGGCATTATGGATGTCCAAATCTGCAAGGGAAAGGAAGCCGAGTCAGTTTTTCTGCTTCAAACTCCATCAGGTACTTGTGTTCTCTGCCTATTCCTTCTCTGGAAAAAGAAGAGTAAAAGAAAGGACAACCCTTTGATTTATTGTTTGTTAAATTTTGTGTGCTGATCGATATGGCAACCTTGCAACTTGACACTTTCCCTCAAAATTTTCTGGAGAATGATAGGTCGGTGACCATTATTAAGATGTGTAGCATCCCAATGCGATCACGCTCTTCTTTACTTTAGGTTGAAATTATAGCGATTTATCCAGCTCTCACATCTGTAATATCAGTAATTGTGTGATTATTAGAAGACCAGAATCAAGAGTTCGCCTTCCATCTGGACAGAATAATGCCAAATAATTTTATCAATTAAATAATTAATCCATGCCCACTTAATCTTCGCATTTAAATATAAAGACAAAATAATTAAAGCAAGTATTATATGCATCCAGTGAATTTGCACAAATGAACGTACTCACTTGAAGACACGGCTTGAAAATTAACCTGTCAAGTTGTATATAACTATCTGTGCAGAATGGATAGTTACAGTATGTTTAAGCATTCAATCATTGGGTGTGTCAACAATTTTCATCAGCATGACCCCAATTAAGATTATTTATTCCTGTTGTAAAATGGGACCTAATCTCCGATTTCAGAGTGGCCCAGATTGACAGGAATCTCTTAATTTATGTGTATTTTTGTAGTGTTTAGAAAACTAACAATTGATGCCTCATAAATCAGAAAATGATCTGTGCTATGATATATGCTACCATACCATAGTAACACAAGAGCAATTAAAGGGTGATGTATCTACTATTTTTTCTTGGTCTTCTAAACTTCGCATATGAGCATAATTATATAACCTGTTCTCCTTGGACGTACCTTAGTAGCATGCATGGTCAAGGTCAAGGTGGGTGGACGGGAGAGAGCTGAAGCTGGCCTCCCTGTCATTTTCCATGGATTTCTTATAGGTTGCAATCATTTATAGGGTAATGGGGTCCCTCCTGGGAAAAAACCTTAAACATAAATCCAATGAGGAAGCCATCACATAAAAACGTTCCAGCTAGCTTTGTTGTGAATTGAAAAGATCAATATTCTCAAACTGAGTTCAACTCTGCCACAGTGTAATCTCCTAACTGGGCTGGGCACGCCTGTCCATAGACAGGTAGGGCATACAGCCCAGTACCATTTTCTCCCCTTCTAGATGTCAAGTTTTCAACCATCACTGCACGATTACTATTTGTAGCCTCCTTGCAAACTGACTTTGCTAACATCACTCTTCCCGTGACTTGTGTTGCAGGTACTACCATATAATAAGCTTGCAGTGATGATCTAATTTGCTAGAAATGGATTTGGATATTGCATTTTAATTTATTTTTTCTCTCTCGTTAATTTTAATTGAGTTGTTGTATGCATGTGTGTGTGACTCGGAAATGTGTGATCTGTTTTGTAAGTTTTCTTCTGCTTTGGATTGCGTAAATATTGGATGTTTGGTTGTCAGCACATTAACAGGCTTTGATTTGTTCACGGATCTGGACACTGTGATGTATCTAAATTATCGAGCTTGTGTAGCGACATATTTGGGACACACACACACTTGCCTCTAGAGTTTTCATCCCTTCCCAAAACAACAAATCATTTTGTTTGTGCTTTAACCTATCAATTTCTTTTTTTTCTTTTTTTTTTTTTTTCTGTTAGTGTTTTGTTTTTCAATTGAAATGAAATATTTTAGTTTTGAAATATTTCAGTTTGTTGTTTCAAGGTTATACTATTTATGTATATATGTATAATTAAATATATTAATTCAAAAAAATTTAGTTGAAGTCCAAAAATAAAATTATTTAGAATTGTATAATTTAATATAATAAAATATAATAAAATGATTTTCTGAATAAAATCATAAATATATATAATATTACAAGAATATAATCATCAATCTCGTAAGGTTATTATATTATTCGATTTCTCTGAAATTTTAATATAATATCTATAAATATGTCAAGAGACTCCATATAAAATTTAATGTCAATTTAATGATCGGATTAAGAGATATCATTAATATTATAAAATTCTTTATTATTTTTAAAAAAGCATTATTTGGCTTAAATGAAACAAATAGAATGAAGCATTAAATTTTGAAATGTTCCAGCTGAAATTTTAATAGAATTTTTAAAATAAACTAAAATTTAAACGAGATAAAAACTGAATGATTTTTTTTAATTAATACAAAACATATAAGTCGAGTAGCTGAAACGAAATAAAATTAACAACACTCGTTTGGAGTGATCGGCTCTTTCATTAATATATTTTTTTGGCATCCCTTATCTCATCATTTCATCTCAACTTACTATTCCTGCTCTGGAGGTGATTCGCCAAATTCAAAGGAGTAATTATATATAATGGCGATTTCATGATTATCAATTTGTCATTTTGATTTCATTTCATCCCTTGTCGTTGTAAAAAACAGGTCGTGCGCCTTTCATTAATTTGTCAGAGTTTTGTCTCTTCATTAAGTAAACATGGAGTATACAACCGGGGAGGATGATTCAGAGGAAACAGACAAACATCGACCATTACCTAGTAAGACATTGGAGCTGTGATAATTGACTGTTTCTTCTATTTTGTGGGTGCTTAGAGTTCTGCTGTGGTTATTTTTTAATATGTTTTTTTATTTTTTAAAAATTATTTTTGATATTAGTACATCAAAATAATTTAAAAATATTAAAATTTTTTTATTTAAAATAAAAAAAAATCAATTTTTTAGTAAATACCAGTTATACCACAATGTCAAAGGGAGTTGTTTTTGTGTGGTTCTTCACCTTTTTCCTTTTCTTTCCTTTTAATATTAGTGTTATCATGTAATTAGTAATCCAATGCCTTCGAACTTGCTCAATAGAAAAGATGTTTTGTGTATTGAGTAAATTATATAATAAATCCAATTCTTAAAAAGAATAACACAGCTGGTGATAATTATTAGGTCCCATATATAAGTTTCAAGTATAATGTATTCTCCTAATGCATTAAAAAGATATTGAAAAATAAAATTCTTTGAATTTGTCTCTCCATCATTAAGTTTCATTGCTAATTTTTATTTTTCAATTTTTTCCTTTTTCATTCTGAATTCCAAGTCCAGCTATTTTTGGTGTACCGTGTTTTTTTTATATGTTTTTTGTTTGAAAATATATAAAAATATTATTTTTTTAATATTTTCTAAAACTATACTCTTTCATTTATGATATTAGCACATTATAATTATTAAAAAAAATACTAAAAAAATATTAATTTGATATATTTTTAAATTAAACACAGTTTTAAAATTTACTTAATATAATTTCAAATGTAAAAATAAATGATGTCTCGTTTACGTTAAGCCCTTAACGGCTTAAGTTGAGATGGCAATCCTGGGCTTCCAATTTTCAAAGGTAACATACTAAATATAATATGGACCCCCAGGGGAGTTTGAGGTTATTTTGAAAGAGACTCAAAGCTCTTTTCAGGCCCCTAAGGCCTCAAGGCTCATGCCTCTGATTCCTGCGGCTCCTCGCAGCGTTTCTCTCGATTCGTTGCGATGGTTGTAATTCGATCAGTGAAGTTTGAGATGCAAGAATTTTCCAGGAGACGTCATCATGCCACTGAAGGGCTACGTCTCTATCTCATGCTATTATTGGAGTTGATACTCTTGGGCTTCATAGTCAGTAAGAGGTCCACTTTAATCTGGACCATAAAAGGCCCATCTGGGAGTTTGCTTTTTAGTTCCTGAGTTTAAAATCACTTTCAAAAAATAGTGGTCTATGGGACGCCTGTATCGATGTTTTGCTGGATCAATTCGGTAATCATATCGTTTTATACCGGGCTTAAAGCCCATTTTCTTATGGACTGCAGAGCCGCCTTGCTAACCCAACCAACCGGTTTAACTGGCCAGCTGCATGATTCTGTCTCAGAATGTACCGCTAGAGAAGTATTGTCCTGTGTCCCAGTGTTTTGATAATGGATATGTATTTGTGTTTTTTTATAAATGTTTTTAATTGAAAGTATATTAAAATATTTTTTTATTTTTAATAACCATAAAAAATAATTTTCAAAAAACAATTGGAAAAACAAGTATAATTATAAAATCAAACACTTCCATCTCATAAATTTAATTTTATATTAATTTTGGTTCTTATTTTTGTAATTGCTATTTTCTTTTTTCTTATCATTTTTTATTGAAATTTTTTATCTATCAAATTCTATTGTTACTTATTTTATTTGAAATAATTTATGAAATGTTTTATTATTATTTTAATTTATTCACCTTTCATTTTTTAAAAAATTTTAGATTTTCTATTATTTTTATTATATATTTAGATTATTTTGATTTGTTGAATATATTATTTTAATAATTTTTATTAATAAATAAAAAACAAATAAACAAAATTTTGGAAAATGTTTTCATTTTTCCATAACACTAAACATAATTCACTTTTAGAAGAAATGTTTTTAATTAAAAGTATATTAAAATATTTTTTTATTTTTAATAACCATAAAAAATACTTTTCAAAAAACAATGGGAAAAACAAGTATAATTATAAAATCAAACACTCCAACCAATTGGCTTAGTCGCGGAGCTCAATGCAGAACCAGAATTCATTACGGTGAAAGGAGATCAGGGAAAAATGAGATGAAATTAAAAATCAATGTTTTGAAGGGAAATACGGTAAGGACTGAGATGACCAGGATTTTTTTCTAGTTCGAGTTAAAGTATATAGTTCTTGTAAAAATATGAGATAACCAGATTTTATTTATTTATTTAGACTCGTAAAATATATTTTTTAAAAAAATAAAATGAAAAAAATATTTAGTTTAAATTTGGAAAAAAGAAGAAGAATAAAATAAACTTTGTGGGAATAGATACAAATATATGATATTTAACGATAAAATTCAACATTACCCCGTTGAACACAAAAGGTCAGAAAAAAAAACAAAAACAAAAGAGTTATTAAATAATTATGAATTTCCTTAAAAAGGTGTTTTGTTAGGACGCAAACTAGTTGTAGAACCTAATTTAAAAAGCCCGAATTGTTCCAAATTGGAGCTATTGAATGTAACACTTCACAAATCTCATGTACAAAGTCAATAACATCGCTAACTTTTGTTTAAGAATTAATTTATAATTCGCTTCAACCTCGATTGTACGCCCAGTGATTTGTTATTTTCAAGAAGCACAGTTCTAGTTTTTATTTACAAGTTTTCATTTAACCATTTACGGATGAATTACATAAATAAAATATATATTTTATAGCAGTACAGTATCATTAAAAGTCTTATATATGATATAGTATAAGAAAAAAAATTTAATTTTCTAATGATTGAATTTTATTCTCATATGTCGTATAACTGTAAAAATGTCTTCACGATTATCATTTGATCAATTGCATATTATAGCCAAACACTTTTTATTTTTTCTAGCTACAACTACAGTCAAACATTTAAGCCAAACACATGTTTAGTCACTGGATTTCGAGTTTTCAAAATAATTGTAAGGATGAGTTTGGGTTCCTAATCACTACTCTTCATGTTGAAGTGAAACAAGTGGCTAAGATCATACATATAAAGCATCATGCAGTAATCAATCATAATGCTAGTCTTTGACCCAGTTCGCGCGCGAACCCAAAATGTGTGGTACTAATTAAGTCTCTATTTTTTCTGGCTGATTTTTTTTTCCAGGTGATCAGACAAGACGAATGAAACATTCTGATGTCCCTAGTCAGTAATGTACACACACCTAATCTTTGGTCTGACAGTACCTCTCTGTCCCAGACATTCATCCATGGCCTTGCTGATGAATTTAGCAATGAAATTACGTTCTCGTGAACCTTACAGCCCTCTCAAATGCAATGTTTGGTGCCAATAGGGAGCCCGCCATGCTAATTTGTCGTCGTGCCTCGCTCTACCCATAATTATCTTATCTAGATAGCAGATGTGTGGAAGAAATTCCATTTCTTCTGAAGAAGCCCTTAACTAGACAGAAGAAGTTCGTGACAATTATTACTGTTTACTAAAAAGCAAAACAGGGTGTAGTTAAGGGACGTCACATGCATGTGCAGTTAAGATGACAACTGGAGAAATCGAAGGGGGTAGCTGGAGTGGGGATTAGAGTGTCAGGAAGAACAGAAAATTAAAGGCTAACAAAACTGTGGTTAACAAAGAGAGCATGCTTTCCAATAATGTAAGAGCGAATATCTATGTGGGTCTAGCTACAGAAATATGATTTTGATCACCCAAGTCCAAATACTTGGAATAATAAGCACGATTTGATTACCTAGCAAGCTCACTGTTTGTTACGTGTTCAGCACTTGATGATTTTTACCGGCACTGCATATGAATTGTGATATTCCATTGCCAAACAAGATATTGATGCCTTGGTAACTAATCCTCCTTTGCAAGAATTTTACAGTGCTGCCGACGCAATAAGAACTATAAAGGGTGATGATGATCTGCGAGATTTCTGGGATATGCTGCTTTCTTGAATTGGCTGGTAGATTAGACATGGAAAAGAAGCATAATTCACCAACTAGACATTATCCTTAGCAGTAATGGGACATGCTCAGGAAAGCCAATCAGAACCTTAGCAGTGCATTATCCTTATCTACTTAATTTATCTGATCTTGCTTAGGTTAATGGCATGGTAATAACCTTTCCTTCTTTCAAATAAATAAATCAGCAAGTATTACTTCTAGACTCATGTGGTGAAACGGGAGCCAGGCAACTGTATTTTATAACGGAATGACTTGCTAGACGTAAGAAACCCTGTGCATTCTTGGGTTTCTCGAGCAATCACATAAATATTGCCTCTCTATTTTCTCTGTCATCCGATAAATTACATCTCCTTCCGCCTCCATTTACAAGAGTACTACATCCACATATGTGCGTCAGTGATTTATATTTTTTTTATCATTCATTTTTAATTATATAATGATCAGTTTGTTATTTGAGCATGAGTTACGTAAATAGTGATTGATATCCGTTCCTATAGATTGATGAAGTATTTCACTGCCCACCACAAGTACTTGACAAAGCAAGGGAAAGAAAAATCACAAAATATCTCCATTGACCAGTCATCAACGATACATGTGCTCTCTTATTAGCAAGTTGTCATTTTTTTAACACCCTTAATAAACAGAACATCATCACTTCGGCAATGGGTTGATCAACAAGGTTTCCATCTTATAAAAGAAATCATATTGAAAAGGATTTGAACTAGTCCAGAAATGAAATCTCATTTCAAGCTATGCTGTTCCTTATCCAAACATATATAGGAACTCATCTCATTTTGTTCCTTATGCTTACATTAGTTATGCAAGTCACGATCTATGTCTCCGTAGACACAGGGCAAGGCACGGGCAGGATCTTGCGGCTTTCATAATCACACTATGCTGTTAGTGTTTAGGTCAGGAAACTGGTGGCAGGTCTTCATCAATTTCATTAAGAGAAAGGCTTGAATAGTGCATTAGATCGCTGTCTTTGGCTCCATATGTTCCTCTCAACCGTCTTAGCGTTGCATGAGCCAAATGAGCGACAACAACTTATCGCATTTCTACACGTAAGATCTTGCTGTTCTTCTTTCTGCTGTTGTCGGTTCTTTCCTGTTTTAACAGTACTGCCTCATTTGCCATGAGAAAGGATATTATACAAGGTAATGCCATTAATAATAAGACCATTCCTCGATAGGTTTCTATATTTATCATGTAGCATACTGTACCCCTCATTTCTATGCTAGTTGGCAGTTTATGTGATGTCAGATTTCTTTGAGCGGTAACTCCTTCCGAAATCACACTCTAATATTTCTTATCTTTAATTTCTTGGCGATTGTTTGTGGGCTCTAAATATAGTCATGTGTAATTTAGTGAGGAATCTCTACCCCCTACATGATTCTTCCAAATCTTTTCTTTCGGTTGAATTTAATCATAGATTCTTAGTAACATATCAAATAACTTTATTGTCCAAGTTAATCGGCATCGATCCATGGTTTACCGATGCTTTATTATGTTTGGACCATGTTCACCATCAACATGCATGCTAACTATTTATCGTAGTAGTAACAGTAATAGTAGTACTTACATATAGTTTGGGTTCAACTTAAAGATAAATTTGAGGATCCTAAGTTTGATAATTTACCAAATCTAAATGAATTTGGACTCAACATATAACTGAAATTGAAAATATCAGGTTGTTAGCTTGTTAAATGCTTATATATTTAGGCTGAACCTGTAACTGAAACCAAAAAATATTAAATTATCACCATGTCTTTGGTCATTTTAAATATGAATGTTACATTAAAAAAATAATATAGAGAGAGCACGCTAATCCATCGTATATATTTATTCTTAGAAGATTGTTAAAAGCAAAGTTACATTGAGTAAGTCAAATGCTTGAATTTTGTATCGCATGCTTGAAAATGCAACGTAATCGATGGTTGAATTAGAGATTTTTTTAAGTTGTGCAAGTGGATTTTGGTAAGATCACAGTGTGCTGGATAATTATATTTTAATTTTATTATAACTCAGCGGCTAATTTCACTTAGGACGGGAAGAAAACAGCTAATGATTCGGTGGATACAATTGGTTTCGTTCTGATTCAATTCAAAAGAGTAGTGTTTTGTGCACACAGTTTTCATGGGACGTAGTTTTGCGAAGATGTTTTCTTTTAGTGTATTCAATCACATGATTGGGCAAAGCACTTGATACGTTGCGTATAGAGCTATATCTCTCTCTGGTAATATTTAAGGCACAAATATTTTCTTAGCTCCATCCAAGTTCAATCATATGCCTAGCGATTGTAGAATGAAAATAAAATAATTTAATAAAAAGAAATGGTATCGACTGTAGATATTAAAGAAGTGTTATGTATACGGTAATATTTTAAACAATAAGTTTTATAGCCAAAAAACTGAATATTAATTTGAAACATCAAATACAATATTAAATATCCTTGCCATCTCCTTGAAGCAAACAGGCTACTGCTCCATTTTTAATATCAAATTTTAAATACACTCCTAGCTAATTTAATGGGGTGACAGTAGCGCGCAGGCTCTTTTGACACGGTATTGACCTATAAAATTAAAGTAGTAATTAATTTATATAATGTAGACCAATCATGGACTTAGAAATGACGACACTTGCTGTTAAACTGTAAGCTGAATCTGTGTTTAACAGAACAAAAAAATAAAATAAAAAACTGTCGTGTCAATTTCATTGTTGCTGGAAAACATGATTGAAATTGTATGATATGCGGAGCACATCCACCACTGAAATGATCTGTCCAGAAGCTCCAGCATCCATATCAAGGGTTATTCCATGTTAAAAATCAATCTTTATTTCTCAACAAATATCACCTTGTGAATAACACTGTTTATTAATATCTATAATCAGTACACTTCATTTTAATTGAAATATTTGATTTTTACTACTTTTATTACAGTCCATGAAGTATAATTACGTTTGAACAGTTCTTAAGACACCCGTTAGCCTTTTCCTTTAAGCTTATTATCACAGATTCAATAATAAAAACGTTATACTGTTAATCTCCATATGTATCTCCAGGAATTCTAAACATATTTACAGATATCTTGAGAACGTGGTTACAAGTCAAATCATAATAAAAATACATTTGCAGACGAGGTTAATTGGATATATTTGTCATATCTTTTTAGGGTTTTGCCTGATTTATTTACTCCCTGTATTTTTTTTAAATTTTTTTTGTATTGATTGATTCTCTTTATACTCTGTTTTGTTTTGTAACAGTACTCTGTTAGAACGTTGTTAGTTAACATGTTTACATGAAACTTTCTTTTAAGAGTACAAAACTAAAGGCTTAACACATGTTCCTTTACAAGATCCACAATAACTCCTCTGTTTCTAAATGTTTCTATTTGAGGTTAAAAATAAATACTTTAAAGAATAATAATTAAGGATAAATAACTAAAAGAACCCAGTTAATTAAATTAATTTAATTTAATTTTCCATGTTTGTCTTTTATTTTCTTATTGTATAATTTCAAATATAAAAGAGTTACTGGTATAATATAAAAATATCAAGTAATCATATGACCTAACAACGTTACAACCTTGGGATCTCTTCAGAATAAAATAAAATTAAAAAGACGCGATGAATACAAAAAAGTGCTGGAGGCTCAAATAATATATATCGGAAGCGTACAAGATTAAAAAAATTATAATTTAATTTAAACTAATGTCATGATTGGTGGTTAGTGCCTGTGTTTACAAGGCACAAAAATAGTTGTCAAATCTATTTCAGTTTAGCCGGCTGATAAAAAAAATCTAGTTATCCAAACTTTATCTAAGATAGGTTTAAAATTAAACTGAAAAATGAATTGATATAATTAAACTCAATTGATAAGTTAAAAAATTGATTTATCGCACAAAGGTAATGAAACATGATCAAGTCTCTGTCTGGTCAAAAGTAACCAACAATGCCATGGCTAGAACAACGTTGTTCTTGCCAAGAACAAAATTAGACTCTTACAACTTCCCACGAAACAATCTATGATGTGAGATACAACATAGGGTCTTTCTATCGTTTGTCCAATCAAGGGGACAGAGTGAAGTTTGTTGTTGCTAATCTCGTAGATATGGAAATGAAAATGTTCAGTTTCGTTTGAATCATTTTCCATTTGTCTTGTTTTTTTTTTTCCGACGAGGAATGATTAGTTAGAAGTGAGTGGATTGAACGAAGGGAACATTAGACAAAGCTGGACTTGAATCCATTTGTTTACTGACGGATCAATTTCAACCTGAGCAAATCTGTTTCAGCATTCGTTATGTAATTATCCTCTTGAAACCACCATCGACTCATCATTTATCATGACAGCATGACAAGTTTTTGAATCTATCAAATTATTTCATATGATTTAATTTTAAATTTGAGTTACAACAAAAATAAATATTTCAAGGTAGACTCGTTGAAACAAATTTAATAATTATATCAAATAATTTTATATAATATAAATAATATTTTTACTCAATTTTTTAGTTGCACTGTAATGATACCTATTAATCTAGTTGCTATTAGAAGAAAAAGAAAGGACAAACAGAGACCAGTATGGTAACATAAATAAGAAAAAGTAAAATGGGAGAAAACCATCCGGATAGTATTATATATTGAACCATTTATCAACCATGTCTTTTAATAATAAAAAAGCAATAAATTACAGTCTTGGTTTGTTCTTAATTCTCTAATATACCTTTATATAAAATTAATTTTATTAAAATTGGCGATCACTGCATTACATAAAAATAATTTCAATATGAATTAATAAAAGTGTCAAAAGAATAAAAAAAATGTTAATTGGTGACTTGAACTTGAAACTATTACATATATCATACGTGAAATTTATTTTTTATATATGATGTAAAGAATTATTTTCTATTGTCTTCTAGTAATATTTTTATTTATTTATAATTAAAAAATAATTTTTAAAAAACCATTTTCCATAAGACAAAGAAGTGACTAGTAAATAGTAAAATGTGGTGTAGCATGTTCATCGAAAGCAATTCGAATAAAGATTAAGAATTTGTGTAAATTTTTACACGTGGAAATAAATCCCTCCTCATAATTACACATTACTATTTCAAGTTTAACGTGCATCAACTTTTGTTTAGTCATATTTAATTATTGTTAGGGGTACTAGGTAGTTGTGCTTGGGTTCTGTAAGGACTCGATGCAATGCCCTTTGTGTGGTAATTTATTTTTTATTTCTCTGTGTAGCATTTCTCATTAACTAAATATGAGGAGAGAAAAATATCATACGGAAGCATATAGCCTTTTAGTATTTTAAGCATTATAATAAGTACAAACATTTTCACCTCCTCTGACTATAATATTATTATGTATTCAGTGTTTGTGTCATATATTATACATGTGTGTGTGTGTGGATGGGTTTGAACCCTCCTCCTACCATCAAACTTGCATTTTTTATGTTATAAAAATCTGTGAGCCCATTTTGGATATGCTTATATATGCATGTAATAATAGATTTTGGTGTATTATCCTATATAATGAGTTAATCAAATCTACATATACACTAACCAAAATGAAAAACACTTGTTATTAGCATCTCAGTCATGTACAGGGATTTAATGGAAAAAAGTTAACTTCAATCCACGAATGTTGGAACACGATCTAACTCGGAACCCTATCATAATGCAAAAGCCGCGGGGCCCTGCTAGCACGCAACTGGCAATGCGAAACTTGCTTTGCTTGCTTGCTTGCATGAATAATTAATTAAGGCGGAGGACAATTTGGATAATCTCATGATTAGTGACAAGAAAAAACGCATGCATCATTACAATTTTCTCAAGATCAATCGCGCGACAAGAACCACGTACTAAAATTAATAATATTAAAAGTTTATAATTAAAAGATTTTTTTTAGATTTTAAATTTAAATTTTGTAATTATTAATATAATGATTATTGATAATTTATATAATAATTAATTTTAAAATTCATAAAATCAATCGATATATACACAAACTAAATATCAATATTAATAAAAAAATCTACCGAAAGACAAGCCAAAGAAGGTAAGTGGGGAGTGAGTAAATCCGTCTCATTTTCAAGAACTAGTCATAGATTGCTGATTGACAGGCGACACAAATTGATAGTTTTTCTTTTCCAAATCAGCACAGTGAAGAAAAAATCAAACAAGTATAGCTGTGAAAACCCCCCCCCCCCCCCCCAAAAAAAAAAAAAAGAAAAAAAAGGTGCAGTTTCATTAGCTATACAGGTCTCATCATCACAACTTGAAACTTTTTTTCTTTGTTTTTACTAGCCTATGTTTTTTTAATTGGTCCCTCAATATTTATATTTATTTAATTTTAGTTATATTATTATGATCATTTCATCCATTATTTTTTTGTGGAGAAGAAAAACTAACTAAAATCAATGTCAATTTTTAATTCAATCGCTAATAAAAATAATTTTATAGAAGTGGCTCGTCTAAGGACCAATGTCATAAGTTTTTTTTATTAATTGACTGGACGAGACTAATCTGAGTTTTTTTTTTTTAAATAATAATAATAATAATCAAAGATGGTTAATTAGTATTAAAAAATTTTCTTATCTAAAAATTTAAATTCTTAGACAAAGCTCTAAAATATAATTTATATTAGTCTCTAATATATTCTCTCAGGTGAAAACCCTATAAGCATGAAATTTATATATACCTATACTATTATATATATATATATTTAATTTTTATTAAATATAATAAAAATAATGAGATTTGAACGGATAACTATTAAATTAATAAGATTTTAATATTATATTGAAAAAAAATGAATATAAATAGGTAAATAGAAAGGAAGGAAGAAGAAGGAGAACCTGTGATAGCTCGGGATGAGAGAGAGGGGGGGGGAATGGATTTAGTTACTATTGAACAGAAAATAATTTTCACATCTTTAGTGTTTACTATACATACTATTTATACATACTTCTTCATAAATAATACGTAGTTTCATACTCTCACAATTAATTGGCAAAGTTAATAAAGCAAACAGGTGTACGTACCGATGAACAAATCAAAATTTATCCAAATATTAATGTCACATCTAAATTTTGGATATGTGAATTAATTATTTCCCCAGCTTTTTGGCTCGCGAAAAATCTCACTCATAATGGAACAGAAACAGTCCATGGAAAAAAAATAATTAAATGGAGAATGAAACGAGCATTTCGATCATAAAACGGCGAACGCAAAGGCATGCTGCAGAGAAAAGGAAAGGTATATATGCCCAGCATAGCAGACGTCAATGTCCTTTGTCAAGAAGCTACTCCAGACAAATGCAACTGTGGTCAGCATCAGATTGTTTAACTATATGCGTTGATGAGCTTGTAATTTGTTGGTAATTTTGCTAACTAAACGATGCTTCATCAACTAGTAGAAGTCTAAAAACCCAACAACGAGGAACTCGAAACTCCTTTGTCATTTTCACTCTATTTACACCAGTTGAAACATATCATTATATATATATATATATAAGAGAGAGACACAACATTTGACAGTACTCGACTGTCAAAAAATTAAAAAAAAAAAACGACACCCAGTAGACAGACTAAGGACAACGTGATCATATGGTGGATCAAGGTTTAAGATTTGTAAACCACGTCACCAGGTACTTTTTTCTTCGATTTTTATGATCCAGACTAGACAACTAGTACGTAGTTCTCTGTACATCTAGTACAGTGGGCTTGTGGGAGTGAAGCCTGGGCCGCACTTTAACGGTCAATGGATTTGCCATCTCACAGGACAGTCGCAAGACTTCTGATAGGTCAACATTATTTTCATCCCCCGGCACCCATTCAAACTCGTGTAACAGGGATGCGACCCAAAAGGTCACCGTGGTTAAGCCCAGTGTCTTTCCCGGGCAAGTCCGCCTACCGGAACCAAACGGAGCAAGCCTGAGATCCGAGCCGAGAACAGAAAACTCCAGCACATCCTCCATAGTCACGACGAATCTCTCGGGCATAAATTCAAGTGGGTCCTCCCAAAACTCTGGGTCCCTTGAAATGGCCCACATGTTAACCATTGCTGTGGTCCCTTTGGGCACGTGATATCCATCAATAGTTGTATCAGTGATGGCTAGCCTGGCCCACGAGAGAAGTGGCCCAGGTGGATGAAGCCTCAACACTTCCTTCACCACTGCCTGCAGATACACCATGGCCGTGATATCAGATTCAGCAACGGCCCTTGATCTTCCAACAACTTTGTAAAGTTCATCATGGACCTTTGATTGAACATCAGGATGAAGCACAATTCTTGCTAGAATCCACTCAATCAAAACTGCCACCGTATCAGTCCCTCTGAAAATCATTTCCTACACCCAAAGTGAAACCCAGCAATGTTTAGTCAGTCCAAATGTACAACATAGTACAAGATAGAAATAAAAGCATTAATTGCTTGCTTCTCAGAATAATTTATATGTATGTACATCCACTAACACACATAACAATAATAAGTTACGTGTCTGGGCCAAAAATATTGTAGCAAGATTCATGTGATATATGCATATGCATGTGTGTGTGTGTGTGTGTGTGTTTACTTACCCAAAGGACGGCAATCATATCGGAGTCCGATAATTTATCGCGGTCCTGGAAAGACAACAGCACATCAACGAAATCCGGGGTTTCACTTCTGGCTAGAGCTCTGTGTTCAGCTATAATTCGGCTAACAAACCGGTTCACTTTTGGCACGAGATTAGAGCATCTGAACCGGATTTTTTGAGGATCAAAATCTGTCAGCCAAGGAAGGTGGTCGGTCCAGTTCAGTGTACCCAGTAAATCGTACCCCTCTTCAACTAGAGCTCTCAGTTCTTCAACTTCATTATTAAATGAATCCAATTTATATTCGCGTCCAAAAACTGAACACATCATGTTATTAAGTGAAGCTCTTTTAAGGACCCCACGAACGCTGAAACTACTCTTTTCTTGGTCATTGAACATGGACACCATTTGAGAAGCAATTTGGAGTCTTTGAGACTCGGAAGCTTTGATTTGCTTGGGGCAGAAAAGGTGTGCAGAAGCTATTTTTCTTAGGGTTCGCCAGTAAACACCATAAGGAGCGAACCCAATTGCTCTGTTGAACATTAGGCTATAAGCAGATTCCTTAACTGGACGATCTGCGAACACCGAACTGTTCAGTATTTCTTTAGCGACATCAGGATTGCATGTCACGATAACACGAGTATCACCGAGGCTAAACGCCATGAGTCTCCTGGCTTTCCATGCATCGGCAGCAGCTGCAATCTTGTGATGCGCTAAGGAGGTCATAAGTTTCATGCTGCCTGTAAGAGGCAATCCCCTGGGACCTGGAATTGGATTAGAAATTGTGAAGGAATTATTTTTGAGCTTATATTTGCCCCAAGCTGGACCACCAGGGTATGCCCAGTAAATAAGGGTAATAACTATCCAAGCTAGTCCTATGATCAAAAGTGACCATGCAATATTTTCTTGAGTAAAGGCTCTGCATTTGGAGGCCAAAGCAAAGATCCAGAAGCTATCTATGTCGGTTCTCATGGCGGGCTAGGTTGAATTGGGATTTTGAAGATTGAGGAGAGGCTACAGAAACAGATGGTGAATTTTATGTTGTGCACGCTGACAAGAAAAGAGAGTGGCTTCTGATTTTTGGCCTGAATGGAAACGCTTTCGTTGGTGTCCATATATACACATACAGAGAGTGGTGAGCGCGTAAGGATGATAATTAACATTAACAAAACTACAAAGACATGGTGTTTTTCACCGTTGAAGTGTGGCATCATTTGTAATTTTTACAACTTTCTGTGGCCGCTTTCAAGTGACATTTCATTATTTTTCTCATTTGCCTTCCCCCCCCCCCCCCCTCAAAGATCTGATTTTTCAGTCTCATTCTTTCATGTCAAATTTTCAATCTTTTTGTTTCAAACATTTCTTTTATTTCACATCTCATGATTTTGCAAGGTTAAATTATTATTATTATTATTATTATTAAAGATAATAAAACTGAGATTTACATTGGGATCTCTTGTTATATTTATAAAAGATCATACATAGAAATCATATAAAAAATAAATAAACAAAGAGAAACAAAGTGTTTTCAAAATCATTTTTTCCACTACAAAGTCATTTGAAGGGAAAACTTAGTCGAGAGAAGCATCAAGGATGATTGTCATTGAAGTCATACCACCATAGTGTAATGGCTTTCCTCTCATGTTGGCATGTGTATTGCTGGTGTAAAAAATATTTTCTTGTTTCATTCAATTTATACCATATTTCTTTAAAATCTTCTCATTTTAGATCTTGATTCAATAACTCCTCATATATTTTTTTTCTCTTGGTTTATTTTTGTCTATAATTCTCTAATTACTCTTCAATTTGATTTTGGATTTTATAATTCTTGGCACAATAAAAATAAAATTTGAAAGAAACAACAATATAAGAAAAGAAAAGAACAAAATAACCTGATAGACGTCAAGAGCACCCCAATAAAAAAAAATATGTTTGGTGTGCATGTTCATGTTTAACTATCTTATTTATATATTTTAAAATATTACCATATATTATGTAAAAATGCAACACATTTTATATTAGTCCTTGTCAATATGTATTTTAATTTGGTAAAAAAATATCAGATAAATTTAATCTACTTTATAACTCATTAATTAAACTAATAAACATAAGATATCTTGACAAATATAGAAATGTTTCATCATTTACAGTCCATCTATCTTGTGTTTTTTTTAACATAATTAACTATTAATTTGATATATTTACATGTTCATTTTGAGCTAAGTTAAAGTTCTTCTCTTTATATTATCAATTTACAATATTCATTATTTAAATACTTGAACAATGCTCTACTATAATTACCATCTCAGTCCAAAATGATCTATCATTTCATCAGCATTAAACCATGAATATTCAATATCATATCCTTCGATACAATAATATCGATGAAAAATAACTTACTTTTATAAGAATATTATCTACTAAAAAAATATTTTTTTCAAAACAAAATATATCTAATGATTTCTTCCGACGAGACGTGACTTGGATGCCATCAATCACAGCTGGAGCATACAAAAAAATAAAGAAGCAGCTTTGCAAAACGGCAGAGGGCTGTCCCTTCCATAACAAAAAAACGACAGTGTTGATTTTTTTTCATAGTAAATAAATTTATGAATTTGGTTACCGATTGAAGCCCGGTTTTGCTATACATCTCAAAACCATATTTGAATATAAATAAATAATAATAATATATATATTTTTTTTGATATTTTAAAATTATTTTCATATATCAAAAATAAATAAATAAAAATAATTTAAAAAACCTACTCCTACCACAATATTAATCAATCAGTAGATCAAACAGCTGCGCCGCCACGATTGCATGACGACATGTGGAAAGGGTAACCTCCTTTTCTGCATCGCGTGGATTGCACACTCGATTCCAGCTGGTTCTTGTACTCCCTTGCTGACGTTCGGCGTCAGGAGAACTGCTGAGTGATGTACGATGCATGCCAATCAAAGTGCTGCTACTTTCAATAAATTCTTGTTTATCAATAAACTTAGTTTTTCTACTAAACACTGCTTTTATCGATTGACAGCAGCCATGGCCGAGCAAATTAATTCTCCGCCGGATAATATATATTGAGATTCGATGTCGTAGTCCGAGATGATGAAAATTGCAGGTGTCATTTAAGATGAAAAAAACATGATGGAATACGAAAGCCTTTTTTCTTATTGCTCTTGTTTTTTCTTAGGGTTTTTAACTTCTAATTGGCCCAAGGAAATAATAATCATGTAGAAGAAGAGACCTGGCTTCTACTTTTTTACCTTAAGAAACTAATAGTCATATTAAGCTTTTTTAGATTCACACTCAAAACTTTACTGGGGATTAATATATCTAACTTGTTATAGTAAAATATTTTTGACTTGACGAGCAAAACATCTCTAATTCATTATAATATAATATAAAATCAAATATAGCTGATCTAACTAGTCACCAGTGCTATATATATCTAGATTAAATGCTTGACTCAGCTTAATTATGATAAATCTCATAGCTCACTAAAATCATAAATATCTGAGTTAAATACTAGTGAATTAAAAAACTAGTTATACTTTTAAGTTATAACTATGTTTTTTTATTAATCTTTTAGAAAAACTAAAATATATATTTGAAGTAAAAATATTAACCCATTATTTTTAAATAATAGTTTAATTTTGTTTAAACAATAGTTTGAACGTGATATTGCCACAGAAATAAACAAGTTTTTAATTTAATTACATTGATAAAAATACGTAATTATTATGTTTTAAATAAAGCTATATTAACAAGAATTTTCTATAAAATTATACTTTTTAATTTTTTTCATTGATGATAAATAATTTAAATTTTATTTATTTTTTGTTTATATATTAACATGGTAGTTTTGTATAAAAAGTTAATATAAATAAATTTGTTTGGAAATCATTTTACTTGTATATCAAATACAAAAAACTTGAAAAATAATTTTAAGTATCCGTACATTAAAATATTTAAAAATATTAATCTAAAATAAAAAATAAAAATAAACCGTTGAAAATAATTTTAAAACTTAGAGATTCAAGAAGCCGTACCCATCTCTTGGCCGGGAAGGGTATAAAGGGATATATGTTAATCAGACAGCGCACATGGGAGGATGTCCCATGCTCAGGGTAGCGTGGAAAATAAGCTGTTTAAGCGGAGCCGAACTGTTACTTGTGGGACCCACTCTGTCTCAGTTCTTGTTGTTATGTGATTCAACAGTTTGTGCTCTGATCTTGCACGATGAACAATCCCTGGCCGTTGATCTTGTTGCTTCACTCAGCAACCTAGCTTCTCTGGTCTGAAAGACCCAAGACCAAATTGAGGTTTGTTCGAGTATTGTTTGTTTATTATGGTTTCATTCCATTTGGTCATCCTTTACGAACACGAATATGTGCTCGAATTAACTAGATCTTGGCATGAAGATATCGAGGGCTTGCAAGCTATTAATATTTTGAAAAAATTAACCAAACAAGAAGGGGGGGAAATTACCCCCAGGAATCTAGTCATTTCATTACCAAAACCACCGAAAGACTCGATTTGCTGACCACTGCGAGAAGACTACCCAAAGAAAAAGAATTGCATGCAGAAAATTAAGGACTAGATAATGTCTTTTCATAAGACTAAACAAGGTCCATGACAGGATGTAGACAGGATTGCACCGGCTTAATTTGACCCCCTTGCTCATCGAAAAAGACCTGAAACTGCATGAAAGTTGCAAAAATAAGAAGAAAAATAAATGTTGACGATATAAGAATCGATTCTCGTAACTATGATTTGGTTTTTATGAGCAAACCCGTGTGATCAATTTTATCCCGAACACATATAGTTAAAAATTTTGCCATCATTTCAATGCTTTGCCCCGAACTAATTAATGGATCACCCAACTACCTGTATATGAATCAGCGACCACAGAGTTGGGCAAGATCATGCGTATATTAATTAGACCACACCAGCTAAATAATTTTCATTATAGTTAATGATGATGTTTTAATATTTAGGTGTTCCAGTTGCGTGGTTAATCACACATTTAGGTTAATATTCTCTTATTTAAAGTTTATAAATACATGATTGATGGTAGAAGTCCTAATACCAACAAAATAATTTATTTTAATGGGGTTTTGTGACCAGGGATGATAAAATCAGTAACTCTAAATTAAAAATTGGAATAAATAAATAAATAAGTTTTAAATTCTAAAATCAAAAATATTTGTTCATGTTTTGATAAGATAAATGTTTGGGAATTGAAATATAAATGCTTAAAAAAAGAAATTATGAATCTTTATTTGGATGATTCATATGTATTTATAATCTTTAAATTTTATTGTGTTTGATGATGTGGAGGAACTAAAGAGTCAATTCTTTCTAATAACATTAATAAAAAAATAAAATTTCTCACGTATCTTTAATGAAACATAAATAAATTTCACATATCATTAATAAAATGCAAACATGCCATGCCATTAATAGTTCTTATTAAAAAATTTAAAGATAAATAAACCTAGCCTTATAATCCTAACACAGGTTTATAATGATTGTCGAATCAATAGGACTTCGTATGTAGCTAAGCTCAAGGGAAGAGGGTCTCGCAACTCATTTTCTCTTAGATTTAGCATATAATTGATATCAATTGTGTTAAATTTGGTAACTTACTAGATTTTTATTTGTTTAGATTCAACATGTAACAAAATTCAAGTTTATTGAATATGATAACTCGTCAAAATCATTTGTTGATAAGTTAACATCTTGTTGTTGAGTCTTCTTAGACAATATTAAAGTGTTTTTTTTTCAAACCCTAAAAAATACTGACTCATAAATTAATATCCTGGCTGAGTTGTTCACAAATACACGCATGCTTCCTTGAAGTTAAAATAATCAGATTTCTATTACTTAAAACAGCAAAACTCTCCTTGAGGCTTGGATATTTTGAATATCTATGCTGTATAAATATTACTTAAAGCACGTATAAAGGTGGCGCTTATATATAATGGAAATGAATATGTTTAAATCCTTATCTGGCTACAACAAGGACATTTGAATAATATAAACTGAAGACCATAAGAAAATCTAATATACCTGCTATTGTTTGTAGCGTCCTGGTGAATTCTAACGAGCTTTCAAGGAAGTTTCGCATGGGGCCATTAAACTCTTATCTACACCAACAACAAGCATATTATATGTTTGATCAGCAAATGTGGCACGATACGAATCTTTCAGAGATGCTCTGGTCTGATATGGGTATTGAAGAAATGTTGTACAGTAAGAGACAAGTTGCCGATGATGCTTTAATAAATGATCCGCCCATTAATTAAACATGTTAACTAAAGATATACTTATGTAGAATGATCAGTAACATTGGTAGTGATCGAAGAATATTCACATGAGAGAGAGAACCGATTCCAAAGCAAGACATAAAAATGTCTCAATTTAAAATTCCAACTGGACAAATATAAAACAAATATAGTCATAGAATGAAATTTCCTGCCTGCTAAGGGATGGGAGAATCGTGAACTGGTTACTGCGTTTTGCGTTTGAATAGAAAATTCAGTGTGGCGCGCAAACTCTTATTTAATCGGTCTTTTGTGTGTGGCGTCATTATTCATCACAATTCCAACCAATTCTATCTTCCGTTGTTTTTTTGTTGAAGAGTCCTTTAATTAAATCAGAGGTGAAAGCACTAACTGCAGATAGGAATGCTGAAGAGTTAAAGAGTCATATATACTTTCACCTTTGAATTGTACGTACAGTAGCATATCAAAGTCGATATTCCTGGGAAGAACTTAAAATACTGAAGTCACCCTTTGCAAACTTGGTTTGGATAGTAAGTCGGTTTACCATTCATTTTATTTTGGATATGGTTTCAAAATCTACAGCTATTGGTAAGAACACTGGATCTTTGACCGCTTTTCCTATAATTAAATTAATTTCAGCGTAATTGTATTGACAATTGCTTCACTTCATTGTATGTTCCTAATTAGTAGTTTAAGAATCTAAGCCGAATGGTTCTTCGACACGTTGCTGACCATTACACCTATGAACAAATGAGCTGAGAGCAGTAAAAATTCTAGTCCATGCACGTTATTGGACTCTTTCAAAATCTCAGTCAAGTGTTGGAATAGCAACTTGACTCCAAACAGGCTGCATAAGCACCACCTAATTAATTTTACCCAAGTTTATACATGTCCCATGTCGTCCAACCAAAATTTTCAATCTGGTATTGAGAATCTCTTTTCATTCAAAAAAAGGAAGTCAAGCATGAGATCATGTTTGGATTTGATTTCGACGTGAATTTGATTTAGAGGTCATTGCTTCTTCACGGGTTGATATAAAATAGGTGGAGGGAAAGAAGGTGCTACAATTTTTGTTATGTTAGAATTAGTCACGCCAAAAGCTAGACTCACAACAAGTTAAAAACCCTAAAAATATTAAGAGCATCTAAATTTGCTAATTGCAATCAAATATCCACTACAGAAATTTTTGGAATTGATTTGGTCAATCTAACCTGGTTGTTTTGGGATAAACAATGTGATTGTTCGGTGGGATAGTCAAGGCCAAACCCACTAAGCTTAAAAAACTCAGGCGATGTTTGGATTCGATGCCATAATACAAGCCCAAAATTCCTTTACTAGCTAGCATAGGTGGGGTGGGGATGTCGAGCCAAAAGATGCTTGCCTTTTGTTATTTTCTTTTTCAAATTTTGAATCTTTGAACACATTTTTTTTCTTCACCTTTGAATCCGTGGACCTTTGATAGCTCTTTTCCAGCTGGGCTCTTTAGGCATGCCCAAAATGGGTGATGATCACATAATTCCATTGCCACTTCTGCTTTTGACTGAAAAAAGTTGAAGAGGAGGCATGAGAGGTAAATTTGGGTCCTACATGTAGATTTGCTTTGCAATATAGTTGAAAAATATAGACTCTATGAAAAATAATTAACCTATGATTTTTCCATGAATTTTTTTTTTATAGATTCCCACGTTTGTTATGCATGGAAATTTATGGTGTTTCTGAATTAAAATGTCAATTTATTACCCTATCACATAAAAAGAAAATATAATTGGAACTGAAACTGTGAAGTTATTCAACTCGTATTAAGGTTAATTCCAGGAATGAAACTATTCATCTTGAGGTGTAAAAGCAAATCAGCACGTCAATCGAAACGTTAGCGTTTCCAAAATGAAATAGCAGGAAAATTAACTCTACCAGATCTAGGAAAACCTTGAGGTGCCTGAAGTGTGTGTGTGTGTATTCAAGACATGCCAAAGTAAATCCGCAAGCCAAAATTTCAAATCTTTAATCTCTTATATATACTTCATGCCCTGTAATTTGTTCCGTGCAATTGTTCTGTCATAAAGTGGGCTAAATTAGGCAGCGTCGATGCAAAATTCTTTTCGATTTGCTGATTTGCACATGCGCAGCAATCGTTAGAGTCAATTATCATGCCTCAAATCAAGCTTAGATTTTAACCTTAGATTTCATGGCAAACCAAGAATTGTTTTTGTAAACAGCACAAGGCACTCAAGTATAAACGTACAATGAACACAATCGCCAATAACTTCTGTGCTAGTGTAGAGAAATTAAAATGGAGAGAATCTCGAAGGAGAATCCTACTTTCTTGTCACTTTCAGCAGTGTCAGGGGTATTTAACCGATGTGCAACCACCTGTAGATAAACAATATCAACATAATCTTTGAGCTCAAATTCTTTTTCTTCCTCTCAAGATTTGATTCGGGATGGGAATAGATAATATCTTAGAGAGCATCTGAATAATAAATCAATATATAATATCATTTGTACCTTTCGCAACTTGCGTCCACCAGGCACGGTATATATCTCTGGTTTCTTTCCATAATTTCCCTCCTCCTATAATGTTTCCTTTTTGGATATCCATATCTACTGAAAACTGCTGGTGTCAAACAAATCCTTTTTGGGTCTAGATCAGCAGCATCGTAAATGTTCCCCAGAGAGTATCTGCCCTTCCAAATTAAAAATAATAAAATAAAAATAAAAAACAAGCAAAGAAAGATCATGTTTGGGCAAATAGCCCTCCTACTCTAACAGCCTTTTTCTATTCATGTGAATATAATCATTAATTTGGTGACATAGGACCGAATTCTAAGTACACTAACTTATGTTAAGGTTATCATCATGTAAGGGGAAATTAATTATCTAAAATCTGCGTTCACATTAAGGATCAAAATCATTGTTGTTGATGGATTAGAGCCGGTTATGATTGACTTCACAATGATCAGATCTTGCTCCCGGCGCATTCTTTGATCATGTTATGATGTTCTTGCTTTTGTTAATTATAAGCAACATAGAGTACTGGTCATGTTTTGGTAATGTTGTGTGTGTGTGTGTGTGTGTGTGTGTGTGTGTGTGTGTGTGGAAGAAATTAAAAGGATCTCCTTTCTGCAGCATGATTAACTTATCAAGAACAGGTGAATAACACTACCATGTACATTTCCTACAGCAGTACAAAATTCTCCAGCATTAAAATATTAGCTATAAATAATTAAATTTATTTCAACCAAGCGGGAGATTAACAAGACACAATTGTGCTGCTTAAAAAGTCTATAAACAAAACCAGTGGGGTCAACGTTGGGAAGTAATGAATTTGTTTCAGTTCTTCTAATGCAATGTTAGTTTGCTGGAACTCTTCAGTCTCTCGCTGGCAAGTAAACGGCAGAGGCGTCCTTTCTTCTTATATAATAAAATGGAGGAACAAAGGGGAAATATGATGTTTCCACACCCTTTTCACTAAGTTGAATGCTGAGACAAACAAGTGGGGCCCTATTTGACCACAAATTTCCCTTTCAGATTTTGAATCAACTTCTCCTGGATAAAGAGATTTGTTATTTCCAACTTGTGAAATCGTGACCGGACATCAGACAAATAAATCGACAAGAGTCCTTGGAATATTTCTGGTCAGTAAAGCTTTTTTATATATTTTTCTTTTTAAAAATAAAAATAAAAACACTAGTGGATACACAGGAGATTATTAAATTAAGTACTTAGATTATAAAAGGCACCCCATCAAATCAAACACACGCTATTTCATTTTGCCAAAGTCTCCCTCACTAATTGTTTTTGGAGGATTACTTTATTCGGTCACTGAGTAGCTTTGATTAGGTTACCAAACTCTAACCTTCAAAATTAAATTTTAGGACAAAGAAAAGAAAAGAAGAAAGAAAAAACGAAAGCTGATTCAGTTGCCTACTTGATCCCGGTTGGGACCATTGGTTCTTGTTTTTGTCAAGACACAAGTGTCTTCTAATTATCATTAATGTTTTTCTAAACAAACAAAACAGTCTTAGTTCTCAGGGTAGGAAATCACTTGACAGTTGACGCACAAGTTATTATTTCTCTTTCTTTCTACCATCCCTCAAAGGGCATCTGCACATAAATTTTCTGCATACCATCAACTTGTAAATAAAATAAATTGGCAGTACAGATGGAAGTACAAAACGCATGTATATTGTTCTTATTTTCATACGTACATATGCCGATGATCCATGCAATACAAGTCTCCAGATTCTGGGGGACTTTGCGATGTAATGTTACGATTAACACATTCTTTGATATAATCACACACTCTTGTCTTTGCATTCACTCATATTCTAGAAGTTGAATGCTTTTTTTGTTGCAAAAATCAAATATAATAAAGATAATATGCATTGATAAAAACATGTAAAATCTCAAGATAATTATTAATATAGTATAATAATAACATAATATTGCAGCAATAGCATTCCCTTTATCTTATTTTTGAGGGTCACTAACCAAACTATGTGCATTGTGTTTTTTTCCTCACCCAAGGTCAATGTTGTTATATTGAGTTATTATTTTTCTATTAACTAAAATAAACTGTAATTTATATTACTGTTTTGATCTTGATTAATTCGGTGGCTGAGATTTGGTCGGATGTCAGCTTCACTTCTTGAGGTGACACTAAATTGAAATCCTTCATCTCTCGAAGACTATTAAAGCAACGAGAACATTTGCCCGTTTAAGACCCTCTGTTGGGCAAGGACCGATGTTGAGCGTAAATTCTTGGGTCCAGTAGACTATTAAATCATTAAATCGAGGGCCTAAGCCCCAATCAGCCCAAATGATCTGCTATTCACCAACGAGTCAGATTGGGAGACTAGAGAGCCCATCGTCAGATATTTCGCGAGCTGCTCGGCCTTTAAGCCATTGACACTCAAGATGTGTGGGTGACATGGGTGTATTATTCCATTTTTATTTTTAATTTTTTTTAATATTGTGATGTAAAAAATAGATTTTAAAAAATAAAAAATTATTATCATGAGTTTTTAAATAAAAAATAATCACAATCACAGTATATGAATACAGTAACCCTAGATTTTGAATCAAGAGACAACAACGAGAATTAAGTTTAATATCCAAGGCTTTTGCTCCATTCACTCAAACCGAGCTCGAACTTCTTGATTTATCGCATTTAAGCTGGCATGATTTTCGATTCTATTTTAATATGTTATTTTTCACTTGTCTAAATTATTTAAATAATATCAACATTAAAATAATTGCCATCAATTTTAATGAACAGAAGAGTGGCAAGTCCTTCTGAATTTCTACCCCCTAAATTCTTCTGTAGATGGTTTTATTTTTCTCGTGATGAGTTATTTTAAGTCACTGATTTATCGAAAGTCTCATGCAATAGGGATTTAATGAATGCCGTCAGCTTTATGTTCTTAAGGTTTCAATGGGATCCGAGTAGTTGAGTCTGGTTTTCGGAACAAGGAGCTCTCTTTGGTCTGATAGCTGTGCCAGCTCTATGTTTTAATAAACTTGGACAATTTTATTATTGTAAATAAAAAAAAAAAGAATTGATACTAAATAAAGTAAGTAATGATTTACAATAAATAAAGTTGTCTATGTCATGCTCTAGAGAAAAACAAAGAAAAACATGTCGAAGACTCATTATTGTTACTATGAACGCTAGTTCATTGCCAAAAAAACCTTATCAACACAGTTTCAAGGTCATTGCAAATAGCTAAACTATGACACCGAAAGAGATTGTATGCGCAATTAGAGAAAAAATATGAAAAACAAATAAATAAATATCGTGAAATAATTTTTTTTGTTAATATTTAATCAATTAAAAAATAAAATAAAATTTCTTCAAATAAAAATTAAAAAAAATTAACAAGGAACTATAAATAAAAAGGCCTGAGATAACCTAAATTATTTTAAAAATTTATGAGAGATCATATAGAAAACAAATAATAACAAAGATCAATATCCAATTAAATAAGTTTTTAATATTGAAACAACAAAAAGGAGCTTAAAAAAACAAGCAAACCTAGAGGAATCTTCTAAATTTGGGTCAATCTCTCAAACCCAAAATCCATGAAATCCTAGACCAGAATTTAATCAAGAAGCTCAAATCATAGTTAATTTGAATGTTGAATGATGAAATGAAAAATATATATTAATTGAAATAACTTGTTAAAGTAAAAAAAAATCAATAAAAAGAATGAGAATCAAATATAATAAAGATAAAAAGCTGGAAGAGGATTAAAAATCAAATATGAAAGATGAAATGCCAAAGATTGGTGATGTTTATCGAATATAAAAATAATAACATGAAATAATAATATTTTCTCTCCATTTCAGGCTATTATTTATCAAATATAAGAATCACTATTTAACGGAACCAGAGCTTAAAGGTGCCTTAAATGAGATGTTAAAATGAATATTAAACAAGAAGCAGAAATGCCAAAGATTTATTCTCCATGCACACGGGCCAATGCCTGGTTCAACAGTTGCAACTGTAATGGCAGTTGCCACTCTGGCGAAGCCATTATACAGAGATTGGTGGTGTTTTTTCAGTGATACTATAAGAAAGAGTTTAGGAGTAGAGTTAAGTGCACTGTAGAAATTAATGTGGAAGCCTTAACTCTCATCACCCTCACACATATTGCTTCACAAAGTCCAAAGGCTCTTCTTTCTCTCTTCTCACGTGTCTCTCTTCTTCCTCAGCTCGTACATTTGCTCTCAAGTGATGCCTCTTTTTATAGCCAAAGATAAGACCTCCTTATTTTGTCAACAATTTGATCACCTAACACGTGTCAATCTTGTGACTTTCGGTTCTCGCACTTTCCTTGTTAATGAATGATATCGTCCATTAGTGGCAACAAATCTAACAAATCAAGACATGGCAACTTGTTCATGAAAATATTTCTAACCCCTCCACCTTATTTCCCCATCTGATTCCCTCGCTTTTTATATTATCAGGTTTTTTAAGAGGTTTTCTTTCTATGCATAAACACTCCACAGTGGTAGCTAGTCGCTTATAATCTTGCATTGACATTTCATTGCGGATCTGAGTTGTATTCTTTCTGCTCACTATATATCAACGGCATGGCAGAAACTGTGTCTTGGTGGCTTTGGTCTCCACCGGATTCTAGCAAAATTTGTTTCGAAGGTCTTGAAATTGCTGTGGCTGCATGCTATTCTCTTTGCAAACTATCGATTATTGGAAATGTCGGAGTTAAAAAGGATGCTCGTTTACCTGCCTTTACTCATTGAAATCTGACATCTACCTGCAAACTAGAGAATATTTTTTCTATTATTATGGCTTATGTAAGCTCGAGAAATGCTAACCAGGTTCCTCGGAAGTATGGGAGGGAGGAATCCCAATAGCAAGAATTATTGTTTTCATTGTTTACAAGCTGCAAATAATTTACGACAAGTAGGCTGGGGCTAAAGTCATCATTGCTGTGCTGGCTGTTCACTGCATATGAAGTAATTTAGTGCTGCCTACTAAATTTTGTTCCGTTTCCTCTGATTTCCATCATCCCCTGCTCTCCAAGCATTCTTCGTCCCCGCTGCTGTGTTTATGCCAATTGGTGCTGATCTATTGTTGTATTGCTGTATTCTAGTGTATTGTCAGGATTCAGTTGTTATTTATGATTTGCGTCCTAGTCTTTGCCGGGAGTGCCGTCTTAACTCTTACGTACACTTTGATGTTTTAAAATTGTTTTGAGTCGCAGGAAGATGTTAAAAATAATATTTAAAAATAAAATAAAAAATATCATATATATTTATAAAATAAAATCGTCATATTGTACGGGCTACTTTAAGGCTGCATCTTGTTTTAAGGCTGCGTGGTGGGCATAATATGATGATCGAGCCATCCTTGAAGGCCGTGGCCTAAAGTCTAAACAGGACAAATTGATTTGCCGCAGGTGAGCATTTATTTTCACTGACGAGTTTAAGATACAGCTGTTTGAAAATAGAAGTTGATGCCATTGATTTGGTTAATTAGTTCTCAAATTAAGGTTTCAAATTCAATCGGTTGCCTTCATGTTCCTGGTACTGGCTATAGAGGGAAATGGTTTTTTTATAGTTAAACTTTTCAAATTCAATTAATTGATTTATCAAAGGCTCATGCCAGCTTTCAATTTATAGGGAAATAATATTTTTTATTTTTTAAAATTAAATTTTCACATAAGCAATTCAACCCATCAAAACAATTCAAAATTATTAAAAAAAATCCTAAAAAAAATTAAAAGCAAAAATAAATAAATTCAAAACTGGAGGTCCAAGTTGTAATGCAAACAAGACTCTGTCTGCCTGCTACAGACTATTATTATTAGGCCAGTGATCCAAAAATTACCTAACTGGGCCTGCACTACATATCACTTCCTGGGCTCCCGTTTTATACCCATGCTTGACCGCTGGATGGCGGTTCTCCTCCCTTTCAAGATTTATTATCGTCTTATCCTAAAAAGAAAAAATAATTCCTAAGTAACAATTTTATCTGATCATCTAACCAACCGGGTAAGGTAATTTGAACTCCTTTTGCGTTTCTTCTTAATTACTGCAAAATTAGGGTTCTTCCCTTTTTCTCTCAACAATGGCTGCTATTGGAATTAAATCAAAGAGAATGGAATTCGATAAGATTAGTTTTGTATCGTTATTTGCAATCTTAAAATTCTCTACATTCCTAGTTCTTTTCATGTTTATATCTTAATGGCCTCTGTCATTGCCTCCTGGCTCTCACTTGATTCATAACCGCGGCTTTCATCTTTCCCTTTCTATCTATTCTGCAATTCTTTCTTCCTTCATTTTTTTAGTTATTGCAAGCATTCGAGCACAGAAGATTGGACCAAGGCCCGGGCGATTACATTGCAAAAATGGTAATGGTAGTTGTTTTTTTTGGATACTTAATATTATTTTATTAGATAATTTATTAATAACTAAATATATAAAAAAGAAGAAGAAGGATTGATGTAGTATTTGTCTACTAACTGCCTTTATATATATAGGCAACACTAGCTGATTCTTTCCTTGCAGACCTTGGTGAGTTATCCGACAATGATGGTGGTATTGTTGTAAGTACCATTTGTATATCTTTTTTTCTTTCCTTTTTTTGTTAGAGAATTAAACTTCTAGTTAGGTTCTTGTTAATTTTGTTGGATACATTTTGTAGGAGGAAGATGATGTTGAGGCAGGAAACATGGAAGAAGATGTCGATGCAGACTTGGCAGACATTGAAGCTCTTAATTTTGATGATTTGAACAGTGCCAAAACTGCAGAAAACGCAACGATATAACGATATAATGCAGGTAATTATTCTATCCATTTATATTTACTTTTACTGCTGCCTCCCTGCATACATTTTGCTTTGGCTAAATGACATAAACTTCTGGTCTGTTCATTCTATGCATGGTTTTATTGGCTCATGATGTTTCTACCTTTCCTTTTATTAGTTATTGGAGGCATGTGTACAAGAAATAAAATTCATGCTGGTGCTCTTTTTTTTCAAGTTTTTTTTATCAATCACTTGTTCTTCTAAGGCTGCATTTGTGATTTGACTTAATTTGATGCTGTGTTTAGTAAACCTGATGTTCAGTTATTATGTTGTTTAAATGGAAGAAAGTGGAAGATGCACTCGAGAAGGGCTCAGGTGTCCAAGACCATGGATTAGTATTGGAAGATGATCCTGAATATCAGCTAATAGTGAACTGCAATGCATTATCAGTTGACATCGAGAATGAAATTATTATCATCCACAGTTTTATTCGTGACAAGTACCGACTGAAATTTCCAGAGCTTGAATCACTAGTTCATCACCCAATTGATTATGCTCGTGTTGTGCAAAAGATTGGAAATGAGATGGATTTGACCCTAGTTGATATGGAAGGGCTTTTACCTGCAGCTATCAGAATGGTGATTTCTGTGACTGCATCCACAACAAGTGGCAAGCCATTCTGATAGCTGCAGGTAAAAGACTATCGAAGCATGTGATCGAGCTCTTGCTCTTGATTCAGCAAAGAAAAAGGTCCTTGATTTTGTAGAAACTAGAATGGGTTACATTGCCCCAAATCTTTCTGCTATTGTTGGTAGTGCTGTGGCCGCAAAACTTATGGGAACTGCCGGTGGCCTCACAGCCTTGGCCAAGATGCCTGCCTGCAATGTTCAGCTTCTTGGTGCCAAGAAGAAGAACCTTGCAGGGTTTTCTACTGCAACATCCCAATTTCGTGTAGGTTATATAGAGCAAACAGAGGTGTTTCAGTCCACGCCACCTTCTCTTAGAATGCGGGCTGGCCGACTCTTGGCTGCAAAATCAACACTTGCTGCACGAGTAGATTCTACCAGAGGAGATCCATCAGGAAACACTGGAAGGGGCCTAAGGGAAGAAATTCGCAAGAAAATAGAGAAGTGACAAGAGCCTCCTCCTGCAAAGCAACCTAAACCGCTTCCAGTTCCTGATTCTGAGCCTAAAAAAAAGAGAGGTGGGCGGCGTCTAAGGAAGATGAAGGAAAGGTAGTGCAGGTTTTCATTGTTATATGTTTGTTAGGTGAAATTTCCTTTGAATTCTGGGTAACCTCGTAATGCACGATTTTCCAGATATGCAATAACAGACATGAGGAAGCTTGCCAATAGGATGCAATTTGGGGCACCTGAAGAGAGTTCTTTGGGTATATTCATCTCTTTAGCTTGTTGTGATTCTGAAATAGTTGCGAATATTAGAGAGCTTTCCTTTTTCTGTCCATTGTCATAGATCTAAGATGTATATTTTAATTTCATTCTTATGCTTTGCAAATTCTCCTTGACATTAAGGTGATGGACTTGGGGAAGGCTATGGTATGCTTGGTCAGGCTGGGAATGGTAAGCTGCGTGTTTCAATTGGTCAGAGCAAACTTGCAGCGAAAGGAGAAGCGTTATGGAAGCAGCGGTGGTGCTACTTCTGGCCTCACCTCAAGTCTGGCATTTACACCTGTCCAGGTTTGTCGTAATCTGTTGTCTCTTTGTTTATGAACGGCTTCTGTTAATGCTAATTTGAATATCAACTTCCAAGTTGGTGTGCTGGTACTGATGACAAAGATTTACTAATGGAGGCAAAGTATCAAATTGTATCCTCAAACATACCATGAACACAAAAGTTAACCTTCAGACCTTGTATAATAGTTTCTGGGTTTTAAGTTCTTGGAATATCTTGTCTAATATAAGATTTTATAAGTCGACATGGAATTTTATCCCTCAAGAATTTATAGTTTATATATGAGGTTGAACTTTTTAAAATAACCAAGCAATATTTGGCTTCGACTTGATCATAGAAATCCGTTCTTTCATGTTGATCCTGTGTAACACTTGTGGCCAGATGTGCCTTTGAAATCTATTGCTGCTTCATGGAGCAGTAGGTGATGATGCTGAACATCACTCCTTAGATTGGATATTGTATGGTATCCACTTGTCATCTCACCAAGAATAAGAAGTCGTTTGTATTTACTTTTTTCTGGGATTAGGTTCTAGTGTTCATAGGAAAAAAGGTTGAGTCTACCTGTATCAGTGAAAAATTGTGTGAATTTCACATCCTCGGGTACCATAACATCACACAAAAATATGTTTCGTTTTGCATTCAATGTTTAGTGTTGCTCATACTCTTATTCATTTAAAATCTGCCAGGAAAATGTTTTTCCTATGCCTTTTGAACTTTCAAGTTATGCTTTACTAGAAGTCAATCAATCTGAAAAGAGGCTTTACATAACAAATCTGAGCTCATAAAATAATGGATAAGTTGCTTGTTATTTTGTTGTGTTTTCAATTTTTGGTCCCTGTATCCTTCTACTTGGTGCTCACTGCAATGCTCATCCTGTTTTGACAGGGGATTGAGCTCTCAAATCCGCAAGCTCATGCACACCAACTTGGCAGTGGAACACAAAGCACGTACTTTTCTGAGAATGGAACATTTTCAAAGATCAAGAGGACCTGATGATGTAAAATCTTATTTTATGGATTATGGGTTTTTGACTACCCGTAGTTATGTTTATAAACACGAGGAGGGGTGGTCGTGAATCTCAAAATCAATTAGCTGGATATGAGACTTGAAGTGTTTTTGAATATTTTATTTCATCATTATAAAATAGGATTTACAGTAATGATTACAACTTTAGGTATCACAAGCCTTGGGGGTAAAAAATAATTTCCAGGCATTGAAAAAGAGAAAAAATGACATAATAGCCTTGTTTTGATAAATGTGTCATAATATGAATTAGAGTTAAACCAACATGGGGTTTGTGTAGTGTAGTTTAGAATACATGACTGGAATAACTAGATAAAAAGAATTATATTTTAAAAAAAAATATATTTTTTAATTTTTTAAATATGTGATTTAAGTAATTAAACTTAACAATTTAAAAATTAAGGATTAAAATTACTGTCACTAATGTTATTAATAAGCAATATCATCATCATCATTATTATCAAATAATTAATTATTGCTAGCATTATTATTATTAGTAGTAGTAGTAGTAGTTTCACAACTTTTATCACTATTAATATTATTATTGTTACTGTTACTATTGTTATTATCACTACTACTGTTAATATTGTTTTTATTATCATCGCTATTATTCTTATTCTCATTGGTGATATTTGGCATTGTGTTCCAACTAATTTTTGAAAATTCTTTGACTTTTTTTAGCTTTATATTATTTCTTGATGTGCTAATGTTAAAAATAAATTTTTAAAAATAATAATTATTTTGATATGTTTCCAAGCTAAAAAAATTTAAAAAACATCCACAATATTTTAAAACACAGTTCTCCATCATATTATTATTTTTATTGTTATTGTTATCAATAAAATTATTAATATCACCACTATTGTTATCATTATAATGAATTATCATCGCTACTTTTATCATCAATACTATAAGAATCGAAAACTATAAAAATCGATTAAAGGGCTAAAAATTAAAAAAAAAAAAGATTAAATTGAAATCATTTTTACCATTGAAAAAATAAAAATTATAAACTTTATTTGAAGGATAAAATTTAAAGTTATAAAAACTTTGACAAAAAAGCAAGGGTATAATTTGGCTACAAATAAAAAAAAATATTATATATACAAAATAAAATCAAAGATTAAGTTGAAAACAAATAAGATTAATAAAAGAAAAAAATAACAAAAATCAAAACTAGAATTAAAATACCAATAATAATGAGGAAAATAATATATTTATCATGGTAGAAGGGAGGAATGAAAGGGGAAAGAATGTCACCAACAAAAAATTGGCTACATTTATATGACATGTGTCACTTTTATAAAATTCAAGTATTATTTATTAATTACTATAAAATGTATATAAATCCCAAGTTATATTTGGTTCAAGTTTTAAATTGAATTTAATAATATCTGTGCTATATCCATTACCTATCAAGTAAATAACTATTTTAAAAATATCTTCGAGTATATTTAAATTAATATATTAGGAACTTGATGGGTATAGATGAGTCACACACCAATTCATTTAAGTATTTGGTATTGTGGTATATTGTATGGAGAATGAATATTTGTGCTATTAAAGATTTTGATTTGTTGTTGACATAAGTTAGCATTATGAATACTTGATAATATTTATAGGTGCTGGCATTTCTCAAAAAAGATAATTAATGGTAATTAATATGATCTTGTTAGTACCTTAAAATGACTCATTAATGATAAATCACCTCCTGGTTCCTCCACCTCATCTTATAAATTTCTTGGATATTTGTTTAACTACGCATGTCCTATCATCACGCCTAGTTAGTTCCAGCTTATTGCCGTCTCTCTAATCTCACTTGTTTAAGCAATTGTATTTGCTTGAACATGGCTACTCTAAGCCATTTTTTATTTGACCCTTTTATTTTTGACAGCCTTCACTTAGGTTGTCACTTTCCTTTTCATTATGTCTCACTGGCTGCTTCTTCTTCGATTTATTTATCTCTTTTAAAAGGAATTATCTACGCCTGGTGTGTAATTCAGGTTTTTTTAAAGTGTTTTTCTAATGTATTAAAATAATATATTTTTATTAATAAAAAATAAAAATAAAAATAAAAATAAATTTATTTTTAAAACAAAATACCAAATTATAACAACACCATCACTTAGGCAAGGTTTCATCCATTTGCACTTGACCTGTTTTGAGCTTCTATGCGAAGGATTGAGTGAATCTATCATCTAGCACTTTTATTTTATTTATTTATTCATCTTCTTTACTTAAAGCACATGTTTTAATCCTTTAAATGTCCCATTAGACCGAACTAGAAACATGTTAGAAACAGGTTGAAGGAAAACGAAAACATGGTAAAGACATATCTCATTCTTTTATCATATTACTCATGTAAAAAAAAAAGGAAGTTTTTACCCAGCGTGATTCGCAATACTTTCTGATTTACTAAGTATCTCTGATTTCAAGCCCTATAGTTTTCATTACTTTCGTTTTTACCCAGCGTGATTCCCAATATTTCCTTGGTGATGTGAACTTCAAGTTCAGATCCATGTGGTCATACATGCACAATGAAATTTCTCTGCAAACATCGCACTAGTGGGGGGAGTGGGGGGTTGGAAGGGAAGGGAAATACTGAATTCAATATAAGATAGAACAACAGCAACTCCTTTAAAGATTGGAGAGAACATTTCTCTGTATTGTGGTAGTAATGCGGCATTTCTCCCGTCTCTCCCCACCTGCAAGCAGCTCTTCTATGCACACTAGCTTACTACTTACACGGCTGCCTTTGTTTTTTCCATTTGTTATGGACTCATCATTTTCCTGGCTCAAAGCAGTAGGGACTCTAATTCTGGGGCTTATTCGGAGAGGGAAGATCATCGTGACAGCTTTTCTAGTTGCATCAAGAGGACAATTTAAATTTCTATTTTCAAAACATAACCCAAATTCGTCAGGTCAATCGATGCATTTCTCTGAAGTGTTCCTCTCCGACGGTCTCTAGAAATATTACATCACAAGATGTGGAGCTCATCAATACAGAGATTATTGATACATATGTTTCATGCTTCATCCAGTTCACTCTTCAATCAAGCCCAGAAATCCCACCACTGATATCCACTGCTTGATTGATCGAAGAGGCCATCAGAGTCTAAACTCCCCCAATCTTCTTGTGATGCCAATGATCCATCAGCCGGTTCCACCATACTCATTAGGTTCCGTTCTTCTAACTCAAAATACTCTGCCTTTATGCTGCTATCTTCATCTGAAAGGACTCCTAATCCATGCTCTGCTTGTTCAATCGACAATCTAGGCTCCATTTCTGATTCTCCTTTAGTTGTGTTTCCATTCTCTGATTCGCCCTCGCTTCTGTTCACAGCAGCTCCTTGGCCAGAAAACTCTCCTTCCTCTCCCGGTTTCTTCATTGGATCATTAAGCTTCTGCAACTGTCAGAGTTTGGAAAACCCTTCGTTAGTACTTTGTACGCAAATGTTTCTTTTCTTCCCGTCTACTACCAGTAGAGCACAAAAAACTTAAGATGAATATGATGTATATCAAGTACCTGTATCGCCAACGCTTGCTTCTCTTTCTTCATTGTCTCAAACTGGGAAGCCAAGCTATTGTAATTAGCTCGCAGTATGCTGTAGTCTCTTTCGAGTTGCTTAGACTTCCATCTAGCTCTCTTATTCTGAAACCATATCGCTACCTGTCGTGGTTGCAATCCAAGCTCTCTTGCCAACTGCATCTTCTTTCGAGGCTCGAGCCTTGTTTCCGATTCGAACATAGTTTCCAATGATTTAATCTGCTCATCGCTAAACCTCCTTTTGTTCTTGTTCTTCTTCTTCCTGGAGGTGGTGGCGCTGTTCAAGCAGCTAAAAGGCTCTGTTGCTGAAGGAGAATATTCTCCTCCACTGAACATCTTGTTGGGATCTTCGCCTGCCTTCGGGAACTTCTATGTCTTTAATAATTCAACTATAGAATATGTTGGCAAAAGAGAAAGTTTTTGAAGTGTGAAAGTATTTGTGAGCAATAGGTGAGTGTCTTGGGTGTTTGCATCTATTTATCAGCTAAGATTTTGAATGTGCAAGTCTTGGTTCCGGGTCTAACTGGATTGGCCTAATTGCTGCTTTCCTTCTTCAGTTTGCGGGGGGGCTTTATACCCGGGCTGATAACGTACGTGCTGTGCTTTCCTATAATTCCTTGGGAACACTATACATAATTTCTACCTTTTTATACTTTTATTTGATTATCAATTTCTTTCTTGGACTGATTGCATCGATATGGGGCTCTAGCTTATGTGACTTATTCAAGCCGGGTTGTTTATTTTTATCCATGACTTTATCGTTTTTATATATGGTGACACAAACCTCTCCCATGAGTTACGGTAAAATATTTTGATTTCAATTTCTTAATTTTGATTAGAAAAGCTCACAAATCTAATTACTGGAAGGTTTTTCTCATAAACAGCGTGGGAACCTTTTCTTTTCTGAACCAAAGATGTCTTCAACAAGATGCGTCGATTCTAAATCATTTTGGATTACTTTATGTGTTCTCTTCCCTCCAAGGCTCTCTGTGTGGAGAAATTCAACTGAAACCTAACTCGTCAAGGTATAGAAGCTCATTTGGAATCTAATTGAAATGAAATCTGCATACTTGATACCTATGTTGTCAAAGTTATGAAAAGGTATTTCAAAAGGCAATACCACATTGGTAAAACACAATTAAATTTCTCAGTGCAAAGAATATATATAGAATTTACTTCGAAAATGTTCATGTTCATGTGCATCGTGCATAATCTATATGCTAATCCAGGGTGTTGAATTTTACATCGACGAGGTTCTGAATCTGTAGAGATTAAATTGACCCTGTTGCAGATTCTTGCATTCAGATTGAACCTCAAAGTTAATTGCAGAGAACAACGTGCATTTCTCCTTGGAATGTAGATGCATACATATCGAAGCACATTTTAAATGGTTGATATAAAGTAAAAAATAGAATATTAAACCGTCCATGGACGTTCTATTTTGTCTTTAATTGACGGTGTCGGCAACGTGAGCCACGTTGTGCACTTAGCTATCTCTGGTCTTTACAAGTTTCATATATTAAAACATAGCCTACATCATGTCATCAGAATTAAGAATATATAGAGGTTTATTCTCCAGATTTGCTGGAGGAGTTTGATCGTTGATCATCATCCTGAAGATACGCTACGGGTGAATGAAATTCGTGGGCCGTAGAGTCCAACGGCACGTGTCTTTTGCATTCTTCCATATATAATTGATCAGTCTTCCCACTCTGGCATAGTATGTGTCGTGTGTTTAAACTAGCAATCAAGTAATCCATAGCTCCTGTTAATTTGTATACATTTTACAATTTCTATCCTTTGGCGAAGGAAGACAGGACAAGTCGAGTTGAGCCATACTAGGTGAGTGAGTGCGTCCCCTTCTCGGTCTCATCGTGCCTCACTTTGGCTCTCTTCCCCAAATATAATATATATAAATATGTATCAGTCAAAGATAACTTTTTTTAAAAAAAGTGGACTAATATTTTCCAACTTCATCCAGTAAGATTACTTGCCTAGGAACAAAAGTATCTGTAACACGTAGCCCAATACTTTTGTGCCAGCTGCAACGGGTCAAAGCATTGCATTCATTTTTTGTCGTCGTTTTCTTTTTGGAGTTTTAGCCAGGTGGGCTTCAGTTCATGACGCTGTACGTGTCCAGAGCTTTCAACGTAAAAAGATTGTTTTTAATTCGGAGGACACGTGCTTATTTTTGCTTCGGTGTCGTATCCTCTTCAGAGACGTCGATGGGGACAATTTTTGAATCCCAGCAAGGTATTTATCCTATTCTGCTTTTTTATTATTATTATTATCACCACCCCTGTTTGATTGACACGTAGTGTGGCTACCCCTGTTCTGTACTTGAAATAATCCTTGTACGTCTCTTCAGAATTCTAACATCTAATGCTTGCAGGATCAGGATACATACATATCGAGAGAAAGGAAGGAGTCTTCCTTTTTTCCAGTAAATATCACTGATGATAAAAAAATAAGTTTTTTTTTTATTATTATTATTATTATCCAGTTGTGTAATAAGGATGGATTTTCTTTTCACTAAGGTCAACCCTCACCTAGTTCATGTGCCATGATATAGATTAGCTCATGTACAGATATCCCATTTAAATAAGATTTTTAACGTTAAGGTTTGTTTCTTAGAAAATCTACATTTCGCATCTCCATAAATCATATATTATATATCTCCATGTATGGTTTGTGTTATTTTTATGCTTAATTATCCTAATTTGCATTCATGCATTTTAATTCTGATTCCCTCTCCCTTTGCTTCCCACACCAATAGAGTAATGCTGTGTTTAAAGAAAATTGTTTAACGAATATAGAGCGAGCAGATATAATACTGACAGCAGTGAGTGGCAATTTAGATCATCTTTATGGTTTATTTTATATTTCTATTCACTGCATATGGGTTAAAAAATTTCTTTTTACAAGGCAATACTCAGGCGTAATCTAACAAATACAACACTGCATGCCCTCCTTTACTGAATCTATCTTTCTTGCAATGATAAACAACCTGACAAATCCACATTGCAAACCCACTTCTCCCTGCTGTTCTGACCTAGACCTTACTCTCTTATTCTTATCAAAACTCAAGCAGAGAGCATTAAAAAAATGTTTGATGACTGCAAAGTTTGCAAATGGAGGTAAAAGGAAAAGGAAAGTTGAGTGATGAGGACACTTTGGTGACAATGACCAGACCACAATTTTCATTTGTATTAGGCGGAGGTTATGATTAGCATTTCTTTCTGTATTGCTATGAATGAAACGATGACCAGTACTCTGGAATGGAAGAGTCGTCGCTGATAAGCTAGAGGAGGAGGGGAAGCGTTGAATAGTCTGTGTGTGTTTATGAAGAGAGAGAACGGTGGACATATATATAGGCAACTGGAAACTCTATTTGTGACACCCTAGCAAGAAGAAATGTTCAGCGCAAGAGTTTTATTTATTTTAAAGATCACGTTTCGGCAGAACATAGATTACGTTAGAGCAGGGCAATTTATTGATTGTGATGTCTCCATCTTAATTAAAACTGGTGCTAACTACATCAACTGGACTTTGAATTTTAATTATTTTGTTGATCCAATTTTAAATTTGATCTAGTATTTTTCATATATATTTTCAGTATTATTGACATTTAAAAATATATATCACAATCATAAAATGTCCTCGTATCAATTAACGCGTCCCAGCTCCTCCTGTGACGAGTACCTGTATGTTTACTTGGAAATTTATTTGTGCGGGGATGCGATGTAAAATGTAATGTGATGTGATGGGTCGGATGCTGCCTGCTTGGGAGAGGTTGAAGTGGGCTGCACAACGCCTTTGTTCATGTTTGGGTAAATAGTTTAGGCCGTCAGAGCCCGGTCGAGATGTTTTATTGAAGGTGCAGACTGCCGAGTCCTTAGTTTGGTCCACATACCTCGGCCTTCCATCCACCACTTCCTCGAAGAGAGCCTAAATTGGCCCTCGGGTCCATTTAATCTACTTTAACAAGGCTTCGAGGTTTTACAAACATGAAAGAGATTCAAAGTTAGGCCGGGATGCTCACTGTTGCCATTTCCCTACCAGAATGTAAGACTGGGCTGGGGCTTGAGCAAGGTATGTACAGGGGAAAGGCAACCCGTGAGATCAGCTGGGTAGCCATTTACGACAGGAGGTGGTCTCGTGGTTCCGAGATTAGGAAAATGAGGTTCACAACAATATTTTTTCAGTGCAAGCTGGATATGGTTTGTATTCTTCATTCTGATCTGGCCTGCTGTATTATTATTTCTTGACCTTCCACCGCCAAAAACTTGGTCAAACAACAATGTTTTGATTGATAATATTCAATCGCTATTTCCCAGAGAAAATGAAGAAGGGGAGTTTTGTCAGTGACATGAATAACAACAGAATATTTTGTATTTTAAATTCCACTCATTCTCCTTACTATCATCAATTATAATTAAAGGCTGAAGATATTGATGAACGCGGTAAAAAACTGAATATTATATGCATCTAATTTGTTTGGTTCTAGAAAAAATGATTTGCTTGATTATTGTTTATTCGGTACCATTTGATTACTGTCCTATGATAGAAGAGATTAAGAGATTGAAGATAGAAATGTGATGGTCAAAGAGAAAGGAATAAAAATAAATTTCTCTCGGTGATAAATATTTTTGTAATTTTGTTTCATCCAAAATAAATTAGAGAGAGAGGGCACGTCTCTAAAGACATCGTTTATTATTTATTATCGCTAAAACATCTTTCTCAAAAAAATTCAAAAGTTTTGAAACAAGTGCAATAAAAATATAATGTTCTTATTAGTATAATTTTAAAACCTAACTCGGGAAAAGATTCGAATCATGGGCAAAGAGGATCAACCTTGGTTCACCCAGTAATTTTTTTTAAACAATCAAAATATGATCTTGATAAAAAAAAAAAAAAGTTCAAAAATTTTCAATCATGTTTTACCCCAAGTTGACCTCTGATTTTATTTGGTTTGGTTTGGGTTGGTCATTCCTTTTTGTATCTAAACCCAAACTTGTCTAGCCCTTAAACAGTCCTTGTCCTGAGTCAGTCCACTAGGCCAAGCCAAATTTATAACTATGATTATTATACTATTATAATTTTCAACACTTCATATGAAATGAAGTAAAAAAATATAATTTTGAGTTTTTAATTAAAACATGTAAGTTTAACAAAAATACATATTAAATATAAAATAGATTTTTTCATATTTTATTTTGTATTGTACTCTGTCAACCAAAATATATGCAAAAATAGTCACTCTATCTTATATAACACTATCAAACATGTTCATGTGTCCTATATTATACCGATATTTTCATTGTCCTAATCTCTTATATTCCAAAATAGTGACCAAGCACTATCTTTTAGTTTTTATAGTTTTAAAATAGGGCAGTCATACTCTTGTTAAGAGATATCAAGATCATCCATGCATGTTTAGTAAGTATTTAACAATATCAATAAAGCATACTTTATGGGACTTAATTTAAATTCTCACTTTAAAAAAATTACAGATTTATGGAAAAATAACATGCAAGATTAAAACTTGAAATTGAAATGAAAGGCCATGAAAGGTAAGTTTGGTATTACTACTTTATAACTTGTTATGCTTTACCTAATATGTTGTGATATTTATGTTGCGTTGAAAATAATACAAGTAAAAATAGTTTTTCTTATTTGGTTATTTTGATTTGAAAACATACAAGAATATAATATCCTCACAATATTTCATTAAATATGTTCTGAGTTGAAAGGAAAAACATTGTTATTTTCAAAAATTCATGTGCTTTACTTTTAAAAGAAACTTACCTTTACCAAACCTTAATTTTAGATCAACAACGGTTAAAAGTGAAAACATTAACAATCCTGTAAAGATAAACACTCAATTACTATTTTATGGATTGATTTTAACATTAATACTCCCAAATGATAACCACAGTTATCCAATCTTTTTCAGGGATTGACTTGAAAAAAAAACACGGGTTACCAAGTCATTTTATTGGTTACATAACTGACTCGAGTCAGTCATATGTATTTAAATTACATTTTTTTTATTTTTCCTTAAATGATAATTCAATAAGTTTTGAATGGTTTGATTAGATTAAACGGGTCACTAAAAACCCAATCAGGTTGAATAAGTTTGACTACGATAATATCTTATCCAATATAGCAAGAAAGTTAAACCATATCAAGCTCTAGGTCTGGGGTTTTTTAAGTTAACATGTGAACCTTAATTCAAAATAACGAACAACACTTTATTGTTGTCTTGATAATATGACACATTTAGTCCTTTTATTAAAAAGCAAATGTCACTTTGATTCAAAAATATAATAAATTCAAATACTTTACTTGGAAAGTAAAAATATTTTCTAGATATATTTTACTTACTCTAAGAAAAAAATGCATGCAATTTCTTAAGATAAAAAAATTACCTGTTTAATCTTTCAAAAAACATTCATGAACAATAAATGGTCATCTACACAATCTCCAATGACCTTTCCTATTATACCCATAATTTATTTTTATTAACAAAACAGCTAAAAAAACATGAATTAGTTTTACTGTTCATATGATTATTGAACAAAAAGATAGTAAAACGTAGATGAAGTTCTTACGCGAATAATTAATTAAATGTTCAAAACTAAAAATAGTCATCTCACACGTCTAAAAGAAGCTAGAGTGCAGGCTCAAAGAGAGCCGAGGACACCGAAAGAGCTACCATAAATGCAAAATAGCAGGGAGCAGCAAGCAGGGCGGTCTAAAGAATTAGAAGGATGACCTGGATTCACTTAATGCAAGGGAAGAAATCAATAGAAACAAGAAACAAACAAACAAAGAGCTCTCACTGTACTTGCTATTTTCGCTAATTACAATGCTACAGCCTATTGTTAACAAGTTTTTAGGTGCTAAAAAAATCCTATTCAGAACGTAATCACACGATATTAAAGTTTTTAGGAGTCAAGATATATCTCGGAGAATGTGTATCGGAATTTTTTTCCCAAATGAACATTACCCTCGTAAGCTTCTGTGTATGTTTGTCTGTTTGTTTTTCACTTTACAGAGAGGATGACTGTATCAGTATCTCCCGCTATTTCTCGATCCGGACACCAAATTGACTTGAGTTTCAAAAAGCTGCACTCTAAAGTATAATAAATTTTCATCAGACCCTTTTCTTTCCCCTCGCCACTTTCAACCACTCCTCCAATGGACACACCACCACACGAACGCCATGTAGATAGAGATAGGAGGCACGCGACCATGCATTTTTAAAGAGACATGGCACGTGAAGATGCATTTTCATCTTGCAAAGTTGGAATGGACGGGGTGGAGAGCAAATTATGATTTTAGAAACTAATATCGTCGGGTTTTATTAGTAGGTGGTATTTTGATTGATAAATTAATAATTATTATATGATTGAAAGGGCGGAGTCGACAACCTGGGTTGGAGATGCAGGATTTGACATTTACGTGTTGTTTCTATCGAACACCGCTCTCTCTCTCTCTTTCTCTCTCTCTCTCTCTATACATATATATACAGAGAGAGAGAGAGAGACACACACACACACAATTTTCAAGACTGTGAAAGCGTTGAAATATGTAGCCAGTATCGTCCTCTCCGTTTGTCACTCTGATGTACAGTATTTGGAAGATAGAGAGAGGCATAGAGCAGATGGTGGAGCCTTTGGCTGAGTTATAGAGGTGATAACATGGCAGCACTTCTTACGGGCACCTTCCGACCCAACCTCACATGAAAACCAAAAAAAAAACAAAACCGGAAATGGTTTCACTAACTGTGGCTGCACAGGTACTTCCTAATAATGCCATGTTCTAACATGAACGTTAAGGTTAATTAATTGGTCACAGACCATTGTTTCAAAAAATTGATGGAAACAAGTACCCGCACCCCTGCCTCGCCACCATTCAAGGCAGCTGTGAAGAGTAAAGCACCAAAATTTTAAAAAGAAAACAGCTAGCATTTCGAGTTAATTTTATTTTAAAAAGAAGAAAAAAAATGTGACTCTGATCCTTCCACGCCATTGCAATTTTGATGAGTAACAATATAATTATGTAATGTCTTACTGTTTTCATTGACTTAATTCTGTCAGTGTCAAATGCTAAGAATCCCATTGCTTGATTTACTGATTGAAAGTGCTGTCTAATAGAATGATAATCACTCTGTTCCTGGTGTGAAACATGCGGAAAATTTACATGCAGTGGAGCCAGAAATCTTTATTTGACTGTTGAGAGTACTGGATGGAGTTGAAATAATTGATAAAAGACGGAGATTTTAGGTAAGGCATCTTTCAAATATTGCCGTTTTAACATATATTGGCAATTTACTACTGTAACTAGGAGTACCATATGCACAGTCTCAGCAACACATGGTTGATTTGTGACTAAATAAGCGATCAGCTAGAACCCAGCAATTTCAATCTTGATATCTTTCAGTGATCCAAGAGAGATGAGAAAATGGACCCAGGAAGATGGTGGTCGTGCCAAGTCTCTATCTGGACACCGAGAAAGTAGATGACAGTTTTTAATAAGCCAAATAAATCTTTATCTCAAGGTCACCATTTGTTTCCTTCCGCCAACAACAATAATTTTAATAGAGTGATATTGCACTGTGATTATTAATTTCTTCATGAGGAAGTGGCAATGTCAACTCGGATCCAAAAGCTTTTGTGGTAAATAATATTCTTTTGTATTTTGTTTTCAATAATTCAATAGAGAACAGCAACTACTAATCTTGGCATATTTTAAAACTAATTTATACTTATCTATATATATATATATATATATATATATATATATATATATATGACAGAGAAAGAGAGAACAAAACTACATTGAACAAGTAAGAACACTCCATAATTTTTTAAAAAGAAGGAAAATAGGAAGGAAATTGAAGAAGGAAGGTTAAAAAGCAAAGTGAATAGGAAAGCGTGGACCCCTGACTCTATCTGTCGGTCATCGCCTCGGATTTCTCGCCTCTGCCTAAAAAGTGACACGGCAGACGAGGGTCCATTCTTTCATGCCCAATTTTTATTTTTATTTAATTCTTTAACTTTGGGATTACTATATTCTACAGTACTGTTTAATTTTCTCGTTCAAATCGCAATTAATTGATTCGAAAAGGGGTGTGTGTATATTAAATGGCTATTTCCATTATCGGGCAGCTCAATAGCTCAACCACTCCTCTGACCCAATTCTAAGCCTCCTTTACTTTGATTCCTTTACTATCTTATTATCAATTATTTTATAATCATACAATAGGTTTTGTTAGCACAGTACACAAGTCTCACCATCCTACGGTCCATAATGCGTATTTAATTTCTAGATTACATGGTCAAGTAGACAGCACAGTTATAGTAAACAGTGTTCGAATGTGATGACACCATCCAACCACATCGTAGCTAAAAATCTACTGCTGGGTTTCACTTGGGCACATCTTCAATCTCTTACGAGGTGTTCCCATCACAGTTATCTGGCAAATCCAACGGTGGATAAGGGTTTCAAGAACAGAGACAATACATGTAGTCCACCTCTCTATGTTAGCTGTAGTGGTATGATATGTATGAACATGAAAGTGAAGGGGTTTATTATAATAGTATTTGATTATTTTTTTTATATAGAGAGGGAGGGAGGGAGGGAGGGAGGGAGGTGCATGGGGTCGTGGTCATTTCTGGAACTGAGAAAACCCAGCTGGTAGGGGCGGGTCAGCACCTATCTTTTGTCTTTTTTAACGTTGGCTTTCCGCTCTTTTTACTCCTCTTAATATAGCCCCCATACCATATCATTATTTTCATCATCACCAATCTTTCTCTATCTCACAAACCCCCTTCAAGATAGGCGAGACTCTTGGGGGATAAAGTCAATAGCTTCAGAAACACCGGCTCGCACACACACAAAAACAAATTCTATATATCTCCCTCTTTCACTTTGAAGAATTGAACAAAATTTGCTATCAAAGGTAGCTTCTTTTTTGAGGGGAATGTTGTCTGGCTCGAGGACTTTTTCTTGATCAATCTACTCAAACTTTCAACCTTTAGATCTATTATCTTATTTGAGATTGATCACCTGTTAGGGTTGTCGGACCAGGCTTCATTCCCCCCAATCATTGCTTCCATGGAAGGTTTTCTGAAGGGCTTGATAATGGGTTTTTGAATGTACACAGGTTTGATTTTTAATCATTCTTTTCTTTTTCTTTAAATGGTTTTGTATATCTTAATCTTGTTTGGAAAAGAAAAATTGGGAGTTTTTTAATCACGGATTTTTTTCATTTACTCTTTAAGGTTGTTGGTGTGCATATACACACACATGCGCGCGCGCGCGCAGATTGGTGTAATCATGATGTATTTTGACCTTGATGAGAACTAAAAAGCTTCATCATTACTCCTTTTCAGGTTTTCTTTATCTCTGATCATGTGATGATGGTGTTTTTTCTGTCAGTGTTCATATTATTATGCAGATTTTTCCCATGATAGCTTCATCATGTATCTGATCTGTCTGTTTGTGCAATTTTCAGATCGGGCTTTGAACTTTTAGAAACGATACCTCTATATTCTTCTCTCTTCTTATTCGTTTTGTTTTATAGTGTCTCGTTCTGCAGTTGTTTCCGAGGTTTCGCTCTGATCTCCAAATGAATATTTTACAGAGAAAGGCCATGTGCTGTGTGAAGATGTACAAGCAAGAAAGTGATGCGCTTTCTGTCATTGTTTGAAGAGTCTCCTGATTCTCTATAGAAAGGGATAGAAAACTTGGCAGCCCTATAATTTAGACGTACTTGAAAACTCGTGATATGAATTTCGGATACAACATTTTGGCTTAGAAATTTAAAGTTTTCTTTACTTGCTCTTTCAGAAGAGTTTAGCTGTTTACTAAAATCAAATCTGAATATTTGAACATGGGTAACTTCCTATGCCTGCCTGCCCACTTATGAAGCGTAGTGCTAAGCTCCACTTCTTGTTATATTCTACCTGTTTCTTGGCCTCTTTTTCTTTGGGTTGAGTAGTGGTTAACATTATATTTTTTTATTAGTATTATTAATATTGTTGTGCTTTAATCTCTCTAGAACTTCTATTTATATGCCATGAATGTATATTTGAAATTGAGAACAACTATGTTAATTCCAGGAGTTTGTGCCCGCGGGTTTTGTGTCACTCTCACCTTACAGGAAACAACCTGTCTTGGCAAATTAAGTTCTCTCTCATTTACATTTCAATTTTTTTTCGAAAAAGAGATACTGGTCTAAAGTTAAAAGTCCCATTTTTTATTGCTTACGAAATTCTCTTCTTTTTTATAAAATTTTACTATACAGGAATCGGAAAAGAACCTCTTTCGCAAATTAATTTGTGAACTCCTCAGGTAAAGCCTAATTCTTTCTCAAGATAAGCTAGCTACTGGTTTAGAGTTATAAGATCCCATTCCTGATAGCTCACAAATTCTCTTGTTCCTTAGTTTTAACTCTCCTAGAAAGGAATGGATAAAGATTCCTGTTTCACCATTTGATTATATATGCTACGCGTTAAAAAGGAGGCTCATAAAACTCTCCCCGCAATGTGGAATTCGGATGCCATACATTTCCAGCGTAAAGCTTGATTTGTTTCTAGAGGAGCAGTATGCAGGTATAACCTCTTGTTTTCAGTGAGCTTTTTTGGATTATTTTTTTTATTGTTAAGGCTGACATGGGTGTTGATTTTTGGTGAGCATTATTATTCCATCGTGCTTGCCTCCTTGCCCATCATTTGCCTTACTTTTCTCAAGTGAGTTTAGCAATGAGATCCTTGAGATGAAAAGAAAAACATTAAGATTTGAAAGATGGCCAAAAGTGTCACCTATGAGCTAGGGTTATAGGTGTGTATACATGCCAGTTGTATATGGGCCTAAATAATTTATCTCCTCTCTCTTCCGCACCAGCATTCATGGAACACGAAATCGAAAGGAACTCGGATCGAGTAAGAGCGAAGGCAAAAAAAGGTCAGGAGAAAAAAGAGCCATGAATATCCTTTTTAATTATTCAATGTCACTGAGTAATCTAACGTTTTTAGTTCAAAATATGTTTCATATTTTAAAGCTGGTTTGGAATCTAGGAAGCAAACTCCGTTTTTTTTATGTTATTACAGATACATCTCTGCTCATGTACCTCGAGATCAACCATACCAATCTTTATGGTTTTTCTCCAGGATATGGGTGCTTAGACATCTTTTTTTCTTGTCTACCCTCTTTTCCCGTTTCTGAATTTCCTCTAGCCCTTTGTTGAAAAGGGGATTGCATGTATGAATGCGGTCTCGTAAAAGCACCGCCTTTTGGGAAATTGAATCTTTTTGACCTTTGCAAACATAAAGTATACCACTTTCTGCCATTCTTTTATCCGTGATTTTTTTTCTTTAGTCTTTGAATTTGTAGGATCCGAGACCCGGGGGGGGGGGGGGTCTTTGGACATGTTGATGGAATTCCTATGAAGGTTTTATGACCACAATTTTCCATGGTGTGATTGGTATTTGTACAACTTGACCAGAACTTTACGGAAGCTTTGTGCTATTGGATGTGAAGTCGAGGACCTTGTTAGTATAGAGCTCCACGGGTCTACAAAAGTACGTACTGGTGTAACCTAGAGCCCTAGACCTTGAAAATTACTGAAGGATCCAATGCGACTTTGTCTTTCGCCCTTTTCCCTCCGCAGCCGGGAGTCAGGACCGAGCATGCTGTGGAAATCGGGAAAATGGTGAAACTACATTTTTTTTCGGGCATGAAGTACGACGACACCTGCCCTCTCAACCAGGATTGTCTCTATGACTTTATTGTTGACAGTAATATATCACTGCTGAATCTTTTGTTTTTTAATGAGCAGCACGCATTCTTGTATAGACTCGTTGACAAAAACTATATTGAACATGTTTAACGCATCCAAAAATCCTTTGAAGCGTTTTCCATGGGAACATCTCAAACTAGTTCTTCTAACCCAAGAATATGTAATCTCTAGAACGCTTTTATTTGTTTTACTAGAGCATATCAAATTCTTGAAAATCTGATAAGCCTTGTTCTTATTATTAAAATTGGATCGAAGTTCGCTTATTTTAGAGTAATTTTGAGTGCCGTATTATATTTTATATGTTAGCCCACGTATGTATTTTTCTTGTTGCCCTTTAACCCGAGCCTAATTGTATAATTCCCTTTGATAGCCCATGGAATAAATAAAAACAGAACCTTCTCATTACTCTTTCCTTTCCCTAAAACGACAGCCAACTATGACTCTTCCCTCTTCATTTTTTTTTCAAGTTTCTAACCTCCAACAATTCACAATAAAAGTTATTTCATTTCGATTAAGTTTACGTGGCTTTTTTTTATTGCGTTATTATATTGTTTTGGATCTTTTTAATTATAATAAGTTATGGAAAGTTAGGGTTAGAATTTGTGTGGTGTCAATTGATAAATGAGTGATTTCGTTAAAGTTGATTTATTTATGGGTACTATCTTACTCATATAAATTTGAGTTGATAAGTATTTTTATTTAATTGACGAGTTTGAATAAAAGACCTTGGAGAATGTTGATATTATTGAACAATTGTATAGAAATAATCACATTGAAAATCTGTTTTGAGGTTGAGGGTGATAGAATTATAGTTTGCCCTTATTTATTTAATACAATTATGCCCTTGAATTTTGAAATATTATAGTTTAGTCCTTGATCTTGATAAATAATGGAGATCTATTGATGATTTAATATCAATTTTATTGCTTTCATTTGAATTTTGAAAGTGATTTAATTATATGTTAAAATGTATTTAGGTGTTTTAAAACCCTCATTTGTGTCAAACAAATGATTTGAGGATTGCGAATTACATACTCATTGTGTAATTGTGAGTAATTAATATAAATACTCTTTACAAGCGTTATGAATAAAGTATTCATGTGCTTATTTGAAACTGATATGCTATTATGAGTAATTGATGTATTTTAAAGAATATTATTTATAAGTTTGATTTTATTATGGGTTATGGGTTATGATGGCGGATTATGTATTTGTGAAATAGTATGAAAGCTACTTATTAAATCATTTTGTGCGTGTTTGATTTTATTATTCTTGAATATATTAATCACTGAGTTGTGTAAACCCATTCTTTTCCATGATTGTTTTATTTAGCTTATAAATTTTAAAACTAGGAAAAATTAAATAACGATTAAGAGTTAAATGTTTGGTTTTTCATATTGTGAACTGTGCATACAATGATGTAAAGCTATATAACTACTATACATTTGGGCTGTGATTTGAGTTTTTGTTCAAGGATCATAATATTTTGTATAGTTAATGTGATTTAATATTTTCAATTATTTGAATTTTTTATTTGAGAAACATTGTAGTTTGAGGCTTAAAATGAATAAAATAATTTTTATATACTTTATTTCAGTCATGTTTTGATTGGTGGGCAACAATAATTTAAAAAAAAACAGTAATACAGAATGTTGTGTTTTAGTTCTTGGCAAAAAACAAATCACGGTATAAGATAGCAGTCGATCATCTAACCTTCAGCGTTGGATAATTCTTTTGATAGATACCAAATAATTTTTTTTTGTAAATAATTAGTGGGTGTGTTCTTAGTATGAGGGTGCTTGTTAAGATTTGAAAGTCTATTTTCACTTATATATACTCCATGAATCTTAATTTCCAGATTTCCACATGCAAGACTCGTATATATACTTATCAAATATGATGATAACTATATCATATAATAGATGGTCTGGTGAAGTGATAAGAGCTTTAGACTAAGGATTTGCTCTTTCTGAGGTTTCAGGTTCGATCCTTGTAGTTAATAACATGATGGCCATTGCAAAGTTACATAATCATTAATTTTAGAGTCCGTGGAATTAATCGAAGTATATACAAACTGATCCGAATACCTATACTAATAATAAAAATGATGATAACCTAAAATTAATATGCAATCTGATATCGGTAGTAACATACCACTCTGATCTTATCGCATCAGAATATCAAAGTAGGAATATTTGTATCTGATAAAATCATGCCCTAAACTAGCGAGTCTATGCTGGTGGATTGATCTAAGGCTGCAATTACCGATCATTTTCAGACTCAATGAATTGTGAAACCCTTTTATAAAGAAGGGCTTGGCTCGTAGTTGTAATTATCCCTAGTGCTGTGTCTGTACTTTGGAGCACAAAAAACATTCATATACGTATTAGATTCAAGTCTTTAACCCTTTGAATAAGTTTCGATATCCATCTGCAGCGATATTCAGAAGAAAAAGGCGATGGTGGATGATCTTGGTAGACACCCAAAATAACTGAGAGTTTGCTCGTGGAAAGACAACCGAAATATCTGAGTTCGCCATTTATCCCGAAGCCCATATCTTCCGCGACATTAAGCATATCTCTGGAGACCGAGTCGAAAGCCTTTAGAAAGTGTAGCTTGAAAGGAAACCTGCATTCTGATCAACTTTCTATGTCGGTGAATCACTTCTAACATGAACACAAGTGCTCTTTTATCATTTTGGAGTGCATACGGTTTGTTTCTTTTGATATAATATATAGTTAGGTGAACTTCTTTTTGCCCCTTAAAGATTCATTAACTTCTCGACTCTTTCTCCTCTGTTTCCATGTGCATGGACATTGTTTAAATATAAATAGAGTTTATATATCATCTCATACAAATCTCGAACATTAAATACCAAAATAAATCTAAAAATAGCAAGAATATCTCAAAAAGATGTTTTAGCGCTATATAATTCCAACGTGGGAATTTGCTTTCTCATAGAGGAAATATTTAATGAATTAACCTTAAAGTAGGAGCAAGATCTCTCCGAGCTACCATGCAACCCTCGTGGTCTTTTAGTTTTTCTTAATTCTACCATATAAATAAACGTCAGATTACATTACGGCTTGCAGCATGATGGTTCAATAGCTAGATTTCCTTTGGCCAAGTAGAATCTTGATTATAATTATGTCATGATCATAGCTCGTGAGTGGTGATGAATCTAATTAACAGTCCCCTATATTTACTACGCGAGATCTCTTTCGCTTTGATGAACGGAAATGGGCAACCCTGTAGATAAAGCCTAGGACCTGATCTCCATTCTCTGGAATGACGGGCAAAAAAAACAAGGTCCCAGAGAAGCAATAGATGTGCAGGGGTTCGAAACTTTGAGGAACGGATCACGGACCCAAACCGAATAACCTTGGACCTCGTCTCTATGAAGGTCTACTTAAACTAGTCCAGTCTATTATAAAGTTTAGGCTAGTAATGGTATTGGGCTAGGCAATTTTGTGGATCCATAGGAAATACGAACTCCACAAAAGCCCTGGACCGAACCGAGAAAAAAAAATGTTGCTGAACCTGACAACTTCCTGCCCTTGTCAACGAAATCAGGCTCCTAATTCCTGCATGAACAGAATCTTTTCTAGTCAAGACATGGTGCCCACGGACCAAAGATCTCTTCCAACATTAGGAGGTTTAAGGATATCAGTTCCTCGACAACTGTTTTTTTTTTTGTCTTTATTTTATGGCTCTCATGATCTCTACTAAAAACAATAAAGTAAAACTTACATATAGTGCATGGAAATGCATGCTAACCAATTCAATTCACAATCAAGTCGGTCAAAGCCAGAACTCTTCTTACAGCAAGCTTTCTATATATGCTAAAATAGGCAGTTTGGTTAGCCTGGATGATCGTTGAAAATTGTCAGCTAAAAAAAGTAACTGAGCAAAAGAAGTCCATTGCAAGCATCAAAAGCCCAATCATCATCAAACCTCCACGGGACTCGAAAAAACAAGCAGAAACCATTTCACATGTTAAGGTTTGATATGATGAGTTTTATGATGAGGGTTTACAATATCAGGTTTAAACAAGTTATAAATTATATTATTTTTAAAATTAAAACATTAAAAAACATAGTATCAATACAAAATTATGGTATATTAACTAATCAATTTTTTTTAAAAATATAACTGGGATAAAATGCATACCGCATCACACTATATTACACTACAAAAACAACCAAAGAAGTCTGTTGTTTGTTTTTAATTTTAATTTTAAATAAATAAAGAGATAATTAATTTCTCTTGATGTACTGAACTGGTATAATCATAAGAAAAACATTTTAATTGAAAAGCAATTTAGCCGTAAAAGACTTTCTCTAGCAACGTAATAGAAAATATCTCGAATAAAAATAGCGCGTGCTGAATAGTTGCAAGAAATCTGTCAAATTAAGCTGTGAAAAAACCTGTATGGCTGTGTAAACAAATCTTCGGCCGGGCAGCGTATATCATACGATGGCTGTTTTTGAAAAGAATAATAAAAATATTTATTTATTTATTTATTATTTGAAATTATTTTTTGTGTTTTTATTTTATTTTAATGTGTTAATATCAAAAAAAAAATTAATACATTTCTAAATAAAAAAACAAGTAGTAATTGATCTAACAGCACTTCGATTTAATAATAGACTTTCTCGAGCCGGGTTCATGCATGCGCAGAAAGAGAGGGATGACATTCGAATGTGGCTAATGATGGTTTTCAGGGACCTACACCCAACTCTCAACCAGATTTGAAGTGGAACCTCACGAGTCTTCCTTCAAAAAGAAAAGCACCCTCCTTCCACTTTGGATGGTTTTTCCGATCCCCACTTCCTTGACTTTGCATCTTTCTCCCCACCATGTCTCCCTCTACTGGGCTGATATATGCGAAAAAACAATTTAAAAGACATGGCTAGTGGGCGATCGGATGCAGCTTCTTGGTGGCTCGTTATCAGAACTCGACACAAAATCAAGGAGCTTCCTTTTGAATTTCTGAGAAAAAAAAATGCTCTACAGGAATGATTCGACTTGCTCTCATTTCGAAGGAGAAGTGACAATAAAGTACGACATATTAGATATTATATTGGGTGAAATTTATTTATCAGAAATTCTAGCCAACTAATTCTGTGGTAGGGATACCTTCATGGAAAACACAAATATCTAATATGCTCTCCTTGGTTGACATGGAGAAACAGTTGAATGATCACCATCGCAAAGTGACATAACATCGCAAAACTTTTCCAATAAGTGGCGACAAATCACTGAAATTTGTTAGCTAGACACATTGCCACATCAATTTGCAAATTGTTTCTATGTCTCTGTCTTCTTTGTGTAACATGGTGTCAAGAATTATTATTATTGGTATATTGAAAAGTAGACGAAGGGAATACACAAGAAAATTTTCTAAAAGGGCCATATTACAAAAATCACGAGGATCAAATAGATACAATTAACACTTTAGGTAAATATCGGGAGTGAAGGGAAGAAGAATGGTAGGTCGATGAACCTTATTTGGAAAACAAAAACAAGAAGGAAAGGAATCTCCTAACCTCCATTTCAATCTCACCCTTTTTGTTTATTAAAGGTTTCTTTTTTATTTACAGTATTATAAATGAAAAGGAAAATTAAAAAAATAAAATAAAAGTATTAGCAATTATATTATAATGATGTTTTTATTATTCTTAAACAAGATCAACTAACCAGCTATCCGAAGAAAAATAATTTTTTTTATATGACTCATTACTCATTATTAAATTGATTAGAAAAAATAAAACTTCTCTTAACTTTAATTAGAAAAGTAAAATGGTTTAATTACCTTTAAAAATAAAAAAATATTAAACTTGCATGAAGAGATTTTTTTTGGCATGATGAAATGATTGAATTACTCTTAAAATATATCTTAAGTTGTAATCCGATATATTTTCATATTTTAACTTGGTCATTTTTTTTATAATTAAATAGAATAAGAAGAAACCTATTATTGTAATAAACATTAAATATTATTTAAATGGTGCGTGGAATGAACACACCGGTGCCATTTGTTTCGCGTCGTTCAATTTGGTGTTGCCATCCTTTTTTTTATATCTCCTCTTTGATTTCAATATTTGACCCTCTAATTTCTCAAAATAACTTTTGAATCTTTTTTTATTTTTTATTTTGTTTTCATTCTTTTTATTTCTATTTTTTTATTTCAAAAAAAAATTAAAGTTTTTCTTATAATTTGATCCTTATTTTTCTGATTGTTATTGTTCTTTTTTACTTTAATATTTTTTTAAATTGATATTGTTATGTAGTTTCATCCTTTAATATTAAATTGATTATAAATTAAACATCTTGATTAAGTTTAGATCAAAGATTTCATGGGTTGTGAGTTTTATTTTTTAAATTTCATCCTTTTGTACTCAATACACACACACACACACATAAAATGATGAAATTTTAAAATTTACTTTTTAAAATATACATGTATATAAAGTTTTTAACTAAATTTTTCATTAATTTTAAAAATGATCCTAGTTATCTTACCCTTTAACTTGAGGTTGTTTTATAATTAATTATATAGTTCAATTTGCTTTTAAGAAAGTTACCCCAGTACAACAATCTAGGCATAAAATTGTATGTTGACCTAAGAATGATCGATTTAGGGTTTTTTTTATAGAGTTTTTGGATCATATTATTTTTCTTCAATTTCATTGTTTAATTCTTTGTTTTCTAGAAATTAAGCTTTGATTATTTTTTTTATCTTAGGTTATAATGCTCTCACTTAACTTTTGATTCTTTATTATATAAGATCCTTGATCTTTTGATTTTAAAAAAGTAATAATTTTATTCTTCAATATTTGTTTGATTAGGAGTCAATCTTTGTGGTTTTGTTTTTGCTTTATTTTGATAGAGTTATACTTATAATCGTATGGTTAATGAGTTAATTTGGTTTGACTCAAATATTTTTTATTATTTTTGTTCAATTTCTCCTTTTAACATTGGATTGTATGTTAATTGTGTTTTATGATTTTATTCAATTTATTTTCAACAAGGTTGCTTTAGTATCACAATCAAGTTGCATGTTTGAAATGCTAACCTGGATGGACTCATGATGGGTTTTTTTGAAATTGTTTTCATATTCAATTTTTTTATTCATTTATTGTTATTTTTTTATTTATTTGATTAAATTAATCAAGCTTATAAAGCACATTTGAATCATCAGCACAAGTTTATTTTTATTTTACTTTTTTATAAACATTTGCATCACCTTAATATCCTTTTTTACATTGAAAAAAAAAGTTTAACCGACAATGTAGTGTGGGTAACCTTTTTAGTATGCTCTAAGTTTAATTAACTCAAATATGATATAATAATTATTGAGTTTTATCCTAAAACAAAGAAAATAAATTAATGAAAAATTGTTTTAAATCTCATGTGATATTCTAATATGTTATTTCCATATCATTTTGAACTACAAAAATCAAAACCCATATTTATTTATTTTTGTAATTTACACATTGGATCAAATGCATTTATCGCCGACCTTTTTTTTTTTTTTTTGTCTTTATTAATTTTGCATGAGTTTGCATTTTATATGTGATTAGTTTGTTTTCATTTCAATATATCTTCGTGAATTTGAATGAGAAATAGGTTAAGAAAATGATTAATTTAAAAGATAAATTGAGAAGAATTAGCCTTGTGAATATATGTGTATATATACAATTTATCCAAGTTATAGAAATAAAGTGATTGATTAATTCCCCAAAATGATAATTATCTCCCTTCTTTCATTGGCTATGTTGGAAATAGTATGCACAATCATAATATACATCGTGATTTATCATAAAATAATTTATAGATTATATTTTTACATTAACAAAAAAAATTCTGACAAAAAAAATCTAAATTGAAAGTAAAATAGTTAAGATTATCAATTCAAATCAGCTTTATAGGTATTTTAAATAGTATAATCGAACTCATTTCTATTAATTAGTATTTTATTTTAAACTAAAAACTTGTGATAATTTATTATTTGAATTTAAATTGTGGAATTGAACTCAAACAACCGACATACAAGGATGTTTGACACTCGTTTTATTTTTTATTTTTAAATAAAAAAATGTATTTGTATTCTCTATTTTAAATAAAAAAATTTTGGTGTTTTTATATCATTATCATGTGTTAATATTATTTTCAAAAAAACATTATTTTAATATATTTTTCAATAAAAAAATATTTTAAAAAATAATCTTAATTATATTCTTAAATAAACACTAATCTTATTTTCTCGTTTTGTTTCTTTCCCTCTCAGAAATGACAATGAAACGCAGCTGTATCATTATTTAAACAAAAAAAGGAAAAGGAAAGAAAGGGACTCTTTCGTTATCCTGTCTCTGATTTTATTCTTCTCTACCATGTTTGGACCAAAAGAGTTCTGCTCGTACAAATGATGGAATCACAGATTCTACTGGCAGTTTATTCTTAGCAATGGACTGTCACGAGCATCCAAGGGTCAGGAACTAAAGTTGAGATATATTTATATGCTCTCATTATATAAATAAATCTGGATATTAATTCGTTCATTCTAACGCCTACTTTAAAAAAAAACCTTACATGTTTTTTTTTTTTTTTTTTTTATGATTTGTAGATAATTATATTGGTTTTAGATAGTGATAATGATTGTTTTATAATGATTTTTATTTTAAATTTATTTTTAATATCCACACATTAAAATAATTTAAAAATACTATAAAAAAATTAAATTAAAATAAAATCAAAATCTTGAAAATTCCTATTGAAACGTACCCTAAATCTCCATTCAGCAAGTTTTGGACTTCTTTTTTTAGTTTTTTCATATTTTTTTTTTATCAATTTCTTCGGTAAATTCATCTAAAAATATGCTAATGTAGGGAGTAAATTTGCTTGAACCTATACCATAAGAAAAATTAATTGGAATTAATAAGTTCAAACCATGTGATAAAAGTAAAAGAGCCCTTTATGTAAACCTAACATTTAAAACAAATTGTAAAATAAAATGAAATAAAACTACCATATGAATCCAACCAACCTTTTATATATCCAGCGTTGTCTATAATTACCCAATCACCAAATAAAGAAGTCAAACAGAACTGATAAATTATTTTTTAACATGGTAGATATAGATTCTAGCCGTAGAAAGATTTTTTATATATATAATTAACTTATTTTATAAAATAATTAATATGATATAAATATTATCAAATCCATCTCAAAATCTGCCAACCTAATTACACACACCCGCACACACACTAAGTAATAGCTAAAACAGGTCCAAAAAACACTGTTAATACACTGTTCACACACTAACAAATCACTGTAGACTCGCAATTTATCCCTGTGCGCCGCGCAAGTTCGTCTGTCTTTTTTTTTTTTTACATGTTGTAAACAGTGTTTTAATGTTTTTTCCCCTGTAATAGGACAAAAAACGATTTCGGACTGAGGGTTAAGGCGATAATTGCACGCATACGAACCGGTCCAGTTCAGTCCGGTCCACAACAACATTTTTTTTAATATTTTTTAAAAATAGTTAAATACGGATATAGCCCTAATAAGACAAAATTGATGCGTTAATCACAGGGGTATCTTGCTAATTGACCGGTATTTTTTATTATTTATTTTTTTATACTGTCAGCGCGTGTGTAACACGTGACCGACGGTATTCCATCTCACGCCCTCTTCAAGAGGCCCGTGAGGTGTCTTATGGTGGCCGGAGATAGGCTCGCGGCGTCTTTGTCGCTGCGCCTCCGCCTGATCTTCCTCCTGGTACGACGCGTTTTCTGTTAAGGTGGTTGTGGACGTGGCTGTGGCCGGCTAAAACCGATTCACCCGTTTCTCTCTCTCCTACAAGTAAAAGTGCAGGAGAGTCCCCCGATTGTTCTTCTTCTACACTTCGGTCCCTGTATTTTTAATTTCATTTTTGGTACTGATTTCTGTTATATAAGTTTTGATTTAGTTCGATTTGGTCCTTCGATTGAAATTAATTGAATGTTAATGTTTCACTTCGGTCTTCCTTCTTTTAATTTCCGGATTGAGTTTAAAAAGATTAATTTATTTGGTACTGAAGTTTCAATTGTTTTAATTTTATCCTTTGATTTAAATTGATAATATATTTGATTTTCATTTCGGTCCTTATACTTTTAATTTTTTATTTTAATTCCCTTATATTTAATTTTCATTTCAACCCTTGTACTTTTAATTTTTAATTTTAATCCTTTTATTTCTTAATATGAATTATTATTATTTAATTATTTTTTCTCCTTACTCTTTTGTTAATGTTTTTTAGGTTTTGTTTCTCGGGATAATTTGATAATTTTTATTGTTTTGACTGTAATAATAATGATAATTTTATTTTCATTTTATTTTTTTGTTTGAACTTCTGTTCAAGTTTTTAGTATTTTTTTAGTCTTTCATTTATTTTTCTTTCATTATTAACACGCTAATAATAATAATAATAATAATAATAATAATAATAATATAATTATTTTTCTTACTTACTCTTTTATTAATGTTTTTTAGATTTTCTTTCTCAGGATAATTTGATAATTTTTATTGTTTTGACAGTAATAACAATGATAATTTTTATTTTTATTTTATTTTTTTGTTTGATATTTTGTTAAAGTTTTTAAGATGTTTTTAATCTTTCATTTACTTTTGTTTCTTACATTATTAACATAATAATAATAATAATAGTAATAATAGTAATAGTAATAGTAATAATAATAATTTAATTGTTTCTCTTGCTTACACTTTTCTTAATGTTTTTAAGTTTTTTTTCAGGATAATTTAATAATTTTAATTGTTTTAATAATAAGAGCAATGATAATTTTAGATTTAAAATTTTAATTTTGCTATTGTTATACTAGGGTGTATTAAGCTATTTTATTATATAAAAATTCACATATATAAATATTATATTTTAATTTTGATCCAGCAAATCCTATAAAAATTATTTGCTCAGCCTGCAACGTAGAATATATATTTTTTAAAATTATAAAATTAAATGATTTTTTTAGCTAATAATTTTTATTTTTATTTTATCATCTATTATATTTTTTTATTTGCTCTTTCTTTTAGTTTTTTTATTGGTTTTTTCATATATATTTTCAAGTTATATTAATTTTTTTGCCTAATAATTTTGATTTTATTTTTTTTATTTGATATTTTGTTAAAGTTACTACGATTTTTTTTCCTTTCATTTATATCTAGTTTTTTTTATTCATGATCAACACAATAATAATAATAATAATAATAATAATAATAATAAATTTAATTATTTTTTTTCTTACTCTTTTGTTCATGTTTTTTAGTGTTTTTTTTTCTCAAAATAATTTGATAATTCTAATTATTTTGGCAGTAATAATAATGATAATTTAGATGTCAAAACTTTGATTTTGCTATTTTGATAATAGGGCTTAATAATCTTTTTTATTATATATATATATATATATATATATATTAATTTTAGATCAATAAATCCTATTAATTTCTTTAATCCCAACAATCATAAAAATTGTTTGCTCACCCGCAACGTAGTGTGATCAATTTTTTTAATTTTCAACTGAAATGATTTTTTTTCAGGTAATTATTTTTATTTTTGTTTTATCATATTTTTTATTTTTTTATTTGCTCTTTTGTTAATGTTTTTAGACTTCTTTTGTTAAAATTCATAAAACAAATCAAATATATATATAACAATCAATCAGTATGTGACACGGAGCCTATGACTCATTTGAAAAGAATTTTTTTAATTCCAACTGTATAATCTACCGATACAATAATTATCAAAATAATTTTAACGGCAACAACATTCAATCACTTTTAGGTAGAAAAATAACTTTTCTAATATATTCCAATAGTTATAATTTTACTACTTAAATAGTAAATTAACCAGTTACAACACGTATAAAATCATTACATTTCGTACATAGAGAAAAGCCTACATAAAGTATTCAAAATAATGATAATAATTATTTTTATATTTTTTTTCTTATACACATGTGAGACTGATTATATATTTTAATATTTATTTAAAATTATCACCTAAAAATATATATAACAAGAAACAAAATGGCCTTGGATTTTTTCAGATAAACATATTCATATCAATATTCTAAAATATATTTAATATAATAATTTGATAAATAAATCTGATAAAATAAAAAATATTTTTATGTATAATATTTTAGTTCTAATGTCAATGGAAAAAAAAAACTAAAAAATAAACAGGTACACTAATTTACCTAGGTTATCTGCAATTAAAAAACTATACAAATCACTTTTCGTTTCGATAATACTGTTCCTATTAAGGAAAAAAAATTCTTTTCTAATATATTTTATCTGATATAATTTTTTTAATTAAATATTAAAATAACTAATTATAACACGCAAAAAATTTCAGTTTATTTCTTCAAAAATTTTTATATATATATATAAAACCTATTTCTTATTATTCTAATATTTTTACAATCAGTTTCCGACATATAAAAAAAAATCAATTCTAATAGCTTTTATCAAAAGAATTTTAGCAGCAACAACAATCAATCACTTTGTAGTGGGAAAAAAAATTTCTAATAAATTTTATAAACTATACTTTTACTCATTAAATATTAAATTAATAAAATACAATACACATTAAATTAATTAAATTTTAAAAAAAATAAAAAAACATAACACATCGCGCGGCTAATCCGCTCGGTAAATGCAATTTCATCTCCGTTTTTTATATTTTGTTTTTATTATTTTTCCTGTCTCAATTTTATCTATCTTGGAATAATAAGGACAGCATTGTGTACCTTCACCAATGTAAAATGAACACAACACAAGCTGACAAGACATCTCGGTGTCTACATGGACATGTTCAACCCCTTCTATTGGCTGTCCTTTAGAATCGCCTTACTTAAACGACACCTCACTGTCGGCTTTGCTGATGATTCATTGTCCCACTTTCATCCACGTGTATACATCTTCTCCACTCACTAGCCACGTGTCTTTCCTTCTATGAAATCTCAAATTTACAGCCTTTTGCCACTCAAGGAACCCTACACGCCAAATATTCAGTCCGTTACAATAGAAACGACATCCTTTGTCACATCATCAATATCGCAAGCCACTTTTTAATCACACGTCTAGAAATAAGTTAAATTTGTTTTTCTAAAAAAAGCAATAATTATATTTAATTAAAACACCCTTTCTTAGCCTCGCTCTCCAGCTCTCCGTTCCAATATATCTTTCCTATGCTTTTTACGGATGGTATCTGCTGTTTGGTTCTTTTTCAGTCATGGCAAACGTACCAAGGTCCCTCACATACTCTTCTCTAGCCCTCTTCAACCAAGCCATTACAGCAGATCCTTGGCCATTTTCCTTTTTCTTGTACTGAGATTTTCTCAGAAGAAGAAGAAACTCTTAGGTTTTTTCTTCTTTCCTGCCTTTTGTTCTTCTTTTGCAGAGATATTATTATGGGTAGTAGAGAAAGGAGCCTAAGGAGCTTTAACCTACACCTGCCTCATCTTCATCATCACCATCACAAGAAGCAAGCGAGAGATGTTCCGAAAGGGTGTTTGGCAATCAAGGTGGGTCAGGGAGAGGAGCAGCAGAGATTTATAGTGCCTGTCATATACTTCAATCACCCGCTGTTCACACAGTTATTGAAGGAAGCAGAAGAAGAATATGGTTTTGATCAAAAGGGCACCATCACTATCCCTTGTCATGTGGAGGAGTTTAGGAACGTTCAAGGCATGATTGACAGGGAAAAGTCCATTCACCATCGATGTTTTAGGGTTTGATATTAGCATGTCATGAAAAAGATCGCTGTGGGTTGTGGTGCCAAACAGGCCTAACGCTATGAATTAGGTTCAGCCTTCTTATTGGGATGTCTAGATTTGTGCGTGCCTTTTTTAGGTCTGTTTTTCTTTCTTTCTGCTTCTTGATAGACCTTGTTGGTTGGCTGATGAGGAAGTTGATGATGTGATGAAGACGACAAAATGTTGTTTCAAATGTATTGATTTTGTTTCTTTGCTAGGAACCATAATGAGGAAAGGAAAAAAAAGTAAAAGTATATGCTTTTCGTTTCTTGAAGATGAATCTCGTAATTTTTTTAATGCTGATGGGCATGATAACTTGTCCAGCACTGAGAAGGAGAGAATAGACGAGGCCAGCCAATGGTAGGGCCATATAAAGAAGTTTCTTCAAGACTCGTAAATTTTCCTTGCTCAGGTTACAAATATTGAACATTCAATAATATAATCATGTCGCCTCACTCAACAATGAGAGAAATCTATACACACACACACATTTATGAAAATGACTTTTTCTTTGCAAGCCAAACACTTCTTTCTCTCTCTGAATTTCCTTGCGCTGGTTCTGTTCTCGCGTTAATTAATTATCATTTATTTTTATAATTTATTATGACTTTCTCTTTTTCTTGAATTGTTTCCCTTTTTTATGAGATTTACAAATTATGGATTGTGGAAATTAAACGATGAAGTAAAGCGCGCAGTTTCAAAATCATTGTCGTTTATTCTTGATAAGAATGAAACGGAAAAGGAGGATAATTTTTTTTTTTTTTTTTTGAATAACAAATCAGTCTGTCCATGGATCCATAAATGAGCTTGACCTATATAATATCCAAGGACCAGTCCCATGACTGCAGAGAAAGTACTGCACTGACCGAGCACATCGTTGGGGAGGGTGAGTTTGTATAACTCTAGGTCTGTGTAACTATAAAAGAAAGTGAAAAGTTAGAAAAAAAACAAGGCTGCTGCTGCTTGGACCGATCGAAGTGAATAGGATAGGTGCCCTCCACGTATGGTGAGTTCTTCGATTGATGTATAATATTACAGCAAAGTTCTTGAAGGAACAGACACATTACCTCTGCATGGATGCCTTGAACAGAAGAGCAAACAGCATCTATTACGAACCCTTTCCGCTGTAGTATTTAATGAGGCCCAGAGATTATGATCCAGGAAATGACAAAGTATCACTGGCACATACGTTTAACTTTACGAATATTACAGCTTCAAAATGTTGAGATTACCAACAGAGCATTGTGGAGCTAGCACTTTTGTACTTTGTGTATAATATTAAAAAGCTTTTATTATTTCTTTTATATATATATATATATATATATATAGTAAAAAAAAAAAGGAGCTTTTATTATTTGATAAGAAGGGATAGGGACTTCTTTTTATTCTTCCATTTTTTGAATTTCTCATTTAATATAATTGATAATGATTTCGAGTCACTCCGACGCCGACAGTGGGAAGCCAATAAATATCCCTTTGTGATTATTTTATCAGATAATATTTAACTTTACTATATATTTCCATTGCATTGGCTGTTTGAAGATTCTATTTTCAGAATTACTGATGAAGATCAAAATACAGAGTTCAAAGTATTATTCACAGGAAAGCACTGTCGTCTCTTTTATCCTTTCTCAATGTTTATTGCGCCGTAATTAACTAGCTTTAGGTGAATTAATTTGCAGTTTCTAATTAATTTCTCCATCAAAATTATATTCAGGAAATTGCTCCCAGGGAACCAATCAGAATTACTTTAAAGCCATTCGTGCATGCATGCCCTCTTTCACTGGGAAGATCCCAATAAAAACCTATCTAAATTTTAGAGTTTTACGAGAATGCATGTTTAATTACTTTTTTTTTATTAAGAATAAGATAAGATTATGATTAAGATATGAAGATAAGATAAGATCAACCATCGTCCCTTCAATTTAAGATATATATAAAAATCTCCTTCAAAGTCGATATGGATATATAAAGCAAAAATAAAAACATATAATGTAGCTTTTGCGGGGTGCTAATGAACTCGTATGTATATTTCAAATATGAGGCCTCTAGTTTAAGTCTATCTTTATAAATATATCTAAGAAGCGTTAAAGAAGGGAGGGGGAGAGAGAGAGAGAGGGGCAATTTTTGGATGAATTGGCACACAGCATTTCCCCTTATTTTTCATGAATTGACTCTTTTATTTTCTGTGGTATCCTTAAATTGATCTACGGCTTCCACACGCAATACAAGCATCTATTTGCAGCTAACCATACAAAGATTCATAAATGAGTTGCCATTATTAGCAATTGTTTCATAATTTTATCAATATTTAAGTAAAACTCTATTAGTATTTTTGTCTCTTAAGCTCGTAATTCACCACAACATTACTCTTTTACCGCTGTCATCTGTCAAAGATAAATTGAGCCAACATCCTATACCAAAGCTGCCACTCATTCTCGATGGCAAGCAATAATGAATTCGAAATTGACTGCTTTAATGGTCAATCACACTTAGTCCATCACCTCTCTTGATAAGAAATTTATTGGTTGTCATTGTGTTTATAAAATTAAACATCATTTGTATGACATTGTTGAGCATTTCAAAGCTTGTTTGGTTGCAAAGACATACACTCGATTGGAGGGCATTGATTACCATGAAACTTTTTCTCTTATTGTTAAAATGACTATTATCCGTTGTTTACTAACTTCGGTTGTTGTACATGATTGATCCTTTATCGACTTGGTTTATAATGTCTTCATTCATGGTGATCTTCATGAAAAAATTTATGTCATCTTCTTCTGGTCTTCAGCGACAGGAGGGGAATTTAGGGTGTCGCCTTCACAAGTCATTAATGGTTTAAAAGAAATCTCATGTCAATTATTTGTCAAATCATCTACAACAATTCAAATAGGTGGTTTTGTTAAGTCCGAAACAGAGTACTCATTATTCACATGTTGAAAAGCCAAATTTTTTATTGTTTTTTTAATATATGTTGATGACATTCTTATTACAAGAAACAATGTTGATGCCATATTATCTCTTAAGCAATTCTTGAAAAGTCATTTTCAGATTGAGAATTTGGGTAATCTGAAGTACTTTTTGGGTATTGAAGTTTCTAGATCCAAGATAGATGTTTCCATCTCACAATGAAAGTATACTCTAAATATTTTTAAAGACTGTTTTTTTAAGTGTCAAACCTTTGAATTTTCATATGGAACAAAACTTAAAACTCTCAGAATTAGGTGAATTACTTGGAGATCCATCTTAATTGAGACATCTTGTTGGACGTCTGATTTATTAAACCATTACCCAATAAAATATCACCTATTTGGTCCATGTGTTAAACAGATTCATGCATGCACCACACAAACCACACATGAAGGGTGTTTTGTGTGTGATGTGTTACCTAAAAAGCAATATAGGACAAGGTTTATTTTCTCCTTCCCAAAATAATATCTTTGTGAGCGTTTTTTTATTCAGATTAGAGTGGTTATCCGACATGTTGCAGATCTACTACATGTTATTGTATATTTTTAACATTTGCTTATTTCCTAGTGAACAAAGAGGCAAAAAATCATATCTTTTTCTTCAACATAAGTAAAATATAGAGCTATAGCATGTACATGCTTTGAATTATCTTGGCTTCACTCATTGTTGTTGGATTTGAGAATATTGCATCTAAAACAAGCATTGCTATATTTTGATAACACAACAGCTTTACATATAGCAAACAATCATGTATTTCATGAAACAACTAGACATCGAGAGATGAATTGTCACTTTATCCGTGATAAGATAAAAAATAATTCAATTACAACAAAACATATGTCTTCAGCATATTAGCTTGCAAATGTATTTACAAAGCTATTAGAAAAGAAAGTTTTCTCAACTATGGTATATAAGTTGGGTGTTCTCAATATCCATTTTCTAACTTAAAAGGAGAGTGTTGAGAAATATAGGGTCATTCAAAGCTAAATATATTGCGTTAACAGTAATTGTATTTAGTTATTTTTGTACTTGTACCACCTAAAATAAGATAGCAAAGTTAATTCTAGCACACAATAAAATACAGAAAAACAAACACCATTTTTTGGTAAGCATTGTTTTGCAAGGAGAATAGAGGAAGACTATGAATGTGTTATTTCTTCCCGTCAGTTGCTGAATCATGCATCCACTTTCTATATATACATATGTTATTAAAATTGAAGGATTTTTAATAAACCAAGTAAGAATGTTTCAAAATAGCCCGCAAGACAGGGCAATAAGCGAGACCCTGACAAGCGACACCTTCCATCCACTTCAAAATAGATGATGAGTGTCGAAAAAATCTTCCAATTACATTTTGTGACAGGTCTACATGCACTCAATTTGGAGAATTCACCTGAGTCTTTTAATTAAAAACATTTGAGATTTTAGTGGTTGTCTTTTTCATATTATTTTTTAAGAAAATATTCGTGACAAAAAAATTAATTGAAAACAAATCACCAAGTAAAAACTTCTCCCTGCATGATTGTTCTTAATAAAGCCATGGTACTTGCTGTGCCCAACTCCCCCGGCATGAAAAAGTAGGCGGGTTTTGTTTTTTGTCTATTTTATTTGCTTCTTTTTTTTAGCCTGCCCAGATTTAAATTGCCCAGTTACAGAAAGAAGACCTTTCTAGTCAATCTTTGTCGTATTTTTTACCTCCTATAAAACACTCCAACCTCAGCTCCTGATTACTGTTCACGTGTTGCTCTTGATTCTTGTACATGAGGTCCACTTCATGTCGGGTATGAAAGTCCTGCAAAAAGTTAATAGACAACGTCTTCTTTGCCCTCGATGAAAGTCCTACAAAAAGTACTGCTCACCACATTTTACATGTTACATTCAACTATATAATTCGTATGATTGTAACTTACAAACACTAGAAATTGATGAATGGCCACTGTAATCGAGATTGAAACAAACTTTCGTTGTCAGACAATTTTTAACCACGAATAAACCAATAATAAACCGAGCTTGATCACTTTCTTTTTCTCTTTTTTTTGGGAAAAAATTAGGGGATGACCCAAGAATAAACTTGAATTAAAACTTTGCCCCAACAATCTCAGAATTGACTCAGCTAACAATATATTCTCTTATGCACGCTTTTTTGTACCCCACCCATGAAAAACAAATCCTCCAATGCCACTCTTTGTTTGGAAAAAAAAAAACTATATGCCTAAGGCTAAACTAATGGGGTCTTGTATTTGAGCTACGAAGCGTCACACCATGTAAAAATTTTGTATATCCAAGTAAGCTAAGCTTGCCATCGGAGTTTCTGATCCAATCTTTGATGAATGTGTAGGCTGAAGGGCCCACGTTTAATTCCTGCAGAGTGGAGAGATTTAAAATGACATTCAAATAGCAATGTTTAACACAAATCAAACGGCAGCAGTTTTGTATATATACCCTTGCCAATTCTTCAACTGAGATGACTCGGTTACCCTCCTGTTCAAAATGCTCAAAGGCAGTGGAGGCAATCTGCTCCCACCCCTCGAGCGCCTCAAGTTGATATGTGCTGATCGCAGCTGCACAAAACTCTTCGAAGTACATCTTCCTATGAGCAAGGGATTCCATCTGGAAAAGGGGGGCAATCAGAAAAGGATAACCATCAACTCTGAGGTGAGGAAAAGGGCAAAAAATCAAAGCTATTCATAATCTTCCCAGAGAATATGAGAGAAGCCTATGAGTTTAAAATTCAGATACAAAAATTTCTTTCACGCAGAAATAAAAATTCATAGGCTTATATTTCTTTAAATTGCAATCAACATAATTCTTAAAATAGAGAGTGACTGCTGGTCTTCATATTTCAAGCAGAGAACTAAATACTACCGCAACGAGAATTTCAGGAGCCCTTGACTCTCTCATGGCATCAGTTGCATTGCGTGCTAAAGCCTGCAAAAAATTGCATTTCTTTTATAGAAAACTTATGATCTCATAGTCCTGTATACTACTGAAATTGATTGAAATAGGACAGTAACCATTCTGAAATTATCAAGTGAAACACTTCCGTCGCCATTTGGTTCCAACAAACTGAATTGAGCTCTGAGATAGACAAGCTCGTCCTCAGTCAAAGCTTTTGAGAGAGCCTGCATAAGGAACCCAAAGAAATGTCAGTAGATATGGGATAGATAATTATCAATCCAACACTAACCATTTCACGTTTAAGCTTTAGCAGAATTGAAATATTCAGCCACATGGATGATTATGCTTTTTGCAATAGAAAATGCAGTTGAGTCACTGAAAAGGTTAGAAATAGAGCCAGACTGAGCTTCACACCCCACCAAAAACAAAACAAAAAAATTAGAGAGAGAGAGAGAGAGCGAGAGAGCATCAAACTAGGGACTAATGAATGTTTGATGGTTCTCTGCAAAGGAATTCTTTAGGTGATTCAAAAGTTTCAGTACTTGGAACATATAGTTAACAATAAATGGTGAGCCCATTTGCACTCGAGCATATTTCCTCACTTCATTACTAACTATGTTTCCCTGGATAATTAAAAAAGCTTTGAATCTACATGATGAATAGTTTTTGCACTATCAGGATTAGCATAAAATAAAAAAATTCTTAAAGAAAAACCCAAACACGCCTGTGCTCTTTATAATAAGGGAAGGTGTACCTTTAGCGCTGCATGTTTAAAAGGTGTTGCATGTAGGTATGCTTTGACTAGCTTGTAGATTAATATGTCTAAATTTTTAGGTCGGCTATCATCCCTCAGCCATGGGTGAGCTGCAATTACCGAGGTTTTCATTAGCTAAAAGAAATAAGATGTAAATTTCTCAAGATCATCATATTGTCAGTGAGATAATAAGATGCAACATGCAATGTAGGTATAAACTAAATTTCATATGCATGTCAAACATCCAACAATTGCAAGTGATGTATAGTTTCCAGAATATTTACGTCACTACCACCTCAACCACCTTTAAGCACTATGGACACAGCCAAATAGCTCCAAGAAAAGTCCTTTTTTTAATTTTTTAATTGATAATTACTTCCAAAGGGGACCATTTAATCCTTTAAAAAGTACAATCAAGGATCCTTCTGATCTAACATACTGCCTCTCATCCACTCTGGTCTCCCATAGACATTTTTGCATCACAGGAAAGACAGCCATAACCTTGTAAAAATTCTTGCAAAACCATCTCAGTATATCCATAGTGTTGTCAATGTTATGGGCATTTGTTTTACCAAAAAAATACAGGAGTTATAAACTTACTTAGAGCTTGTACGGCTGTCATTCTTTTCCTGTAATCCTTGTTCAGAAGTCTCTTCACAAAGTCCTTGGCCTCCGGAGTGACAGAAGGCCAGGGTAGATCTTCAAAGTTGGGATCAGATCTCAGCACAGCACGGAAAATTCCTGATTCAGTTCGTGCCCAGAAAGGCCGGCTTCCACATAACAAGATATAAGTAATTACACCAATGCTCCATATATCTGCTTCAAGACTGTAAGATCTATGCAAGACTTCAGGTGCAACATAGTATGCACTTCCAACAATATCATTTAACCTTTCATCTGCAAATATCACACAGAATAAATCATTAAAAACTCTCAAATACCAACTAAGTACACAAATATTATAAAAGCTGTATAGTTTGAACTAGATAATCACATGCACAAATAGCATAGAAATAAAAAAATCAGCAGGCATGTTCATGCTATTATATTATAAAGGCCACCAGCCTGCATCAATTTAGCTCAACAATGTAATTAGCACAATCAAGTCTAAATCATTGTCACAATACATGTTGCATCAGTCATTAATGCATACAGAAGCCCAGTTAACAGCCATCGAACAAGTAAAGATAGCTATGGAAGAGAAGATAACCAGAGTAAACAGGCAAAAACTTCAAATCTCATCTCTGATTTAGGGACCCAACCCATTCAGGAAAAAAAAAACTAAACCAAACTTGTGATATGATGGAGGCAAGGTTAGTCTTTTCTGTAAGGTTGACCAAAAATCATAGGAAGCTTGGCTCATTACCTGGCCTAATAAAGTCAGAGAGGCCAAAATCAATAAGCTTCATATCGGTATCTTCACTGCTCGAAGTGAAGAGGAAATTCTGTAACAAAAAAGGATCAGTTACGAGACAGTATTGGATGAAAATTCCCCATAAACACTATCAGCCTCCATCACCAATGACACCACCTTGTGATGATAAAACTTAATGCTAAACTATTTACATGAAACAACAATACATCAAGTTCATGAAAAAAAACCTCTGGTTTTAAGTCACGGTGTACGACGCCTTGAAGGTGACAAAATGCAACCACACACAAGATTTGAACAATTATAGTTTTTGCATCTTCCTCTGTGTATCTTCCTCCTCTAAGGCAAAAAATAAATAAAAAATGTTACATTCATAGCAGTACATAACACTTCAACCACCTAAGAACCATTCAACAGAACATATAATTTGGATTGGTTCTGCTCAGGGTAGGTGGATGATAATTTCACATGCAGCATCCATCATGGTTATAATCCAAGGCCAAGGTAAGTAGTCAAAAAAGAAATTAGTTAGTCACCCATGCAAAGACCATTGCATTACCTTGCCAAAATTCTGTCTAGAAGCTCCCCTCCCTCACACAATCTGATAAGCAAACAGTAATCCACAAAATATCAGAGATAAAAGTTCAAAATTGCACAACACAAACAAAAGTCAAGACTTCTAGCCAAGCAAAAAATTTCAAAAAGTGGCATTACTAAATATTGCAGGAGTGAAGCTAAAGACAAGGATGCAATGTTGACAATACTCAATTATATTTCTTGCATAAGTTTTCACAGAAAGTAAGAAAAGACATACTCCATCACAATGTACACGTTAGTGGCATCCTCACATGCATCATAAAATTTGACCAGATGCCTATGTCCAGATAGTCCTTTTAGTATTTTTACCTCCCTCCGAACATCTTCAATTGAAATAGCGGTTGTCATCTGCCAAACAAGTCTTGTGAAAATTTAGATATTACACAATCCATAAGGCAATTAATCTTAATTAATAAAAGAATTCTGAATTTCATAAATCTGAACACTGCACATAAAAGAAAAGAGTAATAACTGAAGTTATCAAGGAAAACAGCCAAGGATTGGAATTAGAAAACACAAGTTTAAGAGGAAAACTTCAATAATCAGCTTATACAGGCATATTTGATGAAGGAAAAGGCCACGTAATGTCTGTGCCATACACTGGAACGAGCAATTGTCATTGCCCAGGGAGGTAGATTGCCTTGATGCACACAGGCACCCATGAGCACACATTCAAGCATATGTGAATTCAAGTGAATGACAAATTGGCAAATGAACCTATTTTAAGATTCCTGTAGAGGAAGAGCTCGGGGGTTACAAAATAGTGTTTAAATGAAGAATGTGAAAGTGAAAGAGTGAATTTCCAATATAAATGAAATACAGCAAGAAATTCATTTCAAGACACAGTGTGCAATTAAAGAGGGTTGAATGATCACTTTGCAAATAAGAAGGTAATTACAAGTTTAACTGCCGACTATGGAAACAAATCCAGGATGTAAAAAAAGTTTAGAAAGGACCTTGAAATAAAACATTTATAATTCTGATTGTGTTTGTGCATACCCACATCTGTACATGTCCTCGATACAGAATGGCAGATTAAGAAAAATATTACAGCAAATATTTGATAGTCCAAATATCTTGTCCATTCACCCAACAGTCATCATTAAAACCAACGGAACATATCCTCTTTGATCTTCTAAATAATGCTTATGAAGGAGTTTTTTCTCATAGTGCCTTCAGTTAATTTCAGTTTTGGACACAGACTGTCCCAACCAGATACCCCGAATCATTATCATATAGTGACAAACATGCCTATGTCCCTTCCATTCTTCCCAGAATATTCACTTCCATATTTTCAGTCACGACGCAAGCTATGTTTGAATTAAGTAATCCATACCGCCTTTCAAAATTCTTCCAACACATGGCAGGAATAAATTGCTGATAACAATACCTCAAAATTCTCATTGTATTTTCCACTATCATATTGACAAGAACTAATTCCCTGGAAAAAAAAAACGTATATGCTTCCATTCAAGTAAGTAGCACAGCCAAACCAAGCCCGTGAGTTGCGGCATATTGCCAGTATTTAAATAACTGGAAAAAAATTAGCCCTGGCGCATCAACAAGTTAAACACGACATCTAGTAATCTAATTACAAAAACAAACCCGTCGATTAATCAAATTCAAAAACTAGAAATGAGAGCAATGGATTAGTACCTTAGCTTTTGATATGATCTTGACAGCAACAGTCTGATCCTTACGTTCACCTTTCTTAACCGTAGCAGAGCAAGTATGACCAAAGTGCCCTCTCCCTATTTCCTTCCCTAAGTCGTACTTAGCTCCAAAATTCTTGCTATATCCAAAGCTCTTATCAAGCGACTGCTGTTGCTGTTGCTGCTGATCCGCCTCCACTCCAGCGTGCTCTGGAATCGGTCCCTCCTTCGGCTTCCCTCCGCCACCAAGCCTCTTCACCAACGACGCCGCTATATGCTTCGCCGGAGACGGCGGAGGAAACGGCCTCCTAAAAAATCTCCTCGGAGTCGACCCCCTCGCCGGGGACGGAGACACTCCTGCGGGAAGCGGACTGGCGGCCACACCATGCGGATACGGGCTCGGCCAGGGGCTCGGGTGCGTCGAGGAGGACCTCGCCGGCGTGTTCTTCACCGAGCGCACGCCGTTGCGCGAGGTGGAGGAAGGTAACGGCGTTGATTGGTTGTGATCGGAGGAGGAAGCAACAATTGTGACGGTTGATGCGTCATTTTCGTTAGCTGGACTGGTTTTACCGTAACACTGCCCCATCAAAAGAAATCTTACAGTCTCAGTTAAAGTCCACGCATCAGACGGTTAGTGAGATATTTCTCCTCCGGATCTGATCTGATCATCACCGGAGAAGAGAGGGGGGGGGGGGGGGAGGCAGAGGGGGATCTGAGTTAAGAAAACGATAAAAGAAGAGAATGAAAAGAAAAGATTAAAATAAGTCAGTGAGAGATGAAGAAAGACAAAAGGGAGGGTTAGTTTTTGTAAGAAACAAAAGAAAAGGCCACGCAGTATCGAATAATAGCACCCAAGTACAGACTACAGAAGCGAAGAAGAAGAAGGAAATTATCTCGAGGAGTTGAATAAATTCTCGCTTAAAAATGCAAAAACTCAAGGATTAATTCTCTGCCGTTGGATTTGTAGAAGATAGGAATCCTCATTATAATGATCAGAATAAGTGGGTGTTTGGCGTTGCAGTTCAACCCGTGGTTGTATTGAACCACGGCGTCATAAGCTATTTTATCAAATGGGGACCGAGTTTTTTACTGTGGGTCCCACCAAAAAATGAGTTCGAACCACAGGTAACGAAAAGTATCTGTGAGATGCTTTTCGAAAACCTCAGCCGCAGCAGTTCACAGCAAACATGGAAGATCTATGCATGAAAAATTTCAATAATATTTACACACCTTTGGCAACGAATGCATGGAATTACTTGAAGGAACACACCTTCGACTTCCTTCTCTCTCTTTCTTCCCTAGCACACAGCTAACGCTCTCTCTCTCTCTCTCTCTCTCTCTCCATAGTCACCGGTATTAGTCCAAGAGAGCGCTACTATCATCCCCTCATCACTGGATGATTGTCCTCCACACCATAATCTCCCTCTGTGACCACCAGAAGAAGCAAGAAGCCTCGGTGTAAGCAACAACTGCAATTTTTCGTTGCTTCTACCAGCCATCACAGGGCATTATTCTCAACGTCACCACCACAGGAAGAACCACTTCGGCTTTCTCTACTCGTTGGTATTGGCCAGTGACGCTTTCGTCACAATCGACTATATTTACTGTTCATGTGTTACGTAAATAGTAACTTCATGAACTGTGTAATTCACGAAGAAGACAACAACAACGCACCGTTTTGTTTTTTTTTCACCGAACGCACCGTTTTGCGTTATAATAAAAGAGTCTGAGCACTTAGGCTGGGCTGCTCTCGGCCCAGCCCAAGTTGGCAAGGGTGGGCCGGCCCATTTATTTGGGCCAAGCTCAGTCCAATTTTTTAAAAATATATATAAATCATATTTTAAAAAATTAAAAATGGTGTAATTTACTTGAATTATTAATTATATTTTATTATTATGATAATTAAATCTATAATATTTAAAAAATATATTGTGTGTGTCCTTTAATGTAATTTCATAAGTTGACAGCAATATGAAAAGAATTGTAACCAAACACACGAAACTGCTTTACATGAACCTCAAACTCAACCACAGTTTTAACCAAACATTTTAATTTCAGTTATGAACCATGGTAAAAACACTTTTCATAAAATTATTTTTTCTCAATCTTAACCATGACAACAACAACTATACCAAACAAAGCTTTAAATATTTAGATAAGAGTAGGAGTTTCTCTCTCTCTTTTTTGTATTTACTAACAGGTAGAGAGAAGATTAAAAGTTGGATAAAGCAATGTACTCCGGTATTAAGAAATGTTTTCGTTATGTTTCAAAAATGTTTTAAAGAAAAATTAATTTTTTAATTTTAATTAAAAAAAATATTTTTATATATTAATATAAAAAAATTAAAAATTAAAAAATATATTTTTAAATAAAAAATATTTTAAAAAACAATAACAGTGTATTACCAATCACTTATTAATATCTCTGTAAACTCTCTCTCTCTCTCTCACACAGTGTCGATTTCTCTCTTTTTAAACGAATTCCAGTCCAAATTTACCTCATCTTGATTTTATAATTCCTCGGCTGTATTTTTAAAATGTTTTTAAATAAATTTTAAAAACATTATTTTTATTTTTTGTTTTAAATTATTTTTTTTAGTTTTTTTAAATTATCTTAATATTTCTAAATAAAAAAACTTTAAAAACAATTTCAATGACAACCCTTCTTCCGAAGAAAACAGGTTCCTCTATCTAATCAAACACACGTAAAGATTTTGTAAATTTATTATTTCACAAGTTTTTCCACTCAACGATTATCCACATAATTTATTTTAAATATTTTTTATTTAAAAATATATTAAAATAATATTATTTTATTTTAAATATTTTTAGTCACAGCATTTTAAAAAAAACAAAATTTTGTATATATTAAAAAAAAAACACAATACCATATGCATGTTTGTCTTTCCGTTTTAAAAGTATTTGTGAAAATATTTTAAAAAATTATTTGAATTTTATGTTTTATTTTAAAATAATTTTTTTATATTTTTATATTATTTTGATGTTGATACTAAAAAAAATATTATTTGAATAAAAAATATTTTAAAAATAATATGTCAAAACTACTAACCTACCCAAACTCTTTAGTGAGGTATTTTTCACTGTATTTCAAAAAAATAAAAATTTTTATTATTTAAAATTAAAAAATTTAATATTTTAACATATTAATATAAAAAAATTAAAAATAAATAAATATTATTTTTAATATATTTTTAAATTAAAAAATATTTTTAAAACCACCCCTAGACATCACACTGACATAGACATCATCTCATTAACCTGTCCAAATTGATTTTAAATTTGTCCTTTGCTTACTTTTTAATTGACGTTATTTCTATTTTTTTAATTAAAAAGGAATTTACGGATATAAGAGTGTTTCTTACTATTGCTTTTTAAAATATTTTTTATTTTTTAAAAATTATTTTTTTATCAATACATGATGTAAATATATTAAAAAGAATTATTTAAAAAAAAATAAAACACGCCGGTTTAACCGCAGCACGAAACAGGTACTATGTGAGATTTTATTATTCCGCGATTCCAGAACTACGTGTGAAAGCGTGCTATCTTTAATCACAACACGTTCTTTTTCCATGCTTAGAATAATCCTTATCGTGGATTACAAATATACCCTTCAATGAAACGTGGCTCAGTGTAGGAGACTTGGAGGTGAAGGGTACAGGAGATGATGGTGTGGGTGGTACCAAATAGAGATTCGTGTTAGAGGATTTTCGAAAATCTGAGCCGAGGAATGTGGACACCTAAACCTGGTCCGAAGGTTCCAAATAAACGAGAATTCGCCAATTCAGTCATGGTCACGAGCGAGGTCGATATGAGGTGGCAAGATATTAGCCGTTGAAAACTGAAACAAAATTTCCATAAGTCTCTGAGAAGTGAGGTCATTTTAATTAAAAGAGAAGGTGTGTTTTGATATGACAGTATCATTTGACTTTGTGATTTTTGCTTTTGTTCATTTCATAGTTGCACAATTGTTTTTTTGGAATTATGATTAAAATACTTTTTATATTTAATTTTTATTTTTATTTAAAAAAAATATTTTTAATCTTAGTACATTACAATAATTTAAAAAATTAATTTAAATTAAAAAAAATATTTTTTAAAAAAATATTTTTAAATACAGTGTCAAACATTGAATCTCATATATTGATTAATAAATTTTTATTTTATTTTCACTGCCACTTTGAATTTCACAAATGAGCCTTTAAAATTTCATGAGTGTTTTGTTTTGTTTCTATTCTTTCAATTTTTATTATATTTTTAGTCTTCCTGGGCACGATAAAAAAAAACTCAATTTTAAGCTATTGCCATCAGTGCTCTGGGGTATAAAAGGAATCGTAAATTTGTTTGTGGATTAAGCTTCTGTATCATTTTACTTTCCAATGGAAGAACACTGGTCTCTACTTAAATCTTAAAACAGCCCGAGGAGTTTTCTTCACGTATTCAGAAGAAAATATCACAAAGCTAATCATGTGGTAAAAAAATTCTTAAAACTTAATTACATGACTGAGTGAGGACATTATTATCCATACTTATAGGCTAATATGTACAAAATCACCATGATTTATTGGCCGAGCCATCATTAATTTCTGGACTAAGATTCGATGTTACCGATGCTTGAATTAATTATTTAATTTAATTCATCCACGTGTCCCGTTATTTACTAGCAGTTTCGGTTACTAGCATAGGCGAAACACGTGAGTTCACGTGTTCCACCCCTCAACTCCTCCCAACAACAATAATTAAAAAAAATTAAAAACTCTAAACTGGGAGCCAGCAGCAAAATACGAGGTGCAAGTTAAAAAATAAGAACCCGACTCCAATCAATGAAATCGGCTCCTGGTGTAGAAATTCTCAAAATTTGCTCTCAATATTATGGTTGATATTTAATATTTTAATTGACGATTGTTTGGAAATATAGGTGAACTATATTGCTATAAATTTTTAAAATTATTTTTTTAATATTTTAATAGTGCACAAACTTGAATAGTCAACCGCTATAGATATGTAGACCGGTACATTCGTATTAGGTAGGAAGAGTTCCCAGTCCAGTCTCTTTTATTTTCTACAGTTGTGACAACAAGGAATCACAGTACGCTTCTCTAATATCTTAGCGAACTCTCCATCCTGAATACATGAGCTCACTCGCAAGAATCAGTCAACACGAAACGCTTCTACTTAGTTCTATGATCCATCCGTAATTTACACAGCTACTTGACAGCAAACAGATCGTCATCATTAAAACTGTAAAAGTGAAAATCTTGAATGCATGATGCATAGATTATCCTGCCGGAGTCCTAACATCGAAATGGCAATCAGAATTGGCCACACACATTTTACTAGTATCATCCTCGTTTCTTATTTATTTCAATCGAAAACGAAATCTTTCTGAGGATATTTGTTTCGTTTTGAAATTAAATAATAGTAATCTTTGAAAATCTCAAAAAAAAACATGGTGGAGGTAACAAGAGACTTGAAATCTGCACAATAGTTCTCGAGTTTAAATCAAAGTATATATTTTTTATAAAAATCTAAAATAATTAGGGTTTTACTTGCTCACCTAAACTAATAAAATATAATTTCTATGAGATGAAATTTCTTTGAATATTTTTTTAAAAAATATTATTAATTATATTTGGAGTAAACCTAAGATACAGGGAATACACAATTCCATATAGAGAAAGCCCCTAAAAAGTATCAATCAGCCGACAAAACAAAAGCTCTTGTTTTTGACCTTTTGGAACTTGCTAGTCATGGGCTAGATGGAAATCTGGGTTAGACTCTTGGGAGCAGAGGTTACACCAGATCTTGGCTAGTTTGCCCATCTTGGTCCAAGGATTAACCACTTTACAAAAATTCTCCATTATCCGGTGCTTTTCTTTTTTTGCATCATGGAAACTGTCAAAGCCGGGTAGATCGGCAAGGCAATATTATTTGGAATTCTAAGCCAAAAATTATCAAGCCAGAACATCATGATTATGCAAAGAAATAAAATATCATGATTTGTGATATCAACCATCACACTAAAATATCAATCCACTGCAGTTTCGTACCCCCGAGATTGCCGAGAAAAGGCACAACCCATAACACATCAAATATTCATTGATACACACACACACAAAAAAAAATCAATAACAGTACATTTTTTTCAAATAATAAACAAAAATCGATGCGTCAGGGTTCAAAAACAATATTCTAGAGTTGCTAAGGTCGGCTATAAGGTATGAAAACCGACCTGGATGATGGCAGTGAATGGATAGCATGCACATGCAGTGTTGGGCAAATTGACAGTGACGATGGGTGTGCTCACGAGAGTCATGGTTAGTAGGTATGCATATAATAACTTATTTTTTCGTGAATTATGTTACGAGAGTCTCTTGTGAGGTTTCAATCACCATCAATTTTCTTGTCACATTATCCAAACGAACAAAAAAAAAAGAGTTCTTTTGGTCCCTTGCCTTTTAATGTTTGATAAGCAGAACTATTTTAAAATAATTTGGCAAGATTACTTTTTTACTCTAGTTGAAGAATTTAAATGATGCCCGTGCACATCGATACAAATTTAATCTTTTTTATTCAATTACTAACTTGTTTAAAACAATGACACGTGTATCTGCAGCATTATCAATTATTTTTTTATAAAAATGAAATGTTTTTTCAAGTTTACATTTCCCAATTTAAAAAATCAGGATTTTATTCATTCATTTAAATTAATAAGTTTTTAAAAAAAGACTTTGTAATTTTGGTTTCATAGATTAAAGTAAGGTGGGTTTATGCAGTCATGTCTCCATGAGAAAGAAAAGCTTGCATTTCTCTAAAACTTAAACGTTGTCTGATTGGCCCGAGAGCATAGACTGATCTCTCAAACCTGACTCGTAAATTAACTGAGCGTCGTAGGCCTGTATTTTGAACACGTTTTTATTAAGCCAATTCGGAAGTAAACAACAGTGGGAGCCCGATAAGTCATAAATTATCTATTAATTTTCTAGTTTCGGCACATTTTTAGCTGTAGTTTTATTTACTCGAAAAATAAATTTAGCTATGGTTTTGCAGTCGGAGTCCGGTTGCGACACTGGGATAATTTTAAGAATGTTTTTAGTTGTGCAACAATCTCAACACGTTAGGAAATAAAAAAAATAAAAAAATAAAATTGACTTGGAGCATGCACGTAGAACACCCAAGCGTGCTCATGCACATGCCACTAGTAATTGAGAATCCAACAAATGATCCACTTCGCTAGTCGTTGAAACTTGAAATCAATTATTTTTCATCAGTTATCTTATGGTTTAATCAATGGGAGGTCCCAACCAGCCAACCCTGCTCATAGACATAGAAATACCAACATCCCTGGAGAGAGTCAAACTCTTCTTTAAAATTCAGTGGAATTAACTTTGGAAATCAACTCCCATTTTAAAATACCTTGAGACTCAAACATGTGTTGAGATGCTTATTTTTGGTTGGTGGTTAATTTAGTTAAGCCGTTACATGCAGGTGGGGCTCTGCAGTTTTTTTTTGAGTAGCCTGTAAGGAAGCCCCAGACCCCTTCGCCTTCGGTGTCTCCTTCCTGGCTTTTGCATGAAATGGCACTGTCTGCAATGCTTTAAAAGCAAGGCAATGCAGAAGGTAAAAAGAGTCGGTGGGGTGTTGGGATCAGCCATAGCCACCCCTCCATCGATCATAGTTACTCAATCACATTTTTGAAGATGATGAAACGCTGTTCATTGCCGCAACTACTCTCAGGTACTGAATGGTTATTTGACACTGAATTTATGAACTTATCTGGTGATGGAAGTTGCGTGATCTGTCTCATGTCATTATTCAACAGTAGCATTTGTTGGAATCTTTGTTTATTAAGAAATGGTACTTGATGTGCATCTTAGCATATTAAATTAAAAGCGTCACCCGTTAAAATGTTGTCGAAACTTAATTTCCAGCATAAAATTCTTAGCATAGAATTTTAATATGTATTAAACAACATTTTATCATTTATTCTTGTAAGCTGTATTAATTTCTTTGTAGTATTCCTCCCTATCAATAGCTTATAACAAGTCTTTAATGATAGATTTTAAGTATACTTTTTTCAGTTTACAACAAGTCTTTGTAGATAGATTTTGAATATACTTTTCTTAGTTCTTTGAATCTATAAAGGATGTTTATTGGAATCTTGAAAGATTTATTTACATTAGTTATTTTATCTTAAACGATGATTATGCAGATTTATATATATTTGTTTGGTATGCATGCTAACTTCGTTTAATTACAAGATTGCCAAGTTTTTATATTTCCAGAAAATAAAATAAAATATATATGGGCACTTAATTATCTATAAAACATTTAATTTCATGCTCTTCACGTTAATTTGCATGTAAATTAACATGTAGTTACAGGAAATTGACACTTCAGCCAACATTATGAGAAATCCTTGGAGGTTGAGGTGATGGTATTCTTTTTTTTATTACTATTATGCGATATAATTAGTTTTTGGAGAATAATAAAAATTATATTAAAAGATTTTACTTGACAACTTAAGTTTTTTCTTGACATTGTACTAGAGATTTGTTGACGCAACAATAATGAGTTCGAATGCCTCATTCTATTTTATAATAAATAAATAATTTTTAAATATGTAATTTTGTTCTCAAGAGACGTGTCATGGTGTCGAAAGTTTGAGCTATGCATTGTAAGTCTAAAGTTCGAGTCAGGACGTGTTCACCCTGTAAGAGTTTAGAATATTCAGAGTTTTACTCACTTAATTGGGACTCATAAAAATACCTATAAGAGGGTGAGTTTTTTCAAATTAAAAAAAAAAATTAAAAAATGTAATTTCTTATATTTATACGCATTTTAGGTTTGAGAGTAGGAAAAAATACAAGGTTTTTCTTTGTCAGCAGATGTCTAGGCACAAGTAACTATTATATAATGGGAATTTAACCGAGAACAAGTCTTTGCTGAATTATTTTGAGTTTGGACTTAAGTGAGCCCGTGAGGACGTTGTGACCTATTTGATCGCTAAACCTCTTTGTGGTATAGCTGCCATTTGAACCTCGTCCCGTCCTACTGGTATAATTAAACGAGAAAACCAGCTGCTGTGCTGCTACTCTTTTAAACAACATAGAAAGGCAAAGTGTACTTTTACATGCCCAGTTATAATCATAATTTAGGTGTTTATCTCTTTCTTCCAATCATCGATTAGAAAGAGAGAAAATGGGTGATGATTACAGCTCGAGTAATGTACTTTATGCGTCTGATAAAATGACAAATGTGGATAATGATATTGAATGGGCCTTGTAAGGACCAGTGATCATGCGGAGCAGAAACTTAAGAGTGACATTTGAGACTATCCCTGCATAGAAGAGAGCCCACAAGGAACACGAAAGGGACACCTCCATGTGACTCAAGTTTGGGGACTGGCAAACAAAATACAAAACAGCGAAGCACAAGCAAGTTTCAGACATTAACTAGATCCAAATCCTCATTCCCAGAGCAAGTTGCCCTGTCCCTTGTAATGTAATTATAAAAGATGAAGGCTTCATTGCTAATCGTTTCCAATTTCATAATGCCCACCTTTCAATTATAATTCGACGGGTTTGATTAAGAGTCTTTCATTTTGCGAAGTCCCACAGCCAGAAGAGATCTGAACTAGTCAACACCATTTGCAATTTTGCAGGGGATGTAAATGATATATATACAAGGAAAAGGCAGGTAGATTAGAAATGTTTTAGGAGTCCTTATAATGATAACCCAGTATTTGTTAAATTCAGATACATCATTAAAATAAACAAATCAAGCAGTAAGATTTGTTAAACTGCTGCATGAAAATATATATCTACGGGCACGAAAGGGAAAATGATAGTCACATGTGTGATGTATAACAGTAGCTGAGGTATATTCTATCTTCGAAGCTCTACTCTTAACCCGCCATTAATCCACATTCCATACTCCCCTCTCAATTGCTGCCTCTACGCTCACCTGCACAATGGTTACCCTCTTCTAATTTTGCTTTGACGAGGCGTGTCAGCCTCGGAAAGATTAATTCTTGCCCGCTATCCAGATCTTTACCATCTTTTATACAAGCTTGGGACTCAAACTTGATTAAGAATTCACTAATTGACCCGATGCGTTTCTTTTAACCTCTTAGTTTTGTGTTTCGCTCTGTAAAAGAAAGAAAAAATCACGATGAACAGATTTTATTTAATCGTTATGTATATTGTAGTTTTTTAACCAAAGAAATATTTAAATCATGATAATTTCAGTGAAAACGAAGGAAAAACTTTGGCACTGTACGGTCAAATTAACCCCATCAAACCTCTCAATTAAGAGAAATGTTTTTCCTCGCAGAATATATATATATATATATATATATATATATATTCCTTACCATGACACTGTTATGTTCTTAAAAGAGCGAAAACACCATCCCGGAGAGAGAAAAAGAAAAAAGGGCAGAGATTTCCAGGGTATATAAATAAATAGATTGTGGCGTACAATGTTGCCATACAGAATCTCGCCAGTTCTTTGCTGCCACCCTCCTTCTTGTCTGTAGCTACAAGTTAGTCAGTCTGCTTATTCTGTAATTTACATGTCCAAAGCCTTAGCCATAGTTTATTTACGAATCATCGATAAAATCCAAAGAAACAAAACACACTCACACGCATACAGTGTCCTGTCTACTGTTATTGCTACTAGTCGTCTCCTTTTCAACTATCTTTCATTTGCTTGCTTCCTTCCGTGTCAAGATGTAGCAGTAGCTATCATCTCCACTTTTCGCTCGCTCATTCACCAAGATAAAAAGGGTCTTTGTCACCCCACCCCACCTCAAACCATCATCTCCTCCTCCAAACCTATCTCTTCCTCTCCTCCTCGACCAAACTTCTCTACCACCCCCTCCATTCTTCTCACCAAATCCCTTCTTTCTTATTACTCCATTAATTAAAACGTTTTTAATAGTAATAATAATAATTATACCACTCCCCCCTCTTAATTATAAGACTTAGCCTTCCCCATTGTTTCCATTAATAAAATATATTCCATCCCACACTCGCAATTATATCTCACGCACTAGCTCGCCATATTTATAAATAAATAAAAACACACTCAACCAAAATGGCTCGGCTTTTCCGATCCAAATCATGCGGACTCGTCGGACTCACCGAGTTCAACTCTGCCCCCCCTCCAACTCCCTTCTTTCACCGAAACGACACTGAAGACGAGGACGAGGACGAGGACGATAAAGAAGAAGAATTGTATAGTGATGCTGCTGGAAACCCGATATCAACGCCGTTTATTGGATCAAGAGAAGGAACGGGAGGGAGTCAGGGAAGTCGAAACGGAAATTGCAATAAAGAGTTTGCAATTTTGGATATTTTGGTAACGGTGTTAAGGAAGTCGTTGGTGACATGCAGTGTGGAAAGAGAGGATGTTTCTTCCATGGATATAAGTTGGCCTACTGAAGTTAGGCACGTGTCTCACGTGACTTTTGACAGGTTTAATGGTTTCCTTGGTTTGCCTTCTGAGTTCGAGCCTGAGGTTCCTCGCAAGGTCCCTAGCGCCAGGTTTAAATTTATTTATTTATTTATTATTATTATTTTTTTTTAAGAAAACTTATTTGGAATAACTATGAGGTGACTTGTGAAAGAATGATTAGTAGATGAAGTGATCATTTAAGAAAGCATAAAAAAGTTGTTTTGGAACAGTTAATGATTTTAAAGAAATTATTGCTATTATTATATATTATTTTTGAATTAATAAATAATTTAATTAAATACTTCCTAATGAGGCATTTTGACATTTGAATATTAATGGCAACGTGAATGGTGATTTGTTCATATCATTTTTATTTTTTTCAACAAGTTTTTTTTTCCCGTGCCTGGTGAATATTAGTTGCAACGTGAATAGTAATTTGTTCATATCATTTTTATCAAGGACAGTAAATGGCAAATTAAAGACTTATTTTTTCCTCCTCTCTTTGACCAAATACAGTGAATGTCAACATTTACCCACTGAAGATCCAGTTTGTATGAATGCCCACTGACAAATTTTATGGGGTGTAGGATACTAGGATGAATCCATGCACTGTTGGTTGTATGATCGTTGTGGATTAGTTGTGATTTCGTTGTTTTTTATTATTATTATTTTGGAGAATTTTATAAATTATATTTTATTTTTAGTTTTGAGATGTTTTTTCTTAGAATATCAACAATGTTTCTGCTTCTTGGAATATTCAACAGTGGATATCTTACTGGCTTACCCGACACATCGATCCTCTGTTTTCCAGTGCAAATGTATTTGGAGTTTCCGCCAAGTCGATGCAATGTTCTCTTGATGACAAAGGGAACAGTGTGCCGACCATTCTTCTGATGATGCAAAAGCGTTTATATGCAGAAGGAGGACTTAAGGTATGTTTATGTTCCTACTTTGCTTCCAAGGAAATTTATCTTCAGCTCGCTGCTTGCCAGTTCTCTAAAACAACGACGACTAGTTTAGGTACTGCTACTCGTCACTTCTGTTAAAAATTGAGGCTTTTTTTTTCTGTGTTTGCTTCCAAGGCAGAAGGGATTTTCCGAATAAACGCTGAGAATAGTCAAGAAGATTATGTCAGAGACCAGCTAAACAAAGGTGTAGTGCCTCGTGGAATTGAAGTGCATTGCTTGGCAGGTTTAATAAAGGTATGCCTTACGACACGCCGACATTGTTTGACAAAATGGTCAGTAAATCAGCTGTGGGGATATAATTCTGTGTCATCAAATTCTCTGTTTCTTACCTCACTTGAGATATGTTCTTCGCTGGTTGCCAATATATTAGACATTTCACTCTATTTCATAATTAATCTTATAATAATGTCACTTTACTTCTCTCTGTTTCTTTTTGGGGATATCCAGGCATGGTTTAGAGAACTACCCACTGGGGTGCTCGATTCTATCACACCAGAACAGATAATGCACTGCAACACCGAAGATGACTGCACTCAACTTGTGAAGCAACTCCCACTGACAGAAGCTGCACTACTTGCTTGGGCAATCAATTTGATGGCAGATGTTGTGGAGCATGAACAGTATAACAAGATGAATGCTCGCAATATTGCTATGGTTTTTGCTCCCAACATGACTCAGGTTTGTTCAGTTTGTATTAGTTGGTTGTTGTTGGAAAGTTACCGTCGTGCTAAGCAGTATATTATTTTTCCATTAACTAATTTCTAAGATTTTGAATGAAAAAATGGACGGGCCAACTGCATCTTTTGAATGATCACAAAAGATGACCATGTTCCATGAGCTGCTAACATATGGACCATGGACTGTTGATGAGAGCTGACAACCATTATTTCCAGTTGACTTTATACACATTTAAATAGAACTCACAGGTGCATGGGGTTTCACAAGCTGTCGCTGTGGTTGTAACAAAGGAAATTCCATTGTTTTACAGATACATAACATTTTTTAGTTAATATCTAAGACGTAATCTTCTCATGATGCAGATGGCTGATCCTTTGACCGCGTTGATTCATGCCGTGCAAGTAATGAACTTGCTCAAGACATTGATCCTGAAAACACTCCGGGAAAGAGAGGAATCCAGTGCAAAGATTAGGATGCTCTCGACATGCTCAGATTCCCTAAGCGACAAGAGTGAACCCTGTCATTCAAACTTAAACAGCAAAGAATTCCGTAAAATATCACTCAACGCTGGTGCACCCGAGATACCTACCACTGGTAAGTTCTTGAGGTCTGCCACCATGAATAGATTAGAACCCAACACAGAGGAAGAACATTGGAGATTTCAGAAGAAAAGTGATGGAGAGGAGGAATTCAAGTCTGTTTCAAGTAGCAGCCCCCCCTTCTGTGAAATGGGCACCTTAGACAGTGGGTGTAAAGGTGAATATAATAGTGGAGATTGGCTAAGTTTTAGAAAAGGGGTGAGGAGGTTATGCAGACACCCGGTATTTCAGTTTAGTAAACCAGTTAAGAAGACTCGCGATATTGGAATTGTAAATACTAGGGGAAGTGGCGGAGAAGGTTGGGCGTGATTTATCAGTTTCTTCCCGGCTTGTACCATATATACGTTGAGTTCATGGTTGCTTGTCTAAAGATTGTTGTGGAATAGATGTCAGTGTTTGCTTAATTTCTGTTGTCAGATAAAGAAATAAATCTCTAATTTGTTTGAGGGCCCTAACTGCGCGCTTTTGCTATATGAACAATAACTCGAGGGATGACCCTCACCTTTTATGATTCATTATTTTCCCCCCCTCTTTCGTAATCGTGTTGGGGGTTTTGACAGGAGTTTCAGGAAAACTATGGTTTGACATCAACAGCTGTCTGAATCTAATGTGATGTGATTTCAAGGACTAGAAGAAATGATAATGCCGCCGAATATGCGAGAAAAATCACTAACTAGATGATTTGCCGAGGCAGAATGTCAGGACGGACTGTTCACCTCTATTTAACTTCGTTTTAGGCCAGAAATCACTTGCCTGTGTATTCGAAGGATAAGCTAATTCAATTTCCTTGTGGTTTGGATTAGATAATAAGGTCGCCAACCCCACCCCTACCCCAATAAACGTGATCTAGTTTTCTGTTTGTGTATACCTTAACTGTAATGACACAAGTCATTGCAATAGTCAAAGTTTTTGGAGAAATTTTAAAGAATAATATAAATTATATTATAAAATTTTAATTAATAATTTAAGTTTTTAGATAAGACAATATCTTAATATAATATCAGAATTCTATTGACATAGTAGTCATAAATTTGAATTTCATCATTCTCGTTTTATTTTATAAAAATCAATAATAGAATAGTATATATCTATACAAATTTCAAGACCAAAAATTTTTTATTTGAAAAGGTATGTTAGTGAATAATATAAAATATATTATGAAACTTTAACTATAAATTTAAGCTTTTATGTAAGATAATTCCTTAACATAGTATCAGAGTCTTGTTGACTCGGTACTCATAAGTTTGAATATCATTATTCTTATTTTATTTTATAAAAATCAAGCATGAAATATTGTGAACTTATATATAAATTTTAAATTTAAATAATTTTCACCGAGTCATATTATATTATACGTATCATATTATAGAGAATAACCTTACCATCTCAGTTTTTTGATAAAATAATTAGTTGATATTCTACGTTCATAATAATTTAGTCAAGGGGGATTTGAAGTGAGGTGGAGGCCAGGATACGTATAGCACAAGCAAGTTTGGTCCAGTAACGATAGTGGTTGGCAGAAAAGCAGATCGGCGGTCAGGGCCTGAGAATTTACATCCTGAGAAACCTCCCAGCTACCTGGTATTGGATTTGCAACGTCATTTACCATGGAAGTTGATCAATGTCGTGAAATGAAAAACACCTAATTTGGAAACAGTCAAAATTATTTTCGTTAAAAGCGTTTCACTCATCACACAGAAATTTATGAAACATTTCACCAGTAATTGGTATGGCACAGAATTCTGAAACGATCTTGACTGGTTTTGAAATGGGAATTAAATTCTCCTAATTTTAGTAAACTTGATCCGATCAACTACCTCTATACCAAGACAAGATTCTATGATCACTTTCGTTAAAAGCCCAAGGAGGTTGGATTCAACCACCCCAGGCCCAAGTCATACGGGTTTTCCTTAAGCTCTAAAGCGTTGGGCTCTTCTTCCCGTTAATGAATTAGACTGTAAATTGTAGATTGTAGATTGGTTTTTGGCCCAACAAAAAACACCAAGGCCTGAGATCCTTACATCTTTGAAGGGCAAAGTTCAAAAGTCAAGATGTTTCATAGATTATTTTTTGACGTGCGGCTTGAAGATCTTGTTTAATTTTCTCATCAACTCCAGAAAATCTTGTTCATTTTCTCTTTAATTCCAAAAGCCTTTGTTTGTTTTTTCAATTTTTCTTTAGGTTAACATCTTGATCATTTTCAATTGAAGATGATCAGCAGGATTCAGCAAAACAATTTGGTTTGTTATTCAAGATTCTCTTTCCCAGGATAGTTCTGTTTTTCCATGCATTAAAATGCTTGGTAATTAATTGATGAAATCCCAAAATTTAATATACTCACGAGTTAGGTTTTTAGTGTTTAAATAATTGATAATTACTTATTCACATCAATATTCTCTTTTCCAAAGCTCAAAGCTCATGAAATAGATAGTTAGTAGTAAAAGACTCGATACTTGCAAAATAATTTTTTTGTGTTAGATTTAAGCACCCCTTGTATGACGAAGTTAATAATTTTTAATGAGATATAACAGTAAAAGCGTTTAAGATCTAAGAATAAGAGTGTTCATTCTTATTTTTGTGTAATAAATACTCTAAAAATAAAAATATATATACTTGGAAAATAAAAATTATCAACTCCTGAATGATTTAATAGTTATACATAGCTTATTAACCTTGAAGTATTGCTTGAATTGAGAAGTGGGAATTTCAATTTCCTTCTTATAATTCTATTAGAAACTAAATTTTAGTGAAAACACTATAGTTTTCTGTAAAATTGTTATACAACTAGTTGAAGAGAAATAATTATTCTTAACATTAATATTTCATGTTAAAAATCATAGAAATAATAAAAATAAAAATAAAAGCCAACGATTTATTGCCCAGTCATGAACCCATAATGATCACCAAACCTACATGTCATCAAGTTAAACTCGAGGATATTGGGTCCAACTATTTGTCAATATGACTGGTGGTAAAATGCCCAACATGTGCAAAATAAATATTTTTTAGTAGAATTTCAAGACCTCTAAATGATAAAATCAATGATTTTAACGCTTAACTATAGTAAATAAGATAATGACCTTTAAATTTTAAGAGCAGGATTGTTCGTTATTGTTTTTGTACAATAAATGCTCTAAGAATTAAAATATGAGTGCTTAGAAAATAAAATATATATAACTCATAAACTCTGTCGCGTTGCTTGAATAAAAGGATCTGAGTATCATTTACCTCTTATAGTATTAACGAGCCGTAAACCCGTGTTCTGCTGCAGGGATTAAATTTTTTTATCTAGATTTAACAAATAATTTTATATTTTAATTTTTATTCTTTTATTTTCTTATTTTAGTTGCGATCTCTTGATTTTTTCGATCATTCTAAGATAATTTTTTATTTTATATTTTAAAATAGAAAAAAATAATAACAAAAAAAAGGCTAGAAAAAAACAAAAAAAAGCAAAGAAAAGAAAAGAAAAGAAAAATGCAATAGGAAGTAAAAAAAATAAAATAAAATAAGGGGATTAACTGTGACGTGCTTAAGTTAGTCAGGATACCCGATCATAAAAAACAAAAAAATAGCAGAAAAGGAAAAAAATTAAAAAACATAACCAGCAAAAAAATATATCATGGAAAAAAAATAAAAAAAATATAATCAGGAAAAAAAACATAATCAATAAAAAATAACAAAAAACAATAAAAAAATTAAATCCGAGAATTAATCGTGGTGCTTTTAAACTAGCTCGGACACCTGGATCATATATATAAGTGGAAAAAGAAAAACAATTAAAAGAATATAATCATAAAAAAAAAATTCATGGAAAAAAATAAAAAAATATATAATCAAGGAAGAAAAAGTTGTAAAAAAATTGAATTTGGGGATTAATCATGGTGCGTTTAAGCTAGCTAGATACTCTGACTATATAAAATAAATAACATATATATATATATAAAAAAATATATAACCAGTAAAAACCAAATTTATGGGAAAATATGAAAAAAAAATAATAACAAAAAAAAGGCCAGGAAAAAAACAAATAAAAAAAAGAAAAAAAAATGTAACCGGAAGTAAAAATAAATAAAAATAATAATAATAAAAAAGGCTAGAAAAAAAAACAAATGAAAAAGCAAAGGAAAAATATGAAAAAAAAAAGAAAAGAAAAATGTAATCGGAAGTAAAAAAAAAAAATGAATAAGGGGATTAATTGTGGCGTGCTTAAGCTAACCAGGATATCCGATAATAAAAAATAATAGAAAAAAATTAAAAAAATATAACCAGCAAAAAAATATATCATGGAAAAAAAAATAAAAAAAACATAATCAGGAAAAAAAACATAACCAAGGAAAAATAATAAAAAACAATAAAAAAATTGAATCTGAAGATCACTAGTGGTGCTTTTAAGCTACCTTGGACACCTCGATCATATATATAAGTGGAAAAAAAAAACAATTAAAAGAATATAATCAGAAAAAAACTTTATAAGATAAAAATAAAAAAATATAATCAAGGAAAAGAAACTATAAAAAAATTTAATTTGAGGATTAATCATGGTGCGTTTAAGCTAGTTAGATACTCTGGTTATACAAAATAAATGATATATATATATATATATATGTATATATATATATATATATATATATATATATATATATATATATATATAATCGTTAAAAAACAATTTTATGGGAAAATATGAAAAGAAAAAAAATAACAACAAAAAAAGCTAAAAAAAACAAATAAAAAAAGAAAAATGTAATTGGATATACAAAAATAGAAAAAAAAATAATAAAAAAAAGGCTAGAAAAAAAAACAAATAAAAAAGTAATGAAAAAAAAGAAAAAAAAAGAAAAATGTAAACAGAAGAAAAAAAAAGAAATACTGTTAAAATCCACAGTGAAATGTGTGGGGAGCTACGGTGAACTCCCTACACGGTTTAGTTTTTTAGTAATATAAGTCGGAAAAAAAAATATAACCAGTAAAAAAAATATTTCATGGGGAAAAATAATAAAAAAATCAAGAAAAAAAATAGAGAAAAAACTTAATCAGAAAATTTAAAAAAAAAAGTAGAAGAAAAAAACGTAATAAAAAAACAAAAAAAAAAAGCAAGAAAGAAAAGTTATAAACGGAATAAATGAAAAAGAAAAAAGAAAAAAAAACATAATTAGAAAAAAAAAAAAACAAACGAAAAAAAAGAAGGGGAAATCACTGTTGCTATCCATCGTGCTTTGTGGGGGGAGCAACAGTGATTTCCCCACCTAATTTAGCTTTTTGTTAATGGAGAGAAATATTATTTAGATAATAAAAAAAATATTTTTAAAAAATTATTGAATTTAATGATATTAGATATCACAACCCATCAAACTTATGATTATTTGAACTTAATAGTCTACTGAATCCAGGAATATAAAATCAAGAAGAAGCTAAATTCAATCATTTATACTCGTTATTCTATCAAACATGGACTAAAAATCAAATTTCAAAAATACATTCATCCATCGTTATCTCCACATAACGAAGAACCAACATCGCCCCCACTTCTGCAGTAAATCCGGCTGCAGTATAGAATTATTATTTCATTTTTCTTCTTCTTGGGCGTCATTTTATGCGTGCTTATATTATACCAATGATTACTACATTTCCTTTTTTTTTTAAAAAAAAATAACAGTTTTACTCATGATGGCGGCAGCTCAATGCCAAAACCCTAAAATAAGATGGCACCTCATTTGACCACTCGAATATTCAAATCCCTAAAGCATTCTTGCACAAAAGAGAATGATCGATCAAGAGGTCCAATATCGTGGACGGTCTACAATAATGGGAGATATTTGACATAAAGAAGAATATATTTCATTTCACTTGATTCGGAAGGTATGGCCAAATTTACGAAAATGTTATGCATGCAATCTCTACTATTTTTCTATCCTTGTTAGTTAAATTGACGTTGTCGAGAGAGAAAAATAATCTTAAATAAAAATCGCCACAGGCATCTTTATACTTTTCAAAGTGTTTATAGCCTCGAATTTGAGTAATGTAATAAATAAATGGGTGGATATTCTGTTGCAGGCCACTTTGTGGACCTCTTAGCAAGTCTTTTATATGAATATTAATGATATCATAAGAGTGACACTTGATACCTTTAAACAATTTATTTTAAAAAATACTTCATAACGAGTTAATTTATTGATGGATGATTATAGGAATTAAATTGATTAATAATTATATATATATATTATAATCATATGATTCTTTATAAATAAGATTTGTTATTACACAAAACTAACACACATAAAACCCATAGCCCGAGTGGACTATTTGGGCTCATAGTTTACAAATAAGACTTCCTTGACTCTTGGAGAGCAACCCTTAGAGAGTCTATTTGTATCCCTTATTAATACTTTTAAGATAAAATTAAAAATTAGCTCGTCATTTTTATAAATGAATATGACTTGTGAATTACAAATACCCCATAATTTTTTTAAGCTACAGGCTCATAATCTTTTTATTCTATATATTTTTACTCCATATTTATTTCAATATCCCACTCTAAAACAAAATTGCATACTACCTTGTATTTTTTATAAAAAAAATTAAGACCCACCGGCTAAATATACTCCATAAATTCTCCAAGCTAGGTTTACAATCTTTTTATTTCTAACCCGTATTAGACCTTTCTCCCTTGCCATGGCCACAAGACCATTGTAAGACCTCCAGGTCTCCTTTTTGTATTGTTTTTTATTTATCTTTATCGAATTGGATATTTTCTTATCCATTTTTATATATACACACACACACACACAATCTTTTTATTTCTAACCCGTATTAGACCTTTCTCCCTTGCCATGACCACAAGACCATTGTAAGACCTGGATATATACACAATCTTTTTATTTCTAACCCGTATTAGACCTTTCTCCCTTGCCATGACCACAAGACCATTGTAAGACCTCCAGGTCTCTTATCCATATATATATATATATATATATAAAAGGTTTGATTTTCTACACAGCAAGATAATATTTGATGATGTAGTAGACTAGTAGTAGTTATTTAAAAAAAAATCGAAAGTATATTAAAATAATATTTTTTAAAAAAATTAATACAGCGTATAAAAATATCTAGAAATATTAAAAAATTATTTTATAAAAAAATCAATAATAAAAACAAAAATTTATAGAAAAATATGGTTTGACGAGACATCGATTAATAATGGCCCTTCGGCTGGACTTCTCCCTCTCATCTGAAAACAGAAGTCTCTCGCCTTTCTCTTACCAGCTCTTATATCTTTGCTTCCTATTTCTTTCTCCCTCAATCTTTTTTCTTACAGATACGCTAGCTCCCTTTATGTTAATTTCCTTCCATCGTCTTTCTCGACACGATTAGGATCCATACATGGAGGAGCTCGTTATCTATCCATCTATATCTTCTTCGCTGGTCTCCTTATCCCACGAAACCCCACCAACTCTCCAGCAAAGGCTTCAATTTATAGTCCAAAGCCAACCAGATTGTTGGTCTTATGCCATATTTTGGCAAACATCAAGGGATGACAGTGGCCAAGTCTTCCTGGCCTGGGGTGATGGCCATTTTCAAGGCCCCAAAGACACTTGCCCAAAACCAAGCACAGTTCACAACAGCCGCATGTCGACATCAAACTCAGAGAGGAAAAGGGTCATGAAGGGAATCCAACCTCTGATCGATGGAAGTCATGATCTTGATATGTCTTTGATGGATGACACTGATGCCACCGACTCTGAGTGGTTCTATGTCATGTCCCTTACTCGATCTTTCTCACCTGGAGACGGAATCCTTGGCAAGGCTTATACCACTGGCTCTTTGATTTGGTTAACTGGTGGCCATGAACTTCAGTTCTACAACTGTGAAAGAGTCAAAGAAGCACAAATGCATGGCATTGAGACCCTGATTTGCATACCTACATCCTGTGGGGTTCTTGAATTGGGATCCTCTAATTTGATCAGAGAAAACTGGGGTATTGTTCAACAAGCCAAGTCTCTTTTTGGCTCAGATCTTATCTCGTGTTTGGTGTCTAAAGGTCCTAATAATCCCTGTCAAGAACCAATCCAGTTTTTTGACGGGGACATTTCTTTAGCGGATGGAGGCATAGTAGCTGGTCTTCAAGAAGAAGAAAATAAAATTGGTCATGGAGAGAAGAAAGCCCAAGAAAGAGCAGAAGCAGAAAAAGATAACGTTAAAAAACCAGGCCAATCGTACGTGGACTCGGAACATTCAGACCCGGACTTTCATTTAGCAGTTGCGAATATAGAAAATAGAATTCCAAGGAAAAGAGGGAGAAAGCCTGTGCTGGGCAAAGACGCCCCATTGAACCATGTAGAGGCTGAGAGGCAGCGGAGAGAGAAGCTGAACCACCGGTTCTACGCCTTACGAGCTGTGGTCCCAAACGTGTCAAGAATGGACAAAGCATCATTGTTATCTGATGCTGTATCCTATATAAACGATATGAAGGCCAGGGTTGATGAATTGGAGTCACAACTACAAGGGGAGTCCAAGAAAGTGAAATTGGAAGTGGCTGATAATATGGACAATCAAAGCACCACCACTTCTGTGGACCAAGCTGCCTGCAGGCCTAATAGTAATTCTGGTGGTGCTGGGCTTGCGCTTGAAGTTGAGGTCAAGTTTGTGGGTAATGATGCAATGATTAGGGTCCAATCTGAGAATGTGAATTATCCAGGTTTTAGGTTAATGAGTGCACTTCGTGACCTGGAATTTCAGGTGCATCATGCAAGTATGTCCATTGTTAACGAGCTCATGCTCCAAGATGTGGTCGTTGGGGTTCCTGATGGACTGAGAACGGAAGAGGCGCTCAAATCTGCTCTTCTTGGAAGACTAGAGCAGTAAGATCATGATCATTGTTGCTGTTACTCCTGTTACAATATCATTTTCTTTCTTTCCACTTTTCAGAGATTTCCACCTTCAAATTATGTAATAATGGAAATTAATGGAGCAACAGCTCCTTGTTTTCGACAATATTGAGATCTTGAGCCTGTAAGAGTTTGAACCGAAACTTCACATTTCATTGCTGTTCCCCGTGCTCACAGCACCTTATGCACATGACTGGAAAGGAATCCGTACCTGCTTTGGAGAACGGATGAAGCTGTGAAAAAGGCCATGATTCAGATTCTTCAACCTTTTCTTTCCCTTGTCTCCTCTTGTGCTAAAGGCGAGTTTAAAATTACTCGGTCTAAATATCTATCCCTGTTGCTACTTTTGTGGACCGCGCAAACTATAATAGAAAATGGGTGTGTTTGGTCCCTGGGAATCTAGACCCACCTCACCCATTTGTGTAACACGTGCTGTTTTTCAATTAATTTTAGGCTGTATACATAGGATGGCGACGTACGTCTGACAACGAAGTGAAAACCAATGGAAACAAAAAGGCTGGTTATCTGCTGCTACCGAAGTAAAGCAATGGTCCATGTTGAAGCGGGCAGGGAAAAATAAAGTAAGGTTGCACGGAACGAAGTTTTTTTAATTTATATAGCTGATATGTAAATAATATTTAAGATCGTAATATAGATTGTTTCTTTAAATATTTTTTTCAATATTATATTAAAATAATCTAAAATCTTATATAAAAAATTTGGTGCGTGTTTCCATGACTCCAAGTTACTGGTAACTTCGTCTTATATGTGGAAATAAAGTCACGAAATTGCTTGTTACAATAAAATACGCACGTGTTTCTAAGATGAGGCCAGATAGCTCTAAAATCTTGTGGGGGTTAAATCTGGTATCGATTGCCCATCGGATTACCTCAAAAATTGGAGTCCCGAAGGAGTGAGTGCAGGCTTCTATTGGCCGGGTAGAAAAAGACAGATTATTGTAAAGCAAGAATGAACATGGGTTAATTAATTATTAGTCGAGACCCACTCTGGTGATTGATGTTCACTTCTCGTGGAGTAAGGGATGACTCCGCTTAAAAAAAAAAAAAACATTCACTGTCACAGGCTCACTGCAGTAAATAAATGCAAAACGTAAACGATTTTTTTGTGCGTGGACTGCAGTGCGGCATGTAATGTTTAAAAATGTTTTTTTATTTTAAAATATATTTTTATATTAACATATTAAAACTTTTTTTTTTAAAAAAAAAAAAAAGCAGCAACGTCAAATAGCCTCTTCAAATGGCGGGGTCGTTAGCATTTATTGCGCCAGCTACTGATTCGGATTTATCACACGGGAGTGAGTTTCTCGCATAAAAAAAATATAATCCTCAGAATTTTTTCACGTAAACATATTTTTAAATAAAAAAAATAAAAAGTTGCGTGTTTTTTTTATAATCTTCTATAACTTTTCTATGAAAATACATTTTTTTAACTAGAATGTGTGTTTTTTATATACAACTCTTTTAGGGTTTTCTTACTAAAGATGTGTTTAATGTTTATTACCGACCAAAAAAAATAATCAACCAAAACAAGCACCAATTGAGGTTGACACCTATCAAATTTTAATTAAATTATCGTCTCTGAATAAGACATATTTGATGTGTGTGTGATGACCTATAATTATTTAATGTATATATTTATATAATACAAATGTACATGTATCAAGCTAGATCTAAATTGGGTTTTAAATTAGATTTGACAGTGAACTTATTATATTTATTACTCTCCAAATAAAAAATCATCCATAAAAACACCAATTTGAGCTTATATTTAAATTGGAATTAAATTACTATCCCTAAATAAGACACGTCATTTCATCAATTTTATCAATTCAGATTTTTTACATTAAAAGAAATACATTTTCAGCCAAAATACATGTCGCTTTCTTCAGTCACAATTTTTTTTTTTTAATTCTTTCAGTGTTTGTTTATGTTATGGAAAATGATCTGGAAAATAATTTATTAATAAATTATTTTTTTTTCAATTTTATTAAAATAATGAGGAACAAATCTTACAAATTAAAAAGTTGAACGAGAATGAAATTGAAAAAAAAAATATAATTTCATAAATTATCTCAAATAAAATAAATAATAATCAAAATATGAGAGATCAAATCTAATTTTTTTTTTAAAAAAATAAAAGGTGAATAAATTAAAATAATAATAATTAACATTTCATAAATTATTTCAAATAAAATAAGTAACAATAAAAAAAATGAGGACCAAATTTGATAGATAAAAAATTTCAATAAAAAAATGATAAGAAAAAAGCAAATAGCAATTATAAAAATAAGAACCAAAATTAATATAAAAAATAAATTTTAAGAGATGGAATTGAAAAATAAATATTCAAAACAAATTATATATAGCAATCAAAAGTTTGGGGATCAAATTTGATATAATCAGTAAATAATGATATTTCTAAATTTTTCACAACTTCTTCAGTCACAATTTTTTTTTTTTAATTCTGATAAATAATAAAAGATAAGTGCAATATTTTTTGCAATGTAAAACCACATCGTGTATGTGATAATTTTCTATATATAAATACAGACATGGATAGTAATTATAAGTAATCGCATTAAAAATATGACAGCCAGTTTCGTTTCACTTCATTTATTATTTTATTAAGCATACATATAATATTATATTCTTTAATATAAATATACTCAGTTTCTTCTTATCTTCCCTCTCCTCGGTCTTCACTGTTGTGCAATTTCGTTGAAGTCTAGCTGTTGTAGCAATTAAAAAAAACACAATAAAATAGAACAACTTTCATTTCACTCAGGATCTTGGATTGTTTCAGGTTTTTCGTCCAAACTCCGCCTGATATGTTATAGATTTGTTCCGTACTTTTTGTTCTGGCCTTTCGTTTTTTTTGAGAGGATAGAGGTTGGGGGGTTATCAAAGGAATCTTCTTTGTCTATTTTGTCTTTATAGGACTAAGAAAATCGTTTTAATGGCCATGATGAGCTCAGTGAAAATAACAATTATCTAGGTGGTCACTTTTCCAATTTACCACAGCAATTTACTATTTGAACCTGGACACTGAAGGAATGGTCCGTACCTTACCATCTTGATCGAATGTGTTCTCAATTTAAAAACAAACACAGCACACGCAACTAAAACACACACTGAGTCTTTGAAAGTTGCCTAGCACAGCATATTCCTTCGAGGAAATGAAATGAAAAATTCCAAGGGGAAAAAAGCAGCAGGGGCGGATAACGCATGGCAAGTAGCTATCCTCTGAAAAAAAGATGAAGGCTTATCCGAATGATATGGACTTGGACGACCATCTTGCAAGCAGGCTCTGTTAACATAACGTTGTAGAGCGAACACGACTCTACCTTGTAGCTAGTAAGAAACGAAATGGAATCACAAGTTTCCAATGATCAAGTTTTGGATTTAGTCATTTCATTGATCTATCTCTGTCTCTGAAAACAACTACGGCCGTGGACCATGGCATCGTGCATGTTTATTGTGTGCATTTTCCTTTAAAAAAATAGGGAGATATAAAATGGCAATAATTTATGCACAGTGTTTACTAATATTTTTATTTCATATCTGTTGGCAAAATATTTGTCTTTGACACAAATCTATAATGTACTTGAGAATGTGTTTTTGGTTCATAATAGCTATTGGTCTAGTTATTGAACATTTGAGCCCATATCGATATCAAGTGTTTTTGTGGGCTCGAATATTTATGGGCTTGACGGTTATTTTAAGTTCAATTACTATTTATTAATACATGTATAATATATATTTATTTTATATTGCTTGTGTAAATAATATTTGTTTCGTTGATGTAATGATAGCAAGATGACTCTTGAATTTTCTAAATAAAACAATATACAAGTTTTATGGGTTATAAACATCTCTTGAATTATTTAAGTAATTTTTTTTTTTTTTTGCTATGAAAAATGAAGTTATTTCAATAAATGTTTGATTAACTATAAATTTAACCATTAAAAAATCATATTCCTAAAAAAAATCAGCAATCGTGCTATTTCAAACAGGATTTGGATATCCCGAAGTTTCACACGTGAGGAAATCCCCTCAAGATGGCCTGTGCATAGAAAAAAGACAACAAGTATGAAGAATTATGTTTTATTGTTGTTCTGGTCTGAAAATTCAAAGAGATGTGAAAACAACAATATTGAATGAGTCCAAATTCCGTTGTCAGTATCCAATGAAAGAGTTTGAGTCCTTAGCACTCGATTGTCAAAGCATGCTCATGTATTCTTCAACTATATATTCAATATATTTTTTATTAGATTTTCATGTATTGTTTCGATATTTATACGTGTGTGTGCATGCGAAATTATAAAAAATAATCTTCAAGAAAATCATATAATCGTTCTATAAGCCCTTAAAATTAAAAAATATTTTTCGTAACATGTTTTTATATGAAAATAAACATAATGCATTTTTTAAAAAATATAAAAAGTGCGAGGGATAAAGAGAGCTTTATTCTCTTCTACAATGCACATGAGCACATGTTTAAAAAAAAAAAAACAGTCTTTTTATCTAAATCATATTTTAATTTAATAGTTTGTTTTATTTTTATATACTTTTATTATTTTAAAATATTACCTATACCTAGAGTGAATAAAAATAAACAATAAGGCATACATAGAAATTTTATGAGCGTTTGATTTTAGAGAATGATTTTTAATATTATTAGCGATTATATAGAGTAAAAGTATAATAAATTAGAATCAAAATTTGTTTTTATTTTGATTACTCGTGTTTGGTGATACAATTAAAGAATCTCGTGAAAAGCTTTAAAAATTGACAAGAATAAATGACTTCATCAGTGATCCTAAAATAAAATACCAAGAATTTTATATAATAATTTTATATTTTTTATGTATTTTTTTTAAGATTTTAATCACTGGCCTCAACTAGCTTGTTTTTAGAATAAGGTCTGGTTGTTCACAAATCATTTAGGGATTTGGATTTGACTGTCTCATTTTCTTATTGTCGCAAAAAAACATTTTAATTGATGTTTACATGTTTTTGAATTTTTTTACCATGGTTTTTAGTTATAATAAATTTGAACGAGGAACAAACTGATATTTTAATATATTTTTTTAAAAAAAATGGTTTGGAGTCCTGTCTGTTTTGGGTGGAGCATGAGATAACTTTTACACCTTCCACGATGATGTTAGAATTACCTTTTCATCACTAGACAATGTGTCTCTTTTTGACATTATGTTTAGCACCAATGACCTTTTATTGCCCTCCCCCCCTTATTTTTTTACATGACACTTCATATTTTTAAATAGCTCTTCAATATATTTTTTTAATTAAGTTAATTTATCAAATATAAGTCTATTTTATTTCTCAAAACCTTGAATTTATTTATGACATTTTTTGACAGACTTTTAGTCTGATTTTGAAAAATAGGGACACGCGTCTGTAAAGGGACAAGACATGCGATGAACGATTAAGTTGAAGGCCAGGCGGTCCATTGAAGAAAATGCCCTTTTATTGCAGGGTTGAAATTACAAGGAATCTGTAGACCCTCACAGTATGCAAGTGATGTTGTGAACTGGATTGATTGCCGATGCTATATCATAGGTCGGACCAAGTTGTTTTCATATACAAAAAATCTACGCAATTATAGTGTTTGAAAGCAAGAGTCGGACCAATGAACTTCATTCGTTGGGAGCCAATAATTTCGGTGGATTCAATAATACAATAACAAATAAGCAACAAAACAGATAAAATAGAAGAAATAAAATTGGGATACCCATGAAAGAAAAATAGAAAAAAAAAATTCACAGGGCCTAACATCCAGCAAACTTAATATTAAATGATTCTAATATCCAGCAAACTTAATATTAAATGATAAAATTAAAAAAATCAATTATAAAACCCCTGTTAAAATACATAAATCAATTTAGGTTAACCTTTTAGACCTGTGATTTTGATTTTGAGGTTGTTATTACCCCAAAAAAGATAAACTGAGAAAATTAGAAGTCAAATTCTTAATCTATATAAAAATACCAAAGAATGAGATTCAAAAATAAAGTTTCAATAAAAACTGATACAAGATAGGATAAAACAAATAAAAAATTAACTGAATGTAGAGTGAAAAGAAATTGAAATGAAATGTAGAGTGATAAAATTGAAAAATAAATTAAATTTAGAAAAAGAAAGAGTAGATAAAAAAAACTCAAAAGACGATGAAATTGAATAAAAACTTTAGTTTCATAAGTTATTTCAAATGAAAAAATAATGAACAAAAAAGAGGAACCAAGTCCCTAAACTAGAGGTTTGTTTATCGTGCATCCCACCCAGTGACAAAGACCATAAAGGATTTGAATGCCACCATAAAAACTATTGTTTGGTCCCCATGTGCCCTCTCACGTACTACCTAAATAGAGTGGGGATATTCAACAAGAAAAACCCATAACAAGAATTGAAAAGACCAATTTGATTATTACTAAATAAAAACCATAAAAAACCTTTGTATGTTGTTAAATAAATTTACTTTTAAAAGTAATTTAGAAAAAGTGCAAATCAAAATTTGAATCAATGAATGTTTTTTATTATTATCTTGATTTCTCCAAGGTTCTAGCAAATTCCAGCCCAACAAGACTTAAAAAAGCCTGAACCCATCAAGATTCCCTTTTATTTGAAGCCCAACAAAGATATTATAAATCCTTAAAATTATTTAGCCCAACAACGATCCAAATAATAAGCTTAGCAAGGCTCTGGAAAAATAAACCGTCATGGCTATCTTCTATTTTGAGCCCAACAAGGCTCCGGTACAAAATAAAAATAAAAAATTTTATTTTTTTTAAAATGTTTTGAAAATGTATTGCCAAACAGGCCTTATATATAGAATTCAATAATTCAATTCCAGTCATGGAAGGATTTACGCTCTCCTTGAAATTAAGCTGTCCGGGTTTCAACGAACTGCAAATGTCAAATAAATAAAAAATCATATATAATGGGCGGAAATAAATCCCCTTGATATTCATGTCCTTGAAGTGAGCCCCCTTTAAGTTCTTACGTGATGCGCTAATGAAGTTTGAAAGGATCGCAGCAGTTGACACATCATGGAATGATGAAATTTATATATTTCTTGGTAACAAGACATTTGATTTCCTAGTCAACAATTTATCAAGCTTATGCAAGCCAATACGATATAGATTCTCACATTTTCTTGTTTATCCAAATCCAAAACTGTAATGTTTCGAGTACAAAAGGGTAATGTTTCCTAGTGAAGCTTCCTTATTTTCCGCATTCATTTGGAAAAGATTCGTTGGCAGTCATTGTCTTGGTTTCCTTTCCCTAGATTCGTTCTTCCATTCCCTTGCATCTTATCCTGAACCATTTGTCTTTTTTATATCATTTAGACAATCCTATAACTTCAAATAAGACCTGCACGATCTGATTATTTGCACGTCGAAGTTGGAGCCCGAAGTGCTTTCCTCATGAAGACGTAATATGCTGGTAGAGGCAAGTAGACAGTAATTTGCGATCCAAAGATACCTCTATTAACTCAAAAAGGCCCGATCTGTGATTCTGGAAGAACAAATCGTGCCCACCAAAACTAACACAAAAAGACTTCTTCAGACCAAGCATCATCCCAAGTTACAAAAACAGACATACAATTAGAGAACACAGGCTCCCACCTCTTTCCTCCAACAGTCTACAACGTCCTCTGCCTCACACCTGGTTTGATTTTGATTCATTGGCATACCAAGACCTTATGACTTACCTACCTAACTAGTCAATACTAAAGCGAAACATATAAAGTTAACTCTTTGCTCAACCTAACATAGATCAACAGAGAAACCAGTTCTGCGATAAGGGGTGCCTACTATCAACAACCAAGGGGATTTAACACACAGTCCCTCAAGAGGCTACATCATTTTGCATCCTCAGAGCCATCAGCACCATTATGCCCAGCAGCAGAGCCCCCTAAGCCATCAGCACCAGTTGTGCCAGCCTCGGAGGCATCCTGTTTGCTCCCCCCACGTACATCATTTGCGCCAGTACCTGCAGACGGACCACTGCTTCCAAGAACAATCTCAGCATGCATAGGATGCATGCCATTGTTAGCGCCCATAGGTCTAATTCCCATTTGCCCTTGCATGGCTTGCTGCTGTAACTGCTGAGGATCCTGCATTTGATGTCCAGCATTGAATTGTAATAGCATCTTTGGGGGGAAAACACCTGACTGCTGAGCCATTGCTGCTGCCTGAGGATGTTGCATGTAATATGCTCCTTGTTGCATTGCAGGATGTGGGGCCATCTGCAAGCAATGGTATTAATGAGCATATGCAGAGTAAGAGAATTGAAAAAGACCAGTCACTGTTATGAGTTATGACTGCTATCCACCTGGGGAGGCATTGCCGGTGCCTGTGGTTGGGCATCAGCAATTGCAGCCAAATACATCAAATTCTTCTGCAGCTGTGCTTGATACCTAGTTCATTGAAATTTTATAGGTCCACCTTAGGAAAGTTGGCAATGATATTACACAAATAAATAGGAGCCAGCATACAATTTTCTATTATTTTTTTTTAAAAAAAAACAGTCTAGGAAAAAAGGAAATAAAATTGAAGCTCTCAGTGATGTTAGTATGAGCACAATCTATCTTTGGCCAGTAAATTCAGATACACGGTTCAATCGAATGGCTCTCCTCCATTTCATCTGGACTGCCAACTGACTTTAAGCGAAAAATTTATAACACCAGATTCCACCTTTTAGAGAAGTAAAATGAACCAGTAGCAGCACACCAATAACCAAGATCTCCCATAATATGATACAAAAAGTATGTAGTGACAAGGTAATTAAGCCAGGAGCATGGATAACTTCATGAACTCTGGGGCAGTGGCATCATTAGTATGACTCATGCACAATAACCATCCCCACTGTTATCAAAATATAAAAGATTATTTAAGGCATGACCTTATACTGGCCAGAGTCCACTAGTTCAGTATAACTTCCAACAGGACAAGATATAATTGACCCAAAGTTCAGACTGGCAATCAAGAATACATTATGAGCATGCAGAACACCAATGGCCCAATGAATGTATTAGATTTGATTGTGCAGAAAATTTCAAAATGCTAGTGGGTGATTTGGAACCCAGAGGACCGATCCGATCTTGTTTTGAACTGGTCCCAGAATAAGAAATTCTACATTTATGCCCTAATTCTGACACAGATTTTTAAATATTTGATGCAGTTTTTTGGTTAGAGAAAAGTTACAAAACTTAATTTTAAAACAGCCTCACCATTCATGCAAAACCTTGTTTTTTTTTTTTTTTGCTTTTATGTTTCCTAGACAACCACACTTACTGTTAATAGATCAGACCTCGCATCATGCTTAAATGCATGCTGAAATAGTAGGAATGCATAGGAAAGCATGGGTGTAAACTTGCACACACGAGAACAAGTCACTTACTGGGCACATTCAGCAAGTTTTCCAAGGTTTTGGTTGTCCAATATAGCCAAAATCAACCTTTTGTTTTCATCAAGGTACTGCAGCAAGAATTAACAAGGATAAATTAACCATCGCGTGAGTATTATCAGCATATAACACATTCTAGAGTTCTGACAGCATGAAGAAGCAACTAAAAATGGAAACAGCGTCAGATATTGCTCAACATGGCAGTAAGGGGAGGGCAAAACTTTAATAGGTGTGAGCCTATAGATAAAAACAGCTCTTAGTACACCCTACAGCCATGAATTTTTGAATTCATGCATGGAATGGTAAATTTTCTACCATTCTCATGTAATGCTATATAATAGTACATTTGATCACGTTTCATATCCAGGAGAACACATTAACTAGCAGCAAGAATGAATCCACATATATGAATATTGAGGACTGCTTGACGATAAACTGGGTTTCAAGATACAAGCATACACATATAAATTTCATTAAATTAAATTCCAAAACGAACTTGAATAGCTGAAACTTCCAACTTCTAATTTCAATATAACCAACAACTTAATAGTTTACAACCAATCCCCTTATTTCCTCCTATTCTCAACTATCATGTGTGGTTGACATGGACAAACAAAAACTCACAGAAAAACAACCTGGGACCAAATTAACTAGCTCCCATCTTAATTGGCATTAAATTGTCATCTATACAAAATCTGTCACGATAGCCACAAATCTGCATAGCCATTGACCAACTACTTTACGCGTCATGGATTTTTTGGAAACCCTATTATTGACACGAGATAAAGAGAAAGACAATGGAGCCTTGATTATAGTGATGACAAGTTATACGCATGGAATGAAAAAAAAAGCCCATCTCCTGAATTGGAGAATATTTAAGAAGTAATCAATAGGCTATTTATTGTCTCGCCTGACGATTACTCATTACTTGTGCCACTTATCAGCTTCAAGTGTTGGTTTTATAAGAAATAAACCCCCCAAAAGTCCAAACCCAATACAGCACCGTCATCAAAGACCCCCAAATCTATCAGTAAGAAAAACAAAACCATCCCAATACCATAACACAGTATACGCATGGAATAAAGGAAGAAATACAAAAAGATACACCTTTTGGATCTGCTCAGTGGTGATGTTTGTTGGTGGAAATGCAGACACAGGAATCATTTGCGGTGGCTGCTGCATCTTGTTTAATTTACTCTGCTTGCTCAAACCCTAACCCTAATTCCAGGAAAATCCCCAAATTGATAAACCCTGACCAAGGAGAGGCAACAAAAAAATAGAGCTTTTTTTACATATATTCAAAAATATAAGGAGGGTTGGGGGGGGGGGTTAAGGGAGCACCTTTTAGTTGGCGAAAGAGTATATTTTGAAGAGAGTGGGTGGTGGATCCACGAGGTTTCTGAAATTGAAGACAGAGCAGGCAGGAATAATAGTGTCTTCTTTTCTTAACAAACCAACCAACCAAGCACTATATACTAAATTTGGCCCGTCTTTGAGAAACAATCTCAACTGCCGGTTTCTAATTGTAATTGTTATTGTATTTAAAAGTATTTTTTATTTATAAATGTATTAAAATAATTATTTTTATTTTTTAAATATTATTTTTGATAATAACGTATAAAAATAATTTTACTATACCAAAATTTAAAATTTAAAATAAATATTTAATTTTTATTTTTTTTATATAAAAATTTTATTTTATTTTTATTAATAGTAATAGTAACACATCATATATATATATATATATATATATATATATATATATATATATATATATATATATTAAATATTTAATTTTTATTTTTTTTATATAAAAATTTTATTTTATTTTTATTAATAGTAATAGTAACACATCATGAAAATCTAATAATATAAAAAATATAATTTAAAATGAAACATAAAAATAAAAAGATCTCGAAAGCAATGCCAAAATAATAGTAAAAATAAAATAGAAGTTATTTTCATTTTAAAAAAATATTTTTAATATTAACACATCAAAATAAAATAAAAAAATTAAAACAAAAAACATGTCATTTTATTTCTAAACATTGGGTGGGCCAAATAACATGTTATTCTCTCCATGTATTTTTTTTCCACAATAAATATCGTGAACATTGTAAACTCGCTCACAAGTTTTTTTAATTAATTAAATGTTTGGATATTTTATGAATTTTAAAATTAATAATCATGTAAATTTTCATTAATAATCATATTAAAAGCAATAAAACTTGAATTTAAAATCAAAAAATAAAATTAATCCCAAACTTTTACCTGTAAATCACTTCATAGATGGTTACGAGTTTTTATCTATAAGCCAAGAGCATGGCCTAATCTAATTCATTTCTCAAATGCGAGCTGGAATAAATTAAATAGGTGTGCTAAAAAAAAAAAGGCCACATAATAAACCATCGAACCCAGTTTGCAAAACTGAAGCCTTATAAGGAATATACATGCATTGCATACTTGTGCCGTCCAAGAAATGAGTTAAAGATTATTTTCAGGCATAATAACGTGAACGTATTTAGATAGGCCAAGTCTCGAGGGTGGCATATTATGAGAACTATACATCATGCCTCGCTGTATTAATCTTAAAATTATATAAGCACCCATGGAGATGTTGCCTGGAAAGGAGGACATGGCAAAGCACTCGATTGTGGGATTAAGGTACTTCGTGTCATGTGTCATGGGATCAATTTTGTTTCTACTTCATTTTTAGGGTTTTTGAGAACTGTTTAGTTTCCTAACTACACTTTCTTTATGGTTTTGGTTACGTTGTTTTTTTTATTATTATTCGTTTAATCTTATTTTGATGTTCTATTTGCAAGAAAATTTATCCTCTCGAATAATTTTGGTTCATTTTCTCCCCCTCGGGGTCTCTGCTCTCACTGTGTAATTATTGCCTTTTAGTTTTCTTCTTGCACCGGGGTGCTCTTCGACTTTCTATTTTAGCTTAGATGACCTTTTCTTTTCATTTTGTGGTGAGTTTGCCATCGCCTTCCTCACTCGAGCAAGTTTATTTTTCGTGTGCATCTACTCGATATCGATGACTTGTTTTTTCGGAGCTTCACTGTCTGGATGTTTTGTGCCCAGCCATGGCAGAACATATTTGCTGTGCTTTAGGCATGCTTTTCTTCTCAGAGCGAACCACCAAAGCCTCTCATTGTCCGACAACGAACTTTCATTTAAAAATTCATCATTTGATTTATTATGAAACATTGAAAAGGCAAACACAGGAGTTGATATTTTACCTATTACTAAACACAAATCACTATAATCTTGTAGATGAAATTACTGTTTTATCTTCTAATATTAAAATTTTAACCCTTGATATTAAGGGTATTTTGAACATTTCTAGATAACATGTGTGGTATTTGCAGATTATTTAGAGGTGTCATGGTGTTTTTTTTAATTTGCATAATGAATCTATTCATCCCTATTCAACCAATCATCCCACGTCAATGGAGAAGTGATCATTTTCATGAAAATGAAAAACAGGACTTGGAATCTCATGAACACCTTCTCAATCGAGGTATAAGAATTATCAAACAACCTTTTGTTTCTTTCTTCCCATATGAGGTAAACCGAAATGTCGAGAGAGGCTCTTTGCATTCTATGCTCCATTTTTTTCCTTTTAAAGATAAGGTCTCGAATAGCACTAGTCAGAGAACTCATACGACGATGGATATGCAACCATTGAACAATGTTACCCCATAAAGTCCATGTCCATTGACATTTGAAGAACAAATGACCATGCGATTCTTGCTCTTGACTACAAAAAACACAATTGGTATTTGAGGGAATAAAAAGCAGACGATTTTTAGTTTTAAGCTTCCCTAACACCGCAAGCCACAACATAAAACAATACTTAGGTAAAGACCATTGCTCCCATACCACTGTATCCCAGCAGACCTAGCGACCCTTTTCCCAAAAGAAATCATAGGCACTTGCCGAGAGACAACCAGCACCAGCATTCCAGCTATTCAAGGTATCAATAGCAGATGAACTACTCTTAGATTCCTGAATAAGCTGATCCTTTAAGGAGATGAGAGTTTTCCATAACAGGGAGGAGGTTTTCACTGCTTGAGCCTCCCAAATCGAGACATTCGGAAGAAAGTAGTGATGAATCCATTTAATCCATATAGAATATGTTTTTAGATGGATATTCCACGGGTGCTTGACCAGGAAGCTCTTATTACGGGTTTTGATGTCAAAAAGCCCCACCCCACCTTCTTGCTTCGGCAAACAAATATTTTTCCAAGCAACCAAAGCCGAGTGGGAATTTTGCACATTACCTGTCCATAAGAAATTCCTGCAAATACGGATGATATTAGTAATGACTGTATCTGGAAGAGGAAAAATGCTAATCCAGAACTGAACCATGCCATAAAGAATTGAACGCAAGAGTACAAGCCTTCCAGCCAAAGAGAGATGCTTGCCCACCCATTATTTTTTTTTAAATTACACCGTTATTTTTTAAATCCTTTTATTTTTTATTATAAAGTTTTAATTTGTTGTAATTTTGTCTTTTAATAGGAATTAATTATATATTTTATTTTTTATATCAACCCCTATGCATTTATTTTTTTTAAAAAAACTTGCACTGTTATTTTTTAAATCCCTTTATTTTTTCGATTCCAGGGTTTTAATTGGTACAGTTTTGTCCTTCAATAAGAATTAATTATACATTTTGTTTTTTGTCTTGAACCTTACTCTTTTAATTTTCTATCTATTATTAATTCATTTAGTTTTTTTCGGTCTTTCTTGGATAATTTTTATTATTTTTTTATATTATACATTTAAGTTTTTAGTTTTATTTTTTATCGTTTTTTTTCTTGGAATTTGATTTTTATCCAGTTGAGTCCTAAAATTTTAATTTATATTAGTGATCATTTTAAAATCAATATTTTTTCTTTTTTGGGGAGGTATTTATATTCTTATATGTTATTTGAATAAAATGATTTTTTTCATCCTCCTAATATTTATTTTATTTTAGTTTTTTTTTTGTTATTTTTGTTTGCTCTTTTGTTGAAATGTTTTTTTTATTATTCTTCAAGATAATTTTATGGTTTCATATTTGCACGATAATAATAATTTTAATAATTTTTTTTATTGTTTTCTTGCTTGCTTTTTTGTAACAACATTTTGCTTTTTCATTCTTCAACGCAATTTAATAATTTTAATTGTATAGATAAATAACGGAATAATAATTTTAATTGCCATAATTTTGATAATGATTGTAACCTAATAATGAATTTTTGTTGGATTTTTTTTTTATAGGTGGAAAAATAACGAGTTATTTTTATTGTTTAATTATTATTAGTATTTTTATAATTTATATTTTATTAGTGTGTTTATTTGAAATTATATTATAAAATGAACTAATATCAATACAATATATTTCATCATTCACATATTAAATTTATAATATAATAAAAAAAATCTTATATTCTTAATATTTTTATATTGAAAAAAAAAAAAGGGGATAAGTAGCCGTACATCTTTTAATGGGGTCATTCAAGTAACATATCTTCATTTTATTATTATGAAGCCGTGACTTCAGGTTCTGAACCTTTCTTTTTATTCGGTTGTTGTCGAGGGATTTCTTTCTTTCACCCATTCCGAGGTTTTTCTTAATGCGTATCGGTTTTCTGAATATTGTTGCTTCTTCTCTGCTCGATGTTGTGGTTATTGCGTATCGGAGTTCTGCTAACATGGATTGAGGCAACACTTGTGTTTTGCCTGCAGGCAATCATTTCTTAAAAAACTTTTCCTTACTCTTACATTTGACTATCTTTCTAGTTTGTCTAGTTTCTTACTACTCTGATGCTCCATATTTTTCGCTTTAGAAAAGTTTTTTTTATATTAACTTTGCCATGTTTCTCTCTTGTTTGGTTGGATTATAATCGATATTATTTTTTAGTTTAAAAATATAATTTTTTTTTAAATTATCAAAATAATCTAAAAATACTAAAACTTTTTTTACTTTTAAACAAAAAAATATAAAATTAAACATTTTCAAAAATATTATTGAAATTCAGTTTCAGACACTGAATTAGTTGGTTTGTCAGCTAAAGTTTGTACAGCTTACTTCTTTTGTCAGTTTCCGTGAATGCGCCTTTTATGATTGTTGTTGTTTCCATCATCCTTCCAATTTTTTCCAGCACCTTTTTTTAGGGTGTTTGGAAAAGCTGTTGTTGTAACTTTTCAAAATATATTTCGTGTCGAAATATATTAAAATGATATTTTTTTATTTTTTAAAAATTATTTTTGATATCAGCACATCAAAATAATTTAAAAACACTAACCATCTGTTTTTAAAATTCAAAAAAAAAGAAATAGACCAAAAACACCCAAAAACGCTTTTGGGTGGCTTCCCAAACACCCCCTTGCCTTTTCATTTTATATTTTAGTTTGATTTTTATCAAGGCATAATAAAAGCAATATCAGATGTCTTGGTTTTGTTGCATCATTATATTAGCAAATAACTTACCTGCCAAGATTTCTAAACTTTGATTAATTCTCCAAACTTATAATCTTTAAAATTTTAGACCTGGATTTAATAAAAAAATTAACTTCAACTAATTTAATAGTTAAATATAAAATTATAAAGAAAATCAATTTAATAAATTCAAAAATTCAAAAAATAACAATCTAATTTGATATTGAAAAAAATAAAATAAAGAGAATGAATTTATAAGAAAATTTTGATTTTAAAAATTATTTAAAAAAAAAATTGGGATAAAATCTGATAGGAAAAGAAATTAAAAGATAATTAAATTTAAAAAATAATTTAAATTAATTAATTCAAATGATACAACTAATAATTAAAAGAAAATTAGTTAAATTTAAATGAAAATAAATTAAATTGCTTTTTTAAAAACTTATAACGCTGACGGTTTGACATTGTATTTTCAATTTTTTATTTATTAAAATTAAATTTTTGATATTTTAAAATTATTTTAATATGTTAATGTTATAAATAATTTTTAAAAAATAAAAAATATATATTATCTTAATATATTTATAAATTAAAATCACTCCAATATTGCCTGCATCACACTTTTAAACAAACCTTCAATTAAAAGAATCGAGAAGAGCCACATTACTGATAATGAAGGCAAACACCGCCAGTACACCCGCCTCCGATACCAACCCTCTCCAACACGTTTTCTTCTTCCTGCCCTGAATTGAACTTTCCGATCCTCTCCTTGCATGAACCCAAAAACCAATTAAGTTGAATCCCATCCTCAAACCTGGCTCGGGATATCTTGAAACGCCTATTCCCTCCACGAACCCGAAGACCCGTTCCGGTCATCCCTCTCGAAATCAGACCACTCACTGCAAGCAGCAGCAGTAATCGACACTTTAAGATGGAAATAAACGTATTCAAACTGTGCTCAGGCCTCAAAGTCCTTGGCTACTTAATGATCCTTCTTGTTGCCGCCATCATCGCCGTCTCATACCACGCCATTGTAATTGTTACCTGTGGCCCACAATTACTTCGCGGTGGAGCCCATTCTGTTTTGGCTTTTGCTATTATCATGATCTTTCATCTTCTGGTAATTTCAAGTGTTTTTTTGTTTAACTGTTGGGTTTTTGGTCTCAAAGTGAAAAATAGTGGATGAATTTGCCCCCTTTTTTTGCAGCTTATAATGCTACTGTGGAGCTATTATAGGGTGGTTTTCAAGGACCCTGGTTCTGTGCCTGAAAATTGGAGAGCTGTACTTCCAGAGGATGCTTTGGAGACTGGTTCCCCATTGAATGATAGGTCAGATTGTGTTGGTAATACTGATGGATTGGATCGCAGAGCGTTTTGCAATCACTGCCAGAATGGGAAGCCGCCGCGTTGTCATCATTGCTCTGTTTGTAAGCCAACATTTTTAAGTGCTTGGTATTATCATTGTTCTTGGTTAGTTTCTGTTATGTTAATATTTTGCACGTGTTTGATGTGTCATTGGATGTTTGTCTTTGCATCAATGCAATTTTTTGGACTGCTATTATGTCATAAAGAATCATATTTTTCATAAATAATTGATGCTGTACTCTCAATTCTGTAGGCCAAAGATGTGTTCTCAAGATGGATCACCATTGTGTTTGGGTGGTGAATTGTGTCGGAGCACGCAACTACAAGTTCTTTCTTCTTTTCTTGGTAATTTGAATTCTATCTTTCATGTCAACTTATAAATTACTAGTGATTACAGCCTTTTTTTTTCCTTTCAAAACTAGTGATTTTTGACTGGTTGCATCTTTGACGTTGACTTATAGACCTGTAGTAATAATTTGAGTGAGATGGTATGATGTGTTTGGGAGCTGAAAAAATGAACGCACCCCAGTTCTGCACTTGAGGTCTTGTTGATACTACGCAATCAGACATCATTTTTTAACTCTGATGAGATCCCATCATAGGATTAACAGAAGAAATTGATAGATTTCTTTCTTTCTTTGATTTGCCTTCAATGATGCTTTTGATATTTGACAGTTGATGAATTCATTAGATACTGAATACTCTGAAGATTGGGGATGCTAGTTGAATTACCTGACTTTAGGAAGTTCTTGAAATCCAGAGGCCATTTGATTGTGTTATATTTGGCATGTGCGTTTGAAGTACATAGAAAGCTCACTTGATTTTCATTGAATATTGAGAAGTTTTGGATGTTGGTTAGGCCCTAAGGGGTTCTCTTCTGTTCTTCTCTGAATTAACTTTTCATAGCTATCAACCTCTTTCTTTTCCCTGAAGTTATACACATTTATGGTGACGACAATGGATACTCTAGTACTGTTGCCTGGTTTCATCAACTTCTTCGGTGAAGCCAAGAATCATTCCAGCTCTCCCAGTGATCTAGCAGTCATCTTTTTGGCTTTTGGTAAACTAACCCTTAATCTTAGTGATTTTCATTTTCATGTTTTAGCCTGACATTCTCATTGTTCCCCTTATGTCTCACAGATTGTGTACCTTGATGCAGTTCTTAATTTGGCGTTTGCTCTCAGTCTACTTTGTTTCCTGGTTATGCATGCGTCTCTTCTATCTAGCAACACCACCTCAATAGAGGTGAGAAAGAAAATAACTGTTATTTTCTGTGTGACTGCAATGCTTATTGATGTATGCCCTCAAGCTGCAAGAGGTCATGATACATGAAATTTGTGTTATTTTGAGGGTCAGCTGAATCATGACAGAGCAAGAGCATGGTTTTTTATTTGTTTAGAGCAAAGCCATGTCTATAAAATGCATAATTAATGGATGCTGTGAAAATTCTGTGATGGCCTCTTTCAATTATTTAATTCACTTTTTTACATGCCACACACATAAAGAGTAAAGAAATAGGTCCATCATGTGTTCCCCTTTGAATACCGTGTGTAACCTTTCGAAGATCATGTTCAGGTTTATGAGAAGAGAGGAGCAGCCAGGTGGAAGTACGACTTAGGCAGGAAGAAGAATTTTGAACAGGTGATTCCTGCTGTGCTCCTTTATCCTGATCTTTATCTTTCTTGTGCCTGGTGAAAGAATGTCTCTTGTTTGGCAGATAATGAACAACTTTAACTCCCGGTTTATATGTGCTATTCTACAAATTTTCACTCGTTGATGGCACCTCTAAACAATTGATCTGTGTTTGCAAGATTTGGAACTGGGAAAAAAAGGGATTATTCTGCTTCTAGGGAACTTCATATTTTAGCTTTCAGGGTGAACATGTAGTTCTGAATGCTGTCATTTCTAGAGATAGACATTTGGCCCTGTTTTCTGCTCTTCTGCTAAGAATAAATTTGACATTGCTCTTATTTTTTTCTTATTAGGTTTTTGGTACAAAGAAGGCACTGTGGTTCTTTCCATTATTCTCTAAGGAGGATTTGGATAAAATACCTGCACTTCATGGCCTAGATTTTCCATTACGTGCAGATCCTGAATCCTGAGGCTTGGTGAGGTCATGATCCTTCCTCCTTCCACTGCTGGAATTTCTGGAAATGTACCGTAACACATTCTTTTTTGTGAACAAGGAGTGACTCATTTATTCATTTTCATAACCCGGGTTAGGAGAGGATGCATATGAAATTTATGGGCAGCCACAAATATATTTGCTTTGCCACGGGATGTTGAGTTTCGGTGCAGGTATCATATCAGAAGGATAACTTGTGTACTGTTAGCAAAGTGGGAAGCACGTAGTATCTGATGATATAACTTTTTATTGGAATGGCATTGCAATATCTACAGTTTTGGCCATTGCACAAGTGTGTACAGTTATGTAGATTTGATGGCAATTTTTCTGCCATCCTCTTTATTATGTGGCATCCTTCCGTGTTCATCAATCATGTTGCAAACCCAAAACATATTTACATTGACTTCACGATTCATCTCTGTTTAAATTCCGCAAAATACATTTGGTATATTGACTTGTTGATTTCTCGTTCATATTATAATTCATCAAAATGTACTAGTTATGTAGGTATTATTTTGTTCGATGAACCAGTTTTCAAGCCCCTGTAAGGTAACATGAATTCTACCAGCATCTTTTGGTCTCTACTATAGCATCAATAATGACCAGGTCCCTTTCCTTCTTTCTTCCACAAACAGGGCATTTGATCCATGCGAATGATAAGCGTGCATCAAAAAATTCTTTTGATTTCCTAGCTGTATCCTTGATCGAACATTCATAATCTTCCTTTACCGGTGGTCCTTTATCCCGGTCATTATTACAGTTGCACGTTTCTTTCTCGTTACGAATGAGTTTCAAACCCAGATTTTACTTCTTGGAGATTTGGAAGAGGGGTGTATGACGAGTGCCAATTGAGCTACTAGCTATTGACATTAGAGTTTTCATGTTTTTCTTCGAAATGAACGTGCACATAAGAACTCTTCGTGAGCCCTTTCAATCAGGACATGCTCGTATTTGAATAAATTGTAACCAAAGAACTGATGGAAAGAATAGACTGGAAGAGGCAATGGGCTTGCCTCCGCTAACCATTACTGTTATAATGACCTTTGATTTTCAATAGATTATGATATAATTGCTTATGTATCAGTGGCTATTATTGTTATATTAAAGTAGCGTTTCAGGTTATTTATTTTATGCTTAAAATTATTATTTTTAATGTTTTTAAATTGTTTTGATGTGTTTATGTTAAAATTAATTAAAAAATTTTTTTTGATATATTTTCAAACAAAAAAAATATTTTAAAAATAATTGCAATGGTAAACACTAATTAAACCTACCTCAAACGAAAAGTTGATCCCTGCCATCATTTCACGTCTATAATCTGAAATTTATTTGATTTTGAAGTTTATCAGAAAGCAAAAGACTAATTAAATCGCTTAGGCTATCTATAAACCTACTCAACTCTTGCATCCACCAACTAATCAATATCTCAAGATACCACGGTTTGTTTGTTACATTGCATTGCCCTAATGAACTTAATTTAATTTGCAGTACAAGTTACGGATGAGAATTTTAGTCCCATGGCAAGGTGGTCTCTAATTCGAGTCTTACTCTAAATATATTTAAACCCTTAAAGAACTGAGAAATGGCATCAAGCATCTGGGTTTTTTGCTTTAAACTACTGTCATGCAAGCAAATCCTACACAAGTAAAAACCTACAAGTAACATTTCTAAAAAGTGACCAACTTAAACACTTACGTATCGAACCACTTGCGATTTCTTTATAGTTTCTTTCAGCATCAACTGAGTCACCTACCTAAAGAACAAGTTCGCTGGTTTTATGAGAGCTATCGTCATCTACCTTATAATTACAGGTTCCGGAGACGACAACAGCGAACCAAGCAATTGCCGGAGTAAAAAACAGAATGAGACCAAAGGGCACCATCCACAGCTGACTGTTTGTAGGGTGATAGTCATAACCCCACCAAAGCAGTAGTAACCCTCCAGCCATACTCGCCAAAAATGACCACAGACACAACATGTACGTCTTCACTTTTGTCTCGGGACATTCTTGATTTGCCTCACACTTCTCTTTCTTGAATGTTCCCATCAACCAAAACCAACTGATCGGGCCTGGATCCCCTGGAATTCAAGAACGAGGAAAAAGATTGAACTACCATTAATATATCTCAAGCACAGCAAACTATAGAACTTACCTTTTTTTGGAGGAGAATTGGAGGTGTGTTGATTTTGTTAAATATGGTGTTAGAGAGACAGATTGAAGAGCCGCTTGCAAAATGAGACGAGCAGTGGTATATGTGTAGGACCTGCTAAGAAGGCAAGAGTCCCATGGCCAAGGTATTGGACTATGTCAGTGGTATAACAGAAGACAGATTGAGCTATCATCAGACGTGCCTTTTTATCGAAGTTGTTGTTTGTTAAATGAATATAATATTTAAAGAAGAAAAGGATTACGTCGGAGGCTTCAACACCAGTGATTCATGAAGCTATGCGGGGTAGATTCGATTTGCCTTTTTGATATATATATATATGGATGACTTCGTGGTTATTTCGACCGGTGGCTTGTTTGTTTCCAGGAAACGCTGGGTTCAGGTTTTAAAAAAAATAAAGGAATTATCTGCATTTCCTTTTTTTTATATAAAAAATATTTATAAATATAATGTTTTTCCATTCAATTATTTTTTAGCTAGAAAATTATTTTAAAAAAATATATATGTTCATATATTATGTAACTTTAAAAAGTCACAAGTCATTTAATGTGTTTGTTTATATATTTATATTTAGAGTCCTTTGTGTTACCATATTATTAACCAAAAAATAAAATTATTAAATTAGATAGTCCTAATTTTAAAATTAAAGCCAAATAAAACTTCCTACCACTTGTTTGAGTTGTTTTTAAAGAGATCAATAAGCTTTTATATGATTAATTTTAAAGTAGAGCATCAATTTGATTCAAGATTGAAATTCTTATAAAAAGGGTATGATATTGTAGAAAAAGATTTAAGATCTGTATAATAAATTTTAAGTTTAAATCAGAATATGTATTTTTTATAAAAAATAAAATAATAAAGATTTTATTCATTTATATTGTTCATAAAATACACCTTTGAAAGGTAAAGTTTTCCTGAATAAAAATAATAATGCTGGTTTCGTGTTTAACAAAGTCAAAATGTAGTGAGAATAATTTTTTATTTTTTTTTATCAAACTAGCATCGTTGCACATGTCATCAAACTAGTCTCTCATCAAATATAAAATACCGTACACAGGCTTCATCTTGGCCAGTTATATTCAGGGATGCTTTGCTTTTATTCAGGGAGGGTGAATTGACAATCTCCCATGGTTTTTAATCATCGCCAGATCCAGGGCATTCTTGTTGCTTTCCAGTCAGATGCTGATTATATTTTTAAAATTGCAGGTTGGATTGTTAAAAAACAATTGATGGTAAATTGGCTGTGATTTGTTAATTGAGGACTAAATTGTAAGTTAGAAGACTAAAGTAGAAAAAAACATCAAGAATAGATTATGGTTTCAAAATCAGCATGAAAAATTCACTCCAGTCTATGTGCTTCGGATAATTTAGCTTTTTGGCATCTCTAGTTTAGAAAAACAACAATTTATGGCCTTGTACTGTAGATCTAGCATCATGAAATTTTTTGAATTCAATTACATCGAGGGGTTTTGATCATTTATTGAGTTAATTGAGATTGTAAATGAGTTTATCAAGATAGCGTGTTTTATAATTATTTTAAATTAAAAATATATTGGGAAAAAAATGAGTTTTTGAACATGGAATATCTCTACTCTAATTTTCTAGAAACCATATGATTGTATGAGTCCGGAGATACAAATAATCTGACACCCGCACCTTCTTTTTTAAAATAAAAAATAAAGGTCAAACAACAAGTTAATGTCAAGGGATAAAAACTTGGCTCGTGGAACAAACCTTAATTAACGGGCTAGGCATGCGGGGTGGGCCCATGTGATTGTTTTTTCTTATTTTTTTTTTTATCTTATATATTTTTGTCCCTTTAAAGTTAAAAATGGTGGTGAAAAAATCATCATTTATTTATTAAAAGTTTTTTTTTATTTCCCTTACAAAAAGTCTTTATTATTTAACTAAAGAAGTATATTATTTTTACCATTCAAATATTTGTCTTGTTTGTTATTTTTTTACTTTTTTATTTTATTTTGGCACAAAAGAGTCATGCATACTTGCCTAATTGCTAGATGACTAAATTTAGTGGTTTGCATGATAAGTTTGTCAAGTCTGATTTAGCTTTTATAGAAAAAGAGTCATAATGGCTAGGTGTTCGTTTAATTACAAGAAAAATAACTCAAAAAACAAAAATTTACTAACTCTAATTGAATGAATGATCTAAATTACATGTTTAATTGGTTGGCTTGGGGTTTTTTCAAGTATTTTTTTTAACTTTTTTTAACTGAATATTTCTACTCAATTTCATACTATAATGCTAGGGTAAGGATTTAGCATCATTAATTCTTTTAGATTTTTTTATGGGGTTGTTGTAGTCTCATGATCCGATCATAAATTTAAATGATTTACTTGAATTGAAAGGAGGAATAAATATGTTATTATTTTAATATTTTAATAAATAAATAAAATATCATTCTATGTGCTGAAAACAATTATTTTTTTTTTGTCTTAGAAAAATAGCAATGCATAGATATTTTTTTATGTATTTGAAAAAAACCATAATCTAACCAGGAGTGTAGGGCGTGCTATTCAGTTAGTTTAATGCGTGGCTAGAAGTCCTGTTGAATATAACTTGGAAAAAAACAAATTGTACTCGATTCCTAACAAATACAACTAGCGGGGTATTGGTTCCATTATAAACAGCTGGTTGGCTCTAGTTTTCTAATCTCTCGGTCAGTAGATAGACAACAGTAAGACGAATTCCCAATGTCTATGAACATAAGCCAGCCTATATTCGATAACTTGACGATGGGCTCATCAAACGGAGAGAAGATTATCTTATATAATTGGCAACCCATTAGAAAATCTAACGGTCCTCTTGGTCCAGGCCCAGTCATCCTCAAGATCCATTCCAAGCCTGGCTGGCACTATTTACAAATATATTAAAATACCATTTTTTTAATTTTTAAGATTTATTTTTAATATCATCACATTAAACAAATCTAAAAACATTAATAAATTAATTTAAAAATCCGGTTTTTAGAACACTTTCCAACAGTAAAAACAAATAGAAATGAGGTACCCTCGTTCTTAATAATCGACAACAAATATGGCAAGTAACAAGAAATGAGCTTAGTTATAAAATCAGATTAGGTCCAGAATGATAAAAAAAACAAATATATAATTCATCTGTTACGTAGCATTTGCTAAACTGAATTAGGCCAAATTCAACCTAGGACGTTACATCGTCATCTTCTTGTCGAGTCCAATAATTACAGCCACCTCAGATTCGTGTGGCCGACCACCACCACGTACTCTCTCCTCTCCTGGGCCTCATGAGAAGAATATCTCAACTCAAGAACGAGTGGGCACAGTTCGTTGAAAATCCAGAGGGAGGAAATGGAGCCAGCAAATTCCCCGTCAGAGAGTGACTTGAAACCTCTGGACGCTCTCCATTATTGAAACAGGACAAAATTGCATTATAATTACTTTCTAACAATTATATGCCTTTCAGTTATCTTCGTCTCTGTGATGGTCCCCTTGTTACTTGTAATGTCCACTCAGGACATGTACCCACGCTAATTTGTCCCCATCTTTATTTATATATTCTTCAAAGTATTGATTTTTGTCCTGGCACACGTGTCACTTGTAAATGACAGGTTAATTTTTGATAACTAGGATGACACTTGTAACGTATAGGAAACATCCCTGTAAGGAATAAAGCTATTTCTCATTTCTTTTTTTAATTTGATCCTGGAAAGAACATGAGAAACTCGTGTAAGGGCTGAGGAGGTAAATTTTCCGAATGTTTTTTAGAGCGTGATTTTTTACATTGCGGTTTAAACAGTGTCTGTTAAAAATATTATTTTTTAATATATTTATAATAAAATATTTTAAAACATTATCTCAATGCCAAGAGAAAAACAAAATTATAAAAAAATGTCAGACACGGAAACACGGGGTACATTAATACTTGATTGAGTGGTCGTAGAACGTGCGATGGTATTCGTTCCTCTCTGCGTAGGGACCCGTATTATCTCTCCTGCAGCAGCGCACCATCCTCGAAATTTCCTCCTCTCTTCCTTTTCTTCTTCTAATCCAAACAAAAGCCAGTCCGTTGATGTTATACAACAACAACAAAAACGAAAACGAAAACGAAAACGAAGGGAGTAGTTAATCAGACAATTTCGATTATTATTAACAAACAAATAAATAATCATGAGTGCTAAGGTACAGAGGACGAGAACACGAGTAGGCAAGTACGAGTTAGGGAAGACCATAGGTGAAGGCAGCTTTGCCAAGGTCAGGGTCGCTAAAAATGTTGAGACCGGAGATGTTGTTGCCATTAAAATTCTCGACCGTGATCAAGTCCTCCGACACAAGATGGTCGAACAGGTTCTGATAATATTCATTTTGATTTTCTAGTTTTTATATCGAGTTTTGTTCTGTTAGTTTATGTACTGTGTGAACCAAGAATATACTATGTTCTAATTATGATGGTTCATTAATGTTTAGACCAATGATTAAGAAAACTGGCGTGTTGTTTTAATTTTTGTTGGCAGTTAAAAAGAGAAATATCAACAATGAAGCTGATTAAACATCCCAATGTCATCAAAATTTTTGAGGTACGTTATTTTTTTTATTATTATTTTAAAAAGGAAAAGTTTCTTGAAATTTTTATGGATACGACTGACTCTACTTCACTACCTGTGTATTTGCTTGCAGGTCATGGCAAGCAAAACTAAGATTTACATTGTTATTGAGTTTGCTGACGGAGGAGAGCTCTTTGACAAGATTGTAAGAAGTTAATTTTTGCTTGAGCTAGTTTCTCTGATTTATGATTACGTTTTGCATTTCGCGTTTCCAGTTTTCTTTTCAGTTTTTCTTGTACATTAATGATGTTTTTAATTAGTCAGATCGTCCGGTAGTTAGAAAAAATAGGAGTATTTGATTGTCCCTTCGCTTCTAGGCTAAGCATGGGAGACTTGGAGAGGATGAAGCCAGGAGATATTTCCAGCAGCTTATTAATGCCGTGGATTATTGCCACAGCAGAGGCGTTTTCCATAGAGATCTTAAGGTTTTCCAAGCTTCCTTAATTTTCTAAATTCATTTTTTCTGATTATGGGTGCATGTGCTGAGAAATATATTTGATTCTTGCCTCGTTCAACTAGGAGTGTGGTTGTTTATCACTATTGTCTACTCTGCATTTTGCAGCCCGAGAACCTTCTTCTTGATTCACACGGCGTTCTTAAAGTTTCGGATTTTGGATTGAGTGCGCTGTCACAACAATTGCAGGTAAGCATGATTTGATTGTTGCTTACATCCTATCCTGTAGGTTTATGTCGCAAGGATCAGCTTTCTCTAAGTGGATTAATCAAAGAAATGTGTTATTTGATGCTTGGATTTATTGCATATTTCCTACCATTTATATCATGAAAATACACGTTCTGTAAATGTAGACTCTGGCCTCGTTCGCTTGAATTATAGAAACTGATAACTATTCAAAGCTTATGGCTGGAAATAGATCTTTTCTGCAATCTACAATAACGAAGGCATATATTTTTCTTACTAATTTTCTGATTCTAGGGTGATGGGCTGCTTCACACTGCCTGTGGAACACCGAATTATGTCGCACCTGAGGTATTTCACCTTTAATATGGAGGAAATCGAATTCTCCGAATGATGCATTACTGTACTATATTGATACCGTATGATTTTTTCCTTTCCAGGTTCTCAAAGACAAGGGTTATGATGGCACGGCATCTGATGTATGGTCTTGTGGTGTCATTCTCTATGTACTTATGGCTGGATACTTGCCTTTTGATGAGCCAAGTCTTATGGCCTTGTACTTAAAAGTATGTAAAATTGAGCTTTTGTTTCACGATTTCAAGTCAAGAGAATCTCCTTGTACTTACTAATACATGCCCGAAAGTAATTTCAGATCTGCAGTGCTGATTTCACATTTCCATCGTGGTTTTCATCTGGTGCAAAGAAACTGATAAAGCGTATTCTTGACCCAGAGCCTCTTACAGTGAGATCTTTATCCCTCTCTTTGTTGGATGCACATTAAATACTCCTTGTACATTTTGAGTTTTCTTCTGGACCTGTGCCAGTAGTGTCGTTAGAGATTAGCCTGTAAAATACCTAATGCAATATTATGATCGCATCTGCTAGAGGATAACAGTTGCCGAGATTATAGAAGATGAATGGTTCAAGAAAGAATACAGGCCACCACAATTCGAGCAGGAAGAGCATGTAAATGTAGATGATGTTGACGCTGTTTTTAATGATTCGAAGGTAAGAACTTTAATCACAAAAGTTAACTAATTTACCTTAGACAAGGCATCGATACAGTACAATGTGCACTAGCACCAAACCTTCTGCTGATCCGTTTAGAAATATATTCAGAATGTTTAATCCCCGTGCTCAAATCTTGGCACAGTACGATGTACAAGGCTTTGGTTTGTGTTCATGGCTTTGTAAACCAACAATGCATTCAACCTGAAATGACAATACATTAGCAGAACAATTCTAATTCTAGTTATTTACTTTGCAGGAACATCTTGTTACAGAAAAGAAGAAGAAACCTGCCTCAATGAATGCTTTTGAGCTTATTTCTAAAACACAGGGATTTAGCCTTGAAAATTTGTTCGGGAAGCAGGCAGTATGTAAAACTAGAATTCTTTCAGTGCTTTTAAAATTTTCAATTCCTGGTGCCACTAATGTGGCAACGACTTATCATGTTGGCAAAGTTTTGAAAATTGGAAAGGCATGGTTTTGCAAAGGCGATGTCTATGCACTTGCCTTTTTTTTTTTAAGAGTATGAAACCTTTTGTCCCTCAGTTTGAATTGGTCCTGACTCAACCCCTCTCCATATTTATATAAATAACTAGTGATTACTTTATGCCGTCCATCCTCTTATCTTTCTTTTCCGATGAAGTTAAAGTTCGTTATTGCTACCTAAGTCTTCCTCTTTGCCTCTCTTTGTTTGTTCTAGGGTGTTGTGAAACGAGAAACTCGTATTGCTTCTCATAGCCCCGCTAATGAAATTATGTCTAGAATTGAGGAAGCTGCGAAGCCTCTGGGTTTTAATGTCGACAAACGAAACTACAAGGTAATGTTTTCTCCCTCCAGTTTATGTTTATGCATTTTAATTTCCCTTCTTTCAATTGCCATGCCCCTCCTTTTTTAACCAACACTTACCTAAACAGATAGCTTTTACATTATAAATTTGTTATCTGAATTGAATGCCTTCATTTCCAAACTATTCCAGATGAAGCTGCAAGGAGACAAAGGTGGGAGGAAGGGCCAACTTTCTGTAGCAACTGAGGTAACATTGAGTTAGTTCACGATACTTTTGAATCTCTTCAAAATGCAGCAAAAAATAATTTATAACACATGAAGAATAATGTTTTTCCTTGCTCATTAACCTCATTGTTGATACTATATTCTCCAAACCAGCGACACATGTAATTTCACGATTATGTTTGAGTACTTAGGACTGGTTTGTCCTTTTCTCTTTATTGAAACAAAAAGGTGTCTTTCTGTCTTCGGTATAATGCAAGCAATTACATGGTAGCTTTCTCAGTTTTGAAAATCTATGTCCCACATCTTACATGGAGATTAGTAGGATTTTTTTTTGGTAGTGTGAATTTTATTGCATAAAAATGCTGTTGTTTTTATGCATCGTTTGGGAACAGCACTTTTTAATGTTGGGCACATGTTAATGCGTGTTCAAAGCCGTTCTGTGTTTGAACATGCATTAACATGTTAATTCTTGTGAATCACGGGCTTTGGTTAAAAAAAGAAGCTAAATCCATAGTGTTCTATGCTAGCACCCAGTCGTGTGCTGCATTTTGGATATCCAGCCACTTCTGGCTATGCACAGATAAAGGCAATCATGCCTGTACTGTTGGTTTAACAGGAGGCCCGATAGCTTATGATAGCTTATTGCCTGCTTGACAATACATTTTAAAAAAGATTTTGAAAAGGCTTGAAAATTTTATATTTTTACTTTAAATAATTTTTCTGTGTTTTCAAATTATTTTGATGTGCAGATGTCAAAAATATTTTTTTAAAATAAAATAAAAATATTATTTTGATACATTTATAAATGAAAATCAGTTTGAATAGTAACCCCAACCTGTATTTTCATTGATTTTTGTTTCCATTAGACCCTGTTCTAACTAACAGTCCTGGTTCAGCTTCACTGAAAGCCTCAAACATGACTGTTCGAAAGCTTGATAGCTCCTCTCTATTGACAAACTCTACCACTGTATCAATCCAATTATCAAATGATTCTCTGGCACCCAATCAGAACTGTTTGGGCTAATGACTCTGCATTTCAAGTATTTGATGCCGCACATGGTAGCTAACAACTTGTTGCTTGTGGACTTCCAGGTGTTTGAGGTAGCTCCCTCTTTGCACATGGTGGAGCTCCGGAAAATTGGCGGGGATACGCTGGAGTTTCACAACGTATGTCATCATTCTAATTTTTATTTCTCGGAAACCAAAACAAAAACGAAAAAAGAAATAAAGAATTCCTTGTGGATAGGATAGAGGAATTTTAGCAGGCCAAGTCTGAGGTTGACTAATATAGTTTATATGCATTTCTCGTATCATGTGGCAGTTCTACAAGAGTTTCTCATCAGGTTTGAAGGATGTAGTCTGGAAATCTGATCAAACTATAGAAGGATTAAGGTAAACTCTCTTTGCTTCTTCTACACAAGTACGTAAGCCTGTGTGGAGTGCACATTTAATTGACACGCAATTCTCTTGTTCAGGTCATAGCAGAACCTTTCCTTCTGGGTCCAGTCCTTTACTCATTCTTGGTATTAGTTTTAGCTCACTGCACATTAAATCTTAAGGGAGTATGCAATGTAAAAGTTTTGATCGGTTGGCGTGGTGGTAGGAAGAATTGGAAATGGAACTCCCAAAAAAGACGGACCTCTTTTCCTGCAAGGCTGCAACGCCCCCCCGCCCCCACCGGCAATTCCATCCTTTTGCCCTTTCTTTTTCGCTCATTCTACACCAATTTCTTGACCAACAAATCGAGGTTTCTCAACTTGATTGAGGTCCGTTTAATGTGAGAAACCCACCATTTGGAATGGAAAAATTTATTTGATGACTCTTGTGAGTTCCAAGAGGGTTCTTCTATTTTATGGAATTTATGGAAATCTCACATCGGATCTGTTACCATTGAACCAGTGGTTTCCCTTCCTCTTCCTCCTGTATTTTTCTCTCTCAGTGGTGGTTTATAAATCCAACATTAGAGAATTCACAGTAAAATCCCACATGTATTTCAATCCCAAAGTGAAGAAAACCGTATGAATAGTCAAACTATGTGTAACTTTTGGTTTCTCGTTTGAGGTTTGTTTAGCTTAAAATTGCATGCAAACAGTACAAGGAATGAAATTCAATTAGAAAACGAATAAAAAGAGGGAGAAGGCCAGGGTGGAGTTTGGACCGCTTGAGAAAATAAATTTTCGGGAAGAGTCGTTCTCTTCGAATAGAAATCTTAAACTCTTCTATAACATGTTATTCGTATTAATAAAATAAAAGAAGACAGGTGAGGTGGATACATGATTTGAGAGTTAGAGAGCAAGTCTGTGCTTACTAGACAAGGGTTTCTGTTAATATTATTTGTTAAAAAAATGTGTTATTTGATGTGTTTTTTTAATATTCCATGTATCAGAATTATTTAAAAATACTGGAAAATCAGCCGAGATGTACTTAGAATTATGTTGTTAGCCTTTCTTCTAACCCAAAGTCGAAAATAGACGATTTAAAGAAGAGAACGTGTTTTATATGATTTGGCTAAGGAGAGACCAGAAATTATCAAACACTTCCAATGCTCTGTGAGATTCATCATAAATCATAAATAACTTAAACTTAACGGATAGAGATTGCCATAAAAATTACTTGTACAATATATAGTTCGTGGGCTTATGAGTGCATATTATTATGTAATAGCTGTTTATTTTAAAAGCAACCTTGCATTATAATTCTTAACTGTATATTCCTTCTTTCAGCATAATTTCCAGGAATTGGAAACGTCAACGTATGCTGAGTTGCAAATTAGGTTATTAAAATCATTTTCCAACTATGATTGTTAGAGGGTTCAAAAAATTGCGTGGTAATATTGAATCCTAAAGTTGTAAGATTTTATAAACTATAGGCCATAATAATAATATACACCATATTTAAAAAAAAAACATTAAAACATAATCCATTTTTAATGTGGTTTCTGTCTTTGAACACATGTAAAACAAGGTAAACTTTATGGAGAATAGATTAACATAACATACACTCTCTAATCAATAGGGTTTAAACAAAGCAGTAATTAGAAGTAACTAATAATTTAGAAACAACTGACAACTTCATTTTATGGATGTCATACAATTGCTTCTTCTTTTTTCATACACACTTTATTTTCGTGTCATTTCATCCTCGTGCTTGATATTTTCTTTGATTTATGTGCTATAATTCACTTTGTTTGTATTTCATCTCATGTGTTCGCACCCCAAAAAATGGTGAGCGCGGTGTCCCCCGTCGAAGGGGGTCTTTTTGGTGTCTCGCAATGGAGTTGTTGAGGAGTCGCCATCTTGCTGTTAAGGGTCGCTAAGATCACCCGATTTGCGCTGGTCTGGTCATAGATTCGAGAGCAAGGGACTTGTTGCGTATAGGGAAGGTATTAGCACCCCTAGTACGCCTTACCTGAAGTAAGCTGCATTGACTATTTTTGACGTGATTTTAAATGTTTCGACGGGTCATAATTATTCAAATGAAAAAATGTTCCGATTTGCGAAAGAAATCGGTTGTCGCTCAAAATAATCCAGTGAATTTTATTGATTATTTCCAGATATGCAAATGCTAGCCTACTTGTAGTTTCTTCATTTACCACCTGAAATTAATCATTAATCCCCATGCATTAATTTCATGATTGATCGATTCATAAAGAAATCGACCACCACTCAGAATAATACTGACGATTTTGATGGTTATTCCCGAATATGTAAATGTTAACCTACGCGTAAATCCGGCAATTACTACCTAAAATTAATCGTTAATTCTCATGAATTAATTTCACGATTTATTTTAATATTAGCCAAATTTACAAGATTTAATAAACTTGTTATTAAATCTAGAATAATTTTTTTGGGAAAACACTTTGGCCGTTAACAAATAAAACGCAATTTTTTATTTCATTTTATAATCATTTTTTCCTTAACAAAACATAAATAAAACACAAACATAACACAACACACACACACGTTCTCTTTTTTCATTTCTTTTTCATCACTTTTTTATAACTAAAAATACAACTCACTCACACATTATCCTTTTTCAATATATTTTACAAATAACAATTAAAATACAATAACAATTTAAATAAATACACAAATATAAAAAAAATTACATAAATGGCCTCAGGAGGCAGTTCTCGAACAGTGGCAGCATGAGGACATTGGTGCTTGTGGAGAGACGAGGAGAGTGAGGAGTTACAAGGAAGGGGGAAATAAAAGAGAAAATGGGAACTCCGGGTGGGGGGCTGCAGCAGCTGCCAAGATGAGGGCGGCGGCTGCAGCCCGAGAGGAAGAAAAATCTAGGGTTTTCTTTTTTTGGGTTTAGGGTTTTTGAGTGTATATTTTTTTTGTCTTTTTTTCGAAACATAAAAAATAAAGGGTCAAAATTTGGGTAGCAACATCATGTATGAGATCTTTGAAAGTGTTTTGTCTATGAATTAAACATCTATTTTATGAAAAATGTTTAATTTATTGTTGAGAAGAATTAAGAAAACAAAAACAAGAGTTAATTAAAAAATACATTTTATTTTTACAATCTAAGAATTGTGAAAAAAAACTACAGTTTGATCCCTAAAGTTTTAAATTTTTATATATTTGATCTTTATCATCGGAGCATTTTATGTTTAAACATAAACCTTCATCTTGTTTGCGGTTTGATTCCTGGGTAGAGAGACGAGAGGAGAAATTATATAAAAATAAAAAAGGAGAGAAAAAACATTACACAACCAAGTTCAAGCAACAAACAATGCTTATTTTATTGTCAATGGATTCATATTAAAGAGTGAAGTTTTATGGAGATGGTTTGAAACTTTTATCTTGCCCAAATAAGTGGATTAAAGTTCGATTTTTTTTTAATTTTTATATATATATTTTTGTTTTTAGATTGATTCTATGGTGTTTAAATTACATGCATGCATACATTTCCAGGAATTTTTTTCCTAGTGTTCTCATACAAAAATAAGTTAAAATGAGTTTTTCTGGTTGAAAAACTTAAAACATGACCTTCAAGCTGTCAAAATAATTGAAATTCAAACTTGATGTATCATCCATTTTATTTACAAAAAAAATAAATCTACGAAAGGGAGTTATGATTAAAAAGAAATATTTTTTATTCTTAATTCAAATGATGAAGATTCTTATATATATTTATTTTAATATTTTTTAGTTTTTTATTTGAAAAATATGCTACTTGTAAAAAAGATGTCCTGTAAAAATATATATTTTCATTAGAATGGAACTGGGCTAAAAATCAAATCAAATCAAACAAAACCTTTTATAAATAATTTGACAGATAAAATTTTATACTTTTAATTAAAAGATTGAGATGATTTGTATATATATATATATATATATATATATATATATATATAAAACGAAAAAATAACAATTTAAAAATAAAAAATGCAGTACAACCAAGGCTTGTAATGCAGATGCTCTGTCCAATCTCAACCACTACAAAATAGTGTGTAGAGAGAGAGTTATTTCATCGCAATGAGTTTCTGAACCTTGTCAAGTTAAACTCGACTGTTATTTTTTTGATGTTTTATCGTGTTAGGTTGGGAAATTCAAAGCGTCTTCGTAAGCAATTAATTTTACAGGTGCTTTAAAACAAGGTGGTTTTAGTTTGTGATGGATAGCGCGATTAATAAATAATATTTTTATTCATTTATTTTTAACATTAAATGTTTCAACTGTAAAAAAAACAAGCATTGGACTTTTTAGTTTCAAGATTTTAATTTTCTGTGGTCTTCCTATATTATTGGATTTTCAATGTAAACTATATTATATAATAAAAATAAATATAATTTCTTTATTTTTATTTCTATGAAGATAATTTATAATTATATTGGCTTACCTCCTAGTTTCTTCTATTTTATTAAAATAGCATTTGAAATTGTGGTGCAATGTATTTTTTAAAATATTTTGTAATTTCATGATATATATATATATATATATATATATATATATATATATATATATATCAAAAAACTAAAAAATAACAATTTAAAAATAAAAAATGCAGTACAGGTGAGGCTTGTAATGCAGATGCTCTGTCCAATCTCAACCACTTCAAAATAGTGTATAGAGAGTTATCTCATCGCAATAAGTTTCTCAACCTTGACAAGCTCAACACGGCTGTTATTTTTTGATGTTTTGTCGCGTTAGGTTGGCAAATTCATTGCGTCTTCATAGGCAATTAATTTTACAGGTGCTTTAAAGTAAGGTGGGCTTAGTTTGTGATTGATAACTCGATTAATAGGTAATATTATTTATTTATTTATTTATTTATAACGTTAAATGTTCCAACCGTAAAAAAACATTTTAAAGAGAACTAATAAACATTTCAACTGTGATCAGACAATTTGTTTTGGAATTGTCGGCATATAATTTTTTGCCCAGACATTTATGACATTTTGAGTTCTTACCCCTTGTTGAAGGAAGTTCTGTACAGTTTATCTTTTTTTTATCTGTATGGAGACTGATATACTTCACCCAACATGCTGAGCACAAACACAAAGATTTAGATTTTTTTAGCATTGCATTTACTTTTCATTTTTTTTATTTTTTATTTTAAATTAATATATATATATATATATATATATATATATATATATATTTTAAATTATTTTCATGTGTTGATGTCAAAAAAAAATTTTAAAAATATTATTTTGATGTATTCCTAAATAAAAATTATTTTTAAAAACAATTTCAACCACACTCCTAACTAGATACTTAATAAGGTGTTAGATCTAATATTTTTGAGTTTAATCACGTGCTGAATTTAAGTCTCTCTCTCTCTATATATATATGTGTGTGTGTGTGTCATGGCACCTATGCCTCGTTGTAGCCGGAACCATATTTTTTTCAACTTAAAAAATATTAATTGTGTGATTTTTTATTATAATATAAATTTGGACAAAATAATAAATTTGTGCATAATCCTGTGAAGTCCAAGTTTTCTATAAAATATATGAATTTTAAATGAACATAAATTTATCTGTTTAATAGGTTTCAATGGAATAACCAGTATAAAATTATCATTATCATTAAAAAAAACAAAAAGATTTGAATATTTGAATTATTGAATACATTGTATTAAGATTAGTTCATTTTATAATTCAATTTAAATTAAATACAATAAATAAAATATAAATTGTGGAAAGACCTACATTAATCAAATAAAAAAAATAACTAATTAATTTTCTATCTTAAAAAAGAAGAAAACATAAATTGAAAATTCATTTCAATGTTATTGTCATTATCATTACTATAACATTTAAAATTATTATCAATATTATTGTCCAAACAGTGAAAATCATTAAATTATCTGGAAGAATTAAAAAATAGCATATATGATTAATTTCAATTTGAGAACAAACTTAGAACAAATTCAAACTTGCATATCAAAATTATTAAAGAAACCAAAAATAAATAAAAAATCAAAAGATAAAGGACCAAAATGAAACTTACCATATATAATCAAATTAAATTAAAGGGTATAATTGAAAATAATCAAAATTTCCATTGAAAAATCAGTAAGAAAACTGAAATCAAAAGTTTAAGGACTGAAATAAAATTGATACAAATATAAGGGACTAATCGTACTTTTGACGGCAGAAGAGAGAAAAGGGAGGGAAAAAAATCATTAACCAGCGATTACACGATCGCATTAAACAAACACGCTCCACGTATAAAGGTAGAGGACAGGTTGGTGCACCACGTGACACGACAAAAAACAGTTTTTAATTGCCGTAATGATAAGCATATGCCTCATGAATGGCGCTTGAGTCGAAAATACTGCAGGCATTTCTGTACGACGTGCCTGCAATGTCTTTGAGAAATAATATTAAAATAAAATATAATTACCTATACACTTCTGAACCTATCAATAACCACGAAAAAACTACCTGAAAAAAGCATAAATTTTATTCTTAAATGTAAATTCTTTTTAAGGAAAAAAAATATATATAGACCATTAAATTAAAGAAATTCGTTAAATTTATTAAATAAACACATTGTTTATATGTGCATCGACTATTTAGTATTGCAAGTGGCATCATTTTGAAATCACATGTTTTTATTTTGATCATGATTTTTTTTCTTTATTTTTTCTTAATTAATATTAATTTTAATGCTAAAACTCTTTCCATTTCAATTTTCTTCTCCTAAAATTTTCAATAACTTCTGAAATGGTTATAGTTTAATAGTAATTATTTAATTTTTTTTTTTTATAAAATTTATTAAAATAATATATTTTTTTAAAATATATTTAAAATCAAAATATTTAAAGGATCTGAAAATATATATATATAAATATAAATAAATAAATGAAATTCATTTTTTAATTAAAATAAAAAATAAAGGCTCTAAAATAACATTAAAACCATCAATGCATTTTTTATAAGCCAATAACTTTTTTAACTGAGTTAGTTTTTTTTCCATTTAACTAGAAGGATGTTTTGAATATATATTAATAAAACAAAACTTTTAACATGTTTTTTTATATATATATTAATTCGATTCATTTAAAAGTTTAGTAATTTTCAATATTTAATATATGATTGAAATCTAAAAAATAAAAAAATATTTATAATTTCAAAAAATAATAACTAAGAAAAAGTCTGTTGTGTTTTGGAGTTTGTTATTTAAGGGAAAAAAAGAAATATTATTTTTCAAAAAATTAAAACAAACTTGCGAATTTTTGTCTTGTTTGAAGAAAAAGGAAAAAAAAAATAATGTTCAATGTTAAAGATAATATAAATTATATTCTAAGATATTACTTGAAAACTTAAATTTTGAAGTGAGATGATTCCTTAACATGACATCAGAACTTTATTGACCTAACGGTCACGGGTTCGAATTTCGTCACCCTATTTTAGTTGATAAAAATCAAACACAAGATAGTGTGAACTTGTGCAAGTTTCAAGTCCAAAAAACTTTCACTTAAAAAAATATAATAAAAATAATATAAATCATATTCTTGAACCTTATCTAAAAATTTAAACTTTTGATTATCATTCAATTATCGGAAGCTTCTTTTATCTGTTGGGTGGATTATAAGCCAGACCCTGAATAGGCACTACTGAATTAGGCAAATTTTCTTCCGGCTCCTTGTCAACCGTAGCAGCAGCTGCTAACGAACCGCACCAAACCACTTTGTATAATGCTGAGTTTTGGATAGTCAAAAGAATGCTTATAAATTCACAGTTATAAAAACTATAGTTAATCCTTAACCAAATATTTTGGCTGCATGGTTACTCTCAACCACATAATCAAACACCCATTTAGTCTTGATTTATTGAAATTCTGAATATCATTACTCAATTTGCAAAGAAATAAACTTTAGAGTTTTCAGTAACAACATATAACATGTAACGAATAAAAAAAAAACCAATAAATCATATACTCTCAGAATTTTTAGATTTACCGACAAATTTTTTTGCTGGTAGTTAACTCATAGTTCGTCGGCATGAATTTTCTCAACGGGCACGCGGACTAAAATACCTCTCGAGAATAACTTTTGTTCGTGGTTTCTGGTATGTAAATAAATGTGCTGGTAGTAATTTTACTGATTGATTAATGCCCATCACTTTCTTGTACTCTAAATCTTACAGTGAAAAAAAAGTATTAAAACACATGGCAGGAAAAAAAAAAAGCAGCGAAAAATTGTCAACTGTTTAATTTAATTTATAGTAGTGGGGTTTTGAGTTTGATAGGTAGCGGCTATGGTGTTTGATTTAAACAATAATTATTCTTCAAAATGTTTTATATATATATATATATATATATATATATATATATATAATTTTTAATATTGATATATTAAAATAATTTTAAAATACTAAAAAAATTCAAATTTTAAGCAGGTTTGCTGGGAATGCCAAACCCCCTCTTATTTATTGTTCCCTGAACGGGCCAGGCACCAAAAACAAGCTCCCATTATTCATGGCTTTCTTTCCCTTCTCCTGAATCTGATAGCCCCCACCCATCTCCTTTCCTTTTACATTCCCATTCCGCTTTCACCTTAGTGCCTCGTATTCTGCTGTGTTCAGTATTTCTTACTCGTTGACTGGTTGCTGTAGACAGTGTTTTGACATGTTTATACATTACATTTAAATCGACCTTTAAATTTATAGTAGATAGATGTGGTTTTATCATAAATTAAAAATCAAGACTTATAATTACATAATAACTTTCTATAATCCATTTGATAAATATACTTTCTAATATAAAATGAACTGTGATATTTAAAATACTGTTGCTGTTATTTTCTCTTGAACATACAGGAGAGTATCAGAATCTAATTGAATTTAGCCACATAAATATTAAAATATCGAATTAAAATTTGGATATTTAGCTTAATATTTCAGTTAGTGTAGTGATTTCCAATAAATTTGCTCACAAAAACCTAAAAGTAAATTAAAAATACAAAAGAAAAGGAATAGATGAGAGACTCGAACTCCCTTTAGGTTATTACTTGGAAGAAAACTCCCATCTCACATGGACGAGGGACAATAATTGCCCCCTCTTCCAATAACAAAACATTTCCTAATCCAGGTATGGAAATCTGGACTCCCAACTGGATGTAATGATATGTTTAGCTATATTTTCACTGCTTTAATCGATTCCCATGCATGGCTGTTGAGCTATCCATCCCTTCTTCTTTTTTTGTAACTACTCCCCATAAATTCAAGAATACCATTCCAGTACCTTTTCTGTAGTCAATATGCTATAGCTTTACTCTTAGTTATAAGACTTTAATTACAGCTTTACTCTTAATTATAAAACTTTGATTCGATATAATGCACTGATGGGTTAATCTAAGTTCAAAATTATTTTAATAAAAATAATATGAAACCTAACACCAAAGTTATGTTGTGAGTGACAAGTGAGCTACAGGTTCACCCCAGAGCAGCCAGATCTTAGAAATATGGTTTAATGGTCTAGTTTCCCCATACGTTCTTTAGCTTCGTCCCTCTAGCTAGCTGGCACTACCCAACTGTTCATGGACGGGTAGGGCTTTCTTTTAATTTAGCATTTAGTTATTCTTTAAGGGTGATTTGTCAGCTTCTTATAGACTTTTGTTTATAAATTAACATTGCCTCTCATCCATTATTTAATGTCAAACAAGCAAAACAAAAACCCGGATAAACACACTCACGTACACACAAAATGGATAGTGTAGAGATGGACAAGGAGAGACTCACGGCGGAGATGGCCATTAAGAACTCTTCCGCCGTTATCAAAATCCGTCAACGTTTGCCGGACTTTCTACAGTCCGTTAAGCTGAAATACGTCAAGTTAGGTTATGGCTATTCATGCAAGCCTGCTACCATTCTCATGTTTATCACAGTTGTACCTTTATTTATAGCCACACTTGTTCTTGTTCAATTCACTGGTCTAGAACTAGACGGGGTTTATGAATTATGGAGGACCCAATCCCTTCATGACTTCGATGTGACCACAAGGCTTGCCGGTTCAGCCATTTTGCTCTTTCTTCTTGCAGTCTTTTGGACTAAACGGTCCAAGCCAGTGTATCTAGTCGACTTTGCATGTTCCAAACCGGAAGACAAGCGTAAAGCGTCGATCGAGACTATTTTAAAGATGACGGAAGACCTCGGGGAATATGACGACGAGACTCTTCGATATCAGAGACGAATATCAACCCGGTCCGGTCTTGGAGATGAAACATATATCTCAAGAGGATTATCGTCCCAACCACCTAATTTGTCCATGGAAGAAGCCCGGTACGAGGCCGAATCGGTCATGTTTGGTGCACTAGATGCTCTTTTTAGCAAAACCGGAGTTAAGCCAGGAGATATTGGTATCCTTATCGTGAATTGCAGCTTGTTTAATCCCACACCGTCTCTGTCTTCAATGGTAGTGAATCACTACAAGCTTAGAACGAATATTAAGAGTTATAATCTTGGTGGCATGGGCTGTAGTGCAGGGCTCATCTCCATAGACCTTGCTAAAGATCTACTCAAAGCAAACCCCGACACGTATGCTGTTGTGGTAAGCACTGAAAATATAACTCTTAATTGGTATGTTGGTAACGATAGGTCAATGTTATTATGCAACTGCATATTTCGCATGGGTGCTGCTGCTGCTCTTCTCTCAAACAAAGCGCGAGAGCGTGCCCGGTCCAAGTACCAGCTGGTCCACTCGGTTCGAATCCACAAAGGAGCGGATGATAAAAACTACCGATGTGTCTATCAAAGAGAGGATGACAAAGGAAGTGTTGGGGTGTCGTTAGCTCGTGATCTAATGGCAGTAGCTGGTGATGCATTGAAAACAAATATCACTACACTGGGTCCTTTAGTTCTGCCTTTAAGTGAACAATTCATGTTTTTTGTCACACTTGTTAGAAGAAAGCTGTTGAAAGCTAAAGTTAAGCCTTACATACCTGATTTCAAGCTTGCTTTTGAACATTTTTGCATCCATGCTGGAGGTAGAGCTGTTTTGGACGAGATACAAAAGAACCTGCAACTCACTGATTGGCACATGGAACCGTCAAGAATGACTTTGCACAGGTTTGGTAACACATCGAGCAGTTCCTTGTGGTATGAATTGGCTTACACGGAGGCAAAGGGTCGGGTCTCCGCTGGAGACCGGGTATGGCAGATTGCATTCGGGTCGGGTTTCAAGTGCAACAGTGCGGTTTGGAAAGCACTGAGGAAGATTCCAGCTGGTGAGTCAAAGGGTGACCCGTGGATTGACTCCATTGACAGGTACCCGGTCAAGGTCCCTATTGCCTAATTGTTCATGTGGCACTGTATCACTGGATGTGGCAATACACTGGGATGTTGACGTGGCTCGTGGATCTTAGATTTTAACAGTTTAATTTTCTTCCCACTCCGTATCATAATATAGTGGCATCGTCGTGATCTTTGTCAGGTATTAATATTCTGAGAAAACTCATCAACGATAAGATAATAGGCTGGCACTGTATTTTATTCCAGAATAATGGGGAAATTACATAATGATTGTTCAGCTTTTTAGTTTTATATATGGGTTTACTTGACGAAATGTCAGCATGAATATGACCGTATATTATTTTTTCCTTTTCACTTGTGTTTGTCCATGGAAGGCTCGTTTAGATGGATCTTTTGGGTACGCCATCAATAAGGAGCTGTTTCCTTAAAATTCAGGTGTTTTAGATTCAAAATTCTGAGATAATATTTTTCGTTTATTCCATAGCCCTAAATCTTATGAACCTTTTTTATATATATATATAATTAGGATATACAGATTTTATCCTTTTTTATCATTAACTATCGCCAAATTTAATTAATTTCATAAAAGATTTAAGAAGAACTATAATATTTATTTTACGTATGTAATAGAAGAATTAAAAAACTTAAATCCTTATAAATTTAATTATCAGTTTTATTAATCATCAGAAAGTAATATATGAAATAATATGAGCCACCAAAATTCATGACGAATCTAAGGAACATGCTAGAGTGGGATTAGTATGGAGGAGAATCACAGTGTTTAAAATAAATAAGTCTCCATCAGATTTAGATTTAAAGGGAAAGTCAATTAAACATAAATAGCGAGTATATTAATTAATTAAAATAATTTAAAATCAATAATTATATAAAGTAATATTTTTGACACTATGAGAGTTTATAGTATCGGGGTTTATTAAGAATCTTTAAAAAGAAAGATGAAGCTTCCACATGCGATGTTTGAGAGTGTGGTTATGATTGTTTTTTAAAGTGTTTTTTATTTAAAAATATATTAAAATAATATTTTTTTTATTTTTTAAAAATTATTTTTAATATTAACGATCTAAAAATATAAAAAAATTATTTAAAATAAAATAAAATTCAAATTTTAACCAAAGGCGGTGCAACCACCAAAAAGCAAGAATCTTCACTTTATTCGATGAGAGATGATTTTCTCATGGTGCCTACGCGCGCGCGTGCTTGATGATTGAGAATCAATTTAATTTGGGATGCATGGCTTCGGAATCAAAACGTGGACGTATATATATTTTCTCAAGCCCCTCCTTTCTGAAGAGAAAATAAAATAATTTATATATTTTTAATAGTTTTATTGTATCCACTATAGATTAAAATTGTAAAGGTATGATTTTATCCTTGTAAACAAAATACAATTAGACTTGACAGAGAGGATATTGTGGCATTTTTGTATTTTTTTTTCACAATAAAATAACTAGTATATCTTTAATGGTTAAAAAATGCAATGGAGGACAAGGGATTTGTTTACCTTATCAATTTTAAAGCATAGTAGAATTTCAGCATTGCTCTTGAATTCAAATTGTTTTGTTATGATTTAGTTCATGATTATTTTTTTTTATTGATTTTGTATTGTTTTAAATAATTCATAAAATTGATTTTTTTTTCTTTCAATTTAATCCTCCTTTGATTTTTGTATGTTTTCTAGATTTGATCTTTATTCTTTTGATTGTGTTCTTCTTAATCATTCTCTTAATTGAGTTATCTTTTCAATTGCACCCCTCAACATCTTGAATCATTTTACTGATTGAATTGTTTTTTCAACTGTATTCCCCAGTACATTATATCATTTTATTTTATGTTAGATTTAATCCATATTTTCTAATGTAATTTATTTTGTTTTTAATACTTTTTATTAAAACTGTTTTTTTTATTACTTTCCCCGACATTTTACTGCATATGATAAACGGTTAATAGATTTTGTTATGCGATTGAAAGACCATTACACACACACACACACATATATATAGACAAGTGTGTGTGTGTGTGTCACAAAGAGACTACTTTTTTTCTGCTATAGTTAGGTACAAGAGGCAGCAATTTAAGTTTTTTTTTTTTTTAAAAAAAAAACGATTAAAAACATACTTTCATGGATATTTCTCCTCAATATTTAACGTTGACTTCTTATTTGTTACAAATCCGGCAACTGTTAGGTACGACTCGTACGAGGTCCCCGCTTTACTTTCGAGCAACGATTTAAGTTCACGAGTAGAGTGGATGATGCAGTTGGTTTTTCTCTTAGTGCAACCAAGCTACCTCTAGAGGTCCCTGTTTTCCTTTACGAGCAACGATTAAATTTTGTGCCAATCAGCATTTATGGTTTCAGGAGAGTTTGGTTTGATGAATGAAAAAGAGTTTGGTTGGAACAGGAACCTACTTTGATAGTGGAACTCAAGGGCCAGATAGAGTGAATAATCAAGGGCCACAAAGTTTGAAATTATTTTTAATCTGGCCCGCGGGTAAGTAAACTAGTTTAGATAGTAAAAGGTTAGCTCAAACAGTGAGAATATCCTTACCCGTCAAAGGTTTAAAGATTTTCAAGATCCTTTCTCTATTGCATATAATTTTAAACAAGTTCTACAAAGCCATCCTTCTAAATAAACAATTCTACAATCTTGCCCTCTTAAATGCAATATCCTAGTTTCATCTCTTTTCACGTTCGATTAGTCTCATTTGTTCAAGTATTCTAGATTTTTGCTCTGATACAAGAGTCGTGTTTAGATATTCGTGAATGTGAGCGACTACAATTACGAAACTATGTTTAGTAATATAACTATATTTATATCTTGTTTGGTTGATTGGGACACCGATAAAATAAAAGTTATTTTTACTCCTTATTCATATTATTAGTAATATTAACTTGTTTAGAACAGTAATTGGAGACATTTTATATTATTCTAATCATCGCGTGATATTTTATCATGGACAAAAATAATAATACAAATAAATTTTAATTTACTTTGTAATTAAATTATTTCTCTAGATTTGGAATAAATAGACATGTTTGATAACTATTTATATTTCATATTTGTTTATTATTGTGTCTAGATCAAAACTAGGCAGATTATAGATGGCATAAAAAATCAGCCCTAAATTTAACAATAACTCGTATATGGGAAAATTCAAATTCTAACGACCATATAATAGGTGGTCCAATGATATAAATGTGAGACTACAAGATTGTACTTCTCATATAATTTTAATTTTGAACTATATAATTATTAGTATAATAAATACTAGAGACTTGCATGGTTAATAACTTCATAATCCATAAAATTAGCTAGGTTTGACAAATTTACTTATACAACACATTAATAAAAAAAAGAAGATTCACATTCTAACATTGAGCAAAGAGAGCAACAAACACAACACGAAGCCTTCACTTGCAATGCGACCATTTTGAACTTGTTAGTTTTGATGTGAAACTTCACCTGACCAAGCGAGTTGGCTGGAGACATGAGCGATCTAGAGTTTTGTTGAGTTTCAAATAGATACGATTAAAGTTTGAAATTGACCTGGTCAAATCTAAGATGATTTGAACGAGATTTGATTTTTTTTATAAATAAAAAATGTCTCAACCCTATCCACAAAATATAGGCCCAAACTTATAAGAAATGAAGCCTTTCTGCGTAGAGAATGAGTGGGACTTTAGATTGAAGGGGGTGGAGAAACGTCTTCGCGAGCTCTCCTGCACTAAATGAAGAAGATCGAGGCTCGTGTTCTATGTTTTGAAAATAATTGCTTTGGAATTGCTCTTTTCTTTAACGTCACACACAAATTTATACATATTTGGACTTAAATAAACAACCATGTCAGAGGTAAAAAAGAGAAAGAACGGGGGAATTAAGTTGTTTATCTTTGGTTGCTGAGAAACTTTGTAATCCACAATCCATCATTTAGTATTTTACTTGAATGATTTAACCGTGTTTCATGATTACCAATACGCAAATAGCCCTCAGTCAAGTGTTCAGGAACGGGAAAGTGTTCTGTTTTTCTAAATTTATGATGGTTTGATGTCTCTATCTTATCTGGTGTTTCTGCAGCCATGATTCTAGTTGGTGTGGGCCATGGACACCATGGAATCAGTTTAATTCCCTGTGTTTTTTATAACATGCACTGATAGAATTTAGCGCGTTCATCACCATTCCAGTTTCATTGATAAAGCTTCAGTCAAGTTTTGGCTTACAGGAAAAGAAAGGTCATCAAACTTTGTGTTAAATGGGGGAAATGTGCATACGGAAAAGGATTTTCTTTTTTCCTGGTTTCCATTCTCAAATCCTTTCTTTCAGGTTGTTATCTATATTTTCATATTGCATTATTTGACAAAATTTGGTTTGGGAGTTGTTAATGTATTCCATTGCACGAATTACTTTCTTCAATAAATTCGGAGCACTTGAAAAATTCTTGCCCTAACAGATGACATCCATACATGATCCATCTTTTCCTACTGTTCCCACTAAAAATATGTTGCTGGTTTAGAGGAGATTAGTTTGCCTTATTTTGTAGTGATCCTGCTGTATACAATGTTTCGAGATATGAGATTCTGTGCATGCAAGCTTCCAGCTGAAGATATGAGTTCCAGTACTGTGTTTCCGCTCTTAGTTAGTATATTTGGTTACTATTCCGAAATAGAAGAAATAGAAATAGTGAAGATAGAGGCTAAAAGATTTTAAAAACATTGATTGAGAAAGAGTTGTGTTTAGTATTGATATATAAGATAAAATGATTGTGTGTGTGTGTGTGTGTGTGTGTGTGTGTGTGTATCTTTTTTGGTATATATAAAAAGGTATTTTATCTTTAACATGTATTGCCATTAAACTTATATATTTTTTTAAAATAGTTTGACATTATTTTAATTTAGCTTATATCAAGTGTTGAAATTAATAATAATACAACAATTTTATTTATAAAACATGAACTTACTTAATGGTTGATACGGGGCTTAAATTGATCCTCGTTTAAGAAAAAAATAAAGAAAAGAAAAGATTGGCTTGAACTAATTCAATCAAAAACCCATAATAATTCAGGATAAAACACAAGTAAAAAACTTAATGAATTTTTTTTTAAAAAAATAAAATTAAAATTTTGAATCATATGAGTTGACCATCCCGACCCATGCCTGAACTTTACATTGAGTTAATCTCAAGTCGAGTTTAAAATTTATAATAATTATTATTTTTATTTATTTATGTACTCGACTCAACACTTGATGACCTTCCTACCTGGATCTTGCTTTGTTTGATAGTGGATCAGATTTTAAAACTATAATAGCAACAATTTGTATTTTTATATTGACTTGCATCAGCCCGTATTGAACCTACTAATCCACGTTCAACATATCAGATCAGGTCCCATTTGCGAAACTGAGCGCCTGTTACTCCAGGCTTCAATGCTGTCCATTAAAACCATCCCCAACAAAATGTTAAGTTGGCGTAACTGTAATTCATATTACACCTACTTCAAAAGCGGGCATTCATGTGCAGCGCTTTGCTGTCACAACAATGTGCCTTCGCATTTGATGAGCACGGGACAGAAACTGAAGCCACAACCGAAAAGCCCTAGCAACATGCCAACATCCACAAAATACTTGTGACGTTTCATGAACATTTTGATAATCTACACTACAGATCCAATGGGCAGAAAAAAAAATGATCCACACTTGACCTCTCGCCAATCGGTTATTTCAAGGGCCGGAATACTACAGGAACCTGGCACCTGGGATCTAAAAAAGTGGCTTGCTGGGTAACATAAAAACAATGCCAATAAATAAAACAACAATTGACCGTCAACTGTCTCCTACCACATCAAGTCACCACACTTCAGTCCTATTCTAATATCCTGCTACTTCTTCTTTTTTTTTTTCTTTTTTAAAATTCTGGGGAGTTGAGGTGGAGCAAAAGGGAATAGGAGATAGCTCTATTATTTGTTGAGCAGAACAAGTCACTCAACTACAATGATTCTCAATTCCCTGCAAAAACTACAGCAGATCGGATACACCTCCAACTAATAAGGCCGGTACCTTCTTCCCCGATTGCCATCATCCCCACTATTACCAGCTCGCCCAGGCCCACTTAGACCATTGTTCCGATCAACTCTTCGAGGCCGAGGCTGCGGCATCTGTACCCCAGGCTGCTGGCTGCAGAACACCACAACAGCAAACCAATGGTTGGAAATCCATCAAAAATCCATCTTGCTTGCAAAAGAAACAGGAGGAAAAAGTAACTCACAGGACATAGCCAATTCGACCATCCGGTAAAACCATTGGCACCATATGCATCCCTGCTGGCATGGGACCCCTACCATATATCACTGGCTGTTTACAATGCAAATGCAAGTACATAAGATTACATTCGATTCTACAGGAAATGAATCGAAAGTCAGAATGACCAAGATACCTGCTGAAAACTGGCAGCAACACCAAATCCAGTTCCCAAAGAGCCATATGGGTTACCAGCAAATCCACTATATGCAGGAAGGGGAACAGGGTTTGGATGAGCCCCAGCATTGTAAGGATAGGCAGCATCAGGTTTTTTATCAGCCTGAGGCTTGGCAAGGACAACTTCCAACACCTGACCTGCAGTTAAATTCATTGAACTTGTTATTTGTGGAATCATATCCTATTTAACCAAAGCACTCATTTTGTATAATGATAAGCATGCATCACAAAATTTTAAGCACCTAAAAGCACTATCATGCCGTGGGATCAATACATACATTAACCTCTTCATAATGATTACATAAACTTGCCACAAAGACATCCTGCTACATTTATCATGAGATTTAAATAGGTATAAATAGTACCAAGAGCTAGACAAGCAAGGCTGAAGAAGAACAGCCTTCCGTTTAGAGAGAGGGAGAGAAGGCACAATCCTATTCCTCTAACCATCTAGAGTCTTGGCCAGAAAGAGACTTCCATCAAGAGGAACTATAAAATATTTTAAATGTCATTCTAAAATGACACATCTTGAATGAGTTCAGAACCCAGCGATGTCCAAAAGTGAATCCCCAAACAACACTTCTAATCCTATTAATCTACGACATTGGTACATTTTTTTAAAATCTGCAGTAAAGATGAGATGTCAGAACCTCACCTATCATCATCCAGGGAAAGAATTGTATCATCTGTAAATATCCTAAGACCCCAAACACAACATTCTCAATAAATCTCCTAGTAAAAATATGTTAATCATCCTGCTGTGGACATCCACTACTATTGCAATTAAGATAAGGGACGAGGGGGTATAATGAATACCAATAGAAGCCAAAAAACCAAGAACTTGTGACCCCGCAATTACTGGGGAGGTGGGGGGGATTCTGAGGGGGGGGAAATCCTCCCATGAATTTCTCCATTTGACTCCAAAACCTTTCAAGGAAATTCTAACTCCCCTGATTGTGAGCCCTTCCAAAGCCAATTTAAATCCCACCCACTTCCACTTCTAAAATCCTTCACCTCATTAGCAAATATCAGCATGTAAAATCTGCTAACCCCCAAAATGAGCCACAGGAATAGAAGATCTTGCACCACTGACACTATGAGGTGCCTCTTAACAATCTTCTTACACAAATTCTTATAAATGCTCATTACATACTGAGAAAAAGCAAGTGATGCTCGTGTTTTACTCGACTACCAAATGGTTTGAAACCAACTCTTTGCAACCCCTCCTCCTAAGTTAATTTCTAGAATAACTTCAACTTCGAACTCAACACAGCCAGAGAGAATTTTTATTATGCATTTTTATGGTGGCTCTAATGATTTTTTCGAGAAAGGCCATCCATATAATGTGACTAAAAAAGATAATAAAGCAAATCAATGAACCAAGTGTCATGATGCAAGATGCGAGGTGGAATAATTGAAATGGCCCAACCCAAGGCTAAGTCATGATTTCTCTTCAAATGAACTGATCTTGACAGCCATGACATAAGCCATAAGATACCAATGATATCCACAAATTCTCTTTTTTTTAAAATAAAACTAAGATGGTAGTGCTTTGTTGCAAATTGAGATGAATACTGGAACATACAGGCTTAAGGGCATAACCCTATGCAAATATACTTGACATTTAACTTTTAAGTTAAATAACCTGCTGATCAATTGTTGTCCCTGATATATATAACACTCAATGGCTGTTTTAGCATAATCCAAATTAATTCACTAAGAGCTGCACACCATCCATATGCATTCGCATATATTGGAGTGAAAATTACCATCAATTTCATACTTCTCTGCATCTCTGACTGCCTTCAATGCACTTGACCTTTCAGCATAGTGAATGAACCCAAAATCTCGTTTTCCAGCTTTGCCAGGTGGCATAACAACTTTTGTCACGTCCCCATGGCGCTGGAATAGTCCCTTCAGTTGCTCGGTAGATGTGTTCTCAGGTATGTTTTTCACATACAGAGCCTTAACCTGGGAATTCAAAACATATACATATTGTAAGTGTAACAGGTTAAGTTATTGAGCACACGGGAAAGGCAACAAGAGAGAAAAACTCTCTTTCTTCCAGAGATAAAGATCAAGACTTATTTAATCTAGTTAAATAGCAACAATCAACTTTATATGTCTCTCAGTTCTTGCCAATTTAAAGTGGATCTAAAAACACCCACAGGGTCTAATATGGCAGTGAAACTTGAGAAGATTATTGAAAACTATAAGAACAGTCAAATAAAAGATATTGGTATACCATCAAACACAATTTATTAGAAGCTTCCACCAAATACTCTGAGAGAAAATACTTAGGCATTATGGCAAACTTAAAAGAGAGTGACAGTCACTGTTAAAATTGCTGAACAAGGAGTTCAACAGGCTAGTAAGAATGTCACCATTGAGCAATCCGCTTATTCTCAGAACACTAACATTACAATGCATGTTGAGTATGTAGTATCACTGTAGCCAGGATGAATTTGAAAAGGCAAAGCATTAAGTTAATAGCCTATGCAAATCAATACCTAAAGAAATTACCACATCCAAATTTTCATTCATAGGTTACATTGCTGACCTAGCTAAAATAGAAGCTCTCTGATTAGTTTCAATATTTTAGAGTAAATACTTAAGAAAAACAGGCTGAGCACCAAGAGAGTCAATTGATTCACAGCTCAATAATGAATTTCTTGCAGATTTGAATATAAAATTTTGATAAGAGTAAAACCAACTGTTATTATTCACATGAAAAGCTAACATATTTAACTGCTCTTAAACTTTTTTCTAGTGGCTATCGATTGATCTTATTGCTTCAACATAAATAATTTTCATAGAGTTTGCAGAGAGATCCTTACCTTCCTTCAGCAAGAGAGGTAAAAAAAGATTTATTTTATGGAAAATATTTTTTATGAAAAAAAGAAGAAACAACTAATACAGGACAGGAGGACAAAGCATCCTCCAAATGTAAAAAATCAAGGTAAGCATGAATGGGCTCTTGCATACAAGTTTCAGGAGATCCTATTATCCTTATTTGTCTTTTTCCCTTTTGAGAGATTGATGCATTGCATGCAGAGTTCCTATTATCCATATTTGTCTTTCCCTTTTGAGAGATTGATGCATTGCATACAAGTTTCAGAGATTGATATATAGTGCACTTAAAACATGAAAAAAATAGTACTTGCAGCTGATGGTAAGGACAGGACACGGATTCTGATGAATTACTTAGCAATAGGCATTTTAATACACTAAAGATAAAAAACTTGACAATTTAAACTTCTAAAGTCTCAGCTTCTTCCAACTACTTCTGGCATTTACCTGGGAAGCAGCAGCAGAATGATCAGGAGGTGTGCCCTTTGGATCAGCCCAGCTGACAGTTGGGGCATGGCCATCAAGCTTAAAATTAGCATTTAACATTTTCTGTCTTGAATAATCAGCACAAGCATTATTGTAATACAGTATAAATGCAAAACCACGATTACGAGTTGGAGTTTGAGGATCCTGAAATTAAGAGGAAAATAGCATTAGCAAAGCAAGCAGTCACTATCTAATTGAGATGTGAGAGAACAGTTCAATTCCAAACTCCACCTTTATAAGCTCGATAACTTCCACCCCAGGACCGACCTCCTCAATTATCTTTCTAAATTCATCCTCCATCAAGTTCTTTGGAACATTACCAATAAACAATCTATTTTTAGTTTCGGATATTGAACACCTTAAGGTTTTTCCCTGCAGGTGATGCTATAAAGTTAGTTAAAATTAAATAACAACATCCTGTGAGTGATTAAATTGCTGCAGCACATCATGAGTACCTTGTAGTCTTTACTATGAAGCTCTTCAGTGGCCTTTCGAGCAACCTCTTTTGATTTGAAAGCTACAAAAGCAAAACCCTTGCTTTCACCAGAGTCTTTATCTTTCATTAGCCTTATCTGAAACATGTCAATACAAAAACCAAATGAACAATACCATAAAGAAAAAAACACACACACCAATATATCTCATGTAGAAATCAACAAAATTATGACCTCAAAAATTTCGCCTATTGGTTCACAAAGATCCCTCAATTCATTTTCAATCACATCCTTGGGAAGACCACCAATGAAAACTTCAGAACCATGGGGAGGAAGGGCAAGAAGTTGAGCATGCTTCTCTTTATCCTCTTCATTAACAGAAGCAGTGGACTTTTGTTCGTCTTCTGCAGGTTCAGTGTTGGCATCGGTTCTATCAACCTCTGGAGATTGATCTTTCTGACTGCCTTCAGTTTTGGAGTCCTCATACTCCTCTTCAACATTTTCTTCAGCATGTGCATCACCAGCATCATCTTCTCCATCCTCATCTAGTTGATCTTCAACATCATCGTCTATCTCTTCCATATAATTGTCTTCTTCAAGATCCACTCGTTCATCAATTTCTGTGCCCTCTGCCATGACTTTTTCACACACCAGGTCTTATGATCCAACAGCTGCAGTTAAATTGCCCTAAATTAACTGCAAGTTTAAGTAATCATCATGGAAAACGTGTGGCAGGAATGTGCATGATGCACAAATGTTGATATGGGTGGGGGGTTCCAGAGAGGAAATATGGTGAGATTGACATGCAGAGTCGAGAAACCCTCCATGTACAGATTAGAGCTGGGAAGCTACAGAAATGTAGGGCCAAAACGACTAGCAATAAAAATACTGTTATAGTATTTGTGGTCTCTGGAGCATGTTTTAACATTTGTGGAGTAGTTATAGCATTTTCTGGAGTATGTTACAGCATTTGTGGAGTGCTATAGTATTTTGTGGAGTTTATATCATGGACAGAGCAACTATAGCTGTCCAAAGATGAAAGGAAAGTGAAATAAAAAACCTAATTGTCCTTTGCATTCGATCCTGACAAAGACAAAAACAGGAACAGAAAAAACACTCAGATTCCATAGGTAGCATAGCATTACTTGGCTGAATTAAGTTAAAATCTGCATCTCTCTTGCTCATCATTATTCTTTTTTATTTATTATAAGAAAAGAAGAGCTTGATAAATTGAGCTACAATTAAAATATCTTCCTAAGGAATAAACTTTCATCAGAAAATATTTACTCCCAATTAAAGTACATGGTACATGATTTTGAATCTAAACCCAATATATATATATATATATATAAAAACTTTTAAATCAATTAGCAGATATACTAGGTCTTATTCTATCTCTAATTTGTCAACATTTCTAGGGTGACTCCAAAAAAATCATGTACAGAAAACTTCAAAAATCCTAATCTAGTTACAAAAACAAAATAAAAAACCCAAAACAGCCATAATTTAAACAGAAAAGGCAGGATTTTAAAATGACAAGGGGTAGCAATCAAACACTAAACCCTACTTAGTACAAATCTACAAATAGATTGGCCTAAGTCCGCATAACAAAACCCTAAATTGAAATAACATAGGCAACAGATTCCAAATCAGTAAGCTAAAAATCATTCCAGGAGAAAAAGGGCCGAATTTGAGCAAAACGTTATATACAAGAAACTATCTTAGAGGCAGAGAGAGAGGGAGCAATGAAGGAGTGAAATAGAAAATTAGATAAAAGGAAAAAAGAAAAATTAGCAGCGTACCAGTGACTTTTTTTTTTTAAAAAAAAAAAAGCTTTTGTGGTTTTTCTGCTCTGTGCGACTTTTCTGTCTGTTTATTTTCTTCTTCGCAGTTGTTATCCGAAAATCTCAATTGAGATGGGGTCTCTCTCTCCCTCTCTCTCTCTCCCTCTCTTCCAGAAGACCCTAATTAGGAAACTGCCTCTTGATCTGGTGTAACGGAGGATATTATAATAGCAATGGACCGCTTCTTATTTCACAATACGACATCTTGGTTCAATGTCAGCAGGATTTCTCTTCTCTAAATGACAATAACACCCCCCGCATATGTGCTGCGCGTGACTGGGAGTGCTGGTAATCTGAAAGCCCATTCAAAGCTTTTTTTAGATGGATAACAATAGCCTACAGAACGAATTCAGACATGCACCTCTCATTCCCGTTTCAAGCGTTCTTTTATCTATCTAAAACGTTAATTTATATCAATTAATATTTTTTATTTTATTTTTCATGAATAATATGAAAAAGTATTCCCTTTTTCTTTTCTTTTTTACTTTTATTAATAACTAATGTATACTCGAATTCACCATTGATGCTCAATCCCTTGATGATAATACGGAAAGGATTACCCAAATTTTATTATTTTTTAAAAAAGTTAGAAGCTAAAAATCTTAAATTACTGCATTGAACTAACCACCTAAATTCATTATAATCTCTAAATTACTGCAAAAAGAATATAGGTACTTGATTGGATAATGGAGAAAAGTTCAGATACTGAAATGATATATTAAAATCAATGCACTTGATTGTTATTATCTACAAAATTCTGATGCCATTCTTGTAATCAACCCTTAACTTAATGTTCAAAGTTGGGCCTATCATGGGCCTTAAACCTTCCACTAAGAGAGGCCCGCGACTTAACAACGCTGCAGGCCAGGATTAAAACGCAAAATAGATTTTTTTAAAAAATAGCAACTATAATATAAGCAATTATCATCATAGTCATTAAGTATGGAAATGGTTGATTAAAAAGATAGAAATTATAGTCCAGTCTAATAAAATGTGTCTCGGGCTATAATAAAATTATATTTGTGTCATCTTGTCCAAAAAAACCAAGTCTTTTATATGGGGTGTTGATTTTTTTTTCTTTTTATAGTAAAAATATTTTTTCACCAGACAACAAAATATAAAAATGTCGATTAATGACTTTCTTGATTACGTTACATTTAAAAGTAAAAATAAATAATATAAATGTTTGTATTTTATTTATCTTTTTATCATGATTTTTAGTTATTATCAATGTGAATGAGGTTAACTTACATTTTTCTATAAGGGAATATCTCAGTTAGGAATTTTTTTTTTTTATCCTTTTATTTTGTTGGTAATTAAACTTGAATTTATTTAATTTTTTTATAAACTTATTAGATAAAATGTTGAGATTTCTTAAGAACATTTACGAGGTATCTTTTCGTAATAATTTTCACTTTATTTTATTAAATATACAAACCAACCTTTTGATTTGCAATCATATGTTAAAAAATACACTGATAATGTATGCATATCTATTCTCTTATGTTCAAAAAACTTTTGATTCAAAGTGTGATTCAATCGACAGAAAAAATGGTAAAAAAATTCTTGAAACCAGTTCCAACTAGATGGCCTCGACAAAACGCATTACAATACAACTTTAAACAAATAAAAACATAAAAACTATCAAAAACTAAAATGCTGTCGGAGAAAAACAAATCCACGATTGAAAATCCAAGCACCAGCCACCAGCTATCAACAACTCCACCGTCTAATCTTTTACACTCTGGCTACTACATCATATCCCAACTACTTCCGAGTCACAAAAACCTGAACATGTTCACTCTAAGCTAGCCCACCAACTGCATTATTAAATTATCTCAGCCACCTTCTTAGGTCGCTCGTTGAAGAAGGGGAAATCTCACCACCAAAGCTATCAGTACAGCAAGAAGAATAGTTAGATTGTTGTTCTAATCCACCAAAATGTGAACCACCTACACTTTTAAAGCTGGGACTCCTCAAACCATGCCCGTAACCAACACCACCATAACCCATACCGATCCCGTAAGGGTCAGGAACTGGATACAAAAGCCGTTTTCTTGCAGACCCAAGCCGGTCTCGCTCTGGTGTTGATGGTCTTTGCCTTGGCGCACTCTGTGATCTCATTCTAGCCTTGGCAGACTCAGTTGTAGCCATGTAATTTGGCATTGTAGCATTAGCGTTACCACTTACACTAGCAGTACCGCCCCTGAATCCATGTTGATTCAGATTGCCGTTATAGAGGTAATTGGACCTTAAACTCGGTGTTTGAGAGGAATTACAGCTTCTATCTTCTCTAGCACATCGGGGACTCGCTGAACGAACCTGAAGAGGCCTAGTTTTTGACGGGGAGGGTGTAACAGGAGAGTGGTGGAGAGAAGCATTTTGATGAGTTCTATGGAGCGGAGAAGGAGTCGAGCGTGTAACACCATTGTTTATTGAATTGGATCTCTGGTGTTGGTGATATTGGTTTTGGTTCGTTCTTCTAAGATTAGGAGCTAAATATGAGCGAGGTTGGGAGGTTTCAATCTCTACAGTTTTGATGGGGTCTCTTTGATCAGTCGACGCTCGTGTTCTGCTGCTATTATCCCACGGCTTTGCAGGCATCCATTGATCAAGCCATTGTGGTCTTTCTTGGAGCTCATCTTCATTGCCCATTGATGGGCTCCTACGGTTTCTTCTTATCTTTGATACGGGTTTGAAAAAATGGAATCAATTAGCTTATGAGCTGCACTCCTAACAACACAGAAAACAGGGCAGCGGAGAAATGTGCAAGAAATTAACCTGTTGAGAAAAAGCTTGAGATAAGGTCTTCTCACGCTTGAATGCAACTTCTTTCCTGCGTTGCAACATGGCCTTGACTTCCTCAGTTGTGCGTGGCCGGTCATCCCAATCATCTGCAATGCTACTGCCGTCTCTTGACTGTCAAAATTGATTCGATGCGGAACTACATTAGCCTCTCAAAACTTTGAAGTATATGATCATTAATTAATAGAAAACTTCTTTCATTCTTGCTACTGATATTGCTCTGAATTAAGAATCAACAAAGAATGACCAAACTGAAATGCTTTGAAAGAACCTAACAAATTACCATCGACTTTCTGTCTGAGATTTCTTGAAGATATCGCGATTCAAGCACGCTATTGGTGTCGCTGAATGCAGATTTCCTGCTGCCTTCATGTGAAAGCCTCGTGCGTTGGTCAAGTACTCGAGCCTGCACTCGAACCAGAGCTTGCATGCATCTCAGGGTCATCTTGGCCTGCTTTCTCACATTGTGTCCCCTAACTAAAGCTTGCAACTTCACTAGCCCTTTAAGCGCGCGAAGAGCCCGCCTTGCCTGCACACACCACAAATTAACACATATAATCTCTCCTAATCATGATACGAATTGATAATTCATGAATGATTCTATAAGTATTTGATATTCAAGAACGAACACAGTTTTTTAGCATCTACACCGATATATACAGTAGTTGATTAAAATTACCAGGTATCCTCTAAAAGCGGTTTGAATGACAATGGCAGCGTAATGTTCTCTGGGGTGATAAGAAGGCCTAGTGAGCCTAGCCACCTCCACAGCCGCCTGGGCAGTGGCTGCCGCAGCTTCAGCTGCAGCTGCTGTGGCAACAGCGACAGCGATTGCATGCCTTTGCTCAGCTGCTGCAGCTGCCGACACATGGTCTGTCGGTGCACCTCCACCACCACCTGTGGAGGTCTTGACATCTCCTGCCTTAGATAGGATCTGTCGTGTCACTGTTTCTTGATTCGCAGGTTTCCTAAACAGCCATCTTCTCTTCTCTCTCTTCTGCTAGAACAAAATCCCTCGAAAGTGTCAGCCATTGTAACTCGAAAACAGGTGAGGGAACGAAAAAATAGTAAATTTCAATAGATAACATGACATGAGATGCGAAAAAGACCTTTTCTTCTTCTTCTTCATGGCCATGACCTGGAGTCCCAGCATTTCTCTTGTCATTTTCTTTTGTAGGAGATCTAAAAGCCCTTTTCACAACGGTCAACCATGAGCTACCTCCCTTCTTCCCCATCAAGTTAAAAGATAAAGAAGGTTAAGTTAAACCAAGCTGTTGCATTTCTAGAAAAACATTATATCTGGAAGAGCCAGAAACTGAAGTGAAGTAAAGATGATGGGGTCTAACTCGCCAGGTGCTAGCGTGTGAGCCCACTTCATAGTTTTATTTTTAACCGTGAGTCGTCTCTGGCAGGGCAGTGATTGGCTGTGAGCTGTGAGAGTAGCAAATTAATGGCATCACAAGTAAAGAAGATAAGGAATACAGATGTGCTTTTATTTATATTTTTTATATGTATGGTTAAAATAAAGCTGGTTTATTTTTGTGGCATGAAAATGAAAATAGAGGACTCAGTAAATGGCAGAGTCAGTGAGTACGTCGATGCTTATATTATTCGATTAATGAATGAATTCAGTTCAGACACCAACATAATTTAGTGTTGAAGAGAACGTGATGGTGAGAAACAGAGTACTGTCATCGAGAAGAACGTTGAAAACACAGTGAGGTAGGGCATGCAAGTGGAGTGAACAGAACAGGCACCAGAACAGCTTTGATTGGGGGGAACAAAGGCTCGTTCTTTTCATTTTTAGCTTTTTTGAGTTTCACACTTTCTATTTAAAAAAGACAGGATAAAGTGATCTCGCATGGCGTCACGTGAAAGCAGCAGGTGGAGATAGATCATCAGCAACTTGATGGACCATGTAATAGCCCAGTCAACTGGCATGTCTTTTTGTTAGCTCACATTTCATACAGCTTTTCACCGAAATCATTGGTGATGGCACTCTCCCTCCACTATGTATGATTATTATATGGAGGTTATTCTGCCTTTATTTCGTTATTTATTACAACTCTTCTTGTTCATGACCGAGCATGTCCTCCCCCCATGAATCTATGAACTGGAACAGAAGAATGGCTTTCAAGCATAGCAGGACTGGTCAAAGCTAGATTAGATTCCTTGGCCTTCATATTAATTAATCGAAATAAATTTACTGTTGAGTTCATGGTTTTTATGCCCTTGACACTGGCTGGATCAAGTACTTGGGCTTTAACGATGATGAGAGTTGGATCATCGATAAACAACAACATACGAACGCTCACGTCCACATAAAATATAAAATGAAAAGAAAGAAAGGTACTACGGAATGTTGTTACTCGATGTTGATTAAGTGTCTTTTCGTTATTGTAGTTGATGTAAAAAATAGATGTCTAGTTAAAATTACCAAGAGATTAAGTTTTATATACAAAATATATTAAAAATAAACAAGCCATTTAGCTATTAAAAAAATATTTGAAAAACATTATATAAAAAAATAGTTATTTGACTAGTTAGATTTTCTTCAATGCTTGAGAAACGAAAAACTATTACAATATCAAACAATTTTTAAATATCAGTAATGATTAGTAATGATAATAATTTTTTTTTAAATAAAGTTTTTATTATACTTGTTCATAAATCATTATACATAATTTACCTAATCTTCCACGCTGCACGCGCGCTATATATGTATGGTTTGGATTATTCATTCCTTGTATATGAAAAACTAAAAGTACCCTAGTAAAAAAACAAAAAAAACTCAGAGAAAATTATTGTAGTTTTATTTTTAATCGGCTCTTTTTTTTTTCCTTTTCATTTCATTCTTTTTAATAAAATTTATTATTTGGATTAATGGGGGATTCCACATTGATTAAATAATAAATCAGACTAGAAGATTTTTGTCTACTAATTTTATTATTATTATTTTAATTTTATCGATTGATAGAGTTGTCTTTTGATTGGCAAATTTAATCATAGCATATCAAGATAATTCTAGTATAATTTAATTATAAATATGAGTTAAATAAGAAGTTGAGTCAAAAGATTTTTTTCCTAACAATTTTATTATTTTTATCTTTAGTTAATAGTCTCCCTAGTTATTTTTTAATTGACTAATTGATTAGCTATATCTGATCAACTCTTAAAAAAATTAATTTAATGCTCTTAAAGAATCAGATTGAAAAGTTTCAAGGTTAAGCATTGAATTAAGATTAATAATAATATCAAATAGTTTTATGTGATTTAAATTTATTTTTGTATGATATTTCTTTTATCTAATCTGTCCGCACTATATAATCATATCGATATTTATCTAGCTGGCGTTAAATTGACATCTTCGTTTTCTCGAGCACAGCGGTGGCTTGGTGCTCTGGACAGAGCGTGGATCTTGTTATGTTGACCAACCTTCACCGCGGAACGTGAACGAGCTGATGTTTCGCTCCGTACAAATCATTTCAAGAAATGAAACCTCGGGGTAAGGGTGGTGCATCGCGCTGGCGGTACCTATCAGCAACATTTCGGACATGAAGCATTGAATGTCTATCTCACCCACCCACAAAGTTTTCATCGGGACATCCCACGTGGTAAGTGGCAACATCCCATGTAGAGACAAGAGAAAGGATATTGAATTTATTTATTTTTATTTATTTTATGAATCTCATATCTAACTCGACAACAATACCCATCGAATGGTATTTTGATACCGCCCGAATTATCTCTCTCTCTATGTATAAAGCAGAGGAGGCGAAGATGGAAGTCAAAAAAAAAGAGGCGGTGCAATTCTCGATTTAAACCTTTTATTTTCTTTGGATTTGAAAAAATTTTATGAGTTATTTTTTACAAAATCAGATTAAGTGAGTAAGACTTTAATTATTTTAGATTTTTATAATATAAATACAGTCTTATTTAAATTTGAAACATGCAAGACATGTCTCAAATATCGACAACATTTTACTCAACTCTGAAATACACTATAGTGTCCCATCCCAAAATCAATACATTATATAACCAAACCAGGGGTAAAACTAACTTGTCCACGACGATTTTTTTTACCACACTATTAGAAACTAATTATAATACCCGATCCCGTCCGTGTTAATAGAACATCTGATTAGCTAAATGATATTATTTTATTTTTAAAAAATTGATCACTAATCTTTCAAACCTACTGCTCAAATGTTAGACCGGTTAACTTCTAAATCGGGTTTTATAGTATGACAAGGAAATATACCAACTTGTAAAAATGTAAGCAGTCCAGCCATAAAGGGGCTGGATCACACCCCCTTTCTGTCTATAGGGCTGAAGCGCTCGAGTATTATCTTGACCTCCAAAAAATGTGTTGACACTTCCTGTCCAGTGAAATATTACGTGATTGAAATTATTTTTAAAATTATTTTTTATTTGTAAATATATTAAAGTATTTTTATTTTATATTTTAAAAATAATTTTTTATATTAATATATAAAAATAATTTAAAAATATTAATTTTTTAAAATTTAAAATAATTGTTTTAAAAAAGAAACTTATAAAACACCAGATAGTGAATCGACAGGGGCTCATCAAGCATAAAGAAAGAAGGCGAACTTGGATCCACATATCTGTTCATTCGGGCTCGTATATTTACGGTTCTGAATAATAGGCTTCGAGTTGTGAGGGTCCAAACAGGCTCCTGAGGCTGGAAAGCACGATGAAGCAAGAGGAGGAGGATCTTTACTTGTTTCTCAACTCAAATATCAAAAGAGAAGTTGCAATTAAATCAATCACCAATGGCCAATAGGTAAATGACCATTGACGGGGAAAATATTTATTTTTTAATTAAAAAAAAAACGAGGGGATATTTGGGGCTCAGCCCAAACAGTTTAAGGGGGTCTATTTTCCCCACTTTTTTTTTTATTATTTATTCCTCGCTTCTCTATTATTTTTTAATTAAAAATATTTAAATAAACTTGCATATGTAAATATTATTTTATGCTATTTTTCAAATAAAACAAGTATATAATTTATATTGTATACTTGCATATGTAAATAATTTATTTCAAGTAGATTGTGAAATTCAACCAGCTAGAAAAAAGGGAGAATAAAACTATGTAATTTTGGCAAACTGTATTAAAGGAAAGAGCATTAGAGGCCTACTACTGAATTTGTTTTTGCCAAAGTCAGTGATCGTTTTGTTGTCTGCAGCATAGTTGTCAATACCGTTCTGGTCGCCGTTCTGGTTTTTCGATTGGAACGGAACGTTCTGGTTTCGGAGCGTTCCGGTGTGCCGTTTCGGTGTCGTACTGTTCATATATAATTAATTATATATATATAGAAAAAAATAAAATATTAATTTTACAAGCATAATTAAAATTTGAATTCTTTTTTATTTAAAATATTTTGGTGTTTTTAAATTATTTTGATGTATAGATGTCAAAAATAATTTTTAAAAAATAAAAAAAAATAGATTTTGAACCCGGAACGGAACGCCCGGAACGGAACCGGGGCGTTCCGGCCGGAATTTGGCCGGAATTTCCGGATCGGTCCGGAATTAAAACCGGGACGAAAACGACGTCGTTTTGTCCCGGTTTGTTGAACGGAACGAAACGTTCCGGCCATTCCGGCCGGAACGGAACGGATTTAATAACACTGGTCTGCAGTCCTTCGTTTTCTTGATCCATACATGTCTTTAAACTAGATAAGTAGTTACTGCTATAAACGTATTTTTTTTTTTAGGGTGTTTGGGAAGCCACCTAAAAGCGTTTTTGGGTGCTTTTGGTCATTTTTTTTTTTGAATTTTAAAAACAGACGGTTAGTGTTTTTAGATTATTTTGATGTGCTGATATCAAAAATGATTTTTAAAAAATAAAAAAACATCATTTTAATGTGTTTCGGCACGAAACATACTTTCAAAAGCTACAGCAACAGCTCTCCCAAACACCCTCTTTAATGTAAAAAACATAGTTTTTTTTTTTTTTAAGAGAACTTCACTATTCTTTAGACATTATTTGCGGGTTCAGGTTAAACGAGTAAAACTCTGGTTATCCTAGATTTTTATAAGATAAGTACGCTCTAATTCGAATTCGAGACCTTCAATGCAAATCTCAAATTCTTTATCATCGTATCATTGTTATGGACTTGAAATTTGCACAAATCCACATTAGCTTGTACTTGATTTTTATTAAATAGAATGAGAATGATGAGATTTAAACTCGTGATTATTGGGTTAACAAAGTTCTAATACTATATTAAAGAATCATCTTACCTAAAAACTTAAGTTTTTAAGTGATATCCTTTGTATTATTCTATTATGTAACATAGAAAAATAAAAAATATTGCAAACAATTGTTTTTGTAAAAAAAAAGAAGAAAAAATCAGAATCGTGTCTTTGACGCAACTAATTTTAATAAGCTCCATAATTTAATAAAACAGATAAAAAAATACAGTAAAAACAAATAAATTGGAAAAAAAAATTCTAGTCCAAGCCCATCCAGTTTAGTACGCTAAACATATGAGTTGATCGTGATATTGAATAATTTTGTCAAAAATAAAATAAAATCATGAAATTCAATATATATATATATATATATATGTAAAAACATAATGTTAAAATACTACACTAAAATATATTATTTTTTAAAGCAATAAAAAAAACAAAAACAAAGCAACATAGGATAACCCATTAGCCTTGCAATCATGTCTATAAGAATGAAACAATCTTATAAAAAATTAAAGAAAAATATGAAGATCGATTTTCAATCAATTAAAAATTGAAAAATGAAATTAAAATAAAAAAAAATATTTCTTTTAAAACCAAATGTTGAAGGTTCTTATATGATGATAAATCCAAGCTACTCTAGGTTTTATTTTTATGATGGTGGTCTTGAGTTTACTATCAAAGTCATGAATTTTAAAAGTCAATACAAGTTTTTTTTTTTTTCTAGTTATTTTTTAAAATCATTTATTTTTCAAAAAAAGTTTGATTCAATATTTGACTTATCTTTAGCTAATCTCGTCTTTATATATATATATATATATAGGGTTATCTCAATCATGTACCTAGTGTTACAGGGCTATTCTGTTAATCCAAGTTCACTCAAATTTTTATTTTATTTTAAATTTTTATATTGTCTATACCTTTCATGTTCATGCAGATCAGTAATGTGTACTGAATTGTTCACAAATATATGTTTCTACTTTCTACCTTCCATATTCATGCTCTCCTTCTCCTCATCACCAAATGATGAGCGAGAACACAATTAAAACCTGAAACTCTAATATAAATTGGCGAAACAGTTCACATACTCGATCAGAGAGCGTAGAAGAGCCAGTGACCAGCGAAAACTCAAAACTGGGAGCCAAAATCCATCGTTGCAAGAATCATGTCCAGCCAAGTCGAAATTGTTTCTACTACTATGGCTGGAAACGACAAAGTAGTGGAGATAGCTGTATCTGATTATCAGTCTTTGCTCAACTACAAGCCTGGAACTGATGAGATCACCATTGTAGTGACATCTGAATCATATCCCGAGGACGACTTGAAAGCTATCGAGAGTCTCTGCCAACTTCTTGATTACTCTTATGAAGGTCGCCAAAAAGTTGACGGTGTCAGTACCTGTGCGGGTTCCTCAACTGGTACCGGCAATGCTGGTGCTGGTGGTTCAACTACCGGCAATGAGAAGAAGTAGCGAAACCAATGTTGATACGAAGGAGAAAGACCACTCTTGAGAGTTATGAAGCTTCTGCACGTGTGTCTTTGTTTATAGCAACCAGTGCTTGCTATCGTTTGATTTTCTTTTCTTTGTTTTTTTTGGTTGAATGTTTAACTGTTATGTGATTATCTTCAATAAAACTGTTTTTCCTCTCAATTTCGCTTTTCCTTTCTTATTGGAGGTTATGAATTTACATATATTGTAGATGAAGCGTGTTTAATATTGTATTTTAAAAGTATTTTTGGAAAAAAAATATTTTTATTTTTTCTTGAAATTAAAAAAAATATAGTGTTTTTAGATATTTTCATGTGATGGTATAAAAAATAATTTTTAAAAACAAAAAAAATATTATTTTGATATATTTCTGAATAAAAAACACTTTTAAAAACAACTTTAACTACACTCTAAACATAAACTAAATGAAGTTGGCGCAACCAATAATAATGCAACTAATTAGACAATTGAAGCTTCAAAGTATTTTTGAAAAAAAAATTATTTTATTTATTTTAAATTAAAAAATAATATCGTTAAATTTTTTTGATATAAAAATAATTTTTTTAAAATAAAAAAAAATATTATTTTAATATATTTTTAAATAAAAAATATTTTCAAAGAAATCCTCAATCATACTAACATGCTGAGTGCTGACTTCGAAGGAGGGCTGTCCAACTCCACTCAATACGAGATAAAAGATTTATACTGTGCCACATCATCTTAGGACGGACGATGGCACAAAATCCACATCGATGCTTCAACAAGAGTGGACACTTTGTATTTTTTTCCTTAATAAGATGAGGAATTATATTTTGATAAAAGAGTCAAGATACAAGCAAGTCCTGTATAAGTATTAAGCAAAATAACCCAGTCTAACCAGGCTATTACATCCTGTGCAGTGTCAGTGTCACTATTGAAGAAGAGACCGAGAGATAACAGGGTTGGCAAAACCAACCCCAGCAGTATGTTAATTAAATCCCAAACCTAGCAGCAAGCGAACCAGCAGAACATAAGAGCAAGAACGATAGAATCTCAAGAACAGGTGATCAGTGCAATGCAATCGAATGTTTGTTCAAATAACCTGGTCAAGGATAATGTACAATAGCATAAACTGATACAGAGACAGTCATGAGTCAGGTAAAACACAGAAGCCTAAAACAAAATCAAGTGTCATGTCAACTCCAATACGCCCAATTCTAGATCGTCAAATGCTAATTAACTCTCCAGGTTCAAGTAACAGAGATACTAAAATACTAAGCAGGCAGAGCTTGTAGATTGCACGAGAACAATTCCTGTAATACATCAGCATCGGGAAACTGGTCAAACCAAACAAACAATAACATTTCAGCCAGGAAAATATTTCTTGTAGGAGCTGAAGTAGACGTGTCTCCTCCAAGCATAGAAGATTAACATAGGCTGATCACAGGTCAAGGTATTATACCTGTCTGACCTTCAAATGTATCCATTGTTTGGCTGGCTTCTTGTCAGACTTGTTTGTTGTCGCCCTTCCTCGTGTATGATCCATTTTCTAATCGGACGTATAACATTGCTTTTGCGTTTCTAGCTATTGGTATGCGTATTTTTGTTTAGTGCCAACTAATAGAGGATCAGTTCATAACAAACTTTGCAAGGCATGGCTGACTTTGGACTTGAGATTTTTACCAGGGTGCATTTTTAGAGTAAAATAGAGAAAATTATGAAGAAAAACAACCATGCATCTACATGTCTAGTGAAAAATAAAAATAACAATATTGATAAATAAGATCTTGCATACAAATTCCATTTCCTACACATTGATCGCATGACCAGTCAAGTATCTTTGTTCAGGAAGGCATATTTCTACCTTCTAAATTCCTCCGATCTTCTCGGTCATCACCGAATTCAAATGGGATAGCTATTTAAATTAGTGTTGTTAATTTTATTTTGTTTTGATTATTTTAATTAAAATATTTTATATCAGTTAAAAAAAACAAGATGAATAATATATTTTTTATCTCATTTAAAATTTTAGCCCCTTCCAGCAATTCTGTTCAAATTTCAATCGGAATATTTCAGTTTCATTCCATTCGTGTCGTTTCAGTTAAATAATATCTTTTTAAAATAATAAATAATTTTACAATATCAATCATATATTTTAATATGACTGTTAGATTGAGATAGAATTTTACAAGGAGTCTCTTTGATATATTTATATATATTATGTTAAAATTTCAGAGCAATAAAAAAATATAATAATATTGCAAGATTAAAAATGATATTCTCATAATATTATACATGCTCATAATTTTATTTAGAAAAAATATTTTATTATGTCTTTTTTAGATTAAATTGCATAATTATAAATAATTTTATTTTTGAATTTGAATTATTATATATATATATATATATATATATATATATATAGTGTGGAGAAAATATTGTAGCTTTTCTTACAGAATAATGTGGATTGTTACAGTATTTTCCTTGCACTGTTATTTTTTAAACCATGCTAGTGCCTGATTGATAGTGAGTTTTGACTGGAGATTTGAAAAAAAGAATAATTGATTTTGTGTCTGGCAAAAAAATTAAAATTTATTGGCGGGTCCTACATTAAAAAAAGGAGCAAAACTCGGATTTATGAAAAACAGGTAAGCTGAGAGCTGCTTTTCATGGGTGGGGGGATTTATATTTATTGTATATTGTAATTATATTTATTATAAGGGAGGGCAAGAGAAGGGAGAGGAGTGGAGGGGCTGGGCCGGGGGATTAATAAATATTTATATTTATTTTATATTTATTATATTTGCTGTTATTTTTTTATATAAAATATATTTTTAATATTAAAATAATTTAAAAATTAATTAAAATATAAAATAAATATATTAGAAGGAGATCACAATATAATTTTTGTATATTTATCTATTATTTATATTTATTATATTTTCTGTTAAATTTTTTCTTATAAAAATATATTTTCAATATTAAATAATTTAAAAATTAATTAAAATATAAATAATATTTACATAATATATGTTTATTAATATAAAAAATATATTGTTAATATTAAAAAAGTCTAAAAATTAATAGAAATATAAATAATTTTTAACCTCAACCTCAACCACAGTTTTAATCAAACACTTCACAATTTATTTTGAACCGCAACAAAAATATTTTTTTTAAACTATTTTTTTTCAAATCTCAATCACAAAAACAAAACCAATACCAATACCACCCAAAATAGATATACGGTGGAAAGATACGCCCATATGCACCGGGAGGAATTGAAATCTGTGCAGAAGGGAGAGGATTTATAGCATAAGTGATGTCTTACAAAGTAAAAGTTATTTCCACCACCAACAGTAGCAACAATGAGATAGTCAAAACTGCTGTATCTGAATACGAGTCATTGCTCAACTACGAGCCTAAAACAAACGAGGTCACATAGCAGTGACATCTGAATCATGTTCTGAAGAGGATCTGATAGCGCTATTGAGCTTCACTGACAACTTTTTATTACACTTGTGGAGAGTTGATGGTGGGAATTCCTCAGCTGGAACAAGCAAAGATGGTCCGGGTAGATCCACTGATGAGGACGGGGAGAAGTGGAGAGACCTATACTAACATATAACGGGGACTAAAACAACTCTAGTTTTTTTAAGTTTCTGTATGTTCTTATTTGTAGCAGCTCTCCTCTCGTGCACTGCCCTCTCTCTCTCTGTTTTTTTTTCTTCTTCTTTTTGGGGGGGTTTAGTGTGTTGTCAAGCAATCGTCTTCAATAAACTTCTCTAGTTATTGTCTTTGTTTTGAGTAGAGGGGACTGCCAGGGCAACAACTTCCAACCTTACTATGAACTTGTTTCAGGGAGGCTTTGTTTGGTCTCAAACCAGAATATCAGAAACTGTATCAGTGTTTCAAACATCTCTTTTACATGGAAATTTAATATGCATGAAAAGCCACGGAATTTAAATCAATGAGAAGAAAAAACATCATTGCTACAGTGAACCAGAGGAAGGCTTTGAGTGCCAGAAAAAAGGGTTCCATTAGCCCTGGTTCAAACAGGAGTTCTGTAATTTTATTTTGTTTTATTTTTTTCATATGTTTTTAAATCGTTTTGGTATGTTGAGATCAAAATAATAAATATTATATTTATAAATTTATAAATAAAAATTACTTTAAAAAAAAACTCTGTTATAATTTTAGAATTTAAAAAATTAATAGAATTATTATTTTAATAGTTTTTAAATAAAAAATATTTGAAAAATAACTATTATCACAATTCTAATTTTAAAAAATTAATTTGAAATTAAAAAATACAATAAAAACATGATTGGACTGCAATCTGAAAAAAAAAAAATCGAAACTCCTTGCTTATGATTTTACCTCTGTGAAAAAAATAATGAAAATAATTTTCCCAAAGAATTCACATTTCAGAGGCTTTCTGGTGTTTCCATCTGATTAGAATGTAACCTTTACGTAAGATATACACATCTGTTATCCACATTCATGATTCAAAGCTTTAAAGCAACTCGAAAGAAAATCATAAAGGAACCTTACTATTTCTAATCATCCTGGTATCAAAAAGGGTATGAGAAGAACCGCCATATCCTCCTTGCTTTAATTCCAAACTCCTTAACCGTGGTTAGCTTATTAATTAAAAGATTAACTCATCATCTCTAAACTAAGATGCAAACTGATTGTCCAAGAGACTGTATAAGGTCTTTTCTTGCCAATCTCTACTAAAATGATGTTTCATCCTACAAGTTGAAGAGATCTGACCAATAATCACGGGAAACTCTACCGTCATTGCGCAAATCCCAGTTGGACATCACATTATTTCGTTGAACCCACCCCGGCCACTGGTTTGAACTTGGCAAAAACACTCTTCACATCCTCAAATACCTCGTCAACTGATCTTTGAGCATCAATCTGAGATAAAATACAAACATCAATAACCATCATAATAACGATAGAAAAGAAATCAAATCAGGTGTAGATTATGATTATCCTTAACATATAAAAAAAGTATTGGAGGGAAAGAAATTTCAGGACAATCCTGTTATGCTTTCATAACCATATATCCAAAGCATAAAGGATTATGGAATAACTTCAATGATTCAAAATGACGCTGGATATATGTAATGTGTATACAGTCAGTGAGCTTCTGACAAAAAAATAAAAAATACCTTCTGAACCTTCCCCTTTGAGTTGTAGTAGTTGATTACAGGTAAGGTTGATTCGAAATAGACTTTAAGTCGCTTTCCTATGGTTTCAATGTTATCATCCACCCTTCCCTTCAAAAAGACAGAAAGTCGTGAAGAGATGCATTGGAAGTGATTCAGCAACAAGAATGTGCAACAAGCTAACCTGGTTCCTGTTCAGAATACGTTTTGTCAACTCCTCTTCAGGACAATCGAAAAATAATACAAATTCTGGCTTGATTTTCACCTGCATGATGATTACAGAAATGAAAATTGCGAGATTTCTTACCACAAAATGGTATGGGAATCAAGAAGGAACCACAAAATCATTACAATTGTAGGGATGAAAGGATGAAAAATTTAGGAAGCAATACAAGCAGCAGATTATAAAACTTCGAATTGACATAGAAAGATTCCAAGCCTACAATGTTTTCAAATGCTGCACGATTTTCCTCATTGCGCGGGAAACCATCAATGATAAATCTCTTGCTATCACTTTGCTGCATCGCCTGTTGTAGAAGCTTCACAGTTATCTCAGAAGGGACAATCTTTCCTTCTTTCTTGAAGTTTTGAATCATTGTTCTATGGGGAAAAAAAGCAAAACAATGAACACTTTGGGGGTACAGATGAAGAGGAATTTGTGAAGAATGCAGCCAGCAATTTGTGACCATCAAAATAATATAATAACAAGAAAAGTAGTAATTATGACAGCATGAAAATCATAATGCAGCAAGGTCGTGCCCTGTACTTGAAAAGAATACATATGGTAAAAATTAAAGATTGATAATGCCAACCCATTTTCAGATTCGGACTCAATTTCTGCTTGAAGGAGATCACCGGCGCAAAGATGTGTAAACCCAAAGTGCTCAACAATTTTGGGACATTGAGTGCCCTTTCCACTACCAGGACCACCTGCAAAAAGTAATCAAGGTCATGGAATTTCAATCAATTGGGGGGGGGGGGGGGGCGCAGAATGACAGGCTAACAGATAGAATATCAATGCTCCAAACATCTCTTTTTTGCGTTCCTTCTTTTCCTCTACAGCTCCTGGATTTAACCATTTCCTCTAATTGAAAGTTTAAACTTTAAATGTACGAGAAGACTTAAAATTGTTTGAAAAGAAATGGGAATTATTCTCTTTCATAGCAAAACAACAACACTCATTTAAACCACCAACCACTCTCCCAGGAATATTTTCATTAAATAAGACGAATTCAACTCTTAGAACTCTCTAAATAATTAGCCTAAGTTAAAGAGTCTTCCCTCCTCTTTGCCCACTGATAACAACAAGGGATCAGAAATAGATAAAGATGGTGTTTAGTTCCTTAACCAGCACTTGAAAAGAAAAGGAAAAAGAAATAATCATGTAGCACAAATCAAGTGGTGAAGGAAGAGACATGGAATGCGCACCTAAAACAAATACCACTACAGTGGTTTCCTGGAAAAAAAGCTTTGCTTCCATCCTGCCACCAAAAAGACTAAACTTTGACCCGCACGGTGATGATAATACCAAGGATAGGAAAAACTATGGAATTTAATAACTGAAAATAAGTTAAAGAATTTTACATTACACTCGCCCTCGCACGATATCTATCTACACACACACCCTTTTACATAGAAAGAAAAGGGAAAACAAGAAAGCAAAGTAAGTTAGAGCATAAAAATTTGATGACAACAAAAATTATTTTAACGATACAAAAAAAGGGTAGTCAGGAAGAAAACATGAAAGTTCTAACTCGTTACATCAAATATATACGAGAATAGAAACAAGAAAAAACCTTCGCGCTGCTTTTTGTTTTTTTCAAGGAAAGAAAAGCGTGGACGCAGTCCTCTTAATTACTCTTGATTGATGTAGAGAAGAAGAGAAAGTTTGTGAAGATATTTTTTTATTATATTTATTGAGTTTAAAATTTTATTTCCTCTTTCTTTAAATATGTTTTTTTAAATAAATATATACCCTAATTAATAATATTAGTTACTTCCACGTCATAAAGTTTTCAGAGGAGTCTAATGTATCAAAATTTCTCAGCTTTAAAATCTCCCCCCAGATAATTATAATTCGGTCCTTTAGTTTAATGAGGTTAATTAACTAGTCCTTGTATTTTTCGAAACTATATATCTAATTCCATGTTTCATAATTTGCTTACATCTTAGTTTTTTCATTAGTTACTTGTTGATTTTCAAATTTTTAATCCTGAAAAATAGAAGAAAGAAAGAAGAAACAGGTACGATAAATTGCGAGGAGGAGAGAAGGTGATTTCGGGAAAAAAAACATTTACTAAATTGAGAGTCATGAGGATGGACAAATCTGGTCAAAGAGTCGATCAGGTAATTAAATAAATAAAAGGACTGATTATATAATTTTGATAGACTACAGGGATTAAGATGTAATTTACTCGCTTCCCCATCTCGGCAATGGATTTTGTCACGCTATCTAAATGTTTTGGGTTGGTGTGTGTCAAACTGTCAATAGAAGAAGCCCTGCTCCTGAAAGCCCATTGAGCTCGTACATGGGCGGAGTCTCTTGCTAGCTTTTGGACCTGATGCCAATAGGGCTGGTATCTCGATTCTAATTCTAGCCTTCTTTCAAAAAATGTAGCCATTTGGTCGCTTAGAAGATTATGCAACATGAAAATCCTCGCGTGTTTTTTTTAATAATGTAGTGGATTTAGTTTTATTACTTTGGTATAGTTTTTTATTCTAAGTAAACGTTTTTTTTTCTTTTTCCTAATTTGTTCTTTCAATTTGCAAGGATATAAATGCATCTATGTCTTTGGCTAAACTAGTATAATTTTCAGATTTTTTTGTTGAATATGTTACGGCTGATGGCCTTGCAAGTAGGACAAGTAGATTTGAACTTGTTTAGTAGATTGCTCTAGCCCAAAAATTATTTCAACCCAACATGACTCAGTTGAGTTGGTCAATTTAAAAGAATCTCAGTCAACTAGTAAAACCATTTTGAGGATAGAATTAATTAAAAGGATAAAACTGATTAAAAAAAAAAAACTTTTTGATTTAACTCCCTGCCTGACATGAATTTAAAATTAAAATCAAGTGGGAGTTACCCCAACATGATTCAATCAATTTAGTCTGAAGACAACTATAAATACTAATAAAAAATGTATGAGGATTAAATTGATAAAAAAAGAAAGGGAGGAGGAGAAGTTTGATTGTTGATATAAAAAAGAAAGCTTAACAATGCAGGTCAAATCTTGTATTAGAGAAATCTAAAGCAACATGCAACTTATCATCTAATTTTTTTTAACTTTATAAAGCAGAATGGAGTGGATTTAGTTTCATTACTCTTTTAAAACTCTTTACTCAGAGTAACATAATATTTCGAATGTAATTCTCTTTTTTGGTGTTTTCTTTCAGTTTGCTGGAAAATAAATGCATCGATATATTTGTTATAATGGATGTAATTTTAAAGTATTTTTGATAAATATGCCATGACCAATGATAGTCTATGATTTACTGTCAAAACACCAAATCCAAGACATCCGAACAAGAAATACAACTTCACTATGAACTACTAGTATACGGCGTGTTCCCAACAACAAAGCTATAAAATGATACGTATAAATAGGAATTTAAAATATTTTTTTGCTAATCCATATAAATTACTGTTAAAGATTGGATAATTGTATGACTTGTAATTTACAATTATTTTATTTTAATTGTCATAATATAATTGATTGGCAATGTCTCTATGTTTTTTTGTTGGAATTCTATTCTGTCTTTTCAATATGAAAAATATATGTAGATATTATTAATATTGTTTTTACTTTCGAAAAAAATTAATTGTTAATACTTACATTTAATAAAAAGAATCAAACTATATGTTTCAAAAAATAATATTAAATATATTAATTTCAAGTAAAATAAATATATAATGTAATTTTGGGTTTTTTAATTGTATTGGTAACAATGATGTTGTCATCATCATCCATTACAGTATACCTGAGACTTTCTTGAAGTTTGGTGAAATCTGAGCACAGGCTTTAGGAAATAAGCAGTTAGCTGCGTAACCTGTGCAGGTTGTTTTAATACAGGCATTAATTAAGGGTTGAAATTAAAGAGGATCTCCATCTGCTAAACAGTAAAATCTCTAGATTTTTCAGTGGGATTTGTAATTTTGTATGATTATCCCGGAGAAAAAAAAAACATAATCATTCACTTACCTGACTTTTATGAGAATTAGAAGCTTGGACTCGACAGTAAACACGTAAAATCAATTTATAAAGTGCTTCAGACATATATTAGTTGACATTGTCTGATTGATTTTTTCCTTAAAATTCAGCATAAAACATACATAAACTACGCTAGTGTTTTTTTTTTTTTTAAAAAAAAACTTAAGCTAACCTCTAACACATGACATGAGTCATAAGAGTGAGATAACAATAAAAAAAACATACGTCAAAATAAATAATGAAACTCAATCTCTAAGTAGTCCAAAATTAAAGAATGAGATTACAAAATAAATTAATAAAAAAGAATATAAAAAATAACTTGATTCAATCCGCCTATCAAATAAAAAGATAAAAAAAAAAAACTTGATTTAATTTAGGTTGATTTATCAAATACACGATTTTGATCATTAGATTGAGATAACCACATATAAAAAAATAAAAATGGGTTATGAAGCTCATCACCCAATAAAAATACACAAGACATATTCAATGTTGAAAAATAAAATTTATGGAAAAAATAAATAAATTAAAATAATGCACAAAAAACTAGCTGAGTCAACCTGTTAAATACTATTCTCAGGTTATAAGATTGAGATAATATAATAAAAAAAAATCACGAGGACTAATTCTCTTTCAAATACAATATTAATAGATAGAAACAAGGAAAACAATCATCTGAAAAAGGAAAAATAAAAAATAACTCAATTGGGCGATCAAACTCACGATCTAGATCATCAAATGAAAACAACCCATTAAAAACAAATCAGATGTTAAAGAATATATGACTTGAGTCATGAAATCAAAATAACTTATTAAAAAAAAAAACTCGATTTAATTGAGGTAAAATGTCAAAACTTGTGGACTCAATCATAAGACCTATATTCCTATAGGAAGTATAATTCTTAACCTATCTAATGTTGAATGATAAAATGAAATCTTTTTTTATAAAAAAGACATAAAAAACAAGTCAAGTTAACTTATCTTGCCAAACAATATTTTCTAGCCATAAGGCCAAAATAACCCAACAGAAAACAAACAGAGTAGATTATAAAACCTTATTTCCAACCAACTTAATATTAATAATAGATAAGATTGAAAAAAAACTAAAAAAGAACAGAGTCAACCAGGTTTACCTGTCAAATTTATAATTTATATAATTAGAGTGAAATAACCTTTTAATATATATAATTAAGAAATAAAAATAAAAAATCATTAAATGAAAAAAATAAAAATAAATCACTAGTACAATAAAAAGTGATACGTGATAAACAACACAATAAAAACTTTTTTTGTAGCTAATAAAAAAAAAACTACTTGAACTTGAATCAAAAAGAGCACTTTTGTGAATCAAGTTACTACAGCTTGTTACATGTTGATTAATTCGAACTTATATATATTTTTTAAATATAATTATCATGTATTAATTTAAAATATAGATACTTGTAATTTTATTATTGTTTTCTCAAGAGCACATTTATGAGCGTGTGTGTGTATTATAAGAAATGATAGAATATATTCTATTAAAAATGAGTGATATATTGATCATGAACTAATTAACTTTTAAAAGCCAAAAGAATCTCTCTTGCAAATAACTAATGCAGGAAAACGATAGACACAGAAAAGATATAAATTATTTGGTTGAGAATATATTGTAAATATAAAATAAATTTATTTCTTACATAATTTTAAAATATGAAGAGATCTTCTTTTTGTTTCTGATTATTATTATTATTATTATTATTATTTATTCCGAAGCTGTAATGAAAAACAACATAATATATTTTTGAAAAGACTTTTATTCTCTTGCCTGGTGGAGGCTAGTGAAAAGAGCATAGATGTCCTATCATAGACCCCTGAAAAATGAATAACAGGAAGGGATTGGTCTTTCCTACCATCGAATCACATCAAATACCCATCGAGATTTGATTCTCTGGCCTTGGTTTTCAAGAAAGAAATGAGCTTCCAATGCCAAACTTTCAATTCATCTACAAATTATAATTATTGTATCAAATCCCCGATTTCGATCAAGATGTAACACCTTGCCCACACGGTCCGACCCCACCCACCTAACTTGATTAATCAGTCCCTATTGTGGATCGAGAGCGCTCCATGCACTGTACAATCACCTCGGCCCGATATATGCTTTACTATAATCTGCAACTTCTCGAGAATAATGACGTATCATAGAAATGGAAGCTCTACAAAGCCCGAGCTAACGACCAACATGTTGCCTCGAGACCACAGTGACCTGATGCAATTCTGACTTGCATTTGTCGGCATATCCTAATCTGAGTTTCTTTTCACATTAATTTTAAATGTTTATATGATAGGTCATGATTCCCACGGCGTGGAAATAGATTGATGCATGATCGCACGGCTTGACCAAACTAATTCGTGTAAAAATTCTACACAGGTTGTTGCTCAGGTTCCCTTCGTTCTTTCCTTTTTCTCGAGTAGAAAGATCCGAAAACAAGTTTATCAATTATATAATTTGGGTTTGACTTTTGCAATGAGTAAAAAGACGAAAGAATATTGTCCGCATGTGTATGATTATAATTAACCTTCACCTTTGGTGGGTTAGCAACGACATCATGTCCTACGCAACTAGATGTGCTGGCTTTTTCGTGATAACGTTTCTCACTAAAGTTGGCAGGGAAGATACCATCTGATCATCTCTTCGCACGATCATCAAGCACATACTCGGAGTAAATGTTGATTTATTGCGCTTCGCTTTCTCACTTCTCGTCGTTGGGGCATCGGCAGAAACGAGATGCTGCAAGTGAGAACTAACCGACGTTAATGTTTGAATTTGAAATGCGTAGTGTAGCTCTATGATGCATCAAATTGGCACGCTAGTTCTCATCCGTCTTTTTATTTTTTGTTGTGTAAAAGCTCAAATGCAAATCCTTTTAGAAGGAGGAGCGCAAAAAAGTGATTTGAGCTCTGAACTCATTGACCTTGTTATAGAAAGCTAACTGGGGGGAGGGGGGGGAATCCTGAAGGACTCCAGGTTCTTTGCCCCATAAAGCTAGGAGTGGTGTCCGTCGACTTATTAATTATTATTTTGGTGAAGGGACTGAGATTTCATTAATGCAAAGAAAATTACAAGAAAAGAAAAATATCACTGTTCTCTACATGTGAATTGCCAACGCACCTGGACAGTTTGAGTACGTCCATTATTCTTACAAGTCCAAGTCCTGCTCTCAAGAATGTGGAGCAACATCCAGGTGTACATGTGATCGATCAGTTTCCGGTAGGGACTGACAAGTGACCATCTGATTGGGCTAAAAGAGATTGATGATGTAAATAAATACTCAATAGAGCAGATTTCACGAATTTGTATGTCAAACTGGTCCCACATTTCTATACTTTTGTCTCGAAAAAGATAGTCGATTATTTCGTTGATTAAGAGCCGGCTAATCATCTTCGTGCATGACATGAAGGAGGTTCCCCGGTCTGTCTTCCCTTATTACCAATCTTATTTCATTTTAATATGATATCTGGGGACCCTTATCGTCAACTCTCTGTAAAGTATCTATCCAAATTCACACCTGGTTATTTTGTTAGCAACAGCTGCATTGCTGCTGACATGAGATATCGAGTACTGTATAGTTGTTTGACGTGATAGAAATAAGATTTGTTTGAGATTTTTTATAAAATATTTGTTTGTCATTTTACATGATAGAAATAAGGTTTAAGATGCCGAAGATATGAGGGCGGGCAATAGTTTCACGACCATTAGGACCTTGCAATTTGGATTGAGCCAATACTCCTCGATCATCTAGGCAATTGTATGAAAACAAGTTCGAGCTAAGATACCTAACTTAGAGATGAGACGAACCAATTGAGGGATAAATTGAATATTATTGAGGAACTTGTGGCAACTCTCACTGGTATCTACGCTCCTCTTATCTCCCTCATGATTTCGATGAAGATCCATCTCCATTTGCAACTCTGCCCACTAGATATATAAAATTGTATTTAATAATATTTTTAAGCTAATAATACAAATTTATTTTTATTCTAATTTCTTTCTTTCTTTTTTAATTGTATCTTTTTCAAAGTCTGTAAATAAAATTATCGTTACTATATGTAATTATTGATGGACTATGTCTTTCATAGAGTTAAAAAACATTTACAAGACATGTCACTATTAGATTATTATATGGCCTAACATTTATGGGAATTCATTAAACTCTTACGAACACACCAAGTTAATATAAGATTTTAAAAAATAATCTTAGTTGATGTACAAATTGATTAGAAAATGTCTTTATTGTCCAATAAAAAAATACCGCTACATGGATGTCATTCGAGTCATTCATGCCATACTTATATTTAATTATGCATATGTATATAGTTTTTAAATATCACCAACGCACACAATGAGACAGGATATAGAACTAAACTTAATTTTTAAATTAGGGTTTATAAAAACGAAAACTAATCCTGATAAATCCCATGTGATTTTTTTTTTAATTATTAAAGAGGATAATGTTGACGTTGGCCGTGATAATTTATATGGATTGTCACAAATTTTCTTCCAAATGCAGAGAAACAGATTCTAGAGGTAAAGGAAAAGAAAGCAAAAAAGAAAATGATGAAAAAAACCCGGAGAAAATTAGATGTACGTAAGGCTGTACGCTTGACCGTAGAGGATTTTTTTTCCATTGCAGCTGAACTGAAGCTCGGCAAGTTTACTCTCTCTTTGCTAGGAACCAGTCAACTTAATTAATCATGTAGTGAATATCCCTAAACCCTATCATACTAAAGGGGAAAAAAACTAATACTTCCACTTTTGTCTCCTGATCATCATGAAATAAAGAAGAAAAAAGCTCCTTTCTTTGACTTGATGGATGCCTTTAAAAGCAGCGATTAGAAAGAATCTCTCCAAAATCAAGCGGGGGGGTCCTTAGTTAGCAGGTCCTACCACCTCTTTTTCATCATATTACATGGACCGAATAAGGGCTCAAGCTGCACCTCAAACAAACCGACAAACCATGTGACTCAACTCAAAAATAATCACCCGCTTGACCATCTTGATCATTTGTTTTTTTCTTTTCTTTTTGGGATACAATCTTGATCATGTTAGAGAAGAATAAAAAGGTAGAATTATTAATGCAGTTAGAAAGGTATTATCATACCACATCCACAGTTGGCTGGCTAGGTTTCTAGAAAAACAAATTAAAAAAATGGTAGAAATCTTGATTAAGTAAAGATAATGGTTGACAGTGCCATCGCATCTAAGAACCCTTCACTTTTATTTATTTATAATATTAATATAGGTTATACATTGCTTGCATTATATAAAACTGCTGCAATCATAAAACTATTCTGACTTCAGAACTCTAGAATGATTATTTCTAGGGTAATTCTGTTATGCACCTGTGTTTGACAAGTGGCAGAGTTTGTCGGAGGAAGATCTAGTGGTAAAATTCCAGAGGTCTATCTCATTGTTATAATCTTGAGCTCCATGATAAGATCTGTTTGATGGTAACGGAAATGATGATCGTAGGGTTTGCAATTGGAGATCATGATGAAGATCATTTGGGGTGCAATAAGTCATGGCTGGGTCAATGGGGAAGCAGGGTAATTGCCTAGAGGCTTCAGTCTGGCCATTAAGCTGATAAGCAAATAGACGATCAAGGGTGGCCCAGCTATCAAGGCTAGGGACAGTGTCCAAGGGGTAACTCATCTGGTTAGTTATCGAACCTTCATTGTCTGTGATCATGGGTTGGTAGCAATTTTGGCTACTGATAGAGTTTGGACTCTCTAGGCATGGAAGCTTCATGAATCTATCATGGTGGACAGAGTTGATAGCTGTGTCAACAGGCCTGAGATATCTAGCACTATTGTCTGCTACATTTTCTTCTTTGCAAGTCCTTTCCATATAATGAAATGTTTGATCTATATCGCCTTCATTGCAAGAACTTAACATCTGGTTCCCCGTATCTGCAGTGATGGGCGACGAACTAAAAGGTTTGTCTAGGGTTTTGTTGAGGTTTTTCTTCTTGAAGATGCGGCAAACCACCCATCCCTCTTCCTGTGCCGCCTCTTCCATGACATTGGAGACCTAGATATAAAAAAGGAAGTTGGGATCACAAATATAATGCAAACATGACGAATGACTCGCTCATAACAGCTTGACTACAGAACCAGTATTGCAAGATATCAAGGTTAAAATTGCTTACATTGATATCATTGGTACTATCTTCCAGCCTATATTCATGCATAATCCAATCGGATTTTTGTCCATGTGGGGCTCGGCCTTTGTAGAAGACAAGAGTCTTTCTCATTCCAATCCGCTTGCCGGTGCTGTATATCACCTTGTCACGGCCAGTAGCCTTCCAAAATCCAGCAGCAGTTGCCCGATTGGTGCGCGTACCAGTTGGATATTTCTTGTCCTTGTGGCTAAAGAAGTACCAATCATTTTGTGGGGTGGTTCCTATTTTGCATCTCTCTGCAAGAAACCGATGGAGTCCACATTAACATCACTTCGGCACGCTTCTAATATCATTAATTTGAAGAGGATATAAAAACATACACATGGAACTTGAAGAGGATAAAGTCACAAAATTTCTTTCGCGATTTAGAATGAAATCATAAGGAATACTATAGAAGCACGCTAGATAATTAAGCACCTTGTATATCCCATGGTTCAAGCTTATTAAGATCAACATCTCGGATCACGTCTAAGTCAATCTTCTCAAACGAGACCTTCTTCCTCAAGTAGTAATGCAACAGCTCTTCTTCTGTGGGGTGAAACCGAAATCCAGGGGGGACCTGGGATTGACCATTAACAGATATACTCATGTTTTCTGTCATTCGCGATCGAGGGAGAGAGGATCGGGACAAATATATGCAGGGAAAAGAGACTGGTGGTGGAGTAGCTGAAATAGTGGTGGTGTACCAAAATGAGTACCTATGGAGGACTATATATATATGTGCTTCAGGACATAAACGGCCAAAGATAGACGAGAAAATGTCTGTTTTCATGGTGACTATAGAATTGGTCTTCAAGTGGGGTTCAGTTCTACCATGCGTCTGAGAAGAGCGACCCACCAACATAGATTGTGGAAGGGGATTGTTTTTTGGGGAATTCAAAGTGGGTCCATGAGTAGGGTATCAGATTTAGGTCCCACACGGACGTTGTTGTCGGCAAGGGGGAACGCCCCCATCGCAACTATGACACTCGACCTTAAAATCTCCATAGAAAAGCACCTCTCTGGAACAATCTCTCTCCTCTCTGCCTCTCTTTCTTTTTGTGCAACCACCACAACGAGAAAAAGATGATGGGTGGGCCTCCCTCCCTCCCTCCCTCCTATCGTTTCGCTTGTGCAACCACCGCAACAAGAAAGAAATGATGGGGTCGGCAACGTGTTATCGTGCTGCGTTCAAGGAAAAGAAGGAGACGATATACAGACATGTATAGTACGATAGGAGTGGACTCCAGAGCACTGTTTATTGATGAAAAAACCACCGATAATATTGTCGTGACCAAAAATGGCAACTTTTTAGTTGGATTTGCATCTAATTGAGGTTTAAATTATATTTTTTTATTATAAAAAAAAGTAGGAGAGATTAACGATAACTGAGTTGCAATTCGTTGAGTACATGAATTATTTTTTAATCAAATAATATATATATAAATTAAAATTATAGCATCCTTCCATATCATCATCGAATACATGAATGACCAAGTATTTATGAAATAATATTTGAAATCCTAGTTAATGAAAAAAAACATGTTGTCATTATCAACTCGGGAAACACACTCGTTGAATTACCAGCTAGAACAGCTCTCAGCTTACACACTTGGTACAATTAAGAATTCTTTTGCATAGGAGTGGAATTCACAAATCACTATTTAAATGAACAATTCTTTTTAAAAGTTTTTTTTTTCAACTTTAGATTTTCTTATTTCTGGCATGAGACTTTAACTAATTTTTTTTTTGTATTTTTTTTAATTTAATCGGTTAATATAAAATTAAATTTTATAACCTTTTTAATTTTTTTTATATAATTTTATCACAATTTTATTGCCTAGTTCACGTGTTATACGGTTTAGTCATGGTTAACTCGTGTTTTTTTTTTATAGTTATATTTAAATATATTTTTTATTTTATTTTTTAATATTAAACTGATTGAGAATTATTATTTACTATTTATATTAATTCTCTTTCTATGAGGTTACTTAAGTCATATAACTTGAGTTGTAGGTTTAATAAGTTAACCTGAATTGATTCAAGTTTTTTTTTTGTTTTTTTAATTGATTTTTTTTTAATTTCTACCTTAAATATTGGATTGAATGAGAATTCAAACTTGAGTTTCATACTTTGTTTTTATTTTTTTTTTATGAGATTATTCCAATATTATGAGATAGGTGAATCCATGTTGATCCAAATTGATCCAATATGTTTATACCTGGATATTAAATAAAAAATTGCCCTGAAAATTTATTTTTAGTCAAACTAAACTTTTAATGGCCATTTATGTTTTTTTTTTTACTCGTAAATTTCACTGAGTCATATTAGATATAACCTCACATGATTTATTTATTTTTCTAGAAAATACGACAGCGACACCTAAATATTTTTGTTACATAAAAAAATTGATATGACTTTTAGCTTGCACAAGCTTAAAATCTAGTAAATATTAAATTTGTCAAGAGTTTTTTTTTTTTAAATAAGAGAGAACTCTCTTTCCTCAGTATTTTGAGCAATGCATTTTTTTCCTTTTAATTCTGGTCTTTCTATGAACTCCTTGGTTTCCTTTAAGATGTAGGTCTCAATAAGATTAAGGGAAATAATATCTCTCAATAATTTTAATAGCTGCGGAGTCGAGTTCAGTTCGCTAAAAAATTAAGGCTTCTAAATATAAAAGTTTGTCAATAAAAAAATTGTAGATTAATTCTACAAAATTTTAAAGACCAGAGTCGATCCAATTTCAACGTAACATTGTTTTGTGTACTGTTGACTTGTTAATATGTTGACTTTACCTCGTTCAATATGCACTTACCACGCTATTCTTGCCACATTGTAGCGGTGCATGCCAGCTCCTTTGACCTCAGAGTACCACCTCACTTTATGCCTTTGAAATCATCACGGCATATATTTGTGTACCGTTTTAAAAATATTGTTGAGTTGGTTTTTAAAAATATATTAAAATAATATATTTTTTTATTTTTAAAAAATTATTTTTAACATTGATATATATAAAAAAAAAAATTAAATGTTTTTAAAATATAATACCAAAAAAATTTGGATATATATATATATAATATTAATAAATTAAGTTTCAATTCGATATCAAGATGTTTATCTGACACAAAGTAAATTGTAAAGCCAATTCTTAAGAAATTATTAATTCTAAAAAAAATAAAAAAAAATAGTAAGGAGTCCACTGTAATTGAAATAGCAAAACACTTACGGGAATTAATTTGGTTTTTTCTTCTAATTCATCAGACCACAACCTATATTTGACTAACTTTACCTGATAATTTATTATCTTTAAAATCTTATATAATAATTTACATTTTTAAATAATTTTTTTTAAGAAGTATAATTTCTTAACCATCAAACCGTTCTTTCAATTTAATAATTATTTAAATAATAGTATATTATATAAATGGATTGAGTCGAAACATTATTTTAGCGAGTTATTCTAAAAGTATCGATCTTATTACTTTTTGTTTACCGGTGACTTTTCTATTTTAAGCAGATTTTATCCAAATAGTATTTTTTACGGTTCATGCATTAATTAATAAAATTCGAATCTAGAATATATGTTCTAGAAAAAAAATTACATTTTCTAATATAATCTTTATATAAGGCTAGAACATTCGAACTTTCTCTAGTTTCTATACGATCAATCTCAGTTTTGATTTCCTTGTACTTTGATATATCTAAATTAAATTTATTAAGTTATTTTATTTTTAAAACAGCATGTATATAAAACTAATAAAATAACGTAAATACCATCAGCACTAATAACCTAGCCAGTCAATGTTAAGTTTTTTCTACTGATTTGATTTTGATTTTTAAAAATAAAATTTAATATCATAATTTTAATTTCCTATATAGAAAGTCTGGTTTAAATAACAATTAAAAAAACACAGAAGAGATATTTTAAGGCTACTGGTGTTTTTTTTTTTTTAAGAAAGAAGAAGTATTGAGGCTATAATTTTTTTAATTAAGATTAAAGCTTTAGGATAGAAAATCAAAATAGTTATATTAAAAAAACTATTAAAAATAATAATTTACTAAATTCATATTTAAAAAGTATTTTTGTTATTGTTTTTTTTTTTAAAATATTTTTATATTTTATCTAACCCGTATCTTTTGAATATGTTGTAATGATTGAGCCTATTTACTTTTATTCTTCTTATGTGGTTACTCTCTCTCTCTCCCTGTGTGGGTGTGGGTGTGGGTGTGGGTGTGAAAGTTACCGTCTCTTTATTTTAACAGTTGTTAGCTTATCAGTTGATGTGGCATGTTAACCTCCTAGCTAAATGCACAATACTAGTTATCTATGAGATCGCAAGCGTGAGGTTTCAATCAGAACAATTAAAAAAATGCACCCTCAAGATGAAGTTTTTAAGAATTAAAAACATGAAAGTAATGCTAAGAATAATTAATCTGATTTTTGTACTTTATATATATATATATATATATATATATATATATATATATATATATATATATAAAGAGTTCAAAGGTTTCGATAAAAAAAAAACGTTCGAGTATGAGACCAAATATGATAAACATTACAAAATATCTGTAGGTGAGTGTGTCTTTCAACGATCAAAGGGCAAAGTTGTAGCACTTCCACCCAACCGGGCCAATAGTGATCATAATTGCAAAACTTGGGGGTATGAATCCAAGACTCAGCCTATGGATTACATGGGTCAACTTTAGCTCAACAAGCCACGCGGATTGGTAAATTAATTATATTTTTTTTTAATGAAATGATGTCCGGATTTGAAAGTCACCACCTAATTATTTACTTAGGGTTGATTGAAAACCTAATTATTCTATTTCAAAAGGAGGCTAGTTGCTGTGAAGAAAAATATTAACACTTCTGACATGTCCAATTTAAGGTAGACATTTTTTTATGAGATTCTGATGAAGTTTAGGAATTTAATAATTTTCTAGAAGGTGTTTCAATTTGCATTTTATTAATATTTTAAATCCAATTTTTTGAATCTATTATGGACTCATGTACTCAAACAAATTTTACACCAAGAGTCAATGTAAGTGTTTTGACATAGATCACCTCGTCTTAGACTTGTGATTTTTCTACAAAGATAAAATATTTTCAATTAAAATTAATAAATATATATATATATATCAATTTGAAAAATTTTAAGGTCCATTTTTGATATTTTTAATATCAACCTACTTGTAAGTCTAATATTTACTTTTTATTCTTATGAATTAAATTAAGAAAGAATTAAAATATTTTCAATTAAAATTGATATTTTAAATCATATTTCACAATATAATCATCAATACTTTAGGAAAATATCCCTATCATATATACCTGTCCTGTTCGTATGAAAAAAATAAAATAAATACAAGAAACCCTAACTTGCTTGTGCTCTCAACCTCATGATCGAGGTGGTGTGGCCCGTCGTTGTTGAGGAATATGGCGCCAATCCCATGCACGATGGACGGCTCGGAAAGCCAGTACAGTTTGCAACGACGGACCGATGGAAAGAAAAGAAGAACGTGAAACAGGATCCTTGGCCGTAATCTTGCATTCGTTTCCATAACTCTGTTACATGAACAAAGAAGACCTGCTATATTCTCTTGCCAGGTCATGATTCGCATGTTTCATTTTGTTTTTCATGAAATTATAATTAACTTTCTCGATGCCATTGCCCTGGTCAACCTTCGACAATTACATGCATATATATGGTGGTTGAGGAGTTCAATGTCACAAAACATGTGAAATCCTGACCCTATATTCGAATCCAAAAACAGAAGCAAACAATGACTCGCATCCGACATTAACTATACGATTGTATAAAGAACCAGACAGAGAATCGTATTAGTTTGACGATAGATTTGATCCCAAGCAACTTTGGTTTTGTGATTGATTGAGAGTTTAGTTTAAATTAATTTTTAAAGTGTTTTTCGTTTAGAAATATATTAAAATATTTTTTATTTTTTAAAAATATTTTTGATATCAGTACATGAAAATAATTTAAAAATACCAAATGATTTTAATTTAAAATAAAAATTTTAAAAATCAATTTTTTTATTAAAAAAATTGAAAACACATTGCCAAACATCCTTTTAAAAGTAAAATATACGAAAATTTTATGCATCGTTTTATACCATGCATCTAATTATTTTTCTTAAAATGAGAGACTCAGGAGGTTTGGCCTGCATGGTACACCAGTAATTCTCTCAGGTCCAGTCCCTATATTCCGCACCATCTTGCTAACAATTCGAGGACCTCAAAATAAAAATCTGATTATATCTTAATTACCAAATGTTATTTTACATAATTAACCCACAAGAACAGCCTCAGGAGTCATGCGAGTAAACAGATTTCTATGGAAGAATTTTTCATGAAATTTTTTTAAGAAAAAACATTCCGACGTTCGGCTATGCTAAAACGATCGCTGGATGTACATATTTTTCGTGTTTCGCATGCACATAAAAAACTCTTTTTATATGATCATTCTTTTAAAAATAAAAATAAAAATAAACAAATCAGAATTTTCTAATATATCATCTGCGACTAATAATATATATAGTTAGTATAATGTCCAGAGGATGCTTTAAGCTTTTGAGTCCTCTTTAGAAAAAAAAAAAAAACACTTGCTTCATGGGAAAGTGAACGAGATTCTTTAAATAATGAAGCATAGTTTTCTAGTTGATTAGGACAAAAGTTCAACCAAATATGGAAAAGTAAAGAAACATTTTCCTTGAGGGAAATTAAGCCTTGAAAAGGTGATTTAATGTAGAGAAAAATAATTAATGTCAATTGATTTTGTCATCGGATTGATCATTTAGTAGCCGATAGGATCTGAAGAACATATGCCCACGTGTATAAATATGCAGGAGAAAAGTCACAAAAGCAATTGCCAAGCAATTATATATAGCTCATGATCATGAATTATCATTGCATGTATTATCGCCCATGTGGAAGAATTTATATATAATGGACCATAAGAAAAATGAGATAAGATGCTTCTAGGTTGTTGATTAGTGCTTGCCTATGGATGCCTTTCAGAAGAATATTATTGCTTGACTATATATGCATTAGAAATTGAATTTACATAGTTCAAATTGTAAAACTATATATATATATATATATATATATCTATCCTAAATGCATTGCGGGTATAAAAATTGCGATGGTGAATTTTATGATAAGATGTTCACAAATTTGATAACACATGTTTCTTTTTTTTTTGTTTATATGGTTGTTTGGGTCAGCTTGTATATACCTCGACTAAATTAACGGTCATGTAAATTTCAAGTGATTATTATATAAACAATCACATAATTTAAAATTAAGACCATAAGAAAAATAAATTTCTTACTCTCAATCTGAATCTGATACCAATAGATCATGAGATAATTAGATCAAACATTCATTTATGCAATGATAAGCGTCGGATACGAATTCAAAAATTGTTAATGTATATCTCCTGAACTGATCAAAACAATACAAGATACAATTTTCTTTTAATTATCTCTTAATACTATGGCTATGAACCCAAGCCCACATGAGGGTGTATTTAAAATCGTATAGGAAAAAAAATTATTTTGATTGACTTCAAATGGTTTAAAAATACATTTAACGTTGGGAAAAAAAACTCCGCACGCACCAATTATTATTCTCTCTTTTTTCATGCAATATGATTAATTTTAGACTGTATTAATTATGTCTAATAAATATATACCTTGTTAAATTTTAATTGGATCATCTATATCTAAATTTGTGATGATGTATTAACACAGAATTTTCTCACAATCTTTCCCTTGATTCAAATATAAAAATTATTTTAAGAAACAAACTCCCTTACCGTCCATGCAATAAGATTAATGCTACAATTTAAAAATATGCTATCATAACACTAACTAAACATTCTGTATTCATGATCAAGAGCAAGAAAGGTCTCTTAGTTTAGCTTTGTTTGGGCTTTAGATCTAATCTATTCCCGTCTTCTCTTTATAATGCAGCCATAGATGTTGATTATAAAACAATTAGAATAAAGATTAGAAGAAATTGGCTGAGACATTGAAACAGACAACGATATGATAATACTCCGTATATGAATATTAGATATTACACCTTTTTTCCAGCGGGGCTTACATGCAATGTATTTCAAACCACAGGAAAAACCACCATGTTACATGACAAAGTATTTATATAAAGAAATAAAAATGCTGGTATTTCGCTCGAGGAAGGGTCTCCATGATGGAATCACCTAAAATCAACTCCAATAGAGCATGATCGATTCAATGATCACCACCAATTAATCCTGTATGTGAATTATTGTTAAGAAAGTTGTATGAGAGACGAAAAGATTGACACTAAAGGTTTCATGTAATTGGCCATTGTGGACCAGCATCCTTTGTTTTTTCTTTAGCCTCATAGTAAAGGAGATTGAGAATAGATGCCTCCGCAGAAGTTAATACAATATATTCGGGCTGTTTTTCAAAATGTCGCTCCAAGAGGTGATCATTGAGTGTGCTCTCAGAAGCAAAACCTAGCACCAGAAAATACAAAATAGAAGAATATGAATCAAAAAGCTTTGTAGCGTTACTGTAGCTAAATAAAGGCGAAAAAGCCACCAAGCCAAAAAAAATGAAAAACAAAATCAGACTGCTATAGAAAAATTGCAGAATTACTAGCCAGGTAGCACAATATGTATAAGAAAAACTAGAATAGTTGCAACTAGAAAGGATCAGAAGAGAAGCACACCCACATCACACAGCCCGGGCCCAGGCTCAGGACGAAAAAAAGAAGGGGAAAGAAAGCACCAAAAGAGAAAAACCAGCACAAAAAAACCATAGCCACAAGCAGAAGTAGAAGCAGCACAAACAAAAATCAGGTAGAGAAGCAAAGACCATTCCCCACAAGAAAACAAGAGAGCAAATTAGGGTGACACAAGCCTGGCAAAACAAATTTTTACCACCAGGAACCTTAAACAACAATGAATGAAAATGATTTACTCAAACCCAGCTAACTTGTTTTGAACATTTCTTGCTTAGTGGGGTGACCGTCATATGATTATATTCACGACAAAAAATGAATGAAAATGATTGAGCCAAAGCATAGAGTCAATCTTGTTACAGCATAATATAAAATATTATTGTTGCATTCTTTGGATGGTGGTTATTTTCATGCATCATGCCTCTGCTTCTATAGAAATGAAATTAGGGGCTGGGATTTAGCTAAAAGGACAGCAGCTGTTGAGCACAGAGAATTTTTTTTAAAATAAAATAAAATCTGCTCCTATATTTATGGGATTATTTGGGAAAATTTGAAATTAAGAAAAAAAAATGGTACTACGATTATAAACGGGTTGTTGCTAGTTTAAATATTTAGATCTAATTACAAATGAGCACTGTCTAATTGACATCTAAGATATAAAAAACTTGCGAGTTTTTTTTTCCTCTCAATATTTCGATGCGAAAGATTGGGCCTGGTTTCAGATGAATAATTTGTGGCCGGCCGTCCAACAAGATTCTTTTTTTAAAAAAAAAAAATTATTCTTTAGAGAATGGTTATATCTCCTCGAACACAATTTGCAGATTGAGTTTTTCAGCATTACAAGTTCATGTTCAATCCTGACAGTCTCCTCGTGATCATAATTTAAAGATCTATGACATTTTGCCATAAATTCTTGAGAAAAAAATCCCTCTTTTTGGAATGAAAGAGCACCTGTAAACCCTTTAATGTGTTAAAAATCAATTATACATGCCCGCTTAATTTAGGTTAAATTGTTGACTGTTGTCCAATCTACCCCAATTAACTATGCTGTCGATTACCATAGAACATATGAGTGTCTTAGAAGTTCAGAGCCCTGCTATGGGTCATGATGCCTTTTAGGCAACAATGAGTTTTGGGTTTCGGCCCTTGCTATTACCAAATAAAACAGCCCCTTACCATTTTTGACAATTAAGAAGAAGAAAAAACTAAAAGATTTGGAGTTTTTTTTTTTGTAACGCTCAATACCGCGCGCGCGTCTGAAGACATTGTTTATTATATTATAAATTGAGCATGTCTTTTCTATTATTATTAATGTGTATATTCATAACTTGTTCTAGATTAATTTTATGAATTTTAAAATTAATAATAATATAAATTTTTAATAATTATTATATTAATAATTATATGATTTGAATCTAAAATCACAAGAGAATTAGACATTTTAATTTCAAATTCTTATTCTTATCACTTGAACAATTACTATATGGTTGTACTTTGTAGCATGTATTTTTTATTTTATTTCTTTGTAGTTTTAAAATTATTTTGTTGAGCCATAAGGTTTTATTTTAATCAAATTTCAATCTTTACGGATAAAAAGAAAAGTATTGAAAAAGGAGAGATAAACCTTCCAACCAATCATATTTCAGAAGATTTATTTGTCACTGGTCATCTTAAAAGGAAAATTTTTAAAAATACCATAAATGCTACTAGTTCAAAAAATCTCATTTTAAAGAATAATTTAATTATTTAATTATACTTTAAATAGTTGAAAAGATTCAGGGCATCGACCCCGCAAGATGCTGTGTGAGCATATCAAGGCCTGCAACATTTTGCCTCGTCACTATAGTAAACAATGACAATCATGGTAGATTCTAGCTTCTCCAAAGCCAAATCAAGCACGAAATCATCGAGAAGAGTCCAGGAACAGAAAAGGCTGTTATTGTGTGTGCAAAGCACAAGTCATGCATCAGACTAGACAGAACCTTCTTACCTTTTGCGGGTGGATCTTGCTTGGTGTTCCAACCAACCCGTCTAGCTAAATCTGATGAGCTAAGGGACAGAAAGTTCTTTAGAGTTCCGAAGGGAGGAGGATCCATTCGAGCTAAAGACATTAAGACCCCTGCTTATCCATCTTTTGTTGTTGCAGCTACCCCTTAACCAGAGGGGAATTGGAGTAAGTTCAGACCACCTTCGATGAGAACCAGTTGATGTTGGAATCAAGTGAAGGTAGCAATAATGACGTAGGAGGGATGGGAACGGGGTTTACTTCCGGGGGTCTGTCACCCCCAGGATTTTGAGATTTATTTTAGTTTGATCCTCCTTCACAATAGCAGATCATTTGAGATCTTAAAAAAAAACTCCTTTTCTACGGTGCCTAAAACCTTAACTAGTTTGTCATTTTGAAATCCGCCCTAGTGTTTTATTTTTGGCACCCCTTTTTAAAGAAACCATCGCCTATGAATTAAATCGAGTTAAATCCAACAAGCTTCTTTTCTATTGACAGTAAGTTCAGAGGATTTGATCCAGAATACTTCTCGTTCGATTGAAAAATGGGTTTGATGGAAGACACGGATTCCTGTATTTTCTTTTCATATGAAACAATTCCTTACATGTTTATATAGACCAAAGATAGGACCATTTCAAGGATTTGAACTTCCTCTTGCAACACAAATATTTAATTCACCATAGATCATATTATAAGAACATGGGTTCTAGATCCTTTACAATCCCCCCTTTCAAAAATTGAAAAGAAAATTTGTTTTCTTTGTAATGAAATAAACAATATATATATGATAAGAAGAAGAAAAATACCATGTGTTTTTAGGATCTAATCCGAGTGATTTTTTATATCAAGACTTCTAGACTTGTATTGTTCTTTTCTTAAGGGCATTTCGCCATGCAGAAGCTGCATCATCATCATCATTGTTTTTCTTTTATTCTTCTCAATCCTTTCTTTTTTATTCTCGACCTTACCAGCTTAGCAAAAATATTTTTATATGACTCCATTTAAAATAAATTTAAACTAAGAGTAATAAGTGAAGAGTAATTAAAGAGAAAGATCGCGGAAGCCTACATGTATTCCTACACAATAAAAAGTAAAACTAAAATTAAAATGTAAAAATTACAATAATAATAATAATAAAAAAAAAAAGAGAGAGTAAAGCAATCTCCCTCTAATATATATATATGCACTAATTAAATATCCCTGCTAAATTTCTGATCCAACGATCCTTTCCTGCTACTAGACAAACTTGATTGATCCGAGCTGGCCAGTGAAGAAGAGACCCCATTTCCACACTTCGCAACAGTCCTCACGCTCTCTATCAACTCCTCAGTTCGTGTCTCTTGCGCCATTATCTCTGCCAACTGCTCGGGAGATATCACTAGCTTAACCTTCCAAACCCCAGTGCTATTATACCTAGGAAACACCTCAGCTTCTGTAGATGATCGCTTCCACATCCTCTGATTATCAAACGACATTCGATAAGGCGTGAGTTTGGATGATGAAGTAGAAGAAGAGAAAGAATTTATGGTATTGCTGTTGTTTCGTGTATTGCTCAGCGAGGTAGTGTTAGTGTTTATAGGGAGAAGGTAGTAGGGTTGGCCAACCTGGAGCTCTTCATTGTGGAAGAGAGGTTGAGAGAAGAGGTCACGGCTACGGTAGATGGCGTGGCCAGGAAACTCGTTGGTTATGAACTCTGCTGTGATGGGTGAGTACAACTCCATGATACCACCATTTGTTGTCACAACTTTTATCATTTCTTCAACTTCTAAGCGAAATCCTTTGAACACACAGTTCCCCATATATCTATACGTGAGAGATTCTTCAGCAATCTTGCTGTTGTTGATAATTGTGATGCTGCAGGAGGAGGAGGAGGAAAGGCAATGATATGGGCGTATACCGGGTTAATTATGAATTGGTAAGGAGTTTCTTGGGGGCTTCTTCTGCTGGGGCATGTTTAGCCGACACAAGTATCCTTTGCTTGGTCAGAGCAAATCACTATTCTTTTTCATTTCAATATCATGATGGCCCCACGTTTCCTAATCATGAAGGTTATGTTCTGGTGTTTTGAGGATCAAGTATCATTCTTGGCTGTTAAATAATATAGGAAGAAGAACGTACAGAATCCAAAGGTCAAAAGACTTGAGAATTTGACTACATAGTGAAAGGTCGATCTTGATCATCATATAAAAGGCTCAAGGTCAATGACCGCATCAATATGTCCATGCTTTTTATTAGACTTGCACATAGCTTTTACCTGGTGGATCCCAGATTTAAGCCATGAAAAGAAGAGAGGGCTTGTAAATTTAGGAAGGGGGTGGGGAAGTTTGTCCTACTCGTAAACTTTTTATGTGGATTTGTACGGTATAATAGCCATTTTTTACCGTGGAACAACCAGCTGTGTCTGTTTGACACGACATCGTTTCACTCCACGGCAAGAAACTTGAGAGACAGGTCAAAGATAAGATGGAATTTGCCTGGAGAATTTGATTGCTAAATCTTTGGGAAAAAGCAAGGTTGCCAATTAATCATGGGAGTTTCATCTCTAAGAAAAGCAACTCCATTAACACCTAGGTGTATATATATATATATATATATATAAGTGCGTATTTAGATTCAAAATCTTGTACGTACCATGCACCTTGAAAAAACTCTAGTGGATCTTGCACTTAATTATACGAATGATTTGGCAGGTTTAGCGTGCTTCAATCTTTCGGCGGCACTCATTGTGCATTGAAGTTTTCTTTCGCGGTTATGATGAAATTTCGCCGAGGCAGAAAGACATGTGTCATGTAACCGTCCTAATATAAAGGATATTTCTGCCTTTGGCAAAAAGCTCCGCGAGACAAACTTGCAGCATAGACATGGTACTCCAGCCTAGCCTAGCCTAGCCACGGCCATCATTTTTTTTATCCTCTCCTTTTCCTGGTCTTCAAAATTGATCAAATTCTTACTTCTCGTTTAAACATCTATCATCTCGTACTGATCATAATTCCTCGTATCGTTGAATTAGTGGGAGTTTAATGAGTTTAGCATTGAAGCCTAGTCGTGACTCGTTAATAATGAGTTTATGATCGAGTTTCCAGAATTTTAATTTTGTAATGCTCAAGTCGAAGCAGAGTTATACGGTATTTAAGAGTATGATTATGGTTATTTTTTAAAGTGTTTTTAGTTTAGAAATATATTAAAATAATATTTTTTTATTTTTTAAAAATTATTTTTAACATCAACATATTAAAATAATTTAAAAATATAAAAAAAATCATTTAAAATAAAAAAATCAAATTTTAACTAAATAGATTCAGCCATTTAGCTAAATAAGCAAGTAGGAGATGACCTGACCGTTTGTTTTCTGCTAACTGCACAACCCCGCAATTATAAACTCAAAAAGTAGAGCTTCTATATATGTTAAATTTGCTCGATATTTCAGTTTTAGTGGCATGGAATGATGTGATGATCATCTATTCACTTGATGTCGGTACGTAGGCGATCCATATTGAAAATCCAAAATATATAAATAAAATATTATTTAGTATTTGAGATGGTGATTATTTAATATGTTTGAATGGTTACAATAAAAACAGTAAGTGGCAGCAAAAATAATCTCAAAAGAGAGATTTAAAGATATTCTAATGATAAAATTAGTATTTTTATGAGAAAGTATTAAATGATTTAAAAAAATTAAATTCAAGATATAAAGATATTTTTTCTTGAGTTTTAAGTTGATAAATATTATAAAATCCATGTGTTTTCATGATATATAAACTGCATATTTATAGTTTTAATTATGTATGATCTCTGATATATTTTTGGAAAATATTTTATTTTATAAATAAGGTTTTTAGTGGTATGAAAGTTTTTGAAGTTACGGTTAGAAAATATAAAATATTTTTTTTTAACTAAGGTTTAACGTTAGAGTTTTCAAATGAACCTATACAAAACTTAGAAGGTGTATTGATTAATAAATACATTTAAATAAATGGTCATTGCAAAACAAAAAACTATATTTAAGGATCAATTGGCCATAATAATAATAATAATAATAAAGCAACGGTTGTATGGAATTGACTGAAAATGAAGTAGATAATGCCATTTGACTTTTCAATGCAAACACACGTACGGAGAGAAAAGGGACTCTCTCTCTCTCTCTCTCTCTCTCTCTCTCTCTCTCTCTAGTCTCTTCTAATTTGGCAAGTTATCGTCCATCAAATTTATCGAGAAGCCCATAAACAGTCACGTAAAGTAAGCCGTCTATCCCTTCTAGATGTCACTTAATAGTTCCGAAGGATACGCAAGAGATAATTAAATCTATATAATTATGCAATTTATATCAATATCTCAGTAATAAATTATAAAATTTAATTTCCAAAAATAAATCATAAAACTTGTTTTTCTAATCAATTTAATATTAAAGATAAAATTAAAAAAACAAAATCAAGTCAACCCGCCTAATTTTAAGTATGAAATTATAATAAGAAATATAGATTTGAAAAGAAACAAATACTACTAAAATGGATAGTGTTTTTGTGAGATGGTTAACTACAAAAATACCATCTCTTTTAATTTATATTACTTCATCAATAGCATGTGTTATGTTGATCGTCAGATCAATTTTATTAAAAAAAACAAGATATTCAGATATTGCTCATGTTTTTTTAGCAAAATATTTTTTTTTAATCTTGTGATGGTTAACCTAACATGACATGATTGACTTTGCAGGTCCGGTTTAAAAATAATTCAAACAACCTGTAAGAACATGGTTTGGGCAAAAAAAAAAATAGATTGATATCTTTTTTTAATCTTAAAATAACAACACTTTAGATTAAATTTGATCAATCCAGATTAAAAGACCACGATAAATTTGTAAAAATAAATTATTAATATTGATTATTAATTAATCTAATGTTCAATGACAAAAATAAAAGAAAATATGCAATTAAAAATGACCCAAAAACAAATTCAAGTTAACATATCAAAACCGCGATCTAAGTCTCAAGACTAAAATAACCCAATGAAAAATAAATTGGAATTTTTTTGAACTTCAATCCTAGATCAACCAAATATTAAAAAATAAAAATACATCAATTAAAAAAACATGAAAAAATAACTCAAATTAGTCCTTTAAATTTATAGCTTGGATTATCATACCAATATGATATCACTGGGATAAAATAAAATATTGTAGTTTGTTTATTAAAAAAAATATTTTATAAAACTTTTTCCGTCTGATATTTAATTTATTAAAAATAAAATTTTTAATTTGTTGTCGTTTGTTATGTAGTTATCAAGGTTAGTAGTTTATGTTGTGGGTTTGACAGGTTAATCTTGTCAGCTAGAGTGTTTTTGTTTTTAATTGATATATTTTTTAATTTTATCTTTCAATATTAAATTGATAAGAAATTGAGCTTAATAATTTATTTTGGTTTGTCAAAAATAATTTAATCACAGTCTTGTGACCTGAACATGTATTTCAATTTTATTATGTTTATTTATTTTAATTTTAATTTCATCATTTTAACAATCAATTGATAAAGGATTGGGTCTAATAATCTATTTTTTTTTATTTATATGAGTATAATGTAGTCTCATGATTAAAGTCACAGATTTAACTTATTAACTCAAATGAACTTAAGTTGTTTTTTTTTATTTTTCTCTCCACGAGGTTATCTCATTTTCATGTTTGGGATCATTATTTGGTGGGGTTATTACGGGTCGACTCAACTTCTTCTTCTTTTTATTTCATCATTTAAAATTTTATTAATTGGATATTACATTTCATGGGCTATTTTGATTCATTTTTCTATAAAGTTATTTTGGTTACATGATTTAGATAGTTAGTTTGACAAGTCAACTCTTTTTTTCCCTTGAATATTAAATATATTGAGAATTGAATTTTAAATTTTATTTTATATAATTTTATCATGATCTCTTAACTATCGCATATTGGACATGTTGACTAGATGTCATCTTGATTTTGTTTGTAAATTATATTATTTTTTTATTGATAGTTGTTTTTGAACTTATAAAAATTATATCATATAAAATTAATCTGCATGATTTAGTTTGTTTTTATATTTAAACAAGTTACTAGAATGTAATATTTTATATTAAAAAAAAGTTGATTGCGGTCAACAATCGAGCTGGTAACTGAAAATAGGCTGTCACAATTAAAACAGTGACCAGTGTCCCGTTTCTAGAGAGCAAATGCATTAGTGATTGATGACACGTGTTTCTTCGCTGATGGGAATTTGTTTAGGGGCGCAACAAAAAAAATCATTAAACATTTTCTCTATGTGATCATATAGCAGAATTGTCGCATAATATATATGGATGATATATTGATGCTTCTTTAATTAATATATCAAAATTCGTTCATTTAATTTTATGATTAGATTCCTTGATTTGTTTTTAATGGTCCATAACCAAGACCTGCTTAATAAATACTGGGTTAAACTTCTTCTCCCCTGATAAGCACTGAAGAATTTTCAGGTTTTGAGTTATTGGCCTTGATATAAAGCTGTAAGTTGTTTTAATTGATTTTTTTTTAATTTCATTCATGCCCTTTATTAACCATGTAATATATTTTATATTCTCAATTAATTAGTCGGGAATTTCTTATCTATCATTGAAATTCCTAAAAATAAACGAGGCTAGGATTTTCTTGGTCGATCTTATCCCTGTTAGAATTTTATATTTACGTGAGGATGTTGTAGAGGAAGCATGAAATTTATTTATTTATTATTGTTTTACTATCATTGTAATCAAAATATAATGACGTTACTGTGTTGACAATAGTTGATGTTTGCAAGTTTGTGAATATGAATCAAAATATGTGATGAAATCATGATTTTATAAAATAATTAGCATATCAAACATGAGTTCTATGTAATAAAATTCTAAAATCTGATATTCTCTTCAACACTGTTTTAAAGGGTTTAGACAGTAGATACTTACAAGTTTATATCAATATTTCATTCTTAAGATCTCATAAAGCAGATGATTGGTGGTGAAATGTTCAACACCTACAAAACAATCTTTTTTTTATAGAATTTGCTATTATTTTTGTATAATAAATGCTATGAGAATTAAGGTACAAATACTTCGATAATATAAACTATGAATTTTTTACTTAGATGGTTTGTGAGGTGTTTATAACCCTTAATCTTGTCATGCTTCATGCAGCTTGAATGTTATTTTATCTCGATAATAATAATAAAAAATAATTATATTTTATACAATATTAATTAGAGATAAATATCACCTCCATAACATTAATGAGAGAGAGAGAGAGAGAGAGAGAGAGAGAGAGATAATCCTTGTATAATATTAATATTGATGAAAATGCTATGCATTCAGGAGTGTAGAGATATGAATATTATTAAGATTAATATTATATCTTAAAAATCATATGAATAAAAAATTAAAGTCTCGTTGCCCAACATGAGAACATGGGTTGTCTCGGGTTTTTTCAGTATTTGTTAAATTTAGATTTTTTAAAAGGATTTTTACTTCTTAATTAAATTAAATTTATTAATTGCATCCTCTAGTATTTTATGTTTTCTAAAATATTTTTTTATAGTTTTGAAAATAACAAGAGTTAAATTGATTTATTTTTTTTATCTTTGTTGAATCTGACTTTTAAAAAGAAAATTTATTTTTTAATTAAATCAAATTAATAGCATGAGACCAAGGATAGGATGCTCCATTCACTTTATTATAATTTTGTTTGCTTTCTAGATAACCGCAATGATAATATGTACCATCTCTTTTATCCACCAAGTTTTCAAATTCTTCTAACTTCATATAAAATATTAATATCGCATAAATATTTTGAAAAAAAAAAGGATAAAAATAATCTGGTCAGCCGCGTAACGCGGCAGTATATATTTTAACCAGGCAGTTGAGTACGCAGTCCGGCAGTCGTGTGGCTAATGCTTGACCAAGAACCACAGGTGACATTTTCCATATCTGTCGTTTCGACTGAATACGACGCTAGGGTCATGGGCCATAACTATTTAATGCGACCTTGGGCTTAAATTCCTTCAACCAGAAACCTCCCTCCAGCAATAACTACACCCAAGCTGATCTTAAGAAATCCAAATCCAAGAGAGACGAGGAAGCTTGAGCTAAGGAGGAGAGATCAAAGCAATGATGGGGAATTGGCTTGCAAGGATTTATCAGGCGGTGTTCTCAGTTGACCACTTTAGCGGGGCTGTTAAAAGCAACCTCATTACCCCATCATCAAGTAGCTTAAGAATCAAGGTGCGCATGACAAAAACGCAGCTAAAGGAGTTGATGAGACAGGTGGATTCGAGCCAAGGCAACTCGGAGCTTGGTAGCTTGATCCTCCAAGAATGCTTAGATGGCAGGTTTCGTGCTCGAGTTGTCGTTGGAGAAGATGAGGGTTTGGTATCATCCGGATCCGAATATGCAAAGAATTTGTGTACTATCAAGGAAGAGTAAAATGGGTTTGTAGGTTATCAAAACAAGGAGATTGATATAACTTGGAATATGCTATGGAAATTCTGCACAACTTCTGTATTTAGTGTATCAAGAGCGCAGAGGTATGTTGTGGAAATTATGTACTGCTGCTTTGTGTATAAAGAGCGCCGAGGCTTACTCGTTCCACACACACACACACACACACACACACACACACACATGCCCTCCGTTTGAAGCAAGGTCTATGGCTATTTTTGCATTCTCTTTCCTGTGTTTAATCGAGTTGCTGGCTATAATCTAGACCGTTAATTGGTATTATTTTCATTCATGGTATAAGAACTAGCTCGTGGCTGACTTGGGTTGAAGATTTTGTTCTAGAGTTGGGTGGATTGACTTGCAGATCGACAAGTAGGGCAGAATATGTGTTAAGAAAATAACATTGTACTGATAAAAAGTAAAAATAAAAAACTAACTGTATGCAAAACCCAGCCTGGTTAGGCTCTAGATTAGCAAATCATCAGGATAACCTGCTAGACCCGATTAAATTTTATAAATATGTTGCGTTTTTATCAGTTTGGTTGCTGGAATAAATCGGACTAGTTTATTTATCCTTCAAGAAACAAGAAGGCAATTATATCTGTTGTGGTGGGTACAGTGTAGAAAAGATAGGTCATTCTTATGATATATTTTATCTATAATAAGATATTTTATTAATTGACAGTTTTTTTCTAAATCAAGTTTATATTTATTGGTCTATATAAAGTTCAACAAAGATCTTTTCCAATAAAAAAAGTTCCTATCTTTTCATGATTTACAAGAGTTTCGATAAGAAATTATATATAGAAAAGATAGGCCATTCCTAATGGTTTATGCAAAACACAATACTAAGTTTTAAATCAAACAAGATACCAACTCAGGACAAGTTATTCTTTCACTGTTCACTAACTTAATAATCCAAAATCAAACATCGTTGATTTCACAAATTATATTCAAATTGCATATAAATTCAAGGAGTCGACACAAACTTAAACATAATTCATGCATCAACACACACACACACACAGAAATTAAAAAAATATAGCACTGAAAGAATGAATTTGGATACACATTTTAAGAAACGAAAAAACAGCCTTATTCTGTATGCTAAACAAGTAGGAATTAACTTAAAAATAAAACGTGTGCAGGTTTTATTGTTGATTTTTGCACTGATTAATTGCTGAGATAATTACTATTTTATCTCAAACCAAAACCATTAATCGTTGAATTTTTAAATTAAATTTTTCATGGACAAATGATATTAATGATTTGTTATAAATGCAATTAACTCCTATAAACAACAAAAAACACTGCCTAGAAATGGGGGTATCTCCGATTTTTCACCCACGGTTTTTTCATAGATATCACTGGGTCCAAGGGTATATGGTAGTTGATTAAATTTTTTTCCCAAAACATTGCAGGCGCGTCGTCCAGACACGCCACTAGTGTTACGCCCCCATGCACCTTTCAGGTGGCGTGTTCAGTGTACTTAGTCGTCAGAAAATGTGATTTTGCTATCTCATATGGTTTGACGTCATGTCCTCTTTCTCTACACGCGGAACGTGTCATCAAAATCTGACTGTGTGATCTTTGGTGGATGGTTTTTCTTTCCCCCTCTCTTTTCTCTCTCCTGCTTCTGGTGAAGTATGAAACAACCCCTCATATTTGTATGCATTTCATTTCTATCCCTAATATTTTGAATTCATTTGTATTATTGATTTTTCAATGGAACTTTCAATAATTTTCAATTATACCATTGAATTGAAATTAATTATATATGATAAGTTTCATTTTGCTCCTTCATCTTTTGATTTTTGATTTGTTTTTGGTTCTTTTAATAATTTTGGTATGCAAGTTTGAATTTGTTATAAATTTGTCCTCAAATTATAACTGATAATATATATTACTTTTCATTTTGGTTCTTATTCTTTTAATTAGTTCAATAATTGCACTGTATTAATTTTTTAAAATCTCTTTATTGTTTTTTGGTCTTAAAGTTTTGATTTGTTTCATTTTTATCCTTCAATTGGAATTAATTATATATTTTGTTTTTCATTTTGGCACTTATTCTTTTAATTTTTTTTATTAATTCATGTCCTTTTCTTTTTGGAGATAGAAAATTAACTATTTATTTTTTGTCCATAATTATGCATTTGAGCTTTTAGATTTTGTTATTATTTTTTTGTTAAGTTTTATTTTTATTATGTTCCGTTCTGAAATTTTAATTATTTTATTTTTATTAAAATTCTTTTATAATGATAATTTTAGTGATTGCTTTTTTTATTGTTTTTTTGATATTTTTTTAATTCTTCGGAGTAATTTAATGATTTTCACTATTTGGATAGCAATGTTGATAATAATTTTAACTGATACTGTGATGATAATGATATTAATGTGGGGATGAATGTTTAATTCATGTTTTCTTCTTTTTTGAGATAAAAAATTAACTATTTATTTTAGTTATTTGATTAATGCAAGTTCTTTCACAAGTTATATTTTGTTTGTTATGTTTAATTTAAATTAAATTGTAAAATGAACTAATCCTAATATAATGTATTCAATAATTTAGATATCCGATTTTTCTTGTTTTTTTTATGATAATGATAATTTTATATTGGTTATTTCATTGCAATCTACTAAACAGATAAAGTTATATCAATTTAAAATTTATATATTATATAGAAAACTTGTATTTTATAATATTTCCATATAAATTTATTATTTTACTCAAAATTATATTATAATAAAAAAATTATATATAATTAATATTTTTTATAATAAAAAAATATAATTATGACCGTGACAAAGCGGCTGCCTCACGTTATTCCCAGGGACCTTCCATTTCTAATTTTTGTCCATTTTATCGTTGCTGACAGATGGAAGCTTTCCAACACGAAAGTGCTTAATGCGTTCTTTGAACATCCCATCAAATCAAACTGATTAAGAAATCCAGATCAGATGGAATTTAAGATAGACGGGGGAGACGAGAGTAACAGGCAATTGATTCAAAGCGGGGTGACCGAGGTGGCGAAGATGTTAAACGCAGGCTCAGCTGCCCATCTACGAGCAGCTTGAGAATAAAAAATTATGACAATGAGGGCATCGCAGAACCTGGGCTGACCCAGGTGTGGGCCAGTATCAGGGGCTTATGAATGGGCTTTAATCAACTCGAGCGAATCCAGTCAAGTTAAGATCCTTCCCTTTCTTTATACAACGCGTTAGAAAATCCTTGTCGGCTATATTCCATCGCTGATTCCCAGTGAACAGTCTATAAGGGTGTGCTCACGGTGCATGGAGGGACAATATTTCTCTCGTGCCTTTTAGATTTTTATTATAGCAGGTAGAATCATATTTCTTTTTAAAACATATAAAAAATATTTAGGTGGTAGAGAACTGCTGAATATTACCATCAAATCCAACCCAGCAGCTCAACTTAAAATCTTATAATTCAATAATTAGTTTAATATAACTTAATCAGCTTCATCAATAAGAAGATAAGCTGACTAATTGGTAGAAAACCTAGGAGGATGAATTCAAGAAAAGATTATGAATTTGACAAGAAACAAAACTTCCAACGTTAACGTTAATTCTTGTATATATTCCGAGTTTAAAATCAAATTATGTAAGAATGGCATCAACTTCATCTATTTTATTTGATTGATTTAAAAAAAAATAAGAATAACTATTAAAAAAAATTGAGGATAAAATAAAAAAATAAAATTATAAGAAAAAAAAGCACAAAAAAAAGGAAAATAAAATGACTATGAACAATGAATCTTCACTAAGCATCATAGTTTTTTTTTTTTTTTAATATAGAAGGTAGTACAAACATAACTCTAGAATTATTGCACAGTGTCGTGGAATTATAAAATATAAGAGATATTCGGGAATTTAATAAATAAAAAAATTGGCATGACATTGAAAAGTATAATTCAATATTCTTGTACGTATAATTTTGTCGAATTCGCATAATCTTGTTGTAACTAAAAGATAAATAGCATGGCATTAATTTAATAAGCCCCCAAGTAAGAACCCAACCGCACTTTTTAAATAACATGGCATTATTTTAATTAGCCAGCGACTTTTTTCTCTCGCAATCTTTCATGATTATAATTAACAATTTCGAGAGCATGTGGCGCATACAGCAACATCTCGAGGTCCACAGTTTTTTTTTTTTTTTTAATATTATTATTCTTTTTTTATACACTGCCAATGACTCCGGGCCTGGAAGCTTTCCCTTTACAAGGTTTCACTGTTTGAAAAGAGAAAAAAAAAAAAAATGAAAGGAGAGACTGCGATAGGGAGCACGAGCAGGGAAGACATTGCAGGACAACCTGGAGGTGGGTCTGAGTTGCCCTAAAACTGAATAGAATGGAGGATGCTAGTCCAAGGAAACATATCTGGCCACGTTCCTGTAAAAGCCTCTCCATTTACTGATCACGTGCATGGCCGACCATCCTCATTTTCATAAAGGCCAGAGAATGTGGTCACCGTCTCTAACCCTAATAGGGCTTCAGAAGTAGAATCAACGGTGAGGAATCGATCGTGGCCGCTAGAAAACAAGACCTAGCAGTAAGTTAAGTGGTAATAATTAACAGTATGTAGTAAGGTCTTGAATGGAAAGCTCTGGCAAGGGCATGTGCTGGTTCTGATGAGGCTTGCTGACCTGGTTTTGCAGTCCTCATGTGGACTGGTGCCCGACACATTCCTCACTTTTTTATGATTTCTTTTCAATTTCTTCAGCTTGGCTTGCCTGTTCCCAAGCTAGCCTTTCTCATACGTTTTTTTTACCCCCGCGATCGATGCATGTTTTCATAGTTTAGTTTACTCTCTCTCTCTCTCTCTCTCTCTCAATTATCCAATTTCTTTCTTGTTGCTTCGTTAAGTTTTTTTTTTTAAAATAACTTTTTTTATTTTTTTTTATTTTAGATACTAATTTCAAAAATAATTTTTTAAAAATAAAAAAAAATGTTTTAATATATTTTTGAATAAAAAATATTTTAAAAACAATTTATTCACACTCCTAATTAAGAAATAAAAAAAAGTTTTTGATGATAAAAAATAAAAAATATTTTTAAATAACAAGTGTTTTTAAAAATAATATGATCTGGAACACACTCTATTAATATTAAAAATATTTTTAGTATTTCACATTATTACACTTTTAAGTTTGTTTATTTTTGTGTTTTAAGAATATTTTAACAAAAAAATTAAATATTTTTTATTTTAAATTAATTTTTGTGTATGTTTTCAAATTAATTTAATATATAGATGTTAAAAAAATAAAAATTAATATATTTTTAAATTAAAAAAACACGAGAATATCGGCTAGCCGTCCATCGCGATGCTCCCAATAAAAGCTTGCAATTATTTATTTCAAGAAAAGGCCGGCATTATACTGTAAATTTGCTTTCAAGAGTCAACATGAAACAAATCAAAGAGTCAAATTGGGGTCCAACGGTGGGTAACCAATGCCCGAGGTGTGACCATTATGAAGGCACGATCATCAATACAATTAATGTGATGATGAGCAAGACGGTTATGTTCCCAGAATCACAATTAAACATAAAATTAAAAACACTTTAAACATAAATATATTTCACTGATTATTAAAATAATAAAATAAATCTTTTGACCTCTAAAAAAAACACCTAGCCATCTTTTTTAAAAAAGAAATATAGAGCACTGCAAGATTGATAGGGATAAATTCATGAACTCATATATCTTTCTATATAATGAAATTACTTTTATTTATTTATTTATTTTGTTACGGTATTTCTTATCCTTTTTACCTTTTTTCTTTTTAATCTTATCTCTTAATACTTTATTTTATTCAATATTTAATTGTTTTTTTTACTATTGAATTATCCCTGATAACATGCTAGTAAAACTAATCCAGGATGACGTGGGATTTTTTTTAATATTTTTAATTTTAATCTCAAATGAGCCCAAGTCAACTTCGGTTTGGATCTTGAGTTTTCATTTCACATGGTATCCGAATCTCTTATGCTATATGCCCATCAAGTTAATTAAGATTATTATTTTCAGGGTATTTTTTAAAACTAACTGGCAGGTAAAATATACAGTTATCAATGAAACCAACTATTCCACCTAATTCAATGATTACAGTCATTCACGCCTAGATTATCTGCTGAAGTCAATTTGAGCAAGTAAAGAGAGAAGAAAAAAGGCGCCCGTTTTAAATACCAGGTTCGAATGTGAGTGTTTTCTAAGGATTCTTCCTCTCTTATAAGTATACAGAAACGACACCGCATCGAGCGTGAAAAACAATTCTCGTCTCCTTTCCTCGCATGATTTCGAGTCATTTTCAGCACCCATTAGTGGAGCTATCATTTGTTTTGTTGGGATTATTTAAAAATTCCATTTTTCTACGAGCGAATTTTAATCAGTTTAATTTTTGGCGAGTTTCAAGGGAAATTGATCACCAATTGAGGATTTAATTTGGGCTTTTAATTATTTCATCCCTAAGCTTTTAATGTTTGATAAGCAGAACTATTTTAAAATAATTTGATACGATTATGTTTTTACTCTAGTTGAAGAATTTAAATGATGCCATGTACATCGATGCATTTTTTTTTTATTCAATTACTAACTTTTCTTAAAACGATGACACGTGTATCTGCTGCATTACCAACTCTTTTACGAGATTGAAATGTTTTTCAACTTTACATTTCCCTGAGATAAGAAGATTAATATTTTATTCGTTAATTTGAATTTATAAAAAAATATATGATATTATGTTTTAAAAATATATTTTTAAAAAATTATTATTTTTAATTTTTTGATATTTTTAATTATTTTAATATAATAATATTTTAAAAAATAAAAAATACTTTAAAAATAATGTTAACTTAAAATACATAGTTAATTCAGTGGGCAGCGAACATGTGGCTCAAATGACAAATTCAACCCTTTCAAAAAGAGCCCAGCCTTAGCAGCCGCCAACAGAGCCGACATAAAAATGGTTAAATTTTAAAAGCAAAAAGATAACTTCAAAATTATTATAAAAAAAATAACAGCGAATGTAAGAAATAAAAAAGGGACAGGTTTGACCGATCCCTTCAACAGTCCAAACCGGTCTGTGTGCTAGCGACAGTAATGATTCTGTTTCAGAGTATTAATTATGTCTGGTGAGATCTTATGTCCCTTTTTTTTTTTACTTCCCTGCCTTATCCTATCTGACCTCTCTAAATGCTGGTTACTGCGCCGTTTGTATTTGAATTTAAACTCTCTCTTTTATTAAAAAAAAAACAAACAAAATTTGTTTTTTTAATATTTTAAAATTGTTTTGAAATACAGATACTTTTAATGCTATTGAATTTATTTTATCAAGGTTTTTTTGTGGTTGATGTTACATGGAGACCTCCACATGTTTTTCTTCTTTATTTTTCTCGCCTCTATTTTCTTTGCCCATTCAATACTTTTTTATTGGGAGTTACATGTGCATACTATTTTATTTTACTATTTTTTTTCATAACTATTTCTGTTCAATTAATATTTTTTAAAAAATGGCCCCATATTTTTTTATTAAGGAAAAGAAAAGCTGCAGGCAGCAGAGAGGGTGCTGAACGGAACCAAGGTGGGAGGTCAAGGCATCATCTCTCGAAGGCCCACAAATGCCATAAATAGAAAATGCAGTAGAAGGTCCAGTACAGCGAAGCGGGTGTTTATGCTGACCCACCCGACAGGTATCTGTATCGATATGTATAATATTACTAAGGATAACTACATACCAGTCCCCAATGTATATAAATAGTAATGAACAGGTCCCAATTCTTCCATTTTCTTCTCGTTTATCCCCAAAGGTGGTCAGCCCCCCTCCCACGTCAAGTTTCCGATAGGAATCCCAGGTTCGGCTTTCGAAACAGATGCTGTCACTTCGAAATATACGATTTTTGAAGATATGATTATTTGAAATTGAAATTAGGGTTCCATTTTGACCAATGGAAAGCATAGATTTTATTTTAGAAAGAAACAATTTAGAGATCTTAAGAATCTTTTTTTTTATAAAAAAAATACCAACATGAATTTCTTTCTTAATTCATAGCCAGGATTATTATTTTTGATAATTTACAGTGTTTGAATTTTGTAAAAATTAAATCATTTTTATGACAAAAATATGCATTAATACTAGAAATAATTAATAAATATTTATTTAAAAAAAAAAGAGGTCTAGACTAAGGATGCCATTGGCTAGGGCTATCTTTGACAGCCCGCGCCAATTTTGGCTCCTTACCAGCCAATATTTGTAAATAAAATTACGATAACCAATAAGACGATCTCAAAATCTTATTTATTTTTTTAAATAATTCATGACTTAGCGCGTACTGGATTATTTTTATTTTTTGAAAAATTCAATAATAATATCAAAAATTTATTAATAAATAAAGTAATGATAACTAATAATATGATCCGTGCATTTATATTTTTAGAGTGATGTTATTATTTAACTAGTGGAAACAAAGTAAAATAACGTGACATCTAATTACATTAGTAATGTTAAAATTATTTGCGGACTCATTAATATAATATCATACAGTTTTCATGCATTTTTTTTTAAAACAACGTTGACGTTACTGGCGGCAAATATTCAATGCCAAAACATTGGACGTTAACTGGGGTGGAAATGTGAGAGGAAGCAACTTCATTGGAAAATAGCAAAGTCTTGAAGGTTGAAGGCTGATTCGTGAATGTCTGTATAAATTGGGACTGATTTGTAGTTTTCCCATAATTTCAGAGAGAGAAAGTGGCTGATACAGGAAAAAAAAAGGGTGGTCTTTGATGCTGAAGATTTTCATTGGACAGCCTTGCCTACTATTGTCGTGGGTGTCCACTAGCAGCTTTTTTTTAATTTCATCATCTCTCCTTCTCCATGAAAGATGCGTCTATATTATTTTCGTGCATATAAATATAGTAAAATTTCATGAAAGGGTTTCTTTTCTCTTCTCTACGCCTCGCTTGTTTTTCTCTCTCTCACTTTAACAGTAATGATTTTCTCGTTACGGGTATCGTTGTTGAGGAATCTGAGGAGCTGTGGCTGTGAAAAAGTGGCAGATAAAGCATTAGAAAAACAACAACTACAAGAACACGAAGAAGAAGAAAAACGGACCGAAACATAGAGAGGCACACGAGTGTGTTGTGTGCGTGGAAAAGAAAGAGTGCTTGTTTTGTTGATTGATGCGATCATCATCAAAACAAACGGCTCTTTCTGGCTTTTCTCTCTCTTTTTCTTTCACCTTCTTTTCCTATTCCCCTCTTTATTTGGTCTTTCTCGGGGGTGGTTGATTTTTGTTCTGGCTGAAGGGTTGTTCGTTTATCAAACTCCCCTCTCTCCCCCCTCTCTCCCTTGTTTTATTTGGGCTTCTTTTTGTATTGGTTCTTTTGCGTACGATATTGTGCATCATCATGGCTCAAAATAGGCCCTTTCAGATGGCCGTGGGTGGTGGCAATTCGAGGCAGTACAATGACACAACTTTTACCAAAATCTTTGTTGGTGGTTTGGCTTGGGAGACACAGAGAGATACCATGAGGCGTTATTTTGAACAGTTTGGAGAGATCCTGGAGGCTGCTGTTATCACAGATAAGAACACCGGGAGATCCAAGGGCTATGGCTTTGTAAGCCCGTTATTTGTTTTATATCCTTCTTCTACTTTTTTCCTTTGCAAGGGGCATATTTTTATTTTTTCCCTCCCACTACATGATTTGCTTATGATGTTAAAAAGAGGGTTTTCGTTCTTGTTTCTTACAGGTTACATTTAAGGATCCGGAGGCAGCCGTGAGAGCTTGTCAAAACCCATCGCCAGTTATTGATGGAAGGAGGGCGAACTGCAATCTTGCGTCACTTGGTGGACAAAAGAATCGCCCACCAACTCCTCAACATGGTTCATTTCTCTCTTCTCTGTCATCACTTTTCCATTTATTGTCAAGTACTTGGTAGAATACTTTGTTAATCTCAATAAATATCCACTTTTTATGCAAAAGTTAATAATCCCTTGAATATTCAACCAACATTGCGCCGTGAAACGACGCAAAAAAAAGAAGGGCAAATGCCCTTGTCATTCATTCCAAAAACATGTAGAGATTCCAATTTCTTAACCCAATTCATGCTGATGTTGTATGTCATTAATCACCGTGGCAAGCTAGCTATAAGAAGCTTGTAATTACTAGATTCGTCTGCTAGCAAAACTGAAATGTGGATATATATTCACTGAACAAGAGGATTAAATTTTTTACTTCAGAACAAAAATGAAATCGCAGGCACAGGACGGTTTAGACCAGTGCATGGATTAGTGGCTCCACCTTCTTTTCCTGGTTCCTCGGCTCCATATTTCCACCAACCCTCCGGTCAATACTCAATCCCTTATTCATCTTATGGGTAAGTAAAAAACAGTAACAGAGATAAATTACAAGGGGTTTTTTCATCAATTTCCCTCCCTCCCAATATGCTTCAATGTCTTGTTCGCTCTTATCACATGTACCCTCATCTTCTTCTGTCATCTCATAGGTACGCTGGATATTCACAGGATGCCATGTATCCGTTGGTCAGTATTGACATGATATACTTGCATAAATACTGAATGTTTTATGCTCTTCTATTTTTATCTGCCTCGTTTGACAGTTGTTTTATGGCATTGTTTGCAGAGCTATTACGGTGTTTACGGAGGTCAACAATTCTCACCTTACTATACTACTGGAGGGGCATCAGGAGCACCAGGGATGTTTCCACACAATTTCTACCCATTCTATACTCAATATGCACAGAGTAGCCAAGCACATGGTTTTGGAATTCAATATCCCCAGATGGTAGAGTACCCTTATTTACCTCAACAATATGGATCTACAGGAACCGTATCAGCTCCTTCGTCTACTGCAATGGTGACTACTACTGCAGGTGATCACTCTAATAATTTCCCTAACTTCATTCGAGCAGCAAATTTTTTCATTTTATGTTTTACTTAACGACGAAAGGAAATTGACAGGATAATTTGAATGTAATTTTGCAACAGGTGAAGCCACAATGACTATGACTATGACTACGACTACCACAGCAGCAGTGGCAACACCAACAGTAACTACAGGGGTGGTGGGAACAGAACCAGGTGCTGTGCAAGCCTCTGGAACAGCTACTGAGCAAAATTTACCGATCGAATAAGTTTGGAACACAATTCATTGTCTTTTCGCAAGTCTGACAACATCCACAAAATCGCGGACCAGGAAAAAATGATGGGAAAGAAAAAAGAACAAGGAAAGTATTCTTTCAAGTCACTGATTCAAAATGAGGATTATGCCTGATCATCAGCTAGCATAGCAACAGAAGAATGCAAGAATTCAGCATAAGATTGTTCATGTCATGGGAACAGGCATCTGAGATACAAAAGCTCACCCCACTAACTCTTCAATTATTCAAGCCCCAAACATTATCAACTTCATCGTTATACATGTTCGGTCTAGGACACTAGGGAAGCTCTAGTAGCTGTTAACATTGATCTCAGGAGGAGAAATCATATTCATTTTATGTATTAGCATAAGGTGGATCCAATATTGGCTTTGGATTCCACCTAAGATACTAATCAGCAGATTATTATGCCTTGGAAGCAGAGAGCATCCGATGGCATACCCTTGTTTATATTCTGCAGTAATCAGGGTTTAAAGATTGGTTTTATATCTTTGAACCCATCTTGGTCAACAAGAAAGTTGGGCTAAGAATAACTTGTACTTTTTTTGCTTGTTAATTTACTCATGATTGATTACTTTTTTTTTATAACAGGATCAGAACATTAGCTGGGGAAAAGAGGATTGTGTCTCCCTCTCTTTCCCCCCCCTTGTTTAATGACAATCATCTCTTTTACATTTAATCTTTCGCTTTCAGTTGGCATTTAATTTCTTGTTCAAATCCCTTCTTTTGCATGATCTCATCTTCTGGGATGTGTGTTTAGAATCCAAGGGGATTATCGCAAATGCGAGTCAAATCGACGCTGGTACTTTCGTGTTTCAAAGCTGGGCATGCGGGTCTGCGATGCATGCTTGTGACAGTTGGAATTCGGTCGCAAAGGACGTGGAGAAGTTTCTGCTAAACAATTGATGATGAGATGAATCTAAACTAAGATCATCGATATGGATAATCCATACATCAAATCACTTGCAAGTTATATGTTAACGGCTAATGAGGATAGGCTATAAAAACACGTGTCAGCATATGAAATGCTCTCGTGTTATTCGGCGGTGCTTGGAGGCCAAATAATGGCTTCTCAAGTTACGTTCAAATTATCTCGGCAACTTCATCCATCCTTAAATAGCACGTATATAACATACAGATTTCTGGTTTAGCAAATATTTAAAGCGACCCTTAAATTTATTTTTTCTTCAAACTTTCTCTGTTATTTCTATTAGTATTTATTTTATTTGAAATGATTTATAAAACCAAATATTTTTGAATTATATTCTCCTTTAATTTTCTTTCATATGTCAAATTTGACCCTACCTTTTTTATTGCTATTTGTTTTGTTTTGAATCATTTTCTTTATAGAATTTATTTTTCAATTTAATCCCTTGATATTTGATATGATTTTATTTTTATGTTAGTCTTGATCCTTATTCTTTTGATCTTTATTTTTTTTTAATTTGAGAAAAAACTTTATATTAAAATTATTGTATTTCTATTTTTTCATTTCATATTAGATTGGTTGAGAATTAGAAATGAGTTTCTTAGTTAATCACTTTGATTTTTTTCCCTTTCCTTTCTTTTATAACTTTGTAATTTTATTCCATATTTAATTCAACTTAAGGTTAATTAAGACTCAATTAAGCCCAACCAAAAGAAAAGGAAAGGAAAGAAAAAGAAAATCACAATTTGTCTAACATGGGTAGTTCATTATGGTTGTGTGGCTTGCGTCCATTATCTCAATCATAATTTTCACGTGTTAACCCAATATAATATTGACATGTTTTCATTGCTCTCGGTAATATTTTTTTTTCTATATTTAATCATTTGATACTTTGTTATTTTAAATTTAAGTTATGGCTAGGTAGAGATTAAGACAGAGGTGATGTTATTTGTTTTTTTAATCAAATCACCAATTTAACCAGTGATAAGTTAAAGCTCAATGGCTTAATAAGTCAAACAAGTCATACCAATTTTTTTTTTTATATTTATTAATGAACATGGTGATTTATTAATTTGATCTTATATATTATTCAAGTTTTTTATACTCCTTCTACTCACATTCATGAAATCACTATAGACACACCCATAAAATATTGAAATAATATTTTTATTATTATTTTCAATTATATCTTTCAGCAACATAGTTTTTTCTCTCAAATTTATTATCTAATATTGAGTTGTGTTTACTTTATATATATTTGCTTTATGTTGGGTCATTTATCAATCTCATGGATTTTTTTTTTATTGATTTCAAACTTCATCATTACATTAGTTGCTCTTTTAAAAAATTTTCCTTTAAAGTTAAATTGGTTGGCAGTTGGGCATTGTAATTTTTTCTATAAAATTATTTTGATTATAAAATTCAAGTAACAGGTTTAACATGTTGACTTAAGTTGATTATGTTCTTTTTTTTTCCTTTTATAGTTGAGTATTTTTTTTAATTGGGCTTCGTAACTTTTTCTCTATTTGCTTTTAAAATCATCATCCTGATCTCATGATCCAAGTTATGAGTTTAAAAATTGATTTAGTTTGACTTAATTTTTTTTTATTTTTTAATTGAATGCTTTTTTTTTCCTGAGTTTACCCTCAAATAACTTAATATTCTTCTTCTTCTTCTTCTTCTTCTTTTTATTTTTTATTTTATTTTCACCTTTCATTATTATATTATTTGGGGATTGAGTTTAGTATTGTTTTGTTATTTGATTTGTTTTTTATGGAGTCATTGACAGATTATGAATTTGTTTTTGTTTTTTTATTTCAACCTTTAATATTGGATTTGTTGGTAATGGAGCTTTATATTTATTTTTTAAATTATTTCAATATCATGACTTAGATCATGATTTTAACAAATAATCCCGAGTTGAGTTGGGTTGTTTTTTGTTCTTTTTTTTATTGATTTTTTTTAATTTCATACTTCAACATTGAGTTGGTTAGAAATCAAGTTTCTTATTTTTTTTCTATTTATTTTTAATGGGGTTATCATGATCTTGACCTAAATTTTGAGTTTGACAAATTAACCTGAGTTGACTCGAATAGTTTTTTTGTTTTGTTATAATTTAATATTTTTGTTTCAATTTTATATTTCAAAATTGAATTGATTAAAAATTAATTTTAAAAATTAATTTTAATATATTTTTTATAATATTATCATGATCTCATCATCCAAGTCATAGATTTAAAAAATTAATTTATTGTCACAATCTCAATATATATATATATATATATCACCATATCGATATTTAAAAATTATACCATCTAATATATATCATGTTTTAAGTTTATAATTGTTTTTTATTAAAAAAGGATGATTGTTTTTATATTAAAAAAATTAATCCCACCTTGTTGCTCAGCTCGAAGCCAATGATCAGTGTTATAGCTAAATGCTGTCAAAGTACAAGTTCGTAATATAACAAAACATCTCAACTTCTCCATGTTAGGAGCCTCCCTGCAAAATTTGAGTAGATGTTTAACCCAAAATATGAGAAGAAATGTTTATTTAAAAAGCATGGTTGAAATTATTTTTCATTCAAAAATATATTAAAATTATATTTAAAAAAAAATCATTTTGATATCATCATATCAAAATAATTTAAAAACATCAAATTTTTTAATTTAAAATAAAAATAAAAATAAAAATTTTCAAATTTTTTCATAAACAATTTCCAATTCAATCTATCCCAATTCAATCTATCGGGTCAGTTCCCTCCCTTTTCCCACCATTCCAGTTACTTGACAAACTACAAATTCAAATGCCATCCTCTACTTGAAATCTACATTGGTTTTTTCATCTCAATTAGCCCCCGAATTGCCATTTCTATACACAGCTGATAGCTTCAATAAAAGCTGCCAGACACTTAAAATTTGGCATTTGCGTATAAATACACGAACGAGTAACCAGGCTTCTTGAAATACAATAATTCGTGTCTAAGCTCAAACAATATCCTTCCTAACACAATATGCAATTTGAAGAAGTAAACATTATTTTTCTAGAAAAGAAATGATCCAGAAATTATCATACAACATGACATATGGTAGCGCCAGAGCAAAATCTATAACCAGAACAACTAAACCCTCTGCAAATCAAGAGGGGGTGGGGTGGCTACAATATGCCACTCTTCCAATGCCTTCCTAGTATGGCAAAAAGTCATCCCCTTCAGGCCTCTTTACAAGGATTTGGTTGTACTCAGGCCTGGAGGTGAGATTCTTGAAGAAGAAAAAAGCGATGAGAAAGAACAGAATGAAGAAGATCTCAAATTCTGCAAAGCGTACAAAGTCAAAGACATTATTCATCACTCGAGTCAGTGCTGACTCATTCCTTTTGCTCCCACTTGTTTTAACTTGCCTGATATCATTCCTGGCCATCTCTCTATCTTACTCCTGAACTGCAGCTCTTTTAACCAATTATTATCTGTCTTGTCATCAACAAAGCAGATGTCAGGACAAAGAGCTGATCCATAGAAGAAGCAGTATAAGCTTAGAAAATGAAGATTATCTAGTTCATTCAATCTAAATGGGGCTCCCATCTGATTCAAATAGATGAACAAACTATAACAAAAAAGGATAGGGCCTGCAATGGCTATAAAGCAGGAAGTAACAGGCGCTTGCAGGCTAGCATTGGACAGTCTGTTCAATTTGAGGTTGCATCAAACTCTTACTAGTTTGAAAAATTAAAGATCTACTTAGTTAATCCAAAACAGCAACACCATGTCATGCTAAAAGAAAGTTCAGTAAAAATAAGTATATCAAGCATACTAGAGTATCTAGACAAGAAGCTAGTATGATGGATCTCTCAAACTCCTTGACCTTTGAGCTTCATTGAGTTTTTTGGGTATACGATGAAGCAACTACATACAAGACCACAACAATCAAAAACCTACCCAGCAGAAACCTAATCTGAACGAATATTTTCATTTAAGCAAAAATATCCATAAAAAAATTTATCCGAAAGAACCCTGACATGCCAACTGTTACATGACAAGCAAATTATGCAATAAAATATGTATAACAAATATACTTGTTCAACACCTACGAAACAAGAAAAACTGCTCTGCAAATCTAAGCACATAAAGACGTGCTCTTCAAACAAAACTCCTATAGAGCAAATCTACCCCCGAAACAACTGCAAACTACCACCATACAGACACTTACATCCTCCAGTGGAAAAATGCATCAAAAGATTATGCCAGCAAACCTCCACAATACCTTGCCTATCATTTTCCTCCAAGCAGTAACATCCCATACCCGTGGTTTTTTTTTTATTACGACCATTTTATCCTGAATTTAGAGGTCGAATTACTCTAAATTCTAACAACGGCAGTTCATTCATTTTCAATTGAAAATCAACACCAAGCAATCAGCGCCCTCGAAAAAGAAGAAAAAATATCGAAAGTCATCGATTTTCTATTAAATTAGGGAGTTTATACTTTCAAAATTGCAGGTTTCATATAGAATCTTCAAATTAAAATAAAAGATAATACGATTAGAATTAAGCTCATAATCAGACAGATACACGCGCATAGGAAAATATTGATGAGATCTACCTACCAACCTACATATATATAGAGAGCGAGCGAGAGAGAGAGAGAGAGAGAGAGAGAACCTGCTGTCCAATCGCTAGAGGCAGCAATGGAGAAATCGAAGCTAGCGAGCGATTAAAGTTTCCTCCTTTCCTTCATCTGGATTTATACCCAGGGACGACTCTCCTTTTTCTTTTTCTTTTTTATAATATATCATTTCACGTTGGTTTTTCCTTTGACCGCTTCATATTGACTGGATTGACCGTCAAAAACGACGCCTTTCCCTTGTAACAGGTCTAATCTTTCTAGACGGCAGCGTAGCGGTAACATGAAAATGCAATACAGGGTCTTCGCTGCCTGCTATTTTTTATTTGGCCCAGTTGAAGTGGACTTCAATTGTGTTTTACTTCCTAATCAAACAGATTACGCATTGTTTTTTTTCCCTTTTTGGATTCTCGGTTAAATTGTATTTTTAAGGTATTCTTATTAAAAAAATATATTAATTTTTTTTTATTTCTAATATATCAGTATATTAATTTAATATTATTTTCAAGTTAAATAAATTTTTTTAAAATGATTTTAGACGCAAGTTCATCGCTTTCAGCGCATTTAATTTTATAGCCGCCTTGTTAGCTTTTGCTTAGCGTTAAATTGATTTGAAGGTCTCGTTGAAATTTTAGGTCAAATGATGAACACTAAGTGCATTTCTTTTTTCTTGCTCCCCCTGTTCTGATAATTTAACATAGTAGTTTATTTCTTCGAAATGCCACCATTATAGACTCTGGCTAAATGTTAATTCTTCTGCAGATACAGACTAATTTTTTGGTGTCAGATGCCCAGGACTTCTAGCACCAACACAGCTTGATCTCTCAGATTTTGAGGAGCAAGAAAAATCCATTAACAGCTCTGCATATTTTCAAGTAAGTGAAAGACAAATGCCCCGGCCATAATCATAATGGTCCTGTTTATGCCACCATGATCGCTGGTAAGCAATTCAAATAAAAGAAAAATACAAACATAAGAACTGTTTGGAAACATGAGGGTTGGTATTGAATATTTAAAATAGAAGGGTCGAACTGTAACATCTTGAATATATGGGATTAAAAATATAGTTTATCTTCAGACGGGTATTACATAATGGGCCTAGCCTTTATAACATCGAGCCTCGTTAGACACTCAAGCCCGCCTCAGACTGCTTTTTAACACTCCTCTCGCTCGGATTCACAAAACCTAGATACTATTCTGTGCAGCAGCAGCAGCAGCAGCTCAGGCAAAGGTTAGGGCACGCACAGAAGCAACCATTTACAGCTCTTATTTCCACAAGGTAAAGTATTTTTGTCCCTCTACGCTCTTTATTCATAGATAGATGGATAGATGTGATCGTTCTACTTTTTTGTGTTTCAATTGATAATTGTTGAAACTTTCTGTTGATTTCTTATATTTCCTTGATGATTTTCATGGTTAAAGAACGATGTCCGTTAGCGAGCTTGGTTGCACATACGCTGCTCTTATTCTCTACGATGATAACATCTCCATCACTGTATCCTTCAAAGCCTAGATAAATAATTCTGTTGCTATTCGGTTTCTTCAAATGAGTTTTTAGAGTTTGTGATTTTGTTTGCAAAGCGGATTTCTTGGATTCCTTAACTATTGCTAATAGGCAGAAAAGATTGCAACATTGCTGAAAGCAGCCAATTTGCAAATTGAATCTTACTGGCCAGGCTTATTTGCTAAGCTTGCTGAGAAGCGCAACATTGAGGATCTCATCATGAATGTGGGTTCTGGTGGTGGTGGGGCTGTTGCTGTTGCTGCCCCAGCTGGTGGTGCACCTGCTGCTGCTGCTGCTCCTGCTGCAGAGGAGAAGAAGGTAAGAAGAAAGGAACAAGTCGTATTTGTTGAATTGGGTGGTGGTTGTTTGAAGTGCTTGATATTTCTAACTGTTGTGTGATTCGTTTTATGAATTTTACAGGAACCAGTTAAGGAGGAAAGTGAGGATGAAGACATGGGATTCGGCTTATTTGATTAGGAGCTCCTTCCAGAATGCACAAGTCCTCTGCTGCTTTTAGCGGCTTAAAGAGCAGTTAACTTTTTGCACCATTTTGCCTGTTTTTTTTGTCATTACAAATATTTTATTGGTGAATGTAAGACATGTTAGAGAATCCTGGATTTTTAGCCTCATGTCCTGATGGTGCTTCTAGATATAATAGAAGATTTTTAGGTGAGTTTTGATTCTTATGATTCTAGTTATGATCTGACGGGTCACTGTTGATGGTGAGTTTATGTATTTGCTATCCTCTTGCATGTTTAGATAGATTAGTTTAATTTGTATTTCCCTTTGAATGCTTCAGCTGTTATGGTGTTGTCAAGATCTTTTTGTCAATCATAAAAATGGTTTTGTTTTGAAGTTCTTTTCCCGACAGACAGGTTCTGTAATCATGAATTCTTCAGCTGTTTGGGTTTTTTTATCCATTACAAATCATTCACCTTATTGTTTGTCCACGCAATGATATTAGATATTTCTGTCATGTACGGGGCATCTTTGTATATCATGCAGCAGCTATCGACCCTTGCTGATACTAGTTATTAATGAGTGTTTATGATTTGGATTGTTCTATTTGCATATTTTTCTTTGAAATATTTTACAGTTCAAGAACTAGAATGCTTGTCTTGCGCTATTTGCTTACCTGGGCAAGTCCGGAGACCATTGTTGATGCCGGATACTCTTCTGCGGGGTCTATGCATGCTTTCTGGCCGTTGTGGTAAATCGTGTATGCTACCTGTATCAGTATATCAAGATAAATAAATAAAAATATACAAATTAATCTTAAACAAAAATAAATAAATTGTGTTTCTATTTGTGGTGTGTTTTGGAAAAAAAATATTAAATTGATTTTTTTTAAGTGTATTATACAGTTTTGATGTTTCAATATTAATTATATATTTATTGAATTGTTGTTTTTTAAGTGTATCATATGGTTTTGATGCTTCAATATTAAAAATTATATATATATATAAATTATTTTTTATTTTTCAATATTTTATTTCTTAGAAATTTTAGCATCACCTTTTTTCTTTTCATTTTTATATGGAATAATTGTTTTCTTATATGATCCATGAGGAATTGGTATTCGGAATTGTTCTCCTAAATTTTTTCCCATGAGATTATACGAGTCAAGTGTCGATAGCTACAAAGTTCACATTAACTTGATTTAATTGAGGTTTTTTAATTGTCGAGTTGTTTTATAATCTTGATGGCTTGTATAAGTTATTTTAAACTTAATTTCATTGTTTTTCTTGTCTATCTATTTTTTTAATAATATTATTTAAATTATGAATGGAAGCAATTCCCGAATCTTAGAAAATATTCTTTTGCCGGCTCATCGCGGAGCTTAGCCGACAAATCTAGTATTATCTATGACGTACAAGCATGTTACCTCCAAGATACCTGTCCTCAACGGGTTCAGATGGATGGCAAAGAGAGGCTTTACACAGTTCGGAGGGCTTAGATTTAGATTTGATTTCACCATTGGTTTCTTGAAGAGACAACAAGCTCTGTTTCCGACATCAGTGCGATGAAGATTTTTTCAAATATATTTGGTTGTGGAGGTTTTATTTTAAAAAATATATTAAGTTTTGATCTCGATGTAAACGTGGTGAATATTTTTTAAATCACACCACGTACTACTCGTCATTTGCTCTGTAATCTTGGAAAAAAATACGTCTGCATTGTTTAAAAGTTCAACTAAATTATTTGTTATTAAATAAAAAAAATGTTTTTAAATATATACGCGTGTTAGCCAAGTGACATTCAATTCATTATAAATTATATAGGTATTTTGTACCTATTTTGTATTGCAGACCCGGTTAATATTCTTTAATGTAAAAGTACAATATTTTGGTAATGTTATTGTTTCTAAACAAATAATCTAAGATCTAGGTTATCGAATTGCTTAGATTCAATAAATTCAGTTAATTTAATAATACAATTAAAAAGATGTCATTAATAAATAAAATGAGTTTTTTTATTAATAATTACTTATAAATAAAAGTGGAGAAGAAAAAAAAAAAGCTCATTAGAGGTTTGCCATTGCTTTGCCCTAGACGTTTATGATGCTGCCATGAAAGGTTGCATGATCATATCAAAAGAGAATCAGAGCAACAACTTGAAAAATAAATTAAAATAAATAGCACGAAGTGAGAATCTATTACTCATGTTTAGCCAAACAAATTAATTCAATAACTCAATCTCTTTTAAAAAATATAAATTCAATAACGAATGACAGAAAACCCCCCGAAATAACCCATGTTAATTTTAAAATTAATAAAAAATCCTATAAAAAATAAAAAACCTTTTCGTGTATTATCTGAATAGCGTGATCGTAAACTATATGATAAGATATTATACAATACATGTAATGAATGTGTTAAATTGCTAAATTACTTTTCATTTAACTTGATTATAAAGAAAGTCAGGATAAAAATATAAAAACACCCTTTGATCTCATCATTTTTTATTTTTTTATTTTAAAAGTAATCTAATTACCTGAATGCCGAAAATATAGAATTTTTCTTAATGTTATTGTATTTTTTTATCTTTAAAAATAATAAAATCATTTCACCATATTTTAGAAATAATTTATCCTTTATAAATCTATCAAATAATAATAAACTCTCTTTAGCTATCTCATTAATATTATTTTTGAAGAATAATATGATCATGAGAATGTTGCCTTATTTTTTTCATTATTATTATTATTATTAAAAGCCTCTAATTAAAAAAATATATTTAAGCGAGGGGTCGTCATTTGATTCGCCGAGTTGTCGGCTCACGTGCAGTGATATCGGTGGCAAAGAAAAGTAGAGAACTTGGGGAGACGATCGGAGCAATTCTATAGCTCGGCCTCAGGGGAAGAAGCAAGAAATTTCTCTACCTCAATGACAAAGCAGCCTTTTCTTCTGCAGTCGCATACATAAATGAGCATACACCATCCCACTGGATAGAAAATAGAAAAATAAACATGACTAAGAAACTAACGAGTACCAAACTCCCTATGGAACTCGACCTTGACTCCTTCCTTAATTCTCATTCCACCTCCGATTCTGACACCGATAACGCCTCCGTCCCTCACCGTACTCTTGACGAAATTCTCAACGACTCCGATTCCTCTTCCCCTCCTTCATCCCCACCCTCCATCAAACAATCAGATCTCTCTCCCCCCCACCTCCACCACGCTGTCTCACTCGACTCCTCCACACAATCACAAATTGTCCAGGATCAATTAAAACCATCTCCACTCACTCGAATTTCCAATTCACCGTGGCGCTTTCCTCCTCCGTCTTCGAGACAGTTGCCATCGCTTTTCGGTGGAGTGAGATCGAATGCGAAGCCAGGGGCAGCCCTTGCAGCGGCAGCTGCTGCCTCTCGTTCTGTTCCGACACCGCACGCCGCCGCGATCAAGTCCAGGAGATTGAGCAGCGGGAGTGGAACCTTCCAGACGATTCTCGATATAGCAGAATCAGGTTCCATTGGTGGTGGTGATCATGAAATTGTATCAAATTCATCGACCGGAGACTCAATTGAAAGAATCCAGTCCCATTCAGAAGAGAGGATGGGTGAATTGTTTCAATCTGCTACAATAGAGAATGCGATTCCGAATACAGAAGACGATTTGAAGATTTCACGTGAAAGTGAAGGAGAGCCTGTTTTTCAAATCGAGGGGGAAGTACGGCCTAGTGATGATAGTGGTCAAGATATGTTGCATAATACTGGTTCAACCTCGAACTCTGATGCTAACTTAAATTTGGATGATGAAAATGCAGCTTCTGTTTCTAAAGATAAATTTTTTGAAGTGAGTGATTCTAGCGAAGTAGATATTATTAACTTGAATAAGGTTGATTCCTTTCAAGACGAGGCGGTGAAAGGAGAGGGGAATAATTTGGAAGGAAATATGGATGAGGTTAAAGATGATGGGGTAGGTGGTGATGGTGATGATGTAAGTTCAATAAGTGATATTTCGGAGCTTGTAGAGGAGAGAATCGAGCAATTGGAGAGTGAGATGATTAGTAAAAGGGCCGAGAAGAAACGCAAGTCTAGTTTGAAGCCGCTTGAATTGGCAGAAGAACTCGAGAAAAAAATGGCCTATACTGGATTGCACTGGGAGGAGGGTGCAGCTGCTCAGCCTATGAGACTCGAGGGTGTTCGGAGGGGGTCAACTACTTTAGGATATTTTGATGCTGATTCTCATAATGTTATTACGCAAACTGTTGGTTCTCAAGCATTTAGGAGAGATCATGGTTCGCCTCAAGTTTTGGCAGTTCATCTTAACTACATTGCAGTGGGAATGTCAAAAGGTGTCATTGTTGTTGTCCCTAGTAGATACTCTTCTCATAATGATGATAACATGGATGCAAAGGTTACTTCCGTTCACTCATATTGCTTTTAGTTTATGTTGTATATGGCTTTTGGTTTGCTTCTTTTTAATTAGTATATGTCCTTTGCCTTTTGTTTTCTTGCTTTTATTGAAGGATGGATAGGTTTGAAAAATATGCTGATGCTACAATTTATGTGCTTCTGAGATGAGACCTATTTTGTTCATAGATGCAATTTGGAATAAGGAAACCATGGATCCAGCAGTAATTTGAAGGACTTTCATAAATATACTTGCATGAGAGATTATGATCTCATGCAAGTATATTTACGAAAGTCCTTCAAATGACTGCTGGATCCAGGGTTTCCTTCTTCTTTGAAGTTGTACTTAGGCATGGGCATAATTTATATGCATGCATAAAATCTTTGATTTCTTTTCTCAATGGACTCTTCTGACTCCTGCTTACTTGGAAATTCATTGCTGTGAAGCAAACATCTAATGCTAACTGAATATCCAGTTTTCAAGGAAAATTACAGGTGCAAAATATTGAACAGTCATTGTTTATCTTTTGCGAGTTGGGTTCTTGTTTATCCTTATAGGTAGTCAGCATCACCCACTGAACCATCCTACTCTTTTTCCAGATGCTAATGCTTGGTTTGCAAGGCGATCGATCTCATGCCCCAGTGACTTCCATGGGCTTTAATCAGCAAGGAGACATGCTCTTGGCTGGTTATGGAGATGGTCACATTACTGTTTGGGATGTCCAGAGGGCATCAGCAGCAAAAGTCATTACTGGGGAGCATACCGCACCAGTTGTGCATACATTCTTCTTGGGCCAGGATTCTCAAGTTACTCGTCAGTTTAAAGCAGTTACTGGTGACAGCAAGGGTCTGGTTCTGCTACATGCTTTCTCAGTGGTTCCCTTGCTTAACAGGTTCTCGTTCAAAACACAGGTAAGGACACCATTCTAGGCTAATGGTGCATGCCCATGCCTTTCAGTAAAATGTGTTAATCTGAGTCAGCATATGTTAGGTATGTGTTGTACTTGCCAAATTAATGACTTAATGTTAATTGATTGTTAATAGTGTCTTCTTGATGGACAAAGAACGGGCACTGTGTTATCAGCCTCACCCCTTCTTTTTGACGAATCTTGTGGAGGTGCTTTGCCAGCTACACAGGGAAATTCATCAGCATCATCCACCAGCATTAGTAGCATGATGGGTGGTGTAGTTGGGGGAGATGCAGGCTGGAAACTATTCAATGAAGGCACTTCTTTGGTTGAAGAAGGCGTGGTCATATTTGTCACTCATCAAACTGCTTTGGTGGTATGAAGCCCTTGGATAATTCTGCAAATTCCATGCACCTTTTGTTTTGTAAATTAATGTTTGCTTATTTATGGACTATTATTCTTCACGTTGTGTTGAAACCATGCCTTTTTTTACAGGTTAGGCTTAGTCCCAGTTTACAAGTATACGCACAACTTTCTAGGCCAGATGGAGTTCGAGAGGGTTCCATGCCTTACACTGCATGGAAATGTACCACACAATCACAAAGTTCATCACCTGGTATGGCCTGGCAGAGTTTCTTAAATTTTCTAGTGGACAGTATTCTAAAAAGAATTTGTTGCAGACAATGCTCCAGAATATGTGGCAGAGAGAGTCTCATTGCTTGCAATAGCGTGGGATCGAAAAGTGCAAGTGGCAAAGTTGGTCAAATCCGAGTTAAAAGTTTATGGAAAATGGTCCCTTGACAGTGCAGCCATAGGTGTGGCTTGGTTGGATGATCATGTATGTGTTTTTTTTGGCAAATCTATTTGTTTCTAATTCGTTCACTGTTTATTGTCTTAGCACTCTCCGCTACACTTGTGCATGCTCCATGGTTTATTTTTATCTTTAAAACTTAAGTCAATGAGGATTTTTCCCCTCCCAGATGCTGGTGGTTCTCACGTTAACAGGACAACTATATTTGTTCGCAAAGGATGGCACTGTTATTCACCAAACTAGTTTTGCTGTTGATGGTTCTGGGGGAGATGATCTAGCTGCATATCATACACACTTGATCAATATCTATGGGAACCCTGAGAAAGCTTATCACAATTGTATAGGTGTAAGGGGAGCTTCTGTATACATACTTGGACCAACACATCTTATTGTTTCCCGCCTTCTCCCATGGAAAGAGCGTATTCAGGTTCTGCGAAGAGCAGGTGACTGGATGGGTGCCTTGAACATGGCAATGACACTTTATGATGGCCAAGCTCACGGTGTTGTCGACCTTCCTAAATCGGTAGATGCTGTAAAGGAAGCTATAATGCCATATCTGGTAGAGTTGCTTATGTCTTATGTAGATGAAGTATTTTCTTATATCTCAGTGGCCTTTTGCAATCAAATTGGAAAAGTGGAACAAGATGACTCAATGACTGGAAGCAACCCGGTGCACTCTGAAATAAAAGAACAGTTCACACGTGTTGGTGGTGTCGCTGTTGAATTCTGTGTCCATATACAGCGGACTGACATCCTTTTTGATGAAATTTTCTCCAAATTTGTTTCTGTTAAACATAGAGGTACTCCAGATTACATAAAATTCTGTGCTTATTTGGTTAATTCTAGACTGAGAACTTTGACTACCTCACCATGTAGCAATTTTGAATTCACCAATCTGATGCTAGTTGCATTACATCACTCTTTCACTTCTTGATGCTTGAGCTTCATAGATTCCACATTGACAATAGATAGGAGAAGACATTAAACTATGGATGTAGCCTCTTCCTTATTGCTCATTTTGTGCTTGCCTAAGTTTTCTTGTTAAGTGTGTGCAATTTTCTACAGTTAATACTATGAAGTGAATGCCTTTTTCTATAAATTAATGCTGCAAAGTACATGTACTTTTCTATTTATTTCGATGCTACATACAATGATTATCCTGTTGAGTGGAAGGCTCAGTTTTGAATCTTTATTTTTCTGTATTTTAGATACATTTTTGGAGCTTTTGGAGCCATATATATTGAGGGATATGCTGGGATCTCTACCCCCTGAGGTATTGCTTGATGTTTATTGTTTAGTTTACCCCTTTTGATTTTTACAATCTGGTTGCTAACTTTTTCACTGTAATATGTCTTCTCTTTCATCCTCCTATTCTTACACCTTTAAAGATTATGCAAGCCCTAGTAGAGCATTACAGTAGCAAAGGGTGGTTGCAGCGAGTTGAGCAATGTGTCCTTCACATGGACATTTCCTCCTTGGATTTTAATCAGGTTTTTCATAATTGTTCCCTTGTTCAACCTATAAGTTTGTTATGATTTTTTTTCACCATGAATGGTGAATAATCATCATACATTGTCTTTTAGGTTGTCAGGCTATGTCGGGAGCATGGGTTATATGGTGCCTTGGTGTATCTTTTCAATAAAGGACTGGATGATTTCAAGACACCTTTAGAGGAGCTATTGGTTGTTTCAAGAACTAGTCAACGAGAGGCTTCTGCTGCCCTTGGGTGCATGACCTTAACCCATAACAGATTCAATAAATTAAAACTTAAATGATTTCGAGTAATTGTCATCCTGCATTAAATATCATCCATAAGCTTTACAACAAGGCAGGGATTTTGACATGTTAGGTTTTGACTGGGGAAATTCTTTTACATGAATTCAATTTTCCTATGTGAATTTAATTTTGAGAATCACACTACATAAAACTATCCAAGAAAACAAATCACATCAATTCACCTCTCTCATCACTTAGATCAAAAAATATATTGTAAGTGGATTCGTTGACCATGGCCTCTCTATTCTGTATGGTTACCCGTTACTGCTGATCTCAATTGCAGGTACAGGATGCTTGTTTATCTGAAGTACTGCTTTTTAGGTCTCGCCTTTCCACCAGGTATTATTCAAGTTATCATAGACCTTGATTTGATTCAACCATTGCAAAATCCTCTCCTTTTCAATTCTTGTCATGAGATAGATTGTCATATAAAACTTTCAAATCAACTTCTAAGTTGGGTATTTGATGTTCTGAGAATTGACTATCAAGGAGCACTAGATTATTATCAAGACTTTTGTGTGTGTTTTGAAAACAATTCATGCGAGCTTGGAGTCATGGACTCTCTGAAGACAGCATGCATTCACATGTTAGAATGGTGTCAAGTGCTGGATAGCTTTTGCTTTTCTTAATTTAATATGAAACTTCTAATTTTATATATCTGTTTATTAAGACAAGTAACAGGCTCTTGTTGACAAAATCATTCTACTTTGTTTTTTGTTTGGTAAAACAATATTATCTTTCATGATGTTATAATTTATACTATAGATAGCATCATGTTTGACAAGCTCTTTATTACAATCCTTTTCCTATTTATTGGCCCAGCTTTTATCCAATCTAGTTTTTATAAGTATATATTGATCATGGTATTGGCTATTATGTTACTTGATACCCAAGTCAATTTTTTTTCGTTAGTGTACTCTGATAAGTGTATACTTTCTAAATAATTTGTCATTACAAGATATTTCTTTTCAACATTTTATCCTCGACCTAACAGGTTGATTAAACTTAAGTTTCTCCATGTATGAGGAGCTTTGGACGTTCACTCTCAAAATTAATATCACTGTTGTTTAAACCAATGATGAACTGCTTGAATTTTGGAATAAATGATCACAAGTGGCATACGGATAAAGTACGTGTCCAATGTGAAATTTGGTTTTCATGAATGATTAAGAAACCTTGAGGCATTGTGTTTGCAGGACATGGGGCTCTTCCTGCCACACGCTTGTCATCTCTTAGGACTGAACTTGTGCAGTTTTTGCTAGAGAGTTCTGATGCCTCTAATCCACAGGCAGTGTTAAGAGGAACATACCTGAACCTGTATCATCTCTTACAGTTAGACACTGAAGCAACTTTAGATGTTTTGAGGTGTGCTTTCATAGACAGTGAAAATTTGAAACCTGAGTTCTCTATGCAAGATGGTGCCGAGACAAGTATGGAGGCTAAGCAAGAAAACAATATGATGGCTGAAAGTCAGAATTTTTGGATTCAGAATATTATAAATGCTCTTGTCCAAATTTCCGAAAAGCATATATCCCAAGCAGATGAATCTGCTGTTGATACTCGCATTGTGGATGCATGGCCCTCAAAGAAAGACTTAGGAAATCTGTTTGAATTCATTGCATACCATGTTGCGATTAGGAAAGCTCATGTTTCAAAACTTGTGCTGAGTCAAATTTTAGAGTACTTGACATCAGAGAGTACTGTCCCACCAAGTGTTCCTGCACACATCATTGAAACTTCGAAGGAGAGAGAGAAACAGGTGCTTGCACTTCTGGAAGTGGTGCCTGATACTGATTGGAATGACTCTTATGTGTTACAGCTATGTGAGAAAGCACAATTTCACCAGGTATCCATGCCATGATCACTTTTGTGCTATTGTTTCAGAGAGTTTATCTCATACCAAGTTCTCTTTTTGGTAGCCTCATGCCATTGGCTCTAATCTTGGTTTCAGGTTTGTGGCTTAATTCATACCATCAGACATCAGTATCTTGCTGCCTTGGATAGCTATATGAAAGACGTAGACGAACCCATTCATACTTTTGCCTACATTAACAATATGTTAGAAAAGCTGAGTGACAATGATAGTGGTGCTTTTCGATCAGCTGTGATATCTAGGATTCCCGAGTTGCTTGTCTTAAGCAGGTAATTTATTTTTTTCCAAGAAGATATGTCAGTTTTTACTCTCTTATTAAATATCCTGTCAGATTTCTCTTTTTTGGGAATTTTCTTCTCTAATTGATCCTGTGATTTTTTTTTTCCAGAGAGGGAACATTCCTCATGGTCATTGACCATTTTGGTGCTGAAAGCCCCCATATCCTCTCTGAATTACGCTCTCATCCACGAAGTCTTTTTCTGTATTTAAAGACTGTCATTGAGGTTCATTTGTCTGGAACCTTAGATTTTTCTAATTTAAAAAAAGCTAATGATATAGATGTTGCTGATGCAAGAAGGGTGAAAGACCAGACAAAAGGACCCACAGCTTATCTGGAAAGGATCTCTGATTTTCCCAAGTTCATGCGGAATAATCCTGTTCATGTGAATGATGATATGATTGAGCTTTATTTTGAGGTCAGCGCATCTAATGTTAGCCTAAAAGCAACTGATTGGATTTGAATGACATTGCAACACCACTCCCTCTGAAACAGAAAAAAAATTTCATGCTTTTTTCTAAGGTTTCTGGGTTCAGTCTGATCACATGGTCTCTGTAACTCTTAATTTGTCTCTTCAAAGTTGCTCTCAAGGTGCGCCTGAAAGGAAATGAATAAGCTTAAGTGTTCAGTCAAATAAATGTTGTATTGGTTTGGGTCGTGATTTGTCTGTCCTTGTGGGATATAATCATCTATGTTTAATTTTATGCAATTCTTGCTTGACTAATTGCATTGTTTTTATCAGAATTATGTTTGCTTTGATAACCATTAATTTCCTGCACTTCTAATTGCTGCCTTTTTACTTCAAGATTTTCAAGAATGGTGTTATCAATTTTTGGGTTAGATTGTAAGTATTTTGCATGTTGTTCTCGCAGCTATTATGTCAGTTTGAGCGCAATTCAGTTCTCAGGTTCTTAGGGACTTTTGATAGCTATCGGGTGGAACACTGTTTACGCATGTGCCAGGAACATGGGATAATAGATGCTGCTGCCTTTCTATTGGAAAGGGTTGGTGATGCCGGAAGTGCTCTTCTGCTCACACTTTCTGGTCTCAACGATAAATTTTCAGAGCTAGAGTCAGCTGTGGGAAGTGTTTCTGCCAGTAGTGATCATTACAGCACTGTTTTAAAAATGAAAGAGGTTCACATATTTTTACAGTTCTATGATATGGTTTTTTTTTTTACCTGATAAGAAAGCATGCTTTAATGGATATTTAATGCAATCTTTAATATTTATCTTACAGGTGGACAACATATATATTATATTACATGCCTGTATTGGATTATGCCAGCGGAACACCCCTCGTTTACAACCTGAGGAATCTGAGATGCTCTGGTTCAGATTACTTGACTCGTAAGCTCAATACATATTATTAATTTGATTACATGCATTGTGTGACAGTAAACGCTTGTGACTCCTCATACAAGATTTTTCATATTGCTTGTACCTTGTTTTCTTCTCTCTTCAGTAAACCTATTAAAAAATCCAAATCTTTGGTCACCATGCAGAACACTAACAGGCTGTCTATGATGTAATAAAAAGCTTGATGATAATTGACTCACCTTTTTTCTTATTTTTCTTCTACTCACTGAGTGAAAGTCCGCATCTTTTGTTACCGTTCAGAATATTAACTAGTTGTGTATAACATAGGACAGAACACTTGTGAGTATTATAGCCAAGCTGCCAGGATGCGTGTGCTACGTTTTGCCTGTGCATAGTTTTGAAAGAGCAAGCTAAGAATGTTCCTGTCTGCATTTTACATTTTCTTACATTAACAAAAACTGTTCTAATATTGGTAAAAACACACCTGGGCATGCTTACACATTGCAACCAGCTTTCTTAAGGGCAAAAACACCTTTTCATATAGAATAATATTTTTTTATTTGATTTTGCAACTTAAACACATTAAGCATGTTTTCTCTCTCACAAATCTCTAAGAATGACAATGTGTACCTTTTCATCTTCTATTAATTTTGTATGATTTGAGAATGTGTGAGGTCAACATCTGGTTAATAGAACTGACATAATTAGTAGTGATATATTCATTCTGTATTGGAAGTTGTCACCTGAAACAAGTCATTAGCTGAGCAATTGTACAAAGCACTCTTTTTTAATTAATTGGTCAAGTCAATCACTGTTTTGTTTGAATTTCAATTTCTCATTTGCATCTTATGAATTTTCTTTTGGGAATTTCGATATGTGCATTAACAGAACATGCATCTCCCTTTAGATCTTGTATTATTCATGCTTCTGGCTTTGCTCCACCAGTCCTTTATGCTTGCTGTTTTATCTTTTTCACATTTGCCAAGAATGATATTGTTGTGGGAGGGAACAGTGCATGCATTTTTCATTTCCTAATTTTCCATATATATAAAATATATGCCCTTTTTTGTTTGATCGGTATTGTGAGGAAATATCAATATTTAGGTTTTCAAACTAACCAACCCTGATACAAAATGCAGGTTTTGTGTGCCCTTGATGGATTCTTATTCTGATAGAGGGGCATCAAAAGCAAAGAATTATGGTGGAGAGCTAGGTGAAGTTCTGGGCTCCCAAGAGGATGATGGGGCATGTGTAATCAAGTGGAAAATCTCCAGATCTTGCAAAGGTGCTCACACCTTGAGGAAATTGTTTTCTATGTTCATCAAAGAGATTGTCGAGGGGATGATTGGATACATTCGCCTTCCAACTATCATGTCAAAACTCCTCTCTGATAATGGTAGCCAGGAATTTGGTGATTTCAAAATTACAATATTGGGGATGCTTGGAACATATGGTTTTGAAAGAAGAATTCTGGTATATATTTATGATCTATTAACTTGGCCATTTGAATTTTTTCCTTATCTATTCATCTTGGAATTTTTTTTTATGGACTTCGTGCCAGACAGTGATGAGCTGCTCAACCTTAATTTAAACCACAGATTTCTACTAACTCATTTTATGCATTTTAGGATACTGCCAAATCCTTGATAGAGGACGACACATTCTACACCATGAGCTTACTAAAGAAGGGGGCATCTCATGGCTATGCTCCCCGCAGTACTGTATGCTGTATATGCAACTGCCCACTTGCAAAGAATTCCAGTTTCCGAATTCGAGTTTTCAGTTGTGGTCATGCAACTCATCTTGATTGTGAACTTGAAAATGAGTCATCAAGTAGGGGCCACTTATCCGGATGCCCTGTTTGCATGCCTAAGAAGAATACTCAAATGGGGGCTAGAAACAAATTAGCACTTCCGGACAATGGTTTAGTGAATAAGGTTTCCACGAGACCACGGAGACCACATGGAACTAGCATTTTACACCCACATGAAGATTTGTTAGATAACTCCTATGGGCTTCAGCAAATATCACGGGTAAATGAGCACCTTAATTGTTATTATTACACCTTTCATTGTTAGAAGTTGTTAATTGATCAAAACTCATCCTGAATTTTCTGCAGTTTGAGATTTTGTCTAGTCTCCAAAAAGACAAGAAATTAGTACAGATAGAAAGCATGCCTCAGCTGAGGCTTGCACCACCTGCTGTGTATCATGAAAAGGTGAAGAAAGGACCTGATCTTTTAACAGGAGAGAGCAGCAGTGCTCTTGCAGAAGTTGAGAAACCAAGCAAAAGGAGGCAACTCAGAGAGCTAAAACTGAAAGGGACATCTCTTCGGTTCCCACTAAAATCAAGCATATTCGGTAAGCTTTGTGATGCTCAGTTCGTGTTGGTAAATTTTTGTCAGAGGGATGCATCTTAACACCTGGATGATGCTTTTGCAGGAAAGTAGAAGACGAACAAAGGTTGATGTTACTATATTGTATAGACTAACAAACTGTAGAAATTGATAACCTGCTTGTCCAGTAGCTCATGAATTTGTCATCAACGATGCTCACTTGGCTGAGATTTTTGTGTGGTCTCTCTCTCTCGTGATGTATAAAATATTTCTGTTCAGTTATCTTGTAACCATGTAGAAAAAATAAATTTTGTATGTAGTGGGGGGATGAAATTTGTTAGTAAATTAAAAACCTTTTAATTTTAAAAGCTAGGCTCTTTCTTGCTCGTAGCGATTTAGTGGTGGAGTTTGATGTTTGCTATCCGAAACTACAGGTAGCCCGTTTCTTCTTTGATTTTCTCCATACCTTTCCATGTGATGGAAAAACTGATCGTAAAGGCATGAATTTTTTAAGCTTCGATTGCACGGTTATGAGCATTCTGCTGGAAAATGGGATGGATACTGAAGCAATATGTTGTTGGCCTTGTCGGGGATTAAGGATGACGCTACGAGTACTATAGTGGTGCTCTAACAAGCACCAGCTGAACTGCGGATGCTGTAAGAATTTTGATGCATGGCAAATTTTAGAACGTGCATTCTGAAGGAAAATAAGGGAAAGCCTGCAAAGCTTGGTGGTAGGTTCAGAGGTTAAAATTATAGAAATACAACCATCTTGGTCCGCGCTGTGGGTTGGTTTGCCATTGAGTTCTTTAATTAGAGTTTGAAGTGTTTGATTTTTTTTTTTTTCATATGTCATGTGGTATCTTTCCGAAATAAATAAATTGTTTTCAACACTTAACGAGTTCAATTTAATCTCTCGTGCTATATGAGTTTTAAAATATGTATCAATAAGTATCCAGTGCAATAATTTTGACCAATTTTACATGAAAAAATAAGTTTCTTAAATTATTTGTTATTAAATGATGCAAACTCCTTTGAAGGGGGGAAATTACCTTGATTTTTTTTTTAAATTTAGTTGTTTTTATGCTTACTCTCCGTGTTTTTTTTTTTAAATTATAGTTTATATCCTAAACTTTGATGTACATGTAACATTTTACATTCTAAATCATCTTATATAATTTAATTTAATTTAATTTAATTTAATTTAATTTAATTTAATATATACTTGTCAAGGAAATTTTTTAAAACATAAAGGGTAAGTATAAAAATAATTAAACTATATAGAATGATTAGGTTAATTTTCCTTGAATAAATAAAAATTAAAAGGCCCACAAACAATAAATAATCTATCCCAATGCCCATAGTTTAAATTGGAAGGATGGAATAAATGAGTTACTAATCATTTAGTTATTTGGCTAAATTTGGCCAATAAAATAGAAGGATAATAATTGATCTATCCAGATTGAATATTGAAAATTACTAAAGAGACAATCACATAGTTGATGCAGGAATGAAAATTCGCAGTTTTGCAAAACCAGGGACGAAATTGTCTTTTGAAGGTAATTAAACCGCAAAGAAAACTGAAACAATTAAACTCATGGTTGCAATCGAAATATATGGAAACTAGGGATGGAAATGTTTCTTATCCAAAAGAACAATGATTGTGGAAGGTTTTCGACGGTGTCGTTTAATGCATAAGTTCTTTCAAAAAGAATAGGGCCCAACCGGGTTCGAACCGGTGACCTCTTGATCTGCAGTCAAATGCTCTACCACTGAGCTATGGACCCTGATTAGCTTTTGTGTGCCGTATAGTATTACTTATACAATAAAAACGAAGAATTCTTATCGTATATATTTATCGCATGGTGGGAAAGCGATGGGGACGTGATGTAAAATATAAAGATGCTGGTAAATTACTTGATTATAAAATGTCAACCGATTGAGTTAAACAAGTTGGCTTTTTAATTAAATGATAAAGAACAGACAAATACATATTTAAAAAATAATCTTGATTTTAAAAAAAATATATATATTTTTTAAAAGATAACAAATAATATAACTCAATTCATAATCCATTATTTACGGTAGAAAAAATAAAGTTAAAAAACAGATCTAAAAAATAATATTGATTATTAACATGACAAACTTGTAATTCTAGTAATTATAATTGAGCCAATCCAAAAATTCTTATTAAACTTGTGGTTTATTTTAGGAAATTAAAATAGCTCAGCAAATAAAATTATAAAGCTTTTTATAAAAAAAATTATTAATTTATGTTTATTTTTTAAACTCGTGACTTGAATTATTAGATCTAATACGATATTTTTTAAAAAATGATGAAACTCAATTCCAAATCAATTGAATATTGAAAGATATAATTTAAAAAATAATTTTAATTATATGAAAGTATTCAAAATAATAAATAACAATTAAAAGAATGAAAAATAAAAAAAATACGAAATAAGTTTTATATTTTACTGAAAGGAGAAATTGAAAAGAAAAATAAATTTCGCAAAAATATAAAAATAACAAGGATAAAATTAGTAAAAATAATAAGAGTGTTGAGATCGCGCTGATAGGCTATGCATCAGCAGAGTATGCGAGAGTTCGTATTGGCTGAGGCTGTGAAATGTGGTGTGAGGGTTTCAGGGGAGGAGGTGAGGGTGGTTTCGTCCTCTTGCTGTGTTGAGTCGGTGATTTTCTGGACAAGTGGAAGTTTTTCATTTTTGGGTTTTCTTTTACAATTAAAATTTCTAAGTTGAGATCAAATGGCTGGTTTCTAATTATTTAGATCCAAACCACAATTTTTTTTTTTTAAAGATTTATCAATGATAATAAACATGGATGTAAAAGAAAAAAAGAAAGGAGAAATTAAATGGGTTTGGGGCAAAATCTCGGAGCCCCGGAGACTCCGTTTTGCAAATGGGGCAGACCAGTTTGTGAAAGTGGGTGTTAAACCATATCCACTCGGAGAGAAGAAGCTCGATTCTCCAATGGCCACCAGTCTCTTAGGAGGACCATTCCCTCCCCCTTTACTTTCTTCTCTTTTCAAAACCAAAATCAGACCACCACCAGCAGCCTCAATATCATTCTCTCCGCCAATCCAACTTCAACACCCAAAACTCTGCTGCTCCCTGCCCCTCTCTAACTCTCTTTACTTGCCCTCAAGAAAACTTCTCGCCGTTTTAGCATTTGTAGATAAGGAAACCGTGATTACGGAGGACATTAATCATGTGAGCGAGGAGATTGGTGACTATGAGTTGAAGAAGAAGCTAGCAAAACCATGCGAACTATACGTTTGTAATCTTCCAAGGAGCTCTGACATTGCAGACCTTGTTGAGATGTTCAAGCCTTTTGGCTCTGTTATCTCTGCTGAGGTATCTATCTCTTTGGACTTTCCTTTCTTCTCAATAATATCTAGGTAAGGTTGGGTTCTATAAAGAAATAGCATGTCTAGTTTAGTTTTCAAAATCTTCTTAAACCCATTCAGATAACTGTACCTAGCTCCGTCCTATTCTCAAGAGATAAATAGAGTTTTTGTGGTTTTATCGCAGCTATGCTTCGTCATCATTTTTTTCTCTCATTGTTTTGCTTCAATTGCACCATCTACACTGTATAATTTGGGGTTTTAGTCGACAACAGGAAAGATGGAATTCTGTCAAAGTTTGGTGGATTCCGGTTAGTTTTTTTGCTGAAAAGTAAAAGGATTGAAACAAAATTCATCTGACGGGAAGTTGGGTTGTCTCCAAATTTGCAACCTTGGTTTTAGCTGAATATAAAAAAACAGTGAAAAATACTCGTCATTTTGAAAGCTGTGGGGTTGCACTCAAGTTCCCATTCCTTGTTGAGTTAATTGCAGGTTTCTCGTAACCCTGAGACGGGTGTAAGCCGAGGATGTGGTTACATCACAATGGGTTCTATAGATTCAGCAAGGAATGCAGTTTCTGCGTTGGATGGATCAGTTGAGTGTGAACTAGCTACCTTTTTTTTTAATTATTAGTGTCATTATTTCTCTATCTAATTAATGTATTGCCTGAAATTCGTTTACTATTTTGAAGGATGTTGGTGGCAGGGAAATGCGGGTAAGATATTCAGTTGAAATAAGTTCTGGGAGGAGGAACCCCGAGACACTGAACTCAGCGCCCACAAAACACCTATTTTATGAAAGTCCACAAAAGCTGTACGTTGGTAATCTTCCGTGGAGTACAAAACCGGATGAGTTGAGGAATCTATTTAATCATTTCGGGATTGTGGTTAGTGCAAGGGTGTTGTCTGATCGTAAAGGAGGAAAGAACCGTACTTATGCATTCCTTTCCTTCTTATCTGCTGCAGAACGTGATGCTGCACTTTCAATGAATGGAACAGTTAAGTTTATTAACATCTATTTTTTTCAACTTTCCTTTTCTTTTGCTTCTTTTTGTCAACGCAACACGTTAATTTGAGTTTTTCTTGCAGGAGTTTTATGACCGCATGCTAGTTGTTAAAAGAGGGGTTGAGAAACGACCGAGCCCTTTCTGAAATTTTGCTGCTTGCATATATGTTATGAGGTCCTGACAAATAAGATAGCTCGAAGCATTTTTCTCAGTTGAAACATGTTGGCAGAGGGTTTCCTTTATCATCCTCGTTCCTGCAAATTCAAGTTCTATATCTCACACTGAACTTTAAGTACCCTTCAAAGTTTTGTAGGCATCAACATCATATAAAAAGTACGTTGAGAAATTTAACAAGATCTTTGTAAAGTTGGAATTTTAGCTTTTGGTAAGGGATTGCATATTCATATGCTTTCTCATACACTCTTTGTTTCTTTGATTTGAAAAGGCAGTGTATTTACTCTATCTTGTCTTGATATCTTAATTTCTAGATTTGGTTTTGCCGTAGTGATATTTTTCGAGTTTATGAGAATTTCAAGGTGTGGATTATAAATTGGCACCTGTAGCTGGGTTGCTGAGCTGGTGATGTGTATATGAGGGAGAGGGGGAGAGAGAGAGATGAATCACATTATCAGAATGATATATTAATCGACTTTCAAATTGGTATAGCATGGCGAAATAGTTAAGCTTGCAATTTCTTAGAAAAATATATTATGTGATCGAGTACATTGCTGATTTTTACTGTATTTTTTGTAAGACGCAAATAGAGGACAGCAACTGCCAAGATTTTCCCTGGATTTGAGCATGGAATTGTTGTTTGTGCAAATTAGGCATGGTTCCTCAACTGAAAACGATGGTGGAAACTTTTCCTGTGTTTTTCCAGAATCGAAACTACGACGGGAACTTGATTTACATGATTGCGCTTATGTGCTTTCCTTTTTTTTTTTAAAAAAAAAAAAGACTCATATCTGAAAAATATATTTTATAGATTCTGAAATCCTAATTATTTTAGGATTTTACGAGTACACATTCTGATTTGAAATAAAGACTTAATGTATATCTAAACCTTTTACCAACATATCACATTCAATCACTTGAAAAATACCGCAGGCAGCGCTGGGTAGGAAATTTTTTAGGGCGCGACATCCAATTTCACTCAAAAAAATTTGTTTTCATCTCGTAGTAGCAGTTTTGTATCCATTCATGCATCTTGTAATGATTAATCGCCCAGCAAGCAATACAGCAGTCTTAATACTCGGAAGAATACAGAATCGTGATGATAGAAATTTTATGAATGGGATACGTTTTTTGAACACTTATCAAATTCAAAAGGAGTCATACACCGGTGGGAGCTGCAAATGTATACCCGAACTAGATATCTACAAGCTTTATACAAAAAGAGCATTCAACCTCTCCATCTGATTTATTTATTTATTTATTATAAGCCAGGATTTGTAATAACAAATATCGAAGAACAGAAGTTTGCCAATGGAGGGAGAGTTACAAGAAGTATGCCTTGGGGTGGGGGGGATGGCCTACTAGAGAGACCAGCTATTGCATTACACTTGGATATTTTTGTATGACCTAACATCAGCAATGACCCTTTTGTTAGTAATCCACATGCAAAATCAGCAACCAGTGTACTGTGTAGCAGGAGACAGTGCAAAGGGCAGGTCGCAGAAGGAAAGAAAGTGGCAGGCTAACACCAGGGAAAAAAAATCACCACCTCTATTCGAGCAGTAATTCATTAAAAAAACTACAGAATTCTGATTCCCAACACAAGTCACCTGATGAAATCAGTTTGCTTATCAACCTCAGACAGCAGGAAAGCTCCGAGGTGGTAAAGTCGCAACGGCTGCATGGCATGAGGACAGCAATCTATAACAGGGATTCATACTCATCGCATCAACATTGTAGAAAGATGACATCATCACAATATCCAGAGAAGAGCAGAGTGAAATCAACAATAAAACCTGGAAGCATGGGACAGCATAACACAACAGCGAGGGCTACCAGTTCAGAAACATGGAACGATCAGAGGTAGAAATCAATCTAAGATAACCGGAAGAAAGATAGCAATGATCCAGGTCTTTTGAGCACCCGAAAATTAAAACTCAAGGGCGTTTAGACACAATACCAATTATTGGTAGGATGAAGTGGCACTAGCGTAGCATCAGCCTGGAGGAAGTTTGTAATGCCACAAGCAAGCAACTTGGAGACGGCCGACATTAGTAGAGCCGACAGATTCTGAACAGAACCGGATAGAAGTATGACTGACTATGATAATCACAAGCACAAATTACAAGACTGAAACAAATCGGCAACATAGAAAAATGTTGAGCAACACAGCAAGGTTATAGCCATGCAATAAAATCCATTTGATGCATAAATCCCTGTTAAGCCGAGCAATCAGCAAAACCATTCGTTTCCCAGTGAATACGAGCGAGTCAAACCTGGCTAATCTTACTCAAGAGAGGTGGATATGGAAGACAGATCATGAGCCGTTTTTCATGGTCTGCCAGCTGCTTTACCAAGCCAGGACACCGCAATGGCAGAGTCAATTTCAATAATCAGATTCTTGAAAGCATTCAACCTCTCCATGCTTTTTGTCGTATCCTTTTGATCAAGTACTCCTCCAAACCAATACCAGCCTCCACTATTCTAGTGTCACCCTTTAATTCTACCTTCATGACTTTATCCAAAGTTTCCCCTATTCTCTGCAAATCATCCACTTCACAAATCCTAGAAACCATAATCACCCAAGTCTCCGTATGTGGAGCTTCTCCGTGCTTCAGCAATTCTTCCACAACACCACAAGCTTCTGCAATCTTACCAACATTGCAAAAAGCCTTTATCAAAGCATTCGAAACAGCAAAATGCGGAGTAAATCCCTTCAACATCATTTCCTCAAGGTGACTCTTTGCCTCATCAAACATCCCTTGATCACATAATCCACCTACTAAAGTCCTATAAGACACCAAATTTGGCAGGCACCCATTAGACTCCATATCCTCTAGAACCTTACAAGCATCCATCGCACGTCCCTCTCTACAAAAACCCAATATAACCTTATTATAATGAATAATATCAGGATTGCATCCCTTGACCTTCATTCTACAAAGAAGCTTATAAGCCTCCCTGAGCTTCTTCTTCCTACACAAACTATTCAACAAAGTTGTATAACTTAATGCATCCGGCACATATCCTTTATTCAACATATCTTCCAACAAACCAACTGCTCCATTAACCTGATTTTTTCTACACAAAGCCTGCATCAAAATCCTATAAGACACAACATCCGGCATAACATCTCTCTTAAACATTTGATTGAACAATGAGTACGCAAAACTTAGTTGTCCATCTAAACAAAAAGCACGTATCAAAATGTTGTAAGACTTAGTATCGGGGAAAACACCATATCTATGAGCATCCTTGAAAAGACCAAAAGCGGTTTTAATATAGTTCTGGTGAGAAACAAGAATTTCAAGAATGCCATTTAAATGTTTCGGCGAAGGATTGCAGTCGAACTTGAGAATAGTGTAGAATATTTTGAGAGCTTTATCTGGGAGATTTGCTTCCCCGTAGATTCTGATGATGTAAGAGAACAGAGTCGGGGTCACTGGGTAATTTTTGGTTTTGAGGTCAATGAGAAGATCATCAATGAAAGAGAAGTACTTGGCTCGACCGAGTTTGAGAATGAGAATTAGATAGGATGAGTAAGAGTGTTGGAAATTGGGTTGGCGAGAAGCGTAGTCGAAGATTTCTTTGGCTAAGAGAGGATCTGATTGGGAAGCTATGAGTTTCTGGACTCGAGATGGTGACCCAATTGGAGATTTGATGTTGGCATTTGGATGGGAATCGTAATGTTGTGGTTCTCGTTTGTGTTGTTGGTGATGGCGGGGTGACGAGGAGTAAAACAAGAGTGATTGAGGTTTTGGCAGGATTGAGACAGTGCGAGTGCGAGGAGGAGTCATTAATAATAAAATTTTGCAGGCAACCAGGAATGGTTTATGCATGTTGAAAAGAACCGTGGATCACAGCACAGATTCATCACCCAAGGACTCTGGAGTCATCGGCAGAAGCCATCCAAGTCGAAGCCATCTTTCTGTATACAGAAATGGATTCGAACTCATTAGGCAATGAAATACAGAGTGTGAATTTTGTCCGCCTCAGCGGAAATGAGTCGAAGATGACGCCTGACGGCTTCAGTACACAGCGCGAGGATGTTTAGGTTTTCATGGGCCACCTGTCATGTCAGGAATCCTTATAATTGATATGGGAAAAAGGAAAATCACAACAGGACCAGAAGCCTGGTAGAGCTCATTTCAGGCCCATTAAACCCGGGACATTAGAAGTTTAATTTATCTATTTTATTATTTCATCATTACTCCTCCTGTCTTTTTTCCCGAAAGATAAAGACATATAAGAAGTTGCAGGCCCCTTTACAAGAAATGAGGGTTTATGGCTATGCCTTGTATTATTTATTAACGGACGGAAAATAGTCTCATTTCCGGTCTTTTTTATTCACAATATTTAATAATTTATCTTGATATTGATCTCACCAGGCTTCATCTTTTTTTCCATATTCCAAATAAGCTTAATCTAATAATTAAATACTCAATTAATCTTAATAAAATTATATTTTCTTTCTAGATTTAAAGTTTTAGATCAACATCTGGAAAAACTATTAAATTTATCTAAATAGTTTGTTTTTAAGTTACCTTCATTTACTCTCTTAAAAAACTTTTATCGGTCCATAAAGATGTTGATTAAGTCATAAGGTAAAATTTCGGCTGTGAAGATTTGAGCCCGTTTGGACCTTAGATTTTCCTTTGCATGGGCTTGACCTGACCCAGCCGCACTGTCTTTCTCTCTGTCTTTGCAGTTTGCAATACAGGAAAACAATCACATGGGCCCATAAAAGTTTTTCATATTTATCGCTTAAAGTATTTTTCTCACAGAGCCCTTGCCTTTGCTAAGATTTATTTTCTGAGTCGATGGCAATGAATCGATTCCTCTTGTAGCATGTTTGGCTTAGCTTTTGAATAAAAAAAATTTTTGAATAAAGGATTAATTTTTTTTTTGAATAAAAAATAATTTTTTTTTTGTATGTTAGATTATTTTGATGTGCTGATGTCAAAAATAATTTTTAAAAAATAAAAAAACATCATTTTGATATATTTCGGCACGAAAAACTTTTTGAAAAGTTTTGAAAAGCAACCGCAACAGCAATCCCAAACACCCCATTAGTCGTGCTCACGATGGGTGAGTACACCCACATATATAGTAGCCTGGTCCTATACGCATCATAACATCAGACCTCGCTTTCGATTTTCAATTCAGATTCTTTTCTAAAATAGGAAAAAAGAGAGGCTTTAAGCCATGAGAGAGATGCGGTTAGGGTTTGGGACTGTGGGAAACAATACGTGTAGATATATTTTCTATATCCAATTATTTTTTTTTCTTCTATCATACTGTAGTACTTACAATTTTTATTTCTTTTACTATTACACACACACACAATAACCATGATACGTGGCAAGATCCACCCTTAATCTTTGTGCTACTGAGATGCACGAAAGATTTTGACTTGGGAGGTATACAAATGGTTCGTTGAAGTTGAAGCTCAACTGAAATTTAACCAAGTATTGAGTGACTTATTATGCACTGTTCAAGTGAACATGGGTGAATTAATTTACTTTCTACTGTTCATGTCAGATATTAGTATTACAACGCATCATTTCGGGGGTGTTTAGGATTGCTATTGCGGTTGCTTTTTAAAAAAAAATTTGTGCCGAAATACATCAAAATAATATTTTTTTATTTTTTAAAAATTATTTTTGACATTAGCACATCAAAATGATCTAAAATACCAAAAAAAAAAATTTATTGGAAAAAAAAGGTGCATTGCGGCCAAATGCAGGTTTGGCCGCAATGCCAAACAGGCACTTCTTCCTCTTAAAATCTGTTGGGTTAAGCTGCTCTCAGCCCAGCTCAAGCCCAATATAATTAAGTCTTTTAGCCCACTTTAACTAAACTAACTTGAAACAAACCTAGTCGGATAATAAAAAAAAAAAAAAAAATATATATATATATATATATATATATATATATATATATATATATATATATATATAAAACATCAACCTTGATGAAAGAAAAAGACAAGTAATTTCATTTTATTCAAAAACCCCATTGCTTAGTATGGATTATAAATATTGTTCCTGATTATATTTTATCAAATATTATCCCTGGAACAAATAATAAGAGATCGCAGATGCCTTCACATATTGATTTAGTTCATGATGGGATTGCAAATTTATAGTAGAATAAAAAAAATATTTAATTTATTTGAATTATTAATTACATTAAATTATTATGATTATTGAATTTACAGTATTTGTGTGTGTGTCCTTTAAAGTAATTCACAAATTGACAACAATATGAAAAACATGGTAACCAAACACACGAAATTACTTTTCATTAAATCTCAAACTCAACCACAATTTAAACTCAATACTTCAATTTCAGATATGAACCGCAGTTAAAAGTATTTTTTCAAGAAACTGTTTCTTTTAAATCTCAACTACAATAGCAACTGTAATACCAAACAAACTCCCACACCAAGCTTCTCTATTTACAACGACAATTTGTCATCGTAGACATCGGCACCTAACTGTAACATTTATTCAAGATTGACGGTCTGTGATCAGGTTTGAAATTGTTTTTGAAAATATTTTGTATTTAAAAACATATTAAAATATAATTTTTATTTTATTTTTTAAAAATTAATTTTAATATCAATATATGAAAATGATAAAAAAAATATTAAATATTTAATTTTAAATAAAAAATTTTATTTTATTTTTATCAAAATCACTTTTAAAATGCAGTATTATCAAATACCCCTTCGATTTTTTCATGTGCTTCAGCATTTCGTCGAGACTTCCACGATGCACTCCATTCAATACCTTCATAATGAAAAAATAGTTGTCTTGCATCTTAGAAGTTATAAAAAAAAATACCTTCATAATTTTAACATGATTGTATTAAAAAATAATGACTACATCGAGAAGACAGTAAAAAAAATACAATAAATAACAACAAAATAAATATATTATAGGAGCAATTTCTTAAAAAAACAAAATCTTCATATTATATTTATATACTAGCCATGTCACCCACGCCTCGTCGCGGACGGAACCATATTTTTTTCAACGTAAAAAAATATTTATCATGTATGATTTTTTTTATTATAACATAAATTTAGATAAAATAATAAATATGCATATAATTTTTATGAAGTGCAAGTTTTCTATAAAATATATTAATTTTAAATATATATATAAATTTATCTATTTAGTGGGTTTCAATGAAATAACCAGTATAAAATAAATAGTTAATTTTCTATCCATAAAAGGATGAAAACATTATCATTACTACAACAGTTAAAACTATTATCAATATTATTACAAAAGTTAAAATTATTATCAATATTATTGTCAAAATAATTAAAATAATTAAATTGCCCTGAAAAATTATTAAGAAAAGCAAAAGATTTATAAAAAAACAATAAAAAATCAATCACTTAAATTATCATTATTATTGCGTAAATAGTAAAATAATAAAAATCATTTAATCCAAAAAACAAATAAAAATAACAGAAAATGAAAAAAATAAAGGGAAAAAGAAAACAAAATTAATTTTAAAATGACTACCAATATAAATTCAAATATCATGATTGAATCGATTAAAAAAAAACTAAAAAAAAAACTAAAAGCATAGATATATAAATACGAATAAAAAAAAACATTGTCAAAGAATAAAAAAAAAAACTAAATTAATTAATATAAAAAAAACCCTCCAACAATCAAATAAAAAAAAATCAATAGTTAATTTTCTATCAACAAAAAGATGAATACATAAATTGAAAATCTATTCTTATGTTATTATCATTATAATTACTATAATAATTAAAATTATTATCAATATTACTGTCAAAACAATTTAAATAATTAAATTGCTCTGAAAAATCAATAAAAAAAAGCAAGAGATTTTTCTTTAAAAAACAAAAAACCAACCACTAAAATTATCATTATCATTGCATAAATAGTAAAATCATAAAAATCATATAATCCAAAGAACAGAAAAAAAAAAACAGAAAAAAAATGAATAAAGGGAAAGAGAACAATATTAATAGTAAAATGATTACTATAATAGTAAAAATTATTATTAATATTATTGTCATAACAATTAAAATAATTCAATTGCACTGGAAAATTATTAAAAAAAAACAAAAGATTTGTATAAAAAACAGTTAAAAAATAACAACTAAAATTGTCATTATCATTGCATAAATAGTAAAATCATAAAAATTATTTAATCTAAAGAACAGACAAAAATAATAGGAAAAAAAGAATAAAGGGGAAAAATATGCAATATTAATTTTAAAATAATTATCAACACAAATTAAAATTTTAGGATTGAAATGATTAAAAATAAAATCTAAAAAAAAAAAACTAAAAGCATAGATGTATAAATATCAATAAAAAAAAATCTTAAAAAAAATGAATTAATATAAAATAAAAAATTAAAAGAATAAGGACTGAAATGAAAAATAACATATATAAAATTAATTTCAATTGAAGGATAAATTTGAAACAAAAAACAATTGGAGGACCAAAAATAAATAATGATAATTGTTGTCATTTAATCAAAAAAATTAGAAGAAGAGGGACTGAAATCAAACTTTGGATATATGACCAATTTCAATGGGAGGATCAAATTAAAGAAATCAAAACATCCATACCGGAAAAGTTCAAGGAACCAGAAATAAATAAAAAAAATAAAAAGTATAAGAACTAAAATAAAAACTTCTTTATATAATCAGTTTTAATTGAATGACACATTTGAAAACAATCAAACTTTTAATTAAAGAAATCAGTAATAAAACTGAAATAAAAACTTTAGGGACTAGAAGCAACTTACCACAAACATCAGGGACCGAAGCCGACTTTCTTCGGCTAGAGAGAGAAAATAGACATCCGACAAACAATCGTCCGCTACCGTTTACCGACACATATCGGACCGGAACGCGCCACGATGGAAGATAGAGGACCTGTCGGTGCACCTCCTGACACGGCGGAAGTGATTTTTTGACGGCAAAAATAAGCTGCACGCGCCGCTGATAAGGCGCGTAAGAGGGGAACGCTGCTGGCGTGTCCGGACGACACGCCAGCAGTTAATCGAGAAAAAAATAATAGTTAATGACGACATGCCCCTGCACCCACCAATATTTACGAAAAAACCTAAGGGGAAAGGACGTCGTTGCCCTCGTTTACTGTATGTTATTTTGTTGTTTTGGGTTTTTTTTCGTCGATTCACTGAACAAATAAAATGAAAAAACCAGTATAGTCCCTGGTCCATGTGCACTAATTTGTTGTTTACTGGGGCTAATTACATCATTTCACTGTGTAATAAATTTAGAAATACAGCCCTTGTCCCGTGGAAAATTCAAAAATATCCCCGTTACTGATATTTAGAAATTTTCAAACCTAAAAATAAAATGATAATTTTACTATTACAATGAATAATAATATGAGTCCATATAAATAATAAATATTTACATAATAAAACAGGTACATCTTTTATTTTATTGGTAATAATTATTCCCAAAACAATGGGGAATGCAAGTCATGTGTATTTCTAAAACTCCATAACGTGGTAAGTTTTTTAATTCTGGTAAAAGATTAAAAGTATTTTTAATACATTTCTAATAAACAAATATAAAATTTCGTAAAAACGGTGGGCGGTGATGGTATCCAGCAGAACATAGCATTCACATCATCAATCATGTCAAGTTCTTAGTCAAATCTAAGCAGATAAGGCACATGTTAAAAAAAATTAAAAATTAAAAGACACTGCTAACTTAAGCTGAAAGCCCACAAAGAGGATTCTCTTTAATTTTCCACGTGTCGAACTCTCCACCACGAGATCTCAAATGGCGATCATTAGGCCAACTTGGCAACCCCTCTAAAAAATCCTCTTCCAACAACCCCAAAACTACGCAACACGTGTCCTGCATGGACCCACCATATACACATAGTGTACCGTCCCTAGCAGGAAAATAAATTTCAGTGGTCCATATAATGACACGTCATCTCGACCAACCACAAGCCGAATTCAAAACAAGCCAAAGTATCGAAATAAAAAACGATAAGAAAAGAAAAGAAAATCCTCCTGGCGAAGATATTTTTTGCGGTTTTCGCGGCTGAGAGTGAAAGTTGGAAATCAAGAGGCGGTTTTTACTATCTCGTTTAATTTCGCCCTAGCTCACTCTCTCCTCTCTCTTCCTTTCTGCTTCTACAACGACTACTGTTTTCATTTTGAATTTCCTGCAGATAATAGGGTTTGTTTGTTCCGTTGATTTTTAAGTTTAGATTTTGTTTTCCTTGCGAACAATAGCGTGTTTGAGAATGGGTGAGGTGGTGGTGAGTAGCAGCAGTGAAGAGGCGGAGGGGGTGGTGGTGGAGTTTGAGACAGAGAAGAAGGATATTGGATCATCGGAGGTGGTTCGATGGGAAGAGTTTCTACCAAGGATGGTGCTCAGCGTTCTTTTGGTTGAAGCTGATGATTCTACTCGTCATATTATTGCTGATTTTCTTCGAAAATGCAGTTACAGAGGTGGTCGATTTCCTCATCCCCCGTCTTCGTTGACTATCATTTTTATTTCTTGATGAACTTGGATTCAATTCTCATTTCTTTTTTTTCTTGATCATCTTATTTTTGTTAAGTAGACTACAAGTTGATTTGTTTCGTGATATAAATTTGTCAATCTCTCGTGGCTGCACTGTCATCTGGACATATTTATGCTGATTTTTATGGCTGAACCCTTTTTTATATAATTTTTTTTGATATTGCGTTTCTTTTTTGTGAGGGAATTGGGATTTGTGTCTTAAATATATCAATTATGCATCTATGCAACGTTCTTGGTTTAATAAGTCGGCATTACTGTTTTTGCTGCTCTTGATGGAAAAATATATGCCATGCCTTGTAATCTGAATGGATATATCTGTTCTGAGTTTCAAGGCGCATTACTGTTTCTGCTCTGTAACTTGTTGATTCCCCTTTCCCGCTTCCTCTCTTACCTGTACGATGTAATTGAGCATTATTCTTAATTTTACAGTAATATAAAATTAAAAAAATATATATTTGAAGTTCAATTTTTTGTACCATTTACTTCGACTGAAAATATATGTTTTCTTTTCTTTTCTCTCTGAACAGTTGCTGCTGTTCCTGATGGATTAATGGCATGGGAGACTTTGAAGGATGGACCTCATAACATAGATCTCATATTAACTGAAGTGGAGCTGCCTCTAATATCAGGATATGAACTTCTTACTTTGGTCATGGAGCATGATGTTCTCAAAAACATTCCTGTCATAAGTCTGTTAAAATCATGTTTTTGTTAACTTTACTACCTTGATTTTTTGTTTGACATAGTGCTTAACATGCTAGGGTTTCTTTGCATCATAAACATACAGTGATGTCTTCACACGATTCAATTAGCATGGTTCTGAAGTGCATGTTAAAAGGAGCAGCTGACTTTCTCATTAAGCCTGTTAGGAAGAATGAATTGAGGAACTTGTGGCAGCATGTTTGGAGGAGGCTAACTGTATGTTTTACCTTCAAGCTCGTCCTTTTCAATTTTCTTGGTTCGTTTTCTTCTTTTTGGTTAATAGCATGGGAGTTTATTAATTTAATTTTTTTTTATTAACCTAGGTATCTGGGTCAGATTATGCATACCTCGACTAATCTTATAAGTTTTGAAGTTATCAACCATGTAAGTTTCCAGTGGCCATCATATTAGCAACCACATGGCGCGAACTTGAATCCATCGGGAGAGCAAACCCCTTAAGAAGCGTTTGGTGTTGTGGTTGCTTTTATGGTTGAGTTTTAATGAAAAATAGTTTCTTATGTTTGGTTAATATGTTTTTTATATTGATGTCTAACATTAGAATTGTGATTATATTTGGCAAAAATCATATCATCTTGTGATTTCTTTCTAATATAGCTATTTAGTTCCATTGATGGAACTACAATCTTTATTTGTGTTTTGTATGGATAAACATACATGTTATATAAAATTTTCCACTTCTATTTTCATATTCTAAAAGAACTTTCTATCTAATTACATAGTGATAAGTATGCACGATTAAAAACTTCACGATCACTTGGTTATCCATGATGTCTAAAGTCCTGTAAATGATACCTCTAATCTTTATAAAGATCTAAATACTCATATTCATTGGGATATTTATATAGTACTTGCATGTAAAAAAAAGAAAAACACAAGTATATATAAAATCAGAAATTGGGGAAGAATATTATTAAACTCAATTTGCCAACTCTTAAATGTATATGAAATGTAAAAATTATGGTTTAGGAAATTTGATATTGTTATTGCTAATAACTTTAAGAAAAATGCTTGTCATGTGCATTGCTTTCTAATTATGCCCACACAAATGTGGATTGCATGTTGAAACTACAAGCAATCATAATATTTTGGGTCGATACATCTTATTGAAATAATGGAACTTCATTATCGGATAATATGTGATCACAAACATGTGTTCCATCAATTGCACCGATATAATTCTATATAAGAAAAGTGAACATTATAATTAATTACAAACATTAATGAAAAAAGATATTAATTAAAAAATAATTAAAATAAAATCATCTAATCTTGAAATGCAACACTTATCTTTGATTCATTACAATTTCTCTTAGGGTGTTTGTAACAACCGGATTTGCTAGTTTTATGGATTCTAAAATGAATAAACATAGTACTTTAAGGACTTTATTTATCTATTTATTAACAGTTTCGTTTGAATGTTGATTCTCTCTTGCACTTTTCTATTTCATGTCCCAACAATTATTGTATATAGAAACACCGTCATCTTTTCAATCACATTTATGTATGTTAAAAGCTTCATACCATAATATATTTTTAGAATTAAATAAAATATTTGTGTTTATCTTAAACATGTTAACATGTCATTTTTAATGATCTTTTAATAATTCAAGCAATCAATATATATTTATATTGTATGAAACCATATATAATTTTTTATAAATACAGGATGAGAAATAAGTTACAAGAATAGTTGATATGATGTTAAGAGATGCGTAATTGTTCAGTGAGATAAGGGTGAGAGGAATAGTAGATCTGAGGGTGAGAGAGGTAATTAGTAGGTGGAGTTGAGGGTGAGAGACGAGTACTTGGTTTGTGGAGCTAAGGGTCAGAGACGGGTCCCAAGAATCGTTAATCTAAGGATGGGAGACATGTAACTGGTTCGTAGAGCTAAGGGTGAGAGATGGGTTCCAAGAATCGTTGATCTGAGGTTGAGAGAGATGAGCCTATCGGTTGAGTTGAGGGTGAGATACAGGTAAGGAATTAATTAGTTGAGTGATGATAAACTAATGTGAGATTAATTGCTTCTGCTTTAGTTTTGCTGGTGAAAAGCATTGAAAACTTTTTTTTTTATCCATAGGTTCAACAATAGTTTTTAGTGGGTCCCACAATGGTATTAATAATGGTTAAGTCCTCACCAAACACACAAGTTTTGCGGCTAAACTCAACCAAAAAAGCTACTGTAGAACCAAACACACATATCCCAAGCTCGTATCACTAGGTGCTGGACAAATCCCTCAAAACTTGCATAAAGGTTAGGCCTCAGCTGAAAACAACGCTGCAAGCAATGGCTCAAGTGACTGTGTGATGTCTGTGGAAAAATAAGGATTGCAGCAAGAAAGGTTTGGATGCCCAAGGGAGTATCAGGTCACTTCATTTCCAGTCTTGTAGGGCTATAAAGTCTTTGCCTTGAATTTATTCTTGTGATGTGATGCCCGCCAATTTCCCAAATGTATGCTTCTGAAAGTGATACAGACGGTAAGATATAGTTGTTTCAATATTTCCATATAATCTGCTGAGATTCAATTAATGATCCTCTTCGCTCCCCCAATTCTTTTTGGTTCATCAGTTGCACAATCTTTGTGAAGCTGTAAGATACAGATACATCCAGGATACAACACAAAAATCATGTAGGCCACTTTGTCGAGTGAGGAATATTTCTCTTATCAGATTAGGTCTGCTTCACGAAGCGTTACATAGAAACTGCATGTTTTACCACCTCCTGTGCAGAGCTCTTGTACGACCCCTTGCTTGGAAGCCGAGAGTGCTCACATGCAAATTATGAAGGGACTTTCACAGCTGAAGTATAATAGTGCTTCAAATCTGAGCAACACAGATAGAGAGGAGTTCGAAGAGATGCCAAATTAGATAAAAGCCCTGTAACTCCTGAGAACAAGACTGGAGGTATGTCTCACGTTTCCATTGCAATGTTTTACTTATCGTTTATTACAACTGCTTAAAAACTGTGCTCTCTTTGTTCAATAATACTTAACAAATGGACATCTGACACAGTATTTGTTGCAGAAAGGTCAAACAGGATGGATTCAGATGGAGAACCGTGCAGTGGAGCTTATAATCCAATTGCTTTGAGAATGCTAGAAGAGCATGCTTGTGCTAAGTCAGCGATTCAAGATGAAGATTCGAGACCGGAAAATGCTAGGGTGCTAGCTAATAGCTCTTTTGGCTGCGATGATGTACCTTTTGAATCCTCAATTGGAGTAATTGACTTGATTGGTACCTTAAATAACGGTCCAAAGACCACATATGTACACTCTAGTTTACATTATGGCACCAACAAGTTCGAATTCATTCCACAACTTGAACTCTCTCTCAAAAGATTGTATCCCAGTAGCTCAAAGAACCCAGGGGTGGATGAAAGATATGCACTGAACCATCCCAATGCCTCATCCTTGTTATGGCAAGTTTTTGTAGCCCATGACCTTACAAGTAAACCTGGAATGCCGAAAATTAGATATAACTTGTCGCCAGCATATTGTTTTCCATGAAAATTAGATGTTAGGCATATATGTATCGATGATGGAGGAAGCAGGAGTGCCAGGACAGTGGACGTGATGTTTTAGGTGGCTCTGATTTTCCTAGGTCAATATTGACATTAGATTACCAAGGGGTGCTCCTCAAATAATGAATCAAAGGATCATAATTACATGATTTTATTTAATATAATTGATCCTTTAAAGAAGAAGAGCTGTGTTTTACAAAAAAAAATTCCATTGTGTTTTCTGTTTTAACCAACAGGCTTGTAGCTTGTTAGGTTTTCTTGCAAAGCAAGAGAGATGAAGTCTTGAGCTCAAGTCTAACGTTTGTCTCTAAAAATAAAATAAATGAAAAAAAACAGTGTTATCTGCCTCCTGATTGCATAATTTTAATGTGAGTTAATTTTTTAACTCTTAAAAGATCACATGTACAATAGTAAGACAATGCAACCTCCTTTTCCAGCATCTGCCGGTAATGGTTCTGATTCCAAGGATAAAGTCTCTTGAGCTTTCATCCAGTCAACATGCTCAAAATATTAATTCTATTTATCAGAGACATGGCGCCACATTGAATGGGAATCAAGATGTGACCATTCCAATCATGGCCAATCCGGGAAGGCTGAATCAGCATATCATAGCCCCCGACATGAAATGATCCTTGTCCAAAGGGGAATGCTCGGCAATATATCTACTGGATGCGGTCATGATTTCTCCCCCGTATTATACTCGATTAAGGGAAGCATTTAGTCCCAAGCTTGCTGGGCAGCAGCAGTCTCCGTACCCTCTTAGTAACTCAATTCATTCAAATCCTGGTGTTCATGATTCCAGGAAAAATCACAGGTGTTCTGATGAAACTAATTGCAACTCTGTTGACCAAAAAAATGATCATCAGCAGAGCAATACAGAACCTGTGGACCAAGTGAGACATGACTCACCTGCTGCTGGTCAGAGTGAGAACATGATAATTTGCTTTGATAGTATAAAAATGGGCCTGTTTATTAAGCTAGCTATATCAGTATTGTATCATATGATTGCTGAGAAGCTTCCACATTGTTTGTATAAAATTCATGTACTCATCAACCTTGTTTTCTGTTGCTCTTCTCTAAAATATGGGATTTGTAGATAAACTTCTGTTGATCAATCAATTGGGAGAAAGTGGATGCTGTTGGTATTCTTTGTTTCATTTGGTTCAGTAATCTTTGCCATTTTGGGTTCTATCTGACTGGGGCATCCGTTCCCCTAGCTATCTTGACTGCTCTGCTATTAACAACAGTAACTTATGGATGCTTAATCCATATTACGCACGTGTCACGGCTGAGAAAGTTTAATTCCTGAATGAGTAGTCCATGGATTGTGGCTGGGAAGGAAGTCACTTGGTCTTCTCGGGATGGTATCGTGCATGGCTGCAATTTGCCTTCATACGTGGATATTTTGCGAGAGAGAGGAGAACGACATTAGATGCTTCGCATGTCAAGAAAAAAACAAAAAACGTGCAAGTAATGACGTGTAAACATGGACCCGAGCCTCATAGTCAGGACGTGGACTGGTGGATATCTGACGAGGCATTAGCTATGAAAAGAGGAAGCACGTAGAAAAGCTTGTCCTCGGTCGCTTTCTTCTTCTTTTTTCATGCAGGAACAACTGGTTCGGGAGGGTGTTTTTCGTTGAATTTTAAAAATATTTTTAAAAATAATTAAAAAAATATTTTTATTTTTCATTTGGAACTAATTTTTTTTAATTATTTTTATATACTGATATTAAAAATAATTTTTTAAAAATAAAAACTATTTTTAAAACAAGAATACCAACCGGTCACTAATTATTATCCATAAGTGAAGGCAACGGATGCTCGACCTTCTGCCTTTCTGTGGATAGACCAGAGTTCCCGTTCTTATTCTATCGTTTTATTTTGGGCCCGTTGCCGAAATCATATGGTTTGGTGACAGAAGTTATTACAATATGAAAAGAAAAATATTATCCTGAAATATTTTCGGAGTAATAATGAAGAAGCTACAAAAACATCTTAAACGGTAATTGTTTAAATATACTTTGAGAACGGTTATGTATACTAATTCTCCAAGATAAATTAGAAGGTAGACATACCTATGTTTTTTCAAATTTTCAATTATATATAATAAAAATGAATTTATTTATCTATATTTTCTTAAAAAATAACAGAGAATTAAAAGCATATACCAATAAACCATGATAAGTTTAAAGATTGAGGTGATGTTGCCATATGAAACGAAAAGAATCATCAAATAGGAGTGAGTGGCTTCATTCATGGGAAACATTGGAGGGGGATGCTCGTGAAGCATTAGTGCACAAGTCTTTTTGCCAGGGAATTTGCTTTCTTCACCTCTTAGTTTATGTTATGTTAGTGGGAGATGGGGCACAAGTAAGACAATTACCCATAAAGTAATTATTAATATTATCATAAAAAAAACTTTAAATTTTAGAAAGACATGATGTAATAATGTGATTTTTCAAATATCATTTTAATAATTTTATTGTATAATAAAAAAAAATAAAAAAAAAAGTTGTGGTCGAATGCTTATTTTTTAAAAAAAAAATCTAGCAAATGATAGCAATTTGTTTTAGCTATTATTTTGTAAAAAATAGACGGGAAGAAGAAAATAAACTATTATCCACAGTAATAAGTTTTGGATAACATTGACGACTAAAAATACATATAATTTAGAATTCGAAAACTAAATTTTAATTAATTAATTAATTAATTTATATATAAAAACACTTTTAAAATATCATAGGAATCTAAAAAAACACTTTTTTTTTTTAATATTAAAACACATTCTAATTGATTTAAAAAATTAAACTGAATAAAAAAATATTTTTGAGTTCAAGTATATTTTTTTTCTACACAATAAAATGACAACCAAATTGATTAAGCTTTTTTTCCTCTATGATAATAGATGGACTGAATCATAATAAAAATAAATTTAAGATTAAAATGTAAAAATCTAAATCACATTAATTAAATATAACAAATGGTAAAAATAAGGACATATCGAGCCCAAATTTTGCGCTACAAGCAGCGCTTGAAGAGTAAATACCTGCAGTCTTTTTGTTTCTTAATTTGCTAATGTGTGTGTTAATTTTAATAATAGTTATCACGTGATATAGTAGTTGACCTATTAATTTTTATATGAATTGATTTTATTTTTCTAATATAATTTAAGCTATTAAATTCGAAATTGAATTTAAAAACATGGTATCGATAGAGTAAGATATTTGGCTTCGGATTAGAGTGTTAGGGCACCCAAGACCTTAATTTATTATTTTAGCACTCTTTTTATTCCTTAATTGCTGATAATTCTCTCTCTCTCTCTCTCTCTCTCTCTCTCTCTCATGCCAATATATTTGTAAGAGAAAAAGAAAAAACAAGAGAACCTATTAATTCATGTATAAAATTAAAAAAAGAAGATTACTTTACTTCCAAGTGACCCAACTTTCTTTCTTTCCTCTTCTAAATTTGTTCCATTTGTCCCAAACGAACAATCTTCTCCTTCGGCTTTTTTCCTTGTATCTTTTTATATATATATATTCACTCGTCATCTTCACCACCCACACTCTCCTTTCCCTCTTCTCTCTGTATTTTCTATATACACATAAACACCCTCATATTATAGAATCGCATTTCTCATGGCACAAGAGAAACAACCAAAAGAAACCAACCCACACCTACGCGGAATGAAAGAAGGGAAACGCGCTGGTCATAAAAAACAAGAGGCAGACAGACCAAAAGACCCACGCCGTGCTCTCTACATATTCATCACCACCTTCCTTCTCTTAGCAGGTCTCGCAGTTCTCATCGTCTGGTCAATTTACAGACCCCACAAGCCACGGTTCACTGTAGTTGGGGCTGCTGTATACGTCCTTAACACCTCATCCCCGCCTTTCATTTCAACCTCCATGCAATTCACTATTGTCACTAGAAACCCCAACAGGAGGGTCTCCATTATGTATGATAAACTCAATGCTTATTTATCATACAGGAACCAAGCGATAACTCCTCCAATGGTATTGCCTCCATTTTATCACGAGAAAAAGAGCACAGTGGTCATGTATCCGGTGCTTGTCGGGGAAGGGGTGCCGGTTTCAGTGGAAGTTTCAGATGGGTTGGTGATGGATGAGGCATATGGGGTTGTGGGGTTGAGAGTGGTGTTGCTGGGCAGGTTGAGGTGGAAGGTCGGGGCCATAAAGACTGGGAGATATGGAGTTTATGTGAAGTGTGATATCTTGGTGGGTTTGCAGAAGGGTTTTGTAGGGCAAGTGCCTTTGCTTGGGTCTCCACAGTGTAAAGTTGATATATGAAGTTCATTAAATAGATATAAAACCTGTGTAAGGCCATGAGCTAGCTAGCTTCTGGTTCTTTTCCTTCTGTATGTGGGTTTTAGTGCTGTTTCTTTTTTACTTTTCTCTTTTTACTTTCTTTCGAAGTCTTAAGTACTTGTAATATGAATGGCAGATCAAAGGAAGTCCTGCCTCAGAGAATGTCATGCATGTTCTAGCTAGTCTCAGTGTCTCTCCATGCCTTGGCTTATGGTTAGATCATGATGATCATAAACAACAAATTTTTTCTTTTTCTTTTTCCTTCTCTAGAACTCATTGCTTACGCTAGCTGACAAGGGCTATGCATTGATGTGTTTGTTCTTTGTCAATTTTCGTCTTGGTTCTTCTTAATCTTATTATTATATTTACAAGGATTTCACTTAATTTCAACTTAATCACGCCACACTAGGCGTGAAAACAAACGAGACGCACAGCTCTCCATGCAGCCAAACACGGACAATTTGTCTTTACGATCTAAAAGTATCTGGTATATGTGTCCAAAATGTGAAGCCGTTTGTCCATTAATGGTGTCAACTTCTAGCAGCAGATTAAATAAACCATGATAATCGATAATCAATCTTTACTTTGACCTACTTTGAATTTGATGACTCACACATGAGCATTCGGATATAACCCGTATAAATGTGCTCGAACGGAATATGGAGTGAGTCAAAATGTGGATAAGAAAAGCTTCTTTCCTTCCCTGGTCCTGAGGGAATATATATATATATATATATATTGTTCAAAAAGTGAGTAGCTAGCTAGCTAGGGGGGTAGGAAAAGAAAATCTGTTACATTTTGTGACATGGTAGTGATTTGAAGGTAGGGAAACAAGTGAATATATCTGATATTTGTAGTAATAAATTAATTTGAACTAGTTTATTCCAAAAATGGATATAACTGGTGAACAGGGGTGGGATGCAAAAGCCAGTAGGGCTCTAACTGGTGAATATTTGCGATGAGGCTGTGCATGGTATTACGACTGATGATCGAGTGATGACGCGAGGAAACTGGATAGCAAAATCAATTAATTAACCATGCTGCGAATCTGATGCTGCTGTGCTCCTTAATTTAAACTTAGAAATATGTATATAAATGGATTGATTTCAGTTCAGATTACGTAAGGTTATCATAATTCGAACCTTCAGATGGGGGCGAGCCCATGATGATTAATTAATTAAGAAATACTTCTGGTGGTCTAGAATAATACGAAGGAGAAATATAATTAATACATGAGATGCATTATTGCTATATGCTCCAGTATGATAAAAAGATTCCAAGGATCCCTCACTTTTTGACTAAATGTGCTTCACTTCAAAAGTGAGGCGAAATATTTTCACCGACAAATTAAAGAACTTCTTATTCAGGTGCCTTTACACACACACTCGCGCACACGAGGAGCAACTGAAATTAAAGAAGGGGAAGAAGGCTGAAAATGAGAACTTGTATAACAATAGGACCTTATTTGTCAACGAGGTTCTTCTTGATTTTGATGATGATGTTATTTTTTAACTTGGTGCTGATTTTTTTTATCTTAAAAAATATTTTCCATATTCAAGTTTGTGCTGGTTTTCTTTAAAAAAAGAAAGGGTGATATAAACCAAGTCAGATATGAATTTAACCTTTGAATATTGTTGACTAGTTTTACGAGAATAAAATATATTTTAAATCTTATATCAGATAGAGCTATGATTTTACAGGAAGTGATTCGAAACATGTAATTATATTTTGGCAAATTTTAAATTAAATAAACTTGTAAAACATTATTTTAAATGGTTAAAGTCACTAAATGAATCTTGTCAAATCTTCCAGACTAAACCTTTATATATTGTTTGATATATATTTGAAGCTATATATGGAATGTTTATTTATGTAAATCAAGCTGGGATAAAAACTAAACATCTTAAACTTCCTAAACATATACATTAATCCATAAAAACTAGATAAAATGACATGTTTGAAGTCAACATTAAATTTGCCAACACGGTACAAAATTTTGATTTTGGACTACAAGGAGGATTTTTAAAATGAAGAATTTATTTTTTAATTATTTTATTTATTTATTTAAGAGCTTTTTAAAAAAATTAGAGTTTTTTTTATAGTCAATTAGGTATTGTTTAGGGGTTTATTTTATTACTAAACTAATATTAGTTAATTACTAGCGTAGGCTCATCAACTTACAATCCAAAAATAATCTATTAAAGTTAGTTAAAAGAGACAATTATATTTTTTGTACGAGATGAAAAATAAATGTGAGTTTTCTTTTTGTTTATTTGTGAAAAAAAAAAAATCTTTCTCTGTATAAACAAAAATTGTACATTCATTTATCAAATATTAATTGATTTCATGGAATCATTCATATACTTCGCTTGTTAGATGCCAGGCGATTTCGTATCCAAGTTTGTTTTTTCTCAATACTTTTAGTTAATAGTTACAAGGTTATTTCTATATTAGAGTTTTATCGAATATGTTTTTTAGCCCTCTAGATTGCTATCTGATCTCTACAAAATATTTACAGTGGGGCATGACCCGCCTTCATTCTGGGCACGCATCTCTGAATAGTATTTCTTGTACTTACTGAAACTTGATTCTGTAAATGACGTGCATGCACAAGGTATCAGATTCATAACTTTGACAGCTTAATGTCAATCCACTTATTGAGTAATTATGCAGCTGCGCCGGGGATGGTCAGCTTGTAAATCAATTATCAGAGCCTGCACCAGTCAAAAGTGGAGGCTGGCTCTCTCGAACTAGGAGCTCGCCGCAAGTGTGCTGCATTAAAGATTCAAAGAGAAAAAAAGCAGGGAAGGAAATGTAAAGATTCAAAAAGAAAAAGTTGGGAAGGAAAGGGAAAAACAAAAGGGGGGGCGGTGTTCAGACGGCTATTCGTGGGCTTTCTTTAATTCAATATATGAGTAGCTCTCTGGTTACTGATATAGGGATCACTTATCTCAAAAGAATACCTTGAATTGTGAATCATGATCAAGTCGTCATACAGGTATTTGAATTTAGGGGGAGAAAATTGCTGCAGATATTCAATAATATCTTGAATTGCTTATCAAGATCGAGTCGTCATAAGATCAAGAAAGAAAGAGGAGAGTTGCATTTACGTGCAACAACTGGAAGATGGTTATGAGTGGATAGAAATGAAAACATCGGGGTGGGGCAATGATGACCCGTGCATTTCATTCTCTGTAGCTACAAAATTTATGAAAATGCCAATGGGCTTCATGTTGACCCAGAGAACAGGCTTAGATGAAACATTGTCCAGCATCTCAACCTCGAGGCTTTGGTGTGGTTTGGGCTCAAAAACTCATTAATCTTTCCGCGTCTTCTTATCCTTTTTCTCTCTTTTTCGTGAAAAATATCTTTTCTTTCATCTTTTCGTGCAATGCCAAGGGTGTGTTCTTCACCAAAAGAAGCAGAGGGTCACAAGTTGAGAGTGCGCTCGGGCAAATGGGTTAACTAGAACTACTAGTAACGGGATTTCCCAATAATATCATCATCTAATGTTAAAAATGTAGAAGAAACATACACACAATACTAGCCTTACAGGACGTTTATTGATTTTAATCTACATATCTCTCAATCTTTCTATTTCTATTTTTAGTTATTTTTTTATGAATTTTTTATTTATTAACAAAAATTATTTTGAGTTTATTTGATTACATATATGGATAAAACTTTTTATTTTTACTGCAAGAAAGTTGAAAATTCTGTATATATAATTTATTTATTTTCACAAAACAATCTGACTCGCAATCAAATATATCTAGTAATACCTTATTTGAGATAGATGCTGTAAAAAAGCAAGTCATGCATCGAGGTTTGACCTGGATATTTAACTTCTAAATGTGATTTTAATAGTAACAATATAAAATCCTTAATTAAGCTAATCAAGAACCACAATATGAATTTAATATAATTGACCGGATCATGTACATTTGATATTGTAATATAAAGTATTTTTTAATTAAAAAATATATAAAATAATATTTATTTATAACACCGACTTTTGAGAATCATACAAAAACATTTTAAATGTGAATTTGATATGGCTAGATAAAGAATGATTTAAAAAAAAAGTCATAACAGGGGAACAAATACTCACTTTTCACTTGTGATTAAGGAATAAAGAATAAAATCCAGGGGGGATGGAGTGGAATCTAGAAGGATGTATATGGAAGGGGCGATGTGGTAATATAAATAAAAAAATTGGAAGTTATACACAAGAAAACAAAAGGTCCCCACTTCCCATTCCCAACATGCAGGATGGAAAGGAGGAGGGGGGTATGGACAGAGACGCAGGTGAACTGACTGGGAGATTTATTTGATGGTAGAAGCAAGAAAGATTCAAGAACAATAGCCGTTATTTTTTATTAATTCAAGGTACGACTTTCCCTTGCTTGTCACACCTCTTCTATGAATTCAATTCATTTGTTTGTGTTAAAATGTTGATGTTATAGCCATTTATGATGTATTTGCTAATTGCTTGCTGCTGCGTTCGTTTTCTTTCATTAAGTATAATCTTTGGACTGGTGGGTTTAAGTGTGTGTATAAATTGTATCCGTTAATGCTTTAGTTTAGAAAGATTGAGACAGGCAGTCGTGTTTTGTTACTTGCCTTGATATATGTTTATGAATGTTCTTGTTGTCCTGTTGTTTTTTTCTTTGTATTATTCGCAGCAGGGTAGCTTTTACTTTTCAAGACCAATAATTTGGTGTGTATGCTGGTTTTTGGTTTGGTTTTGGTTTAGCATGGATCTGGTTGTCCCAGATCCTTTTCCTAATGATTCAATCAAAAAGTGTTTCGGATATGGGTGTGTTTTGCTTCTTATAGCATGAAAATTCGTTCTGATTTTCCGGTTGTTAAGCGATGCTTTTTAGTGTGCGGGGTGATGAAGTACCATTTCCTTGCATTGCTGGCTTGTAAAGTTCGAGTGCCTTGAAAGCTAACCTACTAGCTCATCTCCTTTATGGCTTGACTCTGCGGTTTTCCTTTTTCTCTTAATCTTCCATTCGAGCTGTTGAATGCGCGGCACGTTGTTCCCTGTGAATTTTAGGTGCTTTGCTTGTGCGCTTAAATCGCTAATGCCTCTGATCACATCCTTTCATGGATTTGGAACGAGAATTGTAAAAAAGTTGTTTATATTTTTAATTGTCGTTGAACAAGTTTTGGTGTCTTTTGTGTCAAACAGCTTTAGATCGTAGGCAGGGAATGTTCTGCTGTTGGTAGGTTTAGCTAGTGATCATCACCTTATGAACTTAATTTTCTAATCCATCTGAAATTCTGAATTGAAGTTAGTGGCCTTCTTACACTCTAAATGTCTTGATTTTTACTGGTTTGGGCTGGCCGTGGGAGTCACACTTTATGGATTCAATATATCCGTGTTTTTTTCTACTGTGAAGTTTTGGGGTCACGAGTGACACTGCACAGAATCAATATATCTGTGGGCTTGTTTCTGCTGTGAAGCTGTTGGTGTTATTCTAACATATGCCACTTTGATGGCGTATTCATATTTGCATAATCTATCAAATTCATGTTTAAGGTAGCATGGCTTGTCATTAAGAGTTCAGGGTCTAGTTCTATCAAGAGTACTACTGTCTTTGAAAAGGTCAGATGAGGAGTAAGTTTACTAGTTCAGAATTACAATATTACTTTTAACATGTTCATGCAATCAAATAATCTTTACAGCTTTTGGTGATTAGACTTGTTGAATATTGAACCTGGAATTTCTCCCTTTGGTGCCTGAGTTATTGACTGTTCACCTTTCAATTCTTTCAATTTTTTCTCTGAATTGTTGGTTCATCATAAACTTTTTTCTCTAATAAGTCGAGACTCATTAAAAATAAATGGCGGCCACTAAAAATACCTATACATAATCATGTTCTCCTAAAACAAAACCGATTCTCCAAAAGAGAAACCTTAGTGCATTGCTCTTACTAACAAAGACCAAAATTCCTTGTTCTAACACTAGCTACATAGATGGTGTATTTACTGCTAATGTTTAGGAAGATATATATACTCTTGCATGTTTCAATTATAGAATACAACTTTACACTCAGGCATGTTCTGTTAACAGTTCATATGCTATTCACGGTGTTGCTGTGAACTGTCAGATGGAAGCACACAATCATAAGCATGGGCATTCAGTTGAAATAAGCGTTAATATTCATGATGGAGAGAGGAGTACTGGAGGAAGTAAGGGATGTGGTGAAGCACCTTGTGGGTTTTCAGGTACTGGAAATAGCTCCAAGAATGCCAAAGAACGTTCAGCTTCAATGCGCAAGCTCTGGATATCCGTGGCACTTTGTATAGTCTTCATGAGTGCTGAGGTAGCTGGTGGCATCAGAGCTAATAGTCTGGCAATCTTAACTGATGCTGCACATTTGCTTTCAGATGTTGCAGCCTTTGCTATCTCCTTGTTTTCCTTGTGGGCAGCTGGCTGGGAAGCCACACCCCGCCAATCTTATGGATTTTATAGGGTTGAGATTCTCGGTGCATTGGTTTCCATACAGCTCATCTGGTTGCTTGCAGGGATTTTGGTTTATGAAACCATTATTAGGCTCATCCATGATACTGGTGAGGTAGATGGGTTCCTTATGTTTCTTGTTGCTGCATTTGGTCTTCTGGTGAATACCATAATGGCTCTTGTGCTGGGACATGATCATGGACATAACCATAATCACAAACATGGGACTGGCCACAGCCATGGAATCACAGTTAGTACTCATCACCATCATCGTGTGGAGCACCCAAAACATGATGACAATCACCATGACCACTCGTACAATGAGCACCATCATGCTCATGAAGATCATGTTGAGCCGCTGCTGGTTAAAGGGGAAGCCATGCATGAAAAGAAGCAAAGGAACATAAATGTACAAGGAGCTTATCTCCATGTACTCGGGGATTCCATCCAGAGTATCGGGGTAATGATCGGAGGCGCAATTATATGGTATGAGCCCGAGTGGAAGATAGTTGATCTGATCTGCTCTCTAATCTTTTCGGTTGTGGTTCTGGGCACTACAATCAAAATGCTACGGAACATACTTGAAGTCTTGATGGAGAGCACTCCAAGAGAGATAGATGCTACGAAGATTGAAAAGGGGCTGTTGGAGATGGAGGAGGTGATGGCTATCCACGAACTGCATATATGGGCCATTACCGTGGGCAAGATTCTCTTTGCTTGCCATGTGAAAATCAGGCCGGAAGCAAATGCAGACATGGTGCTAGACAATGTGATCAACTATCTCAGAAGGGAATACAATATAAGTCATGTAACCATCCAGATAGAGCGTTAGCAGAGGCGAAGGAATTTACTGGTCGAATCTAGGGCCTGATGTTTCTGAAAGTTACGATTTTTCTGTCACAAAACTCATACACTGTTCATAGTGATAGGTTTCACGTGTTGCCCTTTAAAATTGATTTGTAAGCACCGTGTAGAAATTTCATCTTTAATTTGGCCATGACCCTTTTTCTGTCTTCTTGTATTGTGAATTTACACGGAGAGTTGGTACATATAATTTCTTCTATCTTTTCTTCCGTTGCATGTCGCACAAGTTTACAAAAGCCTAATATAGTTTTCCAAAATTAACTTTTATTTTTATTTTTATTTTTATTTATAGTCAGTGTTGTAAAGAGAATTGAGAAAATTACTAAATTTTAGTGACGAAGGAGAAATTCGATTTTGACCACTAAAAAATCAATTTTAATATTTATAAGTTTTAGTTGATGAGAAAAGAAGTTTGATGATGATTATTTTGAATCTTGATTTAGTTTTGTGTTATCAATTATTATTTTTTGGATTTCTTACATTAACAGGTTTGATTTTTTTGATGTTCTAGAGTGTTAATTTAGGTGGTTTTATGCAAAAATATAATGAAAATAAGTTTTTAATAATAAAAAAAATAACTCATAATTTTTCGTTCAATATTGGTGGTTGAAATTTGGGTCTTTGCGGACCTTGCCTTCCTCTTTTGTTTTTGAAAAAGACAAACATTATTTAAATAAAGATGGTCATATTACAGGCTGAAGCTAGGAAATGAAATTAAGAGAGGCTAGATTAGAAAAATTACTCTTAAGGAGGGCAAAAATTCATTTTTTTTCCTTCTATTTTTTTGCTTAGACTTGTTAAGGGGGCTGGAAAAGTATTTTGCTTAAGGATCGGAGCCCATGCCAGCGTCCATGTCTCTGCCAATGGGCATGTGTATCGACAGTTGCTCCCATGTATTCAACTTTTCAAAATAATCGACTCAATATTTTTTTTATTAATATAGATTTTTAAACTCGCGTATATCTAAACTAATTAATTATATGAATCTTGAAATTAATAACTATATAAATTTTTAATAATTATTATATTAGCAACTAAAAAACTCGAAAATAAAATTTGTCTAATGTTTTTACAATTTGTTCTTTTTTTGGAAATTTTATTAGTTTTTTTTTACTCTTGAATGCTGTTTTTTCTTCTTTTTTTCGTGGCCCAATTTAATTATTTATTTTATTTTTTTTTAATATTTGGAAACATCATATTGTAATAAATTTTATTTTAAAATTATTCAAAAAAGGTGCATTTTTTTATCATATAATTATTTTTTAAAAAATATATTGAATGCAATGACTTGATGTGTTAACTTAGGTTAATACTAAGGTTTTTCTTTTAAAAATTGTTTTAAACCCCGTAAATTTTCATATATAATTTTTGTTCAAGTTTCATATATAAAATTTCATAAATTTACTCATAGACAATGATAAAAAAAAAATCCTGTAACAAATATTTTTTTTTTTACGTAAATCTTTTTACCCCACACGTAAAATAACTAGTTTCTTTCTGTAGGAAGAAACTTTCGTCGGGCTGGGAAAGGAAGAGAAAGGAAATTGCTTTGTCAACCACCATCGGCACGCATCAACTGTTACAGTGAGTCGGGGTCTACAATGATAATTTTCTAGCTAGTGTCACAAGCACCATATTGAGATGGAGATGAAGAGTCTCACCAGTTAACAGCGCATTTGTTATATTACAGCAGAGAACATGCATGATGCTAGGATGTGGGGGCTCTGGTGTCATCCCATTGAGTGAAAAGATTCGTGACCTCCCTTCTTACAGTGAAATGCAGGCAGGACAATCAGTAATCGGGCTTGGTGATGCGGTTGATGTTAAAAAAGATGCTGAAACAGGAATTACTGCAGAGAAGCTACTTGACCTTGTAGGATGAGAACAAAATTGATAGGTATAACTTAACCAGGGCTAAAGTTGATGGGTGGGTTAGTGCTAGAGATGATATTATTTTCTTTTCCTATGGTTTCTGGATGGGTTAGGATTAATCAGTCAGCTACAAGACAAGCTCAAATTGCTGCATTTTCTTGAGAATGACCCTGCAGGTTTTGTGCTAAAGCTAGCTGAACGGTAATTTTATACGAGTAAAAAGGAACCACATCACTGTTCAAAACGGATAAGGTTCATTGACATTATCAGGTGAAGTTTTGGTTTTTTCAAGCAAAGGTTCAATGGATCCAGTTTTTCTTCTTTTTAAACTGTGTATTTCATAGACTATTCGTTTCTTCCATCCAAGTTGAAGACACGTCTAGCATCTTGCCGCTTAGAATAATTTGTCATGGTGGTGAGCTGTTAGACTGCTCGCGCTGATGCAGAAAGGGGAAGCTGCCACATGCGAGGTGGTGACTGCAAGAAAGTACACGGCAAGAAGCCATTGAAAGAAAAAACAACGCCAAACAGGACAGGAAAGGCAAGAGAGGATTGAGTTTTACGGAGGGTTTTATGGGATCCCGAGGTTAATTTTAATGGTGGCCCTTTATCTAAAATGTATGGCTGTCTTGGCTGCGATTCTCAGTATCTGAGAGTCAGAAGCATGGTGCCCCCCCACTTATGAATTGTAGGCATGTTGTTGTTAGGATCCTCAGAAAATTGAGAGACAGAGTGCCTTGATCATGAGGTAATCTACTTGTCTGATTAAAGGACTGTGAAGCTGGGGTCGCCGGTTTCCGGTTTTCCTTTCTCCCTTGAAACCGCTGAAATTAGAACTCGGTAATTATTTAATCAACACCTATTAGTAGTTGAATACTTTCAAGTGAAAAGCTTTTATTTTAATTAAGCCAGGAAAAATAAATAAATAAAAATTTTGATGGCTATCATATTTAATATAAAAAATCATTTCATCTAAAAATTTAAGATATTAATTAAAATTTTAATATATAATTTATATTATTTTTTAATACATCCCATAAAATAAATATTTTCTAGGCTTGAAACTAGACATATACTATCTTATATTTAATTTTTATTAAATAAAATAAAGATAATAAAATTCATAACTGTAAAATCAATAAAATTTTAATATTATATAAAAAACCATCTTAATATTTTATGATTTATATTATCTATAAAAAAGACAATGAATTCATGTCACAGAAGGATATACCCATAAGTCTCCGAGAAAAAATTACAGTACGACACCATTGAATGAAACAAACCGTGGACCTGGGTGTTTCTGTCCAGCTCGTTCTGCTACTGAAAATCTGTTTTCTGGGATCAATTAACTCAACAGGAACTGGAAGCTGCTCAATATCACGGGAATGGGATTCATACATGCAACCTTCGAGAAGAAAGAAAGGTTTCCTCCCGACATAATTAATGCCAAATGTACCCACAAATAGAACTAATGTTATCAGTAGAACTAATGTTATCAGTAGCATTCTGGTTGTAGTTTTGGTTTTTTTATTGGTATGGAATATTTTGATTTCAGAATATTTTAGTGTGTTATTTTGGGGTTGTATTGTTCATATAAAATTAATTATATATATATATATATGTGTGTGTGTATGTATATATATATATATATGAAAAAAATTAAAATATTAATTTAACAAGTATAATTAAAATTCAAGATAAATTAATTTTAAATTATACAATATGCGCGCAAATTCAAACCATTTTTTTTTTTATTTTAAAAATTTAATCATAAATTTTTAAATTTTGATGTGCTGATATCAAAAATAATTTTTAAAAAATAAAAAAACATCATTTTAATATATTTCGGCACGAAAAGCACTTTCAAAAGCTACCGCAACCGTCCTCCCAGATAGGCCCAATATAAACACAAAATCAAACAAATATAATATCAAAATTAGAAAAAAATCATAAATTAATCAAAATAAAGAAGATTTGAAGGTCGGAACAGCACACCCAGAACGGAACCGAAACATTCTGGCTGGAATTTGATTAGAATTTCCAGAACGAACCGGAATTAAAACCAAGATGAAAATGATATTATTTTATCTTGATTTTATTAACAAAATAGAATGTTTTAAGCAGAACAAAACAAAATTAATAACCCTGTATATAACCCATCAAAAAAAACATTCAATTAATGACATAGGTTGAAAGCAACTTCAACGCCCCCGGCATCTTTTCGTAAATAAATATCAACGATGAAAGAAGAAAGGTGAAAAAGAAGAGGTAAAGATTTGCTCTAAGAATGCGAACGTCAAAAGTTCAATTAAATCTTAATAGAATCAGTCCAAGATTGTGGTGGGGACATACAAAGTTTTCAAGTCTAATACACTATTATTACGATTGTATCTAGCAATTTCAGCTTTCCATATAGTCAAATTACTATATAATTCTGTGTTATGATAAGGTGGGATTAGATTTTTTTACAAGTTAAAAATAAAGTTTTATATCAAAGGAAATTCTTTGATGGTATTATTAAACTTAATTCAGCAAGTCAAACATGAAACATTCTGTTTATTTAACTTGAATTTTAAATTTAATTCTATAAAGTTATTTCTCTATTATCCAATTGACTTGTGAAATTAATAAGACTCTGAAATTTGATAAAACCATGATTTGGTTCTAAGAATATTTCTAAGATATATATATACACCATGATAACCTTGTGTAAAAAAATTAAATAAATAAATAAATTTAATTTCCAATAAACTCAATATTAAAATTATTAGTTTATATATAAAATAAAGTTATCATTCAATTAGTTCTTTCCACTTGAGTACTAGTTATAATTTTCTAAAGAGACAAAATTGTCACTGATATATTATAATTTACAAACAACAAAGATATAAAATGTCAATTTAACCATATATATGATTAGTAAATCATGTTTTTTTTTTCAATTCAATTTGGGTCTTAGCTTGAGGGATGCTTTATAGGATCACGTTCAAGTAGAATAGGGTGATCTTATTTCTTTAGCGCAAACATGGATGATATATAATGTATGTTTTTTTAAGAATAAAAAAGGGGAAATAACAAAAATATATATATATATATATATATATATATATATATATATATATATATATATATATATATATATTGGGGGCTAGGTGTTCAGCCTAACCCTTTGCTTTATTTTCCTTTTTTTATTTCTTTTTTAACCTAAAAAATAATTTACTTGATTCACTTGCTTTTTATTTTTCACATGATTCTTAAATACTAGTTTTTATCAGAATATTAATAATTTATTTTTAATTATTGTGTATCTAATATAAAAATAATAGTATTAATAATGATTTGTTATGAAAATCAATTGGATTTTTTTTTATTCTTGAAACTTTTAAATAGATTTTGAACCTAATTGTATTATATTTATTTTTTTTATATTTCAACCACACAAAAAATATAGAATTACTATTTTGCTATTTGTATTAACTTACTTTAACAATCATATAATATATTTTCAAGAGAACCAAATATTTTAGTTAAAAACATAATGTTAACATAGATGAATAAGAGACACTTTAATAAAAAAATTATGATGATTGAAAACAAAATTAAAAACAGTTGTGTTTGCATATTTGATAATAATGACAAACATTTCTTTGAGACCCCAATAGTTTTTTAAATTAAGAAAAAATTGGTTTTCCTATAGCATAATGTGATCTACAAACTATATAGATAAAGAAAGAGAAAGGGGATCCCATCCATGAGAAAGAAATAATAGAAAAGAGTTTTTTACATATAGACTGCAACTAGTATATCTAGGTTTGCATTACACTACAGGTTGGATTAAAATAATATATTTATAATAAAAATGTCTAGATCATAAAGAACTATTTGATATATCCTCATATTTGACTTCTTACTTAGCCGGAGTTTAAAATTAAACCATTTGAGAGTTACACCAGGTTGACTTAACAAGTTCAAAAGTAACATAGTCAACCTATAAAAGAAGTTGAGAGATAAAACAAATAATGAAATTGACAAAACAACTTCTTAACCTATCTTTCTTTCTAGATTGAGTTTAAAATCAAATCATGTCATAGTTTCAACTACATGCCCAATCAACTTGGTTAATCTAAAACAACCCCTTTGCCCAATAAAACAATATTTGAGGATGAAATTGATAGAACAAAAAATCTCAACATGACTCATTGCCTACTTCTTGTTTAATTTTAAACCATATAGGAGTTGATGTAATATTGTTTACTCAACTTGATCAATCTAACACATGCTAAACAATCATGGAAAAAAAATAAGAGTAAAATTAACAAGAAGAAAAATGATGAAATTAAACGAGAAAAGAAGATATAAAAAAAAAAAGAGGGGGGGGATTTTTTTAGGTAGTATTTATTTAAAAAAAAAAAACTTAAATGAGTGTTATTTGTAAAAATAAATGAATAAATAAAATATAAAGGTGAAATTTAAATATTTAAATATATAAAAACTAAAATGAAAATTATGAAAAACTACCCTACCCAGCTATAAATTTCAGAACATACTTGGAAACTTTATATTACAACCTAACAAGTTTTTTTCTCAATGAAAGAAAAAGATAAAGGTGTTGTTTGTTGTTAACATTGTTTTTATCTTTAAAAAATATTTTAATTGCAAACTAATTTTTTTTATGTTTATATTCAATAAATAAACAATTTATACGTTCCAATAAATGATAACAAATCTATAGATTCAACAAAAAGATTAGTCAAGAAGTTGAGATAAAAATTCATATTAAGTTATCTAATAATTTTATGTATGCATTCAATAAAATAAATAAAGAATTATATGTTCCCATAAATGATAACAAATATGTTGATTCTAACAAAAGATTCAATCAGAAAGTTGAGATAAAAATACATATTAAGTTATTTATTTTCATGTTATGGGGAGCTCTTCGGATCATTTTTATTTAATTATACAAAATAGATTTTTTTGTTTTTATAAAATAAATAATTTAAAATCTATTAAAAAAAGAAGAATTAGAATTGATATGAATATATATTGTTGATACTAAAATTATCTATTTTGGTTGTCGAAATATGGCCAATAGATAATTTTACTGTCTATTTTGGTTGCCCAAATATGATCAATAGATAACTTTCTTTCTTATTTTATATTTTCTAAACAAGATCATCTCTTCTTGCTCAACATAATTCTAGAAAAATTAAAAATAGTATTTTTAAAAAATAAAATGAAATTTTGCATGAATTCTAAGTTGGCTATGCGGTTTCTCCACCTTTTTTTTTTTGTCTTTTTTATTTGGTTTTGTTTTGCTATCATAAATCTCACCAATAACACATTAGATCTACCTTAAAATGATTCAATCAAAAAAATCAACAAAATTAAATTAATTTTTGCTAAATCAAGCATCAATCAAGCATTAGATTTGTTTCATTTAATAAAAGACCCTATACTAAACCAATAAAAATAAATTACTTAGTCCAAGAATAAATTGACCTAATGTAAAACGTTCTAATTAAAAAAAAAGTCAATTGACCAAAGAAAAATTGAATGACAAAAAAACCTTGAAAGGATTCAACAGAGAAAAAAATCAATGACATAGACTTTAATTTTCTAAATTAAGCATTAACCAGATAACAAATTTGTTTATCGACAATGAAAGGATTTGATTTAGGCCAATCAAAACACATCATCGAGCCCAAATCTAATATAAAAGAGTAAATTGAAAAACAAAATGACAAAAACACTTAAGGTTGTTAAGTGTTTATATAAACAATGCTTCAATTTTAATTTTGATTTAATATTTTGTTAATATTCTATTGAGCATGCTGTATGTATTTTGTATATGGTGCCAATAAGAATATTTATTAATTTTATTAAAGGGTGAGATGAATAAGCCATAGGAAATACAAAGAAGTTTCCTAATCAAAGAAAATTGAAATTCCATTACTAATCTTAGAGGACCAAAAAAGTAATGACAATAGAAGAACATAAAAGTTATGACAAAAAAATAGAATAAAAAATGATGATCTAAAAAAATTTCCATTAAAAAAATCAAAAACAACTTATTATAAATTATAGATAAATGATACATGTATGACCCTTAATATGTATGCATTATACCATACACAAATAAATAGTGTAGGTGAATGAAGGTGTAGTGTTAAAAAAGAGCTAAACGGAGCCCAATATGGACATGGTTGGGTTTAGTTTGGCGATGATGTCAAACCAAACCATATTTGGGCCTCGTTTGACCATTGTCAAACAACACAGATAAGAATTAAATCAAGCCCCATGCTAGGCTTGGTTTAATCATGACCAAATTGAGTCTTATTGGGTCAAATAAAGCCTAAACAAGCTATTTTGATCAACATCAAATTAAGCCCAAAAGGATCCATTTTATAGGATTAGCTGCTTTCAATTTGACTAAAGTCAAATTAAACCTAAAAGAATTAACATGGCCCAGAAGTTTATTCTAAACTTATACTACATCACTTTATTTTTTCTTTTAAACTTGTATTGTTAATCTTTTGTCCTTACAAAGAAATAGATAAAGAGTGATATTGTTTATGTTTATTAGTTCTAAAATAAAATAGATACAAATTAATCGATCATAAATTGTTAGGTTTGTCTCCTTTTTTTTGGGTCATAATGCATATAAACTAAAGAAAAAAGACAAAGGCTTTAAAACCTTTTTAAATTATATATGTGACTCGTATAAATTCAACTTTGACTTATTTTCATAATGAATCAACATACAAAACTGAAAGAAAAAGGAAGAGATTTTACAAGGAAAGGATATGTTTTCCATTTTTACACCTTAGTCAGATAATGATTTGTTTTTCATTTTTACACCTTAGTCAGATAATGATTTGTTCCCTGATTAAGATGAGATCTTAAGATTTTGTTTTAATAAAAAACATTTTAACTTTAGCATTCAGAGTGTAATTAATCCCATACTTTTCATTCTCGATGAAAACACTTTGAGGTTAGCTACCAATAAATTCAAGATGTTATGGAGATAAAGTGTTTTGTTGTTGAGAAGATCCAAATCAATGATAATGTGTCATATATTATGACCTAGCCTTTACCAAAAAAGAAGTATGAGTTTTATTAAAGGCAAACAAATTTGAAGAAGCTCCAGTAATGAGTCAAGAGGGGGAGAATTGTTAACTTCGGTCTCGTTTTTCAGACCGTAACCTGTATAAACTATGGGAAAAAAAAGGCTAAAGATTTAAAGCTTTTTAGGTCATATAAATAATTATTATGAAAGCTAATTTTGACTTATTTTGATTGTGAGTACATAAACAAATGAGCAAAAAAAAAAAAAAAACGAGACGGTGAAAAAAATATATGCTCCTCTTATGCCTTAATTGGAGAATAATTTGTTGCTTAATTAAGATATGATTTTATATATTATTCCCACCAACAAGCTCTTCTACTTTAAAGGAGTTGATTGTTTAAGTTAGGGTATAACTTTGTGATGTTGCTATTTGAATTAATGATATAGTTTGAGTGAACCATGACGTTGTGATTTTTCTTCGCACCAAGATTTTTCTTGTAAAGAATTCTTGTGTTATGTGTTTATTCAACATCTTTTTGTTGATTTTTTATACTATTTTAATTGCACGTAGAGGAAAAAAAATAAAACTAGTGAATTATATATATGATAATATTTATATATTTTTTCAACAAAGTTTAATTAACAATAAATTGCATGCTATTTTGTAAATTGAATTTTTCTCTCAACGAGGTTAAGTGACCTTGTAATGATACGTTTCAATACGTTTAAAAAATGTTTTTTTAAAAAGATATAGAAAAAATATTTTTATTTTTTTATTTTAAAAAATATTTTTATAATATTTTCATATTATTTTCATATGACGATGTCAAAAATAATTTTAAAAGATAAAAAATATATATTTTTAAATAAAAAAACAACTTTTCAGCATGAAAATGGTAAATAAAACAGAGCCGTAGAAACTTGCTAAATTCTCGCATTATAATAACAACAAAGCAGTCATAATCGTGGGTTGGGCTCCCATGTGCATTATATATATGAACAGATGCATGCGAAAGGAGTGAAATTATGCTATTACTGTATATATATAAAGATTTTACTTTGAAGTTATTTTTAAAAACAAATCCTCGTACCATTTTCTTAAAAATACATTTTATATTTTAATTCTAGCAATAAAGTCTCAATTCATTCCTCTCAAAAAATAAAGAAACAAACATAAATCCACCGTATCATCACTCCTGGAGTTGCCAGTACTAAATCTATCCTTGTATGGAAAACAGAAACAGCTAGGAAGAGATTGTGCAGGGGAGATAATTATAAATCCACTCCCTCTATTTCATCAATATTTTTATTCGAGTTCATATACTTTACTTCTTCTTCTTTAAGTGTTTTTTGTACTTTAAAAAACAAACGATCCAAGTACATCTATCACAAAAACAAGGTTATGAAAGTGTTCCTGATACTTGTAAGAAGCTCAAAGAGAAATTATTGAGATACCAAAGTTGAAATTATCCATTGAAGGACTTTCCGAAGGTGTTAAAATAATCGCTTGAAAGAGGAGAGCGAGTGAGTCCCCACAACTGGCTGTCCCCGCTGCCGGACAAAATTGCCACCGCCAATAATGCCATGGGGACCTTTCAAACCAGACAGCTGATCTCCCTTCCCTTCTCTCTATGTAACTGCTAAACCTTCTCCAACTCTCAAAACTCTTCTTGCTCACTGCTCTAATTTACATCTTTCTAGCTGACTTGGGTGGGTTTTTTTTTTTTTTGTAAAAACAAATCTCAAACACTTGGTTTGATTTTTAAGCTTTACCCATCTTGAACATTTCTTCCTGGGCTCCATACGAATTACTTATACAACTGCTAGCTAGGTTAGTTACTCTCTCTCTCTCTTTCGCTGTAGAGTTAGTTCTTCAAAGCATTTAATGCTATTATTCTATATAAGAGGATCACCAGCTGCAGAAGACAAAGGAATATATTAATTTTTGTGGTTGTGTACAAATGGGGTCTCCGCTTCTGCTTCTCGGGGGTTACATTTAATACTGTTGTTTTGTTAGCCTCACTATGGAATGTTGGTGAGGAAGAGAGAGAGATTAATTTAACACTCTCGCTATTGCAACTAGCTAGCTGCTGCTCATCAATGGAGAGGCTGCAAGGACCCATCAATTCTTGTGTAAGCTACTGCTATTCATTTTAGTACTTCCCTCTCTTTCCTTGAGTACCTTAACAAGAATCAAAGAAATGGACTTGCATTTCCTTGTACAAATGCTTGCATTCAATGCGTTGCATTATTTTGCTAGAAATGCGAACGTTTCCAGCACTGTTTCCTCCACTTAAACTTTCTATTTTCGTTCTTCTTTTGTTTCACTTTCTCTATTGAAACTGAAACACCCATCAAATCCATGACAGTTAAGTTCTCTCCATACTTCCTCAGAAGGTTAGGTTGGGTGTAAAACCCCAATCAAGAACCTCTCACCTTACCTTTCTTTTATGGAAGATTATTTTCTAATGAGTTTTTGTTTTCTTTTTGCAGTTCTTAGAGGAGCACAACTTGGATTTGGGGTGCTTAGACCAAGAATTTATCGACACAGAAAGCTTAAGATTTGGAGAAGAAGAACCACACATCTCAAGTCCGAGTTTTCAAGACAAAATGCCTTTTCTTCATATGCTTCAAACAGTACAAACCCCGCCATTTTTCCCCTACAAAGAACCCAGCTTTCAGACACTACTGAAACTCCAGCACCTCCAAAAACCATGGAATATGAGCACTTTTTACATGCCTGAAACAGATACCCAAGTTCAACCACTAGAGCTTGAAAGTTGTGTCACCCATGACACAGTTGATGTACACTCTCCAGTCAAATCTGAAACCAACCCAAACCCACATTCAAATTCCTGCCTCGTAGGTGCAAGTCCTGAGCCCGCAGAACCCTATTCAGGCTCTTCAATTCCATGGAGAACTCAACCCCAAACCGTGCCTGATATTACAATCCCTTTCTCTAAATCCTCTACACTAATAATCACCAGAGAAAGAAGAAAGAGAAAGCGTACAAGGCCAACCAAGAACAAAGAAGAAGTAGAGAGCCAACGCATGAACCACATTGCTGTTGAACGCAACCGCCGTCGCCTAATGAACGACCATCTTAACTCTCTCCGCTCTCTCATGCCACCCTCTTATATTCAAAAGGTAGTCATATAATTACTATCGAAATCCTCACTTGGTTTTTTCTTCTTCTTAAATTACTTTCAAGAATCTCATTTTTAGACTTGCGAATTCAAAACCCCTTAATTATTTTTTTTCCCACTATTTTCCTTGAGAACTCGGTTTTGTATATTGTGGACTAAAACTTAGTGTCCTTTTTTCTGAATTAAAAAGGGTGATCAAGCATCGATTATAGGAGGTGCGATAGACTTTGTGAAGGAACTAGAGCAGTTTGTTCAATCTCTTGAAGAACAAAAAAGAATGAGAGAAATAGATGCAGCCTCCTCCACGGGCATTTCTCCCACCCAGTACTCTACTTCGCAGCAACAAGGTGACATTCTGGTGGCGGAGGGAGGCACTTGTGAAGAGGAAAGAACAGTGATGAACAAATCGGAGGCGACGGAAATAGAGGTAGCTGCAGTACAAAACCATGTAAATTTGAAGATAAAGAGTCAGAGAATTCCTGGGCAGTTGTTGAGAGCTATAGTTGCATTGGAGGACCTTGGGATTACGGTTTTGCACCTTAACATCACTTCTTCTCAAGCCACAGTTCTTTACTCCTTCAATCTTAAGGTACCACTCCTTGTGTTCCCTAAGCTATTTCCATCGTTTCTTTGTTTTGGTCAACTATTTTGACTAGCCAGCTAGCTAGGTTCTTGCCCTAGCTAATCCAAAAGATCCAAACCCTATTATCATGTCAGCTCTTTCTTTTTATGGGTTTCATTATGGTACTGTCGTGGCAGTTAGAGGATGACTGTAAGCTGGGATCGACGGATGAGGTAGCAGCGGCAGTTCATCAAATATTCAGCAGTATCAACGGATAGCTAAAGGGTAGGACTTAGGAGTTCTGTGAGGCAAGAGAGCCAGCAAATTTACAGCTGAATTTACAGGATTATTATTATTACTGTACTAGCCCTTTTATGGAAAGCAAGAAAAATGTAATTTTGGCTTTACGGGGATGGTAGATGAGGAGCAGACTAGGCAGAAGGGCAACACCATTGTCTCCATTCTAAGCTCTTACTTTTCAGTACCACAGAGAGGGTTGCTAGCAGTGCACTGGGGCAGATGATGCTTACTGCTTAACTTGCTAAAAGAGATTGCGTTGCTTGTTTCTTAGCCTTGCTGAGTGTGTAGTGTAGCAGTTGTTGTCTTTTGTAAAATGGTTTTTAATTCAAAATAAATTTAAATAATATTTTTAGATTTTATATTAGCACATTCAAATTATCAAAATACATCTATAAGAACTAATATAATACTGCTTTAAAGAAAAGTAATTAAAAAAAACAGAAACGAAATGCTAAATTGACACTGAGACTTCAAAATAATGGTGCGTTTTTGGGTTCTGGGATCTTTTTATTTTTATTTTCATTTTTGGTGTGGGGGAAGAGATAAAAAAAATAAAAATAAAAATAAAAACTCGGTTGGTAGCAGGGTACAGTTGGTGGTCCAAGCTGGGAGTCGGGGACAAATACCATGGAATAATAATCTAAAATCTCTCATCATGACAAATTGCAAATGATGTTACTCTTTTCATATTGACTTTTGGAAGCCCGTATGCATAGATTTGGATGTTCATCATTATACAACATCCTATGCGCCTGCTCCTTTTCGTCCTATCCTTTTCGCCCTGGTTGGCTTTAGGTTTTGTGTCCATATTGGATTTTATTTCGCGAATATTCAAATGTAGTTTAATGCTGGAAAATTGCATCAACAGGAAACATTGATTTTCAAATTCAAGATTTGGATTGTTCAAGTGCAAAAAAACACGAAGAAAAAAAATGAAACAATAAAGTTTCGAGTGTTCTTAAATTAAACCAAATCACACCCATAGCAACTATTAGGATTGCATTTCTTCTTTCTATTTCTACCATCATATTAAGATGGTGAATTCTTTTAATGGGATTCTCCTAAAAAAGAATATGCCTATTATATTTAGAAAACTCCACTCATACGAGCGTTACAATTCGACAAAAAACTTAAGATATGTGTTTCTGCTCTATGATAAGAAGACTATAATTACATTTTGATTAGATTCTAAGTGTGCAGTAGGCTAAAGCCTTCTCACTTCTAGTCTCATCGCCTGCCCCATACCATGATTGCTTCGATTCCCGTTTAGCTAGCCTATGATTCCATATTTGGAAATGAAACTTGGGAACGGCAGGGAAAATGTTGGGACCTGAAGTTTAGCACAGTATTTGCAAGGAAAACACGTGCATTGATCAGCCCAGCAAAACATGATGTGTCTCTGCTTCATGTTAAAATTTGAAGGCGTTTCCATAGCTTTTTTTTATATACAAAAAGATAACAATAAAGCGCCAACAGATGAGCGAAGAAGCAGAAGACAAAATTTGCATAAACCCAGGTTTAATTTGCAGAGCTGTCAAATAAAAGATAACAGCAACCACATATCAAAACAAGCAACAAAAGGATGCAGCTAATTAAGCTCCATGCAACTATACTCTGAACAAAACACAAGGGATATATAGTTACTATCAGGGAAGCCGGCATTTGAAATGTATATATAATTTCTGATCAACTTTGACTCCAGGCTACCATTGTTTTGAGCTGTAAATCCAAGCAGTAGTTCGGAGTAACTAGCAACAACAGCATCAGTGGCATAAATCAAGACAGAAAGAGAAGACTGCGATCCATCTAGCTAGCAGGGTTTCAAGGAGTAAGATAACTAGCTGACCAACCATAAACAACTAATCTGTACAGAGAAAGAATAATTAACCCCTAGATCCAGCCACTATAAAACGGTTTCAGGGATGAAGAGTTCATGATATATAATACCCATGGACTAACAGGAGGTTTATGCATCCGTATATTACATTAGAAGAGTACTGCACCCTGTTAATTGTAACATTAGAAGAGTCAGATTCTACAGATAATTTTCACTCCAGACAGATCGATCTACTCGTGAAGAGATAATTTTAAAGCGTCAACAATAGCTAATAGGTTTTTAATCCCAACACCATTCCTTTGTGATAACCTAGAACCCACCTATGCCAACAAAACCAGGCTTGCGAAAATAAGATCCATCCATATTCCATTATTGTAACAAAAAAGGCTAAGGGCAGATCATAAAACCAATGGTCTGGAGTTCTTGATATACCAATCCATCTACTTAAAAGGCATTTTCACTGCCATAGACGACAAGATGGAGAGGTGAAGTGATAGAGTATGGGATTTGGTTTACTAGGGAAATGCCCCATTGTTTGGAACCGAGTCCCAACGGCATGCAGTTCTTGACATGTCATGTGTGAATTTTTTTCTAACATGACACAGGATGTTCAAGAATATATTTTTAAATAATCAATGAAAATACAATACTTGGTCATTATGTTGACTTGACTTAGTTTAGTCGGTTGGATAATTTAATAATATAATTAATGAAATATTATTATTAAATAAAATTCATAATAAAAAATTAATAATAATTAAAGGGTCAAACAATCATTTACACCAAAACAAAGCTCCATTAACCACACTATGTCATGAGATAGAAGAGTTGCCGAGAAGAATTGAACACTACCCTAGAAGTCATCGATTCGCCACCATTTAACTCCTCACACATCACCCAAATAGTATAGGCACATTTTATACGTTAGCTATTGTTTCTTTTTTTTGCTAATAATTTTTTAAATTTATTAAAATATAAAATTGTACTCAATAAATGTGATTAAATATATGTATATAAACATGATAAAAATACAAAAAACAATTTGGAAATCAATTAATTAGTTTCTAAAAAGATATTTATTTATTTTACAATGCTTTCAAGAAAGTGACAAGTCAAGAAAGTTTAAATATATATTTTAAAAAAAGAAGTAATTAAGTTATTCCACATCAAATTGCCTGTGATAAATTCAACACTGATCAAGGAATCATGAAAAAAATATATGGTGAAGTCTATACTCAAGCTTAACCTCGTGGATTCACTCGTCCTCAAATAAAGAAGAAAAGGATGTTGCAAGCAGCAAAGGACACCATTTTAGGGCAGTGAAGTCTACACTGCAAAGCAGAAGATACCAGTGACGTGGTTGAAGGGCAAAGAGTGGAAATGGAGGCAGAGTCAAATGGAGAGGAAAGGAGAGCCCCACCTTCCAAGTTTCTGAAAATTGTCATCGGCGTCAGATAGAGAGATGCAAACTGTACAGCAGCTATAACAGCACACATCCCCATGTGAGAAAGATCACGAACGTCTGGTCAGAGACATCACCTCCATTTTCTAGCCCAGTCCCAGTCATTTTGGTCTTTCGAGTCTCTTCTTTTAACAGCTTTTTTCCCGTCCTCCTTCTCCAAGGTCAGTCTCAGTCTCGAATCATATAATTTAACGAACTTTTTAAATAAATAAAAAAGAAAGTAATACCACTGCATTTTACCAGTTTATAATATCCATACCACCACCGTTTTGCTACCATTTTAGATGAAGTAGTTTGATAAAATAAGCAAAAAATATATTTCTGAATAATTGTATCGGAGTGGTCTGTCCAATGCAAAATCTGTGTGTATAAATTGAATTAGGTACATGTATGAAATATCAAAACTGCATAATTACGCTGATATGGATTCTGTTTATATAATAAGGTTTTGTCTCAAATACTTTACTCGCTCGATCTCCTGGATCGAGTGTGTAAAGGCCATTTGTGTGGTTTTAAGTTTTTTAATGATGGATTACAAGACATGATTATTATAAGGAATATTGCTTATCCCGATTTATATTTTATTAAAGCTAAGCCAGTCACTGACCTCGGGCAACTTCCACCTTGATAACAACGGATCCAGAAGGAATATTGGTCTCAGATAGTGGAATGGGAGGCTGTTTTATTTGCAGAGCCGAACCAGCATACTCGAAAATTAATCTCGTTTTCATATTGTCACTGGCATTAGATTATGTAATTAATCTCACATTTCCAAATCATTCTTAACGTTTCTGGTTACTGCATGAGAAGTTGATCGAAGCTCTCAAAATGGTAGGTTGCCATAGATATCGCCGTCAGGTTTGAGAGCATCAATGGCGAAAAAATTCAAGGGGAAAAGACAAAAATAAAATAAATAAACAAAAACAAAGGGAATCATTAGAAGTCATGTTTTTTCTTATGGTGATTCCTCCACAGCATCTTCCCCGACTTTTCTATGCCTAGTAACTTGGTGATGTCCTGCGTTTCTTAAAGCATCTCCAACGGAAATGCTCTATTGAAAGACAAGAATAAAAGTAAACAAATTATTTTAGTTTTTCAATGTTTATTACATGTTTTAAAAGTATAAAATGTCATTTAAATAAATACTATTCTTATATGTCTTGCAAAAAATACTGAAATATTATTCATGGGCTTAAATTAATATAATCAATAAAAACTCATGAAATGACCCAAATCCATTCTAAGTATATTTTTAACTCTTGTTTTTTTATTAATTAATATGAAAATAAATTGGATTGATTCACCATGGATATCACTCAATTTATTGTTTTTCTTTAGGTAGAAAATAATTCAATTGCAGAAACAGCAATCTATGCTTTTCATTAATAAAGACTTGATTTGATATGCAAATCACACGCTGCGACACTAGCCATGTAAGTGTCGTATTCCTTTAATTTCTTATTGCTGCTGTTGTTTTATGAAAGAGCTGTGCTGTTCCTTTCCTTTCATTGCTAGTTATGGCTCATGGCATCGTGGGCGGAGGTTGATGATGATCCATTCAACCTAGGAAAGGAACAAGAAGAAAGCAATAAAATCTAACCCTTCAAATCAATCTTCAAATTCCAAAGAAAGGGATGGAAATCCACGTACAAATTGTACAAAAGTGCATCTTATTGTTACCGATGCCTGTCCCTCACACTCCAAATTCCAAAGACAACCTGTCTCCCATCTGACTGTTGTGTTTTGGCCTCTCTGCTAGCACCATTTTCAAATGTTAAAATACACCACTTAGCCTAATCGAGACCCAGAAACAAGTAGTCGTCTTTATCGGTTGAGTATGAACATGGGTAACCTGGTAAGGGCTGACGTCCATTATTTTTCTGGTGATTCTCCAGGACATCACCAGAGATTCCCCATCTTAGCTAACACCATCCCGTATCCTAGCTAACATGGTGAGCCCCCCCATGTATAGGCTCCATGCAACTGCAAATATATATAAAAAAATTAATTAAGGAATCGCGGGGCCAAGTTGAAGCTTTTCTTAGAGCCCCCATCATCATCCACCGTGCAGAGAATTAAAATCATTGCTCTGATTATTTTGACCAAAGACTCGAAAAGAAATCATATATCATCACCACCTGCAGCTGAAGTGCATGATTCTGTTTTTTGGATGGTTACTCCGAGCGCAGTGCAGTCTTCCCATGGATTCTTTCTTTTTCTCTAGAAACCAAGTCAATGAAAATAAGTCAAGAGTCAAAAGGTTTGATTATTGGTATTTGTCTGGTCAACCACGCTTCCACCATGCCTAGCGCGCGTGTGACATGTCGGTCGCACTGGCGCTTTTCGTTGGAGCTGGTGCATGCTTCTGCACGGTTGCATGAAAGAGTTTGTGTATATAATAATACTGGAAAGGCTTTTTGCTTCTGTTAGCTTTCGGCGTGTGATCGTACTAAGCCATGGCTTTCCCGTTTAAATAATAAATTATTATTAATAATAATAACAATCGAGAATCAATAATGCAGTAGAAAGTCGCCATCAGACAGCAAGTATAATGGCTACCTCAAAAGTTACGAAATAATACAATACAATTACAAGACCTATAAACAGTCATGGAAGAGATTTAAAATTATGTCTTATTTTTTAAAAATATTTTTTACAGCTACATTGTGTATTCTTTTATTTCTAAAATTTATTTTTGATATTATCATATAAAATGATCTAAAACATAAAAAATACGTACACTCAATCACGATTTCTAAATATTTTAAAAAATAATTTATTTATGGGAGAAATTGTGGTCATGAGGAATTTGGATACCCAAAACAAGAGACCTTTCTCTTGTGATCATTCATCTTCGTTTTCAGTGATAATTCAGCTAGAAATGATCTCCCATGTCCTTTAGTGCCATACCTTTTTTCTTTTGCCTCCCTATTGGGTTTCTTACCTTTTTACCGTTGTGTGAAAGAGGCCATTCTTCTAAATTCTCAAAGCATTTTTCCTTGGGATTATAAATCTAACTAAAAAAAAAATATATCAAATTTCACTGCGAGCAACAAGTTCCCCCCCTCTAAAAATGAAAATTTGTCGCCAATTAAATGCCATGTTTGTCATTATGCTTAAAATATGTTTTTAAAAAATTATTTTTTTATTTTAAATTAAAAAAAATATTTTTAATTTATTTTCATATATTAATATTAAAAATAATTTAATAAAAATAAAAATATATCTAAAGAAAAATACTTTTAAAAATAATCCTTGATATCTTATTAACAAATAATCCTTGAATAAAGTTTTATAAGAGCAAAACTAGATGGATCACTAAGTGGATATACTTTCCTATATTTATGTAGAATTAAAATCTTAAGAAATTATTTATATACATATAAAAGTATTGACGCGATAGGAATTTTTAATAAATTCATGATTAAAATCTTTATATGATAAAGTTGATTGGAAAATACCTATATTGTTCAAAATAAAAAAAAATAAAAAAAATAAAACAAAGAAAAAAAATCACGAGCACGCTAGGATATTAATGCTCGGTCAATCCCAAATCACGACCACCAATTTTGTTTTTTCCCTCTAAGAGGAGGCTTGTGGGTTGGTGGTGGCGACTTGGTGAACCTCAAGAACCAACCATAACGCCTCGAAAGGCTTGGCAGTGAGCCCAAATTCAGCCTCTTGATGGTTATATTAATCGTATGTTTGATATTTTGCTGAAAAAATGTTTTTTTAATTAAAAATATATTAAGATAGTGTTTTTTTATATTTTTTAATTTTAACACATTATAATTATTTTAAAAGACCAAAAAATCAGTATAAAAAACAGTATAAAAGCACTCTGAAAAACGAGTTGTAACACAAAAACAATAACTCATTAAATAAGTTTATTACTACAAAACATACGAATATGGATCACTATGCACTTAGTTTTAGGAGTACCGTTGATTGCATTGTTTATATTTTTGTTAATTGTTTTTCTTTGCATGCTTCACATATACAGAATATCAGAATATTTTCATATTAAATTAAAATTTTCAAAATAAAATCTTAGATTATTGTTAAAAAAAATGTAATGTTAAAGAATATTTTATTGTTAAATTGAAGATCAGATTTCCAAAATAAAATAAAATCTTAGTTTGTAGTTAAAAAAATACAAGTAACATTGATGACCAAATTAAAAAAAATACCTCATTGCTAAAAAGGCACAAAAAAAACTTCATTTTAGTCCCACGAATTGAGATTGATGTATTGTTTGGTCTCTAAGGTTTCAAGATTTTCTATTTGAGTCTTGAACTTTATTTTTATTTCAGGTTTTATTTTTCCAGTGTTCAGAGAGGACTAAAACATATATTGGAAAATATTGACGAAAGAGAAAGTTCTCAAATGGCCACATTTTGTCCATTAGAAAAATATTACAAGGATATTAAAGAAAACCAAATTCAACGGACCTAAAATAAAATACCCACCAAAAGGTCTAAACCCCCGCACAAAGAAATAAATTTATTTTTCAGTATAAATTTATTTATTTACATCAAAATTGATATTTTTATAATTATAATAGAAATATTCAAAATTTTCTCTCTACTTCCTCTTTTTTTTATGGATCTTTCTCATCGGTAATATAAGAAAAATAAAGTTTCATGCCTAGAATAAAAAAATCTAAAAATTACAAGGATCAAAGTGCAGTAAGACACTCTTAAATAATGCAAATGAATTTGTTTTTTAACTTTAGCCTATAGTTTTATTTCATAATAGTAATCTTTAATCTAATCCAGGAACAATCCATTTAAAACGCACTTGCGAGAGCATCCACACGGACAGATATTTCAACAGGGAAAACCAAGTCTAAGATAATATAGCTTTCAAGGACCAAATTACAAAAAAGAAAAGCATAGTCATCGAAGAAGTAAACATGAAAAACTTGAGGGAGTGAAATAGATATATTTGGCCCTATTTATGAAAAGAAGAAGAAGAAGAAGATAATAAAATAAAGTTGCAAGCACAATAGAGCTCCAACCTGGAGGAACACAATCCAATCAAACACCATAGATTGGCTATCCAAACAGCCATATCAGCATCCTATCTAGATGAAAAGAATGTGTGGTGCTCTAGCTTCAAACCTGTAAGAAGATCTATCTCCACATTTCAATCAAGAGAATTATCTAACACCTCAACTAAACCCACAAAATAAAATTAACAAATAAATTAACTTGGCCATATTGCAGCCATTTCCGCGTTTGCTCTCCCTAGTAGAATTCTCACGGGACAAACAATACAGTGACCTCTAGGGAATTGCTACTACAGTCATGGCTTCAGCTTCGTCCACACCCCTATCAATCTCCTCATCGTCAAGCCTTGTTGATGCCAAGGCTTCTCGCCAATCGGCAGTTGCTTCACCACAGTGTGTGAGCCTCCCTACACTCCCCCCTCCTCCTGTCCAGCCTCAAAACCGCCCCTGGAAAGCCACCGCTTATTGTGAGTCTCGAATGACATATAGGCACGTAGTATTTATTACATACCAGACATACAAATGTGCTCCTTTATTCTCGGTGACTTTTGTTTTTCATTTTAGGTCGGAAGATAGCTCGCAATGTTTTGACTATGGCCACAGGAGAGGCTCCAGCAGAAGTTGCTTCAACTGAGCTTCCAGAGATTGTCAAGACAGTTCAAGAAGCTGTAAGTATTCTTCCTTTGATGAAATGTGCTTTAATGGAATTGGGGGGGAATCTTTATTGAAATTGTTATGGGTGGACAGTGGGATAAAGTTGAAGACAAGTATGCAGTGAGTTCACTTGTGGTAGCTGGTGGAGTTGCCCTTTGGGGTTCGGCTGGGTTGATCTCGGTGAGCTGCTTCTCTCTCTCTCTTTTAATGTCATTCCTCTTGTCTGCTTGGCACTGATTTTACTCCTGTTAAATAAAATTTAAGAGATTGAAGTGTTTCTGTGCCAGGCAATTGACAGGCTTCCTTTGATTCCTGGGGTTTTTGAGATTGTTGGAATTGGGTACACAGGAGTAAGTTCTATTTACTGAACAGTGCTGTGTTGGTTTATGTAAACATCAATTTTTTTTCCAGTAGATTTTGGTTTCCTTATTAAATTTGAGGCTTTGATATATCTTCAACATCCAATGGAATATTCATTGTATGAAATATATAGGAGCCTGTACGAATATCAGCACATGATCTTAATAATCGTGAAATTAATTTTATTTTATTTCTGTCCGTGACATATGAAAATATAAAACTTCTTGTTTATACAGTGCATGTGGCGAACAATACAAGAGTATTTATTTATTTACTTGGTTCTAATGTGCTATTATACATTGCTTGTTTTCCTTGCAGTGGTTTGCGTACAAGAACCTGGTTTTCAAACCTGACAGGTAAATATAAGCTTGCTACACAACCTCGTAGAGATTGGTGCAAAAATGCATCATGTTTGTCCCACTAATATTATGTTTATACACTTGGGGAAATTGCAGGGAAGCTTTAATCGCGAAAATAAAAGACACATACAAGGAAGTAATCGGCAGCAGCTAAAGAAAGCCAGTTGAAATAGTGCCGCTGCAATGAGGTGAACTTTCAGTTTTCACAAAAAAATAAAAAACCATGCAGCATTGTGCATGAACATGTTGCCTTGCTTCATTTTCTTAAGTTTCTAACCACATTAAATCCGTGTAATGTACCTTTATCTTAAAGATCCATGTAATTAAATATTTTGCTTCCTTGCCCATGGAAACTATTTATGCCCATGATCACCTTCTTTATGGGAGGTCTATAGCAACTAAATTTAGAAAAAGTACTTCGAACCACCTATGTTTTGCTCACTCCCCCTTTGTTGGCGCTGCTTCTCCACCGTAAAACAATTCAGGTTTTTTTTAGTAACTAAATAAATTAGAAATGGATCTGACTAAAAGCATGTGGAAAACGTTTTACGAGCTTCAAAATGTGACATTTTGGTACCGATTCACTGAATAATCGAGGGTTTTGGATACACAAGGTTGATGATGTTCGACTGTCTGCGAAACCCTGCTATCAATCTGGGCAAGGATGAGGGGGCGTCAATTCTAAGACTTCCTATGGCTTGGCGACTATAACAAGTTCACGAAATCATGGTTTTCATGAACCCGAAGCCCCAGATGTTGGTAAAGAAGGGGTTACTGTTATACTATCAATCACTCGATTGAAACGTTTGATATCACCCTGCTTACAGAATATGATCCCCAGTTATCCCCAGTTGCCCCCTTATTTTTTTTTTTCTCAAGAGTCTGTTCGAAACCATAATTTTCTTATAAAAATCAAAATCACTTTGTGATTAAATCAAAGAGCTTAAACAAGAACTAAACAATTGGATAATCACCATCACCTTGGATAAAAGCAAAGACAAAAGCTAGTTACCCTTCAAATTCCCAATCAAAGATCCCTGTATTGGTGTCAAGTATGTTGCAGACCAGAGAAGATACGTCTGGAATCTGTGATACTATTAAAAGAAACTAGAACGGTCCTGTGAAATAGCGTCTTCCAATGATGCTAATTTGTAGTTTCACAACATCCATGCTCCATCGAGTTTTTTCGTACCATGTTCAAACAAACTCACCCAAATTTACCATGGCACTTCTATTAAACACGCTTCTCCAGTTCTGATAGGAAACTTCAAATCAAACAACTTCATTTGTCATCTAAGACGAGTAACTAAAAAGGGCTACTAGGAGCTACTGCTTTTAAACTGGGATAACTGCAATCCTAAAAAGGCAAGGATATCATCTACTTCAAGAACTCCATAACCCAATAGTGACAAACATAAGAAACAAGACGAACACTTTTAAATCCAGCACTGAATGCCAAGTTGAAAAGTTGATCTTGCATCCGTTCCTTTCCTCCTGGGGTTTGAGTCAGTGAAATCATATCAAGTTGAGATTTGTCTCTGGAAACAGCAGTAATCTCTGCAAAAGTTGGAAGAATTTGCTCCACGACAATTATCTTTCCATCAACTGGAACAGACAAGTAGCAGTTCTTTAACAATTTCAAGCAGTGTTCATCATCCCAGTCATGGAGTATCCACTGCAAGATATCAATAATCTCCTTAGATTTCATCAAAAGCATTATCGATCAAGAACAATCCAAACCAGGTAGCATGGACAAAATTTAGTAACAAGATGACAACTTAAAAATTACATGCATGTGGCTCATTTCACTAGTCTGAAACATAAAAGTTAAGAAGAATAGTCATTATCCATGACATATATAAGGTTTCTAGCATTTTGCTGGGCTACAGTAAAACATGATTACCTTGATTGAATGGGGCCTCTTGTCAGTAAGGGGGAAAAAATCAGCAAAAGTAAAATTTAACTCACCTTCAGGATAATAGCATCTCCCTTTGGAACACTTTTGAACATATCTCCCTCCACGTGCTTTACACCTGCACCAGAAATGTTCTCTTTCAGTTGCTACTTTGTTATCATTTCACAACAGGGCCACCTGGCCTCCTTATATTCAATCTAGGATCAAGAATTTATAAATAGTATATGAGTAGAGTTGACAGAACATAGCTAATAACAATGCTTACTCAGTAGAATTGATTCAGTTGAGGATGAGGGCATTGAATGGATAAATAGCACTAGCTTCTTGGCATGCTATAATGTATTATATTTTAAAGGATCACGTGTCACAGAACCTGAACTCAAACAACTTAAATAAAGACAATGGATGCAGAGTATTTCAAGCCAATATACCATCCATTTCTATCACAAATGACTGTTAGTGATATAGTTATTTGGAAAACTTAAACACAATGACTAAACAACAAGAATTGAGGTCAAACCAAGAACTAAATTATGTTATGGCAAAATGCTTTTGTATAAACTTTGGTATGCAGGGCACCTTGGACTAATCATTAATCATATGGAATTTATATCCCTGTAAAATAATTCATCTCCTTAAATGTGTATCCTTAATAGAGGAGAATATAAATTTGCAATATGACAAGGAAAAAGAAAAGTTTGTATGGGAAGAGTTGTCATACCAGGAAATGGAGGGGCATTCTGGATAACATGAGGTAAGTCAAAGTTAATAGCATTGATAAAAGGGTATTTGAAAGCAATCAAGCTAAGGGCTACTCCAATTCCACCACCAACATCAACCACCTGCTTGAGGTTCTCAAAACCACTGTAGGACTCCAAAATCTTCTTAAAGACTAGACTGGTATGGTTGAACATTGCTGTGTTGTAAACTTGACTAAACCTGGCATCTCTGGCAGAGTACTCAAACAAATGCGTCCCATGGGCCCTGTTAAATGGAGTTCTTCCTTCAAGAATTGCATCCTTCAGATTTGACCTGCAAGATGAGGAGAGTTAGCTGCATATTTTAGTGATGGGAAAGGCTCGATGGGTCAAGGTCACTGTGCCTACTATACCTCCTCGTCAAGTAGAAACAGAATCGCATAAACCAGAAATATAGAATCGAAAGCAAACACATCAAGACAAAAACAAGTTAGTTCTTCTGTGCTGGCTTTGATACCATTTTTAACACCATGGGCTCACAAAAGACAATGTAAATTAGCTGAAGCTATTTTTGGAGTCACTAGGTATGTAATTCAATACCAAGAATTTGCTCCTGTTGTGAAAAGACAATAGCCAACCAAAAGAGATTCTATATATCATTAAACAAATTCAACCACATGGGGGAGGAGCAGAAGTGGTTTTCACACTCCACAACTTGGTAATCACAATGCTCATACTAGACTCATGAAGTGTATACGGAGATGTGACCCCTCACATTCTTACTATATTGACGCTTAAAGTTTCAATGCTCGTGTCTGTTGCATGGGAGTGTCAATTGTTTTTAAAATTGTATTTATTTATAAATGTATTATAATGATATTTTTTTATTTTTTAAAAATATTTTATGAAAAAATTTTCTTTTCAAAAACATTTCCGTACACCCCTTTCTCTTTTCCCAACAAGAAAAAACTAATTATAAAAATTCATCGAACTTCGATCCTCTGAAAACCCATTAAACACGAAAAACATCCAATTTCATCGCAGCGAAAAATAATACTAAGAATAAAGTTGCCGTTCGATAAATTTAAAAAACACTAGATTAATAAAACAACAACGAAAGGCAAACCAGGTTTCCATGTAGACTTTGTCGTGAGCCAAGGCCATCAAAGGGGCCAATGAAACACCACTGTCATCACGCACAAAGTATTTACCCACACGACCCAAGCGGTACTTCATTGGGGCCTCGTCAAAAAGGGCATAACTGCAATAAACAACACCCTCGTTCATAAGCAGCCTGAGGATTCGCTCAAGCATCCCAGGGGCCTCAGGATTCAGGACAGGAATCCTCTTGGCAATCTCTGCAGCAGTGAGTCCAACATCAGGGTCCGCCGTGGCTAAAACTTCAAGGACACCAAGATCAATGACGGTTTTTAAAGCCAAGGGAAGGACTGAGGCATTCACGAGTGTCATGGCATGAGTAAAGCTCTCTTCTTCTTCTTCGACGGTTTGTTTTTGGTTGTCATTCTGGGTAGCTTCTTCTTCTGTAACAGAGGCAGCCATTGGCATTGATTGACTCGCTCTGTGCTTTTGGTTCTCTCTGGCCAATGCTTTGCAGTTAAGTTTAAACACCCCCTTAAAAAGAAAGGAAAGCAGAAATATAGCCACTGTAGAAGGGCAGTGATGGTAGCCCTGGTACGTGGTGCAGACGTGGGCTTTGATTTTTTTTTTTTTTTAATGTGGCCGTCATCACATGAAATGACATGTGCAGTAAATCCATTATTTTAGACTATAATATTTTTTATTTAATTGTCGAGATTTTTTTGAGATTCATTAGTCTTATTCGAGGAGGGAAGAGGGAAGATATTTATTTGAATATTTAGTATTACGAGGTCCTGGTTGTTTGCTGGAAAATAGTTTTTTTTTTAAAGTGAATTTCTGGAAAGTGAATTCCGATATTTGACAATATTATAGAAAATAAACTAGAAAATATTTTTCAGTGTTTGTTTATGTTATGGAAAATTAACTGGAAAATAATTTATTAATAAATTAATTTTTTTTCAAGTTTATTAAAATAATGAGGAACAAATCTTACAAATTAAATAGTTGAATGAGAATGAAATTGAAAAAAAATATAATTTCATAAATTATCTCAAATAAAATAAATAATCAAAATAATAGAGATTAAATTTAAAAAAAAAATGAAAGGTGAATAAATTAAAATAATAATAATTAACATTTCATAAATTATTTCAAATAAAATAAGTAACAATAAAAAAAATGAGGACCAAATTTGATAGATAAAAAATTTCAATAAAAAAATGATAAGAAAAAAGCAAATAACAATTATAAAAATAAGGACCAAAATTAATATAAAAATTAAATTTTAAGAGATGGAATTGAAAAATAAATATTCAAAACAAATTATATATAGCAATCAAAAGTTTGAGGATGAAATTTGATATAATCAGCAAATAATGACATTTCTAAATTTTTCACGACTTCCGGAAAGTGTTTTCCGCCTAAATTTCCGGAAAATACTTTCCTGAAAATCAAGCCAAATTTTTCTTTGACTGGAAAGTGTTTTCCGTTGATCAACTTTCCAGAAAACAAACGAACACAGGAAAGTTTGGAAAGTGATTTCCCGGAAAGTGAATTCCAGGAAACAAACACAACCTAGGATTCTGGTTTTATTTTATTCTATTTTTTATTATCAAAGGTTGTTGTAGCTTTTATTACGATGACTTTATAAATAAAAATTAAATAGTTTAAACATTATTCTATAATTATAATTTGTATAGTCATTAAAATTCTTAATTTATAATAAACTTTGTCATCTTTTGTTATCACTACATCTAAAGGAGTGATTATGTTAATATTAATTATAGTGATTAAGGTTGTTAAATTTTTTTTAATGATTTTTAAATATATAAAGATGGATTTTTAAAATTAAAAAATTACCTTGAAGGCTTTGATATGTTCTGTTTGAATTAAGAGGATGAGAGATATCGATGAGTTTTTCAAAAACGATTTTGATTTTGAAATACAGTAATCAACACCTCCGGTAATGTTGGATTAATTAGGAACCCAATTAAACTGAGAGAATTCAGAAGAATCTGAGAAAATCCTTTATTAATTAACGCCTTCTCTTAAAATCTGGAGCTGAATCCTGAAACAAGAACCTGGGAAAATCCTGGTGGAGCAAATATATATCTCAAAATTCGAAACCAGGAATGCAGCAAGTGGCCTGCTTTATATGATCTTGGACCCTTCTCTGCCAAGAAGAAGCCCGGCCCTTTTAGCCTAAACCCGGCCAATTATTCGGTTCGGTCCATCTTGAACCTAATCAATGAACCACATCCTCAAACCGGCCTTGATAGTTCGGCCCCGTTTGGCATGGCGATTCAATCTGTTTTTTGCTGTTTTTTTTTTTTTTTTTCATTTTTAAAACCGGCGGTTTAGTGTTTTTAGATAATTTTGATGTGCTGATGTCAAAAAAAAAAAAAATTTAAAAAAAAACATCATTTTGATGCATTTCAGCACGAAAAGCACTTTGAAAAGCAAAAGCAACAACACTCCCAAACACCCCCTAAATAGGAACTGCTCATAAGAAATTAAAGAGTATTTAACACCCTAAATTGATTCAAGTCACGCATGAAATATATTAAACGAAATGACGTGCCAACTATCAGGCCAGGGCAGTCAGGCACCTTAATTTCTTTTAGAAATTCTCATATTTTAAGCATCTCCGGGGAGAGGATAACAAGAACAATCCCACCTCAATTATTTGTTTTCTTTTTATTTTTTATGAAAAATAAATCTCTGGAATTAATTTGTGCATGTAGACCCATCAATAAAGCAGGCGAATCATTATGCCTGAACAAATAATAGCAAGGGTCCCTGCCTTTAGACAACGTGGAGGCAAATAAACAAATAATCTAATCAACAAATAAAAAAAAAATCTAACTATTTTTTGCAACGAATAGCAATTGTATGTGATCCCATCATGAAAAGTCGTGCTAACAAAATAATTGTGTAAATACGGGCGGATATTCTTTTGATAAAAAGAAGAGCTATGATAGATGGTGTCGGTATATTTAGTGTTTATTTATTTATTTTAAATATACAATTAAATCTTAATTATATAGAAATATAAAACTATGGGCAATAAATATACACACAACTAGTGCGAGTCTCATGCATGCAAGCGTGTGATTGTTTAAATTATATACGAGTTATTTGTCCTGCAGTCCGTCTAAGGAAAAATCAAATTTATATATTGAATATAAAATATATTTATTTATATATAATCTAATCAACAAATAAATAGAAAAATCTGTTTTTGAGTACTCGAGCACCTCATAGAGGCAGATAAATACTTGTCTTTTTGCAATTTCAACTCAAAATTTGGTTCTGGAAGAAAATTGTTTCATTAAAATAATCTTAATTATTATTTTTCTGCCATTTAAACCCAACTTTATTTTATTTTAAATAAAAAATAAATAAATCGTGTAAGCAGGTATCCTATCCTTGCGAAAAGAGAAGAATGGATGTTTGATAGATTCAATTATGAGTACGAAAAGAGAGGTAACATCGGGTCCATCAATTAATTAACTAACAAATAAAAGGCGTGCTATTTTTCCTGTTTAGTGCACTGTGGACTGACAGTCTATTTACTGTGGATTGTGGCAGTGTCCGGACCACTTTACCCTTAATGAGCCGGCTTCTTTTATTTCTTCTCTGGGGTCATTTTTGGTTTCTTCCTTTCTCTTTATTCACTTTGCGTCTGCTCGGTCTCATCTTTTCGTGCAGAGAGGAGGACGGTCTGTTTGCTGCGACCTGGTCGGCCGGGCGGGGGTGGTGGTTTATGGCTTGGTTTCGGGTCGGTCTGAGCCGGTGTTCGGTCGTTTTCTTGCTTGGGTTCTCTGCCTCGGTTGGTTGTTCGATTAGGTATGCTTTTGCCCCCTTTTTTGCTTCAATTTCTGGGTTTGCTCAGTTTTCAATGGGTTCATGGGTTCCGTTTTTTTGCCATTTCTTCCCATCATCTCCCTCGATTCATGTTTTATCTACTCTGGGTGTTCAGTGATTGATTGTAATGGGTTCGTTTTGGTTGGTTTTTTTTTTATTTTTCATTGTCGGTGCTTAGGATTGGGTTTGGTTGGGTTCGGGTTGCTTATGTTTTGTGTTTTGTGTGTGTTGGGGAGTGGGTTATTGGTTGAATTGGGTTCGTGTTCGGGTGTCTCTTCGATTTGGAGCTGATTTCATTCTCGGTTTAACTTGGAGCTTGGTTTTGTTGCTCTCGGTTTGGTTTGATTGGGTGTGGTTTCTGTGCATTTGGGTTAATTGCTTCATCCTTTGTTGCTCTCGGTTTCATTATGGTAATGTTAAATTTCTGTTAAATTTCAATAAATGGCTAATGACATGGGAGCAGTAAAAGAACGCAGGAACCTGGTTGCTGTTGATGAGAGTGAAGAGAGCATGAATGCTCTTTCATGGTGTCTCAAGACATTTCACAACCCTTCAATCATTGATTTCCCGGTACCTTTCTGATTCATTTAAAACTCTGTTTTTTTGTGTTTGATTCTCAGGGTGTTTGTTTTCTTCTGATATCATGAAAACTATGCAGAAGTATAGCAACAACATAGATGATTGTGTCATAGAGAAGGCCAAAAGGATGTGTAGAGAACAATTTCAAGATGTGAGTCTAAACATATAGTACTATATATCCTTATATCATTTCATACTGACAAAATTTTAAGTTAGTGGAGTTCAATCAAAGATTGTGCTTTTACAGCTTTTAAGGTCTATGAATTGCAGATGGTTGTTTTCTTTTGTTTGCTTTATTGACTTGATGACCTATGGTGGGTCTAGGTTAAGGTGGACACAATGATAGAGCATGGTGATCCAAGGGATTTCTTTTGCCAAATAGCAGAGAAATTGCATGTTGACATGCTGGTAATGGGCAGGCATGGCTATGGTGTTATCAAGAGGTTAGTTGGTCCCTCTTATTTTTCTTTAATCATTAGCACCTGTGTTCTTAACAATGATCACTATCTTGGATTCTTATCTTGGATTTTTTTTAGTTTCTGAGAATAAATTCTTCACTTCGATTATATTAAATCCATGAAAGCCAATATATTAATTATGTATCTACAACAAAAAAACTTCATATTTAAGCTCATCTTTTCTACAATTTATATATATATATATACTAGCTATATTGCTCACGCGTTGCCGTGGACATTTTTATGTATATAATTTAACATAATTAAATCCACAACAATAAATTTATATGATATAATTAAATAAAAGTTATAGATTATGAGATAAAATGTATAAATTTTTAAGTCGAGTTTGTTGCGTAAGAATAGATTATATTTTTTAGAATGTAGGTACAACGTCACAAAAAATAATAAAAGAGTGCAAACTATATAATTTGCGGGTTATTGCAAAAAAGAGACATGTTGACATGAAGAACGAAGTTAAAACCTTTCTTCAAAATGAGACATTTATCCCCATGTTATTTTAATTATCATTGCTATAACAATTAAAATTATTATCGATATTATTATCAAAATAATTAAAATAAATAAATTCCCTGGAAAAACATAAAAAAAATAAACAAAATATTTTTATAAAAAAACATTTAAAAAAATCACAAAAATTATTATTATCATTGCGCTAATAGTAAAAAAAAATATAATTCAAATAACAAATAAAAATAAGAGAAAACAGAAAAAAATGAATAAAGGGAAGCAAGGATTAATATTAATTTTAAAATAATTACTAACATAAATAAGAATTTTAGGGTTGAATCAATTAAAAATAAAACCTCAACAAAAAAATAAAAACTAAAAGCATAGATGTATATAGACAAATAAAGAATAAATATTATCTAATAATTAAAAAAAATTAATACCAAATAAAAATTTGAAATAATCAAATAAAAAATATAAATAGTTAATTTTCAACCAATAAAAAAAATGAAAACAAAAATTGAAAATTCATTCTTACGTTATTGTCGTTATCATTGTTATAGCAATTAAAATTATTATTAACATTATTGTTAAAACAATCAAAATAATTGAATTGACCTGAACAATAATTTGAAAAAAGCAAAATAATTTAATAAGAAAAAATATAAAAATTAATAATTAAAATCATTGTTATTATTGTGCAGATAGTAAAATCATAAAAATCATTTAATCCAAAGAGTAAATAAAAATAAAAATAAAAATAAAACATTGAAGTCCTAACATTTAAAATTATTATCATTATAACTGTTAAAAAAATAAATTAATAAATTAACCCGAGGAAAAAATATAAAAAAAACCTAAAAAACATTAACAAAAGAGCAAGTAAGAAAAAAAATTAAATTATTATTTTTATTATTATTATTATTATTGTTATGATTATTATATTTGCGCTAATAATGAAAGAAGAGAAATGAAAGATTAAAAAAATACTAAAAGTTTTAACAAAAGATCAAATAAAAAAATAAACTAAAAATAAAAATTATTATTATTATTATTACTGTTACATCAATAAAAATTATCAAATTATTCCGAGAGGTAAAAAAACATAAAAAACAGTAACAAAAGAGTAAGTAAGAAAAACAATTAAATTATTATCATCATCATCATCATTATTATTATCATTATTATTATATTTGTGCTAATAATGAATGAAAAAAAATTAAAGATTAAAAAATTCCTAATTTTTTTAACAAAATATCAAACAAAAAAATAAAATGAAAATAAAAATTATCATTATTATTACTGTAACAACAATAAAAATTATTAAATTAATTTGAAAAAAAAACTTAAAAAACAGTAATAAAAGAGTAAGCAAGAAAAACAATTAAATTATTATTGCTATTATTATTATTATTATTATTATTATTAGTAGTAGTAGTAGTAGTAGTAGTAGTAGTAGTATGTTAATAATGAAAAAAATTAAATAAATGAAAGATTAAAAAAATCTTAAAAACTTTAACAAAAGATCAAATAAAAAAATCAAATAAAATTTATTTTGTAAGAAAAACAAAAAAAAAATATTAATAGTAAAAAAAAATTATTATCTATAATAATGGCTTTTATATATTTAAACAATCTCATATATGTTAATAGTATAACATAAATGTTGTGTGTTTATTTCATTCTTAGTTTTTCCTACTTCTAGATTGACTATGTTTTTACATTCTTTGTTGTTCGCATCTAAGTTTTTATGTCGAACAAGCTTTCATTGTTTTGCTTTCATTGCAAATGACTCCTGGTCTTCTTTGGTGTTCATTATCATTTTCTATCGTTAATGTTAATAAAAACATAACATTAAAAGAAATTTCAACATTGGAGTCCTATATAACTCAAATCCTTTTTAGATTGGGCTTCATGGATTTCGCTGCAATTAAGCTTCAAGTTTCTTTTATTCTCTGTTTAAAAATCATCTCTGAACATGCTTTAGGTTATTAAACTATTGATTCCATTGTTTGATATTGAACATCTTCTTATTTCATTTCAAAATTGAATTGATTGCATATGAAAATTTTACTTATCGTCAAAGATCAACATACAATTGTGTGAACTTAATTATCATTAAGTTCTTTAACAATAATCAACATAGAAATGTTTCTTTAACTTAATTGTCGTTTCCTTTTGTAGTTTTCACTTGCCTGCACTTTTTCCCCCCTTTAAATCTCAAGTAATTTCATAGATCCTGAAAATTAAACACCATATTTACTTGCGTGTACTTAATTTTACTGGTTGGTGATTCATTGTGTTGTCAACTAAGTGGGATTTCCTTAGCTTGCTGGTGTTGCTACAGAAAACTTTTATGAATTATTGCAAGATAAAAATTGTCATTAGACTAGCTAACAAGCCCTTCTTTTCTTTCTTTTTTTATTATTTAGGTGTGGTGTTTCTATCAACCCTCAGCTTAGTTTTGAGAGCTCACCGGATATATAGAGATAACTAACTATAGTGTCCGCGCGTTGCTGCGGGCATTTTTTTGTATATAATTTAACATAATTAAATCCACAATAATAAATTTATATGATATAATAAAATAAAAATTATAGATTAGTTGATAAAATGTATAAATTTTTAAGTAAAGTTTGTTGCGCAAGCATAGATTATATCTTTTAGAATGTAAGTATTGCGTCATAAAAGATCACAAAAGAGCGCGAACTATATAATTTGTGAAATTATTGCAAAAAAAAGGCATGTTAACATGAAGAACGAAGTCAAAACCTTTCTTTAAAATGAGACATTTAATCTCCTTGCTAATTCTCCTATTCAAAAAAACATTATAAGCTATTAAATGAAATGAATAAAAATTGATGTGAATCAATTGAAAATATAGCAAATATTTTTAAAAAATTTGGTTGATGATCTATGGTTCGAATTGTAAATTTTTTCAAAATAATAAATTTATTTGAATAATTTTTTCATAAAATATATAAATTTTAAATCATTATAAATTTATTTGTTTAGCAGTTTTTAACGAAATAACCAGTATTAATTTATTATCATCATCAAGAAAGCAAGAAGATTCAAATATTTGAATTATTAAATTTATTGCATTAATATTAGTTTATTTTATAATCTAATTTAAACCAAACAAAATATAAATGGTGAAAATAATTGTAATAATCATATAAAAAAAAAACTTACTTTTCTATGTACAAACATTCAAAAATATAAATTGAAAATTCATCCCAACGTTATTTTAATTATCATTGCCATAACAATTAAAATTATTATCAATATTATTATCAAAACAATTAAAATAAATAAAATCCCTAAAAAAATATTAAAAAAATAAACAAAATATTTTAATAAAAAAACAATTAAAAACATCAACAAGACAGTTACCACCCAAAGGCTCAGAAAAGTTTAGATTTCACCGATCCTCATTCAAAAAATCTGTCAGTTTCATTTTATCACACATATAATTATATATTCAAATTCAATACTTTTAATTATTGTAGAACAATTTCATGCCCTTTACTTTCATGCATCACCTGCATTTCCTATAAATAAGCTTTCTTATACAATAATATTCTATTTTCCTCAATTTTGCAGTCATCTAAAGCAGAAATCAATCATTCTCGATGAAGAAGATGAGCCACCAACTAAAAGGCACAAAGACAACCTTTCTCCACCATCAGAGGTCGTTTTGCACACCAATTATTTCTTAATATTTATCGTTTATTTATTTATCAATTATTCTCAAAAAAAAGTTTAATTTCTTTTAGGATTGGCTCAAATAAAGATTACAAATTGCAATTGAGGATTATAAGGCTTAACCTCAGTTTGATGATGATAGCTCTGCATATTTTCGTTGTTGACAAGTTCAGCAACCTACTTAAGACACATATACATTCTTAATTTTTTTTACTAAAGTTAATTTACAATGCATAATACAATCAATATATATATGCTATATGATTAGCTGTATAGCTGGGTCATGCATTTGGTTAATTTGATTTCTATTACTAAACTTAACTTAAAATATATAATGCAATTACTAAACTTAACTGGATTATGCGTTTGATTACTTATAAACAATGCTGATGCTTTTTTTGAAAATTGATTTCTCTTTTTGTTATAGTTACATAATGGTGGAATTTTTGCTTCTATTATTGCTATTGTTGCCTAGATTATTTTTATTATTGTTAACAATGCGTATTTACTATTTTGCTGCATTTTGTGCAAACCAATGTGTTCGGATATGTTTTTATGTTGTTCATAATAAAATTAACTTTCATTTTGCAAAATAATGCTCGAATTCATAGCTCACCATCCACTATTAGGTTCTGTCAAACGTATGCTTGATAATGATCGGTTTACATATACTTTTGCAAGACACATTCAGCAAGCTATTTCAAAGACATACATTTTTAATTCCCAATACAAAAGTTAATTGAAGATGCATAATGCAATCAATATATATACTATATGATTAACTGTGTAACTAAGTTATATGTTATGTTCTATATATATGTATATATGTGAAATATTCGTTGCGAATTGGCTTTTTAATTTTTATCTTATACATGTGATGTAAAATGAAGTTATTTGTATTAAACATAAATGTGATTGTGAATGAGCTGTGATTCAAATTATGTGCAGGTTGTGTTATTGGTAATTTGGGATCTCCCGTTATAGGGGAGACTCTGCCGAAATTTCGTTAGAAATTTCAACAAGAAAAAAAAAATGTAATGCTTCATCTACCCTTTTATAGGGGTAAAAATTAACAAATAAACAAATAAGAGAGGAAAAAAATTTAGGACAGGTTATACATTCAATTGATTTGGTTTCTGTTACTAAACTTACTGTAAATGGTATAATGCAATCGATTAGATTTTAACAATGCTGCTACTTTTCTTAAAATTTAAGTTTCTTACTTTAAATGCTGATATTATATTGTTTATAATAAAATTCTCTTTTATTTTGCAAAAGAATGATGCAATTCATAGCTCAACATCCATGCTTAGGTTCTCATTCTAAGATTTTAATTCTTGGTATGTTTGTATCAAACCTAAGCTTGATAATAAATATTCAACATATTCTTTTGCTTCGCAACTTCATACCCATGCATTATTATTTCTATTATTTTTAAGATTAATGTTGTTCAAAATGTTTAACTTTTCATTTGGAACTACATATTCATGTGTTCCCTTGCTATAATTTGGCTTTATAGTTTTGCAAGGCTCCAAATTTTTCCCATTTATAGCATTCTTTTCCCTTTTTTTTTTAAAGTTGTTGCAACGATTTTTGCAACATATCGTGTTAGTTCTTGATTGTTTTTTGTGCCCATTTACAACATTTGTTCTTAATTATCTATTTTAATAGCTGTTTTTTTCATGCAGTTTCCATGATATTTGCTTCATTTTTCTATTAGATAACAAGAATTTTTTATCGTTTTATTTATTACCTTGCAATGTTCTATTTTTAACAGGAAGATTAGCAGCAAAACGCGATGACTCATTTGGATGAGGGATTTTAACTTCGTTCTACACCTCAACATCCCTCTATTTTGCAATGATGCACAAATTGTATAATTTGTGCTCTTTTATCATCTTTTGTTACATACTGCATAAATTCTAAAAGATGTAACCTATGTTTGCACAGCAAACTCTTTTATGTCCTCCCTTTTAACTTTTTATTATGTATATAATATAAGTTTACCGTTATGAATTTTATTATATGATATTATATACACAGCTATGCCCGCGGCAGCGCGCGGGCAATATAGCTAGTACTTTATATTACTCGTGGATGCCCGGGAATCACTCAAAAAAACATTTTAAAAAAATATTTATTATTTTATTTTTTATCCTAGTTATTTTTTTAATATTAAAGTTTTAATTTTGTTATTCAATTCAAATTAACAATATATTATGTTATTCATTTCTGCCTTTAATCTTTGAATTTTTTTTCAATTATATTGAATTATCTATTTTGGCTAAATAGGTGTGAACCCGTGCTATATTGTGAGTATAGATTTTTCCGCAAAAAATTAAAAAATAAATATAAAAGTATTTTTCATATTTCGGGGATATTTAATATTATATTTTAAAAATATTTTTAAAATGTTTTTATTTTCAACTTTAAATTTAAAAAATAGTATTTTTTAATTATTTTAATGTGATGATGTTAAAAATATTTTAAAAAAAATAAAAAATATTATTTTAATATATTTTTAAATAAAAATTACTTTAAAAAAAAATACAATCTCTATCCCAAACAATCACCTCCACAATACTTTTCAAGCCACATGCAATAGTGTGTTGTAAAGCGCAAAGTTGTGAAAAGATTTCTCACCCATTTAATTCAGTATTTTTCCATTATAAAGAATGTGAATGATGGAAGTCCATTATTCAGATATCTAAAAATCAAGGATCAGCCAGCCTCCTCCAAGAACAAACATGGGATCTTTCATAGAAAGTCACGTTGGCCATGTTGCCGAAGCAAAAGATGAAAACTTTGGATATGCCATGCAACTAGCGTTGAGCTTGTCATCACCCTATTTTCTGAATGATTCCCCAAAATATATAAAAAAAATAACAAAAATAAAATAAAAAGGGTTGGTGTTGGCAGAAAAATTAATGTGGAAATTTTAGACGTTTTCGGAAGTCCGGTCGTACTTCTTTTTTGCCCAGAAATGAAGGGAAATGCATATTCGAGGCGAAGATAATTTATTATTTTAATATATTTTTAAATAAAAATTACTTTTAAAAAAAATACAATCTTTATCCCAAACAGTCACCTCCACAATACTTTTCAAGCCACATGCAGTTGTGTGCTTTAAAGCACAAAGTTGTGAAAAGATTTCCCACCCATTTAATTCAGTATGTTTCCATTATAAAGAATGTGAATGATGGAAGTCCATTATTCAGATATCTAAAAACCAAGGATCAGCCAGCCTCCTCCAAGAACAAACATGGGATCTTTTATAGAAAGTCACGTTGGCCATGTTGCCGAAGCAAAAGATGAAAACTTTGGATATGCCATGCAACTAGCGTTGAGCTTGTCATCACCCTATTTTCTGGATGATTCCTCAAAATATATAAAAAAATTAAAAAAATAAAATAAAAGGGGTTGGTGTCGGCAGAAAAATTAATGTGGAAATTTTGGACGTTTTCGGAAACCCGGTCGTACTTCTTTTTTGCCAAAAAATAAAGGGAAATGCATATTCGAGGCGAAGATAATTTATTATTTTAATATATTTTTAAATAAAAATTACTTTTTTTAAAAAATACAATCTCTATCCCAAACAGTCACCTCCACAATACTTTTCAAGCCAAATGTAGTTGTGTGCTGTAAAGCGCAAAGTTGTGAAAAGATTTCCCACCCATTTAATTCAGTATGTTTCCATTATAAAGAATGTGAATGATGGAAGTCCATTATTCAGATATCTAAAAACCAAGGATCAGCCAGCCTCCTCCAAGAACAAACATGGGATCTTTTATAGAAAGTCACGTTGGCCATGTTGCCGAAGCAAAAGATGAAAACTTTGGATATGCCATGCAACTAGCGTTGAGCTTGTCATCACCCTATTTTCTGGATGATTCCTCAAAATATATAAAAAAATAAAAAAAATAAAATAAAAGGGGTTGGTGTCGGCAGAAAAATTAATGTGGAAATTTTGGACGTTTTCGGAACCCCGGTCGTACTTCTTTTTTGCCAAAAAATAAAGGGAAATGCATATTCGAGGCGAAGATAATTTATTATTTTAATATATTTTTAAATAAAAATTACTTTTTTAAAAAAATACAATCTCTATCCCAAACAGTCACCTCCACAATACTTTTCAAGCCAAATGTAGTTGTGTGCTGTAAAGCGCAAAGTTGTGAAAAGATTTCCCACCCATTTAATTCAGTATGTTTCCATTATAAAGAATGTGAATGATGGAAGTCCATTATTCAGATATCTAAAAACCAAGGATCAGCCAGCCTCCTCCAAGAACAAACATGGAATCTTTTATAGAAAGTCATGTTGGCCATGTTGCCAAAGCAAAAGATGAAAACTTTGGATATGCCATGCAACTAGCGCTGAGCTTGTCATCACCCTATTTTCTGGTTGATTCCCTAAAATATATAAAAAAATCACAAAAATAAAATAAAAGGGGCTGGTTTCGGCAGAAAAATTAATGTGGAAATTTTGGACGTTTTTGGAAGCCCGGTCAAACTTTTTTTTTGCTCAGAAATGAAGGAAAATGCATATTTAAGGCGAAGGTACTTTATTATTGGATAAATCTGCATAAAAATTAAGTCGCAAGATATAATTATATTTTTATGGGCCAATTTGATTTAATTGCCTGCCGATTTAAAGTATAATTATGCTTCAAAATTAATTGAGAGCCCAATTGAAGGATTTAATTAAACGCAAGGGCTTAATTACACTTTAAATGGGTCAAATTAATTTTATTAAGAGCTTAATTGATGAGAAATTAAGTTCGGAAGCTTAATTTTGGTTAAATTGAGACGATCGGAATTTTTGATGACGAAACTTTTTCGAGTGAAATCGAAAGCTAAAATTGAACAAAAAAAAAACATCGTTCTTCCTGGTTTTTCCCGTCGAAAAAATGTTTTTTAATCACAACCTATTTATTTCAAATTTTCAAAAAGAAAAAATTATCGGCAGCATGCTTGGCCATGCCCCCTGCCCTCCTACAACACTCAATAGCACATACTTGGACAATACTCTCATACCGTGCACCATGCCTTCTTTGCCTATAAATAAGAGGAGAGAATACTGAAGCGGGGGGGAGAATCGACAGTAAAAGGGGGTGAAATTGGTGAAAGCTGGAGGGAGAATTTTTACAGTGATAGACGAAAAACTTGGCGAGACACGTAAAAAAATAGAGAACAAGGAGCAAAAAAATTTTTAACAGAGGGAAGAGTTTACATAGAGAGAACAACGAGAGAAAAACCACATAAAATTTACACACACAGAGGGAGACGACAGAACACGTCCATCGTGTCTTCATATTCCTCATCTCTAGCAAAGTCAGCCACCTCTCTCAGCCATCTTCTTCATCTCCGGTGGAACCAACAGGAGTCTCTCTCTCTCCTCCATTCGATGTTTCTCTCTCAACCCTGTTGCAACTCCTTTCTCTCTCCCCGACAGCGTCCTTTCTCTTTCTACACACCAGCCAACAACCACCATTTTCAAGAAGTAGCAGTTCACCTTCGTCCCCTTCATCTCATCTTCACCAGCTCTGGTGACCTCCACGACCAGCAGCAGCCCATTGCAGGTAGCTCTCTCTCTCCCTGACATGGTTTTCTCTCTCTAAAAAACAAGTTACAGCCCTAGCTCTTTCAGCTCCCGTTTACCACGCCAGAAGCTCCTCCTCAGGTCCATTTCCAGCCACCACCCAGCCTTTTTCTCTAGCTCCGGTGACCTTCGCAGTAACAACAGCACTAAGAGCAGCGAATGACAACCATAGACCAGCCGTTTCCGACGCTCTTACCGGCCACCACAGGGACAACCACTTCAACCTCCTCTATCTGGCGACAGTAGTAGGTGAACTTCTGGTCGTGGTCGGCCGACCAAGTTGCTGTTCACGTAAATTGCACTGCACTGTTTACATGTTTTTTTTTTAATTTCTGGGCTGGGCTGCTCTCGACCCAGCCCAGCAGTGGTGGGCCTTTTGACCACCTTGGTGGGGCCCGTTTGGTTGGGTCCGACCTGACCCGAATTTTTCTAGTTTTTTTTTTAACAAAAAACAAAAAAATGCATTGAAAAAAAAACAAAAAATATGTTTGTTTTCGTGTATACGGCTGGATTCCAAAGTTTTTTCATCATATTTTTTGTGAAAAAAACTAAGCATTTTCCTCATATTTTAAAACAAAATCGAGTATCGTAACCAGTTTACAATTATCTGTTGGCATTCAGCCAAAATGTCAAAAATAATTTAACAATTATTTTGTTTTAGCTATCACAGTGTAAAATTACACTGTAATGTACACTTGCGGATAGTTAAAAGAATTTTTTTTAATGCAGTGTAAAATTCTTTTGGTTAGTTTTTCAACTCCTAGCGAGGTAAAAATTCTCTCACGAAGAGAAATCTACGTCAAACTTTAGAAAAGACAACAAAAAATAAACTCAGAAAAACAATCAAACAACAATGTAGCTTGTCTTAGGTAGGGTGCATCGGGGGTGATGTGTCTTCCCCTTGCACAACAAGTCCCTTTGCCCAAGACTTTCACAAACCAATAGGTTCCTAGCGACCGTAATATTAGGTGGTGACTCTTTATAATTATAATCGTAATTTTTACGACTATAAAATAAATTTTCATTTTCATTGCGTGCTGTTGTCTCCTCAAAACCAGGGAGATAGTGGTGCGCAAAGCACGGAAAAATCACCCTCGCAACAGAGCTCAGTGCTACCCATGACTCTGTGTTCTGCAATTGAGCTTGACATTTTTGAGACAATAGCCAAAGCAGGTCCAGATGCCAAACTCTCCGCTTCCGATGTGGCTGCCCAGTTGCTGACAAAGAACCCAGGATGCACCCATGATGCTGGACCGCATACTAAGGCTCTTGGCTAGCCACGATGTACTTGTTTGCTCTGTGGATGGCTTGGAAAGGCTCTACAGTCTGGCTCCTGTGTCCAAGCACTACGTGCGTAACAAAGAAGGTGTTTCTTTGGGGCCCTTCATAGCCTTGATTCAAGACAGCGTTTACTTGAAGAGCTGGTTTGTCACTAATTCCAATGATCGCTTTTTTCATTTCTAGTTTTTTTTTTACTTCTTTTTATTATAATAGTATATCGCAAGTATTGTACCTCTATTTTCGTTTTCTTTCTGTTCTCTTTCGTCGATTAGGGTTGCTAGCTAATTTCGATGTTAAACCATTCACTGTCAAGTCTCAACTAAAAGACTCGGTTCTTGAAGGAGTTGCATTTGACAGGGTCCATAGAGCACATGTCTTCGACTACACTAGCTTGGACCCTAGGTTCAACCAGGTTCTCAACACAGCAATGTACAACCAAACTACCTTAATCTAGAAAATATGCTTAAGGCATACAGTGGTTTTAAGAACCTGGAAACGCTGGTTGAAATTGGTGGTGGCATGGGACACACTATAAAAGCAATAGTCTCCAAGTATCCCCAAATTAAGGGTATCAATTTCGACTTGCCGCATGTTATAGAGCATGCGCCAACCTGTGGTGGTATGTCTTGTTCCTCCTCTCCTGCTATGTAATTTATGGTGATCGTTAAATCTCATGCTCTGTTTAAACTAATAATTGGAACAAGTTACAGTGAAGAATTGGGAGAATTTAGGACTTCCTGATAAGATGCTCTGTGTTAACTAATCTGCCTGAACCTTCAAACCTCATCCGACCAAAATCTAAAACTTGAGCCATAAAAAAAAGAAAATTGCAGGAAAACCCCCAGAAAAATAACGAAATAAGTGCCCGTTTGGGTGGGCGGCCCAAACGGCGTTTTGCCCTTTTTTTTCTTTTCCTTTTCTTTTTATTTTAAAAAACGGCGGTTTGATATTTTAGATCATTTTGATGTGCTGATGTCAAAAATAATTTTTTAAAAAATAAAAAAACATCATTTTAATATATTTCAGCACGAAAAGCATTTTCAAAAGCTACCGCAACCGTCCTCCCAAACAGGCCCTAAGTTGGTTTCTGATTCAGGTGTGGAACACGTAGGAGGAGATATGTTTAGAAGTGTTCCAAAAGGAGATGCCAATTTTTTGAAGGTACCAATCTTATCATTTTGCTCAATTGTAGACCCCAAAATCACTAAAATTATGTTCATTTCGTAGTGGATACTTTATGATTGGAGTGATGATCACTGCTTGAAGTTGTTGAAGAACTGCTACAAAGCTATTCCAGATAATGGAAAGGTGATTGTTATGGAAGCAGTCCTTTCAATCACCGCTGAGACAAGCCCTGCTGCGAGAGCGATCTCTCAACTTGATGTGCTGATGATGGCTCAAGACCCAGGAGGGAAAGAACGGGCCGAACATGAATTCATGGCCTTGGCCACTGGAGCTGGATTCCGTGGAATCAGATATGAAGCCTTCGTTTGTAATTTTTGGGTGATGGAGTTCTTCAAGTAGATTATTGCTTATAAATTGCATTTGTGGAAATTGAAGAACGTATCCTCACTTTCTAGCTACCAGGCTTGAAGCTTTCATTGCCCCCCATGTGGATCAAAATTTATGAACCAAATAATTAGCTGTTCATCAGCCTTTAGCATTTCCAAGGCAGCAGCTTGATGCAGTGTAATAATAATAATAATAATAAAAAAAATTTCTTGATTCAGTGTTTTGAAAATCTACTTTAACAACATGTTATCAATGCGAAGTGATTTTTTTTTCAATTCTAGATGAGCTATGCGAAGATAAGAGTTTTTTTTTTTTTTTACTTGTTTTTAAAATTGTTGAGCAATTACAAGTATAAAGGAAGGACATTTTTCTTTGAGCTTGTCATGCAAAATTTTATATAGTGAGGAAATAAAATGACCAGTTAAGAATTTAAAGACACGTTAATTTGAAAATATAATATTTTATTTATAAATATGATTTTAATTTTGATAGAAATCTATTATATCTTAAAAAAATTATACAAACTCTATTTATGTCTATTAGAAACAAAAAAACACTTTGTAATAAATCTATAAAAACTATTATCTATATCTTAAAAATATATTACTTTAATCCTAAAACAAATATAATTAAATTAAATTATCATCTTGGACAATTTTTCCTCACTTTAATCACTACCACCTTCGATTTTCTTTTTCAATCTGAATGTTTACATGGGAAACGGTATATATTTCAGTTAATTTTATGAGCTTTAGGGTAAATATCCAGTTATAAATTACTAATAATTTTAAAATTTATAAAACTTAAACTAGTGATTTTTAGAATGCAAGCCTAGAACCAAACCACTCAATTGCACCCCTCATGTTAGTTCGATGGTCATTGATAACAACATTTAATAATAATATTGAAATTATATATTTAGAGGTTCGATGACAGACCAATATTTTTTACTGTGATTGATCCTTATGGTCATAAAATAAATAGCCTTGGAATCGTGGTCCTATCCTAGTTTAAAAAGTAATCAACCATCTTTATGTTTATATTCCAGATGAAGCTAGATATCGTTTATTTTTAATTTTTTTAGAAAAAAAATAATTGCTTCAAATTAAAAAAAAATATTTTTTAAAAGTAATCACTACAATAATACGAACACCCCCCTTAATTTATCAAAATTGAGTGTGGAAAACATTCTTTGCAATATCTTCCTTTTCTTATAAAAAAAGACTTCAGCTCCCCTGTGAAGTTTCTCGAAGAATGCTTTTGTTTTCATGCATTCATCACGGGTATCTCTATTTATTTATTTATTTATTAACTAATATTGATTTCAATATTAAAGCATCCCGTCATGCTTTTATAGTCGATGTCGTTTTGCAAATCTTTTGAGATGAGTTTTTCTATCGATTCGTCCAACCTCATTGGTTATGGTTCGAAGGACCAAACCCAATCACTTGTTTGTAAGAGGTTCATTAAGACCTGAGCCTCATTAGCCCAGTCCAGTCCAAGGCTTTCATCATCAAGACCCAAGCTCAACCACTTGTCAATCAAGGGCTCGCTAACCATTCTAAACGGCTTCTCTCTTTGTTAAGGATCCTTATATTAAAGATCTCTGTTAGATAGAGTGTGAGGTTATATGAGAGGAAACGAGTTTAGCAAGAGGATGTGAGATTAATTTAAATAATATATGAATTAAATCTTTTTATTCTTTTATTTAAATTTTATTGTAGATTTCAAAGTCCATGTCATCACTCAATGAATATATCAATAATACTCACAATAATTAAATCAAAGAAGAGACTGTTTGGGAGTTACACTTTTCCAAAATTTTCATTTATTAAAAATGTTTCAAATTAACTTCTTAAAAATAATTTATTGTGTTGATGTAAGAAAAAAAATATTATTTTAATTTATTTTCGAGTAAACAATATTTTTTTTACCTCCCTCTCAAGCAAGTATTAAATAGAATTAATAATTTTTTTTAATATAATTTACCAATAAAATTCCATGACCTAGCTATGGAAAACATCACATCCATATTTTATATCTTTATATAGATGAGGAGTCTTTATATCTTTATAAACAATTAACTTCTGATTTTTTGACCATTTTTCAATGATCAAAATCTAAATATATAGATGAGGAGTCATCTATTTTTAAAATCTATTTTTAAAAAAATTATTTATTTAAAAAAAAAAAACATACAACTCATCATATGAACACATGAAAAGTAGAAGCTAAAAAAATTGGTTGATCTTCCATGAAGGTTGAATGCAAGGCCATTACCAGTACAAGAACAAACAAGTCGAAGTCGAATTTTTATTGTCGCGCTGCTAGAAATTTTAAGCGGGGTTCATATTTCAAACTTTGCAGGCTTGATCTTTGTGCACAGAAAAGCAACAGAGTCCCGGTTGTTTTCGAAAAGGGAAACCCGAATTCATCTCTCTGGTTACACCATCGGCCCAGTTATTGGCCCAGGGCTGTCCTACTGCCTCCATCTTCTAGATTTCTTTAGCAAATACGCTACTTCCAGATTCAACCATGAGTAATAAGTAAGAAACGTTCAACGGGCAGGATATTCACAGACTTCCATCCCCTTGATCACACCGTCCATTACGAAACTACACAGCAGTCAAAGATGACGGCACTGGACGAACTTCACGAGCATTCACTGGAGTCAAAAACATGAGCCCTCGTGCACTTTTCCGCCTTTTCTCCTTAAACCGCCACGTAGCGGTATAATCTCCACGCTGGCATAAAACTGTCAACCTTTTCCAGTCTACCCTCCCGTACTTAAACGCTACCGTATAGAGCAGCTCCTTCACAAAGAGCCACGTCAGTAAAGGACCCCACACGCAATATCGGCTTTTACGGACTAAACCTTGAAAGCCAGGGAGTTTGTGGTGGAGATTTGAAGATGGAGCGAGGATGGCAAAAATAAGGAAAAAGTGCAGGGGTGTGCTTTGGACTAACAGTCAGCCACTAAATAATTGCCACATGGCATTATCTCTCCCATCTCTCCCTCACAGTCAGCCTTCAACTTCAATAACAGCCTCAAATAATAAAAGTTAATAAAAATAAAAATAAATCCATAAAAAATTATAGTGGCTGAGATTGTTCCTTGGTGTAGTTTCTGGTGTTATAGGTCTCGCCGAAACTTCGCTTCTGCTTCTCTCTGCTTCTTCTCCTCAGTTTTCTCTCAACATAGAGTTTGCTTTCTCCTTTCCCCATTTCCGATCCACCATTGCCGGAACAGTGAGTTCTAAGTGAGCTCAGTGAGTGCATGATCGCGAACTCTGTCCGTGCTTCTACGGCTTTACTTCACCATGGCTTTCTCTCAAGGTACCTTCCCTCATATCTAGATATTATTTCTTTTCACTTTCCTTTTGGTTGCCGAGAAATCCAATCAGTTTCCCCCCCTCAAAATTCACCCAGACTGTTAAATCAGTGTAAATTTTCGAGATTTTACTTAAATTTTCCATGGCATCAATTATAATGTGCTGTTGAATTTATTGGAAGCTGTTTTTAATTACTGATTTGGATTTCACTGTTTTTTCTCTTGGGAAGGAATTGGAGTCTATGCGTTCGTTTTGGTGAGGATTCTGAATAAAGGAATTTTCTTTTATGTTGTAGCGGAGAAGCGTCTCTCTCTCTCTCTCTATCTGTTCCGGTGGATTCTTTTATGTTCTTGAATGATTTATTATACATATACTCTACTTTATACTAGTAGAAATATTAGTAGTATATATATACATACATGTAGAAGTATAACTACATACATACGGATTAAGGAGAGAGACGGATCTCTATCGATTGTTGTTTTTTGTGTCTGTGTGTTTGCAGCAGTATTGAATAATCTGATTTTATGGACTTGAAATAAAACGACGGCTTTGTTTGTAGTATTGAGTGTTGCAAGAAATGAAGGGAGCTTTCTTTTTTATCCGTTGCTCGTTAGAGAGGATTTGAAGCAGCGTTTGCTGCCTAAGGTCCACTAATGGAAATATTCTCTTCTGGGGAAGACTTGGTTATTAAGGTAAAAAAAAAACATAAAAAAAATCAATAGATTATTATTAATCTTTAACACAATTCTTTCAATTTGAAATAGTATTAATTTTTGGGGCTAATTTAATTTTATCTGAATTATTAAGTTGTGCTAATGATAGACAAGGAAGCCATATACAATTACCAAGCAACGGGAAAGATGGACAGAGGAGGAGCATAGCAGGTTCCTAGAGGCCTTGAAGCTCTATGGACGAGCTTGGCAGCGAATTGAAGGTCTAATCTTCATATATCTTTTTTTTTTTAATTTTTATTGAGTGGGCTGATTTATTGTAATTTATGGAGTAATTGTGTAATTAAACTAGGGGAATTATATGGATATTCCTTATAGGAATGCATGAAATACTGTTCGTGTATTTTACTCTTAATTGGAGATCGGTCTCTTCTCTCTGTGTTTTCATCTTGGTGGTGTGCAGAACATATTGGTACAAAGACTGCTGTTCAGATCAGAAGTCATGCACAGAAGTTCTTTTCAAAGGTCAGTGCCTCTGTATCAATTGTTTATTTTCCTGCCTCTATATTTTTTTGATTGGTATATCATACTGTTGATCCTTCAGTTGCATGCCTTTTTTATTGTAGAATATTTTCTATTTTAATATCGTATGCCTCAAGATTATTTTGTCATCATATATGTAATTTGAATTTCTAGTCATTTATCTAGAAGCGAGCTGTTTCTGGTGCCTGGGAGTGATTAGAGTGTATATGCTGCTCTCAAACATGCTCAATGCACAACACCCTCACAGCTTATCGGATTTTTTGTGAGTTTGACTGTAGTAGACTATTTGCTTGGACTTATTTGAACTTATAATTGACTAAATCCATGCATACGAGTTAATAGTATTTAACTTGCCTTTTTGAGGAAGAGCAGAGATGGATATTGAGGTTTGTTTGTCACTCCTCACCTTTTATCCTTCATCTTTCAGAACATCCTCACATAAAATATTTCTCTCTATAGATGCTTGGTCAATAAGTAGTCGGGGAAAGTTAGAGGAAAGAATAGGGTGCTGGAAACAGAGTTTTTTTTTGTCCTGAAATAGAACTAATAGTTACACAGCAGGCTTAGAAGCCCAAGGAAAATAGCCACTTCAGGTTTTTGAGCGAGCAGTTTACACACCACCAGTCAATATCCTTGATTAAGTATCCATTAGCAAGATAACTATTGGGGAAATTTTGCTTTTTGTATATTGTTTTCCCTTTTACAGTCTCTGCAGTCATGTAGGTAGTACCTTTGTCTGTTATAATAAGCAAACTTCATTTTGACCTTTTTAGGTAAGCTGAGATTTGGGAAACTAAATTTGATTTATGCTGTGGAAAATATAGGTTCATCTCAGCCACATTTTCTAGTGTGGACAAATTCTGTATTATTCCAAAATCAAACCCATGATCATCAAAGGTTTGAAATGGGCATGGAGATTTTTGTGCTGACAAAATCTGCTTCCAATAGTTGGAAGTTTCATTTTGGGCTGTTTAGTATACCTAGACCAGAGTATTTGAAATTCCCTGATGCTTTCTTTCTATCTGACACCTTCCACTTTTGAATGCCATCCAGATCACTGTATGAGCTTTGTCAATATAGCCACTTGGATTTGATTGTATATCATCAGGTGGAAGTTCATTGTAATCCATGATGTTGTTAATTTTTTTTGTGCTGACATATGGTGGTGCTGATGATTCCTTGCCTTTTCTTACCACTTTTTAATAGGAATCTGTGTCCGTCCTGCTTTTATGAAGATTATATCCAAACCATGTGTTGTTCTATTCCAGGTCATAAAATTTTTTCAATCAAACCATTGTTTGATTGACATACACTACATCGAAGTGCACTAGCTTCTAAGGGTCCTAATGGAGTTCAGAAGGATATAGAATACTTTCATATGGTTATATTGTGTTTAGTCAGTTCCATAGAATAATGAACAACACATAGGAGATTGATGATCATTTTGGCAGTGGCCTTTGGGAAACCCGGATCTTTGATTAATGACAACTGTGAACTCACTAATCAATTATGTTAACATTCACTCATGAAATAAAGTTACATGACCTAGTTCAAATAGCCACTTCAGCAGGTCTTGGCTGTTTTTTGTAGCCCATTTGTGGATTATGAAAGTAGGACCTGTGTTAGGAATATTTGAGAAAGTTGATGTGAGGGGCATGCTTCCTCTACTAATCAACAGGCTTGCTTGATCTTATCCGGATGGGTGACCCCAAGTTTTGTTCAAAAAATTGTTTCTTCCTGTTTTTGTGACAGTCATCTACCTATCTTCCTTGAAGAGCAGGGTACCATGATGGTGTGAATGAAGTCTAGAATTTTTTTGTTATCAACCTTAGGTTGTTTTCTACAGGTAGATTTCCCTTCTTTTAAAAGACAAAAGGTAGCATTGATTTTTGCTAAATAGATTAAAATAACTAATTTCAAGATTTTATCCCATATATTACTTTCAAATGAAGTCGCCATGTGGACAGAGAGGGGAATCCCAAGCTAGTAGAGTGTGAAGATATACAGTCTCCTTATCATTGGTTGAGTTAGAAGTTTTTACTATTTTTATTCTGTTCTTGGGATCTTCAGCCCTCGAAATTGTAGAACCCATGATATTACTTGTAACAGGCAGAATATGTTTGTTCCAACTTCCTGTCCCTAAGTTGATTAGTACCTTTCAGATGTTCCTTTGACCATATAACTCTGTTTTAAAAGCAATATAACCCGGATATGATTCCCACCAAGCTGGTGTCTTCTAAGGGTGAGTTCAGAGTATTACCATCCCTCAACTTTTTTTGCGCAAAATTGCTGCTCTTAAACCTCAAACCTCAACCAGCTTGAGACTTTTACCATTCCACCAAGCAATAGTCCCTAAATTTTATCAATGTTTTCTGATCTTCTTGTTAAATAAAGTACTCTTGGTTTACTTGCTTATCCTAGGATTCTTTATGAAAAACAATGAAATGGCAAGCTATTTTGATTGAATTGTCTGTTTGGATCATAAATAATATATCCATCTCCAATTTACCCCTATTTGCTGCTCATCTTCCATATAGATTTGAAAACTTTGATTGGAGTTTGATGATATGAAGGCTTGTATATGAGTGTGGAGAGTGCATCAACATTAATTTTTGCTCTGTGTATGTTTATGTAAGAGCCAATTACCAGCTAAAGGAGGACATAGCTCTTATCGTTTATTTTCCTACATAATCTGTCAAGATTCTGAATTCAATCAGAATTACACAAAAATGTGCCTATAAAAAATCTCATGGTCTGTTTTCGTCTTTCCACTTGATCACCATGTTTATTTTTCTGTCCTGACATGTAGGGGGTTTGATTTGGTCAAGTATTCAAGGTGACTAGTTGGCCAAACCAGTCCCCTTTTATTTTTTTAATATGAACAGTAGTGAGTGCACGCACAGGTGTGCTCTTTATAAATGTTCAATCAAACTAACTTTACAGTATTTTCAACTGATTAGGAGAGACCAGGGAACTAAAATACATATGTAGCTTCTGATTTAAAAGAGTGCCACATGATTGAAGTTGGACAGTTTTGTGGGACTTGCAAGTTTTGGAGTTCAAGGAGTTATGTGGGAAGGCTTTATTTTTTAAAAATGAAAGGAATGAGTATTGCAAAGAAACCCCATACTCCTATGCTTGTTCTGAATGAAACTTTTTATAAATGTTACAAGTATATGTCTACTTAGGATAAGGTGGGGGGTCACATAGGCCAATGCAAAGAATCTGCACGAGAGTGCAAAATGTGCAAGTGAAGAAGGATACTATCCGAGTTGCATATTTCCTTTTCGTTTTGTACACGATTATGCATTTTCTGTGAGGGGACCATATTGAAACTCTTGAAAGTCGGCTGTTTTAATCTCATATTGAGGCGGTTTATGCGATGGATTATTCCTTTTTTTTTTTGTTTGTGCGTGCCAATTAGTACAGCAGACGTTGGATGTTTAGAATGAAGATTTGGACCTAGGAACAACACTTAAGCTGTTTACAGGGGCATGGAGGTAATGTCATCTCATAAAATTCTCATCTTGTCCAGCAACATTTTAGGCAATGGGTTCTGGATACAGTGACAAAATTGAATTATTGAGGTAGCAAAAATTTATGCTGACACTTCATGTCAAAATTGTATTGAATAGGAACTAAATCCCTTTCTTCTTGAGTGTCCTGTCTATTAAATAGACAATAAACCCTGCTACAACTTAGGGCTAAATATGAAAGTATAAGTGTTTTACTAAAACACTACTATTTATAACTTATAATATTTAATTTCCTAATTAATACATAATTAATTCCCATGACATCTCCCCTCAAATTGATGTTGGTCGATCAAGAAGCATCAATTTGTCAGCTAAATAGTGATACCAGTCCGGCTAAGACAGCTTAAAGGAACCAAGCCCAAAAACAAAGGAGAGAGTCGAAGGTGTCACCAGAAACAGAGCAATAAACACCACTCAGCCACCACGACAACCACTGAAATAGAAAACCCACGAAGTTGATGACCACCGACAGTGCCAGCACACCAAAAAAATTGTCCTGCCACGCAAGGATTAAAAAAATCTTCGTGTGTCAACAGACCCAACCACAACCCAGCCACAACCAAGAATCACGCCAGAACAATACGTCCACAACCACAATCAAAGACCACACACAGCCATAACTAGCCACAATCAAAGAATAGTACGCCTACAGCCACAACCAAGGAACACACAGCCACAACCAAAGAGCACACACTGAAGACTTGTCATAGATAAAACTAAATAAATAAATAAAATAATTCTTCACGAGTGAATAACTCTTCTCATCTTCTTTAAATACCTTCGTATTCGGCCACATACAATTTCCCACATCGCGCGTGCCCAAACATTGCCATTGTAATCCACCCTCGCTGTCGTTTTAATCCACCCTCCTCTTCTTTCTTCGACAAAGTAACCTCGGGCTCTTCTTTGTCACGAAATTCCTCTCTTTTTCGCTTAATTAATTTCCCATTCACATCAATCCACGCATTTGATGTTTGAATCTGTCCCTGTCTATTAAATAGACAATAAACCTAGCTACAACTCAGGGCTAAATATGAAAGTATAAGTGTTTTACTAAAACACTACTATTTATAACTTATAATTAATTTCCTAATTAATACATAATTAATTCCCGTGACACTTCATGCATCTGAACTGACAATATATACCTAAATTTATCCTCTGTTTTCATCCTTTTCTGATAAAGGAAAGTTTTTACTATATTTGGTCTATGGCCTATTCTTTGTCAATCAAAATAACATGCTTTTTCAGAGTTCATAGAATAGAGTTTCACACTATATATTAGAAGTTTTAGAGAAACACTTGTCTCATAATAGAATGCCGAGGTGTTACCGACTACTGCCAAGTTGCGGAGCAGATATTTTTCTTGTATTTTCTTCTTTGTTGAGGATGCTTACAAATATTTCCCTTGCAGTTGGAAAAGGAGGCTGTTGTTAAAGGTGTTCCAATAAGACAAGCACTTGACATAGAAATTCCACCACCACGTCCCAAAAGGAAACCAAGCAATCCTTATCCTCGAAAGATAGGCGTTGGTCCTCCCGCATCACAGGTGGGAACAAAGGATGGAAAACTTTTAACTTCAGCTTCTTTTCCACGTTGTAAGCAAGTTTTAGGTTTGGAGAAAGAACCACTTCCTGAGGTGAACTGTCATTTTCCATTGTCCTTCATTCATTTAGTTGTTCCTTCCCTTTTATTACCTTCTTTATAATGTACTTTCTTCAGAAACTTAATGGAGATGAGAAGCCAACCAATGCTGAGGATAATCAGGATGACAATTCCTCGGAAGTACTTTCCCTTCTCCAAGAACCTCACTGTTCTTCTGTATCTTCAGTCAACAAGAGTCCTGTGCCAACGCTAGAGATTCTCAAAAAGACTAGCCCTTTCAGGGAGTTCATATCTTCAGCGAAGGAGGGAAATCATGATGCAAGTAATCAATCCTTTGTCACAGTCGAGCTTGGTGCAAATCAAAAGTTGGACAACTCTGATGTCAAACAGACAGTTCATGATAGCAGCACTAGTGAGTTCTCAAAATCAGAAAACTTCTGCTCTTTTTATGAGAACTTGTCTCAGCAAAAGAAATCAGACGATTTAATTGGAGCATTGCGAACAGATGGGATGCAAACCATGCAGAACTATCCAAGGCATGTCCCTGTGCACGTTCTAGATGGGAGGAGCCTAGGAACATGTATGCAAACTCCTCCCTCGGATTTTTCATTTCAAGACTCCATGTTTCAACCAATAGGAGAAATTCCAGCATGTCCTAATTTATACCCACATTCTGCTGCATCCAAAACCAATGACCATCCAAATCTTTCGCCAAGACCCTCTACACACCAATCATTTCCAAGTTTTCCTCCTCCATTTACCCCACCCTCTACACACCAATCATTTTCAAGTTTTCCTCCTCCATTTACCCCAACTCATCATAATCAAGAAGACTATAGATCTTTTCTCCACATATCCTCCGCATTTTCAAGTCTCATTGTATCTAATCTGCTACAAAACGCAGCAGCCCATGCTGCAGCAAGCTTTTCAGCTACCTTTTGGCCCTATGGAAATGTGGAGAGTTCTGCGGATTCTCCGGCATGTGCCCAAGGAGGTTTCCAATCCAGGCAATTGAACTCTGCTCCTAGTATGGCAGCTATTGCTGCTGCTACAGTGGCAGCGGCAACCGCATGGTGGGCAGCACATGGCCTACTTCCCATGTGTGCTCCTCTCCATACTGCCTTTCCCTGCCCTCCTGCATCTGCATCTGCAACTGCAATTCAGTCTGTGGATACTGGTCAAGTCTCTGGAACAAAGACAGAAAGGAAGGAAACAGTTGAAAATCCTTCTTTACAGGGACACATACAGGACCCAGAGCACACTGAAGCTTTGCAAGCTCAAAACGCATCTAAATCACCAAAGATAACATCATCAGATTGTGAAGAGAGTGAAGGCCCGAAGCTGAATACTGTACCAGAAGTTGTTGATCATGAGTTGACTATAACACCCCACGAGGTCCAGGATTCAAGCAAAACAAAAGGCAGAAAACAGATTGACCGGTCTTCATGTGGTTCAAACACACCCTCTAGCAGTGAGATAGAGACAGATGCATTAGAGAAGAAAGGCACTGAAGAGCCAAAAGAAGATGATGCAAATCATCCAGCTTCCGAGTCTAGCTCTCGTGGCTGTAGAAGCATTAACAGCACGAGTGATTCATGGAAAGCGGTCTCCGAAGAGGTGGCTACATGGATATTTTTCTCTGTTGATAAAAATATTTAATGGCATTCCTGTGACCCAAAAGAGTAGAGCTTATGATTGTATTTTGCATTTACTCCTCTCTTCTTATGTTTACGACTTTTATCAGGGGCGGCTGGCATTTCAAGCGCTCTTCACTAGAGAGGTATTGCCCCAGAGCTTCTCACCTCCACATATGCACCAGAAGGAAGATTCTGGAGAAAAGAATGATGCAGATGAGAAAGATGGAGATGCGTCACTGATAGATCTCAACAGTAAAACATGGGAGTACTGCTCTGGTCATCAAGAAGGGGAGAAAAATGCTTTGTCTAGATGTGAAAACTATGGGGAGGAGGGGCTGCTGACGATTGGGCTTGGACATGGAAAGCTTAAGGCTCGTCGAACTGGATTTAAACCTTACAGAAGGTGTTCACTGGAGGCCAAAGAAAGCAGGATGGGAACCGGCAGCGGTCAGGGCGAGGAGAAAGGCCCCAAGAGATTACGTTTGGAAGGGGAAGCTTTAGTTTGATACTTGATATTGCTTGCTCAAACAAGGGAAAACCTTTGTTTTTGCATGTAAGTTATAATTCCCCCCCTGCCTATCATTACTTTAATGTTTATTTTAGAGTATCTGCAATCCATAAGACTTGCCGTGCAAGTGTGTGTACTATTTGTCAACATTGGCTTATTTACTTTCTTGAACCCATAGCCGCAGATTAGAACTTCGTTAAATAGATGTAGACGACCTAACTTGCGCGCTGCCTTTTTTTTTTTTTTTAAATAGAAAATTGATTGAGTTTATGCTTGTTATAATTAAAATTATAATTGATAGAATTTGTTAAAAATAAAAATAAAAATTATTTGAAAGTGATTGAATATTGTTACTATTAAAATTATTTTGATAATTATTTTATCTATAGATTATACAATTGAAATTAAAGAAATTCTATTAAAATGAGTTATATGCTTTATATAATATACTAATTGATTGTTGTATATGTTTTATTTGTTTCATAATTTTTTTTATTAGCAAATAGTAAAATTATAATCGTCGAATTTTAGCATAGATGATTGATTTGTTTTGTGTAACAAACAATTTGATTGATAATTTTATTCTAATTATTTTGGTAATAATTTAATTAATAAATAGTAAAATTGCAATTGATTAAATTGACTAAAAATATATTATTTGTTGTCTGTAACATACAAATTATTTGTTGGACATGCTATTTGACGAATATTTTATTTGATAGATAGCAAAAATACAATTGCTAAAAGTCATCAAAGATTTTTTTATTTTTTTATATTTTTTATTCATATTATTATATTAATATTTTTTTAGAATATTAAGATTAAATTAATGTGAGATTTATAAATAAAAGTCAATTTAATTTTTATATATATTTTCAAATGTTAATATAAAAAAATCATAATATATAATTAGTCTCTCCTATTTTTTAAGTAAAAAATCCCAAAAATAATATATATATATATATATATATATATAGAGAGAGAGAGAGAGAGAGAGAGAGAGAGAGAGAGAGAGAGGGGGGGGACTATTAACAATTTTATTACATGTTAAAAAATTTAGTGTTAGTTATAGCGAAACGTAGGGCAATTTGTTTATTTTATTATTGAAGATAACTTGGTATAATTTTTCTATTTATCTTGTCTATCTATGCTTTTCGTATATTGTTTTTTTGTGATATGACATCTGAATTATCATATATAAAAAAAATACTCAAAATTTATTTTTTAAAAAAATAACATTGACCAAAGATTTTTTGTCACAATTATTATTGTTGTCATTATAAATATTATCATACATACATAATATTCTAATTATTACTAGTCATACTATCGATGATACCATGATTATTGTTTGAAAAAGATTTTTTTAAAAAGGTTTCTTTCTCATATTATTATATTAAAAATATTTTAGAACACTAATAGTAAATTATTATTTTTAAAAAAATTATAAATAGTTCATGTGTGTGTTTTAAGACGCTAATATTAAATAAATATCAAAATATATAATTAGTCTCAAATATTTATAAGGTAAAAAAATTAAAAATAATTATTATCATTATTTTGAATACCTTATCTATAATAATTAAAAATTTCAACACCTAACAATATTAACAGAAAAGTAATTTAAAAACTAAATAAATGACAGCAAAAATAAATATAATTAGATTTTAAAAAAATATTTGACTTGAAGAATAAATAAAAATAATTTAAAAAATAAAGAGAAAAAAATTATAAATATCAATTTTTAAATTATCACCAACACAAATTAAAATGTAAACATTAAAAAACAAATAACCTTAATAACAATGAAAATAACAAAATTAGTAATACCATAATTATTGTTAGATAAAAAAATTCCATAATTTTTTTTTTATTTTATAAGATTTATTCCTTGCATTATTATATTAAAAGTATTTCAGAAAAATGATACTAATTTTGTTTTTCAAAAAACCTAGGTCATATATATATATATATATATATATATATATATATATATATATATATATATATATATATATATATATATATATATATATATATATATATATATATATATTAAGACGCTAATATTAAATAAATAAATATCAAATATATAATTAGTCTAACATATTTAAAAGAAAACAAAACTTATAAATAATAATTATCATTATTTTGAATGTATTATCTAGAATAATTAAAAAATTCAAGATCTGGCAATATTAACAAAAAACAATTAAAAAAAATAGATGACAAAATAAAAAATAAATATTACTAGATTTAAAGAAATTATTTGACTTGAAGAATACATATTATTTTTAAATAATCACCAACATAAATTAAAAATTGAACATTCAATAAATTTTTTTTAATAATAGTGGGGGGGAATTGACAACCAAAACTAAAAGCATGTACATATAAACATGGACAGAAATAGGAATTATATAAGAAATGTATATAAAAAAAATAAAAGAGTTAAAATTAAATTAAATATTAAAAGTAAAGGGCCAAAATGAAAAAAAATATATATAATAAATTTAACTTGAAGGACAAAATTGAAATAAATCTAAACATTGAGACCTATGCAATTAACTAATTTAAAACAAAATCAGAAATTAAAAGAATGAGGACCAAAATGAAACTGAAATATTTAATCAATTTGCATAGAAGGATAAAATTGAAACAAATCAAAACTTTGATACTAAAAATATTAAGGATTTATAATCAATTTGCATGGAAGGATACAACTGAAACAAATCAAAATTCTGATACCAAAAATATTAAGAATTTCAAACCAATCAAGAAATTAAAAGATCGAGCACCGAAATGAAACTGTAATATATAATCAATTGCAATAGAATGACCAAATTAAAACAAATCAAAACCCATATTATAGCAATAAGGATCATACCAAATAATCAAAAGATAAGAGACTAAACTGAAAATGCACAATCAATTGCCGCGCTGGCGTGTGTTTCCATAAGCAGGAGAGATAAAAGGGAAAAAAAACTCAACAGCCCATTAACACCTCTCTGGCTACTGTGGAAGCACGCGCGCCGCACCAGTAGGAAGATAATATGGGTGAAAGTCATTTTAGATGTCAGTTAGATATTTTTGACGTTGGAATACATTACACGCGCCGACCAAAACAAGCATGAGAACGAAAATGGATGGCGCATTCGGCGACGCGCCAACAATAATTTGGTAAAAAAAGAATTAAAAATAGTAAATTACCGGTACACCCCTACATCTAATTCTTATATTTTGTCTTATATGGGGGTATTTAGGTATTTGGTCATTTAAAAAAAAAGGTTGTGCAATGACCCTGAACTTTACTGTCCCGTTTTGTCTTATATGAGGTAAATGTATATTTAACTATTTAAAAAATATGTGCAATAACCTTAATGCCCCCGATGGTTCTTGTGTATTTTTGTCTTATTCATGGATATTATGGTTATTTTACTGTGCATAGTAAGGCAAAAAAACAAAATTACTTCCAGACACAGGGCTAAAAATGTAGTAAATATAGGGGTAAAATAGTAGTTTCACTATTCCAATCCATAATGCTTCTGAATCTAGATAAACAATAAAAAATTATTATTCATTACTATTTAAACTTCATTTTGTTTTAGCTTTTTTAGTAATAAGAGCTCAAGAACCATCAAGAATTGAATTGGCCTTCCATGGCCCTTTTCCTCCGAAGTTCATCATTATTTTATAACATCTATGTCTACTGTTCTCTTCTCGTCACATTATGGCTGTGAGCAGAAAGGATGTGCTCCTGCTGGCTAGTCGCCCCTTGCCGTTGAAATGAGATAGAAAATGGAACTTGCATTGAGAAATCTTCTGGCACAAGTTGGATTTGCCGTTTCCTTTTCCTTTTAAATTGGATCATGTCGATGGATAAAGAATTAACATTTGTCAACAGTCCATCTCCGCGGACTGTAGAAGATTAACCCCACAGTTAGGGCAGGCTTCCGAATGAAACTGACAACGGTTTCGCAAGCAAGCTTGCTTCTCATCTGGGGAGGTCAGGGGTACGTGTCTGAAGACTTTGCGTCCAACAAGAACATTAGATGGCTGATCAAACAGTTGAATAACGTATGGGTTAGGTTAGTAATTTTGCCTCCAGATACAAGCATGCTGTATTTGTCATCCTTGTTCTTAAAAGTGGGAATCTGCTATTCACCTCATCATATTAAACCTTGAATACAACAGATTTCAGGTAAAAATGAACTTAAAACTTGAAGCAAGCAAGCACTCGTATTCACAATTCTTTCCAGCAAGAGGAAGAGGAAGAGGAAGAGGAAGCTGTCTTATTTACACACCTCAAACACAGGCTATTCCTTTTCCAGGATGACGAGTCTGCTCTAGGTTCTGTATATCATACATGCATCAAAGTGTTTCCTTAGTCATGTTAGCATACTAGTGTGCATCCATTTCACGAAACATGCAAACTTAAAATTGCATGCCACATCTGACCTTAATTTTACGGGTGATGTGTTCGTGATCTGCAGCATAGCAAAGTTTTTTGAAGTAGCTGTACATGAATTGCATTTTACTTGGTAAGATAATCCAAGGATTGCTCAGGAATTGGCTGCGACATTGAAAAGTGAGACCTAAGAGACTGCAAGTTGAAAATGTAGCTTTGTATTCGCTTCCTATTAGCAGAAGTTAATGAAAATGGAGGGTTCAATGGGAGAGATGTTGCTTCTTCCGTTATAAAATGAAGCAGAAGCATTGCTTTGGAATATGAGATATCACCACCATCCTTGTTCTCTACACACTCATCTACCTGAAGGAAGACAAGAACTGCCCAGTATTAATGTATTTGTAAAAGGAACAGGACAATTGACGCTTGCAGCACAGATGCTGGTCACTTACAGCTCCATTTGTCCCAGCAGAAAGTGCTTTTTGGAATATCAGCTCCATGGCATCAGGCATCACAGCAGCAGCTACAACATACTTGACAGATGAGGAAATTGCAAATGCAGTGACACGGGAAGAAAAAAGAAAGAAAAAGGAAGCAGCAGCAGCCAAGCATCAGTACAGCACATTGAAATAAGCCATACCATCCATGTCTCGAAGGCTATTTGATAACTTCTCTGCATGATCGAATGCAAGAATGAACCCTTTTTCCGCCCACTTGCAGGCTGATGAAGGCTCAGTAAATTCCAATTTACCACTTGTAGGTGGAGTTAAACCTGTGCCTCCATAAACAAGGGCAGATTCATTGGCTGAACTGCTTCCATGGAATTTGCTCCCTCCACTAGAGGCTACCCAGTGGTTGCAAATTTCGAGAGCTTTCTTCCATATAGCCAAAACAACAAGCTCAACTGAAAATGATTCAAGAAGCATCCCAGCATCATACTGCAAGCAACAGCAGAAGTTTACATTGAAAACAGAACGGGAGCATTTCTCCAGGAAATCAAACAGTAACTAATAGGCAAGATATGTTCAAGAGCAATTGGGCATGTGCAAGTATGTTTAGCAGTAGTAATATATATGTGTATCCTTTCTACTCTTCAGCTGCTTGATTATAGCACATGAAATTTTCTGCAAACATCATTGTTGTTTAGCTCAAGAATTCATGTGAAATACTAAAAGTGGTTCGCGTAAGAAATAAGGTTTGAGATAACAATGCCTGGCGCCTTAATGATCAATGATGTACGAGCCAGGAATCATTTATACACCTTAAGAACTCAAAAGATCATAACAAATAAAATACTATGAAAAACAAGGAGCATATGCCATCTGCTTCAGCTCATGTGGTTTTTTTTTTTTTTTTTTTTTTGGGGGGGGGGGACGCCAGATCCCTTGGGTAAGTGTTTTGAACATGTTGCTCATGAAGAACCTTAAAAAAAAAATGTTCATGTAATTTTGCAACAGACATAGTCTGGATTTATAGTTCATTTTTTCGTAGTGTTAACCAAAGAATATGCCTGATGAGTGATGACAGAATTTTAACTTCCATTACATGTCCAGTCCAATATTGATGGATTAATCAGCAAAAGTTGGACAAGAGCTCAGCATAACATGCCAAAAAACTCACCTTTTCTTGGGCTAGTTCTGCAATTGCCTGTGCATACTGATTTAATAATTGAAGCTTAATCGAGGGATGTAGTATGGGTAGCCCTTGTGCTTCCCTTAATATAGCTGGCACACATGATGCATTTAATGGTTTTGATCCGTGAACCTCAGGATTGTTTGCACTGCCAACAGAACTACCAGTAAACTCCTTTATTTGTGTAGCAACTGCTGTGTCCTGGTTATTCTTCTGAGGTAGGTATACGGAAGCTTTGCTGGTGGAGCTATCATGCAAGGATGTCTCAAGGTAATAGGAGAAATTTTCCATTGAAGCGAAATGATGATTTACAATAACATAATCCTTCTCTATGGACTCCATTAAATCAGCACCTGAAAAGAAAAGAGAAAATCATTGCTTGCAAAGACAAAACCATAAGCTTAAACTGTAACATCTAAGAAAACAAACAGAATAAAATATAATAAAAACAGACCTTGAAGCTGATCCAACATAGATTGGATGCCATCAGCAGATTTCCCCATCCTATCATGCACAGTATTTGGCAAAGACCCATCAACACTTTCATTTCTGTTATGAACCTTTGCCAGCACTGTTGGGTTGTCATACTCCAGATGAGACCATGAATCAGAAGCAGATGCATCTAACTGCCCAACCGCTGATTTCACTTGTGGAAGTGGAGAAGATTTGGCACTCGCCAACAGCCTACAAAAGTTTGTGCTAGTAAACACATGTAAGTAGCTTCGATATGCCAAACTGTTAATAAGCCAAAGCAGAAAGTGCCAACATACATGATATGCACCGATAAGAATGCAAAATTAAAATGGAAGTTCAGATTTCAGAACATTACATTGGATCCCCAAGGAACTTGTGATTGAAGAACTCTTTGAATGTTAACCTCTCAACTGCAAATGAAAGTTTTGAAACATTTACATGAAAATTTTGTAGGTAAGTTGTAGCAATGACCACTTGGCTTGTATACTTCCACCACTAAACCACCCCACCCACATGCAAAGACATACAGCAAGGATGTGCACATAAACAAGCACAAAAATTAACCATATTAATCAGTACCAGGGTTTCGGCGTAAAAGGCCTCTGCATAGATCAACACAATCTGGATGCAGCTCCTCCAATGCACCTTGTGGAAACCTCAGCTCTGTAGAAGTCAAAATATTCTGGAAAAGCTGTGTGCAGCAATAGCAGTGAGAATTAGCCTTGAGCTGCATAATGTATGGAAAAAAATTTCTCATTATGTTTGGTTTGCATATAATTCTTTATAAACCTGATATTGACTATTGCCATCAAATGGTGGCTTCCCAGTTACCAGCTGGAATAAAATTGCACCAACACTCCACAAGTCAGCCTGCATATATGAGAAATTATGTTGATGATAATACTTAAAAAAGGAACTTTGATTACTATCAATTTCATGTAAACTCAATGTTACATCACCTTTGCATCATACTTTTTATTCTGAATAATCTCTGGAGCCATGTATAATGGTGAGCCACATAGTGTATCGGCTAAGTCTGATGATTTCAAGGACCTGGCAGATTAGAAATTCAGGGAGATGACTGAGCACAACAGAATATCTCATGACCATTACGCAGCAGCTTAGTATTTTAGGTATTTTCTGTTTAGATCAATAACAAAAATTTTTCTAGTTTAGCTGCTCAATGAAGTTGCTTTCACAATTTTCTGAGTGAACTGGACTTTTCTACATACTAGTTATTATGTAGAGTTAACAAATTCATTTACAAAGCCACTCAAAAATTATGTTTGCACAGAGGTCTGACAATAGAAACTAGCAATGGCCCTTCCGTGACAACTCCATTTTGCTATTGTCTCTTAAATTTCCATGTTTGTATTTTTACATGACATGATGATTACAGCTTATGTTTTTCTTTCTTTTTTTAGCTCTTTTGAAAAAGCAATAATTTTATTTTAAAGTAATAATTGAAGATAGGTGATTTTTTAAATTAAAAAATCATAAACATCAAAGCATGCTTACCTTGCAAAGCCAAAATCACCTATCTTCAATTGCGGAGTTAAATCATTCGATGACAAAAGTAGGTTCTGCAAGCACGACAACTTCTCAGTTTAAATTACATTAGGAAGAGCGAATGAATTAGCTGCTAATAACCAAGGCAAACAAGCTGGAATGGAACATAAGAGTGCTGCGTGAGGAGATGAGAAATAACACGTGCAGATGCACAGACCCTGACAAAAAGTATTCTGTTTCGAGAATAAGATTATCACAGCAACTACAGCAATAAGATAATCTCACTAAATGTTGTCAGAATAGAACTATGAAAATAATCAAGTACCTGTGGTTTCAAGTCCCTGTGAATAAGATGTTTTTCTTGAAGCACTTGCAACCCCGCAGCTGTATCCAAAAAACGAAAATAGAATATGTTTGTTTAGTTCCCTACTGAACAGCAGTGAAGGGAAGGGATAAATATAGTCCCAACAAACTGTTTTATGAAAAAGCTCCCAGCTTTCCAACTATGAAAAAACCTTGAATTAACACCCTCTTTCCCCATTCAATTTTAATTTATCATCCTTAAAACAAACAGCAAGCATTTTTAAACTTAAACAGACACCCAAATAGATCAGTATATTCAATTTAACACTAATTAAACAGCCACGAAAAAAAAAAAGTTGAATTGGCAGGTACCCAATTGCAGAAAACACTAAAAGCGTGAGATGAACACCCAAAACAGTATCTTTCCATGTTCAAACGTTAAGAAACTATCTAAAAAATTCATGAAAACAGAACCACCGGAAAAATTTATAAAAGCAAGCTAGATAGTGTAAAATTGATCATGTACAATAATACCCAATTGCCTCATGAAGTGCCTTGCAACTGCCCCTGTCACTTTCCGATGGCGTTGAATATAAACAGCAAGATCACCTCCCTCGCAGTATTCCAGTACAAGAAATATCCTATCCTCAGTCTAGAAAAAAACGATATCATTAGAGTAAAAAAAATCAAACTGCAAGAACGTTATTTTTTAAAAAAAAAAAAAAAAAAACGGGGTGGGGGGTTTACCTCAATAGACTCATAAAAACGAATAATGTTGGGGTGATTTATAGTGCTAAGAATAGAAATTTCTTTAAGCAAATTCTCACTGACTTTAGGACTAAGTAATTTTTTGTCAATTTCTTTAACGGCAACTTGTAAACCGGAAAAGCGGTGTTTAGACCTCCAAACAACGGCAAAAGAACCCCACCCGATTCTGGAGCCAAGTACATAATCACCGACCAAACGAGTCTGATTCAGGTCCATCGAGAAACAAGTGAAGGTAAATAGAAAAACAGCAGGAGTTTAAAAAACAGGGTATTGGCGTAGGTGTGATTAGAGAGTGACAAACTATTTACAGTGCTGTTACTTTAACATGCAGTCTTATGCGTGTTATGTTGAGTAACGCGGGGAAAAGGCGCTGGCTGCCGATAGATGGATGGAATGAATGAATGAATGTCAGGACACAGGGGAGCGAAGAACGCAACGGAGACAAATTATGCGTCTTTTCTTTTCTTATTTGTTTATTTATTGGTTTTCAGTCTTTCTGTTTGCACCGTAAAACTTTTAGTTGAGCATTCCCAGTAAAATTCTAATTCTAATTATTTGTCTCGGTTCTTTTACATGTGTAGAGAATCAGAAAGACTACAGCATTTTTTGTTTCCGCTCTCGGTTTGAATTCCTATTGTTTAAACATACAAGTAAGTAAATGTTTATAGATTTTATTTCAGAATTATATATATATATATATATTCATGAAAGAGATGATGAGTTTTTTAAAATTGGAGTTTTTTCCTAAAAATAGTACAAAATTGAAGAAAAAAAAAATTATATTTGAAAAAATATTTATATCACATATTAGGAGGTTACACCCTAAATGTTTTTTTTTTTTAATAATCAAGACAGCCTGTGTTGACAAAAAAAAAAAAATCAAGTGGTTTTTAACCTAATTTATCCATAACCCAATTGTTTTTACTACATTTAGTCCGAGATAACAATTATCAAATATAATATAATCTCCATTATTTTATCTCTTTTCTATTGCATCTTTATCTATTGCAGTTGGTGGTTTCAGCCTTTCAGGAGCTTTGGGGGGGGGGGGGGGGAAGGGTTCTTCGGGTATTGAGATTTGATTTGACAAATATTAAAAACTTGGCCTTCGAGATGGATACGGGCCTCCACCCCTTAGATAACCGGTCTAATAAGCCTTAATGACTAGAAGGCCTCAGCCCATAATAGGGGACGGGCCTTCTGTCTTGGACAATGTGGAGACCATCAAGCTACGAGGACAGAATCACCATGGCATGTTATCTAGGACGGTTAGCAGGTTGCTGTCCCGTGCAATTTTTTTTCTTCATGTTAAGAAAAATTTGACCTATACCATGACTTAGCTTAGAGGCCACTTGTCTACAGTCTAACTACTTAATAACAGCCTTAACTAACAATTCCACGTGTGAGATTGTTGGTTCTCCATGGCTGCTCAATACCATGGTTAGGGTTAATTGTTGTTTTTAAAAATATTTTTTATTTAAAAATATATTAAAATAATATATTTTTAAAAATTATTTTTGATATTAATATATTAAAATTATTTGAAAATATTAAAATAATTTAATTTAAAATTAAAAAATATTTTTAAAATATGATGTCAAACATTAACTGAGCGCTGAAACATACGTGTGTTCCATTGAAGGTGTTCTTTCTTCTAGATTCTCGTAACATCACTCTTTCCAGTTGATTGTTTATTATTATGTTGTTGTTGTTGATAAATAGCATTGTTCTTTTGAGAATGATATCAAGGTGTTTGGTAATATGTCTCAAAAATATATATTTTTTTATATTAAATTTAAAATTTTTAATATTTTTAGATCATTTTAATTTATTCATATCAGAAATAATTTTTAAAAAATATAAAAAAAATATTTTAATATATTTATAAATAAAAAAATCTTTTAAAATCAACCTGAAAGATAATCCCAAACCAGAACTAACATAAAATGGCGGGCACAACAACCGCACCAACGTGGGAGCCTTCTAAATCACCATTTCTTTATTTTAATTAATTTATTTTAATGTTTTCATAATGCCGATATAAAAATAAATTTTTAATATATTTTTAAATAAAAAATTGCATTACAAACAATCATCACCGTACATTCCAAGTGAATGTCCTTTTTCTCAGACTTTTCCAAACGGAAAACAAGACCCTACTATGGACAGAAGGGGGTTTTCCGATGAAACGTGCAGCCAACTGGGATCGTATTGGAGAAATTGGACCGGCAGATAGAAGGGTAGTTAAAGACTAGACTTTCGGTCCTAGCTGTTTTTTTTTCCTTTTTTTTTAGAAATGGCATTGGACAAGGTCAATATTTCAATCAGCATCGCGAGAACACCGGAGGATTACTTTGCATTTTTTCATTCTGACATTAAAATTCATCTGTCATGACACGAAAATGAAGAGAAGAAAATAGCTGAAGGAGGTTTCAGGCTACCTTCTCTCCTCTTCAGACACGACGATTTGACCAACCCTTATTTCTCTCCCTCTTCCTTCCATAAATACCACAACACAACACATAACTCCCTTCTATAATACACACCGTTCTCGCAAGGTTAGGATCACTTCCCTGCCCTACTCTCTTTTCAATATTTTCGTGCCTTCTTCGCCCATCAAGGTATGTTTTTCTTCTTCTTTCCTTACATTTAAGGTTTCTTCTATTCCCCTTTTCTGATTCCTTGCATATACTCACCGAACAAGCGTTTTGATACTCTTTGTTTTTGTTGATATCATCGTACATTTCATAATGTTATGTTTTTTTTCTGGGTTCTTGTGTTCAGGCACAAATCCCAATTCTTTTTTTTTTCTTCGTTTTTGGGTGGGAGGAACGTTGATTCTAACTTTAGCTTAGATGGTAAGAATTTTGAGCTAAGGTCAAGATCACATACATATTCATCTTGAACTCCACTTAAGAAAAAGGTGTTTAATTAAGTTTGTGATCCTGATTTCCTGAGAATGATATAATAATTGGAGATCCATTAAATGCAAACTCAAACTAATCTTCACGATACATCACCTCCACTCCATTGAAGCTGATGATATTGATTCATTGTGTTTGGTCTTCGTAACTTGGTACTGCAAGAACTGTTTTGGATTATCAATCACCTGTGTGGATTTTATTGATAAGTCTTTGATGACACCAGATCAGTGTCAAGTCATTTAGATATTTATACCAACGAAATGTAAATGAATCCTGAACTGTATGAATATTATTGATCCATGATCTGCATTTTCTTGGTCCCTCCTGGGCTGTATGTTTATATCATATTTAGACTTGCCTTGAATCGAGCTTTATCTGGCCGAGAATAATTTCCTGCCAGTTCAACAATGATCATCAGACATTGAAGTAACTTCTTCCGGTTACAGATGAGTGATGAAATGAAAACACAAGAAAATGAAGTCGTTGAAGCTAAGCGCCAAGCACCCCGCCAAGCACCCCGTCTGAACGAGAGAATCCTTTCATCTTTGTCAAGGAGAACTGTTGCTGCACATCCCTGGCATGATCTTGAAATTGGTATTTATGCAGAAGATGATCGTATTTGATGTTTGTATTTGATTTACATTCAAGGAGATTTGTGAAGTTAATTATGCTACAAAAAAATGTTGTCTGCAGGGCCTGGAGCTCCCCACATTTTCAATGTTGTAAGTCTTTCTTCTAACTCTATCCATCAATTAAGGTTAAACTGCATAGACCCAACAAAAAAACTGAAATAAGGGACATATTTATACTCATATGAAAAGTATTGCATCCAATCATTTGTTTCTTTGTGTAAGTTTTCACCAACGTTCCTTTGCTGAGGAAACAATTGTGACTTGTAACTAGAGTGCACATTTAAGTGGCGATTTCCAAGCTCGTAGTTTTCCTGGTGAAGATTTTCTTGATTTTAACCCCTCGAATTAAACAGGTGGTTGAGATAACAAAAGGAAGTAAGGTCAAATACGAACTGGACAAGAAGACAGGACTAATCAAGGTATGTATGATTCTGCATCCGTCAAAAATGAAGGAAAAAAAAATAGCCCTAGAGTCTGGACTATGGAGAAGTTCTTTAGATGGATTTTGCTTTCTTTTCATATCTGTCATAGCCTTTTGTTTGTTTTTTTCATATCTGTTATAACCTTTTGTTTGTTTTTTCTGTTCAAAAATGAATGCTTAGGTTGATCGGATTTTATACTCATCGGTGGTCTATCCCCACAACTACGGTTTCATCCCTCGCACATTATGTGAAGACAACGATCCCTTGGATGTTTTAGTACTCATGCAGGTGACTAGATTTCTATTTGATATTTGATTTCAATTTCAAGATTCTGCTTAATGCTTTCCTGCAAACCCTAATGGTACCAGTTTTTAATTTCCCACCTTGTGATCCAAATGAATTTCTGATCTTAGTAGGAGCCTGTCCTTCCTGGCTGTTTTCTGCGAGCCAGGGCTATTGGACTTATGCCCATGATTGACCAGGTAATCTTCTGGAATTCTAAAGCTAATTAAATCATGGATACTAAGAAGATTACTTTTCTACAATTGATAATTCTTTCCTTTATATTGCAATTAAATTACCTTGTCATTTTGATGCAGGGAGAAAAAGACGACAAGATTATTGCAGTTTGTGCTGATGATCCAGAGTATAAGCACTACACTGACATCAGGGAGCTGGCCCCTCATCGTCTTTCTGAGATCCGCCGTTTCTTTGAAGATTGTATCCTTTCTCTCTTGCATTGACGAGTGTTAATTTTAGCAATTATTGTTTGATGTTTGTTTACAATGCAATGCGTACTGGTTTCTTAACACACCGTGTCTGGTTTCTTAACACACTTGCACAGACAAGAAAAATGAGAACAAGGAGGTAGCAGTTAATGACTTCTTACCTTCAAATAGTGCTGTTGAAGCTATCCAGTACTCAATGTAAGTTTCTCTAAACAAAAGGATTTGTGCTCAGTATCTCCTCCCAATGCCAGTTATCGAATTTCGATGCAGTACCATTTCTTATGAACTTTTTTATATATTGTTTGGTGCAGGGACCTTTATGCTGAGTACATTCTGCACACCCTGCGGCGGTAGACACCTGACATTGCCGTGTTCCATGTTTTTCCATTGAGGGAATTCCTTTGATTTTAATAAGGGGATTGTCAACCATCATTTAAGACTATATTCAAACTTCAATTTCGACTTTATGTAATTTGAATTTATTTATGCCGCTTGTTTGTTTTAAGCAATGCTGCGATATCATTGATGTCAGTCTTGATCGAGGAGATTGGAAATGATGAAGTAATCGTCTATGCAACTTTTGCTTTGCTTAGTAAGGCGAGGCTATCCCTCGTTGCAAATAATAATCCAGTACAGAGTGTCTCTGATACAGAAAGACTGCTCAGCGTTCTCTACCTGAAAGAGCAATGCAGGCACCAATGGAATAATTTTGTGGGACTACCGCCAAAATCTCAGGTTTTGGAGTTGGGCTCATGCATAGGTTTAAGATATCATGCTGTTCTTTTTCGAACTCTGCTGTTCAATACTCGATGGGATAATGAATCAAAGCATCCCGGACTGCTAAAAAGTTCGTTAGTTAACCTCATCTGTGTGTGAATTCAGTAGAACGACTTTAGGTTCATTTGAACTGTAATGACAGCCGATAGGCGTTTGCCAACAGCAAGTATTGAAATGGGATTGGTTATTTTTGGCCTCCTCGACTTGTATTGGTAGAAATAATAAATGGCCGGGAGTATTATTAGTCTCTTGAACAATGTCCATGGCCTGATTTCAAGTGCGCTTGATCCATGTTTGAGATGCACATGAAGCTCGTGTTTAACAGCAACACGGGCAAAATTTTCTTTGTTTACAGCAGCAGCTCGCAAGTCTGTCAGACGACGGATTTGTACAAGTTAAAAACAAATGCCTGGTAACGAGATGATCTAAGACTGCATCACCAACAAGTTATAGTCGCTGAAGATGGTCGTGAAGCATGCGTAAAGGCTTCTACCAACAAGCCGCGATCTTTTAACCTACTATCCAAGGCTCCTTCTAAAGCATCAAAGTCAAAACTCCTAAGAACACGTTCAGGAACATTGAATGGTCTTTGCGCGCTCTATCTCTTCATGATCAAACTCAAGAAAAAGAAATCGACTAACAACCCATTTCAGGTAAGCATCTCCTAGAAGATCTGCTCTTTCACGGCAGAATGTCTCTTGGCATGAAGCTGCAGTCGGGCTTCCAAGATCTGTAGATATAGGAGGGATGCATCAGTTACAACGTAGTTCACAACATTTCAATTAATAAATAAAAATACCCTTAAAGCAGGGACAGGATAATGTTTGACATCCTTGAGTTCAACAGCGAGTAACATGCTTTCATCCCTCCCACATCCCTCCCAGTTATCGATGGTAATCTCTGGACATCTAGGCAAGTGATCCAGTAAGAGGGTGTACTAGACACAACTCAGGAGGAGGAAAATCGTAGTAATTTTTTGTTAAGATTCTCTTCGGATTCACCCTCATTTGCTACAAAAAAAAAAAAAAAAAAAACTGGTCCATTTAGCTCTAGAAACCAAAAAAAATATGAACAGTACTTTACGGGCAGAGATGGTTTTGCACATGAGGGATACGATACATGCAATCTGGGTGTTCAAACCGAGGGGATAAGAGATTCTTGCAGTATGAAACACCCCGTCCTCTTATTAATGGTTACAGCTTACCAATTCAACTCCATACCCGATAATGATACATAAAATATAATCAATATCCCATTGAATACACCCTCTGTTGTGCAAGGAAAGAAAAAAGCTTCTTCAATCTATCAGAGACCCTGAGAGGTTTTCCCTTCTTCAGGCACATCCGAAATGCATCAAAGCTATCAGTCATGGCATCAGCACATGGCGATTAATGAGGTATTCAAAATCTTCAGAGAGGAGGAGAAAAGGTGTGAGAGCTAAGGAAACCAATTTACTAGGGAAAGCAACGAGGATCACAATAACGAAGAAGCTCGAAAAACATAGCGATGGGTGAGCTAGTAACGGGAGGAGCAACTTGTGCTGTTCCAGATTCTTCTTCTTCATTTAACTCTCTCAGTGCTCTTATCGGTTCCACATCCAAGGCTCAGGTTTCTTTTTTCCCCTATCAATTCATCGACTTTGCCACTACATTGTTTTTTCTTTTTAGTGATTTACGTATGTCATGACCTTATTTCTTATCTTTACTTTTAAGTATCTCAAAACATTAAATAGAAAATCAAAAAATATATTTTAATTACCAGTAAATTTAGTTATTTTTTGTGCCTAGAATAATCATAGAAAATACATAAATAAAAAATATAGTTGAGATTAAACTCTTATTAATATCCGAGTATCACAACTAAACACGTGTCTTGATGATTTTGTTCATAAACGATGGTTCAATTAAAAAATAATAATTTGATTTTAATTTGGCTAAGATTATAGAAATTAAAAAGCTAAGAATGAATTTGAAATACCTATCCAAAATAAATTTAAATAATAAGATCAAGAAAAATCAACTATAAAAAAACAAAATCTAATATTATGGGAAATAGTATTTTTTTAAAAATACTAGTCACTCTAGGGGAAGAATTCATTCTCCTAATCAAAATTAGTTTACGTTAATACCGATTTTAATCTGGATAAAAAAGGTTAAACCCCAACCCTTATTCCTCGCAGCATGTCCATTAAGATAATTCACGATTCAAATCTTTAAAAAATACAGAGAAGTCAAAGGATGCAAATCTTTAAAAATATTTTTTTTTAAATCGTTTTTATTTTTTATTTTAAATTATTTTTATGTGTTGCTGTTAAAATATTTTTTAAAAAAAAATAATATTTTTTAATATATTTCTATATAAAAAAACATTTTAAAATTTCATTGTTACCAGCTAGATGGGCCGCTGCCCTTTAAACGTTTATAGGTATAAAGTTTCCTTCCTCATGCGTTCGTCGAGTAAGGAATGGGCCGGAAATTTAAATCTAATCTTTTATATCCATGACGCTGGCGTTGTTTAATTATTAATTAGATCCGTGCGAGCGATATTGCCCGCGTGATGTGTTGAGTTTTTTTATCTATATAAAAAATTAATTGATTTTATATATATTATATTTAATTATTTTAATATTAAAATATTAAAATTATAATTGCTAAAATCTATTAAATATGTTTTTTTTCCATCAAAAAATGATTGAATGTTGCTATCGTTGAAATATTTTTGATAAAATTTGTTAAAAAATTTGCAAAGAAGATGACATGATTTATTATAAATTTTCTGCTACGGATACCCTAGTTAAAAAAATATAAAAAAAATATGATAAAAAAAAAAAAAAACTGACTTGGACATCTTAGTTAATAAAAAATTTTAACCAAGAAAGCTAGTCATATAAAAAAAATGCAAGGGGAAAGCATTTCTTTAAAAAAATTATTTGGCTTGAAAATTTAAAAAATATATCGCACTATGTTGCGGGCCGAGTAAATAATTTTTATAATTGTTTGGATTAAAGAAATCAATAGGATTTGTCAATTCAAAATTAAAATATAATATTTATATATACAAAATTAAATATAATAAAACATATAACTATAACCTATTATAAAAATAGCAATATTGAAACCTTAACATCTAAAACTATAATTGTTATTACTGTTAAAATAATAAAAATTATTAAATTATCTCGAGGACAAAAACTGAAAAAACAATAAGAAAGAAAAATAATTAAAATAATTCCTCTTCTTCTTCTTGTTCTTCCTCTTCCTCCTCCTCCTCCTCCTCCTCCTCTTCTTATTATTAGTGTGTTAATAATGAAAAGAAAAAAAATGAAAGATTAAAAAAATCTAAATAACTTTAATAAAAGAAAAGTAAAAATAAAAATTATAAGGTAAAAAAATTCATTTGACTGGGAAAAAACAACTAATAAAAAAATAATAGAAAGAGAAAATTAAAAATAAAATCAAAATTAAAAATTAAAAAAATTATTAACTTGAAAAAAAAAGATTAAATGTATAAAAATATTTGACTTGAAAATTAAAAAAATTTACCACATTACGTTGCGAGTTAAGCAAATAAATTCTATAATTGTTGGGATTACAGAAATTAATAGGATTCATTGGTTCCAAATTAAAATATAATATTTCTATATGCAAGATTTAATATAATAAAATAGATCATTACAACCTATTATAAAAACAACACATCGAAGTCTTAACTTCTAAAATTATTATTGTTATCATTGTCAAAACAATATAATTTATCCAATTATTCTTAGAGAAAAAAAATCAAAAACATTAAAAAAAGCATAAGTAAGAAAAATAACTAAAATTGCTACAACTACTACCACTACTACTGTGTTAATGATGAAAAAAATAAAAATAAATAAAAGGCTAAAAAAATCTTCAAAACTTTAACAAAAGATTAAAAAAAAATATTAGGCAATTTTTTTTTTAACCTGACTTGAAGATAGAAAAAAAACCAATAAAGAACTAAAATAAAAGACATAGGGAGGAAAAAAAGAAATATTAATTTTTAAATGATAAACATAAAATTTAAGAAGTAATTTAAAAGAAAAGATATCACCTCAACAAATAAGAAAATAACAAAATAAAAATAAAATAAGGCACACTTACATATACATGGACAAAAATGAGGATTATTCCATAAATTAAAAAAAAAATAAAAGGATTAAAATAAAAAAAAATTAAAAGTATAAGGGCTGAAATGAAATCAAATATATTTTTAATTTCAATCTAAAGATAAAATTGAAAAAATTTCAATCAAATATACGCTAACTTGCCCGCGTGACGCGCTGGTCTTTTACATGTTGTATTTTTTTATTTTAATATTGAATTAGTAAAATTATAACTGATAAAATTTGTTACAAAAAGGTTTTTTTTCGACCAAAAAATGATAATATATATTAAAGCTCTAATATTAAATAAATATAAAAATATATAATTATTCTAATGTATTTAAAAGAACATAAAACTTAAAAATAATGATTATTATCATTTTAAATATTTTATCTATAATAATTAGAAAATTCAATATCTAACAATATTAAAAAAACTATTATTATATTTAAAGAAATTATTTAATTTGAAAAAAAAATAACAAACATTATTTTTAAACGATGACCAACACAAATTAAATTTTAAATATTAAAAAACATCTTAATAATAGTGGAATAAATAAAATGGAAACAAAAACTAAAATTTGTTACAAAAACTAAGAGCATGTATATGTAAACATTGACAGAAATAAAAATTATGTAAACAATATATAAAAAAAAGAATTTTTTTTTTCAAAAAGTAATAAAAAGTGAAAACCACAGTTGAAATAACTGTTTATTACTGTTTGAAATTGTTATTTTCTTTAGTCATTTTATAAAATAATAGTCGTGGTGCCCGTAAGTTGATCCGTACACCCCAGTTATAAAAGAAAGAATTATAAGTGGGAAAAAAACAGAAAAAAATGCTAAAAAAAAAGTGATTTTGAGGATTATTCATGGTGTGCGTAAGCTGTTTCGGACACCCTGGTTATAAAAAAAAATGTACAAGTGGGAAAAAAATTGTGGTGCATGTAAGCTGGCTCGAACACCAAAGTTATAAAAAACAAAGAGTATAAATGAGAAAAAAAAAACAGGAAAAAAAATGTAACAAAAAAAAACAGGATCCGGAGATAAAAAAAAATATATACATGGAAAAAAAAATTATGGTGCTCGTAAGCTGGCCTGAACATTCTATTTATAAAAAAAACAAAAAAAAATATAAGGGAAAAAAAGGGAAAAAATATATTAAAAAAATTGGTCAACAAATTAATTGTGTTACATGTAAGGTGTCCTGGACACCCCATTATAAAAAAAACAGAACCCTGGTTTTTTTAAAAAAAAAAAAAACTTTTTCAAACAGTAATGAGAAAAAAAATTATGGTGAGCGTAAATTGATACGGACACCCTGGTTATGGAAAAAAAATGTATAAGTGGAGAAAAAAAGCAAAAAATGTGAAAAAAAAATGGATCCGGAGATTAGTCGTGGTATACGTAAGCTGTCATGGATACGCTGATTAAAAAAACATAACAAAAGAAGCCCGGTTAAAAAAAAAAAAGCTGACCTAGACACCCTGGTTTTAGATTTTTTTCTTCAAAAAAGTTTCTTGTTTATTAAAAAAAATACCTTGTTATAAAAAAGCGTAAGAGGAAAACATCTTTTTAAACAGTATGGGAAAAAAATTATGGTGCACGTAAAAAATTATTTGAATTGAAGGAAAAAAAAGAGAGAGAAAATAGACAATATTATTTTTGAAATGATCACCAACAAAAATTAAAATGTAAATATTCAAAAACTAAACTTAATAATAGTGGAAATAATAAAATTGATGAGAAAAAAATTATAATTTTTTTATTTTCATATTACGATACTAAAAGTATTTTATAACAATGATATTAATTTAAAAAACAACAACTTAGGCCATATATATATATAGATAGATAGATAGATAGATAGATAGATAGATAGATAGATATTAAGGCTCTAACATTAAATAAGTATCAAAATATATAATTAGGCTGACATATTTAAAAGAAAATAAAACTTACAAATAATCATTATTATTTTTTTGAATATTTTATCTATAATAATTAGAAATTTTAATACTTAATAATATCAATAAAAAATAAATATTATTATATTTAAATAAATTGTTTAACTTGAAGAATAACAAAAAGAAATAATAATAAGTATTATTTTTGAAATAATTATCAATATAAATTAAAATTTTAATATTGAGAAAATTTTTAATCACAATGGAAAAAAATTTGGAAACAATAACAAAGAGCATGTATATATAAATATGGACAAAAATAAAAATTAAAGGTATAGCATTAAAAGTATAAGGGATAAAATATAAAAAATATGAGTAATAAATCTAATTTAAAGGACAAAACTACAATAAATCGTAATATGGAAATTCTATAATCCGAAATAAAACCGGAAATAAAGCTCAAATATGTAATCTATCTGCATGGAAGGATAAAATTGAAAGAAATCAAACTTTGATACAAAAATTCTTAAGGATTTATGATTAATTTGCTTGGAAGGACAAAATTGAAATAAATTAAAATTTTGAAACAAAAAATATTAAGGATTTCAGGTTGAAACGCAAAATTAAAAGAGCAGGGATCGAACTGAAACTACCGTATATAATTAATTTGATTTGAAGGATGCAATTGAAACAAATCAAAACTTATATAATTGCAATAAGGGTCAGAAAAACAAATTCAGACATTCAGGGACATAAATGAATTTTTCCAAAAACACTGTTTCGTTGACATCATCATGCGCAGGAGGAGAGAGAAATGAGGGGGGAAATTCAAATGACCATTGACACGTGCCCAGACACTACATGGATACACACGCCGCCCTATGTGGAAGAGAGCATGACGGAAAAGCATTCTATACGGCGGTTGGGCATTTTTGGACGCCGCATTAAGTCACACGCGCCGTCTAAAATACACGAGAGGGCGGGTGTCGCACCCAAAAAAATGATTGATGTTTTGGTTTGCGGTGTCGTGACGACTTTCCCCCAGTGCGTCAAATGTCGGGGGTCTAATCTTTATTTTCGTGAAAAAGAGAGTCGCCACCTAGTATTATGGTTACTAGGAAACCTAAACTGGTCTTTCAGAGATTCCAGGGTAAGGGACTGGTTGCGTAAAGGGAAGGTTTTAGCACCCCTAGTACGCCCTACCTAAGGTAAGCTGCTTGACGTTTGGTTTGCTTATGATTTGTTATGACTCAAAACATATGTTAATTAAATGGCAAATGGGATATTACTCTGCCAAATATTTTGGATATTAACCCCTTAGGATTTAATTATCCAAGTGAATAATATCATATTATTCCCGCCGAATATTTTGGATATTAACCCCTTTAGGATTTATTTATCCAAATACCGACAGTGAATAATAGCGTATCATTCCCGTCGAATATTTTGGATATTAACCCCTTAGGATTTATTTACCCAAATACCGACAGTGAATAATAGCATATCATTCCCGTCGAATATTTTGGATATTAACCCCTTCAGGATTTATTTATCCAAATACCGACGGTGAATAATAAATTACCCAAAAAATAAAATTTTATATTTTTTTGAAATATTTGCCAATACCCTTTGGATTTTACAAATATGTTGTAAAATCCAAGAATGCAAGAAATAATTTTTTTCTTTGTGAAATCCATGCTAAAACTCATTTTTCTTCAAAACCCAAGATAATATATTTTTTTGAAAAAAATAATTTTTAAAATATGCTAGTGTATTGGCCGTATGCATAAAACCACATTTTTGTTATAGATATTTCCCAAAAAAAAAAATTATATTTTTATATATTTTCCCTATTTTTATATATTTTTCTTTCTTTTTTTTTCATCCCGGTTACTGTTTATGAACAGTAACCGGGACACTTTGCATGAAAACGACGATGAACAGTAAAAATGGGGATTTTCGAGTGTGACGAATGGCTTACCTGTTAATACCTTCGTGTAGAGGACATCGAGGTGGTTCTTCTGGTCGTTGTCTCGTCGGAAATGGTGGCCTGAGGTGGCCGTAAGGGTCGTCGGAAAACCTGCTGTCACGTTGCAGGGGCTGCTGCTGCCTCGGCTATCTTCGTCTCTTCCTTCTCCTGAGATGCTGAATGAGTTGCTACAGTTGGGGGGTGGCTTATGTTGATGATAAGGAGTGATATGGGTGGTCGACGGTGGTGATGCTTGGCTTGGCCGAGAATGAGAGAGAAACAGGGGTCTGGTTTTTTTAGAGAGAGAGAGGCAGAAAAACGAGATAAAAAATGATGGGGAGAGCAGGAAGAAAATTGACTCAAAATTTTTAGGTAAGTGATTCTGCCCTTTTCTCTATTTTCTGCATCCTTAATACTATATTTCTTACTCACGTAAATCTCTTCTTTCCTTTCCCTGTTCCTCCATTTTTCTTTTTTCTTCCTTGCGTAAACTGTTATTTATAACAGTTGAGACCCGAACTTTTAAGGAAAATGAATCAAAGGAGAATCAGGGAGAAATGGGGGAGAATCAGGAAACAATATTGCTGGAGATAAATCAAGGAGGAAATCACGATTGATTAGGGAAAAAACTCTGATCTGCCTTGCTGTGATGGAGGTGAGACGGGAAGAAAATCGCGACTGAATAGAAAGGAAATTTGATCTGTTTTGCTGATCGATGGAGATGAATTCGGGAAGAAGATCAAAATTTATATGGGAAGAAAAATCTGAGTTGTTTTGCCGTGATCAACGTGAATTAAGTGCCTGGAAAATTCGAAATCAATGCATGCCGTAACAGTGCATGCAGATTTCAAAATTTTTAGAAGGTAAAATCTGATTTGGTCCTCCAATTTATAATTTCTTTATTTGCCCCCAATTGGATTTGAACTTGTGAGTTTGCGCAATTATATCCCCTTAAAAATTCAATTTCAACCTTAGCTTTGCGCGATTTTTTATTTTGGTCCTTGGTTCTTTGATTTTCACGATTTAATCCTCCATCGACCATTAAACTCTCAACTTATTCAATTCGGCCCCCGATTTCGCCTAACTAACTTGAAAAATCAAATTGGTCTCCGAAAATTTCAATTTCATCAATTGAAACCAAATTAAATTTAAAAACTTGATTTCTTATTAACGAAGCCCTTAGTAAAATTAATTCGAACAATTTAAAGTATAGTTAAATCCTTAAACTGGACCCAAAATTAATTCTGAAAATACAATTATAATTTAAACCAACAATTAGATCGAATTGACCCATAAAATATAATTATATTTTTTTGCTTAGTTTTTACGCAAATTTATCCGATAATAAATTATTTCGACCTTTAATCTGCGATTTTCTTTATTTTCGGGTGCAAAAGGGATACGATCGAGTTTTCAAAAACATCTAATATTTCACCTCGATTGACTTGCTGACATCAGACCCCTTTATTTTATTTTTTTGTTATTTTCGGGTAGTTTTTGGGGAGTGACCCAAAATTAGGTTACGACAGCGGGAATGGACGGCGCGTGACGGGATGCGCTAACACTAATACAGCGCGAAAAAGAATAAAAAAAATGCTAATTACCATATGGCCCCTAACCCCTTCGGCGTGGTTTTGTTCTTTTCGAGGGTTAAAACGGTGATTTTACTGTTTTAAGAAATATTAAAAAAAAATAAACCGGCTGGACGAACCATACCGGACTGGGCCGAAATCACGCAATGACCGTTTAGACCCTTAGACCAGCGTCTTTTTTTGTCCTATGCTAGGGACAATATCGTCATTACATTGTTCATGAGCGGAAAAAATAAAGGTGGACGAACTCGCAGGATGCACCGGTGCAAATTGCGAGTGAATAGTGCCGATAAGTGTATATGAATAGTGATCGCACAGTAATTCACCGTTCTCTTTTAGTTTTTTTTGTTAATAAACATTTCCTCCTATAAATTTTTGTGCTTGGGACAGAGTGAAAGGAAAAACATTGTCTCTTTGAAAATTCTAAAGGTTGTTCGTAAATATTATAATAATTAAATATTTAAGGAAATAGATATGGAGAAACAAATAGAGTTTCCCATTCAAATTTTGCTATTTCACCATCCAAAAACCTAGAAAAATTATAAGTTTGTATTGAATTTACAAAACATATTCATAGTTCTTCTTCACTTGTTTTTTATTTCTCAAATTAAGAAGAAAGAGTAAAACCTCCTTATACTCTTTATATTAGGGTTTTTTTTAATTATTATTAATATAGATATCCAGACTAGTTTAATGTATTTTTATTAATCCCACGAGTCTCGAAGATAACAATCATGTAACTTTTTAATGACTATCATGTAAATAACCGAAAAACAAATCTCTTAATCCCAAATTTATACTACTGAACCACCTAGTATTTGGTTGAAGCCATGTATTTTTTTAAAAAAAGAAAAAAAAAAACAGTGATAACAATCACCAACGCACAGGTTATATAAAAATGATTAATTACATCCAACAATTATTGATAATTCTGTATAAGAATTGGATTTCAAAAATCCTTTGATGACCCTTCGTGTTTTTATTTTATTATTATTGTTAGAATACATATGGCGCATGATTGACAAATTTCATTTGATCTATCTTAGGAACAAATCTCAGATTTCAACTAAAACTATCAATCGAATATAACTTGACCTAAATCAAAATAAAAAATAGTTAATTTTAATATATATTATTTTTAGCATTAGTGTGGAGAGGGGAATAGTATAGGAGGTGAGACCTATAAAGTTTCATTTTCCAAATTCCTTTTCAATTGATTTGGATTCGAAGTTTTTACTTTATTATTAATATAAATATCCAGGTCAATTTATATGTATTTTGATTAATTCTATAAATTTTAAAATTAATAATTATATAAATTTTGAGTAGATTTTATATTAATAATCATGAAGTTCGACACTAAAACCATAAGAAAAACAAACTCTAATTGAAATAGATGGTTGAATTTGAAGTCTTTTGGTTGTAACTAGAGAGACTTGGCATGGGAATCCGTTAGGTTATACGCAGACTTTATCATGTTTCTGAATGTGAATCGAATCGATCACATGAATTATTGAGAGGGTATTAAACCTCTCAGAAAGTGTCGTCGGCATCATCATGCATGCTCTGCCGTATCTCCAGCCAAGCCCCCACCCAATTTTTAAAGTGCATGTAGATCATGCTTTGATCACATATATAATCAGACTAAAGTTCAATTATCAGGTGGCCGGGACCGTCCATTCATTGCCCTCGCATATAAATCTCACTTTTCACTGCCTGGCTTGTGCCCTAGTGCAGTACTGCCACCAAATAGCTTCACCTATAAAAACTAAAAAGTGAAATCAATCAATAATTAATTCCCTCTCTGAGAGGAAATATATAAATCCCCCCCTTTTAAAAACGTTGAAGGTTTTGCACTGTTCAAATTAACAGCCGAGCAACTATTTTCTTAATTAAATCTGTGTTTAGTAATATGATCGTATGATGCTTTTTAAAAGTATTTCTTGATTTTAAAAATAGTAATTTACTATTTAAATATATATTCACCTTGCCAGAAAAGTAGATTGGAAGTGAGAAAGAATTCTTTTTTTTCTTCCTTCTAATAACAACAATAATAATATGATTTGTAAAATTCTTTTTAAATATCTTTTTAATTTGTTTTTAAGTTTTTTTTCTCTTAGAAATATGAAATATAATTTTTAAATATATTTTTTGTATTATCATGATATTTTTTTCTAGCCTTTCATGACTTTTTTCTCCTTTTCTTTTGGATTTTAACTCTTTGGTTTTCTCTTCAAATATTCTTTTTACCGTATGATTACATTAAAAAAAAGGTCCCAGGAAATTATAATGTATTATTTTTATATTTCAATACATGTATGGAATACAAATATTTCTTTTTATGATTCTCATAATGTTTCGGTCCAGCAAATAAATAGTTTTTATTTTAACAATGTATTTATAAAATAAAATTCATATATTCCTGGATAAATAGAAACATCCACTATAAAATATATAAAAACAGCATATGTGGTTTTTTAATTAAAAGAACGTATTAGTTGAAAAACATTTACAATATAACATTTATTTTTATTATTACATTCCAAACTAATCTAAAAATTAACCCACCACAATGTACTATATATATACAGTACTCCTGTATTGGAATTGTGATTAAAGTATCTTAGGGTCACCTTTTCATTCTATTGTGATTAAAGTTTTTTCCATTAAGTTTTGAGTATACCAACCTGTAATCGAATTGGTAGATTAATTCATGTTTATTTTTTTTGGAGATCTTTTGTATAATTAAATCTCTAACTAATTAATAAAATTAAAAATAAACTCGTTTCTGAACTAAACTAGGCCTTTATTTATTGGAGTATATGTTAGCAAGAACTTTGGTGCTAAAGAAGCATAGTGACGAGAGGGAGGCAAGCAAGAGGGCATCTTGTGAGAGTTCCATTACTAATTAATTAATTAATTAATTAATCATGTAGACCTGTGTAGCTGTGGGGAGTAACACAAGGCCTCGAATTATTTGGTGGACAGTTTTAGGAGAAAATTCTAAAATATATAAATTAATGAGCATGTAGTCGTGGAGGATTGACTGCGCAGCAGCACAATTCAATCCGCCTGATTTGCTGGAATTGATTAAAATATGGGATTGTATTTCATCATGTGCTCGTTGGTTCAATTTGATAAAAAAAAAAAAATTGGATGAAAAATGTCATCAAATCAAAATAACCTAGAAATAATCAAGAAAATTAATTTGAAAAATAATAATAACAAAAAATAATGCCCGAAAGACCCCATTATATAAGAATGTGAGAAATACTTATTCTGGAATTTGAACATGGAGGTAGTGCTAGGCCCATATTGGTGTAAAAATGGCGGTAGTGCTCTAATAAAATTCTCATTCCCGCACACCAACAAAATCGGATCGGGCAAAACCTATGCTAGAAACCCAAATTGGGGGATGGACGAGCGTGGTGGACAGCTACCTAGGCTTAGCTAGGTTGCTTTTGAGGTGTAAAACAAAGTAAATCCTATATATAATGCTAATGGCCCCTGCTTTTATTTATTTATTTTATTTCTTGGTTACGACGTTGTCCAACATTTACTAATTTGCTCACTGAAAAGTTGAAGCAGCAGAACTAGGTCAGTCGAAGAAAGAACATAAATTAGAATGATAGCCGCCTAGTGGCTAATAGGATGCAGGAAAAAAAAAAAGGATCGAGAGGGAATCGGCAACTCATTAGCCTTAATTTTTGGGCAGTTGAATTATGAAACTTTTTCGTGAGTATTTATTATGGATTTCTGTTCGTGTTCTTATTTGTCTGGCGGCTCCCCATCACAAAAGCAGCCGGGGAAGGTTTCGTTCATGGAATCAAAGAATGAAAAGAACCCACAACTTTACCTCTGCAAATGCAAGCAGACGAACAAAAGGTTTATTAAGCATTGGCGTGTTTTTTAAGTGGAAGAAGTTCGAATTTGAAACCTCTATTGAATTACAATTTATTAGTTATATATTAATGTTTAATATATATATAGTGCTCGTCTACCTGTCTAACATTATTAAAATCTTATAATAATTTAATTTGTTTGGTTCTTGCGCCTCAATTATAAGAAAAAAAAACAACAAGAATTACATTTTCCTCATAAAAAAATGGAATTTGGCTCATGAAAAATATATATTATTAAAAACCAAATGAAATAATATTGCAAAGAGCTAAAACATCAGAATAAATAAGTCTTCATCAAATGAATCACAACATCGTAAAGTAAAATTTAAGATTATATGTAATTAAAAAAAAAGGGACAGGATAGATTAGATGCACCCACGTCAATTAAACTAGGTCGGATCACACACATATCTAATTAGATTCCGATAAAGGTTGTGTTAAGATTAGATTCAATCAGATAAAGTGATGTTTAGAGATCCTGAATACTCGCGTATCGGGTAAAATTGCCATTAATATTGATCTACCGAGCAGTGAGCAGGAACTGCATGGAACACACTCACACACACACACACACACACACACACCTATTTTCTGCAAGTTCGGGACCTATTTTTTAAAGCGATGGCTAAAGGAAGGCATGCAATCCTGTGGTTACCTGAAGGCGGATAAGATTATAGTTTGTGAGTGTATATATACGTGTGGTGGGAAAAGGGAGAAAACTAAAAAAGAGAGACCACAAACATGAATAAATGAAAGGGCTAAGCTAATCTAGCCATGGGCTCTGTGTTATCTAATGAAGAGAGAAAGCGATTTAACACCAGAGAGGCTCAACGGTTTCTCACAGGGGCAGAGGTGGGACAGTAGACTGCTAGTGTGGGGTCATAGAAGAAGAGGAGGCTAGCGGTGGCTCGGCTCTGGCTCTGGCTCTGGCTCTGGCTCTGGACTGTAATACACACACACACACACGTATATATATACTTGTGCTATATAGACTGCTGCTGCTGCAGCTGCTGCAGATCCTACAAGTTCTTGTAGCCCCCACTTGTTTTGTGCCCATAATATTTTTCAAAAGGAATTATTTGGGTATCCTCGCCTCCATTCAAGTTCCTTTTCAAGCTACCTGGTTGATCTGCATGTGTGCCCCTCCCCTTACACACGGGTCCACTTAATAGTCTCTCCCAATTGCTATACCATTATTTAACCCTCAAGTAGCATAGCCCTCATGAAATTTGTCATTCACCCTATGCTACTTGTAAGTCGTAGACTCTGGGGCATGACAGTTGTTACCATTATCATCCTCACGAAAGGGATGCCACTACTTGATGGAGACCCGTCCTTATGTTTCTATGCTATATATGGTCGTTGATATATTATTATTATTAAAAAAACTAAATGAAAATCATCCCACCGTGTCGAGGAGTTTTGGTGAACAAATATCAAAATCTGGTTACTATCTGGTTAACCAACTCCCGGCCCTCTTCTTCAGTGATGCATATTCTCTCAAACTTGGACCCAAATAGCATAATTTATGCATCTCAAGTGCTCCTTTCAGCATTCTTTTGACAAGTTGAATATAGCTGGTCTCTCTGTGGTATTTTACACGGTGACTCGTGATCATAAGTCATAACACAGAACTAATGAAGGAGCGGTACTTGCATTCTTGAGTGAAAGAGAGAACGGGACAAAAAGCCAGAGCTAGTATTATGAAACAAGATAACCGCCAACTGGATCCTAGTGCAAGTGTGTGTGTGTTCGTGGCTGGATCTCCAGCTAGTTAGGAGTGGTCCAACCCTAGCTAGATATTTTTTTGGACAGCTACCGCCCTATTCTGTACATTTAGCAATTGCAAATTTAAAATCTGCAATTAATTGCAGCCCCTAACATATATTATAGTAAGCAGAACCATACTAGCATTTCAGCTTAATAATCAACTTTGTCTAAATGGGCAAGCATGATGAGGAACTTTCATCTGAATAAATGATGAAAGAGAGGGCCGGCAAAGAGGTCCCCATTAGGGTTTTTTCATAGGCTTTATCTTTAGCTCTAAAAGGGCACCCCCCCCCCCCCCACCGGCCGGCCACCACCTCACACCCTTCTCCCTATGGTCTTAAGTTGACGTTAACTCGTGATATGTATATATATCCTCGAAGGTCTTGGTCCTCGAAGGTCTTGGTAACCATTTGTTACGATCTGTCTGTGTATAACCATGATTACAATATTTATGAGCCTTAGTCATTAAGCCGATGTGCACTACACGTATAATACACAACCACATGTGAAACGAAGCAACTGGTTAAGGTACTAAACAAGCAGTACTTTTGTTCATTCTGCTTTTGCAGTTCATTTACCACGCCTAATATTTCTAGTGCTTTGGTAATGACCTCCTTACCCTTGAAACAAAAAAAAAAAACACCGAATTTAAATATAATTAAGCAGTACAGCACGGATACGTCGACAATTTTTAAGATACGATATGTCAAGGATAAGCCAAAATTTCAAATATTTTATACATACCATTAAAATCAATATAATAAATAGTAATGTATAATTAATTGTACGACGGACAAAATGGAACTTAATTCTTATTTGTTGGCGTGAATAATGTATCATCGAATTCTCGAATTTATCTAAAATTCTTAATTTATTTTTTTCACCATGTTAACTTTTTATTATCATTAATTTTATTTCAAATAGATTTTAAGAATAATCTAAAAATGAGCTATGACAATTTAAAAACAAACATCATCCATGATTACCAAATTATTTTTTAATTCATCCAATATATATTATATTTTGAATATATACTAATTATTTTTTTTATAAAACATGTTAGTAATGCTTGAATATATTTTTTAAATAAAAAATAATAATTTGGCTCAAAACTAATATAATAAATCAGTAAGGAGTAGCTAAACTGGTATCTGTGTCCCCTTTTCCGTGAAGAAGCTTCGTGCTCAAACTTCTCACTTATATACACAAAAAATAAAAATAATACAGGTGGTTGCATCTCCGCATTTCAGAGAACTTTACTGTCATAGAGATCGAGATTTGCCCATGGATTTGAAGTAATTGTCGATCAGTTGCGAAGGTGAGTTATGATTTAATTTATTGTTTGAAAATGTGAGTGAATTTATTTTTTAAAGTGTTTTTTTTATAGAAATACATTAAAAATATATATATTTTTATTTTTAAAAATATTTTTGATATCAGCACATGAAAATGATATAAAAACACTAAAAATATTTAATTAAAAATAATAAATAAAAATATATGTTTTTATTTTTTAAAAAATTATTCTTAAAAAACAATAAGAAAAATATATTTGTTTTTATAAAGATATATTTGTTTTTATATATTTTTATTAAATTTGAAAATATATTTGTTTTTATAAAGATAATTTTTGTATCATCAATACATCTATTGTTTATCCTAGCCAACACAATACACTGAATTTTTTTTCTTTTGAATTATAATTGTTAAAACAAGTTAAAAAATATCATGTCTATTTTTTTTGCGATTAAAAGCTAAAAATAAAATCATAAATACGATAAAAACACCATCGTGACACTATAAAAAACACAAGTTCATTAATTATATGCGTTAATATATGTTAGAGAATAATATAAATCATATTCTGGGATCTCACTTACAAGTTTGAACTTTTAAGTGAGTTGGTTCTTTAACATGGTATCAGAGCCTTGTTGACCCAGCGGTCACGAGTTCAAATCTCACCACCCCTATTCTATTTGATAAAAATCAAGCACAAGGTAATGTGGGCCTGCACAAGTTTCAAGCCCAAAGGGCTTTCACTTGAGAGGGTGTGTTAGAGAATAATATAAATCATATTCTGGGATCTCACTTACAAGCTTAAGCTTTTAGGTGAGATGGTTTCTTAACAATATATACATAGTGCATTTAGGGTTGAACATTTAATTCATTTGCATTCAAAATGTACATCTTTATCCTTAAAAAAATCGTGGATAAAATTTAATTGCAAGTATCTGCAATATCCTTTTTAATTGGCTTAAATATAAGACAGATTTATACGACCTTTATTTCTTTTTATCGTGCAAAACAGGAGAACAGAAATGACGATCTATGAGTTCGCCATCATTTATTGATTAAAAATATTTAAATCATGTAGATAAAATTGAGCAACGAAAAAAGTTATGGTAATGTATACCTAATGAAATCATATCTTTGCATCTCCTATATGAGATTTAGGTTAGGAACCATGATTACCGGTAAAGAAGGGAGCGATCTTAACATAAAAAAACCATTCGTTGAGTTAGGTCAGTGCCGGATTACGTTTCATTTGAATTGATTTTTAAAAATGGACCTTTTGAATTCAACCAGGAGTCCATGTGTAATGACGAGACGATGAACTTTTCAAAATCGATCAAGGAATACACATGCCGCTAAGAAAAACAACTGCAGAGATTCCTTTCTTAGCTGATAGAACTTGTTTCTGTCGATACAACTGTATATCAATACAAAAACAAAACATAAGCTTGCTGTAAATGTGTAGGTATTTTGTACTGGGGCATCAAAAATGGGATAAATGTGTGCGTACTCGACTAGAGAGGAAACGTGTGACATGCTCGACCACAGGCAATCCCGTTCATTTCAGTGTTCTTCCATTGTCAAACCACTAATGCCTTTTCTCCCTCGGACGTAGTTACGTACAGCATTGAAATTTGTTGAAACGAATAATTAAAGTCCATTTGTAAAGTATAACTCATCCACTGAACGAGTCATCCATCAATGTACGAAAGACTCAAACTCCAAGCAACTCCTAGCTAGTAGACGTTTTCTTTCATGCCCTTAATTTGCCTGCTGAGATTTCTTCTTCTGCTTTGATATGCTCTCCTTCCTCTCTTTTCTGATCTTAAGCTCTTATCCCTTCTCTCTTTTATTAATATATTTTTAGCATGTTTTATTATTGACATAGGCCTGCACCATTCATCTCATTGACAACTTCTTTCACAGAGCAGTTTATGAATATAATAAAACAAATTACACTACAGCAAGAGTGCTCAAAGCTGACAGTATTGCTAATTTCATACACCGCCCCCCTATTTTGCACATGTCTAAGAATAAAAAATTCAGGACTTGATCAATATATATAATAATGTTTTTCAGTTTTTGTTCATGGGTAATTAATTATTAGGCCGTCAAATAACTGATCTCCGTGAATGAAGATTGCCAGCCCTAAAACGTTTTCGTTATATAGGAGAAGTTTGAACTCGAGACCATTTTAAGGAAGAACATGAAACACTAATGTCAATTGAGTTCTGAGAATACTAATATTACTTGAGCCCTAGCTCATTGAATTGTGTGTTTCATATTGAGATGTACGTATAATATATGGACTGTGTTTATATTCATTCTCAGATCCCTAATAAATAAGAGCAAGTGCACGCATACTAATTAATTGCCTCTGTATTACAAATAATACAGCTTGGAGTTTTCATATATACAATGAAAAGTAGGTGATAGTTTAGAGGGGGTTGATCAATATTAATGGGTAATTCAAAGTGCAGGATATATAGGGTTTCTAATTAATGAATGAAAGTAGAATAACCCTAAATGAGCTTATTGCATAATCATGTGCTAGATAAGAATAAAATAGAGGAATCTGTCCCATGAAGATGAGGATGAGAAGGCGCCAGGTCGATCGGTCTTGTTTCTCTCACTCCCTGGACCAGCACACAATCAATCAATCAATGGCACCAAAGTCAGAACTTAAAACCTAACTTGAACTCCTCTTCTCTAAGAAAAATAACCATAACGAGGCACGTGACTTTTTAGGGAAACATCAACAGCAATAATAATAAAAATAAAACGAAAATTCTATCATCGGTGACGACAGCTCGGTTTGAATTATAAAGAATGAGTTATTTTTTTAATAAAATTTAAATCGAATCAAAATGAATGAAAAATAAACTGGTGAATTTAGTTTGATTTTACAATTTCATAAATCCAATTTAATCTATATAAAAAATTTAGCTGTGCTATTTTTAACATGGTTTGAGTTTTTTTTATAAAACCAAAACTGAATTCTTTGAAAATTCTCATACAAATATTTAGATAATTTGATTAATTTACCCACCTATGAATAAAACCAACCGTCCAGTTCTCTCTGTCTTGGGTCTTGGTGCAGAAGATATACAGAGAAAACACAAAAATGATGAAAAGGACAAGCTCACTTGAGCCGAACCAGATCATTCATGGGCCCCTATGCATTACTGTTCTCTCTCAATTCTCCATCCTCATGGCTCTTTCTTTAATAAGAGCAGAAAAAGCACGAAAATATTTCTGGTGCATCACTTGTGGAGAGAGAAGCCTCTAGGAAACTATAACTGGGAAGCAAAAAAAACCCTCTCGAACACACTCTCTCTTTCTCTCTGAGGTTCCTAGGTCAACCACACGATAAACAACTGGTTTTCTTTCCTTCTAATTCCGAATTACCATCTGGATTGTCTTGTTTAGGGTTTTGAGAGATCTTTTTCGGTCAAAGAAGAAGGCACCGACTCCTTGGTTAATTTGTACAGAGCTAGATTAATTGCTCCCCTTTTGCTTCTCATGTTTGTGGTCTGACAGTTTTGAAAGAGAAAATCTTCTGAATAAGAAACCAAATCTTCTTTACCAGGTGAGGTGAGGCCTTGTTTTGTTCATTTCGCTATAAAGTCCTAACCCCACTTTGTTTTTCATCTTTACTTTCTTTCTCTTCAATCATTATTTTTATTGTGGCTGTTGGATTTCTGTTAGATTTAGCGTGATCATAAGAAGTTCAAGAATTTCTTAGTGGGTCATTATGAACTTTGTTGGAGGAGAAAGAGGGTATTTTGATAAAGAAGAACAAGAAGAAGAGGAAGGCATGTCAAGTAAGCTTCCCTTTGCTTCTACTTGTACATCATCTTCTTCTAGCAAATACAAAAACTTTTTTCCTGAGAACCAGAATCTGTGGCCTCGTTTATTTGATCAGCCACAGCAAGATCGCGAAACCCAAGAACCATCTCTCAATTTTGACAATAAGCTAGAGTTCATGGAATTATCATTGGGAACTACCAACGAAAGTGAGAGCTCTAGTACTGATGCTGGTGCTAGTGAGTCTATTGAGAGAGAGCACATGTTTGACAAAGTAGTGACCCCAAGTGATGTAGGCAAACTAAATCGTCTTGTTATACCAAAGCAACACGCAGAGAGATACTTCCCTCTCGATTCTTCATCGAATGAAAAAGGCCTCCTCTTGAACTTCGAAGACCGGAACGGCAAGCCATGGCGGTTCAGATACTCCTATTGGAATAGTAGTCAAAGCTATGTAATGACCAAAGGCTGGAGTAGGTTTGTCAAGGAGAAAAGGCTTTATGCAGGCGATATTGTGTCGTTCCAACGCGGTGTTGGTGAAACAGGCAAGCACCGTCTTTTCATAGACTGGCGACGCAGGCCTAACGCACCAGATCCAACATCATTCTCACATTTAGATCTCCAAAACCAGCTATACTATCCACATTCCGTGCGGTGGGGTAGGCTGTACTCCATGCCCCAATCTAATTTACCCATGCAGCAGCCTCAATTGCAACATTTTAATTACAGCACTCATCCTTATCAACAAAATCAACACCACAATCACCAGTATCATTATCATCAACCGTCCACGATTAGTTATGGCAATGCAGCGCAGTATTACTTGAGGCCACCAGCGAGCACACTTCCAATTGGGGCAGTGCATCAACAAGGAGGAAGTCATGTGCCAGTGGTGATAGATTCAGTGCCAGTTGTACGTGGTGAAACTTTGGGGAAGCGGCTCAGGCTGTTTGGTGTAAACATGGAGTGCCCTACACAAAATGATCCTTCATCTTCTGTTACAATGATCAGCCATGGCACATTGGACTCACTCTCCCCTCGTTTGGCTTCTTCCTCTCTCCCTCCTCTACAAGTAAGGGAATCCACTGGTGCTCCAATGCAAGCAGAGTTTTCAAAGAAAGGAAAGGCTTCCTTATCTTTTGATTTGGATCTTTGATCACACCTGCACATCAAGTGATGAAGATCCCTTCACATCGAATCTCTCAATATGGATACTCGATTTAGGGAAGAGGGTTTCAAGAAATTTGCAAGTTTTAGTCTTTTTTGAGTCTGTTTTTGTCGATTGTTTAAATATTATCGGTTGAATTAATAGACGAGGTTTTGGGTATATTGTGAAGAGCAAGAGATGGAGGCGAGGTGCAAGAAATGTGGAGTTTGACAAATCCTTCAACTGTGTATAATACATATATACAGATAAATATCTGGAATAGTTCCATCATTGTTTTTCCTTAGTAGTTACTTAACTTATTGCTATATAATTTATTAATTGTCTACATTCAATGGCATCTGCTCAGTTTGTTTGGGTTAATATTGTTCCCTCTTTAGCTATCAACTCTCTCTCTCTCTCTCTCTCTCTCTTATTGAGTGTGTGTGTGTAGTCGAAAGTTCTTCCCATTCTCTCTCTCTCTCTCTCTCTCCCTCTCTCTCTCTCTCGTTTTTAAAACCTTATTGGGTTAAATTCCTGCTGCTGCTTAGTTAAGTTGGATTGCAGGTTTGGGGCAGAAAGTTTTCAGCAGCTGTAAAAGGTAGCTTCTGTATTCTTACTCTTTTAACTTTATTTCTTTTTAATCAATTTTTCTACATTTTAAAAACTAGTATCGCATTGATACATGTCTTTCTCGGTAATACATGTATGTTTTCTTTCTTCTACGCCATCTTCTTGTCTGGATTGCAGCAAACACAATCAAAAACTGCTTTTCTGCTGAAAGAGATTTATCGCGTAAGGTTTCACGACACCAACGAATCTTTTCAAGCGATTAAGTGCTTTGTTTAATGTCTTTTGAAGCCCATTTGCTGCATGGAAATCTGAGGTTAAAGAAAGCACTATATCCTGTGTGGTTCAGTTTTTATATGATGGTTAAATTGTATATCTTACGGTTCCTTTTTTAGAATCTGGCTCTAGCATTGGTTACCCTCCCGAACTTAACCAGTTAGACATTTAATGGGGTCTTTGGTGACTTTATGTTTTCGTTATTGCAAAGCCTACAAGCATTAATTCTCTGTCAGGTCATTCTTTAATGTAGTGATTATTTACCCCCCCACACACGCACAGGCAATCACACACGCGCAAAATTTTCAATTATGAAGAAGAGAAGCTAATGAAGACTACTTTTAGCTGCAGCTTCTCCTTGAAACTGTATTTTTCTTTTTAATTGTTCCAAGTACAATCTATCTACTAATTACTATTTAACAATCATAGCCTTCTTGAATTAATTATTTACCACTTTGTTTAGTTTGTTGATTCGGAAATGAGGCATATTGTTCTTGATCCTCCTCCTCTTCTTGTTGTTTTATTTTGTGTGTGTGCAGGTGATGAATGTGGGATTCAAGATCCTCCTTTCTTTACATGATCATCTTCACAATCCATAAACATTTTGCAGTGAACTTTGGTTCTGTCTGTATTCAATGTTGTCATTTTGAAGCTGGAATTACTGCCTTCTGGGATAGTTCCTGAAAGTTACTCTCATGGTATGTGTACTGCCAACGCTTTTTTTCTTTTAAGTTTTAATTCATACTTCAAGACCTAAAATTTATTTCATGGTTTTATCTTATAGAGAACATCATTGGAAACTGCTTGAATATTTGGTTTCTAAATTGCAGAAAAGAGCTTTGGCTTGCGCATTAAGCTTTAAAAACAGACGAAATGAAGACCATAAATCCACAAAATATTATTATAAACCATTTGAAAAAACAAAATCACTCTCAATTCAACTTAATGACTATAATCGCGGGGGGCGGGGAAGAACCGATAGTGTTGATTACAATTTGAAAAGAAAAAAAAATTCAATCGATGCAGATGCTGATTGGAAGACATATATGTTTTGGTTGGAATATGTTTGTGTTCATATGTTTTATCAGTTAATTGGGAAGTATGACCCGTCTAGTACAGAAGTAGGCATTGTCCGTAAATTTGGACTCTCGAGTCATGACATCTAGGTGGTTGTAGCATTGATAATTAAGATAATAAAACCGCAGATGGTGGGAAAGCATTTATCAAAATTTCGAAGCGAGCTAGCGAGGAAGTCTCGATGTCTGCGTCCAATATTGACTGTGGATTGTTTTATGGAAGCAGCTGTTTTTTCATTAAGAAAAATAAAACAAGAAAGGAGAAGACATTGATTGCATTAAACTTAGATAGTTATGAAGCCAATTAAGGCATAATATATGATGTTTATCATGTGTGTACGTAATGCAAAATTGCCCTATGAATCAATATAATTTCATTTTTTCCCTCTTTTTTAGATCAACGCTGTTGCATATACGAGAGTCCACTTGCTTTCCATCGCAAAATACCATCCAGATCATTCCTCATGTAATTATAATAGTTAGTGGAGTAATTTATTATTAGAAAATAATATAAATTATATCTAATAATATAAATTTCTGAGCTGAGATGTTTTTTTTTGGGAAAATCTATTTACAAATAAGTCTAGAAGAAGACTAAATAGCTTGCCTTGTTTCATATACATGTGTGTGCGTGTTCTGCTAGTGTATGGATCATTTTCATGGCTGACTGAGTCAGATACAAGGAGCTAACAGTTTATCTATAATGCACGCACGCTTTTTGTAGATTCATGTGAACAAATCTATTTTTCTCTCTCTATATATCCTCCTTTTTTCTTAATTAGTAATGCATAATCAAGATAATATTATCCCAGTCGTGTTAATTTTAAACAAACTATCCATAAGAGTTTTTTTCCTATGTCTAATTGATTTCCTTATATTTGAACCTCGGATGACAGGATTGGAGTAGATCCACTAATCATCCACGGTGACCTTCCAAAGTTACTAGCTAGCTAGCTATGACTTGCAGCGAGATTGTTTTTTTTTTTTTATTTAAATAAAACTATGTATTGTCTACATGTATTAGCGCGCGGAGGAAAGCTTCATGGTTGCCAGACGTACGTGTCATCCTTTTTGTGTTTTCATTGAACAATTATATATCAAGTTCATATCAATTGCTTGAGCAATGGAATTGACTATAGTCTTCTACGTTATGTATTCAATTTAGCTTTCTTCTTAGTTATGATCGTTTTGTCTCAGTAGTTGAAAATAGTTCATCGGCAAGCGTTAGTCTTTACATGCATGTACAGTTCTTGCAAGAACAACACTGATCGTCTCAGCCTTAAATTAAATTAATTACACTATACACCGATCATCCCCGTTGTGCAAATGCAGAGTTGACCTAGCTTTTATTTATTTTGCTCCAGTAACAATATCAAGATGATGTATGTTAATTGGCATCTGCATTTTACCCGCCAGCTGACCTTCTGCAGAAAATTTTATATGTCCTTGCTGAGCGTTTCCCTTCAATATCCTTCTTTTTGCAGCTGTCAATGTAGTGTTTTTGAAATAACCTTAATTTAAGACTCTTCTACTGTTAGATAGTAAGAATGCACAATCACCATTGAATGGCAAGCACTTGCTATGGTGTATGCATTAGGATTTGCAGCCGATCATGAGACTTTTCGATGTGATCAGCCAAGAGCAACTCAAGCGTTCTGATGTACCACCTGATGACTGCTGCCTGCAATAGCACATTTGTAAGAGTAATTTCTTAAGAAATGGATCCAGATATATTGTAGGTTATTTACTTAAATCTGGCCTCCCGGCTCAAACCTGTACACATCTTTCTTTCTGCTTTTCATCCGTTTTGCTTACCCAGCGGCCGTAGCTAGCAACAATTTCAAATAAATAAAAAATCCCGAATCAATGAAAAAGATTGTTATCTCTTGCGAATCATGCCTCCACCTTAATAGTTTTTATGCTCAAGCTTCGAGACAGTTAAGTTCCATACTGCAGATGGCCAGAAGAACAGCAAAAGTAGAAGAACTCTATGTATGGTGAAAACATTCACATCGAGGTACACTGCTAGTTTCCCTTGATCCGTGTATGTTCCCGGCCTGGTCTTGTAGATATGCCTCAAAGATGGTGAGCTAGAGTCTACAGTACCATGCATTAATTGAGAGAAAATTCAGAAAAGCCTGCGTACTTGCCCATCTCAACATTTTTGCACAATTTCTACGACTGTATAATTAGCTACGCAGCTTGATCTTGAGAATAGGGCAATGGATACCCCTCACACAGCAGGGGTTAAATCGTCTTTCTCTTTTAGTCTGTCTTAGTGGTGCAGGACATGTACACACACTTGTCGTATTAATTACAGACTTGATCAATACAACTCCTTACAAATATATACGCTCAATATATATAAGGAAACAAAGTCACAGCATACAAATATTCAGGACTGTCAGGTTGCATGATGATGATATATTAAAAGCTAATCACTACTGTAATAGAGGATGCTGGGAGATTTATTGGAGCAATAAACATATATAGTAATCCAAGAGCACCATGGCACCATTATTGCCATAAAGATTCACTAGCAACTTGGTCCACTTATTGTGGTAAAAGATTCATTAATTTCTCTAACGATCGAGATTCCGATGCTAAAAGTCTTGGCATTGAAGCCCCATTCCCCTCCCCGGCCTAGCTATAAAGACAGTATATATATAGGTTAGGTTGAATAGGCATATATAGTGGATGATGATAAAGAAGCCACATGTGTGAGGTGGTACAAAAGAAAGGAAAAGAGATTAAAGTTTCTTTCACTGTTTGGTCCTTCCTTTTCCCCACTCTCAAAATGATCAGGAACGGGGTTGATGAACAGCACTCCCTGTTTATGTTGTTGGGTCTGCATGGACCACGCTCTTGTTTCTCTGCATTTAATGTATCCAGTACCGCATGCCCTCCGATTGATTTCTCTCCCTGGCGGTATACGGCTACATCTGTCCATGACTACGCTTTCGTTTCTTAATAACTTAAATGGGACAATTATCGATCGTTCCATAGCGAGTTCATCACTGGGGTTTCACTAATCAATTTACTAAAACTAATTGCTGGTCATTTGAAACTTAATTTGCAATTTGGTTAATTTGCATACCTGGAAGATCATGGCAGCAATTCTTCGGTATTTTCATTTTACGAAGAAAGGTAGCTAAGACTGCTGACCGGTGCCGCATGCAGCCTATTGTTCTGTGCTGTTGGCTGCCAATTCTCCCTCTATCAGGGGAAGGCACCATACTTCATATATACTTGGCAATAACTTACAGTAATTCTTCATTCTCCTTGAGATATGATGCTTTCAGTAATTACTTTTAGTATCTTTATTTTTTTTAAACAAGAAAACTTTATTTTAAAAAAAATATATATTATGAACAAATAAAACTCTGATTATTTTATATTCTTATAAAAATTATAAATTTTAACTCGAATTCGAGATATACTATATAAATCACAAATTATCTGTCATTCGAATGTACTATACAAATTACAAATTATATGTCATCACGTCATGTCCTTTAATAACAATTACTCGCCATTATGATGTTAGTGCAAATCTAACCACTTGATTAATATGAAACAACATTAACATTTTTTAAAACTTTCATAACACATAACTAAATACAATATCATAGCAAATAACATCATGACACACATTTCTAATTAATATTTATAGATTTTTATTATTATATATTCATGTATGGTCATCAAATTTATCAATTGCAATGCTAGATCATGTTCTCGTCTAGCATTTGTATTTCATCTATTTATTTCTTTAAACTTGTATTATTTAAACATTTATAAGTTTCCAAACTTATTTAATACTTCATAACACATCACTGTACTAACATACATTTGATCTTAAATTGTATTTTTCACGAATCAATTTAAAATATTTACAATAACCTTTCTGTTTTATATACCATTTACTTCACTATTTTAGGTTTGATCTTCATCACATTACATTCAGTTCAACATTTCTTTTATAATGATAACCATAATATCCCTCTCTCTTACTCAATTGCACCCATAAATATCATATTTTACAAATTTAATACATAACAAAATAAAGTAATTAAACAGTTATAAACTATATAGTTTATATAAACATATATACCTAATAAAAATTGTACAATAATAATAGTTAAATCAACATTGTCATGCTACATGTGACGAGTTTGTACAAGTATAATATAATAAGATATATTAGCTAACCATAAAACATATATACATATTTCCTTAAAAAAATATTTCAACATGAAAATTATAACCTTTATCACCACTTCCTTTCATGATCAATTCTATTTAAACGACAAATTTAGAATTTCATGTAACAATATTAGTACTTATTTCATTTATATTTGTTTTAATAGGTCACTATTCATATAGTTGGCCTTAAAACAAAGTATTTATATTACTCTTTGACCGATCAAAAATCTATGATACTATAAAATCAACAACCTTTTAGTTGTCATCCATGACCAACTAAGTTTATAGTTTCCAACATAAAAGGCTAGACTATGTAATCAATAATTTCTTAGTTTTAACTAATTCCATGGTTCTCATCACAAGGATTGACTAAATAATCAACTAACATTTAGTTCTCTTCTATGACTAATTAAGTCCATATTCTTTATAACAAGGGCTAAATATGTAATCAATCATTTAGTTCTCATCTCCAGCAAACTAAGTTCATATACATATCATTTTCATGATTAATTCATGTTGCTACCTAATTTTTGTCCCATTTTGGTTTTTTAAAAGAACAAAAAAAATATCAAAAATAAAAAAAATATCTTGACATGATACTAAAATTCAAAAAAAAAAAAACAAGCAAGGGACCATGAAAATATAATTTTTATTACATATAAAGGTGTTCACACATGTTTAGACGAGGGAGAAAAAACAGAGAAAATTTTTCATACACTTCTCCCCACAGAACACAAAACTTTAAACCTAAAAACCCCCCCTCTCTCTTTTATCCTTCCTTTCTGAGCCTCCGGCCACACCTCTTTATATCCATTTCCCCTTATCTGCTCCCCCTAATAGATCTCCTCCTGTTAGCCCCACCATTCTTGCCTTGTTTCTCCCCTGTCAGTCTCGACTAACCAACAAACCTCCCTGTTGTTGCAACCACCATTGTCCCCTGCTCTTAACATTGTCCCCAAGATTTTTTTTTTTTTTTTTGTAATTTTAGATTTTTGTGTTTATTCAAATTGCTATTGTTTTTAATTATTATTTATAAAATGTAATGAAAAAGAGAATGCGTGTTTTTTTTTTTTTTTGTGTGTGTGTGTGTGTAATAGTGTGTTGCATTTTTATTTATTTATTTATTCTATTTTGTTAAGAAAAAAGTATATAAAATTGAATAAAAAAAAGATATTTTAATTGCATTATGGCCAAAGCCCTCCTAAAAAATACAATATTAAACATCATTTAATATCTTCATACAATAAACCAAAAAATATATTTTTGCACGAGTCTTAAGATTTAATAATCAATTTATTAAATCTCCGAGAATGGTTTGTAGTAAATAGATCGCAAACTTAATTCATGGGAACTAATGGTGTAAAATTAGATAATAAATATTAGACCCAAAAATAGACTAATATTTAAATATCTAGAAATAAAAAAATTCTTAGAGTTATTATGAGTGATAACTTATTATTATTTTTTATCAAAATATTTTAATAACACATAAATTGTGGAAAACTCATCTATTTTCAGGATAAATGATTTTTTCCCCATATCTCTACTTTTATCATCTCAAACACATTCATCAACATATACAACAATATAAAAATATTCATAAGATATAATAATTTTAAAAGGTCAAGATTTTAGTCACCTATATGCTTCTCCGGTTGACCTAGCTTTTTTTTAGCTAAAAAATCAGCTTCAAATGCATCTCCTGATTATAAAAAGAAGAAGCAATAATCCAAAATAAAAATAAAAAGATATTCCGACGGTGGGTGCTTTCACAAGACTTTAAAGTCCATATTATAGCCCATACGCTTTGGGCTTATGCCCGATAGAATTACAAAAATTAAAAAAAAAAAGAGAAAAAAAAAGTAACAGTAGAAACGTTGTAGAATGCAGACTGGGAGAGCGCGAGTCTAAGAAGATGGAGCCTAGATGTGTAGAGTGTGGATTTCCGATCAAAACTCTTTTCGTCCAATACTCACCTGGCAATATTCGGCTCATGAGATGTGTAAATCTCTCTTTTCCATTTATATTTCCTAACTTCAACTTTTTTTTGTTTAATTTTGTTCTTGTTGTAGGAGAATTGCAAAGCAGTTGCAGACGAGTACATCGAATGTGAATTCATGGTGAATTTACTATACCCTTTTGATTTTGACTTGCTATGGATTTCTTTTTATCCTTTCTTCTTCTTCCTCTTCTTTTTGTTTCACTTGGTGAAGATTTAGAGGTTTCGTTTTTCTTTTTTTGGGTTAATGGGTGTAGATTATTTCGATTGATCTGATTCTGCACAAGACAAAAGCGTATAGACATCTTCTCTTCAATGTAATTAATCAGAATACCGTCAATTTTGAGGTACAAGCTGCTGCCTTTAGTTATGTTGGCTTCTTACGGTTTATAAGGTTTGCATTCTTAATTTGGACACTCTCTTATGGTGTATTCTTCCAGAATGCTTCAAGGATATTAATGCTTCCAATCAGAGTTTTTTTTTGCGGGGGAAACTTATATCTAATTATGCACTAACTGTTTCAGTATTTGTAATTATTGCTATGGTGACTATGGTTTATTAACTCTTAACATAGGGCTGATTTGCAGGGTTCGTTATGGAAGTCAATCTTTGCGTTTCTCCTTCTGGATGCTTGTATCCGTTCTCATAATGGTTATTTTCTTGTTTGAATGCTTAATTGCCCCTTTACACTCTTAGGATGTATTTTGTCTGCCTTAATGATCATAGATAGAAGTCTGCTTTTGAAAAGAAATGAGGGAGAGTGGGGTTCTTCCATGAGCTTTTCTTCAATTGTTTGGACATTCCAAGAGGTTAGCAATGCCGTTGGGAATTGAGGATAAATTTCAGCTTCAAAGTTGGAGTTGGATTCTCTGATATTCTTGAAAAGTGTCTTTGCTGCTGTCTTATGTAGATTATCGTGGATGTCTTTGTCGGAAACTTTGTGTTTCTCTGTATTTTACTACTTTCAATGAGGCTGGTGATAAACTCGTCGATTCAGATCTCCAGGTAAATGTTTGTTTCGGTATCAATCTGTTTCTTCCTTTAATATATTTCTTGGACTTGCAATAATAGGAGTGTGAAGCTCTAATATCAACTGGCATGTGTGCATTGCCACTCATCGTTTTTCAGGACAAACTCATGATGAAGATTACCTTGATGGGGGATTTTTTTATTCCAAATTAGTATAATTATCTATAAATCTGTTTTTATGCGTCCATAACAATGATGGACTGGGATAGATGTTGTGTGTGATCATTGACTACTTGTGGTCTAACACCTCTGTCTATGTGAAACAAATGTATACGAGCATTAAAGAGATATGGCCAAAATAAGGCAAGATAGAGAAAAGTAGTTTTTTGTTACTGAACTTTTAGAATTATGTACCTTTCTATTGACAATTATACTGATGATATTTAATCTAGATTATCTGCATCAACCATAGAAAGTAAAAGAATAGTGTACTTTTGACTTAATCTTCATCAACTTCACAGGTGCAAAGACATTTTGCTTGCTGTCCTAGTTTCAAGTTACTTCAAGATTTTTCTTATTGCCACAATGGTATGGCTTACTAAAAAGCATATTGACAACGCCTTTACTCTTTCAGCTTCCCTGATTTTCTTGGTATTGGTTCTTGTTTAATGCTTGGTTTAATCTAGCTTTTCTAAACATGCATTTTCACAGGTTTGGGAATTTCCATCTTCCGTAATCTTCATCATTGATTTATTTGTTTTATCATCCAACACCGTGGCATTAAAAGGTAAGGTAAAAGCATTCATTTAATTTAACTGTAGTTTTCTGTTGTTTTCGGTTCTTATTTTGTAACATTTATCTCGCTGGATTTGTTCTGTCAAATATTAGAATTTGCTAATTGATTTTTTTATTTTATTTTTCGAGTGGATTCTTGGAGGATTATAAATCATTGTTGTAATGAACTCCATAGATTTACACACCTGTGGTCTTTATCATGCAGTGATCACTGATTCAACCATGAATAGATGCATTGCTGCCTGCTTCTGTGCACAGGCTGTTAGGTTGCTTGTCACTCAGGTGCCCGCGCGGAGATTGTTGAGTTAAAACATTGATTGTTCATTTTCATTGTATTAAAGGACATCATGCTATGCTTCGACATTTCACTTAAAATGGTATTTCTGTCCTATTTTTAAACTTGAGTTGTTAAACCCGGAATCGCAAATATTGAAGTTCAAGAAATGTAATTGTCTTTGAGCCCCTTCAAAGATGATCGATTCTTTTTAGCGCTGCCCCCTTGCCCTGATATTGGAGTGACGAAACAGCAGATAACACGCACAAACTCTGGAGCATCCCAGGAGAAAGCAGTGACATCGTTCAATGATTAAGAGCATTTTAGTGCAATAATTCAAGTCAGGGAATCAATTTTGCTAAACAGCCGGGTGGTGTAAATTATAAGTCACAATTTACGTGTATTCGTGCAACTCCATCCCGAGAAAGTCAGGGTGTAGTATTGATTTGGTTTTTTTTCTTGAGGTTTTTAAAAAATAATTTTATGAAAAAAAAATTTAGCTATGGTTTATAATTGAAATTAAAATGTTTGGTAAAAATTATGATTAAATTTGAGATTGGTAAAAAATAATATCGTGTGTTTTGTTATTATATTCATATTGTTGTCAACTTATAAAATTACTTGAAGTGATACGCGCGCGCGCGCCCACACACACACACACACACATATATATTGTTTTTAAAATTTTATAAATTAATAATCATAACAATAAAATGTAATTAATAATTTAAGAAAAAAATAGATATTTGTTTTTATTCTTCCATCAAGTTACTTGTAATTTCTTCACGAACTAAATTTATACGTGAAGGTCTTTATTATCCTTGACTATTTGAGCGTGAAACAAAATACGATCAAATATCATCTAAAATAAAATTAGGATTATGAGATAAAAATTATATTGTGATCTCTTTCTAATATATTTATTTATATTTTAATTAAAATTTTAGATTATTTTAATATTAAAAATATATTTTTTATTAAAAAAAAATAAACAGAAAATATAATAATAAATCATATATTACCTCCTCTCTCTCTCCAGCCAGTCCTCGCCCCTCTTTCCAGTACCCTCTCTCAGCTCCTTTCTCTCTCTCTAGAAGCCCTTCCAGTCCCCGCCCTTCTCTCCAATAAATATCTACTAGCTGCTTTTCTTGCACCTACCCGCCCCTCCATTCCCTGCCTCTCTCTCCAATAAACAGTTATTAATTGTTTTTCTTGGACTTCTGTTTATCTCATTTTATATTTTTATTTTTCAAATTTAATCAAACACTAGAATCAAAAGCTTTTTTATGAACTATGTTTGCACCACAAAAACAAGCATCCACTTAGTGCCTGTGTAGCATTGTTTTTGAACCGACGTTTCTTTGAAATTCAAAAGTTTTTTTTTCATTTTAAATAAATATATTTTAGTGTTTTTAGATCATTTTGATGTGCTGATGTCAAAAATGATTTTTAAAAAATAATAAAAATATTATTCCGATATATTTCGGCACGAAAAGCACTTTGAAAAACAACAACACTCCCAAACACCCCCTTAATCTTTAGACCCACACCACGCAATCAATATGAACACTTGTTGGCTGCTCTAGATGTAGTTTTTCAGTTGGTTTGTGATGTAATTCTGCCGATGATGGCTATCAACAAATGCAAGTCCAACAAATTTGATTCTTTCATCCGCATATTTTATAAGCCTGGTTTTCTAGGAGGTAAATTAGTGGTATATTATTTGTGCTGGCTTTCCTGATTATATATATATGTGTGTGTATGTGTGTGTTGTTATTGTCAAATTCCAATACAAGTTGGGAGGTTTTAAAGTATTGATTTGATTTTAAATTTACTAAAAATATTTTTCAAAACAGTTTTTAAAAACCATTGAGTTTTAGAATAAATCACAACATGCTTTTTTCTATCATTTATCATTTCTGATTGATTTTAAAATTTTGAGAAACTCTAATCGAGGACACTATTCTTTTCTTCAATTGGACATTGTTGCAGGCCTATTTCCTTATCCAGTTTACTGAATAAAAAACTCACTGCACATTTACTATTCTACCTCTAGACTTGTTGAATTAGGATAATGAAATAGATTATGCCTTAAAATATATGAGATCTAAATTCCACAGGAGAATATCATTGAAATAACATGAGAATGCATCTGTTGCGATGCTTCCCAATGATACTTTCTTGTGCTATTTATTGAGTTTACCTGTTCTCGGAGAACATTTGTTCACCTCAAGATGGTCAGCTTCAGTGCCAGTGTCACCAATACCTTCAGGATCTGCTCTTCTCAATGACTTTGGTGGACTGGAAACATTGAGAGGAGTGGTCGAACTTTGTGGTTAGATTCATGCGGATAACACACAATTCAGCAGCTAAAACCGGCTGGTTCAACAAGAAATGAACCTGCCATCTTTATTGTTTCCCCCGCTTCTTCATCAGCATCAAACTGAAACATCAAATTGAAATGTCAACTTTAGTTCTCGATACGCTTCAGATGTTCGACATAACTAAGGGGATAATTCAGTAATTAATACTACGCCTGTCATTTTCAAAGAAAAGTCTCAATTTCAAACCTTTTTAAGAGATCAGAATGAATTTTAGAACGTCAGAAAAGTGTTCGACTACATAACCTACAGAACAAAGTATAAAGGTATTTATGTCTTTGTGGTTGGTGGGTCTGCTTTCCTGAGACGCTACCAGAGAATGGGCGTGAGATTGCTAAAAGTTGGGTTGGGATTTGAGAATGCGAACTTTTCACATCCAGTTAAAATGGAGACCTCCTGCAGCGACGTGCCCTACCAAACCTCCAGTCCAAATTACCTGTGATCACTGATCACATTACTTCAACTATCAAGCTGCCAAGGGTGCTTTAAGAAATTAGGTTACTAATAGATAGATTTTTATATATATATATATAAAACAATGTATTCTACGCGCATGTAGACTGCTGTCTCCAAACAAACAAGTAGAAGGCCTCCATGCCATTACCAGTCCAAGCGTTACTTTTTTAAACCTCCTCAACAGGTTCCTCCTTTTCCTTTTTTCCCCCTTATTTTCTCGATGCTTCCAATCATAACCCCATTTCTTTTCACCTCATGTTTCGTCGTTGAGCTACTGAGCAAGACATGACATACCCTTTTGGCAATTCTTTTAACCTGGTCTCTTATGCTCCCCACTTTCATGTGCCCTTCGTCTCTTTACACTTGAGATATATCCGTCGAATTATTAATTAAATTGAACCTATTTGTCCAACTTTTAATGATCAGGTAACTAGGAGGCTACAAATTTGATCGCTCAAAAGGGTTCTTTTTAAGATACCATATTGGTTATATGCCCGGTCTCGACTCTAATCACACCATCGAGTTGATTTGATTAATGCCTTTACGTGTTAACACTATGAATCCAGCTTCCTCAACAAAGATATGGCCCAATTCATTAATTACTTCTGTCTTCGACTTTTTTGTGCTAAGAACTTCATCGGCGAGAACCAAGTTTTGTGGTCCTTGTTATTCAAAGTTTGGAAGTCTTGCACAGTAATAAGTCCTTTCTATTTTCCGGTATCTCGCAATAAGATCAGTATCCAAACCACTGCAAGTATATCCCAAGGAACGGGAAGTGCCTAGTTACGAGCATTTTATACATTTACACGGCAATTTACACCATACTTAATGCAGATAACGGTAACTACAGTCCACCACCAACAACTGTGACAAAATATATACGGGTTAAAAAAAAAAAATAGTTCCACCAGTGTGGCAGGGGGTTTGGGGTTAGAATTTTAAGGCTGCGTTTGTTTACAAGGTGCGTCGGTGTGGCGCACCTTGTAAACAAACGTTTAACGCTCACTATGTCCTCTTGGCAACCCAAGTTCACAAATGTATTGTACTGGAAAATGCAAATCTTTCTTCATGACATAGACAATTCTGTTTGTTACAAAAAGCTTGAGCATATACCCTTTTAAGATTGGCATCACTCAGTGAACAATCAGCGCTTCTCTAAGAATGATTAGGAATAAAACCAGACCTAAGACTGCGTTCAAAAGATAAACTGATGGAGGGCATGATCTATGGCTTGAAATAGTTGTTTCAAAGTGAATGAAACGACCCTTCCTGTCATTGTCATTCGATCTCGGTTTTGCATTGGTAACCGGAAATATCTTCTTGTCGCTTGCAGCTATGCCTGAACTTTCCTTTATACCTCCTGCAGCCTGCAAAGATAGATCATAAAGAGTTTAATTTCATTCGCTAGTTAGAGAAAAGCTGCTTCCATGTTCTTTGTCCTCCAATTTAAACTCCTCACCTTTGGAACGGATGATCTTGTAATACTGCCCTGTAATCGAAAGCCTTTATGAGAAACTTTCTCATGTTCTACAAGCTTCGGGGCCATCACTGGAGGCGGAGGTTGGCGAGTCGTTGGCATTATTGCTGGAGGCCGAGGTTGGTAAGTTATTGGAATTACTTCACCACCTGATTGTGTTGATTCGATGTGTTCATGTCGAGTTGCAGTAGTGGAACCCATGGAAGATGCCCCCATCAGGAGAATATCATCACCACGAGCCATTTGCAGCTGCCGAGCTATTTTCAAATCACCGTGCCCACCATACAAGTTTGCAGGCTGTCATGAAGATATGAACGGACGAATTAAATTTTCAAGTGTCCTCAAAGAATACACGTGAAATACAAGATGACTCCCAGCCCAGAAATACAGCAAATCTAAAATGGTTGACCTGTGCATGAACTCGGTAAAACAAAGAATTTCATTTCACCTGAAGGTCTTTCACGACTCTAAAGAGAATGTCCTTATGGCATTGAAATAATAAGTCACAAATTACTCCAATGCTCCCATTAGCATTCTCTTAAATAATCATTGAGAGAATCAAGCGCTACTAAATATGGTAATTGGAGATTATTTATTACCTCTTCATAGGCATGATTAGAACTTGGAAGAGAGAACGCAGCATTTTCAGAGCCATATTCATCTGGATCATTAAGGAATGAGTCTGCAAAAGCTGTCTGGTCGTCTTCACCTAAAAGGGAGTTATGTGCATGGATCTGTGACTGCAGTGGCAAAGAAAAATTGATATCCTCGTCGCTGTTAATGAGAGATAGCAGCCACGATGCATCTACCTGGACTCAAAATCATACACAAGTAAACACATACGCTTCTCATGCTCCATATGAAAAACTACATTCTCAAAACTGCAATTGGGAAAGCTCCATCTCACCTCTCGGGTATTAGTCTCTGCTGCATTGTTATCAAAATCAGAACCCATAAACCGACTAGCTTCACCTTCATCATTAGGCAAATCAGCAGCTGACTTATCTGCTCTGTCTTTTAACTTGCAAAGAACAAGAGCTCTCTACAGTAAAAAGAACACAAAAAATAAGAAATCAAGCAGCAGTCAGTTCCCAGAGTTTCAGGGTAGAACAACACGTGGATACAGCAGGCATTCCACAAATCAAGTTGAAAACAGTTTGTACAAACAAAACTCAAGCATCAAACAAGCTAGGATATAGCAGACATTCTTCTAATCACATGGAAGACAGTTTCCCATGGCTTTAAAGTAATGAAAACTATGCTGAGCAATAGCAACTAGTCGAAATTTAAGGCAAGCAATATCCAATAATGGCAAAGAATTTAGTTTACCAATTGGTTTAAGTTGTTTTTAAAAAAAAATTATCCAAAGAAGCACGACAATGAACTCCAACACTTTCTTCTACACAAACAACAACGGTCTAACCTTAATCCCTAGATGCAAACAAAAGGAAGGTGGTAATCTCACGTATATTGTATGATTTAATACCAAAAAAAAAAAATTACATTATACCTCATGGGGAGGGGAAGTTCTAGATTGGAACTCATGGATGACCCACCCAGTTCCGACCAGTTTCTTAGAACCAGGACTTTTTTGGTGAAAAACTACGTTCTTCTTAGTTCCAATCACCTCATTTGTGCCTCTACGCTTGATATCTCGAGGCTTGCCTGTCACTTTCCAGTTTCCGCTCTTGGTTTTTCTGTTAATTCGTTTACCATCTGAGTGCTTGTGATCAAGCCGACAAAAGAAATACCACACTCGATCAGCTGACTCAATCTCTGCATAGATTACAAACATATGATAACATAAGAAGAAGAAAAAAAACATTAGGATTTATCAAGAGAGTGTGGATTTAATTATCAAGAATAGCTTAGAATTTTCGTAACAATCATCACTGTTTATGGTACTAACCAGGTATATCCCATGGATCCTTCTGATAAAGGTGATCGATTTCACCAATATGACCATCAACAAGGGAATCACGGCCTGCCAATTTGTGCGCCAGAAAATGATCTATGATTTCTTCTTCAGTTGGATGGAATCTGAATCCTACCGGCATTATCACACACAATCACCGGTAAAAGTGCTAGCTTCTTTAAATAGTAGAGAAGCCTAGAAATCAGGCAAGGTTGCAAATATAACAAGAAGCAAAATTATTAACGAGAAGACGACTCGTCCCTCTTCCTAAAACAGGTCGACTAATGTAACCTAAGGGAACAAATACCTTAATTCTAGACAACAGAGAAGCAGCTCGACAGAACAGAGTAGGAGAGTTTCCACTCTGAAAAATAGGGTGTTTTTTCATTTATGTTCTTTTTTTCTTAAGATAACATTGACTTGAGAACTCTTTAGGGGTTGACTCAAAAGACACTTTTTTTTCTTTATCAAAAGTACCTGCTTACATGGGAAGCTACTCATCACTACTGGGTTGAAAGAAATGCCCTGCATATACTTACAACCACTTGTCATAGATCTCTGTACAAAACTTGAACCCGCAACTACAGCCACGTCAGAACTCTCTCTCCCTCTACCCCTCTCTCTCTCTCTCTCTCTCCACCAACTAAAATTCTATATTGTTACAGCATAAACTAAATGAGATATGGAGGTTTCACTGTTGTTATTTTACTTGGATTTTAATTGTGAATTTTAAAAGAAATTTTTATTTTTATTTTATGCAATCGAGCTTTTTAAGTCTAAATTAATATACAATTGCATCTTCTTCTTTTTTTGAGGAAAAAGTGAATAAAAAAATAACGAACTTAAAGCATAAAATAGTAGACTATTTAAAAATTTTATTTTAATTCCTTATTTTTTTATATTAGATAATTTATCCCTCTAATTTTCAAATATTTGATTTTGATATTAAAATTTAATTTTTATTTAATTTAATTTAATTTTTTATCTAGGAGAGATAGGATAATTGAATTTCAGTGCTGAGATATGGTTTTTGTTAAGGGTGATTTTGACCACTATAATTATTGATTTTTATGTCAAATGATTTCATATGATAAAAAGAGTTACGATTATATGTTTTTTTTCCTTGAAAAAATCTAAGAAAACAAATATGAGCTCGAGAAGATTTTTTCATTTGAAGTTGATATGGGTTTTTGGATAGTTTTTTGTTTTTTTTTTAAGTCCATGGATTAGTTCAACAAAATTTCAAGAATATTTTATAGGTGTTTTGGGATAAAATATATTTTAAAAAAATGTATATGAATCTTGTTTTTCAAGCCATTACAATGGCTAGAAACTAGAGAATTATAAATGATATGTCATCTATTTTTATTTTGTCAAATGCCCGTCTCATTAACTTAAGAAAATAGATGCTCGTGCACGGATCCTTTCTTCTTAAGCATTTGGCCTAAATCTTTTTTTTTTTTATTATTATTATTAATATCATTTTTATGTGTGTTATTTAGAATAAATTTAAATTTTATCTTTTAATTAATACATCTTCAATGTGATTTTTGTTTTTAGGTTATTTAAATATGAATTATTTTTTAATTATTTTGGATGTGTTTATTTAAAACAAAAAAAGAATAGTATGATTCATATGTAATTTGTTTATATAGACTAAATATTTATTTTTTTATGGTATTTTTAATATATGCAGTCTTGCATAATATTTTTTTTATCATTTTATCTTATTCAACAAATTTTATATGTGTAGAAGTTTTCTATTAAAAATTGATTCTAATAAATTTATTAAACACAAATAGGTTAATGACCCATATTTTTGCACTTGTATAAAACTTTTTTTTTCCCTCATGTTAACATGATATAGATTTGTTATCCTTGTTTTTTTTTATATGATTTAAATAAAATAAAATTATTTATATGGTTGTAACTATAACCTAAGTTATTGTTCAAAACTATAATCTGAATTATTAAATTTCTCTTTTTTTGTTTTTTCAACGACCTTGCAACCCCTAAATATTTTATTGAAAAAATAATATAGACCTATAATGTAGCTTGAACATCAATGCATTGAGTCTTATTTATTAATTTGGGATTAAACAAATCAAGATTTTGAGTCAGGACATGCATCTCTTGTAAGAGTTTAGAATAATCGAGGTTTTACTCATTTATCTAAACCCATAAAATACACTTTTCGAGAGATGTAGTTTTCTAGAATTAAAAAAAATATATTTATACTGTGGTTGAAATTATTTTTTAAAGTGTTTTTGAGATGTGCAAATTAATATTTGATTTTAAAAAATATCTTATATAATTATGATATGTTAATATGAAAAATATAAAAAATACCGAAATAGTTATAATTTAATATCTTTTAACCCAAATATTCTTTTATAATAACACTTGTAATTGCATTATCAAATAAGCACCAAAGAAAAAAAAAAATAGTGCCCACCATTAATGTTACTAGTATGTTTGTAGGAACCAAATATAGAACATGTAAACTCCCATTTGAATCAAAGTCTGAAAATAGCAGTGGCGGGTCCAAATAAACAGAACAATACCATTTTCAGAACTATCCTGACAAAGAGATCACCTCTGTATACATGGGCTATTAGCTTACTCAGATTGTAGTAAAATTGTTTTTTAAATGTTTTTATGTAAAAATATATTAAATCACATTAACATATAAAAAAAATATATTATTTTTCATAAAAAAACAAGAAATCTAAAAAATATATAATTAGACCGCGAAATCAATCGTTTACGCGTCTATATGCCTCTTTTTTCCACCTTCTTTCCATATTGTTGTCCTCTATAATTTTCAATATTTTTTTTTATTTATGAATATGTAATAGTTGAAGTGACGATTTCATCAAAATATTTTCAATTTTTTATTAAATTTATTTATAGTATGAATCTTAAGTGTAAATTTTTTTTACTTGAAGAGATGTTTAAAAAAATAATATAAATTATATCTTGGAGTCTCATCAAACAATTTAAATTTTTAGATAAGATAATTTCTTGATAATGATTTGATATATATATATATATATATATATATATATATATGTTAAATTTATTTACTTCATGTGTATATATTCACTAGCAAATATTTACGCTGATGATGGTTGATTTTCATCTGGCTGTGGTTATTTCTCACGTGCATTGACCGAAGTCACAGGTTTTGAGATGGAAATGGGCACCTTTCCTTGACCAAAACACATTTTTAGAAAATCTCATGGGCTGCACAATTAAACAACCAACAACCAAGAAAAGCATAGCACACTTGAGATGCATTAAATTCCACTTCAGAAAAACAAACAAAGACACTTTTGTTTTTCCTATGATCAGCCACATTCATCATGCTACGGATGAACTGATCTGCTGGTCCTAGGTTTAATACAAATAAAACATGTTATTATTAAGACTTAAAATAGGAACTTCAGGACATAACATGGGTGCAGAACTGGATGATAGGAAACCCATTGCAGGAAGGGGTTTTTTTCGGTTACATATCCCCATAATATGGATCCTGCAGGGCAGCGTCCAGGTTATAATCTCCCATGCCATCATAATTACGGAATGAGTTCAGATGTAGCTGTATTTGATAAATGTCTTCCTGTAAACGAAACACAAGTTACTGGTATATTCTTATTACATGCGAAATAACTTGCAAAATTAATAGATATAAAGGCTTGCTATTGGTACTATTTATCACCTCTTGCTCGTTGGTAGTGAAATAAGAAGGCATCGGGGCACCATATCCACCTTCTCCAAAGTTCTGGGGATGATTATACTCATTTGAATTTTGATTTTCCAGATGATGAGAAGTAACGTTGGAGCTTGATTCACCTTCTTCATATGTTGGCATGATCGCTTCTGGATCTTTCTTCAGTTTGCAGAGAACAAATTCCCTCTACGCAAAAAGGAAGCAAATAAAAAGGTTGATGTCAGAATTGAAACTCTATCTATTAATACAAAGATTTAACGACGACGACGACGAAGAAGCGAATGCTAAAATGTTGAAAGAGTTCATATAAGAAAACTTCTCGGAAACTAAAACAGGGGACAAGACCACTTCAAGTCTTACAAGTGATGATTATTTTAGCTAGCTGATTGGTGATCAACTGGTCTGATCCCAACGTAAGAAATGAAGAAATGGCACGTACCTGGTAATGGGAGGTGAAAGTTGGATGGTACTCGTGCATGATCCAATTGGTCCTGACCCCGTTAGGAACGCTCCCCGTGTAGAAAACCAGAGTCTTCTTGGTAGCAATATGCTCCTTGGTGGCTTTCGCTTTGACTATACGATCCTTGCCTGTGACTTTCCAGTATCCACCTTCAGTTTTCCTATTAGCCCGGTGACTGTTCGCGTACTTGTAGCTGCGAGGACTAAAGAAATAACACTCTGGATCGTTTGGATCTTGATTTCCTAAAAGCCCTGCATGATTTGTTATTGATTGACAAATTGCAAATTAGAAAACAAGGAAAAAACAGGAAAGTACTGACAAGTAAAAAAAACAATGCACCAGACACGAACACGCATATACATATGAACACGTACCAGGCAGTGCCCAAGGCTCATAATCGCACACGTTAACTTCTTCGATTAAGCTAACATCTTGTTCATAGCCTCCATGCATTTTTAACCTCAAGTAGTAGTTCACCAATTCTTCATCGGTTGGATGGAATCCATAGCCTACGCAAGATGGTTGAAAATCCATTGTTGAACTTTTCGTCGGTGATTGATCACGTCGTGTAAAGTAATGCAAAGTAAGAGAATAAATTCTACAATTTGCAAGAGAAGAATTGAGTAGAGGAGGCAAGTGAGCATTGAAAAAGAAGCTGTTGGTTTGCTGGTGGTGTGCAGGAGGTGGCGGGCGTATGCAATATATATAGGGGATCCAGTCCAGCAGGGGGTGCGCTTCCATATATCCACCACATGAAGCTCCCCCCAGTCCACTAACAGGATCTACTTCACTGAGAAGTTCGTAGTTTGAAAGGCATCGTGTCAAGGTAGGTGGGTCCCATGTCAAACCGTGTCCTCCTTGTCCGTACAGTGTTATTTATTATATATTCCCATTATTTATATCCATCCATTGATAGTCAATCAGGAAGAGGAAGGGGAAATAAAACAATTATAGAAATAGCTTTTTCCACCAAAACTTGAAATAAATAAAAGCAATTAGCAATTCGTTCCTCCAGCCACCAGGGCACGACAAGCGAAGAACTTGAATTCCGCAACTTCCAATCCAAGCTCTTGGGGCTGCACTTACCTTCTTCAACCATCATAGAACATTCGCGAACAATCACGAATCCCTTCCACGAATCCCTTCCGATCGAAGTGAAACTAAATCCCTTCCGATCGAAGTGAAACCACGTACTAGAAGAGAAAATGATTCTTCTCCTTGGAAAAAAATTATAAAGGTTAAGCTTCTTCTTTTTATTAACTCTTGTGCTAATTGTGACCAGGCCTTTCTTCAGACAATATTTTAGAAACGCATACCTCAAAAATAGAACTATATGTCTGTAAGTGCTAAAATTGTCATTGTAAAAGGATTTATAATTGATTATGTTGTTGGATTATGTATTTATAATAACTAAATTATTTCTTAAAAATATTCATCTCTATTTTCTTCCCCTCTCAAAATACGCTTTTCCCCAACACGTTCGTAGTCGATCATGTAGCCTGAAAAATAAAGTCATTAATATACCACCCGTCACCCAATTGTAGTATAATCACATTATCATATCACACTGTTTTGTCACGGGACAAAGATTGAAGAATTTTCAGAGGTCATGATATATAATTAATAAATGATGCAGACTGTTTATAAAATGCTTTTCTTCGGGTTCAGAGTTTGAGTTCTACCTACGATAATTTGTTGTTTTTTTTTATGTAAATTCATGTTTTTTGTTTGATCAAAATTATTCTTAATGGGTTGTCGCACCTTATAATGCGTTGGATAGATTTTTTTAATGTAAGAAAAAAACAGCTTATTTTTTTTTTGTTAAAATAAATAAATTATATAAGATTAGATTGATTTGATGGTTCTTAAGATATTCATCGGCATCCGAGATAATATTTTTTTTTAATATTTAAAGTAAATGATTAATATTAACTTATTAAATTTATATCCGGAGTTATTAAATCATCATAACCCCGTATAAAACAAACTAAAATAAATTATGAAGCATAATTATTTGTTAATCTAATATTAAAAAATAAAATTAAAATAAAAAATCAATTTAAAAAAAGGTCAGACCTCAATTAACTTGGGGTAACATGTTAAAACTACGACTCAAGTCATAAATAAGATTGGGATAGATATATAGAAAGTAAATTAAAACAGGTTATAAAGTTTAAGTTTCAATAAACACGTTGTTGGATGATGAAATTGAAGAAGAAAAAAAATGTATAAAAAAATAAAGCACAATAAAACAGTCAGAATCTGTTATGATTAACCTGTAAAACTTATGATCAGGTCATGAGAATAAGATAATCTCATAGAAAATAAATTAAAATAAATTATACAATCTGATTTTTTAAAAATTTAATGTTGAATGATTTAGTAGGTATTTGGTAATTTGGTCTGAAACTGAAATGAAAAAAAGTTGGTATTTAATTAAGATAAAAAAACTGAAAATTTTATATGGGTCACACATAAAAAAAACCCTATTAAACTAGCGTTTTACAAGAAGCTAATACTAGCTGCTTTATCTTGTTTTCACAAACCACATCTCAACCTTACCCCATTGCCCTCTTAGCCTTCTCCTTATTAATTTTCATCCTCGTCTCCTAATGTGAATTTGAGTCAGTAGAAAGTTTATAGATTAAATTATTTTTTTATAATATTTCATATTAAAAATATATTAAAATAATATATTTTTATTTTTAAAGTTTATTTTATATTTAAATATCAAATTGATTTAAAATTATAAATAAAATCAATTTTTTTAATACAAAATAAACAGATTTCTCTATTAGATAGTTGTCTTGGAAAAAAAAAAGGAACAAAAACATATATAATTAGAAATATTAATTTAAAAATATATAAATAAATCCATATGTGACATATTTTTAAATAAGTTTTTTTATTTTCAATATAAAAATTATAAAAATATATATTATTTTTATCATCGTTGTCTCCATTTTTTTTTATCACAAACCAGTAATTAAAAAAAATATGTATACTTATCCATACAAAACACAAGTGAAGATTATAGTTACATCAATGATACTACATAACTATATTAGAAAAAAATTACAAGATGATATGATTTTTACCGAATATGATAGAAATCCTAATTTTATTCCAGAAGATATTTTCTCAAATGTTATTCCATGATTAAATAGCTAGAGATTGAAGAGACCTTCACATATGGATTTGGTCCATGATGGAATTGCAAGTAGTTTGATGTGAGAATAAAAATAAATATATAATTTACTTGAATTATTTATTATATTTTGTTATTATAATTATTAAATCTACAAAATTATATGTGTTTGTGTGTGTGTCATTTAAAATAATTTTATAGTTTAAAAACAATATGAAAAGTATGGTAATAAAACACATGAAAATTGCTTTTTATTAAACTAACTCTCAGCAACAATTTTAACCAAATACTTCAATTTCAGTTATGAACCGCAACTAAAAGTGTTTTTCATTAAATTGATTTTTTTAAATCTCAATCACAACAATAATCATAATATCAAACACACTATTAATCCATCAAGCATGCGATACAGGTTCTAAAACTAATATAACCACATAGAAAGAAAATCTCAATAAATTATAAAACTTAACATCTGATAAATTAAATATTAAATGATAAAATTAATGAGAAAAAATAGTTCTTTTAAAAAATAAAAATATTATTGTAATAAATTCTGTCAGGGAAGAAATATAATTTTTTTTTTTTGTTGTTGCTGGTGTTAATAACTAACAAGATATTGAAAATGTGCAGGCTGCGTGGTAACGTCCAGCTTCTGTTGCTCGGCTGTCTTGTACACCTTTTCCTGAGAGCCACAGCAATCAGCATGAACATCTTGAACTAAGGAAATACTGACATCTTCTTTCTTCAGTATTTGATAATGAAGATGAAAAGTCGTCGCTCTTTCACTCCAGTTTCTTCAATATATTACATGCCATCCACGTTTTCTGCCTCCACTTGCAGACAACAAAAATGGCAGCGGATATTTTCAAACTTGGTTCCATTTTTTCATCTCCATTGGTGCCCTCATTCTCACGATGCATGTGTTTTAGAGGCCACGGAGTGAGAAATTGATTTGATTTTGCTTAAAATGAAACAATAACCATCTGTCCTTGCTTTAATCGGACCTCATTACTTTTGGATACTTTGTTCTTTAGAGTTTGGTTATCTACCGAACCCTACTTCATTTTTAACTTCTTTTGGATTGTGTTGACAATAAACGAATTTAATGTCGTTATAAGATTAATGAAAGGCTATATCGCTGACATAGAGCATAAGCAAGCATGAGCAACATCCCTGCTCCTGAGACTACAGGGCGGGAGCGGGAGCAGAGTGTTCAACAGAGGCCTCTGGCTCTGGCTTTTGATACACAATTTGCATCGAACACTTTAGGTTGAGGCTATATAATCCCTTTTTATTTGTTCATTAATTAGGATCTACGTTTACTTTCTAAAAATTATCAATTCAAGTTTTACAAATCTCAGATCATTGAAAGTTTATATTCTCATTAATTTCAGAATTTATAAAATTAATCAAAATATATGTAAATTAACCCGAACACCCACGTAAATAAATAAATAAAAAGAAATTAAACAATGGTGCCTCTCTCTCTTCACAGTCGAGGGTAGTTCCCGAAGACACCACCACATCCCCCTCATCACCAGGAGCATCTTCCCCACTTTAGAAGTTCTGTCGTGACCACCTCCAACAAGAGCAAGAAGCCCCGACGTCGAAGCAGTAGCGGCGGCAACAGGCTTCTTACACTTCTATTGGCCACCATGGGTCATCATTTTCGACGCCGCCACCACCACAGGAAAAACCACATCGGCCTCCTTTACCCATCGGCATCGATCGTTGATCTCCTCGTCGCTGTTGGTCGGACGTTACTGTTCATGTGAATAATAACGTTGCACTGTTCACGTTTTAAGAAGAAGCGAACAATGCAGCGTACCGTTTCACACTAAACGTTTTTAAGATGAAAGGAAAAAACATGTGACTTCGTTTTACTCCACAACCTTATTGTTTTTTTTTATTGATTATGAATCAAAAATTTGCAACTAGATGTGGTCTTGGAATTACATATCTTCAACTGAATCGCGGATGTTGTTATTAATAATATTGTTAACAGATTGTGCCTCGATCAAATAGCTAGGGATCACAAATGCATTCACGTATCAATTTAGTTTGTGATGAAATTACAAGTAGTTTGATGGAAGAATAAAAACAAATATTTTTTTTCATGAATTATTAATTACATTTTATTGTTATGATTATTAATCTCTAAAATTTTAAAAATAATTTATATGTGTGTGTGTGTGTGTGTTTTAAAGTAATTTCACAAGTTGATAGTAATGTGAAAAGCATGATAACCAAACACACAAAACTATTTTTTATCAACCTCAAACTCAATTACAGTTTTAACCAAATACTAGCATAATTATTATGAACTGCAGCTAAAAATATTTTTCATGAAATTATTTTTTTAAAACCTCAATCATAAAAACAAAAGCAATACCAAATATACCCTTAGTCTATCACTTTATCATATCACATTGTTTTGTCATGGGACAAAGATAGAAGAAATTTCAGACTGAGATTAGTCATGATATAGAATTAATTAATAAATGCCGCGGACTATTTAGAAAATGCTTTTCCATGGGGTTCAAAGTTTGAGTCCTACCTATGATTTGTTGTGTTTTTTACGTAAATACATGTTTTTGTTTGATCAAAATTATTTTTAAGGGGTTGTCGCACGTTATAATGCAATGGATAATTTTTATAATGTAAAAAAAATATAGTAGATTTTGCTTTTTTTTATTAAAAAAAATAAATTATATAAGACTAGATTGATTTGATATTTTTTTAGATAAAAATGTATCTTGATTTAAACACATTCTTTTTAATATTAAAACGATAACAAATTAGATTACCTCAGGTTAACTTATTAAATTTGCATTCCGAGTCATTAAAACATGATAACCTCATATAAAACAAGCTATAAATAAATTATGAATCTTAATTATTCATCAATTTAATATTGAAAAATGGAATTGAAATAAAAAATCAATTAAAAAAAGTCAAGCCTAAGTCCACTTAGAATAACATGTTAAACTTACAACTCAAGTCATAAATAAGATTGGGATAACTATATAAAAGTATATTAAAATGAATTATGAGGTTTAATTCTTAATAAACACATTGTTGAATAATGAAATTGAAAAAAAAACAATAAAAAAAAAACACAATAAAACAATCCTAGCTGGTTATGATTAACCCGCAAAACTCATAATTCGAGTCATGAAAATAGGATAATCTTATAGAAAATCAAAACAAATTATACGAACTACCTCTTAAACCATCATAAATCTCCCATGCCATCATAAGGAACATTGGAGCTTGATTCACCTTCTTCATATGTTGGCATGATCGCTTCTGGATCTTTCTTCAGTTTGCAGAGAACGAATTCCCTCTACGCAAAAAGGAAGCAAACAAAAAGGTTGATGTCATAATTGAAACTCTATCTATTAATACAAAGATTTAACGACACGAAGAAGAAGAAGAAGAAGAAGAAGCGAATGCTAAAATCTGGAAGGAGTTCATATAAGAGAACTTCTCGGAAACTAAAACAGGGGACCGGACCACTTCAAAAGTCTTACAAGTGATGATTATTTTAGTTAGCTGATTGGTGATCAACTGGTCTGATCCCAACTTAAGAAATGCAGAAATGACACGTACCTGGTAATGGGAGGTGAAAGTTGGATGGTACTCGTGCATGATCCAATTGGTCCTGACCAGGTTAGGAAAGCTTCCCGTGTAGAAAACCAGAGTCTTCTTGGTAGCAATATGCTCCTTGGTGGCTTTCGCTTTGACTATACGATCCTTGCCTGTGACTTTCCAGTATCCACCTTCAGTTTTCCTATTAGCCCTGCGACTATTCCCGTACTTGTAACTGGGAGGACTAAAGAAATAACACTCTGGATCGTTTGGATCTTGATTTCCTAAAAGCCCTGCATGATTTGTTATTGATTGACAAATTGCAAATTAGAAAACAAGGAAAAACAGGAAAGTACTGACAAGTAAAAAAAACAATGCACCAGACACAAACACGCATGTACATATGAACACGTACCAGGCAATGCCCAAGGCTCATAATCGCACACGTTAACTTCTTCAATTAAGCTAACATCTTGTTCATAGCCTCCATGCATTTTTAACCTCAAGTAGTAGTTCACCAATTCTTCATCGGTTGGATGGAATCCATAGCCTGCGCGAGATGGTTGAAAATCCATTGTTGAACTTTTCGTCGGTGATTGATCACGTCGTGTAAAGTAATGCGAAGTAAGAGAATAAATTCTACAATTTGCAAGAGAAGAATCGAGTAGAGGAGGCAAGTGAGCACTGAAAAAGAAGCTGTTGGTTTGCTGGTGGTGTGCAGGAGGTGGCGGGCGTATGCAATATATATAGGGGATCCAGTCCAGCAGGGGGTGCACTTCCATATATCCACGCCATCAAGCTCCCCCCAGTCCACTAACAGGATCTACTTCACTGAGAAGTTCGTAGTTTGAAAGGTATCGTGTCAAGGTAGGTGGGTCCCATGCAAACCGTGTCCTCCTTGTCCGTACAGTGTTATTTATTATATATTCCCATTATTTATATCCATCCATTGATAGCCAATCAGGAAGGAGGAGGGGAAATAAAACAATTATAGAAATAACTTATTCCACCAAAACTAGAAATAAATAAAAGCAATTAGCAATCCATTTCTCCAGCCACCAGGGCACGACGCGCGAAGATCCAAAAGTGAGAACTTGAATTCCGCAACTTCCAATCCAAGCTCTTGGGGCTGCACTTACCTTCTTTAACCATCATAGAATATTCGCGAACAATCACGAATCCCTTCCGATCGAAGTGAAACCATGTACTAGAAGTGAAAATGATTCTTCTCCTTGGAAAAAAATTATATAGGTTAAGCTGTTTTTATTAACTCTTATGTTAATTATGACCAGGCCTTTCTTCAGACAGTATTTTAAAAACACATACCTCAAAAATAGAACTATATGTTTGTAAGAGCTAAAATTGTCATTGTAAAAGGATTTATAATTAATTTTGTTGTCGGATTCTATATTTATGTGAGGAGAAGTATAATCACTAATCATTTCTCAGAAATATTATGTTGTGGGAATTATCATTTTGCTCATCATTTAATATTTCTATCAATATTATTTACATTAGGAGGATTTTTTTATGTGGATGATAAAAATAATTTTAAAACAACAACAAAAAAAATAATATTTTAATATATTTTTAAATAAAAAATATTTTCAAATATAATTTTAATCACAATTCCAAAACAAAAAATAACTTAATATACTACCCATCACCCAATTTTAGTACAATCACATTATCATATCATATTGTTTTGTAACCGGACACAGATAGAGGAATTTTCAGAATGAGATTCGACATGATGCACAATTAATAATGTTGCGGACTATTTATGAAATGCATTTCTACATGTTCAGAGTTTGAGTCCTACCTAGATAATTAAAATAAGTTATAAAATTTAATTTTTAATAAATATATTATTAAATGATGAAATTAAACAAAAAATAATATATATATAAAAAAACACAATAAAACAATCATAGCCTAGCCTATTATGATTAACCCGTAAAATTCATAACTCAAATTATCAAAATAAAATAATCTCATAAAAAATATATCAAAATAAATTATACAAACTGCTTCATAAAAAAATTAATGTTGAATGATTTAATCCATCACACATGCCATATAGGTCCTAAAACTAACATAACCATATAGAAAAAAAAAAGAATAACTTATAAAACTTAATATCTAATAAATTAAATATTAAATGATAAGATTAATGAGAAAATATAGTTTTAAAAATAAAATAAATATATTATTGTAATAAATTGTGTTAGGTGAAGAAATAAAACAATATTTTTTTGTTGTCAAGGATGTCAATACCATCTCGGTTGATGTTTTGTATTTTCTATTAGTACAAAATATTTCAGTTTCGAAGTGTTTCGAGGCGCTATTTCGGGATTATATTATTCATATATATATATATATATATATATATATATATATATATATATATAATTAAAATATAAATTTATAAATGGGAAAGGAATTAGATGCGGCGGAAAATACAGCAGTATACAAGCAAAATCATAAACAAATTCAATTTATAAAAATCAAATGGAATCGACAACATTATTCTGTTTTATCATATACAAGCATAAGCCCTTCATCATCCATTCCAAAATCATAAACACCAAAGCAAAAGGGATATCTTATTTATAAACATCAACCCTTCATCATCCATTCCAAAATCATAAACACCTACGAAGTAGGGAAACGAAAGACTTAACACTTAACAGAGCACGATAAGCCATCTTGCACCCACAATCATTTCGAACCTCCGACAATCGATTAGCCAACCTGTCTGCCCTGTTGGGAAGGCAGGACGAGAATTGAAGTGCTGTAATTGCTCTTTTTCTGGTAAAATTTTCAATTTATCAATTTTACATAATTATTTTTTTATGCTAATTATTATGATTATTATTATTATTAATAATAAATTTAACGATAAATTTAAAGCATATGATTAAGCTAATTGACCAAAATATTCTCAATTTACCAATTTCATGTAATTTTTTATGCTAATTATTATTATTATAACTAATAAATCTAACAATAATAATTATTATTATAACCCCGCCCACCACCACCAAACCCATTAACTTCCCTCCATGTGCCATTTCTCTTTGTGGCGCCACCTCCAGCCTACTCTCCTTGTGTCATTTCTATCTCCTCAAGAAACCCTCAATCTCCTCTGCCTCTGCTGTGCCACCTCCAAGGGCTCCTTTTACGACCGTCCTCCACTCTCTTGCTGTGTTTTTTAGTATTCCGAAAAATATTGTTTTTTATCTATGTTTTTTTTGAATTTATTCTTCAATTTGTTGTTGCTGAGCTCAACGGTATAATTCTAATAACTATATTTAATTTTTGACTTTGTAGTGAAAATGTATAAGAATGACTTCACAACTAAAAAAAATATTTTGACTATCTGGATGGTTTTCCTGTTGGAGACCTGAAAAAGAACAAAAATAATCAAAAACATAAAATTTAACTTTATATGCCAGATGGCTCTCCCGTTAGGCTTAATGTTATACATCGCTTTCATGATGAGACTTGACACCCATTGTCATCCACCGAGCTAGATCTCTTTTTTTCCTTCTTCTAACCAGAACAGTGTGTTAGAGAGAAATTCTATGTTCGAAGGTCTTGTTGTTTTTTTCGGATAGTCACCGAGAAAACCAGAGGAATGTCCGATTGAACACGGGGTCGAGCTCAGGTTATCCTAATCTCTGAATTTTCTCCTGACCTTTAAAGATGATTTGCAGGACAACATGGGACATTTTTTACTCGTGTTCCTTCATCTAATAGTGCAAATATTGAGGGTAGGCTTTCATGTCTGGCTGAGAGGAGAGTTATGAAGTGGAAATATCTTGATATTTTAAAGTAACAAATGTTTTTTAAGTGATTAAATTAAATATAATAGCAAGTCTATAAATAATCTAATATTTATTATCATTATTTCTTCGTAAAGCAGACTGATTTTTGCGTAGGTCAAGGTCAGACCCATAAAATCGATTGAATTATGTTAGGATAACTCCCTTGTGATTTGATTTGAAACCAAGCCGTACATTAAGCCATCAATTAGGTGACACAACAATTGTCTCTTTTTTGCTGGGAGGTGTCGTATGCGTCTCTTTCAACATATTGACACATGCCATATATTAAGCCATCGTTTTTCTTTCTTTTTTTAATAATATTTTATGTTTTCAACATTCTTGTCGATACCATTCTATTTTGATCGAAACATTTCATACCATTTAAAAAATAAGATAAAATAAAGTTGTTTTTATCTCAGTTTAAATTCCGGTCCGTTCTGGATTTTTCGGCCAAATACTAGCCGAAACATTTCAAAAATATTTCGGCCGTTCTGTTTTGGCGATTCCGTTTCACCATCATTTTTTTTTCCTTTTTAATAATATTTTAAGTTTTAAACATAGTTATCAATACCATTCCGTTTCGGGCAAAACGTTTCGTACCAGTTAAAAAAGGGACAAAACAACTTTGTTTTTATCTTGATTTAAATTTCAGTTTGTTCTAAATTTTTCAAGTAAATACCTGTCGAAACATTTTGGAAATGTTTTGGCGATTCTATTTCAGTCAAATAGTATTTTTTAAAATAATAAATAATTTTATAATATCAATCATATCTTTTAATCCGATCGTTAGATTGAAATGAAATTTCATGATTAGTCTCTTGACATATTTATTTAAATAATTATGTTAAAATTTCAAAGTAATAAGAGAATGTAATAACCTTGCAAGATTGATGATGACATTCTAGTAATATTATACATGCTCATAATTTTGTTCAAAAATATCATTTTATCAATTTATTATGTCTTTTTTTTATATTAAATTGCATATTTCTAAATAATTTTAATTTTAGATTTGAACTATTTTTTTTATTAATGTATTTAATTACACACACACATAAATAGTACAATATTTTATATATATATATATATATATATATATATATATATATATATATTAAATTATCTTGATTTTGAATTATATTTATTAAATTAATATTTTTAATTTTTTATATATATATATAATTAATTAATCATATATGAACACTTTGATTTCACTGACCTCGTTCAGGTAAGTAATTTACAATGTTGTTTTATGCTTTATATTTATATACACATCACTTTGTCTCGTCTCTTATTTATTCGACGTGAGATTGTTTTGGATGATAAAGTGCTTAGCAAAGTGACAAATCGAACCATCCACCCATGGACACAAATGAACCGTGTATACACACACAAAGAGACAAACCAAAATCAAAACAATAAAAACAAAAAAATATATATTATAAAAAATAAAAATTATATTTAATTTTTTTCCTTTTAAGTTTTTTCATATATATAATTAATTAATTAATTAATTAATTAATTAATTAATTATATATAAACAATATAACCCAAAACAGTACGCTGAAATACTCTGAAATCAAAATGTTCTATACCGATAAAAAAAAAATAGCAATCAAAACAATTTTGACAAGCATGTTTTAAAAGTAACAAGTTGCCTCTAACTCTACTTGCTAATTACACAAAAGAAAAGAGGATGACATGATAGAAAAAACCCTCAACGGAAACAAAAGCAAGCATAAAAGATTTGCCACAAGTCAAAACCCCTCTCGAAATACTTAATTTTACTCATTTATATTGTTTACTGCTAAAAAGCTATCGCAACCTTTTATATAGAAAAAAAATAGAAAACTCTAATAATACTAAATGAAAAACTAAATTAATTTTTTTTATTCAAATAGAAATGTATTATAATAAAAAATAGAAAAAATAAAATTAACTCAGAAAAATATCTTATATATTAATCTCTCTTAGTTGGAAAAAAAAATCATCATTGAATTCATTTTTGAGTTAAAAACTATCTTTAATCAAGAGTATTCTTTTATACATGGGTCATCCTATTGTGTGTGTCTCTAACACTCTTGTATAGATAACCTCATCATGAATCCTTAACATAATATATCATGGAACTCTAACATAGTTTTGTATAACTGTTTCATCAAGGGTCTCACCCATGGTTGTCAAACTCGCGAGTCAACTCGTAAACTCGTACGAGTTTGCGAGTTGGCTCAGCTAACCTGGTTGAACCGGAAAAAAAAATCGAAACCGGTCAAACTCGGTCAAAATCGGTCAAAATCGGGTTGACTCGTAAAATCGGACCGGATCGGTCCGATTTTACGAGTTCATTATATTTTACTGTGCGCAACACGGGGTGAAGGGCTTTCTGCTTTCTTCAATTCCAATTTTTCACCTCTCAGACTGAAATCAAAATCTTCTCTTCTCTTCTCAGCAAAAAAACAAAACTAGCATAAAAAAATGAAAGCCTGGAAGAGAGTGAAGGAGAAGAGGAGGCATGTGGCTCGTTCATGCTTTCCTAGGCGCTACTTGTGACTCGGGAGGAGGAAGACTAGAAGAGAGTGAAGTAGTGAACTGTGAAGGAGAAGAGGATGAGGAGGAAGAAAAAAAAAATGGAGAAGATGAAGAGATGAGGGTGGGCGGCGGCGTGGGAGAAGGGAATTAAGGATTTAGGGTTGGGGGGACCTAACTACATGGTAGTGGTCTAGGGAGCAAAATTGCTGGAGCAAAATTGCTGGAGCACGGGAGAATGAAGAGTAATGATTTTAGCAAAAAAAAGAGAAGGTAATTAGGTATATTACGGGGGGTTATAAATTTATAATAATAATAATAATAATAATTGGCATAAAAATAGTTAGCATAATAAATATTTTTAAAACAATCTTATTAATTTAAGATAATAAATAACATTAATTAATTTTAAATATAACAACCATAAAAAAATATACAATTACTTCAAAAACATAAAATAAGTAGTTTAAATTTCAAATCTTAAATATTGTGGGTCTTTTAATTATATTTAAATTCATTTTTTTAATTTAAATATAATTAAAAATAATAATTTTATTGTTGGAGGGTTTTTCAAAAGCAATTATTTAATGATATAACTTACTCTTATTAATACTGATAATCCTTTCAATAATAATGTTTTTAATTAATGTATTAAAAATAACAAGAAAATGATGGTCATGAGACTGATTGTAATTTATATATCACATCAACAAAATATTTATTTTTAGTTTGTTAATTTTTACCTAATGAAATTCTATGGACATAATTATTTTGTAATATATTTTTCAATTATTTTGAATCATGCATGAACCTTAACTAATGAAGTTTTATGGCCATAATTATGTTATGTTATATTCAGAAATATTTTACTTACGATTTTACGATTTTTCTGCTCATACGATTTTAGCTGTGATTTTACGATTTTTGTACGGACAAATTCGGGTACGATCTTACGATTTTACGATCCGATCTTACAATCCAATTTTTCAAAGCCCCTTCCGTTTCGTGTCAAAATCGCGATTTTAACAACCTTGGTCTCACCACTAGGATTTTAAATGAGAATAATTGATAAAGATGAAACAACACACTAGTTCTTAAATGTATTTTCTCTCTCTCTCTCTCTCTCTCTCTTTTTTTTATGAACTCGCAACACCTAAATATTTTATTATTACTGCCAACAATCGGATCAGAATTCTAGGACAAAATACTTCCTTCTATTATTACTGCCTGTAAAAGCTTCCTTTCAACATAGCCGTGGACTTTGGAGGGCCTCTGTACCTCAAAATCCTGAAGCTTCACGGACTGAATAAAGTCGAACTCAGAAGCATCCACCATAAAGACAGTGAAATGTGCAGATAACTAGGCAAGGATCTAAACAACTACAGCAACATAAGTTGCCACGGTAGCAGATTGGATAAAGTCGAACTAAGAAGCATTCTCCATGAAGTAACTTTATTCTTCAGTACAAATATGTTACAAATATTCAAATGAGAACTTAAGGACACGGATATATAGACAGGAACAGATCTGTTCAGGTAGACACAGGGGCATCGAAACCATTGCGAAGGGAGATCTTCTCAGTGCTCTCAGATGCAGCTGGCTGAAATGGATTGGGAAGGTTGTCTTCTACTTCCGAGATTGATGCTTTCACCTCTTCCAATAGACAAGGGATTAGCTGCAGGAAGGATCAAACTATTAATCTGATATAAGAATGAGCTATCCGTTGTCTATTTATAATCAACATAATTGAGACTAAAAAGAATCCATATATATATAAGGCACGTTAATTCTAAGTTCTAACCTCTAAAAGCTCATGACGCCAAGCATCTGTTGGAATATTTTCTGGTGAAACCACTGAGGAACGCAAACAACCTTCTTCAGTCTTCTCCCACGGATTTCCATTTTCCAAACACGAAGGCATTACCGTATGAGAATTCCTTTCACCTTCATCGGGGGCTGATATATAAGCTTCCTTGTCTAGATTTGGATTATCAAAATCTAAATCCAGTATGCCAATTCTTTCTCCGTAGCCACAGGTTGAGTGGTTTATAAACTTAGAAGGCATCTCCATGGAAGACTCGCATTCGCCTTCAATACCGCAGTTTGGTGCAGCTTTGGGATCAGAGATAGACACAACGTGGTGATTTGGTTCACCTTTGTTGGTCTTCTCATCTGGTTTTTTCTTCAATTTACAGAGAACATAATTCCCCTGCATATAATGAAGCAGAGAAACTTGATTCAATCGAGTGAATTATTTATACACGAGCATACACCGGTAAAAGCAAATTTCTGAAGACCAAAAAACACAGGGCTCCTAAATCACCAGATATTCAAAGTAAAATCGAACGAACAGAACTTAGAAACCAAAAGTTACGGACTAAAATCTCCATACACGACAGAGTAAATAACCATTTCATACAGCTTGGAATAGCAAAGAGGTAATATGATTGAGCAAAAAGTAAAGGACCAGATTAACATCCAAGTGTCCAATTTCTTAGCATTGATAACCATAACTTACTTGGGTTATCTTTTCTTTCCATGTAAGAGCATTGCAACAAATTAATTCAAATCAATATTTCGGAAAAAAACCTACACTAGCACAACAAAATTAAATAAAAAAGCTCGCTTGATTCATATTTTTTTCGCATTTACCTCATTAGAGAGGCTTAAATCAGAGATGTATTCGTATTCATGTATGATCCATCCAGTCCTTAATGGTTTAGGACTAGCCTTTGTATAGAAAACTAAAGTCTTCCTTATACCAATCACCTTCTTGGTACCCTTAAATCTTATTGGAAGATTTTTGCCGGTTGGTTTCCAAAATCCGAGCTTTGTTCTCCGATTAGAACGGCTGCTATTTAAATACTTGAAATCGCGGGGGCAAAAGAAATACCATTCTGCGTCCTTTGACTTCATCTTTGACTTATCTACACATAATAATGATTGCGTTAATCCGATATCATGATAGAAACAGTAAACGTTTACCTAGATAAAAAGAGACGTCTAGTTATCAGTAACCTGGTAACTCCCACGGCTCATGTTTGCAAACGTGAACCTCCGGCATGAGAGACAAGTCTTCTACGTCATCACCCCGTATCTTTGGCTTCAGGTAATTATAAATTAATTCTGCATGAGTTGGATGAAATCTATATCCAACTTCTGGTATGGGTGGCTTTGTTGAATCGTTCATTACTACCAAAAATCAAACAAAACGACAGTTAGAGAGAGATTTGCAGGCGGAGGCAAGTGACTGGTGAGTGTTGTGGTGTACTGAGTAAAACTTGACTCACCTGATGGGAAACTGTAATTCATTCCTCTTCCTAAAATAGACTTGAATCTGAAAGAAGAGGAAGGCAGCTAGCAGCTCCGGCCAGGGACACCTTTCTTCTTCTTCTTTTTGGTATCTGAAGAGAGAGGGAGCTTGTGTTGTGAATGGTGAATGCTCGGTTTCCTGAAAGAATATATATATATAGGGTCTACAGAATCTGTCAAAAGCAAACGGTCCGTCAATAACACTCTGGCTGAAGTTACTGGCTAGGGAGGGCACCGTGTGCTGACGTGGCAAATTGAAAGTACGAGGACGGTCACTTCTCCTTCGCCGAGAAGGCGAGAAGGGAAATCAAGTTTTGGTCCCGGCCCACTTTATAAATAACTCTCTCGAGTTCTTTCTACGATCTTCTAGAATATTCGCTTGATGGTGTCTCCTAGGTTGTTTCATAGCATTAACCCCTTTTTAATTGAATTAAATATGAATGATCTTCTAATAATAACTTGAAAAATATTATTTATCTCACTGTTACTGAATATTGTAATTTCAAAATATATAAAAAAATCTAAACATGAGAAAATAAAATATTGTATACGGGTCTAGGTTCAAGTTCAGGAATAGTTTATTTTTCAATATAATAATAATAATAATAATAATACTTCCTTCGGAAGGAGTCAAAGGAAAAGATGGGATTGCATTATAAATAGGGGGTGCATCCCATCGTTCAAAACATGTTTAGTTAAACTTTTAACGGTTCGCTGCTTGTTTTTATAATTAAAAGTATTTTTATAAAAACTTTTGAATTTTTTTATGATTTAAATTATTAAAAAATAATTTATTTATGTAAATATTAAAAATAAAAATTATATATTATTTTAATATATTTAAAAAACAATTTTGAAGAACAAGTACCATGTAACATCAAATTCACTATAGGAATAGGAAGGAAGTCATCACTCCAACTTGCTTTCCAAGTTTTTTTGGCCCCACTTCGAAATTTCGCACCATCTTCGGCAGCCTTCTAGAATATTCTCACCCGATATTGCATCCTTCCTTTTCTGTTGTAAGTTGTAACTTGTAAGAGGTAATTAAATATTTAGGACTCGTTTGTTCGCTGGAAAGTGATTTTTTTTTGGAAAGTAAATTCCGGATAAAATGAATTCCTGAAAAGTGAATTCTTAGAAAGTGAATTCCGATATTTGGCAGTGTTATAAAAAATGAACTGGAAAATATTTTCTAGTATTTATTTATGTTATGGAAAATGATCTGGAAAATAATTTACTAATAATTTTTTTTTTCAAGTTTATTAAAATAATGAGGAACAAATCTTACAAATTAAAAAGTTGAATGAGAATGAAATTAAAAAGACATTATAAATAGATTTTCTTTTGCTGTTATGGAAAACACAACGAATTTGTTTGGCCCATTTAATAAAGGCCCATTTGAGATTAGTTTGGACAGTAACTGCATCCCTTTTTTTTTTGTTTGTCACTATGTTGTCAGCACTTTTTCTTGAGAATTTACCTTAAAACATTTTACAGTGTTTTTCTGTCTCTCTAGCTTTTTTATTATACATTTTATCCTTATACTTTATTTTATTTACATATTAATTCTTATATTCCAAGAAGAGGTGTGTATCTATTTGAAAGAATTCAATGATGATGATATTTCTGTATAAAGATTAAAAAAAAAAATACATGGATCTTTTTCAATTTTGTTGATTTTAATTTTTAAAAGTAATTATAGTGTGGTTTTGAGTTTAAAATAGATTTATCCAGATTTTAAGATTTTTTTTAAATAAAAAAAAGTTTTTTTTAAATATATTTGTAAATAAAAATAAATGAAAATACAAATTAAAAAAAAAACTCTTAGAAGCAAGTGAAATGAAAGGGCTCTTTAATAATTATATTACACAATAAAAATACAGAAGAATTGAATACTTTCGGTCAATACAAATTAATCTTGTGGGAAAAACCGTATTAGCTCAGAAACCAAGTTTCTCTGTTATTTTACTACGAATTTTGAGTGCATAACGTAGAAACATTTACCCTGTTTTAATCACAATTTTAATTGTTATGGAATTCACCGACATACACCACGGGTTCTGGCAGCAGTATGGTTGTTAAAATCGTGATTTTGACACGACACGGAAAGGGCTCTGAAAAATTGGATCGTAAGATCGGATTGTAAAATCGTACCTGAATTTTTCCGTACAAAAATCATAAAATCATAGCTAAAATCGTGTAGGTAGAAAAATCGTAAAATCGTAAGTGAAATATTTCCGTATACAATATAATTATGGTCATAAAACTTCATTAGTTAAGGTTCATACATGATTCAAAATAACTTAAAAATACATTACAAAACAATTATGTCCATAGAATTTCATTAGGTAAAAACTAACAAATTTAAAATAATTTTTTTGTTGTTGTGCTAATAAATTAAAATCAGTCTCATGACCGTCATTTTTCTCGTTATTTTTAATACATTAATCAAAAGGATTATTATTGAAAGGATTATCAGTACTAATATTGGTATCAACACCGATATTGTCAGTACTAGCTCCAATTTCAACAAATTATTTTGACATGAAGATATGAAAATGATTTAAAAACATCAAAAAATTTAATTTAAAGTAAAAAATATTTTTTTTTTCAAAAAATTTAAAGTTAATATTACTAATTTTCAATAATAGTTCCATAATATATACAAGATATATATATATATATATATATATATATATATATATGTATGTATGTATGTATGTATGTATGTATGTATGTATGTATGTATGTATGTATGCAGAGGGGCGGGAATGCAGAGAGGGGGCGGGTATAATTATATATATATATATATATATATATATGTATGTCTGCAGAGTGGCGGTAGTGCAGAGAGGGGGCGGGTATAATTATATATCTATATATATAAATATATATATATATATATATATATATATATATATGAAGAGAGCAGGGGGGTGGATGAGGCGCGCGTGTATATATATATATATATATATATATATATATATATATATATATATATATATATGAAGAGAGCAGAATGGGGCGGGCGAAGGGCGCGCGAATGAGCCAATTTTTTAGAGAATAGTAAAATCGGTCCGATTTGGTCTGATTTTATGATTTTGTACGATTTTGATTGAGTTTGACCGAGTTTGATTAAAATCGATTTTTCTCTCTGAGTTAACAAGATTTAATGAATTGACTCGCAAAATCATACGATTTTACGAGTCAACTCGTGATTTTAACAACAATGCCCAGCAGTTCATTCTCCCTGGAAGTGAAAATGTATAAACTATAGAGTACGAGGTTGGGCCCAGCCTTGTCTTAAATCAAAGCCACCCTCGTTCCTCGGCGACCAAGTCAAGGAACAAGGAGACCGGTCCTAGGAAACGAGTTGCAACTGGGCTCTTCGGACGCCATTGGAGAGAGCAGATAGACTCTGACAAGATATACAATCATCACATGGGAGGAGATGAGACAGAGAAATCTGGCAAACTCTGTCTGGCAAAAAAAACATGGTGCTCGTGAGTCACGAGCATCGACACCACCGAAGAAATTGTTCAAGAGAAAAAACAAAAGCAACTCGGAAGACGTATCGCTCGAGAAAAAAAAAATTATTGTAGAATCCACACAGCCAAAAATTGATGGAGTTTGGATGGTTCTTGAAAAAATGGTTCTGATTTGGCATTTCACATTACAACCCAAGACATCTGGGATACATAGTTCTCTCTTTGCCTGAAAAACTTGGCTGAGGCTAGACCAGAGCTAGCTACCCCGAGAGATATGTATCCCTATAGACAGTTGTTTCTGATATCATAACTTCACTTTCTTATCTACCCCATAGGTTTCGAGCCAGTTTCATCTACATACTTGTCCCACGCTGAGAACACTTCATTCTAACCGGAGAGAACACGGCGGTGAGTCGAGCATGATCAGAGAGAGTGTAATTTTCTGGCCACATGCCTTTCTCAGCTTCACGGGGGAATAGAACTGCATTCTTGACATTGAAACCAATGGCTTCTTCCTCTATGTCATTTTCAGAGTCCTTAGTCCTCTCACTGCAATTCTCCTCTCTTAGCTCTGCGCATTCTGAATTCCAAACCCTTCGCTGCAATTATTAAGCATTTTAGTGAGCAACTTGTAAAAATGGTGTGGTAGATTATTCTAACACGGATATAAAGAGAATTGGGACAGAATTCTAAATATTCTAAAAGATCCATAGTTCCATACACATGCCCAGATTTGTAAATTTAACACAACAATGTACCAGCTATCATGCAAAAATATTGCCGAGTCCATGTGAACTGCTAAAATTAGGACAATATCCATGGATCAGAGATGTAATGCACCTTAAATTCTTCATACTCGACAACTCCATTTCCATTAATGTCAGCTTGCATCCATAAATCTTTGGTCTCCTTGGAAGTGAGTCCATAAGGAAGACCAATTAAATTTACCTGTATAGATTAGAATATGGTAAGGTCATCTTTCCACTTAAAATTGCATGTTTATCGTCAAGCTGCTTGTGGAAGTACCTGACGGAGTGCTTCACAGAAAGCTGAATATGTTAAGAAATTTTCATGGTCGCCAGGCTTTAAGAACACAAATGCATTATTTTCAATTGAGGCTTTTTGGAGCTGATACTGAACCAAGAAAAATTACAGCGATCAGATGTTGAAAGCAGTATGGATAAGTGAATTTCTAAATTAAAACATATTGATGTTATTGGGGAACTTCACCGGAGCTAGAAAAGAGCTAGCTCTAAACGCCCCTTGATTTGTACAAATAAGGACGGTAAAATGTAATTCAGTTGAACTTCAAAAAGCACATGCACAACACTTTGCAGTGATGCAATGCTGACATGTCTGACATGCAGGCCTCTTTAACATACTCGTCAAATAGTTGGCTGAAACAAGCAGTGAACTGGACAGCATAACCAAAGCGCAAGCCATAAATATCTCACACAGCAATCTACTTCAAGGAACTTGGAAACTAATTTAACGATAAACCGCTCTTGACTAGAATGTATGTGAAGTTTAATGCGTCTTATATTTCTGAATAGCAGGTACAGACAGCAACAAGCAGCATTACCTGTAAATATCAAGATTGCTTAGGCATAAATTCATAGGGCCCATGGTTAGAATCCAAGACTAGCAGACAGTAAACAACACTGTCTTTCTTTGCAGAGAGAAGCTTCTACCAAATAATTATCTAAGATGAGAAAATTACAATAAAGGATTCTCAATCCTTCTCTAATGCATAACAATTTGTGTCTAGAAAAATTGAACAAGTTTTCTGAGACATGTACGAATTTTAGAAAGATATGAACTAAAGTTGGTAAATGGTCTGGACTCTTGTTGGCTGAGTATATTTCTATTTGTTTTTCTAACAATATTAATCCATATTTTATCTTCTTCTCTGGCACAAAATACCAGATTGGCAGGGCAAGGAAGTACCACTTTCACCTGACATGCTGGGAACTGATTGATAGTAAAACAGAACTGAAGAGTAAAATATTAAGAACATTCCAGGAATGACTGAACTCACCTTTATTAATCCAAACACTGCTTCAGCCCAACTTTTCTTCAATGGTTTCCTTGATTTATTAGGATTACACAGCAATATGAAATCAACGCCACAGATGTTACCCCTATGATTTCGGTGGCTCACCCACTATGAGACGCAGAAGGAGTCATGGGCAAAATAACAAAACATTTGTGGTAAGCAGTGTAATGAAACATTGTTGCTAGTGATACAGAGGCATTAAAATTGGGACTTAAAAGAAACTTACCCTGTGGGAATCTGCATCACTGTCAGTATATTGATGAGCAATGTCATATGAAGATACAAACCCCTGAGACCTCAGGAATTTGTAAACCTGTCCACGCTTGCTTCCATTCCAATCACTGGATAAAGCATGAAACAATTGAAAAGAAAATGAGGATATCTATATTCAGAGGCTATGTAAGAATCATTTGCTTCGCTGAAGCAAGACAAGAAGCTCACCCACAGAGTAGGATTGAAGCGTTGTTAAGTTTGTTTTCTCTCTGATATTGTTCCACATGTTGGAGTATTTTGTAAACCTAGGAAAAAACCAATGAGAAACCTCAAGGTAAAAATTGGCATTACAATAGCTAAGAACTAGAATTGGAAATTCAGAATGAAGTAAAAGATTATGATGAAAGAGAGATTTACATACTTGATGCAGTCTAGCTACAGAAAGACAGGAATCATGAGGAAATAACAAGTGAGTGTTAACAAGAAGAAATTCTTGTTGGGCATTGCCTTTCCGGTTTTGTGAAAAGGGAAAGGCCAGCTGAACATGCAATAGCTGAGCAACACGGTCTCCACAGTCATTGAAGAGCAACTCTCGATAATTTAGAATTGTCAAGTGGTCCTTAAGCACAGCAGTTAGCAGGCCTGTGGAGAGAATAAAATTCCAACCAATTAGCATGAGCTTATACAAGCTGGATCGGATGGTGATAACAGTAGGGACACAAGTAGCTGAATTTTTTACTTTTACTTGGAGGCAGTAAAATCATATAGAAAAAGGTAAGCAAAAAGAAGATATTAATCTGATTTAGTGCAAAGTCAGAGAAGATTGTTTTTCCACCTCATGGCCTGCAAAAATAAAATGGTCTTCTCATAAAGTTTTTTTTTACAGAACTTCCAACAAAAATTTTGTTCTTAGGAAAAGATAGGAACTTGATTGCAAAGTCAGCTATCCTTTTTTATTTTCTGGATTCAAGAAATCCCCATCCCTTGAAAAGTGTATTTTATGGGCCAGATGACAGTAAAACCCCAATGTCCCAGGCTCTCATAAGAGGTTGACACTCTGACTAGAACTCAAGACTTGCTATGCAGATCTCTGGTCATTTGCCGCCACGCCACGCCTCTTGGGGACAAAATTTATTATGTCGTGTCTCATTTTAATTTATTATGTTTGCACGAAATTGAATAATATCCAAAACCAGCCAACTTGATGTCTCCTGAAAAACGTGCTTCAAAATCCGCACTAATCCAGAGAAGAGATTCAAACAAACGAAGGAGCTTAAACAGAACAATGATTACCATCTCCACGATTATTGGTTCGTGCAAGCTGGAAAGTTACATAGCCAGCATCACCAAGTCTCTGCTGGTACATATGCACAAGTTCTTCATTATCAACCCAGAATTCCTGCAAATATAAAACCAAAATTTCACACAGAAAAGAAGCCACTTAGCATAATTTCAAATACAATAAACCGCCTTTTTATTTTTCCACACAGTTAAATCCACGGGAAAAGAGAGATTGAAAGGAAATTAAGCACCCACCTGGAGACATATAATTGAAGATCTCTCGTGGAGCAACCAATTCAAAATCTTTTGGTTTCTAGAGTGCCAGACTGCTCTGAAATTGCTTTCACGGAGACTTTGGTTCTATTTCACGACACCATAAAAGCACACAAATAAACTCTCAAGACTTTCGAAGAAAAACACAAGAAGAATTAAGACCAATATCTGGTTCTACAAAAGGGACAAGAGCAGAAATTGGTACCTTTTGGTCAACTCGCTTGTAGATAGGAGCCAGGATGTTAAAGGTAGTGCAAGAAACAGGAGGCTCATAAGTCATTGTTTTAGTCGTTGAGGACACATAGCCACAACCACTGTTGTTTCTTGAAATCGTTCCATTTTCACTTAAGAGATTGGACTCGTTAACTCCTGAATTTAACTGATCCCCAATATTTGAATTCGCACTAGAGTCCACGACCGCGACCTGTACCAATCACTCAATCAAACCCCACGCTAGAAAAACAGAAACCCAATAACAGAAACCCTGGAAAAACTGAAACAAACAACAAATTTACCATTTTTTTAGAGTTCTAGCCACTGTAGAAAAAACCCGTTGTCTTCGGTTTTTGTAGAATGTTAAGGGGGTGAAAAGAAAGGATAAATAAGAGAAGATATCGCAAATGAGAGTTCTGGGAACCTTTTGGATGGAGATTATGATTATTTCTTCGTTGGTATGGTTCACTCTCGTGAAGATGCTTTTCGCTTTGTAGAGACTCACAGTTCTGTTTTTTGCACTGTTAGAGACAAACTCTTTTGAAGTTTCAAGTTTCGGAGAAGTCATTAATTATTATCCTTTGACAAAATGGATTGTTGTTGTGGAGCACAGTGATGAGACCCATGATTGTTTTCATTACTTTCCCGTTTGCTTGCTAGTTGAATAGCTCACTGAGCGCACGCACTCTTTTCTGTGGGCTCTAACTGTAAGTGCCTGTTTGCCGTGGTTTTAAATTATCTTTTTAAATTGTTTTATGTTAAAAATATTTTTTTAAAATAAAATAATATTATTTTAATATAATTTTTTTTTAAAAAGCTAGATAAACTTTAAGTCTGTTTATATTGTTTTTTTCAACCGCTCTTTAACTGTCATTCTTTTTGCATGATGGAGAGTTGATTGAAATTGTGTTAGAAAGTATTTTTTATTTTAATATTTTTTCATTTTTTAAAGATTATTTCTTACTTAACATATTAGATTTAAGAATATAAAATTTATTTAAAAATACTTTTAAAATTTAATGTCAAGCACCCTGTAAATCACGCGGATCCCTCTGCCCTGTTCGGCATTTATAATTAACTTTGTAGGAATGCTTGGCGTTGCATGTGACCCTCCCCTCACATTCTGCCCCTTGACGAGTGCTTATGGATAGCACGAGTTCTTTCCAGCGTCAGGGAGTTCTTATATTTATTTATTAATTAATGTTTTAGGAATTCCTAGTGCTGTTTTCTCAATGTAAGTGCGAGATTAACGAGGTAAATTGCAAACAAAGCTACGTATCTGAGAGGCTCTTCCATGGGGGAGCTACCAGTTACGATCCATGAAAGCTTTCAGCTTTCCCAAGAACAAATAATTGCAAATGGCATGTGAGAACATACATCAACTCTTCGTTTTTGGTTCATCGAGCGGTTCATGTGACTTTCTTTCCTGTTCATGAAGCGCCAAATAAGTTTCATGCTACTGATTTTTATTTTATTTTTCTCCACTTCAGCAGCTCACACAAGTAAATATAGATATTTTCTATGATTTAACGATGAGATTATTCAATATTCAACTATCATTGCTATTGAATGGATTTAAAAGTAATATTGTCTAGTATATATTTTGTTTGGGGTTAAATTGATAAAATTAAAAGATTTGAAACTCAATTAAAAATTAGGTAATGCATTGAAAGCTAGATCGTGTTTTTTTTTTTAAATAATAAAAAGATTGAATATATAATTTATGAAATTATGAGGACTATTAGTTGTTTCTGTTAAGCTACAGGGAATAAAGTATAATTAACTCTATCAAATATAGATGTGATCCTATCAAAAAACTCTCCTTGCCATCACTGTGCCCAGCAAGGTAATTAATAGATCCCTGCAAAATGCTCTTGTTGACGGATCACTCCTAAATTACACACTGGTCATCAAAATGCTCTGACCATGGTCACCGATCAATATAGCTATCACCAACCAACCAATTAGGGCTTTGGATTGAAGCTGCCTGAAGCTGCATTTGTCACTGAAAGTCCTACCTACCCATCTCTATTGGTTCCTAACTCCAACTCATAAACAAATAGATACGTTACAAGTATGAGTAACCCACAAGTTGTTCCCTGATTTTAATTCAAAACTATCAAAAAACCTGCTGCCATCTTTGTGATTCTGCAAAAAAAACAGGTTCTAGCAGGAGCAAGATCACCTAAGCTGGTACAGGCATAAAAAGCTATAGAACTTTGCATCCTGAAAACAAGAATACATGGTATTTCTCAATCATCCACATCTTAAGTCTTAACTCAAAGTTGAAATTATATTTTAATTAAACAGGGGAAAATAAAAGAAATTAGATGATGTTTCGCCATCCACTCACCTATACCTACAACGTCTCAACAGAAAGAAGGCACGTTGCTTGAAAAAGTAAAAAGCCTCCATTTCATTCATATAAAACTATGGATGAAACAAGATGGCAAGAGAGGGTAAGGCAACCTATGAGCCATGAACAACCAACTGTACCGACGAAATCTAGTATTCCAGGCCGAATGGCCTTCAGAAGACGTTCAGGCGATGTTCTTCAAATGTGTGAGATGGCAGGTAGAGGATACAGTGGATCCAATCAACTGTCCGTACCATTACTACTGCGATAGCACTTACCCTGGGAATCATCCATCCTATGTGGATGTTCTGGTTTTTCTGTTTACAGCAGCTTTGTACCTGGCGACACTAGCCATTATGGTGGTAGACATGTCAAGACGTGATCGAACATGTCTCAGCAAATCAAAGATATACTTGCAACCCTCTGGTCCAGTTTCCCTCCCTCTAATCCTCTTAGTTCTTGCCAAGGGTTACCGCATCAATACTGTATTCCCTCTGTCCTACATTGGTCCCGCAATCCTGCAGCTGCTTCAGGTATCTGCCCTCTCTTTCGATAGCGGCGTCGGCATAGATGTCAGGTATGCAATCTTCCAGGCATCAATCATTTCTGGGATTCTACATGCGAGCCTGTACTTGGATTCCATTATCTTACCCTACTACACAGGTTTTGATGCTCTAGTTTCATCTACATTTTCCGGCGAGTGTGCATCTTGTGTTTGCCGGAAAGAGGCTTTGGTTGTGGGTGGAAGGTTGATCAGGTACAGGGGGTGGTCATTAACTACATTTTTGGTTATAGGAGCTCTGTGTCTAAGAATTTTATGCAGAGTGACTGGAGAGAATAAGAGCAAGATCATGTCAATCAAGACCTTGTTGGAAAGTTTAGGTTTGATCTCGATCACCGTGGACTGCGTTTATCTAATAAGGAATAGTCCAGAACAGTCTCTGATGCGAATCGCTGCTTTTGGAGGTGTGCTCGTGTTAATTTGCCTTCAAATGATAAAGAAGATGTCTGCTCAGATGATTCAATGGCATTCCGCACTTGTAAAGTTAGAGACAGGTAGGATTTGCACCAGACAACTAGGACTAGACAGTCCTAGGTTTTAGAAGGGGGAAACATCCGTTTGCAAGGCCAGAGGGTATCTTGAGTGATTCTATCTTGTACAGGGAGTAGAAACCAAATGTACAGAATACCAATAACTATTTGCTTTCCTCTTCTCTTTTCCTTCATTTTTCACCCGACATGTGGTGTGGCCGAATGACGAAGTCCGAATTTTATGATTGTAAGAATTCCCCAACCTTTTATTTTTTTCACCAGAATAATATAGCAGATTGTGCCTATTTCGTAAATAAAAAATGCAATCAATTGCACCGGAAAGAGAAAGTTATCACACAACCAGGCAGGTAAGCAAGAAATTTAGAGAGAGAAAATTAGTCATGGGTCAAACAAATAATCCAATAATAAATATATTCATATAATCTTAAAGTATTCCACCAGAAATATTGGGCAAAACTGATCACAATTTTCTTCTCTATTTTAAATTACACGTTACAAATCAAACTCGGGATTTCAACGTCATTTGTTCAGTTACCAACCTGAAATGCACCAAATTTTGCTTCTACCCCAAGACAAATATACGATCTGATGCAACTCACATGAAAAACCTCCTTCGGCTGGTGTCCATTTCTGGCTGAAATTCAAACAGGAAGACTTATTAACAGTTTCAAATCCAACAAAATTGGGAAATTATAAGGCCTCATCAAATCGATATACAAAACAGAAACCATTCATAAGTTACCTTGTGAACCCATTCATATTCACCACCTTTGGTATCAAAGGTTTCATGTTGGAGACTTCTCAACTTCAGTGTGAATCGAGGACCACACTCCTGCATGTTTAAGAGAAAATTATTGGTTACTGACACAGACTAATGAGATTATTGGGATTTCAGACCAAGTGATGTTTTGTTAAAATGGGGAGAATAACTTGAGAGTACACAAATGAAGCAGTTGGAATTAACAAGGTCCTAACTACAATTCCAGATGTGTTTGAAGGCTCACACCAAAATTTTAAGATCATGGTAGAAAGGATATTGACTACATAACAAGAAATTCTAACAAAAAAAATCCAATAGGGAACCATAACCTGAAGGCGTGCAATCACTTTCTGTTGAGTGTTCTTCTCACCCTTGCCATCTTTTCTGTTTTTACCCTTTGAATCACCCTGTTTACTCTCTTTGGTTTCAAAGATGTACCTGTTCACAAAGCAGTTGGAAAATTCATCAGAAAGGCATCTGTGAAAAAGAAAAAGATTACCCAAAGGTTTAGCCTTGGCAGAAATCAACGACTACCGGTGATGCCGGAAGAATATATAATCGCGTTGATTGTGAAAGGTAACAACTCTCCGACCACAGAAATTTGGTTCTTGAGGGAAAAGTGACTGTATTAGTCTGGAGGATACATATGAACAAAAGAAAATGTTGTTAAGGAAGAAAACCAGTATGTAAAAAGTCAACAAAAAAAATGACATGCAGAAGAACTGTGAGATCAGACAAACCACACTGAAAAAAAACATTGATAAATTATAGAAAACAAGAGCATGTGGTATTTTGGAGGGATGAGAGCACATATGACTACAGTGTATTTCAATTCATTCTTCAGGTCAACTGTGAGGAGAATTTACAACTTCTCTAATATGCAACTTGAAGAAAATTTCATACCTCCCAATACGATGACCCAGATGAGTTGTGAAGTTAGTCAAGACCAGCTCGGGCTCATGACTGGTGGGATTTCCGTGATTCTACAGGCAATACAATGCAGTAAAGATAAGACATTCGCCATTTCACCTCACAAAAACTACAGCTTAAAAAACTGAAATCACATGCATGACCGCTTAAAAAAATGAATCACATTATTCTAATTATTTGAATAGTTACTTCTAAAATAACATTTCTCTCTTCATCAGTCAATTTATCTTTGAGTTAGATAACCCTATTTCAATCAAACATGCCTTGTCCATTTAAAGGCCTGACAGATTAAGTTTAATTGATAAGGAATCAGGCACAGTTTGGGGATGCATTATTATTAAGGACTTTCTTTACTTTCATTAAATCAATTATCTTTAGAATAGACAGTGCCTAACATTGCATTTAAATAAAAGTTCCATATCAATATATATAACCTTGATATCCTTGTGTAGAACAAGCCGTGAGAGCTTGAAATGGGCAGTAGGTCCGTCAGGCAAGCCAATGATCAAGAGAGCATCTACACGAAAGCTGCAAACTTGGTTAAGTTTCTTGTAGACAATCACCGTCTCTCAAAGTTTCAGTTGAAAAAACGTCAGAAAACACTTATCCTATGCAATTAGGTGTATGTTCTTTATTGAAAACTAACAAGTACCACTTACCTGGTTCCCTGCGATTGGTGTGAACAACTATAAGGGAAGTAAAATCCTGCTTCTTTGCATATTCTACAATCTACAAAAAAGTCATGCACATCTTCATAAGAAAATTTTAAACTAAAATAGCTCAGATTCTTCCATTGGGAAATGAGAAAGGGGACGAGAACACATAAAAGAGCACCTTCTTCAAGTCATAAGTTCCTCTCTTGTAATAATGTGCATTTGGGATCACCTCAAGTAGTTCTGATATAAAAGCTGGTCCCCTCTGTAGAGGACAAATGACATGTAAAGGCAATTCAACAATATCAGAGGCGCAATAAGAGATTTAAATTGACACCGAGATATTATTTACTCTTCCTTTCATAGTTATTTGATGAAACAGAAACAAATTAAAAAGAGATGGAAGACTTACAGTGGAATTGAAACGGGACGTGGTGATCAATATTTTCGGAATCCGTTCGCGTTTTAAAACGGAGCTAAATTCATCAGCATCATTACCAGCGAATAGCTACAAACCAACAGAATTAGCACATAAGCTACAACAAGCATTTGCTATTTCGTCCATATAACAAGAGGAGAACGAATCTTCCCAAATATTCATCAAAACAGATTGGTATAACTTGAAAATTAGCAGAACAATAGCTATGAGGTAGTACCTCGTCGTCGGCCTTGCATACAGTCTCGTCAAACTCTCTAGTATTCTCAATGGTGCGTGGAATCTTCCTGGGAGGAGGCTGCACAATCATTACATCACACCAAATCAATTCTGATTCCGCAAAAAAACACAGAAAATCCTAATGCCATATTCGAAAGGAGACTTGACCTCCTCGCCAAGCTCGAGAGCGCGCTTCTCTTCGGCGTCTCTGGCTTTAAGCTTCTTCCGCTTCTCGACTTTCTTTTGATGCTTGAGTTTGGCGTGGACGGCAGATCTCTTCTCCTTGTTCTTTATCATTGATGGGAGTATTTCTTTCTTTTTCTCCTTCTCCATTTTCTTCATCTTCTTCTTCTCCTTTTTGTCTAATACTTCGTCATCGTCGTAATCTTCCATTGTTTCGCTTTCGCTCTTCTTTCTCTTTGTTCCCATCTTTTCTAATATATTTTCGCTTTACAGATACAACAGCTCCAATTGCAGTATGCCCCGAAAATAATGCATTGCAATGAAATCAGGGTTTTTGAGGATTTATTTTTGGGCCCTAGAGAGAATGCGGAGAGGCCGATACTGGACTCAGATCTTGGGCCTGTGTTCATGTAACAGGGAAGGATTGGTAGCTTCGTTGGGTCCACGTGAGAACAAATAGCTATTCGTGCGACCTTCGAACTTCAAAATTAATATACTTAAAACTATATTAATGGCTATCGCATGTTTTTTACGTTATTTTTTAATATAAAAAATTACAATATTTTTTTTTAAAAAAAAATTAAGACTCAATTCTTTGACTCGACCAAGCTCAACAAATTTAGTTAATTTAAAACATAATTAAGAAAAACAAAAAACAAGAGTAAATAAACCAAGCAAAAAAAATAGCAATTATCATTTGTGAATAAATATTTTTCAATATTATAAAAATATATTTTCTCAATATTCTTAAAATATCTCAATGGTCTTATTTGTTAAATAATAAGAAATTAATTGAAAATAAAACAACCTCATAGTAAGCAAAATGAAAAAACAACAATTGAAGGTCGGTTCCTAGAAAGATAAAATGTTAAAAGATAAAGGTTTTTTTTTTAAATAATGAACCTGGTTGAAGGATATTTAAAAAAAAAATCTAATTAATTAAATATTGAAGGATAAAATTAAAAAACAATCAATTAAAAAATCCAAAATAAAACAAATAGCAACCAACATAATTAGGACTAAAATTGACATAAAAGAAAATGAAATCAAATGTTAAGAGATGAATTTGAAAAAAATAATAATTATGAAAGTAATTTAAAACAAAAAAAATAATAATTAAAAGAATAATGATGATATAAAAATAAAATGAAAAAAAAAACTTTTTAATTTTGGCAAGTTTAGTTCAAATCTCAAGGGGAGGGGAGAAAAAAGATGACAAAGAAGAAAAAAGAGTTGTCGATGGCTCAATATCATTTTTTTACAAAGCATCCACCCAACATAAAGAGCACGTGGCATGGCTTCCAATGCCACTATGAATGTTAGCATTTGGCCGCTAGATAATGCCTCATGTAATGTGTGAACAATTACAAAAGAGCTAAATGAGATCGTTCAATCCCTGTTTACTACTGCTCACGCACACCCAGTTCCACTGTGGACTGGGGTGCATGATCTTCTGTTACCCAGTGTATGTAATTGTGATTGTGAGAATAGAAGAATGGTTGAGACTGCTGCGTGGAGATTACACTGCGCAGTAGGCTGCTGTTTTCAGGGACTTTAACGCTGCGTTCATTGCACTGGTAGTGTGCTGGCTTTTCCAATTTCTCGGACTGTTTCTGCACATTGAAAATGAGAAGTCTCACGCTACGTGAAATACACTGTCAAGCAAGAAAAAAAAATTAAAGCTGCGTGGTTTCCAATTTTTGACAGTGCACTGCCTTATTACATTTTGACGTTTCACGCTGGCTGATGCATGGACTGCTGTTCCTGCAATTTGAAAACCTTTAAAACCTCAAACAAAGAGTCTCACGCTGCGTGAAGTGCACTGTCAAGCAAAGGAAAAAATTAGAGCTGCGTGGATTTCAATTTTAGACAGTGCATTGCCTTATTAAATTTTGGCATTTTACGCCAGCTAATGCATGGACTGTTGTTCCTGCAATTTTAAAACCTCTGCTTCTGCAAAATAAAAATCTCAAGATAGAGGCTGACACTGCGTGAGCTGCACTGCAACACGAAGACAAATATGTAGTGCACTGCCATTTTCTAACTCGACATTTGACGCTGCAAATTCTAAAAGCGGAAAATTATTGAGCTTGCGTTATGTTTTAATTTAGGACATTGCGCTGCCATTTTACATCTACACATTTGATGCTTCAAATTTAAAACCCCAAAAAACCACAGGCATCAAAAGCTCACAAAACAGAGGCAAAGTCTGCGTCAATTGCAGCTCCAAATAAAGCAACATTTGACGCTGCGTGTGTTCCACTTCATACCGGTGCGCTGGCTTCTCATGCCTCAGGCTCTATCATTTCAAGTCGGTTGTCTGCAAATTCAAAAGCTAGAGAAGAGAGGCTCATGCTGCGTTAAGTGCACTGTCAGATGAAAGGTAAAAAACTGTCATTTGCGATTTCAGGCGGCGCACTGCCATTTTGCATTTCCACATTTGAGGCTGCAAATTCAAGGCCTTTAAAACAGAGACACGCAGCGTACCTGTGTCACTTGATGCCGGTTCGCTGGCTTTTGATAAATTGCTGATTTCAGATGCAACACGCGGCAGTGCACTGATTATTTCCAAATTTCACATAAACTTTGTGCTTATTAAAACAAGGTGCGCTTATGCACGCGACAACATGCGCTGTATTCTTAAGGAATAAAAAGTTTCGCAGCTCACACCTTTAAAACAGACTTCCACTATGCAAGTCGGCTATTTAATATATCTCATCATCAATTTAGACTTCGAGATAAAAAAACAGCTCATTATAATGTGCTTTGTCGTTAAGTCCAAGCAATGGAGACTGCCACCTGGAGATTCAAATCAGCGCATGCAATTTCAAAAAAAAAAATACGTATCCGTTAGTAAAATGGACGTCAGCTTTGGTTGACACACTTTATTCTTCAGTTTTGAGTGCATATTACCATTCCTCACATAATTGATCTTCCTTCGTGCTTCTCATTTTCTTTCTGTATCTCAAGCTTGGCTCTTCGCCGGTTTTCATCCATTTGTTTTCTTATTAACGGTCAGTTCTTTCTTTTGCTCCGTCTCATCTTTAGCTTATATGGATTGTTGGGTTTCCGTGCTTCAATTTCATTTGCTATTATTTATTGATGGATATTTGATCGGTTCTTCATTTGTCATTGCACAGTTTTGGAGTGTTCTGTGTTCCCTCTTGCTGCCTTCATCCATTGGCCGTTCCTAACTTCTCCTTCAATTGGTATGTTTTCTTCTTTTATTACGATTGTTAAATTGCCTGTCATTGTTATATTGCTTGCGATTGTTAAATGAGTTGCGATTGTGTTTGGTTTTTTCCAACCATCAAATATATTGATGCATCATAACTTACTTGAAAATTTATTGTTGCTATATTTTTGGTCGCCTGCTGTTTTGCCATCCAATTTTATTTTGTTTTAACTATCTCTGCAGGTAATTAAATATATTTTTTGTTTCTTTCTGTTAATTTTATAGCTCATTTGTTGGGCTGCTATACATTTTCAATTTGCTATTAATGCCTTTCGGTTGCTTTAGTTGTCTTTGATTTTGCCCCCAAGAACATGGTATGTCGGTTGTAAGTTCGTATTTTGAATTTCTTTCCTGATTGCTGATTTCATAACGGATTTGTTGGATTGGGAAGAAATTTCAGTTCGGTTATTTCAAAAAACATTTTCCCATGATTGTTGCTTGGGTTATATTTGCTACTTTCAGTTCTTGACTTTAGTCATCAGTTCAATTACTATTCTATTGTTGATGCTTTTGGAGTTTATTTTAACTTTCTAATTTAGATTGCTTATTTTAAAGCTTATTTGTTAGGTCAAACAATCATTTCGATGTGATTGTTTTAAATGTTTTCTGCAGTGATTTTTGCTATGGTTTAGTGTTGCTGTTTTCAATTCTTGATTTCAATTGCTACTTCAATAGCTGCTTTGTTTTTTGTGCTTTTCACGTTGCTTTGTTTGTCTTGAATTTATTTCCGCTAAAAAATGCTAATCGGAGTTTATGATATAGTTTTAGCTTTCTGTTTTGGTTTTTCATTTCATTGTTGCTTCGTTAGATTTAAGCACACTTCTTTTAACTATCTTGAATTTTTTACGCAACTATTTTTATACTTTCGGTAGAGGTTTTGTTTTTTGTTATTTCAATCAGCGATTAGATATTACGCAACTATCTTCATCCTTTCAGTAGAGGTTTTTATTTTTGTGGTTTAAGCTAGCAATTGGGAAACTACTTTGTTAGTGATGCTTTTCGATTTGCTCTTATTACCTCAAATTCTTTCTTCCAATAATTGTTGATTAAATTGGTTGCTGCTTTCATTTTTCCTCCAGTGCCAAATTAGCTTATTACTTTGTTTAGGTCATAAATAATTTCGCTTTAATTGTCTTAAGAAAAATTTGTTGTTCCATTTTCTACTGATGCTTTCGAATTTTTATGCCAATGCTCAATTTGGATGCTATTTTGCAGTTGGTGCCTTTGATGTTTATTTTCAAATTTTTATTTCAATTCCATATTTCATATTTGATTTGTTGGCTTAGCGATTGATTTCGGTATTATTATTTTAAACATTTTCTTTTGCTGCTTTTAATTTTTTATGTCAATACTCAATTCGATTGCTATTTTGCAGTTAGTGCCTTTAAAGTTCTTTTTCAAATTATTATTTGAATTCCATATTCGATACCTGATTTGTTGGCTTAGCAATCAATTTCGATATGATTATTTTAAATGTTTTTGTTATTATTACTTTGGTTTTACATTGCTATTTTCAATTTCTGATTTCATTTGCCAATTAGATCACTGTTTTGTTATTGAGTCTTTTGACATTGCTTTGATTGTGTTGGATTTGTTCCTAAAAAAAAGGCTAATTTACGTTCATCTTTCTGCTTTCAATTTCTTCTTTAATTTTCTATTTTTTTACTACTTCGTTGGCTTGAATAACAATTTTTGATTTACTTTCTTACATTTTCCACTCAGCGATTCGTTGGTTTAGATTTATGTTGATGCTTTAGGTTAAGATGTTGATATTTGTGGTTTTAATTAGCAATTCGATGCTTGCTTTATTGGTGATGCCTTTTTATTTGCTTTTATTATCTTTTGTTTTTTTTAATGCTTGATTCGGTTGTCTTGCTGCTTTTATTTGTTTTTTCCCCGCTTGCCAATCCCATTGCTAATTTTTTTTCCCTCCGGTTTTATGTTGCTTTCAGTTTGTGATTGCAAATGTCGATTCAATTGCTATTTTCCTATTGATGCCTTTAAAGTTTACTTTCAATTTTTTATTTCAAGTGTTTATTTGGTAATTGATTTGTTGGATTGAGGATTGATTTCGGTATGATTATTTTCATTGATTTCTCCAATGATTGTTGCTTTGTTTTTATGTTGCTTCTTTCAGTTTTCGATTTCAATTGCCTATTAAATCATTGTTTTGTTGTTGGTGTCTTTAACATTGCTTTAACTATTTCCTGTTAGAACAATTTTTTTCCCCTTTAATTTCTCATGCAAAAATTCGTTCATTCAGATTTTTATTGATGCTTTTGATTAATGTCCCGTGTTTCAATTAGCGTCTGGGTTGCTGCTTTGTTGTTATACCTTTCCATTTGCTTTAATTAAAAAAAATATTAGGTATTGTTTTAATTCTTTACAACTTTTTTCAATTATACGTTATTCTTATGTCAATAGTACAAACCAACTTTGTTTTGCATTGTGTTGTTGCAGTGTACCAATAAACAAAATTCATCATGGAAAATAAATTCTTATATTAAGCAATATTCTATAACACTTTTTGCATTCATTTTTTCCTTCATTGTCATGTTAAGGAATATTCTATAGCGAGAAGTCCGCTGTTGATCAATTTTTTTTTCTTATAATACTTTATTAGTCGTTGCTGTTCATCTTCTCAAATTTCCAATTGCGTTATTTGTCTTCCAAAAAAAAACACTCTTGCACTTATTAATCATCTCTTTTACTGTTGTTGTTGCTGCTTTGACAGGTTCCGGAACTTTTTTACTCATTTGGCCACCACTTCGTGTTAGAACTATCTATAATTCCTTAACTGGTATGTGCAAAATTTTATTATTTATTTATTCCACTTTGTTGTCCTTGCTTTATAATTAGTTGTTACTTTCATTACAACTCTTTCAATTCAACTTCACATTATCACCAAATACATTATTAATCTAGAATTAGTTTTGAAAACTGCTCTATCTACATTTTATTCGCTTTTAGTTACGAATGTAATTCTGACTTTAATTGTCGTTAAGACTTTTCTCCCTATGTAGTATTATGCAATTGCCATTTCTTTGTCATTATTACCCATTCAATTGCCTAATGTTGTGTTGCCATTTCTTTGTCATTATTACCTATCTATTGTCTTCTTACAAAAAGAGATGCAACAAAACATATAGTCAAATTGTTTGCCACACACAAAGAATTGCTTCTACATTTACAAATGATAAACAAATATCCTTAGTTGATCAATGCCCTTATGTTTCTGTTCCTTTATAATAAATTTAAATTTGTTCTCCATTTCATGTTAATTATTCTAGCGATTTTTATCCCTCCAGTTTCAATACATACACCAATGACTAGCCAACGACAGCGCTTGCAAGGATCATGTTTATTTACTAATGAAGAAGATTATTCATTTAACACACCACAACTAGATAATGACGCTCCTTCATGCTCATTTGGTGTGTCGGCACAATCTTCAAGGCATAACATGCATCATAATCCTTTCCCCGCCAATATTCAGCGCTTTCCATTATATCATGACGAGGTTTCTTCATCTCAGGCATCAATATCCCCTTATAGTCAGCATGATCATTCCTTCACTTCTATGACAAGCAATCAGTTTTGCCCATCAAATTCAACACCTCAATTATTTGTACAAGACCATGTTTCATCAGAGTCAATCACTTTCAATCAAGATCTTAGATCTTCTATCAATGACCAGCAAACAACTGGGCAAGCTTCATATCAAAGACAGAGAAAAAGTTTGCCTAATATTTATTCTACTTATTTTGTATTTGTCTTCAAGTCTTATTTCAATGTATTTTTTACCGCATTTCACACTAAATTTTCATGCCCAGGAATATCGCATGAATACATTGACTTTGGGAACAAAACATTCAGCTGTTGTCATTGCAAGGCACTTTTTTGGCTTAATGAGCGTCTCGCACATTCAAGCCAGCCCAATCCAAGATTCTCTCTTTGTTGTCTTGGTGGGAAAATTAAGCTTCCACGACCACCACCAACACCTCATCCTCTTAATGACTTGCTTAACAGTGTATGTGGTCAGAAATCCAAAATGTTCCGCAGAAGTATTCGTGCCTACAACTCTATGTTTGCTTTTACATCCATGGGAGCAAATGTTGATCAATCAGTTAATCGTCAGTCTGGCCCATATGTTTTTAAGATAAATGGCCATTGTCATCATCTTATGGGGTCTCTCTTACCTTCTGATCAGAATGCTCCAAAATTTGCGCAACTTTATATTTATGATGTTAAAAATGAGGTTTCAAATAGGATGTCGCAATTTGCGCATTCAACCTCTGATTCATCACTGGATGAGACTATAGTTAGTGATCTTATTGAAATGCTTGCCTCAACTAATTGTCTGGTTCACTTATTTCGTCATGCGTCACAAAAACTCTCAGAACCTAACAACCCTGGATATAAACTGCAATTGTTGTGTCAAAGAACTAATGACACCAGACAATATAATGATCCCGCTTCAGATGATATTGGTGGCTTGATTGTTGGAGATATTGGTGATTATCGGTCAGAACGAGATATAATTATTGAAAGTTGCTCAAATGCTTTGCAGAGGATCTCTAAGTTGCATCCAAAATTCATGGCCTTGCAATATCCTCTTCTATTTCCATTCGGTGAAGATGGTTATCGGACTAACATTAGCTTTGCAAATCATGACAGTCATGTTTCTGGAAAACGTCAAAGAGTCCCCATGAGAGCTTTTTATGCTTATCTTATTCAAGAGAGGGAATATGGTGAAGACACTCTTATAAAAGGTGGACGACTTTACCAACAATTTTTGGTTGATGCTTTCGCCAACATTGAGGAAGATAGGCTTGACTACATCGAATGAACCAAAATGATCTCGATTCGATCTATATCATAATATTATTGAAGTTGTGCTTAAAAGGGATGTCTCATCTACGGGAAAAATTATCCTTCCATCTTCTGTCACTGGTAGCCCACGGTACATGATTAATAATTACCAGGATGCCATGGCAATTTGTAGAGCTTATGGAAATCCTGATCTTTTCATTACATTCACATGTAACACAAGCTGGCCTGAAATCCAAAGAGAACTCAATAAAAGCAAGGCTTACAGCCCTGAAGACAAGCCTGATATAATTACACGCGTTTTCAGGGCTAAACTTCTTGATATGTTAAAGTTCATCAAATCTGGTGCCCCTTTTGGCAAAACAATTGCTGGTAATTCAATCATCATAATTTTTGCCTTCCATGCTATCATTTGTGAATAAAATACTAATTCTATTAAACAATTTTGTAGATGTTCATGCAATTGAGTTCCAAAAAAGAGGCCTTCCACACACACATATCTTGATTTGGCTTGCATCAGAATACAAATTCAAAACTTCTGGTGATATTGACTCCATTGTCTCAGCTGAGATACCAGATCGAAACATTGATCCTTTATGTCATGAAATTGTCTCTAAATTCATGATACATGGTCCATGCGGTGTTGCAAGACCAAGTGCCCAATGCATGTCAGGAGATATTTGTGCAAAATCATTTCCAAAGAAATTCAGGGACTCAACTACTTTGGGCGAGAATGGATTTGTCTATTATAAAAGGCGCGAATTCCGTGATAATTTTGTGCTTAAGAATGGAATTATGTTATTCAATGACTATGTTGTTCCATACAACAAAGAACTTTTAATGCGTTATAACGCCCATATAAACGTTGAGATATGCTGTCAGTCAATGCTCATCAAGTATTTATTCAAATACATCAACAAAGGTCCTGACAGGTGTCGTGCCGTGATACAACATGACACAAATGACGAGATACAAGCATACCTTAATTGTTGATTCATCTGTCCTTATGAGGCTGTTTGGCGTATTTTTCAATTTCCAATTCATTCAAGAAATCCTCCAGTTGAGAGGCTTCAAATTCATTTGCCTTTTCAGCAGAATATTATTTTCTCAGGCAGTGAATCCCTTCAATCTGTTCTTACAAGGCCAGGTATCAGGAAAACAATGCTTACAGAATGGTTTGAATGCAATAAACAATTTTCTGCTGCACGAGAGCTATATTACTCAGAATTTCCCAACAAATATGTTTGGGATTCTAGACAAAAAGAATGGACTGTGAGATCTAAAGGGTTAAGCCTTGGGCGTATAGCGTATGTGCATCCCGCAGCTGGAGAACTTTATTTCTTAAGACTGCTTTTAAACCACATTAAAGGATCAACTGGGTTTGAAGATTTAAGAAAAATTCACGGAATTGTTTATCCAACATTTCAGCTTACCTGCAAAGCATACGGGCTTTTAGGAGATGATAAAGAATGGTCTGAAGCTTTTTGTGAAGCAATTGCAACTGCATCGTCACTGCAGCTTAGACAACTTTTTGTTGCTATTATATTATTCTGTGAAGTTGCTGACCCTTTGGTTCTATTCAACCAGTTCTGGCACTCAATGCATGATGACATCCTTTGTAAATTGAAAACATCTTTCAGGATGCCAAACCTTATTCTAGCTGATGATCAACTCAAGAATTATGTGTTATATGAGCTTGAGCAACTTTTCAATGCTTCTGCAACAACACTTCAGGATCATCACTTGCCCATGCCTCAGGGACAACTCCTTAAAGAAATTGAAAACAAGCTTCTAAGAGAAGAACTTAATTATGATTTGGCTGAACTTAGAAGTCAACATTCCTTAAATTTTGCTTCTCTCAACCATGGGCAAAGACTTATATATGATTCAATTATTGCAGCCATTTTTGAGAATAAACAAGCTTTGGTCTTCGTACATGGTTATGGGGGAACTGGCAAGACTTTTTTATGGCACACGATTATAAATCGTCTTAGATCTGAGTCCTTGATTGTTCTTGCAGTTGCATCATCTGGTATTGCATCTCTTCTTCTTCCAAATGGTCGCACGGCCCATTCAAGATTCAAAATCCCGCTTTCTATTGATGAATCATCAACATGTGCCATTAAAAAACACACACATCTTTCCAACCTTCTTCAAAAAACCTCTCTTATAGTTTGGGATGAGGCACCAATGATTAACAGATGTTGTTTAGAAGCTCTAGATCGTTCGATGCGTGATGTTCTTTCAGAAGGTGACAACTACAACAAAGATCTCCCATTTGGTGGAAAAACCATTTTACTTGGTGGTGATTTTCGTCAAATATTGCCAGTCATTCCTGGTGGAACAAAAGAGCAAATAATCAATGCTTCTTTAACCAGCTCAAGTTTGTGGCCCAAATTTACTGTGTTGACTCTTATAGAAAATATGCGTCTCTCTACAAATGGTCTAACTTCAGAAGAAAAAACTGAAATTACTAAGTTCTCCGAATGGATTCTAGATGTTGGTGATGGTCAAATATCTGATTTGCCTTCACTCGATGAATCCGATGATTCGTTTGTCAGTATTCCCTCTGATCTTCTGCTTCATACTACATGTGAACCAATTGCAACAATTGTCTCGACAATTTATCCGAATATTTATGATGTTCAAATTGACCCTGGCTATTTCAGGGAAAGAGCTATAGTCACAACCAAGAACACAACAGTTGCTGAAATCAATGATTTTGTTCTTGACATCACACCCGGCGAAAAACGTCTATATCTTAGCATTGATTCTATATGCACATCGTCGACAGAGAGTGACAATGCAGACTCATTATATCCCATAGAATACATAAACCAGTTGGAATTCAATGGTGTCCCATCTCATAAACTTGCTCTCAAAGTTGGAACACCAGTGATGCTACTTAGAAATATCAGCCCATCTATTGGTTTATGCAATGGGACCAGGCTTATTGTCACACAGCTTTCATCAAAAATCATCCAAGCACAAATAATAACTGGATGTAACATCGGCAATAAAGTGTTCATACCAAGAATTATCTTCCCAATCAATGAAAACAGATGTCCTTTTACAGTTAAAAGACGTCAATTTCCTTTAAAACCATGTTACGCTATGACAATCAATAAAAGTCAAGGACAATCTCTAAAAACTGTAGGCGTTTTTCTAAAAGACCAAGTTTTCACACATGGTCAGCTTTATGTCGCTCTCTCAAGAGTCACTTCCAAGAAAGGTTTAAAGATTATTTCATGTGACAATGAAGGACATCCTTCTACTTATGCAAAAAATATTGTCTACAAAGACATTATAAGCGCTCTTCCTAGAGGTCTTTCTTCTTCTTTTTTCAATAAAAAAGTTGTTATTGTTTTCTCATCATTCTTTTATATATCACAACCATTATGCTTTACTTCTTCAAATGTTTTCTATTTTTTTCTTCAATCTTAAAAAAAAATCATTCTCTCATCAATATTTTACAAGTCATCAACATTAATTTTTGCTTCTGCAACTACTTCTTTTATTCGCTTTATATATTGTCATGTTCATTACCTCATTCATCATTTTTTTAGCTTTAAACAAACCTTATATATACTTAAGACATTTTATCTTTGTTCATCCATTATAGGTTAATTTATTTTTATATGATTGGAAATTCTTATTTTGTTGTTTATATCTTTTATCTCAGGCTTATGGCGCTATCAATCAACAACATAAAAAAGTACAACTTCTACAAATCCTTACGTGGAAGAGTTTGTCGTATTTGGATCCCAAAACTCAATGGTCAGAATAGCAGTTTCAATTGCCTCTTCGTTGATGCCGCTGTAAGCTTATATTTGACACCCTTTCTTATCATCTGTTTATCCCTGACTTTTGTATTTTATTATACCATACTATCATCCATTCAAATTTTTCCGTTACAATTTCATTTTTTAAGATATGTTTTTTCTTTTCATTATAAAATGTTTAAGGTACAACAACTTTTACACAGCCTTTTAGAGCCACACTGATGCTTCTGTCCAAATATGCATTATCCAAACTTATATTCAATCGTATCAATTATTTAGTTTCTGACAACATATGTTGTAATTAAGGTTCACCTACTATAGAAAAAAAAACCAAATTCAGTCTTCCATTTATTTTATTAACAACAATCAAAGGTTTTTTAAATTATTACATTCCATTTACAGTCATTACATTTCCCATTTCATTCAACAAATAAAAATTCAACAAACATGTCCTTCTACTATGTCTATTTCATTCTAAAAACCTTTATAAAAAACACAACAACGGTAACGATAGTTTCAAAAATCATCAAGTAATCCATGTCTCCTCCTTCAGGTGAAAAAATTAAACATGGAAAAACACTCCCTTAACTTTTTCAAACTACAAAAACAACTTGGCCAATCTTTTGCATAATTTGTACTGTAATTCCTTATGCACAATGTTTCCGATTTCATTAACAATAGTTTTCAATTTTCTATAACAGCGTAACGCAATTCAAGCCTCTGCTAAAGGCAAAAACATACAACCATTTGCTGCTTCTATTATTGAAGGTAATTATTATGAAGTCTGTGCATTCTACACCTTTGAAAACAGATATACAAATTCTGTTGTTGCCCACGAAGCAGTCATCGATCTTAAGTCTGATACCAAAGTTACAAGAATCGATCCACTGACACCACCCATACCACGGCATTACTTTCGCTTCATCGACTTTGCACATATGTTGACTACAGGGAGACAATCAGGCGTACTCACAGGTTTTATGACAAACTAACATTCTTTATGTGTTTTAATTGTTCTGTTGCATTTATTTTCACCATTAACCTTTTTTCCATACATTAGATGTGATTGGTCGATTAAAAGCCATTCAACCGCTAGAACAAATTATGGTTCGAGGTCAAGATATGACTGATAAAAGAGAATTCATAATTGAAAATATCAGGTTGATTCTCTTAATCTCATAGGTTTTCCAGCTTCATTAATGTCTTATTTTTAAAGACTCAACATTTTATGCAGGGGTGAGGAACTCAGGATCACTCTTTGGGGTGATGTTGCAAAAAGCTTTGATGATTCTGATCTAAGCAATCAATCAAGTCCTGTCATAATTGTATTTGCTGCCTTTCGAATCACTGAGTTCAGAGGTTTTTCTTATAAACCATTTCCCTTTAATTTCTCATGATTCAGTCATTCATTGATCTTGATACTTTTATATGTTTTTTTGACTTATTCAATTCAATATCAAATAATCCCAATATATACACTCTTCTTTTTACTCCCAGGGAAACCAAATCTCGCCAGTACTGTTGCTTCTTTATGGTATTTCAACCCAGATATCCAAGAAATTCTTCCCTACAAACATTAGTGAGCTTTCTATTTCTTTGCTTATATTTATAGAATAATACTTTTTCAAAGCTATTTATAACAAACAACTTTCTTGGTAAGCTATAAGGATATTCCCGTCGAGGTGCATCAACTCCCTTCTACAACGAACAGTCAGACCATTGATCAACAGCTAAAAGAGAATAGAAAGACAATCAAAGAAATCCTTTGTATGGATCCATACCGATACAAGGTATGCCAACAATGATTTACACTTTTCATTTCACACATTAGCCTTAGTTTGTTTTTCTGTCAACAATTCTAAAATATGTTCGTTTTTTTATTATTCAAAAAAATACAGAACGAAAGATTTACATGTAAGGCGTCAATAGCTGACTATGATCTCCATCGGGGATGGTGGTATCATAGTTGCCCAGTATGCACAAAATCAATATCTGACAAAGGCACAGGTTTTAAATGCATTGAACACAATGAAGTCACGCCGATTCCATGGTAAGCAAAATTTTTACATTACTTCTCATGTCCATAGCTACATTATACATAATTTTCACATCCTTTACATTGCATCTTATATTTAATTATCTCATCACTGATATTTTCTTAGGTTTCGAGTTGATTGTATTGTGACTGACGGCACTGATGTCGCAACTTTTCTAATGGTCGGAAAAACTGCTGAAATTTTTTTTGGCTCCTCTGCCCACAATTATGTCTATGATAAAGGGTTCATTAATTCTATTCCAACTCCTATGTTAGACAAGTTACAAAAACCCAAAATCTTTCAGCTGCGATTCGGAACTTTTCGCTCAGTTATGAATCGGTGTGATATCATCGTTGCCAATGTTTTTGATGACATTATAGAAGTTGAATCTCCACAACAGCATGTTGAGCCAGAACTTCATGATCTTAATGTTCCTTTAATGGAACAACATTCTGCGTCTTCCTCTAAAAAACCACTTCTGTTAGATCCAATAACACCAACACTTATTACACCATCTAGACCTGATGTCAGTACTCCTGCACAATCACAAACTATGAGACAGCTACTATTTGAAGATGACACACCTCTGCACAGGTAACATATTTCTTTCTCTCTTCATACCTTTTACCTTCAAATTTTAAGAATATCAGTTATATATGTCTGCTTTATCAATGCTAAATTCACAATATACTGGTCTTTTTTTAAATTCACAGCTCCACAACAAATACTGCAGCTGAACCTCCAACCATCATCCCATCACTCAATCCCAGTGTATCAACTATGTCAAAGGAGGATGACCCACCAGCAAAACGTCACTGCCCATCAAAATCACATGATGATTAGGTTCTTTCATCTTACTCTTCACTTATGCCATTTCACAAACTATATTTTATTTTTCAATGCCTTTTCATCTCACACACAAACAAATTATGCTATATACTATTTCATGCAACATCGTTTCCAACTTCTCTGCCAGACACTTCAAATACACAGACCTTGCAATCTTAGTTCTAGCATTTATTGTAAATTTTGTTCAAACAAAAAAATAACTTTCTGCGTAGACAACATAAAAAAAAGTTTGCATGCCTATTGCAAGAAGATGACAAGTATGAATTCTCAGATTCTATCACAATTCAAACACTGGTAAAGAATTACTCTCAATTCATTGCTTTCCCTCTTTATAAACAGGTTGAAAAATCAAGGACTGTTGAGGTCAAAACACGTACTTGATACTTCCTGCTTATTGTCGAATTTACATAAAATTCAAAGAGTAAACTGGGTGCATGGTGAAACACTGGTTTGCATGTACATTTGGGTTTCAAATTCTTAACGGAAGCTTATTACTCTTGACGTGTTAAAAAATGTATTAACTATTTAATGTTTTCTGAATGGCACAATATTGTATGTCGATCATAATTTCAGCTGAATATTATTCTTCCTTTGACAGGTGGAAGAGAAAGAAAAAAAAAAAGAGATGAGGTGCTAGAGGTAGATGCCATCACAATCTTAATTATGGTTCTATGATTTTCATCCCCGACGAAGTTCGTCTCTTTGAATTTTGCATGCCTCCTTACATTGTTTGAAGGTATCTATCCTCTCTTAAAAAAAATTAAACTTCTTAAAATTGTGATGGCATCGTTTTGTTATTATAACTTAATATGTTCATTTTGTTATGTTTTCAACTCTTAAACTGGTTGGCTAATCTATTTACTTTTTGGGATGTAAAATATGAACGATGTAATAGTTTAGCCAATTTAATCATATAATAGTTATATTGCATAACATCTACATCTATACACTTTTGCCAAGATTGTTCTTAAAAAAATAACCAATTAATAATTTAATTTAATACAGTTCAATTGGAATGAAAAATTATTTCTTCATATATATTTTACATGTTGCTTTATTGCTAGAAATTTTTTGTTTCCAGGCACGTGCATATCCTTCCATTTCAGTGCTGTGTAAATTAAGCAACCTTCGTTCCCAGAAATATCCACTTAACAGCCATGTAGAGAGCATTAACATATCATGAATCTATTATCATGTCACTTGAAGTATACAATAATTAAACATTTCGTGTGTGTTGAGCTCCCTTTTGTGATCATTTTACAATCTGGAATAACAATTTTTACGTAACCAGCCCACCTTGGCATCACATGATTCAACAAAAAAACAATTATGGCATCCTTTGCTTAATCACAAAGAACAGAATCATGAACCAGTTCCATAGCTTCAATTAGATTTAAATCTTCTCTCTGATAGCTACTCAAGACAGTTTCTGGTGAAAACAGTTTCTGGGTATGACAAATTTCAAACACAATCACTGGCATTCACATAACAATAAGAAACCATTCCTTTAACAGCTCACATGTTCATCCCCATGGCTTATTAGCAATTGCACATAAGATTTATGATGTTTCGTATTTTTTATGCTTTTCCCATTAACCCAGCAACATGGCCATCAAAGACCCCCGTATACCCCACACATGGCAATTACACATAACATATCTCCCAAATCAGTGTTTAAAGCAACATCTATCGACCAAAACTTTCTTTTCATACTTTTCGCAAACATCTGCCAACAACATCAAATACATTAAAGATTTTGTTAAACTTTTGCTATTTGTTATTGTTTTGCTTCTGTTTATTTTATTGCAAAGTAGAGCAAAAAAAAAACTATGTTTTCTTATGAGAAATAATAGTCCAGTTCATTCTATTTTTTTTCCTTATCAATTGATGACAGCAGGAATATATAAGGGGATAGTCGGGCAATAATTAAGAGGCGGCAGAAGTTAAAAAAATTAAATAACTGTGAGTGAATTTGTGATAAAATTTAAACGTTGATCGCAAAGGATCATTGGATTGATGATAAATAAGTGTGCAATTGTTGGCTCAGTTCTGCACTTTAACAGCAACAAAAATAAATTCATTACATTCTATAAACACTGACTCATGTTGATCCTTCACCAAACAATAAATGTGCGTATCAATTCTGCACTCATATGATGGTTCCCTTGGAAAACAAAATGAAATTAACATATTTCAAAAGTCCAAATAATCCTCTAAACCCAAACTCAAAAACCACTTTCTCTTCACCCCATATTCATTCCAACGTTCATTTCTCCTTCCAGCTTAGTCTCTAAACACCAACAATTGCCACCATAATTGGCTTTAAATAACCCCAGCCACCATACAATCAGCAAAAACAAATAAAAAAATGGACGACAAACCAGGTCTTAAAGATTTTCCACATTAAAGGATTACTTGGTCATTAAATGGTTCCCAGAAAAATAGAACAAACTCCACAATGAATCGATTTCCAAAGAAAAAAAACAAACCATTTCCACTAACAATTGACAATTCCAGTTTTCGCACTCAACAAATTAAATTTATAGACAACCAATTAAAAACACATTCACCAATCCATCAATGAAAAAAAAAGACCACACAAACAATTCATTCACTATACAAAAATAAAAATCAACAACAAAACAATACATCTAAATAATAAACAATTAAATAATATGCTGAACAATTACGTCACAACAAACCTTCACGAATTCCCCAATGACTAAAAAAAATTCATCTCTAATTGATTTCATCAATTGCGTTTTTATTCATCAACCAATTAAATAATTGTCAAAAAAATTAAGCCACACCGCACAATCAATCAATTATAATTTTACAATCTATAAATTAAATAAATCATCACATAATTAAAATGAAAACTGCGACTTCATTATTATTCAATCCATCTTCAATACATTCTAGCAGTTGCAATTTTCCTCTCTTCCGGCCAAATCAATTGTTACCGTTAAAACAAACCTAACTATCAACAAGCTCAATACAAGAAAAAATCAACTAATCTTTTGTTCATTTTATTAATTACAAATTTATGTCCACCAATTAAAGCACAACAAACAATTAATCAATTATGATTTTTCAATTACTTAAATCAATCAAATATTTACGAGATTTCGCTCATTCATAAGTTCATTGTAAGATACAATCCGCTCATCCTTAATAGAATTTATCGTTTGCAATTTTGAGAGTTATCAATTCAATTATTATTGGAGCACTTAAATTGATGACAACAATCAATTAATTCAATATAGACAATAACAAAAAAATCTATAATAAAATTTTACAGTTATAAATTTTTATCTACCAACTAAATAATTCATTGCAAACCAAATATTTATTCAGTTTGCTATATAAAAAAACCCAGCGCAACGCGCGGGCTACCCAACTCGTATAATCCTATTCCATCTAGTTTCACATGTTAACTCATTTGTCATGCTCGTCTAACTATACCATATATATTTTCAATTTTAATTTTAGTCCCTTAACTCCTAAATATTTAAAATCAATCAAGTTTTGTTCTATTTTATAAAACCGAGCATCAACTCAGCACTAAAAAATTTTCATGATATTACAAAATCCCTATATCCCAACAATAAAAATAAATTACCAAGTCAAATTTCAAATAAAATCAGCATGAAATGATCAAGCTAAATAAGAATAAGTTAAAAGGTAAAAATAATAAGAAGAAGGACATGAACTCCCCCGATCGTGCAAATCATTATGTGAAAAATAATAAAAAGGGTTTAAAATTAATTTAGGCTCTAAATTTGGTTCTTAATGTTCATATTATTTTAAATCAATAATAATTCTATTTCACCAAACCAGATAACAAAATATTTCCTCGAAACCTTGAGATAAGCATGAAAAACAAATCATCAAGACTGATTGACAAATAAGATAGAAAAATTGAGGGACGAAAACATAAAGAATCACAGGGACAAATAAAAGAAACAATGGGTCTGTTTGGCACAACTGTTGCTGTTGTGGTTGAGGTTGAGAAAAAGCAGTTTTATGAAAAGCGCTTTTAGCTGCGGTTCAAAACTGAAATTGAAGTGTTTGGTTAAAACTGTGGTTAAATTTGAGGTTTAATAAAAAACAGTTTTGAGTGTTTGGTTACCATGCTTTTCATATTGCTATCAACTTGTGAAATTACTTTAAAAAACACACACATATTTTTTAAATATTGTGGATTTAATTATCATAATAATAAAATATAATTAATAATTCAAGTAAATTAGACACTCATTTTTATTCTCCCATCAAATTACTTGCAATTCCATTACGAATTAAATTCATACGTCATTGCAAGTTTCTTATCCATAATCAATCGAAACGCAACGGGGTTGTGGAGTAAAATGAAGTTACGTTCATTTCCTATTTGACGCAGCAGAAAATCACAAGGAATACGACAAACGTCGATATTCCATAAATAAATATAGGATGAGAGGAACTCTCAGAAAAGTTCAAATTTTATTCAATAATTCAAAAGTTCAAACGCCGAGACGCGTCAACTTGATGAGTTTTGCACCATTCCAACTTCAGCGCTCGAACTGCAGAAATCCAGTTGCCTTTGAATTTTGGAAGCTCTCTCTTGAGCATAAACGTCCCTGCCACTTGTTCTACATCACTTTCATCATAGTTGATCTTTATTTACATAATTTTTTAATTTTTAAAAAATATAATTTATATATTTTTATAAAAAAAAATTGGACTGGGCCTGTCCCAAACTAAATGGGCCGGTCCAGCCAAACCAACCCAGCGACCCGACCCAGCCCAGCGCAGCCCAGCCCAACCCAACCTAATTGTTAAAAAAAAAGGCACAAAACGGTGCGTTTTGTCTTTCGTTTTGCATGAAAAGAATTTTGCCATGTTACTGTTCACGTGAATAGTAACATGGCCGACTGTGACTAGAGCATCAACGGCCGGTACCGACGGGTAGAGGAGGCCGAGGTGGTTCTCCCTGTTGTGGTGGCGTCGAAAATGACATCCTGTGGCGGCCGGATGGGGCGTTGGAAGTTGTCGAGCTGTGCTGCCATTCACCCCTGCTACTTCATCGTTGCCTTCCCGGAGCTGGAGAAGAAGGCTTGGATGGTGTCTGGCTGTTGCTGTAGCTCACGGTGGAGCTGGTGGTGCTGCTGGGCTGGGCAGGAGCTGTTGCAGGAGTTGGCGAGGAGAAAGAGAGAGAGTTGAAGGAGAGAGAGAGCACGCTGCCATGGTGAAGGAAGAGAGAGAGAGGGGTTGTTGTTGGGGGAGAGACAAGAAGCTGAAAACGGCATCTTGTGGTAACCGGTGTTGCTGTCGCCGAAGATGGGGAAGTCAATGGGTGGTTGATCTTTGCTCGAACCGTCCGTCTGTGTGTATATTATTATGCAGAGCATTATTTCGATTTGTAACGCAAATCGTGTTTTGAGAAGCATCTCAAAGATGCTTCTCAAAATGCGGCGTAGCCACTGTTTTTCGTGTGGGACCCGCCACTAAAAATGGGACTGGTGTTTGGTAACATTAGTGTTTGGCGTTGCGGTGAACCTCAATCGCAGGTCACACCGCAGCGCCAAACACCCACAATGTTTGAAGGAACTTTGTCGTTATAAGCTACTGTGAAACACTAAGATGGTGTTTGGTGTTTGGCATTGATATTAAGATTATTTTTTAAAGTATTTTTCATGTAGTAATATAATATTATTTTAAATTTTATTTTTGATATTATCAAAAAATCTAAAAACACAAAATGTTTTGAATATTTTTCTTAAAAAAAAACAAAATTGAACAGCATGAACAAACATATTCTAAATTGTTTTAAATCTAAAAACAGACCAGTTCTTATGTATCAGGATACTTCTATATATTTTAAATTTGGTGTGTAGGAGGCTATCCACAACCCCATGATCAAGGGATGAGTGGCCATCTCTTTCAATCGCAAGTGGGAATCGAGTATGATTATATATTAATTTTAACACACATGAAGTTAGGGAAAGCAAGTTAAGATTATAAGCAAGATGATCAGCAGACAATGACTGTTCTATCTATTCAAACTGGACTTCCACATGTTACTCTCGGATTTTTTTTGCTTGCATTTTCACTACAACCTTGAATAACCAGTCTCGTCCCACACCAAATAATTAACTCTGAAAGAGCATTTATTGATCATCCTGAAGGCGTTCTATGGATTACTCTTTGAATTTGTCTCTGATATTTGTGCTTCTGTGTCATGGTTTTCCTCTTCGTCGGTTAGTTGGGCCTGCTTCTCACCACAATCCACTGTTTCTTCAGTGCTTTTACCCCACAGGAGAATGTACAGACCTAGAATAACCAGGATAGATCCCAGCACACTGTTGATTACAAATGCAGAATGTTAGAAAACAGATAATCTGTAGGAAAGTGAAAGCATCATATATATATATATATATACATACATACATATATATACATACATACATACATACATATATATATATATATAATGAAAGGAATCAACCTTCCAAGATAAATTTGTTCATGCAGGATAGAGAAATCAAACATAGCGGCGAAAATCTGTATGAAAGGGGTGAAAGCAGATGTGAACAGAGGTCCCCTTTGTTTGATACACCACGACATCCCAACATAGCACAGGCCTGATCCTATGATCCCCTGTGGCAAGATGTGAAACGGTAATATTTCAGGCCTCCAGTTTGAACTGAAATTAATGAAACAACTTTTCTTGATATGTACGAAGCAAGAAATATTCATTCAAGCTGTCCTGATCCTTACAGCATTAAGGACGCCTATAATCTCCAGTTTTGATTTAAGAATCCACATGGAAAACTTCCTTTTCAAGATTGAACTTAAGACACCTGACTGGATTGCACCAAAGAAGGACATAATGGCAGTGCTGGAGTATTGACATGGATAAATTTTGCTTATCTTTGCTTGCACGAGGAACCATGCAGACCACATAAAGCAGCCTGCAAAAGAAAGTATCGAACCTGCTACCCAATTTTGTTTCTTCTTGCCTGAGATCATAGTATCACCAATGTTTAGGATGTCAGCTGTGGTGGCTTCTGAACGTGAATTGGTTAATGGGATTCCCTTATAAAGGATTAACAGGATAGATCCTCCCATGCAAATAAATGTACCTAACACCTTTGCTCTTCCTGCCTTACTGGACATGCTCACTTTTTCTACTCTGGAAGGAGTCTGAACATCATTAAACTTTGTTTTTGGTCAGAAAATGCAGTAAATTACTCATTGCTTATTGTGCTTACCTAAAAAGTAGAGCTAGTATGAACGTGTTTACAGGGACCGTGTTGATGAAGGCACATGAGAAGGTAACAGATATATACTCGAGTCCCAGAAGAAAAAGGTACTGTGTGAGGGTTAACCTGATAGACATCAAGAGTTTCTCTGTAACAGTCATGGTAATTGTAATTTTAAAACGAACAATTAGCATAACACTAAAAAACATCTAGAATATTAAATGTGTATTTTAACTAACCCAACGAAGGCACCGAAGAAGAGGTGGCAAAAGATGGAAGCTGTTAGCTTAGGTCTGCTTTTCCTGCAAGAAACCAACCACATTACAGTCCTTGTAAGAACCTGTCCGTATAAGAAGTTAACCTGTCAGTGTAAGAAGTTAAGCCCATCCTCCAGGATAAAATCAGAGCTGTTTCCAAATCAAGGGAGCAACATTGACAATAACTAGTTGACAAACGTCACAAATGAACGCGGAGAAGCTAAACAAGCACTAAAAAATAAGTGTGCAGCTGCTAAAAGATTACTAAGAAGGGGGAGACGAAGTGGCTACTACCTTTCCCAGCAGTACGCAATAGGCGCCAAGAAAATTGCAGAGCTTGACAGTCGGTAAGTGGCAATAACCATATTGTTTGTTCCGTGATCCACCATCTTTTTAAGGAGTAAGTTCACTATTGCGAAGGCAAAACTAATAACCAACATTCCGACAACTGGCTTCCATTGTCCTCCGTCAACCATATTTCCTCCGAGTGCAGTGCAGTATACAGATAGAAATTTAGGAGAAGCTGAACTAGTCAGAGAGTATTTCCTCTCCCTAACAGATACCCAGTGGATGCAATCGCAGTGTAACTGGACTGATATATATAGGCTCACCTCCTCCAAAAGGGGAATAAAAAATGACTACATAATCAAAATGATCGACATATAATTGTGCAACCGACTTTCCATTTTTTAATCAATATTCTCCGTGCAATCTTTTGCTGGACCTTTTTTTTCCTTATAGCTGGAGAACACAGAATCAAATCCAAACGCAAAGCTAATATTTAAGCATCATAAAAACATGTCCTAGTAGATTTATCACGCGTTTCAGTGATCAATTTGGCTAGTGACCATTTTTAACAAAAGGAAGGAGGGAACTTGAGCCTTTATATGCTATTGGACATATAGTAATTAAATATGCAGGAAGCAATCAGCATCTTTTGAAAATTGGAAGGCAGATATGACTCAAGCATCCCTTTCTGCAAAGCATCCAATACTTTCAAGAACAGATTGACCAATTCTTTCAGCTTCCAGCAAAGGCAAGAACAACATGTCTAATCTTAAAAAGTAAATTAGTTGCCAAAACAATGGGATGCTCTGTAACTGTAACTTGAGCAAGTTATGTTTTTTCACTTCTGTCACGCGTTTTCAGGCTTGCTGATAGGTGTTTGAAGACGTCACAATAAACACGTTAGGAGAGTTATTTTTTTATTTTCTTTCTATGGTACTACATCAATTCTGGGAATACTCTCGGTAGCGCTATGCTGTAAATGAGATTGTACATGCCCTAAGGCTAGAAGTATACAGGTTATACAATTGGAGGTGCATGAAAACGATTTCTGATAGCAGATAATTTTCTGTGAACTTGATTCTACTCTCTCCCCTTTGCTTTTTTATTTTTTTACTGATTATCTTGAAACCAAGATAATGATATATGAAAAAGGCCTAAAATAAAGAAAGGTCAGTCTCTTCCACCAGAACAAAACAGTTTCTAAATTTTATTCTGTCTATAACCTACATGTTTAAATGTTTTTCCATTCACATAGCATATGATAAGATGAAACCTTTCGAAAGTATTCTTGGCCTCGATAAAAAGCGTTTTTTCTACTCCAGGATACTGATATTTATTAATATTTTTTCATATTTTCACCAAATTCAGAAAAGAATCTGCAATAATTCTTAAAATGGTTCAAAAAATGGTTCATATACTAGTTTTCAAATCAAGCTAGCTAAATGGCTAATAATTAGAATCGGAACCAGAACCATCCCTGAAATTAAGAAATAGATAAAAGGCTAACAACATGTGTTGAGTTAGTCTCAATGGATCAAAGTTCTCTGAAACCTATTGTTCTGTACTCTTCTTTCTGTGGTCTCTGCATGCACAGACTTCATAAACGTCCTTTGGAAAGAGGCCAACATGAAGCATTGACTGGCAAAATACATTCGAAACCTCTGATTCTGACTGGTGCAGATGGAGGCCAATCTGAGGCGTGGACTGGCAACATACATTCAAAATTTCTGATTCTGAATGGTGAAGCCAGTAGGTAACGTGATAAGCATTGAGCAGGTATTAAATCGTAAAGATATTGTTCTGTCCCTTTTATTTCCTGTGCACCAGGAGGCATGACTTCCCTCTATCTGCCACTGATCTTTGTGGTCATTTAATCAGGGGATCATAATGACAGGATTGACATTTTTATGCGCTTCATTTTGGTAGATAAGAGCTTGCATATGTTGATTCCAGAGAGAGAATGAGTTGGAAGTTTATTGATTACGACTTATTACGGTTGTCCACGAAATATACTTTCAGAGGTGGGTGCTAAGAGTTTCAGAAGTGGATGCGAAGACAATATACTTTCAGAGGTGGGTGCTAAGAGTTTCAGAAGTGGATGCGAAGACTCTTCGCACCATGAAAACATTGGTATTGTAGGAATATCAAATTTCGGTCAGCCTTTTTTTAAAAACTTCCAGGCAACCTCTGTAAGTTTGTAAGATTAAATCTTTGGGATATTAAGTGGCTACTGCGAAACAAGACAATCTGCGGCACGAGACGGCTGTCGCACAGGCTAATAGCGCCCCTTCCTCCAGTCACTTGTGCAGCTCTAGTCTCCTTGCGAAGTTACAGAATGACGAGCATATTCAACAAAAAAAGAGTTAAAAAAGATTAAAAGGCAAAACCAGGTGAGTTCTATTGACAATCCACTGATAAACCAGGGATGGTGATCATCCTGATAAACAATGGCTTTTCATCATATTGAGATGCATTGAATTAGCATTCGGTATGACAAGATTCGGTTAGTTTAACAAAGCAATGAAATTCATATCTGCTTACAAGAAGTATCAAAGTCTAGTTACCAAGCTCTGATCAACCAAAAAAAAAAACGGGAAACAAAAAATAAGGAGAAAACCTAAATGCTCATACGTGTTAGGAGAAGCAACTATCGATTGTGCTAGCTTATAGATTTTAGCGAGCTTGCTTCTGTATCTGATCTCTACATCTAATGTAAGGAAAATACAAAATTCGTCCAGCTGATATTAGAATCTCCTAGGAAGGATTCTCATATACTAACATCAGATTGCCTCTTTCTAAACACCAAAAGGGACCATCCAAATGATTAGCTGTTAATCATTCAAAGTAAAAACTAAGTTGAAGAAAACACAGGTTTCTATCCCTCTAATACAATGCTCATATGCATCGAGATGATCGAGTTACTTAGAACCATTACAATATAATTAAAAAAGAATGATACTATTACGGCATCAACTGAATGAATATTTTTACAATCATGGGAAATCTCGCCAAGTCCCGGCCATCTGAACCTCGGCACAACATAAATAATAAATGATAGAATCAAACCCAAAATCGCAAACTTGTAAAATTAAAAAAACCCAAACAAGAGAGAAAACCCAATCAAGATAAGCCAGACAATATGAATCAACAGAAGTGCTTGACCGGGAAGAGAAGCGCTGCCACCACTTCCAACCTCGCAAGCCCCTAATTTAGCAACACGAGTGCCGCTGCACATAGCGTCAGCGCACCCACACCAATAAGTAACACCATCAACACCACACACAGGATCCGCACGGAAACAATTGATGGGGCATGAATCGGTTGCTTTTAACCCTGCGCATACTTCACCTTTTCCATCCTTGCTCGTGACTTCTTGAATTAATATTGCAGCGTCAGGCTCCGATCGCGCGATCGGGAAGCAGAGGCCGAATAAGAAAATGGCGATGCATAAGGCGGAAATTATTGAAAGTTTCGACATGGATTAATTTGTATAGGATTTAGGGATCAGTGGGTATAACCCTAACCCTAAAATATGGGAAAGTATGGAGATGGGGGCAAGGTGTAATGGTTCTTGTTATAGACTACTAAATTTTTAAAGCAGAGAAATTCGTGGACGAGAGGGAATTGGTCGATGCGATGCCTAGAGGAATGGAAAAGGAACAAAACAAAGGAAACGGTCTCAAGAGTCTTGCCGCTATCCTGACCAGTTGGGGGCTTGGGTAGGGTACGGTAGGTGACCGGCATCAATCAGCGAGGAACTATTAACGGTTGCCAATTGATAAATCCGACCGTACGTGACTGTTTAGAGGTTAATTAAAGTTGTTTTTTTAAATATATTTTTTAAAAGATATATATTAAAATAATTTATTTTTTATTTTTTAAAATTATTTTTTATATGAATATATTAAAATAATATAAAAATATCCCAAAAAATAATTTAAAATAAAAAAATTCATTTTGTTTTAAAAAAAAAAATGTTTTTCAACTTGTTTTCCACTCACGGATTTTTTTATATAAATAAAACACAAAAGAAATTGTCCATTGCTATAATATTATTTTAAAAAATAGATTAAGATAACAATTTTTTGTTTTCTAAAATCTATTTTTGATATTAATATATTATTTAAAAAAAACAGTAATAAAATTAATTAAAAAATAAAAATATTTTTGTGAGACTATGAACTTGTAGGCTTACGAGTATGAGCTTGAGTTTAGTTAACAAAATTTACTTTTTCCTATTAATTTCATGTTTGATTAATAATTTATTTTCAATTTTGAAATATCATAGCTTATGTAATTATTACATTAATTATATAATGAAAATGAATGAAATTTATAAAAAAAATCATGACCCATGAATATTCATGAATTATAAAGAGCTTTTATGATATTTAATGAATATTCATGAATTATAAAGAATTCATTAATTATGAATATTTATCGTAATTAGTAAACATTCATAAATTATGAGTTTTAATGTTTTGGTTTTCCAGTCACGCATGGAAATAAACTAAGAAATTCTTTAGTGATTACTGCATGATTATATATACATATTATGATTATTATTAAACAAATAAGCTCATTTGTGTAATTATCTTTTTATATGTGAAATTTTGAACAATATTATTGAGAATTAAAATTATTATATTGGATCTCGCATTGCATTAGAACAAGTCAATCGAATAATTTTCTTCATTTATCTAGTTACAGATAGTAAGATTTATCACATAATAATAATATATATATATATATATATATTAAAATATCTTAATTTAAGAGATTAAATTGATGCTGAAAAATACTACACTGCAATATTTCTCAATCTCTCAAATAAAAGTTCTTAAAAAAAGAAAGTAAAGTTGGTATTTATTTAATTTTAATGACAAAAAGTGAAATAATATCATTCGAAGTCATGATTTTTTGAGTCACCAAAATTTTAATAGCACTATCTGCAGCTAAGAATCTATATCATCCCATAAAATTCATAATTGTTTTGTATTTCTCCTCCTTATCAAGACTTCTAATATTGAGTGAGATATTATAATACACACACTAGTCATTGCCTTTGCGCCCCGTCGTGAGCGGTATTATATTTTTTTCAATGTAAAAAAAAATAATTACATGAGATTTTTTTATTATAATATAAATTTAGACAAAATAATAAATCTATGCAGAATTTCTGTTAAGTGCAAATTTTCTATACAATATATGAATTTTAAATTGATATAAATTTATCTATTTAATAGGTTTAACCGAAATAATCATTAAAATTATTATCAATATTATTGCCCAAACAATTAAAATAACTAAATTGCCCTGATAAATAACATAAAAAAGCAAAACTCTTTTATAAAAAAGCAATAAAATCATCTAATCTGAAGAACAAATAAAAATAATAGAAAACACAAAAAATTAAAGAAAAAAAGAGAGCAATATTAATTTTAAAATGATCACCAAGATAAATTAAAATTTTAAGACTGAACCAAATAAAAATAAATCCCTAATAAAAATTAAAACAAAAAACAAAAGGCATAGATATATAAATACAAATAAAAAATAAATATTATCTAAGAATGACATAAAAAAACAAAGAAATTAATAGCAAAAAAAAAATTCAAAGAATAAAGACTGAAATGAAAAATAAAATATATAATTAATTCAAATTGAATGACAAAATTAAAACAAATAAAAACATTGGGATCGAAACAAATAAATATATTTTTTAAAAAATACAGTATAATTTTGTTAAAAAAATTAAAAGAATAAGTATTGAAATGAAAAATAGCATACATAACTAATTTCAAATGGAGGATACAATCAAAATAAATTAAAATAAACTATATAATTAATTCTCATTGAAGGGTAAAATTGAAATAAATAAAACTTTGGGACCAAAATAAATAAAGACATTTAAAATTTTTTGTCTTGTAATGTGTTTTTATAAAATTAAAAGAATAAGGACCAAAATACAAGATAGAATATATGATAAATTTCAATTGAAGAACCCAATTAGAAGTAATCAAAACCTGCATACTGAAATAATTAAAATAATCATAAGAATAAGGATTAAATTGAAACATAACATATATAATCAATTTAAATTCAAGGGAAAAATTGCAACAAAACAAAAACTATATTGAAAAAAATAGTAATAAAAACAAAATTCGAAGCATAGGGACCAAAATAAAGCTTTTGCAAACCCTAAAGACAAAAACGTATTTCTTTGCGGCAAGAGAGAGAAAATGAAGAAAAAAATTAAACTTGTTCACCTGAGTTTCACCAGCCACTGTAATTAGACACGCACCGCACTTGGATGAAAATGACATGTCGGCGTATCATGTGAAACAACGAAAGACTATTTTTGGGCACTGGAATGGTGTGCTCGCGCCACCTGATTAGCGCATGCTCGTGAAATACTATAGATGTGTCCGCATGACACACCTGTAGTGTCTCCAAAAAATAATGCACAAATATCTATACACCCCCTGATTCCCTTTTATAACTATGAAAAAAGCACCGTGACAAATACATGAATACCCCCAGATCCGACTTCTATTTTTGGTCGTTTTCGGGGGCTAATGTCGTAGTTTCACCGTAATCAGATATGCATCACACCAAGATAAAGAAGACATGTCGGCATACCATGTGAAACGACAAAAGACTATTTTCGGGCACCGAAATGGTGTGCACGCGGCGCTTGACCGATGCCTACTCGCGAAATACTGCAGATGTGTCCATACGATGCAACCACAGTGTCTCTAAAAAATAATGCACAATTACCTATACACCCCTATCTTCCTTCTATAACTATGAAAAAACCAAGGTGACAAATACAGAAATATTCCCAGATTTGGCTTCTATTTTTTGTCATTTTTGAGGGCAAATGTCATAGTTTCACTTTGCAAGGAAATCAATAAATACCATCTATGTCCCTTGGAAGATTCTAAACTACACCCAATCAAGTTTGCCTTCTTTCATCGTTTTCGAGGCTATTTGCGTAGTTTTACTATACAATAAATCCGGGAATATCATCTGTCTCTTAAAAAATTCAAAAATACTCTCAGTCTTGAGAGTTAAAAAATTTCAATTTTAAGAGCAAAATAATCATTTCATTGTAGCAATCAATAGTAATATACATATATGTGAACAATGGGAAAATACACCGTAAAAGATGTACTGCTTTTATATTTTAGTTAATATAAAAGTCTACATCACGTAAAAATGACATTATTTATTCGTCCATTCGGCCTTGGATTATTACACGATTACAAACGCTGTTAACGGCAGCAACACCCCGGCTTCCACCTGAATCCTTTACAGAAACCAGGGGAGAGCCTTAAAATAGAAAATGAATGAAAACACAACAGCTGTGAACTGAAATGAAAGGTGCCGGAAGAGGCCCATGGACCGAGAGAAGGGAATATGTGGGCACTTAACAAGCCCCTAACTTAACAACACGAACACGGGCACAGGCAGCCTCCGGACAGCCACACCAGTAGGTGACCCCATTAGCGCCACAGACAGGGTCCGGGCGGAGGCAGTTGATTGTACCGGTGCATGACCCTGGAGAGGCGAATCCTTGACACAGATTGGCCCGGCTACGCCGCGCTTGCACCATTGTTAAGCACAGGCCCAAAACCAGGACCATAACGAGGCATAACTGGGTTGTTTTCATGGATGTGACCATGTTAGTAGCTTGGTTTCTTGCTGAAGTGCTACTGGCGGAGGAGGACGTGCGTGGTGGGTGACTGGGGAGGAGGAGGTTTAAATAAGCGAGAGTCCTAAAATTCCGATAGCATTATTTTTATGTATTATGGATAGTCGAGGATAAGGAAGGAACCCTCGAAGGAGCGGGTGTGGCGGTGGAAGCAGTAAAAATCTAGCAGACCTGGATTCAAGTTCCTCTGAAATCTATGTGCAATTTTAAAGTTTTTTTATTTAAAAATATATTCAAATAATATTTTATTATTGTTAAAAAATTATTTCTGATATTACTATATTCAAAGGATATAAAAACAATTTTTTTAATTTATAATCAATATTTTTTTATAAAACACAAAAACAATTATACTCTACAAGTATAATAAAGTACTCCGTATGCACATCATCAAATCAAATCGAGTAAGGCTGGATTACATTTATTTAGTGTTTTGAAATGGAATAAATAGATATAAAAATAAAAATTAATTTAATTGAAAAAAATATAAACACCCTCAGTAAACTTCTTCTTAAAATACATTTTTTTATTTAACTACATTTGACTGCCTCCACGTGTGTGGATCTGAGGAGCGAAGGTGTAATTAATTGTCATTGAAAAAATAAAAGAGTCAAATGATGAAAAGAGAGAGTCGCATTTATTGAACGGCAACACTCTCCGCTAATCAACGGCTCGGCCTGACGCAAGTCGTTGTCGGCATGATCTTATTGATTTATTTGCATGCATCAAATAATACCAGTATCGCGGTGCTTCGTTGGATTTTTTTTTTAATTTAATTTTAATACATATAATTTTTTATTTTGTATTTTAGTTTTTAGTTTTTTAGTTTAGTTTCGATCCCTTGATATTTTTGTTCTTCTAAAATAGCTTTAAATTTTTTATTTGAATCTATACACCTTTGCTCTTAGTTTAGATTTTTTAATTTTTATTGCTATTTATATTTGTATTAAATGCAACTTGCATTAAAAAGTATAGTAAATTTAGCTTTGGTGGTGTAAAATGAGAGTGAAATTTTTTTAAGCATGTATAGTTAAACGTGAAATATTTAAAATACCACTACAAGTAACTCTTCCGTTTTGCCTTATTTGAGGTTATAAAAGTTATTTTACTATGCACTAAAAAAAATAAAATTACCGAAATACCCCCATTGACAATTCTTGGTTATTTTACGTATTTGATGGTACTATGATTATTGTGCTATGCATGGAAATAAAAAAAAATATAAATACCTCTGATATCATGATAGTGTTTTAAACATATTATACATAATAAGATGAATATATAAAAAAATAATATATATTTTTTGAAGTTATACGATGCCGCATGTGCCACCTGAAATGTATATGAGCTCTAAAATTATCGTTAAGCCCACAACACCGTGACATGAAATATAATTAAAAATTAGTGAATTATCAACACACCCCTATAACCAACTCTTGAATTTTATCTTATAGGAGATATATACGTGCTATACAACTCGTGATGCACATCAACTGACTTGGACACCTTAATTATAAAAAAAAAGGGTTTGAGGATTAGTCATGGTGCACTTAATCTAACCTAGAAACCCCAATTATAAAAAAATATATATAAGTTAAAAAACCAAATAAAAAAAAAGTTTAAGTTGGCCCTAAGATATTGGTTATAAAAAAAATACTTATAAAAAAATATATAAGTGAGGGAAAAAAAAGTATAAGAAAAAAATTATAAATTAGTATGGGGATTAGTCGTGGTGCGTCCATGCTGCCCTAGACACCCCAATTATTAAAAAATAAATTTGGTTCGGGGAGTGGTGGTGGTGCGCTTAAACTGGCTCGGAGATCCTGGTTAAAAAAAATACACAAGTTAAAAAAAAACTTAAGTTGAGCGAGAGACCATGGTTGTAAAAAAAATATATAAGTGGAGGAAAACAAAAAAGAAATATAAGTGTGAAAGCACCATAGCAATGCATATTGTGTTTTTAAAAAATCCGGCCCAGGAATTTGTCATGGTGTGCTTAAACTAACCCAAAAACCTCGATTATACCACCGAAAAAGCACTTTAGCAAAAAAAGTAGGTCCGGGGATTAGTCGTGGTACGCATAAGCTGGTTTGGATACTCTGATTATATAAAAAAAAAATTGGATATGTGGATTAATTATGGTGCATTTAAGCTAGGTCGGATACCTTAGTCATAAAAAAATATATATAAGTCCAAAAGAAAATAAATTAAAAACATATAACCAACAAAAAAAAAATGTTTCATGAAAAGAAAATGAAAAAAATATAATAATAAAAAAAACAATCAGGAAAAAAAAAGCTATAAAAATATTTGGATCTAAGGATTAATCGTGGTATATATATATAAGTTGAAAAAAAAATCAGCAAAAAAAATATTTCATAGAAAAAAATAATTAGAAAAAACGATGCAATAAAAAAACAAAATAAAAGGCAAGAAAAAAAAGCAAGAAAGAAATGAAAAAAAAGGGAAAAAATACTTAGAAAATAAAACATAATTAGAAAAAAAAAAGGAAAGCATTGTGGCAATTCAGTGAAATGTGTGGGGAGCTACAATGCTTTCTCCACACCTTTTAGTATTTCTTATAATTATAATGTATACCCAGATGATCCACCACACATGTCGCCGCGCAGCGTCCCCCCTATGAGGGGGAGATCTTTTTGGTGTCTTGCGTTGGAGTTGTTGAAGAGTCATCACCTGGCGTTAAGGGTCGCTGGGAACACCCGGTTGCACTGGTCTAATCAAATATTCAAAGGTAGAGGACTGGTTGGGTAAAGGAAATGTATTAGCACCCTTAGTACTCTTTACCTGAGGTAAGCTGCATTGTCTATCTTGATGTGATTTTATATGCTTCGACGAGTCATATTTATTTGTGTAAAAAATATTCTGATTTGGAAAGAAAATCGGTTACCGCTCAAAATAATCCTATGAATTTTATTGATTATTTCTAGATATGCAAATGCTAGCCTACTTGTAGCTTCTTCATTTACCATATGAAATTAATCATTAAATCCTCATGAATTAATTTCGCGATTGATCAATTCATAAAAAATCGACCACCACTCAGAATAATCCTGATAATTTTGGTGGTTATTCCCGAATATATAAATGTTAACCTACGTGTAAATCTGGAATTTACTACCTAAAATTAATCATTAATTTCACGATGTATTTTAATATTAGCTAAATTTTCAAGATTTAATAAACTTATTATTAAATTTAAGAGAAATTTCCAGAAAATGCTTTGGCCGTTAACAAATAAAACACAATTTTTTTATTTCATTTTATAATTATTTTTTCCTTAACAAAACATAAATAAAACACAAACACAACACAACTCACACACACACACATTCTTTTTTTCTTTCTTTTTCATTATATTTTACAAATAAAATACAACTCACACACACATCATCTTTTTTCATTTTTTCTCATTACATTTCACAAATAATAATTAAAATATAATAAATTCAAATAAAACACATAAACATAAAAAAAATACAAAAAGGACTTTAAGAACAGTGGCAGCAGTGCAGAGGAGGCTGGTGGCGCGTTTGTCCATGTGCCACCGTCACTAGAGGCGCGTGGTTCTATGCGTTGCCGTAGGTGAACAATAGGCAGGGGGTGGCTGGATCTGCCTCTTCTCTTCCTCTCTTGCCAGTAATGGAGCTCATGGGGGTCTGCAAACACTGAAAACACAAACAAACACACAAAGGCAGCTTGGTTCTCCTCCTCTGGATTTCAGATCTGTTCTTACTCTTCTCAGCCTGTTCTTCGATTCTCCTCTTCTTCTTCTCGCCAGCAAGGGTGTTCCATAATGACCTGCAAATACTAACAAAATAACACAGCAAACACGCAAATACCAGTTGGGTTGGTCTTTTCTTCTTCTCGACTTTGTTTAAATGGCAAAAGGGTTGCCCACGGTGGGGGTTGCTGTCATGTGGCGAGGCTACTATGGTGATTGATTGGGGTGCGTTGGGTGGCTGCTGGCTTGGATCGGATAAGGAGGTTGAGGAGAGGAGAGATCAGTTGTGGGTTGGTCTGTGAAGGAGAGGTTGTCATGGGGGAAATGAAGAGAAGATAGTGTGGTCGGGGCTGGTGTAGACAAGGAGAAAAGAGAATGAGGGGAAGATGAAAGTGGGGCTCCGAATTGGCAAGGCTGAGAGAAGAAAGTGAAGAAAGAGAGGGAGATCGTGGGTTGTGATGGGTGCTGTCGTGGCTGAAAAAAAAAGATGAAATGGTGGCTGGAACAAAAAAGGAAAGGAGGCTAGATGGTGGTCTGTTGGCCGAAAGGGAATGAGAAAAGGAAAGTAAAAGGAAAGAGTGATGGGGAAAGGGCTGACTGTGGCTATGGATTCAGTGGAGATGGGGGATTGTCGGTGGGGAGAAGGAAGGAAGAAATATGGAGGGGGGCTGCAACAGCACAAAAGAGCTGGCGGCTGCAGCCCCCCAACCGGGAGAGAAAAAGATGGGTTTAGGGTTTTTTTTTCAATGTATTTTGTTTCTTTCTCTTTCTTGTGGCTTAACAACTCTATTTATATAATTTTTCATAGGTAAAATTCAAAATCAGCCCTCAGCTTGCGCGTCTTTTTCAATTTGGTCTTTAATTTCTAATTTGTGCGATTTGACCCTACATTGACTGTTAAATTCTTAATTTGTTCAATTTTGCCCCTGTAACAAGATACTTTTGGAATTTTTTTTTTTCGAAACATAAAAATAATAGGTCCAAAATTGGGTAACAACAACACATATTAGTAATTAATTTTGTATATATCTAAATAAATCAGCTATAGTTAAATTCAACGAGACATGGTAATAAATGATGAGTTATGAATCTCATAATGATTAATTAAAAAAATGCGAAATCAGTTTCTATAATCTACCAATTGCTCCTGATTATGGAATTTTTTAAAATAATATAATTTAAATAAATAAAGATAAATAAAAAATTAAATTTAAATAACTATGGTTTTTCTATTTAAATAACCACTAAAGTTTTTAGATTTATTTTATAAATTAAAAGTTGATAATAGTAAAAAATAATTCTTTCAATCTTTTTACTTTTTAAAATACACTATAATAAATATATAGGGGCGTGTGAAAAGCTTTTAACTTAATTTTTGTATATTTTAAAATACTCTTTCTCGTCTTATATTTCGATTTTTTTTTTTAATTTTTGATTTTTCTCTTAAATTTAAAGTTAAGTTCATCTTGTTTACAGATATTTGAATTTTATATTTTTCTTGTTTATACATCTTGTTTAGAAGAGCATCTAAATTAAAGGTACCGGAAGAGGCCCATGGACCGAGAGAAGGGAATATGTGGGCACTTAACAAGTCCCTAACTTAACAATACGAACACGGGCACAGGCAGCTCCGCACAACCACACCAGTAGTTGACCCCATTGGCGCCACAGACAGGGTCCGGGCGAAAGCACTTGATTGTGCCGGTGCATGACCCTGGAGAGGCGAATCTTGGACACAGATTAGCACTCCTACCTTGCGCTAGCACCATAGTTAAGCAAAGGCCCAAAACCAGGACCATAACGATACATAACCGGGTTACTTTTATGGATGTGGCCATGTTAGTAGCTTGGTTTCTTGCTGAAGTACTACTGGCGGAGGAGGACGTGCGTGGTGGGTAACTGGGAGAGGAGGAGGGAGGAGGTTTAAATAAGAGAGTCCTAAAATTCCGATAGCAATATTTTTATGGATAGTCAAAGGATAAGGTGTAATTAATTGTCAATGAAAAAAAAAACTCAAACGATGAAAAAAGAGAGCCGTATTTATTGAACGGCACCACTCTCAACGGCGCGGTCTAACGTCAGTAGCTGGCGGCATGATCTTTTTGATTTATTTCCAAGCATCAAATAATAGCAGTGATGTATACCCAGATCCACCACACATATGAGTAATTAATTTTGTATTGTTTAAATAAATCATGCTATAATTAAACTCAACGAGACACGGTAATAAATGATGAGCTATGAATCTCATAATAAATAATTAAAAAAAATACGAAATCAGTTTCTATGAAGGTGACGTGTAATTTAATTGGATGTGTATACCATCGTGCTTTTTTCTTTTCTTTTTATCTCTTTGTCAAAGATATCGATTCGTTAATGATTTTCAAAGCTACGAACTTTTAGTCTCCACTCCAATAAATTTCGGTGATCTAATTGTTTTGGTTAATTTATGGATGTTTTTAAAATAATATAATTTAAATAAATTACGATAAATAAAAAATTAAACTTAATTAACTATTGTTTTTTCTATTCATAGACCCACTAACTTTTATGGATTTAGTTTATAAATTAAAAGTTGATACTAATAAAAATTAATTTTTTCAATCTTTTTACCTTTTAAAATTCACTATATTAAATATATAGGGGTGAGAGAAAAGCTTTTAACTTGATTTTTTGTATATTTTCACATACTCTTTCTCGTCTTATATTTTAATTTTTTCTTTAATTTTTAATTTTGATTTTCCTCTCAAATCTAGAGTTAAGTTCATCTTGTTGAGAAATATTTGAATTTTATATTTTTCTTGCTCACATATCTTGTGTAAAAGTGCATCTAAATTAAAGGTGATGGTGGTGGTGTTAGAATCTTTAGAGACATATTGCAAATTATCTAAACAAATAATTTATCATTCACAACAAGAAAAACTCCATTACTTTAAATATGTCAACAAATAAATATATATTTTTAATTTAAACATATATGTTTTTAATTACTTTTATGCATGTTATAACTTTGAATTGTTATTAGTTGCAATTTTGATTATATACGTATTATGCATGCTAAAATTCCTTTTTATTATATTTATATTGAAAACATGTTTGTCTTGAGTTATATTTTTGCATGTTTATATTTTTAACAAATATAAACTCTAGGTTTTTGTTGAATATCTTTTGTATAACATGCTTTTATAATGGTAAACTAAATATGCTCGCTCACTAATCTAATATATTTACAAAATTTAATTTAAAATATTTTTTACATTTCTAATTAAGCCTAGGATCTACTTTAAAAAGATTAATTTCCTTAAATTTTTATCGGTGTAAACAACTTGTTAAATTGTGATAAGCAATTGAATTAGATAGATGTCATTGATATGGATGGACCTTTTACATTTTGACAAGGAAATTCCGTTGTGAACTCTCTCTCTCTCTCTCTTGGTTTCACATTTTGGAGGTGTTTGGGAGTATGATTGTGGTTGTTTTTTAAAGTATTTTTTATTTAGAAATACATCAAAATAATTTTTTTTTATTTTTTAAAAATTATTTTTAACATAAGCACATCAAAATGATCTAGAAACACCAAAAAATTTTCATTTAAAATGAAAAAAAAAATCAAATTTTAGCCAAATGCCGGTACAACCACAATGCCAAACAGGGGCTTTAACTTGGTAGATGCCCGCGCGTTGTTCTGGACCGATGATGTATATAAAAATAATCTAAAAATATTAATTTTTTAATTTAAAATAAAAAATAAAATAAACACGATTTTGAAAGGAAATGAAAATCAGTTCCTTTAATTAGTATAAATCGATGACCTGCATGCCTGTATAATAACATGGATCCATTGCACTACCAGCAGCCAATCCCCACGTTAAAAATGTTAAAAGCTTTCATCGACAAAATATATCCCATCTTTGTTCATCAATACTGTGCAAATTATTGCCAAACTAACAGAATATTAAGACAACCGATCAAAAACAGCTTGAAATGATATCAAGTATTCTGATTCACATTATTACAGAGTCTTAGAAGACAACTGAGAAGGACGACGGGGCGGAGTGATTTCAAGTATTCTGATTCACATTATTACAGAGTCTTAGAAGACAGCTGAGACGGACGACGGGGCGGACATAAATACTTCATGGACACGAGTGCGTAACAGGCCTAGCATTTCCCTTTCTTGACAACATCAACACCATTGCAGAAAGCGTCTTTGCAACCGCAAGGGTAGGTGACGCCGTCAGTCCCACAAACATAGTCAGGAACGCCGCATCTAACTGCGCATCGAGGTGCTTCTGGATCGAATCCTTCACACACGCCATAGCTCTGAGATTTAACCGTTGACAAGCAAAGACCGAAAACGAGGACCATGATCAAACATAAGGGTGCTAAGATCTTGGAGGTGGCCATTGGGCTGATATGCAGGAGAGAAAGATGTATATAATAAGCTGCTGGTTTTGTTAAAGGTAAAGAGAAGAATCGGATGTGCGGTGTTTGCTGATAGGAAGATGGACGAATATATAGATACAGGGGGAGCTGTGTTGGGAAACAGATGAAGCACAAAGCTAACACGCAAGTACTGGAACGCACGGTCAAAGAAGGGCCAATAAATTATATAATGTGGTTTTCTTGACGAACTGAAGTTCAACAGTTGAGGTTGAAAATTCGATTGAGGTAGAAGAGAAGAAGATGATAACAAAAGCTTAACAGCGTTCTCACTATGGAAGAGTTGCCCTTATTCATCATTCCCAGCAATAAAAATATTAATTTAGTGTTTTATTTAAATGAAATGGATCTTTAATATAATATTAAAGATTTGTTGATTCATTGATTACAAATTTAAATCTCACTATTCCAATTTTATTTGATAAAAATATAACACAAAATAGTACGAGTTTATATGTAAGTTTTAAGCCTAAAATACTTTCACCTGAAAGAATATATTATAAAATAATATAAATAATATAATGAAATCTCACATTATAATTTGAGATTTTAGATAAGATGATTACTTGATACATTTTACTATTTTACTATGATATTAGTCTATGAGTCAGTCTGAAACGATCTTCATCTTCACAAATACTCACCTATTAGGACAAAAGTAGGGAAAACATAACCTGGGATGAAGACATTAATCAAGTTCAAAGAATGCTTGAACTTATTTATAGTAATAGGTTTTATCAATTTATATACTTGCATTCCCGTAAAAAAGATAAAAAAACACACACACACAAGTTTAGTGTGGTTTGAGAATGTGTCTTCATTTATAATATGAATTAACCGGTGAATTATTTAATCTACGTGTTATATTTTTAATTTTAAAAAATGGATCTCTATATTTTCATAATTGTTTATAATTTATTCTTTTTTCCATAATTATTTGAATTATTCTTTTCTTAAAATACTCTTCATTTCTAATCCCTTTTTATCAAAAAATAAAATAAAAAATACATCAACAAAATATATCCCATCTTTATTCATCCATATCGCACTAATTAACACAAGTGAGTTTTATTTGGTTGAATAAAAGCATGGCACGAATAATGCCAAACTAACAACAGCAGTGAACGAATCCAAACAGCTTGGAATGATTTCAACTCTAGTACCAATAAACCTTATTACTCAATTTTAGAAGACAACTGACACGGACGATGGGAGGACCTTAATATTTCGTGGACACAAGTGCTGTCTAGGCCTAGCACTCCCCTTTCTTGACAACATCAACGCCATGGCAGAAAGCGTCAAGGCAACCACAAGTGTAGGTGACACCGTCAGTCCCACAAACAGGGTCAGGAAGGATGCAGTTGATTGTGCATGGAATTGTTTCTGGATCGGGGCGTTCGACTCCTGCACACACATCATAACTCTGAGATTTAACCGTTGACAAGCAAAGACCGAAAACGAGGACCATCAGACATAAGGGTGCTAAGATCTTGGAGGTGGCCATTGGGCTGATATGCAGGAGAAAGATGTATATACTAAGCTGCTGGTTTTGTTAAACTCTGCAAGGTAAAGAGAAGAATAGGATGTGCGGTGTTTTCTGACAGGAAGATGGACGAATATATATATAGGGGAAGCTGGGTTAGGAAAGAGATGAAGCACAAAGATTACACGCAAGTAATGGAACGCACAGTCAAAGAAGGCCGTTCAGTAATGTGGTTTTCTTGACGAAGTCATCTTCAACAAGGAAGCTGCAGTCCATTGTAATTATCATGAATTCTGATCAAGATCAAAACTCGATTGAGGTTGGAAAGAAGAAGACGGTGACAAAAACCTAATAAACAGCGTTCGCTGCGTTCCCACTGTGTCTGCTCTATTTACAATTACATGGTTACTGAGTCCATCTCAAAAGGAAGTAAGAAGTGCCTAGCTCTTAGCCATCATTCAACTAAACAAAGGTAACCTATATTACTATCATTTCCATAGGCATACGGCTTCCATAATAATCGGAAAATCAATATACTTGACCATGTTTTTTATATTATGATCAATATGGTATCATCTTCTCGGTTAATCAGTTTTGATTCTAAGCTGATATGCAGGAGAGAAAGATGTATATACTAAGCTGCTAGTTTTGTTAAACTCTGCAAGGTAAACAGAAGAATCGGATGAGCTTGTGGGCTTATGAGTATGAGCTTGAGTTTGGTTAACGAAATTTACTTTTTTTCTATCAATTCCATGTTTGATTAGTAATTTATTTTTAATTCCTAAAATATCATAGTATATGAACTACCACGTTAATTATATAATGAGGATGAATGAAATTTATATATAAAAAAATCATGAACCATGAATATTCATAGAATTTGAACATTCATGAATTATAAAGAACATTTATGAATTTTAACGAATATTCATGAATTATAAAGAATTCATTAACTATGTATAGTCAGCATAATTATTAAACATTCATGAATTATGAGTTTTAATTATATCAGATATATTCCAAAAACTTTAACAAGGAAGTATTTCAAAACTACAGTTTAACTTTAATTTCAAAACTTCTTTAGTTTGCATGCTGGGATTATTTTTCCTATATGTTTTTGCAAATTTATTTATTTGCTCAATATACAATCTAGCTTTAGTGATTATTGCATGATTATATATATATAGATAGATAGATAGATAGATAGATAGTATGATTATGAACTGAAGAAACAAGCTCATTTGTTTAATTATCTTTTTATATGTGAATTTTTGAACAATATTATTAAGAATTAAGAATTATTATATTGGATCTCGCATTACATTAGAACAAGTCCATCGAATCATTTTCTTCATTTATCTAGTTAAAAATAGTAAGATTTACCGCATAATAAAAAAATAATTTTTATAAAAATATCTTAATTTAAGAGACTAATTAAACTGATGCTGAAAAACACTACAGTGCAATATTTCTTAATCTCTCAAATAAAAGTTCTTAAAAAAGAAAAGAAAAGGTATTTATTTAATTTTAATGACAAAAGGTGAAATAATATCATTCCAAGGTCATGATTTTTGAGCCATCAAAATTTTAATACCAATATCTGCACTTAAGAATTTAAATTATCAAATAAAATTCATAATAATTTTTATTACTCATCATGACTTCTAATATTGAGTGAGATATTATTATTATTATTATTTTGTCTAAAATCACGTAAAAATAACATCTTTATTTATTCGTCCATTCGGCCATGGATTATTACACGATTACAAACACTGTTAACGGCAGCAACACCCCGGCTTCCACCTGAATCCTTTACAAAAACCAGGGGAGAACCTTAAAATAGAAAATGAAAGAAAACACAACAGCTGTGAACTGAAATGAAATATTGACCACCGATACGTGGGGCACTTAACAAGCCCCTAACTTAACAATACGGACACGGGCACAGGCAGCCTCCGGACAGCCACACCAGTAGGTGACCCCATTAGCGCCACAGACAGGGTCCGGGCGAAAGCAGTTGATTGTGCCGGTGCATGTCCCTGGAGAGGCGAATCCTGGACACAGATTAGCACCACTACCCTGCGCTTGCACCATAGTTAAGCAAAGGCCCAAAACCAGGACCATAGCGATGCATAACTGGGTTGTTTTCATGGATGTGGCCATGTTAGTAGCTTGGTTTCTTGCTGAAGTACTACTGGCGGAGGAGGACGTGCGTGGTGGGTGACTGGGAGAGGAGGGAGGAGGTTTAAATAAGAGTCCTAAAAATCCGATAGCAATATTTTTATATATTATGGATAGTCAAAGAATAAGGTGGAATTAATTGTCAATGAAAAAAGCAAAGTCAAACGATGAAAAAAGAGAGCCGTATTTATTGAACGGCACCACTCTCAACGGCGCGGTCTCACGTTAGAAGCTGGCGGCATGATCTTTTTGATTTATTTGCATGCATCATCTAATAGCAGTAATGTATACCCACATCCACCACACATATGAGTAATTAATTTTGTATTATATAAATAAATCATGCTATAATTAAATTCAACGAGATATGGTAATAAATGATGAGTTATGAATCTCATAATAATTAATTAAAAAAATGCGAAATCAGTTTCTATGAAAGTGACGTGTAATTTAATTGGATGTGTATACCATCATGCATTTTTTTTTTTATCTCTTTGTCAAAGAGATCGATTTATTAATGATTTTCAAAGCTACGAACTTTTAGTCTCCACTCCAATAAATTTCGGTAGTCTAATTGTTTTGGTTAATTTATAGACAACTCTATAATCTACCAATTGCTCCTGATTATGGAATTTTTTAAATAATATAATTTAAATAAATTATGACAAATAAAAAATTAAAAGTAAATAACTATTGGTTTTTCTATTTAAAGAACCACTAATTCTTTTAGATGTAATTTATAAATTAAAAGTTGATAATAGTAAAAATTAATTCTTCAATCTTTTTAACTTTTAAAATCCACTATAATAAATATATAGGGGTGACTGAAAGGTTTTTAATTTGATTATATATATATATATATATTCACACTCTTCCTCATCTTATATTTTAATATTATTTTTTTAAACTTCTTATTTTCCTCTCAAATCTAAAGTTTAAGTTCATCATATTGAGAAATATTTGAATTTTATATTTTTTTTATTCACATATGTTGCCTAAAAATGCATCTAAATTAAAGATAATGGTGTTAAAATCTTGAGAAATATATTGCAAATTATCTAAATATAGATAATTTATCATTGACAACAAGAAAAACTTCATTAATTTAAACTTTGTCAAACAAATAAATATGTTTTTTAATTTAAACACATATGTTTTTAATTACTACTACACATATTAGAACTTTAAATTGTTATTAATTACAAGTTTGATTATATACTTATTATGCATGGTAGAATTCCTTTTCATTATATTTATATTGAACACATGTTTATCACGAGTTATGTTTTTGCATGCTATTAGTTTTAACATATATAAACTCTGGGTTTTTGTTGTATATCTTTTGCTTAACATATTTTTATAATGATAAACTAAATATCTTTACCCACTAATTGATATATTTACAAAATTTAATTTATAATAGTTTTTGCATTTCTAATTAAGCCTAGTATCTACTTTTAAAAGATTTAATTTCCTCGAATTTTTATTGGTGTAAACAACTTATAGATGGCGATAATTGCTTGAATAAATATGGATGGACTTTTTGCAATTTGGAAAGGACATGTCATTGTGAACTTTTTTTCTCTTGTTTTCACATTTTAGAATAGAATAAACTAGATAGATGGCGCTTGTTGCTGCATGTTTATTTGAAAGTGTTATTGAGATTATTTTTAAAAATATTTTTTATTTAAAAATATATTGAAATAATATTTTTTATTTTTAAAAAAAATATTTTTGACATCAATAAATTAAAATAATTTAAAAATACTAAAGCAATTTAATTAGTAAAAAATAATAATAAAAAAATTATTTTTTTCAAAATTATTTTTGAAATGCAGTGTCAAACACCCTTTTAGTATAAATAATGTTGTTTGGAAGTGTAATTGAATTAACTTTTAAAAATATTTTTCATTCAAAAATATATTAAAATAATGCTTTTTTTTAAGCATATGAAAATAATTTAAAAATATTAATTTTTTAATTTAATATAAAAATAAAAATAAAAATAAAAATAAAAATAAAAATAAAAATAAAATTATTCAAACATTTTAATATAACTTTTGAAACGCAATAATAACACGATAGATTTCCTGCATGTATAATCATGTGGATCCACTGCACTACCTAGAAGCCAATCCCCACGTTAAAAATGTTTTAAGCTTTCATCAACAAAATATATCCCATCTTTATTCATCAATATTGTGCAAATTAATGCCAAACTAACAACAAATTAAGACAACTGATCAAAAACAGCTTGAAATGATTTCAAGTATTCTGATTCACATTATTACAGACTCTTAGAAGACAACTGAGACGGACGACGGGGCGGACATTAATACTTCATGGACACGAGTGTGTAACAGGCCTAGCATTTCCCTTTCTTGACAACATCAACACCATTGCAGAAAGCGTCTTTGCAACCACAGGTGTAGGTGACGCCGTCAGTCCCACAAACATAGTCAGGAACGCTGCATCTAACTGCGCATCGAGGTGCTTCTGGATCGAATCCTTCACACACGCCATAGCTCTGAGATTTAACCGTTGACAAGCAAAGACCGAAAACGAGGACCATCAAACATAAGGGTGCTAAGATCTTGGAGGTGGCCATTGGGCTGATATGCAGGAGAAAGATGTATAAACTAAGCTGCTGGTTTTGTTAAACTCTGCAAGGTAAGGAGAAGAATCGGATGTGCGGTGTTTTCTGATAGGAAGATGGACGAATATATATATATATATATATATATATATATATATATATATATATATATATATATATATAGGGGGAGCTGCGTTGGGAAAGAGATGAAGCACAAAGCTTACACGCAAGTAGTGGAACGCACAGTCAAAGAAGGGGCAATTAATTATACAATTTGGTTTTCTTGACGAAGTCAAGTTCAACAGTTGAGGTTGAAGAGAAGAAGATGATAACAAAAGCCTAACAGCGTTCTCACTGTGGAAGAGTTGCGCTTATGTATCATTCCCCATAATAAAATAGTAATTTAACTCTTCCATCCTCTCCATTTCGCGCTATGATATTCGTCTGTGAGTCTCATTCTGTAACAATCTTCATCTTCTCAAATACTCTCCTCTTAGGACAAAAGTAGGGAAAACATAACCTGGGATGAAGACATTAATCAAGTTCAAATAAAATTAAAAGTACATATGAAAAGAATACTTTCAAAATTATATTAAATGAATTTCAAACTTAATCGATGCATGCTCGTTACATTTCGATTAAGTTCATTCTAGGATTCAAAGATGTAGCATTCCAACATGACGGGGTAATTTTATTATAAGTTTATTAACTTTTAATGTTTTTCTAATTGAGTATATGAAATTTATTTTTATTTTTTTAAGCATGACAACTTTTAAAAACTTTGTAAACTCTTAAATTATTGTTTTGCCCTTTAAAGGGTACTCGATCCCCCTCCCAAATTATTTTACCATTAAAATAATGACAGTATCATATTCAAGTAATCTAGAAAAAATGACATGAAATCATATATCAGAGCAATTAACAAGGTTTGACATAAAATACTTAATTAGCTATTCTAAACAGTTAATATCTTTTTAAAAAATGTTATAAACGAATATATTTGACCCGCCTTGTTGAGGAAGGCTCACTGCTCCGCCGACAATATTTTTTTTAATATTTATATAAAAAAATAAAAAAAGATCTGATCAATCTTATCTCATAATAATATTAACCTTATGCAAAAAGACTATTTTACCCCTAACTTCAAGTTAATTGATTTTATATTGAAATGATAAAATAGTAATTATATTATTATAATAAATAATGGTATATATTTAGGTACACAATGAGTTTTCTCTGGTTTTTCTTATTACCATCATTAATTAGTAATATAAATAGTAATTTAATTTTTCCATCCTCTCATTTCGCTGCTGTAATGATATTCGTCTGTGAGTCCATTGCTAGTAACCAATCCCCACGTTTTAGATATATATGTAGAAGGCGTTCATCAACAAAATATATCCCATCTTTATTCATCAATATAGCACTAATTAACACAAGTGAGTTTTATTTGGTTGAATAAAAGCATGGCACGAGTAATGCCAAACTAACAACAGCAGTGAACGAATCCAAACAGCTTGGAATGATTTCAACTCTAGTACCAATAAACCTTATTGCTCAATTTTAGAAGACAACTGACACGGACGATGGGATGAAGACATTAATCAAGTTCAAATAATGCTTGGACTTATTTATAGTAATAGGTTTTATCAATTTATATACTTGCATTCTCGTAAAAACACACACACACACTAGTTTAATGTGGTTTCAGAATCATTTATAATACGCATTAACCGGCGAATTATTTAATCTATGTGTTAATATTTTTTATTTTAAAAAATAAAAAATGAATCTTTATATTTTCATAATTGTTTATAATTTATTCCTTTTTCCATAATTATTTGAACTATTCTTTTCTTAAAATACTCTTCATTTCTAATCCCAATTTATCAAAAAATAAAATTAAAAGTACATATGAAAAGAATACTTTCAAAATTATATTAAATGAATTTCAAACTTAATCGATGCATGCTCGTTACATTTCGATTAAGTTCATTCTAGGATTCAAAGATGTAGCATTCCAACATGACGGGGTAATTTTATTATAAGTTTATTAACTTTTAATGTTTTTCTAATTGAGTATATGAAATTTATTTTTATTTTTTTAAGCATGACAACTTTTAAAAACTTTGTAAACTCTTAAATTATTGTTTTGCCCTTTAAAGGGTACTCGATCCCCCTCCCAAATTATTTTACCATTAAAATAATGACAGTATCATATTCAAGTAATCTAGAAAAAATGACATGAAATCATATATCAGAGCAATTAACAAGGTTTGACATAAAATACTTAATTAGCTATTCTAAACAGTTAATATCTTTTTAAAAAATGTTATAAACGAATATATTTGACCCGCCTTGTTGAGGAAGGCTCACTGCTCCGCCGACAATATTTTTTTTTAATTATTATTATAAAATATTAAAAGATCTGATCAATCTTATCTCATAATAATAATTGATTAACCTTATGCAAAAAGACTATTTTACCCCTAACTTCAAGTTAATTGATTTTATATTGAAATGATAAAATAGTAATTATATTATTATAATAAATAATGGTATATATTTAGGTACACAATGAGTTTTCTCTGGTTTTTCTTATTACCATCATTAATTAGTAATATTGGTAGGGTATTGTTGTTGAGTATTTTTCAGAATCTATTTTCTGACAACAATTTTTTTTCGCTGCTGTAAAGAGAGTTAATTTCAAGGATTGATGTATCCTACAGGTTTATCCTATTTTCAGACATGAATGGGATTTCTTCCCACGTTCCTGTAACTTGCAGCTGGGGCTTGTCCCCTTGAACTGACCACCAAAGATCGATGACCTGCATGTATTCCATTGCATCAACTAGTAACCAATCCCCACGTTAGATATATATGTTAAAGGCGTTCATCAACAAAATATATCCCATCTTTATTCATCAATATAGCACTAATTAACACAAGTGAGTTTTATTTGGTTGAATAAAAGCATGGCACGAGTAATGCCAAACTAACAACAGCAGTGAACGAATCCAAACAGCTTGGAATGATTTCAACTCTAGTACCAATAAACCTTATTGCTCAATTTTAGAAGACAACTGACACGGACGATGGGAGGACCTTAATATTTCGTGGACACAAGTGCTGTCTAGGCCTAGCACTCCCCTTTCTTGACAACATCAACGCCATGGCAGAAAGCGTCAAGGCAACCACAAGTGTAGGTGACACCGTCAGTCCCACAAACAGGGTCAGGAAGGATGCAGTTGATTGTGCATGGAATTGTTTCTGGATCGGGGCGTTCGACTCCTGCACACACATCATAACTCTGAGATTTCACCGTTGACAAGCAAAGACCGAAAACGAGGACCATCAGACATAAGGGTGCTAAGATCTTGGAGGTGGCCATTGGGCTGATATGCAGGAGAAAGATGTATATACTAAGCTGCTGGTTTTGTTAAACTCTGCAAGGTAAAGAGAAGAATAGGATGTGCGGTGTTTTCTGACAGGAAGATGGACGAATATATATATAGGGGAAGCTGGGTTAGGAAAGAGATGAAGCACAAAGATTACACGCAAGTAATGGAACGCACAGTCAAAGAAGGCCGTTAAGTAATGTGGTTTTCTTGACGAAGTCATCTTCAACAAGGAAGCTGCAGTCCATTGTAATTATCATGAATTCTGATCAAGATCAAAACTCGATTGAGGTTGGAAAGAAGAAGACGGTGACAAAAACCTAATAAACAGCGTTCGCTGCGTTCCCACTGTGTCTGCTCTATTTACAATTACATGGTTACTGAGTCCATCTCAAAAGGAAGTAAGAAGTGCCTAGCTCTTAACCATCATTCAACTAAACAAAGGTAACCTATATTACTATCATTTCCATAGGCATACGGCTTCCATAATAATCGGAAAATCAATATACTTGACCATGTTTTTTATATTATGATCAATATGGTATCATCTTCTCGGTTAATCAGTTTTGATTCCTACAAGCCGCAGCCCGTCAAAATTGCCTGCTGATTTTAGTGCTACCGTGGTGAAGAAGTCTCAAATACTAACAAGCGCAAGCAACTGATGAGGATTCAAGTATCCTCGTAAGCCTTGTTATCGGTTAATAATAGAATCAAGAACCCGGAAAAATTTTCAATTTGTTTTCTTGATTAAAATTTAATCTTCAACTTTTTCCAAAGTCTAGTAATCTACTCCTCATGAATTCTTGGGGGCCAAATCGAATTCACATTGATAACTGCGTCGGAATATATTTGGCCTAACCCATGATGAGTCTAGTAATCTACTCATCATGGTTCAACTAACCCACGTTAGCTGAACCTTTATCATGTTCGGGTTAATTAAGTATGATTAAATAAGCATATGATCACGATCTTATTCCTGAACTTTTCGTACATTTTGTTCTATTGACCTTGGGCTGTGTCGTTTCTTCATTAGTAAGCCCTTTTCTTTTAACGGCATAAAGTTACAAATATTATCAATATCCTAAACAAATAACATGCTCATAACCTAAACAAGAATTACACCCGATCTTCATAAAAGATTGCCTTGCTTTGAATGAATGTTGTGGAGATCACTTGTGATCATCGCCAAGAATTTGCAGTGGCAATATCATTGCTTTGGTTTATATGGACATACCGATAAAGCTTGGGATTCGGAGAGAATGCTTTTTCTCCAGCTTTTTATTGTTGGACTTTTGATTGCCTTACATGCGTGCTTGACTTTTGATTGTTTAACGAATAAAAAAACTTTCAACCAAATTCAACTAAAAATGTAGTTTTTTTAGCAAATTTAATTAATTAATTTGACTAATTACATGCATAATAATTAAATAATAAGTTCAATCGATGAGAAATGATATGTAACACAAGTTTCAAAGACTAAAAGTACTTGAAGAACAAGTTTAATCCATGAAACGGATAACACAAGTTACTAGTTATGATTGGTATTTCTTCCTCTGTTATCGTAGCATGTAATTGGAGGTGGTGTTTTGGCCTAATTGACTTAAAAAAAATGATTTGCACATATAATCAAGATGATTGATCACTAAGTGAAGTATTAACATGTTTAATTTTTATTTAGATTTTGATTTAATTGAATCAAAATAGGATGTCTTTATAATATTCTCAACTCAAACATATATGGTCTAACAAACTGTTAGAATTGGCAATCTCGGACTCAGTTAAGAGTTGATCCCAAATATATATAGATTTGGTAAGCTACCAATCCAACACTCATGGGTTTAGTCAAATGTTGAGTTTAAACATATGCAGGTTTAACGACCTACTCACTTGAAGCTTTTATGCTTTGCTTACATATATATAGGTCTAACGAGTTATTAGATTTAGATCCTCTAAGTTTAGCCAAGTGTTAGATATGGCAAGCTATGAGATTTGGCATGTTTGAGCTCAACTAGGACTGAGCTTAATCATCTACAAGTTTGGCTAGCTACCAAACCCAACACCCCGGGACTCAGCCAAGCACCAAGCTAAGCTTATACGAGCCTGGCAAGCTGGTAGACTTGCCAATTTCGAGCTCCATCAAGCTGAGCTCAAACATACACATGTCTATCGAGTTGCTAGACCTAACACCCTTAGATTTAACCAAACATTGAGCACAAGCATACACAAAATTGATGAGTTGTCAGGCTCAACACTCCCCTCAACCAAACATTGAGTTTAATCATACATGAGTCTAGCGAGTTGTCGAACCCCACACCTGTAGTCTCAGCTGAATGTTGAGCTCAAATCATGTGGCTATGATATTAGTGTTAGGCTTTATGCTGAACCACGTGATTTTGATGAATTAGAGATATTTTATTACTAATAAGTTATATATAAGTCATTTTGGACACATAAGATATGATTAATCACAAATAATCTTGGTTAAAACCCCGAAGCAATTTCTGAAATTAAAAAATTAACCAATTATTCAATGCATTAACTGACACCTGGATTCTCTCGATACGAGAAGTTAAGGGGCAACATACATATCGAAAGGCCAATTCAACTACTACTTGGTTAGTCAATTTCGGCTAATCCAGACATCATTTTGATAGAGATAAATAGACCCTTTAGTAGATTTGTGCATGATCTTGTATTATAACCTAATCGGTCCATGGTTCAACGCTTTCCTGTTTAGTATAATATTTGGGCCCCAGCCCCCGATTATTACCACACACAAAAAAAAGAAAAAAAGAAAAAAGAAAGAGGATCAATTGTACTAGCAGCCAACTCTACAACATTAAAAATATTAAAAGCTTTCGTCAATAAAACTCATCCAACCATTTATTCATCAAGAAATATTGAAATGATTTCAAGGAATACACATTATTACAGAATTTTAGAAGACAGCTGGGAAGGCCGCATGGGTGGACATGAATATTTGATGGACACAGGTGCAGATGCCTTGGCTTAGCACTCCCCTTTCTTGACGACATCAACGCCATGGCAGAAAGCGTCAAGGCAACCACAAGTGTAGGTGACACCGTCAGTCCCACAGACTGGGTCGGGAAGGATGCAGTTAATTGTGCATGGAATTGTTTCTGGCTCGGGGCGTTCGACTCCTGCACACACATCTTGAGATTGAACCTTTGACGAGCAAAGGCTGAAAACGAGAACCATCAAGCATAAGGGTGCTACTATCTTGGAGGTGGCCATTGGGCTGATATGTTGGAGAAGAAAATGATGAAGCGGAGCGTTTGGTTAAGTTTAGCAAATATAATTATTATAAATTATGGTTTCAATTTTTTTATGAAAACAATTAGAATCTTGAAATACTTAAATGAAAAAAAATCCTATTTTAAAAAAAGAAAAAAGAACGTACGTTATTATCATCATCATTTCCATCCCATAGGCATTTTTTCCATATTAATTGGCAAATCGGAGTTTTTTTTATCATATTTTTGGATAATATGATATGAGCTCCTCGGTTAATTGGTTGTGAATCTCATCACGCCACAGTCAGTCAGCAATTGCTTGCTTGATTCTGCTGCTTCTTCTGAGGCTGACAAGTCTCGCAAAATAATTGCAGCAAGTAAATTATCCTTTCCCTCGCAAGCCCTGTTTTTGGTCAGAAATAGAAGCAAGGACCAGGAATATTTTTTTCCATTGCATTTCTCAAGCAATATCAAACTTTAGAATTTTATGCCCGGAGCCTTAGTCATCCACTCATCAATAATTCAAACCGGATTCACAATGGGAATTGTGTGGATATATATATGTATTCAAACCCAGAAAGTTTGTTGATGATTTCATTTTCGAAACTGTTTACATTATCTTAAAATAGCAGTGTCTTGACATGTAATACGATGTGTTTGGGGTATTGTACACGGAGATATCATAAATTAATCTGTATTATTTTTTTATAGCATTTAATAAATATTTTAGGTGTGGTTAAATTATAATAGTTTAATTAAATATTATCTTAAAATAAAACTGAATTACAAGTCGTTGTGAACTGGATTGAGTTCAACCTTGTTAAGTTTGTTGGGTTTTCTTAGGAGATAGTTGAAGGCTTTGTTGGGTTTTCTTAGGAGATAGTTGAAGGCTTAAATAATTCAATGGTTACTTCAATGTTGAGGTCGCTCAGGTTGAACCTGCGTGTCTATGAAGCGGCGCAGGTTGAACCTGCATCACTGTGGATGGTGAAGGATCGACCTGTGTTTTTAATTGGCGCAGGTTCAATCGGTGTGCCAGTCAAACCGTGCCAAATATTTTGACTGCTATGCTGTATGATAGAGTTGCATGTTTCTCTATGTGGCTTCTCCACTGAAGACATTTAGTCTTTTGATACCTTTTCGTTAATTTTCACACACAATTTATGATATTTTCTATAGCATTTTTTATACATCCTATAAAATTTTCTACATGTTCCTCATGAAATATGATTGGATATCGCAAAAAAAAAAAAGGCCTAAGAATATTGCATAACTGCGTGACTGCCAGTTTGAGCATGATGACAGAGTTTCAGCCATCCCTGTTGCAATACCTTCAATTTCGTTTGCAGTCATAGGCATCGAAAAAATTCCCACATCAGTAATTACGAAATAATTCAAAAGCTCCATGATCCTTTGACTCCCAGATTCTTATTTCTGTCCAGCAGCATACGTTATTTTGTTTGTTAAGAACCAAATATAAGATACTCGTTACAATTCGATTCATAAGTTGAATCCAGGACTCAATATGTTGCTGGTGTGATCAACCGAACCGACTCCAGATACAGCCGGTTGGATCAAAACGTGTCAGATGCTACTGCACTCAACATCTCAGCGTGCAAGATGCAGGCTATCGTATCCAGTAATCATATTTCATCGGGCCATAAAATATTACATTTTATGATCACATTTTGAACCTTCCTTAAGCGTGTTTATCCATTTATTGCCTTTTGTAATTACCTTTACTTTTTTCATTTACTTCAAGGACATGTATATCAAAATCTATGAATAACGTTACAAAATATGTGAAAAACATTCCCCCTTAAAAATGATTCTAAACTTACTTCATCGTGGTAAGCCATCTCATGTGCTCGTCACTCGTGATCACCAACCTGTTTCTTTCTACGGACCCCTGTTCAAGCAAATACAAAAATATTAAACAAAGAAGGGAAAACATGAAACAGAGAACAGGAATGCACCACCTCCTACTCAATAAGAATATTTACAACAATTACTGACACCTGAGAAACACAAAGCAACTGATTAAAAAGGAAGTTCCCTAACTGGTGAAAAGGTGCCTCACTTTGGTGAGAAATGAGATAGACAGGGGGGGAACCTTGTTACAGGGATATATCTTTTTCATTATCAAGTGAAAGGCCAAAAACAAAAAAGAAAAGAAATTGCAGCATAAAGCAAAAGTGAACAACCAGGCACCACAGGCATTGCCAATGTCTTGTCTACTTTGTTGCTAAACTACCAAACATCCGAAACAAAAGAAAGACTGAAAAATCATTTAGTCTTATTCATAATAGTAGACAACGGTTCAGACAATTGTATGAGTCATTGCAGGAAATCAGGTAATGTAGAAATGTAATTGCAGCTGGAACGTTCAACGGGCATCGATATATCCTTTATCATGCTAAATCTTTTATATTGATGAGCATGTAGATTATGGTCATGAATATTTAACTATGCTAAATTTTATATATTGATGAGCATGTGGATCATGGTAGTGACGATTAACTGCACAGTGCAATATGACAATTCAAGGATGAAAAGATGAGACTAATTAATAATATCAATTGAAAACAGTCAAGTGAATGAAGAACTTTCCAATAAAAAGATGAACACAAATTAGCATCGTCAGCAGTACAAGTCATTGATTTTTAAGTAAATAAACTGGTTTCTTTTTTTTGCCAGAACACAAGCAAGAAAGAACAAGGCACCAATATGTTAACATACAAAGACAAAAGCTGCAATTTCTGTTTCCAGTATATTGCATGTCCTGATAGTTATTGGTGACAGGCTCCGCAATGATCTCCTTGAGAGACACCATCCATTTGTCTGTCTAGTACAGTTTCAACATGTGCATATGACTAATTAAGGGTTGTTCAGTAAGAGCTTACCTGCCCGACTCTTGCTCCAAAGGACCTGACGATCTATAGCAGAGAGGTTTTCATCATCAAGGCGCTTCCATGTTTTGATAGACTTGACAGGCCCCCAACTTCCTTTCTCTGTCTTTTCCAAGGATGCTACCACCACCCTTGCCCTCCTTGACCATCCCGCCTTCCCATAGGCATGGTATCCAAAACCCCCAGCATAACAAAGTTGTATACCAGCAAGCTCACCACAGAAGTCGTTGAGATGATCATGTCCTGTGAAAACAGCTTTCACGTCCCCAGCTTCTACCATGGTTGTGAAGAAACCCGAGTTCACAGAAGCAGAGCCAATGCCTTCTTGTCTCACCCCAGTGAAGTTTGATGAATCCAAGCTTGCAAATTCAGGCAATGGGATGTGAAAGTACACCAGTCCAGGTGCAGGTCCTTTCTGATTCTCTGGCTGTCTCATGTAGGCTCTCTGAAGTAAAAAGGGAAAGATGGTTATTCAACAAATTACAATTCAGCTATTGCACTCATTTCAAGTTAAAACTATCTACGTAATGTCTAGTCTATTTGTGTGTAGACAAAGTAGCGGTCCTTATTACTGATTACCTCGACTGTAAAAAATAGTCGTAGTTATTACCTGAAGCTTTGCAGAAGTGCGTTGGAACCAAAGCTGCTGAGAGGGTTTGATCCAACCATAGCCAGGGATTGCCGGAACGGTGGAATAGTCTCCGCTATCAAGGAAATAAAGATTAAGAGCTGATTTGTTTTCAAAACATGAACCTTTTACCCCGCCTATCTCCAAGTTATAGTTCCCAAAACCATCAATGATGTGAGCCTCGGCAGGGTTGACTTGAGAGAGAGTATTCTTAAGGCCAACAACATGTTTCATGACTCCTTCCCTTGACAAAGTAGATTCTTGATCATGGTTCCCCAAAACAGCAGCCCATGGGATGTTCGATGCAATTGCTGGCCAAAAGGCAGCATTCAGTGATTTTGCAGCATCGATGGCATCAAAGCCAAAGATGTTATCCCCTATTGCCCACAGAGCAAATAATAGTTCCATTAGCTTAGATTGTGAAAGGAACATACTTGTTAAGGCTTAGCCACTAAATGCCATGTACTGTTAACAAATTAGGAAACTTGCTGAGGTAAACAAATTAACAACCGGGTTTTCTCCAAACATCAAAGTAAAATCATACGTAGACAAAAAGAATCATAACCAGTAACATAAATTTGGAGTTATTGAGTGCAGATGGAGGAGTACCAGTGAAAACAATAAAATCGGGTTTCTCAGCTTGAATCACGCGATCAACGAAGGAAGTCGTGTTGATGTCAGAGCAAGAAGGCATCTGATTTGGGAACACGTCAAGGCAAGGCGTGGTCTTGCCATCTGCAAAGTGCATATCTGCCACTTGCAGTATTTTGAACTCACCATTTTTTCCAAAACGTAGCTCTTCTTTCACACCCAAAACGGATTTTGGAACGCAGCAGAGAGAAAAAACCACTACCCCAACAAAGTGAGAAAGGGAAAGACTTGGTTTGTTCTTCTTCCCCATTGTTGTTCTCTACTCAATCTGGTTTGCAAACTCCAACGCCCTTTTGCAGTTCCTTGCTGCTAACTACAAGTTTGGCTTATAGACTAGAGGTGAAATGCGCAAGTCAAAATCGCAGTCAAGACAAACAAAGCTTTCGCGCACTCGTCACAAGTCATAGGATGAATAAACAGAGACAGAACAGGCAGAAATTAATCAGAAGGAGGAATATGAATATATAAAAACAATTAACCGAACGCTACTTTTGGACAGATGTTGTTTTCATAGGTATTTTTTGTCAATTTTTTTTATCTGATTTTAATATCAGCAACTAATTCAAAAAAATTAAAAAAAAAAACAGTTGGGACTCAATATTATTAACACTGACTACTGCACAAAAGGATATTCCTGTTCTCTGTATGAATCTAGACACATTTTGTCACCGATTCTCATTAATTGTTGAAAGCAAGGTTACATCCAATCTTGGAATACATTATTCACTACATTTATGCCCTCGCTGCCTTACCTATATTTTGCAAGGTTTCGTTTTCGTGCGATTTTAACAATTAAATCTATAAGATCATCTCGGCTTCTGAGTCATGAATTTAAAATATTAACTCAGATTAATTTAAATTATTGTTTTTAATTTTATTATTCAACTTTAAATTATATAAAAATTGAGCTTCTATTTTTCACGTAGCCGTTTTTTTCACTTCAAAAAAAAATCCAAGTCCTTTCAATAATTTTGGTGCCAATTCACGGGTCAATTTCAATTTTCCAAGTACAGAACACAGGTGTGAGGGAGGAGACCGTTTTCGGGCAGAGTAAGCATCCAGGGGTCTTTAACGTTATTACATGATGGGGTTCAAAATGTACACGATAGGTTCAAGGGTTTTAATTGAGTGGACCACAAGGTTTGACACGGCTCGAGCGCTTCATCATCTTCCCACAAAGCATTCAAACTCAGGCTCCAGGATCTGTTGCAATATTAAAGGGAGTCTCAAACAGTACAGAATAGACTATACTTGGAGCAACAGCACCTTGTTCAAGAAGTCGGAAAGCTACTCTCCACGAGTAATGGCATTTTAGAAATAAAACAGCAAAAGAAATCATCCCAGGATTCAAAGGTTAAACCATCTCATGTTGCAAAATCAGGATCTCTTCTAATGCTTAATACATGACCTGCAAAATGACATCCACAGAAATCATCCAGAAACTTTGTTAGTTCCTAACATATGATCTTTAAGGACTGCTAGAAGCAGAGAGATTTGTATAGAATGTTAATGAAAGAGCTGCTGGGTATTTCTGGTTGCAGGAATAGAGCTACTGGCTTCATTGGGATATGTTGAGGAGCAAGCAGCTCCTCTGACCGGGCTAAAGACCAGTAAACCCGTATGCACAGAGATCTAATAAGATGGCATTCATGTTAGCTCTAGTTTCTTCCTCTTCCCTCTCATGAGGAATGCTTGTGCATACTGGCAAGCAATGGCATTCTCCTTTAACGGCTCTATAGAGAGTATCTGCTTACAGTTATTATTTTGTTACAAAGTATTTCATGACTTGAGGAAAGAACCCAAAACATCTAATGCCGAGGCTTCACAATGACGCTAGAAGAACATCCACCATAAGTTAAGACAGTAGACACTTGAGACATTGTTAAATAACTTCAACAGCTCATATGTGACAATGACATTGGTGATCTGCACCAGCACAGCCCTCGGGAGGAAAACAAATTCTGAGCAGCCCAGTATTCATTTTCAGTTGAAACACCACTATATTAAAGTTAGATTTCTGCCCAATACATTTAAGAGCTACAATGGCATTGCAGCCAAAATTTGCTTCACCATTCACATCATAGAACAAACTACTATGTTCATTTTTTTGTTTGAAGGAACCTGATGACAAAACAGGTAGAGCATGGGAAATCTAAAACTCAACATTCAGCATATGCTCAAAATTTCAGATGACAAAGTGAACATAGAAAATGCAACGATAATTTATACATTTCCATACAGTGATCTATTAGCTACACACAGACAATTTGAAATCAACAACAGAGAACATGAACAATTGCTGAAGAACAACAGTTTATAAAGAGCTACAGAAGCTGGGCACTGGGACTTGTATCGGTTCAAGTTTCCTTTTTTCTAGCAAAAGCAGATGACCTGAACCAAGGGATCCACACTGAAGTTGTCTTCTGATAAAGCCTGTATGCTTCAGCTCTGTACTCCTGTTTCAGCATCCGCTGTTCTACAAGCACGGTAACATATGCTAAGCACATGCTATTAACAAAGGCCCCAACGAAAGCCCATCCATGTCCCAGGTTCCATGCAATTATCACCAGTCCCCACCACCACAGCTGCTCCCCAAAATAATTTGGATGCCGTGAGTAACCCCACAAGCCCCTATCAAGATTTGGCACCATTGGTTTGCCGAGTTCTTTTAATTTGTCGTTTCTTGTCACAAATTCATGAAGTTGCGTATCAGCAAAGTATGCAAGCACAATTCCACACAAGCATACAGCGACAGCAACAAAATCCCAGACATCCAATGGCTTATCAACTGAGTGAACAATATAGAATGGGAGACATATACCAACCAGAAACATCTGCAATATTATAGATCACCAAATAAGAAAAGAATCGCCATTAAAGAGCTTGTGGCTAAGAAATTTCAACTTTATGCACCAATTCATGGCAGCCAAAATACTTTGAAAAGCTTCCAGCCTGTGAAATCTCATTGTGGCAATTCGTCAAGCAGTTTTAACCAACTTCAGATCAGTCAATTATCCTCAATTAAAAACCAAATTATCAATACAAATAAGCAAAGATACAATCATACATTACCTGCTGAGAAACATAGACAGAAAAGAAGGAAATCCACCACCAATGCCTCCCATACTGGCCACGCATATCAGTGAACCTCCAATCCTCTCTGACACCCCACTGCCATTTTTCCCGCCTAAAGTAGTTGTGGGTAAGTCTCAAACTCCAAATCCATGCCGATGCTATCACAATTCTCGACCTCCACAAGTTATATCGGGCCAAAGGGTATGTTGCATAGTAATAAACAAGCATCATTGGTATCACAGTCCAATACAAATCTATCATCTGCAGCACCAACAAAACAAAATTCAATAAACGCATCCAAGAAAACAAAAGGAAACAAAATTTGATTGGAAAATGTAAAGCTAATAACGTGGTAACACACCCAGTGGCTCTTTTGGATTTGACTAATGATCCAGAAGAGAACATTGACATTGAGGAAGAAGAGGGCGTTGACCAAAAGAATAGGGTGGTCGACGCACCATGACCAGAAAGGAGAGAGTGTCGTGCCATCTACGGCGCTTGATTTGTAATGGTTGATGAAGTAGAGATAGAAGAGAATTGAAGGAAGTGGAACCAAGAAAGAAACAGCTGCGTGCTTCAAATTACTAGCGGTGCCCATGATGCGTTTATGCTATGCTTTGGATACCTACCTGGATTAACACAGGAGGCCTAAATTTATAGCTATTTGTTTCGAAAGGTTCCAGGAGGAAAAGTGCTAGCTAGCATGGCATGGTGTTTTTTGGATCATTTTTCTCTATTAAGATACCCGATTTTCTTTTCTTTTATGCATGGTGGTGGCTGTGGTGGTTTCCCACGCTCAATCAAGCACTGGTGGCTGTTAATCATGGTTATGCCCTACCTTCTGTTGAGGATTGGATGCATTGAAGGATCAGTATTTAGATATCGTGTTTAAAATTACATGAAAATTATTTCTTATTTTAAAATATTATTTTTTTTTATTTTTATTTGAAAAATAAAAAAAATAATCAAAAATTTAAAAAGTACAATCTAATCACTCCCAAATAGTGTTTTATTTGTTAGTTTATTAGTTTGATGGTATGAGTTATAAGTTTACATGTTATTTGGATTCAATTGACGATTTATTATAATTTAAATAAAATATTAATTCACATAATTAAATTCAATTATATTGGAATACTTATAGAATTTAATTGAATTGGCAGTTTTGACAATTCTATCTTAATTCAGACTGCATCATGCATATTCTCGGTGAATGATTTATTTATAGACAAAATATTACGTTTCAAGTCATGTTCTTAGCTTATTTGTTTACATTGAGAGCATTTAGGAAGTCTAATTGAAGTTATTTTAAAAATAAAAATTATTTAAAGATGCATAAAAAATATATTTTTTTATGTTTTAAAAATTATTTTATACACTAACAAATCAAAATGATTTAAAAACTTCATTTAAAGCAATAATTAAAAAAATACTTTTAAAATAGACACTTTATGTTTGGCACTGCGTTTCATAAATATTTTAAAAAAAATTAAAAAAAAAATATTTTATTTTTTAAAATTATTATTTTTATATTTTTAAATCATTTTATATGATGATATTAAAAATAATTTAAAAAAATAAAAAAATATTATTTTAATATATTTTTAAACAATAAAATTTTAAAAAAATAAAAAAAATATTATTTTAATATATTTTTAAACAGTAAAAAAATATTTTTAAAAATAATATCTCCCTGCTATTATTACAGTAAAACATGCCCTTGGCTTTTGCCGACTGTAAATGAAAACTAAGCAACATAAATTAATCCCAAAGGGAAATTGGATTGCCATCTCAATCTTAATAAATAGGAAGCTAGTAGAAAGTACAAATATGTGATGCATAGTAAATCCTACAACGAAATGCAATCAAACACGGGTTCCGGTTATAATATTGCACTTGTAAAATCGTCATAATTTATTTTTAATATTTGAATTCTATTTATTATTAAAATTTGACCATTTGTCCTTTAAACTAACGACTTCGGTATGAGGGTAGGACAGTAGACATTTTGGAGCTGTCCATGTCTGGTGCTATTTGGGAGATGGTTATTTTTAAAATATCTTTTATTTTTAAATATATTAAAATAATATTTTTTTATTTTTTAAAAATAATTTTAGCATTAAAAAATTTAATTTAAAACAAAAAATAAAAATATTTTTTTTTTAAAAAAAAAAAAAACTTCTTAAACAAAGAGTCAACCACCCTCAAAGGGCAAGCGTTGCTCATCTTTTTAGGAGGATCTTATTGTACGGATCATGTGATGGTGCAGACAGTATATTGCATGCCTGGCAGTACCCATGAACCCTAGCATCACAACCACAAGACCAACTACGCCTGTCGGCCTTCCAGCACGCCTGACACCAAATCACCGATTGCCAAAGAGCATCAATCAAGCAAACCGAAAAACTGCAGCATAATCAGACCTTCAGCAATGGTGAGAATCCAAAAGGGTAACTGGGAGAATATATTCTGACCGATTAAAACCTAGCAATGATTGTGGAGCGTGCAATGCGAATCCAATAAATCCATGAGACCTAATATATATATAATTATGAGATGTTTACTATGATTGTGGTGTCTTTAATGATGTTAACAGGCAATCGGTATGCTTTAATGATGGCAACCAGAGTATGAAAACCTTCCCTGCTCTGGTCCCCCATTTCCTACCCAGTGATTCCTCCTCCCTCCATCAGTTCTTGAAAATACCCGCAATCTCCGCAGAAAGATGGCAAACAGCTTTAACTGTTGGCTGACACGCCAGGAGTGAAATAAACCTAATCACAAAGTCACGCCCAGTATAAATTGCTCAAAACATTTTAATAGAACTTAAAGCAAACGACATGGACCACATTTTAAAAAGGTAGTTTTAGTCTTAGCCTGCATAGGTCGGCGAAATCGAGTTCTCTTAGCATGTACAGGTTGGTAGAGAGTAGCATCAAAGATCATGCTAGCTCATTTGTGCTCACAACACTATCGCCGCAAGGAATCTAATTGAGCAAAAGATAAAGAAAGATATATAACCGAGGAGCAATAACATCAGCACCTCCACTTGCAAATAAAGGGCACCCAAATACCTCTCTTAACAGGTAAACTCTTATCATCTAAACGTGTTCAGGATTGTGGGAAATTTTGAAGTGTTAACAAGAGCCAAATCAAATGGAAAAATTCATGAACGAAACTCTGGATAAAAAGTGCGGGAAAAAATACATAATACTGGAAAGAGAAGAAAAGACGCTTAATTGGAGAGCAGGAGCCTCCTTTCACTCATATTCTGTCCCTAAAAAAAGAACTCACAACACAAACACAGGAATAGTGAAGGTGCAAGGACATAAAAGGTAATGGATAGAAAAAGGTAGAAAAAGAGGGAAGACGAGGCCATTAAAGAGCCACAAGAGAATTTGCAAATGACTTGAATGCCACCTAACAGTACTCAAATATACTTGCCCCCTTTCACAATATCTTTTTTTATTTCTCGTTGAATCCATTTCACAAGAAGCCACTGCAAGATGAAAAAACAGAAATCAAATAACATTGATTATATGCACCAGTTCTGCCGCAAATAGAATACTTGAGTTAGGTAAGTTTTTACCTGAACCCCCAAGATAAGAGGAATAAATATCTTCCCCCTGTCATTTGACTCGGATCCATTAACCAACTTCTCGTCAACTAAAAGAGATTTCTTCCCATTTGTTGCAATCCCAACGATCTCTTTCACCATGCTCGGAATCCAAGCATCCCCATTTGGGAGAATCTGCAACTCAAAGTTACAAGTAATTTGCAACAAACCTTTTAAATATATGAATAAATTATCTCAAATTCAGAGCATAAAGAGTAAAACCTTTTCATCATTCTCATTTTTGTTGCATCTCCCACTGTTTTCAACCAAGCCAACTGGAATAGCAGAATCCTAAACACATCAGAAGCAAGCGAATGATTGATTATGTAAAGAGCACACTAAGAACAAAAAAAAAATCTTTATCTTCCCTGTTTACAGATACCATAGAGATGGATGTGCATTTTACATCATTGTGAACAACCTTCAAATAAGATATACCAATATCACATGAAGAACTGGAAAGCTAATTTAGTTTTTATTAACACCTCCTCAAAACTATATCAAAGATAATTCTCAAAGAAGGAAAAAGTTGAACATGGTGGTTCTGCATTTTCATCACTATTGTAGATTTCAAAATATGAATCCTGGGCATCATTCTTGTCCCATGAAGAATCCCGTTCATTAATGAACCACAAAATTAGTTCGGTTTCTGTAACACCCTTTCCAACTTCCAAGTTAATTAGCTGCTTGGACACCAAATGAGCATATCTCAATCCCCTGCATCCAACACTGGAAAATACATTTTTGACAGAACTCTGAAATAGAGATTATAAAACATCACAATATTCCGAGCACTCTTTATTGCTTGAGTAGCATGATTTTTCCTTACAGACATCATAAATGATCCTCATTTACAGACTTCAGATCCAGGATGGGGAAATTTTTTGAAAAAGGTAATGTCTTCCCTTCCCACTGATAATAACAGCGCATCTTATTTTCTAAACATATAAGTATTTTTTTTTCTTGAAGTAATATCATACAGAATCAGAATTTTCCTTTCCAATACAAATCTTTAATAATTTCCCAAACTCTACTGTAACTTCTTAAGTGCCAAGTTTCAAACTTGAAAATACTTTGACAATTCAGCAGATAAAGCTACGCTAAGCAATAAAAGGTAAAACTTTTCACCCTTGGGATATCTCATGATAATATTTTTAAGGAATTACTTTTGAAGGATGCAGAGGAATTCCCTAAGAAATTGGGATAAAATAAAAGAAGACAGCTCTGGACAGAGTAAAAACGAAAGAAAGAAAGTCGCAAATTGCTTTGTGTATAAAAGGGAACAAGTAGAAATCTCATGGCATATCTGGTTCACAGGATACGAGAAACTGGGATGATTGGCAAGTGCTCCTAGACTGCACTATTGAGCTGTACCTTTTCTTGTGGTCAAGGCAAAGAGCTCCAACTGACTTCCACAGTGACACAGTGACAATACAGAAACCGGGGGGGTATTAACTGCATCACACGAGCCACCATCATGCCACTAACCTTCCCACCACTCATGAACTTCATATTTATCTGAGATTCTCAATTTCCCTAGGAACGTCACCTCTTCTCTTTTAAAGCACTAGATAAAATTTATTTTTCACTCTCCATGATTTCCTCAGTCTCATTAAATTGCCTTGGCCTTGTTTGACATTGCGTTTCAAAAACACTTTTGAAAAAAAAAAATTATTTTTATTTTTACTTTAAATTAAATTTTTTTGGTGTTTTTAGATAATTTTCATGTGCTGCTGTCAAAAATCATTTTGATGCATTTCTAAACAAAAACCACTTTCAAAAACAACTTCAGCCACTCTCAAATAGGCACCTTGTATACCAGCATGAGACATTGTACAACATCCAAGTAATCATATATGATAGATTATTAGTAACCATCCTTACTTGGGAAGCCTACATCACAAAGCTCTAGCTTCATGGATTCTATATTCCCCGAGAGGAAGTAGAGGTGTTCTTGCTAAATAATATCAAGAGACCGCTACTTAGATGAAGTCACTTTTGTCACAGGAACTATGGTTGATTACTGCTTAAGACAAGGATATCATCTCCTTTCCTTTAACACCAACGATCAAGAACTAGCATAAACATTTAACAACTTCCTTTCTCTAATGCCCCATCCAGTCCTCTATAATATGTATTGACTTCACCTACCATGGTAATCCTCATCGTCTAGAATGAACAGGGATTTCACGATTGAAGAAAAAGAACTTGAAATTATTTTCTAAACAATTCATATGTTGGATATTAATGAGAGGTGAAAATGGAAGAGACTTTGAAAACATACTCAATAACCTAAAGAATATTTTACCATTTTGTTTATCCCTCTGTTAATAAATGTTCACGTAAAGTATCTAAACCACATTTGAGGGAGTGCCATGTTGCTAGAAGCAGTAAATAATTGGCAATGCAGGAAAAAGAATGAATTGGCCGAAGCAAAACAACAAATCTCCAACTTTGGCATTCCCTTGCATTTGTCAAGAACCAATCATGTATATAGAATTGGATAAAGTTGCAGAGACCATGGTATAAGTTTTTAGTATCTTAGTGGATAGAAAAAATGAAGGTATGATTCTCCATTAATTTTCTAACAAATGCAAGTAGAAGTCTCTTGAACCATGGCATCATGAACCTCAAGTTTCTTAGAAGGTTATAAGATTTACCACTTACCCAGCAGCTAAGTAATTAATCACATTGCACGCTCTTTTTTTCCATGTTGAAATAAAATGAGAGCGAAAGAAAAATGAATTGGTGGATCGATCTATAGCATTGATCATTAGCATAAGATGGTCTACTATGCACCCACGAATACATGTGCATGAGTCTCTGGGAGAGGGTATATATTTATTTTAGGAGAGATAGTGCGTATCGAAGAGAGAAAAAGGTCACTCCGCTAGTTGCAATTTGCAACAGAGTATCAACATGCATATACAACATATCATGCACTTATCATTTGGAAACAAGTCAACATATTGTTGCATAACCGGAGTGCCAATCAGAAGTTGTTGCCCACTAAATTAAAAAACAAAAAGAAAAGAAAGAGCAAGAGCAAGAACAAGAGAAGTGGGTTTATACACATGTTAAGAAGAAACATGCACCTCAAAATCTCGTTTCCTGATCTGTGCTCCCATCCGAATGGTCTTCAAAACAGCCTCTGATCTTCTAGCACAAAAGACATCATAGCTGAGATCGTCTGGTGGGCAAAGCTGAGCATGGGTGAGGACAAGCAAACTTTTGTTCCATATTTCTTTTCCGAAACTATCAGTTATAGCACTAATAATCTGCTTATCCAAGTCATCCACTCTATACGCATCCAAGCGGTCAACATAGAGCAAAACATTTATAGTCTTATTCAAAAGAAACCTACATAAGCAGACACATCAACACCCAAAGTAAAATCAATGTACAGTCACCACGTCCACAGAAGTAATATATTGTTAGGAATCCAAGTGAGCTCAAAACATAACATTCTAGTAATACTAACCGTTTGATCAACTCCAGAGCTTGGTAGTTGACATAACCACCTTCCACAAGGCCTGGGGTGTCAATAATGTTTAACGTGAATCCAGCCCGGTCACGTGAAACCATAACTGGTCTGAAACTCTCAGACTATAACGCAAGCATTGTTATTATCAACGATATATAACTAAATAGAGCATGCAAAGGCCACTAGCTGCCAAAATCACAAGAGATTGGCTACCTGGAAGGAGCTAACATTGACCGCTCGCTCTCCTAGAAGAGAATTGACAGTGGAAGACTTCCCAACCCCACCTTTGCCCATAACAAGTATGGTCATTTTATTAACACCCTGTAAAAACATATAGTCCAGGACAATAATAATTGTGAAAACTAAAACAATTAATGAAGAAGTTGAACAAAAAGTTTGAAATAAAAGAGTAAAAACCGGAACCTGTTCCTTTAATTTGGCAAACAATTCAACAAGTTTGGACTGTGTAGCAGCAGGGAATTGGTGGAACCCTTGCCAGTCACGAAGTATAGACCCCATCTTTAACTACAAAATGAAACACAACAACCGCTGAAATCATTGTCAGCGCTAACAGATAAATAGCAGAAAAAGGAAAGAAATATTGAAATAAACCCTAAACCCAAGAGATTACTATTAAAAGAGAAAGCAATGCAAGTCAAAACAAATGAATAAGTGAGAGTGTGTGTGGGTATGATGTCTACTGACCTCTTGATAGCGTCGCTAAACTTCGCAGAGGCGGGAGAGGAGGGAAAGACAGAAGGACTTGAGGGGGATTGGGTTTTGCCTCTGCTTTGTATTTGGTGCGGTGTAATGGATTGATTACCTTATCAAGCCGAACCCCTTTTTCTTTTTTCTTTCTTTTTTTTTGGGCCCGGGGAGTATCTCCTTGGCTTCCTGGTTTATAAAGGAATTTATTTAGTATGTATTTTTTTTTTAAAAAAAAAACAAATTATTATTAATTATTTAAATTAAATATTTTTAGATATTTTTATATTCTATGTTAAAAATAATTTAAAAAAAATAAATATATATTATTATAATATACTTGACATATGAAATATATATATATATATATATATATATATATATATATATATATATATTTTAATATGAATTGTATTGCATGTGTCTTTTTAGTGGGTGCTAAACACGATTATAATATTTATTTTAACACCCAACTTCATTATAATGTGAATTTAAAAAAGAAAATAAAATATAATTTATTTTCGATCCTAGATATAATTATGAAATAAAAATCATAACATATATTAATTGTGTGAGGTGATTTTTTTTTATCATATATAAATAAATAATATCTTATATGCGATACATATACTTTCGTAATATTGTAACATTATAAATCTGGCCTTGTAAAAACATATATTAATAGTGTAAAAAATACGTGTTGAATAAAGGGAGGCTTGATGCTCACACACCGAAACCAAGCCTAATAAAATTTACATGCCAGAAATTATTTTATTTAAAAAAAAAAAAAAGTCTTACTAACACTATTGAAAGAAAAAAGAGAGTCCAGGTCCACGCTGAGCCCAAATAGAACAACAGAAGGGGCTTGGGGCTAAAGCCTAAAACCGATGAACCTTGTAGACAAGGATCCAGCCAGGGACTCCTAATCGAGCAATATCGTCGTCTCCACCAGCATCATTTCGCCTCAAGGAGGAAGAGAGCAATCCCAATCCCTGTTGTTTCCCAGTAGATTGTTCTTGCAGTTCGGAAATACAGGAAGTCCAATCAGATTCTTATATTTTCCAGAAGCAAAAAAAGGTTGACAGAATGTCAGTTAGGCTATTGAAGAAAGTCCTGAAAGAACAAGAACTGCAACAGCAACAGCATCATGATGAGTCTGAGGAGGAGGAAAGTGAATCTCCTGATTCGGGAACTCGCCCTGCAATAAACCCATTTGACCTTCTCAATGATGATGACGTTGATCAGGTTTTATTCACCAATCCTAGCGCCTCTTGTACAACAATCTTAACTAATAAAAACCAGAAAGTTACCTATTGCTTCATTCATGACTATCTTTATTGCTTTGTGCTTATATCCTTGTTTTTATGTTGTTTATGATGTCTTAATAACGGGTATTTAGTGTTTGGAAAGGTGCCCTAATATGCATGTTGCCTAATTGTTTATGCATGCTGTTTTCTCTTTTAAGTTTCAACGTGGGCATCCATTACCTTTCTATGATGTATTGCTGTGTAAAAACTGCCCCTTTGTAAAATTGTGATTAATCTCTAATGAAATTGAGTCTCTTTCGAGATTTTAAAGCATAAGCTGTAGGAGGGCAACACCCAGAGGCACTATGTTTTGATAAACCCAGAACCATGTTGCTAGCAGAAAAACTGAGACTGGAAAATGATGCTCGTGCCTTTTTCATTACAGAACATGCAATTCAGTTGACCATTTCATTTGCATTATGTTTAGTTTTCATGGTATCCTATCCATCCAATCCAGTTTTCATAGAATCCTCTACAATTAGTTCAGTTTTGTAGCTTTCCTTACATTTGGTTCAGCTTTCATGCAGTTGCCTGCTTATGAAGGACTATTATGGTCTTCTTAAGCAATTGATTAAGCTTTCATAGCATCATTTACATTATTTTTTGACTGATTTTTTTAGCTGATATGCTATACTGCCCATCTTGTGCTTTTGTTCACCGGCCAAATTGCCTTAGAGTGTGAAGACTTGGTTAAATATCAAGCAAATTGATGCATTCATGTGAAATTTTGAAGGGCATTTGACATTTAGAAGATATGCTAACAGTGCATTTGCAAGTTTATCTGGGAGATTTGTTTGTGTAATTTTTGTTCCTTGATTTACAATGTTTTCAAGTATAGTGCCTTAGAAGATCTAATTGCTCGAACCAAAAGGTTTACTGGTGATTGTGAGAAGAAAGAGTGCAATATCTACTTTCCATTTACTTTCATTTGCTAATGTTTGACTTCAGCTGCAGGAGGATGAGCCAGAAATTGATAGTGAAACGGTAGTGGGAAACAATCCCAAACAAGAACTGTCTGGGATGAAAAGCATGGCTGATGCCACTTCAACATCCAATCAGAAATCAAAGAAAAAGAAGAAAAAGAAATGCAAGACTGGTTTGTCTTCAGTTACAAATAAAGTTGAAGAACCTTTGGATGACATGTTAGATACTTTATCCTTGGATGTTAATTCTTCAAGACATCAACCTGGCCCAACCAAAACCAAACCAGAAACTTCCAAACTTCGTGCAGAATTTGTGAAACAGTGTGCACCTTCTGCCTTACAAGTGGATCCCAAATGTTTGAATCCTGAGAACGAGCTAAGGAGAATTTTTGGTTCTAAGGTGGTGAAATCATTTGAAAAAAGTAATCAAGCCAGCAGTTCTAGACAGGTTATTGGGGGCAGACGTGGAACTCATTATACTAGAAAGACTATTTTAGTCTCTCCATCAGAACATTGGCCTCGGTGGGATGGATCTTTATCCATGGAGTTTTTGGAAACTAAGGATGGATACCACCATTTTAGGTAAAGAATGTCCTTGCATTACTGCCTTATTTCCCAGATTATGCATACGACGATGTTATGATGTCCAAGCATTACTGGTAGTGTCATCATTATTTCTTACTGGCGTATATTATTTATTACTGTTTGCCTTCAGGGGACACTTTTCTTTGAATGGTAGCATTCACATTGGGAGTTTTTCACCTTTAGTCATGGGCTTTTCTCGGTTTTCAAGAAACATGCTTTTGGTATGTTGCTAGGATTTAATTTTTATTTTTCTTTATGGGGATGGGGAGTGATCGTGGTGGGGGATGAAGCAATGATCCTATCTCTTTAAAGTTTAACCCACCTGATGAGACTTTGAAAAGGTACAGTGCTCTCTAAGACACTTTAACCAACAGTGTAGTTGCAAGCAGCCCTAGCATTGTCTTTGCAGACTGACTGAAGACAGAGCATTATCATTTGTGGCTGTGAACATATTCTGAAATCTTTATAAAGCATCTTTCTTCTGCACAAGATGTGTTTATATTCTATACGGGCTACTAAATACTGTTTTTTTCTATATATTTGTCAGTTACATGGTTGCAGCCATTTTTCTCATTATTTTTTTTTTTTTTTGAGGAAATTTTTGATGTCTGCTTATCAGTGAAGTCATTGATGGTCTAGTTCACATGCAAAAAACTATAATTTATCTCTTTTCAAATTCATTGCTAATGCGTATCCTGATTCTGTATTGTTTTATTGACACAGGTATGTTCACTCATCTTCCTATGATCAAGTGCAGAGGACATTTGAAGCTGCCAAGGCTATTCATGATCTAAATGGCATAGCAAGCATTCTGTTATACCACCCTTATCACTTGGATTCACTAGTAACAATGGCAGACTATTTTAAATTTGTGGGTGAGCATCAAATGTCAGTTGATTCTATAGCGAAGAGTTTATATGCCTTGGAATGTGCATGGCATCCCAGATTCTCCCCCTTGCAGGCAAATTGCCATTTGAAGATCTGCCATGAAACGAACAAGCCATTGTTTACAACACTTTTCACTCACATGAAAAACTTGGACAGACGTGGATGTCATCGTTCTGCCCTTGAGGTTTGCAAACTGTTGCTTTCATTGGATTTAGATGATCCAATGGGGGCCATGTTCTGTGTTGACTACTTTGCTTTGAGAGCAGAGGAGTATGCGTGGTTGGAATGGTTTTCTGAAGACTATAAAAGTGATAACTCCTTATGGCTGTTTCCAAATTTCTCATATTCTCTAGCCATTTGTCGGTTTTGTCTTGAGCAAGAGGAACCCTCAAAAGATGCCGATACTTGTGCTACAAAGTCAAATTCAGCTGATTTGATGAAGCAGGCTTTAATGCTTCACCCATCAGTCCTTAAAAAGTTAGTGACCAAGGTACCTTTGAAAGATCAGGCATGGACAAATATACTAAAGCATGTGTTTTTTCGGTCAGAGAAAACAGGGTCTGCATCCTTGGATCATCTGATTAATATATATGTAGAGAGAAGTTATATCATATGGAGGCTTCCAGACTTGCAAAAATTACTTCGTGTCAGTGCTCTACAAGTGATAGAAACTCTAGAACATAGTACCAGTGATGCCAAGGATTGGGCTTGTGTGAGAAAAGAGGCCTTTTCATCTGAGAACAATGAGTAAGTGTTTTGAATTATGGACTCGGTTCCTCTATTCTGCTCTGACCACCATTTATATATGTTATTGTTGTTTTGTCACAAGCAATGATGGTATTTATTGTTGTTATAACTCGTGTCCCTTGGATGATGGAATCAATTTTATGGTTTTGTGCCAATTTAGGGGTCTGCAGAATGTGATGGATCCTTTGCATCCAGTTATTGCTGAACTTGATACATTTTATTCAACTTTTGGTACCATGTTTATCATGCATGTTTGAGTTGAAATTTCTTTCTCGTTATAGGTACAGCCATTTGCTGGTTTCAGACTTCTCAGATACAGTTCCAACACTTCCACCTGAGAACTTGCAAAACTTCATGGTTGATCCAAGGATGAGGGAGCCTGAGCGAAATGGAGGACAAATTGCCAACCCACTCGATGGTGGCCCTGCTCCACGTGATGTTGCGAATCGTAATGCATTGGCTGTCTTGTTTGAATCCATGTTGCCATGGGTTAATTATGGGGGTAGAGGGGATGAATGAGGTAATGAGAAACCAAGTTAATGGACATGAGGGAGATGACGAGCTAGCAATGTGCTCACTTTAAAAGGGAGAAAACGGAGAAGATAACTGAGATAATTGATCTGAAATGCAGATTCATTGGTTTGGGTAAGCAAACAAATTGATGCGGTTTGATGTGAATAGAAGACCCAACCATTCTCAAAACGTTTCCGGTATTGATGTATACCAATTTTCTTTGTACAACACAAGTAAATCATTTTCGTCCGCCGAGAATAGATATCATGTTTGTACAAATTAATGTCGAGGGAAATTGCAGCCTACTTTATAGTTAGTCATCTTGTAGAAGGCAAGGTAATTTGGAGTACTGGAAAAACTGTAGCTCATAATGCTTACAATATAGGTCGTTTTAATGGCAATAAACTCTGGTTTTTCTCTTCTTTTTTTTCCTGTTTTAATTTGAGACCATAGCATCAATTTTTGGATTAATCGTGCCATTTGTTTTTCAAATCCGATTGATTATAGGATGATCATCCATGACAGGGCAACTGCGTGATCACAAACTCATTATTTAGGAGTTCATTGTGATTCCAAGTGTCAGATGACTTTCGTTATCTTTTCTTCCCGCCAAGAGCTGGTCAAGAAACAATGAGGTTCAGGCAGAGTGTAGCTGCATACACTCAATTCTGGGCTAAACACTGAGCCTGCCGACAAGAATAATTTTTCAAAATGCAGATCTCAAAAGTTCTCACAGTTTAGATTATGTGAATTTTGATATGACGATATGCTTGACTTCGGTGATGTAACTTGAAAGTCAACATGGAAATACGCATGCACTTGCTGATGGTAGGCTCGTGGCCGGCTACCTTGCAAAAGGATTATCACGAAGATGGGAACTTTCTTTTTTCACTATACTTCGATTTACACGTCTTAGAAAGCATATACTACAGAGTACTTTTGTGGAAACCACAGAAAAATGATATTACTAGGAAGTACCTAATTTAGTCCATGAATTGTCGTTCCAGGATCCTTGTTCAAGGGCATCCCATTAATTTTCTCTTCACCGTTTTCTCACCGTCCCTAAAATCTTGATTTGATTCATTTGGAATTGCAGACTTCAAATCAGCACATGCTGTTAGTGACTTGCCAAAGTTTAATGAGTTGGCCTTAGTTACAACCTTCCTTCGCTTATACGTCAAAGGCAGTGACTTTTGATCCTTAAATGTCTCCGAGACACTGGATTTACCCGATAGCTTCTCTGATTTTCTGATGCTGGCATCACTCTCACCATTATTTTGGTGTGAAAAAGAACCAATTAACTTTTCTTGCTTACCATTGCCAACATCTGAAATTGTGGTAACCACTTCTGGAATTCTTGGATGGATAGTGAGATCCTCTTCTTTTAAGGGTGTCATGTGCCGCTCCCCTCCCTGACATTGAATACGAAATGGGAATGATTCCAAGGATCTCAGGGAAGAGCCATTAAATTCTCTGCCCACATTTGCCCTCTGATTTTCACTACCAAAGGTAAACGGCATTGCACCCACTACATCCAAGGATGACTTGCATTCCTTATTCAGAAACCTTCCCATATCAACTCCAAACAATTTGTGTTTTCCTAAAACAGAATTGTCATCTAAAGATGAAAGCGTTTCCAGTTTCACTTTTCTTGTAGAGCTTTCTGGGTGATTACTGATGACTCTAGCACTTTCCTGTGGATCCATTAGAAACTTAGGTTGGTCCGGAGGAGAATAAACTCTGCTACCTTCGACCTTTTGCCTTAGAAATGGATATTCATGCAGACCACCTGTATTCTGAAAGCATAGAGAAGATGGTAAAGGACAAAACTTAAAATCCCGTATGCCGTGAGTCCCAGCTGGAAAGTCCGGTTGCACTCCTGTTGGCACAATATCTGATTGTTCCAGGTGAACTGAAGGAACTCTGGATACTATTTTCAACACTCCCTTGGGCAATGATCGACAGTGTTCTGAGAAGTCGGCCACAACCATCTTTGAATTGTAATTATGGCATGAATCATTACCGGATGCCTTCATCTTTAGAACCCCCCTTGGCCTGCAGTATGGAGCTGCAAATTTTGGTTCGTTGGCAGACAGGAAGGGTGGCCTGTCCTTTGCTGAATTCTCACTTTCCACTAGCTTTGCCGCCTTCAATTCCAAGTTCACCTTCTCACTAAACAGATGATTCTCGTTAGGAGATTCATTTAGATCAAGCATATTGATGCTCTTTTGTTTTCTCCAGTTTTTCCAAGTAGAAATATTTTCCTCAATACCATGACTCATTTCACGCTGATCCCATAACTTTCTCATGTCGATAAACTTTTGTATCATCCTGTCATGGTAAGCTCTAAGTGAATGGTAATATTGCTTCCTTTGTAAAAACTGCAAGCCTTCTCTGAAGCAAGCCACCTTTGGAGGGTAGAATCCAGCCTTCAATTTTTTGAAGAATTCATCCAACGGATTCCCAAAATATATTTCACTGCCATCAAAAAGTTCCTTCATGGTCAAGCAAAAAATCTCTTGGTCCATGTCTGGAAGGTAAGCTGACAGATGGAACCTTTCTTCCTCTGTTAAACACAAATTCCATGTGTCTAGAGATAATATTTCCCTCAAATCTGGAAGATCATAGAGCTCATATGGTATACAGCACCACTGACCTTCCACCATGCCAAGCTCACAGTTCAATTCAGCAAGTTCGCAATCATCTGAATCATTCCCTGAGTCTGCTCCCAGGACTGGGTTATCTCTCATCAGCTTGACTTCACCATTGAAGGCACAAGAAGCTTTGTCAGAACTTGAACTCTGATGGCAAATCTTCTGTATGCCCATTGATACAGAAAGTAGTGTGAAGACAATCCTTAAGTTACAGGAACATATTGAATCCTGGATTTGAAACTTAATCACCAGAACTAATTAAGGTGCCTGAGGGAAGATGACCATAGTCATCAAAATCAGCACAATTTAAATGAAAATTACTTAAATTTTAAACCCCTTATGACAGCACAAAAGAAACAATTCATCAAACTTCACAAACAAAAGTGAAGGAATATTCTAAATCTAGGACTTGAAAATGCAAGTAAATTGGTGTTCTCAACCATTGAGAAGGAAAAGGAAAAACTGGTTGAAAAAAAATGTGCAAAAAATGACCATCCAGCACCAAATGAAATGCCTAGAATTATCATTAGCGATGGCAATATAAAGCATCTCATGATACCTTCTACATTGCTTGTTGCTATAGCTGATATTTCAGTCCATGATTGCTGTAATAGAATCACATTTGCTATATTCTTATATATCCACGAACTCACAACACATGCACACAAGTAGAGACTTCTTCACATTTCAATGTACAATTCATCTTCAGCGTGTTACCAGATTTCATAGGCATGAATTTGGTTCCAGCCCAGATCATTTGCAACACGAGTTTTGGAAGACTCGAATCTTCAGAAACCGGCAAAGAAAGAAAAGATTAAAACCAAGTAACCCGACAGAAAAGGCTTCTGCTATATATATATAAAAAAACTTACAAAATAGGAAGTGACAGCATAATTGGTGGATCACACCCAACATTCAAATAGCAACCTTTCCAGCTAATTACACAAAACCATCAACTGATCATAGTTCTAAAACCATAACAGAGACAAAATGAATGGAAAAAAGAAAAACCATAGTGAGAGAGTAGAGTATCAAACCTTGAAAGGTCAAAAAAAAGAGGCGAAGCTTGTGAATTGGAGCTGAAAATGGGGGCTTTCCTCTTCTATAGTAGATGAAAACAGAGACCCAGAGAAGGCAAGAGTGCCATTTTTTTGCGGGGATAGGAATTAGGATATTAGCTTTACAGCTTTCTCTTCCTCTCGTCCCTGTCTGTGCCTGACTTATTCCTTCTTTTGGCTTTGGATTTTTTCATTTTTCTTTTTTGGCTTCTTGGCCCTTCTACTGTACCCAGCAATGTATGTATGGTGACCTTGTGAGTTGCAGAATACCATCACTATAATTATCCGAAACAGTAAAGTCACTCTCAAAATTTAAATTGAATTAAATTAAATTGCTTTCAAATACTCTTGGTGATTATCAATGGACTTCTAATTTATGGCTGATGGTCTCTACATATCAACCGGGAAATCATGATTCAATTCTTAATAAATATAAAAAATTGGATACTCTACCCTCCATATAAAAAGGTGATGAAAGTTATTTTTTATATATTTATTATTTATGTGTTTATTTTTTATATATATTGTCTTGTTAAGAAAAAAAACATTGTTAGACGCCTGGCATAACAGTTGAGGTTGAAATTCTTCCATGAAAGATTGTAACTTTCTCCCCATTGGAAGGGACGCCAGTGGAGAAGATGAAAAATGGAAATAAACATTTGAAATCTGAAAAACACCCTTCATTTCACTCTTCTCCTCACACACTCTCCATTAAAAAAAGCATTAAAACGTATGGGTTTTTAATTACAGTAATAGATATAAACTATTATGGATTGAAATAATACAATTATTTATTTGCCTTTCATTGCGTTAAATTTTAATTCTTAAGCTTTGGAGTATTTTTGGGGGTATTTGAGTCTTTTTTATGTGTTTTTATATAATAAAATTATATTTTTATATCTGCTCGCTGCTGACGTACAAGTAACAGTTAACTACCAGAGATATTTTCTTTTTCTTACACAACTGAAAACTGAAAACAAATAAGATAAAAAAAAAAAATCTTGGGACGGAGCAACAGAACAAATGGCTCGTAGCTATTAATTTAGCGAGGCTACTGTACGTGCTTTGATGAATTGAAAAGAAATAAAATATATATTCAAGCATTATTAATATATTTTTTTAAAAGAAAATAATTGTATAGATATTAATTCAATATATCATAATTTAATTAAAAAGTCTGAAATAAACTGAATAATTATAGAAAAAACATAATCCGACTAAAGATAATTTAGACGATATTTTAATAAAAATAAAATAAAAAACAAACAACAAATATTGAATTTCAATTCTCAATCATAAATCTATGATGAGAATATTGATCCAAAGTCGTTCGATCATGCTCTAACGTCTTCTCAAATAACGAAGAAAAAAACTTTATTCCTTCTGCTTATCTTCTCTTTTTCTTTCCCTCCATTTTTTTTCATGTTTTCTGGTTGGGTATGCATGGGAGCGTGGCTAATATTTTTTTTTAAAATGTTTTTGTTTTTTTAAAATATATTAAAATAATATTTTTTAAAAAATTATTTTTAATATCAACATATCAAAATTATCTAAAAATATTAAAAAAAATCCAATTGAAAACAATTTAAATATTTTGCAAAAATATTTCTAAAATACAATGTTAACCAAAACCAAAGTTAAAAGGCTTTATCACCTCTAAGCTTATCCAAACTAGATGATTTTCTCCAATTATATTAAAGTGTTTGTTTCATATATATTTTTTTAATATTTTTATATTTTTTTTAAATTAGTTATTTCAATGTTTTTATATTATTTTTATATGCTGAGGTAAAAAATAATTTTAAAAAAATTATTCTGACATATTTTTGAAAAAAATAGTGTAAAAATAATCTCAATCATATTTCTTATTTGTGAGTGTGATTGCAAGATTGTTTTTAAAAATATTTTTTTATTTAGAAATTTATTAAAATAATATTTTTTTAAATAAATTATTCTTGACATTAATATATGAAAATAATATTAAATATTTTTATTTAAAATACAGAATAATTAAAAAAAAGCTGGTAAAATGAAGTACCAATAGAATATAAAATTCGATTAAAATAAATTGCGCGCATGATTCTGTGAATAAATTCGCTATCGCATTTCCAACTTAAATACAATATCCCCAGTGGAACCACTCCACTCCGCAGCCAAAGCAAAAGGAATTTTGTCTGCGAACAGAATCCAATACATTTTCATGCTTTCATTTCCCAAAAATAAAAAGTTACCGTCGCTCTTGTCGTAATTCTGACTGATTACGAGTATTTATTCCTAATTCCGAGCGACTTTGACCCAAGTCAAAAGAATAATTGAATCGTTCGAGTGTGTATTTTTTTAAAATAATTTTATTTAATTATAGTCTATATGCTAATTAATATTAATGATACATTTAAAAATATATACTATTTCAATATATTTTTTAAAAAATAACCCGTTAATGTATTGTTAAATATATTATAAATAAAATGTTAAGGGACTCGTCTAATAATTAATAAAATACTTTATTTGTTTTTTTGAATTTAGATTTTGAAATCAGTTAAAATTGGTGTGCGGGCATCAAACGATGTGCAGGCATCTTTTAATAATAAATTAATCTCTTTAGATTGCTCCGAAAGTACCACCTTCGAATAAATAAATCGGCCGACCGATCAGATTGGTACGTGGAGCTAAAATTGAAGTGACGTTTGGGCGGTGGAGGAAAAGTGAGGGACCTGTATTGCTGCCTTGTAACTTGCACAACTCTGCAACCCCGACGCAATACAGTGAATCCCAAATCTCCATCTTCAGCATATCATGGACTACAATAACAACAATCCTTACCTCCAGTTCGCGCCTGTTCGTCCCGCTACTAGTAATGGATACGGGACAAATAGCAACGGTAAGTCAGATGTTTTGATTCTGAGTTCAAGAATGCCTTTTGTGTTGTTTCTGTTTGTAGTTGGTATCTGAATTGTTAATCGCTTGTCTGCTATCTTTCAGGATCGATGGGGAAGATATGTGATGCTTTGAATCGATGTGGGAAAAGGGTTGAAGTGGCCACTAGGAAAGCAGAAGTCTATGCTGATAACATCTGGCATCACTGTGAGTTTTTCCTTTCCCTTCCCTCTTCATGTTACCATCAATCAAGAGTCAGGGCCTAGCAAATTCTTCTTGCCTGCCCTTCATATTCATAATCATTAAATTTATTGTCACTGCAATCTGGAGTGGAAAAACCTTGCATCGCCTTTTGCAACTTGGCCTATTGGGTTTGTCTTTCTATCTTTAAGAAAATGAAGTCTCATAAAAAGGTGCCACCCAGCATTGCCTGTGGACTTGCCTGCTATAAACATGTAAAAGTAGGAGAAAGTCCCTGTGGTTATTAGCTCGCTGTGAATCCCCGCCCCTATCTGCTTTGCAATTAGACACTGAACCGACGAAATGGCTTGTTTTTTGTTGCAAAGTCGCAGATGCTTATCTGGCCATTGTCGAGAAACCAAGTGAAGGAACACTCTGCTTGACCTTTTCATAATTATTGTTTAAGTAAATCTGGAATGGTTGAATGTGGAGCCATGCCTTCATAGAATGGATACGAGGAAAGACACATGTCAATAGGAAAAAAAGAGTATACACAGACTGAATAGATTAATTGCCTTGGCTTTGAGAACCATTACAGGAGGAATCTGAAAGCCAGTTCTCAAAGCCATATATATTATTACCTATAAATCTAAAACGAGGGATTTTTTTTACTGTTTCGCAATGCACTGTTCATCATGTCACATATTATTGTTCATGGATTGTGCAGAAATTTTATTTTTTCAATTTGTTCATTGTTTTCCCCCATCAGTGTCATCCTACTTAAAACTAAAAATGAATGACGTTAATAACTTGTTTTTATTTCTGAAGATGCGCTCTTCATCATTTCACATATTATTGTTGTGGATTGTGCTGAAATCAAACCTGTCGTTTTTATTCCTAAACTGTGTTGGATCAAAATGAGTTGAAGAACAAGTCTTAAAATCAAAAACTCTTAAGCTTTGATTTTTCGGCCACTATGATGGCCGGGATTTGAGTAAGATTAGACAACGTGTCGCCTATCTTTGAATTTTTTTTCAAAAAAATAGGGCGGACAACAAGTGCGGTGAAAAAACCTCTCAGTTGAGCGGGCCAAACCTAAATATGCGAAGCTTGACGGTGACCAACTTTTTTTTCCTTTTTTTCCATTGATTTTTTTTTATTTTTAATATATAAAATATATTTAGATTAATACTCATTTTTTATTTTATTATATTTTATTTAGAGAATCTCTTTTGAATGGTGGTGATTTTTTGGATATTCATTTAATTTTCAAAGAGATTTTATGTTTCATCTTTAATTGTTTTTTTATGTAAATAACCTATTTTTTTATATAACTTTTTTTATTTTCATATAATGTTTCTAACATGCGTGGTCATGCATCATATTTTAATTTTATTTTATCAATTGAATGTGTTTGTTTTTTTTATTCTTGTTTGATTGAGTAGAAGAAATAATAAATAAAACATAGCAAATTGTCTATTATATAAATGGTGACTCTTTCCCTGTAAATCCTCCTATTATTCACCCTTTCCTAATTAACAATGGATTATTATAGTATTTTTTGATAAATATGTATTTTTTTGTCCCTAAATATTTTCTTTGAACAATCAAGATCTTTTAAGCATTCAATGTCAGGTTTTTTTAGAGAGGGTTAAATTGAAAGATAAAGAGCTGAAGTGAAATACTTGGATAGCATAAGTGACTCTTTAGAATTTATATGAGAAGTGTATTTTATACTCAAGTTAAAATATGTGAGGAAAATATTGTTTCTGTGCACCTATTAGCATTGTTGTTTTCAATAGTGATCTATAATTTTTTTCATTTTGATCCTTTTTTCATTTTTTTTTAATTTGGTTTTTATACCATGTGTTTGTTGGTATTTAGAGCTGTTAATTTATTTTAATGTCTTTTATATTGGTTGGGAAATAATTGTATATTTTTATTCTTCAATCTTCATTTTAATATATTTTGATTCACTTTTTGATTTGTTTTTTTTTATATGGGTTTTTAAAGAGTTGATAATTTATTTTTATTATCATATAGTTAAATAAACAATAATTTAGAAGAAAAACAAAGTTATTAATTCATTTAGAGTCCATTACCTATTTTGTAGGTTTAAAGTTTTAACCTTGGTTACTAAATTCACGAGTTTAACGGACTCATCAAACCTGATATGTTTTTCTTAAAAAAAAATATCATGTTTTTAACGGTCATTCAAATTCTCTTTGAACATATTAAATTGAGTGATTCATAATGAGTTAGCTCTTAGATGATTTAATTAAAAACTCGAGCTGGTATGAAGCCCGACTAATAGGTTTGAAGATCAAACTACTTGATTGGATTTAATAATACTATTAAAAAAAATATATTACATTATTTTTAAGTTTTTTTAAAAAAAATAGACGCACGCAGGGGGGATTAGCTTAAAAAGAGAAGAGAGAAAGGAGTCGATTAAGTTTTTAACTCTGAATTTTATCAATTCATCAAAAACTGTCTTGAAAATGTAAGAAGAGTACTTATAAATAGCAAACCCTATCTAATAAATAAGTACGTCAAAAACCCTCTAAAAATTAAACTGAAATCTAATATAGAATACCATTAAATCTAAGTAATAAACGTCCAAATAAATTAAACCCAATAAGACAGGTTAAGGCCCAATCTCTTAACCAAAAAAACAAAGAAGTTGGTCTACTCTCCATTGTCTATGACCCAACACGGGTGTGATAGTGTCTCGAGTCTATTGTCTCGTCAAGAACATTGAGTTAATGATTTTTAGGAATAACACAAAGCACCCACTTTGTTTTGCGAGTCAAACCTGTACTTCTGGAAATTAGGAAGCCAATTTCTTTTTTTTTTATTCTTTTGTTTATGTAATGCGAATTACTTAGTTTTAAAACTAAGTGGGTATTTCTTTGTGTTTTGAGAACAACAGTCAAGGTTAGTCCTAGTCTCACCGATGCAGCCATGGCAAGGATTGCTCAAGGGACTAAGGTACTCACTGAAGGAGGACATGATAAGGTATTCCAGCAGACATTTGAGGTATTGCCTGGAGAGAAGTTCTTGAATGCATATGCTTGCTATATATCAACTTCCACAGGACCTCTCATTGGGACACTGTATATATCCTCCAAAAAGGTGGCCTTTTGCAGTGAGTATCCCTTCTGCTATTATTCTCCCACAGGACAGCAGCAATGGATGTATTACAAGGTTATAATCTTCTACTACATTTCTTAGCGATGCACTCGCCATCAGTATGTCATTTCTGTTTATCCAAGCTGGATGACAATGTCATATTTCTTGAATAGAAAGTTTTTGAATGGTATTTAAACAAATTTTGCACATTGCAATTAGAAATCTTACAAGTTTCATTGACCTGAAAGCGAGAAATGATTAGTTTGACAAGGCTTTATCAATTGTTATAGTTCCTTGAACCAGGCCCTTTTATTTGGCTGCCTATATCTAATAATTTTGCTTAAAAGTTTTAGCAAGCAACTGATTAGCTTTCCTTTTATTTTCCAGGTAGTATTTTCTGTCGTTTAACTGCCTCATTATATGTATATACAGGTCGTAGTGCAACATGATCGGTTGAGAGCTGCAAATCCTTCTTCAAACAGAATGAGCCCCTCTGATAAATACATACAGATTGTGACAACAGATGGTCATGAATTCTGGTTCATGGGGTTCATATCATATGACAAGGCACTGAAGCAATTATGTGGGGTTTTACAGCAGTCTCGTGACTCTTCTGGGGTAATCCCTGTGGCACACAGTGCATGATCTGGCTCCCTTCCTGCGGCATGCTTAACTTGTGGAACAGAATACTGCGACTGTAATATTTTATCACTAAAATAATTTAGGTTGATCGTCAATGGACAATGAATGTTAGACCGGAATATTTGTGCTGACAATTTGCTTAGAAACCAGCTGGTTACCTAACATATATGCTGACTTTGAATGTATAGTTTCATATGGTTTCTTTGTTTGGAAGCATAGCCCCCCAGCATTGCGCCTGCAAAGAGGGAGAATTATCATGAACTGGCTGCTTTCTTTCCATTTTCCTTGGTCTTTATGGAAAACATAATTTCATCTTGCAAGACCGGCCTGAAATCAGTTGAATAAATACGAACTATTGGTGCGTGGATGTGTATGTTTGACTTCCACACCCCAAGGGATAGAAAATTATTTCTCTCATGTGGCCGCCAATTGTAGGCTTAGATGACAGGTGGATTTAGATTCCTCTCGATATGATTTTTTATTTTAAATCACAATTTAAAAGTTGTTTCAAAAAATAATTTATGAGAAAATAAATTAAAATGATTTTAATATATTTAATAAAAATGATTAAAGTTAATTTTTCTATTATAACTTGAATTTAAATTTATATTTGTTCACTGCATTGTCATGATCCAAGTACACAGAATTCAGTTTGAGTCCACTGATTCAGATACAAGTAATATGTTTGAAATATTAAAGAATGATTCTTAATAAACAAGTGAATTTGGATTTCTCATCCTTGCGTATATATCTTTTATATAAAAAATATAGGGGTAATGATATTTTATATATAAACAAAAAACATACTAGGAGTCTCCCGTAGTTTACTCACAGTTAAATTTTCTCGTTATAGTTTTATAAATTATAATTTACATCATGCAAACATAATATTTAAATTTGAATAAAAAAATATTATCATCATATAATACAAACAACATAAATTAAATGAATAACAAACAAAAAAAAAAAAAGTTTAGAAGAACTTGATCTAAACTAGCCCATATTATGAAACAACATAATGACGAGGGGAAAAAATAACAAAAAACACTATGTTAAATTGGGTTAACTCATAAATTTTATGATTATAGATATAAAATTTAGTTAATTTAATGGAAAAAATCACAGGAAAAGAACTTCAAATACTAATTTTAATTAATTAAATGAGAATCTAATAACTCTGAAAAATAAAAAAATAAATAAAAAGATGAAGCTCAGTCTATAACAAATAAAATATTGAAGGATTAAAACTAAAAATAATAGCAATTTAAAAATCTAAAAAAAAAAAACCTTGATTTAAGGCCACATGAATCAAGATGCAAAATATACGATCCCATTGTGATAGTAGAGTGAACATGTTCAAAAATACATTAAATAATATCAAGAAACTTGGTTATTGAACAACTTAATATTAAAAAACAAAGTAAAAAGTAATTGAAATAAATACAGGTCAATCTGGGCTAACCAACAAACCCTTCAACCATGAAAATCATAAGATTTCTAAATTAGATTTAATTAAAAAGCTTAATTTTCACCCAATTTAATTTGAAAGATGAAATTGTGAAAAAAATCAATATATTTTATTCCAAGGGAAAACATATTGCAATAAAAAGAATAGGAATAAAATATGATAAGAAAAAAAACTTATAAAGGATGAAACTATATATACCAAAAAAAAAATAAAAAAAAACCAAGGGAAAGAAATGAAGAAAAAAAAGGCGAGTACCAATTTTCAATAAAATAATTGTTAAAGAAAAAAATTAAAATTATTCAATTTTAAAAAAATCCTCGAAAAGATCGATATATGTTTACCTTTGAAACTATGGTTCTAGAACTAAACCTAAGATTAATCCCATCACAATAATATATATATATATATATATATATATATATATATATATTATTGGTTGACTTTGGTTAATATATAAATCCTATGATCATGTGTATATAAGATTGGAATAATTCAATATAAAAGAAAAAAATATATATATATATATATATTTTAAATAAATTAAATATTGAAATATAAAATTAAAATAAATTAATATTTTTTTAAAAAAAAAATTAATCGCTTTAACCTTCTAAACAAGTAACTATGGTCAGAAACCCAGGACTAATGTCATAGAAGTCTAATCATAAAAAGTAATAAAGCAAATATATTAAACTCAATTAGTGCTGTAAAACTCACAAGTAGTGACATCCGGGGTTCCATAATAATAATAATATTCTAACCAATTTAGTTTTAAATGATAAAGCAATGAAAAGAATAAAAATCAAAATTAAAATAAAAATATCATGGAGGATAAAATTGTAAAACAAAAAGATCCCAGACAAAAAAAAGCACCAATAAAACGAGGGTGGAGAGGGAGAGGGAGAGAAACGGAATAAAATAACCGTAAGCTCTAAACGTGATGCGTGTTGAGAGCAAGTATTTCCTTTTATATTAAGGGGATGTTGAGATCTTTTAATCTTCCGGGGCTAAAAAATTCCTCACCCCGACCAAACCAAGCGAGGATTGCCCACGTGCAGACGCGCACGCTCTAACATTTTTTTTTAATTATATTTAATAAAGGTTATATATATATATATATATATATATATATATATATATAAACTATCCTGCAGAAACAATTTCATAATTGCACTACGGAAATAATAATACGAGTCTTTGCGAGCAATAGCTGTCCTGGAAGAATTGTTTTTTTTTTTTTTTAATAATGAAAAGGCATCTTCAAAGCAGGAATTGATGCATAAATATATGACCTCGTGAATACAAATCGGCAGGAGGTCGACAGTCTTTAAAAATATTTCCACCGTTGCTTTTTTTTTTTTCCTATTTTAAATTTGAAGTTATTGAATTTTACGTGATCAACATGTTATTGCGGTGGAATAAGTGATTCTTTACGTTTAGTTTTTTTAAAAAATATTTTAATTTTTATATATATATTTCTAAATTATTTCAATGGGTTAATATTAAAAATAATTAAAAAAATATTATTATGATATTTTTTTTAATGAAAATCACTTTAAAAATCAACCTCAACTACACTTCTAAACAACCTTTAAATGTCTATTTGAAAATATGTTTTAAATTGATTTTAAAAGTGTTTTTCATATAAAAATAATATTTTTTATTTTTAAAAAATTATTTTTGACATCAGCACATTAAAAAAATTAAAAATACTATTTTTATAATTTTAAAAAAAGTAATTTGTTTCAATAAAGTTTTTGAAACACAATGCAAAAAATCTCAAGCTAACTACAGGATCCTTGGTATTTTATTTATCAGATCCCCTCTCTCTTTTTTTTGGTGTGAACTTGGTGCATTGCAAATTATTTATTTTTATTCTGCTTTTCACAATGACTGCACAGGGTTCAATAGTCCCAATGCTGGATGGGAACCCTCAAAGTTTCTGTGAGTGCTCGACTGGGAAGACCTTGTTCATGAGAGACTCAGATTGTTTCAAGTCCCTTTTTATATTGTTTCATTGACTCAAGTAGAGGGTGAATATAGTATTTTACTCCCACTAGTTAACATTTACAGCTTCAATTGTATATTATATATTTGAAATCAATATTTTATAGGTTAATAATACCGAGAAACACAGGGAAAATAATGCAGCATGACCAAAAAAGTCTAGCAAAAAATTAAATTAGGTGGCAGGTAATTAATTATACATAAAAAAAATATATAATTTGAATATCCTAATCACACTCGAAAAACACGCTAAAATCGCATGTCAATGCTTACTTTTTAAACTATTGCCGTCATTTTGCTGTAACCAGAGTACTCGCTCCTGGGCATATCTTCTCCGGCGATGATTATAAAAGAAAACCAACAACTCCTTTTGTTTTCTAGTAATATCTCTTGCCACACCAAAAACCACGTGCATATTTTCACTGATGTGATCTCTTCAGCCTGGACCACGGTGGTTTTTCTACTTTCTAGCATATTAGCTGTGTTTGTTCATGTGTTTAGATTTTTTTATTTTAAAATAATATTTTTAAAAAAAATTATTTTTAATATAATCTTTCAGAATCATTTATAAAAACTAAAACAGTTAATTTAAAACAAAAAATATTTTTATTTAGATACTTTTCCAAATGATTCCCAAACCGGCAGCGGGTGGATTAATGGGGGTTGATTTTTATTTAGATACTTTTCCAAATGATTCCCAAACCCATCAGCTCGTTCTCTTCGAATAAACGTCCTCGACCTAGAATATTTTTGTTTAACATAATATTTTAAAAATATTTTAAAAAAATAAAAATAATTTTTTTTTAGTGTTTTTAAATTATTTTCATGTACTATATTAAAAATAATTTTTTAAAAATAAAAAATATATTATTTTAAATAAAAATAAAAATATATTATTTTAAATAAAAAATATATCAACCACGTTTAAAAACACAGGCCATCTAAGGAGACAGCTCTCGTCAACTACTCGAGATTTAATCTCATTGATACCAGACAGTTAGCCGTCCAATGGTAACGCGATTGTCCTTTTCTTGTTTATCAGACCACTTGACGGAGATGGGAAATTTTAACAGAAAATTAATACACGTGCTCGATAGTCTGAAAAAACAGCGTGACCCCAGTTGCTAAATTAACTCGTGTTAATTATATTGCTTTGACTGCCTCTTTGCTATGTATTTCTGGAAGTCCATTGAGTAGAAATAACCTTATTTTTGTACTCTATGTTTTATCTCTTTTAAATATTTATATATGTAATGAATGTGAAATATTTGTTAAATTGTACATTGAACGCGATACAAATTTCCTAATATAATAAATAATTGTGTTTTTTTCTTCCCTATACCAGGGCTTGGTGACTGCTCTGTTCTTTCTTTCTTTTTAAATTAATATTAAACCACCGACACAAAAGATGACTTCAAAATCTAGAAAAAGACTTCAAGGCCTGAGACTTCACTGCAATACTTGAATTGACCTTGTGTATTAAATAGGGAACTAGACGTGGTTTTGCAATGATGTTAGCGTCAGCACGTGGTGATGATGTCGTTGATATAGATCAAAACATATAAAATGATAGAGGAAGTGTGATGAATATAAAGAGATGTATCGGCTTTGCCACCGTAAAAGCTAAGAGCCTTGAGTTTTCACGTAGCCTAGAAAGCCAGGTTAAGCCTGGAGTTCAAGGAAAGCAAAATTGTAAGGGTAGTTGAAGCTATACTGTTCAAAAAATCAAAAATCCAAAAACACCCCTCGCTCCATGTTGTAATTTTTGTTTTTAAAGGGTACATTAGTAATTCAACCATACAATAAAATATAAAGAAATCAATCCACCTTCAAACAAATCAGTCATGCCGATTAATCTCCATGAAAAGATTGTTTTGCTACTCAAAACTGTACTATGTATGTATGCATGCATGCATGCATGCATGTATGTATTGGTCCATCGTAAAAGACTGCTCAAACTTGTTTTCTTTAATGTAATACCTTTAATTTTTGTAATTAATATGGAACTTGGATCACAGAGCAATTACTGTCCCGAAGAAACGAAACTGGTAACGGAAAGAAAACGAAGCTTGCCGTTTCATGTTTGGCGTGCTCTGTTAACAGTAGCAAAATGGCATAACATTTTCCATGTGATCAGAACGCGTTCATGGAGCCGATGTGGAATCATGATGAATATCACACATTTTTTTAGCATCGAATGGCGGGAAAAAGCAGGGAGTAATATAAAGAGGGTGTTTACCACTTTCTTTTAAAATTATTTAAAAAAATAAAAAATATTATTTTAATATATTTATAATAAAAAAATCCTTTAAAATCTAACCTCAGACATATTTCCAAATAATCACGTGATAAGTAAAAAAAACATTGAATCAACGAACCGTGAAGGTGTCCAGTTTGACTTGGACCCACCGTAGAGTCCGAATGTGCCCTTTTAATTTGACAAAAAAAAGAAGAAACTCCTTTACATGAAAGCATAATCATGGCTACTTTTGAATGAGATTACTTTACAGCCTTAGGACAAGTCCAACGGGGCACGCCATTGTTGTAGCTAAAGGCAAATTTTCAAAATTTTTGCTTTTTATGTTAAATTTCCATCTCCAACGTGAAGAGTAAATTGAAAATCTAAAATGGCTTCTTCATCTTCCGGAGCTATTCCTACAGGTGTATATACCGAGAGGCAAAAAAAATAAAGCCGTTGTAATGTTACCGTTGGAACAAATTGACAGCATAAAAAATCGACACAACAGACCCGAAGATGCAGCAACAAATCCAAACAATCACCAGCAACAAATCCAAACAATCACAACAAATTGAAACACATCAACACAGCAACCCAATACCCATCAACACAGCAACGATTTATACTCAAAATTGAAAAAACACAGAATAGTTTGCATCCAATCCGGAGAATAAAAATCACAGAAAATACCTTCATCAAATTTCAAAATCCAGTGAGTAGATTGCATCTTCAATTCCTGTCAAACCTTCCTGCATCTTCGGTTTGTTTTCTTGATTTTTTTTTTTTTACAAGTAGAAACTTAACAGATTATGCAGGGGATGGAGCCGAGGGAGATGGATACTGGGAGGGAGCAAAGAACAGAGGGAGATGGAGAAGACGAGATGGGAGAGTGAGAGGGACGACGGAGAAGACGAGATGGGAGAGTGAGAGGGACGGAGACGAGAGGCCAGATCGGAGAGTGAGAGGGACGATGACGAGATGGGAGAGTGAGAGGGATGACGGAGAAGACGAGATGGGAGAGTGAGAGGGACGACGGAGACGAGAGACCAGATCGGAGAGTGAGAGGGACGATGACGAGACGGGAGAGTGAGAGGGACGACAGAGGGCAGAGTGAGAGTGAGAGAGTGAGAGGGACGATGGGCAGATTAATTAGGTTTTGGGATTAATTAGGTGTGCTGGGATTAATTAGGGTTTTGGGGTGGGGGTATTTTAATGTTTAGGAAAAAAATCAGAAATTGATAATAATAATTAGTAAAAATAATAATTAGTAATATTGAAAAATGGGTGAATATTAATAATATGAATTTTTTGATCAATTAGCTTAATTATATGTTTTAAATTTATAGTTAGATTTAAGAACTGTGTAAATTTAGTTTTAGAATTTTCGTGGAGGTGTTTAATAATAATATTTAGTAAAAATAATAATTATGCGAATTTGATAAATTATGAATTTTTTGATCAATTAGCTTAATTACATGTTTTAAATTTACAGTTAGATTTAAGAACTGTGTAAATTTAGTTTTTACAATTTTTTTGGAGGTAATTAATAATAATTTTTTGATCAATTAGCTTAATTAACACAATGTATTTTTTATGCAGATGGACTTAAATTTGCCAAATTCATTCACTGACTTTCTTATAAGTGAGTCTGAAGAGATTGTTTCTCAACAAAATGTTCCTACTGTTCATACAACTAAAAAATCACAAAGAAGTAAAAACTTCTCACCGGAGGAAGATTGTTTACTCGTATCTGCATGGTTAAATACTAGCAAAGATCCAATCACGTGAGTTGATCAATAAACAAGACAATTTTGGGCTCGAGTACATGCGTACTTTGTCGAGAATGGAGGAAACTTGAATAATCGTTCTCAAATAAGCATCTCAAATAGATGGCAAGATATAAATAGAGAAGTTGGAAAATTTATTGGTTTTGTTACCCAAATTGAAAACCGTCAACAAAGTGGAACGACTGAAGAATCAAGGGTAATGTTTTTTTAAAACATTTTCTTATTAAACAATTTGTTTAACATATTTATTACATAACATAGTTTTATTTATTGAATTTGATTTCCCAGATTAATGATGCGCGGCAAATGTATGCTTCAGTCGTTGGTAAACGATTTCAACTGGAACATTGTTGGGTTATCTTAAAAAATGAACCCAAGTGGCAATTTGAACGTGCAAGTCTTCATCAGAAGTCAAACAAGAAACAAAAAAATCATGGAAATGCAAGTCCAGCTTCTTCAAATCCATCAACCGCTGATTCTGTTAGTTTAGGAGAAGACAATGACGCATTTGTTTACCAAAATAGACCAATTGGTCAGAAAGCTGCAAAGGAACGACTTAAACGCAGACAAGGAAAAGAGAAAGGTGGGGAGACAAGCGTAGCAACTATTTTACAACAATTGAAGGATAACTTTAATGAGATTGAGGTCGAAAAAAAACTAGATAGAAAAATTATGTTAGAGTAACAAGCTTTATTGATTAAACAGAAGCAAGAGAAACAAGAAATCGAGATTATGAAGATGGATACTTCTAAAATGGATCCAATTTCTGCAGCGTATTTTGAAAATAAAAAGTTGGAAATTATGGCAAAAAGGAGTACTAATTTATAAGTAATTTCATTGAATTATTTGTAATGGATTGTATGTTGATGAATTATGTAAGAACGTATTGTTAATTTGTTAATGTGTTAAATTTTATTATAATTAAATTTCAAATTTCATATATCCTGGATCTTTTAATTATAATTATAATTATTTTCTTATTTTCTTATTAAAAAAATAATTGTATTGTTGAAGGGTTTTTCAAAAACAATTATTTAATTATATAATTTACTCATATTAATTGTATAATGAATTGTATAATTACACTATATACAAAATAATTGAATTTTATTTAAAATAAGATTTTAAAAAAATGGCTCTTTCCATTGGAGACCACATCAGCTCAAGAGCCATTTATACACTATTCAAAGAGCCATTTCTATCATTTGGCTTTTAAAAATGACTCTTGCCATTGGACTTGCCCTTACAGGGGGGTGATTGCATCACTTCTCTTCTTCTTTTTCCTGGTTTCATTTTGTGTACCGTGCACAAATAATTATAGTTCTTGCCATACTTATTGATCCCGTTCCGTTCCAATGCAAAATCCGGGACAAAACGGCGACGTTTTTGTCCCGGTCGGATTCCAGCCGGAACGCCCTAGTTCCGTATCGGGCGTTCCGTTCCGGATTCAAAATAATAATAATAAAAAAAAACTCAACCCATAAATTATATATTAGTAAAAATAAAAAATTAAAATCATAAAAGTTAACATATCATGCACCCTAGCTTTGTTCATAGAAATATCAAGAGCCGGAACATCTTCCTCGATGAAGAATTCAACGCGAAGGTAGGAAATTTCGGCATCGCAGGGTGCGTTGAAGATGATACCAAGGAGCCAAACTTCAATTCAACCAACCCTGCATCTTGGAGCCATGGATACGTGGCCCCTGAGGCTCATCAAGGAATAGTTTCCTCTAGCACAGATATGTTTTCTTTTAGGGTGGTTTTGTTGGCGGCAGCTAGAGAAGAAGAAGGGATGAGTAGGGTTTTGTTTATTCAAATGAAGGGGACAAACGGGTGGGGTAGTTTTTATAGTAATTAATAATTATTGGTTTAAATACTAATTATTATATAATAATAATAATAATAATTATATTAATTAATTATTAATTACTATAATAATAGTTAACATAAAAAATAGGGGTATTAATTTGTAATTAATTTGATTGAATTATTTGTAATGGAATGTATTTTAATTAATTATGTTTGAACTTATTGATTATTTCTTAATGTGTTCATTTTGTTTTTTTAAGTTTTTCTAACATTAAAAAACAATAAGTAACATTAATTAATTCCAAATACAACAACCATAAAAAAACATTGAATTACTTGAAAAACATACAATAAGTAGCTTAAATTTCAAATATTTTGGATCTTTTAATTATAATTAAATTCATTCTTTATTTTTTTAAAAATAATTTTATTGTTGGAATTTTAGAGATGTTTCTAATTTTGAGATTATGTTTGTTTGATTTTGTGTTTGTATTGTATAATTTAAAGTTAATTTATCTTGAATTTTAATTATATTTGTTAAAATATTTTTTTTTCATATATATATATATATATATATGAACAGTACAAAACCGGAACGGAACGCCGGAATTAGGGGTGAGCAAAAAAACCGAACAACCGATTAAACCGGAAAAAAAATAACCGAGAAAACCGAACAAAAAAAAAACCCGATTAAACCGAGTATAAAATTCTGAAAAATTTTCGGTCCGGTTCGGTTTCGGTTTTGTACGGACAGAACCGATTAACCCAAACCGAACCGGTTCGGTTCGGTTGAAAATTTTAGTATAAATAAAAACTTAAGAAACCCTAAAATTTTAATCATCTGCCTCTCGCCTCCCGCTCGCCTCCTCTGTCTCTCTGCTCTCTCTCTCTCGCCTCTCCCCTCCCTTTGCAAGACTAAAACAATTTCCCTCTCTGTCGCCTCTCCCTTCCCACTGCAAATTGCAAAACTGGACCTTAAATCTCCCTCCTCCCTCTCACCTCCCTCTGCAACTAAAATCTCCCTCTCGCCTATCAGCAAGGTTCCTTTTTATCATCGTCCCCATTCGACACGGTTGCAATTTACAAAAGGTAAGTAAATTCATCCTCTGTTTTATTTCATGTTATGTCTTATAGATCATCTATGCTTCCTTTTCTAATTGAACTGAATCATATATTAAATGGGTAATCCTTGAGTTTCTGTTTCTGGGCACAAAGCACGGGATAGTGTTGAAATTGATATGGGTAATTCATGTTTAGTTAAGCTCCGTGGAAATTTAATTGGTAATGGTTTTTAATAGTTCGTATTTGCTTCTGTTTATGATTATATGTTGACATTGCTCTAACATGTCTTCAAAATGATCCATTGGAAAGACTAACCATGAGAACCATTGTTGAACATCTCAAAGTTATACAAGACATGAAATACTCCAGTCGCTTTCCTCTGCAAGAACCAGCTGCAGTTGTTGGAAGGCAAATGTCCAGATCACCTAGTCTTAATGGAATTATTACCCCAACACCAAGGTTAAGTTTCTCACAATCTCCGCCGTCAAGAGCCCTGCCATCAATTTCCCCAACTAGGCCTCTCACTTTACCTCTCTCTCTTCCTCGCCTTGCCTGTTCTTCAACTCTCTCTCTTGAGGAACTGGAACGACAAGAAAGCAGGAGATCATCATCAGCAACAGCTTTTTGAAGGCCGAGTGTTGAAGGATTTTGATTGTTAATATATGCTTTTTTTTCATTTTTTGGATGGCTTTTCATTTTTACCCTTTTTGGTGATCCAACAGAACATATAGAAAGATAAAAATGCGGTTCTTCAACCTGCCCAACCCTGAAGATGTGAAAAAGAAGAGTGGATGCCAGCCTGTAGATAGAGTGCAAATCCTAGTTCAGCTGGATTCAGTTAGTTTCATTGTAATCAACAAAGCCATATTCGAGACTAATGCTCCGTGCTTGTTCGTGCTCTTCGATGATTTGTTGATTACAAATTATTGCAAGAGGGTGCCCTTCATCTGTTTCGAATGAAATAGGAAACTCCACTCCTTGGTCTCGGTATATGGGTTGCCTGAAAGGGTTATCCATAATATTCGAGTCTGAGGATACTGAATGTGGTGAGCATCTGCTAGGGAAAGCAAACCCAACTGTTGAAACTGGTGGTTTGAGCTCGATATCTTACAGGACACGAAGCTAAGCGGAGGAGAAATGATTTAAATATATTTAAATTTGTTTATTTGTGTAGTTTTAATTATTTTGCCTCAAACAAAATAAAAGTATTAGAAGGGGAAAAAAAACTTAATAAACACTATATTAACAATATAATACACTAATATTTGGATTAATTGCAAAAAAAATCAAAAAATCTTTTGTTCTTATAAGAAAATTAGATTTTCTGCAAGCCCATCAGATAATTTATTGGAAAGCCCAACAAAAAGCTCATTAAAAAACCCATCAGATGGCCCAAAAACTAATTTCAGTTTTTCCAATTTTTACTCATAAAAACCGAACCGAACCGAACCGAAAGTGGTCGGTTTTTAATGGGTCCGGTTCGGTTCCGGTTTTTTTCTTTAAAAAAAAAAAATCGGTTTGGTTACTTTTTTTTGATGAAAACCGAACCGAACCGAAAATGCTCACCCCTAGCCGGAATGCACCGAAACCGGAACGTTCCGTTCCAAACAAAAAACCGGAACGGTACCCGGAACGGATTTTACAACATTGGTTCTTGCACACCTTTTTTTTTTTTAATTTGAAGAAATAAATAAAACCCTGGTTGTTTTAGGCTCTTATAAGAAATATACATCTTAACTCAAACTTAATATCCACTGTGTAGATCTCAAATCCTTTACCACTACATTGCACTACTTAGGGACAAACTAAGGAAATTCTTCTGTATTTTTCAAAATAAATTTTTGTTGTCACAAACTAAATTTATGACTCGGAAACAACGAGATTAGACATTGTGTTTGGATCTAAATCATTCATGAGCTCACCTGCTGCTGTTAGGTTTAATGCTCGGTTTTTGGGTATTCAATGATATGATTATGATTATTTTTTTAAAATATTTTTATTATTTTACTATCATAGGGTATTGTTAGTTCAGACACTCTCCCCCTATATCCTATGGATATGCCAAAATTTATCATAATTTATCCTAATTTTATCTTACTAATATACATATACAAATATTAACCTTTTATTAATATTTGTGTCAATAATATTTGTCTCATATCAGACACGTGTAATAAATATTTTCTCTTTCGTTAAAGTTACAGTGATAGAATGATGTCCTAGCCAGCTCCCTTGAAAAATGAACAAAGTTCGTAAGGTATTAAAATGCTCATTAAATAACACCAACAAAGACTTTACAATTTTCATTATTAACACACACACAAAAAAAAAAACTTTATTGACACTGATAATATAATCACAGAGCATTTATTTTGTATTAAAATAAATGCAAACAATTTTATTATTAAAATTTAATAATCCAAATGGCATGTTTTGAAGATACTCATCAAGAAATTATTTTCTCTTTACTGCTAGAAAGAGTAATTGAATAAATATTTGCTTAAAAAAAAGAGTTTGAGACGCATTCTAGATTCTGCCAGCACTATTTGTTTGAACCTGGTAAAGCTATTCAGAGGACCCATCACCGTACTAACTCAATAAAAAAGTTAAAGTCAGAGATACATGGCAAAAACATCATTTCAGAAGATGACTCTAAACAGCGTTCCACATTTTTGCTGCTCTTTTATTTGATTATTAATTAATTTGACATGACTCGGCCCCCGATCATCCAATGACTGCAATTCCTTTTTTTTTACCTGTATACGTGTCAGTGCTTTATGATTTTTCGATCAATTTTATGCCAGGTCATGAATGTTGTCGTATATGGGCACGTCACGTGACCTAGACAAGCCAAGGTTGTTATTTCTGTTGTGGTTGGTGATTTGTTTTTCAATTACAATGTAACGTTTCGGTACTTTGTTTTTAAGTTGTATTATTTATACATGTATATATAAAATTAAATATATTAATTTAAAAATTTTAAGTTTAAATTCAAAAATAAAATTATTTAGAATTATATAATTTAATCTTAAAAAATATAATAAAAAAATTTTCTGAATAAAATTATGAACATGTATAATATTACAAAAATATCATTATCAATCTCGCAAGGTCATTATATTATTTGATTGCTTTGAAATTTTAACACAATATAAAAATATGTTAAGAGACTTATCGTAAAATTTTATCACAATCTAACTGTTGGATTAAGAGATATGATTGATATTATAAAATTATTCATTACTTTAAAAAATTACTATTTAGCCGAAATAAAATGAATAAAACAAAACCGGAATATTTCAGCTAAAACTTGGATGAAGTTTCCAAAATAACCTAAAATTTTAAGTTAGGGAAAAACTGCACCGTTTTATCTCGTTTTTTAAACTTTTATTTATTTATTTTTCAGAAAGCAACTTATTTTTATTTATATCCTTAAAATAAGAAAAAACGTACACAGAGATAAAAACAGGAATTCCAAGGGGCGGGGACGCACGGGAGTCAGGTGGCGACTTGTGATGGACTGTTTGGCACCCCGCTTACCAATGTAAAAGAATATCCTTTTAAGACCTTTTCTATCTAGCAAAACGCATATATATATATATATATATATAAAAGATTTCCAAGTATCAGTACACGCCTTTCACGTTGCTGCAGCTGCTGCGGAGGATGAAAATTTAGACCCGGGGGAGTCCACCTTTTTACCAGCCTGTGACTTGTCCCACACCACACGACAAGGGAGCAACCGAAGTAAACGGGATAAAAGGTGTCCACCTCATTTGTGGCACTGAAGCATAACTGCTCCACCTGAGTATTTTTTGTCGTCGTCGTCGTCGTCTTCGTCTTGCTTGTGTGATTATATACAATAAAAAATAGTGTTCAATTTCTCTATAAAATATTTTATTTATTTATTCATTTATCCATCCCTATCTCTTCATGACTCATCTCCTTGCTTTTCTCCTCCTCCAAACCTGCTTCCAAGCTCCTCTTTGTATCTCCTCTATATAATTATCCTCTTCTTTTCGCTCTATAAATTCCGGTGCCAATTGGAAGCACTTGTGTAATATTGTGGTTGTGTGGCGTGGGCATTTTGGACCGGCTTGGCATTTTAGATTATTTTAAAGTTTGGAGTGAATTGAGAGAAGAAACAGTGTGAACAAGAAAGAGTCTGGAGCAGGGTGACAGGCAGCGCAGAATTAAAATTAAAATCAAGAAGAAAAAAAGGGAAGAAGGAAAAGGAGACATGTCGAATGCGGTGGTACAAAAAGAGCCTGAGCAGGTGATGAAACTGAGAGGTGGATCAGTACTGGGAAAGAAGACCATTCTTAAAAGCGACCATTTCCCTGGCTGTCAAAATAAGCGCTTAACTCCTCAAATCGACGGCGCTCCTAATTACCGTCAGGTTCCAATTTTCTTTTTAACAGTTTCCTTTTTCCATTCTTTTCTCTTTTGATTTAAGCATTTGAAATTCCGCGATTTTGATGCATATCAGCCTTTTCTTTCAGATTAGGGATTCCCCCCCTCCCCTCGCCGGAAAGAAAGGAACTGAAATCATGTCTCGCTTTCTGCTCTAACATTTTTCATGTGGAATTAGAAGTTAGGCATGGCCATATTTAAGAGCGTCATTTGTCTTATTCTGCTTCTAATCTTGTCAACGAAAAAAATGTCGATGGCCAAAAGCATTGATCACTGTGAATTAATAATTATTAAACTTATGAATTGTCATTAATTGCATCTTATTTAATTATTTGTGGTGGCTTTGATAGGCCGATTCGTTACCTGTTCACGGTGTTGCGATTCCAACAATCGAAGGATGTCGTAATGTTATTAAGCACATAAGAGGTCGGAAAGACGGGAAGCAAGCACAAGTTTTATGGTTTAACCTCCGTGAAGAACCGGTAAAGCTTCCGCCAAAATGCAGATTTTTTTCCCGAGCTGTGCTTAATTGATTTTTCGGTAATCTTTATAAATTAGAGTAATGGACTATAATGTATTCTTTTCTTTTCCTTTTTAATTAAACAAAGTGGATAATCAGTACATAAAATGCCAGTGGAAGCAACATAATGATTAAAACATGTCAAGCTTTGTGTCTATCGGTGTTAATGTGTTTCAGTGCACCTTTTGTTTTGCCTGCCTTAACTCCATTGACGTCCTCTATGTTTTTGCACGGAGCATATCTTTCAGTTCACTCACCCCCCTCTTTTTTTTTTAATGAAACAGTTGGTGTATATTAATGGACGTCCCTTTGTCCTGCGTGATGTGGAGAGGCCTTTCTCCAACCTTGAATATACGGTATGCTACTTATACATGATTTTTTTTCCTCGATGCTTTTACGTTATTCTGTCATGTCCTTCCTGCCAAATTTGTATCTCATGTTTGCCTTCTAAATTTCCGCATTGTAGCCTAGAATTTGTGCGTACTCACAGCCTTAGCACTAAAATGGTTCCCTTGGTAATACAAATGCACGAGTTTGCCCAGTTTAAAATAAATTGTCTTTCTAACATCCAGGATGAGTTGATTTAATTCAATGTCATTTACAGAAGCTCTCATTCATTTTTTATTTTTTGTAAGCATGTTCGCTCAAACAGTTCATAGCCTTTACATACTAACTTATATGCGTACATGCACATGGTTGACTACAGCAGTCATGCAAACAAGTACTGCATTATATTCATGGTTTCAACTTCATACTGTCCTTCTGTGTTCAAATAGGGAATAAACAGGTCCAGGGTTGAAGAAATGGAGGCTCGGTTGAAAGAGGATATTCTGATGGAGGCTGCAAGGTACCTATGGTTGAATACTGTGTTATATATTTTTTTTTTAATGTTCGTGTTTACCTTTGTTTACTCTCCCTCTGAATATATTTGCGCATTTGATTTGCAGATATGGAAATAAGATAGTTGTTACAGATGAACTAGCAGATGGTCAGATGGTGGACCAATGGGAACCAGTGTCATGTGATTCTGTGAAGACACCACTTGAGGCATGACCATGGAACCTATTCTGCTTGTAAATTAACTAAACAAAGTTAATCTACTGATCTTATAACTTTTTGTTGCAACTTTATTCTATTGTGAAGGTGTATGAAGATTTGCAAGAAGAAGGATATCTGTATGATTATGAACGAGTTCCTATTACGGATGAAAAGTCACCAGAGGAGCAGGATTTTGATACTTTAGTGAGTTTCACACTTACTTTTTTTGTGATAAATCAACTAAACAAATAATTATTTAGTTACATTAGCTGTCTATTTGACCAATTAATAATTTCTTTGCAGAGGAATTTTGCTTACATCTTATTTTATTTAATGCACTTATAGAGAACTACTAGCTTAGGCACTGTTTCTACAACCTTGTTGAATTCTAGCGCATTACTTGAAAATGGCAATTCCAAGCTCCACCCTTATTTGCCTAATCTAGAATGACTGTTCAAGGACTGCTGGATTTGTTATTTATCTGTGGAAGGTTGTATTTTATATCCATTAGCATATAAAAAGCTTCATTACCTTCTGATATGTGATAGTTCTTCTTAGCTATAATCATCATAGGAGCAAAGATAACATATGCCCAACATTTTAGGAATACAGAAAATTTCACTAGATATCCAAGTGAAGACTTGAATCCTCGGCCTCTCCATCATGCCCTAGTCCAAATCTTAACCACTTGTGCAAGCACACAAGAGTTTCTTTGCTGTCTTCTTAAACACCAGAATATTTCTTGATGACAATTCTACATATTCTGAGGCCTTAAACTAAGCCAGAATCTATCAGAAACTGGATTCCAATTTGGAAATGAAGCCTTTTTCCATAACTCCATGACAAATTAATCTGGTACCCTAAAAATTTAATGAGCACATGAAAGAAGATTTAATAGTCAGAGCAGTGGAATTTAGATCCACTGGAGACAAATGAGAATATTTTTTGCAAATGATAGGCTGCAAAATTCTGTGTTTTTTTTAGATGCAATGATGCATGTTCTTGTTCCAATCATGGAAATACACCTCTACAATAAACCTGACCAGTCACAGTTTCAAATATTTGTTTGAGTAAGATCAGTATTTAGTTTTTCTAAAAGACATTTACCTACTTTATTTGTTTCAGGTCGATAGAATTTATCAGACAGACTTGAATGCAGATATAATATTTAACTGTCAAATGGGGCGTGGAAGGACCACAACTGGTATGGTCATAGCAACTCTGGTATTCCTCAATCGGATTGGAGATTCTGGTAACATTCTCTCTTTCTCTCTTTACTCTTGCACTCTATTGAATACGCCAGCAGTCAGTGTTCTTGTCAACATAATTTAAGCCAATTTTGAATCTTGCATGTTACCTTAGTTTCTTGATCTTGGTTGTCTGGGTGAATTCCATTTTTTCAAGATGAGTTTTATATTGTCCATTCTCCATCTTCTAGTTGTTTATCAACCATCCTGCTCCTTTTTATTGAAATTTTTTCTCTAATTTTCTTTTCATTCCATATACTTCCATGTCAGGGTGGTCATTGTGGGGAGGATTAGTTAATTGTAATAATTTGTTTTCAACGTAATTTCCCTTTTCATCATAATCATATCAAATCAATCTAAAAGGTCAGCAAAATCCAGATCGTTCTTTTACCTGATGTAAGTGTGTAAGGAGATGGAGAAACTTGTTCAAAGCTATTAGGCTTAGTTTTCCCTTAATAATCTATTCCAACAGAACTTGTAAACCTGATGTATTTTGGTTAATCCTGCTTGCATTGATGTGGAGGACTGGGATTTGCTGGAGCTGTTGGAGCAGAGATCTGTTGCTTTTTACAACAGTTCCAAATTCCAAACCAACCAGACTTGGCAATGCATGCACTACCTCCATTCCATAGCATATGATTCAAATAATGATAAAATGTGGCTGATTTTCTATATTAAAAATTAAAATTCCGTCAATTTATTTTTTTTAAATCTTTTTTACCTCATGCCAAGTTCATTTTTTTTTAAATGAATTAAAATTTTATCATTTTTCAATAAAATGAAAAGAGATATTGTGGGATGAAGGAGTTCATCGATTATGAACAAGTGTCTATTGTTCTTGAAGGAACAATGCTGTCAAAATTATTCCATTGACACAGCTAGAATACTCTTCCTAGGTGCTACTATGAAGCATTGACAAATTTGAGCCCTCATTTATAGAAGAGCAAATTTGGGGCTGATTTTATATATTATCTCAAGTGATGGTGCAAAAGAATCAATATAGCTGACCCCAATTAGTTTGGGATTGAGGCTTAGTGCATGTATCTGTAGAAGAGCATATTTTTGTCATTCACATGTCATCTCCTGGCGATTGTATCTCCATATGCTATGAGATCTCCTTTTACTTTAAATACTTCAAATTTGAACCTCCCCACTTCCCACAAATGTGTGTATTCAAAGATGAGGCTACATTTTAAATTTTGCTCTTAAAAGAATATTATTTATGCTCTAATAGCCATGTGAGGATTTAGCTAAAAAGCTGCCAAGAGCAGTGTGCTAACATGGAAAAGAAACTGATTGACAATCTAGGGTGGTGGATGTAACTTGAAATGATACACATCCAAAATGATCTTGCTTTAAAGTTATCTATTATCTAATATTTTAAATTACTACTCAATTTAAGATCAGGTAACAATCTGGAAAATAACCTGTAAATTTTCTGCTTTGGTGTAAAAATGAGAGGGTCATGACTGTGTGACGAGAAACCATTGAATATGTGAAGTCCTGCTTGAACAGATACACAAATGGCTTCAAAAACCTTGTTGATATTTTTTGCTTTCTAAAATGAATTTGAATTATAATTTTTATTGTAATTGATTTTTTTGAGAGGCACGCAGGTTGAATGTTTTAATTATGATAGTTGTTGATGTCTTTATCATCATGTTACCTGAAAATAGGTATTCAGAGAACAAACTCAGTAGGGAGAATTTTTGACCTTGGTTTGAATGTCAGAGACAATTTGCTAAACTCAGAGGACGCACTTCACAGAGGAGAATATGCAGTTGTGAGAAGTTTGATCCGGGTTTTAGAGGTAGTTAATGTTAACTCTAATTGATTTTCCCCCCTTCTCTTTTGATAGCTATTTATTTATTTAAAAGCACTGGGCATATTTTGGAAATTTCATTAATAAGTGACTGTCTAGGGTGGTGTTGATGGGAAAAAACAAGTGGATAAAGTCATTGACAAGTGTGCCTCCATGCAGGTATCGGTCTATAATTTATATTAATCTAGTACGGTATAGATATGTAGAAGCATGGAATTGTTTCTTCCATGTTTCATTTTTGATTTCACCAAAATGAATGCCGTGTTTGTGCTACAGAATTTACGGGAAGCAATTGCCAATTATCGCAATAGTATTCTTCGTCAACCTGATGAGATGAAGCGAGAGGCATCACTTTCATTTTTTGTGGAATACTTGGAAAGATATTACTTCCTCATATGTTTTGCTGTGTATATTCACTCAGAGAGAGTTGCCCTCCGTTCTAGTTCCTTTGGTCATAGCAGTTTTGCAGACTGGATGCAAGCACGACCAGAACTTTATAGCATTATTCGTAGGTAAGACACGTGGGGCTGGTGTTGATTTGTTTATGGAAATATCCAGACTTTTATCCTATGCTTACTAACATATCAACCTGAACGAGTGAAGTTTGTGATCTGTGTGTACAAGTGCTGACAGTTCTGTTGGCTTTCCATTTCATTTAACTGTTGGACACATTAATCTCTTTCCCATGATAAGGTGTCTAATCACACAATTAATGGGATATTATTTTTGTAAAACCTTAGACACTTGGAAACTAAATGTATAACCATCAAAGTCATCTGGCACTTGTATGGACAGTTACAAGACTGAATCCTTCATTGAAAGGTATCTGGTCCCTAGCCCCTTTTCAGGAAACTTGTTTATTATTGTATTTGTTACACTATATAGAATCATCAAGAACTAAGCAAATTCAATCCAGTCTAACATATGTCTCAACACCATAACTTTGGCACGCACTTACAGTCCAAGTCCAGATTTTTGTATATTTATGTCAACCACTTATTTCCAATTAGAATGCAACCTCACATGTATCAATATGTGTCCGCAACTGTAGATCATGTGGAACGTATTTTGCCTCAACCATCCTTGTTGCAGGTTGCTCAGGAGAGATCCAATGGGTGCCCTTGGGTATGCAGGTCTGAAGCCATCTCTAATGAAGATTGCTGAATCTGCTGATGGCCGACCTCATGAGATGGGTGTGGTTGCAGCCTTGAGAAATGGGGAGGTGCTTGGAAGTCAGACAGTTCTAAAAAGTGATCACTGTCCTGGCTGTCAAAACCCTGGTTTACCGGAGAGAGTAGATGGTGCACCTAATTTCAGAGAAGTTCCTGGATTTCCAGTTTATGGAGTTGCAAATCCAACCATTGATGGTATTCTTTCTGTCATTAGAAGGATTGGCAGCTCTAAAGGAGGTCGCCCGGTTTTTTGGCAAAATATGAGAGAAGAACCTGTCATCTACATAAATGGAAAGCCATTTGTGCTCCGCGAGGTTGAAAGACCATATAAAAACATGCTGGAATACACGGTAAGTGTTTTTTACCTCCCCACAACTACCAACTTGTCAGCTTTATTGAAATATTGAAATGGATGAGGATGTGCATGCAGCAGAAGTTGACTTAGCTGCTTTGGTTACTATTCCTTCCATATGACAGATTAACTGTCATTTGGATCATTAGCATTATGGTGTGTAAATGGAATTTATCTGAATAGAAAAACCATCCAAGTTTGTTTGAAAACTGGAGTGGGTTTATCATGCTTTGATGCAAATAATAATTTGATTCATGATGAATTAACAATGAGAACCTTGATATTGTCCTATCCTGGTCGCATGTCATCCCATATTTCTTTCATAGAATCCAAGATCGTATTTAACCTTGTATTTTTTTTATTCTTTATTATTAGATCTCTTGTTAAAAAAGTTTTTCCTTTCCTTAAGACATACATGTTACTTAGCTCTATTTTCTGGGTGGATAGCACACACATGTCAAAAGAAATCTCATTAAGCCTGTCAGACATAATTTTGCCTCTCACTCTTCTACGAGGCTCCCTAATGGTAATCACATGAACTTGTCAAGGTGGAGCTTTGGTTACGGGACCTAAATAATTGCTATAAACACACTGTTTAGAATGGAGAAAAATCTTTTATTAACTTTTCATTTCTTTTTAAATTGTGTTCGTATTATGGGTGCAAAGGAATTGTGCCTGGCATACACAGGGAGTTTTTCTAGAACACTGATGCCTCACATGGTCTATATTCCATTTTGAAGTGTACCAGTTTTTTTGTGTCACCTTCGCTCATTTTCCTTTTCCTAGTTTTCTTGGCCATGGTTGCTGAAGTTGAGATTATGATGACTTCATTCAGGGAATTGGTCGTGAGAGAGTGGAGAGGATGGAAGCTCGATTGAAAGAAGATATCTTGCGAGAAGCTGAACGCTTTGAAGGTGCTATAATGGTCATTCATGAAACAGATGATGGGCGAATTTTTGATGCTTGGGAGCATGTAAATTCTGATTCTATTAAGACCCCACTTGAGGTGTTCAAGGGCTTAGAGACTGATGGTTTTCCCATTAAGTATGCTCGTGTGCCAATCACTGATGGCAAAGCTCCCAAAAGTTCTGATTTTGATACATTGGCAATGAATATTGCTTCTGCTTCCAAGGACACTGCTTTCGTTTTCAATTGCCAGGTTAAAATTTTATTCTTACACTATTTTCACTGGACACATGAATGGATGTATTCATTAATTTCTATAGAACCCCAGTTTATTTTTTATTTTATTATTTTGTCCTTCACCTCAATGTCTTAATAATAAACACAGATGGGAAGGGGAAGGACCACGACTGGCACTGTAATTGCTTGCCTTCTGAAACTTAGAATAGATTATGGGAGACCAATTAAAGTCTTAGCTGATGATATGACCCATGAAGAAGTGGAAAGCGGAAGCTCAAGTGGTGAAGAAACTGGAGGTGACCCTGCTGCATCAACCTCTGACATTGCCAGTGTAAAAACTGATATGGAGGAAGTTCGAGCTTTTGGCATTGATGATATCCTGCAGCTGCGGAAGATAACAAGATTATTTGATAATGGCATGGAGTGCCGAGAAGCATTAGATGCTATTATTGATAGATGTTCTGCTTTGCAGAACATACGCCAAGCTGTTCTGAAATACAGAAAGGTGGTCAATCAACAACATGATGAGCCACGAGTCAGGAGAGTGGCATTGAGCCGTGGTGCTGAATACCTGGAGCGTTACTTCCGTTTAATTGCTTTTGCAGCATATCTAGGAAGTGAAGCATTTGATGGATTTTGTGGACAAGGAGAATCAAGGATGACATTTAAGAGTTGGTTGCACCAAAGACCTGAAGTCCAAGCAATGAAATGGAGCATTCGATTAAGGCCAGGGCGTTTTTTTACTGTCCCAGTATATTTTCTTTCTTTCTCTTTTACTTGAAAATTCTTGGGCTTATTAGCCATTTTTTTCTCTCTGTGTTATGGGATTCCCTTTTATCATTATTTTAATTTGGGCTTATGGCTGTTTTATATTCTAAGCAGCAGGAGGAGTTGAGAACACCACGGGAATCTAAACATGGAGATGCAGTAATGGAAGCCACTGTCAGGGTTCGTAATGGGTCAGTTTTGGGGAAGGGTTCTATCCTCAAAATGTATTTTTTTCCTGGTCAGAGGACTTCCAGTCACATACAAATTCAAGGAGCACCTCACGTTTACAAGGTATGGCTACATCTGAAATTGTATTAATGATGGATCACTGGTAAAATATCCTTTTTGACTCCATTTTATTTTTTAATATATTTCAGTTTGTTTTCTTCTGCTTTTTCCGTTTTCTTTTTCTAATTTAGATCACAGACACAAGAACACACACCCTCACATACACAGACAGTCATGGTTCTGCCGAAAAGCTGACCATGTGAATACAAGGGGAGAGGTCATTACATTCTGATGGAAATTCCTCTTTTAAAGCTCAATATTGCTTATGCTTCAGGTGGATGGATATCCTGTGTATAGCATGGCAACTCCAACGATTGCTGGTGCCAAAGAGATGCTAGAGTATTTGAGTGCGAAGCCCAAGATAGAAGGATCTCTGACACGGAAAGTGATATTGACTGATCTCAGAGAAGAAGCCGTTGTTTACATCAATGGCACACCATATGTGCTCAGGGAGCTAAATAAACCTGTTGATGTACTCAAGCATGTTGGAATAACTGGTCCAGTGGTCTGTCATTGTTGAATTATTTTTTGCTTTAAAGAACAAGCTATTAGTGAAGTATGTTAATAACTTCCTGTATTGTAATTGTTATGCAGGTAGAACTCATGGAGGCACGACTAAAAGAAGATATAGTATCTGAGATTAGACAGACTGGTGGTCGAATGCTTTTACATCGTGAAGAATACAACCCGGCAACAAATCAGTCCTGTATCGTCGGATATTGGGAGAACATCTCTGCAGATGATGTGAAGACACCAGCTGAAGTGTACGCTGCTCTAAAGGATGAGGGTTACGATATAACATATAGAAGGATTCCATTAACAAGAGAGAGGGAGGCTCTAACTTCTGATGTCGATGCAATTCAATATTGTAAAGAAGAGTAAGTACCAAAATCCTCCGCTCCATCTTAACACAATTTGTCTCTTTAATTATAAATCCGGTAGCACTATTTCTATATAGTATTTGATAACCATAGTAGGTGGAACTTGGAAGATAGTTATTTTGTCTGGGGTTCAGACTGCTGTTTAAGCCTCTCTGGCTGCACCAATGCCATTTTCACAAAACTATCTCAAGCATCTATTTTAATTGAAAAAAAAAGAGTTATGCTGCCAAGTTATGATTTTCCCCCAAGGTGGAAATCATTTCATAACTGTGCCCTTTTGTCTCTCCAATTGTCATGTAATTGCTAGTCCGAAAGTTACCCAAAGACTAAAGTAAAACCCTATCATGTTCAGACTTTGAAAATAGTAACTGATTAGTTGATCCTTGGCAGTAATGTAACATGTCTCCCCAATATTTGTCAAATATGGACCGTGGACATTATGATATTGATTGTGACTGACCTGATTCATGCTAATGATGGCAAAGTCATACTGAAAGAAAGCAATCACCTATCAATTAGTAGCATATATAAATAACAGTTAATTTTGACTCTGAGCAGCACAAAGAATTTAGATAAATCAAAAGTCCATGCAGTCTTAAGTTGTTGACAACCTTCTTTTTGAGTAAACAATAATAAGCAATTTCCTTGTCCCAAACTTTTTGCAAGTGCTTGGTTGGAAATGGACTTTTAGACCCTGACAACTCGCAAATTTTTTAGCTAAGCAGAATTGGATTTATATGCCCATGACAAGTAGCATGGTTTTGAGGTCTGGTTTAGTTTAGTTGGGCGTTTATGGAAGTAGATAGTTATTATTTTTAGATCCTTGTTTGGAATTTTGACATTGGCCATTCCTCAATTTATGCTCTGGGAGGTTCCTTCATTCACCCAAAAAGAAGATCTGGGAGATTCTTTTTGTATTTTTTTAAATCTTCCTTTCTTATATTATGCTTGAGTGCAGAGATAGTGTTGCAAACTAACTAAAATTTATCTGTAGCTGTGCTGGGAGCTACCTTTTTGTTTCACACACAGGCTTTGGAGGTGTTGGCTATGCAATGGCAATCATGTGTACCAGACTTGACGCAGAAGCAAAGTTCACACCAAAGATTTCACAAACAGTGGTTAGTAGACGTTCATCGTCTATGTCGGAAGCAAACTTGCCTTCTGAGTTGTCTGATGAAGAAGCACTGAGGATGGGTGATTACCGAGACATACTTAGTCTTACAAGAGTTCTCACGCATGGTCCAAAGAGCAAAGCAGATGTTGATATTGTTATTGAAAAGTATGCCCTTGCCCTTTCAATCCTTTTTTTCACATAAAAAAGGGCAATAACTAAATGAAAGTTTATAAGATAGTTGTTGAGGTATAATTATAGGAAAAGAAGATAAATTCTCCATAACTTGGAGAAAAGCAAAAAGTGACAATGTGTTATCTGATTGGCCTGTTCTTCCCTGTCAACTTGGATTGAAAAACCCTTACAACTACAGGTTATTTTGCTGTGTGAAGTTATGTTTTGTTTTAGTCAAGTTCTATTTTTTTTTTTTTTTATTTAGTGATCCTCATTGTCATAATTTGATCGTTGTGCTGAGACCCTTCCTTTCTTTTAAAGGTGTGCTGGTGCAGGGCATTTGCGTGATGATATTCTTTATTACAACAAGGAACTTAGGAAGTCTTGTGATGATGACGATGAGCAACGTGCATACCTCATGGATATGGGCATCAAGGCATTAAGGTTAGTTGATATATCTTGGCAATTTAATCTTAGAGCCTTTGCTAAGTAGCTTCTTGTAATCCCCCTCCTTTTAACTTGGAATATATACCCAGTCTGCTTGGTCCATGTTGCCTTTCGATTAATCAACATAGAAAGCCACTAGATTTGCACTTGCGTGTTTCATTCCATTTCAGTTTGGTGACTCAGGACTACGTTGGATTTGAATCTGTCCTATATTCAAGGTAAAGGCATCACCATGGTTAGCCTTGTCCAACGTCATCCAACCTCTTAATACTTCATATTACAGCTATTTACCTCGGTAGCTATTTAAGTCTGCACCCCATTGGGTTTTTGTCATGTCACTGGAAACTTATTTGTACCCTCACATGCATATAATTTAGTGTTTGAAAGGTAATTTAATGGGCCTAGTGTGAATTTTCTAAATAAATTGGTGTCAATTAGAACAATAGATTGGACGTTTCAAGTGATGCTTAATGCTCCAGCAATTTCCTAGTATACTTACAGAAGTATCTCAGCACTTTTGCATGTCCACTGCAGTGGGTTCATGGTTCCTTAGCAACTCTATAACATATCATGTAACCGATTGTTTTTTCCCATTTTCAGGAGGTACTTTTTTCTAATCACATTCAGATCATACCTCTACTCCACGAAAGCGAGTGAAACGAATTTCACATCATGGATGGATTCAAGGCCTGAACTAAGACATCTATGTAATAATCTCAGGATGGATAAATAATTTCAGGCACATGAAAATTCTATTCAAATCTATTTTTGTACAGCTAGCCATGTTGTCGTTTCGTTGCCAATAACTTCACTTTCTAACAGTAGAAAAAGAACACCCGAGTTTTAGAACTGATACATCAATCAACATTACATAAAGATCATATACGTGGGTGGGGCTTGAGCCAAAACTCAAGTTTGTTTTGGCTTCTATATAATGTTCAGACAAAATCTCGTCATGTTTGACCTTTGCTTGGGTGTCAATTCTTCTGTTGAAATTTGATTTAGAGGGGGTGGGCGGGCGGTAATTGGTAGTTCATTAGTGCATGTAATTTTGACAAACCGATGGAGATGCGTGTAATTTTGTCCTCCAAAAACTACAAAGGATATCCTTGGACGTAGCAGAGAAGTAAAAAGGTACAGGTACGCTGCCTAGGAGCATGCCTGTCTGACTGTGTTCAGGGTGTTTGAAAAAAATGATTTGATCTGACCCCACTTGGTCAATGTGGATGTTATAAATAATAGCGGGTCAAAAAACTAAATAAATAGATATTTGAGGTCAGAGAATATTTTAAAAAAAACTCCATCCTGATTTGTTTCACACTTGCCATTTGTCCCTCGCAGTCAAAACTAAATGTTTTTTAAATGTAGAAAACAAATGTTAAGAGTGAGAGCTTTTTCATAATTCTATATATTTGGATAAAATAATCAATATGGACATAATTTTATTAGCATGGATATTATTAATATAAAAAATATTATTTGATATGAAGAATAAATGAAAATAATTAAAGGATAAAAGTAAAAGTAGTATTATTATCATTATGAATATAATTATTATACTTGTTTGTATTATATTAAATTTTGTTATTATTGATATTTTTAATATTATCTTATAAGTTATTGTTTCTATTATCATCAAAACCATAGTTATTAATACTATAAGCAATACAAATCATTAAGATTATTGTTATTATTATTATTGCACAGACAATAAAAATTATAAAATTATTTTGAAAATAAAACAAAAAATCAAAAGATTTAATAAAAGAACAAATAAAAATAACGAAAATAAATGACAACAAAACAAATATTATTAGCATAAAAAAAATTTGACTTGAAGAAAAAATAAAAATAATAATCAAACAAAAAAAAATAAGAATATCAAATCTAAAATGATTATCAACACAAATTAAAATTTCAAGTCTAATTGAATTAAAAAAAAATAATTGTGTAAACACCAACGATAATTAAATAAAATAAATAAATTGTTGATTTTATACCTATAAAAGATTAAAATATTATTGAAAATTCATTGTTAAGTCACTTATTTTCATGACTATAACAATTAAAATTACTATTACCAAGTATTCCGAAGAATAAAAAAAAAGTAAAATATTTTAACAAAAAAGCATGTAAGAAAATAATAAAAAAAAATCACTAAAACTATCATTACTATTGCGTAAACAATGAAAACCATAAAATTATTTTAAAAAATAAAAAAAACAAAAAACCCAATTTTTTTTGACAAAAGAGAAAACAAAAATAACAACAATAATAAAGACAACGCCAAAATAAATATTATTAGCATAAAAAAATCATTTGATTAGAAGAAAAAATAAAAATTCCAGAAAAAAAAGGAAAAAAGAACGAAGAAGAAGTATATTATTAGCATAAAAAATCATTTTTTTGTTTAAGCGCAAGTTTCTAATAAAATCTATAAATTTTAAATTGATATGAATTTATATATTTGATAGGTTTAAGCAAAAATTAGATGATATATTTTGAAAAAAACTAATGTCAAGCAATACAAATTTCTTAAAATAAAACAAAAATAAAAAGATAACATTGAGAAAAAAAAAATTCCAGAACATTAATTCGAGATATTAGATCTAAAATACCATATATAGAGAAGTTGCAAAACTCAATTCTTAACAAATACAGCATCAAATAATACATTATTTCAATTATTATTATTATTATGATTGTTAAATTGTCATAATCATTATAGCTATTATTATCACCATTATTGTGAATAAGTAATATTTAATTTATTTTTGACACTACTATCATTGTCACCATCATTATTGTTATTATTGTCACCATTATTATTACTATAATTATTATGATGACTAACATCGCTATTGCTATTAATATCATTAAATTTCTTATTAGTATTATTATCATTAATAATATCATTATTATAATTGTTTTTGTTATTATGAATATTCTTCATATTATTTTTATGAATTATTGTTATTATTATCATCACAACCATAATTATTAAGACCATAGCCACTACAATCATACAATAAATTATTATTGCTATCATAGTAATGCCACTATTATTATCATAATTATAATAGCTAAAATTATTATTATTGTCTACAAAATAAAAATTATTAAATTATCCCGAGGAATAAAATAAAAAACGCAAAAACTTTAATAAAAGAGAAAAAAACAATAACTAAAATTACTACTACTACCACTACGTAAATAATGAAAATCATAAAATTATCCAAAAGAGTAAAATAAAAAACCCAAAAACTTAAAAAAAAAAAAAGCAGACAAAAAATATAATAACAAAACCAAAATAAATATTATTAGCATAAAAAATCATTTGATTTAAAGAAAAAAGAAAAAAGAAAAAAAATATCAATTTTCAAATGATTATCAACACAAATTAAAATTTAAGGACTAGATTGAATAAAAACACAGCCTTAAAAAAATAATCAAAATTAAAAACAAAAACTAAAAGAGTATAAACATATAAATATGAAAAAATGGATTGCTTCAAAAGAAACAAAAAATATTAAATGAATTTAAACCAAATAAAAAATTGAAAGATCAAGGGTCAACATGAAAAGTAAAATATATGATTAATTTCAATTTAAGAACAAAATTAAAATAGATCAAAACTTCTATACTAAAAAAATTAAGAGAATTAAAACCAAACCCAAAATTAAAAGAATAAGGGTCAAAATAAAAAATAAATTATATGATCAATTTCAATTGAAAGATAAAATTAAAACTTCAATATCAAAAATCTAGATGAAACAAAACAATCAAAAGACCCAGAACTAGAAAGCTAAAACCATAAATAAAGAGGACTGTCATGCATTTTAGGTTGTGCGAAAGAGAAAAGGAGAAAAAAATTCAACTAATTACTGACACGTCCTCGACTACCATGAGACAACACACATATAACCGTGTGGAAGAGACCATGGCAGTGCGTCTAGTGAGATGATTAATAAATATTTTTCATCACCTCATGACACCTTACGTTTTATTTGCATGGCATTGCAAGAAAATAACTGTCGGCCTATCAAGAAGACATGCCAATATTTTTTTCAAAATAATAAAATAAAAAATATGAAACTACCTAAACACCCTCTAAAGCCTGTGTAATAACAAAAAAGAAAAGGCATGTGAAAATACCAATATACCCATAACACCAACTCTTCACTTTTGTCTTTTCCGAGGATGCATCAGTATTCCACCTCTCATCAGTAATGGAAAAGTCAACAATACCCTTGTTGGAAACTCTTTTTTCTTTTGTCCTATTAAAGAAAAAAATAATTATTTTACTGTTCATTAAAAACAAAATGTCTATAACACCCTTAACTAGTTAATGGTTTTTTTTACTAAACCGGGAGCAAAATGGTAGTTTCATTATTTAAAGAAAAGTAAAAGATGTAGACACCCTGAAACCTAGTAATTAAATTTTATGAACTAAAAAAACATAATAATAATTACATTGTTTCAATCAATAATGAATTATATCTATAGCTATAATGAAAATCTCACGCGGTTTAGTTTTTTCTGTCAACTCATTTAATGAATAACTCTAATACTCACTGTAAATATTATTTTTTGTTCTCTCTTTATTTTTTAATATATCATTTTTTTTTTTATCTCACTTTCAATATTTTTTTATGTTTAGTGATAATTATATGGTTAAGATCTTAAAGACAAGTAATTATGCGCTTTTGAAAGTGTATTTTAGAATTGTGGATGAAATAAGAATTATATATGTTGACGTGTCGGTCACAATCCCTCGTTGAGTCATCCATCCACAGGTTGCATAAATATCATAGAAAATTTGAAGCTGCTTATTATAGAGATAATTTTTTTTTACATGGATCATTCACATGTGAGTCGAGCTAATGATAGCAATAGTTTAGGGTTTTTGCACCAACCAGCTACAACATCAGACACGCTTTCTCCATCCATGTGAATAAGGCTCCGGTTTGTGTAATGATTTTTCTAAAATCTCGAAACATTATCTTGTGCATTCCTTCCTTATGTGTTGTTACTGCCGTGAAATTTACTTTATGCGAAAAGAAAAAAAAAAACAAGAGATTTTAAGTGGATGGACCAGTCGGATCAATTGCTCAAAATCTCCAGATATTTTTGTGTAAAGAAAAAGTTCACAGGATTTAAATGCGGTAATCGTGGGCCGTTATGAAAACCGTGACAAGAAGAACTATTCAAACTCAGCAAACCTCTTAGACTCTCAAGTGGAAGTGGTACTTACTATCACAGAGAAACACTCATAGGTATGGAGGTTGAAAACAAAAGGGGAATGGTGGTGGGTTTGCATGTGATTTGCTGTCTGTAATTATTCCATTTTTATTATTGTTTCTTCTTCTAGATTGATGGAAGATTGATGGAGTTTATTTTGTATAAATAATAAATAAAAAATAGCGTGTACGATGATTTGCATGAGCACATGTTGATGCTAGTAGTAGTTCAGTCTCGAAACAAAAGCCCCGAGAAGAGGGAATTGGCTCACCCTGCTAAGCTCTTCCTTTCCTTAAAACGTGTATGAAACACATGGGGTTGGCTTTAGTTCGAAGCTGGCTGCGAATCTCGAAAACTTAACTTGGTCTTAGTTTCAAGATATCTAGACTAGAGAACCTTTTTTTAAATATACATGTGTATAGCTGTAGACAAAAAAAGACGGTGAGTGATGGCAGTTGTTAATGATATTGGACCGCCATTCCTTGCTCCATTTTGAGGCAACTCAAGAAACTGCTGCTATCATTTAATTCCAAACATATAATAAAGGTATAATCCCATTTCTTGATTCAATATAATTATTCCCCCTTTCTATTTAAATATGTGTTTGCAAGTGCTTTAGGCAATCGTTTCCTTTTATCTTGGCTTTTTTGTTGTTTTAATTAGGTTGCTTGGTATGAAGTTTTGTATTTTACAGTGACGTGCATTCCAATGGTTGAGAGCCAGTTATTTATAGATTGTGGTGGGTGCCTATTAATCTGTTCAATCTTAGGTTTTATAGAACCTGTGATTTCCAATCCCAAAAGGAATAAGTGTAGTTATGGAATTTGTTCGTATTGATTATCTGATTTGATATAACTTTTTTTCCTTGCCTTCCTGTTTACTTGTGCAGTCCAAAAACAGAGAAGATCTCAGTTAGGTCTAAGTATATAATTTGTGTAGAGATGGTAGTGGGAGAGTTGCATGGATTTATGCCAGTATCATCCAAGATGAAATCATCTTCACATGGCATATTTCTGTCATCACCATTTGTTGGGCGTAAACTGGGCAATGGACATGCATACACTTCAATCTCTAGTGTTCAGCTATCAAAATTCAACTTCCCTAGGAAAACATTGAACACTTGTAGACGGTTCTCAACTACTACTGCAGTTCTAGCCGATTATACTAAAGACTTTATGGTAACTTTCATATCTTGTTACCCTCATTTGATATTCAGTTGCTGCTTCTATATGCGCGTGCTAAGTTTCCTTATTGAGCATTGTTAACTAATCGTTACTTGGATCAACTTGAATGTGCTACATAGACTTTTCAGGCATCAATGTTTGAGAAACAAGCAGCAGACCCTAAGACTGTTGCTGCTATCATATTAGGTGGTGGAGCTGGAACAAGACTCTTTCCTCTTACTCGAAGAAGGGCTAAACCAGCTGTAAGTAACTGGAAATACCCCTGAAATAGGAGCATTTTTTTTTCTTTCCATTGTGTCGCTGCTCTCAATCCTACTAATTGATCACATTTTGTCTCCTTTGTATGGTAATTAGGTACCAATCGGGGGATGTTACAGGTTGATTGATGTTCCAATGAGTAATTGCATCAACAGTGGAATTAACAAAATTTATATCCTCACCCAGTTCAATTCTCAATCCCTTAACCGTCACATTGCTCGAACATATAATCAGGGAAATGGTGTAAACTTTGGTGATGGATTTGTTGAGGTAGTCTCGTATTAATATGATAGGCTATACTCCATTTTGAAGATGCTATTTTATATCCTAGGATCTTTTGGGTGCTTGATGCAGATAACAGCATGGTCTTTTCCCTTTTTACCTTCATTGGAATGAGTATTTAGCACCCGTGCAATTCCACTTCTAATCATGCTTCATTTTCCATGACAGGTATTGGCAGCTACCCAGACACCTGGTGAATCTGGTAAGAAGTGGTTTCAGGGTACAGCAGATGCTGTAAGACAATTTATTTGGTTGTTTGAGGTATGAAATTCTCTATCATGTCTGCATCTAGATTCTACAAACTGTCATTCCTTGCAGATTTAGAATAGAGAAGCTAATGGTATTAGATCATAGATAAATAATCGGTAACTCATTCAGCCAAATGAATATATAGTCTTGATGTTTCAATCTTAAGTGGCAGATTTTGTGGTAATCTCTGCAGGATGTGAAGCTTAGACACATTGAGAACATTCTGGTATTATCTGGTGATCATCTTTATCGAATGGATTACATGGACTTTTTGCAGGTTTAAGCAACTTCAATCCTGGCTATCACTTCACTCGTTTTCTAAACTCAAGTGATTTTTGTTAAATAATACTCTCTGTCTGCAGAAGCATATTGAATCAGGTGCTGACATATCTGTCTCTTGTCTTCCTGTGAATGACAGGTTACTAAATTTAATCATAGATTTTCCTGATTTTCACAACCCTTTCCTTCTTTTAGAGTTCGTTTACTTCGTTCATCATGGTTTTATTTCTTCTTACCGCAGTCGTGCATCTGATTTTGGTTTGGTAAAGATTGATGAAACAGGACAGATAAGACAATTTCTTGAGAAGCCTAAGGGTGAAAATTTGAAATCTATGGTGTGTTACCTCATCTGTTTTAGCTTCATGAGACAGTGCATGGAACTATATCTGTAGTTTGAAACTAACGGTTTCTTCGTATCAATTTCTGTTGTTTCAGAAAGTGGATACAACTGTTTTAGGATTATCAGTTCAAGATGCAATTAAATTTCCATACATTGCATCGATGGGTATATATATGTTTAAGACAGATGTCCTGCTAAAACTTCTCAGGTAAAGTAGAATGCAAGGAGTGCATCTTTCGCTTTACCATGTTCTTCATGGCCAAACTCAACAAACTTACTTTGAATAAAATTTTGAAACTATTGATAACATATGTTTTACCTCTTGATTATAAACCAAAAATGGAGTTATATACCTGAGACAGAGATTGAATCCATTCACTTATTTTTACCATTGGATCAATTTGACTTTTAGCTGAACAATTTTGTGACTTACAAAGAAAACTTCTTTTTTATGGGCCTATGTATGGAGCTTTTCTTGGGAGTTCCATAGTCATTATTTTCTACTACTAATTTAAAAGAAACATGTGAAATGAGCATATTACTGTTGAAAGCACAGACAGATCAAAACAATAATGATTTTGTTAAGCTCCAGTCCAGTCAGTGCTTCCTTATCTTGATCAATCATATTATTCCACACTTCATTTCTGATTCAATGCCATCTCAGGCTAATGGTATTAAAACTGACGGTATTTTACTTTGTGAATATGCTAACATTTCAGAGTTTGCAATATCTTTTTGTCATGGTAGTGACACGGAACATAGTTTACCGAGTCAAGAACTGCAGTGGGGAAAGGAATTATCTTTACACCATGGATATTAAGAATAAATGGTTTATCCCTTATAATTTATTTTTCATGCAGGGTTGAATATACTAATTTGCCAAACTTTTATGATTCATGAGTAGGGCTTCACGAATTCAACATATTTCCTCACAAGCAAAAACATGAACTGTAAAGAGTAACTTGGAATAATTTTACTTTTTTCTTCTATGCTAATTGCTTCTTTAGGTGGAATTATCCAACAGCCAATGATTTTGGATCAGAAATTATTCCAATGTCTGCAAAAGAGTATAATGTTCAGGTAATTTCCTCGAATAAAATATGATCATAGTTTAACTTGTAACTAGATTTCAATACTGCATAAATAGAGTCCGTAAATTTTCTGGCCTAGTGAAGCTTGCCTTTTATGGATTGCATCTTAAAAATACTTTCCATATTCTGGTTTTGAATGAGAACGATTCTATGTGAAGCTGCATCATAAAAAGGAGATGTTGAATTTTACTCCAGAAATTACTGACGGAACTTTGTTGATTCCATATCAGGCATATCTATTCAAAGGATACTGGGAGGATATTGGAACTATAAAATCTTTCTTTGATGCCAACTTGGCCCTAACGGATCAGGTAGTTTTCTCGAAACTTTCTTAGAGCAGTTTTTTGGTGGTCCAAGTGATTTTTTATAACCCACCATCTTTTTTCATACTTTTGAAGCCTCCCAATTTTCACTTCTTTGATCCTCTGAAGCCAATCTTCACTTCTCCCCGATTTCTGCCACCAACTAAAATCGAGAAATGCAGGGTATGATTTTAAACTCATTTCTTATATACTGTAACATTATCATGGTCATGTTTCCGTGAACTGAGCTTGTGCATTAACTCTTAGCTATTATAGGTCAAGGATTCCATAGTTTCTCATGGATGCTTTTTAAGGGAGTGTAGTGTTGAACACTCCATTATCGGCATTCGCTCTAGACTGGAATACGGGGTTGAGCTGAAGGTAACCTACTCCCTTCTCATTCTTTTGTTTGCAATGACAAACTAGCTAAAAGTTCATCCAAGGAAGAGACATGACAGATAGTCCCTTCTGGATAATAAACTGAAAATAATTGCCAGTTGGGACTGGACTTTGAAGTTCAATGTCTGTTCTGATGTTAAGATGAAGAAGACTATGTATCATGCATGTAGTTTCTTCTAGCAATTTGTCAGAAGTAACTTGGTGAATAAGTTATTTGGACCTCTAATATGGAACATTTTGTGTACATCACAATGACGTAGTATAAATAAATATGCAGTGGAAAATCTAGTGGATTTCGTGTGAATCTTGCTCCTATAAGCTTGGCATTCACGTATCCAGATCGCTTGTGTTCAGTTACAAAGATCTTGTCTCAGCTTGCTTAACAACTGGAGGACATGTTTAAGAATCAATGCGATTGGATTGCATCAGTGCTCTGAATCGTATTTGGAATGATAATTCTGAATCGCATTCCACAGGATACCATGATGATTGGTGCTGATTATTATCAAACAGAGGCCGAAATAGCAGCCGCTTTAGTAGAAGGAAGAGTTCCAGTAGGTGTTGGGAAAGATACCAAAATTGTGTAAGTTTACTATAAACAGAGCAAAAGATTTTGATATTTGAACTGATGTTTTCAAATGTCTCAAGAAGTTTTTTGGCAGAAAGAAAATATTTAAGAGCATTATGAGGATCCCTTTCTTCAACTTTTACCGGCCTCTTTTATTTTCATGTTGACATATGCAACAAGAGAACTGTGGACAAGATAATTAACTGGAATGCAGTGTATCAATGTGTCCTGCGCCCTTTTATATCTCTTGTGGTGATAAATGTTTTCAATTTCATAGATAACAATATAACAATTCATTATGAGTTACATATGATTATTTCTATCATCCTGCAGGAATTGTATAATCGACAAGAACGCCAGAATCGGGAAGAATGTGATCATAGCAAACAAAGAAGTAAGTATTACTGCAAAGTTGTCAGCTCCTTCTCTCCCTCACCCGCACCACCATTCTCTGAAATTCCCCCGAAGAGAAGGGGGTAAAGTAGGTTAATGATGTGCATTACATTTTCAAGTTACACTTGTGAACAGAGCATGCTGATCATACTCAAACTCTGTAATTTTGGCTTGAATCGCAGAATGTGCAAGAGGCAGAGAGACCATCCGAGGGATTCTATATCAGATCAGGAATAACTGTGGTGCTAAAAAATTCTGTAATAAAGGATGGAACGATCATATAGGAATAGAACATGTCAAGGATTTTGTCGTTGCTTCCTTTGTATTATCATAACTTTGAATCCCACTTTCATCCAGCACAGAGACAAGGTTTCCGGGGACATGTCAAGGATTTTTCATGTATATTCACGCGCCTCACTTGCTTGAGTTGACTATAATCGGATGAAATTCTAATGAAAAATATATAATTAGCTCTTCAAATTTTGTTAAGGAACTTCCAGCATCGAATAATTATCTGACATACTTGGTTTGTATAATATTTTTGGAGGACTTGCATTTCTTTTTTGCCATTTTCATGGCTTTTCATCCATGAAAATCATATCTGCTTCTGGTTCATGATGATCCAACGAATGCAATATTATAGTTATTAAGTATTAAGGCATCAAATGCCTCGATTTTCTTGGAACCATTTCAATTCTATCCCTTATTAACTTGTGATTTCAACTCATTGGTGTTTAAAAGATGTGTGAGATTGCAACTGGCGAGACTGTCGCTCAAAGACATGAGCGGTTGAGGGACTCTCCTCCAAGGCAACGACATGATAGCCATCTCTATTCCTTGGGCCAGGAGTTGCCAGAAGAGTCCACTGGTAAATGGGCCTTCTATTATTACACTGCTGAATATATCTAACTATTTTTTTGATAAATTTGAGAAAATATTTCGAAAAATAGCTTACGTGGAAATAGAAAGATTGCGCAACTCCATTCGGTGGTGAGTTACATAGCTTAAATAGCATTCAGTATTAATCACTATTATTCACAACTCTCTATCGGGAGAGAGAATAGAGAAAATTCGAATATTTATTTTTTAAAAATATGGCTATACATTTGTAATTATGTCTGTATTTTATAAATTAACTTTTTAAAAATAGTTAGATATAAGTAAAAACAAATAATTCTAAATAGAATATTATTGTTATTTTTTATAATCAACGAGTTTATTCTCTTGTATTTATTTATTTTCAAATGAACCCAGTAAATAATTAATAAAATATCACTCGACACCATAAAATTTCCCTATTTTAACACTACAATATCATATTACTTAATACATTTTGAGTAACATCAATCTTATACAATTGTGTTGTGAAATTTATTTATAAAAAAACATCAGCCCTTAATTAGATTTATAATTCTTAATAACCAAATCTAATTATTTATTGTATGAGGTATCCATGCAATGATTAGTGTCATATATATGTGAGTTTTGTGAAATAATTATATTATATTACCACTACTCTTATAATTTTTTCCGTACTCTAGCCAACATTTATTTTCTACCTAGTCAATCATCAACCTCTTCATCAATGTCAAACAAGAATCAGTTCACCATGAGCCACCGCAACTCTGCTACAGCACCACTCTCCACGCCTCGCAGGGTATGTCGGCAGCAACAATGATGGGCACTAATCAAATATTTTTTAAGAAAAAGATTTATTATTGAAAGTAATAAAATTAAGACTTGTAATTCTTGTATTAGCGTTATTCTAGCGCTCATCTCACTCCTTCTCCTATGTCGAGTAGAAATATTATGTATTAAAAGAAGTATTCGTTATCATGGATTGCTGATATCTCCAGTATCTGTACAATTTAGGGTTTTGTTTTCCTTTTCTGCCACAAGGAGATGACTCGCATCTCAATCGTTTCCTCTTCGGAATAGACAACATCGTACTTTGTAGGATAATTATACAGATTATTGTGAGCATTACAGCTGCGTTTAGCTTGAATTACAGTTTTGTTTTTTACTTGTTGGATTTACACGGCAAGCAAGCAAACAATCATTTCCATAGAAATTTTTAAATCTCTTCTTGCCTTTACAATCTGATGCTTGAAATGTTCTTCTTGGCGATGATGGCTGTGTTATAATGCGGTCCTGATTGTTTATACTGACAGAGTTTATGAGTGCAGGATTTTGTAAAATGCGAATGCTATCTTCTTTTAAGCCCCCACTCTTGCTCTTCTTTCGTAATCATAAGCCCCCCATCTCACTCAAGCTCGAGTCCTATCTCCCCTCTCAAATACAAAAACATCATCACTGCCCACATTAACCACACTCTTGCTCTCCTCGCTTTCTCTTTCACGCTTTTTGTCTGCTTCCGTCTCTTCTTTAATGCTTTCTTACTCAGCTCCCTGCCAGTGGCCTCAATCTCATAACTTCCTCTATAGAATCCGAGGCCAAAACCAACCATTTATTGCGATTCGGGATTTCTCGTGTAGTGCTGCTGTCTTTGGGTTAAACTTAACTAAGAAAATCGTTTTATTTGTGATTGAAGTATCTCTGGGACAAACTTATCTATGAAAATCTTATTGTAGAACGGAGGTGTTGAAATTGAGGCCGATCTCAGGGATTGCCAAGATTGTTGGGATAGCAGCCAGTGCAGTAAACATTGCCACGTACAAGGGTCTCCATTTCAATCTTCATCACCTCTTCGAGAGCCATAACAGCCAATGAATTTTAATTCATGTTCCATTTAGCCAAACCAGGATAAAGGGTTGCTTCCTCTTGTTCGCGTCCACCGTCTTGTGGGGCTAATGGCTCGGGTTGCAGTTAGCTCTCTATCTAGTCTAGCCACTTCTGTGTCTATGATTCTGTAATTGAATGAACTATATTCTAGCCCTTATAGATTCTGCAATCTTCCCCTCCCGCTCTTATAATTTAAGGGAGTGTTTGCTTTAGTTCAGCCTGTTTTTTTTTTTTTTTTTTGAAATATTTTTTGTATAAAAAACATTAAATTGATTTATCAATCAACATTATATAATAAAGAATTTGTAATTGTTCGTGCAACGCCATTTTACTAAATTATAGTAGAGTTTCATGCTCAATCCATATTTTGGTTCCTTGGTCATTTCTATTTTACTTCTTTTTTTTTTGTTAATTGTTTTGTTTGGTAATGATGTTAATGGATATAAAAATGATAAGGAAAGAAACTGCAACCAATAAATTAAATAAATGAAAACTATGAATAGTGGTACAAACAATACTAAGTAATGTTCTTAAAAGGAATATGAAAGAATCTCAATTTTAATATGTATTTTCATACACTTAGGAAAAAAAACATGTAGGAACTAAAATTTACCGCTTAATCCAATATTCTGGGAAGCAATAATTTGAATTGAAATCCTTTAATGGAATAATTAAACGAACACGATCTTATTAGTTGATATTTCAAAACAGGGAAAAAAACTTGGTAGATTCTTGGGCCACAGTGAAATTATTAGCTAATCTATTTTATAATATAATCAGCGCTGCAAAGCAGATGTGTTTTAAGGAACAAGCACTGTTCTACACTTCTTGTTTTTTTAAAACAGAAATTGCTCAACGGATGAAAAGAAAGCTACGATAAATTAAAACTACAGCTAAGCCCTACTGCCACAACCTTCTACCCATACCTTACAGATGTAAAACCCTTGATGATGGCCAGGGTTGGGCCAACACCGTTGACCTCAATTTGTCAATTGACAACCATGATTTGAACGAGCTGGTAAAAGGATAAAAACAAAAAGGCCTTGAGAAACCTGATTTCCCAAACAGAAAGCACTTCATCATAAATGGAAAGTAGTTAGTGGCTAAGGAAATGCACATTCACCATAAGTGTAAGGTTCCAACCACTAACCTGCTAGTTATTTGCAAAACGAGGGACTGGTGACAATTCCAATCTAATTACCCAATCCCTGTCTTGCTGCATAACCGTACAGGCAAGTTGAATCATATGAATGGTTGCTGTGACCATACCTTCTTATGTTGCTAAGAAAACATTTTGAAGCAGCAAAGGTACAACAAAAAATGAGCCATCCTTGTCAAATTACTTTTCTCCGAATGTCAGCATGTTTGAAATGCATTCTATCTACGCATGACCCGATGGCGTTCTCGTTTTCGGAAGCGCTCTAGCATGAACTCATCCGTTGCAGCTTGCCTCCTTCCAGCTGCATCAGTGCCATTTTCAGCTGGTTTGGATCCAGCAGCAGCAGCATCCATCAAACTCCTGTCCTTGTACAGCTCAGGATGATCTGCAAGTTCATCTTCATGGTCAAAAAACAAAAGAAGAAAGGAAAAGAAAAGAAAGGAAAATCACTCAAGAGCATCAAAAGATGGAGCAGGCATATTTTAAGAGAAGGTCGTAAGAAATATAGGGATATAAACAGTACACAATTAAGACTGGCAAGACCTGGATTTTGATTTTAGTTAAAATAAATATGGGGTAAAGTAATGAATCAATTCGCTCATATGACGAAAGGGTGAAATATCATAGGAAACAGTCAGCAACCTCGTCGAAGTTTCTCAGCATAATCCCTTCCACGTTGGAAATAATCAGCACTGTAACTGGAAGGGATGCTGGATTCTGGTTTCGGTCTACCCATTAGCCTTTTCTCTTGTAGAAGCTTTTTGGCTGCCTCTGTTTCCTCAATATTTCTCAGTTTATATCTGCAGCCAAAGAAACAGTTATTAAGTTTATTGAGATTAAACAGTCAAGCCAAACTCCAGAAACTCTTTCAATAATGCCAATTACATCAAGCAGTGACAGCATCAATGCAAAAACAATCAGATAAGGATTGCCCTAACACTCCACTTTCATGAAGCAAATCATGCGTGATATTGCTCCGACCATAATGATGCCAAAAGAGAGAAGCCAGAACGCAGATCACAATTTATTAATAAATTAAAAAGGCAGGCATACTCAATGGGTAGCTGAACCTCCGCAATCCCAGTAGTCCACTGAGTAGAGCTTTCTTCTGAGTTTCGCTTTTTCACCTGACAGAATGCAGTGAGAAGTTCAAGGAAACAGTTAGAAGTGGAAGTAATATCAGATTGTCACTGGTAAAGATCACCAGCATCTCAGAACAGCAAGCGCGCAAGCAAGCGCGCACAAGTACATATTATACATATTTTCAAAAAAAGAAAAAATTAATACCCACAACAAGTTCCACGTTGCAACATTGTTTGAAATTGAGACAGAAAAAGGCATCATCAACATAAATAGAAGTGGAGAAATATTCAGTACTAAAACCAAGCTACGCACTTTAAGATGCTCCGGAATTTTGTATAATTCATCTTCAGCACGCTTCAACTCCGTCTCAACTTGATCAGTTGCATCAATATTCTTCCCTCTTTTCTTGGCCAATTCTTGCTCAACATACTTCAACCTGTGAGTTTTAATTGAGACAAGCACAACCGACCAGGATGAAGAAACCTCAAAAAGAAATTTGTAAGGAAAAAGAAGATAGTAGATGAGGTACATGTTGGGATCTTCGACCATGACAGCAGTTTCTTGAGCAAAAGTGTCTTGTAGAACAAGCTCTTCTTTTTCTCCATCTCCATCGGTCTTTTCGATCAATTTCGCAGCTACTGTAGTTGCAGTTTGCGAAGTTGTTGGTAATGCAGGGATTCCTGACTTCCTCTCCCTCTGTTTCTGCAGAAATTTCACCTCTTCTAATGCCAATCTGACATCCAATTAATTAATTAATTAATCAAATCGATGTAAAAATGAAAACCCTAATTATTTCTCGAAACTGTATATAATTTATTTTTTACCTTCTTTCTTGTTCGTCGTCGTCTGATGCTTTGTTATGCTCATCTTCCTCGAAAGTCCTCTTCCTGAAATTTTTCTTCTTCTGCATCATCCGCCTCTTTCTTTTCTAACCCTGAATGCCGATTCTGGAATTTCAACGTATAATGTTATCGTTTTCTGAACTATGATTCAGCGGAACCCCAATCTAAACGCAGCGTTCCGTTTTCTCATTTTCATTTCCAACGCCACCGTTTCAGCACGTCAGAGTTTTGCCATCAGCGGGGAATTATTTTTTTTCTTCTTTTTTTTTCATTTAAGAATAAAAGGTATTCAAGTTGTAATTGAAATTACAATTAAATTTAAGTTGAGTTATAAAATGTATTTATTTTAATTTAGAGGTTTCATAAAAAACTATGCAGATATTTCACAAGAACTTTTTTATATATAAAAAAATGAATAGTATATAACAAGATAATTGTCTATTATCTATATATTCAATATAAAAAATAAATATAAGCTGCTAAATATTAAAAAACGAAGGGAAAACATGCTCCAAATCTAATCACATATATAAAATCATAAGAAGATAAATTAATAATTGTTTGAACTCCTAAAATAAAATTCATTTTTTTTTGGAGAATTTTATATTTTTAAGAAGCTCATAACCAGATGATTTATGAATAATTTTAGTTTATACAAACCTCGGATTGGATTTTGATATTTTTCTAGCATGCTTTGTTGCTATGAGCATGTTTATTTTTTTGTTTAAAAATATTTTTGAAAAAAAATTATTTTTAATTTTTTAAAATATTTTTAAAAATTAATATATTTTGTATTTTTAAATTATTTTGATATGTTATTGTCAAAACCAAGATTTTAAAATATAAAACTAATATATTTTTAAATAAAAAATATTTTAAAAAACAATCATTATATTCTAAATAAATATGATTCAGAATTTAAATATAATATTTTCACTAACTTACCAAGGGTTTTTATATTTATGCAAAGACCAATCATTCAGTCCTAGGCCACCATCAAGCATCAAATTGTGAGACTTTAAATGCGAGGAAGTGACAGCAGCAACCACAATAATAATAATAATAATAATAATAATAATAATTTGATTAGAATACAAACTATTAAAACAAAACGTTATTTTAAAATAATAAAATTATGTCACCCCGAACACCCCGCGAGAGAGAGAGAGAGAGAGAGAGAGAGAGAGAGTGCGGGTAATTGTAACTTGCAAGTCAAAATATATTGGACTCCTAATAATGTAACGTAGCTCATAATTCCGAGAAGGATCATTATTTCTCCTGCATGTGTGTGGGTAGAGGGAGGGAGAGAGAGTTACATCAAAATATCATAGATGCTTCATCAGGCACAATATGAAATAGATTATTTTATTTAAAAAAACAAAACAAAATTAGGACTTCTTGGGGGCAAGCTTGGTTTTGATCTTGTTAATCTCCTTGGTGCCAACTTGGAAAGCTTTAGTCAAGACATTGTCGGGAACTTCTGGGGTTGAAGTAAACAATGTCATGGCAATGGACTGAGTACCAGGCAACTGGCTATTGAATGCTGCAATCACAGAGGCTTCTTTGCCGCCATTGTTCTTCTGGAAATGAACTAGACCTCTTGGAAACACAAAGGTTTCGCCTTTCTTCACAGTCTTTGAGATCAACTTGTTTGCAGTGGTGATGAATCCAACATCCAATTCACCCTCCAGCACAAAGATCATTTCAGTGGCTCGGGGGTGAGTGTGGGGTGGGTTAAGGCCATCAGCTGCGTAGTCAATACGTGACATTGACACGCCTAGTGTGTTTAGGCCTGGAATTTTTTCAACATTGGCTCCTGTTACAAGTGATCCCACTGAATTGTTCACTTTTCCTGGTTTGGCGAGACCGTCAAAGAAGAAATCAGCTTCGGTAACATTTGCCTCCGCCTTGCATGTAAACCCGTTCACTTTAATTCCTGCAGAATCAATTATTTTATCAGATTTAATTATGTCACTCGAGTCTTTGTACGAAGATAAAGGCAGTGTTCTAAAAGCAGGGGGAACCAATAAACATACCTGGAGAAGTATTAGCCACACAGAGGTCTTGAAGCATGTCAGGATCATATGCGAGGGCGCCGGAGATGACAGCAAAGATGGCTAGATATGTGACAATAGCTGCCATTTCTTGCAATGGAGGAGGAGTGCAGCTATCGATCAAGGAACCTTAAATTATTTTATGCAAATGAAAGACAGGTACGGTTCTGGTCTCGAAGTGGAAGCCCTAGCTATACTTTATAGTCTCTGTCTTGAGCATAAAAAAAAAGGGTTCTAGATATGGTTGTTTGGAGAAAGAGACGGGGGTAATACTATTTAGACCTTCAACTTAACTGCAAAGCAATTTCAAATACAAGAAACGATTTTTCTATTCTATTTAGACCACAATAGTAGCAGGGTTTTTTGTGGGTCAAAGAAATTTATTAAGAAGGGAAATTATAAAAGAAATGCATACCTCAATTAGCGTGTAAATTGATTAAGCTTGAACGAACAGGTTATACTGTGAAGCTACAAAAAAAAAAAACAGAGAAAGCTTTCAGGGGTTAGGTGACAGATGGGCAAGGCTTAAAGATGCAAACTTCGGCCTTTGGGTCTACATAATATATGGGAAATTGGGAATGGGAGAATCGAAAAAGGCCTTCAAAAAAACACCAACCAGCACGAAACCAGAAACAGGGAAATTGGGCCCATGAGATGGGACAGCTCTACCACCGCACTTTAGTTTTATCTGCCTTTTCTTTTTGGAAATTCATATGTATCTTGATAAATAAATGAATGATAAATTTAAAAGGGTTTGGTTAACCAGCCCTATTTCAGTGGTTGAATGGTCCAATCTATGAAGCGTGGACTCTCTTTTAAGCTCAGGTTTCTGTCGTCTCTGCTCATGCAGGTCCCCTTGTCACTTGCTTTCCATAAAGTAACCCGAATGATGTCCGTCTTTATGCAAAAGAAGAGGTAATGTTATGGAAAACAAAATTGCATCTCGCCTCACGTAACCTCTTCTGGCCATATAAGTGTTGGTGGGAGAAGTCTTTCTAGTAATTACTATAGCCACAAGCCTTACAAATACTAATTGTTTACAAACTATAAACATTTAGTACACTTCACGGTAAGCTCGCTCAATGCTCTTTGCTACCATGTAGCAACGTAAAGTACAAAGACCGAAGGGATTGAGAGAGCGCCATCGAGCTACTCCACCGCCAAAAGAAGAGGAGAAAGGATCAGAAAAAACTTAAGACCAATTTCTGCAAGTGAAGGTAATAGGAGCATATCCATCGAAACGCAGTGGGAGGTATTAATTGAAGGGCTTCCCTTTAACATTAGGCTACCTCTGCCTGGCTTTCGATAATACAAAGGCCGTTTTTTCATGGAAAATTTAGTGAGCGCGCTAATGGAGAAATAAGAAATATTAGCCAACCGGAAAGGGTAAATGAGGTGAGGTCGAAATAGGAGTGCAGGAAATAAATCTGTAATCATCTAATATATCATTCCATGGAGAAAGAAAATACAAAATGACGGACTTGAATGATGGAGGCGGCATACAAAATAAATGGATGTACTGGAAACTTCAAGGGGCATTTCACTGCAACATTCTAGCAACATGGGCTGGTCATTTTTTTGCCCTCGTTGAACTATTACTGGGTGAAAAATGGAAATGACAGGAGGAAAAAATTATTTTCACTGAGAATGTCGACACTGATTTCTAAATTCTGAATTGCAGAGACGTTACCACTCCCTTGAAAATGTTTACATTGTTGAGGCAATATGCGTAAACTGAAAACAATTATCCAGAGGATCTCCAAATTTCTCCTCCCTCTAGAGAAACCACCATAACAGAGACATCATCATGATATTTACGTCTGTCCCCGTGAGGAATATCAAGCAATTCATGAAAATCCATTCCTGTAACCACCAATAAAAGACAATCAGAGAATTGCTACAGACTTCAGCTTGAGGTAGAGGAAGTACGGATTCAAACCCGTATATAGCAATATGGTAAAAGAAAGATTTTGATATCACTTGAATACCCAAGTCAAGGGCAAAGATCTAATGGGGTGTACTCTTCCATGACAATTGTAATTGGAAATTTGTGATCAAACTTGGACATTCTGCCTTTTCAACTGAAAATATGGCGGCCAGCCACGGCGCTGGCGATTTAATTAACCACATCAGGTGACAGTTTAGTTATTAAATAATAATTTTAAACGCACTCCTGGGAATTGATTTTGTAACCACGCCAACCCTTTAAGGTGCAGCATGCAATTTTTTTTGTTTTTAGCTGAATGCCACATTCAATGACTCTATCCTCCCCTGTTTTAACTGAATCACAGCAACCTGTCAAATACTGTTTTGTAGAGCTTCGAAAATAAAAACAACAGAAACTACAAGGTCACAGGTCGGTGGGTTAAATGAGCAAGTTGGAAAATCAGATAGAAATGTTACAAACCTAAGTTTTCTACAAGGTACCACTTCCATCCCATCAAAACATTTTTTTTAATTTATATATATAAAAGAAGAAGATGAAGGTCAGGTGATTTCATCTCAGTATGAAATTAACAAGGCAGGTAAGAAGTTTATTCAACTAACCATTCTTTTTGGCCGCACGGAAGAGAAGTTCTGCAATGAGATACTGTGCAGGATCACCTTCAGGGACATTTTCTATGAACCACTTGACATGAGCAACCACCTCTTCATTGCTGAAGTACTGGTAAAGACCGTCAGAGGAGAGAACTAAGAATCGATCGCTAGAGGAGAGTCGGTGGTGAGCTACAGAAGGAATGCAGCTCACGTAGGGATTAGTTCCCACATAATCAATCCGAAAAATCTCTAGCAGAGCTTCATTACAAGTTGGCTGCAATCAGCATCCAAAAAGGTTAATAAACAAATAAGAAAGCATAAAATTACCAAATGATGCTGACCGTTTACATAATTACATGATTTGCTAAGCATGGAAAGCCATTAGTAGAAGTAAATTATTGCACATCAAGCATTCATTTGATGAGAACATGAAAGATATCTGTCACATGCCCGCCTCTATGATACCTTTTACTAAGAGAATACTTCAAACAGACCACAAGAATAACTTGCACAAGCAAAGTATAAAGCTAATTTTCAAATTTTAATTGAATGGTATGAAGAATAATTATCACCGTGCAAACAGCAAAAGTCACAATGAAGTATGCAACTAGGTATTCACCAAAGTTTTCAAACATCACATATTTTGCATCCCTCCAACTGAAATACTACGGTGCAGAATAAGATTTCAAACTGAACTACAAATAACTTCTCATAAACATGTGTATTCCAAATCCAATCTCAACACCAATCCTGCACTCCCTTGTTTCAACAAGCATGATAGAACATTAAAGAAGCCCCCCACCCACAACTCTTCATCATCCTGCCAACTCTATGATGCCTGCAAGATATGAATCCACCACACAAATTTAACCTAACAGATGTATTAATCAAGACATCACAGTGGGCTTGAAAATTTCAACCCAACCTTCATAGCCCTTATCATCCAGCAACTCGAGTTGATCATGCCATCACTGCAGTGACCTGATTGACTTTTAAATTGTACTTGTGAAATTAAACTCACTTCTGGCCTAGAACAGCATGCCTATCTTATCGCATGAACAGTCTAAATTCACTGAGAACATTCCTTACATAACCCAAGAATAAAATGAAATAAAAAATACAGCCCTCCAGCCTTTCTATAAACCCACCTGCTGAAGTGACATTTAAATCTTATTCCCAATTCATATTGATTAAAAAAACTCAAGTAGCTCACCAGAAGTCCTTCTCCAGCACCCTCACATAACCAAGAGCCTCAGCTCCAGATTACAAGAAGACAAAATTATATAGTTCAATAAATGACTAAACAGAAAGCAATTCAAGAAACAAAAAACAAAATAAAATTACAGTCTGCTTCACTTTTCTTTCCTTTTTTCATACTTTTTTTTCCAACATATAATTGCAATTATTCTTATTTGGGAGATGACGCAAGGACATGTTCAAAATATGGAATTGTGATTGAACAGAAACTGCTGAGGTGCTCAACCACAACTGACAAAGTGACCACATGGCAGATACTTGCCTTGGTTATCATGTATAGAATACCAAATTGGAGAAACATAGAACAAAGATGGAGATTCATGGCATTCAAATTATGCAAAATCAGGCAAATATATCATTCTTTGCAGAATCCTAAACTACTTCACCAAAAGATCATGATGATTGTGGGAATGGGATTCTCTGCTGCGCATAAGATTAGAAAAATGTGGATAATTTTGTTGTCACATAAAGTTTGCACATATCAAGTCTAAATGGTCTTATCGGCCTTCTTGATGCAAATTAAGCTAACAATCACTAGAAAAAAAGAAAAGATAATGGTTCATGAGACATTACATACCAAATCAAACACACACACACACACACACACACATGTAAGAGACCATTCAGGGAAATATTTCAGCTTCTGCATTCCCTTTACCAAAGTATTTAAAGATCCGGCTTGCTTGCCTTCAACAATCCACTATTTAGTGAAAAATGACACAGATGGAAATGTTTATGTGAAACGTTGTAGACATTTCAAGTGAACAAATTATCAAAATTGATGAATTGTTAACAAATAGCAATTTGTGTTTCCAAGTTTTTGAAAAGCTCAAAAGTACCAAGAGATACAAACAGAGAAAAGTGGTCAAGGCTGCACAATGACTGACCTTCTTCAAAAATCCAGCACCGAAAGCTCTGGTTACTTTCAATTGTCCCTTCACTCGATCATTTAAAATTGCTTGGTTGTCATCAGGATGTTCTGCCTTTATTCTAAAAACTTCCTGAAGCAAGCAAGAATGTGAGATCAATTTTCAATTACAGCATAACACGATCAAAGTGTTGCAATACATTCTTTTTCATTGATCCATTGAATATTTTAATGTTTAGTTAACTCTATGAAAACCCTTGAACCAGAAGCTTAGGCCTGAAATGATATTAACCAACAAATAGTTAGGCAACTGGTTGGTATAAATTTTATTGCTTGAACCATTCAGATTTTGCTGCACCTAGGCATGGACTTGGAAATACAATACCTTTGCTTTACATCTTTCAAAACCGGTAAAGGAAAGTGACCCAATGTTTAAGCAAATGGCGAATCACTGGAGTTGTCAAAGGTATTCTATCATGTTGATACTCAAATGAGTAAATACATGCTGGAAATTTTCAGGTTTATTACTCATGATGCAATTGATGGATAGTATAGTAAGTGAGCATACAAAAGCCAACATATAGATAACAATTTGTGGAACATCCACAATACTAGCCATATTGAAAATTTCAAGAAGCACACCTCTTCAATACTTGTGCTGTGATCAGTTGAAAGCTGAACTGCTCTCATCTTCAATCTGCAAATAGAGATCTCTCTGTTCTTGTTTATCATATTAACCTGACTATTATGATTATGCATTGGAGACTCCTCTGAAATTCTGTCCAGCTCCATTCGCACTAGTAACTCTCGGGATCTATTCTTATACCTCATGTCATCCTTTGCCAAAGTTGGATTAGGATGACGATCATTGGGTCGTTCTTGTGCTAATATTGCACGACTATCCCCAAGGTTCATGACATACACATCTTGATCCTTCATTAACATCACTAGAACACATGATCCCATCAAAGCAAGCTCCGCATTTTTATCAAGGTCCTTTTCCACCATTTCCATATATTGCTCTTCAGTGTGTTGAAGTCCCCGAGCCATTGCTCTCAAAACTGCATCGTGGTCAACAACTCCTGTTTTCCATCTCCTAATAGGTCCAGAGGGTTCCACTACTCTCTCATCAGCACAAATCTCCTCTCTGTGCCAATCATAACTCCAAGGAAAGAGTTTCTTACGCAGGGACTTTTGCTTTCGATACATTTTTCGGATCTTTGAGCTGATAACAAACTTTCTTGTACCCCGTCTTTGAGCAGAAACAGGAAGATCAGTTCCACCTCCCAGATTACCAGATTGAAGGCCAATCCCTCCATCTTCTCCAGATGTTGTGGGATTCTCACCTCGATGACTAAAACCTTCTCCTTTGCAGTTATCCACTGAGGAACATCTTGACGGTTCTTTTTGCAAAGTTTGATCAAAATCCAAAGCATCTGAGCTTGGTTGACAAGTCCATGATCTGCTTCTTTGGTTTTTAACCACTGAGATTGATGCGGCACCTGAACCGTTGCAAGATTCCATCTGCAGCAGCTCGTAAAGCCGCATGCTTTTCCTTCCTTTGCTAGTCAAGCTGGCAGTTGGAATAGAGGCAGAATCAGAGCCTGAGCTGCTAGGCTTTTCATAATTAGATGATTGCAGCTGACAGCCCCTAGCATCAATTTCCTCCACAATCTCACAATTAGAAGATTGATCCCCAACATCTCCAGGATTACACAAGTTGTTTAAGCTGCAAGAAGTTATTTGACTCGAGTTTGGCTGCTCTTTCTTGCTGCACTCTGAACCTGCCTCAGCAGTTCCACTCTTGGGCAGTTTAGGTTTTATTTGATCATTGGAAGATTTACCTTCATAATCCCACAGCAGTCCTTCTAACTCCCTGTCAATAGCTCTATGAAGATGGCTCATCAGAAAATCTGGTGCATCTGGACCACTAAAGCCATCATATATCCCAATAAACAACCATCCCTGCTCATCACAAAGTACGACATGAACCCTGTCTTCCCCGGCCTTGCCATGAGCCCATTGTAAGTTGCGAATGTTCACATACTCGCCCTCTGATGGCCCTCCTTCAAGACAGTTCCTTGAGGCTTCTGGCCGAAACTTTGGCTCCCTAACTTGCCAGGCTAATTGGGTTACCGGGTGCAAAAAATACCTCTGCATCCAACCTGAACCCATCAAATGTCTTGAGAATGTTCGCGATAGAGTGTTTTTCATAGGTCCACTCACACTCCTCACTAAATGCTGAAAGCGAGGTCTTCGACGACCACGAGCAAGCGGAGCGGAGAAGTTGGATTTGTCAGTGACATCAAGAGGACCTGACATTACCCCCTTCTCGATAGGTCCAGACATAAAACCACCACCCTTATCTAAAGGACCCGAAGCAAATCCTCTCTCAAGAGGACCAGACATAAAACCATTCAAGGGCCCAGAGCCACGAGGCACTGGCTGCAGGGGAATTGCAGCAAAAGATGAGGTGCTCTCGAATGAAGCAGCTGGCTCTAGCATTTCACTAGCAAACAATGCAGTCTGGTTACTCCTAGCAGTTGAAACATTGGCACTAACTGATGCCCCAGATATTGTTTTAAATGTGGTTTCAGGGAAAGGCTTGTTTTGTCTATGCAAACCCAGGGGATCATCTATGATATCATGTCTAAATGAACCACTCAACGTTTCAGAATCCAGAGTACTAGAATCAACTGTAAACCTCTCAGAGTTTGAGGGGGTAATGACAGGGGAATCAAAAATGGGTGGCCTAACATAGCAAAATGAATGGCCCAATCCTTCATCCAATGGCTCTAAAAACTCCAAATCAACACCATTTTTGCCATTAAAAGCGAAACAGCCCACGACTCGAGAAGTGCCGTTACCCATTTTGCAATACAGACCTCACAAAAAAGGCTTACAAGACCTCTTAGATGGAGGGCTCATCTCACTTTGCATCATAAGCACGTACAACATAAAGAAACTCAAACAAAATCCAAAAAAACCATGAAACCTCCCAACCACCTTATAACTTTTCAAGTATCTGCACATCATCAAATTATCATACTCCAAAAGCAATGAAACCCCAAAAACCCTGATGTCTAAAAAACTATAAATAATTAAACTATAGCATAAACCCCACTAGTGTAAACCACGAGCTGGATTACAGCATCAACAAAACTATATAAATTAATAGATACGAAGCGTGAAATGTGATGATCTAACCTTGAAAGGGAGAGGAAGAGCGTGAGCAAAGCAGGAGATCAAGTACGGAAGCAAACAGATCTAAAAGAGATGTCTTAAAAGAGAAAGTAAATGGAACACATAAGATACAAAACCCGTGAAACACTAGACTAGATTCTCCTCTTTTCTTGTAATAAATGGAATCTGACAAAGTCCCCAGATGACAAAACAAAAACCCAGATTGAATTTATCCCTCGTGATTCAATCACGAAAACTATCTATATACAATAGCAAAAAAAAATAAAAATAACAACCAACTGTTCACAAGTAACCCGGAACAACTAAGAGAGAAGAAAAGAAGAGGGAAGTTATAGCGTTCAAGGATGGAGATTGTGGAGAAGCAGCAAGGGATGAAATGAGGGTATATTTCGTTTTTTTTTATCAGGAAGTGAGTGTTAATTAAAAATGAAAGTAAAAAAATTGGGATGTGGTGTGATGATGAGGAATCAAAGCATTGAGTTCATCCAGAGTCTCTCTCTCTCTCTCTCTCTGGATTTTCAAATGGTTTAGGAGGGTTTTAAAAAAATAAAATCTTTAGCTGAGTAGAAAATTTTAGACTTGAGCCTCTTATTGTTTGTCGTACTCCCATTGGATTGGTTTTTCCTCTGTAATTTGTAAGTTTTTTTCTTGAAAAAAAAGAGAGGCTTTCGTGGCAAATGATTGGCGGTGTGTTGTGACTGTTAAAGTCAACAAATTGGCACTCTCCATCGTCATCATGCTAATAAAAAAAATTAGATGATGGATGGGGTAAGTGGGGGCCCCACTTTAATTTATGACCTTAAAGTTATACTTATAATTATAATTTATGGGTTTTTTTAAGGTTAAATAATACCATACTTGTCGGGGATACCTTTGTGGAAGTGCTGGAGAATAGAGATTGTAATCTACAGAAGATACTGGGATTAGAACAATATCTAATCATGGTATTGATGTATATTAGTGTTATTTTAGAAGATCTTTTTTTAAACCCCATTAGAAATGTAATTGAAGTTAATTTTAAAAATAATATTTAAAATAATATTTTTTAAAAATTATTATTGACATTATCACATGAAAATAATATAAAAATATCAAAGATATTTAATTTAAATTTCAAAACTAGTTTAAAAAAAATTTGAAACGCAATATCAAACCATCTATAATATCAAATTTAATATTAAATGCCCCTTTTTTTTTATTAAGGAGACTTGATTTTTCTTTAGTCAAGATTGCATTGCATGTTTAGGATTACTTGTCGAAATTTAAAAAAAAATCAGTTGAAGTTTGATTTAAATGTCAATTGACATTAAACTTGTTCTTAAAGAAGTGATGTGATAATAGTTGTTTTTAAAAATTAATTTTTGAAAATATATTAAAACAATATTTTTATATTTATTTTTAACTTTAGCAAATCAAAACAATATAATATATATTTTAAAAAAAAGTATATCCTCGATTTCAAGGACTCCAAGTAACCATTTATTTTATTCTTTCGGATTTGATCAAAAACAACTGAAAAGGTCAACTTGGTGCTCAAATTTCCTGCCCTGATGTCTCCTGCGTCCCCTGCATATATCCATTTAAAATAAGAAAAATTATCGGTCCACAAAAGCACACATAGCTTTCAATTTTTTTCTTTTTTTTTCCATGTGAAGCCAACGAGATAATAATAATAATAATAATAATCCATACCCATTTTTTTATTTATAGAAATTTGCTTTAGGCTTGGATTTCCAGCAGCAAATAGAGTTGATTTTAAGTGTCTTGTGAATTCATCTCTTGATAGCAAGTGCAATCTTTATACCTTGCAGGAAAAAAAAATCAGTGTATTTTCAAAATTTTATTTTTTCATTGTAAATTAATTTTTTTATATATTTTTGAATTGTTTTGATATCAAAAATAATTTTTAAAAAATATTATTTTGATATGTTTTTATCACACTTCTAAACACATACTCTTAATTTAAAATATGTTTAGGAGTGTTGTTAAAGTTATTTTTAAAAACAATTTTTTGTTTGGAAATATATTAAAATAATTTTTTTATTTTTTAAGAATTAATTGTTATATTAACACATCAAAAACAATTTTAAAACACTGAGAAAATAAATAAAAAATAAATATTTTTAAATTTTTATTTAAAAATATATTTAAATAATATTTTTATTTTTTAAGAATTAATTGTTATATTAACACATCAAAAACAATTTTAAAATACTGAAAAAATAAATATTTTTAAAAACACAGTAACAACCCACTAGCCTGTATGCCTAGCAATGTATATAATGATCCACTATGAATGAACTTCCACGTTTCGTTGTGTGGATTGTGGTGGACGACTTGACGGTAGAGAGACCACATCAATCAAATTGAAATAACTGTGACATTGACAATTAAAAACAATATATCCTCAGAAAATAATTGTGCATCTTGAATTTACTCCTCAATCATGAGAACCTTGAACTAAATATTAAAGGCAGGACCCCCTTTTTTTTTTTTTATCATGATTTAATTGCTATTTTAAAATTATATGGGGTTAGAATACTCTCCTTTAACGATGAGAATATATTTCAGGGCATGGCATGGCTCGGGCCAAAGTTTTAGTCAGTGTCTATGCATTCATGCATTATGGGGTTATTAATATTTTATTAGAAAATAATATAAATTATATTCTGAAATTTCATCTATAAATTTAAGTTTTTAAGTAAGATGATTTATTACCATGATATTAAAATTTTATTGACTCAATGATCACGGGTTTGAATCTCATCGTCCTCATTTTATTTAATAAAAATTAAACACAAGTTAATGTGAGTATGTGCAAGTTTCAAACTCAAAAAGTTTTTATTTGATGGGGTGTGTTCGATAATAATATAAATTATATTCCAGGGCCTCGTCTAATCTATAAACTTAACTTTTTGGATGAGATGATTCTTTGCTATATTTTTCGAAAATCATTTTATTTTATCCTACTCCTACAATCCTAACCGGCTTCAATTATCTACTATTTTATTAGATATTTTTATCAAGCGAAAAAGAATATCCTTAAAAGAAAATTCAACTCAAAATAATCTATTAAAAAGGTTTGTTTTTTAATAAAAATAATAATTCACAAAAAGTATTTATGTGGGCATGCATGGAAATATCTGTTAAAATAATAGACTGAAGAATGATATAAATTACAAGGATTTAAACTAGTCTAAAATATAAAAACAAATTGAACCAATTCTCCTAGATTGTTATCCATCTTCTTCTTCTTCTTTAATTATTTTTATATTTTAATTATTGTAATTTTATTGGGTTTTAATTTTTATTTTTATAGAAACAACTTCTATTAGTATTTTTCATATATATATATTAGTTAATTGATGTTATATCAGAGAAAAATAATATATATCAGAGAGCAACCACACATGCTTGTACGAAACAAAGAAAACAAATAAAGGCGTGAAGCAGTGATCTCTACAGGGCATGCTGGCGCAAAATCCAAAATATTATATGGTCAATGCCTAACCAGTAACATGCACAGGATGCCAACTCCACTCCCTGATCCATGAACACCTGTTTTGTTGACTTAACCAAATCCACCAGACGAGACGAGAGAGCTCACCTTCTGCTCTCGGCTGTTCTCCTTTCAAAGCTAATTAAAAATGACTCCTTTCCTGTCGCCACCATCAAGATTTTCTTCCTCTCTTTCTTTTGCGTGCTCTTAAGATTTGTGCACTCAAGAATTGAATATAGAGTGATGAAATCCATCAATAATCAATCCCATTTCTTACCGGAATAAATAAAAAAAGAGGGGTCGAAGTGGGCATCCCTAACCTAAGTCTAACCCACCCACCCACGCAGTGCATTATATAATGTTTTGGGGGCTTGCACCCACGAGTTAATCCAACAAAACCTCCAAATGAAAACAGAAACCCTAGTCAGGAACTGCCATCAAGAAGTAGAAAAATATAAAAGTCTAATTTGATTCTTCACATCCTTCCAAACCACCCACGCTAGAATAAGACACTTCCTCTCTCTCTCTCGTAATCTCTCTCTCTCTCTCTCTCTCTCTCTCTCTCTCTCTATATATATATATATATATATATATCGAGTCTTTGCATTAGGCAGAACAAATCGATGATAGTTACTTAAAAGTGGATCGGACGTATAGAGTATTTTAGTATATATTATACTCTCCTCCAAATCCACTTGTGGAGCTTGAATATTATTACCCACCAAAAGGTCATAGGTCTTTGACAATTACGTGCATAGAGATCATCATGATCCATGGCGACCCCTTATCGTATCCAGCTTCCTCGGTCCAGCCAGTCCCTCCCCGCCAAAAATATAATATAAAAATCACACATGAATCCCAACTGATCTTATCAAATGATAATGCCCCAGGAGCATCAGGCACATATATACAAGAGCAACATAATGCTGTTTGACAAAACGTTAGAGACGGTTTAAAATAAAATTATGGTTGGATTTGTTTTTTAAAATGTTTTTTTGTTTAAAAATTTATTAAAATTTATTTTGATATTATCATATGAAAAACAACAATTTTTTTAATTTAATAGTAAATTAATAGCACAAAACACGTGAATATTTAAATTTTTCAATAACTTGAACTGTGAGATCTCATCTTCACTCCTTTACTCAAAAAATATATTTTAATAAACTTGAGTTAAACTCTATCTTGTAGAGTTTCCTCGTAAATGTATGTTTAATTTTTATTAGCACGTAAGATTTAGTTTCAATGTTTGTCCGAAAAACACTTTCTCAAAGAAAATACGTGTTTTTTAGTTTTATTTATACATTTAATAAGACGAGTTATTTCATCAATGAACTTAATTCATTGCATTGAGTATTTTATATTTTTTTCATGAAAAAAATAAAATCCCCACCAAAATACGTGTTTTTGGAACGACTCTCTTAGGATCTCCTCAACAAAAAGATAATTATTTTTTAATAAATATAAAAATAATAATCGAGTACTAAACAATTATTTGTTATCATAAGCAATCTCACTAAAACAAATCTATTGAATTATTTCATTTAGCATATTTATATATAATATTAAATTATTATCAAGTGAAGAATTATATCTGAGAAATCATATGCGCGGTTCATCGACTATTTAAAAAACACCTTAAATAAATAATTTTTGGAGAAAGAGAATTCACTTTCTTGAGAGAAAAAAGCTTGAAATTCTAGATATAAATAATTGCTCATGATCTTTGACAACTTTCCGCAAAAGGATATCTACATATACGATAGCTCATCTATAAAAGGAAACTCATGTTCACACATGAATATTGCGAGGCGTGGCTGAACCCGTCTGGCAATGACATGACGCATAATATCTAAGTGCTAGTGTTCTTGTTTATTTATTATTATTATTATTATTATTTATTTATTTATTCTGGTTACAAAAACTCTTCTTCCTCAACAATTATTATTATTATTATTTTTATTTATTTATTTATTCTGGTTACAAAAACTCTTCTTCCTCAACAAGATAGAGAGTTCGGAAGTACAGTTATAGGATAGGTGAAGCTGAGAAAAAATTCTGGCGCCAGCGACCATATCTATATTTAATTTTATAAATTATTATATTATAATTTTACTTGTATCATCCATTTTTCCACGTATAATTATTGCAAGACATGCGCTTTCATTAATTTACTGTTCATTAAGTGTCGTCAGACCTATACCCTGTATGAATGTGAAAATCAATCATAGTCCCTGATGCAGCTCATCCTCTCTCGATGGATTTGAAACTGACAAGCCAGAACATGAAAACAGTGAGGTCAAACCCACAAAACTAGTGGCAAGTGAAATTGTTAGTTTAAGGTTTCGGCATATTTAGTAATTGAGATTAACAAGTCATGTATGTGCTGCCATAGTTGTTGGGTATAGAAAGGGATTGAAAACACAAATATTCCAGCTTTCTGGCCGACTAACTCAAAAAATGACAGTGCTTCTCCCATTTGGATTTCAGCTAAAAGTCTGAGAGACAGGATGTAAATTCAGCTGAACAATAACCAGTGTTGTAGGAATATCACATGCATCCAAATGTGTCAAGCCTAATGGTCCCATATCACTAGACTAGATTTGTCTCCCTGGTCGAGTTAAACTCAATTTTTCTCCTCTTGGTGATTAGTTATCGCTCCATTTGTGACCAGTCACGACGACATTTTAATTTCCATCCTACCCTTTTCCTTTGCACTTAACAGCTCATTCACCATAGATTGCGGTCTGTGAGACACTTTAGATAAAGTTGTAGCCCTAGATTCACTTTAATGTTCCCCCAAAGGAATTTTCTTTTCGGTTCAAAGGGATGCTGGATTAAGAATTGGAGCGTTTGGGATATCCACAGGCTGATGCCCCTGGCAGAGCTGAAACATACAAGGAGCAGTTGACACATGGATAGCAGAATACACGGTCGAGTTTTTTTCTCATTATTGCCAAACTAAACGCATTTGATCTGATTTCTTGGCGAGCAAGATCCAGACAATACCATCCAAACTTCCTAAGAAGATATCTGCAAATGCAATCACTGCTTGACAAACCATTGGGATGAGTCATAGGACAGATAATCGTGGTCTCGGATCATGGAGATCCTACCTGTGAATACAACAGCTGTATATGTGAATTTTATATATTCGACATTTAAGAAGAACGTATCATGAAAGTAATTCCCCCCATATTTCCTTCCTTCTCCAAGACACAAGTGGACATTCGAGCCAAATGTACACTTACATTATTTTTCCTACCACAATTCACCATACAGAACCTATGACAAAAATATACGGCCCCTCGTGGACAGAGATTATTTGGCTATGCCAATAACACTATTGATCATTGCAGAGCATCATCACTTTCTGTGCCTCTTCTCGGATGCATGAGAGGTTTGATTTTATCTCCTTGCAGATTCTACCTTCAATTAGGTTAACAGGCAACCACAGCTTAGGCTTTACATCCACCAGGTATGAAAGAGTTGTCTCATATTCTTGACCAACCGAATCTTCAGTTTTGGGTTTAGTAAGCTGCATGAACCATCATCATACACGAATCATATGCTTTTGCATTGAAAAGTAGAAAACAATAAATTCTACACATACTTCCCGCTAAAAGTGTCATAAAACGAAAGAGAAATTATCAGGCATGACAGTAGTTGTCCTCCGCTCTCTCACAAAAGCACGACACCCAATTATTCATAGGTCCATGTTTTTGCGAGGAGTACAGTTTTTGAAACAATGAATAATTCCTCAAAAAAATCATTATTTTCCATATCATTTACATGGCAGTCAACTATTGGGTCAAACATAGAAAAAGAAACTATTTGGCTTGCCAGTCTGCTTGGTGGATCAATAATAACCTACAAACAATGATAGAATAAACTCAAACTTTTGAAGATTAGACCAGATGATATAAGCCTCGATAAGGCTGGATGGAGAAGAAAGAAAAAGACGCTGATTCTTAATAATTAAGGAATTGATAGCAATTTCAATTGAGTTCAGCATCTAGAAGGATTATAAGCGACATGAAACACTTTTATACCATATTTTATCTATATAGTTTAATATAAATCAGATGTCTTGCAGATTAAATGTTGTTTGATCTTAATCTAAAGCACAATTTCACGGTCAAAACTTTATACACTGGCTGGAATGCTCATCAACTGCAGAGCAAAATGAGAGAAGTCACTCGTGGAGTTAGATATGTACATCAGACACCAAATCTTAACGCAAAACCTTTGGCCATTAGGCTGTGGATTTTTCACCTGGTGCAATGGCTGTGCTCTCTGCTCAGGAGTTTGTACATAGCATCTCAACATGCTATAGTAAACCAGTAAAAAAATTGATTCAACATGTTACCAGATTCTTAGTTCAATCACTCTGGGAAAGTCTCTATAGGCTGGAGTTCTGATAAACTCAATTCTCCAAGCTGCTTGCTATTCGATACCTTAGTAACTACCGTTATTTCACACCATTCCAGGAACTTTAACAGCATCAAGTACAATTCTAATTTTCTTGAACACAAGAACAACATAAATCTTTCAGGGGCCGGTCACATCAGCTGTAACCTTTCCAAGATGAGCAAGAAACCAGATTCCATATCATGCTTAATGATGCAAATATGAAGTTTGCACACCTAGAAAAAAACTGTGCCAACTTGGATAGACTTTCTATTAAGGTCTAAAGAGCTTGATTTAAGTCTCAAATATATAAGTCATAGCCAGTGAATACAGAGATGCTGAACAACCAAGAAACAACTAATTTGTACCTGTTCAATACACCACTTTCCTTCAAAAAACTGGAAGTCACCTTCTGTCATCTTAAATTCAATATCACGCTTTTCCCCAGAAGCAAGAATCTGAAGATCTCTCTCATAACAATCCAAAATTGCTTTTGCATTAAATTTGAGGCCAAATGCCAAGTTTTGCTGTCCAATCTGTTAATAAGAATACAATGATAATACAAGGTCAAGAAAAAATGTTTCAGCTAAACTCATGACCATAATTTATTTAAGAACGAGGTTCTCAATTCTTGTCATAGAACAGATTCAATCAATGACCTATGATGCAAGTTTAGATTTCAGCCGAATAAAAATACAGAGCGCAATTGTGTGCATGTGCGTGGAGAGAGAAAAACAGAAAAGCACAATGCACACCTATGTTTCAACTTTCAACCACAATGATAAGAAAATCATAAGTTAATCAAGGTTAGACCAGATGATATAGCCTCGATAAGGCTGGATGGAGAAGAAGGAAAAAGATGCTGATTCTTAATAATGCTGATGACAGACCCTTATTGACGTCACTTAAGGCCTAACAGTGCCCAAACTTCAATTATGTGTTTTCGATCCCTTATATTTCCACTAAACATGCTATCCATGACACATTTCACCCTATGACACATTATTTCTCAAATTCAAGACTTCCCTAATGGAAGAAGGCACTCATTTCAACTGAAAAAACACTTCAAAACTTAATTTCAGCTTGTTCTAGAACATAAGACACTTTCTGAATTTTCCCATCACAAGCCAACAACTAAACCGCTTCTCCTTCTGACTAATTGCAGATCTACTAAAAGGTCCGAGTCACTAAACCGTCCACACTCCTGTGAACCGCCTCTGCCTCAAAGTTTAGGCTCCCTAAGTTATTTTTCTTGCTCCTCCTCCCTCACTTGTAAGTACACCACTCCCTTCATTTCTTTTTTACAATCATTAGGCCAAATTCAACGTAAAAAACTCCAACGAGTAGACTGTAAAACTACATTAGGCCAAACTTTAGAAGGGATGGCAAGAATATCCTTTTCAAGAATGTATTTATCGGAGCTCTACATGACAAGAATATCGTTGGGTCACAAGGCGCAGCCAGCTCACCTACAACCTCAAGCTTTTAAGTTAGGCCTATGATTTATATTATTTTTTAACAACATATTCATTCCATAACTACATTTGATTACGAAATAAAAACTCTTCAACAAAACCCACAAATATATTGCCACCAGCAAAAAACTATAAACTTGCAGTTCAGATTCCATTTTTGAAACTTAAAGTTTTTCAGATACATCCTGATGTATAATCAAACATAAAAAAAAATAAAACTATCTACTTCCAGTTTTATAGAGAAACTGAAAATTAAGAAAGAATGAATTTAATTTACCTGATAAAGACGAGCGAACTTGTCTTTCTTGTCAATTAATTTGCTAATGGCAAGACTAGGAATGAAATCAGCCAACTTCTCATAATCAGTTAAAATCTTCCACACAGTGTCAAGGCTAGCATTTATGGAAATCTTGGACCGAATTCTCCTCGAATTCCTTTGAAGCTTCTTTATCTCTATAAAAACACCATCCTCTCTTACAGTATCTTCCGACTCCTCCTCACCTACATACGAACAATACCCATCATCATCCTCGTCCAAAAACGTGGACGACCCAGAATTTGAACAACGAAGCCTGGTGGGTCTGAATTGGGATGGAAGGCGGTACGTTGTTTGCGAGCTAAGGCTAGCGAATTTAGGAGAGAAAGAAGAGAGTTTGGTGTTAGTGAAAGACGGGGGGAGCAAGAGACAAGGATAAGAGGAGGAGGAGCATTAGTAATAGTCTGTTGGGACTGCAAAGGCGCGCATTATTTCGCTCACTTCCGATAACAGCCCCGCATTTCTTCTCTCTCATTCTTGTTTGCAGGCTGCAGCCAGCCTACTGCCTGCGCCGCCCGTGAAACTTTGGATTTGGCGAGCCCCATAGAAGATGTTAGCCGAGTTGGGTCTCTACAGTACACATGGGCCCTTACACTCGATGGTCTCAAGAATAACGACAAGCTCCAGTCTAAAATTTCAAGTGTATTTACAAAAGCAAATAAACATTTTTTTTATTATTTTACAAATTGAAGAAAAAATAACAAGTCATTATCATTTTTAAAATGTGCTAGAGTTTAAATATCACGAGTCATGATGCCAGTTTTGTTTTGGTCTAAACAGCAAAAATATTTTATATAAATTAAAAATGAAATGAAATAATATTATTTTTATTTTAATTAAAATTTTGATTCATTCTGAGATTTTCGGTTAAATAACCAGCTACAATGCACTAGTATCATTTCGCTTGCATCATTTCATCTAGATGTTTTTTTTCTTCTAGATAATGAATAATTTTACAATATCAATCATATATCTTAATCATAAGGTTAAATTAAAATAAAATTTTACGAGGAGTCTTTTAACATATTTATATATATTATGTTAAAATTTAGAGCAATCAGATAATGCAATGACATTGCGTAATTAATGATTACATTCTAATCACTTTATACATGTTTATAATTTTATTTAGAAAAATTATTTTATTATATTTTTTTAGATTAAATTGCACCATTCTAAATAATTTTATTTTTGAATCTAAATTATTATTTTTTGCTTGTGCTTATCTTTCATTTAATGTGCTTTATTGTTTTTGAAAAAACAAAACAAGAAGCATCTAGAAAAGAAAAAAAAAAGACAAGGAAAATAAAGCATTTTTATTACACATTATGATACATGTACTTCATTGGCTCATGTTTAAAAACCTTCAAGATCCACACTTGTTCTAATCGCTGGTTTCTATGTGTTTGCTATGACAGGGTTTTTAGCCCTCGGAATTTATAGAGAAAAACTCAGCTGACGGTTTATATCCTTTTAAGATTATGGTGGTCACCATGCCGACAATGCAGCACTAGGAATCGTTAACTACACAACAATAATATATATCAGCGTTTAATCTTTCCTCTGCTTCGAAGCACAAACAAAGCCAAAAAGAAAAAAGAAAAGAAGAAGAAATTGCTCTGCTCTGCTCTCTAGCCTGCCGAAGAAATTGCATCTACATCCTCAATGCAAATGGTAAACGGTACTCACTTTGTTTTTCAAGCCAGTCTCACTCCATAGTATAATCACATACTCTCTCTCAAGTTTAATACATTGAAACAAACAAAATAAATACGGAAAATACGCACAGACAAGAAGAATGACATGACGTACCTTGGGGGATTGTTGTGTCTGCTGCTGCCATGGTTACTAATTGGATTGGACAAACCTTCAAGAACCTAGTAGTTTTTACCGTTTCTGGTTTCTTTGTTTTGTAATGTCTGTGCTCTTGGGCTTACTGATATGAGCACTAAATACATAGAGAATTACATAGAAATGGATTTTCTGTATTAAGAAAGCTCCAATGGTGATTTTGACAGTTGGACTTGACATTCATTTCACAATCCATCGAATCCAGTCTTCGTTCTCTTCTAGCAAATTTATTTTCCTGTAGTCAACTCTGCACATCCCTGCTTCAATTCGGGCTAGAATTATTGTACATTTATTTCCCGCAACTACTTGTACTGATATCAAAGTATATAGTTCTGAAGTTGGAAGGGTATTGATAAATTGAACAATCAATACACTATCCTTGTGCTTTCTTGATTTGCTGACCATACTTATTGCACTTGGGACAACTTGCCCTCTGGGTTGTTGATTTCTTGGCTGCTCGTGTGGCTTTACATGGAATCACTTAAGCATGACCTTCAAGTTTTTTTTCCTTTGACGTCAGCTTTTGATGTGCTGCTTCTTTATATTTCAGTTTATGCTGGAGAATTCTTGAAATCTATCAATGTATTTCGAATATCAAAAACTTGAAAACATATGAAATCTAGTTATAATCATTCAAATAGGGCCTGCTCATCTGTCAACTCATCATTTTGTGTACCACTATGCTATACTTTTAGATTCGAGTCTGATTGCTAATATAATAACTAATAAAGACTTGTATAATTGTTAAGTTTAAGCCCAAGTGATTAGTCAAAGTACACACTAACCCTCAAAAAAACTTGATTCTAATAACCAATTACTAACCTGTGATTATCATCACTAAGGGAGTGAGATGATGAAATAATGAGTTCTCTAGGCAGGTGTTGATCACATTTACCCTGTCGCAGCAAGCAAGTTTTCTGTTTAATGACGTCACACTTTGATGCCTTGGCCATTGATTTATTTGGCAGTAGAGGACTTGCTCAGAGAATGTACAAAAATAAAGATCATATTGCCCGCGTGACAACATTCCCATGGTTCTTCTCTAACCTGTTCTGGTCCATACCCTTAATTAATATGTGACTTGTTTTCTTTCATCTGATTCATTATGTACATGCAGGGTAGTTATTATGACCAAGTCGTTTTGAATACAAGCAGGCCACATAAGATACATACCATCAGAAATGCCTGGACTGGTTACTCTCAAACTCCCAAGTTGAACTGCCTTGGAAGAGCCTTGGCTTCAAGATCACACTATGCGTTGAATTTTCCAGTCATTCAGCTTTCTAAATCATCTTTTCGAAGAATCAAAGAATGATGTGAGTCAACTCAATTTCACTTTATTTGATTAATTTGTTGCAAGGTACTGACTTGATTTGTTGTTTCTTACAGTCTGCATCTATACAATAGTTGCCGATTTTATTATATTGTACAGGGGTAACTCCCGCTTTGTTCTCTCTCTCTCTCTCTATATGTGGACGTTTCTCATTCATCAAAAGAAAAAAAAATGTTAATTCTAGACGAAGAGTTTAAATCTTAGTTTCTAGCTGGGATCCCTATCATTTGCATGCATAACATGGATTGGACGATGGCTTCCTGTGCCTGGTTCATCTTTAAGTTCAGTGAACAGCTGAAGTGCTCAAATATTTCAGTATTGTTAAGTGAACATAAATGCATATACCATTTGTATCGGACTGATAACTCAACAAAGCTACATGAATTTATATGTAGTATAATGCTACATGCCCATACCAAAAACATTGAGCTAGATATTTTTTCCATGAAGATTGAATTTACCACCTGTACTTTATTTCCTTAATTTTCCTCTTTTGACCATTAGCTCACGTTGCCATCAACGACCAGGTTTCATGTTGTGTACGTAGATTGGAGGTAGCTGAATCGAAAACCTAATCAAGGACCACAGTTTCAACTGCAGTAACTTGTTCAATCTGCTCTCCTTCATCCTCCCATATTTCAGCTATCGCTTCTTTGATATTACTGATGCTTCTCAAGCCATGGTCTGCACCTGGTACAAGGACTGAGCTCCCTACCTGCCATGATAAGCGAAAAACACATTACTGGTCTGCTCTACTGTGTTGTTTACTGATGATAACAAGAAAAGCAGTGATTTGTAGAGCTTACAATAACTGTATGAAGTCCTGCTGCTTTCCCACTAGCAATGTTTCGAGCACTGTCGTCAAAGAAGATCTAAGAAGAATGAAAAGGGAAAAGGGAGAAAAAATAAATGAGATATAACTCCACGTGATCTCTGCAAATTTGAAGCAGAACAATGCTAGTTTTCAGGTTTCAGTTAGAAGTCAAATATTACTGTCTTCTTTGGGTCCACATTTGCAATCTGAATAGCTGCTTCGATGGCCTTCAGAGAGGGTTTGCATAGGATTCGTGACTTGGAGCTGATACCATCATCTAATGCATTTTTTAATATTTTTTTCCTTCCAGTGACAGCAGTGCCATCGAAGTCACATGGCTCTGGTTCACCTCCTGCAATCACTGCATCATTATCTAATGCATCCATGTTATTTGCAGTTTCTAGAGGAGGATTAAGGGTTTCAAAGCATATGATGCCTTCAAAACAATCTTCCAATCCTATCCTTTTGAGAACTTCAGATGCATGAGCCTTATCAGCATTTGTGAAGATCTGAAAACGCGAGGACACATTAGAAAAATTACCAACACTCCATGTCTACTTTTCTGAGATATGTTTCATTTGAAAAGGAAAGAATGGAATTAAATTTGACTTACTATTTTACGCTGTGGCAAGGAAAGTAGAATGTTCCTTAGCACCGGATCAGGCTCCATTGTTTCGTAAGGCAATCTTCCATGAACGAAGGCATGAAACTCATCGTCATCAAACTCATAGCCAAGAGCCTGGTTTTCATCGTGTTCAGATTTATCAGTTCCCAGCTGAGAAGAAGAAGAGGGAGGACTCTACTATTAAATAATCGAGGATATAATTTCACCTTTAGACCGGCCATTGTTGTTCCATATTCCCTGTATAATTCCAAGCACATCTTCGGAATTTCACTTTCTTCAATATGTAGCTTATGCAACATGAACTCTGCATAGAGAATAACGCAAACCGCATTACTGATGTATTGAAATCGGTCACCTGTGATTACTGTGATGACTGTTTCTGTACTACTGGTCAAACCTTCAATGTTTTTGCGACAAGCCAAGTTGAGACCCAAGCTCATGGGGTACAAAGTATCATCCATGTCTAGAAAACATATCGTCGTTAATTAAACAGATAAATTAAGAAAACGTAAATCAGATTTCCTAAGTTCTCTGTTGGCTATCCCAGCTTGTCAGCAAATTAACAAATCACTGGCTCTAACGTACCAAAGAGTAGGCACTCATATTTTGCTCCATTGGCCCTCTCAGGAGTGTCCATCTTAAAAAGGTTTCCTGCAAGAAGGTTCCTGTAAGACTTGCCATGTTTGAGAGCCTTGAATAAGGCAAGATCAAGTGAAAAATCACATGAAAGACATACAAACTCAGTACTGCAACAAACTTGAGGAATAAATATAGAAAAACAACGAACATATTGGCAGAGGGGATAAATGATAGTCATGGAATGCTAAACATATATAGTCATCATTTAGAAGAAGTCAAAGTGAATGACTGGATAGAAAAAGAATGAAAGCAAGGACCTAAAAACTGAACTCACTGGAAGAGCAAAGGCCACAAAAATACTAAACAGTTTCCGATTTATAGCAAGTTATAATTAAGTTCGGCTCGCGTTTCCATTTGCAGGAGTTCTCGTCTCTTCAATCACTCTCGTTCACCTTAATAATCATGTTTGCTGTGTCAAAGTGAATATTGGAGCACTGAAACAGGTGCATATGCAGCAATTTTCAATAGATTATGATGAATGCAATGGATTTGGTGCATCAATATTAACCACCTTCAAAATAGGGCAGCAAAAACATAGAAATCATTCAAGGAATAAACAACGTGGCAAAAACCACCTTCAAACAGTACGAAATGGAAAATAAAACAGATCTGACGCACATTGCAGCAGTAGCTGGATGGACCTGTATTTATAAATAGAAATGCATGAATAAACCACCAACATGAGGAATATGAGAGATCGCACATACGGTATATATGAGGTGGTAAGCATATTTGATATGCATTTGGTACATTTCTGAATTATTTCAAGTCATCATCTCCCTCCAACATGTATATATAGGTTTCTCTAAAAATATTTATTTAAATATTGAAAAGTCTTGACCTGTATCAAAAATGATTTATTACAAGTACGGATTTGAGACTTGACCCACTTTCGAATATTAATTTGGACAGTAGGGTTTGGTTCATAATTCTACCGCATGTTGGCCACCTCTTGTCTGCATCGATATCATACTTAATTCAAGCAAAAAACAAGGAATTTAGGAATCAACGGGAAATATCCTGTGGCTGGCTGGCTAGGTTGTCGAGATCGAGAATAAGTGCTCATATGGAATTTAGGAATCGATCCGGGATATGATAAGATAACATATAAATATAGTATAGAGATAACGATTATTCTTTTGACACGGTGCTTAGTATATTGCTAAGAATAAGTACTCAAATAATTAAGGGATTTTTTTTTATTTTGTTAGGATATTAAAAGACAAAATAAAGTGAAATAAACAAAATTAAAATAAATTATTATTCAGCTAGTGACCTGGCCCATATATATTTTTAACTGGGCTTCAAGCCATATAATCTTCTTACTCGGGCCTTTCTGTTCATGCTGAAACTCTAATATTTCCCAGAAGATTTTCGGGCCAGGTGTTGGTTTGGGACCACGTCCCCGGCCCACCTTTCTCTATTGCGGTTACCGTATTTAAAAAAATATACACATTAAAAAACAATTATGTTAAAAAAGTTATATGAAAATAAAAATTATTTTGAGTGATAAAATAATATTTTTTTCAAATACTTTTAAAATATAAAAACAAGCTTTAAGTGTTTTATTAAAATATATTTTTAATATTAAATCAAAATAATTTTAAAAAATAAAAAATATATTTTTATAAACTTGAACAGTGACAAACGGTGCGTTGGGATGCTTAGCCTTGCTCTTCTTCTATTTCCATTCCTTAGCTTTCTCTACAGTCTCGATCTCATTGAATGGACAAATCCCACGTACTCTCTCTCACACTCACTCTCTGGCATAACCACAAGCTTTCACTCTGAGAATTTTGTTTTTGCTCGTTGATTGATTACTTACTACTTCTACTACTAATAATAAAGGCCGAAACAATTAAACCGAGGATCAAGCCTGCAATGAGTTGGGTTAATCGTTTAGCTGGTGTCCGTCCTGTCTCTGGTTGCCAAGGAAATTGCAAAACGCTCCAAAGCTCTGGAAACTGGAGATTTCAAAACCCTAATAGCATCCACTGCCAAGAAAGCGCCTGTCTCCGCCACCGATTTGTCGGGCGTCACCAAAAGAAAAGTCTGCGAGTTCTTGCCTCCTAGACCCAAAGAATCCCCGTTATTTCGACAACTCACCTGACGTGGCAGATAAACCAACGCCAGCTGAATCTCAGCTGCCAATAATTAGCGATAGTGGAAATGAAAGCAGCGCCAATGATAGAGTTGTGACTCCTTCGGTTTTTGTTGAAGACAGGGTTTTCGAGGAGGATCGAATTTCAACGGAGGAAACTGGTGATCTGGGTAGAAATAATATAGGCAATGCAGGTGGTGGAGACGCGGCTGTGGCGCCCCCAGGGGTGAAGAGGAGGAAGCCGCGGGAGAGGAGAGTTCCTTCCACACAGTTTTCAAGAGCGCTTGGATGAGTAATTTGGTCGAGAGATTGAATTAATGCACACAGAAAATTTATTTGCTGTAAGAATTCTAAGAAGTTTGGCGTTCACATGACATCTTGACAAGTTATCGGAGATCAAAACTTGACGATGTTCGGTTCAGTTGCTTCAATAAGTAGAGGATAGTCTGAAAATGTGGTATGATTCAAACATTACAAGTAAAATGCCATTTCTTCCTTATCTTGGAGATGCTAACTTCTCTATAATGGGCGAGGTTTGCTTGCTGAGATTCTGGCATGGCTGAATAAAATTGCTTAAACCCTTCAAAACAGACCTGGGCTTTAGGGAACCTTTTTTTTCTTGTGTTATGAAAAAAAATCGATCATTTTCATTTTCACTGTCTTTGTCATTTTTCATCTGAGCTTCCTGGGTCTTTTCAAATTGAGAAAGAATGGCTGTTATTTAGTCACAATATTCTGTAACCAGCTTACAATACCCAGGCCATTTCTGGTTGGGTTGTGTGCGTTAAACCACAAACAGTTCATTACATTGTTGTTTTTTCCCTTTTCCTTTCGATTATTCCAACAAGGTTGTAATATTCATTTGGCTGTTATAATCCTAGTTATTGGTTTTCTTTGGTCTTGCTTATAATTCTGTGTAGTTATGGAAGCATGCAGCTTCAGTTCTTGTTCTCTTTGGATTTCGTTGCCTTCCAAGTTGATCCTGTCCTGTCCTTCTTCAGGTAGATCCTGGACCGTATTTAATAGCGATGATACTACTACCTATATATTAGACTCTACGAACAAGAGAGTGAGAGAGACAACTCTTTCCCATGTCAAAATGGCTGGCGCATTTACTGAGATAAAGAGTGAATGCTAAATAACCTATGCCAATGCCAAAAAAAGAAAGATAACCTCCCCCATTTCTTTTTCCCAGTGGAAACTTGTACCGGCTCATTTGCATCCAGTTCGTACATCAAACATCATATCAGGCTGCATTTCATAAATATTTTATTTTATTTTTAATTTTTTTAATTTTTTTGATATTATAATATAAAAAATAATTATAAAAAGTATTATTTTAATATATTTTTAAATAAAATATATCTCAACCTCGGAACCAACACAACATGCAAGAAAATTTGAAAAACTAAAGTCATGCGCACTCTGGGCTTGGAGAATGGAATCCTCAGGCTCAACAGAATTATTAGGCCGAGGCCCAGTAGTTTGTTTCCGGTGTTTTGACGGAAAGGTATTAGATCTGTGTTTTCTTTTTCATGAGAAAAAAAACTTGTTCCAGTCTAATATTTGTAAGCAAAATTGTTCTTTGCTCATAAAAACAAATAAAATAGGTTTAAAATTGAATTAGAATTTATGAAAAAAAGTAAATGAATCAGTATTCTCTAATAACAGGAATGTTCTATAAAACTTGTATGCCAAGAAAAAAAAATCACGAAAAATGCAATAACTATTTGTTTCTCATTGTGTTTTAAAATTATTTTTGAAAAAAATTTAATTTTTTTATGTTAAATTAAAAAAATTTAGTATTTTAAAAAATAAAAAATAACCTCGATGAAACTTAACCGTTCTTCTTGTGGTGTACTCTTGGAAATAGCAATCGTCTTTGGTGTTCATGCATTAGCTGTTTTTTCTATATAGGTAAAAAATGATATTGAGTTCTGAAATGGAATAAAAAATCATACAAAAAATAATTATAATAAATTGTATTCATGTTAATTAATCCGGAATATCTTCTTAAAATCATGATCTAGATTATATGATGAAGAATCTGATTAAAGAAATAAGACAAAAAAAAATACTAAATTCCTTTTTTTATATAAAAAAATACTCATGTTAACTTTTTAAATTTATAACCTGTATCACTATATTGTAACCTAATATTAAAAAAATATAAAATTTATTTTTCATTTAGGATGAAATTAAAAAAAAATAGAAATTAAAACAACACGAATCAAACTAAGGTTTATTATTTGAAATTGAATGATAAAATTAAAAATCAATAACATTTACAAAAACAAGGCAATAAATTAGAAATCCAAAGAACAAAACTAAATTAAACAACATAATATTTGATAAATTGAGGTTCGAGGATGAAATTAAAAATAAATAATCTTTATAAAAGAGTCAAGACAAAAAGTTAGAAGTCAAGGGATTAGAGTTGAAATATTAATAAACTAAAAGTTCAAATGGTAATTTTAAAGGAAAGAGATAGAAAGAAAAAAAAAAGGTTTATTCACACCCAAGTGTACAGCATGCGCACTAATTTTTATTTATTTTTTACTTTATTAAATAAAAAAATACCACGAAATTACTTTATAACTAGAAGAGAAATAATTGTAAGAAACCAAAAACTTTCTTCACCCTGAAAAGAATATATTTTGTAATTTTATTGTGAATTTTAATTATTTTTATATTTTATACCCTGCCAATTACTAAACTGTTTCTCACTTTAAATAATAATAATAATAATAATAATAATAAAATATATAAATATAAAAATACAACTTGATGCTGGACGTGGAAATATCAATGATAACTTTGACGTCCACATGAAAGGGGGAAAAAGTGACTAAAAAGAAAGAGAAAAAACGACAACGGTCTCTTGTGCCGATCATTATAATAATTGAGTTTCACTTAAATTTCGTTAGATTTGAAACAGTGAGTGAGAGCGAGTGGCGACTCGGCAAAAGTTGCCTCGTTGCAAAAAGATATCGGATTTCATCTTCGGTAACTCATTATATAGAAAAATCAAATGCTACGCGAAATGAAAAACAACTTTAGCCAACTGTAGGCAAAATTGTGTGCGTGTATATTGCTAGATAACAGAATCAAAGAGCTGGAAAGAATGAAGCAGGTGCAGGTGTTGTCCCTGTTCGTGTGTGCTTTGATTGGGAATGTTTTGAGCGGATCTAACCATGTTTTCCAAGATTTGAAAGATAGGGAAGGAGTCATTTCCTTTCTTGAGCACTCCGAGGCTGTCTCATCTTCTTCCTCTGTTACTGACGAACCTCTCATGGTCGGCCTCACTCTTATTCAGGGAGCTGATTCCAATGGAGCTGGTACTTCCCTTTTCTCCTTAGTTCCTGTGTCCATTTGGATGTTCGTGTTATCAAATGCTACTGTGAAAAATATTTACTGGGCTGTCTCTTTTTTTATCTTTTCTTTTCAAGAATGAATTTCGTTGACTGGTATACAATTGATTGCTTTAACGATGTGATAGTTCTCATAAAGAGTCCGTGATATTGTGCAATCTTAGTGCATTTATATCTTCAAGGAGGAGGATATCATTTTACAGATTGAAAGTGAGGTCATTCTTGTTTTACCTGAAGTCAACTGCTTGATGTTTTACTGTAATGTCTTCTTGTACCAGTCTGTTTGGATGGAACACTGCCCGGTTACCACTTGGATCGTGGGTCTGGGACGGGAAAAGATAGCTGGCTCATTCAATTAGAGGTATGTGAAACAACATTTCAGAACTGGTTTCTTTAGATTCCGTTCGACAATAGCAGCAGCACTGTCGATTAAGTTTGGAATCTTCAAGAGCAACCAATTGTCACTTTTTGCATGAGAATATTAGTCTTTTTTGCATAAGAATATTAGCCTCCCTGTCTCTTCTTTTTTATACTTTGTTATAGCTGATAATTGTGAATCACTTTGTGGTGTCTCTGGCTTGATGCAGGGAGGAGGGTGGTGCAACACCATTAAAAATTGTGTTTACCGCAAAACTACTCGTCGTGGTTCATCAAAACTTTTTGAAAAGCAATTACCTTTCACTGGAATATTAAGTAATAAAGTAGAAGAAAATCCAGGTTTCTTCCCATCCTAGAAAACTTCATAATCTGGCTATTTCAATAGAAGTTTGGCTTATTGTTTGTAAGGGTGATCCATTGTTTGTAAAGGTGTTAGTTTCTTATGCATACAGATTTCTTTAACTGGAACAGAGTTAAGGTACGTTATTGTGATGGCGCATCTTTTAGCGGGGACAGTCAGAATGAGGTTGGTGGGAATGTTTGCTCTTTTAACTTTATTTCTCGAATATTTGTTACAGATAGAATACAAGGGTTTGCCTAAATTGCTCTAATCGGCATCTTGCTGCTTGGCATGCTGAAAATAATTGGTTTGGTTAAATGATTTAATTGAAGAGGTACTATCCTTAGATATATCAGCAGCTGTACTTCGAGGGCATTTTGTAACTTCAAAGCTGACATACTGAAATAGCATGTCTTGTATTATTGTGATCTTTTGCATAGGCTGCGTCTTCATAATTTTTGTTTTTGCATTCTTTAAGGTTCTCATAGCATTGTATTTGCTGACTTTTACATGTAATCTGCAGCAGAGTCAGGAATTTAGGTGCTTGACGGGGTTCATCAAAAGACTTTAGCTGATAATTTGTTTTCCTAAGAACCCGTGTAGATATATCATTTTGATTTGGTGGCCTGAGAATTTTACAGATGTCAAAGAATGAAAGTATCATGCAGAGCAATATGAAAAACCAAACTTGGTTCTTCTATTTTGAAACTGTGGACAATAAATGTTATGGTTGGTGTGGAGGATTTACCTCCCCTCCCTTTTCATCTTGTTTCCTTTATGCTAGCTATGGAAATATTTATTAGAGAATATAATGTAAAGAAGATTATGGAGCAGTTAAAGTTAACCAAGAAATCAAACAAGATCATTCAAAGAATATAATATAAGAGGACATTAAGGAGATCAGATTATCTATGATTGTAATTCGGTTTGATTTTGTTAACTTAGTCTTATTGCATTCACTATATAAATAAAACCATATGTAACAATCCAATATTATCGATCAATACAATTCTCTCATTTTATTTTTCTTCAAGGTTGTTTGGCTTAAAGTTTATTTCCCTTCTAAAATTTGAAATTGCATTGACTCTGAGTTACTTTTCCAGGCTTCACAGCTTTATTTTCGAGGGCAACGTATCTGGTCAGCTGCCATGGAGCATTTAATGGCTGAAGGAATGCAAAATGCCACTCAGGTATTTAATTTATCATGTCTTTTCTGAACGTGATACTGTTCTTTCAGTTCCACTCAATTCAGTCCACATATGTATTTTAGGCTCTCCTCTCTGGATGCTCTGCTGGGGGCTTGGCATCCATAATTCATTGTGATGAATTCAGGGAATTATTTCCACCATCTACAAAAGTGAAATGCTTAAGTGATGCTGGAATGTTTCTCAATGTGTAAGAAGATTGTCTTCATTCTTTTTTTTATGGCTTCTATCAGTGCATGACCTTCAGTTGAATTGATGTTTTTTTGAATGAAACTTCTGCAGAAAGGATATATCAGGTGGGCGCACCCTGCAAAACTTTTATAGTGGTGTAGTCAGCTTACAGGTATATCTTTAAATACTTTCCATGCTGGTGTAAATCATTTTCCAAGTAGAATCATCGTGTGTGATCCGTGTAGAATTTGAATGCTTTGATCAGATAGTTATTAATATGCTGGTTCACCTTTTTCTGCATTGCGTTAAATTGTTGGGTATTATCTCTCCATTGAATACATTTCTTCTCGGTACTTGGTAATTGATTAACCATGTGTATATGGATGAAATTGCAGGAAGTGCAGAAGAGTCTGCCAAGTACTTGTATTGACCACCTAGATCCAACTTCGGTAGTCTTCTGGCTTGATTATTGAGTAGTTGCATGAGTACATTTGAATGTCAGAGATTTTATGATTCTCTCTCCCCCTTCCTCAGTGCTTCTTTCCCCAGAATTTGGTTGCTGCTGTAAGGACTCCACTATTTCTTCTCAATTCAGCCTATGATGTATGGCAGGTAATCAGTTTATCTTCAAATTTTCTTTCTAATAGCCAACAAAGAAAGGATTATGTGCCACATAATAAATACACTTTCTCAAACAGCTATCATGCGGTTAAACGCAGGTATTGTGCTGCATTTGAAAAAAGATGTCCTCGCAATAAGTTGTAATTAGTTTTTTTTACCCTGGGGGTGTAGGGACTTGGTGAAAAATGTTTCATGTTGCCAAAACCTACAAGTTTGAGTTTAAGGCTTATTTGAGTTTAATTCAATTAAAAAATTTCCCTGCTCAACCCCTCTTTGTTACAACTTGAGCCGAAGGCCAGAAGCCAACAGCAGATGCGACAGACATGTGATTTCTAAGACAAGTAGAAGTCCTGGTTTAAAAATTGAGATTGTTCTAAAACCAAGAAAACAGAAGAGAAGAAAGGAATGAACAGCAGAGAAACCATTGGGAAATGGGCTAAAGAAATTGCATGTGAACTCTAGTGAAACATCAAATCAACACTGTAGTTAAGTTTTATGGGGCAGGTAATTTCCTGAAAGTTGGACAGCTTAAGTAAAATTTCTTCTCTTTGTATTTTGGCAGTTGCAATCCAGTTTAGCTCCACCATCAGCTGATCCTCATGGTACTTGGAAAGAATGCAAACAAAATTATGCACAATGTAATTCATCACAGATCCAATTTTTGCAAGGTATAGTTTGAAATAAACTTTCTTTTGTTTGGTTGTTTAATCTCTGCACCAGTATTCAGTTTGACTAAGAACTCATATATCGTGGTCTGTCCTTTCTCTGTCATGAAACAGACTTCAGGAATCAAATGCTGGATGCCATAAAAGTTTTTTCAGCATCCAATCAAAATGGTTTGTTCATAAATTCCTGTTTTGCTCATTGCCAATCTGAGAGACAAGATACATGGTTCGCTGATGATTCTCCCCGTATAGGGAACAGGGTATGGCTGATAAATTTCTTAGACAAACGCTTTATAGGAAATGTAGAATAGATATTCACATGTGATCTGTTTGTGTCCCTTGTTCGTTTCATAGAACAGCCAGATTACGATGAAATTATTTGGCATAAAAAGTTATGCTAGAATCTTAGAATGTTTTCATGAACACACTCAAGATGCCTTGCATGCGTGCATGTATGGGACTTAATAACCTGCTCTAATTAAATTTCACACTATGCAGAGGATTGCACAATCTGTCGGAGACTGGTATTTTGATCGAGAAAATGTTAAAGCAGTTGACTGTCCATACCCCTGTGACAACACATGCCATAATCTAGTTTTCAAGTGAGTGATAACTTATCCATTGGTTCCCCATGGCTTCTTTATTCATTTCCCTGATTGACACATGTAGAACTTGGAACATCTGTTTGTGATGATGATTAAGACATCACTTGGCGGGGTAAATGCAGTGAATAACATCATTCTTCCTTAATTTGTATGGACATGTGATCTCTCTGTTGTATTTTACTGTCCCGGTAGAACATAGAAGTTCACGGGGCACAAAGTTAAAATGAATATTCGAGATATTCTATAAAACCCCAGGTCATGGTTCAGCTATCATGCCTCCTGCTTCTTCTGTCATTTCCTCTTTTTTATTAATTTTATTTATTCTTTCTCCTACCAAAGTACTCTGCAATTATAAACCATGAGTCTCAGAAAATTCAATCCAGTCACAGATTTTAAATTCTGTTCACGAAACAACGCTTTTTTTGCCAGAATCTAGAATCTATGACACTGTTAAGCTGCAAGATGGTCTGTGTGTGTTGGCTTTAGATCCCAAAATTGAATTTACATGGGTACACTGTCGATATAGCTGTTACCGAGAACATATGCTTCGAGTTGTGTTAATGGTGATAGCTTGTATCATCATCCAGTTTCTTTTCTTTCTGTATATTCATGCACCATTTTACTGAATTTCAACTGTCGAAAACTAAAATTAGTATCTCCCTCTGCAGTGACGTTGTTTCAAACATAACGTTCTCCCAGTCTACAAGGTTAACATCAACCTCATTAATTCTGCCTATCATCTTCTTGGTGTCTTTATGTTCTTTAAGCACTACGGAATTTAAGTTTGTCCAGTGACTTTGTCATCAAGTCCATATCAATAAAGACAAGGAGTGTAGATCTGTTTTCTCACAGCCATATGAAACCATTGGCTCAAGACACCATTTTTAACGGTCAATGCATTTCTTATGCTCATGCAGCTGATCCTGAGTTTCTTATTGCATTCCAAGCAGAAGATGTACAAGAACTTAACATTAGTTCTAGAGGTTGTCAATTTTAATCTGTCCACGTTTTATTTAAAATTTACCGTGTCAACATGGGTTCTACGTAAGATTATTTTCCAATTCTATTTGAAATCAAATTTTGCAAGCTTTTATATTTTACTGGGAAAGGATGACTCAAATTTTGCAAAGCTTTTATATTTTACTGGGAAAGGTGTAAACACCCTCAACTTCCGGGTATATGCTCCTGGAAATATGCAAGGCACTCTACTGTCGAAGAAATTGAACAAGCCTATTTGTTTGTTAATGGGATTCAGAGATGATTTCCACAAAAGTACCCAAGATATCCGGGAGTTGGACCCAAAATGCTCGAGGTTTTTATCGTGAACGCCGTGCAGTGGTGGTTCCTATTCTGAAAAGGAATGGGGTGTCCACCTTGATTAAAGGAGCGCTTCAAATCTTTCAATGTTTCAAAAGAAACAATCCTCTTTCTGTAAGTAAACACATACTCCAGCAACATAACCATGCAAGGCCCTGGATAACTCGATACACTGTTTCTTTTTTCTTTTCTGGATACACTATAACTTAATCTCACTCTAGATGCTGCAAGCACCCAATTCAATCAAATCTAACAACAATCAATTAGACAAACCGTATACAAGACCTTCAAAATCACACTCTAAGTAATGAACTATATTTTTCAAGTCTACTACCATCTTCATGCTTCCAATCCCAATGTGCAGGTGATATTTACAGCAGCGGAAAGCTGTACAAAGGTAAGTAGTGGGCAACTAGTGTTTGACTCCAACTTCAATCCCAGTAACCCAACCAAAAAAGAAAATGAAGATAACCTTCACAAAAAGAGGGGCAAATTAAACTCTTTCGTAGGAAGGAAAAATGAAGAGGTATGGTAAACTCTCTTCATCCCCACAAAATAAAATGAAAACAAAAAAGTAAAGATTAGAATCCGCAGACATCAGTGGTCAGATGCCACCATGTCGAGATGCAGATGCAATTGCCACCGCCTGTGCCCATACCTTGAGCCTTGCCTTGACATCTCGCGGATCATCACCTGCACAACAAATCTCACACTCGATTAGACACAAAAGTTTTAACCTTGAGACCATTATAAACAGCATTGAAAATATAGTATGTGACAGCCCAAATGCCCTATTCCTCAGCATTGAATTAGTGACAGGGCTGGTCATATTCAGAACTCTTAATCACCCATCTCAAATTTCGGTCCATAAATCATCTCAATGATTCTATCTTTTGCAATGTGTAAGCATACCATACAGAGAGAGAGAGAGCGAGAGAGAGAGAGACGCTATTAGCAGATGTATACTAACCAGGGCTAGAGATGCGCCAGTTGGCAATTGGAGAATTGCCACCACTGCTAGTATCAAGAGTAGATCCTGAAAGTGAGACACGACTAGGCATCTCTAGCATCCTCTCATGTTCCAATTCAAACCCAAGATCTCTACAAGCCTTCACTTCATCCAAGTCCATACATAGCGACCTCCTTCCTCCTTTCGGCCTTGTTATCACTACCAACCCACCACCTTCACTCTCCCCACTAAAACTATTACAATACCCATAATTACTCACCCCCATCATCTCCTCCTCTTTTTTTTTAAAACTCATGCTGTTATTGTCCATCCATCTTTCTCTTATGACCCTTCTCTTCCTCAGATTTTTTCTCATCCTTTGTCTCCTGATACCCTTTTGAGCTTCATTTTCACTGGCATAATCTTTCGCTCCAATTAACCGTACTTGATTTATTAAGCCGCCACGATTTCTCCTCCGAGGTGGTGTCGCTGGAAGTGAGTAGCACCCTGGTTCTTCATCAGAATCTGAAGAGAGGTCGAGTGTGTTTTTGTTTTTGCCTTCTTTATGATCATCAGAGAGTTCCTCATCAGCATCAAAATTCTCCGCAGACAATCTTGAAAGAAACATCTTCATCCCATCACAATCTTGATAATCATCATCTTCATTAGTGTACATGGAACTTGTACACATGGACAACCTAGACAGGTTATGAAGACTAGGAGGCTGATACCCATCATCCGTGTCATGGTCATATTGATCATCTTCCTGAACTGAAGAAGAAAGCATGGTCACGCTCTCATCTGAAGCCATTTGCCAACTGACAAGTCCTGGTGATCAGTAGCTTATCAAGAGTGTCTAGGTGTGTAGGGAAAAGAACCAAAAAAAAAAAAAAAAGAGGAAAGTGCAGTGAAGAAGATAAAGTGCTGCAGTTTTATCAAAGAAAGTGGAAAGACAAGGAATATAAGAGAGGGTATCACTTTTGCAGGAGAGGATAAATAAATGATTGTGGCTTTCGGATTTCTGTGAATCATTCGTTTCCCATTTCCTGATAAGGTAAGGCGTAAACATAATTCCCGGACCAAACATTCATATTTATGCAACGTTGTTTGTTTTCCATCCCTAAAATGCCCTTCCAGGTGTCGCTTTGCGCTTAGCTTTTCTCGCCTCCAAGGTTTGACTGGAAGGGATGTTTTGGTAATCAGGATTGGTTGTGGGAAACTTTAAACGCTAATGTGACACCTTCGCTATTTGAAGGCATATTTATAACTGTGGTTAAAATTATTTATATATTCTTTAAAGTTGATTTTCTTTAAAAGTTACGCGGCAAATTAAAGATAATTGACACACAGAATCAGTGTAAATAGTGATTTGCGAGTGCCCTGCCCCACTAGGTTAATGACACGTACTCACAGATAATTACAGTCTGGGATTCGTTCACGTTAATGGGTCACGACTTGCTACGCTATCAGAGCAAGTGTGAACCAATGGAATGAATACAGACAGAGACCTGCCTGCACGATGTCCTGGAAATGGCCATACAAGCCCGGCTTCACGGGTCCATTTGACGAGCCACCGAAATCCGGCGTGACGGTTCTGATTTTCCGTACGTGGTGGCTGCTAGACATGGTGATGGAGTAATATTACTGCTGATAAATCCTCGCATGGAGAGCATTATTCAACTTTTCGACCCCATCTTTTTATCGTCTGATTCTGCAGTGGAACTGGGATCCAGCAAAAGGAGTAGAGTATCTATCCCGTCCTGTTTAGTGAGTGATCAAAAGGGCACTCCATTTAATCTCCGAGCATGTGTGTCTCCCGAGTGGCAAATCTCACTCACACTGCTGGCTATCATCATCTACTTTATCAGAAACATAATGATTGAGTTGAAATTGGATGTTTTTCAAAGGGTTCGCAGCTCTACTCCTTTCGCGTACAATACTCCATTAGTGTATAGAATGCTGACTGCTTGCTCGTAGCAACAGTTAGGGTTCCAAAATTGCAAGCTGCCTTTACTTTCTTCGCTTTTTAGAGCATCTAGGTAGTGAGTTGAGATGTGACATCAATTATTCTCACCCTTTTCTAGCTGTTACCCCCCTGATTTACCCTCTTTAATCACATAAAACAAGCGCCCTAAATTAATAGCACTTTCGTTCCCAAAACTACCCTCCTTGATACAGCCGCTCCGAAAGGGTAGTTCTGGTAGTGGATAGAGATGGTGGCCTCATTTGATGACGACGACGACGACGTATATAACCGCGTTTAAGAGGACAGTTGTCCGCGTCTTTAGTTCTTCCTTGTGCTGCTGTTTAGTATGAATGAATATTTAAAAAAGAAAAAAACAAATTATTTTTTAAAATTGTTTTAATATTTTAATACTAAAAATTAAATCAATCAAAATTATATTTTTAAAAATAACTAATATTATATTAACAACTAAAGTCAGAACATGAATAACGATGGTCTTACAACACCTAGGACCCAATGCAGTTTCGTGACTATTTCTATAGATTGTTTTTTTAAATTATTTTTATTTATAAATACATTAAAATAATATTTTTATTTTATTTTAAAAAATCATTATTTATATTAACACATGAAAATAATTTAAAAATACTAAAAATATTTATTTTTTTCAAAAACATTTTTAAAATACAATGATAAAATAAAAAGTTCAGCATGAAATCACTAAATAGTGTTTGATTAGTAATGTCCGTGGTGTAGTATTTTTAAATTTTATTTTTAATTAGAAATATATTAAAATAATTTCTTTTAATATTATTACATTAAAACATTAATTTAATATTTTTAAGATAGAAATAATCAGATAAGAAAGAACAGTCACCATGCTAACTATACACTCAACTCAACAAGGCATCACGTGGCATCTTTCCATCATACCCAACGCATCTCTTGATATCCTATGATGTGAGCGAGTGGTCCCCATGTTTCCCTTCTACCAGGAGATGTTGATTTTCCTCTGCAGAATCTTATTTTTATATTTTCTTTAGCCACCCCATTTATCCATCGGAATTCTATAATTGTAGATAATCACTGAGAAAAAGCGTTGTGGACCAAATCTATTGGTACAACAAACACCAGGGCATTTTTCTTTTGACTGGTCGCTATTTTAGTGTTGACTTGGATTAAGGTTCGAACTTTCAGAAAAAAAATGAATTTTTTTATTTTAAATTGTTTTTTTAATATATTTTTTAACCAATATATTTTTTAAAAAAAGTATCCCATTAATTCTAATTCATTAAATAAGTTATATTGATAGCAATTGAAACGGCAAGAGGAGTGATCGGGATAATTACACGTATTTTTGTTCTAGATCTTAATAAATACATCACGCACAGAACTTTGGAGTACTGAGGATGGTTTGAGGCCGAGCTTGTGTGGCTATGATTGCATTGGACCCCGTCGAATGTTGTTTTTATTGTCGGGGTGTAATGGTATATGATTAATATTATTATTATTATTGTGAATTTCTAGATTAATTTATGTTTAAATTAATTAATTATGTGTATTTTAAAGTTAATAATCATGTAATTTTTTAGCGATTATTATATTATTAATTATAAATTTTGAATTTAAGAATATAGAGAAAATAAATTTTTTAATCTTAAATTTACATCATTAAACCACCTGCTAAATGGTTAATGATATAGGATTATACTGCAATTAAATTATAAACAACCGTGGCAGCAGGGAAAAAAAAAGCAAAGAAATAACATGGCTTAAGGAGTTAATCAATTCTTTATTGTGTGTGGCACGTAGATATCATTGCTTTCATCTCCACCGTTTAGATGTTGATGTACTAGATTTAAATATGTTTCTATATCTGATTAATAGACAAAGCTAATGTTTAGCTTATATATTAGTATATATAGTAAAAAAAATAGAAAAATAACAGTATACTCTGTAAATATACAGCCTAACAATTGTGATATTTTGTTCAATCTATAGCTCATAAGCAGCATCTCTCATTAAATATTAATGTTTATTTTCTCTCTCTCCCTTCGCTATTGGCTCTCTTTTTTGTCGAGTGTATTTGATATTATTTTTACTTTAATGGTTAAAGTTTTTAAAAAACACTTAAATGAAAAGCATTTTAGTTGCGGCTCAAAATAATTTTTAAATTATTTGGTTAAAACTATGTTTGAGTTTGAGGTTAATGAAAAACAATTTCAAGTGTTTGGTTACCGAGTTTTTCACATTGCTTTCAACTTGTGAAATTACTTTAAAGTGTGTGTGTGTGTGTGTGTTGTTTTTAAATATTTAATAATTATAATAATAAAATATAATTAATAATTCAAGTAAATTAGACACTTGTTTTTTTCCCCGTCAAACTACTTGCAATTAATCACGAACTAAATCTATACATAAAGACCTTTGCGATCCTTTGCTCTTTGATTTAGGAACAATATATAAAAAAAAAATATTATCAGAAACAACATCTACGATCCATACTGATTTTCAAGATCTCTATCTACATGTTGTAGATATATAATTTCAAGGTCAAATCCAATTGTAAGTTTCTGATCCATAATCAATTGAAAGCAACAAGGTTGTAAAGTGAAACAAAGTCACATATTTTTCCCTTTCATCAGGTTGATTTCTATCTATCTATATATATATATATATATTTTAAAAATATTTTTTTAAATCGGCTTGGGTCTGACCCAACTAAATGGGTTGACCCATTCTAGTTGAGACCAAAGGCTCAACTCTATTGGAATTGGATTGGGGCGAGAGCTGGTACAGCTCAAGAGTTTACGTGGAAAAAAAATGGTGCACTGCATTGTTCATGTCTTGCATGAACAATGCAACAAATTATTCTGTTACATGAACCGTAACACATGAATAGTAACATGGGCGACGGTAACAAGAGGCTCAACTGTTGATACCGATGGGTAGAGGAGATCAATGTGATTCTTCCTGTGGTGGTGACGTCAGAAATGATGGTTTGTGAGCGCTAGGAGAAGCGTTGGTAAACTGTTGTTGCTGCTACCAGAGTGTGCTACTGTTGGAGTTCACAACGGAGCTTATGATGTGAAGAAGAAGTTGTCGGTGGTGAGGGGGATGATGGTGGTGCTCTTCGAGATTGCTGCTAGAAGAGAGAGAGGGAGTTGCCGATAACTATGAAGAAAAGAAGAGAAAGAGAATGTTGACTAACTATAGAAAAGAGAGGGAGCCATGGTGCTTCTATCGGTTATTCTCTTCGTGTCTTTGAGGATGCAAGATGAAGGTTGTGCCATTGAAAAAGAAGAGAGAGACATGCCATGGATGCCAGCGACCTACGTTTTGTGAGAAACATCTTGCCGTTGCTTCTTTAAAATTGAGGTTTGACCTGAGTTTTGAGTGGATTCCATAGTCTAAAATACTATAGTGCATCCTTTACCAAATACCAATACACTGTGTTTCCTTCAAATACAGGTAGAATCTCAATACCAAATGGCCATTAAACTTGAATTTGAACTAAATTATCCAATTTTCCATCAGAGCGTGGCTAATATTTGTATGATAAAATAGCTCAATATATCACCTGAAACATAAATACAATGAGACAGAAATGAGGTGGCCAATTAATGAACTGCACGAGATTTGATATTACATGTATAAATTGCAAGATATCATGCCCACAATTTTCAAACAAGGCATAGTTGATTGACGCGATGCTATTTCATTTTATATTAACTGCCGACAACACGCTTTACTTCCCACGTTAGAAAGGGAGATGGATGAGAGAGGGAGACTGTTCGGCCAGAGAGAGAAGCCCGTGGGAAAGGTTATCTTGTATAGCTTGACTAGCATCGCGTTGCTCTCAGGAAATGTAGCTTTCATGAACAGAACAAAGAAGGGTGGAAATTTGAAGAAAAGTAGCTAGGACGGTGAGAAGGAAATAGGTTTGCATTGCAAAAGTGTTGTGCCTCAACAAATCAGCAGGGTTTTAGTAAATTTAATAGGAAATGTATGGATTTGGTGACATGAACATCTTGTCCTTTGCAACTGTATATGGGCCTCGAGTCTCCACAACGGGAAGAAAAACTCATTGCGAGAGACCAAGTCTGAGAAGTATACCAGTTTTATAATTGGCAAATCAAATCCATTGCTTCGTGAGCTAATGGAGAAGCAATAGTTACATTGAGATTAAAAATATTGTAAAAAAAGGGAGGATGAGAAATGTTTCTTCCTCAGTCCTAAGCTGAACTGGAAGCACCTGTCTACCTGTACAGGATTAGAATAGAGGAAATTAGATGCAGAGTTGGCTCTGGTAAACAATAACTTGGATGGTGTTATGTTACTGATTGAATAAAATATATATTGATCAACACTAGAAACGAGATCAAACTAGCAAAATAGACGAGACACCAGCTTAAATATCAGCTAAACAGCAAATGAAATTCATCACAGTCCATTACTGAAACACCATTTTTATATTCTTCACCCAGCACTTATCTTTGGCTAGTAGGCCTAATAAATCTTTAGCCATGTTACTCTGGATGGCCCAGCAGCAGCTCGATAGGAAATACCACAGATATTACTGGCATGTTTCTTTATATTTTAATAACTTGTCTGGATGAACTGTATACTGCAGATACACAAATCCATGATCGTCTCTTCAGCATGGATCTCCACAACAACGTCGGATGCACACGGTGTAACATCACTTCTCATGGACTTTTCTAGTGAGCGTGAGAAATGGTTGCTTGTTGATTAGCTATCGGTTTAACCGGTGAATCTCTGATTTTCTCTCAAATCTCATTGATTTTCACGAAATTCTCGCACTCCTTACTTTTAGCATCGTTTAGCTGGGTGTTCTGTTGAAAGCGGATGGTTTGTTAATTAAGATCTGAGAAGAGAGATTGTACTCCTTTTTTTAGCAGTATTTTCTGGAAACGAGATAATTTTATTATGATTCAAGAAGGGAGATTTTACTATCTCTTTTTCAGTCGTTTTCTTTTCTTTTCTGGGAAGGAGATAGTTTATTTAGGTCTGAGAACAGAGACTGTACTTGAATTGAATTCTGAAAAGAGAGATCTCAAGCATTGAAGTAACGCTATCTACATGCCGGTGCTGTTTGTTTCATGACTGGCGACCACCTGAATATACATGTTTGCTATGTTTTGTCAGAGATTGAAAGAAGCGAAGACAGAAACTGGACTGGCCTTGGTACCGTAACGATGATGATACCATGTGTTACAAATAGGATGTAATTATATATTATTCAATAGAGGATAAATAAAGATTAAAGTAACACAAAATAATTATTAAGGGTAGAGATTATAAGGGATGCATGATTTTGAGATTTTTTTAAAATTTTAAATATTATTTGTCGAATAAAAAAAAATATGTATTAAAATTTTAAAATATTAATTATTTATTAATAAGTAAAAAATAAAATAGTTAATATATATGTGTATGTTTTATATCAATATTGAGTTATATATATATTGTATTGTATAAAAAAATCTGAATATTATACAAATATATTTTAAATTAAATTCTGGAGTTTTAGATTGGATTTAATAATATTTATATCCTATCTATTATTAATTGGATTTAAAATTTTTCTAAAAAAATCAAATCAAATCAAATAACATTATTTGGATGAGGCTAAAGGGCAATAATAGTTCCATAATAATAGTAATAATTTTTATTTGATATCATGTTATTTAAATTGTGATTAAATATATAAAAAATGTTTTGTCACTCCATTTTATCGTGTGGGATTAAACGAGTGTGATAGTAGCAAGATAAGCCTTATTATTCAAATTATTATAGAAGTTGTTTTACTTCTAAAATGATTAATTATTACTTTTCTTGCTAAAATAAATAATTTTTTTTTTAAAAACCTTTATATTATATGCAATTAAAGAAAAATGAATATATTATTATTATTATTATTATTTAAAATGATTGTTTTAAAGAAAACCTTCAAAAAAGATAAACATACTTTTTTTTTATTAATATAAATATTAAAGCCAATTTACACATACCTCAATTAATTTCATAAATTTTAGAATTATCAGTTATATAAATTTTTAATAATCATTATATTAATCACTATAAATAATATAAAATCATAGGAAAACAAAACTGTAAATCCTAATATTGTACCACCGGCAATAAACACATTTTTTTACTGGACTGAAGGACGCCATTACAATCTAGAGAAGCTAAAGTTTAAACAAAAATCCAGTGGCAAAGAAAAAAGAACGGTGTATCTTTCTTTAAAAATAAATTTATTTTTGTATTTTAAAATATTATTATTATTTTTTAAAATTATTTTTTCAATGCTGTCAATTTTTTTATATAATAATATTAAAAATAATTTTTTAAAATAACAAAATATTATTTGAATGTTATTTTTGAATAAACAAATATTTTTAAAACACAATCAATAGCATAATACCAAACATTCTATGAAAATAAAATAAAATTTTAAATTTTTTTCTTCATAAAATCTTTAAATTATAGCTTTAATTCTTAAACCACGAACTAAACTAATAAAAATATTAGAGATAATTAAAACTGTTCAAATCATCTATTTAGTAAAAAACTCTTAAAATGTAAATCTCTTTCACATTTAATAGCAAAGTTATAGCTATAGAATAAAGTAATTAATAATACATCCACCATAAAATTTAGTAATACATAAAAAAAATCTATTGGTTTAATATAGGAGTGGGTAAATAAACCGAAAAATCAATTAAACCGATAAAACAAAAAAAAACCCGAATAAATCAATTAGAATTTTCTGAAAAATAAATAAAAAAACCGAATCAGTAAAAATAACAGGATAGAAGCGCGCAAATAAACCAAAAAAACTGAACTAGTAAAAATACCCGAATAGATGGGTTAGAATTTTCTGAAAAAATTTCCGGTTCGGTTGAGTATCGGTTTTATAAGGCTTAAACCGATTAATGCAGGCCGAGCCGGTCCAAAATAATGTACTAAAAACTCTCCAACTTACTTATTCTTTCTCAAATTCCTAACCCCGCCGCCCCCTCCTTCCCTCTGCAATCTGCATTCAGCGCCCATCAATTAAACCAAGAAAACCATCCCTACCATTCATCCCCTCTCTCTACAATTCACCGGGCCTCTCTTATTTCTACTCGTCAGTCGTCACAGAGACAAATTCTGTGATTTTGCACTCCATTTCCTGTTACAACTTTTGATTTGAGACAGCCGATTTAGCCAAGAGTTATTGCAGAGAGCCAAAGATTATCACGTTGTTGTTTACAGAAGGTATGCTACATCATCTTTTCTGCAACTTCAAATGTGTTTACTTCTCCATTATCCAAATCAGAAATAATTTACTTTTCCACTAATCAGTAGAGTTACTGGCAAAAGGGTTTGACTCCATCTCAGATTGGTGTCATTCTTCGTGACTCTCACTGTATTTCTTAGGCCAGGAGTGTTACTGGGAACAAATCTTGCGTATCCTCAAGGTTCATGGTATGTATCTCTTTGTTGCTGTTGGGATTTTGTAGCTGATATGTGTGTGTAGAGATTTTTGTGATGGGAAATGTAAGCAAATGGGATCAGTGGAATTGAATGCTTTGCTTGCCCAAAGACTGGAGTTGAATCCTTTGTTTTTGTTGCCGTGGCTATACATTAATGTTAGGTCAATTATAATCAAGCAAGTGATTGGAGCTCTAACTGAGCCTATTTTTGTGTGTTTTGATTGTTCCGTTGGTATTTTTATGGATAGGTCTTGCCCCTGAAATTCCTGAGAATTTGTACCACCTCATAAAGAAGGCTGTTGTCATCAGGAAACGTTTGGAAAGGAACAGGAAGGATAAGGATTCCAAGTTCAGGTTGATCCTTGTTGAGAGCAGGATTCACAGGCTTGCTCGCCACTACAAGAAGACAAAGAAGCTTGCTCCTGCCTGGAAATAGTAAGCCTGCCTGCTTTGTCACTTGCCAGTATTGTCCTAGTTCCTTAAAATAAAGTAATTTGAATCGGCATTGCACCATAAGCTTTCTGAAACCTAGTTTGTCATAAATAAACTATTCATGCTTTTGCGAAGATAACATATTCAAACAAACACCAATACTTATTCCTCATGTTGAAGTGAAAGAGAACCATGGACATATTTATACCAAAATGCAGCCTCCATGAAACCATTAAAAGTCCAATAAACAAAAATATTGTTCAGCCAAGCTGATAGCAACTTTACCACAGACCTACGTAGACAGAAGCATCTACATTCATTTTGAGGCAAAAATACAACCACAACCCCACAAAACAGACTGCTTTTATGCATTTTAATAGGCTCTCTTTCACTTCGACATGAATTGGAATAAGTATTGGTGTTTGTTTGAATATGATATCTTTGCAAAAGCATGAATTGAGTCTTAATGATGTTTATAGATGATCCAGTTTAAAAAACACTAAAGAACAGGCAGGGTTTGCTGTCGATATCGGTGTTTCTGCATTTTGTGTGAAAATGCATAAAAGCAGTCTGCTTTGCTGGGCTGTGGTTGTTTTTTTGCCTCAAAATGAATTTAGATGCTTCTGTCTGTGTAGGTTCATGGTAAAGTTTCTACCATGGCAGCTTGGCTGAACTATATTTTTGTTTATTGGACTTTTAATGGTTTCATGTGACACTTCAGGCTAATAGTGATCTCTATGAGGAGTTAAGGCCCAAGGCCAACATTTCGATGATAGATTCACACTTGTGTGTTTTGGATTTTCAGAAGCTTTTTAAAGTACAGCTGCCGCTTCCTTTTATATTATGATTAAATTGATCAAAGGAATTTTGAACGAAAAAATTGCACATTTTGTTTCTAGAAAACTAAGAAAGGTGGCTTTCATTTTTTTATTCTTAATAATAAAATTGCATGCCAATGCATATTTGGTACCAAATAGACGTGAATGAGGCCTCAAATGCCTGATATATCCCACCATCACATTTTCTGGTGTCTGTCTTTATTTTTATTTTCTGCTGTGCTCCAAACTCATTTACTTGCTCTATTTTGTGTGCAGAAATCTGGTTCTTCAATCATGTTCATGACACGATTTATTGGGAGGACACTCCTTGCTGCTGCTAAATCTGAAACTCATGCTGCCTCTGCAGCCGCTACATCTGGACATAACCCACTTGAGGACTTCTTTGAGGCTGATAGGAGCCAGGATGAGGATAAACCAATTGTTTATGGTATGATATGAGCTTCTTAATCTTTTCTTTTATTTTCTGATTGAGTACCACACGACCTTTCATTGCATCAGATCACTGGTAAATGATTTACTATTGCTTTCCAAATAACAAAACAAGAGCAGCAGTCAACACAAGAATATTAAGAAATTGAAAAGAAAACAGAGAAAAATTGATGCATACAATCAGTATGACTAAATATCCCACCCTCAATGTATATGCATGACCAAACATCTCTGGTTTACTGAAGCGACAGATCATCTATTACTTGATTGATTCTGTCATCAAAGCTGACACATACGGTTTTATAAATGGAAGCTACTATATGTTTTTTAGTATGTTTACAAGAATTATTTTCTTGTGTAGCATTTTGCCCATTGGGCAATGCAGTGGGGCTTATAGTTTGACAATATATATAGTGTGATTTTGACATAGCTGGAATAAAATACCTTATAACCAGCTATATGGAATCAAGATATGATTTTGGGAAAGATTGATATGCATTTATTGGACTTGCATACTCCGAAACGTATGTTATTGGATATCTGGACTTGTAACAGAACACACTATGAACAAACAGTTATATTGGTGAATATTTTTTGTTGCCTAATCTCTTCGATATTTTCAACAAACAGTCTTAAGTGTCCAAGCACCTTAAGGTCTAAGCTGTCTTGACTGATATAACATCACTGTATATTTACATGATTTGATAATATTTTGAAGCCTGCTATCTTAGACATTTGTATTCTTGATTTTTCTCTACCCTAATTTTTGTATTTCCTGAAGAGACGCTAAAGTAAAGGCCCAATACCAATTTATATGATATTAACCTCACATATACTTTACATCCAAAGGTGCTGAAAATGTTCTAGTGTAAATTATTTCCTGCTTCATGTTTTTATGGCATGCTGTTTTGCACATATTGTTGTTTTCTTCACAACCCTGATACAAAGTACTTTAATTAACTTACAAAACAGTATGCGCTCTCCATGAAAATTTTATGTTCCTTTCCTATCAGCAAAAAGTGAACCTTTGTTTTTCCTGAATGTGTTTTCCTTTTAATATTACTGCTTCCAGGGCGAAGTTGGAAAGCTTCTGAACTGCGTCTAAAGTCGTGGGATGATCTTCAAAAGTTATGGTATGTTCTGTTAAAGGAGAAAAACATGCTTATGACTCAACGGCAGATGCTTCATGCCCAGAACTTTCGTTTTCCCAATCCAGAGCGCTTACCTAAGGTATATCCAATCTTCTTTGCTAGTGTTTTGATATGAGCATGTCATTGTTGATGCTCTCAGCTCCTCAAATGTGTTGCCTTGTTTTCCTGCAGTGACAATGACTAGAATAATTTAGCCCTTCAAACCAGCAAATCAGTAAAAATAATTGTACACTTGATCAGAAAAACCAGGGAAATGATATGGCTTTTCATATGCATGCAAACATGGGCTTAATGTGTTTTATAATCATCATCTCCATTTTCTCTCTCATTCTCTTTTGGGTTTTGTATGTCAGATGAAGGACTACAATCACAAGCAGCTTTGCTATGTGCTCACCCGTGTTTTGATAGTATTTTACAAAGATAAAAGTAAAAGAAAGATTACTAGGACGTTGCTTCTTTTGAACTTACTATATCAGTTTTAGGATGCAAGTTGTGTTTTTTGTCCCCTGGTGTATTATTCTCAAAAGCCTGACTGCAAATTCTGTTCTATTTCAATGAACAATGAAATTCAGGTGAGGAAGTCAATGTGTCGTATCAAGCATGTACTCACGGAGAGAGCCATAGAAGAGCCAGATCCCAGAAGGTGTGCTGAGATGAAGAGGATGATAAATGCTTTGTGATAAATGAAGTCTATCCGAGGGACGCGACGTTGCTAGTTTTCCTGGTGTTAGGCTTACATCCCATCTATTAATTGGCCTAGTGTCTTATCACCACATGGAATCTTTGTGTGCGTCTCATGTACTCATAAATTACTTCGTCGATGCTGAACGTTGCTCTGTTTCGCTGCAATTTCAACTGCGTAGACTTTTAACGGGGATTTAGCTAGCCAGTGGACCGATTTCCCATTTCTTTTTAACGCCTCTATCACATGGATGAAAGCTTAGAAATGTCTCTATGAAAATTGAGTGGCAAAGCAAAAAAGGAAACGGTAGTTAAGTTGAAGAGATTGTTTCAACAACATTTTTTTTTTATCTAGAATGAAGCAGAAAAGTCCAAGTTAATGACGAGGAACCAAACCTAAAATAGGCCTTTACTCCTTTGTTTAGCATCCGAGTGCATGGGCTTCATATTTTAATGTCAGCATGAGAAATACATCCAAGATAATAAAACATTGATAGATTAAAGTAGCTGGGGCACATGAGTCTTTCACTGTGAAAGAATTCTCCTTCTGTCTCAAATCAATGATGCTCATATGGGAATTTGGTTTTGGGATGGATACTTTATATTGATTCCAGCCATGCATGTACTTAATTATTAGTGTAGTGTTGTTTTTTCATTGAAATATAAGCAGTATCGCTAGTTATTTCATATTCCTGTAAGGTATTTATCGCTTGTGGAAAGGCAGCCAACAAATATGGTAACGCGGAAAAAGTTTTAGATGTTTGATTGAAAAATAATTGAAATGCAAGTTAGCATTCACATGATGGTACCGGGAAATTAATTATTTATAAAGGGTTTCTCTTTGATAGTGAATATGGGTGTGCTTGTGTTCAATCATATGATGCATCTTGTGTTTTTCTACCTGCTCCCAGTTCTCTCACATGCAGCTATCTGCCTTCTCGGTCCCTTCCCTTACAAATTAAAAAGAGAGGAAAAAGGACCGACCTAAATCAGCTGAGATTCTATCCTGAATTCCAGTGGCCATGGAAAAAGAAAGGGTATGGAGAATGAAGTATGTTGTCAGAGCCGAACTGCAAGGGCAAATAATTGAACTGCGGTCGACCATCAATTATTAGCTCGAAAGAAATCACAAGTGAAACAAAAAGGCCCAATAATTTGGCCTGTTCATTCGGTCCATCTGGTGCTAGGGGAGGGCATAGCTGTACGTGTGGCTGCGCAGAAGATTCCCCTCCTGGACTCATCTTGACACATTATACGTCCACAGTGGGTCCTCCACCTACACACCATGACCCGACCCGACCCGACCATTGTCCATTAATCATTTGAGAATTGGAATTCTGATCAGAGTGTTTGGTTACATGGGAGTTTCCTTCTCCTTTCGTCACTTTAATGTCAGCAAGATGTTTAAGGAAGGAACCCTTTTCAATTGATTTTAACCCGAGAGGTTCGTTTCTTGATTGCCAAGCATCTTCCAACCCCAGTCTATGTGTGCAGTCTTATATCAGCGGGTCGCGTTGGACTAGAATCACAAAAAGACACCTCTCTGAAAGATGCTGCTGACAAGTGGACGGCAAGGATTTGCTTAATAATCTGAAAGTAAACATACAGGTTCAGCTTCGACGCACATCAGAATTGACAAAGCTTTTCAAATGAAATGGAAGTTTCTTTCTTTATACATGAAATGTTTATTGAGATAGTGTCAGTGTCTTAAAAGAAGCTAGAAGACATGAGGAGCATATACACATATGGTCCTTGTTAGATTGACAGTCATTATCCCCCAGTGTACGGACTAGAAAGTAAATAACTCTCTCAATTTTCAATTGTGGGGCTCCCTTTCCTTGCTTCCATTATTAAGGGGAGCGGGGTCTGATGGCTCCTTGCGTCTTGTTACAATTACAACACCCGAAGGAATAAGAAGTCTCACAGATGTGCTATGCTCTCTTTTAAATAAATAATAAAAAGGAGCTAGAAGCAGAACCGGCAAGTAAAACTTCATTTCCTAGAAGTCATCGAAAGTTGAAGGCCGAAAAAAGTGAACAAAAGCTGTTATTCAAGTGATCAATATCAATTGTCTCTCGGGACCGGGGATAGTGATATGCGACTATCTATCTATCTAGGGGGAGAGCGAACAGAAAAGGCATTCACGTTCACCGAATTTCAACTCACCATTTCCTAGAGGAAGGCTTCGGATAAAAATATCCAATTTGAAAAGGGATGCTCAGATATTTACACATGCTGCACTAAAAATAAGGATGATATTGTAAAAAAAGAAGAAGAAGAAATCCCATTGATAAATAACATTTGTTTTGGATTGTTTACAGAGAGAATTGCAAGGTGATGACGCTTATGCAATGAGGTGAAGAAGAGAACATGCACAAGCAGTAGCCTTATTCTGCAATTCTATGCCACACCCAGAAGTAAAAAGCTAATAAAAAGGATTGTAATTTTGCTCACAAATGTTTCAACTGTATCAGACCTATGTACAAAGAAAAATCTTTTGCGCGCACACCTGTAAATGAAGAAGGAGCATCTGTTTCAAGCCTCTCTAATTAATTTCTCCCCTAAATTGAGGCTCCCTGTACCAATGCAAGCTAAATATATCCATATGATGCTGTGATTCTCTGCATATCCTTGGGACATATATCAGGATTTTGTAGAGGTTGCTGCTGCTGGCTATGAGGCCACATACCACTTGAATTTTCTGTTAGGAGATGCGTTTCTGATTTTATCTCATTGAACAATGATTGCTGATTTTGATTTTGTAAAGCAGCAGCCATGAGCAATGGATTTTGAAGATATTCAGGCCACTTGATGTCCTCGTGTTGGCTTCCCATCAAGTGGTTCTGTGCCTCCTTTTCTGATGAGCTACAATCTCCCAGTCCCCAAGAATACATGGTGTTCTCAAAGAAGGAGGTGTTGCTTTGCAGCTCGGTACTGCCGTTGCTTCCAGTACTGCTGTTACTATTGTTTCTGGGGGCACTGGTTTCCCACGGCCGACAGCTGTTGCTTGCAAAAGAGGGCAATGGGGGATTGTCAGGTGGAACAGTAATGGAAGGCTTGTAGCCCATAGAAGAAGAAAGAAATGAGCTTGTTACGACTGGTGGAAGAATGGAGGGTATCACAGTCGAAGAGAATTCAGAGTTCATGTCAAAAGCTTTGCTGGCTTGGCTCAACCAGGGGGAGGGAATCGAGTTCGTTGCGAGCCTTGCATTGGATGCATAATTCAATTGCTGTAGAGGGAAATGCCCCACGAAATCCGAAGGCTGGCAGTTACTTGTGGAACCTTGATGGTGGGAGGCAGTAAACCTATCCAAGAAAAAGTCTTTGTTGCTTGTTGGTGTCATCAAATTGCTGTTACCATGTTCATTGGTGTTATTGCCGTTGCCATTCATGACCTTGGAGCTGGAAGTACTTTCCCTCTCCAATTGGAAGCCATTTGGAGAAATTGGAGATGATCGTTTTTCTTGTAAATTCGCTCCTGATGACTTCGAATTTTCAGATTTGAGAAAGCTAAGTTCAGTACTGGAGACCGCAGAGGATTTGTCTTGGGTGCCACTAGCAGGTGGATTCTTGTCTTCTCCATTTACAACCTCAGAAAGTGGTTTGTGAGTAACAGGGTCAATGCCTTTCTGCCTAAGTTTTTTCTTTAAGCAAGAGTTCCATAGATTCTTTATTTCGTTGTCTGTCCTTCCAGGCAATTGTGCCGCAATCTGAGACCACCTGAGGAATCATTTAAGAAAACAGCATTAGCTTCCAAGAGAAAGGAAGACAAATTCAAAAGGAGAGATCATTAATTATGGGAAGTGAGAATGCCTATTTCCAAGAACTGCATGAAGTTCAATTATGAGGTTCTCCTCCTGTTGTGAAAATGTGCCTCTCTTCAAATCAGGCCTCAAGTAATTAATCCACCTTAGTCTGCAGCTCTTCCCACACCTCTGCAAACCTGCAAAATTCAATACAAACCTCATTAATGTCCATAAACAGTGGTTTATATATATATAGAACATTACAGAAACACTCCGGCTTTTAAAGATAGCGTGAACGAAAGGGTCGATTGAATTGAGGTCGGTCTTACCAGCTTGCTTTGGGACCGAGCTCCAACAACCATGGCCATACTTGGTAATATGCCTTAACAGTTTTTCATCTTCCTCAGGTGACCACAGGCCTTTCCTTAGCTTCTGCTTGTAGCAGCAAGAGTGTCTCCCCATCTAGAGAAAGACTGGGCTGCAATGAGGGTAAGAAAAAGAAAGATACCTTTCCTAAAACAGAAGATTTTGTTGAATCCTAGGTGAAATGTCAGCAATGAACACTGATGTCTGTGAAATTGATTTGTAAGGAGTGCTTTGATAGGAAAGATGTAAGCAGAGAGAGAGAGAGAGAGAGAGACAAAGAGTGTTACAAGGGAGGTAAAGAAAATGAAGTAGCGGCCGAGAAAGGGAGTTGAATTAATACAAGGGGTAGCCTTCTGAGAGAAAAGTCATCGTCAATATGGTGTTAAAGTCACACCTCTCTCTCTCTCTCTCTCTCGGTTCCCTTTATATTTTTCATTTCCTTTTTTTGGATGATTCTGTATTTCATTTAGTTTTCAAGCAGTGGAAACGAATTACCACTAAAGTCTGAGTTGCATATATACATCTAATCAGAAATAATGTCTTCTGCAAAAATGGTGGGGCACTTCATTGACACATCCACACACACACACACACATATAGTAGGAAATTCAAATAATGGTTGATTATTACCTATGCTTCTAACTTAAGCTAGTGAAACGCCAACGGGCAAAAGTTTATAAGCAGTTCAAATCATAGTAAATAATGGAGGCAACGAAGAAAAACCAGCAAGTTCATACCAATCCTAGAAATTTCTTGTGATAATTAATTGTCAATTAATATTCTTTGTTTCATGATTCTTCCAAGGACACACTGAGTAAATAATAGTTTCATGTGTCGAAGAAGCCTCAAGAATCAATGAGTGATTGGTCATCTGGTAATAAAAATTACAGCTATATATATATATATATATATAGAAAGCTAAGAGGACGGGAATGGAGTCTTGCGATAGAGTTCCCCGGCCCCATGATTTTTCAAATAACAGAAACAAGATAAACTTAAAAAAATAATGATTTGGTGTACAATCCTTCCTTTCCAAGCTGGGGAAGGGAATTTTTTTAGCCTACAGAAACAAATAAATCTACGAGACAACGTATACTATTCCTTTTCCTGTGCACAGCAACTTTAGTGTCTCACAAAAACAAGGGTTCATCTCACTTCTTCACTTCTTTGAGCTTTATGAGGCAATTCTTCCAGACCATGATCACCTACCAATGATTCATCATTACGTGGAAAGAACAAATTGTCGCTGTTGTTTCCTCAAAAATTGTAATAATAAAAACTTGTCTGGCTATTTATTTCACTTGCAGTTCATTTGAAACCATTTCTTTCCTGCTAGAATTGATCTCAACATTTTAAATGTGAAAATTATTTTACTTCAATTGGTGAAAAATACACTACTTACCCAACTTGTCCTTGTAGAAAAAAAAAATATTAGTGTGTTTAATAATGCTGCATAATATTTATATTTTTAGATTCGAGGAAACCTCATTCCCTGAAAAACATATTTTGTGGGTCAAAATAAATGAATAAAATCCCGGCTGTCCTATACTCTTATAAGAGATGTACATCTTAACTTGAACTCAAGACCTGTTTTACAAGTCTCAAACTATTTGTTATCATGCCGCATATATTGAGAACTAATATAGTAAAATATGTGCTTGCATAAATAATTTTTAATAAAAATATATATTAAAATGTTGTTTTCTATTTTTCCTATATTAGCACGTCAAAATCATTAAAATAAGTAACATTAATTTAATTTTTTTTTCATATGAAATTTAGATTAAAAAGCAACTTAAAAAAACAATATATTAACTTTCTAGCTGGTTAATTAATCCTTAGAAAAGCCACAAGTTTACAGACGTCACCCCAGCACCTCCTGGTTCGCCACCGCCTTTAGTCTTGCCCGCCACCGCAAACCCCATCGGCAAAAACGGCCACCGTAATTTTAACTTCTCCGTTTCCCCCCTCTCATATTAAATTTTTAACCAGCAAAAAGGAAAAGGAAAAAATTCACTGCCCTGACTCAGGACGTGTTTAGAACTTACTAGCCAAGTAACTACCTGCTTCACGGACAACTTCATAATGTAGCATGTATTGTGAAAGAATTTTTTATTATTATCGTGAATTAATCAAAAATAAAAAATTGATATGTTTAATAAAGTAGATTAAAATTATATAAACCAGTAAATCAATAAAAAAAAAACTATTAACACTAACTAAAGATTAAAGCTATAAGCTAAAATAGAACTTGCTCATGAATAAATTTATCTCGGTGAGTTTTTTATTTAATTATATAATAATTTTTTCGTTAGAAAAGTAATAATTAAATTCTATAGAAAAAATGTATTTTTTAGTGTAAATTATCCTTTTCCAATCAATACTTTTTTAATAAAAACAATAATTTTTTTTAGCAATTTTTCTTATTGTATAAAAAATAAAAGAAGTTGAAATAAATATCCAATTTTCTTAATGATCTGAAATAAGAATAAAAATATTTAATCAAAACCCACTTCACTTTCTAATGCGTTTTCTTAGTTTTTTTTATATATTTTTTTTATAAATAAACATATATTTCATTTATATTGGATATTCAAGGTTTATATATAATTATTCTAAAAATAACTGCTCATGCTATTATAATAGATGCTAATATTATTAACGTATTTTGTTAATAATCAAATGACACGGTGCATACCGTGGAAGTGTCCTCCGCTACATTTTAATAATATTGAATTAGGGTTACTGCAATAAATTACTCGGACAATATTCCTCCAACAACTCGAATCCTTTTTTTTTTTTTTTCTGGGATGAATCAATCATTAATCAGCTCAAAAATCAAACCGAAATCCCCTGTTTTTGCTCTTATATGCTTTAAAGAGTACATGCTTGGATTAGCTCTGCCTACTGAGACATCTGCACATCTAATATATTTAATTTCCACGCACAAAACTGTCACCTTGAGAAAAAGAAGAGGAAAAAACCCGAGAAGATAGATAGACGAAGAAGAAGGAAAGAGAAGAAAGCTTTGACAAGGGCTGAATTTACTCTTATAATATGAAGTCATTTTGCACAAGAAAACCTTTTTAAATAGGCGATTAAAATAACTACAACTGGGTTTTTGTTGGGAGATTGATTTTCTTTCTGTCAATGATTAGAAAGCTACTTGGCACGATGGTTAAATTGATTATTTAATTTAGAACCGAATATTCAATACAAATGGGAGTAAACTACATATGAACATGTGTAATACAAAGAACTAGAGGCTACCCTCTATTAATTTTATTAATTAATCCTGCTCTGAACTCCTTGATCCTAATTGTTTCCACCTTTCACCGGGACCCTTTCCATGGAAAGATTTATTAGTTTTTTATTCTCAATCAAAGGCATGTTGCTCGTTGGCCAGTTATACAAGAGTGACAACTTAGAAGGATAAAACTAAACAAAGGCATGAGGAACCATTTCTGCAGAGTAGACTTTATTTTTATTCTCAAGAAAGCAAGAGAAGTGAAAGAAATTGAATCCAAGCCCCACCCTCCTTGTTCGGAAGAAGAAAGCACAAGTGGCCATTAAATTTTAGTGGGCATGTACAGAACAGACAGCTATTTGAACTTGATGGCCAAATTTAATTAATCTCACCAATAATGTAAAGGAAATCATTAGCTATCCAGGCCATGGCCCGCTTTGAAACGTGAAACGGTTTGGATTTTTCATAAGAGATTAGCAAATATCTTTGCAATTGCACTAATTATAAATAAAGCTCGACCTCTCGTTCATCAATCATTTTGACAGAAGAGAAGGAAAAAAACCCGATTTTTTTCAAGTTCTTTCTTTCAAGTCAAGAGAATCACAATGACGTGTATGCCAAGTCTTGCATTTCTCAGGGAAAATTGCCATACAAAAACAGTCGCTTCATTCATCACGAGAAGCCTAATTTAGACCTTAATTAATAAATTAAATAATCTTTCCATATCTAGATTAATAAAACATCAGCTTATAAGTGAAAACAAATCGATATATACATGTTAACTCACTCTAGCCATGAAAAAGGCTTATGGCTGAAGACCATATAATCATATGTAATTGGGTTCTTTTACCTTCTTCAGATCTCTGATCTCTGTGTCTGTCAACAAAATTTGAAGGAAGGTACTGTTTTTTAATGGTTATAAGATAATGTGGAGTTAATATTTATTCACGTGCTGAGGTTAAGTCCATACTTTTAATTCTAATAAACAGACTATATATCCATTTAAGACTAGTTAAAGAACTTATAATTTTATTTTATTTTTATCTCTTACAACTAATTAAGGTTCGAATCTTATAAATAACCAAAGAGGAAGCATGCATATGACTGAGACTCCCTCGATCCTAAACCATCAGCCCAACTTCTTGAATATTAATCAAAGCAAACTTAAGCAGATATACTTAATTAACTTAAACTTTTATATTAACTATTAATTAGTCATAAAAACCGTTGAGGGTTTAGCTTCGGTTCTACTTGGGTTTGGTTACCGTAATATATAACAAGACTCAAATTTCAGAAACTTTTCGTGAGTAAGAATTTCTTATATGTACACGAGATTAGATATATTATTATTATTCCTAAAATTCAAAAAAAAAAGGGGGTTTAATCTTGATTCACAAAAGTTAGCTCTGTGATGCTAAAACATAATAGTGTTCACAAAACGCGTCAACTCCCAATAGAGGAGGCTCTTTGAAACTGAGATTTTTACTTATATTGGGTTTTTGAAATCGCGACTGTGAAGTCACAGTTATATATATATATAAAAAAAAAACCTAGACTCCAAGATCCAGCGGTTAAAAATGGCAGTGTCAATTGAACCTGAGCTAGGAAATAGAAAGTGAGCATGATCAGACGGTTAGCAAGAGAGGCGACTGTGAAGTCAAATCTTACGTGCATTCAAAACTGTCCAATTTGGAATGGAACCATCAGCGGAGAGGCAGCACAGAACATTAGCATGAGCTGCACCAAGCTGATAGCAGATCTCTGCGCCATCGCCATCGCCATCGCCATCTTCCCGGGCCCTCAACTGTCTAGAAGACTGAAGAGACACGATTGCAGGTGATTTAAGACCCTCATTTTTTTGCCATTTTACCATAGAGAGAAACCGTCAACAGTGTGTACCGGATAGGTGGCATCATTTTTTATTTTTTTTAACTAACAATATCCTTGCCGAAATTGAAGTCCTAACTCGTTAAAAAAATCTTGAAAAAAAAAATATTTTAATAAAAAACTGATTAAGTTTTCCGATCAGTGATTTAGGTTTTATGATATAACCCATTAAACTCGTGAATCCAATAATATATTTTATTTAATTATATAGTGTGTGAGTTGGGTGATGCATTTAACTTGATCTAATAACTTTGTTTCTATTACACAAAATCTTTTAATTACATGACAAAAAAAATTAAGCATTGAATCGTTTGTTTAAATCTATGAAGAACCCACAAATATCAAACCAAAATAAATCTTGCATTCCAATTCAATTCAAATAAAATATTGAATGTTAAAATTAAAAAACCAATATAGAAAAAAATAAGAGAAAACAAATGAAAAAGAAAAACAATTAAAAGCCCATGTATGTGGGCTTGTTAATAATATTTGGGGCGGGCAACATTTTATTTTAAAAATTAGCAGGCAATGGATTTTTTATTTTTTAGATTAAATAAAATTTTACCCCTTGAAAAATACATTTTATGGACTTAGGTTATCAAGTAAAAGTCCAGCTATTACTAATTTTGACCATCAAAGATAATGTAAAGTTAAACGGTTACCTTTAATATATGAAAAACTTATTTTGACTCATTTTTCCATTAAATATCCGTGAAACACCGAGGGACCTCAAAAATATGTCAAACTTAAAATAAGCTGTCAACTTTGACACATTGTAAATTAGTCTCTAGTTATTTTTTTTCTTATTTATAGATAATTGAGTTTAATCATAATCAATATAACATGATTTTGATGCACCGCCACCAATATTAAATTATAAACTTTGTTTTCTTTTTGAATTAGTAAAATTAAATCATTCATATAATATTTTTTCTAATATCATATTTTTATATTGATATCAAAATGAAACACAACAATAAACCTTAATTACCTCTCACAAGAAGAAAATAAGCATGACTTTAAATGTAAAATAAGATAATCTCAATCATCCAATTTATCTTTACCATTCAAATTAATTTGGTGTTATTCATATACCCATCCTTTAGGTACACGAAGAAAATCTTTTATTATAGCTTTGACAAACCAAAACAAAATCGAACTCAAAGATCATTCAATCAAGAAGAATGATAAGAAGAATAAAGAAGAATGCCAATAATGAAATCAATGTAATAATTTTATTAAAACTTAACTATTATGATTAATATCTAAAAAACTTGTTAGTGGTGTTACCAAATATAAGGATGACAAATAAATATGGCTCATTTTGCAAGAGAGATTTTCACATGTGAATATAGTTTAATTACTTAATGTTGATAAATAGATTCATGATAATATATGAGGTAACATGCATATAAAATCTTATTTCACAAAACTGAAAAGTTTATAAGATAAGCATGATGCACTTTCATATTTTTAATCTACATTTATGAATCAATTAAAGAAGTAAGTATGCATTTAGAAATGCAAATAAATATATATAAAAAAATATATAGGTTTTAATGAGTCATATGTAGGTTTTTATAACAACACATTGCCGTAAGATCTGTTACCCACAATGAACATACCAGACTCTTTGGTACCTCTGCCTTAGAAACATTTAAAGGTGACAATATAAAAAAGCCATGCCCAACCAAATTCTATTATTTTTTTATATGAAAAACTTAAGTTGTGAGTTTTAAAGTGAGATAAAATGCTTTAAATTTAACAAAACAAACCTTAACACCAAAAAACTATTGTGTACATCTCAAATGCAATTATTATCGCAAGAAAAAAATGATGCTAAACTTAATATAATAATTCCAATGGGAAATGAAGTTGCATCACACATTATCGAAAAGAATGAGATGAATTTCCCCTTCATAGTCAAAGAGTACAAGTAAATAGTAAATATGTTAAAAACTTTTCTACCAATCATATTTGTAATTGCTTAACTCATGATGATCTTTCAGGTAAAGTTTTTTTTATTTATTTATAATAGAAAAAGGAGTACATGAATTTTAAATGGTGGATGCACATATCATATAACTTGAAATAAAGGTTTGTTCATATATTTAAGAGTTATCAATGTTTGTATTGTGGAATTATTAAAGGGAACAATGACATAAGTAACTCATATTGGCAAAATTATCATGTCTCTTGATATGATTATGTATAATATTTTATGTCTTATATTTGAAATTAAATTTAATTCTAATTAGAAAATAATCCTTTGACTAATCTTACACAACAATCTTTCTAATCCATTTTTATGTCATTTAAGAACTATATTTGAGAAAGATGATCAATACAAGAATTTAAAGAGTTGGTCTTTCGTCTCTCAATCAAGCCAATAAAAATCATGTAATCATGCTTAAATCTTCAACCCGAACCTTTATTATCAATGTCTTGGGCACGTCTTAACCAAATTCTCTTAATTATTTCCCTTTTATTTTACAAATAAACCTTGTAATGTTGACAAATGTTTAATTTGTTTATTGGGTGAAAAAAACAAGGCTTTTATTCCTTTTAAGCTCTATTATAACTACATCTTATTTTGATTTGATTTTTGTTAATATTTAGGTTGGTTATAAAATTTCTTATGTTTTATGTGCCAAATAATTTCTTCTTATTATAATTGATCACATTAAAGCACAAAGATTTACCATATAAAACATTAATCAACACGAATGAAATTGAAATCAATTCAATTCTAGAGTTAAAATCATTCAAGGTGACAATGACCCATAATTCAAGTTTGAAAGTTTTTATGCACATAAGATTATGATTCATTAAACTAGTTGCATCGATACTCCATATCAAAATGGAGTCATTAAATAAAAACATATGCATTTGTTAAATACGACACTTCCCCTACTAATTCAAGTATTTGCAAATTGTTTTCGAGGTGATATTATTCTTATTTTGACATATGTTATAAATTCAATACCCACTCTTCTTCTTTGAGGAAAAAAAACTGTATGAAAAATTGTCTAATAAAATTTTAAATTATTTACATTTACAAGTATTTGTGAATTATTAATGATCAACTAAAAGCACATAGAAATTCATTTGTTGCATCATAAATATATGCTGGAAATTCTAGATGATACTAGGTTCTTAGATGTCAGACCTTCTTAATTTCCTATATACCATAACATGTCACTTACATTATACAATGGAAAGACTTAATATAAACCACACACAACCAATATTGTTATTTTGTGATAATTAAGTAGCCACGCACTTAAACATATAAAAATATATTGTAATTTGACAGGAGAGAAAACTCCAAAAGAAATATGCTGGCCTACCTATATTCAAACTAAAAATCAACCGACATACATGTTTACTAAACTATTAAGCTCCCCACACTTTAAAACCTTGACAAATTAGGAGTCATGAACATACACTCCAATTCAAAAGGGAGAATTAAAGGAAATCAAGCTCAGAATAAGCTGTCAACCTTGACGAATATTGTAAATGGAGCTCTAATTATTTATCTCCTTATTCTTAAATAATTAAGCTTGATCATATACAAATAGAATAGGATTTGGATGCATTGCCATTAATATAAGATTATAACCTCTGTTTGTTTCTCGAATCGATGATATTAAGTCATTCATATGATACTTTCTTTATATTAGTTTTCAGAATAATTCTTGAAAAACATTATTAAATATTTTATTTTTTCTTTAAAAAAAGTCTCGAAATCGTAAGAAGCCATGATACGCAATCGGGCTCTTAGACTTTCGTGGCAACAAACAAATAGAATCAATCTTATTCGTTGGAAAAACAAAACCCCAAATCACATAAATACAGTCATTTTCTTCTCTTTTGTATCATCGCATGTTGCGTATTGCATGTCAAAGACAGAGACATGGCACTGTATATGGCAAATGTGCTGTTCGAAAAACAATTTATGTTACATCATAGGCACATTGTTCATAGTTGTTAGAATGACTCTAGTTATCTACTACTGAAAAAAGAAAAAGAAAACTTGTATATCAATTATCAGGTATTTAAATTAGAAATACGAGAATTAATCAAATGTAAATCGATATATCAATATATAGTTGTAACATCATTGGATTATCAATTAGAAAAATAATTTCAAACACTATTTTAAATTATTTCTTTGAGATATTAAATCTTCTCCTGAATACCAATTGGTTTTAATAATTTAATAATTTTAAATAATTGAAGTGAAAATTAATCCAATGTTTCATGCTCATAATAAATATATTAAGTTGGACTATCATTTTTTATGCGAGCAAATTGTTATTGGACATCTTATCACCTGACATATAACCTCCGGTGATTAAATTGCTGATATCTTTATCAAATTCCAGTAAAAAATTATACTTATTTATTTTCATACCAAACTTTGCCTTCAACCACATCTAAAATTATGGAATGGTTCTAACACAATATAATTTAACAACAAACACTAAGAGAGTATAATAGAGAGATAAGGTTGCACAAAACTACTAGAGTAATAAGGCAAAATCCTCTCAATATTTTAATGGAGAAAATCTTGGAGATGAAGATATTTCAATGATAAAATATTTAAATCAAAATAGTAGTTTAATGAAATAAATAAATAAATAAATTGTTTTCATTCATTTGAAACTAAAAGAATTTTATGATTTCAAATCAGCATTGACAAAATTCATGTAGATCAAGACAATTATTAGGAAAATATATAGAAAATAATCATGTTTTAATATGTTATTTTGCACCTATAACAAAAGTAAATGTATGTTCTTAACCAACAAACATTATAACAGAATTCAAATCCCTCTCTAGAAGTCACTCCAAATTAAATTAATGGACCTCGTTTTATATACATACATAATAATTATTATTATTATTACACGTAAATCAAATTGATAAAATTTGAAAGGGTAGCTAAAAGTGATAGCTAGCATGCCATGATTGTCATTGCAAGAGCTAATAATCCTTGGAGGGATATTAAATTATTTCAACTACATGAAGGTTCTTAAATTGTTTTTAACTTCAAAATACCAATTGGTTGAACTCTTATAGAATTGAGCATATAGAATGCGCCGACAACATCTCTATTAAATTTAATAATTAAATTAAGAGTTATACACGTTTTTATATATAATTATAAAAGTTTGTTTAACTTTCTTGAACAAAATTCTTGGACATAGACTTTTTATTGCAAGGGTAACACGTCATCTTTGTACAGCCACCCATGACATGTAACATTTATGGGGAAAATGTACTAATAATTATTTAAAAGCATGACCAGGCCATTGATATTTAAATAAAACCAACGCTGTTTTTATTCTAATTACTGTCCGACATGAAGATTCTCAGATTTTTCATTCATTTACGACTTCTATAATTAATAAAGAAGAAGAGTACATCAAATATAGAAATCAAAGGAAAAAATGTGTGTGTGTGCGCGCGCGCGCGCGTGTGTGCGTGTATACATTGCTAGTTTGTATATGCTTCGTGGGAAAGCATAGATTCCATGAATAGTCTTCGTGCTATATATTCATATAATAAGGCAATGAAAACATGAAAGAGCATCTTCAGCTCTCTCTGCCTACAAAAAGGATAGATTAAGAGGGGGGAATCATTAAAGCCCTGCGCAAAACCCTAAATAATGAGTGTTACCTTTCGTAGCTTGTCTTCTTGTAGCTCTATTATTCGAGGCCTCTTTGACCTTAGCAATGTCCCAGTTCACACATAGTTTAACAAGATCGAAATTATAAATTAATTAAAACCCTAAAAAGATACCTATACTCTTCAACCAATTTTATACTCGCGAGCTTATCATATGCAAGCACATGTGATGTTCCTTCTAGTAAACCATCGTCTTGGCCGTTTCACTATTTATTAATCATATCCTGATGCTTCCCTGGCCTAGCCCCGGCTGCTAATTGATTTAAGCTTTCACTTTAATTAATCTAGATATTTCTACACAAAAATAGAAAGGGGGTGAAAAAAGAGGGAACTAAATGGTGATCAAGTGCCTTTTGTTCTCAAAGAACTGGTTGACTTCTTTACATGACGAGCTGTTGATTTAACTAGCAACATATCATACATCATTTGATGGCATTCTGTGTGATAAGTTCAGCTAAGAAAGGTTAGCCAGAAAGGAAGCGGTGCTGATAATTTGCTTGAGCCATAATTAGGACGAAGTGGAGAGTCATGCGAGTTTAAAGCAATTGCATGGACAGAAATTAATCATGCACGGAAAAATATTAGGATATGGTAAAAAAGTTTTAACTATAGAGCTCGACTTAGGAGGAAAATTAATTAATCATGGTAATGGTAACGCCATGTTTTTACTTAATGTTAAAACTTAAACTTCCTACTGAAGGTCTCAAATTCTTAACTGATAGATTTCCTAAGGAGAATTAGGGATCGATGATATCCATTATAGTATAGTTAAATGATTAAGTTATTTCTATTAACTTAAATATTCAGGAAGCATGGCCATATAAGAAGACTAGAGAGAGATTATATATACAATTCACCATACAATCAGGTTCGATGTGATTAATCAGGAAAGGAGCATGTCCAAGTTCTTATCTTCTCAAGGGTCTAAATCTTATCCCATGATTCTATTTAGATTTTGAACACGGGACCCTATGTGGAAATTTAAAATCTTAATTGATTACGGGGTTGTCCAATTTGGGATACTGTTGTTGTTGTTGATGTTGTTGTTTTGATGATAACTAAATAATTTTAAGAGCTATGGTCCTAAATTAAGTGTCCAGCAGAGCATATATATATATATATCATGTTGCCAGCACGAATAAAGATCGACACATCCTATAATTAAGCGCATGATAAAGTATATAAATAAGCAACTAAAAGTCTAAAACACAGATGACAATTAAAGATTTAAAACTAACACGGAAGGAAAGTTTACATTAATGTCAGTTGAAAGGCACGGATTGAAGCAACACCAATTCCCTTGATCAAGATTGCAATCTTTTTAAAAGTCCAGTGACAATTTGAACCGATGGATGATTAAGACCAGATATTCTGAGGTAATGGCCAACAAGGGATCGTCGAGAATGACATGAAGATCCGAACATGAGTAAGGCCGAAAACGTGCGGTTGTCTAGGTTCATTGCTTACACGAGTGCATGTGCTAATTATCAGAATCTAATTTGAATCACATTTAGGTGTATGGTACACATTTGTCCCCCCAAGTGGCTGAGCTGGGCTACGAGAATCGAACTCCCTGCAATAAGCACTTCCAACTTTATGTTATCTCCACAGGGAAAGAAAAGAAATGGGGCAATTAGATAAGGTTTCTGGTGTTGGTGGGGTCTTGATAATAATATGTGACATGAGTCCATTAGCCCCCACGTAGGGCCATTTCATCAGTTTTTTTTGTAATAATATGGCTGTATGGAGAGAGTATTGTCTATATGTACATCAGCACATAATATTGATCAGATTTTCAAATAAATAAATATATAAAGAGATCCTATCCTATCAACATCAGAATCAAATTAATATTTATATGAAAGAAAATATTACGATACCTATCATTTTGAGCTAGGAGACTTGATGGTGTCATGCGTGTTAAAGAATTATTTTATTTTAAAATTTTAATTATGGGGTGATATTTAAAATATAATTTATATTATTTTTTAATATATTTTCAAGTGAAAATTCTTTGCACTTTGAAACTTATATAGACTAACATTATCTTATACTTGATTTTTATTGAATATAATATAGGTGATAGGATTCGAATTTGTAAATACTAAATGATTCTAATTTGGGGGGTATAGTTTTTGATTGTCGTTCTCCGGTAATTTGATGTACCATTTTAAGCTAGGAGATTTGATAGTGTTAATGCGTGGTAATGAATTATTTTATTCAAAAGTTTAAGCTATTATGCGAGGTCTCACAATATAATTTATATTATTCTCTAACACATTCTTTTAAGTAAAAACCTTTTAGGTTTGAAACTTGTATAGACTCACTTTATTTTATATTTGATTTTTTATCAAATAGAAAGAAAATAGTGAGACTAGAACTCATAATTTATGGGTCAATAAAACTCTGATATCATGTTAAGAAACCATCTTACTTAAAAATTTAAGCTATTAGATAATATCTTAAAATATAATTTATATTAATTTATGATAGTGAAAAAAAGAAAAAGAAAAGGGAAGTGTCTCGGTGTTGCAGGACTGCATTTCTCTCTGTTTTCTAAAAAAACAAAAAAAACTGGGATCATTTGCAGCTACCGAGAGGAGGTAGAACAATGAAGGTAGAACAAACAACGATAGAAGCAAAAGTAATTTATATACAGATAGTTCATGCTGAGCCAAGTTAACTAACTTCAACCATTAAGGCGACGGCCTTCAAAAGTAACTGTAAATCACGGGAAACGTGAAATAGGGCTCCGACAGGTATTAATTCCTTCCATCCTGGTCCAAGGAGGCGGCCGACTGGCCCCAGAAGGAAGTCTTATTTATAAACGATGACCCACGCATCTCGCTAAGGATGCGTCGCAGTCGTCAGATCAAGTACAGCAGACAGACCTGAAAGAATCGTCAGACCTGAAAGATTAGAAGGGAAAATCGTAGAGTAGGAGAGCCATGGAAACGAATCCAAACCAAATATTCATTTAATATGATATCTTCATATATTGCACTGTAGGGACCCTGCTATTCATTTACACATACAGTTTCAAGCAAAGCTGTAAAGTAGGGACTTGCGATCCCTGCCGTCCATGTAGAGGGGCCTCTGCTGAGTAAGCGATGACATGACTCATCTGATCATGTGAGGTGGTAAAATCCCCATGATTGATTATCATGACCATGCAAATCGATTCATTGTCAAGGTGAGGTGAAATTAATCTCAGGTTTGTGCGAGGTCAAGTTTCGCTTAGTACTTACTTTAGATTCTCAAACCCCACAGCAATTGACAAACATAACTGGAATTGTTTCATGGCGGTGACCAGTTTAAGTTCATTTCCTTTATATTATGTTTAAGATGAAGGGAAATCTAGGATCAAGAATGAGGCACGTCACTTGCCATCATTAAGAACAGTGCTTGTCGGCAAACCCATTTTTAACTCGATTAATCCGTGGTTTACATTCCAGATCAGAGATGGATTTCCGCTTATTTGTCTGCCATTAGGATTATTATAATGACTTTGCATTACTATTCACCGATCACTTCCCTACTGTGCTGCCTCTTAACTGTAAACAAGGAGTAGTAAGATGAACAGTAAGCTCCATTTGTTTTAACTTTAATGCTTATCTTTCTCATATATTATATTACTTTCACCAGTATGAATGTTTGTGTGTCAGCTGTTTCAAGGACAAATCTAATTAGGGCTTGTAAAAGCCTGTTTGGTTGGCTGCACCGCAACTTTCTTTTCTTTTTTTTAACATTCCGAGTTTTCTCGAATGGCTCTTCCTTTCTCTTCTTTTTTCTTATCGGCTTTACAGCAGATTTTTAAAAGTTTGCACCAATTCACCGGTAATATCTATACATACATCCGCCGCGTTTCGCGTCTCTAAACCTTCTTCATTCCTACAATTTGATGAACCCGAACTCCTGCACAAAGCACGCGAGTCGTCTTGTATTTTCAACCTAGTTTTTTAGGTATGATAAAGTTGGAGAAGAGGTAATTTAATATTTTAATAAATATACATATAATTAAAAATCTAAAAAATAGTTAGGGTTTACAACACACGCACAAGTGTGGGAACGAATAGGGTATTTCGATGATCTATATTGTTTCTTATATTGATCAAAGATTTTCTTTCATCATGTATTGAAAATATCAAGACATCATGTTTTGATTTAAGACAATATGATATCTAATGTGGAGTAGTTTGTTGTCCCAATGCCTTTTTTTTTTTTTTTTCATATTGTTATCTCTCCCCTCCCCTTAAAAAATCACATTGATCATTTAACTTTTTAGAGTTTATTAAGATTTCAACCCCGATACTTATTCTTTTGATTTTAATTTATGTTATTAGCTCTTTAGTAAAATCCCAATTTATTTTTAATCTTATTGTGATATGTTATTTTTTCAATTTGGTCCTTGCTCTTTTGAAATAAAAATCATTTGAATGAATTATTTTTTCTTAGTATTGTTTCCTTTTAATTAAAAACTATAAATTTCCTTTCGTTTAGTTTTTATAATTTCAATTTCAATTTTTATATTTTTAATTGCTATTTTGGATTTTTTGTATAAATATCTTTTTTACAAAAAAATAATTTATCCTTTAATAGTTTATCGGTTACGAATTAAACTTTGTTGTTTTTTCATATAGAGTACTTTCAGCTAATTGACCTAAGTCACTAGTTGAAAACGTTAACGTGAATTGATATTATTATTTTTATTTAACTTCATCATTTAACATTGATTTTTTCTAGGAAAAAAATATGTTTTATGATTTATTTTTTTATTGAGTTATCATGATTTCATGACTAGACTCTGATTATAACGAGTTAACCTAAGTTGACTCGACTCTTTCATATCTCTTTTTTTTGTGTTTTGTTCTCTAAGATTTGGTTCATTTTGAAAATAATCTTCAACATTTTTCTTGTTCTGGATTTTATTGGGTTATTTCATTAGCATGATTAGAGTCACGAGACTCTGTTGTGTTACCGGATTTTGATTATTTTAGAACTTTTTTGTTTGTTTTTTTTTTTCCAAGTTTAGTTAAGAATTAGATTTTCTAAATTTTTTTTCCATTTACTTTCTATTTGATTATACCACCTTATTATTTTGGTTACAAGTTTGTCATTCATATTCGTGTCTACTTGTTTTTTTTTTCTTTCTAATTTTACCATTCTATAATCGAATAGCTATGAATTGACCCTGCCATTTCTTCTTTTGGATAATTTTTTTTCAAGTTATTATGATTATTTTTTAATTGGTGTATATTTTGTCATTGCTTATATTATCATTTAATGAAAACAAAACTAATTTATTTGACTTAGTTGGGTTTAAAAAGGCAGTCACGGGTTTTTCATCTTTCTTTAAAACACACTTGTGATACTTGAACATTAGTTTTTAAATAAAAAATAATAATTCATCCTCATGGCATAGTGTGGGTCCATGTCTAGCACACCTAAAATGCTTAGGAGATTTTATTATTTATGGATAATGCAGTTTTTTCCCTTCAATTTAACTATTATATTTTTTTTATAAAAATCCTCTAGGTTAGATTTGGATTGACAAAGCCAACCAAATCAAATGAAGGCAACTCCCATGTAATTTAATTTTAAATTTAGGTTAAGCAATAGGTTGGGTCAAGAGTTTTTTTGGTGTCAATTTTGATAATTTATTTGTTAATTTAATTTTTATATTTTTTAATGATAAATAAAATTATTTTCAGACTAGTCAAGTCAACCCACATATTATTTAAAACACCTCTCGTAGAGCTAAATTGTAAACTAGAGCTAAATAAATAAATAATTGCTCATAAATCAATTTAAAAATAATATTAAATAGACTTGTATACTCTGACAAAAGTATCAACAAACCAACCCAAATTAAATTATTTATCTATTTGCGTTGAGAAATATTTTCATCCCACCTGACATGAAAACCATTCCAACCACTGTACTGTAAACGAGAAATTGAAACGATATATTGGCAACCAAACTGAGGGGGCCTTTTTACTTTATTTTCCAACGTAAAAAGGCGAAAGAGGTGATGATGGGCCCACAAAACCCACCATACAGAGAAGATTTGTGTCGTTACAGTTTGTGATTCCCCGAAGAAGCTTTGCTTTGCTTTGCTTTTACCCCCCTCCCCCCCATAATAAAATAAAATAAAATTAATAATCAAATAACTAGACGTCGCGCTCGGTAACACGTGTGCGTCTTCTATTGGGGGACCCATCAGCTATCCCAGCCACCTGTAAATCCAACGTCACATCCCCTCCGTACTTCCACTTGTAAGTTTATGCCCCTCTTGTTCTCACCTCTCATTGGTCAAGGAGCATGGGCCCCGTTATGGCTTCGGAAGGGCAGCTGTAACGTAAGGGTTCAAACAAAAAATAATGGGTGCTTTTCTTGTCTTAAAAACCATTTTTAAGGTTTGTGTTCTGTATTTGTCACTCGATCGCCGAAATAAATGGCTCGATAACACTGCTAGGAGACGAAGATCGGTCACAGGCATCGACAAGACAGCTATCAGATGCATGCGATTCATTTTCTGATACAATTTCTAAAATTCAACACTTGCATGAATAATAGACTAATTCATTATTATTATTATTTGCGTCAAACATTTTTAGTGCAGGGCTTCTGTAATTGGGTCGACAAACTGTGTCTGTTCCTCTCCACCCCTTTATTTTTTTTAAAAAAAGGAGGAGAAAGGAAGGTGAGAATTATATTAGCTGGTCCTATAGATCATTGAGGGTCCGATTTTGTTTCGAAAAAGAAAATACAGATATTTGGTACCTGGCTGGCTTGTTCAATGCATGGTGACCTGTACCTTCTCACACTACAGAAGCTAGTATCCAAATTGGGGCCTGCTGCAGATCTGCCAGTATATCAAATTGATCTTGAAGGAAGATCCACACGTAAAAGACGGTGACACTTTGATTTGCTACTTTTCTCTACCACCGCCATAAATAAAAGATTTAGTACATGTAGATCCATCGATCGCTATCCACACGACTGGACTGGTCACGTGTGCTCATCTGCTACTCTAGAAGAGAAAATAGATCATAGGAGCTGGGCAGTCTAGAGAGAGAGAGAGAGAGGGAGGGAGGGAGTGATGGAGGGGGAGGGAGGGAGGGAGGGGGGGATTTCGATAGCATATATTCAAGGTTCTATTACACCGTTAAATATTAATTGGATTTGAAAATGAACACATACAATCTGAAGGATCATGCACTTTCTCATCAATCTAGGTACCTGGTGTGTGTATATTAATAAGAAATTTAATAGTCCCTCAAAATACTAGTTTCAAGCTTTGAATTCATAAATAATTCCACGAAAAAAACATATTTCTTTTAACCAGGAACAGAACCTCTTGGATTAAAACAACACTACACCATACTGGATATTTCTGCTGTTCTTTTGTGGTTTTGTGTTCTTGGTGACCTCCCCTTCTGAGAGGGAGTTCACTTTTCGGGCTTCTCTTTGCTGGTGGTAGTTTCTTTATGGCTGGTGATTTCAATAAAATCCATCTTGTTGTCTGAGTTGTTGATCTAGTACCATCGATCGTTCAACAATTTAATCTTGGGAGTTTTTTTTGGCTCCATTGAAGCTTTCTCGCGAGATATATATGATGAGGGGTCGCTTCTCGTTCGTCACCTCATCTATCTACATAAATGTCGGTGTAGTTTATTTTGTTTATTTGTTTGTTTTTTTCTCAGAATTTTTGGCCTCCCTCGATATTAAAAATAATTAAAATTTTAAATATTTTAAATTCGTTTAACAATTGAAACCATGGCTGTGAAATCGACCAGGATGGATACGAGGCAATTATATATTGTTTGTAACACCCTTAATTTTGTTTTTTTTATGGAAAAAATTAAAATGATATCGTTCTGATAATTTATTTTCATAATAAAGCTTAATAAATTGAAAATCATTTTTTGAAAATAGATCAATTCAATTATATATATATATTGGTGTCTTTTTCATCACATCTAAACTTTTGGTTGGTATTCTATAATTTTCTTCTGATGAAAACAAGTACTCGGTCCATTATATTTTTGTAAAGAAGCACACGTGGATTTATACTTTTTATAGAGAAACGACCCCGTTCAATAGCTTTTAATAGACATGGTTATATCATTTCGAGAGGGAAAAAGAAGAAGGCATTTCTCCAATACTAGTTATTTGTTTCATTATAAGTTGTGAATTTTTATAAGAAAAAAATAGGTGAAAAAAATTTAAAACGTAAATAAAAAAGCTTAGGGAAACATCTAATTATATAAATAATTAACTATCTTTGAAAAAAAATCATTAATGATAACTAAAAGAAAAGCTACAAAATTGAGAGATGAATAGATTAAGATATTGGTCATGTAAAATTAAAATATTTACATGTTTATATCTACTAAATTTATTTATCAAGATTAATAAAAAAACCACGTATAAAATTAATTGAATAAAACAAAAGAAAAAAAAAGGCAAGGCTAAACATATTAGATATGTCATTTCAAAATAAATCTTTGTTTTTGTAAAACAAAGCTCATATATATAAAATAAAATATTCTTTGAAAACTAAATACAAACAATTGTTTTTTTTTTAAAGCAAACTATTCAAAAAAACATATAAAACTCTTGATCTAAGTCATGAGATTAGGATAAACTAATAGAAAAATATTAAAGATGACCACGAAATCAATCTTCTCTTTTTTAATACAATAATGTAGAATGATGAAATTGTAAGATAAAATAAAAAAAAAATATCGAGTCACATTAATTTTTTAAACTCGTAACTCGTGTTATTATACCAAAAACACGACAAATAAAAAAACTAAGAACCCAATCCCCAATACATAGAAAGATGAAACCCAGAAAATATTTGCATGGCTTGTTGTTTGTTTTTTCTAAGGGTAAAAAGATGTTTTTATTGTATTCTAAAGAGTGAAAAAAAAGAAAAACATAGGTCAACAACTCTAAATTTTTTTGAACCTCAATTATAGATAGGTAATTTTATCATGTTCAAAGTTTTTGAAAAGACAAAATAACTTCTAGTCAATGGTTTTATATCTTGTTGACTTTGGGGGTAAATATGTAACTTGATAGTGCAAGATGTTTGTAAAAGACTACCCTACCCCAAACGATTTTTTAATGATTAATAAGTTATTCAAAAACACTATACTATCCCCATCACCAAGACTCGTTTTTTCAATAATAAGCAATCTACAATAAATCGTGTCTAGCATCGGAAAACTCTCCCGCCTCATATATTTTTGTTGATAAATGGATATAGATTACTAGATGGAAAAAAAAGAAAAGAAAAGCAAATGCAAAGATGACTACTTTGAAGCATTGTAATGAATCGATAGGTAGTTTGAAATCTAAAGGAGCATCGATGAATATGTCCTTGAACAAAGAAGAGGGAGCCTCGTACCTCAGCATCTTTAATCCATCTCTTTCAAAAAAGGATGACAAGAAAGATCAACTATCCCTCTCTGATAATGGGATTAGACGTTCTGCTAAGTTAGTTCTCATTAAATTCGCAAATTGCAAATGGCCAGCTTTCCACCACTAAGTCTGCTTGTTATTGTAGCTTTGATGTTAACGGGCCAGAACCAACCCAGCCGGTGACCCACATTTTTCTTTTTGGCAGCGGCATACCACGTTCCTTCTGGAGCACTGACAGGCCGAGGCACCGAGAAGAGGCGGAGTCTCTTCAAGACATGACCTAATGTAACCCTGATAATCAACAGGCCCATAAACATAAGCACATGCATCTGTATTTTTTAATGGATTCCCATTACAAGCTTCAATCATGCTAGGAGGAGGAAGCAAGCCTGAAGTCTCTTTCGTTCAAGAGACAGTGGTTATGTTCAAACCACGATAATTAAGTGAAACACTTTTGATGCGGTCGATTATGTTCGGCCGAGTAAAGCACAGTTGCCGAAGATAAGAAAATCGAGAGACCGGAATAATTATAATAGCAGTTTGACTTTAACAAGAAACAGCATTTACAAGGAGGATTAAACGCCCTCCCATGACTTTGATTATATTCATCTCCCCTTGTGGGGAATGATTGTCAGTTTTCATTGCCCATAACATCATTGACCTCGATCAAGGGGATAATTAGTCCTTAATTAATGAAGCATAATTATAAAGTCTTTCTTTCTTTTGTATACTGTGACCTATAGAGTTGAGTCTAATCAATCCATTATACTTTCATTTCGTGTGTTTAACAGGTTTCCTAACCAACCAATTATAAATCTACACATTCCATGAGCTTGCAAAATAATCGATTGGTTTTTGACAGCGTAATCTGAAAACAGACTTTTTAGTTTTTTCTCATTGATTCGGTCATTATGTGTCTGCGTTGGAGGTCAATTGATTATGATTTGCAGAGAAAATGCAAGCTCGAAAACAAAAATCGAATTGAAAAAAAGTAGAGAAACTAGAGGGTCATCTTGAGATTGACTCAAAAATTAACTTCAGTCCTCCTAGTTTGCACCTGAGCTATTTTCAATCCCCATAGTTGTTAGTTTGGTAGTGTAGAGAAAATCACTGAACTTTTATGCGAGAGAGAAAACGTTTCGCTAACATAGTTGTTTGAGTTAATAAATCCGACCTCAATAACTTCTTAGGGTTTAGTTTCATATTTTGTTTTTGAATTGATTTTTGACTAATTTAAGGCAATATATAGGTTCCTTCGGATATGTAGGATTAATTGTTTTGCGATTTTCATGAGAAAAAAAAATGGTTGAAACTAAATTTGAACATAAAAAATGGTCCTTTTAATATTATATTTTTTTGTTTAATTTTTTCTCTCTATATTCGGTTTTATCGGGTTTGATTGAAATTATTTTTTATAAATTTTTTTATATGTTTTTGTTAGGATTATCACCGTCTCGTGTTATATAGGTTGCAAGTTCGGCAAAATTTTTATAATATATAATAATATAATTAATCGTTGTGTCGATTTTTTTTAAAAAATCATGCAACATGTCACATTCTTAATGATTAAAAAATATGCAGCATTTTTTATTTTATTTTCTTCTTCTTCTGGAAAATACATTACCTCTATATATTCTTTTGTGTTGAAAGAAGAACTTGATGTGACTCGTGAAGTTGATCTATTTCAATTTCAAACGTAACGAGGACTAGTTACAGTAGTCTTAAACAATATTATTAAATTTAGCTTGTGATTTATCGACCTGTCTCCTGACTTATGTCAGGTTTTAAATTAATATGATTAAGAGTTAATTTCGTGTGATTTAGTTGAAAAGTATATTTTGATTTTTATTTTAAAAAATAATCTTAGAATTATGATTGATTCAAATTAACTTATTTAAATCATATCACCAGTCTTGATATTTAGAATTTTTGGCTCAAAATTTCTCGTTTACAAATAAAATTTTTTTTAATAATAGGATAAGATAATAGAAACCACACATGTAAGTTTGATGATGAAACCGATATTTGTGTTTGGTTTTGATGTTAAAGGTGTTCTCCCTTGTCAACAGAAACTAGATTCCTTATATTAAACTGTTTTAAGGACATCCTCCGCATGTTACTCGGCGTTGTTAAAGAAATTCAATCATTTTCCTTAATATTTTCCATTACGATCGGTTGATGACGAAGAGATGATCCAGCGGCTGTATGAGCAGACACGTGTCAGAAGTGACGTCTGCAGATTTTAGGGGGCTGAGCGGTAACTAGTGTAAGGCTGGTCGGACGAGCCCGACTGTGTTTGCCCATCGCGTTTACGGTTTCCCTGTAATGTACCGACTTATATGAATTTTTATTTTTAAAAAAAAAAAAAAAAAAAACAAAACGCCGTTTAGGCCACCACCTAAACAGGCACACATTTGCCCATCGCGTTTACGGTTTCCTTGTAATGTACCGACTTATATGAATTTTAATAAGTTTAATAATTCTTTTTTTTTAAGAAAACATATATTTAATTTTATAATAATAAAAATAAAAATTTATAAAACTAATTAATTATTAAATACTGAGATATTTGTTCGAAATGGCAATAAATTAAAAAAAAAGTTATAAAAATTAATCGAAAACCAGCTAATATATTAATATAATTTATTTATTTATTTTAAAAAAGTTATTTTAATGTATGAAATAACTACATGTAACCTTACTAACAGATCATTCTAGAAACAAGATTATCTATTAAGAAGGTAATGGATTAGAGGAGGAGAAATACCCGACACAATTTCAATAAGCTATAATTTGAACATAGGATTCACAGTTCTCCACCGTTGAATAATTGGATCCGCCATTATTACTTGCTCCTTTGAATATGAAAAGTTAAGAACATGTTCACCATCTCTTTGCCCCTTCCCGTACATTCTACATCAATGTGTTTATACATGTGTTTTTTTTTAAATAAAATAAAATCAAAATTCATGTTAAGAGAAAATAATTCAATAAGATCATCTTGTGGCTGCAAGGTAAAGGAAAGCAATACAGATACCGCTTTCGGCTCAAACATTGCGAAATTCTGGGCAATGCAAGCTCTTGGGCCTGTTCCCAAGGCATGCAGATGTTTTGCAGCTTGGGAGAGTCCCAAGCCATTGAACCTCAATGGAATGGATGGAGAACAGAACCGCTTAGCATTTGGAATCCCCTGGTCAGCATTCCTTCAACCATGTTCGACTTGGGACTGTCTTTGTTGCTACTAGTTTCCAAAGATTCAACCGTTAAATCAAGAACATCATATCCATAACAATCCTTTGAACTCATTTCAACCTGGAATTTATTTCATTCTGCTTCCTATCAACTGCCTTAGAGTATTATTTCTCGCTTCCATACTTGAATGTTTCTGAAAACTTGAGAATATAGGGCATGGTACGTCCGAATTTATAAAACTTTTCGTTCTCTACATAAAGGCACTGAAAATTAAATTGATGAAAAAGAAGAAGAAGCAATACCTCGAGCACGTCCATGGAAAAGCCGTTATTAAGGATTTGTTCTGTGTCTAGCCCAGTCCAGTACATTAAGCAGAACCAATCCCTTACCCAGGAGTGAGTGTGTCTGTTCATATTGGGCGTTATATAGAAACCAAATTTGATTGATAAAAATAACTCGGCTAACTCGGGCTCTGCAATGGTGATTATTGGAAACGGCCCATACCAATAAAGCATGGTAACTCAGTGCTCTAGCAATTCAGTGAGTGAGTGTTTTTGTTCTTTTGCATTGTTAGTTCAGTCAGAGTTCGCTCCGCGTTGTATATAGCTTCTTGAAAATCAAGAAAAAAAGCTTTTCTCGTGATCTACTTCTGTTTCATATGTATAATTGGCTTGCCTTCTTCTTCTTCTTTTTTCCAAAAAGGCTCATTTCAAATTTTACTTCCATGAGAGTGCTAAGTTTATATTTAGTGTTAGAGAATAATATAAATCATTTTCTGGAATCTCATTTATAAGCTTAAGCTTTTAAGTGGGTTGGTTTCTTAATATGGTATCAGATCCTTGTTGACCAAGCGGTCACGAGTTCGAATCTCACCATCCCCATTCTATTTTATAAAAATCAAGCACAAGATAATGTGGACCTGTGCAAGTTTTAAGTCCAAAGAGTTTTCACTTGAGGGGATATATTAGAGAATAATATAAATCATATTCAGGGGTTTCACTTACAAGTTTAAATTTTAAATGAGATGATTTCTTAATATTTAAAACAACCAACAAAACAACCATAGCAATGCTTAGATAACCCATCATGAGAAGTTGGATAGAAAGTGTTAAATGAGTTCAGGGTAGCTGGCCCATTATTTTCTTTATTGATTACTTGGGAGTCTTATTTTCTCAACGAGTAATAGACAATTTATATACATTTTTTATATCTTTAAGAAGGAAGTAATGTTTTTTATGTAAAATAATTTATTTTTTAAATGATTTACATATAAGTTTGGCAAGATAATTAAGAAAATTAATAATAGCAATTGTTTCTGTTTGGAGGCTTTACTCGTCTTCAAAAAGTATAATATAATGACAAAGAGCTTGCGATTTATACAGTAGATGTCGAGCTTGAGTCAGAACATGCATTTCTTATAAAAATCTATAATAACTATAATTTTACTTGCTCATCAAAATTCATAAATACAAACTTTCCAAGAGATCAAGTTTACTCTCATCCAAAACAAATAAACATTCTTTACTCCATATATGGCTAGTTAGTCATCCCTCGGCATTGCCAAAGGTTTTTAAGATTAAAATAGATCAGAACAACATATTTTATTGTTAAATTATGATAAAATTTCTATATAAGGTTTTTAAGGCCTAGTTCCATGGGTGACAAACATTTTTTACCATCTATCATATGAGTATTCTGAAATTAAGATCATATTTGAGATCATTTTGTTATTTTTCTTTGAGAATTTTATTTTGAATTCTATAAAAAAAAAATTTATTCTTTTGGATTTTGATTTTTTTTAGTAGAGGTATATTTTCTGGTCTATGAACTTGTAAACATTTTTGAAAGGGAAACTATTAGATTTATTTTCAGAAAATAAAACTATAAATTTATAATTCATACCTCCAACTTCTGTGCTCATCAAGATTTTATCTTTATGGCTGCTGTCTTTATAGTTTGTCTGCATCACAACAAGCGTCAGGATGACGACAATAATGTGATTATTTGAGCAACCATGCATTTAATTATATAAGAGCATTGAGTTAAGAAATTCAATTTCGTTAGAATATTAAAATCAGTCGAGATTATATTTTTCATTGAATAAAAACATTCTAAGATCAAAAGTAATGTTTAAGCAATCTATTTGATTAAAATAACCTTATTCGCGGTTGGCAAGAAGGAAATCGTGACCGAGGTTAACAGGACAAAAATAATACAAATGCCATTAATAAAAGAGTGTGTGTGTAAGTTACAGTTGACTGATGCTGATGATTAATTTCCTCCATTAATGAAACCGAAAGCACGACAAGCATGAACTCGATGCTTAGCTAGAAGCTAGGCCTCCATTTCTTATCATCTGCGAGCTGATGTATTGGAGTAAATGATATTCTTCGAACTTGGAAAGGCAGCAGAGCGCAAAAATTCCAAATTAGGAGCACTGGCCACTCCTGACATGGCCGGCAAAGGAACAGATGAGTGTGTGGAATGCCCTCCGATATTCAAAGGAAAATATGGAGCTTGTGAGACTGACATGGGTAGCATCTGACCAGCTGGTAGCCCAAACATAGCTGAAGCTGGGAATGTTGCAGGGCTGCATCCAGCGCCCATTTGCATTAATCTCGTATTCATCCCCACACCCATAGGAGAAAACTGAGCTAACAGTGGTGCATGTATCATCATATGTTGCAATCCTGTTGGTAACATCATTGCAGGCATACAAAGCCTAGTTCGCATCGACATTATCTGCCCCAAGGTACACTTAGGATTACAACTACAGATGTGTGTAGGATTATTATGATCATGTGCATGTCTCATGTGTGTGTCAAAAACTGAAGTACGGAAATGTATACCTGAACTTGAAGCTGAAGGGATTGTAGGTAGTCTATTGCCTCATCAAGCATGGAAGCTTTATCCACCTGACAACCACAGGTTGAAAAAGTGAACATAGAGCAAAACAAATTAAAATATTATGAAATACAGACATATATTGAATTTTAGATAAAAACAGTGGCAACCTTATTTGAATTAGGTATTAGATCTTGTAATGCACGCATCTTCTTGTTGATCTTATCTCTTCTCTTCTACACGTACGCACACATGTATGCATAACAGCTAATTAGATGTGTCAAAGGATACCAGCTTATTGATTTAATTTTCAGATTAATGATCACATCACTAACCCTTTCAGACAGATTATGGATTTTTGCTGCTCGCTTTCTCTTGGAACCTGCACTTCCTCGAGCAGGTACTTTTTCTTCTTCCTCGAGATCCTGGGCGGTTTGTAAAACATGAATTTTGTCAGAATAATTGAAGGAAATGAAACACGGAAAAGGTAGACAATTTTACTAATTCGCGTACATCGCTTGTATACGCTGTCCCCTCTGTGTCTTCATATTGCCTTTTTAGAGAGAGTGTTGGATCATTTGAAGCTCCTCGTGAGCATATTGAGGTAGTTGCAGCCAGTTGATCTATAGATTTTCCTCTATCAGGCTTCCCCTTTATAGTTTTTTCTTCTGAGCCTGAGGTTGAACCGACAACCAGATCGCAGCACCTCTTACTGGTAGTGGCATAGTTATGGAGACCAGCTTCAGATTGCTCATCTGGGGGTGACGCTTCTGGAGGCCTAGCAATTGGCCCAATAGGAACTATCTGACTTGCCAATAGATTTTGTTCGTCTTGGAAATATTTTAAAACTTTTGAAGCATATGTCGGCACCATCTGTCCCGACTCAACAAGATCTGCGGGAGGCTCGTCAGTGTTGCTTTTCAGTTGCTGGAGTCTTGATGATCCAGGACCGCTTGTTGGTCTTGTTGCAATATTGCCCTGATTAGGTTTAGGATGAGCTGGCCTTAAGATGAGGGGGTAGTTCTGCAACGTCGAGCGGTTGTCTGGTTCAGAATCCAACTGCTGCAGCTTTGAACTAGGCAATCCATGGAGTGATGGAACTGAAGCTTTGTGTTGCTCCAAGAAAGACTGATATAGCTGACCATTACTAGCTGTTGAAAGCTGAGGAACTTCTGCTGCAAAATCGAACGCATTCCCCGGTCGCCAATTTGCATTCCTATACCCCGGAACAACATGGGCGTCCGTGATATTCTTCTTCTCAAAACTGTTATTTTCGTTATTTTCCAAGAACATGTTGAAACTAGTTTCACATAACTCAGAGAATAATTCAAGATGGTGATCGTCTTGCGGAGATCTGTCTCGCTTGGCTGGTTCTCTATCATCTTCCAAAGGAAAGTCGCCCAAGATAGAATTCCCAGTTCCTAACCTTGGCCTCTTTGTAGTGTAGCCATCACTATTATTCTTGACTTCATTAACATTTTTGTTAGGAAGAGGAGTGTAACTGGTGCATGATCTGCTAGTGGCCAATCCTCGCATAAGAACCTGACCATTTTCCCACACCAGTTCCATATGTTCCCGATCATCCCTGCATTAAAATTAAAATAACCTGTCAAGCAACGCATCCAGGAAAAAATGTCTCCAAGAAAACAGGATGCCATACATGGAAACTAAACTAGCCAAGTGGGACTTCCAGAACTGGGTTGATTCTGGCCAGGTCTCCTGTGATGCTAGCTGAAGAGATAAAGATTTATTGAGAGGACAGACTCAACAACAAGTATATTTTATGCAACCAAAGAAATCCAAAGCATTACTACTTTTAAAGAGTTATTCTTTCTGATATTTTTGGTGAGAGTATAAAGAAAATATAACAATGGTGGTGGACGAGAAGATCTCGGGCAGACTCTGTGATGGGATATCTTGAGATTAATCAACCGAAAGGATAACTCCACATGGTCCAATTCCAATTTATACATAGAACTACCCCATCCCTGGTAACAGCTGGTCCAACATCAACCACTTGAATCATGAAAGTCGAGAGTTGCTGTGAAAAACAAAACCCATCAAAATCAGGCTCTCAATTTAAAACAGAAACTACGACAACACCCTTCTTGATTGAAGATTCTTTCAAGGCCATGTGAGATTCTAGCATTCACAGAAAGCTTGTGTACAGAACTTAAGCACGTCTCCAATGGACTGTGGTGCGGAAGGTCAGCGTCCTCTGCCAGAAGCTGGACCCACTCGCTGCTTTCAATACAAAGAAGCACCTAATAATTTGTTGGCTCAAGTGAGCCAGGCAAGTTTTTTTTTTGTACATGATCAGGACCTGAGACTTTGTAACCAGCTCTGAAATATCAGGACCAGTTTACCTCTCAAGTCTCACCTCATGAAAAGATTCGCATCGAGATTTTCAAGATGAATCAGTTACTGTGCCCGCTTTACGCTGTGGATATGATTCCAGACGTTAACTAACAAAAACATCTGCCTTTTTTAATTTCTTTAAGAAAAAAAAAACAAAATGTATTTAAAAATTATAAATTAATAAATTATAAAGAGAGCCGTGCGCGTCAAGTAAAGACTAAGGCGGTGTTTATGAATGTTTTTATAAAGTGTTTTTGAAAAAAATAAATTATTTTAATGTATTTTTTAATGAAATATATTTTTAAAAATAACTTTAATTACAGTACCATATAGATATTAAGAATATATTTATTTTTATGGTGTTTTATAAAATATTTGAAGGTTTTTTTTTACTTTAAATTATTTTTTTTCTTTGCTTTTTTATCGTGTTAATATGCTATATATATAAAAAAAACATATATTATTTTAATATTTTTTTAAATAAGAAAATACTTTGAAAAATAACATCTACTACACTGTCAAAAATATCAAAAGACTCTAAAAACAAAAGTTGGGTTTTCTAGTAATAAATAGACCTGTAAATATTTTATAATTACAGGATAAAAAAAAAATCCTCATGGTACAAAATGTGGGACAGAGGAAAGAGCATCGGCAACATGATGATTTTCAAAGCCATTTTTTTTAAAATTCTATGTTTCTGAAAATAAATATTCAAAAGAGTTTGAGTGATTTGAATTATGGATAAAAAAATATTTACTTCGTCAAAATTCTTATTTTATATATATATATATATATATGCATATATTTTTTTTTTTGAAGAATAGAAGATATAGAAATAATATAAGTATGTGTGGTTAGAGGGATGCAAAAAAGATATATGAAAAATATATTTTGAAGGCAATTCCAAGTCCCTCTACCTTCACTCAAAAAACAAATGGTAGCATTTCGAGGGGAATGGCTTTTGTGGCTTCGCTTTATGTTTTAGAAGTGGAAAGCGCGAGCATATAATTGAAGGACACCTGCTTCAATTTTCGTTTTCTAAATGAGAGCCGAGTCGGAGACTTCGCTGTAGCCCTGGTATTTGTTGCTCCAACAGTCACTTTCATCATCCCTTGCATGAATTGGAGGGAGCGGCAGAGTTTGCACAGAAACTTCGATGATGAAAGCGACCCCACTAGAACCAAGACACGTGCCCACGCCAGGAATTTAAGGTGTCCTCGTGGAGCGAGGGTCCTCCTACGAGAATGGGCATTTTCATGGGGGACGCTTCGCTCAACATCCACTTCAAGTGGGACCCACTACCCCCTGCTGCTGTCGCTGCTCGTTCTAAATCAACGTTCTTTCAAGTTTGACACGAGGAAAAAAAAGGAGAGCAGAAGGCAAGAAAGTTTGCACTTCACGTGCACCCGCGTGCCCATTCACGTGCCCCGTTGTTTTTCTGTCTGGGGTCCGTACCTTCCTCCCCTCCCTAAGCACCGACTGAAAGGCGACGAAACAAAATTAGAGCCAATCCAATTCAACAATCAGACAAGGATTGCTTGCCAATAAAAACACAGATTACATTCATTAACAATAAAAGCATTGCCGCAGCCCCACCGTCAAAGCATCGAGCGGTGCATATGGCAACACCTCCCAATTCTCTCCCTTTCGTTTCTCAAAAATATCCTTCAATCCAAGCCCTTTTGTTTTGTTATTTTTTTTAGAAAACTATATCTATATCCTTAATGGGCTCTAAAATGTCAGAAAATGATAATCCTCATCCTTCACGCTCTGTCATGTCACACATTTATCAAGCTTGGAATTTCATGGCTGCTAGAATGGATATATTTAAAAATCGTTGTTCACCCCAGCAAGGCATGTCTTCAAGCTCGTTTTGCACCGGACAGGTTTGCTGGCCAGTTGAACGCTGGATAATTGAGGGTGTCTCCCACAACCCAATCTATTGGATCTCTTGTAACGGACCACCAATCTTTCACAAGTTTCATCATTATTGTCAAGTTCATTTCTAGTGAAAATGTTCTATCCATGCAGTGACTTGGACAGTAAACTTGGTCTCGCCCTGATTCATTCCCATGCACTCAGAAATGAAAACTCTGGAACGGTGAAACATATGTACTTTAACTCATTCAAAGGCAGCAGCTGAAGGAAGAAAGGCGTCATTTATACTATCTAATCTGCTGCTGTCTATTAAATGAATAATCCCACTATTGTTTATTGTTTACTATAAGGCTAAACTGCAACACCGTGGACACGTGACTCAAACTTACATGCCACGAGGAGATGGCTGTAACGACACTAGATGCATGATCCCAGCGCAGTTATGAATGAACGACAGATTCCACAGAATGACGTGCAATTTTGTAGCCACTAGGAGACTCTTATCATAAAACCTTCAGCCTCTTCCTAGCACTGGTCTCCGTGCAAAGCCCCAATCTCTTTAGCCATCATGAACGTCAATTTAGACCACCCTCATTCAAGCCCTGGCCTACAACATATCTCAGCTGGAGCATTTTTTCCCTTGCTGACTGCAATGAATGAATGACAGGAAATGTTCGCGTTAGATTCATGAGCTTTCTTTCAATTATTGACTCCAGCAAACTGTTTTTTTTCTTTCCCTTTTTAATGGGCATGACCCTAAATGCATAAAGGCATAGCCTTCAATAGGCCAAAACTTGAGAAGTCTCTAGGTGTAATTATGAACTTCAAAGGTTCAAGCACTAATAGATTAATGGTGCATCATAAACACCAGTTCATAAGCTTTTGGATGGGCAAGCGCACCCATGTATGTGAATTCTTGCCACCTTCTCAAAATTAAATGCCATGCCAACAGACGCGACAAGACAGCCATATCCACACAGGCAAAGGCCGTGGAGCATGCAATACAGTTATCGTGAAAAATATACCCAGAATCAGATGGCAGGAATGCTGGCAATCATATTTCCTTAAAAAGAAGAAGACTTGCCTTGTGCACATCGGCGATTCTTCTTTGTGCATCATCTAGCTGTGTCTTGACTGCTTCTTCCGCTTGCATTAGAAGCTTCTGGTGTGATGCTTCTGCGATATATGGAGATAGTAAATAAATAAATAAAACAGAGTATTTCAGAGTTTGCATACATGATACATCTTGATTAAACTCTGTTTCTGTTGTTAACAGACTGGGATCCATTGGTGTATCATAGAAAGACTTCGATCAAGCTAGTGGCAGTTAGATACTTCCATATTGTGTCAAAACTAAAGTCATACCACCACAACAAATAAAAGCGTTGCAGATAAAGGAGCTTTAACAATTCAAAATGATAAATAAAAGTTGTGGGCGCTTATTTACATCCCTGTCGCAACAAATAAAAGCGTTGTAGATAAAGTAGCTTTGTCAATCCAAAATGATAAATCGAAATTGCGGGCACTTATTTACATTCCTGTTGGGGTGCAAAGCACAAAAGAGATAGTGCATATGAATGTCGTCAATCTTCCACTTGCATACCACTACCTGGATGGTCAAGCACGTCAATCAAATCATTGCCCTGAGATGTTTCTATCCCCAAATCATTTACACTAAATGAAAACTTTGCAAGCCCGTAATTAATTTATGCCGGATATACAAGTAACCATTTAAAAACTTTTATGCTAAGTTAAAGACGTCAGTTAAAAAGTTTTGAAGTTGTTGATCAACTTGAAACTTATCACAGACCCCGTACAAGCATCATGACGTTCAAACTCACATGCTTGTATATGTACCTCAGAGGTTATAAATATTAATAAAAACATAGGAATACTGTGAAAGCAATCAAACACATTCAATACCGTATTTATTAATAAATTTACTTGTTACGACATATGCTGTCATACTTTGCTTTTTCACAGTTCCTTTGAAGTCAATCTGGTGCAATTCTAGTCCTTCAAGACTGATTTTACACTCCTGGAGATGCTGGTAAATATCTTGTTTGAATCTATCGTGTATCAATTTTAGCTGTTCTTGTTGTTCTGCACACAGGAAAAAATTGTAATTAGAACATCAGCTATTCAAGCTTCAACAAGAAGAAAAATCTAAGACAATGAATTGATGCAACATAACAGCTTGATGATCCTTGAAAAGTTAAGGCACCGTGAGACTGATAAGAGTTTATCAAATCCACATAAACTTTATTTAAGGAAACATGCATGCCTGGTATGGAACTGCATGTGTTGCCAAAACCTATGTTTATAAACTAATAATTCAGATAAGGGGAATTGACATTTGAGATGCAAAAGATTTCAGGAGAAACAATACAAGGTCATTAATACAGAAATGAAGAAACGGGTGGTGCTAAGCAAGGTTTGAATACTATTAAAAAGGATTGTTAGATATTATAAAATGTGTATTTATACTGCAGAATAGATGGCTGATGGCAGTTAAAAAATGTGTTAGGTCAACCATAAGGAAGAAGAAAATTCACCATCATATTCAGCAATCAAAAGGGAAAGATATGCTTGACTGCAATGACATTTTGATAAATTAAAATAGCAGTAGATATTCAAGAAAGTTCATGAAGCCATTCAGTAGCGATAAAATTCATTACCTTCAAATCTAGACTCCAGTCGTTTTCTTTTTGATTTACTAACACTCGACAGCTTCCCCCTGAAATATTATCAAGATTAGACCTAATAATTGAATTTAACAATTAGAAAACCAATTAATTGAAAAAAAGACGTACAGATCTGTTTGGATTTGTGACTCGATATTCTGCAACTGTAGATGTATCTCCTCTGAGACAGACATCAAAATATCGGATGATTTCTTTCTAGTATCCATCTTCATTTTCTTTTGGAAGTTTTCTAAAGCCATAACAAACAGCAGGATGACCCTGAAACATGATTATGTCCAAAATCAAGCAGATATTATTATAGCATAACAGTATTTAATAGTTCGGATCCAAACTAGAAATTTTTCATTCCTGTATTAAGTATAGAAAGGAGTACCTTTCTAGTTCATCCCCTTGGTTTTGTTCTGAAATCTCAGGAGTCAACTCATTTTCAACAATGCCTACGAATTTATTTTACAGAGAGAGAACGAATTAAAAAGGTAGATGATGGCAGTAACTCTGTGGACATGGAGCAGAAAGTGTTACTAAGTTATAGGCAGTGCCTGTTGGAGAGGGCGGGCTGGGACTAAATACTCTCACTTTTTCACCTTTTTGGTTGCAGAACCTTTTAGTTGGATGAAGCATAAACTTTGATTTTTCAGCGGTTGCAGTTTCTGGAGAGCACTTTTCTCCTTCCCTACGACCTGCCCACCATGATTAAGGGGTGATAATAAAAAAGAAAATAATGTGTGAGAACAACATAGAATGATAGACCTTGTTGAACATTCTAAGACAAGCATATAAGAGCAATAAAATAGTCGTTACCCTTAACAAGAGGTGAACCATCTTCAGAGCTCTCAGAATATCCACCTCCAGGAGATGATTCAGAAAGACCACCTTCCACAACTCTTTTCCCGTTAACAGTTAATGTTTTGTTGGACGGGGAATCCATAAGTTCCGCTGCAGCATCCTGAAGTCCAATAAGGAAATGCAAAGGTAAAATGAAAAAAATACTTGACCTTAGGCATCAGTAACCTCATAGTAAGCTATCATATTGAAGTCCTCAAAATAGTCAAGGATACAGGTGATTCTGTCTGAATATCTGAGGCAAAACAACCTGCATTTGAATTCCAGAGAGTCCTGAAGCTATGGATTTTTCCCACATTAAATCTTCTCGTTGCTTGTTCAGGTCTGGCAGAAACCTGGTTTATCTTATGAGATTTTGGCATTGAGCTTGGGAAGGAACTTAAGTTAGGGGAATTAATTTTGAATTTTGGACTCTGGAAATCATCCTGTGGGTTGACAGTACTATTTGAGGTAGTATCAAAGTTTTCTTGTTGATCCCCATGTTCAGGTTCTGCTGAGCTGCTAAAATCCTTCTGTTGATCAGTCATGTGTGTCCGCAGAGACTGATGGGAATCTTCCCTTCCAGATTGACGGGAATCTCTTTCTTGGTTTCTATTCTTCGGGAGGTACTCTCTCTTGTTCCTAGGAGAACCATGAAAATTTCCCATTTTATTGCTAAGTGAAGATGTTTTCTCAGCAGGGAATGATGCCTCCCTTACAGAATGATTGGAATCTCTTTCTTCGTTTCTATTCTTTGGTTCACCGTACTCTCTCTTATTCTGAAGAGAAAAGAGAATATTTCCCATTTTATTACTAAGAGAAGAAGTTTTCTCAGCGGGGAGTGATCTTTCACTCTTGTGAATTCCTTCCTGAATCGCATCTGCATTGTAGTCTTCACTGAAGTGGATCTTACATGGTTCGATCCCGCAAGTATTTATCCGGCCCTTCTTCATTGTAGACATTGAGGAGCCACCGTTGACAGGAACATTTTGTTTTCCGGGCAATCGTTCTTCAAAGGAGAAGACACTCTTCTCTTGAAGTTTTTTTCTGTATCTGGAGGATGGATCAACTTTATTTTTCTCTGGTTTCTGTTTGGTTATAGCTCTCTTTCGGGTCAAAGAACGAGTCACTGGTCTCTTCATAGAATGATTGGGACTTTCAGAATCAGTTTCTATGGTATCAGGGCTCTGTCTAGGCTTGACAACTACATCATCTGCTTGATTAAAATTTTGCTCCGGATTTAAATTATTGACTCCAACATGATGAACCTGAGAATTAGATGGCTGAATTTTTTGTGAAGAAACGTTTCCCAATATCTCCCATAGTTTCATTTTCAAAGTTTCAGTTCTCTCTTCCGTTTTATCATCTGTCGCCACTTTATCCAGCATAGGACCTTCTTGTGCAGTTGCAAATGTAAATTCCTCTTCTGGCTGTGAGTTTCTATCCTTTCCTCCCTTCCTTTTGTACGTGAGTCCACCAAACTTCTGCTTTCCATCACCAGAATGTGAATTTGATGTTTCTTTGGCACAAAACTCTGCTGAATTTTTTACAGGCACGTTCTTTGCTGTAACAATCCTGCTCCTCCTCCCAGTAGAGCGTAAGTTGGAAGTTCTTACAGCGTGAAGAAAACCCTCGGAAATTGGTGATTTTTGGTGAAACGATCTTGTAGTAATCCAAGGGGAAGGGACCTGCTCAGAAGCTTCAGTTTGTTTCCCTTTTGTATTAGCGTCAATGGCAACATTTCCCTTGTTTTTGCTTTCAACTGAACTTTCTTTCTTAGAATTTACCCTTTCAGTGTTTGGTACTACAGTTTCATCTTCCTTCATGCCTCCGGATCTTTTCTTCGGCAATGAGTCAATCAAAATTCCAATTGAAATCTTTCTAGATTGGCTGGATGGATGATAGTTGCTGCCAAAACTGCGACAGTCGCTCATTTGATCCTGAAATGTGAATTTATAAGGCGTCAAATATCTAATTTTCACGAGACTTCATCAAGTTGCAAGGGGTTACATTAACTAGTCCTTGGAACTTCAATTCCATTCCCCTGAATATCATTTATGGAGTTGAATTTAATTCAAGGGTAATCCATGACCTAATAAGATTTCACCAGAGGATGCACACCACAGAGATCCAAATGAAATTCAGCCATGACCAGCGACATGCAGCTGAAATATTCATCACATAAGACTTTATGCCATGTAATGCAGAATTAAAATATTCATCACATAAGACTTTATGACCTGATAACTTCACCGGTTTCATAAAACAATCACTTAGCTCTCACTCCTACAAATAATAAAATGCACTATAAACATGGACAAAAGGCTTTAGCTAATACGTAGAAATCATGTCGAAACCCTTTCCATTAGCAGTATATTCTAAGAATCACGTATTCACCACTAACATCTTGTAATATATGTCGTGTATCATCCTCCATCATGTTGCTTCAGCCAAGCAGGTATGAAATGTATACCACAAGAAATCTTCAGAAAAAAGTACAAGAACATCGGTCAAACGGAGAAATAAATTGAGGACCATGAAAAGAAAATAAAGCTATGTTTAATCTGTGAAACCCAAAAAAATAGATAAAAACTGGAGCAGTAAAATTTAAGCAAAATCCACATAATCCTCAATTCAGATCAGCTATTTTCTTTAATATAAAAAAAAAAAAAAAAACATTACTCCGCAGAAAATTGTAAGCTCCGGTTTCCTCGTCCAACAAAAGAGGGTGCAAATCAAAAGAGAAAATGAAAGCAGTTGAGGAAATTTTCGAAGTGACAGGTTCACCTCATTGTTGATACAAGCAGATCTAAAACCACCATAGATTTCGAGGAATAAGCACTTAAGATCAAATATAACTACGCCCTAATAATCTACTATTCAAATTGATTTTAAAATTCAATTTCAAGCGCACGAAACCTCGAAAGAATTAATCACTAAATGTAAACAAGTTAAGATGGTGAGAATCGAAAAAAGAAAAAGAAAAACAGCTATACTCGATCGTATTTTTGGAACTCCGTACAGTAAATGTAGATCATCAAGTTGATAAAACTGATAGAAAAAATAAGAAAGATTGAGCGGGACGAGAGAGCTAGATTTAAGCATTTGAATTGAAATTTTACTTGAGTAATAAGAGGAATAGCTTACAGGGTATTCGGCTGTGATGATCGCTGGGCTCGATTTTATTTTATTTTTAGTAAACAAGAGAACAGCGGAGAAGTGAGACGTGGTGAATAGAAAGTTAGAGAGAAAGTTTTGAATTTTGGTGATTTCGAAATAACTGTGTTGCTGGCACGGGGCGGGAAATGAAAAGGCGTGACTTGTTGGATCTGAAACGGCCTGCTCCTACTAAATTGTTTGGGATGCGTATCGCGCACATCTGGTGGGCAAATAGACAATATTGCCCATATTTATTTTTATTAATAAAACGCAAGAGAATGTACAGTGTAGTTAAATCATTGTGAGTATAACTACAAAATATTATTTATTAGAATAGTATTTTAATTTTTAAATTAAACCATCAACAATTTAACTTTTTATTTTATTTTTAAAAATAATTATATGTTTTTTTTAACATTCCCCCCCTCCCCCCCCCCCCCCCCCCCCCAAAAAAAAAAAATATAGTTTCTAATAAGTTATAAGACTTTACGTGTCATAGGCCTATCTGCCCATTTAAATTATAGTTTTTTTTTTCAATTTCATAATAATTTGTTTCAATTTAGTTCTTGTAGAGTTATTATAATGCCATAAATTTATTTAGTTATTAAATATATTGAAAATAAAGCTTGATAAAAAAAATATTTGTTTTCCATGGGACTGTCTTTGACTCATGATCCAAGTTGCGAGTTTAACATGTTTGATTCTGGAATTTATTTAAAAAAAATATTTCAACACCTAGTTGATTAAAAATTAAATTTTATGATTTATTTTAATTTTATTTTTATATGGCTATCACAATCTTATAATATTTTTTTAATTTTATATTTGAGTACTTGGATAATTAAAATTTAAACTCCATAATTTATTTTGATTTCATTTCTATATGGTTATCATAATTTTATAATCAAGATCATAGAATCGATATGTTAATTTATGTTGATCACATCACAACAAGTCACAATTTCCATACACTTTTAAAAAATATATCATTCAATTATTGTATCATTCAATTATTGTATCAATATTTAAAATAAATATGATTTAATATATATTATTTATTTAATTTATTATTATTATTTTATTATTATAAAATACATTAACAATATTTAAATAATCTCTTATATATTAAAAAAATAATTGACTCATATCACAACATAGGACAAGGGGATTTTCTTTTATTAAGGTAATAAATTGTTAGATATCCTGAAGTCCTATAACAGGGCCAACAATGGCGGAGGCTTTTGGATTTCTTCTTGCCCTACGAGTTCAAAAGCCATTGTTGCATTTGGTTAGATAAAGAAGATGAGCAGTTGTTAGAAGCCACGGAGGAACTTTCCCTTGACCTGGTGAAAAAGGATGAGGATTTGGGGGAGATGGATGATTCACTTGCAAGGTTTAACTTGTTGATAAAAGGTTATAAATGGCTGTTTGATAATGCAATTGAACCTGCATTTAGAGGAAAAAATGTTTCATCACCGTTTGATTAGCTTTAAAACTCAATTTGTTTATAAGGGACCCACCTAAATATTCAATGTAAATCATGGTTTTAGAAAAACTGAAAGAAACTATTTCTTATGTTGAACACCAACACAAAACACATAAGCTTGATGTTGGAAAATTTTTTATTCCAAATTACCACAGCAAAATCTTTGATCACACAACACCCACCTTCATTGCAAGAAAAGGTGTTGCTCCATCACCATCATAATCTAATGGTACCTTTTCTCATCTTAAAAGATTGAGAATAGATAAATGTCCAAGTGTGAAGAATCTGCTATCTCTCAACTTATTATCAAATCTCACGAACTCGGAAGTGATTGAAGTTGATCATTGTAACTAAATGGAGGAGATAATAGCAATAGAGGTTGAAGAAGAAGGCGTGATGGTTGAAGATAGTACCAACCACTACACTATCACCAATCTCTTAAATTCGAGATATGAGGTAAAGAATATAAGAGAGGTCGAGGAGATTTAAGGAGAGAAATAGGGGATGTGTTTTTAGGTTTAAGGAGAGAGAACTGGAGATGGTTTTTTTTTAATGCTAATTAAAATAAAAAAAATAGGTTGGAATGTTATGTTAATTCACTCTCATCGTTTTCTTTTTCTTTTCAAATCTTGGGTTGAGCTAGACCTCTTTTGACCCGGTCCAAGTCAAGCAGAGTTGGGCCCCTTAGGCAAACTTGGCTGGGCCAGCCTATTTAGTTGGTTAGGCCCAATCTGTTTTTTTTTTTTTTTAAATATATCTAATAAAATATGTAGATAAAAGTCAATCTTATTGAAAGGGAAAGACGCGTGATTTCATTTCACTCAGCAACCCTGTTGTTTTTCAATTGATTATGAATCAGAAACTTGCAACTAAATTTGAAACTTGTAAGTTGATAGCAATATGAAAAACACAATAACCAAATACACGAAACTTGTTTTCATCAATCTCAAACTCAACCACAATTTTAACCAAACATTTTAATTTCAGTTTTGAACAGCAATTAAAAATATTTTTCATGAAACTGTTTTTTTTTTAAATATCAACTACAAAAGCAATCACAATCCCAAACACACCCAAAGAAGGGTTGGGATTTGTAAGTGGTGGTTGTAATTACAATAATTAAATCCAATTTGAAAGTTGACCCGGTCGAGTATTGGGTTACATTGGTTGATGTGGGTCAACTCAAAAAATTATTTTAAAAAAATGTTGTTTACTATTTAAAATGAAAAGGTGGAGGAACAAATTTATATAGATGAATGATATGCATATTATAAATAATTAAATTTAAAATATTATTTTTTAAAAAAATTACCCCGCACTAAAAAGATATTATCTTTTCCTTAAAGCCACAAGGATTTTTTTTGGAAAAAAACATTTATTTTCCTTGTGAATAAGAATATATATACAAAAACTGTTTTTCAGTTTCACATTGGAAAAAAAAAATATTGCTATAACTACGACCAAGAAATATGTCAACTTAGCTATTCATTGATTTAATTTTTCAGTTTGTTAACAAGTTGTAATTTTGGCTCCACGTGAAAATGTTCATCGACATGCAATAAAAGTTTATGTAAGGAAAAAGTTTAGGTTTCCTCAGTTTATTAATAAAAAAGTTTAATTATTCTCTCATGTTTAAGAAAATACTACATCAACCTTAACTGAGATCCATTACAACCCTTGGTCGCTGTTCAAAAATATAATTAAATTAGGAACTTAAAAAAAAATAGATAAAGAATATAAAAAATGGCACATTACTTTTTTTTATATATAGTAGACAGGGATACTCAGCCCAAATCAAATGCTATAAAAATTATTCACTGTTGTTTTTTGTTTTTATTATTATTATTAATGTGAATGTTTAGGTCAGCATGTATGTAACTAAATTAATTTTATGAATTCTAAAATTAACAACAATAGAAATATTCAATGATTATCAAATTAATAATTACAGAGCTCGAACCTGATATTTTAGGGAGAACAAACCTTTTAATCTCAAACTCTTACAACTAATTTAGCTATTATATAGTTATTTTGATGTTCATACTTGTTATGACTTTGGGATGGATATGATTAATGAAATCTCCTGTCATAATATCAAACATGTATATTTTTCTGTATATTCCATGAATATTATAAAAAATATATTTACAAACAAAGTACTCATATTGAATTTTTATACAATTTATTGCCTCAATCTAATTTAAACCATTAGCATTGTATGCAAAGCGTAAATGTCAATGTAGAATTTTTTAAAAACTTTCGGTCCAATTCAATTTTTGTTTTTTAAGGAAAAAAAACAATAAATCAAAACCGAATTGAATAGGCTCAAATTAAAAAAAAAATGCTATAATTTTTTTAGTTCTTCCGGTTTAATTCACCTTTTTTTGCTTTGCTTCCATTTTGGTTAAATAAGAGAAGAGAAAACTTGATTATAATAAAAAAACAAACCTAAAAAACTGATACTATTTTTGGTTTGGTTAAAAAATAGAATTGAATTGAACCAAAATTGGTTGGTTTAAACTAGTTCTGATTTAGTATTTTTTTGGTTTGATTGTCTTTATTGAGAAAAACCGAACTGAAAATGCTCCCTGTAACCTAAGTTCTGAAACTGCAATAACCCGATAAAAATAAAATAAAAATAAATTATAAAATATAATTCTCAATTAATAGAAATAAAATTCAAGAAATATACAATTAGAAAAAAGACATAAAAAAACTATCATAGTCAAATTTGGTTAACCAACCAAAATTTAGTAACTCAAGTCATAAAATGATGATAATCTCATAAAAAATAAATGAAAATAAATCATGTAGTCTAACTCTCAATTAATTCAATGTTGAAGGATGAATTTGAAAAACATATTAATAAGAAAAGAGGAAGAATTAAATCAACTCGTCAAACTTGTAATCTATGTCATGATATTGAAATAATCTTATAAAAAATAAATTAAAAAAATAAAGTTTGATCCTTAATAAATCTAATAGCGAAGGATACAGTTAAAACTTAAAAAAAAAAAATTGTTTCATTGAACTGGATAATTGACCTCCGCTATGATGCGATTCAAATTATTTTTTGGCTTTGCTAATGCCTTTTCTAATAGAGAAAAAAACACACGCAAGAATTAATATAATGTGACTTGATTGTCTCAACGATTCCAATAAGACTCGAATAATTGATGAAGATATAGTTTGACTAAACGAATATTAAATAAGATTTTTTTAAATAAGTATTTAAATGACAATATATTTGATTGATTTAGGTCAATCTAGGTTAACCTATCATTTTATACACCAACTCATATGATCATGATAATCCCGTAAAAAATTAATTTTTAATTAAATCAATATCAAAGGATAGAAATTAGAAAAAAAGTCAATTAAAAGATCCAAGAAAATAATTCAAGTAAGCCTGGGCTAACCTAACAAACTCATGACCCTGATTTTAAGACTAAGATAACTCAATAGAAAACAAATTGAAATAAATTATGAAGTCTAATTCTCAATTAATATAGTGTTGAAAGATGAAATAAAAAAATTAAAAAAAATAACATAAAATATGACTTGGGTCAACTAGAATTGAGCCGCCAAACCCTCGACCCGAGTTATGAGAAAAAGATAACCGTATAGAAAAAAAAAAAGAAATATAATTATCTATTAACCCACTGTTAAAATGCATATAAAAAAATTAGTCAACAAATTAAAATAACAATCCAAATAAAAAATACAAGATAATTTTATAAAAAATAAATTAATAAAAATTATATAACATGATGTCTAATTAAAAAGTTAAAAAAATAGTGCTGGGATACAACTTAAGAAGTATAGTAAAATTTTATCCTTCGTTTTATTTTTTGTGTGTGAAAGTTGAAATGAGTTGTTGTTTTTGGATCTGGGTGGTTTTCCCCGGTAATTTTCGAAGATAACAGTAGAAAAGAGTTCAGTGGCAAGAATCAAGCGGAGCGTCCTTTAAACTATGAAAATGAAACAATGGATCGAGGCCAAAACAAAACGTTTCCATTCAAGATGGCATACTTGCAGCGGTTCCTTTGCTCGTCAAACAGAGAGTGAACACGCCACGACTTCTACCTTCACCGACCTCGCTCTTCTCCGGCCAACAATACCCTCTCTCGTTCCCTCTTCTTTCTCAAAATTCACCACTCACATATCCTATACATTCTGTTGCTCTCTAACCGAAGGGTCAGCTACATTTCTTCCTTCAAGGTCAACGGAGAAGCCCAATCCAGCGCCGGACATTCTGCCACAGCGGATTATGTCATTGTTGGGGGCGGAATTAGTGGCCTCTGTATCGCACAGGCTCTTGCAACCAACCATCGGGATGTTACTCCCAATGTGATTGTCACCGAATCCAGAGATTGCGTTGGTGGCCACATCACTACCCTTGAAAGAGATGTTATCTCTGGGAAGAGGCCCCCAACAGTTTCCACCCTTCCGATCAACTTGCAGTTAATATCTTTCTGTTATTCAATGCTTTCTATGATTTGGGATTTCTGGAGCTCATTTATAAGTGATTTGGTTGAATTTGTGAGCAGGTGGATAGTGGATTGAAGGAGGATGATCAAATGCGCCGCGTTTAGTATTGTGGGATGGGAAATTAAGACCAGTACCAGACAAGCCACTTGCCGTTTTTGATTTGACGAGTACTGATGGCGAACTCAGAGCTGACTTTGGTGCTCTTGGACTTCGGCCTCCTCTGCCAGTTTGTTCTCCTTTTAATGTTAAGTAATTGCTATAATATGCACTTGATAAGAATATCTCAAACGCTAGTGCTATGTTGCATATTATGTGTTCTTGTCAATGAATCTTCTCGTAATTTTAGATTTTGACAAAGGTGACAGGGACACGAGGAACCAGTTGAAGAGTTTGTGCGGCGTAACCATGGTGATGAGGTTTTCGAGCGACTGATATAGCCTTTTTTGTTCAGGTGATAGGTCGCAGCTTATGTTGTTAACCAATTTGTTATAGCTTCTAATGTAGTGAGCATTACTGTCCTGTATAATAATACCATGCTCAAAACCTGTACTTTGCTTCAATGTATAATGTAGTTGACGTTAAACATATGCAGCATTTTGTATGCCTGCTATTGCCAAGTTTTGCATTAGTTTTTTCTTTTATTTTGGTGTCATCATGTATTTCTTGTATCTGTATACTTCTATCACAAATGACTATGTAAATGAAACACTAACATTTTGTGTAGTTGGCTAAACTCGATTTTGTAAAATCTCTGATGGCTGTCTTTATTCTTATTAGGCCACGTAAGATAAGACAATCTATTTGCTCCTTTATGTAGATACTACGTGAAATACTTTGGGGTCATCCATCTAACACCAATGACTATATTTGCTGGTAATCTCCAGCCAGTATTTTGTCACATAATAGATGAATTAGATCCAATATGCTCGGAATTCCTCTAATCTGCATCTTTGCAAAGATCATCGATGCTACATTTTTGTTTTATCATAGATGGAGAGTGGTTTCTAGGTTTACCTAAAACCTTTGCAGTACACAGGTTTTTATGCGGGTGATCCTTCCAAACTCAGCATGAAACCGGCATTTGGAAAAGTTTGGAACCTGGAGCAAACTGGCGGTAGTAACATTAGTGGGACTTTCAAAACAATCCAGGAGAGAAGTAAAAACCCCAGGCCACCTCGAGACCCGTTATAATATATACTTGGACCGAAGCATTATTTTATTATCTTATATTTGTTAGTTTGTCCTCAGTTTCTTAAACTCCTAGTAACCTTGCAGGCGTCTTCCAACACCAAAGGGTCAAATTGTTGGATCCTTCAGAAAAGGACTTGCTATGTTACCTTATGCAATAGCAACAAGGTGCACCTCACTACTAAATCCTTTTTTTATGTGTGTTTGAATGATACTTACCGTTCTTCACAATGACCGAAGTTCCTTCACCATTATTGATTCACTTGATGCCCTTGTGCTGTTGTTTGGAAGTGTTTTTCTTTTTCCTTCTTTCAGTTATTTATCTTGTTTTTTTGAAGATTTTCTGGACCTAATTAGCCGTGTGTTGATTTTGGAAGGTTGGGTAGCGATGTTATCTTTGAAGCTTTCAAGTATCATTAAATTAGAGAATGGAGGTATAGTTTGACGTATGAACACTAGAAGGATTAGTTTCTCAATTGAGCAAAAGCGTGGTCTTCACTGTTACATCCCACATTGCAAGCACTCTCCTGCATCCCCTTTCTGTATGTTTCATTCTTAAAGACTTAAAACCTATTTCAAATTGGTCCCTTTTACTGCTTTTTATAACTGATTTTTCACAAGTGGATCATGGCCAGCTCTTTTCTTGTTTTTGGTGTTTGATTCCATTTACCTTGTATAATTAGTGAAAGTCACAACCTCTTCTTGAAGCGAACAAACTAGCTGGGTTGGATTATACAGATTATTAGCTCGTTTTAACTGTTTTGAACATGGGTTGCATCATCGATGAATCTGACTTTCTTTAAAAAATGTGTTCAAAATTTATTAATAGATGCTAATGACCTGTTGTACTTGTCACAATGTTATTCCTAGTATAGTATGGGTTTCTACTAGCATATCTCCCCTCAGGATTCATTTTTGGAATTTTGAATCATCCTATTTCAGCCCAAATGTTCTGTATTGTCAGAAGTTTATTGTTGTTAAGCAGCATATAATCTGCTCTATGATGCCTAGTTAAATTCTTAGTAAATTTCTTGGTAATTTCAAGAAAACAGTCTTGGTGGTACCTAACCAAAATCCCAATGAAAAGGCACACCAAAGTAATTGTTGTCTAGTTGGTTTTTTACTTACTAATTGAGGCTTTATTTGCTGTTACTTTACACACACACAAACACACTTTTTTTTTTGCAATCGAAATTTCCAAACTATGCAGTTAATCTTTTCCATATGCACTTTTGTAGACAGTCTACAGCTGCGGACGCGTTATCAAAATTCTATTACCCACCAGTTGCAGCAGTGTCCATTTCATACCCAAAAGAAGCAATAAGACCAGAATGCTTATAATAGATGGTGCACTCAAGGGGTTTGGTCCGCTACATCCACGAAGGCAAGGGGTGGAAACCTTAGGTAAATATGTTAGTGTTAATCGACTTGTTTGCCATTGCTGTATCTCAACCTTAAACTTTATCTTGCTCCTGGAGTTCAGCATACAAACTTGAAAATAAGAACAAACTACTACACCATAGTTTACCAAAAAGTCAATGCTATTTCTTTATTTATTTTTGTGGGTTCTGGAGGAACCAAATATAGCTCATCTCTTTTTCCTAATCGAGCACCTTCTGGAAGGATTTTGCTCTTGAACTACATTGGAGGAGCTACTAGCTCCGTAATTGTGTCTAAGGTAAGAAAGTTGAAAAAACATTAGATTTCCGTCGTCGGTGATCCTGGACACAAATCTAAGGGAAAACATGGTGGTGGGATTGGTGATAAATTATTTGTATGCCTACAGAAGTTTTAGCTTGGTTTTCCATAAGGATGTTTAGTTGAGGTCTGATTGATGCCTGCGCCCATGTCCATTTGCCAGTTCATTTTTTTAACAAAAGAAATGTGTTCAATTAAAGTAGATCAGAGATCATATTCACAGGATGGAGGACGAGTCTTCCTCCCAAGCAGGAACTAAAAGGCAAAGGACAAAAAATGAGACGTTGAAACAGGATGACTCCATTTTTTTTTAATAGTTAATATCAGAAAGAGAGCTCCCAACAGATCCCTGAAAGTGGAAAGCCACATAAATGCTTGTAGAACATTTCTATCCCATAACAGATGATTAGAGAGGATTGACTTTCAAAGTTTATGGAATTCCTGGGTTCCACAAGCATCAACGGTTGAGAAAATTGTGCCATACCTTAACAGCTTGCAATCCATTCTTTCTCAGAACCAGCCTAATGGCCAATGGGGTATTAAACATCGCATCCAACTTTCTCAGTTGGGTTTCAATTATAACGAAGCAACTTCAGTATGAACTTTGTATTATTTGGTTGATGGTCCCCCTGTTTTATTGTGGGTGTCATACTAGCTGATATTTGGTTTATGTGTAGGACAATTAAATATTAATGAGATGCTACATAATTTCTATTTTTTCCCTCTTTTTTGGACAGAGCGACAGATAATCACTTCCTCTGGTTAAATTTTCTTATCACTTAATTTTTCTTTGCAGACAGAGAGTGAACTTGTAGAAGCAGTTGATTGTGATTTGAGAAAGATGCTTATAAATCCTAATGCGACAGATCCACTTGTATTAGGGGTGAGAGTTTGGCCACAAGCAATTCCTCAGTTCTTGAGTGGTCACGCTGCAAGAGATGCTCTCAAGGAAAAAGGGTTGCAGGGGCTGTTTCTTGGGGGAAACTATGTATCTGATGTTACATTGGGCCGATTTGTAGAAGGGGCTTCTGAGGTAACTGATTACAAATAGTGCTAGATGCGGGATAATCATTGAGGATTTTAGTAAAGTGTTCAAGTATCCTGTAGGTATGAGCAGACGAGTGATTTCACTGCTGCTGTTAAATGAAGTTGAGTGGCTTGAGAGTTATTCTTTGTTTTAGTCCTTCTGTATGACTTTGTAATTACTCAATCCATATTAGGTTTATCATCATTAACATTAGCAATAAAATGTTCTTTTTGTTACGCAATGATCAGAAGTGGAGTTAGCACAAATGCTAAGGGTTTGGGAACCTAACTTTTTGTATCATCAGCTCAAACGGATAACAACAACAACAGTCAGGGGGGGTAAACTTTAAACAGGCACTTCACCTCCAAAAGCATGGAGCACCAGAAATTGGCAGTTTCTGACCCCGATTGATGTGGCTTCACCCAAACCTAAGTTGATCATCGGCTAAGCCCAATAGATTTTAAACTCTGACGAGCTAGATACGTTTAAACCTGTGTAAACCTATCTGTAGCTAATGATTCTGGAAATCGAAAGGGGAGGCGCTAACAGCTCAATGCCATTGACAACAGTCTCAGGTTCAGTAGTTAACCTGATATCAACTAAAGCACCAAGTATAGGAACTTGAACACGATCTGATTATTGATTCTGCAAGTGTCACGTGCAGTGAAAAATGAATCGCTGCGTGTAGTTTTTGGAATTGTCGAGCGCACACATTCGAGTATTTTTCAAAAAAGTAGGGCGCTCGACGTTGATGGGGACGGAACTTGGGCATGTGGCTGGAACACTACAGGAGCACAGTGTTCATCCTAAAACTGTATAGGGTATCGATTGTCTAGCCTTGGTAAGCTACCCGGCGGCTATGTTTCTCCAAATGTGTCGTCTTTCAAGACAAATCTGGTGAAAAAGTCATGCAATTGCATTTGATTGGAGAAAAAGATGTGTAAAGCAGAGCATAAAGAGGGGATCCTGCCCCACTCAGGGGCTAATCCTGGAGACATGCCTGAATGGAGAATTAAAGGCAATCAATCTTAGGTTTGACTGAACAAAATTAACATTCCAAAGGCGCAGACACCATGATGGGAATGCCTTGAAGCACACAGCTAGGAGAGGGGAGGATAATGATAGGGTTTGATGCAAGACATTCTTTAGACATCCAGTCTTCTGGAAAGTTTCGCAGGCAAGGCCTTCGAGTTCAAACACAAATAGTAGAATGTTAGAGACCAAAAAGTTGTTGGAGCAAGGAAAAGGTGTTATAGGGTCCAATCGAAGCAACATCACGGTAGGGGTGGTGGGGGACATTTGCTTTTTCTTTTTCCTCTCCGTTTGTTTTTGTTTTATACCCTAAGTTTGTTCTTTCTAGCATTTGTCGTTTCTTTAGGTCCAAGCGAAGATTTCTTGTTCCCCCTCCATGTTAAAGATCATGGAGAATGATTTTCAATCAGAAATAAGCATTTGACACATGGAATTACACGTGAGGGTGAGGGAGGGAGGGAGGGAGGAGGGAGTTGAATTAAAGGGGAAATGAAGAATGCAATCACTCCTTTTCCTTGTGTTCCCAAACTGAGTTGATTTCATGTCTCCGGTTCAGGATGGCTGGATTTCCTGTTCTCTTGTTTTATTAATCAACATGGAATCCGTGAAGCTGATAATAATTAACTAGTTGGCCACTCTTGTCTGCCTTCTCGCCATTGATAATTTAATGGGTCGCGACCTGGAAGATCATAGATGGTTGGATTAGGAAATACAGCTCTGGTTATGAATTATGATGCACACATCTCTTATTCATTGCACATATCTCATCTTTCCATGCACCACGATTTTTAAGTCTTTGCAGATCGTGCCACTGAAATATTAAAATAATACTAATAAAATTATGAAAGAATGCCCTCCAGGCCCAGGTAATTAATTAATTAATTCTATGTGAAGCACTAGAGTCTATCTATATATTATTTATATATGGCATTCAAGTGTTTAATGTCTTTCTTGATTGGTGAAGCCCCCCCTCCCCACCCCATGTTTTTTTATTTATTTTATGATTTATATATGATAATAAAATGTAATAACATCAAGTGTACTTTCCTGTCACTGTATAGAACAACATGTAGTCTCACCACGACCACTACCCTTTATCATGTAGCTGTGCCCGAGACCTTCATGCGCAGCTCGATAATCTAATCCATTGAACATTGGCACGAAATCGTGTCCACTTCAATGTTTTTCCCCCCCGGCGAAGGGCCTCGAACCAATGGCTCTGTATCCTGTCTGAATATCTGTAACTTGTCTGCATTCACCTCTTCAACAAGTCGACTCAGTCGTCAGCAACCCTGCATAATCATCTTTCCATTGTCGAAGGTTTTTTAACCTAGTCGTTGACAGGCATGGCGACACAGATTGACCTCAACTGTCTCTACCCTTGGACACGATCATTTTACAGTGACAAATAACTTTCATTAATTGAGTTATTACGATCAATATATTCAATAAAAAAAACTACATATACAATACGTTACTATTTTGGACAGATTTAGCTCAGTGGGACTATCTTTATTAAATTTTATTTTGTAATATTAGATTTATAACAAATAAGTTTTTATATTTCTTATCATATGATATAATAATAAAAGAATAATTTAACTTAGTTGAGTCCATAACATTAATAGCATGTTTAATGAGTTGACTAAATATTAATCAAATAGTCGGGTTATACATCTTTTTTACCCTTTTTTATAGATAGTTTTTTACGAAAAAAAATATTATTCAGTGTGATTTTTTTATTAAATCTTTTTCTTCAATATTGGGTTAATTGTAAACAAGTATTTGTATTTTTTTTATCTTATAATAAAAAAAAAATAACTTAATCAAGTAAAGTCCATAACTCAAAATTATGAGTTTAACGAGTTAATTAAATATTAATTAAAGAATTGGATTGTGATTTTTCAAATTAGAAATGTCATTCAATGATCACATAAAAGAATTTAACAATTTAAATACTAATTAATAACATTGAATTGTTTTTTAATCCAAACCACAACGAGTTAATGAGTTATCTGAGAATGTGAGCAAAGAGAGGAGCACCTACCACCATAGCTGTAAAGAAAAACAAGATGATAATTTGCGAATACTCTTCCTATATATTTGATTTTTAGCACATGAAGCACATTGAATTGAATTTAAGCTGAAGAAAAAATCACGACTCCTGGCGAGCAGGCTTTGACGCGACACGTGTACATGTCGGTTAACTTGAAACATATCAGGGCCGTGAGTTGCATGGGAAAATGCCTTTTTCCCTTTTAAATTAATAAATATTCATAAATATTGAATGCTCTCTAGACTATATATTAGAGCCTAAGGAGGCGGCTTCTTTGGCTTCACACCTCCAAAATGGGCAGAGGAGTTCCCTCTAGTTCTTCATCTTCTTTCGAAAGCAGCAACTACCCATCTGTATCAAGCAAATCTTCTTTCTCTCAGCGAAAGAAAGATCTGAGCACAGATCTCAGGCTTGGACTTAGCATCTCAGCCTCTCAACAGGACAACCCTTCTACACCAAGGTACATGCGCGTCTACTTAATGATTCAATAAACAAAATTATCCCAAGGTTTGAAGAGATTTACTGGCAGAAGGTCAATTAAAGTATTGTTTTTTGGTGATCTCATACGAATGAATTCAGTGATCAGCAGCAGCTTCTGGACTGGCCACCGATCAAGCCGTTTCTAAGGAAGGCATTAGCATCAGAAGAAAATGAGTGCAGCAGTGCCACCTTCTTCGTCAAGGTTTACATGGAAGGCATTCCAATCGGAAGGAAACTCAACCTGTTAGCCCATGATGGTTACCATGACTTGATACAGACTCTTGACCAGATGTTCAGCACCAGCATTCTCTGTTAAGTATCTTCTTAATTTATTGTTTTTGTTCCATTTTCACTAGCAGTTGCAGTTTCAATCCCCCCGTTTCTTTTTTTAGCTAAAGTATGTGAAGATAATTAAGCTGAGAATGATTAAGCAGGGCCTGAAATGGATATTGAACATTCTGGGCAGTGTCATGTGCTGACATATGAAGACAGAGAGGGGGATTGGTTGATTGTTGGGGATGTTCCTTGGGAGTAAGTTCCATCTTCTTCTTTTTTTTTTTTATTCTCTGTTACCATCAAGTAGTAACAAAACTAAACATGTTTAAGCATATATATATGAGCCTTGATATTGATTTGTTTTCGTTAATCCTTAGGATGTTCTTACCTTCTGTGCGGAGATTGAAGATCACTAGGGCAGACAGCCTATGATTTCGGTTCATGATGCTTGAGCGCTCGCCTTGACACAGCATATATAATATGGTGAATCGAAAATAAATAGGTAGTGGATAGCTAGGTAAACTCTATATGAAGTGTTGAGAATCACGTGTGCACATGTACATCCCTGGGATAAATGATAGAACAAAAGTTGTCTTTTCATTGTAAATTGACGATTTTCTCAGATTCATTTTTATTTTTTGATCGAATCTATTCCGAGTTTCCATCACCAGCAAGTTGTCAAGGCCCTCACTAGCTGCGGGAACAGTTTTAATAGATTTAAGATGATAAATCAGAAGCACCCATATGACTTTCGCATCCTGTTGGACTAAGAAAAAACAACACAACTTTAGCATCATGAAAAATGTCTTAATTTTATGGATGATGCAAAATTTCGAATAAATATGCATCAATTTACCACAATACAATGACGATGGTATTGTTTAGCACTAAGAAATTTATGGGGGAAATGGGAAATTTCACACCTAACTATGCACTCCACCAAACTATATTTATTTTGGTAAAGTGGATTTTTTTGTTAATCGATTAATTCCCAACAATTGTTTTTTTTTTTTTCCTTTCTTTTCTAGTTTGAAAACTGAACCGAATCGAAAATGGTCAATCTTATTGATTCATTCACTTATGATTGTTTTTTATTTTTTAAAGGGTTGTTTGAGATTGAGATTTAACATGCTATTGTTAAAATGTTTTTTATTTAATTTTTAATATTTTCTAATATTTTAATATGTTTATATAAAAAATATTATTTCAATATATTCACAAACATATTCACAAACAGAAAAACACTTTAAAAAATAACCATTATCACCTTATTAAATACTTATCATTTATGCTATCGGTGCTACACCGGCTAGGCGATTTGTTTAATCCTAGTGTCCCTTGTAGATCATGAACCATTTAGCTCAAGAAAATAAAATAGAATGCATAAATTTGTTAATTTATTTTGGTAAAGTGGATTTTTTGTTAATAGATTAATTCCCATCAATTGGCTCTTTTGTTTCTTAAACCGAATCGAACCAAAAATGCTCATCTCTACTGGTCTATTCACGTATGATTGTTTTTTTTTTTTCTTCAAAGGATTGTTTGAGATTGAGATTTAACATACAATTGTTAAAATGTTTTTTATTTAATTTTTAATGTTTTCTGACATTTTAATGTGTTTATATAAAAAATATTATATCAATATATTCACAAATAAAAAAATACTTTAAAAAATATTATCATATTATTAAATACTTATCATTTATGCTATCGGTGCTACACCGGCTAGGCAATTTGTTTTATCCTAGTGTCCCTTGTAGTGCATGAACCATTCAGCTCAAGAAAATAAAATAGAATGCATAAATTTGTTAATTTGGGTAACCAAATCTAAAACTTATTAAACGATGAACCACATTGACCGGCGAGGGTTGTTTCTACTTACCTTAGGCTGCAGGGATTTTAAAAGCATCCATGTTTATCCACTTGGGCTCAAAGCCCGGCCTCATTCAGGCTGTCTTCGATTTCTTCCATTCAAGTTATCTATAACCTTAAAAAAGAACCACCTAATCCAACATTCTACTACGTGGGCCAGGTCCAGGAAGCTAGGAGGCTTAGCCCAAATAAAAAATGGCGCTGACTTTGATTATTTTAAAGTATTATAATTATTGTGTTTTCAGTGTAAATACTCAGTAGTTCATAGTTAACTGATAAATATTTATTTATCACTTAAATAATATTTTCTCTCTTCTCTAAATTATCAAAGACATCCTTTTTTTATTGAGATATACTTATTGATCGCAACTTTTATAATTAAAGACCAATTAACTAAACTATTAAAATAACGAGATAAAGTTTTTATGGTGTATCTGGTGAGTTCATTTAATAACTAATCCTTTATTTATTTATTTATTATAAAATACATAATTTTTATTTTTCTTTGAAAGATAATGGCATACCTTTTGAATAATAATAATAATTTTAAGTTACTAACTAATAAGATAAGTTATTCAATTGCAATTAATAAAAATATTCAATAGTTTATTACATAGTTATAAATTGGTCTGCCTCATGACTTAGCCTAAATTACAAGTTAGGTAAATCAACTTTAATTGGCTAGAATTTTATTTAATCGCATATTTTAAAAAAAATGATATAATTTTATTGATTTTTTAAAATCAAATTGCATCTCAATGAATTTTAATTCTCAGATCGTAACCAATTCAACAACAACAAAAAAAAACTCGAGACCTAAATTTCACGTTAATGAGTTATGAATCAATGCATCGGGATAATTATAGTATTTTCAAGTCATTATAAAAAATAATTGAAAATCTAACCTTCTCCTAAGCAGCAGGACATGCGGAAAATTCAATTCCCGCACATTCATGCAGCATAAAAGATAATGGGAGCTGATGAAGCGTTTTCTGTCGCTTCCTTTTAAGCCACTCCTTCTTGATAATTTGTTAATTCACGCTCAAAGCAGCTCTGTAAACTAATGATATTATTCATAAATTCTTCAGAGATCAAATGGATCTCTTAATAAGTATCATTTGCATAAATTTAACCACAACAGGAATATTACACAACCCCAGATGAAAGTACAGCAGAAAACATAACTAGATGTTTAGTTAAAGGATTTCTGGTTTTCACAATCTAGGTTAGACCCGGTACTGACATTGAATAAGGCAGCATATCGCTGAAAATATCCAATCCGATCATTTACTCGTCCATCGTTAGGTATTCCACATTCAAGTCCACCATTAATAATGTTCGTCACCAACCCGTAGCCGGCCGTCCGGTTAGCCTTGACATCAGCCGCTGTTGGCTTATATTTTCCAACCATGACGTTGTGGCAAGATGGTTTTGGTTTCTGCTCAGTCATCCAAAACCAAAGAGCTGTCTTGAAGGCAATCAAGGAACTGTTAGACACTATATCTGGGTTGTTAAGTCCATCAAATCCCAAGGCCTTGCCTGCCGGTCCGTAATTGTAATTCCTGTCATCACAATATTATCGAAACAAGTTTAGTTACCCTTGTTAATATAGGAATCAGCATGAACTCGGAATTTAATGTTTGTGCTAAATGAGCAAATAAATATTACCATGATAGTTGAATAGGTCCTCTTCCCTTGTAGGATTTGCCCGGAGAGCATGGCCATTGAGTGTTGCTTGAATCACAGTAGTTACTCTGTGGACTCACTTCTTCCTTGAAGCATAACCCCCATGCAAATGGTCCATCGGGGGCGGTAGCCCACCCACCCGTGGTCTCATGTGATATTTGAGCAAGAAAAGCTGCAACTTCTCGCTTCCTCGTAATGGAACTACCTGTCCTGCCAAACTGAGGAAAACATCTAGATGCCTGAATGAAGGAGCTGTACGTGTAGAAATCCTTAGCAGGGCATGCGCTGTTGTCCTTGTGTAGAAATATGGAATCATAGAGGCCTCTACTGACCAGAGACGAGATGTCACTGAATCTCCTAGCTTCAGCTTTAAATAATCCAAACGAGAGGAAGATAGTGTAAAAAATGAAAGACAAGAAAGTATAAGCAGAGGATGCCATTTTGTTTTTTGCTAAGATGGATTGTATCTGATGGCTGATGCTTACAGAGGCGAACGAGACCTTCTTATATAGATCTTAAGCATATATAGCTGTGTTAAGGTATTTTACTTCATAAATTTTGATCATGGGGAAGTCAAAGATGGAGATTTTGACTTGCTAATGCATGGATTATTGACTGGTTCAATTGGTTTCCGCAGTTGACTAGCTAGGTGTCCCATTATCTCCCATTAACGACCTCTTCTTTATAGCCTGTAGCCTTCACCATGGTGGAGATGTCGACACCAAGCACAATCGTCCAAGAAGTTTTTGCTGAATATATTATATTTATTTTTATTGGCCATTGAAACCCTTAGTCATTTCTGTATGCCATCCAATTACAGCGAATGAATCGTTTATTCTTTAATAACACACGTTGATCTATGACCAAACAATTTCTTCCCACAGGCCGCGGCCTGCAGCTTAGCACTCTTCGCAGGTCAAACAAAGAGCATGTGAGATATTGCAAATGACTTGAGAGAATCACGGGGAAAGATCTTATTTTTAAGTCAAAATATTTGAATAGCATATAAATATATATTTTTTTTCAAAACGTATTCCATTAAAAGAAAAGTTATTTAAAGAGCTAATTGTCTTAGAGAGAATAAAGTGTTTTGCTTTTTTTCTTTTTTTTCTGGAGAGGTTTAAAGTTATTTTACTACACTTAATTAATTTATATTTTTACAGGCTCCATTTTATTGGTTTTGATTTTTTTAGGATATATACAAATAGCTTTTATGGGAGAGAAGATGCATTTTGACTATCATTTTACCATACCCAATGGAGAGCTATATGCTAATAATTAAGGAGAGAAAAAAAACTAAATATTGCCTTGGCTTCTCCTTTTCCACCTGTGTTGGAGATGCCTCATGGGCGGCCATTGGCAACAGGATCTCCATGTATGTAATATGATATGGGTGGTATAGTGAAGGCATATTTAAATTCATGAAATGACATTTCACCTATATGAATTACAAAACCTAAACGTGCGGAGAAATCAATGTATACTTAATCTTGATTATCTATGAATTAAATTAGGGAATTGCCAGAAATGTCCTTGAAAAAGTCAAACAATACTTTTTTCAAGGATAAAATAGTCTTTTTGCTAGGTTCATTTATTATTTTAAAATTGTTTGTGGGCATCTTAGCCTTTCCTAGATTTTTTTGTATAGAGAAATTACTTTGTTAATTAACTTTTTTTTAAAAAAAAAACTATGGTTTATGTTTTTTTTTCTTCATAATTTTCTTTCAACATGAACAATATAACTGCTATATTGTTCTTGAAAAAACAGTCTTGGGCTTTTCTTTAAGGGCTTGTTGGTATGTTCATTATATTTTTCTTGTAATTACCAGATGATTTTAGGAGTGATTTGGTAATTTGATTAATAAATAAATAATATAAACAAAAAATTTGTTAGGGCATTCAGGGAGTAAGCCACTCCATCATCTTTGGAAAACGGATGTGGTGGTTCATGACGGGTAAAAATCAGTTTTCTTGGTGTTTTTCGATTCGCAATGGGAAGGGATGCCTCTACAACTGGTGCACGTGATGTAATCTGAGATGGTTTGATGATGATTCACGGGTTTCTTCTTGTTTTCTCTTTCTTTCATGTTTACCCTTGCTACTTTTCATAGCAATCCATTGATTTTTTTCCCCTATACAATTTGGTCTCTTTTCTTTTAATTATTATTTTGCTATTTGAATTAGTTTAGTATTTTTTTTTTAATTTTACCCTCCATTAATTTTTTACATTTCAAATATCTTTGGGTTGCTTGATGGGTTCTCAAAGGAGTGTCCTCCTAAAAGCTTTGAGATTTGCGAGGGCAAATTACAGCCCTGTTCTTCACTATAATTATTGATATTTTCATATATGATTTAATCTAATTTTGAGAGTGTTTCATCTTTGGCTTCAATCCAATGAGAGAAGAAAAGACTTTTTTCCCATGGTCATGTTGGTTTTCTAACAACATAAACAGAATCAAACAAGATAAAAAAATTAAAGTAAGATAATAATAAGAAGGAATGGGTGGTTGCTTGCCACTGGTCGCATATCTAAGCAACCAGCGGCAGTCGAACATGAAGTCTTAAAGAATCTGCTCTCGGAGAGGGAGAGAGAGTTCCATATCAAACCCCCCACAACAAATATTTTATCTCATACACGTTTCAAATCCGTTCTAGTAAACGAGGGCTTAAATTTAATATGTTGATAATATTTTTTTTTAAATAAAAATATATTATTTTAATTTATTATGAAACAAAAAAATACTTAATATTATCGATTCAAGGAATCTACGGAAAAAACAAATATATGTATTCACGAGTGTTCAACAAATATAAATACAAGATATGAGATTATGGATTTGACTAGGAAATATCCAAAGAGAATTTAAATCGATACACGTCTCGTACTCATTGATCTCTAAACTCTAACCTAATCGACTCGTACCAAATATGTTAATCGCAAAGTTAGTATTTAATGAAGAAAAGTTAAGAAAAGAATGTAATTGATCGATGTGGGACAAGGAGTCAAGGAGAGTGCAGATTGGATTGCAGAGAAAACATTTAAAGGAGAAAAATTGACAAACAACTTTGTTTGTCCGATGTGGGACATTGTCCCGCATCGGCTGGACAAATTCAAATTGAATTTGTCCAGCAAATTCTATATATATATATATATATATATATATATATATATTAAAAAAAATTATAAAAAATATATATTATAAATAATTGTTTTGTAATGTATTTTAAATTATTTTGAATTATATATGAACCTTAACTAATGAAGTTTTATTATGGTATTTAATAATGCATAATAAAAAATTATAATATTTTATATTAATAATGTAGAAGATGTTTCATAATATTTTGGAATTTTACAATGTTTCTAATTTTGAGATTATGTTTGTATTGTATAATTTAAATTAAATTATACTTGCATATATATAATTAAATAAATACGAAAAAATGCCGGCCTTTTAAGAAAAGAGTAAATTTTAATATTCTGTAAAATGAACAGGTCATGCATCGGCCGTAATGTTCCCCCGTTTCTGATTTGAGCTCTTTTTGCATCTAATATTCTGGTTCTAAGAAAAAGAAAAAGAAAAAGAAAAGGTCTCAGCATTTGAATACCTGCCCTTGTTTCAGTTTTTTGGTTCAGTATAAATACTCTGAACTTTTAATGCTTGACATTTTTTATCGATTTCCATGGCTGTGGATTCATTAATGCCTTAGGAGGGCATTTTCTTGCAGAATCCAGCCATTCGCGAAAAAGAGAAGCGTCTCGGTTTCTTCATATTAATTTCTGGACTCTGCTGTGTTCGATAGAAGGCTTTTACCCAGACAATCATGGGGCAACCAACCCAGATTTCATAATGGGCTTAGACTTAGCATGAAAATGAAAGGGATAGGAGGAGATGTCCAAGGTTTATTTATTCATTTATTTTGATATGATATCTCTATAAAATTTTGTGTGAAAGATGCATCGGTACCAATATATTAGTTTCAGCCCAGCACGTCAACTTGAATTCTCGCAAAAGAGCTTATTATCTCACGATTCACAACCGCCCCGCCCCTACGATAACAAAAGGACCTGAAAGTCTGTAAGAAGAGGCCATAAAAAAAAAAGGGTTATGACGAGCACAGCAAGGTCTAGCATGTCATTGGTGGAGAGATAGAGGGAGGAGAAAGAGGTCGTCTCATGGTGGTCCTCTTTGGAAATAACTGGTATAAACAAAAAGACAAAAGTGAGGGGCCTCTGTTGAAAAAACGGGAAATTAGAAAGGCCCTTCGCTCGTTATTTATGATCTATATCCCCGTCAGGGGACTCCCACTTGCTACGCTCTCCTCTCCTTGATTGGATACAATAGAATATAAATAGTAACGTGAGAGTTACAATGCCTTGCATGGGGTCCTTCCGTCCCAATCCAAGACCATTCTTCAACATATTTTCTACGCCAAAACAACTAGCCTTTCTGTGTTGATTGAGGTAAACAGTTTTCATTTTCCATGCACGACCAAACTCTATGCTTTCGCGCCAGTTGCATTGCAAATTGAATCCCCACAGAGCTATGTCACTCGCTCACCGAAATTACTGGAAAGAAATAAAGTAACTAGCTAGTGCTTCCAGAAACCTTGACCTTCTGAACAGATGATACCAAACCCACAAGGCCAGAAAAGAAAAAATCAATGCCGACTTGCTATACGTTTTCGGTAATAGCGTGACGCCTTTACATTCATGCATTAATTAAGGTTACAAGAGCCTAACACTCCCATTAATTACCAGCTTCATGGCGGCCCTTAGGCTCAACAGACGGGCATGTAGCCCATCAAGATTCAAGGTGGGGGTAAAGAGGACATGTGGTTGCTCACAGTGTTACTTTTGTTGCTTACAACTTGATCAATATTCGATAAAAACAATGAAATCTTGAGATGGATTCGAGACTGACAGGGGCATAGAATTGAACGTATTTCTTTCCATTTTTCACCCAGACTAGATATTCTGGTCCGTTCTAATTGGCGATTTTTTTGTGTAGTCTAGCTAAATCAAAACTCTAAGCCCTTTTCTTTTTCTTTTTTTAAATAAAATGAATTTGTTGAAATATCATGCATAAAATTTGAAGTTATGGTCAGGGGCAGGTGAGGTCAAACTCACCCCAATATCCCTTTCCACACGCATGCAAAGGACAAAATAGTTCCTTTGAAATTCAATCAAATAGCCAAGACATTTAAGAGACCCGTCTATAAAGTCTACAACCTTGAAAATGAGATTACCACTCCCTATTCTCCCCTCGGAAAAACTAAAACTAAAACTAAAAATAAAAATAAAAAACTGAAGGAAACAGGGAGAGAAAAAGGAAAAGCATCTCTTTGTCAGTTTCCATCACACAAGGATGAGTTCCACACGGAATCGGATATCTCAACCCTTCTCGTGGTATTTCCTTTTGTCTCCCCCTTTATCTGACTTATCGACGAGCTTTTCACATTAAATAATTAATGGCATGCTGCATGTAAGTCCTTTTTTCTTGTCTTAAACTCTATTTAAAAACGTTTGAACTCATAAGACGCTACAATTTCTCTTACATTTTCCTGAGATCAACGCAACTTTTTTTCTGTATCTTTGACTTCTAGGCATTGTTTTAAATGAATTATATATGAGTGAGTCCAGATGTATTCTTGCAGTATTGTGAATACATCTTCAAGATAGTTTAGAATAAGATTAATTAAATTTTAATAATCCTATAAACTTTTTCGAAGATATTAAAATGATAAGAAAAAAGGTTAACCATGCTAACATTTTCCCAAAAAATTCACTTAACTCGGCCTAATCATCAATTTAAGTATGCATGCAGGGAAACCTCCAGCAAAACGTGGGAGAAGCTCTCTAGATTCTTACTCCTTTGTTTTTTTTAACCCAGGTCAACTTATCTACATCTCAATTAATTTTACATATCCTGAAATAAAAAATCATTTAAAATTTCAAGTGATTCTGCGGCTACCCATAACGCCCAGTATTCTATGTTCTTACATCACTACAACACTTGAGCTCGTTTTCACCATTGAATTGCTCAAACTCGGAATATGATATTCCGATGGATTGCTTAAGTGGTAAATCAATATTATATATAATTACATTGAAATAATTTGGGGAAACATACGTCACGTTCGCTCTCCAGTTCCCTCGACCTCGCCCCTACCTACCCCAGGAAGGAAACCAAAAGGCACCAGGCGTTAGTTCACTGGGTCAACTTCTGTGTGATGGAACTTTTAAGTCACTCAATGTATTTCCCCCCCTCCAAATTAAAATCTTGGATCACCTTAAACTTCCAACCATAGTTTTAAAATTCTATTCCGGAGTTCAATTCATACAATGCCCGAGTTATGATTCCAGAGAATTCACTCGGGTCGTTATAGTTTTATTTTTTAAAAATTAAAATAATATTATCTTCACAAAAAAAATAAACGAATTAATAGTCAAGTTTCAATCGAATTCTTCGAGCTTTATTTTTTAAAACCCGGTTGAATAGATCAGCAATAAACTAAACTGTCTTACAGATTACTGCCTTATTTGACATGGAATCGACAACTTGTTTAGATATCAACTCACTTCAATTATGATAATCAATAAAGTATATTTAAGGGGAGTGCATGCACGTTTATTTAAAGATAACAATCCCAACGGATCGGATTACTCTGTGAATACACACAGGCAGAAGGACACAACTTTCTGGGAGCAAATAGTAACAGGCAGGCATGGTCAGAGCGTGATCGTACACCTACCATGATAATAAAATTAAGAAAGCTGCAATCAAACTAATACTGCAGCACAATAGTAAAATCTCCTTAGGAACCAAGTCCAATGCCATTTACACATGCAAACATTTACTGATCGATAGTTTTGTAGGGCGAAACGTATTATATATGAAAGGTAAGGTAGGGTTTGGTTATGTCTGTGGTACTATATGTACACAGTACTGGACTGTAGCTTGTAATGAGCTGTCCTTTTTTTTCCTTTTTCTTTTCAAGTCGTACGTAAGTGACTTGTAAATCAATTTAAGGATTAACTATATCAATACAACGTTGGTGATATACGGGAAAGTTGAGTCTTGCTTCTTTGAATATTGGAGGCTGAGCATGCGGGAAGTGGCTGATGCCCTGATGGCTAGCTAGGTCATTGTTTATAGATCGGTAGCCATTTTTTTCCTGAACCGATTGTTTGTTTTTATAGCTGCTGCTCTTTAGCTCCCAGCCAACTTTAAGAGTCGCCGCATTCTTTTGCTTGCCTCGCCATAACTCCATCACTTTGTGAGTTTGTGTGTCGTTATGTGCTGACTCAAAAGCAACCACGTTGCATGTGACTTGCCCACGAACCTCGGTTAGTTCCTATCCCATTCACATCCCTTCCATCTTTTAGAATCCTCTCCCAGCCAGGATTACCTTCTCTATTCTCAGACCATACATAACCACACTGTTATCTGAATATACCCGTTCAACTCACGAGGACCGGGGAGCATCTATCGAGGCCCGGCCAATCTCCGAGTTTCTTCAGATTTGATGATCGCTTACCTTCTGAATATTTTTTTTTTAATTTCTTTTCCTCTTATCTTTTCTCCTTAAAAGATGACGAATCTTAATCCACACTGCCCATGTTCATCACGGAATCAATAGATTATTCTAATATCTCCTACTACAGGTTGTTGAGTTATTAGACTTTGCGTAGCAATGTAACTTAATTTCAACCTAATTTAGGCTATGCTGATAGGATCAAACTTCTTAATTTTAAACTATTGACAAAAACTTCCTACAAAAATCGGAGTGGACAATCACAAAAAGGAATTAAGTCAGTGGCTTATCATGTGATGACAATTTATGGTGGTAGGCCTCCTTTTCAAAATTGTAGATAAAGAAAGAGGAACAGGACGGAGATGTATGTATCTAACTTGATAAATTAAATAAGCACCGTTGACTTGTTGATGTCTTCACGTGGAAAATAAAGATCTGGCCTTGTTTTCTTGTGCAGAGCTAGAGACAACTGATAATTCTCAATGCCATATATTTTATTAGCTAACGAGAAGGACTCTCCAGCTGTGGGTTTCCTGTATCAAATAGAGCATCTTCCACGATTGACCAGAATTTTCCACATCTTGACCAATTAAACTGAGATTTCTTAGAATAAACTACATGTTGATGCTTAGCATGACATGTACTGTTGACCATCACAGCTTTTAAATTTGATGCCATACCTAAATTATATACTCGATCTGTTTTTTTTTTTCTTTCTTTGTTTTTTTTTTTTTGGGGGGGGGGGGGGCTATCCCTAAATAATTAAGGCGGGTTTCAAGTTCAGATCGATATAGAATTTTTATCTGAAATCAATTCTGGGAGTTGGGATTTTGCAGCACTAATGGTGTTTTTGGAGTTTATAATTTCTTTTTTCTTACCTAAATTCTTCGTGTCTGTGCGTGTACAGAGAGAAGGAGTGTGCTCATTATAGTCATGATATGTTCAGATTTACGAAATAAGAAGTTAGAGTCTATAATACATTACTTATAAGTTGTGCTAGTTCTTAATATTATTTTCATTATTCCACAATCATTCCAGAAAATGTCTCACAGAGTGATTTCAGGTAACACTATGTTTTTTATTGGAATCGTGCTTCGTTCAAATATTTCACTAATTTATTATATTATAAGATAAAGTTTTTATTCCTTAATTTTAGTAATTAATGTATTTATAAATAAACTTGCGAGGATAGTTAGTCGTCAGATTTACAAGCACGTCAATTTCTAAAATATACATATATTCATTATGCATCGATTTATCTCGGTCCCTGAATCAAAGATTAGATTAATGTCAGCATAATAATTATTAAAGGACTGATTTCTTAACAATAAACATGCGCATTTAATTAGGGCGTTAAGTTTGAAAACAATCTATATTAACAAGCTTATACTATATAATTTTTAGTTAAATTCGTTTAGAGAATAATATAAATTATATATTGGATTATTATTTTATATCTTTTTTTTAGTTGAGATGAATATTTCATATAATATTAAAGTCGTGATAATCATAGATTTAAATTTCACTATGTTCATTCTAGTCAATAAAATTAAACACAAGACAAATATAGATATGTACAAGCTCATGTGATTTTTTTATAGATAAATAATAATATAAATTATATAAAAAAAATATAAAATTTCATCTTGATATAAATGAATACGGTGAGACTAGGAAATACTAGCTCTAGTATTCTTGATACTAGACTAGATGATAAATGCCTCAATAAATCAAGAGTAAAATAAGGTAAGTCAGAAAATAGACTCTTCATCCATACACATGGTATGGCTAGGGTTAGAAGAAAAATAGTGTCGTAGCCATGCTGTAACTCATTTTAAAGAAGTCGGAAAGATCATGAAATTGCAAACCCTCCCTTTCAAAATTTTCCATGGACAAGTGATTTTCAATGCTGAAATTTCCCTGCTGTTTCAGTTCTTCCAGTGTTTTCATGGGCAGCAGAGATGCTTGGACATTTCAAGCAACCTGCAAAAAATGGCATTGACAAAACAAGTTCGGATGATGAATTAATTAAAGATTTCCAGCCAGCCAACATTTTTTTATCACAGCTGTTGAAGCCATGGGGATCTCTTTCTGTCAATACACGCAGACACACGTATATAATACTGAGATCTTGTCATTGTAATATGAGATGAAATAAAATAAAATCATTAATTGTTTAAATTAGATAATAAATACAAGGGACCGTGTATTATTGCACGTCTCTTAGTGTACAGTAGTACTGTCAGCAATATTAACTCATAGAAGTCAACACCTAATTCTTATTTCTAAAACACGGGGCTATGATCATACAACATTAGTAAAAGTTACAGTCTCCAACTTTGATCCTTGCTTGGTTACTTCAATTAAGAATTTATTGGTTTTGTAATTACAATTACTTAAGCATTCTAACCACCCATCTTAACCGGCAAACTCAAAAAAACTTATGATAAGATAAAAGAGACAGAATTATTTACCAAAAAAAACTCAAAATACTCCCCAAAAAATCCCACATAAATGTTTTTTCAGAAGAAAAGCTTCGGATTTTAAAAGGGCATTTTAAAGAAAAGTAGGAGAGAAACCAGTGCAATTATTACATAAAGATTAAAAAAATAGACTTCAATAAAAAAATCTAAAATTAAATAGAAAAACATTTGAAATGAAAAACAATTAAAGAAGCATTTGAAGGATTAATAAATTTGAGGGTATTCTAAATCTCAAATGATTATAAATAGTCAATCCTCTGAATATGTAAAATTAACTGGTAATTTAATCTCCATTTACCTATTAGATTTCATTTGTGGTTGTTTTTATCAAACAATAAATTTGACAAGTCAAGACTTCTTCAATAATTTAGTCTTGTTTATCTAGTCTACAATACATCCACGGTCAAATTTAAATAAAAGGTTTAGTCTATACCATTATTATTGTTGTTGTTGTTGTTCTTCTTCTTCTTCTTATTATATCTCATCAAAAATTGTTTATTTAATTATCTCTATTCTATGTATGGAAAAAGAAAAGGAACTAGATTACCTTTCAACAATATTCAATTGTGTAGCAAAAAAAATTAAAAATGAACCATATATTTAAGGGGTGGTGTTATATATATATATCATATCTAGTGGACACGTGGTTTATATGTACCAACCATTTACTCATGCTTCGCTGTGGCCGGAATCACATTTTTAAGTGTTAGATTTTTTTTATTTGACTATAAATTTATGCAAAAGTCCTGTGGAGCGCAAGTTTCTTATAAAAATATGCATTTTAAATCGATATAAATTTAATCTATTTAATAGGTTTCAACGAAATTACCATCATAAAATTATCATCTTCATTAAAAAAACAAGAAGATTTGGATACATGAATTATTTAATTCACTGTTTTAAGATTAATTCATTTTATAATATAATTTAAATCAAATAGAATATAAATTAATGGAAACACTTACGATAACTAAACAAAAAAAATAAATCGTTTATTTTCTACTTGTAAAAAGAAGAAAAACAACATTAAAAATACATTGCTACATCATCATTATTATGATTATAACAACTAAAATTATTATCATCATTATTGCTCAAATTATTAGAATCATTCAATTATCCCGAAGAATATAAAAGCAAGCAAGAAAACAAAACAAAAATTACTAAAATTATCATTATCATTATCATTATTATTATTATTATTATTATTATTATGTAAATAATAAAACCATAAAATTATCTTGAAAAATATAAAAATTTTAACAAAAAAGAAAACAATGACAACAAAAAAGACTTAAATAAATATTACGATCATTTTACGAAGAAAACGTCCATAATACTTGAGAATTAAATTTTGTAATCCTAGAGATAAATTAGTAATTTCATTCTTGAAAAACAGTGAAATATCTGCCATCTAAGAGTATTAATTATAAGAAGAGGTTCTAAGAAATTGACAGGTCACCATCTAGTCGGAAAGCAAGGTTCGTTGGCTGACTTCTTTAGTCGTTGCGCACTTGCAAGGCAATTCCATCAGTATGTACTCTCTGTGTAAGGGATCTCGTCCCGGACAACACGTTCGATATTAATGAGAATAGTTGCATGATGGATTGAATAAACGTTCGGAGTTAAAGACACAACTCAACCTCTCCCCACTAAAAATCTTCATGGAATTCTGTACCGAACTATGTCCTGTGTCTTAATTAATGACGATTTTATTAATTGCCTGTGTTTATTTGACAGCAAAAGATTCTAATTAGATCACTGCAAGAGAAATTTGAATATGTTCGAGCATCTATATCAAAACAAAACAGTAACTTATTATTTCGAGAATATCCACAACTCAATATAACCTCCATTTAACTGAGATATCAGAGTACTAAAGCTGTTATATTCAAGTCTCAAAACAGTATTTAGATATATTATTAAATATTTTTTACTGAAAATAATATTATTTTCTTATAAAAAAACCAAATTATGAAATTCTACAAGAAAACTAGCAGCCATAGGGCAAACAGTTTTTCTATACGTTGGAGAAAGGTATTTCTCAAGGGGTGTAGCGTGAAGAGTTTGAGATATATATAATAGATTTTAAATTTGAGTTAGAATATATATTTATTGTAAGAGTTTGAAATAATCAGGGTTTTATTTATTTATTTAAACCTATAAAATATATTTTTTTTAAAATATAGTTTTCTTGAATTAAAAAAAATAAAATCTTTCTGCAATAGCTTTGGTTGACATGGACAGATCCAAAATAATGACGCGAGGACTTGGCCTTAAAATTTTTTTAAGGGCTTTAGAAGTCAGGGGGTTTATTTTCTCTTCACAAACACTCTCTCTGCAGGACCATCACCCTTTTATTTTAACCACCGTTAGATAGAGCCGTGCCGTCAACTGCGTTGACCTATGGAGACGCGGTCCCCACCTACGTGGGAGACCTTCCCATGCTCCATCTCATTCTCCGTCAATTGAAATCCCATTCCGTTATCATTAACTGCGATTCTAGGAGTTAACAGCTATATAATCAGTATTAAGAACTCGTTCATTTTTCTTTTTCTTATTATCTATACTCGATTATTTTATTAAAATGTGCCAATTAAAAAAACAACTTATGAAAACAACACTATTTTTATGGGTATGTTTGAGATTCAATGGCAAATCCGATAAATGTTATATTATATATATAATTGATTAAATATTTAATATTTATTTTTTAAAATCGAAATTATGAAAAAATACTAAAAAGACATTTTAATCATTTTTCAATTAAATATTTGTTTAGCATATGAATACTTAATCGAGGCACAATTAATAATATTTCCCAAATCCAGTAACCCTGCTCCAACACACTTCCACGTAGTTTGTGTGTCATGTTACAAGCTGCACGGGGGCAGCATGCTCCCCCTATCAAATGGTGCCACGTGATCATGACACAAGAGAGACGTCACTAATCTCGCGAAAATAACGGCTGGGTCTTCTCTCAGGGACTTGTAAATATATTCTGGAGTCTGGACCCGTCCCAACTCTGTAGTCTACTGGTCTTTTATTTATTTATTTATTTTCTAATAAGACAATACAAATACCTCTCGTTGAAAAGCCTACTCAACTACTACGCTCACAATATCTCTTTTGTTTCTCTCTCTTTCTCTGTAGTTTTTCTTATGGATAAACAAGGCCGTGAATTGGTGTTCTTCCACTCCGGCGACTTTCTCTGGCAAAACCGAGGTGTTTCCGATCACTTGAACGACAGTTCGAGTGATCATACTAAGCCCATGATCAAAGAAGTTGACTTCTTTTCAACTGATAGGACTACTAAATTGCCAGGTACTGGTCAAGAGAAGAAGATCAGTACCATTGGATCATCAAGTCTAGTTGATTCTAGCATAAACGTAAGGTTTTCTTTAGTATGTTTATCTAACTCTTAACTTTTTTCTTTCCTCGTTTTTTTTCAAACACTTTTAATATATGTCACTTGCCAAAGGTTAGGTTTTAACGGCCATGTCCATGGCCATGACCGTTGTAGGTAATTCATATTTGCTATTACTTGTTATTGACTTAATTTAATGTGTTACAGACTGGATTGAATCTGGTAACTTCAAGTTCCGGGATTTCAAAAACAACAAATATTGTCAAGAACACCAATAATAATGAAGTGAGTTTTCACTTTAATACCTAAAAGAGTTTTCTGTGTTTCCGATGCCATTAATTCAAAAGAGTTTTGGATTTGACTTTGCAGCTGAGTGTGCTACAAGGAGAGTTAGAGAGACTGCATGATGAGAACAAGAAGCTGAGAAGCTTGCTGGATCAGATTACCAGAAGTTACAAGGACCTGCAAGCCCAGTTGCTCATGGCAAAGCAAAAACAGGCACAAGGAAATCCGGTAGAGCAGGTGACTGATTAATTTGCTTAAATCAGTTATGTCTCCACTAGTAGATATACTAATATAGTAGTTGGGAGAGAGATGGATTTTGAATATCCATACCGAAGTATACATATACTAACTCCTTGAATGGTGAGATACTTGATTAATCAATCAAGGGCCAGTTTTATCTATAAAAAAAATGAGTAACGTGCTTCCCTTAAATTGGAAAGTGAGATAACTTGATCCAGTATCACCTTTTCAATATCTTAATACACATGTTTTTAACCCATTTCAGTTCCAAAACACCTAGCTAGCTAGATAACGAGAAAGTTCCAAGTTTCTTTATACATCTTAAATAGGTAATTTCTAATATTTGCCAATCATCGAGCTTGGTTCTATATGATCATGTGTTTGCAGGAGCGATACACCTTAATATTTGTCCCATTTTGTTTTTTTTTTTTGTTTTCATATTGGGATCACCAGCCTCAGCCTGCAATCTTCCTCGCGGTGATTGCAATATAGGTTTTATAAGATGTTCCCTTGCGGATCCTGTAGGGAGAATACTTCTACTCTTTCTTTTTTTTCACGTTGGCAACTCCCCCCCACGCTGGTTAAGAAGCATGCCATTCAATGAATGTGTCCAAAACTTGAATATCTCATTTAGATGCCTGATTTATCTTCAATGGGATATGAGTAAAATATGAGGGTCAAATTTTTTAGTAAATGGTTTTTTTTTTTTCTTAAATGGTTGGCGGAACACTTTGGTATCTTTTTCATTGCATTGAATCCTTTTAATGATTGATGCAGAAAGAAGAGCTAAATGACACACCGAGTTCCATAATGTCAGCTCAACATTTAATGGACCCACGGCCACGGCCATCTGTCACTTTAGATGTCAATGATCCTTCGGTATCCGACGACAAGACGCCAGAAGTGTTGGTCTCTTCAACAAATACAGTGGAAACAAAGACTCAGATGCTAGGGAAACGAGCTTCAATTGAGGATGGTCTTGATCAAACATCCCAGAGCTGGGGATCCCCTAAAAGTCCAAAATTAGAACATGAAAAACCTGATGAGCACTTACCTGAGGTGCCTTTCAGGAAGGCTAGAGTGTCTGTTCGAGCAAGATCGGAGGCTCCTTTGGTGAGCGTTAATTCACATATATTAAAATGGATTGTTATGCATTTCAGTGCTGCAAAATAATTTCAATTTAAATGAATTAATCGGATCAGTGGATTTTATGGGTTTAAATATTTAGATAAGCGATGGATGCCAGTGGAGGAAATATGGTCAAAAGATGGCCAAAGGTAACCCTTGCCCCCGTGCCTACTATCGTTGCACCATGGCTGTTGGATGCCCAGTTCGCAAGCAGGTAAATAATTGTCAACAACAAACCAATACAACGACTTTCAACTTTCAATAATTAATGTCATGACGGGGCTGATTACTTCACGTTAACTTAATGGTCAATAAATATTGATAGTCAGTATTGTTAAGCTGTATTTTCTTTTAGTATAAGATAAATTACATTTCTTGTAGGCTTAACTAACGGAGGACCATCTTTTTTTTTTTAATTTCTCCATTTTCTTGATTAAACAGGCCAAACATTTTTTTTTTGGTGCTCTATATTCTGACTTCAATTAAATATTGACCAACCGTTTAGGTTTTATTGCAGGTTTACTGATATTTTTCATGTTTTTGTTTTAACAGGTGCAAAGATGTGCAGAAGACAAGACCATTCTCATTACGACGTATGAAGGAAACCACAACCACCCTCTTCCCCCGGCAGCTACAGCAATGGCAAGCACCACCTCAGCTGCAGCAGCTATGCTCCTATCAGGTTCAACCACCAGTAAAGAAGGCTTGTCCTCAAGTAGTAGCTTCTACCCTTCTTTTCCTTACGCATCAGCAATGGCGACACTATCTGCTTCTGCACCATTTCCCACTATAACCCTGGACTTGACACAAGGCCCAAACACTACAATGCCATTTCACCGCACCTCTCCTTCTCCAGCTACTTTCCCTCTTCCTTTACATGGCTCCCAGCAACTCCTAGGGCACCCAATGTATGCATCTCCTAAGTTGCCTGCAATTCCATCTGTTCAATTCGGGCAGCGGCATGCCTCAATGGTTGAGACAGTTACCGCAGCCATTGCTTCTGACCCAAACTTCACAGCAGCCTTAGCAGCAGCTATCTCAACATTTATGGGCACTCCAAGGAGCAGTGACGGGGCTAACAACGCTAATGCACCTAGTAGAATACCTGGATCTCCACAGCTTCCTCAGTCTTGCACCACCTTTTCCACCAACTAGGGTTACCTCCTCCTGCGGCTATGGCCTTCAATAAGGTGCATGCCCTAGTCTGTTATTTCATTCCCCCCTAAAGCTTATGAGTTATGCTCGGCTTTTGAGAGGGTTGACTAAACAGTGAGATGTTAAAGAAGCTTGAAGTGCCATGGGTTGTCCAAGAAATTACCAAGGATGATGTTTTCCAGCAACCTTGGATGTGCATTTTGAGCAGCTTCTAGCTTTGGTTTAATTAAGGTATCGCTGATTCAGCCTGTATGGAGTGTTGTTATGATCAATTATTACTTTATTGTTGCTACAAGCTGTGATTGTCTAGATAAATTTTGACATATACATATAATCCGAAAAAAGGAGATAAATTAAAATAGGATATATGTATGTATATGTGTGTGTGTGTGTGTGTGTGTGTAAAGGGTGATACAATCTATACCTTGATTAATCTATTGATGGTCGGCGGGGATAAATTTTTAGACTGTTATTACTTGGAATTGTAAGCTTTGAAAAGCTTAGAGTGGGGGTATAAGAATTAATTAATTAAGCTGTGTACATGATGTGAATGTGATGTATTTGAAGATATATATATGTACAAAAACAAAGATCAATGAATATTAAAATACAGCTCAGCTTATGATGGAGAGATTCTGCTTGCTTGAATTTCTGCAGGCTAAGTCATTGGCATGTATTTCTGCCTTTTCCAAATATACCCTTGCATGTAATTCTGTCATAAGGTAAGTAATTCATGGTTCCACTCATTTGAGCTGATCAAGGTTATCTCTTTCCTCTGGTTAATTAATGGAAGTTTGAGTTCTAAAGAGAAGCCTACTAAATTAATCTCCTGTACTACTTCTGGAAAGCACTGATCGAGAGACAGCCATGTTCAGGTATGGACCAGCTCCCAGCCGATATTCATCCCAAATTTCATCTCACTTTAATCAAGCAGCCTCCTAAAATCAGCTCGGTAGTTGGAATTAGGTCTTTAATTATATTATCTAATATCAGGTTCTAATCTTAAGATAAGTATAAAACTAATAGCAACCATCCACAAGTTAACGACAACAGCCATGTTGTCATCACACAGCTTCATAATTCTTCACAACATCGACAACCAGGATTTTAGAAATAACAAGGTTGATCCACCTCATAAAGACACCTACCATATTGCCTATACTAAGAATGACAGGTTAGGCAATAATCTTGCTCCAACGGTAATTTCATGCAGCCATGGAAGCTCAGCACAAGAAGAAATCACAGCCATCCAACCTGCAACTAGGAGTGACAGGTTAGGCAATAATCTTTCTCCAATGGTAATGTCTTGGAACCATGATGGAAACTCAGCCAAAACAAACTCCAGTCATGCAATCTGCAAATCTTGGATGCTTAATAAAATCTCTCAAAGATAGAGACAATCATATTGTTTATTGTAAATGGATTGCTCGCGTTTTTTTCTTATTACTCAATAAAATAAAATTAGCTCACTGCTATCTCTTTATATATTCTTCTTTTGGTATCAGATCCAGAGTGAGCACCAACACAAACCTTCTGTTGTCAATACCATCACTGAATGATGGAGACTTTATTGCACTAAAACTTAGTCCAACCAACTACTTTTTATAATGTGAGCAAGCCTATAGCTCTTGCAAAAAGCCAAGATTCGGTATGTCATCTTGACAGTAAAGAACCTACTCCTGCACGACATATTAAAACAACATCAAATACCATTAATATTTTAGATACAAAACACTCAAAGCTTGAGCAAACAGAAGCTTTTGTTACCTAGCAAAAGTATGGCTGTTTTCTTTATGGTTGGATAATTGAAACACTCTCTAAAAGAGTTATTGTACTTATTGTTAGCTTAGAAACAACTTGTGATGTTTAGGAAACGCTAAAAATTACTTATGCAAAAGATTCATAAGAACTTGAATTCACACTCCATCAATCAGTGAATTTCATAAGAAAGATGGTAAAATCAATGAAGACCATGTTAGGACATTTAAAGGACTACGCGACAATCTTATATCTATTAAAAAACCATTCACATGCTTAATCACAACACCCTTAACCAGAATATTATATGACACCATCTGAAAGAGACTTGTATAATGAGGAAATCTTTCAATGTTACTTAAGCAAAAATCTTCTCCACGTGATGATATCCCTCAACATATATCACTCTTACTTTAGACACCACCATTGTAGAAACAAAATTGACATTAGACACTCAAGCTTGAAACCATATGAAAGGTAAGTCAAGTATGTTAAATGATGTATGAGAATATTGTAGTTCATATACTGTTATTATTAAAAATGGATATACCCTACCAATTATTGGTAATGGAGTTGTTATAAAACAAAAAAAAATATTGAACTATCTTTTAGGGATATTTTGTATGCTTTTGGCCCCAAAACAAATTACTATCTAAAAATCAATTAATTAGATAACTCCTTTTCAATTGTAAGTTTTCTAATATTGTTTTTTATGTTAAAGAATGAAAAACACGACACTTAGGGGGTGTTTGGGAAGCCACCCAAAAGCGCTTTTGGGTGCTTTTGGTCCTTTTTTTTTTTGAATTTTAAAAACAGACGGTTAGTGTTTTTAGATCATTTTAATGTGCTGATATCAAAATTGATTTTTAAAAAATAAAAAAACATCATTTTAATGTATTTCGGCACGAAACACACTTTGAAAAGCTACAGCAACAGCTCTCCCAAACACCCTCTTAGTAATCAAAGAAAGACACTATGTTACCTCTATATACTCCATAACTAGCGAGAATTTTGTTTCTCTCATCATTGTAAATATGGCATCATAAAGATCAGTTAATAACATTTGGGCCACCTATAACTTCATCCTTGAAATTATTTGAAGATTTGATTGAGTTTGTGTGGTGGGAAAGACCACTAATGTTGACTTTAAAACACTTAAAGGGATAAAATACGTTGTTTTATTGCAATAATAAAAGTTCCTATAAACTTATAAACATGATAAACTCTTCATTTTTCTCTTTAATATTTCTCAAATGACTCACATAAACTGAGATAGTAAATATTTTTGAAAACAACTAGCGGCTACAGTTGGTGGTTGTGATTAGTAGTGGTCGGTGGTTGTCATCCTTAACTTCTATGGATTAAGTTCACACTAATAAATTCCCCTTTTAAACTCAATCGAGATACATCATGCCAAACATGAATTTCAATATGATAAATGTATCTCCCTTTTAATGACTTATTTTTCTTCATACATTATTGTTATCGAATTCCCTTTTTTAAGAACTTTATCGTTGTTATGTGGGTCACCAGTTGCAAAGAAATAAAATAATATTGTATCTTCTATGATCTGAGTATCATCGTATAAATCTTCTAGATTTCTCATTCTTTTTTGTTCTTGTGATAAGGATGTCAATTGTGATATTGATGATGGTTCTGGTATTGAAGTGTTTTTCCTGTTGAATACAAGGAAACTGTGTATTGGAGTTTGTGACTCCTCTGCTTGTACTCTTGAATATTTATAAGTATTGTTGGTACTTCTATTTTATCTTCAATGATCAAATATATGTTAATTCTCATTTTATTCTCATGTTTTATCTTCTTTAAATATAATATCTCTACTTATGATCACTTTTTTTGTGATAATATTCATATCCTTCTATCATCATATCCTATAAAGATGTATTTCTATCTTTTACCTTCAAGTTTTGTTATTGCATATGGAATCTTTATACAGGCCACATAATCAAAGATGAGTACTATTTGGTTTGTAACCACTCCAAGCATCTTTTAGAGTGAAAGCTTGTAAGCTTCTAGTTAGGTAGCGATTCAGTAGATTTACTACATATGGTATGACTTTGGCCTAGTATTATTTAAATATTTTTTTGGTTTTAAGTAAACTTCATGTCACATTAATAATAGTTTTACTCTTTTTTTCAGCTATCTTATTCAACTATAGTGTATAAACAAGCATTGTTTGATGCTTGATGTCTTGTTGTGTTCTATTTGTTTACTTTATTCAATAAATTGTGTATTTGTCAGTTTCTATTGAAAACTTATTTTGATAAACAAATTCATTAAATACAACTAATTAGATTACATGTGTTGTGATATTAAAAATCTTGATTTATATTTATCTCTAAGTTTTTTCAATGTTGTTTTGTTTATTGTTGGATGATCTTTCTTTTTTTCATTTCTCAACAGAATGGTTATTGGATTGTTTAGTTAGATGTGTGCATGAGATTTTTAATTTAAATCTAGGATATTTTTTTATGGAAAAAAGACTTTGAAAAATTATGCATGTTCAATTATTATTATTATTTTGTTTTTTTCTTCATTCTTTTTAATGCTTTTATTCTTTTCAACTTAAATATAAAATATTAAAATTTGTTATGGCCTTTGATTCTGTTTTTATTATATTTTAACCCTTTTATTTTATTACTATTTTTATTTAGTTATGTAATTTCAATCCTCATAGTTTTCTCATGTATTGTGTTTCTCATCTTATAACTCGGGTTACAACTTAAAAGGTTGACAGAGATTTAATCTTTTTTATCTTACATTATTCAATATTATTTTTCAAATTTGTTTTGAATTTTTTTTAATTTTTATGTTGTTACCTTATATTGTCATCATTTTATCAAATTAATTAAAATTCAACTCATTTTCTAACTTATTTAACTCGTTTTTTTTTATATTAAAAAAAATTGGTTAAAAATAATAGAAAAATATTATTTTTATAAAAAGAAATACTAGACCGTAATCCAGTCAGTGACTTGGGGTGAGTCTTTGTTTTATCTTTGGGCTGGATCAGGCCTATCAAGATTAAAAAAGCCTATAGTTGCCCAAGGACATCTGGACCACTTCCATTTAATTATCGACAACTCTAAATTACATCCGCCGAAGAGAGGTGGACTAGGCAAAGCCTTTATCAACGGCAACATAACGCTAAAGAGTGATGTTTAAGATTACAGTACTCCACTACTGTGGCAGACAACTGGTACGAACTGGAACCAGTGAAGTAAGAGAAACTGTCCAAGTTCAATGAACCTAGTACTAGGGTTGTCAGAAACCAATTCTCAGTGTTCGCGTAAAACGCGGCCACTCGATATTACAATTGAATCAGTCATACAATCTTAGACAGACATGTAATATGCAGTGGTGATTATATATACAGGATACTGTAGGAGACCATGTTAGCTAGGTCAACCTGAAATACTCTTCAGATATCGGCAAGGTGTTTGTTTGGCTTCACCTTGAGTTCCTCCTAGCTTCTTCAGTGCACATGGAAGCTGATGCTGCATTTTTCTTGGTAAGATTAATTCCCTCCCTCGTCCAACTGTCTTGAGCTGGGATAAAATTGGCAGGTTTCCTGCTTATAAGTGTTAAAGGTAAGAGTAATTATTTCTGTAACCCCATTAAAGTTTTCATTTTGGCGGTGAGGGATTTGGTGCAAGTAGCATGTGGCTTTTGCACTCCTGGGCATGATTTACTGAAGGGTTTGGAGGAACTCTAGGCGCTGCCAAACTTGTTGCTTATCATGTATGAAGATTTTATGGCTGTTGATGTAGAACTAAGTCGAAGGCTGAGTCTTAATTAGGTGGGTTAAGATTCTATATAACTTTGTAAATTGCTATTAAGTTTCCTACTCCTCGTTGCTAGGTTAACATTTCTCGAGTTTATCTGATAGCTAGGCAACGAAGATCTGACCGAACAGCAAGGAAGAATCCTGAGTATATGAGCTGAGTGCAAGTCATGGAAAGCAGGAACGAGTCAAATAGAGACATGGCCACTTTCTAATGCGCATAATCCACTTACTGTTATGTTTATCAGTTTGTTATTTGCTTTAGTGATAAAACGAAAATACAAATTTGCAAACTCTCGTTAGTGATAAAAAGAAAAACCTTCTCGACTAGTATAGCTGACGAAGAAGACTCCAAACATTCCAAGAATATAGAATTCGAAATTGCATAAATATAGATTAACTTAAACCATGATAAATAATTGTTCTAGGGATGACACGGAAACGCTGGTGGAGGCTAACTTGAACAAGACAAATATTAAAACTTCACATTTGTTTGCAAAATGGTTGTAGTTGAAGTTCACATATTGACCAGCTTTTAAATTGAAGCAATTAATCCAAATTGAAATTTCATGGTTGGCCAGCTTAAGCATCTAGTAAATTAGAACCCTAATCTCGCCATATCTACGTAATTCCTTATTGCTTCAAGTTAGAGGTTTCACCTCAAAGGGGAAATCAAAAGTATTCATTGACATAGATCATAAGCAAAATGATAGGTGAGAAGATCTAATTAAGAGCTGCACTCGTAGGTGAACTTCAGAAGGGTTTTTGATAGTGTGTGTTAATCGAGTGTTGTGTCACCTTGAACTATATATGGTCTCGGGTTGGATTGACGCTTGCTAGGGATAGAAGAACGGGAAGTTCAAAGTTGTCTAAACCCTTGGAGTCTTAAAGCTAATGCTAGAGATGAGGACCATCCATTTGTCTTATTATTTGGTCAACTTTAAAGATTGTTTTCAAGTAACCATAAGAGGCATCTCCATTCCTAATCAAACGAGCAAGGAATTGTTAAAGTTTTTATTCAGTGGAGTATAAAACCCATCTACTACTGCCCCCAACGGGCCAACACTGACCAACCTTTCAACTTGGACTCTGCAAATCGCGAATAATTTCAGCATACAAGCAATGTTGGTTCGTTCCAAGGAATTGATTTTGCCAGGGATAAAAAGGAGGTGTGGAAAGGAAAGGGAAGGAGTTAGGTCGTGGGCTAAAAAAAAAAACTCAAATGATTCAAAGAACTGGGAGGCATTCTTTTATTTTTAACCTAATTTATCCAACTATAGTTTGTATTTGGTAAATCTCACACATTCTTTTTATATATTTTGTATTTAATGGAATAATATGTGCTTGAGTTATTAAGGTTCTCCCATCTTTGGACATTCTATTTTCTAATAGCATGATGAAATGCGAGAGTGATTTATACTGGGTCCTATGTATTTTTTTTTTTTCAAATTTTTTTTTTTTTGGTTTCTAAGTCAACTGCTGAGAACCGTTTGATCAACCTGGATCTGAAAGCAGCCGTTCAAATTTCAAAAACACTCCCCGATAGTCGACCGTTAGAGAAGAGAGTTGTTCCGATTTTTTTAGCTTTGAGCGTCCAATTCAAGCCATCTATCCAAGTCTAAAGAGCAAGTAAAAAATTCTATAGATTACTGCTAAAACCACACCCCAAATTTCTCTGCTTTTACTTCGGATTAGTAAACTTCAACAAGAAATATTTCTCCAAACAGAGATGATATCAATGAGGCGCCATGGCTGGCAACGCCCTCTCCACCCTTTACAGGTACATCTCACATCTTCTTTTTAACTTCAATCTCTCTGTATTATGAAAAACTAACTTTTAAAACTGTTTTTGTGTGTGTGTGTGTGTGAATATAGAAAGACCCTTCCTTTTCTTCGATCGACCAACCCATAAATAGCAACAATAGTTTTGTGGTACTCATTTACGGAACTTGTTGTCTTTGTACTTGAAAAATGAAAAAATATATATATATATATCCCATCTGCTGAATTCCTTAATTTTTTAATGACACATTGTAGCTTAAAGTTTAAACCATCTAATTGTTATATTCATTGTTGCATTGCAGATGGTGGGAATGGCAGTTTATAGTTTTCTTGTAGTGGTCTTCTATGCATTCCTTGGACTTTTCTTTGGAAACAGAATTGCTGAAATTACAGTTACTACAATCTTTACTTTTGTGGTAATGTTGATGTCAAAACATGTCTAAAATATGTCCTTTCTTTAAAGACTGACCGAAAAATTAACCCATGATTCAATTCTCTCTCCTTTTTTTTCAGGCAGTTTCGGTTATGTTCCTGTTTATTAGGTGCATTGCCATTGATCCAACTGATAAGACCAGGTTTAGAAAGAAGAAAAGAGCTAAATCAAATGGGTTTTCAAAGTTAAATTATGGGTTTATAGTGAGTCAGATATTTGTGAGGTTTTTTACAAGGATAGAAAGAAAGGTTCTTAAAACTTTTATAAGGAGAAAGTATTTGGACCCTTTAAAGGCCAGTGTTCAAATGGAGCCATTGCTTCCATTTCCACTTGTCATGAAGGATGATGCAGTTTCACCTGATCCAAAAGATGATGATATATCTTATTGCTCGCTGTGTGATTTTGAGGTCTGGGCATATTTACTCTAATTATTCGTATCTTGTTTGGATAACACATTGCTGACTGCAATATATATGTCTCAGGTAAAGAAGCACAGTAAGCACTGTAGGACCTGTAACAGGTGCGTTGAAGGATTTGATCACCATTGCATGGTATGGATTTGGGTGTTTCTTTAAGGATTGAATTAATGATCATCTTCTGCCTTCGTTTCTCATGAAGTTAATTTGTTGTGGTCCAGTGGCTAAACAACTGTGTTGGCAAGAGGAATTACACAACTTTCATTCTTCTGATGATATTTGTCTTGTTAATGGTCGGTAGCTTTGTGTATTTAGATTGTCAGAAACAGCTAATTATTTTTCCTAATGAACTTGCTCACTTTTTCAATCAAATTGTTGTACAGTTGATCTTAGAAGGAGGAGCTGCCACTGCCATATTCGTGAGGTGTTTTACTGATAAGAAAGGAATAGAGAGGGAGCTGGAGAGGAGGGTACATGTAGAGTTCCCAAGAGCGGTTCTTGCCACAATATCAGTAATATACAGCTTATGTTATTACATTCTTCGGTGGATCTTTTATCATTTCTTATCTGATTTTCGGTATTCATTAATTTCTACTTGTCAAAAATGTTACAGGTTGTGTTGGTTTTAATGACAGCTTATAGTTCAGCAGCCATGGGACAACTTTTCTTTTTTCATTTGGTTCTCAAACGCAAGGTAATTATAATGGTTGCCCTGGAAACCGTCATTTATGTTGGGTTAGTGAGGCAAATCAAGGACTTGATGACTAAGAAACGCGGTCCACCTGGCTATTCTTTGTTCATTTTTATTGCCTACCTCCAATTACCGCACTTCCATCAACAAGAAACGAGCTGTTGGGTTGGAGCCTCAAAAAACAAGCACTTGTCTTGGTGTTAGGAACCCTAAAATGTGTTTCTAGTTGGAAAGGTCATAATGATGCAAAATACAAGGTTAATGACTGCTTCAATTACTTTCATAGTTCAGGCACATGTTTAGAAGTAACAGCAACCCAGTTTCTTTTGGCAGATTTATGCATCGCTGCAATCGCATGATAGATGCAGATACCTTAAACCATACAAGTAGACTGGAAATCAATTCCTAATTTTTATCTGATTGGTTGGCATTGAGAAACATGTCAAATACAGGTGCGAGGACTCTCTTGATTTGCCAACCTTCTTCGTGGTACTTTGTATCTCTGAGAGAGATATTAAGGATTAGGATTGTCATCATGTCAAGTGACAACATGTTCCATAGGGGATTGATCTACTGAAAAGGATTACCTTCTGAACACTAAAGAATGCTAGCAACAAATCCCCTCTTTTGTGCTGGTTTAGATTTAAAAACAACACAAACCACAACAATTTTAGATCGTCCTGCACTGCACTATGAAGTTTTGCTGTTGCTTGCTTGCTTCCTCAACTAGTGTTTTGATTATTTTTTGTCGCAGGGAATGAGAACATATGATTATATCCTGGCTATGAGAGAGGTGAATGAATCGATGGAACTAGATCTATTTGATGAAGACTCTGATTATGACTCTCCTAAAAAATCAACAATTGTTTCACGCTTTATTTGTGGTCAGAGGGAAAATCAGGTACATTTGGAGTTACTATCCTGATATTGCACTTTGAGAAGAGATGATGTCAACTTTACCATACATGGTTCATCTATTTTCAGAACCCTGCAAGTCTGTCAATAAGAATTGACAAAGATCCCGAGACTTCTACCTTAACCAAGAAACAGGGCTTTCGTGTAAGCATCAATCCATGGAAACTAATCAAGTTGAGCAGAGAGAAAGCTCTGCAAGCAGCCGAGAAGGCCAGAGAAAGGATTATGAAACAGAAACCAGTAGAGCAACCATTAAGGCCCCTACCCTTAGAAACAAAATGTGGACCACTGATGAATAAAGACAAGAATATGACCACTATGGAACCAAGTTCAACACCACTCACTTCCAAAGGGAGGAGGGCCCCATTGTCACCCGGAAGGTTCTCAAGTCCAAGAAGGCGATTCTCTGGATCCCAGAGCATGTTTTCTGGCTTCATACCTTCGCCAAAGAATAAGTATAGAAGCAGTTTTGATTTGAAGTTGACAGAAGTTTCCAGGGAGCTTGAAACCTATATATCAAGGCAGGTTTTATATTCTGTTATGAAGAAAGATGCGTACGAGGCTTCCCCAAAATAATTTATGCTCTTGAATTCTCGAGTTCTCAGCCTTTGAGAAAGATCTGTCGATTAATTAAGTGTATTATAGATGAGTTTCTTAGTGAAGTTTGTTCTACACACGTGTTTTGTTCGTTTCTTTAAGACATTGTATTGCCTGGAGCACTCGGTACAGATTTTTTTCATTGGAAAGCAGGACCAAGTGCATGACCCTTTCCCTGGAACATTTTCTGAGCATCCTCAAATGTGCTTCTCTATTTTGTAGTCCTGGGTCCTTCAGTTTAGGCGTTAACCTGCCCTCTCATGAAAACTGAAAGCAATTCGCTCTTTTCTGTCAAGCAGAAGTAAATTCCAAAGTAATTCAGAAGTACCGGCCGTGCCGTTGTTCTTTTGGCACAAGTGAGGCATTAGGAAATTTATCTATAGAGCGATTGAGATGGTTCTCTCTCAATCCTGTTCTTATTCTAGAGAGACCAGCCTGATCCTTTCCTTTTTCTGCGGTTTCTTCAGGGACAAAGGAATCACAAAACGAGAAATGTCCAAAAAGGTGTAAAAGGCATCACAAAACGAGAAATGTCCAAAAAGGTGTAAAATGCTCTTTTCTTTTTGTTGTTATCCACACCCGCACAGACAAAGAGTTTTGAAGATATAACCTCGTTCTATTCTCACTTTATGATGAAAGAAAAAAGAAATCACTGGATTATTTGTTACTGCACACAGTTACAGGAAAAATCATCATCTCTCAAGACTGTTTTCACAAGTCAACAACCACAAATCAGCAACTTCAAGCAACTTTATATGTCAGGCGATCATTTCCTCTTAAATGTAATGAGAAGCGGTGTGGAGAATGGCAAGAATCAAATCTTGGACTGCGTTGACCGTTCACAGTAGAGCGTGAATTAATCACCAAACAAATGCTATTATGCGTCCATAAATTTACCAGGACAATCAAGCACCACTGTTTCATTACTTGAACTTTGCAAAGGGTGTGATGGATAGTAACAACCTGAGTAATGGTCAGGGATGATTCTCTCCCTGAGAGGCTCACAAATTTCTGGGGAAACAGCTTCAGAATATCCTTGGATATATGAACAATTCCATGGAGACTTGGAGGTGACACTGAGGTTGATGTTCGATAGGCAAATGTCAAGAAAAGTGTCCCCTTCTATACCTTCTAACAGGCCAGCATATTTAATGTTCCGTCCTGTGACATCATCAATGGTTATCCGTTCTATTAAAGGGAGAGCCTTTGGATCATAAGACTCATCTGGATGCTCTCCATACTGACCAGTGAACCTTATAGCTGTTTTGACATCAGTCAAGCTCATATTTGATATATAGATGTTCCTCACATAGCCCCCTCTTCCAGGAGACGTTTTTATCCTGATACCTGTAGTTGAATTGTAGAAGGTAAGATTTTCTGCATAAACTTCTGACACTCCTCCAGACATCTCGCTTCCAATTGCAATCCCTGAGCTAGTAGTTTGTCCAACAAGCCGGTGAATGGTAATGTTTTTGCTAGGACGACCATATGATGTGCCATACTCATCCCACCCACTTTTGATGGCAATTATATCATCGCCGGTGCTAATATAACAATCTTCAATGCAAACATCATCAGAAGAATCTGAGTCCATTTAAACACATGGGTAAGAGTGTGAAGTATTTACAGAAAGTAATTGAAAATGGGTGAGAGACTGAGAAGGTAACATGCATCTTGCAGAGATATTTCTAACTTTAAAAGCCTAGCAACAAGATAGCCGCATTCTATGACAGTACATGACAGCAAGAAAAGTTGATGAAACTTACTAGTACGAACTCGTTAGTTTGATTTTGACCAAAGAGAAATGTAAGCTTTCTTATTTATAATATGCATCTCAAACTATAGATTTCGGGTTCATAACTACAGGTGAACATTTTGCAGCTGGTAGAGAAAGCTCACCTGGATCAATCCCATCGGTGTTTGGTGAATCAAGAGGAGCAAGGATCGTGACATTCTGGACAATAACTTGGCTGTTCATCCAGAAAAACAGTCTCAAGTCTCCCCCTAATTCATAAACGTTTCACTTTTGCACAGTTTTATATGATGATGTAGACACTTTAAGTCCAAAAAACAAGGAAGAGATATGCAATATAAATGATTTGGAGAGGACGGACCTGCAGTAAACAGGGTGGATGGTCCAGAAGGGTGAATTTAAGAAAGTCAGGTTTGAGATGGCCACCCCAGTAGTGTTCATCAATTCAACCAGATGGGGCCGGGTGTAGTTCAATGTTTCATTTCGGAACCAGTTCCACCATACGCTGCCTTGTCCATCAATAGTCCCATTGTCACCTGCATGTTGACACCAGTTCCGTTACTAAAGCATACTTAAATACAAGTTCTCATGGTATTCGATGGATCTTAAGCCCTTGCTCATGGTATTCGATGGAGAATTAATTCTCGGGATGATGTTTTAATCTGGATTGACAATTGGCTTAGTTGTTTTACTCTACAACAATGGGCTATTATTGATCTTTCTGAGGAACAATTACAAACTAAGGTTAGTGATTTTCTTGATGATGGGTTTGGGACACCACATGTCTATTGACCTGCCTTCCTGAAAATATTTGCCGAGCTGATTACTGGTATTCATGTTAGGTCTAATGGGAGTGGTGTAGATAAGCATATTTGACAATTCACCTACAATGGCTCATTTTCTATCAAAACTGCTTATAGTTCCTCTTTTTTAGAGGATAACAACCTCAAATGGAAATGGCATTTCCTCTAGAAACTGCAGATCCCCCAAGGTGAAAACTTTTCTGTGGGCTTTATGCTACAAAAAGATTCTCACAAATGCCCAACGCCAAAAAAAAAAAAGGTTTCACCCATGTCGATGCTTGTCCGAGATATCCTTATTCTATGGAGTCTATTGAGCATTTGCTTAAAGACTATCATTTTATCCACTCTCTTTAGAGAAGTTTTGGTAGTGGCGTCTCAATCTCTGCCACCCTCTCATGAAGTTTGATGATTAGTTTTTTCTTCATCTTCAATCCAATAAGATTATTATCCATGACTTGCCTTGATACCTAATCTTTTCAATTTTCTTATGGTTCATCTAGAAATGGAGATGTAAGCTGATTTTTTAGCAAGGTTTTCTTATGCCTTCTAAAAGCCTTTGCAAATCGTCTACCATTATACGTTGAGGTATAATGTGCAAAAACTAAATGCAAGTACTCTAGAGCATGCTGTGGTTTATCTCCAATGAAAAACTCTCAGACTTAGTGCTTGCAAAGTTAATACACATGGAAGTAGAATAAATGTCACTAGATTTAGTGGTGCTGGAGATTTATTACATGAAGTCAGTGATGCCTGGATCCAAGGTTTTACTGTGAATTTGAATGTAAGCTCCATTTTTTAGGTTGAATTATGGGGTATCTTTTGGGGGCTTAGTTTGGCTTGGGACGCTAGCTACCAAGATGTGGAGATTGAATGCGACTTTGGCATTGCTATCACTTTCTTAACTTCTCCTAGTGTCCAATTCAACCTCTCTCCAGCATCATTTTCTATTTTAAAATGAAGATTCATGATCCATGGTGTTGTGCAATTAAATATATTTACCATGAACATAATATAGTTGTTGATGCTTTGGCTGCTAGAAATTATAATCTTGGCCCTAGTCTCAATATCTATGATGAGGTTCCTTACTTCCTTAAAAATATCCTTGTTACGGATGCTGATGGGATGCTGTGAGGCCCTGTTCTATTGTTTTATAGTTTGTTTGTTTTGGGCTTTCAGCCTCGCTCCTACCAAAAAAAAAATATATCACAAAAGGAAATGAACCCTTGTAGATGTCACTGACCTGTTATAACAACATCTGTTAAATTACGACCATAAATGAGGCTCTTGTGTCTCCTCCCAGGCAACTCCCTCCCTCGGCCATATGATGGCAACGGATCAATAACTGGCCAATCATCAGAGTTCTGGAATTTTCAGGTTAAGTTATTTAGTACTGTGAGCAAAATATCATACCTATAGACCCAGAATCAAAAGAAAAGGGCAATGCCCAATTAAACAGGGGGGCAATTTGCACAGATGGTATAGCATTAAGGCACCAAAAATCATCGGTTAATTATCACTGTTGCGTCAATTGATAGATCGATCCCATGGAATATAGATTTTCTCATATTCAGGTAAAGATAACTTCACTGTCATGCACAGCCTAATGACCTATTTTATATCAAAACAATAGTCAACCTAGCTTTTAGATTAACACCGTCAAAATTTCACAGATGGAATAACAGCAAACAAATAGACCGCAGATAGCTGGTAACGATTTTAACAAACATTTTGTGCGCATATTCTGTGGCATGGATGTAAGGACTCACAGTTGATCCAAGAATGATGGCATCCTTATCTAACCACAATGTAAGATGACTGATCAGATCAAAGCTTCCTGTCAACCACTGGCCAGCTGGGACAAAGAGCTTGGCCCCACCCTTGTCAGCAAATGAATTGAGATAGAAGATGGCATTCTGGAATGCCTTGGTGTTGAGAGTGACCCCATCTCCAACCGCACCAAATTCAGTGATAGCAACACTGTGAGGTCGAATCACTGCCGGGTTGCCCCGTTGGCAATGTGAGCTGCCCCTGATAGCCCATGGAGCATCAATGAACAAAGCAAGTAACAGCAGCACATCCACTAGCTGAAAAATATATTCATAGATCATTAAGAAGAGTTAAGAGATCTGAATTAAAATCTCTTCGTTTCTTTCCTTGTGTTACTAGCTAATCTTCGTGAGCCATGATGAGCTCTTATATACAGGTAAGGTAATGTTGGTATCCTTGATCATCTCAAAAACTCAGAAGCAAGCTAAGGAAACAGGATATACAGAAAGGCAGGTCATGTAAACTACGATGTAAATCAAAATTGGAAGAAATACTAAAAGATATATGTTGAGTGGAACACTTTGAACAGGAGGAAATGTATCTTTATGCCTATTCATAAGCTATAGATCACGGATTCCATGCCATATCAGTAACTGATGGATAGAAAAGCTAGCCAGTTGAGCTACATTTTGCCAGAAAGATATTAAACTGACAAACAGCCATAGTTTTTGGCCAAGAAAAGGAAATTAACAAACAGTTCTCGGTCAGCACTTAATAACAGAGAAAGAGGAGGAATTATTTTCAATCAGATCCCAGGCAAATGGTTTTCGTTTCATACATGTTCTAGACTTCATGCTGTAATTTCTGAGTGAAACAGGCCGAGTCAGGGCAATGCTTTACATTTTCTTGAGATCATACACTAATTGAATTATCAACAGGGGGGAAGAGAGTCAAAACAAGGAAACAAGAACAAAAGGAGTTGAATTAAGAAATGATCAAGCGACTCACAGTAAAAGATCTCCTCATATGACTAAGATCTGCTGTTTCCTTTTTTGAGCCCAAGCAGCTTAACCTCTCTACCTTGTTTGCCAGTTAATAAAACCCAGCAAACAAATTTCCTCAAAGTAAGAGAGCTTGATAAAGATAAGGGGTAGGGATCCTGATGATCAAGATCTCTCACTAAGCAAGAAATGCAAGTGTGTCTGCTGCCTGTGAGTGTGATTACTGATTAGATATTGAGACAAACAACCACCAACAAAACCATCCAACGAAAGAAGAGGAAAAAAAAAAAAAATCATTGAAAGTGACCGTTGCTGCCAGCCAAAAATCAAGCAGTAGGTCCCCCTAATTGTTCCTTCACTTAACCTGCTACTCCATTACTTCACTCACTCACATGTTCTTCTTCAAAGATTAATTACCACTACACTTTGAACTAACTAATGAACACTCGAAAAAAGCAAAAGGGGCTGAAACACTCGATGAAATCGAAGTTGGGTTGGTGTTTAAACTCTGACAGTGGTGTCTGTTTTTCTCTGTGATGGTTCAGTTCTTTTATATTTCCCTTGATGAGAACTAATTAACACTGATGAAAGTTGATTTTTCCTAGACAGAGAAAGATTGTGCCTGTGTGTGAGCATGGGATGAGGAGGAGTATACCTCTCTCTTACTTTCTTTCTCCGTCTCCGTCCTCTCTAGAGGCCTGTCTTCTCATGTGACAAGCTCACATTTTCAGTTTAAGGTTTGGCGAATCTAATCCCAAACTCACAGCCCTGTGAGTTTGAATTTGACTTTCGAGTTGTAACTTACACTACATCACATTTTCAGTTTACATTTTCAGAAATGAGATCTTTTTTTTATTACTATATTCCTTTTTATTATTTGTTATTCTCAAAAAGAAATCTATATTGAATTGTTTTGCTTGTAATTTCATAATTTGAAGAAACAAATTGGAACTTACAACTAAATTTTCAAAAGATAAAACGACAATGATTTTTTTAGTGTTTCATTTTTATTTTGGGTTTTAAATATATCATTTTTATTTTTATTTGGTGTTTTCGCCAATCACAAGAAAAAAAATTTATTGCGGCCTCTTTTATTATTTAAATTCTAAATAATAATTCGAAGAATAAAACTCTTTGCTAATAAAAGCAAACCTCCAAAAATCCTTTTTGGATTCTATGTGTCCTGTTATTTTTATGGATGGATTCGTGTATGCATGCCCATATCATTTTCTCATGAAAATAATACAGGTAATTCTACAGGAATGTCTATGTATACTATGTATATGTATCTGTTTGAAAATATAGTTAATATTAATTTTAAAAGTATTTTTTATTTAAAAATATATCAAAATAAATATTTTTTTATTTTTAAAAAATTATTTTTGAGATTATAACATCAAAATGACGTGGAAAATTTCAAAAAATGCTTTTAAAATCTAATTGGGAAACAATATCATGTATACTTTCTTTTTTTCCCAGCCAAAAACTCCATTATATGAAGGGGGGGAAACGCATTTATTACAGGTCAAGGATTTTCTCGTGAAGTATGATTTCCTTTTTTTTTGACGTATGGTTGTCGGCAATAGAAGAAGATAGAACATGTCAGGTCGTTCTATAAAATTGATTTTTATCAAGTCATTTATGAAAATCAATTAATGCTTAAATTCTAATTAATTTTGGTTATATATTCCCATAAAAATACGAGGAGGCTAAGACAATTGTGCACGCTAACTTTGATGAGGTAAGAGAGATGGACTTACTTAGTCTTCACATATGAAAACGTACGTATACGAGGATTGAATAGAGTCCTAAAAAAAGATTATTTTGAAAAATATATATTACATTAATTAGGTCTGTGACCAGTAATGAGGAGCATGGTCATCAAACTCGCGAGTTGACTCGTAAAATCGGACCGGATCAGTCCGATTTTATGATTTTTATCTATCAAAACTATCACTTCAAAATTTTTAATTTTCAAGCTACCTCCTACTCTCCTTCAATTATATTTAAACTAAAATTTAAAATGAGACAATGTTATTTGTCCGATGTGGGACAAATAGCATTGTCTTTGTCCCACAAACACATGTACACTTATTTATATTGAACTCCTAAGAGTAGAGAAGATTTTCGGCCGATGTGGGACAATTGTCCCACAAACACACATACACTTATTTATACTGAACTCCTAAGAGTAGAGAAGAGTTTTGGCCGATGTGGGACAACTTTCATTGTCCCACATCAGCATGGTTTTTGTCCAGCATTCCGCTGGACAAATATATATATATATATATATATATATATATATATATATATATATATATATATATATATATATATTAAAAATAATTATAAAAAATATATATTATAAAAAAATAAAATTATTGTGTTGTAATTTATATAGCATATCAACAAAATATTTATTTTAAATTTGTTAGTTTTTACCTAATAAAATTATATGGACATAATTGTTTTGTAATGTATTTTTAAGTTATTTTAAATTATATATGAACCTTAACTAATGAAGTTTTATGACTATAATTATGTTGTATTGTATTCGAAAATATTGTACTTATGATTTTACAATTTTTCTACCTACACGATTTTAGTTGTGATTTTACGATTTTTGTACGGAAAAATTCAAGTAAAATTTTATGATTTTACGATCCGAGTTTCTAAACCTCTTTCCGTGTCGTGTCAAAATCGCGATTTTGATAACCATGATGCGGAGGCACGTTACCAATCAACTATTTTGTTTTCAGACGTTGTATCGAACAAGAAAACCTTGAGCTTGGAATTTTTAATATTTCCTTGTCGATACATTGAGAGAGGAAAACAAAATATATGTTATTCAATAATCTATGGTTTGCCCTTTCAATAAAGTGCCATCTTTTCTCAGCTGTTTCCTGTTTTTATTCACGTAGTTTTATGTAGTTGCGATTGTGGCTGGAAGAGGAGGAGGACGAGGAGGAAGAGGACAAAAACTAGCTTATGGAAACACAGCTGTGCTATGATTTTTTTGGAAGTTAGATGGTTTTTAAAAATAATTTTTATTTAAAAAAATATTTATTTTAAAAAAATATTTTTAATATTAGCATATTAAAATAATATTAAAAAATTTAATTAAAAAATAATATTTTTTTTGAAAAACATTCATTTCATTGCAATTGCCCGTTGCATGCAAATGAACTGACACTTTAAATATTTATTTAGATATATTTTTAAATAAAAAATACTTTTAAAATTAACATTAACTATATTATTAGAAATATGAATATGATTATTGCTGTATACAAATAATTTAATATAAAAATTATTTTACAAGAATAATACTATTTTATTTATCATTGCTTTTTTATGTTAATAAAAATTACTTAAAAATAATTTTTTTTTGTATTTGATGTATTAACTTTGCTAGTTTCATAAAATATTTTGATTCTTAAGCACCATAAATTGTTTTCCTCATTTTAAATTTTTATTATTACTAAAAATAATTTTTTATTGTAAAATATTTTATACTGATAAAGTTTTCCTAAATAAATTAAACATGATAAATAAAGAAAATATTATACGCGGACATATTTTGTAGCGTTAATATGTTAGGCTCGAGAAGGCAAACGGGTATAAATGGAAAGTGAACAAGTGTATTGACTATTGTGGGTACTAATGGGCCAGTGGCCTAGAAAACCTTGCTACGAACATCCACAAACAACAGCTAAGAGGATACAAACGTCATTTCGTTCATTATAGATGAATATTGACGATTGACACGCTAGGGTTTCCCCCCCTTACTCGTGCCAATATAAGTGGAAGCTCTGCCTCAGGTAGCCTCTCTCTCCCAAACCACTGCCTTCTTTCAAACACTAAGGTTCTCTCTTTGTTTCTCTCTCACAGTTGAGTTATTTTGTTTGCTATTCATTCTTACAAATCTGCAATGCAGGCAACTCAGTCAAGACATTGAAGGGAAAGTTCAAAATGGTGGAGAAAACAAAGGGGAGAAAAGAGGAGGTGGTATCTAGAGAATATACTATTAACCTCCACAAGCGTTTACATGGCTGGTATTTATTTTCTTTTCTTTCTAGCTATAAATTGTTTTCTTACAGTTCTTACATTTATTTTTGCTGCTTCAAGGCTCAAAGATTATTAATTAAAAATTAAAAGAAAAAAATATAACGACACCAGTGTAAAATTGAACAGGTTCAACAAACACGAAAGAGCATGACAAGGAAAAAGAATTAAATATAAAAAAGATTTAAAATAAAAAAAAGTAATTAAAAAAATAAGAGTTAAAATGAAAAAAAAGAAAAGAAAAGAACAATTAAATTCTTTTAATTTTTAGTTTTTTTTTAAATAGTTTGACCTCCAGCGGAATAGAGACAAATGGCTTGTATTCTTCATAACAAGTTATAGCAGTGACACATACGCAAACTTGTTCCGCGAGCAGCGACCATGTCGATGTTTGTATTGTTAGTGGTCCCTCACAAATTATTGCCTTTCCACATTATGAGCAATGGATTTTACTCTCTTTTTTTCTAACTAAATAAATTGTCTAACTTGACACGCATAATCATACCTCACTAGTAATTGGCCACGATAAAAATTATATTAATCATGGAATTTTGCTTCAATTATCTAAAAAGATATTGAACAAAATTGTCGATCGTGCGCACGTTAGACACGATCATCTTCGGTAAATTTAATGTGAAAGGCCTGTAAAAACGTATAAAAAAGATACGGCAAGGCAGCTTCCACCTCCTTGTGCTCTCAAGGGTGAAACATTATCTTATAAACATAAATGTATTTCACATTTTATATATGATGATAGCATAGTCTATTTGCCTGCAGCCATAAATAGACTGCCCACTTGTTTGTCCTCGGCATATTAATATCAACTGTAAAGTTTACAATGGCTTCAGGGCTCTAGGTAGCGAAGTTACATTTTACAGATCCCGCCTCCCCTCGTGTTCAATAAACATTGGCTTGGATAAGTATATATCGACTTTGACTAGAGATTACCTGAAGAGTACACGTGGGTTGTCTCTTGCTTATTAACTATTTGAAATTGTGTTTAAAATTGTTTTTTAAAGGGTTTTTTTTATTTATAAATATATTAAAATAATATTTTTTTAAAAAAAAAATCAAAAGCATTTTTGAAACGCAGCATCAAACACTCCTTTAGTGGTGAATTTCTAAAATATACAATTAGTTTGGTAACATGATTTGTATTTATTTCTTGATGATTTGCTAAGTTTATAATTTTAAGCAATTTCATCTATTTTTTCTAGTAAAAATGACTGATAGATAACACTTATTGCTTGCTAAGCCGACGTAATTAGAAGTTTGTAATTAGCAGTATGGTATCCCACCCACCATGTGCAGTGGTTGTGTTTCACTTCATGAAGATTCTATGAAACAGACAAAATTAATAGCAAAGTTTGGTCAAGAATAATAATAAAACAACCTTTTCTCTCCCATGTTTTAATTAAACAACATATTAAAGCAGCTACCTTGCAATAATTGAGCAGTGGCTGCTTGTTGATTGTCTGTTTGCTAAAAATGTTCATCATAATAGATCGCATCCCGAAATTTATAGTATATTTATATTTACTCTCTTTTTCTTTTCTTCAAGAAAAATAATAAATAAGACATTACAAGACAGATTGCTAAAGTTAATGTGGAGTGGTGGGGCACTCATTTCTTAGTTAAAATTTAAAAACGAAGAAAGAAAGAAAAAGCAAGCCAATGTAGCTGAATGAGTGGGCATCAATTCAGGTCCAAGTCGACCTTATAACAAGGGGCTAAGAAGAATTGTTTAGGTCTGTCTTTATTTGACCCAAACTATAGCTTTTGGTCCAAAGAAAACCAAAGAAGACATCGAAACCCTCGTGCCTAAACCTCCATAAAACAAAAAACCGTGCTTGAACAATCATGCGAAACAGAACAGAGCTTCAAAAAATAGTGTTGCTCAGGAAAAAGAGTACGTTGGTTCCTTTTGTTGATTTATTTTTCTGGGTTTTTGTAATTTTTTTTTTCCTGTTTATGTGGGGGGTGCTTGATTGTATATGCACTAGTAGCAGCAGCAGCAGTTACTATGATGGGGAACGTCTTGCTCGTTTGCTAAAATCAATTCACAAGTGAACATCACTCCCTCTTTTTTCCATTAATTAATCAAGAAGTAATGTTTTTTTTTTATTAAATTGTAACAAGGAAATAGAATCAACAAAAACTTTGGATGGAAACTCGCTTCCCGGGAAATTTTGGTTCAAGGCTATCACTGCTACAACCTTTACTCTAATCTTCTTTTATGCTATTAGTTTAGCCGTGTAGTATTGCAATTAACATGATTGATGATGGTGTGTCTTTATAGCAACAATTTGCAATTGGGGTCAATGAAGTTACTCGTGTTCTTGAACACATGTCGCCTGTGTCTGAGAGTGGAAGGTCCCTTTAACAGTCTCATGTTATATGCACCAATCACAAAGTTCTTTCTGTTCACCTTCAGGTTCCTCGTTTTCACTTCAAATAATTGCTTCAAGTGATTTGTAAAGTTTTGGTTTTCGTGTTCAATCAATAAAATGAAAGATGATTGGACTCATGAAATGCAAGATGTGAATTGTATATTATAATCTTTTCTATGTTATGCTAGTTGCTGCTAGAATGAAAGCAAACTGTTGTCTTTTTGTTTGATGTGGCTATTCATTGAAGGGAATTTTTTGAAGGATCTAAACCATAGTTGTCAAAATACCTTTTACAATGACAATTTTCCAAAGTTCTCTTTTCATTATGTTTTTGTATGGAATTTAAATCTGATTTTTACGACTTGGAACTATCCTTTGATTTGTGAATGTTCAGGAAAGAGTGAATCTCTAATCATGTGTCCAGGCCATATTAATAGCTTCTGATTGCAACCCAAAATAGCTAGCAAAACATCTACCAAGTTTGGCTTCATCAAGGAAGGTTCCACTGATCTTTGTCAAAGATAAGTGATGAGGATCCTTGAGATTATGTAAACTTCTTAAGCTAAAAACCGCAATTGCCATTGGAGTGAAAGTAAGTGGTACCTTTTACAGATCGCATATTTTACTTTCTGCACAAGTAATTCTGCTTGCGAATATTATTTGGATACTAATTGATGGTGTTGTTTCATGTAGGCTAGAGGAAATGCTATCAATGAAATCGTGGAGGGAATTCTTTGCGGAAATGAATTTTATTTTAATCCTTTAATTTTTGTGACAAGGCGAAATGAAACGAACATGAATCGTGGAGAAATGTTCTGGTTATAACAGGTAAGGCCAAGCAGTAATCAAACATCATAGTACAGCACATCAAGAGTAACAATGGTGGAAATTAATTAACTTTGATCAGAAGAGTGATAGCAATCAAAGAGGACGTATGCAGTTCATGTTCGTTTCATTTCCCCTCGTCACAAAAATTAAAGAATTAAAATAAAATTCAGCTCTCGTTAGTGTCACAATTCCCGCCTCGTTTAAAATTCATTTCCACAAAGAATTCCCTTCACGATTTCATTGATAGCATTTCCTCTAGCCTACATGAAATAACACCATCAATTAGTATCCAAATAATATTCCCAAGCAGAATTACTTCAGCAGAAAGCAAATTATGCGATCTGCAAAAGATACCACTTACTTTCACTCCAATGGCAATTGCAGTTTTTAGCTTAACAAGTTCACCTAATCTCAAGGATCCTCCTCGCTTATCTTTGACAAAGATCAGTGGAACCTTCCTTGATGAAGCCAAACTTGGTAGATGTTTTGCTAGCCATTTTGGGTTGCAATCAGAAGCTATTAATATGACCTGCACACATGATTAGAGATTCACTCTTTCCAATCTTTCCTAAACATCCACAAATCAAAGGATAGTTCCAAGTCATAAAAATCAGATTTAAATTCCATACAAAAACATAATAAAAGAAAAAAAAGAGAACTTTGGAAAATTGTCATTGTAAAGGCATTTTAACAACTTTGGTTTAGATCCTTCAAAAAATTCCCTTCAATGAATAGCCACATTAAACAAAAAGACAACAATTTGCTTTCATTCTAGTAGCAATAGCATAACATAGAAAAGATTATAATATACAATTCAAATCTTGCATTTCATGAGTCCAAACCCATCTTTTATTTTATTGATTGAACACGAAAACCGTAAACCAAAACTCTACAAATCACTTGAAGCAATTATTTGAAGTGAAAATCAGAAACCTGAAGGTGAACAGAAGGGACTTTGTGATTGGTCCACATAACATGTGACTGTTGAAGGGATCTTCCACTCTCGGACACAGGTGACATGCGTTCAAGAACACGAGTAACTTCATTGACCCCAATTGCAAATTGTTGCTATAAAGACACCATCATCAATCATGTTAATTGCAATACTACACAGCTAAACTAATAGCATAAAAGAAGATTAGAGTAAAGGTTGTAGCAGTGATAACCTTGAACCAAAATTTCTCGGGAAGCGAGTTTCCATCCAAAGTTTTTGTTGATTCTATTTCCCTGTTACAATTTAATAAAAAACATTACTTCTTGATTCATTAATGAAAAAAAGAAAAAAGAGTGAGTGATATTTACTTGTGAATTGATTTGAGCAAACGAGCAAGACGTTCCCCTTCATAGAAACTGTTGTTGCTGCTGCTACGAGTGCATACACAATCAAGCACCCCCCACATAAACAGGAAAAAAAAACGAATTACAAAAACCCAGAAAAAGAAATCAACAAAAGAAAAAGGAACCAACATACTCTTTTTTCTTAGCAACACTATTTTTTGAAGCTCTGTTTCTGTTTCGCATGATTGTTCAAGCACGGTTTTTTGTTTTTTTGTTTTATGGAGGTTTAGGCACGAGGGTTTCAATGACTTCTTTTGTTTTCTTTGGACAAAAAGCTACAGTTTTGGTCAAATAAAGACAGGCCCAGACAATTCTTCTAAGCCCATTGTTATAAGGTCGACTTGGACCTGAATTGATGCCCATTCATTCAGCTACATGGGCCTGATTTTTCTTTCTTTCTTCGTTTTTAAATTTTAACTAAGAAACGAGTGCCCCACCACTACACATTAACTTTAGCAATCTGTCTTGTAATGTCTTATTTATTATTTTTCTTGAAGAAATTAAAAAGAGAGTAAATATAAATATACTATAAATTTCGGGATGCACTCTATTATGCTTAACATCTTCAGCAAACAGACAATCAACAAGCAGCCACTACTCAATTATTGCAAGGTAGTTGCTTTAATATGCTGTTTAATTAAAACATGGGAGAGAAAAGGTTGTTTTATTATTATTCTGACCAAACTTTGCTATTAATTTTTTCTGTTTCATAGAATCTTCATGAAGTGAAACACAACCACTGCACATGGTGGGTGGGATACCATCGTGCTAATTACAAACTTCTAATTACATCGGCTTACCAAGCAATAAGTGTTATCTATCAGTCATTTTTACTAGAAAAAATAGATGAAATTGCTTAGAATTATAAAATTAGCAGATTATCAAGTAAAATCCATTGCTCATAATGTGGAAAGGCAATAATTTGTGAGGGACCGCTAACAATACAGACATCGACATGGTCGCCGCTCGCGGAACAAGTTTGCGTATGTGTCACTGCTATAACTTGTTATGAAGAATACGAGCCACTTGCCTCTATTCCGCTGGAGGTCAAACTATTTTAAAAAAAAAACTAAAAATTAAAAGAATTTAATTGTTCTTTTCTTTTATTTTTTTTCATTTTAACTCTTATTTTTTTAATTACTGTTTTTTTATTTTAAATCTTTTTTATATTTAATTCTTTTTCCTTGTCATGCTCTTTCGTGTTTGTTAAACCTGTTCAATTTTACACTTTTGTCGTTATATTTTTTTCTTTTAATTTCTAATTAATAAACTTTGAGCCTTGAAGCAGCAAAAATAAATGTAAAAACAGTAAGAAAACAATTCATAGCCAGAAAGAAAAGAAAATATATACCAGCCATGTAAACGCTTGTGGAGGTTAATGGTATATTCTCTAGAGACCACCTCCTCTTTTCTCCCCTTTGTTTTCTCCACCATTTTGAACTTTCCTTTCAATGTCTTGACTGAGCTGCCTGCATTGCAGATTTGTAAGAATGACTAATAAACAAAATAACTCAACTGTGAGAGAGAAACAGAGAGAGAACCTTAGTGTTTGAAAGAAGGTAGTGGTTTTGGAGAGAGAGGATACCTAGGGGTGAGCATTTTCGGTTCGGTTCGGTTTTTATCAAAAAAAATAACCAAACCGAAAATTGCATTTTAAAAAAAAACCGAAACTGAACCGAACCTATACAAAACTGACAATTTTCGGTTCGGTTCGGTGAGGTTTTTATGATTAAATAATTGGAAAAACCGAAATTGGTTTTTGGGCCATTTGATGGGCTGTCTGATGGGCTTGCAATTAATATAAAAAAACTGATTTTCTTGTAAAATCCCAAAGTATTTTTAATTTTTTGCAACTAATACAAATATTAATGTATTAAATTGTTAATATAGTGTTTAGTAAGTTTTTTTTTTAATTTCTAATACTTTTGTTTTGTTTAATTTAGCATGAGGAGAAATAATTAAAACTACACAAATGAACAAATTTAAATTTAAATTACAGAAAATGCCTTCAAAGGGCTTCAAAATAAATAACAAGCAACATTAATATAAAAAACTTCAAGAAATACACCCGATTTTGAACTAATGATCATAAATTGATTAATGAATAATAAAATAAAAGTGTATAAGAAAAATAATAATAAAAACCAACTGACTATTATCCCCAGTTAACAACCCCCAGTTAACAACGATCCTTCAAGCCACAATCAGGACAACAAATAACAAAATGCAGGCATCACCCCTCGTACAATTACTGAAAAAGTATCTACAAGATAATAGTCATGCTGAGATGAAACTGGACCTTTTTTGTAATAAACATTTTTATAGTTAATTTGGAGTAAAGTAATGAGTAATAAATTTGATTTATTAACAAAAAGATGTTCATTTTGTGAATCCATGATGACATAATACAATGGTAGCTAAAGATTTTCACATCCTTGATCAATGCTTTAGTTCAAGCTTGGACAGTAGCTTACATAATTTCCACTCTACTTTATCTCATCAATCAACTCAGGTATACTTAATTCATCACAAACCCCCTTTTATTTCTCCCAGAACCCTTTTCTCAGAGAAGAACATTTTATTAAGGTCTAGTTAAGCTAAAATTTATTTCGGATTTGATTTATTTAACCTTTCTTTTCTTCTCCTTATGATTTTAGGGTTTCTAGGAGAGTCAGTGGTTCTGACTTGGGAAATTGTTTTTAGAGTTTACGGGTCTCAATAAATGATATCAATCGGTCTGACTTGATTTTTTTTACAGTAAAACAAGAACCCAGAAATGGTTCTTCAGAAACAGAGGACCCAAAACTCTTAAGGTTACAAAGCATAGCAGCACTGTGTCAAAAGAAGTCCACACGAACCCCAGAATCAGCTATCAACGACCAGAAAAGAAACAAGAATAGCAAAAGCCTTTTTTTATCATTGATCCAAGAAAAATGAAAGTTGACATAAGAAATGGTTGTCAAGGTACAGAGAACTACAAGCTTATTAAAACTCCATAGAGAAGGCAATAAACATGACATTACAATGCAGATCAAATCCAATTACTAATAGCAGAAACAACAGCATAAATCAATCCTCCTGATAGCTAGATAGTAGTTGCCAGAAGAAATCAAAAGGCTCTAGCTAGAAAATCAGAGCACGCCATGGTCAATTTACTCAGAAACAGAAACTCAAGGTTAGATTTCATATATGATTCAATTCAATTAGAAAAGGAAGCATAGATGATCTATAAGAGATAACAAGAAATCAAACAGAGGTTCAATTTACTTACCTTTTATAAACTGCAACCGTGTCGGATGGGGACGATGATAAAGAGTAACTGTCGAACTGGGCGCAACAATGTGATCAGATTGCAGAGGGAGAGAGGGTAATGGTTGGTTGGCTGGTTGCAGTCTTGCAGAGGGAGGGATAGGCCGAGAGGCGAGAGGCGAGAGGGAGGGAGATTTAAGTTGCAGAGGGAGGCGAGAGGCTGGGGACGATCTAGCCTAAAGTATTAGACTGTTAGTTGCAGAGAAGGAGGCGGGAGGCGAGGGCGAGAAGGAGGCGGGAGGCAGGGCGAGGGCGATTTAATTTTAGGGTTTGTTAAGGTTTTATTTATACTATTGTTTTTAACCGACCGAACCGGTTCGGTTTGGGTTAATCGGTTTTGTCCGTAATTTGAATAATAAGGGCTTATCTTGCTGCTATCACATTCGTTTAATCCCACACGATAATATGGAGTGGCTAAATTAACTATCATTTTTAATATATTTAATCACATTTAAAATAACATGATATCAAATATAAATTTTACAAATCAAAATTATTGTTATTATTATTATTATTATTATGGAACTATCATTACCCTTTAGCCTCATCCCGGTAATGTTAATTAATTTGATTTGAATTTTTTAGAGATTTTTAAAATCTAATTAATAATAGATAGGATATAAATATTGCTAAATCCAATTTAAAACTCGCTAGAATTTAATTTAAAATATATATTTATATTATATAAATATATTTGTATAATATTCAGATTTTTTGAATACAATATAACATATATAAATAACTTAATGATATAAAACATACACATGTATATTAACTATTTTATTTCTTACTGATTAGTAAATAATAAATATTCAAAAACTTCACCGGTTAAACCGATCGGTAATCAACAAGCAACCATTTCTCACGCTCACTCGCTAGAAAAGCCCATGAGAAGTGGTGTTACACCGACGTCGTTGTGGAGATCCATGCTCTGCATTCAAGTTCCTCTCTTCTAATCCTGTACAGGCAGACAGGTGCTTCCAGTTCAGCTGAGGACTGAGGAAGAACCATTTTATCTCATCCTCCCTTTTTTCAATATTTTATTAACCTCCCTGTAACTATTGCTTTTCCATTAGCTCACGAAGCAATGGATTTGATTTGCCAATTATAAAACTGGTATACTTCTGAGACTTGGTCTCTCACACAGAGTTTTTCTTCCCTTTGTGGAGACTCGAGGCCCATTTACAGCTGCAAGAGACAAGATGTTCATCATGTCACCAAATCCATCCATTTCCTATTAAATTGACTAAAACCCTGCTGATTTGTTGAATCCCAGCACTTTTGCAATGCAAAACTATTTCCTTCTCACCGTCCTAGCTACTTTTCTTCAAATTTCCACCCTTCTTCGTTCTGTTCATGAAAGCTACATTTTCTGCGAGCAACCCGATGCTAGCAGTCTCTCTCTCTCGACAAACCCCTTTCCATCTCCCTTTCTAACGTGGGAAGTAAAGCGTTTTGTCGGCAGTTAATATAAAATGAAATAGCATCGCGTCAATCAACTGTGCCTTGTTTGAAAATTGTGGGCATGATATCTATCTTGCAATTTATACATGTAATATCAAATCTCGTGCAATACATTAATTGGCCACCACATTTCTGTCTCATTGCACTTTATGTTTCAGGTGATATATTGGGCTATTTTATTATACACGTATTAGCCACGTTCTAATGGAAAATTGGATCATTTAGTTCAGCTTCAGGTTTAGAGGCTTATGGTAGAAGCCGCAGCCCTTCTTTTTTTTTAGTGGGATAGTCATGTAGAGTGTAGATGTTAGATGGTAGAACCTTCGGGCTATAATAAAATCTCGAGATAATTGAGATTTTATTACTTTTTAAATTTTATTTTAGAAAAAATATTTTTTTTTATTTTAAATTAAATATTTTTATATTATTTTTAATATTAAAAATAATTTATAAAAAACAAAAAAAAATATTTTAAGTATTTCCAACAAAAATAAATTTCAAGAATTTTTTCAAAGAAACATTGAATTAAAAAAATATATATATATCAAGTGAAGTTAAAGAGAGAGTAGCTATGGAATCTAGGAAGAGAAACAATTAATAGATCAAGGAAAAATCTAAAGGCACTTGGTTGTACTGTTCATGCATACACAAATCATTGTAGATTCCTGTGATAACTTTGTTTTTTTCCCAGAAATTATTTTTTTTATATACTCCTTCGATTTTGTATAAATTTGATTAGTCTCCTTATGGTTTTGGAAAAAATCTCGTTATTGAATTGATGTTATGTTTTGAAAACAAATAATTAATTTCAATGTTTGCAACATATCGAAAATTAAAGAGACCGTATGTGTTGTTGACGCTTTTGAAAAGTTTTTTTGCCTTGAGATTTTGGCAAATTTATTTTTTTGTCTCTTTATGTTTGTAATTAAATATTTGTCTAAAATTTTGTTTTGTTTATTTTAAAATCATTTGAGAAAAGAGAGGAAGAGTTTATGAAAAATAAAAGACAAGAAACCAATTAAGTTATTCAAATATTTGGTATTTCACTATAATGTAAAAATAAATAATTTGATACTTTGAAAAAACTTCATATCAACACCAAAATACTAAAAGAGGTTCGTTTTTTACTGTAGATTGCGAGTGTTTTCACTATGGATTGAAATAGTATTTTTGGGTCGGTTCGAGTAGGTCATGGTTTTTTTGTTTTTTTTTTTGTTTTTTTACACAGTAAAATAATCATTCTATCCTCAACTAAGACAAAAAAACAACAATTGTTGGAGGGGGTGTCACGGTAATTTCACATTCCATTACACAATAAAATAACTTTTTTCCCTTATATAAGACAAAAAAAACAAGATTGGCCTGCGAAGGTGTTTCAGATATTTCATATTTTTTAAAAATATCTAAATACCAATATGCCCCAATAAGATAAAATTGAAGAGTTGGTTGTAGGGGTGTTACAGTAATTTATCATTTTATTATTATTCTTTTCTATTGAATACTGTGTGGGTGTCTGACACACGTGCCGATAGTATTTGGCCTCACGTCCACTTAGGGCGGCACGTTCGGCTTCATCCAGTGACAAAAAATGTTTATCTAACGTCTCACCCCATGTGTTGCCATGTACTCTTTCTCATAAGAAGGCGCATGGCCTCGCGCAATGGACAGAGTCGTGACGGTGGTTGATTGAACTTTTTTTGGCTATTTTCTCTCTCTTGCATTATAAATTATAGGGAAGACCTCTATGTTTATGGTGTTTTCATTGCAGTCCCTATGCTTTAATTGTTTTTTTATGGTCTTGATTTTTGTTATATAAGTTTTGATTTGGTTCAATTGTGTCTTTCGATTGAAATTGATTATATATTGAGTTTTCATTTCACTCCTTATTCTTTTAATTTTGGGATTGGTTTTCAATCCCTTAATATTTCCGGTACAGAAGTTTTGATTTTTTTCAATTTTGTTCTTTGATTGAAATTGATAATATATTTGGTTTTCATTTCGATCCTTATATTTTTTTCATTATTTTTAAGATAGTTTTTTATTTTTTTTATTTGTATTTATACACCCCTATTTTTAGTTTAGATTTTTTATTTTTATTGTTATTTTTATTTGTATTAAATGTAACCTGCGTTAAAAAACATAGTACATAGGAATAAAATAAACAACTTAAAAACTCTAAGGAAGTAAGAGAAATAAAAATAAAACTAAAATCATTATCATCATTGTGTAAATAATGGGGAAAAAATTACATAAAAAAAACCATAAGAACTTTAACAAAAGAGCAAATAAAAAAAATAAACTAAAATATCAAACAAAAATAAGAATTATTAGTTGAAAGAAACTATATCACTTGAAGATAAAAAAATAATAATCAAATCAAAATTAAAAATAGAGACTATTCAAGAAATTTTAAAAACAATAAAGGACTTAAATCAAAAATTTAAAGTATAGGGGTTGAAATTAAAATAAAATATACAATCAATTTTAATAAAAGGACAAAATTGAATAAATAAAAACATGTGTACCGAAAATATTATGAGATTTCAAACCAATCCGAAAAATTAAAAGAATAAAGACTCAATTGTAAACAAATTATATAATTAATTTCACCTAAAGGACACAATTAAAACAAATCAAAACTTATCTCACAGCAATAAGAACCAGAACACATGATTCAAATAAAAAGAACTAATGTGAAATAAACAAATATAAAAGGGACTTACGTGCAATTTACTATGCAGGAGAGAGAAATGGACACCACCAATTTTCCTAGACAGAGAAAGATTGTGCCTGTGTGTGAGCATGGGATCAGGAGGAGTATACCTCTCTCTTACTTTCTTGCTATAGACGTCCACAACAACAGCTGAGAGAATACAAACATCATTTCGTTCATTATAGATGAATATTGACGGTTGACACGCTAGGGTATCCCTCCTTGCTCGTGCCAATATAAGTGGAAGCTCTGCCTCAGGTAGCCTCTCTCTCCCAAACCACTGCCTTCTTTCAAACACTAAGGTTCTGTCTCTGTTTCTTTCTCACAGTTGAGTTATTTTGTTTATTATTGATTCTTACAAATCTACAATGCAGGCAGCTCAGTCAAGACATTGAAGGGAAAGTTCAAAATGGTGGAGAAAACAAATGGGAGAAAAGAGGAGGTGGTCTCTAGAGAATATACCATTAACCTCCACAAGCGTTTACATGGCTGGTATTTATTTTCTTTTCTTTCTGGCTATGAATTGTTTTCTTACTGTTCTTACATTTATTTTTGTTGCTTCAAGGCTCAAAGTTTATTATTAGAAATTAAAAGAAAAAAATATAACGATAAAAGTGTAAAATTGAACAGGTTCAACAAACACGAAAGAGCATGACAGGGAAAAGGAATTAAATATAAAAAAGATTTAAAATAAAAAACAGTAATTAAAAAAATAAGAGTTAAAATGAAAAAAAATAAAATAAAAGAACAATTAAATTCTTTTAATTTTTAGTTTTTTTTTTAAATAGTTTGACCTCCAGCGGAATAGAGGCAAGTGGCTCGTATTCTTCATAACAGGTTATAGCAGTGACACATACATAAACTTGTTCCGGGAGCGGCGACCATGTCGATGTCTGTATTGTTAGCAGTCCCTCACAAATTATTGCCTTTCCACATTATGAGCAATGAATTTTACTTCTTTTTTTCTAACTAAATAAATTGTCTAACTTGACACGCATAATCATAACTCACTAGTAATTGGCCACGATAAAAATTATATTAATTATGGAATTTTGCTTTGATTATCTAAGAAGATATTGAACAAAACTGTCAATCGTGCGTACGTTAGACACGATCATCTTCGGTAAATTTAATGTGAAAGGCCTGTAAAAACGTATAAAAAAGATACGGCAGGGCAGCTTCCACCTCCTTGTGCTCTCAAGGGTGAAACATTATCTTATAAACATTAATGTATTTCACATTTTATATATGATGATAGCATAGTCTATTTGCATGCAGCCATAAATAGACCGCCCCACTTGTTCGTCCTCGGCATATTAATATCAACTGTAAAGTTTACAATGGCTTCAGGGCTGGTAGGTAGCGAAGTTACATTTTACAGATCCCGCCTCCCCTCGTGTTCAATAAACATTGGCTTGGATACGTATATATCGACTTTGACCAGAGATTAGCTGAAGAGTACACGTGGGTTGTCTCTTGCTTATTAACTATTTGAAATTGTGTTTAAAATTGTTTTTTAAAGGGTTTTTTATTTATAAATGTATTAAAATAATGTTTTTTTTTTAAAATCAAAAGCGTTTTTCAAACGCAATATCAAACACTCCCTTAGTGGTGAATTTCTAAAATATTCAATTAGTTTGGTAACATGATTTGTATTTATTTATTGATAATCTGCTAAGTTTATAATTCTAAGCAATTTCATCTATTTTTTCTAGTAAAAATGACTGATGGATAACATTTATTGCTTGGTAAGCCGGCGTAATTAGAAGTTTGTAATTAGCAGGATGGTATCCCACCCACCATGTGCAGTGGTTGTGTTTCACTTCATGAAGATTCTATGAAACAGACAAAATTAATAGCAAAGTTTGGTCGAGAATAATAATAAAACAACCTTTTCTCTCCCATGTTTTAATTAAACAGCATATTAAAGCATCTACCTTGCAATAATTGAGCAATGGGTGCTTGTTGATTGTCTGTTTGCTGAAGATGTTCAGCATAATAAAACGTATCCCGAAATTTATAGTATATTTATATTTACTCTCTCTTTTTAATTTCTTCAAGAAAAATAATAAATAAGACATTACAAGACAGATCACTAAAGTTAATGTGGAGTGGTGGGGCACTCGTTTCTTAGTTAAAATTTAAAAACGAAGAAAGAAAGAAAAATCAGGCCCATGTAGCTGAATGAGGGGGCATCAATTCAAGTCCAAGTCGACCTTATAACAATGGGCTTAGAAGAATTGTCTGGGCCTGTCTTTATTTGACCCAAACTGTAGCTTTTTGTCCAAAGAAAACAAAAGAAGGCATCGAAACCCTTGTGCCTAAACCTCCATAAAACAAAAAAACAAAAAATTGTGCTTGAACAATCATGCGAAACAGAAACAGAGCTTCAAAAAATAGTGTTGCTCAGGAAAAAGAGTAAGTTGGTTCCTTTTTCTTTTGTTGATTTCTTTTTCTGGGTTTTTGTAATTCTTTTTTTTCCTGTTTATGTGGGGGGTGCTTGATTGTGTATGCACTAGTAGCAGCAGCAGTAGTTACTATGAAGGGTAACGTCTTGCTCGTTTGCTCAAATCAATTCACAAGTAAACATCACTCACTCTTTTTTCTTATTTTCATTAATGAATCAAGAAGTAATGTTTTTTTATTAAATTGTAACAGGGAAATAGAATCAACAAAAACTTTGGATGAAAACTCGCTTCCCGAGAAATTTTGGTTCAAGGTTATCACTGCTACAACCTTTACTTTGATCTTCTTTTATGCTATTAGTTTAGCCGTGTAATGTATTGCAATTAACATGATTGATGATGGTGTGTCTTTATAGCAACAATTTGCAATTGGGGTCAATGAAGTTACTCGTGTTCTTGAACGTATGTCGCCTGTGTCCGAGAGTGGAAGGTCCCTTCAACAGTCTCATGTTATGTGCACCAATCACAAAATTCCTTCTGTTCACCTTCAGGTTCCTAGTTTTCACTTCAAATAATTGCTTCAAGGGATTTGTAGAATTTTGGTTTACGGTTTTCATGTTCAATCAATAAAATGAAAGATGGGTTTGGACTCGTGAAATGCAAGATGTGAATTGTATATTATAATCTTTTCTATGTTATGCTAGTTGCTGCTATAATGAAAGCAAACTGTTGTCTTTTTGTTTGATGTGGCTATTCATTGAAGGGAATTTTTTGAAGGATCTAAACCATAGTTGTCAAAATACCTTTTACAATGACAATTTTCCAAAGTTCTCTTTTCTTCCTTTTATTATGTTTTTGTATGGAATTTAAATATGATTTTTATGACTTGGAACTATCCTTTGATTTGTGAATGTTTAGGAAAGAGTGAATCTCTAATCATGTGTGCAGGCCATATTAATAGCTTCTGATTGCAACCCAAAATGGCCAGCAAAACATCTACCAAGTTTGGCTTCATCAAGGAAGGTTCCACTGATCTTTGTCAAAGATAAGCGAGGAGGATCCTTGAGATTAGGTGAACTTGTTAAGCTAAAAACTGCAATTGCCATTGGAGTGAAAGTATGTTGTACCTTTTGCAGATCGCATATTTTGCTTTCTGCCGAAGTAATTCTGCTTGGGAATATTATTTGGATACTAATTGATGGTGTTATTTCATGTAGGCTAGAGGAAATGCTATCTGTTATCACCCGATTTTTGGGTGATTCCCCAAAAATAAAATAAAAAATAACAAAAATAAAATAAAAAGGGTTTGGCGTCAGTAGAAAAATCACGGTGGAAATTTTATGAGGCGAATCGAATCTCTTTTATGCCTAAAAATGAGAGAAAATACAAGTTCAAGGTAAAAATTAAGTCAAAAATTATAATTATATTTTTTATAAGCCAATTTGATTTAATCATGGGCTAATTCAAAATATTATTATGTTCGAGAATTAATTTAGGGTCCAATTGAAGAATTTAATTAAGTGCAAGGACTTAATTATGCTTTAAATTGGTTAAATTAACTTTATTAAGGGCTTAATTTATGAAAAATTTAATTCTTGAATTTAATTCGGGCCCAATTGAGAAAATCAGAATTTTTAGAGACCCAGTTGAATTTTTCCAAGCTAATTTGGCATAATTAGGGATTAAATTGAAGACAATTGAGAGTTTAATTGTAAATTGAGGACTAAATTGCATAAATCGAAGGTCATGGACCAAAATGAAAAAGGCGCGCAAAGCTGAGGGTAATGTTGAAATTCGGACAAGGGCACAATTGCACAAAATTACAAATTTAAATTTAATTGAGGGTGCAATTAAAACAATTAAAAATTGAAGGACCAAAATGCATTTTGGCCCCCCAAAGCTGCCTGCACCTGCCATTGCCTTTTGCATGCCTTCGCTGCCTCACCGACCAGCCGCCTGAACGCCCACCGGCCAGCCACCACGCCGCCGACAGCCCACCAACAGGCCACCATGTCAGAGACCAGCCAGCCACCGTGGCAGGTCGGTTTTGGCCTATAAATAGTGGCCGTTAACGGAGAAGAACAGGGGGGGAGAAAAAATTTACGCAGAAGAGAGAAGGAAATAGAGGAAAATTTGCAGAGGTTTTAGCAAATAAAAACAAGCAAAAACAGGCATAAAAATCATGCCATTGTCCTCATCTCCCTCAACAGCTTTCTCTGCCTCCCTCCCCTGGTTCAACAGCTCCTTTCTCTCTCTAACAGCAGCCCCGTTGAGCTCTCTCTCTCTCCACCGTTACTGGCTACTCGACCACCCAACACCTCTATCTTCATCACCGTGAGCTTCCCCTCTACACCAGCAACTTATCCCCACTCTCCGGCGAGGCAACAGACTAGGTGGCAGTAGCAGCGACGTGAACCCGTGGGACTCCGACGTCTCCTCCGGCCAGCACAGGCCTCCGTTTCCAACGCCACCAAGACAGGAAAGACCACCTCGATCCCCTCTACACGGCTGCATCCTCAGGTGGTCCTCTCATCAAAGTCGATCGTTACTGTTCATGAACGTGAACAGTGCTAATATAAAATTGTTCACGTTCTTCCCTGTTTAAAATTTTGGCTGGCCTGCCAGCCCAGCCCAAGACCCTTTGGGCTTCCAGCCCACGAGGCCTGGAAGCCCAGACCAGAATGAAGCGAGCTTCCAGCCCAAGTCCCTTTGGGCTTCTAGCCCGTGAGGGCTGGAAGCCTAGTCCACTCATGCAGCCCAGCCCATTAAAAAATAAAAAAATAAAAATAAAAAATAAAAAAATAATTTTTTTTTTATTTTTTTATTTTTTTTCACTACTATTATTATTGCAAAAAAGTTCAAAAATATCAAAAATATGTTTTCGTGCATACGGCCAAATTCTAATATTTTTGAAGCATATTTTTCGTAAAAAAATATTGCATCTTTCTCATGTTTTAAAATAAAAATCGGATATCGTAACCGGTTTATGATTATCCATTGGAATTTGGCCAAAATATCAAAACCATTTTTGTTTTATCTATCAGGGTGTAAATTTACATTGTAAAATACATCTATAGATATAAAAAAAAAGATTTTAACTACGGTGTAAATTTAAAACGTAAATTACATCCGTAGATAAAAAAAATAAAAAGAAAGAGGTTTCCTAACTGCGGTGTAAAATTACATCGTAAATTACACCCGCAGATAAAAAAAAATATTGTTTTTATGCAGGGTAAAAAAAATTAAACTTAGAAAAAACAATCAAATGACAATGCAGCTCACCTTAGGTAAGGTGCATTGGGGGTGATGCGTCTTTTCCTTACACAACAAGTCCCCTTATCCAGACTCTCGTAGACCAATAGGTTCCTAGTAACCTTGATACTAGGTGGCGACTCCCTCATAATTATAGTCGTAAATTTTACGGCTATAAAACAAACACCCCATTTTCACCGCGCGCCGTTTGGCAGGGCGCGAAGCGCGTAAAAATCACCGTCGCGACACTGTCAATGAAATCGTGGAGGGAATTCTTTGCAGAAATGAAACAAACCCTGAAACAAATTGCCAAATTTGAATGAGATGCCTTCCACACCCTGTCAATGAGCTTGTTGTTTGTACAGACGTGGAATAAGTCAGGGTAGAAGGGCGGGAACAATAGAACTGAATTGGGAATGAGCTACTGTGATCACAAAGTTTGGCTCATGGACATTTTATAATTTAGTGCATGTTTGCTCTCCCAGGATGATGAACAAGGTTGGCAATCCTTGTACGTGTTTGCAGAAGAAACCTTGCAACAGGCTTCACTTGGTCACGTTGCTTACTATTTCTCACGAAGGCTTCTTCCTTTTGTCGGACACGTCAACATGTCTAGTGTTAAATCAATTTACAAACGATTCAGAAGGCACTTCGAGTGCACGAGTCGACTTTCCAGTAGATATGGTAGCTTTATGTACATGTCCAGTTTTATCCATGTCAGTTTTCGCAGTTACACGTTTATGTTATGCTCCTTATTCCAGCATCTCTCTCTAGCACTTACACATGCAGGGACAGTCACTAGCGATCAATAGCCACCATGAAAATAATCACGAGAAATGTTCTGGTTTTGTTTCGCCCTGTTCTGTTTTGGTTAATTAATATTTTTTTAAATAATAAATAATTTTATAATATCATTTATATCTATTAATTTAACTATTAAATTGAGATGAAAATTTATGATGAACATTTTTACATATATATTATGTTAAAATTTCAGAGCAATCAGAGAATATAATGACCTTATATAATTAATGATGACATTCTCGTAATATTATACATAATTATAATTTTATTCAGAAAAATTATTTTATTGTCTTTTTTTAGATTAAATTGCATAATTCTAAATAATTTTATTTTTAGATTTGAATTATTATTTTTAATCAATATATATATATATATATATATATACATTACAACCCCAAAACGACACTAAAATATCTTAAAACTAAAATAATCCATTCCAATTAAAAAAACAAAGATCCAACCGAAGCAAAATCAAGAATTGACAGCCTTGGTTCTCTCTTGAACCTGTGCTTCTTGTAATGAATAAAGGTTATACAAGGTAAGGCCAAACAGTAATCAAACATCGTAGTATAGCACATCAAGAGTAACAATGGTGGGAATTAATTAACTTTGATCAGAAGAGTGATAGCAATCAAAGAGGACGTATGCAATTCATGTTCGTTTCATTTCGCCTCGCACAAAAATTAAAGGATCAAAATAAAATTCAGCTCTCGTTAGTGTCACAATTCCCCCCTCGTTTAAATCGTGTGGTGTGGTTCCTCTATGGTACAGTAAAATACACATTCCCTTTTTTTCACAGTATGTGCACGAATAGGGTTTACAACGAATGATTACAAGCTCCTATCAATGTTTGAGAAGAAGATGCTTCATGTATTGTTCATATCCTTAAAATTCTGACCGAAATCCTTTCTTGATACAGGCCTTATGCACTAGCCTGGGGGCTGGCAGCAGATGACGGCTCTGTGCTGCCAACCGGATTAGGTTGTTTCTTACCACTCCTACCATTTCTGACAACATTAGCTGATTTGTCATTTTGGTTTTGTTCCTGGTCTTTCTTTACCATCACAGGTTGGAACTGCCAAAAAGAAAAGTAGCAGCAAAAACAGGTGCATGTTATTAGAAGAAATAGCACGTACTAAAACATCCAAGGGTAGAGTAATTTAGTACAGACCTGATATATGGAGTATATAACATTTCTTCTTATCTGAGCCATCATCTCCAAAAACAGATTGTAGCCTTCAAGCTTGTACTCAATAAGTGGATCACGCTGTGCATAGCCACGTAAGCCTACAGCTTGCTGAACAAACTTGATTGCTTGTAAATGTTCCTTCCACAAGCGGTCAATATTGCTCAAAATCAAGAACCTCTCAGCTTCCTTCATCAAGCCAAGCGCTTCTTTCTCCACAATATCCTTGAAAGGTTTAGCAGGAAGATAAATACAAAATTCATGTAGTATGTGTGTCTAGACACTTTAGAAAATCAAAGTGCTGCACTTTTCCGTGGCACTCATTTAGTGATGCTAAGCAAAAAGAAATAATTAATCTACACTCAAAATTTTCAACTTATGCTGGAGATCTCCCAGGTTAAACCTCCAAGCACCACCCAAACATCCAGAAACTCTTCTTGCAATGAATAGCAAAGAGCAAGGCTGGGTTAACAATTGCTAGACTGACGGGTTGCTTTTAGGCAGGAATTGGGCCGCATAGTTCAGTCATGGTTATATGTTTTACACTAGTTAGGATTCATTGAAGATTTTCTCTTGTTTGACTATTCTAAGTAGTACAGCCTAGATGAGGAGGATTTCGTGATAAAAAAAGGGAAACCCATCTGAGTCAACAAGACTATTTTACTAACCCTTTTCTGTAAATATGCTTCACGGCCACGAAGACGAAGGTAATCCTGCAAATCTCCGTAACTTGAACACTTACTTCGCAGCAAATCTGGAGTCAAATCATTTAGCAAATAGCAGTACCTAAAATTACAGTAATACATGTCAGCAAAAATTGTTTTGGAGAGACATTAAACAAAAGGGAGATCCCCAATATTGAGATCTTATCCAAAGGTGCCTCTTTGTTTAATCTACAATGTGATTGATCTGATTATGAGCACGTTATTTTCAACAAAAACCGAAATAGTTCTGATTCATCAAAAATCCATACAAAATTAGCATTAAGCAAAGAGAACGAAGGAAGCCTCTTACTGCTGAACTTTTGCAATGAGCTTTTCAAGATCCCAACTTTCCACTGGAGCATCAGAACCAATATTCGCCTACTCATACGTTTAAAATAACAATAATCTCAGAAAAACTCAAAACCTGAGGGAAAAACAGATACAATGTGACCAATGAAGCTCAAACAGGTTACCTCTAAGATGTCATCCATTGTCAGTTCAGCATATTCAATAATAAGAGACTGGAGGTTGTCAGATTGAAGGGCTCGCCTTCTCTCAGTATAAACACGGTCTCTCTGGCTGTTCAGGACTTCATCATACTCAAATAGTTGTTTCCTGATATCAAAAAAATAGTTCTCCACTTTCCTCTGAGCTTCATCTAGTGATTTCGTCAACATGTTGGACTCAATTGGTAGGTCTTCAACTCTAAAAGCTCTCATCAAACCCTATGTGGCAATGTTGAGAATGTTTTAACAGGCATATCAAGGGGAGCACTAAAAACTAGATAACTAACAACCACCTCAGGTCAAACCTGGATTCGGTCTCCTCCGAAAATCCTAAAGAGGTTATCTTCAAGACTTAGAAAGAAGCGGGAACTTCCAGGATCCCCTTGGCGACCACTTCGACCACGAAGCTGCCATAAACGACATTCAAGTTTTGGTTTAATATATTCTGAAGTTACGAATAATATTTATTGTAGAAAGAACATTTTTCATTTCAAATGAATATATGAAAGGTGAACTAAGTTAAAAAAAAAGGATCAAATTTAACCTGATTATCAATCCGGCGGGATTCATGCCTTTCTGTTCCCATCACATGTAATCCACCAGCAGACACAACCTGCAGCATATGGACATAGATTAAGTTGTAAGTAACGCTAACCTGTAAAATTTAGGGACAATTTTACTTTTGGGAACTAAGTTCACCTTCTTCCTTTCTTCCTCGGTGTACTCCTTGAATTCTTTAACAATCTCTAAAAATGCACTACGCAAATTAGCTATGACTTCATCCTGAGCAGGGCCCTAAAACAGAAAAGTTATGAAACTCATGAGCTGTATGCATTCAGAGGATATTATTTTTAAATAAAAAACAGGAGGAAAATAGCATGGTATAGTTATCAGAAAAAACGCAGTTCATTTGGAATAGAGTTTAACGGTGTCAAAATGATTGGCAAATGTAAAAAAAATTCTCCATCTATCATACCTTTTCACAGGAGTAAGATAGACGCTCCTCTGCTTCAAGCTCAGTTAATGATCTTTGGCCCCAAGATCTTACAGCCAATTGTACTGCTTCCTCGGCCAATTTAGTGTTCTCATTGGATAGTTTGCATGGAAATAAACTTTCATTCACCTGCTATAATGCAAATAACAAGTCCCATGCAGATGAAACATGTAACACTATAACACTACAAATATCATTTTAACCCAGTATGTGCTCATAGGCAAATCCAAGTTCTATGTCAATGAAAAGACAAAAATCAAACCTTCCATGTCTTCTGAGGAAGGGGTTTCTTCACCGATACAAAAACTCCTTCAGCTGGCCTAACAACTCTGCAACATTTATATCGAATTAAAGATTCCTTAACAAATATAAATTGCAATAGTTGTGCATATTGTCTTAATAGATCCTCTTTCAGATTGTGGTATTCAACACATACAAGGGCACTAGTGCTGGAGATGAACAAGAAGCCCTTTGTAGCCCCTGCAGTAGATACTTTAAATTCAATGATGAGAAGCAGTGCATAGCGAGAATGGTTTCTTCTCCTAATGCATGTTACTCTTATACTTCAGAGTAAGAAAAGGTGAACAACATAATTTAATCCAAGGTGGCCAATATAATTTAATCTAACAGGGTTTCAAAAATGTATTTGATGGTATCACACCAGTTTAAGTCTTCCATATATCTTAAATTCTTTAGGCATTATTCATATCTACTTTTTAAAAAACTGAAGTGAAAATATGAGTAACAATAAGCTAACAGTTTTAACCACTAGGAAACTGGGCTACAGGGATGTATGAGTTTTTTTGTTTTGTTTTTTAGTGGCACATATATGTATGAGTTGAAAAAGAAGATACCTTGGCATAAGCATCTCACGTAGCTTCAACCTGGCCATAAATTCTGCATTCCCACCTAGAATTATATCTGTTCCACGACCCGCCATATTTGTAGCAATTGTCACTGCTCCTACACGACCACTTTGTGCCACAATTTCCGCTTCTCTCTCTACATTCTCTGGTTTTGCATTGAGAACCTTGAGGAGAAGTATTTTTGTTAAAATCCCTCACCCAGAAAAAAATTATCCAATAGGTCACCATTTTTGCTTCCTTCAAACTTGGTCACAAAAGGTATACATGTGTAGAGAAAAAGAACATATTCACCAGGGAAAAGAGAAAAAAAATGGTAGCAAAATAACACAAGCAAATTCATTTCTTAGATATTTGTTTGTCTAAAATTCACTTTCATGTTAAATTAACCCAATTCTACTTTTATTCCTCCAAGTGAGTTGATGCCTCACCTCGTGCGGAATTCCAGCTTCTAGCAACTGTTCCGCTAGAGCATCACTCTGCTCAACACTTGTTGTACCGACAAGGACAGGTCGACCTGTCTTGTTCATTCTAGAAATTTCTACAACAACTGCTCGCCATTTGCCAGAAGTTGCCCTGAAAACTACATCGGACTCATCCTGGGGAAGAATTGAGAAGATATTGGTGCTGGTGAGCATCAAGCTATCTAAGCAAGTTGTGCGTTAAGTAAACTGTGCATAGGTGCTGAATAACTCATGGATTTCTCATGTTCAAATAAGAGTGATAAAATCATCCCACCTTTCACATATTGTTATTAATTTACAAGTATTACTGGAAAATAAAAAATACTTCCTAAACTATACATCATCTTCAACATCGGCTGTCTTCAATTATGGCTATGACAGCAATCAGCATGATTCTAGAAATATAAATATGGATAGATTGCTATAACAAACCTTTCTCATCATGGGCTTGTTTGTAGGCACAATTGTAACTTTAAGTTTGTATATACTTTCAAATTCTGTACTTTCAGTCGCTGCAGTGCCAGTCATTCCACAAAGTGTTGGGAACTGCAGCAGTGCATATGATGAGAATTAAGAAGTTAAGAAAGAACAAATTTCAAAATCTGTTTCATACAGTGAACAGAGAGATGACCTGGAGAAAGAAGTTCTGATAGCTGATTGATGCCAGGGTTACAGTTTCATTTTGAATTGGCAAGCCTTCCTTTGCTTCAACTGCTTGGTGAAGTCCATCACTCCATCTCCTCCCCTTGCACAAAAATGAAAAATATTGTTTCCTTTAGTCATTTATAGTTAAAAACTCTATATTCTCCTAATTAAATTCATCTAATAGATAAAAAATCAAATTAGACTGCTTCTAATTGTAACCTTTACTGCTTAGGTAAGCAGAATCACCTGCATCACTCGACCAGTAAACTCATCCACGATAAGCACCTCTTTGCCACGTATGATGTAGTTGACATCTCTAAGAAATAGTTCTTTTGCTTTTATTGCATTCAGAATATAAGAAGCCCACTGTTCACGAGGATCATACAAATCCTTCACATCCAAAATCTCTTCAGCATCCCCATAACCCTGTTCTGTAAGGAGAACCGTTTTCTGCTTTTCATCCACCTGCAAAAATAGCCTGGGTAAGGAAAGAACTAGAAAAAAACTGTCTTTCGTCACCATCAGGATCTGCACACCTACTGTTTTTGCTTATCAAAACTTGAAATTATTTTGATGCATGAAGAAGATTAAAAGGCTCACATGCGATGTCATGTATTTTTTCATGATCTCCCATTTCTTTTGTTTTCTATAGTATTATCTTGATAAAGGATCCTCGCAATAATGAGTCTCTTCCTTCATTATTCCACCAATTGCTCCATCTCACTTCCCAGAATAATATACCAGTTGTAAGTTATAAACCATATCTCTTGGACTGGCACTGGACACAATCATGCACCAATTTGATATTTTAAGGGTATGCAGTGGTTTTTCTTCTCATCCTTTGAATAAAATGGCAACCTGGCTATAGTTTGGATGATAATAGTGAGAAGGCAAAACTGAAAACATGGAAAGAAGAAGAAAAACCAAAATATTTAGATTAAGATTTGATCTGACACTATTTGATGAAGATTTTTCATCCTAATGAGTTTTATCTTATTTTTTGATGATCAATATCAGCCGTGCATCCAAGACAGCCCACCTCCCTGCAAAAAAAAAAAAAAACACAGAAAAGCCCCTTGCTGACCACTTGTTCCACGTTCAGTCATTCTAGAAAGACTTCCAGTGATTTCACTCTGAATTTGGGCAGACAAGTTATGATTATGACTAATCAACCAGTCGTGAGAGTGAGAGACAAGCAAATAAGGAAGGACAATTTATATCTACACATTGAATATTCCAAGCATGAGAAACTCTCAGCTGATGGCTTTGAGTCCTATACTGCCTCGTCTTAGAAAAATCCTTATTAAAATGAGCGTTAAAATGTGTCTGTGACATGTTTGCAAGTATTTGTCATATGTTAGGTGTGTGAAACTGTTAAGAAACCATCTCACTTAAAAGTTTAAGTTGATAGGTAAGGTTTCAAAATATGATTTATATTATTCTCTAACACACACCTTCAAGTGAAAACCCTTTGGGCTTGAAACTTGCACAAGTCTACATTACCTTGTGCTTGATTTTTATTAAATAGAATGGAGATGGTGAGATTCGAACTCATGACTGCTGGGTTAACAAAACTCTGATACCATGTTAAGGAACCATCTCATCTAAAAACTTAAACTTATAGGTAAGGTTTCAGAATATGATTTATATTATTTTCTAACAGAAGCCATTTTATTTACACTTCCCTGAATGGCTCAATCCAATTTTTCAATAGTCACAACATGAAAATTTATCCTGTACACTGAGTAAGCAATTAAAGCAAAACACACCTTTTCAAAACTATGAAACTTTTTTACAGTAAATGATAAGAAAAACTGAAGAACAAAATGAACAAATATTCTGTTTCTGTTTTAAGGAAGAAAAAAGGCGCAGCAAAGTACCAAATGGCAGAAAAAACTCCGATGGGAAAACTAGTTAGTAAAACAAGATCTTACAGTGTAATGTATGTCTCGTTCAAAGGCCGTAGCAATTTTTGCAGCTTTATAATACCAATCACTTGGTTTTTCTGCTGGTCCTGATATAATGAGAGGGGTCCTTGCTTCATCAATAAGGATTGAATCAACCTCATCAATTACACAGTAATTGAAATCCCTTAAAACGAGCTCCTCAACAGTCTGTACTTTCCAAAATTAGTCAGATTTGTTAATTAAAAAAGAACACATACCTACAAAGCTTCACTGAACAAAATCAAAGTATTGATGATAGAACTTCAATAGAACTAATTATAAAATAAAGAAAGAATTACTTTCCATGGCAAGATTATCTCTCAAGTAGTCAAAACCAAGCTCACTGTTGGTAACATATGTGATATCACACATGTAATTCTCTCTTCTTTGTTCACTTGTCATATTCTCTGCCAAAGAAAACAAACACTTATGTTATTGTGACAATCAAAATCACAAGCTAAAATGAAGCAGCAGTACCCGGAGACTAGAAAAGGAAGAAGATTCAAGCTTCCAAGTACAAGAATAGAACAGCAGATGCAAATACATTACTCCTCATATAGGCAGGCAGGATTAATTGAAGCCAGTGAAAAAATCGAGACCTGAGCCATACCCATTCATTCATGTAAAAATGAAAAGTGCATAATATAGACATTTACACACACATAAGTTCATGTGCTTGTGTGTGAAATTAGGTAGAAAGGAAATGGAATATGTAGTAAACACATGTAAAAGTAAGTGACATACGTTGGATTAGTCCAACCTTCAATCCAAGGAAACGGGGAACTTGACCAACCCATTCACAATCTCTTCGAGCTAGATAATCATTGACTGTTACAATATGAACTCCTTTCCCACTTAATGCATTCAAATAAGCTGGCAAAATGGCAACAAGCGTCTTTCCTTCTCCAGTCCTCATTTCAGCTATTTCCCCCTTGTGAAGAACCATGCCCCCTGCATGACAAGCATACGAAACCATGTTATCAACAAGATTATTCCCCACATAGCCTAATAGTTTGGTAGAGAATACCCCAATGCACAGAAACTTTCCACCATTTGCACATGTAAAACTCAAAGAAATTAAACACAATACACACAAAATAGTTTACCTATCAGTTGCACATCAAACGGCCGGAGACCTATAACCCTTTTGGAAGCCTCTCTCACTACAGCAAATGCTTCCTGCAGTACAGGCTCTTTTATTGTCTTCGTAATAAGATAAGCTATGCCACTGGAACTACTTACCAACGGATAAAAACAACGACCAAGTAAAGAGCTTCATCACTCATGTACCGATTATGATAATTATAGTAACAAAAACCAAACATTTAACTTCCACAATTCTAGTGCATTAAGTTATAGCCAATTTCTATCCACCCTATTTCAAAATTCCAAAACAATCCAAGGATTAAATTTAAATAAGTATAAAGCAAGAAACTGGATGGAAAAAAAAAAAGCTCTTACAGGTAAAAGGAAATCCAAAGATTCACCGAGTTGGGCACGCTCCTTTAATGCCGCAGTCTTGTCTCTCAATTGAGAATCAGACAATGCAGACATCTCAGCTTCCAATTGATTGACCAAGCTCACAGTTGGAGCATACTGTTTCCTAGTGGACTCGCCTGTATCCGTCCCTTTAAAAATCCCACCTAGCAAACCTCCTAATGAAGCCACTGCACACATTTTCCTCTTCGTATTACTCACCAATTTAGACGTCTTGGCTCCATGTTTCAACATATTCAGGGAATTTGCACCAAAAAAAGAAGAGCACAGGGTGGTCTTTTTGTAAAAACTTTGATGGGGTAGTAGTAGAGAATTTGAAGGGAAAGAAGGGATAGAAGTAAATCGCTTCACTAGAGGTGGTGCGGCCATTGTTTTTAAGGGTGGAAAATAGAAAAAACAGACACAATAACAAGATGGGAGTTATTACAGGGTGGGGTTTATACAGTTGGAGAAAGTGGTGAGAAGGGAACTACTATGGTAAACATGATTCAGTTAAGAAGGAGAGGGTCTTTGTTTCTGTTTCTGTTTCTGCTCACTGAAGATGGTAGAGAGAGTGGGGAGGGATAAGGTAAGCTAAAAGAGAAAGAAATCATGACATGTGGGGGAAATCTTGCTTCATTATATTATATATATATATAACCATGGTGGACGGGTGGCTTAAATTCTAGCGTCCAAAAATTTAAGCGATGGGAATTTTTTTTTAATCAAAGCAATATTGATATTATCTTCTAATATTTTCTCCTTCCATTTATTTTTCCTTTTGTTTGCCATTTTTTTTATTTTTGTTTGCCATTTTATATTTTATACATATTATTTATTTTGTTTTCTTCTCGATAATCATGAAATACACACACAAACAACTAGACATGACCAACACTACATAGGGCTAAATTATTATTTTTTTCATAAAACTAATATTCGAGTGTTTCAAACACATTTAAGTAGAAGAAATCCGCATCTCAGTTTATATAATCGGGTCAAAATTTTAATTTAATTTTAATTAAATGATAAAAAAAATAGATAAAGAATATTTACCATGGTAACTTGGGGGGGAAACCTTTTATCGAAAAAGAGAAAAATGATGTAGCTTAAAAAAGAATGAAATTAGGCGGAGAAAAAAGAACAAAAAAGACTTAACCCGAATTTGCATAACAAATTTGTAGCTCGGGCAATAACAACTAAGTCAATTCAGGTTAGACCACATAATTTTTGTAAGAAAAAACCAATAATTAATGTTTAATGATGAAATCGGGAGAGAAAAAAGACAATCAATTTATCTTTTATATCACCATCAAATACAATTTTACCTTCTTTTGCTCACTTTACCGTCTATATTTTCATCATTATCTCTTCTTTCATGTTGTCTTTTCTATCCTTGATATACTTGTTTCCATCAAGATAACAATCAAATACTATCTAAAATTAAATACAAAATTCCAAGATTTCCTTAAATTATATTGCACGATGACAGAATTTGTAAATAGTTTGAAATTTGTTTTTTTAGGCAAAAAGAGAGAAAAATCATACTCTCATTTTCAATATTGTATATTTTTTTTTTATTAATATGGATATTTAAGACTTACATGTTTCTCGACTAATTTTACAAATTTTAAAATTAATAATTATATAAATTTTTAATTATCATCGTACTAACAAAAACAAAATTAAATCCTAAATCCACTGTAAAAATAAACTTTTTAATTCCACGTATTTGGCGGCTGGTCACACTTACTAGTTAATAAATTGCAAGTTTTGATACTAAGAGACGTGTCCTTTCTTACTTTTCCGTCCTAAAACACTGAACGCTCCTTGTGACAGGTAAGTTGCAACCTAGAAAAGGATATGGTACAGTAAAATTTGACTTTTAAAAATATATTAAAATACTATTTTAAAAAATTATTATTTCTAAATATCACTAGATTAAAATAATCTAAAAATATATATATATATATAAAAAAAATAATATGCAGTTTCTTTTTTCATAAATTTTGAAAACTCCAAACAGTCCAAAACAGACTTGAACTTGGCTTTGACAGTGTAGGAGGCTGGTCTTCTAGCTCCAAACCCGTTTTTGAAACCAAAAGCTACCCTGTTCAAACTTCAAACGCCTATTCCCCCCACCCCGGGTGTTTTGACCAACACATATTTTGTACGGCCACCACAACCTCTCCGATCCCTAATGTAACCTTTAAAAGATGCATCTTTTCTGTTGCTGGAAAGTGAAATAAAAACACAAGTGAAAGTTAAACATTGGCAAACATGGTTCACAAAGGAACCCGGTGAAATATTAAAAAGATTGTATATATTATCTGGCAACCTAGTTGTTGTAGCAGATTTGAACTTGGCAGCCCAAACATTTCATGTGGAATCAGAGTCAGAAATCGATTACAACTTCAAGAAACAGAACCTAGTATATTCCTCTCATTTGCTGTGTTCCTGTGTTCTGCTGCCAAATTAGTTTAGTGTGTGCTCCAACTGAAGTACATCAGCACCAGAAATTCAAACAATATGAAAATTGAGGAAGATTGCAGCAAGAGCTGATAATCTAGTAACTCCTTCCCCAGTAGGTCCACTTTTTTGCTGGCTTTCCAGAAGCAAAGCATGTAGTACCTACAAAATTCAACCCAATAAAAAATATATTGAGTATTCAAGGATCAACATAGAATCAAACTACAAACTGCATATTTCTCGCAATGAATATTTGATCCCTTGAGAGCACAGGCTTCCTGTTGACATTACGCTAGATTCAATGCCCTCAAGACATGCTCACACAATGAGTGGAAATCTGTAGGACAAACCACACAAGACACATCCATGGGCTTATAGACTTCTATCTAAAATACAACCCGTCAGAATAGTGCCTGTGAATTTACGACAGTCCAAATGTCATAAGAATTTACCAAACCTCCAGCATGGAAATAATTTCTTCATATTGAAACACAAGTAGAAAGAAACAGTTTCAAGCCTGGATAAGTCTTTCTACTGTCATAAGTTTCCAAAGCAACAAAGAGTAGAGTTGAAAAATATTGACACGGCATTCTTGGCTGAAATTAGGTTACAAGTAAAAGCAATAGTGAGAAGAGCGACCATGACATGAAATAAGAGGGTGTCCTGTTACCTTCAGGGAGCTCAGGCTGGTCAAATGGGGAACAAAGACTCTTGGCTGCTCCCATTTCACCTCGTGTTCGATCTTTCACATCCTTTTCCACCTCCTGTTGAAAATAAAACCGTTAGATATATAATTATGAAAAACACTGTGCGGTAATGAGATCTAACTATGTCTAAAAAGGAGTTCACTAAATTTATTACAGATCAAAAAACTAACTTTACTGGACAATAAATCCAAAGTATTGATAGAATGCATCACTATACAGATCTAGCATTCAAATAATACTAGAATAAATCAGTAATGAAAAATGTGGGGCAATCAAGTAACAAAATATGAACCCAGATAGCTTTTTGTCACAATACTTGCGTCATAGCAATTCAGACTGGGACAAGAGTATGAAAACAAATTCACAAAACACTAGCATGGACTAAACAAAAGCCAAAGAGTGAAACCTTGTAATCAACCAAGAATTTTACAAGAACAAAAAAATAAAATCGTACACAATGAAAAAGTTTGTGATGATGATATCATACCTCCTCATCACACCATGGAGCTAAGATCATCTTCCTTTGACTGAGAGCTTCCTTGAATTCATCCCAAGTTTTCGCAACTTGAATGCAAGCATCTCTCTTTTGTTTAGCAGCATCAAACATGCTCTTTTGAATATCATCCAACATATCCTTTACTTTCTCCAACAAACTGTCACAACTGATATCCACTTTTGCTGCACTATCACGGCGAACTGCGCGTACCTGTGAGCAGAAAGTAGATTATTAACAGCATTTGACTCTGGCAATAAAGAGAACAAATTAGGAGAAACAATATAGGAAAGAGCAGTGCAGATGGAAGACATCAAAACCAGTGCAGTAAAATGGAGGGAAGGGATACTCACCTGATTATTTGCCAAATCTTTGGGCCCTATTTCAATCCTTAGAGGAACACCTTTCATTTCCCAGTGAGAGTATTTCCAACCAGGTGAGTAATTCTCTCTGTAATCAGCCTCAGCACGAATACCTGCTCCACACAAAGTATCCACAGTTGCAGCACACGCATCAAAGATTCCTTGGGTATTAGCATCTTTGAAAGGCACAGGAACAACAATAACTTGGACGGATGACACTTTAGGTGGCAGCACCAAGCCCTTGTCATCTCCATGAACCATCACCATAACTCCAATCTGTAAAAGGAAACGGATGAGATGAATTGACATTGAGATAAACAAGCATTAAAAAAGACATCAATGTGATAGCTAGGCAACTCTGAAGAGTAAAAGGGGCAATCTGTGGATCACACCACCAAGAAAAGAAAAGAAAGAATATATTTTCTAGGTACTGAATTGCAATATTACAGCTCCAGATGATAAAAATCAGAAAGTTTACCGTTCGAGTACTATAGGCCCAAGAGTTCTGCCAGGCCATTCCCCTCTCCCCCTTCTCGTTTTCAAAGTTTATTTCAAACATTTTTGCAAAATTTTGGCCCAAACAATGAGAAGTTGCACCTTGGATACCACGTCCAGTGTTTGGAATAAACGCCTAACAGAAACACACAAATTTGAACCAATAAGATACAGACTAACACATGCTAGTAACTAGGAAATGTAAATAACTTCAAATTCAATAAATGACACGGGGTTTTCTTGTCTGCAGTATGTTTTATGTACCTCAACACTAGTTGTGTAAAGTCCACCAGCAAACTTCTCCATCTCACTTTTCTTGCCCTTTATAACAGGAATAGCCAAGAACTCTTCATATATGCGTCTGTACAGTTCCAATATTTGAAGGACCTGAAAACAGACACCAATATTAAAAGTGATTTTTTTTATATAAGTATAATGACATTGCTCATATTTCCTGTATGGGTTACAAAATTTAATTATCAGAAACCAGACAAACATGCTTATAAAAAATGTCAGGGAAATATCTTTATACAAAAGAAGTACTTGATGAGTGGGTTAGAGTATTCACAACATCCCAAACTTATCTAGCTTTTTTTTAAAGTTAAGTGAATTGTAATATGAACAGCTAACAGCAAGGGAACTGATTGCCCCCCATTCCATCCCATAATATAACAGCTTCAAGATTCATTGAAAGGTTAGAAATACGTGTTTGTGAACTACAATAAGATGGCAAAGTAAAATGATATTTTTCATGGAAAGAAATGTCATCATGCAAGTATATACTCCAAACCAGAATAGGACTAATTTTTTTATGGACTGATTGGCTCTTCTAAAGATAAATCCACTTATCATGACCAAATACCAAAGCAACGACAGGAAGATGAAAAAATAAATGATAGCCTTGAGAAAGAAGAAACATGAAAATCATTAATAATTTCAAGTTTTTTTCCTCTCTCAACACAAAATTCAAGTTTTTATAATCCATACCTCCTCATCTGCTTCTTGCTTTGTTGCAAAAGCAGTGTGCCCTTCCTGCCAAAGGAACTCCCGGCTCCTAAAACAAATGGATAAGTCCATCAGTATGGACTGATATGAGTTAAAATTCTTTCTGCAAACCAGATTTTTTTGGCAGCTAGCTTCCACAGATTAAATGAAGTTGTTTCTTGAGAAAATGAAAAAAAAAAAAACACTTGAGAGCTTTGCATGACAGGACACAGAAGTGATATTTTACAATATAAATCATATATCTTGCATCTAATTCGTCACGGAAAATAAACAGCTAACCATAAAGAAATCCAAAACAAACTACCTGATAAATGGTGTAGGATTGCTGAACTCCCAACGAACAACATTGCACCATTGGTTGAGTTTCAGAGGCAGGTCACGGTGTCCCCTGATCCACTTAGAAAAATAGGGATACATAACAGTCTCACTAGTTGGACGAATGGCAATAGGAATCTCCAAGTCAGATTTTCCTGACTTTGTCACCCATGCAACCTGTAAAAGACCAAGATGATACAGTCTGGACCTCTTTTCTTTTCTGTATTTAAAAAGTTGCTTTCTTGAGGGGGAAAACCGAAATGCTACAGCTGGTAAAAAATTGTTGGTGGTCGAGTAACACCAAAATTTTTAGATCCCATTACCAAGTTATGATAGCAACAGTATGGGCCCATGAGGAGAATTTGGATACAATGCTATCCTACAAAAATTTTCAATTAAGCTTGTTCTCTAGCAATGAACCTGCACTCTAATGGTTAGGTATGGTCCCAAACCAAACAACACCAATCTAAGAACATGAGAAATGTTCCTGATTCTGAAACAAAAACAATACGAGTTAACCTCAATTATAAGAACATAAACTTGAGTTGTGCTCTGGACTGGATCTAAACTAAGAATCATTTTGAAAAGAGCAGTGAGCTGAGCAGATGTGTTTGTACCTATTCAACCTTCTATTCATGACTAGTAACACTACACATATACAGTAAAAATTTATTTGACTATATAATGGTTTATGACAGAGTGAGATTTACAAAACAAGGCAATTTTTAAAGTGTCAAGATGAATGACTTCCAAATTCAAAAGCATCCTATCCTACCCACCAAGTTAACAAGCAAAGTTTAAATCCCGGATGTGCAGAGAAAAGAGAGAGAAACACAGACCTCTGGAGCAAAGCCCTCAATGTGATCCTTTTCCTTTTCCAAAACACTGGATGAAACAAAAAGTGGGAAATAGCAATTCTTAATTTTCATTTTCTTGATTTCTGCATCAAAGAATACCTGCAGATTGACATCATTGAGTTTGAGAAATATATAACCGTGATGACCTATAAATAGGGAAGAACAAGGATTGATTAAATCAATATAACATAGAAAACAACTGTTAATTTAAAAATTAAAAGCCAGTGGAAGGTTCAAATGTACAATTGATAATGGTCAAAAGTGAGAAGAAACAAGAGAAAATCAATTGCCCATATAATATAGAAGATACTAAAATCAAGAAATAAACAACAGATGACGTGTGAAACACAAACTTACTTGCATGATCTCCCATATTGACATTGCCCATGGCCTCAGAATATAACAACCAGAAATGTCATAATATTCAATCATCTCCCCATTCACAACCACCTATGCAAGTCAAAAGGGAAGCAAATTCACAACAAAAACCGAGAGTTTATATGTTCACTAAATCACTATGCCTCATGCTCGTATTGCTGAATAATTCCTCATGGAATGATCAACAATTCATGGTTGTCTACGAGGAATCTGTTGCACAAAATAAACTAAAGATTCACTCACCTCTGAGTACCATTCCCCAAAATTTTCTTCCTTTTTGAAAGAGAGACCTAACCCAGTCTCTTTCTTAACCTCCTTCTTTTTGCCACCAGCCATTTTTCACAGCTTAAAAATCACACCTGCTCAGAAATTATTTACCAGAAAAAAAGCTTCAATCAGACAACTAAAACAGACCTCGTAAAAAGTAAATCGCATTTCACTCAATACTAGTAAACCTTGGACGGGATTGAAAACAAAATTGAGTATTAAAATTCGAATCCCAGAACATTGAAATAAAAAAGAGAGTTACTAAACCCCGGTTAGTTGCAAATCAGAAAATCAGTGAAGTCAACGGAAACAGCAGTGTTTCAGATCTGGAAAAATGAGTCTTAGGCTTTGAGGCCCAATTTGTGGTTTCATTAAATAAAACTATTGCAGTTGATAAAAAGATACAAGGGAGAGTGAGAGTACGAATCGGGTTGACGCTGGTGGTGGCGCTGTTGCGTATATCCACAGCAGAAAAGAACAAAAACCAGTAGTGCAGTGAAGGATACAAAAGAGCACCCTCTCTCGGTCTAAAATAAAACCCTAATATCGAGTTTAATATATTAAAATATATTCTTGTTCTGGTTGGTCACTGAACCGGGGTTACGCTACTTGCGGGTCAGATCAACACCAGAAATTGTTCGGGTCTGAAGCTTCTTTTTCAAAACTAGATTACCCCGCTTTTAGCGCAATCACAAATTAATTTCTTCTTATTGCGTTGAATGATTTTCCGGTGTAAGAACTAGTGACTTATCATATTCCTGTGTGGGTAATTTCTATGATTATAGGCACAAGAGCTTCGAGATTTAGTTTCTGTATTGGATAGTAACGTGGTTAATTTTGAAAATATTTTTTTATTTAAAAATATATTAAAATAATATTTTAAAAAAAATTATTTTGATATTAATACATAAAAGTGATATAAAAATATCATTTTTTTAATTTAAAATAAAAAAATTAATTTCTTTCAAAAACACTTTTTAAATTTATTCTCAAACACCCTGATTAAGAAAAAATCAAATAAATTATGAAATAGACTACATAGATCATGACAAAAGAAAAAAAAAAGTTCTAATAACATATTGAAGTTCCAATAACAACATCATCAATATCATAAAAAAAAAAACCTTAAATCTTGATGAGATAAATCGAATGGTATCAAGAAAAATCAAGGGAGATAATTCACTTGTCTTCAATAATAAACTTGATCCACTCCACGTATTGTTGACAAACTTCCTAGGAGATCTCTATAATGGTAACAATAATACCATAATCAAAGTTTTAATATATTTTAGGACATTTGTTTTCTTCTCTCTTATCAATTCTCATCATAATTTTTGCAAGTACTTCTATGCATATTTTCTTATATATAAAAGATAATATATGAGATACATGCGATTATTATTTGATCGTGGTAGCTTCTTTTATTTATTTTTAAAAAATTTAATTGCTCTAGTTATTCAAGAATATCTGAAAACAATTTAGTTTTTATTTGATTGTTTATCTATCTTAAGAATAAAAACAATTTATTTTTCATTTGACTGCTTATCCATGTTAAAGATAATAGTAAAGATGGTAATAAAAACTATGACCATAATAATAATGATGATGATGATTGAAAATAATTCCTAAGGATAAAAACAACAATTTTTTTCTTATCACTTATTTTCTCTCTTGCAATTACTCCTTGGACACTCTAAAATTTATCAGATAGTGGGGGGATGGGGTGGTTAGATGACATTGTGAGCGAGCAGTTCCATGATGAACAGCATCCCCTCCTTCAAGGTAAATATTTTTTCTGCAAAAATAATAATGTACGCTGGTGGCTCTCGTGTTTGATTCAGAAACAAAGAGAACCTTTTCCTCTGCGAAACAACAATTCAAATCACAACTTGTCCAGGCAAAGCAAAATGATGGAGAATGTTATCTGGGATAAAAGAGATTAAAAGGTCATCATCCAATACGTGGGGCACAACACTTACTCTAGCAGATTGAAAACTTAATGGAGAATTATGCCTTAATGAGGCAGAACAAAAGAGATTCGATGTGCTATCAAAATAATGGCGAATATGGAACAAAACAAAACCACAAATTGAAAGCTTTATTGCTCATACCAAAGCATCTCGACCAGCAAACAGAATAGGATGTGACCATTTCAAAACTTTTTTGAGCGACGTTGAGTACACAAGTTCTCTTTGCGAAACAAAATTAAGGATGACCGGCACCATCCAGGTAACACCCCCTCGACCACGGAAAGCAAAAAAAAAAAATACAGGAGAAGATGGGTTTCCACAGGCGAAGCAGGATGCAGTTCGCAAGACTCCCTTTTCTGGAAGTACACTAGCAATTAAATTAAGTAAAATTACAAATTAACTTGGTTCCGGGGGAACCACTTTCAGACTTCGCATCCACTCACAGAAACTTGGATCATCAAAGTGAATGAAGCTGCTTTTTAGCTTTGTTCGTTGTTCTGTTGTCAGAGATCGAAGCTGCGGGAATCTTGCCTCCTGCAATCAAGTTCCATGAAACTGGTAAAAATCCAACACTATAAGCCTACTAATATTATTGATCAAGAGCTTATATTTCTCGTTTCCACCCTAACCTGTTCATAAGGTGGGTCCTTGTGTGCAGGTATCAGCCGAGAAACAAAATATCTAGCCTGAGAGCTTCCCTCCTGTCATCAAACCAAACCAATAAGCTGATCAGTTTGGCCACAAAAAGAAAAAATTAAGGACAAAGGTGCATAGAAATGGATTGCAAAGAATCAAGGAAAAAAAACCTTGAACGCAAGGATTCTAGGGGCTGGAAACCGCAATTCAGTTATCTCTTCAGCTAATGTTCTGCAAGCTGCTAAAGCAGCTGCACTTCTTCCTTCATCTGCAGCTAGCTCAGCACCCTGTAGTTAGCAGTAATTGAGAAAGTGTCTTTGTATATCAACACGTAAAATGACACAGAATGAAATTTGAGAAATAGACTAGTGGACTCAAACCAACACTAGTTTGATGTATGCATGTACATGGCAATTAGATAGCTTATCAGAAAGAGGTAGTCGTAATGAGGAAATATAGAAATTGATATTTAAGTGGAAGACTGACATATCATTAGAGGTACTAGCATGCTTCTTTGCCATCAATCTATCACTTCAGAATTAGGAAAAATGCCTCAATTCCTTAATTTTATTGAATCACAAAAGTCTCCCTTTTTCTGAAACAATTATAAGCAGGTAAGCTATAAACGTTTTCCTTTTGTTTCACCTATCCAAATTTCTGCCAGGAAATGTTGTGCTTGAACGTTTCTCTGCTTGAAATCAGATCATCACATAAACCATAGCATGCTAAAGTGTTTGTCTCGTCCCTATATCCGCAATAAATTCTTGAATTTCCTTCCCAGTCACAAACTTAAGCAAAGAAACACCAATTTTTTTATCCATGACAGACAATAATGCTCACAAACCATGCAAAAACAGATAGCAGACACACCCACGGTTAAAGATTCTCAGTTCACGAGAAATGCAGGGGCAATAAACATACAAAATAAAAATATTCAATAATTAGCAGCATCGGGGAATCGCAAAAGGATGTCCACGTAAAACAGCAAGATGAAAAGTCAAGTCACTTACCAACCAAATGAAGACATCTGTACCATGGTCAAGAACAACAGCAGTATCAGGCTGCATTGCAAGGTCATAAGCTGGAAGTTCCTCAAAAGTGCCCCCTTCTCGGTGCATTAGACAACGAGGCGCTACCATACGAAGTGAAAGATCAAAAGATGCATTCAAAAACAAATTCCGCAACACAGATCTCTCATCTTCATGACCAACAATGCTTCCCAAAAGAGGGCCCCTTCTGAGATGGAAAAGGAGCTCTGGCAATGCAGAAAGTTCTTTAGGAAATCGATGAAGTTTTGACTTGGGTACCAGGGACCCAAATTTTAAAGCAATGTCTTTAATTCTTTCATCTATTGTTCCACGCATATCCATGGCATCCACATGTTTTTTGGCTCGCAAGAGGGTTCTCTTGGCAATAAGGATTGCAGCCACTTCATCTTGAACACTTTCAAGATATGCTGAAACACTATCCACAGTAGGCAACCTGACAGTAACCACTCTGGAAATATCAGCTTGATAAATGTTTGCATATTGAACAGCAAACTGGAAAAATACACAGTCGCTCTTGATGTCTCCTTTAGTTTCCATAGAGAGTGCAAAACTTTGTGTTTCTTCAACACTTAGCATTTGAATGCATAGTGCATTGTCATTCTTAAAAGTTTCATGTGTGTCTACATGCGCTTCTTCACCAGGACCCACAACTTGAGTAATTAAAATATCATCAGAACATCGAATCTCCAACAAACCATGGGAACCTGATGCCCTAGAAGATGCCCTTTGCAAATTCACACCAAAGGCCTCACCAAAGTCATCGTGTAGAACCAAAACACCTCCAGATGCTTTTGCAAGCGGCTGCAAAATTGGAACTCTAACAGGGCAAGTTCCTGCACATAGAATGTCAACCACTGTATTATTTCTATGCGCTTCACGACCCAGGTTCTCCATCCATTTCAAGGCTGTTTTTTCCAGATGAGGATAATTTGGGTGGCTTAAAGAATGTGGAACTGATCCAGGGCCATATGTATTAGGTCCACCAGCACACACAATAATCCTGCTATTACCTCCAGCCCTTTTAACTACACCTCGGGACATTTCTGCTGATGGTCCTTGAATTATAGCCAGAGCAACCTCCACTGCGGTACCCAGGCAACGATCTCTTAAAGCTTCTGCAATGTTAAGTTTGTATGGTCTCAAAGACGAGAATATTTTGTGTGCTACTTCCTTTGAAGCATGCATTGGTGACAAGTACACACCAGTTCCATAGATCAATGCTTTCAAGGACTCTTGAATAGGTGATTTCTCACCAGGAAGTACATCAGCAGATGCCATTGATTCCTCTGAAAAATCATAAACTGACACTGTACGGCCATATAGTATTATTCCGATTCTTGCCGTCGGGGGGAGTGAATCGACAAATGCATGCAAAGAGCTTTGTAAATGCTGCAGGTGGGGTTCATCTAAACAGTCATCTATAACAAGTACAACGGGTGCAGACATTCTGGAATCAGAAACAGGAATAAAACCAGGTCTCTTGTTCCCAGTCTGAACATAATCAACAACGGGTGATGAAAGTTCTGGCAAGTTGCAAAGATCTTCTTTGCTTGGAGCTACATATTCACCTTCACTTCCATTCAGTTTCCGGCAAATCACACATTGCCACTGGCCTGAACCAAGTAATATCTTGCAATAAAGATTTGCATAAGCTCCACAATTGTGGCAACGATGAGGATCACGCTGTATTATTTGAGGACCTGGAAAAATCTCTCTCCCAGGAGAAAATAATGCCCCAAAGCCCAAACTTTGAACATTTGCTAGTTTCTTTTGCTTCAACACCTAATAACAAAGTGAGCCAAGCTCAAGTTCAAATGAAAATTGCACCTTCAATGTAAACAAAAAAATCACAAGATTCAAGCATATATATATATAGGCGAGGCATTTGGGAAGAAAGGATAATCAGACAACAGTTTATAAACCAAAAAAAAAGGTGTTCTCAAAATCATAGCAGCAATGTCATAAAAGACAAGAAAAAATCTCAACGACAATTGGTGCCTTCAGTTTGAATAGGAGAGAATGATAGAGATACCTTGTGAGCAGAGAACAAAGCACATGATGATTCATTGACAAGTGTTAAGTCCTCTGTAGCAAGGGGAACCTGATGCTGCAACTCAACTGAACCATTTGAAAAATGGAGGGGCGAGGATGTAGGTAATGTTAAGCCTGATGAGAAAGCAACTGGTTGAGGAGTTGCAGGAGAAGTCCGAAAAGGGACAGCAGCAGGCCTGACTGGCGATGTAAAAACAGGAGGACCAGGGGGGGTGCTTAGATGAGGAGCTGAGCTTTTAACCCCATTGGCAGGAGACAACAGATTTGGGTTCTGAAACAAAGGGGAAGGGATCTGATCTTGTTGCAATTTAGGAGGAGGAAATCGAGGAGCTCCGGGTATCATTGTAGGAGGAGGAGCGGAATTTTTCTCTGGATGAGGCGATGATGAGTCAGGATTTGAGGGAGTAACAGTAACAGAATATCCATGGGAAGGTTGCGGTGGATTAGTCATTGCAATTCAAAGTTTCTTTGTCGAATAATAAAGAATAACCAAGAAGCCAAAATTAAACTCTATAGAAAGCTACAAACAGTTGTATCCCAAAGCCAATCATGACAAAAAAACAAAGTGACAACCTTTTGAGACTGTCAAATGATTATTGATGGAAATTCAATTAAGAATCATAAACAAAACAGCCTACAAAGGTCCGATACAACAGCAGCTCAAGAATTGCAATCCAATCTCAATATTGATGCAAAAGAAGATACCGAACTGGAGGACTTTGACTAGCCAAAAAAAACCCAATAAAACCTAAAACCCCTGAACAATAAAGGGTTCTGATGCAGACCCAGTTCAAGAAACCCCCAGCACAGTCAAGAACCCAACCAAAACACGAAGATTTTCAGCTTCAAAGATCAAATTGAATGCGAGAAAACCTGATCTCCCTGCACAACTGGGCACCAAAATCTTTCTCTCACACAGACATCTGTTAGAAAAAGAGACCGGTCAGAATTCAACCTTGTGTCAAGAAAAAGGATCTGGTTTTCCTCAGCAAAACAAAACAAATATTGGATGAAATTGAGACGAGGACAATCTAATTGACGAACCTGGGTGGACGAGAAGGAAAATTGAAAGATTTGCAGAGTAAATCTTCGGTGCCTTTTTAAAAAATTTCAATAAAAAAATGGAAATATTTTCGAAGTGATTTTATAATCTTTTTGGATTCGGGGTCCTTTGTCCACGCTAGCTAGGGAGATCTCTCTCTGGGCTCCTGCCGTGTTCGGTTTTTCTTTCACACGAGTGAGAGAGAGAGAGGGAGAGGGAGGAGACAGCTATGTCACAGATCATTGGTCCACATAGAGGTCATTTTTTTAATTTTCTTTCTGTAACAGGACGAATCTTGAATGAACATCTCGATGTCGTTCCCCCTTCTTTAAACTAATTTACACCCCCCCCACCGTAAGAGACTAGTCGTCTACTCCTTCGATAGAGAAATAATAAATATAGTTTAAGCACGTAGATTTGTCTCAGGGTCATGCTGAAGGTTTTTTTTACACATGAGCCAACATTTATATCTTGATTTCTTTTTTTTTTTTTAAATATATATATATATATATATGTATATATATATATATATGTATATACTTTTAGCATTGGTGTTTTGTTGATTTTGATTTCAATTTTATCAATACATATTTGATTGATTTTGAGTTGTTCTTTGTATTTTATTATTGTATAATTAAATAAAAAAATATTACTAAATTCTTCAAAATTCATTATTCAGGTTACAAGTTTGATATATCAATTCAAATTAACCTGAATCTATCTAATATATCATTGTCTCAATACTAGAAAAAAAAGCTATAATTTTTAATGTATTTTAATATATATATATATATATATATATATATATATATATATATATATATATATATATATATATTTGTATTAGTTATATATATATTACTTTCATATCCACATGAATGGTTAGATAATGAGCTTGACACGTCAATCAAGAGTTATCTAAAATCTAGATATTTTAATATTAGTATTTTTTAATATTTCTTTTGGTTATTGTCATAGAGTGAGGCACACGCGCCATCCTGTTTACCGTCCCCCGTCCTGTTGAGGTAGCGTGTGTTTGGTCCTGCGGTGTCGGTAGATAGGCTGTCGACGTCTCTTGATTCGCCTCGCGTGGTCTTTTTCTAGCGGTGGCACGTTTTACCAGAAGATATCCATGGACGCAGCGGTGACCATTTAAAGCGGGCTGGCCACGTTTCTCTTTCTTCTGCACATAAAAGTGCAATAGAGTCCCTCTTTTTTTGTTACTTTTCACTTTGGTCCCTTAACTTTCAATTTTATTTTTGGTCCTGATTTTTGTTATATAAATTTTGATTTAGTTCGATTGGGTCCTCCGATTAGAATTGATTGAATGTCAATGTTTCACTCCCGTCCTTCTTTTTTTAATTTTCGGATTGGGTTTAAATAACTTAATAAATACAGTACAAAAGTTTTGATTTCTTCAATTTGATCATTTGATTGAAATTAATAATATATTTAATTTTCATTTGAGCCCTTATACTTTTAATTTTTTATTTTAATACCTTTAGTTCTTTTTATTTCTAGAATGATCTTTACTTTTGTCCATGTATATATAAGTGTGCTCTTAGATTTGATTTTTAATTTTTATTATTTTTTTATTTGTTGAGGTGATATTTTTTATAAAAAAATTAGCTCTTAAAATTTGTTTTGTATTTATGATCATTTGAAAAATTATATTTGTGTTTTTTTTCTCCATTTGTTTTTTTTTCTCCATTTGTTTTTTAATTTTTACTTCCATGTCAGATGACTTTTTTTTACTTGATATTTTTTTTTATCTTTAATTAAAAATTTTAAGATCTTTTTAATCTTTCATTTATTTTAATTTTTCCATTATTAACATAATAATAATAACAACAACAACAACAACAACAACAACAACAACAACAACAATTATAATTTTTTTTTTCTCACTTACTCTTTTGTTAATATTTGTTAGGTTTTTTTTCTCTAGATAATTTAATAATTTTTATTGTTTTGACAGTAATAACAATGATAATTTTTATTTTTGTCTGGTCTTTTGTCGAGGTTTTTTGGATTTTATTAGTCTTTCATTTTTTTTCTTTCATTATTAACACAAATAATAATAATAATAATAATAATTTAATTATTTTTCTTGCTTACTCTTTTGTTAATGTTTTTTAGATTTTTTTTCTCGGGATAATTTAATAATTTTTATTGTTTTGATAGTGATAACAATGATAATTTTTATTTTTATTTTTATTTTATTTTTTTATTTGATCTTTTGTTGAAGTTTTTACAATTTCTTTAGTCTTTCATTCATTCATTTATTCTTTCATAATAATAATAATAATAATAATATTTTAATTATTTTTCTTTGTTACTATTTTGTTTATGTTTTTTATTTTTTTTCTGTGTATAACTTGATAATTTTTATTATTTTGATAGTAATAAAAATAATAATTTTAGATGTTAAGACTCTGATATTACTATTATTATAATAGAGTATGTTAATCTATTTCATTATATTAAAGTTTGCATATATAAATATTATATTTTAATTTTGATCCAGCAAATCTTATAAAAATTATTTGATTAGCCCATAATGTAGGGTGAATAATTTCTTAATTTTCAAGTTGGATGATTTTTTTCAGCTAATAATTTTTATTTTTCTTTTATCATATACTATGTTTTAATTAAACTCTATAAATTACTTCACATTCCACAATTATCAAAATTATTTGCTCAACCCGTAACGTTGTGCGGTATATTTTTTTAATTTTCAAGTCAAATGATTTTTTTTCCAGTTAATATTTTATATTTTTATTTTATCATTTATTTTATTTGTTCTTTCTTTTATTTCTTTTATTGTTTTATTGTTATTATTTTCAAATCAAATAAATGTTTTTTTACATCATAATTTTTATTTGAATTTTTTTATTTGATATTTTGTTAAAGTTATTATGATTTTTTTAATCTTTCATTTTTTTTTCATTTATTTTACTTGTTATTTCTTTTATTTCTTTTATTTCTTTTATTCTTTTATTATTATTATTTTCAAATCAAATGATTTTTTTTACCTCATAATTTTATTTTATTTTTTTGTTTGATTATTTGTTAAAATTATTATGATTTTTTTAGTTTTTATTAATAATAATAATGATAATAATAATAATAATAATAATAATAATAATAATAATTTCAGTTATTTTCCTTACTGTTTTATTAATGTTTTTCAGTTTTTTCCTCTCGGGGTAATTTGATAATTTTTAATATTATGAAAAAAATACACATAATTAATATTTTTTATATTAAAAAAATATAGTGCCGCTCCCAACAAGGTGCAGGGGCATTTGGCGCGCGCGCGCGCGATATTATCTCTCTTTATCTCTCTTATATATATTATGAAATTACTATTGAAAATTAATAATATTAACTTTAAAATTTATACTTAAAATTTTTGAATTTTTTTTTACTTTAAATTAAAGTTTTTTTATATTTTTAAATCATTTTCATGTCCTGATATCGAAATAATTTGTTGGAGTTAGAACTAATACCGACAATATCGGTATTGATACCAATATTAGTACTGATAATCCTTTCAATAATAATCCATTTGATGAATGTATTAAAAATAACAAGGAAAATGACGGTCATTAATATTTTATATTTTTAATTTATCATTTATTTTATTTGTTCTTTCTTTTATTTCTTTTATTGTTTTATTATTGTTATTTTCAAATCAAATAATTTTTTTATGTCATAATTTTTATTTGAATTTTTTATTTGAACTTTTGTTAAAGTTATTATGATTTTTTTAGTCTTTCATTTTTTTTCATTTTTTTTACTTGTTCTTTCTTTTATTCTTTTATTATTATTATTTTCAAATCAAATGAATTTTTTTACCTCATAATTTTATTTTATTTTTTTGTTTGATTATTTGTTAAAATTATTATGATTTTTTTAGTTTTTGTTAATAATAATAATAATAATAATATTAATAATAATAATAATAATAATTTCAGTTATTTTCCTTACTTACTGTTTTATTAATATTTTTTATTTTTTTTCCTCTCGGGGCAATTTGATAATTTTTAATACTATGAAAAAATACACATAATTAATATTTTTTACATTGAAAAAAATATAGTGTCGCTCCCGACAAGGCGCGGGGGCATTTGGCTAGTGCGCGCGCGCGGGGGTGTGTGTATAATATTATCTCTCTCTATCTCTCTCTTATATATATATATATATATATATATATATATTTTTTTTTTACTTTAAATTATTATTTTTTTATATTTTTAAATCATTTTCATGTTCTGATATCGAAATAATTTGTTGGAATTAGAACTAGTACTGACAATATCAGTGTTGATACCAATATTAGTATTGATAATCCTTTCAATAATAATTCATTTGATAAATATATTAAAAATAACAAGAAAAATAACGGTCATGAGACAGATTTTAATCTATATAGCACATCACCAGAATAATTATTTTAAATTTATTAGTTTTTACCTAAGGAAATTCTATGGATATAATTGTTTTGTTATGTATTTTTAAGTTATTTTGAATCATGTGTGAACCTTAATTAATGAAATTTTATGATCATAATTATATTGTATTGTATTCAGAAATATTTTACTTATGATTTTATGATTTTTTTACCTATATGATTTTAGTTATGATTTTATGATTTTTATACTGAAAAATTCAGGTATGATTTTATGATTTTACGATTTGATTTTTCAAAATCCTTTTCATATCGTGTCAAAATCAAAATTCATTTCGTGTTGTGTCAAAATCAAAATTCAGGTATGATTTTATGATTTTACGATTTGATTTTTCAAAATCCTTTTCATATCGTATCAAAATCAAAATTCATTTCGTGTTGTTTCAAAATTAAAATTCAGATATAATTTTATGATATAATTTTTTAAAATCTCTTTCATGTCATGTTAAAATGATGATTTTATCAATTCGCATTCAAATATAAATTTTGAGAAGCTATTATCCTCGTACCATGCATCACACGTGGTCGCCCAACTATTAAGGTGGGGTCATGAGTTTTCTTCTTATATTCACCTCAAGTTGACCTTTTATTCATGGCCGGTTTAGAGGGTAGACGAAATTGTTTTGAAAATATTTTTGGTTATAAAAATATATTTTTTAAAAAATTATTTTTTACATTGATATATTAAAATAATATAAAATTATTAAAAAAATATTTTTTTTTCAAAAATATTTTTCAATTACATTTTAGAAACCCTCTTAATGTTACACTCTAAATTAAGCTTCGATTAATATTTCTGGCCTCTTAACCCTGATTCTTAGAGGTAAAAAATGGTAAGGAAACTGTTCTTTCCTTCACCTTTTTGAGGTGATTGTTTAACGTATCATTTCAAACATATTTTTGAAAAAATATTTTTTTATTTTTTTTAACCTTTTTCTTTCTATGTTTTTCTAGATCATTTTATATTTTAATATAAAAAATAATGTTTTAATTTTATAAAAATATTATCTTAATATATTTTTAAACAAAAAAAATACTCTAAAAACCAACCTCAATTATATTACGGTACAATAATTTAGAAGCTGTTTGGGGCAGCTTTTGCACCACAGGTGTGCTACGGTGCACTATTTTTTTTCAATAAAAATATATTTTTTTATTGTTTTAGATTATTTTGATGTGCTGATGTCAAAAATAATTTTTAAAAAATAAAAAAAATATTATTTTAATATATTTCAACATGAAAAATACTTTAAAAAATTACCGAAACAGCTCTCCCGAATAGTCAGTTAATCTTCTACTCTTTTCCTCGAAACTCGTCCCCCGCATACCTCTGTTTTCTTGGATTTTTCCTCCTGTTCCCTACCTAAATTCTAAAACTTCTCATAGCGCCGTTTGATATTTATCTTCCACTGTATTCTTGAAACTTTAAAGGAGAATTTGAATTTTTCTTCTTTAGCAAAATCCTTTATTCCCTTTTCTCTCGTGGTGGGAGGGGGAGGCTATTGACTTCTTTTACTAGTCAAGACTGCATTTATACCCCTTCATTTACTCATATTTATCATTTTACCCGGGGTTGCCATATCATTTATAGCTGTAAGAAATATGTCGTATATCTGTGTAAGTTTTGATTCTCTCTCGTCTTTGAAAAGTCAAACTCTAACTAAAAATTAATTTCCAATAATATTTTCACACGAAAACTTCCCAAACTCAATGTACCACAACAAATCCATTTCTAATACTAAATAAAAAAATGAAAAGAAATTCTTGCATTCTTTTCTCACAATCAAATTTGGTCTTAAGAAATTCATTTATCTTAGAAATAAAAATGAAACTTTAAAAATTACAATAATCTTATTAAAAATAAATTATACAATTAAACTTCAACAAATATTATTACGACCTACAGGGATTTTTCTGATAATGGACGGTGAAGTTATCACAATAATTAGTTCGTGTCTTAATCATGTAATGAGTCCCACGTGATATCACTGCATCAAGAGGGTCCCTTTATCACGTGACTGTGTCTCTTAACCCTCCTGAGATCAAGGACGGGTGGATACATGGATGGATGATTATACTGTTTCTGAAAATAATTATATAACATCATAAAAAATTAATTTAAAATAATAATAAAAATAAAAATATATATTTTTTTAAAACCAAACAGTGGCTGCGAAACAAACATTCCAAATAAATATCCAGAACAGAGGGTGAAACAGTATCGTAAGAAAAAATAAAAAATAAGAAGAAACGCCGTCGTCTCCCCCTTATCCCTGAAATGTAGTCTAACCAGCCAAAACCCTGGAGAAACTGCACCTCACTGCACCGAGCTCTCTCTTTCAAACAAACAAACTAAAATCCCTAGATTTTCGTCTATTTCCTACGGTTATTATGCCTTCCTTCTCCCAAAATCCCTAAGAAAAATAAAATAAAATGGAAGAAGCCAAAGATCCCCGAAACGGCGGCGATTCGTCGCCAACACAGTTCTCCAAAAAACCTCGCATCAGTGGCTACATAACAGAACAGGAAATCCACGAAGAATTCTCTCACCATAATCCCAACGTAGCCAGAATTAACAACGGTAGCTTCGGTAGCTGCCCCGGATCTGTGCTCGCTGCTCAAAAGAACTGGCAGCTTCAGTTCCTTCAACAACCTGACGACTTCTACTACAATACTCTCCGTAAAGGAATTCTCCACTCACGTACTGTCATCAAAAGCCTCATCAACGCTGATGACGTCGATGAAATCTCCCTCGTCGATAACGTCTCCACTGCCGCCGCCATCGTCCTTCAACAAATTGGTCGTGCCTTTGCTGAAGGTAAGTTTGCTAAAAACGATACCGTTGTAATGCTCCACTGTGCTTACGAAGCGGTTAAGAAATCCATTCAAGCTTACGTCACGCGTGCCGGGGGTTCTGTTATTGAGGTTCAGTTACCGTTTCCGGTTAATTCGAATGAGGAAATAATTGCGGAGTTTAAGAGAGGATTAGGAAAAGGCAAAGCTAACGGTAAAAAGATTAGGTTAGCGATAATTGATCATATAACGGCGATGCCGTGTGTTGTTGTTCCGGTTAAGGAGTTGGTTAAAATTTGTAGAGAAGAAGGCGTGGAGCATGTTTTTGTGGATGCAGCTCATGCTATTGGTAGTGTTGGTATAAATGTTAAAGAAATCGGGGCTGATTTTTACGTTAGTAATTTGCACAAGTGGTTTTTTTGTCCGCCATCAGTTGCTTTTCTGTATTGCAAGAGAGCGAGTTCGGAACTTGATGTGCATCATCTGGTTGTTTCACATGAGTACGGAAATGGATTGCCGATTGAGAGTGCCTGGGTTGGGACTAGGGATTATAGCTCGCAATTAGTGGTGCCGGCGGCTTTGGAGTTTGTTAATCGGTTTGAGGGTGGAATTCAGGGGATAATGAAGAGGAATCATGAGGAGGTTGTTAAGATGGGGAGAATGTTGGCGGAATCATGGAGGACAAATCTTGGTTCTCCGCCGGAGATGTGTGCAGGAATGATCATGGTTGGTTTGCCTTCAAGATTGCGTGTTTCAAGTGAAGATGATGCTTCCAGGTTAAGGTCGCATTTGCGTGAGTGTCATGGGGTTGAGGTTCCAATACATTATCAGGGTTTAAGAGATGGAGAGGAGGGGGTGAAAGATAAGGATGGTGTTATAACAGCATACGCAAGGATTTCTCATCAGATTTATAATAAGTTTGAGGATTATTGCAGGTTTAGGGATGCTGTGAATCATCTTGCTGAGAGTCGACAGATTTGCAGAACTATTTATCCAGTGTGAGAAGGTATGTCTTTTAAGTATGCTGTTTGCATTCATAACGTGTCATTTCTGTATATTTGCTGTTCGTGACCGCACTTTATGTTGCATTTTAGCACAAGGGACATTTGGACCAGTTAAGTTAATAATTGCTGCAATGCCTCCTCACAGTTTCTTTAAAACAAAGTCCTTGAGAAATGAAATTGAATTTACTATTGATAACTGCTTTTTCAGAAAAAAGAAAAAAATCTTGTTGCGGTCCAATGTATTATCCCGGACTAGTTCTGTTTTGTCTATTCTATTGATTCACTTTCTTCTGCATAAGCCTCGTATGTGGTCTTTTATTAGTGCGTGTGAGCTAAGAACACTTTGATACTTTTCTGCTTCCAACTCTTGTCCATTTGAATGCTTTGATTTGCTATGGACTTTAGAATCTCGAGAAATGACTTCTAACAGTTGTTCGATTTATTTACTTGGTATCTCTTCTGGAGCAGAAGATATACCTGAAACCACAAAAGTTTCAGAATGCATGAGCTTGGCATTATGTCGAGTTTAGTTTCTTGCCCTTGCAGATGGATGAATTTGAAACAACACCTGACATGTTTTCAAGGAAAATCAATATAAAACCCATCAGAGTTCTATATATATATAAATTAGAGAGATTGGGCAATCAAGAACCAAAGTCCATGAGAAAATAGAAGCCAACTTAGAAAGGAATGACTCAGTAATTAAATGACATGTTTCCATTTATGTTTGTGGCTGAAGAATAGCTTGGGAAATAGGTCTAGTAGATATAGTAAGTGAATGGTGTTCACACAGATCTTGCTGTGAATGGTCTATATGACGATGGGATGCATCTGCAGAGAGACAGAGTAAGCCTTTGGGTATAAGGTGTATATGGAGAGTGAGGGAAATCTCAGCATTACTGAAGACATGAAACTAGGATGTTTTAAGAAAAGGATTTCTCATGCTGCCCGCACGCTCATTCAGACCATAGGTTTCTGTGGATCCACTCACTCTAAATTTTAGGGCCAAGTGTATTTAATTTTTTGAATTTCTTGTTCTTTCTCAACTACTCTTATTTATTTCTTCTTACACTCTTTTTCGGTGCTTTACTTCCTGTGTAGACGGAGTACCTTCTATTTGTTTTTAGCCTTCGCCCACACCCTTCTTGGACTAGGAATTATTGATCCTAATTCTGAATTTAAGTGTAGATGCATTAACATTTGGATATTTGATTTCTAGACTCTTTCCATGCGGTTCATCCTCGGATTCTGGGAGGAATGTCTTGAGTTAAAGACCTTTCTTATTTGATAACATATTTAACTAGATGCCAAACTCTGAAGTGTTCTTTCTGTAATTCATCTGTGTTCTTTTTTTGGCAGTTGGTGGTGAACATTGGAGCCACCTTGATCAAATAAAATCTGTGTCTCCCCCGAATTAATGTAGATGGTTGATATCTAACCAGTAAAATTTGGAAGACACCACGAGAAGATTAGTGTGTTTGCTTATTGAAGCAATATGAGTTTTCCAGAATTTGTTGACTGACCTGCTACTTTATGGTTCTTTGTATCTACAACCGTAGATATGGCAATAATTTTATGAATGTCAGCAATTCACTTAGCAAGTTTTCTGCCTTCAACTGGATTTTGCTTTACTTTCCCCTTTTTCTGCAACTCAGTCGTGACATCCCGTGTTTCTTCATATATAATTGCAGGTTTGTGGTTAATGTTAAAAAACTCACGCATGCCTCGTTAAAGCATTTTTATTTCTTGCACTCATTTGTGTTGAACTGAGGATATGCACTTTCAGCATGAATTACATGGATTGCACGGAGCATCTCAACTTCCACTGCTAAATCTTTTGGAAGAGGTGCCTGATTGCAACCTAGAATCCACATGATGACCTTTCAGCGTTTTGTGGATTACCACAACCACAACCCATAAACTTGCTGTTGTATTTATTAGAAGATGAACATGCAGAGAAGCAAAAAGGAAAGAAAAACTCATCGACTCGTTAAGCAGTCTGATTCTCCTTTTAAATTCAAATGCCAATCAGTGCTAATCATAGAGCAGATGCTCCCGATTTCTTACACTCCCCGCCCATGCATCTCTCAACCTTCCTACCAGATGCCCCGACGCTAGTGCCATTACTCCTATTACCACCACGAAAAAACTCAATTGCTACTCTCATTGCAAGGTCCAGTGTCACAGGATGCTCTCTGAGATCTCGAGGACTTGAATCATTGGCCCCCAATACTCCTCTCTCCCTGCCCTTATCGTCTTGAGTTGCTGCTTCTTTAATTACACGCTTAGTCGATCACTATAAATTAGTTGAATCTCTATAAAAGCACTACATTGATATATATAAAAGAACTGCCAATAATTTCTTGAATATGCAATCGATGAACAGCCAATAGTAATTAGTGAAAAACCAGGACGTGAAGGGCATGCTAAAATCATTAACATCGATAAGAACACGGAAATCAAAACGGGCAAAGTCCCTGCTCAATCTTTTCATCCACTTGAGTTTCTTTTTCTCTGTTTTTATATCTTTGTTCCTCTTTCTTTTCACCACACCTGGCTGACCAATCATGTAAATGCCCATAACTAGAAATTCCACTGCTCAAAATACCGTTGTACCTTTTTACTCTAAATGAAACCCCAGAACTCCCAGTGCCCAGATCACAGGGAGGCGACTTCAAACGGTGAGAATTCAAAATCTAACAATTCGTAAGAAAATGAAGTTATGGTTCATTGAGTTTGTTTTGGAGTTTGTTTTTGAATTCATAATTATTTTTTACATATAATAATTTAAAAATACTAAAAATATTTTTTACATATAATAATTTAAAAATACTAAAAATAATCAACTAAAAAAATTCAAAATTTTTATTTTTTTAATTAGTTATAAAAAATAATGTAAAAAATAATATAAAATTATATTAGTATCCCGCAGGGCATATTGGGGCTTTTGGGCCCAATAAGGTAAGAGAAAACAGTAGACGTGTCCTTAGAATAGCAATGAAGGTGCATCCATAATTATGGTGCTCAGTCGCACAACATAGAACCTTCTCTCTCCTAGCCTAAGGTCCCTGCTCTCGATGAGACTGTTTTTTCATCGAGTCCTGGAGAGGGGAAAACAAACAAACGAACAAACATAGAATTGAAATCTGCTAGGATTTGACAGTTAATTTATAAAGATGGAAGAGGAATTGCAGCGTCCAGTAAGGTTGATGAATTTCGTATCCGAGGAACAGGTAATTGTTTTGCCTAATTGATAATTAGCTACCTCTTAAAACCCTAAATTTATTTCTCTCGCTCTTGAAATTCAATACAAATTGGATGACTGTAAATGACAGTTGGATGAAGCAAAGAAATCAAGGGGTGAGCGAGTTGAAGATGGTACTGCCCAGAGAGACAGGCCACTCTTCGAGGTCTCTTCCTTCCTTCCTTTCCCTTTTACTTTGTGCTAATTATTTTAATGATTTAGAGCCATACTGCTGTATCATGGTCATTTTTATATATTTTTGAAATGTAGATTTTAAAGGAGAATAAGGACAAGAAGGATGCTGAATTTAATGAGCGACTCAAACATAGTGAGTCCCTCCGGTTTTTCTTTTAGATTTATTGTTATTTCGTGTCTTGGGTTTTTTCTTCCCGAACCCCATTTGTCAACTTTAATGACTTGGTTTTGTTTCAGGGCCACCGAAAGCTTTGGATGAAGATGAGAGTGAGTTTCTTGATAATTTAGAAATGGTGAGACTATACTTCAAGACCCTTTAAGCAATTACACTGCCAGTACAAGTCCAGCTTCATCTGCCCCTTAATCTGGGAAATGTTTTTCAAATGTTTCTGCTAGGGATCTTTTGAAAATGTCTGTTACATAGAAAGAGCTTGGATCACAAGTTAATATATGGTTGGACTGTCGAGACATTGTGATCATAGTGTTTATTTGTTAACTAATTTTCATAGTGTTTATTTGTTAACTAATTTTTCCAGAGTTGTTATCGATGCGTTTTTCCTGTTTCTAATTTGTTATTGTGCAAGCAGTCAAAGAAGGAATATGAGCAGTGGATGGCTGACGAGGAAGCCCAACAGCTTCGGAGTTTCCAAGTAATTTGTTAACTAATTTTATGCGCTACTTGAGGTGCTACATGTCCTTTGCCTTGAGTTCATGCCGAGGATTCTGAATTTGATGATCGGCATTTGTCATGGTGTTGTAGTGAACTTGTTTTTCATTTCATTACACAAAATTAGCCTATTGAACATTGTTTTCTTGATGAGAAATTAGAATGCATTCTTGGAGATTCATCTCCTCATTTGTGATCCTTAAGTGTCTGAGTTATCGGGAATTGGGAAAAGTGATTATATGCTATATTTTTGCTACCATGTGCATACACTGGAGTAGTCCCACTTTGCTTCTCTTCCAATTTCTAAAACAAAAAAGAAACGTTTGTGCTTACAAATTCTTGTACCAGTAGACCTATGTAGCCTTGTAATTTTGCAGGAACTTATTAAGAACTCCTTTTCCCTTTCTGAATGGCATACTCAGAAATTTTGATCTTTCTTATTCAGTATATCTTTCATCCCAGTTATTATTGTTTCACTTTCAGGCAGCAGTTGCAGCTCAGTCATTCAGTGTGAATGAATTGAAGGAAACACCACTTGTTCCTCCAGTCCCGGTTAGTTTTCTATTTCTATCAAACTATTTGGAAAGTTTCACTTGACAACATATATGTGCCTGCAGAAGTGTCTGACCTACAAATTGCCAGAACTGCTGCATTGATGATTGACATTGCAGAATTGTAGCGTCAACAATTATTGCTTTCAAGAGTTTTTGATGCTTGATTTCTTTAATGCAAAATGATTTTGATTTCTAATATTTAGACATCACCAGCTCTACTAAGGAATAATAAGCACCATGAGCCTTAAATATGAATTGAAATTGCTCATAAAAAAATGAATTAAAATTATGAAGATGCTATTGTCACGATGTACAATAACTTGAACACTCTACTCATTGCCCAATGTGATAAAAAGATAGGTTCTAATTATTATGGAGCATGGTATTGTCAGCCTGGTAGAAAATTATGGTTCAAGCCAGAATCGCCTTGCAGCTGTTATTGTTGATTATAAATGCAACTTATTCTGGGCGCAGGAGCAAAAATCAGTTGGGAGGAAGAATCCACCTGCTCGCCCATTAAGTATGATTATCAAAGTCAAACCTCAGGCGAAGAAAGCGAAGATGGACCAGGGAAAAGTCGAAGAACATTTAGAGATAGGTAAAACACCTGATGTTAATATGGAAAAATCTTCAGATACAGTGGAAGTACCTAGCAATGATTTTGCTAAAACTGGCCTTGTTTCATACAGTGATGAAAGTGAAGATGATGATTGACTGTTTTCGCCAATGATACCTTGGATATTTATAATCACTTGATTGAATTTCGTTTACTGCGTTCCATTTTCTTGCATGCATGTATAGGGGAGGCAGAAGGCAAGGGGTGTGTGTGGTGGGACGCTGTTTCTTTCTTAAAAGTGATATTTTATAAAAACACGGAAACTCTTCAGTGAAGAAAATGATCCATAATTCTCGCGGACTAACCCCTAGGCTGGTCTGTAAATATACTGGACATGCTACGCTACAGTCAGCCCAAAAGGAACTGCAGTGGGGTTGAATAGTAAATGTTCTCAGCAGAGCTTGGACTTCGTGAGCATGCTCTAGAAAATATTGTGCAAAACGATAAGGGTATTAGCCTTTATAGTTATCAAAATTGTGATTTTGTAGTCTCTTCTGATTTTGATATGACACAGAAGTATCTTCTGAACTTGAACTTGGATTATAAAATTAGAATTGTAAAATTATACCTGATATTTTATTATACAAAAATCATAATTAAAATCGTGTAAATAGAAAAATTATAAAATCATAAGTAAAATATTTTTGAATGCATACATCATAATTATGAGCATAAATTTCATTAGTTAAGGTTCATATATGATTTAAAATAACTTAAAAATAGATTACAAAACAATTATGTCCATAGAATGTCACTAGGTAAAAATTAACAAATTTAAAACAAATATTTTGCTGGTGTACTATATAAACTAAAATAAACCTAAGTACTGTCATCTTTCTCGTTATTTTTAATACATTCATCAAAAGTATTATTATTGAAAATATTATTAGTATTACTACTGTTACCAACACCGATATTGATAGGCACAAGCTCTAACTCTAACAAATTATTTTGACATTAGCACATAAAAATGATTTATAAGTATTAAAAAAAATAATTTAAAGTAAAAAATAACAATAAAAAATTAATTATAAATTTTAAAATTAATATTTAAATAAACATATGAAAATCAAGAAATTTTTATTGTATAAAAATGATGTGCGCATGACTATATGCATTTAACAAACTATGAGAGAGAGAGGGAGAGAGAGAGAGAGAGTGCCGGGGCAGCGGCCTATGCCTAGATGGCAAGAGAGAGAGAGAGACATGCGTCTAATTAGTGAATGTAAAATTTAGAATAGCCTGAAATCGTAAAATCTTATTGATCTAGTCTGATTTTATGATTCTGTATGATTTTAATGGTTTTGATCTGATTTTAACAGGATTTGATTTTTTAATCCGATTTGATCAGATTTGTTATCTTAACTCGTGATTTTGACAACAATCTCAATTTGAAAATCCAGGATTATAATTGGTGACCCATGCATCCAAGCCAATGGGAACCTTGGAATTTGTTTTAGTTCAATAAAATCTCATCATCCATACATAATAAATTAATGTGATATATTCATAAGAATGCTTTACTGAGATGAGAGCTTATAGGAAAGAAAATGGATTTATGGATGGTACTTGTAACAATTTATTTATTTATTTTTTTGAAAAAAATAAGTCTTGAAAATATTTATGGAGATCGCATAAGAAAAATAGCATCCTCACACCACTGTCTTCTCACAGTATTTTGTGAAGGTATTGGAGAGGTGAATAAGAGAATAGGTTGCAGGTAATTATCACTACAGAATCTTACGCCGGGGGGGCTGGGTATTCGCTACAACGAGACGCCGGGACAGTGGTTTCTCTTCGTAAAAAACCATGTTGGATAACTTGTTGGCAGAAGAATGGCGATTTTCAACGTTCCTCTTGGTGTTTCTTCTCACTTTGTATCTGATAGGGACGAGCGAGTGGAGGGCTGCTGAAAAGAAATGATTTTTTTCCCTGTTCATGGTAGGAATTTTGATCTCATCCGGAACCTTGACTATAAAACACAGCAGCGGTCAAACGCAACTGCTAGGCAAGGAAAGTCAGTGTCAAACGCAAATGCTAGTATGGATGCTTTGACCAGGTGTTCAGACAAATGATAACGTAAAAGTTGCAGTGGAAGAAATAGTAAAGAGCAACAAGAAAACAACTTAGAGTGCTAAATTGCAAGGATATCCGCCGCCTTCTTTTACTTTCTCAAGCAACGTCAATTATTCATACTATGAATGGTAGATACAAACCTCTAAATTTTTTATTCATGTTTAATTAAATAAATTAAAAATTTATATCAATAAATATTAAAAAAGTTTTTAACACTACTTATTGATCTCATCTGTAAATTAAAGTAAATATACACATTCTCATCCCCTAAAAGTTTCTCATTTAATAAATAATTTTCTTGCATAATTCCTGATTTTCTTATCAACACATATTTTCTTTAGAGTGAACAACGAGTTATTTGATTTTTTTAAATAAAATCAGCAATAATATATATTGAAGTAAAACCTCAATAATCAAATTTATCAAGTAAAAAACATTTAAATCGGTCCAAAAATACAAAGATATCTCTCATTGCCTGTTTTCTAGTGATATCCCCCCCTCTTAAATTAGAAACAAAAAAAATATATTGAAGTTATGAACCAAAAATAAAATTATAAAAAACTAAAAGGACTTGAAAGGTAGTCAGAGAAATATAAAGTGATTGAAATGAATTTTTTTTGCGTGAATTTCAGAGCAACCATGCTTGTTTTCCATACTCATTTTTAATTATTTTCTTTACAGAATATGTTATGAGAAACCAGCAATTAATTTGATGACAAAAGAATAATAGATGACTAAATTGAAAAAAAGAAAAAAAAAAAGAAGTGTGGATGACCATGGAAAAGGTATATGCCTTAATTATAATATAATATAATTTTATATTTTGTAATAAGAAAAGAAGTGTGCCATTTTAGAACGAATTCTGACTACCAGCAACTTGTGTTTTTTCTTATTCGTTTACCAGAGAATATTTAGAACCTCTGCAGAAGAGAAGAAGAGGAGATATTGTCTGTAGAAAAAGGAGAGCAACTTTCCTTGTGCGAGGAGGTCATGCAGTTTTTGCATTTGTGTGAAGTGCCACCAAGGAGGCGTAGTAACCATCTCTAGTGTTGATCAAAGTCTCGTGCCTTCCTTTCTCTACAATAACTCCGTTTTTAACCACTGCTATTAGATCTGCATTCCTGATTGTGGATAATCGATGGGCGACAATAACTGTAGTCCTGTTTACCATGACACGTTCTAATGCAGATTGAACCACTCTTTCGGACTCGGCATCTAATGCACTTGTAGCCTCATCTAGCAGTAAAATCTTTGGATTTTTCACTATGGCGCGAGCAATGGCTACCCTTTGCTTCTGCCCCCCAGATAACTGGATTCCGCGGTCTCCTACTCCAGTGTTATATCCCTGCATTTTGCATTGCCACAGGAAACCAAAATTTGGTCAGTGTTTCTGCATTATATCTTTGATCTATGACTGATCAATGGACAATCCAAGCAAGACATGCTTGACTGAATCCTACCTGTTGTAAACCACTAATGAACTTGTGGGCATTGGCCAACTCTGCTGCAGATATAATTTCTGCCTCGGTTGCATCTCCTCCCTTCCCATATGCAATGTTAACACGGACTGTGTCATTGAACAAAATAGGCTCCTGGCCTACAAGCCCCATTTGCTGCCTTAACCACTTTAACTGTAGCTTTTGGATTTCAGTCCCATCAAGTGTGATGTGACCTGAATCCGGATCATAAAATCTTTGCAACAATCCGATTACAGTTGATTTCCCACTCCCACTTTCTCCAACCAGAGCTACAGTCTGAAAGAAATTCAATCCATTAAATATAGCTTCCGACACAGTACTAGTTGCCGCTCTGTTTTTACACACACACACTAGATGCCTGTAACAACTAGAAGTTATGACACCATAGAAGACTTACCTTCCCAGCACGCATGAACAAGTTAATATCCCTGAAGATTTGGATATCTGGCCTGGTTGGATACTTAAAGCTCACATGACGAATCTCAATTTCTCCCTTCACATTCTCTAATGTTATTCCCGACTCATCACTGGGGTCTATCTTTGACTTCCGGTCTATGATTGAAAATACAGAAGCAGAAGCACCTCTTGCTTTGGTGGTATCGGTAGTGAATGTGCTTGAATGAGAAATTCCAACAGATGCCAATGTCAAAGCAAAGAAAACCTGCAGGGAGAATAAGTACCTCAATATCTTTTGAAACTATTTTTTCTGCTGGAAGTTCTAAAATTCTAGGGAGAAAACTTAAAGAAATATAAGAAATACTCACTTGAAAAACATCTTGGAATGTTATGTGGCCGGTGTCAACTAGACGAGCTCCAGCATAGAAACTAGTCCCATAGAAACAATACAGTAAGAAAGAAGATACTCCAAATCCGACACCACTGACCCATCCTAGCCTTACTCCCGCCTTCATGGGACCTCGACATTTGCCTAGGTAAAGCTGCATCACCTTTTCTTCAGCACAGAAAGAAGCAACTGTTCTTATGCTGCAAACTGCATCATTAGCCACTTGGCTCGCTTCTTCATACATCATCTTCAAAAACCAGTTTAATTTGTCACGATGACTGACTTTAAATGTATAAGCTATAGGTTACATTTATATAACGAAAAATCATGTTATCAAGAATCTCGCAACAGTCCGGTTTCTAAACTTCCAAGCAAAATAAAATAGAAGCTTTGGATGTGGCAGTTTCAGGGGCTGTTAGATAGATGAATTCAACTATATTCATATACTTTTTCTACTGAAAAACAGTCCGGTTTTTTTTTAAGGGCAAACCTTTGCATCTGCGCTGAATCCTTTCATGAACTTCATTTGGATAACTCCATTGATGCCTATCAGAGGGATCAACACAAGGATAACAAGTGCTAGTTGCCAGCTTGCAGTGAAAGCAATGACCATAGCTGATGTTACCGTTGCAATATTTTGAACAATAGAAGCTAACTGATCTCCCACCAGGGAACGGACTATTGAAGCATCTGCTGCAAGCCTAGCTCCAATTGCCCCACTTGAGTGCTCAGGCTCATCGAACCAGCTAACCTCCATGTTAACCACCTTCTCAAAACACATCGATCTAATTCTCTGGATTAACTTACATCCAGCCACTGAAAAGAAGTATGATCTCACTGGAATTACCACAAATGCAGCCACACCAAGCACCATAAACATTACTGCCCAGAATTTCGAATCCTTTCTTAGTTCATGTGGTGGTAGGAAAAATGTTTTGATTGCTTTGGACATTAGCGTGCCATAAATTGGCAGTATTGTACCATGGATACATGCTGCAATAGCTCCAATTATAAGAACTGGAATTTCTGGCTTGTTGAGAGAGGCAAGGCGGCTGATTGGGACCTCTGGAGCATCTTCTGGTGGCAGAATATCATCCGGCTCGTCATACATATTGTCACGGACACTGAATCCTGTAGGCAAACCAAATGGGAGGGTGAAAGAGTGGCGGCTGCTACCGATTGACGATCCTCGACTTATGGATCGACTTGTGGATCGTCGAATTGATCTTCTTTGACTTGATTGTCTAAATGATTCCATAGTAATTTCTGATTCAAGTGCTTCCTGTTCTGACCCTTTGTTCATTTCTTGTAAGCGTACAAGCTGAGAGTATGCTCCATCAGGATCCTGAAGTAGTTCTGAATGTGTACCTGCGCAATTGACACATATATTAACATGTTTGTCTTCGACTCTATCACTGACGCATCATGTAATAATTACGATTCCACAAAGAGTTTTTTCCTTTCTCTTGGTAGAAGTACTGAAAGATACATTCAAGATAAACATCAAGAATGAACAATACTATAGTACATGGTAAAAATTCAAATTTCTAAAGAATATATGCTAGGACGTGAAGAAAAAGAAAAGTTCCAGCTCCAGTAGAATTTAACAAGTGAATAGCATGCTGAAAAGTGCATTTCATGCTAACCTGTCAGCATGCCAAATTCTAACGATTTTGTTAGATGTACCTTTTTCAACCATCTTTCCTCGATGGATGACAGCAATCATACTGGCATTTCTCACAGTGGTCAATCGATGAGCAACAATAACGGTAGTCCGGTCGACCATAATATTGTCCAATGCCTCTTGCACTATCCTCTCGGATTCTGCATCAAGTGCACTTGTAGCTTCATCTAAAAGTAAAATCCGGGGGTTCTTCAAGATTGCTCTGGCTATTGCAATTCTCTGCTTCTGTCCACCAGAAAGCTGAGTTCCATGCTCTCCAACCATGGTGTCAAAACCCTGGATGCAAAATGAAATTTGTTAAAATTAATGATTGATTCATGTAATCATAAAGTTAAAATAAGCACTGGAATTAGATAACAAACAGGCAGTTGGTAAGAACCTGAGGTAGTTTATTAATGAATTTGGCAGCATTGGCAAGTTCAGCTGCAGTTCTTATCTCTTCAATTGTTGCCCCATCCTTCCCATATGCAATATTCTCCTTGATGCTAGATGCAAACAACACCGGTTCCTGGCTGACAAGACCAATTTTTTCTCTAATCCATTTAAGTTGAAATTCTTTGATGTTAATGCCATCTATAAGAACTTCTCCAGCGAGGGGATCATAAAATCTCTCTAACAGACTGATAACCGTTGACTTCCCACTTCCACTATGCCCGACCAAAGCTGCTGTGGTGCCGCTTGGGATTGAAAGAGAGAATCCACTAAATATTGGTTCATCTGGTCTGGCTGGATAACTGAAATACACATCCCGCAATTCTATGTCTCCGTGAATGTCATCCAATACTTTTCCTCTTTTATCATAAGCATCTATCTCTGGCTGCCTATTAATAGTCTCAAACATCTTATATGCTGCAGCTCGACCAGCAGCAAAAGCACTCATGGAGGGAGATGCTTGTCCCAAAGACCTATGAAATCGACACAGTAAAGCCAGAAATAAGCAAAATGACTCATCAAAGAAGTTATAGTTCCACCTTCCAAGCAATCTTATTACCCATACAACAAATTAAAGAATGGAACTTACATGGAACCAATCAAAACAGCCACGATCACACTGATCACTTCACCTCCAGTATATCCCTTTTCCAACACCATCTTTGCACCAAACCATACAGCCACAGCATAGCTACAGAAAACAATTAACATAACCACACCAACACCAAATCCCGAAAAAATACCTTCTTGCACACCTGATCGATAAGCAATTACAAGAAGCTGGTTATACATATTTATGGCTTTCTTCTCTCCAGTAAACGATGCAACCTGGAATATCAAAGAAATATCATCATGGTTTGACCAAGCAAGAGATGGTAAAATTAGACGTTTTACTGAATGAAAAATATTATTTTGATATTTTCTGTTGTAAGCAATTATTTTTCTTAATGTAACATACAGTTCTTATTCCTCCAATCGTCTGTTCCACAACATTTGCTGCTTCAGCATAAGCATTTTGTCCACGAGATGCCATTTTGGATATAAAAAGGGACATAGACGCTCCAGCTAGCACTAGGAGGGGAATAGCCGATAGCATGACAAGGGCTAGCAACCATCCTTTGTAAAATGCCACCGAAAAGCCTCCTATAAATGTTGCCATCAGCTGCACAAATTTTCCAACCTGCATAAAATAGGCAGAATTATTTGACATGGGGATAGCATGGAAAGTCCTATAAAAAGCCATCGCGCCTTTTCTTATGGTGAATTTATTCCTATTTCAGCAGAATATAGTACCTTTTCACCCATAGCTTCTTGTATAAGAACCGTGTCACCGGACATTCTACCAACAACCTCTCCTGTGTTCGTTTCCTTGTCAAAGAAAGCAATGTCTTGTCTCAATATTGTTTTCAAATACAAACTCCTTATACGAGATGCCTGTCTTTCCCCTGTGATTATCCAGCAAGTCACCTCTGACAAGAACCAAACACATGGCTTTTTCCTGTTAGTTCACAGTTATTTGCTCAAAATTTATTTTGATTTTAAGAGTGAGATATACTTACGAAGGCAGGCTGCTATTCCAGAACCAACTGCAAGGTAGACAAACCTCAGAGAGACCTAAAATATTTGCAGGTACCATTAGTAAAATATTTATACTTCCAATTCAAACAATTCAAGAAAGAAACATACTTGCATGTTTCCAATTTACAGCCTAACTATTGTGGGATAATTTTATAAGATGTCAGGTAAGTCCAATTCTATAAGCATGGTTCCATTAACAGAAATATGAGAACTATTCTGGTACTTTACGCTTAAGCATATGACAACATTTGTATACCTTGGAGACCAAGCCAGTCATGTCTTTGCTAAGCTGGTTATTTCCAAATGCATCGATCACGTCTCCCAGCAGTAAAGTCATAACAGGCATCGCCAAGCCATTCCCAATTGCACCAAGTGTTCCCAAGAACATCAACAAGAAATCAGTGGAATCTGAAAACGAGAAGAGCTTAAAAAATGGAACTGATTTACTTTTATCATCTTCTTTGCTCTTCTCAGGTTCTTCTTGATTCCCGTTACTGCCGAGGTGCCTCTCATCATCGTTGTTTGGTGAAGAGGTGGAGGCTTGATGGATCCTCGCATCACCTTCCAAGCCATTTTCCTCAGCCATCATCCTGAACCAGATATTCAATCAGACTCTCCACTGGTCTTAAAATTCACAGAATTTATGTTGCAATGTGCAAAGCACACATACATGCCAAGATTAATAAACCTTATAAACCCAGTGGAAAAACTGTAGTTCTATTCAATGTGTTTAGAAAATTGAAACCCTTCGTGGCTGTATCACTTAAAAGTTTAATAAATATAATACAATTTATATTATTTTTTAATATATATTTTTTAAGTAAAAGATTTTTGAGTTTAAAATTTACATAAATTTATATTATATTGTACTTTATTTTTATTAAATATAATGAAATTAGTAAGATTCAAACTTATAACCGCTAAATCAACAAAATTTTAATATCATATTAAATAACCATCTCATTTAAAAACTCAACCTTTTAAATAAAACACATAATATAATTTATATATTTTCTAACATATTATTTATAACGGAAGATTCCAACAGCACGTTAATCACTAATCCTAGTCAAGGAATTTCTTTACTAAGTGCGTTTGAATAGTCTTCAACAAGACCCCTCTTCAGTAGCATCAGGATATTTAAATCATTTGATTTACATAGCTAGCAGGATTAAGGTTATTAATATTGTTTTGTTATTATTTTTGTTTTTTTATTGGTATAGAATATTTCAGTTTCAAAGTATTTTAGTATCCTGTTTTGGGGTTGTACTATTTATATGAAATTAATTATATATATATGAAAAAAATTAAAATATTAATTTAACAAGCATAATTAAAATTTAAGATAAATTAACTTTAAATTATACAATACAAACATAAAATCAAACAAATATAATATCAAAATTAGAAAAAAATCATAAATTAATCAAAATAAATAAGATTTTAAGACCGGAACGGCATATCTTAAATGAAATCGAGACATTCCAGCTAGAATTTAATTGAAATTTCTAGAATAGACTAGAATTAAAACCAAGATATAAACAATGCTATTTTATAATGTTTTGACTATTCCAAACAAAACAGAATGAAATTAACAAATCTGATACTTTACTTCAAGTGCTTTTGAAATGACATGGCAAGCGGGGCAACCTAGCGAAAATTGGTCTGGAAAAGAAGAATTCGCCACCTTCTAGATAGTCAATGTACCACAAAGGAGGTGCTAATTCAAAGTTGTCACGCTCCATCCCTGTGACGCAATATTTAGATGATAAATGATAAAAGTGCCCCCCCCCCCCCTCCCTGAATATTCAATCCGTCCTTACTCCTTGCTCCATTACCATCAAACATCGACTCTTGTATCAGATTTTCATTAAAAATTTCATTAGATTTCTTGATATCTTAATTTGATCACAAAGAACTCCTCTTTTCAATCTTCTTTGACTACTCAAACTGGCAGATCGTCAGCAACTGTCATGCTACTGATACCCGCCCTGAGGGATTAACTAGTTTGTCGATGGCGTCACGGCAAATAAATACTGTAAGCAGCCAGGAATCTATAACATGAAATGTTTAGTATGCAGGCTGTGATAATTAAAGAGAAGAACCCATGTTTGTGGAACAACTGATCTCGCTCTCTTTTAACTCGGAACTTGGAAGATGAAGGTTGGCTGACAAGCTATTAATTTCTTCTGTATTCGGGGGGAGGAGAGAGAGAGAGAGAGGTGCCTCGTGTCTTTGCTCATTCAAGAAACACTCTCACTCTATGCATGGTGTCCATTCAATCAGTACTTGGGAAGAAAAGCAGCAATGAACTTGCATGCAAAACAAATTTCTATTCCAGTGAAGAAATAAATCATTCCCACAACCCATTAAAACATGTATAGCAAACCATAATAAATCAAACAAAGAATAATATGAAAGAGAAGTTCTCTGAGAAGCTTTTTTTCATTATAATTACTTACCAATGAGAAGCAGCAAAAGGCAGGGGCTGAAATGAGCAAAATATCTTGGGATTTTGGCACTGTGGACCTGCGCAGTGAAATTTGGGTGCCTTCAGCCCGATCCAGTCACGTTATAACATGATCTTGTTAGAATATCTTGTTAGAATATAAATAACAAAAACAAAAAACATAACTGGATGACAGACAAGACAACTGAACTTCATGAGCAAAATGTCTCGCTTTCGTAGTGGCTGTCAAACGTTCCTTTCTTTTCGTTTTCGCTCATTAATTAGCTGCTTTTTTTACGTGCTGATTATTGTTATTTTTAATATCAATAAATTAAAATAATTTAATAATATATATAGAAAATCATTTTTCCAAATGGAACTCTATACACTTCCACTTTGTTTGTGGGAATGAACACCTTTATCATTAATTCCCTGTCTTCTAGAAGCCTGCTTTTTTATTTTATTCATCAAAAATAGACCCCGTCACCGCAGAATACACGTGCATTCACTATACTCTATTGTTTTCACTTCTGTAGCTCACGTGAGAATCTTAGAATATTATTTTTTTATAATGTAAAATTGAGTTTTATGGATGATATCAATATAAGAATGTTTCATACAATAAATATAGAAAGGAATTAATAGAAAGGAATAATATATTTATAAAATTGGTCCACCAACAGAACAAGACCAAGAGGGCAAGGTTCTTCCATAATTTTTTTTTTAAATTAATTTGTTTTTAATATTAAGTTATTTTTCAAATTATATTTTTTGATTTTTCTCAAATTTTTTATTGTTATATAATATAATATAATATAATAATCTGATAAATCTTTTTTAATCTAAACTTTTAATATTAGACATGTTGACTTATAATTTTGTTTTTGTGAATCTATCTTTATTTAATGACGTTTAATATTAAAAAAAGAGTGTGGAGCCTCCTTTTATTATTAAACTTTTAAAAAATTAGAGTTGTTTTTTTATTTCGGTATTATATGACACCACTATTTCTAAAATTAGTTTTTCTGTTGATATAAAACTATATCTCGTATAATAATAAATAATTTATTTATTTATTTTATATTGGAAAAAAATCACAGCGAAGGACTAACCACATAGCTAGTGCTATCTAAAATCAAATGATCTAAAACATGAGCTAAATTTATTGGAACATCAGTTTTATTGAAAATTAAGATGCAGAAAAAAAAATCCCTACTGCTTTTTTTCAAAATTTATATCATTATCCTTAATGTTTTGATATATTAATATTAAAAATAAAAAATTAATATACTCTTAAATAAAAAACATTTAAAAAAAACGCATTACTATAATTCAAAACACTACAACCCCCCAAAATTAAAAAATAACGCTCTCCCATAAACAAACAAATAAATAAATACAATCTCGAATAAAAACAATTAATAGATAAATTATCATGACTTCGGTTAATTATATAGAAAGATTGTTAAACATGATGCAGTCCTAATGCCTTCAACGACAAGTTAATTATATAATGAAAGTTTGACTTGATAGAGTATATATATAACAAAAGTTTGACATTTAATTTTTGTTGGCGAAGGTAGATAAAATAATTAGAGGGTGTTTAGTAGAGAGGTTAAGTCTGCTATTTTTTCTATTTTAAATTATTTATTTTAGTGTTTTTTAATATGTTAGGCTTAAAACGAATTTTCATAAATAAAAAACATTATAAAGTGTTTTTAAATAAAAAAACATTTTAAAAAATAATTAGCAATTTTATAATCCTGTATAAGTTGTCAAAAGAATAACAAGTTTGAAACTGACGATCGAAATTCCTGGATGACTTTCCAGGAAACTGCTCTTTAATATTGTGGAATCGTATGAGATAGATTTTGACGAAAAAAAAGTTTGACAAGAAAATGATTGGCAAGTGGATCAAAACCATTACCCCCTCAAGATGGTGTGTTTTCCAGGTTTCTTGAATTCTCACAAGCCACCAATAAATCAACGTCCAAGTCAATTTAAGAGGGTCCTCCCCACGGCTTTCTTGCTTATTTGATAAACCAGGATCGCCCTATTTTTCCTTTTCTGTTGGATAAGATGTGTGTGTGTGTGTGTGTTAAAGATGTGACTGAGTATTTGACAGCAAAACACAGAGATAGGAACCTGACTCGCAGCCCATCTATGACTTTTGATCTCCTTAATCAGAATTAATTTCCAACGCCGTATGAATCTCGGAGTTTCATTAAAAACTTGTTATTAGCCAGCTCTCTGTTGTTTTATCCACACCAAAAACTCCAACCACAGACAATGAGATCTTGTTCTTGCTAAGAAAGAGTCAACTATTTATATTCTTGCTCCATAAACAACGAGCTAAGTAGCATGGCAAGTGTTTTTAGAACAATATCAGCATAATAATATTAAATTACTTAAAAATCTGCAGCTGCTTTGGCTGCATTATTCACCTGTCAGAAATTCTCGTACATTTTAAGAGAAGACAAACAGGTCTGAGAAAAGAGAAGATTGTAACAGGCCATCATTAAACAACGAAGATAAGTGAGTGATTGCAGGTTCTGAGCTTGCTGACTTAAGCTGTGGAGGCAGTCATATGAAGGGCAACTAAGGAGGCATAAACCCCATCTTTGATATGGATCAAAGTATCATGCTTGCCTTTCTCTACGATAACTCCATTTTTAACCACTGCAATAACATCTGCATTCTTGATTGTCGATAGCCGATGGGCTACAACGACCGTGGTCCTGTTCACCACGACTCGGTCTAGTGCATCTTGAACCGCTCTTTCCGATTCAGCATCTAGTGCACTGGTAGCCTCATCCAGTAGAAGTACTTTGGGAGTCTTGACCATGGCTCGTGCAATGGCTACCCTTTGTTTCTGCCCGCCGGACATTTGGACTCCTCGCTCTCCTACTATGGTATCATAACCCTGCGTTTTGCTGTATGATGTTATAATCTTGCCATCCATTCACAACAACATTAAGAAAGACCGTGACTGATTTTTTATTCCTAGCTATTTCTGCGACTGTTTGCAGAACCTGTGCCATTGCTGCTTGCTCGCCCCGTTTAGAGTTGTGTTTAAATAGATTTACTAATATCAAAAATAACTTTTTTTTTACAAAAAAAAATAATGTTTTGATATTTTTTAATGAAAACATTTTTAAAAACAATGAATTGTAGCTCTGAAGCAGCTAAAACACAGAAACATAAAAATATTATGTTTGTACTCAAAGCATAAACACTTAGTTTCATGATATGAATGAAAAATCTGCCAAATTTTCTGCTCCGTAATTTTGTAATTACCTGCTGTAGACAACTAATGAAATTGTGTGCATTGGCTAGCTCTGAAGCAGCTAAAATTTCTGTCTCAGTCGCATTCCCTTGTTTCCCATATGCAATGTTGGCACGGATTGTATCATTGAATAGGACTGGTTCTTGGCTCACAAGTCCCATCTGCTGCCTCAACCACTTGAGTTGGAGACTACGAATGTCAACTCCATCAAGAGTTATATGACCTGAATCGGGATCATAAAATCTTTGCAACAATGATATCACCGTTGATTTCCCACTTCCACTTTCTCCAACTAGAGCAACAGTCTAAAAGAACAGATCAAATTAAAACAATTTAGAAATTGACAATGACATTTCAAACGAAATGACAGCACTGGTTTCAGGATTCCATTTCTCTTAAGATAGTATGCTTGAAACAGTTAAACAGATGGATTTTAAAGCACGAAAAATTACCTTGCCAGAACGAATCGCCAAACTGAGGTCTCGGAAAATTTGAATATCTGGCCTAGTTGGATACTTGAAGCTTATGTGGTGAAGTTCAATTTCTCCTTTCACACCGTCTAATTTCATACCTGACTCGTCACTTGAATCTATCTTTGACTTTTCGTCTATAATAGAGAATATGGATGCAGCTGCAGTCTTGGCACCGGTGGAATCAGGGCCAAAGGAACTTGTTTGAGAAATTCCAATAGCTGCCATGGTCAAAGCGAAGAAAACCTGGCAGAAGACACATGAATAAGTGTCATTAAAACGTTAGTTGCCTCCATGAGTATCTTTCAGAAATTTTCTTATAAATAATTAGGAAGATATGCCCACGCGAAAAACATCTGGAAATGTTGTTTTCCCATGCTGGACAAGTTGAGCTCCCGCATAGAAACTGGTTGCATAGACAGAAAACAGGAAGAAGAAAGAAACTCCGAATCCTGCTCCACAGATTAGTCCTTTCCTTATTCCTGTTTTCATAGGGCCTTCACATTTCTTTTTGTATAATTGCATCACCTTCTCTTCAGCACAGAAAGAGGCAACAGTTCTTATGCTGCCTACAGCATCATTTGCAACTTGACTTGCTTCCTCATACATCATCTGCAATCATTTCGATTAGTGAATTGACGATTAATTTAAAATGGGAAGCTTAGCATATAGTAATTTCCGAGAGAAGGAACATGAATAAAACTTCTTTTACTTGTCAAAATTCAAATTCTTTAGCTTATTTCTGCAATCAAATACAAGGTCATGAGTTAAAAAAAAGAATACCTTTGCATCTGCACTAAATCCTTTCATGAACTTTAATTGAATAATTCCATTGAGTCCTACTAGAGGAATTAGTACAAGGATAATCAAGGCCAATTGCCAACATGCAGTGAAGGCAATAACCACACCTGCTGTTGCTGATGCGGTGTTTTGAAGCATCTGAGCTAGAGAGTCTCCAACCAGAGCACGCACTGATGCTGCATCTGCTGAGAGTCTAGCACCAATTACCCCACTTGAATGCTCAGGCTCATCGAACCAGCCGACCTCCATGTGAACTACCTTCTCAAAACAAATTGATCGGATCCTTTGGATTAATTTGCTTCCAGCCACAGAAAATAAGTATGTTTGTGTTGGAAACGCCAAAAATGCTGCCAGGCCAAGCGTCATAAACATTAGTGCCCAGAACTTGGAATCCTCTCTCAATTCATGCGGTGGTTCAAAAAATGTTTTAATCACTTTGGAAAATAGTACGCCAAAAATTGGAAATATGACACCACTAAGAATTGCAGCGATAGCTCCAGCTATAAGTACCGGGATCTCTGGCTTGTTCAGATAAGCAAGGCGGCGGATTGGGCCATCTGGAGTTTTTGGTTTATGTAAAGAAGCTTCTACTTCTCCCGGGGCATTGTCAGGGTCAGAGACACTGAATCCAGTAGTAGTCTGTAAACCTGATGAGAATGAGAATGAGAATGAGAATGGGTTTCTATATCCTCTTCCAGAAGATCCCCTGCTTAATGATCGTTCCAGTGAAATTCTTGCACTCGACTGTCTATAGGATTCCATAGTGATATCTGACATGTGATCGTCCGTTTCATGCTCTGACTCTTTATTTACTTCTTGCAAACGTATAAGCTGCGAGTAAGCTCCTTCAGGATCCCTGAGTAGTTCTGAATGCGAGCCTAATAAATTAACAGAAGGGTTTTAAACTGTATTATCTCCTTTTTTCTATTGCATCAATAATCAAGATGTCAGAGGATTATTCACTGTATACAGCATGTATAAATACACCCATAACAGGTCAGGAACTACACAACGTTTTAGAATGGATAAAGAATATATATCAGCGAGAAGAAATTAGACAAGCACTTCTGAGATTGCTCCACATGTGGATAGTTATGCATAACTAATTATGAGATACCTTTTTCCACTATCTTGCCACGGTGAATAACTGAAATCAAATCAGCATTTCTCACAGTGCTCAAACGATGGGCAACAATGACAGTTGTTCGATTGACCATAATCCTATCTAGTGCCTCCTGCACTATCCTTTCAGATTCTGCATCAAGTGCACTTGTAGCTTCATCTAAAAGCAAAATTCGTGGATTTTTCAGAATTGCTCTTGCTATAGCAATTCTCTGTTTCTGCCCACCTGACATCTGAGTTCCATGCTCACCAACCATGGTGTCTAGTCCCTGTATAGCAAAATTCAACTGTCCAAATTAGATTAAAGCAGGTAAACCTGGAGATCCAGTCCCCCTACCAAAATAAAATAAAAATGACAATATAAACTGGCATAGAGGGTATAAGAACTAATAGAGGGAACCACTTATAACCTGGGGTAGTTTATCTATGAATTTAGCAGCATTGGCAAGTTCAGCTGCTTCTATTATCTCTTCATTAGTTGCACCATCTTTCCCATATGCAATGTTATTCCTTATGCTGGACGTAAACAACACAGGTTCTTGGCTGACAAGACCAATTTTCTTTCGGATCCACTGAAGTTGAAACTCTTTGAGGTTAATATTATCTATGAGTACTTCACCAGCATGTGGATCATAAAATCTCTCTATCAGACTGATGATTGTTGACTTTCCACTTCCACTTTGTCCAACCAAAGCTGCAGTTATGCCACTTGGGACGAGAAGAGAAAGACCAGAAAATATTTGATCATCGGGTCTGGCTGGATAACTGAAATACACATCCCTCAATTCTATATCCCCGTTGATGTCCTCCAATATCTTTCCCCTCATTTCGTAAGCGTCTATCTTAGGCTCCCTGTTGATAGTCTCAAACATTTTAGAAGCTGCAGCTTGCCCAGCCACAAATGCACTCATGCAGGGAGATGCCTGACCTAGTGACCTGAAACATTCGTATGGTCAATCATAAAGAGAATATAATGAGTTGTTAAGAAAACATTTGAATTTGTGTGTGTTTGGTTCATAAAGTAACTCACGTGGATCCGATCAACAAAGCAACAATCACATTAACCACTGTGCCCCCAGTGTATCCTTTTTCCAATATCAGCTTCCCACCAAACCATACTGCCAAAGCAAAGCTGCTGAAGACTACTGACATAACAATACCAATACCTAATCCAGCCGCTAAGCCTTCTTGAACCCCGGATTTGTACGAAGTAATAAGAAACTTCTGGTAATTGCTTATGGCTTGCTCTTCACAAGTAAATGAAGCGACCTGGATTAAAGTTAAACAATCAGCACTCTTTACTGGATTTTTTCTACCTTTTTTCTAAGAAAAACCCAGCTCTTCGTATGTTAACATACAGTTCTAATCGAGCCAAATGTCTGTTCAACGACAACTGCTGCCTTTGCATAAGCAATTTGACCACGAGATGCTGTCCTAGATATCATTATTGACATGGCCGCACCAGCCAACACAAGCAGGGGAATGGAGGTTAACATGACAAGAGTAAGAAGCCATCCTTGGACAAATGCTATTGCAAAGCCTCCGAAGAATGTTGATAGCAGCTGTATAAATTTCCCAACCTGAATGAAATAATTAGGCTTATTTAACCACAAAAACATGACAATATGTATAAAATCCACTCTGGTTTTTCCTTCTGGTTAAAGTATAAGCACAGATTAGTACCTTTTCACCCATGGCATCTTGTATTAGAACAGTGTCACCAGACATTCTACCAACAACCTCTCCAGTGTTTGTTTCCTTGTCAAAAAAAGCAACATCCTGTCTTAGTATAGTTTTCAAATATGTACCCCTTATCCGAGCAGTCTGTCTCTCTCCCGTGACCATCCAGCAAGCCACCTCTGACAAACACCAGAAAAGCTTTAATAAATCCCAAATTCCTGACAAATAAGACACTTTCTGTGGACGTTAGCATTATTGGGTATGTACTCACGCAGAAATGATCCTATTGCAGAACTCACTGCCAAGTAGACAAATTTGAGAGATACCTGAAATGCTCGCAGTTAACAAATTACAAACATCTCTGTGGGAAGAAAAATAATTACAGAACCAAAAATCTAATGCTCCTGATCAGAAACACACAGAACAACTTGTGCTCAAGGCATCTCAATTGATAGAAACATTAATGCTAATTGTATTTACCTCGGACACTAAATGCACCACATTTTTATCATGCTGATTTTGTCCAAAAGTATTAATCACGTCTCCCAGTAGAATTGACATGAGGGGATAACATACTCCATTTCCAACAGCACCAATCGAGCCAATGATCATCAAAACAGCATCTGTGGAATCTGCAAACGAAAAGAGCTTGTGAAATGGCACGGTTTTAGTTTTCTCATCTTCGTTGCTCCTCTCTTGCTTTTCTAGGTCCTTATCCGGGCCTGAACTTTTCTCCATCCCTTTTTGTCTTTTCGATGTGGTGGCCTCGTCCATACTTTCACCATTTCTGCCGTTCTCTAGTGCCATGACACCAACCTAAAGGTATTACTGGTTCTCAATTTGCACTCACAGTATATATTTAAAGAAGTTTGCAGCTGCGGAGCACAAGCAAATCTGCAACTGTAAATTTCAGGACTTACTAAATCTTTACTGAAACAAATAATACACCTCTAGAAGAAATAAATTCCACCAGTCCAAATTCTTCATAGACAAAAATACCATGCACACTACTATTTAACATAAAAAAAAACAGAGAGAGAGTGCGAAAATGACAAACGAGAGAAAAACCAAGATGGCCAAAAACCTATGCAGTGAGTCTTTTCCTTTTGCTTCTAGTGCAAGCTTTGTTAAAATAAACATGGTTGTCACTTTCTACTAAACATCAAGTCATCTTAGATTCAACTTTGATTACTTGCAAGTTAACGGGAAACTGATATGGGAAACTGATCTACCCGACTGCATCTACGATTTCGCTTTCGACTAAAAAATGATAAACATTGATTGTTTTATATAGTAAGTATTTTTTATGCTCTTGTGCAGAGGGAATGGATTTTATTGATTTAATTAGGCCCGCGATGTGATTGTTGGAGCGCCAACCTTGAATGTGTTGGTTTGCATACGTGTTCACCTTTTCAGTTGAAAAATAAATAAATCAGTTTTTAGTCAAAGAACAAAGAATAAAAAACAAAGAAGAAGAACAAAGATAAAGGAGCATAATCCAAGATTAAGATTACTATCATCCCTCTAATTATATTTATAAAAAAAATCAAAGTATTACAAAAAGAACCCTAATCAAACACAAAGCCCTACACTAAACTTATCATAGATAAGATTTAAACTGGAAATAGAAAAAAACAATCAAAACACCCTACTAAATGCTAAAATTAAATGGCTAATGTCATAATCCACTTTTGGGTTATTCCCCAAATCTAGCCAAAAAAAAAAAAAGGTTGGTGTCGGCAGAAAAATCAAGGTGGAAATTTTGGACGTTTTCAAGATTCGATCGTACCTCTTTTGTGCCTAGAAATAAAGGAAACACAGATTCAAGGCCAACATCCATTATTATCGGATAAATCTACATAGAAATTAAGTCAAAATATATAATTGTGTTTTTATGGGCCATATGGATTTAATCGTTGGCTAATTTAAAAGTGCAAATTAATCGCTGACCAATATAAAAGCGTAATGATACGATCGTACTTTTTTATACCTAGAAACGAAGAAGAGCACAGATTCACGGCTAATGTAATTTATTATCGGATAAATCTGCGTAAAAATTAAGTCGAAAAATATAATTATATTTTTATGGGCCAATTCGATTTAATCGTTGACCAATTTAAAAGTGTAATTATGTTTGAGAATTAATTTATGGTCTAATTGAAGGTCTTAATTAAGTACAAGGGTTTAATTATACTTTAAATTGGTCAAATTAATTTTATTAAGGGCTTAGTCAATGAGAAATCAAGTTCTTGAATTTAATTCGGGTTCAATTGATGAGATTGGATGTAGGGTTTTGAAATTTTAAATAGGAAAAGAATTTTAGGGTTTTGAAACTTTGTATGGATAAGGCATTAATGCCCTTAATGACTTAAGCTTAGGTATAAATGAATTAAGGGTATAGTAGTAACTTGTAAAATATAAATAGAAAAGGAATTTAGAGAAGCAATCTGAAAATTTGAGAGAGAAGAGAAACGAAAGAGAGAAGAAAGGAGAAGAAGAGAAAAGAGAAGGAAGAAGGAGAAATAAATATTAAGGTAATGTGTATGTGTTATTATGTAAAAGTATTGTTTAATGGTTAAGCTAATTGCTTGCATTGGTGATTAGGGTTTGTAGATTTTATTTGAATTTGATGGATGAATGGATTAAGATGTTTAGGGTTTAATGGTTAGGGTAATGGTTAATAGGTTTGATTGTAGATGATTTTGAGGTTTTTGATGTGTTTGGTTTAAGAAAATATTGAGAAAAATGGTGAAAACCCTTGCTGGAATTCTGGGATGGAGGTTGAAGATGACAAAAATTCATTTTGGTCCTTTTGGTGAAAAATAACAGTTTAGTCCCTGAACTTTTGAAAATTACAATTTAGTCCCTGAACTTTGAAAAATTACAGTATGGTCCCTAAATAAAATATTAGTATTTAAGATTGGTTTGATGGATAATTAAGGATTATTTGATGAGTTATTATCAACTTTATGAATTGTGTATTTTGAATTAGACTTCGGAAGAAACTATTGTTTTAGGTTTTGTGAAAAATAGATAGTTTGATTCTGTAGTGTTTTGAAATTAAAAAAAAGAAAGAAAAATACATGAATGCCCTTAGTGGCTTAGAATTAGGTTAAGGGTGTCGTAGTAATTGTACAAGCTAGTAAATATAAATAGAAAAGAAAAGAAAAGAAAAGAAAAAGAGAAGTAAACTGAAAATTTGAGAGAGAGAATCGGGAAGAGAGAAAGAAAGAAGAAGAAGAGAAAAGAAGGAAAGAGAAAAGGAGGAGAAAAGAAGAAGGAGAAATAGTTTTAAGGTAATGTGTATGTTTTAATATGTATAAATGTAGTTATTAGTTACGATTTTTGCTTGGATTGATTGTTAGGGTTTGAGGATTTTATTTGGGTTTGATTGATGAATTAAGAGAGATGTTAAGGGTTGAATATGTTGGGTAATGGTTTAATTAGTTTGATTGTAGATGGTTTTGAAGTTATTGATGTGTTTGGTGTAAGAAAATGTTGATAAATGGTGAAATAATATTGAGAAATTTCGAAAATCCCTTGCTGGAAATTCAGGGCTGAAGGTTGAAGATGACGAAAATTCATTTTGGTCCTTTTGGTGAAAATTTCAATTTAGTCCCCGAACTTTGGAAAATTCCAATTTAGTCCCTGAACTTTGGAAAATTCCAATTTGGTCCCTGGATTAAAATTGGATATTCTGGACATAATTGAGGTTGAATTATGGACAAGATTTTAGTATAATTATGAATTTATGAAGTGTTCAATTTGGTAAAAATTACAATTTGACCCTAAAAATATAAGAAAATTTCAGAATGGTCCTTAGATGGAATATAAGTATTTCATATTGGTTTGATGAATAATTGAAGCCTATTTGATGAATTATTATTAATTTTATGAATTGTGTATATTGAATTAGATTTCGGAAGAAACCTTTGCTTTTAGGTTTTGCGGAAAAATGAATAGTTTGATTCAAAAACACATAGGATTATGAGATGAACTCTTAGATATGTTATTAAAGGTATTTCACTTCTTTTGAGTCATTTTTGAGTATATCTTCTTTTATATGTTCAGATAATCCCGATATTCTACCTGCGGGACATTAGTAAGGTTCAGTCAACATTCTGCTTTTGAGTCAGGTGAGTGGATAATATTTAATATGCATGAGAAATATTATAAATATTTGATTTTCTAGTATTTGGATTATGCTTCTTGATAATATATACATTGATTACGATTTTTTATATGATAAAGCATAATTAAATTGTTGAATATATGTTCTTGATATGAGCCAATACTTGCTTGCAAATTGATTGCTCCTCATTTGATTGATGGCATGAGTTGAGCCTTGAGATATGAATATTTATTTGATTATGATATATGTATACCTACGGTATGTTAGTCAGAATACCTATGCTAACAGGGTAGTGTTAGCCTTTGTGCACTTTGTATCTGAAACCCTAGTTGGTCGGGGGAGTCACTAACCTGTGTGGACTGATCATCCCATAGTACGGAGCCTCATGCTCATTGCATTTTGATTTTCTGACGAGCTTTACCTATTAAATTCTTGTTATGACCTATTTGAGAAACTTCTTGTAAGAACTTCAAGCCGATTTGATAATATACTTCTCTTTGTTGTATTATCTCGTATGTGTATATTAGATATTATCTACTCACTGAGTTGTTGAACTCACCCCCTCATTATTTATTATTTTCAGGCTTGTAGCTTGCTAGCAGGTCATTTTTGTCCCACTCTTGGAACCTGCTATTTTGGTTGTAATTGATACTTTTATTCATATGTCTAGTTAGTGCTCCACAATTATAACAATATGTAATCAACTCTTGTATAAAGACAATTGAATTATGTTATAAAGTTTACTTTGATATTCCATTGCGTTGAACTCTGAATAAGAATATTAAGTTTGTGTGTAAGTTTGGGTTCACATAGGTGTGGAACCTTGGAGGGGAACTATATCTATGTGCCGGTCACTGATCCGGGAATCGGGTCGTGACAGATTCAAAACACATAGGATTATGAATTAAACTCTTAGATACATTTATTAAAGAGACTTTAATTCTTTTGAGTCATTTTTGAGTATTTCTTTTATATATTCAGATAATCCTGATATTTTGCCCGCGGTACGTTAATAGGATTTCGTCAGTATTCTGCCTTTTGAATTTCAATTGCTTTTGAGTCAGGTGAGTGAATAATATTTAATATGCATGAGAAATATTATAAATATTTGATTTTCTAGTATGTGGATTATGCTTCTTGATAATATATACATTGGTTACTATTCTTGATACAATAAAGCATAATCATTTGTTGAATATACGTTCTTGGTATGAGCCTATATCTGTTTGTGAATTGATAGCTTCTCATTTGATTGATACCATGAGTTGAGCCTTGAGATATGAATATGTCTGTTTGATTATAAGATATACCTATGGTATGCCAGTCAGAATACCCATGCTAAAAGGGTAGTGTTAGCTGTTGTGCACATCGTATCTGAAACCCTAGTTGGTCGGGGGAGTCACCAGCCTGTGCGAACTGATCATCCCACAGTACAGAGCCTCATGCTCATTACATTTTGATTTTTTAACGAGCTTTACCTTATATATATTCTTGTTATAACCTATTTGAAAAACTTCTTGTAAGAACTCCGAACCCATTCGATAATATATTTTTCATTGTTATATTATCTAGTATGTGTTTATTAGATGTTATCTACTCATTGAGTTGTTGAACTCACCCTCTCATTATTTATTATTTTCAGGCTTGTAGTTCATTAGCAGATTATTATCACTGAAATTTCAAACTTACTATTTTAGGTTGTAATGGACATTTCTATTTTTATGTCTAGTTAGCGCTCCATTATTATAACAAGATTATTCAACTTCTGTATTAAGACATTTGGATTATTTTCTAAAGTCTATTGTTATTTCCGCTGTGTTGGACTCTGAATATGAATGATAAGCTTGTAAGTTTGGGTTCGCATAGGTGTGGAACCTCGGAGGGGAACCATGCCTATGTGCCGGTCACGGATCCGGGAATTGGGTTGGGACATTGGAATTCTCAGAGATTGATTTGAATTTTTTCAAGCCAATTGTGCGAAATAGAAGGCTAAATTGAACAAATTAAGAGTTTAATGATCAATTGAGGGTTAAATCGCACAAATCAAAAACCAAAGACTAGAATAAAAAGGTGCGCAAAGCTAAGGTTACATTCGAAATTTTAACGGGGATGTAATTGCACAAAAATTAAAAGTTTAAAGCCAATTGAGAGATCAATTAGAGCAATTATAAATTGGGGGACCAAATCACACTTTTACCTCCTTAAATATTTCGAAACTTGCACTGTGCAGGCATGCCTGCACGGCATTTCTAGGTTGCCTGATATTGAATGACCAGGCGATGACAACCCTTCACTGCACACCATGAGCAGCCGAAGGGTTGCATTGCATAGCTATAAATAGAGAAAAAAAGAGCAAAAAGAAGGAGGGGAGAAAACAGAGGATTTTGAAGAGTAAAAGAACAGATCAAGCAGAGATCAAAGGAAATTTTATGTATAAATTTTATCTCTTCATCCCTCTCGTTTTTGGCCTTTCTCTCTCCTTTTCATCTCTCTCGGTTCGCTCTGTTTTCTCTCTCACTAAAACCAAATACCGACGTCTCTCTCGCTCCTCCAGCAACCATCAAATCCGGCCACCACGCACCGTCTCGACCTCACCAGAAGCTTCCCTTGCACGGGCAACCCAAACCACGATCCTAGGCAAGGTTGGTAGTAGCAGTAGCAAGGGCTACGATGTAAGCACGTTAACTTTTGATGCTTACTCCGGACACCACATGCCACTATTTTCGATGCCACCATGACCAGAAGAACCACCTCAACCCCCTCTACCTAAAGGTGTTAACAGGTACATCATTCATCACACTCCAAAATTTTACTATTCATCATTTTCTTCTTCTCTGCATGCAACAGGGTCACTCCCCACTGGGTTGTTTGGGCCGGGCTACTCGGCCTGTTGCTAAAGGCAGGGCTTTTAGCCCATTTGGACTGGAAGCCCAGCTCAAGAGAAAACGAGCTTCCGGCCTGTTGGGACTGGAAGCCCAGTCCGAGAGTAAATGGGCTGAAAGCCCCAGGTAGAGTTTTAATGGGCTGGAGCCAGCCCAACCCATGTCGATCTAGTAGCCAACCCCCCAAATAAAAAAAACAGAAAAAATAAAATAAAATAAATATAAAAAAAATACAAAATTTGCACAAAACATATTTTTATTTAATAAGGCAAAAAACGTGTTTTTTTTTTTTTGCATACGACTAATACACTAGCATATTTTAAAATTTTTTTTTCTTTCAAAAAATATATATTATCTCGGAGTTTGAAGAAAAAACATGTTTTAGCATGGATTTTGCAAAGAAAAATCATTTCTCATATTTTGGGATTTTACAACATGTTTGTAAAAATCCAAAGGGTATTGGCCAATATTCCAAAAATATTAAAATCTTATTTTTGGGAATTTATTATTCACTGTTGGTATTTAGATAAATAAATCTGAAGGAGTTAATATCCAAAATATTCGGCAGAGATAATTTGCTATTATTCATTGTCGGTGTTTAGATAAATAAATCCTAAGGGGTCAATATCTAAAATATTTGGTAGGGTTAATTTGCTATTATCCACTGTTGGTGTTTAGATAAATAAATCCTAAGGGGTTAATATCCAAAATAATCGGCGAGGATAATTTGTTATTATTCACTGTCGGTGTTTTGATAAATAAATCTTAAGAGGTTAATATCCAAAATATTCGGTTTGGATAATTTGCTATTATCCACTGTTAGTGTTTGGATAAATAAATCCTAAAGGGTCAATATCCAAAATATTCAACGAGGATAATTTGCTATTATTCACTGTTGGTGTTTGGATAAATAAATCCTAAGAGGTTTATATCTAAAATATTCAACGGGGATAATTTGCTATTAGTCATTGTTGGTGTTTGGATAAATAAATCCTAAAGGGGTAAATATCCAAAATATTTGGTAGGGATAATACACCATCATCATTTAACCAACATATTCTTTGAAAGATCATAACCATAACAAATCATAAGCAACCCAAAATGTCAAGCAGCTTATCTTAGGTAGGTCGTATTAGAGGTGCTAAAACCTTCCCTGTATGCAATCAGTCCCTTGCCTTATAATCTTTGAAAGACCAGTTTTAGGTTTCCTAGTAACCATAATACTAGGTGGCAACTCCCTTTTTCCAAAAAATAAAAGATAAGACCCCCATATGAATTCCCTTACTCGCGGGGAGGGTCGCCGCGACGCCGCACTCTCGCAATGGGATACAACAACTAACATTTTAAAAAAAAACTTATCACTAATTTGTAGAAGAATTGGAACCAAATTCTTCAACACTCCTCCTTGGTTCCAAGACTACACATACCTATGCTCTCCTTTAGCTCTTTAAATTTATCTCTCTGTGGGAGTTGATTTATTACAATTTAGATCAACTAGCATTTTCTTAGGCCAAATTAGTTGTTTTGCTATCACATATACAACTATATATTTTGTCTCTGCTGTAAAATGTGCCACCACTAATTTCTTATTTGAATGCCAATCGAACATATTTTTCCTACAGCAAAACAGTCTGAGGTGCCCATCATCCCTTCATCACTTTCACCCCAGTCACTATCAATAAAGCCAACAAGGCTAATAGGTTTGGATGTCTCAAAATGCATATCATGACCCTCTTTCCCCTTCAAATATCTTAGAAATCTCTTGGTTTGCTTCCCTACTTGACAAGCTCCACAAAAAAATCTTCATCTTATATATTCGGCAATCCATACGCCATCTGTAAATTTGTCATTCTTCTTAAGGTAGCTTAATTGAAATGCCTTAACCTTTTATTCCAAAGAAAAGATTCATCCACCCTATATGTGTTAATATCCCAACATGTTTTTTTTGTAATCAACATTGAAGCTTCTATTCATCATTTTAGCAAATAACAGTAACACTCCTTTGTTATCTTTAATGTAACACATCCCATCTTTAAAGAATATTGAATAGCCAGATTCAATTTGTTGCTCCATACTTACTAGATTTTGATTTAATTGAGGTATATACAATACATTGCGTAACATTTTTGTACTTGGCATGGTTTCTACTACTATTGGCCCCTTTCCTTCAACCTTCATATAGTCTCCATTTGCAATTCTAACCTTGGACATGTAATTTCTATACAATCTCTTAAATAACCTTAAGTCTGTAGTCATGTTGTAGGGTTTTGGAACTTTAAATAGGAAAAGAATTTTAGGGTTTTAAAACTTTGAATAGAAAATACATTAATGCCCTTGATGACTTAAGATTAGGTATAAATAAATTAAGGGTATAGTAGTAACTTGTAAAATATAAATAGAAAAAAAATTAAGAGAAGTAATCTTAAATTTAAGAGAGAAGAGAAACGGAAGAGAGAAGAAAGGAGATGGAGATAAAAGAGGAAAGGATAATGGAAGGAGGAGAAATAAATATTAAGGTAATGTGTATATGTTATTATGTAAAAATATTGTTTAATAGTTAAGCTATTTGCTTGTATTGGTGATTAAGGTTTGTAAATTTTATTTAGGTTTGATGGATGAATGAATTAAAATGTTAAGAGCTTAATGTTTTGGGTAATGGTTAATAGGTTTGATTGTAGGTGATTTTGAAATTTTTTGACGTGTTTAGTGTAAGAAAATATTGTTAAATGGTGAAAAACTCTTGCTGGAATTCTGGGCTGGAGTTTGAAGATGATGAAAATTCATTTTGGTCCATGTGGTGAAAATTACAGTTTAGTTCCTAAACTTTGGAAATTGCAGTTTGGCCCCTGGAGTGAAATTGAAGATTCTGGACAGAATTGAGGATGAATTATAGACAAGATTTCAGTATAGTTATGAAATTATGAAGTGTTCAATTTGACCCCAAAAATATAAGAAAATTTCATAATGGTCCCTATGTGAAGTATTAGTATTTTAGATTGGTTTGATGGATAATTAAAGTTTATTTTATGAATTATTATCAATTTTATGAATTGTGTATTTTGAATTAGATTTTGAGAGAAGTCATTGTTCTTAGGTTTTGCGAAAAATAGATAGTTTAATTCAAAACACATAGGATTGTAAATTAAAATCTTAGATACATTTATTAAAAAGATTTTAATTCTTTTGAGTCATTTTTTATCATGTCTTATTTTATATATCCAGATAATCCTGATATTCTACCCGCAGTACATTAGTAGAATTCCATCAGTATTCCATTTTTAAATTTTGATCGCTTTTGAGTCAAGTGAGGTGATAATATTTAATATGCATGAGAAATATTATAAATATTTTATTTTCTATTATTTGAATTATGATTCTTGATAATATATACGTTGATTACTATTCTTGTTACAATAAAGCATAATCAATTGTTGAATATACGTTCTTGATATGAGTCAATATCTACTTGTGAATTGATAGCTCCTCATTTGATTAATGCCATGAGTTGAGCCTTGAGATATGAATATGTTTGTTTGATTATGATACACGCACACACACATAAAGCTACGATATGCCAGTCAGAATACCCATGCTAATAGGGTAGTGGTAGCTTTTGTGTACATCGTATCTAAAACTCTAATTGGTCAGGAGAGTCACTAACCTGTGTGGACTGATCATCCCACAGTACGGAGCCTCATGCTCATTGCATTATGATTTTCTGACGAGCTTTACCTATTACATTCTTGTTATGATCTATTTGAGAAACCTTCTTGTAAGAATTTTGAGCCGATTCAATAATATATTTCTCATTACTGTATTATCTCGTATGTGTATATTAGATGTTATCTACTCACTGAGTTGTTGAACTCACCCCCTCATTATTTATTATTTTTAGTCTCGTAGCTTATTAGCAAGTCATTATTGTTGAAATCTCAGAACTTATTATTTTGGTTATAATCGACATTTTTGTTCTTATGTCCAGTTAGTGCTCCATCATTATAATAAGATGTTTTCAACTTTTGTATTAAGACATTCAGATTATATTATAAAGTCTATTTTGTTATTTACGCTGCGTTGAACTCTGAATATGAATGATAAATTTATAAGTTTGAATGATAAGTTTGTAAGTTAGTGCTCCATCATTATAACAAGATGTTTTCAACTCTTGTATTAAGACATTCAGATTATATTATAAAGTCTATTTTGTTATTTATGTTGCGTTAAATTCTGAATATGAATGATAAAGTCTATTTTGTTCTTATGTCTAGTTAGTGCTCCATCATTATAACAAGATGTTTTCAACTCTTGTATTAAGACATTCAGATTATATTATAAAAACTATTTTATTATTTATGTTGCGTTGAACTCTGAATATGAATGGTAAGTTTGTAAGTTTGGGTTCGCATATGTATGGAACCTTGGAGGGAGACGATGCCTATGTGCCGGTCATGGATCCGATAATCGGATTGTGACATTGTAATTTTGCCTTGTGAAGACTAGAGTTTTTGCAGAAAAACTTGCACTGGTATCCATAAAAAAAAACGTATCTTTTATTTTGTTCGCAAAACCCTTCAAAGCACTCAACTTTGATTTTTCCTTTTAAAATCTTACTGTAATCTCTCGTTTTTCCTTTTAAAATCTTACTTTAATCTCTTGTGTTTCACACAATCCCTTCAAAGAACATAATTGCTCTGATACTAATTATTGGTTTGTAGAGGTGCCCACTGTTTCAATTGAAAAAAATTCAGCCCTTAGCTAAAGAACAAAGAACAAAGAACAAGTAATTGCACAGATCAAGGGGTAGAATCCAAGATTAAGATTATTGTCATCCCTCTAACTGTATTTATAGAAGAAATGAAAGTATCACAAGAAGAACCCTAATCAAACACAAAGTCTTACACTAAACTTATCATAGATAAGATTTAAATTAGAAGTAAAAAAAAACAATCAAAACACACTATTAAATACTGGAATTAAATTAAATTACTAACATTAATTTAAAGCAGAATTGGAACCAAATTCCTGAACTGAATATAGCATGACTTCAGTGTCAACGTATCACCAAACAATGAAGTTCTCAAACGATGACGAAACTAAACCATACAACTGGCTCACATCCTGTCATCCATTACTTTGATCTCAACATCAGATTCATATCCAGCTCCGCATGAATCTGAGGATTGCATGAAAACTGTATTCATTGCCTCTAATGTTGCCTTCTCGATTTATAATTCCCAAAATAAGCTAAGTAGATATGCTACTGATAATTACTAATTTGATGTAATTTGATATCAATTACTACATCAGTGGAACCTAATCTGTTGTTCACGTTCGTATACCAGAAATTGCTGTATATATTCTGTAAAAGAAACAAGAAAACTTGACGTTTACAAAATCTCATCAGTATTTGAAACGATGAGGATGACATCCCTCCATAAATAATGGGTGATAGAAAAACTGCAGGGGTGAATCAAGAAGGTGAGGCGCTCATGTGAAGAGCCACTAAGGAGGCATAAAAGCCATCTTTGATATGGATCAAAGTCTCATGCTTTCCTTTCTCTACAATAACTCCATTTTTAACCACCGCAATAACGTCTGCGTGCTTGATTGTAGATAACCGATGGGCGACAACCACTGTAGTCCTGCTCACCATTACTCGGTCCAGTGCATCTTGAACCACTCTTTCAGATTCTGCATCTAGTGCACTGGTAGCCTCGTCCAGTAGAAGTATTTTGGGACTTTTGACCATGGCGCGGGCAATAGCCACCCTTTGTTTCTGCCCCCCTGACAACTGGGTTCCTCGCTCCCCAACAATAGTATCGTACCCCTGCATTTTGTATGGTCGTAAGTCGATAAAATTACACAAGCATCTTAGCAAAATATTCAATCTGATAACAACATAAAGATCGTGCTTGCTTGGCAAAACAAGTTACTACTTTTACGTGCAGAAGATGATATAAATGGAAACAATTGCTGATATACTGTTATATAATGTTAATTCTAACCTGTTGTAAACTACTAATGAACTTGTGTGCATTGGCCAGCTCCGATGCGGCTAGAATCTCTGCTTCCGATGCATTCCCTTCCTTTCCATATGCAATGTTGGCACGGATTGTTTCATTAAAGAGAACAGGTTCTTGGCTCACAAGCCCCATCTGCTGCCTCAACCACTTAAGTTGGAGACTCTGAATGTCAATTCCATCAAGAGTTATATGACCTGAATCGGGATCATAAAATCTTTGCAGTAATGAGATCACCGTTGATTTCCCACTTCCACTTTCTCCAACCAAGGCGACAGTCTGAAAGAAGGCAATTTAAATGATACGAGTTTCCTATTTTCAGAATTCGATTATTCTTAAAACAAAATGTTTGGAAGGAGTTGATTTAAAGCATGAATAATTGACCTTTCCCGAATGAATAGCCAAGCTCAGGTCTTGGAAAATTTCAATGTCCGGCCTACTTGGATACTTGAAGCTTATATGACGAAGTTCAATTTCTCCTTTCACATTGTGTAATGTCGTTCCCGACTCATCACTTGGATCAATCTTCGACTTTCGGTCTATAATAGCAAATATGGAAGCAGCTGCTCCCTTGGCTTTTGAGGAATCAGGAGCAAAGGAGCTTGAATGAGAAATTCCAATTGCTGCCATGGTTAAAGCAAAGAAAACCTACGAGTAGACACATAATTTAGTATTATTAAGAAAACTGTAACGTCTATAAAGATCTCATCGAAACATTTTAAACCAAGGAAGATATACCCACTCGAAAAACTTCTGCGAAAGTTGCTTTCCCATGCTGGACAAGTTGAGCTCCCACATAGAAACAGGTTCCGTACACCGAAAACAGTAAAAAGAAAGAAACTCCAAATCCTGTTCCACTGATCATCCCTTGTCTTATTCCTGTCCTCATAGGGCCTTCACATTTCCTTCTGTATAATTGCATCACCTTCTCTTCAGCACAGAAAGAGGCAACAGTTCTTATGCTGCCTACAGCGTCATTTGCAACTTGACTTGCTTCCTCGTACATTTTCTACAACCATTTAGAGCAGCGAATATGATTATTATTTTTTTGGGCACATTTGATGATTAATTTAAAATAGATAAGGCAGCAAATGGTATTTTTCGTGGAACATGGATTTAAAATTATTTACATGTCAAAACTCGTATTCTTTTGCTCGCTGCAGTAATAAGATACTTATTGGCCATGAAGCAAAGCTATACCTTTGAATCTGCACTGAATCCTTTCATGAACTTTACTTGAAGAAATTCATTGAGTCCTATTAGAGGAAGTAGTACGAGGACTACAAATGCCAATTGCCAACATGCAGTGAAGGCAATAACCAAACCCGCGATAGCTGATGAGATGTTCTGCACCAACAGGGAAAGAGAACCTCCGACTAGAGCACGCACTGTTGCTGCATCTGCTGACAGCCTAGCACCAATTGATCCGCTTGAGTGCTCAGGCACGTCGAACCAACTAACCTCCATGTGAACCACCTTCTCAAAACACATAGATCGGATCCTTTGGATTAATTTGCAACCGGCCACCGAAAATAAGTACGTTTGTGATGGATACACCAAAAATGATGCCAGACCAAGGGCCATAAAGATTAATGACCAGAACTTGGAGTCCTTTCTCAGTTCATCAGGTGGTTCAAAAAATGTTTTGATCACGCTGGAAAGTAGTATACCGTAAACCGGAAATATGAGCCCATTGAGAATTGCAAATATACATCCAGCAATCAGCACTGGAACCTCTGGCTTGTTGAGATACGCAAGGCGGCTGATCGGGACATCTGGAGCTTCTTTTTTCTGTGGAGAAGCTTCTAATTCCGATGTGGGGTTATCGGTGACATTGAATCCAGCAGGCAAACCAAATGACACTGAGAACGAGTGGCGACTGCTATGTCCTGCACCAGATGATCCCCGACTTATGGACCGTTTCAGTGAGATTCTTTGACTTGACCGTCTTAATGACTCTGCAGAAATATCTGACATCATGGGGTCTTCTGTTTCTAGTTGGGACTCTTTTTTAACTTCTTGTAAGCGTATAAGTTGAGAATAAGCTCCTTCAGGATTCTTGAGGAGTTCTGAATGTGAACCTGATCAATCAATGAAATGAATATTTCACATAATGAATGAAAATTCAGAAAGTTCCTTTAACCACTCTTGTCCAGAAGACTTAAACAAGTTCTGGGATTAATCAGAAGATTATCCTACTCAAGATTATAGATTGCAGAAATGATTTGGCTGCAGAAAATGAGTGCATGAATCATGATAGGCAGCATAGAATATATATATCTGCTTTATGCCTATGTGAAACTAGGTAAACAAGTACGAGGTTTCATAAAACATTAAATAAAATGTATGATGTGTATAAAAATCCTTATCATGACTGAAAATAGCAAATATCTTGGATCCTGGTATGCAGAGATTATGTGGCAGTGCAGAGACCATGCAGCCCACAGCAAAAGAATTTCTCAGCAGGATCGCGAGATATTGTTATGTTTCATTACATGATAATCATGCATGCTTAGTTATATACCTTTCTCAACCATCTTTCCACGGTAAATAACTGCAATCATATCAGCATTTCTCACGGTGCTCAGACGGTGGGCAACAACTACAGTTGTTCGATTAACCATAATCCGGTCTAATGCCTCCTGCACTATCCTTTCAGACTCTGTATCGAGTGCGCTCGTAGCTTCATCCAAAAGTAAAATCCGCGGATCTTTCAGGATGGCTCTTGCTATAGCAATTCTCTGTTTCTGTCCCCCAGACAGTTGAGTTCCATGCTCACCAACCATGGTGTCTATTCCCTGGATACAGAAGTTGAAACCAAATTAGATGAAAAACTGAGGCACCTCCTCCACTCCAAAAAATTAAAAACTTTTTGACAACACTAGAAATTGTGAAGAGGGAACCAGTTTAAAACCTGAGGTAGTTTATCAATGAATTTAGCAGCATTGGCAAGTTCAGCTGCAGCTTTTATCTCTTCAGTAGTTGCCCTATCTTTTCCATATGCAATGTTATCCCTAATGCTGGAAGCAAACAACACAGGTTCTTGGCTGACAAGACCAATTTTCTCCCGAATCCACTTGAGCTGAAACTCTTTGAGGTTAGTCCCATCTATGAGAACTTCACCAGCTTGTGGATCATAAAATCTCTCTATCAGACTGATCACCGTTGACTTTCCGCTTCCACTTTGTCCAACCAATGCGGCAGTTGTTCCACTAGGGATGAAAAGAGAGAATCCGGCAAATATCTGCTCATCTGGTCTGGCTGGATAAGTGAAATATACATCCCTCAACTCTACATCTCCACCGATGTCATCCAATATCTTTCCCCTTGTATCGGAAGAATCAATCTCTGGCTTTCTATTTATAGTCTCAAACATCTTGTAAGCTGCGGCTTGACCAGCTGCAAACGAACTCAAGCAGGGAGACGCTTGCCCTAGGGACCTGAACCATTCATATGATTGAATCATAAAAGTAAACAAATGATGAGTTTTTTAAAATGGATAATGCTTCATAATGGAACTCACATAGAACCCATTAACACAGCAACAATCACAGTAAGCACTTCACCCCCACTGTATCCTTTTTCCAAAATCATCTTTCCACCAAACCATACTGCCAAAGCATAGCTGCAGAACACAAGTAGCATAACGATACCAAGACCTAATCCAGAAGTAAAGCCTTCTTGAACACCAGAGTTATACGCAGTAGCAAGAAACTTCTTGTAATTACTCAAGGCTTGCCTCTCCCCGGTAAATGATGCGACCTGGATAAAAGTTAAGTAATTAACATTCTATAATGAATTTTTCTCCAGGCATATCTTGTTCTTCATATGTATACGTACTGTTCTAATTGAACCAATAGTCTGCTCTACTACAATCGCTGCTTTAGCATAAGCAGTTTGGCCACGAGATGCCATCCTAGCTATGACGATGGCCAATCCTGCACCAGCAATCACAAGCGGGGGAATGGAGGATAACATGACAAGTGTAAGTAGCCACCCTTTAATAAATGCAATAATGAAGCCTCCAATGAAAGTTGATAGCAGCTGTATAAATTTCCCAACCTGCATGAACATTAGGGGTTATTTAGCCAGAAAACTATAATGGCAATATGGATAAATTCACTGTATTCTTTCCATCTGGCAAGAACAGTGGTGTACCTTTTCACCCATGGCATCTTGTATAAGAACAGTGTCACCAGACATTCTACCAACAACCTCTCCAGTGTTTGTTTCCTTGTCAAAGAAGGTAATGTCTTGCTTCAGTATAGTATTCAAGTATGTACCTCTTATCCGGGCAGCTTGTCTCTCTCCTGTGACCATCCAGCAAGCCACCTCTGACAAACAACAAGAACGGGTACATAAATCCACGATGCTTGATGCATTAAACAAATCCTACGTAGCTGTAAGGTGGCATAGTTGAGTTAAAAATGTGCTTACGAAGAAATGCTGCTACAGCAGAACCAAGTCCCAAGTAGACAAATTTGAGAGACACCTAAGAAGAGTTCGTAACATCTGTATATCAGAAACTGGGTTCCAAAAATTCAACTGTACATCTTCCAGAGCAGAAAGAAAGGTGCATGGTGTCACTAATTAGCATTTCGTTCGATCGAAACAGGCATATATGCTGATTATGTTTACGTACCTTAGAAACCACATCCACGACTTCTTTGCTATTCTGGTTTTGTCCAAAAGAATTAGTCAGATCACCAAAGAGTATTGACATAATTGGAATGGATGCTCCATTTCCAACAGCACCAATCGTCCCGAGGATCATCAACAAAATATCTGTAGAATCCGCAAATGAAAAGAGCTTGATAAAGGGAACGGTTTTAGTTTCCTCGTCTCCTTTACTCTTCACTGGCTTTTGCTGGTTCCCCCTTCCACCAGAACTTTTCTCCTCGCCCTCCTGGCTTTTTGATGTGCTGGCCTCATCCATATCCTTGTTGAAGTTCGATGGTTTCCAAGGCTACTGAAGATTCACTACACCTTAAGATTGAAGATTGAAGAAACAAATGCAAGTGTTGGAATTAGATTAGAACTTATCTAGCATGTTATTTTTCCTCTTTTTCTGTCCTAAATAAGATCAATGTCTTGATCAAAGTATTTTAGTTTAAGTGAAATTTTAATTTCAGCATAAAAGTAAGAAACATAAGAAATTGTAACAAATTAGAACTCTTATGTAATTTTACAAGCTTTTTATTATAAATAAAAGAAAAGAGATGGCAGTAACCTTACCTCTGATTCTGCTCTTATAGCCAAAAATCATGTTTTTCAATGTTCTTCAGTTCTACGCAAATTCTAGATTTCAATTTGCACAATAATAACTGTTTTTTACTCAATGAAACAGTAAAAGTTGACTTTTGTTGACTTTTGGGTTTTGAATTACTACAAGTGGTATCAGAGCTATTATGGTCTTAGGAGGGTTTGTGTGAAACACGAGTGACTAAGGTGAGATTTACAAAAGGGGAAATCAAAACCAAAGTTTTTTTTTTGTATTTGTTTTGACTGGAAAATAGAGATGGATTATGCTGCCAGTTTTACTACAAAAGCACCCTCATTCACTGGGGTGAATTATGGTTTTTGAGTTATAAAAATAGAGACCTATTTAAAGGCATTTGATTTATGGGAATTTGTGGAGAAAGACAAGCAGGCAACCCCTCTCAATAATAACCTTACTATGGCTCAAATGAAGTTTTTTAATGAAGAAAGGGCTAAAGGGTTTAAGGCACTTGCATTCATAATGCAGTAAGTGAAGAGATTTTTTCGAGAATCATGGCATGTAAAACTGCTAAAGAAGTTTGGGATAAACTAAAAGCTGAATTCCAAGGAGATGAAAGATAAAAGAATATGCAAGTCTTGAACTTTAAAAGACAATTTGAAAGGTTGAGAGTGAAAGTATCTGATTCCATCACGAATTTCTCTTCTCAAATTTCAATACTTGTGAATCAAGTGAGATTATTGGGAGAAGAATTTCCTGATTTAAGAATTGTGGAGAAGGTATTGGTGAGTCTACCTGAAAAATTTGAGCATAAGATATGCTTCTTAGAAGACTTTAAAGATTTCTCTGAGATGAGCTTGCAAGAGCTTGTAAATGCTCTACAAATTATGGAGCAAAGGCAAGCATATAGACAAGAAGGAACAGGTGAGAATGCACTTGTTGCTTCCATAAAGGGAAAAATCACACTCAGAATTTTTCCAGAAACAAACAAACTGGAAAGAAGGAAAAAGGAAGAGACTGGAGATCTAACAATCAACACTCTAGCAATTGGCAACCTAACAACTTGATAAGAAAAGAAAAGAAGGAGTTCCCTGTGTGCAAGTATTGCCAAAAGACAAGTCATCTCGAAGATTGGTGTTGGTATAAGAAAATACGGTGTTGAAATTGCAATCAATTTGGACACATTCTAAAGTATTGCAAAAACAGGAAAGAAGAGGTAAAACAAGCTCAAGAAGAAGGGAGCTTTGTAGTCAAAGATGAACATCTATTTGTGGCTTCAATACAAAAGATGTTCAATATAACAAAAAAGAAAGAATCAGCCTAGCTAATCGACAGTGGTTGTTCTAACCACATGACAGCAGACCTCAACATATTTAGTAGCTTGGATAAAAGCTATAAATCAAGGGTGAAGATAGGTAATGGAGACTTTGTAAAAGTTGAAGGAAAATGAGCAATTGTATTAGAGACAAGAGCAGGTACAACAACTCTAAACAATATTTTGTATGTGCCTTATATAAATCAGAACTTGGTGAGTGTAGGGCAGTTAATGGAATCAAGCTACTCTTTACTCTTTGATAATGAAGTGTGTGTCATCAAAGATAAAAAAAAAGGGATACTCTTGTTGTGTGCAAAGATGTCAAACAGATGCTTCAATGCTGATTTGAAAGAAATATGTTGGACTACCAACATATGCAAGAATGATGAATTAGTTCTTTAGCACAAAAGGCTGGGACACCACAACTATGCTGCATTAACCAAGATGGTTGACTTACAAATGGCATGTGGGTTACCTCAAATACATAATCAAAGTATTTTTTGTGAAGCCTGTCAATTAGGAAAACAAATAAAAGTTGCTTTCACTAAATCTGAATTTAGAGCCACATCTAAACTACAGCTCATTCACACAGACATGTGTGGGCCAATGCATTGTGAATCCTTAAATGGATCAAAGTATTTTCTATTATTTATGGATGATAACAACTGGTATTGCCGAGTTTAATTTCTAAAAAACAAGGCTGATGTGTTTGCCAAGTTTTTTATGTTCAAGGCAGAAGTGGAACTGGAAACTAGACACAAAGTGAAGGCTATAAGGTCTGATAATAGAGGAGAGTATACATCTCGATAGCTGGTAGATTACCTGGTGAAAGAAGTGATCAAACACCAGTTGACAGTATCCTACACACCACAACAAAATGGGGTAAGTGAAAGAAAAAGCAGAACCTTGATGGAAATGACTAGGTGCTTAATGTATGAAAAGAAAATGCCTTTAAAGTTTTGGGCAGAGGCTGTAAACACAGCATCATACATTCAAAATCGAGTGGCCTCAAGAGTTTTGGATGATAAAATTCCTTATCAAATCTGGTATGATGTTAAACCCAATGTTGATCTTCTAAAAGTGTTTGAAAGCATATGTTATATTTTAATACTTGATGCTAACCGAAAGAAACTAGACAAAAAGGACGATATAGGTGTATTGATAGGCTATAGTTCAAGGTCTAAAGCTTATAGAATTTATGATGTAATTGCTAACAAGGTTACAGTTGCAAGAAATGTCAAGTGTGTAGAAAATGCCTCATGGAATTGGGAGAATTTGACAGTTAAATGGGTAGACCAGATTCACCAAGATGAATTAGAGTATTGTGATGAACTTGAAAATGATGAGAGCATAGATGAGCAACCAGTAAGGGGGACAAGATCCTTAACTGACATTTACAGCAGGTGTTTTATGGCTGAGGCAAAACCAGTGAAGATTGAAGAAGCACTAAAATCACATGTATGGGTGGCAGCAATGCAGGAGGAGCTTGACATGATCGAAAAAAACCATACATGGATGCTAGTTGACAGACCTACAAACAAGAAGACAATTAGAGTAAAATGGATATTCAAAACAAAGTTGAATGTTGATGGAAGTATCCATAAACATAAAGCAAGATTGGTAGTAAAAGGCTATGCTCAAGAGGCTGGAATTGACTACACAAACACTTTTGCTCCTGTTTTGAGGCATGACACAATGAAACTCTTGCTTGCTCTAGTAGCACAATATGGCTGGCATGTGTTTCAATTAGATGTAAAATATGCTTTTTTGAATGATGTGTTGAATGAGAAAATATATATTGAGCAACCAGCAAGGTTTGAAACCAATTCAAACCAAGTTTATCTACTGAAAAAGGCTCTCTATGGACTTAAACAAGCTCCTAGAACTTGGTATAGTAGACTTGATGATCACCTACTGAGTTTAGGGTTTGAAAGTAGTGTTAATGAGGTAACTCTATATGTGAAACATGTTGATAAACATGTTCTAATGGTTTCAGTATATGTAGATGACCTCTTGATTACAGGAGACAAAGAGCAGCTGGTCAAAAAATTCAAAACAAACATGAGAGATACATTTGAGATGAATGAGCTAGGTTTATTATCATACTTCCTAGGAATGGAAGTAATGCAATCAAAATAAGGGTGTTTCTTAAGTCAGAAGAGTTTTGTTCAGAAGATCTTAAACAACTTTGCAATGACAAACTGCAAACCAGTTTCTACTCCTATGATACTAGGATTGAAACTGATAAAGAATGATGGATCACCAAAAACAGATGGAAAAACATACAGGAGCTTAGTTGGAAGCCTGTTATACCTAACAATTTCAAGACCTGACATCTTGTTTGCTATCAACTATCTTTCTAGATTCATGCAGGAGCCTAGTCAAACTTATTTCATGGCAGCCAAAAGAGTTTTGAGGTATTTGCAGGGTACTAAGGATCTAGGCATGATGTTTGTAAAATTCAAATCAGTCAGCTTGGTTGGATTCACTGACAATGATTGGGGAGGCAATGATGAAGGGATGATGAGTACCTCAGGGTACTGCTTTGCCTTAGGATCAAATGTATTTAGCTGGCTCTCCAAGAAACAAAAAGTGGTAGCACACTTCACAACAAAGACAGAGTACATTGCATCATATGTGGCAGCCAAACAATTGGTTTGGCTAAGAAAAATGTTAAAGGATCTTGATTGTTGTCAAGTAGCTCCTACTGACTTGCTATGTGACAATATGTCACCTACAACCATCTCAAAAAATTCAGTATTCCATAATAAAACGAAGCACATGAAGATTAAGTACCATGCATTGAGGCAGTTCCAGCAGGAAGGGGAGTTGGAAATGAAGTATTGCACTTCAAAAAATCAGTTAGCTGATATGTTTTACTAAACCTCTAGCCAAAGAAAGATTTAAAGAACTAAGAAGGATGATTGGAATGAGCAGCCTTGAAACCAAGGAGGAGTGTTGAAGTTCAATGGTTTTCAAGGCTATTGAAGATTCACGACAACTGAAGATTGAATATTGAATAAACAAATGCAAGTGTTGGAATTAGATTAGAACTTATCTAGCATATCATTTTTCCTGTTTTTTTTTTTTGTCCTAAATAAGATCAATGTCTTGATCAAACTATTTTAGTTTAAGTGCAATTTTAATTTCAGTATAGAAGTAAGAAACATAAGAAGTTGTAACAAATTATAACTCTTATGTAATTCTACAAGCTTTTTATTATAAATAAAAGAAAAGGGATGGTAGTAACAATACCTCTGATTCTGCTCTTATAGCCAAAAATCGTGTTTTTCAGTGTTCTTCAGTTCTACGCAAATTCTAGATTTCAATTTGCACAACAATTATTTTTTACTCAATGAAACAGTTACAATGATTTTTGTTGACTTTTGGGTTTTTAATTACTACAATCCTTACCACCATTTCTGCCGTTCTCTACAGCCATCGCTCGAACCTCAAGATACTAATCCGATCCTCAAGTTGCTCTCAGAATATGCAAAGACTTGTATTGCAGCTACACTAGAGCACAAACAAATCAGCAACTTTTAATGGAGGTCATTTAGTACAACCAAAGACTAAAAAATAATTAAAAAAGAGGATCAGAAAATGGGAGATTCGTTTTTAGTTTTTGAGCTGTTCATGGGGGCAAAAGGCCCCTGAAACATATTCCAAGAGATAAATAAAGGAGCTTCATGTTTTTTAGTCCACTAGGAGTTCATACTAAAGTAGTAACCCCAGGAAACAAGCACGATCCGATAAAAAGAACCTGATAAAACTTGCAGAATTCAATCAATATTATAACTCACTGAAACTAATTAAGTAGCAGGGACCCTACGGGGGAGGGAACTCACTTGCCTAGGAAGAAACGGAGTGTGGGGGTGGTTGAACTTGAAATATGAAGCAAGTCCAAAGAGAGAGAGATGACAGGGAGCTAATTAACTAACTAAAACTATGATGCATTGTCTGCTCTGTGACCTGTTAGATTTAGGCTAACAACATTTATAGATTCAAGGGCTTATATAAAAGGGAGGAAGCAGCACCGCTCCCTTCCTTTTGCTTCAAGCGCAAGCAATCTTTGAATTGTATCCCTGATTCCTCGTCAACTTCTCCACGCCCTTCATGTTGTTTCGATACAGACACCGAATGCTGTACGTCATGGGCGAGCAGTGCACACTGTAATACCATTGAGTTTATTTATTTATTTATTTTTCTACATGTAATTTAAAAACACTTGATACCATCTTGTTTCATGAAAATGGTTTTGTGAAAATCATTTTCTTCTGTGTTTTGTTTTAACTCATTTTTCTTGATATAATTAATACTAGAAACTTTTTTCTAGCTTATTTTTTATGAATTAATAAATATTAAAAAAATAATTTATTCTTAATGAATTTACTTTCCGTAAAACTATTTTTAAAAAGTAATTATTTTTAGCAACCAAACGGTAATTCAAAGTCTTTGGAAACTTGGATTGCAACCCCTTAAGGGTTTTTTTATTGTTTTTTTTTAAATATTTCCACATGAAAAGGTGGGCTGCTTTGTGGGCCATACAAAAATAAATGATGTACGGTACATCGAAGGTCCACCTAAGCCTGTCATAAATCTAACACCTGGGTTTTGATACTACGATCTCGTGGCTCTACCTCATTAATACTTGATGATTTTTTTAAATAGAAAAATGAATTTAAGATTGAAGTTTTTTAAATGATTTTAAAAACATTTCTCATATTAAAGGAATTTTTAAATAGGATTTTCACAGATTAAATGTAAAATAAATGTGATAAAATAAAATAAACCTTCTTAACTTCTTATATTAGACCCATTTGCCTAAAGCAAACAAAACGGTGACGTCAATTGAACATCAATTATAGCTGCAAGCAAGCTTTATCTTTGACGTTGACAAAAATAATAATAAATTCAATTCAACTCAACAGTACTTGTAGAGTAGTTGTATTCAGCAATTTATTTAATTATTCAAATAGTCGTATTTCAATTTGGACTTTTCTCAGCAATTTATTTAATTATTCAAATAGTCGTATTTCAATTTGGACTTTTCTCATTTGTGGAATTTCTTATAGGTGAATCCTCAATTAAACACGTTCCAAGAATGGAAAGAATTTGGATTTTTTTTTTCCTGCTCTTTATTTTGCGTGCCCATGAAGAAAAGGTTACCTTGTGTGTGTGTGTATATACACGCACACAAAGAACATTATATCATAACATATCATAAGAGATATTAGATATTCAGTGTAGATTATCAGTGAATCATTATAGATTATATCAGTATATTTTTGAGTTGATTTAGTTTTCGGGCCTTTCAATTAGGTTGATTTATTAGTTTATTGATTTTATATTATTATTCACATAATAAATTAATATTTTTAGCCCTCAAAAAAGACAAAAAAACAACTTATGAGTGGAGGGGCTTCGAGGTAATTGCACATTTTCTGTCTGGTTCTGTTTGATCCATCACACTTTTTATTTTTTATATTTTTTTGAAAATAGCTAAATACGGATGTAGCCTCTAATAAGATAAAATTAATGACTTGGGTACAAGGGTATACCAGTAATTGACCATTATATATTATTGTTATTATTGATATACTGTCAGCGCGTGTGTCACATGTGACAGATAATATTTCACCTCACTCTCTGTTAAGGTGGCGCAGAGCGGTGCTCAGGTCGACAAAAAAGGGTGACCGGTGTCTTCGTCAATGCGCCTTTGCGTGGTTTTCCTCCTGGTGCAGCGCGTTTTGGCAACCGGTGACCGTGGACGCGACGGTGACCGGTTAAAGCTACTTTCACCGTATCTCTCTCTCCTGCACATAAAAGTGCAAGAGAGACCTTGGTTTTGTTGTTTTTTCACTTCAATCCCTTTACTTTTCATTTTGTGTATGATCCTGATTTCTTTTATATAAGTTTTGATTTAGTTCGATTGAGTCCTTCGATTGAAATTAATTAAATATTAATATTTCATTTTGGTCCTCTTTCTTTTAATTTGGGATTGGATTTAAATAGCTTAATATATTTGGTACAGAAGTTTTAATTTTTTCAATTTTATCATTTGATTGAAATTGATAATATATTTGATTTTTTATTTCGGCCCTTACATTTTAATTTTTGATTTTTAATCCCTTTATATTTGATTTTCATTTCGACCCTTATGCTTTAATTTTTTATTTTGATTCCTTTAATTTTTTATATTTCTGGAATAATCCTTACTTTTGTCCATGTATATATAAATTATGCTCTTAACTTTAATTTTTAATTTTTATTATTTTCTTATTTGTTGAGGTGATATTTTTTTTTTAAATCGGCTCTTAAATTTTATTTTGTATCTATGATCATTTGAAAATTGATATTTCTATTTTTTTCTTCCTTTGTTTTTTCTTTTAGTTTTTTTTTTGTTTTTTTCAAGTCAAATGACTTGTTTTTACCTGATAATTTTTTTTAGTTTTTTTTTTTTATCTTTTGTTAAAGTTTTTTAAGATTTTTTTAGCCTTTCATTTTTTTTATTATTAACATAATAATAATAATAATAATAATAATAATAATAATAATTTTAGATTTTGTTCTTACTTGCTTTTTTTTTTTAATTTTTTTTGTGTTTTTTTCTCGGGTTAGTTTAATAATGTTTATTGTTTTGACAGTAATAGTGATGATAATTTTAGAAGTTAAGACTTCAATGTTACTGTTGTTATGATAAAATTATGTTGATCTATCTCATTAAATCAAACTTTACATGTTAAAATATTATATTTTAATCTCAATAGCTGTAAAAATTATTCGCTATGCCAGCAACGTAGTGCGGGTAATTAACTACTATTACCTATAATACAAATGGCTTGAGAAAAACACTGTAGCAATCCACAGTGTTTTCCTGCACCATTTAGATCATAGGTAATTTACTTTCCCACTTATGTCCGAGTAGACGATCAAAAGGTTTTCATTTTAATATATTAGATAATGCTATATTTTACAGAGTATAGAGATAGAGAGGAGAATGTATTAGAATTTCATGTGGTATTTGTCAAATTAAGTTAATCTCAGTGTTCTGATTTCTTTAATGAGAATTTTGATTTGCTGCAATTGTGCTCTTCAATTGAAAATGATTATATATGTTGGTTTTCAATGTAGTCCTTATTCTTTTGATTTTTGGTTTTCTCCCGGTTCCTTTAATTATTTTGGTATGCAGGTTTTAATTTGTTCTAATTGGATCCTCTAATTGAAATTTGTCATATATTATACCTTTCATTTCGGTCTTTATTCTTTTATTTTTTTAAAAAATAAACAATAATTTGTTTTTAAAATATCTTTATTTGTTCTATCTTAAGGTTTTTATCCTAAGATTGTAATAGGATATCATTAAACAACGAAGACAAGGGAGTGATTGCAGGTGATGAGCTTGTTGAGTTAAGCTGTGGATGCAATCATATGAAGGGCAACCAACGAGGCATAAACCCCATCTTTGATATTGTTAAAAGTATAAATTCATATATTTCAGATTTATTTTTCCATTACAATTGAGAATGAACTTATAAAGTAATTACAATACTAATTTAGCTAAAAATAAAAGCTACTTTATCCCTACTTTACAAAATTTTCATATTTGGAAATTAACGGCCATATTTTAACGGTCATATTTTAATGGCCATATTTTAACACTCCCCCTCATGTTGGAGCATAGATATTTATAATGCCAAACTTGTCAATAGCATCATAGAACGCCCTTCCGGAGACTACCTTTGTGAGAATATCGGCTAGCTGATCTTCAGATCGAACAAACAGGAATTGTATAATTTTATGATCAAGATTTTCCTTAATAAAGTGTCGGTCGACTTCAACGTGTTTGATATAATCATGTTAAATAGGATTATGAGCAATTTCGATAGTTGCCTTATTATCACAGTGTAGACCCATAGATGTTCCATAATCAATTCTCAGGTTTTGTAATACCTGTTTAATCCATAGTAATTCACACATACCATGAGCCATTCCTTGGTATTCTGCTTCTGCACTTGACCTTGCGACCACTTTTTGCTTCTTACTTCTCCAAGTGACAAGGTTGCTTTTTACGAACATAAAATATACTGATGTTGATCTCCTATTAGTCTGATTTCCTGTATAATCTGAGTCTGTATACCCTTTAATATCTTGGACCTCCCCTTTAGAAAATAGAAGTCCTCTTCCTGGTGCAGTTTTTAGATACCTTAAGATCTGATAAACAGCTTTCATATGTCTTTCTCCTGGTGAATGTATGAATTGATTTACCACACTCACTGCATAGGCGATGTCTGACCTTGTATGTAATAAGTATATTAGTTTTCCAAATAATCGTTGATAACATCCTATGTCTGTCAGGGTCTGATTTTATGCTTATCCTAGTTTGTGATTCATTTTCATAGGTGTATCTACCGGTTTGCATGCAAGCATTCCGGTTTCTGCCAATAAATCTAACACATATTTTTGTTGTGATAGACGCATCCCCGTTTTTGACCTTGAGACCTCAATCTCTAAAAAATACTTCAGTTTTCCAAGATCTTTCATTTCAAATTTTAATGCTAGAAACTGTTGTAGTGCCTTTCTTTCTTTTGGATCATCTCCTGTTAAGACCATATCATTCACATATACTATTAGTGACGTTACCTTCTCTCCTTTGTGTTTTATAAACAAGGTATGATCTGAATTACTTTGCTTATAGCCAAACTCCTTCATTGTGGATGAGAATCTTTCGAACCATGCTCGAGGTGACTGCTTTAGACCATACAATCCCTTTTTTAATTTGCATACTTCAGTTTCACATGAGGACTTGGTTTTAACTCTAGGTGGTAATTCCATATACACTTCTTCGAAATCTCCATTTAGGAAGTTATTCTCGACATCGAATTATTGTAAGGCCTAGTCTTGATTCACTGCTATAGATATGAGAATTCAAATGGTGTTTATTTTGCAATTGGGGAAAAAGTTTCTTGATAATCCACTATATACTTCCGTGTATATCCCTTTGCGACTAATCTTGCTTTGTATCTATCAATACTCCTATCTGCATCCAGCTTCACTGTGAACACCCATTTACATCCAACTTTCTTCTTTTCTTTTGGTAATTGACATAACTCCCAAGTATTATTCTTTTGAAGTGCCCCTATCTCCTCATTAATTGCCTTAGTCCATTTTGGGTCTGCTAATGCATCCTGTACATTACTAGGAATAGACACATTGGATAATTGATTAACAATAAATGCATATGATTCCGATAATCTATGGGTAGAGATATAGTTACTGATGGAGTATTTAGTTTTGCTTTTGGGATCAGGTTCATACTGTTTTTTTAGGACTCCCCGGTTTAGTCTTTGGGGGTACCTATTGATCACATTATTTTCTAAGATAGGAGTTTCATTTATCTCATTAGAAATAGGATTTAGGGATACATGAGGTGATTGAAGAGAGACATTCTCGGTTGATTCTTCAATTAATGGTGTAGTTGTTAGTAATTCCATAGATATAGGGGGTCGTTTCTGAGATCATTTTGGTCTATGTAGAATTCCAAGTTATTACAGTCTAGTCTCATTTCCTTTAACCCTTTATTTTCTTCTAATTTGAATATATCTTCGTTCTTTTCAACGTTATTATCCCCCTGAAGAGAAGACCTGAGAACTCCCTCTAAATAGTAAGGTTCAGATTCTCAAAATGATGCATCCAAGGTTACATGTAGCTTTTGATGGTGAGGATCATAGCACCGATATCCTTTTTGGAACTTCGAGCAACCTACAAAAATACACTGCTTTGCACAATGATCCAGTTTGCTTCGTAGGACTTTCGAGATGTGGACATATACCGTAAATCCAAATACCCATGGTTCCAGATTTGGTAGATGAGGAACAGAGAAAAGAGATTTCATTTTTTGTTGATGAGATTGAAAATCAATTTCACTTGATGGTATTTGATTTATTAGGTAGGCAACTGATTTTACTGCCTCACCCCAATAGTATTTTGACAGATTCATATCAAATAATGAAGTACAAACAATTTCCATAATCTGCCTATTCTTTTTTATGCTAATCTGTTTTGCTGTGGAGTATACATGCAGGAGGTCTAATGTCAAATTCCATGATGATTTAAAAAATTACCTAATACTTGATCCATGAACTCCGTAACATTATTTGATTGAAGTGTACGAATGTGCTGTTGGTATTGGGTCCACACCATTTTGTGAAATTTCTAAAAAATTATACCCACTTCACTTTTATTCCAGAGAAAAGATATCCAGGTCATCCAAGTACATTCATCAATAACTGTAATAAAATATCATGCATTAGAAAAAGACGAGATCTTTGAAGGACCCCAAACATCCGAATGGATGACTACAAATTGTTCCATACTTTTCTTCAAAGTTGGCAAATAGGAAACACGGTGGCTTTTCTCCAGTTCATAAATTTCACACTGAAAATCCAAAATACTTAAACTGGAAAATAAATGTGGTTGTAATTTCTTAAGGTACCCGAATGAAAGATGTCCAAGTCATCGATGCCACAACCATACAAGAGCGTGAGCGTGATCCTTACTTCTGGTCTGATATGCATGACCCATCATTGACCCCCTATTTTTCTATTAACTCTAAATAATACATGTTGCACCGCTTAACACCATAACTAAGAATCTTCTGGGTTAGAATATCCTCAAAAACACAAAATTGAGGCCAAAACGTTACCGTGCACTTAAGAGTAGCAGTAATTTGACTCACTGATAAAAAATTATATGTAAGAGATGGAACAATAAGGACATTATCTAAGGTTATAGTGTTAGTCAAAATGATAGATCCTTCCCCTATAACAGGGGAGATACTACCGTTAGTAGTGTGTATAGCTGAATGTGAGGAGGGTTTATGACAACTTAATTTATCAGAATCGCTAGTCATGTAACTAGATGCACCAGTATCAAATAATCCAAGTGCTATTTTTAGTAATAACAGAATGTGCAATTTTTTTCCAGATGATACCTGGATGGACCACATTGTTGTAGGGTGTACCTGGTCTATTTGAGTCAAATTTTCCACATATTTCCCAATCTTTTTCCGAGGTTTTTTCATAAAATCCCACCAGTCCGGGTAGCCAATAATTTCATAACATCGTTGTTTTGAATGTCTCATCTCACCACAATGGGAACACATCAACCCAACACCAGGTTCATATCCTCGTTGATTATCAAACATAAAACCCATTCTTCCTTTATTTCCATTTCTTTCACCCTAGTGCCCCCTGTCTCTCCCATGTCCCCCCACCTGTCGGTGATGCCTTGCCAACATCACTGCTTGATGGGTGGTCTTCGCTAGGGTTGGAGTGGAGCTGGAGCTGGAATATTCTGGGTTTCGAGGTGCTCTCATCGGAGCTAAAGCTAGAGTATCGTTGTTTGGGTGTTCTTCATTGAGATGGGTGTTCTTCATTGAGATGGGTGTTTAGGTGGGTTGGTAAATGAAATTTCTGGGTTTCTAACAAGTAACCGTGAAAAGAAAAAGAAAAAATTCTGCAATATGATTCAAAGGAAAAAATTCAAAATTCGCTCTGATACCATGTTAAAAGTATAAATTCATATATTTTAGTGTTATTTTTCCATTTCAATTGAGAATGAACTTATAGAGTAATTACAAGACTAATTTAGCTAAAGATAAAAGTTATTTTATCCCTACTTTACATAATTTTTATATCTGAAAATTAACGGTCATATTTTAACGACCATAATTTAACAAATATAGATCAAAGTATCATGCTTGCCTTTCTCTACCATAAGTCCGTTAATTATGCAAGGAGTCTTTTCTTTTTGCTTCTAGTGCAAGCTTTGTTAAAATAAACATGGTTGTCGCTTTCTACAAAACATCAAGTCATCTTAGATTCAACTTTGATTACTTGAAAGTTAATGGGAAACTGATCTACCCGATTGTATCTACGATTTCGCTTTCGACTAAAAAATGGAAAACATTGATTGTTTTATATAGTAAATAATTTTTATGCTCTTGTGCAGAGGGAATGGATTTTATTGATTTAATTAGGCTTGCGATGTGATTGTTGGAGCGCCAACCTTGAATGAGTCGGTTTGCATATGTGATCACTTTTTCAATTGAAAAAAAAATCAGTTTTTAGCCAAAAAAAACAAACAACAAAAAACAAAGAAGAAGAATGAAAATAAAGGGGCAGAATCCAAGATTAAGATTATTGTCATCCTTTTAATTGTATTTATAGAAAATATCAAAATATTATAAGAAGAACCTTAATCAAACACAAAGCCCTACACTAAACTTATCATAGATAAGATTTAAACTAGAAATAGAAAAAAATAATCAAAACACACTACTAAATGTTGGAATTAAATTACTAACATTAATTAAAAAAAAAACTTATCACTAATTTGTAGCAGAATTGGAACCAAATTCTTCAACACTCCTCCTTAGTTCTAAGGCTGCACATACCTATCTTCTCCTTTAGCTCTTTAAATTTATCTCTCTGTGGGAGTTGATTGATTGCAATCTAGATCACCTAGCATTTTCTTTAGCCAAATTAGTTGTTTTGTTGTCACATATAAAACTATATATTCTGCCTCTACTATAGAATGTGCCACCACTGATTGGTTCTTTGAATGCCAATTGAACACATTTTTCCCAAAGCAAAACAGTACCCTGAGGTACTCATCATCCCTTCATCATTTTCACCCTAGTCACTATCAATAAAACCAACAAGGCTAATAGGTTTGGACTTCTCAAAATGCATATCAAGACCCTCTGTCCCCTTCAAATATCTTAGAACTCTTTTAGTTTGCTTCCCTACTTGACAAGCTTCACAAAAAAGTCTTCATCTTGTATATTCGGCAATCCATGTGCCATCTGTAAATTTGTCATTCTTCTTAAGGTAGCTTAATTGAAATGCCCTAACCTTTTATTCCAAAGAAAAGATTCGTCCACCTCACATGTGTTAACATCCCAACATGTTTTTTTTTCAATAAAAATTGAAGCTTCTATTCATTATTTTAGCAAATAACAATAACACTCCTTTGTTATCTTTAATGTCACACATCCCATCTTTAAAGAATATTGAATAGCCAAATTCAATTTGTTGCCCCACAGTTACTAAATTTTGATTTAACTGAGGTACATACAATACATTACTTAGCATATTCGTACTTGCCATGGTTTCTACTACTATTGCCCCCTTTCCTCCAACCTTCATATAGTCTCCTTTTGCAATTCTAACCTTGGACATGTAATTTCTATCCAATTCCTTAAATAACCTTAAATCCGCAGTCATGTGGTTAGTACAACCACTATCAATAAGCCATGATGAATCATTTACCTCAGTTGTGTTACACAATTGCTCTATAGTGGCAATGAATAGTTAATCTTCTTTGTCTTCTCAGATTTCTACAACATAAGCTTGTTTTGCTGCTCCTAATTAGTTTGTGCAGAATTTTTGGATATGTCCAAATTGTTTGCAATTTTGACATTAGGCATTCTTGAGCCAACATTAGGCTTCAAAATGGTTGATTTTCTAGCAATATTTGTAGGCAGGGAAGTATTCCTTTTTTCCTTTCCTCTGGTGATGAGATTGTTTTGGCTGCGTTACTAGTTATTGGTTTGTTAGCTCCTTATTTTTTCTTTTCTTCCTTCATGACTACTTCTATAGAAATTCTTAGGTTGATTTTTTTCTTTAAAACCTGCAACAAAAGCCTCTTCATTTGTTCCTTCTTGCCTATAAATTTGTCTCTGCTCCACTACTTGCAAGGCATTTACCAATTCTTAAAGACTCATTTCTGTAAAATCCTTTGAATCTTCCAAAGAAAAATCTTACTTTAAATTTTTCTGGTAGGCCTACCAGAACCTTCTTCACTACCCTTGAATTTAGAAACTCTTCTCCCAAAAGTCTCACTTGATTTACAAGTTTTGAGATTTGTGAAGAAAACTCTTTAATGATATTTGTTTCCTTCATCTTCAACCTTTTTCAAATTGTCTTTTTAAATTCAAGACTTGCTTTTTTATTATTTTTTATCCCCATGAAATTCTACCTTTAACTTGTCCCAAGCTTCTTTGGTAGATTTGCATGCCATGATCACTGTGAAGATCTTCTCATTCACATCGTTATGAATACAGGCAAGTGCTTGAATTTCTTTGCTCTTTCTTCATTGAAAATTTTCAATAGTGCAATTGTTGGATCGTTTCCAAGTAAAGTTGGTTGCTTGTTGCTCTCCACTATCTCCTATAAATCAAAGGTGTAGGGTTTTAAAACTTTAAATAGGAAATTTTTTTTAGGGTTTTGAAATTTTGAATAGAAAAGGCATTAATGCCCTTGATGGCTTAAGATAAGGTATACATAATTTAAGGATATAGTAGTAACTTGTAAAATATAAATAGAAAAAAAAATTAAGAGAAGTAATCAGAAAATTTAGAGAGAAGAGAAATAGAAGAGAGAAGAAAAGAGAAGAAAAGAAAAGAGGAAAGAAGAAGGAAGGAGGAGAAATAAATATTAAGGTAATATGTATGTGTTATTATGTAAAAGTATTGTTTAATAGTTAAGCTAATTGCTTGCATTGGTGATTAGGGTTTGTAGATTTTATTTGAATTTGATGGATAAATGGATTAAGATGTTAAGGGTTTGATGGTTTGGGTAATGGTTAATAGGTTTGATTGTAGATGATTTTGATGTTTTTGATGTGTTTGGATTAAGAAAATATTGAGAAAATGGTGAAAAACCCTTTCTGGAATTCTGGGTTGGAGGTTGAAGATGACAAAAATTTATTTTGGTCCTTTTGGTGAAAATTACAGTTTAGTCCCTGAACTTTGAAAAATTACAATTTAGTCCATGAACTTGGAAAATTGCAGTTTGGTTCCTCAAGTGAAATTTGAGATTCTGGATAGAATTGAAGATGAATTATGGACAATATTTTAGTATAGCTATGAGTTTATGAAGTGTTCAATTTAGTCATTCAATTTGATAAAATTACAATTTGACCATAAAAATATAAGAAAATTATAGAATGGTCCCTAGGTGAATTAGTATTTCAAATTTGTTTGATGGATAATTAAAGCTTATTTGATGAACTATTATCAATTTTATAAATTGTGTATTTTGAACTAGACTTCGGAAGAAACTATTGTCTTAGGTTTTGCGAAAGATAGATAGTTTGATTCAAAACATATAGGATTATGAATTAAACTCTTAGATACATGTATTAAAGAGACTTTAATTATTTTGAGTCATTTTTTATTATTTCTTTTATATATTCAGATAATCCTGATATTTTACCCGCGGTGCGTCAGTAGGATTCCATTAGTATTCTGCTTTTTAAATTTCGATCGCTTTTGAGTCAGGTGACTGAATAATATTTAATATGCATGAGAAATATTATAAATATTTGATTTGTTAGTATTTGGATTATGCTTCTTGATAATATATATGTTAATTATTATTCTTGTTACGATAAAGCATAATCAATTGTTGAATATATGTTCTTAATATGAGCCAATATCTGATTGTGAATTGATAGCTCGTCATCTGATTGATGCCATGAGTTGAGCCTTGAGATATGAATATGTATGTATGATTATGATACACACACACACACACACACACCCCTATGGTATGCCATTAAGAATATCAACGCTAACAAGGAAATGTTAGTCTTTGTGCACATCGTATCTGAAACTCTAGTTGGTCGGGGGAGTCACCAACTTGTGCGGACTAATCATCCCACAGTACGGAGCCTCATGCTCATTGCGTTATGATTTTCTAACGAGCTTTACCTATGCATTCTTGTTATTACCTATTTGAGAAACATTCTTGTAAGAACTTCGAGTCAATTCGATAATATACTTCTCATTGTTGTATTATCTCGTATGTGTATATTGAATGTTATCTACTCACTGAATTGTTAAACTCACCCTCTCATTATTTATTATTTTCAGTCTTGTAACTTGTTAGTAGATCATTGTAGTTGAAATCTCAAAACTTATTATTTGGTTGTAATCGACACTTTTATTTTATCTCTAGTTAGCGCTCCACATTTATAACAAGGTTATTCAACTTTTGTATTAAGACATTTGGATTATTTTATAAAGTCTATTTTGTTAGTTACGCTGTGTTGAACTCTGAATATGAATGATAAGCTTGTAAGTTTGGGTTCGCATAGGTGTAAAACATTGGAGGGTGACCATGCCTACGTGTCGGTCATGAATTCGGGAATCGGGTCGTGACAAAAGACTTTGAGATAAGTTTATATCTCCACAACCCATACTCTATAATTTTGCCCTGTGAAAACTAGAGTTTTTGCAGCAAAACTTGCAGCAGTATCCATTAAAAAAACTTCTCTTTTATTTTGTTCACAAAACCCTTCAAAGCACTCAGCTTTGATTTTTCCTTTTAAAACCTCACTTTAATCTCTCTTGTTTCACACAATCCCTTCAATTAACAAAATTGCTCTCATACCAATTATTGGTTTGTAGAGGTACTTGCTGTTTCAATTGAAAAAATTTCAACCCTTAGCTAAAGAACAAAGAACAAGTAATTGCAAAGATCAAAGGGCAAAATCCAAGATTAAGATTATCATCATCCTTCTAATTGTATTTATAGAAGAAATCAAAATATTACAAGAAAAACCCTAATCAAACATAAAGTCCTACACTAAATTTATCATAGATAAGATTTAAACTAGAAGTAAAAAAGAACAATTAAAACACACTATTAAATGCTGGAATTAAATTACTAATATTAATAAAAAAACTCATCACTAATTTATAGCAGAACTGAAACCAAATTCCTCAATAGAATGTATAGATTGTACAGTGTCAATGTATCATCAAACAATGAAGTTCTCAAACGATGACGAAACTAAACCATACAACATGGCTCACAACCTGCCATCCATTACTTTGACCTCAACAACAGATTCATATCCAGCTCCGCATGAATATGAGGATTCCATGAAAACTGTATTCGTTGCCTCTAATGTTGCCTTCTGGATTTATAATTCCCAAAACAAGCTAAGTAGCTATGTTACTGATATCAATTACTACAGCAGTGGAACCTTTTCTGTTCTTCACGTTCGTATACCAGAAATTGCAGTATATATTCTGTAAAAGAAACAAGAAAACTAGACGTTTACAAAATCTCATCAGTGTTTGAAACGAAGAGGATGACAACCCTCCATAAATAATGGGTGATATAAAAATTACAGGGGTGAATCAAGAAGTTGAGGCGCTCATGTGAAGAGCCACTAAGGAGGCATAAAAGCCATCTTTGATATGGATCAAAGTCTCATGCTTTCCTTCCTCTACAATAACTCCATTTTTCACCACCGCAATAACATCTGCGTTCTTGATTGTAGATAACCGATGGGCGACAACCACTGTAGTCCTGCTCACCATTACTCGGTCCAGTGCATCTTGAACCACTCTTTCAGATTCTGCATCTAGTGCACTGGTAGCCTCGTCCAGGAGAAGTATTTTGGGACTTTTGACCATGGCGCGGGCAATAGCCACCCTTTGTTTCTGCCCCCCTGACAAATGGGTTCCTCGCTCCCCAACAACAGTATCGTACCCCTGCATTTTGTATGGTCACAAGTCGACAAAACTACACAAGCATTGCATCTTAGCAAAATACTCAATCTGATAACAACATACAGATCGTCCTTGCTTGGCAAAACAAGTTACTACTTTTACGTGCAGAAGATGATATAAATGGAAACAATTGCTGATATACTGTTATATAATGTTAATTCTAACCTGTTGTAAGCTACTAATGAACTTGTGTGCATTGGCCAGCTCCGATGCGGCTAGAATCTCTGCTTCTGTTGCATTCCCTTCCTTTCCATATGCAATGTTGGCACGGATTGTTTCATTAAAGAGAACAGGTTCTTGGCTCACAAGCCCCATCTGATGCCTCAACCACTTAAGTTGGAGACTCTGAATGTCAATTCCATCAAGAGTTATATGACCTGAATCGGGATCATAAAATCTTTGCAATAATGAGATCACCGTTGATTTCCCACTTCCACTTTCTCCAACCAAGGCGACAGCCTAGAAGGCAATTTAAATGATACGAGTTTCCTATTTTCAGAATTCGATTATTCTTAAAACATTATGCTTGGAAGGAGTTGATTTAAAGCATGAATAATTGACCTTTCCAGAATGAATAGCCAAGCTCAGGTCTCGGAAAATTTCAATGTCCGGCCTACTTGGATACTTGAAGCTTATATGACGAAGTTCAATTTCTCCTTTCACGTTGTGTAATGTCGTTCCTGACTCATCACTTGGATCAATCTTCGACTTTCGGTCTATAATAGCAAATATGGAAGCAGCTGCTCCCTTGGCTTTGGAGAAATCAGAAGCAAAGGAGCTTGATTGAGAAATTCCCATTCCTGCCAGGGTTAAAGCAAAGAAAACCTACGAGTAGACACATAATTTAGTACTATTAAGAAAACTGTAACCTCTATAAAGATCCCATCGAAACATTTATACCAAAGGAAGATATACCCACTCGAAAAACTTCTGGGAAAGTTGCTTTCCCATGCTGGACAAGTTGAGCTCCCACATAGAAACAGGTTGCGTAGACCGAATACAGTAAAAAGAAAGAAACTCCAAATCCTGTTCCACTGATCATCCCTTGTCTTATTCCTGTCCTCATAGGGCCTTCACATTTCCTTCTGTATAAATGCATCACCTTCTCTTCAGCACAGAAAGAGGCAACAGTTCTAATGCTGCCTACAGCGTCATTTGCAACTTGACTTGCTTCCTCGTACATTTTCTACAACCATTTAGAGCAGCAAATATGATTATTAATTTTTTGGGCACATTGGATGATTAATTTTAATTAGAAAAGGCAGCAAATGGTATTTTCCGTGGAACATGGATTTAAAATTCTTTTACATGTCTAAACTCGTATTCTTTTGCTCGCTGCTGTAATAAAATACTTATTGGTCATGAATCAAAGACAGACCTTTGCATCTGCACTGAATCCTTTCATGAACTTTACTTGAAGAAATCCATTGAGTCCTAATAGAGGAACTAGTACGAGGACTACAAATGCCAATTGCCAACATGCAGTGAAGGCAATAACCAAACCCGCGATAGCTGATGAGATGTTCTGCACCAACAGGGAAAGAGAATCTCCGACTAGAGCACGCACTGTTGCTGCATCTGCTGACAGCCTAGCACCAATTTCTCCGCTTGAGTGCTCAGGCTCGTCGAACCAACTAACCTCCATGTGAACCACCTTCTCAAAACACATAGATCGGATCCTTTGGATTAATTTGCAACCGGCCACCGAAAATAAGTACGTTTGTGATGGATACACCACAAATGATGCCAGACCAACGGCCATAAAGATTAATGACCAGAACTTCGAATCCTTTCTCAACTCATCAGGTGTTTCATAAAATGTTTTCATTACGCTGGAAAGTAGTATACTGTAAACCGGAAACATGAGCCCATTGAGAATTGCAACTATGCATCCAGCAATCAGCACTGGAACCTCTGGCTTGTTGAGATACGCAAGGCGGCTGATCGGGACATCTGGAGCTTCTTGTTTCTGTGGAGAAGCTTCTAATTCCGATGTGGGCTTATCAGTGACATTGGATCCAGCAGGCAAACCAAATGACACTGAGAACGAGTGGCGACTGCTCTGTCCTACACTAGATGATCCCCGACTTATGGACCGTTTCAGTGAGATTCTTTGACTTGACCGTGACTCTGAAGAAATATCTGACTTCTTTGGGTCTTCTGTTTCTAGTTTGGACTCTTTGTTAATTTCTTGTAAGCGTATAAGTTGAGAATAAGCTCCTTCAGGATCCTTGAGGAGTTCTGAATGTGAACCTGATCAATCAATGAAATTAATATTTCACATAATGAATGAAAATTCAGAAAGTTCCCTTAACCACTCTTGTCCAGAAGACTTAAACAAGTTCTGGGATTAATCAGAAGATTATCCTACTCAAGATTATAGATTGCAGAAATGATTTGGCTGCAGAAAATGAGTGCATGAATCATGATAGGCAGCATAGAATATATATATCTGCTTTATGCCTATGTGAAACTAGGTAAATAAGTACGAGGTTTCATAAAATACTAGATGAAATGTATGATGTGAATAAAAATCCTTAACATGACTGAAAATAGCAAATATGTTGGATCCTGATCTGTAGAGAATATTTGGCAGTATAGAGACCATGAAGTTCACAGCAAAAGAATTTCTCAGCAGGATCGCGAGATATTTTTATGTTTCCTTGCATGATAATCATGCATGCTTAGTTATATACCTTTCTCTACCATCTTCCCACGGTAAATAACTGCAATCATATCAGCATTTCTCACGGTGCTCAGACGGTGGGCAACAATTACAGTTGTTCGATTGACCATAATCCGGTCTAATGCCTCCTGCACTATCCTTTCAGACTCTGTATCGAGTGCGCTTGTAGCTTCATCCAAAAGTAAAATCCGTGGATCTTTCAGCATGGCTCTTGCTATGGCAATTCTCTGTTTCTGTCCCCCAGACACCTGGGTTCCATGCTCACCAACCATGGTGTCTATTCCCTGGATACAGAAGTTGAAACCAAATTACATGAAAAACTGAGACAATCCGCACCTCCTCCTCTCCAAAAAATTAAAAACTTTTTGACAACACCAGAAATTGTGAAGAGAGAACCAGTTTAAAACCTGAGGTAGTTTATCAATGAATTTAGCAGCATTGGCAAGTTCAGCTGCAGCTTTTATCTCTTCAGTAGTTGCCCTATCTTTTCCATATGCAATGTTATCCTTAATGCTGGATGCAAACAACACAGGTTCTTGGCTGACAAGACCAATTTTCTCCCGAATCCACTTGAGCTGAAACTCTTTGAGGTTAGTGCCATCTATGAGAACTTCACCAGCTTGTGGATCATAAAATCTCTCTATCAGACTGATCACCGTTGACTTTCCGCTTCCACTTTGTCCAACCAATGCGGCAGTTGTTCCACTAGGGATGAAAAGAGAGAATCCGGCAAATATCTGCTCATCTGGTCTGGCTGGATAAGTGAAATACACATCCCTCAACTCTACATCTCCACCGATGTCATCCAATATCTTTCCCCTTGTATCGGAGGAATCAATCTCTGGCTTTCTATTTATAGTCTCAAACATCTTGTAAGCTGCAGCTTGACCAGCTGCGAACGAACTCAAGCAGGGAGAGGCTTGCCCTAGGGACCTGAACCATTCATAAGATTGAATCATAAAAGTAAACAAACGATGAGTTTTTTAAAATGGATATTGCTTCATAATGGAACTCACATAGAACCCATTAACACAGCAAAAATCACATTAAGCACGTCACCCCCACTGTATCCTTTTTCCAAAATCATCTTTCCACCAAACCATACTGCCAAAGCATAGCTGCAGAACACAAGCAGCATAACGATGCCAAGACCAAATCCAGAAGTAAAGCCTTCTTGAACACCAGATTTATACGCAGTAGCAAGAAACTTCTTGTAATTACTCAAGGCTTGCCTCTCCCCGGTAAATGATGCAACCTGGATACAAGGTAAGCAATTAGCATACTATAATGAATTTTTATCCAGGCATATCCTGTTCTTTATATGTATACGTACTGTTCTAATTGAACCAATAGTCTGCTCTACTACAATCGCTGCTTTAGCGTAAGCAGTTTGGCCCCGGGATGCCATCCTAGCTACGACGATGGCCAATCCTGCACCAGCAATCACAAGCGGGGGAATGGAGGATAACATGACAAGGGTAAGTAGCCACCCCTTAATAAATGCAATAATGAAGCCTCCAATGAATGTTGATACCAGCTGTATGAATTTCCCAACCTGCATGAACATCAGGGGTTATTTAGCCAGAAAAATATAATGGCAATATGGATAAATTCACTGTATTCTTTCCATCTGGCAAGAACAGTGGTGTACCTTTTCACCCATAGCATCTTGTATAAGAACAGTGTCACCAGACATTCTACCAACAACCTCTCCAGTGTTTGTTTCCTTGTCAAAAAAGGCAATGTCTTGCTTCAGTATAGTATTCAAGTATGTACCCCTTATCCGGGCAGCTTGTCTCTCACCTGTGACCATCCAGCATGCCACCTCTGACAAACAACAATAACGGGTACATAAATACACGATGCTTGATGCATTAAACAAATCCTTTGTAGCTGTAAGGTAGCGTAGCTGAGTTAATAATGTGCTTACGAAGAAATGCTGCTACAGCAGAACCAAGCCCCAAGTAGACAAATTGGAGAGACACCTAAGAAGAGCGCGTAACATCTGTATGTCAGAAACTGAGTTCCAAAAATTCAATTGTACATCTTCCAGAGCAGAAAGAAAGGTGCATAGTGTTACTAATTAGCATTTCTTTCGATCGAAACAGGCATATATGCTGATTATGTTTACGTACCTTAGAAATCAAATCCACAAGTACTTCTTTGCTATTCTGGTTTTGTCCAAAAGAATTAGTCAGATCACCAAAGAATATTGACATAATTGGAAAGGATGCTCCATTTCCAACAGCACCAATCGTCCCGAGGATCATCAACAAAATATCTGTAGAATCCGCAAATGAAAAGAGCTTGATAAAGGGAACGGTTTTAGTTTCCTCGTCTCCTTTACTCTTCCCTGGCTTTTGCTGGTCCCCCCTTCCACCAGAACTTTTCTCCTCACCCTCGTGGCTTTTTGATGTGCTGGCCTCATCCATATCCTTACCACCATTTCTGCCGTTCTCTACAGCCATCGCTCGTACCTCAAGATACTAATCTGATCCTCAATTTGCTCTCAGAATATGCAAAGACTTGTATTGCAGCTGCACTAGAGCACAAACGGATCACCAGCTTTTAATGGAGGTCATTTAGTACAACCAAAGACTAAAAAAAATAAAAAAGGATCAGAAAATGGGAGATTCGTTTTTAGTTATGGAGCTGTTGTTCATGGGGGCAAAAGGCCCCTGAAACATATTCCAAGAAGATAAATAAAGAAGCTTCATTTTTTTAGTCCACTAGGAGTTCATACTAAAGTAGTAACCCCAGGAAACAAGCACGATCCGATAAAAAGAACCTGATAAAACTTGCAGAGTTCAATCAATATTATAACTTACTGAAACTAATCAAGTAGCAGGGACCCTACGGGGGAGGGAACTCACTTGCCTAGGAAGAAACGGAGTGTGGGGGTGGTTGAACTTGAAATATGAAGCAAGTCCAAAGAGAGAGAGATGACAGGGAGCTAATTAACTAACTAAAACTATGATGCATTGTCTGCTCTGTGACCTGTTAGATTTAGGGGGTGTTTGGGAGTGTGGTTCCTGCTTATTTTCAAAGTGTTTTTTATGCCGAAGGTTTTTAAAATGACAAAAAAAAAACAGCAAAAAACAGGTTGGCAAGCAATGCCAAACAGGGCCTTATGCTAACAACATTTATAAATTCAAGTTCATATATAATAGGCGCACCGCTTCCTTCCTTTGCTTCGAACTTCGAACTGATATGGTTTTTTAATATGATTTATTATAAAATAATTATAGAAAAAAATATTTTTTTTATTAATGAAAAAGTATTTTTTGAAATAAAAAATAATAATCAAGATTATTAACTCAATTATACAAATGTTCCAAAAAATAATTGAATTAAATACTATAATTTAGTATTTTACTATTTATTTGACATGCACTCATCGCAGTTTTGTTTTAACTCATTTTTCTTGATATACTTAAATACTAGAAAGTTTTTTCTCGTTTATTTTTTATGATATTAAAAAATATTAAAAAATAACCCATTCTTAATGAATTTACTTTCCGTAAGACTGTTTTTAAAAAGTAATTATTTTTAGCTAGCAAACGGTAATTCAAAGTCTGTGGAAACTTGGATTGCAACCCCTTAGGTTTTTTTTTAAAAAAAAACAAATATTTCAACATGAAAAGGTGGGCTGCTTTGTGAGCCATACAAAAATAAATGATATACGGTACATCGAAGGTCCACCTCAGCCTGTCATAAATCTAAGACCGGGGTTTTGATACTATGTTTTCGTGGCTCTACCTCATTAATACTTGATGATTTTTTTTATATAAAAATGAATTTATACCAAGATTGAAGTTTTTAAATGATTTTAAAAACATTTATCATATTAAAAGAATTTTTAATTATAATTTTAAAATATTAAATGTAAAATAAATCTGATAAAATAAAATAAACCTTCTTAACTTCTTATATTAGACCCATTTGCCTAAAGCAAACAAAACGGTGACGTCAATTGAAAATCAATTATAGCTGCAAGCAACCTTATCTTTGACGCTGATAAAAAAATAATAAATTCAATTCGATTCAACAGTACTTGTGGAGTGGTTGTATTCAGCAATTTATTTAATATTCAAATAGTCGGATTTCAATTTTGACTTTTCTCATTTGTGGAATTTCTTATAAGGTTACCCTGGCAAGTAGCTCATCGAATAAATTCAAGTATTCAACTACTTTTTGAGGATACTAGCATCAGAGACAGTTAAGAACAACAGAAATAACGGACTAACTAACCTCAACAGACCATCCCTTATCAACAGGAATTTATTCAACAGAATCCAAACTACTTTTAACAATCTCATGGTTTTTCGTGGCATAGAATGATGTTATTCTCAGTTCTTCGATAAACCAAATAATTATAGGTTTTTCGATGGAATTCATTTCATCACCATTACATTCCTCGTTCGTTTTCCTTCCAGGTCTGTTAGGCAGTCAGCTTGAATTTATTATCATCGTATTATCTTGAAATTTATAAAATATTATATCCCGATCTTATAAATTATTATCATGGCAGGTTCTATAATGTTTTCTTCATCTTCTTCAATATAATTAAAAGCAATATACCTCTAGTTCCCTCTCCCTCACTAGCGTTGAACCCATGAGTGGAATTCTAGCCCTGTTAATTGCATATCGGCTTTTAACTTCGTAAATTTATATAGCAAGCTTTGCATCCAAACTCTTTTGTTTTTGGAATATGATATTGAGAGGATACAAATAACGACTAGATATAGAATTTTTTTGGCACAGCTGTTGCTGTTATGGTTGAGGTTGAAAAAAAACAATTTCATGAAAAACGCTTTTAGTTGCGGTTCCAAACTGAAATTGAAGTGTTTGGTTAAAACTGTGGTTGAGTTTAAGGTTTAATGAAAAGTAGTTTCGTGTGTTTGGTTACCATACTTTTCATATTACTGTCAACTTGTGAAATTACTTTAAATGGCACACACACACACACACACACACACACACACACACATATATATTTTAAAAAATATTGTAGATTTAATAATCATAATAATAAAATATAAATTAATAATTCAAGTAAATTAGACACTTGTTTTTATTTTCTCATCAAACTACTTGCAATTTCATCATGAACAACATCTGGAACAACATCTGCGATCCATACTGATTTTCAAGATCTCTATCTACATGTTGTAAAGAAATAATTTCAAGGCTAAATCCAGTTGCAAGTTTCCGACTTTCATCCAGGCCCCGCTACTGTTCTTAACTTTCTAATCCATAATCAATCAAAAAACAATAGGAGTGCGAAGTGAAACGAATTCACACGCCTTTCCCTTTCATAAGTTTGATCTCTATTTATATATTTTTTATTTTTTTTAAATATGATTTTTATATTTTAAAAAAAACAGGGCTAGGCCTGACCCAACTAAATGGGTTGACCCAACTCAGTTGGGACCAAAGGGCCAACTCTGATAGAATTAAAACGGTGCGTTGTAGAGATAATTCATGCTGCATGCTAAAATTAAAATATAAAACTGTGCGCTGCAATATTGTGAATTAATTCAATAAGTTACTACTCATGTAACACGTGAACAGTAACATAGCCGACTGTGACGAGATGGTCACCGGCCGATACCGATAGGTAGAGGAGGTCGATGTGGTTCTTCCTGTGGTGGTGGTGTTGGAAATGGTGTCATGTGGTGGCCGGGAGGAGCGTCGAAAGGGTGCAGTTACGCTGCTGCTAATTCTGCTTACGCTGGGGCTGCCGTGTCTGTGGAGAGAGAGAGAGTGAGTTGTCGTGACTATAGAGGAGAGAGAGGGAGCTGTTGTGATTGTGGAGAGAGAGAGGCAGTGGGCGTAACTGTCGAGAGAGAGTAATACCGCCGGCAACAATACTGAGAGGAAGGCAACATCAAGACAATGGCGATGGACATGGCAGTATAATTCTCTTATATGAATGAAGCTTGGGATGGTGAACATAGCTCAAGATATTCATGCCTGTTAAATGTAAGAAACGCAGGCTATATATTTGTTAATAATACGTAAAAACGAGTGTAACACGTTCTGTGAAGCATCTCACAGGTGTTTTTTTGGTGGGACCCACCGCTTAAAGTTTAACATATGTTTGGTAAAATTAACGTTTGGCTCTGCGGTGAACCTCAACTGCAGGTCACACTCCCACATAGTGTGGTGTAGGTTTTATCTAAAAGACAGATTAAGAAGAGTTTCAAGGTGTCTTTTTTGACAACTACCCATCATGATTTTTTTCCCTCAATAATAAAATGTCTTTTATGTGTGTGTGTGTGTAGATATGCACACACATCGGACACTATATATATTAACTAAAAAATCAAACCCATGTCATATTTACAATGCATTTTCTACTGTTCACACAGACTCGGTTCCATATTCATTACGACAGTATAATTACCATTTTATCCTCAGTTCCTAAAATTTTTAGCCCCTGGTACCAGGGGTATTTTGTAATTGTCTAGGAGACATGGATGGTATTTGCGGATTTGTTGCAAAGTGAAACGAAGCAATAACCCCCAAACACGACAAAATATTGACGCAGGTACCAAGGGTTGTTTAGGTTTTCCCAAAATACTTGCACAGTAAATCGACAGAAACAACCCCCTAAAAAGATAAAATAACATACAGTAAACGAGGGTAGGTCCGTATTCTCCCCTCAAGGATTTTCGTGAATATTAATAGTGTCATAACCTAATTTTAGGTTATTCCCCGAATCTACCCAAAAATAAGGAAAAATAAAATAAAAAGGGTTGGTGTCGGTAGAAAAATCAAGGCGGAAATTTTAGACTTTTTCGAGAGATCGATCATATCTCTTTTGGGCCCATAAATGAAGGGAAATGTAGATTTAAGGCTAACATAATTTATTATCAGTTAGATCTGCATAAAAATTAAGTTGAAAGATATAATTATATTTTTATGGGCTAATTTGATTTAATCGTTGACCAATTTAAAACTGTAATTATGTTTGAAAAATAATTTATGGTCCAATTGAAGGATTTAATTAAGCGCGATGACTTAATTATACTTTAAATTGGTCAAATTAATTTTATTAAGGGTTTAATCGATGAGAAATCAAGTTCTTGAATTTAATTCGGGCTCAATTGATGAGATTGGAATTTTTGGAGACCGATTTGAATTTTTCCAAGCTAATTATGCTAAATCGGGGACCAAATTAAACAAACTGAGAGTTTAATGGTCGATTGAGGGTTAAATCGTGAAAATCAGAAACCAAAGATCAGAATAAAAAAGGGTCGCGCAAAGCTAAGGTTGATATTGAAATTTTGACGGGGTATAATTGCACAAAATCATAAATTTAAATTCAATTGGAGGTGCAATTAGAATGATTATAAATTGAGGGACCAAACTGCAATTACACCTCCCAAGAGCATGCAGTGCACGCCATCTCCTACACTGCCGCCGACAAGCCCCCTGCACATGCCACCAACAGCTATATTTTCAAGCATGCTGCCGCAAGAGGTGACCCACCATTGCAACGGCTACCTCCTACGGCTATAAATATAGCAGCCATGCATGACCAAAGGGGGGAGGAAAAAAATTCAAAAAAAAAGTGCAGAACGAAGTGATTCACGCAGAGACAGAGGATAAAATATTTTTCAGAGAGAGGAGAGAGCAGAATAGGGGAATTCAAAAACAGAGATGGACATTTACAAAGGGGATTGAAAAAAAAGAGGAGATAATTCAAAAAAACAAAGGAGAAAATTTACATAAAAAAGGGAAGAGAACATAGAGGAAAAAAGTTTGCGTAACCAAGAGGAGGATAACACAGAAAATCGACAGAAAAGGAGAAGAAGCATCCTTAGTAACAGCACGACTACCGACCTATCTTCTGCCCCAACTCCGGCATTGGCAGTTATCTCTCCTTTCCCTTCCCTGGCGATGATAGCTCTCCCTCTCGGTCAGCAACTCCAACGCCAGCTTAGGCCACCTAACTTCACCCTCATCACCACTGACAGCCTCCCCCTCCACAGGCGGCCATACAACGGTCTTAGGCAAGTTTAGCAGTAGCGGCAGCAGGGGCTGCGACATCAACCCGTAACTTTCCGACGCCCACTCTAGCCATCATAGGCCACCATTTTCGACACCACCATGACAAGAAGAACCACCTCGATCTCCTCTACCCAACGGTATTAACAGGTTCACCTTTCATCACACTCGAAAATTCTCTCATTTACTGTACATCATCTTCATGCACGGGGGGAGTGAATTAATTCTCCCCCATGCCACCCGTGCCACTGTTCTACATTATGCAGAACAATGGGCTAGCTGGGCCAAGGACGAGGCCCAGCCAGGCCAAAAATGGGTATTGGCCAATATTCCAAAAATATTAAAATCTTATTTTTGGGAATCTATTATTCACTGTTGGTGTTTAGATAAATAAATTCTAAGGGGTCAATATCCAAAATATTCGATGGGGATAATTTGTTATTATTCACTGGCAGTGGTGTTTGGATAAATAAATCCTAAGGGGTCAATATCCAAAATATTCGACGGGGATAATTTGTCATTATTCACTGTTGGTGTTTGGATAAATAAATCCTAAGGGGTCAATATCCAAAATATTCGACAGGGATAATTTGTCATTATTCACTGTTGGTGTTTGGATAAATAAATCCTAAGGGGTCAATATCTAAAATATTCGGCGGGGATAATTTGTTATTATTCACTGTTGGTGTTTGGATAAATAAATCCTAAGGGGTCAATATCTAAAATATTCAACGGGGATAATTTGCCATTATTCACTGTTGGTGTTTGAATAAATAAATCATAAGGGGTTAATATCCAAAATATTCGACGGAGATAATTTGATATTATTCACTGTTGGTATTTGGTTAAATAATTTTAAGGGATTAATATCTAAAATATTCGACGGGGATAATTTGTTATTATTCACTGTAGGTATTTGGATAAATAAATCTTAAGGAATTAATATCCAAAATATTCAGCGGGGATAATACACCATCATCATTTAACCAACATATTCTTTGAAAAATCAAAACCATAACAAATCATAAGCAAATCAAAACGTCAAGCAGCTTACCTTAGGTAGGGCGTATTAGGGATGCTAAAATCTTCCCTTTACGCAACCAGTCCCTTGCCTTATAATTTCTGAAAGACCAGTTTTAGGTTTTCTAGTAACCATAATACTAGTTGACAACTCATTTTCTATAAAAATAAAGATAAAACCTCGACATTGAATTTCCCCGCTCGTGGGGAGGGTCGCCATGACACTGTGCGCTCGTGTTGGGGTACGACAAGTAGGTTTAGGGGCCAAGATGCAGTAAAGGCAATGACCAAACCCGCGATAGCTGATGAGATGTTCTGAACCAACAGGGAAAGAGAATCTCCGACTAGAGCACGCACTGTTGCTGCATCTGCTGAAAGCCTAGCACCAATTGCTCCGCTTGAGTGATCAGGCTCGTCGAACCAACTAACCTCCATGTGAACCACCTTCTCAAAACACATAGATCGGATCCTTTGGATTAATTTGCAACCGGCCACCGAAAATAAGTACGTTTGTGACGGATACACCACAAATGATGCCAGACCAAGGGCCATAAAGATTAATGACCAGAACTTCGAATCCTTTCTCAATTCATCAGGTGGTTCAAAAAATGTTTTCATTATGCTGGAAAGTAGTATACCGTAAACCGGAAATATGAGCCCATTGAGAATTGCAAATATACATCCAGCAATCAGCACTGGAACCTCTGGCTTGTTAAGATACGCAAGGCGGCTGATCGGGACATCTGGAGCTTCTTGTTTCTGTGGAGAAGCTTCTAATTCCGATGTGGGCTTATCAGTGACATTGCATCCAGCAGGCAAACCAAATGACACTGAGAACGAGTGGCGATTGCTATGTCCTGCACCAGATGATCCCCGACTTATGGACCGTTTCAGTGAGATTCTTTGACTTGACCGTCTTAATGACTCTGCAGAAATATCTGACTTCTTGGGGTCTTCTGTTTCTAGTTTGGACTCTTTGTTAACCTCTTGTAAGCGTATAAGTTGAGAATAAGCTCCTTCAGGATCCTTGAGGAGTTCTGAATGTGAACCTGATCAATCAATGAAATGAAAATTTCACATTATGAATGAAAATTCAGAAAGTTCTCTTAACCACTCTTGTCCAGAAGACTTAAACAAGTTCTGGGATTAATCAGAAGATTATCCTAATCAAGATTATAGATTGCAGAAATGATTTGGCTGCAGAAAATGAGTGCATGAATCATGATGGGCAGCATAGAATATATATCTGTTTTATGCCTATGTGAAACTAGGTAAACAAGTACGAGGTTTCATAAAACATTAAATAAAATGTATGATGTGTATAAAAATCCTTATCATGACTGAAAATAGCAAATATTTTGGATCCTGATCTGTAGAGAATATTTTTATGTTTCTTTACATGATAATCATGCATGCTTAGTTATATACCTTTCTCAACCATCTTCCCACGGTAAATAACTGCAATCATATCAGCATTTCTCACAGTGCTCAGACGGTGGGCAACAATTACAGTTGTTCGATTAACCATAATGCGGTCTAATGCCTCCTGCACTATCCTTTCAGACTCTGTATCGAGTGCGCTTGTAGCTTCATCCAAAAGTAAAATCCGCGGATCTTTCAGAATGGCTCTTGCTATAGCAATTCTCTGTTTCTGTCCCCCAGACAGTTGAGTTCCATGCTCACCAACCATGGTGTCTATTCCCTGGATACAGAAGTTGAAACCAAATTACATGAAAAATTGAGGCAATGCGCACCTCCTCCACTCCAAAAAATTAAAAACTTTTTGACAACACTAGAAATTGTGAAGAGGGAACCAGTTTAAAACCTGAGGTAGTTTATCAATGAATTTAGCAGCATTGGCAAGTTCAGCTGCAGCTTTTATCTCTTCAGTAGTTGCACTATCTTTTCCATATGCAATGTTATCCTTAATGCTGGATGCAAACAACACAGGTTCTTGGCTGACAAGACCGATTTTCTCCCGAATCCACTTGAGCTGAAACTCTTTGATGTTAGTGCCATCTATGAGAACTTCACCAGCTTGTGGATCATAAAATCTCTCTATCAGACTGATCACCGTTGACTTTCCGCTTCCACTTTGTCCAACCAGTGCGGCAGTTGTTCCACTAGGGATGAAAAGAGAGAATCCGGCAAATATCTGCTCATCTGGTCTGGCTGGATAAGTGAAATACACATCCCTCAACTCTACATCTCCACCGATGTCATCCAATATCTTTCCCCTTGTATCTGAAGAATCAATCTCTGGCTTTCTATTTATAGTCTCAAACATCTTGTAAGCTGCAGCTTGACCAGCTGCGAACGAACTCAAGCAGGGAGATGCTTGCCCTAGGGACCTGAACCATTCATAAGATTGAATCATAAAAGTAAACAAACGATGAGTTTTTTAAAATGGATATTGCTTCATAATGGAACTCACATGGAACCCATTAACACAGCAACAATCACATTAAGCACGTCACCCCCACTGTATCCTTTTTCCAAAATCATCTTTCCACCAAACCATACTGCCAAAGCATAGCTGCAGAACACAAGCAGCATAACGATGCCAAGACCTAATCCAGAAGTAAAGCCTTCTTGAACACCAGATTTATACGCAGTAGCAAGAAACTTGTTGTAATTACTCAAGGCTTGCCTCTCCCCGGTAAACGATGCAACCTGGATGCAAGGTAAGCAATTAGCATACTATAATGAATTTTTATCCAGGCATATCCTGTTCTTTATATGCATACGTACTGTTCTAATTGAACCAATAGTCTGCTCTACTACAATCGCTGCTTTAGCGTAAGCAGTTTGGCCCCGGGATGCCATCCTAGCTATGACGATGGCCAATCCTGCACCAGCAATCACAAGCGGGGGAATGGAGGATAACATGACAAGGGTAAGTAGCCACCCCTTAATAAATGCAATAATGAAGCCTCCAATGAATGTTGATACCAGCTGTATGAATTTCCCAACCTGCATGAACATCAGGGGTTATTTAGCCAGAAAAATATAATGGCAATATGGATAAATTCACTGTATTCTTTCCATCTGGCAACAACAGTGGTGTACCTTTTCACCCATAGCATCTTGTATAAGAACAGTGTCACCAGACATTCTACCAACAACCTCTCCAGTGTTTGTTTCCTTGTCAAAAAAGGCAATGTCTTGCTTCAGTATAGTATTCAAGTATGTACCCCTTATTCGGGCAGCTTGTCTCTCACCTGTGACCATCCAGCATGCCACCTCTGACAAACAACAATAACAGGTACATAAATACACGATGCTTGATGCATTAAACAAATCCTCTGTAGCTGTAAGGTAGCGTAGCTGAGTTAATAATGTGCTTACGAAGAAATGCTGCTACAGCAGAACCAAGTCCCAAGTAGACAAATTTGAGAGACACCTAAGAAGAGTGCGTAACATCTGTATGTCAGAAACTGAGTTCCAAAAATTCAAATGTACATCTTCCAGAGCAGAAAGAAAGGTGCAGCGTGTTACTAATTAGCATTTCTTTCGATCGAAACAGGCATATATGCTGATTATGTTTACCTTAGAAACCACATCCACAACTTCTTTGCTATTCTGGTTTTGTCCAAAAGAATTAGTCAGATCACCAAAGAGTATTGACATAATTGGAATGGATGCTCCATTTCCAACAGCACCAATCGTCCCGAGGATCATCAACAAAATATCTGTAGAATCCGCAAATGAAAAGAGCTTGATAAAGGGAACGGTTTCAGTTTCCTCGTCTCCTTTACTCTTCCCTGGCTTTTGCTGGTCCCCCCTTCCACCAGAACTTTTCTCCTCACCCTCGTGGCTTTTTGATGTGCTGGCATCATCCATATCCTTACCACCATTTCTGCCGTTCTCTACAGCCATCGCTCGAACCTCAAGATACTAATCCGATCCTCAATTTGCTCTCAGAATATGCAAAGACTTGTATTTCAGCTACACCAGAGCACAAACAAATCAGCAACTTTTAATGGAGGTCATTTAGTACAACCAAAGACTAAAAAAAATAAAAAATAAAAAAAGGATCAGAAAAATGGGATATTCGTTTTTAGTTATTGAGCTTTTCATGGGGGCAAAAGGCCCCTGAAACATATTCCAAGAAGATAAATAAAGAAGCTTCATTTTTTTAGTTCACTAGGAGTCCATACTAAAGTAGTAACCCCAGGAAACAAGCACGAACCGATAAAAAGAACCTAATAAAACTTGCAGAATTCAATCAGTACTATAACTTACTGAAACTAAGTAGCAGGAACCCTACGGAGGGAGGGAACTCACTTACCAAGGAAGAAACGAAGTGTGAGGTGGTTGAACTTGAAATAAGAAGCAAGTCCAAAGAGAGAGAGAGAGAGAGAGATGACAGGGAGCTAATTAACTAACTAACACTATGATGTAATGCTATTTCTTTGTCTGCTCTGTGACCTGTTGGATTTGGGTTAACAGCATTTATAAATTCAAGGGCTTATATAATAGGGAGGAAGCAGCACCGCTCCCTTCCTTTTGCTTCAAGCGCAAGCAATCTTTGAATTTTATCCCTGATTCCTCGTCATCTTGTCCTTCATGTTGTTTTAACACAGACACCAAATGCTATACGGCATGGGCAAGCAGTGCACACTGTAATACCATTAAATTTATTTATTTATTTATTTTTCTACTTGAAATTTAAAAATACTTTATGCCATCTTTGTTTCATGAAAATGGTTTTCTGAAAATCATTTTCTTCTGTGTTTTGTTTTAACTCATTTTTCTTGATATAATTAAGTACTAGAAACTTTTTTCTAGTTTATTTTATAGGATATTTCTGAATATTAAAAAACAATTTATTCTTAATGAATTTACTTTCCATAAAACTATTTTTAAAAAATAGTTATTTTTAGCAAGCAAACGGTAATTCAAAGTCTCTGGCAACTTGGATTGCAGCCCCTTAAACTTGGATGCCAAGATTGAAGTTTTTTAAATGATTTTAAAAACATTTCTCATGTTAAAGGAATTGTTAAATTTATTCAAATAGGATTTTCAAAGATCAAATGTAAAATAAATGTGATAAAAAAACAAAACGGTGACGTCAATTGAACATCAATTATAGCTGCAAGCAAGCTTTATCTTTGACGTTGATAAAAAAATAATAAATTCAATTCAATTCAACAATACTTGTGGAGTGGTTATATCCAGCAATTTATTTAATTATTCAAATAGTCGTATTTCGATTTGGACTTTTCTCATTTGTGGAATTTCTTATAGGTGAATCCTTAATTAAACACGTTCCAAGAATGGAGAGAATTTGGATTTTTTTTTTCTGCCCTTTGTTTTGAAACACCTTTGGCAAGTAGTCCATCAAATTAATTCAAGTTTTCAACTACTTTTAGGGCATGTGGGGTTGCTAAAAAAAACCAAAACTCAAATAATTCAATAACGTTTATTATAGTTTTTTTTTTATTTTATTTAGCAATTTCAATTTTTTAAAATGAAACGTTTTTGAAATTAAAAATAATCATTGACAGTAAATATATACTGAATAAAAATCATTGAATAAAATAATATTTTCCACTAGAATATACATCTAAAAAAACTATAATTTTACTGTTTAAAATAATATATCAATCATTTAGCTCTGTTATTTAGCATTTTTTATTGGAAATACTCTTGGTGGTATTAATTTTTGTTTCTCGACAGATAAAAATTAAACCATGAATATTTGGGTGCATATGGTATTTGTGGTACTCCGTGAGTTATTAAGCTCATGTACATTTTGGATAGCGCGGGCAGCATCGTACAAAGTCTATAAATATATATTAATTTTTTTATATATTCATTTTATTATGTAAAATGTATTTAAAATAATATCATAGTATCGGGAGTATTTCAGAACACTAAGATTAAACTAATTTAAGAATTTTAAAAAAAATCTCACTTCATATATATATATATATATATAATAGCCAAATGCCCCCGCACCTCGTCGCGGGTGGCACCATATTTTTTTCAATGTAAAAAAATATTAATTATATTTATTTTTTTACTGTATTATAAATTTAGTCAAAATAATAATTTTTTGCAAAAATCCTGTAAAGTGCAAGTTTTCTATAAAATATATGAATTTTAAATCGCTATAAATTTATTTGTTTAGCAGTTTTCAATAACATAACCAGCATTAATTTATTATCATCATCAAAAAAGTAAGAAGATTAGGATATTTGAATTATTAAATTCACTGCATTAAGATTAGTTCATTTTATAATTTAATTTGAACCAAATAAAAATAAAATATAAATTATGAAAATACCTATAATAATCAAATAATAAAAATAAATAGTTAATTTTCTATCCACAAAAAGTCAAAAACATAAATTGAAAATTCATCCCCACGTTATTTTCATTATCATTGCTATAACAATTAAAATTATTATTAATATTATTATCAAAACAATTAAAATAAATAAATTCCCTGAAAAAGTATTAAAAAATAAACAAAAGATTTTTTATAAAAAAAAAAACAATTAAAAAATCACAAAAGTTATCATTATCATTGCGCAAATAGTAAAATCATAAAAATAATATAATCCAAATATCAAATCAAAATAAGAGAAAACACAAAAAAAAAAAAAAATGAATAATGGGAAAAACGGAGTAATGATTATCAACATAAATTAAAATTCTAGGACTAAACCAATTAAAAATAAAACCTCAATAAAAAAAAAAACAAAAATTAAAAGCATAGATACAAAGAGACGAATAAAGAATAAATATTATCCAAGAATAAAAAAAAAACTAAATGAATTAATAACAAATACAAATTTGCAATAATAAAATAACAAATATAAATAGTTAATTTTCTATCGATAAAAAAACTAAAACATAAATTGAAAATCCATCTTTACGTTATTGTCACTACCATTGTTATAACAGTTAAAATTATTATCAATATTATTGCCAAAACAATCAAAATAATTAAATTGACCTGAACAATCATTAAAAAAAACAAAAAATATTTTTATAAGAAAAAAATAAAAAATTAATCACTAAAATCATCGTTATTATTACGCAAATAGTAAAATCATAAAAATCAGCTAATCCAAATAGCAAATAAAAATAACAGAAAAAAAAAAAGGATAAAGGAAGCAATATTAATTGAAAATATTATAATAATGGCAACATTGGAGTCTTAACATCTAAAATTATTCTTGCTATTATTATCAAAATAATAAAAATTATCAAATTATACCGAGAGAAAAAATAAAAAGCATAAACAAAATAGTAAGCAAGAAAAAATAATTAAAATATTATTATTATTATTATTATTATTATTATTATTATTATTATGAAAGAATAAATAAAAGACTAAAAAATTGTAAAAACTACAACAAATGATCAAACAAAAAAATACAATAAAAATTAAAAATTATTATTGTTATTACTGTTAAAACAATAAAAATTATCAAATTATTTTGAGAAAAAAAACCCTCATAAACATGAACAAAAGAGTAAGCAAGAAAAGCAATTAAATTGTTATTATTATTATTATTATTAGTGGTAGTAGTAGTAGTAGTAGTAGTATTAGTATTATTATTATATTTTTGTGTTAATAATGAAAGAAAAAAAATGAAAGACTAAAAAAATCCTAAAAACTTCAACGAAAGATTAAACAAAAGAATAAAACAAAAACAAAAATTATCATTGTTATCACTGTCAAAACAATAAAAATCATCAAATTATCCCGAGAAAAAAACAAAAAACATGAACAAAAGAATAAGCAAGAAAAACAATTAAATTATTGTTGTTGTGGTGGTGGTGTTATTAATAAAAAAAAAATGAAAGACTAAAAAAATCATAAAAATTTTAACAAAATTAAAATCATAAAAAAGAAATCAAGGGATTAAAATACAAAATTAAAAATATAAGGGCAGAAATAAAAATCAAATATATTATCAATTTCAATCAAAGGATAAAATTGAAAAAATTAAAATTGTTGTACCGAATAAATTAATATTTTTAAACTCAATCCGGAAATTAAAAGAAGAAGCGCCGAAGTGAAACATTAACATTAAATTAATTTCAATCGAAAGACCAAATCGAACTAAATCAAAACTTATATAATAAAAATTAGGACCATACACAAAATTCAAAGTCCAGAGATCAAAGTGAAAAAGACAGAAAACCAAAGAACTCTCCTGCACTTTTATATGTAGGAGAGAGAAAAAGATGGTCAGCGGCTTTAATCGGTCACCATCGCGTCCACGGTCATTAGTTGCCGAAACGCACCACACCGGGAGGAAGACCACGCAAAGGCGCATTAGGGGAGACTTCTGTAGCCCATTTCCAGTCACCACATGAGCCTGCACGCACCGCCTAAACAGGGCGTTAGGCAGAAAACTGTTACCGAAAGAAATAATAAAAAATAGGGTCAATTGTTGGTTTACCCCTGTTCCGAATTATTTTTTTTTTTGTCTTATTAAGGGCTATATATGTATTTAGCTAATTTAAAAAAAAATGGAACTGCGGCAAACCAGATAGGACCAGGTTGGACCGCGGTGGGAAATGACCGCGGAGCCCCTCAGTCCAGGCAGCGTGTTTTGTCGTTTTCAGAGGGCAGATTCGTTAATACACTGTTTATAAACGGGAAAAAAAGAAGAAAAAAAAGGTGAACGTACGCGCGCGAAGTACTAGAGCAAATATCTAATCCATAGTAATTATACTCACAATCTACGGTTCATGAACAGTAAAAAAGGCACGCCTATTATTTGTTAGTTAATATATATATATATATATATATATATATATATATATATATATATATATATATATATATATATATATTAAGGTGTTAATATTAAAAAATATTAAATATATAATTATTTTTAAGAGAAAAATCCTTAAAAATAATTTGAGAACACTAATGAGTATTTTAGAACATTAAAATTAAATTTATTTGAGAATTTTTATAAAAATCTCCCTTCTTATAAAATATGAGTTCCGAATAAAATATAGAAATTTTAGATTGACATAAATTTAGAAATCCGCAGCAATTGAGTGGGTAGAGATATAAAAGAATCGTGCATCCATTGTTTGTCGGCGATGATGAATAATTGAAAATTGGTCTACCAACAGTACAAGACCAAGAGGGCAAGGTTCTTCCATAGATTTGTTTTATAATTTTTAATTTTTTTTAATATTAATTTATTTTCAAAATTATACTTTTTGATTTTTTTCACATTTTTTTTATTGCTATATAATATACTAATCTCGTAGATTTTATTTAATCTCAACTTTTAATATTAGATATGCTGATTTAGAATTTTATTTTTGTGAATCTATCTTTATTTAATAACGTTTAATATTAAAAAAAGAAAAAAGAAAAAAGAGTGTGGAGCCTCCTTTTATTCTTAAACTTTTAAAAAATTAGAGTTGTTTTTTTTATTTCAGCATTATATCACCACTATTTTTTAAAATTATTTTTTTCCCTGATATAAAACAATATCACGTATAATAATTAAATAATAAATAAATTTCTTATTTATCTTATATCGAAAAAAAAATCACAGCAGAGGACTAACCACATAGCTAGTGCTATCTAAATTCAAATTATCCATCCAAAAGTTGTGGGCAAAGCACTTTTAACTCTCTATACATTTCATTCACTATTGCTATAATATTTTTTTCTTTTTCCATTTATTTTTTTTGTTTTTTATAACAAAGTGTACGGGTCAGTTTCAGTGCGCCATTACTAATCCCTGGACCTATTTTTTTGTTTCGATAACCAAGGTGTCCGAGCCAACTTTCATCTCCTCACAAAAACATTATTGATTGCTGCGATGCTTTTCCACTTATATTTTTTTTTTGATAACTTGGGTGTCTGCGCTAGCTTAAGTGCACCACGACTAATCCCTTAATCCAATCTTGCTTTTGATAACCACGGTATCCAGGCCAGCTTACGCGTATCACAACTAATTCTCAGACCCCTTTTTTTGCAACAATGTTTTCCTAGTGGTACTTTTTTTTTCTTATACTTTTTTTTGTTCACTTATATATATTTTTTTGTAAACAGGGTCTCCGGGTTAGTTTAAGCGCACTACAACTAATTACCAGGCCGATTTTTTAAAACAATATAGATTGTTACAGTGTTTTCCCTCTTATATTTTTATTTTCTAGGGAAAGCACTATAGCTCCCAACACAAAACTTGCTATAGTGCTTTCCCGCTACAATGCTTTTTTTTTCATTTTATTTTTCCTGGTTATGCTTTCTTTCTTTCTTTTTTCCTGATATTTTTTCCCTGATTATACTTCTTTTTTTCTTTTACCACTTATATATTTAATTTTTTTTTTATAACCGAGGTGTCCAAATCAGCTTTCATCTCCTCAAAAAAGGTTGTCGATTGTTAGAGTGTTTTCCCACTTATATTTTTTTTTGTGTTTTTTTTCCCCCACTTATATATTTTTTTATAACTTGAGTGTCCGGGTCAGCTTAAATGTATCACGACTAATCTCTTAATCAATTTATTTTATTTATTATTTTTTTCCCTTATACTTTTTTTTTGTTCACTTATATTTTTTTTTTTCTTATAATCAGGGTCTTTGGGCTAGCTTAAGTGCACCACAACTAATTCTCCAACCAATTTTTTTGTAAAACAATATGGATTGCTACAATGTTTTCCCACTTATATTTTTGTTTTTATTTTTTTTCACTTATATTTTTTTATAATCGGGGTCTTTGCCCCAGCTTAATTGTACCATGACTAATCCTCGGCTTGAGTTTTTTTTATAATCGAGGTGTTTGGGTCAGCTGATGTGCACCATAAGTTGTATAAGTATGTGTATACCCCCTATAAGATAAAATCCAAGAGATGGCTAGAGGGATGTATTGGCATTTTTTTCACTCATATATTTTTTTATAACCATGATCTCCGGGTCAGTTTAAGTGCACCACGATTAATCTCCGGATCAATTTTATTTTTTTTGATAACCAGGATGTTGTTCATGTCAGTTTGTGCACATCAAGACTAATCCCTCAAACCCTTTTTTTTTGGATAACTGAGGGTCCGGGTAAACTGACGTCAATACGAGTTGTATAAGTATGTATATAGCCCCTATAAAATAAAATTCAAGATTTGGTTATAGGAGTGTACTGGTAATTTACCAGTTTTTAATTATATTTTCTAATACAGTACTATGGGCGCGTCGTCAATTTCCAAGCTCATGCATATTTCGGAAGGGTGTGCGGCGTCATAGAATGTCTAAAAATATATGTTAGTTTTTTATATATTCATTTTATTATGTAAAATGCATTTAAAATAATATCATGGTATCAGGGGTATTTTAATTTTTTTTCATTTCTATGCACAGTACAATAACCATAATATCATCAAATAAGATAAAAACAAAGAATTGTCAGTAGGGGTTTCCCGATGATGTCATATTTTTAGTACATAGTAAAATAATTTTTGTAGGCTTAAATAAGACAAAATAGAAGAGTTATCCGCAAGGTATTTTAAACATTTCAAGTTTAACTATACATGCATAAGAGAGAGTTTCACTCTCATTTTACACCATCAAAGATAAACTTACTAAGTTTTTTAATACTAGATGCAGTTATTATAAATAAAAATAACAATAACACTTAAAAATCTAAACTAAGAGCATAGGTGTATAAATACAAATAAAAAAATTAAATGTATCTTAAAAGGACCATAAAAATCAAGGGATTGAAACTAAATCAAAAAATAAAAACCGAAATACAAAACTAGACAAAAGAAAATATTTAATCCTCTCGGCAAAGCACGGGTTTATCGCTCGTAATCATCTAAAACATGAGCTACATTTATTGGGACATCAGTTTTATTGAAAATTCAAATGCAGAAAAAATCCCTATAATATTAAAAATAAAAATATTAAATATATTATTAAATAAAAAAATATTTTAAATAATAAATATTACTATAATTCAAAACACTACAACTCCCCCATAATAAAAAATAAAAAACGCTCTCCCATAAATAAATAAAAACAATCTCGAATAAAAATAAAATAAAAACAATTAACAAATAAATGATCATGACTTCCGTTAATCATATGAATTCAGAATTCTCTCATGGAGTGACCAGCAGTCCAAGCTCGTACGGAAAAACATTGGAAAATATCGTTATTTAATTTGATTTCTCGAATTATTAAAGTAATGATTTATCGCATCGTCAGAAAAGGCATAGGGAAATGCAGTGTAGCCGATATTTGTAATTGAATTTCTTCATTTATGTAAGAAGAAGATTGATAAACATGATGCTCCTATACCTTCAACGACAAGTTATTTATAGAATGAAAGTTTTGATTTGATAGAATATATTATCTAATATAATAAAAGAGCTTAGAATCATGACTATAGCATGTGTGTGTTTTTATTGTGAATTATAATAGTACTGCTCAGTTTTTGGGTCGTTCGGGTGACCGGTTTTTTCCTTTTCGTACAGTAAAATAACGGTTTTATCCCTTGAAAACAATAAAAAAATAGTTGTTGGGTGGAGGGGTTCCGTGGTAATTGCATCATTTCCGGTCCAGTCCGGTTTGCCTTTTATATATATATATATATATATTTCTTTGCACAATGCAATAACCATCTTATTCCTCGAAAAGGATAAAAATAAGCTCTGACCGGGGGGGTGCCACGGGAATTTCATTTATTTTGAAAATGGTTAAATACGGATATGTCATCCAATAAGATAAAATTATTGAGTTTGCTTCAGGGGTGTCCCGGTAATTGATATTTGTTTAATTATTTTTGTCTGATTTCCGGTGGGCGCTTGTGGCACACGCGGGAGACGGTAATCGGCCTCACATCTTTTTCGGGCGACGCGTGCGGTGGCTTGAGATGTTAGAAAATGACCATCCGGCGTCTTACCCGATGCACCGTCGTGACCTCTTCCTCTTGTTGTGACGCATGTTATCACATGGTGGCCGGTTTAGAGACGGTAGTTGGTTGAATGTTGTTTATCCATTTTCTTTCTCCTGCATGCTAAAGTATAAAGCAACCCCCGGTTTTATGGTTATTTGATATCAGTCCCTAAACTTTGAATTGTTTTGCATAGTCTTGATTTTTGTTATATAATTTTTTATTTGTTTTAATTAAGTCCCTGGATTGAAATTGATTACATATTTAGGTTTCAATTTGGTCCTCATTCTTTTAATTTTCAGATTGGTTTTAAATCCTTAAGTATAACTAGTACAGAGGTTTTGATTTTTTTTCAATTTTATCATTTGATTGAAATTAATAATATATTTGATTTTCATTTTGGCCCCTATACTTTTAATTTTGGATTTTAATTCTTTTTTTTCCCTATTTTTATAATAGTCCCTATTTTTTTCCATGTTTATATGTGTGTTCTCTTAGCTTAAGTTTTTAATTTTAATTATTTTCTTATTTAATGAGTTATTTAAAAAAAAGATTTATTTTTTAAATTTTAGTCTCTGTTTGTGATAATTTGAAAATTGATATTTTTTTTTCTCTTTGTTCTTTCTATTAGTTTGTTTATTAGTTTTTATTATTATTTTCAAGTCAAGTGATTTTTTTCTTAGCTAATAATTTTTTTTTTGTTTTATCATTTTTTTAAAATTGTTCTTTTGTTAAAGTTTTTAGGCTTTATTTAGTCTTTGATTTAATTTTGTTTATTTTCATTATGAGCGCAATAATAATAATAATAATAATAATAATAATAATAATAATTTTTGTTCTTACTCTTTTGTTAATGTTTTTGAGTTTTTTTTCCTCGGAGTAATTTAATAATTTTTATTATTTTGACAGTATAGCAATGATAATTTTAGATGTTAAGACTTCGATGTTGCTATTGTTATAGTATGATGTATTGATTTGTTTCATTATATCAAAAAAAAAATTGAAAATGTTTGTTCTTAAATTTTAGTTTGTGTTTATGATTATTTAAAAATTTATATTTCTTTTTTTCTTGTTGTTCTTTCGTTTATTTTTTATTGGTAGTTTTTCTATTTTCATATCAAATGATATTTTTTCAACTAATAATTTTTATTTTTATTATTTATTTTATTTGCTCTTTTGTTAAAGTTTTTAGGCTTTTTTTTATTCTTTGATTTAATTTTTTTCATTATTAATGCAACAACAACAACAACAATAATAATAATTGTAGTTTTTTTTCCTGCCTTCTCTTTCGTTATTGTTTTTTAGTTTTTTTTTCTCGGGGTTTTTTAATAAATTTTATTGATTTAACAGTGATACTAATTATATATTTAGATATTAAGGTTTCGATGTTGTTGTTGTTGTTATAATAGTGTGTGTTGATGTGCTTTATTATATTAAACATTGCATGTATAAATGTTATATTTTATTTTTAAATTAATAAAATTTATTAATTATTTCAATCTCAACAGTTATAAAAATTATTTGTTCCGCCCATAACATAATGCGGACAATTAATTAGTATTACCTCTAATATAAATTGCATGGAAAAAACACTATAACAATCCATATAATTTTACGGGCGACATTTAGATTATAGGTAATTTGACCTCTACCAATCCTTTCTTTTCTCTTTTCTTTTCTCTCCTCGTAATTTATTTCACAGGATACAGGGATAGGTTGTATGATGTAGCTGTTAATAACATCTGCGCTCTTGATTGTAGATGGCCGATGGGCTACAAAGACCGTGGTCCTGTTCACCACGACCCATTCTAGTGCACCTTGAACCGCTCTTTCAGATTCAGCATCTAGCGCACTGGTAGCCTCATCCAGTAGAAGTACTTTGGGAGTCTTGACCATGGCTCGTGCAATGGCTACCCTTTGTTTCTGCACGCCGGACATTTGGACTCCTCTCTCTCTTACTATGATATCATCACCCTGCGTTTTGCTGTATGATGTTAGAATCTTGCCATCCATCCACAACAACATTAAGAAAGAGCGTGACTGATTTTTATTCCTAGATCTCTGTAAATGTTTGCAGAACCTGTGCCATTGCTGCTTGCTCGCCCCGTTTAGAGTTGTGTTTAAATGGATTTACTTATATCAAAAATAACTTTTTAAAAAAAAAAATTGTTTTGATATTTTTTTAATGAAAACATTTTAAAAAACAATGAAACTGCAGCTCTGAAGCAGCTAAAAAACAGAGAGATAAAAAAAAATTATGTTTATACTCAAAGCATAAACACTTAGTTTCATTATATCAATGAAAAATCTGCCACGTTTTCTGCTCCCTGATTTTTCTTTACCTTTTTTCTAAGAAAAAACCAGTTCGTCGTCTGTTAACAAACAGTTCTGATCGAGCCAAATGTCTGTTCAACGACAACTTCTACTTTTGAATAAGCAGTTTGACCACGAGATGTTGCTGTCCTGGATATCATTATTGACATGGCCGCGCCAGCTAACACAAGCAGGGGAATGGAGGATAACATGACAAGAGTAAGAAGCCATACTTGGACAAATGCCATTGCAAAGCCTCCGAAGAATGTTGATAGCAGCTGTATAAATTTCCCAACCTGAATGAAATAATAAGGCTTATTTAACCACAAAAACATGACAATATGTATAAAATCCACTGTGGTTTTTCCTTCTGGTTAAAGTATAAGCACAGATTAGTACCTTTTCACCCATGGCATCTTGTATTAGAACAGTGTCACCAGACATTCTACCAACCACCTCTCCAGTGTTTGTTTCCTTGTCAGAAAAAGCAACATCTTGTCTTAGTATAGTTTTCAAAATATGTACCCCTTATCCGAGCAGTCTGTCTCTCTCCCGTGACCATGCAGCAAGCCACCTCTGACAAACAACAGAAAAGCTTTAATAAATCCCAAATTCCTGACAAATAAGACACTTTCTGTGGACATTAGCATTGTTGGGTATGTACTCACGCAGAAATGATCCTACTGCAGAACTCATTGCCAAGTCGACAAATTTGAGAGATACCTGTAATGTTCGCAGTTAACAAATTACAAACATCTTTGTGTGAAGAAAAATTATTACAGAACCAAAAATGTAATGCTCCTGATCAGAAACATACAGAACTACTTGTGCTCCAGGCATCTCAATTGATAGAAACATTAAGGCTAATTGTATTTACCTTGGACACTGAATGCACCACATTTTTATTATCCTGATTTTGTCCAAAAGTATTAATCACGTCTCCCAGTAGAATTGACATAAGGGGATAACATACTCCATTTCCAACAGCACAAATCGAGCCATTGATCATCAAAACAGCATCTGTGGAATCTGCAAACGAAAAGAGCTTGTGAAATGGCACAGTTTTAGTATTCTCATCTTCTTTGCTCCTCCCTTGCTTTTCTAGGTCCTTATTCGAGCCTGAAATTTTCTCCTTCCCTTCCTGTCCTTTCGATGTGGTGGCCTCGTCCATGCTTCCACCATTTCTGCCGTTCTCTAGTGCCATAACACCAACCCAAAGGTATTACTGGTTCTCAATTTACTCTCAGCTGCGTAGCACAAGCAAATCTGCAACTGTAAATTGCAGGACTTACTAAATCCTTACTGCAACAAATAAAGAAAAAAAATCCAGCATTCCAAATTCTTCATAGACCAAATAGCATGCACACTACTATTTAACATAAAAAACAGAGGGTGCGAAAATAACAAATGAGAGAAAAACCAAGATGGCCAAAAACCTATGCAGCGAGTCTTTTCCTTTTGCTTCTAGTGCAAGCTTTGTTAAAATAAACATGGCCGTCACTTTCTACTAAACATCAAGTCATCTTAGATTCAACTTTGATTACTTGCAAGTTAATGGGAAACTGACAACCCGAGTGTATCAACGATTTCGCTTTCGACTTAAAAAATGGAAAACATTGATTGTTTTATATAGTAAATAACTAATTAGATTGCTCGCGCTACATAGTAGGCTTAGCACATAATTTTTATAACTAGTAAAATTGAAATAATTAATTTTTGAAGCAATTAAAATAAAATATAACATTTACACATGCAATATTTGATATAATGAAACATATCAACACATCTAAATATACACAACACTACCATAAAACCTTATAAGCGAAGATATGGAAATGGATAATTGTTTATAAAAAAATTAACAAAAAAATACGGGAAAACATAGTTTTTTCCCCAATAGTTGCATCCACCTTCATGTTGCCATTAGTCTACATGCATGGTTTGATATTAAGACAAGACCTTTAATATTTATTTACATGTTAAAAAAAATTATTCTGGTTGCAGCGAAGTGCAGGGAAAGTGGCTTGTATATTTTTTTATTGTAGATAATTTGATACCATTTTTCCACCCATTTTATCCACATGTGACTTCGTATATTTTTTATTTATGTCATATTAGATATGAAATATCATTGATAAAAAAAACCGCAAAAGTCAATTGTTAACAAAAACAACATCGGCTTGTAAATGTCACGACCCGATTCCCGGATCCGTGACCGGCACATAGATATGGTTCCCCTCCAAGGTTCCACACCTATGCGAACCCAAACTTACACACAAACTTAATATTCTTATTCAGAGTTCAACGCAGCGGAAATATCAAAGTAAACTTTATAACATAATTCAACTGTCTTTATACAATAGTTGATTACATACTGTTATAATTGTGGAGCACTAACTAGATATATGAACAAAAGTATCAATTACAACCAAAATAGCGGGTTCCAAGAGTAGGACAAAAATGACCTGCTAGCAAGCTACGAGCCTGAAAATAATAAATAATGAGGGGGTGAGTTCAACAACTCAGTGAGTAGATAATATCTAATATACACATACGAGATAATACAACAAAGAGAAGTATATTATCAAATCGGTTCGAAGTTCTTACAAGAAGTTTCTCAAATCGGTCATAACAAGAATGTATATAAGGTAAAGCTCGTCAGAAAATCAAAATGCAATGAGCATGAGGCTCCGTACTGTGGGATGATCAGTCCACACAGGTTGGTGACTCCCCCGACCAACTAGGGTTTCAGATACGATGTGCACAAAGGCTAATACTACCCTGTTAGCATAGGTATTCTGACTGACATACCGTAGGTATTCATATATCATAATCAAACAAATGTTCATATCTCAAGGCTCAACTCATGGCATCAATCAAATGAGGAGCTATCAATTCACAAGCAAGCATTGGCTTATATCAAGAACATATATTCAACAAGTTGATTATGCTTTATCGTATCAAGAATCGTAATCAATATATATATTATCAAGAAGCATAATCCAAATACTAACAAATCAAATATTTATAATAGTTCTCATGCATATTAAATATTATCCACTCACCTGACTCAAAAGTGATCGAAATTCAAAAAGTAGAATACTGACGGAATCCTACTGACGTACCGCTGGCAGAATATCAGGATTATCTGAACATATAAAAGAAAATATACTCAAAAATGACTCAAAAACAAAAAATAGCTTTTATAACATATCTAAGAGTTCAACTCATAATCCTATGTGCTTTTTAATCAACTATCCATTTTTCCGCAAAAACCTAAAACAAAGATTTCTTCCGAAATCTAATTCCAAATACACAATTCATAAAATTAATAATAATTCATCCAATAAGCTTCAATTATCCATCAAACCAATATGAAGTACTTATATTCCATCTAAGGACCATTATGAAATTTTTTTATATTTTTAGGGTCAAATTGTAATTTTTCCCAAATTGAAGGACTAAATTGAACACTTCATAAATTCATAATTATACTAAAATCTTGTCCATAATTCAACCTCAATTCTGTCCAGAATCTCCAATTTTACTCCAGGGACCAAACTGGAATTTTCCAAAGTTCAGGGACTAAATTGTAATCTTCCAAAATTCAGGGACTAAACTGAAATTTTCACCAAAAGGACCAAAATGAATTTTCGTCATCTTCAACCTCCAGACCAGATTCCAGCAAGGGATTTTCGAAATTTCTCAACATTATTTCACCATTTTTCTCAATATTTTCTTAAACAAAACACATCAATAACTTCAAAATCATCTACAATCAAATTAATTAAACCATTACCCAACATATTCAACCCTTAACATCTCTCTTAATTCATCAATCAAACCCAAATAAAATCCTCAAACCCTAACAATCAATCCAAGCAAAAATCATAACTAATAACTACATTTATACATATTAAAACATACACATTACCTTAACAACTATTTCTCCTTCTTCTTTTCTCCTTCTCTTCCCTTTTTTCCTCTTCTCTCTTCTCCTTCTTCTTTCTTTCTCTCTTCCCGATTCTCTCTCTCAAATTTTCAGATTGCTTCTTGTTTTTTTTTTTTTCTTTTCTTTTCTATTTATATTTACAAACTTATACAATTACTACAACACCCTTAACCTAATTCTAAGCCACTAAGGGCATTCATGTATTTTCCTTTTCTTTTTTTTTTTAAATTTCAAAACACTACAGTAAATTATTTTGATTATTATTATAATCGTTATTATCATGATTGTTAAATTATCGCAAATACTATAGTTTTCATTATAAGCATTATAGTAAATAATGAATATCCTAATTATTACTGGAAGTACTATCATTGTCACTATCATTATTATAATTGTTTTTATCATTATTGATATTCTTTTTATTATTAACAAAAGAATAAGCAAGGAAAAAAATAAAATTATTATTATTATAGGATAAATAATTGAAAAATAAAAATTACATCAATGAATAAAAAAAACACCTAAAAATTGTAACAAAAGAGCAATAGAACAAATAAAATAAATATTATTAGCTTTAAAAAAATAATTTGACCTGAAGAAAAAAAATAGAACAAAAGGAAAAAAAATATTAATATTCAAATGATCACCAAGACATTTTAAAATTAAAGGACTAAATTAAAAAAAAATAGAACCTCAATAAAATAGAAAACAGTGCATATTAAAACAAAAACTAAGAGCATATATATATGGAAAAAAATAGAAATTATTTTAGAAATATGTATAAAAATTAAGAAAATAAAAAATTCAAAGTATATGGACCGAAATGAAAAAAAATAAATGATTAGTTTCAATTGAATGGAAAAATTGAAAACAAACCAAAATTTATACCAAAAATATTAAGGGATTTAATATCAATCCCAAAATTAAAAGAATAAGGACCGAATTGAAACTTAAATATATAATCAACTTCAATTGAGTGACACAATTGAAACAATTCAAAAATTACATAACATAAATAAGGACTACAATTAAAAGATCATGGATGGAAATGAAACAACCATAAAACGGGGGTATGTCGTGTAATTTAGCAACATGAAAGATAAAAGAGGGGGAAAAAAGTTCGATCAACTACCGTCACGTCTCTGACCACCACATATAGCCACGCACCATATCATGAGGAAAAGAACATTGCGACGCATCAAATAAGATGTTAGGTGGACATTTTTCACCACCACCACCACCATTATTATTATTATTATAGCAAATTACAAAAACACCCCTACAATCAAATCTTATATTTTATTTTATTGGGGCCATATTTGTATTCGTATATTTTTTAAAAAAATATGAAAATTCTAAAATATTGTCGCATTCAAACCTTGATTTTTGTCTTATTGGACGGTAAAATTGTTGTTTTACTATGCAATGAAAATATAAAATTAACGTGATACCCCAATGAAAATTATTAGTTTTTGTCTTATTTATGAGTATAATGATTATTTTACTATGCACAGAATTACAAAAAATCCAAAATACTCATGAGCCTAAGGCTAAAGTTACTATGCATGGAAGGGTAAAATAATAATTTAACTATTATAATATACAGTAATCTATGGTGCTATAGTAAAATCATTTAATTGAATATCTAATATCTTTTAGTGAATAGTATAATTTTTATGTTCTTGTGCATAGGGAACGGATTTTATTCATTTAATTAGGCCTGCGATGTGATTATTGGAGGGCCAACCTTGAATATAGCATGACTACAGTGTCAACATATCATCAAACGATGACGAAACTAAACCATACGACATGGCTCACAACCTGTCATCTATTACTTTGACCTCAACAACAGATTCATATCCAGCTCTGCATGAATCTTAGGATTTCATGAAAACTGTAGTCATTGCCTCTAATGTTGCCTTCTCGATTTCTAATTCCCAAAATAAGCTAAGTAGATATGCTACTGATAATCAACTACTACAGCAGTGGAAACTTCTCTGTTGTTCACGTTTGTATACCAGAAATTGTAGTAGTATTTATCCTGTAAAAGAAACAAAAAAACTTGACATTTACAAAATCTCATCAGTGTTTGAAACGAAGAGGATGACAGCCCTCCATAAATAATGGGTGATAGAAAAACTGCAGGGGTGAATCAAGAAGTTGAGGCGCTCATGTGAAGAGCCACTAAGGAGGCATAAAAGCCATCTTTGATACGGATCAAAGTCTCATGCTTTCCTTTCTCTACAATAACTCCATTTTTCACCACCGCAATAACATCTGCGTTCTTGATTGTAGATAACCGATGGGCGACAACCACTGTAGTCCTGCTCACCATTACTCGGTCCAGTGCATCTTGAACCACTCTTTCAGATTCTGCATCTAGTGCACTGGTAGCCTCGTCCAATAGAAGTATTTTGGGACTTTTGACCATGGCGCGGGCAATAGCCACCCTTTGTTTCTGCCCCCCTGACAACTGGGTTCCTCGCTCCCCAACAATAGTATCGTACCCCTGCATGTTGTATGGTCATTAGTCGACAAAATTACACAAGCATTTTAGCAAAATATTCAATCTGATAACAACATAGAGATCATGCATGAATTATCTTTGATTCTTATCAATCAAAAGGCCTATTGGAAGTTATAAATCAGCTGCTTGCTTGGCAAAACAAGTTACTACTTTTACGTGCAGAACATGATATAAATTGAAACAATTGCGGATATACTGTTATATAATGTTAATTCTAACCTGTTGTAAGCTACTAATGAACTTGTGTGCATTGGCCAGCTCCGATGCCGCTAGAATCTCTGCTTCCGTTGCATTCCCTTCCTTTCCATATGCAATGTTGGCACGGATTGTTTCATTAAAGAGAACAGGTTCTTGGCTCACTAGCCCCATCTGCTGCCTCAACCACTTAAGTTGGAGACTCTGAATGTCAATTCCATCAAGAGTTATATGACCTGAATCGGGATCATAAAATCTTTGCAATAATGAGATCACCGTTGATTTCCCACTTCCACTTTCTCCAACCAGGGCGACAGTCTAAAAGAAGGCATTTTAAATGATATTAGTTTCCTATTTTCAGAATTCGATGGTTCTTAAGACAAAATGTTCTGAAGGAGTTGATTTAAAGCATGAATAATTGACCTTTCCGGAATGAATAGCCAAGCTCAGGTCACGGAAAATTTCAATGTCCGGCCTACTTGGATACTTGAAGCTTATATGACGAAGTTCAATTTCTCCTTTCACATTGTCTAATGTCGTTCCCGACTCATCACTTGGATCAATCTTCGACTTTCGGTCTATAATAGCAAATATGGAAGCAGCTGCTCCCTTGGCTTTGGAGGAATCAGGAGCAAAGGAGCTTGATTGAGAAATTCCAATTGCTGCCATGGTTAAAGCAAAGAAAACCTACGAGTAGACACATAATTTAGTATTATTAAGAAAACTGTAACGTCTGTAAAGATCTCATCGAAACATTTAAACCCAAGGAAGATATACCCACTCGAAAAACTTCTGCGAAAGTTGCTTTCCCATGCTGGACAAGTTGAGCTCCCACATAGAAACAGGTTCCGTAGACCGAAAACAGTAAAAAGAAAGAAACTCCAAATCCTGTTCCACTGATCATCCCTTGTCTTACTCCTGTCTTCATAGGCCCTTCACATTTCCTTTTGTATAATTGCATCACCTTCTCTTCAGCACAGAAAGAGGCAACAGTTCTTATGCTGCTTACAGCGTCATTTGCAACTTGACTTGCTTCCTCATACATTTTCTACAACCATTTAGAGCAGCCAATATGATTATTAATTTTTTGGACACATTTGATGATTAATGTAAAATAGAAAACGCAGCAAATGGTATTTTCCGTGGAACATGGATTTAAACTTCTTGTACATGTCGAAACTCGTATTCTTTAGCACGCTGTTGTAATAAAATACTTATACGGCATGAATCAAAGAGTATACCTTTGCATCTGCACTGAATCCTTTCATGAACTTTACTTGAAGAAATCCGTTGAGTCCTATTAGAGGAAGTAGTACGAGGACTACAAATGCCAATTGCCAACATGCAGTAAAGGCAATGACCAAACCCGCGATAGCTGATGAGATGTTCTGAACCAACTGGGAAAGAGAATCTCCGACTAGAGCACGCACTGTTGCTGCATCTGCTGACAGCCTAGCACCAATTGCTCCGCTTGAGTGATCAGGCTCGTCGAACCAACTAACCTCCATGTGAACCACCTTCTCAAAACACATAGATCGGATTCTTTGGATTAATTTGCAACCGGCCACCGAAAATAAGTACGTTTGTGATGGATACACCACAAATGATGCCAGACCAAGGGCCATAAAGATTAATGACCAGAACTTCGAGTCCTTTCTCAATTCATCAGGTGGTTCAAAAAATGTTTTGATCACGCTGGAAAGTAGTATACCGTAAACCGGAAATATGAGGCCATTGAGAATTGCAAATATACATCCAGCAATCAGCACTGGAACCTCTGGCTTGTTGAGATACGCAAGGCGGCTGAAAGGGACATCTGGAGCTTCTTGTTTCTGGGGAGAAGCTTCTAATTCCGATGTGGGGTTATCAGTGACATTGAATCCAGCAGGCAAACCAAATGACACTGAGAACGAGTGGCGACTGCTATGTCCTACACCAGATGATCCCCGACTTATGGACCGTTTCAGTGAGATTCTTTGACTAGACCGTCTTAAGGACTCTGCAGAAATATCTGACTTCTTGGGGTCTTCTGTTTCTAGTTTGGACTCTTTGTTAGCCTCTTGTAAGCGTATAAGTTGAGAATAAGCTCCTTCAGGATCCTTGAGGAGTTCTGAATGTGAACCTGATCAATCAATGAAATTAATATTTCACATAATGAATGAAAATTCAGAAAGTTCCCTTAACCACTCCTGTCCAGAAGACTTAAACAAGTTCTGGGATTAATCAGAAGATTATCCTAGTCCAGATTATAGATTGCAGAAATGATTTGGCTGCAGAAAATGAGTGCATGAATCATGATGGGTAGCATAGAATATATATATCTGCTTTTGCCTATGTGAAACTAGGTAAACAAGTACGAGGTTTCATAAAATATAAAACAAAAGGTATGATGTGTATAAAAATCCTTAACATGACTGAAAATAGCAAATATTTTGGATCCTGATCTGTAAAGAATATGTGGCAGTGCAGAGACCATGAAGTTTACTACCGGATCGCGAGATATTTTTATGTTTCTTTACATGATAATCATGCATGCTTAGTTATATACCTTTCTCAACCATCTTCCCACGGTAAATAACTGCAATCATATCAGCATTTCTCACAGTGCTCAGACGGTGGGCAACAATTACAGTTGTTCGATTGACCATAATCCGGTCTAATGCCTCCTGCACTATCCTTTCAGACTCTGTATCGAGTGCACTTGTAGCTTCATCCAAAAGTAAAATCCGTGGATCTTTCAGAATGGCTCTTGCTATGGCAATTCTCTGTTTCTGTCCCCCAGACAGCTGAGTTCCATGCTCACCAACCATGGTGTCAATTCCCTGGATACAAAAGTTGAAACCAAATTAGATGAAAAACTGAGGCAATCCCCACCTCCTCCTCTCCAAAAAATAAAAAAAAAAAAATGACAACACTAGAAATTGTGAAGAGGGAACCAGTTTAAAACCTGAGGTAGTTTATCAATGAATTTAGCAGCATTGGCAAGTTCAGCTGCAGCTTTTATCTCTTCAGTAGTTGCACTATCTTTACCATATGCAATGTTATCCTTAATGCTGCATGCAAACAGCACGGGTTCTTGGCTGACAAGACCAATTTTCTCCCGAATCCACTTGAGCTGAAACTCTTTGAGGTTAATGCCATCTATGAGAACTTCACCAGCTTGTGGATCATAAAATCTCTCAATCAGACTGATCACCGTTGACTTTCCGCTTCCACTTTGTCCAACCAGTGCGGCAGTTGTTCCACTAGGGATGAAAAGAGAGAATCCGGCAAATATCTGCTCATCTGGTCTTGCTGGATAAGTGAAATACACATCCCTCAACTCTACATCTCCACCGATGTCATCCAATATCTTTCCCCTTGTATCGGAGGAATCAATCTCTGGCTTTCTATTTATAGTCTCAAACATCTTGTAAGCTGCAGCTTGACCAGCTGCGAACGAACTCAAGCAGGGAGATGCTTGCCCTAGGGACCTGAACCATTCATAAGATTAAATCATAAAAGTAGGCAAATGATGAGTTTTTTAAAGTGGATATTGCTTAATAATGGAACTCACATAGAGCCGATTAACACAGCAACAATCACATTAAGCACACTACCCCCACTGTATCCTTTTTCCAAAATCATCTTTCCACCAAACCATACTGCCAGACTATAGCTGCAGAACACGAGTAGCATAACGATGCCAAGACCTAATCCAGAAGTAAAGCCTTCTTGAACACCAGAGCTATACGCAGTAGCAAGAAACTTCTTGTAATTACTCAAGGCTTGCCTCTCCCCGGTAAATGATGCAACCTGGATACAAGTTAAGCAATTAACATTCTATACTGAATTTTTATCCAGGCATATCTTGTTCTTTATATGTATACGTACTGTTCTAATTGAACCAATAGTCTGCTCTACTACAATCGCTGCTTTAGCGTAAGCAGTTTGGCCCCGGGATGCCATCCTAGCTATGACGATGGCCAATCCTGCACCAGCAATCACAAGCGGGGGAATAGAGGATAACATGACAAGAGTAAGTAGCCACCCTTTAATAAAAGCAATAATGAAGCCTCCAACGAATGTTGATATCAGCTGTAAAAATTTCCCAACCTGCATGAACATTAGGGGTTATTTAGCCAGAAAAATATAATGGCAATATGGATAAATTCACTGTATTCTTTTCATCTGGCAAGAATAGTGGCGTACCTTTTCACCCATAGCATCTTGTATAAGAACAGTGTCACCAGACATTCTACCCACCACCTCTCCGGTGTTTGTTTCCTTGTCAAAAAAGGCAATGTCTTGCTTCAGTATAGTATTCAAGTATTTACCCCTTATCCGGGCAGCTTGTCTCTCTCCTGTGACCATCCAGCAAGCCACCTCTGACAAACAACAAGAACGGGTATATAAATCCACGATGCCTTAAACAAATCCTTTGTAGCTGTAAGGTAGCATAGTTGAGTTAATAATGTGCTTACGAAAAAATGCTGCTACCGCAGAACCAAGTCCCAAGTAGACAAATTTGAGAGACACCTAAGAAGAGTGCGTAACATCTGTATGTCAGAAACTGAGTTCCAAAAATTCAATTGTACATCTTCCAGAGCAGAAAGAAAGGTGCAGAGTGTTACTAATTAGCATTTCTTTCGATCGAAACAGGCAAATATGCTGATTATGTTTACCTTAGAAATCAAATCCACAACTTCTTTGCTATTCTGGTTTTGTCCAAAAGAATTAATCAGATCACCAAACAGTATTGACATAATTGGAAAGGATGCTCCATTTCCAACAGCACCAATCGTCCCGAGGATCATCAACAAAATATCTGTAGAATCCGCAAATGAAAAGAGCTTGATAAAGGGAACGGATTTAGTTTCCTCGTCTCCTTTACTCTTCACTGGCTTTTGCTGGTCCCCCCTTCCACCAGAACTTTTCTCCTCACCCTCCTGGCTTTTTGATGTGCTGGCCTCATCCATATCCTTACCACCATTTATGCCGTTCTCTACAGCCATCGCTCGAACCTCAAGATACTGATCTGGTCCTCAATTTGCTCTCAGAATATGCAAAGACTTGTATTGCAGCTACTCTAGAGCACAAACAAATCAGCAACTTTTAATGGAGGTCATTTAGTACAGCCAAAGACTAAATAGAAATTAAAAAAAGGATCAGAAAATGGGATATTCGTTTTTCGTTATTGAGCTGTTCATGGGGGCAAAAGGCCCCTGAAACATATTCCAAGAAGATAAATAAATAACCTTCGGTTTTTTAGTCCACTAGGTGTTCATACTAAAATAGTAACCCCAGGAAACAAGCACGATCCGATAAAAAGAACCTGATAAAACTTGCAGAATTCAATCAATATTATAAGTTACTGAAACTAATCAAGTAGCAGGAACCCTATGAGAGAGGTGGTTTCCTCACGAAAAACACACGCACGCACGCACACAGAGGGAGGGAACTCACATACCAAGTTGAAGAAACGGAGTGGGGGGGTGGTTGAACTTGAAATAAGAAGCAAGTCCAAAGAGAGAGAGATGACAGGGAGCTAATTAACTAACTAAAACTATGATGTAATGCTATTTCTTTATCTGCTCTGTGACCTGTTGGATTTGGGTTAACAACATTTATAAATTCAAGGGCTTATATAATAGGGAGGAAGCCGCACCGCTCCCTTCCTTTTGCTTCAAGCGCAAGCATTCTTTGAATTGTATCCCTGATTCCTCGTCAACTTCTCCTTCATGTTGTTTCAACACAGACACCAAATGCTGTACGGCATAGGCAAGCAGTGCACACTGTAATACCATTAAATTTTTATATTAATTTATTTTTCTACATCAAATTTAAAAACACTTTGTGCCATCTTTGTTTCATGAAAATGGTTTTCTGAGAATCATTTTCTTCTGTGTTTTGTTTATTTTAACTCATTTTTCATGATATAATTAAATACTAGAGAGTTTTTTCAGTTTATTTTAAAAAATAATTTATTCTTAATGAACTTACTTCCATAAAACTATTTTTAAAAATTAATTATTTTTATCAAGCAAGCGGTAGTTCAAAGCCTACGGAAACTTGGATTGCAACCCCTTGAGGGTGTTTTTATTGTTATTTTGACATGAAAAGGTGGGCTGCTTTGTGGACCACACAAAAATAAATTATTTACGGTCCATCGAAGGTCCACCTAAGCCTGTCATAAATCTAACACCTGGGTTCCCGTGGCTCCACCTCTTTAATACTTGATGGTTTTTTATATAGAAATGAATTTATACCAAGATTGAAGTTTTTTAAATTATTTTAAAACCATTTCTCATATCAGAGAAATTTTTAAATAGGATTTTCAAAGATCAAATGTAAAATAAATGTGATAAAATAAAATAAACCTTCTTAACTTCTTGTATTAGACCCATTTCCCTAAAGCAAACAAAACGGTGACGTCAATTGAACATATATTATAGCTGCAAGCAAGCTTTATCTTTGACGTTGACCAAAAAAAAAAATCAATCCAATTCAGCTGTACTTGTGGAGTAGATGTGTCCAGCAATTTATTTATATTCAAATAGTCGTATTTCAAGTTTGACTTTTCTCAGACGTGGAATTTCTTAATTAAGCACGTTCCAAGAACGGGGATAATTTGGTTTTTTTTTCTGCCCTTTATTTTGCGTGGCCATGAAGAAAAGGTTACCTTTGGCAAGGAGTCCATCCAATAATTCAATAACAGTTATTTTATTTTATTTTTTATTTAGCAATTTCAATTTTTTAAAATGAAATGTTGTTGAAATTAAAAATAATCATTGACAATAACTATATACACTTGCTCCCTAGTCTTTAAAAGCTTATGTAAATAAATAAATAAATATTACATCACCTTGCCTTGAAGAATAAAAAGCATTAAATAAAATAATATTTGCCACCAGAGTATATATATATCACCTCAAAAAAAAACTATAATTTTACTGTTTAAAATAATATATATGGATCATTTAACTCCTTTATTTAGCTTTTTTTTTATTATTGGAAATGCTCTTGGTGGTATTAGTTTTTGTTTCTTGGAAGATGAAAATTAAACCATGAACGTGCGTGTGGTATTTGTGGTAATCTGTGAGTTTTTTTATAAAAATATTTTTTAATTAATATAATATATTTTTTATTTTTTATATTAACAAATAATAACCATCCAGAAATAGCTAAGAAGTTTAAAGAATAAACTATAACACGAAAGCTCTCTTGTGTGGTCAAATATCCTCTGCAAGACTTTTCTTCGGCTCCCTTTTGTTATCCTAATCAACTCTTTACTGTCAAGGTTATTGGAAAACAAATATCCTTATTAATAATCTAAGATGGCGGGTACCATTCGCTATCATTCTGTTTTGTGCTTTCTAGCTGACCCCATCGTCTCAAATAATTGCTATTTACCCGGGCTTTGTAGTGCTCGGAATTATAATTTTTTCAAGTTAAAAAAATATTAATAGTGTGAAATTTTTTTATTATAATATAAATATAAATAAAATAATAAATTCATGCAGAAATATTATAGAGTCAAGTTTTATATAAAATTTATGAATTTTAAATCAATATAAATTTATCTGAATTACCATCAATATTAAAAAGCAAGAAGATTCAGATACCTGAATTATTAAATTCATTGTATCAGGATTAATTTATTTTATATCCCAATTTAAATTAAACATAACAAATAAAATAAAAATCGTCAAAATATTTGCAATAATCAAATAAGAAAAATCAGTAATTCATTTTCTATCTATAAAATGAAGAAAAAAAAACATTAAAAATCTATGTCTACGTTGTTATAATTATCATGACGATAACATTTAAAATTATTATTAATATCACCACCCAAACAATTAAAATCATTAAATTTCACAAAATAATAAAAAAAGAAAAATGTTTTTATAAAAAATAATAAAAATAAATAATCACTAGAATTATTATTATATTGCGCAAATAATGAAACTATAAAATCATCTTATCTAAATAACAAATAAAAATAACACAAAACAACAAGAGAGAGAGGGAGGGAGGGAGGGAGGGAGAAATATTAACTTTAAAATGATTATCAATATAAATTAAAATTTTAGGGTTGAGCAGGAAAAAAATGATAAAAAATAAAAATAAAAACTATAAGTATAGATGAAGAAATATAGGTAAAAAAAGATATTGTTCAAAAAAGACCCAAAAAAACAAAGAAATTAATACCAAGTATAATATTAAAAAAAATAAGAGCCGAAATGAATAATAAAATATATAATTAAATCCAATTGCAGGGAAAAATTGAAACAACATAAAACTTTGGGACGAAAACAAATAAAGGGATTTTTAAAAAACAATTGCAGTGTAATTTTGCTAAAAAAAATTAAAAAAAAATAAGAACTAAAATGAAAAGTATGATATAAAACCAATTTCAATTGGAGAACAAAATTAAAACAAATTAAAATCTGCAAACCGAAAAAATTGGAACAAAAAAAACCAAAAATCAAAAGAATAGGGACTTAAATGAAACCAACATATATAATCAATTTCAGTTAAATGACACAATTAAAAACAATCACAATTTTCATTAAAGGAATCAATGACAAAATTGAAATAAAAAGAACAATGACTAAAATAAAACAACCACAAACATGACGGGCTCGCATATATGTTGCCGACAATAGGAGAGAGAAAAGGTGGGAAAATAAAAATTGTTTGTTGGCGCTTCCCCGCTGCCTTTAGTCCACCGCACACCGCACCAAGAGGGAGAAGACATGGAGGTGCACCTGCTAACACAATGAGTGAACATTTTACATGACTTATAGTCATTGCATGTGCCACCTGATAGGCACGTGCACGTGAAAACTCTAGGGAGTGTCTGCATGACGTGCTTGCTGTAATTCCAAAAAAAAAAATCAAATTACACATACATCCTTGGACTTAGTGATAACCATAAAAAAATCAATGGAAGTACCAAAATGCCCCCAGCTTTTGGCCTTTGCTTTTGTTCTTTTCCAAGGGTAGTTTTGTAGTTGCATTGTGCATGAATATATTAAATACTGAAAACACTCTCATCTATGTCCTTGTTTTTTTGTGAGCTCCCACGAGTAAATTGTTAGTTTTACTATACAGCTTAAAACGGAAAGTACCAGGAAAAAACCCAAATAATATTAAAATACTATACATGTCCCCTGAAAATGTCCAAATTACCCTCATTTTCGAAGATTAAATTTTTTGGCTGGAGAGATAAAATGATAATTTTACTGTTAGAATTCACAATAATTTGCATCTAGGTACATAGTGAAACATCCAAGCATTTTATTTGTGGAAATATGTGTTCTTACTCTATTTAGCATTGTGTTTCAAAAACGCTTTTGAATTGAGTTTAAAAGGTATTTTTGAAAAAAAAATTGAATTTTGTTTTCACTTTAAATTAAAAAAAAATTAATGCTTTTAGATCATTTTCATGTATTGATGTCAAAAATAATTTTTTTAAATATTATTTTAATACATTTCTAAATAAAAAAAATCATTTTAAAAAACAACCTCAATCATTCTCCTAAACAATATTTTGTTATGTAGTAGAATCCACACACAAGTGAACAATACATTTATTGTAGTCAGATTCGCGATGTCGAAGACATATTTTGTATAGCGATAAAATGCTAATTTTGAAAACTTTTATTTTAAAATTAAGTTTTTTTCTATTCATTTTAAAATAATAAACGTAATAATATATTTTTAAGTAAAAAAATAAATTTATCATTAAAAAAACTAAATGACTGAATTTTATTCTCATCAACCAAATATTATTAAACTAACTATTTTACTGACGTGAAAGCTATAGGAGTTGAGTAATTTAATAGGATTATTTTGAATTATCTTGACTTGATTCTTTGATTAATTCAGGTTTGAATTAAATTATATGAAAATTATTTTAACATGATCTAATTTAATTAGTAAATCAAAAAATAATTTGAATAGCTATAAAAATCATGATTTGACTTTAGAAAGTTTTTAAAATAATTTTTTAATATTAAAACAATGACATGTTAGATCAATTCAAGCTTCGCAGCGTAACTCGTCAAATTTAAAATCAGAATCATGGACTTCACTAAATTTGATAACTTTAGTTTTTTTAAAAACTATTTTTACTTAATAATATGATAAAAAAAATGTTGAAATAAAATCTCATGACTAATTCAAAATAAAAAATATTGAAGAATAAAATTTAAAGAAAGAAACTAAAAGGCATTTAATGAAAAGAAAAATGCATGGAAAAAAAAGCAACAAAAAAAGGTCATTTATGTAACACTTGTGATTTCACGTGCGTTTTTCTTAGTTTAGTAATAGTAGAGATTCAAATACTATGGGTTTTTAATTTTGTGTTTTAAAAATATTTTTGAAAAAAATAAAAAAAATATTTTTATTTTTTATTTTAAATTAAAATATTTTGATATTTTTAGATTATTTTGATGTATTGATATTAAAAATAATTTTTAAAAATAATAAAAATATTATTTTAATACATTCTTTAAAAAACACCTTAAAACAACCGCAAGAAACCACATATGGTGATGTCACATATATCATTTTCTTTTAATATAACCTCCTCCAAACCTAACCTATTAACTTTTTAATCAATCCTTTTCAATTGATCCTTTATAATAGATCTAATTGGTGAAGTCGTCTTAATTATATCTCTTGTCTTTTCTTTTCGTCATTTATTTTAAATTTCATAATTCTTCTTTCAATCAAAACTCATTACCGGTTCCATCAATACTTTGAATTTTAAAATAAATTCCAAAATTTTTATTTTAACTTTAAAAATACATTTAAATAATATTAGCAATGACTAATTATGGACTAAATGGGCTGACGTGTATAGTTTACTATACTAATTATGAGGTCATCCCCTCCATTATATATCAACTTTATCATCATCATCAACAACAATTATTTGTTCTTTTCCATCCAAGTTTCGTTACTCGCCGAGATTTTACTGTTTTTAGTCCTATGTTTTCATGAGATTTTATAGAACCATACATTAACTTTTTTGAATATTTTTCTACTAAATATCTTCACCCTTGATTTATTTATCTATCTATCTATATATATATATAAAGTCCCCATATTTATCACTAATTTATCAAAAGTCTCATGTTCGTTAGGTCATATTTTCTAAATCTATATGTCTTTTAGCACCAATTTGAAATAAACTACATTTAATTTCATTGAATTGTATCCGAGAACATTAGCTTCCTCTTTTTCTCTTCCTGTCTCTTTCATTTGGTTTTTATCTACACCCCCCCCCCCCACACCATTTTCATACCTTTACTCTTAAGTTAGCACATGAACATTTTTTAAATTATCAAAATTTGAAGTCGCGTTTTAAATTTCAATACTCAATTTACTCACTTAATATAATATTTTTCATTGTTAATTTTGTGGATTTTATTACAACCTCCTTCACTATTCATACAGACTAGGTGGGGAAACCCTAGTTTATTTAGATAGTGATGAATAAGTACTTCAACTATTAATAACTACTATGACTTTCATCAACGAATTTTAAATTTTCTTACAAAAAATAACTCGAATGCTTCTAATTAATCTACTAACTAGATGACTTCTTGTGTCATGCTTTGAGTTATGATGCACCTAAGGTTGACCAGGCTTCTTTTCTTTTTCTTTTTTTTTTAACTTGTCATCGTCTCTCCTCAACTTGATGGTTACTGGGCCAGACCAGGATATAATTCAGAATTAAATTAGAGTTATTGGAGGATCATAAATATTATTTTTTTATAAAATACTTTTGAAACTGTCTCCCAAAATCCTCCTCACCTGAATAGAAAATTACGAAGATGGTATTGGCCAATAAAAAGTGGAGAGGAATAACGCAGTGGTGACTCTACTTTTTTGCCCCCCCTTATATCTTTTATTGGAGCTATAATTAACAGCATTGAAACTTTTTGGATGCTTCATGCTGATAGTGAGAGGATGTTTGGGAGAGCTGTTGCTGTAACTTTTTAAAGTGTGTTTCGTGTTGAAATATATTAAAATGATGTTTTTTTATTTTTTTAAAAATCATTTTTGATATCAGCACATCAAAATGATCTAAAAACACTAACCGTCTGTTTTTAAAATTCAAAAAAAAAAAAGACTAAAAGCACCCAAAAGCGCTTTTGGGTGGCTTCCCAAACACCCCCTGACTCTGTATACATGGAAGGGGAGATATATTTCACGTGCGTTTTTCTTATTTTAGTAATAGCAGATATTCAAATACTATGTATTTTTGACACTGTGTTTTAAAAATATTTTTGAAAAAAATAAAAAATATATTTTTATTTTTTATTTTGAATTAAAATATTTTAGCATTTTTAGATCACTTTGATATGTTGGTGTCAAAAATAATTTTTAAAATATAAAAATATTAGTTTAATGTATTTTTTTTAATAAAAAAACACTTTAAAAAAAATAATTACAATTATACTATATGGTGATGTCAGATTTGCCCTTTTCTTTTAATATAAACCTCCTCCAGACCTAACCTATAAACTTTTTCATCAATCCTTTTCAATTGATGCTTTATAATAGATCTAATTGGTGATGCCGTCTTCATTATATCCTTTTCTTTTCTTTTCATCATTTATTTAAATTTCATAATTCTTCTTTCAATCAAAACTCGTTACCGGTTCCATCAGTACTTTGAATTATAAAATAAATTCCAACATTCTTATTTTAACTTTAACAATACATTTAAATGTATTTACAGAGATCATCCCCTCCATTATATATCAACTTTATCCTCATCATCAATTCTTTCCATCCAAGTTTCGTTGCTCATCGAGATTTTATTGTTTTTATTCCTATCTTTACATGAAATTTTATAGAGTCATACATTAACTTCCTTGATATCTATCTATCTATCTATCTATCTATATATATAGATATGTATGTATATATGTATATGTCTTCTTAACACCAAGTTGAAATAAACTACATTTAATTTCATTGAATTATATATCCGAAAACATTAGCTTCCTCTTTTTCTCTCCTTATGTCTTTCATTTGGTTTCTATCTACCCCCGCCATTTTCATACCTTTACTTTTAAGTAAGCACTCGAACATTTTATTTTAAATGATCAAAATTTGAAGTCACCTTTTAAATTTCAATACTCAATTTACTCACTTAACATAATATTTTTCGTTGTTAATTTTGAGGATTTTATTACAACCTCCTTAACTATTCATACAAACAATGAAGTAGGTGGGGGAAACCCTAGATTACTTCTTGTAACACGCTTTGAGTTATATCTTCTTCTTTTTTTATCTTATCATAGCATCGTCTCTCCTCAGCTTGATTGTTACTAGGCCAGACTAGGATATAATTCAGGATCAATTTAGAGTTATTGGAGCATCATAAATATTATTTTTAAAAAAAATTCTTTTGAAACTGTCTCCCAAAATCCTCCTTACCTGAATAGAAAATTGCGAAGAATTGGTATTGGCCAATAAAAAGTGGAGAGGAATAACGCAGTAGTGACTCTACTTTTTTGCCCTCTCTCATCTCTTTTATTGGAACAATAATTATGAGCATTGAAACTTTTTGGAAGCTTCGTGGTGATATTCCCTCTGTATGCATGGAAGGGGAGATAGATTGTGAGCACTGATATGATGCTGACACTCTGTATCGATTCCAGTTTTTTTTTATTATTATTATTATTAATGTAGATGTACATGTCAACTTATATATATTTTGAATAATTTCACAAACCCTAAAATTAAAACTCTAATATTTATTAAATTAATAATCATAAAACTCGAACAGATAACACCTGCGTATCAAATAAAAATCATCTGCTGTTAATGGCTGCATAAATCACAATCGAAAGGAAGACAGGCAATAGCAAAAGGCATGAAAACGCCTCCACATGCACCGTGACCTTCCCACCAGAATGGAGGAAGGATGCAATCCCGTGCTCGTTTGAGTGGATTTTTACCCTTTCCCGACTTTAGAGTAGGAAAAATAGCAAGGGTCAGTCATGATTACAAAAGCTTTGTGCTTTGTGCCACACCAACTTGAAAAAAACAAGACGATAGATCATGCAACTGGGCCATGGCTATACTTCTTTGTTCTTTAAATTGACAGTTCTTTAAATTTCCATATCCTCTGCAACCTAAAGAAAGATAGTTTTTTTAGCAATCAATTCCTCTCTGTGAGTGACAGAGATGTTACGCATCTCCTTTTTAAGAAGGATCGAGTGTGAAACTACATTGAAGTTATCATCTTTGTGTGGCGCTGCGTTGTTGCGTGAATTTGCTTTCAACCTTTATTGCTTTCAACTTTTATTCCATGTCTTCTCTTCTTAATTTTCCAGTTCAGTATATTTTTAATATTTTATATGTTATTGAATTATTGTATTTTATATTTACAATATGTCTAGTGGAAAATGCACTTCTGCTCAATAGAGAAATGCTGATGCTAGTTGTTTAAGAGATATTCTACAGTAAAAGGATCAAATTAGAGAACATAATTTAATTTAATTATTAGAGAAGACAACGCGAAAACTAGCCAACGAGGAAACAAAAGATAGAAAATGGTTAGTTTATTCAAAATATTCGAATAAAATTTATTTATTTAGCATTTAGTTTAGTTCAAGTCAATTAGTAAACAAAAGAACGAGTGATTGAAAACATCCTAGTGATGAACTTGTTAGTCATGAGACAAGTAGTGAACATATTACTAGTATGCTTGGTTGGATTGATGAAGAATTTAGGTTGTCTAAAAATAAGATTATGGATAAACATTTATAAGATCAATAGCCATTCAAAAAATTATCAGAATGATTTTTTAAAAAAATATTATTTTTGATATCGACACATTAAAATGATATAAAAATATTATAAAATTTAATTTAAAATAAAAAAAATATTTTTAAAATACATTGATAAACAACACTAAGTGAATAAAGATAAAGAACATTGGAAAAAAAAGCTTTATCAGGAATCATATGGAATGTTCTATTTATATATATCATGTTAAAATTTCAGAGGAATTAGCAAATGTAATGATCTTGCGGATTGATGATGACATTCTCGTAATATTACATATATTTATAATTTTATTCAGAAAAAATTATTTTATTGTATTTTTTAAATTAAATTGCATAATTCTAAATAATTTATTTTGAATTTAAATAATATTTTTCTAAATTAATATTTTTAATTATATAGATATACATAACAGTACAACACCTCGTGCCAAAATACTATGAACTCAAAACATTCCTATAATTGCAGACGGTCTCTCTAATTCTATAGTAAAATGGCCAAAAAAAAAAGAGGGTCTTAAATCACCAGCAACCGTGTCTCTTCAAGACAGTTGAGGGCCCGGGAAGATGGCGATGGCGCAGAGATATGCTATCAGCTTGGTGCAGCACATGCTAATGTTCCGTGCTGCCTCTCGGCTGATGGTTACATTCCAAATCAGGTTATCATTTTCGTTTTGTTTTTTAATTTTAAAGTGATTTGATGTGATTGTATATATATTAATTCAAAATTTTTAATTTATATCCAAAATAAAATTAGTTACTTTTATACAATTTATTTTAAAAAAATATAATAAAATAATTTTCTTCGATAAAATTATAAATATATATAATATTATGAAAATATTATTATAAATCTCGTAAAATTATTATATTTTCTGTTTATCCTGAAATTTTAATATAATATATATATATAATATGTTAAGCATCAAATCAATAAAGATAAAGAACATTGATTTTTTTTTTTTTTACCGGTAATGAGACGAAGTTATTGCCAAGAAACATTGACGTCTGGTGGAGCTCACAAGCCGTGGATTTTGACTTTGACCACGTACATGAATGTCTTGCCATGAGATCAGGTGATGAATATGGAGTTCTGGACACATCACTTGTGAGCCCACGTGATTTTCGCAGAAATTTCGACGCCCTACTCCATGATCTTAGCTCTTTGTCAAGATATTAATTATTTAAAAAGCAGAGAAGTGAACTATTTCAACCTTGATTTTCATTTTGCTTTTACGTTATAAAATATTTTTGAAAATAATTCATTTTTTTATTTTTTTCTTGATTCAAATTATTTTCTTATGTTTTTTTAATTATACTGATATGCTCATGTCAAGAATAAATTTTAAAAAATAAAAAAATATTAATTAATATGTTTTTTTAAAGGTGATATTGTTCAGGCAAACATCTACCTGACAGCTGTCAATATAGGGCATTCCTGGCCACACCCCATTATCTCCTCTCCTCAACCCCTCATGTGTGAATGTAACCAAGCCTCCTATTTTGCTTGGCTAATCCGTACCCTTCTTCTTCTTCTTAATCTCTTGCCTCTTGTATTTTTGGTTGGCTTCTTGTAGTTGCTGCTCCTCTATCTTTTCTCGAGCCTGAGATTTCTCTCTTAAAAAGATTAAAATACAGTAAAATAGCGGGCTCAGGTATTAAGGCTTCTTCTAAGCCCAGGCCCATGTTCACGAACTTTTATTTTTTATTTGGTTTTTTCTACCTTCATTTATTTTTCTTACTAATTCCTTCTCAATTTCATCTTTGATATTTTTTAACTATAAATTCAAACAATCACCTTTGTATTTAGTTGGCACTAAGTTTTGCGAGCATCTATTTTTGTATAATTTAATAAAAAGTGATTTTAGAGAAAACACATTTATTAAATTATGTTGAGAACATCACAAGACTAACATATTATATAAATAGACTCAAAAAATAATAAAACACATCGGAGCTCATGGCTTGATTGGCTGGTTTGACAAGTTAGGTCACTAAACTCAACTTGATTTAATATATCATCGTATTATTATTTTTTAAAACCATTCACGTTATTTGTGTATTTTTTTTTTTAGTTCAATTTTTCTTGGTAGGGCATGAAGTTTAGTTTAACCTAATATATCTCGGCCTTGGTAATTTTCTTGAATGGTAGTTTTTTTTAGTCAGACAAAAAAACAATTTAGCATTTTTGGCATTGATAAAAGTTTGGGCTGATCCGTATTTTATACAAGGCCGTGTCCAAAGCCCGCATAGAAACCATACTTGTTCAACCACTGCTTCCATCATTTTTTTTTTATTTAAAAAAAAAATGCCTAAATTGAATCGATCCTCCTTTATTTCGTAATTACAAAAAACATAAAGTGTGAAAAATTCTGAATTTCGTGTCGTTATTTCACAGAGTAAAACGATTTATTGTTTTATTTAGTCAAATTCGCATTTGCAGGAGCTCAAATAACTTTCATCATTTGATCGATGAATGGTTGGCGATGGACCTCTTCAACACACCATGTCATCAACCGGATGCCTTTCCCTGGCAATGGCAGTGATCCAACAATGCCAACAGGAATAATGCTAGACCCTTGGATTGGAACAATGTGAACTGGAGGACCCCATCCATAATCCACCTGATTGAATCCTAATCTGCCCCATTCTGATATAAACAGTGTGGTGTAGATTAGCGGCGGCGCAAACGGGTCCTCTCCATTTTTCATGGAGTCACCCTTCATGTACTTGGAATATTCTACCGGTAGATTACCCTTTGCTTCTTGTATTAGCTTTATCACCTCAACATTTGATGCCTGTGCTAGTGTCTCACTTGAAGTAGTGATTGTCACAGGGAAGAAACAGTTACCATAGAATCCTTTAGGCAATGGAGGTTCCAGGAGCTGACGACAATTTGCAAAGAAAACAAGTTTGACCTCAGTATTTTGCTCGAAGTTTACAGCTAGAGTTCGGAATTTCCAAAATTTGGCAGCCACCGCTTCAAATGTGGAGCACATTTGACCAGTTGAATCATGAAATTCAGTCTTGACCTGTTTAATTTGATCAAGAGAAATGTCTATGTTGGCATGCTGTAGCCTGTAATTGGGCATTGCTGGTGGTAGTATTGGCAAAGTATTCATCTTTTCTTGCTGGGGTGGGAGCGGAGAAAAGTCTCTACACCACACTGGTGTAGTGCTTGGATGCTCAAGGCCTCTAGCAATCTCCCCAACAGCATTTAGAAATTGTGCAGCGCCAAGGCCATCACAGACAGTGTGGCAGAATATGAGCCCGATCACAAAACCCCCACATTCAAATTGAGTAACCTGAAAAGGAAAAATTAGATAAACAATGGATGCTTCAATTAGCACTCATGTGTTCTATATTCCAACAAAACGCCAGTCTTTAACAAACGATCTTGGTTATGAAGGACTCGTTACTTTTCTATCAACCTTAAAAATCAATATAACCCTCTATATCAAAGTTTTTTTTTTTTTTTCAAGGTCCTGTGTGGAAGTAGTCCTCTCTCATCCTCTGAGTTCCTACGCATGCACTTATTTCAAGCTTTCAACCCGAAACCCCTTTATTGAAAGTTTCAAATCCAACCTTGTATCACTATCAGGTGTCCATGAATCTTAGAAACCATACCTGCATCTGCACAAGAGGTTCTATCCCTTCAGTTCCAGGAACATAATCCGGGAGCAGATCATCGTTGGGGATGGACATGACATTATCGAAGTAGCTAACAGTGTCGAGAGTACAATCAGCTGATGCCTCAACGAACAAGACACCTTGTGCAGAACATTCAATCTGAAGCTGACCCTGGCTGGACTCTTTAAGCCATCCGGCAAGAGGGTAGTACGGGACCAATGCCTTGGACAGGGCTTCCCTGATCACCTGAGCTGCTTCAGGACCGTGCCTAAACACGTGTAGTGTCCGGGCATTGCATCTCAGCACAGGCAATCTGTCAATGACTGAGAGATCAAGAATGCCGGATGGTGTCTGCTCAAGTGGCCTGATCAGGCCTCGGCTCGATCTGATCACGGAGAAAGCCATGGCCATATGATTGATGATAAGGAAGAGCTAGCAAGTACTGGTGTACAATTTCATAACATAACCGATACCTTTTATACAAGGAGTACTGTATAGATAAATATATAATCTGCTTGGCTTTGAAGTCTAGCTTCGCTTTGATACCAAGAGAAGACAGGTAGCGTGCTTGGAACTTGGAAGATATCTCATTGAATGCAAAGGGAATAAAGAAAGGAGCCCATCCTTTATACTTGGTCACTCGGGGTAGAAATCAGTGTTGTTAAGTTCGGCCTAAACGTACGAAACCTTTCGTAAAACTTAAAAAATGAGATAAAATAAATAATGTAATTTTAACCTTGATTAAAATTTTGGTTTGTTTCAAAAATTCTATTTAAATTTCAACTAAAATGTTATGGTATTTTTCTGTCTATTTTGTTTTGGCCAAATAATATTATTTTAAATAATAATTAATTATATCTTAATACAATCGTTAAATTAAAATGAAATTTTATGAGGATTCTCTATGATATATATATATATATTGAAATTTCAGAGCAATCAAAAAATGTGATGATGATATTCTCGTAATATTATACATGCTCATAATTTTATTTAAAAAATTATTTTACATGTTTTTATATTAAATTGCACAATTCTAAATAATTTTATTTTTTAGATTTGAATTAATTTTTTTAAATTAATATATTTAATTATATATATATAAACAATACATCCTTGAAACAACATATCAAAACACTTTAAAACTGAAATATTTCTTTCTAATTGAAAAAACAAATACTAACTGAAATGGAATTAACACCGTAGGAATATAAAGGAGAGGATGAGGTATGTCTCAAGGAATCTATTATTGACTCGATCATTGTATTGAAGAATGTTCAGAATTTTTCTGTTTAGTTAATATCAACTTGCATCTCTGAAGTGGAGGAAGAAAAAAGCATCAGCAGCATTTGTTCCTGCTGAAAGCAGCCCAGATGCACAAAATCAAAACCAGTGTGCCCTCGCGTCTGCTAAATGAAAAATGTTAAACACAAGGAAGAGGCAAAAAAATCGCATATCCTCTGATGGATTTACAGCTCCATACTGAGAGATGCTGGGCAATCAGAATTATTTATGTGTATTGCAGTATAAATGACTTCTATCCTATCCTGATGATATCATTGCGATGATTAACGAATGATTTTGCTCTCAAATGTCCCAAAAAGAAAGAAAGAAATATGTTCCCTTTTCACTGATAATGTAAGTACAGTATCTTTTTAAAGTTAAGGGCAGGGCAGAGACTCCATGGATGAGTCTGGTTGCCTTTTAAGGAAAGGAAGGGACGGTGTCAGCAGTCTATTTGTACATTTCCTGAATGTCACTGTAAGATTTCCTTGTCAAACGAACACATTAAAATAAAATACAGCAAGATCTCCATCACGTCTCTAAATTTTAAATTTGATAAAGAAAATTGTCTGTCAAGTGTCGCTGGCTAGGACCTATTCAGACTCCATCGAGTAATGAATAAAGTATACTACATAAGTAGGCCAGTCATCCACTAAACACACAATTATTGAATATATATATATATATATATTCCCTGTTTGGTTATGCCCAGTTTAACAAGTAATGTGTCGATGGATTACAGTGTTGATCAGGAGAAGCACTTATTTAGCACCAAGTGGCCAAGTGGTCTAATTATAATAAAACGAAGATTAAAGTGTTCAAGGGAAATCCAATCTCAACTCTCATGAAGGTCGGCGAGCCAAAATAAAAAGAGAGACTGCGTGTAGTAATGAATCTAGAAAGTGTTTGGTATTGTGATTTGAACTCAGGTTGAAAAGCTGTTTAGTAATGCATTCAACCATTAAAATTGTTGCATGAGAGCCACAAAAAAATGGATGAAACAATGGATCGAGGAGAAGCATCTAATAGCCGCTTCTTGTGGTTTATAACCGGGATTTTAATAAAGAAAAGGCAGAAACAATCTAAGCTGGACTGTCCTTCCTTCCTCTCCACTTTGAAAGTGATTTCAAAGTGCTTTATTATACAAACTTCCTCTATACTTATAAATGTAGTTGAAAGTTATTTTTTTTTATTTTAATATTTTAATATTAAAGTTATTGAGAAAATATAAAAACAGACATTTATTTTAAACATCAATCCAGCGTTAATATAATATTAATAGCCTCTTTGTTTCTAAATGTTTCTGAAAAAAAGTTTTTTTTTATGGTTTTGATTTGATAAAAATTGAAAATAAATTTTAAAAATATTATTTTAATGTATTTATAATTAAAATACATTTTGAAAAACAACTTTTAACATAATATTAAACAAGTTCTAAAATTAATATTTAGAAAGAGTAATCACTTCTTTTGTGTTTTAAAAACATGTTTCACTTTTAAATTTTGTTTTTAAAAAATAATTTTAAAAATCATCATGCATCACAATACTAAACATATTATTAAGTGTTTGATTTTTTTTTTGAAAGCTAATTTTAAAATTTAAATTTGAGAAGATAATTAATGGGGTGTTTGACACTTCATTTTAAAAAATATATACCATAAGCAAAGCTAAAAAAAATATTGTTTTAATAAATTAATGTTACTATTTTCTCAATTTTGTATATTTTAATTAAACCATACATACAAATAAAAAAACTAAGAACAAAAATGTCTTCTGGACAATGTTAAAATGTTATTTGTTTAGAATTGTAGTTGATATTATTTTTGATATGTATGATTATTAAATCTATAATATTTAAATAATATATATATATATATATATATATATATATATATATATATATATATATATATATATATATATATATATATATATATATATATATATGTTGGGCGGCACCATGTTTTTTTTAATACTAAAAAAATTAACTATGTGAGATTTTTTTTATTATAATATAAGTTTAAATAAAATATTAAACAGAGTTTTAACCAAACAACTAAAAATATATTTTATAAAATTATTTTTTAAAATCTCAATCATAAAAACAAATACAATATTAAACATATTTTTAGCATGCTTTGAATAATTAGCTTGATATTTTTGGGCTTTTCGAAGTTTGGAAAATACTTTTGCGTGTTTAGGTAGCCAATTTATAGAAAAGAGTGGAAGAAATATTGAAGGGAGACGCGCGAGAGGACACAGTCCCACCCAAACTGTCTTCCGTGGCTGCAAAAATCACACGAAGAAAGAAGAGTGAGAAAAGGACAATAATTATGGCTATATAAACAGTCATCCCCAGCCACACTTTCCACAACCTGTGAGCAATGTCCTTTTTTTCGCACTTACAGCTAGTTGATGGCGATACTTACCGCTACATTTTGTAATATTCACATATGAAATCTGATTTCAAAAGGGTATAAGCCAAACCTGACCGGATCAAGTTTCGAGTGTTCATCGTATATTTTGTAATAGAAATAATAAATGTGAAATCCATTGATTTAGCTTTAATGAACACCGTCTCAATATTCCCTCCAAATACATGAACATCTTCAGTGTTTCAGCTTATTTTTCAGGAATCTATTTCAATTCAAACCAGCAGATAACCCACATCTATATTTATATAAGAAATTAGAAAAACCGTTTTTATAGTTTAGTTTTGGCGGATAAAATCCCAATCTTGAGACATCCCCCGTCGGTACTCACGTGCAGCGGGAGGAATCGGTAAGCAAAGTGACGATCAGAAAGAAAGACTGTCATATGTAGAAAGGTAGACAACCCCTTCTTTCTCGCTAGTCAATGACACCCTTCTTTTTACTGGTAAAAACAATCGCCATGTCAATTTCATAATACGTGTAAAACGAGGGAGACGTGATCCAAGTGCTCATCAGCAGACGCAGATCATCATCTAGGGGGAGGGGGCCAGATCACCCTTTAGAAGATCCCTTTTTTTTTTTGTCACTCATCAGATTGGAGATGGAGTAGCATGCACCGGCTTATCCACCAGTCAAAGCAAAACCTGACGCAGAATCCACGCATAGCCAGCCGGAGCATCCATAAGAAACATGGCCTTTTCTTTTTGTCCACCTACCTGGAAGTGGGGTCATTGCCACTATATAATAGACTGATCTCCAGTCGTTATAGATCCGATTACCATTACCATAGGATAACCTCTCTCTCATTAGAAGATAATCAAACCCATTACAAGTCTCAAACTCATCGCCCACCACTTACTCCCTCTCTCCGTGTCCAAAACTAAGTAACGAACCCCTTTTTTTTTTCTCATCTTCTTTTCTTGAGATGGAAAATGAGCCTTTTCTCGGAAACCGAACAAGTTACAAACCCCAGCCCGTTATCACTCTCACCCAGTCTCTTTCAACCCCAATACGATTCCCTGAAATCGAAGATGTCTCACAAACACCATCCACTCCTCCTTCACTCGGACCTTCGAAAACCCTTTTAAAGAAACCCGGTGCTCTTCACAGGTGCAAAACAGCTCCTGCTATGGTTGTCATGCGAGAGTTTCAACCTTCAAAGCCCCAAATTCCTAAACCACTATTTGATTCTACTTCTACAATCAGGCAAGGCGCTTTTTTGCTATCCACGTATCTGCTTCTTGGAGTTATTATCTACTCTTTCAACACTGATCACTTCTCGGGTATTGAGACTCACCCGGTTGTTGATGCTTTGTATTTCTGTATAGTCACTATGTGTACCATTGGTTATGGTGATATAGCTCCTTTAACACCAGTGTCAAAGGTCTTTGCTTGTGTGTTTGTGCTAGTTGGGTTTGGATTTATAGACATCTTGCTCAGTGGGCTAGTTAATTACGTTCTTGATATGCAAGAATCCATGATCTTGACTGGTATTGAAATGGATAAAAATCGAAATCACGAAGGTTTTTCGGCTACTGATTATATCTTTGATGTTAAAAAGGGAAGGGTGAGGATAAGATTGAAGGTTGGATTGGCACTTGGTGTGGTGGTTCTGTGTATTGCAATTGGGACCTTGGTTTTGTACTTTTTGGAGGATCTTAATTGGATTGATTCAGTTTATTTGGCGGTTATGTCAGTTACGACTGTTGGGTATGGTGATAGGGCGTTTAAGACCTTGCCAGGGAGGTTGTTTGCAGCTATTTGGCTTTTGGTTTCGACATTAGCGGTAGCAAGGGCATTTCTTTATTTAGCAGAGGCTAGGATTGGTAAGAGGCACAGGAGGGTTATCAACTGGGTGTTGCATAGAGATATCACTGTGGAGGATTTGCTTGCTGCGGATATGAACAATAACGGTTTCATTAGGTGAGGCTCTATATTGATCTCTTGCTTGTTTTTATCTGTCTAATTGCTTTTATTTCTGGATATGTATAGCTCTTCTTGTTGGGAAATTTTTTTGAATTAATAATATGATAATTTAGGTTAAAAAAAAACTCCTCAAAACGTTAACTAGGCCATGTATTGAATTCGGGTCTATTCCAGTTGGGGGAAATTGTTGAAATATGTATTGTGGAGCATATAGAAATAGCTGGTTCGTACCATGTGTATGAGCACGTAGATGGAGATGGCTTCTTACATAAGAGACTAAGCAATCCGCTTCTAGTTAATTATAAATGATTATATCTTACCCACCAGAAGTTTAGTGGCCTATACATTGAATTGAGGGCAATGTGTGATAAGATGGAATCTTTGATGAAATGCTGCTCCAGGAGATGGATATCAAAAGTTAATCAAACCCTTCTACATCTGTGCTAATTATCCTCGATAATTTTTCTCAGATTGTTGGGTAGGATGAGCATTGCATTATGCGAATTTTAGATAAGCAAATTCTAGTGAAACTGCTGATGTATTATGTTCCCAAACATTGAAACATGGATCAAAAGTCATTAAAATCATAAATTCCTCTTGTTTATGAGCCAAGTTAACCTGTTCTTACCTTCTATTTGTTAGTGACAGCCTCATGAATTGAGGGCAGTATGTGATGGGCTGTTGTCATATGAAATAATTTCTCTATTGGATTTGGAGACCTTTAGCATATATAGGATGGTTTAGCATATAGCATGTCACATACTAAAACCTTCCCTGCTTATTTGCATGAAAGTCTTTTGAAACTTCAGCTAAATATGATGTGCTGCAAGACAATAATCCATCAGTCTCATGGATTGCATGATCTCAGGAGACTCAATGGTCCATGTTGCCAATAGGTTTCCTACTGAAATTGAAAACAACATAGGAGAGCAGGTTGGCTGATATTTATGACTCCATTAGTATTTAAAGATTATGGACTTAAACGTTGTGAGGTCTCTCTTTGACTTGCTCTTCTCAAATGATAAGTTAGTGTTCGAAGTAGTTAATCTTTAATTTCCTGGATAGATATTTTTTATCCAAATACTTTTGAGTTAAAAAAGCAAAGGCTCTTCATAGCTGCTCCAAGTCATCATGTTATGTGGAGCATATGTAGATTGAGATGCTGATATCAATCAACTCCTAAACTTTCTAATATCATCATTCTTTGTTGCTCATGGCCTATATCATTGCAGGCGATGTAATTGATCTTTTTGGGCTTTAAAATGGATTCTCTTTTGTTGCTCATGACTTGTATCCTATGCTGATAGAGCCTCAATTGATTCGTTTTGTTTCTTTGTTTTTCACATTAGATATGCATTCTTTCAATCTATATAATAGAGCCATGATTCATTTATTTTTCAACCTTTTTTTACAGTAAATCAGAGTACGTAATCTACAAGCTCAAAGAGATGGAAAAGATTGATGAAAAAGATATATTGCAGATCTGCGATCAATTCAGCAAGCTTGACCCAAACAACTTGGGGAAGATAACTTTGCCTGATCTCTTGGAGAATCAGTTGTGACAATTAATCACATAGATCAGTCCTTATTTTTTTCCCCCACAGAAGACATTGGAAATGCCCTTTTATTCTGGGAACTGCAGGGAGGCAGAAATCTTGGCATCAAAGTGCCCTTTTATTCTGGGAATTGCAGGAAGGCAGAAATCTTGGCATCAAAGCTCACTGGTACGCATTCACATTTTATCTTCATTAGTTCTTGCAAAAGATGCTTTGGGTTGCTTTGGCAACTTCAATCTATAGGCAACCCATATGTTTTTCCCATGATTTCGAAAGTTTCATCACATCTCAAGGCCAGTCTTTGATGTTTTGACTTCCTCACAATTTTCTTCTAGATTTGTGGAGTTAATTTCACCAGTCTTTGTTTATTGTTAGTGTACTTTAGCATTTTTTTTTCCTTGCTTAATCAAGTTATCTTTGGCTTGTTCAAAAATTTCTTGTCTTTCCATGACAAACCTATACGTAACTAGACTTTTCCCACTAGATTTTTGCACAACAATCCTTACAGAAGTTTAGGGATGAGTCCCCAAAGCCAACTCAAATGGACTGGTTTTGTTGTTGAGGATTTTTGGAGATTGTAGCAAAACTGCTTATTGTCCAACAATTCCAACCAGTTTCAATACATTGCTTTCTTGTAATGCCTCAAATACTCAAGTAAAACGTTTATTCTTTCCATTTTCCTAGGTTTACGAATGATTGTTTGTAGAAAACTGTAACCTTATCCCTTTCATGTTAAACAATATTGTCCAAAACCTGTTTGTGTATCACACACCACATTATTAATAATATCATAAGGAACGCTAAAATACTTTACCATAACCTTTCAATAGAAACCCCAACAACAACCTTACACGCTATCAGGAAAACCACAAACACTGCATACTTGGTAAGTCTGTCTACGACAACCATGATGGTGGTCATGTCATCAACTTAAGGAAACCCCACTATGAAGTCTGTAAAAAATAACACCTCGTGTTTTTTTTAGAATGGGCAATGGTTGTAGCAGTCCAACTTTTTTCTATCGTAATGCCTTGTCTTATTGCATACCGGATATGTCTTGATATAAAGCTCAACATCCTCTTCCATTTTCGGCTAATAGTAAGTTTAGGACAAAATAGCCTTCATTTTCTCCTTCTCAGATGTTCATCCCATTGTGGGTCATGCCTCTCTAATACTGAGTACTTTCATAGTTTCCTATTTAACATTAAAACTCGACCCTCTTTTATATAGAAAATATCAGTTTTTTAGTCAATATCTTTAGATTGTCCATTCTCAAACAAGGTTAGCCAACTTCTTGTGAGTAATGTCATCTTCAACGCTTTGGCAAATTCATTCCATTATGTCTGACGCCATCTGCACAAGAGCACCTCACGCTTGCTAAGAGCATTTGCAACCTGGTTATATCTCCTCAGCTTGTGTTCCAAGACAAAATCATATTTAACCAAGAACTTTTGACACCAAGCATGTCGTTGTGATAATGTTTTTTTTTTTTTTTTTTTTTTTTAGTTTTGAAGGTATTAGTCACATTGTCAATTTTCACAATGAACCTTGGACTCCAAATATACTCTTCATATACCAAGACAATGCACCACTATTGTCATTTTTCTCTCTCATGTATTGAGTATTTTTTGTTCGGCATCATTTAGTTTCTAGCTCTTGAATGTAATTGGGTGTCCACCTTGCACTAGCACTCCTCAAATGACCTTATCCAAAACATCAGTGCACTTTAAATGGCCTCTCAAAATCAGGTAGTCCAAAAACTGGAGCAAAAGTCATTGTTGTCTTTAACTTCTCAAAAACTTGTTAGCATTCAACTAACCTAGTTCTTCTTCAACAGATCTAAAAGATGAGTTGTCTTCTTGTTGTAGTCCTTAATAAACTGTCTATAATAGTTTGTAAGTCCTAAAAATAAACACAACTCTAGAATTGTCTTTAGTGCTAGCCATTTAACAATGACTTTTTTGGATTCATTCTTACTTGACCCTCTTTAAATAAATGTCCAAGGAACATAATTTAAGATTTTGCAAACTCATATTTATCTCTTTTTATTTACAAATTATATTTTCTTAATCTACTCAAAACTTTTGAAAGTTGAATTACCTGATATCATATTCCCTTACTATACATGAGGTAGATTACAAAACAAAGTTGTCCAAATAATCATACAATACATCATTCATAAAATTAAAAAAAGCTTGGGAAAAGAAAATTCAATTGAGTAACTTTTAAAGTTCAACTTATTACCATGTAAAGCTTTTAGAACCTTTTTATACTAGTTTGAACAAAAGTTAATAAATTTTGATCAAAATCCTAGCATAATCAATGTAGGGTTCTTGATATAAATTGGAAAAATTGTTAATAATTATCAAATTGAGGTAATTTGGATGGAGAAGGTTTTGTTAAATGTTAAATCATGATATGAAGAAGAAAGAATTATGGTAGGACGAGAAGGTGTAAGGCCAAGAAAATGGAAGAGATGTTTAAAACTCTTCAATGTTTTGTACTCGTGTAAAATTAATATGAATTATTGTTATGTGGATATTATTGTGCATGAAAGTGATGTTTTATTTATAGTGATGGCATTTTTGGTGTAATGTGAATTAGAATACTTAAAAGAGTTTGTAAAGTAAAATATGTACTTTATGTTTAGTTGATGTGGAAGTTAACAAATAATAAGGATGATTGAATTCCTTATATGGAAGTGATGACGTTAATGAGGTTGTATTCTGAAATTATTTATGAAAAAATATAAAGTTAAGATTAGTGTTGAAATGTTTATGCTGATAATAAAACGAAAACATGATGTTCAGAAGACCATAGAAATGAAATGAATAGTATGACATAGGTGTATGATGTTGTAAATATGTGGTACAGGAAAGGTCACAGAATTTGTTCAGCATCAAGGGATCACAGTTATAACACATACATCAGGTAGGTGCTCTACACTTGATTACTTATTAAAAATAATTGATTTATTGAACTATAATTTTTTTAAATGTGTATCATTCCTTGTTCGGGATATTTGTTCAAGTTAGCTGAGATTAGTGGCATTTGTGTTCAAATGACCAATATATTTGTTCAGACTAATTGAGGCTAATGACATTTGTGTGATAGATAACCTGAATATTTGTTTAGACTAGATAACCAAAAAGAGGTGAATGACATCAAAGTAACTGATGATTGTGATATTAATTATTGTTGTATTTACAAGGATAAGTATGTGATTTGTAAAACTCTTAAAGATGGTATTGCTAGAAATTGATAATGGATCTGTTTTCGAATTTCTTATGGATATTGTGTGATTTTCTAATGTAATGAATGATTTGAATTGCCAGGTCCTTCACATACCAGATTGGAGCAATAGACATGCTAGAATGTCTTTTTTGTTTATTCAGGGTAAATGTATTTAAGGAATTTTTTGTAATATAACTTATCATTGTGTTTTGGTAGTATTAAGACAATACTTGTATAAATAGAAGTATTAAAATGTAGCTTAATATTACATTTGTTTTTGGAAATATTAGCAAGGCTTTAGTTATCAAATGTAATTCCTTTAATTATTATATTTTATTTTAATCATTTAGTGATGCATGAAAGATTAACATAATTCAAATCATTCAATATTCACTATATTTTATTATTGACTATAATGATGTGCATAAAAAGGATATGTGGTTGATTTTGGTTGAATAAAAAGGATACAATCCAAGATGGTTTGACTATATTTATAAATTTTAAGAATGGGATTACAGGTTATAATATTGATAACTTGAATTTATTCACTGAAATCAGTCGATGATTGATTAACCAGCAAGAAAAACTTAAGAATCGTTGAAGAAGCTAGTTGATTGGATTTTTTGACCAAACTAATATGGTCAACTGTTAGAATTAGCTGGTAGTTTTGTGTGAAAAATGGTGTTCAGGAAAAATTGTGGATTAAGAACACGCTAGTGTTGGTCATATGTAAATGTTAAGTTGTGTTGAATTCTCCAGAAATCCCATGTCCAAACAAGAACCATCTCCATCCACCTGGTAAAGAAAAGAGCAGTAGGTGATCTGGGAGCTAATCGTTGCGTGAAAGAAAAACCAAGTGTCAATAGCCAAAGTGATTTTAGATTTCACTGCCTTTGGTGACCGCGCAATGCTGCGGGCATCTTTTTAAGTGCCTGTCCGTCTGTTTTTTTAAAGAATTTTAAAAAACTCTTGATTTTTTTATTTTATATTAATTTTTTTAGTATTTTGATATATTAATGTTAATTTTTTTAATATATTTTTGAACAAAAAAATATTTTAAAAACAATCACCACTATGATCACAAACAATTAACTAAAAATACTAGTAATCTCAAGTGCAAGAATTAATAGAGTTGATGAAGGAGATGGATAAGGTAATCGTAACCGTCCAAATCTCGATGAAAAATTACCTGTCATAACAAAGCAAGAATAATATAAATATAATTTTTTTTGGAGAGAATAATATAAATTATATTATTATTCTAAAATTTTATTTATCAATTTAAGTTTATAGTAATAGAAGTATGAATCCAATGGCATGCATGTGTAATTTAGAGTGAACAGATATTCTGAAAACCTAGAAATAAAAAAGAAAAACAGCATCAAATCTGTGATTGATCATGAGTGGAAAATGGCAGTGGAGAAGGGGAACAGAGCGGGGGCTATTTGCTTGAGAAAGCACTACGAATCTTAGCGTGGTTCTGTGAAGAAAAAAGCACTGAATGTATGAAGCAGCAGGAGCAGTTTCCATGCTAAACACCGTTTCGTTTGGACTGTGATTGGAAGAAAAAGTCCTGGTTGATTACATGGTCCAGCCTGCACACTCGTAAGCCCGTAAAGGCCCAAATTTAAAGCCCATAGACAGTGAAGACGAGGAGTGAGATTGCCCTTTTTATAGGTCAGCCACTCTTGTTTTTGGGAAGTTGCGTTTTCATCCTGCTCTCCATTTACTTTTCAGAGAGAAAAAAGAGAGGGATCCCCCAAAGTCCAATTCTTAACCCCAAAATTTCCAAACAATCCCAAACCACGATTTTATTTCAAATCACCTCCTTCACCATCAAAACCCAAACCCCACCCTAATTAGAACTCTTAATTCAAATCGTTAAATCTAGGATTTATTTCTAATCTTCGATGGAGTAAAAGCTAGGGTTTTTGGCTGTCTCTTGCAATCTTCGAATCTGGATCAGTTTGTTTCTCTCTCCCCCTCAGCTTTTTTTTTTAATTGTTTTGTTTTCCAAGTTATTATCTTTCGGTACTGCATTGCTTTCATATATTGAATTTAGGTACTGCGAGACCCGTTCTTATATCTGCCTACAATTTTTTGTTTCATTGTTTGCAAGAAAGATTTTTTATTGTTATTATTATTATTATCATTATTATATCAACAACTTCTTAAAATCCTTATAGTTTAAATCTACTGGATACTTCAGATTACAGAGGTTACGAGTTGTCTGAAGACAGTGGAGTTTCCTTGAATCCAAAAAAATAAAAGAGTTGTCTAGATTTGTCTCTCTCAAATTTTACAATTTGTTACTGCTACCAATGTCTTGTTTACATCTATAGTTGGATAGGCGTAGTTTACAGAGGTTATGAGTTGTTTCTTGAATAAAAAAAAAAGTTTTCTATATTTCTCTCCTCAAATTTTACAATATGTTACTGCTACCAATGTCTTGTTTACATATATAGTTGGATAGGCGCTTCCCCTTTTCTAGTGGTTGATGGATTTTTTTTTTTGACAGATTGTTTGCTCTGGTTTTATTGAATTTGAACAGCTGACACTCGCAGCAAATAACTGGGGCGGGGGGATAAGAGGCATGAGTAACCTTATTGTGATATGTCAGTCTGGTGGGAAGTTTTCCTCTGCCAGTGATGGTTCTTTGTCGTATGTTGGTGGAGATGCTCACGCTATTAGTGTAAGTCGGGAGACTAAATTTGATGAATTGAGGTTGGAGATTGCAGATATGTGGAAGTATGGAACTGATTCAATGACCATCAAGTACTTTCTTCCCAATAACAAGCGTACTCTGATTACTATTTCTAGTGACAAAGACGTCCAGCGTTTTCTTGATTTTCATGGAAATTCAGGGACTGTGGACGTTTTTGTCATTAAGAATGAAAGCTCAACAGCATTAGCTGCAGTTACGCCTAGTACAACTGAAGCCACGCCAGTGCCTCCTCGTAAAAGGTAACTTGCATATGTTCTTGGAATGCGGATGATGAAGGTTTTTGTTGTTCTCCTCTGTTGAATGGTTCACCTCGCATCTAGTTGTATTTAGAGGCAACAGGGTCCGACATGATTTTAACTGTAATGAGATCCAGCTGACCATGTGGATATAATGGTTTCCAAACTGATTTAACCGGCGTACTTGTAATTTATATCTTTTGAATGCGTGAATGGTCTTGCAGGTCCACAAGGAAGAGGGTGGCCCAACAAGAGTATCCTCTCAATGTTACACCAGTTGCTCAAGCTCCTGCCCCTGCTTTTCTGGCTTCTGCTTCTGCTTCTGAGGATCCTGTGCAATTCAACTCGTTGGCTACAGTACCTACTGAAATTCAGAGTGTTGGACAGATGAAACGTGTTAAGTTATGGGAGAATTGCATAACTGGACTTCACCAGCAGTTTAACAATGTCCGTGAAGTCCGTGATGCATTCCGCAAGTATTCCATTGCCCAGGGATTCACGATCAAGTTTAAGAAAAATGATAGCATGCGTGTAAGTGCCAAGTGTAGTGTTGATGGCTGTCCCTGGAGGATTTTTGCATCAAGGTTGTCTACCACACACCTATTCCGAATTAAAAGGCTGAATGAAATTCATACATGTGGTGCTGGTACGAGTACAGATAGTCATCCTCGAGCCTCAAAGAAAGTAGTGGAAGGTATTGTCAAGGAAAAGTTGCGTGATAGTCCTAATGTCAAACCCAAGGAAATTGCTAATCAAATTCAGCTGGAATTTGGAATTGAATTGAGATATTCACAGGTTCGACGTTGGATGGAGGCTGCCACAGAGGAGATTCAGGGTTCATACAAAGAGGCCTACAATCAATTACCATGGTTGTGCGAGAAGATTGTAGAGACAAATCCAGGAACAGCTGTCTCTCTTAACACCAGGGAGGACCAAAGTTTTCATCGGTTATTTATCGCCTTTCATGCTTCACTACATGGTTTTCAGAGTGGTTGTCGCCCCTTGCTTTTCCTTGACACAATGAGCCTGCAATCAAAATATCAGTCAGAATTGCTGACTGCAGCAGCAGTGGATGGAAATTATGGTATTTTCCCTGTCGCTTTTGCTGTTGTGGATGTTGTGAATGATGATAACTGGCATTGGTTTTTGGTACAATTGAAAAGTGCTCTCCCAACATTTCAGCCTATAACATTTGTGGCTGATAGACAGATGGGATTAAGACAGTCAATTTCTGTGATTTTTGAGAATTCGTACCATGCTTATTGCCTTCGCTATCTGTCAGAAGAGCTGAAGAGGGATCTTAAGGGTCCGTGCATTCATGAAATTATTGGAGTCATCGTTGGACATCTTTATGATGCTGCATATGCTCCCACAAGTGATGCATTTGGAAAGTGCATTGAAAGCATCAGGAGTATTTCACCTGAAGCCTATGATTGGATTTTGCAAAGTGACCCTGAAAACTGGGCAAACTCACTTTTCCATGGTGCGCGTTACAACCATATAACATCAGGCATTGCTGAGTCATTTTACGGTTGGTTAACTGAGCTCACAGCGTTACCAATAATAAGGGTTATCGAGACCATTCGCCATAAGCTGATGGAGCTAATTTACACTCGAAAGGTGGAGTCAGATCAGTGGGTAACAAGATTAACTCCATCCTTGGAGGATAAATTACAAAAACAGATTCCCAAGGCCCAGTCACTTCAAGTTATGGTTTCAGCTGGTAACACTTTTGAGGTACACGATTTCCTGGGTGCAGTTAATGTCGTTGACATAGATGCTTGGGACTGTAGTTGCAGGGAATGGCAACTTACTGGTTTCCCATGTTTGCATGCTGTGGCAGTACTTCAGCACATTCGTAGGGATGTATATGACTACTGCTCCAAGTATTATACTACTGAAGCTTTTCGTTTAACATACTCTGAATCAATAAAGCCTGTTCCAACGGTAGATAAGCCCGTACTTGGAGAATCATCAGAGGTTCTGGTAAACCCTTCCCCTCTTCGTCGTGTCTCTGGCTCTCCCAAGAAGAGAAGAATCCGGTCAAGAGGAGTGGTTAAAAGGCCACTGCATTGCAGCAGGTGCAAAGGAGAAGGCCACAATAAAGTATCGTGCAATGTTGTCTCGTAGATGAATCATTTTTCTGGAATTGTAACTCAATTTCGTGAAGCATATATCAGATAGATCGTTATCAGGCTGCCTGTTTAGCATAGGGATAGGTTAAATGGAAAAGTAGGTTGCACTCTGATTTGAGTGACTTTTGAGGGTGTGTACTGTGGTCGGATTGTGCAGGCATTAATTTTAGCGTGGCACTTGTTCTGGATCCCTTGATTTTGATGACATGCCCTGCCCTCTGGTTTCTGTGGTAGCAAATCAGAATATACATTTTACGCCATTTTTGGCAGATTCAAAATTACATTTTACTATTACTGGGCTGTTGTGACAGGCAGGGAATGTGCATGAATCGGGCGTGTTCTGTCCTCCAAGGTGTTCGCTATAAGAGGATATCAGCAATTCTAATTCTATCCATCCAGGTGTTTGCGTGGTTTTAAGGCTCATTTTCTGATTAATCACAAACCAACCCTGATCCTTTTGGTATCCCCTCCCGGTTCAAACTGCTGCTTCTTCTGCAAGTACCTTTGTGCCTTCACTTATGCTCACCGAAGGATTAATCATCAGTTTGATCCGTCTGTTGAATCTCAATTATCGGGGATCCTTTCGGGAGCCACTAGTAGTTTGCATTATTCTAGAATGGGCTCAACTGGAATGAGAAATGCGGTGGAGTTTCTATTTTCATTTCCTAGATCACACGCCGACAAATCGTCACTAGCTGCATGCGGGTGTTCATTTTTTTCACCTGGAGGTTGGTTTGGTAGTTCAGTTTCGTCAAGGTAGGTTGCCAAGGTGGGAAGGACGGCAACCTGCACATGATGTAGTTATCTTCACGGACCTAACTTTGTTTCAGTTTGATCAGGAGATTCTCATCAAATATCTGCTCACCGGTGAAATGTCTTGGGTATAAGAATAATTTGATTGCTTGTGTTAATGAGGCAAAATGCCTTTCTAGTTGAGTTTTACAAGTACAAAGAAAAAATGCAGTCCACTTCACACTTTAGAAATTGCCTTGTTTGTGAGGGTAGAGTTTCTGTTTTTTTGAAAATGATAAAGATATTAATATTTTTCAATGTTTTTGAATTAAAATACTAACATTAAATTTTTTTTTTTATATATATATATATATATATAAATCACTGGACACCATAATTCTAATTCTAAACATGCACCTATAATCATAATTTGATGAGGACTGAAGGGTGAGAGTAGAGGGTGCTGGGCGAAGTAGAATTGAATTGATCGTGCAAGACTGTACTGTAGTTCTTTGACTTGGTGACATATAAAAACAAAAACCATGGCGGAGCTGAGTTTCTGACACGAATATTTGTTTCGGCTCTACTGGCCTTTGCTTATTCTTTTTATTCCCCTTTCTTTTCTTTTGTTTCCGTAAACTTCTTCTTGTGTTTTTCCTTTCACTAATCCTGTTTTCTTATATTATTCCAGTTTTATAATTTATGTTACACATTGATAAGTTAAACTAATTTTATTTTAAATTTTTATTAACAAAAATATTTTTTTATATTTCAGTATTTTTTTTAAAAAATTATAAGATTATTATAGTTTTATAAATGGGATTACAAGTGATATATTAACCCGGGTTGACTTGGTTTTTTATATTATTTTTAAACATTGAGTGAGGTGAAATTTGTTTTATGATTTTATCTTGAATCTAATAAATTAACACGATTTTTTAAATTTTATCCTTTAATATTGAATTGATTAAAAATTGAGCTTTATAAGTTGTTTTAATTTGTTTTTTTATGAAATTATTATAGTATCATGACTTGAGTTATATGTTTGACAAATTAAATTGAGCTTCCTATAATTATTTTTTAATTGATATTATGTTGACTATGAACTACCCTTCAAAATTTCATCTGATTTGTTATTTATGGGGGTTATCATGATTTTAGGTTCGAGTTGTAAATTTGACAAGTTAACCTGACTAAATCTAATATGTTGTTGTCTTAGTTTTTTTCAACTATTATTTTGAATTTTTTTTTAATTAAACTATGTTTTTACTAATTACTCAAGTTAGTTTTAGATCTTATGACTAGATCACATCATGTTAATTACAATACAATTTTATTTATTTATTTATACTAAAAAAACATGTTAACAATATTTAAGTTTATTTTTTAAATATTTAAATTAATTTAAACTAACCCACGACATAATACATTCAAATAAACTATTGTTCCTTTGTATCAAGAAACAAATACTGCTAGCACTAAATGCTATTTATGTTAATATTAATTTATTGTTCCAATGGGCAGTATTGTTTTTAAAAATTATATATAAAAAAACATTAAGAGTAGGGGGATAGTTTTTGCAATGCTATAAAACTCTAGTAAGAAGACAAATTTTTAAATCTCTTAACTTGGATATTTGTTTAGTTTGTGCTTACAACTAAACTATGTAAGAGCTAATTAGATATGAATTGAATTATTCGATAGATTTAAATAAAACTTGGATGTTTATTTTTTATTTTAAAAAACTAATATTAAACGATAAAAAAAAAACAAGTTAAATAATTTTTTTATAATCCAAATTATAATATAAAAAATATCATACATAACAAAGAGTTGAAACTCATTTTTTAATAAATCTAATGATAAATTATTAATGTTGTTGTCTTCGTCGTCGTAGTCGTCATCTAACTATACATTATTTTTATCGTTAATACTATTATTAATAAGTAATAATAATAATAAGATTACTTTTTGTATCCTTGCTATTTCGGCATTTAGCTTCCACCGTAGCTGAAGTCAGCAACATCATGCTATCACAGGGCTACGTTCGTGGGGACAGATTTGCACAACAATTCTTTGTTCACCTCCGAACCACAAACCGATCATGAGATCAAAATCCCACTTTTAGACAGATGAAGTTCCTTTTTTCGATGAGTTTATAAATCATGAGAATAGAATATCGTGCATTCGAATCATTAAGAGAATGTAATACTGGTGTTTTCTCAGGCCGAGGAAAACTTAAGCCCGGTGCTGCAGTTGGAACAATTTCTTCAGGGACAAACTTCCATTGCAGGCAGCTCCATTGAGCAGGAAGCTCAAGAGAGAGTTTGATTAGTTGTTTATTCCCACTTTCTGATGCCTCATGTAACGTTATCGATCAAAATGTTACCAAATGAGCTGGTGCCTGCAAAGGTCAGGGCATTGATCGGGAAGCTCTGTTTTTGAAGTCTCCCGAGTTTGAGTTTTGTTTTTACATCTAGGTAAAAACCGATGGGCAAGCTACAGTTTTCATGCCCTCATGGTGTGCTTCTTCAACGTAGCATTGTGCTGTGGAAAATGCAGGGACGCGCCGACGAAAGACCAAAATGTTTGAGTAGTTAGTTCCTCTTGTACATGGTGCAGAGCACATTCTACTTTTCTAAACAGACTATTTCACAAGGGTCTCGCTTTCTTCATAAACTAGACATAGTGATGGACAAAAAATGGTGTGTGATCTTATAGAATCCAAAAACCATTTCTAAAGTCGGAAATCTTGATTGCATACCTGAGTTTGGTCAAAATCAGATGTTTCCAAGATGGTTCGGGACATCTGTGAAATACTAAACACCAAAAGTTATGGTAATTTGCTGCAAACGATGGACCTAGCGGAACCGTCGACTGATGTCGGCTAAGACTTGGAATTCAAAAAAGGCAAGAGGAAAAAAAGAGAAAAAGGAAAGATCTCCGATCTATCTTTTACTTGCAGATTGGAAGATCAACAGTAGTTCTGGTCCACATTTAGGTGGAAACTTCTGCTTTACAAAGTAGAATATATGTGGTACCTTACTCCAAACTACGTTTAAGGCTTCAAGAATTAATACTCCTGCCATCACCAGTTATGTTCTTGGCTTGCAATCTTCCTGAGCCGTTAACAATCAATTTATGTCCAGTTGTACCAGCAACCTGGAATCAAAGATATAGTAGAGTTCAGGAATTTAACAGAAGAAATATGACATTTAACCAAACTTCCAAAGGAACGAAAATCTTTTCTGGAACTCATAAAGCTACTGGTAAGGAGAATTTTTGACATCAAGAAATAAAAATATAAAATAAACCGTGATACCAGGCTCCAGTCACCGGTACATAACATACAACTAGTTGAAGCTAAGATGATCAATCTATAGAGCAAAGATGTTAATTTCCTTTGTTCTTTTTATGTGTAGTTTCATTGTTACAAGGGGTTTTAGATCTAGTTTCCTCAAGGCTTGCCATATGATGAGTGTGGAATAGTGGATTACATTTGAGAAACCTCGACAAAAATAAGCTGTATTATCATTTTCATGATACTGGGAATAAAAATGCATCAGCCTGAAATCACTTCCGTTAGACAACAGAAGGCAAGAACCTGAAGCATTTTTCTGGAGTTTACTGACCAAAGAAACCTTGGTAGAAAGCAGTGGAATGACCAGAACATTTTCTCTGTAATCTGATCAGACTCGCCATACTGGATTCACATGGTTGATTAACCGTTTAAAAATGAATTTCGGAATAGAAAATGAATCAGAAACTCCAAGATAATAATTAGGCGCGCCTCCTAACAGCAAGAAATTTTATCAAATGTCCGTTAGAAGATTGCTCTTATCCTGCGAGTAGAATGCATTTTACTGACTGCAGACCCTATAATTGGGCTTGAAGAAGAAAAAATTAGAAGAACTAAATGAAGCCGTTCTGATTATCTAAAACAGGCACGGAGCATCCAATGGGAACCGGAATATTTTGATTTTGAAAACATGGCAACACATGCAAAAAGAGAAGGGAAGAGAGGGAGGGAGGTAGAGAGAGAAAGCGAAGCAAGCTCAAGAGATTCAATTCAAGGAAAGATTACTGCATACTTGTGATCTTCATCAGTCCAACATACAGATTGAGTGCAGTCAAATTGAACACAAGGCGGAGCTTCTCCAGCAAGTGTATGATCCAGTTTACCAGACTCTATACCCTGCAAGTCCTCTAAAAGGATCACATAATGTTTCTGCACATCCTCTTCACTCTTCTTCCCTCCAACCATGGTTGCAACCACCTTCCATCTATCTGGATCTTCTTCATCGACCACAGCCAAAGCCATCTCAAACAGCTTGTTTTCTTCCCAGCTCCACCCATACAAAACTTTTGGTAAATCATCCATATCACTTGATCACACAGGTATGCAAACCAAACCAATCCAATCCCCTTTTTACTTCTGTTCACTTCCGACAACTGCTTGAACTTTTCAGGAAAATAAGGAAGACACAGTTGGTCATTCACATTATAGTATTCATCGAAGAAGTTGGACAGAATTTTGTCTGGTAGTTTGATTCTGTTTTCAGATTCTCTAACCCCCCTCAGTTTTTGGGGTTGTGTCAGATATGGCTGTTATGAACTGCAAAATCTTCTCTTTTTGTTTTTTTAGGAGGGGCTCGGCTTCTTCTTTTTAGTTTGTGTTTCAGAGACAAATAGCTCTACGCTTAAGCAATAGGGTAATAAACTCAACAATTGAAGAAAACAAATATTAATCCTTGCGTTACAAATCAGGATACCAATAATCAAAAAACGACAATGCTTGATACATCCTTAACCATTTCTTGCAACTCCCAGAAATGTTGTTAGGTCCGAAATTATTTTTCTAGCATTGGATTCTTGTTGTTGTTGGATCCGAAACTAATGGTATCACATATAGTTTTTATTTATTTATCAATTAGATATCAGATCCAATAACCAGCAGTGGAAATGAACCGACAGATTTCATCTCAAGCCAACCAGCACTTGTTCACAAGTTCAAAATTTCAACCTTGCAAGTAAAGAAAGAGACTTTTGTGGTTAAGATTGCATATTAGCTGGTTTCTTTTCTACATTTCCAAGCAATCACAACTAACAACGGGGTCATTTTCATGGACTTTTTATGTGGAAAGAAAGAACTGTTAGTTGACTGTAAAAGAATGAGTCTTAAACAAGGTAAAAAAGAAATTGTATTTTTATTGTTATTTTCAATTATTATTTTAATGGAAATGGGGGTAAGTAGAACGCCTAAACCAGACCCCTACTTCGTTTCTTATGCCTCTCTTTAACTGATCACGGTTCTTAGGATGAGGTAGCTAATAGCTTTTTTATGGTAGGTATGTTCGCTTGTCTCCTTCAGTCCTGACAGTTTGGACCCAAGGGATTCGCACCATATCTCTGTGATTTGTTTATGGCTTTATATATTTCACCATCTTTTCTGCAAGAGGCGTACAGATATATTTCTTAATCAAGAGACTTTCAAGGGCAAGGCACTTGAAATATCACAACCATGAGTAAGAGATCCTTTATTGTTTTTCTTACTTTTCTAGGTCAAGATTGGCGAACTTTACAAGAAAAGAGTTGATATCAGCCAAAAAGACAGAGAATATGCACATCATTGACCATACCCCACCTGTATGGCAATATCATCCCTTTGGGTTTGGCATCAAAGGTCCTAACCTTTGTTTTTTCTTTTGAGATACAACTAATCATGATTTGTTATCTTCTGGTGTTTTGGGGTTCGAGGATAAGATCAAGAGCCGTCAATTTTATCATCCACTTGCCTGTTGGATGCACTATAATTACATCCCTTCTCCTGACTTGAAGAGAGGATGACTATCTAGCGTTGTTTATCCTCGAAGCAAGTAGTTTGGTGGGGTAAAGATTATCGCCTGGAGATCATATATGCTGCCCACATAATTAGCAGCCCTGATGGAACTTGTCTTGTTGAAAGACCGCAAGGAAGAAGGAATATTTCCTGTCAATACCTACTCCCATCATGTTACAGCAATCAGTCATCCATTTCATTGTTACAGAAAATGAACAGCCTACACGAGGGAAAACATGACACAGAATTCAATCACGGGCTAGGATTGGAGCAACGCCCCCTGAAAGGATATACACCTGCCCTTCATTTCCTTTGGGCATTACAAGGCACACGCACAAAAACATAAATCCATCTATGGTTTTTTCATTTGTAGAAAGACATCATCGAAGCCAAGAGCAGCTTTGCCTGGCTGAAATTTTAATGGGTGTAGATACGATCAATAACTTCCTTAAAAATTTCCAGATGGATCGAAGGGGGTTTAGAGTTCATATTTCGGATTCAGAAGTAAAAAAAATCAAGATACATGGCGTGATAGTGCAATGCACGATATAAGCGGTGAAAGATATAATCAGTTTCGCGCAATGTTACACGCCTAATCAAGAGACACGGGGCAAGGGAGTATGCTGATCATGGAACACATGGCACATGGAGATGAGAGAACTGGCAAACCGAGGCAACATGGATGTGCAACACGTGGCGACTTGGGAGACTGAGACTTCATGGATGACAGACACGCGGCACCTGATTGTTATTGCTTTTATTTGTTCAGTGATATTTATTTATTTATTCAGTATTTCATTTATGTTATTGTACACGTTCTAGTCCATTATCAACTAGTCAGGATAATGGGTAATTATTTCTAATTCTGTATTTAAAAGAACTATTTGCATTAATGAAAGGCATCTTAAAATCCAAAACATTACTAATTTGCAAAGGAGGCATCTGGGTTCTCAAACAATCCAGAGTTAATTTTTAGCTGTTACTAGTAAATTCGTATCAAGTGGTATCAGAGCAGGCGTTCCTGGCATGGCAGTGTAGGTTGCTAATGGAGCAATTTTTCCTTGCCAAGATTGCTGTAAGGCAATGGTTTTGAAGATGCGTAAGTGTGATGTTTTGGTCAGTTTGTATCTCCTGACCTTGGGGGGGTGTGATGTTGTATTAGGGGTTGATTGGTTGAGTAGTCTTGGGACTATTCAATGGAATTTTGCAGATCTAAGTATGAAATTCCTTGTTAATGGAAAACCCTTAGTCTTGCAAGGGTTGAAACCTTCTAGTAACTTTTTGGAGGAAGAGCCGAGGCTCACTAAGACCACCCTGACTGAGGGAAGAGGTCTTTGGTTACAATTAATGGAGGCAGATGCAGCAAAAAGTTCACCAGCCCTAAGTGCAAATCTACAAGGGGTTTTGGATCAGTTCCAAGAAGTATTTCAGGAGCCTATGGGTCTACCTCCTTCCCGAGGACATGACCATCAAATTAGGTTACATGACGCAGTTACACCTTGTGTGCGTCCCTACCGATACCCCTACTATCAAAAGGAGGAGATTGAGAAGCTGGTCAGGGAAATGCTACACGCTGGAATCATACAAACCAGCCAAAGTCCCTATTCGTCACCAGTTTTGCTAGTAAGGAAAGCTGATGGGAGTTGGCGGATGTGCATTGACTACCACGCACTTAATAAGGACACCATAAAAGATAAGTTTCCCATTCCTAATATTGATGAACTATTGGATGAATTACATGGGGCAAAGTTATTTTCAAAGCTGGATTTACAATCAGGCTATCACCAAATCAAGATGAAACCTGAAGATGTGCCTAAAACTGCCTTTCGGACTCATGAGGAGCATTATGAGTTCCTTGTTATGCCTTTTGGGCTGACTAATGCTCCCTCAACTTTTCAGGGTCTAATGAATGAGATATTCAGATCTCAGTTGAGAAAATTTGTCTTGGTATTCTTTGATGACATACTTATTTACAGTAAATCTATGGCTGAGCATGTTGAACATTTACACATTGTTTTAGACACCCTAAAACAGCACCAGTTATATGCTAAAGCTTCAAAATGTGTTTTTGGCACATTAGAAGTTGAATACTTGGGTTATATGATTTCACAGGAAGGGGTGAAGGCTGATCCTTTGAAGATTACAGCCATGATTAATTGGCCTGTTCCCAAAAATCCCAAGGCTCTAAGGGGGTTCTTAGGCCTCACGGGTTACTACAGGAAATTTGTTAAAGGGTACGGTGGTATTGCAGCCCCTTTAACTGCACTGTTGAAGAAAAATTCATTTCTATGGACAAGTGAAGCTACTAAGGCCTTTGAGGCACTTAAAACAGCTATGGTAAAGCCACCTGTTCTAGGGTTGCCAAATTTCAATATACCATTTGTGGTTGAATGTGATGCATCAGGATGTGGAATTGGGGCTGTGTTAATACAAGAAGGTCGACCCTTAGCCTATTTCAGTCAGGCTCTAAAAGGGAGGAACCTACTTTTGTCCACATATGAAAAGGAATTTTTGGCAGTGGTATTGGCTATCAGAAAATGGAGGCATTACTTATTGGGGCATCAGTTCAAGGTCCGAACAGACCAGCAAGCCCTAAAATACTTGTTGGAGTAGAGGGTGGGCACCCCTTTCCAACAAAAATGGGTCGCTAAACTACTTGGCTTTGACTTTACAGTGGAGTACAGATGTGGAAAGGAAAATAGAGCAGCTGATGCTCTATCAAGGCAAATGATTAATGATTCAGTGAGTTCAGAAGGGTTAAAGGCAGGAATGGACTTGCATGCAATCAGTGTGATGCAAGCTACTTGGTGGGATGACCTTCAACAGGCTTATGCTCAAGACCCCCAGTTACAGCAGCTGATCAGCCGCAGTAAACAGGGCGACCTTGATCCCAACAAATACAAGTTGCAAGGGGATCTACTATTCTACAAGGGGAGGCTACATTTGGGTACTTTAACAGTTTATCACAACATGGTACTACAGCACTATCATGGGAGTTCAATTGGGGGACATGTAGGCACTCAGAAAACACATGAAAGGATCAAAAGAGAATTTTTCTGGAATGGAATGCGCACTGATATCAGAAAATACATAAAAGGGTGTGATGTGTGCCAACGTAACAAAACAGAAAATCTCAAACCGGCAGGATTACTACAACCCCTACCCATTCCCGAAGGCACATGGAAAGACATAAGCATGGATTTTATTGAAGGTCTACCTAAGTCAAAGGGGTATGAGGTCATCATGGTGATTGTTGACAGATTTAGCAAATACAGTCATTTCATTGCATTATCACACCCATACACAGCAGCCAGTATCGCACAACAGTTCATTGACAATATTTTCAAGTTACATGGCATTCCATGGAGTATTGTGAGTGATAAGGATGCAGTATTTACTAGTGCATTTTGGAAGGAACTATTTAGGTTAAGTGGGACTAACCTGTTGTTGAGCTCGGCTTACCACCCGCAGAAGGACGGCCAAACAGAGGTCATGAACAAGTGGCTGGAAGGCTATCTCCGATGCTTCACCAGTGACAGACCACAAGACTGGGCAAAGTGGTTGCCTTTGGCAGAGTGGTCCTACAATACTTCGGTCCACTCTTCAACTGGTCTTACACCTTTTAAGGTGGTTTATGGACAAGTCCCGCCTCGCCTGCAACCCTTTGAGCCACACTCCAAAGCCGTTCAAGCCGTAGAAAATGAGCTCAAAAGCAGGGATTTCATCTTAACATTGGTCCGTGAAAACCTACAAGATGCACAAACACGAATGAAGCAGTTTGCTGACAAGAACAGAACCGATCGAGAGTTTGAAGTTGGAGATTGGGTGTACTTACGGTTGAGACCTTACCGACAGATGACAGTGGCTGTGCGCAGGAACTTAAAGCTCTCGATGAGGTATTTTGGTCCTTTCCAAGTGACCCAGAAGGTAGGGAAGATGGCTTATAAGCTCGATCTCCCTCCCCACACCAAGATCTACCCGATCTTTCACGTTTCATGTCTGAAGAAGAAGGTTGGCTCTCAAGTTCATACCATCCCTCGTTTACCCAAAGTTATGGAGAATGGGACACTCGCTCCTACTATTCACAGGGTACTCGGTCGAAGGATGAAGAAGAAGGGAAATTTGGCAGGGACTGAACTCTTGATTCAGTGGGAAGGTGCTAATGAAGACGACGCAGTTTGGATTGATGTCTGTGAGCTTCGCAGACAATACCCCGAACTCGTGGGCGAGTTCTTTTGATCAACAGAGCTGTTGTTACACGCCTAATCAAGAGACACGGGGCAAGGGAGTATGCTGATCATGGAACACATGGCACATGGAGATGAGAGAACTGGCAAACCGAGGCAACATGGATGTGCAACACGTGGCGACTTGGGAGACTGAGACTTCATGGATGACAGACACGCGGCACCTGATTGTTATTGCTTTTATTTGTTCAGTGATATTTATTTATTTATTCAGTATTTCATTTATGTTATTGTACATGTTCTAGTCCATTATCAACTAGTCAGGATAATGGGTAGTTATTTCCAATTCTGTATTTAAAAGAACTATTTGCATTAATGAAAGGCATCTTAAAATCCAAAACATTACTAATTTGCAAAGGAGGCATTTGGGTCCTCAATGCACGATATAAGCGATGAAAGATATAATCAGTTTCGCGCAACATTAAATAATGACTTCATCTCACTTTTCTAAGAAATCATAAATTTATTAGAAAAAATAAAATAAAACACACCAATTAGGGGCTCAGCACTGAACTATGGGGTAAAAAAATAGTCTACCACAACCGAAGACTCCCAAAGAAATAACACCAACAGAAGGAGGTCCAGTCGTCCAGGGATTGGCCGACTTCACTCGATAGAACCAAATGATGCAATTGCATCCATTTCCTGCTGTAGAAGAAGAGCATCAATGAAGACATCCAGACTCTCGCCCTGCATCACATCATTTATAGCATGATGAGTAATGCCAACCCGATGATCAGTGACACGTCCTTGAGGAAAGTTGTATGTTCTGATGCGTTCAGATCTGTCTCCACTGCCAATCTGTTCACCAATGCATAAGATTTCCAATCACTTAAGAAAAAAGACAAAGCTACACAACAAGTTATCTCATAGTTGTTCTAAACCTGCTCTGATCGAAGTCTTGATCTACTCGTATGAAGTCTTGACCTTTCCATTTCATACAGCTTTGCACATAGCACCTTGAGGGCTTTTGATTTATTCTATGAAGAACCAGAAAGTAGCAATATAATAAGTAAACCGTTGACAGTTAAAATCACATGCTTGTGGCTTCATTGCCTGGAAAAATAGCACAAGCTGAACAAGTCAAAAGCACCGATACATTAGCAACTTAGTGAGTGTTTTGCAATAGATTCAGCCCATATTTCATCCTTCCACTAGATCCTGAAAAGAAAAAATTGAAAGGCAGAAATTGACAATGGAGTGTGTATGAGAATGTTGGTCGAGTGCCAGATCCAAGGTAACCATTAATGATTGGATTCCATCGTAACTTTTAATGAATGTATCCTCAAAGCATCCATTTGTATGTTATTTGTGGTTCAAAAATCAGATCTTCCACTCCTCCATTTAATCAAATTACCATGGTGGCCTAGGGAATCTACTGTTAAACTACAAAACAAGTATGCAATACATTAGCAAGCCTAGGTAAAGATTGTCTCAAATAAATGTAAAGAGGCGGCCAGTTGCAACCCAAAGATCCAAAACACTCACAAACCAAAACAATAGTAATCCATGAAAATCCTTTACCATATGCTGGGATCGTTCATCTTGTATGGAAACTGTTATCCCAGTTGGAAGATGAGTTATTCTAACAGCACTATTGGTGGTATTTGCATGCTGACCGCCAGAACCACCAGATCTATATGTGTCAATTCTCAATTCTTCATTCCTTAACTGGACGTCCACCTGCAGCAGCCCAAAAAGCAATTAATCAAGAGAAGTCAAAAACCCAATAATTTGGAACTGAAAACTAAAAAAAAATCAATTAGAGGGCAAAAATGAGATGTACACTTCCATTTACAATAATGACCAAAAGACCATGAATAGCCAGTAATTGTGGCCATTATGATGACCACATTGCTCATCCTTATAAATGCTTAGATACTAACAAAACAGCCTCAGGTGATAAATTTTCAAAATCTTTCGAGTAACATACTGCAGTATATCATTTACAGATTTAGCACACCTCATCAGCTTGAGGAAGGATAGCAACAGACACGGCACTAGTGTGAACACGACCCAACTTCTCTGTCACTGGAACACGCTGCCAAAAGCAAACTATCTGTCACTTCTGTTACAAGTCATGCATAGCTTATTGGACAGTAGTATGAGACCTGAACTCTGTGAACTCCACTCTCAAATTTGAGTTTCCCAAAGACATCAGCTCCTGAGATTGCTGCACTAGCTTCCTGCCAAACAGAACCAGAAGTTAGATATCTGCCAGACAGCCACAAGATGAACTCCCCTTACAATATCCAAGACTTAAAATGAGATGTTTAAGACTGAAATCCTCTGCAGAAAAAATGAGAACACCAGTTTAAGCTGGAATGGACACAAGAGACACACAGATCATTCAACAAAAGGATGGAGGCACACCTTATATCCTTTTGAATCAGACTCTGTTATGTCAACCACTTCAAATTTCCAACCTTTATTCTGTGAGAATCTCTCATACCTGTTGTAATTTAAACAAGGTCTCTGTTCTCAAAAGAGGACTTGGGAACAGAATCATAAATAGCCTCAGCACTAACATGTTCCAACATCTTACATTTTGAATATATCCATCGCAAATAAAGAAGCCTCTTCCCCTCCGGTTCCTGGTTAAAGCTTGTCAGATTAGTATAAATCGAATAGATGGAGAATTGCAGAAAACAAGCTTAATGGTTCTGACACCAAAACCCTAGGTGTCAGTGAAATATCGCTTCCAATGCTATCTATAGATGTATTGTTACCTGCTCTCACCTCCAAAATGCAGTCCCTCTCATCAGCATCATCCCTGGGAAGCAATGACTTCAGCAGCAAATTCTGCAGTCTTTTCTCTTCTTCCATTGCCTGGCTCAATTCCTCATTAGCCATATCAAGTATGTCTTTATCTTCTGGGCATTCAGTCATCAGTGATCTCAAACCATCAATCTCCTAGAAAGCGAAAAAAGCAAAACTCATACATAAAATGCCCTATCCCCCACAGTAACCAGTAAAACATGTCTGAAGCAAGCAGACCCATATCCAATTTGAAAAACAAGGTTGATTTCCAATCGGGTGTTCTAGTATTGATTGCTACTTTGTCAATCTTACTGATCAGCGTACCCATTGTTTTCTCTTCTCCTGATGTTTAGTGGAGACATAAATTATTTGAAATGACCAATCTTTTGGGGACTGATTTTGGTTGCATGGCTAGCCTATTTGAGAAAAATTGCAAAAGCATGCCTGTTGGAACTGGAAGCACCGGAAGCAATTAAAACGATGTTACTTTAAACACAAGATTAGAGGATGACATGTTTGGTTCCTCTAGTTATTGCTGAAAAGCACAAACGATAAGACAAGAATACATAAAATTACATTTCTTGTTCCTATAAGAGCATTTTCCATGATAGCCGAAAGATCGTGTATACAGTACCTTCTGTTTGGTCCTGAGGTAGGTTATAAGTTCCATTGAACCCCTGAGTTTCCGAAGCTCTTTATTTGCCCTCGAAAATTCTGCAGGTGAGGCTTCTGGCTGTCTTGAATCAAAATACAAAGACATCATTTGACAACATCAAATGCAGTGCTATTTATGTGTGTGTGTGTGTGTGTGTGTGTGTGTGTGTGTGTCAAAGAAAACATAATTAATGACCTGGTTAATGAAATTCTCAAGACAAGCACTCCTGTGTTCAATAGCGGATAGTCTTTGTTCCATTATTCCAATGAGGTTCGGAGACAACTGCATTTGCGATTCTGCTTTGATGCCTAAAGAAAAGGAAGAAAGATCATTATTTTCAGATTTTAAAAAGAAATAGGAAAGAGAACGAAAAAAAGGCCGGACCAGTGGAGTAGGAGCGAGAAAAAGGTTTGGGGATTGGGGATTGGAGAATGGATGTTCGATTCCAATGATTAGTTTTCCGCCCCGATTGAATAAGCTTCTGCTTTAACAAATTGAAACTCCACTTAAACCCTACCCCACCTCCTCCTCCTCCTCCTCCATGAATTCTTCTCATTTTTGTACTAGTAGTGATTAGCAAGTCTTTCTCTGGAAGCAGGAGCTGAAATGAGATGGGTGGCGCGCTCTGTCTCGGCTCCCTACTCCTCCCTAAGCCGCAAAGAACACGACATTCCACGGCACCCTTGGCGCTCGCTTCTGTGCGTGCATAAACAAACACCACACTACGCTTGATTTTTTTAATTTATTTTTTTGTGAAGTTTTACTCTCAGCACCCCGTCTCATCGGGGAAATGTAACCCCCATTCCTTTGGTAAGGAAGACAGGCTTGGAGAGCCCATGGCTAGCCCGTCCGTTCGGATCAGAAACAATGAAGTGATCCTGGGCCTGGGCCTCGACTACGATGTTAAATTTACAATCAAAACATGACGTCAGAACAGCGAAAAGTCCATCAAATAAGGTCAAACACACATGCTCCAGAGTCATGTCACCGCCCATCCTAATAGACAACTCCCATTCCCTCTATCATTTTTGTCCTCCTTTTTTGCGCGGTATTTTAAAATTATTTAAAAAAAAAAAAATATATATATATATATATATATATATATTTTTTTTTATTTAAAATTAAAAAATTTATTCATATCAAAAATAATTTTTTAAAATTAAAAATATTATTTTAATATATTTTTAAATAAAAATTACTCTTATAAACAACTTCAACTGCGCTATAAATAAACAGACACTTCGAATCAAACACCTGTCCTTTCCTAGACAACTTATATAAATTTTTACCACTAACATGACAGCGGAAAATAAATTCGGCTTCAAATTACAATATACCACTACCGTTTTATTAATAGAATTGCACAATGCAGTCCCCTTCTCGATTTCCATTAACCAGCTGGAGGCAAGAAATTGCTTGATCGATTTTTACTTTTACTTTTATTTTTATTTTTTTTCATATATTTTTATAATCTTAAGGCATTTCGTAGAATATTATTACTCACGAATTTGAGATTTTGGAGGGAAAAAATATAGAAAAAAAGAAAAGAAAATCGGTGTTAGCATTTTGTTAGCTATTTAATAGTAATAAGTGCAAGTTTAATGGCAAGAAATATTTTGGATAGTCAAATCTTCAAAATAATTCCTTTAATAGTATGCATATGGTTTTTTTGATAATATATATTCAAATGATAAAAGCTATTTTGGAGAGTTATTTTTTTATATTATTTAAAATATAGTGCAATTATTTTATTTATAGTTTAACTATGCAACTGATTATACAATTAATAGGAATAAGTTATATAATTATATAATTGTTTTTGAAAAACCCTCCATCAATAACATTAATTTTTGTAATTATATATATTAAATTAAAAAAAAGGAATTTCAATATAATTAAAAGACACATAATATTTGAAATTTGAAATTTAAGCTATTTATTATATGTTTTTCAAGTAATTTATATGTTTTTTTTTATGGCTGTTGTATTTGAAGTTAATTGATGTTACTTGGTATTTGAGTGTTAGAAAAACTTAAAAAAATAAAATGAATACATTAACAAATAACCAATAAGTTCAAACATAATTAATTAAAATATATTTCATTACAAATAATTTAATCAAATTATGACAAATTAATACCCTTATTTTTTATGCTACCTATTATTATAATAATTAAATATTATTATTATATTATAATAATTATTAGCATCTCACCCGTCCGTTCCTCTCAAAGTTAAAAAACAAAAAGTCACCCCACCCGTTCATTCCTCTCAAAGTAAAAACCTCACCCCATCATTATCTCTTTTCCTTTTGACCACCGCTCCCACCCCCTAACCCCTCACCCCTCTCACACACTCGTCCACTCCTCTTTAGTCACCGCCCCCACACCCGTCTGTTTACTCCCTTCCATTCCCTCATGCCATCTCCCTCTACTACACCACTACTTTCTTCCTCCTCATCCTCTTTTCCATTACTCAAAATCTCTTATTCTCCTTTTCTCCTTTTCAAATCTTCTTCTTTTGAATATCGCTTTTTATTGTGTTTTTTATAACTGTTTTGATTGTTCAATTCATTGTTCTTCGCTTTGTTTTGCGCTGTTGTGTTGCTATGTTTTGATCCGGAGAATTCAACGGTACAATGCCAATGAATACATTTCATTTTGGCTCCTCGGAAAAATATGCAGGAATGGCTCTGCATGCCTATAAAAACTATTTTGGCTACCCATTTAACTCTTATGTTTGATACCTTAAAAGATCAAAAATAGCCAAAAAAATTCAAAATTTTAGCTTTGGTTGCCCATTTACCTCTCCCATTGGATTTGCCCTAAAAGATCAGAGGACAAGCTCTCTTAACTGAAATAATATGTTTCCATTGTATTTAAGGTTAGAATATGGTTGAAATTGTTTTTAAAAATATTTTTTATTTAAAAATATATTTAAATAATATTTTTTTATTTTAAAAAATTATCCTTGACATCAAACACATTACAATAATCTAAAAACACTAAAATAATTAATTTAAAATAAAAATAAAAAAAATTATTTTTTTCAAAAATATTTTCTAAACACCCCTATGATGCCAGGCTGCAAACTCATCATCAACCATTTTTTTAATTTAAAATGTATTTGATCAAGTGATATTGTTTTAAATAGAAAGGTTATTTTTATTTTTCCTTTATCCATTGTTTCAATACATAAATCAAGGGATCCCGTAAAAAAAAGGTAGATATAAAAGAAAATAATTTGTTTTTATTTATTAATTTTGAGAAAAGGAGAGAGAGAAACCCGTTTTAAATAAGAAATAAAAGAAGCAGGAAAGACCAACAACAACCACCCCTCGAAAAGGAGATTATTACAGAAAGAAATGCAGGGCGATGAGGACAGGGTATCGCTAGGCTTCCCTCCCCATTCCCGCCCCACTCTCTCCCAGGTCAAATCTCTCTCTCTCCTCTTCAATTTTTAATTTTTTATTTTAAAACCTCACCTGATCCACTTCCCAATCTATATGCTGCTATAATTTCTCACGGGCTCTACTAATTAATTCAGAAAATTGCTAATTCTAGGGTTTGAATACATCATCAACAATTGAACTTTCTTTGATGTTTGATTGCTGGTTTTTAAGCTAAGCTCTCGGGGGGGTATCGCTTTGTTTTCTTCATTCATCGCTTCTTGTTATCAAATTAACAAAAAAAAAAAAAATGTGCGTGTGCTTCTTATGTGTTAGGTTAAAGCAGCATACAGAAAGAAAGTATGGGAATTTCATCCTGACCACTTTCCTCTATGTGAAAAGCTCGGTGCCGAGTCCAAGTTCAAGTTGATAATTAAGCGTTCATAGACCTTCCTTTTTTGATTTTGAAAAATAATGTTAGCAAGTCTTTAGTTTGTGCAAATCGTGCCAGGTAATCTTTGTTCTTAATTCTCTTCATGTTTCTGACTGCTTCTTCTTTTTTATGCATTTTCTGCAGATTTCAGAGGCATACACTTGCTTGCAGACTGGTAATTCTTGCATCTTTTTTGTATTATGAGATATATCAAAAAACATAAATCATGGTTTGCAAACTCTGAAAAATGGACTAGAAAACTTAGTGGAAGTGGATGCACCTGCATTATTATACTCATGAATTTTTCATATATGTATGTGATATTTGAAATATTGATTGACTTTGAATAGAAACTTCGAGGAATACTATGTGTCACTTCATGCTGTGTGTTTTCTGTCTGCCTGCTGAGACCACCTTGTTGTAGTAAATTTGCTGTTTGACCTTTTTCTTTGTGGATTACTTTTTTAAAAAAATGATCATTGCTTGCTCTTTGGGTTCTCAACTTACTGGTTACTGTATTTTTGGTAACTAGCACAGGGTTATCTGAAAGACCCATTTTATGGTTTTGACTTTTGAGGAAGAAACACAAGTCAACTGGATTTTGTGGTACACGCAGAAGGAAACACCGGGGAAAGGACTTACAGGGTAAGAAGAAGGTAATTTATTTTTTCACTGAATTTCTTTCCTATTTTCTTGCTGCATGCTATTTATGAAACTCAGAAGTCTGAATTGCCTATTCTATCTTCTTTTGCTTTTTTTTTTCCTGTACATGTAGCTAGTGTTGGTATAATAGCAAGTGTCATATTTTCTCTGTTGAAGCACCGTCATTGGGAAGACTTTATCTTTCATATGGGATTCTATAGAAATATAGAAGAATTTTTGAAATTTTGGTTGTGGTGGTAGTCCACTAGAAGTGCCAATCCCATGAGCATGTCAGGAGATGATTTTATTATGGCGTATATCTCTTTTGTTGCAATATTATTGTTTCTGGACTGGGAATGCCTTTTACGCCCCCTAAATTATCAGTTGCTCAAAAATTTAAATTGCTGGTTCTAAATGTTTTCATTTCTTGTAGCTGTTTGTTTATTTTAATGCTTCTTTCAATATAACAGCCAAGGATATAAGCTGCTGCTGCAGTGCTGATTGCCAAATGTTTGAAGAAATGGCTCCACTTCGGTCCTCGGGATATATTGATCCTGGATGGGAACATGGCATTGCTCAAGATGAACGAAAGAAGAAGGTCAAATGCAACTACTGTGGGAAAATAGTTAGTGGTGGAATATTCAGGCTGAAGCAACATTTAGCTAGAATGTCTGGTGAAGTTACTCACTGTGTTAAGGTTCCTGAGGAAGTATGTTTCAATATGAGAAAAAACCTGGAAGGCTGCCGTTCAGGTCGAAAACGAAGGCAAACTGAATATGAACAGGCATCTTTAGCTTTCCACTCTAATGAGTATGATGACATGGAAGAAGCTTCTTGTAGTTACAAACAGAAAGGCAAAAGGGTGGTGGGTGACAAGAACTTGGCTATAAGGTTTGCTTCTCTCCGATCCTTAGGATATGTGGACCCGGGCTGGGAACACTGTGTTGCTCAAGATGAAAAGAAGAAAAGGGTGAAGTGCAACTACTGTGAAAAAATTATTAGTGGAGGCATAAACCGATTTAAACAACATCTGGCTAGGATCCCAGGGGAAGTTGCCTACTGTGACAAGGCACCTGAGGAAGTGTACATTAGAATCAAGGACAACATGAAATGGCACCGAACTGGAAGAAGGAATCGGAAACTTGAATCTAAAGAGATATCCACTTTCTATACCAATTCAGATAATGAGGATGAAGAGGAGGAACACGAGGGAGGGTTGTTGCAATATTCAAGCAAGGATTTATTGGTCATTGATGATAAATTTTCTGACAACGACATCAGAAATAACATCAAGGGGAGGTCCCCTGGTAGCAGCAGCAATGGTGCTGAACCACCAATGAAAAGATCAAGATTGGATTCAGTGTTTTTGAAGTCTCTTAAAAGCCAAACATCATCACACTACAGGCAAACAAAAGCAAAGATGGGTTCTGAGAAGAAAGCTCGAAAGGAAGTGATCTCTGCCATCTGCAAATTCTTTTATCATGCAGGATTGCCTTCAAATGCAGCAAATTCCCCATATTTCCACAAAATGCTGGAATTGGTTGGCCAGTATGGGCCAGGTCTGCAAGGCCCTTCCAGCCGACTGATATCTGGTCGGTTTCTTCAGGATGAGATCACAACCATTAAAGAGTATCAAGAAGAGTTTAAGGCATCTTGGACAATTACTGGCTGTTCTATTGTGCTTGATAGTTGGAATGATCTCCAGGGTAGGACATCAATAAACCTTTTGGTTTGTTGTCCACGAGGTGTATATTTTGTTTCTTCTGTTGATGCCACTGATATAATAGAAGATACTGCCAGCCTTTTCAAGTTGTTGGACAAGGTGGTGGAAGAGATTGGTGAGGAAAATGTTGTCCAGGTAGTTAAACATCTCTTTCTAATATTTCTTGTGTTACACTGTTTCAAATATACTCATAAATGGTGCCTAATTAGCTGTTTTCTTCTTGCTTCCATCACAGGTAATCACTAAGAACACTGTCAGTTTTAAGGCTGCCGGGAAGATGCTAGAAGAGAAGAGGAGAAACTTATTTTGGACACCATGTGCTATCCATTGTGTTGATCAAATGGTGGAGGGATTTTTGAATATAAAATGGGTAGGAGAGTGCGTAGATAAAGCTAAAAGAGTTACAAGGTTCATTTACAACAATACTTGGTTGTTGAATTATATGAAGAAAGAGTTCACAAAGGGACAAGAACTTCTCAGGCCAGCTGTTACTAAATTCGGCACTACATTCTTCACTTTACAAAGTTTGTTGGACCAAAGGGTAGGTCTTAAGAGACTATTCCAATCAAATAAATGGGTATCTTCTCGATTTACCAAATCAGATGATGGTAGAGAAGTTGAAAAAATTGTCTTAAATTCCACGTTCTGGAAGAAGATACAGTATGTGATAAAATCATTAGAACCAGTTGCACGTGTTCTTCAGAAGATAGATAGTGATGAAACCCAATCAATAGCACATATATATAATGACATGTGTAGAGCTAAAAATGCAATTAAAGCTATTCATGGGGATGATGCACGAAAATATGGACCTTTCTGGAGTGTGATAGAAAACCAATGGAGCTCCTCATTTCACCACCCTCTTTACATGGCTGCTTACTTTCTTAATCCATCTTACCGCTATCGTCCTGATTTCCTGTTGGTATGAGCTATGTTAACTACATATCTTTTAGTTTTAAGCTTATTGTGATTCCACCCTGTCCTTATTTCATTTATTTGTCATAGAATCCTGAGGTTATTCGTGGTCTAAATGAATGCATTGTTCGGTTAGAAGCTGACAGCGGGAAAAGAGTCTCTGCATCCATGCAGGTAAAGTGCCCTTTCCTTTTTCTTTTTGGTTGTTGTAGGAATGGACTAATTTTAGAGCCATATTTTTTTGGTTACTTGGTGTGTGAAGGTTGGGCTTCCGTTAATTTGTGCTGCATTAAATGATGCCACAAAATGCAAGCCAAAACTATTATTTTCATTTTCATCAATCTATGCTATGAATTCTTAATTTTGTTGTTCTTCTATTGTGTGACCCAAGCAGATACCTGACTTTGTGTCTGCCAGAGCGGATTTTGGAACTGATTTGGCTATAAGTACTAGAATGGAGCTAGATCCAGGTAATGCTGGCAGAGTTCCCATGCATCTTAATTAAGCATGAATTGAATTCTCTAGTGTGATTGCTTGTATTATTACGCAAAATCAAGGAGTGATCTAAATGCATACACCTGTCAATTTCTTATTAGCTGCATGGTGGCAGCAACATGGGATAAGTTGCTTGGAGCTTCAACGAATTGCCATTCGCATGCTAAGCCAGACATGCTCATCTATTGTATGTGAACACACGTGGAGTATATATGATCAAGTTCACAGTAAAAGGCATAGTAGTGTGTCTCGGAAGAGATGGAATGAGCTTACCTATGTCCACTACAATTTGCGATTAAGAGAACGCCAACTAGGAAGAAAGCCTGGTGATGTGATCTCATTTGATAACTTAATTACAGAAAACATACTGGATGACTGGCTTGTGGAGTCAGACAAACAACCCATGCAAGAAGACGAGGTACCTCAAATTATATCTACTTTTCTCCAAAAATTCTTTTATTCTTTTATTTTGCATTTTGTCTTGATTCTCACGGGGCTTGAGACTTGCTGAAACCTCTTGTCCTGTATTAGGAGATCCTTTATAATGAGATGGAACAATTTGATGGAGATGAAATGGATGAGAATGACCATCAAGAAAAGAGACCTGCAGATATGGTGACATTGGCAGGGGTACTTGAGCCTTTGGATGTTATTCCCGCTGCTGGAGGTGTTACCACAGACGATGATGGTCTTGATTTTCTTGATGATGATTTGACAGATTAGTTAAATGTATGTGGCTCATCAAACCTGGAGTAAGCACTGAGATACACATTTAATAGTTTGATAACAAAGTGAATCGGTATCATCATAGACCAGTATTGTCATGTTGTACTTTGTTATGCAGTGTGTGATTGCTAGGTCTTTACAGAGTTCTAATTGATTCGGTCTCATTTCCAGGTTGTCTTCCCCTATGCTGATTTCTATCTTATATTTCTTCCTCACAATAGCTGATCCCTGCTGATTCACCTATCTAACCTGTATTTATTGCCTCCATTGTTCAATCAAATTGGTTGTTTTGTCACGTTTTTTAACTCGTATTTGTCTGATTAGTATGTTCTGATTTTGGTATTTTGATGGTGTTGACAATATAGGTCCCACTTGTCAGTGATGCGCTTCTGCCTATTCTCATTTGACATGCACGTAATTTTTTTCTTCTTTTGTATTAACAGGCATTCTTATGTCTTGTACAGTTTTTTTGGTTTAGCAGACTATTCTGAGACTGAAGCTTAGACTAGTTAGTATTTGTTTATGTCTTTGTTCTTGAGTTATTGATTTAGTAATATGAATGAATGCCTCGTATTAAAACTACAGATTCGTATTGATGGTTGGGGGTCTAGTTCCCGATAAACATTGGAGGTGCAATTACATTTGCTTTAAAAATTAAATGAATGGCCTTGAGTTTTTTTGTTGGAGATCATTCAGTTACAGTGTCCTTCGGATGAGTTTGCAAGCCACGATTTATGTTTTAATCGCCTTGTTCCGAAGATTTTGAAGCGGTTGATTAGTTAAACAGCTGACAACCAACGAGACTTGAGTTATTAAAAGTTTCATTTTATGGATGCCACAGGTGCGAAGGGAGAAGGTTCAGCTTCAGGTAACTATGCAAGTTCGGACCCCCCCCCCCCCCTTTTTTTTTTTTTTTTACTTTTGTGTGTGGTTGTTTTAATTATTCCCCTATCAAACATAATCTGTCTTATTTAGCTGCCCGTGCTGGAGCTGTGAGGACTGGAGTGCCAAGAGCACATGATGGAAGAAGTAATCGTGCTCTGATTCAGATCCCTTTTCATTATTCTGGGAACAGTTGGCCAGGGAAGGTTAAACCCCACCTGGTGATTAGCCCAAAGGATTGCCAGTTTTCTAGTCAGAAGCTTTATTTATGTCTAGAGTATGTGGTCACATCAATCTTTGATTGCTTTTTTGCTTCTCAGGGCTTACAAAAAGCAGGGAGAGGCCCCATGCATGGCCCAAAGTGCCTAGAATTCCAGGAAGAAGTCATAGCTGTAGTGTATGGTTTGATCATCTGACCAATAATACAACATAAAATGCAACGTATTATTTACATTATCCATCCAGCATCAGATCTTGTATTCAATCCCGCCATGAGTTTTTCTAAGATGCAACGTATTTATATTCGAATAGTCTCAATTAAAAAGAGTACGGAAGCTTCGATTTCGAAATTAATGTGACGAAGTTTCTCCAGGCTCGCACATGTTGAAGTAAACGACATTGTTTTCTGTTAATATACTGAATTTTATAATAAAAAGGTTTGTAAGAAAATCAAAATTAAAGACATTTGGGAGAATGCTGGCAGACTGAAGGGCGGCTATGAAGCTATTTAGAAATAGAGTAATGCTCTATATTTTTATAATTAAAAAAAATTCAAGGGTATAGTTTTTCATTGTTTTTTAAATGAAGAGAACATGAGCAATACAATTTCTTTTTTGTCTACTCCCCTAAAAATTACAACTTAGCATCTTGGTTATTGGTATTTTAATTTCAGTACTTATTTCGATTATTTTATTTGGTCTGGACCCTTTTGTAAAAAAATTGTTTGTTTTCAATTTCATCATTTAACCTCAATTTACCAAATATTATATTCTCCAATTTGATCTTTATGTTTTGGATATATGTTTTTTTCTCTGTTGATTTGTAAAAATTATTGGTTTTCAATTTCATCCTTGAATTCAAATTGATGGTGTTGTATTTTTCTAGTTTAGTACTTGTTGTTTTGACTTCCAGTTCTTTTTTGTATTTTTATAAGTTATTATTCTTTTCAATTTTTACCATTTAATTACAGTATTATTTTTATTTTTTAAATCAATTTATTTTTATATATTATTTTTACCATTCTTTTTATTTTTTATCCTTTTAATAAAAAAATCAATTTCACCCTTCAATCAAATATAAATTTAATGAGTTTCAATTTTTATCATCATTCTTTTAATTATTATTTTCTTCATTTCACCATGATTGATTGAGAAGTTAAATTTATGGTTTTTGTTTTTCAGATTGGATGCTTCGATTCATAAAATAGAATCACAAGTTTGAAAAGATATTTTTTAAAAAATAAAACCATAATTTTTCATTTTTACCAGGGTATTACTATCGCATTATCTTAGCCATGTATTTGACAGAATAACACATTAACTCGATTTAAATTACCCTTGTTATAGATTTGTCACAGCCAAATCTGTCCTTTTTATCCCATTTCATAACCTAAACGTTGTTTTTTACACAAAATAATCCATCCCCGCAACAAAACACGATAACCAAAGCACTTTCGGTGGGAAATATTCGGCAAAACCACCTTTCTGAACTCCAATGTTTGTGTGGCAAATAATTCTCTTGTTTTTTCATGGTAAATCCCATTTTTACTTGAGAGTAGGAACAACAATGACTGCTGCTTGAATCTGCGATGCCCTTCGTCTCTGTTGAGGCTAAATTATGGGTACGCAGTTTATACACCCACTTTCTGTTATTTCCGAGCCTGTCCACAACCATTGTTTTCTATGGTTTTATCTATGAGATAGACCCGTCATCAAGCAGAAGGGTAAAGTGGAGCAAGAAAAGGAGATGCCCATATAATGGATACCAAGAAACATCAAGGGCTCGGACAACTAGGCCCGTATGAACCAAAATACAAATTAAACCTAGCCCAAGTAACTTCAATTGTTTTGACTTCTGCATAGGCATATTTTCACGTAAACAATCTCATTGACAAGTTGGATAAGAGTATCCTCTCAATTCACATCCGAGAGATGGTAGGGGTGGGTGGGTGTGAAAAAAAATACAGGAGGTAAAATCATATCACAAGATGGGCAGCTTCACACTTGAGAAAAAAAAATCAAATGCACGTCAAATAATGGGAGCACAGGGAACGTTGTCCAAATGTTTTGCTACATACTTATGTAACAAAAACTTGATATATTACGCTTGCATATGGATGCACGCTTTTACATGAGCTATCATACAGTAAGGACGGGAAGAATTACATGCCTGGTGCTTCTCCAGCAGGTCCTGGCCGGGCATTTAACAGGGGCTGGAGGGCTTTGACCACAATGCTCATGTTTGGCCGGAAATCTGCTTCGTATTGCACACACAAGGCAGCAACAGCAGCCATCTGTAATGAAGACACAGAGTTTAAAGGTAGCACTTATAGACACCCAAGTCCAGCACCTTATATATGCCGTTAAGATTTCCAGCCCATGAATCACGTAGCAATGCAAAGACCAATTGAATAGTATGCAAAATGGTTTCTCATGGTGGCAGATTTCGATACAATTGGACAAATTGATGTGCTGATTTTTCAATTATATAAGTGTCCTTTTATATGATTCAGAGTAATCTTAGGGTGACGTAAATACCTTTGCAACTGCCTTGAGTGGGCACTCTCCTTGTAATCTTGCATCAACACACTGTTTAACCTTGTCTTCACTGAGTTTTGGTGTAGCCTAGCACATGCAAAACTCAGCGGTGAGCCAGATGGAGAGAAAAAAACACAGGTTTCAAAAGCTTGGGAGTAGATAAAAAGAGATAGCCAAGAGACAACAAATAGTTATTAGTACCCATGTCACTAGACTCTGCTGTCCACGTGGTAAAGTGTGATCAACAGGTTTCCTCCCAGTCAGAAGCTCAAGCAGGACAACACCGAAACTATACACATCACTCTTTGCATTCAATTGTCCGGTCATCGCATATCTGCCAGCCACAAAGATGGTCAATGCACAGCAATCAGGGCATGCACTCTAACATCATGATTTTGAGAGCAGGTTATCTTAGCAGTTGAACTAATGTTTGAGTTGATAGCAGGGAGGGACACTAGGAAATCAAATTGCACCTACAATTGACAAGCTTTCAATTAAGCACAGTTATCAGAAACATACAAGTTTGCTTTTCTTTTCCTAGCAAGCAATGGAGCATTACTCAATTTTAAGTTCCACAAGCGAAACCAAATCATCAGATGAAAAACTCAGATAAGGATCTAATAAGCAGCTTGGTCCATTAGGTTCCCCACAACCACATTAGACATGGTAAAACAAAGATGCAAAAAGAACATAGCCATAGATAATCAACCAATAGCTTACTCGGGAGCATGGTAACCAAATGTTCCCAGAACTCGAGTGGAATGAAGACGTGCTGCCATATCAGGAGCTTGATTTGACAAATCAAAGTCGGCAATTTTAGCAACATCATCATCGAAAATAAGAACATTGCTCGACTTAATGTCACGATGAATGATGCGAGGATCAGCCTTCTCATGCAAGTATTCAAGCCCTTTTGCAGCACCAACAGCAATTTTTACACGCTGTGGCCAAGTGAGGACAGGACCAGGTTGTGCACCTTTAACACCTTTCCTCCCTGATTAACAAGACGTTGATGACTAAAACATTAATCATGCAAGTAATAAGAGCCAGTATTATGTTGTAAGAGCCAAAGAATAAATGTGAGTATTTGCAATTTTATAAAAGTACTGTAACTACTCAACTCCAAGGTAGAAACACTTTTGCTAGAAATCTTTTAATGTTACTGTTTCGACATCTACTAAAATTTCATGCAAGCAAATGTTGATGGATTTCCACTGGACCCTTTTTTTAATAGCCAAGGTTTTTATTGCTGGGTTTTCAAACCAGGAACATTTGCAATGCAATATGTGTCTACGACCCAGAGATTTTTTAGGCATGCAAAATCAAATGAAAACAAGTTCACATGGCTAAAGAGTCTATAAATATCAAATAAAGATGCCATTTCATATGATTTTGCGATAATAAATGGCAGCTCTTTTCTATGATTGCATAGAGCAGCACTCAAAAAAGAATTAGAACCGTTATCAAATAAAGATGCCATTTCATATGTTCTATGATTGCATGTCAGAAGAATTGACACAGAAAGGCTTGATAAAAAAATACCATGAAGAATATCATGAAGAGATCCGTTAGAAGCAAATTCATATGCGAGTACACGGGAACCCCCGTCTACACAATACCCAAGCAATTGTACAAAGTTTTCATGCTTCAGCCTTGAAACCATGGAGACCTGTTGAAGTCGTACAAATATTTGATATCACTCCAAAGTTATAATTGAAATGGAAGATGCAACAATTTGGGATTTCAAATAAACCTGGGCTAAGAATTCATCATCAGGTTGTTTGCTGGCATCTAATTTTTTTATTGCTGCAGCCTGCTCAGTTTTAAGAACACCATAATATACCCTTCCGTACGATCCTTCTCCTATCAAAGAATTTGTCCCAAAGTTATCTGTAACTTCCTTAAGTTCATCCACTGATATTGCAGGGACTTCAATAGGCTGGATTTTAACAGCCTGAGTTCCCCTGGGTGCTGTTTCTGATGCATGATAATTTCCAACATGGCCTGCTTGGTCAAATTCAAATCAGTAAATAGAATCAATAATCATACCTGAATTAAAAAATAAAAGAGTAACTTCTCACTAAAACAATTTATAAAAAAGGAACAAAATGCACATTTATTAATCAAAACCATACAGAGTGTTTTACACCATAAAAAATGTTCAAAGTTTATTCAGCGATAAAGGTATCTATTAAATTGATAATTGACATAAATTACTCTTGCTAGGTATCCATTAAATTGATGATTTACATAAATTACTCTTGCTACAACACTTCAAACTTCTTGCCAGGCCGATATTACCTGTTGAGCTTTTAACTGCATATGTGCCTCCATTGTCAGCAGCTTTATGGATGTCATCTTCTTCACAACAGCCGAAGCAACTCATGATTCAAAACCTTTATAAATCCCACTCTGCTAAACCTGTGACCATTAAAAAAAATGCACAGAAACAAATTAAAAAGGGAACACTAAATAGATCAGAAGAGCTACCATGTGCATGGTTATCATCACACAAATAATATGATCAAAATAATAAAATTCCACATGTATTTAAACCATGTCATAAGAAATGAATTTATTCAAATTAAAACAAATTTTTGATACCATGGGCACTAATTAACACAAGCGCATAAGATTGCCATCCACACTCCACAAAAACTGACTAAGTATTCTCTACAAAGGAGATCAATCTAGATTTAAAAATAAAAAATTAAAATTAAAAGCAAGTGGATATACCATGACTAGCATTCCAAAATTCCCAGTTTCTCCAACTTTTCAAATAAAAAAACTCAGAATAATTTTCGTAATTGGAACTGGCAGATGAAACAAGGGTAACTGACTGTACTCCATGAGTGCATAAAAACCCTTTACATCAAATACTAATATTCACAACATAGCACAAAAAACAAAGCAAAAAAAAAAATCATAAGAATATTCATGACAAAGACTTTGTATATCTCGTTAAAATCCAAACAGATAATGAGCGGCAGATTAATCGCATGCAAACTTTAGTAATTAAGCATGATGAAAAAGAAATGAATTTTTTTTTGAAAAAATAAAATAAAAGACAGAGTAGATGGATCCGTACAAATAACTGGCGATTACTATGCTTGATCAGTCAGTACAGAGAGAGTGTGCGGGAGAGCAGGAGGATCTGAGAGGTGGAAGCCGGCCAGGGGCGCGCAGGATAAGGCGAGATTGAGTGAGGAAAGAGAGAGGTTTTTTTTTTCTTTTTGACTTTGCAAATTAATTAATAGATTTTATTTATTTATTTATTTATTAATTACTGTAATTTCCTGTTTCTTGTGTGTCGTTGGCGAGCTAGCTAGCCAGACTTGACCTTTCGGTTTCGCATGAAAATGAATTTCTTCTTGTTAACATGGTTTTTATATATAATTTTCTTTTTAATTTTTTTATCTCTTCACTGTCATTTATACATCTTGCTGTTAATCCACAATGATTTTAAACGTTCTTTTCTTAAATGTGATATATATTAAATTATATATTATTTTACTGATTTTTTTAAAATTAGATTATTTTCTCATTTTAAAAACATCATGCTATTTTTCAAAAAAACATTATTGAAATCTAATTTGACTGTTTGCCATGAACTTTTCAATACAATTTGCAAATTTGTAATATTTGTGTACATGTAAAATGAAGTGTATTGTTTGACAGGGCTCTCCTATGTAAAGACCCTTTTAAAACAAAACACAAGCACAATTTATACAGGCATGTCAAATATGCTAGAGACTTTAACTCTCTCCTTATTTATTTTAAAGAATTTTTGACAAATCATAATCGATTCGTGCCTGGTTGCCTTGTTTTTCTATGCAAGTCTTTTTTATTCTTAAAATAGAGTTTATGGTTTTCTTTGTTTTTCATTGGGTTATTCTAATCGTGTGACCTAAGTTATCGGTTTAAAGAGTTGATTCGAGTTAGCTTATATGTTTTTATAATGTTGTTGTTATTTTTATTTAATCTTATTTTGGTTTTATCTATGAAAATTTGTTATCTTTGAAATTAATCCTCGTTGTTTTCTTGTTTTGGCTTGTTTAGGTTATCTCATTGGCATGATTTGGGCACAAAGTTTAGTATTCTTACTCGATTTAGGTTAAATATTTTTAGGTGTTTTAAATCTATTTCTTTTACGTTTTGAGATGTGTTGTTTGAAACTATTGTAAAATTATAAAAAAAAAATTAAAATAAATTATGAATATAGTTTAAAATCAATTAAATATTTAAAGATAAAATTAAAAAAATCCAGAAAAATACAAACTAGTCTTTATATACATAGAGAGAGACTATTTTGCATTGTTATTAAACTTGACATGGTGGATTAACTTTAAAACTTTTCAACTTGACTCCTCCCTTGGCTCAGATTTAAAATCATCTCACATGGGATTTGACTGTAGGTGATGATCCAACTAACCTAGAGACTGAAAAGAGAAGCTTGTAGGGCTAATAAAAACAAGGTTTAGCTTCTATAAATTCTCAAAATGAATTATTTTTTAATATTGAGATATTAATATACAGTCTCAACTTGAGCTTCACAACTTAACTCGCAAATCATATGACCCGATCATGGATTTTGGCTTTAAAACATTATTTTTAAAAATTTATTTTCTATCCAACAATATGATAACAAGCATAAATGCTTGTAAAAATTGAGCATCAAGCAAATTATCGAGATGTTTGTTTAAACTAGAATAATTTCATAAAAAATTAACTAAAATAAATTATAACAGCCCATTCAAAATTAATAAAATAATAAAGGTTGAACGTGATTAAAAGAATTAGAAAGTAAAATTGAAAAATGAAATAAAATATATCAGGTTTACAATGGTTGGTGGTTCACTGTTACTGCCATTCATGTGTTTTTTAGTCTACGCCATTGAAAAGCGAACAACATGCTAGTTGTAGAGAATAGGAGAAAGAGACGCATCACTGGCTTGATTCGTGGGCTCATGTGCCCACCACCAATCCGCAACCCAATCATAGAAAAGCCTAAATCATTATAAACAAAAAATCAAAAAAATATTAGTGCCTAATTATTATTAATATATTGCAATAATAATCACTGTGTGAAGAGATCACGTGAGACGAAAAGAGAGACCCGTCATCGAAGCAAGAATCTTACTAACACTGAGTTTGAAGGCGACAGGAATCAATTTTAAACACTCGAACCAGTTCACAACTATCAACATGTTGGTGTCATAGTAGGACATGACAGGTACTTTGTGTTCGGACTCGTGTTCAGTTACTCGATGTTCTTCGAACGAGTTTCAATCGAGCTAGACTGTCTGCACCGCACTACATGGGTCGGGTGATTTTTTTTTTTAAAAAATATATTATTTTTCAGATATTATCAAAGTGGAGATATATTTTTGACAATATAAACTATATATTAAATAATGAAAAGTTAAGGGGATATTACAGCAGACAGGAGGGGAAAACAATTATCCAGTAATTCTAGTGGTGGTAGATAGGCTAACTAGACATGCACATTTTATACCCTTATTCTATCCTTACATTGATGAAAAAACAGCCCGACAATTTTCTCAACATGCAATGAGGTTGCCGATTTGAAGCTACTTATGGCTACCATGTCCGAGCATCGCATATTACATTCCAGGATCTGCAGGTAACTAAGCCGCAGATTGACAGCTTCAGAGTATCAAGGATGACTTACAAGAGGCACAAGAACATAAAAAAAAATAATAATAATAATACGCAGATCAAAACAGGGGAAGAAGTCAGTTTTGAAGAGGGAGAATAGGTTTACCTGAAGCTTCAGTCCAACAGGAACACAAAACCAAAAGCCTTTGAGTGTTTTGGGCCATTCAAAATCACAAAAAAAGGTTGGAGAGGTAGCTTACCAGTTGGATCTTCCTGAAGTGGCCCAAATTCACAACAGTATCCACCTTTATATCTTGAAAAAACGAGTTGGGAAAGGTAGGATTCTAGAGCCCACATTTCCCGTTTTTGATTCCAATATGAAAAACTAGCTAGAACCCGCATAAATTCCTGATAGAAGAAGTCAAACCAAACAGAGAAAGACTACAGCAGAAGTGTTACTGTGATGGGAGGGGCAGGACTGAGAAGAAGCAGGAAGAATAGAGGAATCCTGGCTCACAAAAACACTTACCCTCGAATTATGATGCTCTAACAGGATTTTGCCATGCTTGCGATGACGATCAGGACAATGTTCTTTATTCCAGGAAGAAGTTGAGATGGCTAAAGCGAGGCAAGCACATCCAGAGAAAAAGGGGATCATAGGTGTGAGGTGAAGATTAAATACAAGGGAAGAAAGAATACTCACATGGACGATTGAAAATGCTTATGTATTAAATGGATGACATTTGGTGGAGACATCTCTTTAGAGTAAAATGATATCGTATCAATTCAAAAGGGATAAAAAAAAAAGTAACCAGTAGAGAACGAGAGAATATTAAGGAGGACTTGGTCAAATAACATAGCAACCAAGGACCAATTGCCATCTAGTTACATTCTTTATTTCAAATTTAAACTCTAGTTACCCAGTAAATATAATCTGGGAGGATGAGTTAGAAAAGGAGGCTGGAAATTGTTTTTTTTTTTAAAAGCAAATCACATTTATCTAGAACTGAGCAAAAAAAAAAAAAATCAAGAAAAACTGAATGATTAAAAAAATTAATTGGAATATTTTAAAAAAAAAAAATTTGATTTGATTTTTCAAGACTAAAAAAACCAGTAAATTAAAACTAAATTAAACCGGTTTATAATTAAAGAATATATTTTAAAAACTATATAGTTTTTTTATCAGTTCAAACTTCCAGGTCTGATTTATTTCGATGAAATGAGAAAAAGAAAAAACTTGGTTAGAATAAACAAATCTAAAAACTATTTTTCAGTTTTTATATTAAAAAAAAAAACGAACTAAAAACCGTTGATATAAACCAATTTTGATTTATTTTTCTTTCATAATCTCAATTTAATTGCTTTTATAGATAAAAATCAAACTAAACAATAAATAATCAACTCTACATTTATCCAAGAAGGCCAGACTACCTCGAATCTGTCTATAAAAAATAGGTCAGGATTTGTTATTTCAATTCGCTTTTTACAATCCTGTTCTTTCCTCTTTAAAATTCTCAATTTTATTTCACAATCTCAATTTTTCAATAAAAACATATTAACTATTTTTTTAGTTCGTATTCCAAGAAAATAAAGAATCCAAGTTATTTTCAGTCCCTAACTTGTATTATGATCATCAACTTTATTGCAAAAACTAATTAATTTGTCAATTTCATACAAGGGTTATGCAATTTTCTCATTGTTTTTATTTATTTTACTAGCATGGTAAATTATTATATTGCTTGCACGCACTATACAGTATATTTTCATGATGTTGGGTAACTTTAAAGGACATCGTGCATCAACTTTTAATATATCTAAACTCATTTCTCATAAGATAATGCTTATAATTATCTTCCCTTTTTCCTATTATACTACTATATTCCTTGCCCTCATCTTGTTCTTTGTTTTGAATAGATGTAAAAATCTGAAAAACCTCATGCTTGCAACAATCAACAATACTTTAAACTTGTGATTTTTCTAAGTTTTATGGTTGTCTTTTAGGAAATGAAAAATAAAATGGGGATGAATAATAGGATTAGATAAATTCAACAATAGGTAAGTACTCGTTTAATATTTAATTATGACATTATTGATATCATAAAATCTTTTTTAATAAAACACATCTAATGACATCAAAAAAATTCATCAATGACAACCATAGTGGGTCACACATAATTAATGATTTGTTTGTTTTTGGAAAGAGAATGTGACCTGTTCGGACCATAGTGGGTCACACATAATTAACGGGTTGTTTGCTTTTGGATAAAGAATGCAACTCGTCAAGAGTCACTGTTAGTTATTTTTCTAGTTATCTCTTAATTTGTCTCATCAATTTTTTTTTAATAGCCTTGATAGTATTGTAATTAAAATTTTACTATGTTTTTGGAGTCTTTTTTTTCTCTTCTCTTTCATCTCTTTTCATGTTATCTCATGTATCTTATTTAATATTTTTTCTTTGAAATATCACATTTACAACATTTGCTATTTTTGTTATTTTGTCAATTATTTTTAAAATTATGTTTTTTTTTTAAATACTAATAAGCAAAAACACTTGTGTTAAGTTAACTGGATTTCCAAATCAATATTATCACTGTCTATGTTTGATACTGTGATAATTTTTGTATAAATGATTAAATAATAAGTTTAAGAAAAATACTTTTAGCAGTAGTTTTAGAAACTAGTTTAAAAAAAATATGTATTTAATTACAAGTGTATTAAAATGAATTTTTACATATAAAATAAGTGAAAAATAAATCTCCATAAGAAAAATATTATCTTAGCTTTTTTTTTTTTGAAATTAAAAATTAAAATACAATATAATATATATACGAACAAAAAAAAATATATATATACATATATATATATATATATATATATATATACATATATATATATATATATATATGAGATGATTTTGTAGAACCAGGATAGCTTTCGCTTGTTTATAGCCGTCTTTTGGCATGATCGAAACTGTCACAAACAAGCCTCGAAGCACTTTTCCAAAACTTCATTTCATTGCTGGTCAAAAAAAGTTTCAAAACTACGAAATTATCCAAACGGGGTCTCCTCAGTAGTCAGTTGCAGTCTAAGCCACAACAACAGTAACGACAACATAAATGAGAGGTGAGAAAAATAACAGAAAAGAGAGAAGAACATAAAAAAATGGAGGAAGAAGGCATCTTTTTCTTTCCGTGAGTTTTGGTTCTGGGGAGTGCGAGATAGACACGCGTTGTGAGAAGGGACCCACTTTTTGGGTGTTGTTGGATGGTACCGTTGTTCCCTCTCTCTCTCCTCTAACTCTACTTCACTTTTTTTTTTTTTAACTTTCATGTCCTGGTAAGTAAAAGCATAGGTCGTTGATTGCTTCTATCTTTCTATGTACTATATACCTCATCTTACCATTTCCACATCTCTTCTACATCATCATCGTCATTGTCCCAACTTTTCGCTCACTTGTCTTCACTTTCCGGCAACAAGTCCGATCTGTTTTCCTTCTCTCCAGACATGATTATTAAATTACTTCCTGGCGAGTGAAGTTTTTTTTGCGTACTTTTCTGTCTATGATTGATTCAATTGAGGAAATTATAGAGCTGGAATTGGGCTAAGGGTTTTTGGTTATTTCTTAAGTCGGTTTTGGAGGGATAGGTAGTTTGATTTAAGGTTAATCTGGTATGTGGGTTGCGGTTAACTGGAATCATGGTTGTGTGGGTGTGGTTTTTTTGTACTTTTGGGGAAGAAGCGACGCTGATTAGGTGTAATTTTCATTTAAAGCTTTCATCTTTTTTGGTGTAGTTTATCTGGGGTTTTGCTGTTTTTCTTTTTAGTTGTCCGTGTTGGTTCAGTTTGTGAAATTTTGGATCTTCTGGGTTCTCGTTATGGAGGCTAGATTTGGAGGTGAGGCTCATCATTTCTATGCTACGCCCCCCTCCGATATGCGGACAGCAGGGAAGAGAGCTATAGAATGGGATTTGAATGATTGGAAATGGGACGGCGATCTTTTTATTGCAAGTCCCTTGATTCCAGCACCATCAACCGGTATCAGCAGGCCATTTTCCTCTCCTGGGGCAGGGACAGGAATTCTGGGTACCGGTAATTCGTCCAACAGCTCATCCTTATGCTCCGATGAAGTGAATCTGGGAGCTGATAAAGGAAAGAAGGAAATGGAAAAAAGGAGAAGGGTTGTTGTCATTGATGATGACAATTTGAATGATCAAGAAACTGGTGGCCTTAGTTTGAAGCTTGGTGGTGAAAGGGATGCAGGGAATTGGGTAGGAAGCATTGGAAAGAAGACTAAATTAGTTGGGAGTGGCTCGAGCCGTGCAGTTTGTCAGGTGGAGGATTGTGGGGTTGATCTGAGCAATGCCAAGGACTATCACAGGCGGCATAAGGTTTGCGAGATGCATTCCAAGGCTAGCAAAGCTCTCGTGGGAAATGCTATGCAGCGTTTTTGCCAGCAGTGCAGCAGGTATGTGTTTAAGTGCTTGATGCTCTGATCTTTATTGGTTATTTACTGCCCTACTAGAACAGTTACATATTATGAACATAAATAGTAATATCATATATATAATTTGGATGCCCAATTGGTGTGTGAAAAATGTTAACTATAACTATAGAGATTTTTTATTTCGGGAAACTTGTGATGGTTTACGGTTCCTTATATTCCTCCAAAAATATTCTTGTAACCGATGCCATGTCAACTTTATTGCAGGTTTCATGTCCTTCAAGAGTTTGATGAAGGAAAGAGAAGTTGTCGTAGACGTCTGGCTGGCCATAATAAAAGGAGGAGGAAGACAAATCCTGATGCTGTTGGTAATGGAAGTTCGATGAATGATGATCAGACCAGTGGCTATCTATTGATAAGTCTCTTGAGGATACTCTCAAACATGCATTGTAAGGAACTCCATGCTTTTCCTATTTGAACTTATCGGAATTAATTCCTCGAGGATTCCCAGTTGGTCCATTGATATTACCATGATCTCCTGTTTTGTTTTGTGGGCTTCATTTGCTCCCTATATTATCTCATTGGTTGAGTAACATGTATTTGATACTTGATAATTCTGTCCTCTTTGAATTGCAGCCAGTAGGTCGGACCAGACGATTGATCAGGATCTGTTATCTCATCTCTTAAGGAGCCTTGCAAGCCATGACCTTGAACAAGGAGGGAGAAACATCTTTGGACTATTGCAGGAACCTCGAGATTCGAGCACATCATTTGGAAATTCAGCAATAGATTCAACTTTACTCTCAAATGGTGAAGGCCCCTCAAAGCCTTTAAAACAGCATCTGTCAGTACCTATTTCTGGGATGCCACAACAAGTTAAGCATCTGCATGATGCTAATGGTGCAAACATACAGACTACATCTTCCTTGAAACCTAGCATTCCAAACAACTTTGCAACGTATTCAAAAGTTCGAGAGAGTACAGCAGGACAGGTCAAGATGAACAACTTTGATTTGAATGACATTTATATTGACTCAGATGATGGCACTGAAGATATAGAGAGATCACCTGCTCCTGTGAATGCAAGGACTAGCTCTCTTGATTGCCCTTCATGGATACAACAAGACTCCCGTCAGTCAAGTCCTCCTCAGACAAGTGGTAATTCGGATTCAGCTTCTGCTCAGTCACCTTCTAGTTCCAGTGGAGAAGCTCAGGTATACTGGCACCAAGAAATGTTGATTTCTTGTATTTGTCCTTAAATTTATATTTCATCATGCAGATGAAGCATCTGTTCTGTCTTTTGGCTTTCATCAGTAAACTTTTTTCTGTTTTCTACCATTCAGAGCCGCACAGATCGAATTGTTTTTAAATTATTTGGGAAAGAACCAAATGATTTTCCCTTTGTCTTGCGTGCCCAGGTACTCAAAAGTTAATTTGTTCAGTGCTGCTGTTTGATGTTTCTTTCCTTACAAAATGTGATTCTCTGAAACGTTTGGGTTTTCAGATTCTGGACTGGCTATCTCATAGTCCCACTGATATTGAAAGCTACATTAGGCCTGGCTGTGTCATCCTGACCATTTATCTTCGTCAGGCTGAGGCTGCCTGGGAGGAAGTAAGCTTCATGCACACTGATCATTGTAATTGATCCAGACTTCTCCAAACAACATTTGTGGTCTTACAATTTATTTTTCCTATGTGTAGCTTTGCTGCGATCTTGGCTCCAGTCTGAGCAGGCTTCTGGATGTATCAGACAACACTTTCTGGAGAACTGGATGGGTCTATATTAGGGCGCAACATCAAATAGCATTTGTTTATAACGGTCTGTTGCCGTTGATTGTCCAAGTAATTCAGAAATCTAGAAGTTTAGCAGTAACAGGACTGAATTGTGAATTTTGTGCTGCAGGTCAGGTTGTTGTTGATACATCCTTACCTCTCAGAAACAACTGTAGCAAAATTTTAAGTGTCAAGCCAATTGCTATATCTGCATCTGAGAAAGCTAATTTTTTAATTAAGGGCTTCAACTTGTCTCGGCCTGCTACAAGGTGATGATTGCTGGTTTTCACAAGACATAGAATAAGAAGTTTTTGTTTCCTATGTTTTGTGCAGTCTCTTTTTTTATTGTGTTGGTTTAATGTGATACGAAGCTACCTTTATGCTTTCCACTTCTGTTTTTCAGATTACTCTGTGCGGTAGAAGGGAATTACATGGTTCAAGATAATGCTCAGGAGTTGATGGATGGCGATGGTAGCATCAAAGGTCATGATGAGGTCCAATGTGTGAACTTTTCCTGCTCTATCCCCACATTGACTGGAAGAGGATTCATTGAGGTGTTGCCTTCTGCTTCTCATCTCAACCCTGCTCTTTTCTTATCCTTATTTCTTCAGCATTAGATGAATGAAAGTTTTGAATCTATGATTTTTATTCTTGTTTCCACTGAATACGTGTGTTTATTAAAGTTGAACTCAAACAAGTGAACAGATTGACTAATGAAGTACTTTGAACGTGGCTTTGTGAATTAGATATATCTGGTTTGATTTGGGGCCAACTTCATTAGTATCTCAAGGAGATTATGAACTAGATGAATCAATGCTTGTCTGGAGCAAACTTCATTGCTATCAAGGATAATTCTTGCTTGAAACTGTATTTTAAATTAACCCCTATGTTGAGTCATCTTGATTCCTTAGTATTTTCAAACAGTTGCAAATGTGCTTTCGTAGAATTCTTGGTACTTTTTGAATATGCCTCTCTGAATGCTAAGTTCAATCTTTTCTTTATCCAGATTGAAGATCATGGCTTTAGCAGCAGCTTCTTTCCTTTCTTAGTTGCAGAGGAAGATGTATGCTCAGAGATTTGCACGCTTGAGGGTGCGCTGGAGTTTAATGAAACAGATGGAGATATTGGGGAAACTGCAAAAATGGAAGCCAAAAATCAAGCGATGGACTTCGTTCATGAAATGGGCTGGCTCCTTCACAGAAGCCAGCTAAAGTCTAGATTGGGCCACTTGAATCCTAGCATGGATCTCTTCCCTTTAAGAAGATTCATTTGGCTCATGGAGTTCTCCATGGACCATGAATGGTGTGCTGTTGTGAGAAAACTCTTGAACATACTGCACAACGGAATTGTTTGTACTGGAGACCAGTTGTCTCTGAATGAAGCATTATCAGAAATGGGTCTCCTTCACAGGGCAGTGAGGAGGAATTCTAGGTCTCTTGTGGAGCTCCTATTAAGATTTGTTCCTGATAAATTTGGATCCAAAGGCAAGGCACTGGATGGTAGAAGCCATGAGAGCATTTTGTTTAGGCCAGATGTCATAGGCCCTGCTGGTTTGACACCTCTTCACATTGCAGCCGGTAAAGATGGTTCTGAAGATGTACTGGATGCATTGACTGAAGATCCTGGAATGGTAATTCTTTTTCTAATAAACTAATTTCTGGACCTTCTGAGGAGAGCGTTCTCTTAAGTTTTGCATTTATACTCTCGCATGAATATTTGTATTTTCCGTCTCTTCAATCTGGATCACCGTGTTCTTACATGTGTTGTCACAGCAATAATCAGTGTTGGTAGTTGAAATATAATTGAATCTTTTTTGTTTGTTTTATTTGCTAACCTAATTTGATGAGTAGGATCTCTTTAGATGGAGAAGTTAATCAGGAGGTGTTGATTTAGCTATATGTTCCCCTCATTTTATATTGTTCCCAGAGTTCTGTTTTTAATTCAATTTAGCGATGATGGATGATGTCTTGGATTGATATCTTGCTTCATTTGATTGTTTTATATTCTGGCATTTCTGTGTAGTAAATTCTCTGCTTTTAATCTCAGCTATGTGTTCTCTCACTATAGTCGCCAAAAGATGATTTTTAAAAAATTAATAATAATTGAGGAGGGTTGATTTTGTCATGCTGCAGCCACGGGATCATCCCACAGCTGCTAATTTCAGTGTGAAGAGGCCTTTAATTTGGCGGTCTTATTCTGTTATCATTCCACTTTAGGTCTACGTTTATATTACTTGTCTCTTTTTTGCATAGCCAGAGGATGGTTTCCCATTCCTCACTGGGCCTTCACTTGTTTATTTGTTTGTTTCCTTTTCTTTTCTTCTTTTTAATTCAATGTCCGGACAGGAAGCAATTTTTTTTTAACCAGCAGTCAATGAATAACATCTTGGAAATTGAACCCAAGACTGCTTCTCAATCACTGTTACATATCTGGAGGGGATTTATAGTTTGTCTTCGTTTTATATAAGACTCAACTTTTATGTTACATTTCAGGTGGGTGTTGTAGCATGGAAGAATGCCCGTGACAGCACAGGCTTCTCACCTGAAGATTATGCCCGCTTGCGCGGTCACTACTCGTACATCCATCTGGTACAAAAGAAAAGCAAGAGAGAAGCTGTTGGGCATGTGGCGCTTGACATCCCTAGCAGTCTTTCAAACAGCACCATTACCATTAACGAGAAGCAAACTGAAGGATTGACCAGTGGCTTCGAGATTGGACATACAGAACTGAGACCCGTTCAGCGCAACTGCAAGCTTTGCAGTCAGAAGGTGGTTTATGGAACAGCCAGGAGGTCGCATCAGGTGTACAGGCCCGCAATGCTCTCAATGGTGGCAATTGCCGCGGTTTGTGTCTGTGTGGCTCTCTTATTCAAGAGTTGTCCTGAGGTACTGTACGTGTTCCGTCCCTTCAGGTGGGAATTGTTAGACTACGGAACAAGCTGAGACCCCATTAATAATACCCCATTGTAATGGCATATGATAGGCGTTTGTATTTTCTGTGTGCATTTAGACTGTAAAGTTGAGATTTCTTGTATAACCATCGACCTGGACATGCAACGGTTCAGATTCAGTCATGTTATTGACATATTAATACCATCCACGTCAACTTTCAGCAGTAATTAATAATTAATTATAAGCCTTGTAGGCGTGGTGGGTGGGGGCGTTATATGGATTTTAATCCCCTTTCATTTCCTCCTTTAAATACCCTAACAGAAAGAGATTAAGTTTCCTTTGTTTTCCCTTCATTCCCATCAATCCATGCACTCAATTTTGTGTATGAACTGGAAAACATAACACACAGATAGGATATGGAAAAGAAATGATGGTTTTGATTTTGGACTCCAAACAGAGGCCAACAATACAAACGTAGATATATTGTTAACACGCGCGCAAAGCAAGAAAACGTAAATTTATTATATGGCTACCGAATTACTTTTTGGTGCAATCAGTTGGCTTAAAGGACAGGGACTTCGCTTGAATGTTATATCCTACCAAGAAGTTCATTTGTGCAACGTTTCCGTAGATTGAGATTCCTGATGTAGTAGGGGCGACGGCTAAGCACACGACATCGTCTGAAACTTGAATGAAGGTGTTAATGGATTTAAGTTTCACATCCGCACCAGTGAAATGTGCAGTGATGGCCGGAACCTTGAGATCAGAAGTAGCACTATAACAAACACTCAGGGTCCCACTTGGGTCCTCAGCACGCTGTCCATGAACTTGATTGCCTACCGCTGTTGAAAAATCGGAGAAGAAATCATCTGGAACAATTGTCAACGTTGTGCCTGAATCAATGATGATGTTCCCCTCACCGGTTCCGGAAGAAGAATCACCGAATTTGATTCTCTCATTTCCAACGCTCATGGCTTCTAGAGTTAAAAGGTAGAAGGTGGCCATGGTTTCTGAAGATAATAATGGGGTAGACTGAACTCCAGGACCTGAAACAACAGCGCTGCTACCAAAGTTTAGTTTGCTCGAGTTTCCAGTTCGGGAGGAAAATGGCACCAGACAGTAGGAGAATTTGCCACCGACTGAAGAGCCCATTTGAGAAATAAGGGACAGTGGACCGGCTCCAAGGCCAACGATGCCTGAACCTTTTTCACTGAACGTTCCTCCATTTTCGTGTCCACAACCAATGACAGTTTTAGGGAAAGACACGGGACTGCCTGTTGTGGAATCCAAAGTGATAGTATCAGAAGCAACATTTCCCATGGTGTACGATTGATCACCATAAGAATATTGGTATTGGCAAATATTACCAGAGCAAGTACTTTGCTCCAGCAATCTGCATTTCCTTGCGTCACAAGAAAAATCTCTGTAGGTTTTGGAAGACTTTGGATCAAAAAGAGGATCCACTTGTTTGTAACATCTCGCGCATGGCTTGCACTGTGTCCATATCAGATCACTTCCTGTATCTGCTATACCCATAATCTTAAAAGGCGGTGTCCCCAAGGATAAACTCATGAGGTATTCACCTCTGTTAGATGTAACGTCAGATTCGGCCGCTTTAGGAGAGACCGAAGCAGCAGCAGCTGGATCGAAGTGGTGGACACGACTAATGGATCGACGCAAAGCATTGTTGATACGCTGGAGATCAGTCTCTTCAGAGTTGTAAAAGGGGGAAAGTGGTGAATCACGGTGTATGAGGTCCACAGTGAAGCCAACTTTGTGGGCATACATGCAGCCAAAGCTAGAAAGACACAGAAGAGCAACTGCTAGAGGACAAGAGAGAGGAGATTGAAAATCTGCCATTATAGGAAGAGACAGTCTAGCTATACACACGTCGAGGATGTTTGTTTAATGGATTCATGGTGGGATTGGGCTGTATAAATACCTACAGATTTTGATCAGCGTAATTATTGCCTTCCTATATTTATCCGGATGCATGCAAGGAATGTTTTTGGAGTTCGTATCTTGAATGGATTTGATGCATATTAATTCGTATTTCCATTCAATATACATTGATTCTTCGGCTGGCATGGACTTTCCTTTTAAAATCCCTTCACCTTGCTAATACATAAAATCTTTAGGTGAATCGTACGTATTTCAGTATTATTAATATTTCTATACATGGCAATAACTACCCTTTTCTTGAATTTGACCCCTTTTCTTTATTTCTGAGGTCTAATTAATGTAAGAATCTCTTCGCCATTAATGAATTAATTTGATTTTTGAACATAGCCTCTCCCCTTTTCGAGAGGGGTACGCAGTAACCATGCATTGGCTAAAACCAATTTAATAATAGACTGTTGATTTAGCCAAGTTCATGCTCATCATTAACTGGATATCTTGTCAAGCTCAAGGAAAAGAAATGCTAATCTTTTACTCCATAATTGAAGGCTGTTTCTTAATTTTTGGTAAGGTGAACTGTATTAAGACTAAAAAGGAGAATAAACCTTGTGATGTTATATCATTAATATTCGTTGAGATAAGACTAAAATTAATTATCCTTTTCTTCTTCTTCTTTTATGGTGAGTTGATAATTATTTTTGTATTAAAAATTCAGTACAAAAAAAGAAAGATATATATTTTTGTTCTAAGTATTTAATAAATAAGCATATTAAATAATATGCTTAAGCAATAAGGTTTGGTTTGTTTGTTTAATTTTATATGTGATTATATGCTTTCTATTTTAAGGTTAAAATTTTGAATTTACAAATACATATAAACTCAACTAAGTTATATTTTGGAGTTGTCCAACCGCACAATTCTAGTTTCCAAAGACATGACTTGACTAGTTGTCAGACCGTATATTTGAGATCTAATTAAATGTAAAGCTCGTTTACTTTTGATTAAGATTTTGTTGGGATTTAATTTACAACATGAATTATTTGAATAAATCATAGATAATTATTTAACATGAAATATTAAATAATTTAAATAAATCATGGATAAATAATAAATTAATATTAAATAATAATTAAAAAAACAAGTTGCTTTTGTACCTCATTGCTAGCAAGGTGAAGAGTTTATATTGGATAAAAAAACACCAAAGTTTTTAGAGGGAAAATGACATGAGCAAAATGTGCTCAAGGCATAAACCCACACGTGCACGTGGATTGGGCCCGTGTTTAATGTAAATTAATTTTTTAAAACCACAAGAGATTATTTTTGGTAGCCCGTCTTTTGTCCACTCCAACCCATAGATTGAACTACACAAAACACTACTAGAGGATATTGGCCTGGTGATCAAGAAAGGTTTTTCTCTTCCTCTCATCAGGTTCAAGTCTTGTTAAATATATATGTTATCTTCGTAATATTTTATTTATTTATTGAACTTACAAGATATTTAATAGGTTTAAGGATTAATTGTGATATAGGTAAGCTAGTCCAAATATCCTGGTTATATGTATATATATATAAAAAAAAAACTACACAAAACACTGAGCCCAAAGAAATTATTCTTCATAGACAAGGATCAAGTCTATATTTTAGTTGGCAATAAAAAATATTTTATAATTCAAAATATTATCTTACAATAAATCCAAATCCGAGCCCGAGCATGAGCTTGGGCTGGACTGAAACGTGCCCATATAAGTTTATATTTAAAGCCCACTTTGCTTAGAACCTTTCCTTTTTAGCTCAAGTTACTTTATAAACTTAAACAATTTTTTTATATGAAATTAAGTTATTTTAGAGGATTCTGAGATTTACAAAAAAATAAAAAAAACAAAAAAAAAGGTGTTATTACAAAAATAATATTTATTTACCAATAAATATTATAATACAAAAATAATAATTATACATTTATTAATCAAGTTTTAACCCGCTTAAGATATCTAACCGAGAACGAATTAAATCACTGTATATTACAGCTTATACTAGAATATTCTTAACATTACAGTTTGGTGATTTGTCAAAGCATTGCAAGTCCTCGTCACCATACTAAGTCGTCTTTTTCTTCAAACAAGGTTTTTACAGGGCAAACAGATTCAAGAACACAATATCTCTCAACCACTGATCGAATCATCTTGTGATCTGTTTGGGAGGGTGATTGTGGTAGTTTTTGAAAGTGCTTTTCATTTCGAAATATATTAAAATGATATTTTTTTTATTTTTTAAAAATTATTTTTGACATCAGCACATCAAAATGATTTAAAACATCAAACCGCCACTGTTTTAAAAAAAAAATAGCAAAACACCGTTTGGGCCGCCCACCCAAACGGGCACTTGATAGTAGGAAGAGGGTATAGATAAGAGAAGAAAAGGAGTAAGTCAACACCTAAACCACATCCTGCTAAATACGCTGTAATAATATTTATATAAGAAAATAATATAAATTATAAATTATATCTTGAGATTTTATCTAATAATTTAAATTTTTAGATAAGATGATTTCTTAACATAATACTAGAGTCTTGTTGATTCTACAATCACAAGCTCGAATTTTATTATTTTTATTCTATTTGAAAAAAATTAAACACAAAACAATGTAAATTTATATACATATTTTAAAATTTAATTTTTTTTTATTTAAAATAATATATTAAAAAATAATATAAATTATATAAAATAATTTCATCTCATAATTTAAATTTTTATACGAGACATGGATTACCAATCAGTACTTCCTTTCCACCAGAGCACAGTGCATTGATTCTGCTTTTATCAGTACGCTTTGGGACTTTTTCAAAGCTGTTTTATCTGCTCCTTTCCTCCACTTTTCCTTCCGAGCCAGGCAATCCCTTTGGAACATGGCTTTCCTGTCACCATGGCCTTGTTTACATTTTAATAAGCTGCATCGCATTTTGTATTTTTACCAGAATAAATACTCTCCCCATCAACGCCGATGAACTCATTCACTCTCAAAACTTCTTGGCAGCTCTAGCAATACAACTAAGATGGAGATTGCAAAGTATCCCCTGGCCTATGCTTTGCTTTTTTGTCTTGCTGTTTCTGCAGGTCTTACATGTTATGGTATATGTTTCTTTTAATTTCAAGTTTATAGCTTGTTTCTTACTTCTAAATTGTATGTCTCCCACCATGCAGAGTCACAATCCCATGGCTATGGAGGAAACCAGTACCAGATCCGGGTAAAGGACATGTAGTGTATCTGTGATTGGGCCATAGCATTACACCACCCCTTTATTTCCCCTCTCATAAGTCCTAATAAATCGATAAAATGCTTTATACTTAATTTGCAGGGAGATGATGTTCAGGGCAGGTGGTGCATTGCTAAACCATCGGCATATAATTTTGAGCTTTTGCGCAACATAGATTATAGCTGTGGGCAAAATGGAGTGGAATGTGGGCAAATTCAACCAGGTGGCAGCTGCTTTCGTCCAGACACTGCCTTTGGACATGCCTCCTACGCTATGAATCTCTTCTTCAAGGCTGCAGGAAAGCACCCATGGGATTGCCATTTCAATGGCACTGGCATTGTTGTTACTCAGGACCCATGTAAGTCTCCTGTTGAAATTCTTGAGCATTTAATTCGTCCCTGTAATTGAGCAACAACTGACCAATACAGGGATGAATCTTCATGTTTTTTGCAGCCTTTGGTGCCTGCACCTATCCCCTGTGATGCCAGGAGAGCTCTAGACAAGAAGGGCCTTCATATTTATTAGTAGTTTGAATAATTTCTGGTTAAAGGATCCAAAATTATGATTTCCCATCTTGAAATGGGTAAGAGAGAGACAATCTCGTTTTGAGAAACAGCGATGAATGGTGTCAATGCATTCCTGTGACTTCGACTATCTTCTTATTTATATTTTTAAAGTGCGATTTTTTTCTCCTTCTGGAAAATGAAAAGCATAGACTGCTCGGATCTGTTCAGGTTGAAGACAACATATTTCGTAAAGCTTTAAAGCACACAAGTTTTCTCCACCGATTACATATGAAAATGATAGAAGGGGTCAAAAAATTCTGTGATTGCATCTCAGTAGATTGGCCTATCATTTGCTAGCAAGTAGAAATGTGCGATGAGTATGTTGACTTGGGAAACCGCTCTACTTAACCACACGATTCTTTAAATACATGTCGGTCGCGATAGGTGGATAAGCGTTGATGAAAAAATAAAAACAAAAACAATTTATAAATTCTAAATATAATGTATATTGAGGAATATGTTTTTTTTTAAATTGATATGATAATATATTTAGAATATCAACATTGTAATAAATTGAATAGACTAAATTAATATATTAAATTTATTATCCAAATATAAAACTGTAAGAACTCTATAAAAAATTAAAATAAATTATTAAGTTTAATTTTTAATTAATTCAATTTAAAAAAACTAAATAAAAAATTTATTTGAGTCCAAGTTAACCTATTCAATCCTCAATTCAAGAAATATTCCTATAAAAATTAAATAAAAAATATATGATCTAATTTTTAATCAATCTAATATTAATAATAAAATAAAAAACCATTTAAAAAATATAAATACTTGGATAATGGAAGTGGAAGTGAGATAATTTTATTAAAAAAATATATAAATCTTTATTTTTATTAAACCTAATATTAAAAGGAAAAAAATATAAAAGACGAATAATTTCAAAAACAATATTGAAGAAAACTAGAAAACCCGAACAACTTAATATTAAAATATATATATATAAAAATATGCCTTCTCACTCGAATCTTCATCCTCGTATGGTCCACAAGGAATTGGAAGAGTAGTAAAGGGAGAGGGGCAAAGCAGGGGTGGTAAAACACGAGGCTATGAGGCCGGGAAAGAAGCCGAAGGTCAAAAGAAAGGCGATCAAAGGCCTTAGAGAGAAGAAGTCGAGAGCAAAGAAGCTGGAGGCTTCTTAAGAAAATGTGCAAATGCCTAAGCCATGGAAAACTGACAGAATGGGATGTGTTCGTCGACTTTATATATATTATCTCCATCCCTATTTGTTTTCACGATGCGTTTGATGGCTGATGACTCCAAGGAGATCTTGAAATTCATCACACTGATCTCCTTGTAATGTGAATGAGGATTGGTACGGACATCAGAACATAGCTTGCATTGTGTTCATAATCGTAGATGTCATCTTTATTGAGGATAGGATGGCATGATCCAGCTGATATACATTACGTGTCATCACAGAAAGAGAAACTTCACATCAACCTATCATATCATACTCAAAACTGAAAGGAAAGCCATGCCAATCAACTTTGCAATGCAGTGATGCACGGTCTTAGCTGAAAGCAGAGTCAGAGAGTGAAATAATTTGTCTCGTCCAAGAACACATTACTACATTTTTCTGCAAGCTTAACAGGCACTTGTTACTTCCATTGCCGTCAATTCAGCCGAAATTATCACATTTTTTCACACCACCGACACTGGGAAAAAAAAAAGTAAAAGAAAGGAAGATGAATAGGGTATCGTGGTGTATGAGATTTGACCATGGCAGAAAGCTAATGACTATAGACCAGCAGCAATAAAACAAGCCAAATTATTCATTAAGTACCAATAAAACAAGCATCGGACTATAGGGATATGATAAATCACTCAAGCTTGAGGCTTCTCCCATTTGAGGGGCTTGACAACCTCCCAGGTGAAGTCTGGGTCATCCCTTCCAAAATGTCCGTATGCAGCTGTCTTCAAGAACCTATTGCCACCCCTCTTGAGATCCAGGTTGATGGTCATCATTCCAGGCCTAAAGTCAAAGCTCTCCTTCACAATCTTGAGGATCTCCTTGTCAGGAATTTTTCCAGTGCCATAGGTGTCCACAAAGACTGACAAAGGCTCGGGCACACCAATAGCATAAGAGACTTGCACAATGCACCTACGAGCAAGACCATTTGCTACGATGCTCTTGGCAGCCTGCCTAACAATGTAAGCACCACTTCTATCCACCTTAGTTGGGTCTTTCCCTGAGAAAGCACCACCACCATGGGCTCCCCAGCCACCGTAGGTGTCAATAATGATCTTGCGTCCAGTGAGACCTGCATCACCATGAGGGCCACCAATAACAAAACGGCCAGATGGGTTTAGGTGGAAGATAGTTTTCTCATCAAGGTACTTCTCAGGGATGACAGGCTTGATGACATGCTCCTTTAGATCAGCAGCAATTTCATCATTTGTGACGGTCTCATCATGCTGAGTGGAGATGAGAACAGTGTGGACGCGGACAGGGACCATCGCACCGTTGTCATTGAAGTATTCAACAGTAACCTGAGTCTTGCCATCAGGTCTTAGCCAAGGGCAGGTGCCATTCTTCCTAACCTCAGTGAGGCGAGCCCCAAGCTTGGTGGCAAGTACATGGCTCAAAGGCATATACTCAGGGGTCTCATCGGTGGCATAACCAAACATATGGCCCTGGTCACCAGCACCAATCTCCTCTGGCCGCTTGGTAAAGTGACCGTGAACACCCTGGGCAATATCAGGGCTCTGCTGCTCAATGTTAACCATGACTTTGCACTTGTCAGCATCAAGACCAACATCATCAGAAACAAATCCAATGTTACGGCATGTGTCACGAACAATCTTTTCATAGTCTATCTTGCCCTTGGTGGTGATCTCTCCAAAGACCATAACCATGTTGGTCTTTGTACATGTCTCGCAAGCAACCTTGCTGTCTGGGTCCTGCTCAAGGCAGGCATCGAGCACCGCATCAGAGATCTGATCACATAGTTTGTCGGGATGGCCCTCGTTCACTGACTCAGATGTGAATAGAAAGGTTTCCATTTTCTCAAGCTGCACATCACAAAAGACCTCTTAATATGGTGACATGTGGCAACTGTGTGCTCGATTACTATGGCAGGCAAAATTCCATCTACGCGTAGGAATATATAGGAAAATTGCAAAAAATATCCTCAAGATTGATTTAGATTCTTCATACTTTACAAAACAAGTTACAAAAGAGCAGAGTCTAAGTACAAGAAATGACATAACATCAAAAGTCTATACTCCTGAAAGAGAGCAATTAAAAAGGATCAAAGAACAATTAGATTCCCTTCGCATTGAATGAGATAAATTCCTATTGAATCACCACTTGTAAAAAAAAAAGTAAGAAAAATTGACAGCCCAACAGCAGATCCACCAACAGTAAGACTCAGGTATTAACATGCTGTAATCAAGGTACCGAACGGCAAAAAAGAATATTGGCTTCACGCACAGAGTGAAATTCAGGGGTGCTTCGCACAGCTTACAACCGTTTTGTTTCACCATCATTCAAAAGCACAGACCCCAAACGTGCCTCAATTACTTGCAGAAGCGCAAAGTTTACTTTTTTTTTCCTGACATAACTTGCTAATACAATTGTACGGTAGACAGAAATAGTTAACAGCAGATCTAAACCTCACACTGAGATGATGATTATGATTGCTACCATACATGGTCCATTCCAATTATATAAAGACATTTTTCGATTCTGCTGGGTATATTTCAATACACTTTTACCACTAAAAAAACTATCAAATTATCAGATCTGCTGTACTCTACTGCAATGTTGAAAGTAAAACACATGCCAAATCTAATCTCTCAGACATCATGTACCGCACCCACTAACATTCAAAAGCCAATCTTTAAAGTCACGCAACAAGAAGAGAGCAGAGTAAACCAAACTGGTTAAGAACTGATAAATTAAAAAACCGGCAAGTTCCCAGATCTGTAACGATCTTAACTCAAAACTAAAGATTGCTCTTTTTTATTTGAAAATTAACATTGACATTCATTTTTTTTAGAGTTGATAAACAAAAGCCATACAGAGAGCATGAAGGCTAAATATAGAAGAGAAAGTGCAGCGAGATACCTTAGACTAGAGTAACCCGTACAGATCAAAAGAAAACCTTAGGACTCTGTCGCCTGTGTTTGTGTTTCTAACCAGACCTATAGAATTATCAGGCTGTGGCACGATAAAACGGCTTTCGTGACTCTGTATTTATAGACCAGCTACCCTGCCAACTGGTTACCGGATGAGGTGGTTTGGATTCTCTTAAATCTACGGAGGAATCTGTATCTTGCGGTGGGCAGAACATAGCCGTTGGATGTCAGAACATGGGGGTTGGTGGAGTGAGAAGTTCATTTTTCAAGGTGTTGAGAACTACATGCTGCTTTTTTCATTATAGTTATTAGATAAAAAAAAATAATTTTTTTAAATAATTTAAAAATACTAAAATAAATTAATAATAATAAAAAAATTAACAAATAAAAAAGAAGTTAAAACTCAATTCCAAACAAGTATTTAAATATGAAATCTTAAGCACTTAGTATATAGTTTTTTTAGATTATGGATTGAATTTCATTAATACTGATAGTTTGGTAGAATCTAATTATGCATCATACAATTTAATTCACTAGATATTAAATGAGAAATCAAGAATATAATAGGTTATTTGATCTTAACTCTAAAGGGATATTCAATTACGAATTTCACTAATTCAAGGCTCGAGTATATTTTTAATTTTATTTATTTATTGATTAATATTTAACATTATTATTTAAATAACAATGTACTTGAAAAGGAAAAAAAGAACCTCTATAGTCAGAACCCACCTTTGGTTGCTGAAAATGTTTTGTTTTGTTTATTGATTGAAATAACCGGAATGGCTACTCATTACTCACCAACCTTAGTCGGTGGCCGGCTCAGCGACTTTGAGTCATGAGCATGGCTCATTTTCTTCGGCTTGAGAATATGGACTTGGCTCTTTCGTTTCAGGTAATTGATAATGATGTGAATGTTTAATCCCACGCGCAGCATGACGCTTTGCGGAATCAGCATGGAGGCTTAGGGTATATTTGATATTATTTATTATTTTTATTTTTGTGATTAAAGTTTTTAAAAAATAGTTTTATGGAAAATATTTTAGTTGCGGTTTAAAATAAATTTTAAAATATTTGATTAAAATTGTAATTGAGTTTAAGTTTAATGAAAAACAGTTTTAAATGTTTGATTACTAAGTTTTTCATATTGTTTTTAGCTTGAAAAATTACTTTAAAATATATATTTATTTATATTTTAATTAAATTTTAGATTATGTTAATATTAAAAATATATTTTTTATATTAATATACATGTATTATGTAAAAATTATTTATATTTTAATTCATTGTTAGATTATTTTAATACTAAAAATATATTTAATATTAAAATATTTTAATTTTCATTCTCTTTCATATAATTTCCAAGCAGCAGTTCAGTGTGAGTCCTATGAATCTAATGTTAACTATTTTAATTTCTAAACCTTAAACACAGGGAAAATAGCTCAATACTGCATTTTCCAAGCAGTTGTTCAAACTCAATTTGATCTGAGTCCCATGACCACAAAACTTGTGATTCATATTTAACCAAAGAACAAAATTATTGTTTTTTTTTTTTCAAATCTTGGTTTGGACCTCAATACCAAACGGGCATTTATTGTTGCTGGTGGTCCTCGCTCATCAGCGAGGTTATTACTGTGTAATAGATGGGCAAATGACACGGTAAAAGATTATTATTGAAAGATATTGGCTAGATAGAGGATTTATTTATTTATTTTAACCTAGAACAATAAAATTAGTGGGAAAAAAAAACAGAATGTGATGCATAAATGCTTGAGGAAATACAAGAATCATCTAGGTAACTTTCATAACGCTATAGACTATAAAATATAAGATAATATTTTCATTATACAACATCTTTATTTCTCTGTATTTTTTCCATATACATAGCAGTTAAAAATCGTGTCTGAGTCACATGCAATACCAAAATTTGGACTGTTTTTTTTTTTTGCTTTCCCATTCCCTCATTAGATAATTGAGAATTTTACTTAGCACGGTAAATGATGCAAATTAATTAGTAAAGTTCACATGCCAACCTTTCTCGCCATCAAACCCTACCAACCCTATATATAAATAACATTTGTTATTGGTAATTGTCACCCACTACGAGTCATTTTTCAAAACAAGCTTAAAATGATCTAAAGAAAAAAGTCTGAATGGGCGGGGGTTGGTAAGCATCAACAACTTGAATCTGGAAGACTGCGGTGATTACAAGTTTTTTTTATGTATATAAATAAAAAAGTGGTTGGTTTGAAAATATATTTTTTTTTTATAAATTTATTAAAATAATATTTTTCAAATTACTTTTTAGAATTATTATTAACATTAGCATGTAGAAATAATTTTTTTTTTAAAAAAAAACAGATTTTTCTGAAACAGCATGTTGGAATACAATTCCAGAAGAGGCTCGAGTTTGATGGAGCTGGCCACCAACCGAATAGCAAGCCAATTGCTTTTATTATTTTGACACTATTCTATTATCAGAGAAGGAGCTGAAGCCAGTCGGGCTCAAGCCGAAAGGGATTTTAGCCTTAAAAATTGAGGTGGCAACAACTAGGCAAAGTGGGAAGTACACAGAGTGGGGTAGTTGGGATTTTTTAGGGGCTAAGCCAGGTGCGGTTCCCACCCAGAAAAAGCATTACATGGAATTCCAAAAAGGTTGGGCTCACCGCTTACCGGAACCTGCTGCCTTCCGTACGGTGTGATGACCTGTCAGGTGAAGTGACCCTTCGAAGACGTGAGACATGGCAAGGCGTTTTCCCCTCTAATTACGAGTTTGCCATCGTGGGAGATTGGGGATTATAGTTTATACAGGCAGGTTTAACAGTTGCTCGTTTTATACACGTGGAATTACATTTAATTTCTTGTAAAATTTATATTTGAAAGAAAATCTTAAACTATATAATTAAATTAAATTAAATTATTTAGAATATCAATAGAAACAGATTAAATTAACAATATTAATTATTTTACTTGTCTCCAAAAAATCAAGGAGGTTGGTGGAGGAAAAAGAAGCATAAGACGAGCACTAGTGGAAAAAGAATAGTAATGAAAAAGAAGAATGATGCAATGACATGGGAGAGATTAAGCTAGTTGGAAAACATGATGATGACGACGTGTTCGTGGATGTCCCTTGCTTTATATATCTTGTCGTTAGCTAGACAGTGGATCCAACTGTTTAGTCACTCCACACTACAAATCAAGCAATCATCTCTCGCTTTAAGGATGTCTACCTGCTCGTTCACGTGGTTTATTTGTAAATGTTGTTTTTTAATCGTGTTTTTGTTTATAATTATATTAAAATAATATTTTTTATTTTAAAATAATATTTTTGATATCAATTAGTTTGTAAACACAAAAAATAGTTTAAAACAAAAAATAATTGTTTTTAAATTGTTTTAAAAGCACATGTATATGTTCGTGTGTCACAAATACGTTTCGGCATACTTTTTAAAAGTATTTTTATTTGAGAGAATATTAAATTTATCTTATTTTTTCAGCGTTTACTTATGGTTTTGATACATTAATATTAAAATAAAAAAATATTTTAAAAGTCAATGCACCATAATCTTAAACATACGCTAAAACACCGTTTAACGTCACAAAAGAATTGTCCAAATATTTCCTTGCTAATGTTTTAGCCCTGATCATGACCAGAAGCAATGCTGTTAGCTAACACCATAGAGACTGCATGCATCAGAATCTTGCATGGTTCGAGTGAAAGACAATTGGTCCATGCAGGATGGCAGGGCCTGCCAACTCATACCGTTGCAAGATCATTGCTAAGAATGATCCGGTTTTAAATTGCTTTCGCTGATATTACATAAAGTTTGATTCCTTCTGCCATCTTTTCTTCTTCGTCAGCAACCTGCAGCAAAAGAAGAAACGATTAAGAACAGATTCTTAATTAGGTGTAAATCCAACACCAAGGTGACTCGGATAAGCTTAACGATCTTCTTAACTACCCTCTAGAAGTAACAGATAACTATAACTTTCTCTTCTTCTTCTTCTTCTTCTTACCATGGCTATCTCCAAAAAATTATTGCGTGCCAGGCGGTACCGGCAGACAGTTGATGTCCGGCGAGTACAGTGAAGATCACTATCCTTAATATTATATTTGTTACAGTTTTAAAGCAATATACTTTCAAATACAACAAATCAATACGGTCGTATAGTTAAAAAAAAAACACATCTCTACACGCCAATGTATCTATACTTTGTTTAAGGAAATTCAAGATCTGGGAAACTTAAATTCATCGTATGTAAATCACATATGATCTTAACTTTGTTAGTTTGAATAGAAAAAATCTAACAGAATGATATTTGAAAATTGAGGAGCTTTTTAACGACATATTACATGCTCTTAAATATTTAAAAATAGACTGGACATAACTCTTGTATTTTAAGATGAAACCATTTTTTCCATGTATATGTATATGTATATGTTACAGAACTTTGGCATTGTTCTGCTTCATCAAAAGTTAGGCTACAATAATTCTTTGTAAGAAACTATGAATATATCGGACAATGTTTTGCATAAATTTGTTTCTGAGTGGCTAACATAGTAAAATAGCTCACAATAACAACAAAAAGAAGCTCGTTCTTAAGAAAATAATTATGCGTTTGAAAAGAGGAAAATATGTTTGATAAGTTATAATAATTAATTCAAAATCAATGAAATGCTGAAAAATAAAATAAAAATAAATTATAAAGTATTTTTTTGAAAAAAAACTAAAATAAATTAAAAAACTATTTTTTAAAAAAATATAAAAAATAACAAGTTGAAATTCACAGCCACTACCATTCAGTTTTTTCTTTTAGTATTTTGTTAAAGTAGTCCGAGAACCATATATAAAAATAAATTAAAAACTGAAAATTAAAAATCATCTGTGATAAATTTAGATCAGGTTGTGATGGATATCTCTCAATTATATGAGGAAGATCCACCCTATCCCTATCGTTCAGCTCATCAACCAATGAGGAGAAGAGAAGATCCACATGGATAGGATTCTGGACCTCGACAGGCCCTATAAAATAACGATTCACGTATATCCCACGTTCATCCATCAACCAATACCCAAACTCACAAGTAACATCGATCGGCTACCACTCCACCCTCTGCTTAAAACATTAAACATGGCAACCATGACTCTGTCATCCACTTTCACAGGCAAAGTCGTTCATTTGAATGGGGCCACTGAGTTTCCGTCAGCTACCCCCCGTGGCAATGGCAGAGTCTCGATGAGGAAGACAGCAGGAAAGGCAGCCGCCTCTGCGGGGCCCTGGTATGGTCCTGATCGTGTCAAGTACCTTGGACCATTCTCTGGTGAGCCTCCATCTTACTTGACCGGTGAATTTCCGGGAGACTACGGTTGGGACACTGCTGGACTTTCAGCAGATCCCGAAACTTTTGCCAAAAACCGGGAGCTTGAGGTTATTCATGCTAGATGGGCGATGCTTGGGGCTTTGGGATGTGTGTTCCCTGAGCTTCTTGCCAGGAATGGAGTCAAGTTTGGCGAGGCAGTGTGGTTCAAGGCGGGCGCTCAGATCTTCAGTGAGGGTGGTTTGGACTACTTGGGAAACCCTAGCCTTATCCACGCACAGAGCATCCTTGCCATCTGGGCATGCCAGGTCATCCTCATGGGTGCCGTTGAGGGATACCGTGTGGCTGGTGGACCGCTCGGGGAGATCACTGACCCGCTTTATCCCGGTGGGAGCTTTGATCCCCTCGGTTTGGCTGATGACCCAGATGCTTTTGCAGAGCTTAAGGTTAAGGAGTTGAAGAATGGCCGCCTCGCTATGTTCTCCATGTTTGGGTTCTTCGTGCAGGCTATTGTTACCGGAAAAGGTCCTCTTGAGAACCTGGCTGACCATCTTGCTGACCCTGTTAATAACAACGCTTGGGCTTATGCCACTAACTTTGTTCCCGGCAAGTGAACTTAACCACTGTCAGTGTTGAAGATCTGAATCCGGCAAATGATACTTGTCATGTACCATGAGCTTTTAGTACATTTTTCCCAAGAATTTAATGGATTCAATGATTCAAAATACCAGATATGATTGAGACCAAATCCCAAACAACAAGCTGGTTTGTTATAAGGGTAACGTCCAGATAGACATTGCTCCTAATTTCAATTTTAATGTTATAAAGGTAATATCCAGAGGTCTCTTAATAGGGGTGAAAAGAAAACTGGAAATAATAGAGAAAGAATTGTAAACCAGGTTGCAGACCTCATTTTGCAAGCAATTATTTTCTCAAAGATTGGTTCCCCGATGTGCGCTTTTGGGTGTTGAAGATCCTTCTCGCTGGCACCGCATGTCAACAATGAATGTTAACAGAGTGTGCCTGGTGATACTAAGACAATCAGTACCATTGTGAAAAAAAATTAATCTGCTGCGAGGACACCATCGGCAAGACCTCTGGTGTCTTTCTAACCCAAGGCCTAAGACGCAGAGAACTCATCAAACCATTTGCATTCCTCTTCCAGCCACGGAAATTTCAGTGTTGTGTAAATAATGAAATACAAGCAAACGGAAACAAAAAGCTTGAGGCATGCTTATTCTTAAAGATATTTTTCTAATAATAAAATATCTTTTAGGATTCAACAAGTTATTCCTTGAATAAAAAGAAGATCATAAAATCATCTTAAAAATAAAAGAAGTCCAGCAAATAAAAAGAAGAAGAGAAATAGTTTTTGGATTGTAATGTCCAAACCTGCATAATATTTATAGGCTACTATAATGTAATGGTCACATTTAATTATGAAATTAAAATAACAGTTACAATAATTTAAAATATAGCTGTTATAGAATTAAAATTATAATAATAGTTATACAATTTATGTTTACAATAATTATGAAAACCGAAACCGAAATTGCTTTAAAATTTATAACAGTTAGAAATAATTTTCAATGATTATAAATTTAATGTTTTCAGTTTAAGGGTCATCAAAATATTTTAACAAAATAACAAAAAGATTTTAGAGAGTATAAACATTGCTTGGGGCACAGGGGGGTGAAACAGAGGTTTTCCTCTTACTCGACTCATTCTTATATTCCCGAGCTTAGTCTACTTCCTTTGTTGATTACTATTCCATCTCAAGTTTTAGTATATAAACACTTGATGAAAGTCTTCTTTTTTCAATGTAGGATAGTAAGTCCTCTATATACTCTTTGCACTCAAGAGGTCCTATGTGTCTTACCAATGCAAGATAGTCTTTTGAAATATCTATTATAATTTTTACAACAACCCCCATATATTTCAGAAGGCTTTTAAAAATAATAGTACTAAGTAAATAAATTTGTTGGATCTCTTTCACAAATGAGTGTAATGCGTCTAAAATAGTTCATGAATATGATAAAAAGATACATATAACAATCACATTAGAAATCAGAATTACAACTTTGAAACGCTTATGTGAAAAGATGTGAAGCACCTCACTGGTTATAGCATGCGCCATGCGGTGCTTCTGGCTCTGAAACACTGATGATCAAATGATAAAACTGGTAACTATAGTGGAACCAACAAAGCCATATTAATTAAACATGCCAAATATATTATAATGTATTTATAAATAACCCTTAAATTATTTATGAAAGATATTAAATAGCACATAATGTATAAAATCAGAGTGCCGAAGGGTAGTTCGATGAAGAATAATGGAAAACAAAAGGTCAAAAGAAAGATAGAAAATAAGAAAAAACAAAGATAGGGGAACATATATTATTTAAAGCCTGTTTGGCACAACTGTTGCTGTTGTGGTTGAGGTTGAAAAAAAAACAGTTTCATGAAAAGCATTTTTAGCTGCGGTTTGTAACTGCATTTAAATGTTTGGTTAAAACTGTGGTTAAGATTGAGTTTAATGAAAAACAGTTTTGTGCGTTTGGTTATCGTATTTTTTATATTATTGTCAATTTATGAAATTAATTAAAAATACAAATGTATAAATGCCTATAAGTGATGATTTTATTTTTATTTTTATTGGATTGATATATATATATATATATATATATATATATATATATATATATATATATATATATAAACAACACCGTTACTTTAGCAAAATAGTGATGTTAGCATATTCGGATCAAAAGTCATATATCAACTAAAAACATAAAATAAAAGGCGTTAATTATTCATTTGAAAAATAAAATAAAAAAATAGCAATTTTCTATTGTATATTTTTTTTCTTAGTCAAAATTGTTCCATTTGAGTTAAAAAATGAAAAAGAATTCACCTACTTGTGATCTACATAAAGATGATTAGATCTCGTAATCTCCCATTAAATTCTCTATTTCTTGAGGTGGGAAATGATCCAACATCAAATTCTCTGCTATGCACTCTCTATGCTTCATCATTATACGAAGACAAAAATAAGTTTCCTCACTTTGTGTTGTTCTCTACAAATTCTCCCATGGGCTAACAAGTGACGCTTCTACAAATCATTGTCAGTCTATGTAAGCCATGTGGGATGTTGGGGATCTTTGGCTTCGTCATGATGATTTCTTGTTCAAAATACAACCTCAAATTTTAAATGGAGGCTCCTTAACTTCTTGAGTCACAGGGTGAGGCAAACACATATATCGAAGGAGTCTCGAGCTGTGTGGGAGGTGAGGGAGAAGACAATGCTTATGCAGAGATGAGAGGGAAGAGATGAGGGAGACGCAGATACAGAGATGAGGGTAATGCAGATGATGCAGAGGATGAGTGTGTGGGTGTTGTGAAATCATGTGGTGATGCAACGTATTGTCATTCCTGTCGCAGCTGCAAAAACAATCACGGCGTGAAATCATTTTTATAGCGGGACCCATAATCAAAAGTTGGGGTCCCGTTTAGTTAGGAGTAAGGTTAGAGTCGCGGTTTAACATAAACACAGGTTGAATCGCAATGTCAAACACCCATTTAGACTGCAAAATAGCATTTTGTAGTGCAGATTTCAAGGAGAAGGTGAAATTTCCAAAAAAAAAAAAAAAACTGTTTACGTAGAGCATATACCTCACAATTTTAGCAGAAACACCATTTTGTTTTCTTTTTTTTAAAGGGGAAAGGAAAGTAGAAAGAAACCGGGCCACCGCGGGGCGAACATGTAGTAAAGGTGGCTGATGGGCCCTTGGACGGAGGCCCAATCCATATCAATACTTGGGAATCAAGTTTTGCCTTCCCTTAAATGGTGCTGTACATCCATTTTTTAACAGGAGTCCATGCTCATCTGCTCTTGAATCTAAATAAACCAAGGAAAAAATAAAATTACAAGATTACCCTCGTTGAATCAGGACTCGTACGGTCACAGGATTGTCCAAAATCATCAAACCAAACCACTTCTTCCAGGGACAAACAAAAAACACACAAAATTTATTTTTCTTAACTTACCACCCTCAACCCTATATCGCTCCTCGCTAATTTTTAACAAACCTCCGATTTCTGTTTTTCTCTCGCCGAACGATTTTTATTTGTTTCTTGTGAATTTTGAAAGAAAGGGAGATGGACGATAGCTGTGCAGTGTGTGCGGAGGTTCTAGAATGGGTTGCCTACGGATCGTGTGGCCACCGTGAAGTTTGCTCCACGTGCGTGTCTCGGCTCCGTTTCATCTGCGACGATCGCCGCTGCTGTATCTGCAAGACCGAGTCATCTGTCGTTTTTGTCACCAAGGTTAAGCCTGCCTTTTCAATTTTTTTCCCCTGCTAATTCGTTTTGAGTTTGATGATGGGTCAATTGCTAGTCACTGAAGTTATACTGTTTTCTTCAGCTTTGAACAATCAAGTGCGCAATCTGCTGCCTCTAAAAGGACTAATTTGCAATTGTTGGTTTAAATAGAAGCCTGATTGATTGCTGGTTTTGAATCTTTGCCAAGCTATGTGAAGCTTCTTTGTTTTGTATAGACCCTCTTAGGAAGTAGTAACAGTGAAACAGCTATTTTTTTAACATTTAAGGGTCTTTTCCATTACTAAAGAGGAAGTTATGACAAAATCCACTAGTTTCTGGACTGTTTCAAGCGTTTTTGCTATGTGGCAGCGAATGCTATCTGTTTAGAATAATAACAAAAGAAAATGTAGATTGGCATATAGAAGCTAGAACATCCATGCACCTTGAAAGTAAAAGGTTCTTGCCAGGGAACTGGACCTCATAGATAGTTTTCCCCGGATATTTTGTAGAAAACTAGCATTTCGTGCACACGTCATTTTGTTTTTTTATTTGAAGGGTTTACTGCTGAACGAATGTAGAGTCAGAGGAATCATAGTCAAACTCAATATCAAATATCATTTCCCTAGGCACAAAATCATCCCCGCGCACCAATTTATAAGACAAAGGACTCATCATTCAGCATGTGTTAGATGGAGTTTGCTTTCAGAAAATAGTATGTGGTCAAGAACGCTCTTGTTGTATTTTGGGCTTAATGTGAGTGATATTCATTTTTAGTATCTCTGCACTTTTGTTTTTTGTTGTAGTTTCAGTCAAATACATTTAAGGTGTGGTATTGAGAAGTAATATCCACTTGTAGTTTTCTACTAAGTTTTCAATTTGCCTCACTGCTTTTGTTCATATTTTTTAATTGATAAATGACACAGAGCGCTCTTTATTTTGCTGTTCTTGCAGGCTTTAGGGGATTATACAAGGATGATTAATGACTTTTCAGTCTTGCCACCTGAACCTAAGGAGGGCCGAATAGGATCTTACTGGTACCATGAGGACACACAGGCGTTTTTTGATGATGTTGACCATTACAAAATGATAAAGGCGATGTGCAAACTTTCATGTAGTTTATGTGACAAGGAGGAATCAAATGATGGATCCAAGCGCCGGGGGAAGTTTAGGAATATTAATCAGCTGAAGGGTCATTTATTTCATCAACATAAACTGCACATGTGTAGTCTATGTCTGGAAGGACGAAAGGTAAAACCTGAGTGATTATTATCATGTGTGACATATGTTTTCTTGTTTGAATTGATTGGACATTGAAAGTCATTCTTAGGTATTTATAATTTGTGCACACATGCTATTTTAGTAATGCTATTATTGGCATTTTGTCTTATTATTTGGGCGTCTTATGTAATTTTCAAATTGATTTACATGAGGCTCTAACTACTTTATCCTGGATAGTTTACTAACATTATCTCAAACCAATTAACTCTTCTTTCTTTTTTGGCCCTGTAACAACTTTTGAATTTGACAGATATTTCTTTGTGAGCAAAAACTATACACTAGAGCACAATTGAGTCAGCATATAAGCACAGGTGATTCCGAGGTTGATGGGAGTGAGAGTGAAAGAGGTGGATTTATGGGACATCCCATGTGTGAATTCTGTAAAAAAACCATTCTATGGAGATAATGAGTTGTACACACACATGTCAACCGAACACTATACCTGTCATCTATGCCAGAGGTAATAGATGCTACAGTTTGTACACACGATATCATAAGGTGCATGCATTTTTAGATAATCGCAAATAACTTTCTATAATGTTCAATGCAGGCAGCATTCAGGACAATATGAATATTACAAGAATTATGATGACCTAGAGGTAAGATTGGTCTTTGCATTTCCTTTTTTATATATTTTTCTATGTTTGAGATTATGATGCTACATGTTTTTGTAAGTGTTCTTTAACTAAGAATATTTTTCTAAACAAGTGAATTTCTGTCACAGATTCACTTCCGCCGAGACCATTTTCTATGTGATGATGAGGAATGTCTTGCCAAAAAGTTCATTGTCTTTCAGACTGAAGCAGGGTTGAAGGTGATTGACAAAGCTCCGTTGACTTAGTTTCTTAATTTATGCTGTTCAAGCTAAAAGTTTTTGTACATGTGCACACAGGGGCAGGGTTGGGGATCTTTGTTGATTTAGATCTCTCTTACTGCTTACTGGACCAGTTCAAGTCATTTAATATTGTTTTTATATTTCAGAGACACAATACAATTGAGCATGCTGGACATATGTCTCGTTCTCAACGAAATGCTGCTCTCCAGGTACATGTTATATTTACTTTTAGAGCCCATCCTGAAAGGATGTTGTTCTTTTTAGATGATATCTGACGGCCTTGTTTCTTCCTTTTCAGTTCACTCTTTTATGGGCACCTTTTGTAGTTATTTTGGATGTCACAGTTTGTTTGTCTTGTTATTCATTTGATGATATCTGACCATCTCATTTCTTCTTTTTTGGTTCACTCATTTAGGGCTACCTTATGTAGTTTATTTGTCCCTGTTCGTTTCACTTGTTATTCATTTGCTGGTTTCCATGAATCAGATTCCAACTAGCTTTCGATATCGTCGAAGTAATGAACAAGATAATCGTCATGGAAGGGGACTGACATTCTGTCGTGATCAATCTGATAACCAACTCACCATAGCCATTCAAGCTAGCCTTGAGACAGCACATTCAGAAAGCACATCTCGTGATCGATCAGCTAGTGCGCAAGTGATCTCTGATCATGTGGATTCAAATGATATTGATTCAATAGTTCAGCCTTTTGAATCACTAACTGCTACAGATCCTGAAACGACTTCAAGATATCTTCAAGCTTTGGGACACTCTTCTAGGAATGCAACTTTGCAAGAATCTTCCTTTCCTCCACTCTTCACAATTCCCAGCAGTGGTCAACAAAATTCCAAAGATGAATCAGAAGGTTTGCCTAATAATACGATGGCAGCGCATCTTCGGCGCCAGGCCAACAGAAATGCAGCTGCAATCAATTCACCTCAGCAATGGCCAACAGCAAGCCATGGGCATGTATCAAGTAGTCTAGCACTATATAGTCCACCATTAAATACATTGCCTTTGAGTTCAAGAAGTTCTGCTGGTGGACCTGGTCTCTCTAGTTATGCAAGTTCAATTCAGGCTCAGTCTCAGGCCCGACCCATAGTGGTCCGTGGGCATCTCCCAGCTGGTTTGTTGGGGAGCTCAGGCAGCACAGGTAGGATGAGCCACTCTTCATCAGCCCCAAATCTTGCTGAGTTTGGATCATCGAAACCCTCTATTTCAGATTTTCCTCCAGTTTCTGCAGTGCAGATGCACAAGATGCCCACCAGTAGCCAGGGTGTGCTGAATGTGGGAAATGTTCAAAATTCAAACAAGTCATTGGTGGAAAAGATACGTGCTGCCCTTGAAAATGACGAGGACAGATATGCTCTTTTTAAAGATATATCTGGACAGTATCGCCAGGGTTCAATTGGCACAGGAGAGTACCTGGATTATGTGCAGCAATTTGGCCTGTCACATCTCATTCATGAGTTGGCTAGACTTTGTCCTGATTCTCAGAAGCAGAAAGAGCTTGTTCACACCTACAATGCTAGTTTGAGAAGCAACAGGAAGAAAGAGAATACCCTTTTAAAAGGCACTAATGGATCCACTAGGAAAGGCAAGGGAATAGCTGCTGAAGATAGCAGTTCAAAGGATAGGTTGGCAGATAGCTTTATTAACTCTGTCCGGGCTCTGCAGTCAAATTACAAGCCTGTAGAAGAAGAGGTGCAGCTATCGAAGGATGGGTATCGGCCTGCCGAAGGCAAGTCAAAAATAATTTTTGATGAGCTGCAGATGGAACCGAGAATCCGAAATGATTCTTCATTTAGTCAAAATATAAAAGATGGGGGTAATGAGAAGCAACGGAAGAAAGCCTCCAAGTTTCACAGAGTGAGGCTAGGTGATGGTTCAATGGCAGCCCTTTTGGATCTCCAGCACTCTGGTCCTGATACACACAGCACAGTGGAGAACAGGATAGATGATAATTCAGGAGGCGGGTTACCTGTGCGTGGAGTCTGGCGAAAAGGTGGGGGGCAAAAGCTCTTTTCATGAACAGTATTTCAGTATAGTAAATAAAGAGGCACAGGTTTTAAACAACCGCACAGTAGCGATGGAATGAATTCCAACAAATTCCTTTGATTGCTGTGGGTTTACAACGTGATGCCATTTTTGAGTTTACTTCACCATTTAGGTGATCAGCTTTTGTTACAGTTAATGTAATAGAGATGGGTTTGTCCATTTCTCACAGTTGATATCAGAAATTGTTCATAGACATCACGAATGAAGAAAGCAGATATAATTTTAATTACTGCTGAGTGCTTCATTTCTTACAGAACAGATGAAGTAATAAGTAAAGCGTTGTTTGTGAAATTGTGTTTTTGATTGAGTAGCAATAGTTTTGGAAGTGTGTATCATGCTTTTTTTTAAATGTTTTTCTGTTTTAAAAAAATTATTAAGATAATGTAAATTTATTTTTGATATAAATACAATTTAATTTATTTTTTTAATTTAAAATAAATAAATTTTTTTCTTCAGAATTCTGTTATAAACTTATAATAGAATCAAGTTCATACTCTGATATTATTTGTTAACTACTTTTCTTAACAAATAGGAAAGTTTAAGAAGAAATTGAGAGAGAATTAATAGATGTTTATTTTTATTGCTCTGCATGCCTCCTTAAGCTTCTCTACAAGTATCATTCTTCTACCTTCGAATTAACTAATAGTTGTTTGATTTTCTAAAACCCATTTGCTTTTTTTTTCTTGTTGTCACTGATTACTGTTGTAACTGTTTTTCTTGCTGCAAACTCTTCCTTCTAATCAACCAGGGTTCGTGACAACAAATGGGCGATGCATTACAGGAAGGTTGGTGAATTGATCGTCGGATGTTGATGGAAGTGGTTACGGAATGCTAGTTATCTGGAGTTAGGTGGAGGGAGTGGTGGTTGGTTAAGTTTGAGGGAGGAGAAAACGTCGTAATGAGGTGCCGGTGGTGATTCCTCTAGATTGGATTCATCAGAAACGAGAGCAGAGTGAAGTGGGAAACATAAAGGGGAGAAGTGGAGTGGTTGAAATAAGCGGCGACGAACCCCATCCCCTGTGTGCTGTTTTATGTATGGAAAGGCGGTAGCTTGAAGAATATAATATTAAGCCCATGGAGGAAAGGAAGCGGTGGAGGAGGGGGGTTTCATATTTTCCTCCCTTTTCGACCGCGCCTGACTTGAGGAAAATAGCTTTTCTGAATTATTACTATATGTATAACTATGGAAGCTTGGACAAATGGGGATGTAGCTCAAATGGTAGAGCGCTCGCTTTGCATGCGAGAGGCACGGGGTTCGATCCCCCGCATCTCCACATGCGGTTTTTCTCAGTTATGTGAATTCCATTCTTTATCTCTCTTTTGTTTTATACCCGAAACTGCAAGACCTTGTTTAACCGCAACTTGGAGTGCAGAAACCACCAATTTTAAGAAGGCAGAGTCAAGGAAAAACAATGCAATAAACAATAGTGTTTTCTCTCTCTTCAAGATGCTGCCTCCCTGTCTATCTCCGGTGTGCTCCGCCGTCCCTAGCAGCTGTTATAGACTCGAGTTTATAGGTTCGCACATGTCAGGCGCCCGCTTATTGGCTTCTTCTTTTTGTTTTTTGTTATTTTCCTACACAAATAAATAATTTAAATATAATATGCATAATTTCTTTTAAAATCATGAATTAATTAATAATATTTATTGCATATTATTTTATTAAATCCTATTTAAAATCTTATTTAGTTTTTATTTTGTTCTTGAATAATCATGTTTTTCATGTACAGTGATCATGATAAAAATATTTATTTATTTAGTTTCTTTACTTATTATGATTGCAATGTTTTGTTATTTTACAATGAAATAAAAGGTGATTTCATAAAAATAAAATTTTTGAAACCAATTAGGATCGTGGCCCAAGTTATAAATTTGATGAACTAACCCATTATCTAATATACTAAAAGAGTTCATAAAGTCATGTGCTAGTTATTGTATATTGTGAGATAAATCACTGTGAATTATAATAGCATTGCTTAGTTTCCGTGCCAGTTCAGGTTGTTCATTAAACCGGTTCATCGTTTTTTATTTTATTTTTTATACTTATTTGCACAGTAAAATAATGTTTATGTCCCTTGAAAAAAACAAAAAATAGGTGTAACTAGGAGGGGCTTCACGGGAATTTCACACATTTCAAAAATAGCTGATCACTAATCTGCCCCCGTATAAGATAAAAAAACAATTATGAACACGAGGGTTAATTTTTGTTCTTACTTACTCTTTTATTAATTTTTTTGTGCTTTTTTTCTAGGGGTAATTTTATCATTTTTATTGTTTTAGCAATAATAGTAGTGATAATTCTAAATGTTAAAATTTTGATGTTGTTGTTGTTATAATAGAGTATATTAATCTATTTTATTATATAAAATTTTACGTATATAAATATTATATTTTAATTCCAACAATTATAAAAATTATTTGTTTGACCGTGTAATAGTGCTACGTAGAACCCAGATTGGGGCTCATGTCCTGATTCAAATTTGGCTCTATAGAGGTCCAAGAAGATTTGGATTTTTGGGGCTGGTGTGTTAGCCTCCTGGTTAATAACATGGAATTTCTTGGATCCATGCTTTTTCCAAAACAACGAGGGTTTGATATTGAGGTGAAAAGATATGGTAGAGAGAGAAAGCGAGTTAGAGTGAAAAACAGGAGAGCAGTTGCTGGTGTTGCAGTCAATAGGGTGGAGGTGGAGGTGGAGAAAATGGCCTAAAAAGCAACTTGACCAAGTAAGAGAGAAGAGGCCAAGGTCAGTTTGGTAGAGGCAGGTGGTGAGGTCAGAGCTGCCTGAATTATGTGGTGGTGCTGGTGCTGGATGGGGAAGGTGGTGGATGTCGGCGGTGGAAGGGTGAAAGCAAGCAGGGAAAGGGGAGGAGGAGCGGTGGTGGGGCATTTGTACTTGCATGAATGAACTTGAAATTTCTGTGCAGGAGCTTACAATTTTTAGGCTTGGAAAATACGAAGGGCCACCCGAAAGATTGGTGCTTTCTATACGAGAGAGGGACAATGAATTCGACCAAAACGCAAAAAGACTGAAATCAACACACAAAGTAGTCCTTCTCAAAATTAAAAAAAAAAAAATGTAGTCCTAAAAATGAAGTCAAGTCATGTTTTTATTATTTTTTATTTTTAGACGTGCTATGTCGATTACATTGTATAAGGTTAACCTTTATCTTGTGTAGTTTAAAAGTCGGGCTAAACAAGGAAAGTAAAAACAATTCAAGGATAACTACCTAAGCTGGGTTTAATAAAAGTTCTAGAAGTTTCTTGTCACAATGCACAAAATTATTGGGGTGTTATAATGAGAGAATGGCGTGTAAAAATAAACATTTCCTTTTTGTTTTTTTCTTTCCGATGGATTATTATTATTATTTGTTTAAAATTGTGTTTATTCTTTGAAGCAGAGTGAAAGCTGCTGCCATGCATATTTTTCTGGGCTGTATACAGTGGTGTACGAGTCAATGCATTTCAGCATCATTGTTAATGGTCAATTCATAGCGCATCTGTGAGCCAGCTAGAACACCTCTGGCAAATGACAAAAGCATGTCGTTTTACGTTGAGAAAAGAAGATGAAACAAAAACCTCTAATCGATCACTTTCCTCGTAATTTCAAAGACCGGTCTTGTCTGAATCGTTGGGCCGTCTCACGTGTAATTGCCTCTGAAACGCAAGCCCTAATTAGATCTGAACATGTTACCTACTTGTAGGTAAGCGTACCATCATATCAGAGCATGAAGATATTCATTTACATGTCCACTTGGACTTTTTTTTTTATTATTTTGCTCTTTTGAAAATTAAATAATAAAAGAGAATGGGCGCCTTTTCATACTTAGTGTAAAAAAAATATATTTAACATTTTAAAAAATATCGAATTGGCCACGAATCTACTTGCTAATTATAAAAAAAAAACAAAATTAAAATAAAGCTCCCAGACATGCCTAAATTATCATTTTTTATTGTAAAGGTAATATAATAGTTTAAAGGTAATATAATAGTTTAAAACCTGTTTGTTTTTGCGGTTGTACTAGTATTTATAAAAAAAAAATCATTTTAAATGAAACTTTTTGATGTTTTTAGATTATTTTGATGTGCTGATTTCAAAAATAATTTTTAAAAAATAAAAAAAATATCATTTTAATATATTTTTAAATTAAAAACATTTTAAAAAATAAAAACAACCACACTCACAGATAAATAGTCACTTACACTCACCAAGCGCAAACATTCGGCATGCAACAATAGCAACCTCCCTGCGTTTTTTAAATTCCGAGAAGTCAAAACAGTGTCAACCATTGACTCAGACCAGATTCTTTATGAAGAGCTAGCCATTTCCTTTCTCATCAACAGTTACTTTCTCTCATCAATGACACCTCCACCATCATAATTAATGAAAATCTTCAATATTCTCACTAATGACACAAAAAAACACAGCAATTAATGACTTCACTGTCGGGCAGCCCCACGAGCTGTGCCAAGCCGTCCTAAAAGCATTTCACATGACTTTCAAATCGCACTCTAATAAGATCCATAACAGCTGCAGTATCAGGTAGGTGGTGGCCAGCTAGTGAACAACCAAGCAGAAGATTGCAGGCTTCTTCTTTTCCCAGTATTTATAATTGAATAGGTCATGGGTGTCTGCTCATCATTCTACCTCGTCAAGTGTCAATGGCGTTTTTGCAAGAAATTGTTGTTCTGGGTCTTCTAGTACTGTGCATGGCCGCATCTGTTTCTGCACACAGCAGACATTCGCATTACACACCTCCTAATGTTTTCCGATTAACTGATGTTTTTAGTCATGTCTCAATTGGTCGAGAATATTCTACTTTTTTTGGCGGCTCAAATACTAAGTTGCTAAATAACGGGTCCGAAGCAAATCTTGCTCTTGACAAATCCTCAGGTACGTATATAGCCAGATCACCTGTGCCTTTGTAAATGGCGTTTGATCTTTCAGGGCTAGTGAGGGAACTTTCACTTCTTTTTATTCCTGTTCTTAAATTTGCAGGCTCGGGATTGGCCTCACGGAACAAATATTACTATGGATTCTTCAGCGCTGCCATAAAGCTGCCATCTGGTCTATCCCCTGGAGTTGTAGTGGCTTTCTACGTAAGCTAGCTCTTCGTTTTTTACTCTAGTTTTTTCTCACTCTAACGCCACAAATTACGTGCTGCTGCACATCGAGTAGAGACATGGATGACTAATACACAGGCACCAAAAACTTCAGCTGTCTAATGCAGATAATTACCCGCACAACCATGATGAGATTGACATCGAGCTTCTTGGCCATGATCAGAGAAACGATTGGGTCCTCCAGACCAACGTCTATGCAAATGGAAGCACTGGCACCGGAAGAGAAGAGAAATTCTATCTTTGGTTTGATCCCACGGAGCAGCACCATCATTACAGCATCATTTGGAACAATCATCACGTTGTGTAAGAAAATCACCTCACAGCACAACTATTGGCCTTGAAATTTTGATTTTCCTTCACTTATTGTTAGACAGAGACCAAATTAATGCAGGTTTCTAGTGGACAATATACCAGTAAGAGAGTTTGCCCACAGCAGTTCCTACCCTTCTGTATATCCATCAAAGCCGATGTCTCTGTATGCAACAATATGGGATGGTTCTCAGTGGGCAACCCATGGAGGAAAATACCCAGTTAACTATAAATACGCTCCATTTGTGGTTTCATTTGCAGAGATGGAAATGACTGGTTGCGTTTTCAATCAAACTGCCATTGTTACTTCATGTTCTATGGCTAATCCTTCAAGCTTGGACCCTGTTGACGGACCCGAGTTCATCAGGCTGTCAAAACAACAGATTGAGGCAATGGATTGGGCAAGAAGGAAGCTCATGTTCTACTCCTACTGTAACGATAGATCAAGGTTCAAGGTGATGCCGCCTGAGTGCAAATAATTTTATCTTAATTTCTATTTGTTCATAATAATCACCTTGAATTGTATTACTTTTCCTTCATTGAAGGAAACAAATTATATTAACATTCTTTACCCTACGCCGTTGAAGTTAGAAACAGAAACCAATGTTTGCTCCATCACAAAATTTAATGTGTTAACCTTTTAAATAACCTCAAATCAGATATCTTACAAGTACTTTCATCTTAGGTTTTACTAGTTTACAAGTGGTCAAAATTATTTATAATATAGCAGAAAATATCATATATGAAGAAAATTATTTTGAGTTAGTTTGAAATTGATTGTTTTTTAGAATACTTTTAACTTGAATATAAATTAAAATAACCCAACAAAAGATTTAGAAGAGTGACCTGAGATACAATGTTAGTAGTTTAAAAAAAATTAAGAAATTATAGGCATTGCCATCTTGAGATATATTTTATTTCTCTTCCAAACCTGTTCCCCTGTTTTTCAAAAAAGAATAAGGGGGTGTTTGGGAATCCACCCAAAAGCGTTTTGGGTGCTTTTGGTCTATTTTTTTTTTTTTTGAATTTTAAAAACAAACGGTTAGTGTTTTTAAATCATTTTGATGTGCTGATATCAAAAATGATTTTTAAAAAATAAAAAAATATCATTTTAATATATTTCGACACGAAACACACTTTCAAAAGCTACAACAACAGCTCTCCCAAACACCCTATAAGAAGACGCTTTGTCCACTGCGGAGACAACGAGATATCTCTGGTTTATTCTCGGAGTATTCGTCATTTTTGAAGTGTTTTTTAATTTTAAAACATATTAAACTAAATTTTTTTAGAATTTTCCCTGTTTTCCATCAAAATTATTATCACTTTTATTTCAAAACAATTTTTTAGTATTTTTTAATTATTTTTATCAAACTCTCAGACATCAATTTTTAGTAGCTAGCATTACTCCCTCGAGCAACTAAAGCCGAATTTTTTCCTAGCCAGCACTGAAGATTCTCCATGATATAGCATTGCAATGCCCTTCCCAAGGGGTTAATTTAATTTGATGCGCAAAACAGCATATGAAACCTCTAACAGATCAAAAACCCGCTTGCAGCCATGTTTCTCATAGCCACAAAAGCTAACTCAACCAGGGTACGTTTGTTTACGAGGTTTTACATGCCTAAGCAGACTCATACTAAAATCACAAGTGTAGATCAGAGTCTTTGACCTTCCACCCACCACTCATATTTGCAAAAAAGAAGTACCTCAATAACACATGGGGCTTCGGATATCAAAGCTATACAGCAAAGAAACTGTGATTCGATTCCAGTGCGGAACCATGCTCCGTAACTAATACATATAGGGTGTAAAATGTTCGTAATCCGTAACTAATACATATAGGGTGTAAAATGTTCGTAAAAGAGCCCGCAGAACCGCAAGCCCAGAAACATGGAAGATTGAAATGCTAGCATGGAAGATGCTTTTCTGGAATCTAATGGCATTTGTGTTTTCAGGATATAGCCAGAGAATTTTGCTATTGGGCAACGATACTCTATTCTATTCCTCGTGACCTAACAAGGATTTAAAACTCCTAACAAAGAAGAATGAAGTAACGTGACAGAAACCATTATTATAAATAAGCAGTAGCGATAAATTCACAAACGAACAGCTAGCACTTGGGCTTCTTTTATCACCGTTTCCAGAGTGAATAACGGCTCAAAAACCTGAAACTGGAAAGAACTCGAAAAAACTGGTTTCTACGAAAAAATATTTCCCCTTGAATTTAAATTCGAACAAAAAACTTCCTAAATCTAATATCAAGTCAGGAGATGCAGCCTTTTATCAAACTAAACAAACAAACAAGCCAATATCAGATCAGACATATAACCAGAAACATATCTAACAAAGCCCACATCAAGAAAAAAGCAGAACATAAAACGAACATTTAATTAAACTCAAAATTAGCAATACAAATAAAACATAACTATAAGTTCAACAGCAACCATGTTCTAAATAAAGAAAATCCATGTCCATACTTGAGACAAAAAAGGTAGAAAAACCCATTCATATGAGCTTAATCACCACCAGCAGTCTTGTAAACATAGGTAAGTCCACACTTACCACAGTAGTGCCTATCAAAATGATTGGCCATGAAAGTTCCAGCACCGCACTCAGCATTAGGGCACTCCTTCCTCAACCTCTGGACTTTGCCGCTATCATCAACCTTATAGAACTGGAGCACAGCGAGCTTGACCTTCTTCTTCTTGTGCTTGATCTTCTTGGGCTTGGTGTAGGTCTTCTTCTTTCTCTTCTTGGCGCCACCCCTCAATCGAAGCACCAAGTGGAGAGTGGACTCCTTCTGGATGTTGTAGTCAGCAAGGGTGCGGCCGTCCTCGAGCTGTTTTCCAGCGAAAATGAGACGCTGCTGGTCTGGAGGGATGCCCTCCTTGTCCTGAATCTTGGCTTTCACATTGTCGATTGTGTCAGACGACTCAACCTCGAGGGTTATGGTCTTTCCCGTCAAGGTTTTCACGAAGATCTGCATCTTCGCCTCTTGGGGTCTCTGGAGATGCAGAGCGGATGGGGGAGTAGGTTTCGGCTGTTGGTGTTTTGTATAAAAGGGATGTTCGAGGAGGGGAATATTAGGGTTTGTTTTGGGTGAGGGCGTGAAAGTACGGAAATAGCCATGGCGTTGTTTACTGATTACAGGGGCTAACTTGGGAATTGGGATGTGGATACTGGGCCCTTTTGGTGGGCTAGACTAGGTAAGAGTCGTAATCCTTGTAAATTCACAAACTATTTCAAAGGTCTTTGCAAATTCACAATAGTTTAGTATTTTTTTTTTTGTCATAACCATAATTTTTATTAAATTAAATGCTTTATATAATTATTAAATCTTGGAATTAAAAAATATTATTTTCTATAAAATCCAGATAAAAATTAAATTAATTTTAAAAGATAATAGGTGATGCAAAATATAAGAGAATTTAAATAATCACTAAGTTTACAAATAATGCAGTACTAGAAATGATTATTAAAGTTTTTTTTTTTATGAGAAAATATTTTTAGTTTTAAATTATTTAAGCTACTGAGTGTATAGTTCATAGTACTTTTAATTACTGATTAAGCATGATGCTTTCATACAATAATTTATCCCTAAATTTATTATATGATGTGAACAACGCTAGCAAAGATTTTAGAACAAGGAAAAACAATTTTTTTTAAAAGAAATAAAAAAATTTATGGAAAATAAAAATTGCTGATGGATATGGAGTAAAACGAGTTTAACTTATTCATTTTGTATTTTATATCATCACATGTCACATGGAAAGCTGTTCTTAAAATGCATGTTTACATGTACATACATGACGAATTCAAGAACTTCAAACAAGTTTGTTTTGTTAGAACTTGGAATTCAGGCACCCCCTCACCCATTGAAAATGATTCCGGGCGGATATAGCCAGATTATACTCTGGCTATTCTGTAATTTTATTTTATAATTAGGATGTACAGGTAATTTACATCTATCTTGGTAATTATTCAGGCCAGACACAATAAAAATATATATCAATATATGTTTGAATTATATTACACCTTATTCCGATAAATGTAACAAACATAAAGACATTAGATATAGTATAAAATATATAAAAATATTTAAGTGATTAGGAGGTAATTCATCACCCTGAGTTAATTAAAAAAATTATTCCATGTGTTGTTAAATAATGTTAATTGTTAAATTCTTGTATGAGGTGAAATATTATGAACAAGTATAATTTGACATGAAAAATATATTCTATACTAAAATATATAAATAAAAATATTATTGCTGAAGGAATATTAATTACATTGAGGAATAGGTTACTATGAAATTAAGTCAAACTACTTATGATTTTTCTAATATTTAAAGGATCATGTCACGTTATTACACGGTGCACTTCAAATATAAATTAATTAATTATTAAATTAATAATAAATATTTTATTAATTGATTTAATTAATTCTAATTATTTTAGACCTATAATTTATATTTGAGCCAACATATTAGAAACTAATGGCTCACACACATTAAGAATCATTAGTCAGAAATTAAATACTATAATAATCAAGTGTTGTTTAACTAAAAATAATTCTATAAGTTAATCATTAGAATATATTTAATTTAGGATTATAATCGTCCTAGAATAATCAAGTAGGGACTTGATTGATTAAAATTTTAAGATTATCCTTAAATATTAGTTATTATTTTAAGAGAAAAATTGATATTTTTTTATTTATAAGATTGATAGGATGCTTTATAAATATAATATTAAACATATTATTTTGAAAGAGAGAGAAAAAGTTTTGTCAAATAATTTTAAAAAATAAAAAAATATATTATTTTAATACATTACCATATAATTTCTTTTTTTAAAAGGACAAACAAACATCACCGCAATGATTATTAAAAAGAAATTATAAACAAAGAAAGTCTTTAGTGTTTATTTTTCTTCATCTAGAAGTATGCTCATTTTTTATGAAATGTATTTTGATATAAAATTGAAGCTAAGATTGATATCATTTGCTCAAAAGAAAGATCAAATCAATCTATCTATCAAATTAATCGCATATATCAATGTTTCCTTGAGATTCATAATCCAAGCAATGAAGAGAAATGCAGAGAGAGAGAAAGGGCTGTGAATGGTAGGAGGTAGAACTTCACACTCAGATTCTCATCTGTAAAATGTACGTAAACACACAGACTTCCGAGGGAATGGATGACTGTTCCCACTTTTTATATGCATAAACATAAACAACAACAAACGACCAAGATTGAGATCACCTTGTACAGAAGTTGGTTGTAAGAAACCAAAAACTAGAATGATCTCACAAAAGCCCTAGGGAACAATCTGGGAAAGAATGTATTTTTTGCTTTGAAAATCAAAGCATAGATCCCGTAACAAGGAATGTGAATCACAGCCACCAAGAAATACCTGTAGCATTTGTAAATTCATTAGATGTTAGTGATGTTTGATGCAATTCAAAGTCGAAATAAAAGAGATAAAAGTGAGATGAACTATATACCATAAGGGAGCCCAGGGAGTGTTAAGCTCGAGGAATGAATATGGCCACCTGAGAGAGATGGCCAAAAAAATGTTACTGTTCTTGAACCAGCATAACAAAGAAACAAAAAGTACAAACCATATCTTCGTATCCACTGATTGAAAAACGAAACAAAAAGGAAACATTATGCATACCACGTAAAACCACATGCGTGAATGATCCACTGGAAAATGGCATAGAGGCAGCTCCACTGCACAAAATATGCAATGCGGAACCAAGGAAACGGCTGAAACCAAGACAAAAGGAGAAATTACTACACAGGATGTAAATGCATTTTCAAACCCGTTTGGGAATTACCAGCTTTTGGCTTCTTTTTCGTTTTTGTAGTTTCCATGTCCTTTCATTCAAAAGCAGAATTCCAAAGTGTTTATGAATCCTTGGAAGCTAACATCACAGCACCTTCCACACATGACTTTACAGTTATTTTCAAAATGTTACAATTTGCTATTTTCAGAAGTTGCAGTTTTCAGAAACCACAGCCACAATTTTCCCAGACGGACATAATCCAGACCGGGAAGTTGCTTCAATTGTGAATGGTTTCCAGGCTTTCTAACTGTGCTATGAGCTCGTTGGTAGAAATGCTAATGGAGTTCCAGAGTGGTTAGCCAAAGCTTCCGTACTCTGTTTTAAGCTCTCCTGATTGGGTTCAATGTCCTCCGAGGGAACTGTGTGCTATCTGTTGTTCCTAGATACTCAGAGACTGGTGAAATTTCTTCCAATGTAGAAGAAAAAAACAATGATGGCTTCGATGTAAATTGATGCAATAAAATCCATTTGAAGTCTCAGTTTCCAACTATATGAAATAGCTATCGCTCATTTATAGAAAAAGGACTTCCACTTTATGTGGGAAATACTTACAAGGTTATTGAGAACAGTTTCTAGAACTAGAAAAACAGCATTCAAAGAATGGATGCAACCCATCAACTGCAAAGCACAAGAGCATTAAAAAGTCAGCAAGAATGGAATTGCAGCAGGTACAAATTTTGCTCGTAGTATTTCCCAGAGATCTAAGCAGTGTGAACATTGTAAATGATTTTGAAATTCCAGAAGGCAACATCTAGAGAAATAAACAAGGAAAACTTTGAATGAATTAAGGATCTCAAGCACCAAAATGAGCTAATATTACTGGATTCTCACCGCATTGAGGCCGAGGTGAGTATTTGATAAAAAAGGGACTATAAGGCACCAAAATACAATGTCTGTTAGGACGACAGCACCTGCACAAGTCTGTTTAAAAAGAAGAGAATATAAATAAGATCGCAAAACCAGAAGAAGGGCATTTCCAGGCATCAATAAAGCTCTACTGAAAGGCCTCAACGACAAGCAGTTTTGTGTGTAAGCTCATGAGGCACGCCATTATTGTCTGTTCAAGAGGATTACGGGACTATGAGAACTGCAAGCTTCATTTGTGAATTTCGCACCACAGTGCTGCCAGTAGACAACTTATTCAAGAGTAAATCAAGGCAAAAGTACTGATGAATTATTGCAAGGGAAGAAGACCATAATACATACCTATTTTTATAAATATACAACACATACGGAATAAACAAATCTTGATTACTAACTTGGTATATAATTTGCATGAGGTATCCCCAAAATCCAGCTCTTTCTAGAATTGCCTCCTCAGCACTGTGACTTTGCAAGTTGACGGCGCTCGAGCTTTCATCTTCCATGTAAGTTAAAGAGGTAGCAGTAGTTCCAATGTCTTCCACGTCCCTTTTCAAGAGCACAGAATTCCTGCCATTTTCAGAGGCAGCTGGTTTCTTTGAAGACAACCAGCATCCATATGCTGATATCACAGTGCCAAGCTACATGAGAATAAGGTTGCCAAGAGAATGAACAAGTCTTAGTCCCTTCCTTAACAGTTGGTAAAATAGAGAAAATGGGGTTAATTACAGTGTTTGACATACCGCGAAATATACCAAAGCCAACGTAAATGTCCACCTGCAGATCAATTGGAAGGTCAAAATCAGATACCAGTTCACAATGACATTGCTGTCTTGCAAGATCAAGATAGGTTTTGGCTTTTGGGGTATTGATCTGACTGGGCGTAGAAGTACAAGGCAAAATTAAGCAACATGTTAGTAGACAGTCTCACAAATCATGGGAGAGGAGCACATAGAAGCGAAAACTCAATAAAATTATATTCTCTTTAATTCTTAGATAGGAAATCTCTCGAAATAACTTGAAGGAATAATTACTTTCTCCAAATTGAAAGAAACCATGATAAAAAAGAGAGAGACGATGTTCCTTTTTACAGCATCATTTGATCACTAACAGTTGCACCACCGGAAAGTATATAAAAATCTACAGTCCCTTTTCTTCTCTCAAAACAAAACAAAACAAAATATCTTGCTTGTAAGGAGTAGCTTCCCACGATGCAGAGTTTCTTATAGTAATTTTTTATTTTTTATTTTTAAATACTTTTAATATTTCTAGTTTACTACTGAATAGTTATAAAAACAAAATTTTCATAAAAGTTGACATTCTGTGAAATATCAATTGCAATTTGCTTTCAATTAAATGTTATATTTTATTCCTTTATAGCTTTTAGATTAAAGATGAACTCATACAATTCTCTTGTTAATTTCTTTCTTTTTTACCATCTACTTAATATTGAGGGGGGGGGGGGGGTGTGGGGGCGGGGAACCCAAAGGGCCGGACCACTTCCAGGCAAGATGGGCCACCAGCCTGGTCGCGAGGCTTGGATACCTTAGCGTGATTCACTCGCTCTGTGGCACACAAGCTAACACGTAATAAAAACAATAATTTGTTCTTGAGTTATTGACTGTATATTTCTTACAGAAACATGTTATAATAACTATAATCTAGTTATGAACCTACGATGTATGGAGTCTTAAAAAGTCGTCAACGTCAGCGAAAATCTGAAATTTACAATGAAGAACAACTTACTCGGTGTAGTAAACAAATATGGTGGCATCCCAATCCAAGAAATCCGTCAACAAGAGTCCACCCATGACCAGGAAGGAGATGAGACGAGTGGCCAGGAGCCACCCGGGGTGCACCCCTTTCCAGCAACTGGTCCACAGTTGCGAAGAACCGACATGGTTTCTTGGCATTATTGCATGCACGGTGCGATAATCATTAGTATCCCGCCGAGCTACGAGGAGGCTCTGATAAATGATGTTATCGTCACTTGTTGAGGCAAGTTCTCTCCTCCATTGCATCCATAAGGACACGGCAACAGCCGCAACAACAATGCCAAAACAAACGAAATCATACCAGTATAAAACTAGCGCCATAGCCACACCCACTTGGCCCTTTCCTACAATTTAGAGCTTGGAGATCGAAATGTTCGAGGTAAAAGCTTGCTCTTAGCACCATTGACTGCATCTAAGAACTTGTTTCGTTGGAGATCTTAAGCTGGAAGGTTTTGATCAGAGAATGTAAGGTTTGACTGTTTGGTTGGAAAATTCTGTGCCGTCATGTTTCTGTATATAATAGTTTATAAAAGGGTAGCTAGGGTGATGGACAGGTTGAATTAGGCTTATTTGCTTCGTGGAAATCTATCATACAATTCCACCTTTCTCAAATATCCCATTTCTCTTTTCTTTCTTTGCTATCTGCAAATCAAAGATCGAGCCTCCCTCGAATCCTTTTATTCTAGATACTCGCCATGTTTATGTTCGTGATTGGAAGGGAGTGGTGGATGGTTCTGTTGCAAGTTGACGATTGGTTTTAACTCATCTTCGTTTTGACTGGGTCGATGAGCATGAAAAGAAAATATTTTGAATAAAAACATATATAGTTAATCTTCGCATTGATGTTTCAATATTTAATTTCACGACTTTTCCCCTCTTACAATTAAATCCTTCTTTAGCCTAATTGAATAGAATTAAAGTTGAAATCATGGAAAGAAAACACCAAAATAAAGAATATATAAATATTTAATCTCACATTCTTGAAGACTTTTATTTATTTAATCTAAAAGTTTATTTTATTTATTTTTTCAGTCTCTGGATTTGACAAAAGAGAGAGAATCGCCTAAAAATTGTGAAGAGAGATAATAAAGTCATTGGTTATATCATTTTTCTGGCAACAAAACTCATTATTTTTAGTGTAAGACATTCGATATGGAGAGTTTAATAATAGTTTTTTTTTAATAGTTGAATAGATCCACAAAAGATTTTTATGAGGAAAATCCCATTAAAAACAAAAGACTATAAAGACAAACATGTCATCAACCCAATTTCACTGGTCAAATGCAAAGGTGATTGCTACGTGATTTAGTAACTGAAACGATAGATGGAAGGATAACCTTTTTAATAAAATTAGTTTTTTATATAGAAAATTCATAAAAAAATTATATAAAAACAGAGTAATAAAACGCATCATTAATATATATATATATATATATATAAACAAATAATGTTACTTACAAGTTTTAATGGCCATGAAAACAAGTTTCCATGCATGGCTTGAATTTTATTTTATTTTTATATTCAAGATTTTTTTATTGAACCCACAAGAAAAACCTAGTTTAATACTCGGTTAAATTTAATTCTGACGGAATGGAGATGAATAGCTCCAAGTTCCAACAATGGCCGACACAAACATCACCTGTACGTAGTTTTAACTTTTAATGGTATGCTTTCCATTTCTAAAATTTATACACCGATAGAATTTAAACTAGAGATGGTTGTAAGAATTCATGAAGCACCTTTCGTGAAGAGCTTGTGCTCGAACTTAAGCCTAGTCAACTCATAAACAATCCATGGTCAGTTTCATCTATCTTATACGTGGACAAATTTAAGGTCTTAAACATTTTAGTTTTTTTAGTGAAAAATGTTGGAATTAATCATTCGGCATCTCTGGTTCCTGTATAAATTAATGAAGGGTGGGTGCTTGTCTAGTTCTTACAGTGAGTCGAGGATTATCCTTTGGTGCCTATCCTGATCAAATACGTAGCCTGATCATGTTTTCATCATTTCGCCGTTTCTACAGGAATATCCTGAGCCTTTAATTAAGATGTCTTCAGAGTGGGCAGACAAGACCGAGGGAAATGTGGAGAGTGAGATGGGGGGGAAATTAAATAACACATCTCGCAGAACACAAGGAAATGCACATGGGAAGTGCTAATTACAAGGTTTGACTTAAATAGGAAATGTAATTCAAGAAGGGAAAAAGCCAATCAAACACTCATGAAAATGTTGGCCAGCTCTCTTCGACGGGGGCCGGGAAAAAGTGACAAGCTATGCCACATTCTCAGATGGCAGAGAAACTGTGATTGACAACCGTGAAACCTCCATCAACGGCCAAGTTATGTCCACTTATGTAAGCTGATTCATCGGAAGCGAGAAACAAAGCAGCTTCGGCTATATGCCTAGCCTTCAATACAATACCTTTCAGGTTGGCCGAGGCACAAGTGTTAGCTTCAACTTCACCAGGTTGCAGATCATAAGCTTTGCAAGAAAGTGGGGTCGCGACTCCATACGGAGAAATGCAGTTGACTCTAATCCCATAAGCCCCCAGCTCGCTACAAGCCGTCCTGACTAGACCAACCAGAGCGTGCTTCGATGTGGTGTAAGCATGGGGTCCTGTTCCAGCTAGTGAGGACGCAACACTAGTCGTGCATATAATAGATCCCCGAATATTTTTAGACACCATGGCACGAGCAGCGTGCTTAATTGTTGCTGCAACACCCCGTACATTTGTTGCCATGGTGTTGTCAAAACCTTCAATGTCAAGTTCTAGGATGCCTGTTAATGGGCCTATGATCCCAGCATTGCTGAATAAAACATCAAGCTTTCCATGTTTTTCCAGGATGTATTTCACTGTTTCCTCAACTTCCTTCTCGTCTCTTACGTCGCAGTGGCGGTAAGCAGCTCTGTCAGCCCCAATGGATGCTACCACTTGATGGCCCAGATCGTCCTGGACATCTGCAACGACAACGAAACCTCCATTCTCAACAAATAACTTCACTGCCTCTTCGCCGATCCCGCTAGCCCCACCAGTTATCAGTGCAACCTTGCCTTCCAGCCTGAAAGATCAAATGCACAGTAAACTTAGACGTAACAAATGGACATTGATTTATGGATGTGTAAATGTTTACTCATAAAGTTTACAGGAGAAAGAATTAAATGAAAATGGTCATGATTCTCTCTGGCAGATCTACGAGGGTTAAATTAAGAAACAAAAAAGGCTACCTTGGCCTAGACATTGGTGAAAGAAAGCCTTGTTCCTCTTGATAAACGACTTTGCTCAAACTTCTAAATAATAAGACTCTTGGATCTGCTGTTTATAATGGTTTTAGATTCGTGCTGCGTAACTCATATTTTTAATTACGTTTTTTAAGCTGCATAGCTCGAGGCAATGACTCGTAGAAAATGCACTAGCTAGCTAGTACAATGCTTTGGGTAATATATATATATATATATTCAATTGGGATATAAATTAATAGTTCAATATGATGCGCCAAGGCAGAATGGCCACATGATCGAATTAGTGCGGTAGCCAGTGTTTTACACTGTTTATTAAAAATATTTTTGAAAAAATTTAAATATTTTATTTTAAATTAAATTGTTTTTGATGATTTTAGATTATTTTAATATTAAAAAAATATTATTTTATAATATGAGGTTGAAAATTAAATTGGATTCCTGCAAGGAGATCAAGAAAAGCCCAAGGACTGGGGATTTTAATATCTGATGTCTAATCAACTTTTAATGAACTAGAAAAGCCCAAGCACTGGGGATTTTAATATCTGATGTCTAATCAACTTTTAATGGACTAGTTTTTATAATATGATTCCCACGTGTACTCTTTCAATATGAGGCTCTTTTGTTTTATTTACAATGAGTTTTTTTAATCCATTATGGAATAATACTATTTAAATATTTATTAAATTTTAAATTCTGTATTAAAATCTTGATATTTTTTTTATTTTTTATTCTTAAATCATGTAAAAATAATCTTAACTACTAAAAAAAATAGACACATAAATTTGAATTATCTTTTAGTATTTAACTATGGGTTCCCCTATGCTACACCCAAAAATAATTTCATTGAAAAAAAAAAAATCCAAGTCACTTGTTGGACAATAGATCACCATCGAAATAAACTAACTTATTTCTATTTTATATTCAATTAGACAAAATAAAATATCATGAAATAGATATTTCATGTCTATATTTAATTAATTAATTTAAATGAGAATCCCATACTTATATTCAATAATTTAATTTAATTTAATTTAATTAGAAACAAAATATTTTAAAAATATATATAAATTTAACAAAGAACAATAAAAGAAGACTTGCCACGACTCAAATTATTTTCAAAATTAGTAAAAACTTATAAAGAAAGCAAATAAAAATTAATGGAACCCGATCTTTAATTAGATAGATGCTAAATAACGCAAGAAAAGGAATAAAAAACAAACATCAATGTAAAAAAATAACTAAACAAACTTGGGCAATCCTCGATTTTCAACCAATTTAATGTCCTAGGTTAATATTTAAGACTCGTATCTCTGAAATTCTAGACTCAAGCTCGATTAAAAAACTCAATTTGTAACCAATTTAATGTTGAATTATAAAATTAAAAAAAAACTCAGAAAATACCCCAGAGAGAAAATAGAGGTCAAAATAATATAGATTAAATTTGATATGAGAAATACTCAAGGAGGATGAAATGAAAGACAAACAAAAATTGAAGGGGGTGAATGAAAATGAATTCCAAATTTATAAATTAATTCAAATAAAATAAAAGGTAATCAAAAGAATAAAAACCAAATATGAAAAAATAACAAATTAAAGGGTTATTTTAAAATTTTGAAGGGGGGGCATGGGAATCAAGGGGGAAAGAAAGGAAAGTTTCATCCTTTTACTCTCATATTTCATCCTTGACATTGTATTGAATTTTCTAAAATTTAATTTAGTTAAAAAAAATTATTATTTTTTCAATTGAATGGTGGATAGAATAGAGAGATCTTCCTTTAAGAGAGGGGGGGCAAAGGTGTCATTTGATTGATTTTCAATTTAAAATATATTAAGGGTATTTGGTTATTTTGTTAGACTTAAAAATTTTATTGACTAGAATAATTTTTTAAAACTCAATTGACAAATGCAATTTTAATAAAATAATAAGATACTGAAGATAATTTTTCAAAAAAAAAAACAAGATCCAAGCACGCGAGCTTAGCTAAAAGCTCATCGCATTTAGGTCATTTAATACACACACACACACACAATAGATTATTAAAATCAATATAGTCTAAGACAAAAGTCATTCATTTGATGGGCTAGATTGTGAATTTTAAATTGATTCAATATATTATTATTTTAATATTCTATAAAAAAAATGATGTACTAGGAAAAAATTGAAGCATTTGGTTTATTTTGAATTGATATCTATGATATATTTCATTTTAGTTTCTACAGAATTAGTTTGTTCCAAGTTGTTTTTTACAAGATTATCATTGTTTCATAATTTTGATTAAAAGTTTAACAAGTTAACTCGGATAAACCCGGGTCAATTCAATATATAGTCTTGTTAATATTTTTTTAAAAATATCATCTTGATTTATTTTTCTTTGCATGTTCTTTTTCTTCCAAGTTCAACATTTTAATTTCCTTATCATATATTTAGGTAAAAAAAAATTAAAAAAATATTAAATTTAGTAGAATCCGTAACCTAAATTACGAAATTTACAAGACAATAGGTCTAATATGTTATTTTTTTATATATGTTTTTAGAAAAAATGACATATTTAGGTTTTTAAAAAATATTTGTCTTATTTTGAAGTAGTCTTGAATTTTTTTTTTTTTTAATCCAGAATATATTATTAAAGCACAAGTTTTATTTGAATCCAAGCAAATGAGATTTCCTTGGCTGAATCCTGTAACTGTAAAAATGCCCCAATTATCTTCAAACTTTGTCTTCCACCTCAATGCCGCGTAGACATTTGCTTCATTCCGTAGCTTTGTGACTGGACCGAACATTAACAGTCTGGCCCATAGAGTATCCGTCTCCGATAAAATCATTGGCCATTTTTAAACAATGCTGTGACAGGCATGTGAGAGTAACGATAGTGGCAAAAATATTTTATTTAGGGAGGAGAAAAATCTAACAAATACTTTGTGGTGCTGCAGACAGGCAAGTCCCCTTCTTCAGTTCTTCAGTCTCTGTTTTGTTCTCTGTAGTAATAAAAATAACATAAGCAATTTCTTTCAGTATACATGTCATTGATCATGTCTGCAGCTGCTTCAACGTCTATTGCGCATTTCTCAACCCCATCTTCCCTTCACTTCTCAACTACTAAAAACAAGAAGGCAGCAGGCTTATTAAACTCCATTCCCACTAGTAAAATCACATCATCTCCGTCTATCAGTAAAGTCCAATACGGATATGGATACTCGAAGAGAAGCTCAATTCTTACTGGGTTCAAGCCCTTTTCTTCTCCAGTCATGGAGTGGCAGGATTGCACGTAAGTTACCAATAGTATTTTGATTTGCTTTTAACTAATTGTTTCCGATTTGTTGGGCTGTGAATTGGAGGAATACTAGGTAATTGGAGTTTGTTGTGGCTGAATATGGGTGTTCAATGATCTTTGTTTGTGCGATTGTGACCAAGTTATGGTTTTTAAATGCAGGGTTAAGATGGAAATTGATGTGCCTGTTGGGTTGGCTTATAAGCTTTATTCAGATCGTGAATCTATTCCTCGTTGGATGCCCTTCATTTCATCTGTACAGGTGTGCGGCAATTTTGATGTTTTTCTTTCTTTCTTTTTTATTTATCTAACGCCTAGGCAGGTTAAATAAGCACTACTGTTTCAATGTTAGCACATGACTGGTTTTATCTGTGACTTTAGTTTTTCAATTTGAAGGGGGGCTATTAAATATGATGCATTCACGATTTCATTTTACATTATAATGATCAAGAAAAAATCTCAACTTGTTTTAACTATTATAGCTATAAATGTCTGCGATTAGGATAAGTTGATGTTTGATTCTATTTAATAGGTACTCAAAGACAAGCCTGACCTATCACGGTGGTCACTGAAGTATAATGCACTTGGTCAGGAACTTGAATATTCTTGGCTTGCTAGAAATATGCAGGTAATGATCCTTTGTATTGTGTGGAAACATTTTTCACTAATTGTTAATGGATGCATAATGCTTTCGCTATGTGATCAGATGTGAAATCAGCGCCTTCTCGCTATGTACCCATTCATTTATATTCTGTGTTCAACTTGTTGCAGCCAATCCCCAATCAGAAAATTCATTGGAGATCTCTGGAAGGTCTTCCTAACAGGTAACTGGAAAAGGCAGGTACCAAATTGCACAGGATTAACCACATAATCTCAAGAATCGAGAATGCTCCTTTTAGCCTTTGCATGATTAGTTAATGAGATTATCAGATTTCCTTTGCTAAATTCATGGTCTAAGATGTCCTCGACTGTATTCCACAGAGATAATTATGGAAAAAATTTGCCTGTTGTTTTTGCTGCCTATGGTTAAGGAAATCTTGTTGACACACTCACATTACTTGAAATTAAATAACTTGTGTAAATAGCTAATTATCACGTGCATGTGTGACTGTAAATTTCATGTGTAAAAATTAATTTGGGTCCATAGGTATTGGATGAAAACAATATATAGAATTTGCATTGGCACCACTAATCTTCTTAAGTGCCTGGAAGATGCTTAGTGATGCTGAAGCAAACACACTTTTTCAGGCTTCCTATTAAGAGATCTCCCCTGAATATACTAAACAGTGGGGATGTTGGACAAGGTATGAACATGGATACATAGATCTAGTTCATCGAAGTTGGTTCATGAGCAATTTGCTTCCTCAATTACCTGTTTAAGTTTTTTTTGTATTTTTATTATGGTGGGAATTTATTTATATTTGTCTTTCAATTCTCGTTGCTACATGTTGATGAGTTTTAGTGTTAAACCTGGTGCTGTTAGCTAACACCAGTTTTAGTGATTTTCATGAATGTAGATAGGAAGCATATTTCATCTGCATTGATCAATAAAGTTTCAAATTGCTTGTAATAAATGTGTGTGTTTGTTGACATTGTTGAGCTGATCCATGCCCATATAACTTCAGCATGCAATGAAAGAGTTGTCATGTGGTTTTGCACATGTCTTTGAGTGCCTTGCAAACTGCAATATCATTTCATTTTTCCTTAACATGATAGCAGAATGTCCATTAACTTTTTTCTTACATCGCAGAGGCTCTGTTCGATTTTTTCCTAGAGGTTCTTCATCATGTCAAGTAGAAGTGAGCTCCTACATACAACATTCAGTTTGATCTTCATGGCTACAGCATTCGTGGTTGTCAATTAGTCAGCTATTATAATCACAGTTCGTCACCCTAAGTTTAGTGGATTAATTGGATTCTTACGCAACAGATCAACAAAATATTCTGTCAAGATTGTCATTTCTTGAAATTGATGTTTCATTTTTCTTATTATCAATACTTAGCTCAGATCTTTATAATTATATTTTTGCTTTTCAGCTTACTGTTTCATATGAAGTTCCCCAGATTCTGACTCCTCTAGCAACAGTAAGCATCCGTACTTCCATTTAGATGCTATTCTTTTACTTTGAGAGGACCTCTGCGTGCTCAAGTATAAAATGAACAGTAATGTGCATTTAAGTGGTGTGTGCAGTTGCCGTATCCAAGCTACTTGGCTTCAACAGAGAAGAAAATATAAATTGTCTTGTATAAGAATATGTCCTTGCACTTGCAATGCAGTGAATGATTAGTCCATTTTACTTTATTGTCACTTTTTCAGGCACTCCAACCTTTGCTTGAGAGCTTACTCAGAGGGGGTTTGGAAAGATTTGCAACTCTTGCGAAAACTTTTGCAGACTGAATTCCATGGTTCAGATGGGGTAACTGGGACCCGTGTATAATGACCATCAACAATTTTTTGGAATGTTTCAGAATCAATATGATTATTTCACTGGCAGCATTGTTCGCTGTAGAAGAAGAAGTTTTCTTGTTAATTTGCCATTGATTGTATTCAGCACCCTTACTTTGGATTGTTGATCATTCCAAAAATAATGAAAAGTTCATGATATATGCACGAGTTTTCCTTTAGTTGGCAACACTCACTAATTTAAACAAGAGTAGCTTAACTAAACAACACTTTTTGCCTCATAATCCTTTCTCACCCATGTTGCTGAACTGCTAGATTTACCGTTCAAATATGTGAGGATAAATGAAAACAGAACTAGTTTTCCCATTATTTATTCTGTTTAGCTTTAGAAAACTGGGTTAATACACCTGCCTTAAGTTTCCATGCATGGGATCATGGTAAGATGGCTAACTTAAGACTAACCTGAAAGAACTTTCTATCAGATGCTTCTGTTGATTTTGATAGTAACAATAAACTACTGAATTTGTCATCAGAGAGTTCCCAAGTTTAGCTGTCCCTCCTTGTTTCTTGAGCAACTGTTTTCTCCATTGAAGCCCCTCGTATTTATTCGAAGTGAAATTCCCAAATTCTGAGTGGAGGTTTCTGGATCAGGTCGTCATGTTCGGCGGAACTGATAGCCTTTTCCTGCTTATAAAACACGTCTATTTTAATTTAGCTAATCAGCTATGGGAAAAATTTATTGGTGTGAATATAATCAACATTGACAATTCTATTCTAGCAGAAACTTGGAATGCTCGTGTTGATCTTCAGTGTTTGTCGCCCAAATGAGAAAATGGTAAGATAAGGTCGTTCCGATTCCTTGTTTGCGGGTCCCAGTCGGGTAATGCTGTAAACGTGTTAATCACCTAAATACATGCAAAAAACGACATCATTTTGAACAAAAAAAATCAATGGGTTTTATCTAGATTTTCTCAGGGTTGATTGAATGGTGAACATATAAAGTACTCGAGTGACCTTGGAACTTGGTCCGACCAACTTTAAAGATCACTCAGGTCATATGTTAAACTATTATGGCAAGTTCGGTTTTAAAACAATGATACGTTGTATTATCTCACTCTCACTGTTTTATTTATTTATTGTAGATTGAATTTTATGAGGTTTTTTACCCACAGTATTTACGGATCCGAGTCATGAATTTGAAAAATTAACAAGTTTAGATATTTTTTTGGCTTCTTTTATTTAAGTTATGTCATTTAATATTGTTTTGTTTTTTTTAATTAATTTTTGATAACGCTGTCCTAACTTCATGATTTAAAACATGGTTTTTAATTTTATTTATTTATAACATGTTTGTTGCCCATAAACATTTTATATTAAAAAAATGTGCACCTGTGAGATAGCACAAGAACCTATGTGGTTACATGCTGAAGTGTTAAAAGTTATTTGTTTCTGGTAAAAATACAAGATTGATGCACGTACAAATATTTTAACTCTGATTGTTCTTTTTATCTGACATGCTTTTATTTATCTTATCTTAGAGACTAATAGTGGTTGTTAAGGGTAAAATATTTTTATTTTTATAAATATAGCATGCAAATACAGCATATTTATATATAATATAAGAGAATAAGTCTTAAAGATACATTACACAAATCTCTTTGAAGTATTATTAAATTAAAAAAAAATAGAAGATTAATCATTTTTAAAATATGGAAACTAAAAGATAAGAAAGGATATTGATTAAGATTCAAACATCAAAAATTGAGATTCGAGTCTTTGGAACCACAAATCTATTCATTTATTTATTTATTTTTACTTGAAAACATGTAAAAAGATTCAAAGAACCTCAATAAACTCATTTTCAATCCACTTGATACAGGCAAGTAGGCATAACAAGATTCGAATGTATCTTGAATTAGATACTTGGCAAGACGAGAAACATGGAATTAACGTTTCATTCTAAAATACAAGAACGGTTTTAAACGCAAACAATGGGTTTTGAAGTGTGTTTAAACAGAGGTCTCACGAATCACGTAAGCCATTAGATGAAAAGGACGGGATATAAAAAATAACAAGAGATTTTTATTCGAACTGTGCAGATACATATCAAGAATAAAAATGGAATGTATTGAATTGGCAAGCCGAGCAACGCCAAATACAATACATCCACGATGAACTTGCTTTAATACAACATCTGAATCGATCTTTACACCGCCAGCACCCACCCATCATCACTATTATGTACACAACCAATTCTCGGTGCTTGCTGTTTGAAAACAATCATCTGCACAACTGCGAGCTGCTTTTTCTATCTCCGGACTGAAGCAGCCAGAAACAGTTTATTTACACCACAACGGAAATTAGAAAATTATTCTATTTACATTCAGTGGTTGGCACTGCCCTCCAAAAAGTTCCTCAAGCTACAAAATGCCTCTGTATAGAGGCTAAAGCACATCTGTTTCCGTTGCCTAGGTGTAGGCGGTGATGGATCCCGGAAATCAGGAGAAGCGAAGCACACAATAATTACAGTGAGATTGTCAAATGCGTTTCGGCGCAAGGCCTCCATAACAAGGTCCCTGGCACACTGATCAGGGTCGTCATGCCGCCGCAGCCCATGGCGGACAAGGCTGACCGCCTGCTGGCTTGACATAACATCCCAAATCCCATCACAACCAATTATGAGAAATTCATCCTCCTCTGTTAGAAAAAGGTGCTGGAACTCTGGCTCGGCAATGAGAGGTGATGGAGAGCCCCGGGGGAGTTTCATGTCCCAGTCACCAAGGGCTCGTGAAACTGACAGAACACCATTGAGATATCCATCATCAATATACCCACCCAATTCTTCAACTCGCCTTCGCTCTGATGGATGAATAGGCCTATGGTCTTGAGACATGTCTATTGCCTCTCCATCATGACAGAGAACTGCTCGGCAATCACCAGCATTAGCAACCATTAATAGCCTGGAACATGAAAGCATAATCAGGATGCCAGTGAGAAAACAAAAACAAATCCAAGGAAAAACTACAAAACTATCAGCTTGGAGCACCCAAAAAAAATGGTACTTTAAAGTTCCTCCTAACTTTACCAAAATCAACTAGAGCTATGCACTGAAAAATGAAGTAGGAAGGCTGGCAATGAACCATCTAAAACATTGACGGCAACATGCAATATGGAGCTAGCACATTGTAAACATCAGAAGTTAACTCAAATACTTTCTGGTTCGAGTAAGTAGGAGAAAACAACATGTGCAAGTAAAAAAAACAAGACCACGTTAGTTAGCTAGCGTATCTTAATAGACTACAAGTGAAGACTCGTATATAGAATACTGGATTTAATAAAACATGTGATTGGCCAACATCACAACCATGACCATCATCACAACCACTCATTTACCTGAAAGCAAATCTATGACACAAGGCATCCATACACAGAAGGTTATATTTTCCTGTTTAAGAGCAAGAAGATACCTTCCAAATACAAAAGCAGTAAGCGCGGTTGTCCCAGAAGAAGTGTTCACATTGCAGTCTTCTGCCAAAGCCAAGTCAGCTAGATGAAATGCTTTTCGTAGGGAGTTCTCAACCTCCTCCAAGAACATGCTGTCAGCCTCAGATGACTGGGGGAAATTTGCATCTTCAAAAAAGATTCTCATTGCGTTTTTTCTGATATAAGCTGCCGCTTCAGGTCCTCCATGACCGTCAAAAACCTACAAATAAATTCAATCTCAAATATATGAATTCCTTAAACTTATTAAAATAATATAGTTCAGCCATAAGTTTCAACAACAATTACCCCATAAAAAGCACTGGGCTTGGGAAACTTAAAGACTGAGCCCAGTTGCAATGATAGATCATCTATGCGTATATGCTCGTCTTCCATGTATCTTCGAGGCCCAATGTCGGCAAAGCCACCAGAACGGATACTAGGCACAAACTGCAGGACGGGAGACTCAATAGCTTCTGTATCTGAGATTTTTTTCGAAGATATAATATCCTACAAATGGAGATGATTTAACATTACATTTTTCCACCTGCAGCAGCAAAACTGATAAAAATATCTAGGAATCGTTCATTATTGACGAAATCTATTATTTGCATCAAATTCATAATTAAAATTACTGTACAATACTAATTAACAGCATGATCGAAACCATTTATTGGAAAAAACCCAGAAGTGAATTTCTATAATATTCATATTTTCGCTTCAAATACATAAATTGATAAAAAAGGAAGGCTGAAACTCCCATTCATATTCAGCTTGTCTGTCTATAAACAAAACAAAACCCGATTTAAGCAACCTGTCATGAAGAACAAAAACAAAACAATTTAACACCCAACAAGTTACGAATTCTCAAGTCTTAACTCATTAATATTCAAGATTTTCTAACAAAACAAAACCTGGCATAAAAAGGGGACGACGATGAAGAAAACTGACCAAATGGTCGGAGGAGACAGAATCCGAGAGGCGAGCTTGAATCAACCTTCCGGGGGAAGGCGAAACAGTAACAACATCTTCGATTTCATGAACAGCAGGGACAGTAGGGCTGTTTCCCTTAGCAGCAAAATATTGAACATCCAACACCGGCACGCTTACTACCTCTGCTTCAACTACCATCTTTCATTCACCGAAAAAAACAATCAATTACAGGTTTCAAATTCCCCACTCTTTGGCTAGTAATAATGATTTTTAATTTTCTTTTAAATTTTGGTTTTTCTGAGTGATCGTAACTTCGATCCATGTCGGCATGAACTAATATGTATAAATAATGGCGTCGCGGTTTTTTAATCTTAAGAGAGCGACGACCGGTGGCTACAGGTAAGCGTAAATTCTGTAATCGAACACGTGTGAGTTTTTGAGCCATGGGATTTTAAGAGACTATTGTTTCCACGCGCTAATTCACTAGCTTCATTGACACGTTACTTTGTTTAGACTGACGCGTGCCATGACCTTTGGTACATCTCGACGGCTGTTTCGTGTGCAGTGACTAAAAAGGCCTTTTACGGAACGAGTTGTCTGTCTCCATTTTCTTAGGGTGAGCTGGCCCCGGGTTGGGGGTGTTGATGGGATTTGGAGAGTGTTGGGAGGTCATTTGTGGGAAACAAAAATTGGATTTCCCCAATATTTTAAATAGTACTAGGCTATTTCAAAACAGTTTGTTATGGGTAAAATAATTTAAATAAATATAGGTTTTTAAGAAAAATAATTTAAAATTAAGAAATATATATAATTTTACTGTAATATCAAATTGAAACTTAATGGAACATATTATATACTCATTGCTTACCTAGCAGGCTAAGTTGGGCTAATCACGTGAGTGTTCAAATTAATTTCCACACATATTATTTTTTTGAAATACAAGGTTAAACAAGATTTAAATCTTTTTTTATTATTATTATTATGAATATCCAGACTACTTTTTATATATTTTAATTTATTCTATAAACTTTAAAATTAATAATTATATTAATCTTGACCATTAGATTTGTAAAACTTGAATGGGTGATTGAGAGCAAACATGATAGCTCACAGATGGAGATAATCTTGAAGTTTTGAGTGTAAGTTTGTGGTGCCACGTACTCAAAAATAAGATTTTCATTAAAAAGCATGTCGTAAGCTTGCTGCTTTTTTTTTTTTACAAGTGGGATCATATGACAGGTGTCATCTCCCCATTTTTAAGATGGAACTTATGCGCCTCACATCATCATCATCATCCAATCAGTACACGTAACCACCCATGATCAAGCTTAAAGTGTATGTTTGGAATTAAAGCTGAGGATGTATTTTAAGGTTTTTTTATTTAAAAATATATTAAAATAATATTTTTTATTTTTTAAAATTTATTTTTTATATATAACATCAAAATGATATAAAAATATTAGTTTTTTAACTTAAAAAAAATCAATTTTAATTGAAAACATTTTATAAATTCATTCCCAAACACTCCTGAGTTTTCCAGATAACTAATGTATGACTTAACCCCATCACTCAATTTCATTTGCTTTATGTGTTCGACGATACTTCTTGACCTCGTCTTTTAACACGACATGCCATGATAAATGTCTTTCCCGCGACTGCAATACAAGAGTGTCAGCGGCCTGTACTTAAATTTCATAGTATATTTCAACTAGAGAAGATCTCTAAATTTGACAATTTGTCCAAACACTCAACGCAACTCTTAGGGGGTTAATGGTAGTGATTTTGTTTTTCTCGATGAGATTTTAAAAAAATAGTTTTATAAAAATTATTTTTAGTTATGATTTATAATTAAAATTAAAGTGTTTAATTAAAATTGTGGTTGAGGTTGAGGTTGAGGTTGATAAAAAATAATTTTGTTTGTTTGATTATCATATGTTTTTATATTGTTGTCAATTTGTGAAATTATTTTAAAGGATACACATATATATAAATTGTTTTTAAAATTTTATAGATTAATAATTAAAATAATAAAATATAATTAATAATTCATGTGATTTTTATTTCTAATTGTATAAAATCATTCGTAATTGCATAAATCCGTAGTTAATTTCAAGGAAATTTAACATATTCTAATTTTAAACTAACCCGCACCAAACAATAATTTAATCATAACTAAATCAATCATTAATTAACCATGGAGCCCGCAAACTTAATAGAAATGTTGAATGCTTTCTTTAGATTGTTTTTATTTATCTTTTTGAATTTTATCCTTTAAAAAACAATTCTTTTTAAAAATTAAGCAAATATCATTTTAGCATTGTATTTTTACATTGCAAAAAAAATCAATTCAATACATGACAAAATGTAAATCACCTGTTTATTGGCATCCTAAAATTGAATCTAGGTATTAATTAACAGAACATGGGGTATTTGTTCCCTGGAGATTTGCTCTTTTAATCTCACAATTTTTAAAACCACTAGAAATTAATAATTAGTTGTTCACTCTAGGAAATACAGAATTAGTTGAGATATATATAAATTGATCAAATACTCACGTTAAACAAAAAAAAAAAAAACCACAATGACATGTCAATTGGGCAAATCCTCCTCCTCCTCCTACTTCTTTTAATTTTTTCAATTTTGATGTGAAATTGAAATCTACCTGAACCGAGAACATACGAGGCCGTTAACCCCTTTTTATTATTATTATTATTATTATTATTATGGCATTGCTTTTGCAGAACAGAAAATAAAAATAATTATTTCCTTGACCATAGAAAGAAATAGTTCAATGATCATTAAATAATTGTAAATTTGATATCAAATATTCACAAACTCATAGCTCATCTCTTAATCAATCCAATCCACAAATCGATTCCCATGAGCCCTGCATTATCAAACTTGCTACTAATTTGTTCCTGCTCCAATTGTCTTTTTTTCCTTAAAAAAACATGATTGAGATGCTGACCAATTATTTGCGCCTGTCCAGAACAGGCATGACGCTAGTACCATGTTGTTATTTTTTTATTTTATAAAGACAGAGTTTCCATTTTAAGAATGGAGAAATAGCCTCCTCTCTGCAGCATGCTTTGATTAATTTAATAGGCAGCGAATAAGGACATACACACAACAAATTGTTGGTTGAATTTACTCTACCATTTCATCCGTACATTAGATTAATAATAATAATAAAAAAAATTATATAGACAAAATCTTATACAATTCACACATCATCGTACACACACTATTGTATTTGATCCATAGGTGTTCTGTTCATGATCCCCTCCCTATTCATAATCGATCATGTAAAATAATCATTTAGGCAAAAACTCTATTTTTTTGAAGTATTTATTATAATACTAGATTAAACAAATAAAATTTTAATTATTTTAGACTCTTATAAAATTAATATGTTTTGACTCGAAACTAAAATTTACAATATAAATCTCAAATTATTTTCTACCACATCACGATTCTTAAGATATTAATGCCAAATCGGGATACAATAATTGAACCACTTATTATATATTAGTAGTATACTGAACAATTTACGATACAATAATTGTTGAATAGAATATTTATCTTTTTCAATTATTTTTTGGTATTTTTATACATATATCTTTTATATTAGCGTGGCATGTTTAAAAACTTGAATAATTCTATGCATGATGATTCTAAAACTTGAACTCAAATAAATCAGGAAAAGGGGATTCTTTCCATTGCTCGCAATATTATGCAAAGCCACGATGAAGTGTGTATTTAAGATATATGGTGCAGAGTGAAATTTAAAATTGTTTTTTATTTATTAAAATGATTTTTATTTTTAATATTGATATATCAAAATCATAAAAAACTATTAAAAAATCAATTTAATATTTTTTAATACAAAATATATTTTAAAAAATATTTAAAAACAGTTTTAAACATACTTCGAAACACCCGCAGTGGTTGAAGAGAGAAGGGAAGAAAAATCCTCTGAACTGTTAGACCCACTTCATACAAATTATGAAATTATGGTGCTGTGTTGGGCTTTGGCAGTGTTGGAAGTTAGAGAAAAGCTAAAGCCCAATCTAGCCCGATCCACTCCCGAAGTCAGAGAGGCGGTGCTGGGCGTCCGTTTTTACTTTTTAATGGTCGCTGAATGTCGTTCGCAAAATATTTAGCTGTCGTTCACAAATTTAAATATTTAGCAAGAAGGTGAGACCTTAACATTTGAAACTTGCTGATAAAGCTTAAATTCAGCAGAGACGAGATAAAAAAAAATATTATACATGTAAATTAGAAGAGGGTTGTCCCATTAATGTGCCTCCCAGTAAAGCAAAAACATAAAAAAAACATATTTTATTTTAATTCTATTCTTGTGGCTGATAGAACTATAAGAAATTGTTTCAATTAAATATTAAATTTTTTAAATAATTTTTACTATTTTTAATTGTTTTGATGTCAACTTTTTCTTGAAAAATATTATTTATATATTTTCAAAAAAACAATATTTGAACCGCTATCCTACTTCAAACACCGTTACTGGACTATTTACCAAGAGACTTCGACCTATTTTGTACCCATTTCATTTATCATAATTTGTTTAACCATTTTATGTTCTTTTATTCATCAACTAGATGTGTTCAACCGTTTATTATAATCATTCAATAAGTAGTAAAAATGGAAAATAATTATAAAAGTATCACAAATCTTCATATCATCAATAGAAGAAGAACTAGTTAAGTTTCAGGCCGAGAAAATATGTTTTATAATTGTTGGTATTGGAACAATTAATAGATTTTACTAGTTGAAAAATAAAATATAATATATATACATACAAGGTTTGATATAATGAAATACATTAGCACATCTTATTATAACAATAATAAAATCAAAGGATTAATATTTAAAAATATCATTACTATTAGTACTAAAACAATAAAAAAATATTAAATTATTCCAAGGAGAAAAAACTCGAAAACATCAATAAAAAAAGAATAAAAAAACTAAAATTATTATTATTATTAGCAGTTGTAGTATTGCATGAATAATAGGAAAATAAATTTAATAAAAGAATAAAAAAAACCAAAAATTTTAACAAAAGAACAAACAAAAAAAAATGAAAAAAATAGTAGCTAAAAATATCATTTGATGTGAAATAAAAAAACCAAAAGAAAGAACAAAGGGGAAAAAATATATTAGTTTTCAAATGATCACAAACACAAACTAAAATTTAAGAATAAAATTTTTGAAAAAAATATTATCTCATCAAAAGAGAAAACAATAAAAATTAAAAATAAAAACTAAGAGCACATGTACATAAATATTGACAAAAATACAAACTATTTAAGAAATATAAAAAAATCAAATGAATTAAAATAAAAAATTAAAAGTATAAGGATTGAAATAAAAACCATATATATTATCAATTTTAGTCAAATAATACATTTGAATAAAATAAAATAAAATATAACATTTATACGTGCAAGGTTTGATGTAATGAAACACTTCAACACATTCTATCATAACAACAGGAACATCAAAGCCTTAACATCTAAAAATATCATTACTATTACTATTAAAACAATAAAAAATTATTAAATTATCCCTAGGAAAAAAATCAAATACATTAGCAAAAGAGAAAACAAGAAAAAAAAAACTAAAATTATTATTATTATTGCGTTAATAGCGAGAGGGAAATTCAATTAAAGAAAGAAAAAAAGCTCAATAACTTTAACAAAAGAGCAAACAAGGAAGTAAAAAAAACGAATAAAAATAATAATTATTTGCTAAAAAAATCATTTAACATGAAAATAAAATAAAAACTAATAAAAAACAACCAAAAGAAAGAACAACGGAAAAAAAACATAAATATTAATTTTCAAATGATCACAAACACAAACTAAAAATTATGAACAATTTTTTTCAAAAAAATATGTTAACTCAACAAAAGAAAAAATAATAAAAATTAAAAAACCAAAGCTAAAAGCATATATGTATAGACATGGATAAAAATAGGGACTATTTCAAAAATATAAAAAAAATAAAGGAATTAAAATTAAAAAAAAAATTAAAAGTCTAAGGGCTTAAATGTAAACCAAATATATTATCAATTTCAATTAAACGATGAAATTAAAAAAATCAAATATTTTGTATTGAAAAGGTTAAGGGATTTAAAAGCAATCCAAAAATTAAAAGAATAAAGACTAAAATAAAAATGTAATATATAATCAATCTCAATTGAAGAATATAATTGAAACAAATCAAAATTTATATAACAGAAATAAGGACTATACAACACAATTAAAAGAGAGAGAAAAGGTGAAGGAGAGCAGGGACTGAAATAAAAAAAAAAAAAAAAACCCATAAAACTAGGGGTTGTTGTGTAGTTTAAGGTGAAGGAGAGAGAAAAAATAAAAAAAAGTCTAACCGCCCACTGTCCCATCTCCGGCCATTGCGTGATGCCACACATCATACCATGAGGAAGAGGACATGACAGCGCATCCACGGAGACACTTGCTGGATATTCCCCCCCACTGTACAACGCCGCATGCGCTACCTGAAGCGAGCGTGAAGTCAAATAATATCTGTCGCGCGTGTCACACGCGCCCACAGTATTCAAAGAAAAATAATTAAATAAAATGATCAATTACCATACACCCGTACAACCAATTCTTGAATTTTGTCTTGTTAGAGGTAGAGTAGTATTTAATTATTTTTAAAAATATACAATTACTATGACACCTCTCCTTGCAACACTTGTTTTTTGTCCTTTTCGAGAGATATAATGATTATTTTACCGTGCAAAGAAATAAAAAAATCAATAGATAGGCAAATCAACCGAGCAATACTACTGTAATCTACAATGATTATACGCACAAGTTATAGTAATCAAACCCAATCTATTTTAATATATTAGATACTTTATTGTCACTTGATGTCTTTTAGTATGTTAAATAATAATTTACTGGCACGTCATCAAATTTAGCGGCTGATGTTTTTTTTTTAATATATATATATATAAGTGTGTGGGGGAAGTGATGGACTATACAATATATAAAATATGGAAAGCAAGACAGGCTAATACATCCACAGGATTCGACCTGGCCTTCAAAAAATAATTATTATTTATAGTATAATAGTGATGTAAAAAGTTATCGGAATTTATTTTTAATTTACATGTACATGAAATATCAATGAATATCTTGAAAAGGCATATATAATTATGCAGCACGTTACACATTGGCTGTGCTGAATAATAACATAGTGTTCAACAAGTCACCCCCAAGCCATCAAAATTTGCATAAAATCAATTGTCTAATAAAGAGTCATACTATAAACACCGAACAAAAATTAATTTAAAGCAAAAAATTATTCATTTTTAGATGCTTCTGAGACACTCCTGTTTGCTTAAGTAAATTGCGAATCAGTCCCTCTACTTTTGAAAAATAGAGTAATTTATCCCTGTGATTTGGTCGTTTCACACATCGATTTTTATTATTTATTTGATGATTTTAGTCTCCTTGCTTTTATTTCATATACAAAGAGTATCCTCCATTCAAGAGTTCTATATTTGAAGGTCTTAAATGAAACAAGTTTGTTTATAGTATTTGTATTATTTTTCACAACTTGGCTTATTAAAATTATATAATATACATATTATAAACGATGACGAGCTAAAATATATAAAAAATAGACATAACGAGTTGGGTGATAAGTAAAGATTTTTTAAATCTAGTCAACTCAACTCATCTTATTTGTCACATATTTCTTTATTATATTTGATACTTTATGGATCGAGTCTTTATTTTTATTTTATTTATAAATTCTTTGGCTTCGAAGTTTTTGATAGTGGTGTAGGATATGAAAACTAAACATAAAATCAAAGATGTTATGATATTCATAGTCCATGCTTAGATTTACCTCTAAATATGAATCTAAAAAAATTAGAAATATAAACCCAGTTCGTAGATATTTATAATATCCACACATAAAAATAATTTAACATGATATATTCGACTTCCATGGGGAAAAAAATTGAATAGACCAAGTTTATAATTTGTAAAATATTAAAAGTTGAGTTAGATATAATTATAAATTTAAGCACAGTCTAACTATATTTATGAACACCCTTATCAACATTGATTTAGATTTTACTTATTTTTTGTTTTTAAAAGTAAAAATTATTTCATAAAACAAGGAGAAATTGAAAGCCTTAAAATACCACCACCTTCAAATAACATAAAAATTATCTGTCATTCGAATGAATAGAAAAAATAAAATGACTTAAAACTATTCCTATTAGTATTTTTTTTTTGTATTTTTAATATTTTTGAAAGCATTTTTGCTCCTGGAAATTGAAGATCATGTTAAATCGAACTTAAATTATTGCAAACGACGTCGTGGATGGAAGATGATGGTGGTAAGTGAAAGACAATGGATAAGGATTGGATATATCAACATGGGAATAAGAAGACTCGATTAATCACAGAAACATAGTACAGGGACTGGATTGCACAATGTAATTGACCTTTTTCATATTGTATTTTACAGCTCTTCGAAGTTTACCAAGGAGTGAAGTTATCTTTATATTGTGTTTTACAATGTATTTTATCTTTATCCAAATCCACGTGGCTTAGATGGACGGAATAATGTATTTTATTTTTTCCATTAAGCAAAGAAACCTTAGTGTTTATCTAATCATGTCACAAATAAACCTCATATATATATATATATATATATATATTTTTTTTCCATTAAGCAAAGAAACCTTAGTGTTTATCTAATCATGTCACAAATAAACCTCATATATATATATATATATATAATTGTTAAAAGAAGGATAGCGTAATAGGATGTGAAGTTAAGGTTGGAAGAAATAGATAACTTTGGATTCCATGAACGGAATCAAGCAAGCTCGGGGAGTGTTTTAAAAGGTTTGCAGAGCCTGAAGCTGAACACTACAGGATAATAAGAAAAGGTCAGGGAGCGCAGGTTGGAATCCAAGATGCTAGCAATAATTGGAGAAAATTGTGACAAAACTGGACCAAGTCCAACCCGGCTATGTAGACGGTCAAAAATCAAAGCCATCAAATAGTCTAAAGAATCCACAACTGTCCCTCCGACAAAACTCCACAGCTTAAAGTATCATTTACGAAAATCATATGTTTCGACTGCTGATGGTGATTGGAGAATCTATCTTTTACTTTCTCCTTTGGGTGTGGCAAGCCCTCATTGGGAGCAGACTAAAAAAATTAATTTATTCAAAGAGTGGAGACGGGGAACTTTGAAAGTGGAAGAGTGGGGGCCAGCCAGGGTTGAACGGTCAAAAAGAATGAAGCTGGAAAATACAAGGCAACACATAAATGTTTGGGCTGTTTGACGGTCTTCTTTCCTCCTCTCTGACGCTCTCCATCCATCCGTCTGTCTGTCTATCTGTGTTGAAGAACAAATAGCGCAGTCCTGCTAAGTGCTCTGGTAAGAAGACCTATTCCAAAATCTAAACCAAAATCAGTTCTTTAAACCCTTTATTTTGTGAAATCCTGTCATGATTTTGACTCGTCCTGCAATCCCATTTCTTCATTTCTTGGCCTGATCTCTGAGTCTCAAGTACGTTTCTCCTTTTCCTTCATGCTGATTTTTAGCTTTGATGGATTTTTTTCCCAACCGGTCTCTCTCTCTCTCTCTCTAAGAAGTTAATCTTTGTGTTTTTAGTTTATAGATCAGGTTAGTTTTATCATTATGCTTTGCTTTTGTTTGATCTGTGTGCATCAGGAAAGATCTTTGCTTTTATGGCTTTCATTTATTTTGCCACCACTAGTTATGCTCTTTTTTCTTCTTTTTTTTCTGGTCTTGTGATAATTACACAAAAATTTGGAAGTCGCGTGGATCTTCATTATCCTCTCAGTTTAACGTTTTTCCTTTCCCTTGGCTTTGCCTCGTCTCTCTCTACTCAAAATGTGTTTTAATGGTGCTTAACAGGAAAAATAAAAATAAAAATAAAAAGCTAACAAATCCCATTTCAAGCTAACTTCACTGTTGGCTTCCCAGACAGAAACCCATCTTAGTGAAACTTATTTTGCTCCCTCTTATGCCTTTGGTTTGTAGGGGTTTATAGAGAGATGAGAAAGAACTGACCAAATTGAGGATGTTGCTAATCAACATCAAACTTGCCTGATATTAATGATTAGTGTGAATGGTGAAAGAAATTAAACATCTCTGACCTTACCTTGCCCATTTCAGCATCTTAGTACCGCATGAAGTTAGCGTTTGGCTGTTTGCTTTAGTGCTGATAGGAGCCTAGCTTGCAACTGCTTGTCCAGTCAAGTTTGGCCATTAATTTCTATTTTAAGTCCATTAATCTCTGAACCCTTAAAAGCATCTCTCATGCGAAGTTTAAATGATCTTCAAATCTATCTGTTTAATAACAGATGATTCGGTTGCCCATGGCATTTTGTTAATCAACTCTTCATGATCTAACCAAGGTCTTAGAAACAACACATCACATGAATTTAAGTAGAATGCATTTGTACGTTCTGTAATACAGTCAGTTTGCCTGGATGGCTTATACACTTTTTTTTTTTTATCATTTCTCCTTGTTAAGATTGTTGGTGTGTAAAAATAACTTTGATCAGCTTGGCAACTGCATTTATCAAAGGGGACCTAGATTCCGCTCATGCATTGATGACATAGTCCTTTTCTTATACATGAAACAGCTAACCGTGATAAGTCTTATACACAGGTAATTTGCAGAATCTTGATTGAGCTGGCAAGGTGAATTTCTAAGAGGGTCTTCTTTATTACTTTATTTTTTTGAGAGAATGGCTTCTGTAAGTGTTGCCCCCGCGTCTGGATTGCGAGATACAAATGGAAACTCAGCTGGTGTTGATAAGTTGCCTGATGAGATGAATGACATGAAAATTAGGGATGACAAGGTACAAAAGCTGCCATCTCCTCTAACCTGAGATTGCCACCGTGTTCATCACCCACCACTTGTTGATTGCAATATAATTTTATTGGAAGGAAAATGTCTAATGTTTTTTTTTTCAGGAAATGGAAGCAACTGTGGTTGACGGCAATGGAACCGAGACAGGTCATATAATTGTCACTACAATTGGTGGAAAAAATGGCCAGCCAAAGCAGGTTATTGTCCTTAAATGTTTGCCTCTTGGTCATATGGATTCTGATGTTGTTTTTATATGACAGAGTTTACTCTGATGAATGCAGACAATAAGCTATATGGCTGAGCGTGTTGTTGGGCATGGATCTTTTGGAGTGGTGTTCCAGGTAAAATGTCTAGATATAATGCTGATCTGCATGCTTTTAGCTGTCTGATTCTCACATACTGTTTGGATTTAAATTTAGATGAGGCACTGAATTTTCTTTTCTTTTGTGGTGTGGGTGTTGTGTTCAGGCTAAATGTTTAGAGACTGGTGAAACTGTTGCTATTAAAAAGGTTCTGCAAGATAAAAGGTACAAGAACCGGGAGCTGCAAACCATGCGTCTTCTAGATCACCCTAATGTAGTGTCTCTGAAACACTGTTTCTTCTCAACAACTGAAAAAGATGAACTCTATCTTAACCTGGTACTCGAGTATGTCCCTGAGACCATCCACCGAGTAATCAAACACTACAGTAAGATGAGTCAAAGGATGCCATTGATATATGTCAAACTTTACTTTTATCAGGTATGATTTGTATGTGCTTTCTCTTCTATCTGAGATGTGTTTGTTATTCGCTAGATTTATGTTATTTGATACAAGGTTCAGTAGATGCCAGTTTATCAACTTCTGACTCTTATTTGACCTTTTTTCCTTACTCGTTGACAGATCTGTAGAGCTCTTGCTTACATTCACAATAGTATTGGAGTGTGCCATAGAGACATAAAGCCTCAAAACTTATTGGTATGTTAACAAGGGTACTTAGTTTTTGTCTTACTTGAAGTAGCACCACCAATGGTGAATGTTTGTAAATGTGATTTTATTATGACATTCTAGTATTGTTTTAATATGTCAATCCTTCTTTGTCGTCTTTTTATTATTTGTTCACAATATTACTCTCTAATTGTGAATCTGTTGTATTTATTTGGAACAGGTGAACCCACATACGCACCAAGTGAAACTATGTGACTTTGGAAGTGCAAAAGTTTTGGTTTGTATTTACCTTTTCAGGAATTATGCCATAATTTTGAGCTACAATACACATAATGTAAATCATTCTAATTTTGGTTGCTTTTGACAGGTTAAAGGAGAACCAAACATATCTTACATATGTTCCAGGTACTATCGAGCACCTGAACTTATTTTTGGTGCAACTGAGTACACCTCTGCCATTGACATCTGGTCTGCAGGATGTGTTCTGGCTGAATTACTGCTTGGACAGGTTGGTAGTTTTTTTACAAGGATTTTTTCCTGTATGTTTTGTTAGTAAATTATACAAGTAACTCCAATATTTCTGTTGATGACAGCCTCTCTTTCCGGGTGAGAGTGGAGTTGACCAGCTGGTTGAAATTATAAAGGTAATAATTGTTTCCTATACAATACCTTGATAAAAAGTGTAATGGCATGAAATTAAAGAAAAAGAACTTTCGGGGCTGGGGGGAAGGAGGGAGCATGAAGGAAGGCTTGGAACTATGCTTCCCACAAAAAGGTGCTAGATTGGCCTGTATAAAAAAAAAATCATTTTCAATTCGTCACTTGATTATAGATGTCATGAAAAGTGGGATGCTCCTTACAATTCCTAATCCTATGACCTATTCCCACCTGAACAATTGGTGAAGTGGTGTATGTATTGTTGCATTTATATTGAACCTAGAGGGATCATTTTGGGTTATGTTGCTGAGATTGGAAATTTCAAGCTTTCTTCTCCATTGTAGGCTCTTTTCTCCCTTATAATTTATGTATTCTCATGCAGGTTTTGGGTACCCCAACAAGGGAGGAAATTAAGTGCATGAATCCTAATTACACAGAGTTCAAATTTCCTCAAATTAAAGCTCACCCATGGCACAAGGTACCAGCAGATACATGGATTATTATTCTGCCTTGTCTCTACAAAAGAAAGCACGCACAAATTACATGAATTATTCATCTATATGCCTGCATATGATTGACAGTTATTCCACAAGCGCATGCCCCCTGAAGCTGTGGACCTTGTCTCCAGACTATTACAATATTCTCCAAACCTCCGAAGCACAGCTGTGAGTATAGAATTTTAGCAAGATCCTTTGAATATTGTTATTTATTCCTTTTGTTTTGCACAGCAAGATCAAATGGAAAATTATTCTGTGAAGCGCTTATCTTTCTCCAATACCTGCTCCACTGTATTTTCTGATAATAAATTGTTGTGTCCTTGCACATAAGATACTCTCCATGTGTGTCCACTCGTATTTTGAAGTCATTGCAGGCACTTTCAATGCATCTTTTCGTCAGTTGTACCATTTAAAAGATGAATCCGATCTGACTTCTTATTCGTCCTCTGAGGGAAATCCCACTTTAGATATGCTAATTTTCAGACAGAATATTTTAGGGAAATGAGGAACCCCAATTAGGCATTTACCTTGTAGACTTGTAGTTGAGCCTTTTATTGTATGTGCAATGTAGCATTGACTGAATGAATGTACCTCTTAAGGTTTTAGCTGTATGCTTTTGTTTTGTGGCTGCCTTTTTTTTGCTGGTAATGCTTTTGCTTTCATTTATTTGTTCTTATAATTTATTTTGTAACGCAGCTGGAGGCTTTGATCCATCCTTTCTTTGATGAGCTGCGTGACCCTAACACCCGTATGCCAAATGGACGATTCCTTCCACCACTGTTCAATTTTAAGCCTCACGGTATGACCAATTCTCGATGTTCATTTATTATTCCATTGAAGTTCCTGTTAATAATTGTTCTTGATGTTTCTCTACTCTGGTTAGAGCTGAAAGGAGTGCCCCTTGAGATGCTTGTCAAGTTGATCCCAGAGCATGCAAGAAAGCAGTGCGCCTTCCTTGGGTTATGATGCAGTACTTTGTTGTGTCTGGCTGTCTGCTCCTCGCAGAAAAATGTGTCAGCTGTAGAGAAGTAGCTAGTGGTCTGTTTAAAGTGAATCATATTCAAGATGTGTTATTTGTTATGCAGCCCCAGTTCTTTTATTCCATTTTTATAATTATTTATTAGGTTATGTTCGTCATCTATCCGTGTAGAGAGCAGGTAAAAAGGTTCTGCGAAGTATGCTGTTAAGACTTTCATGGCATTACTGACCCTTAATTTTAAGTGAGACCAATTGCAATACCGTCATTAACAATTTGTTGCATATGTAATTTTCTTGACTACAATTCGATCCCTTATGATGAGGATTACATTGAAAGGAGAGTTTTATTTCCTCGGTGTTCTTTGTATTTAGCTGCAAACCAGACCAGGCAACTCTGCTTGGTCTATCATTCTTACACGATTCATGGATGTCAAATAGAACATCGTGACATGTTCGTACTGGTTTTGTTTTATGAAATGCCACAAGGATGGTTAAGAGTAAGCTTCTAAGTTGAGAAAGCGAAACTCAAATGAATACCCTGTATATGGGGTTGAAAATTGTAGACCTTGTCGGCGAGTTAGGCATATGGGATTTGTTGGGTCCAGATTTCAGCTTCAAAAGCTTTTGTTCCTGACAACAACGCCTTTAAGTCATGCGCGGACTGGAAATTATGAAGGAACCGCCCCTAGCAATTCCGGGTGAAAAAAGAACAGCGGGACACCAATATGGATTTTGTGAAAAAAGAACTTTATATCCTTGTCCGCTTTCCATACCAGGCTCAGTGGTATGGGGAATCATTAAAATAAGGCCAAGATATAACAGTGGAGATGTTTTTGTTTTTTAACAATCTACAGTGTCCACTACGTGTCAGTCCTTGCATACTTGTGCCTTTGGGAAGCTTAAGTGATCTTTCCAGAAATAAATTCAATCTATTCTTGCGCAAGATGAATGAAATATTTATTGATAAGATCCGCTGCATTGGTGCTGACTCGGTCTCATTGATAATGCCCCAGGAATCCAGGCAGTACAATTAATTGAAATGTTTGGAATTCTGTCGGGCAAAACATTCGGTGGATTGAAAATTCTTCTAAGCGCAGAATCGAAAGGTATGATTGCAATAAGATATAATGGGAAATTAGAAGATGCTTTTATTACCACAAATGGTTCTATTTTAAGCATGTTTCAATGACATATAGCTTAAGAGTTTGTGAAATAAAAATTATACAACAGAAGGCAGAATCCATGCTGCGCGTAGTATTAAAATAGTAAAAACCTTAGTGAAAAGTGGAACAAGATGATCCGAGCTAATCATTGCATTAAAAAAATTGATTTCTAGACACAGAAATCCTGAATTTGAGCATCGAAAAGTTGAATTCGCTCATGGACATGTAATTGGTTATGGCTTTGAAATTGAATTAATTTGCTGTTCTGTTCTGCTTTGACCAACTTGCAGAAAATGTTATTTCATAGAATATCAACAGCAGGAATGCTTCTGAAAATTGTTCTTGGCTACAGATAACATGCGCCATATATTCATTATCTTGAGATCTTTTCTGAGAAGACTCAAGTGATTTCCAATCTTACAGTGAAAGCGACCAGATCCCATTTGCAGCAAAGGAGCAGATTGAACATCATTGGCTATATCGCCGAAAGGAGCGATGGAGAGAAACCATGACCAGACATTGTTGCATAAACCTGGTCGGTTATAAAAAAAGCCTCAACAAACCTTACCAGAGCTCTAAGTGAAGTTTCCACTACAAGTAAATATAACTATATCTTAGGCAGACATTCACCGCCCAGTTCTTAAAGCGAACCACTTATGAAAAGTGGACCTCTGCCTTTCTTTATTGTCGAATCATACACATGCTGTTGAATTGATAGTTTTCAATCAAAACCTGATGGTTACCTAATGAGCAACGATACTCACCTATAGTAGTTCTTTAACCATCAATTTCATTGCTTGCATGACAGGCTATTTTTCTTACTGAGATAAAATCTCTTCCTACGAAGATGCTATATCATGTGATACAAAATCTTCGAAGCATCTGCCATGTTTCATTGGGTAATTAGTAAAACATAAATTGGGTTAAACATTTCCTTGATTACTATTAATCATAATGAATGCGGTGCATATACAGCTCAACAGCCAGGTGAATTATATTAATGAGAACTAAATTGGGCCCAGGATGGTTTCTACAATTGAACTAAATTGGGGAAAGAACTTGTATAGATATCTCAATTCCCGAAGGAGGTAGAGATTGGGGAAGTGGTATTTACCTTGATATACTTAAGAAAATATTTTTTTGTTTTGGATTCGAGGAAACCTCACCTCCCGAAAATCAAACTTTGTAGGTCCAGGTAAACGAGTAAAATCCCGGTTGTCACAGGCTCTTACAAGAGGTGCACGTCCTAACTCGAACTCGACACATTTTATGCATATCTCAAATCTTTTAGCATCATACCACATCCCTTGAAGACCTTAAGAAAATATACTAATGAGACTAATGATAGTTTAGTGTAAGTTTAGGAGGTGTTAATTGAATTTTTAGATTTGTTTGAGTTATCTTTATATTAGCCTTTTATAAAAGACATTAACCTTTCACTTAGTGGAAAAAAAAAAAGATGATTGAAGCACATGTCTTTAAAAGGATAAAGATTCAAGGTACTTGTTTTTGACCTTTTTAATTCGACAAACTATTTGGGAATAATATGACATATCACTTGAGGGCTGCCTCATAATGTGTTTTTTAATTAGAAATTGCAAAGTTATAAGAAGAACTACTCTATGTATATCTTTAATTTTTATTTTGTTCAATCATTGAAGCATTAACATATTAACTTATGTGAAAATAGTTTATTCTCGTCACTAATCATTAAGCATTAGAGTACATCAATGAGTAGTGAAAATTAAACCACCAACATACCAAATAGGTGTCCTTCACTTTTTTATTGGGATATTATTCTATCAATATTTATAAAGTGGATGGTACACTAAAGAAAAGTTTCTTGATATGATCATGTTTCCTAATATGAAGTTTTAGTATAACAAACATAAATCTTGACTTGATCATTGAATTGAGTTGATATTTTAACAAAAACATCTAGAAGTATTGTTTTATATTAGATTAATTTTAGGTCAATTAGAGTTTAGAAAGGCATCGCGATACCAGCTAGAAGTTATTATATGAATTTTGTTATTTGTTTCCTTATAATTTATAGACTTTTTATTTAGCAAGAACTATTTTTCTAGATGGAAAGCACATGTTGTAATATTTGGGATTTATTTTGGTAAAGGTTTCCGTGTTAACAACTTGTTTTAGGAGTTGTACTTAGGAGACCCTTCATTTGATAAGAATTATTTTAAGATGGATGTTGATGGTAAGAGAGGTGACTGTGTTATTTAAAATGGTTACTTATTTCATGACTCATAATTGTGTGTTTGAGATTTTTTCTTTTGAGAAAATATTCATGAGTTGCATCATGAAGGTCGTTTTGAGCATGACAAGATTCTAGCCCAAGTCTCCTTTAATTATCAATATTGATTTATGCATTTTTATTATTAATAACAAGTGCTCATTGTTATACGTTACCATGGGTTTTGTGTTGGGTTTAACTCATACTTAACAGGTTATGAACTTTGTCATGATAATGATGGTAGATAGGTTCACAAATGCAACTCACTTTATTATTTATGAAAAGATTATTGATACTATTTGGATTATCATCTTAATTTAAAAATTATTTTTTTATACACTAGATTACTATGTCTATTACATCTAATAAGGATATCAAGTTTATAAGTTACTCTTATAAGAGTTTGTAGGGGATGGTTAGGACTTGGTTGAATATTAGATATGCTTAATATTCTTGGACAAATGGTTAGATTAGACTGACAAACCATTCTAGTTTAGAGAATCTTCTAGAGAGTTTGAAATAAAATAATTTGAGTAATAGTGGGGTCTTGCCTGGTCACAATATGAGTTTGGCTACCATAGGAATCATGTCATTCTAGTTTGAGATTGAGATTTAATAATATTTTTGAAAAAGAATTAAAAAAAATATTTTTATTTTTTGTTTTAAATTAAATATTTTTAGTGTTTTTATATCATTTTAATATGTAATTTTTATTTTTTACAAAAAATATTATTTTAATATATTTTTAAATAAAAAAATACTTTAAAAAACAACAAAATCAACCACAAACTCAAACATGACCTAATTTAGCCATCTTAAGGTTGTTCGTGGGTAGAACCTATCAGGTGTACGTGACTTGACATATATTTCCTTGTATTGGATGTGCAAAATATCTTTTCAAAGCAGAAGAGCCGAAATTTGATTAAAATGAAAAAAAGAGTAAGCGCGTACTACTTTCAAATCAAGCAAGAACTCATAACATTCATCACAAGGTCACTTTTGAGGCTGGAGATTTTATCGGGTTGTGCTTACCCGTGAGCAGTTTCTTGTGGGGGAGTATTGCAATCTCAGAGAGAAGAAGATAGGTCATTTTGAAGTGTCATAAAAGATCAGTTACAATAGCTATAGACTTTGTCTTCCTGGTTATTTGACGTAGCCTTCAATGTGCATCACTTGATCCCATGCTTTATGGATGATCTGAACTCAAAGACGAGTTCTTTGAATTATTTCCAGCCTAGGTAAATCGATGAAAGATATTTTAGAGGATTTGAGCTGTCAAACATGAAGTTACAGCTCTAGATTACCTTATTAGGACATACCAGCACAAGGATGACAGGAAACAACAGTTCTGGTCCGATTTGGGAATGTTTTGCGCATCCCTTCAATATTTTGTCCATAACTTTTATTATGGGTGTTAGAATGAAACAAATGACTCTGATAGCAAAAAAGAAAGAAAAAGAGAGCTATACTTGTCGACGATTGTTTCAAACCCCAAATGCCATCATTTAGGTCTCTATTTCCTTAGTATATATAAGAGTTTTACACACACACACAATTTCCAGAACTTTATTAAGCAGTTATTTTTATTTCGGTTTCAGCTTAAATTTTGCCAGCTTGTTTTAGCTCAGAACTAATTGTTTTCAAATGTAGGTTCATTCGTGACACTGCTTAATTTAAACAAAGCTGAAATCTGGAGAGAGATTTTACAAATTTCAGGGCCAGACACAAAAATTAATTTCCATCCTCTCAAAATTAGATATGCTGTCAAACTTATGGCCATTATAATATGCGTGACATTGCTGAAATAACTAAATTTGGGGACCGATGAAAGTGAAAGTTATGGGAGGAACATGGGGGGCGTATCGGCTCCTGTTATTCCTTTTACCTTTTTCCAGAACAGTCATCTGCGGACTCCACATTCTCAACAAAATAATAAAGAAATGCCTGTAAGGAATTTTCGGTAGTTTCCCGCCACCGAAACCATTAAAAAACGTGTATGGTGCAGACGTTTCTCAAATCCCTTCCACTATCCACTGTTACTATAAATATGGAATCATGCCTTTCTGATTCTGCGTACATTCCAAAGACAAACTTGGTTAATCTTTGGGAAGTGGCTCCAGAGCTCACAGTCACTTGTACAAGCCACTTGCTTGTTTCAACTTCCCACAACTTAGGTGCATTGATTGTCAGGTAGTCTTTTGATCTTGTTTCAGATAATTCATAGTGCAAAAGCAATTTGAACAGGGTTTTTTCTTAGTTCTAACATGTGGAAAGACTTTCTCTAGAAGAGACAATTTAAGACTCAACCAAGTTGAGCTTAAAATGAAGTATGCTCGCGTCTCGCTACTAGTATTTGGTATCTCTTTCATCTGCTTCTTCCTTGGCACCCAAGCTAGGAGGCATTACCATACTCAACACCACATGCATAGTCATCATCACAACTCATCAACAGTTTCAGAACCTCCAACTCCTCCACCCGAACCTGCCTCTCCTCCACCCGAACCTGCCTCTCCTCCACCCGAGCCTGCTAATCCATCTGCTGGGAGTGGATACAACTCTACTGGAGTTTTTGATGTACGAAATTTTGGGGCTATTGGTGATGGCATAACAGATGATACGGACGCGTTTAAGATGGCATGGGACGCAGCCTGCAACCAAGATGATTCTGCTGTCATCCTTGTTCCATATGGTCTCAAATTCATGATCCAATCTACAATTTTCACTGGTCCTTGTCAAGGTGGCCTAGTGTTTCAGGTAATTAATATAGTTTGTCAGTCCTGTCAGGTTGTTTTTTGTGCCTCCTGAGTTTTCTAAGGACTTACTAATTCTGCTCATTGGTTACGTTCTGTTCAATGAGAAGGTTGATGGGACTCTTATGCCTCCTGACGGACCTGACTCTTGGCCACAGAAGAACAGCAGGCGTCAATGGCTTGTGTTTTACAGAATCAACGAAATGTCACTTCTAGGAGGTGGTGTAATAGATGGAAGAGGAGAGAAATGGTGGGATCTTCCTTGTAAACCTCACAAGGTATTGCTGAGATTCTACTTTATTGCAACATGGAAAAATTAGGGTTGACTTGTATTACTGATCCTTTCCCTATACGGCACAGGGAATAAATGGAACAACAATGCCTGGACCATGTGATAGTCCAATTGTAAGTCATCTACACTCGCAACTTATATTTTCATGCTCATTGCAAATTACCTCTTGGATCGATTCAGTTTAACATAAAATCTGTGATGCAGGCCATAAGGTTCTTCATGAGCTCAAACTTAACCGTGCAAGGACTTAAAATCAAGAATAGCCCGCAGTTCAACTTCAGATTTGACAGCTGCAAGAATGTTCATGTAGAATCGATTCACATTACTGCTCCTGCTTTAAGTCCCAACACAGATGGGATTCACATAGAGAACACCAATGGTGTGGAAATATATAATTCAGTGATCTCTAATGGTTAGTGCAGGATATAAAAATATTTCTCCTTGTCCATGAATAGCTTCCCCCAAAAGCTCACTAACATCAAGTTGTTTGATATTTACCTGTTCATAGGCGATGATTGTGTATCAATCGGGTCAGGTTGTTATGATGTGGATATAAAGAACATTACATGTGGACCGAGTCATGGAATCAGGTATGTACAGAATGTTACTGGTTTTCCATATATAGTATTCTATTCTTAGAATTTTTTCTGTCACTTTTCTTTGGACTTCTTACAAATTCTTCCTTTCATCGAACTTAAAACAGCATTGGGAGCCTAGGAAATCACAATTCCCGAGCCTGTGTTTCCAATATCACGGTCAGGGATTCGGTGATTAGAGTCTCAGATAATGGGGTCAGGATCAAGACATGGCAAGGTGGATTAGGAGCGGTATCAGGAATAACATTCAGTAATATCCGCATGGACAATGTCAGGAATCCGATAATAATTGATCAGTTCTACTGCCTCAGCAAAGTGTGCACCAACCAAACATCTGCTCTTTCAGTATCAGACATTCTCTACGAAAAAATAAAAGGAACTTACAATATTCGAAGCCCACCAATGCATTTCGCCTGTAGTGATTCAGTACCATGTACCAACTTAACACTCTCAGATATTGAGCTTCTTCCTGCTGAGGGAGATTTAGTACTGGATCCATATTGTTGGAATGCATATGGGAATTTCCAAACTCTAACTATTCCTCCAGTTTCTTGCTTGATGGAGGGCATTCCTGGATCGAACCTGAATAATGAAATGGATTATTGTTGAGGTGCTAGATTCATATGTAAAGGGATTTCCATATTATATATGCATTTATATAATTGAAAGAGAAACCATGAATGTGGTATCATGGAAACTCTTAAGTGATTATGTAATGATTGTGGAGTAGCGTATTTTGATCTTCTCCTCAAATATATTATATGACAAGTTTAGTTCTTCAACTTCTGTTCAAAATTGCATGTCATGCAAGTTTAATTTATGCATGGATGAATGATGATCCAATCAGAAACTTAGAGATGGATGTAGCAATATCAGTACTGCTAGTGATGTAATGTACGATAAACTAATTATCAGAACAGAAAGTAGAATATTCCAACTTTCCTCATGCCATGTGAGGTGGTGAATGGGAGGTAGACGAGGACAAGAACTTTCATCCGAGACATGATGAAGAATCTACCTAGCTAAAAGAATAATTTGTGGGAGTGAGTGAATACATAGGAGGATACTGGGTGCTGTTGTGGGGCCAAAGTTCTCTGAACCTGCTGCACGCGCAGTCGGTAGTATAATCATAAATTAGGATGTCATGGAAATAGAATAGAAGAATATGAAAATGACTCCTTCCATGTAGACGTGCGTGCTCTGAAAAAGTTCCTGTCGGTGCACGGGTTAAAATCCAATTGCCACCCACCAATTTGTTGAATTTTTTTTTAAAACAAATAATATATCTTGGTAGAGGTTTTTGAAGACAAAAATACAAGTTGTAAGAGTATTTAGAAGATAGTACCGAACACAATCATGTTTTTAAATATTGATTACATACATCACTATTATTTTAACCATTATAGTTTAGAAAGTGTTCCAGAGTGTTATAGTATTTGTTTTTTCAAAATATTTTTTTGTTTATAAATAAGTCAAAATAATATTTAAAAAAAAAGACCGATACATTAAAAAATATAAAAATTATTTTAAATAAAAAAAATAGGTTTTGGTTGACTTCTGTCTCACCACACTCCCAATGGCCTAGCCATGTTTCAAAAAGCATGCCTTTTGTAAATTAATTAATCATAACAAAATTCAACTTAAGATTTTACAAATATACAATAACTAGAAAAAAATGATTAAAGATATAATTGTTAAGAAAAAAATGAGAAGATAAAGTGATAATCAAGAAAGAAAGAGAAGATAGGTGGCGTGGTAGGAGAGATCGAGAAATGAGAGAAGAACAATATTATAAAGAAAGAAAGGGTCATTAGGAATTATTTTTGACACACTCGATATAATTAAAAAATCTTGATCAGATAATTATTATGATTATATCTTAGAATACCATTAAATGAGGTCGCATGCAATTAACCTTAAATTAATCCTAAATAAAATCCTTTACAAATTATAACCTTGTTTGATATTCTTCAAAGGTATTTGCTTTGCTGAGAACTTTTAAATGGTACCCAAATGTGTAAAAACAAAGCCAACCATTCTTTCTTTACTCCTTTTTCTTTTTCTTTATCTCTTTCCTTTAAGATGCTACATCAACTTCCCTCTCATGCTTTTGGATCATAAATCTTGAGTATTAGATTTTTATAAAATTTCAAGTCATTTTCGTACATATTAATTCATTTGATGAAAGCATGAAAAGTAGTTAGGTTGGAACGATGTTGTTTTTTTAATACTTTTTTAAACACGTTTTTGCCCCTCTTAAGCATGAAAAAATAAAGTACAAACACGATGTCAAATTAGATCATGAGGGGAAGGAGAAGGTGTTGCAGAAGCTTATGTTTTTGCCCTTCTTAAGTGCATGCCTGCATTTTGCAGAGACAAAGACAGAAACAAAGAAACAGAAAGCATACTGAGGGGTACATTGGTGAGGTAATAAGAAAGAAGAGAGAGTTGGAGTGCAGTTAACCTAAGCGCGGGAGCGCCAATATCTTCGATGGCAGAGAGTTCACACTTTTACTTCGTCCAGTCCCATTTTAACGATAAACACAAACCTGTCTCGTATTTATTTATTATCAATTATCCAAACATTTTGTATACTTTGAATGTAATGAACATTCATCAACATCTCGCTTTATTGGCTGTTGTTCAGATGATCACTGAAGTCAAACCACATGCAGAACTATAGAAAGAGTTTTTCACAGACTCAAATTAATGTCACAAGGAGTATCCAATATGATATAACCAACGTTATCATTTTCGTTTTGGTTAATATTTTATTTTTTTATTGGAATGATATATTTTAATTTTGAAGTGTTTTGTTTTGGGGTTGTACTATATATATATATATATATATATATATATATATATATATATATATATATATATATATATATATCAATTCAAAAAAGATTTAGTTCAAATATAAAAATAAAATTATTTCAAATTATACAATTTAAATTTTAAATATAAATAAAAAAATAAAAGTTAAAATGATATAACTCGACCAATTTGATATGTTTAAAGATAACACGAAAAATTGATAAAAATATAGTTTAATAAAAAAAATCAAGTTGATATCTTAAAAAATATATTGAAACAACTATATATTGAATCAACTTGGGTCAACCTAGATTAACCTTTCAAATGTGTGATTTTCATTGTAAAATCATAATAACTTTAAATAAAACAAATCAAATCAAATTATAAATTAAATTATTAATAAACTCGTTATTGAATAATAAAATTTAATCTAAAAAAAGATACTATAAAATGATTTTTCTGAACAAATTATAAATATGCATAATATTATGAGAATACCATCATTAATCTCTCACGATCATTACATTCTCTGATTACTCTAAAATTTTACCATAATATATAAATATATTATGAGATTTTTCGTAAAATTTTATCTTCATCTAACAATCATATTAAGAGATATGATTCATATTGTAAACTTATTTATTATTTAAAAAAATTTATTTGATCGAAACGAAATGAGTGGAATGAAATCAAAATATTCCGGATAAAATTTGAATGAAATTTCTAAAATATACTAAAATTTTAAATGAGATAAAAATTATAATGTTTTATTTTTTGTGACTAATATAAAATGTTTTTACTGTTTCGAACAAATCATAATGAGATTGACAACACTTGATCTAATAGTTAATGTGTGAGCTATAGCAATAGGCAAGAGGGGCTTCGAAAAAAATATGGCAAGAGTAGTGAACGAAATGAAAGTTCATCTAGTTGAAGATACCGGCGGACAAGAAACTAAACAACTAATTGCATGATTTTTTAAATAATTTTTTGTTTAGAAATATATTAAAATAATTGTATATTTTTTAAAAATATTTTAATGTATTATATTATGTAATTCAAAAATATGTGTAAAAAATAATAATTTTGAAAAAAAATAAATCAATTTTTTTAAAAACAAAAAGTTCTTGAACACACAAGCTCTCAATACGAGGAAAGATGACGGGGCAGGAATATTTCACAGATATGGGCCGACAACGGACAAATCTGCCGCGAGAGTTAACCATGATAAAAAAAAAAAAAATTCTAGCCCACTAACAGTTTTTTTATTATCAAATATCTACACACTTAATGAATCGTTGGGGGAAAAAATTTAATTTAAAATGGCAAGTATATTAACAAAGTTTCCTGGCAAGTAATCAATTAATTATTGATGCAATAATCAATTAATACGAAAAAAGTCACGTTGATAGACTGAGAGAGAGGAGGGAAATATTCAAGAGAATCCATCACAATGATTTTATTAACGCTAAGTTTTAAAAATATTATGAAAGAAAATAAAAATTTTATTTTATTTTAAATTATATATTTTTTTAATATTTTTAGATTATTTTTATACATTAATGTTAAAAATATTCTTTTAAAATTATTATTTTAACATATTTTTAAATAAAAAATATTTTTAAATTAGTCTCAAACATACTTAAAAAACGATGGAGGAAGCATTCGACTCCCGACAAAGATGAGGAAGAAGATTAATTATTTTTAATGTCAGAAATAAAATAAAATTACTTCAATTAGGGATGAGAGAGATAGAGTGTGTGGCCACGCATGCTAATTAATTTATCCTCATGCCAGTATGCTTCTTGATCTCGGCTACCTGGGCTAGCCGGGCCTTCTTGATAAAAAATAAATAAAAAAAAAAATTAGTACCCGGTCTTGTTATTTCTGCCAATTTCTTGTAAGGTGCCTGCAAACGAAACCCAACAATAGCCCACAAAATACTAGATATTTTTTTACTAAAGCAATAACCGATGAATTGTCTATATAAATTTACATAGGTTTTTCTTGCTATATCTACAATGTTTTCAAATGTTTTTAGCCATATAGAATGACAAACACATGTCACAACAATTAAGTTCAGCTTTACAAGTTGATAATTTGACTATGGATTAGTTTTTCGAATTTCATGACAAAATTGTGTTTTTTATGTAGGAAACTAAACCTATAATGCTTTTTTCTTTTTTCTTTTTATCATCTATATCTCCTACTTATAAATTCAAAGTTGTTAGAATATCTATTTAACAAACCAAAATTATCAACACCTATGATATAATGAAGAATTCATGTTAATACTGTGACATGTGTTATAGTTGGTGTTTCTATAAACTTTCTTACAAATTCTATTTTAAAAAGAATATCTAGATGAATGCATGAGCATCATGTCATATATCAGACTCTTATCTAGGCTCTTAAATGTTGTAGAGTTCTCATATCTATTTAAAATCTCTTTATTCTATATTACATATATATTTTCAGAATATTTTCTCTAAAAATATTATCATATTTTTTCTCTACAGAGATTCCTATTTAAGTATAGATCACTGGGATTTTTTGCAAGTACATACCCAGATAAGATGTGGTATAATTGCATCGCGATGCCTAAGGACACGATCTAACAGATCGTTGTATCTAGTAGTTGGAAGTCTTTCCACATTAAATCACACTAATTTTAATCATTTAGATGAAGAGTCTATTTGGTATTGTTTTTGCTTTTGTTGTTGAAATTGAAAATAAAACAGTTTAAAAAAAAACACTTTTATTGTTGTTCAAAATAAGCAGTGAAGTGTTTGATTAAAACTGTGGTTGAGTTTGAGGTTAAAAAAAACAGTTTTGTGTGTTTGATTACTAAGATTTTTATATTGCTTTTAACTTGTGAAATTACTGTAAAGGGCATAGAGTAATATACTAATTATTTTTTACAAACATGTTTTTGTTTCATAATATATTAAAAACATTTTCTAAATATTTCATCTTTATATCCAAATTATTAAAAAACACTAAGAAATATTAATTATATATATATATATATATATATATATATATATATATATATATATATATATATATATATATATATATATTCAAAAATACTTTTAAAAGGCATTAGTTGGGTGAGTTTCGTGTAATTCTAACTCCAACACTCAGACTGTTGGAAAATTCAGGGCATTTATCCACACAATTTTTTTTAATAATTAAAAAAAAATCAAACTGGGGCTAACCCAAATGAATGGGCCGACCCAGACAAGTTGGGCCAACAGGCCCAACACTGATGGACTTGGGCTGGCCCGATATACGCCCAGCCCAAGTCCAGTTTTTGCAAGTGAAACGATGTGTTGCACTATTCACTTCTTCTTCAGACGTGAACAAGGCAACGCTACTATTCACGTGCATTCGGTTAACGTGAACAGTAGCTTGAAGTACTGTTCATCGGCCACGGCGAGAGCTTCAACGACCGATATCGATGGGTAGAGGAGACCACGGTGGTTCTTCCTACGGTGATAGCGTCATAAATGGTAACCTGTGGTGGTTGGAGGAAGCGTTGGAAGGTTGTAGTACTGTTTACTAACTACGACGAGAGCTTAAACGACTGATACCAATGGGTAGAGGAGACCATGGTGGTTCTTTTAGTGGTGATGGCGCCGAATATGGTGGTCTGTGATGGTCGGGAGGAGTGTCAAAATCTGCCACTGTGGAGAGAGAGAGAGCTGTGGAGAGAGAGAGAGAGTTGTGGAGAGAGAGAGCAGCTGCTGTTGAGAGAGGGGTGTTGTCGTGGTCATCATTATGCGTGGTTGTCGTGGAGAGAAGAGAGAGTTGCCACATTAGTTGTTGTGCCCGTCGTCGATGTCTGCCTGGCGTCGATGGTGTCTACCTGACATTTCGAAGGAGAGCTGCTTGCAGAGCTGCATTTGACGAAGGATTTTGTGCATGTTAAAAAAAAAAAAAGCAAGCGCAGGAAAAAGCAGGCAAAAAAAATTGTTTGCAATCTCAGGAAAAAGCATGAATTTGCTGCTTCTCGTCGACCGTGGTTTGCATCGTTTTTGTTGTGGGTCCCATGTGTATTAATCTGCGTTTTGTACATTACCAAACACTACAAATTTGCTTATTGTTTGAAACACTGGTGAAAACGCATTACCAAACGGGCGCTAAGAAAAGTAGAGTAGACCTTAATAACAAGTGATTAACAATTTATCTATCCACTTAAATTTTATTCTAATCACTTGGTGTACATCATTAAATTTTATTGCCATCCTAGATTTTTCAAATCCATAGCATCATAGCTAGCGAGGAAATAAGGAGTGATGCGGCCTGTAGATAGCGAACATGATCATAAGAACATGGGATTACTAACTATATCTAGTAAGTGATTTAGCAGTGATAACTTAGTAGTAGAAAAATATTTGGCACTCCATTGCAAAAATATTTAAAAAAAAAAAAAAGTTTTATCTCTATTTTAAATTAAAAAAATTAATATATTTATGAACGAAAAACACTTTAAAAAACCAATCTTAACTTACATTTTCAAACAGATAATAAGAGGTTTCCTCTTCAATTATTTTAGATTTGAATTTTATGATTATTCATATGATGATTATTATAGAATTATAAAATTATTAATTTTAAAATCTATAAAATTAATTGAGTATAGATATGTTAAGATTGATAAATGTATGAAGTAATTTCACAGAGAATTGAAGAATCAATCAAGGAAGAAGACAGTGTTTTGGAGGGAAAATATAAATTTCGAAAATGTTTGTTATGCTGGTTTATCTCAGCTTACACACACAGTAAACATGACTATTATTTATACTAAAGAGACATTACTTAGGTATGCATACTCACACGTATGCTTACCATATACCTTACACTAACATTCCCCCGCAATCACAGACTTGCACAAACCAAGCCTGAGATTGTTACAATGAGTGTGAAACAATGGTGAACTTAACCCCTTCGTCAAGATGTCTGCAGCCTGTTCTTGAGAAGAAACAAATTGCATAATGAGCTGATTGTTGAACACCCTTTCTCGAACAAAATGGACATCCACCTCAATGTGCTTAGTCCTTTGATGTTGAACTGGGTTGAATGACAATGCAATTGCCGAGAGGTTATCACAGAAAAGAACTGGTGGTTGGGATAATTTGATACCCAGAAATTGAAGCAATTGTTGTACCCAATCAAGTTCTGCTGAAGTGGTAGACAATGCCCGATACTCAGCCTCTGTCGATGACCTAGAAACGGTCTGCTGCTTCTTGGAAGTCCATGAGACTGGATTGGAACCAAGAAATACAATTAGACCTGTAGTAGACCTTCGATCATTAGGGTCCCCAGCCCAATCTGCATCACTGTAAGCCAAGAGATCTAAGGAACCTTTGGTGTAATGAATCCCAGATTGCAAGGTGCCTTTAAGGTACCGAAGGATTCTTTTCACAGCAACAAAATGAATCTGCATGGGTTTTTGCATAAACTGGCATACTTGATGGACAGAAAAAGCAATGTCAGGTCTAGTAAATGTAAGATACTGTAAGGCTCCTACAATGCTGCGATATAAGGTGGGATCATCAAATGGCATGCCATCATCCTTCAACAATCGCTGATAAGGAAGACAAGGAGTGGCACATGATTTGGCAGCAAGCATATCAGTCTTAATAAGAAGATCATGAATATATTGTGACTGAGACAAATCCAAACCAGCAGAAGAATAAGAAACCTGAACCCCCAAGAAAAAGTGCAGTTTCCCCAAGTCTTTAATCTCAAATTCAGATGCAAGCGACTGAATAACAGCCTGAATTTCCACAATGTTACTCCCTGTGACTATAATATCGTCCACATAGACTAGTAAAATGGTTATAACAGCCTCAACATTTTTGACAAACAATGAAGAATCAGAATATGTGGATGCAAAACCCAGAGAAGGTAAAAAGGCAGTAAACCTGTCATTCCAAGCCCTGGGGGCCTGCTTGAGACCATAGAGAGACTTGTGTAACTTGCAGACCAAATGAGGATAAGTAGAGTCTGAAAACCCAGGAGGTTGAGCCATGAACACCTCTTCCTGAAGAGAACCATGCAGAAATGCATTCTTAACGTCAAGTTGCCTTAAAGGCCATTCAAACTGTGCAGCAAGGGCTAGGACAAGCCTGACAGTAGTTGGCTTAACCACAGGGCTGAAGGTTTCTCCATAATCCAACCCAGGCTCTTGACTAAAACCTTGAGCAACTAACCGAGCCTTGTGTCGAGCAATAGACCCATCAGCATGTCTCTTGATCTTAAAAATCCACTTGCAGCCTACTAAGTTTTTATGAGCAGGAAGGGCCACTAGACTCCAAGTGCCCTGTGTTTGAAGGGCTGACAGTTCTTCCTTCATGGCATCAAGCCACACGGGATGAGACATAGCAGATTTATATGTGGAAGGCTCAATGGTTGACAAGTCAGTAGCAGATGTAGATGTAGCCAAGAAGCAAACCTTTTTCTTTACAATGCCAGACTTGCTGCGTGTCTTCATGGAATGAACATTCATAGCAGGAATGTTTTGAACCACAGATATTGCCTCTGGTTGAAAGCTAGCAGTGGATAAGTGATCAACCAATGGTGCATTTTCAGAATTACTCACAGGGTCCACAGGAGAAGGAGCAGATGAAACATAAGCAGGAGTAATGGACTTGGGTGATGAACTGGGTGCAATTTCAGGCTGACCAATTGGTGATGGGGGTAAAACAATGATATTTTGAGTGTTGACAACAGGAGAAGACATACTAGTATAGGAATGAGAGGTAGGTGTTTGAGGCCGAGAGCCTGTTTTAAGTTGATGAAAGGGAAAAACATGCTCATTGAATATGACATGTCTTGAAATATATGTACGATTTGCAACAACATCAAAACACAAATACCCTTTATATTGATTTGCATATCCTAAGAAAATACACATTTTGGTCTTAGGTTGCAATTTGTTGTCATTGTAGGGACGCAATAAAGGAAAGCAAGCACAACCAAAAATGCGCAAATGGGAGACAGCAGGGGCAGATTTGAAAAGCATCTCATATGGGGATTGATTATGCATGACTAAGGAAGGCATTCTATTGATTAAATACAAGGCTGTATGAAGGGCAAAAGTCCAGAATGAAGAAGGCAATTTAGCATGTTGTAGAAGGGTTATACTTGTTTCTATAAGATGTCGATGCTTACGTTCAGCTAGGCCATTTTGTTCAGGAGTGTAAGGGCAGGATTTTTGATGAACAATGCCTTTAGCATGAAAAAACAGTTTAAGCTTTTGACTAGTGTATTCCCCACCCCCATCACTTTGAAGTATTTTGATTTTTGAAGAGAATTGGGTGTTAACATAATAATAGAAGGTAATGAATACAGAATAAACATCACTTTTGTTAACAAGTGGAAACAACCAACAATATCTGGAAAATTCATCAATAAATGTCACATAGTATTTATAGCCGTCAATCGACACACGTGGAGAAGGACCCCATAAATCACTATGTATAGTTTGAAATGGGATTACAGACTTTGTATGACTGGAATGAAATGGAAGTTTAGAAAACTTTCCTTGAAGACAACTATGACACATAGATGAATTTGAATCAATTAAACATGCAACATTTGCTTTTTGTAACATCAATGTAGCAATCCTATTTGTAGGGTGGCCTAATCTGCTGTGCCAAGTACAGGAAAAGACTAACTGACCAAGATGACACTGAGGTTGAATTTTGAGATAAGCTTGACTAGAATGAGGAACAAAGGGCAAAGGATAAAGTCCATTACTGCACTGTCCTGTGTAGATGATCCTCCCCGTGGCCCTGTCCTGAATCCAAAAAGAAAATGCATCAAAGATTAGTCTATAGTTGTTATCCAAACACAAGCGATATACTGATAACAGATTTTGTGTAAGTTGGGGAACATATAAAACTGATTTCAGTTTAATGGAAGCATTGCTTGTAGGAATAATTGAAGTTCCAACATGAGATACCAACAAACCTTCACCATTGGCAGTTTGAACTCTGTCATTAGCAGGATAGGGAGCAACCAAGGACAAGTTTGACAAGTCAGCAGACATGTGATTTGTAGCCCCAGAATCTGCAAGCCAAACTGAAGAGGAAGGTTGAGGCTGAGATGAAGGGAAGACAGTATTCATAGCTTGCATTGGCTGTTGATGGGGAGATGCATACGAAACTGAACCACTGAAATTTGGTCCCTCAGAATACATGGCCTGATGTAGCTGTGGTTGAGGAGTCTGAGGCTGAGGAGATGAATACGGTACTGAACCACTGAAATTATTCATCCCAGAACCACTAAAATTGGTCATTCCAGACTGCAATTGGAAATTCTGGGCGTGTGAAGGCTGAGAGTGAGGCAATGCAAATTGGGCTGATCCCATAGAGTTTGGACCACTACTATTATAGTAGCAAAACCATGATGTATGATTAGTCCTTCCACAGATATTACACTGAATTCGATTATCTCTCTTATTCCCACACATAAGGGCTGTGTGCCCTTCAAGATGGCACAACTGACAGACAGGCACTTGAGGTGTATTTGAGGTAAAATAAGGAGAGGAGGTTGGGTTAGACACACCAGAATTCATTGAAGAGGAATCACGTGTTTGAGGTTTTGAGTAATTCCTCAACCCTGGTTGAAATCTCCCCCTTCCCCTAGGCCTATTAAATGATCTATACCCCCCACTGCCAAAATTGTTGTATGAATGGGTTCTTTGAGGCATTTGATCATACGAACCAGAGGGATTAACAGATTTTGGAATTGTGGTGTGCATGGCAGTAAGAAAGGAGGACGAATCAGTATGGATAGTCTCTACAATCTTTTCCTCAGCTAGCAATTGTGACCTAAAATCTTTTAGGGAAATAACATTCTCTCGGCCTCGCACAACACATCGAAATGTATTGTATTCCGAAGGCAAACCATTCAAAGCTAGTATCACAATATCTTCATCCTCAAAATACACACCAGCAGCACTTAGGTAATCCCTAGTTTCTTTGATTTTCAGAAGGTATTGGCTAATTGAATCAGTTCCTTTCCTTATATTCTGTAAATCAGATTTTAATTGAAAAATGCTAGTCTTAGATACTGATGAAAATTGTTCTTTCAACCTAATCCATAAATCCCTAGAGCTAGCACTTCCAATTGCACATGACATAGCAATGGGAGACAAAGTGGCAGTAACTAGTTGCATGATTGCTCGATCATGCATCTTCCATACCAGTATTTCATCACAATCAACAGTAGAGGAAGAATTAGAAAAATTCATACCACAGTCAGCGGCTGAAGCAGAGGACGCAGAAGAAGGACAGAGATGAGACCCATCCACGAAGCCATAGATGCCATAACTTTCCAGAAGCAATTGCATTTGAAAATGCCAGTTTAGGTAATTTGTGTCATCGAGCTTTACATTCACGGAGGTGGAAACAGTAGAAATGAGGGTTGTAATTGGAGATTGGAGGATTTGAAGTTGGGCTGCTGTGACCATTTTCTTTGGTTGAGTATTGCCCAGAACCTTTGTATGGGTTATTCAGCAGCGGAGATTGAGACGATGGAAAAGAAATCACTCAAATTCTGAAAAGTGAATTTGTATATATCAGCGAAGAAGAAAAACTGATTTTGGAAGCAAAAAATTTGGATCAATTTCTTTGCGTGAGCATTTAGAGCTCTGATACCATGTTAAGATTGATAAATGTATGAAGTAATTTCACAGAGAATTGAAGAATCAATCAAGGAAGAAGACAGTGTTTTGGAGGGAAAATATAAATTTCGAAAATGTTTGTTATGCTGGTTTATCTCAGCTTACACACACAGTAAACATGACTATTATTTATACTAAAGAGACATTACTTAGGTATGCATACTCACACGTATGCTTACCATATACCTTACACTAACAAGATAAACTGATACCGGTATTCATATTAATAAAATAAAATTATGGTATAACCTTTATAACGAGAAGAAATATGCTAATTTGGTGAGCTTATATCTTCGGGATATTTTCATCGCCGATCCAATCTGTGATTTGCCTCAACAACCTTACGAATCGACCATTCATTGTGATTGGACAGCTGCACCACTGAAACTAAAGTTGTCTTCAAAATGACGTAAAGAAAGCAAATTAAATTAGTTAAAGTTCGTACACTTTAATTTACATCTCTGCGAAGAGGCATAGCTCCCTCCTCCGGCTGTAGCTGTCGATTGGTTTCCGGATGCTTCTTCAGCAAGTCATGATTTTATTTCTTCTGGTGCTGTGGTGTATTGTATATTTTTAATCAAAATAATAATTGTTAAAATTGTTTTAATTTCTAATATCTGAATATTAAAATCACTATATAAAATTAAAATAAAAATTAAAAAAAGAAATCAATTTGTTTTTTAATACTAAATAAACTTTTGGAACGCACTTGAATACAGGAAAAAACACAAAAATATAAAATAGATCTTTCTAGGCTCACTATTGTGCTGGAGAGCCATGGACACGAGTGCTGTATACCTTTGGTCTCCTTTAAAATCAATTCAAAGAGGAATATATAGTTATAGAAAAGAGGTGATTCCTGGTTCGCACAATGTTCGTGTGTTGGATCAAAACTTTTTTTTTTTTTTTAATAAAATATTGTCAAGATCTTGTTACCATGTTTCCAAGTTGGAAAAAAAAATTAAAACTTTTGACATTTTTGATAAAAATTCTATAAAAATATCAAAAAATATATACATTGGATTAATCTAGATTATTCTTGATTAGCCTGTAAAATTAGTGTCCAGAACATGAGAGAGTAATAATTTTATAAAAAATAAAATTAAATAAATTATTAAACTCAATTATCTCAGTACCAAAGGGAACAAATTATTAAATATATATTAGATCGATCTAGATTCTTCTTGATTTGCCTCTAAAATTAATATTGTCCATATCATGAGAGAGTAATAACTTTATATGCAATAAAATAAAATAAATTATTAAATTTAATTCTCAATTATTTCAATATCAAAGGAAACAAATAAAAAAATCATTTAAAAAATATATTTGAGTCAACCCAGTTAAACCTATCAAACATGCAATACGAGTCGTCAAACATGATCAACCAATGAAAAATAATTGGAAAAAAAAAACTTAGAGCTTAATTTTCTATCATTCTAATGTTAACGAATGATATTTTAAAAAAAAATATTAACTTAGAATTTTTTTTTTTAAATAATCCAACTCAACCCAACATAACTTATTAAACACTAGACTCGAGTTATAAGATTAGGATAGCCTCATAAAAATAAAATAAAAAAATTGCAAAGACAATTCTCGTACAATAATATAAAAAAGAATTTAATGATAAGAAGGAACAAAACAATTTCAAAACCATATTACATTGACTCATGATACAAAATAATAAGTTCATCCTAAAAAGAAAGTGTAATAAAGGTTGTTTTGATCCAAACTATGTTGAAAACATTGACAAGGACCCATAATTTTTTTTTTCTAATTTGATTTGATTTGATTTGATTTTTTATTTTATTTTAAGTGATTCATGTTTTAATTGAATTGAGGTTTTTAGGTTTCTGTGGTATTTTTGAAGTGTTTCATGGTAAATACAAGTGAGATTTTAGGTCTTTGATGTTCAAAAACTTAGAAATCAACATTTTACCACTGAAAATGAGTGGAATTTGTATTCAAAGATGATGCATTGTATATCCAAGTAGACACGGTGTTGACTGATCTATTTATAATAAAAAGGAAAATAATATTTAAAGAGAAACAGAGGGAAAAAAAACCAAGCAAGGTGGCTTGACCCTTTAGGTTTTGTTTTGTTTTTGGTCGAGGCATATATGCCTACCATGCCATGTCTAATCAAGAAAATCAATAATACAAAACTCTAGCTAGTTTTTCAAAGGAGTTTGGTTATATAATAGAAAACATAATAATTACATTATCCAATGCAAGTTGTATCACTTATGTTTTAAATGATAAAAGTGTTTAATATGTGTGGGATATCATGACGATAAAAAACTGAAGATTTGTACAATAAATTTCGAGTTTAAATCAGGACATTTATGTTTTGTAAAAATTTAAAACAACTGAAATTTTATTTGTTCATCTAAGTTTATAAAGTGTGTTTTTCAGGGATAGAGTTTTCTCAAATAAAATATATATATATATATATATTTATAATTAAAAATGAACATCAATATTCTATAATGATTTATTTACGATTATAATTTAAAAACAATATTATCTGAGTAGATGATTGGACCGATAGCCTAGAAGGGTATTGATCCCCAGTACCCTCGAATCCATAAATCCATATCCATAAGAAAAGATATTTTTGTTTAATAAAAATTACGAGCTAAGATTTATTGGACTCAATCCATCTATAATTGAATGTTTGTCGTCATCATATGCCTGTTACCAAACATGTGCTATTATGCTCATCATCGTTCATTATAAAAGCAATCAGGGTTACTTTATGTTGACAACCGTTTGATGCATCTAAAGAAGTCCTCCCCAAGTCTCCGGCTGCTTTCATCGTGATGAACACAGTGTTTTTGGAACTTGATTAAAAAATATAGAACATTTTTTCTTTTTCTTTTTCTTTTTTTGCCCTTCCTCTTGAATAAAGAATAATTGAGTTAGTGAGAATAAAAAAAGAAAAAGAAAAAGAAAAGGAGACACGGAAACGTGTGAAGATGCATGACGTCACTTTGCATTTTAAATGACGTGGATTGATGTCGATGCCCGTAATTCCCGTGCCTGTCTTTTGAATTTACTTAGAATCTTGCTTTTAAGAAGAAGGGCTGTAGTAGTTATTTTTTGAAATGTTTTGGTTTTTTAAATATATTAATTTATTATTGATCCCAGTTATATTTTATAGGCTGGTTTAGAAAAAAACAGATTATATTTAGTTTATAACATGTAACATATTGCTAAGTTAACTTATCTAGAATTAACCGAGAGATTTTTTTGTAAGGAAAAAATTTACAAATAAAATATAATTCACGGAAAAACAAAAATTTTTTTTACCTCGAATTAACTAAATTATTTATCTATAATTTATTTAGTAAATAAAAAAACAATTTTTTTCCCAGAAAATCATAAATAAAGAACACACGCATATTTGCTCTTTTATTTAGAAAATAGTTTTAATTTTTTTATTTATTCTTAAATTGTCCTTTTACTAAAAAAATATATTGTCTCTAAATTAAATTCTGAATATGTGTCAACTTACAGATATATCACATCTGTTATTTGTTTAATTGAGACAGATATTGTCTCTGAATTAAAATCATAATATATCGTATTAGTTATTTTAAAGTTATAATTAATTATAATTGTTTTAAAATTTTATTGATTTTTCCGTTTAAAATGTTGATGGTGCAATATTAAATTTAAATGGTTAACATTAATGTAATTGATATTTAACTATTTAGTGGGGTAATATTTATTATTAAATTAATTTATTATATTGAATTATTTTAAATATATTTAGTAACTACTGCCTTTATCGAGTATACATATGATTCTCATAGTCATAAGTTTTTTTTTTTTTTAATTGTTACAGCATTTATTTGCCTAATTCTTTTCATTTAACTTTTTAAAATTATCTTTCAAAAATAAAAAATAATTGGCAGGGCATCTAAGGACGGACTGCGCATTAGGTCCCAACGAAAATTTGATCCAAAAGCAATCGATATTGAAAAGTGAACATCAATGAACACACTTGACCCTGACCTTCTGTATAAATAGGAGTCTCCGAGAAGCATCGCAGAAGCAACCTAGAAGGTGCGTTTCACACTCTGCTTGTGAGTTTTGGTGTCCTGATCCCTGGCTAGCTAGCCCCAGCACACAGGTACCAGCAACATCCATGGATGGTGCGAGCAAGAAAAGAAAACTTTTCCATGACGATCTTGATGAAGAGAATGAAGAAGAAAAGATAGAGAAATTCTTTGCTCTCATCAATGGCATTCGCGAGGCTCGTGATCGACTGATGAATGCTTCAGATCTTGCATTGAAGCTTCAGATAGATACTACCAATAATAGCAATAAAAGAAAACTTGAGGAAAAGAAGCAGCAGTTTACTGTTTGGAAACCCTCATTTCAACGTGAAGATTTCATGGAAGAGACTGAGATGATAAGAAACCCCCCAGCTGCAGCTGCGTCGGCCATGGTGGATTCTTCTCGAAGAAACGAAGCTACTGAGAAAGATGATCGTAAAGAGAGTTTAGACCTGAACCTTTCACTTTAGCGGTTTCCCGAGAAACCCAGTTCCCTTGTTATCGAAGTGGCTGGTTGCAGACATATCAGAGAAGGTGAGAAGAAACACTGCTCGTTGCTTTGTGCATATATAGCAGCACTATATATCTTATTGTAGTCTAACTTGTTAATATGATGATGAGATTTGGAAGTTACCAAGTTCTGTTTTTTTAGTTTAATGGGAGCTTCAAAAAGAGAATCAAGTTTCATGAATAAACTCGACCACGAAGCTTGTAAATATATTTATTATTAATACAAAGTCCCTGTTTAATTTGCTCGCTTGAACACTAGGGTTGTTCAACTTGTTTCCGTAAGCAGTACCTGGATTTTCTCAAATAAAAAGGGGCCGTCATGGAGGCAAAAAGAGAAACATGCCATGAGCAATTTCTTCTATCATTGATTGCTTATGACCGGGGAGTCAAAATATATATATACACACATAAAAATTGCTAAGCAATGTTATTGTTTTTAAATAAGTAAAAACAATACGAGATCTAGATTATTTGTTTAACGAGATTAAATAAATCAGGTTAATTCAATGATATGCTTTTAAAAAATATTGTAAATGACACAAAAAAAGAGAGAATATCAAGCTCAAATAACGAGTTTAGTATGTTTTTAAGTTCAACAACTTTGAGTTTAATTATATATTGAATCCAAATATGCATAAGTTTGGTGAGATATCAGACTTGATATTCTTGGGTTAGTTACACGCTAAGTTAAGGTGCATAAGAAAATGATAAAATACATGACTATTTAGATTAGCTATGCGTTGAATCTAAATACATATGATTATAACATGATATTGAATCTTATGATATGGTTCAAGAGTTTGGTGGATTAACTAAAGTGGTATTTTTGTGTTTATTTTAAAATTATTTTTTTAATTTTATTATTTAATATTAGATTGAATGAGAATTTGACTCTATAATTTGTTATGAGGTTATCACAATCTCATGACATGGTTTATGAACTCAATAAATTAATTTAAGTCTATTTAATATGTTTTCATCCTAGAATTAATAATAATTAGTTCTAAATTGTTTTTAATCATACATTATTTTTTTGTAATATGAGTTATTTCTAAATCTACTAGGCTAGTAAAATTAAATCAAGTCAACATACTTGAGAGATAATATGAGTTATAAATAATAGATTAAAAACATCAACTTTTATTTTAAGCAAATTTTTAACTCAGTTATATACAATTAAAAGTTAAAACCTATTTATGTTTTTTCTTTGAATTGAAAATTAATAAAAAAATCAATCTAAAAGTAAAAGGCACATTTATGGTTTTTTCTTTGAGCCAAAAATAAAAACAATAACTTGTATTAATTTGTGAAACTCATACCAAACGCAACCTAGTCAATACGAGCTATAAACTCATGCTCCGCCACTGGGTCAAAATTATTTTTTTATCTAGCTTTAATACATATAATTTTTTATTTTTTATTTTGGTTTTTATTTTTTTATTTTTTGGTTTAGTTTCGATCCCTTGATTTTTCGATCCTTTTGAGATAATTCTTAATTTTTTTATTTATATCTATTTATCTATGCTTTTAGTTTATATTTTTATTTTTTATTATTATTTTATTTGTATTAAATGCAGCTTGCGTTAAAAAATATAGTAAGTTTAGCTTTGATAATGTAAAATGAGAGCGAAGCTTTCTTATGCATATATAGCTAAACGTGAAATGTTTGAAACACCTTGTAAATAACTCTTTTATTTTGTCTTATTTGAGAGGCTACAAAAGTTATTTTACCGTGCACTGAAAATATAAAATTACCAGGACATCTCCACTAACAATTATTAGTTTTTATCTTATTTGAGGGTATTATGGTTATTGCACTATACATAGAAATGAAAGAAATTGAAAATACTCCTATACAATGACTCTACTTTAAAAATATTTTACATAATAAAATGAATATATTAAAAACTAATATACAATTATTATTATTATTATTATTATTACTGTGAATAATTTTGTTACAGTAATAATAAAAAAAATTATAGGCTAATTATTTAACTCAGATATATAGTATCATAAAAAAAATTAAGACCATTAATAATTTTTTGCATGTCAAAACATTTGTTTCTGGCTATGGAAAAGTATAGGATGAATGACTCGTATATTTTTTTCATTGTAGATAATTTGATACAATTTTTCCACCTATTTTGAATACATGTTACTTCGTATATTTTTTTTATGTGATATTAAATATGAATTATCATACATAACAAAAACATAAAAGTCATTTAAAAAAAAATATCAACTAATGAATTATTTTGAATATTATTCTTATGATTGTTAAACTATCACAATTATTATAGTTGTTGTTATAACCATTATTATACATAATTAATATTTCAATTATTATTGTCATACTATCACACACATCATTATTATTGTTAAAAAATATTTTTATTTTATTTTATAAGATTTATTCTTAATATTATTATATTAAAAGTATTTCATAAAACTGACATTAATTATCAAATGATCACCAAAATGAAAAATAAATATATAATTAATTTCATTCCAAGAACAAAATTGAAACAAATCCAAACTTTGATACAAAAAATGAGGATATGTTTGAGGACTAATTCAGAAATTAAAAGTTTGAGGACTAAAATGAAACATTAATATATTTGATGAAAATTACTCCGGACACCTTAATTATAAAAAAAAAAATAAAATCAGAGATTTAGTCGTGATATGTTTAGATTTACCAAAATACTCCAATTATAAAAAAAATATATAAATAAAACATAAAATTATAAAAAAAATCCATAAATTTATTATAATACAAGCAAGCTGGCTGTCAACGTGAAATACGTGGATAGCTATCGTGCTTTACTCTTACAGTTTATATGGACAATTTAGGTCCTGCAAACGCGCAGTCGAGGACAGGCTCAGAAGTTACCCGAGGTTGTCTTTTTCATTTTTGCTTCCGGAAACTTCCTCTTTCCTCGTGGCTTTCTTTTCGTATATTTTTTTGACAGAGGATTGTGATATTTGTGCCGTTTATCACGCTGCAGTCTAATCTCCTTTTTCATCCAGCTTCTGGAGGAACGCAGCGCTGCATCGAACTGAAAAGTATGAGTTCACTGGCAAGGGAACAGAACAAGAAAAGAGAAAAGATGGCTACCCCTGTGCTCGAGCACAGCAGTGTATTTTATGTTCTCACTCAGTGAGTGATGACTTGAGCTCGGACGAGTCAAATTGAGAAAATTATTTTTTGTCTGTGACATGTTGATATCACAAATAAATTATTTTAATATATTCATTATTATAATTTCAAACACTGTGACATTTATCTTATCCTGATTTACAACTAATTTTATTTTGTTTTTGCAATGTTTCAGGGTGTAATAATAATAATTTTTTAAAGTATATTTTACTTGAACATATTTAAATAATATGTTTTATTATTTATTTTAATCGAGAATATATTGAAATGATATCTTTTTATTTTTTTCAAATGTTTTTAATACTATAAAACATGATATAAAAATTGAATGTGGCTGAAATCGCTGAGATTTCTTCTCCAACCAACGCTTATCAATCATTGAGGGGCTCATCATGCTTTCTTCCGTCCTATTCTTTCCTCGAATTCTGATGGCCACCGATTTAAAGAAAATAATAATAATAATGCATGATATCACCTCAGCAAATGAACCCAGCAGCCGATCTAGTTTGGCTCCCTGTTGCTGTTCTGACGTACCCTCTACATCGGCAGTACGTATTTGCCACCACAATTACTTTTATGTCCATAACAGTCTTTGATTCTAGATGCTCGGCCACTTTGTCCACCTTAGATATGTTCTCGGAGCAGTTTTTCACTTTGATCACAAGTTTTCTGTAAGCACGTGATAGAATTGGAAGAGAAGAAAAGGATCGAAAAAGAAGAAGGCTATATGATGATGAACAGCAGTCGAGATCTTTTGAGCGGGAATATTTCACAGAGGACATTCATTCTAGAAGGCTTCCTCTCATCTTCTTTGTTAGTCGACCTTGTAAGAAATCACAAGACAAGAAACACATAGAAGACATGGTTTTGATCTCAGACTCCCTCTGTAATGCGGTATGTTTTTCAATCAACTAATTAAAGCATGGTTTCAAACATTTTCCTTTTCAATGTTTCGTCCAAGTTTTCTGGTTCTTTTCCGCAGGATCTGTTCTAAAAGCATACTATGACAGAGGGTTATCATTGCCATCGATTAGCTGGACATTAAACATCAACAAGAAGGAAGCTCAGAACGCTGAAACGCTCACGTCGACTTTATGGAAGCTGAAAGAAATTTGGTGACGTTATGGGTGGATGCTTCGGAGATGAGAAAGAGGGATGGTTTTGCGGAAAGGAACCGAAGAGGGACCCCTTACCTTACCTTATTAAAGTTACGCTTTCTGGATTTTGTTTTACTTGGTATAAATTTTGATATTCGAGTGTTCATAATAAATCGTTCGTCCGTTCTTTGAGATCTTCTGGGTGCTGTTTGGATACGGTGAAATTGAGTCTTTCCTTTAACCTCCCTCGGATTTAATTTGTTCAGGATCAGAAGATAGACTTTGATTGGATAACTCATCAGATTTTCCTCTCCAATTACCCGTCTTTGGGATTAGTTGCCAAAAGAGGAAGATGACCCTAATTAAGGAGACCAAATTAGGTAATTGTGTACATAAGTTGCATGCTAATTTTACATATATAATTCTATAATATACAAAGATCTTTCTTAAAAAAAAAAACAATTTTCTATGTCGTTTTTAATTTATTCATTTTCTAACACAAACAGAAAGAAAGAGGGTTTGTCCACTTTGTTTCATGTTTTTTTTATGGAACCGTTTTTTTGGGATTTAGTTCAGTTGGCCCAAGACATATACAGTTCGATTACAAAGAGAGTCTTTGGATACCTTTCAAAAGTATTTTTTTTTAATTTTTTTTATATTTATGTTGTTTTTAAATATTTTTATGTGTTGATATTAAAAAAAAAATTAAAAAATATTTTAATACATTTATAAATAATTTTTTTTTAAAAAATAACTTACACTCATTGTTGTTAAAATTGCAAGTTGACTGGTAAAATCATACGATTTTGCGAGTCGAGACAACAAAATTTGTTAAGTCAAATAGAAAAATCAGATCTTATTAAAATCAAATAAAAACCATAAAAATCGATCCGAATTGTAAAATCAAACCGAATCAATCCAAATTTACGATCTCACAATCTCACAATTATTACTCTCTCTCTGTCCCCTGCTAGCCCCCATGCCCCTACCCTAAGCCAGGACCCCCCTTTCTTGTTTGTTTTAAAAATAAAAAATTTAGTATTTTTAAATATTTATATATTTTAATTATTTTGTAATATATTTTTAAATTATTTTAAACTATGTATTTTAAATAATAAAGTTTTATGACCATAATTATGCTATATTGTATTTGAAAATGTTTTATTTATGATTTTTTTATCTATATGATTTTAATTGTAATTTTATGATTTTTGTACAATAAAATTTTAGATATAATTTCATAATTTCAATTTTATGATTTAAGTTCAAAAGTTATTTTCATTTCGTATCAAAATCATAATTTTGATAACTTTGCTTACTCACTCCCAAATAAGTACAATGTCAAATGTCAAAAAAAAAGAAAAAAAGGAAAAGGAAAAGTAGAAAAATAAAATGAAATGAAAGCAGTGAAAAGCAGGATGACAATAAAAATCTGATGGGATGTTTCATATTGTATTTTAAAAGTAATTTTTTAAAAAATTATTTTTTTTTTATTTATATTTTTTAAATTAAAATTATTTTTTTTTAATATTTTTATATTATTTTCATATACTAATATTAAAAATAATTTTTTTTAAAATAAAAAATATTATTTTAATATATTTTTTAATAAAATAAAAATACTTTAAAAAATAATCTTAAAGTTACTCTTACGTTTTTTTTAAAAGGTGTATTAGATGCCCACCTGTAGGTGAAACGCTCCCATGAAGGTCATGGTTGGAAATTTGATAGATTTTTTTTTTAAATAATTAAAAATATGTTTTATTTTTAAATTAGTTTTTAAAACAATTCAAACATAAAGAAATATTATTATTATTATTATTATTATTATTATTTTCAGAAAATGCACTTCGACTGCATCCCAAGCCCATCCGAAATCTAAAATCTTTTCATCACATGATCACGTGGACCCACTCCTCTTTTTGTGAGTGCTTTTACCCAAATGACTATGTACTTACAACGCTGAGGTGGTTGTGTAGGGTACTTTTGAAGGCTAATTTGGTCATGCAATAGCTTTGGTGTTTCTAGAAGGTATCCTCCATCATCTCCGACTACAACTTCTTCCTGACGAGAAGAGAGTATTTAGTTGTTAGTTTATGACACCAGAAAGTACAGATTAATGAAGAGAAAGCACAGCAAGGAAGGAGAGGGGGAGGAGAGAGATAGGGTGGCCGATGAAGAAGAAGAAGAGAAGATCAATACCTTTTACACTCTGGTTAGAAATATAAGAGATGCCCATGATCAAGTGTTGACTGGTTCTAAAGATAAAGGGAAAGGAAAGGAAGTCGACGGAAAGGAATCGAACCCAAGTTGGACCCCATCTTTTTCTCTGGAAGATTTTGCTGAGGAAGATCATGGGAAGTTCAGAGGCAATTTTGCAATGCTCCCATCTGCTTCTTCCAAGAACATTGAAGATCAACAGCAACCCAAAACGGATCAGAAAAGGCGAAATCAAGATTTAGATCTCAACCTTTCACTTTGATGGGATTTATATATGTTGACTTGTTTATTGATTACTCAACCTTGCTAGAAGAATCAAGTATGTTTCCATGTACTTGTACAATATTATTATTATTACTACTTGTATTGTTCTTCTTGTTGTATATTTAATTACAGGAACTGTAGCATAGGAAGTTCTTATAGTACTAGTTTTTGTGTATGGCTAGCCAAATAAATCCCTGGGGCAATGGACTTATCACTTTGATGTTTTTATCACATCTTCAAATTAATACATAAAAACAATGTGTTAGTATGATCATTCATCTCTAATCACGGTTAATATGTACGTCATGAAAATGAAAAAAAAAAAACCAGATAAATTTAGTTGGATGTAAGTTTTCGCAGCAGATAATCCTCAGCGGTGTTACTTTGATGATGGAGTAACTTCATTAGTAGCAGTCATATTGTCTTCACCAAAGGTGAAACGTAAATGATGGTGGAGTGTATAATATCGACATAAATGATAATGAACTTAATAAAAAAAAAATAGCAAACAGAAGAAGATGATTGTTCAAAAGAACCGAACTCAAGGTAGACTTGATTAGGTTTGGTTTCACCAAGATGAAACCAAACACAAAAAAGTGTTAGCCCGAACCCAAAATAAGTTTGTTTTAAGTTCTGTTTGGTGTAAGTAAACCGATCCAGGACTAAAAAACTGAGCTTGAAAATGGGTTCGGTTGGGATTTGGTTTCACCGTAGTTGAGCCAAGCCAACACTATTTGATCCAAGATCTATTTTCACTTGTGATCATTTATGTTTTTTATTCTCATGTTGGTATGATTTTTAATTTAATCTAGATATTATGTCGCTGTTTTATAAGAAAAATCAAATTGCGGTCCCAATTATATAGTCAATTATTTGAGTGATTGCGATTCATTTTGAAAAAGAGGAGATCAAGTTTTGTGACAATCAGAGAAGATAAAGGATGAATGTGTGCGTGTGGTTTATTACCAGTTTTTAGAGAAAGAGGAGATCTGTGGAGAAGGACATAAATGTAGACCACATATTTTTGACAGCTAGAATGCATAATTTCCTCAGTTTTATTGTGGTGCATATGCCAAGATTTACTCAGACTATTCAGATGGAACAAATGGTAGCGACTTTTCATATTGCGGTTTCCTTCCATCTCAACCAAACTCTGATGGTCAACTCCTTTGTCCAATGGAAACTCGAAACATCTTATTTCAAGCAACTTTCTTTTTGCGGGAAATTAAAAGTTGAAGTTATAATTGTATACCCAAGCTCTTCTTCCTGGAATGTTTCTCTGAACTGTGCACTAACAGGGACACTGAAATCATTAGAAATTAAGGGACCTGAGCACGCTCGCCTATATTTCATAATGGTTGACGTCAAGAACTATAGCCCACCAAAATCTATGCTATGTAAAGCACTAAAACCTTGTTCAGCAGTGTTCACTCGTCAGTTTGAGGGTGTAGGGCCTTGCCAGTTTTAGCTACCAGCTATCTATTCTAGCTCTTCTATTCCCTGGAAAGCTCGATGGGAAAAATTCTGACCACATCTTTTCTATCACAGCTGTTCTAAAAGTCCATTCATATCAAGTTTGTGCTCCAGAACAGTCTTCTACATGCTTATTATTACAAGCTATAATTATAGAACAGACACCAGCAATTCAAAAGAAGAAAAAGACATGAAGAGCCAGAGTCTTGGGCCGCAAGCAATTTTATGTGTCCAGCTACAGGTCCCTCCAAAATTATAATCTGGTTTGAACAAACACTAGTGTACTTCATAATTTCCTTGAACAAAATCAAAGTCTTTCAAGAATTAAATACACCAGAACCTAATTTTGTTCTTCAGTTTTAATTATTGAAGTGATATATACGATTGTTACAGAATAATCCTCTCTTGTATTAATTGCTTAGGAATGCATGAAGACAGAGAGAGGGCTGAAATTGGATGGCACGGAACACATCAGTTAAATTTCAACTTACGTTGCTTCTGTCTTCACTTTGCCTGGAGTATCCATGTGTGACATTTGATATTTGTAGATGGATGTGGAAACTTGGGACAGTTTCACATCCATGAAAAATGGAACAAAATTCGTATAATAGCGGATTCAGATATGTATATCGGACATGCACTCATGTTAGATATGGATATCCGAAACTGAGCAGCAAAGGTTTCAAATAACTGCCGATGTATCGACCAAAATAACATCATCTGGCGGTAAGAAAGCCAGATATCGTGATGGTAATTCTAGGTTCAAACAGTATGCTCTCCGTTATACTGAAAAGGAACCCCCGGAAAATATTTACCGTAAAATCTAGGCATCAGTAATATGGGTGGAAGTAATATCAAGATGGGATCCTTGCAGCCGAAGCATAATAAGTAAACTGGCTATTTGGAATTCTAATTAAGAACAGCTAAATTCCATCATAAAGCAAAGCATTGAATTACTATAGACGGAACCAATATACTTTATTACACTTGTACAACCAAAGCAATATTATACATTTTTTTTCTCAGAAGGAGAAGAAGATCAGATAGAAGGAATATTTTACACTAATTCCAACAAAAACAACACATTTTAAAAGGGAAATGGGGGCAAGCACAAGCCAGTACAAAGCTCTTTTCTCACCGGTAAACTTTTGTCACTAATTTTGTTCTGAATTTGAAGGACTCTTCCCCAGTTTAGATAACCTTTGATCTCCAGTCCTTGGACTGTTAGGCCCTCTTACACCAGATTTTGGACTTTTCACCCCTCTTAGCTCACTTAAACGAGGACTATGTGTGTAAGAGAGACGTGGGCTTTGATGGCTTATGGGATTGTTTGCTGGTGTTGTGGTGGAGCTTGTGATTTTAGGACTACTTGTGTGCCTGAACTCTCCACGGCTTCTGGTAATTACCTCATCCAAAATCTCTCCATCTCCTCCATAAGCAGCTCCAGCCCCTATCTCTGCCTCCTATATACATAATGAAGAAATTATATAAGTGAAGCGAAAGTGATTGCAAGATGGGTTTTTTTAGAACAATGTATGACGGATTTTCCTGTACAGAAAATAAGGCAAGGAATCCTACTGTTGCGAGATTAAACGGCAAAGCTGGGGCTTCTTCATACTCGGCTGCATCCAAATCTTGAAGGTGTGCTCCTTTGAAAAACTTAGGAAGACAATATTGTCTTGCTGGAATTAAAAGCATGATCATCAAAGGAAACATAACGCCCGCAATTGGAATCCAAGTGAGACCGAAACATATCAGCAAATAAATTGTCTGGAAAATTGTGAACACGGCAATTGTCTTGAAAGGAACTGTCTCTACAAATGTGGCATGGTAATCTTCAAGAACTCTGCAAGAAAGTTATTTTAGAAGATGAATAACAAGCAAGCATACAAGAAAAAGTGGAAGTGTAACAGATACAGGATTTAAAGTTTTTACTTGTATCTTCTGCTTGGTGCAGTGAAGAGCAGTAATATTCTCTCCCAAAATTGGTTACCAGGCAAACTTTCAATGGCCATAAACGCAAAATAGCCCCAAAGGACCGAGGTTGGGATCATTTTGAGGAAGGGCATGGCAGCAACGCAACCTCCAACCATTGTGGCTTGAAGTAAGTTACTTACACGTTGTTCTTTAACCTCAACAGGCAATAGATCATCAATTTCCTTCTCGATGTCAAATACTGTCTCATCAACCGGGGCATCGATATGCCCTGTACATGTAGCAGCTTGGATGGTTGATTCTTTGAATTCTTTTAGACCCTGCACAAGATATTTAAATACTCTCAATTACTTTCTGCAAAAAAGCAGATAATGTGATCTCATTTAGGAATTCCAAAATTATGATCAAGTTTACATTCAAGAGAAAGCGAAATGTTCAACAGCAGCATAAGTTGCAAACATACTTGAGCGGGCTGTTGGTAGATCAAAGGAGTTTGCATTTGTTGATAGGCTTCTTGCATATTTCCATACAGCTGTCCCAAGCTGGCATTCTTTCTCAGACTTCTACGAGCTGTTTGCACAAGTCTATTTCGAAGCAACTGCGTAATATTTTTCATAAGCAGATTTAGAGCACAAAATTATCACTTAGACAGCAAGACAGCAAATGATTATTGAATAACAAAAAAAACCCTTCAATACTAATCGCTTTGTTGAAAGAACCCTTAATTTTAGAGAGATTTCAGGATATATTACCTGGTACTTAAGAGTAGCCAGACTCTTTGTATGCATTGGAGATTGGGGGATGACTCCATTTGATGGAGGGATTCCAAGAAGACCACACATTAAGGTCTGGCATCATATATGTAAATATTATGAACGATCAAAAAAAAGGAAACAATTCGAGGAGAAGGAAACACAAATATCTGGATACCAGGAACGCCAAAAGAAGCAAGTCATAATGGTAAGAAGATGGCTTTCTCAAATTGAACTCCTTCTGCTGAGAAAGTTGAGATGCTACACTATGGTCAAAATAGTAAAGCACCGCGATCATCGTAGCAGGAACAAAAGCTCCAATTATGTAGACAATGGGAACATCTAACATCTCCTGTCATACGGGTTTAAAATAATCATTTTAGTAAAATATGTAGAGAAAAAATTCAGTGATTTCCATATTACTACAAGAAGCGACAGAACTTGCCTTAATGACAGTCCAATTATCATATGCACCAGGAGACCAGGGATTTGGGCTGAAAAGACGCCGGGGGATCCCTTTAGGAACATTTCCTGTTGGAATATACGAAACAGCTGTCCACACTAGAACCATGAGGGGTACACCGTAGTCTGCTATTAAACTTCTAAGCCAACCTGTCAGGAAAACAAATTTTAAGTTTTCAAAACAAAAGAATAGAGTAATATTTAAAGTGATCAAGATTGCTGAGTGATCATAATTAGCAGAAGCCCTTAGTGTTTTTCTATCAGAAACCTGAATTTTGATCTACTTACCACTCCCATAGCGCCATGATCTTGCCTTGCGGCTTCTTAATCCAGTGAGCAGGAGGCCAAATGATAGTACCAAAGCAAACATTCCATTCGCAAACCTCCATGAAGGTATAAACTCCAATAATTTTGGATCTTCTCGTTGTGGAATGCGAAATTCATCCACAAGTCCCTTCATAATCAAGTCAATTGATTAGTTTAACTAGTAATAAAACAAAAAATAATACCAAGTAGAAACTAATCACAAAAAACCATCATAATGCAGACTAAGTCTTTAACTACTCTTACTTTGATAGCCTGTTGCATGAAGAGCATTGCAATAAGAAGACCAAACAACTCCCCTGCTATACGGGTGAACCTATTGATAATGGAGCATGCTCCTAAGACAGCTAGTAAGAGCAGCAAGAGTGCAGTCCAAACACATACCCTGAAAGATCATATACCCAGGTAAATTTTGTCAAGCAGAGGAAGGAGATCATCTAAGAGCACTTAAAAAGGGTTAATCAGCTCACCATCCAGTCCATGCAAGAAATAAACCCCTTCCCAAATCAGCTCTCTCTTTAGCAAAGTTAAACATAAATGTATACATGATGACAGTTGGCTCTGCGACTCCCAATATCAGCAAAGGTTGACCCCCAATAATTGAGTGTATGATCCCACAAACTGAGGTGGATGCTAGGGTCTGAACTGCTGTTAGAACCCCATCTGCAGGTGCAAGATAGATTTCATGACGTGCTAAAATCTTACATAATAGTCATGTCTCTTCCGTTCCTTTTTTCCACCTTAAGATTAAATGTTTTGATAAAACGGTAGAGTATGGAAAAAGGAATATGCATGATTTGAGTGAGGTAACATCAATTTTAAAAGAAAAAGATTATTCAACGGGAGAAAAAATAGTTATTTACTGAGTTCATGTCAATACCAGTATTTCTCTCCAATTGTTCACCAAATGAAATGACCGGAATAGCGGAAGCAAAGAATATATATGTGGTGGGAGCCAAAATCCTGAAAAGAAGATCAATTTTTTTTTTGTCACAAACAATCATGTTGAAATTGACCAACAAAGAAGGCATAAATTGCAAAGAATATATGTATCTGTCAGCAAAATGGCAATTACTGCTAACCATGCACAACAAAATTTTGTATGATCACTAAAGAGACGAGATACCTGTAGCCTGATTTAAGTCCACTAGTCCAGTCTTGCTTGTAACACTGCAATCTTCCCCGAAGGTCATTCTTGATTCCACGAAACGGCACAAATGTCTCCTCCATGATGTTATCCAACAAGAAGCTAACTGGTGAAAATTAGTGCTGCGCTTGAATCTCTTCCTTCTTTGAAAGCTTGCGAAAGATGACCCAAACACTCAGAGGCTAAAGCTAGAATACCCTCTAGCGACAATTTTGGGATTTTGCAGGAAGGAATGGATTTGCCATTGAGAAACTGATTAGTGGAAAAGGCAATATAACTTGAAAATAATCAATCGGTCAACTTACATAAGGAATAGAGGGAAAAAAAGAAAAAGAAAGATGAATCCAAAGGTGGGCTACCTGGCTTAACAAGCACAACAAAGTGAAATAATGATACGATGGGTGGCAAGGTGTTTGAGACAAAAAAGAGTTCCAAGGGGGAAAGGTCCGCAGTTCACGACAGGATTTGGTGGTTTGGTCTCCACAAACAAGAGCAATACAAACCTCCTGAAACTCTTCTTGAGTTTCAATGTGTTGGCAATTGAAGGAGAAACAAGCTCCAAGTATATATAGTAGTAAAAAGGTTAGTGTGGAGGTAGATTTGGTGCAGGCAGCAATTATGCTTTGTCAAGAGGGAGTGCGAGTGAAATGAAGAGTCTCCAGCTTGGGAGATGCCAATCCTCTGTACTCTTGTTTTTTCCACTTCCATGAACTCTCTCTTTTAATTGGTCCAAATCAGATGTATGGACCCACCAGGAAGGTTCAGTTACCATATGTCGGGTTTTGCTTGGCCAGGTATTGCATAGAGGTGGTATATTTTTAAGTTTTTCTTGGCCACATTGTGAGCAATAGTTGACCGTCATTGAGCTTATTGCGGTTCAGAATCACGATGCCTGATTCAAAGAGTGAATTAATTATTCAGTAGAAATCATGACCCTCGTTGCAGCCATATAAGCATCTTGCCCCACATTAGATGGCGGGTCTGATCTGGCGTGGCAATATCAGAAGCAAAATTTGGTGCCTTTCACTGTGATGGGGATTCAGAGCAATATTATATTAATCTGTCTTTTTTACATCTCAGACGGAGGATAGGAACTTGTGCCTCACATTACAATGGTGGTCTGATCTGATGTACCTTTTTTTAGTTCATTTTGTACATGTTCAGTACATTGTAAGATAATGAAGACAGTGTTTGTTTTTTCAATATCACAGGGTTTTTTTTTAAAAAGACTTGATTTTTTTTTTATCTTTTTAATATGTTGATACTAAAAAATAATAATAAAATCATTAATTTTGATACATTTTCAAGTGAGAAACACTTGTTTTAGATTCTATATACTTATTTTCTTGTTATTTTTGGATTTTTATTAATATTTTCTAATTAAAATAAAGTTTCTGACCCATTTAAAACGTTGTAAACTCTCTTAGAAGTACATACTTCATTATTATTAATTTAGAGAGAATAAATCTGCGAGTTTTGGGTTGACATATACAAGGAGAGATGATGTGTTATTTGTTTATTGATGTTCTTAGCTTCCGCCCAGCATCATGTTCTCTCATCCGCGTTCTATTTTTAAAGAATATGGTGGAAGTTCTTGCTGCTAAAGGATGAGTAAATCCCGCGATTTCTGTCCTGGAAGTACTTGAAATCACAAGCTAATGAGCTTGCGAATATATCAAAGCCACTCCTCCCTCCACCCTAGATTGGATATTGTTAAGTAAAATGCCCTGCAACTTGTTCGAAAATGCCTTTCGTAAATGACAAGCAAACCAGTTGACCTTTCCCTGGCCATTTAGTTAATAAACTCGATTCATTTCCATATGGTTTTGAGGGCAGATTCAACACCATCAGGAATGCCAAAAGAATTTATCATATTCAATTGCTCCCCATGTGCTCAGAAGCTGGAACAGCTCATTCTAGCTATCTGCCTGCCTGTTACTGTTTCTCAACTCCCCTTTCCTGTCCACAATCAACCTTCAATGCTTTTTTCTTAATATACATACATAAATACATATATGTGTGTGTGTGTGTGTGTGTGTGTATTCTAACGTTAGCAAGAGCCTTTATTTCTTCCAGAGTCTAATTTGATTCGCCTTTATCATATGGGACAGAGCTGAAACAGGAGACCTGAGTTTTCCTTTTTTCGGAGATCGAATGAGAGCAAGGGTGTGCTTCTTTCGTATTCGTGCCATATATGATGATCATGATCAAAGAGTGAAAGATATATAATTATAAAAGAGCCCTAATAATGCACAGTTTGTTCTTGGCATTGGTTGCCGAAAATCAAGCCAAGTGCGTTTAGATTTAATAATAATGGCGACCACCTTCAAGAAAATGACTTCTCTTGCCTCTCCTCGTTTCTAAACCGTTCATGTTCTTATAAACCAGAAGTTGCTTTTCACTTTCGTTTCTCATGATGTGAGGGAACGAAGGAAAGCCAACTATACAGGTTTCTTTGCAAAGCCCCATCATGTCCTTAGAATCGGTTTATTTCGCTTAAATATTTTATTCAATATAAAACTTGAAAAACATTTTTATTATATATGTATGTACGATTCAAGAATTGACCTGTCCATTTATTCTTATCGTTTTTTCTCTCACACAGCAATATTGGAAACTGGTTAATTAATTACTAGTTAAAGTACTGGTGGCGTTTAGTGAGCGGATTACAGCACTCATCTCTGAGTCATTATAGCACAGATGATCAAAGTTTTCCCCTTTTTTTTCCCCTGAAGTAACTCCATTTATTAAAAAGTATATTTTATAAGCTTAAATGAATGAATATTATTGTAATTTTTTATTAAAAAAATACATATTTTATCTTAAATTTGAGATTTGTTATGCAAATCACAAACTCTCTATTATCACGTTAAATACTATACTAAGACTGTTTTCCCTTTTCTTAAACCGACAAATAAATAAAAAAGATTAATGGTTTGTTTTTTGAGGCTGAGAGAAACTCAAATGATATCGCTGTCATCTTTTTCTATTTTCTTATTGCCATGATCATTAAGCCACAATGGTTATATATATAAAGTAAACGCAAGATTTAATTAAGGTGGGAACGTAAAGGAAACTGCAATGAAAGGGATCGCATTAGGGTATATTCAATCATTCAGTTTAATTAAAAGGGTTGGCAAACGAGCATCCCTCTCTGATTCATGGGTATCTACCGACTCTTTTACATATTGTCGTCACATGTTTTTTTTTTAAATAAAAAAATATATTATATTATTCTATATTCGACTATAAAGAGTCTAAATTCCTAAAGTGAGCTATGACCATCAAAATTATTTCAACAGTCCTTAAGAAAATGGATACTTTTTCTTGCTTGCAGTCAAGTTCTCTCTTCTTCTTTTTTGTTGAATTTTGTTCTCTTTTCCTGCGCGTTGATTACCATCTGACAAAATAAATAAACATCAAACTATATTCCAATCCTTGTAGATTCTCTAACCTTCCAATTGGACCCCTACAATCAAAAGTTTACACTGTCTGTCAATCGTACAGCTCCGAAGGTGACTCCTTATCGTGAACTACTTGCAGCAGCTATTGCTGGGATCACCTTATGAACTCTGTTTTGCTGAATATTTTCGGATTTATAAAGGTTTTGGTTACCATCACATATGTTAGAATATCTTGGATGTTAACTAGGACTCAATTACAGTATAAAGAATTCTTTTGATCTTAGGAACCAACCTCAGATCCTATGTATCAATCATAGATCCTAAGAAACTCTCTCGATTCTATATATTCTATTATGAATTGAACTGGTTCTATTAGGACCCAACTAGCTTCTAATATTTTCAGCCTACTCTTTCTATTTAGGTTTCATGTTCGGTAGCCTGCCCTGCCTTCGCAGCTCATACTTCGAACAAATTTGTTGAATTGTTGGCGTATTATCTTCTTCTCGGTTCAGCTCGCCAGGGGCCCAAATTGTATCGAGTTCTCCAGGTTCTGTCGGCTACAACCAGTTTCCAGAGTTTTTTGAATGGTTTATTGTCATATTTTAATTACACCCATCAGATGCCTCACTATTTATAAATATAAAAAAAATAAATTAAGTGCCGTAATGAAACGGAAAACTCTAAGGTTATTATAAAAGATATAAACTATCGGTGTTTAAGAGGAGCTTCACTGAATCTACAATACCTAAATTTTAATTAATCATAAAAAAATAACGTAAATAAATCATTGAATCTCTTTGCCTCACAAGTTTTCTAATTAGCAAGCGAAATTAAAAGACAGGTGTTTGTGTATAAATTACAATATATATATTATTAACATGGGTGTCGGGTCAATTTGTGTGCACCCTGACTAATCTCACTGGTCCTAAAATCAATGACCATTAGGTCAATTTATATATACCCTGACTAATCTCACGGATCCTAAAATCAATGACCATGCAAGCCTCCAATAACCATCATATTAGTAATCATAGGATTTGAGCCTGAAACATAGAGAAAATAAACTCTTTAATTTTAAACTCTTGTCATTAAACCAACTAATAGATGTTTTGAGTATCATTACATGATGCGAAACACTTTTTTGTGGTCAATGACATAATTTTATTTCCCATTGAATTGGTGTTATCGGGTTGAAATTTATGTAATCATCTCCATGATGAAAAGTGCGAGCAATTTGGGTGGTGATATATTTTATCTTTTCTTCTTTTTTAAGTTAACTATATTTTACAAATTCACATTCCTTCATACTATTATCACTTTATATTTTTAATCTTTTGTAGTTAGGGTAGATTCAACACTTTCAAGCTCTTCATAAATCATGACAGGTTGCTAGTCCACTACTGCCCATGTCTCGCCAGAGAATATAAAAATAAGTGAACAGGAATTTAAAATTGTGCTTTGGCTCTTTTTATATAGCTAGTTTAATTTGAAAAAAATAGTTAAAGTTATGTTTTTTTAATAGTTCTGATCTGTCAAAAATAAAAATTACATTTTCAAATTAATAATGATTTTAAAAACATATAAAAACAAAAATGATCACACTTTCAAACAGGAAATAAACTTGAAAGAATGCTTTTCGTGCATTTTTCTTTATTGGGATTAAATAAATCGACTGGAGTTGCATTCAAATGATTTTGTCTGGCACAGACTTTAATCCTTGCTCATAATTGAGATTTGTGAGGCGAAGACAAAACCATCTGTCCATAAAGGCAGACCTTTCATTTTCAATCTCAGCCATTGACTCAAGTGGTAGGCCCGCTGAGATAAGATGCATATAGCTTTTCATGGGTCACTTCCGCAGATTCCACACCAACTACATCAATGGCAATTTTGTTTATGCTACAATTATTTGATGCCTGCACTCGATATCTTGGTTCTCTTTGGATTAATAATGTGGAAGAGAGAGCTCGAACAGGGAGAAAAAACACGAGCTAGTTCTGAGCAGGTTGCTGGAATTAAAGGAGCAACATACAACTCATCTGCATAATCCCAGGCCCATGATTAAGCATCATGGCAGGATCTTGGGGCCTTGCAAAGCAGAATTATGTTTTTCTTCTGTATATGACATTGCACTGGGACATAGCTTCCTGGGTGGGGGGTGTTCAAAGTTGACATGTAACCTAGCCAAGTCTCTAGAGTCTAGAGTGCCTAGTCCCCATGTTCCCAGTAAGTGATTTAGAGACCTGCTCGGTAAGTATACCTGAAAACTGCTTAAGTTGTTGTCCTGTCATTTTATACCAGCAGCAGCAGCAGTTGCAGAAACAAGGAGCAGGTGATGAAAGCCTTCAAATGTGCAATCACTACCTTTTACATGTAGGCATGGAACATGTTCTACTCACATAATGTTATTAAGTAATCAGAAGTTTATAGCCATAAATTTGAAAAATGAATAACACAGCCTTGTGTAATCAGCCATAATCAAAATGGTAATCGCAAAACTCAGATACAAGGGGTAATTTATCTTCCTTTTAGATCTTTTTGTTCAAAATGAAGCAAAACATGTAATAAGTGACGTGAGATTTTGGCAGATTTATCCCAGTCAGACGGTTGGCCGCTTCAGTGCAGTGAACTTCATCTATCGTTAGAGATTATGAGACTTTCTTGCAAATGTTGCCACCAGGCTGGCCGCACGTTGCTTTAACGTTGTAATTATTTGCTGGCCCTTTGTAGCCACAAAGCCATGAATGGATGGATCATCAGAACCTAGGCTTTTATACGTGGGAATTATTTAAAGTGAAAGCACACCCAACTCAGATCCACAAAACAGAACAATAATTAAAAGCAGCCTCTAATTTCAACTAAAACTGACATCAGGATTTTGACTCTAATTAATTCATCATATTTCTTATACTTGACGAAGAGATTGTATTTGATCTTGCATATGTCTGCATGGACGATCGTTGCATCTTCAAAGATTGTTCTCATTTCGTTTCAGATCTCGCGGGGTCCTTTATCGAAGGCTTTCTATTTCGTTTCAGTTGCATACGTTAAGCTTGATGCATACAAGGAGACTACCATATCGTTCTGGTCAATATCAATCAAGTAAAACGCATTAGAAAACCCTCACCATCAATGAAATACCCGTACAGACAATACCGAGTGAATAGAGAATCCCACATAACCCATCTCCTATAGGGCAGCAATTTCTACACTCACAAGAGATTGGATACAAGCTTTGGGTTTTAAAGATGCAGGGAATTCTCGTTCACAGTAGTATTTCTTGGGGAAGAATTGTTCCTAATCCAGCATGGAAAGACTTCCACCATATTATTCAATCAAACTAATTTGCTGGGGTTGATTTTCTGTCTACTTGGCATGATCCAGTTGCAAGTCAAAACCACTTTCTTCTTTTCTTTTTTTTTCTGTTACATATACCACATTCTCTTAATATATATATATATATATATATATATATATATATATATATATATATATATATATATATATGCGTTCCATTTGCAAGACGACAGGAGGAATTTTCTTGTGGATGCTACGAACCATGTGCTGCAGGAATGTGAAAACTGTTGATCTCATTCACTGAACCGCACGTCAACTAGCAATATGTAATAGTCAAAATCTCTCTATATATATATGTGCTTGTAAAGTTCCTGCGAGTATTGAATTTCCAAGGATATTTAAATTAGCAATTTCAACCAAGCTGCAAACTCCCTAGTTATTGCATAAATAATTGAATTAATCCGAGTAGAGTAATCAGTATATGTATTTTGTAGGAAATGATTGCAGTGGCAGCTTCTGTGTCGTGAACTCCATCCCTTTGCAACCAGCTCGGTTGCGCGTGTAATATTAGGACTGTAGCTGTACGGTGCCGCCATAGCTGCAACTTGCATTCAATGGATTCTCAAAACCTGTTGATCAGACTGTCAGCTCGAGGTCACAAGCACATGCGTTTCACACACGTACTAAACGAAAGATCTATTTTCTTCAGCAATGAAACTAACACGATGGTCTTGAATTTCTTTGATGAGTTGTGTGGATCTATGGGTAGCAGCATTCGCGATGAGGTCATACTCGATGGAATGCATGTCCACATCCACAATGGTGTTATTTTTCAATTATGTTAGATAAAATCCTACTCAAGAATTCTTAATTGAAAAGAATTTGTGTTAGACTAGTTTATTAAAAAATTTGTTGGATTAGCTTAAATTCTTATTCGATTATGATAGTTAGAGGTGCAACTTTTCTATGAATATAAGGGTCAACGCATTTAGAATATGAATGAGTTGATACAAAGTGTGGTGATACAAGTGAAGTGTGGTGAGAAAAGAGAGTGGGGATTAATGGAAAATTTGATATATGTTTAGTGTTCAAATTTGATGGCAGAAACAACTCTGATTATTGGAAAATCTCGATGTGATATTACTTTGGGCATATTGATGTTTGGGATGCTGCTGAGGATAGAGTTTCAGAGTTAGTGAATATGCAAGAAACAAATCAAGTCAAGAAGAAAAATCAAGAAGCCAGGTATCATATTTTTGAAAAGGTAGAATTATATATTTACGAGACAATCATGTACGCAAAAACTGCAAAAAAAACTCAGGATATTTTAGACAAATCTAACAAAGATTTAGACAAGGCAAAGAAAGTAAAGTTACAAACTTTATGCATAGAATTTAACTTCTCTAAATGAAAGAGAATGAGGCTATTAAGGCTTATTTTTCATAAACACGAAAATTAGCTAATATGATGAAAGTCAATGAAGAAAAGTGATAGATCTCCTAGATTTGGAGAAAGTTCTTAGAAGTCTAACATTTTGCTTCGAGTACATAATAAGAGTTATTAAAGAATCAAAATATTCAAGTAAGATGTCAATTGATGAATTACAAAGTTCATTAGCAGCTCATGAACATCGCTTAAATTCAAGGAAGTTTGTAGTAGTCATTAAATATGCATTGCAATCTCAATTGAACATGATGATAAAGGATAAAATCTTAAACAAAATTCAACATGATCAATGTGGTCAAAGTAATAGAGGAAAATGTGGAAGAAATAACAAATTTGAGTAAAGAAAAAGATATGATAAAAGCATAAATAATAGAGGTGAAGGAGATTCAATCATCATGACAAGTCTCAAATTCAAGTTATAAATGTCTGTGTTTTAGTGATTATGAAAGAGTGGATTATGAAACACTCACGAGATGACGAGCAAGAAGTTAAAATAGTCCAGGGCATCAAACTGACTTGGTCTTGATTATAAAATATTTGGACTAAATGTATGAGTGTTGTGCTTTAGATGAAAATCTTGATGCGGCATATCAGCATTATTTTATATGTAATATTCTGATGAGAGTTTACACTCGTTGAAGTGAAAGATTGTTAAGGGCTTCGTTGAACTACTTGCATCTGTAATCAATGACCAGTTGTCTATCGCATAATCGACCTGATGGCTAATTATTAAAGTATGCGAGTCCTTCAGGAATTCCAAACATCAAAGTCCAGAATAATAAGCACCAGTTTCAGAATTAGAATCGCTAAATTACTGGATTTCTGTCGCCCTGACAATTAATCGGAAGGGGAAAGAAGAACCCCATAATTATAGGAGCCCTTCCAAACTCATCTCTCCTGTCAACGTATTCTCCATTTTCTCAAAGTTTCTTTTCATATCATTATTGAACTTGCGTGCAAATAAGAATTGGTATTGATAGAATGAATAGGTGTAAGCTCTCCTGGATCTTGTAGAAGTTGAAGAGTGCACCTACAAATCCCTTACCAGTTGCAATTTCACAGACACCAAGATTATCGCCTTCCTTAACCTTAACCATTTCTGCTGCTGCTCCTCCATAAAGCTGTCTTGATTGTTACCATTGCTGCTTCTGCTCCTCCATAAAGCTGTCTTGATTGTTAACCATTGCTGCTGCCTCGCCAAAAGATTTCATTGTGATTGTAGAGAAACTAAAACAAAAGAAGGGAAGAGAATGTTTTTTTTCTTTGTTTTTGAATGCTAGGAGCAAAACGAGAGATTTCAAAGTGGTTTCAGAAATTAAGCGTGTTGTGCAGGAAGAGATATCAACATGAAACCTTGCTTGATATACTGCAACAGTGCAACTTACATCGAGGCATAAATAAATCCATGTCCCAAAACTTCGAATGCGGTGAGCGTGGATCGAACACGCGACCTTCAGATCTTCAGTCTGACGCTCTCCCAACTGAGCTATCCCCGCCGTTTGATACGTTTCCTGTTATTTAATTTTAATATTTATTCAACGGGGAGGATTTCCAAGAAAATTTTAATGGAACATATATATAATTTATATACATGACCGAATGCTTCAGCTCATATGAACTCAGAAATTGCTAGGAAATTTCCTGGCACGAACAGAGACGTTGAACCCCCATGGTCTAGCCCCTGAACATTCTTAGACTTCCTCTTACCAAACTCATGCAGTCATTGGGTTTTGATCTTTCCCGTAGAAGCATGCACCCGGAACTGGTATATATTATAACATTTACTAAAACAAAAATTGATTAGCATCGATTTCAGAAACAAAATGATGGATCTTTTGCTGTTAACTAGTTTTATTAGATAAGAGTGGTTTGATGGTGGGTATTGTAAACCTTAATATCATCTAAAAAATACAAAAGTTAAGAAATAAGATTTTAACCCAGTTTGTTTTGTCTTCTTGAACTGTTTTTTGTGTTTTTTAGCTTGGTAATTAGATTTTTGATGTTATTTATTTGTATTTACGCAAAATTAAAATATGCTTCTAACCCAAAAAATAAAACCGTGATTTTCCAACCACTAATTGTAGCTAAAATTTAGATTAGAGTTATTTTTTCTTAAAAAAAAATAAATAGATGTCTTAGTGTCCTCACTCTCCTTAAAAAGATAAAAAGAATCCATACGAGCAGTACAGGTCAAGAGACCTGCGTGATTTGGATTTTATTTTAATGCCAGAGTTCATTAAGCCATCTAAACGATGGTTTAGAATTGTGGTTATTGTTATTTTAAAAAATATTTTTTATTTAAAAATATATTAAAAATTATTTTTAAGATCAATATGTTGATCTAAACATATTATTTTTTTAATTTAAAATTGAAATTAAAAATATTTTAGAAACATAATGCCAAACTACTTCTAAAATCAAACATGTGCACTTTGTCCCTTGTGTATTTTTTTTCTCCTTCAATTGTTTTCTTCAAATTACATCTTTCAATTTTATATTTTTATTTTTAAAAAATGAGTTTCTATGATTTTTTTCCATATATCTAGGTAAAAAAAAAAAATTAGCTAAACCAATTGAGTCTATGATCTAGACTGTGAGCCTTACTAGTTAAACCAATAAAATGAAAATTAGTTTAATATATTGTTATCACATTTTTTATGAAAAATATTAATTTAGTCTTTATTATATGTTTTGGTTTTGTTTCTGTATGATTAATTTGTTTTGATTTTTTTTTATATATAACATTATAATGGTCTGAAGACCTTTATTGCTAGTTTAGTAAATTAATTTGGATTGACTTGAATGAATTCGACATATCACCGTATCAAATTTCTTTTTAAGTTCACATTCTCAATCTATTTTTTTACATTAATAAAATGATTCAACATTGTAGCTTTGCACGGGTAGTAACTTAGTATTAATATGCACAACTTGTTGTAAAAAATTGAACATTTGATGACAATAAAATATATTTTTTTGTTTTTTAATGTCAATTTTATATGGTTTTATCACATTGAAAAGAGAAGTGGATGGATAAAAAACGGGAGTTCTGTTTCAAATAATACATATTCTTTCCTCAATTAAATTATTAAAATTCTTATAAATATTTATTTTAATTGGTTTTATTTTTTACTCAAGAAAAAAAATATACAGTAGATAATTTGTTTTTATCAAAACAAAATAAATAAATTCATGAATAAGAAAAATAATGTTTTCACTACATGAACACATTGTTTCTTACATAATTATTTTTTTATTATGAATATTTATTTTATTTGTCATAAAATTAAAAAAAAATCCTCAATTCGGTACTTTTATTTTTTTGATAAAAAAATATAACAAAACTAGGTGTACATGGGGTTTTCTTTTCTGGTCAAGTCTAATATTGCCTGACCTTTTTTTAAAAAAAATAGTATTGTTGTTAAATTTATTTTTATTAATATTCTCTCTTATTTTTTTATTATTTAGTTTAAGTGTTTTATAAATATTAATTAGTCTTTTAAAGTGTCTCTGTTGTTTCATAATACTCAAAGAATTATTATAATTTATGTTTACATTTTTTATATTAAGTTATAGTTTAATCAGTTGTATTTACATAAGGATTTATAATATTAAAAATCATATATATTCAGCGATCAAATATAAACTTGTAGATATATAAAAAATAAAAACAACTATCAAGTTTAAATATTTACCTACAAATCTACTCTTTCATTACCTTATAGCTAAAGGAGGTCAAAGATTACTGTTCACCATAACTCAAAATACTGTTCATTAGTTATTTTTCCTTCCTGCTTCGTGTGTGCATGCGTTTTTTTTTTTTTTCCGGGTTACTGTACTTTTTCTTTTTTTTTTCTTTTTACCTTTTACTTCCTATTATATTTTTCATTTTTATTTTAATTTTTTTTCTTCTTTATATTTTAACTTCTAGGGTTTTTTTTTTCATTTTATTCGTTTCTTCCTTTTTTTTCTTATTACTTTTTTTCTAATTTTTTTTCTTTCATGCATTTTTTTTGTTATTATATTTTTTTCTAATTTTTTTTTCATATTGTCCCATAAAATATTTTTTTCTGGTTATATTTTTTTTTCTTTTTTGACTTACATATATTTATTTGTTATTTATTGCAATTATATAAGTTTTGATTTGTTTCAATTTCGTCTTTTAAATCAAAGTAATTACATAATGTAAATTCGGTTCGGTCCCTGTGTTTTTTGATATCAAAATTTTAATTTAAATCAATTTTATCCTTCCAGACAAATTTATCATAGATCCTTAATAATTTCAGTATTAAAGTTTGAATTCTTTCAATTTTATCCTTCCATGCAAATAAATTGCGTATTTTAGTTCCATTTTGATCCCAATTTTATTAATTTCTGGTTTTAGTTCAGATTATGGAATTTCAATATAAGAATTTATTTTAATTTTATCCTTTAAATTAAATTTATTACATATATTTTTTTATTTTATCTCTTATACTTTTAATGTGGTATTTTATTTTAGTTCATTTATTTCTTATACATATTTTTTGCATAGTTCCTAATTCTATTCATATATATATATATATATATATATATATATATATATGCTCTTCGTTTTTCTTTTCAATTTTACTTTATTTTCAATATCATTGAATTTTTCTATTTAATTTCTAAAGTTTCACATTTACTGTTTGTTCACTATAGGCTAGGTATATATTTTTATATTTGTTTAATATTAACATCCTTATATATATTCCTTGCAAATAAAATCATAGTTGATGATAAATTTTTTCAAATACTTCTAATATAATAATATGACAAATAAATCTTATAAATGAAAAAAAATGAATCTTTTTAGCAATAGTCATGGTTATAACCAATAATGATTAAAATATTAATTATGTATATGATATTTATGATGACATATTCAAATAATTTCTTAACATCAAATAATATTTATTTTAATTTTTTTTATGTTGTTTTGAAATTTTTTTATTTATACTAATCATTTGTTATTTTTTTTCTTTTAGGTATGTCAAATTATTTTTATTTTTGTATATTTATGTAATATAAACGTTTTAATATATATATAGTGTGTTGGGGGGGGTGTTTGACCTTTATTTTTTTGAAAAACAAAATAGTTTTAGTCCATATCATCGATTATAATTTTGTTATCTACTAATTAGCTTATTGTCAAATTAGTTAAAAAAAAACACCAATCAAATTGTCTGGAGCATATATATATGTGTGTGTGTGTGTGTGTGTGTGTGTGTGTGTGTGAGTGCGCGCGCGCGTGCGTGTTTGACCTGAATTTTTTTGAAAAATAAAATTGTCTACTTAGTTAAAAAAAACACCAATCAAATTGTCTTGAGCTTGTATATGTGTGTGCGCGCGCGCGTGTGTGTTTGACCTAGATTTTTTTGAAAACAAATATCTTTAATCCATATCATCGATTGTGATTTTGCTATCTACCAATTAAATAATTGTCAAATTAGTTAAAACAAACACCAATCAAGTTGTTTGAGGCATAAAATAAATCACTCATTTGCGTTAAAATTCAATAATTGTTTTTTAACTTTTTGCTAATGAAAAAATTCACAAAACAAATAAAATATATATAATAATCAATCAGCATGTTACATGGAGCCCATGACTCATTTGAAAGGAATTTTTTCAATTCTAACTGTATAATCTACCGATACAATAATTATCAAAATAGTTTTAACAGCAACAACATGCAGTCATTTTTAGGTAGAAAAACAACCTTTATAACATATTCTAATAATTATAATTTTACTGCTTAAATAGTAAATTAACCAGTTACAACACGTATAAAATCATTCCATTTCCTACATAAAGAAAAACCTACATAAAGTATTCAAAATAATGATAATAATTATTTTTACATTTTTTTCTTATACATATACGAGACTGATTATATATTTTAATATTTATTTAAAATTATCGCCTAAAAATATATATAACAAGAAAAGAAATGACCTATGATTTTTTCAGATAAACATATTCATATCAATATTCTAAAATATATTTAATTTAATAATATTCTAAATAAATCTGATAAAATAAAAAATATTTCTATGTATAATATTTTAGATCTAATGTTACTGGAAAAAAAACTAAAAAATAAACAGGTATACTAATTTACCTAGATTATCTGCAATTAAAAAATTATACAAATCACTTTCTGTTTCGATAATACTGTTCCTGTTAGGGAAAAAAATTCTTTTCTAAAATATTTTATCTGATATAATTTTGTTAATTAAATATTAAAATAACTAATTATAGCACGCAAAAAATTTCAGTTTATTTCTTCAAAAAATTACAATAATTTTTATTTATAGTGTGTGTGTGTGTGTGTGTGTGTGTGTGTGTGTGTGTGTGTGTGTGACCTATTTCTTATTATTCTAAAATATTTTTAAAATAAGAATATGACCAATAAATTTTATAATCAATTTCCGACATATAAAAAATAATTCAATTCTAATAGTTTTTATCAAAAGAATTTTAGCAGCAGCAACAGTCAATCGCTTTGTAGTGGAAAAAAAAGGTTTTATAATAGATTTTATCAACTATATTTTTACTCATTAAATATTTAATTAACAAAATATAATACATATAAAATCAATCAAATTTCTTAAAAAATAAAAAAGCCTAGCGCATCGTGCAGGCTAATACACTCGTTCTTACTAAGGAAGATCAACCCCACACTTTTATCTTTATTTAGCATTAATTATTTTTTTCATGATTCATTAGTTTATTTATTTTATGAACTAATAATTTTCATTCTTGAATTAATAATTTTTTTTATTTATTTTCAAAACAATTTGTTATCTTTTCTCTTCTTTACTCTCTTTTATAGTTTTTTAAAATTAATAACTTTTTATGAGGAAAAAGAATTCTTTTTTAGACTTTTTTTTAATAATATATTGTATTTAATTATAGTGTTGAGAAGAAATTCAAGCACTGTGAAATCTGCTGCTCTCTGAGGGCAAGAGGAGTGGGACGCCAAATGTAATTTCTTAATTTTCTATTTGGAAATGATTTTTGTATGTAAAATATAAACTCCCATCTAGCCCAGGACTTGGGACATTATCCATATATTTATTTTTGTAAGAATATAGATTGATATCACAATAAAATGTGGCTCATAAAAAGAAAATCTTGTATTTTTTTCATTCCTTATTAAGAATTTTGAATTTATTTATATCTTATATTTATAACTAACGTTGTGCCGTTTCAATTATTGTTTTGTTTTTTAACTAGAACGAAATATTTTGATTTTAAAATATCTCGATATTTTCTTTCGGGGTTATACTGTTTATATATATACATTTAATTAAAAAAATAATTTAAATAAAAAATAAAATTATTTAAAATTTTAGAATTTAAATTTCAAAAAGTGAAAAATATTAATTTTTGGAACAAACAAAGATTTTTAGCAAAATAAAACTTGTTTTAATTTGTTATATTTTTAAAATTAAAACAAAATATACCACCTATTCCGTACAAAAACAAAAAACAAGATGGAATTAGCAACTTGGTGACAACTTTCAACACGCAGCCAAGCCCAGCTCCCAAGCCTCTTCAATCCACACGAGCAAGTTGAGAGAAAGAAGTTCCATAGTGTCGGGCTCAGAAAGTCTTGATCCTCGAAACGAGAAACGCTTCTCCTATTTCCAAACAGGCAGCAATCTCCAACCAATGCCAGGCCACCACGCTGTATTGACGGCGTAACAAAAGCAACCACACGGTAACAGTTAACGGCGTACTTAACAGTTAAAATAGAAAAAATGGCAAATACGACAGGATCCCAGTTAAGTCCTTTAAATACAAACAACCAATCTCTTGGATCGTGTGAATATTTGCCGTGAAGGACAGCTCCTCCTTCTCAATTTAATTTCCCTCTACTCTCTCTACCGGGGTAGATCTCTCTCTCTCTCTTCCCCTGTCTCCTTGTCAGGCAAGTGTTTTCCCCTTCCATGATCCCAAGTTCGAAACCCTATATTCTGATCATTTGCTCAATTTATTTCTTGTTTTTCTCAATCGAATTGTTGAAGTTCTTTGATTCGGATTTTATGTCGTTGATTTTGTCTAATATAAGAATTAGAGCACGATTTGGTTTCGTAATGGTTTGATCTTAATTTTGATGTGATGCTGCCTCATGGATCTTGCTTTATATTATGCTTTTGTTTTTGCATGATTTGAAATCGTGTGATGATACCTTAGATTTGGAGATCACTGGATGCAACACATCCTGTTTGGTACCTGCTCTGTAGGATATCAATCAGGTTTAAGTTCATGTCTACGTTGTCTTCAGTTTTATGTATTATGTATTGAATATCTGAATTCTCTACTCTCATGGCGGTTTTTTTTACTCATTAGTCTAGATAATCTCTGGGTTCACATCTAATGTGTTGATATGGTCTTTTTTATTAGGATTCCGATTCGTGATTCTTTTTTCTTTAAAAATGTGCAATGTTTTAAATCAAGCTGCTTGAGATCTAGTTTCTGATAATGATGTGGAATTCCATTTGATTTAGCTATAAGAATTTACAATTAGTGAGCTCATTTTTGTAATCGGCAGACGTGAGAAAATGGGGCTGTCTTTCACCAAGTTGTTTAGCAGACTGTTTGCTAAGAAGGAAATGCGTATTTTGATGGTGGGTCTTGATGCTGCTGGTAAGACAACCATCCTCTACAAGCTCAAGCTCGGTGAGATTGTCACCACCATTCCTACTATTGGTAAGTCTCATGTTTTTTTGAGAAGATTAGTAATTTACCTTGATTTTAAATATATTATCCCCTGTATATTTTCTATTGGCTAAGATCTGATGACAATGTTTGATCAGGGTTCAATGTGGAGACTGTGGAGTACAAGAACATTAGCTTTACTGTTTGGGATGTCGGGGGTCAGGACAAGGTATGTGTGTCTTATTGAGTATATATTTGGCCTTTTTTTACTTTTGCATGAAGGTCATTATCACTTTTGGTTGTAGTAGATATATAAGCCTTTTATCTTTCACTAAATAGTGCTGGATGGGTTGGGTTTAATAACAAGGAAAGCCATGAAATATGTTTGCATTCTAGAGTAAACAAGGAAAGCCATGAAATATGTTTCCATTCTAGAGCTTGAGCCTCTCTGGTTCAAGATTTCCTCTTTAGTTATTGAATCTATGTACTTATGGATGGTCTAGTGCTGGTTTGATTTCCCTCCATCAGCACTTAACATATTCATAAGCTAAATATGTTATGCCATTGTGTATGATCTGCTGTTTCCTTTGATTATCAAGGTAAATGCTTTATTTCGTGGCTTACATTTTGAGACACTAGTGCTAGAGTTTTCTTGTTGTTCCACCTCTTCACTTGATCCTCTTTAGTCTTATGCTTGATTATTAGGATAGTCAAATGCATGACTGTGGCCTCTGCCAAATTCTCCTAGTGATGCTTGCTTTCGCATGCTTGTTCCATTCCTTTTCTTGTTGAAGCATTTTTTGTTGTTGCCAAATCATAAAAGCATAACTGATTCAGATGCATTACAATCTGTCAAAAGATTTAAATATTCTATCCCTCAATTTGTTTATCAGTTGATGACCTATTGTTTCACTTCCCCAGATCCGCCCCTTGTGGAGGCATTACTTCCAGAACACACAAGGACTTATCTTTGTGGTTGATAGCAACGACAGAGATCGGGTGGTTGAAGCTAGGGATGAGCTACACCGAATGTTGAATGAGGTACCACAATGCTTCAGATTTTCAGAGGATTAGCAAGTGTGGAACCATGAAAAGCTGTAGATTAAGTTTAAATTTACATGCTGTGCTTTGATTTGTTACCTTTGCATGATTTTTCTGTGATAATAATACCTCCTGTTGCTTTTACAGGATGAGTTGAGGGATGCTGTGCTTCTAGTATTTGCAAACAAGCAAGATCTTCCAAATGCAATGAATGCTGCTGAGATAACTGATAAGCTTGGTCTCCACTCTCTTCGTCAGCGCCACTGGTAAGCTAACTTGGAACTGCCAGATGCTCTTTACCAGCAACCCACCATTCTCTTGTCGACAGACTTTTTTATATCATTCATTGCACAGGTATATCCAGAGCACATGTGCCACTTCTGGTGAAGGGCTGTATGAGGGATTGGACTGGCTCTCAAACAACATCGCAAACAAGGTAGAATCATGTGGTATCTCTACACATTGCTTATTCGCATGTGATAATCGATAATTTGGTTAACTTAACTGTTTTTGTCTAACTGCAGGCTTAGATGGCATAACTCCCTAGTTCTCAGTTGCAATGAGTGCTGGAATACAGAGTCTGTATTTGTTTTGTATTCTGGATTTTCCACCATCTCATTTTGTCTTTACCTGTCTTAACATGTTTGTGGTTGCTTTACAAACTTTGCCTACTGTTTCCTGTAGCTTCAGAATTTTTCATGAGTTTTCGTTTTGTTCATGTTGTTATCTAAATAGCATGTTTTGTTTTTCAGATATTTTTTTGAAGGTAATGAATCTTTAGGCTTTTTCTTTCTTTTTTTCCTAATTGTCTACAGTTCAAATTGTTTTTTATTTGAAAATATATTAAGCTAATATTTTTTTTTATATTAGTAGATACAGTAAGAAAAAGCAAAAAAAATTAAAAATTAGTGAAATGGTGGTGCAATCATTATACTGTAGGATTAAGAATTTTTTTATTTTAGAAATATGTTAAAATAATGTGTTTTAAAATTTATTTTTAACATCAGCATAAATATATTAAAATAATGAAGTTATATAAAAAATAATTTAAATTAAGAATATAATATTTTTAAAATATTAAAACAAACCGGTTAATATGAATATATTTAAGCAGTCAGTCAAACCTTGTAAGCAAAAGGAGGTATCAGAAAAGGTGGCGTTATAATTGTTAAAATCGCGAGTTGACTCTTAAAATCGTATGATTGTGCGAGTCAACTCGTCAAAACTTGTTAAATCGGGAAGAAAAATTGATTTTGGTCAAATTCGGACAAAATCGCAAAATAGGACCGGAATATTCTGATTTTACGATTCTATAAATTGCGCCAATTGGCGCGCGCCACTGTACACACACACGTGTGTGTGTGTGTGTGTCTATATATAATATAACTCTCTCTCCGTCTCTTTATATAATATACTAGCTATATTGCCTGCTCGTTGCCGCGGGTATTTTTGTGTATATAATTTAACATAATTAAATAAAAAACAATAAATTTATATGATATAATTAAGAAAAATTATAGATTATGAGATAAAATGTAGCAATTTTTAAGTAGAGTTTGTTGCGCAAGCATAAATAACATATTTTAGAATAAAAAAAACTGCGTTATAAAAGATCACAAAAGAAAATGGGCTTGGTGATCAGGCATGTTGTGTTTTTTTTTTGGGGGTGTTTTTGGTTTTTGACTCTCTCTTTTTTAATTAGCCCAATGTGCACAGTATAATCACGAATTAACCCCTCGAAAACGACAAAATAATTATTAAATTATCCTGGAAAAAAAACTCAAAAACATTAACAAAAGAATAAATAAGAGAAACAATTAAATTATTATTATTAATGTTGTTGTTATTATTATTATTATTATTATTATTATTATATTAATAATGAAAGAAACAAAAATAAATGAAAGACTCAAAATATCCTAGAAACTTTAACAAAAGATTAAAAAAAACAAACTATTATTGCTATTACTATCAAATTTTTTTTATCAAATTATCCGGAGGGCAAAAAAAAATTAAAGAAAGAGCAAGCAAGAAAAACAATTATTATTATTATTATTATTATTATTATTATTATTATTATTATTATTATTATGTTAATAATGAAAGAAACAAAAATAAATCAAAGACTAAAAATATGCAAGAAACTTTAACAAAAGAAAAAAAAACAATTATTATTACTATTACCGGCAAAACAAAAAATATTATCAAATTATCGGGAGAAAGGAAAAAAACACAGAAGAGTAAGAAAAAAATAATTAAATTATTATTATTACTACTACTACTACCACTACTACTATTATTATTATCATTATTATTATTATTATTGTGTTAAATACACTTATATATATATGGACAAAAGTAGGGATTATTCTAGAAATAAAAACAAATTAAAAGTATAAGGACTGAAATGAAAATCAAATATAAAAGGCTTAAATTAAAAAATTAAAAGTCAAAGGGCTGAAATGCAAATTACATTTATTCTCAATTGAAATCAGAGGACAAAATTGCAAAAATCGGAACTTGTGTACCGAATTAATTGAGTTTTATACAGCCAATCATGAAATTGAAAGAAGGAGGACCTAAGTGAAATTTTGACATTCAATTAATTAAAATCGGAGGACCCAATCGAACTAAATCAAAACTTATATAACAGAAATCAAGACCACAAACAAAATTAAAAATATAGGGATCGAAGTGAAAAGAAACAAAACTTGGGGGACTCTCCTGCACATTTACGTGCAGGAGAGAGAGAAACGTGGCCGGAGGCTTCAACCGGCCTCCTCCGCGTCCACAGACTTTTTTCGGTTACACGCGCCACCGTGGGAGGAAGACCACACGGCGGCGCCTCGGGTTGAGTGCCGGTAGCAAATTTCAGACCACCTTAGGACGCCGCACGCGCCGCCTAAACAGGGTGTGAGGCGAAAAACCGTCTGGCGCGTGCGCCCACGCCCTGACAGACACCGAATATTAAATTGAAAAAATAGGGTCAATTACCGTCCTGTCCCTGGACCTAAGTCTGTGTTTTTGTCTTATTAGGGGCTGAAACCGTCTTTAGCCATTTCAAAAAATAATAAAAAAAATCAAAAGTTGCGGTGGACCGGACCGGTCCGGCCGCGCGCAATTATGCCGGTGCCCCTCAGCCGGAACCCTTATTTTGTCTTATTACCAGGGACGCAAGAGTCAATTCACTGTTCACGACTGAATATTTAAAAAAAAAGGACGGGAAAAGGAAAAACCAAAAATAGCCCCGTTTGACAGCCCCACTTTGTTGCGCAACTGAGGGCCAAAATCGCCCCTACACTGCTCGAATCTACAGTGATCTGTGAGAGGGAGCACAGTGAAAACGCCACGCCTTTTATTTGTTTTGTAATATATATGTGTGTGTGTGTGTGTGTATAATTATCTTTCTGTCTATCTCTCTTGTATATATTATGGAATTATTATTGAAAATTAATAAAATAACTTTAAAATTTATACTTAAAATTTTTGAAAAAAATATTTTTTTTTTACTTTAAATTAAATTTTTTTATGTTTTTAAATCATTTTCATATCCCCATGTCGAAATAATTTGTTGGAGTTGGAGGTAGTACTGACAATATCGGTGTTGATACTAGTATTAGTACTGATAATCCTTTTAATAATAATCCTTTTGATGAATGTATTAAAAATAACAAGGAAAATAACGGTCATGAGACTGATTTGAATTTATGTAGCACATCAACAAAATAATTATTTTAAATTTGTTAGTTTTTACCTAATAAAATTCTATGGACATAATTGTTTTGTAATGTATTTTTAAGTTATTTTGAATCATGTATGAACCTTAACTAATGAAGTTTTATGACCATAATTATATTGTATTGTATTCGGAAATATTTCACGTACGATTTTACGATTTTTCTACCCACACGATTTTAGCTATGATTTTTATACGGAAAAATTCAGGTACGATTTTACGATACGATCTTACAATCTGATTTTTCAAAGCTCCTTCCATGTCGTGTTAAAATCACGATTTTGACAACCATATATGGCGCAGGCTGTAAAGGCATCGCAAGTTGAGAGAAGAGAGCATTTTTATTTGGTAAGACACTGAAGAAGTCATAGTTACTGTGCAATTTATGTTGAGTGGAGGTCCGGTGACCCACGGGAAAGAGAGGCAACAGTGTACCTATTCGTTTGACTAGAGATTGAAAGGGCATTACCCTCTTAAGAAATAAAAATTACGAGTTAATTTTCATATCTTGTCGCGTTAGTTTTTTTTTAATGTAAAAAATTGATTGATTTTATATTTATTATAATTAGTTATTTTATTATTTAATTAATAAAATTGTAATTATGAGATGTTTAATGTGTTTGTTGATTTTTTATTATATTAAAATTAAGTTTTTTATTCAATTAAAGAATAATAAAAATTATACACACACTAAATAAGTTGAATAAAATAAAATAAATATTATGCAATATTGAACATATTTCTAATATATCTGAAATTAAATATTTTTTATAGAAAAAATCATCTATATAAAACAATTAAAAATATTATAGATGAATCAAAATAATCTTTTCAAAATAAATACACACAACACTACTAAAAAAATATTTGGATAAAAATGGTTAATAAGAAATAAAATCATAGAGGAGAGATGTTAATTAAAATATAAATTTTAAAATCATTTAAGAAAAAAGACATTAAAAAAATATTTTTAGAAAAAAAACCATAGCTAGAATGTTGTATATATGTTTTTAGAATGTTGTGACTTAGTTCAATACGAGCGGTATTGCCCGCGCTTTGCGCTGGGCTTTTTTATTTATATAGAAAATTGATTGATTTTATACTTATTGTATTTAATAAATTTAATATTTAAATAGTAAAATTATAATTGCTAAAATCTATTAAATATGTTTTTTTTCAGCAAAAAATAATTGAATGTTGCTATTGTTAAAATATTTTTGATAAAATTTGTTAGAAAATTTGCAAAGAAGATGTCATGTATTGGCCGCGCGATGCACTGGGCTTTTTTTATCTATGTAGAAAATTGATTGATTTTATACTTGTTGTATTTAATAAATTTAATATTGAAATAGTAAAATTATAAACTGCTAAAATCTCTTAAATATGTTTTTTTTTCCAGCAAAAAATAACTAAATGTTGTTATCATTAAAATATTTTTGATAAAATTTGTTAGAAAATTTACAAAGAATATGTCATGATTTATTACAAATTTGCTGCTACCGATACGCTAGTTAAAAAAAACATAAAAAAAGAAATATGGTAAAAAAAAACTGACTTGGATATCTTGGTTAATAAAAAATTTTATAAATATGAAAAAAAAGGTTTTTGTTCATAAAAAAAAGGAAGCTAGTCATAAAAAAAAATATAAGGGGAAAGCATTTATTTTAAAAAATTATTTGACTTGAAAATTTAAAAAATATACTGCACTATGTTGTGGGCTGAGTAAATAATTATTATAATTGTTTGGATTAAAGAAATCAATAGAAATTGCCAATTTAAAAATAAAATATAATATTTATATATACAAAATTAAAGATAATAAAACATATTATTATACCCTATTATAAAAATAGTAATATCAAAATCTTAATATTTAAAACTATAATTGTTATTACTGTTAAAATAATAAAAATTATCAAATTATTTTAAGGACAAAAGCTGAGAAAACAATTAAAAAAAGTAAGAAAGAAAAATAATGAAAGTAATTCCTCTTCTTCTTTTTGTTCTTTCTCCTTTTCTTCTTCTTCATCTTCTTCATCTTCTTCTTCTTCTTCTTCTTCTTCTTCTTCTTCTTATTATTATTATTATAAGTGTGTTAATAATGAAAAGAAAAAAAATGAAGGATTAAAAAAAATCTAAATAACTTTAACAAAATAAAAAATAAATTATAAGGTAAAAAAAATTCATTTGACTGGGAAAAACAACTAATAAAAAAATAATAGAAAGAGAAAATTAAAAATAAAAATAAAATTCTAAATTAAAGAAATTGACTTGAAAATTTTAAAAATTATTAATTGTAAAAAAATGATTAAATATAAAAAAATTATATGATTTGAAAATTAAAAAAAATTACTACATTACGTTGCGAGCTAAGTAAATAATTTTTATAATTGTTAGTATTATAGAAATTAATAGGATTCGCTGGTTCCAAATTAAAATATAATATTTTTATATGCAAGATTTAATATAATAAAACAAATTATCATAACCTATTATAAAAACAATATATTGAAGTTTGAACATCTAAAATTATTATTGTTAGAACAGTTAAAACAATATTATTTATCCAATTATCTTTAGAGAAAAAAAATCAAAAACATAAAAAAAAAAGCGTTAGCAAGAAAAATAAGTAAAATTACCACCATTATTATTACTACTACAACTATTACTACTATTGTGTTAATGATGAAAAAAATAAAAATAAATAAAATATTAAAAAAATATTTAAAGTTTTAACAAAAGATAAAAAAAAATGTTAGGCAAAAAAAAAAAATTTAATTTGGCTTGAAGATAGAAAAAAAAACAATAAAGAACTAAAACAAAAAAACATAGGGAGGAAAATAATAAATATTAATTTTAAAATAATAAACATAAAATTTAAGAATGAATTTAAAAGAAAAAATATCACCTCAACAAATAAGAAAATAAAAAAATAAAAAATAAATAACAGTTATGTATACATAGACAAAAGTGGGTGTTATTTAATAAAAAAAAAGGATTAGAAAAAAATTAAAAGTAAAAGGGCCGACATGAAAATCAAATGTTAAGGGATTAAAATAAAAAATTTAAAGTATAAAGGCTGTAATGAAAATTAAATATATTATCAATTTCAATCTAAGGATAAAATTAAAAAAAATTAAAAATTGAATATAATATTTAAAAATGTAAAGTTTGATATGATACAACACATTATTTTACTAACATTATCGAAGTTTTAATATCAAATAGATGGAAATAGGTAATTGTTTTGAAAGTTTTTTTAAGTAAAATATGAGAAAACATATTTTTTTTTTCAATATTTATACCAACCTTTGTGATGTTGTCGGTTTGCACTACGTTGTAGGTCGAATATATAATTTTTGTAACTATTGAGATTAAAATAACATATTTATACATGCAAAGTTTGATATAATGAAAGCTTACCCTATTGTAATAACAGTAACATCGATGTTTTAACATTTAAAATTATTATCACTATAATGGGTAAAATAGTAAAAATTATTAAATTACACAGAGAAAAAAGATAATAGAAAAGTAAATAAGAACAAAAACTAAAATGATTATTATTATGATTATTAATTTTATTATTGCACTAATAATAATAAATCAAAGACTCAAAAAAGTATAGAAACTTTAATAAAAGAGCAACTAAAAAAATATAATATATGATAAAACAAAAATAAAAAATATTAGCTGGAAAAAAATCATTTAATATAAAAATAAAAAAAAATTATCCACTCTTTATTGCGGGCTGAAAAAATAATTTTTTTAAAATTTATTGGATTAAAATTAAAATATAATATTTAACATACTATCAAAACAATATCAAATATCAAATTACACCGAGAAAAAAAACAAAAACAAAATAATAATGAAGAAAAACAATTAAAATATTATTATTATTATTATTATTATTATTATTATAAAAGAATAAATAAATAAATGAAAAATTGTAAAATTTTTAAGAAAATATATAAAAAAAATATTATTATCATTACTGTAAAAAAAAATATTATAAAAATATCAGGTGACAAAAATATCTAAAAAGCATTAGCAAAGGAGTAAGATAGAGAAACAATTAAATTATTATTACTATTATTATTTTTTGTGCATTAATAATGAAAGAAAAAAAATAGTCATTGTTATAACTGTTAAAAGAATAAAAATTATCAAATTGTCCTGAAAGGGAAAAAATTTAAAAAACATTAACAAAATAGTAAGTAAGAAAAAAACATTAAATTATTATTATTATTATCATTATAATTATTATCATTATTATGTTAATACTTAATAATGTTAAAAAATAAAATAATAAAAAAATAATAAAAATTAAAAGTATGGAATATTTTAGAAATAAAAATAACGACAGGGATTAAAATAAAAGAATTAAAAGTCACAGGGCTTAAATATAAAGGGATTAAATTTTAAAATTAAAAGTATAAGTGCCAAAATGAAAATTAAATATATTATAAATTTTAATCCAATGACAAAATTGAAGAAATTGAAACTACTGTACCAAATAAATTCTTATTTTTTAATCCAATTCATAAATTGAAAGAATGAAGACCGCATTGCAAAATAGACATTGAATCAATTAAAATCGGAGGACACAATTGAACAAAAACAAAACTTATATACCAGAAATCAGGGGAAAAAACGAAATTAAAAGAGAAGGGATTAAAGTGTAAACAAAGCAAACTCCGGGGACTCTCCTGCACTTGTACGTGCAGGAGAGAGAGACGTCTCCAGCGGATTCAACCGGCCACCGTCGTCTCCTCGTACATCCGATAGTCAAACGTGCCGCCGCTGGAGGAAGAACATGCGGTGGCGCATCGCTCTATTCGTCGGAATCCCGTTTTCGGACACCGTATGACACCACACGCGCCACTTAAATAGGGCGTGGGGTGGAAAACACCGCGGCGCGGGTGTTGCACGCACTGACAGACACAGAAAGAAATAATAAAAAAATATGGTCAATTACGTTCCTGCCCCTGTACGTAAGTCAACGTTTTTGTCTTATTAGGGGCTAAAACTGTATTTAGCCAATTTTGAAAAATAATAAATTAAGAAGAAAACCGGCGGGCCGGACCGGTCCGGTCCGGTCAATGACGAAGAAGCCCTTGATTCTGACGGCGTTTTTTGTCGTTTTCGGGGACTAAAATCGTTAATACACTGTTCATAACCGGATAAGACAAAAAAAAAGGGTGAACGAACTCGCGTGACACACCGGATCAAATTGCGATTGAACAGTGCCAATGAGTGTATAGCTATAGTGAACGAACAGTAAAATGCTGTTCTCTTTTAGTGTTTTTGGTAATTATTCTCTCTTAAATTTATATTTAATCTTAAAAAAATTCAAAAGACGGACAAAAAAAATTGAAACGTTGTCGTGTTGAGAATATTTTTGATCACGTATTATAAAAATATTTTCTTGGATTTTTTTTAAAATTATTTAACCCACGTATTGAAAAAAAATCATTGAAACGATGCCATGTTGAAAATGGATAATATTTGACACATGAAGTGACGCTGTAAAATGGGCCTTGTGAACTAAAGACATTGAACTTGACGGGAGAAATCGAGGCCTAGTTTAACTCATATATTAGCTTATGTTTATATTTTCTGGTGCAGCCCAGAACTAACTCCCAGCAAACTCAACCTCTCCCCTCGCCACTCAAATTGCTGAAACTCCCTCACTCTCTCTTTGAAGCAGGACGCCTTTATTATTGATTGAGGCATAGATGTCCAGAAGGAGAGCATCGCTTCTCACCATCAAATCCATCGCTTCTTTATCAAAGGTATGCTCTTCAAGCAACTCCTTTGATTCTATCACGTTCTTCAAGAATCTTAGCACCGCCACTGAAAGATTTGATTTTCAAAACTCGAATGGGTATCACGAACAGAATTCTAATGAGCATTTCCATCACCCAGATGGGCCTTATGGTTATAACAACGAAAACTCTGGTGGAAACAGCTTAGACCCTTGTGGGGGGTTTAGGGAAAGCCCTAGAAATGATGTATGGAACAACCCAATTGGGAAAAATGGGGATTTTACTGGGTTTTATGGGGAAAATCGTGTAGATTTTCAGCCAAACTGTGATGGAGCTTCTTGGGAAAGAAGTAGGGGAGAGTCTCAGAATAACCGAGCTGGGAACAATGGAAACTTTAGCGGTCATTATGAACGTAATAATGGGAATTCTCAACAGAACTATGGTTGGGGTGGTAGGCAGCATATTCAAAATGGGTATTATGGAGGACATGGAAATGTGCAACTGAGTCGGAACGAGCCTGGGTTTAATTTACAAGGTCTTTCAGAGTCGCACAAAAGCCTGAATAGCAATTACACTCAAAATGTTGAGAAATTTCACCATGGTCACAATGATCATTACATTGGAAATGGTGGACAATACCAACAGAACCAATATTTTGGACAGTACCAGCAGAACCACTATTTTGGACACCACCAGCAGAATTTGAACGTTGAACAATATCAGCCAAACGGTAATACTTTTCAGAGCAGCATGGAGGCTTCTCAAATATCAAACTATGCTAAACTTGAAGGGTTTTCAACCGAATATTCCATATGTAGCTCGAATAGAGGTTCTATGGAGGAGCTAGATGAGTTTTGCAAGGAAGGAAAGGTGAAGGAAGCTGTGGAATTTCTGCTGTTGTTACAGAAGCAGGGTGTTTTTGTGGATCTTTCACGCTATTTGCAGTTGATGCAGGCATGTGGAGAGGCTGAAGCTCTAGAGGAAGCAAGAGTGATTCATGACTGCCTTGTAAAATCACAATCTCCTCTAGATGTTGGCACACTTAATAAGATCTTAGAAATGTACTCGAAATGTGGTGCCATGGATGAAGCCTTCAGTGTATTTGACAACATGCAAGAGTGCAATTTGACTTCATGGTATATCATGATAACATGGCTTGCTAAGAATGGATTTGGGGAGGATGCCATTGATCTGTTTAATCAGTTTAAGCAAGGAGGACTGAAACCTGATGCACAAATTTTTGTTGGGGTGCTCTCTGCTTGTAATGTCTTGGGTGATATCAATGAGGGAATGCTGCACTTTGAGTCCATGTGGAAGGAGTTCAGCATTGTCCCATCAATGGAGCACTATGTAAGCGTTGTGGACATGTTGGGATCTAATGGATATCTGGATGAAGCCTTGGAATTCATTGAAAAGATACCAATGGAGCCTAGTGTAGATGTCTGGGAAACTTTAATGAATCTCTGCAGGGCACATGGGCACTTGGAGCTTGGATATCACTGTGCTGAGCTTATTGAGCTATTAGACCCCTCCCGTTTAAATGAGCAATCTAATGCAGGTCTTGTACCAATGAAAGCTCCAGACATTGCAAAAGAGAAAAAGAAGAAGACTGCAAGTCAAAATCTTTTAGATTTTAGGAGCAGGGTCCATGAATATCGAGCGGGGGATACATCTTTTCCTGACAGGGATAGAGTTTATGCCCTGCTCAGGGGGATGAAGGCACAAATGAAAGATGTTGGTTATATTCCAATAACAAGATTTGTGCTGCATGACATAGATGAAGAAAGCAAGGAGGAAGCTCTTCTTGCTCATAGTGAGAGACTTGCTACTGCTCATGGTCTTCTGACCACTGCAGTTCGTTCTCCTCTTCGAGTAGTCAAGAATCTTCGTTTTTGTGGTGATTGCCACAATGCAATGAAGATAATCTCGAAACTTGTTGGCAGACAACTCATCATGCGAGATGCCAAGAGGTTTCACCATTTCAAAGATGGGGCCTGCTCTTGTGGGGATTACTGGTGAAACGGATCTGCTTTGAGGTAAAGTCTCATTGTCCTGTTTTGTTGTTTTCAAATTTGAAAAATTTTAATCTTGTGCTGTGATTGCAATTTGGGTAAATCTTGTCTCGGACATTCATCATTCTAGTCTTCACTTTTGAATTTTGAACTTTGCTTTTAAACTTGGTCTTCTGTTGTTTGATTCACAGACTTTACTGTGAACCAGTCTGAAACAATGAACGGAGGAGATCACAGAGAAGATTGATGGCCATGATTCATCTTTGTCTTCTTATTCTGATAATGACAGTTTTTTGCCTCTGAAATCGAAGAGTTTTCAGCATTTTGGGAGAAAAAGCATCCAGAGTTTTGGGCCGAGGCAAATGTACACACACAATCATTCTCTCGCTCTCTCTATTGATTGTTTTGTAGCTGTTTTGCTTCCTTTTCTTCTTTATTTAATGTGAAATTTGATTCATTCTCTTGAATGTTTAATGGATTTCATTTCTTCAAAGAGAATGATCTGACTTTGCCTTGTTTTGTGGTTGCAGAAGAGTGATTAGATAATTTTTGCATCTACTGTCTTAATAATATGACCTGGCGTATTAAAAAAATAATTCTGTTTTTATTTATTGATTTTCTCATTGTGCTTGCGATTTCTTTTTAGGCTTTTCTTGCAGCATTACTAGTTGAGAATGGTTATAATATCACCTGTAGGTGCTCTTCATGAATGATTTTTAATTCCTTATTGAACACAAGAGAATTGTGGTTCAAGTTTTGAAGAATTTTGCTTTGCTCCCCCCCCCCCCGCCCTGGGAAACCAAAATAATTTATTTCATAAATTTAAGTCTGAGCTGTCATTTTAATGAGATTTGGTTTGTATAACTATGGATTAGCTGATGGTTTATATTTTTCTAATTTGAACATCTAAATTCTGGAGGGTCATGGCAACTTTGAGCTATTGTCGAATAATCTTGTACTCTTGCATTTTTCTTTGCTTGTGTCAATTTAACAAGTTAATATGATCTACCATTAACTTTTTGTTTGATGTTGGAATATAGTCGAGCTATATTTGATCAGTAATTATCATTCATGATAGTTTTCTTTCTTAATACACGCTATCTCAGCAGCAGCACCGTTTGATATTTGGAAGAACTAGGTTTAGGTACTGAAGTTTTCAGTATCTCTGGTAGCATGTTACATCATTAGGTGGTTCATGTCTTTCAGAGTTCTTATTTTCTAATGTGATTGAGAAAATGAAAGCGTCAACTTTTCCTGGGAGCCTCAGGATTCTCTGTGCCAGTTTGAGGTCTTGCATTTCAGAAAGATGAGATGCTGTGGAGAAACATGGTGGTGGTAATGGCAATTCACAATGCCCTATCTATTGGTGTCTTGTTTAATGGTATGAAGCTAGACGGGTATGGATACAATTGCTCTTAGGGGACATAGAGGACTAGGGACACATGAACAATTAGATGAACTTTTATCTAAAAGTTGATTTTATTCTTAGGTGCTAACCTTCCATCGTGCAGAAAGATTTCTTATTATCTGAAAGTTGATTTTATTCTTAGGTGCTAACCTTCCATCGTGCAGAAAGATTTCTTATTATCTGAAAGTTGATTTTATTCTTAGGTGCTAACCTTCCATCGTGCAGAAAGATTTCTTATTTTCTGTGGCTATAACTGCATTAAATGTTACACCTGAGCGGAAATAATTACGAGTAATCCTTACTACACTAGCTACAGATAGCAGTTTGGAGTTTGGACTAGAGTGGTAGGTGGGAAACAGTGTCAGTAGATGTTTTCCTTCCGCGTGTTGTCCCATACCTATTTTCTTTTCTATTACCATGTTACTTGTAGAGTACGTATAGGATTGGAATGTGAAAAGTACTTGTTGGACCATGGCAGTTGGCTCAATAGCAAAGAAAACCTAGGTTGATTTTTGGCATGCGTTCTCGTCGGAACTTGTAGCTTCATCTAAACCTCGTCTTTTGAACAGTCAGAAAGCCACAATTTGCACTTGATGAAACTTGATAAAACTGATATTGCCATGTAGCAAGTCCAGGATGTTAAGCGTGCTATGTTGGTTGAAACTGGCTAGCCATTTCATGTGATGAAAGTTGAGAAATTGTGATCATGCCTTCTCCATCATAATTATGTTAAATTATACCTCTTGCAATCATGGTGCTAGCATGTACATATCAAATGTGAAAGAAGATAAAGCTTGGTCTCTGAATTATTAGACAGCTTAACTTCTGACACGGATCCATTGATTTGCAGTGGTGGCCTTTGTAACAAATATTGGCTATGCTTTTTCCCCTATTATTTTGAAGGATGAAAGCATAAATGTGTATATTTAAATATATCTAAGGACTCTTGAATGTATGATTTTCAGGTGAGCTTGGAGAAAAGACGGGATGACAGACAGGAGGTTGATCCAACACTACCTGTATGGAATGAATGACTGGTTTAAATAGTAAAATCTGCATTCAACATATCTGTAGAAGCTACCAAATTGAAGCATCCATAATCAAAACCCCTTCTCTGGACCTTAGTTTTTGTGCTAACACTCCCATATCTTGTGTTTGTATGATAAAAATAGAAGGATTAGATCATTTTGAAGAGTCTGTTGAAATAATCAGAAGGCATAACAAGGGCCAATGATGGTTAGTTACGTTTGGACATCTTAAGGTTTATGTTGCACAACAATTGGTATACGAAATGGTGATGTGAATTTTATTCCTAACTTTATTTATTTTATTAACTGGGGACACTACCCTCACTGTCTCTTCTTGTACCACCACTGGCATATTCTCCTTCAACCTACGCGTGCATGATGTTTGGTGTCTTCTGGTATTGGGCTTTTTTCTTACGATTTTGGAAATTGCAGTTTAAAAATGGTTTCTAGGACCCCTTTCGATGTGGGTTGATTCCCCTTTGAACTTGCAAAATATTTTGATGTATTTTCACAAAAATGGCCCCCCAAAAACCACAGCTATACAGTCTGCCCTACTTAATCTAGTCTGGTACTTTGAACTCGTCCCTGCTATCAAACATTTAAAGAATCAAGTGGCTTGTCCTGGACCTGCAATTAACAAACATCTTAGGTGAGAGGTTTTGCTCTTTGGATGATGGTAAGATAAGAAGGGGATTGTTTCTGATTTCAAGGCACGCTTTCGAGGCATAATCAGAATATGTTTTGAAGGGGACAAAAAAGAAGCCTGCCAAGTGCAAAGAAATTTGGGATCGCCCAACAACATGCCAAAGTACCGAACAATATCCTGCCCACTCCTCGGGAGATGCAAAGTCATTGGTGTAAGAGACACAAATCACAAACTACGACATTACGATAAAATCGGTATTGAATCTGAATGCTATGCTCTGTGCCTTTAGGAGCTTTATTTACAGGCTTAAAAATAGCCATTTTATCTTACATTTTCTGAAAGGCTTCATACTTGCTAGCCAATTCCATGAGTCTCTTGACCTTCTTGTAAGAAACAACACTCGGCTATGCCCCTTTTCCAACATCTCAAAGAAACACTTCTCTGCTTCTGCCAACTCTTACCTGTAACAAAGCCACTCAAATAATTCATCAGTTACTAAAGTGCAAGACCCAGAATCCTTCACCACCATGTCATTCCACAGAGACAGATCCATCTTTACCCTTTTGTGCTTCTTAAGCAAACTGAACAGAAACACACAAGATTGTGCATCTCCCATCATCTTCCTATACAAAATGCATGCGCTGTTCAAGTCACTTGACAGAGGAAGAATTCGTAAGAAGACGTGGTAAGTTGTTGAATTCGGATCTATACCCTTGCCTACATCTCCTCCATTAATTTGTAAGCATCATCAAACCTGTTTGCAGTAATTGCAGCATTGTATGCCATCACATTTGATAAACATCCAGATCCCTGAATTTCCAGTCACCTTTATCAGGCTGATCAACCAATCCCAACCCTGTGACAGAGTCGGGCAAGACACCCTCTTCTCTCATTCTCTCAAGTACCTCGAAAGCTTTTCCAATATCCTTACGTCTACAATACTTGTTGATCAAAAACAACACTTAAGCTGATACCAAATCCTCTCATTTCCACAAAGAATGGCTCCATTTGGTCGACTGGCCTATAACCCTAAATAAGTACGTTAAAAGTTCGCAGATTTGGCACAAAATCTTTCTGCGATCTATGGTAAGCAATTGTATCATCAGCCACAGTCTTTCCTTCACATAATTCCCACAATGATGCATCGAAACAATCAGTAATAAACACAGGAACCAACTCCTTGAAACTATTAAACGAGTCCTAAGTCTCTCTAAGAGAAGAAGGGGTCTTTACTAATTCCAAGTTATTCCTAGTTAACGAGGAAGAAAATTGGTGTTCATTCTAATTTTGAGGGAAGCCATAACCACGGAGAAACACTAGGAAGCCGAGATCATCATAATACAAGGTAGAATGTAGCATTGCCAAGAGTTGATTTACCGAATTTCAAAGGAGATAATCCTACAGGATGGGTAAAGAAGGGTAAGAGACTTTTTAAACTGAACACCATCCCTGTACATCAATGAGTGGAAATAGCATCATTATACTTGGAATGCAAGGCAAGACAGACCTGGTATGTAGGGATTCTATAGCTAGTTAGGAGGATTTTCCTAGGACATTCGTAAAAGACTTGGTAGTAAATATGATATAATTCAATAATTCAACAAATTAAGGATAACATAAGAGTTTGGATCAAGAACTAGACTATTTGTCGAATGTTTTGAACCCTTTCTTACCATAATCCTACTATTTTGTTTTATCTAAAAATACTATTTCATTAATATATGTTTATGTTTCGAAACCAAAACGGGTGTCTTTACAGAGAGAAATTACTTTGCTTTTTCAATCAAAGCATGATATCCTTTACGTGTAATCAAAAGCACAAATGCTTTCTTAAGGATTTATTTTGATTAAAATAATAACTTCATTATTATTTATTGATTACAAACCAAAGGTGTTTAGTGTTTTTTTGTGCAATTTTTTTTTGTGAATTTAATTGAAATAATAAAAAACAATTTTAAAATATAAAATATATTTTAACATGTAAAAACAAGCAGTGAGTAGTAGATGAAAAAGAGTGGCGTCCATTACGGCAGGTGTCTGTCCACTGATTTTAAATAGAAAAAAAATAGTAAGTTTGACTTCCCAAGCAGCCCATCAAGGGAGAAGTACATTTTCATACACCCGACACCGATCACATATTATCAACAGACTAAACTGCCAAGATAATCAATGACTACTATCCATCAAAATAAGTTTATTCCCTTTCTAGACGAGAGATCACTGCCCCCAGTCTGAAGATTTATCGGAACCCTAAATCTATAGGATGCTGCTTTGCTCTCTCTCTCTAAGCAGCGGACGGGGCAGTGACGTACTGAACAGCACCGGCTTCAGAGAGAGCCGCAATGAATGGCTGCAAGCTCACTGGCTCGGCATCAATACCATCCGCCAGGGATTTTATGTAATCCAGAGATTCATCATTGTATATGCCCCACCATTTCTCCACCAGCGTCTTTATGTCCTCCCTTTGCATGTTCTCTTCTTTGCCGGTGTATCTCCATGGCTTTGAGCCCTACATATGCATTCATGAAAGTCAGTGAATCAGAAAAACAATTATTTGATTTTTCATTCCCAAAAACTAAAAGAAAATGACATCAATTAATGAAAAGTGATTTACCCACCGCTGCACAGTAGTGAACAACTTTGACCTTGTCAAGCTCCACGTTTTCTGGGTGACGCCATAGCATAGCAAGTACAAGATTGTACACTAAAGGAATTGGCTTGTAAATACCCTTGAAGTACATGTTCAAGAAGTCCTGCCAAAAGTCAACAAAAAAGAAAAAGAATAGAAAATTGTTAGAAAAACACTTAACCTCCATTAAACACAATCAGAACATCAAATCCAAAACATGGATCAGAACACCATACCTGCTCAGCAAACGGCGTAGGCGGAGTGACTTTGAGAGTCTTCAAGAGGTCATGATAGGTGGAGATACTGGGTTCAAACACAAACATACCAGCATTGAAGTAAAGAGATGGTGGTTGACCCATCTCATCAGGCCAGGTAACCTTGTCAGGGCATTGCTGGCAGTAGCCAATCTTGTACTGTGGAGTGTGGCTCCATGTTTTCTCACAGAAACAATCCATCACCGCATAGAAATGACCATCAGGCAGATCAAATAAGTGGTCTATGTTGTCATAAACCTGGATATCTCCATCCAAGTATATCATCTTGGTATATTCCACAAACTGCGCGCAATTAAAATCAAACATCATATCATAAATATAAACATCATGAACACATTTGTTTAGAAAATAAAAAATAAATGTTCGGCACGAAGGATTTAATTATCAAGCCGACGACGAGGTTGCCCTCTCTGAAGATCATTCACAAACAGGGTCATTCCCGTCCATATTAAAAATATACCAGATAATTATCAGAGCTGAGACCAAAGTCAGGTGTGAGAACCGAAGCACCCACCAAAGCCAAGTGTAACTAAGTACGTACCTCCCAAATACGGAGCTTGGAGTAGTTGATGACATAATAAGCCATGGCAAACTGGGTCTGGTTCTCTGGTGGATAAACGGGTTCAATTTCCCGGACTATGCAACCCTGTGACTTTAAAATCCGCCTATGTTCCTCTGGCACGTCAGGCAAAACTGCAACGATTAATGGGTAGGCCGTTTCGACTTTCCTTAACCCTTTGGCTAGCCCAACAACACCTTTCACGTAATCACCATCACCAGCCAAGAATGTTACATAAGCCCGGCTAGGCAAGCCAGCAGGTTTGGTGAACCCAGCTGGTTTCAAAGCAGCCTGGACAAGCTCAGGAGCCATGTTGAGATTGTAGTGGAGGGTGACAAAGATGGGTTTGAAAGAGGATTCGAGAGAGAAGAAATGAGAGGCCACTTAAGCTGGCTGTTTTGTGCTGGTGGCTTTGTTCTTGAAGGTTTCCGGCGTGAAGCTTTAGTGCATGAGAGTGGGGTTTAAATAAGAAAAATAAAGTGGTTATTTTATTACTTTTTAACTGTGATGTTGGATCGTGAGCATTACACGTGGTCATATGACTGATCCAACGGTGGAGCTGGAGCGTCCCGGAACATTCTGGAAAGGCCCCCGCCAAAATGGGGCCAAGGAAGGCACGAGAAGATGCTATGAAGCTGTTTGGCGCGGCGTTTCACCCGCCGCGCCACAGCTTTTTGTTAATTTTTTTTTTATTTTAATTAAATATATTTTGGTGTTTCTATATAATTTTGACGTGTTGATATCAAAATTAATTTTTATAAAATAAAAAAATATCATTTTAATATATTTTAACGTAAAAAATTTAAAAAATTACCAGAAACAGCTCTCCACTTTATATTTGTTAAGAACGCGGGAATGCTGTAGCAGTTATCTCTTATACGGACTCATACGAAGAGTAGGTGTTTCCAATTTTCTTTTTTTTTTTAAAAAAAAAAATCCATAAATATTTAAAAAATCACAATCATTCAAAGAAATTACACTCTTCAAAGAGATAGTCAACAATATCGATAGTGAAAATTAGTGTATTTAACTTTTTTAATCTAGTTAAATCTTTATCTAAAATCGCTATTGATGTTTTAATTGTTTTTTAGATATATTTTAATTGGAAACTTGGTTAATATAAAATAATATGCATCATATAATTCACTCATGTTACATATGAATTTAGATTTTTTTGAAAAAAAAATATACAAATATTTAGATATTATCAATACCTTTTCCAATAGAAAAATATTTAAATCTTGCAAGGATTAATATGATATAACTTGAATGACTTGTCAATTTTAAAAACTACTCTTACCATCCACAAATCTATATTTTGACTAAATCGATTTTAAAATGGTATTTTTAATATTAAAATAATACATGCTAAATTGATTTTTTTTGGACATCAATCTTTTGATCGTATTTTTTTGGAGTATGACATATTTTCAAGTGACATGGCTAGTTAAGACCTGTGTTTGATCTATTTTTTATTGGGATGGATTTCATATGAAATTCTCTTTCTAATCGGAAAAAAAGCATCTCAATATATGTAGTGGTAAGGGGTAGCAACAACAAATTAAATAATAATAAATGATCATGAATATGTCTATTGATTATAAACTCCATCATTAGGTTCTCATTAATAATTGCCCGAGTAAACCTTTCATGTTTATTATTTCCTCGCTGAATTTATCATGAAGATCCGTGAAAGATTATAGGGAAATTTTTTTTATATAACATCACTCTTTTATGTCATGAGTTCTATAATGCTCATGACATTTTGTATATGCTCACTAGGATCTATAAGATCAACCTACTTTTCTAAATTGGCTTATGCAGACAATGATATAGTTTCTAGAGAGATGAATGTATTGTCTGTGATGAAGTGCAGAGTCTCATTTCTGTTGAAAAATGTGTTTATTATTAGAAAGTTATATAGTTGTTGATCTTATCTTGCATATGCTTTATTTATTTACAAGGGAGCATGTGAACAAGTGAGTCAAAAAATAAAGATAGATCCACCTATATTTAGGATATATAGAGCAATGGTTTTTATGGCAAGAACATCTTTATAAAAGAGTTAATGGAAAGTCAGGAGTTAAAGTTTATGTGGTATAAAGATTTATTACTTTTTTTTTTTTTTTTTTTTTTTTATCTTGGACTGTCTTTTGTTTATTTTTCCATAGACACCATCACCATTGATGTAATCAAAAAAATTTAAAATAAATACGTGGAGTTTTGACAAAGGAAAGTACTTGTTTTTTTTTCTATTCTAGGATTCAAGTTTTTCTATACACGCCTGTCATTTTCACTGTATTTTACCTGTTCTCTGGACTTATATGATATTTAGTGAATTTAATGATTAGTTATAATATGTATAAACTAACTTGGACATCCTGTTATAAAAAAAAAAAAAAAACTTGAAATAAAGATTTGATTTTTAATGATTGTGTCTAGTTAATTGGTGTGACTAGGCTTAGTCGCGGGTCCATGAGCTTTCTTACAAAACAAGACCTTTATTAAATACTCTATTGATATAACTGATAGGTTGCCTAGAATGACATGACTTTGTCATGGAAAAAAAAGAAAAAGAAAAGAAGCTAGAAGATGATCATTTTCATCCGCCCATGAATAAATACACATTTGATCGCGGGAAACCTGGAGAGTGCTGACACATTTATCTGTCTTCCATCACTATTTGAAAGAAGAAATATTTGGTTTGTGTCCATCAGAATGAGGTGCTCAGTTTTCTCAAATTCTAAAACCTTCACGATATAAAACTAGCTCCTCTTGAAAGATTGCCATGAAACTAAGGCATAACAGGTCAGCCCATCGCTTCTCTTTAATTAATCTGTCCTGTGATCACAGATTAACCAAAAAAATCCACCCCCACCCCCTCCCCCTCCCCCTCCCGTTCAGAACAACATGGACTCGACCTCACGTCGAGATTTCTGTATGGACCCTCAGGATGGAACATAAATGGATCCTCCGCCTCAAGTTGGTGCTTCTCGCTGCTTCGTGGTTGTCTGCGCATGTTTCTTCTCGTGCCACTTGTTGAATTCATTTGGCCCCAACTTGAATATTTTGGTCCCTGACATCATCGTCTTGAATTTTCCTTACCTTTTGCTCGACTGAGAACTACAAATTATAATTGAGTAGAGTCCTTGGGGGTGTTTGGAAGCTACCCAAAAACGTTTTTTTGGTGTTTTTGGTTCTTTTTTTATTTTTTTTGAATTTTAAAAACAGACGGTTAGTATTTTTAGATCATTTTGATGTGCTGATATCAAAAATGATTTTTAAAAAATAAAAAAACATCATTTTAATGTATTTCGACACGAAACACATTTTCAAAAACTACAATAACAACTCTCCCAAACACCCTCTTTGTGATTTAGACATTTATAAAGTCACTGTAATTGGCCAATTTAGAGCCTCTAATTTCATCATGATTGTGTTCTGAGGCTCTCCCTTGTCGAGCCGTCAAATAACACCATGGAATTAACTGTTCTATGTAAAAGACATTAAGAATCCTGACAAAAGAGGTCATTAATTGATCTTCATATATAATCAGGTGTGCTATATATATATTACTTATAATATAAAAACCGTGCATTTCTCCATTGTTCATCTAAATATAGTTTACTATGAATTTTTATAATAAAATAACAATTTTGCCTCTAAGATCAAAAACTTTTAACTCTCGGGACTAGGGATATTTTTAAAATTCCCAGAGGGCATTGATAATATTTCCAAATTTTTTGCATAGTAAAACTAAGCAAATTGCCCTCGAAAACGATGAAACATAATCATTGGGACAAGAGTATTTTAATAATTTTCAGAGGACATGAATAATATTTTTGAATTCTTTGCATAATAAAACTATGATATTAGCCCCCGAAAACGATAAAAATGAGCCCTAAACAAAGTGGTATTGTTGTATTTTTCACTGTGGTTTTTTCATAATTATCGCTGACTCCAGGGGTGTATAAGTGATTAACTATTATTTTATTATTTCTTTTTGGATTATTGCAGACACATTGTAGAAACATATCTGCAGTTTTCCACGCGCACGTGTCATTCAATCTTAAAGTAATCTTTCATTTTGTTCCTTATTTTTTAAATTTTTTAAAAACATTACACAACAATTTTTTTAAAATGTGTTTATTTATTTCAGTCCCAAGATTTTATTTATTTTAATTTTATTTTTCAATTGAAATTAATTATATAGTTTGTTTTAATTTGTTTTGATTGTATATCCTTCTATTGAAATTAGTCATGTATGCTACTTTTTATTTCAATCCTTGTTATTTTAATTTTTTAACAAAATTAAATTGTAATTGCTTTTAAAATATCTTTATTTGCTTCAATCCAAAGGTTTTTATTTGTTTCAATTTTATCATTTGATTAAATTTAATTATATATTTTGTTTTTAATTTGGTTTTTATTCTTTGAATTTTTTATTTGCTATTAGCTTCTTTGATTTTTTCTATCATTCTTGGACATCGTTTATTTTTTTATCCCTATTTATGCATCTATATTTTTAGTTTTTAGTTTTAATTTTTGTTGTTTTATTTTTTATTAGAGATTTATTTTTATTTGGTTAATTTTGAAATTTGAATTTATATTGGTGATCATTTTAAAATAAATATTATTCTCTTTTTTCCTTTGTTCTTTTTTTTGTGTGTGTTTTTTATTATTTTTATCCGTTCTTCGGATCAAATGATTTTATGATTTTATTGTTTATGTCATAATAATAATAATTTTAATTATTGTTTTTTTTTTTGTAAAATTATTTTGCTTTTTTATTTAATTTTGTATGTAATTTAATTATTTTAATTATTTAGATAGTAATGTTGATAACAATGTTAACTCTTATAGTAATGATAATGATGATAATATAGGGATAAATTTTTAATTTATATTTTCTTCTTTTTATAGATAGAAAATTAACTATTTATTTTTGTTATTTTATTATTGTAGGTGTTTTCACAATTTATATTTTATTTTTATGTTGAATTTCAATTGATTTATAAAATGAACTAATTTTAATAAATTGAATTCAATAATTCAAATATCTCAATCTTTTTCTTCTTTAATGATGACAATAGTTTTATATTGGTTATTTCATTGAAATCTACTAAATAAATAAATTTATATCGATTTAAAATTCATAATTTTTTAGGAAAACTAGAACTTAACATGAATTCTGCATAGATTTATTATTTTACCTAAATTTATATGATAAGAAGAAAAATAACACAATTAATATTTTTTTACATGGAAAAAATATGGTGCCACCCGCGACGAGGCGCGAGGGCATTAGATAGTGTATATATATATAAACCGCGTCACCCTTTCACGGTTGATTTTTTTACTGTTCACCTAGACACAATTCACTATGGATTCAAACAGTGAAATTATGATTTTTCCCTTATACCTAAAAATTTTTAACGCCGGAGACCGGAGGTCATTTAGAAATTTTCATGGGGCATGAATGATATTTTTGGATTTATTACATAGTAAAACTACAAAATTAGTCCCTTACACGATAAAAAATGACACTAAGAACCCGGGATTTTGCAGTAGTTTCACCCTCAATTTTTTGTAGATATCACTGAGTCTAGGGGTGTATAGGTAATTACCAATTTTTTATTGCTTCTTCCTTGCACGCTACATGCGTGTTGTACCGACCCCCTGGTAGTGTTTCGTCTACACAAGCCTTTAAGGTTGGCACGTGTAGTGTCATAAGGCGGTGTAAACTGAGCTTTTGCCGTGTCACTTGGTGAGCTGCCATTTCCTCTACCTCCCTAAGTGATGCATGGAATTTGAATGTGGTCTTAGAATCTTTGATGGACGGTTTTCTTCTTTCTTTTTCTCTTTCCTGCTACTAGAAAGTACAATACAGTCCCTCAAACGTATAGTAGTTTCATTTAAGTTCCTTAACTTCTGATTTTGTTTTTCTTACTGATTTTTTAGCGGAAATTTCAATTTTTTTCAATTAGACTCTTCAATTGAAATTAATTATGTAGGGTAAGTTTTATTTTAGTCCTTCATCTTTTAATTTTTAGTTTGTTTTTGGTTTCTTTAATAAGTATGGTATGCAAGTTTGAATTTGTTTCAATTTTATCTTCCAATTGAAATTGATCATATATGTTACTTTTTATTTCGGTACTTATTTTTTTAATTTGTTCAACAATTGAAATACCTTTATTGTTTTTCAGTCCCCAAGTTTTTATTTGTTTCATTTTTATCCTTTAATTGAAATTAATTATATATTTTATTTTTTATTTTAGCATTTATTCTTTTAATTATTTTTTTATTATTAATTCCTTTGGTTTTTTGTTCCTTTTTGGACAATGTTTATTTTTGTCAATATTTATGCATTTATGCTTTCAGTTTTTATTTTTAATTTTTGTCCTTTTATTTTTTTGTGGGGTTTTATTTTTATTCAGTTTCATTATAAAATTTTAATTTATATTGGTTACATTGCAATTTTTTTTAAATCTCTTTATTGTTTTTCGGTCTTAAGGTTTTGTTTTATTGCAGTTTTGTCATTCAATTGGAATTAATTGTATACTTTGTTTTTCATCTAGCACTTATTCTTTTAAATTTTTATTTAGTATTAATTCTTTTATTTTTTTCGGCCCTTCTTGGATAATATTTGTTTTTAGTTTGTATTTATTCATTTATGCTTTTAGATTTTATTTTTATTTTTTGTCATTTTATTTTTTTATGAGTTTTATTTTTATGAGGTTCTATTATGAAATTTTAATTTATGTTGGTTACACTGTATTTTAATTTTAAAAATTCTTTAATTGTTTTTCAATATCAAGGTTTTGATTTGTTGCAGTTTTGTCATTCAATTAAAATTAATTATATATATTGGTTTTCATTTTGGCACTTATTCTTATAATTTTTTTATTTAGTATTGATTCATTTGTTTTTTCTATCATTCTTGGACAATGTTATTTTTTCCTTATTTATTCATTTATACTTTTGATTTTTGACATTTTATTTATCTATTTTTCGGATAATATGATTTTAAGATTTTATTGTTTGAGAAATAATAATGATAATTTTGGTGATTATTTTTTATTGTTTTTTTGTTAAAATATTCTATTTTGTTTTAATTCGTCGGGGCAATTTAATAATTTTAACTGTTATAGTAATGATAATGATTATAACATAGGGATAGATTTTTAATATATGTTTTCTTCTTTTTGGAGATAGAAAATTAACTATTTATTTTTTAATTTGATCATTGGAGGATCTTTCACAATTTATATTTTATTTGTTATGTTTAATTTAATTTAATTATAAAATAAATTAATCTTTATATTATGCATTCAATAATTTAGATATCTGAATCTTTTTGTTTTTTAATTATAATGATGATTTTATGTTGGTCATTTCGTTAAAACCTACTAAACAAATAAATTTATATCCATTTAAAATCCATATAATTTATAAAAAAAATTGCACTTCACAGGATTTTCACATAAATTTTTTATTTTTTCTATATTTATATTATAATAAAAAATATTATATAATTAATTTTTTTTACGTTAAAAAAATATAATATCATCTCCGACAAAACATGAGAGCATTGTCTAGTGTGTGTGTAGATAGTAGCCTGATATACCAAGTCAGCGAATGCTGACTCAACATCCTAAAATCTGAAATGAAATATTCGGTGAAGTAAAATAACCTACACGAAAGATCAGAAATTCTCAAGTGGATTTATCATCTTTACCGTGTTCGTTTCCCAGATCATGACGTATCGTTACACTGTTTTGCAAATAATGGATCTGATTATGAGATAAACCTATGCGAATCCAAAGACATGTCCTCTTCCAGGTCAGAACATCTTTGTAATTTTTGATTGAAGAATCTACACTTCCCTGTAATTAACTATTTTAGACTTGCACTTACTTTCAGCCCTGTTTTTTTAACAGGGTCATGGTTCTTCTTGCTGCCCTTGATTCCTGGATTTTAGTTGCGCTTAGATGGTGAAATGAACAGGGTGAGAGTGTCAGGTTTTCAACTTCAAACAAGACTAATTTTATTAAGTCACACGGTTTCTATAATAATAATTTATTTTCAATGTTCATTGATTCTGTGCATCTCATGATTTTCCTTTTCTTTTATGCAGTCAGTAAATTTATCCAACAATAGATACCTGTAGTCTTATGCTCTGATTCTATTCATCTTATTTAAGCACAACACTGTGGTGAAGTTTTGCCTGATACCATGCGTGCAAGAAATAAATAAATGCTGGGATCTTTTGTTATCATGTTGAGATGTTGGTGTACACGAGTGGGAAGATATGCATTGCATGAAACGTGATGGCTGCAAGAGAGGGCGAAGAACAGAGAATTTGACAGTGTCGACAGTACGGATCAATACGGTTTCCACATGCTGTGAATGAGGGCGATCAAGGGGAAATACTGTTGATTTATATGGTGAGAAACGAAGTGATGTTGAGCTATTTCTTGAAGGGCACACTATTTAGAGGCATCCTAGTATTTGGAAAGAAACTCAGTTGGAAACAAAAAATAAATAACATTTGGTTAATTTCGTGTGAGCGTCAAGCATGGTGCCCTGCTGCATGTACTGGGTCCTTTTTGCATTAAGTTCATGACACTAGATAAATTACCTATGGCTGGAAACCTCACATGCTTCTTATTATTACAGGCTGCTGCTTGGGTCATCCTAGGAATATTTTCAGTTATAATTAAGGTTTGAAGCTGATTATGTCCTAGTAGTTGCTGTTTGTGCAAGCCTCGGCATAGCAAACATTGTTGGGTTCACCAAGTGAAGCAAAGGTTTGGATATTTTAAACTTTCTGTGCCAGTATTATCCAACCTGTAAGCCCAAGTTCAAAAACTGTACCTCAAAATTGCTCATGTTTTTTTAAGAAGTTTTGTCGTGTCAATATGGCCATGTTTTCTTTTGGCAGCATTTTCTGGGGATCGGATTTCAACTGAAAGTAGATACCATGCTGTTCTGACAAGTCTAGTTGTCCTAAAATTTATGCTTATTGGGAAAATGGTTACGTATTACGGCGATCACCAGAACCGCGAGAAATTGTTTTCCGAAGCATGTCATGAATACTGCCGTTAACCAGGATTAAGAGTTGTTTCTTGCATAAAAGCTTGGTGAAATAAATCCTTAGTCGCTCAAAACAACAGTATTTTGCCTGCATCACTACAGTTTAGAAGTTGCATTTATGGACCTTTGCCTGTGTTCTTGGTTTATAATTTGAGATCACACAGCATCAGTTCCTTAGCGTTATTAGCATGGATGATTTTACCATCATGTAACTTTAGTTTTTTGGCTACTATGTGAACAATTAATATTCTTTAAAGCAATCTTATGCAAGGCCTCTATTAAGTTTCAGTGAAAAACTATATTTTCTTTTCTTGCACTGCTGGGTGCTCTGTCCATATTCAGATGCCAAGAAGCAAATTCAAGGATTTGCATCCCAGGCTAATGCGTCTAGTTTCACATCTACCACACGCTCTGCACTTGGTGCAGTGTAAATTTTCTAAACAAAAACTATCAAGATAGATTACATTTCTCTGTTTTTGTGATGGCCAATTGTGGACGAGTACCACAGCACTATCATTTCGAAATTTCTAAGTGCCTTTTATTTTAAAAAATACACAGACGGTGTGAGAGATATATGAGAACGAAGAATTAAGCTGTAAAAGGTTTTCCAAATACATCTGCTCTTTAATCAAAATGTGTGATTAACTCTACTGTTGTTTGTAACATGTTCTTTTGCATTCAAGACATGAATACCATATTGAAATTCTTTGAACATGGCTGTTAGGAAGAGAGACATATCTTGGTCGGACAGGAAATCAATTCACTAACTCATTAACTGGGTATAGCTAATGAAGAATACAGATGACACTTAAAAGAGTTTTTAGCTAGAATTAAATATCTTAGCTATTGCGCATGATCTTGTTCTTTTTTCTTGGATTGTACATATACCATGGAAAGTGGGGTTTGACAACTTGAAAATGGATTGTTTCCAAAATCTCTTTCACTAGAATGTATTGCAAGGGATATATTCACGAAACACTATGATTCTTCTTTACTGAGTCAGCCTAAGAGGTCTTACCTTATGAAAGCCACCTTATAGTTTTTTGAAAGAAAAACAAAAGGATCACAGGCGACTAATTTTGTACAACTTTTAAAAAGAATCAAAGGCAAATCTGGTTTCGGTGGGGTTACATATAGCGAGGGAATAATGGAGTTAGTGGTGGACTGAATAAACAGAACTTCTGTGAAAATGTAATGCTTTTAAGCACTAATTGCGGTGTTAAGACTTTGTATGTCAATTTAGTTTACACGAATATGTTCGCAGTGATTGGAGCTTTCTCGGCAAGAAATTCTATTCTAGTTCTCCTTCTGTCTTGTTTTTTTTGTGCAGGGCGTGGTGTATTTCTCGAGTTTGGCTCGACATGAAAAGAAACCGCCTTCTCTATAACTTTTCATTTCGTAGCTGATTGAGCCTTAGAGCATGCATGGTTGCCGGACAAGACCAATTGATTTGGTGATCTGTTGAGACTTCACTAGCAGTGATTAGGTAGTTGACATCAATGAGATTTTCATAAGAGGCCAGACAAACGTTTTCCTGTTCATTCATCCAAGTTATTTGCAGCAAAAGGGAGCTACTATAAATGAGATGCAATACAATAAAGAAAGCTATAAAAAAACATATCCTCCCATTTGGTGCCAGTGTGACACTGAGATGCCATTGAATCTTGACTTCTGCACGTTGAAAATAATAAAGATGCATATTTCCTAGTCGGACGTTCCACAGCTAATCCTGATTAACTTTAAGCAACAACGAATCTTATCCAAAGCTTCAACAACTGATATGCCTTTGACCTCGGCTCAGATCTGTCAACGTCACCTCATCGACGTCATCCTCGTTTTCCTATGACTCAAAGCATCGTTTTACAAGGGTGAAGCGAGTAAACTGATACATGAACAAATAAATCCAGTAGTCCAGAACCTAGAATTTGGGGCTGCTAGTTCGTCTGTGATTAGTCACATGAAAATGAAATTCATAATTACTGAGCTGCAGTTAATGTGTCTACGTGGTACTTCATCTAAGCAAATGCTGAAGGATATGCCCATGTCTTGAGGCACAAAGTTTACAATTAAAGGTGTGTGTTGTCGTCTTTTAAATTATTTCTTTATTTGAAAATACAGCAAATTGTTTTTTAAACATAAAAAATATATCTGGAAAAAGCATTATTAGAAACAAACAAATTACTCTCGCTTCCTTGCTCCTGAACCGAGAGCTGGAGCACCATGTCGTGACCAACATTTGCGACAAGTAAAAGCAATTCTGAGAGGCTAAGCAAAGAGAGTTCGCCTACTGTCAAGGATCATCTCTGCTTTTATAACGTTCGATCTTCCTATACCCACACATGATTTTATCACTGGTCATGTCCTTCCTAACCCTAACTAGGAAAGGAGCCTGACCCAGTCAAATCGTACCTAGGTACTAAATCCATTACAGAAGCAAGTGCAGAGTGGGAATTTTACTGGAGATCCAACCAATTTCTTTTAATTAAGAGTAAATTCATCTAATTGTGCATTAATAATTAGTGCATATGTTTTACACATGATCCTCCTGGAAGAAACAAATTAGGCGGACAAAGCTAAAACAAGAGGCCATTAGGGAGAATGAGGAGAACAAGCAGCTTAATTTAGATCCTGCGATGGAAGGAAAGCTTAGACATTGATTGTAAACGGTGACATTAACATGGATTGATGCATTTACCTTCATGCTTTGATCATACAAACATAAGAAGAAAGAGGAAATGTAAATAAAAGAAAATCAAAAACTGGATTGCCAATTGCAATGAAAGTCTTGAAGGTATAATGCATGGCTTGAGTCTGGAACTTGTAGAAAAGGTGATCGTCCTCACGAGGAACTAGTGCCATAATAACGAGACTAAAAGTAGAGCAAGTCAAACCATCCAGGGATATAATTAATCCACTAATTCGGAGCTATGGATGGATATGGATATGGTGGTGCTGAAGGAATTCGCTGCTGTTGAGAATCTGTTCTTTTCTTTGTCGACCGGTCTTTTATTCTCTTACCAGTCCCCCTTGGGGGAGTAATTTGAAGAATCAAATTTAGGCCTGGAATCATTCCTAGTGAAACTTCATTTAATCACTACTTTGAAGGTTCTTCAGCTTTTAAATTAGCATAATTCAGGATGACAATTTAACTTTAACATGAAGATATTGACTTGAATGGGTGGTCATTTACATAATTACCTTACCGGATATTATATAGGAAATAAATATAGTATGAATATAAACCTAACCCAAGATATATATTTGCAATATAGAAGTATCTATATAGATTATATTTATTTTTTTAATTCAATATAATATACTCAATATATATATTATCAATTGGTACAAAACTTAGACATTCAATATCGACTAGTGTTTATTATCAATAAAAAATAGAATTATGATATATATTTGAAATATTGAGCTATTTTTTCTTATCACCAACAACCAAACTATACATAAATAAACTCATTAACTCGAGCCTCCTAACCTCTCAACCATGAGCCACCCCTTTTATCATTCTCACTTAGGGTGTGTTTGGTATTGCTTTTGCTTTTATGATTGAGGTTGAAAAAAAACAGTTTAAAAAAAAGCGCTTTTACTGTGGTTCAAAATAAGCAATGAAGTGTTTGGTTAAAATTGTGGTTGAGCTGGAGGTTAAAAAAAGCAGTTTTGGGTGTTTGGTTATCAAACTTTTCATATTACTTTTAACTTATGAAATTACTTTAAAGGGTATATATATATATATATATATATATATATATATATATATATATATATATATATATATATATATATATATATTTTTTAAATATTGTAAATTTAATAATGATAATAATATTATGTAATTAATAATTCATGAAAAAACAAATATTATTTTTTATTCTCCCATCAAACTACTTGCAATTTCATCACGAACATATATTTTCCTTCCATTAGGACTGATCTGTATCTACATATTTTTTTTAAAAAATATATATTTAAAAAAAATGGTTGGGCCGAGGATAGCCCAACCAAATTGGGCCTAAGCCCAACTTTGCTGGACTTGGGCTGGGCCGAGTGCAGCCCAGCCCAGGTCCAGCTGCTTCTCTCTCGAAAAAAATTAAAACGGTGCGCTGCACTGTGCGTCTTCTTCGAGTGACAGTGCAGCGCACCTGTGCACAGTGCTTTCGATCGACCACGACGAGAGCTTCAACGGAGGATACCTACGGGTAGAGGAGCCGAGGTGGTTCTTCCTGTGGTGGTGGCGTCTGAAATGGTGGCTTGTGGTGGCCGGAGGCAGCGTTGGAAGGTGGCGGTACTGTTCACCGACCACGACGAGCGCTTCAACGGAGGATACCTACAGGTAGAGGAGGCCGAGGTGGTTTTTCCTGTGGTGGTTTCATCGTAAATGGTGGCCTGTGGTGGCCGGAATCAGCGTTGGAAGCTCTGGCCACCATGTCTGTTTTGGGCAGAGAGAGAGAGAGAGAGAGAGAGAGAGAGAGAGAGAGACATGCATGTTACATGCAAAATGGTATTTTTTTTTAATTATTTGTCAAAAGGGCAGCTGCTCAGTTTTGTGAAATGTGTGTGTATCGTGGTTCAGAAGAAAACACAATCGTGGGAATCGGCCATAAATAAGCATGTAATATATGCTTATTTTGGATCGGCGTTTAGAAGAAAAATCATGCGTGGGACCCGCCAAGGAAACCTGTGTTAGGTACAAACCAAACACCAAAATTGTGGTGCGATCTGGCAATCGCAGATCGCACCACAATGCCAAACACATACTTAATCTCTAAACATCAAATCCTACTAAAACAAACTCAATCTTTACTTTTTTTGATAGCCCATCCCTCACCAAAAACTATTACCATGAACAAATGATCAGGATACACAACAATAAGGTCTTAGCCAACCTTATAAACAACAACATATAATAATTTTTATTTGCTTAAACCTTTCTTGTTGAATGTAAATAAAATAATGGATCTTATTATTGTTTTTATAAAATTAGACCCATAAACCTTCATTTTATCCGCCAAGAAATACCTTTTAATCACAACCACTCTTTTTCATCTCATATAGGTAAATTAGTCTTTAAGGCTATTTTTTTATATAGATTTGAAGACAAGTCATGAATACCATATACCTTTGCCAACCATTTCTAAGCAACTTTAACAACTTTAAAAGGTCAATTTTTAACCCCCAATTTTTTTTTTTTGAATATTTTTACATTTTGATATATATTTTTTTGATAAAGCATTAATTATTATTGAAGATTTTCAACTTATCATGAATGGTTATGATTATTTGATGCTGTTTAGTTACTTTAAAATAATTATATTGGATTTGATTTGTGAAGTTGTGATATTATTTATGGTTTGTTATTTGCATTTAGATATTGTTTTTATTTGTTGTTGTTAAGTTGTGTTTGAATTTTTAATACAATTTTGTTATATATAAAGGATTTTTATTATATACAGATTCACGCACGTAGGGTAGGTGGGTTGTTAATAAGTTTATCCTTAAAAAATAAAAATAAAAGTTAATAAAATTATTTCGTGCATTGTTTTATTGCACATTCATTTTTTTTTCCAAAGAGTCTTTCAAAAAATAAACAACTTTATAATTTGTTTCATTTATGAATGAAGGGATTTATTATTCATGGATTAACCGAGGGTAAATAAATTGTTAATTGGATTTATCCTTAAAATAAGATAATGGAATTGGATAGTGCATGATGTCATTATGTGCAAAGATATTTTCAAACCATCTTTCAAAAAATAAACAACTTTATTATTTTATCTCTCTTTAAATTTTCAATGTGTATTAAGAGTTTTATTATTCATGATTAGCTTGGGATAAATGAATTTCCACTTAGTGTTATCTTAAAAGTTGTTTAAAAATATAATATAATTTCTTAATATATGAATTTACTGCATGTAAATATCATTTTATTGAGTATTACCTTGCAATTTGGATTGCACATGTGTTTGTGTCCTATGAAGTTTCTTCTTCTTTCATGCATGAATTCATACAAGTTAGTCATTTTGAAGCGGCGGAATCACCTATGTAGACAACATTGTTTTTTAAATTATAAAAATATAAATATTTGTAAAAACCTTAATGGTAAGTTTTAATTGGAAATATTATTTGTAAATATTCGTTTCTTATTTGAATTTTAATGTTCTATATTTATTTGGATATGCATGGATTCATGATAGCGGTCTTTCTTTTTTAATACCTCCAAGCTATTTAATAAAGTTTTTTTCTTTTCAATAATCATGGACGTGAAAAATAGGGTAATCGTTTTATTTTTTTGAAATCGATCTCTTTTTAATTTGATAAGCACGCATCTATCTCTTTCTCTCATGTTGGCGAGACTATGGAGCAAAAGCAGCTCTTTTGCATTACACACACACACACACACACACACAAGCTCTTGGAAGTTCAAGGCTATGGTCAGAATTACTGGATATCCTGACAATATAGCCTTCATTTGTTTTTTGGTGGCTCAACATTAGTGACCTACGTACAGTTTAATAAAAACTGGATATCCAACCAATTTCTTTTAATTAAGAGTAAATTCACTTAATTGTGCATTAATAATTAGTGCATATGTTTTTCACATGATCCTCCTGGAAGAAACAAATTAGGCGGACAAAGCTAAAACAAGTGGAGGTTAGGGAGAATGAGGAGAACAAGCAGCTTAATTTAGATCCTGCGATGGAAGGAAAGCTTAGACATTGATTGTAAACGGTGACATTACCATGGATTGATGCATTTACCTTCATGCTTTGATCATACGAACATAAGAAGAAAGAGGAAATGTAAATAAAAGAAAATAAAAAACTGGATTGCCAATAAGTCTTGAAGGTATAATGCATCGCTTGAGTCTTGAACTCGTAGAAAAGGTGATCGTCCTCATGAGGAACTAGTGCCATAATAACGAGACTAAAAGAAGAGCAAGTCAATTATCCAGTAGGTGGTAGCATAGTGGTATAAATTTGGAATTTAAAAGATTATTTTATCCGTCATTTCATGTTCGAATTCTATAACTATTAATATAATGATTATTAAATTTTACATATCCGTTAATTTTAAAACCTGTAAAATTAGTCAATACACGCGCATATTGATCCGGATAACCATGCTAATTAAAAAAAAGAGTAGAACAGGTCCTAAGGATTTATTCCTGCCAGAACCTTTTTGTGGGATTTTCAACCGCTCCCATTAACTGGGTTACTAATGTTCTATTCGATCGACAATATTGCTTTTTGAACCTTTTTCTCTTCCTTTCTCCTTCACGATATAATTTAGTTTTTCACCATGTCAGCGAAACATTATACAAAGCCTACGTTTTGTTGATTCAATGAAGCTAGACAATCTATCTAGCGCATGGTCGAACCGTTCGATCACGGGGCATTAGTCCATGTTTGCATTTTTGTTGTCCCTTTTTTCAAGCAAGCTCTGTACTCTAATTAAGGAGATATACCTTCGGCTCAGTACAGGGAACTCTCCAGTGAAATAATTAATCCACCAATTCGGAGCTATGAATGGATATGGATGGTGGTGCTGAAGGAATTCGCTGCTGTTGAAACTTGAAAGAGGAAAGGTGAGACATTGGATACGTGTCAAAAGGAGAGAATCTGTTCTTTTCTTTGTCAACCGGTCTTTTATTCTCTTACCAGTCCCCCAAGGGGGAGTCATTAGAAGAATCAAATTTAGGCCTGGAATCATTCCTAGTGAGACTTCATTTAATCACTACTTTAGAAGGCTCTCAGCTTTTAATGCATTCACAGATGATACATGCATGTACTCTTAATTTTCAATATATAAGTTTATATATAGATTATTCATATTTTTTAATTCAATATAATATATACATATCTCAACTTGCGTATGTACATACATACATACATATTATCAAGTGGTACAAAACTTGGACATTTATTACCGACTAGTGTTTATTTTCAATAGTACAAAAAAGAATTATAATATATATTTGAAATATTAAACTATTTTTTTTCATCACCAACAATCAAACTCTACATAAATAATCCCATCAACATGAGCCCCCTAACCTCTCAACCATGAGCCCCACCTTTTGTTATTCTCACTTAATCTCTACAAATCAAATCCTACCAAAACAAATCCAACTTTTTACTTTTTTGATAACACATCCCTCACCAAAAACTATTACCATTATCATTAACTTTGATCAACAACCCTTACCATGAACCAATGATCACTATACAAAACAATAAGGTCTTGGTAACTTTATAAACAACAACAAATAACAAATTTTATTTCCTTAAACTTTTCTAGTTTACTGTAAGTAAACTAATGGATCTTATTATTATTTTAAAAAAAATTAGACCCATAAACCTTCATTTTATCCACTAAGAAACAACTTTTAATCACAACCATACTCGTTTTCGTCTCATCTAGATAAATTGATCTCTTAAGATATTTTTTATATAAATTTAAAGACAAGTCATGAATAACACATACCTTCACTAACCTAAGACCATTAACTGGATTAAGTATGGCTTAAACACATTATCATTGCTAGAATAGTACCAACCATTTATAAACAACTTTAGAAGATCAATTTTTAACCCAAATAAAATTTTGAATATTTTTACATGTTAGATAGTTTTTTAAGATAAAGCATTAATTATTATTGATGATTTTCAACTTGTCATGAATGGTTATGATTATTTGATGTTGTTTTAGTTATTTTAAAATGATTATATTGGATTTGATTTGTGAAGTTATGATATTATTTATGGTTTGTTATTTGCATGATGATGTTGTTTTTATTTGTGCTATTGTAAAGTCGTGTTTGATTTTTAATAAAATTTGGTAATGTATGAAGTATTTATATTATATACAGATCCACGCACATAGAGTAAATGGTCATTAATAGGTTTATCTTTAAAAAATAAAAATAAAAGTTTATAAAATTGTTTCGTGCATTGTTTTTTTGCACATAATTTTTTTTCAAATAGTCTTTCAAAAAATAAACAACTTTATAATTTGTCTCATTTATGAATGAAGTACACCTTACAATTACATACGATTTATAACCTAGATGCACACACTGCTATAATAGTTCATTATCATTTGAATTAATCCTTTTCAACTAAAACTCTGCCATTGTGATTAATAAAGTTCCTTAACATAGTTTCTAGCATTAGTACTAGCTTATTACCTTATTATTAGTTCTTGATGGGATGGATGACTTAATTTTACATAATTAGTCCCTATATAAATAGTTGAGATTAAATTATTCAAACTACCCGTCACTCTTGTAATTGGCTTAACTTCTTTTGAAATAGCCCTCATGATCAATTTAATTCTTTTTTAAAATAGCCCTTTACATATATGGTCGACTTAATTATTTTAAAATAATAGCCCTTGCTTAGTGTCCAATTTAATTTTGTTCAAAATAGCCCATGCTCATCTCACATGTATAAATTTTTTAACAAGAACATTTCTATAAATAAAAAGATGAGGTGATAGACACCCACTTGAAACTTCATTGGTATGTGCTCTCTTTTGAATCTACATATTTACAAATAAAGATAACAGAAAAAACTATGATAATTTCTTTTAATTATTAAATCATAAGTTTTAACTTGAAAACTGATGTTTTCAATAGAATTGAAAGGGTATTATCAAAGGCATCTTTCAGCTTATTGATCCATGTTCATGTTTTAAAAAACACACATGACACACATTTTCAATGAAGCATTCACGTGCAAAAACCATCATGCCACAAGATTAAACACAAAAAAAAATCATATTTGAGCATAAAATTAATTGATTTGATAGCAACTCATGGATGTGGTGAAAAACGATAATTTAATGTCAATATGAAATTAATTGATTTTTCTTTTTAAGAATAAAATTATAATTATATTATTTGTGGTGAATAATAATCTGTATCTGAAGACAAAATTAATGAATCCTTCATGTTGATCAATGCTTTTTTTCTTTCCAATTTTATTATTTATGTTGAATCTGTATACTCTTAGATTCACTTATAATTTATTTACTTTTGCTAATCTTGTCTCCGTTCTTAATTAAATTTGGAATCCTTTCTTTATCCTGCCTCTTAATTTTGGTTTTTTCAGCAGGAAACAAATATTTTGGACCAATGCGGTTTCTGCACGTTGCCTAGTGGACAGGGGATAGAAAAAAGTAGCAGAAGTATCTTAAAGCACCAGAGGCCAAGGAGCTTGATGGTGGTCGGTCGGTCGGTCTCACAAATCCTCGTTGAAACCATGGCTTCTTGCCATCATCGTCACGTGCTGCAAAACAGTCAAACACCTTGAAAAACAAAACGACGTCGACGATCATGATTGACATCTTAAGGAGGTTTAGCTGTCGACACAACTCGTCTTTTAAATGCTTCGTACACAAAAACAAATCATCCTTGGACCATGGTATAATATCCTTCAACTTGTGCTTCTGATAGAAATGTTGAAAAGTCAAAGGGTCAAACTCCATACGTAAGAGTATTCTGAACAAGAAAAGAAAACTTGATAATTTATAGAATAGTAACGTTGAACTAAGAATCATAAATTACTTGTTACGCGTTTGACAAAACATTCTAGTCCAGCTGTAAAATATATTAATTTTTCTCTCCCTCGGTTCATTTCCACTTGGCCAGACAGTCTCTCTCTCTCCTCTCTCTCTCTATATATATCAACTGTCCTTCAAGACTAATCCACACAAGAATCCCAATCTCTCTCTCTCTAGTTTCTATAGCTAAACACTTAATCACTGCTAGTAAGAAATGGATCCTCGAGTAAGAGAGCATGGTCTAGCAAGTACCGAAACCGAAGATCAGGATATGGGCACGAGGAAGGGACCTTGGACTATTGAAGAGGACTCCTTACTTTCTCATTACATTACCAGACATGGTGAAGGTCACTGGAATACTGCTGCTCGCTGTGCAGGTTGATATTTAAAAGGACTTGCTTTCCCAACATTAGAATTTTCACGGGCAAAGATATTTTTTCAGTTCTTATTTGATTTTTTAGTGCTGATTATATACTTGTTCAGGACTTAAGCGGACTGGCAAAAGCTGCAGATTAAGATGGTTGAACTACTTGCGCCCAAATGTTAGACGTGGGAATATAACCCTTCAAGAGCAGCTCTTGATTCTTCAACTCCATTCTCGCTGGGGCAATAGGTATACATATTCGGCTACTTATTGCGATATAATTACTACACGATTTGTTTCGCTAAGAGGAGCGCTTACACTGATTACTAACTGTTTCTTGTTAAAACATTACTTTAAGGTGGTCGAAAATAGCACAGCAGTTACCAGGCAGAACAGATAACGAGATAAAAAATTACTGGAGAACCAGAGTCCAGAAGCAGGCAAAGCAGCTTAAATGTGATGTAAATAGCAAACAATTTCGAGATACCATGCGGAATACTTGGATACCCCGGCTAATTGAAAGGATCCAGGCTGAGTCCGAATCTCCCGTTGATCAACCCATCACCAGCACTCCCACTTGCCATTCCAGCCAGATTGACATCCCAGTGGCGGCTAGTGAATCCGGGTCGGATTTGATCGACCCGAATATCTTGCCCGATATATCGGGTAGTTGTACTTTCTCAGAGTACTCTTTGGATGCCCAGATTTCTTCCGGGTCGGACCTGACAAATTCTCAAAACCCACCCAGTAGTCACTATATGCAAAACGGGTCATGCTCATACCCGGATATTGATTCGGTGCCATGGGGTTGGTACGAGAATGGAGTGGATAAGCAAGGCGTGGATCAAGGAATATATGGTTTCGTTGGTGGCGGTGACTCCATGGAGAACTTGTGGAATGAAGAGAATATTTGGTTCTTACATCAACAGCTAATGTGATCATCATAGGATAGACACGTGGGGGCTTAGGATTTGAGAATCAATCTGATTAATTAATTACGTGACGCATCAGGTCATTCAACACTTTACGATTCTTACATGTGATCAAAGGCCGCCATAGCAATTAATATTGTAAATTTTATGTGGCATGGTTGTGTGTGCATAGACGGACGTAACAAAATCAATAAAGTGCTTCGATATAATATATCGATGAGCAACAATCACGTTTTCCTTTCCTTTCTCTCCATCTCCAATCGTTTCACTCCTCAGGGGAGGGGTAAGGATCACAACAATAAGCTCTTTAATAGCTTATAATTATTTCGTTTATAGTAAGATTGTCGTTATATAACTAGCAACAGTTGCTAAGATGACACTTACAATTAAAAAAGAAAAGAAAAGAAAAAGAAAAGGTTGATGTCACGAGTCATGACAACTATACTTTGCCTTCCAAGTCCTGTAACATTGAGCTGGATTGGTATAGGTCGGGACCCAGCTTGAAGGAAGAGCTTTCTGATGAGACTGGCTCCTGTGGAAGTTTGAACTTAGCCCGCGTGTTGGAGTAGAAGAAAAACCCTCGTCACTTGTATTTTACTGTTTAAATCTCTGCTCAAGAATGGATCTGCAGTTAACTTTATGTGCAAAATGCAAACAATAAGTTTAGCAAGGGAATGTGATTAAGAAATCATCTATCGGTATAATATTTGGCCGCCAATTTCCATGAGTATGATAGGATTCACAAGTTACACATTGCAATTAAAAGTTTTTGAAGTCAAGATCCTCTAGAACGACACACCAGCTAGCTAGTTAACCAGTAAAGATTCCACAGAATGTAAACGTGGATGATGGATGCATTGACATCAGACGGGTCTCTCTGCTGCAGCCATAAGTTTTGCTTATACAGATTAATTCAACGGTTGGTAAAGGCTTCCTCGACTGAAGCACTAACTGCCGCAACTCTTGAAACAAAGCTTTCCTGGGATGCTAAAAAGTCTATTAGCCATCATTCACTTGACATCTTGTACATTTAACGAACGACTCAAATACTTCAATACGTACACCTCAATGTATACACCAACGAAGACCAGCTAAAAGTCAGCTATAAAAATATCAAACATTTTACATTAGTCATGGTCTTTTCTTTTCTCAACCTTTAAAACATCATCGCCGCACATCGAAACAAAGGTTTTTTTCTCTTTCGATCAAATTTAATAGATTTATTCATAGAAATTAAGAACTAAATCCACAATTCTTTGTGAATACTGTCCCACTCTTTGCAACGGGGCTGCGCTGATTTTTCTATAACATGAGAAAAGAAATATGCTTGCCGCTGAAAGGATATTTTGAAGAAAAAAACCCACGTTCATTCAATCATATTTGTTAGAAAAAAAAGAAGAAAATAAAAGCATTGAATCTTAAGGAAAATGTGATAATGATAACAAGAAAAAAGAACTTGTGATTCAAGTTATGAGACTACAATAATCTTATCATAATAAAAAATAAATTTCAATTTATAATCAACTAAATGTCGAAGATTTTGACTGATGAGACTACAAAAAATCAATTAAAAATGTCAAGTCGTTATACTTGTAATATATGGATCACGATACTAAATAATCAGAAAAAATTAAACTACAATTAAGTGTGGAGTCTAATATCTAATAAATCAATGGCTGAAGTATGAAATTAGAGGACAACTATTTGGCTATAAAAAAATAGTTAGAACGAAACTAGATTGTTAGAGGCAGAATTTTCAAACTAGGTTGAGAATCCGAGTAAAATAAAATTTGTTTAGTTTGATTTAATTTCTTAAAGAACAACAAGATGTCATTATGAAGGAGATGAAATTGACAACTTGCAAACAACTAATATAGCTACTTCTCATTAAAAAAAAAAAAAAAAAAAAAAAAAAAAAAAACCTCTTTTATAAGAGAAAAACTTGCTTTTGGCCGTCTTTTATTGTCATTTGCTTCATTTAACAATCTGGGCTTTCTTAATCATGCTAAAACACTGTCTGATACTGTTGGTATGCCAAGAAACTCATTTATGTATACTACCATGACAAAAGCGATGCAATTTTCAGTGATCCAGAGGAGGTGTTATGTGATCAGAAGTGTGTCCTAATGATTTTACTTGTATGTGTTTTCTGCTTGTTATAAATTTACTGTTGTTTTTGAAGGCAAGCAGGTTCGTGCACAGATAGAATTTCCCTTTGAGTTTTGTGTTCATTCTTGGAATTCTTTTATGGGAAAGTAGGAGAGGTGGGAATTCTTTAACCGATCGATCTCGCCTCGATCCGAGGTGAAGATTTTTCCTGTTCTGCAGAGAAATAACGGTGGGCGTCTATCACTGGTGACAGGTTAGGGTATTTTGTAATGTCGAGAAGGGGAGGGTGGAAAAAAACACACACAGGAACAATGGGGAGGTTTGGTGAAGAACATCTGATGGTTTTGCAAGCGATTCTGATCAATTTTTCATGTCGCGGAAATTTGGTGCACGTACCAAATTATCTGAGTGGGCGGCAGAATAATTCTAAACAGTACATTAGAAAAATTAGCAGCAGCCAAAAGCTTCTTTTCTCTGACTCAGGGAAGGCCTTCAAGTATAGGACTCCACGCTTGAAAAAAATCCAAATTTCTAGACGCAGTGACCGATTGCTTAGTAAACTCCGAGTAAACGGTTTAGTGGGTGACAGGAAAATTTGAGGCTGCTTCAATATTTTAAGAGATAAAATGCAGTCATTGCTTACGTTTGCGTGACTACTCAGAGGCCTCACAGCGGCACGACTTCAGTGCAACTTTATAAAGGGATTTCTGACCTAAAAAATATTGAAAAAACCACCCTTACAAGTTACGATAATCAAACTTTTTCAATGATTTTTTTTCTTCAAATTAATGGATTTTGAATTTTTTTAACAAACTAAGTGTTAGATAACGAATGAAAAATTTTATGTTTTAATTATTTTTCAAATTAACAAATATTATATTAGTGATGGTTAAGTAAAAAATTAATTATTTTTCAAATTAAGAGGGTCCATTAAATCATTGCTACACTTAAGATATAATTTATGCAATTAAGTTTTGATTTTTTTTTAATTGTTTTGATATGCTAATATTAAAAATAATTTTTTAAAAATTAAAAAATAAATTTTATAATATATTTTCGAGTAAAAAACACTTTGAAAATTAATTTTCATTGTAATTTTAAATAGACTTTTAATTTTTTTAACGAGTCACTATCCCGTGGTGTGTGTTTAGAGAAAATATAAAAAATGTATCATTTATTAAAACATTGGAACCTATTGTTATTTTATTTTTGTAAAAACATGAGATTTATAAATTGTTGTTATGATAATGTTCATATTTCTGTGAGAGATGATGTTGGACATGACGATGATAAATATAAAAAGAAGATTAGGATAGAAAGGGTCTTTGTGTAATAAAATTGAAATTACGTAAGGTATTTGTTAGTGTCTTAGAATGAATTATATTTATATTAATTTGATAATTTTGTTGTATGTTTTATCTAATTTGTGTTCATTGTTTTAATTTTATAAGGTGTTTTAATTTTATAAAAATACTTTTATAAGATATTAATTAAAATAAAATAAAAAACACCGATGGAATCACCAGTGAAAAATAATTTTATTAATATTTTGTTGAGAATTGCAAAAAAGTAATTTTTTATTTCATTGACAAATTCATCAAAAAACGAAGTGTTGAAAAAAAAAATGAATGGTAAGATTTGATTTTTGGTGTGAAAGTTTCATAGATGATTCCATCAGTGCTGGCAATTCTCGGCATATGAACAGTTTCATAGATCTAAACTATTCAGATCGCAGAAGAAGGAACAGACTTCACTAACCATTTCTTGCCATGAACAGTTTTAAGAAGGGATTCGTAATTATACAGAATCACGTACGGGGGAACCATAACATATGCAGGTGTTGAATTGGTGTAATGCTCCGAATCGTTAGCTTTGGTTTGAGCAGTGAGTGCTTCAGGCCCTGAATTTTAAACGATCAAGGCAATGGAACTCTGGAAGCCAACAAGGCGGGTTATCTGCACCATCACCCATGCGGTAAGTTTTTATCAGGGCCTGTTGAGCACATGCACGATATTCACAAAATGGCTAATCTCTGGACAGCACTACACTTGGTTCCTCTGGTACCTCCACCTGCAATAATAGAATGGCCAGGCTTCACTAGGAAAATGGAAGACAGCTAGTTTCCCATTCCCCCTCCTACTCCACCATTGTGGGTTGAGATTGGTTCCAAGTTCTGTAAATTTAGCAAATTAAGACTCGGGGACCCAATTCAATCAATCCGCAATGGTTTGTTATTTTATTGTGTTATCTTTTACGGTATTATCTAAAAATTTAAATTTTTATATGAAATGATTTTTTAATATTTTATTAGAGTTTTGTTGATCAAACAATTATAAATTCGATTCTCACCAGCTTTATCCTATAAAAATATAGATATGTACAAGTTTCAAGTCTGAAAAATTTTTATTTAAGAAAAATGTTAGAAAATAATACAGATTATATCTTATAGTTTTAACTAAGAACTTAAATTTTTTTAAAAAAGATGGTTGCTCGATATTTTGATTTGTGCATCTTCTTTCCTTTTCTTCTTACCTTGATCTACGAGGGAGGACACGTGCATATCTACGTGAACAAATGTACTCTATACATTAAAATGTGAAATATGGATTAATTGTTTCAGAAGTTCTATAATCTATCAACGTAGGTAGCTTTCAAATCCATGAGTTGTGATCGAGATAGCCTCAGTTTAATGGCAATAATGATCTCAAAGAAAGGGAGACAGGACTTTTGACATCAAATATGTACCTTCATGGGAACCCCAAATTAATGTAATCATAATAGAAGGCCAATTGATTCGGGTCATTTGAATGCAATTGATGACCATTGGTTCAAGGACTATGGTGTTTTCAATGTTCATACCCACAAAAAGCAAACCAGTGTTTTCAATGCACATGGTGACGACCTAAATACTCCAAGTTATGACCCGATTATCAGTTTTTATACTGAAGAACATTCAAACCCGTTTGATTCTAGCTACGTGGTTAATTACAGCATTTTAGTGAGTCCTGGATATATACATGTCTACTTTCCGTATGGCTGAAAGTTCTTTACAAGAATTCCATGTCCTTTTCTATCCCGGAGTACTGTATGTTTCCTGCATCCTTCCATCATGCATGATATAATCATTCCTTTCGCTTTCCTAATTTTCCATCTAAAATTGGTGATATCCAGACTCAAAGCTCAGATATTGGATATCTGTGGAGACCACCAGCAAAAGGGATAATGTTGTAATTATAGTGCTAGACAATGTCGATTTCAAACCCTCTCCTCATTGGCATTTTTTATATCCTCATACCATGGCAAGGCTTCATGCAGTGCTACCAACTATCTTATGGCGTCAAAATCCCTTTTTTATCTAAATACTCTCTTCATTCTTCTATTGTCTATCTTTTGTCTAAAGTCATCTTCGTCGAGTTTATTAGACACAGAAACAGATTACACCAGGTGGGTGTCATGGAATGTTCATAATCACCAAAAGAGGGCCATGCTGAGGGCAAAATCAACCAATCAGGCACCAGGCGCTGATGGGAAATTAGTTCTCGACGACAAGCTACGGCAAGCTGAGATGAACAGTGTCAGGGTGAATGTTAGCCAAGACGGGACTGGAGATTTTAAGACCATAGGAGAAGCTATCAATAGCATTCCACCATACAACACCAGAAGAGTTATAATTGCAATCAAACCTGGTGTGTATAGGTACGTTTTCAATCAACTAAATGTCACTTAATCCAGGAGTAATTGTCTGCTCTCATGAAGATACTAACTTGGTGTCAGGATTATTCCAGGGAAAAGATTTTTATCCCTAGAACATTGCCCTTTCTTACATTTCTAGGCGACTGGAGTGAGCCACCAACTATTACTGGCAATGACACTGCCTCGGTTTCAGGAAACGATGGAAAGCCATTGAGAACATATCAAAGTGCAACTGTTGCCGTGGATGCAAATTATTTTGTTGCCATCAACATGAAATTTGAGGTGAGAGCTAAAAGTCATGACCAAGATAGGCTTGATTTTTTAAGCGCCTTTTTTTGTCAAGTTTCCTATAATTGCGAGGAAAGTAACTTTTTTTCTTACTATCCTCCCTCTTTTTATCCCTCGACAGTTGTATGAAATATTAAAAATATAAAGGACAAGTATAGTTTTTTTGTTGCCTTCTATAAAACTGGATCTGCTCGGCAATTTAGCAGCCTAAGTTAGCGCCTCACACGTATGATGACATGAAAATGATGGTGGTCACAAAGATTCCATTGTTGCTCGAAAACTCCAAAATTCCCGACAAAAACTAGTGTCTATTCACGGAGCTGCAAAACTGGGCTCAAATACAAGCAGGAGCAATTATAAAACTTGATGATGATATTGTCCCTGTCCTTTTCTTTGTTTTACATCATGATGAGCTCAAACTCGGAGGAAAATACGTCCAGGTTTCATAGGAAGACCGAACAAGAAGCAGCAGAGTTGAATTATGGAACTGCACTGCAATTAATTAATATAAATGAAAATTCTGTGAATTAATGCAGAACACAGCTCCACATGTGATTGGAACCAGACAAGGGCAAGCCGTAGCACTTCGTATATCAGGGACCAAGGCAGCATTTTATAACTGTAGCTTTTATGGAGATCAAGACACTCTGTATGATCACAAGGGTCTTCACTATTTCAATAATTGCTTCATTCAAGGCTCCGTTGATTTTATTTTCGGCTCTGGCAGGTCCTTTTACGAGGTTAGTCCACGTGCTCGGTTTAGAATATATTCTAATTTATCTGCTAAGCTAGTTTCTGAAGGGAACCCTGGCTTTCATTTCTGCTAAGCTAGCAGTTCTAATTAAGTGCGTAAAATATCATTATGTGCAGAATTGCCATTTGAATTCCATTGCCAAGAAAGTGGCATCCCTGACTGCTCAAAAGCGTAGCAATTCGTCGTTGGCAAGTGGGTTTTCCTTCAAAGATTCTACAATAACTGGGAGTGGTTTGATTTACCTCGGCAGAGCTTGGGGTGATTATTCCAGAGTTGTTTTCTCTTACACTTACATGGACAAAATAGTTCTTCCTCAAGGCTGGAATGACTGGGGTGACCAGAGACGCGATTCGTAAGTTATTGTTTTTCCAATTATTTGAAAATATATTAAAATAAATTATTTTTATTTTTGAAACAATAAAAATCATAATTTCAGCACATAAAAAAAAATCAATTCCTTAAAAATGTTTTTGAAAAGCAAAAACAATAGCTCATCTCTCCAAATAATATGTTTTATCTACTTTTTTGGTATTCAACTTAAAATTTCAAAAATATTATATGATATTCAGGTATATTTCCCTATAATATTCATTTGCAAGTAAAATTTAAAGTAAATATTATTAAGTATGGGGTACTTTTTTGTTCCGATAATGTTTGGCAGGCGAGTGTATTATGGAGAGTATAAATGTACTGGGCCTGGATCCAACTTGACAGGACGCGTGACATGGGCTCGTGTTCTGACAGATGAAGAGGCCGGGCCTTTTATCGGGACTTACTATGTCGAGGGGGATACGTGGCTCATTAGCCCTTAAAATTTGAATTACCAGTGCATCCAAAGGGTGATGTCCTTAAAATTGTTGCCCGTAATATACGATGGTGCTAATAAAGATTAAAAATTAAGTTTCTCTGCCTTCCCTTTTAACATAATAAATTCAAATTAATAGTTAAGATCTTGATTGAATTAGTGTGCGTGTTTTAAGCACTTTCATTCATACATGTTAATGAAAGTTACCTTATATTATTTTTAATTAGAGAAATAATATGATTTATTTTTAATCAAAAAACTTTAATGGGTATATTTAAATGAAGTCAAAGACTTAGATTAACTATTAACAACTATGTTATTTTACACAATTGGAATCTAAAATGTTGTGAGAGCTTTATATAATACAATTGTCTTGTAAAACAATCGAGAACGAATCTCGATCACCATGCAGCCCTCATTCATTGTAAACTTGCAACTAGCTATTTTTATATAGAAATTTGATACTATTAATTAGGGTTCATAATGCTAGTGTTTATGATTCTTACCGATTAGGATTCGTGATAGTATTGGTGTTTGTGACTCTTCTCAAATTAAAGGTGAAGTGATGGATGATGGGAGTCAAAGTAATATTACTTGTAGATTATGAAGATTGAGTTGCTAATGATAGAGTTGCTTGAAGGATCTTCATCAAGAGGGTCGAAACAAAAATATAATTGCATCCGATAAAAGAAAAACTAAATAATATTATTATTTTGATGAGTAATATTTCATTTAAACAATATCCTCGTACATAAGCATTTGTATATACCAGTTATTTAACTCGTGTTCTGTCATAGGTTGAATATACTTCCGATTTATGAAATTTTTATGGCATAATATTTGACTTAAAAAAGTAAAAGTTAAATTCAAAAAAACCATGCATATATCTAATTAAATAAAGTTAAAATCATAATCAAGATCATGAACTTAATTGAGTTCAATAATTATTTATCTAAAAAACACTTATAATTTTTTTTAAAAAAAAAATCAAAGTGATTGGGAAAAAAATCAAATCAACACAAATTGATTACTCAAATAATAATCAGTCATTTATTAAATAAATGATGAAATAAGAGGGAGGGATATTCAATTCTAATGGATGGAAAAGAGAGAAAATTGAAGGCCCGGATCTCCAAGACTTCCATAAAAAAATAAAAAAACTTTAATATCTAAACAGAAAGTCAACTAATATATAATATGATTATCTGAATATAGAGAATGAAATAAACGTATATCAGGTTAAGGGTAAAAAGCATCGAATGATTTTTTTTCATTTTGGATAATGCTTAAAACCTAGAACTGGGATTATTACGGACAACGAAGACAAAATCAAAGGGAAAACAATTCTACGACTGACGGGGAAAAGAAAAAGCTCAGGAGACTTTCAGAATAAAGAGCGAGTAAAAGAGTGATGAGTGTCTCCGAATCACAAATTTACAATGCTTGATCTACAAATGGAGAAGAAGAAGTTTACACACCCTTTGGCCGGCACAATGTAGGCTAATAAAGGATTAATTAACGATACATTATTTAATTATATTTGAAATATTAGAATCTATAATCCAGGGAACTTATCAAGGCTCCATATCAAGCCCAGGTGCAAGATTCAGAGATCTTCCACCTGTGAACGCTCTTACCATCTTCACTCTCACAGTTACGCTGACCAGTGGAAAACCTGGTTTCAGGCCCATGTTCTCTCATGCTGTGGCCGGTCTTGCCATTTGATTCTTCCATCTCCTTTGGAAAAAGATCATCCTGGTGGCATCTGATCACTAGAGCTTTCAGCAACAGCGCTAATGAAGCCATGACTGCCGGAACAAACCTAGGACAGGTGTAGAAACACGGCACGAAAAAGCTCTCCTTATAACTTGATATAAATTAACATCAGTTCAACCACCCCTTTGAACTATGATTAACTTCACGGCAAGAATGCTGTACGTGTCTTTACGTACTCACATGTATATGCATAATGATTAAGTTGATATATGTAGAAATTAAGATTTTCGTGGGATCAATTAATCAGTACTTATATATGTTAATCGTACAGCTTCTTCATGCAAACTTGAACGTCTTTTACGGCGAGAAAAAACACTGAAGACACGAAATCGATCGAGCCATGTAAGTTGATTTTGTGAGGGTGTCGGCCATCTAACCTCTCCAAACGAGTCAAGGTGGGAGTTGGGCAGCCTCAAGACAGCTTAAATCCAACAGAAGGAGAGAACCATAATGCTTACTGCAAAATATCTTTGCCGATGGTGTGATAGCCCAATCAACTTGTCACTCATTCAATTTGACCCAAAATAGGCTCTTGGCTAGATAGAACAGGTTATTTCTGACCTCTGATTGACATCAGTAATCAATCCTGTACCTAAGAACTAAAATTTGGAATAAACCAGTAAGCATCGTCGTAAGCATCATCTTGTGACTAATTTGTCGATTGATATGTATGATCTTACAAAGTGGTGGGAAATATCCATCATCAAGTGAGTTTAATTTATTTGTCCGTTTAGATTGATAATCATGATTAGTACTCTTATGGGCAATTGGGATATTAACAAAGAATGCAAATTAAGGAAATCTATCTAGAAGAAGCATTAAGGTAGTCTAAAACCTCGTTTCAAGTCACTATCTTTTTCGTACCTAACGTTATTCGCAGATCCTATCTCAACAAGTCACTGTCTGGTTGATCGAACTACCATGTATTCTTTCTGCCATGGTTGGTGAGACTGAAGCAGGGCATGCCCCCCCAATCTCATCCTATTTAGAAATCTTTCACAACATCTATAAGTTAGCTTAATGGTAAAAAGTTGAAAGTAACAGATTTGCTCTCATTTGCTTTTAAATTTGAGCAATATGATTGCTAATATGATGATCACTAAAGACTTACATGATCGTTAATCTGAAAACTAGTTAGATTAGTCAAGTTACGCGTAAACTAACTTAAATACCCATGTTAATTTAAAAAATCTTTCATTCACCTAATATTAATTTATGTTCGTGTGAAAACGAGTGCATAACATATGAAATGGAGAGTACATCACCTTGAATTCTAAACCCTAGCTATTGCCATATCAGTACAGATAAAAGCGTCTGCACCAAGCTGCCCAGAATATTATTTTTACCCGGAAACAATTTCTAAATGATCGTGCTTGCTCAAACTTTGGTATCATGTTATTTTTCTAGGTATACTAATTGAATCAATTGAACAGCGCTCCACTTCTAATCAGCAGCAATAATAGACCACGCATCATGGAAGTTGAAAAAATAAATTACCTCAATATATCTTTAACACGGTTTGCAATCTGAAAAATTGAGACACCATTTCAAAAGTCACAAGTTTGCTAAACGACAACATCAAGTCATGTTTTTCTATATTATCTTTTGAAAAATAGAAGAAAGCTTATTTACGGGTTGCATTTTTATAATAAAAGAGGTTGAAATCCTAATCATTTATATTTATTATATTACTATAGAGTATACTAAAAGGTACGGGGGTTTTATTGTGGCTTGGCATTGTTCACACATTTACATAACATTGCTGACTTGCTGGTTATTTTCTGATAACTCATTTTTTTATATTTTATTTTATGCAATTTTATTCTCAAATGTTTCTGATTTTTTTTGGTCAATGCCATTGTTCACACATTTACATAACATTGCTGACTTGCTGGTTAAATTTTTAAAAATCACTTTGATACACAAGCTCATTTATGTTATTTTTCATTTGCATTTTCAGCCACCAAAATAGGTTTTCTTAGCATCCAATGGTTTCTATAGGTGAGAGGGGTTTCATGGTGGTTGTTTATTTGATAATATAAATTTATTTTGCAAGATATGATATTTATAAGGTTTTGTTTATTGAGTTTATTTACTAAAAATAATTTTTAAATGTGTGCCTATTTCAATTATGGTTTGATCAAACAAAATAAATTTTTAAGCATACTTATATCTAGATAATTTTGTAAATCTATTTTAATAATGTATTATGCAATATAATATAATATTGCATATATGGCAGTTTTAGACCGGATCATTTTTTATGTTTTCAAAAATATAACTTGAAAGAATATTTCACTCTTTTTTAAAACATATTTTATAGTTAATTGTGACTAGAAATTTGTCCAGAAAGTAAATGAAGATACTTCCACCCTCCTCTGATGTGGTACATTTGAAAGTAATTAATTAGTCAACCCAGAATTAAAATCATTTCATTATGAAGTGTCCCTGGCTTATCCACCCTTGATGCGTTGTAGATTTGGTTCGGCTGAGTTTTCTCGCCAGTCTAGCTGAGGTTGTTCAGTATCCTCATCTTATTAATCATTAGGGTGTTGGATAGCAACATCCCACCCCTACCATTCCAAGCTACGGGTGCCAACACGGTCCAAACGGAGCTTGATTCAACTCTTTGTCGTCATCAAATAATAGCAATGGGTGTCATTATATTACTTCTTTTTTAGTTTTCTTTACTATTTATAAATAGCATTAGCATCTAAATTTGGAAAGGCAAGACTCGGCTGGTAAGATTCTGAGTTTATTCTTTGAACATCATCGGTTCAAGTTTTATATTAATCAGAATCATTTAAGATTTTAATTAATCATTAACATATAATTAAATGAAATGTATATAAACTAACTCGAATACTCAAGTTAAATATAAAAAAATAGCATGTATAATATATATATATATATATATATATATAAGATTCTGAGTTTATTCTTTGAACATCATCGGTTCAAGTTTTATATTAATCAGAATCATTTAAGATTTTAATTAATCATTAACATATAATTAAATGAAATGTATATAAACTAGCTCGAATACTCAAATTAAATATAAAAAAATAGCATGTATAATATATATATATATATATATATATATATATATATATATATATATACACGTTTCCCTTTTTTTTAGCTTTCTGGAGTAGGATTTAGCGTATTGGGCCACGGTAATTCCAAGCACAAAAATACATATGTTATAGCCTTGTCTCTCGCTCTCTCATTATTTCACCAAATGAAATAATTCATTCTCTCAAAAAGTGGATGATGGTATTATTTCAACAAAGAAATATAGAGAGCAAAACATATAATAATAACTCTTTTGTTTAATCTTTGAAAGTTTACTGGACTGTGGCTTCAACAATCAATGTAACACTTTCCATCCCCTGTTTACAAATTATGTTGAGCAAATACTCAAATTACAATTATTTTCAGAAAAGAAAAGGGCTAAAAATAAAGGGTTACTTGAGAATTGAGACACCGGTTTCATTCTTTACTTAAACAAAGAATCATGGTCAATTCCCATATAACCGCTGTCAAATGGCATCTGTGTTTCCGTCTCTCTTATAACGGAGGACTCCAACATTTTTGTTTGTGATTTAACTTGGATAGAACATGCAAGGAGTGAGATTCGTCTGACTTGCACTATTTTCCCTGCATTAACAAGATGCTGGAACAAGAATAATGTTAGAACCAGAGTGCTAGAAAGAAAGGGGAGAAAATATGAAGCCGATCCAATAGAATCCTTCAATTTTCTTAATGACCTATTTACATCTACAAAAGGTTTTTTCGTGCCCCTAATTCTTTCTATTCTATCCAGCAAGTACAAGACTGGGACCTTAACTAATATATTGCAGCTAATATATATCTTGAAAAATGAATCAAGAAGCGAGTTTTTCTGTGGCGTGAATCCTGAAGAGGTCAAGACGCGTGTCTCTCAGACGTAAAGAATAGGCAGCTTTCTTGAATTCACCCCAAGTGAAGGGCTTGTAAAGGCTTGGATTTTGCTGTGAAACCATCTGTGAGAGAGGAGAGATCCATGCGTCAAGGGGTGGTGCCCCGAAATACATCATTGACATTCTTGGCTGACTCGAGTTTGCCAATACCCTGTGCCTCACGCTTTCAAACCTCCCATTCGTTAAAACCTAATAATTGACACCGTGAAAAAACATTATTGTTCTTGTTAAGAAACCTGGTGGTATTTTTGTTCTTTAATAATGGGGAAAATGATAACCTACAAGAGGGATCATTACAAACCTGAAAGGTATCGCCCACAATCACATAGAATCCTGTAGGGTCAGGAGGGACGGGTACCCACAAACCATCATGCAAACAAATTTGGAGGCCCGCAACATCGTTGGATCGCATGATGGTCAAGATTTGAGGGTCGGAGTGCTCACCAAAACCAATTCTTTTAGGTGATGGGTCCCAATCTGTGATCTCTTCGACTGCAGGATAGTGATTAAGTCTAAGAACTGAATCGCTATGGACGTCTTGGATGAGCCTGCTGAATGCATGTTTATCCTGGACCCACAAGCCCTCAGCCGCAAGATCAAGAATACCACATGCTAGTTGCCTGACTGCTCGTATGTAATCACTCACCACACAACTGCAGAAATGGCACCCTTTGGGCATTATTAGAGGGTTGGGGGGAGAAAGGAAAGTAGCAAGAACCCACATGAGTAATCTAATATCTCCATTTACGATATTCTTTGCTATGTGTGGCAAAGAACGTAAATCTCACTTATTGCCCGATTTAGTATATACTAATCTGATCACGAAATCTTTGTTTTCTTGATTTGATAGTGAGGTTTCTAATTTCTTTTTTGATTTCATTATGAAGTTATTGATTGATTTGAAGAAGTGATTGATGCTCAACCTTGAGCACGAGATCCCTGCGACATTTTTATTAAGTATTCCTTATTTCTTAAATAATGACTCCTCCTCTTTTTTTATTTCTACTCACGGGTGCATGAAATGGTGAAAGTTTGAGTTTTGTTGGACAACTACCTGCTTTCTACAATAGGCATTTCGTAATAAATAAATAAAACATAAGTGAGCAGGTTTTGAAGCAATTATCCCTGAAAATGTTCCCTTTTATTTTTCTGAATAATGAAAATGGCAACATGATTGATTTACGTGATGAATGTGTGCCCGTGATTTATATGTTTAAGATATGATGAAAGAGATACTTTATTTAATACACACACACACATACATTAAAAAAAAATTAATGATACTTTTAACATTAAAGATTAAAAAAAAGGTGGTGAACATTTTAATCTTTTGGGTAGGTTAAGCTGATCCCTCTTCGTAATTCCTAAAATTGTGTAATGGAGTCGTCTTGGACCGTTTTTAGGCCCCACATTTATTTATATATATATAAAGAAACATGTCATGTCGCTAATAGTAGTTGACAGTACAAAAAGCAAAGTAAGGCCAGATTTACCTTCAATCACAAGTTGGAACCTTAAACTCGGGAAGACATCAGGTTGTTTTCGTGTGTTTTTTTAATCAAAATGAAAAATATTCATTATTAATCAAAAGCAACTAGAGTGGACAGAGGAGTACGTAAAACTACTAGTGTATTTGTAAAATAAAAAATTAAACGTTTTTTTTGTAAAAAAAATATATTATTTTTTTAATTTTTAAAAACTATTTAAAATATAAAAACAAATAATCTCTAAATAAAAAGTGACAAGACGAGTGTGAGTGATGAATATTTGGAATAGTTATCCAAGGTATTTTTCGAGATACAGAGTTGTCGTGTATTTGTTATTGCAGTGCATTGTGTGCTTTAAAAAAGTATTTTTAAATTGATTATATATTGAAATAATTTTTTTATTTTATATTGACATCAACAAATCAAAATTATATAAAAAAAACTAAAGAAATCAAACATATTTTCTGTTCAAACTTCAAACACAATATCAGACAGCCTCGTCATACTACACTACTAGCTGCGTCTTTCATGTATATATATAGTTGACGAAACTAATTATTACAGATAATGAGAGAATGAATTATAAGTTGCATTTAATTTGCAATTCTGATGAAGGAAAGATGTCCTTTTTCTGACCTTTTCAATTTCATAATTAAACTCCCTTGCCCACCGTCCCAAAGTTCCATTCAAAGGAGAGTTTTTTTTTCTAAAAATGTGCAACCGTTATCATATAATAATATTAAACCATACAATAAAAAAATCGTTGAAAATGAATCGAGAACGCCACAAACTGAGCATAACCCCCGCGAACCAGTATCCCATTGTTCAAACAGAAACATCTTCCTTACCCCCTTTAATCCTTTGTGTATATGATTATTTTTTGTCATTATGTTTGTCTATATTCTTGTCATCAATGAATGTATATGGCTTGCATTTTCATGACGATCATTATTTCCGACCCACACAAAAACAGCATACTTGTGCAGAAGATACCAAAAACTGCATGATCAATCAATCACTTGAATAGACAGAAGGACACACAGAGCATGCTTGATTACCTGAATTTTGAAGGGTCGTTCGAGATGGATTTGGAACTTTCGAAGACGGAGAGAGGATTGGTGTGGAGGAGAAGATATTCGAGCTCGCCCGTGTCACCATGGCTGCCAATGTTTCTGCAACCATAACCAAAAGGAGTAGCAGGTCCGGCTTGTTGCTTTTCTGTGGCTGGTTTTCCGAAAAAATGAACAGCTTCCTCCTCCAGTCTTGTTACGACCTCCTTATTGACCCCATGATTTATAACTTTGAAGAATCCGTATTCTTCACACGCCCTCACGATCAATTGCGATGCGTTTGAGCTGTGAAGAGAAAGATCAACAGTAGGAATTCCCAGGGCCTTCGTTTTCTTGGTTCGTCTTGGTGTTGCAGAAGGAACCACCATTCTTGGCTAACAGGGAAAGGAAGAAAGAATATTATCGAAGGTGAAAATCAATAATCTGAGTATGAACTTTGAAGGTATGATCCATAAGGTTCGAGGTGCTACCTTTTATATACTGCATACATAGAGAGGGTGAGGAGAGGGAGAGGGAGAGGGGTATAAATATTATAATGCAAGGTTGGCACTTTTTTCTAATTCATTAGATTTGAATAGGGATCGTCAACATGGGAGCATCGACTTTAATATGGGTGACAGTCCAAACCTTTTTTTATTTTTTTATAGTAAAATTATATATATTTTAAAACCAACCTTCTAACATATAATTAGAAAACCTCGAAAAAAATTAATTAATAAATTGATGAAAAATAAAACCTTACGGCTTTGATTGATTCAAGGTTTGAATCTTTGAAGGAGAAAAAAAAAAGTAAGCGCACCCCCTTCCCGGCTTTTGTTTCACCTTGATCGCTCCTGCCATGGCCGGAAAGCAAACACAAGCGCAGCAAGAAAACGAGTGGATAAATCCACAGCACCAAATGAAAGGGGGTGCGCGTGGTGGAGTCAGGGGAATAAAAAGGTGAGAAGTGGCTTACATTAGGTGGGGAGGAGGTTGGGGCCAACCTGGGTAGCGGCTGTTTGCCTCCCTCTAATTGGATTTTGTTACCGACGCTTTGCAAAAGCGTGTGGGCGTCAAGCTCCGAGGGGCAGATTTTGACCCTTTCAATTTATTTATTTTTCCAGACTTACCATAATTCCACTCTTTCTAGACACCTATCCCACCTTTGATTTTAATTAATTAATTAATTAATTACCCTCATTGTCGTTGAATTTGACCACTCTATTAAATTATAAACCCTTCCCTTCCAATCCTTATCCATTAACATTCAAACATGGAAAGTTGTTAATTTATGAATCGTTCGTCTTCGTAAATTAATACATCTATTATTTTTTAAATAAATTTTGTGTAGAGTTATATTAAAATAATATATTTTTTTAACCTATTAACACATCAAAATAATTTAAAAATATAAAAAAATAATTTAAAAAAAAACCAAAAAATACTACATATCCACGTCGCGAGTATTGAGATTCTGTTTACAATTATATATTTAATCATATGTTTGTTAGTTCTTCTTGCGATATGTTCTATCACATTCTGGTCTCAACAAATGAGAAGCCATTGCCGTCCAAAAAGATCATCCTGCCCAACTGCAGGTGTGGTGAGCAAAAATAAAATTATGCCTTATAAAGTGATTGTATACTTTACTGAAAGCCCGTTTGGGATGGCGGCCAAATTGGCGGTTTGATGTTTTTGCTTTTTTTTATTTTTTTATTTTTAAAAATTGATGGTTTAGTATTTTAAATCTTTTTAATGTGCTGATATTAAAAATAATTTTTAAAAAATATAAAAATACATTTCAGTATAAAAAATACTTTCAAAAACTACCATAACTGTGCTCCCAAATATCATCTGAATATGCCTGACAACTTATTGATACCCCCCTAGGCCCTTCCCGTTCAAAAGTTGACTATTCCCAAGGTTGAGCCAATTATTGGAGTTGAACCTGCTGTGCTACATATGGCAAAATATTGGAAACAAGGAAAGATAGTCCTGGTCGCTCTGGAATACCATGTGTCTTTATTGCTCATTTCACGAATTAGTTTTTTTATATTTAAATAGAGAATACAAATTTTGGGTTGCTTCTATTATTAATATTAATTTGAGAGAAAAGATATTTCCATGTAATTTATCATGTCCCATAAAATTATAGCTCTAAATTGCAAGGAAAAAAACTAGAGTTTTTCAAGATCTAACATTTGATAATATATTTTGAAAATAATATACAAAATTGTTTAAATATGACATAAAATTGACTAGGCTATTAAAACCTAAAACAAATAAAAACATGAAACCTAATAAAAAAAAAAAAAGAACATTAAAAGTTGAAACAACATCTTTTAAGTATGATTTAAACATGTTCTCATCTAGCTAGTAATAGTCAGCTATGCTTATGAGGAAAAGACCTCTAGAATATGCTCATGAAATTTGAATTTGGTCCAACAATTTATTCAAAATTTATGGTTGTTTTTATTAGAATGATTATTTGACATGTTTAGGATTTTTATCAAGGTCAGACTCGCCAACTCCATCTATGACCAGTCCAAGTTAGTTGACACGATGTATGTTAGGCTTCCCTACTTAAGGAAACTCATCCTCAAAGTTCTTAGTTAAAAATTAAACTCTTTCACTTCAAATAACTAAATACTTTGAATATATTATTGTAGTTAGTGTTGTGAACCAACCACAAAAAGGATCCATCATATGTTTCAAATGATCCAATGATTTAGTTTATTATGCCAGTACAATAGTGTAAAAATAAAAAAGAAAATAAAAAAGAAAAGGATATTTGGCCAAGTCGACTAGCATATTATGGCAGTGCTCATAACTTAAGTCATGAATTTGACAATTAACCCATATTAATTAAGATCAATTCAATATATTATTAATTTAATATCGCACAGAAATTTTTACCCTTAAATTAAATCAGCTCCAATCTTAATTAGATAAACAACACCAATTTAAAAAAACTATATATTTTAACGCATGTGATTCTAGGTTTATTTTAGTAAGCTCACACGTTTGTTTTTTTGTTACACATTCTCAATACACACACTACATTAATAAGATGATTCAACCCTTAGTAAAAAGTAAGCGACACTTACTAGCTGTTTCTATGAACACTATTATCATCACTTTGTAACTATTAATTGGAACTAATTATTATTTATAAAAATGACTTTAACATGATCCGATAATAAAAAATAATTTATTGTTCAATAATATATTTTTCAGAAAATAATCATTTTATTATATACAAAAAAAAGGAGCGCCTTTGGATTATACCACCTGCCTTTTTTTATTTTTAATGAAGATAAATACCTGCATTAACAAATGTTTTTATTGTTAATTAACATCATCTGATTGGAGTGAAGATCCTGCTTCCAATATTAAAAGAGACGCCTTCTCTATTCCTAGCCAGTCTACAATCCTAGAATGGGCGTGTTCCTAATCCTACGCATGCACAGGAAAACGAACCGTTTTGGACGACAGTGCGGTATACAATTGAGAGCAGCTTTAAATTACAAAACTATTATCTCGGTAAGCCAATCCAGTTCTAAGCGATTACCTGATATTTAAAATTTATTTTTGAAATTAGCGTATTAAAACCATTTAAAAATATATATAAAAATATTTTCTTACAAATCACCTTTTAAAACACACTGCTTTGACGAAGGATTTGATTATAAAGTACAGTTGGTCACCCACTTTCAGGACAACATGTTGTGTGGAAGTTGGATGCTATTTAGGTTGGACCGTCTGTATAGGGATACTGCCCAAAAAGTGTGCACGCGTGCATGCCCATTAGTGAAGATTACAATAAAAAATAAAAATCTCTATTGTTTTTACAAGTAAAGTATTAAAAAACCAGGTAGATATATTTATATGCCAAAGACTTTTAGTTACTTGAACGACTCTCTGATGCTGATGTTTGAATAAGAAAACAAAAGAAATTTAAACGGCGCTGTAGACAAACCGTTATCTCAGTCTTCAAATAATTGATGTTATTTTTGGTTTATAGTTTTTATTCTTGAATTAAAATTCAAAAGTTATTTTTATATACAATCCATGACAAAAATTAAAATTAAAAATGTGTTTGAAGTCTTTTTTAGAACAAATACGGTATAATATTGTAATCGATAAATTAAAGATTAATAGGTGTGCAATTCTTATAATAAACAACAACTAAAGATTAGGATTTTAGAACTCAAATTCAATAATAAAGCCATCCTATATAATAATAATATTCTTAAAGCAGCGGCGTCGTAGCAACTTTTAACAACTCCATTGTCGCGGATTCCTGGTGCCATTACCTGCACCGTGAACCAATAATACGAAAAGGAGCCTGCCGGTGCCTGCCCTCCAATATAATAAAGCCTGATAAGTGTAGAATTGTTGGGTGGCTACCCGGAGAATTTGAGAGATTCCACGTTACCGGCACATTAATTCCTTCATTTCAGGGCCTGCTATCCCTTAATTTCATGCTGCCGGCCGGCTCCTGAGAAACATGTAGACCAGACAAAAACAGTAAATTGACAAGTCTCACAAGAGTCTAGTATCTGCCCGGTGCCTACCGTCAAATTATTTGTGGGCTCTTGGATCGTCCTGGAACGCCAAGTGGCAGCTTCTCACAGCGGAAAAGTCCATTTGGAGGCATCTTTTGTCCCGGAGATTAATTAATACACACACACCCAGAGGTACTAGCATGATAGCTCGATACACTATCCACGTAGTTGTTTATAGCCCCTCCCTTCTTTCTTTTTCCCACGTCTCTGATTTTTATTTTGCACTCCAATCAATTAACTTTATTTCTTTTCGACGACAGTTGGAAGCTATGCTCTCATCATTTTATATTTCGGAATTTGTTTGCACTTCCTCCCTCTATAATATTCGATGTGTCATTAAGGGAATCATTTAGGTTTAATCACCTGCCCTAAAAAAAGATATGAGCATGCATGGACCTCAAAAAAAAAGAAGATAATGTGTCTTCTTCTTAAGCTTAAAATGCATTGTATTATGGCTCAAATCTCGGCCAGCTCTGGTGCTTGAAAAATTAGACTTCAAGTTTTAAATTATAAAAATCTAAATCTTAATTTAATTTAATTTAAAAACACCTGAGAAACCTCTATGAAGTCATTCACAAGATTAAAACATCATTTAATTAGTTTTAAAACCATAAATCAAACAAAACTAATTGGTTTAGATATGTTTTTTTTTTTTGACATATTTGAAGGGCAAAATTACCTCAATAAAAACATGTTATAATGGGTTAAGATAATAAAATTGAAAATAATTAAATTTTAATAGATGAAATGAAATGAAAAAATTGAAGGGCAAGGAAAAGGTTTCTTGATTAAAAAAAAAATGATATTCAAGTGACAGTGCATATAGAACATTTACTAAAAGCCACGTACATAACTCTCCCGACAAAGAAACAAAAAACAAGCATCATTGATCATAGTGAATTATTCGAGACATGTTTTGTTACGAAACAAACATGCCATGAATTAAAAAGAAGAAAAAAAGAAGGTATAACTTTATTCTGAAAGGAAAAATAAATTATTTTATAAGAAGGGAGCATAAGCTACTAACTGTGAAAATTTATGTGTAGACATTATGATGGAGCCAACAGAGAAGCAGTCAAGGTAGAACAAATATCGAAAGCATAAAGGTACGTAGACATTAGTTACCAGACACGAGCAAGATCAACAACAAAAGATATTTGCTTTCGATTTATCTTGGAAGGTAGTAAACCTTGATTTTATTTCTATGGATTTATTATTGTTCCACTTGTATCCTTGTAGTTTAAAATTTTCCAATATCACTCCTTTAGTTTTCAAAAAGTCTCTTTGCTGTCCCTCACTATTAAATCACCCACCTTTTGAGTTTGTTTATGGAGTTTTGTGACATATTAAACGTATATCTGGACATGAGAGAGGGAGAAAATGAGAGGAAAGCAGGAAAAAATAATTGTTTGTTAGTTATTTAGTGGTGAAATTGAAATGTTTTTAAAAGTTATGTGAGTGATATTTGTAAGCTTTAGACCATAGAAATAGAAGTAGGACGTTAACATGTCTATAAAGATAAAATGTAGTTTAATGACACAAATTTCTCTGACAAAAGCCTAATTATGCGTGCAAAGTTATAGTAAACTCTCTCTATGGATGACAATAATCTTGTGAATCTTCTTTGCTTTTTTTTTTTATATAAGAAATTATCATAGTCTCATTATTTGAATTATAAAATTAACAAGTTAACTCATGTTGAATCAAGTTTTTTTACTATTATCTTCTTTTTTTTTTTTTTCAATTTCATCCTCGAACATTAGGTTATCTTGTTTGTATAATTTGGGTGTAGAGGTTTGGTGGGCATACATGAGTTTACTTGGTATTTCTTGTTTCCTTTATTAATTGATTTTTTTTCAATTTTATCATTATATATAAAGTTTTTTTTTTTATGAATTAGACTTTATTATTATTATTATTATTATTATTATTATCAAGAATTGAGTTATTTTTTATTTTATCTTTTAATATATGGGTGATTGAGAGTTGAAAATTTTATTTTCTTTTGTTTTTAATTTATATGGTTTTATCTTGCTCTCATGACTCCTGTCATGTGTTTAGTGTTTAAATCAATATTGATTAAGGTTGTTTTTTTATATATATATATTTTTAATTTTATTCTTAAATATTTTATCATTTTGACTCCTTTTTTATTCTAAGATTAATTATAAATATTTTTGGATTTTTTTTTATCAAATCCCATTTAATTTTAATTTGTTATCAAGTTAGTTACATAAATCTTTTTAGAATCTTAGCAACATATCTTCTTACAATATTCAAAAACTTTTTTTTTCATGTCATCATGATTGTATGTTTTGTTTCATTTAGACATGGGTAAGAATGCTATGCAAGATATTAAAGTGAAACGGTACCTGAAACAAAAAACTGACGAAGAAGGTTTGGGCTCGCTCGCTGCCTCGCATGATTCTAAAAACAGTAAAATTTGTCGTAATAATGGTAATGTGAATGGTAGCAGTAGTAGCAGTATTAAAAGAGAAATAAAGAACAATAATAAAGATGGTTTTTTTCTTGGTAGAGAAGGCAGAGTGATTGGTGGTGAAATGGAAATTTTAGGGTTAAAAGGCACGAGTATGGAGAAATTGGGCTCGGATTCAATCACTTCGAGCGAGGAAAGAGGGAAAGTTTGTGTTTTTGATGCTGCAGAATTGGGGTCGGTCGAGAGAAGTGTTCGAAGATCGAACAAGATTTTCCTTGAAAAGTAGATACAGAAAAATTGATTACACCACTTGTCAGTAACATTTTTATGAGATCACCTGTTGATATAAAATTTTGGCGCTTGCAATTTGATTTACTCGCACCTTAGCTGCGAACATGATCTTGATCTCAGTGTTTCCGTCCTGCATGCATTTGGCAGGGAAAAGGCGAGCAATGACGAGGATTGCTGGCATGGCCTTAATTTTACTCCCGAGCGATGAGGACTTGTACAACTAGAGAAGCAATAGCTGTAAACAAATTACAATGAAATTGTCGAAATCGAGAGCAAACCTTCGACTGGTGGTGGTATGTAAATTGTGAAATTAACATAAAATAATGAGCAAAAATAAAATGCATAAATTTCTTACCTTCTTTCTCTACCAGCAGTCCCTCCTTGTACTGTAGCTGTTGCGTGCATTTATATTCGGCAATGATTAGGAAAGGGTTCTAGCTGATGCAAAAAAGTACAGTCGGTAGTCGAATGTGTCCTTCGATATGGCATCATTGCAGGTTACTGCAGGAAAGGCCAAGATTATTCTAGCTAGCTAGCTTGTACATCGAATAAGATTCTTTCTGGGAAATTTTTAATCTTTTTCTTTTTTTTTAGAAAAACAGCGGTACCTTCAGAAAAAGAAAATTAGCAAATCACCATGGTAGGTGAATTTTTTTCATAAATATTATACTTTTTGTTGGTTGCACTATTAAAAATAGCGTGGCATGTTAAAATAATATGTTTTTTTCTTAAATAATATCATCTCATTAAAATCATTAAAAATATCAATTTACTATATTTTAAAAAAACCCTCATAAAACTTGTGTAAATTACTTTTTCAGTGTTGTTTAGGAAAATAACTATCACTTTTAAACTCAGCTCATCCAATGTGATCTTGTTAACACTAAAAACGACTAGTTTTATTACTTAAAAGTAGTCAAACAATGATTTTTTTCACTTTTTTTTTATTTTTTATAGTAGAGCTAATTCATTTGTACAGTAGCTCCAGGCCCAGTTTTATTTCTTTTACTAATGGAAAAAGAAAAGCCCTCAATTCAACTAATCCTTTTTTTATTTTTTGTTCGATAAATATGCGAGCTTCATTGAAATGGGGCTGAGCTGATGCCTACATAATAATAAATGGCTAAACAAGGGAGCTGCTATTACTAATCAGACACCCCAAGGAAAACTGAGAAGAAGAGGGCGGAATTTGAGAGCAGAGGCCTTGGAACACTAACAAGACCACCGCATATTAGCCTAGCAGTAAGTTCGATGCAGTACTAGCTCATGCAATTAACCCTATCTTCGTTTGTTAGGTTTAATTCGCGCCTACAGGGTTGTTCGCCTCTAAATGGAAAATTGGCAACTATGCTCCAAAACCATGTGAATGATGAATGCAGCTTATTCAAGTCATTTGTGGCAGGTGGAACTTGGAGTTGTGAGATGAAGTTCTTTTGGTTTTGGATTCTTAGTATAGACAGGACTTCCTCTTCTTGCTGCTAGATTCTGTGTGTAGGTATAGAAACGGTTCTTTTTCCTGAAGAAATGACTGCACCTTATGCCGCATTTATATCTGCTAAATCCATTCCGCAGCTATTAAGAAATCGATAAGAAATGACTGCAACTTGGAGTTGTTAAATTTTTATTCCGAGTTTTGGGTGCAGTCAAACCAGATAAGAAATTGATGGACTGCCTGCAGCAACGTAATTTACAGATGAAGAACATTTAGAGTTAATTTCCAGGAGAGGAGCCTCAATATAACTTTATGGCAAGATTATTAACGTTCGATATTAAGAAGAAACAAATGGAGTTTAAGTCCTCCATATAGCGTGAGATGGTGATAAAAAACTTGAAATTTGTATTATTAGACAATTAAGATTTTATTTATTTAACTTGAATTAATAAAAAATGACTAAAAAAAATAGAGAGTTGAATTGAATCTAAAAAACAAACAAACAAAAAAGAGTTTAAACTTACAAGAGGCCAAGATCGCCCAAACTTAAGTGCTTGATTGCAATAACGTAGTTAGAGAAATATATGTGAATCAACCCTTCTACCACACAACTGTTTCCTTGGATCAATTATACATGAAATCAATCATGTTTACAATGACTATTTTGTGATTGTTTCAAATCAACGATGGACATAGAAAGAAATGAACACGCTCAGGAGTTGACCAATCAAATAGCTTCTCGTTCTGTTACCATAAGGATTGTCAACGCAGACGACGTGGACGTTGTGGATTGCAAAGTGCTCCTCGTTATTCGGGCTTTATGCAAGGAGGTTTGGGCCCGATTATGGGCAGCTAGTTGGGTTCAACTGTAACGAATCTAGGCCCCATAACCTTTATCCGTATCAGATGTTTGGTACAAAGAGGCAATGAGGTTTGATTATTTAGATTTTGGTACCAAGAGCTGATGATTAAGGTTGTTTGATGCCAAAAAGAGGGGAGGAGGGTTATTAAGGTTGGTTGAAATTAATTGGAGTGTTTAAATATTTTTAAGAAATGAAAAAAATTAGTGTAACCTTAATCACCAATAAAAAAATTAATATTTGTTGACGCATGGATTAATTTTATAAAATTTCATATATACTATTTGTTTTTTAAAGTATTTTTATTTTAAAAATATTTTTAATATTTTTTAATTTGAGCATAAAAACAGTTTTAAAAAAAAATAATTTAAAAAATAAAATCCAAAATTACTGTTTTCAATAGAAAAAAAGGAACAAATTTTAAATAATTATCGAGAAATATAAAATATTAGATGATTTTTGTCATTTTACTCTCCTAATTACATAAAAATGGAATGCTTCTTTCTAATAAACTAAAAAAAATAGCAATGCCTTGTTAATTTCAGTGTCTCCTTCTCTCTGAATTCTTTCGCGCTCGAAAAGTAGCCCTAATTTTAATTCCACGCTAAAAACCCCTTTCGATCAAACGAAACCCGAAATATCCAATCCAAACCCTTCGAAATCGAGGGAGAGCTCAACTGAGGTCTTCAATGTAACTTGACTTGAAATTATTGAAGATTCTGAACGGAACCCTAAAAAAAGAAAAATGGACGCCAAGGACATCTTGGGACTGCCAAAAACTCCCTTGCCACTAGCACAAGAGAAGAAATCTCAACCTAAAAAAGACTCGCAGAGAAAACCTGATGGCATTTCGCGTGAGGTATGTATATTCCTCTTTTGACATGAATTGATTTTGCTTTCTCCTTTTAATCTAAAATTGTGGAATTATCTATAGGTTTATGCACTCACAGGTGGATTGGCTCCTCTTATGCCATCGATTGACGTGTCGCAACTGAAACGACGTCCTCCATCCGACGAGAAGGTCTTCTCTTTACTCCCAAAATAAAATAAAAAATGTATATAATGTTTGTTTTTTTTTCAAAAAAAAATAAAAGATGGATTGCGAGAATTCGTCTTCTTACGAATTCGTAATTATGGACTTCAGATCACTTGGGAGTGGCTTCCTTTTACAAGTTCTGCTCGAAAGGATAATCTACAGCTTTACCATTGGGTAAGTTTCGATATATATATATATATATATATATATATATATATATATATATATATATATATATATATATATATATAGTCGCAGTTTATTAGTCAAAAAGTGTCTGTGACTGACTTGCATGGATTATTGATTTATCATTGCAGGTTAGAGTTGTGAATGGTGTTCCACCAACAGGTGATTATTCCTTTGCCAAGTACAACAAGGTATGCACAAGCTATGTTTTTTTTAATTATTATTGTTTTTGTTTTCGTCGTTTCATATTTTTTTTGAAATTGAATGTTCTAGTTTGTTCTGTACGTTGCAGTCTGTTGATGTTGTGAAATATACAGAGGAGGAATATGAAAAGTATTTGACTGATCCTGTAGGTATCTACACGTGGTTGTATCTTTTTTTTTTTTTTTGAAATTCAATGCATGAATTCTTTTTCATACACGCTGTCTTCATTAGATGTGGACCAAGGAAGAGACAGATCAGTTGTTTGACTTGTGTGAACGATTTGATCTCCGCTTTGTTGTGATAGCAGATCGATTCACGTCATCTCGTAGTGTTGAGGAATTGAAAGATCGTTATTACAATGGTATTTCTACACTAATTTGATCAAGTATTTTCTGTTAAATTTCTGTTCAAATTTGTTCCGTGCTACCCTTTTCCTAACTTGAAAATGGATCTATTTTTTAATCAACATCTAAAGGACATGATTGAAATTGATCCTACAATATTTTCCTTTTATGCTTAGTGCCTTCACTTATTTATTTTTCATAGTTTCTCGAGCTATGTTGATTGCCAGAGCTCCATCACCTGGGGATGTTTCAGGGCACCCTCTGATTAAGGTGTGGTAACTTTATTGATGCCATGATGCTATTTTTTCAATATTTAGCCATTGGAAAAAAGTTTCAGTTTCAAGATGTTTGAATTCTCCATGCAGGAACCTTACAACAGTTCACAAGAGACAGAGCGCAAGCGTGCATTATCGATGGTCCTCTCGCAAACAAAGCATCAAGAGCGAAAAGACACTCAGGTAATTTTTTTACGCTGGCACTCATCATTAACAATTGGGTGATAAGTTCACTCATAATATGCCATTTACATTTATTAGCTGCACATATGCTGCTTCTGTATGTGTTCTACTTATTTTCTCAGGTCCTGGCTGAAGCGAAGAGAATAGCTGAGTCTCGCATGACTGCTCTGGTAAGGTTTGAATTAGACATACTGACATATTTCCTTTTGATCAATTGTTGATGTGCATTGAATTTGAAAATTCAAATCCCATCCTGAATGCAAGACAATTGTGTTACTGAAATTCTTAGAATCACCTATTGTGGACTGGAATTTTTGATGATACTTGTAACCTGGAAACAATAGTGGGCTTTGGGATTTCATTGGATTTTTTTTTATTATCAGAATTTGTGAAAGAGCCTTAGAACAGTCTTTTCTGCTTGTATTTTCTTCCGAGAGTTATTATTGTAATTTTATTTACAAGGTTTCTGCTTTTTTAGGGTACTGAAGAACCTGCATTGCCTGTTGCATCAAATGTCGATCCCGATATCGCTGAGGTAGCTGTTAATCTTGATGATACTGCATCACCTTCATCCAATGCTCAGCTTGCCTCTGCATCAGTTGCACCTTCAACTTCAGCAATGGCAGATAATGCTTCTACTCTAGCTTCCCTACGAATGGTATGTTGAATATGTGGTTTCCACCTCTTGCCTTGCCTCTCTTCCATGAATCCTAGCTGGAAATATGTTAAAAGGTTTTTATGTACCAGTTTTGTTGTTTGCTGCTGAATTTTGATAAAAAAAAGAAGGAAAATTTGAGCTAGATATTGCCTACTGTTCAGAGGAAATTATATGATTTATACAATTTTTTTTAAATATCCTAGCATGGACAAGTTCAGTGATTTTCTGAAAAATTTCAGCTTCGTGTTTACATGAGAACATATGGGCTCGAGCAAATGGTGCAAGCTGCAAGTTCATCTGCAGGACTTCGGACAATCAAGCGGGTTGAACAAACATTACAAGATCTTGGGGTTTGTCTATACATTCTTCACTTATGATGTCATTTACTAACTTATATCATATATGCTGGATGATTTATGTCTTGCAGTCAGACAGAAAATGAATAAGTACCTTGGACATGATTCTTTGATGTCTATTTCTCTCATTGGAGGATGTTTTGCACAAAATTGCATAGGACTTTTTAGCGCCATTTTGTTAGTCTCGTATCATTTATAGGGTATTTTTTACCCCTTAGAAGGGGTGTGGTTGTGGGGACTGCTCAGGTGGGACTGATTGTGATTTTGCTTTCTGCATAAAGATCTCTGTTTTATATTAGCATATCCAAACTATCTTGTACCATATTAGTTGGCATTTTGGTTTGGGCAAAGCATTGCACTAATATTATTGATGTTTTCTTGTTATGAATTTGTTGCAAGAAACAGTTTAGAGGTTTTCTTGAATGTAGATGTTCCACTTGTATTTTAATGAACACTCATCATAGGTACCATCTCTTCAATTGCTTGTGCGAATTTCTAGTATAAGCTTAAGAGAAGATCGGAAGTTTCAAGTTCACACTCTTGACATGATATACAAATGAGGGAAACATTCTCATTTATTTCATTTAAATTTGCTTTGAAATGTCAGGTATTAACATTTTGACTTTTTTTTTATTACAGGTTAGTTTAAAACCAAAGGTGCCAACCAAAGCTGTTTGTTCTGAGCACCTTGAATTAAGAAAGGAAATATTGACATTGCTGAATCTTCAAAAACAGGTGCTACTCATCAAAATCTTAGTACAGGCATTTTGTTAACTTACAATCTTTACAACAAATGTGCATTCATGGATGATGCATGCATTATCCATTTTTTCTGTATTTTCCTCTTCTTTACTTTTGTCAATTTTCTGCTCTTCTGAACAGAACTGCCATTTTGTATCTCTTTGCTCTCCAAGTTGTCATCTCATTTAACTCCCATCTTGTTATTAGATGCACTTGTTAGATTGCAAGGTTCCTACCAATTTTACAACTGATGTTTAATATAGCATTTTCTTAGTAAAGAGGTTGGGAATTAAGTTGATATAGATGTCATTTCCAGATATGGTTTCACTTCTTTGCAGTAGCAGACGTACTGAGCATCCTCTTAGAAAATAATTTGTCTTTGCTTGCTTAACTCCATCCCAATGGCTCATTCCGACTCTGTTGGCATGTTTGATGTGGTTTCTGTTTTCTAACGAACAAGTTTGATGTGGTTTCTGTTTTCTAACGAACAAATAGATTTCTTGCTAGATTGATGGTTGCACCCACCTCAAGTTCTGAATTAAAAGGACTGATCTGTTTCTCCATCTCCTTTTCTATTGAAGTTACAAACTACTTGTTGACTTTACGTGCTTGCAAATGTTAAATCATTAAGCCATCAGGACCATGTTACTGCTCAGGAAAGTTAAGATTCAGGTCTATCATTTGTTTCTAACAAAATGGATCAATGGTTGTGTTAACTGCAATCTAGGCCCTAGATAAAGATAGGACAGAAAAGGACATCAAAATAATGATTTTTATTTGGTATTGAACATCTTTTCATATCAATGCCATAATAATTGGAGTTTCTTTTGCTTTCTTCTCTGACATGTTAAATTTTGATTGATTATCAGTTACAATACAAGGAGGCAGAAGGTTCATCTTTTCGAGATGGTTCATACACTGATATGCCAGGATCACCTAAGGTTTGTAAAATCTTGTTCTCATCATATATATATATATAGATAGATAGATAGGCCTGCAATTATGAAAAGCATGCTTCCTGTATATACCGTTTGTTAATTTGCTGTTTTCAAAACTGTTAACAGTGGTCACAGCGTGATCAGGATAGAACATTTATTCCGGACTCAATGAGTTTTGGAGGTAATGTACTTGCTTGATGCAAGTGCTTGCTCTTGCCTTGTACTTTTTTTTTCTGTTCGAAAGGTTTCAGCTTTATTTCTTATCCTCCTGCTGAATCCATATATTTGATTGGAATACCAGGAGAAAGAGTTGGCAGAAGGGACCAGAAACGAAAGGTATGTACCGACTTCATCGATTTTGCCAATCTTGCTCTATTTTACACACCAATTTTTTGTGGCATCTGATATAATTGGACTCGAAAGGGACCTGGAAGGGTATCTGAGAATCCATCTTCACCCGCCCATAAGAGGCCCAGAAAATTGAAGGCATCTGATCTATGATTTTCAGAGGTGAGGAAACAAATTAATTTTGAATGAATCATCATTGCTGGTTTTTTCCATGAATCATCACCTCCTGTTTATTGTTATTGTGAATTATTTATCCGACAAATTTTCATTTAATGCTTGTCAGGTTCACCAAACCCACTGTCCTTGCCTGACAAAAAGCTCTCAAGCCCAGAATCCAATTAAAGAGCGACTCCAAAAGGATGTGGTAATCATGAGTTGTGAACCTCCATTTCAGTAATTTAACTGTCCAAGCTGGAATGTAGCTAGTCATATTCAGAAAGCCAATCTGCAAGCCTCCCGTTTTAGGAATTTTAAGTTATGTATAATGTATCAGATTCCCAGATTTAATTGCAGGTCGGGAAAGTCTTTGCCTTCCTACCCTTTTCTCTCACCAACTAGACCTCTAAATAGCTTTGGTTCAGAGGCCATTGCCATCAACCTTAAAGCATCAAGCAAGGCAACTCTTTTCAGCAAAGTCTGACCCTTTTGAATGATGATAGCAGTTCTTCATGACCTGAATAGTTTATTTTGCTCGTGACTAGAGAGGAATTCCAGGCTGGTTTTGTACAAATGGTGTTTGTTTGGAGGATTATGGTCTTTCTTACTTGCATGAACGAAAAATCTGATGCGACATTTTATGTAAATGCCATCCTGTCTAGGAATATGAATCATGTTTTTTTTCCCCGAAAAATGTAGCAGTTGAAACAATTATGTCTCTGAAACAAAATCCAGCGTATCGAATTCACAACATTCGCAGGTTCAAAGTCCTGGTAGCCTAAGTTCATTTAGCACCTTGCTGCTAAATATAAACGTGCTCGAACTGGTCACTGATTGCTATCTGAACGCGGAGATGATTGTCACCAGCATCCTCGTGGCATTGGGATTCATGATGTCGGTGCAGAAATTGTTCACGGCATTGCAATAAATGTGCCTTCAGGTCTCGCTATCTTTGGTCTCGATGGTTAGATAGCCAGTCATGCAGGTCCCGTTTGTCTGAAGATGCGGACCTATAACGAGAGATTTTACGCTCTGTTAGATGGACAGTGGTGTTACCAGAGAAGCCGGCCTAGCTCATCTCTTGAAGCACCCACGATTTCAGACTCTCAAAGGCAGGACGAGTAGATTAATTCTTAGTAGGGACATTTAACATAGCTGCAGGCTGCTACAAAAGGACCTTTTACTGGAGGGGTCATTGATGCTGACATATTCAACAAAAGTAAGTGCCTGCTGGTTCGGGGATACAACAGCTGTTTTGTATAAATTTTTTTATTATTATTTTAAATTAATATATTTTGGTGTTTCGAGATCATTTTGATGTGCTGATTTCAAAAATAATTTTTAAAAAATAAAAAAATATATCATTTCAATATATTTCAACACAAAAAGTACTTTGAAAAACTACCACAACCACACTCCCAAACACCTAAAAACATTACTCTGCAGTCTAAATTGTGAGAGGAGTCGCTACTGATTTATACAATGATTTTTTTATATATATTTTTAAAAAATATTTTTATTTTTTATATTAACTTAAAAAATTTAGTATTTTAGATTATTTTTATTATGTACTAATATTGAAAAAAAAATTTAAAAATAAAAAATATTATTTTAATATATTTATAAATAAAAAATAACCTCGAACATGTTAATATCATCCACACTGGTAAACATGTAAGAATAGGACGAAAATGTTGAAGGTATGGAAGACGCATATCTTGAAAATATAACTAAAATTCTCTTTTGATTATATCAACGTTAATCTATCGTTGTTTTATTTTTATATGAAATTTCATGACTTATATTGCTTGAAAATATAACTAAAGAAAGCATACAATGACTTGACATCAGCATGAAAGAATCACATCCTCTAATTTTCCAAACCATTTCGTGGCTCAGAGTGAATATCATTCGATATTTTTTCTCTGGTGGCAAACGGGAAGGCCCGAGTAAGACATGCAAGGCCTCATTGCTTTGAAGAGCTCTCCATGCTCTCTTCACAGTTGCCCTCGCTATTCCAATACAAGACATCTTGTATCTAAACCTCATTGCAGTATGCGAAAGCGAAGCACAAGTAGTCTGAGAAGCACTTTGCCGTCCATTTCCCTCTCACTTTTCGGTTCAGGGTTCTTCTTAGGTCCCCTCATCGATGGACTTCACTCAAGAGTGGGTCTCGTGGTATACCAAAATGGGTCCATCGACATCGGTCCTCTTCACACAAACATTTGGGTACTGTCTGGTACTTTTGCTGTTTCTTCGTCCATGCATAGTACAGCGCACATTAGTTCAGTTTTACATCTTTCTCCATAATTGATGCTGTAGGTTCCTCCCTTGCTCGGATTGTTTTACTGCTCTGTTGGGTTGCTTCAACTGTTCTTGGATCAAAGGGCACCTTTGAAGGTTCCAGAAGGAAGCCTAGAGAAAACAGTAATTGCGTTAGTGTAAGTACCTACCAGTTAATTTCTTATAATTGTAACAAAAAATAAAATGTATGTATGCATGTACGGATGTATGTATGTATGAAAGAAAGAAAGACATTGTCTTACATCTCCAACCTTGTTGTTTAACACAGAGCACTGTTGCTATTCATCGAATTGAGTGCCGAAATGTACAGAGCTGGAATAGCAGACAACATCGAGGCTTACACATTATTTGCATTAGCAGAATTGATATGGTTTTCCCTAGACAGGACATGGATTGGATTCACCCTGGCTTCCATCATAGGCCTCTGCTGTCCGCTAGCTGAAATTCCCATAATGAAGTAAGGCCACCCTATCTCGCAACAAACATCAACTACAATAATTGAAAGGCATACTAATTAATCTCATTGCCGCCAATTTTCAGATTGTACCACCTTTGGTATTACCCACAAGCAAACATTGAGATCCTTGGTCAGGTAATTCATTATGATACCAATCAGCACAATAAATAGTTAAACCTACGATTGCTCAAGAAAGTAAAATCCATATTCATTTTATGCAGGGTTTGGTCACTTGGACAGTCACTTGCTACTTTGTTTACGCACCATTTCTGTTCAGTTTATCACGCTGGTTGAGATCAATTATAACTCCTCCCAACAAGTCTGCTTAGAGATGGTCGGGATTTCTTCCGCAACAGGAGCTAGAATTGAAACAGCCTGCTCAAGAATAAAGGGAATCCGTTACATACTGAAAGTGATTACGAGATAACAATAGCTAAATGAGGAGCTGTTTCAGAGTAGAATGATTGTTTTTCCTTTCCTCTTTTAAAATGGAAAATGTTGATGTATCCATGAACATTTATGCAGGTGTATCAAAAGAAATAAAAACGTCTGGCATGTGGAAAGTGGATTAGCAAATGGAAATACATAGAATAAAACTAATATTAACAAACCTTGATCAGAAAATTATGCACAAAAAAAGAAAAACAAATTTGAAATTGATAAAGAGTGCATAATGAACTTGTATAGTGAATGTAAGATGAATGGAAGCAGGAAAGCAAGCAGGCAAACCATGCCCAGCAGTTATTTCCGTAGTCTCTACAATTTTTAGCTTTGTTTGAGATTTTGATGATTGCTTTAGTAATTGGTTTTTAAGCCTTTTTCTGTCACGGCACAGAATGTAAGACAGTAGCTCTGGAGTTTCTTTCTTTCATTCATTCAGTTCATTCATTCATTCTTCAAAATAAATAAAAAATACAAATGTATAATTTAGTGCTATATATCTATTAGGCACCATACCATCACTGCTATATTTATACCAGTGCTATAATTCAGCTCATTCATTCTTTTAACAATAATTCAGTGCTATCTTTCTATAGGGGCACCATCCTACCAGTATAATCAGAAGAGTGGTGGAAACATACATTCAGATGGTAACTAGTGCCAGAGGCTATGGCTCCCTCATACAGGCATTAAAATGTGACTTGTTTTGATACTTCAACTGCAACTCCTGAATCAGAAATCGAATAAGGCTAGCAAATTCCTATTAAAGACTTTTTTTCCCCTCCAAATTACCAAATGAATATTTAAATCACTCAACTAGTTGAGAACAAAACCTGCAACCTGTAATTTTGGAATGATGCCGAAATGAGAGAGCAACTGCACCACATGATCAATCCTCAGTAGATGTTTCATACATCATAAGACTAGGAAATTTTATTATTAGAAAAAGGAGGGGGAGATAAAGGTAGAGCAGCATGCACATGCACAACAAACAGTAGATTATGTATGTGCAACTCTATATAGCACAAACGGATGTGCATGTCAACACTGGAATGTCCCCAATGTTAAACCAAATGTATAAAAGTTGCAATGGTAATAGAATCTACTTTTAATTTTCCATGTCAATCAAAGAAGCATGAAATATTGAAAGCTTACTTCAGAGTTAACACCTCATCGATCCTCACAAAACCCTATTAAAGTTTTTAGAGCAGGAATGTCGTTAGTGGGCAAATCATTCAGCAAGGCTCTGGTGGCAGCATCTGCAGAGAATCCCCGATTGACCATTTCTTCTGCAAGATGCCTTGCCATTGATGGATCCTTGTGTTGGAGAAATCCTTGGATAATGACATTATAGGCGCATTTGTCAGGTGTACATCCATCATCTTCCATTTTTCTAAAAAGCTTGTGTGCTTCAATTATTAGTCCTTCTTTGCAGAGTGCACCAACTAATGCTGTGTATGTATAAACATTAGGCTTCAATCCTTCATCAATGAGTCTAGAAAACAATTCCTTGCCATCCTCAAGCTTCCCACACTTGCACAAACTATCAATGAGTATGGTGTAGATTACCAAGTTAGGTTTCACAGTGCCCCTTTGCATCTCTTGAAATAGAGAAAATGCCTCTTTGAGATTCCCGTGTTTGCACAGGCCATCAAGCAACACTCCATAAGTCATTATATTTGGCGTGTGGCCATGATCACAGATGTACCTGAAAAGCTGTTGAGCAGCCAAAGGTCTCCCTGCTCGACACAAGCCACTTATGATAGTAGTAAAAGTAACTATGTCAGGAACTAAACCTTTTCTCAACGTTTCATCAAGAAGTTGCATTGCCTCTTCAATCCTTTCAATCTTACAGTATCCATTCATCAAATTAGTGTAAGTATAAAGATTAGGCGTACAGCCCTTACTCATCATTAAATCAAATACACTTCTAGCTTCATCCATTTGCCCTCGCAAACAATACCCATCAATCAGTGTACTGTAATTAACAACATTCGGCACACAACCTAACTTTTCCATTTGCTTGAGAAACTCAAGCGCTTCATTGGCTTTCCCACTTTTAGAAAGACTGTTGATTATCACATTATACGTGTATACATTGGGATGGTGACCTCTTACCAGCATATCGTCATACAACATCATAACTTGATCCATTTTTCCCTCCCTACAAAGCCCATTCAATAAGGTAGTAAAGGTTACAATACTAGGTTCCAACCCCAGCTTAAGGATTTTGCTCAAAACAGACAACCCAAAATCAACGCGATGTAAATGGCAGAAGCAGTTAATCAATATACTTAAACTATGTATATCCTGTTCGATTCCTAGAAACTCTATTTCTTTGGACAAATAAACCACGGTCTCATAATGTCCCATTCTAACAATTGATGAAAACAATTTACTAAATTCGACTATACAAGGAAGAGGTTTCCTAAGAAGCATGAGCCTGAAGGATGCTAAAGCATCATCCTTGTCTTTAAACCATACCTTGTTATGCTCATTGCCGCTGCTGTAAGAAGAAAAAAAGAAGCCCATGATACCTATTTGCTGTTGAAGACGAAATTTAATAAGAGCCCGAAAAATCACCGTCGCCGCCATTATCGTTTATCTTCACCGCCCCTTTTTTTTCCCTTTCTTTCTTTCCGTTAAAATGAAGAGAGAGAGAAAGGGGTGAGTTTGCAAAAAAGATTTGAACTTTGAAGGGAGACCCGGACGCACGTGAGAAACAGAGAGAGAGAGAGAGAGACAAGTCTCAGGCTCTCAGCTCCAATTGCTGCTCTCCCTTGCTCCTTTAGGGGCCTTAGGGTTTAGCTATAATAATAAAATTTTAATCAATTAAAACGAAGTCCTAAGCAGGTCGAGTATTATTTTCTAAACAATAAATAAGGTGGAAAACCTTGATTTTTTGGAGTAAGGGTTAAGTAAATTTAAAATAAATAAATAAATATAGGGCTATGGAACAAGGAATAATATATACAAGAGAATAAAATTGTGCAGCATGTTTAGACCAAAAAAATAATAACAATTAATATATAATAGGCAATTTACAAAAGATACTAGTGTAGACCACTCCACCAACTACCAACAAAAAAAAAAAAATTCAAAACAGCAATATGTTCCCTATAAAAATATAGAAAAAAACATGAAAAATGATACTTCGAAATCCTATGAACTAAAAAAAACCAAATAAGAACATGATATTAACACAAAAACCAATCACCAAAACCAATTCAGAACATTAAGTTCCTCTTTAAACTAAGAGAATCAAAGCTTGAACTAGAATAGATGACCTGGAACCAATATGAATAGAAGAAAATCATATTAATCAAACACAATAAGCTAAAAGAGAAAGCAAAAATAAAGCAATAAAAAAGACTTCCGAACAAAAGAAAATCAAAGGGAAACAACTCAAATTCCAACCAGACACACTACCAACCAATTGCTCAACACCCAACACGCTAAGATAATAAAACTCAAGTAATTTCAACCCAATTAAACTAATTACCCGACACACAAAAATAACAAAACTCAATTAATCCCAACCCCAATCAAACCAATTACCCAGTAGTTAGCACACGCAGATCACAAAACCAAGAAAGAAGAAGCAAAGCAATAGAAAATAAACAAAACTCATAAACTGGACATAAAACATCTAAACTAGTATGCCCAAACCAATGTATATTACAATACACTCAAATAAATACATAAACCAACCACACGACCAATTAACTCAAACCAAACCACATCAATCAAACCTTGCAACCCACACAGAACAATGGCTAGAACCATATATTCAAAGCACCAACCAAATCAGGCAAGAAAGCCACCACACACCGGCATCATGCTGAACCGACAACAAGCCAAAACCTCTCATCCCATGTCTCACTATCCAAACTGGTCTCAACAAAACATTAAACCTCTTGTCTCTTACTGCCCGAAGAAACTAGAACATATACAGTTTCAAAATAGAATGAAAAAGCAAAAACGCCTGTAGCCAACAACAAATAGCCCCAGGATCATTAAGGGTAAAATTATTTGTGCATTGTTAAAGTCCACAATAAATCACATCTTAAGCTACAATGCACCATATAGTAAACACAATCATAGATTTTATTTTTTAGTTAATTTTAGCTTGGAAGTGTGAAATAAGCTTTTGAAGTGTTTTTTTTTTATTATTATTTTTATAGTTTTGATGTACTAGTATAAAAAAATATTTTAATATATTTTTAACCAAATAATATTTTAAAACATAATCATTATCACAAATTCAGAAAAATACTATCCAACAGAGATGACAATTCACCTCCCGATCCCAACAGAATCAACCTGTAAAAATATAGGATTTTATTTCATGTCTATAGCAAACCATTTCTCTTACATGACTTGTTATTACTTGTCTTTAGATTTTATTGCACGTCTTGCCTGATTACATTTAACTTTTACCTTTAAGGTAAATTCATATTAAGATTATATAAATTTAATTACAGTGTTTAAATAGAATTATAATTAAATTCAATCACAATGTTTAAATCAAATTTAATCGATAAACAAGTTGAATTTGGAAGAGAAAGAATTCAACTCATTGTGTTTTTTACATCAAAAGATGAGTAGATTAATATTTTGGCGAATTTAGAACCCATCCGGCCCTTAATATGCATTAGATTCACTTTATTTTATATTTAATTTCTAAAAAAAACAAATATTTGGAAACGTAGATAATCCCGTAATCCTACCCATAAATTGAGGGCAATGCAGATAAGTGTTGGCTGATCTGGTTGGTACCGATTTTTCTGGTTCTTCTATCTTTGGTATTGCCCGCAAGCAAAAACATGGACAGTAGACATCCCTTTTCAGGGAGTTCTTATGATACTGAACAACACCATTAATAGCTAAAACCTGCTGCTGTCTGAGAAAATAGGTAAATGTTCTTTGTATGCAGGGATTAATCACTTGGACAGCTTCTGCTACTTTGTTTACAGGCCATCCCTGGTCAGGTAATTCTTACAACTTCTCCTGGCAAGTCTGCTCGGGGACCATTTCAACTAGAATTGAGAAAACCAGCTCAAGAAAGAAGGGAAACTGTTATGCAACGCTATATGAGATGGGCAGTTTCGGAGCACAAATATTATCTTATCCTCTTTCAGGGAGAAGACATTGATTTATCAAGAGGACGCTTCTGCAAGTATATCAAATGAAAGAAGAGTCAAGCATGTGGAAATATTTAGCAGAGGGAAATGGAGGGATGAAACAAATACACACATAGCAGAAAACCGCGCATCATTCACACACAGGGAACCACAAATCTGAACTTCATCAATAGTGTATAATGAAATAAAAGATCAGCATATGGCGAATGCTTGATGAGCAGGAGCTGGAATACAAGCAGGCAGGTCGTGTCCCGGAGTTATTTATATCCTCTATCTCCATAGCTTTTTTCATTTTTTAGCTCAGTTTGAAATTTTGATGGTGTTGTTTCTTGAGCTATCCTTACACATCAGAGAAGGTCCAGGAACACTAGCTTTGCAATTTCTTTAATTAATTTAATTCATTGATTCTTCGAAAAAGCATACACTCGTATTCACATCTGAAGGATAATAGAAGACATGGAAAAAGAAGAGAAAAAAATACAAGAGGCAAGGGCTGCATCTAAGCTTAACTATAGATTAAAGTGCAGTAGTCTTCCATGTATTTCTACATGGTTAGTCATTAAGCTGAATTTCTGATAAAGATCCTTGCGGGTCTAGCCAACAAAAACAACATCCACAACGTCTGGAAACTTCTCCTTGATTGCTGCTTTGATTCCTGAACCAATAGACTCAGGTCCCGTGTACTCAACACGGCATTCTCCATTTTCAACAGATAGCACTTCCACGCTTCCTCCAAAGTTTTTAATAGCTGGTCTCAGTATATCCAAGTGATCATTTACTGCCTACATTTCCACAACAGCCAGAATTAAATTACTATTACAATAATCAAACAAATTCAACAAAAACTAAATAAAGAAAGAAACGGCATTGCTAGATGGGACTAACCTCAACGGTTGTCTCCTTTGGTTCTTCGAAAGATAATTGGCGAATATCTTGAATAGCATCTCCAAATTTTTCTTTAAGAACTCTTTCAATTCCCATTTTCATGGTGGTTTCTGAGCTAGCACAGTTCCCACATGCTCCTGTTATTTGTTGAAATTGGGTGAGCAAACCCATCATGTGTGTGCTCGCGTGTAAAAGTCAATAAATTCGGATTCGAGTGAAGAAGAAATGACCTTGGAGTTTGAGAGTGATAACACCATCTTCAACAGACACAACATCGACGTTTCCACCATCAGAAATCAAGTAAGGCCGAACCTCCTCTAGAACAAGGTCTACGTTTTGAGGGTTGAGCTCGAATTGCTGGGCCGAGTGGAGTCCTGGAGATGATGAACCAGTGGGCGCCGTCGCTTTTATGGAAGTTTTATGGAAGATCCTTCTACCGATTCCAACAAGTGGTATGCGTTGTTTAAAGATTGAGGATTGGTGTGGGCATGGACGCGAAATGACTGGTGGGATTTTCGGAGAAGGAAGGATTTTGAGCAGTGCCGTTGACGCCGAAGATGCCATAATTTTAGTGTTTTTTTGAGGCGAGGGGATTGAATTGATTGTTTTGGGAGCTCCTCCTTACCACCCTGCCTGTCTGCCTTGCTTTGCTCCGGCCTCCACTAGGTTTTTGGCTAGCGTTCGTTTGGGTATTGATTGGTTACTATTCCGAGAAAACGGGGATAAAAAAGAGGACTAATAGAAGATCAAATTATTGTGATATAAATGCATTATCTATAATATATATAAATACTTTTAAAATATATTATTGTAAAATTTATATATTTTTTAAAAAAATTAATATTATTTTTAAAATTTTAATTTATATTGATCGTTAAAAATAATAATATTATAATAGACATTGTTATGAAACCCGGATGGTTCTAGCATATTGCGCGAGTAAATTAGTATCAAACTAAGATGTTTTTCATTGTATTTTAATTTTTTTTAAATATAAAATCTTTTAATTTTTTATTTAAATTATTTTTTTAAATTATTTTCATATCATAATATTAAAAATATTTAAAAAAAATAAAAATTTAATATATTTTTAAATAAAAATTATTTTCAAAACAATCTAAATCATCCTAAAATTGCACATTTGCCATCCTACACAACAGCAGAGCACAACACTATCCCGCCAAAACACCACTAAAAAAATATCCGCTCGCTTACTGTCTGCCATTTGGATGAGTAGTGATTTGTAATGGGTTTTATAAATATATTTTTTTTAAATTATTTATTATCATTTTTTATTTTTATAATTATTTTAATACACGAATATTAGAAATAATTTTTCAAAAATAAAAATATAATTTTAATAAAAATAAAAATATTATTAAATAAAAAATAATTTCAAAAATAATCACAATCCCACCACCATTGCCAGTAAACCCAAAACAACAAAAACCCCTCGGCCCAAAGGGTTCTCCTTTTTTCAGTACACAAAAGGAAGGAGAAAAAATGGTAGGCTTAGATTCGAATCCCCAACCCCAACAAAACCCTCAACAGCAAAACCAGACCAGCACAATGTTCTTCAACAACGGCGAGGAAGTAGAAGTAAGCAGTGAAGAGGAAGGTTTCAGGGGTGCATGGTATTTAGCTACCATTTTAGAATTCCCAACAGCACCACAATCAACAATAAAATCAGCTTCAAAGAAGAAAAGGAAAGCGATTGTTCAGTACAAAACTCTGGTTACTGAAGATGGGACTGCGCCTTTGGTAGAACAAGTCGACCCTCAACTCATTAGGCCTTTGCCTCCTCAAGATTCGCCGAAAAATGGTGGGGTTTTTCAAGAAAACGAAGCCATTGATGCACGTCTTAGAGATGGCTGGTGGTCTGGTGTTGTAAAGAAGGTTCTTGATGGGGGGGCAAGATATATGGTTTATTTTGATAACCCTCCTGATGTTCTTTATTTTGATGCCAAAGATTTAAGGATTCACTTGGATTGGGTTGATGGCAACTGGGTCCGACCCGGAATGAAGGAGGTATTTTCTCGAAACTGGAGCTTTTGATGTTCACTTTTTTCTTCTATTTTTGGTGTTTGATTGATTGTGTATTGATATTGTTTAGATTTTTATGAAATTGTGTTACATGTTCTGTTAAAAGTCTTAGATCTATCTAATTGTGGGTGTTTTCGAAATCTTACTAGAAATTGAATGGCTCAATTGCATGTTGTGTTTCGGAAATTCTGATGCTGATAATTTTTCTGTGGCCCTGCATGCACGAGTCGAAGGAACACTTTGAGTCGCTTATTTTAGCTGCTATTTCTTTCCCTGCGCTTTTGCTTAGCTTAATCATTTCCTTATATTTTGGTAATTTGACAAACAATATCCCACTACTCAAATGCCTATAGTGTATGACAGCTTGAGTTATGTGAAGTTCTGGAAATGACATGCATTAGCTACTCGATACTTTCTTAGTGTCCCGGCTCTGTCTAACCTGAATACGGTTATTGAATTTCAACTTTCGTTATCTGTCAATGCCCCAGCTTTGGATTTTCATTCATCCTGTATTAATTTGTGAATTCATCATCCATGTTCCTTTTCTTTGGGCTTCCACAATCGCTAAAATCAATAGATTCATTTTTTTCTTTCCACACACACGCATGCATGCGCTTTGTTTGACTTGTTTATCATATCACTGATTTTGTTTCTCAATTTGATTTTTAAAGCAAGCAACAGGGTCGGTTTTTAGCTCAGGATCTGAAGTAGAAGTGAGCCTTGAAAAAGATAATGTACGTGACATTTGGTTACCTGCAGTTGTCATCGAAGAAATTAAGGATAAAACTTTCCTGGTAAAGTGTCAAAGCTCATGGAATAGTGATGAGGCTGGAACAATGAAAACAATTGTAGATTCCCTTCACATTCGGCCCACTCCTCCTCATGCAGACAGAAATTATGAGTTGCTGGAAAGAGTAGATGCACACTATGGAGTTGGTTGGAGATCTGGAGTAATTACAAAACTTCTTGCTGGAAGGAGATACAATGTCTTTTTTAAGCAGGCAAATGAGAACATAGAACTTAATCAATCGAAGATAAGGCCTCATCTGGAATGGGTTGATGGAAAATGGATTAGTAAAAAGGTATAATATTCATTTGGGTCATTTTGTAAGTTTGTGTTCTGCTTAGTAGCAATGGGTTGATGTTAAATATGGTGTTGGTTATACCTCCAGATCTGTTTCTATGGGTGGAAAGATTCATTCCTGACAGTGTGAGCTATCAGGTTTAGTTTTTCCTCGTTGTTTCAATTAAGCTAAAGCTCACTCTTTATATAGGGTGGTTTTCATCTCTTGCTCTGCAGTGAAACATCAAGTGATCAACATAAGACATCTATGGTCTTTATGGTCAATCATTTTAAGATTAATTTGGTCCATATGGGAGAAAAAAGAAGGGAAAACAATTAAAAATTGAGCTGTTGACCAAGGCTTAGGAAGTGTGCTGGCATGGATCTGATTCACTTTTGTATTGTTTCATATGTCATCTTACAATGTATGGTTTTATCTGTCATGTGTGCCAGCTCACACAGACATGTGTATACTACCAATGCTTATCTTATAAGCAACTTTACAGTTTTTTGCATTTGCCCTAGGAAGTATTTAGAATGCATAACTAAGCAACTAATTTAGCATAGGGAATGCAAAACATGTCTTACCTAACTTTCCTTGACATGTAAATGGGCAGTGGCTGAGGAGCTTAGGTGATCATTTGGGCCACGTGCTCTTATGGTGCATTAGTTTGATGCATTTATTTTCTAAAGTTTGACAGGATTGTATGAAATGAGGTTAGGAAGCTAAAAACATGGCAGAGAATCCCGTCATCTTTTTGTAGCTCAACTTCCCTGTTCTTTGTTCAGGTAGCTAGAATTGTTTCTGATAGTCGAGGACAGTTTGGTAGCACCAACAATAATCAAAACCTTGATGCAGCAGAACTACTCAAAAGCTCAAGTGCTTCTGAAGATAAGACCAAAGATACAGTTTCAACTAGCGTTCGAAATCTGGCAGAGCAATCAACTCATTTGGGTGAAAAATCAGTGAAGAAGCCAAAGCTGACACTTTATAATGGAAGTGGCGCGCGTTCAAACCCTTCCAGTAAGTTAATTGAAAGAGATGCTATCGAGGCCTCATTATCAGTTTCAGCACTGCAGTCTAGGAAGATCCCAATTGAAATGTCAAATGAGATGCTTTGTGGCTTTACCTCTTCAAAAACAGGAGGTAAAAAAACAAGATGCATAGAAAAACTTCTTGATGCTGAGCCTTCTAACAAAACCGAGAATTCTTCTGCAGGAAATGCCACCGTGAGTTGAATCTCATCATTCGAATCCTTCATTGATTTTTACATTCTATACTTCTAATAGAAGAAGCATTTTTTTTTGGGATGATCTGCAAACCCTTCCTGTGATCCAGTGAAATGTTCAGATATTGACATATGATTGGCATATGTGAGTATGGTGGGTCCAGGAGACACTGTTATATTAAAAGTCTTATTTACAGTCTCTCAGCCACAAACTTGTCTTGTACTCTACGAAAGGGCTTTACAAGCAGCATTGCATGTGCGACATTTATGAGACTAGCAGTAGCTCAATGTGCACTGGGAAGATCAAATAAATCTTCTTATTTGCTTTTTTCACTAGCAAAAATGAAATATTGCTCAACAGATTCAACAATAATTAAGTCTGGTTGTTTTAAAATAAACTAAGTTAAGCTTTCTTGTTGAAATTGACGGTCACCTTTCTATGCTCACTTTTGTTTGCTCTGTCAGTCTTTCTGAGAGAACCTTAGTCTGCCATAATTTTTGCTATGGTTTTTTTCCCCTTCCTTTTGCTTAGTGGCATTGTCCCATATAGATGCAGAAGGCTAAGCAACAGAAAGTACTTGAATTGGACTGCCAGAAAGTGGAAATTGTAACAAGGATAGGGAGAGTCACCAAATCGCCATTTAGAAGTCCAAATGTTTCAGCAGCAGGTATATGTTTCTTTACATGTTAATGCCTGTTACATTGCTTTTTTCCCCACAGGATCTCATAAAATGAGTGATTTTCAGTGAAGGATGGCAATACAGTGGAAGTTGCTGTCCAAGGCATCAGTGAGATTGACTTTAAAACAAAAGAAATTGAAGACCCTCTCATCATGGGATTAACAGCTATAGATGACACTTATCAGGATGACAAGGAAACACTGAAGCTTCTGAGGGATCAGAAGAAGAGTTTGAATGATTCAGTAAAAGACAAGAACTTGGTAAGAAGAAATTTCTTTTTCTGTTGTGGTGGGGTTTGGGGGCGGTGGGGCTGCACGTAAAATCTTAGGAAAACTGCCAAGATAATTTGATAGGTATGAGAACATCTAATCATGAGAAAGACATGGTAGACTGGTGATAGGATAAAACAGCTAATGTTTTGGAATTTATGATATCAATTCATTTGCAGTAATGCTTGTAATGGTTGTGATTAATGGGAATTTAGTTTTGAAGTTTCCATGAAATTACTGTTTCAGACATTAACATTAGCTGGTCATTTAAAAGTGTTGCCATATTTTGGAATGTTATACTAGGTTTCAGGTTCTCTCCTCCTAATGGTAACTTGGTTGGCACTTCAACATGCTGGATAGAAGTGATTCTGTTATTGGATTGAAAAGAATGATACTCTTCAGTGTAGTTTGTTTAAGTGGTTGGACAAGTGATTGGTGTTCCAATTTTGGCATCTTACCATTGACCAAAGTTTTGAAGAAATCACAGTGCACAGCCATTTCATTGGTGTTGGTCATGAAAGTTGTTTTCATTTTTCAGGGGGAAAGTGGACTGAGTACATGTGGTTTTTTATTTCATTGCAATTGAATGTGCAAAGGTGAGGAACATAAAAAAGTGCAGGACTCTCAACATGCTAGTGTATATAATATTGCCTGACCTGCTTTCTCTGATTCTTTAACCAAACCTGGGGAAGAAAGCATAAAGAGATTTATGCTACCTCGTGTTCTTATTCCTTGACCAGATGGTACCAGCTTTTATGTTTGTTCTTTTTGGTGCAGGAACATGTAGGAAGCAGTCAAAGAAGAAAGAGGGGAAGACCATGCAAATTAATTATAAACTCAAAGGCTTTGGGAGCTAGTATGTAAATCCTTCAAACCACAACTTTTGGCTGGTCATTTTGTAATACGTTTTTAAGGATACAGAGATATGCCATATAACATGCAGGTCAGGAGGACCTTGGCTCTGGGGACATTGCTGATGAAGTTGTTCAAGATCTTACAACTAATGAAGTTGTGTGGCTGACACAGGCAAGGATGGAACCTAAAGGTATGGAGGGCTTCAATCCTTAGTTATTCTATGCCTTCCTGCAAGGAACATCTGTTGTGGAAGTTTAAGCTAAGAAAAAGGAGGTTTCAGATTGATCCACCAATACCCAGAATGCAATGAGCTATATAATGAGGACACTACCGGGAAAGAAAGAGAAACTGCCAAATGAAACTACTGTGGAAGTATTAGACAAACAGCTGTAGCTGTCATCACAAGGGTGAATAAAGCAAACCAATAACCTCCATTACTTTCCACTGTGATGACATAGATATTGATTTTAGGAGTTGCCACCTAGTCATCCTGCACCATTAAATTTTCTTATAGCATGGCATGCTTTTAACTTCTGTCTGTTTTGTCATAGATGTCTTTGAAGAATTAAATTCTCTTGTTGATTTTTAAATGGCCACTACAACAAATCCAGTTCTAAGTTTCTGATTCTCCATTTCTTTTGCCATGTTTGTTCTTCAATTGAATAATAGCATTGGTTCCTGAAATCTTTCCTAGAAGGGGCACTGGAGTATTGGTTCTCTTGTTTGATACAACCTCTTGTCTAGAAAAAATGAGGTGACTGTATATAAGCAAATCATGGGATACTGGTTGGTTCATCAGGCGGGAGATATTTCTCCAGAAAGCTGATAGCATGAGAAGATAGTTTTCCTTTTCTCTCGGTCCTCCTTCCCTTTCTCACACAATTTACCATAAGAAAAACAGAAGCATGGAAAGTTACACATGTATTGAAATATATGTATCCATCACTAAAGCCTGATTGGAATTATGCAGTTTCTCAAAATTCTTCTAGAGAGAAAAGCAGTGAAGTTTCCAAGACAGATTTTATGTCAAGGGAGGGTGATGCAGCTGTTGTTGCTGCAGCATCGAAGAATGTGGCTGATTATGATCAACCTCTATCTACATGGATTGGGGGAGTGCACGTTTCAACAATTCTTGGAGAACTAAGTAAGTCAAAACATTTAAATGTTTCCTCTTTTTTATTTTGCTTATTATATATAATTCCTGTTCAGGATCATCTACTGCTAGGGCTGCAAGTGGAGAGAGGGATGCAAAAGGCAATGTCACCCTGGTGGAAAATCAGTCTGTACCTTTTGCAAAGAGGTCTTCAGTTTGGAACACAATTGAATCTATGGAAGTATTCCGAGCAATCCCGCAAAAACTGCATTTTCATCCTTTGACTGAATGTAAAGAAGAGTATCGTGAAGGATCAGCCATTGGTATTATGGTAACATTCGCGAGTTTGTTTGATAAGATATCCTCACTTCAGTTTGATGATTGTAGAAGCATATTAGAGAGCACATTGGAAAGTCTTCTTGATTTGGAGAAGCATGGATTTGATATCACTGTGCCACGTGGTAGGTTGAATGAATTGCTTTCAATTAAAGATGGGCAAGGGGAGGCACTTGATGAATCCAAAGATACTGAAGGGAAATTACTAGTGCATACTAATGAGAAAAGAAAGCTGGAAGAAAAGATGAACGATATTGAAAAGAAGATTACTGAGCTACAGGAAGAACTTGCTTTAACCAAGGCAAAGATGGAGGTTAAGAATCTTGATACTCCCAAGTTGCAATCCCATGCCGACGCCATAAATGAACGGATTAAAAATGCTCGTGATCATTTCAGAAAAGTAGCCTCTGCTCCTTGGAAATCCCCCTGATCCACTGTAAGCTCAATGGGTTTTCTTGCCTGCTGCACTTGGGTAAGTGGAGCATAGCGACTGAAAGTTATTACGTTAATGCTTCAACGTAGTGGTCATGAAAGTGTAGCTAACTAATATCAGCCGTGTATTTATTACCTAACGATGAATCTTTTTGGTGCCAAGTGAATGGGAATGGAGTTCGTCTCGAAACGGATGAAAGCTTTAATTTGGTTGGATTTTATCATCATTCAGGGTGACGGGGTCATCTGAATGTTCAGAACATGAGATGTACTTCCATGTGCAGGCCACTCCATTTACAGTCAACAGTTGGAGTGGAGGTTTTGATGCCGGTGCGGTGACGTGATCACGCCGGGGTACTGCCCCTGGTTTTTAATAGTGATTTTGGTGGTGGATTTGCGAGTTTTAAATAGCAGCTTTGCATGATTAGTACTTTTTACCGAACTGCAATGCATGTTTTTCTACGAGGTTTGTCTTATATATACCATAATCACCATTTGCTTACCACAACATTATACATGCTTAAATGCCCACAAACCCGAAAATTTGAATTACATCTCTATGACTACAACTTTCTCCAGCCAAATATGCAATCCTTGCAAATTTCATGAATAATTAACTTTTCATGACCTATCTTTGATTTAGAAAGTTTGTAACGTACTTTGTTCTATTGAATATTTTTCTGATTTGATTTTGTTCTCCTAGTTCAAAAGAAGAAAATGATTATCATTGAAGGAGGAAAGACTGGTCAACTCTCATGGCATGCCTTCTTAGCTCTTAGTATACAAAAATAAAAATAAAAACTGCTATTTAACATGTTTTTCGAAATGTTTTTTTGAACTGTTTTTTAGTTGTTTTAAGATATTTTGAAATAAAACAAAATTATAAGAATATTTTTTTAATTTAATTTTAATTTGCAAAAATTAACTCCACTATGTCACCAAACAACCATCAAGTTGTTGACATTCACATGGTGTCCTGCTGTTTACGGGGTGACAACTCTTCAAAACGTATGGAGCCCGTAATCTCCGCGCTCTTATCTAATGATACAAAACAGATAACCATGTAGCTTTGCGGGTGATGATAACTATGATAATCATAGGATTCAACGATAGAAGAGTGCTCGGCATGAAGATGTAATGTTGAGATGCCTGCCTCTTATGTGGTCAATTCACTGATGCTTTGGTCCAAATTGGCTGCATGCCTGTTGAGGGTGGATCCTCGACTGGAACTGGAAAGATAAAATAGCGGTCGGTGGGGCAAGCATAGAATCCACTCCAAGGGACCGAATCACTTTTTGACCTAGGAGGGTGGGTTACTTCAGCTCAATTGTTCACCCATATTTCAAAAGATCCTGGGTAGTTTATTTATGTGTTTTTTCAATCAAAGCACAATGTTTAGCAATCAAGCAGTAAACAGTTAACACAAATTTAGACAAGTGTCTTCCCGAGTAAATAAATATCATGGACTGCAACGATCCCACATCCAATAACAAATGTGGAGGCTTAAAATACAATAAAAATGACGATACAAACTACTAATTGGATAAATGGTATAGGCCAACTTGGCCAAAGCAAATGGATCCATAAAGGCAGTTGTAACGCAGACGATTACTATAAATAACTTCTAAAGAACAACCGCACTTTTCGTTTCTTGACAAGAAATACTGCTAAGGTCCAGCAACTCATGATGCATTCATTTTCTGTTCTTGCTCTCCTCCCTCTCCCTCTCCCGCTTCTTGTAGAGCTTTTCAAGAACCCGCTTGGCCTCGCATTGTGGGAAGTTATCCAGGTCATAGTAATGTGATGCTATGTCCACCAACCTGAACACCAAAAAATAGAAGTCAAGCATTTAGAGACACCAAAAAAAAGACATCAATAGCGTATTCAATCCCAGATTCAACACTTATTCATAATAATAATAATAATAATAATAAAAGATTATTATGTCCACTTGCTATTGACTGCAACCAGATTCTGATACTTGGTCCTTAAAGAAGAGATATAAACACAAACATGCACTAAGGGAAGGATAGACTAACCATTCACCACGGATGGTTAGCACGGTCCGAATATAATTCCTGCTGGTAAGGACATACTCGTTGTAAATCACCCATTCTGGCTTCTGATCCAAACAATTTGATGGATGCAAGTGCACTGTCTGAGAGACAAATTAACATCACCAAACAAAATTGTTATGCAACATAAACACCTTTCTATAATCAATCTTGAATGAAAAGAAAATCGAAGCATCACTGCAACAGTAACATGTTGAAAATACATGTATAACTTTCCACATACCTGGTTGTCTTTCACTGTCAAGTAGTGTCCAGATCGTTCCAGGTGAGCAACCTGCATAAAGTATCCAGCTAATATAGCTTTTCTTATGTTGATGTAGTAGTCGCGGTTGTTGAAGTCAGTGCTGCATAACCTGAGGTTAAACCTGGCCATGATACGGACAAGCTGTTGTCTTACATTGTCAGCAGCCTTCAGTGCCCTATGATTGATAAAATTTTCATAGCACCAAGATGGATCCTCATCTGCAATTCATTCACCAATACGCAAGAATCTGACATAAATTACAATTATCACAGACAATCAAATTTTGGAAAAAATAGAAATAGAGTAAAAGTACTTACTGTTTTGCTTAAATGCATGGTACACGTTCAACAGTGTGAGGTGATCCCCATCAATGTGCCCAAACCTAGCTTTCGCCTCATCAGCAGCTTTTTGAGCCTCCCTAGGGCGGACAAAGCAATTGGGTACTAAAGAAAGAATTTGGTTACCACAGAAGAGGCCCATGGTAGGTCAGCAGATGCATACAGGCGAGACGATACCATTTGCTTCATGAGATAATACTGAAAAACTGCAACTATCTGCATCAGCACTAACTTAGAATCTGATGGTGCATGCCATCCGGGGGCATGGGACCCATACACGACAGTTGCTGATGACAACCTAATTGGACTCGTCAATTCTTTAACTGCATACATGCGTACTTGCAAACACATGCAAGCAGTTAAACAATTAACAAGGTGCACAGAAAACTGGCTGCACACATGACATGCAAAGAGGGATGCATCTGATAATACTGCAACCCAATGGCATCTACTCCCCTTAAATCATTTAGACCAGACTCAAGACCGCTACAAATTAAATAAACATGGTCACAAAAAATACCTGAAAGCATGGCTGAAATTGAAAGTATTTCATTTGAACAGTTGAATTCAGGACTCACAACGAGCATCTTTGACAGTTGAGGATCTAAGGGAAATTCACTCATGATCTCCCCAAGCTTTGTCATGTTCCCCTCATCATCCAATGCTCCCAAATAATTCAACACCTCTAATGCTCGCATCAATGTCTCAGGAGCAGGAGGATCCATGAAATCAAAGTGCACAAGATCATCGATCCCCAATTTCTTCAATGTTAGAACGGTATTTGCAAGGTTCGACCGCAATATTTCTGGAAAGGTCTGTGGCTGGAGATCCTGATTGAAACTCTTTTCTGTGTAGAGTCTAAAACATTTGCCTGGTTGAGTTCTCCCAGCACGTCCTGATCTCTGGTGAGCACTAGCCTTTGATATGGGGGAAACTAACAAAGATTCAACCCGCACTCGTGGGTTATAAACCTTTTGTTTAGAAAAACCAGGGTCAATAACATAGACAATACCATCTATAGTCAAAGAGGTTTCTGCAATGTTCGTTGACACCACAATCTTCCTTCCAGAAGGGCCACCCTCCTGTAGTGGAGGTGGAGCAGGTTCAAATATTTTTTGCTGCATGGCTGGTGGAAGCGTAGAATATAGAGGCACTACTTTCACAGGCCCTACTTGGTCCCCTAAATTTCCAACTTCTTTTGTTATTTTTCGGCAAGCATCTTCTATCTCCTCCTCGCCAGTTAGGAAAACAAGTATGTCTCCTTGGGGTTCACACAAGTGTATCTGGACAACTGTCCGAATAGCTGCTTCTAGGTAATCTCTCTCAGGCTCCTGGGTATAGAAAATCTCGACCGGATGAAGCCTTCCAGGAACTTTCATTAGAGGTGCTTCACTAAAATAACCCTGAAATTTCTCTGCCTCTAGTGTTGCACTCATTACAACTAGCTTCAGGTCAGGCCTATTTTTCAGCACTTCTTTAATGAGTCCAAATAGCACATCTGTTGCTAGAGTTCTTTCATGAGCCTCGTCAAGGATTATTACTTTGTACCTTTCCAAAAGTGGATCCGTCATTGCCTCTCTTAAAAGCATACCATCAGTCAGATACCTGCCAGAAAGGAGTAAGAAAAAAGAGCACACAACTTAAATCCAAGAATCTTCGGAAAAAAGAAGTAACATAGAGGAGCTGAAGAACTCACTTCAAAACCGTTCTTGCACTGCTACAGTCTTCAAAACGGATGCTATAACCAACCTCTTCACCTATAGCAACGTCCATCTCCTCAGCAACACGCCTAGAAACAGACATTGCAGCAACCCTTCGAGGCTGGGTACACCCAATCATCATTTTCCGGCGTTTATCTGAAGATTCTAATTCGACAGCTTCCAAAACAAACTGAGGAATCTGTACCATCACAAATTTCTCTTTAGTTAATAATTGCTTCTTCTTTTTCATCTAGTTTCATTAAGCATAGCATAATTCCTATATGGGAAACCGAAAGGAAATGCTTCTTTTTTTTTTTTATCTTTAAAGTGAAAATAAATTAAAATGCAATATACACGCAATGCATTCCTTCCCCCCTCCCCGAAAAAAAAAATCTCATTACTCCAACCATTCAAACTACAATTCTATTTTTATTAGTCTACGATAACGTAAGCTGACTAGTTTTCTACTAAAGTATTTGCACGCAAAAAGGCCGGTTGGTTTTTTGTACAAAAAAGACAAACAAATGACAACACGTACAGCACACAAAATTATAATTAACCAAATAATAAGGTATTGAAAAGGCGGGGGAAAGAAGAGGGAATAAACCTGAGTAGTTTTACCGCTACCAGTCTCACCAACAAGGACGAGAACCTGATTTTTCTTCAAAACCTGTAAAAACTCCTCTTTTTGATGCCAAACAGGCAGATTCTTCCTCTTTTGTAATATCTCATAGTATCTCTGAGAGTAAGGCTTCCCGTTCCACCGATTTATCGAACTGCTTCCTTCATTAGTACTGTTGCTCATCGCTCCGTTCGACTTCAACAACTTTGCAGAGACCGACGCATCGTCTACCACGTCAAACAAACTCACCTTCCTCTTCCTCTCAGTACCCATCATCCAAACAAGCCCTAGCGACTATGGAATTGAATTATTACTGTGCAAGAAAGAAAGGAAACCCTAAAATTTTAAAAAGTAAGAGAGACAGGTGATAGGAGGCTAGGGCGAGAGTGCACTCGGTGAGACGGGAGATGGAAGGAGCTATAGCGTTTTGGTCCCTTTCCTTGTTATATTTTTTTCAAGTTAAAGGCCCGGTCTTTAACAAAATTGGAGTTGTTTCGCATCAAATTTCAATCTATTTTTTTTAATTTAGTTTTTTATTTTATTTTATTTTTTTAATATATTAATATCAAAAATAAATTTTTTTTAAAAATAATTATTAAGAAACTCGAACTATAAATAGCCCAATAAAAAGCTGACACTAGGCATGCTGACCAATATTTTTTTTTATCCATGCCATAACCTTTGAATAACCAAAAACAAAATAAAAACATTAATTTTTTTTTCAAAGAATAGCTAATGATATTTTATTAGTTATTTTTAATATTTATTTTTAAGAAAATAACAAGCACAAACACAGAGAGCAAGAGAAGATAAAATAAATAATTTATTAAAAATGATAAATAAAAATTATATAGAATGTTTCTCTTCTAATTGTATCTATTTTTTATTTATAATAAATCTAAAGAATAATTGATGATAAATATCATAAAAATTCCAAAGCAACTCTAAATAATTAATGGTTTGATTTTTTTTTAACAAAAAAGAAGTCATGTCATGAATCACTAAAGCCCAGTTATAAAGGTATACTTAAAACCTTTGTTTGTTTGTTTTTTTTGAAGTGTTAGGGTATGTTTAGTATTGTCATAATATTATTTGTTAAAGTAATGGACTTGTTTTTGTTTAGAATTATTTTTTTAATGTTTTTATATTATTTTAATATATTAATATTAAAAAATAATATTTTTAATTCATTTACAAGTACAAAAATATATTTTAAATCATAACCTTGATGAAATTCCAAAGAGTCACTTATTTTCAAAACAATGGTTTTATTTCATTTGAATGGTTTATGTAAAAATATAAATTGAGAAAAAAATTATTTTAGTTTTTTAGGTGAAAGGGTCTCCGCTCTTTAGTGACAACAATTGGGTTTGATTTTCAAAGCTATTTGATGGTTGATAAATCATTCATAATACTTAAGGTTATAATTGAGGATGTATTTTTAAATAATTTTTGCTCAAAACATATATTAAAATGATATTTTTTTTTAAAAGATTATTTTTGACATCAGAACATCAAAATAATAATAAAAAAACACTTTTGAATCATAGCAATACACCCCTTGTAATTAAAATTGTCAAAATCATGATTTTGACACGGAACGAAGTAGCTTTTGAACTTGGATCGAAAAATCAGAATCGTAAAATCGTATCTTAAATTTTACCGTACAAAAATCATAAAATTACAGTTAAAATCTTGTAGGTAGAAAAATCATAAAATCATAAATAAAATATTTCCAAATACAATATAATATAATTATGGCCATAAAATTTTATTACTTAAAATACATGGTTTAAAATAACTTAAAAATATATAACAAAATAATTAAAATATTTGAGCATTTAAAAATACTAAATTTTTTATTTTTAAAACAAACAGGAGAGGGGTGGCCTAGCTTTGGGGCGGGGCGGGGATGAGTAATTTACAATTGGTAAAAATTGTGGGATCGTAAATTTGGACCGATCCAGTCTGATTTTATGATCCAGACCAATTTTTATGGTTTTTATCTGATTTTAATAGGGTTTGATTTTTCTATCCGATTTAACAAGTTTTGTTATCTTGACTTACAAAATCATACAATTTTGCGAGTCAACTCATGATTTTAACAACAATGCTTATAATCTTCAAACTTATGTGAAAACATCCAATAATTTTAATGTTTGTTATTTATTTATTTATGGAATAACATGTGGTGGGTTCAATTATGGTTGTATACCATGGAAGACTTTAAAAAACAACATGGAATATCAAAACCATGCCTAGACGATGGTTGATGCAACATGGAAGATTCTTTGTGATCCAGCATCAACAACTCACACTTCTCGTATCAATCAATTTCCATGTTGTTTTATCAATGCTTTAAGCCTCCATCTTCTAGCCTTCTGTGTTGCTACTTCGCTTATATTTAGGTTAGTTAGCTGTGGAAGCTCAAGGTTTTCACAGCAGGCAGCTCTGGTTCGAAGTTATGGAATGTACTTCCTCAATTATTATCCCTGATTTTATCTGAAGACGGTTTGCTTGCTTCTAACTATGAATATGGAACACCCCACTCAACATCTGTAAACAAATTACAGGCATCTTTGGCACCAAGACTTTGACTTTGACATATTATAGATAATAGAAAGAAAGAGTATGGCAATCGTTCGTACTTATTGCTGGAGCTTGCCCTTTTGTACCCTGTCTAGTGCGTTCTTACAGGGCCCATGATTCGCTAGCCAAGTAAAGCTTGAGCAGGAGATACTTTTGCGTTCTCTCGTGTTTTCTGGAATCTCACTCTGATCCTTTTGTTTAAGAACATGCTTGGAGTGTTAAAAGCTGATGATAATGGTGGAGGAGATACTTTTGCTCTCTACAACTTGCTGTGTCGACGTGCCCGAGTCAACTCACTCCCCGATTGCTTTGTCTATATGGATGACACCAATGGATGCAAATAGATGTCGATTTAAGGTTAATATTTAAGTAGGAAACTCTCGATCATGACTCGAGGAAAATGATCACTGAAAGCCACCTTCTTCCCTCTTCTTTTCAACAATTCAAATGCCTCTAATCCAACATCCTCCAAGAAAAACCCTCGTTTTTTATCCCAAAGAAGCTAGCCATTACCAGTGTCTTCAAGCCCATTTTTTGGCCAACTAAACAAATAAACGGATATAAAAGAAAGAGAACAGGAGCCCTTAATATGCTTCCAGCTTCAAAAGCCACAAGCAAGTAGAGGAGGATCTCAGCAGCGTTTCCTTCCACTAAAAGATCATAGTTTTGTTTGATAAGTCTGGTCTCCAAGTAAGAGAAGCGTACATGCGATATTTTCCATGGGCTGCGTAGACATTGTTGATTTCCGTGGGAGACCTTTGGAGTCCCTAAATTGCCCAAGTGCTGCGTAAGAAAGAGACGAACCTTGATAGCGTTTTTTTAGCATTCACAGTGCCCAAGAAGTGTTGTGCATGGTGTCTGCTCCTGCTAGAACCCACCTTGTTTCAAATTCTTGATGGTATACTAGAACCCTTGCAATCTCTCATTGCTACAAGGATGCCATTTCCTTCACTTGGACAAGGGGGGAGAAGGGATTTGGTCTTTCTTTCTTTGCGTCCAGTTGGAGCCTCTTTGTCTTTGTTCACTAAATTTATAGGATATTCAATAAATTCAAGTATCAATTATAATACGTGTAAGCTAGCCTAGATATCCGGATATTAAAACAAAATTACCATTTCATTGGGTATACTTTTTCACACCTCACTAGTTAGCCTCCGTTACTTTCATGAAATATACTTTAAAACAGAGCGAATGCGATTAATCCTGATTAGAAAACCCATGTTTATTTTCATCAACATCAAGTTTAATACAAAATTAAACTTAAATGTACTCTTTTCAACTTCGATAAAGGTAAAAACTACTTTTATTTAGTTTTTTAGATGAATTTATAAATACCAAAATTAAAAATATTTATTGGTCAAAATTACATTAAATAGAATTTCAAATTGCCACAGGGAAAGAACATATACTTTTAGGGTTTTTTTTGTATAATATAGCAACATAAAAAGTTTTTTGAGTTTGAATTCTGGTTTTACATCCCAATATAAAGGGGAAAGCATAAAAATATGCGCTTCTCTGATATACATCATGGCAATAATGCTCTTCGATTTTACTATATGAAATCCGAATGCCAAACCAGCAATACCGGCAATGAATTTCTGGAAAGAAAATCTATTTATTAATCCTCTGAATTAGAGACTGTACAAGCTGTAAGCTGTCCTTTTACAGATACCTGTTCAAGCAAGGTGTTCCCAAATATGTAACAATCGGGATAGGCAAAGCGCTGCGTCAACACTATTTTACAGGAGGGGACACGGCATTCAACAAGCCCTTGCGACAGATATCATCGACAACTGTTCACTAGGGAGGAAAAAGATTCAGTTAACTCTACTTCTTCCGCGAACCTGAACCAGAAACCTGTCTTCCTGCCAAACTGTGTTTCACATAAAACATATCAAAGAATGCATAAATGAGAGAGCGCAGTGAAACTTCATTGCTTATTATCGAATGCACAAATGATTAAATAACAGGCTACACATATATCGCAAGGAATACATACTCGGAAGACCTGGAGCCTGATTCATCACTCTCATAGGCAACATTGTTCTTGTAAAACTGAACTGCTATCAAAGCTTCACTAGTGCCAACTGCTGACTCAGGAGACCCTTTTAAAGCCAAGCTTCCACTGTATCTGGAGCTAATTCCTACAGGCAAAGCTTCACACTGTGTCACCAATGTAAAGTTTAAATAGCAATACTATCACCTTATGATCAGAGAGAACTCTGGAAGATAGGTCTAATGACCTAAATTTCCATGTAAAAACCACATGCTAGACAACGTTTGGTAATAGGTTAGTAGACAGCAAGAACATCATGAAATAGGTTTAGAATAAATATCTGGCTGAATTAACAGCTTCAGATAGGAGTGTCATGCATTATAGAGAAACTCAATCCCCAGCATAAATGGAGGAAAGCTCGTGAGTTGGTAGAGTGGAGCGCATATAAGATGGATAGATGCAAAATATAGGTTCAAATCCTATTGGCCCCTTGGACCACGGACATGAGAAGATGATTTTGAAGCCCTGCTAGCTCTAGCAACATCAAAAAGGTGAATCTGACTTGGTGGATGCTAACTGATCAGAGGATACTACCTGACTGTTAAGAGCAATAACAAAAGTAAACTCGAAGTAAAAACACTTTATGAACAAAAGAAATGCCCCTGAATGTCAGCTTGCATAGGCATTGGTGCTAGCACCACTGAGAAAACTCAGCAACTAAAAGCCATGATTCCTCCATTCTTAGACAGAACCTCTTACCAAGATTCAGAAATTAGACAAAAGAAACTTCCCACAACCAGCTTCCCAGAGTAATGATATAGTACGTAAAGCAATCATGTAAGCCAATAAGCTTAGTCTCTAGCAATTGCAGTTGACAAGGGATCAATGATAAGAACACAAGATTCCATGTTCTACTCATGACATTTGGAAGAGAGAGCAACAAGGCCAACTTGCTAATCATTTTGATTCTCCACCGAGCAAGCCTCAAAAAGCATCAAACATTTCTAATGTGATCCATGGAGCAATTCATAAATATCAAGCCCTAGGTTCCAGTGTTACTCATAAAGAGCAATCAAAGACAAGATTTCAGTGGTTGGGGAATATAATCCTAACTTTTCATTCCCTTTTCTTTTTATTAGCATCCAATCAACATTACATTGCCTTAATCATGATTAGAAGGTTTTAAAGTCCAGAAGAAATGTAAATATTCCTTTCCATTTTCAATACCATATTAAAGAAGTTTTCTTTAATAGGATATCAGAAAGAAGGTTGATCTTTAGATTACAGTTGAAACAGAAGCAGAAGAAATCATCCCAGGAAGACTTTCCTTCAGGAGACATCCCAAGAAGGCTTCAAGTGCATATGATGCAATATATCATGTATGTTTTATCAATTGCCACAACTGATTGGTTGGATCACAAAAATATCGAATCTACAAATGTAAATTGATAAAACAAACTTACTCGGGTCATATCAAAGGTAATAAATAAAAGTCACATAAGATAGATTTGTCTCCATGAAATATTCAAACATATCCAGTTAAAAAAAGGGAGATAGGGATGCAATGAATACAATTACAAGCAAGAAATGCAACTATGGTCAAAGGCAAGGTATCCAGATTCTTTTCTTGTCTTTTGAATAGGTCAAGTGTTCAGAATATGTTGCAGAAGTTCAGGTCCAAGCTGTGAAGCAATTCAAGTTTCAGGTTAGAAGCTTCATGAAAATTTTCCAACCTGTTTTTATCTACCAAGTTATTTGCAGCTATTCATGCACAATGATCAATGGCTGTTGAAAAATTGAAAATATTCATTTCTATTTCATTAATTTGAATGTTTCTAAAAACAATATTACATTACAAGCTTAAAAGGGATTTTATGAGCAGCTAAGTTCAAAGCCTATAAACACTGCATGTTAGACAGAGTGTATTATGTGAAGTTGTCAGTTAACTTCTCCCCTCATCCCTTGTTAATATCAAGCATGATGTCTAATTGCAAGGAACAGAAGGATATGAAGTCGTTGGGCACTGATTAAATGGTATTTCGCAAATGAGTAAAAAGAGTTATGCTTTGGTGGGAAAAGTAATATAAAAGGAAACCAGGCAATCTGTGACTTCAGCATCAGAAAAATCAAACATCTACAGGAATTTTACAGAATTTCCATACAAGGATTAAAGGATATATAAATGGTATTTTCATGAGCCTGCATCTGTGGAATGACACGTGAAGCTCAAGAAAACCTGAAAACTAAAGACATGTATGGCATTACAATCTTAATCAATCATCTCCAGTCAAAACTACACCTAATGCTGTAAGCAATCCACCTTGTGGGAAGTTGGGGTGAAATATTGATCACATATGGAATAGACCCTAAAAGAAGGGAGGTTAAGGGGTGGTTTTCAATCTTCAGTAGTTGCTCTGGTAATTTCATAGCAACCAATTCAAGGTTTGTCATTTTCTCTATGACCAGTTAGTTGGTTGAGTCCATGGCATCAAAGAAGTTCAGCTGAGCACTTAAAAGAGGATGCATGACAACGAGCTTGAGACAGATTGTTTGGAGCTGCGTGGAGACTCAGAGGAGTTTACAGCTAATCTTGTTGACATCCTAACCCTGTTGACGTTGAAGCAATTCTGCATGATGCAGTGATAATGACTTCTGAGGCTCAGTCATCACTTGTATGTCATTTAAGACATGCAAATAATGAAGTTGTGCATCTATGAGCTATAGGTATATGTGCCAATGAGCATCCCTGATGAAATGTTTGCCGCTCGGCTTTGTCCCCTCATTCTGGAGGATTTGTTAGGAGGAAACACCGATTTGATGTAATTTATTGTTATCAATTAGCTCAAAACTTACTGCTTTTTTATTAAAAAAAGGCATTCCAATAAAAAAGATAACATCACAAGCATTTCACTTATGTTAGTGGTCAGATTACATGACATTCAGAAGAAACAGCAGATGTTAAGCAAACACTTAAAAAGTATAATTCCAAGAAGAAGAGAGCATAAAAAATATTATGACATTTCACTTATATTTACTGGTCAGTACCTTGACATTCAGAAGAAACAACTGACGTTAAACAAAATACTATAAGATAATACCAAAGCATAGTTATAAAGTGGAGACCATAGTGGACATTTCTATCAGGGGGTATTTTGAATGCCCTATCTAACAAAAGCATATTTGTAAAGTGGGAAACATGTTTGAGATTCATATCATGACCAAATTTTGCAAAACAATTGTGGCTTATTGTGAATACATATGAACCATGTGATCTGTTTGAAACACAGTTTTTGGTACGAGACAAATCAAAACTTCGAAAAGCCAATATACCTTGATATATTATAATGAGGCAGAAAACAATTGTGATGGCCATGGCAGACAAGCTGCTGCTCCAAGATGATGTCTTTGCTGCTCTCATCTTCTTTATTGCTTTAAGTCTTTCAATCCTAGCACGTTTCCGCATGGCAAGTTCGGTGATTTCTTTCATCAACTTCTGGTCAGCAGCATCCAGTGACAGACCTTTAGGAGGTCTTGGTGGCTTAGGGGGGGTTTTCCAATTCTTCTTTATGCGTTTCTCTACATCATCCTTCCCATCCACAAAGGTTATGCTCTGCTGTCCCGCTTCTCTCTCTGAATTATTGTCTGTCAACAACTCGAAATCCTCAGCCGCAAGCTCACTAAATTTTGATGAATTTGCCAATCTATGAAAACCTAAGGGCCCAGTACATGCCCTCTTTAAAATTGTCTTGGTTTGTCCATTTGCTGAAATGGAATCACTCACTTTATCTTCTTGGTTGGCTGTCCCACCATTTTCAAGATCAACTTCAAGCTCCCTTCCTCTCGAAACAAATTGAGTAGCCATCCAAGGTTAGAGATTTATAACACCACTTTCCCGCTATTTACAAGTCCAACGCACTGTTATTATTGTCTTGCGAAACTCGAGTCCTTGTTCAAACACAAATGAAGGTTTCACCATAATCAAAACCTATAAAAGGAACTCTTCATTCCAAGCTAAAACAAAGAGAACCCTTGATCAAATGCCCTATCCGGATTTACCACAGAAATGAAATGCAGAGAGGCCCCGTATTCGTGAAATGTTTTCTCTTATCACCCATTATTTCTCAACCATGTTGAATTATCTTTGTAATCTCTCTCTACATTTAAAAAGACCAATAATTTCAACCACACCTCAAACAATCAACAAAACCCAGCAAGCCAGAACCTATTATGTTAAACATATAATCTCAATGCTGCAACAACACACTTGAAAATGCCAAAAAGACAAATATAAGAAATAAGAGCAAACAGAGATAGAACATATGAAACGATCCATATCTTATATCACCAAAAAAGAATTCCCTTAAGCTGGCATTGTCTGAAATTTTCGAATTTGGTGATTGCTTCTTTGCTATGCTCAAATTCATATAGCAATTCTAATAGCCCAGAAACCAGAAACCAAAAACAAAGGAGGGTACCTTTAGCTTCGATGGAGTAGCAGGTTCGTGAAAGGAGGATTAAACGTGGGCTTCGTCTATAGATAAAGGTATCTCTAAATTTCAAGGGTTCCCCTTTGCTTCCTTTAGTTTATAATTAGCATTCGGCATTCTTTTTGGTAAATTTCATAGCATTCAACAATCAGTATCCACGGTCAGGAGTACAAAAATAATCAACGCCAATTTAGTAAAGTACTCCTCCACTCACTTACTCGCTCACCAGAATAACAATAACAACAATGATAATAATTTACATTTAATGTAATAACAAAACAATATGTCCAAAACACACAGCAGAACCGAAGTCCTCTTTAGTTAAATCAAATCTGAAAGGTTGGTTGAGCTTTAATTCTTAATGGTAAACGTGTCATCGTGTCCTCGGACGAGAAAGGGTAATTGCAGGTCGTTACCAACACGTGTCAGTCTCACATATTTCTAATTTTGAAAAAAAAAGAGAAGAAATCGTCAAACTTCAATCAATCGTCCGTACCGTTCCATAGCGTTAACACTGTTTTTAATGGATTCACGGTGTTCTGGTTATCTTGTAAGTTATTGTTTTGACATTATTTTTAAAAATATTTTTTTTATTTAAAAATATATTAAAATGGTACTGTTTATATTTTTTAAAAAATATTTTTAATATCATTATATAAAAATATCTAAAAATATCATAAAAATATTTATTTAAAATAAAAAATAAAAATATTTTTTTCAAAATATTCTCAAAACATAATCCCAGATACCTCGTAAAATGGTTGCTTTTAAAAGTATTAAACCGTCAAATTTCAATAAATCGCCGGTGCCGTTCCATTGCTTTTCCAGTTTTCTTTTTAATGGATTCAGAGGGTTTGAGAATGTCCTGATAATATGTTAGTAATTGTTTTTTAATATATATTTTTATCACGTGCCACACAAATTAATAAAAAATAAAAGGATCTTTGAAGAGTCCATGACCTCCATGATTTAATTTATAAAACTATTCAATACCATATTCTTGCTAATCTCTAGCTTAGAGGGTGTTTGGAAGTGCGGTTATGGTAGTTTTTCAAAGTGTTTTTCATGTCGAAATATATTAAAATGATATTTTTTTTATTTTTTTTTAAATTATTTTTGAAATCAGCATATCAAAATGATCTAAAAACACCAAAACATATTCATTTAAAATGAAAAAAAAAAAAAAGAATTTATACAAAACAACGGTTGCACCGCCGAACCAAACAAGCACTTAATATAGGTTGAAATAAAAACTTACCGATTTACAAGGATTTCTTGGTAAATCATCCCTGCAAATTAGTTGATATTCAACTGATCTCTTTTATTGACCTAATCTCTTAACCACAAGATTGGCTAAAAGGATTCCTATTAACGTTAATAACTTATTTATTGGACTCTAACAATTTAATTTACTATTCTTATGACCCAGATACATCAACCCGAATTACTCTGATCTACTCAACTAGCTGGACCGAGTAACCGTGGTAACCTAACTAGCCCAACTATTACTTGCATCCACTTGACTGACTGACATGGCCCTAGTAACACCCCCTATACTGAATGGCACGACAGGTCACCATGTCGAAGGCACATGATAATTTTATTGAAAATATATTAAAATATTTTTAACGTATTATATTAAAAATATCAAAAAGATAATTTATAGTAGTATTTTTTTTAAAAAAAAAAGTTAAAATGCAAAAACAAACAATATTATATAGTATTTAGAGTGTTAAAATTATTTTTCAAAACATTTTCACTTAAAAATAATATTTAAAAACAAAACATTGCTTTTAAAAAAAACATATCAAAATCATCAAAAATTGCTAAAAAAATTATTTAAACAAATAAAAAAAAAACAAACATCCTGCTCGCAAGCGTGTTGATAGTCCAACATACTTGGGTATGTTTTGGAGTGTTATTTAAATTGTCTTTTAAAATGATTTTTGTTCAAAAATATATCAAAATAATATATTTTTTAATCTTTATAAATTATTTTTGATATTAACATATTATATGATCCAAAAATATTAAAACAATTTAATTTAAAATAAAAAATAAAAATATTTTATAAACACATTAAACCAACATGGGTTTTAATAAAGAAAAGATAATGGTTGTTCATTTCATTCTGTTTCGGCCGCAAAGGCAAAAATGTTTCGTGCTAATAAAAAAAAGAGACAAAACAATGTTATTTTTACCCCGATTTTTATTTTGACCCATTTTGAAAATTCTGGTTAAATGCCGGTTGAAATGCACAAAAATTATACTGGTTGTTTTGTTTCGGCCTCAGACAAAAAATTCATTCCCCGTCTATTTGGATTTTAAGTAAATTATGGGTCAGGACAATCAAATCAAATTTGAAATTTTGAATTGCTTTTACTTTCTACAACTGTGCCGTTCCTTTTCATTTATTATTATTATTATTATATATATATATATATGGAAAAAAAAATTGTTTAATCAAAGTTGCACAGTAATTTTATTTTTTTATAATATATATTTTTAATTTTTATTATTTTAATTTTGGTTCTAATATTTTTAATATATCAAAGTATATAATATATTGTATACTTTGATATATTAAAAATATGAGAACTAAAATTAAAATAATAAAAATTAAAAATATATGTATTATATAAAAAAAAATTAATGTGCCAACTTTGAATCAAAGTCTTTGGTTAAAAAAATTGTTTTTTCTTTTTGTCATCAAAAAAATAGATTGAAATTCTTGAATTTGAATTATATTTGTTGAATTAATATTTTAATTTTTTTATATATAATTAATTAATTATATATAAATAATACAACTCCAAAATAACACATCAAAATTATCCGAAACTGAAATATTTTATAGGAATAAAAAAATAAAAAAATCAACGGAAACAAAACTCAAATCAATGAAAAAACAGTTGAATCGACCAGACCAATCACCTTCTATTATCAATTTAAATGGGCCACGAAAATGACAAGATCAAAGTCCATTATCAAATGCTCCTGGTGGCTGACTTCGTCTGGCTTGACCAAGTGAGAGTGACGGATCAAAAACATGGGCTTGTAAATTACAATATGAAACTGCCGTACATAGAGACGAATATTGGACCGACTATGTAAATATAGGACTAATAATTCCTAAATGAATTAAAAATTAAATAAAAAAACATCCAGCAAAACATTTTTGAATATGAGTGATTTCAATGTATTCATTGTCTTACCCTTGGTCATGTTCGAAGACTTGAGGGCTGAAAAGGTTACTTTGGGTATTTTAGCTTTCTTTTTTTCTTCGAGAGCAATGCCTGCCTCTTTTCACCGCCATTTACCAAAAAAAAAAATTGCATTTTCTCCATGCAACCAATTTTTTGTTGTAGAAAACAAATAAATGTAGAAAAAAAGTGCATAGCAAGATGTGAGAAGAAAAAATAGGTTAAAGATAGTTTTGACGGTGATCAAGTGATTATTTCATAATGTGGTTAAAGTTGTTTTTAAAATATTTTTTATGTAAAAATATATCAAAATAATATATATATATATATATATATATATATATATATATATATATATATAATCAACACATTAAAATAATATAAAAATATTAAAAAAATAATTTAAATAAAAAATAAAAATAAATCATTTTTTTAAATATTTTTGAAATGTGTTGTCAAATACACCTAACAAATGAAAAAATCAACACATTAATAAATATATATAAAAAAAAAAAGGAAAACAAGGCTTTGATTTTGAGTGTTTTTTAATATTATTTTTAAAAATGATGTTTTTTAAATGTTTTTTATTTAAAATTATATTAAAATAATATTTTTTTAAAAAAAAATTGATACCATCATACCAAAATAATTTGAAAACAAAACAATAAACTAATTTAAAATAAAAATAAAATCAATTTAAATAGTTTTAAAAGTGATTTTAAAATGAACGTCTGAAATGTGTTTAGCAGGTACATATGCTCATGACGCTTTTATGGTTGCGAGGTTGAACTTTTCCCAATTGGCGGTGGCACTTTGGCATAGCATCTGGCAACATGTCAAATACTTGGACAGAGAAATTCCGAGCTTCAAAATCCATCTTTAAACGAATTCTTAAAATGCTGGCAGGGCGGCGTAGAATCTTTCCGCAACTAACCGTGATCTTAGAAGTGTTCATCTGAAAATCTCATGATCGCCGATTGGCAGACCAAAGTATGTGTAAAAGGTTAGCTGCGGCTGCCGGAGCACCTCTATTAGCATCATGTACCGCCCGTATATGGTTACTCCACATTGCCTAGTGATCCAATAAGGAATCAAATATTCCTTAGAAACAAAACAATATCGCATGACGAAGAAGCATAGAACGAAGTCGATTCATTTTCCCCATTGCTTTACGAAGTTGACGATCCCCAATTACAATCAATGAAACGCAGTATATATTCTTTCAACACGTGTGCAAGCAATTGAGACTGTCAAGCAGTGCCGAATACATAAATGGCCCGGGCACGGACCTAACATTTCTTAACGGAGCTAAAAACAGGAGGAGTAGACTCTGGGGTGGTCAAAGATATTCTCCCTGCTTGTATCCCTCGGTTCATATTCAGATGAGACAGCACATTGATTTCCTTCACCAAACTCTCACGATTGGATTCCTTTTCTAAGAAAAACAGATAATTTCACGCATTCCAGGACAAAAAGAGAAAAGTTAGAAAGCTTCTCTAGCAAAATGCATCCTCAACAAGAAACCCTAGCACACAAAAGTGTTCAGTCCTTGAAATCAATGCACATTCCTTCGACAACAAAAACAAATGGCAAAGGACAAGGGAGAAGGTGAGATGAATTAAAGGAGAAGCAAACTCATTTTAGCTTATTTTGTTCACTACATATGGTAATCTATTTCTACATACAACCTAGCTAGGAGAGAGAGAGAGAGAGAGAGAGAGAGAGAGAGAGAGAGAGCTGAACCCAACTGGATAATGGCCAAAAAGCCATAAGATGAAGTTCGAGTTAAAGGGAAACTACAAAGCAGTAACACACATAGACTAATTCTCTACCCTTCATTTAGCATATGGGAGGGGACGAGATCTTGAAGAAGCCCGTGATCCTTGAGTATATTAGACCCTGAGCTGCTGCGAAAGTGCTTCTCGTGTTGTAGATAATTAACAGCAGCAATTGCGGTGCTTTCATTGTAACCAAACCCCAAAGGTGAGAAGCTGTTGCCGAAAGGTGGTGGTTGTTGATAGAAAGATAGCCTCCTTTGCATTGGCATCACAAAGGCAGCAGTGGATGAGAAACCAGGATCGGATGGAGGTCCAGTAAAGTTTGGACGAGGCATGACTGGGCTAGGATGGGTGTGCTGGCCTTCATAAGTGGTCACAACTACGCTTGGATCGCTGAAAGACCTCTCCACTCTCTTCTTCACATTACAGGAGGCTGTGGTGCAACGATAGTAGCTCCTGAATCAAACACACGAGGACATGCAAAACCATTAAAGTTTCGAATAAAATTATGCAAATCTGGAGTAAAATGGCAAAGAAAGGTAAAGGGTTAAGGAATGGGTTCACATTGTAGTTAGTACCTAGGAAAAGGACTATTTTTCACAGCTTTTTGGCCGTACTTTCTCCATCTGTACCCATCTTCCAGATGATCAACCTCGCTCTTTGTCATGAATGCGAACCTCGGCTCTCTCTGTCTCTTCTGATTTGTCTTCTTTGGTTTCAACCTGGAAACAAAGCACCAAACCAACATTCAAATTAGAAGAGCCGTATCAAATTAGTGCTCATACACTATAATTAACCACATGACACAAAATCCCATTTCTATTTTCCTGATTACTAGTTTGAAAGGAGTTCTTAATTTGTAGCATTACACCAAACACAAACATAAGAAGAAAAAAACCCATCCCCCCCCACCCACCCAAATGGGTATCTTCGAAACATAAGATTACAACAAAAAACAAGTACCATAAAATACTGAAACTCACTCTTTCTTGTTCTTTTCTTGCTCCTCTTCCTCGTCATCAGCACTCTTATTAACAGGCTCATCGTTCAAACCTTCACTAGAAACTGATGAAATCGATGAAGAGTTAGGAGTCGCGGGCTGATTCAGCGACCCCATAACTACTTGAACATTTGGAGCCTGAGCAGGTGGTATTGGTACCTGTATCATATCAAGCAAAGAAGGGCCAAAGTCTTGCATTCCCAGTAGCTCCACGAACCCTAAAGCGCTCTTATCTCCATCAACAAAGTCAAAACCATGACCCTGCATAAATGGATAACTAGTCTGTACATGATCGTTAGTAGTACAGAATGTTGGGGATCCATCAAAATTCTCAACCTTCACAGCGTCTCTCCTGTCCATAACTCAAAATCAAAACAGTAAAATCTTCATCAAAGAAAAGAAAAGCAGTAGCGTGGGGTTCCTCTTCTCTTCTAGAGGCTGCGAGTAGGGTAGGGTTGATCTGATTTTTATGGTAGGTGGGGAAGTGAGAGGGAAAGAGAGTTTTTGAGGGTAAGAAAAAACTGAGATTTTGGGGGTGGAGAATATAATGGCTAGGTTTTTAGAGCTTCGGGTGGATAAGGGAGTGAGAATGTGAGATGGCAAAATGGAAGATGTTGACCGGAGATTGGAGGTCAGGTATTGTACGGATTGAAAACAGAACCGGTCGTCCAATTCAATGCATGAGCATGAGCATGAGCATGAGCTTTGAATTCGACTATATTTATGGGTGTTGTGGACTGACACAGAAAGTGGTCGAAGCTTTCATGCGTAGATTTGACAGTAACCAGTTCGTAATGTGAACGAGATAGAGCTATCGGGCGGTGTGATGCTTACGGCTCACTCGCGTTAGCATCCCATGCGTGTGAACGGGGATAAAGGAATGAATCCTCCAAACCTAAGGAATCCTCCAAACCCAAGGATCTCCTTTCCTTTTTTTTCTTTTTCCTTTTCAATAATCTTTTTTTCCTTTTTTTTTCTTTTTTTTTTCAAAAAAGAAGAAGAATGGATGGAGTATTTCTTTTTTTGGTAGCTAGTGACCTTTCTGATAGGTGCTATCTTGTTGGCATGCTCCAGATAACTTAAAGCTTCCACCACCATTATTATATTTATATAGGCATTTTAAAAAAACTTATGAAAATAATTTTTAATTTAATATCAGCATATTAAAAAAAAGGATAAAAAAAATACTAAATATGATGCATTGATCACTGCGTAATTTAATATATTTGCTGGATGAAAGTTGCCAATTTTCTAAAGAAACCCGTACGCATACGGAGAAGAAAGGAATTCTCTTTTGGATCTTCCTAAGTTGTGTGATTTACCCATTGAATTAAATCACAAGAGGAGAGTGATAAGCATGTTCATATTCAAAATTGCTAATACTATGGATTTGAAGGCTTACATTTTTCATTAAATTCAAGGCTCGAGAAAGATTAGTTAAAGACAAATAACAATTAGCTCGGATATTAATGCTAATTAAAAAAATACACTCCAATTTCATCACACAGTTTATTGAATTGTATCGGCCGCTAAAAATAAAATTCTTTATGAAACAAGCTCCTGGGGAAGGGAATTTCTTAGTGTAGGATCAAATATTGCATGAGATAATAACAGCCGAAGGTCAGAGAAAGTCAGATGGCATCCGTGGGGTGCAGGCTTCCGAGCCAGAGTCGGTGGCGATAGCGGCTGCTTTGTCATTCTCTTTTTTGCTGAGAACTCTTTCCTGAACATAATCAGTAGCGGCTGTATGGAAAAGGCTGGTGCACGTGTGCTGGAAGATGGAGCCCCTGGAGGATTTCACGCTAACATATGATTTCCGTGTACTCCTCTGCAGGCTTCCATTATTCGGTTGCTCTCTTTTCTTGCTCCGATGTTTTCTTTTTCTTGCAATTTCTACCAGGTTAGTTCACACCCAGCCCGCCATTCATGCTGTCTTTTATTTTCGTTAATTAACTGCCTTTCTTTTTCCCCTCTCGACAGACTACACTTACTCTCATCAACTACTTCTGTCGATAACAATGTTTTATAAGACGATCGAAGTTTTATATGTTTGTGTATATAGCATAATAATAATAATAATAATAATAATAATAATAATAATAGCATTATTATAACTTTAAATACCCATCATGTTTTTTTTCTTCGGGTTTTGAATGTGAATTTTGTAATTATATCCAGGGGATTAGACTAGACATTAAGCGCATCGCTTACAATTTACACAATATTTTATTTTTTTTCCAAATTAAAATATTAACTAAATTATTTTTCTCAAGCATAATTTGAAAACCGAGAGTGCTGAAGCCATGAATAGATACCATCATCCAAATGCACACAATAGGAGCACCAGAAGTTATCCATAGGTTTATTTTATATTATTTCAATAGCCTTTTTATTTGATAAAGAAACCAGAGTTAGGGCAGCAAATTTGTCAAGTGAAATTCCAAACCATGAAAAGATTACCATAAATCCACGAAATCTTTCTTGGAGTCAAATTAGGCCACGATACACGGCCCGGTGTCCCTACCATCCTCCCTAGGCCGCTGGCCCTTCTTTATCTTACACGTGTTTCTCTCTCGGGCCATTTTTAGTGGGTCCTGCAAATCCACGGGCACGATTCACGAGTTTAATCCAACGGCCATGGCAATTCTTTTTCACATCACACGCCAGCACGTGCCCTTATTTGTGCCGCAGAGTTTGGGTTCCCATCACCGTCAAAACGGGAATCATTTGTGCATTCATACCCTTCTTCGCTGCAAAAAAAAAAAAAAAAAAAGTCTAATTATTATAGCCCCCCCCCCCCCCCTAGATTCATGCTGTGATTTTTCTTGAAATTGGAACATTTATGAAAAGAAAGTGATTTATAGAGCATACTTTATATATTATATTTTTATAAAATACGAATCTCGTCATTTTATATGTATCTATGGATTTGGATTTTTCTTCTTCTGGTAAAGGTGTCCACGAGCTACTTTTTATATATTAAAACTAAATTCTTTTATATTCTAATCCCCTTTTCCCTGCTGAGTAGAGGACTCAAACATAAATTGTTTATGAATTTTAATTACAGGATATCTATTTATACCAAAAATAAACCCAAGGGTATTACTATAAAAGCATGATTAATTGATGCTAGGAGGAGCTGTTGTTTCTATATATATATATATAAAAAGGTATTTATATATTACATGCGCGTCCATATATATATATATAGATATAGATATATATATATAGATAGATAGATAGATAGATAGAAAAAGAGAAAGTTAACATAGTAATAATAAATAAAAAAATGTGACACGGTAATAATAAAATGAAGACGAAGATCTTCTAAAAAAATAACTAAAGGTAAAATAATGTAAAAAATACTTGAAGAGATAACTTATATTGCTTCGTGTGACAATATAATCATCAAAGTTTTGTTGTAAATCCATAATTTATTTTTGTGAAGTATACAATTTGAAGGAGTTGCGGGTTATATTCGAGACTAATGACTCACAAATATCATATATAACTTTTTAAATTATATTATTTTCTTATTATTAATATGATTAAAAAAATTAATGATTAAAAAAATCACATAGGTTGGCTAATAGTGTCGAGGCTAACTTGTTTTATTTTTTATATTACGATACAAAACAAAAACACTCACTAAAACACTCGACATGCTATTGATATTACAAAATCTTTTTTTTCCCCAAAAAAACAAAACATTGAGGTAAGGAAGAGGGGACAAAGAAATAAGAGGCGAGCGTCTTCAATAGCATTGCTTCTTGGATACGTTTTGGAGCTCAGAACGAGACAGAGAATACGCGAAAAAATATATATCCAGTGGAGTGATAGTTCTTGTTTTCGTGGGCAAAGCTATCAATGGTTATTTTTAGAATTTTTTTTATTTAAAAATATATTAAAATAATATTTTTTATTTTTAAAATACAATAATAAATACTACCTTGGTTACTCTGGTTGAATCTGACGTGAATCTACCAGTTGAGCAGCCAAAGTTCTACGGATCTTCCATCTGGGTCCTTATTTTATATGCTTTTCTTAATCTTCATAAAGATGTTTAAGTTTAAAGAGTGTGTCCTGGGGATGATTAAAAGCAAAAAACCTGCTTCTATCATCGCTCCAGTTTTCTCAGTCGCAACAAGGGAAGCTTGAACTCTGAGTTTCTCTAACATGCTAGGGAGAATTACATGCTTCCAATCAACACCCTCGTTTGTTTTACTCCTACTATTGTTTTGATAGATTAAGCACCCTCCATTATTGACGTGGGCTAGCTGCTGTTTGCCCTCGATTTTGATTTATTTTATTACAGATTTATGAGCCCACCTAATCTCTACTTTAATTTAAATCCCTTCCATGACAGACAAATGTTCATTAATCTCTTTTTCTGTAACGGCAGGTGGAGCTTCTTGGAGTTTGACATGATGGAGGCCCTCTCGTTTATGCTATTCATCCAAGCTCGTGAACGAGTAGCTTTTTTAGCCTAGTAATCCTTTCGTGAATCACCAATCATGGACTGACTGATTGGGATATTTCAAAACCAAGTTGGGATGAGAGCTTCACATGCGAAGTCAAAGGAAGAACCCTAGGTGTGTGAGCAACATGACATTAGTTTATATTTATTGAGAGGACTACGGAATTGGTCAAATATATATAAAACACAAGGGTCCAAATTTAATGCTTGTAGCTATCTTCTTGATAGCATATGGACACCTTCTCTAACAAGGACTCATTTAATTTCACGCCCACTGTGTCTTCTCAAATCATGCCTCGAAGGTTTACCCTGCTCATGTGGACCTTGGATTACGAGTAGCCGCACGGCAGGCTGGAACTTAACGATCTGTTTATCATATTATGATTAGGATATAGATTCATGAATCCTTCCCGGGTTCAAAAACCTGTTCTTTCTACTCTATCTCACCTATTTAAGCCCTGCAGTTTGAATTTGAAATGGCAAGCGCCGAGGCTAGCAAAACGAATGAGAATCAAGAACACTCAAAATGAACACAAGGCCATTTTCAGTACAGTTTTCCGATTTCGCAAGATGCATTCCGGAAAGAATGCTGACGGTCACGGGGCACCGGAAATATACATGGGCCAAATGCAACGGGTCGCCAGCTGCTGCAGCCATTTCTGCACGCGGTTTGCTCGAGTGTTCTTTGACAAGGTGCAAACCAAATTGCGTGTCCCTTTTGACACTCAAATTAAATTGCCATCAAGTCACAGGCACACACGGTCAAATCATAGTCATCATGCCGCACGCCTCCTGAACAGTCCATTTCATCCCCCACGCTGCCCATCCCTGAGAAAACCTCGTGATTATAACACATCGATTCTATTATTATTCATGAAACCCATCATTGAATATGAACCAGTACGAAACATTACTATCACATTACATTATCTTTTCATTTCGAATCAGAATATGTTTGATTAGCTGCCTAATCGTGTCTCGTGGTAGTATTACAGCTAAGGCGATGCCATTCCGTGCCCCCACTTTGATGCAATATGGAATTGGAAACTGTTGCCCGATCTTGAAAAGGCTTTGCTGATATCATGTGATGGCGATCGTGTAAGCCATTTTCGCCACTGTGCTTGAGTTTTTTTGGCCCGGCTAACGTCTTTTCCAGGCAGGTTTGTCTCCTGGACCCACCTTGTTTTTCTGTCACCGCTTCTTTCCGTTGCCGTCGGAATAGTATACGGGCTTCAAAACAAAATATTTAGCCTAAGCTAGAGCTCTATTCCAGCATTCTTCCAACAGAATTAAATGCTTAAATAGTAACCTACTAGGCCTGGCCCCGTGCTTTATTGTAGGCTGAATCGAAACTCAGCGACCATTAGCAAAAAATGAGAGGGTTTCGTTTTCTTGGCATGTATAAATTGAAATGAAAATTAAAAGTTTAATTAGGGTATGAGTTACAATTAATCTATGACCGATTGCATCAAAAATAAAAATTGAGATGGCTAATTTGACCTAACATGCCAATAACAAAGGAATCACCTATTTGAATAGCACTTTGGCTACAAAAAAACATTAACATGGTTATTGTCTTACTCTTACTTTAAGAATAAATTCACCTTTTTTATATTTTATCATTAAATATTATATTTGTTTTTAGTTTTTAGTTTCTTTTTTATATATTCAATTTTATTCTTTGATCTTTGTTTGATCTTGGATTGATATTCGTTAGTTTCTATTCTACTATTTTACAAGATTATCATAGTATAAAGCAAGCATCATAATATCGTCTTATATATCATATAAATAAGCAAGAGAATATTAAAAAAAATAAAAGTAATCAAAACTAGTGGGTTCCATGACCTCTTCCGAGGTTTTGAGGACAAAATAGTGAAATTTTAATTTATTTAATATGTTGCTGTCCTTATATTAAAAAAAAAATCTTATTTTATAAAGAAGTTGAACCATGTTATTTAACTGTTACGTGGAGTGTTTTTGGACCTCCAAAATAAGCTAGATCATTTAGGGGTAAATTTTATATAATTTAATTTTAAATCAAGTCTAGACATAAAGTTAGATCTAGAAATTTTTAGATTAAATCACTGATCTAGGTCTAAAAAATTAGACAGAGAAATTTATAGGTTGCATCACTGATCTAGGTTTAATAACAACGATATATAATTTCTTAAAACTCAAATTGTTTTTATATATTTAATTTTTTTAATTAAATCCACGACGTGAATGGGACATGTAAACTAAGTGTCTTCGGTAATTCTTTGACTTCCTCTCCTCCTCCAAAGTCTTTTCTTAGCATAACATGACAATTCAAATTTACATTCTTTTTTTCAGTGAAACAGAAACTATTTTTCATTTAAAAAAACAATTTTATACTACCTATAATACAAAAAAAAAACTTATTTTAATTTAAAACTATCAATTACGATGTAAACAATAAATATACTAGTTACTAATAAAAATGTAGATTTGGTCACGATATCTTTTGAAGATAAATATACCAACGAGGGAGTGTTTGAGGGAGTAATAACGATTGTTTTTTATAGTATTTTTTAATTAAAAATATATTAAAATTATATATATTAAAAAATTATTCTTGACTATTATTAATTGGCAGAGATCAAAGATGGCTGAGGCGAGCGCAAGTACACTCTGTTCGTTCTGTGTGAGCCTTTCCAATATGGTCCCAAGTGGGCCTTCCTCAATTATATACTTGCATTGTGTTCAGGCCACTCTTGTTGTCTAGAGCTGGGCCGAATAACTAAGCCTAAGCTCAAAAGTGTATTTGGTAAGGACGGTGTTTTTTTTGTATTATTATTGAGAATATATTAAAATAATATATTTTTAAAATTATTATGAAATCAAAATAATAAAAAACCATCAATTGAAGATAAACACTCATTTTAAAAAAAACAAGATTACATATCAAGAGAAAGAGCTTCCCTCGAGCCACTGTAGCCAAAACCATAATCACGCATTTTTCTTTTAAAATGATGATCAGTTTTATAGGCGTGGCATTCTTGAAATGATGATTTTTCTAAAGGGGGTCACCGTTAATTTGGGCAGTGATCGGACATTGACATTGAATAACCTTGTAGTGTCTGTGTAGACACACAAATTAAGCACCGGCCGGAGTGCATGTCGTCCGTAATTTAATATCTGATCGTGAAACTTTCGAGTGGAGAAATTGAAAGCGTGATATCATGGAGTCGTGGGAAATAACTTCAGTGAATTTGATAATCCATTCACCTGTCCATCTCTCAGAGTCACGTCTTACAAAAAACTGCATGCATGCTGTTAAATCTAGACAATCACGTCCACATGTATACTGCAGACTTGCAAAACCAAGCCCTATACGTACCGACATGAATAATATAAAGATATATAGTGAATTATATATAAAGAAATTTAAATTAAAAAAGAGAGGGAGATTACAGAATGAAGTAGTTTACTACTCCTCCGAGCCTGTTAATTCCTTAACCATTATCCGCATGACTTCCACTCTCATTTGCAAAGTTAAAATGTAATCAGCTGTCTCTCTGAAAAGCCCATCCAATCCCAAGGATCCGCCATTCGGAATGAGCTTCTTCAGGGTTCTAACTCTCCTCCCAACACCATACCCGACCCTTCTAGCAGAACCCTCTACTCGTGCCGATCTCTTCATCGAAACCCTTTGAGGTCTCTTGCTCCCGGTATGACGTCCGTCGCTTTGTTTCCTCGGCGGGCATCCTCTCCTGGCCTGTCCTTCCAAGACTTTTTTCCACAACGTTTCGTTTGACTTGTCAACCGTTTCTTCATTTCCTTGGACGACCATGCCCAAAGAAACAAGAAGAGAATGCTCGCCTGCTGAATTTCCCATCACAGGAAAGGCTTCGATCGGACGAAACACTAGCCTGTGCAGGGCTTCCAAATTTAATCGCCAAGACAAGATGCTGTATCGCATATGCCACACTTGCGGGTACTTTTATATACGGTATTCAGGCGTGGGTAATAATTGGTTTGCGAAATGAGGATAATGGAAATAAATTATGGTAGCCAAAATGTAGGGCCCATGCACAAACACAATTTCATAGAGGGAACTCCGAAGGATTGGGATAAATGAATAAGGAGCAGCCACGTGTACCTAAGGGTGTTGCTTGTTGCTTTGGACATGTTCCCCAGCTCAATGCACATGCAACCACATGATTCTTCACCACCACCCATCTCTCTAATCTAAACCCTCCCATCTCATCAAAACACCCTGGATTATTCCTTCCCCACTTTCCAAAATTCAATGTATACAGTATATATGATTTTGAATTTGGCCGGGGTCCTTAGTATTCTTATTTCCAGCTCAAAAAACATGGCATTAATTCTGCATGCACATATATAAATATATATAAAAACCCTTATTAAGTTTCATAAATGGTGGTTAATTAGCCCGTGTTTCCAAATAGGAAAGGCCTATATTATTGAACTGTACGCATTTGCAGAGCCTGTGATTAATTAAATGCTGTCAATTAATCTGTCAATACTTGTGTTACCAAATGTGGACAATTTAGATCCTAATGTTGGGATAAGGTAGATTTTCTTCTGACATTCATGAACCCCATTAATTTTCAATCAAAATGATATTGATTGATTACTAAGGAATAGTATCAGCAAATCATGTTCGAAGTACACCAGCATAAACTTAGCCGAGACAATCTGACAGACAAAAATGCATGCATCAGCGCATTGTTACAGTACTTTGATTCAATTTTGACAATATATATGTCGTTTAAGCGAGTATGATATTCTCACTTTAATTTGACTAAATGATCAGTACCGACCATATGTGGTTTTTTTTTATTTTAAAAAATCTCATTTCTCGAAAAATATATTTTATAAAATCAGATAAATAAATAAAATCTCGGTTATTTCGTAATTTTATAAAAATATACATTCTGATTTAAACTTATTATCTTTTATACAGATTTTAATGTTTTTTATTATCACACCGTTCCCGCAGATACGCCATGCGTGCTTCTCTGCATATGTATTCGGGAAAAACAAAGTCGATTACACTTTCTGGCTTTCATTCTGGAAGGGTTCTGGTCCTGCCTTGAAAATTACAAACATTTAATAACTTCTCGTTTTAATGTTTCGAGCTAGCTAGCTCAGGATCAAGATATAGAACATGCAAACACATGCAGTTGATAACGAAAAAAATGATTTTAATGATCTGGAGATACATCAAGCTCAGAATCAAGTCCAGTTACATGCATGGTTCATGTGCACCCACGGCTCATTGCGGAGTTGGAGACCATAAATCTGTTTTGTAATCGGATTCGATCAATCCAGAAGTACACTGCAAGTAAGGAACAGGTAGGGAGCAATGTTCTCTTCCTGTCATCCAGTTGTTGGTACATGCTTGCTTTTTTTATATTGGTAGATGAACTTATAATACAAAACAAACAAGTCTATGACGGCTACGCACATGGATTTATCCAGAGCTTCATAGTCTGCATTATTGTGTTCTTCTTCTTCTTCTGAAACTTAATTTTGATACAATATTCATATACCAATATTGAATATATAAGCACCTTTAGGGTTTTGCGTTAGAGTACCTGTACTTTGACAGAACCTAGCTCTTTGCCTTTCTGCGGGAAGCATCCATGGAAGCTATACAGATTTTTTTCATGATTTGTTAGGATAAATTATCCATCTTTGTGTTTTTAAGCAGCTTGACCCTTTTGGAAATATTCAAGTGAAACCGCAAAACAAAAATCTTTCATGTGTACGTTATCCTATTCTTTTTTATCAAACAATAAAAGTTTTAATCTTGATTACCATTATTTTTTGATTAATTATATTTATCATGTATGGTTAACATTGGGCTGTGTGTTTGTATATATCTGATTTCTTTTTTAAAAAAATAATTTTGATATTTTTTTTTTGTGGTGATTTCAAAAATAAATTTTAATTTTTCTGATGTAATATATATATATATATATATATATATATATATATATATATTAAATTAAATCTTTGTGGTTCATGCACTGGTAAAATAAAATATATATTTTTGTGAAAAAATAATTTAAGAATCATAATATTTCATAAATATTCATCTTTAAGGTTATTTAAATTTGAAAGCTAGCAATCTTCATTTCCAATCGAACGTGCAGTGATGAAACCCTAACTTCTCTTAGCACATGCAAAAGACCTAATTGGACCACCTATCCACGTGCAACGGAATGATAATCCAAGGAGAAGAAGCCCTGCTAGGTGCCTGTGGGCCTTCTGGCCCATTGAACACGCCTCCAGCACCACATTTCTTCCATCTCGTGCTGGAATAACAGCATGCCACGTTCACCACGTCCTACCAATTTTTATGTATATAAAATAAAACGGCACCCTATTTTGTTTTTAATTATTTTTTTTGTTTTTATCAAGATTAGATAAAACTAAATTTCTCTGTGCAAAATTAAAGACAAAAATCAATCACATGGAGATGACAAAAAGAAATTGCAATAAAAAAAGAGTGTTCAAATTAAAAACAAAAAATTAAATGATTTTTTTTTATATATATATTTTGACGGGGAAAGAGAGAAGAAAATAGTGAGAATGAGAAAAAATTCATCGGATGATAACCATTATGATATCACCGATAAACATTATATTAATCGAAAGAGAATGGAAAGGTGCTTCCATCGACACCCTAAAAGATAGTGTTTGGTGGTAAGATGACATCACACACAACATATGAAGAACCATTTTGTTCTCCATTAACTTGTTAATTATAAAAAAATATGGAAAGTTAAAACACTTCTTTTTTAAGTTGAAGAATTTTGACAAATAAGTGCATGTGAAACATAAAAAAGATTAAATTTTCCCATGTAATTCTTTTAAATATCTTCGCTGTGAGAGCAATATATTCATTATATTATACATTTAAATAGTAGAAAAGATTGAAAGTTCCTAACTATATCTTATATTTTTATCTTTATTTATTCAACCAAATATATTTATATTTGTATTTATTTTCTATATATATCCAATTTTGTCCAATAACACTAACCGAACATAACATTACAAGTTCGAAATCTTCGAGGTTAACTTTAAGGCTATGGCAATTTGTTTATTCTATTTGAGAAGGGAGTTGGTTTGTGCAGTCCTTTTTTGGGCCTCGGAGACTGGTCTCATTCGTCGTAGCTAGCCCAGTTGCTTTTCTCAAGGTGCGGCCACCACGAGCTGATTTCTTTGGGTCTGTTTGGGAGGGCGGTTGCGGTAGATTTTGAAAGTGCTTTTCGTGCTGAAATATATTAAAATAATATTTTTTTTATTTTTTAAAAATCATTTTTGATATTAGCACATCAAAATGATTTAAAACATCAAACCATTGTTTTTCAAAAAAAAATGAAAAAAAAAATGGCAAAACACCGTTTGGGCCGCCCACCCAAACGGGCACTTTATCTCAAGATGGAGTTGAAGATTCGATCCACGGGTTTCATGTATTAAGCCATGAAAATTTAATTTAATTTGTTATCATTTAAATATTAAAAATAATAATTACATATTGATTTTTTTTTTTAAGTTAGATGTTGCTTCTTATTGGTCGTTTGTGTTGTTTTTCAATACATCAAGTCAACTAATTCATATCAAAATAATTTTTTTAAATTAATTTTAAATGATCTAAATTGAATACAAAATAAAAAAATAAAAATTCTTCTTGATCTAAATTGATTTTTTTAAAACCAAAGGAACCAAACAAAACAAAAGGTAGAAAATAAAAGGACCAAACTACATTATTTTTGTACAAACTTTAAAGTTAACACCTATTCTCTTGTCTTTTCACTTTCATCTTTAAGCTTTCAATCCTGCCACTTCTTAGAACAAATCGAAGCCAATTGGCTATCAATTCAGCCAATAAAAGACTTGATTGAGGAGGAAAACATTGGATGGTCAAAATGAAAAAAAAAAAATCATTGTAGTGATCCATAATAAATTGTGAGAGGATGCAAAATGCATTTGGCTATCATGCTTAGTTTTTTCTATAACTATCCTAAAAGATATAGGTAATTATTATGATAATTAAAAAAAAAAAAAAAAGAACAGGGACTTTCTTGTACCCCTTATAAAATACAATTCTCAAGTACAATATTTTCCCTCGTTCCTCTATTTTTTTTTAATTTAATTATTCAATATTAAGTTTATTGAGATTAAGTCTAATAATTATTTTCAATTTATTTTTTAAAAAGTTATATTAGTTTCATAATTCGGAATATAAGTTTGAGAAATTAGCTTGGTTGACTTAATTCTTTTTCTCTTCTCTATTTGACCTTTTTTTCTTCTCAAATTTATTTTTCAATGCTGGATTGATTAAGAATTAAGTTTCATGACTTGCTTCAGTTGTTTTATTAGTCCTTATTTTATGATTCAAGTACATGTTTGACGAGTTAACCCAAATTAAATCGACTCAACTAATTTTTATTATATTTTTTTATTTTAACTTCATCACACAATATTAGATTGAATAGATACTGAGCTCCATGATATTTCTTGATTTACTTTTTATGAGGCTGTTTTAGTTTCATGATATACATCCCGAGTTTGATGAATTAACTTGAGTTTGTTTTACTTTTTTTCAATAATTAATCATGTCCTTCAATCCCATTAGACTCAAATCTTATTATTATTATTATTATTATTATTATTATTATTATTATTAATTTTATCTTTCAATGATGTGTTCATTGAATTGACTTCTTAATTTGTTTAATTATTTTTTAATGGGTTATCCTAGTATTATGATTCAAGTTACGAGCTTGACATGTTATCTAAGTTTATTTTTTAATTTTATTTTTTAACATTGAATTTATTAAAAATCAAGGTTCATAATTTATTTTGATTTGCTTTCTATATAGTTATCATGATCTCATAAAATAACATGTGAATTGATAAGTTAACTCGAATGAATCCAATATATTTGTATATTAATATTTATAAAAAGAAATATCATATTATATATTTATTTTGAGTACAATTATATTTTTATTAATTATCTATGTTGTTTTTGGACTTTTCAATTTAATCAGATCGTATTCAATCAATTATCATACTCTTTTAAAAAATAAATTTGCTAAAAAAATATATCAACAACAGCTACAAAAAAAATGATATCATCCTCGGCAACATGAGAGCCAATAATCTAGGGGTCACTACAGTGGATGCGATGCAAAGCTGAGAGATACAGGACTTCGAATTAATAAACTACTATATTGAGTCTTAGCAAAAGAATAGGTTAACACATCGGACATAAACTTTACTGATTTTACACAAAAAAAAAAAAAAAAAAAAAAAACACCTAGCAGCAAAAATCAATCTCTAGAACGGAGCTTCTTCTATTTACAATAGAAAAATTTATTTAATTTTTTTTTATAACCAGAATATCCATACCAGTTTTTTATACTACAATTAATTTTTAGATTTTTATAAGTCTAATAAATATATAAAGCATCATAAAAATAATAATAATATATAATAAAGCTTTAACTCAAATAACTGAAAATAATAAACGCGGTACTGAACACGGGTCAAGGCCCTGATTGCTCGCTTATTTAATTTTCTTATTTTCCCTGCTCGAGGACGGATGAGTTTTCACGCACGCCAAATGGTCGGAAGTCACGATTCACACGTCTTATTGGAACAAAAGATTCGAGGTCCATAGTCTTTAATTATTCGGTTAGTTAACTTTACAGTTGGTGGTCTAGGTAGTTAACTTCGCAGTTGGGGGTCCAAACCTGACCCCCTTCTCACGCTACCATTGGGCCGACCAAAAAGCACTCAGATGGATAATTTCAAACAAAAATAAAATCTTCGAACGTGTCTCTGCAAGCACAATTACTCTCATCACTTTCCCTGTTTCAAAGTTCGGTAGGATGTTTCCGTGGATAAATATGAAAACCCATCTGAAGGTTTCTCTCTTACCCGGTTCATGTCATGGTTTGTTCACATTACTAATAGATTAATAATACATTCCTCACCAACTGTCACGAAAAGATTTTGTAATGAAACCTACACGCAGAGACGACTAATTTCGACCTGCTGCTTCCGAAGCTGAAGTGGGAGTTCCGAAAGGCAATCCAACGCTTGTAGTTTCAGGAGCTCGAACAGCCATGATGTCAGTTTCTTGAACTGCATTCTGTGAAGCAACATACCATTCGTTTTTATTTTGGTGAACTGGAATACTTCTCAACGTCTGTGCGTTGAGAGCCATGAGAGAGCCTGGAGAGAAGCCTTTCCTTCTTCAGTCTGTTCATCGAGAGACTGTTACATAAACCTTTGAATTAAAGTTATAATTTTGTCCTAATATATCGCTAGCTTTATGTGCACAGTAGGCTCTCCCTCTCTGTCAGTTTTTTTGAGAAGACATGAGAGCTTCTCTTTAATTCACCAGAAGATTTTATTTATTTAATACACGCTTGCAAGTTCAAACTCCTATCTACAAATTTTGAGCATGATCACGTTCAGGAACAGCTGTTTTTGGTTTCCAGTCATAGAGCTTCAAAGATACATCGAATTAAAACAACAATCAAATCTAAAGTGCACTTTGATAATATCATCCAGTTTAAAAGTTTGATATGTAGCTGGTGTAGACTTTTTGATCAACAACTGGAATCTGGTTTGTTTAAGGTACTTGGCTGCCATGGTTTTCAAGTTCCTCACCATGAACAGTATACGACTAAACAACTTCAAAAGAGAAAAGCAACATTAGATATGCCACCAGCGGCTTCAGTCCAAGGGAGATTCAAGCTCAGTCTGCCATTATCTAGCCACTCAAAAGCCACCTCAGCTCCATTCAAGAAACACTTGTTTGGAGATGCATTGGAGTATGATAAGAAATTCCCTCCACCTTTAACCCCAATCTTGACACAAGTCTCAGCTTCAGAATCAAAATACCCCAGTTCTTGAATTGTGCCACCACTATTAAACATGTTGGTCAGTCCAACAGGAGCAAATTTGATGCTGGTGCATAGCTTCTTGACGGGCACAAAGCTGAAGATCTCGAATGAAGATGGCTCGATGGTGATTTGCAGAGCTTCAGATTTTGGTGATACAAGTAGCAGTTCTTCTGCCTGGTTGAGATGGATTATGTACTCTTCAGCCTCACCCATCTGAGCAGCCTCTTTCTTTTGATCCCATTCGATATCGGTAACATGAACAGAACCAGACATTGGCTTGTAGCACTCTGAGTAGCCCTTAATCCTTTTCTCTTTGGGGTCCCATCCAGCTCCTTGGCAGTTGAAAGCTCCAATCACACCTCCATGCTGCAAAGTCCAATATGGCACTTTAGTTTCGTTTGACCCCAAAAGATTACACTTCTTAAACAATTTGACAAACACTTTATCCGAAACATAAAATATTGTTTTATCTAGTGATTTCAGACAAAATGAATGAATACCTTGTTGAAGTTCCAAATCTTGAGAATTGTTTTCTTGTCAAATAGAGGGTTCTTGAAGAGGCAATCCCTAGTGGGTAGGGCAAAATGTTGGCACTTGGGAATGGTACCGTCAGGGTACACAAGTTTCTTGAGGAGATCGAAATCATGACCACCCACGGAGTCACTCACGTATACAGGTCCGCCGCAAATAGCTCTTGACCCAGCATGAAATTTGGCGCACAGGTGGTCGGATTGGAACATATCCCAATCAGGCTGTATAATCTGTCCTATCCACATGCTGTTGTAAGCACAATGGATCATATGGACCCCTTGTAACCAATAAACTCCCATGGGATCCCCATTTGGATCTTGGAACCAGAAATCGTCACCTGTAGCAAAAACTTGTCAAATCTAAGCTGCTTGGTAAAAACTTCTTTCTAGCAAATGTAAACTTATAAAACAATAAAGGAGACCATCTGGTTAGACTTTCTTACCTACTCTTCCCATGGATATCTGCTTTGTTCCAAGGAAGAAGAAATCATTGCATTGTTGCATGCTCGAGATGAGTCCAGATCCTTTGAAATTCTTTGACAGGGAATCTGACAGACCCCTGTAATAAGACTTCGCAAGCTCAACACGGCCCCCGTATTCTTCAGATACATACTCAAGAGTCTGCGTTAGACAATTTAGATTTAGATTCACGATAATTAAGGAGCTCCAACACAGAATATCCGAGCTCATAAATAAAAAGAGATGAATAATGAAACTACTCTTACATGAATGACATCTACTTTCACTCCTGTAATGCCAACATCGGCTAGGTACGAGTGCATAGAATCATAGAAATCTCCTGCCTGGTCAGGCTGAACAAGGCCCACACCGCCTTCAATGATCTTAACCACAGCAAGATCATCCATTGTCCCATCAAGACCATCAGACAGTTTGCAAGGAATGATCTTTGAATTCAAATGAGTGGCACCCGGCCTAACGCCACCCCAGGCACCACAGAGTGCATGCCACACATAAATATCATCCAAACCTTTGAACTTTGTCCTCAAATCTCCCGTGAAAGCTTTCATGCCATGTCTGTCAACCTTGCAAGAACAGCTTCCAGAACTCCCAGTAGAAACACTCTTTTCTTCTCCACCGAACGTGTCATCTAGTTCTTGTTTTAACTTCTGAATTTTACATTCAAAAGAATGCAAGTCAGTAACACCATATTCGATTGCCTTATCTCGATCCTTCACAGCATGCTCGAGTTCAATTGCCTTCGAGATAAGCATCTTTGGTTTACTTGGATCAAATGATGGAGGGTGAGGACCCAGCATAGATCCTCCCCTGTACTTTCTAAACTTCTCACATTCATCAATCCTGTAAAGCCTGGCAGTCATCTGAGTCCCACCAAGAACAAGGTTTTTAGCATCCTCGTACGGATTCTCACCATCAATATTGATGCTTTGCCAGCCATCATCAATGATAATAAACCTTGGAGAGACACCACCCTCAACAAAATCATTCAGACCATGCCATACACCAGCAGGCTCCACAGTTAAATAAAATGCATCCCAAGTGCACCACCCGAATTTATCAACAAGAGAAGGGGCAGCTTTCTCTTCCAAAAGCTTGAAGGTATTGAGGTGGACCCTAAGTGCACTATAGGCCTCTTTCATGACATTGTAAGGATTTTCAGACACATGAACATAAGCGATAGCATCAAAAGATGATGCTGTCACCTTAGTAGAGCCACTCTCAGCACAAATCATGACATGGCCATCAGTTCCAGGATGGAGGGCAGACCTAAAACTCCCATCAATGACAGGTATGATTATGACATAAGACCTTATTTCAGGAACATTAAGGAGAACCCACTGGGTTTCCATTTGCAAATCAGAACCAGAGTTACCCACCCACATGGTAGACCACCAAGTTTTGAATCTAAAGATGGACATAAATTCCCTACCAGTGAACTTACCAAGGGAGTTCATTAAGCGGTCTGACGGAGCCTCTTTGTGGAACCCCAGGAATCCGCCCTTGTGCGACAGAGCTTGGACACGCTGGAGCAGAGCAGGTGAAGCATCAGAGGGTTTACAGATAGAAGAAAACAAGGGAGCAAAAGTCACATTGCTTGGAACTTCGGAAAGCAATGGAAATCCCTTGACACTAAATTTCCCATTCGACAAATCAAAGTATTTGTCTGAACTATCATCTTGTTTACAAATGCTAAGAAGTGGACTGGCGTGATCATTTGGGGGAGCCATAGTAGAGGAAAACCGAGCAAAAACGGGGAGAGCTTAAAGAAGAATGAAACGTTTGGAAGAATAACTAAAAGGAGGATTTCATGGAGCTCTTCAAGTAACTCTTATGGAAGCAAATCGTGAAATATTTTGTTTTAATGAATTACAAACTGTGAAAAGCAAGTATATATCCTCTAAAATATAAAATTCTGAGCTCAAAGTATATTTCTGCACGGAAATAGATGGCGAAATTAGCAATATACAGCTGACCAAATATAGAACTCAACACAGAATTATACGAGTAAACAATCTTAGACGGACTTGAAAAAAGAGCGAGGCTTTGAAGAGACTCGAGATCACAGACGGAAAAAAAAGAAGCAGCTAATTATAGCAACGGTAGAGCACAAAAGAAACGGCTAATAAGTGCAGAAGCGGAGAATAATCGATTGCATGTAAACAAATGGGAAGGCAATGAACGTAATTATAGAGAGAAAAAAGAAGGAACGGGTACGTACGTGTACAGAGAAGTTAGTTCTAGAATCAAGTAAGCGATGCTGTCCAGAGGAGAGGGATGGACACGTGTAGTTGTGGGTGGTTTTTTTTTTTGGCGTTTGCATATTCCACTTTATTCTGTTTTTATGTCTCTCCTTTGTAATCACTGTACATGCATGGTTGTTAAAATTATAATTTTGATATGAAATGAAAGTTATTTCTAAATTTAAATTGTAAAATTATATTTGAAATTTTTTAATATAAAAATTATAAAATCACATTTAAAATCATGCAAATAGAAAAATTATAAAATGATAAGTAAAACATTTCTGAACACAATATAATATAATTATAGCCATAAAACAAATTATTTTGATGTCATTATATAAAAATAATTTAAAAATAAAAAAAAACTAATTTAAATTAAAAAAATATTTTTTTTAATTTTAAGTTTAGATTTTAAAATTATTTTTTTATCGTTTAAAAAATAAATTATAAATGTATTTATTAAACCATGAGAAAGAGAACGGGGAGGTGGGGGGCAACACAGCAGCAGGCCATGGCGGGCCTAGGTGTGGCGAGAGAGAGAGAGCTTCGTTGGCAATTGGCATCCTATATAATAGCGGAATAGCATGATCATCAAATCAAACCGCAATTGGCATCTGCATATCAGTGGAATAGCAGTATCGAAAAATCAAATTGATTCGGTATGATTTTATAATTTCATATAATTTTAATGATTTTTATTCAATTTTAATAGGATTTGATTTTTTAACTTAATTTTATTTGATTTGTTTTTTTAACTAGCAAAATAATATAATTTTACTAATTGACTCGTGATTTTGATATCAATACTAAATAGTGATAGAGTTGAGAGAGAGAGAAAATAGCATCTCCACTAGTTCCCTTCGGACAGTGACTGGAAGTAGTCGTTAAGTTTCCAATATAGATTTTATTAAATCGCTGTGTGCATGCCATGCTTGCGAACTCATTTGTCGGGAAAAAGTAAAAAAAAAAAAATTGAAGTAGCAATATGTCTTAAAGTTAATTTGATTATAGTAAAAATGACTGAGTTTCTGAGGGTGACAGAATAGTCCAGCTTAATCTTTGATTATGGTGCTTGATCAGCTTAATATTATTATATGTCTTTATAAATATCTCAATAAATAGTCTAAATATTTATTAATTAACTTGTAGGTTTTAATTATATATATGTATATGAAATATTTTACAGCTTGGATATTTATGAGATATTTATATTAAATATTTTTAAAATGTTTCGTGAGATATTTATGTTAAAAGAATGATATGAATAAGTCTGTTTTTAAATCATGAAAAAGGAAGCGAAAAGCTATTTGGCTACGGCAAATCTTTACTGGGACATTTTCGGCGTTCATGTGGGGGCAATGCATAGCCGACCTTGAATCTTGTAGAAGAAATATTTGCTGGAGCATAAATGGAACTCTCCCCATCCACTCTCCTCTGAAATATTTTCAATTCATCATGATACGCACAAGTCCTGCACAAATAAAAAAAAAATTGAGTTAATTCATTATGAAGTTAAACCCGAATTAATATGCTAAATTCACAATCAAAATTATAAAACTATGATAACTCTATAAAAAATAAGATAAAACAAATTATTAAGCTTATTTTTCTATAAATTTGTTTTGAAAGGTTAAAAGTGAAAACAAAATCAATATAAACACGAGACATAATAAAACAACCTAAGGTGTATATAGGTTAACTAGCAAAACACATTACTTAAGTTATAAGAACAGGATAACCTGATATTAAGCAAAGCAAAATAAATCATGAAGTCTAGTTTATAATCAATTTAATAGAGAAGGATGCAATAGAAAAAAATATATCAATTAAAAAAAAACTTGAGTCAACTAGGTTATCTCGTCAAACTCACTACTCAAGTCATGAGACCAGAATAACTTCATAGAAAACAAGTAAAAATAAATCATAAAGTTTAATTTTCAATCAATCTAATATTAAAAAATAAAATGAAAAAATATCAATAAAAAAATCAAACTAACTTGTTAAACTAATGATATGAGTTATGAGACCGAACTAGTCATATATTAAACAAATTATAATAAATTATAAAATTTAATATTCAATACAAATGTTATAGTATAAAATCAAAAAAAAAGTACATGTTAAAAACACCAGCACACATTAGTATGTGTTACAGTGCATGTCCTAGTAAAATTTCTTTAGAGGAAAACGAATAATTTAGGCAGTGGTAGCATTTATTCTAAAAAAATGAATAATATACATTAAATTTTAATTTGAATAATTTAATGGAAGAGGCTGAAGCAAAATGTTTTTATGAGGTTATATTGGAAATGTGGGTACCATTTTTTTTGTAACAATGCATGTTTTATATTGCGGTGTATTTATATATATATATATATATATATATATATATATATATATATATATTTTTGATATATGAAACTTTTAAATTAAGATTATGTTTTTAACATGATATTAGAATTTTATTTACCAATCATTAATGCATGCAAATCTAATCTCATTTTCATCTAGTTAAAATTAATTAATAATACAACGAAGTTTGAATCTATATAAATTATTTAAGGTTGTGTGTTGAGAAATAATATAAACTAAATGTTAAACCTTATCTAATATTATTAACATTAGCAAATTAAAACAATATTTTTTTTAATATCATATTAATTTAATATTTTTTTAAAAATATATATTTAAATATCACCAAATATAAAAATTGATCACACTCTCAATCAAGATAAAAAGCAAAAGCTTTTATGGAAGATATAAAGTAGGTAAGGAATATTATATCCAACACCTCCTGCCACAACATATCGCTAGCTCCTCTTTAATTTTATAATCATTTATTGAATAGAAGAATAGTTGAAATTATTTTTAAAAATATTTTTTATTTAAAAATATATCAAAATAATATATTTTTTTGACATTAATCTATAAAAATACCAAAAATATTTTAATTTAAAAAATAAAAATTATAAATATTTTCGAAACACAGCATCAAATAACGTATAAGAAGTCAAGTCCAAAATGGTGAGTTTCTCCTTTTTTTTATTCTCCATATAGCTTTTTAGTTTTATTCTAACCCCTTTGTTTTTGGACTGGGTATATTCATTTTAATTTGTCTTTTTTCAAGAACATAAGAACCTCCACGGCCTGGCTCTTTCAAAAGCAGCAGTTTATCCACAACTGAATATTCCTTGACAGGGACGAACGCGGTGACTTTACCAGAAATCCTCTCTCTTATCTTATCTGGGAGATACACTAATATATAATTATTTTTTAAAATTTAGTCTCACTGCTAAATTGATTTTGCTTACCGTGATAACATCTAGAATTTAAAATTTAAAAGTGGCTATACGAGAAAATATTTTATATTTAAATACCGTGTGAACAAAGAGATTTGATTTTGCAGATATCTCTCTAGATATTTTTTTTTAAATTTAAAAAAATCAATTTTTTTAAAAAATATATTTTATTGATCTAAATGAATAAATAAAATTTTATCTGTCTCGAATTCTTATAATAATCTACTGTACAGTTACTAAGTCTGTTGTCATCTTGATTCCCACGTCATAAGAAAAATCTATTTCTTTATTTTATAGTTTTTATTAATTTATGATTTTCTAAGAATTTCAGATATCAATAACGAGATTTGCCATGGTATTTATTTCGTAATGGATTATTCTGGGAAATGGATTCTCTCTTGTCTAGCGTGGGTCGATTGCCTAGCCATGTAAATTGTCGGTGGTCGGTCGACCAAAGACCAATCCGATGATAGAATCGTGGTTCCTCTATAAAAATTATATTTACAGGAAAGTTGATATTTCTTAAATCAAGGGCCGGCTTGAATTCTGCGCCGAGACATGAGTCAACATTTTTCTAACGTTAACAGTTCTTTTGAGGATTGTATGTCTGTCGGTGTCGAAAAGGTAATTCACTTTTATTTAATTATATTAAAAAAGAGAGTTAAATGTTAACTTGCAGAAGAGGGCAAGGAAATGGTTAGAAGAGAAACAATCTGGTTCCGGCAACGGTTTGGTTAACTTTTGGTTTTGTCGCCCTCTCCGTCCTTTTCTTATTTAACAGTTTAAACATATGATTGGCTCAGGCACCGAGCAAAGCCCAGGCTCGAGTTTACTATAAAATAACTTTTTGAGTCACAAAAAAATATTATATGCCAAATTAATTTTGGGCTTAGGTTTGGCCCATGAAAACATATTTTCTTTAGCCCATTATTTTTGTTCAGCCCATAGATTAAGTCTGGTCAGCTTCTTTATTTATTTTTTTCTCCCAAAACCGACTCTTCATGACCTTCATAGTTATTGTCATTTTATATTGTTCTAACACCACCACCTCCACCTCCACCTCATATGCCTCCACCAAGATCACCGTTCGCCACCATCTCTTTTTCCCATTCCATTACCATTGCTTGCATCTCTTTCTCCAACACATCTGACTCCTAAACCTACAACACCATGACCTGCACTAATTCCTCTTCCGCCCTCTCGACGCCACCACTCGCACCACCCTTTTAAACACACCACTTTTTATACCTCAATCAACACCGCCATTTGCACTCATGTTGCTGCTTCTAGCTCCTGTAACACCCTTACTACTGGGACAACACCTTAATTGTAATTTATGGTAAAAAATTGGCAGTCTCCCTTGTAAATAGAGGTTCCAAGTTATCGACAAATAACCTTTTACACTTTCATTAGCCATTATTCAATCATAACCCAACCATCATTGATGTCAATTTCAGCAGTTATATCAACGCAACCGCAATTTCTCAAAGAACATCAAAATACAATAGAAATGAAGATTAGATAAATAGATATACATACAAGCAGACATAAATACATGGAAATCTATCCTAAATTTATAGATACACACACAAGCAGACATAAATACATGGAAATATAACTTAAGTCCATTCATTCGACTTAAACCGTATCATTACAATTACAATCCAAGCCATAATATTTTTCTCAAAATATAAAGTTCACTTAAAAGTCAACTCTTGTAGTGAATGCGAGAAACTTATAAACAATATAATATTGAAATATGAATATTATAAATAACAATAACAATGATTTTTTTCATTTTAATTCCACACTAAGTCCCTTTTAGAATAACATTCTCATTAACATCATTCATTCCCCGAGGCAACCACCATCATCTCCTCTCTCTCTCTCTCCCTCAAACTTTACCTTGTATTTCCCCTCCAGTACCATCACGAGCACCATGTCCTTGTATGTTTACTCTAACCCTAATGCTTGCTTCACTATCTTCTCCCACACATCTATCAATTTCACCACCAACACTAGCATCCAGGTTTTTGCCCTCTATATTTGCACCACACTAACTGTATTTATCACCGATATATTTTCCTCCTCCATTTCCAACTTTATTGCCTTGTCAAACTCTTAAACCACCACCAATCCCAACTCCAACATCCGCATCGTGTCCTGCATCCTCTCCAGCATTTCACTCCCGCGAACATTTCTCAGTGCCACTCCAGTACTTCAACCTTTTTTCTTTCTCCTGCTTGTTTTTTATTTTATTTTAGTGACTCTTGGCTTTAATAATGTCACTTGATTGATTTATCTATACATTTCTATCGATTTTGTTTTCTAAATTTCTATTTGGAAAAAAAAGGAGGAATTGCAATTAAACAGAAAAGAACTAGGACTGTAATTGTTGTAACAAAAAAATTCACCTGTGCTTCAAGGCTTAGAGATTCATCTTTGCTGAATTAACAACTTCAATTTCTCCATTTTTTCCTTTGAATCCCCCCCCCCCCCCCCAAGTTTTCTGAGTGTAAATTGAACTACATGCACCACGCTACATTCCGATGAATTCAGGAAAAAATTAAGGCATTTTCTTGCAGCGTCGAGTCACCTGATTGGGAGCTCTGATCTACACAGATTATTAGCGAGAGAAAAAGTTTACGTGCCTTTACTATAGGCGTTCCATGCAGCCTCATCGCAATCAGGATGCCCTCAAAAGGATAGGGCAGCAGGTTCATGAAATGGTTAGAAGTATGCTAATTGCTAACCACTTGATTTTGGAGTAGATAAAAGGGAAACGACAGCTGCTAAAAATGCAAGAACCTTTAACTATGCATAGTAATTTTTAGCATGAATCGTGAATTCATGCATGGCTACGCCGTTGCTTTTTCCACCCAATTTCATTTCAAGGCTGTAAAACATATAATATCATGATGTCAGCTTGCTAAGCTCCGAGTCAAGACTAATAACATGTTCGTGTAGATTGAACCTTGCTGCTTTCGTGTACATCTTAATCTTCTAGAAATTCAAGCGAGTTCAATTTTCTTTTACGGGGGATCATACTACTTGATTGTGGCAACATTTTAACAAGTGGAAAGATTTTAGCCTGTCCCAACAGAAGCTCGAGGAATCACTATGCCAATAATTTACATGAGGGGAGACAAAAAAAAATGTCACGATACAATTAGCTACAATTGATGCATTTGCAAATTAGAGAGTTGACCAAACCTCAAATTTTCTTCATCCGTTCTGTCATGAAGTACAAGCACTTTTAGTGTTCCGGATTCTCTCAACCACGCAGCAACAACAGATCCATTTGATATAAATCGACCTAAGTTGCATTTGGCTAACCTAAAGGGTGCACCCATGCCCATGAGAAGGGCCTCAATAGCCCGCCTTAGCGTACTGTCACCAACTACTTTGCTGTGTTTCCCCCATCCAGTCAAAATGCTGAAACAATGAGTTCAGAAATTTCTCTTACAATGGTTGGATAAAAGAGATGGTGTTAATTAGCAAATACAGCTACATACAATGAAATACCTCAATAGCTTTGGCAACTCATGACCCTCAAATACTATAGAGCGTATATTAAGCAACCATGCATGAACCATTGCCCGAGCAGCCCCAGAAGACATTAGATGCAAATCTAAGCAAGACTCGGACCACACATTCTCCCACACTTGTCGCCGTTTCCCTTCAAGCACAACCAGCTGTGCACCTCTTCTCTGGAAAAAAAATAGTATTAAACATCCAGAACTGATCCAGTTATACAAATTTGTAGTAATAATAATGAAAAAAAAACATGTACGACTTGGTACCGCCCAACTGAGCAAATATAGTCTTTTAATCAGGAATAGTTATGGCTCAAACTAACCTGGCCAAAGTTCCATAACATGTCAGTCAGTGCATTATAAAAGGCAGATACTGTTGGAGAATCCATCAATTTTACTTCATCAAAAAGGGATTGTGCTTGGTTCCAGACATTTTCTCTATAACCCATAAGAAGTCCATGGGCCACACCATAAACTTGATTATCAAATAACCGGAGCTCCTCCAATAACATTGAAGCATCTTCAAAGGAGTTACAACGGCTGCATCAAGAAGATATACAAATGAGTTTAAACGATATTCATTTGAAGCTAAAGATCCTTGATTATATATATAACAAGTTAAAGATCAAATTGGGACAAAAGTTCACAGGCAACAAATGCATTCTCTCCAAAATCAAACGTTAAACTGAACTAATTTGGGCACTCCTGCATTAGAAGGACAAGGAAATTTATCTCAAACTCCAGAAAAAGAAAACCTGAATTCTGCTAATCTTTACTGAAAAGAAACACTGGTATAGTTTCATCTGCTGGATCTATTTTTGCTGAAGATGGATGATTACTAGGGTATAAATGAGCACAGAGCAAAATAAATTGCACAGATCATTGCATCTGAGAAACAAGTGTACAAGCTATTGCTCATCATTGACTGTGCATGTGTTGACTAGCTCTTGAAGCAGTGATGAACAATCATGATGATCAGCACAGTAGAAATTACCTGCAAGCATTCAAAATGGCTGAAAATGTGACCACATTTGGCTTGATTTCCAGCTCGTGCATCTTGTGAAAGACTGCCAAAATGCACATCATTTCCTGTCTGACACAATTATTTGATTGACCTGCCTTTTCGGCGGCAAGCTGCCCAAAAATCTTTATGATCTGATTGCCCTCCCTATCAGCCAACAGACTTTTAGAAGCTTCCTCAACATCTGAAGATAGTGATTCAATCTGCAACTGACTGGTCCGACCAGTATCATCAACCACTAATTTTGTGATTGCTGGCCGGCCAAATGCATCTATAATAGAATTGTAAGTGACCACATTAGGCCTAATTCCCTCCTTGGTCATCTCATCAAGCAAATACACAGCTGATTCCACCAACCCATTCTTGCACAAGGCATCTATCACGGCACTATAAAGAACAACATCAGCCTTCAATCCAGCCTTCTTGAACTCCCTAAAAACATCCATTGCTTCCCTATACAAACCACCTTTTGAATACACATCAATTAATGTTGAGTAAGTCAATAAATTAGGTGATATACGCCCAGCTTTCATCTCTTCGAACACTCTTCTAACCTCATCATACTTACATTGTTTCCCATACCCACCCAAAAGTGCATTATAGGTCACAACATCTTTCCTAATCCCACAGTTCTCCATCTCCCTACAAACATCCAAAGCTTCCTGAAACCTACCAAGCTTAGCATAAATAGAAAGCAAGGTATTATAAGAAACTCTATCCGGACTTATACACAGAAACTTCATTTCATTAAACAGATTGAGTGCATCATCTAATCTACCAGCCTTAGCATAGCCATCAATCATGGTACTATAAGTGACAACATTAGGCAATATATTCTTGGCAGGCATCTCAGACATGATCTCATAAGCCATGTCCATTTGCCCGCCCTTGCAAACAGCATCCAGAAGCGTATTGTAAGTAAAAATATCTTGCTCAATCCCTCTATTCAACATCTCACTAGACAAACTCCTCGCAGCCTCCCACAACCCTCCTCTACTACACACAGCAAGAAGCGAATTAAATGTAATTCGATCTGGCTGCACTCTATTTCTCAACATTTCATCGAATATCTGCACTGCTCGTTTAAACTCCACACCCCCTTTCCCACACGCATCGATTACAGCATTATAAGTTACCAAATTGGGCTTCAAACCATAATCTTTCATTGAATCAAAAACCTCAATAGCCTCATCACAATAACCGCTTCTACCATAAGCACTGATTATAGCAGAGAAAGCATAAACAGTATTACCATAACCTTTAATAAGAGCAGCCTCAAAAACACTCTTAGCAATCTCTACTTTACCTAACCTACCAAGAGTGCTAATCATGGCACTCGCCAATTTACCTTGTTCGTTCTTCTTCCTCTCTCGTTTCACTGCAAATTCAAAGCAACAAATGGCTTTTTTACAGTCTCCTCGATTACCAAGCTCCCGAAGCAAGAAAATATAATCATCCGAACCAGAAAGACGAGACTCAAAATTAAGCAACACGTTTTCAAGACCCCTCTCGTCTTTTCCATACTCGATTACGTTCTGGAGAGCTTCTTCGGCGACTGAGGTGTGGCGAGTACCCATGGTGGTTCTATGTCGCCCGAAGTTGAGCTTGGAAACAAAGCGGGTAGAGCGGCGACCAGAGAAATCGGAGGCCAGTTCGGATTTCGGAGATTGAAGAGAAGGGAAGGTAGGGTGGATTTGAGGGTGGTGAGTTGTGGTGGTGGTGGTGGCGGTGGTGGCGGGGGGGTTTGGTGCATTGCGAGAAGGAGGAGGGAGGGGAGGTTTGGTAAGAGAGACTCTTTGATTAGCAGTCCATCTTTGATGGGGATTTTGGTGGTGGGTTTGACGGTGATTTTTTAAATGGCTGTGTGGATAGTGGTTGTTTTGATAAGGCTTGGTTGTTCCTGTGATGGAGCAGTGTGGTGGCGTTGACGCCATTCAATTCAATTAGATATTGATATACGTTGCCTAGCACAAAGAGGTATGTGATGGTTGGAAAAGGAGAGGAAGGTGAGGCTAGATGGGAGGAGATGAAGTGGCGGCCATGGTTGTGGTCGCGGGGAAGATTATAGAGAGAGAGAGTTGGAGTGCGTTTTTGTTGGTGTACTTTTTAGAGATAAGAGAGAGAGAGAGTCACCTACTACGAAACTTTCTATTAGGCTGAGTTTGGGTTTGAGTTGAGTGGTTTTTAGGTTCCGACAATGGAATCTTCGCTTAACTCTTCTTTCTCCTTATTGTTACTGTTACCGTTATTAAAAACCGTGGAAATGTCACACCGTTGATCTTCAACTGTAAAGGTAAAATGATGATTTTATTCATGGAAAAAAAAAACACTCTACGGTAAAATAGTATTTTAATTTGTGATTTAGAGTAATTCAGGGGTATTGCTGTTTTTTTATATTGTTTATGCACGTTAAAATAATTTTCTATTCTTAAAATAAAAAAAATCATTTAGCCATGTTAAATGTGTTTTTGGATATTTTATATTTTGGTAAATTATAAATTTAACTTGGAATAAAGGTAGCTAGAAGTTGACACAGGGTATAAGATTCTCGGTAATTTACTTGTTATGGATTATAACAATAAATTATTATTTTACCTCTAGAATCTGCTCAAGTTTTAGTTTTAGAATTAGAGGTATTTTTTTAATATTTTTTTCAAAATAAAATAATTATCCTACCCTCCAATAAGATAAAAAAAACATTTTATTTGCAGGGGTATTACGGTCCTTATATATTTTCGGTAAACAATGCAAAAATAGACAACTACTAATATGCACATGTAAACAACAAAAAACAAAGAATTTGTGGTAGGGGTTAATCAATAATTTATATTTTTTAATAATATTTAAATCTGGGATGAACAGTGCTATTGATATGTTAATATCGATATACTCTCATTAAAAAATAAAATACAAGAATTGGTTACAGAGATGATTAGATAATTGACCATTTTTAAAATAATATTTTCTGCCGACTAATGCACCAACGGATTTGGGCTCACGCACCCTTCGGGAAGCTTTTGCGTGCTATTGCGGCTATTAAAAATTTCCATCCAGTGTGTCAGCAGATACCCCTCCATATCCTCCACTTTATGGTAGACCGTGTTGCATCCAATGGTGGTCGGAAAACGTTCTAGTTGGCAATTGAACATTTGTTTCTCATTTTCTTTCTCCTGCCGGTGAAAGTGCTCGGCAATCCCCGATGTTGTTGCTGTTTTTATTTTTGTCCTTTGTCTTTTGATTATGTTTTATGGTCTTGATTTATGTTATAGAAATTTGAATTTGTTTCAATTGTGTCTTTCAATGAAAATTGATTATATATTGTAGTTTCATTTTGGTTCTCGATCTTTTAATTTCCAAATTGTTTTGAAATCCTTAATATATCTGGTATCAAAATTCTGATTTGTTTTAATTTTATCCTTCAATGAAAATTGATTGTGCATTTTAGTCCCATTTCGGTCCTTGGGTTTTTAATTTCCAATCTGGTTTGAAATTCTTTAATTTTTTTTTTCGATATCAAACTTTATATTTGATTCAATTTTGTCCTGTAAATGAAATTTAATACACATTTGTTTTTCATTCTAGTCCTTATAATTTTAATCTTTTATTTTATTTTTATATTTATATTTCTAAATGGTTGTTATTTTTGTTTATGCTTATATGTATATGCTATTAGTTTTTGTTTTTAATTTTTATAATTTCATTTGTTATTAGGTTTTTTTATTTAATGTTTATATTTTAATATGTGTTGGTGATCATTTGAAAATTGATATTTAATATTTAATATTTTATTTATTTTTTGAGTCAAATAATATTTTCAAATGTAATAATATTTTTTTGTAATTTATTTTTTGTTAATATCTTTTAGGTGTGAAAATTTATAATTATTATAGGTAAGGCATTCAAAATAATGGTAATGATTATTTATAAGTTTTTTTCTTATAAATATATGAGACTAATTATATATTGTGATATTTATTTAATATTAACGCATTAACACACACACATACACACACACTGAACTATTTGTTTTTTTAAATAAAATAATAATTTACTATTATAGTTCTAAAATAGTTTTAATATAATAATATGATGAATAAATCTTGTAAAAGAAAAAAATAACAATTATTATGATGTCATTGATATGTTGACTAATAATAATTAGAATATTAATTATGTATATAATATTTATAACAATAACTATAATAATTGTGACAAAAATTCACTAGTCAATGTTATTTTTGTGAAAAATAACTTCTATATTTTTTTTATGTACGATATTTCAGATCTCATATCACGTAAAAAAATATACGAAATCACATGTAGACAAGACAAATAGAAAAATTATGCTAAATTATCTACAATAATAAAATAAAAAATTATCTTGCGTTTCACAACACCCAACACTATTTTTTTTAACATGTAATAAATTTGTTAATGGTCCAATTTTTTTTTAAAAAAATATTATACATCCGAGCTAAATAATCAACTTAAAAATTTAAAAATCATGTTGTTTTTTTTTTTTTTTATATATATATATATATATATATATATATTTATTTATTTTACTATAGGTATGACATTTAGAATAAGGATAATAATTATTTTTTAGATTTTTTCTTTAAAAAATAGAAGAGGCTAATTATATATTGTGATATTTTTTTTGATATTAACATCTTTTCTCTATAAATCTCACATTAATTTAATTTTAATATTCTAAAATATTTTTAATATAATAATAAAAAAATTCTGAAAAAAATAATATTTGATAAATTTTAACAATTATATTTTTATTATTTTTCAAATAATTAAAACATATCAAATAAATAATTAATATATTAAAGATAATAAATAATATATCTTTATTCAATTGAAAAAACATCTAACAAAAACACGCGGGCAATTTATATTCGTATATATATAAATCAATTCCTATTTACTGGGAGTACTATTTACCCAAGTGTGTTTTCCCTTCCATCTGTCGACGTGTGATGCTCCTCTCCAGGAAAAGTAGTAGTACAAAAACGAATGCTAGGGAGAAGTAGTACATTTTGATGACATATTATTTTTTTAATTATCAAAACGCTAATTCTAGTCACAAGTTGAGGCGGCCACGGAATGCAGCATACCAAAGACACCAAACATAGGCAGTGGCAGGAAATTTCATCTCATACAAAACAATGCTTCTTCGACTTTTCTTGCTACTATCAGTTCTTGGCTCGTCCTGGATCGGATGGGTCAACTCACATCAGGAATCCGGTGAGTGGAGCTGCGAGACCAACGAAGAGATCAGAATAGAAGCCGGGTTCAGGCCTGGATTCATCACCCTCGATGGCCACGCCGATGACTGGAAAGACATTGACGCCTTCGACGCCTCACTGCTTCCTGCTCTCGACCCAGATGACGATAAAGAATACACAGGAGGAAAAATGATCGTCAAGGCAAGGATTTTTTTTGTTCGAAAATCAGTATCACGCTTTCATAAATCAGCTGTTAATAAATCACAGTGAACTTCGCAGGCCTTGCATGACGGTAACGATGTATTTTTCTTGTTGCAAGTTGATGGGAACTATGCTTATACAAAAGGGTAATTTTTGGATTGATCTGTTACTTTTTTTATATATTGGATATGGAATTAATTTTTCTGGTTGCTTTATTGCTGGTTTTTTTTAGTTATAATCACATTAAAATCTTGTCTCTCTGCTTTCCTTTTGTTACCTTTATAGATTATTTCTCTCTCTCTTGGATTTCTTCCTTTTTGGGTGTGGTTAAGAGAGTGCACGTTTTGTTTAACTCAAATTGCCGGTGCTTTGACTTCTCAATCTTGAAGGCTTTTTTTCTCCGTTTTTTTTTTTAAGATTGAATTGATTTTTATGCTGCAGTGATAACCATAAATGCCCATCAGTTGCTCTCATGTTTCCGATTGGCGATGAAGCAACCTATCACAATGTAAGTCACTCCACTGATTACTTGGCATGCTGTCACGTTGTTAGTTCATAATGTTCGTCGTGGTTTCTTAATCAGAGAGTGGAAATTGAGGTTTGCTTGATCTTTTTAGATGGGTGGCTGCAAGGAGGGAACTGGTACTTGCAATAAGAAGACTTGCAAAGGTCATGAAGTTGATATTATGCACTTCTCAGTTGGAAATGCTATCCCAGGACGACTCTATGGTGGGAACCCGTTAGACAACGGAGAAGGAAATGGAGGTGACAGGTGCTGCCATCCTAACTTCTTGACTATCAAAACCATGGGATGACATGTTTGTTGGTGATATTTGCTTTATATGGTAATGCTTATTTTAATTTTATTTATTTTATTTTTATTCTCTGCTGAACAGGTTTGGTCATCTGGTTGATCTCTATGGTTGGAATCCACACTGTAGATACCTTGATGGCACTGGTCCTTCTGGTACTTCTTGAATTAACTATTCAGTTTTAATTGTTAATTGGGGGAAAAGGTATGCTTGTATGATATGAAAATGATGGAACTGCCCTTAAAAGGGAAAAAAAGGAAAGTGGGATGGAGCACTAACCGAAGTTATTAAGGAGCACAATCAGGGTGGCTTAGAATTCATTATATGCGCTTCCAAAATCAAAGCTTTCAATTTATGAAGCTTTCCATTTCATGCTTTGTTGATATTGACACCCACCTTAGAATCTTTTCAAAGATATCTATATGCTAACCACTTCATCCTCATTGCTAACTATTCTTCAAGGACATCCACTGATGTATGCATCTTAAATACTAGTCTTCCATTATGCACTTGAATGCTCTCCATCCTATCCTACTATATTCTTGTCTCTCTAACCATTATGTAATCCCATGGCCACACCTTTCTAAGACAGGCTGTCCCAGGCTCAAACTTGAGTTTTGCACCGCTTGCTAAGTGGAGCTTACAAATCTCACTAATAATTAACTGTATCAACTTTGGTATAAAGAACCCTTTATTTTATGGAAACTATTTTTCCATTGCTGTTGCACTTGTTTTTGCAGCCCTCATCTTATGTTTAAGAGCCTTACACTTTTAATCAGGCCACTTGTTTCATCTTAGTTTTCACCATGTCTAATTCATAATTGTTATAGTTGATTGTTCCCTACTAGTGCCTTATGAGTAAATTCCTTCCAAATTGTATTCTCAGTTAGCTTGATTACCAAAATCTTCCTTCTCCAACCTATCAAATATCTTATTCTCAAACAAGATTAAACCCTAAACTATTTTGGTTAGAAGAGTAAAAGTTGATAATTAATATACTTGTACCTATCTACCCGCTAACAAAAAGACGCAGAAGGGGAACTGTACAGCTTGCTATAGTTTTGTCCATTGATGTGTATTTTCTGTAGTAGTATGTTCTATTATGATTTGATATGCATGATCAGGGTGTTTCACTTCTCAAAACCACATCCACGGTTCCTGACCAGAAAGGGCCTTAAATGCCCTGCATGAAGATAACTTGTACCTATTTGGCACTAGTGTTGTGATCACATAACAATTGAATCACCACTCGAGACTTAAGATGTTTGGCAACCCCGTTGCCCTGCAGAAGTCTTTTCACCTCAAAAAATTAGTTATGATCATTTTTTTGGAAAAAAGAAGTCAAACAGTCTTTACTTCCATACACTGCTTTGCTTGCCACTCATGTGGTGGTAACGCCAATTTGATCCTTAGTGTTCAAACTTTCAATCTGTTAGTTCCCCTTATTTTCTCTTCCTAGGAGGAAATGTAAATGTTTCTTGCATTTGCTTTTACAGGTTCCATTAAGAAGTAGTGGGATGATATTGATAATCATGAGCATCTATGCAATTTTAGGATCCAGCTCATATTGTTCAACTAGAAATGGTCCTAGTAGCTCTATGTATTGTGGCGGATGATTTGCTATGAATCTTTGGAATAATTTACCTAGCCCACTTTCTTGGGCTTTTAGAAGTATATCTTTATGCGAATGGGACCGTTTCTTTCTTCAGATATATCTTAAGCTAACCACAAAATTTTGATGTCGTTATCTATTTAAACGAAGTTTGCTATTCATTTCTTGATTTGCATGTTTGGTTATTTCAACCTCTCTAATGGTGATCAAGCAATAACCAAATTTTTTTCAGGAAATGATTCTAGTGGCCAGAATAACTGGAAAGGGGCATGGTGGCACAGTAGCTTCAATGTTCACTCAGGTGATTGCCCTTTTTTTCTTTCCTTAGTTTTATTTTCAAAACGTTGTTCTTCTACCTAATGTTGTTGATAGCCGTAATACCAGACTGAAAACACTTATAGTTTTAACATGTTGAGAAATCTACCCAGCTTTGTTGTACAATTAACAAAAAGAATGTGACTCATACAAGAAGCGTGATAAGCTTTGTAAAACACTCATTAATGTGCCTTGTACAAATTTTCTCTAGGCTAGATTAATCATGTTTTCAATATCCAATCACATGAGTTTCTATTTTATATGATTAAGACGGTGCTTAAGGAGCCATGCATCAAAAGCTGTGTTATGAAAAGGGAACTTGAAATTGGAAAAAATTGAATTGATCTATTTCTTAAGAATTTTTGCCCCCGAAAAATTGCCTTTAAAACACGGCAAGTTCAATTTGGTTATGTATCTCCATTCTTGTGCAGCGTGTTGTTGTAGTCTCAAATTGTGGATTATGATCTGCCCTTTGTATCCATATTCGTGCTGTATGCCTTTGGCAATATCCACATCTTTCTCATTCGAAATTTTATTTTAATATTTTGCTAACAGGTTTTGTAGAGGAAGACAGTCCTTATACATCAGATGGTCAGAAGGGAACATATTTTTTTGAATTCTCTCGGCCTTTAAGAACCACGGATCGTCTCCAACAGGTCAGAAACCCATCCATGATATCCAGACATTAGGTTACCCTTGGGCTCGAATATAAGAAATTTTATAGTAGTTCGCCTCACGCAATTTCAGTGAATGTTTTAATCCATGTTTTGATATCGCTTCCACCATGTTTTCCTCACTCGCTTATTGTTAAAGAGAGTTATTATGTCTTCTAAAAAAAGATAGACAATGAGAGTACCATTGCCCTGCATGGGAATTATCGAGTCTAGCAGCATAACCTTAACATTCTATTTCATAGCCAATGTGGCATGATATTTAATATCACGGGTGCTTGGAGAGGATACCTGCAGTTTGACACTATCTTCTCACTATGCTTGTTGTTGTGCTTTGCTCCCAGCATCAATATTTGAATTGGAAAGGAATCAACGATTCATTTCGGAACTTGTACTGTTTGATTGTTGCGTAGTTTTGCTCCCGGTATCAATATTTGAATGGAAGTTGAAAGTATTGCCTTGCAGCAAGAGGTTCTGAATGAGCTGTTTTCTCTAATTTCTGCAGGATGCTCAGTTTACAATTGGTGGATCTAGCAAGATGTCTGTTGCATTCTGGTATCCAGTTGATGGGAATTCATGGCATGGATCCGGGCACTATTCTGTCAACTGTGATTGGATACCCCTGGACATCTCTCCAGGGAGTTCAATGGTAAAGGCAACGACAAGAGGCGGCTCAGGAGATGTTGCCAGTGCCTTTGCCCTTCTATTTTCAGTTTTCTCTATATGCCTGTCTGTTTTCGTGGGTTATAGAGCAACTAGATCCAATGGACGCTATGCACCCGTGGCAGACCTGCAGCTGCCAACAAGGAGCTCGAGTGCTTCCTAATTGGAACTTGTACTAGGCTTGTGCTTCGATCACTACCACATCCTTGGATTTTTTTATATTATCATAACTCAATTGTTAGTTTATAAACACCTTCATGATGTCTTTTATCACTTTCCTTTTTTTGGTATTTTTTAACTGGTGCTGTATGTGCTTTGCATAGTTTAGATTATGTTAGTAACTACATGTTTTTTTAAATGGTTTTTGTTTGAAAATATATTAAAATGATATATATTTTTAAAAAAAAAATAAAAAATAATAATTTTAAGCAATTTTCTTTAAAACAAATCAGTGAAAAATTAGTAGCGGTGCAACTTTAAAACAAATGATATATTTAGCCTTGAGATAAAGAAAGAATGCTGACCGAAATTATTTATTTAAAAAATTAACTTTTATTAACTCCATTTAATATATTCAACAGTAATGAACTCACCATCCTGATCTCAAATTATTATAACGCTCCAGTAATAAGACCAAATAAGCCTACAGAAAGAATCCCACAAGCATCTCGGCCTAATGGAGAAATAATGGAGGCCCATCTATTATATCGGCCCAGATAAGAAAAAGAGGAAACGAACTTAAAATCAAAATCTACGCGCACCCTGTCTCTTTCAATTCGATTTATTTATTGCCATGAATCTCTTTAGATCTTAGCTACCGTTGACCAATTTTGGTAAACAAACGTGAAATCCAAAGTTAAATAATTGGTGAATTTTTTTGGACTGCTGACATTCAGTAATTGTATTCGAGTAGTGCAGGTTGTTAGAGATGGGAAGGATCAAGCCTCAAGCTCTGCTGCAACGGAGCAAGAAGAAGAAAGCGCCGAGTCAAATAAGCGTCGCTTTTATTCTCATATGCTGCTTCATTTTTATCTTGACTGTGTTTTTCTTGTTTTCTACGTATAAAAACTGGTCGCTGAGGTATGTCAAGTTCTAAGTTCGATGATTTATCCTTTGTGTTGTAATATTTGATAATAATATTTATTTTGAATGCGCCAAACTATTTGGATTTGGATCTGGAATATTTTTTCATTGTGGAATGCAATGTGTTGATCGTGCATCTTTCCTTTTCTTCATTTCTGCTATTATGCTCGATGTAGTTTTGTGATTGAGCGAGTTCTTGTGTTGCAAGAATCAATACAGCACCATTTGGCTCAGGAAATGTTTTATGATAATCATGACTCTTCATGGGGATTCCGAGCATGCACGAGTGATTTAGAAGTTCTTTTAGGGGTGAGGTTTTGGTGATGATGATCTGGGCCAACATGCTTCTCATTGAGTCATATCGGTGGACTGGAAAAGAGAAATTAAATAAATGTGGTTTGAAAAGGGTTTTGATTTTAGTTAGAGAATTGGTCACCCATCCGAGCATACTGCTAATGGTTGTTCGTTTGGAAAGACTGGCAAAATAGATCCTTACCTGTTTATTTTGAGAAATTAGATAGATTGACAAGGGGCCTGGTTCTTAGTTGGAGTGTTCGGTCTCCTTTTTTCATGCCATTGTCAATGAATTTCAGCCTAGTTACAACCATTGTTATAATTTCCATTTAATGATTTAAGCTTGTATTGTTGAGTGGGGTGCTATTTTCAATTATGGAGTGGCAATATAATTTCCCTGTTCCTGCCTATGCTTTTGCTTTTGGTTGAGGTGGGCATGTTTTATTTTTTTAATTTTGTTGCACTTTCACTTTAATATTGTTGAATTTTGAACACTTCAAAAGGTTTTATTACAGTGTAACTTTTCATGGATAGCTTTCCTTGAAATTCATGACAGCTGTGGAAGGTACCTTGTTAGAGAAAACTCAATAATGTGAATAGCTCCTGTGTTCTTGATGTAGGTAGCCAAGCGTTTAAGATTGCGGTTAGAAATATATGAAAATATTTATTTTTATTTTTCAAATTTTATTTTTAATATCAATGTCAAATAATTTAAAAGTACATAAAAAATAATTTATGCTAAAAAATTCAAAGCTTTTCAAAAACATGTTTCAACCATAACTTGCCAAAGGGTCAGTAATTCATGTAAGACCTTAGTCGTCAATCCCGCATTGCATTTTACCAGCCAAACTTGCCAAAGGGACAGTGATGCATTTAGGGACGGGACATCCCATTAGAGTTGCAACCATGAATTGGTTCAAGCTATTAAATTAGCTGTAGTGAGCCAGCCCTATCCAGTGGTTATATTTCTCACGCTGGATAATACACAAATTTTACGATGTGTAAAGAATGGGATGTAATTTTACTTGGAACAATTAAAGAGACTCTGATTTTGCCTCATTCAGCTCCTTAATGTTACTGATAACATGATAGATAATGTTTGTAAACTCCACACCATTCAACTCAACTAAGAAGCAACGACGGTAGGAAGTCAAATATCAACCATTGAATTCATGAGTTTCATAGATGATATCCACTTATTTAATGTCTCAAGATATCCATCCAATTGTTGTTATTTTTTCGGAAAATAAATTCTTTTAAGATAATTATGCAAGATTAACATTAATTTATCAAATATGTGATTGGTAGTTATTTGGTTTAAGATAAAATCCAACCATTGTTTAGAATTCAGTGGTTATATTTCGTTGACATAATTTTTCTGTTATGGGTAGTTGTTCCTATTTAATGTTCAAAAGAATATGTGATGTTCTTAAGTTCTAAATTTCAGCTTACAAAGGCTGGATGGAATACTCTGACAAATTCATCAAAAATAAAAGAAGAAAAGAAGCTATGGGGACACCGAGTGGACTATTAACCACATCAACTGGATTTTGTTCCTGTAATAAAAGATTTCCTGTCATTTGAAATGCTTAGCATATGAATACCTTCAATATCAATTTCAAATTGCTACTCATTGGAAGGGTCTAAAATTTCTGTTAACATGTTCCAGACCTGAACCTATTTAGGGGCAGACCCTTTCAAGCAAGTTCTCAAGCTCGGGGTTTATTTCAATACCATCTTCTTCCAACCTCTGCCGCATCTCTGGGGCCAATTTGCCAGCAGTTATGTAAGTCTTTAGCAACAAACCGTAAGCATTGGAGTCGAGACGATTAATGTGCTTCAAAATCTTGCATAGTCTCTCAGCACCATTAACATCTTTCTCATCTTCAAAATAAGCAAAAAATGCACTCAATGTTTTCGGCTCTGGTTGCCATTCAATCTCCCTGACTTCGGAAAATGCAGCTTTCATGTGTTTCAGAGCCAAATCCAGTTGATGGTTCTTCAAGAAGAAAACCATGAACATCTCTCGGGCATTAAAGAACAGTCCTTTGGTCCTCTTAAGAGCATCATCAAATATTAATGCTGCTTCTTCATACATGTCATGCTCTAGGCAGGCTCTTATAGCAACATTTGCTAACCTCATATCATAACTGTGGCAACTGGACTCCCACTCCTTAAAACACTTCAGTAGACCCTCAACATCTTTTAACTTAGCCAGGGTATGAAGCATGGTAAGGTAACTAACATTGGTCGTTGTGTGAAAGTTTGACTTTAGGGAACTCCACACCCGGTTGACCTCGCCTAGGTTAGAAGTGCCAGCATAAAGGGTAATCAGAAAATGATAAGCTTCACGATAATCACCCTGTCTGCGTTTTTTCTTCGTTTCACGTCCGTGTTCTATCTGTTCCTCCACCTTTTTAAGAGCCAATTCAGCTTTGTCAAAATGCCCAGCCTTAACATAGATTGTAGCAAGGTTAGTGTATGTAGTCCAAGAAAAGTTTTTTTTACGATCCATTTTCATCTCGTCTAGAACTCTCTCTACTCCCTCTAAATCATTTAAACATCCATAGCTCTGCATCCACATATTATAAGTGAAGGTACAAGGAGATACGCCTTTCTGCTTCATCTCTTGTACAATGGCAGGCACCTTCTCTGGTTGGCCCAATCTCATATGTAGGCTCATGAGATTGTTAAAAGGCAATGAATTTGAAAGAAACTTCATCTCGTCCATTTTTTGAAAAAGAGTCAGCGCCTTTTCAGACATAAGTTCCCTGCAGTAACAACTCAGAAGCGCTCCATGAGTTGAATGATTTTGCGCAGATGGTGAGAGGTCGTCAAAATAATTCTCGGCTGCAGTAATCCCTTTGGTCTTTGCTATAAGATCTAGGTAAATTGCATGGGAAACGTTCATTTTCCTCTTCTGCATCCACTCCATTACCTGGATGACACAAATCAAAGCGATCCCAGTCAACTCAGAGAATAAGAGGGAACAAAGAAAGAAAACGCATGGCTAACGAAACTAGAGCACCACTATAAAATAAAACAAAGATAAGATAAGCCAAAACAACATTTTTGCTCAATTTGAGGATTACAAAACTAGAGCACAACTATAAAAGAAAAATAAGATAAGCCAAAGCAACATTTTTGCTCAATTTGAAGAGTACAAATAGACATTGAAATGTTTTCAAATCTTAATTACAAGAAACAAACAATCACGGTTGCCCAACCAAAGCACTTCTCTCGAAGTGATATGGGGATCTCTAGAAACAAAATATTAGTTCATTCATAGCTATAGGCTATAGCCATATTTATTACTGAATACAATGACATTCGAAGCACTGGCGTTACTTTTCCAATTTGGGTGATAACGGCAGGCACTGTTATAGCAATACACTCAAATCTCAGTCTAAAATTAGATTAGAAGAAAAATAAATTAACAAATAAGCTAGCAACCCTTAGCCTTAAAGGTGAGTCAAGGGCCCTAGGGATGTGAAAAAATCAAGAAATTTGACAAATGAAACAGAGACAGGCGGACGGACGGACGGACCTCAATGGCATAATCCAGCCTGCCGTACTTGCGGAGCTCTCTGATGCAGGCAAGGAGATCGACTTTGCTTGTTTTCCCGCCCTCCAATACGAAATCATTTAACGTCTTTGACACGCTCCCCCCGCTTGCCCCCAGTTCCGACAACCTCTTGTACAGCCTCTTCTTTTTTTCTAACGCTACTGGCACCGCCTCTGCCGCCGTGCACAGCTGCCGCACCACCCATGATCCCGTCCAGAACAGATTACTTGGACTCTTCGTCATGTACTTAGATTCCCTGTTAAATAAAGCATCTCTCTCCTGCAGGGGGTTTTGGATGGGGTTATTAATAGAAATTTAATAATTATGATTATTATTATAAAAAATAAATAATTAATATATAAAAGTATTGATATTAAAATATAAATAAAAGAGATAGGATAGAAATACCTTGTTTGTCACTCAAACTTAATCTCCCCCATCAATTCCCCTTCTGTCAATTTTAAACTATTTCACTGCAATTAGACCCTTGAAATTTCGGTATTAACTAAAGAGCTAAAACAGCTCGGCCAGCCACTGTGCACGCACACTCATGTGCACTGTGTACTGGCCATTTTCAGCCCTTGCTTCGCGCGCGTATGTGTACCTGTTTCTGTTTTTTTTTTGCACAAAGATGCTTTTTATAATTTCTATGGTGGAAATCACAAAGGAACGCCTATGGCCGAGCGGCTCGCTGCATGCTGGAAGCGCGCAGGGGTTCGAATCCGTCCGCGTTTTTTGTTATTTGGAAATCTGCAAATGTTGCTTTCCTTTTTTTTTATTTGTTTTTATTTGTTTTTCAACTGCCGTTTTCTTTGAAGTTGCTTTCCTTTTTTGTTTTTTTTTATTCTTATTATTATTATTTGGAAATCAACTGCCTGCAAATGTTGCTTTCCTTTTTTTTAATTTATTTCTTTAATTTCTTATTATTTTTATTTTTATTTGTTTTTAAACTGCCATTTTCTTCTTTAAAGTTGCTTACCTTTTTTGTTTTTTTTATTCTTATTATTCTTATCAATTTTTTTAAACTGCTGTGTTTTTGTTTTTTCCTTCTACAATCCTGATTTTGAAAATAATTGTATGGAAAAGCTGTTTTCCCTTTTTTTATTATTATTTTTTTACACTCGGGTATCAATGACAGTTTACGCGTACCATGACTAATTTTCAGATCCATTTTTTTTACACTGCCGTGTTTTTGTTTTTTCCTTCTATAATCCTGGTTTTTTTTTTAAATTGCTATGTTTTTGTTTTTTCCTTCTACAATCCTGAATTTGAAAATGATTGTATGGAAAAGCTGTTTTCCTTTTTTTTTTTTTTTTACACTCGGTTATCAATGACAGTTTAAGCATAGCATGACTAATTTTCAGATCCATTTTTTTTAAACTGCCGTGTTTTTGTTTTTTCCTTCTATAATCCTTATTTTGCAAGTGACTGGATGGAAGAGTTGCTTTCCTTTTTTTAATTATTATTTTTATTATTTTTTTTAAAACTAGGGTATCAATGACAGTTTACGCGTACCATGACTAATCTTCAGATTTATTTTTTTTAAACTACCGTGTTTTTGTTTTTTCCTTCTATAATCATTATCTAAAGAGCTAAAACAACTCGGAAAAACACTGTTCACGCAGATTTAAAACACCGTGGACTAGATATTTGACTCCCTGCTTCGCGCGAGTTTGTGCTTCGTTTTTTTTTTTTTTACACTGGACTCTTTTTGCATTTTTATGGTGGAAATGACAGATAAAAAGCTTTGGCCGAGCGGTTGGCGCGCGCCCTGCCAACACAGGCGCGCGCGAATTCGAGACGCTCAGCCACCAAATTGTGATTTCGTTTTTTTTTTAAAAAAAATGTTGTTTTTTAAAGTGTTTTTTTTAAAAAAAAATGTTTTTAAAAAGAAAATGTTTCTTTTTTAAAATTTTTTATTTTTTTTAATAACTGGTTGTTGTTGTTTTTTATTACAAATCTGATTTGTTTTTTTTAAGAACTGTTTTTTTTTTTTAAAACTGATTTTTTTTAATAACTGGTTGTTGTTTTTATTTTTTTACAAAAAAACAATATTTTTTTTTTTTGTTAAAAAAAATTATTTTTTTAATAACTGATTGTTGTTTTTATTTTTTTACAAAAAACAAGATTTTCTTTTTTAATAACTAAAGTGTCCAGGGCAACTTACGCGCACCACGACTAATACATGGATCCATTTTTTTTTAATATTTTTTTTTACACAAGGACTCTTTTTGTATTTTTTATGATGGAAATAACAGATCAGAATCTTTGGCCGAGCAGTTGTCCGCGCGCTGCCAACACAGGCACGCGCGAGTTCGAACCGCTCGGACACCAAAATGTTATTTCGTTTTTTTTTAAGAACTGTTTTTTAAAAAAATATTAAAAAAATGGTTTATTTTTAATTTTTTAAAAATAACTGGTTGTTGTTTTTTTTTTACAAATCTGATTTGTTTTTTTAAAAAAAAACTGTTTTTTTATGTTTTTTTGTTAAAAAAATGATTTTTTTTAATAACTGGTTGTTGTTTTTATTTTTTTACAAAAAACAAGATTTTTTTTTTAAATAACTAAAGTGTCCAGACCAACTTACGTGCACCACGACTAATCTCCGGATCAACTTTTTTTATATATTTTTTTCCTATTTTGTTTTGCTACTTATACATTTTTTTTTTAACCGAGGTGTCCGCGTTAGCTTACGCGCACCAATATTCTTTTATCCCAAGTATATTTTTTTTCCTAGCCAACTGAGCGCGCTGCGAATAATCCCTTGGCTCATTATTATTTTCTTTTATTACCAAAAGAGCTAAAACAGCTCAGTTTTCTACTGTAGCCCGTGATTCATAGTCACTATTCATTAGCAATTTGCTCTGGTGCATCGCGGTGCACGTCTACCTTTTTTTTTTAACAATATATTAACGAAAACACCCCCCGAAAACGACAAAAACCACCGCCGGTTTCAGGGGCTCCACGGTAATTGACCATTTCCAGCCTGGTCCGGTCCAGTCCGGTTCGTCCGATCAGATTTTTTATGATTTTAATAATTCATTGAACAGTTTATTAACAATTTTGTCTCTCTAAAAGGAAAAAAAACACGCCTACAGGGGAGGGGCTTCACGGTAATTAGCCAATATTTAATTATTTATTTCGTCGGATTACTGTTGGGGCGTCGCCAAACGCGCCATCTGTTACTTCGCTCATGCATTTTTAGGGAGGCACGTGCGGCTTCATACGGTGTCCAAAAATGACCAACCGGCGTCTAGAATGATTTTCAGGCATGTTCTCTTCCGCCTGGTGCGACGCGGGTATGCCTAAGGTCTCCGGAGACGTGTCAATGGTCGTTCGAATTTCCCCCCAGTTTGTCTCTCCTGCCTGCGCCAGTTGACGTCAGATAGACTGTTTTTCATCAAAGTTCATTTCGGTCCCTGAACGTTGTAATTTGGTTTTCTTGCCCTTAATGCTATTATATAGGTTTAAATTTCATTCAATTTCGTCCTTTAATTGAAATTAATTATATATTAGACTTTCAATTCGGTCCTCATGCTTTTAATTTCTCGGATTGGGCTGGAATTCTAAATATTTTTGGTATCAAAGTTTTGATTTATTTCAATTACATCCTTCCATTCAAATTTATTATAAATCCTTAATATTTTCGGTACCAAAGTTTGATTTCTTTCAATTTTATCCTTCTATGCAAGTTAATTATGGATTTTATTTTCATTTCGGTCCCATTTCTTTTAATTTCAGGTTTTGTTTTCAATTATTTAATTTGAATTTTTGGATTTCCTTCAATTTTGTCCTTAAAATTACATGTATTATTTAAAGTATGTCAAATTGATTATATATTTGTATATTTATGTCAAATTAAAATATGTTAAACTAATTAGATGTTTTAATATTTATTGGATATTATCGTCCAAGAATGTATATAGAGAGAAAAAAATTAACTAGGATTTTTTTAAGAAAAACATTTAATATCAGTATTCTTAAATGCATTTAATATAATAATACAAGGAATAAATATTTTTTTTAAAAAAAGTCTTCGAATTTTAATTTTGTGTTCGGTTTTTCAAAGTTTATTTCTTAAAAAATATTTATAATATTTTGGTTTTTAATATTTCATATCTAATATTACTGGGCAAAAAATACAACTAAAAAAATGATAAATTTACCTAGATTATCTACAATTAAAAAATATTCGAGTCACTTCCCGTTTCGATTATACTGTTTTTTTTAGACGACATATAAGTAATTATAGCACGCAAAAAAATTTAGGTTTATTTATAAAAACAAATTATAATATTTTTATTTATAATGTGTCACATCTAATATTACAAGAGGAAAAAAGCAACTCATAAATTTTTATTTACAAATTTACCTTAATTATCTACAATTAAAAAAACTACGACCCACTTCCTATTTCGATTACACTATAAAGTATGTGAGACTAATTATATGTTTTAATATTTATTGAATATTATCGCCTAAAAATATATAAAGAGAGAAAAAAAATGACCTATGATTTCTTGCAAAAAAATTTAATATCGGTATTCTTGAATACATTTAATATAATAATATGACTAATAAATCTTATAAATATAACTTTGGCTTTGGCTTTGAATTTAAATTTCTATTTTATTCTATTTTTTTCGTTCTTTTAATAAACGGTAACATTTTTTTCATATTTTTTTTTTTTTTTTAATAACCGTCGTGTTCAAGTTTTTTTTTTAAACCGGTTTTTTTTTTAACCAGATTTTCCGTGACAACAGGTTTCTAACAAATCATTTCACCTTCTTAGCAAATTTTCTAACAAATTTTATCAAAAGTTTTTTAGCAATAGCAATATTTAATCATTTTTTGGTTGAAAAAAACCATTTTTAAGAGATTTTATCAATTACAATTTTACCAATTAAATATTAAAATAATATAATATAATATTTATAAAATCAATCAATTTTTTACATAGATAAAAAAACCCAGCAGAGCGGGCATATTCGCTTGTGTGTTCATAAATTAGCTATACATCCACTTCTGACCCATATATCATAATATAGTGTAATATAATTTAACTGTTTGTAAGTGGTGATGTCGAAAGGCATATAATGTGCATAGTAGATATTAAATTTGAGTTAAAATTTATATTTTTTTACGAGAACATGCAACAATTAAGATTTTACCTATTCACTTAGAATCATAAAATAAGCTTTCCAAAAAATAGTATTTTCTCGTATCTAAAAAAATTAATATAATTTAATAAAATATATGATGCGATAACAAATATAGTGTAACTTATCATAAATATTCTTAGCATTGTAATGAGCATTTTACAAGGTTTCATTTCCTAGAGTTTTTCAAAAAATATATTTTAGTTTTTATTAACATTCTGGTCTTTATTTTTAAATATTTGATTCTTTTATTATTTAAAAATCATATATTAGACCTGATGGCTTTTTTATTCCTTACATTTAGGTTATTTCCACACACACACAAAAAAAATGTTAGCTAAATTGTAGCCATTTGTTAAGGTGATTGGTTACTCTGGACCACGAATCTTCTAAGACAGGCCTTTTCCAGCAAGCTCTCGAGCGGACGTATTGGGCGGATGGGCTTAGGGTTGATTCCGGGCTTGTTTATCATGATCTTAACCATTTGGGCCCGACCATTTTAGCTTAAGCTCGGACTTTTTTTTGCCTAATCTCACTGCTCAGCATGGCCCTGGACCTACAAACTTGACAGGCGTCGAATAATCATGGCTATTGTCACTTTACAATTTCGAGCTCCCATGTCGGAGTCTAGTACTGCCACGTATAATTCCACGCCCTGGCACTCAAGCTGTGACAGCAGTCCTTAAATTGTTTCTATAATTATTTATTTTGCAATAACAATCCGTCTGTCGTTTTGAAATAAATAAAATGAACCGCCGGAGGAGAGCTCATGAGGTGGAGAATAAAAATAAAATGCACGGGGAGATGGTTGGTGTGAGGCGACATGATATCGCCCATGATACCAGGAACGCTTTTGCAGACAACATTATCTATTACTGGTAATGCATGGGACTGCGCAGGGTCCTCTGAATTGGCGCGCTATCATCGTCGCATGCCACCGTCCCAGACCCTCGTTGTCCGAGATTATTTTGTATTTGCGGTGAAAACCGGGATTAAGATACTGTTTATTTTTATTATGTTAAATAATTTTTTAAATTATTTTAAGATATTAATTTCAAAAATAATTTTTAAAAATAAAAATTTTAATATATTCTCAAATAAAAAATAATTTGAAAAACTCTGCTCCCTGCGGGGAGGTGACAGAATTCCAGTCCGGTGTTCAGTTCTTAAATGCCCAAATTGTCCTTTTTACTTATTTAGTCTTATCCCCTTTTAGCTAAAAAATCAACCCACACCGAATTCATCAGGAAAAAAACTCTCCCTGAAAAAGAATAATACCTTTAAAACTCGTACTTTTCCTTAGCGAGTCAACTCACTCCAATAAAAACTGTCTCCTTCCACTCAGCAACAAGATCAAGTAATTGGTCCCGAGGAAGATGGTAGAGCAGATTCGAAGTAATAAGAAAGCTGCAGCGGGCTACATGTTTGGAAGTTTGTTTTTAAAAAATATTTTTGAAAAAAATTATAATTTTTTATTTTAAATTAAAAAATTTAGAATTTTTAGATATTTTTATATATTGATATTAAAAATAATTTATAAAAAATAAAAATATTTTTTAATATATTTTAAAATCAAATTTATTTTCAAAAATAACTGCATCTCTGACTTCCGATACAGAAGAGGATTCTTGAAATATATTCAAGAGAGGAGTTTGGAAAGCGTGGTGGAAGAAGTATTGATTATTAACTATAGATTAAAAACGAAGATGGTTTCATTGTAATTTTACTCTTAACATAATATTTATTTTAATAATATCATTTTTCCATTATTTTTTTATTTTTGAATATTAAATTTGATTTTCATTTACTCTCATTGTGAGTTTGATTGATTAAATCAATTATTTGTTGAATCAATTTTATTTTTCAATTCAAGTTGATTACGAACTAGATTCTATAATTTATTTTATTTATTTATTTATTATTATGTTATTTTGATCTTATGATAATACTTAATTAGATTATTCCATATTTTTTTATTTTTTAATATTTTATTTGATTTTCATCTATTTTCTGAATGATTTTTTAAATTTTACTATTCAACACCAAGTTAGTTGATAATTGAACTTTATATTTCATATTGATTTTCATTTTATGAGAATATTTTAATCTTGCGATTAAGGTTGTAGATTTTTGTATTTTAACCCTGTTAAATCTAGTCATTTTTTCTTTTAAGAAGGTCTTGTCACGTTCGTGACCTGAGTCACGAGTCATTAATATTGAATTTATCTTTTACTGAGTGCCCCTATCTCATTACTCAAATTGCAGGTTTGATGAGTTAATCTAGCTTATTCATTTTTTTTTTAATCAACCTTTTTTTTCCTAATATCATCATTTAATATCATGTCTAATTGAAAATTAGACTTCAAAGTTTGTTTTGATTTGTTTTTTCATCGGATTAAATAAAATCATTTTTCTTGTTTGATAAGGTTATCCTGGTTTGATTTATTGAGCCATGAGTTTGAAAAATTAACTCATGTTGTTTTTTATGTGTTTTTTTTTAAATCATCACTCAACATTAGATTGATCAAGTACTTAAATTTATAATATTTTATATTTTTTTTATAAAGTTATAGCAATAGTATGACCTAGCTTGCAAGTTTATCGTGTTTACTTGAGATGTTTTTTTAGCTTTTTTTAATTGATTTTTTTTAATTTTATTTCATAAAATTATCTGTCTTGTAATTATAGTTATAAATTAACTTGAGTTAATCCAAATCAATTTAATATATTATTAACTTAACATTAAACAAAATGTTATTATTGAAACTATTCATAGTTAAAATATATTTTTACTAGTTGTATGAGCTGTTTTTAAACCCATGAAATTATACAAATTATATCAAATCAATCCTCGCATTATTTATTTATTTTACTAGAAAAATAATATCATATCTAATTTTTTTATATATATACTTTAAAAAATTTACAGTCAAAAATGATAACCAGACATCATGAATAATTTGAAACTTAGAGTTCGGCAACGTGCTAAGAAAGAGAGTTAAAGAAATAATTAATTTCCATTGCTTTTTTGATGAATAATTGTATTAATTGCCACATAACTCGTCAAACCTTAACACCTTATTTATTTATTTACTGAAACGGGGAGTTTGGCGAAGCTTATCACAACTGACCGAATTGAAATGGAAACCAGATGCAACGTCAACGCAGCGTGTTTGGACTACGAAAGTGAGTTATTCAAACACGTTTTTTTTTTAAAAAAAAAACTCATCAAATTGATATATACATTCTTTTAAATAATTTTACATGTTAATATTAAAACCATATGATGAACCTATATATTGAAATTTAATTTTAAACAATACTTACAAATTTTACAAGCACATAAACAACTTGTAGAAAAGATTTTTTCTTCTATTTTTTCAAATTTAATTAGTGATATAGAATAATATAAATTATATTTCAGGACATCACCTAACAAACTTAAGTTTGTAGATAAGTTGGTTCCTTAATATAATATCACAACCTTGTTGACCCAGGATAACGGGTTTGAATCTCACCATTTTTTTTTTTATAAAAAAATTAAATATAAGATAATATAACTTTACCCAACAAGTTTAACTTTTTAGGTGAATTAATTCCTTAATAATTACACCAAATTTTACCATCATATGGTTATACTAGTCATGAAATAAATATCCTCTTGTGGCAAGTGGAATTTTAATTTAGTGGCTAAAGAAATTTCTTTTTTTATCTCTATAAATAAATTTTTTTTATTAGATTTTCATGATATTCAGTGGATATTAAGTTGATCTGAAAATCACGGCTTAAAAAAAAAATCCTCCTGTTTTAACCGTTAGCTTGTACTTTTCCGTCAGCAGCTCTCGTTAGACATTACGAAAAGTCCGCGCGTGCCCTTCTCCACTTTTTTATTTCACTCGAGGGACCCAAAAGCAAAACTAAAAGAATAAAAAGAAAAACGTTTCAAAATAAATAAATAAAATATAAAAGGAGAATATCTCCAAAAAAAAAAAAAAAACCTTCTCCAGTACTGTACAGAGTGAGAAATCAAACCGGTATTCTCCATCAAAACAGTAATAAAAAGTACCTGCCGTTCCTTCCTTCCTTCTGAAGCCTCCAGTTCAATCATCTCATCTCTTCTCTTCGAGTTAACTCAGTATGGAGTGTTTTGCTCCGAGTTATCAGCTCCGAGTTCCAATTCTTATGATAATATCTCCACCCCTGGATCCTCCTTCCCTGTCCTTGCCAAATGGTTTTTGCTTATAGTGTTATATGCTTTTCGTCCGTCCGTTTGGGTTCTTTGCCAGTTAGAGTGTGTTCTCGCCGTTGATTTTCTTGCAATCTCACAGATCTGACGGGACGGGTGCTCTCAATCAACCGCGTTGGTGATGTCGGTGCTTGCAGTTTCAAATACCACCGGTATTTTATTTTTTTAACATAAATGCTGCTTTTTTGCTTATGCTGAACGAGGAAATATAGGAAAGAAATTGCACTTGACGAGAAGAAAAAATGAGGAAAGAAATTGGACTAAGTGATGTTAAAACCCTCAAGCACTGCAGTGGTTTTCTTTGATATTTTAGCTTACTCTGTAGATTTTTGGTTTTCTTTTGCCCCGTCAGGGGTTTTGGATGCTGAACCAGATTCTGATATTATCGGCACAATATGTCATCATTTTTTAATGATGCTCTATGTTGCAATTGAGATGAACAGTGAAAACAGAGTTTCCAATGTTCTATCTCTTAAAATTTTTCATTTCTACAAAGTAGGGTCACACATTATTCAGTGCCATTTTTTTTTTGCTTCGTTTGTTGCATTTGAGATATAACCGAGTAGAGCTCTGGGTTGATTAGTCATTCATTTGTAAGAGTTAGCTGTCAGTGTTGATTGTAGGTCATAGGAAAGAAAGTAGAATTCGACCGAAACTTTACGGCACTTAAATAGCATTTACTCTGCCACTAGAGTTTCCGTCATTTTTTCTTGATCTTATTAGATTGGAACTTTGAATGCGTGTTGCAGGATCATCAAGAAGAGTCTGGTATTTGTTTCTGCAGCTTTTCATCAATTCATGTTTTGTAATTTCCATCACCAATGCTGATTTAGCTGATCATCAGTTCAAAGGACCAACCTTATCTCCGTCTAGAGTGCCTTTGGATGCACCAGCCATTCCTGATCCACCCCTACCAGCCAATCTACAATTGTTACATAAACCACGGAAAAAACATCTCTCACCTCGTGGTGCGCCAACAATTGCGGTAGCACCAGCCCATCCTCCTAACCATGGTCCATTGATAACTTTTGGTCACCCCCCTACTAGTTCACGCTTGTCTAAACCATCAATGAAGAAGAATGGATTGGTGTCTCCCAGTGTTGGATTGGTAGATGTTGCTCCTAGTCAGTCTGGTGATGGCACAAATCCTACTGGTTTAGCTCAGCCCCCATTATCTCCTTCTGTTTCTGGTAAGACAGCTGTTGTTTAGTGCCTTTCTTTTAATCTCTTCTCCTTTTGTTATACTACATTTCAATTTAATCATAGAAGAAAAAGTGTCCATTGTTTTACTTCCTATATAACTGTCTTACCAAGAGCTTGATAATGCACTAGATTGCTTGCATAACTTATAGATAATTCCTACGAAAGAAATCTATGATTGTGCTGTGACCATAGACATTGACATTAGAATTAATTTTTTTGTTTTGCAGATTGTTGTAAACCGGACATGGTGCTGAAACGAGGAAGTCATGGTTGCCACTGTGTGTATCCAGTAAAGCTTGATCTTCTCCTTTTGAATATCTCACAAAATCCTAACTGGAACATGTTTCTAGAAGAACTAGCTTCCCAGCTTGGCTTGCTAGTTTCTCAAATTGAACTGATAAACTTTTATGTACTAAGTCTATCCAGATTAAATATATCAATGGATATCACTCCTCACACGGGAATCAGTTTCTCTGCCAGTGATGCATCTGCCATAAACTCCTCACTTACCTTGCATAAGGTTCATTTTGACTCCACTCTTGTGGGTGATTATAAACTCCTGAATCTTACTTGGTTTGAACCTGCAGCACCTTCACCAGGTAAATTTTGACGCAGCCTCCTTTGTTTCAAGGATGCCAATGTGGTTTTACATGTAATGCCATGGTCTTGGCCATCACATATAGCTTTTGTTGACCACTTTCATCTTTGGCTTATGTGTATTTCTATGCATCAGTCGTATGCTTCTTTGTGTTTCTTGATAAAATCTTTGTGTTTCCAAAGAAAAAAGAGGTGATTATATAAGTTTGGGCAAGAGGAAATTACCTAGTTTACAAGGACATGGCCCATCAGAATCCTACCAAATTGTAAGAAGAGGCCACCTGATTCACTGTACAATACTAGCATGTCTCTGAAAACAATATGGTTTTCTGGTTTCAATCCAAATATAAGGGCACATGGTTCAAATTTATACTGGTTTTATTTTCAAATCAAGCACTCAGAAAAGTTGCTGCATGAGTGTTGTGATTTGATGTAAATACAGCCTTCCTAGTCAAAATGATGGTAAATAAATAGATAATTGAACAATTAATGAGAAAAACAAATTTAGCCATAAATTGTGACTATTTTTAAATTTCCACATGAAAGAGGATAGAATCATAGATAGATTTTTGCTGGGCAGTGCCTTTTTTTGTTAACCTTCAGGTTGCTATGTGTTATTGGCTCATGTAATGACTTTGCGTAGATTTCAGAATGTGCAATTCTAGCATGTGTCTCTACAAATGGTTTGTTTTAGCCTCTTTCTACTTTCAATCCAGTAGAACAGCACATGTGTTCAAATTCATGCAAATTTTGCTTTCAGATCTGGCTTTGGAAAAATCTGCTGCTTGTAGTAATATAATGTGAACTGTTGCTTTTCCTGTCAAAAAGAAAGAAAAATGCACACTGTCAAGTGGTTATGATAGTGGCAGTAAATAATAAATCATTGAAATAAAGTAAATAAATAAGACTTAGGTTGTGTTTGGGAGCACTTGTTCTTCTTGTTCTTCTTCTTCTGGGTGATTTTCAAAAGTTCTTTTGGCATGAAAAAACATTAAATTGATGCTTTTTTTATTGTTTTATGATGATTTTGTTGTGCTAATGTCAAAAATAAAAAATATCTGAAAAAATTCATTTTGATGCATTTTCAAGCGAGAAGTTATTTTGAGAAGCACTTTGCACTACAATCCCAAACACAAAATTCACCCTTCAATTGAGTTTGTCATAGGCTTCCTATGAAGGCATAAGGGAGGGAGGGAGGGATTTGTTAAGGAACCAACTCACCTAAAAGCTAGCTTTTAGGTGATGCCCTAGAATATGATTTATATTATTTTGTAACACACCCCCTCAAGTGAAAACCCTTTGGACTTGAAATTTGCACAGGCCCACATTACCTTCTGCTTGATTTTTATCAAATAGAATGGGGGTGGTGAGATTCGAACTCGTGACCGCTGGGTCAACAAGGCTCTGATACCATGTTAAGGAACCAACTCACTTAAAAGTTTAAGCTTTTAAGTGAGGCCCCAGAATATGATTTATATTATTCTCTAACATGATTATGCTGGCCTTCAGTTTGCTGTTTGATATTATCATGTAAAATCTTTGTTTAGGTTCCAAAATGTATGGCAGGAAATACCATAGGGATCCTAGTTCTCCAGTATGTACATTGAAGTTGCTTTACCTTTTTCATACAGCTCCTATTGTCTCTTCATCACCTATGAAGGCACCGGTAAATCAATCTTCAACTTTGTCAGCAGTTGGTTCTTCAAAGAAAGGCAAACATACAAATTTGATTCTTATTCTGGGTATTGGTGCTGGCATTGTGATTATTGCCATTGTATCTATGCTTATAATCTGTTCATGCACATTCTGCAAAGGGAAGCCTAAAGCGTCCTCAAAAGAAACTGGTATGTGTCTTTCATACTGAGGACCACACATTTATTGTCACTGATTTATTTTTGGAATCTTCCAAAGTAGCAATGTATAGTGTCCACACCTAGGAATTTGTGTCATTTCTCTGATTATCATTGCTAGCAGTGAGTCACTCATAGGGACCTTTAAGGTTTTCTCTTGATTGTGAAAAGTTCCTTTCTCAATTTGAGCTCTATACAAGGAATGCATGTCAAATGCATGCTTCACTGCAAAGGACATGCTTCACTGCAAAGGACTCTTTCTGTGTTGCATGCAGCCTCAAGCCATTAGGGGTGTAATTTGTGCATTCCGACCATATTGCATGGATAGGTTTGGGAATGTTAAATAATTACTAGACAAACTTTCATGCTGTTTTTAATGAAGTATCATAGAAAGATAGGAGAGCCATCTCAGAAGGGGAATCCAAGAAGAGAAATTCCCTTCTAACCATCAATTTCTTTACTCACTTCACCTTACTGATGAAGTGGGACCAATCTATTGTGCTTTTTCATTGAAGCATTTAAGAAAATCTGGAGAACACTGTTCTCATCATTCATTACAAGAATGCTTGCATCTGACTTTTGTTTAAAGTTCTCATATGGGTTTTTGCTCATCTATTTATTCACGTCATCTCGTTATTGATTTCAACCCCCCAACCCCCCTCTCTCTCTCTGAAACCAGTAAAGTCAAGGACCTTAGATCCAGATCCAGCTCCAGCAGCAGGGTCTCTTCCACATCCTTCAAGTACACGGTTTCTAGCCTATGAGGAACTTAAAGAAGCAACAAACAACTTTGAACCTGCAAGCATACTTGGAGAGGGCGGGTTTGGTAGAGTTTTCAAAGGAGTCTTAAGTGATGGCACAGCTGTAGCAATCAAGAGGCTTACTAATGGTGGGCAACAAGGGGATAAAGAATTTTTGGTGGAGGTTGAGATGCTTAGCAGGCTGCATCATCGTAATCTTGTCAAACTTGTGGGCTACTATAGCAGTCGTGACTCTTCACAAAACCTACTGTGCTATGAGCTTGTTCCAAATGGAAGCCTGGAGGCCTGGCTCCATGGTAATTTAATTCATATCCTCCCACCATTTTAGTGTTTGATATGATATTTTCTTTCTAATTCAGTTGCAAGAAGATGGAGCATGTTAAAAAAATGGCATTGTTCATTACCTATTCTGAACACGTCTGGCTCTTAGTTGCGTGTACTGATTTTTTTTGTAACCTGGGTTAACACTAGTGTGTGAGAACAAACATCAAGTCCAAGTCAGTAAAGTTTTGCGCCCAGCTTATTTTCTTTCTAAAGTTGGATGTAAAAATGACTTCACAGCATGAGTGCAAGCGAGATAAGAAATTTAATACACTTTGTTACCTCATCTGGTTCCTTTTTCTTTAGAATGTTAATCATCAACAGACCTTTCTTTTTTGGACTCTAAAATGACCACATCAGCTATGCTTCTAATAAGTTGAAATTGATTTTCTTTAGTGTGGTCTGTTTATTCAGATTGAACCAAATTTATGAGCTTGTTGAATATCAAGTGGACTGATGATAACGGGTATAAACATTAATAGTTAATGATTGTTTTACTGTGCTTGTGTCTGATTTCTGAGAATCTAACAAGTTGGACTGGTACACACATGCCTTAATCCTTGCCACAGTAGTATTGCATTATATTATTCAAAATATTGATGCTGCTCCAAACATGCATGCCGTAGGTCCTCTGGGTGTAAACTGTCCTCTGGATTGGGATACCAGAATGAAGATTGCACTTGATGCTGCAAGAGGACTTGCATACCTACATGAGGATTCACAACCCTGTGTGATCCACAGGGATTTCAAGGCATCCAATATATTGCTTGAGAACAATTTTAATGCTAAAGTTGCTGATTTCGGACTTGCCAAACAGGCACCTGAAGGCAGAGTAAATTATCTGTCCACTCGTGTCATGGGAACATTTGGGTGTGTCTGAGTTTCTCTCTCTTCATAGCTGTATGTTTTCCCAATTTGACGGGCATTGATATGAAATGGCGTTGATTTATAGGTATGTAGCCCCTGAGTATGCTATGACCGGACATCTACTAGTAAAAAGTGATGTTTATAGCTATGGAGTTGTCCTCCTTGAGTTGCTGACTGGAAGGAAGCCTGTTGATATGTCACAGCCATCTGGTCAAGAGAACCTTGTCACTTGGGTTAGTAGGGCCATTGCAACCCATCACTAGAATTCCTGGTTTCATATCTTGATATTTGGCAATATACAAACATCTCACAGTTATTAAAATCCTGGACAGGTTAACAAATTCTCTTTACTTGTTTTCAGGCCAGGCCCATTCTGAGAGACAAGGATCGGTTAGAGGAGCTTGTTGATCCAAGGCTTGGAGGAAAATATCCGAAGGAGGATTTTGTGCGAGTTTGCACAATTGCAGCTGCTTGTGTGGCTCCCGAGGCAAGCCAGCGACCAACTATGGGTGAAGTGGTACAGTCACTTAAAATGGTGCAGCGTGTAATGGAATATCAAGATTCCATGTTAGCCTCCAATGCCCGGGCCAACCTGAGACAGTCATCTACTACCTTTGAATCTGATGGGACATCTTCAATTTTCTCATCGGGTCCTTGCTCTGGTCTAAGTGCATTTGATAACGACAACATATCCCGGACAGCAGTTTTCTCAGAAGATCTTCATGAAGGACGATGAATATCTCAAAGGTAGTTAACCTGGAGACTTAGTTTGAAGTTTTATTTTGATGTCCCAATGCAACAATGTGAGGAATTTGAAAAGTTCAAAGTGGGAATATTTATTTGGATTTCTTTTTGGAATAGATTTTATAGTTGTGATTGGTGGGGAGTGGCTTATTTTTTGTGTTGCCTTGTGGATGACTTCTGTTAAGCTCTCCTGAAAGCGGTGTGGCTATTCTCTACACTGGCTGATGGAAATTTTGTATATATGCCTCGTAGCTTGTTTTATTGGATGGCCTTCAAGGGTTCTTGATCTTCACCCATTCTTTTGAGTTACTTGCACATGTAGTTTCGCAAACCTAATTAATTAATTAGTCCTGGTTTTTAAAAACCATATAATGTTAATCTATTTGCCTTAGTCCTCCTGTCAATGCCATGTTCTTTTCAGATTTATTGTTTTTTGTTCTTTTCAAGATATTGAAAAAAGAAAAGAAAATTAAATGAGATGGAAAATTTTGATGAGCAAACAGGAATTTTTTGGAGCAGAAAACTAGTAAAAATGAGATGGTAAATGCTAGTTGAAGAACTATTCTTTCAGCCTTCAAAATTTAAAGTAAATATCTGGAAACTGATTCAGATGTTGAATGAAACAGTGGCAATACAAATAAATACATCGACAGACTTGTGGAGTTGCATGCAGCATCACCAAGTTGAAGTTGACTGGCATTGTGGCCACCTGTAATCATCATACAATATTTTTATATCACGAAAATTATTTGCTCGGGGGCCTGGATTCTTGGGATTCCTGCTGATATTTGTTGCTTTCATGTTTTTACCCTTGTATCTGGACTCCTGTCAACAGAATTCTGATAGCAATTCAGGGCTTAAGTCCTTGCTTGTAATTTAGATTTCAGTTGCTTCTCCAATGGGAAGGTTGTGATGTGATCCAACTATTAAAGGATCCATTAGAAGTTCCAGTTGATCCAATTACTAAGTTTAAAGCTGAAAAATTCAAACTTTAATTAGATTGATCTTAAAGTCGTGAATAATATTAAATTCTGCTAGATTTCGAATTGTTTTGCTTTCACCACCACCACCCCATCTTAACATTCGGAACTCAGCACCTCGAAACCTCGAAAATTGATTTCCAAAGTCCTTGTATAGCTTTCAGATGATCCCAACGGATAAAAATGAGGGAGCACGTAGATTTCTTATGTACTATACAAGCAACCCTTGTCCTCTTTTCTGAACTCTCTCATGCGTGCTGCATAATTTACTCAGAATCTCCATTCTGCGAATTGTAAAGTTCTTCTTTATAAATTGTTTGCTAGATACATCATGCATTACTCCATCCAAATCCAAGTATCATGACTTCTATGCCTTTTTCTCTTCTCATCTTTCGGCTCCCATTTTCTTCTCTCGCATTTTGTCGAGGCCAGGCAGAACTTCCTTTGCAACCTGAGTCGATGAATTCCATACCCTTAAAAATGCTGTCTAAGGTAAAAAAGAAGAAGAAAATAAGGATTGATACGCATGTATCATAGTGTCAAGCAAATCACAGATACACTTTATTATAGTTCATGAACTGGTTAATGTTAACAAGTCATTTTGTAATCCAAATCCATCAAAAACCAAGTGGATGATAGCTGCAAAGTTTAGGAACCCTAATTTATGAGTTGCCTGGTCATGGCAAAGAAGAAGATGACATCATTTAGAGAGCGGGCGGGGAGGGGGGGGGGGGGGGGAAGATGGATGAAGCTCCGCCCTTGACGCTTTACACCCTGGTGAACCTATTCCGGGACAAAACCAAGCTGGGAACCTTCGATGCCGCAACTCACCACTAATATATATTATACACACACAAAAATAGTTATACCAGACTTGCAGCATTGGCAAAATTTGCTTGGTAATCCTATTTTCTTGGATAAACCAGTCAGCCCCTCTAAAGATCCCATAAATATATACTTACTTGCCCTCATTTTGTCTCTCCATTTCTACTCTTTTGCAAGAGAAGATAATGGAGTTTAACAAGTTCATCCTTCTCCTCCTGATTTCCTCTCCTCTTCTCTCTTTCTTTGCTGAGGCCATTTGTGTCCCTCGTAACGCCAGCAATCCTGAGGCTACAAGGCCTGCCGTTGCCCTAGGACCGGCCTCGTCTTTCTCATCTGCAGCACCCACTCAGGCCCCATTACCCCCAACAGTTCCCTCCCCATCACCACCAGTTTCTCCAGAACCATCACCATCGATATTGTCATCACCATCCAGCAATTATGCACTGACGAAAATATGTGGCTTCACCGATTACCCGGCAGAATGTATTGCCGCAATTTCTCCTTTCCTAACAGGAACAACTGATCCCATTTCAGTCCTTAAAATGGGAATGCAAGCTCTCCACCAAATTTTTGAGGAAGCCGTTGCCGTTGCCACAAAACTAAACAAGGATCCCTCTTCATCAGCCGTGGTCAAAGACTCCCTGGACACATGCCTGGAGTCTTTTGATAGCGGACTGTCTGACCTCAATGACGCTTTGCTTGCAATTTCCTCCCACGACATTGGCAGACTGAGTACTTTGCTTAGTGCCACCATCACATATCCTGACACATGTGAGGAAGCGTTTTCTGAGCAACCAGGACTCGATTCGCCAATGAAGGAGATGGATCGGAAGCTGACTACGTTGGCTAGCATCAACCTGGCAATTGCAGCATCTCTCCACTGGAGTTAAATTAACCAGTTATTGCTGTGCCTTTTAAAGCGTTCTTCTGTATAGAGGAATATTATATTAGCATCGCGTGGAAGCATCAACATGCTTTCAGCATTTCATAATAATCCTCTTTGACTGAAAATATTATTCCTTTGCTCTATATTCTTTAATTCTCTTAGCATAACATTTCATCATTCATACCAAAAACAAAAGCAGGGGAAGAAAGTAAAACGACCCAGATAGCCAATAATTTCCTAATGATCTTCCTATCGATCCAATTAGATTGCTAAAGCGGGTGGTTTATCAAGAAGGCAACATAAAATCCTAGCCATCCTGAATTCATTATACTTGCAATATGAAACTGCAAGAAATCCATTTCTAGGAAGCAATTCAACAAGCGACTTTAGACTGAAATCCAGAATGAAGGCAAGTTTATCATAATTAATCTACTATATATATATATATATATATATATATATATATATATATATATATATTCGTTATGATCCTAATCATTTATAACCCCCGAGTCCTATTCCATAATCACCTGAGTATTAAAGTACTATCTCACCTAAGAGATTAAGTTTTTAAATGAACTCTAGAATATAATTTATATTATTATTTAACACACTCCCTCAAATGAAAGTCCTCCGATCTTAAAACTTAAAACTTGCACAATCCCATATTACTTTGTACTTGATTTTTATCAAATAGAATAAAGGTGGTGAGATTCGAACTTATAATCGTTAAGTCAACAAGATTCTGATACTATGTTAAGGAACCATCTCACTTAAAAACTTAAACTTTTAAATAAAGTTTCAAAATATAATTTATATTATTATCTAGAAGCTTTTGATTCATTGCTATTAATTTAATCAGCAAGGAGGCGGTCTGTCATTTTTTTCCTTTTAATGAATGCGATCATAGTTTCTTTGATGAATGTAAAAACTTCCCAAAAGCCATAGAGGAGCAGGATGAACATAAATCACACATCGAAGTAGATATTTTTTTTTTATTCACACAAAACCATTCCCTCTTAAACCTGCCACCCCTCACGTTGTTTTCTTTGATCCTATTCATTGGGATTAGTTCCGTTCCCATTCAATTACAGGTTATGAAACACTTGGAAATCAGAGGATGAGAATCTTATTTTACATTTCCACCAGTCCACCACTCACTCCTCATAAGCAAACGGCCCCTTGCTTCCCTCACCAAATATCTACTGAGACAAACGAAAAGAAAAGGAAAAGAGAACTAGAACTGGCGAAAAGATCACTTCATAAAGTCAGTCAAGCAAATCAAAGAAACACCCTGCTTCATGTTTTTCATGACACGGTTCATGTTAACAAATCACCTCTCCAAAAATCTTAGCCAACAGATATTGTTATCTGAAATCTAACCAGAAGCAAAGTGTGGATGGTTGCAAGGTTTATGACTTTGTACATATTAAGAAAATTAGAAAATCCAATTTCAAGCTTGCAAGGACACAGCAATTAGGATGGCCAAGACATCATTCTAGAGGCAAGCAAAAATAAGGAAAAAGCTTTGCTGTCATCCTAAATACTCTTCACTCCATGTAACCAACCTGGAAATCCTTGACGTAATGAGTTTCGAATGCTTAAATGAGAAAAATAGTTGAACAGGCAGCCAGACTTTGAGCATGGCAAAATATGCATGGTTTTCCTGTTTTCTTGGGTAAACCATTCACCACTACAAGGATCCCATAAATATACTTAAATGGTTATCGTTGCCTAAATCAGCTGCCCCCATCATTTTCTCTCTCCATTTCTCCTCTCCTCCCAGAGAAGATAATGGAACTCGACAAATCCATCCTCTTCCTCCTTATTCCCTCCCTTCTCTCATTCTTTTCTGAGGTCATTTGCGTCCCTTGCAATGCCGGAAATAGTGCTAGTCCTGATTGCCTAGGACCGGCCTTGTCTTTCGCATCTTCAGCACCTATTGAATCCCCATTGCCATCTCCGGTTTCTTCCCCATCGCCAATTTCTTCCCCATCGCCATCGCCAGTTTCATCAACAGAAACAGAATCCTCCCCATCGCCATCTCCGGTTTCTTCCCCACAGCCAGTTTCCTCCCCATCATCTCCTGATTCTCCAACAAATGCACAACCCTTATTGCCATATTCACCTTCCGTTCACAATGCTGTTTTGACGAAAATATGCGGTGCGACTAGATTCCAAGCAGAGTGTCTTGCCACCATTGCTCCCTATCAAACTGGTGCAACCGATCCCATTTCAGTCATTGAAATGGGAATACAAGCTCTCCACAAAGATTTTGAGGAAGCCGTAGCCACGGTCACGAAACTAAGCAAGGATACCGCTTTATCAGCGACGATTAGGGACTCTCTTGACATATGCGTAGAGTCTTATGAATCTGGAATCACTGACCTCAATGATGCTTTGACTGCAATTTCCACTCACGACACGTACAGACTGACTCAAATGCTTGGTGCCGTAGCTTCATATCCTGAAACGTGTAAGGACGCCTTTCTTGAGCAAGGTGAAGAATCACCATTGAAGGAGGTTGATCAGAAATTGGATATTCTGGCTAGCATCACCGTGGACATAACTATATTGCTCCCGGGAATCAAAATAATGGAGTAATCCCATTTTATGGCAAGGAGTCCGGTCATCCATGTTTTGCACGGAGGAATCGCTAGGAGGCATTAGCATTTGGACGTTTTTTCAGAGTTTCAAAATGTCATCTTTGAATGAAAACTTACAATCCATTTCCCTCTCTCTCTCTCTCTATCTATTTATTTATCTATCCGTATAGTGCTTTTATGCATAGATTTCATCGTTCATACTGATGATACCTGGACCTTAAAGCATTGTCTTTGACAATCCAACTTAAAATAAATCATTTTAGCTCTCTTTAATGAAGCTTTTATATGTCTGGACACAAGCAACAGTTTATTGATAATCAATTAGTTTGGTTTTTCACTTATTTCTAGCTTGTGTTTACTTTGGTGGTCACAATTAATGATCCGAGGAAAAGATAGCACGAAAAAGATTATTGACTAAGAGGGAAATAATATGAACAATTTCTTGTGTTTATGAGCATCTCAAGTAAAAATGGTTACAATTAAATAGGAAAAGAAAACTAAAATTTGTCCCATGTTAGAAGGTCTTGGTCGATTCTTGTCAACATAAAACAACTAGCAAAAGGTGAAGACTTAACATGTAATCGTAACAAGGTGTGTTTAGCTGGGCAATTCGACCTATTTTTTTATTATTAAATTTTAATTATTTTTGTATGTTTTCTAATATAAAAAATAATTTAAACAAATAACTATTTCTCAAACACACCGTTAGTTTCTCACCTCACGGTAAAGAACATAGAAAAAACTAAACAGTAATTCGACCCATGAAATGGGAAGTGTTCAAATAACCATCCTAAAAAATTAAATTATTTAGACAGCTTATTTTTTCCAAAACCAATCAGGAAAAGGGGAAAAAAACAGAGTTTAAAAGCAAGAAAGAGTTTTTACAGAGAGGAAAACAAAGCCTGTAATACAAAAAACATAATTGCAGAGTCAGAATTCCTCGTTTATAACTGGTAGAAGAAACGTTGTTTCTCCATATATACATATATAATTATAAGCGTCTCCCTCCTTTTACTTTCATCAAATTTCTTCTTACAAAATGAGCTGTACGACAGTCACCGACTATGATGATTTGCTGAAATTGGAGTTAATGCATAATTGGCCAATAAACGAACAGCTAACTGGTGAGGATGTCAAGAGTTGCCTGCTCAAGGGGTTGAAAAGTACATCATGCCAAGATTGCCGCTGGAACAAAGTGAAAACCTTACGAGGAACTCAGGAAAAACTGCCATGGCGGTGTATGATGTTGAGAGAAGCATTAGGTATGATATGAAGCTTGTAAAAGATTAAGAAGGTGGGTACAAACTTGAAGACTGGGATCAGGTTACTTTGCTTAGAAGAATTCAAGCAAGTCAAGGGATTCCAATGTCTTTGAGGAATGGAATGTTGCACTTCAAAATATTTTCCAATTAGTAAACAAAGCAGCAATACAATTTTTCCACGTTAAGAATTTCTCTGTGATATTTATTTGAATCCGATTGATGTATAATATATTAGTTGCTAATCAGTTTCTTTCCTTTCCAATGTTGTGCTGCTGGAAAATGCTGCTTGCCCAGGTTGAAGAATATAAAACAAATTGGTGGCCGCGCCTCTTGAATTTGGCTTATAATCTGCATATTTTTCCTTAATTTAATCACCTTTTTTTATTATTATTCCTGTGAGATTGGGATAGTTCCCATGTTTTGGCTATGAATAAATGCAATTTTTTTTCTTTTTTTTCCCTTGCAGGTTACTTTGATTGGTGATCAATATCACGGTGGAAAACTTTCTGATGAACAAACCCTAATCTATACCGGTCTATGATCATCGAATGCTCTACCCTGTAAGACCTTACAGCACCTCCATCGGCAAAGCAAGTCTAAATTAATTAGTGAACAAGCAAAGGATATAGCCACACTGTGTCATCAGTTCACGTATCTTTGTTGGAGTAAAACACTAATCATCCAAAACAAACAGATTTTCCTTTTCTTTTTTGGGTAGAAAGCAACTTGTGATGAGATAAGCATCGATCAGCTGGTCCTCTTTTCTACAGAAATGTATCTTGAGAAGAACTCTTAGAAACATTAGGGCTCGGAACTTTCCAGAACTGGGCTGTTCAGAAAATTTCAAATATATACGACAATAACTTTTGACTGTCCCAGCAAAACTAATTTAGATCGATCATGCTGGTTTGTGGCATACGAGAAAAAGCTATTTTTTAATTCAGGCAAATCTTTCACTAGAATGTTCTTTTTCATGAAAAGTAAAGCTTCATGATGGTAATTTCGTAATATCTTATGCCAAAGCAATATATTATTGTATTTTCAGGGGGTGTTTGGGAGAGTTTAGAAAGTGTTTTTGAAAAAAAAAATAATTTTTTTACTTTAAATTTAAAAAAAATAGTATTTTTAAATTATGTTCATGTGCTGATGTCAAAAATAATTTTTTAAAAATAAAAAATATATTATTTTGATATATTTTTAAATAAAAAATATTTTTAAAAGCAAATTCAACTACACTTATCTATGGATAATTTGTGTGCAACAACTTGTTCCTCATTCATAAAATCCAAGACAAGGTTATTGTCTATCATTTGAACTTTAAACAACTTTGTGTCTTTTACATAATTAATCATGTAATGTTTGTCTTCAAATAAAATCTTAACAATTATGTAGCACTTAAAAGGTTTCGTTAATTTCAAAAATATATAGAACATCTAAAATTAATTTTAAACATGTGTGGCCATCAATAACTAATTTTAATTTTAAAAATAATAGTTTTTTTATTATATTAAGTAGTTGGTGGTCAAACATGATACCATAAACAACTGTTCATTTAGATATTAATCCTGAACAATCTTATTTTTTTCTTGTTATTATTAAATCTTGTATATATTTTCCATGTGCTCTAATTAACAACACTTGAAACATCATGCATCAGGCTTCCACCAATATTTTTTTTTTATGTGGATGATTGTACCTTTTAAGTAAAGGTAAAGTAGAAAAACTTAAGTGTCACTACTCTCGCTATTTCTAATAATGATCACAAAACCTTTAGGTTTGTTGTTTTGATTTGTTTTCTTGTTTTTTTCCATTATAGTTGTTTTGATATTTGATCAAGAAATCACCATCCACACATCTTTCTTGCCTCTTATTCGTTCTTTGTTTTTGTGCCTATAATGCATTCAAGAATTTTATCAAGGTAATGCTTAATGTATCTTTTTAGGAAATGTTAATAGGATCTTATAAACAATTTTATAATCAAAATAATTGGTACCAAAGAGTCTTAAATTGTTGACAATGCTAAGAAGTCTAGCAAAATATTCCTTATTGTTTTTTGTTCTTTTGTTTTTTTCATTGTAAATTCGCATATAAAATTCAACTCTTGCATTCCTTTAATACTCTCATTTCCTTCGTATTCTAGCTTTAAAAAATCCTAAATTTCCTTGGTTGTATTTGGTGTCATCATTCTATGAAAACTAATGGGAGAGAATATTGAAACAAACTAGTGAGAATTTTGAAACAAAGTTTCTCTTGCTTTTAATCTTTTTTTTCCCTTCTTTTCTTATGACTTTTTATTTGTGAAATAGTTGGATTTTTCAACAAAAGTATATATTTGGTCAATATCTTTTCATATATCACTAACATTATGATAAATTTCCATTTTAATAGCTTCCATCAAATACTAAAGGTGCAGTTGTAATGAATACTCATTCCGAGTTCATTTTCAATAAAGTTTTATAATTTTTTTTTTTTAAGGGCTTACAAGTGTATAGGGATGTTTTTTAGACTCACTCAATTTCACAGATCCCTCAAGATTTATGTTATGATATTATTTTTTGGTTTGTTGTATACAAGAGAAAACTATTTTTTTTTAGACATCAGAAGATAATTTTATTAAACAACAAAACATTTATTTATGTATCATAATAAAACGGATTTGCAAAAATATGCTAGCACCTCAAATTAATTTGCTAACATATCATATTTGTGTTTAAAAGATAATATGAAAAATAATCATAATCCTAAAAAAATAGCAACAAATCTAATTGATTCAATTTTACGAGTCTTGACAGTAAACTAATTATCTACCTTGGTATTTGTAGAATACATACAAAAATTAGAGGGTATTAATTAGAATTTTGTAAAATAATAATAACAAAACACCAAACACTACTAGGAGTGGCAAACCAGGCCCTGACACCTTGCCAACTACCTGAGTCTAGGCGTGTGTGAGCTTGGAAACCTGGTTCCACATGTTTGAGTTTTTTTTTTAAAAGAATTAAATTAAATGACATCTCATCAACTTTCTAGTTTTGGCCACTTTAAGTGGTTAAACAACCATTCAAAGGTTAGAGTTTGACTTTTAGATTTTTTTTTAGAATTTGACTTTTAGATTAAAAAAATAGGTTTTTAAACTAATATTTCACATAAAAACACTTAATAAACACTCTACAAATCTTAATAAACTCATTAATGACCTTAAGATAGCAAGAAATCAATAAAAAAATCATAGAGACTATGAAATCACATAAAATCCCAAGACTATAAAGGCCAAAATGCATCATTATTAAAAAAAATTATCGAACAAAACCCCTTGATACCAAGCTTCACCATTTTTGTTGTCAAAATTATGACCACCAATAACTTTCTTTATCCACTATGTTTATTATTTTTGTGATTTTCTCTCTTCTATTTTAAAATTAGGTATTTAAAATAAATAAAATAGGCTTTTAGTCTAGGAAAAAATTATCATGGATTTACAATTAACCATGTAATTTCTCCAAGTTTAGCATTTCAATTCTAAGTTTTTTATTTTGGTATTTTACTAAAATTTCCAACTTAATCTCAGACCATAAAAGAAATCAATAAAAAAAACATTGAAAAATAAAAGATTAAAAAAAAGAAGAAGAAAAAAGCAATGAAGGAACTAGGGAAAACGTAGTTTATATATATATACACGCCATGGCACCCGCTTCTTATCGCAGCCAAAACCATATTTTTTTCAACGCAAAAAAATATTAATCATGTGTGATTTTTTTATTATAATATAAATTTGAATAAAATAATAAATATGTGCAGAGACCTTGTGAAGTGCAAGTTTTTTATAAAATATATGAATTTTAAATGGATATAAATTTATTTGTTTAATGGGGTTCAATGAAATAATCAGTATAAAATTATCGTTAAAAAAAGCACGAAGATTCATATCTTTGAATTATTGAATACATTGTATTAAGAGTAACTCATTTTATAATTCAATTTAAATTAAACACAACAAATAAAATATAAATTGTGAAAGAACCTGCATTTATCAAATAAAAAAAATAACTAGTTAATTTTCTATCTCAAAAAAAAGAAAATAAAAATTAAAAATTTATTCTCAAGTTACTGTTACTATCATTACTATAATAGTTAAAATTATTATCAATATTATTACCAAAACAGTGGAAATCATTAAATTGACCCAAAAAATTAGAAAAAAATTAAAATATTTTGACAAAAAAATAATCACTAAAGCAATCATTATTATTGTGCAAACAATAAAATCATAAAATCATCTTATCCAAAAATCAAATAAAAATCATAGAAAAAAAATAACAAAGAGAAAAATAGAGCAATATTAATTTTGAAATGACCACTAATATGAATTAAAATTTTAGAATTGAACCGAATAAAAATTAAATTGCAATAAAAAATAAAATGACAAAAATTCAAAACAAAAACCAAAAGTATAAATGAATGAATACAAACAAAAAATAAACACTGTCCAAGAAAGATAAAAAGAAGAAGAAGAAATGAATCAATACTAAATAAAAAATTAAAAGAATAAGTGTCAAAATAAAAAATAATATATATAATTAATTCTAATTGAATGACAAAATTATAACAAATCAAAACCGTGGGAACAAAAAATAATAAAAGAATTTTTAAAAATAAAATGCAGTGTAACCAATATAAATTTAAATTTTATAATGGAACATAAAAAATGAACCCTATCAAAAAAGAAAATGATAAAAGATAAAAACAAAATCTAAAAGCATAAAAAATAAATATTGTCCAAGAATGATAAAAAAAAACCAAGGGAATTAGTACAAAAGAAATAAAGAATAAGTGTCAAAATGAAAAACAAAATCTATAATTAATTCGAATTGAAGGGTATAAATGAAATAAATCAAAACTTCAAGATCAAAAAAATAATAAAGGGATTTTAAAAATTCAATAAAACGCACTTGTTGAACAAATTAAAAGAATAAGGATTGAAATGAAAAGTAACATATATGATCAATTTCAATTTGGAGTCAAAATTAGAAAAAATAAACCTTGCATACTTAAATTATTAAAGGAACAACAACAAATCAAAAATCAAAAGTTGAATGATCGAAATGAAACTTGCCGTATATAATCAATTTCAATTGAATAACATAATTGAAAATAATCAAAATTTCCATTGAAAAATCAGAAAGAAAAATGAAATCAAAATATCATAGATGAAAATTAAATTGATACAAATACAAGGGACTGTACTATATTTTTTTATAGCGAAAGAGAGAAAAGGGAGGAAATCGTTCACCGGCGATTACACGGTCACATTTGAAGTACACGCCTTGTGTGTGGAGTCTTAGGATATGGCAGTGAACCATATTACACAACGGATGTCCAGTTTGCAATGATGGAGGACACCGCACGTGCCGTCTTAAAGGCGCATGAGGGTGAAATACGGCTGCCATGTTTGGGTGAAAGTACTGCACTACAGGCTTCAGGTGGCGGTTTTTGTCGTTTAGGGGGCTAATATCGTTGTTTTACTGTGCAACAAATTCGGAAATATCATCCATATCCAGTGAAAATTTCAAAACTACCCCTGATACGATAAATCTTATTTTATCATTTAGAGGGACTATTTTAATAGTTTTTGTTGTCAAATTTTGTGAAATGCAAGGAATGGAAACAAAAACTTAAGGTGTGCATGTGCAATGTCCTTAGGGATATTTCCCCAACAATAAAGTATCCTCTAGGATTCAACAAGTTCTTTCTCAAGAGTAAAAGGCAACACATAAATAGCTTGGAAATAATAAAAGACCACTAAATGAGAGGAGGAAGAAAAGTTATTATGGATTTTTATTTGTTTGAAAAAGTTACATGGTATTTATATACAACCATAATATATCAGTCATATTTAATTTAATTATTAAATTAAAATAGTAGTTACAATAATTTAAAATATATCCATTATAAAATTAAATTATGATTTAAAATATATCTGTTATAAATTAAATTATAGTAATACTTATATCTGTAACTGTTAAAAATAAATCTTTTAATGATTATAAATTTATCAAGTGTTTTACTAATATTATATAGTTTTTTAAAATATCTATTATAATTTTTATAATAGTTTTATTGTGCAACAAGCTCGGAAATGTCATCTATATTTCTTGAAAAATTCAAAAATACTCCTGAACTTAAGGATTAAATTTTTTCGATTATGAAGATAAAACTATCACAATAAATAATAATCTAAGTTTGTATATACAGTAAACATGACTAGGTGAAAGGCCTACAGCGCGCGCGCGCACACAAAAACACACACACACACACATACATGTATACAGTAAACACGACTAGGTGAAAAGCGGGCGCGCGCACACAAACACACACATATATGTATACAATAAACATGACTAGGTGAAAGGCCTACAGCGCGCGCGCCCACACACACACACACACACACACACACACACACACACATATATATATATATATATATATATATATATAAGTACGAATATAAGAGGGATATTAGAGCCATGGATCGATGCGCGTCATGTTACTCAAACTTAGATCAAACCGATACTCAGACATGATGGTTTTGTAACTTAACATCGATGTCTCCAAGTCAACACGGACCCCACTTCATCGGAGACAATATAATAATCATTCACGAGAGCTTTTCAAAATCTGTTGCCCGTTTTCAAAACCATAGACCACAACATGCTTCAATTTTTATTTCTTTAAAAAAACAAACAGATATAGAAAATGTGTAAATACCAAAAGGCCCCTTTACTTCCCCCCTTTTTTCCCCTGAATTTTGTCAAATATATATAAAAAGGTACCATTAGTACCGGGCACGTGACGAAAACGTGCGCATGTACATGACAAAAAGCTCAACGTAAACATGCGGGTGCGCACGGCCTTAACCTGCGCATGAACTTTCAGTGGAATAACCGCGTCCGTATGTTGAAGAGGAGGGAAATAAAAAGAAAGACACGAGAGAGAGAGAGAACGGGGGAGGAATTGTGCATGCCTCACTGAGTTGGATTAACCGAGTCAAAAACAACAACCAGCACAACAACAAACAACCAAAGAGGGCTTAGGCTAAAATCACCCCCACCAAAAAATACAACAACAACAGAGTGTGTGCGTGTGGGTGGGGGTGAGGGGTGTGGCAATAGCCAAAAGATGGAGAACAAGAAGGAGATTATTACTAGTACTTGTCCTTCTCTAATCCTTTACCTCTCTCATTCTTCTTTCTCTAACCCTAACTTTCCTTTTCTCTCAAAACTTATTATAACCTCAACCAAACACCACCAAATCAATCTACCTCTTTTATTTCCCTCTCTCTCTATTCTCGCTTTATTCTCGTCTTCTCTTCTCTTTGCCTTTTTCACTCTGCGCCTCCGCTCTCCTCTGGTTAGCGATTTTGTTCTCCTCTTCTTTTTTTAGTTTTGTTTGTTTGTGATGATCGATCAATGCATGGCTCTATTGTATGTTTTACAGCATATTTTTTCGTGGGTTTTGTTTTGATTGATTTGTGTATTTTTGAATGGTTTTAGTGTCTCCGGTTAGGATTCACGGGGTTGAGTTAATGCTGTTTTCTGGGGTCCTGTTTGGTGACAACTGGGTGCTTCCTTTGATTCATAAGTGTTCAGCGGCTGCTGCGTTTTGTCAATTGGTTTTATTTATGGGTCATTGTGTTTGGTTTGATGTCACACTGATTTGTTCAAGTTTCCAATTCACTGGGCTTAGTTTTTTATATGGTTAAATTTTGTACAATTCTCCCTATTGAGTTTCAATTATCGGGTTTTTTGGTGCTTTATTTTGTATCTGCCTATCTTCTGAAGTTTTGTTTTCCTTGGTTTCGGGCTCTTTGCTGTTTTATTGTCGAGCTTGATGTTAGCAGACTGCGTCATTGTTTGTAATGTTTTTTTTTTCTTTTCTATCCTTGAATTCCGCCTACTTTATTTAGTTTTAGGTCAATGATGCATAACTTGTATATTCCGTTTTGTAATGACTTCTCTGGATGCTATGCCTTGAATGCTTTATTCTTCTACCCCCTCACGCATCAGTTTTCCATTTTCATGGTTATTCTATCCTCTCGCGCATCCATATTAGTTCATTTTCAGGGTTTATCCAATATAATTGTTAAGGTTTTTGATGTAGGTTTAACGAAAGCCATCTTCGGAATAGGTGGTTATTATGATTTTATGCATATCTGACTTGAAGCAACAAATGAGCGGTTAGTTTTTCACCATATGGAAGAGTTGGGTCTTGCTCAGTTTGATACCATGGGAAGCGCAGTAAGAAAGAAGAGGAGTCAAATTTCTCGCCGACCGAAAGATTCCCAGACATTTACAGACAATCATGATCATTCATCATTATCGATATCACCACCTTCAGATGACATGAGCAAGGCTTCCAGTGATGAGAATGCTGATAATAGGAGGAAAGAATCTGGTCTTAATCAATCTGTGTCCAGGGTTTCTTTGGCTACTACTGGAGCTGAAAGTAAAAAATCATTTTCTGGCAGTAACTCAGGGAGAAGTGTGACTAATAATAGATCTTCTCATGAAGGTGCTCTTGCCCCTTTGAATTGGAGAAGCACAAGCAAGCTGAAGGAATGCATGAATGTGGAGTCCAGAACTGCAAATATGTATTGTGGAAGGAATGGTGAAAGTTGCTCAGAGCAGTCAGGAGTGAGTTCAGATGTTTTAGGAAATGAAAGCAAGTTTAAAAAGGTCAAGTTTAAGGTTGGTGATGTGGCACACACAATCAATGCCAACTCGACTACTAATGGCAGGTCTTCTACAAAGAATCCTCGATTCTCAGACACCTCCAGCACAAGGCAGAAACTTGGTCTTCAGGTGCTCTTGTCATCTTGACTGCTTGAATTATGGCAACCTCTTAAATCCTGCATGTATATTCATGCATTGCACTACCAAATACCAATATAAACGTCAACTATTTTTTTGAATTGCCTTCAGGAAAGCACACACCTCCTAACAGTGCACCTGAAGGTTTGTATCTGTCTGTTGCACTAATTTTAGCTTATATATTTATTTTTAATCTTAAAATAAGAATTACCTATCATGTAATATCGTGCTGGAAGGTTTGTACTGGTTATTGGAGGTGCATGATTTCATGAACTTCCACGTAGAGTTTGCAGTACTTTATAGAACTGCTTGCATGGTAATTTGACCAATTCCTCATTATTACTTGCACTTTTTGGATCAGTTGTTGACACCAATTTTCGACCCGTGCACATAGATTTGTTTGTGGATTTATTTGGCATACTTTATGTCGTCACCTTTATGGAAGAATATCTACCACATTAATGTGTATTATCTCAGTATCTCCCCTAATAAGCAATCTCATTATTGAGTAATGTTAGAATCCGGTGTAATCTCATTATTTTAAATTATTTTATCGCAGGGGAATTTAGAGGAGGAACATTTTGTTTCAGGTAAGAGGCCAGGTTTGCAAGGAGTTCCTTGGAAGGAATTCTCTAGAAGAGGTTTTAGTATCGGGAAAGAGGACTGTTTAATGGGGAAGACTTCAAGCAAAAATACTGCTGGGAAACAAGGAAATAAGTCTGAGGCAGCTCGTAAGAGCAAGCGGGCCCCCAAGAGGCGTGTTCTTGAAGGGGGATTTGGTGAGGATGATGATGATGGGGAGATCCGATACCTAGAGAAACTCAAGTTTAAAGTCCCAACAAGACATAAGGAAGACGATGGAAATGATGGGGATGAATCAATTAAGAAACAAAGAAAACTTTCTACCCTGGGAAGCAGTGGTGCTTTGAGGCTGGTTAAAGATGGGAAAAAAATATCCAGATCAGACCAAGCACCAGAGGATGCGGATTACGAGGAAGAAGAACCATTATCTGATGGTGAGTTCGTAGGCAGTAAGAAGCAGAAAAGGGAATCTGTTGAGTCATTGACAGATGGTAAGAGGGAAATGACTTTAACCAAGCGTCAACGGGCTCTTCAGTCAAGCAAAGATGGCTCTTCTGTTACTGATGCTAACTTAATTGAGTTTCCAAATGGATTACCACCTGCACCGTCAAAAAGTGAGAACTAATCATTTCCATACGTGTTTTATTTTCCAATAGAACTCTTATAGTCTTATTAATTGTAGCCTTTCCCCTTGTAACTGCTTGTTCTTGTTTATTCCAGAGCAAAAGGAGACACTTACAGAGGTCGAGCAGCAATCAAAGAAAGCAGAGGCTGCTCAGAGACGAAGATTGCAAGTTGAGAAGGCCGCTAGGGAATCTGAGGTTTGTTTTTGTGTATATACAGCTGTATGCCATATGCATGAGAGATCTACAAAGGTTAAACAGGCATATGCTTTAGTTTTTCTTGGTTTTGATTTTGTAGGCTGAAGCTATAAGAAAAATTCTCGGTCAAGATTCCAGCAGAAAAAAACGAGAAGAGAAAATGAAGAAGCGTATGGAAGAGTTGGCACAGGTATCAGCAATTGTCTGATAAACTTCCTTGTGTCTTGTACAAAGCTGCGTTCAAATTTCTAACCTTTTCATGTTTAGGAGAAGGCTACCACCGCCCAGTTGCATGCATCGAATACCATCAGATGGGTCATGGGTCCTACAGGGACTGTTGTGACTTTTCCCAGAGAGATGGGTCTCCCTAGTATATTCGACTCTAAGCCCTGCAGGTGTGGTTTTCTTCTGCAAATTTTAAATTCATGCCAAAGCACCAAATTTACTAGGCCAAACTGATATCAACGATTGTTTATCGATGATTTGAATTTTCTCTCTGAATGTGCAGCTATCCTCCTCCAAGAGAGAAGTGCGCAGGCCCTTCTTGTGCCAACCCATACAAGTATCGAGATACCAAGTCAAAGCTTCCGCTTTGCAGTCTAAAGTGCTACAAGGCAATTCAACAACAGAGTCAGCCGGAAACTAACTGATGGTGCTTGAAGTTTTATCTGAATGACCATGTTAATATATCATGTAGCTATTGGGGCCAGGCTAGCAAAGGGGCATTTTTGATTCAGTATAGAGGGATTATACAGATATTGATGGTTCATTTTCTGTCATCTATAGCTTATGGATATTAAAAATAAAATAAAAAAAACTATAGCTTAAGGGTTGATTAATGGAAATTTGGCCTCATCTGAATGGAAATGATGTTACTGAGAGTTCATTATAATCATGATGATGTTACTGAGTAATTCCTCTCTCTTTTTTCACTTGATAAAGAATTCCCCTTCCTTCCTGAGTCTACTGGTTGGGTTCAGGTAATATTTCTTCAAGTAAATGTTCTTAAGGTAAATGGAACGGATTTTTCATGGCCATTTGATGGGTGTCTTTTTGACACTCCATCCAACACAATCATAGAATGAGTAAATTACAAACTATTCTGCTTAGTTCTACAAAACAAATTAAACGATCCCTCTAGTTTTAAAACTAATTAAATCAGTATTTTTCATTTATTCCTTCTTTTTTATTTTAGTTTATTTGTTTGTTTTAAAAAGTAACAAATTTAAAAACTAAACAAATGGATGATGAGAAAAGAAGTCAAGTCATTTTTTAAAATAAAGTAATGTTAAATTAAGTTTGATCAACATTGATTAGTTTTTAAAACTAAGTTTATTTAATTACTTTTGTAAGCCTATGGGATTATTTTAATTACTATACATAAACTGATTCTTCTCAATGTTTTGTTGTGTATGGTTAACACTTAACAGTACAATCACAGTATAATTATGATTTTGCTTAGTAAAAACCATATGATAGTGTATAATGATATTTTATTACTTTATTGCATATTATTATTACATTCATGTCCTTGAAAATAATAATCATAAAAGCTAAGTATCTAATAAATGTTTTTCTTAACTCAATTACCTTAATTTCAGATTCTTTTTCTGCCCTTCTTTTTTTCTTAAATTACTCTCATGCCCTTCTTTTTTTTTTCTGCAGTTCCAATTTAAATCACCACTTCCCATTATTGATCTTTATCATTTTTCCATTTTACTTAATAGTCCATTAAACAACCATAAAGGGAGTGAAGAGTAAAATTTTACCTTTGCTCTCGCTCTCCTCTTCCAAGAGAAATCCTGCAATTCTTCTTGCTTTCAAAATTACTTTTTAGGGTTAATTATTTCTATATAAGTTAATTCTCTCCTTATAGGGAGTAAGATTCTTGCCTTTTATTTTTTATTTTTGCCTATGAGATGAACAAACATGAGGATTTTTTTTTATTAGATTTTTTCTTTAGAAAAAAATACCAATGAAGTAATATAATTGGTTTTTTTTTTTTTGACAAAAATACATTTTGCAATTGGAAAATATAGTAGTGTCTAAGTTCTAAATGCATGCTGAAACTTCAATGATGACATCATTAATAGTATTATTGTTATTTTTACAAGATAAGTCCAATAATATCGAAAAATGACACAAATAGTGACCCACATGGATCTCACTTGTTGTCAAAAAGAAGTAAATCACCCATCATTTTATGGTGACAAGTGTGGCACAATAGGGTTATTGTCGGTAACATTTCTTAGTGTTGTTGAGTTTATTTTGTTAAAACTTTGTCTATTAACGTTGATATCCAAGTCAATTTATACGTATTTTGATTAATCGCACGAGTCTTGAATTTAATGACCATGTAGATCTTCAATGACCATCATATTAGTAACCATATGACTCAAATCTAAAACTACAGGAAGAACAATCCTCTTAATTCCAAAATCATACCATTAGATTACCTACTAGATATTCTTTTCGACAATACTAGTGAAGTTATTATCAAAAAAAATGTCTCTCTATTTTTCCCATCTCTCCTACCCATTTAATAAATTTCATTAGATATCGATATAATAAATAGTGACAGCCTATAAATATAACATTTCTCAATTTTAATATACACTAACTATGCTATTTCATTAAATTTGTTTTCAAGTTGTGCTGTGTTGGGAATATTTTTAATTTGTTGTGTTAATTTCCTTTTGACAAGATCCAAATATAGTGATTAAATTCAATTTCTTTTAATTTTGGTGCTTGATGCTTTTTAAAAATATTTTTCACATGAAAAAAAAAATATATATATATATATATATCTATATATATATATATATATATATATATATATATATTAGCACATAAAGCTAATTAAAAAATTAAAAATGTTAATCTGATAATTTCCAAGTGAAACGCCATTTTAAATTTTAAAACATACCTAAAGCAGAAATCAAAATTTATTTATTTATTTTTATTTTAAAGGAGCACCACGAATGGCCGAATACCGAACAAATGAATTTGAAGAAGAAGAAATCTACAAAAAATGAACTGCAAGAAAGAAATAAATAGAAAAAAAAGGGAAGTAAAACGACCTTAAAAAGAATAAAAGAAATAGCGGGCCGATACCACCCGCTTGGTAAACGGGTCAGAGAAGACCCAAATGAAGATATTCAGCAAGCCAGTCACTGTTGTAGCCGAGGCGTTATCATCCGTCTTTTAGCTGAGCTCTCTGGAACACAACACCAATATCATCAGCTACCTCCTCCTCTAGCCCTAAGATTTTTATAGGATAAGGCGCTAATACTAAGTTGATTCGAAACATTAAAAGTCAATCTTAGAAATGGCACACTCATGCGTCTCCACATCGGCCTCTTCTCTCAGATTCAGCTCGCTTCCCTTCTCGCCGAACCCTTCAGCCGGCGCAGCTCCTGATACCCACAAGCTCGCGTTCTCTTTCCACCCTCTCCGTTCCAGGTTACTTCTCCCTTTTCTATTACCGATTTATCTGCAACGTTAATTGTTTTTTGCCTAGAAAATTTAGCACTATTAAAGAAAATTAAGACCAAGATGTTTGCTGGTTACTCGATGGCTTTACTGTTATTCTCATTATTTTTGGATTCGCTAAAGAGTAAAAAATAAATAAAAAATTGAAGCTTTTTTTCATTTTGTTAATGAATGTTTGCTCTTTTTTTAAATTTGCAAGGAAACAGTGGGTTTTAGGGTCGGAATATAAGCTCGGCTATAAAATCCTCTTTTCAGCACTGATAATTGCTATCATTAGACAGTGGTGCTAAAAGATTTTTACGTATTTTATTTGAATAATGTTTCATCTTTGCCATAAATTATCTAGAAATTCAAGTGTCCTCGTTATCTGCCTGTATTGCAGGAAATTGAGAACGTCAGTCAGTGATAGGAAGATTATCCAGACATCCTCACCAAAGGCTGTTTACTCTGGTGAGTTCTGGGCGCCTGAGAGAAGTTCTCGACAGGGGATTTGGTCTATAAGGTAGGCAGGGTTTTTTTAGATTTAACTTGCTGTTTTATATTTTGCTTGATGTGCTAATAAATGGAGGGGGAAATGTGGAACTGTTTTTTTTAGGGATGATGTGCAGATCCCTTCTTCTCCCTACTTCCCTGCCTATGCCAATGGAGCTCAGGCGCAAGGACCACCCCCGATGGTGCATGAACGGTTCCAGAGTATAATCAGTCAACTTTTTCAACATGTAAGTGAATAGGTTAAGCATCTACGTGTGCTTGCTTATTGTCTAACATTGAATGCTTGGTTGTTTTTATTTAACATTTGATTTTGTTGTTTGAATTCCTAGAGAATTATACGCTGTGGTGGAGCTGTCGATGATGATATGGCAAACATTATTGTTGCTCAACTTCTCTATCTCGATGCTGTTGATCCCAACAAGGTGAGTTTATCATTGAGGCTGGATGGTATCTTATCTATCATTGTCAACTTCATTTCGATTTCCATTAACTTCTGAGCCTCCAACAGTATTAAAGTTTATGATCTTATCTAGCCATTGTTAATTGAATTTAGTCAAGCTATGTAACTACAACACGTGCACATACACATGCACATACACAACCACATGAACCTGTTTTAACACTGCCCTTTTATCTGAAGAAATGGGGAAGCAGTTTACTAACTAGGGCATGCTTTTTCTTCCAAGCAGGATATTGTTATGTACGTCAATTCTCCTGGAGGATCAGTTACAGCTGGTAATTCTTTTTTAGATCAAAGTCTTCTATTTGTTACCTTTTTCCAGTTACCTGGGCTTGTGAAGGAGTGTTGTTTTTTACTTTTTTGGACTCTCTATCACATGTTCTCTTCTGTACTTTTTCTTAGGCATGGCAATATTTGACACAATGAGGCATATCCGACCAGATGTCTCCACTGTCTGTGTTGGACTGGCAGCTAGGTACAAGATTTACTATTTTCCTATCTTCTTTCTTGTAATTAATACCTTAACAGGTAAATGAATCGCTGGTTTTCACTATATTTTTCCTGCTACTTGTGCCTTAGTTGCACAATGAATCAATCTAGACTGATTTATTGCTTCTTTTATTCATCATTTGTTTGCAGAAATAGTTGTTTTAAAGGAACTTAATTAAATTATTAACAGTAGCTTTTCTGTCATAAATTGGATTCAACTATTTTAACCTTGCTTTTCCATGGGTGAAGCAGTATTGTTTTGGAACTTCTATGGATACCATGTGATGTAGATTGTTAGTCTTGTTTAAGTTTCAGGGAGGGAGAAATATGTTTCATGGAATTATATGGAATGTTTATTGATGACTGGAGAATTATGTCATTCTCAGTAGATTTATGGGTTTAGTTGTTTGTGCTTTAATTTTAACATGGGAATAAATTCAATAATTGGGTTTCAAAATCTTGAGCGAATGTTAGTTGGTCAACATCAATGTCCTTATGATAGATCCTTGGGTAGGATAATTACAAGGTGAGGTCAACTCACCATTAGATCACACTTGAAGGACTGTGAGACTTGCCCTCTTATTAGTGTGGGGCAATGGTAAGACATGCTCACCCAATAATTTTTTCTTGATAACATAGTTGAGCTAGAAGCTTCACTGTCATTGACTCAAAAATGAAAATTGCATAGGATCTGAGAAACCGCCTTTTCATGGATGAGAATCAATATTCCTCGAGGTCTAATAATTGTTTGTGCTATTGCTTGTCTCTGCAATTTGGTCTGGTAACCTGTCTATTATGCGCTGTGTGTGGCTGCTTGCTTTGCCTTTTGGATGATTATCATGTATATCCCTGGAGTTAAGAGTGTGTGCATCCTTAGCAGGGACTCTATGATGGATATGCAACTTCCCAGCATACATGAAGTCTTTGCATGTGAATTCTATGTTGTATTTTTTGTTCCCTGGTTAAGGACTACCATTAGTTGTCAAAACCACCTCCTCTTCCAGGCTGTGGATTTAGTATACTAAACTCTGCACTTGATCCTTTTCCAATCACTTCTTACGGACAGAGTGCTTATAAAACCACCATCATTCTGTATTAAGTGTAAAAAAATTATTTTAAGATTTATTGCTGCTAAAATAGCGGGAAAGGGAAAAGAGTTTTCCTTTAAGAATATCATTTAATTTTCACTTGGCATTCTTAAACACTTTCCAGTACTAAAAATATCTCTTTTGTTCCCTCTATTTTGGTTAAACAGCATGGGGGCTTTTCTGCTTAGTGCTGGAACCAAAGGTAAATGCCCATTACTTGTTGATTTAAAGTTTGAATCTGTGGTTGCTACTTCAAAATTTACTAAATATGTTTCTCTTTTCCTATGTAACTGAAGGAAAAAGATACAGCTTGCCGAATTCAAGGATAATGATCCACCAGCCTCTTGGTGGAGCTCAAGGTGGGCAATCTGACATAGATATCCAGGTATGCATCCTTGTTCTCCCAGACTTATATTTGCTTGTGATTTGTGAAGCTTTTTTAACAGATATATCCTAGTGCTTCTGATTTGTACCCATTCCTATTTCCATACATGAACTGGGTTTTGATCTGAAATAACTTCATTGTTGTGTTATGGGAGACCTGTTGGTTCCCGGCACCATCTCATATAATTGAAACCAGTTTTTGGTACGATCATCTCCTAAGTCGGCATAATTTTCAGGCAAACGAAATGTTGCATCACAAGGCAAACCTAAATGGGTATCTCGCCTACCACACTGGTCAAAGTCTTGAGAAGATCAACCAGGATACAGATCGTGATTACTTCATGAGTGCGAAAGAAGCCAAGGACTACGGGCTCATTGATGGTGTTATCTTTAATCCTCTCAAGGCCCTCCAGCCAATTGCAGCTGCAGCAGATCAACAATGACACATCTAGCGTGTAAAATTCTCGGTTGCTGTTACTTTTAACTGTAGAGCTGAATGAGCATGATCAAATAGATCCTGTGTTTGTTTTAATGATCAAGAATATTGATATCTATGCACCAGGGAATTACATAGAACATGCTTTGCTGGTAGTTCAGGCAGAGCCGTTTCTCTCGCATAATCTCTCTTTGGGCGATTTTAGTTTAACTAAATCCTGAGAAAGAGATTGAGCAGACACTGCTTGTCTTTGTGTTCATTTTTATTCAGCATCATCGCCATTGAAACATGAATAACGGTGCTGCTTTCTTACAGAGCTTACGACTGATTTCAGACCAACTCTACCATTGAAACCCCCCTCGTGATGCCAAGTTTCCAAGGACCGATCTTGATTCTTGAATGTGAAGTAGCTCTTGTTCCTTAGCGGTGAGGCACAGGCCCAACAAATGCATCCAGTTAATTATTTAGTAAGCCGCTCATATGCCCCTGAAATATATAGAAATTTTCAAGTGGCCCTTAAATGGTAAAATTAATAATCAGCCTCTGTTGCTATGTTAACTGTTCCAGTGTTTCCCTTCCGTTGCGTGAGGTTGGGTTTGGAATAACACAAAGGGCTGGATAGGCATTGGATAAAAAATATTATGTTTGTCAACGAAAACAAAAAATAATATTAAATAGATAGGTGGTTTTGCTACTACTTTAGCAGAATATTTTTTTAATATAAAAAATGTCTAATTAATGATAATGATTTTAAAATAAATAAATAAAAATACACGGTTCAGAACTTCAGATAATTGAACTAAATAAATTTTAATAAACTTAGTTAATTTAATAATATAATTATAAAAAAACTAACAGAAAAAACACCTAACGTCCCGAGGTGGACGTGAGTCCTGGTGCGGAGCTCCGTTAGAGAGCATACTGATTCACTTCGTTCGACTTGCATGTGTAAAGCATAATAACCTTCCTCCTAGCCTGCTGCCTTGGGTTATCGAAAAAGGCTAAACGAGCAAATAATAGTAACGAGACGCGTTGAATGACTTGGGTGTGAGTGGAACCCTCCAATGAAAGTCACGGCTCATCCCTGGTTGTCCCACAGTCCCCTTCACGGCTAGCTTTAATGCAGTCCCCGGCTATTAAGCCGATTGAAAGCTCGCCCCCCTGGGGCCATTTCTTTCTAGCAGGGTCTTTCATCCGCTGCGGCCTTTCCACCGGGATTGATAAGATCTCACACGAGACAGATTCTGAAGCTGAGGGCCGGAATGGAATGGTTGATTTGACTTCGTAACCTCCGCCACCTTTAGTTCGGTGTGAGTGGCTGACAAAAGGAAAGAGAAAACACAAATTAGTGCTTACAAAAATAATTAAAAGACGGAAAAAAAACAAAATTCGAATCAAACGGTTAGCTCACTATGGTAAAAAAATATGAGATCACAGTAATTATGTAAAAAATAATATCACGAAGATCGCGGAAAATATTAAATAATACAATTAAAAAAATAAAATTGAAGTTAAATCAAGCTAATTTTCAAAATATGTGACTTGAATATTAAAATAGAGATTATTCTATGGAAGTCAAACACACACAAAACAAATTATCAGTCATCCAAATATAGAAGGATAGAATTGAAAAAAGAATCAAGCAATAAATAAATAAATAAACCAAATATAATATAAAAAAATAAAAATAAATGAGGTGCAAAATTGAAAAATACAATAAAAATAATGAGAGCTAAGGATAAATTAAATTTAATGTTGATGGATGAAATTTAAAAATATATAAAAAAAAAATAGTCATCAACATATTTATTTATTTATTTAAAAAAAAGGACATGAAACCCGAAACAATTAAAGAGACGAGGAGGATGCGAGAAAATATCTACCAGAACCATTAAATAGATTTTGGGATGATCATAACGATGTCGAAGATGATGCTTGGCTTCTAGAAGAGGCCTCATAAGTTACTATTTTATTGACGTGTGCGTATGTATTACTTATTTTTTAATTTTAAATAATATTTATATTTATCAAAATATTAAATTATTTCTTAGTCAACTTGATTGTATCAAAATATCCATGATAAAAAAAATAAAAATAAAAAATCCATGAATTATTTCTTAGTCAATTCATCCTTTTGAATTGAGTTGAATTAATGTCGGACTTAATATTTTCTTTGGCTGGATTTGCGTGGGGTTTCTGTGATGTCAAGGGAAAAACAGCTCTTAGTTGATGCTTGATTTAGAATAAATAAATAAATTATATTGATTTAAAACAATTTAAACTATGGGGACCAAATTTGAGCAATAGACAAGTATTCAACCCATTTTTCTTTGAAAAAATAAGGACTAAAGTGCACAAAAAGGAAAAGATAATCCCAAAAGAATTTTTATGCTTCCTCAATTTGTATTAACTCGGGTTTTTTTTTTTAATGTTACCCTTCAATAGTTAATTGTTTGAAAATTAAATTTTATAAATTTTACTTTGAAAGTATTGTTTTTTGCGTGCCGGTGTTCATGATTATTTTTTAAAAAAAAATTATATGTTTACTATCAATTTTTTTTACTATAAAATTAAATAAAAATTGCTTATTAAATCTATATAAGTTTATATTCAAACTCGCAAGTTTTTTTTACTTATATATATATATATATATATATATATATATATATATATATATATATATATAAAGATTAGCTTCCCATTGTTTTAAATTTAAAAATATATTTTTTTCTCTTTTTTTCCCCGGAAGATTTTGTTTTTGAAAATTTATTTTGAATACATTTTCCTGCATTGAGTTTCTCAATTTTGATTTTACTAGAAAGTGTACAATAAATTTATATTTTTACAAATCTATTTCTACATGATTTTAAGTGTATAAAATTTGTTATGTCATTTTTAATTCAAAACTTGATATTATTTTAAGTTAAATGAAATATTTTTTATTGAAAATAATTATAATATAAAATACGCATTTATTAGCATAAAAAATTAATTCCCTTTAATTCAAATCGAATGCTAGTAAAATAATGTATACTTATTGCACTTGAAACCATCTAAAATTTATTTATTTGTATATATATTTTATCTCGACTCGCCCTAGTACTAAACAAAGACAAAAACAAAAAGAAAATCCACGCACTGTACCTTGTACAAAATACAAACAGTTGTCGTCTCGAGTTTCACATTGTTTCGTCTACGTTGTCATATCTCTTTAATTCTGTACACCATTCCAAACCCAGCCTGTAAAAGGAGGTGTTTGGGAGTGTGGTTGCTGTTGCTTTTTAAAGTGCTTTTTGTGCCGAAATGCATTAAAATGATTTTTTTATTTTTTAAAAATTATTTTTGATATCAGCACATCAAAATGATCTAAAAACACTAAACCGCCGGTTTTAAAAATAATAATAAAAAAAACATCGAAAAACAGCAATAAACAAATTGGATCGCAATGCCAAACAGGAAATACAATGGTAATTGTGTGTCTACAGTTTCTTTAAATACAAGGAAGTTGGCGCAGCTTAGTGGTTGAGCCCTCCTACCCTGGACCCCTCCCCCCTGATCCAATAATAATAAATTGAAAGACAAATTTCAGTAAAAAAAATGGCACGTCAGCCTTGCGTTTAATAATTTTCCAGGTCAATTATTGTGGTGCATCGTGTCCCTTCGGCTTTTATTTTGATGAAGATGACTTGTCATCTTGAGATACACATATATATATTACATGAGGAAAGATATATTTAACAATTCTAGAAGCTTTTTAGGTTTATGTCAAAAAAAAAATAGTCTTTAATGACTGTGTAATAATATGGTTGATGTTATTTTTAAAATTGTATTAAAATAATATTTTTTTATTTTTTAAAAAATTATTTTTGATATTAAAAATATCTAAAAAAATTCATTTTTTTTTTAAATACAGTCGCAAACAACTGAACACGCCTTGTCCACGACAGAATCTGCCGCCGCTACACACACACGAAAACATAAAGCAAAGCACCGATGTGTTTTTACAAGGGCGATGCTAGGTTTCCTCAATCAAGGTGCACAACAAGGCACTTCCAAAAAGGCCTATCATATCTTCCACCAGATCAACCACTCACCAAAAAGCATCTTAAAGGAAGGGGAGAGAGAGAGAGAGAGAGAGAGAGAGAGAGAGGCACTCACTCACTCGTGAACCTCGTGCCTTCATTAGTTGAAAATACAATAAATATACACAGGAAACCGGGGGGGGGCCTCTCCTTTTCACCTCTTTCACTGTGAAAATTGTGGGCTCCTCATCTGCCGAGAGCAATTAGTCTCAATCTCAAGAACCCTCATTATAAAAGATGATATGATATGTAACTCCACTAACCTTCTTTGCTCGTGGGCCGTGGTTTCTAATATAATTTTCATTGTTTCTAAGACTTGATAAAAAAAAAGTGTGCAACTTTATTGCTACTTTACTCCCTTGGAAGATAAACTACACAAGCAGCAACTACTGCTACTAGGAGTGCCCTATATAATTCATGGACATTTTAAGTACATTTTTCGAGGCGAAAATAAATAAACGAAAAGTAACTAGAATCAAGAAGGCACAACAGGAATCCTTTCATCGAAAAAATTGCCCCTCAAGAAGCTGGTGAAAGATGAAGATGTGGGGAGCTCTTCTAGTTCATCAAAGAAGTCGTTATTCTCTTCTGATTTGGGTGCTGGAAATGTCATCAGTCTGGAGCAACAGATGGGCTCTTCGTCGAAGAAACCACCCAGTGTGTCATGACTTTTCTCCGAGTTCTCATTGAAAGGATAGTCTTGGCTAATCATGATGTCTAGAGGAATTCTTATCGGGGATTGTAAGTAGTGGAAATTGTGACCTTCACTGAGATCTTCATCACCGCTTGGCATGATGGGATGGCCATGCCTTTCTTCTGTTTCTTCTTCTGTTCTCTCTTGTTTGGGAGTTATGGGACGATCTACAGGATCAGTCGGTGGGGTTCCGAGATCTTTTGGTTGTTGGTTCACGTTGGAGTCATGGATATCAGGACCTGGATGGTTGTGATTTGAGGTGTAAGTAACTATGAGTACCGAAGAATCTGTCCTGCATCTTTCCACTTGTTTCTTGGCTGAACAGCCCTTTGATGTGCTGCACCTGTAATAGCCCCTGCATGCAGATCAGCGAAGCATGAAAACTTTCACGGAGAGACAATGATGGACAAAAGTAGTATTTGTAACATTTTGGCAAAATTCAAAGGATAGAGAGAAAACTTTTCACTTTTCAACTCTAAAATGTAAGCTACCAAATTAACATTAGCAAAAATTATGAGTCGCGCTGATCTACTGCAATTTATTTTATTTAAAAAAAAAACAAAAACAAATACTAGACCATCAAGACATACATGTAGTGAAGAGAAAAGAGACTTGATCCAGAGATTAATGAAAGAAGATGATACCTTGGATAAGGAGATCCTTTAATAGGTTTTTGCCCATATTTCCTCCAAGACCAGAAATCAGAAGGTGGCCCTTCATTCTTTAATTTCCCAGCATTTTCTCCAACCCTCACTCTAACAACAGTCTTCTCAACCACCTTCCTACAAAGCATGCGCGATATTTTCAAAAAAAAAATCTGGGTAAAAGGTATAGAGTAAGCCCTGGGAAGAATCATGCATCAAAATCAACTAGCTTTTCAAAATGAAATTATACTTGACGAGAATATAAAAGCAAGAAGAAGAGCACCAGCCCACCTTCTTTTCGATGTCTGAGTTTCTGGGGCGAGTTCTGAAACATTAGAGTCCAATTTTCTAGAGGGAGAACTATCCATCACACACTTTTTCCTGCTCTGCAGCTTCTTACTGACCTGTGCCTGAGTGCTTTTAAGAAACACAGAATTGCTCCGAATATTAACCGAGGGAGGTCAGTGAAAAAGGAAAGAAGAGGATTAAGATCAAACTCCAATCAAATTGATTATGATAGAGAAAAGGAAAAGGAAAGAAGGAAGTTAGGCAATAGATGACAAGAACCTCAGGTTGCTTTCTCTCATTTTTTCTTTTCACACGTTTATAACATATATTAAAGCAATGAACAACCATGTATATATCAGCAACACCCCCACCTTGCAATAAAATAAACCCACCCACACAGTGGCACATAAATGTCAAGATATTTGTTTCATATGCCTTTTTTCTCCCTCCTCTTCACTGGCTGAAAGAAGAGCGGGGCCATCTCTATGTCCATGCACATTTTAGATTTGCCATGTGGAACTTACTATCATGGTCAGCATGCCATGTAAGAAACTCTCCTCCTCCTCCTCCTCCTCTGCTATTGTGGGTGCAGACACGCTTGGGAGCATGCCAAACATAAATAGATGCAATGCATTTGGTTGCTGCGGATCTGGTGAGGTGACAGTTTCATTGCACATATTAGAACAAGCAACCCTCATAGGATAAACCATAAAATGCAATGAGAGAGGACTTCCTAATTTTGCCCAAGCAGCCCTGCCCTGTGCCCAGTTTCAGATAACCTATGAGATGAGGTGATGGGCAAGCTTAAGATAGATAGGTAGGTAGGTAGGTAGGTAGAACTGAGCTGCAAAAGAAGTTATTAAAGACCAATTAAGGTGGCTGCCGCTTGCAGGACATGACTCTCCTACCCATGTGGGCCGGGAACTGAGAAACTAGTTCAGATAAAAGCAAGCACAGGCAGTCTGTCATTAAAAATTGTTCTGATTTCACTGGGGGGCGCTGATGTAGAAACTTGAACCAGAGAGATAAGGATAACGACGTCGTTAATGTTCGTTCCTTTTCTTTTTTATTTCTTGTTAATTCAATAAAAAACATGAAGCTGAAGCATCATTTACGGCTCCGGCCGCCCGCTATTTAACCAATCCACTGCTCAAAAGATCTTACCAAAAGAAGAAGAAGAAAGGAGGAGGAGCACGTTTGAGGACAGCTGGACAAACAAGGCAATCTGGAATGCAGCAAGGAAGCAGTCAAGTGGTCTACTTGATCATCTGTGAAATACAGCCATGATGTGGAATCACTCTCATTTGACGTGTTAATATTCATAAAGTAACACATCTATTAAATTAAAAAACAATAATTAAAAAATTAAAAAAAAAAAAAATTAATACTTTTGAGTTTTCCAAACCCACTGTGAATTATTTTTGAAAGCTTCCCTCTCTTCAATTTTCGTTAAAAAGAAAGTCTTAAAAAGGAAACAAAACAACCTTTTAAATCTGCGTGCTCTCTTCAATTTTTGTAATGTTTTCCTTGTATTTCTTTCCTTTGTGTTTTTAATATGTATAAAATTACCGGCCTTATCCTTGAGCCCACTGGAGGCCTGGAGTGGCCTAAACTAAAAGTGATTATAATAAAAAAACCCCGGCCCATTTAGAATGGATCTATTGCCTCAACTAATACTTGATAATAGTCCCATTTAACATGAGAGGAAAAAACGAAAGTCAACTTCAAATTAGAAATTAGGTAATGGCAATATAGGAACCACCACCTGTTCAATCACTCTAAAAAAACAAGTGTATGCATGTGTTGAAATATTGGCCTGGTAATTAAAATATGTTTATTCCTTTCTTTAAATCTTTTTATCGTTCAAGATTTGCTTAGTTTTAATTGAAACACTTTTAATTCTTTTATTACTGAAAAAAATAATTTACATCCAAAATAAACATCTTAATGAATCTAAGACATCGTGAGTGTAATACATTTTCGACTCCAATATACTTAGATTTAATCATATACTTAACTTAATATATCATAAGTTTATCACTTTGTCAATCTCAATATATTTAGGTTTAACCAAGCACTAGACTCATGTCAACATGGATCTAATAAGGTGTCAGGTTCAATATACTTGAGTTTAGTCATGAGTTGAATCCAAGACATCATGAGTTTAGCAGGCTATTAGACTGTTTTTAATTAGATTCAACAATGTACTAAATTCAAAACAATTTGAGTTCGGTAAATTAATTTTAAAAATTTATCATAAATCCATCACATTCATGTTCTATTGCATGAAATCATTAAGTGTAGTTAATTACATTAATGACTTATTCTAAAAATTCGTAATCTGGCACCTTATCTAAAAATAAACACAATACATAGCTAATCAAAAACAATTAATTCATAATTGATTTAAGACTTTTTCATCTTCAGCTATAACAAATCAACCTTGATTGTTAATATTCATAACTAATTTATTATTAATTTAATAAATTATAAATTCACATAAACTTTAAATTTAACCAAAACAATTATTTCATTTTAATAAGACTAAAAATCAGATTCAGAGCAAAGCAGTACACTTACCTTGCTTGTAGGACCAGGAAAAGAGTTCAAGCAACGACAACAGCAGCAAAAACAATGAATTAACGTGGATCGTCGATCTGGAGTTTGGAGAGAGAGGGAGAGAGAGAGAGAGAGAGAACTAATGTGCTTGTGTTTTATACAGGGAGACATTTAAATTTCACCACGTGTCACTTTTAGGAAATATCATATGCTTTGAGAATATGATAAGATAAAAGTATATTATTTCATCAAATTTTTATTAAATGGTGCTATTATGAAAAAGAAAACGTTTAACTTAATGTGATATTTTTTGTTTTTTTAAAAAAAGAAACCCTAAATTCTAGATAAGCAGTGCCGGCCTGATCTGCGCAGTTGGATTTGAGTTGCGGTGTGTACTTCAATCACTGTCAATCAGGTCCGTTTATTATCGTCCAAGCTCCCTCGTATGCACGCCGTCCGGGGCTAACAGAAGGCAGTGCGGGTCCCGAGGTAATTTAGCCCAACCAATCCAGATTGGAAGATTGTTGGTGGACGTCATGGAGACAAGCACGTTAAGGGAACTGGTCAAAATCTGCCACGTTCTTCGCACCATATAATTTGTAAGAAATTATAGGGCATCAATTTCTAATTCAATAATGAAATATTTTACCAACCCCAACTAAATATATATACACCAGGAAATCCATAGAAAATTAACGACGTCGACACACTCGGAAAATAACACAGAAGAAGAATGATTGGCATAGGTTCTCTCCACGTGTCCATCTAATCCGTTGACTTCACCAATAGACGATGCAATGGGCCAAGAACAAGTCGAGTCATTAAATTCATTTTAAAGAGTTAAACTAATAAAATAATTTTTTAATAATATAAATATAATTTTTTTATTTATAAATACTCTAATGATAAAAATGATTTAGAAGAATAATATATACATTAACAATTAAAATATAATACAATAATAATTGAATAGTTGAAGTACAATACAATAATAATTAAATAGTTGAAACACGATACATTAAAAATTGAAGTGATAGGATATCAACCGATAAACATTGATTTTAAATAATTTATTACTCTCAAATACAGTAACAACTAAAATAAAATACAGTAACAGGTGAAATAAAATACAATAGCACTTAAAACAAAATACAATAACAACTGAGATAAAATATAGTTAATTTTCTAACACGATAAAATATTATTAATTAATAAAAAATTTCTTGTTCAGCTCCGATTTCCAACAGAAACAATATTTCTGTTTTTTTTCGTGTTTTAATTAACTTAAACAGTGTTTTGACAAAAATTTATATATATATATATATATATATATATATATATATATATATATATATTAGCTTTTCTATCTAGAGCAATTAGAAATAGTTGTTGAACAACAAAACAACCATTTTAATTATTCAAATAGTTATTCCATTAGAAATGTTAAAATTAAATATAAAAACTAAAAAAATATTTTTTTTAGCTCTACCTCTTTTGATGTCTCTTGCTTTGGACTTCCTCAAATGCACGAGCAATTTTGGATATAAGTTGGCTAACTTCCTCTCTTCGCTTTATAATCTTGATATATATATATATATATATATATATATATATATATATATATATATATATATATAACTCTTAAATAGTGGAGTTCATTACTCAAATTGCAAATTTAACAGGTTAAGTTATAAAACCATGATCGATCTAATATATTATTAATTTACTATCTAAGAAAAAATCATCTTGTTTTTTTATTAAAAAAAACATAATTTTTTGCGAGTTGCTCGGGTTGCCTATGACCCCCCTAGTCAATTATATAATATCGAGACAACTCATGCATGATTTAATTTTAAACTCAAGTTAAATAAGAAATCAAATTATGAGGTTTCAAGGTTGACTTGTTAGGTTATGTTTAATTTTAAACTTATGCTTAACAATAAATTAAGTTGAAAGGTTTCAAAGTTGACATGTTGGGCTAAGTCCAATAATGATATAAAATAATTTTATGTGACTTGGCTCGCCAAACCAATGAGTTTGGTTTTTCTATACTTTTATTTTCTTGATTTTTTAATAAATATTTTATTGCTTTTTATTTGAATTCATCTTTCAATATTATATTGATTTTTATTTGGTTTTCATAATTTATTTTGATTTGTTTTTATATAGAGTCATCTTGGTCTTAAGTAACTTGTCATTTGATTAATGATTGATTTTGCAAGAATCTATTTTGTTTTTGTTTTTTTGTCTATTTTTCCAAGTTATTTTTGAACTCGTCAAGTTAATCATGTTATATTAAATCAACCCTTATATAATCTAATATTCCTTTCAACTAAAATTTTTTGTGTTAAAAAAACTTGATTTAGCATATGGCTATGGTATGATTTTGTCAAGTAGGTTTGAAAATCTTGATTCATTCATGATTGCTTAGAGTCAGTAATTTAGTATTTTATCATTACATAAAATACTAAAAAGGCACAAGAAATTTATTGCTCCCCACGTCGTTACTGTCCCTTAATAATTCACCATGGATTTTTAAAATGATTTTTTTAATCCCATGAAGTCTTGTTCCGTGTTTATCAGAGCAAATTGAAAGTCAATTCAGGTTAATTTATCTGAGAGTACAATGATAAAAGGATAATGGATAAAGATGAAAATTTCAAAGAAAATAAGTGTTTTTTCAAAGTTTGGGGAAAAAATTCCATTATAGACCCCAAGATTTTTAAATTATAAATACAAGGTCCCTTTTAATTTTTAAAATTTTATAAAAATAATAATTTTAATTTAAGAATTCATTTTTATTAGTTTAATGTCCTTGATTTTAGAGAGGGTAACTAAATGTTGATAGCAAAGAGAGAAAAGATCATTATTGGTATTAATTTTGACCGTAAAATGATTGATATTAGTGCCAACAAGTTTTATATGCCTCAAAAATAAATTCGAGAATGGAAAGATTTTGGTTTTAAGTTGAATTTATATATTTATTTTTTGTATTTTAAGACCATTAATAGATTTGTTAAGGTGTCTAAGATGATGTTTTCTAAATGTTTTGGATAAAAAACATATGTTGAAAATAGGGTTTCTAAGTTAAAAAAATTGAGTTTATTATAAACAAAATTATCACAATACATTTAAGGCCACATGATAGTTTTTTTTTTTTTTTTAAATTAAAGCCCTCGTTTGAGCCCTTTTCAAATGAGTCAAACATGTTGAACTCTTTTTTTGCATTGCATTTTTAAATAGAAATGTCTTTTTAAAAATATTTTTCAATTTATTTTTAAATTAATATCTTTTTTGTGTTTTTTTACCTTTTTATTTAAAATTTTTAGATACAATTTCTTTATATATATATGATCAACGAGCAATTGAATAGAGAGAGAAATCTATCTCGGGGACTCTGTCAATGTGAAAATACAAGTGCAAAAATACAATAAAGATAATGAGGTCATGGTTGCACTGTTTCTGTCCATAGTGCACTAAATGTGGATGAATAGTGCAGCCTTGATCTCTTTTAGCTTCTACGATAATATATGTATATAGATGAATTTTATTTTGTAAAGTAAAAAATATTTATTTTTAGATAGTATTTATAATTTATGGATCATTGGATGATAAGTCTTTCTCTTTTCTCTTAATCAATCAATTTTATTTCAATGTTTATTTTTATTGTCATCTAATTGAATAAAGAAATAATTTTAATACATAAATGTATTAAACACAACCGAGTGAGTATCTTGCATCGTGTGATAAAATACATTAAACTAAATTTATCTCTCATATTTTCAAGTGTTTTTTTTTTAATTATTGTTGATGATTTTTTTAATTAATTTAAACTAATGATTCTTGATTTATTTAATTAGTTGCATGGATAAGTCTTTTAATTTATATCGAAGAAAACCTGTATATTTAATTATTTATCTTTTGTAAAACAATTATCCAACAATAAACAAAAAGCTAGACCTACCCCCAACTATTATAAAAGAACAATTAGCATCAAAATAAATTTAAAATGGTAACCACCAAACCAATAAATAGAAAATAATAAAAAATATCCTCAACCGCTGAAGGGGACATCCTATCAGCGTTTTCCATGAGCAGACACCGTTTATCGCCAAAATAAAGAAAAGAAAGAGAGAGGCATGGGTTAGGACTGCGCCCCAGTCTCAACTAATTTAAGCCATCGACGTGATAACCACTTCGACCATTCTAATTCCGTCTCATAAATTTAGACCTCATTTTAAGCTTCGTGTCATGCAACCAAGTTTGTCACCAAGTCAATCTGCTTCAGGACGAAACCATGGGGTGGCTAAAGAAGGCAGTAAAGCACCTGGGCTGTGCCATCCTCAGAGAACCCTTCCATGTCTTGACCATTACCCTCCTCAGTCTCTTGCTGCCCCTCTCATTTCTCCTCCTGGCCCGGCTTTCTAGCTACAAGTATCTGCTGGCCATCAGGCCTGATCCTGTACAGCAAACACCATCTTCTTTCATCACATCTTTGTTCCTGTCAGTCAACCCAGCAATTCTGTATCTTGTTGTTTCAATTGTTAGCGTATCCACTCTTATTCATGGCTTGACAGGGAAAATCACCCCTCTAGGTGGGGATTCAACCGGCGCAATTTACCGACCTGGAATGTACACCGCGTGGATTATATTATGTACGTTGCAGGTCTGTGTTGGCCTGGGCATTGAAGGGGGCATAGCTGCTGGAATGTTCGATGGTTCTGGTTTTGATATCCAGAGAAGTTTATTGAGCAGAGTTATATTTTTCTTGGGGTTGCACGAGACCTTGATCCACTGGTCCAGAATTGTTGTTAAGCCAGTGGTTGATGACGCGATCTTTGGTGCGGCTAGAGATGAGAAGTGGGAACAGAGGGTGATTATAGCTCTGAGCCATGGTACCTTGTGGTGGTGGAGGTTAAGGAACGAAGTTGAGTCCTTGGCTTTCTCGGCAGAGGCAAAGATAGTGCTGTCGATGGATTTAGGAGTGGCTGACTTGGTTGGTTGGTGGCTGTATTACCTGACTGTGACAATCGGAACGGTAAGACTTGTGAAGGGTCTTATCTGGGTCGGGGTGATTTTGCTTTGTAAGAGGGTGAGAAGAAGGAATTCTACTGAAACTCTTGAGCTGGATGGATCAGACAAGGTCTGAAATTGACCACCTTTTCTACCCTACCCCTGTTTTTTCCCCCTTTTAATAGTATATTCTTATTTTTCTTTCCTTTCTTGATGAGATAATGCACCAGAAATTGTAGGATTATTCATTTTTAACAGTAAATTTATATTCCTGCCGAGGGGAAGTAAAGCTCTAGAATTATTAGCCAGCACACATGGAGTTCTCTTGTTTATCAATCACTCCAACTATGTCAACATGATACGTACGCTTGGTATGTGATTCTTTCACCACCTCGCTGATGGCCGAAGATAGCTTTGATAGAAAGAATGGCGACAGCTAGGTGAAAGACACACCTAACTGGAAACTTATTATTCAAAAAATATAAATAAATAAATAAAGGGCAATTGTCTTGAGAAGCTTTTCCTTCCATTCTCCTCCATTTGCACAGCTGGATTTTTATCTGATAACGCAAGAGTAACCGGATTCTGATGAATCTTTCTCCTTGACTAGTTCTTCTCTGCATGGATCCATGGAGAATTGAAAATTACTCTCCTCAAATAAGAGCTTGATTGGACTCAATCAAATCCACGAGCATAAGTTGTTGATAATCAAAATGTCGATGAGGATTAAAATATCACATGAAGTTGAATATGCTTTTCGTTAAAATTAAAAAAAAAAACATTTTAAATCAATTTTATTTTAATATTTTTGGATCATTTTGATTAACTAATATAATAAATAAATAAAAATATATTTTAATACTTTTAAAAAAACCATTCGTATCTAATAACACGCGAAGGTAACATGTTGGCCACAAAATTTAACTTCTGATGGCAGCACTTTTATTTTATCAAGAACTCCTTCATTTGTCTTACGTGCCTTCGTTTAATTAAATCGTGCCACCGCTGTCCACTTTTGCTTGGCTGAATTGGATTGACTAATTTAATAAAAACACACTATTGTTAATATTTTAATATAAGCAGGCCGTGTTCAAAATATCACCATCTATTTCCCTGTCAGTGACACATTTTTTGCATTGCATGCTTAGGACTTTACAATATTGATCAAGAGAGCTAGCTGCAGCTCTACGTGCTCCGCCGATGCCTTATCTCTCACCTTTAGCTATTATTTTAACGAGGCATCGGTTAATCAGAGAAATCTAGAGAGCGAACAAATCAATGATTTCTTAAAGCTATACGCTCTGTTTTTATTACAACAATGCCATTGGCTTGCATTCTCCGGTTGAAGCCTGAAAGTTTTTTTTTTAATATTTGCCGATTAGCTTTTAATCTGGGATGGCGGGTGCTCTGTTCTCTTTCGATCCATTCGACTTCAATGGAATACAAAGTGGTTATAGTCATAACGAAGGTGATGAGAAAGAGGAATTGGTGGTCAAAGGAAAGCAAGACCGTATGTTTTCCATGGAAGACTTGGGGCAGGTTTATCCTATATGTTCTGAATATGGTGCTTATCAAGATAACACTGAGAACAAGGAGCTCAATTTCTTTAGAGATCTGCGCCAGCAGCAGCAGCCGCCGCCACAACAACAACAATCGCCACCCAAGGCATTGGATGACTTCCTTGGTTATTGTTTCCCAGCACCAGCGCAACCAGAGCAGGAGATCAGAAAGCTTAAGAACATTGTCGAACATGGTAAAGAAATGCAATATACAACTGCTCTATCATCATCTCTACAGCTCCTTCACAATTATGAAAGTGGGATCAAGAAGTTGAATGCGAACCAGCCCGGCAGTGCTGGCAATGAAACTCGCTTCGGGAGTCGAAAGAAACTGTCAGCCGAGGAGATCATAAGAGTAGCTGGATCAATGTTCATACAATTAGCTGATCAAAGATACGATGATTTCTCCATGCTCATGCACCCTTCTGGTTATGCACTCTCGGGCCTATCCGAGGAAGAAAAAAGGGATGTGGAACTCACTCAACTCCTGCTAGCAGCAGCAGAGAAGGTAGGCTACCAACAATTTGATCGTGCAAGCAGATTGCTAAGCCGTGGCGAGCGGGTTGCATCTGAGAGATCCAATCCACTTCAGAGGGTTGTGTACCACTTCGCAGAAGCTCTTCGATCGAGGATTGATAAGGCAACAGGAGGATTCCCTCCAACAGAAATGAAGGGGAAACCAAAATGTGGAACTCATGGTTTAAGTAGACATCTAGCTCACCTTAGCGTCCACCAGAAAGTTCCTTTTAATCAGATAATGCAACTCACAGCGATCCAAGCAATAATTGAAAATGTTGGATCAGCCAGAAAGATCCATTTGATTGACCTCGAAATCAGGAGTGGAGTTCAATGGACGGCCTTGATGCAAGCTCTTGCAGATCGTCAACGCAGGCTTGACCGTCTTAAGATAACTGCTGTTGGCTGGAGAGGCATACAAAAGATAGAGGAGACTGGTAAGAGGTTAGAAGCCTTTGCAAAGTCCATGAACCTTCCATTCACGTTCAAACCAGTTCAGTTATCTTGCATGTCTGAAATCAAGGAGGGACTATTTGAAACAGCAGCTGATGAAACCGTGGTTGTTGTCGCTAACATGATACTCAGGACAATGCTCTCAAGGCCAGCTTGCTTGCAAAATTTGATTGGAGTGATTAAAAATATTAATCCTTCATTAATGATAGTCGGCGAAGTTGAAGCAAATCACAATTCACCAACATTTGTGAACCGTTTCATTGAAGCATTGTTCTTTTATGGTGCATATTTCGATTGTATTGAAACCTGCCTGGAACAGAGCACTGAGCATGGAACGATAACTGAAGCGATCTTCTCTGAAGGGATAGAAAATATGGTAGCGATGGAGGGCACTGACAGGGTTGCTAGAAATGTGAAAATAGATGTATGGAGAGCATTCTTTTCAAGATTTAGAATGGTGGAAGTAGGATTTAGTGAGTCATCTCTCTACCAAGCTAGCTTGATTCCAAAGCTATTTCCTTATGGCGGTTCATGTACTCTTGAAAAGAACGGCGAGTGCCTAATTGTTGGGTGGGAAGGAACACCATTGCATTCCCTTTCAGCTTGGAAGTTTTCCAGAGAGAGACCATGGAGATCCTGTGTAAATTATAAATTCTGAACCTGCTTGTAGCGGCTACTTGCACTCTAAGTTTGAAGGTTATTCATTTCCATCGTGTTATAAAAGGTTTTCTGTTTCTCAGATGGAAATCATTGTAAGAATTTAATTACAAGGCTTGTCTTTGCCCACACATCTGAGGAATCTGTTTAGGATTACTCGCATCAGGCAAGATTGCTCTGGGGTTATATAAAACCAAAACGGGAGTATACTATTGGTCAGTTGCGAATCCCCAGTTTTCATAGAATACAATCCTTTATCCCAATTTAATGATTTTAATTGTCTTTTTTAAGTCAAAATCTAAATAAGTAGGAGCTAAACAGAGAGAGCAAGAGAAGAAAAAATTCTTTTACTATATTAAAATAATGTTTTTTTTATTTTTATTAATAAATAAATAAATAATCTAAAATCTAGGGATTTCAAACGGACTTAGCCCCCGGGGGATTTCAACGATGCATGACATCTCGTCAATGGACAGGATTCAATTATTAATACAAAGTAGGCCACGTCATACTGCATAGCACGTGTCAATCTCTTATGTGAACCCTTATTTATTTATTTAAGCTTTTCCACTCTCCCTGCCACTCACTTTCTCGGTGGAGAGTTGCAGAGCAGCGATGGTGTCAAAATCAAGCGACTATGCCTCTAAATTCAGAGTCAGTTTCCTCTCTTTAGACCTCTCTATATTCATTTCTCTAATATCTGCAAGACTGTTTTCAGGGCTCGCTTACTTGATCCTTGTGTAATAAGCTCATTTATTGATTGACCAGAATTAACAAAATTATGATGATCCACACTTTCACATAGAAAAAATAATGAAAATTAGTTGAAGCTATCAATCTTATCAGTTTTTCTTTTTGGAGAATCTGATTTCATCTGAAAATCTCCTGAGATTTTTTAATCTGTTGAATGTGTGCCCTGTCCAGCTGCTGATAATGATATATACAAAACTCATTAATTACAATTGTGATTCTATGATATAATCAGAAACTATGCAGAATTGCTTACTTTTATGCTCTGATTTTTTCTTCCTTAATTATATATTCAATTACTATTTTTTTTACTTAATTATTGTTTTTACAAGTTCTGGTATGTATGGGCAGAAACCAGATGGAGAACCGTCAAATAACGGTATTGGAAACCTGACATGCAAGATGAATCAGCTTAAAAAACAAATTCATGCTGAAAGGGTTGTTTCGATAAAGGTAAGTCCGTGAAGTTTTATCATACAAGAGTGTATGACTTGGTCGATAATCATATACTGCAAAGCAATTCGTGTTTGATTTTTCTACAGGATAAAGTTGAGCGAAACAGAAGGAAACTTTTAGCTGATGTTTCTAAGCTAAGATTAGCAACTTCAAGAACGTTTATAGGGCAGCATGGAGTTTCTAAAACGATTTCTTTTAGGATCGGAGCTCCTCTTTGTAAGCATAGTGGATTCGCTCAAGGATCGGGTGATAAAGATCTTATCAGTGGTCATGAAGTGGTAATCGCAACAAGTACCAAGCTTCCGTTTGTAGAGAAGATACCTCCGTATACTACCTGGATATTTTTGGACAAGTATGTCAGATAGTACATGCTCAACTTTAACATATTTTACCCATTGATGAACAAATAAGTAAACAAACAATATGTCTGTTGTATTTACCTGTTGAGTGCTCTTGTTTGGTAACAGTACTTCCTTTTTGATCTCGAAGAAAATTAGCCTGCAATGTATTACGGAAAATAATGCAAAGCATCTGATGTTTATGTTGGTTTTCTCATTTCGATGTACACATGCAGATTTTATTTTTTCTGCTATATCTCAAGTATGCAATTATGCAGCACAGGAATCAGAGGATGGCTGAAGACCAGTCAGTGGTTGGCAGGAGACGCATATACTATGATCAACATGGCAGTGAAGCTCTGGTTTGTAGTGACAGTGAAGAAGACATAGAACCAGAGGAGGGGAACCATGAATTTTCTGAGGGTGAAGATCGCATTTTGTGGTAATCAGATTGGTTTAATTTTGGCACATATATTTTGAATGCAATATCTGCCATTTAAAATTCAGGATAGCATGATTACATTCTTAATGATGAATTTTGTTGCACTCTTTCCTTTTTTTTTCACTAAGCTAGTTACCAGAACAAAAACTATGCTGTTGAACAAAGAAAATTACCTGAGCAAAAGCTATGCTGTTGAATAAAATCAAATTAACTTACACACAAGAGAATATGTCGAGAAATAGAATTAAGATCTAAATAAAAAATAAGCCGGTCATTTTGAAAGCTGTAAACCTCTAGTAGATTTGATTCCTATTGTCGCTCTCAGTCTTCCAAATTAAAATTAAGTCAGATCAATTTGAAAGCCACAGGACTCTTGTATTCTTATTGTCGTTCTTAGTCTTATAGGCTTTGGTAATGGTGGTTCTTAATGTTATAAAGTGCCTGTATCATCAAACTTGCTGCTTTTAGTGCTAAAACCAGAGGAAGCAATACATTAAAAATGCTATCTGTCTGATCATGATGACACCACCAATTGTGATCCATGACCAATTACTTACCACCAGTCAAAGTACTTCATTATGTGTCTGTCGAATTTGGAAGGATGGTCTTTCAGGAACATGGACTAGCTGAGGAGGTGCTGAATATTGTTAGCCAGTTTATTGGAGTTGGCACTTCAGAAATCCAGGTAGTGTGAAGGAATTTATATCAACAACTTTGTGTTTTGAACTGCTTCCAGCATTCCTTGCTTCTATTACTTTGAGGTTATTGAGAATGGTTTCCCATGGCTTACTGAGTTTGATATTGCAGGAGCGTTGTAGGATGCTCGTGGAAAAATATAGTAATGACCAAAATGTCAAAGATTCTATTAATTCAGTATCTGAGAGAGGCATATCTCTGGAAAAGAGCCTTGGTGCTGCTTTAGATTCTTTTGATAACCTATTCTGTCGCCGTTGCTTGGTACTAATTTCTGGCCTTAATCATGAGGTGAATTTTACTGAACTGATTCTTGAATTGCATCGACCTTGATGTTTTTCATCTTGCATCTATTGAACAGCTATTTGATTGCCGCCTCCATGGCTGTTCTCAAACTTTGATCAATCCTGTGAGTAGAAACCTCCATTATATATGTGCTGTTTGTATAATATATATATATATATATATATGCCAGGTGCTTTTATATCTAATAGGAGGCTTTGCTTGGCAGAGTGAAAAGCAGCCACACTGGTCTGAACATGAAGATGACAGGAAACCTTGTAGTGATCAATGTAGTCTACAGGTGTGTGTGTTTTTTCCTGAGCTTTTGGTTGAAAATCTTATCTTCAACATTTTGAATTTTCTGCATAAACAGTGTGATGCTTTTCTAGTCAACAAGATCTGTGTTTAACTGGTTGGACCTAAAAATGTTAAGAACAGTAGGCCAGATGAAGTTTTTTTATAAGAAAAATTATTATAAAGTGCAGATAAGAGATTCTATGCTCTTTTTGTGGTATATGATCCTATGCTCTCCTTTTCTTTTCTTTTTTTAATTTTTTTTCCTGATTACTGAAATATGAGACTGTTATTTACATATATGGAGCTGGTAACTAATTGTGATGTCTGTGCTGCTCGTGTAAACAAGCCACTTAAAGTTGCTCTTTTATTCCATATTAACTGGTTTGTTGTGTCTGTGCTGCTCCTGCTGGAAAGTTGTACCATATTCTGTATTAAGTACTTATTTTTCTTTATAGATTATTTGTGCTACTGTGTCTTTATGCGCACACTCTTATTTACTACTGTCATTGCAAATATCATTCACTCCCAAGGGACTTGGCTGATCATGTGATTACCAATGATTTCTAATATATCTTTTCTGTTGCATATGCTGTTATAGTTTTCATCAGGAGTTCTTGCATTCTGCTTGGAAAATTGTGAGTCTGACTTTAATATAAATGCTTTTCAGCTAAGAGTTGTCAATGACTTGCCTGAAAGTTCTGCTAATACTCCTTTGCATAGAACAGAAACTGCAACTTCAGTGGAGGCAAAAAAGACTGCATCAGCATCAGATGCTGAAGATCCAAGCAGAGAAGACCTCATAATAGATGAAAGATGTATTTCAGAGAAAGAAATAAATGTTATTTCAGAAGCTATTTGTAACTTGGAACCTGCTTCTGGAGCTCTGAAGTTGGATATTTCTGCTATGGTGATACATAACCAAGAAGACATGCGAAAGCGCAAAGTGTCACAGTGTACAGATATAGCATTGGATGACTTGTCAAAGTTTCCTGATGATATGCCGGATTTTAGCAAGAAACAGAAAAGATTATTGCATTTGGATGTTGCTGCTGAAGGTATATCAAGTCCTGATTGTGGGTCAACTGCTAAAAATGCAAATGATCAAATTGAATTTCAGATGACCACAAAAAAGACTACCAATGTTTCCTTTGAAAATGCTTATTCTGGTACTGAGGAGAACATTGGGTTTGGATCAAAGGATGCCTTTGAAGCGCCTGAACCAAAACTGTCATCCTCAGTAGAAAGACAAGTGGAAGGGGTTTTAAAAATGTCTGAGTGGAAGCCTATTGAAAAAGAACTATATCTGAAGGGAGTGGAGATATTCGGGAAAAACAGGTATGGGGTTGCATATTTCAATAGCATTTCATGCATGCATGCAGGTAACAATAATATGTCCTGAGACACCTTTCTCATTGGCAAGTGTCAAATGACTCTGAAAATTGTTTTATAGGAAAGAGCAATCCATTCAGTTATTAGGAATCTGGATGTACCATATAAATTCATGTTATTAACCAAGTGTTGTATAATGTGATTATTTTAGTTCCAAAAGAGAAGCAATTTTCATCCCTGTTCTAATTAACTTACTGGAATTGAAAAAGTCAACATAACTTCACTTTTCTTTTGTAAAGAACAAAACTTTTATGTGTTTATCTTTTACGTTGCGCTCAAAGTATGATTTGTGCTTTGCAGTTGTCTTATTGCAAGGAACTTACTTTCAGGCTTAAAGACCTGTATAGAGGTGTTCAGTTACATGCATGAAAGTGGAGCTATGATGCCTCTTAGATCTGTTGCACCAAGATCATTTATAGAAGACAGTGGGAAGAGTGATATTGATTGTGCGGTATGCATTATTATTTATGATATTTCAGGAAGGACTGCATTACTGTATTCTCAAGTTTGCTTTGCTAAAGGACACCATGTACCTCAACCATCTCAAGTTTCCTGTCTTTCTTGGAGTCTTGCCAATGATTTTTTAGGAAAAGATATGCTGTCCTTAACCAAGAAGGGTGGTAGATAATCATGTTCATATATTTGTCAGAATAGGAACATTAACTTCCAGCTTTATTTAGCAGTTGCTTTTAAATATATTGTCGTACTTTACTGCTTTCCATTCTCCTCTCTCTCTGCCTTCTTTCCTTCCATTTCCACGGGTCTATCACTATCCATTTTCTTTTCCTGTAGGTTTCTGCCCTTTCATCAATACAAGTTGGTTCTGCATTATAAAGCCATCTCTTTCTTACCTTTTGTTTTCTATAGGAGCAAGATATGCCAACAAGATCACGTTTACTTCGTAGGAGGGGAAGAACACGGAAACTTAAATATTCTTGGAAGTCTTCTGTTCATCCATCATTTTGGAAAAGAATTGCTGGTGGAAAAAATCAGTCCTGTAAGCAGTATACACCTTGTGGATGCCAGTCAATGTGTGGAAAACAATGCCCTTGTCTGCATAATGGATCTTGCTGTGAGAAATATTGTGGGTATGGTTTAATTATCTTTCCATAAGGTCACTACTTACTACAGAAGTTCATGCAAAATGTATATCTTGTAGAATATTTTCTTGTGCGCTTGTAATGTACAGCATCTTTATGAGTAGTATTTGAATCAGGACAGAGTTAATTACCAGTCTACTTTAAATTCTTCAGGTGCTCAAAAAGTTGCAAAAACCGCTTCAGAGGATGCCACTGTGCAAAGAGCCAATGCAGAAGTCGACAATGCCCGTGCTTTGCTGCTGGACGTGAATGTGACCCGGATGTTTGTAGGAATTGTTGGGTCAGGTAAAGAACCTTATATGCTCATACTTGATAAGCATTGTTTCATATGGAAATTTTCTTACTTATTTTGCTTTCCATTCTTCAAAGAGTGCTTCTGTTAAACATTATGTCATCGAATTGTCTCATGCCTATACATCACCTTTTGGCATCATCGCAATGTCTGAATCCTTAAGTTTCTTTGAGAATGATAGTTTATGCTGCTGCACGCAATATCTGAATCCTTAAGTTTCTTTGAGAATGATAGTTTATGCTGCTGCACACACACCATACTATAAGACTTCAGTGTCCATCAGAAGTGGAAGATTGAAGTCTCTGTTGCCTCCAGAACAAAGTTTGATGAGATGCTTTTTTCTTGGCCTGACCAGCACATGTCTTTCAAACTATAGGAACATTTACATGGTGGTCTAAATAGCTGGTATGAAATTAATTGAATCCCTTCATAGACTGTCACCCCAAGATGACTGGATATTAGGCCCATAGGCTGTCTCAAGTGATTAGTTGGTTGGGCAGGGGTTGGGTAGGTCATCAGCTAAAATATCAGTGCTGAAAGAGTGTTCATAACCTTAAATAGTGTTTTGTATCCTGAACTGGAGCCAAGGAAACAAACATTTGAACTATGCATCAGCCCAGGTCTTTGTTTCAAAGGCGCCAGTTTTGGAAGCATTCTGGTGACTTACAGAATACTAGTGACCGTTGAGGGATTTGAAATGTCAAAATAAAGAAAGTAAAGCATCAGTTGTTTGACTAATTATGCCAATCATGGAAACTGCTCTGTTCTGAGTTAGTATGCACTATTATTCGGTGTCATGGATCTGATTAATTGAACTATTCGATCCATGAACTGGTAGCCTTTACAATTTGATCTCTTGTTTGAGTAAATTAATGCTGGGCATCTATCGATGGCCATGATTGCTGATTTTTCATCTCATTAACTGCCACTTCCTTTAAGGTTTTTTTTTTTTGTTTTTTTTATATATATAAATATATTTTGTTTTGTTTTTATGCAGCTGTGGAGATGGTTTGTTAGGAGAGCCTCCGAAACGAGGAGACTGCCAATGTGGAAACATGAGGCTTCTTCTAAGGCAGCAGCAGAGGGTGAGTGATTCTGAAAAACTTGCTGCTGTTCGTAATAATATCATAGATATGTTCTGAAAGAATTTTTTTTGTTTTTCCATTCTATATGTTTCGTTCTTCAGATCCTCCTGGCAAAATCTGATGTTGCTGGATGGGGAGCCTTTTTAAAGGTATTACTGCTTGCATCTGTTTCCGTGTTCTTCATTACTCATGTACTTGTTCTGTGCAATAAATTTGAAGATGTGATTTCAGAACCCCGTCAACAAAAATGATTATCTTGGAGAATATACTGGTGAATTGATCTCTCATCGAGAAGCAGATAAGCGTGGGAAGATTTATGATCGTGCCAATTCATCTTTCCTTTTCGACTTGAATGATCAGGCAAGTGATAGTTAATTATTACAAAATAGATAATTCCACGTGTAAGAACATAATAATAATGTCATCCTTTGGGATCAAATTCACCTCATGTTCAAAATGACTGCTCTTTTGGCAACTGAGCATTGGAGTGATGGTATCTCACATGGAAAGCTAAACTGGTTTCGAGTTTTGGAAGCTCAATGCAATTTGCAGTATCAATATATTTTTATTTTTTTTGCAGGTTCTATTTTCAGTGTTGATTTTCTGAATCTGTTTTTGTGGCCATCCTCATGGATTAATGTGGCTTGATATTTTTAATTATTTGTTAATTTTTGTATCAGTTTGTCCTTGATGCTTACCGGAAGGGGGATAAGCTGAAATTTGCGAACCATTCATCAAATCCTAATTGCTATGCAAAGGTATTCAAGTTTCAACATGTTAGTTTTTCATTCCTCGACATTGACTGAGCTAATATGTTGAATAATTTAGGTAATGCTGGTAGCAGGAGACCACCGAGTAGGCATCTTTGCGAATGAGCATATAGAAGCTAGTGAGGAGCTATTCTATGATTATCGTTACGGGCCAGACCAGACACCTGCATGGGCTCGAAAACCTGAAGGTTCCAAAAGAGATGATTCCACAATTTCCCAAGGTAGAGCAAAGAAACACCAATCTCATTGACTGATCATTGCCATGACTTGATGTTATGGGAGCATGTTACTATAATTGTACAGTGTATTTTACCAGTCACTTGTGATGATGAACATAAGCCTATACTGAGCCATGCCTAGCATTTACTTGTACATATGCACACGCGTGCTTCCTGTGAATTTGACTTTTTAAAAAAGAGAGGCTGGCAATAAGGTCAAACATTATTATAGATATTGAAACTGATCTTGCAGTTTCCTGTAGAAGGCTGTTAGTATAGGATGAAATATGCTGTTGTTCCATTTATAAGTGTCATGGTAATAAGACAATATTCATTTCCTACTTCCTTTGTTTATTTTCTTTTGAGGTGGTACCAATTGGTCTGACTTTAACCTTAAGCTTTGAAGCATCTTTGTGCATTATTTGTGTGCAAACTTGTGGGTGCGCTCCTGTGTGTGAGATTGAGTGAGTGAGAGAGAGGGGGGTTGGTGATTCCAGAGTGATGAATTTCAATCGGTTTCCATTAAATTGAATCTCAAGCAAACTCCTCGGTCTCCTTCACAAAGAAAACAAAAATTCTCCCGTGTTTCTGAGACACTACATGCTTGCCTACAAGATTAAGATGCAGAAAAAAATAAAAAGAATGTGCAAGCTCTAAGATGTAACCCCTCGTTTAGATAGCAGGTGAAAATACAAAAATTCGTTCCACGAATCTGGAACACCAGGAAGACACCAGTGGCTGCAATCTTGAATGCTTGAGTGCTTACCAGCATATATGGACGGATGACCATCTATCCTAAATCCAGAGAAAATTGTTATATTCAAGAAAGTTACTGGGGTTTTCATGTGCTCCATAATCTCTTCTAAAAGGGAATTCTTCTGAGGATAGCTCATACTTGAAGAAGTTTCATTAAGGGGTTGAGTAGCTTCCTTACAATGCCCACCCGAGTTCCATTGTCCGCCCCTGTACGACGACGCATCATGAACCACTCAACAATTTGATAAGTGAAGCTTAAAGCACTGATCATGACAGCACTGAACAAACCTGAAATGTGAAGGCGCAGAACTTCGAAAGAAAACTTCAGTCTCCCTCGGATTAATGTGTCTATCAACCCACGATGCCCAAGTCATTAGAGCTCTTCTGAAAGCTATCGACACATCAAGCCGGGGATGAACTCGGTTACCTTCCTGGTAATAGTTGATCCTGTTTCAAGGCCAGCAGGTGTTACAAACGACACAGTATAGACACAAAGAAGCAAAGATATTGTCACTGTAGATGTTCTTTCCAGAGTAATAATGCTCCACTTTGGAGATGTGCGAGTTTTCCGATGCTTGTAGGAATTATAAAATTAGAACTTTGTAGGGGCAGTTTTCTGTGCTTTCTAAGTGAACAAGATCTTAACAAAACTTCCAGCTGCAGTGATTGTTGTGCTGAAAATTGAAATTATATGGATTATAAAATTAGAAATTTCCCATTAAAACTAGGCATTAGCCATGCTTCTGAAGCTGAACAGGTCAAGAATACTGACCCCGCTTTTGTTTTGAAATGAGACCACCAATGCGCAGTGTTGAAAATCAAAATGCCAGCCTTTCCATCTTGATGACCCATGATATATAGATGGCATCGATTCGCAATGTCTGCACTCTCCGGGACCCTATTCTTGCTTTACTCTCATGAACCAAGAAATGTGTCACATAGTATTCAACTGTACATTTATAGTCCTGCAAAACTAAGCTCAGAAATCAGCCACGGATCCAACAGGACACACAAAGTAACTTGTTAGTATTGCAAAATCAGATCTTACCACAAACTTGAAGCTATAATCCCCTTTCTCCTTGGTGATTTTCCTTCCACGGGTCTCGTAAACCTTATTCGGATCTTTAATAGCTCCCATTAACATACACAGCATGGATTCCATTGATTCCTGTTAATTGAATCGCCAACAAAAACTAGCCTCTTCCCTCTAATCAAGTCCACCATTTTTGTCGCATTGAATCTGTGGAATTAAAAAATGAATTTTCAGCATTGCACGTTAGTCTTTTCCACCAACTGTACTCTCAATTAAAACCATTAAGTCCCTAGTTTTTCAAGATAAAAGGAAAGAAAGACTGTATGGTGTGATTGATGAACCTTGGAATGTTGCAGTCTTGAGGTTGCCATCTCCACTTCATGTAATATTTATCCAATCTCCCATTACTAACACAATCAAAGCCTTCATCTATGAAAGGACATGAACTGTAGAGAGGATAACTCTCATCATATACCCACCTCCCTTTTGTAACATCACATTCTCTTATACCCTTTTCTTTAATTCTCTCATTCCTTGAAGTTGGTTCCTTTTCCATTATTTTAATCCCCTCTTTGGTTGGAAGTTTATTTTTTTTTCTGTGAAGTAGTTCCTCCGGTCTTCTCTGCAATCTTTTCTTTACTTTGAACTTCAATTCTCTCCATCGGAATTGCTCCACTCTTCTTCTCTTCAATACTTGGAGTCTCTGGTCCCCGTGCACTCTCTTGTACCGTAGTAAAATTACTACTATCCACACCATCTCTGTCTTTCTCATTAGTTTCCGATTCGTTGTCCTTTCTTTTTATAACTGCAATGCTAGCAAATCCAGAAGTGTTTTCAGTTTCTGTAAAACGGGTATCTATAAAAACTGAACTTTCAAAGTCAGTTGATGAGGAATTTCTAGTCAAACCATTTAAGATCTGTATATGAAGAGGTTTTGAACTCAAAGGAAGTGAGGTTTTTCTGAACTCGAAGCTTGTTTCTTGGAGAATAGAAGGTGTAGATTTGAACACCCAGATGGTAAAGAATAAGAGAAATAGCAGAGAAGATGAAATTGCGAAAGAAAATACCAAGAATCTTGTGGATTTAAAGGAGAAACTTCCCTGCCTCCCCATTTGTGAAAATCAGTTTCTCTGTTGTGTGTGTGAATAAATATGAAAGTCTCCTTCAGAAAATCAAGAAAAGCAAAAACAAATAATTGGAAATACCGATTGGAATGGAAAAATTAAATTTAAAACCATGAAATTCACGGTTTGGTTTAGTTTTATTTTCAAAAATTTATCCTCCTTCGTCGTTCTTTTAGTACTTAGGAGTATAGCTTAAATATTAGACCAGAATATTTTATCAGAGCTTCTTCACCTTGTTTTTTTAATAAAAAAAATTAAAATAATAATAATTAACCATGTCACTGGACTGGTTGACTGTGCTTGATTTGCAAGAGACGAGATCCATGCGAGAAGTAGAACCCTGTACGGATATCACTCATCCAGCAATAATATTGAGTTAAGGGGATGGGAAGCACAGCTGGATGGGACAACTACGTGGGAACATTATGGGAATAATCAGAGATAGGTGTACGCAATAAAAGCATCGTGGTCTGGGTCCGTAAATTATTATCTCGTGCGTGCCAACAGCGGGAGTGAGTTGGTCTTGAAAAGAAAGCTGTCGCCTTCTGATACGCTAGATCTTTAGCTTTCTATAGTTTAATTAAAGGTGGTCGATTTCGTTAATTACATTTCCCAATATATCTCGTTTTTGCTTAGAACAAATTAAAATATATTTTTCTGTTCTACTTTGCTATTTGTGGTGTTAATTTTAAAATTTGTTCAAAATATTTTTACATTAGAAAAATTTATTTTTTAAGTTTTATTTTTGATATTAACGTATTAAAATGATCTAAAAACACTAAAAAAAAATTAAAACAAAAAAATAAAAATAATTTTTTTTTAAAAAAATATTTTTAAAACATAATAGGAAGAACACTTAAAAAATTTACAGGGTATAAAAGTCTTAAATAGATTTACATGACCTCTTTTTGATAGTTCATTCTTGAAATATACTCCTTTAATAACCCACAAAGGCAGAGAAATTGAAACCTAAACCTTACACCTTTTGTTGTTACTCAATTTGTTGCAAATTACACCAACTTTACAATCCTTTTCTAAATTTCAACTTTCAGTTTACCTAATATAAATATACCTTGTTAAGAGTCAACAAATGTAAGAAAATAAATTATAATAGTTCTTTTAAACATACAAGCAAAGAATGCCTGCCTACTTTGGTGTTGAGCATCATCTAGCAAGATCCATCCACCAGGAACATCTCTTATTTTGGAATCTGTTTAAAAAAACACTACCACCCCTTTAAAGATTTGTTGTATAAATTAAGAATTTATACCTATTTTAAATCATAATGTTGAAGTTTATAACCTATTAAAACATTTATGTGGATCTCTTTTGCATTAATATTAACAAAAAAAAAAAACCAAAATTAAATTATATATAATAATAATTAAGCAAGACATCTTTCTATACTCCTTCATGTTACGAATTTCTACGAGCATGAAACCTTCACTATCCGAGTGAACATTTAAGTGAACTGAAATGTTCTGTAGTCTTGTGGTGATCATAAAATATTACAGATCCAAAACTAGCAAGGAGTCAATTTTGCCACATGAAACTGTAATAGAGTCCTAACACCAACAATTCAAATTGCCCTCTCCTCTCAGATGGGAAAACCAGCCTCAACAAGAGCATGCTGCTTTTTAGGGTATCCCATACCAAGTAAGTGGTTCAGAAAAACCCTACCATCCTTAACAGTTGCAGCTGTTGCCAGCCTATGTGCGGGCCCCTTAAACTTTGCCACAATAGACGCCGTCTCCCACCCGTCAAGGCTCTCCACCAATCTCCCAGAAGGATTTCCGGCAACTACAAGTTTAGTTGGAGACAAGAGTTCTAGACCGTCTCCAAATGCAAGCGAACCTCCGGCTACTTTAATTAATTTGACTTCATGATCTTCCTTGGTTACGTCAATCTTATATAGAATGCCACTAAAAGTATGGATGACAATCAAGAACCCATCTGGGTGGTAAACGATTCCGTTTAGCCCAACCAAGTTTCTGTACCACTCTTTCGCAATGAAGAGTGGATTTCTGATGAAGGATACGAACTTCCCATCCGCCCCAACCTTCCAGATTTTATTGGATTTGGCATCAGTAACATAGGCATTACCTTCTGCATCGACCGCTACATCATCGGCAAAGGATTTCTCATTGTCTACAAGAATTAAATGCACCGAATTAGGCAGAATCGACTAGAGAACATAAAGCATGCTTTGAGTCATCATTTGATTACCAGTTTATAAGAAACCAAGATGGCAGGAAAAGGAAGAGATAAAAAAGTAGCAGGGCGAATTTAAAAAATGAGTTGAATATAGATGGGCTCGTTTCGACATGAATGATGTAAGTCTAGAGTTAAAGATCGAGGAGGAGATATGAAATTTCTGGGCTCAACCATCATGAAAAAAATGAAAAATCTAATGATCAAAACTGAAATCTTTCAAGACTTTAGGGGTGTGGAGCCACAACGTACCTAGTACCTAGCATGTTCCCCTTTCTACATTAATTATCATGCGCGTAAAAGTTATAGTATTTTGAATTGAATAATGAGCACCCGGCCGCACGGTACAATTATAGAGAGGGCCAACCACCTCGGCGAAATTTGTTGTCCCCTGCCAGTGGGGTAAATTGTCTTCGGAGAATGTGTAGCGTTGTGGTTCAACCACCATAATTTAGTAGTAGGTAGTCAAGTACAGCTACCATAAATTGAAGTCGCAACTTGCTAGCGTCCTAAATTCAAACTCATGAACAAACCCAATATTCCCTCTAGTGACTGCCCTTTTTAATCTGCCCTTTTTAATCAGTCTAATCCGACGAGTTACGTCAAAGTTTGGTGGCAAATCATGTCTTATGTTGTATAACATCATCTGTTTTTCCTTCTAGAAAAGAAAAAAAAAAAGTCATATAACATTTGCTAACATCAGCTAGAATAATTTGACTTCATGCAATGAGCCTTCTTAAGAGAAGCGACCTTGTTATATTTTCAATTTGAAATTACGAGATTGCCCTGACATCCCTCGGAGCTCACGACCGAGAAGATGGATTGCGTGTCGTCTATGGCATTAGTATAAACAAAGCAAAATTATATCGGATTCAACTCTGACAGGAACAGTGGTTAGCAATAAAACAAAAGGGAAGGAACCAAAGAGGATGAGTCATAAAGATATAAACGTGCCTGGGCCACCGAGTTTTGTAAGAAACAAACGATCCCACGTGGACAAATCATATGCAGCGAGGGCGTTGTACTTGTTCCCTAATATATCACTAATCGCCACCAGAAGGCGATTCCTCGGCCGGTCAACCACGATACCAAGAGAAGAGTTCCCGGCCAAGGCAGGGTCTTTAACCACCGTGACTTCCTTCAAAACAGTCTCTTCCAATGACGATCCGTGATCTTCGGGGACGGCGATCTCGCCGATGCCACCTTCCATGAAGGAGACGAGGAATCGACGGTTTAGATCATCCCACTTGGCGCACTCACGGAAGAATCCTGAGCTGTGGTAGTGGTAAACGTGGGTTGGCGGCTTGGCGAGCTCCGAGGAGATAATAAAGGCAACAGGAATGGCTGAGACGAGGAAGAGAAGGAGGAGGGTCTTTGTAGAGCAGAGTGAAAAGGCCATTGTTGTAAAGGTGGAGTAGAGTGGTCTGCGTGGGCTTCTGCTTTTATGGGCAATGGAGGTTAGAGAAGGGCAATGGTTAGTGAAAAGACGGTGGCTGGATTTTTGTAGATAATTATTTCTTATTTTACTCGACGATATTTGGAGTGGCAAGCTGGTTAAGAGAACTCCACTTTTGCTTTGTGATGCAGTGTTTTTTTTCGGAAAATGGCGTTGAGGGCATGATTTGGAGTGGGTTAGAGTTTGGATTTCAATTTATTTATTTTTAGGAATTATATTAAAATAATATTTTTATTTTAAAAAATATATTATTAATATTAGTATATCAAAATAATTTAAAAAATATAATTTTAAACTATAAATAAAATAAATTCTTTAAAAACACGGTTGAATACAATGTAAAAGAGTCTTAAGTACTGATTTTATGGTTGTCGTTTGGATATTATTTTATAATAAATTTAATTAACATGATAAGAAAATCTAATAATAATAATCAAAGCAAACATCACTTCAAAACTCGTGAGAGGATGTAGTCTTGTACATTGATCGATGTTACACTTCTATTGTATACTTTAATCATTTTAATAATACAAGAAAAAGAAAAGGATTTTTACTTTTTTCTATTTCGTTTAGAGAAATAAATATTTTATTTAATGATTTTATTTCTCTAATTTATTTAGGAATTGTATTGCCTTTTCTTTTATTCTAGTTTATTTAAGAAGTTGTAAACTTCATAGATAAACAAAATATTAAATGTTGGATAATAAAATTATGAATTAATGTTTATGCGTGGTCCATTCTTTTGAAAATTTTATATTATTGTATTTGTTGTCTTCCTATATAGACAAATTATCATTGTTTATGATTTTATATTTAATAGTTTTTTAGTATATAAACTACATTTTGTATCATTATTTTTGTTTGTAATCTCATTATTCTAATTATCAATTTACTTTAAAATACCAAAGAAACAATTATTTTAACCTCATAAACAATATTTTAAAATATAAAATCACTTTAATGCTCAAATATTTCAGAATATAAAATCACTGTAACAATATTATTACAATATCAAACACATATAATCAGGAATCGAAGGCAACACAAAATTTCATTTAATGGTGCTCTCATCAATAATAGCGATAGAATCCTAATAAAGAGGTTTTAATCTAAACATCATATAATTTAAATATTAAAATAAAAAATATGTTTGTTAAATTGTAAATTTAAATAAATAATAACTCAATCTTTGTACAAATTGTTTGTATTCTCTTTGGTGATGATCCCTGCCTTATCTATATCATACAGAAACACCTATCGACACCCTTTTATCTAGCTAAACAATATATTAGATTGTTAATTAATCATTTAAATATTAACAATTTTAGAGGTTTTGACATTTATCAAAATAAAATATTTTTATGGAAAAATTACCCTAAAGATCCTATGATTTATTTCATTTTAAACCATGACTTTATTGTTTTGAAAATTACAAAATATTTTAAAAGAGTGTTTAACACTATGTTTCAAAAATATTTTTTTAAAAAAAATTATTTTTATTTTTTATTTTAAATTAAAAAATTCATATTTTTTAAATCATTTTATATTAAAAATAATTTTAAAAATATATATTTTAAAAAATAACCACAATTACTCTAACAAATAGAGTATTAAATCCATAAGCCTGTCTCAAATTGCATCTGAACATGCGTCCCTCCCTATCCCAGAATGTTTATCGTCCTTTCCCTATGTCAAATCATTTTAAATCTATAAGCCCACTCATGGCCCAATCGTATTTCCCAAATGGGCCCATGCGTTTCTCTGATTAACGTTATTCTAGCCCCGGTTGCGGATATAAATAATCTCACAAACAAGCGCCCTCAGTGTCAGAGAAAACACGAAAGGTAGAAGTCACGCAGGTTAGCGCCTCTCATTTCTCTATAACCTCCGTAATAAGCTTCTCCGCGCAGTTCATTGAAGGTCAGCGAAGCCTCTCCCTCTCGATCTATCCTGGATTGAACTCCTTCTCTTTATTACTCACCCTCTCATTTTATTTAGGTCTCGATCTATCTATCTATGTATTTTTTAAATTCCCTCGATTTCTTCTTAATGGAAGGAATCTAGCTTCATCTGCTAAATCTTCTTCCTTTAATTCAATCTTGCACTTGCACACAAAATAAAAAATACCATGTTACAATTTTCACAATTGGGATGTTGTTTACAGTTTCTATTTTGATATCAATTATTTAATAGTGATTTTAATTAATAATTATGCAAAACGAATAGATGTGTGTCTATACACTTACTGGAAAGGAAAGAAATAGATGAGGTTTTTTTTTCACTTTTGAAAATCCTCTTATGTCTAAGAGAAATTAAATGCCGGGGTTTGCAATTCGAAACACTTGCAACGGTATAGGTTTCTGTGCAATTTCTACAAGATGATGTCAAAGCCGACGTCTAATGCTAACTGATGCACCGATGGGTCAAACTTGAAATCAGTGATTGGATTATGGATTAAAACCAAGCATGAGTCAAAGAATTATAATATATCTTAACATTAACTGCTTCATCTCCCTGCCAATAGGCTGGGTGTTTTATAGTTGTAGACATAGGATTTGCTGAAGTGTCTGCATCAAATTTTGAAATGTAATTTGAATCAATCTCCCTTTTGTCCTCTTAGTTCCTCGCTTGCCCTTGTATCTGTTACAGGGTAGAAACATGTTGCTTGCTTGATTGAATTGTTTAGTTTAGGAATCTGGTTTACAAGTTGCATCACTTGTTTTTGTTGTCCATTGTTTTGCTCTCTTTTTTCTCTATATTTTCACTCGTAAATGGAGAGTACGATATCATACATTGTCTTCTAGAAGTAATCAGTTATGCTTTTCTTATGTGAATTGGCCAATGGAGTAGTTTTAGTCTATGCTAAAACATATGTGTCTCTTTAGGAGTGCTCCCCTCCCACCCCAACACACAGAGAGACTCGCTGATTGGTTTATACTTCTCGTGATTTTTTTTTGGGTGCTAAGAACAGATAAAATGTCTCTTGCAGATTACTAGCAAAGTGAAATGGCTGGCGGTAGGGTTGCTCATGTGACCTTGAAAGGACCAAGTGTTGTCAGGGAGATTTGTATTGGAATTGCACTCGGCTTGGCTGCTGGCAGTCTTTGGAAAATGCATCACTGGAACGAGCAGAGAAAAGTGAGATCATTTTATGACTTGCTGGAAAAAGGTGAGATCAGTGTTGTTGTGGAAGAATAAATTATGTCCTCTGCCATGATGTTACGGACAGCTTCATAAGCATTCTGTTTCGTCTTTTCTGTCTGGTCTCCCATGTCTTGATTTTAAGTTGTGTACTTAGCCTTCTGACTTTGAAGAATAAATTTGTTGTTTGAAATGTGCAGCACACAATTGTTTGACATGAATATGAGAAGTTAATGCCTCTCACTCTGTCATGTATCCCCTACCTTATCGCAACTCGCACATGGTTTTGTTATTTGAGATAATTTTTCTTTTGTGGTTGTGCAATTTGTGCACAGCTAGATCATGAAACAGGAAAGCAATAAAACTTGATGAGTTTGATGGGCAGGTACACCCCCTCCCCCCTTCCTTTGTTTTTTTAACTGCTATGTTAACACAGCTCGGGCTTTCCTATGATCACAAATGAAAGCTTTGGGAGAGGTCCCAAAATGCCTTAAATCCATTATGAGATTGGAGTGAAATAATGATTGATTGTTGGATCGAAAAATATATTGAATTTCTGGTCATCAAAATCTCGTGTTTTCTTGGCTGGCAAATGTGTTGGTAGTTGCTTGACTTGATCAACTGTATGAGTGAATAGGGAGGGGAGAGGCAGCTTTTATTTCCCGGTGTTGCAAGGAAAATGGAATGCATGTGCAAGCTAAATTATTCATGTTCATTGTAACTTCACCGTAGATATCAGAGATTATAAACTAAGATTTTATCTGCTTCTAAATTCCAAAATTGTTATAAAGGTTTAGGTTATAGTAAAACCATGCCATAGACCTTTGCTAACAGCACTTGCATTTCTCAAATCGGACTCAAAACCGAAATAGACGACTATCGAAAAAGTCCACTTACATCTCCTAGTGGCCAATGTTCCTGATGGGGTGCTAAACGAACGGCCTATTACAAGGAGTTCTGTCCATGGCGTCTCAGCACGTGGATGATCAAAGCGGCTAAAAGGGAAATAGATGTTCGATCCACGATATATCTTTATTTTGACTCAAGATAAGGAGTAACATTTCGTAATTTAAACACTAGTATTTTATTTTCAAATCCCAAGTAAAAAATTGAGAGCTCAATACTTCAGATAGATGAAGGTCCGAAACCACAACAGTCCATACGTGCTAGACATCATGGTAGTCAAAATCGCGAGTTGACTCGCAAAATTGTACGATTTTGCGAGTCAATTCATCAAAACTTGTTAAATCGGGAAGAAAAATCGTTTTTGGTCAAACTCGGTCAAACTCGGACAAAATCGCAAAATCAGACCGGATTGGTCCGATTTTGCGATTCTGAAAAATCCTCCTCGCGCGCCTCCCTCCCAATTCCATCCATTTCACGCTGCACACACACATATATATATCACGCTGCGCGCGCGCGCGCACACACACATATATATATAACTCTCTCCGTATATATATAAGTCTCTCTTTATTTAATATATATATATATATATATATATATATATATATATATATATATATATATATATATATATATATATATATATATCTTTATTTTTTATATATATATATATATATATATATATAATTATTTTTCTGTCTATCTCTTGTATATATTGTGGAATTATTATTGAAAATTAATAATATTAACTTTAAAATTTATACTTAAAATTTTTGAAAAAAATAATTTTTTTACTTTAAATTAAATTTTTTTATGTTTTTAAATCATTTTCATATCCTCATGCCGAAATAATTTGTTGGAGTTGGAGGTAGTACTGATAATATCGGTGTTGATACCTGTATTAGTACTGATAATTCTTTCAACAATAATCCTTTTGATGAATGTATTAAAAATAACGAGGAAAATAACGGTCATGAGACTGATTTGAATTTATGTAGCACATCAACAAAATAATTATTTTAAATTTGTTAGTTTTTACCTAATGAAATTCTATGGACATAATTGTTTTGTAATGTATTTTTAAATTGTTTTGAATCATGTATGAACCTTAACTAATGAAGTTTTATGACCATAATTATATTGTATTGTATTCGGAAATATTTCACTTACGATTTTACGATTTTTCTACCCACACGATTTTAGCTATGATTTTACGATTTTTGTACGGAAAAATTCAGGTACGATTTTACGATCCGATTTTTCAAAACCCTTTCCGATTCGTGTTAAAATCTCGATTTTGACTACCTTGCTAGACACGTCCAAAAACGTTACGTATTCGGACAGAAACTCTGCTTCATTAGGAAAAGGTGTTGACAGAAAATCACTGGGTGGCCGTCACGTACGGATTTAATCCACTCCAATATTAACAAATACCCACGGATTTAATCCACTCCAATATTAACAAATACCTATAATATGCTTCACGCCCTCAGCAACAACCTCATAGTCTTCTTCGAAGAACTTAGGCTTCCAGAGGTTGTATAAGATCAACCAAGAGCAATTTCCAACCCCGTTAATTAGTAATAAATTCTGTGTAATTCATTCTTTGTCCGTCAACATAATTTTGATCCAATTTGGCCTTTAGAACACATGATACTGAAACATATTTCTTTTGACTGATAAAAGTCTTCTTTTTCCTCCTTGATATATCTCCATGCCATGGAAATGATTGAGCAACCCTGGGTCACTACTATCATGTTTTTTCATCATTTTTTCTTCAACTCTTTAATCATTCTTTCATTGTTTTCGGTAAACACTGCAAAATTATTGTTTTTTATTTTATTATTCGACATTAAATTGAGTTAGAGTTTAATCATTCTTTCATTGTTTCCGGTAAATACTATAAAATTATTTTATTTTATTATTCAATATTAAATTGAGTTTCTTAAATGAACTTATAATTTAAGATTTGACAGGTTATAAATTTGAAAGATTAATTTAAATTTTAAAAATTCATCGCAGTCCATCTATTGTTGTGTTTTTCTTGTTTTTACACTCAGATGGGTTTTATTAATTTCATCATTTGAAATTTAATTTTATACTCTTTGATATATATATATATATATATGTATATATATATATATATATATATATATATATATACGGGGGATGTTTCACTAATTTAAAATGATTTCAAGTTTTTGTATATTTCACTCTTTGTTGGATTTAGATTTTTTTTAAAAGATTTTTTTGATTAAATTATTTATTTTAAAAATTATTTCATCTGTCACCGTCATCATCTCTCTAATTTTAATATTTCCTCAAGGTTAGAGAAAAAAATGTGACCTTTAGCCAAATAAATCATTTTTTATTTATTTTCTAAACTTATATTTCATCCAGTGTGATAATTGTACTGCATCCAATACATCAAACTTGACAAGGGTAGTGTTTTTATAAGTTATGTAACACCACAATCAATCGTGGATGATACATTTCATGAGCAATGATCTATGGTCTGTTAAACTGATTTATATTTTCTACACAGGGGACACGCATCTGCGGCGCTGCTGCATCCACGCATGGATCGTGCCGTTGATGCTGCTCAACATCAACTCCCAGCAGGCACACACTAGCAATTGAATCTAAAGAGACATTGATGATAGTTCAGGGTTAATAAATCGAAACACACGAGAGCATAGGAAACAGAACAAGACGAGCTATTGGTAATTCAGACACGAAAATTATGCATTAATGCAAGTCAGAAAACAAAATAACCGTAACTAAACATATTGATGGGCACAAGATGAAAAAGGGTGAAACTGGGGGGCACAGCGAAACTTGCAAGTTTTAACATCCAACCAAAAAACCAATAGTAACAAAACAAATATGTATTGACAATGGCAATCCATCTACAAGACAGTAGTGTGCTTTAGAGTTCAGATTGGTAACTAAACAAACCAAGTATGATGTAAAGTTTCAGCATGGTAAGATTGAACACGGCTTTCAATTTGGTTGATTTCATAACAAAGCAACCAGAGACTAGTGGACTGAATATTTTGTCAATAAAGATACTATTGAAGAAAAGGGATGGATAAATTATTATAATAATGACCTTGGCAAAGAGTAGAATCCTTCATGCTCAAAGTCTGCCACCTCTGGCCCACCTCCTCCACTGGCAACAACTGCTTGGTTATCAGAGTCTGTAACTCCTTTGCCCACCTCGTCCTTACAGGCTTCAAGTTCTGCTCTTTCACCAGAGGAGTTTGTCACACAATGTTTCTGAAGCCACCTATCGGTCTCCCATAGAACATGCATGATGCTCTCTCGTGCAGCATACCCATGGCTCTCAAAGGGTAGAATGACCAGGCGACAAAGGGCACCATGACCTTTCAGAGCATTAAAGAAACGATCTGACTGCATCATGTGAAATTGCAAGATAAGCAGAAGATAAACAAGTTGGGGAACACAAATTGAAGCTGGCAACAAACCACTAAACTGAGAAATCAGCGGTTAAAAAGATAATATCAACGAGAAAGAATAGAAAGTACTGAAGGATAGTCTTATTAAATTTATATTGGCACAGTAGGTTAAAACCATGATTTTTTTTTTTTTTATAAATACCTGCATGGTTAGCGTTCCTGAATTATTGTCTTCTTCTCCATGGATGAGCAGTATTGGCTTTTTAATTTTATTTGCTGACATGAAAGGACTCATTTCGACATAGGTAGTCATGGCCTCCCAAAGAGTTCTGTCCTCGTTCTATATCGATAAGATGGAAAACATAAAAAATTAAAAATTAAAAAAAATCCAAAATTATGATAGAAATAAGGAAGAAAAAATATAAGAAACACTGTTCCACCAGTCAGTTACCTGAAAACCAAAAGGTGTAAGTGTTCTGTTGTAAGCTCCAGAGCGAGCAATTCCACAACAGAAAAGATGGGGGGCATGTGCCAGAAGATTTGCAGTCATGAATGCGCCATAGGAATGTCCTCCAACAGCAATTTTGCTGGGATGAGCAACCTTGAAAAGTGCAGCACCAAAACAACTTGTCACAAACTCACCCAGTGCAATGGAAATAATAGTCATATAACAACAAATGAAGAAGCTTACTCCACGTCGGATAACTTCCTCAACAGCTGCCTCTGCACTTGCAACCAGTTGCTCTACATATCTAGTATGTGCATTTAGTTAGAATTAAAATTTTAGGGACTCTACAGCATAGTTCATTTAGTGGTACTTCCTATTGCCAAGAAGATGTCCAAAAACATGCTCTAGATAACAGAGAGCAACTGAAGAGTTAGCCCCTTGTTCAATAATACGGATGTTGTGGAAACTTATGGGTTATGGGAAACGGCATCATAATAATGCTATCCCCTTATTTCTTGAATCATTTAATTTATGTTAATATCCATGGAACAAGGATTGCCATATAACAGATAATTTGTTTCACTTGTAAGTTGTAAACATAATTTCAAGAAAACATACATGTATACCACTCAATGCAAGAGTTTGAGTTGTGTGAATAATTAGCAACTCATGACAATAACTCGATGAGTACATGAAGAAAACCCACACAATCATATTCATATGAACTAGAAAAAAAAGAAAAAAAAAAAAAACAAGGATTCCATAAGATACATATCAAGTTACCTGTCATTTGCCTCCTCATCACCCTCACCAATAATAGGGATTGTTGGTCCAGATAAAATAGCGAACCTGCAGAATGTGAAGTTATTATAATGAGGTCTAGCATGTTCAAATCACACAAGCCATGGTAACAGTGCATCAGAAATCAGCTGATAATGGAGACAGTACAAGCAACATAACAAATCATAACAAGAAATGAAGGGAAGAATCCATGCCTCCTAGCCAACCAAAGAAGAGCTGATGTTGGACCTATGCCTGCAAATTCATTAGGAGAACCTCGAACTTGTCCTGCAGCATCTTTACTTTTAAATTCTCCAGGGTAGGACCAGACTAGACATGGAAGAGGGCCATCTTTTGATGGATCATAGCCTGGTGGCAGGTACAATGTTGCAGTGAGCTGAACCCCATCTTTTCTCTGGTACTTGATCAGCTCTTTCTGCAAGGATGCCAACTGTGGGTATGGGTGAGGAAAATTTGTTATCTGGCATACTTTCTTCTCTGGCCATTTCTGGATGGAATATTGTGTATTTTCTGTTTTTGACTCCTTGGAGATCAATAATTTCAACTGATCGAGGAGTAAGTCTCCTTCTTTGTAATCTGACATAAGAGCAACAACAGTTTCATAATACCTTTCCTTGTCACTCTCCCAGATTCGTTCTTTGCTGCCTGCATTTCTGAAAAACATTGGTTTAGATCATTATGAGACCAATGAGTATTGGGGACCAGGTAAGGAACATGCATCGGAAGGTTCTTTTCTGAAATACTCACATGTCAAACAAATCAAGGAAGGGGACGTTCCCTTCAGATGTAGCACCACTTCCATTCAGTAAAACATAAGTGCCTTCATCATTTTCCTTCTTTATCTTTGCAATCACATAAGTTCCATCAGGAGTCCTCCTCAGCATGGGAGAGCCAGGATCGGAGTACACATCTTCTGATGACCGATCAAATAGTATTCTTGGACTCACATCTTTTGAACCAGGAGATATCACCCAGGTTCTTGTTCGCCTTGTCTTGTACCACGATTCATAAACTAGTGCCAGTGAATCATCACACCAAGAAATCCCGCTGTGGAGGTGAAAGAAAACAAAAATCAAACGAGAATCTAGATTTATTCTTTTGGCATGTTTTCCAAAAGTATAATGCTAGATAAACTTAAGACTTTCTACCTAAAATATCTTGCTAAATAATCATATAGGTGAACGGCACATCATAATAAGATTAAATCTTCCCTAAGTTATAAATCATGTGCCATTTATATAGCAAAGATCACCAATGTGATAGCAATGCCTCGTTTAGTTAGAGACCTTAGAAAAATTGTCTTAGCATCTGTAGCATTGGTCTTCCAAAATAACCCCCACCCCCCCCACACACACCCCCATAAGGTGATCAAACAATGTCACAATCATGTCTTTAAATGATCCTCCTAGGAAACTGACGTGTGTTTCTAGATATAATACAAAAAAATTGGAAATCTAGGGATGAAATAAATGCCCGAGAGAAGGCAACATGTAATTAGAGCTTGGAGAAAGATGGACAAGCATATACTTTGACAGGAGTGACCACTAGTCCATTGTAGTGTTAAACCTATCTTTCAGAATCTTGTGATTGGTTATGGAATTTTTATTAATGTCAGTAAGTCTGCAAGATTAAGCTCTTTCTACAAAGTATGAGAGTATAACTGTGAAAACATTTAAAAAATATCCAAAACTTTCAAAATTATCCCAGCCATTCACGATTGAAGAACCCATTCCAAACATATTTCACAGAGAAAGCAACTAACATGCAGATCATATCATACCCATAGCGAAGATCAAGTTCGTGCAAGATTTCTGGTTGCTCTCCTTCCAACGGCTCAGCTGGCTGCATATAAATTATATCTCTTGGGGAAACTTCAACTTTTGCATCACCTCCGTCTTGTGTCTCTGCCCTGAAACATCAACAGGAGTCAACAGGAAAAAAGAAAGAACAAAGGTAACAAGTACATGCAGCTCCACATGCCACTACATAACGCTAAAACTGTTTGTTGATACTGTTATGTAACTAGGGTCGTGCAGCTATCATGTAATCCTGCCAATTCCAGCACAAAGAACAGTTAAAAACTTATATTTTCATTTATATACCAGTAGAGTGTTGAAGGTTTGTCTGCTCTCCAGTTGATGCTGCGCATCCCTTTGCGCACACTACTGAATGCAATAGGAATGTCCTCGGCTAGAGGCAAGTCACAAACTTCCCTCACAAATTTCCCATCAGTTGTCCATACTTCTACCTTTTTTGGAAACCTTCCACATGGTACAATAAAAGAATATGGCCTGTGAATAGAACTAACTAAAAGGTACTTATGGTCAGGAGATGGATCCAATGATGTATATACAGCTGGATGTCCAATTTCCTTTGTTGTCCCATCCAAAGAAGCCAGCACAAGTTGAGAGGTCGCGTAGTAGTCAAACAAATCTTCATCGTACTCATCCTTCAATAAGTCCTGAAAGGTTCTAACTTGAATGACATCTTTCTGCTCATTAGTTTGAATCTTTGGACCAGAGGGCACCAATGGTTTCTTTGGTAGATCTCCACGAGATGATGGAATGGCACAAACCAATAGAGAAGAGTTATCCACCCACACAAAATTATCAAAAATAGCATTTAGGTAAACATTCGGTGATTGAAACAAAGGTTGAGCTTTCCCTGTTTCCACATTCGCAACCCATACTCTAAGTTTACTGCTGCTATTGTCCTCACCGTCACCTCGGATGCTGAAGGCCAAATGCCTTCCATCAATAGACCAGTTGACAAAATTGATCTTAGCACCATCTGGATATCCATGTACTTCAATTTCAGGCCCTAGTGTACCATCAGGCATTAACTGATGAATGCCAATACCAGTGTAGAATGACATCCGGCTCCTAGTATTAAATTTCCCATCAATACGCATACCAGCCAGCTTCTCCTCTGGTCTTGCTAGCTCTGCCAGTGGAGGTAAGGATCTCCGCTTGAGAAAAAGTATTTTATCCCTTTGTGGTGAAAATGATAACGCAGGGAGAGGCGGGGCATCAACAATGTCTTTTATCTCTGGTGGGGGAAGCTGATATTTACCTGCCAGTGCTTCTACGTTTTACAAAATAAAAAAAAGAACGAAAAAAATGATAAGAGCTATGATCATCAGTTCTTCAGCAAATACTAAGATTTAACAAAAGCAGAGGCCTGATTTACGCAAAATTATCAAATTGCTTGACATATTCGACTAGTGATCAACTTATTTTACTAAGCATGAGGATTCCCAATCAAGCAATCATCGCTAATTTCTCACCCTTTTCTTTAAACTCGTGTTTTTCAAAGAATCTAGCCATCTGATACGATTAATAGCACAATAAAACCAGGGCTTTATAGAAAAAGGAAACGAATAGAAAAGTCAAAGCGAGTGAGCACCTTCATCTTCAGTAGACGCGGAAGAAACAGAGCCATGGGAGCGACCGCCAACATTTTCGGCTGCGGTCGAATTAAGAGGCACAAGATTGGGGAGTCTAGAAGTCATAGTAGAAATTGACTTGAAACTTTTAAAGTGATGAATTCTCAGGTGGCCAGGAGTGCGAGCCGACGAGAATCGGCTGAGAGATGATATCAAGGGAGGTGGTGGTGGTGGTGGTGAGGATGGGGTGAGAGATAAGAGAGTGAGTCGATGATAGACTTTGTGGAGCCGCATCATTGACCTTTTCTCTCTACATTTTCACTTTTTCAATTTCAAGTGGGCACGGGAGGTAGTAATGTGTCGTAATGTTGAACTAAAGTATCCAATCAGAATTGACCACTATCCAATCAGAATTGACCGCCTGCAGAAGAACATCCTCGAAATGGATGACAACACTATTCAGGGTGATTAAGAGTGTAGTTACGATTGCTTTTCAAAGTATTTTTTATATCAAAATATATCAAAATAATATTTTTTTATTTTTAAAAAAATTATTTTTAATATCAACATATTAAAATGATCTAAAAATACTAAAATAAATTTATTTAAAATACAAAAAAAAAATTAAATTTTAACTAAACAGTGTTTTCACCATTTAGCCAAACAAGCATTTAATAAAAGAATCTAAATTGTGATGAAACATTGCAATAGCAACTTCAGGGCAAAATGTAGTCATCTAGGAAAGCTAAAATTGATAAAATATTTTTAAAATAATATAAATATAGTTTTTTTTATTTATATATATTTTAATGGTAAAATTTATTTGAAAGAGCCAAAAATATTTTAAATTTATATCAATTTTATAACACGATAAAATATTGTAAAATGATCAAATTAATATACTAACTAAAGTACCCTTAGCATAATTAATTAAAAATACATTCTCTTACAAATGATTCGATCAAATTAATTAAAAATTAAAACCTCTATTTTTCATAATTTCTAATTTTATATTTTAAAAATATACTGTAGAAATTGGATCCAAATTAAAAGTATTTATTTTTATAATTTGTTTTTCTTTCTCAATCTTGACCAATTTTTATTTCTCATGACTTTGTTTAATCATTATAACTTGTTGCTTTAACATAATTTTTATGTTTTATTTTTTATCCTTAATTTCAACTAAAATATCATTGAATTATTGTAAAAGGTTTGTTGCAATTATCTCCCCAGCTTTTACTCTTGTAATTGGATCTTTGCTTGTATTTATCTATGCAAGTACAAGCAAACAATCTTTCTCTAGTAAGCGTCTTTACTTCTTTATGATTTTTTAAGTGAATGAACAATTAAATTAGAATATAAAATCATAAGAGAGTTGATTAGGATTACCTAGTTGCAAAACAATATCTCTAAACTCGCTTGTAACAAAATTGATGAAAGAGTTTGGCAAATTTGAGTTTATCTGCAAAAATACATACATACATACATACATATATATACATACATACATATATATACATACATACATACATACATACATATATATACATACATACATACATACATACATATATATATATATATATATAGCCTGAAGATATTGGTTTTAGTGAGATACAGTGGCAGTTGAACTAATAAGATATCAGTTGATAAACATTGGTTTTAAACAATATTTTACTCTAAAATACAATAGTAGTTAAAACAAAATACGGTAACAATTGAATTGGTGAGATATCAACTGATAAATATTGATTTTAAATTATATATTACTTCAAAATACAGTAACAGTTGAAATAAAATACAATAATGGTTGAATTAATGAGTTATCAATTGATAAACATTGATTTTAAACAATATATTACACAAAATAAACTTAAAAAAGTTATCAGAACATTGAACAAAAATATTTTTTCTTGAATAGTGAACATGTTAGCATTAAAACAGTAACAATTTAACCTACAAACAGTAACAAAATACAAGTTAAAAATAAAACTGGAATAAGGATGAAAAGTGAAATGTTAAAATCACCTGAATTATTGAAGAGAAAAGTACATAACCCAACCAATATACAAAAAGAGGGGACAAAACACAGTGATAATGATGGGTCTAATAGGATATTGTTGTGAGTTCGTGTTTTAGGTGATTTACTAAGAATAACTAAATCTGCTGAGATGAAGAAGAAGAAGAAGGTGAAGTTAAAAGTTAAGGGCAAGGGAGAAAAAGATAGATGAAAATAATGCATTGTTGTTCTCTTCTTTTATATTTCAATCAACATGAATAGTATTTCAACAGGTATATTTTATATTTTGACTTCTTTGTCGAAATAGCAACTTAAGAGTAGAAAAAACTATTTTAGTTACTAAAATAGTTGTTCAATTGGAGAAGTCAAAAATTAAAACAAAAGCTATAAATACAAATTTTCAACTTTGCCTCTTCATATGCCTCTTGTATTGAAGTTGCTCTAAGCTCTGAGTTAGTGTCGTCTAGGATGTAATTTTCTATATTTCTTTTGTCGGCTTTGAAATTTCATTTTATTCATCAGGGTCAGTTAAAAATATTAATAAAACAATATTTATAATATCCATAAAAATATAGTCTAACTCAATATATTCAACCCACTCGGGTAAAAATAATTAAATAAGCTAGGTTGATAATTTATAAAGCATTACAAGTCGAGTTAAATATAATTACATACTCAAACTCAATCTAACTATATCCATGAACAACGTTTTGTCTTTGTGTCATGTTTGGTAATAGTAGACATGATAAAATAAAATGCTAAAAAAATATTTTTAAACATGATATGTATTATTGTCAAATTTAGATATTAAAAAATAATAATTAGATTTTTTACGTATTTTATATTATGTTGAGATCAATGGTATTTTAATCAACCTATTTATAAAACAGGATTGGTTTGATGGGTTGATCTGAAGTCAATACTGGTTTTGATTCAAGAAAAAAACATAAAAAAGAATTGATCTAACCTGACCCGATAAGAATTTTAGGTCGACTTGCAACCTAATGAGCTTGCAATAAAACACATGCCATGAAAAATTTATTTGTTCATTTGTTTTTGTCACAACAAAGTTGTTGTTTTTTTCCTTTCTATTTTGTTTCTTTTCAAATGGGTAAACCTAGACTGATCCTCGTAACACGTTACTATCCCTCACCCCATGTTGACTCCCAAATTAAAATTTAAAATTATAATAATAATTATTTTATTCATACATTAACTTTACTTGACCTAGATTGACCTTTCAACCCATCATTGATCCTTGCTCTCAGTTCATCCTTGAATTGGGTTTGAAAACTATGATATTAACAATTTTTAAATGTATATTGATCCAGGTCAAGTCAGGTCAACCATCTCAACCTGTGATCCAAGTCAACCCTCAAATTAATTTTCAAAACTATGATAATAATCATAGTAATAATTATTGCATTGACCATAGTCAAACAATCAACCCAACCCTTTACCAGGCCTTACCGAGGTTGATTCCCTTATCAAATTTTAAAATTACAATAGCAACTATATTTATTTTCAAGTTGACTTGGGTCAACCTGGGTTGGCCCGACCAACATGTGGCTTGGGCTGTGTCCCAAATCAACCCTTTAGGTGGGGGTTTTTAAATCATGATATAATTATTCTTTATCATTACATGTCTTAGTTAGACAATTTTAAAATTTAGAATTGTTTACAATAATATTTTAGAAATAAAAAAAAATATCGGTTCTAGAAACATGTCATTTTGTCTACATCTAAAACTATCCTGTAAACAAACCTATTTTTTATGTCTTTATTTTTTACTTTCCGGACAAATATATTCTCATCTCAACGATTGTCTATGAATTTCTATTCTATCTCCTTCTCTTTATGTATATTAACAAAAACCTAAAACAGATTAGTCGTTTACCGTAGATACACAAACATATCATTATTGTTTGGAACAATGCAATTATTGTTTTAGCCCCCAGTGCACCTCAGACTTCCCCTTGATATTAAGGGTATTTTTTATTTTTCCACGAGATCGGTTGGCATTATCAGAATATTTTGGGGTATTTTTATATTTCCTTGTATTTTCACACAATAAAAGATATGTTTTGCCCTTGCCTTCATACTATGAATAGTGACCAATCCGGGAGTAATTTCGAATGTTTACAGGTATTTGTATAGTGAAATTATGACATAGCCCAAGGACAAGACAAAAAAAAGAACTGACATCAGGGGGTCCTCCAAACATTTCATAATTTTTGAAGCCGTGTAAATACGTCTATACCCCTGAAAAGACAAAAGTAAAACAATGGTTATAAGGGTATTTAGATAACTTGCTATATTTATTATTATTTGTTTCCTGAAGCACTGTTGGCACATCATCCGGATGCAAAAATGCTTTTTTCCATCACGCCCTCTACCTAATGGAAGGCCTCATGGCAGCCCATGATGACCGGAGAGGCAACTGTGGTCGGTTAAACTTTTTTGTACCATTTTCTCTCCCTCCGATGCTATCTTACACTTCGATCCCTTAGGTTTATGGTGCATTCATTTCAATACCATTTCTTTTTACTGATATGTATGGTCCTGATTTTTGTAATAAAAGTTCTGATTGCTTTCAATTTAGTCCTTAAATTGAAATTGATGATATATTTTATTTGCATTCTAGTCTTTATTCTTTTAATATTTATTTTTTTATTAAATCCCTTGATCTTTTGTGGTATAAAAATTTGTATTATTTTTAATTTTGTCCTTCAATTGAAATTAATTATATATTGCATTTTCATTTCGGTTCCTATTCTTTTAATTTTGGTTTTGGTTTTAAATCCCTGAATATTTTTGGTATAGAAGTTTGGATTATTGTCAATTTGATCATTCAATTGAAATCAATTATATATTTTATTTTTATTTCGGCCCTTATACTTTTAAATTTATTGAAATTTAATTCCTTTGTTATTATTTATATATTTATGCATTAATCCTTATTACTTTACATATTTATGTGCATATGCCTTTTGTTTTAGTTTTGAATTCTTTTTATCTTCTCTTTTGTTGAGGTTGTATTTTTTTATTTAGTTTTAAAATTTTAATTTGTGTTAGTGATCATTTGAAAATTTATATTTTATTTTATTTTAAAAAAAGTCAATTGTTTTTTTAAGGCTAATAATATTAATTTTTTGTTCTGTCATTTATTTTATTTGTTTGCCTACTCTTTTGTTATAATTTTGAGTTTTTTTTATTCTTTGAGGTGAATGTTTTATTATTATTTATGCAATAATAGTGAAAAATATTTTTTTAATATTTTCTTTTGTTGGGGCTGTCTCCTTTTTTATTAAGTTCTTATATTTTCATTTGTGTTAGTGATCATTTGAATTTTTTTTTCTTCAAGTCAGATATTTTTTAAAGCTAATAATTTTTTTTTTGTCATTTATTTGTTTTTTCTTCCCCTATTGTTATAATGTCGAGTTTTTTTTTTTTTATTCTTCGAGGTAATGTTTTTTAATTAGTTATGGAATAATAGTAATGATTATTTTATATATTTTTTTTCAAAATATTTTTTTTAAGGCTAATAATATATATTTTTTTTCATTAATGTTTTATATGTACTCTTTTGTTATATTTTTTAGTTTCTTGATTCTTCAAGGTAATTTTTTTTTTCTTCATTGTTTATGCAATAATAATAATAACCATTTGAAATGTTTTTTCCAAATGATTTTGTTAAAGCTAATAATATTTATTTTTCTTTCATCATTCATTTTATTTTTTGTCACTCTTTTGTTATAATTTTTAGTATTCTTTATTATCCAAGGTAATTTTTTTTTATTATATATGCAATAATAATAATAATTAGAGATGTTTTTTTTTCTCTTACTTACTCTTTTGTTAAACTTTTTAAGTTTTTTATTCTTCAGGATAAATTAGTAATTTTTATTATTTTAACAATATTAATAATAATAATTTAAGGTGTTGTAATCTTGATGATAATAGTGACATTATAAATTATCATGATAATAACGATTATAATTTATTCTAATACTTATGGTGCTTATGATGTAACTAATTATGATTTTAATGGTAATAATAACAATAACTCATAAAATAATATAAAAAGATCATAATGAAAAAAAATATACTAATGATAATAATACTAATTATAGTTGAAATAATATTCAGAAAACAACGATGTTAGTTCTCGTGATGATATTGTCGTAATAATTACAATGATTATAAAAAAAATATGAGTGATAATCAGAATATTGATTATTTATAATAATTATTATAACAACAGTTGTAATAATTATAACAATTTAAAATTCACCATAATTAAAATATAATAATAATGAAAATAATTCGTTAGTCAATATTATTTTTGTTCAAAATTGACTTGTACGACTTTTTTTATATGATATTTCAGATTTAATATCATATAACCACAAAATATACGAAACCAAATATAAGAAAAAATTATAAGAAAATTGAGCCAATTTATTTACAAGCGTTTCGAAGCACATAAACAATCTATCAATTAAATAATTATTCAAACATTCAAACAATAAGAGCATCCAAATAATCCATTTAAAATAGATTTTATTAATAATAATTTAACTAATTAAATTTTTATATAATCAATAAAAACACCCATTACAATCCATCAATTCATTACATTAAAAAAAACCTATCACAGCACCGCGATCAAGTCAGGTCGTATACACTTATAAAAAGAGAGAAATATTAGTAGTTTTTTTAACAATATATGTTGTCAATAAAAATTAATAAATAGTGTGTTTGACATTGAAACATGATAGGATAAAAAATCGGTTTGACAGCTCAAAGTATTTCTGCACGCAGTCAAGGTCAGGACAGAGTGATATTTCTTTAAAACATCTCGAACCCCAGTCCTACGTGGGAACATGCAAATGGTTGTCACCTGATAAGAAATCTATGTTCAAATAACGTTTCGAAGCAAGCTCCCCAAGGTCACCTTCCCTCGGCAATATCAATTTTATGGGTGTTTGGCTCTGCGGTGCGACCTGCGTTGAGGCTCACCGCAGAGCCAAATGCGCTGTTAACCAAATGATCGATTATATTTTTGTTGTAGGTCCCACCAAAAATAACGTTTCGGCCGCAGGTTTTGAAAAGCATCTCAGAGATGCTTTGCAAAAAACACAGCCGCGGTTGACACTCCTCTTTCACTGCAAGCTAAGTTTTATGATCCCTCATGCAATGCAAAAGTTTGAGAAAATAACTAAAATCCATGAACTGCAAATTTCAAGTTTAAATTCACAGATGTTAAAACCTGCCTTGTTTTCGTCTTCCCCAACTCCGGTGGCAGCAACACCGGCCACTAAGGTAGACATCGACAGCTCCTCCTTGTCTCTCCCTGAGCAGCAGCCTCTCTTTCTCTTTATTCTCCATAATAGCAGCAAGGTCTCTCTCTCTCCTCCAGTTCTCTCTCCTCGCCAACTCTTGCAATAGCTCCTGCCCAGCAGCATCAGCTCTACCGTGAGGTCTAGAAGCATCCAGCCACCACCCAAGCTTTCTTCTCCAGCTCCGGGAAGGCAGCAATGAATCAGCAGAGGCGAACGGCAGCACAGCTCGACAACTTCCAACGCCCCATCCAGCCACCACAGACAACCATTTTCGACGCCACCATGACAGGGAGAACCACCTCGACCTCCTCTACCCATCGGTACCGGCTGTTTACCCTATAGTCATAGTCGACCATGTTACTGTTCACGTGAGCAGTAACGTGAACAGTAACATAACAGAAGAATTTATGCAAAAACGAAAGGAAAAATGCACCGTTTTGTGTCTATTTTTTGAATAATTAGGCTGGGCTGCGTTGGGCCTCCCCATTTAGTTTGGGAAAGGCCCAATCCAATTTTTTTTTAAAATAGAAATTATATTAAAAGATAAAAAAAATTATGTAAATAGAGATCAACTCTAATGAAAGTGATGTAGAACAAGTGGCAGAGGCATATATGCTCAAGATAGAGCATCCAAAATTCAAAGGCAACTGGATTTATGCAATTTGGGCGCTGAAGTCGGAATGACGCAAAACTCACCCAGTTGATGCGTCTCGGCATTTTCGGAGGAAGTCAGGAGCTTTGTTGCTTATGCATGGCATTTTTTTGGCCAAATTCCATTGTTTAGGCCTCAAAATCATCTTTTTTTTTTTTATCATTTTAGGAATATTTTGTTTTAGCCGTGACTCTTAATTTTCAAGTCCAAATCGACTTTCGTCAATTCCAGCTTGCATAGGATTTATTAGCCTTTTGAATTTATGTTTTTATCTCAAATTTGCCATTGTTGGTAATTTTATTAATTAACGTCGTTTTCTTATCTAGCATGTTTAGGGCTAGGGTTTTTGCTTCAAATTGTAAGCCTCTGGCCGAATCATCTTTGAATTATTGAACAAAGTTTGAACTTTTTTTAGTGTTCCTCTCATCCTATATTTATTTACAAAATATTCCTCTCATCTTGTTGCGTTTCGATTGAATATGGATAAGAAACTTGCATCTGGATTTTGCCATTATATCTCTACAACATGTAGATAGAAATATTGAAACAACACTATTTATGGATCGCAGATGTAGTTCCTAATGATATTTTACCAGATGTTGTTCATCAATCAAATAGCAAGGGATCGTAGAGGCCTTGATGTATGAATTTAATTCGTGATGGAATTGCAAGTAATTTGATGGGAGAATAAAAATGAGTGTCTAATTTACTTTACTTATTAATTATATTTTATTATTATGATAATTAAATCTATAATATTTAAAAAAAATTAATGTGTGTCTTTTAAGGTAATTTCACAAGTTGACAGCAATATGAAAAGCATGGTAACCAAATACTTAAAACTGTTTTTCATTCAACTTCAAACTCAACCACAGTTTTAACCAAACACTTCAATTTCAATTTTAAACTACAACTAAAAATATTTTTCATGAAACTATTTTTTTCCAACCTCAACCACAACACTAACAACTTTGGGCTCAACTGTTATATCTCTATTGCACCGTACCACAGCAACGAACTTTACCGAAACTAGAATGGCGACAACTGCTGGCCCTAAGCTCTCGACCCCTGGAGTCATAGCTAAGTCAACAGACACACCGAAAGCTCAACCCCTTTTCAAGTTAACCCAACCATGGAGGAGGAGCTACCAACCGGGGTCCTGGCGCATGCAAATCCGACCCGTGAGAGCAGCCCCTGAGAGAATATCAGAGAAGGTGGAAAAGAGCATAAAAGAAGAGGAGGTTTGCTCCGGTGACGCAGCTAGCGGAGAATGCGCAGCAGCGTGGGATGAGGTGGAGGAGTTGAGTGCGGCTGCAAGCCATGCCAAGGCCAAGAAGAAAGAGTCCGATCCTCTGGAGGAGCACTGCAAGGACAACCCAGAGACAGATGAATGCCGCACTTACGAGGATGGAAATGGTTTTACTTGGTGCATCTTTTTTCAACAAGCAAACTTTTTAAATTTGGATATCCTTGCTGGTTTATGTTATCATGATGTTTTTATTAATTAGCACGTGCTTATCCCACACCTTCGTGAAAGATAAATTTGGCGGCTAATTATTAGTGTTATATTCACTTAATTACTGGCCATTTTATCTTCATCATTTTTTTTTTTAAAAAAAAAGTTTATATATTTTTTACTCGTATAGCTGAAGCGTGAATGTAATCAACTACACGTTAACCTGCGTCCTGGGAAAATTCATCACTACAATACATTTTTTTTACGGGGTTATCCTTTAACATACATCTCCTCGAGCAATAACTTTCATTAGCTATTTAACTCGTGTTTTCGATGAGTTTATTTAAAAAAAATATATATATAGTTTTTTATTAGCATGCCCGGCTATCAATTTTTTTCTTATAAGTTCTCAAGTTAAAAAAAACTTATGTATAGGTTAAATAAAATAAATTGAGAATTAGGTATGTTAATAAGTAAATAAATATTCATTAATGATGATATAAAAATAAAAATAAAGTAATCGAGAGTCAAATATAGGTTAAAATATTTAGCATTGCAAGTCAGATGCAAGATGTGCGAATGAAAATAAACAATATATATATATATACACACTATTTTAATATATTTTTATTAAAAGAACAATTTGAAAAGAAAAAAAAATCACAGCACCAGACAGCTTTATATGTTTATCTTTACCTTTCAAAAGTTTTTTTTTGAAATTTTTTTTTATTTATTTTTCATTTTTCATTTTAATTTTTTTTTAATATTTTAGGGGTGTGTTTGGTTTTGTTTTTGTTTTTGTAGTTAAAGTTTAAAAAACAGTTTCATGAAAGCACTTTTAACTACGATTCATAATAATTTTTGAAGTGTTTGATTAAAACTATAGTTGAGTTTGGGATTAATAAAAAACAGTTTCATGTGTTTAGTTACCGAGCTTTTTATATTGCTTTCAACTTGTGAAATTATTTTAAATGATATAAATATATACATACACACATTTTATTATATACATACACACATTTTATATCAACAATTATAATAATTATAACAATTTAACAATCATAATACTAACAATGAGAATAATTCTTGAGAATTGAATTTTAATGGTGACATTATTGTTGGAATCAGTTTATTTATTAAGCAACATTACAAGTCGAGAAGTATGAAAAACAACTCTTCATCAATTAGCATTTTGTCAATTTTTAAAGATGGGATCCACCAAAAATTATTTGTTTTTTTATCTTTATCAAATACTAAAACACTAATTTATTTTCATTCTCTGATCCCATCACCCTATTAAATACCTTTTAGATCATGTAATAATATTAAAAATAATTTTTAAAAAATAAAAAATATTAAAAATAACCCTACAACACTACAAACAGTCAAGTACATCATAAACGCATATAGGAATTGAAACAGGACACGTAACATCACAACTCCGACCAGACCACATTCCCAACACTTCCATGCCATATCAGCATCCACCAACGACCTTATACTACATAATGCAAGGACCCAGATAGACAAAAAGAAGACTCCGACAGGAGACACAATCTACCCGCAAAGCACCGAACAGGGCTCCCACTGATAGATACTGAAAAGATTCGGTAGATGTCATGATAGGCTGTACTGAACACGGGAGCTGCCAACGGTTTGAACAAAGGATCAGGTATTTCAGGTATCTCCACGGAGAGTCCGATTACATCCTCCACAATCTGCAGCACAGAGTTCAACAGCCGCAGCCTTTCTGTCAGTTCCACAGCTTAAGCCCTCAGAACATTGTTGGCTGATTCCATCTCCATGTAGCGTTGCTGGGTAGCATTGATACCCTGCATCAGTCGACTGTTCTCGTTCTGCAATTTGCTCGCTTCACTGACCAATTCCTCCATTTGTTTCTGCTTCCTCGTCCTGGACCGCCTCGCAGAATCCCTGTTGGATATCATCCTCTTCCTTTTCTTCTCATCAACGTACGCATATCGTGGATCACTGTCCGATCCTGAGCTCGCTGCTTGCCTAGCAGGCATTTTATTTTTTGCAATTTCTAGATTCTTCGACAAAATAATCACTATTTTAATCAAATAAATTCAATACCTACGGCTGTAATTGGATTAGAAAAAGAGTCAGGGATCAGGATCTACAAAACAAAGAGGATTAGCAGAGATATCTGATTTGATTTAACTCACGAGAAAACATAGAACCAATAAAGAAACACAACCGAGAAAGAGTGGAGAATTTGAATTCGTCGCATGAGGATAGCGTACGTCATAGAAATTCTAAAAACATCGGTGCTTCTTAAACAATCCTAATATTCGATCCCTAAGATTATCAAGAAAGAAAACAGAAGAAGAAGAAGAGGAAATAACCCAAAACTCAGATCCGAAACTTTAGATCTTAAGACAGGCAATAGCGGGAGGGAGGGAAACTACAATGGGAAGATTGGGAGGATAGACGTTAAAATCGAAGTGCCAAAATACAGGCAAGAAGAGAGGAAGGGTGGTACCGTTGCTTTGCTGCGGAATTTATAGAAAAAGAAAGGTTCGATAGGGCTCTCTTGGATAATAATTCTAATACCGCTTGTGTTTGTTTCTCATAATTCATTTTCCGGGAAATTACTTTCTAAACTTTTTTGTGTTTGTTTGTCTTTTGAAAAGTTGATCAACGAAAAACACTTTCCAGTCAAAGAAAAATTTAGCTTGGTTTTCAGGAAAGTGTTTTCCGGAAAATTTGGGCGGAAAACACTTTCCGGAAATTATGAAAAATTTAGAAATGTCATTATTTGCTGATTATATATAGTTAATATATAATTAATATATTAATATATCTTGTTTTAGTTCTGGGAACAAAATGATCAAAAACAAATTTTATATGGCTACGAATCTCGATATGTTCTGTAAATTCTATTCAAAGTACACCCGAAACATCATAATTATTTTATTATGTCCAAATAGTATTATTTTTTAATTTATTTTTATCTAGTTTCATGATATCAATTTAATTGTTGAATTATACCTAAATTAAAAATTGCCAGTCTCATAATATATCTTTATATAATAAATTAAAAATTTATGATAATCTAAGTGGTTATTTTAAAGTGTAGTTGAAGTTGTTTTTCATTTAAAAATATATTAAAATAATATTTTTATATATTTTAAAAATTATTTTTTATATCAGTATAAAAAATGATATCAAAATATATATATATAAAATTTAATATAATTTTTTTAAAAAAAACATAATAAGGCCCCGTTTGTTTCCCGGAATTCACTTTTCGGAAAACCACTTTCCAAACTTTCCTGTGTTTGATTGTTTTCTGAAAAGTTGGTCAACGGAAAACACTTTCCGGTCAATGGAAAACACTTTCCCGAAGTTGTGAAAAAATTAGAAATGTCATTATTTGCTGATTATATCAAATTTGATCTTCAAACTTTTGATTGCTATAGATAATTTGTTTTGAATATTTATTTTTCAATTCCATCTCTTAAAATTTATTTTTTATATTAATTTTGGTCCTTATTTTTATAATTGCTATTTGCTTTTTTCTTACCATTTTTTTATTGAAATTTTTTATCTATCAAATTTGGTCCTCATTTTTTTTATTGTTACTTATTTTATTTGAAATAATTTATGAAATGTTAATTATTATTATTTTAATTTATTCACCTTTCATTTTTTTTAAATTTTTAGATTTGATCTCTATTATTTTGTTTATTATTTATTTTATTTGAGATAATTTATGAAATTATTTTTTTTTTCAATTTCATTCTCATTCAACTTAATTTGTAAGATTTGTTCCTCATTATTTTAATAAACTTGAAAAAAATAATAAATTATTAATAAATTATTTTTCAGTTCATTTTTCATAACACAAACAAACACTGGAAAGTGTTTTCCAGTTCATTTTCCATAACACTGCCAAACATCGAAATTCACTTTTCAGGAATTCACTTTCCCCGGAATTCACTTTCCAAAAGGAAACCACTTTCCAGCAAATAAATGGTAAAAGTTATTTTAAAAAATTAAATTTTTAAATAATATATATGTGATTTTTTTGTTGATGCATGTTCTAATGATAAAGGTTATTTTGGAGAGCTATTTTTTATATTATTTTAAATAAAATATAATTATTTTATATGTATTTTAATTATACAATTAATAGGAGTAAATTATATAATTACTTTAAAAAAAACCTCAAATATTATAATTATTAAAATTTTAATTATATTTAAATAAAAAATCAAATTTTATTATATTTAATTAATTTAATTTTTAATTAAATGGTTCTTTCCCATTTAACAATTACAGATACACGTAATCTTCGATTAAAAACTATAACATAACTAAAAAGAATGAAAAAAAATCCACTTTGGTTTCTCATCTCTTACTCTGATTGATTATTTTATTATTATTTTCATGTAAACAATGTTATAGGTTTTTCAAATAAAATGGTAAATATAACATTTCAATTGTAAAATACTATTTATACATGGGCGCCCCGTAGAAGCTACTGTATATAAGAATAAAAACTAAAATAATATTTTTAAAATTTTAGCTTCCTTTTTAGCAGCCCCGGTTGCTCTAATTCTAAAATAAAAAAAAATAAAAATAGCGGGGCTATTAATTTGCTGTTATTGGCTGCTAGAGAGGGAGGACTGGCATCGGTGTAATTTCTGGCGTACAGGATGACGCCAGCTGTGCTTGCAAGCCAATCCAACCATTGTTTTTCCTTCTTTTTTTTTTCCTTTTTTTTTTTTTTTATCATGGAGGAATATACTATAATTATTCCTCTTATCGTGTCAGGGTATAAAAACGAAGCTTCTTGAACGTTTGAGATTTGTTGGTCTTTTTTTTTTTTAATAATTTTTTTTATTTTAAATTAAAAATTGGTATTTTTAGATATTTTAATGTATTAATATCAAAAATATATTTTTCTTAAAAAAATATTTTAATATATATATATATATATATATATATATATAAAAAAAAAAAATCTAAACTCTCAAAAAGTTACTTCACCCGTGAATCCTGAACGGCTGGCAAGAGGAGGAAAAAATCCAATGTCACGGTGGCTGCGTCAACGGGCGAGGTTTATTTAAAGTAGTTAACAAATTGCTATTGATATTTTTTCCATGCAAAACTTGAATCAACGCTAAATGGAAACTACAAGAAATTATCTGTATTTTACCGCATTGGAGCCTAGAGATAACAACACTACAAAAGGAAATGATTAAGAGCTTGGATTTGTTCCACATATTATCTCATGTTGGTCCAAATGCAGGCATTTTTTTTTTTACTATAAATATTTTCATATTACTTTACGTTTCAATTAAGACATGGTATCTTTAACCACAATGCTAACTTTTTCGAATGGTAAATGTAATTCTATATATTACAGACCAGTAAATTCAATCACGCGCTCATGCACTGGTATTTTACATGATGAATTTGCACTGAAAAGGGGTGGTTATGCTATCATATTGATTTATGATCATGTTCTGAAATCCAGATATTTAAGAATATGATTCTTTAATAGTTGAATGGCTGGTTAATCATATGTTTATTCAATTAAATATACTATTTGTAGTGAATGGAGATATCTCTTGATGAAAAAACCATGGCACACGAAAAGAAATATAATTTCTTAATGGATTTAAGGATATGATGAAAAACAAAATGATTAAACACACTAAAAAACATCAAATAAATAAATAAAAATGATTTTTGATGCAATTTCAATTGAAAATCATTATACATCATATCACTGTCAAGGAATCATTTTATTTAAAAGTTTAAACTTGTAAGTGAGGCTCCAGAATATAATTTATATTGTTCTCTAACACATATCCTTAAACGAAAGTCCTTTGAACTTGAAACTTATACATGCTCGCATTACATTGTTTTTGATTTTTTTATCAAATAGAATAGGGGGGGTGATATTCGAACTCATGATCGTTGGGTCAACAAGGTTCTGATACCATGTCAAGGAACTATCTCACCTAAAAACTTAAATTTATAAGTGAGGTTCCATGATATAATTTATATTATTTTTTAACAATAATCAAACACACGTGAAAAAACAAAAAGAAAAGGAAAAGAATAAAATTACCCACGCTTCCTTACATTATTGCTCAACTTCCATGTGTATATAGCGTGTGTTTGGTATTATGGTAACTTTCATGATTCTATTTATTTTGTAAATATTTTTAGTTGTGGTTTAAAAAAAATATTTTATATGAATAAAAACACATTATTTTAGTTTTATAAAATCAAGATTTAAAATGCAATATTATATGAAACCCTTGCAAAACAAGATTCCTTAAATGCTCATTTGGAATTATGTAGCTTATGCTTTCTAAAGTGATTTTAAAATTGTTTTTCAATGAAAAAATATCAAAATAATTGTTTTATTTTATTTTTATAATTTTGATGTAAAAGAATATTATTTTAATATATTTTTAATTCAAAAACTCTTATATCATAATTTAGATGTTTTTTGATGATGGTAATATATTAATATAAAAAATAATATTTTAAAACACTCTTAATTAAAGAAAACTTTATATCATTATGCCAATTACAGAATAATCCAACACTTTTTTTCTTGATTAAAAAAAAACATAAATTACTATAATACCAAACTATCTCATAATGCTGGGCTTGGGGTTCATAGTAGTGGGCCATAATGGAACGACCTTGTAGACTGGAACTGCCTCTCTGCTGGCCGTGCCTATGCGGTCATGCACCTCGTTAGTCGTTAACGGAAAAAGCAGCGAAACTTTTTTCACTGCAACTTTTCCTCAACCAAATTCCTAAATCCATCGCCATAATCCTGGATCTAGATTCGAGTGATTTCCAAAAAAATAATCTAAGCTTCACCAATCGAATCCGTGAAATCGGAACGAAACGGAAACAATAATTCACAAAATGGGGGAAGGCGATATGCCGTTGGATGATAAGGCAAAGAGAACGAGAGATTTGTTATCAAGCTTCTATTCTCCAGACCCTTCAGTTTCCAATACTAGTAATTCTTTCAGATTTTCTTCTTTAGATGCCATTAACAGCACCTCCTTCGACGCGGATCAGTACATGAATCTCCTGGTACGCCTGCCTTTTGAATTGATCTTTCACTGTTAGTTTTTCCTGATTAATCCATGAATTTATAACTTGAATGCAGGTGCAAACATCAAATTTAGAAGGGCTTCTGCAGAGGCATGTTGAAATGGCAGCTGAGATAAAAAATCTAGACACTGATTTGCAAATGCTAGTTTATGAAAATTACAACAAGTTTATCAGTGCCACTGACACAATTAAAAGGTATCCCTTTCCACTCACAATTTGACTTTGCTAACAATTCGCAATTTTGATTTTTTTTCCTTCTCTTTTCTTACAGGATGAAAAGTAATATCGTGGGCATGGAAACAAGTATGGAGCAGCTCCTTGGCAAGGCACGTGCCAAATTTCTCATATTTGCCTTGTTTAAACATCTCCTTTGAAATGCACGCATGTAAATGCCGGTGCCCAAGTTTTACAATTATCACACTGTACCAATTCATTGCAGATAACATCGGTGCAATCAAGAAGTGATGGTGTAAACACTTCTCTCTTCGAAAAGAGAGAACATATAGAAAAATTGCATCGCACACACAACCTTCTTCGAAAAGTTCAGGTACTCAAAAACCATCGTTCCTTGCATGATTCATATATATACTGATAACATCGTGCCTGCTAGTGATTTTTTAGAAAATTTTCAACTAACATTGAATTGGATTTTATGAAGACTAGAGAATGTTCCTTGCCAAGTATGCTGAATTAGAACTGTATAACGTTGATGTTATTTAGCCACTTTTGTTTTTGACCTAGCTAGTTGACTTGTATGTGATGCGCACCTGTTTACGCTGTAGAAATTTGAGCATGTTGCATGCTAGTCGCTTGCCAGATTTTACTTCACATTGGTGATCACATGTATCAACATTTTTTGTTTCGAAAGAGTCTCTATAATGAAGGTTGCAATGGGTTTTTTTAGTTGACGTTGGGTCTTGTAGTTCAACCTTTTATTTTTTTTTGATAATTTTAGTCAAGTTTTTTTAATGGATTAAATGGAGTCTGCTTATTCTACATAATTAAAACTCCAGTCTTTGGCAATATACTAGTCAAACGAATTTCTTCCTCTCTGGAATAGAGCAGTTCATATATGATCTACCTGCTAGACTTGGGAAGTGTATTAAATCAGAGGCATATGCTGATGCAGTCAAGTTCTACATTGGAGCAATGCCAATTTTTAAGGTCAGTCGTTTTAGACCCTGTCCTTCCATGGTCGGTTCAAGCTTTTATAGTTATTGTTTCCGGGAATTTTATTTTTGTTTTTATTACATATTTACATTCAAATTTATGTTTATATAATTTTGTGCACCAGGCCTATGGGGACTCATCGTTCCAGGATTGTAAGCAAGAATCCGAAGAAGTTATGGCCACTATTATAAAAAAATTGCAGGTACATTCTTCTTTCCCAAAAAAACATATGGATGGAGGAACCATGGATGGTGTCTTCCTCTCCTATTCTTCCAACATTTTCTTCAGCCCTTTAGATTGCAAGCTGTTTACTTGTATGTGGTGCTCTCAAGACATGCTCACCTCGGCACTCTAGGTGAGGCGAGGCCCCAGCACCTTTATTAGCCTGAGGCATTGGATTTCAATGAGGCGCCGCCTAGGTGAGCACCTTGTGAGGGGGTGCAAGGTGCTAAGGCTAGCACCTGCTAAATTCTTTATGTTGGATTTTGTTTTAAATGATTTATGTCTTGAACTAAGAGTACACTTTTTTTTTAATTTACCTCAGGAAACAACTTAGGGTATTTTTGAAAAAAAATAAAGATCAGGGCAATTTTTTCTTTTAAAAATCATTAAAGTGGAGACAAACAAACAAGGAAGGACAATTTTAAGAGAAACACCAACCACACTATCTTTTTTCAACAATGGGAGTTGAAGAACAACACGTGTACAACTAGTAGTTTAATTATTTCTAAACAAGTGCAATATATTTTGAGAGATGAGGATGTCAATTATAGTCATGAAATGGAGGATTCAAGTGAAGGAGGGGAAGGCATGGATGAAGAAGATTAATGAATGATGATGATGGTATTTAATTTTTCTTTTTAATCTATTTGGCTACTTACTACTCACTACTTTATATTATCTTATTTTGTTTTAAGGTGAAAAATATAACTTTACATGACTATGTTATGGTATTTTATATCTTCTAATGATCTAATCTTAATCGGGAAGATCTATATTTTAGATATATATAATATATAATTTTTTAATTGATAGCATATCACCTAGGTTCATTTGGGTGAGTGCCTAGGCGTGCACCTAGCACCCTGAGCATTTTACAGGCCTGGCGCCTTTTGCCTTTGACAACACTGCTTGTACAAACCAGTCTTCTTCTTCTTCTTCTTCTTCTTCTTCTTCAGGTTTATTGAATTGGAAGTATTCACAAGTGTTCTCTTTGGGGGTGCAGGGGACATACGCTAGCCCACTGTTACTTTTGCTTGATTACTGAATTCCTCCTGGTGAAAATATTTGAATTCAGTTGATGTTCCTTATGTTTGGATGGTGCTCTGTACTTGGATACCAGATATCAAACCAAACAATAGCGTTAGTATTGCAATAAATTGAGATTTCTTGACATGAGGCTTTGAGGTTGGGAATCTCCAGTATAAGCCTCTGAAAAGGTTTTTGCACCGTGTCATAAATCTTTAAGACTTAAATTTTTGTGCATATTCTTTAAGATTTCCAAAATAAGGTAAGCAATTTTCTGTAAGAATGAAATCCTAATTCTGAGGCTTGACTTCTATTGATATGTGATATAAAAGTTACTATTTTTTTTTTCTTCCTGATGTGGAATTCTTGTTGTTTCATCTGCTTTTCAGGGAAAGCTATTCTTGGATTCTGAATCCATACAAGCAAGGGCTGAGGCCGCAATACTTCTTAAGAAGTTGAATTTTCCGGTTTGTATAGCACTCAATGTATTACTTCAGATTGTGAGTTGTGAATTTTCTGCTATTCTTTGGCTAGCATGTTAATGGGGATGCGGTTCTTTTTTATATTTTCTTCTTAATTTCTTTTGAATTGTGAGTTGTAGGCTACATTTGGTTCTTGCTGATAGATGCTAAATTTTACTTTTGTGGCCTGGCATGTGTATTGTGTCTCTTATTATGTTTTTGCTGGAGAGACCAGTGTGCATATGATGACAAATGGCCCTTTGTCTTAGCAGATGGACAACGTAAAAGCAAAACTATTTGAAAAACTAGAGCAATCTCTTGAAGCCCTTCAGCTCAAGCATGAAGACATGGCCAATGTTTTGGTAGAATCTAACAACCCTTCAGAACAAGGAAACAATACTGAGTCAGTTACTGGTTCTGCGCATGATGTAAGTGCAACACGTACCAGCTTTATATCTGCTGGCAATCAGCTCTCATACTAACACAAACTTTATCCTGAGTGTGATTTTAGGCTTTAGTTTGTGAGTTTGCTGAAGCTGTTCAAGCTTATCAAGTAATTTTTCCTGATTCAGAAAAGCAATTGATTAAACTTTCTCAAGATTTGATTGCCAAGTAAGGACATTGAATTGGTTACAACAGCTTTTATATTTATTTATTTTTCAATTTTTGGACAGCATGAATTTAATGCACAGACGACTCCTCATGTAATATGATTGGCAATTTCTTTAGGCACTTTGAGATTACTGCCGGTTACATAAAGGAGTGGATTCCAATTGCTAATTTTCTGGGTGTTCTTCGTAAGCACTATGGATCTCTCAACACTACTCTTGGAAATCATTTTTTGGACTACAGATTCTACTCTGAATTGTCAACCTTTTTAATTGAAATTTTTATTGCTGAATTTGTCATACGTCTATGATGTCACTTCTCTGTACACTCGTTAACTTGTGTTTGGGGCATTTCTATGCTCAAGTTCAAGGTGTTCTTCTTCTTCTTTATGTCCTATGTTTAGGCTGCTTTAGAAATATATGTAAATGAAGGGTTTTTTTTTTTTTGCCTTGAACAATGACCATGATTGAAATGTTTTGTTCTGTGGCACCCCTTGTAAGATTAGAACATAGCTATGCCTTACGACACAATCTAATTGGCAATATAATTTTCCTTTTCCTGACCAGTCAAGATCTTCATATGAATTTTAAAAAAATTACAGGATGGTTTCTTCATTAAGTTCTTGATGACAACATCATTTGCCTGAAAAATGCACTCGTAAGTGCATGGACATGATTTTTTCAACCAAGTTTTTCAATAACAAATCTCAGCTCCCCAATTTGTGATCAATCAATACTAAATTGGATGCCTGTTAAAAATAAAATAATTTGATCATTAAGTGATGATGTGACTTAACACTTCCAGAACCAGGGATAACTAGTAAAATACTTGCCAATATATGGTGTAATATGTAGGAAAAAAAGATGTAATTTGATGCTTGATTTAAACCCAATCGAGAGTTCAAATTCTTAACTGCAAAGCAAAAAATTGAGAGTTGAAACATTCCATTGAAAAAATAAAATAAAAAAATACTTGATTGATCACTGATTGAGTGTTGAAATGCACATTGAGAAGTAAAAGTTTGTTTACTTGGACTGCATTGTGTTCCAGCATCAACTGTTGTAATTATGACATAAATGCAACCAAATTCCCCATTCTGCTTTAGGGGCCATATCAAGTGTTTTGTCGGGAGAAAACCACAACATAAAAAACTTCCATGACTGCCTGATAGCCATGTGGACTTGAGTTTTTAAGTTTTTTCTATTCCTAGTGCTCAGCAATTGTGATGCACTTCCTCAGTGTTCCTTTTACTCATCGTGCTGCTTGGTTTTCTGATGCCCCTCAAGGTTGCTTTGACCATTCTTGTAATTTGTTTATGCTGCCTTTAGTTTGGTCTGTAAAATGGTCTCTTCACCATCCTAAAGATAGTGGGAAACTGACGTTTTTACTCATCCTATACCTTCAAAAGCAAGTTGTTTTCATCCTTTTGTTTGTAAAAAGTAAGCTATCTTTCCATGTAATGAAACCTATTATGTTAGATGCATGAGACTGGAAACTTCCCCTAGTTCTATAAATTTTATGCAGTTAGCATGTTTCATCATAAAAACTATCACGGTGAAGAAATGCTCGTTTCGTTTAATATTTTCATCACCCATCTAATCAATTCAACATTCTTTGTTCCTGACTGTCCTTACTCTGAATTCCTTCCCATTTTCCTATGGATGACTTTTGGTTAATTAAATATCATGTGCTGATTCTTTCATGTTTGGAAGCTTTGCATCTGATTTCTTGAAATGCTTTACCATATACAGGAATTATATGGAAAGATGCTCTCCTGATGGATAAAGTGTTGCATGAGGCTCATCTCCCTGATTATTCTTTGAAGGTTGTCCCTTGATATAAGTTGTGCTTAGATTCAATAATAATCCCTACCTGCATTTTCCTTCTCTCACTGGTCTGGATTGAGAAAAATAATTTGTTTGTTTGAAAATGGAACTTTGCAACTAAAAAAATCCTTCAATGTCACAGGCTTCACAGGTGGCTGTCAAACAATATATAAAAAGCACATTTTCTCACCTTCTTAATGATATCTCAGGTATTGTTACGTTTTCAATAAAGTTCCACTTCTGTGGTTATAAACTATGAACAAAATGAAACTTGATTGGATAGGTTCTTTTGTTTGTCGATACAATTATCTACCTTTTGAGAATGTATTGTAGGTTATGAAGGATATTGGAGTGGTGTGAACCCATAAGGCTGTAAACTTTACACTGCCCAGTGGCTTTGCAATGGACACAAATTTGTTGACCAAAAAGCTCAGAAAATTTATAATTGTTATCGATTTTTATATAGCCTTAACAGTCTTGCTCAAATTCCATTTGAACTGGCAGATTCCCTAACCAATGTCCATATCAAACCAAAGGAGGAAGCAGAAGAGCATCTTTTGGTGGTTTTCCTTGAGGCGGGCAAAACTGCAGTTCTTCAAGGGAGCTTGAATGTGTTACTGGTAATAATAGCCATCAAGACATTAGTACACTCAGGAATAACTGAAGTGTTACGTTTCCTCTGTACTGAAGCTATATATATTTACAAAACCTACTGAAATTTCTATTATGTTCCTTAAAAATTTAACTAGACCCTGTTTCTATCACTTCTTGTGTTTGCTATCTGGTGTTTTTTTAACAAATATATGGCAATGATATTAAAGCCTTACTTTCCTTTCTATTCTTTCTCTGATGATCTGTGTGTGTGTGAGTGTATTTCCTCAATCCTTCTATTTTTACATTTCTGTCACCAACAGGCACACTATCTGTCATGTACATGACATCCTCACCTAGCTTTTTTGAATGTCTTGACTCATTCATTCCAGGACTTCCGCCAACTTCTCGAGGAAAACTTAGGAGGGATTCACCTGAGCAACTTGATTGTTGAGTGGGTTCGAGAAGGATTTCAAGATTTCTTCAGGGCACTTCATGATCGGTTTCTCTTGCTTTCAGGGAAAAATAAATCTGCCAGTCAAGATGAAAATTCCACAAAGAACATGCAGGTTGAGAAAGTGATTCCAGGCCTTGTCCTTGTGCTGGCTCAACTGTCTATTTTTATTGAACAAGTTGCCATCTCTAGAATTACCGAGGCAAGGAGCCACTCACAGTTTTATTTCATTTTCCTTTTAAGGGGTACAACATCATAATTTAGAATTCTATTCTCTGGGCTTACCTTAAAGTTATATGTCCTGATTGCCAGGAAATAGCTGCTTATTTCTCTGGTGGTGGTCGTGCTTCTGAAAATGGGCCAGCACTTGTTCCTGGTGAAATTTGTCAAACCTTTCATTCAGATGGTGAAATGTTTCTACAGCATGTACGAACTGAATTCTCTATTCAGAATTTCTAATTCTTCAAGCAATGTCAAGTGTCTATTTTATGTAATGGTTCAAAAAAAACTCGTGGTGTGGTGCATTTTGGATTTTCATGGCACTACCTCATTGCTTTAAAAATCCCTATAAATTTATTTACCACATAGTTATACTCCACACTACCCGCTCCCAAAACACCTGTCTGCTGGAGGATAGCTGAAAACTTCGTCCCATCACAGCATCAGGGACTGAATCTTTCCGGTTTTGGATTTTGCCCTATTATGCAAGGGAAAGACAGGATCCAAGCAGGGCCATGATTTCCCAAAAATAAAAAAACCCATTCCTTGTGAAAATGGAAAATTTGCTCGTCTCTTCTTCCCCCCCTTCCCAACACCCCCTGCAAAAAAAGAGGCAATTATCTCCCCTGGAAATTGGTGTCAGAGAAACTCATTGACCATTTTGCTATTATGATATCATTATCTCTCCCAAATTGAGTCAGCAAATGCAATGCAAAATTAATTTATTTGAGTAATGTTTGTCATCCACACATCACTTCTACTAGCTGTTCCAACTAACATTTTGCTATTTTGTTACTTTGTTTCAGTATATAAACACGATAACTCAAAAAATATCAGTTCTCCTGAGAAAGAGGTTTACAGCTCCAAATTGGGTCAAGGTTAGTATAATACATGAAATTATAAGACTATTTTGATGTGAATTAGTTTGATATCCGACTCTAATTTTTCTTAATTTTTACAGCACAAGGAACCTAGAGAAGTTCATATGTTTGTTGATTTATTCCTTAAAGAGGTTTGTTGCTTCATTGATTTTTTTTGGGTTACTATCTTGTTGATATTTAGGGGTTATATTAGGACGCCAAATTTAAGTAATTTGACTTTCCTACAAATGACAATCGAGTCAACTTGTAGATTTGTGATGTGTGGACCCATGCCTATTTATTGGAAAAAAGGAAATATTGAGGACTTGCTTTTATTTTGGCTAGTTGGAAGCAATAGGAACAGAGGCAAAACAAATTTTACCACATGGAGCACTCCGCAAACATTGTCGCTCTGAAAGCAATGGAAGCAGTGCTTCCTCTCGCAGCAATCCATTACGAGAGGACAGAATGATTCGGTCAAACACCCACAGGGCCAGGAGTCAACTTCTTGAAACCCACTTGGCGAAATTGTTCAAGCAAAAAGTTGAGATTTTTACAAAAACTGAATCTACACAGGTATAAAACTAGACTCGTTCAACTTTATCAGGGGAGGAATTGCTTGTATGGACTATGAAGTAATGTTGACTGGTTCTGCTTGTAATCTGCAGGAATCTGTTATCACTACTGTAGTAAAACTTTGTCTTAAAAGTTTTCTAGAATTTGTTCGACTCCAGACTTTCAACCGGAGTGGATTCCAGCAAATTCAGTTGGATATTCAGTTCCTAAGGGCTTCTCTTAAGGAAATTGTTGAAGACGAAGCTGCCATTGACTTTTTGCTTGATGAGGTAAATCAAGGAATAACTAAACTAAAAGCTTTGAAGTTTAATCCTGGAAATCTTCTATTGGAGTTCATGTTTGTTTGTTTTTTTTATTATATGAAAATGTATTGTAGATATTGGAAAGATCGACGGGGGTTGGATTCCATTCCTTTACTTGCTGTTCTTGATTTCAGAGTTTATGATATCCGATGTTAACTTTGAAACTTTTTATCAATAAATGGCATGCATTGATTTTTTTTATGGAGCAGGTGATTGTTGGTGCTTCGGAACGTTGTCTTGATCCAATTCCTTTAGAGCCTCCTATCTTGGATAAACTAATTCAAGCAAAGTTGGCAAAAGAGAAGGAACATACTCCAATTTATTCGTAATTAGAGGAAGGTCAAATCAGTTGTTAGAAAGTCTCGAGTCATCAAGAACTGGCAATTGTATTTCTGAATGGAACAATCAGTTCATAGAAGCTTCACAGGCCACGAGCTGACGAGTGTATTGTTTCCCGGTAAGATGATATCAAAAGGATGGTAGATGTTTCCCGGCTCCTGATAATATGGCCCTGCAAACTTCATGATTTTAGTCTTGAAGGTGTACCACCTCTGCTGTGTCATGATCTGATTACTGCAGTTTTGCTCTCATGGTCCACGTTGGTGAGAAGATACGATGAGTATAGGAATATTGCTGTCCATTGGGAATCTTGTAGCCTGTGCACTGTATAAATCGCCGTGCTATTATTTCCATTGTTTTTGGTGGGGAAGAAATAGTTTTCATTCTTCCAAATCAAACATCAATATTTTTGTCTAGTTAATGGTCGATCAATTTGCTTTACAGCGCACTGATTTATTGGTTCATAGAAGTAAACGATGCGTAACGCTGTGCCTGGGATCCAGGAATCTCGTGCAGCTTCGGGGGGCAACAGTGCCGCAAAGGAGATTTTATCAAGCGAACCTGATCAATTAGCCAATGCAATTTCAATTTTTTTTCTCTAATATTTTTCAAAAACTCAGTTTTAAGTATTTTTATTAAGTGTTTTTAATTAAAAAATTACTAAAATGATTTTTTTTAAATATTACCATATTAAAACTATCAAGAAAATATTTAAAATCAATCAATTTAATATTCTGCAGACAAAAAAAATAAAAAATAAAAGTTAACAGTGTATAGAGAGCAACTAAATTCAATACAATTCATTCTCTAAAACCAAATTTGCACCTTCTTATCACTCGTGTGTTATTTGTTGTCTTAAATATTAAAAATTAAATATTCTCTCATAAAAGCTCCCGGGTCTTTTCTCTTTTTATTTTCTGGAACAGGGTAGACATGCTCATATGTTAAGCCATCATATACATTCACCGTATTTCGTAACATCTAATCTATATTTTCGTTATTAAAGTTAAAAGGGAAAAAAAGACATGATAATACTTTTTTGATCAATCTCTATTCTCTACATCAAATTGATAGATGAATGGTAATTGTCAAGGGGTTAAAGTTTGCTTTATACAAGGGTTGTTCGGAAAATAATAAAAAACGTTTTTTAAAAAAATTAAATTTTAATATTAAAAATAAATATATTATTTTAATATATTTCTAAATAAAAATATATTTTAGAAATCAATTTCAACCCAACCTCCCCACGATTATTCGATCACGTTTCAATGCAACTAATAACTTTTTCAATCATTACCCTCTACTCTTTGATTATATTCTTAAAATAAGATTAACAAGGCCTCGAGAATAAAGTGGCTGTAGTTTAGTGGTAAGAATTCTACGTTGTGGCCGTAGAGACCTGGGCTCGAATCCCAGCAGCCACATTTTCTTTATTTTTTGCCCCATTAAGCGGGTCCCCAGAAAAAAACATGTTGCGGTGGATGATGAGCGCACATGATCCCGCCTGTACCATAATTATATTACACCACATTTTCCCGCCAAAAGCCTCCTTACCTCTCATTATTTGCCGCCAAACCCCTCTTTCCCTCCCATCTCTACTCAAATCTCTACCACTACAGCCCCTCTCTCCGTTCGTCCGTCTCGTCGCCGTGTCTTCTCTGCCGTAGAACCATGAAACCCGTCCGCTTCGAAGAAGAGAGAAGTAACAGAATCTTCCTCTCTCCATTCTTCTTCTTCTTTAATTGTTTATGTAATGTTCATTTCGGTTCTTTCAGATCTCGCCAAGGATTTCCTTTCAAATTTCGCCGACGCAAATGGAGAATCTAAATACATGAACATCCTAGTGTGTTTTCTCCCTCTCCCTCTCTCTCTCTCTCTCTTCATTTTTCTAACTATATATAAAATATCATCGAATTAACCCTAATCACTCATTTTCTTCAGCAAGATGTTGCAAATCATAAGACTCGCTCTGTCCAGATCGATCTCGAAGACCTCATTAATGTAAATTCTTATTATAATTACCTCTATATGTCTGAGATTTAAAAAAACCTATTTAATTTTCTATTTTTTTCACAGTATAAGGACTTGGATGAGGAATTCCTTAGACGTGTTACTGAGAACACACGTCGATATATTGGGATTTTTGCTGATGCTATCGACGAAGTGTTGCCCAAGCCGACTGAGGCATTTCCGGATGATGACCATGATATTTTAATGACACAGAGGTCTGAGGATGCAACTGAGAATGTTGAAGGTTCTGATGCCAATCAGAAGATGCCTTCAGAGATCAAGCGTTACTTGTAAGCATTACCCTGACATTTCCTAGTAAAGTTAGTGAATTCGTTATTCGATCTGGTGTTGTCTTTGATTGATTGTTTGGGTTTGAATTTGCTGCTAATTTCTATATTTGTCTTTGATTTGAGCAGTACATCTTTTTTTCCTGCATTGATAAGTGTTTGTTAGCCCAGAATCATTTCAAGTTATTATTGTTAGCATGTATTCTGAATAATCTAGGATTACTGATTTTGATGGATCATAATTTTAACTCAGTCTCAATTTGTAAACTCGCTTCTTGGTCTAAATTGGTTGAATGCCGAATGCAAATGCATTGTTAATAGTACTTAGTTTAGCATTCCCTGACTGATCAGGGTAGACAAATTTTGCAGGATAGTCTAGTCTTGATAAAAACCTTTTTCGCATCAATTAGTGGCGTCTATAATAGAATGAATGGTTACTCAGTGTTTAGTGAAGGGTATGCTCATGCATATCATGTTTTCTAGTTCTAGGCGTATTGTGCTGTCACTTAACGTACTCTGTTTCTTTATGTGTATGTTTTCTTCTTCCAGTGAAGTTTATATTAGAGCACCTTCAAAAGGGCGGCCATTTACCCTTAGAGAGGTCAAGGCTTCAAATATTGGCCAGCTTGTGAAGATATCTGGTATTGTGACCCGTTGTTCAGATGTTAAGCCACTGATGCAGGTAGCTGTGTATACATGTGAAGAATGTGGTTTTGAAATTTACCAGGTAATTAACAAGCAAAACTGTCTTTTCTGATTCATCAACGATGTCTTTTAATGTTGGTGTAAATGACATTTTCATTACTTTTAAAGTATTCCCAATACGTTCCTAGCATGTTTGAAATGAACATCTTGTTTAATTTGACTGACTAGAAGTCTGTTGATGGTGGTGTTTCCTGATTTGTTTTATTATTTATTTCATTTTGATAATATTATGTTTTTTGAAATTTCTTTTGCTGCCTTATGTTCTTTTGTTCCACTGATTCATTTGTCCTCTTGTGCATTGAACAGGAAGTAACTGCTCGAGTCTTCATGCCCCTGTTTGAGTGCCCAACTAAGCGCTGCAAAACAAACAACACAAAGGGGAACCTCATTCTTCAACTTAGAGCGTCAAAGTTCCTGAAGTTTCAGGAGGTAACTGTTTTAATTTTCAGTCATAAACAATGTATTAATGGCAAACCCAACCTTTCTGCTTGTTTGTAACATAGAGATGATTGTCTTCAGGCCAAAATTCAAGAGTTAGCAGAACATGTTCCAAAAGGCCATATTCCACGATCGATGACTGTTCATTTCAGAGGAGAACTCACAAGAAAGGTTGGTAATTTCAGGAATTTCATTGAGGAAACAATGTCAATATCTCTTAGTACAAGAGAAAAGCATTCTCCGTAGCTTTGTACTCCTGTTCATCAATTTCATATATCAAGTCCCCATCTCTGGTTGATGGCAGCAAAGCTTTATGGTATTGTGATCGCACTTTCTGGAGTGTTTACCCTTTTAGCTGCTCTTATTGTGAATTGTCTATAAAATAGAATTTGTGTAAAGTAATGTTATGTAATTTTTTTTTTCATGTATGCGTCCTTAAAGTAGGGGTTATGTTTGTTTGGTCCTTTTAATTGAAACATGCAAACAGGTTCATCTTTGCTTTATCAAAGGTTGTACGTCTTACGTGCTATTGGCACATTTAGCTTTTAGTTACCTGGTTTTAAAATTTCCAGGTAGCACCAGGTGATGTCGTTGAATTATCAGGGATCTTCCTTCCAATTCCTTACACTGGTTTCAGAGCAATGCGTGCTGGATTAGTTGCGGACACATATGTGGAGGCCATGTCTGTTACTCACTTCAAGAAAAAATATGAAGAGTAAGCCACTGTTCTGCTCTTTATCACAAAACACTTGTAATTATTTAAATCAAGTGAAGCCAACCTCTCTCTAGTTTCCCCATTACTTACTGAACCTTGAACAGTAGCTTATTTGGTGAGTTGGCACCTTTATTCCATGGAGATTACTTTTCTAGTGGTAGGTGGTTTAGATTTCCATGTAACCTTTCTGGCAGATAGAAGGTTTATCCATAAGAAGAATGAAACTTGTAAGAAAAGAAATGGGGGGAAATAGAAGATGCAAAAGGGTCTTTAACTTTTTTTCGATGATAAAGGGGGGGGAGAGCATCGTGTTTTTTCTGTTGCTCTCTTTTAAATTTGATTTCTTCACCAGTGAGGGAAGCTTCAATGTCTTGGGATTTTTTCCTATATTAACATAATCACTTCATGCTACCTGCATTTATTTATTAGGAGCTAGGCAATTTGAATTGGATAAAAAGATAGGATATTCACTTCATAACCCCTATATATTATAGCTGATAAGTTTCTTTCTCTTGTTTTTTCTTACTCATCTCTGTGGTTCAGTTAAAAATAAGTTCAGTGTGTCCACATAAATCCATGTGCTAACAATTCAAATATGCAATTATGGAAAACCTTGTGCAGATAAATGGTGTTTAGAATCTAAAAGATTTCAGAGTGAGTTTTCACCTTATTGATGTTAGCATTTGAGGAGATGTCCATCTTGGATGAAGTTACACTTGCAAGGCTTTTTATTGTTTCACCTGTGAGTTAACTGCGAATGAGATCAAAGGAGAGTTCAATCTGTGACCCAATTGCTCTATACTGCAGGTATGAACTCAGAGGAGATGAGGAAGAGCAAATTGCACGTCTGGCTGAGGATGGAGATATCTACAATAAGTTGGCACAATCACTGGCACCTGAAATCTATGGACATGAAGATATTAAAAAGGCTTTACTTCTTCTCCTTGTGGGTGCTCCTCATCGAAAGTTAAAGGATGGGATGAAGGTAAACGCATGCATTTCTACGAGATCACATCATGTTTGTTAGCACATGTATTCTGCCAATCATTATGGCTAGTTATAACATCACGTAGACTACTTAGCTTGTTAAATCTGATTTCTATCAAGTGTTTTCTTTACTGTTTGCTTTCTGTGATAGTCTAAGAGTTAATAGGAGCTTGATGAATTGCAGATTAGAGGAGATTTACATTTATGCTTGATGGGTGATCCTGGTGTTGCCAAAAGTCAGCTCCTGAAGCATATAATAAATGTAGCACCCAGGGGAGTGTACACAACTGGCAAAGGGAGCAGTGGAGTTGGTCTAACTGCTGCTGTTCAGAAAGATCCAGTTACAAATGAGATGGTCCTGGAAGGGGGGGCATTGGTGAGTTTCATACTTGCGTTGTGTAAAATTTAACTTTTTCAAAAAGGACACTGAATGCTTGTCTAAATGTGAAGAGATGGCATTGGAAAGATCATTACTGCTTAATGCAATGCATGCATAAATTTTCAAACCACTGAGCTTATATTGGCCTGGTTGCTGTTCACCTTTTAGTCTTTTGATGTACTTTTAGCTAGCTAATTTAAACGTTTCATCTGATATTGATCTAATTCTGTTATAGTTCATCTTTTAGTCTTTTGACCTACCAACTTTTAGCTAGCTGATTTTAATGGTTTCATCTGATACTGATCTAATTATGTTACATTTCATATTTTAGTATTTTGACCTGCTAACTTTTAGCTAGCTGATTTGAATGGTTTCATCTGATATTGATCTAATTATGTTATATATCATCTTTTAGCCTTTTGACCAGGTAACTTTTAGCTAGATCGTTTTAATGGTTTCATCTGATATTGATCTAATTATGATGGCACACTCCTCAGCTCTTAAATCTAATTGTTGTGAAGATGTCTTTGGTTCAAATAAAAGCATTTATATTTTTCAGGTTCTGGCTGATATGGGTATATGTGCGATTGACGAGTTTGACAAGATGGATGAATCAGATCGTACAGCAATTCATGAAGTTATGGAGCAGCAAACTGTCAGCATTGCCAAGGCTGGGATTACAACATCACTCAATGCGAGAACTGCTGTTCTTGCTGCTGCTAATCCTGCCTGGTACAAACCTCCCAAACGTACTCAAAGTTGTTTCACTTGATGGAATCCATATTATTTCCATTGCTTTTACCTGAATATGTTGCTCTCAGTACATGGCAGTTTTTTCCTTTTTTTCCCTTCTTTAAACAGAACAAAACAAGACAAAGCCACTTGGCTATTGTGCACAAATAAGCTAGTATAAACTTCTTGCTTTAACCAGGACAAATGTCTTGGCTACGATGTACAAAAACTAGTCTAAATTTGTTTGGTGGTCCTGTTATTTGTGTTGAAGGGGAAGATATGATCTACGGAGAACTCCAGCTGAAAATATCAATCTACCTCCTGCTCTCCTATCACGATTTGATCTCCTGTGGTTGATCCTTGATCGAGCAGATATGGACAGTGACCTTGAAATGGCAAGGCATGTTGTTTACGTGCACCAGAATAAAGAATCTCCTGCCCTTGGTTTCACTCCACTTGAACCATCTGTTCTCCGGTATACACAGTAGTTACATAATTAATTTTAATTGGCAGTTCCAAGTTGTATGGATGACTCACTCCCAATTATGAAGTTGCTCAAACATACAAGTTCTTTGTCTGGTGTATACATGTTCCTTTGATTACCGCTCTTTGAATATTTACATGTGTTTGTTGGTTTCTTAAATTCCTTAAATTTCTGTTTTTTTTCATGGTAATTAAGGGAGCCTTGGCGTTTGAAAAAGACCTTAAACTTTAAACAAATGATTTTTGCGTCATTCAAAATGTTGGAAAGTATTTAGAATAAAACAGACTACAGTAAAATTGACTCTGGTTTCTAGGTGACCAGCATTTAAATGCCTTAAAATTGATTGCTTTGCCTTTCAATGTTTCATAGGGCATATATTTCTGCTGCAAGAAGATTGTCCCCTTATGTGCCTAAGGAACTAGAGGAATACATTGCTACTGCATACTCAAGCATGCGGCAAGAAGAAGCTAAATCAAATACTCCTCACTCCTACACGACTGTCAGAACTTTGCTTAGCATACTCCGCATATCAGCTGTAAGTCCTGATTTTCATTTGTTCTCCTATTATTAAGAGATGGTTGCTCTAGTGCATCAAAGTGGGGTATGGGACACCATCTGGTCTAAGGTTGGGCAAGGTGGGGCTACTTCCTTAGCAAATTATAACCAGGACTCAACCTTCTTAATGAGGGCAGCATTTTGCAGATCCAGTTTGGCTTGTCCTTCAGGTTAGGAATTGCAGGTTGAAAATGTTCAGCTGTACTGTTGAAAACTGATTCTAAGTTGCTGATAGTTAGACCAAAGACACGTGATCCCATCCACAGGATAAATCAGTTGACATGTCAAATATATCTTGATTTTTGAGTTTTATCAACCCACTCAAAGTTTATTTCATTTGGTTACAGGCCTTAGCAAGACTTAGATTTTCTGGAATTGTGGCTCAGAGTGACGTGGATGAGGCACTGAGGTTAATGCAGATGTCAAAATTCTCTTTATATTCTGATGATCGTCAGAGATCTGGTTTGGATGCCATCTCTGACATCTATTCAATCTTGCGAGATGAAGCTGCAAGAGCCAATAAAATGGACGTGAGCTATGCTCATGCACTCAACTGGATTTCTAGAAAGGTTTGTTGATTTTATTGATTGAATTTGATTGTTGATATCTACTGCTTTTAGGAAAAAAAAGACATGCAAATCATCAGCGGGGCAGTTCCTTTTGGACTCCCTAAGCTTATTTGATGGAACTCTTATGTTGCTTTGCATTTGATTTAGAAAAATAAAGGGCACTTAAAGTTTTCAAACTTCAACTCTAGAATGCAATTCCATCTAAAAGATGCCTTCCAGCTTCTTTTTACCCAGAGATTTGCCTTTTCTGAATCTACAATCAATAACGTGATGTGACTTGGAAATAATGGGTTAATTCGTGTCTCAATTCCTGAGCATTGTTTTCTTATTTGTCAACAATGTATAGTTCTATCAAGGGATTGTGACCACCTAGTGCAACACCATTTTGAATAATTGGATCATAAAGTCTGTAAATCCTTCAGTATTTGAAATTTTCTGGGAAAGACTGCAATGCAGAACAAGATCAGAATTTGCAAAAGTAGTTATCATAGATCAAGAACATGTTTGTGCCCCAATTTGGCACTAAGATTTCGGATATATTATATTTATTGGTTATGTTGGGTTGACTTCCAACCTGAGCCAAGTTGATTCTTCTCCTAATCGTAGCCAAAATTAACATTTTGTTTTTAAAAGTCCAAATTAAATCTGTTTTTTTGTGAACAGGGATACAGCGAAGCGCAGTTAAAAGAATGTCTGGAGGAATATGCGTCCTTAAATGTCTGGCAGATACATCCCCACACCTTTGATATTCGATTTATCGATGCCTGATCTAGGTTGCTCTAAATTATTGTGATGTAGTCATATCTTGCTGAACTTCATGGAGCTAACTTCCAAATGTAGCTGGATTGTGAATGCAGTTTTTAGTGTTATAGTGCGAAGCTATCATAGTTTCAAAAGTTAAAAGATGGAAGGTTAGTGTATCTGAACAATTCTGCCTGACTCGCTAACTTGCCTAAGGATTGCAAATTGCTTTACATGCGTCTCAATGTGCTGTGCTCATTTTTTCTTAGATTTGCCGAGGAAGTGAATGGATAGGAGATTTAAAACGATTATTGATTTCTTTTTGACAAACCGTGATCTTGTTTTGGATAAATGCCATGTAACAGAACCAGTTCTTTCAAGCTTAGTTCTCTGGGGCTAGAGTCATACCCTGAATAGTCAAAGTTCCTGTTACTATTTTTTCAGTCGCTAACGATGCGCTGCTTTTTTCTAAAAGGGCCCAGCACATCCCTGACTTGCTAAGCCTAATATTGTCTAGTTTGTTTTTTTAATCATGTTTTTTTTTTTATTTGTATTAATACCTTTTTTTTATGTTTTTATTTTTATTTTTTTATCCAGTCTTTTTTAATAGTGATTATTTAAAAAAAAAAAATTCATGTATGTAATTTTTAAGGAAATTATTCTAATTCATTTATATTATTTTTATTTGATATAATTGAATTTTATGTTTTCAAGATAAAAAAATATATTTTTGGACAATATTTCCAATAGATACAACCATGATAGATAGTTTTTTCGTTTTACTTTATCCAATTAAGTTTATATATGTATCTATTTTGACTAGATAAAAATATTTTAAATAAATAAACCTACTAATTACAATCGAATTGAATGCATGAATCCTGTTGTAAGATTAAATATCCTGATTAAATCGGTCGCTTAACATTTCCAGGCATGCATTTAGTTATTGTCAGTAATTTGTTTTTTATTAATCATCATATACGATTTTTGATTTATTTAATTAAATTAAGTTAAATTATTGATATAAAAAACAAACTGCAAAAGGCTGCATGTTCGACGTTCAATATGCTTCTTGGCAAAAAAAAACCCCGTCAAACTCGTGGTTGTTTAGATAATATAGACAGTAATACAATATATATCAAATAAGGGTACAAAATATATAGAAAAAAAAAGGGTAAAAAAGAAGGACGGATGAAAAATATCGTGCATGCAGTCAATATATCATCTAATAGATAAAATATCGCATGCAGCCCATCAAATTATTTATTTATTTATTTTCACACGGGACTAGTTTTTCTTTTCCAACACAACACATATATTTGAGGGGCATGAGATATAACTAAAAAGATAAAATAAAATACAATCTGGATGGAAGGAATATTTAAATGGAGATTTTAAACACGACCTTGTTCCTAATATGGGAGGAATTAATTGAAAAATTCCCATCTCATTCATTGCGACATAAATTTTTTTATGTGATAGTAATTATTTTTAATTTTTTTTTTTAAAAATAATATATTTTTTAAAAATATTTATAACATAACATATTTAAACACTAACAAAAAATCTAATTTATAAAAAAACCAATTTTTTTTAAATAAAAGAAAAAAATAAGCTCCAAAAATTCATTAACACACAAAAAAGAAGAAGTGCAGCCATGACAGAACTAAAACATGAATTAGAACAGCACGTACAAAGACAATACTAACCTGGACCCATTAGCGATTTGGCAAAGAAAGCATCATTGACCATGGGCATTGTAGTCATCACGCATCTAATTCCGCACCGGCAAAGAATTATCGCCGTAACAATTTAACTCATCAATTAATCTCCAAGAAATTTCCTGTTGAAAAGGAAAGCAAACGTCCCTTTTTAAACCCCTCCATTTCAATTTCTCTCTACAGCGAAAAACACGAAAACAATAACCAAAACTTAGTATCTGCTTATCACTCCAATCCACCATGCTAATTACTATCCTTAACTGACTCTCTGTCTGTATAAGGTAAGCAAAGAAGGATCTCCTCTTTATTCTATATCTCTAATAACTACTCTGTTTAGATTCCCACCCCCTCTGTTCTTATACTCTGCTGCTTTGTACATTTCTCTTCGATTAGATCCCCAGTCCTTTAATTTTAACGTTTTTTTCGTAATTAGTTGATAATTTTAACTCTTTTCCCTAAAAGACACCGTGTGTGTGTGTGTGTGTGTTTTGGTTTCTTAAGTTATGAAATTCCTTCAAAACTAGTCGTGGGTGGTTAACTGGGTGTTTGTTGATGGACTACTGGGAGAAAGGGGCAACATATTCCTTGTAATCTCTGATAGTTTAAGGTAATTTATTCGTCAATCTGTTTTTATTTTGAATGTTTTTTTAATTGTTTCTGTAGAGTTTAGTAGGGGTTTTGCTAGTGAGCAAACAAACTATTTAATATCCAAGCTCACCAGGTGTTGACGTAATTAATGTGGCATTTCTCCAGCTGCTATGGTACTGGAATTGTAGCCATTTCAGCCTTGCTTTTTTTTTTTTCTTTCTTTCTTTTGGTGGTAATTTTGACAGTCTGGAGCCGTAGCTCATTTTAATGACCTTTGGTAGGTGGAAGTGAACCGATAGCGTAACTGAAATGCAGATAGGGAGGAGAAATGGCATAGTGAATGCGTCATCATTTATCGAAAATGATTCATTTTGTATGCTTAAATTATAGAGCGTTGATGAATTATAATGCATTTAGTTTCAACTGTGTTATTATTATAATTTTACAGGGGATTTGTTCGCAGTGGCAATGTCTCTTCTGGGCCACTCTTTTACTTACTGTGAAACCTTATGCTCGAGAATTCTTAAAATGCTTGTATTAGATGCTGTGAATTAACAGTAGTGCAGAAACTTAACTATATATACAATTTGGGTCTCTACAACTGATTATTGCTATGGTAAATCTCAGATTATCTTTTGAATGTGAAACCAGAAGTAGATGAATAAATCATGAACAACGAGATAAAAAAAAACAAAATTACACCATCACGTGTAATCCTAGTATTTCACGGGAATAGATGACCAAAATGTTCTGTTAAATGAAGAATATTGAAAGATGGCTACTACTGACTTATGCTTTGAACAGTCCTCTCACGGTAACAAAAACTTTCCCAGCTTCCCTCCCCTGTCTCTATCTTTATTTCCCAGTTCTCAAATATCAAAGCCAGCCTTTTTTACGGGTCTGTATTCATCAGACAGGGTTGTAATCGATATTGATTGTGCTGTGAGCCACTACATCATCATGACACGCCATATAATGTAGCACTTAGTAAGGAGGTGTCAAATACATTTGGAGCCATGAATATTTCACAATCAGGTTTATGTGTTGGATCTTAAAACATGCTGGTTAAAGGGGTCTTACCCTTTTTAGCATCTTGACACTTAGATCCACAACCACCTCTTGCAATTGCAACTACATGTTAAGCCCATTTTGAATTATAATGTCGGACATTTACTATTCAGAAGACATTTGTAACAATAGCATTTGTGATATACATATGCATCACAATTTCATTAGAGGTACTAATGAGAGGTTCGGGTTTTTACATTTTATGGAAAGCAATGTTGCATGCTCTTTGTTAGGCCTTTAGGTTCCTTCTTATGGACTTGAAGTCTGCTTGTTTGTTGGATTCTGGTCTTTATATGCTGCCTTTCTCATTCATTGATGCACATTATGCCATACGTATTGTTTTCCATCAGTTGTTTGTTAGAAAATAATATAAATCATATCTTTAAGTCTTCTCTAACAACCTAAGCTCTTAGGTTGAGGTAGCTCCTTAACATGGTTTCAAAATCTTGTTGATGAATGGTTACGAATTCAAATCTTACCATCCCATTCTAATTAGTAAAATTAAGTAGAAGGTAGTGTGACCATCTCCCATTCTAATTAGTAAAATTAAGTAGAAGGTAGTGTGACCATTTGCTTAAGCTTTTAGGTTGAGATGATTCATTGATATTATTGCCTTACTCAAAGGGAGGTAATCCATGCTCTCTTATTACCTTTATATCTTGGATGTGTTACAGATTCCATTTCAAGATTATATTTACAATAGCTTGCAATTATCCATGCTTGCTAGCACAATCAAAGGATACAATGAAAAAGCTTACTGTACAGTTCCCAAGAAGGGCCCAGGAGCTCCCTCCCTCCTGGAGCGAGCAATTCTATTTTGCTTGTAGAATTCATGAGCAATAACCATGTATATCCTGGCCGGTTTGGCATGAGCTAGGGACTGCCTTGGGGTTAGAAGCAGGGGAACCAGGTGTTACAAGCCTCAGTTGTCGTGAAGCATAAGCATTGTTTTAGGACTTCCTGTTGAATCTAAACTTTTATTTATCAGCTGTTTCTTGCTGTAGACTGTGTTGGTATGTTTTCAATCGTTATGTCTATGAAATATAAATGAACAAGTGCTTCCTTGTTTCTCAGGTTGTACCTAAAATATGGATATCTGGAATCATACATCTTCTGGTGGAGCTTCTTCCATTAGCAAGCCACTGCTGGATTTTTCCAATACGGCGATGGAGAAGGCTCATTTTGAACAACAAGGGAGAGTTCGTGTTAATGAGAAAAAAATAGATGTAGACCATAGAGAACTTTACTTTTTGATTATGCATTTTCTATCTTCTGGGCCATTCCATAGGACTTTTAGACAATTTCAGGATGAAGTTTTAGGACATGAGCTTCTACCAAGAAGATATCATGCCTGGTTTTCAAGAAGTGATGCACATAGTGGGAATGATAACGATGATGGTGTCTCTCTTCCTTTAAGCTATGATAAATTGGTGGAAAGGTACATAAGCTTCATTTTACTTGAACTCTTTATTTTCCATCTTTGGTCATATAATTTATACCCTGGTGGGAGAACTCTATGGAAATGGCTGTTCATCATTCTCATTTCTATTTGTGTTCCTCTGATGCCATTGATTTATATGCCATGCTAGCCACTTGTATTTTCATATACTTTTTCTTTGCGTACCTCCGTGTTTCACCACTTGTATCCTGAAGTTGAATGATGGCAACATTATTACAGAATAATATTTGGTTCTTAACTATCAGGATTATTTTTTTGGTTTTGGAAGATAAACTGGTCAATAGATAACTCTTTCCATAATCTTTTTTCTTTTAAGTAATCCCATCCAATGCTCTTAACTTGCATAATTTGGAGATTTAACATTTAATTTGAAATTCCTTCATAAAGTACATCTAATAACTCTTAAACATTGTAATTTTTCTTTTGGAGCTTATCACTGACAAGTTGTGAGTATTCTCACTCTCCATTAAAAAAAGAAGTAAAAAATGCAAAACCAGATCAGTATTACTCTGAATCAGACTAATATGATGATTAAATAGTGGCTGCACCTGTTAATGGCAAGTTTAGATTATGGTCTTTGTTACCCCCTCCCTCCTGACTTGTGGTTTCTTACTTTTTATTGGGATCTGTTCAATTTTTTTACCTCAAATGCGATAATGGAGCAACTGATGTCATTCACATAACTATTAGGTATCCTCATGTTGAGAAGGATCATTTGGTAAAGCTTCTGAAACAAATGCTGCTGAACACAGATTCTATGCTTGGCAATGCTGGAGGATTAAATGCAGCTCATGTTCCTACAATACTGGGATCTGGTTCTTTTTCGCTTCTTAATTGTATGTGATCCGTTCAGTTCTTTACTCTTTCTTAAGATAACCTTTTCAGATAATTGTCAGTAAAAATACTTACTCCATTGTGATCGTTTCTCAATTGAATTCAACATGTGTCCCACTGAAAATATTGCTCCATGCCTGAAATTTTGGCTGCATTTCAGTTGTCTTTCTTTCTATTAGCCTTTCCCACTTTTCATCCTTGGCCTCAACCCCTTCCAGTAAATTATTATACTAGTCTGGTCTTTAAAATGAGCCATGCTTTTGTGTAACAGTATAGGTCTCAAGGGTTGTAACCAAGATGTAGACTCAGGACATGAGATCAACCACTTCATTAGAACGATACAAGTCTCTCATTTGGGTTCAAATATAACAAATTTTTATTTTCAGGTCCTGGGAACTTGATTTTTAATTACTTCCCATGGCCTTCGCAAGGCCCATGAATCTACCTTGTAATTCCTAAGCAGACTTGACTTTCATTTGCTAATCAAAAAAACAAATTCTCCTCACATTCATCCAATTTCATAGCTTTTTTGGTTGAACATGAATTCTTAGGTGATAGATACTTAAGCAGAATATCCTTTGGATATAGATAACTAACTCCACTTTTCACTATTCTCTCTTCCTTGATGGTACTTTACCAGTAGTTTTGTGACTAGATTTCTTAACAAAAGCAATTTCTTCTTATTGTAGGTTTGGCCTTCTTTATATTTTTGCTATTTGAAATTATTTTATTTTCTTAGTTATTGGAACATACCCTCTTTTCTGCACGGGTCATCTTACCAGGGCCCTTTCATCATGTACTTTCTAAGTTTGGTTATTTGCTAAGATTATGAGTTAGGACTTACATTTTCAATATCTCTGCCTCATGACTCCTTATTAAGATTTTATCCTATTTTCTCTGACGTTGCCTATTATGCAGGTGAGAGGAGTATGCATAAGCAAGCTAAGCCCCTGCCAGCAAACCTGCGCTGGCCTCATATGCAGATTGATCAGGTGCATGGGCTGAGTTTAAGGGAAATCGGTGGTGGTTTTGCAAAGCACCATCGTGCTCCATCCATTCGCTATGCTTCTTATGCCATTGCTAAGCCATTGACCATGGTGCAAAAGATGCAAAATACAAAGAGGTTAAGGGGACACCGGACTGCTGTCTACTGTGGTAAGGATTCCTCGCTTTGAATTTGCACACTGACATCTTGCCTTAATGGGAATTCTCCTTTCTATATTTAGCAGATGATGCCTGCTTATCAAGTGTTTGTTACAGGATGATATTTAGGATATGCTAGCAGTACCCATAGCATTTGTATTCTCCCTTGTTGTTTTCTTGGAGAGAAAATGGGAGTCATCATTTTGATTGGACTCTTAGATTGAAAATTTTGTTCACTGGTCTCATTTAAAAAAGTTCACGAATTTTTTTCTTTTAACATATTATTGCATGCATCACCTTTGTTTTACCAACCATAAATTATGTAAATGGTTATATATCTTTTCTTAACTTGCAATTAACATGATATTTGAATTGTGGTGAAATTTACAGTACGTTTCCCCCCCCCCACAGTTTCCATTTCCTTGTTTGTATGGGTTTCATTGCTGTTTTGTCAATTACCAAGTATAACTATTGCCTGTATCTCTATAGCAATATTTGATCGCTCAGGAAGGTATGTTATTACTGGTTCGGATGATCGTCTCGTCAAGATTTGGTCAATGGAGACTGCATTTTGCCTGGCCAGCTGCAGAGGACACGAAGTGAGTTCATATTGCATACGTAATATATGGTGATTGTGAGGGCTCGAAATGCCTTTGAAAATATCTTTTCCTATTTATTTTAATTTACTCTTGTGGTTGTATGTACTAAAGGGTGACATTACTGACTTGGCTGTAAGTTCCAACAATGCTTTAGTGGCATCAGCTTCCAATGATTTTGTCATTCGAGTGGTAAGAGTTCTCTACCTCATCTTTTAGTGCTCCAAGTTTCATTCTCTCTGATAAATAAATAGTTCCTTTTGGTGTAATGCAGTGGCGCTTGCCAGATGGGGTACCCATTTCAGTCTTGCAGGGGCACACTGGAGCTGTTACTGCCATTGCATTTAGTCCCAGGCTTGGCTCTGTGTATCACCTTTTATCGTGAGTCTTTTTTCTAGAGATATTGATAGTAATTAAAAAAATTTCTTATACTCGGTTGATCCTCTGTGATCATTTTGAGTTTCATGTATAAATTTCATTTATCTTGTTAGGGTCGCTCTGTGATTTTTCTTGAGTTCTTTAATGAGATGTTCTGATTTGGGGATGTTTTATTCTATTGCCTTCTGGCTGGAAAAGGCATGTGTATTTATATGACTTGGCACTGTTAGTTAATCAGCTAATATGCTTATTTGTAGGTCATCAGATGATGGAACTTGTCGAGTTTGGGATGCTAGATATTCCCATTGCAGTCCACGAATTTATGTTCCAAAGCCTTCAGATGCTCTTGCTGGTCAGATGGTTTCCTATTTATTATTTTGTCAAGATATTAGTACTGTATTGTTGATTACAGGCCTAGTAAATGGGAGCTTTTTTATTCAGGTAAGAGCAGCGGTACTTTTAGCAATGGACCTTCCTCGAGTAATGGTCCACAGAGAAATCAGATATTGTGCTGTGCTTACAATGCCAATGGAACTGCTTTTGTCACTGGAAGCTCTGATACTTATGCAAGGGTGTGTTTGAATGCCTTTTCTCTTGAAATAACTTCATAGATTCATTTTTCATCACTATCTTTGTTGGTGTTACTATATGTTGTGTTTGATCTGTTTCAAATAACAAAATATTTCCAGGTTTGGAATGCCTGTAAATCTAACACAGATGAATCAGAACAACCTATACATGAGATGGATGTGCTATCTGGCCATGAGAACGATGTCAATTATGTTCAATTCAGGTTAGTTGTTCCTTGTTAGCAAATTATTTTATTTTAAGGTGTCTGACCCTTAACCATCTGCTTTCATCTGCAGTGGCTGTGCTGTGGCTCCAAGATCTTCAATGTCTGATGCTTTGAAGGAGGATAGTGTTCCGAAATTTAAAACCTCCTGGTCTGTCAATATATTCCTTTCCACTCGCAGTTATCATATTTCTATAGTTAGTTTGATTTTTAAGTAGAATAGAATGAACAAATTACCTTTTAAATACTTGGCAAATTTATGGGTAACTTATTGCTTAAATTTCATGATTCTTAGGTTCTGTCATGACAAAATAGTTACCTGCTCCCGTGATGGCAGTGCAATCATATGGAGACCTATATCACGGAGATCGCATGTGAGTTCCTTTGAAGTAGTTTCCCACTATGGTTTTCAATGTGTAGTTGGAGGCATATTATAAATGTTACCATTTTTATGACCTTGGGAGAATTATTTGTACCTTCTGCATACCAATGTTTTAATTGCTATGCTTGAAGTTAATGAATTTCTTTGAAAAGGTTTATTTATTTACCTTTGTCTTTTCTTTTTATTGTCTTAGGGAAAATCCGTACGGTGGACAATGTCTTATCATCTAAAAGTTCCACCTCCTCCACTACCTCCACAACCTCTTCGAGGAGGACCACGCCAAAGAATTCTTCCAACTCCGCGCGGTGTTAATATGATTGTGTGGAGTCTTGATAAGCGCTTTGTCTTAGCAGCTGTAATGGGTAAATTTTACTGTTGCGCAATATGGATTGGCCTCTAGCATTTGTCAAGCCCCCCCTTTTTGTATATCGTTTCTTTGTATTTTAACGATGTTCTTCTTTTGCATGCAATGACAAGTTAGTATCTTTATTCCATACATTTCGTAAATTATAGAATCCTGATTGTCTTAAATAACTTCTTGCTTCTCTTTCTTTTATGCCTTAGTTTGGACGAAAAGATTCTTCCCATCTTTACTCTTTTGGTGGACAGGGATCTTTAGACTAGGTCCTTAAAGTGTCTGAAAATTAAAAAATAAGATCAATAGAGCATTTGTTTACTCTATGTCGATGGCTTGGTTTAGCCATCATAAAATGAGGTGCAAGGCTTCAAAACTCCTACCTTCTACTTGTTGCAAGTCTGCCCAGTCCAGTTAATGTAGTGAAATGGCTAACCAATGCTTGTGGATGTTGATCTACAGACAATCATTTTTGTTTGAATTTTGGATGTGAATACTGTTCAATGCTCTTTTTAAATCTTTTCTTTACCTTCTGGTGCCCCTCAATTGTTCCACATATATGCAGATTGCAGAATATGTGTTTGGAATGCTGCTGATAGTTGCTTAGTGCATTCTTTGACTGGCCATACCGAGTCTGTAAGTGTTTTCTGAACTTTTTAGTCCCCGTCATGGATTGACATGTTTAATGTGCTTATTTTGACCTCTGTTGGAATAATTGAATCATCATGGGTTGATTCCTTCTTATCTTAAGTCATTCTTCTAGATGTCTTATTTTCCTTTGTCCTTGTTTTTCCCAATCATTTTAGTATGGTCACTCTCCAAAATCTGTGACGTTGGGAGGAAACTTATTGACATCTCATCTAATCTTAATTACGTCTAGTATCTTCACAACAAAATCTTTTAGTATTGTTTACTGGCTTCAAATCCTTGTTCCATAGATTTTACCTGAATTTCAAAGAAGCACAAATTTATTTGTTCTGCGTATGCTTCATAGTATCTTAGTTTACCTGGTCATATGTGCACTTTATCTGATCCATCTGGTTGTTCAATTGTGATTTTTTTCTTATGTTGAATCTTTGTTAATTTGATATTTTTTTTAATGTCATGAAATAACTTTTTTGTTATTCATTTTGGCAGTCTTACGTTTTAGATGTTCATCCTTTCAATCCACGGATAGCTATGAGTGCTGGGTATGATGGTCGACTGATAGTGTGGGATGTAAGTCCCTGGTTTTACAAGTTCCTCATGTTGACTCATTAATATTGTTCCGCTAGTGCCTATTTTTATGTAATTCTTCATGTCATATGATAGATATGGGAGGGCATTCCTATTCGCACATATGAAATTGGTCATGTCAAGTTGGTTGATGGGAAGTTTTCTCCGTAAGTGAACCATAACATATTTTATAATCAAGTTTACTTTTCTTTGTTCAGTTAGACAATTCTTGTTCTTCAGTTAATATGTTTCAGATTATGGTAATTAAGCACCTGAGGAAGCAAGTGGGGTTTGACTTGTTAGGCTATGCCTAACCTTGACCCCTCATCGCAGTTATTTTAAAATTATTCTTTAAGGTGATGATTAAATGTCAAATATGACCAGTTGAGTTTTTTAAATCTTTTCATTTATATTTCGATTATTTATTGTGGGATTACATAATATGAGCATTGGTCTTAATGATATGCTTCTGGACCATGTGCTTCATTTCTCCATGAAGTTCTGATGGGCTGGGTAATTTTATATCAGTCAGTTTCCAGGTTTTGCATTTGCCTTGGATTTGAGATATATAGTAATGCTGTGATATTCTTGTCATGTAAGCTTTTTTTGATAAAAAAAATGGCTGAATCTTGGGAATTCTTCGCTTATGGTGATTGGTTTGTGTTTTTTTCCATTGGTGATTAGACATGTTTTCTTTTTGTGATAGGGATGGGACATCTGTTGTGCTTTCTGATGATGTTGGTCAAATATACTTGCTAAACACAGGCCAGGGGGAGTCTCAAAAGGATGCCAAATATGACCAGGTACATGAAATCTTAATTGTGCAGGTCTCACCTCTCTCTTGCTTCCCTGGGTGAGCTAGAGCTGCCTTTCCTATTAGTTAAATAACAATTCTTCTGTTTCTTTACAATGGTTGTTTTGATTATTTTTCTCATGCAGTTTTTCCTTGGGGATTATCGACCCCTTATCCATGATGCTGCAGGCAATGCCCTTGATCAGGTTAGCTCCCGCAGATCATTCTTTCTATGTGAAGAATTTTTAACTATGGGTAATTGGAAAAGTACACTACAGGATGCCGATAATGATTAATATGTGCACCTTAACAACCTGCAAGATTTGATGTCATCAAAATTGTAGTGACTTTTCTCCATTCTCGAGGATTTATTTCTTATAGTTTATCATGTGGGCGCAGATAGTATTGGAAAATTGATTTTGTTGACGTGTTGTCGATTTGAAGTGCTAATCTTGTTTGTATCTGGTGTCTTTGACTCTTTTCAGTTGTAGTGGGAGATTAGTAGTCAAAGATCTTGCTATCTAGTGTGTTTGATTCTTCTCAATGCTAAATAACTTATTAATATGAGATCATTTGTGGTGCAGGAGACACAACTTCCTCCTCATCGAAGGAACATTGAAGATCCTCTGTGTGACTCAAGTATGTTTATGGCTCCTAAACATATGTATGTTTGAATGTTATTCCGAGACAGCACCTCCACTAATGTTTTCACTTATTGGACACTTTAGGTATGATTCCATACGCAGAACCTTATCAGACCATGTTTCAGCAACGTCGACTTGGTGCACTGGGAATTGAGTGGCGTCCTTCATCCATCAAATATTTTGTTGGTCCGGATATTGGTTTAGGCCAGGATTATCAAATGCCTCCATTGGAAGATTTGGATAGAATGCTTGAGCCACTCCCTGATTTCATAGATGCCATTTACTGGGAACCAGAAAATGAAGTCATAAGTGACAACACTGATTCTGAGTATAATGTTGCGGAGGAATGCACCAGTGAGGAGGAGCAGGGTAGCTTGTGTTTCAGCTCTCCCAGCGATCCTAATTGTAGTACAGGGGACAGTGATGCTGAAAACAGTAAAAAGGATAGCATTCGCAGGTCAAGGAGGAAACACAAGACTGAAGTAAGTAGTGGTTTATCTTTATTTCTCTTTTCTTGTTTCTCTATAAATACAAATTACTGAAGTGTTTGATTTTCAGGCTGAACAAATGACATCTTCTGGGAGGCGTTTGAAGAAACGAAACATGAATGAGCGTGATAGCTCATTATCTGGAAGTAATGGAGGTAAGAAACTGAAAGGTGTTCAGAAAGCTAAGAGGAAGTCTTCCAAATCAAAGTCATCAAGACCTCAGCGTGTTGCTGCCCGCAATGCTCGAAACATGCTCTCCAAAATTACTGGAACATCAACAGATGAAGATGATGAAAATGACTCAGAAGACAATTCATCCAACTGTGAGTCAGGGCTTCAAGATTTGACAGTCGAAAACAACAGAGGGGATGGATACTTGCATAATGCAGAAGAAAAATGTACAAGGGAAGATAAACTTGTTTTGGTTGAGGATATGGCCAAGCCTCCTGAACTCCTTGAATCTCAATCAGTTTTGGGAAATAGGAAAAAAATAGTCTTGAAGTTTTCATTACGTGATTCCAAGAAGCCTATGTCTCCAGAAGAGAGCAGACTCAATGGTGAAAATCATATTTTTTCTGTTAATCCATCTTCTGGGCCTATTCAAGAAAATAACATAAAGTTAAGCTCTGAAGATCTAGGGGCATCTTCTTCGAATGTGTCTGGCTTTGGACTGTCTCAATACCACACCAGAGGTGATCTTACTGGTGCTTCCACAGCTTCAAGTAATGAAATTTGTAACGTGGGAGACAAAAATTGGTCCAGATCTGATAAACATGGTCATTGTGATCCAGTAGATATAAGTGAAGTTTTTGGTGCGAACCATTCTCAGGAATTGAAAGTGGACCCTCCACCCAAGATAACAAGGTTAAAAATAAAAACAAAAGCAATTTTGAAGGATTCAAGTAGTCCATCTAAATTGAAATATTCGAGAACGGTTGGTGACTTAACTAGCAATGGAGGTGATGTAATGTCTGAAACTCCCTCTTGTCATGGACAGGTTAAAATATCAAGAGTACCAGATAAGGGCGGAGAAGGTTTGGGCAGATCAATTTCTCTTCATGGAAACAAAAGGGAAAGGACACACAAGGCTAGATCTGATTTAGAAGGTTTTGATAGTGTTATAAAAGAAAATTACTCACCAGCAAATGACCATTGTGGTTCTGGAATTGACCTCTCTGAAGCTGAAAATGGTGGTGCAATTTGTAGAACAAGGTCCATGAAGATGAAAGCAACCCAGCGGGAGCCAAGTGCTCAAAATCATAACCTTGAGGTGAAAATGGGCCATGAATTGGCTGGGACGTCAAAGAATGCTGCAGGTGATGAGTTCCTATCTGAAGAGTGGGTGTCAAGTTCGAAAATGACAGCCAGATCAAGGTCGGTTAAAAACAGGAAAGGGAAGTATTCTGATAATGATACAAGATTAATTAGAAGAGAATCAAATCAACCCATAAGAAAATTATCATGGTTAAGCTTGTCAAAGCATGAGGATGGTTACCGTTATATCCCCCAGTTGGGCGACGAAGTTGTTTATTTGAGACAGGTATTCTCCCTATCTTCTTGATTAATGGCTTTTGTGCCTTTGAATCCTGAGTTCCGTGCTACTGTCAAGGTAATTTCTATTTTAATGAATTATCAATGGTTTTGTTCTTCCCAGGGCCACCAAGAGTATATTGATTTATATAGTCTACGAGAAAAAGGTCCTTGGAGTTTAATCAAGGGACGCCTAGGTGCAGTGGAAATTTGCAAGGTAGAAGACCTTGATTATGCCATAGTTCCTGGTTCAGGGGATAGCTGCTGTAAAATCACACTCGGATTTGTAGATCCTACATCTGTTGCTTTTGGCAAAGCATTCAAGCTGACCCTGCCTGAATTGATTGATTTTCCTGATTTTGTTGTTGAAAAAACACGATATGATGCTTCCATCAATAGAGATTGGACAAGCAAGGATAGATGTGAGGTGTGGTGGAGGAATGAGAATGGGGAAGGTGGTGAATGGTGGGCAGGGGAAATTGTTTCTGTGCAGGCTAAATCAGTTGACTTTCCAGATAGTCCCTGGGAGAGATATGAAGTTATATACACGTCTGATCCAACTTTACACAAACACAGTCCGTGGGAATTGCATGACCTTGGCATTCCATGGGAGCACCCCCATATAGATTTTGATACAACAAATAGACTTCTATCTTTGTTCACTAAATTAGAGCTATCAGCAAACAAAAATCAGGTTAAGAAGTTTTCATCTGAAAATCTGTTCTATCTGAAGATGGAAAGTGTTTTCTCATGGTTTTGATGGTTCTACTCTAAATCTTGCAGGATTATTATGGAATTCAAAAATTGAATGAGGCATCTCATAAGTGGGATTTCTTTAACAGGTATATGTTATGAAGCTTCCTCCTTTTCTTTTGTTACCTGTCACCCCTCTGGCCTAGGAGGGTCATTACTCTATTATTTTGCAAACATTTATTTTTTTCTTCTATCCTGTCATGATGTACTGCTACAAAGAAACCAACTTGTATTCACAGTTGCTGAAAAAGGTTCAAGTATAATTAGATATTAGTCTGTGGAAATGTCTCTTCCTGTCTATCTACTGGTAACTACTCAATCAGCTTCTGGAAACAACAGATTATGAAGTTGGTGTATGCTTTTATGTTCCCCATACAACTTAAAGATCTAATCAACCTACAGTTAATGAGTTACGTAAATTCAGCTCATCCCTTAAGAAAGGATGTGCAGTTTATGCGGCATCTATAGATACAATTTGTTATTTAGAGCTGCATTAGTTGGTGTGGATGTGGAAATTCTTCAAATGATCTTTGGTTTTTGTGGGAGTTTTGCAGATTCTCAGTACCTCTGTGTCCTGAAATTATCCGGTCAAGGTTAGAAAACAGCTATTATCGGAGCCTGGAAGCGGTGAAGCATGACATACAGGTGATGATGAAAAATGCCCAAGATTTTTATGTGCTAAGCGCTGAGCTATCACACAAAATGAAGCGCCTCTCCGAATGGTTTACAAGGAAATTATCAAAGATATAGGAAGTCCAGCATTTTTTCCCTCTTTGTTTTTTTAAGCTTTCCTTCCTCTTCTGTCCAATTTTTATAAAACGAATCCTACAAATTCTAGGATGCTAGAACGCCCCATGAAAATAGCTGTGCGATCATTTTTTTGACAGAATGGGAGGGGAAATTGATATGGTGAGAGTTTCCCGTAATGTACAGGTCGGTCACTTTCATCAGTGGCATTGCATTTCATTGAAAAAGGAAAAAAAAAAGAAATGAAAAGGATACTTGAACAGATTCTTGGATGACTGCATAACGAGTTAACTGGGTCGAATAAGTGGCTGGTTTCAATGCTGAGTTTTATGAGAACGAACAAACCTGAATGGCAATCCTGTTTCAAAAATATTTTTGAAATAATAATAATTTATTTTTTGTTTTAAATTAAAAAATAGGATATTAAAAATTATTTTAAAAAAATAAAAAAGTATATTATTTTAATATATTTCTAAATAAAAAATATTTTCAAAAATAATTTTAATTACAATATTTTATCAGGCGTTGCATGAATCAGAACCACTGAATGTACACGAGTATTATAAAGCATGTATGCCGCATCACTTTTCCTTGAATATTTTTTTTTTCCTGGTCAAGTGTTGGAAAAAGAATGAGGTCAGCTCGAAATGTTTTATATTGAAGAACCGAGTTTCGGGTTATAATATGTTAATTGGCTTCAAAATATTTCTCGAGTAGCATAATTAATTTCAAAACCTGCTGGCTGCGCACTAGAGGAGGAAATTAATGGAGTTCTAAGTTTATTTCCTTCCTTCTGAGAGAAAGATTTTGTTGCTGAGGCAGAAAACACTATGTATCCTTTATATGCTCATATAATATATGCTTTTTCAGATCCATTAATTAAGTGGCTAATCAAGTCCAAGAAAATAATTAGACCCTCAAATAGAACTGAAAATGTTATTAAGCCAACTAATTTATCTCTCTCTTCCTTCGTTTCCTTGGGAGAGCCTCTCTTTTCCTCACAAAATCTTTCTACCTTACTTCAGGGACGAAATCGACATACTGAATAAGTTGAGGGGCTGAACTTGTCCCCCCCAAAAAATAATAATAATAAAGTAAAAGATAAAGAGTAAAAAAGGCGTTGGGCCGTCGGTTGCCTTTATAGCCATCGAGAAATAAGTAACGAGCGAAAAACCCTAAAGCCCAGTGTTTTATTCCCTGCCTCCTTCCCTTTCTATAGTACAGGTATCTCTGCAGCGGCAGCAGCAGTAGCAGCGATGGCGGGCGGTAAGATAAGAAAAGATAAGGCATCATCACGGGGAGCACCCTCCTCAAATCACTACCAAGGAGGCATATCCTTCCACAAATCGAAGGGACAGCACATCCTCAAGAATCCTTTGCTTGTTGACTCCATAGTCCAAAAATCAGGCATCAAGAGCACCGACGTTGTTCTTGAGATTGGTCCTGGTACTGGAAATCTCACCAAGAAACTTCTCGAAGCTGGCAAAATGGTTGTTGCTATTGAGCTCGACCCTCGCATGGTTCTTGAGCTTCAACGCCGCTTTCAAGGCACCCCTTTCTCTAATCGCTTAAAGGTATCGGTATCATTGTGAATTTGGCAAGTTGTTTATCTCTTTTACGAAAAACTAATCACTCGACATTCACAGGTGATTCAGGGTGATGTGCTCAAGACAGACCTTCCTTATTTTGATATATGTGTGGCGAATATCCCTTATCAGATATCTTCACCCCTCACATTCAAATTATTGAATCATCAACCTTCCTTCAGGTGTGCCATCATTATGTTTCAGAGAGAATTTGCTATGAGACTTGTTGCTCAGCCAGGTGATACCTTATACTGTCGACTTTCTGTTAATACCCAACTCTATGCTAGAGTCTCCCATCTTCTCAAAGTTGGGAAGAACAATTTCAGGCCTCCGCCCAAGGTGGATTCCTCTGTTGTTCGAATTGAACCTAGGAAACCACGTCCCCAGGTGAATCCCAAGGAATGGGATGGATTCATAAGGATTTGTTTCATTCGAAAGAACAAGACACTCGGTTCTATTTTTAGGATAAAAAATGTCCTCTCCATGCTTGAAAAGAATTACAAGACCCTTCAGGCGCTGCAGCAATCGCATAATGGTTCCTCGGGGAGTACTAATGTTGAGATGGACATATCGGGACTGGGAGATTCCAAAGAGGATCAAAGCATGGAATTGGATGACGGAACGGATAGCGAAATGGAGGTGGAGGATGGCGATGCAGACGGTGAGGCCTCTGAATTCAAGCAAAAGGTTTTGAATGTGCTGAAAGAGAGAGATTATTTTGAAAAGAGGTCATCCAAACTCTCGCAAGAGGAGTTCTTACACTTGCTCTCTCAGTTCAATATGGCTGGCATACACTTCTCCTGATTGGAGTTTCAGATGTTACTCTTTTTCATTTGAAGCTCAACCCAATTTTGTTTGCTCTTTGTTTTGTGCTCGGCTTCAAAAAATCTAATTTATGGTGTTTTTTCAAATGGTTGAGTCTGAGCATTGATTTCAGGATGTAAATAGTCCTCTCAATTATTAGGAGGTTAATTTATGCCACACTTGCTATGTTCTCCCCCAATATCCTCTGTTTGAAAAACTCCTAATTTACAATTTCGGAAATTTCTTTCTTTTCTGAAGCTTAACCAGCACAAAATTTGCTGCACAGCTTTCAACTTGCGAATTATAGTATCTATTATGACAATACCAAATGTAGTATGCTATACTGTTTAGTTTGATGTCAAGTTTTTTTATATGGGAGACTAACTGAGAGAGCTCGGATTAGACACTATAATGATCAAAAGGGTAGCAAACCTGCACTACAAGAAGCAAAGCAAAGTGTCCCCCCCTCTATATAATACTCTTAGACTGCCCCCGGTTCAGAGTGTTAGTGAGTGTCGAGATTATGTCTGCATTGACAATTTGATATCCCAGGCCCGCTTCAATAGGGTGATTACATGTGTTGGAGGGTTCAGGTTCGGGACCTCACCTTGAACATGATGATGATGCCTTACATTTTTCTGGGGAGATGACGAAACTGACATGACAAATCCAAGAATCGTCGGAAAAAATGACGACTTGAGTTAATTACATCCAGATGAACAAGTTTTATACATGTAGCAAAGCACGCTGAATGTGACTTTTTTTCTCCATACTTGAATGTATCATCAAACTTTATTACGCCAAGAAATTGTCATCTATGAAATCTTTTATTTTAATAATGTTTTTTGGCATCTCAAACCTGCAAGGAAAAGGTGGATCAAAATAATGGTAGTACAAGGAACTCAGACAGACAACAGTAGAAATTAATGGCAGTACAAGGAACTCAGACAGACCAACTAATCATAGGACAACAGTAGAAACTTGAAAGAAGTGATGTTCACTGAACACGTCCATAACAAGAATCACAAAGGCAGCGAAAGACCAACAGTAACGGAATAAAAAGAACGTCGAGACAAAATCCCTTCTTCAAACATCCGCATTCAACCACTGGAATCACACATGCATCTGCGGCTCTTACATTATGAGAAACTCGCCATACCTGGTCCGCACGACTTTCATCAAATGATTCACATGGGACTTCTCTCGTGGAGATGTTAGAAGCAGTTTTCAGAGAAAGGCAGATGCTTTTAAATATTTTTCTTGATAATTTCCTAGGGGCAAATCAGAGTCAATATTGTTGAGAGAAATTCCAGAAGTCTTGTCATCAATATTGTCAAGAGAAATACCAGAAGTCATGAGTGATGACAAAGGCCGGCAATGATAATAAGATCATTAGCTTTAGTGATACAAGAACGAAGAGTCAAAATAACCACACTAAAATTATAACTACAAATCAAAGCATGGAGGCAAGGCTGGTGGTGGCCTGAAATAAAATCGTCAAAACAATGGCATCTGATCACACCAGACATTAGAGTCAACAATCTCAGACGAAAGCAATCAATCAAACAAAGCATTGGCCCTTGATCATACCAGAAGGTAGTGGGGATCAAGTGAAATGTTGTCAAGCCCAAAACAAAACAGAGTAGACCAGCTGATGAACTCCAAGTTTAGCATCATGAAGCACCACCGGAGGAACAGAAACTAAACATGTCGCTAGTAAATATACCAAACTCACCACTAAATAGGGTTCAAATTTACATCATGCATGTTTTCACAAATTTGAACTGCAAGTTATAACGTCATAGCAGTATGACCTTCCACAACCAGTCATCTAAAACAATTCAATTAATTGCCTCCGAAAAGTTAGATCATATGATTCATTAGTGATTATAGCTGCAGCCTCAATCTTAAAAACAAACTTCTACAGCAAAATGGAACATGGTTCAGGTTTTCAGGAGGATTTCACTAAATATTCACCCATACCCACGTCAAACATGAATTCAACCCATGCAGCCTCCACTTTATTTCAAAAGTGACCCAGGAAAGTCGCTCTAAATGATTTATTTTACCTTTAATTACATTAATTCAAACCTCAGCAAAAACACAGGAAAATGGCAGAGAAACACATTAATTTTATTCACTGCATGAAAGAAAAGATCTAATGCTTGAAAGAAGAAAATCATAAAGAAACCCTTTCCAATAAGAGTATATCATAGAGAAGGAAAGTTTATTACCAATAAAAACTGGATCATTTCATATCTCTTGAAAAACAACTACAATAAGAATTAAAACAGGAAATGCGGGATGTAATGAATACAAAAATATACAGCACAAACCAGCACCGTTAGTCATGGGCAATCATTAAACAAATATTCATCAGTAAAGAAAAGGAAGAAATGATATTCGCCAACTATCATCCATCTGCCATCTCATAAAAAGAGTACCGTTGGTCATGAGCAAGTTGAGTACACTTTCTATCACCAGGTTCTCTTCTCTTAACTCTCTTCTTCATCATCTCAGCCCATCTGGCAAACACATTAGAGACTTCGAACTTGCCAGAGAACTTCATTTTTTGAGCTAGCTCCTCAAGTATATCAGGTTTCCCAGCTCGGGAGAAATCAGCCGCAAATTTGTTGTAGTCTAGTTGAGGAGCTTTCATTCCCTTTTCTATCATCTCCTCCAAATATTTGCATGCCTCTTCAGATCTATTCTGACTTATAAGCCCTCCAATGAAAACAGTATAGGAGTTATCATCAGGGCAAAAACCTTTCTTACTCATCTCATCCCAAACTGCATGACCCATTTCAAAATTTCTTACTTGAAAGTAAGATTTCATAATCATATTGTAAGAGTGGATTGAAGGTTCAATTCCATTTTGAATCATCTTCTTGTATATCCTCACTGCATCATCTGGCATTCTCTGGCTGGTCATCAACTTGATAAGGGCATTATAAGTTTTCCCATCAGGTGGACAGCCCTTTTCTTTCATCTCCTTCAACAACTCATAAACCATGTCCATTCTCTTATGATTCCCATACCCCGTCATCAAACACGTGTAAACTGCAGCATCAGGATGGCAACCAGAATCAACCATCTCATAAAAATATCCAACTGCCTCTTTCATCTTAGTTTGCTTGCATAGATCCCGGATCAAAATTGTATAGCTCCGAACATCAGGTGATGGGCCCTTCGCTTTCATGACCTCAAAGAACTTGATTGCATCAGACCTCCTCTTACTCCTTAACAACCCTTCAAGCATAATATTATGGGTGACAATATCAGGCTTAAACCCCCTATCAAGCATCTCGTTCCAAATCCTCCCGGCCTCCATTAAATTCTTCACCCTGCACCATCCATTAAGCAATACGGTATATGTCCTCAAATCTGGTGTAAACCTACCTTCCAACTTCCCAAATAGTGCCTGAGCTTCTTTCCCAAGCTTGGCCCTCCCAAGACTATCAAGCAGAGCATTAATGGTCTCAACACCCACTTTATATTTGTGATTCTTCATTAACTCAAATATACCGACAGCCTTTTTCCTCTCCTTTGCAGCAGCAAAAGCTCTCATTGCAATGGAAAATGTTTCCAACGTCAAAAGCCTTTTTTCACCCATCTCTTCAAGCATTGACATCATAGTCTCAAACTGTCTAGCCTTAGCAAGAATGATCATCATTGAATGGTAAGTCCTTGAATCATGGACAAAACCTGGCTTCTCCGCTGCCCAACAGAAAAATCGGAAAGCTGGTTTTCTAGCATGACGGAATCTTTCCAACACCTCTATGACCAGGTCATGTGATAAATTGATCCCACATTCATCAAGAACTGCCTCCATGTTGTGGTCCAATGCAAACAATTCATCAATCACCTTGCATACCTTATGAAGCTCCTCGGGATCTGCAGTTGACTTGACACTAGCACCTTTGGTTTCGCTTTCACAATTATCACTCTCATCATTCTCCTCATTCTCAGCGTCGGAATCTGCATCATCATTGTTCGAGCTAGAAAACCACCGAACACTTAGCCCTGAAACTTTTCCCTGTAAAGTAAAGCTGGGAAGTAAAGAAGTTTTGGGCTTACTGCTAGCTGTTGAGTTTAGAATTAGGGAGAGTTTTTCCTGTAAAATTGTTCTTGGTGCAGAGGAGTATGGCCAAACATATGGGATTTGATTGTGAGTATGACTAACTGTACAATCATGAGAAGAACAACAGGAGTGAGAGAAGGGCAGAGAGTTACTACCCGGGATACACACTTGCTCTCTGCTACATTGTCCTCCTCGTCCATGTCTCTGATTGAGGGGGATGAACTTAGAATCGGGGCCTTTGAAACTTGAAAGCCAATTGGAGTGTAAGCAGCGCCGTATCATTTTGTATTTACCAATTACCTGAAAAGGTGAACCAAGAACAAGTTTTTCCACTGAATCTTAGCAAAATAAGAACACAACCTTTCATAATTAGACCAATCCAGCAAGGGGCTTCAAAAGATTTAGCAGAAATATTGCTGGAACAAAGTACGAAGGATGGCAGCTTTGAGCAATGTTGAATATTTACAACTCAAAATTCATATACACAGACCCATCAAAATTTATTAAATCAATAACTCAAGCGAGAGGGTAAAAATAATAATAATAATCAATAGTGGTAAAGTAAGCCTCACCAAATAAATCAACGGTGTGAGGCAGTCGAGGGAGGAGAAGTAGAGAGATATCCGACATAAATAAATAAGTTGTTTTTGAAAACCCACGAAAGGAGGGAGAAGGAGGAGACAGCCCAAAGCACCGCAGCGTCACAACCATCCTGTAAGTGGTCAAGTCGGGCAATTGATTAATTAATTAATAGGGGCAATTTCAAAATTCCCTTTAAGGTTTAAACGGGGGTAGAATCGTAATTATGCCGCGCCGAGTAAGATGAAGAGGAGAAGAGGGAAAAAACCCTTGTGTTATCCCAGCTGCCGCCTCCTGTCCTGTCTTCGTTGCTTGCGCTAACTAGGAAGGTCAAGGTCAGTTCCTCCTCCTCCTCCTCCTCCTGCCACTTCTTATTATTATATTTGGATTTTAAGCCTTATGTTTTGTGTTTAATACCACCCAGTAGAATGGCTTTCACTTTGATTTTTTTGCTGAGTTGAGTTTAAACTCCCCCAACTCATTAGTTTCATTCTAGTATTTTTTGCACTGTTACTTTAGCTAATTATCCCCCCCCCCCCTTCTGATTTTTCTTTAATTTTTGGTATTTATTACCTTGCATGGATTTAACTGTATTCCAATACCCAGTGATCTTTTTTATTTTAACTTCATTGACGAGTTCTTTTTTCTGTAATTTAGTAAATATAAACATTTTTGCTTACTTATCCGTAACAAAAAAGAATTGAAGTAACCCATTACTTGAAGTCAATGTAGCAGTCACCTGAATTTTTTATACAGATCGATGACCGCTTGGGTCTGTATTATGCCTTTCTTTCAACGTTAAAACACTATTACCATTCTTCTTCTTTTTTAATGCATGGTATGTTGTTGATTTGAAATGCTTCGTGGCCCCTTTTTTCAAGCCCTAAATCATATTACGCGTTGCCGGTACGACTTCTCCATTGAAGCATTGCTTGTGCAATGAATTATATATTATAGGCTTTTGTTCAAACTCAAAAGGAAGTGTAGGGTTGTTACAATTATATGTACTATACCACTTATGAAAATCTCATGTTGAATCAACCGGTTACAATGCAGTGCTTGCGAAGGAGACAATGGCGGGACTAGCAACTGACACCCTTAATCAAGGGCTTCGCATTAAAGCCACATTTAAACTCGGGTCAGAATTGTATGCTGTCGATTCATGCACTGGTAACACTGTTTCGGAGCAATTGGTTTCCATGAAAGAGCAGAGCATGAGCATTTTGAAGGAGTTCATCACTAAACATAATGTTCCTAATGATGTCCCTGATGAACTAGCTGAAAGCTCTTCAGAAGATGATGAAGTCCTCGAGAAGCCTCAAGTTAAAACGAAGAAATCAAAACTCACTTGATATTTCCTCTGTTCTTTGCTCAAAGTTGAAAATATATCCTGAACAAAATATCCCAGGTATTAAGAGGAGGTAGTTATGCTGCTTGACATTTCATAGTCGTCGAATCGCCTTCTTGCATCTTGTCGAAACGATATGTGATGATAACTGTGGCTGTTTTGTGCCCACTAGAACGAATGGTGAATTTGCAATACAACTCTAGCTCAAACACTTAGAACCAAGCAGTTTCATTGTCATGTGAATTCATACTGCATGTATTGGAAGTGAAGGGATCCATGTGATATTTGTTTCTGCAAATGGGATGCGTTTCTTACAAGTTTTTATATGCTAACACATTTTAACCACTCCTATTTTTCTGCTTGCGTTTTCTTTTCTTCCATATTTTGCCATAGATCATGTCTTGAGAGTTTTTTTTTTTTTTTTTTTGCGTTTTGCTAGGTATGCCTTCCAGAAATCTTAGATTTGTATTATACAATTGAATCAGTTTGTCTTTTTTCAGTGATCGTAACCCTCAAAATCAAAACCACTGTGATGCCTATCAGAACTGGGCCATTTTTTTTTAAAAAAAAAACAGCTTAGATTGTTCACAAATTAAACAGACCTTTTCCTTGATATTTTATTAATGGAAGTGAAAATACGGAGAACTTGATAAAAGGGCGCGGCTGAGCATGTTCAAGAGCACTGGTGAGCAGAATAGGACTCAGTGTTCAACTAAGCCTAAGAACACCGTGAAGGCAGACGCCTATCTCGTGTGCCTCTTCCTCTGGCTCGTTGAGTTAGCAGGTCAAAAGTTCTCTATACTAAATTATTGAATTCTTTCAACACGTTACTAGATCTTAGGTCTCTCCATTGCTACTCTACACTCTGTGACGCTTCTTTACATGATGATGGCTCCACCACTTTCTTCTCTGGCTTACAGAGTCCTGCGATGAATAAATCCACTTTCAGTTCTAAACAAAACCTAAGAACACTGATAAGGAGTTCCTTATTGTCTTTAAGTGATCAAATCCTCACTTTTACGGGCGTGCTGGACTAGCACAGCCCATCGGAAACAAAGTGTCCCTTTTTCTTGTGGCCTCAAAAGAGATCGTGTGGATTTGCTTAAAATCATGAACTGACAAATTCTCAACTTATAGTGCCAATAAATGTCTGGGAGCCACCAAACTGGCAGTGCCGTCAAATAGCCGGACAAGAAGAGAAGATCTGAAACTTGTGGTGCCTTAAATAAAAGCTGAAGGAGAAAAGACCCAACAATGGGCAATGCCTTCAAATAGTAAGATGAGGTTCCCTGACCAAGATGCGCTGATATAAATGCAGTTGTAGTCCCAAATTATCCAGGTTGTTAGGACAAAGTATACATACAGAAACTTACGGTAGAAACACAAAAGACAAGTAGCTAGCTAGCATGCTAAAAGAGATACCGGGGTGAACAAAGGGCCAGAAATGTTTAGACAACAAAAGCAGCAAGATATGGAGAAGCAGTAACATCATTTGACCAAATAAATAAATCTAGCCAGACCAGTAAGTTTGCAGTAGGTACGAATTCTACTTCCATAACAGGTACGTGAAATGCTCCTTCGTGAAGATTACCAGACACACAGGTACTTGGTCTCAGCTTACACCAGCATCATGGAAATGAAACAACCTACGAGCAAAAACAAAAATACTACTACACTGTCCACTCTATAGGCAGAGGATGGATATTATTGGTTAGTCAAATAAAACCAGCAGGGGAAACCATGACTCACTCCAAGCAAATCCACGCGCATGCAACAAGGGCTTACGAAAGATCAGAATAGGAAACCCAAAACTAGAGCATGCAGAACCAAAAAGCAAAAGCATGACTCACATGCAGCGAAGATAGGAAATCAGGTAAAGCGTCGGAATCAAGAACTGAAAAATAAACCAATAAGAATATAGGATAAATTAAAACAAGACTCTAGGAGAACCAATAAGAAATTACATAAACCAAACAGCAAATGATGAGCACAGGCATTCACGAATAGAGAAAAATAGTCATGGTGCAAAATCATCTACCCTTTCTATCATCACCCAATTTTTGGGTGACTCCCCAAAATATATCAAAAAATAACAAAAATAAAATAAAAGGGGCTGGTGTCGGCAGAAAAATTAATGTGGAAATTTTGAATGTTTTCGAAAGCCCGGTCGTACCTCTTTTTTACCCAAAAATGAAGGAAAATGCAGATTCGAGGTGAAGATAATTTATTATTAGATAAATCTGCGTAAAAATTAAGTCAGAAGACATAATTATATTTTTATGGGTCAATTTGATTTAATCGTTGACCGATGTAAAATGTAATTATGCTTCGGAATTAATTAAGAGCCCAATTGAAGGATTTAATTTAGCGCAAGAGCTTAATTAAACTTTAAATGGGTCAAATTAATTTTATTAAGGTCTTAATTAGTGAGAAATTAAGTTTCGAAGCCGAATCTGGGTTCAATTGAGAAAATCAGAATTTTCGGTGACGAAACTCTTCGAAATTAAGCCCAATTGAAGGATTTAATTTAGCGCAAGAGATTAATTATACTTTAAATGGGTCAAATTAATTTTATTAAGGTCTTAATTAGTGAGAAATTAAGTTTGGAAGCCGAATTTGGGTTCAATTGAGAAAATCAGAATTTTCGGTGACGAAGCTCTTCGAAATTAATTGAAAGCCCAATTGAAGGATTTAATTTAGAGCAAGAGCTTAATTATACTTTAAATGGGTCAAATTAATTTTATTAAGGTCTTAATTAATGAGAAATTAAGTTTGGAAGCCGAATCTGGGTTCAATTGAGAAAATCAGGATTTTCGGTGACGAAACTCTTCGGAATTAATTGAGAGCCCAATTGAAGGATTTAATTAAGCGCAAGGGCTTAATTATACTTAAAATGGGTTGAATTAACCTAATTAAGGGCTTGATTTCTGAAAAATTAAGTTTGAAAGCTTAATTTGGGTTAAAATTGAGACGATCGGGATTTTCGGCGACGAAACTTTTTGAGTGAATTCGGAAGCCAAAATTAAAGATAAAAATATCTTTCTTCCTGGTTTTTTCCATCAAAAAATCTTTTTTGTCATAACTTATTTATTTAAAAAAAAAAAAAAACTCACCAAACTTCTGCCGACAGCCAGGCTGCAACCATTCCTTCAGCCCACTCCCTCTGCAACACCATTCCTCAGCCATGCCCTAGAAATCAACTCCATACCGTGCCCCATGCTTTCTTTGCCTATAAATTGAGGCTGAGAATTGATGGAAAAAGGGGGAGAAATAGACAATAACGGAGGCTGAAAACTAAAAAAAAACGGGGGGAGAGACTAGTTGACAGAGGAGCGAAAAAACCAAAAAAAACCACAGAGAGGGAGAGGAGAATGTGCAGAGTTTTGGCAAAAAAAAGAAGCATAAAATAACACAATCATCCTTCATCTTCTTCGGCATCAGCTCTCCCTCTCCCCCGGTTTGACAGCCCCTCTCTCTCTCTAAGTTCAGTCTCTCGGCACCTCTCTCCCTCTCCCGTCAGCCACAGCTGCAGCCACCAGCTCCCTCCTCACGGCAGTGCCACCCTCCTCACAGCAGCAACCACCACCAGCTCGGTCCTTCTTCCTCCACGCAGCAGTCAGCTGCCCTCTCTCTCCCTGACGGTGTCTCTCTCTCACTCTAAAAACGGACGTCTGCAGCTCTTCATCTCCCCAGTTGCAGCTCCAGCTCTTTCAGCTCCCATCGACCACCACGCCAGCAGTTCCTCCTCAGCTCTGGTAGCACTTGAAACAGCCCATTCGTGAGCTCCAGCTCCGGCAACGGCAGCAACGAAGCAACAGCAACGACAGCAACGTCGAGCAGAGGCAGCGACGTTGTCCAGCCCTGTTCCAACGGCTCCTCCGGCCACCACAGGCCTCCTTTTTCGACACCACCTTGACAGGGAGAACCACCTCGATATCCTCGACCCGGAGGTAGTGGCAGGTGAGCCCCTCGTGGTGGTCGACCGACCACCATTTTACTGTTCACGTTATACGTGAACAGTAGGCAACCTGAATTCTTCTTCTTTTGTTTTTTTATTTTATTGTTTTTGTTTTGGGCTGGACTGATTCGGCCCAGACCAGTTGTTGGGCCGGGTCCATCCCAAGTCCCTAGCCATCTCTTCTGGCCTCATGGGCTTCCGTACCAGCCCAGAGTATGATGGGCCTCTCGGCCCATTAGGGCTGGACAGCCCAGCCCGTTTGCTTTGGCCACAACCTTCATGGCTGGACAGCCCAGCCCATCAGGGTTGAGCAGTCCAGCCTTCAACCTTTTTTATTATTATTTTATTTATTTAGTGTACTTATTTATTTTATTTTTATGTAAAAAAAAATCAGAAAACAAAAAAAAGAGAGCAAAAAAAAAAAGACATAAAAGTTTCATAAAAAAAAGCAAAAACAAAAAAAAACAAAAAATACATTTAAAAAAAATTGTTTGTTTTTGTGCATACGGCCGAATTCCAAGGTTTTTCCATGCATATTTTTCATAAAAAAAATATATGTTGCATCTTTCTCATATTTTAAATAAAAATTGGATATCGTAACTGGTTTGCGATTATCCATTGACATTCGGCCAAAATGTCAAAAATAATGTAATAATTATTTTGTTTTAGATTTCACGGTGTAAATTTATATTGTAAAGTACACCCGCAAATAAAAAGATTTTTTTATTGCGGTGTAAAATTACATTGTAAAGTACATCCGTATATATATAAAAAGAGTTTTTAATTACAGTGTAAAATTACATCGTAAAGTACACTCGCAGACAAAGAAAATATTTTTTTTAAAATGTAGTGTAAAATTTTTTAACTTAGAAAAAAAAAACAATCAAACAACAATGCAGTTTACCTTAGGTAGGGTGCACTGGGGGTGACACGTCTTTCCCTTGCACAACAAGTCCCCTTACCCAAGACTCTCGCAGACCATTAGGTTCCTAGTGACCTTAACACTAGGTGGCGACTCCTTATAATTATAGTCGTAAATTTTATAGCTATAAAATAAAACCCCTCATTTTCACCGCGCGCCGTTGTCTCCCCAACCCCGGGGGACAGCGGGGCGCGAAGCGCGAAAAATCGTCGTCGCGACACTTTCAACTCCAGTTCCAAACTATCACAGACTGCATTGCTTTCATGTGGAGTATTGTTATCTTACTTAAACTATTCTTCCTGAAAAACTCAATCATTGGATTTATAAGGTCCACTCATTCAATGCATGAGATCTTCAGAACTTCTTTTAAAAAGGATATATGGTAAGGTCATAGCATTACTTGAAGGATAAATTAATACAAGGACTCATTTTACATGCATGCATGCATTATCTAATCTGTAGAAGCAATACAAATTACACTGTAGATACATTAAAGTGATTAAAGATGCATTGTTTTTCGTTGAATATTTCTGATGGTCTCCTCCAGCTATTCCATATAGATTTTTTTGTTCACTCGGCCATCTGTTCCAGCCTCCTCCATCTTCTTACCTTCACCACCTGAGTTATCTGCTGAGAATGCTAGGATGGGGATGTGAACTCCATAAAATTTCTCCTCTTTTCTTATCTGCCTTGTTGCTTCACAACCATCCATTTTTGGCATCTGTTGAAAACAAGATATTATAACATGGATAAGGTAAACTTTATCATGAGAAAAAATTATTTGCATGAACCAAGTTTAAGAGGCAACATATTTCTCCATGATCTTCCATCCTTTATATTAGTTGCAAAAACTTATAATACATTTAGCTGTCAAAATGCACCTCCATAGCCTTCTCCCCTCTTTATCCTCAAATAAAATCAAACTGACAGTATAATGTTGGGGGAAAACACAAGGAAGGTCAGACAGCTACAATGCGTACTGTTTTATCTTGTGAGATTTGCAGAAAAATTCTTGTCAGCCAACTAGTTACTGGTCTGTTTTAAGTTTAATGCTGGGTGCTCGCAATGTTGTTTGTTTTAAGAAAATAAAAGATAAGTAAGCATTTTTAGCAACGAAAACAATTGATAACAGCATGAAGGAAATGGGATTCATAATCTTTACCGCGCAGTCCATTAATATGTAGTCATAAGGAAGCACAATAGAGTGGGTATGTTCCCTTTGGTTGTGAAGACCCATGCGAACTAGCTGGAAAGCTTCCTCTCCATTTTCACAAACCTCAACAGTTGCACCGTGGCCTTTAAGAAAGTGCCTGGTCACTATGCGAGATATTTCGTTATCATCAGCAACCAAGAATTTCAGCCCGCTTAATGATTTGGATTTGTTTAGATAACCACTTACTTCTTGGATCTCTGATGATCTAACTGGTAGACTTTCAGTTGGAGACTCTCTTGATTTGGATCTAGCATGAGGATGATATGGATCATCTAACAAAGGATTCTTCCTGTGTTTTTCATTTGTGGAGTTGCCTTCGGCTTGTGAGTCCACTTGCTGAAATGAGTGTTCACAAGTTGATGGAATCTTTAACTTTGTGCTTTGTGAATGCGTTGATGAAGATGAACTAGGATCCTTCAGAGCACCTGTGTCTTGGATTGTACTTCCTCTATTTGATATGGAAATTAGTCCATGGCCCCCGAATTCAGGTAGAAGTTGTATCACTTGATACAAGCAAGAACCATGAAATGGTTTCAACAAAATGTCATCCCTTGGATCTATCAAGTCTTGTTCAAAGCTTCTGAAGTTGATACTTCGTGAAGTTGGTTTATCCAGCCAAACAACCTTGCAACAACTACTATGAAGGTCTCTTCTAAATTCAGCAATGACTCTGCAAAGTTCCTGAAATGGTCCAGCACCAGCATCAATCACAAGCAATACAAAGCCTGGTGTACCTCTAAGATTACTACTTCTACTTGCGGATGGTTTTTGATCTATCCCATCCATGGAACTTAAAGGCACATCCTTCATTGATCTAGAGTTAAAATGGTCACTTCTTGAGCCCAAATCAGATTTCAGATTTTCCTGAAGAACTATGTGGAGAAACACTCTGCCTGGCTTTTATTCTCTTTAGAGTTGAGTGAAGATTCTCCCATTGCTTCACAAATGATACTTTTATCCCCAGACCCTCTATATATTTATGTGAACTTCTTAGCCGCTCTTCATTTTGAATCAACAGAACAACATGGGATCCTTCAATCTTGGGACTAGAACTAAGAATAGACAGCCTAGGACTAGGGGTGCGAATCATTAGGCCTGGAGAAGAAGTTCGAATAGTCAGCTCCGGATAGTTATGTTCACCATCAGGCATGGAATCCCCTTCAATCTCAACTTCAGCATTTTTGTTATCTATTGGAGGTTTCTCGCATATATCAAGGAAAACGTTGAACTTGAAGCAAGTTCCCCTCTCGTCGTTCTCTATATCCGCGATTCCTATTTCTCCTCCCATTAGACGCACCTGGGGAAAATTATTTAACAAAGGTTCATCAAAGGAATATAATCAAAAGCAGAATCAAGAAAGGAAAGGGTTTCGAGGATTTAAACATGCTTTTGTACTTAATGTACTATAAACTACTAGTTAATTTGTGCAAAAGTTGAGTACGTACCAAAGATTGAACGATGCCAAGTCCTAAGCCAGTGCCTCCTTGTCCAAGAGCTGTTTCTTTGACTTGAACAAAATTCTCAAACACTGATTTTTGCTTGTCTTTCGGGATTCCTTTGCCTGTATCCTTCACCTCAAATACAAATTCCATAGTGTTTTGTTTTTGCTTCATTTCATTAAATTCTTTTTTCTTCTTGAGAAAAAGGCATGAAAAATGTCTCCACAAACCATTCTGGTTGGAAGCAATTATCTTGTTTTCTAAACTGGGTTTTTGAGTCCATGCTCGAACTGATACATGCCCATCAGATATGAACTTAACAGCATTGCTAGGTAAATTGCGCAGAACTTGCTTTAGTTTTCCCCTGTCGCCTTTCACTCGAGAATGTTTGAGAATGGAACCATCATGGGGGTCCAGCACCACATCTACGCCTTTTTTCATGCCCATAGAATGGTACAAGTCACCTGCATCCTCAAGAAGCTTGGCTAAATCAAATTCTTCTTCTTCAAGTTGCATTTTGCCGGCTTCAATTTTGCTGGTATCAAGAATAGAATTCAACAAACCTGTACAAGGAAGCATTTTAAATTTTTAAAGAGAATATTCTATACAAAAAGTTAAATTTCAAATGCGCTAGAAAGATTAGTCCATAAGCTTACCAACTAGGTCCTTTGTGCAACCATCCATTTGTCGTAAATATGTGTCTAACTCGGAACCTGCACGCACTTCTGCACGGCATATCTCTATCAAACCAGTAATGCCTGCTAGAGCCCCTCGAATGTCATGGCTAGCACTAGCAAATGCAAGACTCTTATTCATACTCTTACGTTTTGCTTGTTGCGTTGCTTCCATTTGCTTTATTAGAGCTGAACACAAGTGCAATTCCCTTCTTGCGGTCCTAACCACCGGCAATATGAAACTAGCAATCGAAATGAAAATCCCAGCAATCATTATTATCAATAGAATGAGGGATATTTTGACGCTCCTGTTAACACTGCTCGCTAATCCATTGTATGGGAAAGCCAACGCATATACCTGCAATCCAAATTCCCATAAATCGTATGAATTCAGAAAGCAGTTATCAATAAAATTCAAATTAATCTATGATCCAATATTGTATGAATGATTTTTTAAGTGTCAACCACATATAAAAGGCTCGAGTTTCATGATTTCTATATGAAAACACAGAGGTATAGGACAACGAAGTATGGAAAATTAAGTGACCAGAAAGTAGCTCGTGACTAAAAACTTGATCAAAGATTCACTACTAAGATGCATACTTTCAAGAATGATCATACATACCGATTGCACTCCCACAACCTCAACCTGGGAGCAGTAAACTCTGTACTTTGCTTCCCCAAGATACAACACTGAATCTTTTAGTTTGCCATTGTTCGGCATATCGCATGAAACATTTCCAAAGTGATCGCCATTCAGTCTTGTCATGTGTAGAGAAACTGGATTTTTCTTTATCACAGTTTGAGTGTTAGGCAGTCCTCCTGCAAGAACTTTACCGGATTGGGTAGCCAAGTACAAGTTCCCACCATTAAGATCTACGTTGTTGAAGAAACTAGTTAACGCTTTAGGCGAAAACCCTAAAGAGAGGACGCCTTGTCCATGTAAACTAATTATGTTAAGGAATAGAGGATCTTGAGCACTGTTCCATCCACTCTCAAACGATGCATGCCCTTGGCTACTATTTAATGCCTGCTCAATCCAGCTTGCATTAGTCGTAATAAGAGGGAGGGATTTGAGTGCATCTCCGTATACTTTTCCTGTGTCTGAATCTACAGATTGTCTATACCAGGAAAAGTTCCTCAAATTTGAAGCTGTGGAGTTACAGTACACAGCAAACGTCCGATTGCCTTCATAATAGTATGAGAAGAAAAGACCTCCCAATCCAATATATGAAATCTGCGATATGAAAGGAATTGTTGAAAATGCTTGAAACAGTGAGGGAGCAACCTGCAAACAAAAGGAGAAAGAAAAGTACTTAATGTAGCCCTCTTAAGGGTAAATCACCCCTCCTTGTAACATATTATCATTACAAATACTAGTAACTTCTAAAGGATATGAATTGAATATGCACACAAACCTTTTTCTCAACATCATATGATGAGAGAATGCTTCTTCCATTGATGGATGAACTCACAACTCTTGCTAAATTTATTGCAGATGAATTTATGGGGCGCAATAATTTAGCCATGTTCTCAATTTCAAACAACAATCCAGATTGAACAATATGGGCGTTCAAATCCATGTGCTTCTCCATTCATTTGATCATATTATACCAGCATGGTACCACCACACAAGGGAGTAGCAAAACTCCAATTGCCTGCATTTAAGTTTGTACAATCCTTGAGTGCAATTTTAGTTATCAGATACCAGCATGGTACCACCACATAAGAGATTAAATTCATCAATACATTTCAGGCATGCATGCAGTAATAAGTTCAGTTGAAAATCAAAGAAATAGTAAAAGAACTTTGCATGCAAGGAGTTTTATTAAAATGAACAAGGGCAGTACCAATATGATGAAGACGAGAGCAGGCCTTGACGCTATCAATGAGCTGAGCTTCATTGGATTTTGTATTTGTAATCAAACAAGGCCAAGATGAACTCTCTGCATCCATGAAAACCATAGAAAATCATTACAATAATATTGCCACTTAATTAGGTTAATTATCATTATCATAATTAGAATAAAATATATATTTCTCATAATTAATTGACTGTATGTAAGAGGATTTAAATCGTATCGGGTTCAAATATACATGGCAACTTTTCTACTTCCTTTCTTATCAGATTATTTTGCTTTTAATTAAATCCTCCCTTAAAATAAAGAGAGAGAAAATAGGGAAACAAAAAAAAAATAGCACATTTCTATGCATTTAAAATCACTCAAAAAGTTTTGCGCTTTTATTAAACAAAATGAGGTGGTATTGATGGTTAAAAAACCAAGTTAGCTTTCTTGATTTTTTTAGTTTTAAATTTCAAAGAAAATTATTAGATTTCTCTGAATGTATCAAAAACAAAAAAAAAAATACTCTTAAGATCATTCGGAAAAAAAAACTAACGGGATATTGGGGACTGTGTTTTGAAAATATTTAAAAAATATATATATTTTTTTTATTTTAAATTATATATATATAATGTTTTTATATTATTTTCATATGCTCATGTCAAAAAAAAATTAATGTCAATCACATTCTCAAATAAACACTAGTTAAATTAATACGAAAATACTCTAGCCATAAAAAAAATTATTATTACCATAATTCTCTCCCTCTCTCTCTCTCTCTCTCTCTCTCTCTCTCTCTCTCTCTCTCTCTCTCTCTCTATATATATATATATATATATATATATATATATATAAGTTGGTGTTTTAAAACTTAACTAGCAAAGTGTGAGAATATTCTTGTCATAAAAGAATTATATTACGAAAATATTTTTCTCTATATATTGCTTAGTGTTTTAAGACTTAATCGGTGGTACTAACATGTTAATGAAGTTTTTTTCTTATACATACATTATTACTTATTTTAGAGAGACTCTTGCCCGATATAACTCGTGCCTTGTGATTTGGATATTATAAATGCAAGATTTGGTGAATAAATTGCTCGGTCGGTATATTTTCTAAGAAAAAATAGTAATTAATGTGACTGGATCATATAAATTAGCGTACAACTTTGCAGACACGCCCTGATTGATGATCAAGTGGAGCCTTTTTGCAACACGTTTGTACTTGTGTGAGGATACACTTCACCGTGAACCGCCATTTCAAGAGGTCAAGGCCAGCAGAATTTTAATTATTTGGAGAGAAAAAAACTAAGTCATTGCATCAGTCCTCCTTATCTGCCACCCTCTGTTGTCCTCAATAATCTTTAAGAAATCGCACGCACGCACGCACGCACGCACGCACGCACGCTTTATCTTTTATTATAATTTAGCATGGCAGTACTGGAGGTTTAAAAATCATATAAAATCCACACACGTGCGTTGATAATTAAATAAATTCGAGAAATTAATTACAAGCATGCATGTTTTTAATTAATTAGCCCCACAGAGCAAAAATCTCTATAAATTAAGTATTCTTTTAGGAATGACTTGAATTATTATTCTTAAGAACTAATGAGAAAATCTCTGAATATTTTTCTCCATATAAATATACATAAACCTTCTGTGCGTTTAAATATGGCTCTCTGAAGTAAGAAATCACCAATAAAAATATAATTATGGAAGAATATCTCCTTTTCAGCCTTCTATTATTAATGTTTATAGATGATCCAATTATATTATTTTTATTTTTATTTTTCTGTATAGACGATCCAATTATTATTATTATTATTTATTTATTTCTGTGTAGCCGATTCAGTAAATGATATCGAGGGACAGGGATGATCGGCTACGTACCACACACGCAGATAGAAAAACAAGGAAAACAATAACAATAAATAAATAAGGCCGGGAAAAATATAAGTTTTGAGAGAGAAGAGAAGAGTACCTGCTCTGACTGCTCCGCAAAAGAGGGGATGAAACCGGACACAGAATCCTAAGCCGAGTTATAACTCTCTCGCAATGTCTTCGTCGCATGAACCAGAAAACGTCACTCTCTGCTCGTGCTTTTTTTTTTTTCTAATTATTCTCAAAGACACTGTGAAACTACCCTTCAAGCTAGGCTATTTATATGGGAAACCTTGGTTTTCAAATAAGGAAAATATTAGGTAGGTAATATTGAGATTTCGGTAATTTTGGCTAACTACAGGTTTGGAAAAGCAACTTACTTAAGAAAAAAAAGCTACATATGTCCAGGTAATCATCATTTTGTTGACAGATTTAAGGTTAGAAGCACCACGTTGGCTCCATGCAACACCAATATCTCTGCATGTTCTTGGTTGGTTTCTTGCCATGGATTGATTTGAAAAAAGCGGTACACACACACACAATTACTGAATAAAATTAACTTATAATTTATTTTTTGTTTTTTAATTATTATTATTATTATTATTATTATTCACAGGAGAACTAGAAGATCCAGGGGTTACTTTCTACGAATATTGATGCCTAGGGGTAGTCGCCCTAGTAATTATTTTCCTTTCTTAACACTATTTCTCTTGCTATATATGGTTAAGACATTTAATTGAGAGAGGCTAAGAGAATCAAGCAGTATTGTTACCGCTTACCAGCATGGCAGCACATTAACATAGTGGTTAAAAAATAATAATATAGAGAAAAGTATACTGAATATAAATTTGCATGAGGGTACATTATAGACAAAGTAGATAATGTATTTTTATATTTAGAAAATATAATTCTAGTAACGAAGCTAAATTAATATTAATTAAATACTGAATTGCTTGTTAGCCATGAAAACCCAAATAGCTATGGATTTTTTCCTTCTCATTTTCAGATGTGAGGCCTAGATTCAAGACCATGCTAAATAATAGTAATAATAATAATATTAACAACAACAACAACAACAACGATCATCATCATCATCATAATAATAATAATAACCCTTAACGCTATACATTCTCTTTTCCGTACAACTTTATCTTTGAGAATATAGTTTTTGCAGTAAAAAACAATAAAATATTAAATATAATCATTAATTGTTCGTTAAATTATGTAAGTTTGTTGAATTACGTTAAGTTCGTTGAGTTCATTAAATTACAATAAGTTCGTTGAGTCCGTTAAATCACGTTAAGTTCTTTAAATTATGTTAAGCTCATTGAGTTCGATAAATTACGTTAAGTTTGTTGAATTCATTAAATTACATTAAATTTGTTGAGTTTGTTAAATTACATTGAGTTCGTTAAATTTCATTGAATTTGTTAAATTACGCTAAGCTCGTTGAGTTCATTAAATTATGTTAAGTTCATTAAATTACATTAAGTTTGTTGGGTTAGTTAAATTACGTTAAGTTTATTGAGTTCGTTAAATTACATCAAGCTCATTGAATTACATTGAGTTTGTTAAATTATGTTAAGTTCACTAAATGACGTTGAGTTCGTTAAATGACGTGGAGCTCGTTAAATGACGTTAAGTTCATCGAGTTCGTTAAATCACGTTAAGTTCATCGAGTTTGTTAAATTACGCTAAGTTTATTAAATCACATTGAGTTCGTTAAATTTCATTAAATTCATTAAATCATGTTAAGTTTGTTGAGTTCATTAAATTACGTTAAGTTTGTTGAGTTAGTTAAGTTACGTCGAGTTCGTTAAATTACATTGAATTCACTAAATTACGTTAAGTATATTGAGTTAGTAAAATTACATCGAGTTCGTTAAATTACATTGAGTTCATTAAATTACATTAAATTCATTGAATTTGTTAAATTACGTTCAATTTATTAATCCTGAAAACTCGGAGTTATCGGTCAAATTTATCATTTATCTATTTTGAATGATCGATCAAACTCACTATTTGCTATAATTCTAGAACAATTTAAAATTATTAAATATAATTATTCATTATTCATTAAATTATATTATGATCGTTAATTCTAAAACTTAGAGTGTCCAATCAAACTCTTACTAATTTTAAAATTCAAAGTAATCAATTAGACTTACTTGCATGTATTTTTTTTTATTCTATTAATTTAAAATTTATCATGTGCTATCATGAGTCTTATTCATTTGTTTTGGTATTATATCAACGAATAATTATTTTCTTTTTAATGATATCATATGTTATAATGGATAATAACTGAGTTACCAGGTGGCGTATGTATTGTGAGAAATGAATTGGTTAAAATTAATATTTGTTAATTTCTATTATTTTCTCAATAATTAATTATCAAAACACAAAAATCGTATTTTCTTACGTATTGAGAATCACAAAACATGGCAATTAATGGTGTGAGATTTTGCAATTACTCACTCGTGGACCAGATAGATACTGCATTAAATGCAAATGAAAGCAAATCTCTTACTTGGTTACAGACTTGCCATATTTCAACGCGTGGACTGATACTCAGAAACTCCATGCAAGCAAAGTTTGCATAACCCCAACTGATTACCTAACTTGTGTTTACTAATTAATAAAATATTAAAAGAAATGACTGAATTAATCTAGCCACATCTATAAAATATTATTCATTCTAGTAATATATATTTTTAATTTTAACCTGGTTTTTTATTTATTATTCTTTAATATTAGATTGTTTTGAGAATTATGTTTCATATTTTTTTTATTTATTTATTTCAATTTTCAACAATAGATTTGTTGGAACTTGGGCTTTATATTTTCTATTTTATCTTATTTTCTTTATATGAATTTATTATAATTTAATAACTTGAGTTCCAATTCTAACAAGTTAACCCATATTAATTTATTAGTTTTTTTTTTACTTCACCATTAAATATTACATTAATAAATATATTATAAAGATTCAATTCCCTTGACAATGACTGGACAAATTGAAGTCAGACTAGAAACTAGGTATTAATAGAGATGTTGAGGTTTTGGTAATAGATGATTACAAATCCTGCTCTGCTTAATTTTTTTACTTAACAATTAAGTATTTCCAGGCTAGTTTTTAGATATTAAAATTAAATCTCTTGTTCATAGAGAATTTATAAGATATGAGTCGGTCTATAACTCAATTCAAGTCACAAATTCAGTGAATCAACTCAGGTATCAATAAGTTATCACAAATCTATTGATTCTTAATCAAATAATTTCATTCTAGATAAGAATTAAAAAAAAAAAAAAAAAACTCAAAGATCTCCTTTTCATCAGTGGCATGGGGTTAGATGGATTATTTTGAATTCAATAATTCTTAAATTGGGTTTGAAAAATAATAAATAAGTTTTTTATATAGTAACCAAACCAATCTAGGTCTATAGAGGAGAGCCAAAGAGAAAATAACAAGGAAAAATAAGAATGTTATGGCTACTTGTTACGGCACTAGGATATTCGGAAAAAAATAGTTTTGCCACCTAGTAATTAAAGAAAACTGATCTTGTACTTTAATCAAAATTTATGCTTTTATTTTTACAATTTAACCCTCATTCTTTTGATTTATTTTCTCCCTTTTTAAAAAGTGTTTTTTCTTCAATTTAATCATCCAATTTGAAAATTTTTTTTTGGAAAATAATGCTTTAAAAAAAAAAAACAAAGTTGACTAATCTTTTAGAACCATGACTCGATCATAAGACCTGAGTGACCCCATTAAAGGCAAATCCAAAAAAACAAAGATGCAAGATTCTTCATCAAACAAATATTGAGAGATAAATTTAAAGGGATAACATTAACAAAAAAACAAATACAGTACAAAAAAAAAATCAAAATCAAAAGAATAAGTAATAAATTTGACATAAAATTCATATGAAATCAAATGTTTTTGGAAAAGTTAAATGATATTAAATATTAAGAGACAGGATAGTAAAAAAGAAATCAATTAAGAAATTGATTCAAAAAATAGCAATTAAAAAAGTTTGAACCAAATTTGACATAAAAAATAAATGTTTTGGGATGGAATTGAATAAGAAAAACAATTCAATCAAGAAAATGATTCAAACTAAGAACAAATAGCAATTAAAAGAATATAGATCAAATTTGATAGTAAAATTATCAAAGTCAACCTTCATGGATGGGATTAAAAATAAAATCCAATTATAAATAATCAATATAAATAAAACAACTACAATTAAGAGAAGAAGGAATTGAATAAGAAGAAAAATAAAAATAAATTGAAGGGCTCATATAGTTTTTTGTATAACATGCATCCATAAAATATATTTATCCATGGAAATTCATTGTATATAAAATAAAAAATAAAAAATAAAAAATAAAACCCTTTTTTTTTCAGGATCTTTTGACCCTACCTCGAAACAAAGTATATCGAATACTAGCAAATTGTCTCTAGCTATTGTGACATCACAAAACAGAGACACACCAGGCAAAATAATCCCCAATACTGGAAAACCCTTTACAGAGAAGCTTCGTTCAAATTCCTTAGAACTCCTGAAAGCTCAAACAGGGCGTGATCATCCACAATAAACAAGTTGACGGATCCTTACTCCTCAACCCGTGGAAAATGCACATCAAACCCACTGTATCTACTAGAATTGGCCACAGACCACCTCAAAATCTTTCACAGACCGATCCCCTTCTTAACTAGATGCATTCATAGGATCATTCCTTGCCCCCATTTCATAACATAGCATTCCGAATACTCCATGCCAAAGCAATTTGAATGCACATATAAGTATTCATGAAATAGTAAAGCATCTATTCAAATTTACCAGGAAAAGGGAACCACTATCCCAAGCTCTAACAATCAAATAATAACAAATGAGTTAAGGAACTCGAAACGATACACTCGGAACATGATGGGTCAACTTTGCAGACTCATTTAGTTCTTTGATTTGCTATTACCATAATATAAGGTCAAATTTCAGAAATTTCACATGTTACCCCATATCTACCAGCAGTAGAAACAAATGACAATAAATAAGAAAACAACAGGAACAATAACATTCCGACAGTGAAACAGATTGCCATTTTTTTTCTCGAAGAAGAAGAAGAATGAAGAACGATTGTCAAGATCTCAGCAAGGAAGTTCTGGAAAGAAATGCTGATAGCTTCAAGAACCAGTCATCTGCAAACAATTAACTGCCCACAAATAAATGTGTACTAAAACACCATATGGTTCAGTTAATGATGGGATTAGACATCCAAACACACCATTGTCAACCAAGAATTCAAGTTAAAACACCTCCCGTAACTTCCAAAAAAAGGAAAATAATAATAATAACAGTTAGAATAAAGCATAGCATATGTGGTTTAGGACAGGGTTCAAATAAACCAAGGTAACATAGTCACTTCGGAAATTTTAATTCATAATACATGCTTTCTGCATTCTACAAAGGATATGTTGTTTTTATAGACACCAAGAAGCCTTAATGTCCTAAGCTAAATAATAAGAATCCTAATAAATATTAGCTTTAATAATAACAACAACAAAATCCTAAAAATCTATCTAAATAGTAATAAAATTCTACACATGATAGATTACGAACAAATAACTTAAACTACATCGTTCCCATGCTGCATCAATATGGAAATCAAACAAAACCCTGCCACAAAGAAAAACGGGGCTAATATATATATTGAACACTAGTAGTTCACGACAAATCTCAAGAACAAATAACAGGAAAACACACACAAACGAGCTGATACACTGTCAAGGTCCTCAAGGATACAGATGAATTGCAACATAACAGTAACAAATATTCACCAGTCAGTCAGCAAAGGGGAGAGCTGAGCTAGAAAATTCAGTGACAGTTTTTTTTGAAGACAAGAGAGTGGAGAGGAGTGTGGCAAAAGAAATGGAACTTTACTATGAGAATAACCGATAATACAATCAAGAGAAGAATAAAGCATACAAGACATGGACAGAGAGCTACCACACACTTGCTCTCCCTGCCCTCGTTTCCCAGTTTCTCTTCATCTTCTTCGTCTCTGATCCACTGCGAGTAGCTCCGCGGCAAAGCACCACTACCATTAGACTTGCCCATTGAAAATGGGTATGATCTGATTGTATTCAAGCAGTGTCTAACAAAATAAGATCTAAATTTTAGCTGACGAACACAGTAGTAGAGTGGTGGCGTGGTGGCAGGTAGCTAGATAGATTGGTGGCTGTCTTTTGAGTAAAGAAAGTGCAATAAACGGAAAAGCTGTTGGTTTGTCTGTCTTACGAAAGGATGGACCCTTTCCCCGGGCCTGATTAACTACCGGCTTTGCTTTGTATAGGCCAGGCCATGTCAGCCTGTTAACAAAGCCCGTTTTGTAAACTGATTGGGAGAAAGCTGTTTTGCTTGTTTTTATTTTTAAAATTTATTTTTGATATAAATATAATAAAACAATTTAGAAATATTAATCTAAAATAATCTCAAATTTTTTATTCAAAAATATATTTAATTGAAAAAAATATATCACATATATTTTTTTTAAATAAAACAATGCAATAAAAATCTTAAACATGAAACTAATTATTTTTTCCCTTTTCACAAGAGTTGTCAAGCTTTAAGCGCCCAACGCCCACAATCAACGATCCCCCCACTTCCCGCCAATTAACGAAGATCGAGGACACTTGCCGGGAATTTTATTAAATTCCCGCCAGCGACATTCCGAATTATTATTATTATAGTAGTCTCTGGAAGCCTAATTACAAAAAGAGAAGAAAACCATCTCCACTCTTCGCCTTTTTCATTCTCCATCTTCCCGGCCCCTCTCGTTTATTTTGCGCGCCCCCCGTGTTCAGTCTCTCTCTCTCGAAACCGGAAAAAAAAAGTTAATTAAGATTGAAAAAATGGCACCGTCGCGTAAACAGAGCAACGGCAGATCACCAATAGTAAATCCACAGCGCCAAATAACTGCCTTCTTCTCCAAGACGACGACTCCTTCTTCATCTCCTTCTCCCACGCTCTCTAAAAAACAAATCCCTAAATCTTATACTAAACCCAATCCTAACCCTAGCTCTCAAACCCAAAGCCCTAGTTCTAGCCCAACTACTCCTTCGCCGCTCCAATCCAAGCCTAAAAAAACACTACTAGTTATTGGACAAACTCCCTCACCGTCTCCTTCAACAATTGGAGTGTATGGCAAAGAGGTGGTGGAGAAGAGGGTTAGGGTTTACTGGCCAATGGATAAGAGCTGGTACGAGGGTTGTGTCAAATCTTATGATGATGAATCGAAGAAGCATTTGATACAATATGATGATTTTGAAGAGGAATTGTTGGATTTGAGCAATGAGAAGATTGAGTGGGTCGAGCCATGCGCTCAGAAGTTTAAGAGGTTGCGCAGGGGTTCTTTGGGTTTTAGGAAGATTGTGCTTGAAGATGAAGAGATGGAGAATGTTGAGGGCGTTAATGGCGGTGCTGGTAGGGCTGGTGACGACTCGAGTGATGAAGATTGGGGAGAGAATGTGGAGAAGGAGGTTAGCGAGGAGGAGGATGTTGATTTGATGGATGAGGAAGAAGCGGATGATGGCAATAAAGGAAAGAGAGGTGGTAAGGATTCGAGGAAAAGGAAGGCGAGTGGAGAAGGTGGAAAGTTGGGTTTAGGAAAGAAGGGAAAGAGTGGCGGGGATGCGAGTACGGGAGGAGTCAAGGCTTCGGTTGTGGAGCCTGGAAAGTATAGGGAGAGTAAGTAATTGTTTTTCCTTTTCTATTTGTTTGGGACAAGGAGGGTTGTTCGAAGAAGTTTATGATATTGATCCATCACATTTTGTTTAGATAAGCCTCAAAACACGTACTGGAGTCAAATAAGAAAATGGGTATTGTTGGATAGGCTGGAAATACTGACTTGTTGTTAGAAATCACTTGAGTTTATTTATGATTCAAAGGGCTTCCTTTTATTTGTAGCTTCTATCTGGATGTTTTTGTCTCTGCATCTTCATTTATGCTATGATCACGGTTGCTGCCCAAGGATAATGATTGCTACAGTAAATATTTGCTTCCATAATTTTTTTTTAATAAAAGGAGCTACAACGAGGTTTTACATTCCCATAAAAAGGGGAAAATGACAATTAGGTCACGTATCACTGTTGTTGAATTTGTGCATGTTTTACTGCAGATGGAGTTTTTAATGGCTTTGATAATGCCTTGATCACTGATGCATCAGAAAGATTTAGCACGCGTGAAGCTGAGAAGTTTCCATTTCTTGGACGGTAAGTTCTTATTGCAACAATGTGGTCCATATGCTCTTGTCTTATTTAATACCTATGATCGTACATAATTTTAAAGAGAATGAAGAAACCTTGCACTTGTTTCAGTACATTGTCTGCCTGCGATATTTTCATTTTTAACCCTTCACACCCATGTGAATCTCATGTTTTAGACCCACTGATGTACATCTTGATTTAGTGAGGGCAACCCACAAATAATTAAGTAAATAAATAAAGAACACAGCAAATAGTTGATGAAGCTCCAAATGTTAGTTGTTTTGAATGAAGCATCATCCGTGATTACTAGTTGCCTTGGTTCTGAAACAGAGAACGCAGGGATGCAAAGAGAAGGCGTCCTGGAGATGTAGATTATGACCCCAGGACTCTATACTTGCCTGCTGAATTTGTTAAGAGTTTAACAGGTGGCCAGGTAGGGGCTTTCATACACTGACTGGTTTGAAACTGTTTAAGGAGCTGTCTTCTTGAATTTCATTGCTTGTTATATGCAGAGACAATGGTGGGAGTTTAAGTCAAAGCACATGGATAAGGTTTTATTTTTCAAGGTATGTACATAAGTCAGATAGATTTCATACATTCATCAAATGTCTCTTTATTGGGTTTTGCCAAATAATAAATATATCATTTCTGCTGGTGCAGATGGGCAAATTTTATGAGCTCTTTGAGATGGATGCCCATGTAGGAGCTAAAGAACTAGATTTGCAATATATGAAGGTATGATTCATTAAGTGCTAATGATCGTGAATACTATCTTTTGGATTCTGCTGTCTTTGCTGACTCTTTCTCAATGTAATCAGAAGGCATCAAAATTGGCACGAAAATCTGTCTTCTATTCTTGGTTACATATTTTGGAATCTATTTGTTTCTTTGGATTGTGACCCAAGTTATTATATGATTACTTCTTTGATTCTTAGGGAGAACAACCTCACTGTGGTTTTCCAGAGAAGAACTTCTCGATGAACGCGGAGAAATTGGCTAGAAAGGTTGGCCTGTACTTAGTTTTTTCTCCTTTTTTTTATTTAGCCTCATTTCCCCCCAAGAAATTTAACAAGCTGCTTTGAAGAGCAGGGTTATCGAGTTCTTGTTGTAGAGCAGACAGAAACACCTGAACAGTTAGAGCTTCGTCGCAAGGAAAAAGGTTCTAAAGACAAGGTCTGAATTTATTTCATGTCCCCAAAATGATTTCGTTTATTACGTGGGTAGTATTCTTCTGCATTTGACTGAGCCTGCTGCTCTGTTATTTGTTGATGATCAACCTGCAGTCATTTTAGGACCATGTTTAAATCAGATTCAGAAATTATTTGAAACTTAGGTTAGATGTTAGCATTAATCAAATGGATCACTGGTGTTTAATTTTTTTTTTTTTTGTATGATGTTTTTGGCATTCTCTTTTAGTTTCTTACATCTCAAGTTTTGACAATTATCTCCCATTTATCTAGGTTGTAAAACGTGAAATATGTGCGGTGATTACAAAAGGAACACTAACTGAGGGGGAGTTGCTTTCTGCAAATCCTGATGCTTCTTATTTAATGTCACTGACCGAAAGTTGCCAGAGTTTTGCAAACCAAGGTTTTGAGCGTTTTTTTGGCATTTGTGTTGTTGATGTCACTACTAGCAGAATCATTCTTGGACAGGTTGGTTGTTTTTTATCAGGTTTTATTGTGTACTAGTTGATGGGATTGTTTTTGAGACTTTGTTGATCATTCCATTGAGCTCGTCTGTTTGCTAATATCTTTTACTGTCAATTCCTTTTTCCAGTTTGGAGATGATGCTGAATGCAGTTCATTGTGTCGTCTTTTATCTGAGCTGAGGCCGGTTGAAATTATAAAACCTGCTAAAATGCTTAGTTCTGAAACTGAGAGAGCCATGGTGAGACATGCTAGAAATCCCTTGGTCAATGAGTTGGCTCCCCTCTCGGAATTCTGGGAAGCAGAGAAAACTGTTCAGGAAGTCAAAACTATCTACAAGCGTATTGGTGATCTTTCAGCCTCTGGATTCTTAAATAAAACGGATTTGGATACAGCTAACCTTGATGTTGGAGAATATAGGTCAAGCTGCCTGCCCAACATTTTGTCAGAGTTTGTCAATAAAGGAGAAAATGGAATCCTTGCTCTCTCAGCTCTTGGAGGCGCACTCTATTATCTAAGACAGGCATTTTTGGATGAGACATTACTTAGATTTGCAAAATTTGAATCCCTTCCTTGTTCTGACTTCTGTGAGGTTGCCAAGAAACCATACATGATTCTCGATGCTGCTGCCCTGGAGAACCTTGAGATTTTTGAGAACAGCAGAAATGGAGACACTTCAGGGTAAGGGTGTCATATGCTCATAAATGTGCCAATTATATTTTTTCCTGATAATTGTTTGAGGTATTTTGTTTTCTATGAAGGACGTTGTACGCGCAATTGAATCATTGTGTGACAGCATTTGGAAAGAGGTTGCTGAAAACATGGCTAGCAAGGCCATTATACCATTTGGAATCAATTAAAGAACGCCAGGATGCTGTAGCAGGTCTGCGGGTAAGTTTCCAGTAGGTATTCATTTTCTAGTATGAGATGTTTTACTGGGAACTTTAATAATAATAATAATAATTTTAGACCTTGGTAAACAATTTCAAAGCCTATAATGCTTGAACTAAAAGTTACAGTTTATGGATTGATGATTTGTTTTGAGAAAAGTGTCAATTAGCTATCACATTCCAGTTTTCCATTTAAAAAATTATCAGGCTGTGTATTAAAGTAAAACATAAAACAGTTTTACCGTTTTGATTCCCAAATGAATATGGGGCTACTATCATGGGGCATGGTTCATTGCCTTTTCTCTCGCCATTTTCTTGTTCCAAGTTTTTTGTTTAAAAGGATTTCTTAAGGTCTTCCTTGTTTCAAGTCTTGGGCTTGCAGCTATGATGTTGCAGGTTCAAGGCTTGAGAGCAGCCACTTCTAGCAAAATTGCAGAAGGGCAGGACTGTTTCCAAATGGTCCCATCAGAGTTTACACTTTTATGGGACCATAAATCTCCTTCGGTTTTCAAAGTCCAAGGAGTGTAGAGTCTGCTTTTCTCCATATGATTAAGTTCTCTCATAATTTTTCAAGTTTAATGTTTTAGCTGAATATTTTGATCTTTTCAATTTTCTGCGTGGTAGTTGCATTTCTTTTATGTTTTTTGTTCTCTAACTAGCTAATTGCTGTTTGAGTTTGCATTCTGATATCATAACTAACTTTCAGGGGATAAATGAACCCATGATGATTGAATTTCGAAAGGAGTTGTCCAGGCTTCCAGACATTGAACGGCTTCTTGCACGCATATTTTCTAATAGGTAAGGCTAAGCAGGAAGTAAGCATGTGTCAAAATGTATTTTTCTAGCATTATGCAAGTACTGGACTTCATGTAAATATTTTTCTTAACCATTATTTGTGCTGAAGTACAGCGAAGCCAATGGAAGAAATGCAAATAAAGTAGTTTTATATGAGGATGCAGCAAAGAAGCAGCTTCAGGAGTTTATATCTGCTCTACGTAGCTGTGAATTAGTGGCCCAAGCATGTTCATCACTTGCTGTCATTTTGAAAAATGTGGAGTCTGGACGGTTGTGTCATTTGTTAACACCTGGTACTTTTCATTTTTTTTTTCTTTTAATGTTTATAATATTTTACTTTGGCATCTTATTTTGTCATGTAAGTGCAGGTAAAGGTCTTCCTGACATCCTTCCAATTATTAAACATTTTAAGAGTGCCTTTGATTGGGTAGAAGCCAACAATTCTGGTCGTATAATACCTAATGAAGGTGTCGATGTGGAGTACGACTCTGCTTGTGAAAAAGTTAATGAGGTTGAATCTAGTTTGGCTAGACACCTGAAGGAACAACGGAAATTACTAGGGGACACATCAGTAAGATCTTGTCCAGAAATATTAGTCTTCTCTTAATTTGTTTTAGTAAATAACATGAACTATTTTACAGATTACTTATGTCACAGTTGGAAAAGAGGCATACCTGTTAGAAGTTCCTGATCATCTCCGTGGTAGTATCCCTCAAGATTATGAGCTGCGTTCATCCAAAAAGGTAGGCAATGCATATTGAATGTATGGTTTATGTCACTTGCTTGAGAAATATCAAGTGTTTTGGCCAATTAATCATTGTGACAGGTATAACATCATCTAATTTGTTGATTTTATTGTAAAAAACATTTGAAAAGTTATCACCATCTCTGCCATGTGGTGATGCAAATACTGTTGCTGTAGTATGCATTAACGAACACTTTGAACACATAAACAAACATAAGCAATGACTTGTTTTTTTTTCCTCATTTATCTTCCGTGAGAAATGCTTTTTTCATTGTGCCATGGAATTGTAATAGAAGTAACTTGGAATTTAAGTCGTTTATACTGCTTTTGCCTAATTTTTATCATGGTCATATGACATATTTCTAGAAAAGGCTGTGTAAACATGGTTTATAATGAGCGATAAGATCGGTATCAGCTAGCATGCCCATAAAAGCTGGCAGGTCCCAAATATGTGATTAGGTATCAAAGAGTGAATGAGAATAATGGTGTATGCATGTATAATAATGAACTGATATTACATTCATTTATATTAAAAACTACAATCTATATTAACTGGGTCCCTTTTTTGTCGGATTAGGAAGGATTGTGGTTGGGATCATAACTTTGGCTATAGCAAACAGCTTACTGGTCTCAGGAAATTTTATTTTTCTTGTCACTATTTTGTTTGAATTCTTTTTCTACATGCTGCCTGGGACATGCAGGGCTTCTACAGGTATTGGACTCCAAGTATTAAGAAGTTCTTAGGAGAGCTCTCACAAGCTGAATCTGAAAAGGAGTTGGCGTTGAAGAGCATTTTGCAGAGGTTAATTGTGCGCTTTTGTGAGTACCATGACATGTGGAGACAATTAATTTCCGTGACTGCAGGTTTGTGCTATGACTTTATTCATGTAGAATAGGATCTTGATTATGAATATGCATTGTCTGTAGTAAGCTAGCAAGAACAAATTGAATTTCAAGTAGAATCCAAATTTTCTCATTCAAACATGCATGCACTCCCACTCCTTTGTGGGATGAAACTATTGTCATAATATGATTTCAATTCATTTTTCTCAACTGGTCGCACATGATGCAGAACTGGATGTTTTGATCAGTTTGGCAATTGCTAGTGACTTTTATGAAGGACCTGCATGCTGTCCAAACATACTAGGTTCATCATCATCAAGTGAAGTGCCGTGCCTTTCTGCAAAAAATTTAGGACATCCTGTCCTTAGGAGTGACTCTTTGGGAAAGGGTGCATTTGTCCCAAATGACATTAGTATTGGGGGTTCTGGTTGTGCCAGCTTTATACTTCTCACAGGTCCTAACATGGGTGGAAAATCTACTCTTCTTCGGCAAGTTTGTTTGGCTGTGATTTTGGCCCAGGTAAATTGTCTATCCTTCAACATATGGGTTTTGCTTGGTAACCATCCACATTCTCTATATATGATTATTTTTTTCACAGATTGGAGCTGATGTCCCTGCTGAAAGCTTTAAGTTATCTCCTGTTGACCACATCTTTGTCAGAATGGGTGCAAAAGATCATATTATCTCAGGCCAGAGTACATTTTTGACAGAGCTTTCAGAAACTGCATTGATGCTGGTGAGTTTTTTTGTTAATTTTGAAGCATTTCATTTAAAAGAAAGGGTCATGGTCCCCACGGCTGTCTCAGATTATAGATGTGGCTGGAATAACGATGTAGAGGAGGATGTTTGTAATTGTGAGTTAAGTGCCAGAGTCTATGCAGCTTTTCAAGTCATCAACATTCAAATTAAATTTGTCTTGCAGAAGTTATTAATTCTTTTGATGTCTAGGTTCCAAATCCTGGCAAACTGTAACAGTAGCACCTCTAGTACACTTCTTTTTGGTTTCATGCTTTCAGTATTTTCATGCCTGACCTGTTTATGGATGTTTGTACAGTCATCGGCAACCTGTAATTCATTAGTGGCTTTGGATGAACTCGGACGTGGCACGTCAACTTCAGATGGACAAGCAATAGCGTGAGAAAATATTTGAGATTTGACTTTTCAATTTCGTAGATTGTCTCTCAGAACTTTGCATGTTTTTTAAGTTTCTGTTTGACAGTATTCTGGTAATTTAGTCAAATCTTTGTTTCTTTTCTATGCTTTGCAGCGAATCAGTTCTTGAACATTTTGTCCACAAGGTACAGTGTAGAGGAATGTTTTCAACTCACTATCACCGATTAGCTGTAGATTATCAAAAAGATTCAAAGGTATGCTTATATTTCTGGAATTTGTTAATGTTTGTTTCGATTTTTGCTCTGAAACTGAAGCTTTTTAAACTCAGACTAGGACAATTTGATTGATGTGCTGGTACTTCTCTGATTTGATTCACTTGGACAATTCACCTATATCGAGATATTGTAAGCTATTTAATTCGCATGACCTTTTCACAAATGTGATGTGTGAATTATTATTTTCTTGTGTCCACTACAGGTCTCACTGTGCCATATGTCATGTCAAGTTGGAAATGGAGCTGGAGTGGAAGAAGTAACATTTCTTTATAGGTTGAGACCTGGGGCCTGCCCTAAGAGTTATGGTGTCAATGTTGCAAGACTGGCTGGTAATACTTTCACTGCCCTTTTTGTCTGGATTTTGGACGAGATCCAGAATCCTTGTTTGCATGTGAACAGAATAGATTGGGAGACTTAAACTGAATACTTAATGACTCTTTTTCAATGAAAAGAACAATCGTGTGTGCTGATCCTTTTCAGAAAATTTAAAGATACAAGTTGAGTGCACACTTTTGCTATTAATAGATGAGAACCTTTATGTCCGTCACTAGACTGCATTGAACTTTCTGCCATTTGCCCTAATAGAAAGTTTGAAATCATAAAGCAATTTCTTGGCCACTGTTTCCATCGAGTCAGATAATGAATTCCAATCCTTTAACTATTTCAGGACTTCCAGACTCGATACTTCAAAATGCTGCAGCCAAGTCTAGGGAATTTGAGGCTGTATATGGTCAGCACAGAAAGGGATCTGAAGGGAACCTGGCCATTCAAAGCTGTGACAAGATGGCAGTATTAATCCGAAGTTTGATCAATGCCACAACAAGCTTGAGTAGCCAAAAGTCTGCTGGGATTGATATCAGCTCAGTGACCAAACTTCAGGATAAAGCTAGGGTATTTTTGCAGTACAGTTGAAGTGACAGAATCTTTTGCTGCTGAACACATAGGTATTTCGCCATGTACTATTCTAATTTTACACTAAACAATATACTCAGGGGGCTTCTATCGTTTAAGTCATTGGAGCAGCAACTATTTTTGTAGGCACAGTCCTTCCAAATTATGTGATTTGACTGTACAGGACATAACTTGTAGCTGGGATTGGGATTTGATAGACTCCACAGAGCATGCGTTGTAAATTTAATTTAAAGTTGTTTCTCAGGTCAGATTGAATTTGTATCGGTCATTTTCTCCAAGATGGCTAATTTTTTGTATAGTAGTTGTATCGGTGATGGAAATATTGAAAGTCGTTTTTGTCTCTTAGCAAGAAAGGGATAGTGCTCCCAGTGTGTATGGTTGGTTGTAACGTCTAAGAGGTGGGTTAAACGAACTAAAGGCAACAAGTTGTTGGCCATGCCCATATGCATACAAGAAGTTCATAATGTGACTTGCTTTGGAAGTGAACGAGTTAGTCAGGCTGGTGGTTCAACCCCCCTGATTTGGTGATTGCTTTTGCATGTTCTACTTTCTAGTTATCGGGTGGTGTTGGTGGATGGGGTTTTAGTAATGTGAACTTTCACACTAACCTCGGAAGTGACAGATTTCTAAAGCCTTTTTCTTGTAAAACAATGTAACTTTTGTGCCCTCAGAATGGGGAAGAATATTGACAAGAAGATGAGCATTGATGGAATGCTCGTAAAAAAAAATAAAAAAATAATGATCATGTGATTATACTAAACGATGGTGCTCATCTTGGTCCTCGCCCTCATCTCCATCAGAGCTTGAGGTGTAGTCTTCGTCATCCTCAGAATCCTGGCACGCAAAGAATGAAAATACTCCGGTTAGCTTGCAAATAAATTAATTGAACTCTTTGCAGTGACACTCTTCTTGTGCTCCCACCTGATATTGATACCGAACGCTTTTATGAATTGCTGCAATTGTCCGAAAAACTACATACATTGGGAATAGAATTCCACAAGCTCTTAAGATGAGCAGCTGCAAAATATACAAAGAGGAGAATCAACAAAATGACACAAACTGATTTCAATTTTAGGTTGAACTGTGAACACAATAAGGAAATCAGATGCTTACAGTAACAAGTGTAAATGGGTAATCTTCTGTTCCACCGGTGAGCGTAGCGAAAAGATGTTTCAAAAGCATAAGGACCGTAAACTGCCAAAAAAAAAAAAAAAGGACTACTTTGTAAAATATCCCCTGAACAACAATATGATTTTTTTCAATCCCCTTCTCTAAGTTTTTTACGAAGATTTGAGGAAAAAATCCCTAAAAATAAAAATACAAGAGAAAGGAGAGAGAGTGGGGGATGGAGGTACAGAGTGGGGGATGCTTTTATTATTTATTTTAATACTTTTCCTTTTCTTTTTCCAATAAAAAAATAATACACTAAAAATAAATTATTAGTTTACAGAAACAAAACTAGAACAACAAATCTCCTGTTTTTTTTACCCGCCCGCCCCCATCAAACTGGAAATAAAAAGGCTAAACCTGACTAACAAAATCAGGGATTAATTTGAACTCGAGAATCTTTCCCCGTTAAAATTTCCGAGCTGATTAAATTAAATTTGTCTCTATCTTCGTTCTGTTCCTTCCAATTTTGATAGAAGTTAATAATTACTTGGTGGGTTTTGAAGAAGCTTGATGGTGGGGGTGGAATTTCCAAGGGCAGTGGTGTTGAGAACTGAAAGAAAGAGAGCAGAGACTGTATTTTTTGAACTTTTTTCTCTCTAATCTTTGTTATTGTTTTTTTTTTTTTAATAAATTTACTTGATTTTAGTAAATTAGAGTCGTGTATTCCTTGTGGGACGGCAAGTCGGCAACAACAGGGAAAACTCGTCTCTACGTTTTTCCTCACATGACCTCACCGTGGGGTTAATGGTTCCCAAGCCACTGTTCTCCACCTTCAATTTGACTCAATCTTGGGTAGTTCGAAGGCTAGGCAATGCCACCGAATTTTTAAATGTTTATAAAGTTACCGTCCAAGCCACTCGGTCAACCAACGTACATAAAAATATTAGTCGTTCCCCGTCAACACACCGAGTCAATGGCAAAACTAAAATTCTCCCCCTTTTTTAATCACAAACCTCTTAAACTAAGTGTTAAGATTATGAATTACGTTCAAGTATTATCGTATAATGAGCATGAACTTACTGTTAGAGCCAAATACCGGCAGCAAGCGGCGCTTCTGTCCGCGGCAGATGTGCAATGCGAGTACTCAGCACCAGCTGTGGCTGTCTCAGCCGCTATGCCTCCTAATTCTTGGTTTTCCGGATCATGTTCTCTTCTTGGAATTTCCAAACTATCTCTGCCATGAACATTCATAATTCTAGTACATTACAATCCGATACAATCATAATATCAAGAAAATCTATCTGCATGAAGGAAAAAAAAACCCGGAAGACTGAAAAGACTAGAAGAAAATAATCGAAGTTCATGGACCAAGCAAGTAGAAAACAATTTTTCTCCGCGTCAGCTGTGACATTTCTGGTATTGTATGAAACAGCTTTCAATTTGTTTATTTTATATATTATATTTTACTTATGTTGAGGAGGTTTGCAAATCAAGGGAGGGGAGCGCCGATATTCTAAAACGCGCATCTACAGTTGGAGGATAATGCCACGCGTTCTCTTTTTATCTATAATTTTCTAAGGGGAATATGAATGTACCTAATCGTCATTGGCTCAATCATCTCGCACTTTTTTGTTGGTGCCGTGAATCCTGGTTCATAATTCTGCAAAAAACAATAAGCAGATTCCAGTCTAATTATTCACCTGCCATCTTTGAATTTAAAAGAAGACTAAACCCATGTAGGATCAAATTATGAATTTCCTCGCAAGACAATCATCTGAAAGTTTTGAAAGTAAGTTCTGTGCTATTGCGGAGAAATAAATTGACAGTGGATATCAATGGAATAGGCCAGTCCATCAAGACAAGATCGCAGACTCCAAAATTCAAACCAAAAACAAAACTGAAAACGGGTCAAATGAAAAATACGATGAAATCAAACACAAATTCGAAGAAAAACAGGAACAGATATTCGATTCGTAGAATCGAAAGTATCTGCCAACAGAGAAGGGGGAAAAAGAAAAGGACAAATCAGGAAACGGAAACGAGAAAGCAGAGAACCCAAAAAGGAAAATCAAGATTTTAATATACAAATCGTAAGAGTTTCAAACCTGCAGACATATTTCACACGTTGTGTTTCCCTTCTCGTTACACCATCTCTGTATGCAATCTCTGTGTGCAAACTGAAACAGATACCAATTTTAATTTTTTAAGAAGAAAAAATCATAAACAGAAGATGAAATTCAAAACCACAAGGTAGAATTCAGAAGAGCATGAGGTTTATTGATTTTGCTAGTTTACCTTGACAGTTCCAGAGCAAGCGCAAGGAGCTTCCAAGCTCTTGCAGCTTTCAAATTCTGCCTCATGGCAAATTCTGCAGTGTGGTATTGCACAACTTGTCTGCAAATCATCCACGAACAATACAATATCTCCCATTTTTGTGTAATTTTCCCTTTCTTCCTTTCTATCTAGTTTTCAAATTTACTTCTCTCCGGTTTCCTCTCTGTTTTCAAAACCAACTCGTTTTCTTCTCCTCTCTCTGTCTTCTTGGAATCACTCGGCTTTAAAAATAAAAGGAAGTGGGCTTCAAATTCCAAAACTACCCTTATTAGAATAGTTAACTTGAAATGTACACTTATTCATAACCATAACTCCATTCCCTTTTGTTTCACTATTGTATATCAATTACTTACAGGTTTTTTATTCTAAATAAATAAAAAACTTTATTTCAGTAGAAAATACTAAAGTGTTGTATAAAAATAAAATAAAAAATCAGCAAAACAAAAGAAAATATCTAGCAAGTAAGAGCAAATTTGATATTGCGTTACCGGTTAATTTTTAAAATATATTTTACTTAAAAATATATCAAAATAATATATTTTTTGTTTTTAAAATTTATTTTTAATATTGACATAACAAAACTATTGGAAAACCATAAAAAATAAAAATTAAAAAAAGCTTTTAATTTTCTTTTCAAAAAAAATTTTAAAATATAAAAACAAACCACGTGTATTCATTCTGTTAAAAAAAAAAAGACAAATGAATGATTAATTAAAAAAAGGGGTGCATTGTCATATTCCCATTCACGGACGTTTAATTTAATACTCCTCATAATAGAAGTTGCCAACAATTGGGAATATTCACCGACTTTTTTATATTTTGAATTTAGTGCAGGAAAATATAATTAGAAAGAACACATGCGTTTATTATTATAATAATTTCTTTTTTTTTTACAAATCATTAAAAAAAAAAAGCAATTTGGTTGGGTTTTTTTTCCAAGACAGCATATAATTACACTTTAAATCTTGAATGTATAAAAATAAAAATAAAAAAGTTTTTTTAATTCATTTAAAGTTTTAAATAAACGCATATTTTTTAAATCTATTTTTTTTTAAATCAAAATCACAAAAATTATAGCGAATATAAAAGACAAGCTATGTGAGGAGACGCGGTCGGGGAGAGCTGGGATGCGAAGCTTCGTTTCTTGACTTGCACAGGGGTATGTGAAACCTGTGTTTGTTTGTCAAACAATCTACAGATTGTAATATATACAGACAGAAAAGTAGCCGGCAACTCTTCGTAGGTGTTCTCCGGTGTAACCTGGGACCATTCAATTTTATTCTGTCCGTGGGATTCTTTGCTTGTCTGTCTTATGTTTCTTTCCCTCGACCTAAACAAGACATTTTCTGTTTCTATTAGTTAGATTATGGGGAGAAGTAATTTTTTTTATATATAATATATATATGTGGGATGTTCACTGTCTATTTAAATTCCCTGTGTTTGTTTTTATATTTTAAAAACATTTTTAAGGAAAAAATACTTATTTATTTAGTATTTTTAGATATTTTAATGTGTTGATATCATAATATTGTAATTAAACTGGTAAAAATTAAGGTCTTAGGATGTATTATGTGCGTGTATTTCGTGGAAATTAACTTTTAGACCGAGGAGGATGTCCTGGTTCTGCTGCCCAGTATATTTTTAAAAATAAGTATAGATCTTGAAAGGTATGCCTCCAGAGAATCTGTCCATTAAAATGGCTGTGAAAAGACAGAGGGGCAATCTCGTAATCTACTTATTCCACGGGAGACAAATCAGAAAAAACAGTGTCGATGGATAGAAAAGAAAAATGACGAATTACAAAGCACTATCCGTCTATCCCTGCTCTGCAGGTTTGAATGTAAAGCCTTGGATCTGCTATTAACTAACGGCTCTCTGGCTACCTGAAATTTAAAAATACCGGGCCCCCACCTTTAAAATTTTAGGAACAAAAATTGCGTAATTCCAAACGCGCTTTTCGAGAAAACACCAAAAATTATAGCTGTGATTCACTGGGCCCTCACACTCCGCTCTCCATGAAAATATTCGACCACCTATCTCCTCGAGAAATTAGGAATAAAAGTGGGTGATATTTTTATTTTAAGTTCCTAATCTTTATTAATAATTTCTGCCCCTGTGGGATTTAGGATGCTGACATCTGTGCTTATCCCCTCGTCGATCTTATCTCCTTCCCTTTCTCTCTCTCGCTTGCAGTTTGGATGTGTCTAATTATGTGGATCTCTAACTGGCTAAGAAGAGACTTTGCAAAATTCTGGACCTTTTTTTTTTTAAAAAAAAAAAAAGGTCAAGTAAATACAGCAAGTAGGCAAATTGCGCCTTGTGGGGACATGTGGGCAATGGAAATTACTTGCTCACCATATCATACGTTGATCTTGCATCTCCATCTCCGTGTACGAAGGTAATGGTGTCCACGTCTTGTATAGCCAGTCAAGATAGAGTTCATCACGTACATTTTTAACGGTCATTCGTTTAACCCTTCTCCGATCCATGCTTGCTTCTTCTTTTCTTGACAATATTTGCATTCGTTGCGAGCTAATGATTTTTTTCCTTGGTGGGGTTATCGATGGTTAAATTAGATTGGCTATGGCATGAAGATTAGAAGTGTGCTCATTTATGGATTTAGGCGGACCTAACTCCAGGTAGGAGACTGGACTTAACAAATACCCAATTTTATTAATATATCTGATGGCGTCCATTGACACGAATTTTATACAATAATATCAATTAATGATAATGCCCCACGATATGTATTCGTATAGCCGGTTAGTGGCACATAAATCATTCAGGCCATCGAGCAAATTTATCAAGATCGATGACGACAGAATGCTAAAACGTCTGGATTGTGCAGTTGGAAGGGATTCTTTGAAGTTCTTGCATGGGATTCGGCCCGCAGCACAACAAAGTTCAAGTATTATTCACCAGCAAGGCCGAGCTGCCTGCTAGACAAGGTGAAAGGGCGAGGCTGAGTCTTGCCAGCCACATGAGGCCCAGGAAACGGAGGCCTGAGTTCTATACTTCAGCTTGGCTACGGTGAAAAGCCACGCGGCATTTACCTCGAACCAAACGGGCACTTGAGAAATGTTGGTGAATGGAAGTTTCTTTTAAGCTATCAGAGTATTCTGTTTATGAAAAGTCGGGGTTTATTCGAAACCATGAATTAAAATGAGATTTAAAGTTAAAAACTATTCCCATTCTCATTCTCTTCTATCAACCGCGTATGCTGGAAATCCATTTTTATAGCTTATGGACTTGTAGATTTTTTTTTTTTGGACAAAATAATTCAAGATCTAGAATTGAACGAGTCAGGACTGCGCTTTACTGTAGTCATAATTATATTTTTTTTAAGATTTAAATAAAAATATTAAGATTGTGGGATTTTTTTTATAATGCTATAAAATTTTTTTAAAAAAAATCTAAGCTAGTGTTTGTAATAAAATATATAAATTTTCAATTAATATAAATTGTTTGTTTAATATGTCTCAGAAAAAAATAAATGATATTCTTTTAAAAAAAACTAATGTTAAGTAATACAGTTTTTTTTAAAATAAGACAAGAAATTAAAAATAACATTGAGTAAAAAAAATCTCAAACCATGAATTCGAGATATTATATTTGAAATACTATATATTGAGAAATTATAAAATTTAATTCTTAATTAATTAACATCGTTTGACAAATTATTATGATTGTTGAATTGTCACAATCATTTAGCTATCACTACCATTATTATTGTAGATAATTAATATTGGTATTATTACTGTTGATATTATCATTATTGTTCTTGTCATAGCCATCATTATTACAATAATTATTATGAAAACTAACATTGTTATTGTTATTAATATCATTAAAATTACCATCAAATTATTATCATCACTATAAATATTTATTATTATTGATATTCTTAGTATTATTTCATGAGTTATTGTTATTATTATCATCACATCTATAATTATTAACCAAAATAATTATTATTGGCATAAAAAAAATCATTTAAGAAAAAATAAAATAAAAGAACAAAGAACAACGAGAAAAAAAAAGAAGAAATATTAATCTTAAAATGATTGTCAACACAATTTTGAATTTGGTGATTAAATTGAATAAAAATAACACTTGAACAAAAGAGAAAATAATAATAAAAATCTAAGAGTATAGAATAAAAATAAGGATTGCTTCAAAAATATCGATAAAATAAAAGAGAAAATGATATAAAAAAAAAAACAATCTAAGAGTATATAGTAAAGATAAGGATTGCTTCACAAATATCGAGAAAATAAAGGGAATTAAAATCAAAGATTTTTTTTTTTAAATATCGAAATTAAAAATTAAAACAAATCAAAACTTTATGGAAGAAATTATGATGAAAAATGAAATCAAAAGACCAATGATTGAAATGCATAAATCATAAACAAATAGGATGTGCATATATTTTCAGTTTCATGGGGGGGGGGGGGGGGAAGAAAAAAAAACAATCAAATGACAACATTAAAGGAATTCAAGACAAACCAAAAAATAAAAAAATAAGGGGTGGAATGAAAAATGACAATGACATACATGATCAATTTCAGTTGAAGAATATAATTGAAATAAATCAAAATTTTTGTGGAATAAATCAGGATGAAAAAAAATCAAAAGGACAGAGGATTGAATTGCAAACACCATAAAAAAAAAGAGCTTGCATGCATTTTAAATTGCTGGGAAGAAAAAACAAATGGAAAAGAATAATTGTTCATTGACAAGTCTCCAATTATCATAAGTTGACTGTGCACTATCATGTTGAAGAGGCCATGGTGGTATATTTGGTGAGATGATGGCCAGATATTTTGTCACCGTATGACGCCACGCGCGCTGTCTTTATGGCACGTGCGAAAAAAAATTATCAGTGTGTCAAGAAAATGCCTAAATATTTTTTTTAAAAATAAAATATAAAACTACCTAATCACCATTTGAGGTATTTTTGTCCGACATCTCATTTTTAAGATGTGAAAAATCAACAATGCTTCGAATATGAATAGTTATTTTTTATTGAAGGTATTTTTGTCCAACATCTCTCTTTTTTTTTGTATCATCCAAGGATAAAATAGTTATTTTACTATTTATAAACAAATTAAAATATCTAAATTACCCTTGCCAAATCGATGTTTTTTTTACTAATTTCAAGGGCAAAATTGTAATTGTATTATTAAAAAAACCAGAAAAAAACACAAACACTCTTAAACAATTAGCTGATAGCAACAAGTAAAATGAAAAGGTAAAAAATACCCTAAAACCAAGAGTAATTTTTTATTAAACAGAGGGTACAATAATAATTATATTATTATAATCTAGAGTAAATTATGTCTAAAGTTATGATAAATTATATACATGGTTTAACTATTTATCTTAATTTTAAATATTTAATTTGATTAGTTGTGGTTTGACTGAATGTCTGCTGAGATTTGTTGTTGGGTTCATTTTGGCGAGATTTTAAAGTGTTTTGGTTGTGAAAAATAAAGTTTGAATAGGGCTTTTTTTGGACAAGCAGAGACCACGGGTTATGGCCTTTTTATTTATTATTTTGTTTGTTTAAATATGAATAAAATAAATTTCATTGGACCACGTACACATCTTATATTTGTTGGTTGTGGGCAGTTTCGAACAAAATCATTCTGGATTTACATATTGGATCCTAAACAACTGATTTGAGTTTGGACAGGAGATATATGGTGGATCCAGGTTTGTTAACTCAGGAGATGTTTGGGTTTGTGGCGCATGATAATTTTTAATATGGTCTTAAATTAATTTTATTTAGATTTTTTCTTGTTTTTATATTAGCGTATAAAAACATCAGAGCTCTAATGTGCCTTCAGCGTCTCATATATATTTTTTTATTTCTTTTTCTTTTTTATTTACTCTTTCATATCTTGTGGTTTTGTGCTATCCCATATAACCCTTCTAGCCATTGCATTGTTTTTATTTATTTCATGGCCATTGAATCATCATAAGAAAATTATTTTGAATGGTATTAGAAGAAAATAAATGAAATTTGATAGCTGTGTGGGTATTGTTAGCTCACGAGTATTTAATATTCATTTTGATTACAAAAAAAAAATCAATGAAGTTAATATGCTTGTCGAGGTTTTGAAAATAACATCTAAAAATGTGCACAAATGGCCTTTGATGACAACAAGATTTTAAATTACAATTACATTATAAATTATGATTACAAAAATGCCTTAAAAGAGATAGAGAAAACAATATATACCTATGAATAAAAAACTATGTATGAAAACATTATTTTTTTTCTGATCCTTGAAACAATTTCTATTTTGATCATCAAACTTTTTTTTGTTTAATTTTGTCCTTGTACACTGTATTGACTAGAAATTAGACATGATAATTTGTTTCGACTGGCTTGCTATAAGGTTCTTGCGATGTCAAGAAAACATATCGATGTTAAGTTAATGCTTAATTTGAAAACAAAGAGTTCATATTTATTACCTAGATTAAATCAAACTTGTATGGACAAAATTTGACAATGAAACAATTATTTATTTATTTATTAATAATAACGAGGTGTGAGTTTAAAAATTGTAGTCTCCAAAGTGTTTTTTTTTTAATTTCTATTTATTGAGGTTTTGCTATTTTAATCTTTCAATTCATTTACTTCGCTTTTCAATCCCCACATAATAAATTTAATTTCTTTCAAAGATATTTTAAAAACACGGTATAAAACTTGCCATGTAGTCGAGACTTGACTTTTTAAGCACTTAAGGTTGTTGGAGTATGACTTTTCATCTCTAGACTAATGATATTTCTTTGTTTTATATATATATATATATATATATATATATATATATATATATATATATATATATATATATATAAAGAGAATGAGCGAGTGATGCATATTTAAAAACAAATGATGGCTAGGCGAGATATTTGCCAGTGAGTCAAACCCACTAGCCCACCCACGTCTATGCACTTGATCTATTTTTTGTTTTTATGTTTTTTTTAATATTTTTTTTATTTTAATTAAAATTAATTAATTAAAAATATATTTGAAATATTAATTTCCTAAACATTGTTGATTTTTAGCTCCTTTTTTCCGAACATGATCACAGCACTATTTTTATAAAATTAGTTAGTGCTCTTTTTGTATAGTCTTTCATTATGTTTTTTTGTGTTTCCTAAATTTTGGTTTTTCCTCCTGTTTATTTCTATTATCAAATAAAAAAATTAAATTTAACTGGATCTATGAACTAAATCACAAATTTAGCAAATTCATATGAATTAATTTAAAATATAAATTGTCTCAATTTGTTTTTAAAAAGGTAAAAATAATATGCCCTAAAATTTTATAATAAAAAAATGAGTTTTAATTAGGCCATGTCTGGACTTGCCGGACTTAGACGAGAGGGTCTCAGGGTTCAACAATTAAAAATAATTTTAATATTTGTGCTAAAATTAGTAGAATATTATATTTAATTAAAACAAGCTTTTTATATATATCGGTAAGAAGATGCCAAAAAAGAGAGAGTGAATTAATAAGATAAAAAAGTTTTAATAAGAGGGTTGTTTTTTATCCTTATATTACAAATAATCCAAATTCTTTTTATTTCTTTTTGTTTTTATTCAATAAAAAACCATATTGCTTTTAGAAAAAATATAATAAGAAGAGAAACAGGCAAGCGTACCGAACCTCACCGATTTAATCGAAGAAACAATTTGAAATGTCCTCGCTCCCAAACCAGCACCGTTCTGCATGTGCATCGCATTAAAAGCATTATTTTGAAAAAGATAAACCCTTGACGAGCGAAAAAGATAAAAGGTTGCTTCTTGGCTCCCGAAGCAACCCCACGGGCTGCCAGGTGGTCTCCACCTTGCTCACGCATTGGTTACAGATTTGGACTGAAAACAAGACCTCCCCAATCGGATGGCAAAGGAATCTTTCGTGCGGTTTGGGTTTGCTCGAAAAGGAGTTTGATTGAACTTGATGATGACGCGGCCTTTTTGGATTTGAGACGATGAATTAGATTATATTTGAAAGTTTTTTTTTTAGAAATATATTAAAATAATATATATTTTTTATTTTTAAATATTATTTTTGATTTTAATACATGGAATTAATTTAAATATATATATATAATATAATTAATTTAAAATAAAATATAAAATATATTTTTTTTCAAAAAAAAAATTAAAAATGTATTTACAAAACAGAGCGAAAGCAATCCTTTCTACGTAATGCTAATAAATATCTTCGTGGTACGTGGACTGATTGGATAAGTTTTTGATCACAACGTTTTTGGTGTCTGGGGCTCTGCTTATTTGGCTGTCAGATATGTAGTGGTCTGTGATTACAGTAACAATTAATTATTGTCCTCGATTTATTATGAAAAACAAAAAAAAAATACATATATTAATTTAATATATTGGTCTGTGATCGAGATTGGCAACCTTATTTCTCACAGATGTCAATTGTCATTGTTACCGGGCCGCTTTACATGTTAATTTAATTTAGTGACTGTTTTGAGTATTGTTTTTAAATTTATTTTAATATTAATAAGTCAAAATGATTTAAAAATATATTAAAAAATTAACTTAAAATAAAAAATAAAATATTTTTAATTTTTTTTAAAAAAATCTCTTTTAAAATGTAATAATAACGTTACTTAAAATCTCAAATATTTTTTTTTTATATCCATTTGATTGATCATAAAAATTTACCAGATTGATATTTTTCTTCTTCTTGTAATCTAAGTGTCACTTGTCATTCTTTCTATATAAATATCGTGCAAAAGTAACTCAAAGTCAAAGTGATATTGCTGTTTAATGGCAGTAATTTATTCGAAAGCAGTCCCTTTTCATCTCGAAAACCTCATTCAATAATGTAATCACAGAACAGAATCCAGGAAACTCAAAACCAGCACAGAAAAACCATTACCGCCTATAAATAGCACTACCGATTAGGCCTTTTTCGTTATCAACATTTCGAGGCCAACATTTTTCTCAGAGCTGTATATATAAATCAATTACGAGTAAGAAAAGAAACCAGATTACCAAGCTTTACTAGAATGGAAGGAATGAGCGTGGAGAACAAGCAGAGGATAGTGGTGGCAGTGGATGAGAGTGAGGAGAGCATGCATGCTCTGTCATGGTGTCTCAGCAACCTTATTTCTCACAGTTCCCCCACCACGTTAGTCCTCCTCTATGTTAAGCCCCCGCCAGCCATATACTCTTCCTTCGACCTTTCAGGTTTCTATTAGTTCCCTGCTCTTTTACAGAACTTTAAGTTCTTTACCCAGAATCTATAGCAATCTCTGAAGAAAAATTCTTGTTTGCAGTACACATGTTTTCGACTGATGTGGTCACTGCTGTGGAAAAGTATGGAACCGACCTGGTGAACTCAGTTATGCAACGAGCAGAAGCCGTCTACAGAAGCTTCAACAAAAAAGTAAACCATACTCTCGATCTCCTTTAGCGCGCCTGATCTGTTTGCTAGCTTTCTTCTTCCCTTTATGTCTGCTTAATGATGGAAGCTCTGTGCAGTTAAACGTGGAGAGAGTTATTGGGAGTGGAGAGGCAAAGGATGTGATCTGTAATGCAGTCGAGAAGCTTAAACCTGACACTTTGGTCATGGGAAGCCATGGCTATGGTTTCTTGAGAAAGTAATTAACGAGTGATTTTAAATTGTTTTAACTAAATCACAAAGATAATAATTCATCGATCTGCCATGGACACAAGGATCTTATTCTCTAATTCATTAATTGTTACAGGGCTCTCCTGGGAAGTGTGAGTGAACATTGTGCCAAGCGTGTCAAGTGTCCAGTCGTTATCGTGAAGCCTGCTCATGACAAATGAACAAGTTTCGCATTTAACTCTTTCCTAAAGCATGATCGATGAGGGATTCAAGCTTTCTTCCGGCATCCCTCTAAAAGTACATGTCACCAACAAGAAGGGGAAGAAGACCCGTAGAAATCAAGGCTATTTTTTTTCTATTGGAATGAAATCTTTTGTTTTCAGTGTTTCGGTGTATTGTTTCGGGATTATATTATTTATATATATATATAAATATATAGTTAAATAAATTAATTAAAAAATCATTCAAATTTAAAAATAAATTAATTAGAATCATGTAATTTAATCTAAAATAAGACATAAGAAAATAATTTTTTTGAATAAAATTATGAAAATGGATAATATTACGAGAACATCACCATCAATTTCACAAGATCATTATATTATCTGATTGCTTTGAAATATTAACATAATATATATATAAATATATAAAGAGATTCCTCGTAAAATTTCATATCAATCTAATGGTCGGATTAAGAGATGTGACTGCTATTGTAAAATAATTCATTATTTAAATAAAAAATACTATTTAACCGAAACAAATTGAGTAGAACAAAACTGGAACGTTTTGACCGGTATTTAACTAAAAAATCCAAAATAAGTTGGAATTTTATTCAAAGCAAAAATTATATTATTTTATCTTAACTTGTATAAAATATTTCGACTATTTCGATCAAATTGGAACAAAACTGACAATCCTAATAGAAATTATAAATCTAAGTTACATGTCAGCCTAGTGTTCGCTTGCATCATTTCATGTAGTCACAATGTGTTGGCCTTTTTTTTTTCCATTTTATTTATGTAAAAAAAACACTAAATAATTTGCTTGCTGGTCCTAAAGACTGTTACCTTAGCATTGCCGTCTAAATCTTAGACCCTCGTATCAAACTCGACTCAGGAGCTGTTCTATTATTCAGTAACCCAAAGTGGAGCTAGCATAGCCCATACAATGGTGCAAATTAACTGAAAACCCCGTTCTTCAACTTCCCCGAAGTCGGACAAGTTAGGAGCCACTGCTGGTAGATGTTCCAGGATACCTGAAACACGTGCCGAGTGCTGAACCTGTCTTATAATAAACCTTAAACTTCCACTGAGTGTATTCCACAGATCCTAGATTTGCTCTTAAGATTATTAGTTCGTAAAGATTACTATAAAACTTATATAGATATTAATTTCAGAATTTGTAGATTAATCGAGAAGCACGCAAACTAGTCTGAAAATCCACGTTAATAACAATAATTAAAAAAAAAAACCTTAAATTTATGCTTCACTTGAGCATAATATCAAAATTCCAGTGCAGGTTTATCACATACAAAATAACCCCACAAAGATGGACCGGAGAATTTGTATACTGAAATAAAATAACAATCAATCTGATCGGAATCCATGGTGGCAGTTGCCATAGAAGGGAAGCTCAACTGTAAAACCAACGGGTTGCATTTCCAAGCAGATCCCTGAATGCACTTTAATTGAGCAGGAGAACGTTAAACACCGACCTCTAAATTTCAACAAACTTCTTTGCCCTCTTCTTTTTGAGTTACAAACTGAAAAGGATAAAGCCAAAATGATCGAGGAAAAGCAACAAATATCCCAACACAATTTACAAATTCACCGTATTTAGCCTAAATCAAACAGGCTTAATGTCAACAGCACAAGCCAATGGCCACCACATAAAAACCTCTGTAATAAATTCAGTTGAATACTCATCAGGCAGAACGACGCAAGAAAAGGAAAAGATAAAATGAAAGAAGAATTATTTGCAGATAACCAAATCCGTCGACTCTCAAATATCTTCCTCGTCAAATATATCCCACCACGGCAAGATATCATTGAAAAATATAGCAAAGCATCCATCAATCTACGTCAAAGTAATTGGAAAAGTGATAGTGTTTCCATAACGATGAAATGTAAGAGAATAATATTATATTATATTTTTTTACCTCACCTCATAGCAAAATGCTTTTTTAATATACTTTCAAATCTAACATCTTCGCTTAAAAACTTGAAAAAAATAGTATAGAATGAAGTCGTTGACAAGTAGATCGACGCAACCAAATTTCGTCCTAATTCTTGAAATATAAAAGCAATCCAATGGTGCTCTGTTAGGAGCATGGTTGTTAAATTCATGAGTTGATTCTCGTAAAATCATGCGATTTTGAGAGTTAATTCAACAAAACTTGTCAAATCAGGTTGAAAAATCAATTTTTTTAAACTCGGAAAAAAAAATACCAAAATCGGTCCGAATCATAAAATTGGACTGGATTTGTTTGATTTTACGATCCTGGCTGATTCTCGTAAAAGCCAACTTAATTAAAGTTCCCTTTTTAGTTTTCCCCAATTCTTCTTCAATTCTTCTCATCCCCTCCTCTCAAATCACATCTGATATCCTCTTAGCTCGTCGCCGTCATCACCTCTAAGCTATCTTCAATTTGTCACCTCTCAAAGTTAGTTAATCTTCAATTGGGGTTTATGGGTTTCAATGCTAGAGTCATGAATTATGATTACCAAGAAACATGACAGTTTGTAGTTTGAATTATTTGCGACCTGTTCATTGTTGGGTTTTTTTCATGAATCTTTTGTAGTTTATGTTTATGGGTTTTCAAAATCTCCTCCCGCTACTGGTTGTATGAGGATGAGAAAGGTAAAATGGAGATGAAAAAAGATGGATGTTAACTCATCCATCAAAGTGTTTGGTTATAAAAGGATGATAATTCTGAAAGTTAATTTGCTTAGATTGAGAGAATTGTAAATTACAACTAAAAAAGGATATAAAGCAAGTCTTGATCCATCGTGGAAAACAAAGGAAACACAATATATTTCACTCATCACCTGTCCTCACATTCTGAAAAGCACATACAAGTTGAAACCTAAATGAAATCTCATCTACAAGTTGTGTACTCTTCCTAAAATTAATGCTTTTGTATGTGTTTTTGTTGATCACTGAAATGATTGGTTTTGAATTCTATAAAGAATGGTTGGAAGCTGGAAAATTACAGAGGATTGTTCCGGTAATAATGAGTAAGGCCACCAATGAGGTCCTAAAGAGGTGGAATTTCAGTATTAGGACTGATAGTGACGTTGTTGAGAAAGGATAATAACTTTGTCTAGAGTCCAAACTATTGTTTCCTTATGATATAAAATAATATATTTTGAAGTCTTGGGTTGATTGCATGAATATGATTTTAGAGTGTCAAGGGAGAAGAGGAACAAAGAAATTATGAGAGAGATACAGGCAATCATGCGTTGCATCAAGCATCACTTACTTGCCATTCCTTAATGAATCTTGTAAGATCATTTGTTGAATCCCGATCAATGAATTTTGCGATGAATTGATTATTTCTCGGTTACAATTATCGAAGCTCGTTTGTCTTTGTTGCTTTAGATGTTTTTGATGTGTTAGCATACAATGATAAAAATATTGCAGTCCCATTCACCTGGATTGGGAGTGACCCCAAACTTATTGTCAATCCACAAATGGTGAAATTATATTCATTTGATACCAAGGTGATTTTGCAAATCAAGTTATTGCAGCATCAAACACAGTCTTCATTTTTTGAAAAGCAAGGATCAAGAAAGAATTACACTCTTGAACACTTTAAGAAGTCTTTTCCTTGAATGACCTATTGTAAATTATATCAAACTTGAAACATAATTGATTTAAGATAAATTTGTTAGTTTTTATCTAATAAAATTCTATCGAGACGACGATTTTTTATGCGCTTCGCACCCCACCATCCCCCGCGGGTTTTGGGGAGACAACGGCGCGCGGTGAAAATAGGGGTGTTTGTTTTATAGCTGTAAAATTACGACTATAATTATTAAGAGTCGCCACTTAGTATTAAAGTCACTAGGAACCTACTGGTCTGTGAGAGTCTGGATAAGGGGACTTGTTGTGCAAGGGGAAGACGCATCACCCCCAATGCACCCTATCTAGGGTAAGCTACATTGTTGTTTGATTGTTTTTTTTCTAAGTATACTTTTTTACACTGCATTAAAAAAATATTTATTTTTTATCTGCGGGTGTACTTTACGGTGTAATTTTACACCGCAGTTAAGAAATTTTTATTTTTATTTTTTTATCTACCGATGTAATTTACAATTTAAATTTACACCGTAGTAAAAATCTTTTTTTTTATCCATGGATGTATTTTACAATGTAAATTTACACCCTAATAGATAAAACAAAAATGATTTTGATTATTTTTGTTATTTTGGCCAAATTCCAATGGATAATCATAAACCGGTTACGATATTCGATTTTATTTTAAAACATGAGAAAGATGCAATATTTTGTTTTATGAAAAATATGCTTGGAAAATCTTGGAATTTGGCCGTATGCACGAAAACAATATATTTTTTTAAATAAAAATAAAAATAAAAATTAAGATTAAAAAAAAATCACGCTGGGCCTGACCCAGCTAAATGGGCCGGCCCAGCTGAGGCTGGCCAAGGGCCAAGCCTGTTGGACTTGGGCCCGGCCCAGCCACCTAGGCTGGGCCGAGAGAGGCAGTAAAAAAAATAATAAAACACGTGAACAGTGATTTTATGGTCGACTGTCCACGGCGTGGGGCTTGCCTACCACCACCTCTGGGTAGAGGGGGCCGAGTTGGTTGTCCCTGTGGTGGTAACGGCAAAAATGGTGGCCTATGGTGGTCGAAGGAGGTGTTGGAAGAGGCTGACCTACGTTGTGCCTGTCGTTGCCTACACTGTCGTGCGTCATTACCGACGATGGAGGGGGAGCTGGACCTGATGGTTGTCACGGTGGGTTGGTTCTGTGTAGGAAGAGCTCACGGTAGTTAGGAGAGGAGAGGGCTGGTCACTGCTGGAGTTGACGAGGAGAGAGAGGGACGACGATGCTAGTTTTATAGAGAGGAAGGATTTGCAGATCGAGAGAGGGAGAGAGGTTGCTGAGGGAGATGAGGGATGATGGTGTGATTTTTGTTTTGCTTATTTTTTCAGTTTCTCCTCTGTAGAATCCCACTCTTCTCTGCGTAAAACTCTCCCCCCTCCTCTGTCTTTTTTTCGTTTTTTTTCTGTGTTTTCGTTTTCTTCCCCCTGCGTTTTTTTCCTCCCTCCTAGCCGTCGTGCATGGTGGCTTTTTATAGGAGAACCTGGTCTGCTACGGTGGCTGGCTGGTCGGTGACGTGGTGGCCTGCTGGTAGGCTGTCGACAGAGTGATGGCTGGTCGACAGCAAAGGCGAAGGTAGAAAAGGCAACGGTGGGGTGCAGTGGATAAGGGTAAGTAGAAATGCAATTTGGTCATTTATTTTTAATTGTTCTAATTGCACCTCTAATTAGATTTAAATTTGTAATTTTATGCAATTGTGCCCCTGTCTGAATGTTAGTAATAGCCTTAGCTTTGCGCGCCTTTTTCATTTTGGTCCCTTACTTCTGATTCATGCAATTTAGCCCTTAATTGATAATTAAACTTCAGTTTGACCCTTAATTTTGCACAATTAGCTTGAAAAAAAATTCAATTGGGTCTCCAAAAATTTCAATCTTCTCAATTGAGCCCGAATTAAATTCAAGAATTTGTTTTTTCATCAATTATGCCCTTAATAAATTTAATTTAACCAATTTAAAGCATAATTAAATCCTTGCACTTAATTAAATTCTTCAATTGGATCCTAAATTAATTCACAAACATAATAATATTTGAATTAACCCATGATTAAATCAAATTGGCTTATAAAAAATATAATTATGATTTTTGACTTAAATTTTACCTTGAATTTATATTTTCTCTCATTTTTTAGCATAAAAGAGATACGATTCGGTTCAAAAAAATTTCAAAATTTCCACCGTGATCTTTCTACCGACGCCAAACCCCTTTTATTTTATTTTTGTTATTTTTATTTTATTTTGGGGAGTAACCCAAAAATTAGGTTACGACAAATTCTATGGACATAATTGTTTTGTAATGTATTTTTAAGTTATTTTAAATCATTTATGAATCTTAACTAATGAAGTTTTATGGTTATAATTGTCTTGTATTGTATTAGAACATATTTAACTTATGATTTTATGATTTTTCTACCTACGTGATTTTATCTATGATTTTATGATTTTTATACGGAAAAATTTCAAATATGATTTTACAATCTGAGTTTCAAAAATACTTTTCGTGTTGCGTCAAAATCACAATTTTAACAACCTTGCTTGTGAGTGAAAAGAGAAGTAATAATATAGTATTGAAAAAACTTTTTTTACCAGGAACAGCCAACAGCCAAGAAGATGCCCAAAATCAACTCCTCGGTTGCAGATTCTTCTTGTTGGTCTTCCTCGCGTACCTTTGGCTCCTCGAAGATTTGGGGTCGATCTATTTTTGTACTAAAGTAAAGTGAAAATTAACATCGCTGCTTCATAATTGTAAAAGACAGTAAAATAAAATGAAAACAGTAGAAGTTCGAGGGAAAGTTACAGACCCCTTTAGTGGATGCGTGTCTCTGCTTTCTGGGTTTCATGATCCCGTTTGTGTGAAACTTGTAAGACTGGTTATGAGCAGTGTGGCTCTTTCACTTTGCCACTGATTCAGCAAGTGATAGCAGGCATTGGCGGAGGGAAGATTTCTGAACTTTATTACTTCTATCAAACTCTTCCTACAGGTTTGCTTGCTTTCAATAACTCCTCACACATTACATTAACAACATTTAATTTTTGTTTTGAATTTAATGTTAAGGGATGAGATTGAAAGAAACATAGCTCTAAAAGTCATTGAAAAGAATCTATTATTTTCGGTAGCAAGGCCAATTCTTTTCTGGAAAAATCATTGTTTTAGTGTTATAATTGGGCTCACAATGGGTTAAAATAGCCCAGCAGAAAACTGAAGAGATCTTCTTCTGGGCCTTCAATTGCTTTCAATTATCTCCTTTTCGTTTATTTTTTCTATTACAATAGGCCCTATTTTTTGCTGTTTAATTTATATCTTTTCCCCGACTTCTCCTACCTTGTAACGAACACAGAAATTTGGTTGCTGACTAGTCATCGGCCTGAGCATGACATAGGTTAATATTTTATATCAGTTTTTGCCTGACAAGTTTGTCACGCCCCCTTAATTTCCTCCTCTCCCCAAATTCAACCAATCGATTCACGTATTCTAATAAGCAGAAACCACTGAAAGGATTCTCCTAACTGAAGGGTTGGTGGAAGAAAATAGCATGTTCAACAAAGATTCAAGAACAGACAAAGCATAATCTATCCAATTCCCTCCCCCTGTAACTGGCATCGAAGGCTTAATTTCTCCAGGCACTCAAAACATTCACTTATTCTCAGCCAAATGTCCTTACCTCAGGTTCAGTAGTATCATGATCATGTTATGTGTGTGCACAGTACGCAGCGCCTCGTCGGCTCTGGCGTACAGCACTGTCTTATCGGCTCCTGGGTCGATATATATATGGGAGCTCGTGCAGTAATGCAGTGATTATCATATGGAAAAGAAGGAAGGTAAGGAAGAAGGAAATTAAAGAAACCGAGTAATTTTGATGTTTAGTTTAACTTCTTAATTAATTAACAGGACGGTATAAATTTATTTGCTTCTCTTTACTAGCTACCCAGTGGACATTAAAATACAAACAACCAGTGAGGTTTCTTTTTCTCTACCTTTTTCTCCTCGATAGTATCCAAGCTAGGCTTCCACGCCCCTTTACCTGAAAGCTGCCTACTCAAGTATTCAGGCCTGCTCTCAAAAATCTCTGTTATCTCCGAAGAATCCTGTGTCTCCATGGCTGGTCTCTCCTCCACGTAACATTCCTTCTTTTGCACAACACACTTTTGCTCCTCTACAGCTCCAGCAGGGCATATCGTAGCAAATAAAGGGAGAAACCTCTGTGATGATAAAGTGGACCTTGATCTTAAAACTGAATTTGCACTCAAAAGAACACGTTTCGCTTCTTCTGATGATAATGATGCTGCTCTCCCTCGCTTCATAGGCAGCATGAGGTACAACTTCGTTTCTAGCTTCTTGTCCGCTGGCAATGGTGCTGGCCTCTTTTCAGTCAAATATGAGTGAAACTCGACCACAACTTGTTGTGGGTACTCTAGCATTAGCTCAGCCACTGTGAGCGGTTTATCAAACTCAAAAACCCTACCATCCGATAGAATCACTCTCCCAGCAGAAATCGATGAGTCGTGGCGTGTGATGCAGTTTCCCATTTCAAAAAGAGAAGAGAAATTTCATGCAAATCAACAAGCTACCTAGGCAGGGTTAGTTTTGAGGGGGTTTTATTGAGGATGTGTGTGGGGTGTTTGTTAAACCGCTCCATCTGGTGAAGGATTCAGAGGTAGACTTGCTAGTAAACAAAAGATGAAGTGTTGGTTTGGAGACGTGATTATGATAAATATTGTTTTTTTAATTATTTTTTGTTTAGAAAAATATTAAAATAATACATTTTATTATTTTTTAAAAATTATGTTTAATACGATCGCATCAAAATAATTTAAAATTTAAAAAATAAAAACATTTTGAATTAAAAATACTTTTAAATCGGTTCCCAAATACTCCTAGATCTAGTTGGTGTTCGAGGTTTTAGTCCAAACTGTGTGTGTGGAAGTGTTAGGCTCGATCCAACCCTGTGGATTTTATTAGACTTGGACTTGTTTGCAGGGTCATACGACCGAGCCTGTTGAAGTTTTTGTACAAAACGGGTAGAGGAAGTCAAAGGGACGGGTTCGGCTACATCTACATTAACGTCTTTTGTTCATACGATGTTGGAGCCCCGTGCAGTGAGTTATTGTTAAATTTTTCCTATCATAAAAAATAAAATCCGAACAATAATAGAGTTTTTAAATGAGTAAAAATAGAAAATCATTTTTAGTTTTAATTACTATTGTTATGATCAACTCATAAAATAATATTTATTTTTTTTAGAAAAAAAGGAAGAAACTCGTATGAAATTTCTTTCTTAAACAAATAAAAAATAGTATTAAATTTCCTAGACAAGCTGGTATGTTCTTGATTTGCGAGCGCCAACAAAACAATTTCAACTACAGTTAGGTACTTGATAGTTTTTTAGCAGAGGAAATGTTTGTTTTGTAATTGTAAAATGAATCTGGTATATCCGCACTGGTAAATGGCACGTGGCACCTTGCTCCCACAGGCCAGTGCTCAAGCTTTTCAGGCCACAGGCCCAACTCTTAGTTCATTAAGCCCATTTCATACCGGGCTGGACTCTCGAACATTTCAATTCTAGTCACCGGCGACGTGTCTCGTTGTCTACTGCTTGCTGAACCATCTCCTAAAATTGGGCCTGTTTGGTAACAGTTTCTTTATTTTGTATGGGGATATGGATATCGTAAAACTAATTTATGTATAAATTGAAAACAGTTTATTTTTTCACATGACTTTAAGGATATAAAGTTTTAATTTTTATTTTAAAATATCATTATAATTAGAAATCAGTGGTTGAAATTATTTAGCTATTATCAACCCACACTTTTGTTGTAACGAGTAATAGCCAAAGGTTAAGCTAATTAAACGCAAGGCAAAACATACGCTGTAATAGTTTAACAAAATATTAAATTATTTTCGTAAAATATAATAAGAATATCTATGATCAGTAGTAGATATACTGAACCGGGTTTCATTATTTCATTCGATATTTTTGTTTCAAGTACGAAGTGCAACAAATTTTATAAATTGACAGTTATATATTCAAGTAAATATTTTCTTTTCTGAAATTCATTAAATAGATGGTTGGTGATAAGAAATTTCGATTCCTGCTCTGAAATGGTAAAAATAATAATTTTTAGTAAGATATTGTAATAAATGAGAATAAATTTTATATTTTAAGAATTGTTTTTGTATTATTTATACTTTAAAAATTAAAATATAAATACTTAAAGAATATATATATATATATATATATATATATATATATATATATATATATATATATATATTCTCGTTAATATTGTGTAATATTAATGAGAATATGATTAACCATTATAAAACTTCTGTAAATCTATAGGTGTAAAGATATTTAATTTGATAGATCACCAGACTAATGATATTAGTTATCTTAAACTCAGTGCGTAACTAAAGTCAAAGATAATGAACCCACCTGAGAGCAAGTTAGATTTATATCATTTGTGAGCTGGATACTCTCCCAGACTTATATATCTCTGGTGAATTTCTAAAATTTTGAAATTCAGTTTAACAACACCAATTTATAATTAACCTGATCGGCTTCTCCTGCTCTTTCTTTTCTCCGAGAACGGTTTCTCTTACTTTATTTTGGTGGATAAAACTAAAATCCAGAGCAACAACCAAAATGGATAGAACTAAAACAATGGTTTTGCATAGGTGTCAATGAAAAATGATGGCGATGGTGATTTTTTACGAATCCATCATCTATATAGACCCCACGTTCATGTTCCTGCAAATGAAGGGCTTCTTTCTTTCTCTACTTCCCTCGAGTGTTTACAAGATTATCAGAGTCCAACGCTTTTAATGATGCCGTTTGGTACATCATCTGGTACAGCTTAGCTTCCATGATGAGCTTAGCTAATATTGGCCCAGTACCTCAGAATCGTCCTAACCACCGTCGCCCAGCACCTCAAAATCGTCCTAACCACCGTCGCCTCCCTCTTTCTGTAGCTGCCGGCGCCTTGATTGGATTGCACACAAGGAGTACCCCACATTCTGCTAACTCAAACATCGGCTAGATAACTGTCAAAGGTTTGCATAAAGGGCTCATTAATCCACCAGGCATTCATCATTTTGGATGGGCGTGGGTTCCGTGGGGGTGGGGGATAGGGGGTGGTTGCGAGCAAATTGTCAAAGGTTTATATAAAGGGTTCAGCTACTCTTTAATACTTTTGAAGGTTGGCTATAAAGAGAAACGATGAAACGTCAACGTTTTGGATGAAGAAGTCTCTAAGAAAGGTCCATCTGATGCGCTGTACTTAATGAGTTAACGGGTTGTGAGGCGGGTAGCAAAGCACCGCCATCTTAAATAGGCAATTAGAAAGCTCTACCCTAAAAAACCTTATTTTGAGAAGAAAAAAAATAATTAATAATGCGTTTTTGTTTGTGTAAACCATGCGCACTTTGACGTTTTTTAAAAGCTGTTTTGAAAAATTTATTTTTATTTTTTTTCTTATCTTAAATTAATAAAATTTAGTGTTTTTAAATCAATTTAATATCCTAATATCAGAAATTATTTTTAAAAATAAAAAATATCATTATAATAGTTTTTTGAACAAAAAATATTTTAAAAATAACTTCAATCATATTTCTAAATATATACTTATATCATACTTGATCATTATGGTTAACATTTTGAAGTTGCATTGTAATTTTTTAAAAAAAATTAAACCGAGAAGCCAAATCTTCAATTAATTTAGTGTGTAAAACCAAAATTAGCAAAAAAAACCAAATGAATTTGTGTCAAAAAATCAAATTCTTGTTGCAAGTAATGCACACCATCGGATTCAGTAAATTTCTTATCAAGATTATTAATTCCGTTCTGTTCCGGTCGGAATGTTCCATATCATTAAGAAAACTGAGAAAAAACAGCGTCGTTTTCGTCTCGGTTTGAATTCCGACCAAATTCCAGCCGAAACGTCTCGGTACCGTTCCGGCCTCAAAATCCTTTTTTTTTATAGAGATTATGATTAAAATTATTTTGATTAACCTATTATTGTGTTTTTAATTTTGAGATTAAGTTTGTTTGATTTTGTGTTTGTATTGTATAATTTAAAGTTAGTTTATCTTGAATTTTAATTATATATATATATATATATATATATATATATATATATATATATATATAAACAGTACAATCCTAAAACAGCACGCCGAAACACTCCGACACCGAAATATTCTGTACCAATAGAAAAACCAGAACGACGACCGAAACGGTATTGACAACGTTGTTTCTTATTCCATAAATTACTTTTCATTTAATAGAAATGAAGTGAATATGATATTCTCTAATAAAATAATTAAAAAAATATTACAGGTGTTTGGGATCCATAATCAATACTTTATTCTTCAATTTACTATACATTTTAGAAAACAAAATAAAAAATAAACAGAGGTAGAAAACCAATGAAAAACAAAGTCTAAATACATGAATTTAATAATAAATTACACGTGTCTCGATTAATTTTATAACCCTGAAATAAAGTAATTGTGTCAAGGTACTGCTCAAACGTGAAATAGATTCTCCGTGGATGATGGTTTAAAATATCAGCTATGCAAATCTGCTCGTAGATTTTCAAAGATTTCCAAGCCTTTATCTCCTTTGAATACTCCTCCATCATTTAATTAGCTCGGAAGAGATTTTCCTTAGTGCGCCAAGCAAGCAGAAAAGATTGTATTTCAAGCTTAGTAGTTAATTAGTTGGATCTAAAAGATGACGTGCTATCGTTGATTTATAACAGAATACTTTGAATTATTTCGTATCCGAGAAATTAAAGGAAGTGTAATGCTTTTTGATTCCATCTGGTAATGCAATAAAATTGTGAATTTCACCTCTCAGCATGGGTCGTCAAGCTGATCGGTCCCTGTGTTGATCTGACCTCTCTTTCAGGCGAAGCTAGAGCTGCTAGCAGCTTTCGACTGACTGGCCACGTTTCCTTCTTCTTTCAGGATCATGACAGCCCTGTGGCTATCATATTGATTCATTCGGTTTTCTTGCTGCACCTGATTTTGACAATTTTATATAAAATCATCTTAAAACATTAAAAAACCAAGTCAATTTCATGTATTTTCAACTTATAAATCCTTGGAAAAACACTTGAAGCCCATCATACCGATAAGTTTCTCTCCGAAGTTATTGTGCTTGCCAACCAAGGGAGGAAGAATTTTCAGACAAGCAAGTTTGAAGAGATACTATTAATTGTTACTGGGTTAAACGTCGACGGATGATCTGACTTCCACCCGATCAGCTCATCCTATACGTGCCCATATTGTGGACCTAAATATTCTTGGATTCCGAGCCACCAATACAGACAAGCCACGTGTGTTGTACCCCACTCTAAGGAAGCTTCAAAATTTGCAGGTAAATTCACTAATGATTTTTATTATCAACCACCCCATACTATCCCCCACCAAAAAAAGATAAATTATAATTAAACAGTTAAAAGCAAGATATGGTACGGCAATCATCAAAGTGGTTATCCCGCGTCAGCACTCCCATTCCCACCACGACTTGTAATTCACCTCATCTATATATACCCTCCACATTTACCTCCCATGCTCTCCATCCCCATCGAAAAACATTTCCTATCTTTCCAAAGTGGATTGCACCACCATGCCCACATCCTTCATTATTACTCTCTCGGTTCTTTTCCTGGGTGTTTCTTTGCAAACCAGCAAAGCCCTGGACCCTTTTGCCTGCGACCCAAATGATGGAACTACGAGAAATTTGCCGTTTTGCCAAGTGAAGTTGCCAATACAAACGAGGGTTAATGACCTTATTGGAAGAATGACATTGCAGGAGAAGGTTGGGTTGCTGGTGAACAGCGCTGCGGCAGTTCCACGGCTGGGGATTAAAGGGTATGAGTGGTGGTCTGAGGCTCTTCATGGCGTTTCTAATGTGGGTCCAGGGACTAAGTTTGGTGGAGCCTTCCCTGTGGCCACTAGCTTCCCTCAAGTCATCACCACCGCCGCTTCTTTCAATGCAACTTTGTGGGAGGCTATTGGACAGGTGAGATTTTTTAACCTTTATTTTATTAAATTATTAATTAGACCACACACATATATAAAAGTTACACGGAAAATAAAAGCCATAGCAGGAATTCTATCCATAGAGAACCTTCTTTTTCTTTTTGTTTACTTTGTACATGTTTATGAGCTGGATAGAACAGTTAGTTTTGTTCCATATGGAAGGAAGCCCTTTTAGCGTGCAAACCTCACCCAAATTTGCAACCATGCATATTTTGTGTCAGCTCTGCTCCACAATTTGCTCGGTAGCTCATACAAATAATGCAGGGACGCCTCTTACATGAACCAATGTAAACGAACTGCTTATCTATCTATCTATCTATCTATCTATCTATATATATATATATATATATATATACACAGTGCACATGTATATGTATTACATCAATAAGTGATTAAGAAAAACGAGGAAGAAGCTTAATTAAGCTGCACATATCAAAAGGGAAATGAATATCTGGCTCCCATACTGCTATTGCTCATGGTTGTAGACACGCTCCAATTATAGCGGTTGCAGCTGGAGTTTTAAAAAAACTCTTCACAGAATTCAATGATGTGGCCTCCTCTTTTTATTGCATGCTCGTTACCAGCTACTGCCACATTAAAGATAAAGAAAACATTTATGCTTTTTTTCTTTTTTACCAAACAAAAACACGGATGTATAATATCACCATCTTGTAAGAAAGTAGGAACACAATATATTCGTACTTTAATTAATTAAAAAATGATAATTTACATTATGAGATAGCTGAAAGTCGAATAAATCCGTATTTTTTTTACACCAGATCGAACCCTTTTACTTTAACCAGCCGGGCCAATAAAAAAAGAGGGATAAAAGCTCAAATGGAACAGAATTTAATTTCTCACGAGTGCACACCGCTGGTTGATTAATTCGACAACCTGCATTTAATGGCGGGCAAGTTGCCAATTGTTTTTTATTCTTTGGAATAAAAAAAAACACATAGCCAATGTAGCGCTGCATATATTTTACAAAATGTAAAATCAAACCCTTTTACTGTGCAGGTTGTGTCAGATGAAGCTAGAGCAATGTTCAATGGAGGGGTAGCTGGGCTCACCTATTGGAGTCCAAACGTGAACATATTCAGAGACCCAAGGTGGGGTCGTGGACAGGAGACTCCCGGTGAAGATCCGGTTGTAGCTGGTAAATATGCTGCTAGCTACGTTAGAGGTTTACAAGGAAACGACGGTAACCGGCTGAAGGTCGCTGCTTGTTGTAAGCACTTCACGGCTTATGATCTCGATAACTGGAATGGAGTTGATCGGTTCCACTTCAACGCTAAGGTACGGTGAAATAATGCTTGGTCTATACTTGTATTTGCTGCCGCCATGATCATGAGACTTTACTCGTGATATGATTGTTCGTCCATATTGTTGACTTTAAGGATTGGATATGACATTGATTTCTGGTAGCAGATGGTAGCCATTATGGAGAAGGTGAGGATCGCCCTACTTTTTACTGATAGGAGGGTGATATTATCACCGGGGGATGGTTTGCTATTTCATTGAACAATAACAAATTAATTTTAGCTAAAAGTTTTCTAAAAATCCTTGTCCAAGCCGAAGGTGGCTCCCCCACCTACTTCTTTTTTTCGCCGGGAGCCGGGCTCCGGCACTACTTTCCTATGCCACTCACTGGCAATGCTTCTTATTTCACGAAGGGTCATCCTCAAAAAAAACAAAAAGAAGAGAGGAAGGTGAGTAGTGAGATTAATCAATATAGTTTTGTGTGTTAAATAAACTGAATTAGAATATACTTGAGCCAAAATGGCCAGCACGAGCTGCGAGGCCAGACCCAATAGTAATTGCTCATCCCAATATTAGGCATTTTGTATATATTCCCCCCCCCCCTATAGTTATTCGCTTTGCTTAAGACAACAGTGAAGAAGTCGAGCGAAGACGGAGATGCAAGAGGAGATTTTAGCTATTTTTTAAATAAAATTTTAAAAAATAATTTTTAACGGAATACATGTGAAATCAATATATATATTAATCAACTAAATATTTTTAAAATTATCATTGACATAAAATACGATTTTAGCCACTATGACATGAAAGGTAATTCTCAGGACTGATCACGTACTATATGCTACTCTCTTTTTTCCTGCGTGTTTGGAATTATGATTTTTATTATTTTTTTAAATATTTTTTTGTTTATAAATGTATTAAAATAATATTACATTATTTTATTTTTAAAAAAATTATTCTTGAAATTATTACATGAAAATATCTAAAAATAATTTATTTAAAATAAAAAAATTAAATTATTTTTTTTCAAACTAAACACATCTCATTTGAGGTTTAATTATCAGGTAAGCAAGCAAGATATGGTGGATACATTTGATGTACCTTTCAGGATGTGTGTGAAGGAAGGCAAGGTGGCAAGCGTTATGTGCTCTTACAATCAGGTGAATGGGATCCCCACTTGTGCTGATCCAAACCTACTAAAGAAAACTGTACGTGGTCAATGGAGACTTAATGGGTATGATCAAATTCAAATGCTATTTTTTATATATAATTTTAATCACATGATCATATAATATACAATTAACTCTTGCAATGCCTTTTGCAATTACCATCCACAGGTACATCGTTTCAGACTGTGATTCAGTCGGAGTTTATTATGGGCAACAACACTATACTTCAACCCCGGAAGAAGCAGCCGCGGATGCAATTAAAGCAGGTCAGTAGCTTTTATTTTCACTCAAGTGCAGTATGAACATGTAGTTTTTTTATATATAAAGACCTTTTGTCAAAGAAAATATGTTGGACTTACTAATTAAGCTCTGTTGAATGGGCTTATGTTCGTTAGTAGAGATATGTGAAGATTAGTGTTATGATGATAAAAAAATAACATTAATTTGTTGCTAATATTTTGCAGGTTTAGATTTGGACTGTGGACCATTCCTGGGTCAGCACACGGGGGATGCTATAAAAAAAGGCTTGCTAAACGAGGCTGAAATAAACAATGCATTGCTTAATACACTAACTGTTCAGATGAGGCTTGGGATGTTCGACGGCGAGCCATCATCACAGCCATATGGGAACCTAGGTCCAGACAATGTGTGCTCCCCAGCTCACCAAGAGCTTGCCCTTGAAGCGGCTAGACAAGGCATTGTTCTTCTCAAGAATCATGGTCCTTCATTGCCTTTATCTACTCGCCGACACCACTCCGTTGCCATCATTGGCCCTAATTCGAACGTCACTGTTACTATGATCGGCAACTATGCTGGTAAGTGCTCATAGGCTTGGCTGAGAGGGTTATTTACACTATCTACATGCATTGATAATTAACACTTTTACTCTGGGTGGGTGACTAGGCTTGGCGTGTGGATACACAACACCCCTACAAGGGATAGAAAGATATTCCAAGATAATTTACCAGCAAGGGTGTGCAGATGTTGCCTGTGATAGTGACCAACAATTTGGTGCAGCAGTTGACGCAGCTCGTCAAGCAGATGCAACAGTTCTAGTAATGGGGCTTGACCAGTCTATCGAGGCAGAATTCAAAGACAGGACTGGGCTGCTTCTACCTGGACGCCAACAAGAGCTCGTGTCCAAGGTTGCGGCGGCCTCGAAGGGCCCAACTGTATTGGTCTTAATGTCTGGTGGGCCCATTGATGTGTCTTTCGCTGAGAATGACCCAAAAATTGGGGGCATCATGTGGGCCGGCTATCCTGGCCAAGCTGGAGGAGCAGCCATTTCTGATGTCTTGTACGGAATTACAAACCCAGGAGGCAAGCTTCCTATGACATGGTACCCACAAGATTATATCACGAATTTACCGATGACAAACATGGCCATGCGATCAAGAAAATCACAGGGCTATCCTGGAAGAACCTATAGATTCTACAAAGGTAAAGTGGTGTATCCATTTGGTCATGGAATAAGCTACACAAATTTTGTTCATACCATAGCAAGTGCACCGACAATGGTATCGGTACCCCTAGATGGCCACCGCCATGGCTCCGGAAATGCAACCATTTCAGGGAAGGCAATCAGAGTTACACATGCTAGATGTAACAGACTCTCATTAGGACTGCAAGTAGACGTGAAAAATATCGGCTCCATGGACGGGACTCACACATTGTTAGTCTACTCCAGACCACCAGCAGGGCATTGGGCTCCTCACAAACAGCTAGTGGCTTTCGAAAAAGTGCATGTTGCTGCAAAGACACAACAAAGAGTGGGAATTAACATTCATGTTTGCAAATTCCTGAGTGTTGTGGACAGATATGGGATTCGAAGAATTCCAATGGGAGAACATAGTCTTCATATCGGTGACGTTAAGCACTCGGTGTCGCTTCAAGCTTCAATTCTAGGGGTGATCAAGTCTTAAATATTTTGTTTCTAGTAGCGGTACATGGCATATTCTTCTACACGAAAATCGTAGGCTTATAGCAATATTTGATGCATTACTGTTATCCGTTGGTGATCAAGTTCCATTTATGGGTTCACGTTTATCATAATAATATTTTTGATTTAATTTGAGCCCCTTCAGAGTGTTATAATTTGCTATCTGGATGTGTTTTTAATTTAATTTAATTTCTCTTTCGTGAAAAAAATAACCTGGAAAATATAAACGCCGCCGCCGCCGCCCTACATATATCGTGACATGATGTTCTTCTGAGTCGATCAAAGGTAATCTTTTCTTCAAGGGTTATGACTCCCACTATCCCATTAAGAATATCCAGCAAAAATAGAAAAGCTCAGAATGAAACATTCATGGCTTTTAGTTCTTTTTTCTTTCTTTAGAAGCTTGTTTTTGTTCATTCAGGTGAAACGGATTCCGTCTGATCAACTTGCTGTAACGTTTTGGGGCAAGCACCTCGGATTCGATTCGATTCGATTGAATAGTTATTTGGAGCCCATCTTTTGGTCTTTCAAGCCTACGTTCTCTCTTTTCCTGGGGACTTCTATTTATGAATCAGATGGCTTCTTGGGCCTATCGGAGTTTTCCTAAGAACGTAGAGCCATTTATTTTTCGACTAGACCCACCCATGCAAGCGCCCAGTATTAATTTTTTTCAAAGGCAAGCTACTTTTGACCTGACACGCGTCCAGGACAACCTTTTACCCCAGTGTACTTTTCAAAAAATAACCAGAATGAGGTCATTCTATCAGATCCAGCAAGAGCTAATCCACAACGAGTACCTAGAAAACTTTCAGACCATGGGAATGGCCATTTTCATTTGACCATGCAGTGGTGTGATCAGAATAGATGATGCTGGAACTAAGAATAAGCCACACAGCTTTCACAGTGCCCCATTGTAATGAAAACTTGCTGAGGCTCTTAATGGCTGTCATGGTCCCGATAAAATCACCATACCGTTCCCGGCTATTAAGAATCTTGCAGGTTCTAGGACCCGGTAATCAGCCGATAATTCAAGGTTTTTAGCTCCACGACTTGATACCCATTACCAATCTCAAGTTTTTTTATATATAATTGAATTGAAATACGAAAATAATAAAAAAAACCTAGTTATTTTTACGTAATAATAAAAATGAAATGGTCACCCTAGTCAAGTAAGGTGGAGATAAAATGGTATTGTTTCTCGCTAGCGTCGCATGTCGTTTTTCTAGCTAGGATGACAAATGTGAAAACAAAGTTCATGTATCAAAAACAAATTAATCATGCATGAAAACTGTACTGAAAGCAATCTAAGACACGCCATTCTCTGCTTGTGAAGAATATGGGCTGTGCATTTATTAAATACAGGCGTCATTCCATATGAGCTGTGCATCAACCATTAAACAAAAGGTTTGATTTTTCGGGCACGAGGGAAAATTCCAGGATTTACAATTATTAATCAACAATTTCTAAGTGGTAGCAGTGAGCAGACAGGAAAGAGTCAATTGTCATGAGTTGAGCTAATCTATCCTTGCTAGCCTCTTCCTGTGGCCTTTACATTCATGTTCCATGTGCATTGTCTTGCCTCTGTCCTGTCCACACAACGCCCCAGCTCCCACAATCTAATAACTGAGCCTAGCATGTGCAAGGGATAGGAAGGGGGGGAAACATTACAGAAGAAGTTTGGCACTGATTTTGACATGTATATATGTGACGAAATGTGATGATTGCTGGCCTCTTTCTGAGAACTCAACCAGAGATGAGGATCCAGTTTGTAAACCCTATCATCTTTAGTGACTCTACCCAAGTACCGATTGCTAGTGTGTGTGTGTGTGTGTACCCACATGTTAATTTGACTCATCTTCTTCATGTGACACGAAGCACTCAGGTCTACCATGATGTCGTCTCATGTGATTCCATTCATAAGAAGAGGGGAAAGGGACAAGAAAAAGTTTAGCTTTCGTATTCAATATTTTAGAAAGAAAATGCCCGGCATTATCTGAAAACATTAGAGACGAATGTGATATTTTGCTTTCGTTAGAAGTTTGCCTTAAACTTCTCAATCTCAAGTCAAGTTCTGTACTTTTTATAGGCCGGGGTAGCTAAAGATTTTGGATTGCCAGGGAAGTGAACTATCTCTCGAACAAGCCCCGTTGAAATCAATCATCACTTTGTTTTGTACCACAAAAGATTAGCAGTTCAAGATGGCATTTCAGAACATGAAACAAAACTTCGACAGATTGGCTGGATGAAATCTAGAAAGCAACGGTGTAGAAGGTTACTAGCAGCTCTCAATATGTTAAATTAAATTAAAAAATGACTATACAGGAATGAACTTTCTGTTCTTTTTTTATTTCTCTTTAATCGGACTGCTGTTATATATGGATAAAGCTTTAACAAAGGCTGGCTTAGGTGGGGATGGCTCGAAAAGATTCTCAATACTCGAAGAGCACCCAAGGAGCCCATGACTTGCCAAAGCTCCATGGACACCTTTACACATTACTTTAGGTCTCAATAATTGCAAGGGTCTGTTTTACCTTTAGATTTGTTTTCACTTTATTGGTCAAGTCCTAATATTGATTGCATTCATGAGACGGTACTATTATACGATTTTATTTATCAGACTCGGTCAACTCTAGGCCATTGTAGTTTTTTTCTGCTCGAGAAAAAATAAAAGTTGGCAAGCCGGATGAAAACAAATAAAATTCGAATGCAATATAGGTCAAAGATGTTGAATAGTGTTATTATTGCATGCGCATGCCGCCCCAGTACAAAAGTTTTGTCAACAGTTCAGAATTCAGCTCCGGCCAAATTAAAGAGCCTTGACTTTGAGCGTAGCGAGTAGGCTGGTGAAAGTGAAATATTTATTAAAACTTCAGTGAAATAATAAATTTTTATTGTGTCATACCTCATAATCATTATATTTATTTATTAATTATTATTATTTTTTAGCATAATAAAATAATTGTCATATTTCATAGTAATCATAATTTAAAATATCGTGCCTCTAAAATACAGTATATCATAAATATTCTTTTTACGAAAAAAAAAAAAACAGACACAGCAACCCCTTTCTCTCTTCTAGTTGATGCCCTTTGCCATTTTCTCTTAAAATAATCCCATCAAACCCTAGTTTTCCCCCCTTACAACTCATCATAATCTTTAAATATCGTTTAACATTTTTCTCTATAAAATCCATCATATTCGTTGATGCTGTTGCCGCTGCCCAACTTTTTTTTCTAGCCTTACAATTTAGGTAAACATATTATATTGCCATCGATATTTGTTTAATTTAGATGAAATAAAATAGTTGTTTAAATTAAATTTAAGGTTTATAGTGAATTGATGATAAATTAGTTGTGAATATCAGTAGTTAGTATTGGTTTGAAATAGTTGAAAAATAAGTGAAAATAACTATAAATTAATTATTCCAATTAATTTGTGTTACGTTTGATATTAGATAAATTATCGAATTATGGGTTTTGTGCTGATTCTTGGAATTAGCTAATAATATATAAACAATGCTTTACAATTTCATGTAATAGAGGATGAAAGCAGTAGAATTATTATAAATTTCATGTTGTGTTGAATTGCTGATAAATTAATGAATTTTTTAATTAAAATTTAATTGTTATGGATATGGTTTTGATTTAATCTAATTGAGCATGAAAATTATAATTAGATTTGACATCATAAATTTTATTTAGTTTTAATCAAGTATGCTTTTGAGTTAAATTTTAGGAACTTGATTGATTCGTTATGAATTTTACAAATAAAGTTTGGGATATACAATTTAGTTGAAATTATATATAATTGACTGTAATCTAATTTGTTTTCTTAATAGAATATCTTATAATATAATTATTTTATATCAGTACAATGGTATTATTGTTCCTAATATAAACAATAATATCACATACAATAACAATTATTAAATGATAATTTAAACACGCATATGCAAAAATGAAAGAAACTATCTGTAATGTAGTTGCCTGCCAGTTATGCTGGCTTTGTTGGCCATTTTAAGGCCTGCAAGCTCTTCGCTAATGACTAAACTAATCTCCCCCGGCCGTGACCACAAAGCTGCCCATGGGTCACCATCTCCACGTGAAAATTGATCCACGTACACGAGCACCCCGCAGAGCCTTTATCCGAGTTCGGCGGAGAGAAGCATGTTTATAGACTTTTGAAAAGTGTCACTGCGCGCGCATTGGTTGAATCATCAGCTCAACAAACATGGCTGGTAAAAAACACTATATAATAATAAGCCAATATTATGCCGTCAAATTAAAAAGAGAAGCTCGGGTATATGTTCAGCTGTAAATATTATTCAAGAACCTTATCTTAGAGTATGCGTGTGTTTTTCTTTTGTTGAGAATCTTTAGGAATTCCCGTAAGATTCTCGCTTCCTTGCATGCAAACATGTCTAGAGAATGGGAGCGACGTCTCCCACAATCAACAATAACTCTGAATCAATAAATTATTGATTATTATTAGTTTATATAGACTAGGATTGGCACAAGGGAGAATCCCATGATGCTGATTCCTCGCCCTTTTAATAAGGACCTTGTTCTAAGCATTAGTTAGGTACCCTTGCAATTAATTGGGTAGGTAATGGGTCCGTTTTAATTTTTGAGTCATCATATTCTTTACCCATCCCTTAATTATTGTTCTATTTCCTTTTGTTTATTCCGTCGGGAGTTGGAGTTTTGATTCTGAATATGATTGGATCTTAGGAAACTAGGTTGTTAAGAATGAATATAACTGTGATGGCATTGAGTCTCGCCTGATATTGCATGATGCTACCACCTGCTACGAGGATGACAAAACCTGTTTTAAATTCTTCGAGGGAAAAAATAAACACGAGAGAGAGAGAGAGAGAGGAGGACACCTAAATTGCTGATGATTGTAGAACTGTTAGATCATCCAAGTGAGGGTTCATGATTGTCACAGCTGTGACTCCCAATTTTGAAATCAAAGCTCTGCTGAATTATTCATCCGATGCTTCTAAATAAGAATGACAGAACAATAAATTAGGCTCGCTAGGAGATAAAAACAGAAGAAGCCCTGATCAACAGCTAATTATTTCTAGATGTCTTGAATTATTAATCTCGTGAACTCTGCTAAAATATGTTCCTGATATGACTCCCTTAATACGCTTAAAAGCAAGTGATGGATTCTTTCAATTATTCGAACCTCCCACTTCTACGAAGAAAATTATGATTTGTTAATTGCTGGTACTGTTTTCGCTATCTGAACAGTAACAGCTACTGTATGCAAATAAATTAATAGCTGATATTTATAAGGAATGACAACCTGCGGTGTTTATGTGTGGTGGAGTCGAAAGAATTTGTAGAAGAGAACAGAACTTGCTGTCCAGGTAAGTTTAATGCCCTACGTACGTACGCATGTAATTTATATATGGAAATTCCATTTTTAATGACGATGGAGGCACAGCATGTGTTCTCATATTGGGAGCATGATACGCTGTTCACGTGATGTGCACATATCTTCTTCGAGTTGAATATGGAGGTGTACAACCTGTATATTCCATCAATTATTGTTATTTCTGGCCCTTTTTCATACAAAATAAATAATAAAAATAGTGACTCCAGTACCTGCCCTGTCCAGGGTAAAGAATAATGTTTTTAAGAGAAAAGAACATGAATTTAAACGGAATGGAACTGATCGTGCATGGTTAGATGTGGATATATATAATACAAGAGAAGAGAAAACTAACTTTCATTTAAGATACATGACAGGACATAAGCACTCCTATGATTTATTCATTAAGTGAAATTGTTTTTCAAGTCTTCAATTGATATTGTATTTTAAAAATATTTTTTAAAATTTTAAATTAATTTCTTTATATTTTCAAATTTTTTTAATGTATTGATATCAACAAAAAAAATTAAAATTAAAAATAATCATTTAAATATATTTATAAATAAAAACATACTTTAAAAAAAATCTTAACTACATTATTAAACAGTAAAATTTGTTGTCTGACTCATCCACCTAGAATTTGGCTCGTCTTCATTTAGAACAATGAGCCCCCGATGCTGTACAACCTGGAATCTTTAGCTGTATAAGCGCCGCTGCATCTGCGTTGATGGGAAAAACCAAACCTTGTAGACCCCCTAACATTACACCGGGTGTCCCAATGTTTGTAGGTCCTAAGCGACACCGTACGAGATTATCATTTCAGTTTTTGGCTGTCGTTCTAACATAGATTAGCATGTTTTTGATAAACATAAAACTCGTATATTTTGGATTTTTTTTCTTATAAACAATGAAAAACAAACAGCACATCAGCTATTCTTATGAGATTCTAGCTAGTCGCTAGAAAGTAGGTCGTGATGTTTTAGATTAAAAAAAAAAAAAAACTTATTTTCAGCCATATTGTAATCCAACAAGCCTAAAAAAACATATAAAACATCTAGTGAAATTTATCTTTTGCCTTAAACGACCAAGAAATTGGCTTGAAAACCCACAATAACCCAAACAAAAACTAGTTTTAGGCTCAGATATGCTAGATCAGACAGGGTATATGCAAAAACATTCAGGATAAACTTTTCACATAAAAACACTCCTTCACATCAAAATTATATTTCGAGTGATTGAAAATAATAAAGTTTTTTCTAATATTGAAATCTGGATGCCATCGATGCATATACGTGTGAATTCAATGTGCCCACGAATACAAATAAATTATAGACATGTGTTTTTTAATTTGATATTTTCCATTAAAGATATATAAAAGGACGCTGTACGCTAGAGTGAGTTTCAATAATATGAGGTCTCGAAAGCAAAAAGTGCAAGCAGACAAATCTAGCTGAGCCTGGAAAATGAAGGTGTCCGCTTGACAGGTGGGACCTGACATCAGAAAGGCCACGTGGAGACAGGCCATGCATCATGGTGACGTGGCAGAGAACGGGGATGCGCCAAGCTTGGAGGAACTGTCCTCCACCAGAAGGGAATGTGGGCCTTATGCGGCGGGGCCCAATGGAAACAGAAGTTTGAGGGGAGCCTTTTAGACAAACCCGTCTGGCTACTATCCATATTCATGTGCATTCATTAATCGATGCGAGTGAAATAAAAAACAAAGCGAGGAAGCCCATAAAGAAGAACACGATTCCTGTGCCTGTGCCTGTCCCTGTGCCTTGCGAGAGAAGAGTCACTCTCTCGCTCCTCCTTGCAAGTACGCTTCTGCAACATTACCGATTCCTCCTCACTCTTCAATAATTATCGTCACACACCTGCCATCTTTTTCATTACAGTTAGAGATTTTTTTTTTCTTCAAAATATATTTAAATAATATTCTTTTAAAAATACACTTTTTATATCAATACTTCAAATTTCAAAATATCCTTGAACAAAAAAATAATAAAATATTTTTACTTTTCTTAAAAAAACATAAAAATAAACTAGTTTCCGTGAGATCCCATTCAGATACAAGACATGTTATTTAACCCACATAAACATTATGTCACAAATATGCATATACTTAAATGAATTCAATAATATATATATATATATAAGGTAAGGTGCCTGACAAGGACAGCAACCAACTAGTGCTGCAATATATTTTTTTATTAATATATATTTATAGACCCAGATTTCATGTATTTAAAGTAATTTTATAAATTTTTAAATTAATAATCATATTAATTCTTGTTGAATATTATATTAACAATCACAAGACTCGAGACTAGAGGAAAAACAAACCTTTTAGTCTATGCTTTTATCATTGAGCTATTTACTAAATACTTGTTTTGTGACTTAGTTAAATTTACATTTGAAAATTATTTTTGTTCAGAAATAAATTCAAAATGATATTTTTTATTTTTAAAATTATTTTGTTGTTACCAAAATGATTTAAAAATGCTAAAAATATTTTTCTAAAAATATTTTTAAAATAAAATGATAAGCATTACCAAAACAAGAAACGAACAGGCCTCTGATAATTATTTTTGCATTACCAAAACAAGAAACGAACAGAACAAAGTATTGAAAGTAGTCATATTAACACAGAGGACAAAGATAAATAAAGATTGGAAGAGGTAGGACGCTTCAGCATGGTCCGATTGGCACTGTAACTGGCCACATTCTCAGGCATTACAATCTGCTGATGAGCCTGCAATATGGTACCGCTGCAGGAACATTCAAGACTACCACCTATATGGTCCGTTTGGGTAGGTATACAATAAATTCTTTCAACGAAAAAAAAAAAAGAGCCTCTCCCTGGGGTTACTTGCTTACCTTTTGTGGCAACTTGCTTTCAACCCCCCGGTAGTTGAACCCGAGGCCCCGTGATGGGTGACCCTCTATACCCTGTAACGATCATGAACATCACCGTTTACACCCAGTTGAGTTGATTTTCTTTTATATGATCATCGGTTAGTTCTTTAAGTGTGTGTGTTTGATATTACGATGAAAAATCTTCTTGTTTTTATTTTTCAGAATATATATTTTTATTAAAAAATAAAGTTTTTTATAAAAATTTTAAACCCGCCCATTAAACTATAAAAAACACTGTAAAAATTATTAACTTAATATTCTTTAAGCTAAATATATTTTTAAAACAATCTCAAGCACAACTTAAAGCTCATTTTATTTTTGCTCCTGGAAAATTCTTTTTGCAAACTTTTTTTTTTTGCTTGAATTTTATTTTTTTATATTCTCAGAAATAAAATTATAAAATATTTTTTATATAAATAACTACTACTACAATATTAAACATACTCTCGACACAAGCTAGGGAATTGATTTGAATTCGAGTGTATTGGACACTGCAACCAAAATGTTTTTCGGCATAAATTTGAAATTTTATTGGTTTATTATTATTATTATTATTATTATTATTATTGTGTGCGTGTGTTTTTGAATTAATAATTTAAAAATAATTATTATTGCAATATCAATCATACTACAAATAAAAATAGCAATTGATGTGATTTATTTTTATATTGAATTTAATTAAAAACAATTTTTTTAGTTTAATTAAAAAAAATTTAGAATAAATTTTATTTAAAAATGTACTAAAAAAATATTTATTATTTATAATGGCACATTAAAATAATTAAGAATTTTTTTTAAAAAAAAATACAGTTGTAATCCTTAAAACTCTTCTAAAATTATTTTATATATAAAAATATATAGGGTAATACATAGAGTGTTATAGGCCACATAGCCATAATGAAGAGAGAGAGAATCTAATGGTGTGGTGCCAGCTACGAAGTTGAAGGATCAAAGCTTTCTCTGAGGTCAAAGCTGGCAAAATATTTTTTCTTTTCCTTGAAGGCCAGGCCACGCCTCTCTCTCTCTCTCTCTCTCTCTCGTAGCTATAAGCCAGCTGAGAACGCAAACAGGATTTTAAATCCAAAGATCAACCCTCCCTCTATTTCACTGCTCTCTCTCTCTCTCTCTATATATATATCTCTTCTCCTTTTTTATCTCGCAACCATAAAAATTTATGTGCTCAGAGAGAGATAGAGCGAGCCTGGCCTAGAAAGAAAGATAGAGGGAGTTGTTAATGGTTGATTCTTCTTCAGAAACTCGAAAAATAACGACCATGACCACTTATACTTCTCCTTGTCTTAGCGGGACTGAAAAGAAGCACTGGTGGCTTAGCAACCGAAAGGTAATGGTTAACATTCTGATTCTTGATCAAGAGGATCTCTGTTTAGTATTGTAATTGGGTTTACATTCCATTTATCACGCCTTATTTGATCTCTTTCTCAAATGGGTTCTTCTCATTTGAGGATTTTTTTTTCTTCATCACATATAATCTTCACGTGAAAGTTAATGGAGTAATGCTTGTACTTTGGTTTAATGATACAGATTGTGGACAAGTACATCAAGGATGCAAGAAACCTGATTGCAAGCCAGGAACAGAGCGAGATTGCGTCCGCTATTAACCTTCTAGACGCGGCACTTGCACTCTCTCCTCGCTTTGAAGTGGCTCTAGAGCTCAAAGCAAGATCTTTGCTTTATCTTAGACGATTCAAGGACGTGGCCGATATGCTTCAGGACTACATTCCTAGCCTTAAAATGGCTAACGACGACTCCGGCTCTATTTCTGCCCCTGACAGCTCTTCCCAGCAGCTCTCAAGAGAGCGGGTTAACTTGTTGCCTTCTGAGAACACTCGTCCAAGTTTCAAGTGTTTTTCTGTTTCCGACTTGAAGAAGAAGGTGATGGCCGGACTCTGTAAGAACTGCGATAAAGAAGGGCAGTGGAGGTAAATTCCTCGGTTTTTGTTTCGTTTTTAAAATTGTGGAGTTCGGTTCAACTTTCAATGACGTTATTTATTGTCTAGATCGGTGAACATGTTTGTATTTGGTTTGAGTAAATGCACAGGCAGCCATGTTTTTTTCTTCCTTACCTCTTTTCTTTTAGGACACGGAGGTGGTAGCCATAATTGGTTTTGTTTTAACTTTTAACGTCCTTAACAAGGGTTTTTTTCTTCTTCTCTGATTCTCGCAAAAGAAAATGGTATCGTTTCTCATAAAGGATGATGTAATAAATAGCACACGGCTTGCAATGTTTAAACATGATTTGGTCATCTTTTGAGGTCAAAAGTAGAGAAAACCACGGTGGTCTAGTGTCAAAAACCATCTCACCAAAAAGCTGTGAACTTGCCTAAATCAGTATATGGTATTTTACTCTATTGTATTTTACCAGGTTGTAATCGAGTGCAATGGAGTATTATACTCTTTTACAATTGACTGATTAAAAAAATAGAGTTGAATAATAACTTGAGATATTTTAATGATTAGTTTGGTAAAACACTCCAAAATCTACTAGTCAAACAGGTTAAAAACTTTAAAATGAAAAAAAAAATCAATGCAGCTACTAACTCGTTCGTTATCCAATATTGTTACAGGTACTTGGTTTTAGGTCAAGCTTGTTGCCATCTAGGTCTAATGGAGGATGCCATGGTGCTCCTCCAGACCGGAAAACGCCTGACAACTGCTGCATTTCGCCGTGAAAGCATTTCCTGGTCAGAGGATAGCTTCTCCTTCTCCAACTTCCCAATCTCTAGTGATATATCCACATCGACAGCCCCACCTACCCCGCCGACAAATTTAACCGAATTCGAAAGCGTTCCACAACTCCTTGCCTACATTAAGCTCCTTCTTCGCCGCCGCACAGCCGCTTTGGCTGCCCTGGACGCTGGCCTTTACTCTGAGGCCATTCGCCACTTCACCAAGATCGTGGAAGGCCGACGTGGGGCTCCACAGGGATTCCTTGCTGAATGCTATATGCATAGAGCTTTTGCATATAAAGCATCAGGAAGAATTGCAGAGTCCATTGCTGATTGCAACAAGACTTTAGCTTTAGACCCCACCTGCATCCAGGCACTTGATACAAGAGCTTCTCTTCTAGAAACAATACGCTGCTTGCCTGATTGCTTACATGATCTGGAGCACCTGAAACTATTGTATAATTCAATCCTGCGGGACAGGAAGCTACCAGGTCCTGCTTGGAAGCCGCATAATGTTGGGTACAGAGAGATTCCAGGGAAACTTCGTGCATTGTCCACCAAGATTCAAGAATTGAAGCAGAGAGTTGCTTCTGGGGAAACTAGGAATGTTGATTATTATGCTTTGATTGGATTGAGGCGCGGGTGCTCGAGATCCGAGTTAGAGAGAGCTCATTTATTATTGAGTTTAAGGCACAAGCCTGACAAGTCTATAAATTTTGTTGAGAGGTGTGAGTTTGCAGATGATACGGATCTTGATTCGGTAAAAGACCGAGCAAAAATGTCTGCCTTGTTGCTCTATAGATTGCTTCAAAAGGGTTATTCTAACGTGATGTCAACAATCATGGATGAAGAGGCTGGAGAGAAGCAAAGAAAGAAAGCTGCAGCTGCTTTGCAAGCAGCTCAAGCAGCAGCAATCCAAGCCCAACAAACAACACAAAATGCCAAATTGGATTCGAACCCGTCTGCAGTGGAGATTTCTGGTTCTGATAGGATCGACTGGAATGACAATAAAGTGTCATCTGCAGGGAGCACCACCGCAGCTGTTTTTCAAGGGCTGTTTTGCCGCGACCTTGCTGCGGTTGGGAGTTTGCTATCACAAGCTGCGTTTAGCCGTCCAATTCCAATGAAATTTGAGGCATTGAGTTGCTAAATAATTTGCTGCTATAAACAAGTTGCTCGAGATGTTGCCGGTAGTGGAATCTCTGGTTCATTTTGTACAAACATATATAAATTTAGGCTGCCGGAAAATTTTGTCCCCCTTTTTTTCCTTCTTAATATCTCCTCCTCCTACTACTACTTGTACAGAATTTCCAGTACCGAATTTTCTATTTATGGATCTTTGCTTTACTGCTTGGGTTAAGGTTATGTTTGTTATTGAAAATCTTGAATTAATATCTTGCATATATCTTTGATGTGTTATCTAAAAATAAAATTTAAAAACATTTTAATATATTTTTAAATATAAATTATATTAACGTGGATTTTCTCTTCCTGTTATATTACATTATTACTGTTTTGGATGCGGAAAAGATGGGTACTTGAAATTTGGTGTCCACACATGTAGCCTTGGATGCTGAGAAGCTGGCTTTGGCTTCTCTCTGGTGTCTGATCTGTTGCATTTAATTTTCTCGTGTCAGTTTATCTTAGAACTGACGAGTCTGAAATTCCACTAGATTTCATTAATTTGCTAATGACACGTAAGGCTCCCCTTTATCCATTAGGCTGGTGAAAAATCTCTGTAACTAAGGAGTTATGAATCCCTTGGCGAGTGTTATGGCCTTGAGCACAGAAGTTATGGCCGTATCCTGGTGGTGGAAACTGCAGCAGAAAAGGAGTTGTCAGGTTTTTCCAGGACTGGCTAATGCAACAAAACAAGGCGTCTCATCAGCACTCATAAGTGAGGAAAATAAGTTTGCTTCGAAAGGACATGTCAATTCAACGTACACGTTGCATCACTTCTGCTTTGGGCTCTGGTTTCCACACATTTGATGACAGCCTGAAGCATAATGTGGAGCCATGGTGGTGATTCGCGGAATAACTGTATTTTCCCTCTTAAAAAACATACAGATCAAGTTTTTCTCAGATTTGTTTTTATTTTTCAAGTTATTTTAATATGATAGTATCAAAACAAATTTCAAAAAATAAAAAAATAATATTATTTCAATATATTTTCAGGTAAAAAATATGTTGAAACATCTTGTAAATTATGAAAAATATCATATTTATGGTCTTTATGTTTCAATTATATACTATAACTAGGCCTTCGATAATGTCAAAAGTCAACTTGTTGACATGCCAAAATGATTTGAGATTTTAAATTAAACATATGGGATGGACTGGAATTAGCCGATTAACTTAATAATATGTTATTTAACATGATAATTTAATTTGGATTTATTTTTAAAAATAAAAATATTCAAGTCAACCATATAGCTTGTGTATTGAACTAGTTCAGATAGGTTTGTTAACTTTGGATGGTTGGTATAATAAGGCTTTCCAACGTCCCCAGGCCTAATTATATATATTTTTTTCCATACAAGCACATTAAAAAAAATATTTATTGGATGTAGAAGAAAAATCCGAAATAAAAACTGCGGGTTAAAACATTTTTGATAGCTGTTATTGCCATACCATGGGAAATATTCAAAGGTCGACAATTGTTGCAGCAGAGAATAAATTGATATATAATAGCCAAGCAAGCAGTATTATTATTTGAACGGACAGAGAAATAATCAAGTATCTTTCTAATCTCGTACATACCTAAGATGAATGAAATTTAAGGTTGAGAAAGACTGTCTGCTCTCAATTTTGAATTATTGGCGACGAAAGATTTCTTAGCTTCACAGCGCGTGGTTTAATTTTCCATGCAAGCCCAAGAAAAAAAGAGGAATAAAATTAAACATGGATGACCATATTTTATGTAAACCTTTTTTTTTTTTTTTTTCTTTTAATCCGAAGAAGCTCAACCTCTAGAAACCCTAATTCAAAAACAACTCAAAATTTATTATACAGAACTACAGATCTTAAATTCTATGCAATCACAAGATAAAAGTTGATGAGGGAGAATATTGTACCATGATAATCAATTTTTTAAAGTATTTTTTATTTAAAAATATATTAAAACAATATTTATTTTAGAAAAAAATAATTTTAATATGAACACATCAAGCAATTTAAAAGTACCAAAACAGATATTTTAAAGTAAATAAAAAAAAATTCAAAAGCATTTTATAAATAAAAAAAATAAAAAGGGTGAAATACACATGGGTGCGTGGTATTTACACTGTTCACTTTAAAGAAGAGGAAGAAAAGAAATAGCTACCAAACCTGCAATGCACTCAAATAGTCCTATATCTTTACTCGTTAAAAGTGCTCCCTGTCTTTCCTTACAAGTGACCTGAGAACTTTTCTATCCTTAGAAATTGGCTTTGTCCTTTCGTTCTTCCACGCTACTCAACAGCTTTATTCCCCTCGTTCGAAATGATCATCATGCATGTAATTAATTAGTCAAATCCGATTTCAATACATCACCACTGGCTATTTTCCTCTCACCCATTAACTGTCAATGAAATTTCGATTAACTAGCTTAAACCTGGATCAAATTGACACCGATGATATGTTTAGAGACGGATTTTAATATATATACTGTCTGACCCGTACGCGTTTGTGCTTCGATGTGAAAATTCAAGCTAGCTTACATGCTGATGCTCATTAATTTCACTGATTAATTAATGGATTAGGTGAATATTAACAGACGCAAAACATGCCATGTCGATCTTCTAGCTAGCCAGCAATATTGAAATGGAAGACCCGCTTCCATGCATGGTATTGCATGGGATGTGTCGAGCTTGCTCTGAACCTGCAGCGTGATGTATCGGTTGAAGTGTATGACACTTCTTCTTTCTATAATACAAAATGGAGAGCTGCTCATTAATTATAAATTAATTAGAGACAAAAAGTCATGTATACATGGTGGCTAGAACTATGAAGGTAGCTAGCTAGGGCAGGGAAATGGCCATTAATTGAGTTTTGTTTTGTTTTTTCATTAGCATAGTTAAAAATACTGGCAGAATATCACTTCCCAAATATTTTATAATTAAATCATGTTATTTTAATGATTTTTTTAATTGTTTCCATTAATCGGTGGCGTAAAGGTGAATGAATCGTGCCTCGCACACCTTTCCTGGGCTTGTCTTTTACCTGTAATTTTAAAAAGGCTGGAAACCCACTCCAAGAATGAACTCGTGCCAGTAGCTATGTATCTCATTGTAATTCTCGGATGCTCCTCTGACATGATATCTGTAATGTTCAATTTTTGTTTCTATCAGGCAAAGTATACAATTATTTCTGAACATTTTTCAAACATTATTTATTTTCTTATGGCGAAAGAAAGGGGCTCGGCACGAATCCTCACGAGGGTGCCCATTCGATCAGTTTTTTAATATATTTTACTGATTAAATAATTAAAGTCGTCAGAGACTGGTGCATCTCTACCAGAAGATGTTTTTTAAAACCTTAATCCCCCACAAGTTGTACGCATTCGCGCAAATTAAATTCATGGTGTTTTGTATAAAGACTACAGCACCCTCTTCGCGGGGTGTATACGGGGCCAAGGGAGGGGAATGTCTCGAGGGTAAAAAAGGAAAGCACGAAGAGTGAGTGGGTCGAATATGGGATTAGCCTGGAAAAGAAGGGTTTGGTTAAAATAAACACGTGATGTTTGAATGTTGGGAACATCGGAAAGAGGAGAGGTCGTGGCCAGATATGATGATGTCAGGGTCGCCATGTGGTGCTATCATGTGCAATGATCTCCTCCTCCTCCTTTTCTTTTTAATTTCCCGATCAGAATGGGAAACCAGGGCTTGTTTCTAGCTCTTCGTCAAAACCAGCTCGAAGCGAAAGCTACAGAATACAGATTGAATGATTTTGTTCGCACTCGGCCTCTGACTCCTAATATAACTTGTCTTTTTTTATATTTTTCTTTGATTGAAATATTTAGGGTTGTCGAAAGGGAGCACTAACTAGTGATAGCCATGATACTTGAAGAATATGGGTTTCATGCAGCAGCTTTTTTAATACGAGGGACAGTGGCACGAGGCATGAAATAAGAGATCGTTCGACGTTGAAGTATTATCTGCAGAAATTCCTCTGGTTATATTAATGGAGTAAAATGATTTCTTTCCAATATTATTTGTAGTGTGGTATTAAATGCCTGATCATCTGCAACAAATTCTAGCCTTATCCTGATTTCAGGTTACAGTGTCAACCATATATAACACATTGCAATGAAACTAGCGTTCGACCTACACTACAGAAACAGCTTTATTATTGATAGAGTGTGTTTTAAGCTAAGCATTAAACTTTTTTATTTCTTTAATACTATTTCTATCTTTGTAGCGTGGGGTTCCAGGAATTAGCAAAGCTTGAAATCGTAGCAAAGGTTTGTGGCTAAATATTTTTGTGCTTTTCAAACGAACATTTCCCAGATTATGTGCAGGCGATGACTGCTTGAAGACCCAAATCCCAATACCCACTGGTCAAGGTGCAGTGTCTCTAAATCTTCAGTTTTCTCTTTTCCCGCTTTCTTTCCTTTTTTTTAAAGAAATCTTTTTTGCAGGGAATGGCAGGTGAAAGGATTTAACTCCTTATGCATCGTACATAATAGGCCCAGGAAACTTCTCAAGGTGGGCCCAATAAGTGGCTTAGTTTAAGTTACAGTAATTCCCAAGCCCAATATTTGAATCCCGGCCCACATAAAACCAATAACCTTTTTTCCTTTTCCTTTTTCTTCTCTGGGCACCTTATCGAGGGGTGGGGTTATTGATACCCTAATTATTTCCAAAAGGACAGATCTATCCTTTAAATTTATAATAGTTAAAAGAAAAACGAATTTAGGATGTCTACAAACAAAGTTCAAAGAAACCTGATTTGCCTCCATTCCCGTACTCCACTGGATAAACAGTGTATGCTCATTTTTATGAAACAAATAAATGGGTTTGCAAGAAAAACCTGAGAAATTCTAATCAATTTGCTCCTCCTTGAAAACCAAGATTCTGAGATGAACAGTAGATCCATTAGCAACCACCACAGAGCTCAAAACATGCCACGCCCAGAAAAGTTCTGCACCTTGAGATTAATAGGTGTTCCATCGAAGCAAAGGACTCCAGAGTTGTTTCGTGGAGTTCAAAGATTGACATGGAAAAGAACTCGGAAATCAAAATGCATGTCAAGTGAAAGACATCATAGTGATGTACCGTCCATTGATAGCAAATGATGCATATTTCCAACCAGCATGCAGTGTCCTTCCCCCCTCCTATACCAATAACAGGATACCCTCATCTTTTGTTTAGCCAGGGTATCCAGGCCATATTGTGTGCACATCGATTAAATTTTGGTCATGCTGCATATACATCACTAAATCCCTAAATTCTTGTATGTGCCCCTAAAAGTTTCTCCACAAGAACAGTATTAAGTCCATAATTTTTACACCATGGTCCTTAGAAAATATATACCTTATAAACCACTTAGCTCGCTGAGGCTGTAGATATTCTAATCACCAACAGCATTACTCATGAAATTTATTAGCATCAAGGATAATATCTAAACGCCAGAAAAAGGTTCGATTTGCTGACAAATATAAATAAAAGACGTCTTGCGACCTACAAAGAATCAATTTCTGAATAAATACATAATGTCTTGAACAGAAATTGAACATGTCCTATGATCACCTAGTCATTCTAAGATGGTTGTTATATAGATCTACTACATAGACATGAGAAGAGTATAGTAAATTCTACACGTTTGGTCACAGCAAACTGTGTTGAATGCAGACATCTTCGATGAAAGCTCAAAGGGTTTCAAGAGAAAAAAACAATTGGCCTTTAGTGAAGTGCCTTTTTCATCCTTTTCTTCCTAGGGCTGGTTCTCTTACTGCTTCCGCTACACTTGGGACAAAACCAGTCCTCCTCTGGTATACTTTCAAGAGGAGGATCGCAGCAGTCCATATGCATCCCAACCCCACATCCAACAGAACCACTTTCATCACTGCATATCAGCATGACTTCCCCTCTATCCCAGGAACCACAAACTTCACAGGCTATATCATCACCACTATCACAATCCTCAACAATCTCTTCCGCCTTGCTCAAAAGGTTCGAAAATGACTTCTCTGCCCAGTCATTGGTATTGTACAGTACATGTTTCTCAAGAGAATACCCAGGCTTGCAGACATACTCCACCAAGTAATCAGCAACAATGCAGGGTATTTTATGTTTTAAGAACTCTTGAACCCACATATCTGCGCGTGTTATGCCAGGGCTGACGATAGCATAGTCAACTCCAGATGTAAGAAAGCGGGTGTAAGGAGGAGAGGTTGCTAAGATGGTACCATCCCCTGCCTTCACTACTCGTTTCAGAGTATCCTGTTTGTCGAGCAGGAAGATGAAAACGGGGTCAAATCATGGATATAAGATAATTGATCAACTAAAAACTATAAACACCCGCTCGGTATTCAGGGAAACCCAAGACCCTCAGAAAGAAAGCTTAAGCAGAATGTGTTGTAACTCGCCCAAGGAAAAGGTGGCAGTTAAGTATCTAAGATGAAAACATACCAAAGGTGGTGTAATGCATTCTCCATAAATGATGATATGCATTCCATAGAAGGCTCCATGACCTGTTCTCTCCCTTAACAGCCGCCACTTCCTTGGAGCTTCTAAATTAATTGTTCCGTCTTCGCTGAGGCTATTCTTGTGCCATTCATAAGATTCCTCTGCCAGGAACCTCCCTGCCTGACTACTAGCAGTTAGGTAATCAGACCTAAGAATCCACCTGCATTAAATGGATATCTATCAGTTTTAACAGATGGCTAGTAAAATTTGAGATAGTCCATAACAAAACTCATTCAGATGACTTTTCATCTTAACAGGAAAAAAAAATATTTGCATATATAAAAAATTCCCCAGAAGAAAAAAGAGGAATTACATAGTTTAGCGCCAGCAAAATGAAAAATGGATTGCATTGTGAAGTCAAAGATAAGAATCTTGATAGAGGTTTTCTTAAATATTAGTGTTCAAAACTCAAACTTTAGACATTAAGCACAATGAACTGCACCTTCCAGACGCTGCAGCAGCAAAGAACTTCTCTGTCCTCCGAATTGGGTCTGGAGCTATAAAGTGTGTTGCCTGGTATGACCATTGATGAGAATCTCTGCAGAATTTTCCTTTCAAACGCCTAATAACTTGCTGACACTCCTTTCTTTGCATCCTATGTCCACTCAATATAAACCATTGCAGTTCAGTTTTCAGTTGCTTTGTAACTTCTTTTCCTGGTGTAAAACCAGGATTAATTTTTTTAACCTTATGATTAAACTTCATTGGTGTTTTACTGGCATTGGCAGCTGTTTCACCAACATGCTCATCATCTAGACTTGCGTATTGATCTCCATCAACAGCAGCCTTATTCTCTTCCTCAGTTTCCACGGAATTCTTTGACTTTTTCCTAGATACAGGTCTACGTTTAGCTTGACCAGCTGGACATGGCTCGGTGCTTTCCTTTTCTGCGGCATTCTCCTCAATCTTCTTTCCATTAAGATTCTCTTCTACATCCAGAACTTTCTTAGACTCTGCTTTTTTAACAGCCAAAGTAACAGTCGTCGTCGTCTTACCAGAAGACTGCTTCTTGCCTCTGCTTCCTTTTCCTATTACAAAACCTTCTTTCAAGGTTGATCGGTCTCTCTTTTGTATTTCAATTGCATTATTTTCTTCTGGTGGACCATCACGCATGTTAGCTGCATAATTATCTGCTTCCAATTTCATTCCTATCTTATTGTCTGCTTTACGTGACAAATCAATCATGTCAGTCTGCTCGTCATTGAGCAAACTTTCACCTTCATCTTTCTCCTCTGGAGCCTCAGTTTCATCATCCGTAAAACCAATCTTATCCACAGCATTATCTCCCAACTTATCCCCTAATTTTGTGGCACTTTCTATTTCCATTTCTTGTGCTTCTGCAATATTGACAGTTGCAGGGGATGTCTCAAGCTCAGTGGCATCAGTGGGACTCCTGTTCTCCACACTCCCTTTTCCCTTGGCCATACCAACTGTAGGATCATTTTGAGAAGCAGTTACATTTAAGTATATGGAACCTTTCTGGTTCACATTACTTGTCAATTTTGGTCTATTACCCAGAGTCTTCTTCGCAATCATCTTCTTCCTAGCTGGCTTGGTAATGAAGTTATCATTTCCTTCCTGAGGCACATTCAAATCAGAATGCATGTCAGATTTACCTGTCTCTAATCCCTTTTCATGTGTAAAGGGATCCCCTCCATCCTGTTGCCAATCTTGTGGCTCTCCTGCTTCTGCAACCACCTGTTCAGATCTTTCGACAGCAAAACCTCCACTATTTGGCCCTCTTACCAAGTTATCTTTTGTCAAGTCACTGATGGATGGTTGTGGTGTATTCGTATTTGTGTTCTCATTTTCTCCAGTTCCCAGGATCATATTTTCAAGGAAAGCATGATCTTCTGTGAACGAGTTCCTTCTAAATTTTGATGACTTGGCTGTTGAAAAATTGGCATGTGGATTCTGCAGAGCATTCATACCAATCATATCACGCACAGAGTGGCCATTATTGCCTAAGGGAGAGTGGTTATTAATCCTAGACAAACCATCCACCAAAGGCGTTGGTTCTAAACCTTGACTTGTGTAAGTAACTGGTGGACTCCCTGTGACATATGTTTGTGCATCATGATTCATCTTCTGTGATTTAGAGCTAGAACACGAAACATCTGTCTTTTGCTTCTTACTTCCTGGTGGTTCTTCATAAAGTAGTTCACCTTTTCGAGGAATTTCAGCACAAGAAGGGCTTGTTATGTCCTTTGCATATTCTGCTTTGGCAGAAGACATATTGACAGATTCGCCTAAGAGAACTTTAGGAGAGCCTCTAATATTTCCCGAGTTCCCAGAGAAGATTGATGATGGGGATATTCGTGGAGTATTCCTGGTGTAACTTGCACTGCTATACTTTGCATCAGAATGAGAAGGCCTTTCAACACTTCTAGAAATAAACTCCAAGTGATTGCTAGTTCTTGTAGAAATAGGAGTTCTCCCCTGTGTATCAGGCAAGGCATTGGAAGTGGCACCTTTGACCCCACCGGCATCCAGATGGCCAGGCACCTCAGAAACATAAATATTATCAAAGCATGAAGCATGATCATCTCTGCTCCTTTTCCCAGGGGTTACTAAGATATCTTTAGCATTGACAACGCTTGATACACCTTCAGGCCCACTCAAATTATGTGATATTTTCTGCACTTCCACAGTTTTGGGCATTTCACAAGCCTTGAATGTTCCAACTGTCAAGCTCTGAGGACTCTTATTCGCATTTTCATAACTTGGTTGCATCACACTGGTGCCCTCAGCTTCATCCTCAGAGTCTTTTGCCGCAGCTTCCAGCATTTCCAACTCATGGCCACTGTTCAAATAGAGTAATAATTAGCAGTATGTACAATAGATCCAAGAATTGTATATGAAACAATAGTTAAGCAGACAATCAATGATTAGAAAACCTTGGCTTCCTAATGAATGCATCATATATGTATTTGTTTCTTTCTTGCTTTCTTTTGGAAACGAAAAGGTAACATATCTATTTGTTTCTACTAATGCAATTCATAGAGATGCTTATTTTGTGCAAACATATAATGAGTGAAAGATCCCAACCAAAGAATAGCCAGCCGTTCAATATTGGAAACAATATAGTCACAAGGTACAAGGTTTAATATGTGATAAGTAACTCCAAACTCAACATCTTGGGTCGTAGGGAGCACAAAGGGAAAAAGTAACAGTTTCCATGAAATGAACCAAACAATCATGTCATCACTTCTACTCATAATTCTGAAGGTAAGAAATATCTAGTCAAAGAAACAAAAGTACCTCATACAATCTCAATGCATCATTTATGTCGCTCCTTAATTAAATTCCAATGCCATAAAATGGGCTAAAACAGTACAAGATTTCTTCTCTTGTGATATGCAGTTATGCACCGGTTATTCTTAAGGAGTAAATAGTGATGTCAAATTTCTACTAACCTAACAAGTTAAAGTGCCTCACCTCTTGCTATAATTATCTTCCGGAAGAAGCTCCCAATTTCTTAAGCTGCAGTAGAAAGATATTCATTGATTATGTGAGATACTTGTATATTTAAAAGTGTAAAGAACAAAAAAACCAACTCAGGGGTCTGTGCTTGAAAAAATATAAACAAAATAATAATAAAAAAAAACAATCACCTTTCTTCCAACCAACGATGATTAACAAGCTTTATCTTCTTGATTTTATTGGCAAGCACATACTTCTCACCTAGACAAAGTGAAAGCATCTAATTGAAAAACTAATCTAGCCAGGCACTCACACTATACCGGAACACAGTATGAAAAGCTCCATAGGAGCAAATGATAAAATAGCAGCAAGTAATAGTAAGATATATGTTCTTCACACGAATGCAGGCACACAACTGCTCAAGAAAAATTTGACTTTCTTGGCAAAAAACTACCCCGGTAGATTAAGTCTCACTCACACTCTTGCTACAGACTAGACCAACATCAAAATATGAACAGAAGGTAGAACACAAATCAACAACACAGATGGGACCAGAGGAAAAAATTTCAATATTGTTAAAGGAGCACAATATCCAATGTAGAGAAGAGAGAAATCCAATAAAGCTAAATTTTATCAAAATTTGTTTGGCAAAATATTTCTGTTTTGACAGTTTAATGATTTTGCCATCTGTACCTTTCTAGAGCTAATATCTTTTATCCGCTATAGGAAGATGAGAATGTGCATAACTGAGGAGTCCATGATGACTGCATATTCAACTAACCTAAGCCTCGGTCCAAAACTATGGTTCCTTCAAAACATTCGTCCAACAACCAGCAGTTAAAATATGCTATATGTTATGCAATGAGTACAGCAAGCTTGGAATACTTGGTTTGCTTATTGTATTGAACAGGAGCAGAGAGGAACTGCTTATACGCATGCAACAAGAGCTTTAATCCAAGTTGATTCATAATGGTGTTCACTGTGAGGAGATGAAAACCATACCTTCAAATTTGTAGCAGATGAGGTGAGTAACTTTGTTAGCAACCAATGGCTTAGAAAACTGTGCCCCCATCAAACCAACCATGGTCTGTGAACAAAAAACAGAAAACCCGTAAACAATTAATTTCATTACCAAATGCCCATGAAAGCTAACAAGATGAGCAACGCATACCATAATGTCATCTCGATCTTGGCGTTGGTACCCAGTCAAGCATATAATTAAATTCTTAGCACCCGGAATTCCATTCAAATCTCTAAGCGGTCGATACATAATCTATTGTACAGAAAGTTAATCATTAATATCACAAATGAAAAAAAAAGTACTTAGAAAATCGAAAACATTTTGGGCCTTGATTAAAAATAAAACTGCAGGAAAAAAAAACCTCACCGAAGTGGCATCAGCAGGCATCCCAATATCAAGACTATGATCAACCCATAATCCTGTTACAACTGTCTTTCCATCGTTTCTTGCACCAACACATACAGGATCATCCTAAATTGCATTTAAAAAAAATAAAAATGAATAAAGAAAAGTGTAGTGATTAAATTAGCAGTTCAAAAAAACTGAAAATAACAATAATTAAGGACTCACATAAACAATGTTATCGACAATGACGTGAGTGCAGTCCTCGCTGTGCTGAACAGCATCGATGCCGCCGCCGCCAACAAGCTTTGATTTAACCTGCACCACATTTCAAGGATTAAAATCTTCGCTCTTATATTTTCCCCTTGACCAATTAAAAGAAGTAGCCATAATTTGAGAGAGAGAGAGAGGAAGAAGAACCTTGGTTTTGTTGACGGGATCAAAACCAAAGAGAACAAAACGGACTCCGAGAAACGTTTTGGAAGGAGAATCTGTTTCCAACATTGAATCGAATCGAATTAAAATTTTACTTCATAAAATTGGGGGAAATGAAGATTTTATTGTACAATGAGAGAGGAAAGGAGAGGGTGTTATTATAAGAGTAGGAAGTGACTCTGAAGTCAAGAGAGTAGAGAAGAGGAGAAAACAGAGATAGAGACAGATTTCTGTACTGTATGAATTGTAGGCGAAGCTTGTGGAGGAAGAAGAGTAGAGAAAAATTATCAAGTGGGGACTGTGGGAGGGAGGGAGGGAGGGAATTGTATATTTCTTTTCTTTTTTAATTCTTGTGCCCTGGCGGGAGGGGGGGAATTTGTGGGAGTGCCTCCACGTGAGAGGACACGTGTTCGGTGCCCTGACCGAGATTGGACCGTCTAGAGAACCGGGTAACTGGTTTTATTTAATTAAAAGAGATTTAAAAATATATAGATAGGAGTGTATTTTTTTTAACATGACAATCCCATTGTAATTTGGATAGAGACCAGTGCCAGGTGTCCGTGGCTGGGTCGTGTCTAAGTTAATTTTAACGTGAAAAGAAATAGACGAGCGTTGTTAAGTATTTGTTTTTTTTATTGCGAGGAATTTTAAATGTAAATTGTAAACTTGACTTCAATATTCAGTAAAATCATTTTATAATTATTTACACCATTAAGTATGATTGAAATTATTTTTAAAAATGTTTTTTATTTAAAAATATATTATTTTTAATTTTTTAAATATTTAAAAAATACAGTGCTAAATATAAATTTAATATTGTATTGCAAATCACTTTTCAAAAGTTAACTAGGTAACATTTACTAGAGTATTATTTATTATTTAATGAAAATTAAAATAATAAATGTATTTATAAATATTATCTATACTATTTTAAAGAAAGACTCGTCCATAAGGTTCGAATGGAGATATATATTGTGTTAGCCTCGAGTTCGTTTTCTCTTATCACCACCATTAATCAAATAGGTGGATCCATAGTGCCTATGGTTTACCTGATAGAAACTCCTCATCCTCATCTGTCTTTTTTTCGCCTACCCGGGGCTCCACCCTTGTAAAAGGTTGCTGTTTCAAACCCAAAAAACTCCATATTAATCTCGGTTTACTCGAGAGGGTTTCTTTTAAGATCTTTGAAAACCCCATTGTGTTGAGGTATATTCTCTACATTACATAATTAATTAGTTTGATTTTTTGCTGGGGCTTCTGTGTATTGTTTGATCGAGGCTGTATTAAGCTTAAAATAAATTTAATTAGTCTGATTCATATTTCTGCGAACAGATAGATGGGTCACTTTTCTACCTTAACTATTGTTGCCCAGGCTCGATCTTTGTATTCTATTTTTTATAATAGGGTTGCAATGCTGTATTGTTTGAAAGCCTTGCTTCTTAAAAGGCCCTTTAGGTGTTCGATCATATGCTTAAACCAGTTTCCGAGGGGAGGTGAGAGTTTGCTGCTCCTTATATTTTCACTGGTTCTACAAGTTTTTAAAGTAGCCAGTAAGATTTCACTATTCAAAAACGCAACAAAAGAAAGGCCACTACAACTGGGTATTGAGCGTTGCAAGCTGGTTCCCAGGGAAATTGTTGTCGATGTGTTTTATTCTTAGAGCGAGTGATACTAGCGGTTGTCCCAATCACTGCCACTACCATTCCTCTTTCAACGATGTTAAATTAGGTTTTATTATGTTAGACGGCGACATGGCTCCCTTGTGCCTATGCCTTATTGTTTTTTCATAATTGCAGCATTAATTTTATTGGCCATTGAAGATAAACTGTGAGACATTTCATAGGAAGTTACCTGGAATAGAAGATGAACAACTCCTCTACAGGATCCTCATCGAAATCGAAAGCTGGGTCTTCTTCACAGCCTTCAGAAACTTCATTTAAGCGAAAGCGCGGGGTGTTTCAGAAAGACTGTAAGTGAGTGAAATGACTTCTTTGTGCAAGTTTTCTCATGGGTTTTTGTTGTTGTTGTTAATTTTCTACCCCCCCCCCCCCCCTCACAGTGCAGCACATGATGTATGGTTTTGGCGATGATCCAAATGTAAGTGTTGCCATCTTATCACCATAATATAGTTTTCATTGATAGAATGAGGTTTTCTCCAGGTAACAACAGATCGATAACTGTTTACTATTGCTATGCATTTTGCAAAATTGTTTAGTGATGATCATCTACTGGCTATTTAATTTGCAATGCACTCTCCTTAGTCTAACGTGACAAGTTTGTAAATGTACTTTCCATCCTCTCTCAAATTACCATATGGTAGCACACAACATTTTGAAAGAAAAGTGTTTTAAACCAACCTGGACCTTTTAAGGCAATATATTAGAACTTATGAGTTGCAGCATAATCAATCTGTCACCTTAAGGAAGGAGTGGGGGATCCGATTAAAATAAATTTATTAGAGCCTTTTTCTAATTGCTTGATAGGCTCATGAATCCATTGCATTAAATAGTAATAACTTAAAATTACCGTTTCAAAGAGATTATTTATCACCGCAGACCTTTTCTGTACTTGCTGCAAGTAGATAACAGTCTCATCAATAATAGTCGGATAACTGCCGAGGAACTCTCATGTCATTGATATCAAACATCTTTGTGTAAAAATCAGTTAGTTTGGTCTGCAATTGAATCTACTTACACGTATCTTCTGCTGCTTAAGCAGCCACTCCCAGAGACAGTGGCACTTGTGGAGGATATTGTTGTGGAATACGTTACGGATTTGGTAAGCATCTTTTTAGGTTAGTGATTCTGTCCCACTTTAGCAAGATGGTATCGTAGTATCATGTCCATATGCAACTTCTTTTTTTGCAGGCACATAAAGCCCAAGAAATGGGATCAAAGAGGGGAAAGCTATCAGTTGAGGATTTTCTGTTTCTAATTCGCAAGGTACTTTCAGCAAAGAGTTTTGCATCTTCCATGTGTTAGGAAAGTCTGTGAATCAGATTTTTCATTGTTCCTTTGCCTGTCAAGAGTTAACTGGCGCAAGTTGTTAACTGGTACACACATAGAGTTACCTAGTTCCATTTCACAGAATTAAAAAGGGAAAACCATTATATATATATATATATATAAGAGTAGCAGAATGGGCAGTGGCGGAGGAGAACACCTCCCATAATTAAACCCTGCAGGACTAGTTGGATTTTTAACTGTCATAACACATCTACATGATAGCACAACATACTGATGAAGATCCCATTCCCATTTATTCTCTCAGTCAAGTAAGACCAATTTGTTCTTTTGAATAGTGGGTTCATGAGAGAGCACTTATCACTGCATGAATGGAGAACAATTTGAACTCTGGTATTGCTATTAATACCTGGCTTTGAAGACCAACTTTATTGACCACTCGGACAGCTATCACTACCATGCTTTTCCTGCCCTATATATCCTACAAGCTTCATATACAGTCATAATAGTTCTAGCTTTAAAATGTTTGTATTTAAACCAAACCAAATCTTTGACCTGCAGGATCCTCCGAAGCTTAACCGTTGTACAGAGTTGCTGTCCATGCAAGAGGAGCTAAAGCAAGCAAGGAAGGCTTTTGAGGTAGATGAAGAGAAGCTAGCGTCAACGGAGTGACATGGGTAGCGTCAATCCAAATTTAAAAGGTTTCTATTAGCAAAGGTGGTGCAGACCATTTGAAAGGATGGAATCCATCATCTCATGCTGTAACAGTAGTCAAAGCAATCTGCGGAAAGGATTGCTGCGAACTTCAAGAATGCCTTCCTAAGTTTTAGTAGTTGACACACGGAAGTGGACTTTGAACTGTAAATTAGCCTTACGGCAGCTTTCTTAATTATGGATCAAGAATCATAACTATTGATCCAAGCAGATGGCTATGCAAGTGCATAGACTCTGCTCCGCCCAGTTACCTTGACAGAAAAACAGCATCTTGAATGCTCAAGAGTTTTACTCTGTTCATTTCCTAACGTCTATGAATATCCCAGAGTTAGTATTCTTGGTTGACACAGCCCATTATATTATCTTATATATGAGTTCATGATTGAATGTCATTTGGTTGATTTTTATATGCGTACTTCAAAGTCAATTTCACAATATATTCAGCAATAAATAACATCACAGGCAAAGAACTAGATGGTGGCAACATCAATCTACAATTCATTTGTGTGAATCACCAACACGCGTACAGGCAAAACTCCACTCATCTGTACGAGGCTGCTCAGCAAGGGGTGAAAAGTTCAAAGAAAGGGAATACAGGGGAATAATTGGCTTTCTGGTTTTCCATATATAGTGCCTGGTCAGTATGCTTCAATTTCAACCCTATCCAAGATCGCCATGGCCTTCAGCTTCTGGCATGTCATGAATACATTCCTTTTCTCTGTGCTTAAATTCTAGCAAGGCCGTGAGAGCATAACAATAGCGAGAGCTTTTCCCTCATGCACTCGTCAGAAATTACGTCCAATACTTTTCGTTAATTACTACTCAGTCCTTGCTCATTCTGGCTACGATTTGATTAGGAAAACGACCAGCTCCCTGCTGTTTTCTTTCCTTGGGCACAGAAAAAAAAGTCACCTACACTTCCATAAATCCGTTTCCAGCCTTTAATTCATATTTAAACGTCTAAAATTCAAAAAATGTTTTCTACTCGATTAAACTTTTGTTCATAATAAAATTATTAGACAGAATCAAGGCTTAGGATCTACAGAATTCAACTCCTGTCATTAACAACCTCCTAAACATTCTAAATCCCCCCCTCCTTCTCTCTCTAATTTTCTTGGGTCAAAGCACAAATCTGTAACATGGAAAAGTTAATCAAGATTAATAGGGGTAAAGATTAGCAATGTGTTTGAACCCATTTAATTAAATTCATTTTAGAGTCTCAGAATTCTTTTGAGATTTCAGATTCTAAAAGTATTACAAAGATAATTCATAGATTAATCCCTCTAACAATGATCTGTAACTGGATAAACAATAAATTGGACTATAGTAAAACCATGACCCCTTTTAGTTTCTTTTATTGTGAAGATTTCTTTTACTTTGCATACTCTCATATTTGTGAATAGTCACAAAATTCTAAGCGGCAAATTAATGATTGATATAGCAAAATAGAATCTTAGACTGTAGTTAATCAAAATATTAAAAAAACAAGGACCATTTTTTTTTTTTTTAATCTCAACACCTTTTTATGGTATGAAAACTTTAATTTGATCCTTTAAGTTCCAATTTATGTATTATTTGATCCTTGTTGTCTTACCTTCTCATATTTCAATCCCGATCTTCATATTTTTTTTTATATTTCAGTCCTCAATATTTAGAGGGGATAAAGAAAATCGTCAAAAATAATTATTTTTTTATTTATTAATTTATCACAGGTCGAGAAGCATCAAAAATAGCTTTGGGTTGCTTTTGTTGAATCGGTGTTTTATTGATTTTTAAAGGTGGGATCCACTAAAAATTATCTATCTTTTTTATTTACTAAACACCAAAACACAAACTTATTTTAAAACTCCGATCCCACCACACTACCAAACACCTTCTTAATAAAAGATAAAACACTTCAAATAGTGATATTTTGTCAGTGAAAAATTCATTTATGGTGTTAAGGGATTGGTTTTAAAGAGAAGAGTCTATGGGACGTGTTTTCCACTCTTCAAGCATCCCTCCTAAAAATAATAGACCAAGAACTAAAAGATTTCTTTTAATTTGTGATTTTTTTAATTATTTTGATCGGATTATGTATTGAAATTGAAAGTAAGTTAAAAAAATAGATTTTAGAAACTCGTACCTTGGTTTTTCCATAACCAAAGGTTGATTGAAAAAATAGATAACTTGTCGAGTTGTCGTGTGTTCATCATAAAACAACAATAAACTAGTCACGCAGACTTCTGGCTATTCATTCTTGACAAAGTGAGTGCGCTTAACTTGCTATATCCAACAACACCTTGCTTTTACAAAAAAAACTTTTCATTAATATTTTTATTTGACTTTTAATTGATATCCTCTCATTTTATTGATTCTTTTGTTGTCAAATAAAAAGTTGATATGTGCATTTAATAAAATAAATATAAAAAAGATGCCACCTAGTTAAAAAAAATTAAGAGAAGTGAAGATATCTAATGAAGATATCTTCAAATTCTTCTATCTAATTATACGATGAAAAATTTTCTTTTATGACAAGACTAATACTTTAAATTTTATAGCAACAAAATAATATTCTAGTTTCGTTCTTATTTTATTTTTTATATATTTTAAATCTTTTCATGTTATGTTGTATATTCAATAAAAAAGGCAGTTAGAAAATATCTAAAAAAAATAAATGATTTGAAATAATAAAATGATATATCTTTAATTAAACTTCTTCAACTTAATAATGCTTTTTTTTCACATTTATTTATCATGACAATTATCTTCTAATTAATAGCTTCTTAGAACCTTAAAATAAGGTTTTAACAAAAAAAAATTATATTTCATAAATATCAAATCAAATGACATCTAATGAAATAGCACCATAAATATAATTTTATATATTTTATTACTATTTATTTTTTTGAAAACAAAATTGAGTGTTGATTTAATAACATCTAAATGCTATCGACATGCTCATCAGCGTAGAATTTGATTTCCAAGAATAGTGAGTGTGCTGTCAACAAAAGATGCCTCCCGCAGTTCTTCCCTTTTCAAGAGTTTTGCGTCGATCTGTCATGGTTCAGCTCAGGAGTTACCCTTGTGATATTCTGTCAGGGAAGGCCAACGTTTTTTTTGCTTCATTTTCTGAAGCATGCGAAGTGACCTCATCAGATCCATCAACTTCCCATTGCAGATCACGAGCCAGTCACAGCTCAACTTGCCGGCTAGCTTTGAGTTATAAGATTGACCACACTTTGGGTCGTTTAAAAATGAATCCGTAAATTCAACTCCAGACGGTCTGATGTTGACAAAGCAGGCATGTGAAGGAGTCATTTACCACAAAAGTGGGGACCTTAAGAGCACCAGAACAGTCATTGTTTATTTCAGTCTCTGTTGAACCTCAGTAACGATTCATTAAATAAACAGGAGACAAGTTGCAGCCCTGATACATTCCTCAAAACCAATTTCAGGGTGGCCTTGAAGCACATGGGGCATGACACAAGTTAAGGACTCCATTGACAGCAGAATGCCATTCTTAGCAGTGCAGGATGAACTGTGTAAAATCGTAAATCACTCGCAATTCACAAAAATCAGGCAAATGAAAGAGTCACTTCCAATCAGAATGGAGTACAAGAAATCCTAGAGAAGTTAATTCCTCTTTAATTTGAAGTTCTATCGTACTTCTCGTTGACAATTCATTGAGAAACCTGAGAGAATTTTAGCTTAAATGGGCAAAATCTTACTAATTTGTATGCTACTCCGCAACAAGGGTAAAAAACAAATACCTTGCACCGCAGGCTTTCAGATTTTCTATATAATGCCATGTTACAATTTGAACAGTTCAGGACATGAAAGAAATTAATTTCTACCCTAGCCAAGAACTTCCTTGATCTTTATCTTCTGGTCTTCTGTTAGTGATGTGGGGAAAAGAACCTCAAACGTGATGTAGAGATCACCGTTCTTTGTGCTAAAATGCAATGGCATTCCCTCCCCCTTGAACCTTCTTACTTCTTTGGGTTTGGTGATTCCCTGAACACAATTTACATGTTATTGCTGCTTCATAAACTTCTCACGTACAGAATCAAATAAATAAACACTGCAAAAAACCCAGGAGAATATGTGAAACTTACCTTCGAGCTAATGTCCACCAAATGTTCATCAAGATGCTTAATGGTCTTCTCAAAACCAACAAGCGCTTGAACCTGGTAAAAGATATAGGTTAGAAAAAAATCAACTCGACATTAAAAGCGGAACTTGTGTCACATAACCTTTAATGCAAAAGGGAAAAGGATACATCAATCAGCGGAAAATTTACCAGTGTTATGGTGACAGTTGTATGCAAGTCATTGCCTTCTCTTCTGAAGATGTCATGAGGTGCTGTACGGATTCGGAACTGCCAAGAGTGATAGAATTTTTGTTTTGTTTTTATTTTTCACGTAAAAACAATAAATATCAGTAGAAATAAAACCATATTACAAGTGTAGTTAAAACTTACCTTCAAATCTCCAGGTTCTCCATCAATTATAGGCTCACCGTCTTCATAAAAAACCACCTCCTGTGACAAGCACAGTAACATTATGCTATAAATGCAAGTCGATACTACAAATAAAGATGCCACGCAACCATACCAGATAATAAATGCTATCACTGCTGTAAATATGGCAAACCAAAAGGCTACAAGAATTATAATACAAGTTCCACATGGTCAAATCCAAATATCTGATCCTAGATTTTAATAATTATGAAAAATTATGGCAAGGAACATAATTGCAGATCTAACAACAAAAATTGTAGTTTGCAAACCAAATCACGAGAACAATATTCCAAAGATTTTGAAATTGCATAGCAAATGACATGTAGATGAACAGCTCTGGGCACCATGATAAATCTGCAGATTGTTCACAAGTGAAGTGCATTTTCATATGGCAAGTAGGACAATGTCACATGGCCCCAACATTCCATGTTTGATCACAATTCCAAACAACAGTTATTATAATCATACAAATAGGCAATGCATTTAATGAAGTTAAAAAACTGCGGATGCTCCTTTTCTAAAATCTAACAGAAACAGAATATGAAAAGCCAAAACAAAGGACCGATTAAAAGGTCATTGCATGCAGCTTATAGCTGAGACTTCCATTAGTGTTTTCAAGAGAAGGGCCCTTTACCATCACCATATGCACAGCTTTCATAAGTGGTAGGCAACAAGCATTTGAAAAGGAAAGAGAAGAAGTTAATGACAACTTTCATATGGATGCAGCAAAGGAAACAAAAAAAGTACTTCCAAAAGTAAACTTCAAAAATCTTAAAACATAATGGTGCAGAGAGCTTACTTGTCCATCTTGCATGCCTTTCTCAATATCAACCGTGAGAAAATATCCCTCCCTTTCATATTTGACATTTTGACATTGCTCACAGACCTGGAAAAAAAAATAGAAAATGTAAAAAAGCTAAAGAGTAACTTTATAGTACTGGAGTTGGCACAATGATGGATGATTGAACCTAAAAGGGGTCAATATACCCTCACCACTACATTACTTATAAATATTAAGAGCAAGATTAAGGATCCACGACAGGAATGTTAAGCAATATTATACCTGCTCTGTCATCTGCTGAAACATCCCTGGACCAATTTGCTTGTGGTAAACTTCATTTCTGCAGTTACAACGTCTTTTACCAGGGGCTGGCTTTATAACATTTTTTTCCCTCCAGACCTAACGAGGAAAAAATAGTGAAGCTCAATAACAAACCAAACCAAAATCTTATTGCAATAATTTCTATTTTTCTTCAAATGTTATTGAACATGGAATGTTGGGTATCATGTACACACACACGCATGCATGCATGCATGTTTGTCCTGTTATATCATATTTTACCTGCTAGCTTCTGACTAAAGCACAGGAAACCAACAAGATTATACAACTGCCACAACTTAAGTTAATTTTGGCTCCTCCTAACTATGCTTGTACAGCAACATTCCCATGCAACAAATTCATTAAGAGAAGTCCTAGGCATCAACCGTGACTGTCGCATTTAAAATGTGCTTGCAAGGTAGACTACTCACATCAGCAGTTAAACTAGCCATATGTGTATTGCATGGAAGGTCCAGAAAATCCATCAATCACCAATAATGCTAACAATCCATGTACACTTTTTTTAAAAACACAAACACACACTAAGTTTGGAAGGAAGATATGTAATGCAAGAAAGACCCTGGTGCTTTTCTTCTGCTGCGACAATCTATTATGTTTTACCAAACATTTCATAAAATCTAAAGTTTGGCAACACATAATGTAATGTGAAGCATCCTTCTTTGGCTACATTTGATTACATAGGATATTAAAAATGTTCTGAAAATAGTTAGAGAGTATAGAATTTATCTCAAAGACTGCCGCTTAAATTTGTGATTGGAAAGTTATTAGCTCAACTCAAAGCAACTAAGCCTTATCCCATTGAAATAACAGTGCATCTACACACAACTTCCCATAAGAAAGGCTAAAAGCAAACATCATCTATTGCATCACACACGGTTTACAGGACTTTAATAAAAAGTGTTCATCCTGCACCAATTGAGTTCAATTTCCACAACAAGATGGTCAGTTACTGAATTGAATTCAAATGTCCCTCACCTTCAGAGAGCCACCCATATACAGGTCTTCCAGTGTTGCATCCAATTCTACAGTTACATCATCACCCTTCACAATTTTCTCTTCCTCTTCCGTTGAACCTCCACCAAAAAATCTTAAGAGAAAATTTGGTCAGCAACATGAGGTTTTGAAATTAGGATTTAAAAAGGAAAAAAAATGATGGTTAGGCACATACAAATGTTCAACACAAAACCATGTTCTTTCATTAGCAGAAATGTTGTTATCCACTAAAGTCAGGTGAAATGCAGTTTATAAAAGGATAACAAACCCACTAACTTCAAAAAAAAAAAAAAAAACATTCAGCACTAATACTCTCCACTTGTGCATGAGTCTGGTGGTAGTCCTTGGATCTGGGACAGCAATAGCTGATCAGCACAGCTAAATAGCAGTCTATGCAGGCATGAAGGGGGTGCCAGCAAGGGAGAGCATGCTACAAATTTAGGGTCTTTTGCGACTAGACCAAAACGGAATCATTAAATCTAGGGATACCAATGATCCTAACTCCATAACAAAACTGAAATGCAACAAAATGTAAACTAAGTTGGTTTAAGCTACACGAAATGCATATGTTTCATACTTTTTTAATCTGAATACTACTTAAAAATAAACATTGAAGAAGAAATGAACAGGCGGAAATAGCATAATAAAAAAATAGAAAAAAAGGGGAACATACTGGCTAAAAATATCTTGAAAATTCATTCCTCCTCCACCGCCTCTGCCTCCACTAGCCATATGCTGCTTAAGTCCCTCCTCTCCATACCTATCGTAAATATTCCTCTTCTCGCTATCCGATAACGCCTCATACGCTGAATATTTCATTTACCCACACAAAAATCAATCAATTAATCGAAAAGCATAAAACATCAGTTCGAAAATTAATTAAAACAAGAAGAAGATAAGCACCATTGTTGATCTCGGCAAAACGCAAATTAGCTTCTTCATTTCCCGGATTCTTATCAGGATGATACTTCAAAGCTAGCTTTCTGTACGCTCTTTTGATCTGCTCGTCTGATGCACCTTTAGGCACTTGCAATACTTCGTAATAGCTCTTCCTGCACCACCATTATTTATTAGCTAATTTAACTCTGTAAAAATAATATTTAAGCGTCAAGGAGTGAAAGATTGAGAAAGGCGCACCCTGCAATGGCGATAATAGCGTAGTGTGATAGAGCCACGCATAATAACAACAAGAGTTTTGTTCTTCGATGCTGATGCGCCATTGTTTAGACTACAAAATATCAGGAGGAGAGGATTGGTGGATCTCTCCGAAAGTAATGAGCTCTAGGGTTTGTAATAGCCAAGCCTGTTAATGGTTTATTCTAGTTCTGAATGGCCAGTCTCCTCGGAAACTCTCTCTCTTTCAAATTGTTAAAAGAAAGATCTCTTGTTATACTGTTTGTGTTCGTTCCATGGGAGAGCCTAGGCTGCCTATAGTGGCTGGAAAGTATAACCACAAACACAAGGCAACGATGACTTGACTTTTTTTTTTTTTTTGGAACAAAACGGCGACTTGACTTTGCGACGTGTTCTTTCTTCAAACTAACCAATGAGAGAGGACTCTAAGTTGTCCCAACGAATCATGTCATGACACGTAATTATTTTGCTTTTCGCTCTGTTCCTTCGGTCACGGTGCAGCAACAGCACGTACAGCAAACGCTTGGTGGGAGCTGATTGAAGGTTTAATTTTAAACGACGTCGCAATTCTAGTTAAGAAATGTGTCACGGAAGTGGTGCCCGGATCCATAATGGACTTAAGCCTTGGCCTGTTAACGATTTGTCTAGCCATGATGGAGCCCAAAAGGCAAGGTTGTGAATCATTAAAGCCCGAAAACATAATGGTGTCGCTGACCTTGCTGCCCGGTCTGCTACTCACAAATCTAAGACACTCTTGTTCCATGCATTTTCTTTTCACACATATTTATCATTTTATATTTATTAATTTAATCGTTGGATAGCCTGTTCTAGTAGAAAAAATGATTTCATGTGTAAATCCGTTGAAAAATATTAAAACAAATCACATTGGACTAAAATACAACTGAGAAAAGTCCTGATTACATCAGCATGAAGTTTTTCTAGAGCTCATCGAGGCTAAAAACTTAAAATAGGGTCATGGTGGAGTAGCTAATGGCGGTTACACGGATGCAACGGGGGGCAGCAACGTGGAGATGCATGCCTCGTCACGAGGCTCTCGACGGTGGAGATGCCACGACTGTGCTGTTGTTTTAATGTCTCGTGGCAAAAATAATACCACAGATCTATGTTCATCAATAGCCCCAAACACGCTGTCCCACTCCTAGAAAGTGCCGCTATAAAATTTTCATTTCACAGTGAGGAAACAATCCTCACTCTCACTCTTGGCTATAATCCAAAGCAACACTTTTTTTCATGTTTCGGCCAGACCAAAAGTTACTCACAAGCAAATAGCAGTATCGGTTTCTCACTTGAGACAAAATGGGGAGGGCACCTTGTTGTGAGAAGGTGGGCTTGAAGAAAGGCAGATGGACTGCAGAAGAGGACGAGAAACTGACAAAGTATATTCGAGCTAACGGAGAAGGATCCTGGCGTTCACTACCCAAGAATGCAGGTGCTTGTTTCTTTGCTTGGTTTTTCTAGAGATACTCATTATGGGCTGGTCATAGAGCAAGTTGTTGACTTTTTTCTCTCTCTTTTTTTGCATTTTGAAGGGCTGCTCAGGTGTGGGAAGAGTTGCAGATTGAGATGGATTAACTATTTGGCAGCTGACTTGAAGAGGGGAAACATATCTGCCGAGGAGGAAGAGATCATCGTAAATTTACATGCTTCTTTGGGCAATAGGTGAGTTCATCGGAGCAGCATTTGCATCCTTTGGTCGCTCACTTGAGTATTTTAATTTCTACCCCTCCCCTGTGTTCTTTTCTCTGCTTCCCCTTTCTTTTCAGTACCTCGCAATACTCCTTCATAATATTGATGGGGTAAATTGACTGGTAAAGAACTCAGACAGCAACCTTTTTTCAACAATCACGGTTACGTGAATTGCATGTGAAGTGGGAGTAGCTCTAAAACTGTTCTGCTAAAAACAAAAGGACAAAACTTCTTCGGGAAAAAAGTTGTCTGATCTTTTCAAAGGAAAAATGAACAAAAATAAAAACTATAACTTGCTATGCCTTCATTCCTTGTCTGTTATAACTTGATAACCTCAAGCCGTAGCTTTATATACGATGGGGAAAAAAAAAAGCAAGATCAAAATTCGCCGACAGAGTGGGTTATAACTTGGTGTTATCTTAGAAATAATAATTTATTTCGACGGTAGCAGGTTTTGTAAAACCTCTTTACATTTATCGGAAACGACACTGGAGGCTCTACTGTATTAATTATTGGCTTACCGGTGCTTAGTTAAGATTCAAAGGGTGATTTCGTTAACCTCATCTGGCCGATCCAATCAAATGTTCGTTGTCAATTCTGCCCCTATAAGTGTACGGGAATCCCAGGTTTGTCGTTGGTCATGAATAATGAATAAGGGCATGGGGTTGGTCTGGGTGGATAATAAATTACCTCTCGGCTCCTCCCAGTACACCGAGGGAAAGGAAGTGATGGGTCGCCAACTATGACCCCCTAGGGGGCGTGGCGTGGTCCAAACATAAGTTTGTAGAAGCTCAATTATATTATTCTTTCCTTAAATCATTTACTTTTTTTTTATATAAATTGTTTAGGAACGATGATTTTAAAAAAAATATATATTTTGATATTTCAAATCCCTTCCGGTCCAACCTGTTCTGCGCATACTGACAAGCTAATGCTCTTTGCGGGTTATAGAGGTGTTTAAGAGAATAGAAATGGTTATTTTTTAGAGTTTTTTCTCTTAAAATAATATGTTTAATTATTTTTAAAAATTATTTTTATATCAATACATTAACACAATTCAAAAATATATAAAAAAATAATAGTTTTATACAAAAACAATATTTTTGTATGAAACAGTTTCTGCCCCGGCTTCCCAAACGGTGCCGTGGTCTCATAGATGCCTTTAATTGGTTCAGAATCTTCCAGCTAGGGTGTGGTGCGAAAAAACCATCATGTTTTAGGTATATTTGTATGATCCCTTATCACACAGTTCGATAATTTGATTACGTTGTATTCATTCATTTCATTCCCACCATAGAGATGCAAAAGCAAGGATTAGTCTGTCACTTTTGGCCATGCATAGCTTTCTTTATGTATTCAATTTTATTTTAGTTTTTGGTATGGCGTGCATTAAAAGTTCATCGTTTTTTGATGGCTCAGGTGGTCTTTGATAGCCAGTTACTTACCAGGAAGAACAGACAATGAGATAAAGAACTACTGGAACTCTCATTTGAGCAGAAGAATTTACAGCTTTAGAAGACCTGCAAATGAAAGTCTACCATTGATCATGGAAACAGCCAAGGAGGGCATGTTAGCCAAAAGAAAAGGAGGTGGAGCAGGTAGATTTCCAGCAGAGAGAAAAACCATTAGCCACCCTCAAAAAGACGCCACCAGGGTGTTAACAAAGAGACCACGAATGAATATTAACACCGGTGATTTCTCTGATTCAATTATTGAAGGCGTCCAATTGCCACAGACACCAGCAGTAGAGAAAGAAACCTTGTCAAGTGCAATCAATGATACGGCGATTCGGGATCCATGTGTTGAGGACAAGGAGCTTATGGACCTTGTCATGACAAGTCCCTGTCCAGAAACCGGAAGAGTAAAGTCGGGTTTCGGTGGGGAGAAAGCGAACCCGGTCATATTCCCTAGTGAAGAAAGAATAAGACTGAATTCATTTATGAACCCTAGTGGAGGTGAGAAAGAAAATGATAGCTTCGGACTATTCTGTGAAGGCATTGGAAATGAGATGCTGAGCTTTAATGATATCATGGACAAGGAGGTGCTGGATCCAGATGCTGATTCGACTTTAAATGATGAGGGACAAAACAGTGGGGATCGACAGAGTGGGCTTTTGAGTCCACACCAAACAGTGAACGTTTTTGATTCCATTGGTAATTTGAGCTCGAATGGAGAGAGTGGTAACTGGTCCTCGTTTTCCTCAATAAGCTCGTCAGGTTTTGACGATAGTGGCGTTGATTGGAGCTGGGATGATGTGAAGGGAGGACACGTGGAGATAGGAGATGAGATCAAAGAAGGGAATATGCTATCTTGGTTGTGGGAAGAAGAAACTCAAAGACTAGAAGATGCAGTGGACTGTGAGAAGCAAAATGCCATGCTGCTTGGCTTCTTTCTTGATTCGCCTCAGTAAACAGCCTCTTCTTGTCGAGTGTTCTACCAAAAAGATGGTATTGTATCTCGAAGACAGCATCAAAAAGTCAATGGTTGGCTTGAATTCCTCACCCTCTTCCCAGAAATTCAAGATGCGAAAGCAGTATTAGGAAATGCAGCTCTTGTTCATTTAGCTATTAGCTTGATTTTTATCAGCAGTATTAGGTTTCGTTCAGTTCTTATGTCAGCTTTCTTCATCTAGGCACTCATCTCATCTTTTAGTCATTAGTTTGAATCTTATCTCACGTATTGTACATCTCTTCTGATTATAATTAAAAAATAAATCAAGTATAACATGGTGTTGGAATTTTAAATCCCACACTTTGTTTGATAGTATTAACACTGCTAATGAAATTTTAGCTGAACTCAGTCGACAGTGCTCCAACAAGTATTCAAATCTATAATAGATAAAACCTCAATATCCCATATCAAGAGAAAGTGGAGATATAAATGACTGATTTAACTATTGGCAAAAGCAATAACAATACTATGCAAATCACCAACAATCATGTAAATGCAGAATCATGGAGTGATGTAAATGCAGAATCAACGCAAATAAGAATTCACAGTGATATCAAAGGAAATGTGGTTGGCGACAATAATTCCCTGAAGCAATAAAATCTCCACGTAAATGCAGAATCAACACAAAAAAGCAATTCAGCAAATGACAGCAGAACAATTAGTAAATTCATTGACTGATACATAATTAGCAGAATAATTATTTCCTTCCTTCTTGTTGTTTCCCTCTGTAAAAAAAGATGTATTACTCTATAAAATCGTGTGACGCAGTGCTGAAAAGTAAGTTGCAGAAAATATCATTCTTTACAAGTAATTCTGTCTTTCTCAAACTTTAACCAATAAAAAAATGATAATTTATACCAAACAAATTATTTAGTTATTCGTATGAATAGAAAACCATAACAAATGAAAAACAAACGACGAATTTATTTATATTTTCAAAATTGATTTTTAAAAAAAATATAAAATGAGAATTTGTACCAAACAACTACTATTTTAATGCATTTTAAAATTAAAAATATATTTAAAAACAACACGATAATAATCACTACTTTTTTAGTTGTCATGAAGGTGGAGAGATTAGTTTTGATAGCAATTAATAGTGATTTGGATGTAGTGATATGTGTCATGTGATGTTTATTGAGATATTTTTTGGTCATGGCAAGTATGAGTTGGATGATATTTGATTTAGTCATAGTTATTTGAATTTTAGTTCTTTTATTTTATCATGATATATGAATTTAACAATAAGAATGCGTTCTTGAACAGTTGATAATGCAATAGCATCAATTGTGCAAAACGCTCTCGTAGCACAGAGGATGACAACTCGTTACAATAAGAATAATCGTACCATAAATAACAAGTAAATTTACCATTTCAACCCATGAATCGAATAGAATTTATTTTCTTCTATATCATTTTTCATATTGATTAGAGACATGTTGATCTTTTTAATATTTTATATGCACAATAAATTAATCTAAGTAATCTTAAAAATAAAATTTAGGTCCAAGGATTTATTTTTTTAGTTTCTTAACACTTTATTTGCATGGTAAAATAACTATATTTTTAAAAAATAAAAAATAAAATAAAATTGAAACTATGTTTTATCATGATTTTTTATTAATAATAGACTTGAACTAGAAGCAACTCAATCATTTAAAAGAAATTAAAAAAAACAAATAAAAAATAATTAGCAAGTGCTATGCAGATATCAACGAGTGGGAGGTGTCATGCGTTTTGAATGGCAAGGGCAACATTTTCACATGGTCAAACATTGTATCCCATATCAACATTGGAAGTATCGCGTCATTCTCTTCTCGATGGGTAGGCGTACGTGTACAACAGGGCAATGACAAGGTTCCAACAGATTTTTTCTTTTTCTCTTATTCCCGGGGGGCAAGATCATGGCACGGCAATTAATGGGATCCAAGATATTTCTCTCTCTTTCTTTTCTCTCTCGTTACCTCGAATTTCACACCAAACTTTTAAAACTTAAATGTTCTCTGAGTTTGAATTTGTATAAAGTTTCTTCGTTATTATTTTGATTCTTATTTATTTTATTTATGATTTTTTTAGTTGATTTTTTTTATTTTATTCCTTAAAATTTATTTTAATTATTTTTTTATTTAATTTAGTCATCATTCTTTTAGCTGCTAATTTTTTTTTTTTAATTTTACCCCTCAACAATTTATTTCAATCTAATTTTTTATATGTAGTTTATAATTAATTTTTTGTTTTCTATTTTTTCATATATGTTTATTTTATTTTTTTATGTAGTCCCTCATTATTTTCTTTCATTTAGTTTTTATATTGGATTTAATCCACATTGTTTTGATTGTTGTTTGTTTTGCCTTTAATTTTTGGATCATTAGAATTTTGCTTCTATCATTTTTTTCATGTTTACCTTTCAAAGGGTGACCCTGATCTCATGATCAAGTTCAAGAATATTGAAAATTGGCCCTTTTTATCTTTGATTTTTTTAGCTTTATTTTTTAATTTTATCATTTAATATTAAGTTATTGGACTTTAAGCACGATCATGATGTTCTTTGCTCTTTTTTTTTATGGAATTATTTCAATTTCTAGTTAAAGATCATGAGATAATGGAGTTAAACTAAGTTGACATAAGGTTTTTTTTTCAAAATATATATTTTTCCAATTTCTTTTTATATTATTTGGTTTGCTTGAGAGCTCATCTTTATTATTTTATTTATTTATTTATGTGCATAGTTATTCTAGTCTGAGGACTGGGCCACGAATATAGTGTGCTCACTTGATATAGTTCTTTATCTTTTTTATAATTAATTTTTTTTATTTAATCATTTAACATTTATTTTGCTAGCAATTGAGCTTCAAGTCTTTTTTTGTTTTTTTTTCTTTAAAAGGTTATTTCGTTCTCATTCAATTTTTGCTCTGCAAGTAAATAAAATTATCGGGATATTTTAAGAATATTGAGAGGGCATGTTAACATAATATTGATAAATGTTCATTTTTTTCTGGTTAGTCACTGCCCTTTTTATTTTCATTGGCTTTTAATTAATATCTCGAGTCCAGGATTTTTCTTCTCCTTTGAAGATATTGTAATCACTTGAGTGCTTTTTCATGTTAAGAAAATTTTGATTCAGTCCGTGATATTGCATGGACAATCTATCTAGTAATATTCTAAACCAATGGTGAATCTAAACTCTCCTCCACGACTTTCAATTTTTTCAATTACAGAGGCGTTTTAATTTTTGAAAGTTTTAGAACATTCAATTTAATCCCTGCATCTCAAATATTGTTTGAAATTGGATGCCTGATTTCAATATTTTCTCTTTTTTTTTCAAGCTAAAAGTCTTCAAAAAGAATCTATTGCTATGTTAGAGAATAATATAAATTATATTATGAGGCCTCACTTACAAGCTTAAGCTTTTAGGTGAGTTGGGTCTTTAACATGGTATCAAAGCCTTGTTGACCCAGTGGTCACGAGTTCAAATCTTACCACCCCCATTCTATTTGATAAAAATCAAGCACAAGGTAATGTGGGTCTGTGCAAGTTTCAAGCTCAAAGGGTTTTCACTTGAAGGGGTGTGTTAGAGAATAATATAAATCATATTATGGAGCCTCACTTACAAGCTTAAGCTTTTAGGTGAAATGGTTTCTTAACATGTTACACAACTTAACACTACTTTTTTTAATTATATTCTTGCCTCTTTTCCAGCCATACATAGGATGCACTACTATTATGCACACCATCTACTTCTTCAAAATAATACAATGAAGGGTATGTTTAGAAGTGTGATTGGTGTTGTTTTTTAAAATATTTTTTATTAAAATAATTTTTTTAAAAAAATATTTTTGATATCAATATATAAAAAATATAAAAACACTAAGAAATTTTTATTTAAAATAAAAAAATTATTTTTTAAAAAATTACTTTCAAAACATTCATTCACTTGTCTACTTCCTTACACCTCGTTCATTTTCCACAAACAATATTATTTTGATGTAATCATTCATTATTCGTAACTTTTATTCCAATTTTCCACAAACAACGCCACAGATGAGGCTTGAAAAAACTTCGTTGAATTTGAGCTTTCATTATGGATGATAGTCAATTGGACAAGGGTGTTATATGCACACACAAAAAAAAAAGTTCAAAAGTCAATTTAATTTTTTTTTTATCATCTTCATCACCGATTAAAGATTTCTTAAAACAAAAGAATTAACTAATACTGAACTAAGTTAGGCTTTTCCCCAGCTGAGTTTACTTTTTTTTTTTTTATCATCAATGATTAATTTATTAAAAAAAATAATTAACAAAAAAAAATGTCTGACCCTTTTAAGCTAGAAAAATAATCAAGAAATTAGAAAGAAAGACCCACACATGTTGGTGGTCCATGTACCAAAAGCCTCAAAGGGGCCTGGCCCACCTCTCGACCGTTATTAAATTCATTGAAGCCGAAAAAAAGTAATTTGAAAATATATAAAAAAAATAAAAGATTTTAAAAATATAACTGGACCACAGGAATAAATAACCATCAAAGGCATGCCCGGTCTGTCGACATTTATTAAATTCGTTGGGTACATATGATGCGCTATTATCAGTGCACCAAGCGCAGTTGCCGCTCTTGTATTTTGATCTTTATAGCGTGACCCCGTCAGAAGGGCGGTCACTTGTCACGGCCATACATTGGCTACAAAGGTCGGCTCAATCTCTGTTACTTCCAAATGGTGCTGGTTTATTTTTGTGTTTTTAAAAAATAGTTTTATTTATTTATTTTTATATTCAACATTAACAATAATATATATATGTATATAAAAAATACTCAATGGACAACGAGTCCACAATGCATTGCGTTTGAGTCCATCGTAAAGATTCTACAGGGAAAACACCACGTGACTTAAGGACTTAACGATTAATTACTGTGCGTTTCTCCCCGGTTAAAATTATATTTTTAAAAGTTATTAATCCAGTATATTAGATCTCAAATACTATATATAAAAAAATTATGAAACTCAATTCTTAACCAATATAATATTGAATGATGAATAACTCCAATTATTATTTTTATTACTATAGTTATGATTGTTAAATTATCATTTTCATCATTGCTGTTGATAATTAATATTCTAATTATTATTGATATTATTATCATTTTCACCATTATAATTGTTGTTATCGTCGTTATCATTATTATTATAACTATTATTGTTTAAATTATCATTATAATTATTATTATCACAGGTATAATTAATATTGTCATTATTTTTATTCTTGCTATTACCATTATCATTATCATTAGCGCAATCATTTTCTTTTTATTGCTATTAGCATCACCATCGCTACCATTATTGTCATTATGATTATAACCGTTATAATGATTACTAACACTATTATTGTTATTAATATCAATATAATTATCACTATTAGTTTTTTATTGGTTATTATTGATATTATTTTATGATTCGTTATTAATATCAGAAACCCTATAACCATCACGTTAAACTATTAATGTTGTTATTATTATTATTATTATAATGATTATAATAATTAAAGTTATTGTTGTTATTATTATTGTTATTGACTAAATAATAAAAATTATCAAATTATCATGAAAAATATAATAAAAAAATCCAAAAACTTTTAAAATGAGCAAAGAAAAAAGAAAAAAATTGACAAAACTAAAATAAATATTACCAGTATTAAGAAAATCACATGATTTGAAGAACAAATAAAAAAAAGGTCAAAACGATGAAATATCAATTTTAAAATGACCATCTACACGAATTAAAATTTAAATACTAAATTAAATAAAAATAAAACCTCATCAAGAGAGGAAAAAAAAAACTAAGAGTATAGAACACATAAATAAAAATAAAAATAGGAATTGCTTTGGAAGGATCGAAAATCAAAATCAAGTTAAAAACTAAAAGGATAAGGGTAAAAAAACCTATATGGTAGGGATGGAATAGAACTATCAGTCGCCAGACAAATGCAACAACATTTAAAAAAAAAATTCAAAAATAGGATATTACCAAAATACCCTTTGGAACTCATCTAGATAACAAACAAAACACGTGCAGAAAAAACTAAAATACCTCCTGGACCAACTCTTTGTCTGTGTCTTTTACGTGGACAAATTAATGTTTTCACCATTCACAAAAGTAAAAAAACCAACGATATCCTTGCCATGAACATTTTTTTGTCTCGTCTAGGGCAAATGAGTTATTTGACTCATCGTAAAAAAAATTAAAATGTCTAGAATATCCTTGTCTAACTAATAATTTTTCAACCGAATTCCAGGGCAAAATTGTAGTTACTGTTTATAAAAAATTAAAAATAAAAAAGACATAAATAGCACCAAACAATTATCTATTGACAAAAGATGAATAGAAAAATTCTAAAATATCCCCCCAGATTCAAAAATATATTTTATGAACCGAAGAACACCATAATAATTATATTGTTAGAATTCATGATGAACAATGCCTGGAGCTTTATTGTATCATTGACATAGCTCACCCTTCTTTCTTAGTGTTTTGTATAATAAAAAAAAATAAAAGTTTCACTAGCTCTATAAAAAAAAATCATTCAACGGAGGATCAACCGGCACAGTGTGCCAAAAATAATTACATCTAGCTAAAAGAGAACGGATTTGTTACTGTTCGTTTACTGTTCATTGTCAATGTTCACTCGCAATTTGATCCGGCGGTGCGCACGAGTTTGTCCATCTTTCTTTTTTTTGTTATTGCCGCCCATGAATACTGCAATGACAGTGTCGTCCCTCAAAAAGGACAAAAAAAGGCGTTGGTCTGAGGGTCTAAACAGTCATTGCGCATTTCGATCTGGTTCTTCTAGCCAATTTATTTTTTATATATATTTTTTTGAATAGTGAAATCATCATTTTAACTCTTGAAAATGACAAAGTAACGCCTAGGGTGTGAGGGGCCATACGGTAATTAGCCATTTTTTTATTCTTTTTCGCATCGGATTACTGTTGGTGCGTCTCATCACGCGTTGTCCGTTTTCTCCCTCACGTGTCTTTCGGACAACGCATGCGTAGTTATATGGCATCCAAAAATACTCAACCGACGTCTAGAATTCTTTTCCGCCATGCTATCTTCCACACGAGGCGTCGCGTGTATCCATGTGGTGTCCAGGCACATGTCAATGGTCGTTTGAATCCCCCCCCTCATTTATCTCTCATCCTGCATAGGTTAACGTCAACGAAGCAGTGTTTTTCGCAAAGTTCATTTAAGTCTCTGGACATCCGATTTTTTTTTTGTGACCCTTATTGCAATTATATAAGTTTTGATTTGTTTCAATTGCGTCCTTCAATTCATATTAATTATATATTGTAGTTTCAGTTCGGTCCCTCTGCTTTTAATTTTGCGTTTTGACCTAAAATCCTTAATATTTCTTGTTTCAAAGTTTTGATTTATTTCAATTTTATCCTTCCAAGAAAATTATTCATGAATCCTTGATAATTTTGGTGTCAAAGTTTAATTTCTTTCAATTTTATCCTTCTATGCAGATAAATTATATATTTGAGCTTCATTTCGATCCTACTTCTTCTAATTTCTGGTTTTATTTTGGATTATGAAATTTCCATATTAGGATTTATTTCAGTTTTGGCCTTTAAATTAGATTTATTGCATATATTTTTTATTTATTTTATCCCCTGTACTTTTAATACTATATTTTTAATTCTTATTTTTTTCCATGTTTATATATACATGCTCTTTGTTATTAAGATTTTTCTCAATGTTTAAATTTTAATTTATATTGGTAATCATTTTAAAAATAATATTTGTTATTATTTTTTTTTATTCTTCAAGTTAAACAATTTCTTTAAATATAATAATATTTATTTTTTGTTGATATTGTTGGGTATTGAATTTTCTAATTATTATAGATAAAACATTCAAAATAATAATAATAATTATTTGTAAGTTTTATTTTCTTTTAAATATGTCAACCTAATTATATATTTTGATATTTATTTAATGTTAGAGCCTTAATATATATATGTGTGTGTGTGTGTGTGTGTGTGTGTGTGTGTGTGTGTAGCCTAAGTTTTTTTGAAAAAAAATTAATATCATTGTTCTAAAATACTTTTAGTATCATAATATGAAAATAAAAAAATTATGGAATTTTTTTCTCGTCAATTTTATTATTTCCACTGTTATTAAGTTTAGTTTTTTAATATTTACATTTTAATTTTTGTTGATAATCATGTCAGAAATAATATTGTCTGTTTTTTTTTTCAATTCAAATAATTTTGTTACGTGCACCATGATATTTTTCTCATACTGTTTAAAAAGATGTCTTCCCCTTGCACTTTTTTATAACCGGGTATTTTTTTGTTTTTTTAATAAACGGGAACCTTTTTTTTTTAAAAAAAACAAATTGTCTAGAACCAGGGTGTCCAGGTCAGCTTTTTTTCTTTTAACCGGGTTTCTTTTCTTATGTTTTTTTTAACCAGCGAATCTGTGGCAGCTTACGTGTACCACAACTAATCTTCCGATCTACTTTTTTGTTTTACATTTTTTTTCTCCACTCATATATTTTTTTATTTTTTTTCCATGACCAAGATATCCGTATTAATTTACGAGCACCATAATTTTTTTCTCATTACTGCTTGAAAAAGTTATTTATTTTTTAAAAAAACTGGGGTTCTGTTTTTCTTATAACGGGGTGTCTGGAATAACTTACACGCAACACGATTAATTTCTTGACCCATTTATTTAATATATTTTTTCCCTTTTTTTCCACTTATATTTTTTTTTTGCCTTTTTATAATTGGAAAGTTCAAGTCAGCTTACAAGCACCATAATTTTTTTCTCTCTCATATATATTTTTTTTTATCTCTGGATTCATTTTTTTATATATTTTTTTCCTGTTTTTTTTTCATTTATACTTTTTGTTTTTTATAACTGTGGTGTTTGAGCCAGCTTACTTGCACTATAATTTTTTTTTCCATGTATGCATTTTTTTTATAATCAGGGTGTCCAGAACAGCTTACACATACCATGAATAATCATCGGAACCACTTTTTTTTAGCATTTTTTTCTATTTTTTTCCCACTTATAATTTTTTCTTTTATAACTGAGGTGTACGGGTCAGCTTACGGGCAACACGACTATTATTTTATGGAATGACTAAAGGAAATTACAATTTCAAACAGTAATAGATAATTATTTTAATTGTGGTTTTCACTTTTCATTACTCTTTGAAAAAAAATTCTTTTTTTATATATTGTATACATGATTCTTATTTCTGTCCATGTTCACATATACATGCTCTTAGTTTTTGTTTCCATTTTATTTATTCCACTATTATTAAGATTTTTTTAATATTTAAATTTAATCTGTGTTGGTCATCATTTAAAAATAATGTTTGTTAATTTTTTTTTCAAATTAAATAATTTTCTTAAATATAATAATAGTTATTTTTTGTTATTATTGTTAGGTATTGAATTTTCTAATTATTATAGATAAAACATTCAAAATAATAATAATTATTATTTTTAAGTTTTATTTTCTTTTAAATACATCAGAATAATTATATATTTTTATATTTATTTAATATTAGAGCTTTAATATATATTATCACTTTTTGGTAGAAAAAAAATCTATTTTTAGCATATTTTATCATTTATAATTTTACTAATTGAATATTAAAATAACAAAATACAACACATATAAAATCAATTAATTTTTAACATAGATAAAAAAAACCTAACAAATCATGGGTGCAAGTTCCACTTCATATACTAGACCATAATGCATGCGCAAGTTCGTGTGAACGAGGACTACATGCTTATGTAAATGACACGATGGTTACAATACTTAGATTAATAGATTAACCTTCTCAATTTATTTATATGATATGATAAATGGGTTTGTGTGTATTTTTATCGTGCAGATGCACTATACAATGAGGATGATTTTTATTCTACGCCGTTACGAAATTATAATTAAAGTTTACGAGAAACAGAGTGAAAAAAAATATAGTAACACAACTATAGTAAAAGGATTTGTTTAACTACAGAAACAGGTTAATATATTTTGTTAATCAAATAATAAAAATAAAATAAAAAATAATTTGATAAAGTGAAGTTTATAACCTTTTTGCGAGTTTATAAGTTGACAATAATTAATTTAACTTGTATGGTCATAAAAACTATAACATGAGAAATATTCTTGTTAAAATTATGAGTTAATTTATAAAATCATGTAATTTTACAAGTCAATTATATATAGCATGAAAGGTTAAATAAAAAACTAATAAACTAAAAAAATAGACTCGACTTGGGCAAAAGTATTAAAATCAAACTACGTTTGTGAGTTGATATAGAGTACAAGATGAATGATTTTCTTGATTCTGTATAACTACGTGGTAGATCGGATACCCTGTTATGTGTTAATTTTTTATTTTATATTATTTATTTTATTTTCATTTACTATTTTGTTAGAAGTGTCATTATATAATTAACTTAAAAAATCTATTTATGATTTTACAATTCAAGTTTACATTGTATTTTTTAATGTCATGTAAAAAAAATATTTTTAACAAACTTGGACTAGAAATAAACTAGTAAATATTGAAAATTCTCATACTTGATATTTATTTTCCAGTAAATGCTAGCAATAATTTTTCCTTATTAAAGAAGATTGTAGTTTTGCCCTATACGACAACGTTTTCAAGGCTTCCATAATATCTGGTCTGCCTGACGAGCAGTCATGGCATGTGGAATTGCAACCGTTGATAGAGATTGATAAGACCAGAGTTGCATCTTGATCATACACGTTGCCGTCCTTTTTCTCTCCTGACAGTGTCCACTTGCCTGCAAAGAAAAGAAAAAAAACGAGAGAGATGGAATATGAAAACCAGAGAATTTAGATTTGTTTTTATTAACGTGTGCTGTATTATCTGTTTGCATATATAATAATTAATTTAACAGATTTTAAAATTAATTATTATATAAATCTTTAATCATCGTTATATTAATAATTATAAGACTCGAAAATAATTAAAAAAGCAAATCATTTAATCCTAATTAACCATTTATTATATATTTAAGTTATATCTTATTCATTAAAGGCCGATCCACCATGAAACTTCATATTACACACCGTACTCCTCGTCCATTTGCTAGCTTAAGGGCTCGGGATGAGCGATCCAGTCATTTTTCCTACCAAAACCCTGTATTTTCTCTTGTTATTTTCAAACAAAGAAAAGAACAACTATTTACTATGATTTGAATCCAAGGTCCTTTTTTTTTTCTTTTTTAAAAGTATACGTGTAATTAAAAAATATCAAATTATTATTGTTTTAAATAATTGTAACATATATATAATTAATTAATTAATCATGTTTTTATCATTACTCAGGAGTGTTTGAAAATATTAGCAGCGGCACAATGTTTTCCACTAAAAAATAAATTGAAATAATATATTTTTTTTATTTCTAAGAAATTATGTCTTAACTTCAACAACTTAATTTAAGGACACTCTTACTAATCTAATCCAAAGTTCTTTTAGTAGCTTCTCGGCTAAGTGCAACATTATCTTTCAATAAAAAAATATAAAGACTTTATGTAGGCGGGCTTGAAACTGCAAGGATTTGTTTGGTGTTCCAGCCTCCAGATGAATACTTTTATAGTTTTAAATAAATTTTCAGTATTTTAAATTATTTAAATATATTAATATTTAAAATAATAAAAACAGTAAAGCAACCTCAGTCATATTTTTTGTAACTTAATTAAGTGAATGTTTGATTTTAATTTTAAATTAATTTGATGTATTAATAATATAAATAATTTTAACAAAATTAAAAAAATTAATTTTAATATTTAAAAAAAAAAACATTTTACAAAACAAATTTCAATACACTTTACCAGGCGATTTTCAGTTTTTCACAGGTTACACCCCTCATGTCCTGCCACGTAATCACAAAAAGGTCACAGACTAAGAAAGAAGAATTTCCACCATGAACGTCTAATAAGAGGAAAAAAAAAAAAAAAACAGCACAGCTCATCATTTGAACAAATCAAATCACTCCACCTCAGACTGAACACATGGCAAATAAAGCAGGCCCCTGTCCTCTAACTAACAACTCCTCGTTTAAAACTCGACTGCAGGTCCTGGCATATAAATACTACTCTGTATTCTAATTCATTTTTGATTTCTTAGAAAGCAGAGAAAAAAGAAGAAAATGAAGAAGCACCATCAGATCTGGTTTGCCTTCGGTACCTTAGCTTTGATAGCTGTATCAGCTTTAGCAGACGATGTCGTTGTGTTAACAGAAGATAACTTCGAGAAGGAAGTCGGTCGAGACAGAGGCGCTCTCGTTGAGTTCTACGCTCCTTGGTGACCATTCTTTACTTATTCTTTTCAGTCATCCTAATCTCGTTAACCCATAAATCTGTTATGATTCCTAATTTTGATGAATTCGTAGAATTTTTTATTTGATTAACCGTTTGTTAAATTCAAAATAGAGTATTTAAGATTCATAGATATGAGTTATTAATAAATTTTATCGGGATTATTAAGGACATAATTTTGATTTTGAACGTGACAGGTGTGGACACTGTAAAAAGCTTGCTCCTGAGTATGAGAAGCTCGGAAATAGCTTTAGGAAGGCAAATACTGTTTTGATTGGAAAGGTCAGCCTTATTATTATTGCTATTATTTGGTTCATGATTTTTATTTTATTAATGTTTTTAGTGTAAGTTGTTTACCATGCTCATGCTAATATTCATTATTATATATATCATTTTTCTTTCATATCAACCCAAAATAGCATTTTGATCCTTGCTGGAAAATCGAATCAGCCGATTTTGTAAGAGCCTTATTGACACCTGACCTTACCTTGTTGATTGGTGAATTGTTGATGATGCGGTGCAGGTGGACTGTGATGAACATAAGGGTGTATGCAGCAAATATGGGGTTTCTGGATACCCAACTATTCAATGGTTTCCTAAAGGATCGCTCGAACCTAAAAAGTGAGGATATTGTAAACTCCACCACTGTCTGATAGAATGTCCAAATTTATTGCCTTACCTGAAATGCGTTTTTGTGCTATATATATAAAAATATGATAGGTATGAAGGACCACGCACGGCCGAAGCCCTTACTGAGTATGTCAATACTGAAGGAGGTAGTACTTCAAGTCTTTCGATTAAAGTTGTTTCCTGTTGGTTAACCCAGTGAAAAATTCTCTGTACAAGTTTCTTGCTATTACCTTGACTGGTAAATATGCTTGACCTGCATGTAATGCTGTTTTGTTTGAAAAATTAATTCCCCCTTCTCACCTAAGCCTATGTTTGCAAAAACTGGTTTATGTGCTATAACTTTTGTCTTATTGCATTTTTAAGGATTTGTTTTCAAAAGCAACTCTTCTGCTAAAAACCTCCAGAGGTTCCTGATTGGCTATGTTATTTACAGGGACTAATGTGAAGATAGCTGCAGTGCCATCCAATGTAGTGGTGCTAACCGCTGATAATTTTAATGATATTGTCTTGGATGAAACCAAGGATGTTTTGATTGAGTTTTATGCACCATGGTGAGCCATGTCCTTCTGCATGCTGACTACTGTTATGTTAATTACACTGACTTTGTGCTTTTATTTTTTTAAAATCTCCTTATATCTCAGTCATATGTTATTGATTTACAAACTCTATTTCTTGCAGGTGTGGCCATTGCAAAAACCTAGCTCCTGTATGTACAGCTCCTTCCTTTTCCCATTTCCTTTATAATTTGTGTGTGTAGGAACATGTGATTTGCTAAGCTGTTTATAATTCGGGCAGGATAGCATTGTTCACATTTTTGTTGGACACAAATTATTGCTTAAGTCATTTTTAAGGATCCAAGTTGACAAAAAAGAAATTCAAAACCAACTCTCTCCTTTCCACCTATCTTCTCTCTTGCCTCTCCCCACTGTGTCACCCGTCTCTATTTTTCTGATTCTTTTTCTCATATTGAAAGGCTTTCAATTTTCTCTAGGTTGCCTGTGAAAGCTATGATGTAAGATAGACAATCAACATAAAGATGTAGTGGAGAACGAGAGATAGATATCAGTGAACACTGTACATCCAGGAGAGAGTCATCTAGTTTTTTATCATTTAATGGTATGAAAACATATACCTTTAAAGATTTTTAAATTAGAGAATGATTTACATCCAACCAAAAGTGGGCACAATTTTAACTTGCCCCAATACATGGCAGGTTTGCAATCCATGAGCGCCTGTGTCTTTCTGTAATCATTGTGTGTCATTGTTTATCTGGGTCTTTTCTGCATAAGTAATGATCCGGAGTTTGTTTGGTTTGTTTCTTCAGACCTATGAAAAGGTAGCTACTGCATTTAGATATGAGAAAGATGTCGTGGTTGCCAATCTAGATGCTGACAAACATAGGGATCTAGCGGAAAAGTAAGGAAAACTTTACCAGCTAGCTAAGTATTTTAATGAAAAGAGTTCTGAACATTTAGAGCTGTCAATATTAATGGCCCATGCTAAATCCAGGTATGGAGTAAGTGGATACCCTACATTGAAGTTCTTTCCAAAAGGTAACAAAGATGGGGAAGAGTATGAGGGCGGGAGAGATTTGGATGACTTTGTTGCTTTCATCAATGAAAAGTCTGGAGCCAGTCGTGATGGAAATGGACAACTTACCTCAAAGGTTAGTTGCTACATATAAAACTGGAAGTTTAAACCTTTCTTTTTTGTTGACTTGGTCATTTGATCATATTATAATTTTATACATGATAGGCTGGAATTGTTGAAAGTTTGGATGCCTTGGTAAAAGCGTTTGTAGCTGCTGGAGATGATGAGAAGAAAGCAGTCTTTTCCCAAATTGAAGAGGAAGTTGAGAAACTCAAGGGTTCCACAGCAAGGTATTCCATGGCATGGATGCTAGTGTTTAAATTCCATGTTGGCGTGTTTTGATATTTTCTACATATCTCTATTCTTGTTAATTCTCTAGTGAATCAAAGATATAACCTTACAATATTACATGTATATAGGTACGGAAAGATTTATTTGAAGGCTGCCAAGAATTGTATGGCTAAAGGTGCTGATTATGCCAAGAATGAGATTGAGCGGCTACAGCGCATGCTTGAAAAGGTAAGATTGATAGATTTTTTCTCTTGGTTGAAACATACCATTTGTAACAGGAGCCATACAGCTGTATTCATAGCAGGTAGTTGGAACAAGATTCACATCTTAAGTTCACACTGTGGTGTTTTGTAAATGCGTGTCTGATTGGGATGCTTCGATGATAGATCATGAGAACTTTAAATGTGTAGAAAATGAGTCGAGTAAGTATGTGAAAGTTGTGATGACTGTTAATCGATCTTTTCTTTTCCATGGTTAATGGTGCAGACAATCAGCCCAGCGAAGGCAGATGAATTCACCCTGAAGAAGAACATCCTATCTACTTTTGCTTGATCATCTGATCATTTGTTTCCTCGTCAACATTTTAGAGGCAAACATCATCCAATTTTTGGGGAATCGTTTTTACCATCTCCAGTGTTTTATTTTGATGCTATCCGGGCTTCTCCTCACAGTGAAAATCTGTATCCCTGGATGTCGACTGAGCGAGTTCCCTAATATGAAATGATTTTGAGAACCCAAACTAGCTACTGCAGTATATTTATTTGCCTTATTTTTACGCCCGTGCTATTGTTTACAGTGGAGAGACGCTTTTAATTTTTGAATGAAACGTGCATTAGACAAATGAATATCCTCTACTTTTGCTTGATGTTCTGATCTCGTGATGATTGAACGTATTTTGTTATGTTGAGATGCCAAATCCGTGGTAACCCATATATATATATAAACCCAGGGACCCAGGGCCTCTTGACTTTGTTGAAACTGAGAGAAGATAACACGTGCAACACACATATCCCATTTCTTTCCCCAACATTTTTGCCAAGATTGCTGCTATTTGCCTTCTAATCTGGCCCGCTGCTCTCGTTGGTTCCACATCTGTCCTCTCTTTGAAGGTTAATATGGTCGGTGTTGCCTGTATGTATCATTCTTGTTTGCTATATGAATTGTGATCGTTCTGGAATAATCGAAGCCTTGTCATATTGTTTGTTTACACCTAAAATTACCCGCGACAAATAATAGGTAGCCAAACAAGACTGGCCGTTTGCCGAGAGATGGACATGAATTGGAAGAAAATAGTTGCGATCATTATCATGGAACGTTATTTCCCATTAGCTTTAATTATAATTCTTGTTTAGCTACAAAATACGCTTTAACTTCCAGCAAAGCTATATCTGATCAATCAAAACACTTCCTAGCATCATGAGTTGTGCTTTGGCCAGGTTTTGCCACTAGAAAATATGAGTGCACCAGTGATTATGCAGCAGTGTATAGTTAAATCAGAGACCACCCACTGGGAGAGGAGACGCGGAGGGTAGTGAAAACAGCCAGCTGTGAAACCATTAGTGAGTACATCGTATGAACTCAAATGCAAACCATGATGAGGTTATTAAACAAAATCTGTCATGGCCAGCCACTAACTGATAAGTTACTCCACTCCACTTCAGTATAGGTGCACAGGCTATGGTCAGAGTTGGCTGGTTCTGCAATGCGATTCCATTAGCACTTAACATCCAGAACCATCCCCTTTTATATTCATATTCAAAACCCGACATGCCTTCTCTTCATTAAATTTAGATTCTGAGATGGTCATTGAAGAACACTCTTCGAGTTGATACTCCCTCCCTTCAACCAAGGACTTCATATATGAGCAAGGCCGCTCTTCAGCTTCTATGTTAGATCCGGGCTCATGTCCCGAACCAAATGGCAGTTCAAGAGATGATGAACTAAGTGGTTGTGTTCTCATCTGCACAGAACGCAGGAGTGCAGCCCTCCTCAGGTCAGCTGAGTGGCATATATCACTAGGTGATGAAGGGAACCGGCCCTCAGAATCTGAACCTCGTTGACGAGGCTGTGAATAAGTGACACTGGTGACAGAGCAGCCATGTGAAGGGAATGAGCTGCTACAAGGAGCAGAAGAGAACCCACCAAATGGCCTTTGGTACCTACATGGAGAAACTGGACTGCTGGGTAGACTTTCAGATTGAGGTGAGCAAGCATTTGTAGGTGTCTCGCAAAATCTAGAGTCATCAAAGTCTTCTGACATTGGTGAATATTGCAAGGACATTTCATCCCTGAAATAATACATGCAAGGAAACAAAATGAAAGAGAATTAAAAAATATAAAAATAAAAATAAAAATAAAAATAAAAATAAAAATGATGGTTTTTTTTCTCTTTATCAGCCAGAGCAAAAAACGATGAGAAGCATCCTCATGACAGACTGGAAGCCAGGTTGACGGGTAATGCCCCTCTTCCAATCAAATAGATTGAACAGTGCATACCCGAGCACCTGATCTCTGGGATTTGATTTTGCATGGGCAAAATAGCGCATAATGTGGTGGCAAATTCCTAGGCAAACTGCAACTTCCAATTACAAAGATTTCCTACTGATATTCACTTAAAAGAAACTCTTTACTCTAATTCACTGTTACAAGCCATGGTCAAAGAAATCTCTCAGTATAATGATTTGGGGATATAAAAACCCCAGTTTGAGCCCATCACTGATTATGCCATCATCCATAATTCCACATGGGTAACTAAAATTGAGCTCCAAACTATGAAGCTATAAACGTCCCATTTGAGGAAAAGTGACCGCATTAAGTGCTAGTATTTTCAGTACAATTCTTTACAGATTTCATCGACTAATATCCGAGGAGCGGCACAGAAGTCCCAAAGCCAAAATAGTAGAATTTACGAGTTATGAAATAGAATCACCTGGCAAAAAGCATGGTGTCAGACCTGGCAGGAGATTCCATAAGATTGTCCCGGAGTGGGTCTCCAACTGTTAATCCATTCAAACTAGATGCCATTATCTGCACTCAAAAACGTTAACAATTTTTGAACTCTTAGTTAAATCCAAGAGAAATGAAAATTTTAAGCCAGTTTAAGAACCTCAACGAAACGAAATTGCCAGCGAAATAATTAAAAAAGAAAGAAAGACAAATCATCCTACTAAAAATTAGAATTAAAGAACAGGTAAAAAAAAAAGAGGGGACAAACCTCACTGAGATAACGTTTATGAGAATTGAGATTGTCAAGGTAGACCTCATCTTCAGGATCTCTACTTCGCTTCCCGTTTGGTGTTGACGTTGATGTCGATGCTGATGATGAAGCTGAGTTCGAATCCAACCTCATTATTTGCTGCAATTTTTTATTAACTCTTAATCTCTAATCTCCTTTAAGATGGAAATGTTTCATTTTGTTTGATGTTACCGTTGGGGTTAATGGTCGAAGAGAGATGAGGCAGTGACAGGGTTTGGTAGGGACTAGGGAGAGAATGAAGATCAAGAGCAGTGCATGGGCTGAGCTGAGATGGGCTCTGAGGGGATGTGGGCAGCCCAACAGGTGAGTCTTATGAGCTGAGATGGAGATCACTAGTTGATGGATAGATGTAATTAGAGTCAAATCAAGTCTAGACATCTGTCGATGTTGCCATATTTCTGTTAACTAAAAAAATACAGGAATAATGTTTAACAATCTTTTTTCCCATAGTTCTTTACATTTGATATTCTTATTAACGGATGGATACGGGTATATCTTTATAGGGTTTTAGCTCAAAGTGGCCTATCTTTGAATGACCAACTACCTGGTGGAAGTGTTACATTGGGCGAAGCTCTTATGGCTCCAACTGTTATCTATGTCAAGCAGGTTTCCTTTCAAGTTTTATTTCCCTCTCACATTATTGTGATTAAGACTGTTGATTTGACTAGATTTTTCTGACTAAAAAACCATTCCTTTTCAAACAGGTGCTTGACTTGATTAGCAAGGGTATTGTCAAGGGCATAGCTCACATCACTGGAGGTAGTTTTACAGATAACATACCAAGAGTTTTCCCAAAAGGCCTTGAGCTTCTATATATAAGGAGTCATGTGAAGTCCCAGCCCTATTCAAATGGATCCAAGAGGTAAATTGTTTTTTACACAGCAATGCTGGTTTATGATGTTAGATTGAGTCATCTTTCAATGCCATATTGTACTCACCCCGATAAGAACCTGTGAGTGTTTAATTTGATTCTTAACTGATAGAGCTTGAAGGTTAAGTTTGTTGTAAATAAAGATAGTAGAATAGATCTTGTCATATGGTATATTTATCCCCTTTTCTGTTGTTTTCTTATATCAGGCTGGAAGGATAGAATATGCTGAGATGAGTCGGACTTTCAAGATGGGCATCAGGATGGTTCTGGTCGTAACCGAGGAAGCATCTCGCAAAATTCTCGAGGAGGGACAACACAAGGCATATTGCATTGGCGAGGTTGTACGTGGTGAAGGAGTGAGATATCACTAAAATACTAAATGTGTAAACCTGTGCGTGTTTGCGGAGATGAGTGATATAGAGAGTTGCAGCTTTTACTTTATTCCTGTAACATGAGCTGCCAATTTTATTTTTTATTCTTTATGAAAGAGCTTCAAAAGAATCCTAGTGTCAAGACTGTGGGACAATTCCTTACAGAATTCCCTCCATTTGTAGCCTAAATGTAATTCATGGTTTGATAATCATTTCCTCACTTGACAATGCCAGTAATGTCATTTGTACTAGTTTATTTTATGAGAAGTTGGCAGGTATTCGCAAAAAATGTGAAAATTCTAGATTACTTGTGTTAAAATTTAGATGAGTCAACCTGTTCATCGGATACTGTTGCAAATAGATGAAGTAATTGAGTCCAAAGCAATGATGGACTTGTAATGATACGCTAGGCAGGAATAAATTTTGTATTGCTTTTATTATTGGAACGATTGTTTTATTACTAAGAGCAAAACTGTGGTAACAATTGAGTTTCCCCTACCTTTCATATTCGTTTCTCACTGCCTAGTTCCCTTCATCTTGCCGCCATTTCTTTTTCTACTACCAGCCTTTGGTTCCATGCCTCTCCTGTCTGTTCAGCATCAAACTGAATTCTGTGCCATTTGATCTCTCGCAACAGATCTTTCCAGGCCATTCTTCTGTTTGATGTTTGTACCTACAACACATGAGTGGTTTGTCAAGCTCTGCCTAATCTCACGACTAACTCCATAATCTTCTTGGAGATTTTTGCAAGGTCTCCCAATAGCTGAATCTGAATGCCGTATTCTACTAGCTGCTGTTTTCCTCGAGTTCTTCCCATTAACAACTGATTGCCCCAGCTTGTAATTTACCCAATTCTCCTTGAACTTGCTCCCTTGCTCAGCCTGCAATATTTGCCGGTGATAGTGCGGAAGAATGTGGCGCCCGCGATTATTTTGAGAGCAATGAACCCTTTGGGACCCTTGCTGGTGAGATGCGTTCTCCTTCTCGGGCTTCAGGGGCCTCTTGTTTTTAAAATCTTGCTGCCCATTTCCCGATTCATGTAGATAATAATGAAAGCCAGACTCAGACAAACTAGGAATGACATTTTTCGGTGGATATCGTAGAGGAGGTACGAATGGTACAGGAACAGGAATCTGGTTCTGGACAGCCAAAGGTACCCGCAAAATTTCACTTCTTTTCAAGTCCGAATTTGCACCTTCCAGTTCAAGTTTTAAGCACTTGCTAGGGGTAACTGAATGAATCCTGTCGGTGCCTGGAGCAGCTGGGACAGGGATTTTTTCATTCCTTAGGTTCGGATCATCCAGCTGCCTGTATAATAATTGTGATTGCAATGAATGGTTACCAAGCAACAAGCATTGAAGCAGGCAGAGAGAGAATAAAAATATTTAAGCCATTACAATCCCCATATGGCCATTTGCAAATCTTACAGGTTTCAAAACTAGCTGGATCAGCACCAGCCTCCAAAATAGAGAAAAAAAAAATAAGATAAGAAATCTTCCAGTATTTAATTTGGGTTTTCATACCTAATCAGCCATAAAGCATAGAAAGTTTGAGTACCAGTAAACAAGAAGAGATTAGTACCTTATGTGAGAAGGTAGTTGACAATCGAAGTCGAACCTTCTCCAATCAATTCCTTTTTCCTGGAGAACAACTTCTCTGGGCCTGGCAGAACCAAAAGGGTTTGGTTTCTGCTTCTGGTGCTCCTGAAACCGAGCTTGCTCTTCCTCTTCTTTCTCAACCTCATCTGCCCACGAAAAAGCTGCAGAGCCATTTTTTATTTCGCTATCCACCATTTTCTCTCTAGATGCGTGTTTTCTCAACCCCAACGGCTCTTTTGCTGTTTCAAATTCAAAAGTTGGAGGCTTTGCGACTCCATCTCAGCCCCGAGATGCCATTTATGTAAACTACACAAGGCCAAGGGGTAATTTATTAGAAATTTCCATCTAACGCCTAGATGTTTTCGGTCAACAATAAGGGTAACTTTGTAATTTTCTCTATTTTTGAATCTTTGATTGTCAATTTCGAGTTTTTTTTTTGTCCTAGAGATCTGGACCCTTTCCTCTCGAATTATGGGGAAAACACATAAGTATTCCTCTACCAGGGCTTGCTTTCTAGATTGACATGCCTTGTGAGAAAACCTCCATTGAAAACGTTAATGATTTTTTAATTGATAAATATAATCTTCTGCTTTATTTTTATTATTTTTTTGAACCACAACAATAAGTGAATAGACAGGTGTGTATACTGTATAGTAGTATATTGCACGCCAGGTTAAATTTATTTTGATAAAAAAAAATGTTCAAGTGATGCTATTATTTTCAAAGAAGTCATCGATTTGATTCTGCTTAATAAACTCATTTAATTTAATAATTAAAAACATATATCAGCAATAAATAAAATAAAGAAAATATTTGGCAATGATCAACTATTAACTATAGCTGTCTATTTATCTTATATCATAGTTGGAAAGAAATTTTATTGGAGACTCTTCATCTCTCCGCCATGGACATTACCTCACCATGATAACTAAGCTTATTAAAGAACAACAAATAAAAAGATTCAAGATAACATGTGATATTTTCAAAATTAGTGAAAAAAACTATAGACAGAAAATAAAAGGCCAATCTTCAATTAAATGAATATTGAAGAATAAAACTCATAAAACGTAAACTTAAAAAAAGAAGAATAACAACAAGCAAACCCAAAATAATATCAAAAATCTAAGTTAATCACTTAAACTTGTAACCTGTAAAAACCTATTTTTGAGCTAAATAAAGAAGCTCGATTCTTAACCAATAAAATCCTAGGCCTAGGTTTAATCATGAAACTATATTTTCAACCAATTTAATGTTAAAAGGATTTTTTTTTTGTCAAAGTAAAAAAAATAATCAGTAGAATGATCATCAAATCTGATAGGAAAAATTAAATTGAAGAAGGATGCAATAAAAAAAAAATTATCTCAAATAAAACAAATAGAAATAAAAAATAGGGATTAAGTTTGTCAAATAACAAAATCAGAGGATGAAATTGAAAAAGAATCAAATTTTATAAATTGTTCAAATAAAACAAATAATAATCAAAATAACAAATCTAAAGAAAAAACAATTGAATGACTACTTTAAAAATTAAAAGGGTTGAACAAGAAATTCAAAGAGGAGAGAGAAAAAAAGTTATTGATAATAAATCATATGTCAGTAAGCCATATATGTGTGCATATGAATGGATGGGGTGCAAGAACGATCCCGATACTGTTACGGAAGATGATGTTTGGCTATTGAAAGACACCTAACATGTCGCCCATCAATGTCACGTGTTTTTGCACACACTCACTGATTTTATTTTATATTTATTAAAATACTAAATTATCCTTAATCAAATTGATTATAACTAAAAAAATCCTAAGTGAAAATACAAAAGAAAAAAATTTGAACATCAGTTAGATAATTTCTTTTTTTGATAATAATTTAGTTATTTTACAGTGCTTTTAAAATATAAAAAGAACAAGTCATCCCTTATCAAACCGATAATAATTAATAAATTGGTCTTGAAAAGGACTATGTTACCTTAAATAGCTAGTTTATTGATTTTATCTTGTAAATAAAATAATTCATCATTTTCCCATAATAATTTACAATAAAATGAATTTATGTGTATAGTGAAACTCTCATTGCTTTTAATACATTTTTTTTTTAATAAATGAGAAGTAACAAATCATCTTTGGTGATGTTTGGTATGTTGGACAAAGATGGACTAAACATGATAACGTCTTTGCGGAGTTGTTTTGTGCTCCTTTATACAATACAAGAACTAGTTTTTATCTTGTCCACAACTATTCTTGTGGAGATTGTTTTGTCATACTAAAAGGGATAAGACATGCTTGTTCGATTCTCCACACAAGATTAAACTCAAATTGATCTGGATTAATCTAAGGATAAAAGTAGTTATAGTTTTAAAACTCGATTCAGAGGTCAATTTATATCACAGGTTGGGTTGACCATTGCCATAAATCAATATAAGGATAAAAATTTATTATCATAATTTTTAAGATTTAAAGTTGACCCATGGAAAGGCTCTAGTTATGGATTAGGTTGATCATTGACTCAGATCGATGTGAGAATAAAAATTATTATCACCGTGACTTTAAAATTATGTCAGGGATCGACCTAAGACAAGTATCGAGTTACAAATCAAGCTGACCATTTGTTAGGGGTCAACCTATGGATTTTTTGTTTTTGATTTGGGGGTTTACCCGTGCAGGACCTGGAGCGTTGGTTGAGTTAAATATTGAATTGGACAATTTAAGAATAAAATTAATCATTATTATAATTTTAAAACTTGAACGGGGGATGAGTCGGGTCATGGGGCGACTGGCTATTGAACCAGGTCGATATAAAATATACATAATTATTATTATAATTTTAAAACCTGACTCGGGGTTGATTCATGGAAAGGATTAGATTACATATCTAGTCGGACATTAACTCAGGTTCACAAAATGATAAAAATAATTATTATTATAATTTTAAAACTTGACTAAAATGTTAACCAACAATAAAGCTTAGAGCATAAGTCAGGTTAGCTATTGATTCAAGCCAATATAAAAAAATGAATATTATTATAATTTTAAAATCTAACTTGATGGTCGATTTAAGGCAACACTTAGGTCATGATTAAGAGAGTTAATACAGGTTAACTCAAGTCAATGTACGAGTAAAACAATTATTATAATAGTTTTTAAACCTAACTCAGAATTGATCAAAGGCAAGGCTAGGTCATGGGTAAAGAGAGTCAAGTTGAGTTTATCACACCTCATAATAATAAAAAATATTACAGTGAATTTAACTCAGGTCCTTACAAAAAGTAATATAAATAAACATGAATGATATTGCTAATGCAAGTGAAGTTCAAGCTTTAAAAGTATTATGAAATCAATAAAAGTTTTTTGATTATAGAGTTTGCAAGTATCAAGTGTATTTTCACATGAAATGAACAAATAGTGTTTATATGTAAAATCTTACACTAAATCATTACTCTCGACTAAAAATTTAAGAACTCAATATTTTAAATATGGTCTATGATGTTAAAAACAGCTCGATGGTTTATTTGAAATAAATAAGCAAATAAGTTGTTTATAATAAGAGTTTTAAATATAAAACAAGTTAAACTTTAAGCTTAAGACTAATTTACTTTTGAGTATAAAACAAGCTATATACAACTAAACCAAAGTACCACAAAACCATTTAGTTAAATTTGAATTAGTAAAATTTTTTCTCCGACATTAAATCTTAACATGCACATTAAATTCACTAAATTATTGTTCTCATCAAAATTATAAGTTCTAGAAACCTTTGATCTAACTCTTTCAATCCAGGGATTGAAACATGAAAAAAAATATTTCAGACCAAATCATAATAACCAAAGAAGAACATGAATCAATTATAAGAAAAATAAACTTGAGGAACTAAATGAAACTTTTGCGATCCTTTAATGATAGAAAAACTATGCCTTTTCTTTTATATTATTATTTTCCTTTATCCTTATTTTTCTTTAATAACAAGCCAAAGTTCTACAAGTATAAAATTGATCATTAAATTAATATCCGAATATTTCACCATGCATAAGATAAGCAAAAGAAAACAAATAAATAAAACATGTCATTACTTAAGACCATGGTAGTATAATTTTAGAAGAAAAATACTAAAGTATAAAATAATAAAAACTTAAGACATCTAAAAGAAAAAAAATGACTAAGAATTATTGGGTGAGGAGAGAAATAATAGGAGATAAGTTGATGCACAATAAAACACCCACCATATTTAAGATAGAGCATGTGATGTGTAATTTCAATGGATTACTATTTGATAAAAAAATGTTCTCTTTTCTATTTATTTTTTGCGAGCATATGTTTTTGTATAGATATACAAGCCAATATAAGAACATGCTCTTGAAGAAATAAAATAAATTTTCAATTAAAGTACAAATCAAAAAATATATCATTAAGAGAAATTCATATTATCACCAACAAGAAATAAAATGGAAGGCAAATGCAGCCAAAACTTTTATTTGGATTATAGAGAGGACTTTTATTTTCATCATAGATTATAAACATTAATTTCCTTTTTACCAAAAAATCATGAAAAACTTTAAACTTGATTTTCTTGTTTATTTTCCATTTCATGCACCTCTCGACATTTTTTCCCTCTTTCAAAATAACATTACTTTTTATGTTCATAAAAAATACTAATCAACACGTGTTATTTCAACGAAACCACTCGTAGACCAAGACATAAGGGTGTTCGTCACTGCATTTCAATATTTGTTTTGAAAAAAATGATTTTTTTAATTTAAATTAATTTTTTAGTGTTTTTAGATTATTTTAATATGTTGATGTCAAAAATAATTTTTAAAAAATAAAAAATATCATTTTACTATATTTTGAAATAAAAAATATTTCTAAAAAAAATCTCAACCACACTTTTCCAATCACATAATATCAAAATATTATTTTGATATATTTCTAATAATTTTTTTAAACAATTTTAATCACACTTCCAATTACGCAATAGCTTAACTTGGTGCAAAGTTGAGTAACTTTTAATTTCTACCATCTAAAAGGAAATTAAGTGCCTGTTTGGCACTGTAGCCAAATCAGTATTTGACTGCTTTTGCCTTATTTTTTTTCATTTTAAATGAATATGTTTTGGTGTTTTTAGATCATTTTAATATGCTGATGTTAAAAATATTTTTAAAAAAATAAAAAAAATATTATTTTAATATATTTCAACATGAAAAATACTTTGAAAAATAACAATAACCATACTCCCAAACATCTCTAAAAAAAAAAAAAAACTTTCAAGCTTGAACAGACATGAGAAGTCAGCAAAATTTGAGAGAGAGAGAGAGAGAGCAGAATATATAAAAACGCATTACTTAGCAAGTCCCTGAGCGCAGCCCACTCATTCGAAAGCATCTTCACGAAAATCAAGCCACGCAACTGCAGCTTTCCCGCTCGGACATTAACGCGAACACTTTGCCTACACACAAATACACAGGATTTATCTAGTTACCACCCAACCCAAAGCCAACAGAGAGAAATGAAGTATGTCCTAGTCACCGGAGGAGTTGTCAGTGGGCTCGGCAAGGGCGTTACAGCGAGCAGCATCGGCGTCGTCCTTAAAGCTTGCGGCCTCCGCGTCACCTCCATCAAAATAGGTTCCCTAGTCATAGTTTTATGGATATTCGTGTTTTGATTTGGGTGAATAAATCACTTTTTAATGGTCTGATATGTGATGCAGATCCTTATTTGAATACTGATGCTGGCACCATGTCTCCTTTTGAGCACGGGGAGGTTTTTGTTCTTGACGATGGCGGAGAGGTTGAGTCCCTTTATTTTTTTTCTTTCATGTCTTGAAAATGGTGAAATTTGTTATTAACTGGTAAATTATTCCCTGGTTTCTGCTGAAAGGTTGATCTAGACTTGGGTAACTACGAGCGTTTCCTGGACGTGACACTAACCAAAGACAATAACATTACTACCGGGAAGATATTTCAGGTAACGGGATGAGCTTAGTATATTCGCTAACGCATTAAGTTCTAAGTTCTATAAGATATTCGGTGACTGATTATTGATATTCTTGTTATTTGGTGTCTGATCAGTCTGTCATCGAGAAGGAAAGGAAAGGCGATTATCTTGGAAAGACTGTTCAGGTGATGGTTTGCAGCTTGCTAGATATGCTTCTTAACATGTTTAAATAACTGCCAACTGAATTGCTGCCATGTTTGTGGAAATTCCAGGTCGTTCCACATATCACCGATGCAATTAAGGACTGGATCGAGTCAGTGTCTGCAATTCCTGTGGATGGAAAGGATGGCCCTGCTGATGTGTGTGTGATAGAATTGGGAGGCACAGTCGGTAAGAGCGATATGAGCAAGAAGGATGCAGCTTTCACTGATATTTCTTTGGTTTTGCAATTTCATGCGGTAGTAATAATGTATTCCTTTTTCTCCTTCAGGTGACATTGAATCTATGCCATTTATTGAGGCTTTGCGACAGTTGTCATTTTCAGTTGGTGGGTTATGATGTTTTCTGTATATTGGAGGAGCATTGCTCTCTTCCTTATGTTCCTTTCATTCAACGATGAAGGATCCACATTTTCTCTAACTGGATTATTAGTACTTGCGAAGCCATGGTGTGGTGTATATTCTTGATATATTTGACCACTCAAAAACATTGTAGGAAATTTGATGAACGATTTAACTGTTTTGTCAGAAACTTCACAAATTACGGAAGCAAATTCATTCGAATTGTTCATAGTGTTGTACCTGTGCTTCTTTGCTTGACTTTATGCTACGTGAACAATTAGATGAATGCTGAAAAAATAGCATTATGGTTCCATCTTGAAGCAACTATACACTCATATTAGAGAGCTTCTCTCCCATGTTCACATATGTTGAGTTAATTCATTCATGAATTATTGCAATAACCACTCATGTTAATTTCCATATCTCTATGCAGGACAAGATAACTTTTGCCTTGTTCATGTGAGCTTGATACCTGTGCTAGGCGTTGTTGGAGAGCAAGTAATATGCCATATTATTTGTTTTATTTTTTTCTCCTCCATTTTGAATGTATTCACTTAGAGGCCGCGATGATCATATCAGACGTGAATGATCACAACAATACCTATTTCATGTGTGCTTGCAGAAAACTAAGCCTACACAACATAGTGTCCGTGAATTGAGAGCATTAGGCTTGACTCCTCATTTGTTGGCATGTCGCTCTGCTCAGGTACTGTTATCCTACCTGACATCTTTATGCTTTCAAGAGGACCATTGACTGGACCAATTTTGGTTGAAGATCTTTGTGGCAGATTCCACTGAAAGTTGCGCTCAACTTCATTTCAGAGAAAAATATTCGTGTTCTCTCGCTGTTCTTGTTTATGATCTATACTATTAAATTTTTGGAAGGTTTCTGAAAGTACTGAAGGTTGATAACATTTTACATGTGTGGCAGTGCTTTTCTTGATGAATGTGTAGCATCTGTTATTGTGTTGCCCAAATAAGTTGGACTCAATCTTTCTAATAGTTTTACATTTTCTTCTTCTAAATTGACTGATAATCTCTATCAATCTCTTTTTTTTTTTGAGGATGAATTTTGAGGCATGGAGTGATTTTTAGTAATTTACATTGCAGCCTTTATTGGAAAATACAAAGGAGAAACTTTCTCAGTTCTGCCATGTTCCGGTAACTTTCGGTGAACTTTGCACTGTATTGCTTTTAATAACAGCTGTTTTAAATACAGAGATGTCATGTATCTCCTTGTTTCTTGGCAGGCTGCTAATATTCTCAATATTCATGATGTTCCTAACATTTGGCATGTCCCTCTGTTACTTAGGGTTGGTTGAATTGCATTCTTCTGTTTCTCTGGATATTGAAATTTTCATTTTTTTTGTGTTGATATGTATGTTGTAATTTGCTTTGACCATCCGGCATGCTCTCCTGTTACAGAACCAAAATGCTCATGATGCCATTTTAAAACAGCTAAACTTGCTCAGGTTAGTTTAATTCAAGTTTCTCCACATTGAAGGCATGATCAGTGGACCCACAGTACCCATCTATCTCAGCAATGAACATTTTCATGAATCCACTGGAATGAAAAACTAAAATAGTTGCTTATAGCAAGTTCAATTGTTTTAGCTGATTGTCTCTTTTCACCCCTACTACTTACTGGGACCTGGCCCAAGGCATTGGTTAAGCTGTGATTATACTGAGTGTACCTGCCAGAAACAATATGCATTGTGACTTTTGATCCAGACACCAAGTGCATGAAGATTTATCATATCAGCTAACTTGTTGTATTGTTCTATTTCAGCTTTGCGATGCCTCCTGCTTTACAAGATTGGACCATGATGGCTGAGACTTATGATAATCTCACCGATTCTGTCAGTATTATCATCAACAACTTCTAACTCTCTTTGATTATTTCTTTATTGTTCCTGAGGCGAGAAGATGCGATTAATGCAGGTGAGGATTGCGATGGTGGGAAAGTATGTTGGCCTAACAGATTCATACCTGTCTGTTGTTAAGGTGCATCACATTTTTGGTTCCTTAGTTCAAGAAAGAAAGAAATAGTGCAGTAACATATAGCCTGAAACTTTGTATGGCAACTCTAAGGCTTAGAGGTTGTGCTAATCTGACAATAAAATGTTTTTTAATCACATATCTTCATAAAAATTATGCTAGGTGCCAACATGGTGAAGATGTCTTCATATTTGAACATTCACTCAAAGTTATTTTGTTTATAATGGGTTTGCATTGTCTGGATGACTTTTTGCGGGCAATGAATAACACATTAGCACATTCAACGTTTGATGATAGATAATTTGTTAGAACTTTAGCGTGTTTGATTCTTGGCATGATTCATCAGTTACTGTTCTGCTTTGTTTTGCTTTCAGGCCCTTCTACATGCTTGCATCGCATGTTCATTGAAGCCATCAATTGATTGGATTGCAGCTTCTGATCTTGAAGAGGACAGTGCAAAATTGGTATTGATTCCTTGCTATTTGCTAATTGCTAATTGCATTTTGCAGGTTGTGTTTTGCATCTTGGTTAAATTTTTCCCCTGGTAAACATTTCTTAATCTTACAGACACCAGAAGCACATGCAGCTGCGTGGGAGACTTTAAAGGTAAGAAGACTACAATATCTATCTCTGTATTTTCCCTTCTCCATTATTGTCTTTCTTTACCAAAAGCCAGCTATCTCTCCTCGAGGGCTTTTTGGTTTTCACCATGCCTCTTGTGTCAAGAACACTGGCATTTCACATATAAAAACTTCTCTGACCATATCATTTTTTATAATTGTTGTAGCTTAACATTTTTTAGTAATAGTTTATTGTTTTGTTTTCCACTTCTGTTTTTGTCTAATATTTTCACTATGACACCAGTGTGACTGCTACAAGATCATTAGCTTAATTCGTCTTAAGTTATCCTTTTGACCACTTAAGCATCTGATTTCTGATCTTTGCAGATTTTATTTGATTATTTTTCAAAATAAAGTAGACTGATAGTGACGGCTTGATTTTAGCTTATGCCAAATTCTGGTCCCTCAAACTTGATGTCCTTGGTTGAATGATTTTTGTGACTTTTATCATTTATACATCTCATTGTTTGCCATTTGATTTTAGCTTTGTGGACTCTGCTATTATCATTTGTAGCTTTAAAGAGCAACAAATTTATCCTTCAAAGGAAGGGCAGGGGGGTTGGATAAAAACTGTGAGGTTTCAATCTCCTTTTTGAACTCCTTTTTTTTTAAATATATATAAAATAAAAATCATGACTTGCAGAATGCAGCATGCATCTTAGTTCCTGGTGGATTTGGAGATCGTGGGGTGAGAGGAATGATATTGGCTGCCAAGTACGCTAGAGAGAACAGTATTCCTTATCTTGGGATTTGCTTAGGCATGCAGATTGCTGTTATTGAGTTTGCTAGATCTGTAAGTGACTTCACTTTGAACTTACTCTCTTATGTTATCATTTTTCTTGATATGATGTATCCAATGACCAAATATCCCTTCAATGGCAATTATTCTAGGTTTTGGGTTTGGAAAGGGCGGATAGCAGTGAGTTTGATACAGATACACCTGATCCTGTTGTAATTTTCATGCCTGAGGTATGCATACTGTAGCCTTATTGATCTATATTTACAGCTTTCTCATAAATATGTTTCATGTGTTTGTACTACATTACCATCTGAAATCAAATGCAGGGTTCCAGGACACATATGGGAAGCACGATGAGACTAGGATCACGAAGGACTCTATTCCAGACCCCTCATTGTATTACTGCAAAACTGTATGTGATTGGTTTATTAGTCTTCAGTTTCATAAGTAATGGAAACACCCTGTTAGTGAAGAATAAAGTTAATTTCTGATGGCTATCATCATGCATATAACCTGTCATCATGCATATAACGTGTGTTATGGACACTGGCGCCATATATGAAAGTTCAGTTTGCAGGATTTTATCCATCCATTAGGCACAAGACCATAGCCCCCTCCAGCATACTATTGCTATATTAGAGCTGGTTAGAGGTGATGGACTGTATGAACTACCTAAACCTTCCATCAGGATACGAAGAAAAAGAAATCAATTGTATTTTGATCTGTCTACTTACATACCTATTTTAATCATTTGTAATTGCCAGGTATGGTAATACTCAGTATGTAGAGGAACGACATAGACATAGATATGAGGTGAGTTGCCAGGTTAACAGAACTGGAAAATAACTGTTCAGAACAGTCATGATTTTGACATTGCATGATGCAGGTAAACCCAGAGGTTATTGAAGTTCTGGAGGAAAAGGGCTTAAAGTTTGTTGGGAAGGATGAAACTGGAAAACGGATGGAGGTCTTGTTTTCTATCCACCTGGTTTCTTTCTTTTAGTCCTGTGTTTCTGTTGTTTAGCCAATTCATATCTGGTGTTCAAGCTCACTGGGTTTGAGTGCTTGTTATGTGCCATTATTTCTAGTCAAGAGAGAGAACTAATCTTTGTGCTGGATTTGCAAACTCATTTGTTTTTTCTTGTTCTGCAGATTTTAGAGCTTCCAACTCATCCTTTTTATGTAGGTGTCCAATTTCACCCAGAGTTCAAATCACGGCCTAGAAGGCCCTCTGCTCTATTTTTAGGTATATATCAGCCGTCAGAAGACTTGTGCATAATATTAATTAAATTGTTCTCATTTAGAGGTTTAGAATATAACCAGTAGGTGTAAAGTGAATTCATATTTGGTGTATGCTATAGTTATAGCATGACTATTTTTTGGCTGTCTAACGTAGAATAATATCTATCTATTAAAACATATTTGGAAAAGTGTCCTCTAAGGTTCAAATGTTCTTGAATATTTATAGAAAATGTCCAGGATGTGCTTTTTGGAATTTTCATGTTCATTAAAATAATTTGTAATGTGATTTTTAACTAGTGTTTTAGCATTATAACTATGGTGTTTGCGATGTAGGTTTTATACTGGCAGCAACTGGAAAGTTGGAAGCACATCTCAAGAGTCGTCAAAATGGAGTTTGATTTGGCTTGAACTTCCAGGTCCTGCTCACAAGACCTTTTATTTGAATTTTTGAAGAGGATGAAAAAAAAAATCTCTTGGTAACTTGTTAAACAGGAATTCCTTAATGGCTTTGGATTTGCTCCCTCCGCTGGTTGCAGATAGGCATAGATTATTGGCAATGCCAGATCTATTTTGATTAATACAAGTAATACCACGCACAGTTGCATGCGTGTAACACTAAGATTTGTAGATGCAAATATAGTAGGGGCATGGCATCAAACAGATGTATCTGCTCCTTTCAGTACTAGAATAGTATATAAATGGTATTGGATCTAATGCTTTTTCTTAATATTTTTTATGGTCTTCAAATTTAATAGTGGAACACAAACCCAACACAATGGGTTTAGTACACGCTGCTGATAGTGTTGGGACTAGTCTGGGGAGGGTAACCATGTTTTTTAACGACTTAAGTGATGAATTCATTAAGCTGTGCATGTTTCTATTAGTGTTGCTACAATACACTCCACGTGATGAGTCTAGCAGCACAGCTGCTGATAATGCAGGGACAATTTTTTTTTTTTTTCCTGCGGGGGGGAGCCTCCCTATTTCCAGTCGTCTTTCTTCTTCTTTTTAATGGTACTTACGGGATATTGGGATTAGCCAAAGAGGCGTTGGCTAGTGTCAAAGGTCACCTTAGGTGTAGAATGCCTTTGCCGGACTTGTTCTATATGGCATTGATTTCCATGCAGGTAGATTTGGCTGATCGATATGAAGACGCGTCTTTCCTGCGCAGCACTTCATCTTCTGCTGACCAAAGGCCAAAGCTAATTCTTTTTCCTTGGTGTGGGGTTTGATATAGGATGGATGATTAGTTCAGTTCCCATTCATTTTGAACAAAAAAGCAGCAGTGGATATGTAGCCAGTTCATTGCATAGGCTAGTTTTGATGTTTTATTGCATTTGGAATAATATCCGCTGTGCAACTTTGCTTTCATAATTTTATTAAACAGTTTTTGCCCTTGTTATTATCTTAGGGTATCATGAAGCATGGTTGTGCTGTTGATGCCCTTTTTCTGCTGCCCAGGAAACTGGCCAATATATTCAGGAGTATGAAATGTTGCCTTGTTCGCAGAACTTGTAATTGCGTCATATGATCTAAACCCAAAAACTCTGGAAACTTGTTCGCTGGATTCCAAGTTTCCAATTGATAGATAACATTGCAGCGGTGACTTTGTTCAATTTTCAACCTGATATTACCATCTAAAAAATAAACGAGGGCGACGAGGAAGATTCAACTGTTCTGATTTAGCATGATAAAGAACCAATCCCGCCTTCCCTGACAAGAACAATAAAGGCAAGAGACTCCGACTACCATCATTGATGGATGTTGCACAAGACACGATCGACTCGACAGGCCGGCGCGGAGAGAGGTTGCCTGCTCTCCATAGAAGCGAAGGAAACGGGAAGGGCTTTTTATCGTAGTGGGCGGGTTTCATGAGATCTATGCCGGCCGTCGGAATCAAGTGAATCGGATGGTCCTTTGACAATCGGTCAAGGCACAAAGTTGCTCTTATAAGGGTTTACGACAGACTTGTAAGAGTAGTGGGTTGTATAAACAGATTAGAAAGAGTCTGGGTCTTTGAGATTACAAGTCACAGCCCTCCATTGGGTCGCCTTCTAAGATCAAAAAGAACATTTAAAAAACTTGCACTTGTGGTTTCTAAGGATTAATTTGGCTTGTTGATCTCCAATGACAGATTATCATCGGACTCTTATAGGTGCCTGTCAGGTTAAATCAGCAAGTTCGAAAAATTGACTGCCGGCTCTGAGCACGATTTATTTTCCCATGTTCAACATTTGTCAGCGACGCTTTCGAATTTCGAAGCCACCGGAGCCTCTTGATCTATTTTTTTTTCTTTCCAAAAACAAAGGTAGCCACATTGATACAAGTATAAATTGCAATATTAATCAAATTCAATGATAGTTTCCGGTATTTACACAATGCCGCAACGCCCCATTTAAATTTACAAAAAGAAAAATTCTTGAAATTGCAAAAATTCAGAAGACAGTGAATGTCCGAGATCATCAACTTGTGCCTTTTTTTGGAGTCTCATGGTACTGTAGATACGAGATCTGTCTTTGAAGCATCATTTGTTGACGGAACTTAGCTATGAACTCCTCGGCTCTCATATCAATCCCTTCTTCCTCTTCTGGAATTTTTTCCTCACAGGTCTCGCACTCTTCTTCTTCATCCTCTCCGCCTTTATATAAGAAACTCCTCCTCATCCCATCATAATTATCATAAACTGATCCATCTTGATGATTATCATTTTGATCACCTATCAACTCATCATCAGACCCATAGTCGAAGTCGACCTGTGGGGTTATGCAGGGCATGCTGAATCTCATGGAGGATGGGCGGTGCATCTTGACGTGGAAAACGGGGGTCTTGTCGAAGGAGAGTTCATATTCTCCATAATGTAGTTGGCCGCGAGGAGAATTGCGTCCCATGCTCTTAAGAAACTTAGGCACAACACGTAGATCCATCATAAAACGTCTCTTGAAAGCACCACCTTTTCTTGCCCACAACAACGCTAGACGCAGGATGTTCCATGCTCTATGAGTAACATCATTAAAATTTTTCTTCTGCATTTTCTAAATTGTTACAATAGTTTGCAAGAACTAGTTCTGCAGCTTCAACAGAAGTAGAAGCTAGCACTGGAAGTAGCAAAAGGTAGCTGAATTATTTGAAAAGAAATTCGAGAAGTTGAGAGTTTTGTTGGGTAGTGGAAATTCAAACACTTGAAGGAAATGTACTCTCTGTTGCTGAGGGAAATTGGTGGTGATGGCTTATATATATGTGTGTGGATTTTTGATACGCGGTGTTGTTGTGCTGAAAGCGAGAGAGAGAGTCGTGTACCTTTATTTGGAAGCCTAATGAAGTCCGTGTGAATGTTGGTTGCGGGCGGTGGAATCTTTCAGGGAACACGGTTGTACGCGGGGTGTTCAAGCTGGATTTTTATTTAATTCCAACCCTATACATTATCCCAACATGCAGCTACCTTCGTTTGCCATGTTACGTCTGTGTGAAATGTAGTTTATGTTGTTTTTTAAAATATTTTTTTTAAAAAAATATCAGAATAATATTTTTTATTTTTTAAAAATTATTTTTGATATTAAGACATTAAAATAATATAAAAATACCATAAAAACTTAATTTAGAATAAAAAATAAAAAAAATATTGATTCAAAATATTCCAACACAGTTTTGGGAACTTGGAATTTAAAATATTGATTTATATTTTCTTTTGTTTTTTACGGATCATTGGCAATGTAGTGAAGGTAAATTCTAATTAATATGGTTAAACTTTCTCTATGAAAGGGATTTTTGGATATGTTAAAGGCAGCACATTTTGTGGTCGGGTTCTTTTTGTCTTTCGTATGAATTAAGAAAGGAAATCTCTCGCAAAAAGTTAACGACTTCGTGCAAGTAAAGGCTTTGCGTATTGTTTTAGAAGCCTTGATTACGGAGCATGAGACGGAGCTGTTGTTTTGAGTACTGGCTGCTTCTCAGTTATGCTGAACCGCGTTTTTATGAGCTGTGCTCACTGCTAATCATTTGATCTCTCTCTCTCTCTCTCTATATATATATATATATATATATATATATATATATATATAATCGACTATGGCATCTATGGTTAAAATGCCGAAGTATTATATTATACTTTTCATAGGGGTTCCCCCCCCCCCCCCTTCATTGATATAAACAGTAAAATAAACTTTAAAAATAATAAATTATTCATGAAAATCCAATTCAAATTGTTTTCTTATTCTTAAAACTTTTAAATATAATTTAAACATAATTTTATCATATTTATGATTGTTAAACATTTTGTATTCTTTGAGATAAATAAAAGATTTATTATATGTATTAAAAATTCAAACAATTATACACTTAAGTTTAATAAAAAAAACTCACCGAGTCCTGATATTTTTTTTATATAAATGTTTTTTCAGCTTAGAGCGAGCAAACCTATTTCTTTCTAAGTGCATGGCAGCAATGACAGTATAATCAACCGTACAGCCACGTTAACGATTTGATCAGGTCAATGAAATGAAGAAACAACGTATGTCGAGAGAATATAGGGTGCATGAACCGACTTGGATGCCACTCAAATTCATGCTAGCCTTGCTCTGTGGGGGCATTGAACGGGACAACTCCGAGCCAATCTAGCTCGAGGGGGTTCCAGCCACTAAACCACACGCTATACAGTCTTATTTCATTGATTGATTGAGCAAAAATACAGCCGATCATTGTTCTTGCTACTTACACAGCAGAGCAGTAGTAACTTCTTCTGGGTTAGCATCTGGGATTTTGAACTACATAGGCGAGGCGCAGGGGCTAGACGAAGTGCATTTTTGGAATGATCTTGATCAACCGCCGCATTAAACTATTTTTTAATATTGTTTTTCATATTCCGGAAGCCCAGGCATTAGTAGTTGAGATCTCGGCAACAAGCCAACAATGCTGGTGTCCTGTTGGCTGTCATTGACGGCACATTAATATAATATTAACTGTTACAAATGGTGGTGCTGCTTTCTAGAGTTTCATAATTCAGAACCGCGTTTCATATGATTCAGCCAGGGTGGGTATCCAGGACTAACAAATATAGGAGTAGCAGGCAACAATTTAATGCACCCACCCACAAGGGACTTTTTTTTTAATCGAAATAAAGAACGAGCCACAAAGCTGGGTTTGAAATTTGCACTCCTTTGATAACAGCTATATACTACAGTTCTGATAGCTGAACTGCGATCACATGGATGCTGTATATAGTAAAGTCAATGGGTATATAACTGTCTTTACTATATTTATTAAGCAATTTACAGAGATCAATTTCTATAAATTTATTAAAAAGTTCATACAATATAAAGTCTCGAGTGTCATTATACATATATGTGTGTGCTGATTTTGGTGTTCTCTCCAGATCTCCCAGACATACAAGGAAAACTCTTACATTTCCAATATTGAAATAAAAACCTTTTTTCTTACTACAATATAACAACAGGGGGCTCGCAATAATCACCCAGTTGGACTGCTAAGGAGAACAGGCTGGCTGGCTGCAGCACGTTCGGGTTGGTGGATGGAGTACCATGGCTTCATTCTTCACGGGTGATATGGACCCTACAAAAACTAACCCTCACCTAAAAATAGAAGGAGGGTAGCTTGTGATTTGCAAAATAAGAGCGACACCTGTTTTCTCAATGCAAGCGTAATTCCCACATCACAAGCTGTGATGATAGTTCATGCGCCAAAGGAATCGATCAAGCAACGAGGCATGCTGCGATGGAAGTCCAAGAAATCAAACCTCCAGCTTTTCCCTGTGTAAAGTTGATGGAAGAGAACACACATAAATTAACATGCGCAAGTAAACAGCATAGTATCTACCAGCTGGGAGCTAGCTCTCTTCTGTTCTTGGACAAAACAGTGCGAAGATCGCTTAAGACTTTATCTCTTATTATGAAGGCCCACTAAATGTCATCGTTAACTTTTGCAAGACCTTTGACCCATCATTTAATATTTCTTGTATCTACAATCTACTATTTATCACTTGACGTGCGTATTAGTTTATGTGAGAAACTCATTTTAATACTCTTTAAAAAATAATATGTATGAGTAATTATGAACAAAGAACAACATGTCTTCATCTTCAAACTATTAATTAGTTAGAACAGTATCAATTTTATCCTCATTCTGTTTTTATATCTATTATACTTCTATATTAGTTAAAGATTTATGTCTCAATCTTCTACAAAATGAAATCATTTGTTTACAATTTGGATCACCCTTAAAAAAAGAAATCCATAACTATCTTTAATTTAAAATTTGATTCAACCTATTGTCCAAGGAAATGCTTTGACCTTACGATATCAGCTATTACCCATAATATTTATACACTTCACCCAGCTCATACTTTTTACCCCAGGTACATTTTCTTCATTTTATTTTTTCAGACACGTACATTGTTTGTTCAAGTATTATTTTGAGCTAGCAACATTCTTCTTAGAATTATGTCAGCAGAACATTTTAAAATTTTCAAAATACATTTTAACTGGTGTGCTTAGTAATTCAAGTCTCCCGTTGATTGGTTTTGGGTATGACTGCATGATTTTGATCATTACGGACCAGTGTTTACGAGGGTAGCTATCTAGCTCAAATATGGTTACACAGCGCACGTTGATTATATACGGCACAGGTGACCCAATCATCATCTTCCCAGCATTAGCTAGCTAGATATTGGGAAGTTTAACCAGCCATGAAAGGTGTTGCCAGTGCCATCTTTCAACGTGCTGTGCTGCATCGTTTATGCTCCCATGCTTGTGTGCTAATTAAATCCTAGAAAGGGACTTACATGCATACAGCTATTTTTTGCTGTACATTAACAAGCGGTCGAACCAAATCCTAGCCTCTACTCGATATAGTATGAAGATCAAGTTTCTATGTTCTCTGGTATTTCGCTCCATGCACTTACGGAACATGGCCAGTAATTATATATTAATTCATCTATTTAGATCCAAATAAGATTTTAGGAATCATCACCGGATTAATTATATAAAATGTGGCTGGCCATACCCAATAATATATAAGGGCTGCACTGATTTTAAGGACCCGTGTTTCAGGGCCAGTAATTCACACAAAAAAAAAAGAATACATGGAGACATACAGAGTTTGCTTTTGTTGATTTTCAGTACATGTAAAGCAAATGGCATTTGCTTGCTGGGTGTCAGAGATGGAGAAGACCAGTTCAACAACGGAGAGAAACATGCGGTGGCAATTGTATAGGAGCCGCTGGATTGGTTTGTTTTCTAGAAATATAATCCTACCACCTTCTTTCGCCTAAAATACCGCCTGCACGTCGCATCGCACCTAAAGAAATGAAAAATCTTCCAAGTTTAGATCTTATAACCATTCTGCATGCCTGTCAACCCAATTAAATCTTCATTGCATCTTTCTGACGGAGTCGCTGAGCTGTGTTGATATATATATATATATAAAGAGTTACTGATCAGGCAGTGAAGTTAGCGTTATTTCCAGGTTCATTTCAGTTACTAGCAACTCCAGTTTACATGTAAAAGACTGGAATCAGAAGGTAGTAATCCAAGAAAGGATAAAGAAAATAATGATGATGAAAAAAAGAAACGTTACTTTGATTTCAATTATTAAACAGTAGCCCTCACATACAAATAATATCCCCGCAAGCACTGCAATTGGCTAGTTCTTTATATATATATATATATATATATATATGTAGGACAGCAATTGGCAATCTGGTTAGTGGCAAGAACTTCTGCTGTGTGTTATAGTATACCACACTTCGTCAAATATATTGTTTATGATTTACTCATACTGATTAAGATCACGTCAATGGGGCTATAACTTTCACTAAATATAGCACAAATCTTTCCTTCAATGGAAAGTTTGTGGACTAGCTTTTCCTGGAGAAAAAAACCTGGTTAAGATAAGGAGGCGGAAGCGTTCCTTTTGCCCTTCAATCGCGAAGTGTCTAAGGAATATTACAGTAATCACATGATATTCTACGACAATAAGATTACTGGAGTATATGAAAACGGTACTGATATGTATACGTAGAAGTTTCTTTGAGGTCCAGCAGCTGCAGGGTTGTGTTGAAGTTTCACTCAGTCGATCGTTTTGGAAAATAATTACTCAAAATTAAATCCCTTTAAATTCTCAAACAAGTTGACCACAAACTCCAATATATATATATACATGTCAGAGGTCAATAAAAGAGATGATCGTAGAAATTAAGGAAATTTATATTATTTTCCGCAACTAAATTTCAAAACCAAGTTAATTTATATGAGCTGTATGCAACCCATCAAATCATTTTTTTTTATTAGTTTCTTTGCATATCAATTCTACAATTCGAACAAACATTACGGAATATTCCTCGTTTAACCTCCCTACATTCTTGGTTAAATATATAAATGACCTCTGCATGGTGCTCACTCCACATAAAAATGTATACCTTCCATATTAGCTATTCCTTTTCTTAAGGATCATCTCTTCCCCCCTGCGTTTTGCAGGGAAGAGCCCTTGATTAAGGCAGGTCCGGCTGTTCCTTTCCCTTTCCTCCGATCAATTAATGGAACATCGGCAAGGTGTTGTCATTGATATTTTCAGTACAGTTAGCAACAACGGAGGCTATCAAGATGGCGTCGACCCCAAGCCACCGAAGAAAAAGCGAAGTCCAATGCACATCCTTAGGGTGGCAAATTATATGCTCTCTCTAAAATCTGGAAAATCAAAAACTGCACACACCGATGTTGTCTCAAAGTGGAAGAAACTCTTGTCTTCCATGCGCCCTTTGCACATTAACAACAGCCAATCAACCCAACGAAGCATCACGGACGCGGTACCGATGGCAACTTTAACATCCAAGGAAGTTTACGCCCCTTCCGCAGCATCCGAGGATGTTGAGCAGCTAGAGGCTCTTACCCCACCGTGGTCACCGGCCCCAAAAAGCACTGCAGGATCATCGTCTGGTCAAACTAGCCAATACGCATCGGCGCAAAATCTTCAAGAGCTTGATGATCAGAGAGATGAGGATGATGAGGATGATAGTTATTATGATGATAAATACGGGGACGAAATGATAGACATGAAGGCCGAGGAATTCATTGCTAAATTTTATGACCAAATGAAGTTTCAACATAGGAGTTAAAGAGATGTCAGAGGCCATTAAGTACTTGAAACCAGGTCTGTTTGCATATATGCATGTTTCGTCTAAGAGAAAGGGCCAGAAACAGGAATATATAGCATTAGGTTGGTTAACATTTGAAAAAGTTTTATCGGGATTAGATAAATTTTCTATCGTGTTTTTTTCAATCAATGAACAGAAACAACACTGAGGAAATTAGCTATTTTGTGATGAGCAGGGTGATGAAGATCTGGGATATACAACAAGTCTTGAGAAGAGAAAGAAGGGAGGATATTTTTTTTTTCTTTTATTTTTTTTCCCCGTTGTTCTGTAATTTGGGTATACGTAAATTATTAAGAAGGGAGGATATTTAAGTGTTGCAATTGTTCTTGAAGTTTAGGCATAAATCCAGGTTTTTCCTTAATGAATAAATATAATATTGTTGCGAAGCTAAATTGCGCAAGAACATATATAATTTCTTGTCATATATAGACGCATCATGCTCAATATTTCCTTTTCTTGCTCTTTCCAGTTGGACACGTCAAAATTCAATGCTGATAAAAATCCCTGCACAGACGAAGGTTCACGCCATGCAATTTCAGATGATAGAGCTGAAAATGCTCGCTGCAGTCCAGAGTTTTCTTAAATTAAGTTATTTCAACATAATTAACAAAGGGCAATGAGCCTGTACTCAGAGAGTTCTTCCCTCTTTAAAAGTTTCTGGCGGAAGTTACGTAGGATAGTAACAGCTTGAAATTACAAGGGAAAAAAAATTAAAAGATTCAGAAGAAGGTTTAATAAGCGAATAAACATGCATGCGTAAATTGTAAATTAACAATTTTATTCTAAAATAAAAAATATATAGTGGCTAACTCTTTTAAAAAGTTTACAAGATTTTTAAATAATTTTAAAACCCTGCCTCTACAATAAAAATATTCTAAATTCTAAAGGAAATAAACATAAAATCCAAATTAAAATATAAAATCTGAAACAAAATAGGAATAATAATAATAATAATAATAATAATAATAATATCAATTTACCTTTTAAATGCTAAAAACCACCCGTACTTGCAAATCCTGCGACAACATTTTCTAAAATCCTAATTTTTATTATTATTATTATTATTATTATTAAAGTGGACTCTCAATTCAGGGAATGTGGGTTAGGTATACATGCTCCTTAGTGGGGCCACAAGACCGAAGAGAACAGAGAAGATTGTCAAATTTTTCACTTCTGGCCCGATGCTTATTTGGTTTGAGCGAAGGGGTTCTTGGTGTGTTATTAATTGGGTATAATTGATTAAATCACGATTGTAGAGTGTTTGAGAAAGTAGTAATGATTATCTTATAAAGTATGTTTTATTTATAAAAATATTAAAAATAAATTAATATATTAAAATGATATAAAAACATAAAAAATAATTAATTTTTAGTAAATAAAAAAAAAGTTTAATAAATCAGCATATCTGTGCAGTGCAAAAAATCATATTTCTTTATTATAGACAAGGGATTGACTACAGTGTATATTATTATTGGACAAAGGATGATCTATTAGGGCAAGTCTAATAGCAATAACTATTTTTAAGAATCAAATGATAGAAATGGTTTTTTAAATAGTGTATAAATAATTCTTAAGTTGATGTGGTTTCTAAAAGTCATTTTTAAGAGCTATTTTTTTAAATCTTATTTTAAATAAAATTAAATTATTTTGTATATAATGTAATTATATAATTCATTATACAATTAATATGAGTAAATTATATAATTAAATAATTATTTTTGAAAAACCCGTCAACAATAAAATTATTTTTTTAATAAGAAAATAAAAAAATAAATTTAATTATAATTAAAAGATCCAGAATATATGAAATTTGGAATTTAATAATAATAAAATTTAACACATTAACAAATTAACAATAAGTTCTTACATAATTCATCAACATACAATCTATTACAAATAATTCAATGAAATTACTTATAAATTAGTACTCTTTTTTGCCATAATTTCCAGCTTTTTATCTTCAAAATACGCTGCAGAAATTGGATCCATTTTAGAAGTATCCATCTTCATAATCTCTATTTCTTGTTTCTCTTACTTCTGTTTAATCAATAAAGCTTGTTGCTCTAACATAATTTTTCTGTCTAGTTTTTTTTTTACATCAATTTCATCAAAACTATCTTTCAATTGTTGTTAGATAGTTGTTACGCCTGTCTCCCCAACTTTCTCTTTTCCTTATTTGCGTTTAAGTCGTTCCTTTGTAGCTTTCTGACCAATTGGTCTATTTTGATAAACAAATACGTCAGTATCTTCTCCTAAACTAACAGAATCAGCGGTTGATGGATTTGACGAAGCAGGACTTGCATTTCCATGATTTTTTTATTTCTTATTTGACTTCTGATGAAGACTTGCACATTCAAATTGCCACTTGGGTTTTTTTTTAAGATAACCCAACAATGTTCCAGTTGAAATCGTCTGCCAACGATTGAAGTATACATTTGCCGCGCATCATTAATCTGGTAAATCAAATTCAATAAATAAAACTGTGTAATATAATAAATATGTTAAACAAATTATTTGATAAGAAAATGTTTTAAAAAAAACATTACCCTTGATTCTTCAGTCATTCCACTTTGTTGACGGTTTTCAATTTGGGTAACAAAGCCAGTAAATTTTCCAACTTCTCTATTTATTTCTTGCCATCTATTTGAGATGCTTATTTGAGAATGATTATTCAGGTTTCCTCCATTCTCGACAAAGTAAGCATGTACTCGAGCCCAAAATTGTTTTGTTTGTTGATCAACTCTTGTGACTAGATCTTTGCTAGTATTTAACCACGCAGATACAAGTAAACAATCTTCTTCTGGCGAGAAGTTTTTACTTCTTTGTGATTTTTTAGTTGTACGAACATTATGATCACTTTGTTGATAAACAATCTGTTCAGTCTCACTTATAAAAAAATCAGTGAATGAATTTGACAAATTTGAGTCCATCTGCATAAAAAAATATATTGTGTTAATTACGCTAATTGATCAAAAAAATTTTAATTTTTCAATTTAACATAATTATTTTTGTACTAAATAGTATTATTAATAAAAAATTTTACTAAATATTATTACTGATTACCTCCACAACAATTCAATACACAAAATTTACACAGTTTTTATATCTAACAATAAATTTAAAACATGTAATTAAACTAAATAATAATTTTTTTTGTCATTTTTCAATTTAACATAATTATTTTGTTACTAAATATTATTATTAATTATCTTTTTTTTTTCCTAAATATTATTATTAATTATCTCCACAACAGTTCAATACACAAAATTTACACAGTTTTTATATCTAACAATAAATTTAAAACATGTAATTAAACTAAATGATCAAAAAATTCATCATTTTTCAATTTCATATAATTATTATTTTAACAAAATATTATTAATATTCACCCATTTTTCCTAAAAATACTACTAATTATTATTTCTACTACATATTATAATTAATTGCTTATTATTTTTCCTAAATACAAATGTTAAAATATTATTAATATTCACCCATTTTCCCTAAAAATACTACTAATTATTATTTCTACTACATATTATAATTAATTACTTATTATTTTTTCTAAATACAAATACCCGAAACCCTACTTCAGCATTTAATCTCATCATCTCTCTCGCCTTTTCACCCTACTTCAGCCGCGCACCGTCCCTCTCACTCTCTGCTCACCGCTGTCCATCTCACTCATCTCTCTTGCCTTCGTCCCTCTCACTCCCTGCGCTGTTTTCCCCTTTCTCCCTCTGCTCTCCCCCCTCTCCCTTCCCCCATATCCTTTGGCTTCATTCCCCCCTCACCTTGTTCTCTGCTCCCTTCCCTCTCCCTCGAGCTTCATACCATTTTTGATTTTTTGCAAACAAATCCATCACTGAAGAATAAATCAAAGCTTCCTACTTGTAAAAAAAAAGGTTAGAAAACAAACCGAAGATGCAGTGGGCAGAGGGTTTGCCTGGAGCCGAAATTTGTTGTTCAAGTTGAAGTCTGGTCATTTAAGTTTCTGCTTTGATTTTGTTGTTTTGTGTTGATGTATGTTTTTGCAATTTGATGAATATACCGTGTTTTTTTAATTTGATGAATTCTGTGTTGATGTCTGTTTTTATTTGTGGACTTGCAACGGTAATATTTCTCCAACGGTAGGATTTCTGTGTTTTGTCTCTGCTAGATAATCTGTGGGAATGGCTACTGAAAAATAGAAAAGCCATTTTGACTCTTCGGATGACTCTTCCTATTGGAGTGATAAATTTCACAATAAAAATTAAATTTTTTAAATAATATCTTTGCTTGTTCTAATGGCTAGTACTGTTGGATTTGCGCTTAAGGTAGGACTCCAGGCCCATACGCTTATCGTCAGAATGGATATAGGTGGCTGGGCCCAGCTATAGCTAACTAGACACTCTTAAACCATGGCCCACAGGACGGTGAGCTTCATATCTTTGTTCCACAACCCTGGCGTTTCAAACTAAGGTTGTGAAAAATAATTGTTGATGAAACCTCAAAAAACCTGCTTTAATGGAAACCAAAACACTTCTTTTCCTCTCATTAACTATGCCCTCTCTCATCGTTTTGCCAACTTCTCAACTGTGGTTTAAATACCAACACCTTTTTATTCCTCCAGATAGCAGAACTTTTAGAGCTGATTCCACTTTACAAGTGCGCTTGACAACACAACATATAAACTTGGTTAAATTTTATTGATTTCACTAATATTATTAATTTAATTCTACTATTTTTTTTAAAAATTCATATAATTTTACACATTATATATATATATATATATATATATATATATATATATATATATATATATATAATTTTAGAAGTTGACTCGCAGTTTTAACAGCAATGTTCCAAACTCCAAATTTCATTTTTACACTGAAATGACCGATTGTTTCCAGGATTGTTTGTTCATCTATCCAGCTGCAGGATCAGTGTGATAGAGAAGGCAATTCAATCCGTATTAATCTTTGATAGAATTACAAATGAAAACGTAGAACAGTTCTGATCAACAAATGAAATTAAGATTACTCAAATAGAAGCCATCAAGCCATTGCATACATCCAAGAAAAGAAGAGGAAGAAGAAGATAGCAATCAAGTCTATTATCTGTGAAGGTTTTTCAGCCAAAAGAAAAACACCCAAAGATCCGGTGGTTTCAGGTTCAGAGAAAAATCCATGCCAGTGCTTACCATTTTCCATAAAAAATCCTGCCGGCCACATCACCATCAGGGACCACAAAATAGGACAGACGTGTAAAATTCAGAGCCGCCGGCAATTCCAACTAGTATCCGTGTATGATCTTAGAGCACTTGTTCTTAATCCAGCAGATCCCTCTCCTCAAAGAAGCCTTCACTTTACCCTCCACCGTGTAAACCTTGTACTTGGCAATCCGTTTCTTTCTTTTCATTTCAGGATCAGTCAAACCCCCCCAGGGCCTTGACGAACTGCTCTGACTCCGCCGAGGCGGAATCGATGCCACATTGGGTGAGTGTGGCCGAGTCGCATAGATCTGGTTGCTATTGCCAAACCCAAAACTCTTCCCGCTCACTATCTCCAGCCTTCTGTCACCCCTTTGATCCGACCCGTACCCGTACCCGTACCCGTCCATGTTCACTGACTGGAGAGCTTTGACCGCGCAGAAGAGAAGAGTGATGGACGATAGCTAAGGTTTTTGTTCCCACTTGGGGTAAGGAAACTGGAGCTGTAAAATGAAAGTGGTGGATAATTGGAGTCACCGAATGGAATAGATTCCGACTCCACAGCAGAGGGAGATTTCTATTTTATTGAGTCTTTTTTGCCCATTTTGTTATTCGTATCTTTTTGGATTGAAATATTCTCAAAAAGCTTTCTTATTCGTACATAAAGGAGAAAGAAAGGGAGGAGAAGACGTTGGAGAGATAGCATCATAATTTTTTCGATTCTTTAATTACTGTTGAGCTGTAAGGTTACGTTTCGGGCAGTGGACAGCCTCGGAATTGCCGATCTTTGATTGCGCAGGAAAGTAAAGTCATGAAAGCTCCTGCCTCTCTTCTGATTATGATGCATATTATATTATAGCGTGATTAAATTAATGTTATTAACTTCAGTCCGAAAGAGAAATTGTCTGCCATGAAGCCCACCTAGCCACAGGCATCCAGATTCTACGGGAAATAGCTTTCCGTACATCAATCTGGGCTTTTAAATTACTATAATAATAATATTAATAATCAATCACCATGGAGCAACATATGGTGCTGGAAGAATCATAGAGCTCTATTGGAATTGCATTTTTAAAAATTAGTCTGATATGTAAAATATTAAAATTTGTTCTTGCTTTTCAATTAATTCAATATGCTAATATAAAAAATGATATATATAAATATATTTTAAATGAAAATATTTTTAAAAAACATTATATAGAATAATATTTTATAAACACTTAATAAGGGGGTTGAACGGAAAGGTTCAGGTGTAGGTGGCCCATGGATGAAAATTCCACCTCTACTCCTCTCCTTTACAGTAATATACTTGCTATTGTCGGGTTTTTTTAATGAAGAAAAACGTATGCAAGTTTTTACTACATGTTTTGTTTACAGGTTTACAACTCGAGCTTTTAACAGTGTCTTAGACAAAGTAAAGTTGTATTTAATAACTTTGTTTGTTAATATTTTTTTTTAATTAAATAATACTAAAAATAGAAACACGTAAAATAAATAAAATAAACAGTATATGTTTGTGAATGTATAAAAAATGAACTCGACCATAAACACTGTGCACTTTTAGATTTTTACTTAATATTAATTATGTCATTGGCGTTTGCCCGGTGTATCTTCCACGACTTTGTATATGATATCCTTGTAAATTTGAGCTACGAATCGTATTTGTTGATTGAAAAAAAAAAATCTTCCACGAATTTTTGTGTGCGTGTGTATTATTTTTGGATTTTATTTTTATATTATATATTATTTTAACTTTATATCCTATCTAATTTTTTATGTAAGAAAACTCTATTTCAAAAAGTATATTTTATGGGTTCAAGTGAGCGAGTAAAATTCTAGTTATTCTAGATTTTTACAAGAAATACAAGTTTTAACTCGATCTTGAGACCTGCTATTTAGATCGTAAACCTTATATCATTATATCACGTCAGACTCATATCCCATCTATGTTATCTGCTAAATTGGATTTAAACCTCACAAATAGATTTTTCATGTCTACAACATATCGTTATCTATAATGTTTTGGTAATATCATGCAAGCCATAGCAACCATAACATTGTATATCAATGAAGAGCTAGCATAGATGGGATATAAAAAAAAAATAAAAAAATAAAGAGCTAACATGGCCAACCAAACTATTTTTTTTTAATCGAAGATATATGAAAGGCCTAAGTGTATCGATACACCTAACACACATGCAGGGAGGGCATTTCTAACCTAACATAAACAAAATTAGAGAGCAATTCATAGCAAGAAAAGCTAGCCAAAGACCGTGAAAACCAGAAGAAACTATTGAAAGTCAAACCAAATATACACTCTCTGGCCCTCATTTTATTTTTTATTTTTTTATCTATGCATACCAACTTAAATATTAAAGAGTTCTATATTGTTCATGAAACTTATTTTTTAAGATAAGTTAAGCTCGTCAATCTAATCATGAAAAATCTAATTCTGTGACAATTTTTTTCAATTTATAATTAAGTTTACATATAAAAAGAGATTATTACTGAATCTCTATTATAAATTCTTTTTAAATTGGAACATTTACAAGGTTTTTGAATAAATTATTTTTCAAATAAACTTATTCTTTCTTGAGACAAATTCTTTTTTGAATAAATTCTGGTGGGTAACATCATAGGTTTGTCAAGGATGTTTCAAAAAACAATAAGAGGAAATTAGAAATCCTCTTCTTCGATCTGAGTAATTTCAGTGCTAAAATTGGAACCACATGAAGTTCATCAAAGCAATTCTGTATACCTTTTTTATGTAATCGTCGAAATCCAATCAGATAACTGGGCATCTTTTTTTATTCTGGTTCCCTGGAATACACTAAAATCTACAGTCATTCACTCTTTAAGATTCAAATCTCCACACAGGCAGTCCAAATTTTAGTTCAGCAGCTTTTAACATAAATCCTTTAATTCATAAAATAAAGAAAGAAAAACTCGTTGTTCTTCGACAGCAGCATTGGAGTTACTATTTCTGCTTGCTCGTAGGATCAGCAGCAAACATAAACTACCTACCTTCGTTGTTGATCTGTTACGATGGAAGCCAGGCCAAAATGACATGCTTCATTAGGAGCAACTAAAATGGAGCAAAAGGGCACATGCATATACAGAGCTTTTGCATCAAGAGATTTACAAAGTTTGAACTCATAAACAATAAAATTCTTTCCTTGGAAAGACAAAATTTCACAACATGCACATACAGGCACTCGATCTGATCGATCATCTAACCAGAGGGAGTAAGTTTGAGACGGAGATCAACCCCTACACGGTCATCTTTGAAACATAATTTACCAGGAACTTTAATAAAAGATGACATTTTAGCTGAATCATGTAATGGTTGTGCGATATAAATTTGAGAGGGAAAGTGATGATCAGGAGGAGATGAAGGAAACAGCAAGGGCTGAGATGGATAATCACTAGCTATTTGGGGCCTGAAGTCAGCAGCAGCAGCAGCGCTACTATTCCTAGTAATTAATCCCCTTCGATAAATGAAGGGTGGTGATTTGACAGCATGTGAGCAAAGAACTTGTGCAGCTGCCATGAAGCGTCGTTCACAAAGGTATTGAGTACGTCTTGCTCTTTGACGCTCTCTTTTGTGAGCATTTTGATGGCCTCCTAGTGCTTGTGAGTTGGCGAAGGCTCGGTGGCAAAAATGGCACTCGAATTTCCTGCTATCTAAAGTATTTCCTGTTTTTGATAGGATTTCATCTTGCTCGGTCAACGGAAAACCGAAAAGCTTTAGTTTTGAGGTGTTCTTATGGTCAGATTCTTGGAACGGGGTTGAGCTCTCTGCCATGTGTGTCTGGGGGACTCGAATTTCATGTGCATGTAGGAGGGTACCCTATTTATAGGGAAATAGTGATTCTAATTTTCGCAAATTAAATTAAAATAATAAGAGTACTAATTACATTAACAAAGTCAGGAAAAGAAATGATTGGTGAAGTATGTGGAGAGAGAAAGAGAGAAGAGTTCACTTGACAATTAGCAAAGATACCATAGGTCTGTAATATTTTTATTACTGTGTTTCAGAAATATTTTTAAAAAATTTAAATTATTTTTTTATATTTTATTTTAAATTATTATTATTTATATTTTTAAAATTATTTTATCAAAAATAATTTTTAAAATTAAAAAAATATATTTTGATATTTTTTTAAATAAAAAACATTTTCAAAAATATATTCCTAACATTTATAAACAGATACTTAATTTTCTCGGCAAATCCCTTAAAATTGAAAGATGTTATGTCCATTAATTATTGGCCCTGATGGCTCTAACTATACAGAAGTCGGTCGCTAGAGGCTTTTCTGTTTTCAGGATTTTAACTCTTAGTTTAAAGAGTCGTTGCTGTAATTACATGAGATAATGGCATTTCAAACAACTTTGAAATATAAATTGATTTAACCCATTAATTTTTTTTATTTGAATTATAAATTCCACTTAAAAAATATTTTTTTTATTTAATTATATGCTAATAAAAATAAATGCCTGTAAAATTATAAACAAATCAAATCTCTAGATATTTGTTTGAGATTAGGATAAGTTCAGATAAAACTAACTAAAATAATTTATGTTTACAAAATAATAAAAATTAAAGAAATCAGGGAAAATGATAAAATCTGAATACAAAAAAATATCAAGACAGCTGACAGACCTGTGTTTAGTAATGAAAAGAACTCTGTGAATAAATCTTTGAAGTTGACTGAGAGGTTTATTAATAAGGCTTGTTTTTTATTTTATTTTTTTTAAGTTAGAATTTTAAAATTAGTAGTAAAGGGAATTTAATTATTTTTAAACTCATCAAATTCAACATGAGCTTAATCCCTTTAAAAGAAAGGATTTAGGAACAGCCATGGCACGGATTAATTTAAGAATACATCTTCACATAAAATCAAATAGAATTCATGTTATGAGGTCCAAGTATGACACCTATTATTATTTATAATATTATTTTGTGACACGGGGGTAATTATGTCGAGATAAAACGATAAAGCTAAATTATCAAAATACAAAGAATTGTAAAAATAAAAAAAAAATATTGGAGTAAATCTAAGCTAACCCCTTAACCCTGCTACCATTGAAAAAGAATTGAGATAGTCCTATAAAAAATTGAGAAAAAAAGCATCAAAATTATTTTTTAATAAATTAAATATTAAATAATAAAATTAAAAAATAATCAATTTTAAAAAGACTTAGAAAAACTAGAGTTGGCTCGTGTTAATCTTTGAAATCCATAGCCATGGTTATGAACTCAAGAGTAATCTCATAGAAAGAAAACTCTAAAAAATAATGATGCAAAATTCTAAATCAATAAAATATTGAGAGATAAAATTCAAGAGCAAGCATGATAAAAAAAATCAGAACAAGAAAATAATAATTTAAAGAATGAGAACTAAATTTAAAAAAAAAAACAAGAAGCAATATAAAAAAAACAGGGAACAAATTTAGTATAAAAAATAAATAAAAAATGATGAGGAAGGAAATTGAGAAAAAATAATAAATAACAAAATAAATAACAATAAAAAAATAAAAATCAAATTGCACATTAAAAATAAGTAAAAAGACTAATCAATCTTTTAATAAATTTGTTTTTAAAAGGTTTAATTATATCATATTGATTTTATAGTGTGTGTGTGTGGGGTTCATAGGAGCAAAACATCTAATCCAAGAGGGTTTCGATTTTGAAGGGAGCTAAGTCATGCTGTATAAAAAACAAAAGAAAAGAAAAACACAGGTAAATCATTTGGTGTCCTACATGCCAATCTTTTTCAACAAGACGTGTTGGGACGCCATTAGTCGTTAGCTCATCGACAAGAGAGGCTGTCGGCCACTTCAACGCGCGCATGGCTGGATAGGCTCGCTATCCTTCACCTCTCGTGGAGGGTTTGGATTTATCATAAGCCGTCTCCCGTGATCATGCTTCTGTTGACATTACCCTCTCTCAAAAAATCTCCTGTAGGGTTTGGATTTATCAAAGTGTCCTAGCATATCTGTTCTTATTTTTTTTAAATCTATTATAGATAGAGTTTCCCCTGCAGTTGGCGGTGATATACAGTGGGTGTTTAGTATTATGGTTTTATCGGGAAAAAAAAATTGGTGAAATAAGTGTTTGATAATAAATTAAAAAACTATTGGACTCACAAGCTATATCCTCGAACCGCTGGCTTCAAAAGATTTTATAAACTCTTGTGGGTCTCACAGACTGTTTTTTCACCATTTTTTCTTCTCAAGCAGTCTGAACGTTGAATTTGAAAAGATAAATTCATTTTATACGGGTAATCTTTTGCACGGGAGATACATTTCGTTTTCACCATTTCCATCGATATCTGCACTATCTAATTCATTTTCAAATACTGTCATCTGGTCTTGTTCTCTCTAGTTAATTAAGGGCTTTGACAAGATAAATTGTGAGTTATTTTCTTAATTTTATAAAATAAATTTACATATTTTTTTTACTTTTAAAATTTATTTAATTAATTACTCTTTTCATTATCTTTAATTTAATATTATTTTATTTAAATATATTTTATTTTCTCATCAAACTTCTTATATCACCTATCTTTTTTAAAGAAAAAAATCCTAATTATTGTTTTAGTTTAGAGAAGCTATTATTTTTATTTTTCATATTATATTTTTAATTTCTTATTTAAAGGGACTTGTTTTTTATTTTTATTTTTTTATTTTATATTAAACTTTAAAATCAACCATATTTTAACCGAATATTTTAAAATTTATTTTGAATCCCTGCTAAAATATTTTTCATGAAACTATTATTTAAAAACCTGAATCATAAAAGCAAAAATAATTCCTAACATACTCATAATAATTATTAAGCGGATAAGAGTACATTCTTTCGTGCACGATTAAATAGAACATGCAGGTGTGATCTGCGCAACCAATTTATAAAAACTACTGCCTCACGCTAACAACAAGAATTTAGTTTATTTGTAAAATCATGGAATCATAATATGAAAACCATCGTCTGTATGAATTGACTTCCTTGTAGCATCTACTGTCTAAACACAACCTGCCTTGTAACTTGATTTTTACCTTTATTAAGGTGGCTCTTTTTACTGTTAAAAAAACCATGGTACTGTATGTATTATTCTCGTGAAATGGTAGCTGTGTAGGTACGTAAATGATCACCACTGCGATAGTCAATAAGGACAGATAAATTTCAAAGCAGTCCAGAATGTCGAGACGATATCGATGGCTTTATTTCATCCTAGGCTCATCTCTTAGGACCCTCGTGAACCAGCTCCATAAATAGATATGCTACTTCAGTTTAAAAGCTCATCTCCACTAAAAATATGCCCCATCTCGTTTCCTTCGACCTCACTAATTTACACGTAATGATCATTGACAGAGTCAATGAGAAATTTCTGGGACGCTTAAACAGGCTAGCTTGCCCCCACCACTCCTGACTTATGGTGTCAAATCAGCTTACCTTTGAATGTTTGGATTCCGGAGCTGAAATCATTTCGCAGATAAATGACCCTACTCGATCGGCCGGAATTATGACAGCAAGCCAGGATCATATATCTCAGCATGCATGCTTGCGGTCATTTACTGCTAGCCAGCTGCTGTGTTTGTGCATTGATCAGATTGATGGATTACCTAGTTAATAGAAAGCTAGTATTTAGGAATATATTTGTGTGAGTGCGCACATCCACAATAAATGGGTGAAAAGAGAAATTCAACATTAATGCTGGTGTATTGCCTACAGTGTTTGTTCAAATAAGCATTCGAGGGGAGTGATTTAGGACCGTAGCTTGGATCCCAAACATATCTGTTAAGTTAATTATGACTCTATCCAGTTGCATATAACAATTCAAACAATGCCATCTGATTAATTATAACTTAATATTTAAAGCTAATAAAACTAATTAATTTGCATTGTTGTTTCGTAAACTATATATATATATTTTATGGAAAGGAAAGAATTTTGAAACAAAAAACTACTAAAATCAGGATGACCAACACTGATCAAGTGACTGTTTAATTTTTTATATTACAAGTATCAGTTAATTATTCTCAAAAAACTATACGTGCAAAGTATAATTAACTTCACAAGCTAAGTACATTCGGCTTAATTGTAGTTAGAACATTTCCAATGGGAGATGCTATTTTTTAGCTGTTCTCTTTAAACGCATGAATAAAACAAACATGAAAAAACATACATTTTTTATGTATGATTTTCCATTTAGCGTACGTATCCAGATGCCTGGTTGAAAAGATGCAGAAACTCATGGAAAATAACACGATCAGAAGAGCAATCAGGCTCCGGGGAGAGACTCTAAGACCATAATAGCAACAACTAAAGAGAGAGTCAAGAGTTGTATGCATGAATTATATATGTCTAATGGCTAAGGCTATCGCATTTCAGCTGCTAAACTGCACCACTGTGAACCAAAAGCAATTCTCCTGGCAGAACGTAGAGAGAAGAAGTGGTTATGATCAGATTAGCAACAGTAATGTCCTGGAGCAGCTTCTTATCTCCTTACAAGACACCCTGTGCTGGTGCCCATTCGCACGCGAATGTCTAATCCAGGAGCTGCCTCATCGGATAGACTTTCTTCTCTGCAGGAAGATATTTGATGCTTCAAATCTTCAATACGACAAACCTAAACCAGTAGCTAGGGCCTAGGAGGCCCTTGTATGGTGGCTAAAAATGCTTGAACAGTCGGAACCAATGTATTTGCTCCCATTCTTGCATAGCACCACCCCTACCTTTTTCATTCTTTTGAACTGTCTACCAATATATCACCAGTTGCTTCAATGCGGGCGGGTTTTCTTTTGTTATTTTTTTTGAAAAATGAAAGTAAGTACTAGTTATAAAGTAAAAATCTAGTCACACAATGATTTTAAAAAACAAAAACCTAGGCCTAAAATAAGGTATTTAGTTCGTGTATTAAAATATGATAGAGATTGATTTTTTGTTCCGGCCCAAGCTAATTAGATCATTGAGTTGGGTGACGGATGTGGTTTTTTTTTTTTTTTTTTTAATTGAAGACTGGTGAAGACAAACCCGCCCGACCTGTCAATCGATTGTCATTTGTTGCTGGGAAGAAAGGAGAGAGAGAGTGGCTTTAGTTCTGGTTCGTTGTATTGTCACTGTAATTATTAAAAGTCGACCACTTAATGTTGTCATTTAATTTGTCCTTAAACCTATCTATTGACTGCAATGGTAAACTATACCTTCTAGAAGGAGTACTCGCTAGCTACATGATTCGTGTTTTGCCGTCGTTAGGTTATATATATATATATAATACCTTCTAGAAGGAGTACTCGCTAGCTACATGATTCGTGTTTTGCCGTCGTTAGGTTATATATATATATATATATATATATATATATATATATATAATACCTTCTAGAAGGAGTGCTCGCTAGCTACATGATTCGTGTTTTGCCGTCGTTAGGTTATATATATATATATATATATATATATTTTTTTTTTTCTTAAGAAAATAAATTTGAATATACGGGTTTTTTAATGTATTTTTTTTGGCTTAAAAAACTTACAATATATTTAATTTAATTTAAAAAATAAAAAATCATTTGTGTCAATAAATTGAAAAAAAAAAGATAAATATAGATTAAGATATTTAATTTAGAAATATGACTTATTTATCCGGTTGTGTTTAATGAATTTGTTTGTTAAAATTATTTTTTATTTAATTCAATTATAATAGAAATATATACAATGAAATTGATTAAATAAAATAAAGAAAAAAAAATCAAGTAAGGTATTAGAAATATTAACGTCCATAAATATTTTTTATTTTTAGAAATAAATTGTATATGAAAAAATTATAGATAAATTAGAATAATTTCTTCAAAAATTAAATACATGTAAAAAACCACTATTAGTAAAAATATAAAAATTATTTTTTTTTATAGATTAAATCTTACGTATAAAAAAATTGAAAAAAGATGAAATTAAAAAAAATTATTTCAAATAAAATAAACAAAAATAAAAAGAATATTGCCCATATATGATAGATAAAAAAAAATCAATTAAAAAAAAGACAACATAAAACCAAACAACAATAAAAAGAATAAAGACTAAATTTAATATAAAAACCAAATTATATCAAATTCTAAGGGGAAAAGTTGAATAAAAAAATAAAGATCAGATTTAATATATATCAGTAATAAATAACATGATTTTTTTTAGACTCTTTACAACCCCTATAAAATATATCTTGTGTAAAATAAAATAAAATACTTTTTCTGAAAGTCAAGCTAAATTTTTCCTCGACCAAAAAGTTTTTTTTATGGACTATTTTTCTAATAGCAACATACATGAAAAAATTTTAAAAATAATGATTTAAAAGTTATATATATATATATATATATATATATATATATATATATATAGGTTTTCTTATCAAAATTTTAATTTTAATGCTGTCTTGATATAATTTTTTAAAGTAAAGTAAAATTACCGCATGAAAAATAAACATTGCAAGTCCGAATCAGAACGGTGGCACCAAGAATCGTATGTAGAATTATATACCTCGTGCTGAAAAACAAATCGAGAACTGTGGTATCGGAGACAATTTATGGTGCGGATGATTAATTCCACCCACTCTTAACTAAACACGTGGCTTTTACTTTCAAGACAGCATAATACTTTTTTTACACTGTTTTTGAAAAGTATTTTTTTTTAAATTAAATATTTTTATTTTAAGTTGAAAACTTCTGTGTTCTTGTATGATTGTTACCTGTTAATATAAAAATAATTTTAAAAAATAAAAATAATATTATTTTAATATATTTTTAAATAAAAAAAAACAAAACAATATAAAAAAACAGCGGTCAATAGACAAAAGTAGCGATCATGACCCTTTTTCTTCAAAAGTTTACTTCATCGAGACTTGAACATTGGTCGGAAAAGATAATACACTGTTTGGTAAGAGCACCCCTTCATTTTCGTGGGGACAAGATACTCTCTGGTTAAAGTGTTAAGTAATTGGATATAGCAAATAGTGTAAGGATTATTATATTTAAGATATTAATTGTTTTTGCTGTATTTTTTACAAGGATAAAACAAAATTACTTCATGGTGCAATAAAATTTGAAATTTACAGACATCAATTTCAATAAGTTTCTCAAGAATTAATGTTTTGTTTATAGTAAATGTAAACAAAGAGTTTCTTAAGAATATGTCATGTCATGTATAATTAATTAGTTTTAAAAATAATAGAAAAATATATTTATATTTATAGTACACAAGGAACAGCAAAACATTTTATCATTTCACTTTGTTTGTATGCAGGCTATTTTATGAAATAAAGTGATGCTAGATTACACAATCCTTGAAAGGCCCCACTTTATGGTGCAGCACTAAGGACCATGTGAATGGCTGTGAATTGATCTCCTATGCTAGGTCAACTTTAAATAATAATAATAATTATAAAAAAAAGTAACTTTTCACATGCTAGAGTTTTTTTTCCGGCCGGTTAATCAGTGCATTTCTGTCACATCTCACCTAAAAAACCTTTGCGGCTTGAGATGATATCCTGAGATCTCATCCCCGATTCTATTAATCAGGATCCATGAATGATGATCAGATTGATGACGCTCTTTTCTCTTGCTGGACAAATCAGAAACTCGGATTGTGGATTTTTCTTCTCTAGTCAAATCAGATCGGTTGATCAAGCTACCCAAATCTAGAAAAAATGAAGAAAATAGACAAAAAAAAAAAACTGCATACGTATGTACAATGTTGCTTTTACTTATGAGGTGGGGGGTCCCATCCGTGGGAGATGCCTGATGTCTTGGCAAGTATCTGCGAGCCAAATTCCGTAATTCATGTGATTTGTGTCCGAATATAAAAGCACAGGAAGCCCAATCCAGGGCCCTCGTCCCTTTCTCTTGCAGCCGTCTGAAAAGCATGTCTGTCAAGTGGGCGAGGAATGGTAACAGTGCATGCGCAGGTGAGAGCATAACAAGACATGAAGACAGGACATATCTGAATGGGTTCAGTTCAAACGCATGCACCGTCGTCATCTGTATACCACCACCAATAATTCTTTGTATCTTTTACTTTCAGTAACCAAAACGACGTAGCACTTTTTTCTTCCGATTGAAGCGCAGCAAAACCAGATGAACATTAATTTTCGTTTGATTTTCTACATCCCTTTCTTTTTCTTATATTGAATGGATCTCTTTACATTATGGGATATCATGAATTTAGTCTTGGTTGATTAGTAGTGCTAATTAATGGGATTATGTCCTTTTGCAGTTCAAACTAGATAGGTAACTCATGTCACGTTCAAGTTCGATAAATCCTTAATTTGGTTCTCCTAAAGTATCTTTCTAGCATTACTTACTTTCACATTGTATTTTGCACTGGAGCCTACTTTTAAAGTGCTTTTAGCTTGAAAAGACATTAAATTCATATTTTTTTAGATATTTTAATGGTTTTGATGTATTGATATCAAAATAAAAAAATATTTTAATTCATTTTTTTTTGTTAAAAGAAACTCTACACCACATTATTTAGCACATGCTAAATCAAATTTAGTTATGACTAGATTAATGGTTCGTGCGATATTAAGGCACGGGCCAAGTTTTCTCAACTTAAAAAAATACATGTTTAGACAACGCTAGCATTTTTAAATAAGCGAGAGCATTAACGTGGAGGTGAGTTAACGTATCATGATCACAAGCTATGGGCAATGGACACGTGGTTTTAACTGATTGGCTTAAATCCTCGGCTAGTATTCCTCAACGCCACCTATAAGGATTCGAGTCCATGAAAAATGTTATCTGGATCCAGAAACCTTCTTTCTTGGCTCTAAAATTTCTCAGGCAGCTACCACACCCTTAACTCCCACCGTGATCTCCACAAGTAAAAAAGAACAAAAAAGCCGAAAGAGTTGACTTACTCAAACATTATATAAAACACGAAAAAGTGTGCCCAAAATATTATGGTTCAATACAAACACACACAATGCCCATCATGCAATATAAGAACCAAAGTATACCGTTGCCTCAAACCTTGTAAAACGTGTCAGTAAAGGGCAAGGCAGAAGAGAGCTTCCAAGGTATATAGTCATTCAATGTACAAACCCCAAAAGTAACCCTGCGTGTTGCAAATAACAATAACTGAACCGATACTCAAATGGCACAACTACAAAATACAAAAGAAACAAAGGGTAAATCATTCAAACCCAACCCTAGAAAACCCCACATCCACACCTGAGAGGCATACTAAAACCTGATGAACAAAAATTGAAGACACCGAAGGTAACAAAAAACCCAAGAAGATAAGTGAATGGGAAACTCCACCGTGGAGCCGAGTCTTGGTTTACAGGAAACCGGTCCGGGTTCTTGATCATTATTTGTGTGCATTAGTTGAACCTCACCCTCTGAGATGTGAAAAAAAAGACAAAAAAAGCTGGATTGACAATTAAGCCTCGAGCACCAGAGCTCACTTACTTTCCTAACACCAGTAATGGATGGCTAATCAAATATAACACAAAGGCTGGCTCGGAGTTGTCTGCCAGATGCTCGGATCAAAACCCACCGTCATGGGGTTCCAAGCATTGAGCGAAAGATCACTAGGCGTGCCACTGAACAAACGCTGTTGAAGGAATAACAAAGCTGGTTCCCCGCAATTCAGAGGGTCAGCTCAGATCGAAGAAAAAAGCAAATAAGTCAGCCACCGAAAAGCTTTTTTTGATTTGAGAGGGGGGTTACACGCGTTAAATTGTGTTTTATTCACAAGGTAGAATTTACAGCCTTGCACCGAGAAAAGCAGCATCTACAATGCTTTCACAGTCTCACATATATGCCTTTCGAATGTAGGAAACTTGCCACAAGGCCCCAAAATAAAATCTCCACAATTACGAAAACAAGGGTGCCCCACTTCTTTGAATGGAGCATGAATTGGAACAGCGATTCTGTGTCATCAACCTGCAAGTCATTTTTAGTTGAAAGTCAGTCTATATACTGTATTAAGCATCGAATCATTCAGGCCATAGACTAACGGTTCAGCAAGCCATAGACCTTTATAAAAGTAATTGTGGTATGTTCTAATTTCCTTAAGGACATAAAAAGTCGTCTATAAATAATGGATCCACTTGTTTAAAACTGTTATTATCGCACTTTTTTCAACCATTAATTTTCTTCAATCTAATGGCCAATTGATAGTGAAAGTGTTTTAGCCATTAGATTGAAGAAAATTAATGGTTGAAAAATTGTGTGATAATAATAGTTTTAAACATGTGAGTGGATCCATCCTCTATCTGTGGATGCATGCGTGAGTGCGCCTCTGCATGCTTGTTCACCTATCGAGTTAGCACAGAATATTTATTTAGGGGAGGGATTTAGTGGAGAAGGAATAACACAGAACAGGGCTGGCAGCCAAATAGAAAACAAAGTCTTACCAAGTTGTTTTCTGGTGAACCCAAATAGAAACCTTGAATGGCTGCTGGGAAAAGGTCACAAGCAGCCAGCGCATAAATGATAAGTGCATTCATTCCCATCCACTGAAGTATCATCGTGGGCTTTCTAAAATGTTTGACATCAACCTGCATAAAATTGTTTGAATTGAAACAATTCTTTCACGTTAATCTCCATTTAGTTTTCAATAACCTCTCAATTGCATACAAATACAATACACATCCTCCGAGCAGGGTCAAAATAGGAACAGAAAAGGAGGGCGATAACAAAACAATACGACTGAGAGTGGTATAGTTACAACATCTCCTTGGCATGGAAAGCACGCCAAGTCATAAGAAAAGATTAAAACTCTGATATTGTCAACCACCCATAAATAATCCAAGATTTAGCCAATCCCCTATAGATGGCATGGATATTCACTACATCCTCATAAAGCTATTTCTTCCCCGATCTTAAAAGCCAAGATAATTCCAAGCTCTACATGAGAACCAAATTTACCAAGTTCCATGAATTTGAGGAAAGGAAGATGCTTAGAAATTATAACAAGAAAAATCAAGCCCTCTTTACCTTCTTATGTTCCCTGTTGGTGGTGAGTTGATAACAAGCCATGTCAATGTATCCAAAAACAGTATTAAGAACACAGATAACAAAAAAAAGACCAAAACTGAGTCAAAGCTTTCAGTCTATAGACACAACATTTCAAGAAGAAACTGCCCGTTTCTATATTATCATAATTTCCTTGACTTTAACCCAATTAAATTACATGAATAGCTCAGGCTATGTGATTTGAGTCAATAAGATCTCCTCTTTTAACAACTGAAATCAACTAAATTGTATTAAATTTAATATCATGAGTTTTGCTGAATAACCAGAAAACTACCCAACGCAATGATAAAAGTGTTTTATTCATTCTTTATCTATATGTTTATTAGGTAGTGCTCAAATGATAAACTTACTATATAAAAGATAATCGTTAAGGCCAAGCCTGATGCTCCTGCTGTAATGCACATATAGCTCAATGTATATAATGGTTTACAAAAAGGAATGCCTGAAATATTCACAAACATTATTTAGTGGACGCAGAGGATCCTTGAAGAAATAATGTTTACATCAGTTAAAACAGGAAATTTACCCAGAAGTTCAAAAACATATCCAGTAAATAGTATAATGAAAGAATACACGGACCACAAACACAGCCTTTGCATTTGGCCCTGAAGCAAATAAGCAAAATAAATACTATTAACTTAGACCATCAAACCCTAACATCAATACAGATTGGTGTCAAAGACACATAGTAAAAGAACAAAAGGTAATCATCCATAAAAGTACTACAATGTGTCATACCTTGAAATGAACAAGGATATGACCAAACTGCAATCCAAGAAAACATGTAATAGCAGCCATCAAGGAACTGAAAAGGTTGGTAAACAAAAGAAATCAACACTATTCATTATGATTTCCTATGGTTAAAAAGGTTGTTAAACAAAAGAAATCAACATTATTAAAAAATTGGCAAAAAAAAGTCAATGAATTGCTGGCATGTAAACAGATTTATCACCATTCTTTTGTACAGTGAAGCATCTGAAGAGGGGGGGGGGGGGGGTACTTGGCTTTAATGTGCGTTACTATAATGGAGCAATAATCTGTGGTAATTCATAAAAATGAGAAAGAGAAAGTGGTGCAGTTATCTGACCTCAAGATGCCCTCTGGGTCAAATGGGGCAAGGCACCACCCAGGTGAACTTGGTGGCAGAGGTCCATAGTCAGGAGAATTAACACTACATTGCTGTGAAACAGTTAATGTCAAGACCCTTTCGATCAAATGATTAGGTGGAGAGTTGAAGCCCTGATGAAGGAAAGAAAGCAACTATTACTTGTGAGGGAGTAACCCAGAACATCACCTTTGTTCTTCTATACACAGGATGCTGATATAGATGATGTTCACCAAGAAAGAATCGGTCAATCAGACCAACTGCATTACAAGGAGGTTCAAGACTGCCCTTCACTCCACAATTCACCTGTGAAACATGGTATGGTGTTTTAAATCAGTTCCATAAACGAGAGGGAGAATAATAAGATTAAAGCTTGATGTTAGCAAGAACTCCATTGGAAAAAAATGGTAAAGCATGAAAGGGAAATAATTATTGCCATAGCATGTTACTTCACGTTGATAAAACCACAACTACGTTCAGATGAAAGAAAAACAAATTTTAACTTGCATGCTTTGAAAATAGAGTTCAGTTCAATAGTCACCTGGTTATTAAACTTAACCATTAAAAAAGGGCAGTCAACTGAACACACCAGCTTAGGTGTCATGTCTTGTTTGATGGTTCTTCCCGGTAACTTTCATCGATTGCAGTTCAGTATATTAAAAAGTTGTGACAGTGTTCAATAGATTATGGAAATTGGTTTCAATTGGAGTAACAAACAGAATGTAAAGAAAGAGATGAAAGACTGTCACATTGATGACCAGAAATCAAACAAGACATCCATTAAATATTTCAAGAAAATGGGTTCAAAACTATTTGATTATTGTCTGGATTCCCTCAGAAAGAGAATTTTAAATGTTATCAAAATACAAAATGCAAACAGATATGGAGAAAAAGGACACTGTATGAGAAGAGAGTGGTTGATAAATCAAAAGAAATTATACTTCCAGTGAAAAATGGCCCAGTAACAAAGTTGACCAAACAAAGCCTAATTCCAGAAACAATAAAAACTAATCATTATGCCACAGATTGAAAAGAGAAAAATATCACGTCATCTTCTTTGCTGATACAACCAAACTTTTACTGGATAGTGTCATGTTGCATGGTAGATGAACTGGTAAAAATTCAACAGTTCAACTCACAATTTTAGTACCAAATTCATATCCAAACTGATTCGTGCTTGGAACTTCAAATTCCCAGTCTGGAACATAAAGGCCATACAGCAAGCAAATGTAAAATGTGCAAAATAAGAAAGCAATCATCCTGCAAAACAAAACAAAAATTGAACACACAGAAAATTAGAATCGATGTACCATAGACCTTTATCATGAAAATCATTAAAGTAACAATCTTTTTAACTAAATTTACTTTGTCAATGATATGTATAAAATCTTATCTAGCATTCAGATTATGGTTGGATAATGAACTAAACCTTGAATTTAGGTACAATGATGCAAGGATGGAATTAAGATTCTTATAAAATCATGCTATTCTTGAGGGGGGGAAAACAGCATGATTATAGTATAAAAAATCACAGAAGAAAATGCTCCTCTAATCCAGAGAGATCATGCCAGCGTGGTATTGTAAAAAGGGAGAAAACTGGCAGTCTGCTGATGAAGACAGAAAGACTAGTCAAAGGAATCTTGAAATTTTGGTCTAAATTTGACTTGAGTCCTATTAAGACTTCATATTTCCTCAGCTGCTGGTTCAGAGTATTCAGAACAATTAAATAAAAGTTAAAAAACACAGTAATTTCAGATTCACCTGAAACAGGGAGTCTCAAGCGTGCAAACTTATCCAAGGTCTACTTGGTGCCTGGTTTTAATTAGTGCTTGAACTTATTGTTGTTTAAATGAACAAACCAAGAAAAAAGAGGCCAAGTGACTTGAACCAGGGTCAAGTCCCAATGCTTCTTATCTCTGCTAAGATCTAAGATATTTAAAAGGGGGGATGCCTTATTCACTGATCTCTAAACTTTCTCTACCATAACCAGCTTATGGCAGTAAGATGTCTATCCGCATTCATTTTTTTCTGTCTAGGAAGAGATGGGTATTCTGTAGGTTTTAGTTCAGACCAAGGGATGGTAATATAAAGAATTGCAGCACTATTATGTTCTTTCTTGCTCACTTTCTTAGATGTGATCGCTTGTGAAAACCTAAAGAAGATTAACTGCAGTTTGCCCTTCTCCCTAATCTTTTCCTTTCTATACCACTCAAATATTAGCTGTTGCAAGATTCCTGCACTTGTAACAGACCTCCATCTTTTCAATCCCAGTGCACAATTAATAATCGTGTTCTACCATATAAAATACTTAAATATTCATATTTTTTTCCCAAACCCCATTCAAGCCTGCCCCTGTTGTGTCAAAAGTCTGCTTTCATGCGAAAACCACAAATAAATGGTATAGATCCTAGAAGGGGGAACCAACCATTGGATGTAGTATTTCTTCACAAAAGCCATAGGTGAGTCGACTGTGATACTGTCCACAAGCCAGATCTCTGACATTGCAGCAAACAGATATCCAATGGATATCCTCTACAATTAACAAAAGGATGTCAAAGTTTAGTAAATGTATTAGAGTATGAAGTCTACAACAGTACATCAGTTATGATATCGTCAACCATTACAAAAAGATATTTTATTGAGGTAAAACAAGTGGAGTCATACAGGCTTCACAATCATACAATGAAACTCTTACAAGTTACATGATGCAGAACCAGTTTATACCTATCTATGATGGATGAAGTTTTATAAAATCAAAGCTCTCCTATTCACGCATGTTGAACCACTAATTCATGAACTCAGAAATCAGTAAGGTTTCCTATAATCTTCTATAGTCAATCCATCTTAATTTATAATTCCAATAGGCAATTCCACTGCAAATTTTGTGGATCTGAACATCTAACATGCCATATTTGAATGGTGCTTGCATGCATGTTGGTATACAAGCATGTGCCGGCATAGTTATTCTAGGTAAACTGTGACATAATGCCATCATGTCTGTAGGGTCCAACGGAAGAATGTTTTGGTAGATGCCATGCAACAGAAGTTCGATAAAAAACAAAAAAACGCCTGATATCATTGCTTATTCATGAAAACTACCTGTAGCACGCCCATCAAACGTATCTTGCCCACATCAATCCCGTATGTTAAATCATGGCGTCCATGGAAATACCCACCTAAGTAAATTTCCAGGAGGATAAACACTATCATTTCCTATTATCGAAACTACAAACCGGTTATCCACAATGCCTATCAAATAGCAAACTGAAAATGCTAATTTCATGAATTTAAGGAACGGGCACGGCAACATACCTTGCAACACTAACCCCAAAAGAAATAGTTTGATAGTCCTCAGTATGACTTTCTTCGTGGCCATTGGTTTGCTAGATACTTTCTGCTTGGTGACACAAATTTCTTGCGACTCAAAGATATAAAATAACTTGACTCTAAAAAAAAATGTAATGAAGTATACAGAACTACAACAAAGGAATAAAAGAGCAGAAAAGAAGCGAGGCACCAGTTGAGCAGTCTTTTTACCTTAAAAACTAAACTGGTAGAGACACCAACAACAAAGAGGAAAAAAGGCATCACAAAATCGGCAAGCGTCACACCAAACCACGGCGAGTGATTAATACAAGGAAAAGCTCCACCAGCATCATCAACTAAAATCATGAGCTGTCGAACAATTTAATCATCAAATATATACAAATGAAACAAAAATTGTAAAATGGAAATGAGAAATTGAGCTTAGTTACAGCCACGGTAAGGCCACGGAAAACGTCGAGAGAAAGGAGGCGTTGAGCTGGTGGCGGCGATGCGGTGGATGATGAGGTTGAAGGTGTGTTGCTGATCTCTTCTTCTTCATTGGAAAGCGAACGGGGATTGTGAAGAAGGGGTTGTCGTTCATCTAATTCTGTTGTCGTAACTGCTATCATACTAGACATTTTTTTTTGTGTGTTCGATCGGTTTCAGTCGAATCACTTGAAGAGCCGCTGCTGCTGACCGGTTAACAATCCGAATGGAGTGTGTTATATAATGCCCTGACACGTGTCTCAACCCGAGAGGGACAAGTCTCGGACAGCAGGAAACGCTTGCCCTGAATAAAGCAAAAACCTCAAAATTATGAGCAATGAAGGAAATGCTTCGTCGTCTATCATTTTTTTTTTATCGTAAGAAAATGTGGAAGTATTTTGTATTTGTTTTTTTAACAGCAAGAAAAGTTTTAATTTTAAATTCAAAATTTGATGGGCATGTTTAACAAAATACATATAGGGTGTGAGTGATAATAAATAAAAGAATTGTAATTAAAAAATAAGTTTAAAAGTTAATGTGAATTGAGATATTTGATTTTATATAATAGAGTCTTTAAATTATTTTATCTAATTATATAGAAATAATTTTCTAGTATAATTTTTCATTTTATTATTTTTATTTTTTTATCAATACACAAAATTGTTTTTTATTCCATGTTATTTATTCAATTAAAAAAAAGCCATCAAAACACAAGAATAATATATTGTTAGCCTCTTATCATGAAAACTTTCTATCCATGTTATTAAAAAAATATTTAAAGATATTATTACGGTTATTTTTTAAAATAATTTTTATTTATAAATATATTAAGAATTTATTTATTTATTTATTTCAAAAATTAAGGGCTTCCAGCCACCCCAACTCATCCTAGCGGGGCAAAGTGAAGATAATTACATGGCTCCTTATTTATCTCGAGTTTCAAATTGAAACGTGGAAGTTGACTCTAATAATTTGATGAGTTAAAACGTTACATGTACTCATCATCATGCATGAAACACCGGGTCCACAAAAGTTACATTGCCTCATGGTGACTTTAGATCCGTGAAACATCATGCATTCTTCCCACCAATGTCACACCCCATAGCATCTGAAAGTTCAGCAAGTTTTTGTGCTGCGGCAGCTAATGTAGCACTGCTTTTACAAAAAGCAAACCTGACGTATCTCTTCTGGTAACGGCAACCTACCTGAGATAATTTCTCTGTAGACAAAGTTGTGTGAAAAAATCCACAACCTGGAACTGCCACCACCCCTGCTTGTTTTATCAATTCCTTTACATATTCTACCTGAAACAATACAGATGGGTAATTAACATTTCAAAGGATAGCAGATGGGCGAGCACTTGCAAATATTTCCACATGTGAGGCCTACAAGTAATGGACACTCACAAAGAAATTACTAGTGAAAGAAGAGAGTGGAGAGTGCACTTACATCAGATAACAAGTAATTTTCAGGAAGTTCTGCAAATAAAAAGAATGCACCCCGAGGCTTAAACTTGATCTGAAAACCAATTCCTTCAATCATTTGAACAATGTAATCTCTTTTTGATTCGTATTCCTGAGTGTCAAAAGATATGTTTTGTGAGCATAAATTACAACAAATAGAATAATTCATATGCTAACATTCTTGTACGGAAAAGTAAACGGTTGCAAGAACCACTTTCATTAAACCAGGTATATAATAGAAGCTTTCAAGGGGCCACTCTTCCGATTTATTCAAACAGATATTGTGGCACTCATTTCACCAAAAAAAAGAACATTTAAAGCTTTTAAGGACCCACCCTTCTCAATTTTTCAAAGTATTCCGGGGGGCTTCTCAAAGCAGTCAAGGCAGCTTCTTGGAAAGGTGCTGGAGCGGAATCTGTAATTTTAACATGAATGTTTCTTATTGCAGAGGCAAAGAAAGCTGGAGCAATTGCCCAACCCACTCTCCATCCTAATAAACAACATCCAGAAGTAAGAGTGCAAATCTATGACATAATTGAAACTTGTTGTAGAGAGAACAGAGGAAGATAAATGAAATGAGATGTATTTAATCCCACACATATTAACGAATTGGATTTTCCAGCATGAACTAATTCTGAGGATAACTTAATTGAGTGGGAGTAGGATGGCAGCTTTGACCTGTGACACTGAAAGTTTTTGATAAGGAAGATGTAATGATAGTCCGCTCTTGCATTCCTGGAAGAGAGGCAAGGGATATATGCTTCATGTTATCATATGTAATATGCTCATATACCTGCAGGAGACAAACAATCCTTCTGACATCAGAGAAACAACGTGTTCTTGCTTCTAGTCGTTTTGACTAACAATAGCAGCACTATATATTAAATGAGAAAACTCTTAACTTTTATAAACATATTGAACATCATCTGCATAGTTAACTTATCTTATGAACATTTTAAGCTTCAAGAACCTTAACATCCTCAACAAATCAAAGTCTGTTCAAATGTCTACAAAGGTCAAGATGACAAATCAGATGAAGTATGGCAATCCTTTTGCTTAATCATGCCATAGCTTCATGTATTAGGCAAAAGGCCCACAACCACACCTGTTCAAACAAGTTTAAATCACTATTATAAACAAGGCAAAATAGTAACCTAAAAGGCAATGCTATCTCCTTCTTTTTGCACCAGTCTCATAATTATGGAATGGGAAGAGAGATTGGGAGGGGAAAAAATCATTGCCAGAGATATAAAGCCTTTACATGTTTTATTACTTGAAGATTATGCAAGAGATCAAATCAACTGGTGAAAAGAACTGTGGAAATTGGGCTTTCACAGAGATGGTGAAGGAGAAGGAATTTGTAGTGCTGTCTAATGAATGACTAGCCTATAGACAATCAGGTTAATTTTCCCAGGATTAAGCAAAAGGATTGTCATACTTCATCTGTTATGGCAATGCAATCCCTTCTGCGGCAAGCTCCAGCAATAGTCTCAAGCTCATCTTTAGTGAAAACTTTGCCAGTTGGATTATGAGGGCTGTGCCACTTCATGTTAGTAAGTCTCTAAATCCGAAAGTATTGTAACTTCGAATAAATGGTGCACAAATTAAATAATTAGATGTTTAGCATGCTAAAATTTTGATTGAGTTTCTTTATAGCTAAATATCAATTGTCTGGTTAGAACAACAGTTATGGACTCAGAATATGCTATTGATCAAGCAATGTCCCGGGTGATCTATCCAATAATCCAAAAGAACTTTTTTCCATCTTGGCTTTGCAAGCAATTGACGTGAAATTTTTGGGCAGAGCATTTGCATGGATTTCATCCATTTTGGCCAGTTTTTGTCCTAGCATTATCTGTCACTTTTCAATTTATATATCTCTTGAGTTCACTCGTATTCTCATCATAGTAACAAACAACGCATTCAAGACAGACAATTTTTACTTCATTTCTTTTTACAGAGAAATGAAGGCAAGGCATTGTAAGGAATTCTTTCGGGGAATAGTTTATGAGAATATGACCAATTGTTTTACTCAAAATCAATGAGCTTGCCAATTGAATCTCCATTTTGAAATAAATAGACCCATTTTAAAAATAAAAATACTAACATTGTTCTTGATTAGAATTTCTAACCTGTTTAATATTACAGCTTTTGTTCTTGCGGTGAGAGAATTGATGAATCTTTCAGGATCCAATGTCCAATGAGGTGGTTCAAGTGCAACATACACCTGCAAATAATTGTCAATTATTCAAAACTCCTTAACCAGAATAATACAGTTCAAAACTTTTTTTTTCTTTTTTTTTTAAAAAAAAACTTACAGGTATTCCCCCAGCCATCCTAATGCATCCCTCGTATGTTTCATATGATGGGTCAAATAGCACAACCTCATCTCCCTGGTCTATTACTGTCCAAACAGAACAATAATTTAGTAAGAGAAACATGTGGATAAGTTACTAGCATTTACAAAGTATTAGAGTGCACAACATACTAGCAAACACTGCGGCTGCAAATGCCTCAGTTTGTCCACAGCAAATAGCCATATCAGTCCGAGGATCGAAATCCAAACCATGCATTTCCTTCATAATATTCGCCAAGTGGTCACAAATTCCCTGCACATGCCTTAATTCACAAAACAGCTAGGCTCTCTCAGTTAATTATACCAAGGAAAAAAAAACTCTTCCAGAAAATTGAAAATACAATCACCTGTACTGGTTGAAGTCAGAATTGATGGCGGAAATTGCAGCGTTTTTAAGGTGGGAAGGAGCAGGGAAGTCGGGGAATCCTTCTGCGAGGTTGATAGCGTTGCTTCTCTGAGCTAAATGGGAGAGTTCTTGAATTGGTGAAGGAGTAAAAGTCTTCGCCGCTGAGGATAGCTTCTGCTCCATTGCCGTAATGTGGTAAACAATCTCTTATCTTCTATTGTCTTCTGCTATTTTTGTTCTCCGATTTGTCTACTGTCTGTACTCTCTACTGGTTAGTTTAGTTGTAACGTCAGATTTTGAGGCTTGGCAACTGGCATGGGCTTAGTTCAGATCGAACTCGGGCCCGTTTAAAATAGTTCGATTACTTTGCATGATAAGAGAGATTGAGCTAAATTAATAAAATAATTTTTTGAATAGTATAAATATATATATATATACAATAAAAATTATTTACAAAAACTATTTTTTATATATTATTTAAATATAGTAAAATTATTTTTTAATATGAATAATTTATATAATCAAATAATTATTTTTTAAAAACCCTTCAACATTATAGTTATTAAATTTTTAATATTATTTTAAAAAAATTGGAATAAAAGCTGATACCGAATCAAACCCTGAATTTATTCCCACAATCCTGGTGTTTCTGTTATTCAAAAGGGGCACAAGAGAGAACAGCAAGCCATCCTCGAAGCCATCGCAGGGAAATATAGAGAAAAAACCCAGCAAAGTCTCTGAATATGCTGAGAGATACCAAGGGAGGGAAGAACGTCAACCTGGGAAATTACATACTAGCCCAATTCAAACATCACCGTTCCATCTTCTTCCCCATATCCATACCATTATTTATATATAAAAAAAAAACCTGCAAATGACATCCCGTCTTGGACAAGACAATTGTTTACCATCATTGCTGAAAAATCCTACCCTTGACATAAAAACTCGCTATCATGGCTTTTCTATTTAAGTTGCTATAAATAGCAGCTTATATAGAGAAAAGCTATTTTAGTTATTAAAATAGCTTCCCCGTTTGACTGAGGAAAAGTAAATAAAAATAATAATTTTATTATTATTATTATTTTGCTTGTTCATAGGGCACATTCATTAAAGTTGCTCTAACAATCACATTTCAAATCACAAGGTAAAACCTTGAGGCTCTGTAAGAGCGGCATGGGCTTAGTTCAGATTGAAGTATTGAACTCGAGTCCGTTTAAAATAATTCAATTACTATACAGTCATTTATGATAATAATTATATTTCAAAATTACAAGGTAAAATCCCGAGGCTTGGTAAGTGTCATGAGTTTAGTGTTTATTTGGAAGTTTGGTTGATATTAATTTTTAAAAATGATTTTGTATAAAAATTTATTAAAATAATATATTTTTTATTTTTTAAAATTAATTTTTATATTAGCATATAAAAATGATCTAAAAATACTATTTTTTATAATTTAAAATTTTTCAAAAAATATTTTTAAAATATAATATCAATTTTACATTTAATTCAAGTCAAACTTGAATCCATTTAAAATAATTTGATCAAATAGGATGTATATTTCACACCTTAAAAAATGGCTGAGAGTGTTACTTTTAAAAGCATTTTTTATTAGAATAATATATATATATATATATATATATATATATTATTTTTAAATTATTTTAGCAACGAATATGTGCTTAAATATTTAATTAAAATTAAATTATCCTTTAAATGCATCTCTCTCCGTCTCTACTGAAATATTATAGATTACTCCTTCTGAATTAATTTGTCCACCAATTTTAACCTAATTTGTTTTTTTTTTCACTTACTATTTTTATCGGAGACAGTTAATAAAATATAATATCATCCACAGCGGCAGAAAAGGAATAAAGATTGACGGCGGCGGAGGTCCGTTAGAGCTCCCTCTCCTTCAAATTCGAAAAAACCCAATGGTAGTCTCGTTAATAAGAACAAAATCTGAGCCCTGTTTCCCAAGCATTGGTAGTTGAAAAACCTCTATAATAGCACCACCCTTCTGGCTCCAAGTCCATTCAAATAAAAATTCCAAAACCCCCCTCCACACTCCTCACTTTTACCACCCCCATCTCCCCTTCCCTAACTGTAACATTACAGTGCATTGCTAATCAAAACGACATGTCGTTGAGGCCGAGCGCGAGAGTGGAGGTGAGGAGGAACAAGTACAAGGTGGCGGTGGATGCAGATGAAGGGAGGAGAAGAAGGGAAGACAACCTGGTGGAGATCCGAAAGAATAAGAGAGAAGAAAGCTTGCTTAAGAAGCGTCGTGAGGGACTTCAGGTCCAGCAGCAGCAGCAACATCAACAAGTCACCTCTTCTCTGAACATTTCCGCTTCTGATAAGCCGGTATTCTTTGTTTCTTTACTTTACCTTTTTTTCATTAATTTTCGTGGATAGTTAAGTTGAATTGTTCCCTGATTCAACAATCTGCTGGATCAATCCTGAATCATCATTTTTTTACGGATTAGTATTAAATAAAAAAATATTTTTTTAATGGAGCTGATGGTTTTGTTAAAATTAATCTGATGGCAGTTAGAAACGCTTCCGGCAATGATTGCTGGTGTTTGGTCAGATGACAAGAATATGCAGCTTGAGGGAACTACTCATTTCCGAAAGCTCCTCTCAATAGAACGCAGCCCTCCCATCAACGAAGTTATACAATCAGGGGTTGTCCCCCGCTTCATTGAGTTTCTTGCAAGGAATGATTTTCCACAGCTTCAGGTTTGAATTCGTGCTCGATCTCTGATATTTCATGTGCTGGACAGGGCTTCATTATAGCTGCTGCTGTTATCTATTATACCTGCCGGTTTAGTTCTTTTCTTTTCTTTTTAATTGTCGTGTTGTATTTTTTTCAATGTTATTTTTTAGTTTGAGGCGGCTTGGGCGCTCACAAATATTGCTTCTGGGACATCAGAAAACACCAGGGTTGTAATTGACCATGGGGCAATCCCGATTTTTGTCAAACTTTTAAGTTCTCCAGCTGAAGATGTCAGGGAACAGGTAGATTTTATTGTTATTTTATGGGATTCATTTTTCTTTCCAGTAATGTCAAGGGGACATCGTAATTATTTCTTGATTGGTTCGATAATGACAAACTTACATTTCGCTGGAATTGTAGGCTGTCTGGGCATTGGGAAATGTTGCCGGTGACTCGCCAAAATGCCGTGATCTAGTCCTTGGTCATGGGGCTTTGATGCCTTTGCTAGCACAATTCAATGAACATGCAAAGCTTTCAATGTTAAGAAATGCAACTTGGACATTATCGAATTTTTGCAGGGGCAAGCCCCAACCTTTGTTTGACCAGGTTTTACTTCCAAGATAGTCCTTTTAACTGCAGTTCCAGTACCTTATTCCCCAATTTGTTATTTGTCGCTAATATATGTGCTGTTGAAATTCAATGAGCAGACAAAACCCGCTCTCCCAGCTCTTGAGCGTCTTATACATTCAAATGATGACGAAGTCCTCACAGATGCATGCTGGGCACTGTCATATCTCTCAGATGGATCCAATGAGAAAATCCAAGCTGTTATTGAGGCTGGGGTCTGCCCCCGTCTCGTTGAACTTTTACAGTGAGTTATAAACTTTGTTTGCTCTTCATATGTGTCAGATGATTCTTTTTTTCCTGGCATTTGCTTCTGAAAGTTGAAATGGTCTGTACATTTCCTGTTTTCAGTCATCCATCTCCAACAGTGCTCATCCCTGCTCTACGTACAGTTGGAAATATTGTTACCGGAGATGACATGCAGACTCAGGCATTGGTTTTACCTTTATTTTTCTAATTACCTGAATTTCCCCTATTCTACCTGTCTTTAATCGCTCTTCCCCTGGATTTAGTCATCAATTCATAACTTGCCTAGTTTTGTTTATTTTAAAACCAAATCACATGCTCCTCTGACAGTGCCTGTTGTTTTATACTGATCTTGGAAGATGGAAATACTAATACGTACCTGCATTGCTCATTTTAAATGGACAGGTTGAAAATATAGATGGACATGCTTTTTTTTCTTTAATGCTTTAATATTCTAGATTAGTTGGCATTTTCAATACAATTTCGCAACCCATCATTACAACTTGGCTTGCTGTTCTGCACTAGTTCTGGTAGCATGTAACGGGTTTCTTCCAGCTGTTGCTTACAGCTTTCTGGTTTTGAAATCAGTACTTGTCAAATTTTATAGTCAATGCTTGTCATGCATTCATATGGGTCTAGAGGTTTTATGGGGTGTCTATACCCACAATCACCCTCCTCTATCTTTTGACTAGCCATTAGATGAGATTCCAAACAGTACAGACCTTTTGTTTTCTTCATTGACTTGAGTATGAGTTAAACTCCCTGCATGTGAAGGTCTCAATTGGCTTGAGACCAACTTGAAGGTGGTTTGAGATTAAAAAAATCCCAAATTTACGAAATATCAGATTGTTTCCTTCCCCAACAATGTGGACATGCTTCAGACAAACTTTAATTTTAGCTTTGAAGTGGAAGTATTAGTATAAACTCATGACCAGGGAAGATTATGAGCTCAATTTATTTTCTAATCTCACGATTGAGTATGTAGTCTAATTCTTGTTAGGAGGGTGTTTTATGGTGTGATGGAACTCACATCTAGCTTTCGTTTTGAGATGTGTGCAGACAGGTCTTAATTTTTTAGGAAGTGACTATTCATTTCTACTTTTCTGAAAGAAACATGCTTGAACGATAGCGGGTTTTGGTTGAGATGGAGTCTGCATTTATGTCTTGGCGGAACTAATCATCTTGCATGTTAATCAGGAGAAAACAATTTGGAACCCAATCACTAATGGAATTTTAGAGATTTGAAAAGCTCAAAGGCGTGTAACATACCACAACTGCCTGCTTAACAAATGAAACTATGAAACGAGACAACTCAAATAAACTTATCCAAAAATTATCCTATAGAGGAGAACAAAGGCACAATAAAAACTTCATTGAGTATTACTTAGATAATATCATTTATAATTTTCAGCATGCCTTGATTAATCATCTGATGATATCTACAGTGTGTTTTGTTGGTCTGATATGTTGCCTGTATGTCATGTTTGCATGACTTGAAAGTATATTGGCTTCTGAGCCAATGATGTTATGCTGTGTCATTCTTGATTTCAGTGTATGATAAACCACCAAGCTCTCCCCTGTCTTTTGAAATTGCTGGCAAATAATTACAAGAAAAGCATCAAGAAGGAAGCATGCTGGACAATCTCGAACATCACAGCTGGAAATGCAAATCAGATACAGGTGAACAAGACTATTCATTAATGTCATCAATGGATCCCTGGTTTGGATGAAAATTAGTATGTCCTTAAATTTTGTCACAATGTCTTTAATCTCCTGATTATTCAAAGCTGAGATATTTTGAGGGATACAGGAATTTATAGAAAGTTTGTTGGAGCTATTTATTATGCTGTTTTTTAGCCCATCTGGTAAAACGGAGTTATTTGTCCCCTGTATGTGTCAATTGCTTTAAAATTCGAGTTGATGATTTTTTTATGTACCCTCAGTTTGTTTCACAATAGATTCATATTTACATCCGATTATTGTTTTTAATTGAGGATATTTTGAGGATGACTACAGATAATATACCAAAAAAAGTCTTCCAACTTTCTATTCGATGATTTTATCGCCTATTTGTTGTAATGTTCATTGCAAGCCGCATGTGCAAATTGCGCAGGCTGTACTTGAAGCAGGTATTATTGGCCCTCTTGTCCAATTGCTTCAAAATGCTGAATTTGAGATCAAGAAAGAGGCTGCTTGGGCAATTTCAAATGCAACTTCTGGTGGAAGCCATGAACAAATCAAGTATTTCATGACTTTCTTCTCCATTAATTGGTTGTTTCGATTTTTGTGCAATTTCAATTAAATTCTATTTGCGCCTTGTAGGTTTCTGGTGGACCAGGGGTGCATCAAGCCATTATGTGATCTTCTGATTTGTCCTGACCCAAGAATTGTCACAGTTTGCTTAGAAGGGCTAGAGAACATTCTAAAGGTTGGGGAAGCTAGAAAGAATTTGGGCAACACAGGAAATGCAATTCTGTATACCCAAATGATTGAAGATGTTGAGGGTTTAGAAAAGATTGAGAACCTTCAGAGTCATGACAACAATGAAATATATGAGAAAGCAGTGAAGATTCTTGAGACATATTGGGTGGAAGACGGTGATGACTTTGAGGCATCTCCTCCAGGTGATGCTTCCCAATCTGGATTTCATTTTGGTGGAACCGAAGTTCCTGTTTCTTCTAATGGATTTAAATTCACTTAAGGTATGCAACTTCTCTCACCTAGTTCGCAATTTCTAGATACAATTTATTTTTACAAGTGACAAAGGCACCTCTCTTGGACAGTCGATATTTCTTCCCAAGGATGAGCAATTCCTGTTTAATAGGGGATTGCTTGCTTGTGCCTGTTTTTCTATTGATAATCTTCCAAAGATTGAGGTTTGGCATTTCCCAGTTAGTTGGTTAGGAATGTGGAAGTTTGTGGATTTTAGTACCGAATTAACCTGTCTTGTGCTCTCATTTGTTTGGTTTCTATACATACGGGGTGAACTTTTTACCCTGAGTTAACTGCACTAATAGAAGTAACATGTGAAATCACATGCCTGTTTTGATATCCCATTGAAATTTTGAAAAATCTATAGGTAGTCTTGATATTTGCAGTTGATTGCTTCTCTATATTTCGGAAAAAAACATCATAGAGAGGAAATTATCATTTTATGAAGATCCCCAATTTATTGCAACATTACTGCGTTCTTCCAATTTTATTGTAGTCTTAGGATTGTTTCCTTATTCCCTTTTTTATAAACACCAATTTATGGCAAAGGTTAATTTGTACCGTGTCACCTTTTCTGTGCCAGACATTTGCAGCACCTAAAGTTGATGGTGGAATGAAGCAGAGTGTCCAGGTTTAAATCGATGATTTAATTTTTTTTTGGGTAGGGAAGTCACGTGCAATAGGATCGTTCTCTGGCTATGCTGTTCAAAAGATGCTCCGTTACAGAGATGTTCTATTTTGCGAAGTCAAGAATTGCCATTGCTGGTGGAATCTACAGAAAGTTTGGGTTGTTTTTTATTTTATCTATTGTTTATTTGCTGGGCATTATTTTGTCATACAAGTTTAGAGCGATGATTGGAAGGATACACATGCTATATGTTCATCTTTTTAAGGTCTTCTCAGAACAGTTCGGAATCTCAGGATTGCCTTTCTATTAGAGAAAATGTTTCAATTTTCAGTTTTGAGGGGGCAATTCTTGTTGTCTGTGAAACAAAAAACAAGAATTTATGATATAAAATTTACCATTATTGCGTTCTGATTCAAGGCAAAACTTGATTTATCTCCTGATAACCATGTTTGGTTGTTTATTTCTTGGTTGATTTATCCCTCTGCATAGTTTTCTTTTCTCTAAAGAAAAATGATATCGCTTGCACACCGTGCTCATTCTGCACACAAAGTGCATTTAAGAGATCTAAGAAGCTCATTTTCCGAAATTAGCTTAATCCGCAAGGCTGCTCAATTATTGACAGATAATCCTTGCAAGAATCTAAAATGGCGAAGGCATGTGCGAAACCGATGACTGTGCAGCAAAACCTTTGGTTGCATATGGATTACATGCCACGTGTTAGGCTGAAAGCGACATGATTGATTGGACAAGAGAAGGAGCGTCGATCCTGTGAACGTCTGCTATAGGTGTATAGTAACGTCCAAATGTTTATCTTCGGCACATCATTTTGTACCCAGACGTAGTAGTAGCGCTGTAGCAATACGCTGCCTATTCCCTACCATTACAGGGTCGTTGGGACTAAAATACCTTCCTGTCCAGCTAGACTGACGATCATGGACTGCAGAACGAGGGTATTTCGGTAATATGGGATGCCATTTCTCGAGCTGCTTCCACCAAAGGTGCCTTCGCTACAGCCAACTATATGGAAAACCCGTGAGCAAAATAGTACTCGTTTGGACGAACAAAGCCTTGTGGGATGCCCTTGTTCCTTCGTTTCGTATCTCTATTTGGCAGTAGAGCCTTCATGGTAGTAAAATCAAGCTGTTCAATTTCAAAAGTCTAAAAAAAATATTTTTGCCACCTTTTTTGCTGAAGTTGAGTCCCAAAGATATGAAGAGTCAACTCCCTTCCAATGATGAAGATGAGTGTCAGTTGTCAAGACAGGGCTACTGTTGGTGGAGATCGGCAGCAAAGTTTGATGAATGTGGTAGGCTTAAGCTTGACCTCCCTCACATCGCAAACCTTACACCAAGACTCAGAGTTCTTAAAGAGTTGGAGAGGCTGGCTTTGATTGCTCATGAAGGACTCGGTGAGCTCAGATACAAGCTACAAATGTATCGTTCAGGTGATTTCTGGGTACCCACCGGAGGTCTCAAGAAGGAAGAGATGGACATTCCACCAGTAATCACTATTCTCTTGGTGGGTTTCTCTGGCTCTGGCAAGAGCTCACTTGTGAACCTTATGTACAGTGTTTTTGGTCGGTCTGGACTCATTCCCTTTGCTCAAACTTCATCTGGTAAGTTTATTGTGCAGAGCATGGCACAACCATGAGTTTGCATTCATACTCCAAAGAGTTACAAAACTGTGGAGTATGAAACATTTCTGGCAGCACAACTATTAATTTAATTTTGTATTTGTAGGCAGTGCTTCCAAATACACAACCATGTACATGGAAGAGCACAATGTAATGAGATCAATGCAAGGTGGGTTTTGTGTGTATGATTCTAGAGGGTTTAATTATGGTAAAATTGGTGATGCTCATGAGGAATTGTCGAGTTGGATGAGTGATGGGATTCACCATAACCAGCTGTGCCTGAGATCAGGTGATGATTTATTGCTGGAAGCTTATACAGGAACTGTTGGTTTGAGGTCATCTTCAAATTTTGTACAAAGGACAGTAAATATTCCAATGGTCGTGGTTAACATAGCAGAGGTTCACGAAGCCTCAAAAGCTAGTGATTCGAAACCATTAGAAGCAACAAGAGAGCTCTTCCACTCCCATGCTTTGAGAAACTGCAGTAAGCTTTAGTCTTTACCATCAATTCTTCGTTTAAGGTGCTATCATTTTGACATTCATCCATGGCAGCTCGGACAACACTAGCTATTTTCCTAATTCCTGTCATTATAATAAATGGACCAATACACATAGACTCGTGAAACTTTTTCGTACGTGCACTTTAAGCAACTGTACTTACTAGAGCTATTGTAATTTTGATCTCTGCTAAGCTTTGACTGCTGCAGCTGATGATGGTCTTGATAATACATCATAGTAGAAAGAGAACTTAGTTTCTACTTTCAATTTCAGTCACAATGAGTGAATTGACTTGAGAATCGGTCAATTATTTACCTATCTATTTGAGCATGCAATTGTCTTTTCAGATGGCGTGGATTGTCAACATGTTTCAATCAGGTTTTTCTTCTTTTCCTTCCTTTCTGAGTCTTAACTCGGAAGAGTTTGAATTCATTCTGCAGTTTGCCTTGCTCCTGCCCGCTTGCACCATAACTATAGCACTTCCTTCTACATTTATTGTTTGAGTGAATTTTCAATCATACTTAACAAAACTATGCTGCTCTAAATAACGCATTGCAACAGACACAGAAGTTGGTTCATTTGGTTGCGCGTAAAATTAAATATAAATTCAGAGTTTTTTCGTGACAGTAAAATTAAGCAAAAGAACAAGCAACTTCATACGGGAATGCTTAATATGCAAAATAATAATGCGAGTTATTTTGCTCGCAGACGAGAATCCGATCTTGATCCTGACACATGGTGACTTGTTGACAACGGAAGAGAGGATCGACATCAGGCTCAGATTATGCGAGCATCTAGGAATATCAGTGACTAATGGAGTGTACGACATTGTTTGCCTCACAGAATATGGATTTCTCGCGGAAGAATCTGATCCGGTCACAGCGTATGCCTTAGCTGAAGCTGTATACAGAGCATTGCTCATCTCAGACCGAGGGCATCATCCAAAGAAAAACCTTCAGGAATGCGCAGTGTTCGTATTGTCATGGTTAATGTGCTTCATGGGTGCTATCTTCGCCTTCCTTGCTGATCTTTGCTCAAAACTTGGACGGAGGGACCGGTTGAACCACTGAAAGGCAGAAGCGTCTAATTTTCTCCAATCTAATGTGTATCAATCACTAACTAGTACAGATTTTTATTCCCTGAAAGCTCTCTCCATGGTCTGATTAGATTATTTGATGTAAACTAACAAGGAAAAAGGCTGCAGCAGTGAGCTGTTCTATTAAATTAGTTTTTCACTCTTACATTCCAAGAGATAGTCCATGCAATTTGAATGCTACCATTCATGCATGCTTAGTAGTATGTTTTAAAAATAAAGTGAATTTTTTTTTAAAATAAATAAGGAAACTTCGACTACAATCTCGAACCGCCATCCCCAGACATGGTTCCGTGGTGTCGAGGAGCATGCAGGCTTCTGCCACAGCACACACCCTTTTGGCCTTTTGCATCGCTGGTGGGCTCGTGATACTGAAGAGGACAATTCTTTTTCTGCAGTACAGTGTCGAGACACAATCATTCCATAATTACTGCAAAAAATTATTGAGCCATCTCATAGAGAAAAAACAGCATCAGCGGCGTCAACGTCCCGCGGCGTTTGGTGGTGTTATGCTATACTTTGACGGTTTCATTTTTATAGCTGTGATATTTTAATGAAATCAATAATATTAAAAAATCGAAATAGAATTATATACAATACTAGCATAGTTGGTATGTATAATTAAATAAAATGATGGAGAAATTTGCGTTTAATTATAAAAATCCTCACAGCAAGTAGCTGTTTTTTTTTTAAAAAAAAAAGGGCAAAATATATATTCATCAAACATTTTAAGATTAAAAAAAAATGTTTTAACATAAAAAACATTGATATTCTTGTGTTGTAAAACACCAATCAATATTCAATCCAAACCCAATCTAAAAACAACATCAACAGGAAACAATCACACCAGTTACAAGTATCTATGTTGTGATCGGAGTTCAGATTATTGCCATGTTACAGGATATGTTCCTTCCCTTTTATCAGGCCAAGGACGACAAAAATGATATTGTCATGGCTGGCTGGCTCTGTCTGGCTCTGTATCGGTGGGCTTGGTTTTGTCTCTTCTTACATCGTTATCTCTTCATTACAACCTCAAGCTTTACCGTAACCTTTTCTTTTTCCCGACTGTTAAGAAACAAAGGTAGGTGGCAACTCTCTTGATTCTGCTTCATCGCACTATCTCAGTCAGTATACATTTACCAAAACGCCCATCTACACCCCCTTCGCTAGGAGTCATACGCATTTCCTGCTTTCAATATAATTCCTTTCGTTTTTGTGTTTTACAAGTTCTTTTAAATAATAATAATAATAATATTTTTTATATATTATTTTGATTTGCTAATAGAAAAAATAAATTTTATAAAATAAAATCGTATTATTTTAATATAAAAAAATGAAATATTACTACCACAAGATTCCTATACTTTCTCACGTTCAGTGACTGGATAGGGTGTTCTATGCTTTATACATCAACTTTACAGTCACCCCCGAATTGTATCTTTATTGGAAAATTTTCTCTCTGGCATTTAGGGAAAAAAGTTAACTGAGAAATCTTCACCAAATCATTTCTTAAAAGATTTCAAATATTGAATTTATAAATATATTAATAGAATCTATCATTTAATGTGTGAGGTTTTCTTAAGAAAAACAAATCCTATATATATATATATGGATTTCGGAAACAACTATTATCAAAAGGGAAATCTTTCGATAATAAACTTTCTGATATCATTGTGACCATTAATTGATGAATCCTGAAATTGTCCAACAAAAACCAAATACGTTAGGTCCTGGAATCAGCCACATATGGGTATTTTAGTCTGTTAAGGAAAATTTGAATTAGGGTTTCTGCGCCGCAGCCCCCACAGTGAAAAACTAGCCGTCTTGATTCTTGAACGAGACAGCTGTTATTATATTTGCTAGCCTCTTCAAGTTCCCTGTTTCCTGTTCCCATGTTTCTTCCGCTTCTTTCCTATTAACACCTCCCTCACTGCATTTATATCTCTCCTTCAATTCCTGATGTGAATGTTTTTTTGTTGCTCTCTTTGCCTTAGGTCTCTCTTTCAATCGAGGCACACTTACCTCTCTCTTCTTTCTCCAAGTCCCATGTCTGTTGAATCCTAACCGATCTCATATAGCACTCATTTTGAAGTGCTTGTCTTCAGTCTCCAGCGTAACCTATTTGCAATGATCATGGATTTCAACTCAAAAGTGAGTGGTCTTATCCTTTTTCCATAGCTTTTAGTTTTTCAATTTGGTGTGACTATTGCTCGGTTTACTTGTTACTAAATGTCCTTCATTTGTTAAACAGGGATTGGAGTCAGAGGACATGGACATGGATAATACTCAACTAAGCAAGGGTACCGAAATCAAAAGAAGATGCATGGATTGCCAAACTACAAGAACCCCATGTTGGCGAGGCGGTCCGGCTGGTCCTAGGGTGAGTATGATGATTCATTTTCCATTGATCATCTTCCTTATGAAATATGAAGTTTCTGTATTGTGATTCTGAGTAGCTTTATTAATAATGTATACTTTTATTTGCAGACACTGTGCAATGCATGTGGGATCAGACAGAGGAAGAAGAGGAGAGCACTTCTTGGATTGGACAAAGGAGTAGCGAGGGGGAGTAAAAAGAAGATTGCTAAAACCAGCAATAGTAGTAACCTAGGAGTTTCATTGAAGTTAGATTTGATGGGTTTTAGAAGAGATGGGATATTTCAGGAAGATTGGAAGAGAAAACTGGGAGAGGAAGAACAGGCTGCCATACTTTTGATGGCCATGTCTTGTGGCTTGGTCTGTGTTTAGGATAAGATAAGGGAAAGCATTTTGTCTTCTGGGTAGCTTTCTAATTGTCTTCAAGTTCTAACCCTAAACAATATTCAATGATTTTTTTATGGGGAAATTGCAACGTGTAGAATTGAAAAATGTTCGTGCATTTACATGAATACAAACAATGATTTCTTTTCTTATTGGATTCTTACGGGCCATTGTTGTCAAAATTCGGGATACTGAACGAAAGGCAACAGTTTAAACAAGGATTAACCTTTGATGGCAGTAAAATGCGGTACAAGATGTCTGTCAATGCCCAGATGATTGTAGCATTGCTGTCAAAATTATGAATTGAATTTTAAGATTGAATCAATTTTTAAAATTATATAATTTTATAAGTTAACATACATGTAATATCAAATTAAAAACTCAAAATATTAAATTGTGACATGAATCAAATCAAGCATGAATTTAATCTTAAAATATCTACTGATTATTTTTGCAAAACAAGAAATTTTTCTAATTGGATGTCTGATCTAACTAAAATTTTACAAAGAAATACTAAATAGATGAAACAATATTATGGGAAATTTTCAAGTCAAATAGAGTTGGAAAACATATTGTTTTATAGGGCTAAAGTTGCTAGATAAATCTTGATAAATATATCAAATTAGATCTTTGTCTATTTTTTGAAGCATATCTAGAGCTACAAATGATTTTATGCTACAATTCAAGTTGGTTGGAAGCTATATATATCAAGTTTTTCAATCAAATATAGTAGGTCAAATAATTTATTCAAATGAGTAAAAACGACATGTATGAAATCAGGACTGAAATCTATCCGGAATATGCAAAAATTAAAGATTCAAGATATACAGATGAATTGTAGCATGAATACCTTGTTTTGATTATCGTATCCTATTTATCTATTTAATATTGAATAATTATTTTTAATTTGGGTTTGTTATATAGCATTAGATATAAAATTTTACTTTATTATTGAATTTATGCCAGATAATTATTGGTTTGAACTTGTTAGAACACTCGAGCCTCTACTTGTTAATCATTTGACACCAAAAAACACACCTAGAGGATTGGATCGGACCCCGATTCTACTAGAGAATTCGAGCGGATGCCTTATTCCTTCAAATGCCAGAAGCAGAAGAAACTTCTGAATACTTCGAGGTGCCGTCAACAAAGAAAAGATGACACGTAAAATACAGCGGGGCACGACATGCTATTGCCACGTCAACAGATTGAGACAGGTGTCTCCACGTAAACATATTCTCATCTCTAGAAACCCCCCTCGCTTCTTTTTCTTGGTCGGAGCTTGCCTTTGTTCTTAGTTCTGAACTTCGAAACGAAAGTGCTAATTAACTGTATAATTCAAGCATTAGGAAGCGAATTTCAAGATGATCCTATCAAGACTAGCTGCAACCGCAACGAGATCGTATAGGTCCCTCTCTTTAGCCAACAATCTAGCTCGAATTCGAGGATTTGCTGCGGAACCAACTGGTCGCCCTCATGATCCAGAGGTTTGCGCTGACCGTGAACATGAAACTCAACATGCTGTTCCCACTGGAAAACCTGAAGTAAGATTTGTTCTCTTTTATCCTTTTCTGACTGAATAGTGAAAAGTGGTATCCACATAGACCAATTAATTTATATGTAATTTGCAGGAAATGGCAGGAAAGTACCTGACTGAAACGGCCAAGCGACAAATGGGAGAAGAATTCAGACTCAGTAAAGAAACCGAACCATTGGCACCACTCAGACCGCCACATGTGCCCACTACAAGGCTGGAAAATGCTGGAGTTCACAATCCAGCAGAGCCCATTGTCCAACAGAGGCGAAAGTACTCAACATTGACACTAGAAGAAATTAGCTGCGCTGGACTTGATGGCACGCCATGGCCAAAGGATGAGAGAAGCAGAAAAGAGCAAGAAGAAGATGAGAAGGAATATTCCATGCGTCTCAAGGCGTCGCCGTTGTCAGAAATTCAGGTGGCGGATACTAGAAAGCCGATAACAAGGGCAACCGATGGCACTGCATGTGAAGAAATTTATAATGAACCTGGAGACGTGATTGGGTGGTTGCCAGAGCAACTTGACACGGCTGAGCAGGCACTTGAGAGAGCTCGAAGGATTTGGATGGAGAATGCTACGCGTGGTGATCCCGATACACCGCATGGTCGGGTTTTAAGAGAGCTTCGAGGAGAATGGTTTTGACAGTTAAACCAGAGCGTCCCGAGTACTATTCTGAACAAAATGGTACTGTTTATATATATATTCAATAAATATAATTCAAATAAAATAAAATATAATTCATTCTAGTTTTGAAACTAAAACGAGATAAACCGGAATTTTAAATGAAACGAAACAAGATTAATACTTGGTTATGTTTGAGCAGAAACAATACAATATCCTAATTTAAGATACATAAACCAAACATAGTTTAGAATTGTGCTAGATTTCCAATTTAAGTGATAGTTTCATTATATATTATATTGAATCGATGCTTAATCCTGTCATCTGCTTCAGAATTGAGATTATATTTGTATATAAAGATAAGAAGATACACTGTAATAGTAAGTTCAGCAGTCACACTCCCTGATACTGTAGTGCTTAAGAAATCTTTCCTGGATTTTTGGCTTTGGATTAACTATTCACGTCGCTATGATTTGCAGCAAACTAGAATGCATTTGAGTACAATGTATCGAGTAATTAAAGCTACTGCTGGAATGGAATATTATAATATGGCTGATGTAAGCTGCATGAAATAAGTGTTCGATGTAATAATTTATCTGATAGTGATTTTCCGCCCCCTTTGTTTCCCAGACAAACTACGAATGCGATCGACCCCCAGTCCCTTTTCTTGCAATGTTCCATCGTCCGATCTGGTAAAAGTTGAATTAAAAGAAAGAAGGAAACTTCTTTTTAAACTCGGAATTCCTACTTAGTGGCAAGACCGCCGGTTTCTAGTTATATTCATCACTGTTGTCGTGGAAATTGTTCATACCTCACGAACTAATTTACTGTTCTGTAAATTTCTGCAATTGATGTTTGATAGGCCGCCAACTAAAGGTGATGTGATCGATAAAAACGTTGATGTAAGGAATAAGGACCACGTTCCTGTTTACTTATTCGAATTTCGTTGTTGACGATAAATATAACAAAAAATGGTGTGGTCGCCAGTACACTTGCTTCTTTCTTCCCGTCTTTAGACACTATTAGAAGTTTATAATCTGCCACCCAACTCTTATCTCCGGCCTCTCGTCTTTCACTATTCTTTATTCACAAATTATGATTGTAATGGCAGACCCCATGAGAATGCTGCTACTAACGCTTTCCACTATCCTAGCATTCAGCTTCTCGTTATCACCAGCAATTTCTGAAGTTTCTAAAGAACAAATGCCATGCACTATGTGCTTTTCCTGTGACAATCCTTGTCAGCCTTTACCATCACCCCCTCCACCTGTTACCCCTGAATGTCCACCGCCTCCTCCACCTGTTACTCCTGAATGTCCACCGCCTCCTCCCCCACCTTCTCCACCGCCACCAGCTCTCCCCGAGTGTCCGCCACCACCAGCTCTCCCCGAGTGCTCTGCGTGCCAGACACCATCCCAGCCAGTGCTACCGCCTAAGCGGTCGTATGGGCCGCCAGCTGGCTATTTCTTTAATGGACCGCCAGCTGAATACGGAAACAATCCAGTGCCTTACTTTTTTGACAATAGGAACCCGCAACTTTCTTTCTGTTTCAAATCTGTTCATTTGAAGCTGCAGTCCATTGTTCTCTGTATTTTTCTTTCGCTTATTGTTCTATGCTTCTTCTAAAAATTAACCTCTTGGGCAGCTTCGAATTCAGGGGAGAGGAAATTCCATTTAACAAAGCTGCAGATCCTGGAACTACTAATCTGAAAGAAGCAGAAATATTACTTGGCGGTTGGCAGTCAACTCTATATATGAAGGATTTTTCTGTATCCAGTCCTCTGTGATTGTTCAATAAATGTCCATGCATGTTATACATATTTTAAATAGTACAATAAACAAATTTGTAATTCCAGATGCGAATTTAGCATGTAATTTTCCACGTCAATCCAGGAGATGATTCTTTTAGTTTCATGTACGTGTTTGACTGCAACATCAAGACGCGTGTCTTCGATTACTTTAAACTCTTCCTTCAATCATTTCTTCCGGCCGATCTATAGAGGCGTAGATACAGGTACGTCCTATGAATATATATATAATGAAGTGATAATTCTTCGTGTTTAGGACACGATAACGAGGTTATATTATTTTCATGTTTCATGCTAATAAAAAAAATTATAAATTTTTAAGTTGAGTTGACATTATAAATGTCATTCCCTTAATAAATTAATTTGATATATATATATATAGACAAATATGAACACATATAAATCAAATATATAGAAAAGATTTGACGTACATATTTAGTGATATAATATGTACTTTGTGACAAATATCAATCCTTTGATTTTGTATTTTAATAGGTTTCCTGCTTGAATTTTAATCTATTGTTCATTTCAATTTATTTTTTTTAACGTTTCTGTATGAGATTTTCTCTTTATCTCACTATTGTGAACTAATTATATGAATTTATTAATTAATTTTTTTAATTATTAAAATTTATAGATCTGCATAATTCGTCTAGCATTATTTTAAGTACATTTGGGGTTGAGTTTGATTGGAGAAATGTCGCATGATATTTTTCTAGTGCCATTGTTTAGTTGTTCGGAAAGGAGGACACGTGGGAGGGGATGAACCGGCCCCGGTTCCCTTTTGCAGTTCAAGTACTGGCTACCCCAGTGGATTGACTGGAAAGGGCTACCATTTTTTTTATAATTTGTTCTAGTTCGTCTTTTGATGATGGTGGCGTAGAAGATAAAAAAACAGGGCATGTTACAGTCACCAATACATTACACATGGCCGGTTCTTCCTTGCTAAATACCAACACCACCAATTGTTTCCAGTCCCGCTCTTCTCATCCTCAACTCTCCCAGTCCCTCAAAAAATCTTACGAACAAGTTTCTGAGAAATTGAAATGAGTAACCGCTACGCCCTATCAGTATCGTTCTTAATTCTCTTCATTTTGCAATCTGATTACTTTTCATCCACCACGTCGAGCATAACAGGAGTTTCCAGGGACCAATTACAGTGTACAATGTGCTCTGGATGTGAAAACCCATGTCAACCCCTTCCATCTCCTCCACCCCCTGTCTCCTTTTGCCCGCCTCAGCCTCCACCAGCGGTTGTCTCGGCCTCCCCACCGCCACCATCAGTGCCAAATTCAGGCACGAATTACTACTCGCCACCGCCACCTAATTCAATGCCAACGTATGCATACTCCCCTCCGCCACCGCCACCTTATTCAGTGCCCACGTATGCTTACTACCCCCCGCCACCGCCTGCTGGTGTTGGTGGATTCTATCCGCCGCCAAACTATGGTAACTATCCAGCGCCTCCGCCACCGAACCCTATACTTCCTTACTTTCCATTTTATTATTATAACCCTCCACCATCGTCTGCTTCTCACTCTGTTATGTTGAAAATGAATCCCATTATTTTCCTCCTTTTTCTGTCTCTTTCTTTCCTCTTTTGCTTCTAAATTGATCAGAAACGCATTAACCGGTAAATGCAGAGGTTCTTCTTTTCTTTTCCTCGTTACGAATAAAAAATCTTTTTTTTTACAAAGTCTTCCAATTTATTGTCCCTCCAAAACTCTTTTTTCTTAAAAAAAATCTACTGATGAGACGAAAAAGCTTTGCTTTTTCTGTGGGCCAGAAGAAGCAGGGTTAATGATGGCCGCGGTGATCAGAGAAATGTCTACCACCATGCTGCATGCGTGTAATTTCCCAAAGATGTATTCTTTTTGTTGTTCAAAGCAGAAAAAAGAGTTGTGATTTGAAGGTGGAAAGGATGTATTTTTTCTCTCTTTGTTCAAAAAGGACAATATAAAATTGCAGAGATGGGGTTTCGATGTATAAAGAAGGATTCTTCCTCTTCGTTATTTCAAGTTTAAATAAAGGGACGATGCCATTTCCACCTTTCGAACTGGCCGCTTGTTATTCTCGATACGCCGTTCCAGAGAAGACATTAAATTAATTTTATTATATATTATGTGATTTCGGGTTTATTTAAATCAAGGATTTCCCAATGAACTGCTCTTAAAAATAAGTCCCGGAACTAGGCATGCCAATTATGCATTCATCTTCTAATGACCTTAATTTAAAAAATCAAAAAAGAATTTTTAAAAAGATTTTAATCATTGACCAATAAATGAAAATCAATGGCGCGGGTGTGCCTCAACTTAAATAGTTTACCTAACTGATTATTATTTTTTAAAATATTTTTTATTTAAAAATATTAAAATAATATTTGTTTTATTTTGTAAGAATTATTTATGAGATTTAATATATTAAAATATCTAAAAACTTCAAAAATAAAAAATAAAAATAAAAATTATTTTTATTATTTTTTAAAAAAATATTATTAAACTTAATGTAAAAGCTAAGAAAAAGATAAGGTCAAGCTCATGAGCATGGAGAGAGAGAGAGGGAGAGGGAGAGGGAGAGGGAGAGGGCGAGATGATCGTGCAGCAAGGTTCCTAAAAATTCGGTGGCGACGTGGGGGGTGAATTGCAGTCGAATTTTGCACCTCTTGGGGTCCTGCCATGTGCCTTGTTTGATTGGCAACCAAAGGCGTTGGCCCCGGGGAGATACGCTCATGGGGTTTGAATATACATCTGCCCTCGCACGTGCCAGTATCCTATTTTTATTAAGAAATAAGCTGGATACTGTGGGTCATTTATGCAGCCTAAGATTTCGTTTAAAGACAGAATATTATTTTTGTTACGATAATTTCCTGTCTTTTAAGGTTTTCAGGGAATTGTATGTGTTTTTTTTCTCCTTTTTGCCAAGTAAAGTTATTTTTTTACCCTCAAACTCAATAAAAATTATAATTATTGGTTAAAGCTTTTTTTTTATTATTTTCACAAACTTCTTAACAATAAAAATATTTATTAGACTCTCAAATAAAAAAAAAATAGTGGTTTGTTGGGCACGGATTTTGTTGGTTTTTTATTTTTTATTATACAATATAAATACAAACTTAAACTTGGATGATAAAAAATAAACTAAAAAAGTGATGTATATTAGGGTATTTCTGTACTTTCAACCGATATTTCCTGTAATTGACAAAGTCATCAGGGAATATTTTTTAACTAAATTTTAAATGGAACAAGTTGATAGCGCATGTATCGTACATTCATGCTGTTTGTCTCATAGTTATTAATTCTATTCCGTTCCGGCTGGAATGCCCGGAACATTTCGTTCCATTAAGAAAACCGAAACAAAACGGCGTCGTTTTCATCTCGGTTTAAATTCCGGCCCATTTCAGAAATTCCGACTAAATTCCAGCCGGAACGTCTCGGTTCCGTTCCGGGTGTGCCGTTCCGGCTTTTTTTTTTTTTTTTAGAGATTATGATTAAAATTATTTTGATTAACCTATTTTTGTGTTTCCAGTTTTGAGATTAAATTTGTTTGATTTTGTGTTTGTATTGTATAATTTAAAGTTAGTTTATCTTGAATTTTAATTATATTTGATAAATTAAAATTTTAATTATATATATATATATATGAACAGTACAATCCCGAAACGGCACACCGAAACGCTCCAAAATCGGAACGTTCCGTTCCAATAAAAAAACATGAACGGCAACCGAAACGGTATCGACAACCTTGGTTTGTCTAGCCCAACCATCGCATATAATCTTTCATCAGTAAAATTTTCATCAACTGTAGTTTTTATATATTTCTTTTCTCTTCTAATAACTAAAGTTCATATTTATCCTCATTATTTTGTCAATTGATGTCCTGATTTTTAAATTTTTTAATCTGTTTTTTTTTTTTATAAAGGTTTTTATTTTGCAATTTAATCATTCAATTACAATTACATGGAAAAAATAAAGAGAGTGAACGGCACGATATAGTACTATTTATGAATTGAGGCTAAAACAATACTATTAATGAAAGAAATTGAAATAGAATTGTTTACTAAAATAGTACATGGTATATCGATGGAAGAGCCTGAGCTTGAAATAATATTATTATTTAGGACGAGTCTCAAATAATACTATTTATAAAAGAGCTTCACGAAAGAGGGATGAGCTTCGTAAATGAGTCCAAGATAGCAGGGATGAGTTGAAATACTGCTGTTCATGAACGAAACTATATAAAATATTATTTACTAAAATAGTAAATAAGTCTCATGAGTTTTCGTAAGTTGGTCCAAAGCAGCTCCGTTGGAAAGAGATATGCAACCGACCAAGCTATTTTTTATTTTATTTTTATTATTATTATTGTCGTATGGCTACTTGTTTGTGGCTGGCAAATTGTGGCATGTTTTTATTTCTTTCCTGTATTTATATGAGAATCATGGTGTTGAAATATGCTTCTTTTCTAGTGCCAGTGGGTTTTAAGATTCCTGGTGATTTACACCTTTTTTTCGTTCTTTTCCTGTAAACAAATGACAAGAAATCGTAGAATGATACCGGAGAAAGATTATATTTGAAGCCAAAGGTTCTGATTATTTAGTTTCAAAAAATTATGTGCGGGGTATGGTAGGAAGATTATTTTTAAAATATTTTTTCTTTAAAAATATTTTAAAATAATAATTTTTATTTTTAAAAATTATTTTTAATATCAGTATATTTTTAATATGATGACATTAAAATATTTTAAGAAAATAATTTTAAATAGAAAAAAAAAAACATCTATGTCTTGTGTCTTATAGGCAGTGGTCTAATTCTGCAGCTCCCAAACTGAGTCGTAAACTCCCTATCCCAAGCATCGGTGCTGCAAATAAGCAATTAATGCTGACAAAAAGCCGGTTCTGTGTACAAAAATGAAGTAATCAGTGCCATTTTATTTTTTATCTTTTAATTCATTTTAATATATATATATATATAAAAAGAGGGGAGATTAAAATCCACAGAAAACATATATATATATATATATATATAAAAAAAAAAAAGAGGGGAGATTAAAATCCACAGAAAACGATAGTGAACATTCATTTCTCTTCCAAATGCTGCCCAGTTTTCCCTCCCCAAACGATGCTAATCAAGTTAAGTGTTGCTGTTCATCTTAAAAAAAACGTTTAGTGGTGTTGTTTTCCATGGCAATGGACTTTAAACTTGTGAACTTTAGATTTTTCATCTGAGATTTTAGGAAGAAGTTTTTCCTGTTCGTTTGGTTTATTAATGATATGATAAGGATGACAATCAGTAAACGAGTCTATTTTCTACTATATTTATATCTAAGGTGGTATTGTTCACATAGAACACTGTTATGTATATACAAAGTGTGATTAATAAATCTCATGTAATTCCATTTGGTTGCTAATAAAATGATCAATGAAAACTTATATAATTATTAATTTTAGAACTTATATAATTAGTCGAGATATACGCAAACAGATTCGGATACTTTTATTAATAAAAAAAATACAATCAATAAATATGGTCAAGGAAATTGTGTGGAAGATGAATGAATTTTAAAGGGACTATTGTAACCCCTTCAATATAAAGTTATCAGTTTCATTTTATTTTGACCGAAATATTTAGTATCAGTTAACAAGACAAGATAAAATATTATCATTTTTATCTCAGTTTAAGTTCTGATTTGTTCTGAATTTTCCTGTCAAATATCGTCTGAAACGTTATAGTTTTATTATGTCCATTCTGTTTCGGTCAAATAGTATTTTTTTAATAATAAATAATTTTACAATATCAATCATGTCTTTTAATCTGACCATTAGATTGAGATAAAAATTTATTAGGAGTCTCTTGACACACACACATGTATTATTTTAAAATTTCAGAGCAATCAGAAAATATAATGACCTTGCAGGATTGATGATGATATTCTCGTAATATTATATATGATTATAATTTTGTTCAGAATAATCATTTCATTGTATCTTTTTGTGTTAAATTACACAATTCTAAATAATTTTATTTTTAAATTTGAACTAATATTTTCTAATTAATATACTTGATTATATATATAATACAACCCTGAAATAGCATGTCAAAATACTATAAAATAAAAATACTCTATTCCAATTAAAAAACAAAACATGAACTAAAATGGTATCGACAAGTATTGCTCATGCGATACTACTTTCATGCATATTACAGTTTGTAAGTGAAACGATGATAAGTGACCAAATTACGGTGAATAAAATGACAGAAAAGCACGAAATCAAGAGGTTCAATGGGAGGCATTTCTGACTGTGAATGATAAGAATATAAGACAATTTTAAACAAATAAATATAATTTTCTGACGGCAATTAAAGATAGGCCCGCAGATGATGCCGGGTGGATTGAGATGGATGGAAATGTTAGAGCTAACATACATTTATAGAATATCTATTCATTTATTAAAGGTATTCTAAGCTTTAATTATGATATAGATGTAAAGGGATTCTAATATTGATATAAATTGTTCATACACCTAACTATGTATTAAAAATATGTCCTGTTTTCCGATATGAAATTGACTGGGAATTTATCTCCAGGTCCCACCAAAATTTTAGTTGACTTTTCCTCTCTTTTATCAATCTTTGGAATCTAAATTTACTTAATTATTCAAGTATTTTAATATACGTTGTAAGTTATGGGGCAATTTAGTAAATTTATATTTTATTCGCAATTTGCATGCAATGTTTTTTTTTTTTTCTTCTAGGAATTAAAGTAGAGCCTTATTTAATATAAAGGCAAAACATTTGCTTATAGATCTTTAAAAAGGTCCGCGCGACGGGGAACGGCAAAGGTCAAGGTATTATACAATGAGTTGGTTTTTAACGATGCGATCGAGCTCTTTCTTGGTGAATTTTAATTGGGCAAACCGTCTATAAAAAACTCACAGAATAAATTTTATTAAAAGCAAAATAATAATGGAAACGATAACCCACTACCAGTCAAAGCAAGTTTAGTGGGGCAAGAATATACTTATGTTTTTATTATACATAGAAACCGGATGGGAAAGAATTTTAGTTACATGTACATTTCACTGTATATTGCTACAATGCTCTCCTGATATAATGTTTATTTTCTTATTTTCTTGCTTTTTTTTTCCTTGTTTTTTATTTCTTGACTGTGCTTTTTTTTTCCGGTTTTTTTCTTATACATTTTTTTCTCCAGTTATTTATTTTCATTTATACATTTTGTTTTTTATTTTTTATAACTAGTGTGTCCAGGTCAGCTTAAGCGTAACACGACTAATCCCCGGACCCAATTTCTTTTTGTTGATAACCGGGGTATCCGAGTCAGTTTTTTTAGTCTTCAAATTATTTTTTTCTCTTTTTTTTCTTAAACATTTTTTTCTCCAGTTATATGTTTTTTTCACTTATATATTTTGTTTTTTTATTTTTTATAACCAATGTGTCCGGGTTAGTTTAAGCACATCACGACTAATCCTTGAACCCAATTTTTTTCCCCGCACATTTCACTGTGAATTGCTACAATGCTTTCCCTAGTACTTTTTTTTTTATTATGCTTTTTTTCGGGTTTTTTTCTTAAACATTTTTTTTCTCTGGTTTTTTTTCACTTATACATTTTGTTTTTTATTTTTTATAACTGGTGTGTCCGGGTCAGTTTAAGCGCACCACGACTAATCTTTGGACCCATTTTTTATATAATTATGGTGTTTAGGTCAGTTTACGCACAATATGACTAATTCTTAGATCCAATTTTTTACAAACGGTGTGGGGAAAGCATTGCAGCTCCCCATATATTTCACCGTGGATTTCTACAGTGTTCTCCCCAGTACAATTTTTTTTTTTATTCCTTCTTTTTTGTTTTGTTTTGTTTTTTCTGATTATGCTTTGTTTTTGGTTTTTTTTCTTAAGCAAATCCTTGGATCCATTTTTTTACAAACGGTGTGGGGACAGCATTGCAGCTCCCCACACATTTCACCGTGGATTGCTACAGTGCTCTCCCAAGTACAATGTTTTTTTTATTCCTTGTGTTTTGTTTTGTTTTTTATGATCATGCTTTGTTGTTTATTTTATTTTCTTAAACATTTTTTTCTCTGATTTTTTTTTTTTACTTATACATTTTGACTTTTGTTTTTTATAACCGATGTGTCCTAGTCAGCTTAAACGCTTCACGACTAATTCTCGGACCCAATTTTTTTGTTGATAACCGAGGTGTCCAAGCCAAAAAAAATTTCGTGTTTTTTCTTAAATATTTTTTTTCTCCAGTTATATTTTTTTTTTCACTTATACATTTTGTTTCTTGTTTTTTATAAACCCTGTGTCCGGTAGAGAAAGCGGACAATGACTCAAGCACACTCCGACTAATCCCTAGATTTTTTTTTGCTACATTTCTTTCCTGTTGGTACATTTTTTCCCCTTGTTTTTTTTCTTATTTTTTCACTTATATATATATATATATATATATATATATATATATATATATATATATATATATAACCAGGGTCTCCAGACCAGCTTGGGCGTATTGTGACTAATTCCCGGGCTGAATTTTTTAAAAAGAATATGGATTGCTACAGTGCTTCCCCGATATACCTTTTTTTTTGTTTTTTATTTTCACTTATATATTTTTTTTATAATTGGGTCTTCGAGCCAGCACCACGACTAATCCCTGGACCTATTTTATATTTTTGCCACAATGCTTTCCTACTAATACATTAATTTCCTTGTTTTTTTCTTATATTATTTTTTTCATTTTTATTTTTTTTTAACCAGGGTCTCCAGGTTAACATAAGCGTACCGTGACTAATTCCTTGGCCAAATTTTCTTAAAAACAATATGTATTGCTACAATGCTTTCCTGCTATGCCTTTTTTTTTTTCCACTTATATTTTTTTTTTATGACCGGGGCTCCAAGCCAGCTTAAGATTTTTTTTATTTATATATTTTTTTATAATCAGAGTATTCAGGATAGCTTGAGAATACTATAACTAATCTCCATATCAATTTTTTTATTATAACCGAGTTATCTAGGTCAACTTGCATACACCATAAATAAATAAACTAGATGAAACTTATCTTTAGACTCATCGTTAAAGTCGGAATCTACCACTATCATGAGAATGGTGGGATAAGACAAGTACCTAGGAGAATTGTGGACGAGAAGTGTTTAAATTCGCTGAATAATCCAAGGGCCGATGTGTGTGTGTGTGTATATATATATATATATATAATCCAAGGGCTGATATATATATATATATATATATATCTATATATCTTCTATTTCAGGTGAATTTAATATACTGGTGGATACCGACTCCGCATAAATAAATGTCTGATTTTTAGATCTCTAGATTGAAGATATTTATTTATAGTTTTTTAAAATACAATATAATATATAATGTAGTTATTGGAATAATTATAAATGTTTAATAAATATAAATATGAAAACATCCAACAGGCTTGTCGAGCTGGTGAGCTGCGCAAAGCACAGAGACCGATAGCCTTGTGAAATTCTGGTACGAATTGGCATCTCTCATTTATGAATCGCCAACCCTTATCTTATTTTACTGTATTTCATATTTATTTATTTATTTTAATGGCTTACACACCGATATAACACATTAGAGTTGAGACTCAAAGCTTATGTGCCCAAATTTATCAACCTTCAACCACCCACCTTCCCCCCTCTTTGCCCCTTAATTCTCCAAGATCAACTGCATAGAAATAAAACGAAACCAATACAAATCAGAAGCACACGCAAATATGGAAGGTGTTTCTGCTACGATGTACACGAAGATGAGAGGATACTGGAGGAGGAGAGGGTACGAGAGGATAAACGGGTCGGGTTGGATTCGGAGGAATCAGCCAGTGGAGCTAGGTTCGGGTAGTTCGACTTCGACGAGGAGGAGGAGGAGGAGGTTTAGTTGGCGGATCAAGATCAAGCCAAAGCTTAAAATCCTCAAAATGTCTTCTCCGAAGAAGTTTTTTGTTTGGCTGCGGGATGCCTACGTGAAGATGATGCTTGGGTTTGCTAATTCCAGGGCAATAGGCACCTCAGGGTTCGGTGACGCGTTTGGTGCACGCCCAGTCAAGGAGTACGATGAGAAGATGATCATTGAGATCTACAAGTCCTTGGTGGTGGCACAGGGTCAGTTGGTGCCACGCGATGCAGCCAGGTTTGGCTCCATGTCTGCACTCACTGCTATTTCGGAATAGCTAGCAATGGATTTTTTTTTTTTTTTGGTCTTTTTAATGGTCAAATAAATCAATTCAAAAGGGAATTGTTCATTATTCCGTAAATCCCCCAAAGTGAAGAGGGGGGGGAATTATTTTCGGATTTATAAAATAATGTCCTCTCTTCCGCACCTATCTTCTTGTAATTGCAATAAGCAGATCAAGATTACTGATGGTTAGAAGGATCGAGCATTTTTCATGACGGTTATATAATTAGTGAATAAAAAGATGAGATAAATATATTCATATGCATCGAGCTGGCCTCTAAAGAAAGACCGATTGCAATTCTAGAAAAAGAAAATGAAAATGCCAATCCCACTTTCTTGATTTGGACCAGCTCTCTCACGGCGACGAGATTTGCTCGAGCAAACGGCGTGTTTTGGGAGCGAAGGAGGCGTGGCTCTTGCCAGGAGAGTGACCAGGAAGCAGCGAAGGCATTTAATGTTGATAGGTGATCTATATCTAGTTTACACGTGTCACCAAAATAATAATGAAACAAGAAAATTGTCAAGAAAAAATAAATCCCCATTTCATGCGTCGCATAATGGTTGTTAAAAATCTTAAAGACGGGAACATCACAAGCTCTCCACTTATTGCGACCAAACATGTGCTGTCCACCACCAAGCCGAATCCTGCCGTCGGTTTAGCTTACAAAGAAGAGGCAATCTTTGAAGACAAGGGGATTCATAGTCACGATGGCTTATAGATATTTGAGTGAAATGAAAACTGTTAGAAGCATTTCCCGCTTTTCGTGCTTGCCTTCCCTATCTTCTACTCTTGTGAATAACCCTTGCTCTTCACGAGCAAAGCAATTCCGGTGGCTTCAAATCTTCCCAAAAATACAGTGATCCTTAGTTCCCCTTACTATATCTTTTTTAAAAAAATTTAAAACTGTTAAATTAGAATACCCCAAGAATTAATTTATAGCATGATAGATTAATGGTTAATTAGATTCCAAGATATTATTGTCAATAAATACAAAAAATTCTAAGCCCCATGATTTGGTCACCTGGGAGAAAGTTTATGTTGGAGAATAATATAAATTATATTTAATATCTTATTTAATATTTTAAATTTAATTATTTGATACAGTGCTATAATATTGTTGACTTAACGATCACGAGTTCGAAATCTCATATCCCCATTTTATTTGATAGAAATTAAATATAAAATAATATGGTTACATATAAGTTTCAAGCGCAAAAATAATTTTCATTTAAAAATTAAGTTAAAAAATAATATAAATTATGTATCGTGTCTCACTTAATATCTTAAATTTTAAAACAAAATGATTATTTCGTAATTTCATTTAAAGAATATGGAAGTCGGGGTGATCACATTGGTTAGGACAGAAGCAAATATTATTTCAACATTTGCATCTAAATTAGTTCCGCTTGCACTCTCTTCTCCCAAAAACCATTATCCTCGAAGATGGCAAGTTATTTCTATTTTGTACAGTTCACAATCCAAAACATAACCCGTCACATAATTACAGTAACTACTATGAACAGTTGACAACATCCATTACTGTTACTCGGTACACTGACAACATAACTAGCTGATAAAACGCCATAGTTTCGGGTGTATAATGCTGACCCGAATTTTTAATTTTTACATTGGTCTCATTGCCCCCTAAAATCTGGTATTTCAATACACTCGCAGTTTAACTCTGTATGTAAATTCCCATCAATTTTGGATCACGCCTACCGAACTATTTGATAGCAACTGCTAATTAACTAACTTCATATCAAGATGCTTCTCGTTGATCTAACCAAATACCACGCCGGAAAAGTTAAGAAGACAAATTGCAGAGGGATTGTATTTTTTACTCAAGTTTCCCGAGTTAACTGAGTAGCCACCGTGATAGGTGGTGGCTGCAGCTCACCCATCGGGCTTTCTTGCAGTGATACCGCCCAATCAAATCCGGTGGTGGAGTGGATTATGATATGATAATGGGTTGTGCAGCGAACCTAAATAAGATGATTGTTCTCGTTTACTTACCTAGGCTTTTACGAAACAGGCCATGAATGCAAGAGTGAACATCATGTATGCTTCCATTTGTGCGTGGCCCCACTCCCATCACTGAGACCTCTCTCACTTGCCCCTCCACTGACCTTGCTTTGAGTGGTAGTGGGTTGCCATTTCCATTATTATTTTGCTTCAAATTAAAAAAAATTACTCTTAGTGAATTTTTTTGGTTTTTTTTTTTTAATAACCAAGAAGGATATGCTCTGTTAAATTGAATGGGTTACAATAAATCCAATCAAATTATAATACAATAAAGTTTTAAATCTTGAAGATAGCTAAGTTAGAACATCAAATTTTATATCTAACAAATCTCTAATTATCTCATAATTAATTAACCAATCAGTCACACAATTGACTTTCCTATAAACATATAAAATCTTAACCTTCCAAGCTCTGCTCAATATATTTTTAATTTGCATGGTAAAATTATAATTTTTATCTATGCTCAATTACAACATTAAAATCTAGCTTTAAAACTAATTATCTAAGCTCTTTATTCCATGTAAATTATAATTCAATATAAATAGTTCATAATTTAGTGGTAACTAACAAATAAATATTATTATTCCTTGCAAAGACGGTTTGATTACAACAATTGAATTTCGTAGGTTTGATATAGACGGTTTGCCCAATTAAAATTCTATCAATAAAGAGCTCCATTGCAATATTAAAAAACAGCTCATTATATAACACCTTGACCTTTGCCGTTCCTCGTTGCGCGGGACCTTTTTAAAGATTTATAAGCAAATGTTTTGCCTTTATATAAAATAAGGTTCTACTTTAATTCCTAGAAGAAAAAAAATACCACTGCATGCAAATTGCGAATAAAATAGAAATTTACTAAATTACCCCTTAACTTATAACATATATTAAAATACCTTTTTAAAGATTCGTAAACAAAATGTTTTGCCTTTATAGAAAATAAGGTTCTGCTTTAATTCCTAAAAAAATACCATGCTAAGTTACACTTATATTTATATAGAATGATACGGCAAGGGAATTTATTAATTTATTTAAAAAAGAGTCCCTAGGAAGGAAAATGTTAAAAACAAAAACGAAATCCGGCCGTTCAATTAATCATCCTAATTAAACGGTTCAAATTAAAATCAAACTATGTAGTTAATTCCACTGCTCAGTCTGGTTAAGGGGGGTGTTTGGGAATTTGATTGCGGTTGTTTTTAAAAGTGTTTTTCGTTTAAAAATATATCAAAATAATATGTTTTTTTATTTTTTAAAAATTATTTTTAATATCAGTACATCAAAATGATCTAAAAACAAAAAAATATATATATATATAAAAAATAAATGGAACGCCGGTTGAGACGCTTAGCCAAACAATCACTAAGTTCTCATCAATTTTCGTGTGCTGTTTTGAATTGTTTTTCAAATATGAGTTACAAATTTTTGGGAGAAAAAAATAATTCTTTTTTATATTTTTTAATTGTTTTGATGTACTATATTAACATAATTTTTAAAAAAATACATATATAATCTTAATATATTTAAAAAACAAAATATATATATTTAAAAAACAATCATTAACTCCTTTCCTAATAGTCTCTGGACTTCTCTCTCTCTCGACCACTTTTCTCTCTCATTTCTTTTCCTGCTAAGCTGGGTTATGGCCTTGCATCGCGAGTGGCTGTTCCTCCTAATCAAATCAAATTACTAGCTTAGCTTAAATTAACGTTGTTTCGGGGAAATCTCTTTGTTTTGATGCTTACATGGCACCCAAAAGAAAACGTGGCAGACCTTCAGATACTGAAGACTATTCTCTCTTCATGATAATGAGATTCCAATGATTGAGAGTATTTCACTGTCTTGATCCTGGGTGTACCCTATTTTTGCCTTTTGTTGATCTGACGTCATTGCCAGCACGTCAGCGTTCTGTTAACTTTAACAATCCGACGTCAGTGTAGTTATATTATTGCCATTATATTATAATTACAATTAAACAAAAAACTAAAAGAAGAATATAATGACTCTTTTATTATTTATTGGAATAGAAAGACGATGCTTTTTGTTATTGTATCAGGAATTGTAAAATAGTCCTTTTAAAAAGATATGTTATATTAGACATAAATTATTACACATATATTATTTTAATTTATTGTAATGATTTTATTGAATTTTGGTCTTTGTTTTTTTAATTAATTTTTTATTAAAAAAATCATTTTATTCCCTTTACATTTTATTTCATATATTTTAATCCAATTTTTATCCTTATTCTTTAAATTTTTCTTTTTTATTCTTTTTAATATTATTGTTTTTTTTCAATTTTACTCCTTGCCATTTTATCTAATTTATCTTTATCTAGTTTTGGATGTTGTTCTTTAATTATTTTTTGTTTTATATTTTTATTATTTTTGACTTATCATAAATTATAGATTAGTCAAGTTAACTCGGTTGATTAGAGTTTTGTTTTTTGTTTTTTTTAGGTCATGCTATGTTGACACAAATTTATTTTCATGATTTGCCTCATTCTGGATGCTAAAAGTATTTGTGATGTTAAAAGATATTATGATACTAATTTGATGTTCAATATTATAAAAATTAAAACAGCATAGATCATACATTTTTTTCAATTTTGTTTTTCTGATATTTTTCTCGTATTATAGGTACAAAGAAATGACAATTCATGGTGTTTTGGTTTTTCTAATTAAATTTTTTCTTTATAATCATAATAATATTTGAAATTTATAAAAAATAAATTTTCTCATAAAAGGTATATTTTTGTCTTAATAAAATTAAACATAAATAAAAAAATAGAGTTTTGATTAAAAATATTCTTTTTTTATTTTTTGCTCAAATAATTATAGTCTTTGCGAATATATTTTTCTTGTTGCCATTATTTTTATCCAATGAACTGCGTTTTTAATACAAAAGCAATTTTATTACCGAGACAATAAAAATGACAACGGACAATTATGATGAACAAAACACAATGTTCTCCAAAAAAAAAACTTTATCTTTCATGTGAATATTCATTTTTAATATTGTATAATTAACAAAAAAATAGATATTTATATTCATTTTTTAAAACTAGTTAATGCCATGTCATTAATTCATGGATCAGTTGTATCAGAAATAAAAATACAGAGACAGTCGGGCTTCCTGACCCTTCAACGTGCACGGTAAATGCAATCCAGTAATTATTTTTTGCATTAAAGAGGAGAACAGATTATTTTTTTTTCAATTTAATAATAGCTGCACAGTGGAGTTTAAGGGTCCGTGACAACTGAACAATCAACGGCTAGAGAGAAGTGGATTTTGGTGTTGAAAATTCGGGCTCAGCTCCCCGTCTGTCCAAAACAAAAGCTACTGCCGCGTCCTAACGGCTACCCCAGTTAATACACGCTCAAACAAAAAAATGAAAGCCAAAACTAGTATATGTGTATGTGTATGTGTATGTGTATGTGTATGTGTATGTGTATGTGTATGTGTATGTCGAGTTATTTATAGTTGCAGAGTAAACGAGGCTGTCTCGTTTAATCTGTATTTGTAGATATAAATTCGAAATAACTCCATAAAAAATAAAAAAATAAAACTCATAGAACTATGTAAAAAACCAAATAAAACAATAGACATCGATCTTCAATCAAACAACATAATGAAATACAAAATTGATATATATATCAACTCATTTGCTAATGCGTATAATGAAAGTGCCACTCACCTTTTTTTATGATTTTTATATTCAACAAATTATAATTCACCTTCAATTAAGACCAAAAAAACATGGATGAAAAGATGGTGGGAAACCCATGATAGTAAGCTTGGTATTTTTCGTGCTAATGCAGAATGAACTCAATAAAAACCATTTTGCCTCCGAATTTTCACCTCCATAGCTTACATACTCTAATAATTTGCAATGCAAGGAATCTTGATCTACAATGTTTTACTGATGCTTATATATATATATATATATTAGTTTAATTTGCCTTACTCAAACCAAAACGAATTTTAGATTGGTTTGATAGTCAGCCTAATTGATGACTGAACCTCAAATCTTTTTCTAGTTTTGGTTTGATTAAGTCAAACTAAGTCTATTTTTTGGGTTTTATTTTTGGATTGGATTTGTTACTGTGGTTTAAATTTTTGTGAAACCGAGCTTAATTGAGCCTATATTCTTTTAAATAATCCTCTTCCTTTTTTATATAGTTTATTATTATTCGTTTCGATATTATACACTATATTGACATTTTTAGCCAATACGACGTTGCTTCAACTGATAAAGTTATTACAAGATGTTAAATCCAAGTAGCTACACCTGTATTTGTTTTTAAGCTACTCCTGAAAGTATCTTCAATCATTTTCCTTTTTTATTTATCTCTCTATGAAAAAACAACATCCTTCAGATATCATACTATCTTAATAATAAGATAACTTCTTACAAGTAATCTTGCCTAAAATTATCTGACAAAAAAACTAAATCCAAATAAATTTATCTGAGCTTTTTTTCAAAATTTCATTAATAAAATTGTCTTTAAAAAACATGATGTGATAACAGAAAATTTATGATCTGCACAGTAGATAATAAATTTGAGTCAGGGTGTGTATTTTTATAAGAGTTTAAAACCACTGAAATTTTATCCATTTATCTATAAAATAAGATTTTATTGATTAAAAATTTTTTTAATAATCCATCAAGCTCAAAAGACGTATTTAATAGCACAACAAAACACATGTCAATTATAAATATTGATAAGGTCTCGATCTAATCAATAACATGAGCTTCCTGCACTACCAGCCTTGGTTTCGCACCCACTGCCACTGGCTCCTGCAGTTTGGAGCCATGGCCATAATCAGAGTATAAGCTCTAGCTCACGAGCATTATGATGCACCCTTAATCCAGCAGTGAGGCCAGGCTGGAGTTGGACCGGAAAGTGTAAATCGTAACTGTTAAAAATGTGCTCACCGAGGGACACGCTTCACAAAGTGGAGAAATGAACAGCTGTGCTTCCCAGAATGCGCAGCAGCACCGTACACCTGTGTTCTCTGAATTGGGACTGTGACCTCACTGGCTACACTTCTTATCAACGTGGACCGATGTTACTGTATTGACCAAACCAGCTGGTCTACACTAACCCTCCTTCACGATCTTAAAGCATCTTACAAGAAGCCTCATACCTCTGCTGTTGTATCTGATTCCTGACCCCTGGACTTCCATCTTCAGCCTGTTTTTTAATATTTAAAAATAAAATAGTAATGAAAAAAAAATTAATATATTTTTTTCATTACTATTTTTAATTAGATAAGGTTAAAAATTAATTTAAAAAATTAATAGTTATCACAATATCAAATACATTAAAAACTTTACTTTTGATATTGTGATATTAATTGTTTTTCAAAATATATTTATTTATAAATATGTCTAAATAGTTTTTTAAATTTTATTTTTAATATCATCACATTAATAATATAAAATCATGATTTAAAAAAAAAAAAACAGATTCTTTAAAAACACGTGGTCAACATGCATTTCCAAACACAAGTGTTCCCACTAATATTAGTGTTTGTTTTTGTGTCGGTTACTAATATTAGTGCTTGTTTTGGTGGTTGGATAGTGTTTTTTTAATTTATATTTTAATGTTTTAAATTTATTTTAATTTAATAATATTTTATTTAAATATATTTTAAACAAAAATTACTATAAAGATCAACCAAACATCATCTACATGACAGAAACAGAGTCATACGTGGCCATAGATTCTGCGGGACCCGGTGCAGCCTGTCGATTTCTAAACAATTGGTTATCGTGCCCTGTCATTCGAACAGTACATGATAGTAACTGTTCATCTAAATTTTATTACTTTTAATTGCATTTCTCGGGAAAAAAACATATATAAAAATAATTAATTCAAAACCATGTAATTGGAAGGGAAAAAAAAGTTATGGTGCTTGAAAGTATGATAATGATTGTTTTTTAAAATGAATTTTGTTTTGAAAAATATCAAAACAATATATATATTTTTTATTGTTTATTTTTATATTAGTGTATTAAAATAATTTAAAACAATTTTGGTTTTACAAAAAGCTTTTAAAACACAATTATAAACTGCCCGTACTTGAAAAACATAATCTATGCGATAAACAGTTGTGTTTCTATTAAAAAAGAGCCATGTTTTGTTTTAAAAAACGAATAAGTTTTATTTAGAAGTGATACACGATTTAAACAAAAACAAAAATGGTTTGTAGACCGTGCTGATTTATCATATGTTTGGTCAAAGTGTGGTAAAAATAGTATTTGGCAACTAGGTGTCGTGTTGAGCTTGAAAATGTTTAAAGTAGCAAAAGATTATTAGATTAGTTGTATGGTGGCATTGCTGCAGGTGAATATAAATATTTGGCAACCAGGTATCGTGTTGTGCTTGAAAATGTTTAGAATAGCTAAATATTATTTAATTAAATTCTTTTGCTGTGTTTTTGAGATATAAAGTAACCAGTTATTATAGCATATACAGTGTTTTACGGTAGATTGAGTGTTTTTATCATGGAATATAATAATGTTTGTGGTCACTTCGGTTTTCGAGTTGGTTTAATTCGGTGGGTCATGATGATTATTTTACTCTTAAATAAATAAGATAAGAAAACAACAATTACGGGAGAGGATATCATGATGATTTCATGTTTTCTTGCACAATAAAAATATTATTTTACCCTCATACAAGACAAACAAAAGGTTTGCATACAAGAGTATTTCAAATATTTCATGTTTTTTTTTACATGTTTAAATATTGATATGTCCCACAATAATACAGAGTTACAGAGTTGGTTGTATGGGTGTTTCAATAATTTATTATTTCTTATTATGTTTTTTTACCGAATACTGTGTGCACGCCACGTTATTCGGCCTTGCTTACACTTCGAGTGGTGCGTGTGGCGCTGTACAGTGATAAGAAAATGTCAATTTGCTGCCTCATCGAGTGCACTATCATGTAATCTTCCTCATGGGGTGTCGCGTGGCCGCGCTTAACAGACGGAGTCATAATGGTGGTCAGTTGAATTGTGTTTTTTTTTGTCCTTTTTTCTCTCTTACATGCTAAATTACATGGCATACCCTTGTGTTTATGGTGTCTTTATTTCAGTCCCTGAGCTTTTAATTGTTTTGTATAGTTCTTATTTATGTTATATAAATTTTGATCTGTTTCAATTGTGTTCTTCGATTAAAATTAATTATATATTGCATTTTCATTTCAATCCTTATTTTTTATTTTTGAAATTGGTTTTGATTTACTTGATATTTTAGGTATATAAGTTTTGATTTTTTCAATTTTTTCGTTTGATTGAAATTGATAATATATTTATTTTTCATTTCGGTCCTTATACTTTTAATTTTTTATATTTAATTCTTTTATTTTTTTATATTTTTGAAATATTCTTTATTTTTATCCATGTTTGTATATATATGCTCTTAACTTTGGTTTTTAATTTTTATTGTTTCCTTATTTGTTGAGGTGATGTGTTTTTGAAAAATTTAGTTCTTAAATCTTAGTTTGTGTTTATGATAATTTGGAAATTGATATTTTAAAAAAATATTCTCTTTGTTCTTTCTTTTAGCTTTTCTTATTTTCAACTCAAATGATTTTTTCTCTCAGCTAATAATTTTTTTTTTGTTAAAGTTTTTAGGTTTTTTTTAATTCTTTGATCTAATATATTTTTTTCATTATTAACGCAATAATAAAAAAAAAGTGTTTTTTTTCTTCCTCTGTTGTTAATTTTTTGAGTTTTTTTTTTTCCTGTGATAATTTAATATTTTTTTTATTATTTTAGCAATAATAGTAATTATAATTTTAAATATTAAGAATTCGATGTTGTTGTTGTTATAATAGGGCGTGTTAATATATTTTATTATATCAAATCTTGCACGTATAGATGTTGTATTTTTTTATCTTTTATTTTATTTTTTTGTTTGCTCTTTTATTAAAGTTTTTATGATTTTTTTCTTTGATTTTTTTTCCATTATTAACGTAGTAGTAGTAGCAGCAGTGATAGCAATTTTAGTTTTTTTTTCCTCTTTTGTTAATGTTTTTAATTTTTTTATCTTGGGATAATTTAATAATTTTTATTGTTTTAGCAGTCATAGTAATGATAATTTTAGATGTTAAGACTTCGATGTTACTGTTGTTGTAATATGTTGTGTTTCATTATATCAAACCTTGCATGTATAAATGTTATATTTTATTTTTGAACTAGCAAATCCTATTAATTACTTCAATCTCAGCAGTTATAAAACATATTTGATCAGTCGACATCGTAGTGCGGACAATATAACTAGTTATAAAATATACTAAAAGAGCTCAATGTTTCATTGTAGTTTGTGAGGTAAAACACTGTGAATTGTAATAGTGTATTTTTGAAACGGTTCGGTTTTTGGGTTGTTTGGTTCGGTTGATTTACCGGTTTATTGATTTTTTTATCATTATTCGCACAATAAATTAATGTTTTTAGCCCTCGAAAAAGATAAAAAAATGACTTATGGGTGGAGTGGCTTCACGGTAATTGCACATTTTTGGTCCGGTTCGGTCCGCCTACCTTCTATTTTTTTAAAAAAATAGCTAAATACAGATATAGCCCCTAATAAGACAAAATTGATGACTTGGATACAGGGGTATATCAGTAATTGACCATAAAAATTTATTATTTTTTTCTTTATACTATCAGCACGTGAGTCACGTGGGACCGACGGTATTCCGCCTCACACCTTGTTAAGGTGGCGCGTGAGGTGTGCCAAGGTTGACGGAGATGGGCGACCGAAGTATCTGTCAAGGTGCCTCTGCGTGGTCTTCCTCATTGCGCGGCGTATTTTGTCCCAAGATGGTCAGGGACGCGGCGGTTGCCGATTAAAGATGGTTACCTTATTTCTCTTTCTCTTGCATGTAAAAGTGCATGAGAGACCCCCGGTTTTATTGCTTGTTCACTTTAGTCCCTGCACTTTTAATTTTATGTATGGTCCTGATTTTTGCTAGATAAGTTTTAATTTTAGTTCAATTGGGTCCTTCAATTAAAATTAATTAATGTTTCACTTCGATCCTATTTCTTTTAATTTCTGGATTAGGTTTAAATGACTTAATATATCCAGTACAGAAATTTCAATTTTTTCAATTTTATCATTTGATTGAAATTGATAATATATTGATTTTCATTTCGGCCCTTACACTTTTAATTTTTTTTATTTTAATCCTTTTATTTCTTTATATTTCTGGAATAATCCCTACTTTTGTCCATGTATATATAAGTATGCTCTAAGTTTTGATTTTTAATTTTTGTTAATTTCTTATCTGTTGAGGTGATAATTTGTTTTTTTTTTAAATTAACTCTTAAATTTTATTCTGTATCTATGATCATTTGAAAAATGATATTTCTGTTTTTTTCTCTCTCTTTGTTCTTTTTTTTAGTTTTTTATTGGTTTTTTTATTTTTATTTTTAAGTCCAGTGACTCTTTTAAACCTGATAATTTTTATTTTATTTTTTTTCTTGATCTTTTGTTAAAGTTTTGAAGATTTTTTAGGCTTTCATTTATTTTATTTTTTTCATTAACAACAACAACAACAACAACAACAACAACAACAACAATAATAAGAATTTTAATTATTTTTCTTACCTACTCTTTTGTTAATGTTTTTCAGTTTTTTTTTCTAGGGATAATTTGATAATTTTTATTGTTTTGACAGTAATTATAATAGCAATGATAATTTTAGATGTTAAAACTTCGATGTTGCTATTTTTATAATAGAGTGTGGTGATCTGTTTTATTATATGAAATTTTGTATATATAGATATTATATTTTAACTATGGACCAGCAAATCCTATTAATTTCTTTAATCCCAACAATTATAAAAATTATTTACTGAGCCCGCACATAGTGCGATCAATTTTTTTAATTATCATGCCAAATTATTTTTTTTCACGCAATAATTTTTATTTTTTGAATCATTTTTTTATTTTTTTTATTTGCTCTTTTGTTAATGTTTTTAGGGTTTTTTTTAGCGTTTTGTTTAATTTTGTTTTTTCCCGTTATTAACGTAATAACAATAGTAATAATAATATTAAGAATAATAATAATAATTTTACCTTTTGTTTTTACTAATACTTACTTGCTTTTTTGTTATTTTTTTTTTGTGTTTTTCCCTCGTATTAGTTCAATAGTATTTATTGCTTTGACAGTAATAATAATGATAATTTAAGAAGTTAAGACTTCAATGTTACTGTTGTCATGATAGAGTATGTTCATCTGTTTTATTATATCAAAATTTATATATTAAAATATTATATTTTAATATCAATAATTGTAAAAATTATTTATTACGCCCACAACATAGTGCAGGTAATTAACTAGTAAATACTATAACACATTAAAAATATATTTTATGTACGTGGACTGATTTAAGAACTCTTAAAAGCTTGCGTGCAAAGAGTGTAACAACCAGAGTTTTAGTGCCTGTTTGGCACGGCAGCCAAACCGGTTTGGCTGCGGTTGAATTTTTTTTTTTATGTTAAATAAATATGTTTTGATGTTTTTAGATCATTTTGATGTGCTGATGTCAAAAATAATTTTTAAAAAGTAAAAAAATATTATTTCGACGTAAAAAACACTTTGAAAAACAATTACAACCACACTCCCTTATTAGTTTTTCTAGTATATAAAAGAACACTATTTTGTATACTAAACACAATTATACTTGAAAAAAACACTTTAATACAAAACAAGCTTAACAACGTAGCGACGGTACCAAATCACGTGATTTAACGTTAGAAGGAGTATTTTGAGGATTTTTATACGTAAATTTTTATAATAAACGGAGATATCTCTCCGCTCACAAGGAACAAGTCTTCTGTGTTCACATTATCATTTTTATTGCATTATTTGGTCTGGTAGTTGACCCGAAAGCTCCCTAAGATAGTGACGTGCAAATTGTCAGAGTATTTAAAACAAATTAAATTAAAAAAATTAATGATTAATTACATTTGATTGGTGTCACGATCGCATAGAGTGTTTGGAATTTGCGCTGTAGATATTCTTTGTTACCGTTTTTTTTAAGGATGTGTTCGGCAGTGTAGTTGGATGTAGTTGAAACCGTCATGTAATTTAATTATGATTTTAAGAATATTTGATTAATTAACACACACTATATGTTTTTTTATGAATTCAATTGAACATTTCATCTTTAAATCTTGATTAAGAAAATATTATAATTTTTATTTTTTTAAAATATAAAAACTACCACAATACCATTTTTTTATTGCCTTTTTATTTGTTATTTGTAAAAAGATAGATGGTAACGAGCATGGTAGCTTCTATGCACCCGCTAGAAATTATTTGTAAAAAAACTTGGTCTATTTGAAAATGTAATAGAAATTATTTTTAAAGTATTTTTTTATTTGAAAAGATATTAAAATAATATATATTTTTAAATTTATTTTTTTATATCAACATTGGAATAAAATATACATAAAAATAGTCTGAAACTAAAAAAAATTCCGAAACATGGTTTGCCCGCAAATGCCAAACATGACTTAAGTGTCTTCGGAAAACAATAGGAAGATTTAAAACCCAAAAAAGATTTGTATGACTTTACTGAGAGACCGCCCTCACATAATACAAATAATATGTATTTTATATTCTAATACTATTCTGACACCATTTTCAAAGTTTACATATATTTTTTAATAAAACTAATTGGATATAAATATATTATTATTATTTTATCTTGAATGGTTATTATTCTCACCATTAAGGTGGTGTTTGAGAGTGTGGTTGCTGTTGTTTTTTAAAATGTTTTTTTATGCCGAAATACATTAAAATAATATTTTTTTATTTTTTATAAATAATTTTTGACATTAACAAATCTAAAAATACCAAAACATATTCATTTAAAAAAACCAAAAGCACCCAAACTAATTCCTTATCGACATTAATACTGTGCTACTATACCAATTTGGACCTCTAATAAGAACGGAGGACCTAATCATGTAGAAGCACTGTCCAATTCAATGCAAAATATAAAATAGAAGCAGTTGAGAAATCCCTTTATTAATCCAATTAAACGAATTTGTAATTTATTAAAAATTCATAAACAGTATTGATAATTAAATATTTTTAGAGGTATGATATTTATGTTGGAAACTGGGACAGATCATGGACCGTGTTATACACTAATTGAAAATTTGCGTCCACGGTTTCTTCACTTTTGTTTCCAGGAGTGACATGGTAATCATTGAGGGGGGGGAGGAACCTTCTGTTAATAGTCAATATGATGTTGATGCATTATCCATCGCTATTTAAAACTCTTGAATAAATAAAATTCTTATTTTATTTATTATTTCTTAAATTAAATGTCGACATTGTCACCCTCAACCTGGTAGTTAAGAGTAATTATGAAGACTACTTCTCATCGAAGAAGGGTGATTCACGAATTGTTTCTTTTTACATTTTAAAAGTGATTTTTTATAAAAAATAATTTTTTTATTTTAAATTAAAAATTCTCGCAGATGTTGTAGATAATTTTTTAAAATATTATTTTAATATAATTCTGAATAAAATAATATTTTAAAAATAAGCAAAACAAACAGCCTGAAAGTTGAAACAATGGATAAGGTTTGACTAATATAATAGTCTCGAAAATCGAAGAAGAGAGCCCGCGAGTAAGGGTCGACCCAGCTGTTCTGTACGCAACTTGTATTTTTTCCTAAACGATTTTAATTTAAATATATTTTTAATTAGATATAAAAAAAAGCGGCATTTTTTTTTTTTCAAAATAAGAAAAGGAGGAGTTTTTTTTTTGTGTGTGTGTGTGTGCAGAAACAGTTCTGAAGGTCCGTGCAGGTCCGGGTACGCAATCGTAAAACGTGACAGAAGACAAGGACAGCTGGAAGTTTCCTTCAGGTAACCCAAGCCCGATAATCAATGGTATTCGTATCGCTACTTATTTATTATTATTATTATTATTATTATTATTATATTTTACCTCCTGCTAATACAAACACATAACATAACAAAGAGACCCTAAAATAATATATATATACTATTTCCTGAACAGTTTACCACTGCATTTTAACGTAATTATTTACCCAGAAAAATAAAAAATGAAAAAATAGTGGGAGTGGCATTTCTATTCTATGGTGGAAAACGCAAAGCCAAGCTGAAAAAAGAGAAGAAAAGCAAAGCAAAAGGAAAGCGCCTCTTTCTCATCTCTACTACTCTCTGTCTCTCTTTTCTGCTCCTCCATCTTTTTTTTCTTCTTCGCTGTGGGATAGGGTGGGTGCAAGTAAAGAGGTGGAGGGGGGGCTAGAGTGCTCGGAGGCGCACGCTAGCACCGGGGGCCGCCCTGGTTCATTGCATGGATTCCTCTGTTCGCTTCGTTCTCACGGCAATTCTACATTGAAAAGGGAAAGAGAGAGAGATCGAATCGAAACTTTCCTTTCTTTTAATTTAATCTATCGTCTGCTGTAGATTCTTCAACAAGACTGGCGGACCTCAAAGGAACCCTAGCGTTCCTTCGATTGTCCTTTATCTCCATAGTGGCAGATCGGTTCGATTTTAAATCAAAGAACAAGAAGAGGAGAAGAGGGATTTATGGTGCAAAGATGCTTTGGATTCTACGATTTTCAGGCTTCTTCTCTGCCGCGGTTGTGATGGTTATACTCTCTCCTTCTATCCAATCCTTCCCTCCAGCCGAAGCCATTCGCTCCTCCAATCTAGACGGCCACCTCCGTTTCCCCGTCCTCCTATCCCCTCCGGATTACCTACCTCAACTATCCTTCCGAAGGTCGACTACATTCCGCAATGCTGATGAATGCCGCTTCTCTGACCGCCAAACCAGGGGCAAAACCGTTGTCTGTGACCCTTCATTGGTTCACATAGCGATTACTCTCGATGTGGAGTATCTTCGTGGCTCAATTGCGGCTGTTCACTCAATTTTGCTCAACTCTGTGTGTCCAGAGAATGTTTTCTTCCATTTCTTAGTCTCCGAGACCAATCTGGAATCCCTAGTTCGATCCACTTTCCCTCAATTGAAGTTCAAAGTGTATTATTTCGATCCGGAGATTGTGCGCAGCCTCATCTCGACTTCTGTTAGGCAAGCGCTTGAGCAGCCGCTCAATTACGCCAGGAATTATTTGGCTGATTTGCTAGAGACCTGTGTTAAAAGAGTGATTTATTTGGACTCTGATCTAGTTGTCGTTGATGATATAGCAAAGTTGTGGGCTACTGATTTGGGTTCTAGAACAATCGGAGCTCCAGAATATTGTCATGCCAACTTCACAAAGTATTTCACTTCGGGTTTCTGGTCTGATAAGCGGTTTTCAGGGACATTTCGGGGGCGGAAACCCTGTTACTTTAACACTGGAGTGATGGTGATAGATCTGGTGAAATGGAGACATGCCCAATATACGAAGTGGATTGAGAGGTGGATGGAGGTCCAGAAGAGTGACCGGATCTATGATTTGGGTTCATTGCCGCCGTATCTTTTGGTATTTGCGGGGAATGTGGCGCCGATTGAGCACCGGTGGAACCAACATGGGCTAGGTGGTGATAATGTGAGAGGGAGTTGCCGGGACTTGCATCCGGGTCCATATAGTCTATTGCATTGGTCAGGCAGCGGAAAGCCGTGGCTCAGGCTCGACTCAAAGCAACCGTGCCCTCTTGATTTCCTTTGGTCACCATACGATTTATACGGACACTCACACTGAAAAATTCTACTCGCCGGTAAATTATTTACCCTCCAGTCTCTTTTTTTTTTTGTCAATTTCTCTCTCTCTTTGTTCTTTAATTTCGTTCTTCCCATGACCTCATTTTTTCACTTTGATTTTAATATCAAATCATTTCTGAGGCGATATGTATTCTTTTCTATTATTCCTGCCTTTTGAATAATAATAATAAATATATATATAAAAAACAAGGGAGACATTCAATTTGTTATGGTGGTGCTCGTTGGTATCTGGGATTTTAGTTAAAGCTGCTGCAATTTGTGTAAAACGAAACATCTCCGCAAAAGAAAGGAAGAAAGCCTGTCCTTCAATGGAGGGATGCAGGTTCTGATATTGAATGAATAGACAAATTAGTGGGCAATGAAGTGGATCTACTTTTGAAACTACCAAATTGAGCGTTTTAATGTGATTAAATTACTAGATCAATTGCAAATTGCATTCGTAAATTATTAGCGTTTTGGTCGGTGTCGGTCTGGTCTTGTGCAATTTGTTTTTGTTTAGGGTTCTTGGGAATTTCTCCTCTTTAATCATCAGTGCCCGTGAGGTTAGTGGGGAGAGGCAGAAGGTGACAGCATTGGTTTTTTCGACGAAGTGATAGGGCAATGTGGCACTCATAGGATGGAGGGAGGGCTTTACACAAGGCAGAGCTTTGGTTTTTTAATGGACAAATGGTAGGCCATGAGTGCACTCCAGCACAGTGTTTAGGAAAGGGGCTTCTGTGCTAGGTTTATTTTTGTTTTTTTTTCCTGGGGCGTAGTTTTGCTTTTTTGTACTTCATTTTTTAGAATTTGTCAAAATGAAATGCTACTCATGAAGTAAGCAAATGAAAAAGAAAAAAAAAGAAAATATTTTGAACGATAAGCTGACGTAATAATTGTAGTTGGAGGTGGCGACGAACAAAAAGAGTAAAAGGGCATGTGAACTAAAACTTAATTGCTAGGCGGCTGTCCCTTTTGTTTCGAGGGCGTTGTATCCATAATAAATGAGTGGTGCCGGCTGGAGGAGCTCAGTCGCAAAGTCCACCGGGCTGTATTTTCTCTAGTCCTTGCTCTGGTGGGAGCCGCATGAGACTTGCGAACCAACTCTCGATCCTGTTCCTTTGCACACTTTGGTGGCAACCCCCTATTCCTTGTGTGTATGTGTACTTTGTGAGTGATCGTAAAAGTATATAATCATAATCTATCCAGCAAACAGATGAACTGAGAAATGTATAAACAAAGCTTGGAAGTTGGGCAATCAAATTTACTTTGTGGCATCAAAAGAGGGACCCGATGGCATAGTTACGTAGCAAGTGTCCAAAGAAAGGAAGGGAGACCGATTCCTTCCGGGCTGGCATCACACGTGGCCAGTTGCCTGTACTCTCGTGGAACCAGCTGTTGACATTCGGCTAGCCCAGATGTATTTAAACAATCTTATCAAGTATGAAAATATAAATCATCCTGTGACCTGTATTATCAAAATAAAAAATGATGGTATTTGGAGGGCACTTTCATTTCGTAGCTGGCTCTGCTGGTAAGCAGATAAGTCATTGATCAGTTCTTCTTTGTATATTAATAATGCTGATTAAGACCTCGCAACAACCTTGAGTGGTTTATGAAATCACATAGAAAGAAAGATCAATCTGACTTTGTCAAGCTTCGCCGTCACAAATTATCTGTAATCATATGCTTGTTACAGTATCTCAATTGAGATTCATCAAGTTCAGACGGTTCTAGAAGAGTAGAAGTAGTAGCGTTCCGGAGCATGGCATCTACGAGATCTCTAGTATTTATCATGGGTTTTGGAGAGAGTAGGTTGTTCATGTGGGGGTGGTCTCGCTTGGTAGATGCATGTTTTTTCGTGTGTTTTATGTATCTTTTCAAGTTAAAGAAAAAACAGCAAGAAAAACCAAACGTACGAGCCCCAGATTGAGGTGTTGTCAGAGGCTATCGAGAACTGATAACATGTCAGGATCGATTTGTCCAGGATGATGCTATTATATTTTGAGCAACATATGCATGTAAAGTTGACGTTTCTGCCGACACTAGCCCAAAGAAGCATCTTGTATTTTAGAATGTCTGTAATTTAGAAACTGCCATAGCCAAGTTTGCTTGATTCTCTTTTTATATCATTTCTTCTACTTGGAGGCTCGAATCGGCTTCGTTATTCTGAAATCATTACAGGTGGTAAGAATTGAGGAGCCAGACATGATCAGTAGTCACGCAAGGGATGAAGGAAACACCCAGAAGTGGCATGCACTTCCAGAGGTGTTCCACCACTCTCACCTCAGCAGAGCTGTTAACGTGCTTTACGAGCCAGACAGTCGCTTTCATTTCGAGGCCAAACCATTATCCGTGGCATGTGAGCAGCTCAAGAAAAACACAAAAGAAGAAAAGGAGCAAGAAACATGAGATCTAAAAAAGAAGCGCTCGAAGTCTTGATAACCTTTACAGCTATAGAAAGCAACCATCCATGGTCCACCACCACACGTATTTGTACCAATCAGGGAGTTACCACATTTAAACTCTGGTTAACCTAACCTCAAAAACAACAAAAAACAGCAGCTATCTGATCCTTTCAAGTGGGACATGTCACTTGTGCTACCCTAAACCACGAGGGAAGCATTTCAGAAATGAATGAAGCCATCAGTGCACCGAATAAGCAACTAATGCGAAATGATATTTTAGAAAGTTAAATTAATAAAATAATTTGTCATAAATATAGTCTTTTGTGTATATATGAATTCTGAAAGCTATTAGCCAAATACATTTTAATATATACCAACCAATAATATAAAATAAATTTTACAGTAACAAATATTATTATAATTTTTTCATTTGACAATACTATATAATTTTTAATTATAATTTTTTTAAAAATTAAATTTTAAAAATATATATCTTGTTGAAAAAATCTTATGAATTCTTAAATATAAATAAATAAATTATCTTAATAAATAAAAAATATAATATTATAGTTTATATAAGATTACATGTAGCAATTCAAATAATGCTTTATATATAATTGAGCAAAAAATAAAAACTAACTCAACACTAAATATTTTTTTATAATTTAAAGACTTGATAAGTCCATTAAATAATTTCGTGGCAGTTTAGATAATATTTGATATTATAATAATAATAGTTTTTTAAAAATATTTTAATCTAAAATATATATTAAAATAATATTTTACTTATTCATGAAAAACATAGTTTTAAAATCATATAAGAAAACAATTTTAAAAAATAATTATTATTTTCACAAATCATGTACAACACAACATCAAACACGGTCTTTAAATTAAAGCTCCGCATATTTCTCCCGTCTATATTTTCTTGCCAACTATTTCTCCTAATCTCAAATAATATTATATAATTTTAATTTTTTTTGGGTTTTACACATGAAAAATTGACATCTCAAAAAAATAATATTATTATTTTAGCTATTAAATAAAAAAGTACTTATAATAATTAAAAATAGCTTTATTTATTTCTTAGTGGGCTGGAGATGCTATTAGGTCATAAGAAATTGTAGTTTTAGTCCATTCAGGAAAATACAACGGAACAAAGAGTAACTACATTACAACAGTAAATCCAACCTAACCCCAGCAGTCGACGAACAGTAGCAGCGAGCCCTATGCGATAAGCACTATAATTAGCCCGGTAAGCAAGTCAAAATTTGTTCTTAGAGAGCCTTCAGAAGCTGATGATCAAGTTACTTTCTTGGTAATTCTTGCAAGCACAGTTTACCCTAAATACCCTCTATGAGGAGAGGAAATCAATGTCCAGTTTTCTCCCGTCGCTTCTCTAAATACCCAAAGAATCTTAAGGCTATGAATGCAAACAGCTTCTTTCAACCTGGACACGCTCCTGAAATATTCATTATTGTCGTGGGGCATTAGTGATTGGCAACGCATTTGATGCAAAATTCGCACAAGAATAAGAGAGGCAGGAGCTGAATTAGCTGAGAAATTATAATAGAGAGTTTTGACATGTGACGTGTTTCGGTTCTAGAATAAGATACAAATGTTCTTGATTCAAGCCAGCTCGCTCATGAATTGTTTTCTTCTTGTGTGGATTCAACTTCGAAAATGTAATTAAAATTCAAGAACATGCCAACACACATTCGGCATCCTTTTAAGTCTCACTGCAACACAATAAACATGCTGCTGTAAACTGATTTGGACACCCCTTAAGTTACATCCCTTCAAGTTTAAGAACAACCAAGGCTGGCAGACCCCACACAGAAGCGCCAAGTCTTGGAGAACTCTCAGTATGAACCTCCCCCATCAAACACCTTTAAACCTGAGGGTTTTTTTAGAGGAAGCTGAGGTAATTTGCGGCTTAAAACAACTTAATTTGATCTTTGTTTGTAACTAGGCAGGTTCAGAAACTAAAATGCCTGCTTTAAACTTAAGACAGCTGGCTGGATTTAAGGTCAAGGCATGACCTTTTGTGAAAGCAAAAAAATTCAGAAACATGGTCGCAAAGTATTAGGAGGAGGAGCTCGCATAGATTAATTGCATATAGAAATAATAGGTTCAATATCAAATGAATAGTGTTGAAATTAAACAGTGCTGAACAGTGATGAAGAAGAGAACTTCATCTGCATACACACAAAAGCTACACCTAAGATTAAAAAAAACATACACATCAAGGGATCTGAAGCTTCATGTACACATCAAGGGATCTGAAGCTTCATGTACACATCAAGGGATCTGAAGCTTCATGTAGTCTTGTGTTCCAGGAGGACTGATGTACACCCACAGCAAAGAAATGATGATGGCGAGCAATCCAGACCACACATACACAAAAGCTACACCTAAGATTAAAAAAAACATACACATCAAGGGATCTGAAGCTTCATGTAGTCTTGTGTTCCAGGAGGACTGATGTACACCCACAGCAAAGAAATGATGATGGCGAGCAATCCAGACCACACATAGACAATGGTTGGAACCCTCCCCCTCCTTCCCATCAAGCCTTTGGCAAAGGGGTAAAGATGAGACAAAACCCAGAAGCTGAAGAACACTCCTCCTACGAGCCTGCTCCACTGTGGAAATGGGCTATACAAAGTTCTCGCAACTCCTACTGCAATTGCAATCAGGTTCAGCATCATTATAGTAATAGGAGGGACCATTAAAAAGCTCCACTTGACCACATATAAGTCCGCAAATTCATCATCTGCATCTTCAGGCGTGGCAGATTTAGATGTCAAAGTGAATGAGATGTCAACTCCTGCTATAACCTTCAGCAGTCCTTGTAAAACTGCTGCAGGATGGGCACTTGTTCCACCAATCAACCAAAACTGTTCGTTTCGCCACCAATCATGAAGTGTGATTCCTGACCATTTGATTTCTAGAATTGCAAGCAAGCATAGGGTGATGGTGATGGCCAACAAGAACACTAGAAAGGCCACACTGAGGGATTGGACTATGAACTGGCCAGAAAAAAGAGAAATTGCAGGCAGGACGCAATAAACGATGAGAAACATGGATGTGAAAGGGTACATTCCACAGTTGAAATATGCCACCCTCTGTAAGAATTTCATCCGGCGAGTAGCAAATAGAGCATTGTTCCGTGAGAAGAAGATTTCTACCGAGCCTGTTGCCCATCGAAGGACTTGGTGGAGCCTGTCTGTTAGATTAATGGGCGCTGTGCCTCGAAATGCATCCCTTTTGGTTACACAATAAACCGACCTCCATCCTCTATTGTGCATACGATAACCAGTCACTACATCTTCTGTCACCGAACCATATATCCATCCTACTCTTTTCCCCCACTCAGTTTTATCCTCGTAAAAACAAGAGATAACACTAATTGCCTCTGCAACAGTTGCAGCATCTAAAGGCTCCCGAGGCACCGCAAGAGAACCAGCTGGTCTTCCTTGGTTACCCTTTTCTTGCAAATCTTGAAGCAGCCTTCCCTGGTATTCTGCAACTGGAATGGATGCAGCTAGAGAAGTAGAGTTTCCAAACCTTCTGGGCAGAAGCAAAGACTCGATATCTGCGTCATCATCGTTATTCTGGTCCCCATTGATTGGCAAGGCCATCTCATCCTCTTGCTTCTTTGCGGCCTTGGGTTTCCTCAAGAACAATTTAGTTTTCTTCCGACCAAACCATCCGTGGTGCTCTGTAGTTCTAGGAGGACTAAACCCATAAAGGGCTGTTCTGCGGAAAATACAACCTGTCCCAACATACATAGGACCCTGTAGGCCATCAAGAGCTCTCATGCTCACATCAAAGAATACTGTATTATGGTTAGCATACCGATCACTTGGATCAATCCCTTCAAACCTTTGTGGGAACTGAACATAACAAATCCTATCACCACCCCTATCAAGCATAAAGCACATCCCTTCCCTCAAAGCCAAGGAGTTGTAGATGTAGTGATCACAGTCTAGATTCAGAATGAACGGACCATTTGACATGATTGCGCTGGTTCTAACTAAAGAATTCATTGCCCCAGCTTTCTTGTTGTGATCATAACCTGGCCTTTTCTCTCGAGACACATAGACCAACATTGGCAATCTGATATCAATTTCTGTACTGTCAAGCAAGTTCTCACCATCTGCATCTGCACCAAAAACAGGTTCTGCATTTGGAGGAGCTAGCATAGCCTGAAAAGAAGAGCAAAAATGTTGAACGACACACTATTTAACATCTCATTCTCTTTAAAATTTACAAACTCTTAAGCAAGGGATTACCTGGATTACACCAGCATGGTCTCCTTTTGAGTGGTCTGCTTCTCCAGAAGTCCAAGTTCCCGGCCAATGAGAACCATCTGACATCCAGGTAGCCTTTGGTACCTTTACAACTTCTGATGGATTCCCCCCCATTTCCATCTGATTCTTCCTCGCTCGAAGCTCTTCATGGGCATTATAGGCATCTGATCTTCTCCTTATCGACTCGGTCAGTGAATTGATCCTCACCTTAAATTCATCGTATTCTCTCTTTACTCTTCTCCTCTCTCTAACAAAATCAAGTCTCACTTTGTTCTTAAGAAAATCGCGTTTCTGCCCGAAATAAGCCTCAGGGTTCCTGGGTTCTATATTGTGTTTCCTACAGAAAGGAACCCAAATTCTGGCAAAGCTAGCAGTCTCAGCTAGAGCTTCAAACGTCAAAAGAGATCCACCATCATCTGATAAGTAACAAGCTAGCTTTTCTACCGGATAATCAACTGCAAGGATCGAAAGGATGGTGTTTGCAGTGACCAAAGGAGGCTCCTTTTCAGGGTCAGCCGTGGAAACAAATACATCAATGCCTGGAAGGTCTGATCGGCCTTTTGGGTTTCGAAGATTAGGGGATTCAAAGCGTTGTTTCAGCACAGAGAGGTCAGTCACTCTGTTTACTGGGCAGAGCTTAGGGAGCTGATCAAGAATCCATGACACACCAAACCATAACTCACAAGTTATGGACATTCCCCATAACCACATTGCTTCGCGATTGGGGTGTCGGATTCTCCATGTAAGGAATAGACCAAGGGCCGCAAGACGTATTATGATGAGTAGTCTGCATAGTAATAGGTAACTTCAGATTTTAGATACTAATCAAAACACAGGTGGAGCAATGCCTAAAAGATTCGTATTGAGATTGACTTAACAACACAAATTGAGTTGTTCATCATCTACCACTTTAAATCACATTATTTACACATAAAAAAATTCATTAATAATCACATAATCCATACAAAATTACAAACAGAGTGATGAGTTCCCACTTCCAAGCGACAAATAGCATAAAACCCATGTTCTGAAACAGTAAGAAACCCAATAAATTGAGAAAATCAAACCAGCACATATGTGATATTACCAAATACCAAACCATGAAAATCAAATGGTGCATTAATGGATTAAGCTTCTCTTTCTTTCCGATTTATATCTAGCCATATAGCCAAAATGATAGATTCAAGTGTAAGGGTTGTTTTTACCTGTAAGGGCTGAGAATTGCAGCAGAAACCCCAACCTTCCTGGTCAAAGGCCTCCTACTTCTCTCTCCAAAATCTGGAGGTGGTTCATATCCATTAGCACCTGACCCAGAACCATACCCATCTTTAGGCCACACAGCATTTCCATAACCATAAGTCCCCTTCGTCTCAAACAGCCACCTAGTATGATCAAAATCAGGAGGATGGCTCTGCGCCTTAAACGACTTCACAAGGGAAAGCCTCTTATCCAATTTAGGCAATGGTAGTGCCTGATCATCTGCTTCACTTTTAGTCTCATCATAATCATAATCATCCTCATCATCGTCATTGTCATCCTCCGCTTCATCATCTGCATCCTTGTATGGCTCCTTGCAACCAGGACAATGACCCCCTCCATTAGAGCCTACACAATCTAAATAGCAATCCCTACAAATCTTGAACCGACATTCACATTTTCCCTCAATTGCTTTCTCATCACAACCTTTCATGCCACAAACAAACCCGGATTTCAGAGACTCGTTGTTTTCCATTGAGCAATCAATTACATGCCCACGTGTGACAGAATTGAACCCACCAGTGAAAATAGTACCAGAGATGAAACTCCTCTGAGGCTTTGCAGCATCCTTGAGGTCTTCAGCTAGGCTTGTCTGTGAAGCTGAGAAGCTCTGGTGATCTGGAGTGGGAGGTATATGGACAGTGTAGGAGACGAACTCTGAATTAATTTCCTCCGTGGTATCATCTCTGGACATCGAACAGTATCTGCCTCCACTTGGGGTTCTGTTTCTACTGTTGCTAAGAGGGGAATTTGGGTTGTTTGAAATGGAAGCTCTTGGTACTGGACTAGTTAAGCCCATGCTTCTACTTCCTCCTCCTTTGCCTCCTGAGGAGACTGTTATGGTCACTGGAGATGAACATGGAGAACTAGCCCTTTTCACCATTTTCTTTGCTGCTAAAGGGTTTTTTTTTCAAAAAAAAAAAAACTCTCTCACGAGTGGAACAATTCGAATTCTGAGGAAAAAAAAGAAAATGAATCTTGTATTCTTTGGAAAGTAAGAGCATGTAAAAGGAAGAGAACCCAGGGAGAGAAAGATAGAGAGAACCCAAAGGAAGTTGAGTAGTTTCAAGTGAAGAGGAAGATCTTAAACAAAGATGGCAACGGCTCGATTTGAATCCTTTTGAGTTGAGTAGAATAGAGGCTTTTGGAAAAGGGCTGGGGTTAATAACTACAACGGTCGATTAATGTGGACCGTAGATGGAAGATGATCTGACGGTTAATTTTTGAATGAAACGGTCGGGTGTGGTCCATGTTGGGGAGAAAGTCAAAAGGGGCTTTTCTCTTTTTATATATATTTTAATGGATGGATTTTCTGCTTCGCTGATCAAAAGTAAAAGCCGTTGGGGTGCTACTTGATCCGCAACTACTCTTTGTTTTGTGGGCCCCTAATTCAAAAGTTACTAAATACGTCGCCGGAGTATCTTTTTATCTATTTTCCTTCTTCCTTTTTCTAAATTGACTCTGATTAGGATCGTTTGAGGGTTAAAAATACAAATAAATCCAATTAGAAGACCGGAATGCAAATTGTAAGATGTTACGAAATACGAAGTCAAAGTAATATACCAATTATAAAATGACATGCAAGTCAAAGTAAGAAAGAAGGTATCAAATTAAAATAACTAGGAATCATTATTATTTTCCCAAAAGCTCTAACACACACATTTTATAACAAATCAAGTTTATGTATATATATAATTAAAGACATAAACTGATCCCTATACTATCATTCTCATGCAATTTTAGAATCTAAAGAATTCAAAGGAATGTGTATTAAATCCATCTTTTTTAAAAATAAATTATGTTATAACTACATTTTTCATATTTAAATAAAAAAATATACACAATTTATCATTATTATTTGTGAGCATATAGTACCACTAAAAAAATTAGAGAAAAAACCAGACAACAAATTATCTTAAAAAACATTTATTGTTTGATACAATGAAAAAACAAGTTATATACTTAACATTAATGTCTAGTAACATTGGAAACACAAGCAAGATGTTGAGTCATCCTAATTAGCATTGTTGTTTGGTAAGATATGATAACAGACAAGTTATTCGGTCATATCAAATAACAACCAAAGTTTTTCAATAAGATTGAGTAACAAACAAAGCCATTCATTTATCCATTAGCTTTAGTGGCCTTGGCTTAAAAGACAAACTATTTAACAAAGTTGTTTGATCAAGTTAATTGAGTTTGACCCAAGTTGGAAGGGCTCTAGCCACGTGTTAGCATACCCTTACATGTAGCTTAAGCAAAAAGGTCTCGTTTAATTTGTTTTTTTTTTTATTATTATTTCATTAGTGACACTATCTATAGAGAACTAAATAAAAAGCATTCATTCTTGTTTCACACATTACAAAATTTTTTTTATAGTTGTTGACTTGTAAACACCATGACATGAAAAAGAGTAATTGACCTCCAGGAACACCAACTCTTCCAAATCTTTAGCAAATTACCCTTAAAACAAAAATTCTTATCAATGTTCTTCTAACTATATACAACATCTTCGAGTTTTCCCACTCTCCTAACATGTGAAACAACCACTCCATCATATGTACCACCTAAAACATGTGAACAACTTTCTCAAAGAAATAAGTTAGAATAATGTGCAAGAAAATAAGCATAAGAACACTCATACTCTAACCCTCTGAAGGAGTCAATCATGCTATGAACACTCTATATGAACTTTAAAGATAAAAGGTATAACCTTGGTAGTTCTTATATATATAAGTGGCTATTACAGTTACTCTCTCTCTAAATCTCACTTGTATATTTATTTTATAAAATAGACTTTGGTATGAGATAATATCAATAATAATTTAAACTTTTGAGAAGGAATACGGCCTCACCAAATAAGAGACTTTCCTTTGCAATTGAGTATTTTACACTCGTTTCTCTAAGGTTTATGTGCTCATAAAGGGCAATTTAATCTACTACAATGAACTTATAAACTCAATAAAACACTTATATATAATGTACAAAATGCTTGGAGATTTTAACATAACACTCGATACTATGTATAAAATTTTTCAAACTACATTTAACAAATCTACTCAGGCATAGTACCAAATCTAAAGCTTGACTCCATAGTTGACTCTCATAATTCTTTGTGCCAAACTCATCTCTTACTTCAACACTAATATACTCACTAAAAAAAAGCATAATTGAGCTTTTTGTCATCACACAACTAAAAGATGAGAGCACTAGAGAATACACACTTATAAAATGTACAAGATGCTTGGAGATTTTAACATAACACTTGATACTATATACAAAATTTTCCAAACTACATTTAACGAATCTACTCAGGCATAGTACCAAATCTAAAGCTTGACACCATCGTTGACTCTCATAATTCTTTGTGCCAAACTCATCTCTTGCTTCAACACTAATATACTCACTAAAAAAAAAGCATAATTGAGCTTTTTGTCATCACACAACTAGAAGATGAGAGTACTAGAGAATACACGCTTATAAAATATACAAAATGCTTGGAGATTTTAACATAACACTTGATACTATGTACAAAATTTTCCAAACTACATTTAACGAATCTACTCATGCATAATACTAAATCTAAAGCTTGACACCATCGTTGGCTCTCATAATTCTTTGTGTCAAACTCATCTCTTGCTTCAACACTAATATACTCACTAAAAAAAAGCATAATCGAGCTTTTTGTCATTACACAACTAAAAAATGAGAGCACTAGAAAATACCTTCAAAACTTTAAAAGCATAATTGAGCTTTTTGTCATTACACAACTAAAAAATGAGAGCACTAGAGAATACCTTCAAAACTTTAAACAAATGTTTAATATATAAAGTATAGTTAAACTCATTACCACCAAAGTTCTAATTAGTGATATTTATAACTATTCACTAATATATTCGACCAAACTCTCTCAATGTCAAATGTGCAATAAGAAACTATATTCAAGAAGAAAGGGTGAGCGTAAATAGAAAAGAATAATATCATTTATAATAATAGAGAATATAATATCTTAAACATTATTAGTCTTTTAGTAGCCCCTTGGCCATTTTATATTGATTGATATTCATTAAGCTTATAACCATAACCCTGACCACCATACACATTAAGATGTTGGTCGTAACCAAAGAAAAATAATTCATGTATTATTTATTTCTTATAAAGAATGATTCATAAAAGATGAATATTAAACTAGAGTCACATATTCATGAAACTAGGATCTTTAATGTTCATTTCTAGAAATATAAAACTAAACTAAAAAAAATTATATGTACCCTTTTCAACATGATAAAGACTAAAAAAGAATTTGTGTAATATCCTTTTTTTATGAAAAGTGGTAGCCCTATAAGTTTTGTCTTTCTTATTATGATAATGAACACGATACTAAGAATTGTTGTGCCTTAAAAAAGAGATAGAAAATTGATCATTAGGGGTTATGTCCAATATTACTTAAAGAAGAAAATGCAACCTGAATAAAAAAGGAAAAGAGACTAGTGTATACATAATACATTGCTTGAGATAAGATAGTTTTGAGGAATTCTATCTCCATTTACATAAAAAAAAGCTTTAAATTTTTTAATGAAAATAACAATATTATCTTTTTGAATAATCTCCATATATTTTTGTCCATAGTATTTCTTATCTTGATGTGTCTATATGAAATCTCCATGTTTTTTTTCTTGATAAATCTAAAAAATTATCATGAAAAATACGAGAATACACAATATACCAAACAAAATCAAATAAGATATGATTTTTTTTATTGGATATATATCCCAGAAAGTGAATTTGTCTATGTTTCAATTACATATGTTCGGTGTTTCACTATGTATCATTTGTATATTCAAAAACTTACACCAACTCTACCCTTTTAATATTTATTCAAAATAATCTCATTTCAACCGAACACGTCACACCTTGAAACGATTATAATATTTATTCATGAATAATGACATTATTTTAGTTGACCAAGTATATATATTTTTATATAAATAAATGCTATTTTTCTTTTTTTAGATTTGAGAAAAAAATAAACTTTGTGGGTCTATTTAAACAAATAAAACCCCAACTATCTTAAAATTTTACAAGAAATACATATTTTGGAACTCAAAATATCCTGCTGCAGATTTCATGTTTTTTAGCATTATTATATGCCTGTTGAAGACATTGCTAGGTATATCACCATCACCTGAATACGCGCACACGCACACGCACATATCCATTCAACTGGAGCATATAATTCAAACCTAACCCAAGGTAGAGAAACAATCGGTCTAGACCGCAAGCATGACAGCAAACGCAGCCATATCTTTGAAAAATATACAAGGAAAAGAGAAATCTTCAAAGTTCTACTTGGTAAAAATATATAATTAAAATTAAGAGACGATAATTCGCTAGAAGGACAAATATAATTGGAGGTGGGAATAAGCATAGGCCTGGACAAGCACAAGCTGACGAAGTACTACACTGTACATTACAACGACACTTTCCCACGTGGCGCCCTTCGACCTGGTCTTTCCACGCAGTTCCTTTCTTACACAGCGTTAACGGTCAGAATATTCAAAACTACACAGACCAGTTCCTCTCTCTATGATCTCATGCTCTCTTGTTCAAACACTGATTGCCGGCACGCCACTTTGATTTACCAATTCCATGCCAAGCTTCTTCAGCTACTCCACTTCCTTCCTTCTTTAATTTGCCCACCACGTACTGTCACCCTTCATTGATCCTTTCTTCTTGTTAATTCACAGTAAAGACCATGGTTATCAGAAATCTGTGTATAATACTCGTTATAATCTCACTTTCTGCGTACAGTTCTCTCTCTCAGGCGCCACCGCCACCAGCGAATTCCACTTGCAACGATGTGTTCGTGTCCTACACCTACAACAGAGGTCGTCCTGTACCCCCCTTTGACACCACAGACCAAGCGTACAGGTTCGAATCCACTTTGACGGTGCTCAACAACGGACGGGATGAGCTCAAGTCGTGGAGGGTCTATGTTGGGTTTCGATATAGAGAACGCTTGAGTTCCGTAACCAATGCTGTGCTGGCTGATGGGACCCCTCTGCCTGCTTTTGTTGGAAACGGTACAGAATTTGTTGGGTTTCCGGAGACTGACCTCAAGACTGCTATTGATACAGCAGGAGATTATACCCAGATGGAGGTTCGGGTCGAGTTGGTGGGCACCCAATTTGGAGTTGGAGATCCTGGTATTCCTATGCCTAATAATTTGACCCTTGTTAATGATGGTTATACTTGCCCTGCTGCCACAACGAAAGGTATGCAATTTCTAATATGTTGATGAAGAGTAGTTTAATATTAAGCTGTGTCTACGCGTGACTATCAGATTTATTTATTTCAGAGAAAAGGACTTGTTATAATAGTGAATTTGTGATAGAAATTGCAAAGAATTGCTTGGAGGAGATTGTTTCATAGAAATACCCTGTGTATATTGCTTTTGTGTTGAAATGGAAATTTATACAAACACCACAGTTCAGTAGCCTACCAATGTGGTAGTGCTCTGATATTTAGGGCTTGTAGATGTGAAACAAAAATCAGGATACTTATGTCCAAACTTCTTGTCAATCTTTTCAAATTCTTTTTGTTATTGAAGAACAAGTTTGAACTTGTTTGTCGTTGACGATGGGCTATTCTTTGATTTGTACAGGAAATGAGATGTACTTGTGCTGCACCCGGAATAATGTGAGTTCTAGACCAGACAACAATCTGGAAGATAATTTCCTGCCACGCCAAGACGGTGATGTTATCATCATGTATGATGTAACCAAAACATATGATGATCATTATTGGGCACAGGTTAATATTTCAAATCATAATCCTCTTGGGCGTCTTGATAATTGGAAATTAAGCTGGGAGTGGATGAGGAAAGAATTTATCTATGCCATGAAAGGAGCTTATCCTTCTGTTATTGACACAGGAGATTGTATTTATGGTCAGCAAGGTCAGCACTACCAGGGTACAGATTTCTCTCAAGCATTAAGTTGCGAGAAATTGCCTACAATTATTGACCTTCCTCCCTCAAGTGAAAATGATACAAACCTTGGCTTGTTCCCCTTGTGTTGTCGAAATGGAACAATTCTATCACCAACCATGGATCCAAGCAAATCTTTTTCAGTTTTCCAGATGGAAGTGTTCAAAATGCCACCAGATTTGAACAAGACATTGCTCATTCCACCACAAAACTGGAAGATCAGTGGGACATTTAATTCAGACTTTGAATGTAGGCCTCCAAGACGAGTGAGTCCAAGCCAGTTCCCTGACGCAAATGGTTTGCCTTCAAAAAGATCAGCAGTTGCCAGTTGGCAAGTGGTTTGCAACATAACACATTTCAAGCACCAGAGTCCAAAATGTTGTGTGTCATTCTCAGCCTTTTACAATGATTCTGTTGTTCCATGTAGTACCTGCGCTTGTGGCTGCAGCACCAATCCAAGCCAAACCTGCAGTTCTAATGAAACAGCTCTTCTACTAAAATATTCAACTCTTCTACTCCCATCTGAGAACCGGACAAAAGAAGCCTTGGAATGGGCAAGAATTAAAAGGAGGACTGTCCCAAATCCACTGCCATGTGGAGATAATTGTGGAGTTAGCATAAACTGGCATGTACTTTCAGATTACAGAGGTGGCTGGACCGCAAGGATCTCTCTCTTCAACTGGGATGATAATGTCTTTGCGGATTGGTTTGCTGCCGTGCAATTAGACAAAGTAACACCAGGCTTTGAAAAGTTCTACTCCTTCAATGGAAGCGTCCTGCCTGAATCCAACAATACACTATTTATGCAAGGTCTTCCACACTTGAATTATCTTCTGGCTGAAAGAGATGGAGACAACCCAAGAAAGGATCCTCGGGTTCCTGGCATGCAGCAATCAGTAATATCATTCACTAAGAAAAATATTCCTGGCATTAATGTGGCTGGTGGGGATGGGTTTCCAACCAAAGTTATCTTTAACGGTGAGGAGTGTGCTCTCCCAGCAATACGTCCAAACAGTGGTCATAAGACAAATGCAGCTCCTTTCGCCTTTGTGATAGTTTTGGCTCTTTTATTCATTCATTGATTGCCTAGTATGCAGGTATTACCACTTCTATTTTTCTTCAAAATCTATCAAGCAGCTGCTAATTTCTTGATTTTTGGATTGATTTATTGGCTCAGTTTAGTCGGCAGCGCCAAACTACACGTTTGGCAAGTTGGATTGTGTTGTATTTAGAATTTAAACCATTATTAGTTTATTACAGACTGGAAGCTCTATTGGCTTCTGTGATAGACCATCATGGTGCTGTAACCACAAATTATGATGAGAAAAGACTTTGTCTTATTGGCAATCAAGCGTGTAATCATCATTTGAAGAAAGCAACCTTTTCTGTTATTCCATTTTTATGTGTTTTCTGTGCTTTAGAGCCGCAGTTTTGCCCCCTTTCTTTTCTTGGTTACTCGGGGACGGTCTACGAACTAGACCTTATGGGAGACAGGCAATGGAGTTGCCTTGTTCTGTTCCTTAATCTATATCCATCAAGTACTCATCAGTTTATCAGTTGGGCTGTATTTTATATATAATTTACACCATGTATAGAGAGGACGAGAGGGAGGAAAATAGAGAATAATTATTCACAGCAATTTACACCCGTGCTTCTCTTGTTTGGTTGAAAGGAGAATTGAGAGGGAAAAAAACAAGAGGAAAATGGCAAAATATCCAATAGTCTACTTGTTCCTCCTCAATCTTTCATGTTCATAAAGCCAAAAAACGAAGGGAGCACCTAATTCATCCCATCTTGTTCATCCATTCTCTACCTCCTTATTGCTTAATAATTTCCACCAGAAAAAAACACGATGTAAGATTTAAAAGTGCACACATTAACAATGAAGAAGCAATAAGCTTTTCTCTAAACGCAGCTCATTAGCTATCGAATGGCATTATGCAAGCCCACAGGCAATATTGAGTTTGCTCTGGTTAGTAATTCAGCTCGCATCAAAGATTATCAATTCGCACACTACACCTTCTGTCCAAATATGTACAATGTTGATGAAAATGAGAACTCGGATAAACCAGATGTAACCAGCTTGATGAGAGGGATCCAGGTTAGTTAAAAGGAATGTCTGCCCAAAATAGAAACCCTAAACTAAGTTTCGAATATGAATAACATGGTATCTAATCTTGGTTGTCCTTGAAGGAGGATGCATCGCATGAGAAATATTGCAGATCCAATAGGAATAGGATCTCTCCTCATTAAAGAATCATTATCAGATTGCCGGGCAGTAGTGTTATAATCTATCAAGTGGTTCGATGCGCTGTTGAAGACAAAATAACATTAATTAGTCCCTACCCTACTCTTGTTAAAGAAACGGTGAATATTGAATTGTATGATCTACAGAAAAACTTGGAAAATGAGTAAATTCCCAGAAAACTAACCTCCAAGAATGGTTCGTGCAAGATCTCACTTTGATCTAAGTGTGGGAGGCAAAATAAACTGAGGCATGGTGTCAGCCTTGAACTCACAAAAATTACAAACTAGAAGGCTTCGAGAATGAAGAGCAAAATCTCCCCGGGCCCTATAATCTTCAATAAGCGATGGATGGCCGATAGAACATTTTGGCTGGACGCATCTAATAGAGATGTACATTGAAAAGAAGATCAAGTGAAGAGGATCTTGTTAATGAATAATGAATTGATTCTGGTATTCTGAAGTTAAGAAGGTTCCTTTGATCATCATAGGAAAGCATGGAGCCGCTAGATTTTAGCATCGGATGTCCACTGGACTGTGGAGTTTAAGCCACAATGGATCAGAGGTCCAGTGGTGAGATTCTGCGCTGGAAACTGGCATGAAGAATGGTGTTGGGGGTTATGGCTCCCTGACGAAGGGAATTGCTAGAAAATTGAAGTTCCAGGAACACTTTGAAATTTGAATCTGCATAATGATATTCACGCTGGCGCTATGGAGTGTCAGCTTGGTTTCCAAGAACCTGTACTTCCGTGGTTTTTCTTCTTCTTGATGTAGTTGTTGCTTTAGTCATTATCTTTCGCCAAAACAAAACAAACACACACAATCTTCCATGTTATTGTAGATAGTTTTATATTTTCCCCATGATATAAAATATATATAGTAAGGTCTACTACCTGGCGATATTCTCTCGAGTAAGACGAGGAACTTTCGTTTTCGGCATACATTCCAAAATCTTTTTAGGAACAGCCTCTGCAATAACATGAGATCGATCCGCAAGAAGTCAGAAATAAATGCTCATAGTTAACAGCGTCAAAATTGTACAGCTAAATTTTGTTATAGGATGAAGCCTTTCCGTAGACAAATCATCTGGAGCCTTGCCTTTATCTTCACCATCTATTTTCCTCTACAAGGTCATAGGTTGTCCTGCATTTCCGAGACTGTACAGCTAACAATACACGAATTCTCCGAATGCAATTTATCCTTTTCCTTTCTTCCTCGCTGTTCTAATTGTTCTACGGTGTTACAAATTTTCTTGCAAACCTCGTTCTGCCACAAGACTTTAGAGCTTCCATCTTAACGGGATTGATCAAATAATCACAAGAACCCTGAAGAACACCCTTCAAAACAAGTTCTTGTTCATCATCTGATGATATGACTAGGTCACATAACAGTATATAATAAATGTTAGTTTACTATAAAAACGTATATTTATGGTGGACATATGACACATCAAATAATCAGATAGAATACTAAATGAGAACTTACTGACGAAAGGCAAATCCATTTCTGATCGGATGATCTTAACGAGCTGAATTCCATCCATTCCAGGCATGTGCGAATCATTTACAAGAACGTCAAACCTTTTCTTATCCTCTCGAACATTTACAAAGCCTAGAATTATAAATGTCACATAAGGATGTGGGAATCATCTCAAATTCGTTCATGAATTTACCATCAGGATGCGCGAGCGATCACCTCTTTGAAAAAGTACTTGATTGATTGATTAAAACTAGTGGAATAGGCTCTAATTACAAATAAACATGACCATTAAAAAATTCGAGAGCGGATTTAACATATATCCATGCTTCATCACCTGTGAAGGGGTGAAGATGAATGATGTTTAAAGAGAGATGAATCTGGCGCATTTGATCAAGCCAGTCTGCATGAACCTAGAATCTGCTAAATCATTTTGGTTTAGCAAGGATTTTGGGCCGCTCTAAACAGGATGATCCTAAGATCGTTCAAATCCAGTTCCAGTTTTGATATAAAAGTGAACAAAAGTGATCTCTCTTGGTCCGGTCTTCTTTTCTCCTCTGAGTCGGGTTCTTTAAGACAGGACAGGGTACCAGATTTTCCGAATAATTTCTATTCGGCTTTATTAGGCAGGCAAGTTCAAGATTGAAAAGAACTAAAATTATAATGCTACCTAGATTAAACTATCCTTATATTCCCGATTAAAAAAACTTATATTAAATATTATAATTTTTCCATAAAATTAAAAAAAAATATGGCTACCACCCTTCTTTTCTCCTCCATTGTCTCTTTTATTTTTTTCTTTGCTTTAAATACTTTTTTTTTTAAATATTTTTAGATTATTTTAATATATTAATGTCTTTTAATATATTTTAAATTTAAAAATATTTTAAAAAATTATTATTATTACACTATTAAATTAACTACACTATATTAAATTAACTTTAAATACCATCAATGAATTCATTATTGGTCCTCTAACATTTTTTCCCCACTCGTGCTTTGAATTTGGGCTCTCAAGAAAAGAAAATCTGAACTCTTGAGTCGTTGACCAATGCAATCATAAACAAGAGGAAGGTCAACCAATAGGTCTGCAGATCTATTATTCTTAAATCGATATTATTTATATATAAAAAATAAAAGTGTGTTTATTATTACTTATCTTTTATAGTTGAAGTTTCATGAAAAATATTTTAATTGTGATTCAAAATAATTTTTAAAATATTTAGTTAAAAATATAGTTAAGTTTGAGATTGATGAAAAACAGTTTCAAATATTTGGTACAAAGTTTTTTATATTGTTTTCAACTCGTGAAATTACTTTAAAGCGTGTGTGTATATTATTTTTTAAATATTTAATAATTATAATAATAAAATATAATTAATAATTTAAATAAATTAGACACTTGTTTTTATTCTCCCATCAAACTACTTGTAATTTTGTCAGGAACTATAAATTCATACGTGAAAACCTCTGCGATTCCGAAACAACATATAATAATATATTATCGGAAATAAAATTAGGATTGCGGGGAAAATATTATATTGTGATCTCCTTCCAATATATTTTATTTATATTTTAATTAATTTTTAGATTCTTTTAATATTAAAAATATATTTTTTATAAAAAAATATAATAAATAATAAACTAAAAAATACCACCAGCCCCCTCCCAGACGAAACGCACAGAAATCAACAATTTATTGCTTTCCGTGAAACTCTGTTTCCACTTGTTTTAAAGATGAGACCAACATAATTTTTTCAACTTATCTATATTAATCAAACAACCAAAACAACAATTTTTTCTATGCTTTTAGTCACGCCTCACTCTCAAAAACCCTCTAGAAAGTCAAGATGATACAATCAACTTTCCTTATTATTGCATTAAAGTATCATAACCTTCAAAATTATGATTCACGTAAAAAACAAAACAATATCTAATAAAAAAAAAATTAATATGTATCAAAACTAAAAACTTAAAATACAAAAAACACACCTAAAAAGTTCAGACAGCCATGGTGGCCTAAGGAATCTAGGCCACTAAAACAAAGTACATGGTCACAAAGTACATGGTCACTTTGTATATTTTTTTTGGGAGAGTGACTTGTAATTTATTTCTATTTTTTAAAAATAAATAAATAACATGTTATATGTCTTATTAGATTTCAATCATCATTATGATGGCTGAAGAATAAGGATAAATTTATTTTTCCTATAAAAACTCATTTTATAATTTATTTTAACAAAAAAATAGATTTTTTTCCCGTCAACTTTGATCTACAATTTGAGGTAATATTGAGATTTTAAACAATTATCATCAAGTTGATTTCATCGAATAAATCCCTCTAACAGTAAGATCAACCGATAGAAAAATCAACAAAATTTTCTCTTTTATTCATAAACTACGAGCAAAAAAATAACAAATATGATTTTTTTTACAACTTGGCTTAGATTTTCTTTTTAAAAAAAATGAAATGAATTTATTTCAGTTAAAAATAAATAAATAAATCCACCATTTCTTTTAGAGTTAGATCTTAAGCAGATAAATCAAATGGTTAGCCCACCATCATATAACAAGTCTTATAACTATGATGCCCAATTGATTGGAATTAAATTATAGACAAACATCAAATTAGTCTTTTAAATGTAAAATAATCCTCATACTTTTCAATTGTATCTCTAAAGTGTAAAAAATTCTCCTTTAATGCCCAATAAATTTATCACTTGTGGGATTGATTTAGTAAGATGTCATACAATTGAGGATTGATTTGAAATTTGAAGATGAAACCAGCTGCGTTCTTAACCAAATTAACTATTTATTTTTAACAAACTTGATGAAGGGGTATGATTTAGAATTTCTAAATCACTTTTGAAATCACTTTTGAAATGTTCTAAAAAAATAGAGAATAAAGTCCAATACTTAATGGAATGTCCCAGTCCATTTCTGAATAGACTAGTGAATGCATGAGTACCCCCCTCCCAAGTGAAATCAGTCAAGCTCAGCAAATTAAAAAGGTCTAAAATGTGACTCATGAGATGCTTTGCCAATCTCATAAAAATAAAAATAAAAATAAAAATAAAAATATTTTAAAACACAAAAAAAAAAAGGAAAAAAGAAAAAGAATTAACTGTCAACTACTTCTCCAAGAATTAAAGGGGAGAGCAAAAGGACAAGAAAACCTAGGTCGGTTAGCACAGGCCCACCAGACAGAACTTAATTAGCAAGGAAGTTTTTTCGAAACATAGCCTAAATCCAATGTCTTGTCAGCCTAGAAGATCTTCACACGATTATAGTTGAGGGCCGAGGGTAGGTTTTTGTGATAATAAACGGGAGGCCGAGGGTATTTTGATAAACCGAATTAATAAGAATCTATTTAATCAACACCTTCTCCATTTTTTCTGAGACTTCCACCTGCCTTCTTCTTCACCTGCTCCTAGCTCCTAGCTCCTGCTCAACTTCTCTGCTGATACTCTTTTTTCTACATATAGAGGGAGGGGTAAAGTAAAGGTTCCCTGGTAGAAATCAAGAAATCTGCCATAAAAAGAAAGACACAAAGCCAATTGATTTTTATTCATCTTATAATTACTTTAAAATGGAAGATGATAAATGGAGCTTTGGTCTCTCCACTTCTTCAAGAAGCTATCAATCTGCTCTCAAGTCTCTTTCTGGTCAGTATAAGATTCTTTTTTTCGTCTATCTTTTTTATATTTGTTTTTTATTTTTCTGCTGTTTTCCTTTTCCCTTCTCTTTTAGGGTTTTTTCCTCTTACTTTTGTTGATGTAAAAGGTGGTTTGTTGTTGAAGCAGATCTTTTTATTGATTTTGAAGATATAGAAGAAGAAGATGACGACGACGATTTAAGGACGGAGTATCCGTGCCCTTATTGTGCAGATTATTTTGATTTAGTTGAATTGTGCTTCCATATTGATGAAGAGCATTATTTAGAAGCCAAGTCAGGGGTATTTTACTTTTACTTTTTTACTCTTTAAAAATATGATGCTCCTTTTATTAATTGTGTAGCTGCCTCTGTTGATTGCTTGCGCTGGGTAACCATTTATTGCTTTTCGTTGCTCTATATTGACTGCTTGAATCAAGAGGGATCGGTTTACTGTTCCATTTATTGGCCATCCTTCTCTTTTTAATAGTAACTACGGGTGGAAAAGTTTGGTGTATATCTATTCAATGCCTTTCGTACTTCAGCTTTTAAGCGTTTGAAAACTGGGCCATGTGCTTTTTATTAAAGAGTTGTTGAATTTGATATTGAATCCTATTTCTACTTTTGTTTTTGTGGATAAAAACGGAAAGGGTTATTGTAAAGAATCATAATACATCCTTCTTCTTCTTAGTAGTCTTTTCTTCTTATATACCATAAGCTCATGCAAGTGTTAACATTAATCTTCCTTGAAAATTGCATTTTTATTCAATGAGTCTCCAGCTTCTTACTAATGCATGATTTGTTATTCAAGTTTCTGCACATGAACATCCACATTTGGATCGGGTTCTCGCCTTTCACTCATTTCTCTTGCACTGATATAATGGAACGTGTTTCTTTGAATTACAAATTTATCTTAATTCTGCTGATTAATACCCAAAATGAGAAGTAAGTATGGATGAATCTGCTGACAAACCTAAATTGATATTAATTTGTTTTGTTAAGAGAAAGGAGGGGTGTAAGTGAATCTGTTTTGCATGTATGAGGTTCGTTTAATATGTACTAGCACCAGTAAAATGAGGATCTTTTTGCATTGGCCTAGTCAAGCATGGTATATAAGTCTTGAAGTACTATTTGCTCATAATCGCCTATCTGTGTTTGCAGGTATGCCCTGTTTGTCTCAACAAGGTGGGAATGCATTTGGTTGATCACATAACAACAGAACATCGAATCATTTACAAGATATCCTTTTTGTTTGATTATTGGAAATTATTTATCTTTTCACCTATTTTTACTTGATATTTACTTTCCAGATCGTTTTCTGCATCTTGTCTTTTTACATTCAGTTGAATTGCTCTTAGTTCTTATATTTTGACTTGCGGCCATGTCTGCATCCTTGACTAGAGATTACAGTTTGCAAAAATTGAAACTTGGGAAAGTTGAATCACACTCAAATTATTCTTCTCTGAAGAAGGAGCTAGAGGATGGGTATTTGCAATCATTACATAGTGGATCATCCTCGGTGGTAACTTCCTCCAACTTGACACCTGATCCATTGCTGTCATTTCTTTGCAATGTATCCCCTGTTGAGAAGTATGAAAGTACACAGCCTAGTTGTTCAAGTAAAGCAACCATAGAAGAGAAAAGCTCAGATGAGAAACTGTTGGAAAGGTTAGTTGTTTGGTTATGCTTTATGACATCAGTAACATGTATGCTAATGTCCGTTCCTATTTTATTTTGTTTCTGGAAAAAAAAAAATCAAAGGACTTGCTATGATTTGGTTAAAAATAATAACAATGCAAGATGAGAGTTCACGGGTGGTTGAAAGAATATACAAGGACAGCTTCAATAGTGAAGTCAAAGTGTGGAAAGGGAAAATTTGAAAATGTTGAAAACAAAGATGTCCCACTCCCTGTTTGGGCCGTGTTGTTAGGATATGCAAAGCTTTTTTTAGGTTCTTAGCTGAACTAGTTTGATGTGATTTTAACAGGTTTGGAATCAATTTTCTACAAAAACTGAATTCAATTATAGTGTTTGATTTAATTTCAATTGATAAATAGATTGAATGCACATGTTTCAAAGATATAAAATTCAATTCATTTTGTTTTATGCACTGTCGTTTTTAACTTTATCTTGTTTTTTCAAAAGTCTTTTAAAAAAAGAGGGCTCGATGGTTATTTTGGAAAGGTTAGTTTTAATTTTAAATTTTTTCTCTTTGAAATTGTAAATCAGAAGAGTTGACCTCTTATTTATTTTACTTTTGTAGTATTTTTAGAGATTGAATTCCATTTGGAATTCAATTCTTAACACTCAAGAGGATTCCAAACACGAGATTTAAATAAAATCTTTGAATTCAATTCAATTCAATTTAGAGGTTTCCAAACATGCTGGAAAGAGTGAGATAAGTGATTGGAGGGCCACAGCATTTCCAATGTTACGAGTTAAAATCATTGTTAATTTGATAGTGAACAATAATGAGAAGAAGAGTTGGATGCATGTCCTTTAAAAAAATGATGGGAGAGCCATATGATAGGGTCGCATCACCATCATTACAGTAAGCGCATGGATTTTCTATGAGTGGAAAGAATTGTAATCAAACACATTTTTCTACATAGGAAGAGGGGGGATATCATCCAAGTGGCAATCATGACGAAAAAGAAAGTCATACGCTTGATTCCAAGCTCAATGCAATCTTGAAGTTCCTGCTGTATGATTTATTGTCTTGTGCTGAATGTTATTTTGCCCCTTTTCATACTTTCTTGTTAGATAGAATAGGATGAGGATTATGATTCAGCAAAGGCCGTCCATATTATTGCTGCTACTTTATCGTTTTCTTGCAATACCAACTCCGTTAGTATTTTTTATGATTGCAGGAATGACCACATTACACCTTTGTCGGATGAGGAACACATGGAGAAGGCAAAGAGAAGTGAGTTCGTACAGGGACTGTTACTATCCACCATATTTGATGATGGCCTATGATGAAACATATATCAGCGTTGTTGGTTGTCAACTTGAGATTATAGCAAAACAAGTATATTTTCAATGCTGTCTATGCTTAATATACCTTGGCCAAGAGAGCTTGATTAGATGTATCACTGAATTGTATCCCACAATTCTATGCAATCCATAAAGCCAGATTGTAGCCAGAACTTGATAAGCTCCTTGTGCTTAATTGAAATTTAGAGTTATTCTTCTAGCAAAGTTTGGAATTCAAATATTGTGAAATTTAGCCTACATGGGAAACTTTTGCTGCGCGAGTCCTTGCGGTGATTCTGCCACTGTTCATGGGTTTGAATTGAGTATCTTGCTTGTCAATATCTCTCTCTCATTGGACAGCCACATTTAAAAACAAGCTTCTTGTGTATGTTCTCCCGAATAGCCATATAGGATGAGAAGAGATGAAGCAAGCAAAATACTCGATGCATTATGCTTCGTAAGAAATAGGAGGAGCTTAGCGAGGAAGAAGCTGGTAAACGAGCCTAAAAAATAAAGCCAGCCAGTGTTAATCTTCAAAATTTACGATCCTAGTTATAAGGTCAAAACTAACATTATGCTCGTTAAAAACAAATCTAAATAAAGATAATATTGACGAATGAAATTTAAAAAAAAAAATCAATAAAAAAATAAAAACTAAATTTGATGTAAAAATAAATTTAAACCAAATAATGAGGGTTGGAATAAAAACAAAAATCAATTGGAAAAGAATTGGAAAACAGAAATAAAATGAGGCCCGAATTTGATATTAAACCAAATAAAATAAAATAAAAATGATGAAATTGAAATAAACTCAATTAAAAAAGATAAAAAAAAAAAAAAACAAAGTTGTAAAAAATAAATAATAGTTGATCGGATAAGAAAAAAAAACGTTGTGTATTCTCTATAACATGTGTTTTTTCCGCTCAGTTTAGAGTTTCTTCTGAAAAGCATGAGTCGGGTAAAAAGACACGTTCCTTGATATAGTCTTTGCCAAATCGTAATCATCAGTGGTTAGTATTTGACGAGCATCTCCCAGTCAAACCTGTCTAATTCAAGGAGATTCTTTGTAGCATTATGCTGCCTTCTCAGAGTTTTGTAGCGATTTTACAGAACATCCACATCATATTTGTTGCCGAAGTTAGCATTGGAAGATGCATTACCATCTTCGTCCATGCTTGCTCTGCTGTTGCTTGCCATGCTTCCTGTGAAATTTGGCGTAGCCTGCTGCAGATATGAACCCCTGCCACATTTGGCGCAGAGCCATCTACCACTTCGGAAAAACACTCTGTAATCTCAATCAATCATGATTTCTTGAAGAATTTCCACTACTACCTCGCGACCAATCTTTGGCTGAGTGGTGTTGGCTACAATTCTCCGAAGGCGGTGGCAGAGGCAGTGTTTATTGTTATAAAATAATATAAATTATATATTAATATTTTACATGATATATTGAATTTCCACAACATCCACATCATATATTGAAAATTACATGAGAAGCTTTCCACCTTGATATCTTCGTCCCAAACATTTTTATCAGCTGTCAGCTAAAGCCCTCATGGTCAAAGGAGCTTCTTGACAGCCTTGAACAAATAGGTCAGCGTTACGTGCTGGTTTTTCTGAACATCATTTTCACTTTGAAGTTTGAATTTTTCATTGAGCAAATGATCATCAAACCTGTTTCCATGTTGACCTGCTCCAGTAGAAGGTCGATAAAATATCGATACATTTCAGGGGCCCAAATTATCTGGATATGATCATCACTATTTTTTTTTACTCGGATGTCCATTTCAGCATCCCAAACTGTTCTGCTTAGGAAAAAAAAATGAATTAACCAATCACAATCTCTTAAAAAATACTTTATAAAAAAAGGAATAATAATCCTCCTCCTCCAAAGTTTTAGCCGGTCTCTTTTAACAGCAATAGACATCATCAGCTCCATGTTTTTTACAGTTTTGGCAGCCATGTCTTTTATTGCAAAATTCTCAACTGGTGAAGGTAAGCTTTTACATGATGCCATGCTATCAAGATCAAGTGCTTTGTGTTGTGTTACTTCAACATTATTGTCGTCGATGTAGATAGTTACCAACCCTAACTTCTGATAATATCAATAAATTTTTACTTGTAAAAATATAAAACCCACATTAAAAAACGTTCTTTCACGATATTATTAAATCCAACTTAAGAAGTGGGAGTGAAACCTCTCTGACATATTTTAAATTTGAAATTAAATTATATAAAAATTATCTCGATATAATCTAATCAAATTAACGAGTTATAAAAAACTTGGATGATTAATAAAAATATAGAATAATTTTTTTCATCAAGATAATACTTTATTTTTAAAAACAATATTGAGATGGTGATATATTGAATCATCCTAGATCATGAATAGGGACATGAATTTTATTGAACTTAATAACTTTATATTTAAAAAAAAAAACAATTTTCTATTTAATTATAAGGTGAAAAGCTTTCTTTGCTCCAATGGTTAGTGCTGATTTGCTACTTTTAAAGGTGGTAAAGCAAAACTTGCTTGTTGCTTTCTTTATTTCCCTGTGGCATAGTTTTTCTTAAGGTAATTTGTTTAAAGTGTTAATGAGCTCGTGTTTGTATTTTTTTTTCGTGTAGATGAAAGTCATCACCTTTCAATATGTGCTAACATGATTGCTGCTTCTGATGCTGGAGCGGCAACAACTATTTTCACAAATCCTCTCTGGGTTGTAAAGACAAGACTTCAAGTGCGTTTGTTTAGTTTGTCTTATTTTTCCTGTAATTGTAAAAAAGATACTATTTAACCTAGGACTCACCAATACAAGCATCTAAAGAATATTTAGACCAGGTTTCCTTTTCTTTTAGTCCTTGTAGAATTACCAGGATGCAAAAAGCTCATTTGAGTCGAGCTTTTTGTTTGTTTCCATTCTGAGCATGCCATGCCCACACCCATGATGCACATTTGAGGTTAGGCCAAGTGTGAGCTCACATGGTGGAGAGGGGAGGACCTCCTCCCGAGTTCTCATTTGTTATTATTTTTCGAGGGTAAGATATTCTACCTATCCAGTCAACAACAATGCATTTGCCTATGTGAAACCAGGTAGCATTAGCTAGATTGACGTGCTTAGGAGTTCCTTTTCTTCTTGTTAATCTTGTTGCTTGTGATTATTTTTATAGTTCTGCTTGATTTTATGTGATAAATTTTTTCAATGTGTATTTAAGTCATGACCTTGGAATTTGTGCATTGTACAAAGTAATGATAATTTAATTTTCTATACATGTAAATCACTTGTTCTGGTGTGGAAAGTTGAAAAATAGAAGAAATAAATAGAACACGGAATCCTTTAGCAGGCCACTACCTGGGAAGATGAATGGATGCACGTGTATTTCAAGATGCTGAGTGGTCAGCATTCACATTATTGTTTGCTTTTGCTCTGCAGACTCAAGGAATGAGAGCAGGTGTTGCTCCATATAGGAGTACACTGTCTGCTTTGAGAAGAATAGCTCATGAGGAAGGCATTCGAGGGTTGTACAGGTATTGAATTCTACAAAGAATAGCATTGGATTTTGTTAGATATTTATGACTTCAGTTTAAAGTTGAGATGTGATATCTTGTGTGGCAATCAGTGGTCTTATATCCCAAAGAGGCGTGGTATAATGGTATAGAGCTTGTAATTTGCATAGCAAATTTCGAATTTGAGTCTGGACATATATCTTTTGTTAAAGTCTGGAATAACCGGAGTTTTACTTGCTTAGCTGAATCTATAAAATACTCTTTCCGGACATGCATGCCTGCTTTGGCTGGTATCAGTCATGTTGCCATTCAATTTCCAACATATGAGAAGATGAAAATGTACTTGGCCACCCGAGGTAATTTACAACCAGTTTTACTCTCTTGGTAATTTCAAAGAGGAAAGAATTCTTCTTAAGTCAATTTCTTGTTCCAGGCCACTATGGATAATCTAGGTGCATGCGATGTTGCTGTTTTCTCGTCAGTCTCCAGAATATTTGCTTCGACATTAACATATCCACATGAGGTATGTTCTTGAAAAAGTCGCCTGATTTCATTAGTCAATGTATCCGTGTTCACTAATCAGCATGAAAAATATTAAGGTCCTTGATACTCAACTGCCCCCCGCCTTCTCTAAGGTACAGGCAACTCTATAATCTTTCGATGGTCTTCTTTTGGGATTGTGTGTGTTTTTAAAGTGGAAAAATTTGGATAGTGAAACACTTCTTGCTTGTAATTGGATGTTCTCTGTCATTCTGATTGCTAAAAAATGATGAGATACAGCTTTAAAAAATTCCCCTATTTCATTTCCCCACCAAAAAAGAATTGCTGAGAAAAAGCTATCCCAAACAACTCTATTGCCTACATAGAAACCACAGCCTCTCCAAGCCATTAACTTTGTACCGACTTTCTTGGATCTCCAGAAACCCACAGCTCCATGCACCAACTCCTGTAAGCTTCTTGCTTGCTTGCTTTCTATGTGACACTAAATGCTTGACTAGGATTAGTGGCTTGCTGTCTAGCTTGACCGGAAACCCTTGCATATTAATTTATTCTTATGATTTTGCAGGTAGTACGCTCAAGGCTTCAAGAACAAGGCTTCCACTCAGAAAAGTGTTACCCTGGTGTGGTTAATTGCATAAATAAAGTATTTCAACAAGAGGGTCTCCCTGGATTTTACTGTGGTTGTGCCACCAACCTTATCAGAACAACCTCAGCTGCTGTTATCACATTCACTAGCTTTGAGATGATTCACAGGTTTCTTGTTGCCCTTTTCCCTCCTGATCCACAGCCTCACACATTGTGAAGATGAATCTTATTTGAGAACATTGTATGGATAGATATGGCTTGCATTGCCTTGAACTACAACATGGAAGAGCTGATGAGGTCAGTCAGTGTCATGATGTCTTTGTGATAATCCTTTCTCTAGATTATATTTATGAATTCATGATTGTCTCAGGTAATATTTAGAAAAATTGGATGGATTGATGCCCGCATCGCTCATTGAAATTCTGCAACAAGAAGTTGTCAGAGGGGACAGTGATAGTGATGATGATAAAAAGAGATGCTGTGTGAAATTGTCAAATCATAGCATTCTTTTATGAATAATAATCAGAAATCATTTTACATCGTCTACTAAAGATTTTACATGCTGCATCTCCTTGTTTAACGTTGTTTGCTCCGGTGACCATATAACATGTTGCATAAAGATTGCTCCTTGTATGTACATGATGGCATCAAAACCTTAAAACAACCACCTGCATCATCCTGAAATATCGATACTGTGAACTCGTTATCTTTTGTGAGGATCCCCTGGACTTTTCATTGACTTGCCAATCTATTCACTGATAACCAATTAAGCAATCGAATGGGTGTGTGCCAGATGAAATGTGGCCATAATTAATGTCACTCGAGGGAAGTGAACAACAGCGATCCTGGATCAAGTCTTGTTTCTGATGAAAATATTTATTACGGTACTGTTCAGTAGCTTTGTGCATTAGCTGCTAGAAACCCAGACAGCTCTTTCATCTTCTGGTGTAACTTGGATTGAAATTCGCTGTAGGAGGGCGAGAACAAGAGTACTTGAAGGCTCGTGGCGTCCTTGCATTGGTGCGCGTTCAAATATAGAAATGGCTTCCGTATCTAAAATAAAATTAACCAAAACGTTGGGCTAAACATTGTTAAGCTGCCATGGTTCACATATTCATAAAATATTGTGGACATGGTGTGCTTTTCAATTTTTTATTTTTCTCCATAGAGTTTTATTTTGAATGATGTAATTTTAATTAAACATCAATTGTTTTTATTTATTTAGGCAAGCGTGAAATTGAAAGGAGAGGAATATAAATAAATAAATATATATAAAACTTATTAGATTTTGTACACAGATGACATGCCATCTGTGATCTAAGATTTATCAAGACAATATCTCATTTGTCCAAGAAAATCAAATATTTTTAGCCATTTCAACAACAAAAAAAACACTTCGCCAGCACCCATGGAATACTTATAGACTAATTCAGCAACTCAAAATAAAAGATTTGAAGATCATGAAATTAAATTAGGTTAGATTTATCTTTCTTATCATAAATATGTTTTTTTAGACAACATTAATGTTCTAAACAACCACTATCAAACCCCTTTTTATCTCATGACATTTGTGAACATTAACAAAAAACACATTTTGATTGTCAGAAACAGCTTGAACAGACCTTCTTTTTCATTGTTTGAATCTAATGATCTCTCTATTTTATTCTTTAACTAAATACTGAAAAATATTATAAATAATTTGTTGTATCCAAATTGATTTCTTTGAAATCTAAAGGGATCTAGATTGTTCAATTTGTGTTATTTCTTAAGTTGAAGGACCTAAATGTATTTTTTTAAAACAATTTTGACATGTCATCCATGTTTAGTGCTCTTTTTAATTTTGTCCCTCTACTTGCAATTATCATTGCCTAAAAAATCAAAAGTGATTGGTATTTAATTAGAATAAATCATCTAAAATGAATTTTTGATAATCAAAATGAATGATTAAAAAATAAACAACATGTTCACAGTACTTGTTGAGTATATAAACATTGTCAGCTGCTGGGCATTTAGCCGAGCATTTTAGTTTTTTAGTTGACGATAAGCGCTGTAGAGCAACAGTAAAACTTTTCCTTGTTATTGTTTGTAAGAAAATGAAGACCTGCCTTTGTAAATGGGCAATATTTTGACCATCCATGGGCTTATGCTTTGAAGCCCAACACTGAATCTGGATATATGTGGGCTGTGCAAAAGGATCCGTTGCTAGTGGGCTTTATATTAAATACCAGATAACAAGCTAGGTCTGGGGATTAGGTTGAATTGCACTCTTGTAAAGCGTTTTGATTTTTCTCTGAGCAAGCCTTGCAGGCATGGATTCTTCCCAGTTTGCGAGTTGCAGGGCAAAAAAAGAAGGAATGTACAGCAGGGTAATAGTGCTGGTTGCTGGAAGGGCCAAAGAAACCTTTAACTCTGGTATTGTATGCTGCCTGAATCGAGGGATCTCTGTATATTTTTCTAAATACAAAGAAAGAAGATGGGGGGGAATTCAAGTGTCTAATCACTCAAAAGTTTCTGTTCCTGACACGATAGCCCGTTTAAAGGTTCATCTCAACAGCTTACTTGCAAATTAAAGTTTCATTATTCAGACTAAGAGGAAAAACCCTTGCCCCAGCGAGAGAACTGAATTATTTGCCCCTATAAAAGTTATACCCCACTGAAAAGCTTGAGGGCTAAAACAAAAGAACGTGATTTGAAAAATCTTCTCCTCATTTCTATTCCTTGGTGCCAGTTATTAGTGTAATAGTAAAGGGAATAGTGCCCACAATTTGACAACCCATTATCTGAAAAGGGGTATCCCATGAGCCTCATCTCCTCATTGGAAGATTAAGACAACAGAGTTAGAGCCTGGTGGTGAAGTTAGTTAATCAACAAGGCTTCTTTTTTTGACATTCAGCGTACAAGAGAACCCTCTTGGTTTTCCCATTTTTTTGGAAAACTGAGTTTAAGTTAGTGATCGAAGCAAGAAAGCTGAGCCATTAAATGTGATCAAAAGCTGGTCAAGACACTAATGACAGACGAGGCTAAGCTCAAAAAGGACATCCCATGAAGCAGATTATGTAGAAGAATGGACAGAATTAAGCCTTAATTTCATCTTGAAATTCTATGTGGGCTGGTGGTCAGTCTTTGATATTGCAACAGGTACCATTACTCTCATTCAGTAGAATAGGAGGGCATGGATGCTCGAGGACTTCCCCTTTATTACTCATCATACTTTGGTCGGTTCAAAGTATAGAGCCCTAAATAAAAGAAACAAAGAATAAGGAGTGCAATGGTTTCATGATTTATTGGGAATGCAGGTTGGCCCACCCAGAATTATAAAACAAAAAAAAGAAGAGAAAAAGGAAAAGGAGCAATCTATGATGCTCCTCCGATGCTCTTCTTTTCTTAATACCTTACACTTACATCGTATTTGATTAAGGCTACCCCAAAAGTTTGAACAGGAAGCACTCGGTTGCCGACTCACCAACTAAAGATTATCTCTGGCTGGCAAGTCTATTCTCTTAACAAACTGTCATTTCTTGGGTGTAAAGGCTTGTTTTATACATATATTTCCTTAATCTTATTACATGAGATTCTATCAGTAGTTTGTAACTGTGTCTTGCTGTTAGATTTCGCTGGTGCTTGCTTTCCAGATGGACCTGCAATATATATTTTCTTTTTTTGACATTCTGGCCAACAAAGAATAATAATTGTAATGATTGCTAGGTGCCTTCAACATTGCCATGGCATGGCTGCTGTTTGTTCTTTTCACTATGCTCATCCCCCCTACAGAAACCCTAAAGTTAGCCTTTGAAGGCCACCGTTTCTGTTTAGCGCAAACAATTGGGAATTATTCAGCCTTCCAGACCAGGTCCCTGTTTCCCTTGTGGAGGCTGGAGCCCCCGTGAATCGAAGAGGGAAAATAATAATAATCAAACTCCAACTACTTACATTTGTTACGAGGATACTAAAGTATTCTTAATAAATTCCTCTGGCCAAGCTAAAATGGAAAAAAAAAAAAAAAGAGGCACCAAATGGTAGGCAATTGAGGTTGGTGGTTCTTCTTTCCTAGTACATATCTTGCCTGCTCTTGTGCCTTTATTAATTACACAACATTCTGCACCCATATTTCACTGATTGTGATCTCAGTTTCATGCCGCTGGTTGTTAATTAATATAATAGTCAGTGGAGTGTTATATAGTCATTAATTTCAGGGTTTATTAGATTAGTCGAATCACACACGAACTATTACGGACACCATATATATTAATAGGAAAAAAAACCCATACATTTGGCAAAATCCAGGTTATGAACCTAACAAAAAAATAAAATGAAAATAAATAGAAAGATGGGCATTTTACTCAGTGGTGTGGATAAGATGATGCATGTGGTCTCATTATATGATGTGGCTCACCACCTTCAGGGCATCAATCTGCACATTCCTGCACCAGAAAGTGATGTGCACCTTCATTGTAATTCATTAATATAATCATTTTAGGATGCCAGAGGTCAAATTTGTGGGTTCACCAAACATGTGAAGCTGATAATCAAGGGAAATGAAGGAAAGATGATTACTTCCCTGATACTTAAGCTATTGAAAATCTTATTGCGAGTCCTCAAGTTCAGCGACAACATTTGCTATAATAGCTCAACAAATAACTACCTTTTGTGTACAATACAGGCAGGATTGTGATCAGGGATTTAAGTCAAGTGCCATTTAATAATATTCTTTATATATTAAAAATAAAATGGAGGGGTTAGGCACTTGCACGATTATGCGTTGGCCAGAAGGGCGTTTGGGATCCTGGATAGCATGGAGTATGGACCATCTCTATATCAATCTTTCCATTGAGATCACGGTGGCTTCAGACTGATTTCTTACTCTAATATCATGTGAACATGAGTGGAAACTCGGTTTCATTTGGTTCTGTTTGTCAAAGTATGGTAACAATTGTTTTTTAAAATATGTTTTTATTTAAAATACATTAAAATAATTATTTTTTAAGATTTTTTTTATAAAAAAAAAAAAAACCAACATAGCAAAACAACCCAAAAACACACACGCGCGCGCGCACAAAAAAAAAAAAAAAGATTGAAATTCAACACAAAATATCTAGATAGTGAATGTTCCATTTTATCTGCAAATATGGAACAAGGAGGCAGCGGTAGAGATTTGCTCATTTCTATACAAGCCATTTTAGCACATGGACATGGGAGTCGCTTCTTTCCCATACCAAGAATGCATGAAGTTTCCAGATCCATCCATCCATCCGCTATCTGCCAATTGCCTGTTTGTCATGCATTTTAAAAATGTTAATTTGCCTTTATCTTCAACTTTTTTAAAAATATTATTCTTAGGACGAGGAATTAATACTTTAGCAAAGTTTAAGAAAATAGAAAAGAGAACCCCCCCCCCCCCTCTCTCTCTCTCTCTCTCTCTCTCTCTCTATATATATATATATATATATATATATGTATATGTATATGTATATATGTATATGTATATGTATATATGTATTAAAAAACAGGTAAATAATATAATTGTTCATTGAAGCTTATATCATTTTTTTAATATAGATGTTCAGACCGGTTTACTTATATCTTAATTAATTTTATAAATTTAAAAATTAATAACTAATTAAAATTTTCAATGATGGCTGATATATAACTTGAACTGTTAATTTTTATAGAGCAAACCGAAATACACTACTCGGGATTACAGATTATATCATGCACACAAGCATTACATTGAACTTGTTGGCCCTAGAGGATTATATTTTGAAACAAGTTGAATGGGTCCTGCTATATATAGTCAGTTTAATGAGTGTTTTCCTTTGATAAAATTTTTGTGAGGGCTTTTATATTTCTCAATTATTCTATCTATTTTTTTTACTATAAATTCCTGTTCTTGATAATAATAATAATTATTATTTAAAATGGTAAAGCTTTCTACTTTTCTTTTCCTAATTCAAATAACAAGTGGTGAAAGGTACGTGTTTATTTAGAATGATTGTTAGGCCCTTATGTTGCTGTTGGTGGACCATATTTTCAGAGAATCCAATAGAAATGTGCCACCTATAGGACCAGGCACTGTGTTCGATTAACGTGGCTGTTTGTGATTTGCCAGTTAAAGTATGTGTCTAATTGGCTGTTACACGATCATAACTTTGTTGTTGAGAATAGAATTCTTTTTATATCAAATGCTGGCCGATCGCCCGTGAAGTGGGACCTAGTAAAGCCGCGCCCCGTGGGCCTCAACCATCCGAAGCTGACTGGTTCGGTACCGAACCATCCATTTGAATTTTTCGAACGTTGTAGGCACCCGGTTTCTAGTAGGTCACTTGGCAAGGAGGATGCGTGATGCCATGCGGCGGGGACTTTTTGAAGTTTTTTTTTTTTTATAATAATTAATATATTTATTTAAATTATGGAGAGATATTTCATTGTATATTAATAGCATATTTATTGGAAAAAAAATTAAAATCAATTAAGAAAACAAAATGTATATGTTCAACCAAAACCCCCTTTTTTATCTATGTATTTTTTTTTATTTTGATAAAAATAACTTTTTGCCACAATTTTTTAAAAATAAATACTTATTATGATCTAAAAAAGTTTCAATAAAAAAATCATGACTCTATAATTATAGAAAAAAAGAAAAATTAATTTAATAAACTTATGAAACAGTTTACAATAAAATTATATTTTGTTTTTAGTTAATATTCAATAGAAATTTTCTTTAGGACATTATATAATTATAAACTTATATACTAATGCATTTGTTTAGATTTTTTTGGTGATTGGAAAGTTATGGTTCTAATTTTGAAATATAAAAATATAATTAATAAATTTATTTTTAACTATAAACACTATAAAATTACTTAAAAATCAAATCAAATCAAATCTTGAAAACATTAACGTCGATCCATTTTGTATGAAGAGAGTCTATTTTTTTCCTAGTGTAAAAACCCTTCAATTACCTAACACCACACGAAAAACGAGTTGTGGCCATCTTCTAACCACTCCATTGTTTAGGACAAACCTGTTAAAAAACAATGACAGTTGAAATGCCTTCATCTCAAAAAAACAATTCTATTTTTATGCCTCGGACACTGCAGTTAAGCCTCCACAACCCATTATTATATTAATCCAATTTGTACCGTGCGGGTCTAATTTTTATATAGTATAAAAAACCTTGAGTTATCTAATAAGTTGCCGCCTATTTTTTTAAGGCTATATTTAGAAATGTAACAATAATAATTTTTTATTTAAAATAATAATATAATTATTATTATTATGAGCATATTTAATTTTGATGTTGTCCTTGCAGCTTCTTCGTTGCATCATTACGGTTTTGACGGCTAAGAACTCCAATAAAAGGGATAATAAAATTAAATATGATAAGTGTGGTCTTTTTTATTTTATTTAACACCTTTTTTTAAAAAAAAAAATGATAAGTGTGGTATTTTCTGATATATATAACTTTGTTTGATACATTTAACACCTTTTTTTTATTTCTATTTTCTTAAAGGACTGTACATGTTCTTTATTTGATGGGAACGGAGCATGCAGAAATAAAATGCATGGACCTCTAATTAAGACAAATATAAATGATTAAAAAAAAGAAGAAGCTATCAGCGTGCTTATTTTTAGCCAAAGTAATGAGTAAAATCATTAGATAATCTGAACCGATAAGACGTATCTATAGAATTCCTATCCAAACACAATGAACGTCATGTGCAATTAGATTAACCATCTGGGAGGTGTCGGCGGTATAAATTTAGAATCCAGGATCTAATGCCTTTATAATTTTAAATTCAAGTTTTATAATTATTTATATAATAATAACTGAAAATTAATATAGTCATTAATTTTAAAAAATATAAAAATAATCAAGTTATATGCAGCTAACCTGAACACACATCATTAATACCAAAAAAGAAAGATAAAGGGGAAATGGAAATGAATTCTCTATGGTTTTGTTACTTGGATCTGAAGGGCATGACATGTCATTGTGGCACTGGGTTAACTCGATCATGATGAAACTCCATCTAGACACTGGTTGGTGACCGTTTTCAACAACCATTCCGGTATCTGAAAATTACCCCCGACCTAACAGCTGGGGGCCGTTTTCATGTAACATTTGGCTGTATTACACATAGAATATGGTTGCTTTTCAGCTTTATACTTGCTTAAAGTTTGTGTTGGTGCGTGACAAAACTTCCCCGGCTTTTCTTGGCTCTGTTTTGTGTGTGTGTGTGTGTGTGTTGGGGGGGGATATTTTTTAAGAAAATCAGGATTTAAAAAAAAAAAAAACAATTTGTGTCAAATTCACAAATGTAGAAATGTTTATGGTTCAGATATACAGGAATAACTTTCCTTTTTTTTGCTTTGGCGTTGAAGTGTTTGTTTGTAAGATGAGTTCGAGCTGAAAGTAACCTTCGATTTGTCAAGTCTCGTCTATTTTCCAATCTAAAGAGTCATTGACTAGGCCAATTTCCCTAAATTCAGGAGCACGAGTTGGTGGCCGGAGCTTCTGCTAGCCGCAGGGGAATATATTGATTTCAGTAAGCTTAGCACAAAGCTATGTTCTTGTCATCTAGAGGCTCATGGTACCTATATTTTGTCAAACATGTGGGGTGCTTTTGTTCTCGCACCATCAAAATGGTAATTTTCATGTTAAAGATTATTATCTTTTGAAAAATTGTCTTTTTATTTATTGCTTTTTTTAGCATTTGACAGATGTTTCATGAGTGTATATTTAAATTATTAAACCTTAATGCTTAATGTTAATCCGGGGAAATGATAGCCCCACAATAAATGAAGAAAGTAGTTAGATTCAATTTCACAAGTGCAAAAGAAAATGGCAGCTCAAATTGAACATGGCACAATTATGCATTGAGATGGACCGACACACCGCCCACCATAGTTTTGAAATTTTGAAATTTTGAACGTTTTTTCTTCTACTTTTTTTGAATTTGAACTCAGATTTCTATTTTATTCTCTGGATTGAACAATAATTGGCCACCAAACAAAACCCTTATTCAATCAATATTCATCTGTCTTAAAAATCTTGTAATTTAATTGCACCTGTACTTGTAAGGATTAGGAATGTCAATTTTAATGCATCAAGGATTAATTATGGAGGTCAGAAAAAGCCGAGCCAATATGAAATTTATTTTATTTTGAATGATTTAATATTTAGACGTAGAACATCCTAATTCTAAACCTCTCTATCATATATAATAAAATTTAAAACAACCTGTAATTATTTAGGTAAATAAAACCAACAAATAAGAGGATTAAAGTGTTATTTGGGCTGTGGTGCAATCCATTTTTCATTGAATTGTTTTGTTTTTGTTTATTTTTTATGTTTTTAAATACAAGTATAAAAAGTATTTTTTAAAAAATTAAAAATATATCATTTTAATATATTAATTCTCTAAGTTTAGAGCTGGATCTCCTTCCCCTAGGAGGATGGAGTAACAAAATAACTCCCCGGCCTATTCAAAAGAGAGAGCTAGTTCTCACGCCACTCGAATTGACTGGGTCTATAGAGCCCAAGCTAACAAGAGCGTGAAAAACACACTCCAATCCTTGATCAGAAAGTTAACAAGCTTGATCATGCACGCGCTGGTAAAATAACCTGAAGCACGTTGGCAGTGAGATCGTGTTTAGAAGCCAAGAGGTTCGGAGACAGGTACGAGAGAAGTAGCTTACGAGGAGTGAAGCAAGCAGGGGGAGAGATAGAGAGAGAGGATCAGCTACAGATACCGTCCATCTATTAAAGCGAAGTCATAGAAAGAAAGAGTAGCTTTCTTTGTTTGGAGAAGAAGGAAGAAAATAAATTAAAAAAAAAAAACCTGAAAAGAGAAAAAAGAGCTCATGGAGAATGTGATATCTCTCTCTAGAGGTTTCAGCATCAAAGCAACCTCATAAATAAAAAATATATCAAACGTCCTCCTCCTCCTCCCGTCTTTTTTATATCTCTCTTCTCCGATCTCTCTCTGGTTTTTTCAATTTATTTCAGCTCCAACAGACTAAAATAGAGACCAATTTAGTAGTGAGAAAGAGGGGAATATATACCAGCTTACGTAACATTAATTGCGACAAAATGGCTGGTGAAGGAGGAGCATTGTCTTTTTCGGTGGCGTCGGTAGTGGAGGATGTGCTGCAGCAACATGGAAATAGACTCGGCGATCTCGATTTGGAGTCCAGGAAAGCTGAAGAAGCCGGTAGTTTTATTTTTTTCCCTTTTTCTTTCCATTGCAATGGAACAATTCATTTTCTCGGAATTGTCTATGGGAAGTGTTGATTTTGTTGAGATTTCTTGTTGATAGCATCAAGAAGGTATGAAGCTGCGGGGTGGTTGAGAAAGATGGTAGGAGTGGTGGCAGCTAAAGATTTGCCAGCAGAGCCATCTGAAGAAGAGTTTAGGCTTGGTTTGAGAAGTGGAATCATTCTTTGCAATGCCCTCAATAAGATACAACCTGGAGGTGTGCCAAAGGTGATGCCGATTTTCCTTCTCCCTGTTTTTTTGTCCAAATAATAATTGTTGGGTACCAGTGATTGATTAAATTTTAATTATTTTAGGTCGTGGAGAGTCCATGCGATGCTGCTCTTATACCTGATGGAGCAGCATTATCTGCGTTTCAGTACTTTGAAAATGTAAGAAATTTTCTTGTAGCTGTACAAGAGATGGGGATTCCTAATTTTGAGGCATCTGATCTGGAACAAGTATGTATTGCTTTTACCATATGCAAATGATGATTTGCTTGGAAGTAGATATGGAGAGCTTGATTTGTCTAACTCTGATTCATTATGTTGTACTTCCTAGGGAGGAAAATCGGCAAGGGTTGTGAACACTGTTTTGGCACTTAAATCATACAGTGAGTGGAAACAAACTGGTGGAAATGGAATTTGGAAATTTGGTGGAAATGTAAAACCGACAGTGTCAGCCAAGTCTTTTGTAAGAAAAAATTCGGAACCATTCACGAACTCATTATCCAGGAACTTGTCAATAAATGGAAAATCTTTCAACCCTCTGTCGAGTGATCTTGAGTTCTCTAATAAAATGGTTGGTAAGCTTAACTGATTTTAATTCAAGCATTTGCTCAATCGCCTTCGGGTTGATGGCTTATTTTCTTATCGTTTTCCCCTCATTTCTAGTCTGGGTCTGGTTCCTTGAGCATGCTTGTTCGCGCTGTTTTGATGGATAAGAATCCAGAAGAGGTCCCAATGGTAAGAATCTCTGCACTTATTGCTGCTGCATTATATTAGCATTTTGAGGAACAAAACCCGGCGTCGTGAGAATCTGCCTCGGTATAGAATACTTGCTGATGTGTTGATTGTTGATCGCATTTCCTCAATTTAAAAAATTTAAAACCCAAATTTCTTAACCTCAAACACTACCAACCCACAGAATTTGAAAGTACCACTGATGCTCTCGCTTCTAACATTGGTTTTACATGTTTTCGGCTTCCAATAGTTGGTGGAATCAGTGCTCAGTAAGGTTGTGGAGGAATTTGAGAATCGCATTGCAAACCAACATGATATGGTATGCCAGCTGATCATTCAAAACTAATGAGATTGCAGAAGATAATTAATTGTCTGATTATTTGTTATCCAACTCTATTGTATGTTATAGGTAAAGGAAGCTCCTAAAGAAATAGCCATCTCTCAGGGAAACAAGTTTTTGCTGAAATCTACTTGTGATAATAAAAGGGTAATCTCTTAATCTTCATCTACTGAATCAGAGAAAGGCCTCCTAAGTTCAAGAGTGTTATCAAGACAATGAGAAAGAACTACCAGCGTGAAGCCTATGATGCTTTTAATTGTAGGATAAACTCTAAGGGGTTCATGTCTGTTGTTGAAATCATGTAGACTGAAGACAAAAATGTCAGGGTGATAAGGAAAGAGGAATGCTTTCATAAAAACCAAATTGCAGAGGAGGAATTAAAAAATAAAACCCAGAAACAGCAAGTGATGTTCGATCAACAACAAAGAGATATTCAGGTACGACTGCTTCTTGCAATTCTTTTCCACCATTTTCTTTTTCGGATCAATAAACCAGAGTGCTCCTCCTAATTATTCCTTGCTGCAGGAATTAAAAAGTACACTTCGTACAACAAAAGCTGGCATGCAGTTTATGCAAATGAAATTTCATGAGGAGTTTAACAATCTTGGTAGGTACCCTGGGAAGAGATTTGATTTTTCTTTTGGTTATTTAGGAATGTTCATTTTTGGTGGACGAGCATGACCATTGTAGGGGGCAAAGTTGATTAAGTATTCTTTCTATCTAAGTTTGGACTTCTTGCCTTTCAACTTAGGGATGCACATCCACAGCCTAGCTCATGCTGCTTCTGGCTACCATAAAGTTCTCGAGGAAAATCGTAAGCTATACAATCAAGTGCAGGACCTCAAGGGTCAGTTAATCTTCCCACAAGAGACTAGGAATCAAGTTTTTCTGTACAATGTTTCCAGGTCCTAATATTTGTTTTGACCAGGGAGTATTCGGGTTTATTGTCGAGTGAGACCATTTTTGTCTGGACAATCAAACAATTTGAGCACTGTGGATAACATAGAGGATGGGAATATTACTATCAGCACCGCGTCAAAACATGGAAAAGGATGCAAGTCCTTTAGCTTCAATAAAGTCTTCGAACCATGTGCTACCCAAGGTCGGCTAGCTCTTAATTTAGAATTTATTCTGATAAATGCAAATCAACACTCCTTTTTACACTTTTACTTGCACTGCATTGCAGCGGAGGTCTTCTCTGATATGCAGCCATTAATCCGGTCCGTTCTTGATGGCTACAATGTTTGCATATTTGCATATGGTCAAACAGGATCAGGAAAAACATACACCATGGTAAAAAGAGAAATTGAGCATGTCTTGAATGTGAAATAATTGTTTTCGTTGATGTTTATCTGTAAAATATGCAAAAAAAATTAACCTCATAACTCATGTTTGCAGACAGGGCCCAAAGATCTCAGTGAGAAAAACAAAGGTGTAAATTATAGGGCATTGGGTGATTTGTTTCTTCTAGCAGAGCAAAGGAAGGACATCTTCTGCTATAACGTTGCTGTACAAATGATAGAGATTTACAACGAGCAAGTCAGGGATCTCCTTGTTACTGATGGAAGTAACAAAAGATATCCTTTACAAAGTGTTGTTTCCTGGTTAATCACTAGTTGTGAACTGGATTGCATCAGCAGCTACTGCTATCACCAAAACTACCTGAATTAAAAATTAAAGACATGAGAAGTCATTCAGACATTGGTATTCTATACAGTTAAGAGTAGAATTGTGTATCCTTAATTTATTGACACATTAGAAATTCGTAACAGTTCTCAAACAGGCCTGAACGTACCGGATGCAAATATCATTCCTGTATCCTCAACAGATGATGTTATTGATCTAATGAACCTTGGACAAAGGAATCGTGTAGTAGGTGCAACAGCCCTTAATGATCGTAGTAGTCGCTCGCATAGGTGACTTCTTGTTCTTTTATATATTTCTGTTTGCAGTGACTTCTGGTGTGGGTGACTTATGCTTTATATTTTTGTGAATTGTAGTTGCTTGACTGTCCATGTTCAAGGAAGAGACCTGGCATCCGGAACTACTCTCCGTGGCTGCATGCATCTGGTTGATTTGGCAGGGAGTGAGAGAGTAAACAAATCTGAAGTGACAGGAGACAGATTAAAAGAAGCACAACACATTAACAGATCCCTATCAGCTTTGGGTGATGTCATTGCTTCCCTTGCCCAAAAGAATCCACATGTACCTTATAGAAATAGCAAACTTACACAACTGCTCCAAGACTCACTTGGTACGGTCAGAGTAAACACATTTCAATCTAGTGTTTTTCTGTTTCTTTCTCTCCATGGAAATGATTGTGGCTTTGGAATGAAATTCTTCTTTCAGGAGGGCAAGCCAAGACACTGATGTTTGTTCACATAAGCCCCGAGCCTGATGCTTTAGGAGAAACAATTAGTACCTTGAAATTTGCTGAGAGGGTAGCCACCGTGGAACTTGGTGCAGCTCAGGTGAACAAGGGGAGTGCAGATGTTAAAGAACTCAAAGAACAAGTATTGCTTTCTCTGTCCCCTTTCTGATTTTTCCATAACATTTATCTTAACCATTCAACACAATTAAAACTTTTCATCCCCACAGATTGCTAGTCAAAAGACAGCATTGGCAAGAAAAGAGAGAGAAACGGAACACAGAAGAAAAGAAAGCGAATCATCACCATTCAATTCTAACCATCGGCTCAGAGATGCAGGTGATAGTAATCTCTTTCGGCAACCAATGGGCGATGTGGGAAACATAGAGGTGAGCCGCACTTTCCGATCATCGTCGGCTGAAATATTTCTTAGATCAAGCCGATTAAAATTGTTGCTGTTAAGTGCTGAAACCATGGACAACAGCTACATATTTCCCTTTGTTTTATTTGGCATAAAATCTATGACAGTATCAAATATTTGAGTGTCTAGGATTTAAGCAGTTTATGAATAGGATTAGGGGTTAAAATGTGTAGAAGATTTTTGACCATTGATAGTCAGTTTTCATTTACTTTTCTAAAGGATCGATTCCTTTATTCCTCGTTTTCTTTATACCCGTTAAGTTATTTTGGTTCCTATAAATTGTGATGTGCTGCTTCTTCAGGTTCACAAATCTACTCTGAGCCATAAGAGACAAAGCTTTGATCTTGATGAGATATTAGCAAATTCACCTCCGTGGCCTCCAGTCACTAGCCCTATTCTAAATGAGGATGAGAAGGAAATGGCCTCGGGTGAGTGGGTCGATAAAGTCATGGTAAACAAACAAGATGCAGCAAACATTGCTGAAGAATCTCTAGGATGTTGGGAACCCGAAAATGGCAACCTGTCGGATGCCTTTCACCACAAGTATCTTCCAGACTCTTCAAAAATTTTCCCAGAACAATCCTATAATATGTTAGGGAGTAACAACCAGTTCAATCTTGCTAATAATGATGACATGGATGATATTGATGCTGCCACCAGTGATTCATCAGAACCTGATTTTCTATGGCAACTCAATCAGTCCAAGTTTACCAGTTTGACAAATGGGATTGAGTCAAAAACTAGAAAAGCAATTTCAAAAGCAGCAAAGATTCAAGGGTTAAGGTACTGTGGATGTGATCGTGTGATCTATGCTTGCGTCTCAAATTCTATCATTTAACTCATTTAGCAATTTTCTCTAACAAGTTTCAACTTTTGCAGCAAGAGCTTGCATCCCTCGCTAGGCCCTTCACCATCACGAAAGTTAGCAAATGGAGTTGGAGTTCCCTTGCAACGGAACAGAAGGCAGGCAGGTCCACCTGACGGGAAACGCAAGATTGCAATTAGGAAGTAGGAAAGTTAGCCCTGCTGCTGGTGTGGGGGGGTTTGCAGAATATATATATATTTCTTTGATTTTTTTTTCCTTCTGAGCAAAAGGAAAGTTTTACACTGTTCCCGTTTTTTTTTTTAGCCATTGTATTGTTTATAATATAGGTAATGCAGCAATAATTCCAGTTGCTTGTTGTCATCCTCCGGCGAGCTCACCAGATGTGTCCTGACTTTGCTTGGATTTGACGAGAGAGATTATTTTTTTCTGTTTTTTTTCAGATTCTATATTATACCACTTTTCTTCATGTGAAATATTGTAAACTCGAAATTGATTTCAATGACTAAAATTTTAATTCTAAGATCAAAGGTTATTATAGCTCAGCTGGATTTGAGTTATTACTTCAAAATCAGAAACTGTGATCCACTTGAGCTTGATTCAACGAGGACCAGGGAAATGAGAAGAAACGTTTGTTATCTTATTAGACCTCTCGTTGCCATTTCCGTACATCTGTGGACTTAATTGATAATGACTGGTTTTGTTTATTTTAATGCTGCGAGGACTCGCATACAACAATTATCTTTTGGAGATAATTTATCATTATTATTATTATTTTTAATCGTGTGTTTGTTTGCATGCATGGAGTCAAGCTTCTGAACTTTGAAGCTGATAATTATCATTAATTGATATATATACTTTTGCTTTAATATTTAATAATTTATGTGCGTTGTTGTTGAGGTCTCAAATTGGCAAATAACAACGTCTGCCTGACAAAAATATTTAATTGATCTAGACGAAGGGTCTCAGCTTCCATCTAATTGGATGGAGATACATGGCTAATACTGATCAAATTATTTGTAAGGAGTTTGATTTGGCTAAATCTCAAAAGTAGAAGGACCCCCTTGACTTTTTACCCACTATTCTTCACTTTTACACAAAACTGTTTATTTTTCTTCATTATATACCGTAGAACAGTCAAATTTAAATATTTGCAAAAAAATATTTTTTAAAAAATATAATAAAAACATTCATTGGTAAAATAATTCATGTTGATCTGGAGCTTTTTTTTTTTTTTTTTTATGGTTTTCACAAGTAACTGATGGTATCCTATTTCTTACTATTTAGGTTTATTTTTTAAGATATATAAAGAGGAGAGAATATTAAATTAACGACCAACAAAAAATAATAAGAATATTTTCAGATATTATTTCTATCTCCTAGTTGTATTTTTTTTCATATTTCTTATCACTTTTTTTCATGAATTTTATATTTTTTTATATCCTGTCTTTTTTTAAAAATAAATTCAGAAAAATAACTAATATGATGCTACTAAGTAATATAAGCATCATAAAATCACGTTATTGAAACTCATGCAAATGATAGATGTTGATTGAGTAGTTCAGAATTTCTTGTTTCTTATTTTATTTTTCAGGCTTAATTTTTGAAGGGTTGTTTCTCATTGTTATTATTGAGAAGAAATCTAGTTTTAATTGATGTGCATGGTATTTTTATAATAATAAAATATTTAATTGAGCGATAAAAATATATATTTTTCAAACATCTGAGCTCTGATAATTGGAAAAAAAAAAAAAAAAAAAAGGTAGTTGAGACAGTCCTCAGGTGGAATGTGGTTAGCTTGTCTTAAAAATAAATAAGACTTTCAATTTAAATTATTTTATTTTTATTTTTATTTTTATTTTTTTTCAAATACTCAAGTAACATAATTAAAGGCAGGGCTGTAGCGTGGGTGGCTGCCTATGCTTGAAACGAGACCTTTCCTCCTCCAAGTGAACGTAAGCACCGTCCCCTGCCACGGACGACCACGAATCGATGCTAAATTTGTGGCCATCATCTCCTTGTTCAAAGCCAACAAATTGGTGGACCGCATTCCAAACATCAAGTAAAGAAGAAGTCTCTTGAACCTTCGATGATGTCGATCTCGGTTCCTCTTCCTTATAAAAAACGAAAAACTCCGTGGAAGAAATCACCGGTGTTGCATGCTCTTTTAAGTTAGACACTCTGACCATCTAGATCTCAGTCAATCTCCCTTTCTATCGGTATCTTTATAGCTCCAGAGGCCAAAAACAAATCCAAAAGTCACTAAATTAAAGCCGAGAGAACCATTACTGCTGCTGCTTATGCCTGTGAAAATGTCGGAAGTAGGGCCTTGTTATTATTCAGTGCTTGGATTATGTAAACAAGCTTCTGATTCAGAGATACGTGGTGCTTATAGAAAACTCGCTTTGGTAAAATTTATGCTTCTGATATTTTTGTTTGATGACTTATTGCAGTTTTTAATACAGTGCGTGTTTTGATTTCTATGGGATTTCTTTTGTGTGTGGAAGAAATGGCATCCAGACCGGTGGCTGAAAGACCAAGTAGCTGCTGGACAAGCCAAAAGGCAGTTTCAGCAAATTCAAGAGGCTTATTCAGGTCCTGGCTTTACCCAAAATAAAAAGAAAGATGAAAGAAACCGTGCCTGATTTAGTAATATATATATTGAAAGATGTATAAATTTTGGTGGATATGTAGCTGATGATGTATTCATGTGTTTTCAGTGCTATCTGATAAAGGAAAGAAGAGAATTTACGATGCTGGAATGTTGGGTTTTCTTGGAGACGACGACGACGAAGTGAGCCTTTTTTTTAAGTCATGTTTTTTCTTCAAATGTTCATTTAGTTTTTAAAAAAATATATCCTGTCCTACAATATGGATACTGAATTGACTATTGGAATTTTGGAAACAGGGGTTCTGTGATTTCATGCAAGAGATGATTCTGATGATGGAAAATGTGAGATCAAAGGTAATCTCAAATTTTTGTTTGATGACAATTTATTAATGTCTTAGATGAATGATTATACATTTATGGTGAAGTTTTGGTGGTGCTGTCTTTCTAGGAGGGTAGCACTTTGGAGGATCTTCAAGCTCTGTTAATGGGGATGACGACGGAGGGTGGAAGGGAAAAATCTGGTCTCAACTGAGACACTTTCCATTGTGCTAGAAAAAGGACACGATTGGCCGGTTTATGATGCTCCCCTGCATCATTTGATTAATGGAGTATTACAGGCAGCAAATTTATGAACTTTTTGGCAACTATCCAGTTCTGTCATATTTCATTTTCCCACCACTTGCCCCCTCTTAAAATTTAATTAAAAATGAAAAATAATTTAAAACACTCGAAATTTAGCATGTGGGGCTGTGGGAGTGATTTTCATCTTGTCTTGGTAAATCACTCCGTGCGAATGCGCAAAGAGTCTCCTGAAACAATCTAAATGAGTAGACGCCAAAATTGACTGTGTAACAGCTCTGAGAAAGCATGAGGATTCCCTCAATTGAAGGTTGCAGGCAGCACACTCATTCCCAATCGTTCATAATGACCCTCTTTCTCGGACTTTCTCCTTTTTCATAAACCTAAACTCTTGTGTCTGCCAGTGAACTAAGACAAATCACTAGAATTTGAGTTGATTAATGGTAATGCTAATTTGTGCTGGATCAAATTTAAAGTGAATTTTATTTTTCTACATGATACCCATTTTGCTTTCTTCTGTTCTCGCTTATGGCTGGAAATTGTTACGGGGTTCTGGCACGTTATAAGAATTGAGGGTATTGTTGATCGATTCATATTTCACAAGCCAGAGAATCCGTGGTATAGATATCTCACCCTGTACCCAACATCATCTCCTTGTGTTTTTCTACTACGATGAAATTCCACTTCTTCTCATGGCAGATCGCGTTTTATATGAGTTTGTTTGCACTTGATAACTAATGACTCATTTGAGGATTATTACATCTATATTTGTGTCTTGCTGGAAAAATTGAGGTCAATGCCTTCAAAAAGTTTTAATTAAGGTGGTAACAAGTGTTGTTGTCGAGTGAAATTACCGCAAGCAGTCTTCTTTGAGCTCTGTGGTTTTGATTCACCGTCATTCTCTGCGAAGGACCTTGATTTAAACTTTTTAGCAGGATGATAAACACCAGAGACAATCCGTGCTTCTTTATAGCACTTCTAGCTTTAGTTTCAGCTGTACCTTACAAGTGAATGGCTGAGCCATCAATGGCCTTTTTTACAGTATATTGGCCCTTTGACCTGTTGATATGATAAAAGTCATCTATGAGGGGATGCAATTTGTTCTCACATAAAGACGACATAATGCAAGAGCATAGTTTCTCGAAAGACAGGACTCTGTGCGAGCATGCATAATTTCAGATTTTTTTTCCTAAATAGTTTCCTGCTGCACTTTTTTTTCAATACTGCACCTTTTTTTTCCAGGCTGCATACTTTTGTTGAAACTAGTGGAGCACTCAACACAGTCGCTAGTTCTCATATGAAAATTGCAAATGACATTCGTTTATGAGGAAGGTCTGTGCAGATTGCATAATCGACTTCTCCCTGTACCTACTTGTGTGCTTTACTTTTGTGGTTCACAATGTTTTCCTCTTGCAGTGATCCACGATGTGTGCAAATTAATTTGCTTTAATTTGCATGGCCCTCAGTCGCTGATGCTTGTCACATCATTGAACCCTCAGTCGCTGATGTCCATTTTTATTTTCTCGATTTTATTTGTTTCAAATATTAACTCATGGTTCCACCTGTATTCCAGAAAATTGCAGTTGCCAAGCTAGCCCATGGGGAGGGAAGTACTTTGAAGGTGATGATTTCTACTCATCTTAGTTATTCTGCTATGTATTTTGTGTTCTTGCCTTGTGATGTGCATATATTGTAGGGGTAATGATTTCTGCCTCGATAGATGCATGAAATTGATTATTATTATGAAATCAATTCCTCTCCCTTTCCCCCCTCTTCGTTAGCTGGGAAGGGCATATAATTTCTACGCATCCAACTCCTTGGAGATTGGAATGGAGAGTTCTTTTGAAGAGAATTATTATATGATATTGGATTTTTTTTGTGTGTTTACTGTGTAATAATAGCATGTGATACTATTGATGCTTAATCCATTTGTGTTTTTTCAAGGTGATCAAATATCATATCTTCCAATAAATACCTCTGCAGGATGCTGTCAACAGACTGATGCAATATGAGAAGACCGAAAGAATAGCTGTAGTTGATGTGGCATCTCCTTTTCAACCAGGAAAACAATCTTGGCCACGCTACTCAAATGTGATATATTGTCGCTATTTGTAATTCCTTGTAGTAATAATAACATTTTCTTATGGCATGCATTTCCCTTAGTAAAGAAAATAAAAGGCGTTCATATGGATATTGACCTTGTGCAACTCTGTAATACAGGAGAGTCTGTCTGACGACTTTTTTCGACTCTGTAATACTTTTTTCTTTCTTTCCAGTTTCTGCCTAACATGGCCTTGAAAATCACAATTAAATCAAATTCAATTTCAAACAACCTTGCAGGTCAAGCCCACCAAGTCCCAAACCGCTGGAAGGAGAAATTTTTCACCATTCGCACCATAAACGTTATAACTTGCCTTGCTAAATTTATCCACCATCAAATTTCCTGGATATCCTGGATAAGCTCCAGCACCAAATATTCCCGGACATGCTGAGACAGCCTCCAGCGGTGCCAAGACATCACCTTGGAAATACCCAGTCTTGAAAGGGTTGGTGGCAGCTCCTGCAAGAATAGTTGCAATATTGATAACCATGCCATCGGCCCCAACACCATTAGGTGCAGCTAGGGCCTGGCCTGGAGGACCATAAGCGGGAACTGCATAAGGCCATGCACAGAAACCAGGACACTGCACCGCGTCCCCTACATGTGCATATACTATCACGCTTCCCTTGGGGGTCACCAAAACGCTATCATGGAAACCACAGGAATCCATGCAAAATTTCTCCACGTTCACATCTTTAGCAGTCAAAACAAAGTAAATGGCGTTAGAGTCTACTGGTAATTTGTTGCTAATTACTATGTTCTTGTTGACTAGGTTGCCTATTTGGGCACGCTTGAGGTTCTTTCCTAAAGAATATGGATCGCCAACTTGTTTAACGAGTCTAACATTCCTGGAAACTGGGGCATGAGCCTTGTCTTTGTAAGAAGTGACAGTTCTCCACCATGTCGAGACACTGGGTTCTTGACGGGGAGCAAGGTCCTTGGGACTGAAGGAAGCAAAGAAATCAGTAATTGTGGTTCTGTCCTTCAAGGAGAAAGCTCCGTACCATATAAGGTAGATATCGATGCCACTCGGTCGGGTCAAGAGAGGGCCTCCATGGTACGCGACTGTGGTGGATGAGGTGGCGAAGGAAGAAGGCTGGTTTCGGCTTTGGTTCATGAGCCCATACGACGATGTTGCTAGTGCCAGGGTGTTGACAATGATGAAGGAGCAGAAGAGAGACCTGACTAACATTTTGGCCATCCTGTTTTTTTGTGTGTGAGCAAGTTTGTGTCTTGTAAGGAGTTTGATGATGGCTCCTTATAAAGACTAGAGAGCTGTTAGCACTGTTCATAGGCTGATGAATCGTATGCATTATGGTGAAAGGGGTTGCCTATCCCGACCTTGATGCAGTGAAAAGCCAAGGAATCAGTATAACTTGGCAAGTTTTTCTTTAATTTTCTGTTTTTCTTCAGAGTGATGGATATTACATTTTGAATAATTTAAGCAGAGTAATTCATATGTCACGATCTCATGGTCATTCAAGAAGAAGAAGAAGAGGTCAGTTACATTTGTGGATTGGCTTGTGTGCAAGGGTCCCTTGTCCGCCCGAGTGACACGTCGCTAAATTCCTTGTTGTATTCTATTCTTCTCGTGTCCCATCTTGACCGGCCCCACAAAGATTTGGCTTCATACATGTTTCAATAATGGCAAAGTCTCTTCTCAAAATAATATGTGAATAATGATAGAAATGGTAATGGCAGAGTTTAATTAATCAGATTTTTGGTAAGTCTCTTCTCAAAATAATATGTGAATAAATATTGTTTGAAATAAAAAGTGAATCATATTTTAAAAAAGAATTAGATATGCAATAGAAAGTTGAAAAAATATTTGAACCTACCCTGAAAGGATTTTCATGATCCATTCCATAGCACATATGACCTATTTCTTTTTAAGCATAGATGTCAAGGTATAAGTAAAATACATTTGACTCGTCGTAATAAACTATTTCTGGAGCTTAAAAATATCAAGGTAAAAAAAAAAAATAGTGGTTTTATAAACTAGTAGATATTGAGTATGTGGATATAATATATAGGCACGATGCTTGACTGAGATCGGAGATAATGGATATGATAACTCATCAAACCTAAATATATTTGAATTTAGTGTTTAACTAAATTTAAAAATAATGAATTTGACAACTCTCAAAATTCATATATGACTGGACTAGCTCTTAACTCAGCACAAAAACATTTAGTTATCACCTAATATTTAGGTTTTTTTTTAGAAAAAGAGAATAAATATAAAAACAAAATATGTTAGATTTATCAATAAATAATATTTTGTTGAATTCTTTTTTATATATAAAAAATCAAATACTAAAAATGGCTGACTAGATAATAGTAATAATAAAGAATTATTTTTCTTCAATGTGATTTCTCCTTGTTGATTGTTAAGGAACTATCTCATCTAAAAGCTTAATCTTATAAATGAGGTTCCAAAATATAATTTTATATTATTCTCTAATATACCTCCTCAAGTGAAAGTTTTTTGGTCTTGAACTTATACAAGGTTCACATTATTTTGAGCTTGATTTTTATCAAATAGAATGGAGAGTGGTGAGATTCGAACTTATGACCGCTGGGTCTATAAGGCTCTAATACCATGTTAAGGAATCATCTCATCTAAAAACTTAAGTTTATAAGTGAGGTTCCAGAATATGATTTTATATTATTTTCTTATACTGATTAATACTGATATATATAATTAATTACTGTGATTTTTTATTTTGGGGATCAGAAAGCAACTACAATTGTTGATTTCTTTTCTGATTTGATGATGCAGTAGAATGTAGTTATATATATTCAGTTGATTTGAACATCATCGATCGAACTAACCGACTGTCCAATCTTCTATTTAAACAGTGAGGATTTCTACTGAATGAACACAGTTCATAAACAGCCACAATTATATATTGGTCAAATTAAAGACTCAGTTGTTTGGACGTTGCTCCGGCGCCCATGAATGTACAGTCTAACATGTCAAATTGTGTGGGCTCCGTCTAATTAATGTTAAAGATAAGCATGCTTAGCTGCATGATTATATAGTGATAAGATCAACATCCGATGATTTAACCTAGCCAGGTGCATGCATCGGATAATGTATTGATCTCTGCGTTTTATAGATATTTTACCTGCTCCTTCCGCTATTAAAATACATGGAATGAATTTTAACAACAAAATAATATATTTACTAATTTAGCAACAGATTAATAAAGAATTGTGTTTAACGATAAAAAAATCTAAAATCTGTTGTTATTTCAAATCTGCAACAAAGTATGTTGTTCTTATTTTCACCGCCATACGGGCAGGTGTATAGTCACCATCCTTGAATTATTAGTCGTAGTTCTGGATTGCTGTCATACATGGCCCTTCAACAACCATTTTGTATTTTTCAGATTGAATTGACAATTTCCTTCCAAGGTTTTACGTGGGTACATTAGTAGATGGGGATCATATATCTATATCTATATCTATATCTATATATATATATATATAGTAACAAAACTGATATGTATGATTGCCGACAGATTCATCATCTACCTCCATTCTCACACAGGAATATTATTCTTTGTTTTTAATGTTATTTACAGCACGTGTCGTTTGTGCCTCTGCGGTGATGATTTCGGGGGATCCGTTCAATTTATTTATTATGCATGGTTCTATTAGCTCTTTTCCCGGTACACCTTCACAGGAAACATAGTATCTCCGGTAAATACGTTACCGTCCGGATACAACATGTCTCATTTTTCGCTCACCCTGTCGTTTAAAATCGGATAAACCATATACTAGATAGTTGAATGATAAAAATTTGAGATTAAAATATATATTTTTTTTTAATTTCAAGTTCAAATTCTGTGGTTGTTAATATAATAATTATTAAAAATTTATATTATAATTAGTTTTAAAATATGTGAAATTAGTTAAGATACATGTAATTAATTAAGAAAAATTGAATTGGGTCTTTCAGCGTTGCTTTTTGGGCTGAAATGTGTGGGTCTGGACATAGGTTTGTATCTAGGCTTGGTTGTTGAGAAAAAATTAGAGTTGATTTTAAGATTCTGTCCCATAGGGTGGGGGTTACTTTTAGCTGTAAAACATAGTTTATGGATCTTCTTGGATTTGTACTGTGTGCAATCCTTGGTGTACGGCAGAAAAAAATACAAGGAGCAGCAACAAATGGTGCTTTCTGGTCAAAGTATAGGTTCTGAGAATACAATAATGTTTCCACTAAAACTTGTTCTAATGAGTGCCACCGTGCGAGTGGAGGACTTCATTTCTGAAAGACGGTTATTTCACGATCCTCCTCCCATTATAAACGAACCTGCCAGGCAATCTGTAGAAAGATCTGGACATGTCCAGTGGATTTGAAGAAAGAAAGCGCATTTCTCGAAGAGAACAGAAACCGTGGATTGTATAAATTAAAAATACATGGTTTAAATAAAAATTCATACGTAGTTTAAGTAAATTAAAAATACAATTTCATGTACTTAATTTTTCATTAACTAACAATTAACAAATCTAAAATAAATAATTTAAGGGTGTCAAAAATATCTCTATATAAGATGCTTTCTTACAAGAGCTACAGAATTTATTTCAAAAGTGAAATCGACGGCAGTCTCAGGGTAAAAAGCTGGGAGACAAAGAAACAACGCTACCATACCTTTGAATTCGCGCGCGTGCCAACCTTCCTTCCTCGTCCGTGACGATATTAGGCTTCTAAGCTCTCTGCCTCTCTCCCTGTACTTCACTCGTATATTTCTCCTCTTGAATTGGAAAAGGAGAGAGGCTCTTTGCTTTTCTCTCTCCATACATAACTACTACAACTCTTGCTTCTTCTTACAAAGTCTGCAAAAACTTGAAATCAATCTCCCACCTTATAACGGACGGCTCAGATCAAACTTTCAGACTTCTGCTGTACCTGGTTTCGGTCATCCGTTTTACTTCTGGTAAATATATCACTATCTTCTTCCGATTTTTCTTCTAATTGCTTTTGAAATTTATTTTCTTTGAGGATATATATATATATAAAAAGCTGCGGAGTGTTTTGTTATGATTAGCTTTGATTATACGCATGTTTAAATTTATATTATTAGCTTAATTTGGCACTTTTATTTTTGAACTTTTTAGCTGCTGCACAGCCTTTTATTTTAAATTTACGAAGTGGCTTGAAAAGAATTATGGGATAAAAGCTGCAGGCCAGAACAATCATGTGTTGAGCTTTTTGTTACCGGTTGGACTGGTATTTTATTATTATCATTATTATTATTAGTTGCTGCATAAAGAAAGATCCAAATTTTGTTTCATTTAAGAAGATGTGTCATCGCCTAGCTTGGATCGGTAATTCTATTTTGGGCAACAATATTTGCAGAGTGAGGAGTGGTTTCTCTCTCTCTCTGTTATTAAGTGGTGGTATTGTTATTGTAAGATGCTTTCTGTGATGTTTGCTTTTTTTATTGTTTTTTTTTTAGATTTGCTAAAGCATGTTTATTGGAAGGATGGAGTCCTGTTATTGCATGGATACACAATGGAATGAAGACCTTCTTGTCAAATATCAGTATATATCAGATGTTTTAATTGCGTTCGCATACTTCTCGATTCCTATCGAGCTTATATACTTTGTACAAAAATCAGCTTTCTTTCCATACAGATGGGTGCTTGTGCAGTTCGGTGCCTTTATTGTTCTTTGTGGTGCAACCCACTTTATAAATTTGTGGACGTTCTCGATGTATTCAAAAGCTGTTGCTGTGGTGATGACTGCTGCAAAAATTGCTTGTGCAATTGTATCATGTGCAACTGCTTTGATGCTCGTCCACATTATTCCTGATATACTGAGTGTTAAAACTCGGGAATTATTTCTGAAGAATAAGGCTGAAGAACTCGATCAGGAGATGGGGCTTATGCTCACACAGGAAGAAATTGGAAGGCATGTCGGAATGCTGACTCATGAAATCAGAAGCACACTCGACAAGCATACTATATTGAAAACCACACTTGTTGAGCTCGGTAGGGCCTTAGGCCTCGAGGAGTGTGCATTATGGATGCCTTCAAGAAATGGTTTGAATCTGCAACTTTCTCACACCCTGAACCACCATATACAAGTGGCATCTTCTTTACCAATAAATCTTCCTATAGTCAAAGAAGTCTCTAGTAGCACTCGAGCAATGCGTATACCATACACCTGCCCACTGGCTTGGATCAGGCCCTTTGTAGGTAGATACCAGCCACCAGAGGTTGTTGCTGTTCGTGTACCTCTACTACATCTGTCAAATTTCCAAATTAATGATTGGCCTGAACTCTCTGCAAAAAGTTATGCGGTCATGGTTTTGATTCTACCAACAGAAAGTAATAGAAAGTGGCGAGAGCATGAATTAGAACTAGTTGAAATTGTTGCGGACCAGGTACTTTTATGATTTAACTGCCCTCTACCTTTTTTCTGTGTCATTGAACAGTTCAAATGTTTTATTTAGTTGTTCCTTATTCTCATGCGTCTTGTTTGAATATAATCTTGTGAAATGATGAGAAAGCATGACCAATTGAAAAGCTAGTGTAGAAAAGTTTGTTTGTGAGTTCATCTTTTAAGCACAAGGGATTGGAAATTTGCGTTGTACGAGGTCTCATTGCTCAGCTTAATGTTTTGGTTTTGGCATGTAACCTTGGAACATGTGGTTTGGTCATGTGTTCTATGGTGTGAATTTGTCGAATGAACATTGAGCAAGCTGCCATTCAAAATTGCAATATACGCTGCAATTAAAAAAAAAGTTGGAAGAAACCAATCATTGGCACTTCATATTCTTCTCATCTTTTCCAGCTAACTACCTGCTGTTATGTTGAGCACTATGAGAATGATCAGCATCATAAATGTCTTTTTTTGACAGTAATGTTTCATTTTGGGCATTTTCTCACTGTACCTTTATATACAATTCCTTATTTTCCTTCCTTGCATCAGATGCTAGTAAGCAAAAACTGTTTGTATGTGCCACAAATTGAAACTTAAACTGTACTCCAAGGTGGTGGTTCAGTGTTGAATTTTTTTTACATTCATCAGGTAGCAGTTGCTCTTTCGCATGCTGCTATTATTGAAGAGTCTATGGGGGCTCGTGATCAGCTCATGGAGCAGAATATTGCTTTAAAATCAGCTCGTCAAGAAGCAGAAACGACAATGCATGCTCGGAATGATTTTCTTGCTCTCATGAACCATGAGATGAGGACACCGATGCATGCAATTATTGCTTTGTCTTCACTTCTTTTAGAGACTGAACTAACTAGCGAGCAAAGAGTAATGATTGAGACAGTGTTAAGGAGTAGTAGCCTCTTGGCAAAACTTACTAATGATGTGCTAGATCTTTCAAGACTTGAAGATGGAAGCTTAGACTTAGACCTTCAGACATTTAATCTTCATGAGGTTTTCAGAGAGGTCAGTTCTTAGCTTCTACTTTCAACATACATTAATGGAATTCAATAAAAGTTGGCACCTGCAGCACCTGCATAGAGGCATTTCTGTAACATTACCAATTTTTTTCTTCTGTAAATGCAGGTTGTTAATTTGATAAAGCCCATTGCCTGTGTTAAAAAGTTATCAGTGACTTCAATTATGGCCCCAGATTTGCCTGCACGGGCAGTTGGTGATGAGAAACGGCTCAAGCAAACTATTCTGAATGTTGTGGGAAACGCTGTCAAGTTCACAAAGGAGGGTTATGTTTCAATTGTAGTTTCGGTTGCAAAACCAGATTCTTTGAGAGATTGGAGACCTTTGGAATCCTACCCTATACTGAGTGATGGCCACTTCTATCTACTAGTGCAGGTTGTTGACTGGTACATTTGGGTTTTGCTCAGATAATTGCAGAGCTATGTTCCATCCATGTTAATAATAGATAGATAGCAAACATTTATAAGGTTAAAGGCATCTCTTGGTATTCTAATAGACTTGCAGTTTTGGCAGCTTCATGCAATTGTTATATGGTGTAACATGATTAGCTTATATAGAACATAAGTGCCAGCATAAATTCCTAACTTGGATATTAACCAGTGCGTCATTTTTTGCTTGCTTCATCCTTGTAGGTTGTTTGGAATGTGGTTCTGTTGTTGACCTTATCGTGTTGGTTGCTGCAGGTTAAGGATTCTGGCTGTGGTGTTCTCCCACAAGATGTCCCGCTTCTTTTTACTAAATTTACTCAGCTGCGAAGTGGATCTAGTCCAAGTGCAGGACTTGGACTTGCCATTTGCAAACGGTAGAGCTAAAACTTTCCTTTGCATTTCCTTGCGAAGTTTTTAGAAGTTTTCATATCGATCTTTTTTAGGACTGTTTCATCGCATGAAATTAACTGCAAAGATAGTTACTGTTACATCTAATGTGGAAGCGACCATATAAACCTCTTCTTGCTTATGTTTCATTTTCTTTAGGTTTTTTAACTTGTTTTCCTTATCTCAAATTATGGAAATCAGATTTGTAAATCTCATGGGGGGAGAAATATGGATAGAAAGTGAAGGCCTTGACAAAGGTACAGTGGCTACTTTCATTGTCAAACTAGGACTCTGAAACAAGCCAGATGATCCATCTGTGCGCCAGGCTGCATCTAAATGCCGAGGAAATCATGGGAGTGGAGATCTCATTGTGGCCATAAGCCTCTGTTCAGAAATGGTGATGGGGTTGCTTCTTCCATCCACGTTATCAAAGAAGTCCTTAGATACCTGTAGAAGCAGATAGGTATCTAAGAAACAAATCTGATTGGAAATATATGAATGCTCTTTGTGATATTGTTTAGGGGCTAACTGCAAGTGAAGGTTTTGATCATTAACTTGGAAACGTGAATGTAATATATCGGGCTAATACGAAACCAAAGAATAGGACAATAGTTATATATGAATACATCCTACAAACCACTTCGTAGTTAGTTGTATTTGGCTGAGTTGCGATGATTAAAAAAAAAAAGGTTCTGAGCTCAGATGTCATCGATTCATTGTGTAGGCAGTATTTTGGTGGATAAATGAACCCCTTGTGCACTAGCCCTCCCTGCCATTCCTTTTTCTCATACTGATATATCCATCTTCTTCTCTAATCTTGTGGGATTTCAGGGGTGTGGACGTCTGTGGTTAAGTATGACTGCTTGAGCTGTGGAAGGGATCAGATTGGGTTTTTTATATACATAAAAAGATAAGGAACTTGATTATTGAAATTATAATTCCCTAATAAACTGGAAATTACAGCTTCGCTTTCGCAGGATTACTAGCAAACCATTGACACTATCACCTGATCATGTTATATTTATAGTGCTAACATGCATCATATGTTTCTCTAAGAACAGAAGCCGGGAGAAAGTAATTAAAACAAGGGACCAAAAGAGACCCCTTTGGAAGCATGCAACAGAGATGGCCTTCAAAGGATCTGCATCGCTAATGGTTCGTGTAAAGTATAGATTCCAATGTGGTTGTATGCAGATCTCCAGCAAAAGTGGTATGACATCAATTATAAATTGGTTTCAGGATGATCATGTAATTGGCTAAAACTACGTGGTTGCAAATCTAATTGGCCTTGAAAAATTATCCTAGTTATAGATCCAGTGGCACTTTTTAGTAGAACAATGTAATGACAATCTTATCCCTCCACTCAAAAAAAATCAATACGATTTCAAGGGCATTAAAGTTTTTTCACATGACTCGCTTTTATATTCAAATTGACCGGGAACAAAAAAACTATTTTCTCATCTTAATAGTACAGTGAAACAATCATGATATTTTTAAAAGCCAAAGGTTTAAACTTTATGTCAAGGAGTGTTTATTTGTATTTTCATAATATTCTTTTGTTAATACAATTTAAGCCGGGAGGCAATATAATATTTGATTAAATACACATTAGAATGACAAAAATATCTTTTAAAAATTTGGTTTGGGCTCAAGAGGTGTTTTGTTTTTTTTATAATGATACCTTTTAAAAAAAAATAGTTAAAATACACTTTTTGTATATAGTTATAAAAAAAAAGTGTACATATAGTCCTTCTAGCATCTAAAATGCTCTTCCTCCGTATGGTTGGAAATTGGAAGTCTTTGTGTACTTTTTTTTTTAGAACTTGTTTCAGAGTATAGTTGCGGTTGTTTTTAAAAATATTTTTTATTTAGAAATATATTAAAATAATATATTTATTTATTTATTACAAATTATTTTTTATATCAGCATATCAAAATGATCTAAAAACACTAAAAAAATTCATTTAAAATAAAATAAAAATCAAATTTTGACCAAACAGTGGTACAATTGCAAAAAAAAAAAAAAACAGGCACTTATTGATGTGTCTTGTGTCCATGATGGTGATCTAGTTCATAAGTTGTAGGCTTTTCACTTCTTTTTTTTCTTCTCTCTCTCCTTTCTTAAAAATTATAGGTGGCTCTTTGTTGTTAATATTTCAACTTCAATCTTTTTTTTTTTTGTCTTGTTACTCTTTATATTTTTTAATGTTATCTTTGAATCTCAATTTATCAAATTATATTTTATTTAATTTGGTTCTCATTCTTTTGATTTCTAATTATTTATCTTGGTACTTTTGTAGAAGTATTATTAGTTTTCAATTTCATCATTCAATTCAAATTGATGGTTTTATATTTTCCAATTTGATCATCATTATTTTTATTTCTATTTTTTTTATCTTTTTGTAAAAATTATTATTCTTCTCAATTTCATTTTTTGATTATAATATTTTTGTTAATTTTTTATGTTAATAATATTAAGCCTCATTCTTTTGATTTTTCCCATTTTTTACTAAATTATTATTTTTCAATTTCTTCATTAAATTAGATATATATTTTGTTTTTTATTTTTATTTTTATCCTTATTGTTTAATCTGTTTGTATAATTGAAAATATTTATCAATTTTTCTTTTAATGTATGATTGAATGAGAATTGCACTTCATGGTTTTTTTTTTCTTTCCAAAATTAGATGTTTTAGGTCTTATGACTTGAATAATGAGTTTGAAAAGTTAATATGTTTTTTAAAAAGAAAAGGCTTTACAATTCTCTTTAGTTTTTTATTGGATTATTTCAATCGTATGATTTCGGTTGCGGGTCAAGTGAGATACCTAAGATTGGCTTAGTCCTAATTAGCATGGTTAGAGCACTTCCAATGAAAGATGTTATTTAGTAAAGCTAAATTGGTAATATAGCATTTTGAATGACATAAAAACAATCATTTTCTTATGTGCACTCTAATAGTAAAAATTCATTTAGAATAGACAATTTTATTTTAATATTTTTGATACATAACTATTTCAATAACTTGATATGACATGATTAACTTAACAGGTCTAAAAATAATTCAAACAATTCTCGATCAGTTTAATATTAAAAGATGAAAAAAACTCAATTAAAAAATATCAAAAAATAACACGGACCAACTCAGATGAACTCATCAAATCCATGATATAGGTTATAGGTTATGAGACCAATATAGTTTCATAAAAAATAAACAAAAAAAATCATTGATAAGTAGGAATAATGTTTTTCTCAGGGTAATTAAAAAAATATCATTTTGTTTAGCATATATATATGTGTGTGGGATTTCCAAATAGCATCTCCATTGAAAATGCTCTTAATGGTTTTAATTCAATTTCAGAGCTTAACATCATTTTTTAACAAAATAATAATAATAATAATAATAATAATAATAATAATAATAATTCAGTCTTCTGGCAAAGCACGAACATCTATGCTGTTAAAGTCCAATTAAAACCCTGATTCAAATTAAGATTTTTATTATCTCATTTTACACACATGATTGGATAATCAGAGGAAAACTAATAAATCAGCGAAAAACTGAATTCTCTTGCCCTCTGCACATTAATTATTATTTTGACCTAAAATCAAACGAAATTACTACTAACCAGCCAAAACTAAGGTGTAAGGAATGTTTTGATTATCTAGAATTAGGCCCTAAATAATTATAAGCCAGTCAGTTTCATAATTTTTCAAATTATAGATTATAAAAAAGAATATCATTTGAGTGATTTTGGTAGCTGGAACTCTTTTGGATAAATTTCAATTTGCCCTTCCATGTTTGTATAATATCTTAATTTCACGTAAAACCTTTGATTTATTCCAATTAGCCCCTATAACTCTCATTGTTTTTCCAGTTAGTCCTCTTTCTATTTTTTATGTGGATAAATTTTAATTGTTGTTTCCAGTCAGCCCGTTCATTCCCATTTGGAATTGTAATAGAAAATGTGTGTGATCTTCAATTCCATCCCTAAAGCTATCGGAATATCTCAATACTAATCAAAAGTAAAGAAGAAGGAAGTTAATTGAAATTGATAAAAATAATAAATAGTAAATCAATTGAAAATAATATGTTTTTAACAAATAAAAAAAAAATAACAAAGCTTGAGAAATACCCTCACCCAACAAACTCTAATTCTCACTTAGCAACATCATTAATTCATTTATCAATACTATAGTTAAATTAATACTATATAGATATGATGTGCTAGTAGAAAAGTGAAGGGGATGCCTAGAGGGCAAGGGGTTGAAGATGAAGGCAATTTTTTTATTTTACAAGAAAGTTTATTTGATGGGTAATGAGTTGAAGATAGAGTTGCGATGGGTATGTGGTTTTGGTGGCTATATTCTAATAAGAATAAGAATAAATTGACAAGGGTAGTGGTTATTTATTTATTTGATGGTAAAATTATAATATATAACTTATGTGTTTTTTAATTATTAGTTCAATTTCAATGATGGTTTGTAATTTTTTTTAAATAAATTTGTTGACCAAGGGGATATTAAAAAATATGGTAAAGGTTGTTTTTTAGTATGTTTTTTTCGCTTGAGACTATATCAAATAATTTTTTTTATGTTTTAAAAATTATTTTTAAAATCAACTCTGATATAAAAATACTTAAAAAAATATAATAAAATTTGAATTAAAAAAATGTTTTCTCTAAATTTTACTATCATAAACAGTAATATATAGAATATAATTTGCAAAATACATGTTTGAGAGTATAGTTGCAATTGTTTTTTAAAGAATTTTATTTTTAGTAATATATTAAAATGATATTATTTTTATTTTTAAAAACTAATTTTGATATTAGCACATCAAAATAATTTAAAAATATCAAAAATATTTTATTTAAAATAAAATAAAAATAATTTTTTTTCATTAAATACTTTTAATAAGCACTTAGACTGGATAAAATAGAATGATGCGCAAATCAGTGATGAGTGATGAGGGCATGTAATATTTTCTGTTTCATAGGGGTAAGGTAAGAGCTTGCAGCGAGTGTTTTTTTGGTGGAGGAAAAAAATATGATTATTTTTTGTTTTTTTTATTGTATTTTAAAAGTATGTTTTATTTAAAAGAGTATTAAGTTAATGATTTTATAATTATTTTGATATTTTAATATTAAAGATAGAAATATATAAACCTTTTTAATAATATTTAAACAGCATCTTACACTACAACAGCAAAAAAACAAAAACAAATGATTAGTAAGTGTTTATTTTAACCTGTTTTTTAAGTAAAATAAATATTATTGTTTTAATATATTTATAATTAGAGACGTTCTACTCACGACACGAAAAGGTCCAGCAGGCAACATCATGCATGGTTCACACGTGGGAAAAGAGCACATTTGCGGTGGTAGCTAATTTGTACTGCGTTTTGTCTTCTAGCAGTTCCTCGTACGAAGAGAGGAATAGGAGGAGTACAAGTTTATTTACTATAATATAAAAGCGAAAGCAAGGGGCGCCCACCGTCACAATGCTCGCCAATCGCTAGTTTTGTTGGGCAAAGAAAGGAATCCAAAACCATCAACGCCGCTGGAAGCTCCAGATTTACCACCTGATCTTCCAAGGCCCCACTTGTTTCCACAACATGCCGCCATCTTCGAGATGGCTTGGCTTGCTTCCATCCCACCACTTCACCGCGTTTAACCTCTCCGTTTGACAGCTTTGACCTCTGTCTTCTTGATGCCTTACGAGCAATTGTATTGGGTAGAAGCGAGTTTCGCGAATCATTCTTCGTTGACCACTTTGCTTGTGGAAGAAAGGTTTCAGAATACTTTGTCAGAGGGACCTCAAATTTGCCTCAGACTTCATTGTCATTGATATAATATTTGAGTCTCAGATCGAACTGTAAACTGGTTAGGTCGTCGAATTAGATCTCTTTTAAAGTAAATATAAAGAGATTCGCATTATTTACGTTCGAATAATTTTGTGTCGTAATAAAAAACTTGCATGCGTATTATAGAATAATTGGAGAAGAATTGGTACAATGAAAAGGTTCCATGTAACTCATTTTGCACTCTAATTTCAGAACCCTTGGCATGGTTTCTAACATCTTCGAAGTATTTTGCAGGGAGGAAAACAAAATCACGAAATGGAAGGATTGAAATTTCATTAAATGACAGTTGACTAATAAAAATTACATTTTGACAGCAAACTCAAGAATCTCAGTTCCTGTTAATGAAAACAACACAATCCTTAAAACCGTAATTAATCATCAATTTCCCAATCTACAAAACCAGAAAGAAAGAAAAGATGCCGTGCCGTCGCCATTACAGAGGTGCAGAAGTGACAGGAACATCAGCACCATCATCAAAAAAGTTCCAAAGACTATCCACAAGGCTTTCCTGGGTAGTCCCGTTTGGTGCCGTTGATTGCCCATCCAGATACGGAATCTGATAAAACTTCATGAAGTTCTCATACGCCATTAACTCCTCAGTCAGCTTCTGTACCTCGCTTTCTTCCTCCCTAGTTTCCAAATCCACCACCACCACCTCCTTATTCATCCCTTTCTTCTCCTCCTCCAGTTTCTCCTCTTCCACCTTCACTTGACCCGTATAATTATTGCTCTCCACACTCTGATTACAGCCCAGCAGTCCTGTTACCTCCTCTGAACCTGACCCAGAATCATCCTCCCCAGAAGTAACGATTGGCTCGTTGATTAAACCATTTGAATGATAGGTTTTGATCTGGTATCCATCATAACCGTACCCAGAATCATAACCTTTTGAGAAATGACAAGTGGGAGCTTGGTACAGGAAAGGCTTGGTTTTCGTGTTTTGGGGCGTGTAGTGATGGTCATCTTCGTTAGGAAAATTGACTTTGGCTTTCTTGCCGCGAATTTTGCGAGCCTCTCTGTCGTAGGCTCGAGCTGCTTCCTCGGCAGTGTTAAATGTACCCAGCCAAACGCGGACTCCTTTTCTTGGGTCACGAATCTCAGCTGCCCATTTTCCCCAAGGTCGCTGCCTTATACCCCTGTATAGGTTCTTCCTCTGCCTCTTGGCATTCGGCTTCTCCACTTGTTCATGATCCCCTGTTTTTGCATAAATTCCACATTCAAGATCAACTTTTAATAAAAATAATAACAACAAGAAATGAAATGAAATGAGACAAACTGGTACCTGAAGTGGCTTGGGATCGTTTGAGAGTGAATGGTTCCTGGTTGCGGAGAGGACTCGGATATGAGTCGAAGGGGCCGGGTTTCTGGAAGGATGAGTTGGGCCAGAACTCAGAAGCCGCAACGCGATGGCCACGGTTACGAGGGATGAGGTCGGCCAAAATAGCACCGCCACACATCTTTCTTCAATTTGCTAAAAATAAACAGGAGAAATCTGTCGATAGTAAGGGAAAGAAGACGAGGGAGGAGGGAGTTATGAAGACGAGTTGGAATAGGATTTTTAAAGAAGGATATTCTGAAATGGAAGGATTATGTAGTGTGTGGAAACGGGGTAGGTGGGTGACAGCAGTGGGCACAAGTCGGTGTGGTGAAGGAACTTTCTTTCGATATGCATAGCCTTCTTATCTTATTTATTTATTTATTTATTTATTATTATTATTATTATTATTATTATATATGTAAATATTCGGTTAAATTTAACTCGATTAATTTTATAAATTTTAAAATTGACAAGTAATTTTTTATGATTATTGTAGTAACTATTGTGTTACTCGAAATCGAGATGAAGTAGCATAGATAGCCTTCTTACTTTGCAAGAGTGTTTCGTGGACGTCAATTGTAGTTAAAGTTGGAGGCTTATCTTTCAAGATACTGAGAGGTTAATATCTTGTAATAAAGGAAATATCTAAAAAAGCAAAGGACATGCTGGCGATGCCTTTTGGGACGGACGGACGGAGGAGAAGTAGTCATTGCGTTTAGTTAATTAACTGATTAATCTTTGCGACTTTTCCTTTGGACGATGTGGGTTTTGTCATGTTCTTTCGATTTACAATTTTTATTTTATTTTAATATTTCAGAATTAATTTTAATATACTAATATAAAAATAAATTTTAAAAAATAAAAAAAATATACTTGAAAAGTAATTTTCTATAAATGTTAAAATATTTTTCTATATGCTCACTATTGTTTTGTTATTATATTTTTTTTGATATTGCTTTAATTAATATTATATTAATTATAAAATAAATTTTGTAATTTATCTTGATTAATTTTTTTATAAAACTATTTTTGTTTCATAACCCAAGTATGAATATGATAAGATAACCTGGATTCGATCATTTTGTTTGTTTTCAATTTTACTACTTAAAATTAGGTTAATAATTCAATTTTCTATTTTTTTTCTTGATTTGCTTTTAGTAAAATTATATCATCAAAAATTTGCAATTAACCTTAATTGATTTAGGTCAATCTAATATTCATGATTTTTTTTTTCTAACTATATTTTTATTGGTTTTATATTGTTTTTAAATTTTTCGAGTTTAACGTTATACTAAGTTAACTCCTGAACTAATTAGTTTTTTACTATTAAAAAACTCGTTAACAATGATTTAACTTTTATATTGAGAAAAAACATATCTAAATCATAGAGTAGTGCAAGTCAATACAATAGTATAATACTAATTGTAAATTGATTGTATAGGTAAAATCAAACACATCATAATCAAGAAAATAGCTCTAAGTTGATTTACAGAAAATCTCGATATGCTGTTTAGCAGGCTTGCTAATTAAAGGTCAAGGTCAAGGTGAAATCAGGTCCATTAAGCTGATGGGCTTGTATTCTAGCCTATCCTTTGTTATGAAATCAGGTCCAAATACATAGAAGTAGTTCTTTTGGTCCAGTCCATGAAAGAAATATCCCATTAGTGGCCCAGTACTTTTCACTTGTGTGAATCTACAGGGGGGGTTATTGTGAACATGGAAAAAAAATGCATTAGATGGGAGGCATCAAATTAAGTTTTCCAAGAAAAATCACTTGAAAAATATTTTTTTATATTTTTATACCATTTTAATATACTAATATGAAAATAATTTTTAAAAATAAAATAAAATATTTTTTTAATATATTTCTAAACAAAAAACTCCTCCCTCAAACAAGTTAGTGGGCTTCTCAATGGCAACGGAATTCATGGTTTTGTTACTGGACTTGGTTCTTATTATTCCTTGCTGGAGAATGATTTATATGTCATGAATATTAATTTCTAGAATCATAAATTCAATCAGGGTATCTGTTGAAAGAATGATAGCTGTAATATTCTTGGACATAAAATAGGTGGATTGAATTGCATGTTGTTGTTAGCCATGATATTTAAAGAAGAAATTCTCGTTAGAAAAATATTATATATATTTTATTATCAATTGTTTATTATGATTTATTTGATGAAAGATGCGAGTCATGAAGCCTTAAACTTCTCTCATTGATTATTAAATAGATTGATTAGTAGATATAATTTATCAACTTATTTTTAATTGTAAGTCCAAGTTAAACACAAATACTAAAAACAAGGTTAGTGTGCCACTCCTTTTTTTTTAAAATATATATATATGAAGCTTCGTAAAGTTTTTATTTGCTCTTTATGAATTTATCTTGAATTCATTACTTAAATTGCGATTATAATAAATTAATATAATTTGATTTATATTATTTTTTCAGCATGCCTCTTTTAATTAATTAGTTTTCCTTTAATATTATATTGGTTGAAAATTGATCTTTGTATTTTTTTTAATTATTTCACAGTCATCAAAATTTCATGAATTGGATCGCATATTTGGTAGGCTAACTCTATTTAGTTTTTTAGATCCTTTTTAATTGATTTTTTTAATTAGATTTTATATTTCTTTCATATTTTATCTATAGAGTTATCTAGATAATTTAAATTGAGTTAGGGTTTGAAATATTGATTTGAGTTGACTCAATTTATTTTTTATTTAAAATAAATATAAAGGCCATCACCCTCTATTAACTTCTTCTTCTTTATTATTTAGTTTTTTTTATTTCATCCTTGAATATTAGGTTATATGAGAATTGGACTTTGTAATTTTTTTTTCTCATTTTTTTTTTTTTACGTGGAGTTATCCCGGTTCATGTAGTTAGTTTTTTTCTTCAATTTTAACCTTCAATACTGGATCTATTGGGAATGAAACTTTATAATTTATTTATTTATTTTTTAGAATGATCTTATAATTTAGATTGAGAGTTTAATAGGTTAGTGTAGATTGACTTGGGTTTTTTTGTTTGTCATTTAAAAAAAAAATCATTTCATTATTCAATATTGACTTAGTTGAAAATTGAGATCTATATTTTTTTTTATTTTCTTTCTATAATATTATTTTGATCTCATGATCAGGATGACAAGTTAATCCAATTTGACTGGTAGTTTTTTTTTTTTTTAATTTTATCTTTCAACAATGTGTTAATTATAAACTAAACTATATAATTTTTTTTAATTTTTTTATAAGCTTATTTCAATCTCATGGTCTAGCTATAAATTTGGTTAACACAAACCGATCCAATATGCTACTATCTTTATATTTTAAAAAAAATCATCCAGTATAATATTGAATATATGCATCATGTTTTGAGTTTATAATTATTTTTTATTAAAATATTTTAGCATTAGCAACGCTTAAATAATTGAAGTGTTAAAAATATAATCTAAACCCACAATGCAATGCATGCAAATAATCTAGTAATATTCTATATCAAAATACAAAAATAAAACAATGAGATCAAATTACATACATTATTATTTATGATATCTGCCGAAGAAATCTGTGTGTTCACACACACACACATGATTCGTTAAGGTTTTTTTACCAGCTATTTGAATTCTGTGAATTAAATTTATTTCACAAGTTAAATCAATTCTTGTATATAGAGTTCTTTTAAAGATATTGATTTTAATTTTAAATGGAATTCAATTCCTAAAAGAATATGCAAGATTCTACCGCAGTTCCTCTTAATATCTTTATTATTTATAATATTCCAAAAACACCTCTTTTCATTAATAATAAAATAAAGAAGAAATTAAGAAAGACGAGGTTAGTGAGTAGAAACCTTTCACGCGGACGCGACCCTTGTGCTGTCAATTTTTCTTCTGGCCTAATCGTAGTTTGCAAAGAATTTAATTCAGAGACGGGTTTTGAATCGGCGGCTGGTCTTCGTTGACAATAACATCAAGCATGAACTTGGGTTTTGAATCAATTTTGTTATTACTACCAGGCATAACAAAATAAGGGAACATAATGGGTTTTTTAATCCAAAGCCCATGAAAAACATAATTTGTAGACAGCATCACATAGTTTTTAAACAGTTTTGAAGAACATTACCGAAGCATAAGTAGATCACTGCTTGAAAAAATGGAAGAAAACAAACCGGAAGATATTTTGGTAAATTATTACTTAATTTATTTTCTCTCCCTACCCCTTCTGAAATGCTAGAAAGTACAGACTCATGCTATGCTTCCAAGAGTTCTGCAACGTAAATGAAAAACTTTTGTAGCAAACAAAAATGTATAAAATAAATAAATTAGGATATGATGGCATCTTCACTTAACCACGTCCACACCATGTCGGCTGTATCGGTCAGCTCAAACAAATTCTGACTCCATCACATTTTGTATATCAACTTCTAAAATTCTCAATCTTCTCCACGTCTTGTGTTCATGCTTCCAAATTATTGGGAGAGAAAATCGGTTTCTTTTTATTTTCTTGAAAAAATAATTATACAAGTTATGTTTCTATACTTGGGCTTTAGAATAGTAAACAATCTTTGTTTAGGCGCTCATCTTGCATATTCATTTAATAATCTCTTTTATTATTAAGAATCTATTTGCTAATTTCCCATTTAAAAGCAGTAATAATATCCTATGCTGCCAAATATTGAATTATATTTTATCCAGAAACCGTTAATAATTACAAGTACACAAATTTCAAGACAGCAAGGGCACGCCCTGATTAAAATGCCAAATACAGCAATGTCCAAGCTATCATGATGGATTGCAACGTGCCCTTGGTGTAGCAGTATTGCTCATCACGTTGCCTACCCCTCCTTTCCTTTCTATATTTTATCTCTCAAATGAGTAGCCCAATCGGGCAATCAACCCTATAAAAGGCCATGGTGGTGGATGATAGCGTCCCAAATCCTGAAGTACTATCCCGCTGCTTTAGATGGCGATGGCTCCAACCCATTCCTCACTCACCACCTTATCCCTCCTTTTGTCACTGTTAGTGATCGCCTCAGCCGCAGGTTACGGCTACGACAAAAAGCCAGACTCTACCGAACCCAAGTATAGGTATGACCCAAAGCCACAGCCAGACCTCCCCAAACCAAAATTGACAGTACCAGAACAAGCTGATGGGTATGGCTCTAAACCATACCCTGGCAAACCAACCATCCCCAAACAAGACACTGTCAGGTCGAATTATGGTTATGACCCAAAACTAGATGTTCCCAAACCAAAACTGACAATACCCAAACCCAAATATAGTTATGACCCGAAACCAAAGTTGACCGTACCCAAACCAGATACTGGGAAGCCAGATTATGAATATGTTCCCAAACCAAAGATGACCCTACCAAAACCCGATCATGTTTATGACCCGAAAGAAAAGGTTTACGATCAACCAAAGCCAGAGGTTATGAAGCCACAAGATGGTTATGGCAAAAAACCAAATCTCCCGAAACCAAAGTTCTATATGCCAAAACCAAGTAATGAGAATGAGTATAGCCCGGTTGGTGTAGAAGGTTTAGTCCTATGCAAACAAGGCTCCAGCTATACCCCTGTTGAAGGTGATCTATACGCCCTCTTAATTCTTTCTCTGTGATAAACCAGGGAATTCGGTGCAATAACTTGTTTCGCTTGTATTATTATTCTTGCAGACGCTGCTGAATGATATTCTTTTGCATTATTTTCCTCACAGAAAACTGTTTCTGTGTGTGCAGGGGCTGTGATAAGAGTAGACTGTACTGCTGTGGACCAGTATGGTTACAGGAAAGTCCCTTTCTCCTGCTTGACAGAAGCAACTAACGCCAAGGGTTACTACTTCAAAACATTGCCTGCTTTCGGGCTCGATGATCATTTAAAGATCACAGAATGCAAGGCTTACCTTGAAAGCTCTCCATTGAAAACCTGCAACGTCCCAACGAATATGAACTATGGGATCAGCGGTGCTCCCCTTTCAGCCTTTCACATTCTCCATGACAAGAAAATGAAACTGTACTCTATGAGGACTTTCTTCTACACCTCGACGAAACCCTCGTCAACCCCTGCTGCTTATTAAATTGTTTTCTCTCCCTTACAACAAGCCATCCATTTTCTACCTTGTTTAAGGATGGTGCAGCGGATTGATTTCCTTCTCGTTGTTTCGTGTCTCGTCTTTATTTTCGAGAGATTAAAGATGTGTCAGACAGTATCTCCTAATATTAATAAACCATGAGGTTATTGATTTTCTAATATTTAAAAAGAAGATGTTAAAGACTTGTCTTTTGCATTTTGTCCTCCGGTTATATCATGTTTCCATTTCAATGTGAGCATTTATTACATGAAGAGCTAAAACGAGCTCGGATTTCTACTATTCATTGTGACTCATTATATTCGTAATTTGCTCCGGTGCATCGAGTGCGCACGGTTGCTTTTTTGTTTTATTTTTTTGCCTAGAAATAGTGTATTAATAAAAGAACCCCTCGAAAAAAACAAAAAACGCCGCCAGTTTCAGGAGCACAATTGTAATTGACCCGTTTCGGTCCGGTTTTTATTTTTTTAATCATTCATTAAACAATGTATTAATGCTTTTGGCCCTGCAAAATGACAAAAAACATGCCTGGAGGTGAAATTAGCCAATTTCTTTATTATTTTTTCGGCGGGTTACTGTTGGTGCGTCGCGATATGCGCCGTCCGACTCTTCGCTCACGCGTTTTTCAAACGGCGCTTGCGGCCTACTTCAGCATCCAAAAATGTCCATCCGTCGTCTAGAATACTTTTCCGGCATGTTCTCTTCCACATGGGGCGGCGCGTGTGTCCCTACGGTGACCGTATACGTGCAAATGGTCGTTTGAATTTCCCACCCCATTTTCTCTCTCCTGCATGCGCTAGCTAACGTCAGCTAAGCTGTTTTTTTTCTCAAATTTCATTTCAGTCCCTGAACGTTTTCATTGTGTTTTCTGTCCCTTATTACTGTTATATAGGTTTTGATTTGTTTTAATTTTGTCTTTCAATTGAAATTGCTTATATATTGAAGTTGCAATTCGGTCCTCATGCTTTTAATTCTGCGGATTGGGCTAAAACTCTTAATATTTTTGGTATCAAAGTTTTGATTGATTTCAATTTCATCCTTCCATGCAAATTTATTATAAATCCTTAATATTTTTTATATCAAAGTTTGATTTCTTTCAATTTTATCCTTCTATGCAAGTTAATCATGGATTTCAGTTTCATTACGGTCCCAGATCTTTTAATTTTAGATTTTCTTTTAAATTATTTAATTTCAATGTTTACATTTACTTCAATTTTTTCCTTCAAGTTAAATATATTATTTAAAGTATGTCAAATTAATTATACATTTGTATATTTATATCTAATTAAAATATGTTAAACTAATTATATGTTTTAATATTTATTGAATGTTAACACCTAAAAATATATAGACAGAGACAAAAAATTACCTAGGATTTTTTTAGAAAAAAAATAATATCAATATTCTTAAATACATCTAATATAATAAAAAATATGATAAAATAAAAAATAAATTAGCTTTGAATTTTAATTTTGTGCTCTTTTGTTCAAGCTTATTTCTTAAAAATAATTTACAATATTTTGATTTTTAAATATTTCAAATGTAATATAACTGAGGAAAAAATACAACTCAAAAAAAATAAAAAGTTGACAAATTTACCTAGATTATCTACACTTAAAAAATATGCGAGTCATTTCCCGTTTCGATGACATTGTTCTTTTTAGATGGCAGATAAGTAGCTATAACACGCAAAAAAAGAGTTTATTTTTAAAAATAATTACAATATTTTTATTTTTATGTGTCAGATCTAATGTTACTGGGGAAAAACAACAACTCATAAAAAAGATGACAAATTTACCTGAGTTATTTACAATTAAAAAATATACGAACCACTTTCCATTTCGATTACTCTATAAAATATTTTAAACTAATTATATGTTTTAATATTTATTGAATATTATTGCCTAAAAATATATAGAAAGAGCAAATAAATGACCTAGGATTTTTTGCAAAAAAAATTGATATCAATATTATAAATGACGACCTAAACCCTAAATCTTATAAAAACAAAATGTCTTTCAATTTAAATTTTATACTCTTTTGTTTATGTTCATTTTTTAGAAAATATTTACAATATTTCAAAAAATGGATAAATTTTTTCGTTTTAGCCTGAAATCCTTCATATTTTTAGTATCAAAGTTTTGATTTATTTCAATTTTATCCTTTCAAGCAAATTAATTATAAATACTTAATAATTTTGGTGCCAAAGTTTGATTTCTTTCAATTTTATCCTTCCATGCAGATAAATTACATATTTGAGTTTCATTTCGGTACCACGTCTTTTAATTTCTAGTTTTATTTCGGCTTATGGAATTTTCATATTATGATTTATTTCAGTTTTGTCCTTTAAATTAGATTTATTACAGATATTTTTTTTTATTTTATCCCTTATACATTTAATGCTATACATTTAATTCTTATTTTTGTCCATGCTTATATGTACATGCTCTTGGTTATTGTTTATAATTTTTTTTATTCCACTATTATTAAGATTTTTTTCAATGTTTAAAATTTAATTTATATTGGTGATCATTTCAAAAATCATATTTATTATTTTTTTCTTCAAGTTAAACATTTTCTTTAAATATAACAACATTTTCTTCAAGTTTATTTTTTTAATATTTGCATTTTAATTTCTGTTGGTGGTAATTTGAAAAATAATATTTTAATTTTTTTCACTTTTCTAATTCTTCAATTCAGATAATGTTTTTTAAATCTAATAATATTTATTTTGATTTTGTCATTTATTTAGTTTTTTAATTGTCTTTTGTTGTTAATATTGTTTGGTGTTCAAATTTCTTATTATTATAGACAAGGTATCCACAATAATGATAATGATTATTTATACCATATTTTTTTTCTTATAATATATGAGACTATTTAAATATTTTGATGTTTATTTAATATAAGCTTAATGTGTGTGTGTGTGTGTGTGTGTGTGTATTATTTTTCAAAAAATAATAATTTACTATTACTATTCTAAAATATTTTTAATATAAGAATATAAGCAAAAAAATTTAAAATCAGTTTCATATATAGAAAAAAAAATTCTAATAAATTTGATCAAAAAGATTTTAGCAGTAGCAATATTCAATGATTTTTTTAGTGGAAAACAAATCATTTTTAATATATTTGATGAATTATAATTATAATTACAACACATAAAAAATCAATAAATTTTCTATACAGATAAAAAATCACTGCATATTGCGCTAAGTTTTTTTTAAAATAAAATCAATATCATTACTCTGAAATACTTTTAATTTAATAATTGAAAAGTTAAAAAAATATGGAATTTCTTTCTCTAACAATAATTATGATCATTGAAAAATGATTTTATTTTTTTTTATTCTTCCATGCAAATAATTTTTTAAAATATAATAATATTTTTAATTTTGTCATTTATTTAGTTTTTTAGTTTCTTTTCTAATAATATTGTGAGGTCTTAAAATTTCTTATTATTATAGGTACCACATTCAAAATAATAATAATTGTTATCTATAATATTTTTTTTCTTATTAATATGTGAGACTAATTATATATTTTGATATTTATTTAATATCAACAATATATATATATATATATATATATATATATATATATATATATAAATGATCTATTTATTATTATTCTAAAACACTTTTAATATAATAATATAAACAATAAATTTTACAATTTGTTTTTTAAATAGAAAAAAAAATTTATCAGCATAGTTTTGGCAATAACAACATTTAGTCGTTTTTTAATTAGAAAAAAATCAGTTTCTAACTAATATTTTCAATTACAATTTTAATTATTAAATATTAAAATAAAAAATTATAAAAAATATAAAATCAATTCATTTTATATATAGATAAAAAAACTCAACGCAACACGCGAATATACCACTCGCTTATAGCTAAAGGAGAATGAGAAATTACTATTCATTTACCATTCACTGCCAATTTCATTCTCTGCTTCGCGATCGTATGTGCTTTTTTTTCTTCTCTCTGGGTTACATTTTTCATTTTCATTTTTATTTTTATCTGCTTCTTATTTTTTACTTCCGATTTCACTTTTTTTTGCTCTTTTTTTTTTGTACTTCCATTTTTTTTCAGGTTACATTTTTATTTTATTTTTTACTTTTTATTTTTTACTTCCGAGTTACATTTTTTTGTGTTTTTTTCTTTTTTACTTCCCGGTTACATTTTTCATTTCTATTTCTATTTTTTTTTGTTTTTAGTTTTTTTACTTCCGAGTTACATTTTTCTTTTTTCTTGTATTTTATTCGTTTCTTGCTTTTTCTTCTTATTACTTTTTTTCTAATTTTTTTTTCTTTCTTTCCTGTTTTCTAATTATTTTTTTTCTTATTTTCCCATTACAAAAGAGCTAAAACAAAATGGGTCATGTACTGTAGATTACTGTCCATGTTTATATGTACATGCTCTTAGTTTTTGTTTTTATTTTTTTTATTCCACTATTATTAAGATTTTTTTAAGATTTAAATTTTAATTTGTGTTGGTCATCATTGAAAAAATAATGTTTGTTATTATTTCTCTTTTTTTAATTTTTCAAGTTAAATAATTTCTTCGAATAATAATATTTATTTTTTTATTAATATTGTTAGGTATTGAATTTTCATTATTTTTAAGTTTTATTTTATTTTAAATATATCATAATAATTATATCTTTTGATATTTATTTAATATTAGAGCTTTAATATTTATTTTCACTTTTTGGTAGAAAAAAACCTGTTTTTAGCAGATTTTATCAATTATAATTTCACTGATTAAATATTAAAATCATAAATACAACACGTATAAAATCAATCAGTTTTCAACATAGATAAAAAAGTCCAGGACATCACGCGGGCCAATTCTCTTGTAAACACTAAGATACCTGGCACGTCCTTAGATAATTTGTTATTTAATTAATAGCAGTGTTTCTTTTCTAGTTTTATATATATATATATATATATATATATATATATATATATATATATATATATATATATATATATAAAAAAAAACTAAAATATAAAGTTCACCGGTTATAATTTTACTAATCATTCAAACTCGGTTTACTATTCATTGCTAGAATAAAATGATCATTTTGCTCTCATGTCCAAAAAATTTTATCCCCCGAGACCAGGGGTATTTTCGACTTTTTCAGGGGACATAGATGGTATTCCTAAATTTGTTACACGGTAAAATGATGTCATTAGCCCTCCTAAACAACAAAACCCGCTTCTTGGAACCGAGGTTAGTGAAATATTTTTACCTTTGGTTGTTTCGTAAATATCTTTGGGTCTAGGGGTGTGTGGATAATAAAGTGATTTTTTTATCATTTCTTTTTCCTGGACAAGGCAGGCGCGTCATCAGGACGCTCTTGCGGTATTAATTTTTGTTTAAATCTGACTTTGACTTTGCCAGCTAAGTAACTTGAAACGACGTCGCACCACTCTTTTATCTTTCTCTTGGCCAGTTGTTGACACCGAGTGCTTTTAAAACATATCTGTCCATATAAGTGTACTTCCTCTACATCTCCACCGTACACACTAGCTCCCTCCTTTGCTTTTGTAAGTTGGCCTCATTTCTCCCTCGATCTACGTATTGAGAGCCGTGGGAGAGTCTGGAGAGAAACCTTTCTTCCTCCCTTCTTCCTTCTGTAAGTTGAGAGCCATGGAGAACCTGGAGAGAACCCACCCTTCCTTTCCTCCTCAAGCTACTTTCTAAGAATATAGAGAGAGCCTATGTTGAGAGAGTTTAGATTGTTACATGATGATATTTTTTTATTCGAAGAAATTTTATTTTTTAAAAAGTATATTTTTTAGGTTTAAGTGAGATAATAAAACTTTGATTGTCATAAGATTTAATAAGAAATGAACACCCTTATTCAATTTTAAAATATATTATACATATCATAAATTCTTTTTTATCCTATAATAGTTATTAGAGACAATATCTTCACTTAAACTGTATCGTATCTGTAAAAATTGTAAACTCCCTGCCAAACGACAACATTTACCCTTTTCAATTCTTCTTTGGGGAAAAAGCGTTCTCATTTTGGATTTCAAAATATTCTTCAGTCCTCAACCATGTCCTCACCATGTCGGCTTTGTCGGTCAGCTCAAACAAATTCTCCATCACATTTTGTATAGGATGATATCACCTTCTAAAATTCTCAAACTTCTCCACGTTTTGTGTTGATGCTTCCGAATTAATAGGAGAGAGAATCGGTTTCTTTTTTTTCTTAAAAAAATAATAATACAAGTTATGATTACTTAGGCTTAAGAATAGTAAAGAATCTTTGTTTCGGCACTCATCTTGCATATTCATTTAATAGTCTCTTTTACTAGTACGAATCTATTTATTAATTTCCCATTTAAAGCAGTAACAATATCGTAAACTGCCAAAATATTGAATTATATATTATCCAGAAACCTTTAATAATTAAAAGTATACAAATCTCAAGATAGCAAACGCACGTCCTGAATAAAATGCCAAATATAATATTGTCCAGGCTATCATGATGGATTGCAACGTGTCCTTGGTGGAGCAGAATTGCTCATCACGTTGCTTACCCCTCCTTTCCTTTCTATATGTTATCTCTCAAATGAGTAGCCCAATCGGGCAATCAACCCTATAAAAGGCCATGGTGGTAGATGGTAACGTCCCATATCCTGAAGTTCTATCCCGCTTCTTTAGATTGCGATGGCTCCAACCCGTTCCTCACTCACCACCTTATTCCTCCTTTTGTCACTTTTAGTGATCGCCTCAGCCGCCGGTTACGGCTACGACAAAAAGCCAGACTCTACCGAACCCAAGTATAGTTATGACCCAAAGCCACAGCCAGACCTCCCTAAACCAGGTTACATATCTAATCCGAAGCCAGACCTCCCCAAACCAAAACTGACAGTACCAGAACAAGCTGATGGGTATGGCTCTAAACCATACCCTGGCAAACCAACCATCCCCAAACAAGACACTGTCAGGCCGAATTATGGTTATGACCCAAAATTAGATGTTCCCAAACCAAAACTGACACTACCCAAACCCAAATATAGTTATGACCCGAAACCAAAGTTGACCGTACCCAAACCAGATACTGGGAAGCCAGATTATGAATATGTTCCCAAACCAAAGATGACCCTACCAAAACCCGATCATGTTTATGACCCGAAAGAAAAGGTTTACGATCAACCAAAGCCAGAGGTTATGAAGCCACAAGATGGTTATGGCAAAAAACCAAATCTCCCGAAACCAAAGTTCTATATGCCAAAACCAAGTAATGAGAATGAGTATAGCCCGGTTGGTGTAGAAGGTTTAGTCCTATGCAAACAAGGCTCCAGCTATACCCCTGTTGAAGGTGATCTCTACGCCCTCGTAATTCTTTCTCTGTGATAAACCAAGGAATTCGGTGCAATAACTTGTTTCGCTTGTATTATTATTCTTGCAGACGCTGCTGAATGATATTCTTTTGCATTATTTTCCTCACAGAAAACTGTTTTTGTGTGTGCAGGGGCTGTGATAAGAGTAGACTGTACTGCTGTGGACCAGTATGGTTACAGGAAAGTCCCTTTCTCCTGCTTGACAGAAGCAACTAACGCAAAGGGTTACTACTTCAAAACATTGCCTGCTTTCGGGCTCGATGATCATTTAAAGATCACAGAATGCAAGGCTTACCTTGAAAGCTCTCCATTGAAAACCTGCAACGTCCCAACGAATATGAACTATGGGATCAGCGGTGCTCCCCTTTCAGCCTATCACATTCTCCATGACAAGAAAATGAAACTGTACTCTATGAGGACTTTCTTCTACACCTCGACGAAACCCTCGTCAACCCCTGCTGCTTATTAAATTGTTTTCTCTCCCTTACAACAAGCCATCCATTTTCTACCTTGTTTAAGGATGGTGCAGAGGATTGATTTCCTTCTCGTTGTTTCGTGTCTCGTCTTTATTTTTGAGAGATTAAAGATGTATCAGACAGTATCTCCTAATATTAATAAACCATGAGGTTCTTGATTTTATAATATTTTAAAAGAAGAAGTTTAAGACTTGTCTTTTGCATTTTGTCCTCCGGTTATATCATGTTTCCATCTTAATCTGAGCAGTTATAAATACTAAGATACCCGGCACGTGCTTGATAATTTGTTATTTAATTAAATTGCTGTGTTTCTTTTCTAGTTTTTGATAAATAGTTTAGAGTTTATTTACAAAATAATAAATATAAATGTAATTGACTTTCAAATATTTTTATATGTACATTTTTATAATTATAATAAATCTATTATCACATAAATATAAAATAACAGTACATAAATGAATAAAATTTTATAAACCAATCTCAATAAATCTTGACTTTTAATATTATTAGTGTATGTTTGAAAGAGTAAAAAATAACGTGAGTCGATAAGAGAAGAAAACTATAACTAAGATTTCAATAATTTTATAAATTTTGATATAATTTAAGGAGTTTGTATTTTGATACTTTATATTTCCTCCCGGCTTATTTTAAGTCTTTCATGTTTTTAATAGTTAATACAGAAAATTAAGATAATATTATATTATATAGTTTAGGAGTAATTTAAGTAGGTTATTTTTAAGGTTGACGATATTTGTCAATGCATAATAAAAAGAAAAATTGCGAAGGCATGGATGTTTGGGTTTTTATGAGGGTCTCTGCGCACTCTTTATCTTCACCGATAAGAAATGCTTCACCGGTAACGGAGGTAGGCAATTTATTTCGCGGTGGCCGAGCAAAAGATGCCATGTTTCTTAATAACAATTATCCATTCTACACTACAGTCAATATATTTAAACATTGTGCTCATAAATTACATATAAAAAAAACTAAAAGCCAAACCACTATGCCTTCCCGCTGTATTTCGCTTTTTTATTTTGTTATCTATTTTTAATTTACTTTTTTTTTTTTTAAGTTACTACAATTTAAAATAGGAGATTGCTCTGCTACGGGTGATGAATACGGCTCTAAGCCCAACCTCAACACCGGAAGCCTATTGTTTATAGTAATTAACTGTTTGGACTTTAATTGAAATATTTTTTTTATATAAAAATATATTAAAAATATTTTTTTTATTTTTTTTAAATAAAAAAAATATATTTTTAATATTAGCATATAAAAATAATTTAAAAACACTAAAAATAAATATTTAATTTAAAATAAAATAAAATTATCTTAAAAAATTTTCTTGAAAAATACTTTTCTGTAAATTTTAAAATTAGAAGAAAAGCTAAAAGAGCACGGAGAAACACTTTGCACACATTTGAAAAACATTGGAGATTACAACAATGTATTAATGATTTCGTTGCTCGGTACACCTTAGCCCTTGCCTTTGTATCAAGGGTATTTTCAATTTTTTTAATAGACCGGTTGACATTACCAAATTATTTGAGAGTATTTTTATATTTTTCTATGTATTTTTACACAATAAAAATACTGTTTTACCCCCTTCAGCCTATGAATAATCACCGAACTAGGGGTAATATCATTTTTTTTATTGGTATATGTATAATGCAATAACAATAACGCCCACTGGTTAATCAATATTATATTAATTATAAAATGAATTCTGTAAATTAATTTGATTGTTTTTTTACAGAGGTATTTTGGTTTCATACCCCAGGCATGAATTTGACATGATAACTTGGATTCAATCATTTTTTTTCCAACTTTATTACTTGAAGGTTAATAATTCAATTTTCTATTTCTTCTTGATTTTATTTTAGTAAAATTATAACAATCTCACAATCTTATCAAGAATTTGATAGATTAATCTTAATTGATTAAGGTCAATCTAATATTTATGAACCTATATTTTTACTAGTTTTTATATTATTTTCAAAACCTGTCAAGCTTACCAAGTTACTAGATTAACCCTTGAATTGTTTAGTTTTTTACTACTAGAAAACAGGTTAACAATGCTTGAACTTCTATATTGACCATTCATGTGAAACAATATCTGAATCAGAGTAGTGGGAGTCAATTGTATTATAGTACAATACTAATTCTAAATTGATTATATAGGCAAAATCAAATACATCATAATCAAGAAATTAGCTCTAAGTTGATTTACAGAAAATCTCAATACGTTATTTAGCAGGCTTGCTAATTAAAGGTTAAGGTCAAATGAAGTCCATTAAGCTAATGGGCTTGTATTCTAGCCTATCCCTTGTTATGACTTCAGATCCAAATACACAGAAGCAATTCCTGTTAATTAAAGGTTAAGGTCAAATCAAGTCCATTAAGCTAATGGGCTTGTATTCTAGCCTATCCCTTGTTATGAATTCTAAATTGATTATATAGGTAAAATCAAATACATCATAATCAAGAAATTAGCTCTAAGTTGATTTACAGAAAATCTCAATATGCTATTTAGCAGGCTTGCTAATTAAAGGTTAAGGTCAAATGAAGTCCATTAAACTAATGGGTTTGTATTCTAGCCTATCCCTTGTTATGAATTCAGATCCAAATATACAGAAACAGTTCTTGCAGTCCATTCCATGGAAGAAAAATCCCATAAGTGGCCCAATATTTTTCACTTGTGTGAATCTACAAGGGATAAAACTTCTGAACAGGGAAAAAATGCATTAGATGGGTGACATGGAATTAAGTTTTCGAGGAGAAAGAACTTTCTGCGTTTTAAAATAAAATAAAATATTTTTTTAATTATATTTTTAGATTATTTTGATGTGTTAAAATTAAAAATATTTTTAAATAAATAAATAAAATATTATTTTGATATATTATAAAAAAAAATACTTGAAAAAACAAATTCACCGAAACTCCCAACAGCTTAGTGGGCTTCTCAATGGCAATGGAATTCATCTATACGTGGTTTTGTTCTCTGGACTTTGGTTCTTATTATTCCTTGCTGGAGAAGACGAGATAATGCCAAATCTCATTTTGGATTTCAAAATATTCTTCATTTCACAACCACGTCCTCACCATGTCGGCTGTATCGGTCAGCTCAAACAAATTCTGACTCCATCACATTTTGTATATGATGATATCAACTTCTAAAATTCTCAATCTTCTCCACGTTTTGTGTTCGTGCTTCCAAATTATTGGGAGAGAGAATTGGTTTCTTTTTATTTTCTCAAAACAACAATTATACAAGTTATGTTTCTATACTTGGGTTTAAGAATAGTATATAATCTTTGTTTAGGCACTAATCTTGCATATTCATTTAATAATCTCTTTTATTTGCAAGAATCTACTTGTTAATTTCCCATTTAAAAGCTGCAACAATATCCTACGCTGCCAGATATTGAGTTATATTTTATCCAGAAACCGTTAATAATTACAAGTATACAAATTTCAAGATAGCAAAGGCACGCCCTGATTAGAATGCAAAATATAACAATGTCCAAGCCATCATGCTGGATTGCAACGTGTCCTTGGTGTAGCAGTATTGCTCATCACGTTGCCTACCCCTCCTTTCCTTTCTATATTCTCTCACGAGAGAAACCCAATCGGGCAATAAACCCTATAAAAGGCCATGGTGGCGGATGGTAGCGTCCCATATCCTGAAGCTCTATCCCACAGCTTTAGATTGCGATGGCTCCAACCCATTCCTCCTTATTCCTCCTTTTGTCACTTTTAGTGATCACCTCAGCCGCCGGTTACGGCTACAACAAAAAGCCAGACTCTACCGAACCCAAGTATAGTTATGACCCAAAGCCACAGCCACACCTCCCCAAACCAAAATTGACAGTACCAAAACAAACTGATGGGTATGGCTCTAAACCATACCCTGGCAAACCAACCATCCCCAAACAAGACACTGTCAGGCCGAATTATGGTTATGACCCAAAACTAGATGTTCCCAAACCAAAACTGACAATATCCAAACCCAAATATAGTTATGACCCGAAACCAAAGTTGACCGTACCCAAACCAGATACTGGAAAGCCAGATTATGAATATGTTCCCAAACCAAAGATGACCCTACCAAAACCCGATCATGTTTATGACCCGAAAGAAAAGTTTTACGATCAACCAAAGCCAGAGGTTATGAAGCCACAAGATGGGTATGCCAAAAAACCAAATCTCCCGAAACCAAAGTTCTACATCCCAAAACCAAGTAATGAGAATGAGTATAGCCCGATTGGTATAGAAGGTTTAGTCCTATGCAAACAAGGCTCTAACTATACCCCTGTTGAAGGTGATATCTACGCCCTCGTAATTCTTTCTCTATGATAAACCAGGGAATTCGATGGAATAACTTGTTTCGCTTGTATTATTACTCTTGCAGACGCTGCTGAATGATATTCTTTTGCTGTATTTTCCTCACACAAAACTATTTTTGTGTGTGCAGGGGCTGTGATAAGAGTAGCCTGTACTGCTGTGGACCAATATGGTTACAGGAAAGTCCCTTTCTCCTGCTTGACAGAAGCAACTAACGCAAAGGGTTACTACTTCAAAACATTGCCTGCTTTCGGGCTCGATGATCATTTAAAGATCACAGAATGCAAGGCTTACCTTGAAAGCTCTCCATTGAAAACCTGCAACGTCCCAACGAATATGAACTATGGGATCAGCGGTGCTCCCCTTTCAGCCTATCACATTCTCCATGACAAGAAAATGAAACTGTACTCTATGAGGACTTTCTTCTACACCTCGACGAAACCCTCATCATCAACCCCTGCTGCTTATTAAATTATTTTCTCTCCGTAACTACAATCCATCCATTTTCTACCTTGTTTAAGGATGTTGCAGCGGATTGATTTCCTTCTCGTTGTTATTGCCTGTAATCTTTATTTTGAGAGATTAATGATGTATCAGTATCACCAAATATTAATGAACCACGAGGTTATTGATTTTATTATATTTTAAAAGAAGAAGTTAAAGACTTGTCTTTTGCATTTTGTCCTCCGATTATAAATACAAAGATACCTGGCACGTGCTAAGATAATTTGTTATTTAATTAAATAGTATTATTTCTTCTCTAATTTTTGATAAACAGTATAGGGTTATTTACTAATGAATAAATATAAATGCACTTGACTTTCAAATATTTTTATATAGATTTTGATGTTTATAATAAATCTATCATGACTTCAATATAAATTAACAATACATAATAACGTGAGTCGATAAGAGAAAAAAACTATAACTAAGATTTCAATAATTTTATAAATTTTGATATAGTTTAAGGAGTTTTGTATTTTGATACTTTATATTTCCTCCCGGCTTATTTTAAGTCTTTTTAAAAGAGGCATTTATATAATTGTCTTTTATTAAAAGATAATACATACATACATACATACATACATACATACATACATACATACATACATACATACATACATACATACATACATACATACATACATACATACATACATACATACATACATACATACATACATACATACATACATACATACATACATACATACATACATACATACATTTGAAGTATGTATGTTTATTTATATTAAATGATAAAATAGATAAATAGCAGTAATAGATAATGAATATCTATTATTATTCATATTAAAAAATAAAAAAACTTGAACTGATAGTTTTTTTTTTATAAATAATATAGTTATTTTATTATGCATTTAAAATATATTATGAATAATGATGCTGCCCCATGCAACTAGTTTTTTCGTCTTGGAAAAAAAGCACACGCAGAGAGTAGTTACGAGGAGAACCCTCGGATGAGGTACATAAAGATGCGATGGCAGATAGCAAAACGACCAAAGCAGATGTCCGCTTCCTTCAACCTCTTCCTCAGATACTGATACTTCTTCACGTATACCGTACCAAAGTCAATCCCCTTTTTTCATTTTTTTTATCCCTTCTCCCCGCTATCTCTCTCCTCGTATTAAGTTTGGAATCGTTTGGATTGGTTAAAACCCAAGCCAAACTTCCAAACATACGACCCAACCAACAACAGAACTTAACCCAACAATAACAATGAAGAAGCTTGATTGCCCTATTAAACAAAGGAAAAACAAGGCACAGATAGCCATAGATATTGGAGGATTGGTTGTGTTGGGTGGAGTATTCGTTGTTGCTGGTTTGATTGCCGCTGCTGCTTTTGCTGTCAAGAAAAGCAGAAGAAGAGACACCGACATGGAGAACTTACGGTGCAAAAACGAAGTCAAAGGCAGTCCAGGCCTGTGTTTTACCCTTGAAAATCCGTCCTCCACTCGCCATCAGAATCCATGGTCAGCACTGAAACACTGTTATGTTTGTGTTGACAATACTTAGAATTAAGAGAATGGTTTCTTAATTTTCAGTTTGACCGATGGATCTACAGGGATGGCTGCAGCAGCAATCCAGACTGATTCTACCGAACTGGTCTCTACAGAGAGTTTGATTTTGGTAATCTTTGATAATTTTTCCCACATCAAATATCCTTTCACATATATGGAGGATCCATTAGGGTCTATTTCTATATGATGTCACGATCTTGACATGATACTGAAAGGGAGATCAAAACTAGCCTGGATTAATTATGTATTACTGATACCCTGTTAAATTTGGTTCAGGAGGAGGATTCTGCTTCTATGATCAATGTAGAAAATGATAATTTCACTGGCGATGATCAAGAGATCGTCCTCACTGATGATACAAGACAAGAAATAATTATTACATCATTTGATGATTGCTGTGGCATGGAAGAACTTTCCTTGCCAGTTCTTGATAGCGAGTCGATGAATGAAGTGGAGGACAGTATCAAGAATGATTCCGAAGATAACTCGTCATGTTTGGTAAGAATTGAAATTATAAGACAGGAAGAGGAAGTAGATACTGGAAGGATTATGGAAGTAGAAACTAAATCAGTGAATCTGTTTGAAGAAGATGAGAAGGGATACTCCAGCGAAGAAAATGTTACGGAGGAAGAGGCAGTTGGTGCTGAAAAGATGACTGCTGAGACAACTGTAGCAATTCTTTGGGTTGAAGATGAGGAGGAGGAGGAGGAGGAGGAAGATAGCAGTGAAGAATATGTCATGGACGAAGGTGACGAGAGTTCAGAAGAAACAGGAAGCGCTTCCGCAGAGACCAATGCTGAGGCATTTTGGCCAGCAGGGTCAATAGAGGTATATTGTTACTGGAACACAAGAACACCATGATAAACACGCAAAGTTTGGAATCGAAGGAGAAGATTGTGGAGGAAGATGGAATACCAAAATTGAACATGCAAGGTTCAGAATAATCAAATGACGTGACTATATAGCTGACACGATGTCTAGTGTGAAAAATGGAAACTAGGGTTCTCAAACCCTTAAATATAAAGTTACGTCTATAATCATTAATAAAAACCCTATTACAGCTCTTCTAAATTGCTTATATACGTACTGGTTAAATTAAAACAGTTTTAATACAGCTACTAAAAAGAATTCTAAACATAATGGTAAAAAAATGATTTCACACAATAACTTTTGATTTTTCTTTGAATTTATCGTCGATTTTCGATGATCATGAAATTGTAATTCTATAGGAAATAAGAATTCTCTTTTGTTTTCTTTTTCCCTTGATACCTAACAAACTCCTAAACCTCTAGAAATAGGTGTGAACTTCATGGCTGAAACTTGGCCAAAAATGATTGACTAGGGACGCATCTTGCATGAGTTCATTGTGACAAATGAGAAGGTATTAAAGCCAACCAAGTTATGGATCCCATAGACAAGATGCTATTCTTCAACTAGGATCAAATTGTTTTTTTACTTGGTGGCTTGTATTTTTTCCACCATCGATCCAATATTAAATGCAACATTATCAAATTTACAAAACCAACCAAAGATCACTTGATATAAGAAGTTGAGGGTTTTCACGTTCCAGGTAAGGCACAATCATTGAACAAGGATGACACAACCTTGTGAAACAAAAGCTACTTTGTGATTGGTAATGGCTGGAGCCCCAAGATGGTTAGAAATGTCATGTTCATTTGCTTGAAGGTGGCGACATGATCAATCTTCTCAGTTGAAGAAGATAATAAACAAGGATTAGACGACATGTCACCCGTTCTCGTCATTAAATATGAGTGATATGTTGTTTAGATTAAACCCTAGAAATTATGGTTTCTAATTGGGATTTCACAAATTTTAATTTGATCCATGTTGTTTTAATTATGGAATATGCACCCTCAATTGACTTTGAAACTTCTTAATTTTTGCAATTGCACCCTTGGAAACTTTGATTTTACTACTCTAATTTGAGAATATTTTTCAATTTGATCATTGGTTTCCTTTTTTTCAATTTGACCCCTATCAACTATCAAACTTTCATTTTCTTGTGAAATTGACCCTTAATTTTGATTTATTTCAATCCCTGAACTTGCATGTTTTTGGCACTTTAGTCCTTTATGGCCCTTAGTTGAGCCATGAACTTAGATTTTCTTGCATTTTCAACCTTGATTTCATTCAGTTAAGCTTGTAGAAATTAAATATAATCCTCTAAAACATCAATGTTCTTAATTGAGAATTAAGCTCTCAAACTTAATTTTTAACCAATTAAGCCCTTAATAAAATTAATTCGACTTATTAAGAGTATACTTAAGTTTTTTAACTTCTCTTAAGTTATCCTAAATTAATTTATAAACTTAATTAAATCCTTAATTAGACATGTGATTAAATCAAATTAGCTGTCAAAAATCTAATTTAAGTTTTCAGAGTTAATATTTATACAAATTTGTCCAATATCATCTTGAACTTACATTGACTTTCACATTTAGTTTTTTGAAAGGTGCATTTGAATTTCCAGAATTGCCACAAATTCAGTTTGGTCACTTTATCTCATGTAGATTCTTTTTTAGCTTGTTCTTGCCAAAAAAATCACTCGTCTTCCTGTGTATTTATCCGTGCTTCTTTTGTTTTTTAAATAATATGGTCATTTTATTATGCATTTAAAATATATTATAACTAATGATGCTACCCATGCAACTAGTTTTTTCGTCTTGGAAAAAAAGCACAGGCAGAGAGTAATTACGAGGAGAATCCTCGGGTGGAGCAAATAAAGCTGCGATGGCAGATAGCAAAACGACCAAAGGAGATGTCCGCTTCCTTCAACCTCTTCCTCAGATAGTGATACTTCTTCACGTATACCGTACCAAAGTCAATCCCTTTTTTTCATTTTTTTTTATCCCTTTCTCCCCACTATCTCTCTCCTCGTATTAAGTTTGGAATCATTTGGATTCGTAAAAACCCAAGCCAAACTTCCAAACACGATCCTAACCAACAGAACTTAACCCAACAACAACAGTGGAGAAGCTTGAATGCCCAAGTATAACAACAGAGCTCTCTCCGAGGTCAGTGCTATAAATACCGAGGATTAAAATTCTAGAGGTCAGAGAAAGTAATAATAATAATAATAAATAAAAAATCCTCGATAGCTACTATACTTCACAAGGTACGGGCTCCTAGACGTGTATCCATGCTGGTCCGTGGAAAATTCGGGGCTTCTCGATCAGTAAAACAGAGGCTTCTTGCATAGAAAATAAATAAATAAAATTCACGGATAGTCAAGAAGACAAAAGGAGCGGCTTGTATCAAGAAAAGGTAAAAGGCGTCTTCATACGGCAAGAACTCTTAAAACACCTTCCTGTAAAAATGTTTCACTATCCTCTCTTTACACGTGTATTCTTCTTCTTAGCTACCACTCTTTCACTATATACAATGCCCTGAATCTCCACAGGCAGACTTAGCTCAATTGGCTGCTGCTGCTTTATTTTTTGCTTGTCCCAATGACAATAAAATACATGAGAACTGTAAAGCTAATTATCAAAAAATGTAAGAGCACCGGAACCTCAATTTCCCGGGGGCAAAATTTCTTACCCAAGCTTGCAACAGCTGGGTGAACTACTTGGGCCACCAATCAATTAGCATTCAAGAAGATGGTTTTCTGTTGAGCTTGGCCAGCTGCATCCCGTAGACCATCCTAAAACACCTTGAATTAGATCCACACTTGCGCAACCCTTAACCTAAAACAGATAGGAAAAGACATATCATGACAAACTAATCTCACAGTCAGGGGGGCGGGGGGAGCAATGACACAGGAGTGGTAGAGATATAGGACAAGAAGGAGATGGATTCTCAATGCCCTACCAAACTATCAAGGTTGCCTTCAATATGAAACAGAATCACAGCCATTCCCCTTCCTCTATCGGTCTCCGACTGATGGTTGAAATCAAAGATGATATGTTAGCCTATCAGTTGACCAGATCATTAATATAGCATGTTCAGTAATTCACTGTATGAAGTTCTTACTTACCACACAAGAACATATATCGATGTCTACAGCTGCCAATGCTGTTGAAATCTCAGCCATCATGCCTGAATTTGTATTCCAATATTTACATGGTCAGCAAGAAACAGTCAGAAATATTGATATCAGAAAGGAAAATGAATTCCATCACCCCCCAAAATCATTAGATTTTATTCCAGCAGCTACAGAATGATCAGATTTTCACCACGAGTTTCAAGCTATGAGAAAAAACAAATTATCACACCATGATTGGGCCAATCACAAGCTTGAGAATTCATTAAATATGCAACCATGAGGTGGAAAACAAACCATCACTGACTGAAAGAAAAATTACCTCTTCGATCAATGCATACAACACAAAACCATTGGATGGAGTGCCCTTCATGACTGTGCCAAGAGGAAACCTTGCTGGCTTGCCAACTTTCTAAACCAGGCAAGACTTCCTTGTACCTTGGAATGCTAGCTTGTATCATCTTGGCAACACCATTTCCCTGAGATAATAAATCCCCCTTGGTCTGCACATGCTTATTATGTTTCCCATTGACCTTAGGGGTCCAAACAGTTTCACAGTTCACCGGCAAAAAATCATTTGAGCGTTTCCCTTGGGATGACTTTTCCACAACATTCATAAGTATTTTCTCCCACAGAGGTCTGCTCCGTTTGTTATTATCTGAGACATCTTCTACCTCACTCTCCTCTTCAGAATCAGCAATGAAGTCATTTACCGAATCTGCTGTTATTTCGGCAGCAGATAGTGCAGCTTGCTCCCTTAAGAACTGAACAGATGAAGAGCATTTTATTCTTAGAGCAGCAGGAAATACAAAAATAAAAAACTGTATTCTCAATTCATAGGACTAAACCTACTTTCATAATTTTGTGCCTTGCACTGCGTGTTTTTGCATGCTGCAACCATTGCTTATGCCTCTGAAAAGCTGATTTGCTAGAGAGTGCCTGAGCAAACAATAAAGTTATGAGGTGAGCAGCAGAACAAGGGGATGATGGTGTGCATTTTTAAGTTTCAGATGTATATGCAAGCCTGCAAAGTCTCTAAAAGCACATGAATAATTACACCATCATATATTGATCACAATGCCAATCACTATAGCTTTATAATACACCATCGTATTACAAAAAGAGATCATCTGCTGCAAAAATCATATTAAGCTTCCATATTTACTCAAACTCCAGTAGTTGGAACTTGGAAGAGCAAATTATCTTTTATTTCCTATTATCCAAAGAATCAGATATGTATGATCTACAGCATAAAGTTCTGAAAAGCATTACAAACATTATAAGATCAATAAATACTAACATTATAGGTAATTATCTCCACGACTTCTGCATTAGCAAGTACATGCATTGGAGAGACAAGATTTCCATTGACCTGCAAAAGGGGAAATGCAGAATTCAGACATTGAATTTGTTTCTTTTGCTTTTTAGTAACCCTCCAGTAATAAAAGAATATGATATCAAACAAAAAAACAATACCTTTGCAGCCACCATCTTATTGCCAATTTCAGTGTGTATCATATAAGCATAGTCAATCGCAGTTGCTCCTTTTGGTAGATTCTTTATCTGTATCATATCATCAAAAATATCAGAATCCAGAACTGCACATCTAATATGTAAATTTACCATTTCTTAGCAAAAAGATTTTATAAGTGCAAATTAATACACAATCTTACCTCTCCTCTTGGTGTAAATACAAAGACGCGGCTACCAAGTAGATCTCTGGTAATGGTCTCTACAAATTCCCTAGAGCTCATATTGCCAACAAACTCTTCTTGCCATTCTCTAATTGCATTGAGCCAGCCAATCTGGAGGAAAGAAAGGACTTCAACCATGAAATTAACATCGAAGTCACGGAATTTTAAAGTAGTTCTCCTACAAGCTTCTTTTGGACCTTTGATGACTACTGATTTATCAAGAGCAAAATTAACGTACCCTGAGTGCAATGTTTGCATTGTTAAGACAGACTGTCTTCCCTCTTGTACTTCTACCATTAGGCATAGCATGTCCAACCAAACCTGTAACAAATACTCTCCCGCTATAGTGAGCAGCAATGCCTCTCTCAGCTATCAGATCCATCTCTTCAGTTCTTATCTGCCAAAACGGATGGGTTTATAACCAAATATGTCGCAACCAAATCCTAAATCAGAAAGACCATGTAAATTAACTAAAAATTGACAAGAACCATCAGTAACTGTTTGAGTTAATTAGGACAACAGAGAAAATAAATTGAACATTTTCTTTTGTAGACTGAAAGAAATCAACATTTATCCTAGCACAGGCAAGGCCCTCCTATGAGCGTAAAAAAACAAAAGCAAAAAAATGAAACTTGGTAAAACATGAACATCGAAGAATACCTGAACTTCCAGTCGAAACATGCTTTCATACAGAAATGGAATTACAGTTGTATGAAGACTTTGATAACCATTAGGTTTTGGAGTTGCAATATAGTCCTTCATCTGTTACGAAATTTACTCATTATGTATTAAAACACGATGAACAGTCGAATAATAGCACCAACACTTCAGAACAAAGAATAAGAGAATACGCACAGCTCGAGGAATGGGGGTCCAGATTCCATGGACTAAGCCGAGAACATGATAGCATATCTGCATAACATCTGACCATGAGAAAAGCCCATAACATACACCATGTCACAGACATAGCAGAAGGCACATTTCCATAGATTATGACAGGGATATATATACCTGTTGTGGACTACATAAAGGCCCGACTCCAATGCATGGCTTTGGCTGGATGATAATTCGAAGCTGATTAAATTAGAAGGACAAATGCGTCAATGCACAATTAAAAAATGTGAAGTTTCACTCATGGGTGTTTCTCGGGATGGCTCAAAGCACATGTCAGAACAAACCTGAGCAATCTGGTTAACTTCATTGATTGGACCTTTGGATTTAAGCACAGCTCTATAAATACTGAAAGCACTCAACAAAAGTTCCTAGTCAAAAACATGACGCAGAGATCCAGAAAACAGAGAAAAGGACATTTAAAGCAACACTTTCAACAGGTCATGAGGGAAAAGGATGGTAATAGAAACTAATAGCAACTATAATCTTCAATAGATGACACCCAGATTGAGTAAAATAAGAAACTTGCTAACCATCAGCATGAACAAGGGTCGTCTTCCTACTCTTTTGAGAACCAGACAATACTCATAACTAACAGGCCACAGGGGAGTTTTCTAAACAACTATTAATTTTTTAAAGAAATGTTCAAGATTGACATGAGGACTACTCAGGAAGTTGCTTTTCATAGTACCATATTTTTCTAAGCCCATTTAACTTAAATATTACAATTTAATCACATAATGATATGGCTATCTAAGGTAAAACACCATAACTCACAACAAATAATAATGAACTAAGATAATGAAATCCTTGGTTCAAACAAAATCAACAACCAGATCAGATAAATAAATGAAGAAAATAACTATTAGAGGATTCATGGCTTCACCTATAAGGCTCCTTGCAGACAGCACGTACTTCAGTTTTCACTGTCAAAAGGTCTAGGAACTGATCTTCCTCTATCTTCTTATTCAAAATTTTGTTTGCCTAAAACAAATGCAAAAAACCATTGATTAATAATGACAGTAAAGTAGATACTTCTGGAGATCTAACCAAACATAATGCATGATAAAAAAGAAAAAAGCAAACCTCTTCCAGTTCTTTCTCATGTTCCTTATACAGATCTGCAACTCTCCTCTTGACCTTAGCATAATCTTCAGCATTTGTGTACATGAATGATAGATTTTCAAGCTCAGACTGAAAAGATCATGCCAGGTTATCAATTAAAATTAACAGGGGGTAAAACTATAACAAGCTCTCCAAGCAGAGACCATCCTAAGAGCTTGGAGTCAGATTTTTAAATAGAAGAGGACACCAACCGCATCATGCAACTGTTGATTAACAATGGACAAGCCCAAAACAGATGGGAGAAATAAAGTGCATGTCATTCAGCAGTTTTGGAAAAACACGTTGCATTCACACTTAATAGAGCAAATGAATTTAATCAAAGAGAACAATATATCACAGCACCAAAAAAGAAGCATAATATGGTATAGATTGACAGGGAATGAGACAATTAAGTAGTCCATTTCTAACAATTTCTCAGGCTAGAGGAATGTGTAGCCTCAAATTTTACTAAAATTTTAATGTATGAAACTAAGTAACAGAAAGCACGAGTTTCTCTATCTCAACATCTAGAATTTTGATCACCAAAGATAATCAAGATGAGTTATACAACATGAGTTAACATGTTTACAACCACTAATTATATGAAACAATCATAGAGGAGTTTTATACATAAAAAAGAGGTGTATAGATATACCTTGATTTGATACATTCCCAACAATTTTGCAAGGGGAGCAAAGACCTGAAGTGTTTCCATTGCAATGCTGGACTGCAGTCAAAGTAGTGATGTTAAATATAACCGAGGTCAATAGCCAACTAAAGCTAAAATCTCGACACACTACCTGCTTATGCAGTGGCATATGTGAAAGAGTACGCATATTATGCAATCTGTCAGCTAATTTGACAATGATAACACGGACCTGAAAAGGCAGCAGTTTGATTGTAAAATGGCTTAAACAATGGATAAGATTATTAACAGAAAAAAATCTATAAGCAATGAGGCACCTCCTCTGTCATTGCCAAAAACATCTGCCGCAGGTCATCAGCTTTTACATCTTGCACCGATTCATTTTTATTCTTACACTTCAGTTTTCCCAGTTTGGATACCTAAGACAATGGAAGAACTTAGAATTAATATGTGCTGTGTGTTCAAACAAAATGTATAAGATACAATTTCTAATCCAATGGAAGAAACTTAGTTCACAAATATACCAATGTAAGGAAAGCACCTTAGTTTCTCCTTCTACAATGTGGCGCACGATAGGTCCAAATTCCTTCTCAATTCTTTCAAAAGTAACAACATTCGTATCCTCAACAGTATCATGCAGTAATCCAGCAGCGATTGACTCCCAATCAAGTTCCTAATAAACAAGCAACAGTACATTGTAAGAGCAAGTTAAAAGTCAATGTCAAGAAATGGGCATACATTATAAATTAAAGGAAACTCACAAGTTCTCCTAGAATACGTGCAACTTCAACTGGATGAATGATGAACGGCTCTCCACTGCGTCTTTTCTGACCATCATGGGCCTCGTAGGCCAGCTGTACCACCAAAACATTAAATTTACGAATACTTCACCTGTGTCGATACGGAAGAATATGTCCACGAAGATTATAAAAGAGAAAGAGTACCTTAAGAGCTTCATGGACCAATTCCAATTCTTTTGGTGCAAGGTACGAAACAGTAGGCTTAAGATCCTGAGACAATTACACAAAGTAAGCTAAGCCAAACCATACCAGAAAGAATCTTGCTTTCAAGAAGTTTATAGAAACACCATGGGCTACAATAGTGCAATTTTACCTCCCACAATCTCTCAGGAGAAACTTCATTGAAGGTATCTTCAGAAATGGATGATGAACAAGACAACTGCCATTTTTTACCAGCTACATGATGCAATCTGGATTTAAACAATCTCCCGAGAAGTGCAAAGTCAGAATCTTCACTGGAATAACAACCTCCGATATCAAAGGCTTTGCATCTCTAGCAATGTGACATGGAAAAGGCACAGAAATTACAATCATGAAAATATTGTTTGCAAAGCAGATTTTGGTAATAAGATCACAGAGTTGTAGCATTGTTGTAATATGCTAACCACAGACTGATGGGCAGTTGCATTAGGATTGGCTTTTGTTTTATACACTACATGAATTTCACTTGGAACTTGATAGGGAGAATTTGGCGCTCTAATATATGAAGTTGATGGAATTTCTAGCACTGCAGTAATTGTTGGATAAAGATTCACTCTAATTAGCTCTTAAGCGATTTTTCATAACACCTAACTGGAATATGGAAAAGTGGATGGTTACCAACTGACCTTGCCTGGACAAAAAATAACTACACTGAAAGGGAATATTTTCACCCAACATTTTCTTCTAAAAATTGGCCATTGGAACGATAATGAACTCAAACTCGCCAATATAGCAGCTAAAAAAAATAAGTGCATTTGAATCTTTCACTGACTTGATAGGATGGGTTCACTGAGCTTTCAAGGGCGAATGACTCATAAAAAAAGTAGATTGAAAAACTAACCATATTTTATGTTTCAGATTCAGAGTAACTATATAACCGCTTAATCTTTTATTTAGTTTGATGGTTTATAAATTTCCTTTTGCTTTCATTTTACCACTGCTATCAAAATGAAAGATCCCGATCATTTCGCTTGCCTCCTAGGTATTAAAATACAAAAAATTAACTGCGTATCTTCTTTTCCTGTCCTTTACAATCGCAAGGCTTTAGGTATAGCTTCCAAATAAAACAATGATGAAGTATGGTGGATAATAGGCTAAGCTGGCAATAAATTGGAAATAATTTTTGAAGGCAGGTGAAGGAAGAGACTTACAGACTTAAACTGATTCCTTCTTCCATTTCGACCACACAAGAATGAAGAACACTGCGGAGATGGATGAGCTGTGCTGGCCAAAAACCCTGTCAAAACTCTAGGGGCTTTCCACGCGCAGGAAAGCACACTACACTCATATCTCCCGCTTCCATCCCCCTTCGATAATAGCTTACATACATTCAAGCATTCCACCGGTACTGCAAAATAAAAAACAGCACAATTCTTAAAAAAATCCCGAAAATCCAGAATCAAGTGAGGACAGAATTCTCCTAGTTCAATTACTTGGAAGAAAAAAGAGAGATTAAAATAGTAATTGATTGAGATGCTAGGTTGAGTAGTAATTGAATAGAGAGATCAAAATTTAGTGGTAAAAAGAGAAGCGAAAAAACCTGACAACGAAGAAGCAGAAGCCATTTCTATAGCGAAGCATCGAAGAGAAGCGCCAATCTCATTGGATTAAATGTTCTAGGCTTTGACAGGCAAACACACTCCGCGCGTCAATCGACGCTTGACTGGTTCGAGTTTTCCACTGAGAGAGGGAGGGAGGGAGGTAGAGAGACTGCTGGCGTTTGATTTTACCGAGCAAAGAATCTTGAAGGGGTTTAAATCTCTGCTATCCTGTTCAGCTAAGAGAATCTGGTAAGCGTAGCAGTGGTTTTTGCAAATGCGAAAGTTTTGAATTTTGGACAGAGAAAAAATAAGCGATGGATTTTGAAGGAAGGAGCTGAAGAGATAATCTAGAGAGAGAGAGACTGGCAGCTGTCTATTTTAGCCAACGGAAGGCCACACAAAATGAATGCCGTTCCATCAAAGATATATATATATTTCTTTTGCTTATGCAAATGTAAATGTAAATTAAATTTGTTTTTGTAATTTCTAGGTGGAATTCTTCCTTGCTTTCTTCTGGGTTTTCTGGATTTTAATTTTAAAGGCCGGGCAGCAAAGTAAAATTCGGGAGTTCACGCCGTAAACGTCTGTCACGTATGCCCTGCCCAGCCCCCCCTAAAAAAAATATCTCGGCAGCTCTCTTTTTTTTGGAGTTTTAAAATACATTTTTACATTAAACTCCATTTCTTATTTGGAATTCATGTGAAAATGGAGAAATAATATTAAAATCAAAACAAAAATATATTGTGGGCAGCCAGTTGATACTTTCCTTTCCAAGCTAGCTTAATTTACATTAAAACTAGTTAGATACAAATAAGAAGTTGGTGTTTTATTGAGTGCACCGTGACTTCCACCGAGCAAGGACAAGATTGGTCAATACTTTGGACTAGTGTCATGAGATTTACGCTTCTGTTGAAATACCTGATTTTTCCTGTTTTTTAGTCAAAAGGCGCGTTAGGAGATGGGGCATATCATTCTCCTCTCTCTCTCTCTCTCCTGTCCGATCACTGTTTAGTTTTCGCTGTTCTGTAACTGAGAAGTAAGAATAAAGCTATCATTTTACAGCTGAAACTTTTCAACGGGAACTGCCGTGACAATACTGCAAGATCGTTTTAGGTGATGAACTCAAATTGGAGGGGACAACATATGTTTTTTCTTCATCCAAGAGAACCTAAAAAAAAGAGGGGGATTATATATAATATGCATCATTATCACACATTATCACAGTGAAAATGGCAAGAGCACTACTCACAAGTGCCTGCACTTTTTCTTAAAGAAAAGGGGGGGGGATGGCCAAAGCTAATGGCCCAGAAAAGAGAGCGTGCAAAATTCAGGCTCCATTTGCAACTCGTTAACTATTAAACACGTCTGTCTACATGTAGCTTGGAAGGACTGGCTTTGCTTGGAGTTTTATGGCGTCGGTGATTAGGTAAGATAGAATCATTCAATAAAGATCGAGAGATTTATTGTGCCGGGCTAGCGTGGATTGAGTATTCTTGCAGAAGTTGGATTTGGAGACGATTGGTTAAGAAGTTCAAGTGGGAGTACACATGGCCTTGTACAATGGATCTTCGGTCATTATTTTCAAGGATCCTTTTTTCTTTTGAGCAGTACTGCTAAGGATCCTATCTTATGATATTGCAAAAGTGAAGAGATTTCAGATAAGTTAAGAGGAATAGATTAGTAAAAGGTGGTGAATTAGTTTATAATTAGCTGATTAGCAGCCTGAGTGGGTTCCTGGTGTGTTTAGATTATGTTTCTACAGAACAATTAGTGAATTAAACAAAATAAAGTCCTTAATTGACTGCATTTTGAGAATAAAAGGATAGAAATAGAAGATTCTGATACCTTATATAGAAACGCAGGTAGCCCATCTTCTCTTCGTCTTCATTTGGCTGTTTAGTGGGAATATACCATTGTCTACAGAGAGCATCTACTGATATTTTCTGTGCCTATTGAGAATGGAATATTCATTTTCCTTGTGAGAGTCAAACCTCAATGGCCTTTTATCCGTCTGGCATGTTACATCATGCGCCAATGTTATTGATCACAGATAACAAAGCATCAAAATATTTTAATTTAAAATAAAAATAAATTTAATTTTTTATTGATGGTTATTAGGATTGATCCTCTTCGTTCACGAGGGATGAACCCAGTTTATTTATTTAGAGATGCAATTTGGCATTGTTTCGCCCATAAAAGATGAACTTAGTATATTTATCTAAGGATGTTATTTATTGGTAACCGCTAAGTAACCTTTTTTTTCTAGTATAAATATAGATTTTTCTCTTCATGTTGAATATAAGTTGTTGATATAATTGAAAGATAGTTCTTTCTCTCAATACTCTACATTGAACTTGTTATGATCTATAAAGATGTTCGTGTTGTGAAACATCGTTCTAATTCTAATAATCGAACTGGGTTTGAAGCAATTGATCCAGGAATAAGGAAACGGAATATCACAAGTATGTTTTCCTTATCGAATCTATATTTACAAAAATATTTTTGAAGCATGGTGTCAAAAAGACACTAAAAGTATCAAACCGCCATCAAATTCTTGTTATCTCCATTAATTATATATATATATATATATATATATATATATACATATATATATATATATAAAAATAATAATAAGATTGAATTATCATTTTCTTAAACCATACCAAACAAACTCCTAATCCAGGAGTCTATTCAAATATTAGTATGAGTTTTTCCAAGCAAAATCCCAACAAGGATTGATTATGAATACTTACTAGATAAGTAGGTAAACCAAAAAATAAAATAAACATGCAATAAAAATGTTCAGGCGATACCAAGAACTGTGAAAAATACTCTACTCGAGTCATAAAACCGGTGATATATACATGCACTAACTCGAATCCAAAAACTACAATACACAACGCAACGTCTTGGGGACAGATATACATTGATCAACTTTGCTTTTGTGTGATACTAGAAATATATTTACGCGTCTCTATCTTTACTAGCAAACGAGAGGCAAATGTACCTATGTCGGTGTGCGCTTGAAGGCTATCTAAAGGGAAAAGCCTATTTATTTTTTTGTGTCTTATTAGAAATGTAGTTGAAATTATTTTGAAATTATTTTTTATTTAAAGTTGCATTAAAATGATGTTATTTTATTTTAAAAAAAATTATTTTTCACATTAATATATGAAAATGATCTTAAAAAAAATAATTTTTATAGTTTAAAGTAAAAAATATAAATATAAATATTTTAATTTTTTAAAAATATTTTTAAAATAAAATGAAAAACACATAGGACAACATTTTTAGAATATAATTTGGGCAAGAGCCTGTATAGGGGGAGGATCATTTGGCCGATGCTTCAATTATTTAGCCACGGCAGACCGAGGATAGTAGAGAAAAGCCCGTCTTATGGTAGTTAATCCCTCGAGAAAACTAGTGCATCCACGCTGTTATGAACAAGCTGACTCTCGAAGGGTTCCTTGCGCTCTGGCCAATGCTGGGGGGTATGGTTTCCACCAAGTTCCTCTACATCGCGCTTGCACGAACTTCCTTGAAGGTAGGCACTGCTAGATCACCTGGGTCTCCCAAAATAAAATGCAATAAGCCCACCTGGGTCTCCCAAAATAAAATGCAATAAGCCCACCTGGGTCTCCCAAAATAAAATGCAATAAGCCCAATCTACCATTTGCCAGCATTTATTTGGTATAAAGGCCCAATTCTTGCAGTTTTCTGACTTCGTGAGTTCATAAGCAATATATACAACCCCTAAAAGAACAATAATCCGACTAAATAAATTCAAGACAATATATTTTTTTAATATTAAAATAACAACATCTAGATTAACTTGAATCAATTCATATTAATATGTCAATTTTGCGATCTGAATTTTAAGATTATAATAATCTCATAAAAACCTACACACAAAAAATTATGAAATCTAATTATTAATCAATCTAATTTTAAATGATAAAATAAAAGAAAAAATAAAAATAAAAACCTAAAAAAACAACTTGGATTAGTCAGTCAAACTCGCGACTATGATCACGAAAACAACAAAACTCTATGTGAAGCGGTTTAAAATAATTATGAATTTCAATTCCTATGTTGAAGGGCGAGATTTAAAAAGAAATAAATTTTAAAAAATGAAATAAAAACTCAAGTTAACCCATCAAACTCATGACTCGGGTCATCAAGCTAAGATAATCTTATAAAAAAAATAACTTGATTTAATTCGAGATAACATGTCAAATTCACGATTTTTATCATAAGACTTAGATAATCTCATAAAAAAACAAATTAAAATAAATTATAAAAAATTTAACTCTCAACCCCCTCTATTAGAACCAATGCTAAGCGATAAAATTTGAAAAAAATTAATTAAAAATATGACACAAAAACGAGTCATATTGACCTCAGGCTAACCCATTAGGAAATATTTTATGTCATAAAGTCAAGATAGCCTAGATCCTAATCAAACACAATATTAAATAATAAAATTGAAGGGGGGGGCAATTTAAAAGGAATAAAACTGAGTCAATTAAATTAACTCATCAAACTCGTGATTCATGTCACGAGACTAAGATATTTTTTTATAAAAAAAAAATACCCGATTTAACAAGGATAAAAATGTCAAAACTCACAATAAGATTCTAATGATAGAATATTTTTTTTATCAATGACATTAATTTCAACCATCAAAATAGTTATTCTTTGCATTTGGCGAGTTCATCCTAAGTCTTTTTTTTTCTTTACCTTGAAATTACTTACAAAAACAAATATGATCTTGAGAAGGTATTTGTTTTGGTTTATTTAAGGTATTAATTTTTTTTTTTTTGGTTATTTTGAAACCATGAATTGTTTTATCAATGTGTTTAGAGTATTTTCTAAGTGTTTTGGATTAAAAAAAAATTGAAAATGAGTTTTATGGTAAAAATTAATCTAGTATTTGTATTTCATTATTTATAGTGGTCAAAATCTATGTAAAAATCAAACAACGTGTCATCTAACTTAATATTTTTAGAAAACAATTTAAGCAATTATAATTAAAAGCTCAAGCATGCAGATCCTCACTAAATTGAGCTTGACTTACTGGTTCAAGTTCATCTAAATATATATGTATATCTAATTTTTTGTTATTGTTTATTTAAATATAAATTTATTTCTGATAAAAAAATCATTTAACATAATTTGGTCAAAGATCAATGTTACAAGGTCAAATATCTTGATTTATATTTATTTATTATTTTTATTTTATTTATTTACCATTAAAGACTTTATTTTTTATTTATCAATGCTTATAATTTTCAATTTATTTGATTATATGCATGCACAAACCTTTTGTTTTACTCTTAAAATTCTTTTATATACAAAAAACACATTGAAAACACACAAACATTTTAAAAAAGAAAAATACAGCTAAAGGTGAAATGACTAATAAAATATATTAATAATCTCATCAGTATGTTTATGGATTCATGCTCAAATAGGTTTGCCTTTTGGATCCAAGGTATAGCTTTTATAAGATTTTGACTACCCCCGTGCTTGCAAGCCGTTAGGATCTCCAAAATTACCACTGAGATGATCTGGCTCGGCTGAATGAGTAGTAGATGAGATGGATCGGGCAGGCAGTTTGCTCTTATTGTTGGTGTCGTACATACATGGCCAGCTCTATGGTCTCTGGTGGATTTACAAGAATCACGCATCGAGAATTTGCGGAATAACTTTGAACGCCATTGAAGAACGGAAGAATGTGTTTTGGTCCCTTTAAATCCTTCTCCGGCTCAAGCGATGATGCTGTGGTCCGACTCCTGACACCATCTGATGAGTCTGAAACACTAAAATCAAAGTGTTTTTGACCACAAGAATCCCTGGCCCAGACAGTATCATCTGTACCTACAAACTTTCTTGCTTGCTTTCCTTTCCTGGTTCAATTACTCCCCATCAACTGCAAGAACTGTTCATCCACAGACACTGTCAATTTCTTTTGTTCTCCTCTCCAGCTTTTTGCGTGTTAGTTTCAAGGAAAAGAAATCCCATCCGATTACATTTTCAATATTGTTTGTCATCTGATTCTTTCCTCCACTTTTAATCCAGTTGATTCTTTTGCTCTAGCATTGAGCCATGAACAAAAAAGCTCGGGAGGGAGAGAGAGAGAGAGAGAGAGAGAGAATCATCATAGGAGCTAGTTTTAGCAAGTTAAACACTAGTTGACAGAATACAAGTTCCGAAACGGGCTCGCATAACTAAAAAAAGCCCAACGGCTATCCTTCAAGGGTCACCATATTTGGCCTTTACATACAGAAGCGCCGCTGTTGGCACGGCAATGCACTCGCACCATAGGTTAAAGCTGCTATAGTGACAAGTATAATAAACTAAACAATACAAGGTAATCCAAGATTGTTGACCAATGTGCTTCAAGGTTTGGGGCTCGAGCCTTGGGTCTCTTGACCCCTTTAACTACTACCTTCGCATCTAGAGATGTATTTTAGGACGCATAAAAACAACCCACAAAAAACGACAAAGAGTCACCTAGCCTATTAAGTTGGAGACGACTGCTAAGACTTAGAGCTGGCCGAATGAGTGAGCAAGATAAGCCAACGCCCCTACAAGGGGTGAGTTCATGTAAGTAGCCGGCTCGGATTGCTCATAGTCTGATCTTTTATCTGGGAATCTATCATATTTGTCTGGCCCTCCAACAATGGCACCCACAAGAATGTTGGGGTTGGGGGATTGAGAATTCATTACACTGAAACCCGAGGAGCATTGAATCTTTACTGGGTGTGCAGCGATCGACGGTAGAGATGAGCCCCTGTGGTGAATCCTTTGAGGATACCTTGGACCATACCCCACCATGTAGGACATTTTCAATGGGTTGTCTCCTAGCAGATAGTCCACCTGATGACAAAATTTATAAATAAATGATTCATCATTGAGGATGATTTTGTAAATAAACGAGTACCTTATCAAGAGATTAAAAAAACCCACTGAGGATGATTTTATTTTATGTTTACCTGTTTCTTTGCAATATTTCTTAGCCTCTTTGGAGTGACAGCGGTCCCACCACAGTTTACAATCTTGCGAGCATAGGTTAAATATTTGGCATAGGTTAAGAGCAAGAATGAAGTGGAAGTCACATACTGCATGTTGCTGTCATTCATTTTGAACAGCAGACCACCTATTTATGAAGCAAGGAAAAAACCAAAACTAGCCGTTTAGGAAAATGGCACCGATTGAGGAGATGGAAATTAGAGACAGAACAGTGGGGACTTGACCTGGAGTATATTGGGCTGAAGAGAAAGGGGCCCCTGGTATGAGAGAGCAGATAAAATTATCCGCGTGGTCCTTGTAGTCATGGAGGGATTGCACTTTTTGAACAAGAAATGCCTGAGATTCAAGGACAGTATCGATCATTTTAATTGATAGACGATCATAAATACCATATTTGACAAAAAAAGAACTGGAAGCAAGAATGGGAACCTTGGAAAGAAGAATCCTTGCTCCAGCATGCTTGTTATCCCAACCAAAGGTGTTGTCAAATTGTGCAGCTCCAAGAGCCTGCCCATTAACTTGAATGTAATTGAGATAAATTGGGTTCTTGGTCGCCTTATGCAGCCATGCAGCACCCCACAACAGCTCATCCTGCCATTTGGATACCCAGGAGGATAGTAAGTTTAAGAGCCCGTCTTTAAAAGAATAGGATTTGTAAGTTGTGATGAAGGACTCGAAAGCACGAACTTCACCTCGTATCCAGAGTAGGAGCAATAGAAAGGGCAAACATATTTCTTCAACCCATTGCTGTAGGCTCCTCGGTACTTATTTGCAAATTGGAACACCTAGCAAGACAAACAGGTTATACCCAAATCTCGTGAACAATAAACTTTTTTTACCGAGATTTTAACAACTGAACTTACTCTGATAGCTCTTCTGACCAAAAGCTTGGAATAAGTGGGGTCACACCTTCTAAACACCAAAGAAGCAGCTGCAAGAGCAGCCGCGGTTTCAGCAGCAACATCAGAACCAGGTGAATTCTTGTCTACCTTGTAAACACTTCTTGGAGTATCCATATCTTCTGGTCTCTCCCAGCAAGAATGGTCCTTCTTAGCATCACCGACCTGAAAATTAAACCGCACTTCTGTTATTCTTCACTAACCAAGTGTATATATGCCTATTCATGGCATCTCCCAACAATATGCATAGAACTGAAGAATGCAGAGAGATTCAAGACTGCAAACCTGAACGTATATGGTGTCTGGATGGGCTGTAGCTTTGAGGAGGTAATCAGTTGCCCAACGAATGGCTTCTCTAGCGTTCTGCAGCTCACCTTTCATCAACCCACCAAACTCTAATACACTCCATGAAAGCATGGTAGTAGTGAAAGCCATCGGGAACCCGAACTTCACATTGTCTCCTGCATCATAGTACCCTCCCACCAAATCTACCTGCATTGTCATCTCAACAGCAAAAATGAGCGAGACTCGAATAAATTTGAAGGAAAAAATGGAAAGCTGAAGAGAAAAGGAGTCATCTCGGTACTACACATACATGCATGGCTGAGCCATCTGTTAGGCCAGAGTCTCTCCTCCATGTGATCCTCTGGCTAGAAGGGAGCTTGCCTGACCTTTGGCCTTCAAAGTAGAGGATTGATTTCGTCAGGGCATCTCTGTAGTTGTGACTGGCAAAGCGAGGGTGGTGGCGGTGGTGAAATGGGTTGTTGTGATGGACAGCAAAACCATGGCATACAAGAAAAGTAGCAAAACAAGAGAAGAGGGCTACAAGTGTGGAGGAGGATACAGAGTAAGCCATTTTGGTCTGCCCAGAGAACAACCTAGACCAGCCAGCTAACCAACCTGCAAGCCGCAGTGAAGAACAGAGGCCTTCCTTTCTCGATACTTATAAAGAAAAAGCTGCTCTTATGTGTTGCCATTTACCCTCCTGCTTGTTTAGTGGTTACCGTAATAATTATTGAACATGGCACAGCGGTAGAATGCAGTCCCCCCCTTTTTTAATTCCTTTGAGGGATGAAATCGTTTTTTTATAAGTCATAAAATTCCCAAGTATTTTTTTATTATAGAATTTGAGAATCCATTGCAAAAAAAATATAATAAATAATAGTGCGTAGCCTCCCATGACAAAGTGAATCTTAGGATTCTTGGGCCAAGCTTCCCTTCACTTAAAGCCATGTGATGTTAATTCAGGGTTCCCCTTGCCCTGAAGATATGGAAATCTAGGGACATTCATGGCAAAACAGTGAAGTCACATGAAAATTTTAATTACTAGGTTAACGACTTTGGTAGGATAGGAGTTGGATGGCTTAGGAACTAGTTAAAAGTTACTTCTTTGGTCCATTGAAAGGGATGCGATAGGGGATCATGCAGGGTATGCCTTGAACACAATGCCTACCTACTGGGCTAGGACTTAAATTCGTGAAATGGACTTATCCATAACTTAGCCTATATAATTTATTCTTACTACTATCTCTACACCTTTAGCTGTTTATGCCCATTCGTAGGGCATCTTCAACGGTTTATTATATTAACTGCTAAAATAATATTTTTTAAAAATAAAATATTATATTTATATTTTTTAATGAAAAAACTAAAATGCTGTTAAAAATATAAATGACCGTTGATAATATCTATATATACTTGCTTCCTCACATTTAAAAATTGATATAAGAAAAAAAATATTATATCATTTTGCCTTGAAAAAGAAGAATCAATAGCTATAATAGCATTTGCCATTTAGGTGCACACATAAAAAAAAACTTCAATTTTACAATTCAAAATATTATATGGATCATTTTGTTAAAGAATAATATAAATCATATTTTGGGGCCTCACCTATTAGCTTGAGCTTTTAGGTTAGATAGTTCCTTGACATGGTATTAGACCCTTGTTGACCCAGTGGTCACGAGTTCAAATCTCATCATCCCATTCTATTTGATAAAAATCAAGCACAATGTAGAGTGGGGCTGTGCAAGTTTGAAGCTCAAAGGGTTTTCACTTGAGAGGGTGTGTTAGAGAACAATATAAATCATATTTTGGGGCCTCACCTATTAGCTTCAGCTTTTAGGTGAGATGGTTTCTTGACACATTTATCTCTTTCATTTAGCATTGGGCTAGCTCAATGTATAGATAAGAACATTTTCAAAGGGAGAATTATATTAAAATTTTTAAGTTGAAAAATTATTCCTGATGAAAATAATTAAAATTTTATTTAATATATTTTTATAAAAAAATAGAATTAAAATAAAAGTATATGTATCGATAAAATATTTCACCGACAAATTTAAAAACTTGTTAATTTTGTTTTTAAAACAAATTTTTTTTTTGACAATCCAACAATCAAAGTTTTTTTTTTGAGAATTGTTGAAGAATACCGGTTTATGCTCCCGAGAAAGGACATTTAGATTAAGTTAACTCAGTCGTGTCCCCTTCATTTAATTACATTAATGAGCACAAGAGTAGACAGGAAAACATGGGAGTCCTTGTATTAGTTAAATTAAAATACCAGGATTGCTCAGCTTAATTATCCAAGCAATTTATCTCCATGTGATGCCATTTTCTTTTCCAGGGATTCTTTTCAATGATTGCATGTTGTGTATTGCGAATGCGGTACAGCGCTATCAATTAGGCTGTGTATTTCAAAACCCCTTCTTGATTTTGAGTGAACATGTACAGGGCCCGAGGCATGTTGGACAGAAAAGGAAGAGGTTAGAAATCGATGCATAAAAAGCATCGAGAGAATTAATGAAAGGAACCGAGAAAGAGATGGGCAGGGGGACAGAGGGTCCTGTGAATTATTGAAATCGATACGACTTCGTGTAAGTTTACACAAAATAATGCTAGTTTGGATAAAGGAGATTGAAAAGCTGCACGTCAAGGATGGGAACTTCTTCTGACACGGCGATGGCCCAGATTTGACTACATGGCATGTTTGCTCGACATTTGGATTAACTCATCACACCACCATGTGCTTCTCTGCTATCTTCTCACATGCAAAAGCATGCATTCATGCTCAGTTTCTAATGTTTCTCTCTCTGTCGAAAGAGAAGACTGGGCTTTCAAAAAGCTGACACCATCCATTTTTCTCTCTGGCTGAGAGCTTGAAAATGCAGTGCTTAGGGGCAAGAACTGGGAGCATGGAGAGTCCAATCTTGCAGCTGGTAGATCACACAGGTTTCTACTTAATCACACAGAAGAGTACTTAGTTACTTCCTAGCATCCCCGTGAAATGAAATTCCAGTGCAGTCAATTAAATACCTCTCAATTCTCTCTACCTGTGATTATACGATTTCATTTCGATATTATTTGTGATCAAATACCTTTAAGCTTTTTGATTATACGATTTAGATGCTGCACGGCCCCCATGATACGTTATTTATTTATTATTATATATATAAAAGACATGTAAAATGAGTTGTCACCAGCATTCCGTCATGGGACTCACATTAGTATTACAAATAACTTTTTTTTAAGGTTAATGAATGATTTACCTTAAATCGTATAATCAAAAAGCTTACGTGGAACTTTAAATGTTTTGTTAAGAACAAATAATATCGAAGTAAATGTAATTTTTAACAACTAAACCAGACAAATTTTAATTTTCAAACAACGAATTAGAATTAGACCTCGTACAGAAAGCTCTCTCGGAAATAAACAAGAGAGCAAGACGAAGAAACAAGAATTTACATGTTTTTGACAGAGAAAAATAATGGAGTTTACCGAAGGACCAAGAGTGGTTTTTTGTAGCAGTATTTTGAATGCTTCATCCATTGGAGGTTGTTTTAGCACTACATTTTATTTTATTTATTTTATTTTTAAAAAATATTTTAATGTGTTAATATTAAAAATAATTTAAAAAATAATAATTTTAATATATTTTTAAATAAAAAAATACTTTCAAAAACCAAATTCAAATGCAATCACACGCAGTAAATAACTCAACGGTCCGTTTACTGGATAAAGTCAATAACTAAATTTGACCAGTTAAGGGTCTCGAGTTTAAGCCTTTTTTGAAAAAAAAATAAAAGGAAGTATCGTCCGGGTTCTTGGGATATCAGCTTTGCTTTCACCGTACATTTGCACATGTTGGGACTTGATTGGGTAATGTAATTCTTTTTTTGAAAAAAAATACAAAACTGAAACTTGAATACGAGAATGAAATCGAGCCCAAGACAGTCACGAAGAGCCCAATAAGCCTCATTTAAAGTGCTGGTTCAAACTAACAGGTAATATAAACAGCGACTAAAGCCCATTAAAAACCCATTTTAAGTTGAACCCATCATCATTGAACTGGGTAATCCCCAACGTACATCAGCAAATAAATATTTTATTTTAACCCCCCCCCCCAAAGAAAGGATGGCATCGGAAATACGTAATCTCCAAAAGAGATGCAAATAATCTCGAATTCCCTGAATCACCTTTTCGATTCTGCTCAACTTGAAAATAATTCGCAGGGATTTTCGGTCGCAGGTGTTAGAATCATGAATAGGACCTAACTGTCACATATAGTCGTATTTTCGAAACTCCGGCTTCGGGCGGCCATGGACTCTCGTGCCTTGTTTCATCTTCCAACTTTTATATCGACACGTGGCTCAATACAATCTCAAAACACAGAAAAGAAAAGTACGATTTCCAAAAGTCATCGAAGTCGGTGGTTTTATAAGATTAAACCAACGGGGATATGACAGGAACCATGTAGTGGAGCACCGCCCGCCTGTCCAGGTATCTATTACAAAATTCCATGCATCGACAATCAACAAAGCACGTGTAATGACCAAACATTTTATCTGATTTCAAACATTCAGTCACCTACAACTCGATCTTTGACATTCCTAATTAATTACGAGCTCTTGCATTTCTAACAGCTATTTTTCCAAGTCAACAATAACAGTTTAGTAGCTTTGTGATCCGGTCTTATATTCATTCCTAGATATCACCGGGTTAAGTCTAATAACTCTTAAGATTATTGAATATCGGTAATTGATCATTCATTCAAGACTTGTAAAATTAATCAAGGTATTATAAGTTTACACAAACACCAACATTATAAAAAAAAATCAACCACACCACACCATATAGTTGTCTTCTCAACCAATCATTCAAGTGCTTAGATCTAGCTGTTTTTTTATATATAAATACAATGTATATCAGAGCATAATTGATTGATTGTAAGGCACTATTCTTCTGATTTTTGGTCTCGGAATAATATAACGATGCATCTATGCAAGACTGAGTTTGAATTAAAACTCGGTAATAATCAGTAACTCTTTTTGCTGGGGATTTCATAGTTAAAAAAAAATAATAAGTTTCTTGAAATTTATCTAATAAAACTTCATAGTCGATTAACAGTTGCAAGATTTGTTGTTTGATCATCGATCCTGATATGGTAATGGTCTCGCTCAATCGTTGGGGACTCTATTAACTATGGATAAATGTTCCCTGCCAACCACATAGTTTAAGACAAGTTGAGAGGCTTGAGAGTTGACAAACTGTTCAGCGAAGCTTCATTTCTTTTGAAGCACACATTGGTGGTTCAAATCCCGAGGTTTTATATGAAAAAACAGCTTGTTATATATAACATTCTAAATTTCACGCGTTTGCACGATTTTCCCGTAAGTCAAATACTTTATATATTAGCACTAGAAAATGCAAAGGTATACCCAATTTGTGTAGCCGCGTTGAATAAGTTGGCTAATTGTTCGTATTCAAATGAGGTTGCATGGATCTGATCCGTGTTTGCGTTGAGTTTTCGTGTACGAAATTGTTTTATATATAGAGATGAGCACTGCCTCTAATTTTTTTTTTTTAAGAAATGGGAGCCTAACCATGATCATCACTAGTTTAAGTCAAGTCTCGAGCTCTGATTTCAATTGGTGAGAGGATTATCTGTGTTTCAGGAGATGCTCGAGTCATTATGTTTACATGGGATTTGCACGCACGGGAGCTTTACTCATAAGGACGAACACCGCTTTCTAAAAACGAAAAAAACATTGACTATTGCGTCATGCATCGATCTCATAGTAAAAAAACATTTTTTTTGTATTCATTTTTAAATGTATGATAATAACCACTCATATTCAGCCAATATAATAAATAGTTTAATTATCAAAATAATATAAGGAAAGTGATATGTCTCTAATAATAATAATATTATTATTTGTATAGCAGGTTGCATCGACCTCTATCACTCGGCTTAACCAACAGGATGAATTGATTAGACATTATACCATAAAAAGTTCCAAGATGTTAGAAATAGATATCTGAGGTGGGATTTTCTCTCTCGCTTATTGTCATATAAATCGCATGATAAAATTGATACAGTTAATTTCAATTTTTATTCTTACAAATTGTTTAAGCTACTAATTAAAGCTATAAAAGGATGCTGTATGATTCATTTAGAAGTTCTTAATTTTTCCGACTTGAGTTTGATTGATGAGAATTCTTCTTTGATATTCACCCACGGCTGACATACAGGCTGATGTAATGAAACTGTCAAGAAACAAGTTCCGATCTTTATCTATATGTTCTCTATTCGTCAAACAAGTGGCTAATCCTCATCATCCTCACATTGAAAATTGCCTTTAAACTATCAGTTGTCTAACCAAAATTTATTTTCGGATGCGGGGTTCAGATGAATTACCAGGTTCGGTCGAGTTGTTTACGCCCAACGGCCATGATGAATCTGGCAAATCTAGTCTTAGATCTATGCTTTTAACCAACCCTGTCTGGCTCCACCGTTGACTGGACAAGGTAGAATAAATTGGATGTGTGTATTATTAATGTGAATTTTGACGAAAAGAAACTAAGTCGTATCCGAATTGTTATGTCCTGTAGGATTTTTACATTTCATCTGCGTTTAAGCTTTCGATTGACTGGAGCATTCTGGGCCCTGCAGTCCTAAAAATCTAATTAATAGCGAAGAGGATCTTTTGGCTTCTGTCTGCATCTAGTCGCTTACCATATGCAAGCAGCCAGCTTTATTATCACAGCCATAAGAGAAAGAAAACCAATGATTTTGACTATAATGAGAAATCAATGCTTTGACAATTCACCACCTCTTTTCTTTTTCTTAATTTGTAGTTACTACCTCCCTAGAATGAGTATTACTTACACTTTTGAATTCTCGTCGGTGTAACTTGGGCACTCATTCTACTGGTAACTTGTTGCTTACTTTAAACAAGATTATAATTAGAGTGTAATGTCACCCACCAACTCAGAAAAATAATATCCGATTGATTAAACAAAGAAAGTGAGATAGACTTGCGAGCAGCAGGTAGCCCCCCTAGTTGACAACAGTTAAGAATGACAAACACCGAATTGCAAGGAGAATTATGAGTAGACTACGTTCCATCAGAATACTCGTTTACTAACCTGCGTTGTTAACAACTTGGATTCTATGTTCATGGAAAATAACATTCTTATTATATCCCCGCGGCGGGACGGAATACCAACGCGTTTTTCAGAAAGTCTTGCATACCAAACTAATATTACTACTAACAATCATCATGTTATAATATTTGTATCGAATCATAAGCCACTCAATTTGCTTTCTTCTATAAATAAAGCTTTCCCGTTTACACAAATTCCTCAAGCTTAACTAGCTACGTATAACTCTCCTCTGTCCAAAAAATGATGCCTTCTAAGCTCATCTCTCTGGTAGCATTAGCTGTTGTTTTTCTTCCTTTCTTCACCTCTCCATCTTTAGCAGATGTACCTCCAAGCAGTCCTGTCAGCCCTGGAACCCTTTGCAAGGACACCCCAGACCCTTCCTATTGCAAATCTGTTCTCCCTATTCAAACTACCAATGTCCATGACTCCGCCCGACTTTGCGTCCGAAAGTCCCTGTCACAATCCCGTAAATTTCTGAACCTAGTTGAAAAATATCTCTCACGCAGCTCCACTTTGTCTATCACTGCAATTCGGGCTCTTGAGGATTGTCGGTTTCTAGCTAATCTAAATATAGAGTTTTTGTTGAGCTCCTCTCAAACTGTCGAAGCTACTAATAAAACTTTGCCTTCTTTGCAAGCTGATAATGTGCAAACTTTGTTAAGTGCCGTTTTAACGAACCAGCAAACCTGTTTAGATGGCCTGCAGGCCACATCTTCTGCTTGGAGTGTAAGAAACGGTCTCTCAGTCCCTTTGTCTAATGACACAAAACTTTATAGCGTTTCTCTAGCTTTTTTCACCAGAGGTTGGGTTCCTAAAAAGAAGAAAGGGAGCACATGGCAGCCTAAAAGCAAGCACTTTGCATTTAGACATGGACGATTGTCAATGCAAATGTCTGCCCGGACCCGTGCAATTTACGAGTCAGTGAGCACTAGAAAACTTCTCCAGACAGAGAATAACGATATACAGATCAGTGATATAGTGACGGTGCAGCAGGACGGACAAGGAAATTTCACAACCATCAATGATGCTGTCGCCGCAGCTCCAAATAATACCGACGGCAGCAATGGCTACTTCATGATTTATGTCACTGGAGGCATTTATGAAGAGTATGTGTCCATTGCAAAGAACAAGAAATATTTGATGATGGTTGGGGATGGTATAAATCAAACGGTGATTACCGGGAATCGTAGTGTTGTTGACGGGTGGACTACTTTCAATTCTGCTACATTTGGTAAGAACTTGAACCTTCAACTTAGATCATGGCTAATTTTATAATATTTCATGACCAGATAATTATACGGGCTTAATCTAGCTAGCTAATCAAATCTGTGATCCATTTTGCAGCTGTGGTGGCATCCAACTTTGTTGCAGTGAACATAACATTCCGGAACACAGCTGGGGCAGTCAAGCATCAGGCTGTAGCTGTTCGAAGTGGAGCTGATTTGTCCACTTTTTATAGTTGCAGTTTTGAAGGGTACCAGGATACCTTATACACCCATTCTCTGAGACAATTCTACAGGGAGTGTGATATCTACGGCACTGTTGATTTTATATTTGGCAATGCTGCAGCTGTCTTCCAAAACTGCAACTTGTATCCACGGCTGCCTATGAGTGGTCAATTCAACGCCATCACTGCCCAAGGTAGAACAGATCCGAACCAAAACACTGGCACTTCTATACATAATTGTAATCTTAGAGCTGCTGACGATTTGGCTTCAAGCAATCAAGCGGTCCAGACGTATCTTGGGAGGCCATGGAAGGAGTATTCAAGAACTGTTTATATGCAAAGTTTCATGGATGGACTGATAAATCCTGCTGGTTGGCAAAAATGGAATGGAGATTTCGCGTTAAATACATCGTATTATGCAGAATATAACAATACTGGGCCGGGTTCTGACACTACAAACAGGGTAACATGGCCTGGTTTCCACGTTATTAACGCAACTGATGCTGCTAATTTCACCGTCTCTGTCTTCTTGCTGGGGAATGATTGGCTACCTCAGACAGCCGTTCCCTTCTCTAGTGGCCTGATATGAGCAACTTCTACATAAACCGGTGCATGTTCTTTCATTTTTTTTCTCACAACTGTTAATGTAGTCTGTAATAAGGCAAGACAGTATCAAAGGAAGCAAAAAATGATATTGGCAGCTGTCAATGTAATTGTTTTATCGATTCATTAAAAATAATGTAGTAAATTCTTTTTAGTTAATATTTTCCTAATTGACGTGCACTGAAAGATTAAGAGAGTTCTCAGCTGACAACTTGTCTGATTAAGTTCTGTAATTCAATTTGTTTTCATCAGAAAAGTGTTTTCGAAACAAAATCAAGTACAAATCCCGTAACGAACCCATTTTTTCAAGACTGAAAATAACGGGATACCCCTCTTCCACTGTCAATTTGGTCAACTTGGCACCCTTACAATTGATTTTGTCAAAATAGCCCCTGCATTTCCTTCTTTGCCTATCAGTTTAGTTTCAGGGATCTAAACCACAAATTTAATAATCCTAATCATGCCACGTGTCACTTTTCAGAGTGAAATTGTATTCTTTAGGTTAAAATTGAAGAAACTATTTTTTAAATATCCATAACTGTAAATGAAAAAATCAAAACTATATTTATTTAGATATTTTTGAAACACAATAATATTCTTAAATTATTTAAATGGCCGTTATAAATTTACATAATATATGTATTTTTTATATTTTTCTAGTATAAAATTTTCATTTTGCTTATTATACCATGATTCTTATTTCATTTTTTTTTCTTCATTAAACATCCAATCTCTTTTTTCTTATATCACATATTCAATATATCTTATTCTTTTTTATATATAAACTTTGTTCACAAAAACTTCCCCACCATAAACTTCACAAAATAATTTAATAATTAATTTTATACAAAAAATAGTGTCAATATTCACTCATTGAAAAATATTTTGTTCATGTACAGGAGATTATTTTTAATAGTAATTTTTATTAAAATAATATATTTTTTTAAATCATTTTTGAAATAGCACATGAGAATAATATAAAAAATTTAATTTAAAATAAAAATATATTTTTTTTTTATTTTTAAAATATTTTTAAAATACGGTGTAAATCCATCATTTGTAATAACGGTTTCATGCCTCAACGAATATAACTGAAAAGAAACCGCCATTTTCTCAATTTTGTCAACCACTGCAAAACTGATTCTGTAAACTTCTCTCGTCCCTCGAAAGAAAACTTTAATTTTAAAACCCAGAATATTTGTGATGAGTTTTTTTTAATCTAAAAGAACACAACAACTACCACAATCTACTTCCCTGTCAATTGCCGCCCGCAAAACAATAACCACCCAACCACCAAAAAATCATTTAAAGATCAAATTGTGATGGATTTGTGAGGTGCTAAATAGTAAAATTAATCATTATCACTATTTATTTTTTATTAGATAAAATATTTAAATATCTTTAATATTTTTTGGTAGATTATATGGAAGTTGATTTCATATAATATTGTTTATTTTACACGTCTGAAAATAAAAAACATAATTTGATTAGCAAAACTATCATGATGATATATTTTTAACACAAAGATATCAGAACATTAGATTGACTTGAATCAAAAGATAAATTCCCTGCGTCCATGGTGTTGACAAGCTCTTCTGCTTTTGAAATTCCTAGTTTCGACACCACTGATGATTGACACATAAATTTTTGAAAACTGTGTTTTCAGAGTTTTTTAGAAGAATTTTTTTTATTATTATTTTAAATACATTTTTTTTAGTGTTTTTATATATTTTTATGTATTGATGTGAAAAATAAATTTTAAAAAAATCATTTTAATGTGTTTTTAAACAAAAAAAACTTCAAAAAACAACTTCAATCATACTCTCAAACAAACATTAAGTGAATATTGATAGTGTGGTTATTGTTATTTTTTAAAAAATATTTTTGACATCAACATATAAAAATATTATAAAAATACTAAAAAATATATTTTTTTTTCAAAAGTAGTTGTGTGTTACTCTATGTATTTCAGCAATTAATAATTGGTGTGACAAAAGTAGAGTATTATGATTATGTTCTTGTTTAGGACCGCATTTAAATTATTTTTGAAAATATATTTTGTTTAAAAATATATTAAAATAATTATTTTAATTTTTTAAAACTTATTTTTTATATTAATATATAAAAATGATCTAAAATCACTAAATAAATTTAATTTAAAATAAAAAAAATAAAAAATAAATTAATATTTTTTAAAAAATATTTTTGAAATATAATGAAAAAAACTTCACCATTAAATACTAATTTGACACGCCATTTAAAATAGATGGGACTATAAACAATACTTCGCCGACCCACTTAAAACAAATAACTATAAATCATGTGTGTGCAAATCGACAGTGTTTGTCCCATTTTATCCCTATAGACGTGACAAAACAATTCTGGTTATAAATAACCACTCTGACACACCATTTAAAATAGATGTGACTATAAACTATACCTCGCTAGTAATATAATCTTGAAAGATATGATTAAATGGAAAAGGAAACATAACCAATGACAGAAGGTAAAATCTATTACTCGATTTATTAGATTGAAATAAATAAATCAATCATGTGATGACTTATTTGATGTGATATGAAAATAGAAGTTAATACTATTTTTTTTGGCAGTAAAAATAAATAAATCATGTGAAAATTTATTTGATGTGACTTGGTCATCATATGGATTCAAAGAAAACCCCGATGACTTGTAAAAATACAATTAAAGTCAAAATAAATACTTAAGATAAAATTTATTTAATAAACATTCAGATGATAATATATGAAATTAGTTTGGTTCAACTAAGGTTAAGTTATCACTATGCTTGTCAAGTAATGAGATTGTGATAATTTTATAAAAAACAAATCAAAATAGAACACAAAACTCAATTATCAACAAATTTAATGTTACAATACGAAACAAGAAAAATATAATTAAGAAAAAGGACCCATAAAATTATTCAATTTAACTTATCAAACTCGTGATCCAAGTCATAAGACCAGGTTAACCTAATAGAAACCAAATTGAAACAATTTATAAAGTTCAATTTTAAATCAATTTAATTTAAAAGATAAAATTAAAAAAAATGACCCGGGACAACTAAAGTAGACCAACTAAATTCATGACTCAGTCATGAGATGAGATAAAATTATATAAAACTAACCAAAATAAATCAAAAAGTTTAACTATCAATCAATCTACTATTAAAAAATGAAAATGAAAAAAAATCAATAAAAAAACTTAAGTCGATTGAGATAACTTGCTAAACTCGTTGCGTGGGTCGTGAATTTAAAATAGAGTAATAAAAACTAGATTAAAATAATATATAGTCAGATCATCTATAAATATAATATCAAGAATAAATTGAAATTAAAAAATTAGATTATAAAAAAAGAAGAAAACATTATTCAAGTTAATAATATTACATGAAAAAGGTAAAATAAAACCGCATGTTAGGTAATCAAATTAAGTTTTTTTTTATATACACATGTATTAACTGTGTATATTTTTACTATTCACCCAAACTCAATTCATTATTCATTTATACAGTGATATGATCATTTTGCCCCCAGGGCTGAAAGTTTTAAGCCTCCAAGGGCGGGGGTATTTTTGGATTTTTCACCGGGCACGGATGACATATCCAATTTTGTTGCATAGTGAAACGACATAATTAGCTCTCCTAGAAGACAAAAAACCCCATCAGAACCCGGGGGTATTTTCGAATTTTCACCCCTGGTTTTTTCATAAATATAGCTAGGGTCAAGGGTTATATGGGTAATTCCATCAATTTTTTTAATTTTTTATCCAGAACACTGTTGGCGCGATCGTATGACACGCCATCAGTGTTCCGGATAAAAAATAATAAAAAAATTGATTAATTACCCATATAGCCCTTGATCTCACGACGCCAGTAGTGTTTCGCCCACGCGCGCCTTTCAGGTGGCGCGTGCGGTGTACACAGGTGTCGGAAAACGTGTTTCTTCTGTCTCATATGGTTTGGGGACATGTACTCTTTCTCCACACACGACGCGTGGCATTGAAATACGACCATGTAATCTCCGGTGAACGGTTTTCTTCCCCCCTCTCTTTTCTCTCTCTTGTTACCTGTGAAGTGCAGTACAATCTCTCATGTTTGTATGCATTTCATTTCGGTCCTTGAGCTTTCAATTTCATTTTTATTACTGATTTTTCAATGGAACTTTCAATTATTTTCAATTATGTCCCTGAATTGAAATTGATTATATACAATAAGTTTTATTTCAGTCCTTCATCTTCTGAATTTTGGTTTATTTTTGGTTCCTTTAATAATTTTGGTTTGCAAGTTTGAATTCATTGTAAATTTATCTCCCAATTAAAAATGATTATATATATTACTTTTCATTTCTATCCTTATTCTTTTAATTAGTTCAATAATTGTATTATATTGATTTTTTAAAATTCCTTTATTGTTTTTTAGTCCAAAAATTTTGATTTGTTTTATTTTTATCCTTCAATTTGAATTAATTATATATTTTATTTTTTTATTTTCGCACTTATTCGTCCAGTGTTTTTTTATTAATTCATTTGGTTTTTTTCTTTTTTGGACAATTTTTCTTTTTTTGTTCATATTTATGCATTTATGCTTTTAGATTTTGTTTTTATTTGTTGTCATTTTATTTTATATTGGGTTTTATTTTTATTCGTTTCAATTCTGAAATTTTAGTTTTTGTTGGTGATCATTTCAAAATTAATATTGCTCTATTTTTCTCTTTATTCTTTTTTTTTGTTATTTTTATCTTATTTTTGGACAAGATAATTTTATAATTTTATTATTTGCACAATAATAGTGATTGTTTTAGTGATTTTTTTTGACATTTTTTTTAGTTCTTTGGGGCAATTTAATTATTTTCACTATTTAGATAGTAATGTTGATAATAATTTTAATTGTTATAATAATGATAATGACAGTAATACAGGGATGAATTTTCAATTTATATTTTGTCTTTTTAGAGATAGAAACTTAACTGCTTATTTTTGTTATTTGATTAATGCAAGTTCTTTCATAATTTATATTTTTTTATTGTGTTTAATTTAAACGGAATTGTAAAATGAACTAATCTTAATACAATGTATTCAATAATTCAAATATTTGAATCTTTTTGTTTTTTTAATGATAATGATAATTTTATATTGGTTATTTCATTGAAACCTACTAAATAGATAAATTTATATTTATTTAAATTTAATATATTTTATAGAAAAATTGGACTTCATAAGATTTCTACAAATTTATTATTTTTTCTAAATTTATATTATAATAAAAAAATTACACATAATTAATATTTTTTTATATTAAAAAAATATTGTTCAGGCCGTGATGAGGTACGGGTGCCATGTATAGTATATATATATCAGCAAATATTTTCATTTTAAGAAATATTTATTAATAAATTGTCTTTTATATTTATCTTCTTCTTTTTTTCTAGGGAGGAGGGTGTGTGACAATAGTAATAACGAGCGATTTTGCCCGCGCGATGCGCTGGGTTTTTTATCTATTTAAAAAATTAATTGATTTATATGTGTTGTATTTTGTTATTTTAATATTTAATCAGTAAAATTATAATTAATAAAATATATTAGAAACATGTTTTTTTACCATAAAAAAATGGTTAAATATTGCTACTACCAAAACTCTTTTGATAAAATCTGTTAGAAATATTTTTTTTTTTCTATGTAAAAAATTGATTGTAAAATTTATTACTCATATTATTATATTAAAAATATTTTGGAATAATAATAAAAAGATTACACACACACACACAAATATATAAATTGAGGTTCTGATATTAAATAAATATCAAAATATATAATTAGTCTCACATATTGATAAGAAAAAAAATTATAAATAATCATTATCATTATTTTCAATGTCTTAACTATAATAATAAGAAATTTTAAGACTTGAAAATATTAATAAAAAAGCAACTAAAAAACTAAATAAATGAAAAAATTAAAGAAATATTATAAGATTTTAAAAAATTATTTGAATATAAGAATAAAAAAATAGAAAATATCATTTTTGAAATGATCACCAACAAAAATTAAAACGCAAACATTAAAAAAAAACCTCAAGAACAGTGGAAATAATAAAAATTGATGAGACTATAATTATTGTTAGAGAAACAAATTCCATGTTTTTCTTTTTACTTTCGTATTGTTATAGTAAAAGTATTTCAAAAAATGTTGTTAATTTTTTTTTCTTCAAAAAAATTTAGATCATTTATATATATTAAGATTCTAATATTAAATAAATACCAAAATATATAATTAGTTGGATATATTTAAAATAAAATAAAACTTATAAATAATAATAATAATTATTATTTTGAATGTTTTACCTGTAATAATTAGAAAATTCAATACCTAACAATATTAAAAAAAAACATTATTATATTCAAAGAAATTACTTAACTTGAAGAATAAAAAAAAGAGAAACAATAACAAACATTATTTTTTAAATGATTACTAATGCAAATTAAAATTTAATCATTAAAAAAATTCTAATAACAGCGGAATTAAAAAAATTGAAAATAAAAAATTAAATCATGTACATATAAACATGGATAGAAATAAGAATTATGTAAGAAATATATAAAAAAGAGAGGGTTTTTTCAAATAATAATGAAAAGCGAAAACCACAGTTGAAATATCTGTTAATTACTATTTGAAATAGTTGTCTCCTTTAGTCATTCTATAAAATAATAGTCGTTGTGCCCGTAAACTGGTCTGGACACCCCGGTTATAAAAAAAATATAAATGGGAAAAAAAAACAAAAAAAAATAGTATTATTCAGGGCGTGCATAAGTTGTTCTGGACACTCTGGTTACAAAAAACAACGTATATGTGGGGGGGGAAACAAGAAAAAAAATGTAAATATAAACATGGGTCTAGAGATAAAAAAAAAAAAAAAAGAGTATACATGGAAAAAAATTATGGTGTATGCATGTTAGATTAAACACTCCGGTTATTAAAAAAACAAAAAAAATATATAAATGAAAAAAAAACAGGAAGAATTTTTTTAAAAAAAAAAATGGGTCTAGAGATTAATCGTTGTGCACGTAAGCTAGCCCAGACATCTCGTTAGAAAAAAAAAAAAAACAAAAGCCTGATTTATATATAAAAAAGAAATCACGTTTTCAAATCGTAATAAGAAAAAAATTATGGTGCGTGTAAACTGACCTAGACACTTCGGTCATGAAAAAAACATGGAAAGAAATTTTGAAAAAACATAGATCTGAGAATTAGTCGTGGTGCACATAAACTACTACGGATACCCTAATTAAAAAAAACACAAAAAAGAAGTCTGGTTAAAAGAAGAAGAAAAAAAGTTGACCTGGAAACTCTAGTTATAAAAAAAAATCCTTATTTATTAAAAAAAAAAAAAGCCTGGTTTAAAAAAATTGTGGTGCGTATAAATTGTCACGGATACCCCGGTTTAAAAAAACAAATAAAAAGTCCGATTAAAAAAACAAAAAAACACCTTTTTAAATAACACTGAACAGAGAAAGTTATTGTTAAAAACAAAAAAAGAAAGTTTTGTTATAAAAAAAGTACAAAAGGAAAGTACCTTTTTAAACAACAATGAAGAAAAAAATCACTGTGCTCGTAAACTAACCTGAATATCCCGGTCATGAGAAAAAAATATATAGGTGAAAAAAACAGGGAAAAAAAATGAATTCGGATCTGAAGATTAGTAGCGATGCATATAAACTGTCACAAATACCTAAATTAAAAAAAATAAAAAAACTATAAAAAAACAGATCACGCCCCCAGAGAATAGAATATCACCGATCTCCTTATAAAAAAAAGCCTATAAAAAAAAAAACACATCACGCAATTACTATGGACTAAGAGCAACTTTAATGGTAAAAGGCATTTTGAAAAGGTAAATCTTTAAAATGGCTTCTTGAATAGTGTATACATGGTTTTTTTGTTGATATGTGCTTTAATGATAAAAGCTATTTTGGAGAGCCATTTTTTATTATTATTTTAAATATAGTGTAATTATTTTGTATGTAGTTTAATTATATCATTAATTATACAATTAATAGGAGTAAGTTATATAATTAAATAATTATTTTTAAAAAACCCTCCAACAATATAATTATTAATTTTATATATAAATTTTTACTCTCTTGTAAGTATTTATAAATAAAAATAAATATTTTTGATATAATTATATTATTTTCTAATATATATTTTATATATATATATATAATATTTATAAATAAAAATAAATATTTTTAATATCATTATATTATTTTCTAATATATATATATATATATATATATATATATATATATATATATATTATAATATATAAAAAAGATGGCCCCAAGCTGGGGCCACCTTTTTACCTTAATTTCCCGAGCTGCTATTTGTGGCAGCTCGGGAGGGGATGCCATTTTTACATATGTAAATGGCATTCCCACTGCAGCTACAAATCACATAAAAAAAAACACAATATTATTATTTAAATTTTGCATGCGGGGATAGCATCCCCGCTGCAGATGCCCTAAGTGTGCGTGTACTAACAATTCCAATAGATGTAAGAGATAAAGCCTTAAGTCTAACATTACTTTAGCTGTAGAGTGAAAAAGGAAGTGCAAGGCTTGCTGGCAGCTGCATGATGAGGTCATCGCTCTCTATGGCCATTTGTCTTTAAGCTTTAGGCCAGTTAGAAAGGTTATGACATGTGGATCTGGATTCACAAAATTATGCCACCTGGCCCCTACAATAGAACTAAGGATGATAGTGGGTGCCCAAGAGGAGGCGATATAGATGACGAAGCAGTAGATAATATATCCAGTCCACAGTAGAATAGATGTAGATGAACAGCAATTTAACGATTTCTTTTAGTTTCTTTACTAATACAGAGAAAAAAAAATTGAACACTATTCTCCGCGTCGGTGCTGCTGACAGGTTCTTTTGCTTTTGAAATTCCTGGTCTCGACACCACTAATGACTGAGATTAATTTTTGAAATTAAAATCATGTTTGATAATGTGTTTTCGAGTTTACTAAAAATAAAATTATTTTTATTTTTAAATTATTTTTTAAATATTTTTAAATTATTATCATGTGCTGATATGAAAATAAAATTTAAAAAACAAAAAAAAACATGATTTTAATATATTTTTAAATAAAAAACACTCTTAAAATCAACTTCAACTACACTTCCAAATAAATATTAAGTGAATATTGAAAATGCGTTTACAATTGTTTTTTTAAATATTTTTTTGTTAAGAAATATATTAAAATATATTTTTTTATTTTTTAAATTATTTTTGACATCGTCATATTAAAAAATACATTGCAATATGCACAGGTATGATCCTGTGTGTAACTCTATGTATTTCAGCAATTAATAATTGGTCTACAAGAATAGAGTACTATGAGTGTTTTAAATTATTTTTAAAAATATTATTTTGTTTAAATATATATTAAAATAATTATTTTTATTTTTTAAAACTTATTTTTTATTAATATATAAAATATCTAAAATCATCAAATAAATTTAATTTAAAAGGAAAATAAAAAATAAATTCAATTTTTTTAGAAATATTTTTTTTTAAAAAAAAACATTAAATACTAATTTGACAAGCCATTTAAAATAGATGGGACTATAAACAATACTTCGCCGACCCACTTAAAAAAAATAACTCTAAATCATGTCTGTGCAAATCGACAGTGTTTGTCCCATTTTATCCCTATAGATGTGACAAAACAATTCTGGTTATAAATAACCACTCTGACACACCATTTAAAATAGATGTGACTATAAACTATACTTAGCAAGGACGATAATATAAGCCCCTGTTTAGCATTGTGATTGGAACTGTTTATCGTCGAAATTTGAATTTTTTTTTTTGCATTTTTAATTAATATATTTTGATGTTTTTAGATCATTTTTATGTGCTGATTTCAAAAATGATTTTTAAAAAATAAAAAAAATATCATTTTGATATATTTCGGCACGATAAGCACTTTGAAAAGCTATCGCAACCACACTCCCAAACACCCCCTAAATGAATTCTCCATGACACACCATTTAAAATAGAAAATTGATGCTTGCCGATTTTAGAATAATAAAAATATACCATGTTTTATATATTTTAAAAATTAATTATTTTATTTGAATAAAGAAACTCCATCCATCCTCACGCTTGAATATTTTAATGGACAATATTAGTTATTTCGAGCTTAATTTTTAATATTCTTTCGCTAATTTATTTATTTTTAATTTATTTTGGGCATAATAGAATAAAAAAGAAGGTTTTTTTGCGATGTGTATTTCTCTCTTATAGGTGCTGTCAACCCTAATTCTTAATTGGAAGAGGGACGAAATGTATTAATCGAACACTCTAACGGGATGAGAAATGGCGGTTAGCCCCCAAACAATTGCGCCGTCACCTGCACGATAAGTTAGTTAGGAATTTAATCCGATTTTAATCTGAATTTGACCAGTCCGATCCGAAATTAATAAAAAAAATTAGACATGATAAATGACAAATAAAATATAAATATTGTTAAACATGATTCAAAACCCGTTGAACCTAAATAAAAAATATATATATTTATATTGTATAAATATATTTATAGAATATTTAGATTTTTTAATAAAATATAATATATTTACATAATTTAATTTTGATATAAAACACAAATATATAAATCATACATATCATTTAATATATATTTTTTATTTTATTATTGATTAATAAATAAATAGTACTTTTCAGATTACCAAAACTCTATAAATGATTTCTGATTAATAAACAAAACAAATACTAAACAATTCAATCCATGGTTACATGCTCACATGTTGCCATCCCCAATCAGGGCCAGTCTAGTTTGTCTAAGCTTGCTATATCTTGTCCTCTCTTTCCCACTTTCTACATTTCCAGGAAGGCCGGCTTCTAAACCAAAGCTAACACCACACCCTGCATCACTGCTAATCGCTGTCACCAATACAGCACAAACCCAAAAAGAGAGAGATGGAGAAGATAGAGCACACAACTGTAGCCACAAATGGCATAAACATGCACATAGCATCAATTGGTACAGGCCCAGCGATCCTATTCCTCCATGGCTTCCCTGAGCTCTGGTACTCATGGAGGCACCAGCTACTCTCTCTCTCCTCCCTGGGCTACCGCTGTATAGCCCCTGACCTCCGTGGATACGGTGACACTGACGCGCCAAAAAATTCTAGAGAGTACACAGTATTCCACATCCTGGGCGATCTTGTGGGGTTGATTGACTCGCTGGGAATCGATAAGGTGTTTTTGGTGGGCCATGACTGGGGAGCAATGGTGGCTTGGTATTTCTGCATGTTGAGGCCTGACAGAATAAAGGCCTTGGTTAACATGAGTGTTGTGTTCCAACCCAGGAACCCACACAAGAGTTTTGTTCAGATTAGTAGAGATTTATTCGGTGATGATTACTATATTTGCAGGTTTCAGGTTTGTGAATTTCCTCTCTCGAATATATCAGAATTTTTGTTTCCAGTTTCAGAGCTTGTTCTCTACCTCAATTATTTTGTATTATGGGTGGTGTTCGTTTTTGTTGTTTTCGTAGTGGTTTTAGTGTTAAAAGGTAAATCTGGTATGAATGTTTGTTCTTCTTTGGTGGTTTGTCAGTAATAAATATTGCCAAACTGTTTCATTTGCTTTCGAGTTGGGTTAGAATAGAATCGCTTTATTGATTTGATCGCTTTCCCATGTCCCTAAAGCTGGAGTTGTTATTAGATTACATTTTTGGATTCAGATTTGGAATATTAACTTTAACGATTCTTCATCATGTCCCTAGTGTTATTGTTTTCGTTGGATTGTGCTCTTTAACATTTAGCTTTAGCTAGTGGAGCCACTTAGTGAGCCAACACAAAGGGAAAAGGAAGTGCAAAACTAAGCGGTATTTCAAAATAAAGGCAATACTTTTCTATCCAGAATAGCTAGTTTTTCAAATTTTCTCGAGTTTAATAAACACATTTTAGAGGCTTTTCACACGTTTCCCACTGTTTTTCAAATAAAGAGATGACATGAACATATAACATTTTTTTTATGCATACAAACATTTTTTAGCAATATAAATAATTAAAACTATTTTTTTTAGATTTTCATTCATAGGTTTACGGGTCTGATTTAACCATCATAAAAAGTTTCAAAACTTGTGATGCAGGAACCTGGACATGCTGAAGAAGACTTTGCTCAAATGGATACTGCAAGAATAATCAGAAAATTTCTGACCTCTCGTAATCCAAAGCCACCTTGTATTCCTAAAGAAGTAGGATTCAGAGGTTTACCTGACAATCCAAATTTACCTTCTTGGCTGTCGGAAAATGACATAAACTATTATGCTGGCAAATTCAACCAGACAGGCTTCACTGGAGGATTGAACTACTATCGCTGTCTGGACCTGTATGTGTACTCAAATCTCTTACTGACTTTAATACAAGTACATGTCAAAATATGTCTTGGACATTAATCTTCATGTTCATCATCCTGGTAACTAGACACTTTGCTCGATAGAGGATTCATTTTCCATGCCTTTGTTACACAAGTCAATTTCACCTCCAATTCTATTAAAAAATTTAGTCTCAGCAAAGCAATCGACCTCTTCCATTGCTTTGTCGTAACATCTATCGGACAGATATTTGTCGAGGCATAAACTTTTGCTTTCTTGATTAGCAGATGCGGATTAAATTGCTGAAGGCATTTAAAATTGCTGCTTCATTTCTGGAAGGAATTGATTTTCTCAACTCAATTTGTTCCCTTTTGCAGAAACTGGGAGCTGACGGCAGCATGGACTGGGCTGCAAATTAAAGTACCAGTGAAGTTTATCGTGGGTGACCTGGACATTACCTATAATATTCCTGGAGTTCAAGATTATATCACCAAAGGTGGGTTGAAAAAACATGTCCCATTCTTGCAAGAAGTAGCTATAATGGAAGGTGCAGCTCACTTTATCAACCAAGAAAAGCCGGAGGAAGTTAGCGCACATATCTACGATTTCATCAAGAAGTTTAATTAGCATTAGACATGTATCAGCTATTATTATTAGTTGTAGTATTAGTATCTGCAGAACTCAAACGTGCTCCATTCCACGGGTTGGCCTTGAAAGTGTGGAAATCGGTTGCAGCAAATAATAAGTACTCTGTACTATCTTTGATTATGAAATCGAATCATGTATAACAGAACTCTATTTCTGTACCCATATCGCCTCCTAGTTAGGTTTGAATTCAATATGCCGTCTCGAATGAAAGGGAATCACCTCGACGACAAAAACCACCTAAGATATCAGTACACACGATAACATTGCTGATTTTCAGAAGCCATTAATCAGCAGTGTACAAACAAAATCGTTGCTTAGATCAAAATATTGAGAAACTGAAACTTGTAAGTTCCAAGACAATATAGTTCGACTTGTGATGATAATAAAAAAAACATATTGCATATTGTCTTATAGATGCCTCTGCTTGGATTTGGTAGGCTGATCTGTATTTTCTGCGTGAGATACGACAATCAAACTCTAAATCCCTTGCTGTTCCTTTTACCTCTAGCCTTCTCAAATTTTCTCCCCTTTGCTCGTACATAGGGTTTGGTGTGGCTGTGTGGTACCCCAGGAGCTGGTCCAAAGTGCTTCACAGCCTCACGGGCATTCTTGGGACCTCTGAGAAGAACCTGTAACATTGACCCATGATTGCATAATGTGTCAAGGCTCCAAGTAAAACAAATTCTTAAATCACACCAAAAAGGAGCAGAAGCAACCATTTGCACATGTGAATGGAACCATTAAGTATATGTTGATCACTTTAATTTTACTTGCATGCTGCATGCCATAAGGACATGGAAAACTAGGAAACTGGTAATAGAATTATGGTTACAAATAAAGCTCAAGATTAATGAGCATATCCTCACTTTTTCCTTCCACTGTTCTTGCTTCAAATTATATCATTGTAAGGAAACATAGATGCAAGAGGAACAAAAGTGCAACCGGAGCTGAATACATGAATAATGTGAACAGTCTAGCATTGTGAACACAGATGATGTGTGTCTCCAGGAATTTAACTTTCAAAGGTTCCAAGATTGGTTCACAACCGTATGATTGGTAAATGAGATGGAAGGCAAGCTTGCTAACAAGCTAAATTACTCGCACGGCCTGCTAACAAACTTTGAATCTACTTGGAAAAACACTTTTAAAGTACTCAAACGACCTACTAACAGACTAGTTCAAAACACGCCAACAATGTCAGGCTTAGAATCCCATCACGAGAGAACCCAAGAGCATCCCAAACTTTATGGGATTGATATGGTGCTTCGCTTTATGGGGAATTGAAGACATCTACTTCTATTAAGGCAATACACTGCAAGAGAGCCATATTTCAAGCTTAAAGCAAATTGAATACCTTAAACACTCCAAACGCTTCTTTGTAAGTGCAGCCATCGTGCTAATATGCATTTTATCAAGTCACAGTTCATGCTGAATTATATAAACCTCCCACCCATTCCATTCCCTGGTTTTACATGTAACACTATCCGGCTACTTTATCACCCCTTGCCAAAAATACAATAACCAGTATAAGAAGTATCTTAGTTAAGCATGACCTGTTATGCGTAATCTTCATCCACAAAACATGTTTCAGCTAGAATCACGATTATAATTGCATCAATGATGACAGAATTAATAAAATAACACTACATGACAATTCCAATTTTGTACGCACCACATTAGCTGACAAAAATGTCAGCCAAGAGGGTGGTTAGATTTGGCATACCGTGTTCTGACCAAGAGGAGCACGAAGAGCAAGCTGGTCAAAAGTCAAGCATTCACCACCTGCTTTCTCAATCCTAGCCCTGGCAGTTTCGGTGAACCTCAAGGCAGTAACCTTGAGAGCAGGGACCTCAAAAACCCTAATATCATCAGTTATTGTCCCGACAACCACTGCAATCTTCCCCTCCTGATTAACAATCACAGATAATATCACTAATCAATAACAAAAGTAATATAAATGAAAAAAGAGTGGTATAAAGAGAGAGAGAGAGAGATGGACCTTGCCCTTCATGTAAGTGATCAAACGAGCTAGAGCAAGAGGAGGCTTGTTGATCTTGCTCATGAAGAGTCTCTTCAGTATCACCGCATTGAACCTGCTGCATGTCCTCCTCACCAAAAACCGGTACAACTGTCCACAGATCCACCAATTTATTTAACAATATGTATATAACCGAGAGAGAGGAGAGAAGAGAGAGAGAGAGATTTGCAACCTACCTTGACGAGGAGCTTGAGGTAGATATCATCGGACTTTGGAGCTGTCCTCTTGGTCTTCTTACTCTTGCCGCCGGCCTTCAAATCGATACCCTGCAATTTCACATACATACAACAGTGCGTAAGAGATAATAAGAGTGTTACGGCTTGTATTTTCCTTTTCTTTTTGTAGTTGGCGATGAGGAAAGTTGGATACCATTGCTGCTGTGTGGTGCTTCGCTGCTGCTGCTGCTGCTGCTGAGAGAGAGGCAAATCAAATGTCCGTGAACAGAAGCAACGAGGCGGAGGGTAGGGTTTTAGGACCCCTCCGTACGTTCTGTAAAAACACACAAGCTCGGACTGGGCCTGTTTTAGGCTGGGCTGGTATGTTTGAGAAGCCCATTACACTTGGGTCAACAACGTCGTTTCCACAAGGTTGTCGTTTGACAATCACGGTGGAAGATAGCCGTCGAAGTTTTTATGAACTGGGACTTGGATTACAAAGCCTTTTAAATGCATTAAAGCTGTGGTTGGGTATCAAAAGCAGAAGCAGTTACACAACCAAGCAGAACATAAAAATCTCAGCTGTCAAGTTATGCTGGCCGTGCCCTAGTTCCATAAAATCCTGTTTGTTACCTTCTAATTGTTTAAAAAAGCTGGGGTTAATTGTATATCATTTTATTAAAAAGATAAAGATGGGATTTCAATCTCAAATCTAAAACTGAACGAACCAATTTTTGACCACCTAAATCAACTCCTGGCGATAGATTAACATTGCTGGAATTTTAGGCCATCCAGCCAAAAATATTAATTTTAGATTTTTAGTGCTAGCCAATAATAATAATTATGGGACATGATTTTTTTTTAAAACAATAAACAAGGAAAATTCGGGTGTTGCTAGCAGGAAACTGTAATGTCAACGTCGGCAAATGTATAAGGATGTTGGGAGTAGGATTGAAAAGTGTTTTAAAAAAAAATTAATTTTTTTTATTTTAAATTAAAAAAATAATGTTTTTAAATTATTTTAATATATTGATCTCAAAAAAAAATTTTTAAATAAAAAATATTATTTTAATATAATTTTAAATAAAATAGACTTTCAAAAATAATATGTATCGTGCACCAAGGCAGAAATGGGATCATCACAAGGCGCAAAGAATCATCACCATGCCAGGGCTTGTTTATCTGTCTTCCCATCCCATGCAACGAAGGAAAAAAAGAAAGCAGCACGGGGCATGTGTTAACACTTGGAGCACACAAAGTTTGAAGGTCGCTGCAATGTCAACATGGGCAAATGTAATTTTGATAATTTAATTTAGATGTAGGCGGTAGGGCAAGTCCAACGCTGCACTAATACGAGTAGTCATATTTAAAATTTTGTCCTTTTACCTTTTTAGTTTACTTCAAAGCACTTCAACGAGATAATTAATTTAAGGGCTAAAATAGCTCTTTAATGAATAAGGAGCTATTTGTAGTTGCCCCGACATCAGAAGCTAAAATATATTTTATTATTGTGAAATATTGTTGTTTCATTTATATGAAGAAAAACAATGAGCCAACAATTTTAAAAAATAGAAGGAATTATCTCTGTTGCCAATTACAGGTACCGTTATTTCCAAATGTAAAATTCAATTTTTTTTATGTGAGCTCCTTTTGTTGAGATATTTTTATGTTTATCTTGTATTTATTGAGATATTTTTATTTGCATAGAAATAAATGTTGGATTAATAAAATTGAATTTTTTGATGGATTTTTTATTTTTTTAAAATTTAAAATGTTGGCGAGTTTTTTTATTTCAAATTTGATTTTTTTATTTAAATAAAATTAAAAATTATAATGTTTGAGTGTTCTTTAAAAGAAATTTTAAATTGATATAAACTTAAATTGTTACGGGGTTTTTTATTTTAACATATTTTTTTTTAATTTAAATATAATTAAAAAATTAATAATTATATTGTTGAAAGGTTTTTAAAAAATAATTATTTAATTATATAATTTTCTCCTATTAATTGTATAATTAATTGCATAATTGAACTATATACAAAATAATTGTACTATATTTAAAATAATATAAAAAAATAGCTCTCCAAAATGTCTCTTACCATTGGAGCACACATCAATAAAAAAATCATATATACACTATTTAAAGAGCCATTTCAAAGATTTAGCTCTTCAAAATAGCTCTTGTTATTGGACTTGCCCTGACAAACACCCAACATTTTGTTGACGCCTAGCCTTTTCCGGTTTCTCAGAGTTTCGGAAAACACCGATATTACAAGGATTGTTTCGCCGTCTCATTGGATTCTTCGCCACATTCTCTTCCTCTCCGGGCAACACATCAATGGTGATTTTATCCAATTTCGCGTCGGTTTGATTTTTTTCTTTCTTCGTCACCTCGATTAGCCCGTTGTCCTTGAGAAATTCACAACATCTCTTCAATTTATTTCCACTTCTTATTGGGTCCCTCTTCTTTTAATTGCAACTTTTTTATTTGGAAATATTATTTTAAATTATAAAATATTTTTAATTTCATCTTTCTTGAATTTTTTAATCTCTTGAATTGATTACTCATTCTTTTTCTTGATATTTTTATTTAAGATAATTTTTCCTACATTGTGTAAAATAAAAGTCCACTTACTAAATTAAAAAACAAAATATTATTCCAATCCATTATGTTATGTTTGATGGTGAAAAGTAGTGGCAAAAATGCCTCTTCTATTTTCTTTTAATATTACATCTAGGGTGTGTTTGGTATTGCTTTTACTTCTGTGGTTGAAGTTTAGAAAAAGCAATTTCAAGAAAAGCACTTTTACTACGGTTCAAAATAAGTTGTGAAATATTTGATTAAAATTATGTCGAGGTTGAGGTTAAAAATTATTTATATTTTAATTATGTTTTAGATTATTTTAATATTAAAAATATATTTTTTATATTTATAAATAAATATTATGTAAAAATTATTCATATGTTAATTAATTTTTATATTATTTTAATATTAAAAATATATTTTTTATATTAATAAATATTTTTTATATTTTAATTAATTGGTAGATTATTTTAATATTATATATATATACATACACACCCAAAAGGCCCCCATTGAATCATTGCAAGAAAAGCAGCAAATTTGCTGCTTTTCTTGCACTGGTGTTTCGAAATAAATTGAATACAGGGCCTATACCTTGTACCGGCATTTTGCAAGTAATCAAACACATATTTTGACTACTTTTCTTAAATTTCCAGCACCACAACAATACCAAACATACACGTAATATTAAAACCCATGAGTGTTATACTGTGTTTTGTGAATAACACAATAAGCAAAATTGTTTTTACCTTTTAAAAACTAAAGTCTCAAACACACACGTAGAGGTAATGTTGTATTTTCGTATTTCATGACCCTATGTAATTATTGTCATGTTCTTGGAGGGGGTTTTTAAGTTATTATATTTTCTTATCCAGTGTAATTACTTAATAACCCTTCTATGGCAATTCTTTTTACAAAAGTCAAGGGATATTTTTCCCTTTTTAACCTTTTTTTTTTTCCTGTTTATCAATATGGTTGAGATTAATTTTGATAATATTTTTTTGTTTAAAAATACATTAAAATAATATTTTTTTTTAAAAAAATATTATTGATATCAGTACTTAAAAATGATATAAAAACACTAATTTTTTTAAATTTAAAATAAAAATAAAAAAATTTAATTTTTTTCAAAAATATTTTTAAAAGACAATGTCAAATATGTTAAGGGTATTCAGATATTTCACCTCATTTTTTTTCATCCACCTAAAAAAAATGTGCGACCTTACAAAAGGGTTGTACAACACCATACCTAACTCTATGTAGAATCGAAGGCCATTTTCATCCCAACGACCAGTCAAAATACAAACGACACAAGATTGACAGAGAGACTCACAGATCCATATAGTAGTACAAGTGAAATGGGTTCGCTTGCCGTTCTAGATCCATCTCTTCCATGGCTTTCCTCTGGGCAACTTTCTTGGCTCTAGCTCTCTCAACATCTTCACTCGTCAATGCAGACGACACACCAACAGTATACGAAGTTCTCCAGGAATACGACCTTCCTATCGGTCTCCTTCCCGCAGGAGTAACGAGCTACGAGCTTGACAACTCGACAGGTAAGTTCACAGTCCATCTTAATGGCACTTGCTCATTCAAAATCGATTCATACGAGCTCAAGTACAAGTCCACTGTCAAGGGTGTGATAACTAAAGACAAGCTCTCAAAACTAAGTGGGATTCAAGTCAAGGTGCTCATTCTGTGGCTCAGCATTGTTGAAGTGACTCGCGATGAAGATGAACTGGAATTTTCTGTGGGGATTGCTTCCGCTAATTTTCCTGTGAGTAATTTCGACGAGTGCCCCACCTGTGGATGTGGCTTTGATTGTAAAGACGCCAGGCTCCATCGTCGATTTTCCTCTTCTTAGAAATTTATTTAGGCCCCGCTTGTCAATAAATGACATCGAAGAGCGTTCAGAACATGGATATGCTCTCTGTAATAGGCAATGGCTTGTCCTCGTTAGCCTTTGCGAGAACAAATTAATGATTTTATCTTTTAATTGTCTTGTCTTCGTGTTTCTTTTTTTTTTTTTTAAATATCTTCCACTTTTATGGGCTGAATCTGATAAAGTCCCTTCTATTCTCCTTTTACCTTTTGCCATTCTTTTAGTACGCTAAGTTGTTTATCAGGGTTTTAATCTTGATAAATATACATGAATTTCTTTCTCAAATATGATAATTAAAAAAATATCACTATAAAAAGTTATAATCTCATCCAGAGATTATGACATGATTAAATATATTTTTTTAATATCATTTCCATAATTTTATTTATAATGAATTTTAATCTGATTTTTAAAAAAGAATAAAAACTAATGAACCATTTAAAAAGAATCAAATAACTGGATATGACTTACGAGAGGATGAGCCCGCATCCATTGCTCAAAACAAAAAGCCCAAGCACGCCAGGGCATGGAAAAGAAAGCTTATGTGTTTTTTTAAAAAATAAATAAAAAACCAAACCTATATTTAAAAAGACTAAAATAACCCAATTTAATTTTTTTCAGTGTATTGGTAAATGACCAAAATAGCCTAACAAGAAATGCAAAATCTTGTAAGAGTGAGAGGAGACGATCGTCCTTGAAATCAAAATCGTAGGCAGAGGAGAAGACACTTACTTCGTCGTCCCTCTCGCCAAAGAAAAGAATAGAAGGTTTTTTTGATTCAAGGTATTTTTATTCCTGTTAAAAATGGCCAGAACACACGTTTTGAGAGCGATCAAGTTATTACGAAACAAAATGAGGATTGAGCATAATTATCCCAAAAATACAATTTTCATTTCAGTTAAAAGAAAGATAAGTACATGATCACTGTACACAAAAATACTTATTGAAAGTATGTGTTGGCCTTGACGTCCATTTTAATCATTATAATCTATAATGGTTTTATACCTACAATAACTCACTATCCCCACAAGTCCAATGCTATTTTTTTTTTTTAATTCTATCATTTTGTTTTTAGGTCTTGATCCAAACCCCTATCTTTATGTAAGTTTAAAATAAAAACATGTTAGGTCAGACAATCTCGAGCATTGTTGTTAATATTGTGAGTTTACTTTCAAAATCAAACGATTTTATTGTGTTGTATTGTATTTGAAAATATTTTACTTATAATTTTATAATTTTTTTATCTACTCGATTTTAGCTATAATTTTATAAATTTTTATGGGAAAATTTTAGATATGATTTTATAATTTTAAGATCCGATCTTACAATTCAAGTTCAAAAATGAATTTCAAGTCATCTCAAAATCACGATTTTAACAACATTGATCCCAGGCATAGTAAGCATGTTTCTTTTACAAAAACAAATACCAATATAGATTACCTGAGCTAAGATATATAAGATGATTATTTTTTTATTACATAACCAAACCCCAAACTAAAATCTTTGAAAATCAATTAGTATTTTTATTCACCATAAAACTATACAGCAACACTTTCTTTATATTATTTTTTTTTATCATTTTACATTTAATTCGTCTCAATATTCCCTGCAACTATACTCATATATCAAAATCATGATAACATAACTTTTGAGGATGAAATTGTGAATGAAGAAATTTCAATGATCCAATTGATAGAGAAAATTAAGGATATGGAAAGGGGAAATTTGACTATAAAAAAGGTAAATGAATTTTAATAAACAACGCTTTACGACATTGTTTCGCTACAGTGAAATGTTGACTTCAAGGGGAAGAAACAAGAACAAAACCAGAGATATTCTTTATGTTCTCTGATGGTGACAAAATCTGTACTCACCAGCTAGTTTTCCAAAAGTCATTAGCATGTCCTACCTAGTTCCAACAGCTTCCCAAGCAGAAATCAACAGAATCTACTTCGATCCAGTGAACAGAAATTAAAAGCGACTCCTTTTCACACCAAACAGAGCGATCCCCATGTCTTTCAACGCCATTTTCATCATCTTCCTCATCCTATCACCGCTCGTTACTTCATCATCTCTCACCTTCAACGGCAATTTCCCAACGGCGTATGAAATCCTAGTTGAATACAACTTTCCGATCGGTATTCTCCCAGAAGGAGCGATAGGCTACAAACTGGACAAAACTACTGGCGAATTCAGCGCCTTTTTGAACGGTTCGTGCAGCTTATCCGTGGAAGGTTCTTATCAGCTCGAGTACAAGTCCACAATCAGAGGTTACATTAGCGACAACAGGCTTGAGAGTTTGAGTGGAGTTAGTGTGAAGGTTCTGTTTTTTTGGTTAAATATTGTGGAGGTTATTAGAAATGAAGATGAGCTCGTTTTTTCTGTTGGAATTGCTTCCGCCAATTTTCCAATCGATAATTTCTCTGAGTGTCCACAGTGTGGCTGGGGGTTGACTTGCAATAATGTTGACTTAGTAACCAAGCTTAGATCCAACCCCTTTGTTTCCTCTTTTTAGTGTTTTATTTACCTGTTACTTAATGGATATTGAAGGGATGAATAAATAATGGGACGCTTTTCTTTTTAGCTGTACTTGGTATTGAATTGAACTGTTAATTTTTGGTTCGTGTGTTAATGGTGATTATGTGTTTTGTGGTTCATTGTTGGCCTAGAATGATGGGGCTTGACGAAGAACCTGGTCTTGGTCACTAATAATCAGGATCTGCAATCTGTGCGGACTTAAGGGGGTGTTTTGATCAGGATTTTATCATTTTCACCTGTTTAATTTGCAATGGTGATTAATTTGAGCATGAGGGTTTACGGTGTGGATGGGGAAAGATGGTTTCTTTAGATGATTTTTTGTGGTGGTTTGGAAGCATCTGAACCGGTTGTCGTGCTAAATCCGCATGAGGTGAATATTTATGCTCTATCATTGTTTGGAAGGTGGTGTCTGATGGGTTGATTGCTGCGGGAGTGGTGTTCCACTTAATTTCTTTTCATTTCATGAATATTTAAGTTCTAATATCAGTTAAAGTTTCTTATAGCATTGCCCGTTAAGCAATTGGCACGGTGTAGGCTTGCTTTGGGTTTCAGTAGATGCTGGCACAGTTGTAAGATTTATTTCAAGAACTCGGTAGTAGAAAGTATGAAATCATTCAAATCCCAAACTGATACGGAAAACCAGTCTTGATTCAGGGCGAAACCATCGCTGCTTGGACAAAACAAATCACCCCTTTCCTAATTATGCTTGCTTTAGAACTCTCTGTATGTTTCTTCTACTATAACAAGGAGGAGTAACTTTTGAAAGAAGTTATTTAAAACTATCTACTATGTGAGGATGAGGGTATGTGTTCAGAACCTAACCAATATTCCAGAAAAGATTCTGCCCGGAAAGCTAACGGTGCATCTCTTAAGGAATTATGGATCCTCGCTGGAGTTTCTTTGGTTTAGAATGCCTGTGCTCATGAGTATTAGCAACAGTATTTGTCTCACGTGTATAAGAACTTACAATACCTCTTTTGATGCCATTACAACTGCAATATTACTGCTGGTAATTGTACTGTAGGAATGTCATTTGGCTTAGTCATTTCCGACTTAAGTCACTTGAGATGCAGAACAACTACGTTCTTGGACTTGTTGATAAGTACTTGTAACTTGCTATAGTTTGTAAGGTCAATATATTATTCTCGCTATTTGCAATTTGTTCTGTAGTACCCATGATAACTTCATGAAAGAAAGGATGAGTATCTGAAAAATCTAATTTCACAGATAAGCTTCAGTATTCCGAGGTATTCTACCAAGTTCAAGCAAACACAGATAGTAAATTTGAGAAGCTCTACAGGTAATGTTGATATATCTGGTGGGGGGTTTAAATTGTTTGGTGGCTGGAATTCGTGTAAGCTGTTAGGACCTTGCAGGGTATGTAAAGTATTAATCTCCCTTGTTATGTTTTCTCATGCAATGCTCTCAAGGTCTTGAAATAGTCATAAACCTCAGGATCGAGGTTTTAGTTGAGTCAAATTTGTCGAGTTAAGGTATATTTCTAAGTCTTGCTGGTTTGAAGTTAATGAACTCGTTTTGAAGAGGCCCTCTGCCTCGTTGTTTTTGCAATTGCGCCTCTCCCAAAGCTGTAATGCCTGACACGTTCTTGCAATTGGAGAACGATATTAATTGTAGGGAGCTCACGTAGAGGAGTAAAACTGGGCCTCTGGGGATTACCGGATTAGAAGTTTATCTGGTCTATGGATAGCACGAGTTTGACAGACACTGAGGAAGCTACAGCATTTCATGGTGTCTTATCAAGGAATTGTCTTGCTGCCTTTCGTTTGCCAGCACCCATAGATTGATCTGGAGAAGGGTATATAGTGTTTTTCACTGAATCCAGAAGGCAGGATTGGAGAACTTTCCTCAACTGTGCTTGCCTGTGATAGAACGAACATGAGCACATGCTCATGATGTTTTTTCTTCATGAACAGATGCGAAATGAAATATATGTTTCCTTTAAAACCGAAGGCAGATGTTTTCTGCTTCTCTATGGATATCAATAGATGGCATAACACCATCAACTCCCTGCTATAATTAAAGGAAAAAATAAAAACAAAACCAAACTCCCTGCCCTACTTTCCCACATGTCTTTCTTTCCCATACGGCGGAGAAATTACACTATACAGAATGCGAATGGGAGATACAGCACGGTTATGTTAGTAACAACAAAGACTGACATAAGCTAAAAGAGGGAGAAACTGCATCACCGTTCCTAAATCCTACCTCAGTTCTTGATGATTTCTTTTTGCTACTGGAACATTGCAGCGGTATTCTGTGCACAAGGCTGTAACCCGTATTTCATCACCAAAACAAACCTCGTCTTGTAAGAAACTTCTTGCACGACATCCACCATGACCTGACACGAAAGATATTGTCTCTGCTGCTTCACCAACTATAAACTATCGACTTATCTGGGACGCGTAGAAATTTAGCATCACAAGCATCTCTTAAATTAATCTGGGGGCGAACTCCATCGGACTTCTTCGAAGGTTCATGTAAGGTCAGGGTGTTTTACTGTATAACCGATTGACTGCATTGTTAATTTGTTACCCAATCACTCAATCATTCATTCCAGAATCTTATCAATTCTAGTCGAAATTGAGTTTCTATTCTTCAAGTTTTTTCCTTTTGCAAGTAAACCTTGAAATATTGGGTGAGCCCACGACACAATCGTTCTCATGTGACAGAATGCTTGCCTTTCAGTCTTCTTCTTCGAATTCTAGTAATATTATATTAATGTCGAAACGACCGCGTCCTCAAAATTTAACAAAATCAACAGAAAAGCTGTGCATATCCCTTGTCACAGTCACAATCAGACCGCTTTTATTTTTCTACGAGCCACACCGCATCATGGCCTTGCAATTTGCCTTCCACCCATCAGATTCACCACAAACCTTATAGTTTATACAGCTAGAAAACAAATTATAAAAATATATACACAAATTGACAACTGACGATACGAACTTCGCCTAACTTCCCTTCTCACCAGCCATTAAAATATTAAAAGATCATTATGCGATTTCAATTATAACAATCCCACTCCATGTTAGCAATCTTGTTTTTGATGGATTTAAAATGATTGGTTTGTTTTGTTCTAATAAAAAACAAAAGCAGCCGAAACATCTCGTTTAGAATCCCAGTTTACTTTATAAATTTTATTCAAATTCTTAAATGTTTTTCCTACCATTTTTTTTTATTTGTGTTTAAAATTTAACTTGTATAACTGTAATTTTTTTTTAGATTTAAATTTAAACACACTTGGGAAACAAGACATGTCATTTCATTTAAATAATAATAATAAAAAAAAAAAAGAAGCAAACCATAATGGAACTGAGAACCTTGAACCCACTCTTGAACAATAGCGCTAGGTTGGTATCTTAAACGAATAAACAAGTAAAGGATGACAATAAAAATTCTCTACTGTCGCCAATTATTATATACGAGCTCGATTATTAAACCATTAATTGGCATAAAATAATAGAGAAAGCTATCCAAGCGGCGGAATCTTGTTAAATTATTTCGAAGGCAGAAGACAACCAAGAAGAGAATTATGCAATTTTCTGCTGGTGAGGAACCTGCTGTTGATGGTGTTGCTAACATTGTTAGGCTGACCAAACATCAAAGGAGCTTAATTTTGTTAGCATAATGGCAAATATTAGACTACACGTAAACAGGTGTTTCTGTTGGTTAAGCTTTATTTGTTTCAAGTTAGGAAGAGACGCCAGGACATCGTCCTGTCCGTTCAAATATATTATGTACACCATCGATTCAGTGAAGATAATAAGGAGCAGCTCGTATTTCTTGAGGACTAATGTTTTTGTCACTGGTGTCTGGCCAATCAAAAATGGGCATTCCAAATCAATAAAAAAGCTGATTTTCCAGGTTTCAGACCTGAACGTCATCATATGAAAGGGCAAAGCTATTCATGCTGCCACGAAAATACCATGAAGAATTGATGGTTTTCGCATAAAGGGAAACAAAAACTAATAATTTAAGACCTTGCGTAAATAACCTGTAATTGCACGATAAATTTATAGCAAGAGAAATTACATTTATAAGATATCTGCGAAATTTGTCCCTTAAACAGAGAGATGAGGACAGAGATGGATTCCATAACATTTATCAGGTCTGCAAGCATGTCACAGCACACGCACCGATAGCTCCTGCGGCCAATGCATAGAACCACCCCCACAACACACATGCGTCCATCGATCCTTCGTTTGGTACCGTAGAACATGATATAGTAATCAAATTTTATTAATAAGAACAGGTAATCATTTTTCATTGTTTCTTCAAGAGGGAAGCACGTAATCCAGCCTCATCGATTTCCTCAGCAACATTCCCTGGTCTGTAGAACCCAGTACGAGGATCTGGAACCCAGGAAGTCTTCTCGGTAGACTTGCCAACCTCCTCCCCTGTTTTCTTCACCATGGCATCAGCACCGCTTCTTGCCTTGGACACAGCAGCTCCTTGTGATGCAGCAGATGAGAATCCTCTGCCATTGATGGCCTCTCTGATCAAACCAGAGATAACCTTTGCGTTTGAGAAAGAACGAGCCATTGTAATTAAATAAAGCTTATGATTTGATTCGAAACCTGTCAAAGAAATTATAGAAACTAAAGAGAATGGTCTTAAATATTTCAACTGCTGTAGAAATTTTTGTTTCTTTCTTCTTTTTCTTAAAGAAACCTTCTGCAGCAGCTGAAAGAAACAAAAAGTCTCTCTTTCTTTTCTTTTTTCTCGACTTTCTGTGTTCAAGGTTGTGGAAAATATGTGATGAGAGAAGGTAGCTTCGAGGGGTTTATATAGAAAGAGACGGATACCGAGACGCGTGAGGCTCCAAGAAAAGAGCTAACATCCACTGGGTGGGACCCTGTCAAATTACCCTTGCGGATACATGCAGTGAACCTCTATGTTCTTCCCACTTGATGACTGTTTCTCTCCTTGCCGCTTTCGCCTTGTTTTTTTTTTTTCACTTAAAATACCCATGTTTATTTAAATTAAAAAAAAACCCTCATTACCTATCCTTAATTCGTTGTTAATGACTTGGTCTCTGCTCTTTTACAGTTTTAATAAATTCTTCAGATCAATGATGAGAAACAGCAATGATCCAACGGTTGAGAGAGTCAAGGAAGGAGTGAGGTGTGCAACATGACATCAGCAGTGCCCACTTGAACTAAACAAGAGGGGTCCCAGTTTCGTCTTTTTATTTTAACCTTTTCATTTTCCTGGAAGGCATATTCGTGGCCCGATGAACTCGTGAAAGATCAAGGAGAGTTCCGACTAAGTCAGGAGTCAATAATTATCGAACAAAAATGGCTTTCAGTGTGCGCAGATTCCAGCTCTTTAAACTGATGGGCTCTAGCTTTAGGTGCCCAATTTTGACTTGAATTATTGACATAGATGCTACTGGCTACCGGCTTAGCTCATGTGAACTCACGTGAGCATGTCGTCGTGTCTCGATTTCACGCCAGGAGTGCATCCGGCTCTTGTACAGGGAAATTAAAATCCCGTCTCCCTAGTACCCAAGTTTCTCGTGTTTTTTGCCCAGTCTCTCTACCCCTTTTTTCTAGAAATTGACTACATGTTGTAATATTAATATGAAAAACAAAAACAAATGATATTATATTTTAAGATATTTTTTAAAATAGTAAATTATTTCTCAGAATCCGATGTTATTTAAAAAAAAAAATACAATAAAAACAGTATAAACAAGAGTAAACAAAAACATTACACTAGTTAGTGTGCTTTGAAAATTAGTTTGGTTTCTGTTTTTTATTGCAAAAGTACATGGTATTTATAGATAATTATTATATATTAATAATTTAAAATTAAAATCGAATTATTGATTCAAATAGATTAAATAATCTTAGTTAATTTTTTTTATATTTGTCACTCTAATTTTGTTTACTTTCTTGTAAGCTCTTTAAATGCGACCTCTTTCAATCAATTTTATTTTTATTTTTTTTATAGTAAAAAAGATAGAGCTTACTAGGGTTTCTCGTGTTCGCACAACTTTTTATAAGATAAGGAAATTGCATAAATCTTTTTTCTCTAATGGTCAACAAAAAACAAGTTTGTGTGGTTGTTAGGGAATTAGTAAGAAGATTGATGCTCTTTTTAAACGCTCTAATTGAAGATTAACGACGTTAAAGAGACTTTAATGCAATGGAAACATAATTAGCATTGTCTAGCCATTATGGCCTTTACCTTTTAATTTATTTTTTCACTATCTTTTCTTACATTAATTAAAGTCCTGTTATGGGTTGCATATAACCATTAACCATATTGAGTAGCTGTAGAATCTATCAATAAAGGTTTCAATAACATTCGATTTAAAAAAAAAATTCTCCAATTGAGCATCTTCTCATTATACTTTTGGAGAAAAGCCGTGTTGCTAGTCGTTTTCTGCTTATTAGTTGTTCATGCTAGAGCTTTTTTTTTTAAAGGATAGAAACTCAAATTTTCAATATATCATTATTTGTATTGCAAGCCTATGCATTTATTTATTGATTGATAATCGGGGTATCTAGGTCAACTTATGTTCATCTCAATTAATCTCCAAATCCACTGAATATATTGCAAATCTAGTAAATAGGTAAGGCACTACGGGGATGGTAAATGTGTATGGTAGGGCTTGAACCCTGGTGTAAATGAATGAAACAAGTTCCTTTCTCTATTAGGCTAAAACCCCACTTATAGTCTATATATTTATTTTCTTGTATAAATTATCTGTATTGTAAGTCTAAACATTTATTTTCTTGTATAGAAGAGAGAAAAAATATTAAATAAAGAGAGAGAGAGAGAGATAGAAATGAATTGGATGGATAAATAGATGGTGTTATTCTCATTTAATAACTTATTAATCAGCCTACATGGATTTTTATCTACAATGGGAATAACTAAATTGTCCTCGAATTAAAATGTGTAGTTGTGTTGTGGCAAGGATTCTAATTTTGATGTTAGCGAGAATTCCGAATGTGCATTTGTAGATGTTTTTTCTTCGATTGCTTTGAGCATATACCTGTTCTTCTTGGTAGTGATAATGATGTAACCGCACAGGATTCGGTGATTCTTTCTGTGCTGTCTTGATGTCATCTTTCGGCGTAATTGCATGATAGAGTTGGAGAAACCACTTACCTCCATGCTTCATAGATTTTCTTGCTCGGCTAGAAAAGGGAACATAAAATAAAAAATAAATGGTTGGACGACACTAAATTACAAATTGCTAATCCAAATAAAAATCTCTCGGAGACAACCACCGTCAGCGTAGCTGGAAGCTTTTTGAGAATTGAGAGCCTCGAACACTGAATCACTGGGAAAATGCCATCTGGTAAGCCAGCAGTAAAGCAAAGCCACACGACAGAGCAGAGCTGTCTTGAAACTGGGGCGCCGCATAAAGAAGACAAAGTTATGTTGCCAGACTTCATTTATTTTCCTTTTCTTAAACAAAATTATCGTGGTCCTGCATTACGCATGAAAATCTGTGGCTTCATGCTGAGAATCTCTTGCTTTCTCCTTGCACTCTAACCCTGTCACGAATCATGTGCAGTCCGTGGCACGCCTCACTCTTTTCTCTACCCACACGATTGCATGTAGGCTCCCCTGACAGTCACTGTCTCCAGTAACAGCTGCTCAATGAAGCTAGATAGCTGGCTTTTCATCAACTTGTGTGAATTGTGATGCAATAACTGTAATGATCTAGCATAAAGCCTGCATTCCCAGGTTGGAAGGTAACGTCACTGATCCAGTAATCAAGCTAGGTTCTTCGTTTTCCGTGACCGGCAAGATTAGAAGATAGATTTTTTAAACACGTCAAATTCTGATAGATGTAAAATTAAGTGCCCTGTTGAGAAAACTCATTTGTTAGATCATAATCCTGAGTGGTTCTAAATTATCCAAACTTCTAGTCAACTCCTTGCCTTTTTTTTTATTTTCTTTTAGGTAATGATGTAAATGATTAAGAAACTTGCATGAACAAAGAAATTCTCAGTATCCCCTGCCAAAACAGAAGGCAGAAGCAACAGCAAATAAGGCTGGCATGAATTTCAAGTAGCAATCAGATAGTACTCAAATTGGTGGTCAGTTGCTTTGATTTCTCGTTGTCTCCTTCTGTATTTAGGGAAGTGGGGCACTAAAGAAGGATAGAATAGAACCAAATGAAGTGGACTGGGCAGCAAACAACGTTTACATGCATATAATATCAAGAAAAAAGTCCTCTCGCCACTTGAAAATTGAAAATTGACGAGAGCCAAAGTTCTTCCATCCTTATCCTCGTAAGATGCTTGGTGATCAAATGGCCCTCCACAACACCTTATCAAGCTAGGCTACGTGGATTATTGCATGCCAAAAGATGTAATGTGACCTGTGTTTATTATAAATGTCAGGTCATATACATACAAATAAATTGCGTGTTTTTAAACAGTTTTTCAAAACATTTTTCATTCAAAAATATATTAAAATAATATTTTTTAAAATTAATTTTAATTTCAGTATATCAAAATAATATAAGAATATCAAAATAAACAAATTTGAAAGAAAGAAAAAAAGTCTTTTAGAAATATATTTTTGGGCTTTCCAGTCACCTCCCAAGTCTTTCTACTTCAAGAGTTTAGAGGTCAAGTTACATGCCCTTCTCCTTTTATCGAAGGCAGCTTGATTGAAGGCCTTGGATAATGGGCCAAAACCAAAAATGACCCTATCTAATATTGGGCCCATCTACAACTCACCGGGCCACAAAGGGAGCTAGTTTCTCACCGGCTCATCATAAACCAAGCAGGTGGATGGGGTGAACAAGTTGGGCCTGACGCACATCTGCTTCTCTTCCTTTTTTTAAATGGCCGCTAGATATTTTGGGCAACATGTAGATTGTAGAGCCCTCGAGAAATCAAATTAAACCGCTCAGTCTTGCTCGTGTTTTTTTCAGCAAAAACAGCTCGCTCTCAGTCTCTTCTTCACTTTTTATATTCCCAGCAAAATTTAGAGCTTGAAACCATGGAATTACTAGAAAGAAAAGAAATGGGAGATAACAATAATAATTCAGGCACTGATGTCTCGCAGAACATGACAATTTACATCAACAATCTCAACGAGAAGATCAAAATCGATGGTAATCCCAGATTCCCCTATTGTTTCCTCTTTGTTTTCGTAGGTTTTAATTGTAGTCCTCTTTCTCGCATATATGGTTTGTATGTGATAATATCTGGCTTGAAAAAAAAAGAGTTGAAGACATCGCTGCACGCTGTGTTCTCGCAATTCGGGAAGATACTGGAGATACTGGCTTTCAAGACATTGAAACACAAAGGGCAAGCTTGGGTTGTTTTCGAGGATGTTCAGTCTGCCTCCAAGGCTATGCGGCAAATGCAAAATTTCCCCTTTTATGATAAGCCCATGGTATGCATGTATAATGTTTAGGATTTTCTTCTTATATTATGCTTGAAGTTTTGAAATTATCCTATTTCTATTCATATGTGAAACAATGGATGTTATTTAAAATTTCTAGGCAGTTAATGGAAAAGGTTGAACAGACAAAAGTTCAAGAAAACCTGCGGTTGTATCTAGATCCACTAGACTACAATAAAGTAAAAAGGAACATTCTGTATTCGTGTAAGAAAACCCTAAAGAATTGTTGTGACAAATTTCTCTTGTTGTGGAAAAACCAAATACAGGATGCTATATACTTAATGTGGACAAGACATGATACAGTGTGTGAATTAAACAATGCATAAAGTAAACAGTAATTATGGAATGATTTTTATGAACATTCATGAACCAGGGATTTAATAACTCTAGGGAACCTTGTGAAAATAGGGTTACTGCTTTCCTTAGATATTAAATGTCTAGCGTCTAGCTTGGGTTGGATAGGAGGGCTCAAATGAACCTATATCCCCCCCAAATCGCTTAAGGATTGACTGCGCTTTTTAGTGCTTATCTGCCTGATTCTTATTCTGTGCATTGCTGGTTTCATAGCTTGAATTAGAAACAATTAAATCCCAGTTTGCTTGAAAGATACACGATCATACTTCTTCTGCAGCATCAATCAGTAAAAATAAAGGTTCTTTGATAATTTTATGGGCCAAATTTGTTCCTTTCTATTTACTAGCAGAGAAGAGCCTTGTCACATTTCAGAATTTTCTTTCTTTTGCTGTTTAATCTATTGGCAGAGAACCATATTCAAACATGATTCCCTTACTTTTCTTTTCCTTGCTTTGACTAAGCTGGTATTCTATGTTTCAACTATTGTAAAGCATGGGTCCCTTTCTTCTGCCACAAAGTAATGTTGATGAAAATTATTTCTGATGCAGAGAATACAATATGCAAAAACTAAATCAGATGTCATAGCAAAAGCTGATGGTACTTTTGCTCCACGGGAAAAACGAAGGAGGCATGAGGAAAAAGGTAAGGCATATCTATCTTTCTCTCACACTTTGTTTTTCTGTATTTAGAGAAAAAGTTACTGGTAAGTGCCAAACATTTGCTTATAGCTGTTTCTGTTTTTTGCACGTGGGAGCAGTAGCACTTTTGTTTTACCTTTATTTTGGATCTCGAAAGGATAGAACATGATAAGTTGTAATTTTCTGTGTATTCACTGTCGCACATACCAAATTCAATATATATGTGCAATAGCACAAGATAGAATGTGTACTTGTGCTCATAAACAAATATGCATGGTGAAATTTTGTGCCGAGAACTCAGGAACATATTTTTTGCCACTCTTTATGGGAGAAGTCAAAGGGTGATTTCACAGCAATAGGGATTAGTCGTGACTGTGGTAGTAGTTAGTTCTTTGTTTCAGGGCTTTGGTCCCTTTTATAACCAAAAATATATAAAGTAAAAAATAAATACACATGGTTATGAAACGGTAGTGTGCATATGCTTGATATTACATTGAGATGTGGATCCAATTTGAGATAGATGTATCATGGTGTAGATTATGCTTCTTCAGTTCCAATGAATTATTTTCCTCTGAGATCTACATTTCTCTAATGTCAGGGAAAAAGAAGAAAGATCAACATGATGCTAATCAAGTTGGAGTGGGTATGGCTCCTGCTTATGGCAGCGCATACGGGACAACACCTTCTGTAAGCATGTTCTCTGGTTTATTAGGATTGCCCCTGCTGGATTCTTTAGAATATGTGGCTTTTAGGTTAATTTCATCTTCCTCTGTATCTTAATTGATTATGGAATTGACAGCATGTTTGTGATTACTATTCACCTGAAACTCAGCTATTTAAATTTATATTTGGATTTGAAAATTAAGATTGACTTCCTTACAAATTAACTTTTGGTTAGCATTTATTATGTACTTATCAAACAATAATCCATCGCTAGTTAACTTTGGCTAATGATAAACTACTTATGGAAATTAGTTTCACTTCCATTAATTAGTGAAAGAGTTCATCACTGAGATTCAAAAGGATATAGCCTGTTTTCAAAACTGGTGAAGCTTAGCTGGCAATTTGTTGTAATACGAAAGTTGAATCTCTTATGATGATCCTTACCTTCAAATTGTTGCAGCTATCACAAATACCCTATCCAGGTGGTGTGAAATCTATGGTTCCTGAGGCTCCAGCTCCACCAAATAACATTCTGTTCATTCAAAATCTTCCCAATGAGACTACTCCAATGATGCTGCAAATGCTCTTCCAGCAGTATCCCGGTTTTAAGGAGGTCAGGATGGTGGAAGCAAAGCCAGGGATTGCCTTTGTAGAGTATGGAGATGAGATGCAATCAACAGGTGCAATGCATGGACTTCAGGGATTCAAGATACAGCAGAATTCAATGTTAATTACATACGCCAAGAAATAGAAAAAAATGTTCGGGTTTTAGCTACTAATAGGGGAGGGCTGAGATTAGGACCCTCAACTTCTTGCAAGTGTCCTGTGATCATTTTCATTCTTTGTTTGAACAGGAGGTTTAGAGTTTTCGTGTATCATTGTAGTTATGAGTGACTTCTGTCAAATATTTTCCTTTGCTTCTGAAATCACTCAGCAGTGGTTTTTAATGTTGCAGATTAGTATTTATTTTGGGGTTTGGTTGTGATTGTTTTTTAAAAGTAATTTAAAAAAAAATATATCAAAATAATATTTTTGTTTTGTTTTTTTGAAATTATTTTTTACATTACCAAAAAAATAATTTAAAAAAAAAATCACTTTGAAAAAACAGTGCCAGACACATCGAATCAGATACTGCTGTTGCCAGTTATAATCACATATTGGTCACCCACATGCGTTGGGCATCTTCAGTCAATATGAGGCATGGCTATTATCAGAAGGTCATTTGATTAATTGCACATGCTCAAAAGTTGAGGATTCAATAATAACGGGCAAGCACTTGAATACAAATAAATATTATTGATCCCAATTTGGCATCCCAAATGTCAGTTGCGAACAAGCTTTGTTAAACTCTCTCTAATTCAGTGTTGTGTTTTTCCGCTTGATCTTTCAATTCCTTCCTCCATCCTTGAATCAATCTCTCTTGTTTCTTGATTAGCTCATCCTTTACTTTCAACTCTTCTTCCATCATAGCAATATCCTGTTAAGATGCAACACACCATTTCATCGTAGTCCCAATGATGCTGTGGGGGGAAGTGGAGCAAGTGGTGGAAATTTACCTTCCTCAGCGTTTCAGACATGGTTGGTTTATCTTCACGTTGCAGACCAATAAAATACAGTTGAAGCTTTTTGGCAGCCTCCATGAAATCCCTGGCATGTCTCTCCACGTCAACTGGAACAATTGAAAAAGAACAAACTTTCAGCACGTCTCATTTAATAGTTTCCTTTTAAGAACATAAACTAGTAGTCTAGTACTCTCAGCTTCTAGCTATATGAATGCGTCCAGCACTTCAATTAGTTCACACTTCATGCCACACTGTTCAAATTCATTCCCTTCTGATACAGTAGTAGACCTAGTGATAGGATGTCATGGAAAGAGTGGTGAATAGCCAAGCGAAGAGGGCTGGATAAAGAAAAGTCAAGTTATAAGTGAAATGGAGAAAAAATATCAGCTCCCCAAAAGCTTAAAGTAAATGCTAGTCTCGGGACAGCCATTAAAACTTAAGTTCCGAGAAATCTCTGACACATGTTTTTCTAGCAGTTTCCACCATCACTTTCATGCTTGGCAATTTTAGTTGTGATAAATGCGTAATTGACCAAGAGACATCAATGGAAAGGTGCATCTTCAGGCGAACACCCACAGATCTTTGACTATCTCCTGGAGTTTTAGGATTTTTGTTAGGAGACAGGGGTGTGACTTTGGGGGGTAGATGAGGCCTGGATGGAGACTAAAAAAAGAAAGGATTGGAAGAGTCCCTTCTATCCTTGCCCGCTTATAATTTTCAATCCTCCCGATATGAGTAGATGCAGAATGGCTTCCATCCTTTCCCTCGTCAGCCAAACAAACATAATAGACAGGCTAATATCGATCCTTTCTCCTATCCATCCTTCCTTCCCGGTAAACATGGCCTTAGTATTTGGTCATTGGGAGGTAAGTTGGACCTTAGGCTTCAGACAAAAGGGTTGCTCCCTCCCTCATTAACAAAATGTCAAGTGTGGGTGGGACTACGAGAAGCAGCAATACCAACCTCATTAACAAAAAATTGGAAAGCCAGGACTATCATCAGCCATCGTAGCTCCAATTATCCAAAACCTAAATAAACAGACTAGCATCATTCTAGAGCTATTTCCTTATTTTTAGGATCTATGTTCTCCAGATTACTAAGCCTCGCCAACAATTTTATTGTATTTCAGAAAATCACAAAAAAAATACACAACAAATGAAACGGAATTAAAAAAGAGATCGATAGTTGTCACTAACTCTGATGAGAAGGATGGGGAGAGCGGTCAATGGCCTGGAGCTCTCTGGCAGGCAAGCATGGAAGCAACGCCGCCTCTAAAGCCATCACGCACCCAATCATGTCTTCTCTTGCTGCTCCTTGCTGCTGGTACTGCAGCTGCGATGGAGAATGTAGCTGCTGCTGATGATCTACGGCTTGTCTATCACCCATTTTCAATCACTCCCCTCCTCCCTACATGAAAGAAATCCCTCTGCTCGACATGAAATTACTTCACTGCTACCATTTGTTTTTTTGTTCATTGGGCGTTAGTGAGACGACTTCTCGTCTAAGTTGCCTTTCAAAATTGGTTTTTTTGTAATATTATTATTTTCTGACGGTTTAAATGGCAATGAAGTATTAAAATTCAAAAAGTAAATCCCTCAGCCGACGACCACCTGTCCACTGTATATATATGAAAATGAAAAACAGACAATTATTTGATGCTCTTAAACTACCTTTTGCAAGATATCAGCAGTCTCTCTCTACCACTTCAAAATCCACGATGAGAGAAAAAACATTTGTGATTTTAACAAATTAACTAAAATATAAAAAACTCTCAGTTCTATTGCTCGTTTATCTACTGTTCACCTAATCATAATTTATTATAAATTATTATAATAAAATGATTATTTTGTCCGCATGACAGAAAAATTTTAACCCTCAGTATACTGAGTATTTTTGAATTTTTCAGCTGAATGTTATTTCAGAATTTATTGCACAGTAAAATTATAAAAATAATATTAAAAAATAATAAAAATTAGCTCTTAAAATCAAGAGTATTTTAATAATTTTCTAAAAATATAAATAATATTTCTGAATATATACACAATAAAAATATAAAATTGCTTGAAACTTTTTTTTTTCCTGCCATTTTATTTTTTACATTGAATTTTTTTACCACCCCATTGTTGATCGATGGTATGCAACAGTTACAGTGAAACAATAGAGGGTAGCACGCCCTGGTACATTAACAATAAGCTAAATGGTGTGGGGAAAATACTGTAGCTCCCCACATAAATTACTGTGGATTGCTACAGTATTTTTTTTCTTTTTTTTTTCTAATTTTGTTTTTTTTTTCTCTGATTTCTTTTTCCTTTTTTTTTTCATGCCTTTTATTTTGTTTTTTTAATTACGTTAATTTTCCTCCCTTTTTTACTATTTTGTTCTGATTACGTTTTCTTTTTGTTTTTTTTCCTTTTTTTGTTTGTTTCTTTTTTTTCTTGCTTTTCATTTTGTTTTTTTATTATGTATTTTTAAATACTGTAGCTCCCCACATAAATTACTGTGGATTGCTACAGTATTTCCCTTTTTTTTTTTCTAATTTCGTTTTTTTTTTCTCTGATTTCTTTTTCCTTTTTTTTTTCGTTTTTTTTTTTTCAGGCCTTTTATTTTGTTTTTTTAATTACGTTAATTTTCCTCCTTTTTTTACTATTTTGTTCTGATTACGTTTTCTTTTTGTTTTTTTCCTTTTTTTTGTTTGTTTCTTTTTTTTCTTGCTTTTCATTTTGTTTTTTTATTATGTATTTTTTTCCAATTATTTTTTTCATTTTTTTCCATGAAATATTTTTTATTATATTTTTTTTCACTTATATATATATATTATTTGTTTTTCATAATTGAGGTGTCTAGATTAGATTTAAACGCACCACGATTAGTTATTAGATACAATTTTTTTTTCCTGATTATATTTATATTTTTTTCATGAAACATATTTGTTGCTGGTTAAACTTTTTAGTTTTTTTTTCTTTTTCCACTTATATATTTTTTTGTTTTTTATGATCGGGACGACTGGGCCAGCTTAAGCGCAACACAATTTATCCCTAACTGTTCATATCAGCTTATACGTACCACGACTAATCCTCGGACCCATATTTTTGCTAAGGTGCTTTCCTACTGGTACATTTTTTTTCTTATACTTTTGTTTTGTTCACTTATATAATTTTTTTATAACCTGGGTCTACATGTCAGTTTAAATGCAACACGATCAATTAATGGACCGAGTTTGTTTTTAAAACAATAAGAATTGCTACACTTCTTTCACTTTATATTTTTTTTTTCTTTAACTTATATATTTTTTTTATAATCATGATATCTGAGCCAATTTAAGTTTTTTTTTACTTATATTTTATTTTATAATTAGGATCTCCGGACTACCTTGAACGCATCATGACTAATCCCCAGAACAAATTTGTTTTGATAACCAGGGTGTTTAGACCAGCTTACGCGTACCATGACTAATCCCCAGATCAATTTATTATTTTTTTAAAAAAAAATCTCTAATACTTTTTTTTGTTCACTTATACATTTTTTTTCTTATCCCCAAACCCATTTTTTTTTTAACTAAGGTCTTTGGGTCAGCTTAAGCACACCACGACTAATTCTTGGACCGAATTTTTTTTAAAACAATATGGACTGTAAATGGTGTGGGGAAAACATTGTAGCTCCCCGCACATAACATTGTTGATTGCAACAGTGCTTTCCCACTGCAATGCTTTTTTCTTCGTTTTTTTCTTATTCTTTTTTTCCTTATTATGTTTTTTTTTATTTTTTCCCCAAAATATTTTTTTTGCCTGCTATAATATTTTTATATTTTTTTTCACTTATATATTTTTTTGTTTTTTAATCGGGGTATCCGAGCTAGCTTAAGCGCACCACGATTAATCCTAAGATCCAAATTTTTTTTATAATTGGGGTGTTCAAACCAACTTATGCGTACCCCGACAATCCCTAGACCCATTTTTTTTTCTTTTTCTAAAGTGCTTTCCTGCTGGTATATTTTTTTTATACTTTTATTTTGTTCACTTATATATTTTTTTATAACCGGGGTCTTTAGGTCAGTTTAAACATACCATGACTAATTTCTGGGCCGAATTTTTTTAAAATACAATATGCATTGCTATAACGCTTTCATGCTTATATATTTTTTTCTTTCACTTATACATTTTTTTTATAACAATGGTCTCTCGGCTAACTTAAGTTTTTTTTTTTTTTTACCAGGATCTTCGGACCAGCTTAATCACACCACCACCACTCCCTGGACCAAATTTATTTTTTGATAATAGGGGTGTCCAGGCCAGCTTGGGTGCATCACGACTAATCCCCGACCAATTTATTATTTTTTTCTTATATTTATTTTTATTCACTTATATATTTTTTTATGACCGAGGTCTTTGGTCCAGTTTAAGTGCATCACGACTATTTCCCAAACTGATTTAAAAAAAATATATGGATTGCTACATTGCTTTCATGCTCATATATTTTTTTTTGCTTTTTTTCACTTATATATTTTTTTTATAACTGGGGTCTCTGGGTTAGATTAAGTGCACCATGACTAATTCTCAGACCCTTTTTTTATAATCGGGGTGCCCGGGTCAACTAATGTGCACCACGAGTTGTATAAGTATGTATATACCGTCTGTAAGACAAAATCAAAGAGTTTGCTAGAGGGGTGTACTGGTAATTTACCAATTTTTAATTATATTTTTTGTCACGGTGTTGTGGGTGTGTCTTCGAGTGTGACGTCAATTTTAGAGCTCATGCATATTTTTGATGGCGTGTGCGGCGTCATGGAAATTCTAAAAACATATATTATTTTTTTATATGTTCATTTTATTATGTAAAATGTGTTTAAAATAATATCATGGTATCAGAGGCATTTTCATTTTTTTTTTGTGCATAGTAGAATAATCATAACACCCACAAATAAGATAAAAATTAAAAATTGTAAGTGGAGGTGTCCGAGTAATTGTACTGTTTTCATGCACAATAAAATAACTTTTGTAATCTCAAATAAGACAAAATAGAAAAGTTATTTGTGGTGGTGTTTCAACCATTTTACGTTTAACTATAAATACGTAAGAAAGAGTTTCATCTCATTTTATACCACCAAAGCTAAACTTACTATGTTTTTTTAAAGCGAGTTGTATTTAATACAAATACAAATAACAATAAAAATTAAAAATCTAAACTAAGAGCAAAGGTGTATATATACAGATAAAAAATTTAAAACTATTTTAGAAGGACCTAGAAAATCAAGGGATCGAAATTAAACTGATAAATAAAAGAATAAAAACTGAAATATAAATTAATAAATTATATGTGTTAAAACTAGACAAAAAAAATTTTTAATCCCAGCAGCGGAGCGCGGGTTTATGACTCGTTATTTATTATAATAGTGTTTTGTATTATTTTTTTAGTGTTTTCTTTTATTCCAAAACCATTTTCTTTAGTTTTTTTTTAATAAATCATAATCTTATATTGCAATATTTTTTTGGAATGTGCTTTGTATTTTTTTCATTGAGGTGGTGGTTGTTATATACAGGGGTAATTGGCAATGCCTTTCAAGAGTATTTAAAAAAAAATATTTTATTTTTAATTTTTATTTTAAATTAAAATTATTTTTTATGTATTTAGATCATTCAATGTGTTGATATCAAAAATAATTTAAAAAAATAAAAAAAAATTATTTTAATACATTCATGAATGAGAAAATATTTTCAAAAACAACTGCAATTATACTTTTAAATAGACATATAATGGTCCTATACATTTAATTTAATTTTTTTATTTCAACCATTAGTTTTAGCCATGTCAAAGGTGAGGATTCATAATTCTTTTCTATTTGTTTTATATGAATTTATTTTAATCTCATGATTCAACTGCTAAGTTTAAAATGAGTTAGTCTTTTATATATATATATATGTGTGTGTGTGTGTGTGTGCAAGATTGGTTGAAAAATAGGTTTTATATTTTTTTCTTAATTTGCTTGTATTAGATCATCATGATCTAGTGTTTTAGATAAAGTCTAGCAGGTTGACTCGAATCATTTATATTGACTTTTTTTTATTTTATCTACCAACAACTTAATTTTATATTTTATTATTTAATATTATATTATATTATTTAAGAATTGAGTTTCACAACTGTTTTTTTGTTCGGAGTTATGTTATCGAAAACGACGATGCTATCTCGTCTCCTAGTGCGCTCTAGTCTCTACACGCGTCCCGTTGTTATTGGCGTAGTCGAAATGCTTCCGCGGGAAGCGACGGAACTTCAACCAACGTCGATCACGGTACGAGCAGATACTATTAAATATCGTGCTTGAAAAGCTTCTTAAATAAATAAACAAAACAAATCTTTAAAAACCCGCTCTTTCGAAAACGACGACGTTATGTGGTCGCTAAGTGCTCTCCACGTCCCCCTTTAAATTCTGCATTTGTTCCAAAGTTCCGAAGACACCTGGAGTTTCCTCCCCCCTCAGCTACCTTTGAAATGGCAAATAAGCTCAAAGTAGACGAGCTTCGAGCCGAACTCGCTAAACGTGGACTCGATACCACCGGAACCAAGCCTTCCCTGGTTTTACCCAGTTCTCCTTCTCCTCGAGTTCATACATTTTGTCAAACGCAAAAAAATAGTAGACTTGTTTTCTGTTTTGCAGGTGCGGAGACTGGAATCGGCGCTCGAGCAAGAAAACAAGCTGTCAAAAGTGGACTCGATCGATGGTGGAGGTAATAGCAACAAGAAAAGAGAAAGGGAGTCTGAAGATGGAGGAGGAGATTCTAATAATGGGACAGAGAAGATCAAGGCTATTGACAAGTTTCGGGACATGAATGTCAAGCAATTACGCCAACATGCCAGTCTCCTTGGAGTTTCCACTACCGGAACCAAGAGACAGCTAATTGACAGGCTCTGCAACGCTGAACCAGACAATCACCACTCGCTTCAACGTTCTATTCGAAACTTCACTTTTATTTATTTATTACCCGGTTTTATTAGGAGCTATTAGACATTGTTTATGTGTGCGTGTTTAAACTCAATGGGTTCTTATTAATATCTGTTTCTAAAATTGGATTTTTTTTATAAAAAAAATGAATGTGGTGCCAGCAAAAGAAGAGCAGGAACAGGGTGAAAAGGAGAAGGAGAAAATTGTAACTGCGACGAAAAAAGGCTCAGCGGTGCTAGATCAGTTCCTTTCTGATCAGATAAAGTCAGAGTATCATGTCTTGCAAATAGTGAGTCTTGTAGCAGTTTTTATTTGGATCACCTAACACCAACTGTGAGGATTAAGCATCATTTGTTGAAATGGTTTTCTTAGTGTCTTTCTCGCAACGAATTGAGCTTCCTTTTCTGTTTTCTTCTCTCCCATGTTTTTGGGCAATGATGCAGGGTGATGATGTCTATGATGCAATGCTGAATCAGACAAATGTTGGGGACAACAATAACAAGTTCTATGTGATTCAACTTCTAGGCAAGCTTTCACTTCTGCCCATGTGGTTATTTAAATTGCCATAGCTTCGTTTTCGAGAAACATTATATATTTGCTATAGCTAACAGTTCTCTTAAATTAGCTCTCGTGTTCAACTTAAGTGAATTAACTCAGAAGGATCTCCTTTTTTTGTGGTGGAAAATGCTTGTTTTAAATCTTAAGTTGCATGCTTTAGTGCTTCACAAGCAGAAAGTGATATTCGACAATTACCTTCATTAATTTCAGATGCTTTGAGCTGGTTTTGTTAATATCCCGTTCCTTATAAATGGAAATCTGTTTGCAGAATCTGATGATGGTGGTAGATTTATGGTCTACAACAGATGGGGCAGGGTTGGGGTGAATGGTCAAGTTAAGCTATTTGGTCCCTACACTTCACGGGATCATGCTATTTCTGAGTTTGAACAGAAGTTCTATGCCAAGACAAAGAACCATTGGTCCGAGCGAAAGGAGTTCAGATGTCACTCAAAATGCTATGCTTGGTTGGAAATGGACTACAGTGAGCAGGAAAAAGATCTAGTTGTGAGTTGCACCCATACTCTATAGCCATCTCTTTTCAGCTATTGAAAGAGTGATATATTTTGGTGATTACAGCATTGAAACAACCATCTTTTTCTTGAGGAAAAAGGGTGGCAATAGAGAAGAGTAGGAAATGTGAAACAGGAAAACGAGACAAACCTTGTTAGTGGAAAGGCAATAATTCTAAATCTTGTTTTCTACAGTAACCAATCTTGGTTTCTTGAATTCTTAGGGTGCCAAATTTAAGTAGGAATTTAAGTGGGTGAGACATGGGTGCTCCAGATTAACCCCTAATAGTTAAACCTTGCATGCCATGTAGTCCACTGCTTTTGAGTTACAATTGTTCTGTTTTCAGGTAAAAGAAAAGCCTGACTCTACTATAGCAATTCAACCTCGGGAGACACAACTTGAGTCACGTGTTGCCAAATTTATCTCGCTTATATGTAATGTTAGTATGATGAAGCAGCAAATGATGGAAATAGGTTAGTTATTTGATCTTTGAATAAAATCCAAAATTAAAGCAGATGCTCAATTTGTTTCTTTAAATTTTTAGACTGTGTTTTGAGACGAAAATGTTTTCAAACGTTGGTAGTACTTCATTGGTGGTTCTTTCATTCTGAATTATTTACTCCGGTTCTATATGCCTTGTTTTTTTTTAGTTTATCACAACATCCCCTGAAAGTCACTATCGATTGTTATTTGTCTTATCTTTCAGGATACAATGCAAATAAATTGCCACTTGGTAAATTAAGCAAGTCAACTATATTAAAGGTGAGTGTTTGATTCATGGATGGAAAGAATCTTTACTATGTGTTTGATTTCATGACATTTAAACATAATCTGTTTGTTAGTGCTGTGATTAACCATGTAGAAGACATGCTTTCAGTTACTGATACACAGAATGATATCACAGCTCACGAGAACTATAAATAATTTTTGTTGATGAATCAACATAAAACTAATTTCAGACTCCCCTGCTTTAGATGTTAGAGCAACATGGGATGCAATTTTTTCTTATAATGTCAAGCCTAATTCCTGCCCTTTTCAGAGATTGAAGATAATGTAGATGCAATTTCCAGCAATAACATTTCTTGTTTTGGAGTTAAAGAGTACTGGATAAGATGAATAACCAAAACTCACAGTTAGTTGACTTCTAATTTATTTTGGGTCCTGCCTAGCTATTGTATATCTGAATCTGATGAACCAAGAGTCAAAGCGGATACTGGCTACTGTGATTTTTAGTTTTTATATTGTATGATGCACAATATGGTATCTTTTCTTTGTTTTTGTTTTTTTTTTTTCAATGTTCCATGGAATATCTAACCAATTAATTTTCTTTGAATTTATTTAGGGCTATGATGTTCTGAAGAGGATTTCTGATGTAATGGGAAAAGCAGATAGATTAAAACTTGAAGAGCTAAGTGGGTAAGTACAGGCACCTGGGTTGCATGATTCACTGTGTGTGTGTATTTTACATTATTTTTTACGTTAAGATTCTGGACTCTGGCTTGGAAGAAGTTCTGGAAGCTTTGATCTTTGATGGACTTAATTTATTGCAGAGAATTTTACACTGTCATTCCTCATGATTTTGGATTTAAAAAAATGCGTGAGTCCCTCTCTCTTTCTGGAATGTTCGTTAGACCATAGACTAATAAGTAATTTGGATGCGGTGACTGGTGCTCTTTATCTTCTTTTCTGAAAAGTTCTAAGTAGTACGATAATTTGATCATGGCAGGAGAGTTTGTTATCGATACTCCTCAGAAGTTAAAATTCAAGCTGGAAATGGTAATTCCTTCCTTTTTTTAACTCAAACATTTGTTGTTGCTTTTAGGTTAGTTAGCTTCGTTTCAGCTGACAAGTCATTATACTTGCTGCTTCCTTGGTATTGCTGTTAAAGGATATGTTGGTGATATTGATACCATCTAACCATCTAACACACTAATAGATAAATTATCTTTATTAAAGCTGATCAGCGAGGTTCTGTATGGAAATTGATTTTATTTCTTTAAATTATAAAACGCACTCCTCAGATCCCTGTTCATAAATGCAGGTTGAAGCCCTTGGAGAGATTGAAGTTGCAACAAAGTTGCTGGAGGATGAACCTGGAATGCAGGTATCTTTTTTGTCTTCTTAATCAACGCTCTCAGTTCCTGGAAATTTAGTGTTTTGCAAAAAAATTTGAATTTGAATTTGAATGTGATAATAATTTTAGTAATATATGAAAATAGCAAATGATCCGAACTTGTTCACTTTTGAGTTCATAATAACAGTCATTAGATGCAGATGAAAAATGATCCCACCTTGTTCTAGCCACTCAGTTACTATGGTTTATTATGATTCCCAGGATTGATGTGCTGCTGGATTTTGTTTATGTGCCCATGTTTTTTCTGATACGGTTTTTCAAAAAACAAATGCTACCTCCATTTATGAATAGTATCAAATCATTTTAATTGGTCATAGTTTTCTTTCTGATGCTTATGGTATATTAATGAGGTGCCTGCTATCGTCTTCTCTCCTCCATTTAGTATTCGCTACCATGCTCTCAAGTATTCTTATGAAAAGTTTCTATGATTTTTGTAGGAAGATCCCCTGTATTCTCATTACAACCGGCTACATTGTGAATTGACTCCAGTTGAAGTTGATTCTAAGGAATTTGCAATGGTATTCTCAGTAGCAGAATTTTAGAATTTAAGCAACTTAAGCTCTTCTATCTTTTTTGTTTAGCTGTTTCTTCTTTTCTCTTATTTGTTTTTAATGGAAACTGAGTTTTTATTTTGGGGAATGGTGGGTGGTGGAGGGAGAGATGAAGTGCCTGTTTGTTTACGTGGTACAAACTGTGTTTTGTTGAAAACACGGTTTGTATCTGTGATGTTGTGTTCGGTAACTTTAAAATTGATGGTGGGACCCATCAATTTTAAATTTGTAACTGTGGTTTGCGGAAAGCAGCAAATTGTTGCTCTTCGCGTTCCAAATCAGGGGGGCGCACTAAAATGTATATATTCACGATTATATATATATATATGGGGGGCGCTGGGCTGGGATATGCGCCCCCCTATATATATATATTTATATTTATATATTTATAAAAAAAAATATAATTTTAATATTAAAATAATACAATAAATAAATATATTAGAAAAAGATCACAATATAATTTGTCTCGCAATTCAAATTTTGTTTTAAATGATATTTTACGATTGTTTCGGGATCGAAGAGCCCTTCACGTATAGATTTAGTTTGGATGAAATTACAAGTAGTTTGATGGGAGAAAAAAAAACAAGTGTCTAATTTAGTTGAATTATTAATTATATTTTTTATTATAATTATTAAATATTTAAAAAACAATATATATATGTGTGTGTGCGCGCGCGCGCGCGTGCACGTGTGTTCTGTAATTTCACAAGTTAAAAGCAAAATAAAAAACTTGGTAACCAAACACACAAAACTGTTATTTTTCAACCTCAAACTCAACCACGGTTTTAACCAAACACTTCACTGCTTATTTTGAACTACAGTAAAAGCATTTTTTTTTAAACTGCTTTTTTTCAACCTCAACCACAAAAACAAAAGCAATTCTAAGCAGACCCGAAAGAGGTGCTGCGGTGACATTTGGACTTATTTTCAACCCCCAATTTGCTCACTCTATCTAAAAATTCTGCCCTAAAATTGCACTAGTAGTATTACTTTGTACCTTATATTTTTAATTCGTTAACATTTTGCTCGATAACTGACTTCCTATCTGTGGCAAGATTGCCATGTATTTGCAGAATACGCATGCAACAACACATTCACAGTATACTGTTGATATTGCTCAAATATTCAAGATCTCAAGAGAGGGCGAAAATGAAAGGTTCAGAAAGGTAATGGTGCATTTTCTATCCAGACAAGCCATTATTATCATCATGAAACAATTGATCTTTTTGGACAAGGAAAAACCAATCATCACAAAAGTAATGTCTTTGGAGGGGGAATATACAGACAATTTTCAGTTCAGCAATTTTATTGAAATAGCTAATTTGAATAGTTGATTTTGTGTTGTGGTTGTAAGCTTAAGATTTCATAGTTTTTAAAGAGACGCACTTGTGCATGAAGTGCAGTCATTCTGGATATCTAACAATTAGAAAATGGTCATAGTCGTGTTATTTTCACTCCTGCAAGCAACTTTTAAGCTGTTGTGAACTGACGCCTTTTAACTCTTGTGAGCAGTTCTCTAATACAAAAAATAGAATGCTTTTATGGCATGGCTCGCGCCTCACAAACTGGACTGGCATTCTATCCCAAGGTCATCCTTTCATGCCTTGTTTTTCTGAATATCTGCACGTATATGCTGTGCAATTGCATCTACTGTTATTGTGTCCATGCCTGGGTGTCTGTGAATTTTCTGTCAATAACTTCGAAGTGCAACTTCTGCCATGAAAACCGCCAGGTTTGCGTATTGCTCCCCCTGAAGCACCTGTAAATGGATACATGTTTGGAAAGGGAGTTTACTTTGCTGATATGTTCTCCAAAAGTGCAAATTACTGCTATGCAAATAATGCTTTTCCAGCTGGCGTGCTGCTTTTGTGTGAGGTATGGTTATTCTAGAGAACCACCTTAGAATGTATCGTATTAAAAACAAAATGTGGCTAGATCAGACGTATACAGATGTTGCAAAACGACTATTCTTACTCAACAACATGTAGACGTTTCTTTGATTGTTGCCTCGCCAATATTTTTCATGGAAATATTGGTATTGTTTTTCTGTAAATTTTTTAAAGAAAACTTCTATGATCCCTATTCTGACTGCAATTATTTATTTTGAATAATTGAATGTTCTCATAAACTATTGGATCTTGTATTTTTAGGTTGCTCTTGGAGACATGGCTGAGCTATCATATGCAAAATATGATGCTGATAAGTTGCCATCCGGGAAACTAAGGTCTGTTTTGTTTTTGTGTTGTATTTGAAAGTTTTCTTTATGCTTATCCGGTTGTGCCATGTATGTATAATTGTAATGAAGCAATGAAATGAATTCGCATGATGAAACTGTTGTTCCATCTGCATGATTGATGATTCTCAATTCTCGACCCTTACATAGAATCTACATGCCTTGAACTTTCAAATCTGTACCAAAAACTTAGTTCATGCCTTTTACACTTCAAGATGAAATGTTCTGCCAGCGTAAATTTGAAGTTGCAGTTTGTGTGATAGTATGTGAAGAGACATTGCCATTTATAATTAGTATCATTCTCTTCCTTTTTACAGAACACTTCTATCGCAATCAATTAGAACCCCGTTTTTTCTTCTTCCCTGATGCAAAGTTAATATAGTCTCAATCTAATTATTGCAGCACGAAAGGAGTCGGTAGTACTGCTCCAGATCTTTCAGATGCCAAGGCACTGGAGGACGGTGTTGTTGTTCCCCTTGGGAAGCCCAAAGAGCAGCAAGGCACAAAGGTAGTGCGAATTATGATTGTGTGCCTTCATAGCACTCACCAACTCTCAGACACATTTACTTGTTTGAGTGTTAAACATCTTTAATAGTAACTCCTATTTTTTCCCCTTGCACAATTTCCATAATTTATTGTTGATTTGAATACTTTTTGCAGGGTAGTTTGTTGTACAATGAGTACATAGTCTACAGCGTGGATCAGATTAGGATGCGATACGTGGTCCAAGTGAATTTTAATTACAAGCCTTGATAGATCTTGTGTTTTTGTTCGTCTATGTATCATCCTTCACAGGTCTTCTAGTTTCAAACTGTCATCAACCCTGTATATTTATGATTATTGGAAGTGGAACGAGATGGTTGAAGAGGTCATTGCTTGCATTTATGACATGATGCTATAGGAAAACGATTGCTTAATATGTTCGCCTATTAAAAAGACAGCTTGGCACTGTGGTGACACAGCCCCAACCACAATTTTAGCCCGTTCAGCCGCTTAAAGTAACTGGCGTTTTGCATAAAACTGACTTCGAAGTCTTCGAACCGCAGGTAACAAAAGGCCGCTGGTGTTTGGGAGTATAGATGTGGTTGTTTTTTAAATTATTTTTTATTTAGAAATATATTAAAATAATATTTTTTTTATTTTTAAAAAATTATTTTTGATATGATCTAAAAATATTAAAAAAAATCATTTAAAATACAAAAAAAAAAATTCAAATATGCAGTGGAAATCAGGCACTACTTGCAGCTTATCGCACCAAGGTTTGTAACTGCGGTTCGTCCAGGCAAAAATAACCATTATAAGCAGTTTGTCCAGAAACATAGAGCTTGTCGCAGATCTGCAAAAACCGTGGTTATGCAAGCACCACTGTAACCCATCCCCTAAGCTCATCTTGCTACTCCCATAGTTGAAACAATGAAGATCAGCTTCTTAGACTTGTGCTTTATAATCGTTGGATTGATGTAATGAAATCGAACCCAACTGTAGGAATTTAAATCTATGCCCTTAAAGAAAATCAATCACTCTGTTACTTCTCTCTCTCTTTTCTCATGTTATTTCTTCCTTGGAATTTGTGCGTGTGGGCGTCCGTGTGAGTGTTAGGAAGGTGGTAACCGGTTAGTGGGGACGGAGCAAATTGACGGGGCCGCAACAGATGCCTGGTATGGGTTTAAAGGGAAGGGTTTTGCAGATAAAACAAGGGTAGAAGTATTTTTTTTAGTATTGCTGTTACTTGATCTATGACGCATTCAAACTATATTAGCAATTGATACATTTATTTCCTGTACCATTTTTGCAATTATTATATTTATTATTAGTACCTTTTTATCAAAATATCATTTTGAAATCGAATATTTCACGACGTGTATAAATAATACTAATAATATTTAATATAAAAAATATTTTCAAAAATAATTTTACCCACGAACACTTTATCAAATAATTTAAACGTCCTAATCCTGATTTTATTCAAGTAGACTGTCTGTTGCACTGCCGAATGGGATAGCTGTGTGTTGCACTGCCGAATGGGATAGCCTAATTAAGAATTATTTTTTTCTATTTGATATCTATGATAAATTCATAATCCGGGTCACAATTGTCTTGAAATTGAGCTTGGTATTTTTTTTTTCTTTGCATGTAATTGCTATCACTTAAAAAAAAAAAAAAAACTCGGCTCATTTGCTATTGTTATTTTTTAATTATATAATTAAAATTATTTTAATTAACTTGGTAGGGTTTATAATTTGATTTTAAAAAAAAACACTAGTAATGTTGATCATTATCTTTTTACTTCACAAAAAATATTAACTTGTGGTGAAATGCGTAACATCTGTCTATACATGAAACTACTCTGTATGATGGCGCATGATGCTCTAAAAATTTTTTAATTGAAAATACTTTAAAAAAATATTTTTTTATATTTAAAAACGTTAATTTAATGATTTCTTAAATTAAAAATATATTGAGAAATAGCGCCTCGGTTATCCAAGAGAAGCTTGTTTGCCTATTCGTGGATCGTCACCAGCTACGGTCGTGTTCCTTTTTCCCGGGGCAGAGTCAGACGTCAGCCTCAAGATCAGTGGAATTTAGCTTGATGGGAGCGTGATAAAAGTTTCAAAAGCATCTGAAGATATATGAGTGTATGACCAAATAAAGCATTCACTACAACACTGCAGTCTGGAAGTGCAGGGGGCACACGCTAGCATTTATGTCTTTAGATTTGGTGATGACCTCATGCGAATCTATGTTCTCCCTCCTCAAGACAAAAAAAATTGCGATTTTCATTTTTCTTGTAATTTAATTTGCCTTGTCCCTCGTAAACTAATCAGAATATATAGATATTTATCATGTTTGTGTATTAATATTAAACACAATTATATATTCAGCCCAATAATATTTTTTAATGTCATGCCAAAAAATAAAATAAAAAACGGAGGTCATGTAAAACTCTTGAAAAACTCGCATGCTATATCGATCTCTCTTGCACATAACTAGTACAGCCAATGCAGCGACATGATATAAATTCCAAGTTGGGGAATGGGCAGTGAAGATTGATTTCTCATGTCAAATTCAACATAAAAACACACACGCATGCTCCTCCACTATCAGCTAGGTCCCTGCAAAGAAGGGTATGGCCCGGTATTCTGATTATTATTATTGTAAACCGGCTTCAAGGCTGAACCCATCAAATTAACCCCGCCATGAATTCCTGGGGAGAAAGCTGGTGCCTACTTATAGGGAATCATATCTACCTAGGGAGACCCGCAGCTCGGTCTCAAAAACTCGTGTACTCAAAGACATCTGTACCCACACGCAAACCCTACGTGCACTCTTACCTTATTCTTCTGCGACTGCTTGCATTTCACCAACAAAGTTCTTCCCCTCCCAGAAGAAAGAAATCAGAACTTTGACCCCACCAAAAAGACCGCGGTACCCAAATCATGGCAAGAGATTCTTGATCCAGAAAGTCTAGAAATATTGCTTGCTAGGCAAAAAGGTTGCAAAATGTTTTGTTTCGTATGGAGCTCGGACTCGTCATCAGGGGCTTGTTTGTCTGCCTAGCAAGCTAGTGCATTCGATCGTGCAGGGAATAAAGTGTTGGTGGTTTTGTGAAATTAAGGCACGGCATGACCCTTCCTTGCCTTTCCTCAGATGTGTCCTCATCGAGTAGTACTCTGCTTTGAATTTCTTCGCGGCCCGTCATGATTGCATGGCATGCTCTTAATGCTCGCCAAAGATTTTCTCCTTTTTTTTCTCTTACCCCATCAGCAACACTTTGAAATTTACCCGGCAGTACAGCTCCTCTTCCATGCTTTAATTGAAGCAATTAACGAGCAACCTCTTTCTGCACTTGTCTCTCCCGACATTCGCACCTATAAATACATGAGTTTCTTACAGCCATTTCAAAACATCAAACTAGCTCTACATTTTATATCAAATATCAAGCTAGCAAGCCAGCCAGCCAAGGGCATGAAGCTCTAATGGGTGGGTGGCTCACGCTGGAGAAGCAGGGCACGTGCAAAATCCTTTTCGGCTCCCATATGCCAATGAATTACTCTTTGCACGTGCTCCCCTCCTCCAACATGGGTTCCTCACTCCTGTCCCTCTTCAATCCCCTTAGCTGAATGCGTTTTTTTGCAGGTAAAAACCACCTCACTAGTTTTATAGTAGACTGTTCTTTCTGGACTAATTTGGTCTCTGGGACAATCCAACAAAAAGACTGGTTAGTACTGTCGCTGTTTACTAAGGCTTACCTTGCTAATTGAAGATATTTCCTTGCAAAATAATGCACATACACGATGGACAATGAGCCTTGATTAACGAGCACGCATTTATTTAATGTTTCTGTAAGTGCTGCAGTTTTGAGGTATATAAAGACTGGCTCCTTCATCGCCAAGGTAAAAAGGAAGTGCAGTGCTGCAGTACTTGGACGTCTTTCACTGCTAGCTAGCGCCACAGGCTCCTCATCCTTCAAGACCCCGTCGTAGCTAGCTAGGCTTTTTATTTTTCAAATAAAAAAAAAATAATTATATGATTTTTTTTTATTGTGATATAGATTTGGATAAAATAATAAATTTATACAAAAATTTTGTTAATTGTAAATTTTCTATAAAATATATAAATTTTAAGTTGCTATAATTTATTTATTTAATAGTTTTCAATAAAATAATCAACATAAAATTATTATTATCATTAAAAAAATAAAAAAAAATGGGATTTAATTCATTGTATTAAGATTAGTTTAATTTAAATTCAACATAAAATCAAATATAGATTGTAAAAACTCTTGCAATAATCTTTATACTACCATCATTATTATTATTATAACAATTAAATTTTTTATCAGCATTAGTGTCCAAAAAATTAAAATAATTAAATTATCATGAAAAATTAAATATAAAAGTAAAATATTTTTATAAAAAAATAATTAAAAAAGTAATCGATAAAATTATCATTATTATTATGACACAAACAATAAAATCATACAATTATCGTATTCGAATAACAAATAAAAAGAACATAAAACATGAAAAAAGAACAAAGGGAAAAAGAGACCCCAATAAAAAAAAGATAAAAAAATAAAATAAAAATTAATAGCATAGATATATAAATACAGATAAAAAATAAAAATTATTCAATAAAGACACAAAAAAACAAATAAAAAAATCAAATAAAAAGGACCACAATGAAAAATAAAAAAATAAAAAATTTTAATTAAAGAACAAAATTAAAACAGATAAAAACCTGTAGACCAAAACAAATAAATATATTTAAAAAAAATAGCAGCGTAATTTTATTAAAAAAAAAAATAACAAAGATTGAAATGAAATGTAACATACATGACTAATTTTAATTTGAGGATAATCAAAACAAATAATATAATTAATTTCAATTGAAGGACAAGATTAAAATTAATAAACCCTTAGGACCGAAATAAATAAATATATTTAAAAATAACTATTGTGTAATGTTTTAAAAAAAACTAAAAGAATAAGGGTTGAAATGCAAGATATAATATATGATAAATTTTAATTGGATTACCCAGTTAAAAACAATTAAAAACTGCATACCATAATAATTTAAATAACCAAAAACAAATAAAAAATCAAAAGAATAAGGACTAAACTGAAACTCACTTATATAGTCAATTTCAATTGAATGACACAATGGCAACAAATAAAAAATTATATTAAAAAAAAATAATAAAAGAGATCAAAAAACCATGGACCAAACTAAAATATTCACAAATTGTGATGACCGAAGCGTTTTTTGTGGGTGGCAAGAGAGAGAAAAGTGAAAAAAAACTTAAATTCATCCATCAGGGCTTCATCGAACATCGTAATAAGACACGTGTCATACTGGAACGAAGAGGACATTATAGAGAACCATATAACACAGCGAAAGCCTATTTTCCACCATCGGATGGAGGTGCACGAGTTGCCCAGAGGGCGGGTGCACATCCCGTATGATGCCCCTACAGTGTTCCGGAAAAAAAAAATAGTCAATTACCCATGGACCCGACCATATATACGAAAAAAACCTGGGGTGAAAATCCTTAAATACCCCAGGTTCTAGGTAATAGTTTTTGTCATATTTGGGGGCTACTTTTGTAGTTTTGCTGTGAACAAATACAAAAATACCATCTAAGCCCCGTGAAAAAAATCTAAACTACCCCCGGTCCGATTGATCTTATTTTGTCATTTTTGGAGGTTATTTTTGTAGTTTTATTGTGCAAAAAATTCAGAAATATCATCTATGTTCCCTGAAAATTTCAAAAATACCTCCCGTCCTGAGGGCTAAAAATTTCCAATCCTGAAGGCAAAATGGTAATTTCACTGTAATTTGAGTTTGTGTAAACAGTAAAAGAGCGATGCCTTTTCTATTTTAGTTAATACTAGTTAATTGCCCGCATTGCGAGCGGAGCAAATAATTTTTACAACTGTTGAAATTAAAATATAATATTTCAACATGTAAAGTTTGATATAATGAAATAGAACGATATATCATATCATAACAACAGTAACAATAAAAATAAAATAAAATAAAAATTATCAGGTAAAGAAAATTTACTTGACTTGAAAATAATAAAAAAAAACCAATAAAATAAATAAAAGAAAGAGCAAATAATAAAATAAAATAAATGATAAAATAAAAATAAAAATTATTAATTGAAAAAAAAATGACTTGAAAATTAAAACAATTGACTGCACTACGTTGCGAGCTCAGTATGCAATTTTTATAATTGTTGAGATCAATATAATTTACTAGTCCAAAATTAAAATATAATATCTATATATGTAAAATTTAATATAATAAAATAGATCACCACACCCTATTATAAAAACAACAACATCGAAGTCCTAAAATCTAAAATCATCATTGTTATTACTGTCAAAATAATAAAAATGATCAAATCATCTCGAGAGAGAATTTCTAAAAAACATTAACAAAAGAGTAACCAGGAAAAATAATTAAAATTATTGTTGTTGTTGTTATTGTGTTAAGAATTAAAAAAACAAAAATAAATGAAAGACTAAAAAATCCTAAAAACTTTAACAAAAGATCAAATAAAAAAATAAAATAAAAATTATCAGGTAAAAAAAATCATTTGACTTGAAAATAAAAACAATAAAAAACTAAAAGAAAGAACAAAGGGAGAAAAAACAGAAATATCAATTATCAAATGATCATAAATACAAAATAAAATTTAAGAGCTATTTTTTTTTTAAATTTCACCTCAACAAATAAGAAAATAACAAAAATTAAAAATTAAATCTAAGAGCACAATTATATATACATGGACAAAAATAAGAATTATTCCAATAATATAAAGAAATAAAGGGATTAAAATAAGAAAAAAAAGTACAAGGGCCGAAATGAAAATAAAATATAAAAGGATTAAAATTAAAAATTAAAAGTATAAGGGCCGAAATGAAAATCAAATATACTATTAATTTCAATTAAATGATGAAATTGAAAAAATTAAAACTTCTGTATCGAATATATTGAGCTATCTAAACCCAATCCGGAAATTAAAAGGAGGACCAAAGTGAAACATCAATATTTAATTAATATCAATTGAAAGACCCCATCGAATTAAATCAAAACTTATATAACAGTAATCAAGACCATATACAAAATTAAAAGTACAGAGACCGAAGTGAAAGAGGCACAAACCAGGAGCCTTTTTTGCACTTTTACGTGTAGCGGTGCAGGAGAGAGAGAGAGAGATGGGACAAGTAGCTTTAATCTATCACCGCCGCTTCCATGGGTACCGGGTACCGAAATGCGCCTCACCGGGAAAAAGACCACGCGGAGACGCATCGATGAAGACGCCGGTAGCCCATCTCTGTCGTCCCGAGCATGCCTCAAGCGCCACCTTAACAGTCAAGGCGTGAGGAGAAAAACTAATTTTATATATATATATATATATAATATTAATATATTTTTTATTTTAAAATAATTTTTTGATATTGATATATTGAAATAATATAAAATATCATATATATTCTACTTTATGATATTTTATATTATTTCAATATATCAATATCAAAAAATTATTTTAAAATAAAAAATATATTAATATTGGTTATAGAATCCAGTGACGAATCTTCGGTGGAGTTCACTGATATACTACTGGGTATAAATAATTTCTGATCAAGAAAAGAAACGTGTGATTTGTACAGTAAATGGCGCCCGTTGCAATGTTATTATTGGCGAGAAATGTGGTGACAACTGCGCATATGATTTGTCAGTGAAGCGTGGAAAAATTATCCGCGTGGGTGAAGCACAGGACATGCCATTTTTACTTTTCGAGACTCGCAAAAATGTTAGTGGACGAAAATTGATAGCATTTTATTGGTTGTTCTTTAAATTATTATTTATTTAAGAATATATTTTTTACTTTTTTAAAATGATATTTAATATCAGTATATTAGAATAATTTAAAAACTAAAAAAATAATCTGGAATAAAAAATGTAAAAACAAAGAGTTTTGAAATATTAAAAAACTAAGTGTGTGTATAAGAAAAGGAGGTCAAAAGCATGGGGGGGGGGGGGGGATTTAGCCATCTGGGCAAAACAAGTGTAGTTGTCTGGGTTGGGGTTTCTGCAGCGACCCAAACAGCAACAAGGCGACAGGTTGATGCGGTTTGGGTCAAGGCCCAGACAGAAAAAAACCTCAAACGAAAGAAAATATTATTTTTTAACCATGCACAGTCAAATAGTAAAATAAATGATTTTTATAATTATCAAGATTAAAATAATTAATAGATTTTATTAATTTAAAAATAAAATATAATATTTATATATAAGGTTTGATATAATGAAACACATCAACACATCCTATTATAATAATAGCAACATCGAATGCTTAATATTTCAAAATATCATTACTATTATTCCTAAAACAATAAAAATTATAATATTACCCCTGGAGAAAAAAATCTAAAATATTAACAAAAAAATGAAGCAATTATTATTATTATTATTATTATTATTGCGTGAATAATGATAAAATAAATTCAATAAAAAAAAATAAAAAAATCCCAACAGCTTTAACAAAAGATTAAAAAAAAAGTACTAGCTAAAAAAATTATTTAATGAGAAAATAATGAAAAAACCAAAACAAAGGAAAAAGGAAAAAAAATAAGAAATATAATTTTTCAAATGATCATAAACATAAATTAAAATCTAATAACAAAATTTTCAAAAAAATTGTTATTTCAACAAAAGAGAAAATAATAAAAATTAAAAATAAAAACTAAGAGCACATGTATATAAATATTGACAAAAATAAAGACTATTTAAGAAATACAAAAAAAACAAAGGAATTAAAATTAAAAGTATAAGGGCAAAAATAAAAACCAGATATATTATTAATTTCAATCAAATGATGAAATTGAAAAAAAATAAATCTTCTGTACCGAAAATATCAAGGGATTTAAAACCAAACCCAAAATTAAAAGAATAAGGATTGAAATAAAAACAGAATATTTAATCAATTTCAAATGAAGGATACACTTAAAACAAATTAAAACTTAAATGACAAAAATGGGGACCATACAATACAATTCAAAGTGTGGGGACTCAAATGAAACAACTATAAAATCGAGGAGGGTGGGCTAACATATAGTTTGGGGTGAAAGGGAGAGAAAGGGGGGGAGTTCAGTCGCCTATCGTCTCGTCCCCAACCACTGTGTTAGGACATGCGTTATTTCACGAGGAGAGAGAACACAACGATGCCTTTACAAATATGCCATATTAACTTTTTTTGCAACCAACTAATGCCCCATGAACCTCTCGAAGAGGACATGAGGCTGTGTACTGTCGATCCCTTGTGTCATACGCACCCACACTATTTGAAGAATACTAGTAATAAAATGGTCAATTACCGTAATATCTCTACAACCAAGTTTTTAATTTTATCTTATCTGGGGTATTTCAATATTTAACCATTTAAAAAAATACAAAATTTCAATGGCACCCCTCCTGGTAGCAGTTTTTATTTTTTATTTTTTTGAGGGATAAAATATTTTTTTACTGTGCAAAGAAATATATAAAAAATCAATTAACCTGTGAAAAAATGTACATTTACCATGACACCCCTCACAGTAGCGACTTTGTTTTTTTGTTTTTTTTTATCTTTTTCGAGAGACATAATAGTTTTTTACCTTGCAAAGAAATATAAAAAAAATCAGTAAACTGATGAACTGAACAAGCAAAATTGACTTGACCTGGACTGAAAATTGAACAACACTATTATAATTTACAATGATTCGTCTTGCGATGAACAATAACTTACTTTAATCGTTTTTAATATATGTTATAATAAATAAGTTAAACTCTTAGAATTTGTTAAAACAATTAAGAGAATAAATTTAATTGAATTTTCTCATAGTTGAGGGCTACAAAAATGTAAAATAAAACACTACAAACTTATTTTATTGTACATTAGTTCTTTTATAACGTATGTTGTTTGAGAGTGACACTGCAATCTAAAATATTTTTTTTTGAAATATATTAAAATAATATATTCTTTTAATTTTTTATATCAACATTAAAATAATATAAAAACATAAAAATATTTAATTTAAAATAAAATTAATTTTTAATTATTTTTTCTAAAACACTTTTAAAATACATTATCAAATACACCTTTTACCGGAATAATTTTTTTAGAAAAATACAGCATTACATCTCAGCATTATCCATGTGAGAAATATCCCGTGATTAAATAATATTTAGAGTTAAAAATGAGTCTATTAAAGTTATTGTGATAATTATAGAATGTAAACAAATTAAAAATTATATTTAAAAATATATTCCATCACCTATCTATCCTAGTATACCATGACACATCTTGAGTCAGGAAATATACCATATAGATATTTAATATTGTGTTTTAAAAATGTTTTTTTTAAATTATTTTTATTGTTTTAATGTGTTGATATCAAATATGTTTTTTAAATAATAATAATAATAATAATATTTTAATATATTTTTAAATAAAAAATATTTTTAAAAACAATCCCAACCACATTTCTAAATAATAACTTTATCCCTCGAGTGATTTATTGTAGCTCGGTGAAATTTATCTTGGGCAGAATATTTTTTTTATATGTCATGAAATTATTATTTTACCTTTTATTTTTTTATTTATGAAGTTTTGCTGGGGTGTACGTGTCTTTACACTAATTTACATGGTAAAGATGCTCTCTCACTATAAATTTAATTAAAAAAATATAAATATTTATCAAGGATTAATCAGCTTTTCATGAGCTTCTTGATAATAAAAATATTTACTTGCCCCTCGAATAAAAACAGCTTCACAGAAATCAGGGGGGAAACAATCCCGTGCCTTTCCGAGGTAAATTTCAAATCCACCCTTTGTTCTTATATTGTTACATATATCTAAAAGAGGATGGCTCGGTTACTGTAACTCTAAATTTATTGTCACTATTCATTGACAATTTGCTCCGGTGCTTCGCGCGTGTATGTTCCCTTTTTTTTTTTTCTCGCAGGTATACAGGTATACTTTTTATATTTTTTATAGTAGAATTAATAAAAAAATACATGTGGCCGAACGGTTCACTGCGCGCTGAAAGGGTTCGAACCCTCTCTGCCAACAAATGGCTTTGTTTCTTTTTTTTTTTTTTTAAATGCCGACAAATGGCTTTGTTTCTTTTTTTTGTTTTTTAAATCCATTTTTTTTTAAAAGCAACTGTTTCTTTTTTTTATTTTTTTTTGCTAAAATCTGTTTTTTTTTTAAATCAACTTTCCAGTAGCTTTCTTTTTTTTTTTTTTATTAATATTCTTATTCTTCTTATTATTATTTTTTTAAACTATTGTTTTTTTGTTCTACAATCCTGATTTTGAAAATGACTGTCTGGAAAATTTGCTTTCCCTTTTATTTTATTTTTTTATTATTTTTACAATTATTATTTTTTTAAACTAGGATATCAATGACAGTTTACACGTGCCATAGCTAATCTCCGGATTCATTTTTTTTCCCCTTTTTTGTTTCAACTTATACATTTTTTTTTCATTTTTTTGTTTCGCTTATTTTTTTTCCCGTTACCAGGTGTCCAAGTTAACTTATGCGCACCACAATTTTTTTTTCATTACTGTTCAAAAAGGTTATTTCCCCTTGCACTTTTTTTTTTATAACCGTGCTTCTTCTTTTTTTAATAATAATTTTCACTATTCAATACTGTTTGAAAATATGTTTCCATTTTTTATTTTAATCAGGATTTTTATATATTTTTTTATACTGGAATATCCATTGCAGCTTATGCGTACCGACTAATCTCTGAATTTATTATTATTATTATTATTCCTATTTTTTATTACCACTTATATTTTTTTTCATTATGGGGTGTCCGGGTTAGTTTATCGCACCATGATTTAAAAAAAAAAAACTGTTTTTTTTTTAATGACTGGTTTTTTTTAAGAATTGTTTTTAAAAAAATGGTTTTTTTTAATAACTGGTTGTTGTTTTTTTTTTTACAAAAAAAAAGAATTTTTTTTAATAACTAAGGTGTCCGGGCCAACATACGCGCATCATGACTAATCTCCGGATCCACTTTTTTTTATATATTTTTTTTCTTGTTTTGTTTTGCCACTTATATTTTTTTCTTAACCGATGTGTCCGGATCACCTTACGAGCACCACGGTTTTTTCTTCCCAAGTATATTTTTTTTTCCTCACCAACTGAGCGCGCTGCGAATAATCCTTGGGCTCATTTTTTCTTAACATTTTTTCCTGTTTGTTTTTCCTACTTATATTTTTTATATATATAATCAAGGTGTCCGGATCAGCCTACACACACTATGACTATTATTATTTTATAGAATACCTAAAGAATATCGCAATTCCACAAGGTTATGAATATATATATATATATATATATATATATATATATATATATATATATATATATATATATATATATATATATATATATATATATATAATATGAAATAAAAAAACAAAATATATAATTACTCTATCATATTTGTCAGAGAAAAAATTACAACTAATTTTAAAATACAAATCACTCTAAACTAAAAATATATAATGTCACATACATATAAAATAAATGTAAAAAAACACAAAAATGTACGATAAGTATTATATATATGCTAGGATGAACAACTAAGTCGAGTGGTTAAAGCGTTTGCTGCCGCACCACGAGAGCAAGAGTTTGAATCTCTCCGGCTACTAATGTTTTTAAAAACTAATTAACAATGATTTTCACTTTTCATTACTGTTTGATTTTTTTTTTAACTACGCTTCTTTTTTTAAAAAAACGTTTGAGTATCCATGTGAGCTCACACACACCACGTCTAATCTCTAGATCCACTTTTTTTTTTTTTGTTTTGCATTTTTTCCCTATTTTTTTTTCTACTTATACATTTTTTTTCCATAACCGAGATGTTCGGGTTAGTTTACGCGTGCCACAATTTTTTCTCTCATTACTGTTTAAAAATGTGTTTTCCCCTTGCGTTTTTTTTCTATAACTGGACTTCCTTTTTTTTTAATAAACGAGGTGGCCGGGACAACTTACACGCACCATGACTAATCTTCGTACCCATCTTTTTTTTCCAATTACACTTTTTTTTTTGTTTTTCTATAACCGAGGTGTCCGGATTAGTTTTTTTTTAATATTTTTTTAATTGGGTTTCTTTTTTTGTGTTTTTTAACCAAAGTATCTGTGACAATTTACGTGCACCACAATTAATCTCCGAATCCATTTTTTAACATTTTTTTCACTGATTTTTCCCCCACGTATATATTTTTTTATAATAGTGATGCCTGGGACAACTTACACGTGCCGTGAATAATCCCCAAACCCATCTTTTTTATTTTTTTCTGTTTTTTTTCGCACTTATAGTTTTATTTTTTATAAACAGGGTGTCCGGGTCAACTTACGGGAACTACTACTATTATTTCATAAAATAGCTAAAGGAGATTGCAATTTCAAACAGTAATAAACAATTATTTCAATTGTGGTTTTCGTTATTCATTACCATTTGAAAAAAAATTCCTTTTTTTATATTTCTTACATAATTCTTATTTTTGTCTATATATATACATGCTCTTAGTTTTTGTTTCAATGTTTTTACTCCTCTCTTATTAAGAATTTTTTTAATTTTTAAATTTTAATTTGTGTTGGTAATCATTTTAAAAACAATATTTGTTATTATTTCTCTTTCTTTTTATTCTTCAAGTTAAATAATTTCTTTAAATATAATCATATTTATTTTTTATAAATATTGTTAGGTAATGAATTTTCTAATTATTACAGATAAAACATTCAAAATAATGATAATTATTATTTGTAAGTTTTATTTTCTTTTAAATATATTAGACTATATATATATATATATATATATATATATATATATATATATATATATATATATATTGCTTTTTTGAAAAAAAAAAATAATATCATTGTTTTGAAATACTTTTAATATAATATTATAAAAATAAAAAAAGTTATGGAATTTTTTTCTCTAACAATAATCATGGTCTCACCAATTTTTATTATTTCTACTGTTATTAAGGTTATTTTCTTTTATGTTTACATTTTAATTTTTATTGGTAGTCATTTCAAAAATGATATTTTCTATTTTCTCTTTTTTTTATTGTTCATTTCATTTTTTTTTAAATCTAATAATATTTATTTTTATTTTTCCATTTATTTAGTTTTTTAATACGGTGTTAAAATTTCTTATTATTATAGATAAGACATTAAAAATAATGATAATAATTATGTTTTTCTTATAAATATGTGAGACCTATTTATTATTATTCTAAAATATTTTTAATATGATAATATGAGTAATAAATTTTACAATTAATTTCCTACATATAAAAAAAATAATTTATAACGGATTTTATCAAAAGATTTTTAGTAGTAGCAATATTCAATTATTTTTTAGTTGAAAAACCACATATTTCTAACAGATTTTATTAATTATAATTTTACTCATTGAATATTAAAATAACAAAATATAATATGTATAAAATCAATTAATTTTTTATATAGATAAAAAAAACCAGCGCATCGCGCGGGTAATTTGCTCGTTATTATCCTGAAAAAGAAAGGGAACCGGGGGTGTTTGGAATAGTAATATTTTTAAAGTGTTTTTTTATATATAAATATATTAATTTTTTTTTATATATATATATTAAAACGATTTTAAAGCATAAAAAAAATATTCAAAAATTAACAAATGCCGGTGAAACTGCTACGCCAAACATACCCTGCTGCTGCTGCACAGTTATCAAATGAGAGCAACTATCTAGTAAGCGAATTTGGTGATCAAAAACAGAAAAAGAAAAGGAAAATGTTACACGAGCTGTTACTCTCACTCTTAGGCTACACTGGAGATCTCATTATCGATGAGAGAGAACACCAAAACTCTCTCGGCATTCCCATCTCCGACGACCACCGCTCTTTCAAGCTCGCTCCTGATATCTCCTTCATCCAACCCAGCGACAGGTACCCACCTCCCACACTCTTCGTTTTGTACTCGTCTTTCTTTTACCTATTTTACTAATTCTGATTTTTTATTTTTTTTTGCAGGGATCTTATTGAGAGGATAATCAGTCTAGGGTTTTATTATAGAGAGCTTGATCGATTTGCGACGAGGTCTCGGAATCTGAGTTGGATTAGGTCTGCAAGTCCTAACAATGAATTGTCGAACAAGAACACACAAGAGAAACAGAGTGTTTATCGCCGAGCTATTGCTAATGGCATCGTTGAGATTCTTTCTGTTTACAGATCTGCTGTTCTCCACATTGAACAGAAGTTACTGTCAGATAGCATTCCTATTTTGGCTACTATTACTCAAGGTCTTAACAAGGTTGGGTTCGGAACTTAAAAATGGTTTGATTTTCTTTTTCTTGTTGGGGAATTTGCTGTTTTTTTTTTATATATAATTTTCGAATTATTTTTTGCAGTTTTTTGTTCTCTTGCCGCCACTTTATGAGCTTGTTCTTGAGATTGAGCGTGATGATATTCGCGGAGGACAACTCCTAAACCTTTTGCACAAAAGATGTCACTGTGGAGTTCCTGAATTGCAATCATGCATGCAAAGGTTTATTCTAGTGCTGTTTATTATTCTGGTTATCCCAAATTTAGCGTTGATTGTATGGTTTTACTTATCTACAAATGTGGAATTCCAAGGCAGTGACCTTTATTGTTTATTTCCGTGTCTAAAAGTATAGGCTTCTTTGGCATGGGCATCAGGTCATGTATAATCAACTTGCTTCCTGGATGGTTTATGGGATTCTTCAAGATCAGCATGGTGATTTTTTCATCAGAAGGTAATGTGCAAAGTTATTTTTTGCTATTGACATCATTCTGCTCTAATGACCAAAATTGGATGAGCTAAGATTAATTTATGCGGTGAAAGTTAAATAATCTTTGTGCTTTTCTGTTCCTTTTACTTTACCACCTCACAAAACCAAAATTGCTTAAATAATTACATCAACTATCAGGCAGGAAGATAAGGATGTGGAGCATGGCTCATCTAATCCGGATATGTCAGAAAAATTGGCTCGCTTGTCAACTGATGATGCATCTTTAACAGATTGGCACTTGGGATTTCATATTTTTTTGGTATCTAAACTCTCTTCTCCTATGTTTATGTTCATGTCTTGCTTAACAATCAGCATTAAAATCATGCTTTTGTTTTGCATATTAATGATACTGGCTGGGTTAGAGTTGGATGATGATAGGAATACTGACAATGATCCGTTAATGGCTTATCTTTGACTCTCTCTTACTTGTCTTTCATTCTTCTTTTACTTTTCACTCCCTCCTGCCCTCCATTTGATTTTTATTCAATATGCGATTACTTGAATGATAATCATTTTAATCCATGTTAAAGATTTTTTGTGGAAACAGCTTCTCATTCTTCACATAAAACTTTGATGGATTGATTTTGTTTCTTCGATGCCTGAAGAACTTTACTTTTCCTGTTCATACATCTGCTTTATATTTAATTTAGCATCATTGCTCCTTGCTTAAATAATGCTCTGATAAGAAGGATATTGGGCTTTCTTCAAGCTAAAACAAACAGATTTGTTCTAATGTACCTCTTTGGAATTCATTTTTCTGATATATTTACTCTTTCAATGAATTTCTGCAGGATATGCTGCCTGACTATGTCCATATGCGTGTTGCTGAATCAATTCTTTTTGCTGGAAAGGCCATCAGGGTTCTCCGGAATCCAAGCCCAGCATTTCAGATTAAGGATACTGTATATAATCAGCAGATACCAAAAGGTGCTCAAAAAAATCAAGTATCAACAGGGCACTTCCCCTTTCTGAAAGAGTCTTTTGAAGATACACACTTGATTGGAGAAGAATTACTTCCACAGTCTGAGGCTGATAAGATTGAAAATATGCTTCGAGACCTAAAGGTTCTGTTTCTCAATTTGTATCATCATAGATAACATCTTGTGCTGCCCTTTTCTTGATAGATAGCTATACTGGGAGACATTAATAGCTCCATATTGTATTTAATCAATTTCACAATAAAATGCACTTATATTTAGTTGTGCAGATTAATTCTTTTATATATTTTGATAGAATGAACCTTTCCCTTTTCATTGAACTATAATCCACAGCAGAGAGTGTACTGAATTTGGTTCCATTATATGTAGGAATCATCTGAATTCCACAAAAGATCATTTGAATTTGCTGTTGACTCTATTCGTGCTATTGCAGCTAGTCATCTCTGGCAGGTGCTGTGTGCAACCTCTTGTATTTATTTATTTTTATTTATAAGAGCACCTGATTCACCTGTGTTATCTTTACTTTTGAAGCTTGTGGTCGTGCGTGCTGACTTGAATGGCCACCTAAAGGCACTTAAAGACTATTTTCTTTTAGCAAAAGGAGATTTTTTCCAGGTGAAGGATGGATAATATTTTCTCTTCAAAATTGACATTTATCACACCTCAAGCTTCTTTCCGGGGCCTTGCCCTTGTAAGATTCCTAGTGTCACTGATATATTTAGCCTGCATCATTTTGTGAATCTATATAAACTTTGAATGGATTACAATGCAATTTGGATGAATGTGTAGCCTTTTTATGAAGGATGCTCTTATTGAAATTATTTTGTTCTGTTTTGAGATAATTCATATTCCTGTGCAATCTTTGGTTTGTGGTTTGTACTTTGTAGTTTGTAGGAACTTCTAAAATTCTATAACATGATTGGTTCGGCATTGTTGCCTAGTCACAATTAAACTACAACCAACCAAAATCATTCTTGCAGAAACTTCCTGAACTTTGGTCTAGGGTTTCACTGAACATATTTTTATTCAAAATTTTGATCTTCTATTGGTTGTAGAAAAGTTTTTTTTACAAGTTAACCTTTTTTTAAAGTTCATGAGTTTGAGATTGTGCTGACATTGGTGTGTATTTTGCAATTATAAAGTGAGCAGAAATCTCAATTCTAACAAAGCAGGATTCATTATAACAGTGTTTTCTTGAGGAAAGTCGGCAAATGATGCGTTTGCCTCCTCGACAATCAACTGCTGAAGCTGATCTCATGGTCCCATTCCAGCTGGTAAGCTTAGCACAACATATTTCCCTAGCAAACATGATTATACTTGTTTTAAATTAAGTATTGATAATTTTAGAGTGTGCCACGTCAAATTCACTTATTGTCTACTATAAAAAAATAAAAATTTGTTTTGGCACTATTTGCTTTGTAGGCTGCAATAAAGACGTTTGGCGAGGAGGAGAAATACTTCTCCAGGGTATCCTTGCGGTTAGAACCTATATTTTAATGGAAAAAAAATTATCTACTAATATGTCTTTCAATCTTCATTTGATTGTAAGTTTTATTAATTTTGGTTTTCAAGGATGCCTTCATTTGGATCTGCGGTTAAATCCGCCCAAGTAGATTTAGCCAAGACTGGGAGTACAGGTGCTTCATTATCAAATGCTTCAGAGAGTTCTCTGGATGGATGGGATGGTATTGCTCTGGAATACTCTGTTGATTGGCCCCTGCAGTTGTTTTTTACTCAAGAAGTGTTGTCTCAGTAAGATGCTACTGGTGCTTATGGACTGTCTTTCTCCTCTTCTTTATTTAAATATGCATTTTTTTGCCATCTGATAAAGTTGAAAGATAATTCCTTAATTGCTTATCAAATAACATTGGAAAAAGACTTCCGCAAAATGTAGTTTGTAATTTCTCATCAATTCCTCTCTATCTCATGCACGTGTTAACCTTAAGAATGTTCCAGGTATCTAAGGGTCTTTCAGTATTTGCTAAGGCTGAAACGTACACAAATGGAATTGGAGAAATCATGGGCTTCTGTGATGCATCAAGATCACACAGATTTTGCCAAACGTCGCAATGACCGTTTGAACTGCTCAGTATCTCAGCAACGACGCCAACGTTTTAGGCCAATGTGGCGTGTTAGAGAGCATATGGCATTCTTGATCAGAAATCTTCAGTTCTATATCCAGGTATTGATGCCATCTGTGGGTCAACTTTTTTTTTGGAGATATCTCTAAAGACTAACATAGGAATTGCCAAAAGCTGTACAGGACTGATGTCTGATGTGCATATCAGATCTTATCCAAGAAACTTGTTTTGGATTAGATGTTGAAAGTATTGGACAAGCCATATGCTGGTTACACGTAACTTGATAAATTAAACTATATTTTGTGATATCTTGAGTAAAGTTTAACCATCATCATGAAGGATGGTGAGAATAATACTAGGACTATGTTGGGAAATTGATTGTGACTTTTTTTTAATAAAAAAACTAACCAAATGATTGACTAGATAAAAAAAAAAATTGTTATGTTATTTATTTTTCTATTAACAGCCAGAAATGTTAGGATACAAATATTTTTCTTTATTTTTCAAGTCTGTTCACTTGTATTTATCCTTTTCCTTTTCCCCTTCCATGAGTTTATTCTATATTTTCCATTTTACTGGTTGATTTCAAGATCATTTTCTTTTTAATTTTCTGCATTTGTATTTTAGGTTGATGTAATAGAATCCCAATGGAATGTTTTGCAAGCTCATATTCGAGATTCTCATGACTTTACTGAACTCGTGGGCTTCCATCAAGAGTAAGTGAAGTGAATGGTTTCAGTAGCCTCCTGCCTGTGAAGTGCACACCTTTGTTCTACATAATGCTGTTTTCTGAGTTTATAATCTGTTCATAATTATAGTTGCAACATGATGCTTACACAACATGACATTAACTTGCAGGTATTTATCAGCTTTAATTTCACAATCGTTTTTGGACATTGGTTCTGTGTCAAGGATATTAGACAGCATAATGAAACTTTGCCTGCAATTCTGCTGGAGCATTGAAAACCAAGAAAACAATCCAAATACATCTGAACTGGAGCATATAACAGAGGTATTTCTGCTAATATTCTGTTATTTTGAGTTGCAGTTTATGCTTTTGATGAAACATCTAGCTCTGAAAGTATCCAATCTCAATTTTTTTGCAAAAATTGCAAATATATTGTTGTTTGATGCTTTTGCACTTCACTGATGGCTATTTTGCATTGTTTTCCACTGACATGCTTATCTCTTAAGCACTTGACCAATCACCTTCAACACTGGATTTCATTGGAAAGAGGAGTGTCTGTTATATAGACATGTCATACGCCTATAACAAACCTTTGATTTTGTCTGTGTTCTCTTGGGGATTCGGAGCTGTGGAAGCTGTCATGTTGGTGGACACATGATCATATATTTATTTTGGACATACATTCCTGAAAGTCAGCAGTATATGGTGTCAAATCTAGTTATGCTCTTCTAGTACAATCATTATTTTTTTAATAATAACCTTTTGGTTATTTTAGCAATTTTGTTGCCACCAAATATAAATGGTTCCTCAACTTTTAATGTTCTTTTCACCAGGAATTTAACAAGAAATCAAATTCGCTATACACTATATTGCGCAGTAGTAGGCTAGCAGGGAGCCAGCGAGCTCCATTTCTCAGGCGCTTTCTTTTGCGTCTGAACTTTAATCTGTTCTTTGAGGTAATTCCCCCCCAAATACGTCATCTTATTTCAGTCCTTTAGATTTATGACCTGTTTGCACACTTTTATTTTCTGACAGACAACTGCACAAGGTGTACTGAATATTGTTAGACCATCTCCAACACTCGCCGTTTTTAGTCAACAATAGCAAAAATTATTTACAAAGTCAAATCAGTTCGTGTAAGTGCTGCTGTCATCTGTGTTGAGGAAGTATAATCTCACCCGAGGATGGCAATAGATTGTAAAGTATAATTCCTTTTGGTGGCCGTGGTGGTGAGGGAGCCTGTCTTCGTAGCCTGAGGATTTTTCTATTAGGTGGTTCTTTGCAAACTGGCTTGTTAAGGTTATGGGTTGATGTTTTGCTTACTCCTTGTTAACTAACAAGCAACCATCCCCTGGAAGTGAGACAAATTTCAGGAGCCAGCATTGTCCGTGATGTGAGTTTGTTTCCGTTCACACAGCTTGTTGACCCTGGTGTATCATTCCCTGTCCTTTGGTGCTTGTGTTAGGTGATGAGCTCCATCTAGCTCTCATACCAACTCGTCAATTGGTATTTAAGCTTGTGCTTTATAGAGATGTTTATCCATAAGCTGCATTGCGAAAGTGAGGTTTCGAATTGTAAATGTGTGATTTGCATCTGTAAAGTGAATAGTGGGGTTTGAAAGGCACTGGCATGGAATATTTAAATGATTGGATGGAGGTTTTGATGTTTGCGGATATGCTTCACAGATTCAATGTCTTTCTGGCCAGGGAATTACAGTTAGAAATCTTTCTTCAATTATTCAAATAAAAAGAAAAGTGGATTTTCATAAATGTATAAAACATGGATGGAGTAAAGAGCAGCGACCATGTCGTAACTCATCTTCAACCATTCTTGGAGCCGTAAAGGATATCCTAACAGTTATGTTTCCTGCGCCAGGAAGCCTGTGGGAAGCACACTTAATTTTTCTTTATTGTAGCAGAGGACTGACTACTTATGAGTGAGCATGTCATAGCGATCCTCCTCGATACTTAGCAGAAGAAGGAGAGGACTCCATTAGAGTAAAGACCGCAAGGTAAATCTTATCTCTGTGGCTTGCACAATGTAAATCAATTGTCCATGTATAAAATGTGAAATTTGTTTGAATTCCAACCTTCCAATCTAAATCGACCTAACAGTAACTAATAGATTTTGGGGTAAGATTGTTTTTCTTGTAATTTACAAAATGTTCGAGTTTGATCCTTGAAAGCTCCCGATACTAACTTCAGAGTTCAAACATTAATACCTGAATGTTCGGTAAAATCACCAAGAAGCATTTCGTGTATTAGAATCAAATGTCCTGAAGCTAAATCATAGTATTACACGTGTCATATAAAAATGTATATCGGACAACCATATAATTTAGGGCTCCATCACACTGAAAGACACATGTATGGTTATTATTGATGCAACATGTTTTTCTGTTCGAAACACAGCTAACGAGGCTCGTTTTTTTGTCGTTGATAATCAGCCGCGTCTAAATTATTAAACGACATATCAGTTTATAATAAATAAATAAGGAGACAAAAAAAAAACTAAAAAAAAACTAACAAAAACATCTTCTCCAAGATCTGAGGGTCCATGGTATTTAATATTGCAATTCAACTATATTTTGAGTTTTTTTAGCTTTAAATTAATTATTATATGGTTTGTACCATCGAATTTAATCGCAGAAAAAAATAATAATTGTAATCACCCTTTTCTTCTTTTTAATTGTGAATTCGTGATTAGGGCAAGAAAGTAAAATAAGAAGCGTTATCAATGATTGGCCATGATGCTACAGTGATTCCAAGTGATCGATTACTTTTTCTTCTTCTTGCAGGAAAGTAAGTAAAATGTTTATATTTACAAATTTATCCTGTGACTATGAAGGTTTGGAGTCTAGAAGATACGGTTTTTTTAGGTTCAGAGTTTAATTTTATTGACTATATTTTTTTGGTGTTATGATTCTAATATAAAAAACTAATGATTTATTCTGTTTTTATATTTATAATTTTTGTGAACATAAATACAAGAAATCAGAAATTGGCGCAGAATATTATTTGTGCATTGCTTGCAGGCAGCCTTCCACGTTCTACCAACCCAGGGGCGTAACTCCCAAAACACCCCTCCAAGTCCGAAGTCCAAGCTGGGAATAAAATCTTGGTGAAGGGTAGGAAGAGGAAATGTTAGGTGGAGCCGTTGGTGAGGTGAGGGCAGTCAGAAAGGAGGTTCATGCATATGATAAAGTTTGAAATCCCCTGTCGTCGTGTTGCTTTTAGGTGAGGAGAAGAATAAGGAGGAGCGAGAAACAAAGCAAACCAGCTCTCTCCCGCTACAACAACTGCTGCCTTCCTCTCCGAACCAGAACCAAAATGGATCCCAAACCTCAGAACCTGGAAACCCCAGAATCCATTTCAGACGAAGAGAAACAGCAGCTTGCCATTGTCTCTTCATCCCCTTTTGCCACTGCTTCTCTTTCTCTTTCTCTCTCCGCCATCTTACCCACCCATTTTTTCACTCAATCTAAGATCTCAACTCTTTTTTCCACTCCACCAACCGCGGCGAAAATACCTACTCAAGCCACCTCTCTAACTCGCCTCTCGCTCATTTCCTCCGCTTCTTCTCCTAAACTCTCCTTTAAGTCTACCTTCTCTGCCAACCCTCTTCAATCCCCTCTCACTCTTGGCCCACGCCGCCCCTCTGACCCCTCCAATGCTGCCGGAACTCGACGAGCTTGCATCGTTTGGTTTCGCAATGACTTGCGTGTCCATGACAATGAGTGCCTCAACTCTGCCAACAACGACTCTATGTCTGTTTTGCCTGTTTATTGTTTTGACCCGAGAGCTTATGGAAAATCCTCTTCCGGGTTTGATAAAATCGGACCTTATCGTGCCAATTTCTTGATTGAATCTGTCTCTGACCTGCGCAAGAACTTGCAGGCTAGAGGATCTGATCTTGTGGTGAGAATTGGGAGACCGGAGACTGTGTTGGTTGAATTGGCAAAGGCTATTGGAGCTGATGCTGTGTATGCACATAGAGAAGTGTCTCATGATGAGGTTAAGGCAGAGGACAAGATCGAGGAGGTTATGAAAGATGAGGGAGTTGAGGTTAAGTACTTTTGGGGAAGTACTCTGTATCATTTGGATGACTTGCCGTTCAAGTTGGAGGATATGCAATCGAATTATGGTGGCTTTAAGGAGAAAGTGCAGGGTTTGGAGATTAGGAAGACCATTGAGACTTTGGATGAATTAAAGGGTTTGCCTTCAAGAGGAGATGTGGAGCCTGGGGATATCCCTAATTTATTGGATTTGGGTCTCAATCCATCCCAGGTTCGGCCTCTTTATAACTGTTGAACTTGAAATGAAAAGGTTTTGTAATTGAACAATCTGATGTTCAATTATGATGGATGGATGTTGGTGTGAATGCCGGCTGAAAACAGTGTTTATTTAGTAGATCAATTTGACCCCGTAATGCTACAACTATGTAATCTAATTGTCAACACTCTGCATCCTTAGCTTGACTACTTTCTGGTCCCAGACTCTCATTTCTCAAAATGGATACACTGTTGAAAAGTGATTTTCTGTTTGCTACCTTTTTGGATTTCCATTCCTCTTGAAACTACGACTTTTAATCTTGTTTATCTTGCATATTCAGTATCTAATGATCCAAACAGAATGCTTTGCAACCTGCTTATTGGTACCTTTGATTGCACTGATGACACTGTCCTTCAATGAAAAGACAGGATGGGAAGGCAACTGCAAATACCTCTATGGTGGGAGGAGAGACCGAAGCACTGCAGAGGCTCCACAAATTTGCAGATGAGTGTCAAGCACAACCTCCCAAGGGAACCAATGGCAGCCATGACAGCATATACGGCGCAAACTTTTCTTGCAAAATTTCTCCATGGCTCACTTTGGGATGCATCTCTCCCCGTTCCATGCTTGACGAGCTTAAGAAGACTGCTACAAGGTGTGCCCTTAATTTTTCTCTTTTCTTTCCTTTTTAATGCTGTTGCAACATTTAGAAAGCATGCACTCATTAATGATATGTTTGACTGATAGAACAATTTCTGGAATTTCTGGTGCCTCAATTCGCAGTGCTGGTAGCGGTTCACCTGATACTGGAATGAACTGGTTTATGTTGGAGTTGCTGTGGAGGGATTTCTTCAGGTAACTTGAAAACCCATATAACTCGCATAAGTACATATAGTATTCCATATTTCCTTGCTTTCAATACAATTTTTTGGTATTTTATGGTTTGAACAGTGCTTAAAGCAGGTTTTCCTTGAATTTCCGCGAGGTTGTCTTATTCTTGTTCTCCATCTAAAGCAAGCCGTTTTAATCTCTCAAAAAATATGCTATGCCAGCATCTTACATAATTGTTCTCTTGCAGATTCATTACCAAGAAATACAGTGCTCCAAGGAAACAGCTGGAAGCAACTCCTGCCACAGCTTGCACGAGTGCATTTGCTTAGGCAAGACTTTGTTTTGTTGGTGAAAAGGAAATTCGCCCTGAAATGGGGGGTCGTTTCCGAACACCGATGAATTTTACTAAATGGAGCTGCTAGACGTTGTAGTAGGATTGTTAACGGGAATAGCTGCAATAAATTGGTTGAATTATGACTTCAGCCTCGCTTGGAGTTTTATTTTCACGTGCCCTCTTGTGAATATGCATTTAAGCATTTGTATTTTTTTCCCCAACTTTTCACCGAGGATCAACTTCGCGTTGCAAAACTGGGATTATATTTTCACAAATTGAGTAATGAGACATGCTTTAAGTATTTGCCGCGTGTAACCCGAATAGCTGAATGGTTTTTATCCAAGAGAAGGCTATAAAACTTAGAAATCCAAAAATGAAGAAAATTGTTGTTTATGCATACTGTTACATCTCATTTTCCATCACCACCTACTTTGTACGTCGAAGCGATTATCGGATTTCAATACCATCATGAATGAGGTGATTTAAACTGTTAGATGTCATCTGACGCTGGTACCTGATAACATAGTCCTTGACAGATGAACTGAGAAATCCCCACTTCAAATATACAATATCGGTAATTAATTTTCACGGTCATGCCGTGGGGCTACCGGGATGAATAGCCTGTTTTGGCCAAGCTGTTGGAAATTGATTGATCAAAATTTAAATTTTATTTTATTTTAAATAAATTTTTTTAATATTTTTAGATAATTTCGATATGTTAATATTAAAAATAATTTTTAAAAAATAAAAAAATATCATTTTAATATATTTCTAAACGAAAAGTATTTTGAAAAGCAATCACAACCACACTCCTAAACCGAAAGATGGATACATTGATTTTATATTATTACCATCTTACCCGGGTGTCAAATTTTGTGCTGGCCTCGAACGCTGTTGTCAAGTGATCCATTTTTGCTCTGGAGCAAGATTCATCTTTAGAAAATGTTCCTTGGTGTCTCACAGCTGCTTTCAAGGCTTTCCAGAAAAAAAAGCTAAATACCTGGCCACTGTGAAAACAAACATGATTGGCCAAAACAAGCAGGCTTTTAAAGTCATGCGCGCACATAGGGGTTACAATACATGCGCGCTGGATCTTTCTCGGGGTTAGTTCACGCTAATGGGATCCTATGTTATGAGCAAAATAAGCATAGCAGATCAGACTAATGCCGTTGGTACGAGTCTGTAGTGCTGTATTATAACAGAATGATACAATGGGAATCCTAAAAGACCTTCATTGGAGAGAATTCAAAGGGTACATGAGAGAAGAGACCTTTCAAATACAGGGATGCCAACCCAAAAAGAAAAGAATAATTTTTAGCCAAAGCTTTCTATCAAATAATGCCAGAGACTCTGAGGGAGGAGAGCACGACAAAAATAATCCAGAGCAACATGAAATACACAAATGTTACCCAGGCCCAGAACCTTGGTCCTCCAAGTTCTGCTTTCAGTGTCAAACGCCTGAACACGAGAACAGCAATACAGCCTATTGAAGCACAGAAGAAGACAAGCAATGAGAAGCTGAGTCCGGCAGCATTCTGAATACGCAATGGTTCATTGTACACAAAAAAATTGTAGGCAGTGTCAATAAGCCATGGAATGCCGATCCCAACATATATGTTCACTGAATTGCTGGAAAGAAAAGAAAAGGAGGACAGATCAGTTTATGTTCGTGCAACTACACCTGCATAATAATTGAATTTTATAAGGCTCGGCAAGTGGTAAAACAAAGTTTCACAATGAGAGAATTTGAAGGCTAGAAAAATGAAGAAAATAAACAAAACTCCATTCCTAGTATATAGAGTTCTCCACCTCTCAAATTTACCACTTCTAATTCCTAAAGAGTATCATCATTCGGAGAACATCTCTCCACTGTAAATTTGCTTGAACAACTCCAAAGAGATTGAAGATTTGGCACGTGTCCTCTACCACTTCAGTTTACATATCAAAATAGTATCACATTAAGGTCAGCATGAGACTTGCATGAATTTATCCTTGGTGTGGATTTTAACTTTAACAGCACGCTGCAATAAGATGAAAAATTAATAGTACAGCCTTTCCTTAACCTGACACCAACATCCAGTATTCAGACCCGCAAGCATAACAAAACCCATTACCAGCTTTAATACTCAAACCAATGAGGTGTCCCTGAATCTCTTTTAGAATAAGAAACATTGTGATGGAAACATTAAGGCATTTGAAATCGACCAAATATTATGTAAGAAAGTCCCAAATTAAGTACAGCAATGAAAAACCTGCAAGTGATGTTTGCAATGGCAGAGTCTGCTGTTGTCTGGCGTTCAGCGGCAATCTTACTTGCCACTAAATCCGGCCATGAAGTTCCACTAGCTAATACTGTGAATGCAATGACATAAGCATTTATTCCTGCAATGATATAAACCATTTGTGAAAACAAAGGGTGAGTAGATATAGCATGATAATCAACAGCTCCAGGAAAGGAAACTGGGATAATTTGTAGAGAGTTTGAACCTGTGACACAGCTTATGATATCAGTGAGCTTTGTTAAAATGTAAGCTATTCCACTGATGAATAGTAGAGAGCAAATAAAGGCAATCCAGCCATGAGCAAACTGATATGGAGGCACAAAAGCGAACAAAAGTCTCCAAGGGGCAAGAATTAGTTGCCAGGAAAATCTTGCTACTCGTTGATGGATACAGTTTAATTTTCTTGATTCTAGACTTTCCAACTGTAGAATAACTTGAAGTTATTCCCCAAAAATTGCAGGAAAATAAACAGAAAATAAGAAAATTTAGCAGGCAACCATGAACAAAAAGAAGATTAAACATAGACTTCTATGCACAAAGCTGTTCGATAAAATCACAAAATGAACTCCATGAAAGGCAATGGGTGCCAGACAATATTACAGTGGCATGAGATGTGTTAAAATTTATTTAACACAGAGATCCTGAGCATTACTACGTTTTACCAGAAAGGAAAATATATTGATCCAAGCAAGGGGTGCCAAAAATGGGCACCACCACCTGGATACAGGAAGTATCCAGAGTACCCTTGGATTAATTCTTGGCCAGGAAGAATTAGCCATTGCAGCCGTTACTAAAAATAAACACATATATATAGCATGAGTTGCAATACCGTGAGTGCATCCACAAATTGCTCTTTCCAAAGAGAAAGCACATGTAAATCCTTCTCCTGTTGAAAATGTTGGTTGGAGGATTCAGCTGTGTCATCTGTTACAGACACTTTTTGATAGACTGGACCTGAACAGAAAAACTTCAAGGTTGAAAAAGATGCAGTAATAAAAATTCATGATTGGGTTCTATCCTGTCATCGTCTCACATATGCAAAACCTAATTTATGCAGCAACTTGATTATTTGACTATAATGATTTCATTTAAACACTATGCTGGGTTGCTTATCTTTCTAGCATTGAGTATGTGCTTATTTGAGAAAAAAGAGAGAAGCAAAGCATGCTCAATAGGCTAAAGGACAAAGATTTACAGAAGATCCTAGCTAGAAAAGAATCCTTAAGCCTTGCTTAGGGAATAATATATAATTTGAATGCCCATTCTCCTAAATAAAACCTCAGAGTTCAGTTTAATGTCTCATTTTTTTGGTAAACATGGAAAGCATTAGTAATACGTTCTTTATTAAACATGTCTTAAGTTGCATTCCCATTCCACCACCACTTCTATTAGTTTGCAAATTTAATATTCCATTATCATCTTATGTCATTGCATTATCTCGGTGACTTTTAAGGCCTAACACTTCTATAAGATGAATTTGATGAAAAAATATTTGCAGTATTAACCATGCCAGTCATTCCCACAATTCATGACCACACAAGAAAATTGAAGTTGGGCCCAATTTCCATGAACTGTTTGAAGTAGAGTGCTGAGGTATGAAAGTTGTTAAACTACCATGAGAATTAATGCAGAAATGCACCTTTATCATTATTTGAATGGATAGAGAATATGTCAACTACATTCCCATTATCTTCACCAACTTGAAGTATCTCAGAGTACTCCCCATACACATTGTTCTCATGCTTAGGAGAAGGGGGCTCTCCTGGCACCCACTCCTCTGGCCTTTTGGTTCTTGGACTTCAGATTACAAGAAGAATTAGAAGCGGGATGATTGAACACTGAACCAGATTAGAAAAGTGATTGCTTTTATTCAACAAGAAAATAAAAGGGGAGAAAGACATACATAGGAAGAGATAAGTAAGGCCAACGCTTGTCTTGAGCATAAGCATGTATTAGCAGTAAACCATATTGCAGTACCGTCAACAAGGCTTCCCAAAGCGTAATGACATTTGGGGTCCATACCTGCAACACAAAGCAAGAGTCAAGACCTTTATTATTTCCAAAAGAGTGCTTGATATATGTGCACTTCAATCAGAAATAAATCTTTTCAAAAGCAGCTAAGTTCTGCTTCTATTAAAAAAAAGGAAATAAAAAAAACATGAGATAACCGGATCATGAACTCTACCTGTAGTGTCATTTATTTTATCCATTTGATGCAATCCAGATATAATTTCAAGAACCGCTAGTGGGGAACAGGGAGGTTTAGTTAATGACAGGTGTCTAGCTATAAAATTCATAGCATGACCAGTCTATTAAAATAAACTGATGCAAAATGCATATTTACATATGTAGTGGAGTTGAGAGCATTGACAAATAGAAAATAAGAGCACCAATATGAACATGTCCAGGAAAGTTAATAAGATGCAGTGGCTAAAAGAAAAAATGAAAACATTCATCAATGAATCCAAACATATATCGCAAATATATACTCCATAATTGTGCACTGTTGCAGTTCACATGAGAGGGGAATGCAGAAATTACCTCTAAAATTATATAAAGCCAAACGTATGCCCAGAAAGACCAAAACAGCTCCACCAGCCAAACACCTATATCAGCTATCTTTTTCAATTCTCCAGCTTTTGGAACCACAACACAAACAGCATGGATTGGAAAAAGGTCAAATGCAGCAGAGCCAACAAGCGTTCCAGGACCCAACCCTATACATTAAGTAATTTTGAAAACTGTCAAAAATGTCAACTTGAGACACCACTCAATTTGCACACAAATTTTGCAAACTGTCAATAATAGGAAGCAAATTGATTCAAAATGTAAGGCAACATCACCGATGTGATTATTATCAACCACTACTAACATGTCAACAGGCAATCATACATGCATTAAAAAAAAGTATACACAAGGACGAGAGAGGAGGGGAAAGAGATTGTTAACTTCACCAATTCAAACTTGATATGAATTTTATTTGCATCATCACAAATTAACAACACAAACAATACAGGACAATAAAATAAAAACAGCATATTATATCTGTAAATTTCAAAACCTTAAGCTTGTTTCTCTCACATTAACATTTTCACTGATTTTAGAGATGCAAGAACTGAACTTTCATTGACCATAGAAAATTGATGAGGTAACTCCAAGCTAACCTCACTGATGGCCAATCCCACCCAGTACTTTTAAGATGAAAGGAAACAGTGATGTCATTTTCCGAATATTATTTGGCTTGGCAAGCTAGGAGTAGGGCATAAATTGCCAACGCCTGGTGAAAATAAAGAGGCAAACAGCCTATAACCTTATAAATAAATAAAAATGACTCCACTTGGGTTCAATTGCTAGTGAATGAGGGAACCGTGAATGGCTGAAATAATAAAGACAGCAACTTAGGATTAAACAACAAGCGCACAGGTCCGATATAATACGATATCACAAACTTCATACTTATGCATCCAAATTCAATTGAAATGTCTGTATAGAAAGAAATTTGAAGTGACTTGCAAAAGTTACAGTTGACAAACCTCCAGCATACAGGTTACCAATATTTTGTATGGCATCAATAGTAGCTAGTGAAATCTGAGGAAAGCTGGTCCCGAAGGCGAGCAAAGAAATGTCTGCAATTGCATAATTCCACACCTTCTCATATCTGATAACTTCAGCATTCGTGTGTGGGTCAATCTCCACTACTTTCCTCGAATGCTTAACAACATTCTCCATAGACAGGAAGAAACGAGCAGTTATAGCTGATAATCCAATGAAACAATAAGCAATACCAAGAAAATATATGAAGGTCCGGAAACCCTCTCCAAAGGTAGTTTCACCTCGGAAAAGAAAGTAGCTTTCACATTTTTCATGCCCAACAATACTGGAATCTCCAAATCTGCGGCCATCACTATGGTTATACGCTGAGGCCATCTTAGTTAACCTCAAGTTGCTGCTCAAATGAGCTGCAGCCACAACAATTATTGCAGGGCACTAACAAAACCTGAAGAATTAACAGCTAATAAGTGACTCTAGGTCATAGAGAAATCCAATAATTCAAGACCAAATTTTTTTTTTTTTTTGCTCTCATTAAATGCCAAACTGTTGGATCAAACAAAGAAGCTGCTAGTTAATTTCGAAAATTAAATAGTAATAAGAAGAAAACAACGATCATGAACATCGAAAAATTAAATATAACAGACTAAAACCACATCAGATTAAGTAAATGCAATCGCGAGATGGAAGACTGTCTATGATCGCGGACTACAAACGTGCAATTGATATAATACATGGGAGCTGGAATGAGAGAGAAAACTAACCAAGAACAAGTTCACCGGAGAATCTATTTTTTATCTAAAAATATATTAAATATTTTTTTTATTTTTTTATATATTAAAAAATCATTAATTTAAACGATTTTTTAAAATAAATATATTTGAAAAAAAAACATACAAAAGTCAAAAACAAAAATACCACGCCCATAGAGCATGGAAACACGATCCGGAGGGGGGGGGGGCGCCTAATGGAGTTAAAGCCATGTTGTTGCTCAAGAAGAATGGCTGCGGTACCTGCGTGTATCCGATATTTAAATGCCAACTTATCGTGGGTGTTTGTTTATGTGATTGTAACTGAGTTTGAAAAAAAGCTAATGAGATAGTGTTTGGTTATGAAAAAAACATAAAAGCAATTGTATGGGGCCCGCAAATTTTATGCGTACACACCGGTACAAAAAAGCAGCAATTACATGTTTTTTATTGCTTATCACCGAGAACCAAATCCACTCTACAGCCTCGCGGCGAGCCCTAGCCAGAGATGCGTTGGTTTCCAATAATAAGTCCTTGCGCCACTGATTTTGCTCCTCCCTGGCAAACAAAGCGGAACGTTACTCGTCTTCCCAGCTCAAGTCCTGCTCTAGCAATATTGGAAAAGTGTATAGTTTAATACTATTGTTGCTACAGTGACTCTCTCCTTCTAGTTCATCTTGAAAGCAGTCCTCTCTAACCTCTTCCACCCAGTTCATTACTGCTTGATTTCTATTACGAATACAGTTTATTTATTTATTTTTAATAATAGATGCTATAATCTATTTGATTGGCTTTCATCACGCAAATCTTTCGTATCCATGAAAGCATTTAATTAATGCCAGATATTTTGCAGATGTGGGTATTTTAATTTGAGCCACATGGTCCCTTGAAGTTTATAAACAATACACTATTATTATAAAATAATTTAAAAAAGCTCGGTGTTTCAACATTATGGACTGCAATTGTATATTTTTAGATCAGTTTCGTTTTCAAGTCGGCTGGGTCAGTCCTTTCACAAGATTATTAAATTTTTATATTTGTTTGTACAATTTAATAATATTTTTATCTTTATCAAAAGACAAAAAAAAAAAACTATAATAAGGAGAGGCTTTACAAGGATTTCATAATTTTATAAATGATTAAATACTAATTTACTCTCGTATAAAATAAAAAACATATATGGCGAGGTACCATGAAAACTTTTTATTTTTTAAAAATAATTAAATATTAATATGCCCTTTATATAATAAAAATTAAGAATTGATTTTAAAAATATTCTGATAATTAACTATTTTTTTTTATTAATATCTGCTAAAAACTATATGCGTATGATGCATGTAACCGACGAAATTCGGTCTTATGTACTCTTCAGACGGTACATGAGGATTATTTTGGTGTCTGTAAATGATCATTCGATGAATAGACCGATGGGCCACCGTTTTCCAAACATGTCCTAAAATCCGTGTTTTTATCCCTTTACAGTAAAAGATATGCTCGAACCAATTTTCACATGGGATATTAATTTGTTTCTTGTTCGGCTTATAGACTGTTCATTTTTAATTAAACAATCATGAAAAAACTTAATTTCTCATCTTTTGTCTTGAGACTTTGTATCTAATTGTGTTTCCTCTACTGTTTTTCAGGGTGACAGTTTATGACGAATAGGATTAAAATTAAATTAGAATAATAAGACCGACATTAAAAAAAAATAGAATTCATTTTACAATTATATTTAGGCCCCGTTTGGTATTGCGATTCAATCTGTTTTTTGCTGCTTTTCGTTGTTTTTTTTATTTATTTTTAAAACCGGCGGTTTAATGTTTTTAGATCATTTTGATGTACTGATGTCAAAAATAATTTTTAAAAAATAAAAAAAAAATCATTTTGATGCATTTCGGCACGAAAAGCACTTTGAAAAACAAAAGCAACCACACTTTCAACCACACTCTCAGACACCCTCTTATTATATTATGAATTGAAACAGTATAATTATTATCCAAACGATATACTATCCATCGCCTATCATGTAAAATTCAAGTATACATCTTTATATATAAAAAAAAAATTATAAATATTTTACATCTATATCTATACAATACAGATAAATGTAGATAAATGCAATACATCTACATTAAAATCTAGAGGTGCATATATCTATCAAATTATCCTTGCCTTGAAGGTTATAATGAAAAAAAATAAAGGTTCAAGGACTTAAATGTACAAAACCCCAAAATGTTCCCCGCCTCACTCCGAGTACCCTCTGGTTTCTTGGTGGGTGAACTTAATTTTAACTTTCAACTACGCTCTATATATAAAAATAAAAAATAGAAAACTAAATAGCTTGTGAAAAATAACTTCTTCTAGTTTATACACTAGAATTCAGGAAAGAGCTATAATCTGCCCCAATGTGAATGTTGTCGAATTCCACCCGTGTTAAAAATTTATTCAACTAGTTCTCGTATCTTCACATTTTGTTTAGTTTCATTCAATTGACACTTCTAAATCCATCCATTAAAACTGGACAATAAATAATAAAAATTAAAACACGAAAAGAAAAAAGATTTAAAGAAAAAGAGGAGCTAAAAAAGAGAATAAAAAAAATTGGAGATATACAAAATCTGTATTATTTTCATTGATCATAAAAACTATCCCTTTCATTGATCATAAAAATTATCCCTTGAAATGAAGGAATGAACATAAATATACTAAAATCCTAAAATAACTCACTATAATAGGCTCGACCCATTAAATTAAACCGATTAATATAAATAATTTTAAATAAATAAAATAGCAATACAATAAGTTCAAAAAAAACTTAATCTCTCAATTAAAACGTGACAGATTAGATCATTTTATATTATTTTTATCTATACATTCATGTAATTTGCAGTGTGGATATGATATCTCCACCCAACATTAATGTGAAGTTAATACATATCAACATTTAAGAATCTGATGAAATTTGACAAAATTGAATGACATGGCATATTGACCAAATTTCCAACAGGTAATTAAATAATCATCCCCGCAATTAAAATTAAAATAAAATAAAAGACGGCAAATATAAAAATAAAATAAAAGATGACACGTCATTCCGTAATTGATTAGTTCATAATTGTAAAGCAATGAAGCAGATCAACTTATATTTATTTTTAAACGAGGTGTTTGTTACCCGTAAGGAAAAAAAACAGAAAAAAAACCGAAACTGGTCATTTTAAACCAGATCAGGTCGTCCTTTTTTCTTGTTTTTTTCAATATGATTGTTTTATTGATAAAAACCTTACCAGTCTAAAAATACTCACCCCTCATTGTTATTTAAGCTTGGCTAATACAGCTATATCGTGGGCTGCTCTTATTCTTCGGGTTTTATGGTAGATCAGCTCAGAAGGACACGTCGAGCACTCTGCCGGGATATTATTGTAAGAAACTGCACTTCATTTCGTTATTTTACAGATATCTTGTCCGTTTGCAAAGATGGTTAATCAGAGCATATCAGCCCCCCTAGACAACTGAGTCTAGACTGGAGACTATTTTTTTAAAATTCGACAGGCAGCTACCAATTTGGGGGGTGGGGGGGGGTTGTTTGTACAGGGCAGAAAAAAATAATAACAGTTTGCATCTCTTTTTTATATATAAAAAAAATCTACCAGGTTTTTAATCAGGTTTTAAATAAATTCAACAGCAATTTTTTTTATAAAAAAATCTGAACTAATTCAGCTCCAGGTTAGCCATGACAATCTCAATAACCAAACCCTAGAAAGAAATTCGGACTGTATTCATAGCATCTAATACATGAAAACTGAAAATAGGAATCCACTTATCAGTAGCCAAAATCTCAAAGAACGAGAGAGGGAAATAACCAAACAAAACAAGTCTATAGATCAAACCGCTGATATTGATAATGGAGGCCCCAAAATAAGTAAACAAAACAGATAAAATATGAAGAAATACTGAACCGGGTCTTCAGTCCTCCTCCTCCCCCTCATTCTCAGCAATGTTAAAGTAGCGCAATTCATAAACATTCCTGTCTTTGTTGGAAGAAATAACTCGAAGCCAGTCCCTCACATTGTGTTTCTTCAAGTACTTTTTGGTCAAGTACTTTAAATACCTGAAAATAAGAGAGCCCAAATAGTATGAAATAATATTCAGGTCAGATAACCAGTGGAAGTTGGATGCGAAATGGGAAATAACTCGAAGCCAGTCTCGCTCTATTATTATTTCTATGCGTGAAAAGCAATCAATATATTCCATCGATCCAAATATATAGAGCCACAATAGGGCGAGACGGAGACGCTTGGTTTTCATCATTTTCAATATCTGCAACTACATTCATGACTACGAGCATATTTTGTTCATTCTTTTTGAAAAAAATATATGTAATCAAGGATTGCTGAGCAATGATTTGTTCTTCCAGACAAAACAAAACGCACAGTTCTTATGAACAAGAATCAAGCCCCTGATTCTTAAGAAATTTGGTCATTTGCATCAATCAACACTTCTCGTAACATAGAACATATCCGTAAGATGATTTCAAAGATTCATTTTCATAGAGAGAAAAAATTCTAAGCACAGAAGACACTGCACAAGGATGGATTCAAGCAACACGCAAAATAATGATTAATGAGCAAGTACCGCTTAGAGAAGTTGCTATCGGAGGTAACGGTGATCTTGCTCTTCTCACGTGTAACGGTAACAGAGTCACCAAGCGCACCGGCCTTTCCACCAACCTTGATCCTCTCCTGGAGGAACTTCTCGAGAGAGGCGATATCCATGATCTTATCCTCCACCGGCTTAGCGCAGTCAATGACGAAGGACGCTCCCTTCTTCTTTCCCTTTGCTCCTGCTGCTGCTGCCCGACTCATTTTTGCTCTCTAAAAAACGTTCTTGATTTACACAGAAATAAAACTGAGTCCTCTCTCCCTCCGCAGATGATAAAAGAGCGCCGAGTAGGTGAGACAGACACTGGATATATTAGGACGAGATGGAAAAGGGATCTAGGGTTTTTCTTTTCTTTTGGAGGGCCTCCTATCCACGACGTCGTTCAAGGCCTTTTAGTAATTTACGCTTACGGGTTTTGCAGCAATAATGACGTCATCTTCGCTAAAAAAGTAACATTTGCATACTACGTCGTTTTTGGCTTTTTTAAGCTTTGGCTTGGTAAGTGGAAGGTGAAGAGGGGGAGAGAAATGGGAATCCAGAATTGGGAAAAGAGAGGGAGATGGAAGAAGAACTCATGGGCGCGGTACCGTGCTCTTCCCTCGCCGTTGATTCCATCCTCCGTGTTGGGAAGGTAATCACAACTCTCCAAAGAAACTCCAGTGACAGACAGAGAGAAACCTTGATTGATTTTTGATTACTGAAAACTGAAAGAACTTTTGTGATTTCTGTTCAGGCAGGTGCAATCTGGGGGTCATGCATAGGTCCTTATGATGCTCGTAAAAGAGGTGATTTCCTTCTCAGCCTGTTAGCAGCTACCATCTGCTCAAAATTGATACTTATTGAATTTGTTTTCTTTTTGTATACGTACAGGCCTGACTGGCGTAACTCAGGCTTCCTTTGTTGTAAGATAGTTTCTACTACCATTTCATTTTGGTGTAACTGTCTTCTTTTTTTTCTTCTATTATCATTATCATTATTTTTATTTTCATGTGCAGGCAAAGACAATAGGGAAATTCGGTTTTCGATGTGGTAATTAGCTGAATATCTCTTATTTGGTTGGAATTTTGAAGCTATAGCATTACACTTTAATTCGTCGCCCATCAAGTGAGCGGAAACATGTCTTAGTTTATTTTTGGTTCAATGCTACTGGAGGGAAATGATTTAGGTGATTTTCGACAAGCTTGTAACTGGTAGAAAAGCGTAACTTATCTGGGGATTGGTTAGGTGGAAATGCAAAGTGACCTGGATGGGAGTGTAAGCACTTATCCATCCGATTACATCTGCACATGAAACAAAAGCATAGCATGAGGTCAATAAAATGTAAACCAATGAACTGGTCAATTAGGATTAGACATCTACGTTTAAGGAAATATGATCATAGAAATGTAAGTTCTATGGTATGTGTAGCACTTTGATATTTAATTATAATACAACATCAGTGTATGATTATGACATATGGCTGTTCATTTCAAGATACATTTGCTGCTTCTTTTGGAACATCTTTCAGCCGTTTCCAAAGCTCATTTATTTCGATCTTGCATTATTGTCTTATTCCTCAGGGCTTGTTGCTGGAGTTTTTACTGCCACCTGTTGTGGAATTCAAAGATATAGGAGGCAGAATGACTGGGTTAGTTATATATCAACCTTGTTTCCATTTCTACTCATAGTTCAACACAGCTTGAATCCTTATCAGTTTGATAACTGTAAGATCTAAGTTAATGAAATATTTAATTCTTTCTCTTGCATGCATCAAATTGTTAGCGAGATCCCTTTTTTTAGGAGGGAGCCACAAGGATATTATGAATAAAATGTTTTAAGGCGATGCTTTTATAGTATGCTCTCTATTGGGTCATTCAACCAAGGCTCTACCCTTAGGCTGGCATTATTCCTACTTCCACCAATTGTTGCTCCCACCCCACTATTATTTTCAGTAACTGATATGATATCATTCAATAATTGAATTATAATTTAAATTACAAAATCAAATAGATGCCTTTTGCATCCTTAAATGGTTGTGTATTTAGGATGATTATTTGCAAGTTGTTGACTTGGAAAAAAAAATCCATTTATCAAACACGGTGCTCATGGAAACGCTTGGTGATTCGATGAAGAACATTTCAAAGTTTTTACTTCATACAGGTGAATCCTCTAATTGCGGGTGCTGTGGCAGGGGCAACTGTTGCTGCTGGGACAAGAAGTTGGACTCAGGTTGTTGGGATGGCTGGTCTGGTTTCTGCCTTTAGTGTTGCCGCTGACTATTCCAAAACATTCTGATTTATCTGCTAAAAAATACCAGAGTTGGTAAAGCTAGGTGATCTTTGCTCTCTGGCTTCTACCATTCACACCTGGTTACCATCTACATCCCACCTGTTTGACTTTGTTTTGGTAGTTATCTGTTACTGTAACATTATTATCTAACTCATCCGAAATTAAACTTTGGGGAGTGTTACTTGTTTCCATGTGATAAAAGATTCACCTAGCTAAATTTTCCAACATGGATTAGATTTTCTTTCCTGAGTTATTTAGATCAGGGTTGACTCCTACAATTAGCTATACCTTGAAGTGCAATCTTTATTTCAAGTATATTTACTTCTTCCTTTGTCCTCTCAAAGGATTTCACCCTCCGATCTTTCTATTTCACATTTCACGGTAATGCCACCAATTCACTTTTATGAACAACTTATTTTAGTGTCCACCGGATTATCTTCTATAGTTTCTAACTTTTCACAAATAGTTTTTTACTAGCCCCCTTTGATGAACAACTGATTCTTTCTCTAATGATGGCGTGCATTACCAAGTCTTGTGGTTTTAAGGAAATGTTCTCCTTCGTTTCAAGATCATTATCATTCACTGACTCATCCTTTGGTAATGCATGGGAACAATTTTGGAAACGAAATATTTTCACATAAGAGGCAAAATATAAATATCCGTTTCTGGCTTCCATGCTTCCATTAAATTGCCCACGTTAATTATTTATCGTTGTTTAGGCATCATAATTATTTCATTGCGCAATAACTGTACTAACTACAGGCTGCTTTCACCAATTTTGCACGAATTGGGAGTGCCAAATGGAGCCCGAAAGCAACGACTGTGAAATGATCCGTATTAGATGTGGTGAACCAAGTTAATTAGGATTAGTTGTGGAATGTGTAGTTAATCTTTTGATTATTGGGATGTTATATGAAAAGGTCATCTTGATTAAACTTGGAGAAAGTCCATACACCACAGGGATGACCCAACTATTTACTCAGCAAGCGTTTCAGAGCTTTGGTATAGGAACAGCAATTAGTAGTGGAGCATAGGGTTAGTTTTGTGGAATTTTAAATTAAAAGTTCTATTAAGATGAGCGAATTTTGTTTGGAATGATTGGAAATTAATATCAGGATTTTTTATTGATCTTTTCAGCCTTTGGTTACCTTAAAGTTTTGGTGATTCTGTGATGGTATTTTTTTTTTGTGGGATTAACAATTTTATGTTTGTGGTAGTATTAGAGAGCACGCTGCTGACGGGGAGGTTTAACCACTTGGTGTTCAATTGCTGTGCTGATCATCGTTGTTGTCATCGAACACTTCGAGATACTGTGAACAAAGCATTTGACATTCAACTTTTTTGTTTCAGCTCGGTATTATTCAACCGAGTCGTCCTCTAGCTGAAAACAAACAGCGTCTAAACTAGCAGCCATCTTGCGCATTAGAGCGTGAAGATGATATTTTAAAAAGTCAAATTGATAAAATAATATTTTAAATGGTATAAATATAGTTTATTACGAGCGAATTTGCCCGTTCTGCTGGGCTTTTTTATATATGTAGATAATTGATTGATTTTATAAATGTTGTATTTTATTATTTTAATATTTAATTAGTAAAATTGTAATTGATAAAATATGTTAAAAATGGTTTTTTTTCAACTAAAAAATGATTGAATATTGTTATTGCTAAAAAACTTTTGATAAAATTTGTTAGAAAATTTACTAAGAAGGTGAAATGATTTGTTAAAAACTTGTTGTCACGGAAACTCTGGTTAAAAAAAACACAAAAAAAGAAACCGGTTTAAAAAAAAAGACTTGAACATGACGGTTATTAAAAAATAAAAAACAAATGTGAAAAAAAAGTTATCATTATTAAAAGAACAAAAAAAATAGTATAAAATAGAAATTTAAATTCAAAGCTAAAGCCAAAGTTATATTTATAAGATTTATTAATCATATTATTATATTAAATGTATTCAAGAATACCGATATTAATTTTTTTTGCAAGAAATCGTAGGTCATTTTTCTCTCTATATATATATTTCTAGGCAATAATATTCAATAAATATTAAAACATATAATCAGTCTTCCATATTTTATAGTGTAATCGAAATGGGAAGTGGGTCGTAGATTTTTTAATTGTAGATAATTAATGTAAATTTGTCAAAACAATTTTATGAGTTACCTTTTTCCTCTTGTAATATTAGATCTGACACATTATAAATAAAAATATTATAATTTGTTTTTAGAAATAAGCCTCAAGTTTTTTGCGTGCTATAATTACTTATCTGTCGTCTAAAAAAACAGTGCAATCGAAACGGGAAGTGACTCGAATATTTTTTAATTGTAGATAATCTTGGTAAATTTGTCATTTTTCTAGTTGTATTTTTTGCCCAGTAATATTAGATATGAAATATTAAAAACCAAAATATTATAAATATTTGTTAAGAAATAAACTTTCAAAAACAGAGCACAAAATTAAAATTTGAAGACTTTTTTTTTAAAAGATTTATTCTTTGTATTATTATATTAAATGTATTACACTGTTGAAAAAAAAAAAAGGTAGACGTGCGCCGCGATGCATCGGAGCAAATTGCCAATGAATAGTGACTATGAGTCACGGGCTACAGTAGAAAACCGAGTTGTTTTAGCTCTTTAGATAATAAAAGAAAACAATAATAAGCCCAGGGATTATTCGCGGCGCGCTCAGTTGGTTAGGAAAAAAAATATACTTGGGAAAAAAGAACCGTGGTGCGTGTAAGCTGACCCGGACACCTCGGTTAAGAAAAAAATATATAAGTAGAAAAAAAAAATAGGGAAAAAAATATATAAAAAAAGTTGATCCAGAGATTAGTCATGGTGCACGTAAGTTGGTTTGGACACTTTAGTTATTTAAAAAAAATCTTGTTTTTTGGAAAAAAATAAAAACAACAACCAGTTATTAAAAAAATCATTTTTTAACAAAAAAAAATTTAAAAAAATAGTTTTTTTTAAAAAAAACAAATCAGATTTGTAAAAAAAAACAACAAAAACCAGTTATTAATTTTTTTTTAAATAAACCATTTTTTTAATTTTTTTTCTTTCAGTTCTTAAAAAAAAAAAAATCACATTTTGGTGTCCGAGCGGTTTGAACTCGCACGCGCCTGTGTTGGCAGTGCGCGGACAACCTCTCGGCCAAAGCTTCTAATATGTCATTTCCACCATAAAAAAAATATAAAAAGAGTCCTTGTGTAAAAACAAAATTTTTTAAAAAAAGTGGATCCGGAGATTAGTCGTGGTGCACGTAAGTTGCCCTTGACACTTTAGTTATTAAAAAAAATATTGTTTTTTGTAAAAAAAATAAAAACAACAACCAGTTATTAAAAAAAATAACAAAAAAAAATTTGTAAAAAAATAAAAACAACAACCAGAAAATAACATTTGTAAAAAACAACAACAACCAGTTATTAAGAAAAAACATTTTTTGTTTTAAAAGAAACCATTTAAAAAAAATTAAAAAAAAATATCTTTTTCAAAAAAAACATTTTTTTTTGAAAAAAAACAGTAATAAAAAAAATGATTTTTTTAAAAAACAGTAATTGAAAAAAAAAAAAAAACCGAAATCGAAATTTCCACCATAAGAATATTAATTAAAAAAAAAAGGAAAGCAACTGGAAAGTTGATTTAAAAGAAAAACGGATTTAAAAAAGAAAAAGAAAAAAAAAAAAAAAACAAAGCCAAATTTGTTGGCAGAGAGGGTTCGAACCATTTTCCAGCGCGCATGCGAACCGCTATGCCACATGTATTTTGTTATCAATTCTACCATAAAATATACAAAAAGTATACCTGTGAAAAAAAAAGGAGCACATGCACGCGCGAAGCACCGGAGCAAACTGCCAATGAACAGTGACAATGAGTGTAGAGCTACAGTAACCGAACCATCCTCTTTTAGATATACGAGCCAATTTGCCCGCTTCGCTAGGATTTTTTATCTTTGTAAAAAATTGATTGATTTTATAAATATTGTATTTTGTTATTTTCATATATAATTAGTATAATTGTAATTGATAAAATCTGTTAAAAATAGTTTTTCTCAATCAAAATGTGATTAAATATTATTACTGCTAAAAAACTTTAGATAAAATTTGTTGGAAAATTTTCTAAGAAGGTGAAATGATTTATTAGAAATTTGTTGTCACGGATACTCTAGTTAAAAAAAAAAAACAGTTAAAAAAGAACAACTGACTGCACACTGAAAAATAAAAAAAAAAACATGTGAAAAAAAGGTCATCATTTTTTAAAAGAAAAAAAAAGAGTCTAAAATATAAATTTAAATTCAATGAGAAATTTTTTTTATAAGATTTATTCATTATATTATTATATTAAATATATCTAAGAATACTGATATTAATATTTTTTTGCAAGAAATCGTAGGTCATTGTTTTTTTCTCTCTCTGTATATTTTGAGGCGATAATATTAAATAAATATTAAACACATATACTTAGTTGCACATATTATATAGTGTGATCGAAATGTGGAGTGATTTTTATAGTTTTTTAATTGTAGATAACCTAGGTAAATTTGTAAAAAAAAATATGAGTTGTCTTTTTTTCCCAGTAATATTAGATCTGATACATTATAAATAAAAATATTGCATTTGTTTTAAAAAAAAATATAAATTTTTTGCGTGCTATAATTACTTACTTGCCTTCTAAAAAGAACAGTGTAGTCGAAACGGAAAGTGCCTCGTATATTTTTTAATTGTAGATAATTTAGGCAAATTTGTTTACCTTTTGTGTTTTTTTAGTTGTATTTTATTCTGGGTAATATTAGATTTGAAATATTAAAAATCATTTTTAAAAAAAAAATAAACTTGAACAAAAGAACACAAAATTAAAATTCAAAGCGAATTTTTATTTTATTTTATAAGATTTATTCATTATATTATTATATTAAATGTATTTAAGAATGTTGATATTAATTTTTTTTTCTGCAAAAAATACGAGGTCATTTTTTTTATCTCTTTATATATTTTTAGGCGATAATATGCAATAAATATTAAAACATATAATAATGATTTTTTTGTCGTTTAAAAGGAATAGTGTAATAGAGACAAAAGTGATTTGTATCTATTTTTAATTGTATATAACCTAGGTAAATTTGTCTATTTTTTGTTTTGGAGTTGTTTTTTATCCCCAGTAATATTAGATACAAAATGATTATTGCTATTATTGCAAAAACAATTAAAATTATCAAATTAAATGGATGAAAATTAAAAATTGAAAGTGGAAGGGCTGAAATGAAAATTAAATATCAGGGGATTGAAATAAAAAATTCAAAGTATAAGGGTTGAAATGAAAATCAACTATATTATCAATTTAAATCAAATGATAAAATTAAAACAATTAAAACTTAAGTACCAAATAAATTAATATTTCTAAACTTAATCCGAAAATTAAAAGAAGGAGGACCGAAGTGTGTACAGTGAAAATATATCTAAGAAAATCGATATTAATATTTTTTTGCGAGAAATCATAGGTCATTGTTTTTTTCTCTCAATATATTTTTAGGCGATAATATTAAATAAATATTAAACACATGTACTTAGTTTCACATATTACATAGTGTGATCAAAATGGGAAGTGATTTTTATAGTTTTTTAATTGCAGATAACCTAGGTAAATTTGTAAAAAAAAATATGAGTTAAATTTTTTCCCAGTAATATTAGATCTGACATATTATAAATAAAAATATTGCATTTGTTTTTTAAAAAAAACTATAAAGTTTTTGCGTGCTATAATTACTTATTTACCGTTTAAAAAGAACAGTGTAGTTGAAACGGAAAGTGCCTCGTATTTTTTTTAATTGTAGATAATCTAGGCAAATTTGTTTACCTTTTGTGTTTTTTGAGTTGTATTTTTTCTGGGTAATATTAGATCTTAAATATTAAAATCCAATTTTGATTTTTTTTTAAAAAATAAACTTGAACAAAAGAACACAAAATTAAAATTCAAAGCGAATTTTTATTTTATTTTATAAGATTTATTCATTATATTATTATATTAAATGTATTTAAGAATGTTGATATTAATTTTTTTGCTGCAAAAAATGCGAGGTAATTTTTTTATCTCTTTATATATTTGAAGATGATAATATGCAATAAATATTAAAACATATAATAATGACATATTAAAAAAAAATAGAAAAAATAGAAAGTAAGAAAAAAAACTAAAATTATTATTCTCATTACGTTAATAATAGAAAAAAAATGAATAAATGAAAAGAAGTTCATTAAGTTGAACAATGAAACAAATGAAAGAAATAAAATTATAAGCAATATAAATATTTTGACGTCAAAATAAAAAAAAACTAATAAAAAACAATCAAATGAAAAGAAAAAAAGAAAAAAAAACGAAATAAGAGCACAACTCCAAATATATAACTGTATAATATATAACTGTATAAGAAAAAAAAAGAAACGAATAAGATTGCCGCCTAAGCAGCTCGAACTTGTGCGCGCGCCTATAGATGCAGAGAGGGACAACCGCTCGGCCAAGGCTAGGTATTGGTCAATACCATCATAAAAATATACAAAAAGTAAACCTATGAAAGAAAAGGAGCACATGCACGCGCGAAGCACCGGAGCAAATTGCCAGTAAACAGTGATAATGAGTCTAACACTACAGTAACGGGCGATGCTGTTTGAGATATATGTAATGTAATTATGTATATTTTAATGGCAAAAAAAAGTTACCTGAAAAGTCAATTGTATCGAGGAGTTTGATGTGTGTGTTTTTCTTCACATGGCTGTATTTAATTGGTTTATTTTTTTGGTGTTCTTATTTTATTGCTTTTGGTTTTATTGGGAGATAGGTACGAATAATATTTTTAGGAAAGAAAATATATTTTTATATTTTATTTAGCAATTCACTTAAAGCATGTAAAATAGGTATTGAGAGTCCAAATAATTTTTATTTTTATTTTTGGCTTTTCTGTTCAACCCCTGTCGTGGAGTTGCTCTTATAACACGTGTCAACATTGGTGCAACGGGAGAAAATTGAAAGGAAAGGCACTCAAAAGGCTAACTAATGAGCAGAATATCCTCTAAGATCCGGCCCGGATCATTGAAAATGGAAGGATTTCTTGGAGCGGGCACCACCTGGACACAGCCCGTTTCCTGTAGCACCAACCTGTAACCCATGTCTACAGCATTGTGCAAACCGAAGCAACTCATTCTGAGGTCAAGGTTCAAGTCATGTGTTTGAATAATTAACTGGATTCAATTTAAAATGGTATTATTTTAAGATTTACTAAACTGTGTTTGAGTGTAAGCTTGAAAATCATCAAATTGTTTTTTAGTAATATAAGAAATTTTAAAAGAATTATTTCATGTTTCAAGTAAAAAACATTTTTGAAAAATAGTTTGCACCACAATGTGTTTTGTCCAATGTTTTTCATTTAAAAATAAAAATAATATTTTTTTTATTTTGACATCATATTAAAAATATTAAAAAATATATATTGAAAATCAAAAGGTTGAATTGAATCAAAGGTTTGATTTATTAAAAAGTCCCACTACGACAATTTTCACCTCGTGTAAGTTAGATGAGGGATTGGGTTGTTGGGGACATGTCTGATTCTAATAATTGTAGAATCTCTCCTTTTGATTATTGATGTCGATATAAAACTAAAGGAAAAGCTATATTCTGTGTTTTTCTTTTTGGTTGTAGCAGTAAATATAAATTATTAAAGATTATAATAATATAATTATAATTTTGACCCGGTGTGTTAAAATTTAAATATTGATCCCAGAGATATTTTTTATTTTTTCATGGTATTGATTGATATTTTGTTATTTATTTTATTTTTATCCTCCAGTTAGAATTGATTATACATTTAACTTTCATTTCGGTTTTTATAATTTTAATTTCAGGTTTAGTTTTAAATCTTTTAATTATTTTAGTATAGAAGTTTGGATTGTTTTCAATTTTATTATTTGATTGAAATTGATCATATATTATTTATTTCATTTCGCCTCTTATTCTTTTAATTTTTTATTTGATTTTAATTCCTTAATTTTTCTGATCCTTATAGAAAGTCTCTATATTATGTTTATGTTTATATGAATATACTTTTAGTTTTAGTTTTTAGTTTTTATTATTTTCATTTTTATTGAAATTATATTTTTATTCATTTTATTCCTTAATTTAATTTATATTGGTGGTCATTTGAAAATTATCATTTCTTCTTTTTTTCCCTTTGTTCCTTTTTTTTCAAGTCAAATTATTTTTTTAAACTAGTAATATTTATTTATTTTCCTTATTCATTAATTTATTTTTGTTAAAGTTTTTAGTTTTGTTATTCTTCGAGATAATTTTTTATTTTCATTATCTATGCAATAATAAAAAAAAATTGCTTGCTCTTTTCTTAAAATTTTTGAGTTTTTTTTCTCTATTATTTGGGGTAATTTGATAGTTTTTATTTTTTAACAGTAATAATAATAATAGTAGTAATATTAGGTATTATAATCATGACAATAATAGTGACATTACTATCTATGATGATAATAAAAATTGTAATTTATTGTAATAGTTATGACATTTATAGTGTTAATGATTATGAATTTGATGGTGATAATAACAATAATAATAACTCATAAAACAATATGAAGAATATCAATCATGACAAGAATAATTATAATAATGATATTATTATTATTATTATTATTATTATTATTATTATTAATAGGATATAAAAGAAGAAGGTAAACCTACCTAGAATGGTGCTAGATTTTTTAAAATGTAAAAAAAAAATATATTAATGATGCTTTTTTATATAATGTTATACATTTAAGAAAAATAATCAATTTAGATAGAATTTTTATTAGGGAAAATGTTAGGATTATTTTTTTGTATTTAATACTAATATTAAATAATATAATTTTTAAAAAATCAAAGACAATATTAAATTATAATATTTTTAATAAATATAACATTGATTGATAAATTATTAAATTTAAACTATTATACAGAGAGAGAATAACTATAAAAAATAATTATCAATAAAGATATAAATTATTTCAATTGCTATAAAAAGTTGATGGGATGACCCTATTCTTCTTTATCTTTGATTGTGTGAGAGAATGCAGCAGGCAGAGCTGGCGGGATTGATTTGCGTGTATTTTGATAGATACAAGGGAATTCATTAATGTCAAAGTCTTAAAAAGCCTGATGGAAAATCTTGAAAACAAAAACAGAAAAGTCTCGCAATTACGGACTTTGTCACCAGTGAGGGCTCCGTGGATTTTGTCTCGGTCGAATCCCACGTTATTAGAAAAAATCTCAATCGCGCCTAATATAACAACATTGTTTTCTTATAATATATAATTAGGGCAAAGGAAAGACTCGATAAAGAACAAATCAACACGCTCTTTGAATTTTTTGTTATTTATTTTTTCCAGAGCTCCTCTTCTATTATTGTCCACCTTGCAAACGCCTGATTACCATTTATTATTATTATTATTATTATTATTGGAAATGCAGATTTGCGAGATTATAGAAGGGAGGGTAAAGACAAATAATAAAAAAATTGATAATTTTTAAAGTGTTTTTTATTTAAAAATTCATATAAATAATATTTTTAGCACAAACAAATAAAAAATATATACAAATGTTAATTTGGAATATAAAAATATTAGTCGAAGAAGAAAAGGGAAATTTAACGGTCATACCTCAGCTAAGCCAGACCACCAACTCCCGTTAAAAGAAAAAAAATGGGTAATCAGTTGTAAGGGTTTATGATTAAATGTTATTTTTGTGATTTTATGTTCAAGTCTTGTATTTATTAATATAATAATTACTGAAAATTTATATAATTATTAATTTTAGAATCTATAAAATTAATCAAATACATAAAAACATATCCAGACAAAAAAAAGAAAGAGAGAAAAAGAAAACTCTGAAGAACGGTGAACCACATTAAATAATTTAGTCAAAATTATTATCTTGGATAAAGTGATAAGGACGGGAATGGAGTTTAGGGAATTTGGGAGGTCGCTTAGCATCTTTTCTCCATTTTATTAATTTCAGCACTCAGGCGGTAGCAGTGCGGTATATGAACACTGACACGTGCCACCTCATAGCATTTGGAACTGTTCAAGCTCGAATAGTATAAAAATATTAGCATGGGCCCTAACTGTTCAGTGATTTAAGGATAGTAAACTAATCTCACCGGATCCCTCTCCCCAAATATTTTCATATATTCAGGGTTAATATATATTTTCTTTCTCGGCTGTTGAAGAGTTCTTACCTTTTTACTTTCAGCCACCCATCATCTCCCCTCGATCTTTTCAACTTTGATCGGTTTATGCTGCTTTCTTAATATTGTGTACCTTCTCCTTCGTTTTGCATGAAGATGGAGTTTGAATACCGGGAGGTAATAATTCAAGGTTTTGAATCCATCTGTTTTAATTCCTCTCTTCTGGGCTTCTGGGTGGAGATATGTTTGACGATGCTTATGATCGTGTTAATTTCGACAGGAGTATATAAAAACTTCCAGGGGAGTGCAGCTCTTTACATGTAGATGGTTGCCTCCGAATTCATCTTCTCCAAAAGCACTTGTTTTCCTCTGCCATGGTATTTTTCTTCCATCTACTCTCTCTTTCTCTCTGTCTGGATCTCTCTCTCGGTCTCAGTGGTGCTGGTTGGTGTTGTTTGGTGTGAATTATTGAACTCATTTATGAAGCTTGCAGGGTATGGCATGGAGTGCAGTGGTTTCATGAGAGGTAATGAATTCCCTTTAGTGACGTCTTATGATTATATCTGTGCACTGTGTTATGCTGCAACGTCTTAATTGTTCATGCTGGCTAATCTGAATGCTTGCTGACTTTCTTCCTCTCATCGCTCCAAACCACTAATCAAAGCTGAAAAACAAATGATTTTGTGTTTCCTGTGTTAGACTTCCGTTCTAGACGCGGAAGCTGAAATTAATTACATGGATACCATCTATTGACTGGTTATAAATTTTGAAAACACCCACTACACCATGAGCTGCGCCCCTCTGAGCACCCTAGTGGCCGTTGGATTTAGTGGTGACCTCATTTTCTTTGAATAATAAAATTTGAATGCAGAAATATCTATTTAGTGAATAAATAAATTGCAGATATCTAAGGTAGTGACAGTAACTGCTATTGAAAACGACCAATTTAATTTATATGCAATTCCGTCCATATTATTTTAGTTTATATTGAATTGAATAACAAATAGCAATATCTAAAATTAAATAAATGTAATACAAATATTTTAATTCTTATAGCTAATAACTTGAATAAAACTCTTGTTTGTGATTATTCCGTTCTCATCCCTCGCCCCGACCAGTGCTTTTGCTTTCGCACATGTGACATGTCACCTGTCGTCTTCAAATCGGCCCTTGGCAATTTGTATGCATCTATTTAGAAAAATAGGAGCGTGTAATTATTGCCAATAATCAGACAAAAGGTATTAAAAGAAGCTGTTGAAGCTGGCCATGTTTGTTCTGTCGACCGTGCCCCCCACCTTCTGGGACACTTGTCTTCATTTTCATTAATGTTCCATCACATTAAACTCGGGAGTCGGGCCACTCAAGGGGAGGATCACCACAATATTGTTGATCTTATCCCCATCTCATATCCATAGATTCTGGGACACGCAGGCACATGAAAATGGATGGATGCTGAGTTGCTGTAAAATGGGGAGCTATGTATTCAGTTTCTGATCGAGCTTGCATTAATCTGAACCATAATTTCTTGTGCTACTTTAACAACTTGGTTTAAATACGAGATTTGAATTAGTGCACCTGAGTGGGTCAGCTATATATCTAACCAGAAATGGAAACGTGGGTCAGCTAAAAAGTTTGGTTAGCTTTGACAACCGGTCTCTTGCTGGGCTCTAAGGCCCACCGTTGTGACCTACCAATCTCCATGAAATAGAAAATGGAGGATTATTAATCGTTTTAAACACGAGCAACAATTTCTTGTTTAGTTACATGCATGTTATAATGCTGGTTTTTGTTTGGTAAACAACTTTACATTTAATAAAAATCTTATGGAGCTGAAGACCAAATAAATTATTTGTTATTAAAAGGAAACATGAGACAAGGAGGAGAGACACGAAAGAGTTTATTTTCCTCCTCATCTTTTTCTCAATGCTGTAAGGATCATCAATATTTACAATTTAACCAAACATAGAATTTCGCAGGTAAAATTTCTGAACTGCTGTATGCTTTATTGCAATACCTAACACTTGTCTTTGGGTTAAATGTTGCATCGTAATCTAATGAGGCAAGTTTTGATTTGAATAGAATGTGGAATCAGGTTAGCAAGTGCTAGATATGCCGTGTTTGGAATTGACTACGAGGGGCATGGGCGGTCCACTGGTTCTCGTTGTTACATCAAGAAGTTTGAAAATATAGTGAACGATTGCGATGAGTTTTTCAAGTCAGTTTCTGGTAAGCTAGCTTCCAATTCTCAGTAATCGCTACAAAACGTTATGGTGATTCTATGACGGTGCACTGCCGACAGCTACTCGTAAATAATCTCAATAATTATTTTGAAAAAAAAATATTTTTTATTTTAAATTAAAAAATTTAGTATTTTTAGATTATTTTCATGTGTTAATATCAAAAATTATTTTATTTTATTTTATTTTGATGTATTTTTATACAAAAACACTTGAAAAAACAATTACAACCAAAACAATCACTAAATTAATTTGTTTCCATTGCTTTTCAGCCGAGAAAGAATACAGGCACAAGGGTAGGTTCCTGTATGGAGAATCCATGGGAGGAGCAGTTGCCCTGTTGCTCCACATGAAGGAACCCTCTTTTTATAATGGCGCTGTTCTTGCTGCCCCCATGTGTAAGGTAAATAGATGCATGCAGATAATTAATCCTTGCTGGGCATGCTTATTTACTGGGGTGACAAAATTTTGTTAGATATCGGAGAAGTTGAAGCCACATCCTGTAGTTGTGAATATCTTGACTGGTTTTGAAGACCTTATACCAAAGTGGAAGATTGTCCCGTCGAAAGATGTCATTGAATCTGCCTTTAAAGACCCTGTCAAGAGAGAAGAGGTGAGCCTTCTTGTTCTTCGTTTAAAAATGATGTTCATTGCTAGAAATTTATAAACGTAAAAGTTTTCTGATGAAAACTCTTGACCTGGTGATGATTTAGATAAGGAATAACAAGCTGATCTACCAAGACAAGCCTAGGCTGAAAACAGCGCTGGAAATGCTCCGAACTAGCATGAGGGTCGAGGAAAGTTTGAGTAAGGCGAGTCGCTAAAATCTGCTTTTATTTAGGCCACGGTTTCAATTCAAGTGCTTGCGATGCATTCACAATGTTTTTGGTTAATTGGGTTGTTGAATTGACAGGTGACGCTGCCATTCTTGGTGCTGCATGGCGACTCAGATACAGTGACAGACCCTGAAATAAGCAAGGCCTTGTACGAGCGAGCAAGCAGCAAAGACAAGACCATGAAATTGTACCCTGGAATGTGGCATGGCCTGACAGCGGGAGAAACTGATGAAAACGTCGGAATCGTTTTTACCGATATTGTAGCCTGGCTTAACAAATTCACCGCCGAGGGAAGTAATCTTGTTGTTGAACCACTGCATGAAACTTTCAGCATTGGCATTGAGAAACTTCCATCCCCGCCACCTACGACCAAAAAGCATTCAATCGGTAGCTATCTTTGTGGATTTAAGGAAACCCGCACGCTTCATTCAGCTATCTAGCTCTTCTCCCATGGCTGTTATCCAAGAGCTTGGTTTTCTTTTCTGTTCTTTTCACTGAAAATGTGGAAATTATGTTCACAGGGAAAAATAAATAAAGTGATTGTTTTTGTCCAAGTTAGCCCCCACATTTTTCCTGCTGCTGCTTCATTAAAGATCGAAGAAAATTAAGATTAATTCATAATTCATGCTATTAATTTAGACAGAATGGCATTACGGTAAGTAGAAAGGTTGCAATCAAACATGTTTGGGTGTCAAGAAAATATAGACATCTTTTTTAAAAATAAATTGCCCTCCTTTTTGTTATTTCTATGATATAATATTAGGATAAAACATTGGCGTACCGTTTATTTCTGCTGTTGAGTTGTGTTTTTTTTTTTAAAATTATTTTATATATATTATTTAGATATGTTAGTATTAAAAATATTCTTTTAATATATTTTACAAAAAAAAAATCTTTTCAAAGCAAATTGTATCCGATTCCTAAGCTTACTACAAAAAAGGGTAAAACCGTAAGCATGATCCGGGTGGCAGGAAATGGTTTTAAATATCCGACTGAAAACAATTGACAGTTCACAAAAAGAAAAAAGAACAGGACTAACACAGTTTTGGGCCATGAGTCTCAAAATTCTCATAGGATAAAAAGCCCGTTGGACCTACCATTACATGCTAAAGCGCCAACTGTATTCTAGCGCTAATCTGCACCGTCTCGGACCCCTTATTATTTTGTTTCCCTCTCGTCCAGATCTGAGTGGCGAAAGAAAGAAATCCCTAAACCCTCACTCAAAACCCTAGCTAGCTCTTTCTTGTAAGTTCACAAAACCCTCTCTTTTTTTCTTGCTTCGTCTCTTGATTCTACTTGCAGTTTCTTCTGGAGAAAACATTGCTAATTCTTTCTTTCTTTATCTTCAGATTTTGATAACTTGCTTCTAGAGATTCAAGCTCATAAGTCAAAATGAGGCAACTTACTCTATCCCTAATTTCCTTTTTCTTTTAGCTATGGATCGATTTGTTTGATTCCTCTATTTACTTATTAGCAAACTAGGGCTTGTTTTTAGTAATGGTGCTGGTAAAATTGGCGCGCCGTTTTGAAATTCCAAGATCTTTATTATCATTTACTTCTGATTGTAATTATTATTTTTTAATTTCTGGTAAATGCTTGCTTGAGATTAGAGAAGATTGTCATTTGAAAGAAAAAAAAATGTTTTTGTATTTGATGTATTTCTTTTATATGGTTTCACGAAGCCTTGAATGTGTTTATGCGTACTCAATTTCTCAACAGTGAACGCAGTTTTTATAAACTATTATGTTACCTCAGGATTACCGGGGAATGTGTAATTTCTCAATCCTCTTTTTTTTTTTTGCGGAGAAGAAAATACAGTTTTCATGGAACTCAAAACCATGTTTTGTAAATTCATCAAATTTCGTTGATGTCTTTCTTTACTCGCACTGTCAAGGTATTGCAATTATAGTAATCAACCAAGCTATGCTAGCATATCTTCGAATGACAAATTCCAAGGGAAATAGGTGTAATTGCTGTTATTAGTTAGAAGTTGTACTCTTGATAACGTATCTGAATGGGTACTGTTTTTCTTAATATTATGTTGAGCTTGATTATAAAATATACTGACCTCTAGTTTTTCCTTTTGCAGTAGGCCGATGGAAGAGGATACCCCGGTATGTTACTTTTACGAAATATAATTGCTTTGTATTATTTTTTCAAATGCTGAAACTTTTTGTTAGGGAGAAAATTAGATGGAATTAGATACAACCTGTCATTCTACCCAAGTTTATTGTAACAATTGGGGAGCATTTGTGCTTGCTTGATTCTCTTTCTTGCCTTTTAAGCCAAGTCTTTGCATCTCTCTGTCCTCCTGAACCAGAATACCAAGCAGTACCTTTATTTTTCTATGTGCAAAGCATTGTCCTTTGCTGAGGGTAAACACAGTTAAACTTTTTACTTGAGTCAAATGTGATGTTCATTTTGCAATTCAATTAAGAATGAGTTATTACTATCCATCTATATGCCACCAATTTACATCTGCTAGGAAAACGTTTGTAGTTAGTAAGATGCCTTTTGTCTTATAACTTGGTTTCTTGTAACATTCCAAGCTGTTTTACAGAGCAAGAATGAGGAGGAGGAATTCAGCACTGGGCCGCTCTCTGTTCTGATGATGAGTGTCAAAAATAATACCCAGGTAATGTTTTCAGACCTAGTATATCATTAAGGGGTAAATAATGGAACCATCAGATTAGTAATTTTTGAAGTTGAAGGTGAGTTCCCTGTAAACATTCTGATCTTTGGCATTTATGCTAATGGTGCTGTTGGGAGAAAAGTATGCTATGGTGAGTTTGCAGTAATATAGACTTTTAAATCATTGTTTTGTTGCCTTCTTTCACTAGAACTAGTATGTAACTTGCCATGTTAGGCTCCAATCAAAGTTCCCTAATCAACAAATGCCATTTATTGGAATTGGAATTGGGTTATCAGATTTGATATTGGCTGATGAAATCACTTAACTGTATATTGTTAGAATCTTGGTTAGTTTGAGCTTCAGTTTTACATTCTGATTATGGTTAGCCATTCAGGTTCTAATTAACTGCCGCAACAACAAAAAGCTTCTCGGACGTGTGAGGGCATTTGATCGACATTGCAACATGGTTCTTGAAAATGTTAGGGAGATGTGGACTGAGGTTGGTTACTGACAGACTCTGCAAGTTCTAAGTCTTATGCTGCATTTTCCCTCTAAGTAACTACTATATCAATTAAATGTGCATGCCTTTCTGTTTCAGGTGCCAAAAACTGGGAAAGGCAAGAAGAAAGCTCAGCCAGTCAACAAAGATAGGTTTATCAGCAAAATGTTCCTCCGTGGTGATTCTGTTATTATTGTCCTTAGGAATCCAAAGTAAAATGTGATAATCCTGTGATCTATGTGTCAAACAAACTGACGCCTACCTGTTTGATAGAATCTCTATCAAGAAATGGATGAGAACCATCTATCCTTTGTGAAACTAACATGCCATGCTTAAATTTTTTGTTGTCGTGCATTACTTGAAAGTTTGTTTGTGTAAAAGCCATTTCGTTATGATGGGGCTGTTCCCTCCCCTTTCCAGTAAGCTAGTTAAGGTACTGTATGGAACATACTGTTTTGAGTTTTGACATGCTAGTCTAGTCAAGGCAACCAATCTATTTGCGCAGTTTGTTTTGGTTCCTGCACTGCTGGACTCTCCATGGTCTGTGTATATTGCCATGTTTTACAATCAGACTCCCGACGGTTTGCCTGAAACGCGTATATCATGCTTGCCAGGTCAAAGGAGAAGTCTGGTATTCAATGATCAAAATTTTCAGCTTTTTTTTTTCTGGGGCGTTAAGCTAGTGGATGTGGTCTGATTGTTAATGCAAGTTCCGAGCCCGGTACTAGGGATGTGATGAGATCGTTTTAAGAAATGAAAAGAGGATATTGCCAACCTTTTTTTATTAAATGATTTGTCAGTATATGATGACTAACCAGCTAATATATTACTAATTATTATTGCATCTACTGTATTTATAGTTTGAAAACCTTTTCGTATAATAAATATCGCATCACTTTATATAAATTACAGGTTTATGTTCATCCCAGCAAGGTCTTAGGAGGCACACTGAAGAGTTAACAAAAAAAAGGTTTTTTAAAGAGTTCACCCGGATTGGTTTGCCAAGTGTTATTGACCACTTTTTATCGAACAAGGAATCTATGCAGGCCATAATTGTGTTTTTACATGCAGGTTTTTTTACATAAAAATCTAAATTGAAAAGTTTATGCAAATATCGAATTAAATAAAGCAATAATTACTTTTGCAAATAAACAAAAGAAATTGTTGACAATAAATCTTGTTGATCATTACTGTAGCTATCCAAAGTGTGGGATCAGATGATTCAGGAATTCCGGGGCCAGATGTTTTATCATTGTCTTTTCCTTTGAGGTGAGCGAGTGGCGTCATCTCTTCAGGGTTTTATGCAAGTGTTTTTCTAGCTTCGCATGCTTCCTGTGATAATGATGAGACTTGATCCGTTGTAGAAACACTAAATAATTGGTCCATTGATTATGAAAACAATTCCCACGTTATTTTGTATGAAATCCTGTAAAACTAAATTCTAAAAAGAAAATGAACTGAAAAATCAAACGATGTGCGGCAGAAAAAACGAGTTGTCTATCTATCACCGTGGTTTTGTTAAGGGTGTCATTTCCCCGAGCATAAAAATAAAAACAATCCTACATCAACCATGGCTTTCAACTTATATCATGATTGGTTTAGAAACAGTAGCTGTCGAAAAATGCTCTCTCCGGGCAACTTGGATGATTTTATGTTGACAAGACAAAGCTTCTGACCTGCTAAAATATAAATGCCTCTATAGTTACCAGGAGTTTAACTCGCCGCAATTTAACGGATTTTTGATGGATAGTTTGGTTGGAGTTTGTTTTAAAAATTATTTTTAATATTAATATATTAAAATAATTAAAAAAAAATTAATTTAAAATCTAAAAATAAAAAAACAATCTTTTTTTGTTCATAAACTCTTTTGAAATACAGGATCATGACACCAATAGCCAAGATCACACCACTTAAAATGTAATATTATGGTCCTCCCGAATTTCTCACGCCAATTGATTGGAGGGGGAGAGAGTCCAAGAGAAGGTTAACATATTGCATTGTGATTACAACGTTGTTGAGTGGATTATCGAATGCTTAATGATCAGAATAACCTAAATTTTCAGTCTCTCCTAGACCTAGTCCTCTGATTATGAATGGAGCTTCACTTATACAGTTCTACCGTTTGAAAATCTGATGCGGTAGAAATGGCCCATGCATCTGAGCAGGGGAGCATGAGGATCTGCTGAGGGTTATTGCCACCAAAACAATAATGTAAAGCACCCGACTCCAAATTCTACTACAACTCTTTCATAGTAAAGTCACAAAACTTGTCTAGACAATGCACACGCTCGTTTTCAGTCATGTAAAGGAAATATCCTGCAAGTTTTAAAATCCGTAGGCCCATGTGATCTCCAACTTTTCTGTTGGCAATAAGAAGACTTGGTGTATGAAACATAACAAATTTAATTCAAACGGTAAATGAGACGGCAGAGGTAAAGCTTATTTCTATGGCTGCTGCACGCCCATTGCATAAAAAACTAGTAAGATTTAATTTTAATCGCAGTGTTCACTGTCTAACATTCTTTAAAGGGGATAGTAACTTTGAAATTACAAAGATGACTTCAGACGAAGGCCAAAAGAACAACTCCAAACCTATTCCTCATAGAACAGTGCTCAGTTTGCTGCTATCTATATTGCATGGGATTGGGAAAAAAATAAATTGGTCATCCACGGGAAAGATTACCGTTTTGTTGCCTCCATATATATGCCAACTTAAGATGTTGAAGTACTGGTGGCCGTGTCTTCTTCCTTGTGGTCACCGAAGATGCGCTGCCTGAAGTCTGAGACCATCATCGGTAGACCTTCACGAAGAGGTATCTTGGGTTCCCAGCCAAGGAGATCTTTAGCCTTGGTAATATCAGGTTTCCTCTTGTGTGGGTCATCTTCTGTGTTAGGCCTGAACTCTATCCTTGCATTTGGATCAATGGTTTCCTGGACCACCTGAACAAACACATGGAGACTTCTAAGTTTGCTGGAAACAGAAGCGTGTGACCAATACACTATATAACACATTTTTTTCTCCGAGGAAGAAGAACAGTTCCATAGCTAGAAGAGATAAAGCAATTACCTAGAGCACTACCAGATCTAATGCAATGAAGAATGAAAACAAGCTGCTAAATCCTACTTTTGAAATTACCAAAACCAACTGCTGCATCACCTACACAATCTTTTAAACAAACTTACTACCAAGGTAATTTAGAAGGTACATACATTGTGAGACCGTAAAAACAATTCATACATCAGAGAAATTCTTAGTTTTTTTATTTATTTTTATAAAAGAAGAAAATAAGACTACAATCCTGAAACCTGAACCAGTAATAGGGATAACACACTCACCTGAGCAAGCTCAAGCATGGTGAATTCACCCGGATTTCCAAGATTGAAAGGCCCTACATGTTCTCCTTCCATGAGGCGCATCAGACCCTCAACCTATTTCAACACACATAACAAGCTGTGAGTAAATCCTGCGCAGCAGCTATCAATGAGCATTCTAGATGCTTAAACATGCATACACTGTCATGTAATAATCATCAGAATATGTTCTGTTGATGGAGAATGCTCTGCACCATAAAGCATAAAGAGAACATTCAGGTAATCGAGCAGGATATTCACATGCTGAAAGTTCAAAGCCAATCACTGGTTGCCCAGCACCCATGTTTCAGAGTTTGAAGCTGGAAGAGTAACAAACCCAAAGGAGAAATTGTTTTCCTTTAAAATGTGAGATGCACAAGCAGAGTGAAATGTTCACATCCCATTTTCAGATTTGTATTGGACAGCCATAGTTAGTATAAGAAAGCTAAATCGAATAGAAAAGCAATAAAGCATCAATCCAGGCACAAACAAAAAGAATAAAAGTTTTGGCATTTCTCGGTACTGTGCAACAAAGGCTTACCAAATCAGAAACAAATTGAAAACTCCTAGTCTGTTTCCCGTCACCATAAACAGTCATGGGCTCCTTCCTTAGTGCCTGCATAGTACCAGGTAATTGCTGTTAATAAATCATTTTTTTGAATGAACAAAATAACATTCGATTAGCAAATGCAACTCAATGAATGAATGTATTCGAGTGTCTAATATCTTCAAGTGTGCAAGCAGATTGGAAAATCATTAGAAGAAAAATACCTGAGCAACAAAATTACTAACAACACGGCCATCATCAATGCACATCCGGGGTCCATAAGTGTTGAAAATTCTAGCAATCCTAACCTGAAAAGGTTAGGTGACAAGCAATAACGCGTTGACTGTTAATAATGAGTTGATTTTATTTTTTATAAGAGAACGTGCTGGGTAACCATCATATTACACCCACCTCGACACCAGCACCACGGTGATAGTCCATAGCCAATGTCTCAGCTGTTCTCTTTCCTTCATCGTAACAGCTCCTGACACCTGTATAAACGACACAAATCGCAATTGTCAAGATCTCTATCTCTTGAAAAAAATCAAAACTCAACTAGATCGCTACTTTTCTCTTATTTGCGAATTCTTTTGTTTTTTAATAACAGTCCAATTAAGCGATCCGGCAATCACGGGCTGCTCCTTGATCATATAAAACAACCACCACCGGATCACAGGCCCAAGAGCCCCACTTTCACACCGGCCGCCACCACTTTTACCAAAAATAAATAATTAAGACAACGGGTCTGCAACTCTGCATTGTCTTTTCATAGTAACCTAGGCAGCACATGTTAGCCACAGGCTTTATTTAGTGCTATCATACACGAACAGCAATATCTGTTACAATATATCGATTACCGGCTATCAATTAAAATTAAATTAAATGAGTGACCAGAGAAAAGAACGGGAAAGGAAAAGAAAAACGCACCTATGGGATTAACGTTGCCCCAGTAAGTCTCGACCTGAGGGTGCTGTAGAGGATCACCATAAACCTCACTGGTACTGGTAAGCAAAAACCGGGCACCAACTCTCTTAGCCAAACCCAGCATATTCAATGTGCCCACGACATTAGTTTTTATTGTCTTGACCGGATTGTGCTTGTAGTGGACAGGCGATGCAGGACAAGCAAGGTGGTAGATCTGGTCCACTTCTAACAGCAGTGGCTCGACAACATCGTGTCTGATCAACTCAAAACTCGGGTTCTTAAAATGGTGCATCACGTTCTCTTTCCTTCCTGTGAAAAAATTATCCACCACGATCACGTTATCTCCTCTAGCGATCAGACGGTCCACTAAGTGAGACCCAACAAACCCAGCTCCACCTGTAACGACAATTCGGAGCCCTTTTCTTTTGAGTCCAAGCGGAATCTTGCCGCCCGAATTGGCTGATTGGAATTCCGCCCGAAGGGGCTCGTAGTATTTGTGACGCACGGGGTTTGTTAACTCGTGAGAGATGTGAGAGAAAGATTCTGGGATTGGATCGTATTTGTGAGCATGTGGGGAGGAGGAAGGGAGGATAGTGAAGAAAAGAGTAGCAATAGCCATGCCAACGAGGACAAAGACGATTCGCTTCTCGCGCATCAGGTAACGAATGGGTCGGATGAAGGAGAGCCATGGCTTCGCTGGTTTAGGTGAGTAAGCATCAGATGTTGGTTTAGTCCCGTCGTGACCTCTAAAAATAAGCTCCGAGGGTCCCATCCTTTCTATCCGATCACAAAAACCGAAAATGGATACAGAAATGCGAGGTTTTGAATGGAGGAGTTGTTTGTTTGGGTCAATTCAGAAGAAGGGATAGAGTCGCCGGACGATGGAGAACGGGCCACTCTCCCTTTCGATTCACGGAGGTGGTGATGGTGTGGGTTTGGGGGCGGGGTGGGCTGCGGTATTTAATGAGTAAGGAAGCGTTAAACAAGGCTTGGAATTGTAAGGAATTACTAGACAGTGCCACTGCTTTGCTTTTATTGTTTTTGAAAAGTAAACGGTTTCATTAGGTGAGAGTGAGATAACACAGGGAAAAATGGGAAATTTATAAAAGAGTGGAGGGTTTCGCAATAGGTATTTACTGATCTACCCTCACTAGTGGTGGCTCATCTCCCCTTGTCTAATTTGACTTTACCTTGATGGTCCAGTCTGCTAGGTAATGCCAGCGTGGGATAGTTTTTAAAAGTATATTTTTTTATTATTAAAATATGAAGAAAACTTTTATAAATATTATCAGGTTTAAATCATTAAAAAAATATTTTAAAAAACATTATTAAATATGTTTTCCATGCAAGAAATACTTTGAAAAACACGTTAAATAAATAAATAAAAAGCTCTTTATTAGTTTAATTTAAGTTGTGTTCATAAAGATGGACGCTTAATGAGCTGATAGTGAGTGGCCAACTCCAGACCTGGTCAAATACTTCTACCAATATCAGGGAAAAGCTTCATTAATGTCCTTAAAATTACGGGGTAAGAGTTAAAAAAAAAGAAACAGAGAGTGATTGAATTGACAGGACGGGTTTGCAAACACCGCCCTTTTCTTATGAAAGTGTTTTTATAAAATAATATTTCTTAATATAATAATATTAAGAAATAGAAATAATATTATTTTAATATATTGTTAGATATCTACTGTAATACTCACAAGATATAAAAAGCTTGAACGGTAGCGGTCATCGTGTGCAAGGAACATTTCGTGCTGTTTGAGGGAAGCTTCATCTTCCTGCCATGCTGTCTTGTTTCATATGTGGACAGGACTTGTGTATTGGGTGCGTGGTAGAAACTGTCCTCGTGTAATATAATTATCGGTTTAGTTGGGATTTTGAAATAATATAGTATTTTCTTCATAAAAAAATAAGGGGAGAAAACGGCTGCTGATTTTTTTAGGGCCTTATTTATTTATTAGTTTTTATTACATGCTAGTGTTAAATTGTGCCAGATACTGACCTGACGTGGATGAGATACTAACGTTAATTCTACTGATGTCTCTGCCCTCCGTAAATATGCTAAATTTTAATTTTAATTATTATTACTCTGAGAACAACTTTAATGGTAGAAGGTATTTTGAAGAGGCAAATCTTTAAAATGGTTTTTTGAATAGTATATATATAGCTTTTTTTTGTTAATGTGTGCTTTAATGATAAAAACCATTTTAGAGAGCTATTTTTTTAATATTATTTTAAATATAGTGCAATTATTTTATATGTAGTTTAATTATGCAATTAATATAAATAGGTTATAGAATGAAAAAAATATTTTTAAAAACCCTCCAATAATATAATTATTAATTTTATATATAATTTTTTTATTTTTATTGAGATATTTTTAAATAAAAAATAAATATTTTTAATATAATTATATTATTTATATATATATATACACACACACGTGACGCCAAAATTTTGTGCACAAAATTTTGCCTTCACTGCACATGAGCTGCTACAAATAGCAGCTCATGTGATGAAAGTGAATTTTAACTTTTCATATAGCACTACCATTGCAGTGCCGAAAATTACTTAAAATTATCAAAATATTATTTTTTTATATTTAGCTCTTAAAATGCCTCTACCATTACAGATGACCTAAAAGTATAATAACCATAATAATATTTATTTACTGTTTTAAGAGTTAAAAATAAAAGAAGATAACATCGACACGAGGGCATGTCTTTTTTATTATTGTTGTTATTATTATTTTGAAGGTATATAAATTTATTGAAAAACTCTTTAAAAAATACATTTATTTTATAATTCTATTTTTATATTTTCAATCAAATATGTTTTTGTCTATTAAGTATTTATTTATTTATTTTGTGACGTGGAACACGAACCAAATGCAACCTAAAATAGCTTTTGCTATTTTTTTCAATAATGGATTATTTTTTTTGTTGCTATGTATTATTTATTTCATATGTTAGTTTACAATATCATTTTTTATATTATTAACAAAAAAAAAAAAACCAATAACCCCAGTCTTTAGCGTGGGTTACGAGGGAAAGCATTCTTCATATGACGAGTGTTGTTATGTTTTTTTTTTTTGTTGGAGTTTATACTCTTTTATCCTTTAATTTTCTTTTATGATATGATCATTCAAATTCTTTAAAAATTTGAAAGATGTCCTATCATTTGTTCATTATATTAAATTTAGTTTTATTCTTTTAATTATTATTTATTTTGCTTTGAATAATTTTTTTCAATTTTATTTCTTAGCATTTCATTTTTATATCAAATTTGATTATTATTTTTTATCACTATTTGTTTTTTCAATTTATTTTGTTTTTTTCAATTTATTTTGTTTTTTAGCGTTTGTTCATTAGTTTTTTTTTTTTAAATTGATTTAAAAATGTCTTAACTCATCATCTAGTGCATGATTGTCACTTTGCCTAAAAATCTCACAAGAGAGAAAACCAAGTGATGGTGTTAGTACTTGCTCCTCTTATGCCTGTTCCTTATTCCTTTTTTCCCCTCCTTTACATGCATGGAAAAACAAGATCAGTATATAAAATCTTACGAGAAATGCAATAAACGGACAAGATTCGGAAATGATTAATAAAAGAAAAAAAGAAGTGCATATAGTAATAGTTTAACCATATCATCATTATTCAATGAGTTTTACAGTTACAGCAACAAATGACTTCTCCTTTCCTTCACCAACACAATCTTAAGCCACATCTTCAAGCGGTAGTGTGGTATTTTATTTTAAAAATATTTTTTAAGAAAATTAAAAATATATATTTTTATTTTTATTTTAAATTAAAATTAAATTTTTTGATATTTTTAAATTATTTTTATATGTTTATATCAAAAATAATTTTTTTTAAAAAATATTATTTTGGTACATTTATAAATAAAAATGATTTTAAAAAATATTTTTATCATAAACAAACATTATCTCTTTGTTAACGGACCGATAATATATTTTTTTTAAAATGGGTGATCCAGAACCACTGGGCTCCGACTAAGCCCATGCCCCATAAGTGACTCGGCAAGGCCTACGGGACGATTAATTCATGGGCTTCGCCCAAGTCCGATAGCTCCAAAGAAATTATTTGCGCCTGCAGGATTCGAACTCAAGACCCTGGGAGGAGTACCCCACTCAAGATCCCAAACCTCCACTGTTAGGCCAACTCCTTGGAATTACGGACCGATAACATGCACACACTCAAGTGTTAAATGAAATCTTTCCCGGGATAAAATACTTGTTTTTCATATAATCAAGAAAAGTCTCTATACCTTTTTTTTTATGTGTGTTTTAAAAGTTTTTTTGAAAAAATAAATATATACTTTTTATGTTTGCTTTAAATTAATTTTTTGATGTTGTCAAAATATTTTTAATGTGCCAATGTAAAAAATAATTATGTTTTGGGAAAATATTATATTCAATGTATGTATTTTCAATTGAAAAGACTTTGAATTTATTTTTGCTTAAAATTAGTTTTTTAAAATTGATGTACTCATGTTAAATCTGATTATTAAAAAATAATATATATATATAACAAAATTTGTGTTTTTAAAAACACAAATGATATTATATATTTTAACACCCTCCTCCCTGTATCATTTAATTCTTCTCCCTGCACTAACCAACATGGACCTTATCTCTTTCCAGGCTAGCCCTAGTTTTACTTTCCTTAGCTAAAGCCCCCACAGCTTGTCAAGGGTCAACCTCCTTGCAGGAGGTTTGAAACTCCATCCTCGTTAATGACTATACTTAATAAGATAATGACTAATGAGATGTATCATACGGCAAGGATAAAAGGGGAATTTAACCTGCAAATCCTTACACTGTCAAAGAAGGGACAAAAATGATTTTTTTTCTAAAAATATTCTATAAAAAAAATGTTTATTTTATTTTAATTGTATGGTTTTGTCGAATCGCAACGGTTTAAAAGGTTTTATTTACCATCTTTTTTTCTTCTGTGTTACTGGGTGGCATAACATAATCAAATATTAGGACGCTTCAAGAGCAAGTTAAGGGCTTGATTGTAATTTGGTTGAGCACGTGCATGATATTTGTTGCGCCTTTTATGGCTTTAGAGGGTAGGCCTCGAAAGCCAATCTCGCGCTTCCCTGGAGTGTTTTGAACGCCGGTTTTTTGGCTACCCTGACATGGTATGCTCTCTTTTAATTATTTTCTCTTATATTAATTAACACTAAATCAACCCTCTCTTTTTCTTCTTTCAATCAAACTCTTTTATAGCCTACATGATTTAAAAATAAGGGATGAAAATGTAAACCAGATAAAATATATGATTAACCCCATTAATAATCATTTTTATTTTTATTTCAAAAATTTATCTTCTTCATTTTTCAATTTTTGAGTTTAAAAGAGGAGGTAAACTTGTTTGAAAATGATAGAGAGAGAGAGAGAAAGTGGCTGATTCATACTGAGTCTGATTAGAAAAAATATTGATTTTAGCGATAGGTTATTCCATTTGATGAGAAAATTTTTATTTGGTCCTTCCATTGCTTGAAATGATAGATTTAGGACCAGGAAATTTAATGGAATTGGGTCGATTTTTTATTTCAAAAATTTATCTACCTGATGATTTAATCACAAAAGTTATTACTGATTTTAAAAAATATTTCCAGTGCAAAGAAGCTTTATCGACCTGAAAAAACAAATATTTCCGGTGTAGAGAGGCCCGAGGATGCGCGTGCGTTTGCACGTGTCTGCATTTCATCCAGTGTAAAGCAAGGTATGCCTTTAAGGAAGCACCCCCTGATTTCCAGCTCCCCCCCTGTAAAAATATGTTGCGGGTTTGGGAGTCATGGCCATGAAATTATTCATCTCATACCGCGTTTCAAATTAAAAAATAATTTTTTATTTTATTTTAAATTGCTTTTTTTATGTTTTTAATATTATTTTCATGTATTTATATATATAAAAAAATTATTTTGTTATATTTTTTAATAAAAAATATTTTCAAAAACAATATCAACCATCTTTTAACCATTAATTAAATAGCAACAGAACCATCTATTAATGGTTGCTCTGCGGGTGCAGCTTCGATGATATAATGAATCGACCGCCGGAAAAATATGTAGCACCGTTTCTTTTTTAAAAGATATTTTATTAATGTTTATGTTGACATATAAATCACCAACTATAAATTACTAATAAATTTAAATTCTAGATGAGACATTCGCCAACAATAATATTTTATTCTTAAATTGTTGATTAATTTATTTTCCAATGGAATTTACAACCTAGATATTTGGTGAGAAATAATTTTCTAGTTGTGAGTTGGAATCAATCAATTATTTCGAGAGGTTTTGCGCAAGAAATTAAGTTTTATACAAAGGCAAGGGATATTTTTTATGAAGGTAGATGACGATGGCGATGAAGACCCTGTACCATAAAACAAAAGGTGGGGGCATCCAGTCACCCTGGCGGACACCGGAGGAATTCAACTGCTGGATTCTCTGTCACGGAGTAACTAATTTCACTTGCATGCATTTCTGTGATATGGACACTGGATTGATGCATTCCTAGCTAGCGCGTGATGCCTCTCTCTCTCTCTCTCTCTCTCTCTCTCTCTGTGGATATAGGAGTCAATTCCCTGTAAATGGCCGCGGTTAGAATTATTTTAAAAATAATAATAATAAGATTGCGATATTTTTTTGATGCTTTAAATATAAACAAAATAATAAATCTGAATGGAAACTTTATCCCGTGAGTTTCTAATAAAATATATAAAAAATTAATCGGTATAAATTTATTTATTTAATAGATTTAAATAAAAAACAAATGATTTTTTGATAAAAAAAACTAATATTTAGCAGTATAATTTGAAAAAAATAAGATAGAAAATAAAAGATAACATTGAACTACAAAAGTTTTTGTGAATCATTAATATGAGATATTAGATTTGAATTATTATACGTAGAGAAATTATAAAATTCAATTCTTAGCAAATGCAACATCTAATGATAAATTATTTCAATAATTATTTTTATTTTTATTATTATAATTGTTTAATTATCATTGTCATTATAGCTATTATTATCATCATTGTTGTAGATAGTTAATATTTAATTATTATTGACATTATTATCGTTGCTACCATCGTTATTATTATTTTCTTCGTCGTCATTATCACAATAACTATAACTAGTTAAATTATCATTCTATCACAGTTATAACTAATATTGTTGTAATTGTTTTTATTTTTATTACCTAAACTCAATAATTATTTTTTATGAACCCAAAGGCACAATAACAATTACATTGTTACAATCCAGTGACTCGAAGATACAATAAATCATCAACACCATTTAACTTTCTCTTAATGTATAAGTATGTGTGTGTGTATGTTTGAAGATTTATTCCAAAGCATGAGAAATTAAATATTTAACTCGAGAATACAATGTGTATGTTTTTTATAAAAAAAAGTGTTTAAATTGAACTAAATAGTTTAGATTTATATGACATTTTTTACATGAATATATCATAATTATAAAAAGACACGTGAAAAAAAAGGTTGAATTAATATTTTTATAATACAATTAGTACTTTCAAGACAATCACGTCAACATCTTTCACTACATAAAATGATAACAAAACACAATTTACTATAGATTACACAGCCCCCTGCCATGCAATATTTTAAAGTTCAATTTGGTGTTTTAATATTTATTTATTTTTTCATTTTTATAGTTCGAAGTTTGTATATTTTGACCCTACAACTTTATTTTTCTCATCTTCTAGCCTAGCTCTTTAACCTGGACATGATCTCAATAGCTCTTTAACTTGGACATGATCTCAAAAGTTACAGAGGAGATCCCAGTGTGTGATTATAATATTGATGAGCAATGACCACTTCCACTCGTGTTGCGGGGGGGAGTGGGAAACTGGGAAAGTAGAAGACCAGAGACGCAGTCAGATCCAGGAGAGGAGAGAGAGAGATCTGGATTGAACGAGCTTCGACGAGGACCCACAGCAGGAGGGAAAAATTCATAAAAAAGAACAAGACAGGTCGGGGACTTCGATTGCTCGTCGTTCGCAGGAAAGCAATATTCGTCCTTAAGCGACGACGACTCTTCTCCACCCACGTGGCACAGGACAATTTCCATTTCCATCGTCCCTGCAACGTCTTTTTCAAGCGACCAAACTTCGCAATGGTTACTTTTCGCAGCACAAACTAAAGTGTTTTTTTTTTTATATATACCTAAAAGGCTAAAACTATACCAAATTCATATTTTTTAGATTTTTTAAAAGAATATTAATACATTGATATTAAAAATTAAAAAATATTTATGTCATCTCTACTTGCTTGATACAGTGATGAAGTCATGGCAAAGAAATTCTCCACAAGCTCCTCAATTTCCATGCCAGGACAAGAAAAGAAAATCATTAAGAACTTGAACGGATAAAATAAGAAAAACAGGTGTTCCGAAAAACAAAAGGGAGGGAGGGAGGAGAAAGAGAATGACGGGGAAGAAGCACATGGGAGAAGACGCATTCTTTGGTCGATAGGTCTGGAAAAAATAAACCTTGTTATTTAAATAGATATATTACATGTTTTTTTATATTTAAATACATACAATATAAGTAAATTTTGTGACTGCTTAACATTGTATTTTTTAAAAAATAATTTTTCTTGTTTTAAATTCAACTTGTTTTGTGCTTTTAAATTAATTTATGATTCTAATAACAAAAATATATAAAAAAATAATTTTAAAATAATTTTTTTTGGGGAAAGAATCTAAACAACAGTCTAGAACAAAACAGCGTTTAATCTCCAAAGATTTAAGTTATTATACTCCCAGTGAAATTGAATTTCGCTATATGAAATCGGGAATACTGTGCTGTTAAATCCTCTCTTGGCTGGAGCTGTGAACGGATCAACGAGATATGCCGGAATCTTATAGAATTTAGCCAGAAGTAAAATCCTTCTCTCTCCTCCGGCTGTTTCTTTGTTCAGTGGAACGCTACTGTAGCAGCAAATTTCAAAACGAATGATGCCATTGTGTGACAAGCTTTAAGTGGTTTGTAAGCGAACAAAAGAAGCTGCACCTTGTGTGCACCAGCCAAATTCCTAGCTGTCGGAGATATTTTTTTTTTGTCATTTTACAAGGATTTATTTATTATTATTGTTATTATAATTATTTCTCTTCGATCTCACCCTGTCATTTAGTCTAATTTTACCTTTATATCAAATTTAATTATTATTCTTTTGACAGCTCAATCTTGTTTTCTATTTCATCCCTAAACATTTAATTTTAATTTATTTTTATATACCCCAAAGTAATTTTAAAGGGAAAACACGCGATAAAGGAGTAAATAGTGGAAAGCCCCCTTTATTTACCTATAATATCAAATCAGGGCCCTGCATCCTCAATTTTTAAAATAAAAAATATAAACAAATAGTTGTTCTTACGAGTGTATGAAAAGTAAATCTGCTGTGATTTTATTTATTTTTTAATATCTCTCAGCGACCAGAAAAATAGCAAGGACAAGTGAAACTGGCTAGCAAAAAATTTCTGTGCAAGATAAGGCTGTGGAACATGATCAATGAATGGAGACCGACCTTAGGCGCTATTCAATATCGGATTAGACCACATTATTCTTTCCAGCGCACGACTCGGATATGATGAACAAGTAATTGACACACAAACTTCACATTCATTCAGAGTCAATGATGATCTGACGAGAATTTCCAAGTTTTATTTTGCACACAATGGGTTTCTTTTTCATAGAAGTTGTTATTTGATCATTTCTCCTGAGCTCAGAAAAGGACTGCCATGAAAATATTTTTTTAGTTAATGTGGTTATTAGAGTCGATTTACATGCTTTTCAATTAATTTCATGAGTTTAAAATTAATAATTATTTTTAAAAAACCCAAAACGTTACCGTAACCTTTGAAGAAGACTTCAAATGGACATTTCATCTCCTCCACACATTGCTGCCAAATTCTCGATGATCGTGACCCTTTCTAATTTTACACCGACAACTCAGAAAATCTTACGACTAATAAAAAGATTGCAGTGGAAACGAAGCATGGTGTTCGGTCTCTATCTTGAGCAAACTGCCTCTGTTCTAAATTTATTTTGGGAAAAAAATTGCTATTTTTTCACCCATTTTTATTATTATTAGCTCACCATCATGTTTGGTGAGCTGATAATTGCTGAACTGCCCCAAATTGCCTATTCTATTATCCGTCGTCGTTACTACATGTTCAGTGATTCATTAAGGGTCAAATATTTGTTTAATAAAAAAATTATAAACAAAGTTTTCTAATGCTAGCTGTGGCTGATGCCACCGCTGGTTTTTCTGCTTTAAGAAATGTTAGAATACGAATAATGAACTCTATCCTCTCGAACCATTCTGATTTGTATGTGTTTTTTTGTTAAGCCTTGGCTGAAGGCTTACAGCTTACGTGAGTTGACATGGATCAAGGGTGCTGTTTGGATTATTGTTTTATTTTTAAATCAAACTTTATTTTAACAGGATATCTGAGCCAATTTCAGTTGATTTTTCACATGGATGAACAGTGAAGCTCTATATTAATTCTTAGTTATATTAATATAGAAGAAGTAATAATCATTTCATGGAAAACAATGGGCCTGATTGCCAAACATTGCGTGTTGTCACTGCTTCCCGGCGATGTTCGTTCAATTTGCTCGTCCTGTAAAATATTTGTGGAGAAAGAAAGAAAAATTCAGCATTCTCGATGGCGATGCCTCCGCAAACCACCGCAGGCATTTTAGAATTTGCCCATGCGTGAAAGCATATTAGACTTCGACGTCACCAATGAATGTTTGGGTTGTTGATTGATGACAATGATAGGCTAGCCAAGGGAAATTATCACCGGGCGTCCATTTTTTTTCTATTTTTTTTTAGCACATGAGGTGTTCGTATAAATGATTGGCCCAATTTGGCATATAAATCTGCATTTTATCCTTCTTCTTGGTGATGTTTTCCACTTGGGCTACATTTATTTATGATGTCAAATTGCTCATAGGACCAACCTCTGGCTTCATTGTCAGTCCAAACTCAGCCTCAAAGAGCTTTACGGACCGGCCCATCCATACTAAGGGCAATTCAAGAGTTATTTTGGAGACCCAAATCATAAAAATAATTATTTAAATAATATGTAAATAATTTTTGAGTTGATGTGCTCTTCTATAATAAAATTCATTTTGGAGAGCCATTGTTTTATCTTATTTTAAATAAAATTCAATTATTTTGTATATAGTTTAATTATACAATTAATAGGAGTAAGCTATATAATTAAATAATTGCTTTTGATAAACCCGCCAACAATAAAATTATTATTTATATTTATATTTAAATTAAAAAAATAAATTTAATTATAATTAAAAGATCAGTAATATTTGAAATTTGAAATTTTAAAATGTTGAAAAAATCCGCCAAAATTTTATTTTTTTTAAAAAAATGCCAATTTTTGATAAAAAAAAATTCATAATTTATCAATTTCGCATAATTATTTTTTTGACTAAATATTGTTATTAATTACCCCCCACAACAGTTCTAAACACAAAATTTAAATGATTTATAAATCTAACTGTAAATTTAAAACATGTAATTAAGCTAATTGATCAAAAAATTCATAATTTATTAATTTCACATTATTTTTTTTTTACTAAATATTATTATTAATTCCCCACCCACACATGAAACCCTGGGCTCCACACCTCCCACTCTGCTCCCCCTCCTCTCCCTCGACTCCATCCCCCTGCACTCTATTCTCTGCTCGCTCCCCTCTTCCTCGGTCTTATTCTCATTTTCGATATTTGCCACAAATCCACTGTAAAACTAGAAATCAAAGCTTTTGCTCTCATTTTCTTGTTGAAATTTCTATTACATGGATTCTTGTTTAACTAGAAATCAAAGCTTTTGCTCTCATTTTCAATTTGAAATTTCTATAACATGGGTTCTTGGTTTTGATCAACAAACCTGCTTGTACAAAAAAAGAGAGAAGATTAAGTTTAGAAGATAAACCGAAGATGCAGTAGGCAGAAGGTTTGTAGTTGACAGGAATCGAAGATGCACTCTGCTCCGTTGGATATTGATGAAGGTATTTGCAATATCTTTTCTCGTTCTGATTGGCTGGAAAACATTGCTCTTTACTGTGTGTTTTGAATCGTTTCAACTGTTCAATTCATTGTTGTTGTGTTGATTGGTAGCTGTTGGATGCTGTGTTGATATGTGTTTTAATTTGGATAATACAGCGATCATTTTTTTTTTTTACGCTGCAGGTGAAATTTGTAAGGAATGGATTTGCATGATAGAGAAGTTATTTTAGCTGTCCATTTAGCTCTCCTCGTTGGATACGTAAAAATAACGAAAACAACTAAAATTTTTAAAATTTAGTTTTAGCTGTATTGATACCTCTCCCTGTTGGAATTGCCCTAAGTAGATGAAATTAACTACCACTTCGATGGGTTAGGATGGAGGCAAAATAAGGCTTTCGTCGTTTAAAGTCAACAGATGAAAATGGCATATCTGGGGCCATAGGATGGAAGCATGGTTAAAGTTGGAGTCAAATCAGTACCCACAAGAACGAGCAGAACCAGAAGTTGAACAAACTAAGGGGAGTGGCAGCAGATATTAATCAAGGAATAACAGATGCAGTCATTGAGCAGGCACGTGTAATAGTTCAAATAGCATAAATGGACGAGCAAATATAATTTACAAGAATTTCTTATGAAACCATAGTTGTTGCCCTGCTTTTATTTTCTGACTCGAGAAAGCAACACGTATCACTTGAGCCCAAGTTTTAACGCAGTAGCTACATACCAACTCAGAAACCGAAGAAACATAGTAGCCACGTCAAGCAATTAAACAAAGGATAGATATATTTTAGCTTTGACGGGCTACATTCTAGATTATTTCATTTATATTCTGATTTATGACCCAGCCCCCTCTTGATATGACATAGCTATGGACCATTTAGACTCCCCAAACCATCGGCCGCAAGCTTGTTAACAAGAGCCAGTGCATTGCTGGTGATACAAGTGACTCTTGAAACCTGATTTTGAAGCATTTTAACTTGTTTGCTGCTTTGATCATCAAAACCATCCAAGCAAGTGTCTTCATCTGTGAGAGCAGCACTCAACCATGTAGTTAGGTCCCCCATCTGTGTATCAAAGTTCGTTGCGTCAAGCTTTCTGAGTATGCCAAGTGATCTGTGAAGATTGTCCATCGCATCTTGGAAGCACTCGATACAATCTGAAAGGGCAATCCTGTTTCTGCCTCTCATGATTCTATATTTCTTCAATTTATTCAGATACTGACTAGCATTCTTAGCCTCGCTTATTGTCACCGAGACCCCAGCTCGTGCCCACTTGCTGGGACTTCTCCCAGCAGTGCGCGAAAAAGATGCTAGTGAGTGCATGCAAAGCTCATGATATCTAGTAACACTGCATGCTTCTTGAACATAAGCGTCCCCGTTGTCAGAACCCCGGCTCGTAGCACATGCTAGCCATGAAAGGAGAAGGAAAGTGAAGAGAATGGAGATAGTTCTCATTCTATGATATTTATGACGCTTTCAAAAGAAGAAAAAGAAACGGAGGAACAAGATTGAAAATTGGGACTAACTACACCATGCTATGACCTCACAGATTGTAGAATGGAAGACATTATATCGAAGAGCCGGAGAAAGACATTATATTGATCCTTGCGAATGCAAAGTTGTGCAGATAAGCTTTGAGGAAAAGGGGAGCAAGGGACGTGACTTCAATGAAGATAGGAGCTTTCTAAAGTGGGTTCGATAGAAAAGCAGGGGGCTGGTGAATGGAATAAACAAGGGAAGAGTGGAGAAGGAAGCTGAAGTGAAATAATTAGGTTTTGTGGACGAAGAACATGTGACCAGTTAGATGTGTCTCTCGTGAATTTAGGTGAGAAGATTTGTATGGTGTTTCCCTTTATATGGGTAACTGTGATGCATGAGCAAAAAAGATTGCAGCTGCATCACGGCGCTTGATCTCAATGTCGGAAGTGATGGGTCAAATTATCAAAAAAATCATGGCAGCCTCCAGAGTTGATTATATGATAATAATAATTGTTTGCTGAAATGTACACCAATACAGTAACATAGTTATGGTTTATAAAAATGAGGGTTTTGTGGAAAAATACCACTGAAACAAAGATCAGGAAGCACTATAAGCTGCGATGTTTTTGGTCAGGCTGCACTGTGAGCTGCCATGTTCTAGTTCTTTTCTTGCGTGAAGCAGCTATTTCAGGCGTCAAAGCAAAGTTGCATATAAGAGATCTCGATTACTCTTGGGTTTGGATTCACGTGATTCTGCTAAGCCAATCACGCGGTCCACATGAAGGTAATAAATCACCATAACCACTGTTCAGAGTCGTGGTCCGATACTTCAAAATGTTAATGGGATAGTACTGTAATATATTGTACTCCCTTGGCTTTCATTTTGCTTTCCTGCCATGCATGATATCTAACAAAATACTCTTCTGGCAATATGCATATCCTACAGTTTCACTTTTTTCATGGCATCTTACAATCAAATCTCACGATGCTTCAGAGTTAAGAGTTACCTCTGTTGTTCTTCTGCTTCATGTGACTCTTCCAGAGACTCAGAATCACTATTACAAAGGTCAAGCAACAGCTCTCCTTGAACTCTGAGCCGAACTTGTTTTGCATCAGTTATTCAAAATTTCTTAACTAAACACTCTGCTTGAAAGGTTTCTGATACACAACCAGGTCATATCCTGGACAGAGATGCAGGGAATAACTCCTGTCCATAAATGAAGGATGAGAAGCTGGTTTGAGGTCTTTGAATTTCCTGCCCTTAATGGTGTTTTGCGAAATAAAAAGGAGTGAAAACAAATCAAAAGCAGCAGCACCAGGTTGGTTGTTCCTAAAAAGTATGGAGTTTGTGACATGGAAATTTCGGCAAATAAGAGTGGAATAATATGGCTAATGGGATACCTCCTGTAGTTTTCAGTTCTTTCCTTGATTGATATAGTTAAAGGTAATTGTAGCTGCGCGTTGGATCCATTTAGACAAGAAAAATTCTTATATAAAAAAACTGTATAGCTTACAGATTAACAACGATTCTTGCGAGAGTTGTTTGAATGGAATGCACAAATAAACTACTTAGACATGTCACAGACATTTGAACAAACGAGTAGGGATCAATCCGCAAAAGCAGCCGCTTGATGGCAATATGAAAGAACAAAATCCAACCTAGCAGCAGAGATGAGATTCTAAATCGTGTCACAAGACTGGGGAGGAATTGAAACCAGAGGGTTGCATGAAATAAATATACTAAATACTATCAAAACACCAGTGGCGAAAGGACCTCGCTTTCTCTTCCTATTTATCAGCAACCGGGTGAGTTATCTCAAAGAGCCCACCATTCTATAATCATGCTTCTTGCGACGGCATCTGTGATGGGTTTTTGGATCAAATGTGTTCTCTCCAACCATTTCCATCTTAGAATCTGCATCAGAAGGAGCAAAGAGAGGTTTGAACACAGTCATTAATATATATATATATATATATATATATATATATATATATATATATATATATATATATATTCAAACAAGACGGGAGAAAGCTGGGTGTACCTTGAAAATGGTGTCCCCAAAATAACAACCTGGCATCCTCCTCCTCCTCCTCAACCTCATCTCCATAACCAAACTCAGCATCCCCCCTATACCCAGGTTCACTCCCATACCCAGACTCACTATCCAAATTCCCAAAAGCACTACCCACCCCCAACAAATTCTCTTTCTCCTCTCTCTCCTTTATCGAATTCTTTGCTTCACTTACATCAGATGCCCAATTCGCATCCCCATTCACAAACAGCTCCCCACTGGAGTCCGTCCCCACCGCCACAGGGAAATCCGAGCAAGTTCCATGAGCAGCACCAACTGAGCAGCACCGCCAGGTCCCACTTCTATCGGAACTCCGGCCGGACACGGACCGGGATCCTCTGCGCCGCCTCTTGCGCTGGATAAGACGTAAGGTACCTCGGTTGTAGGGACTGTTGGTAATGGTGGGAGCGGCGGGGATGGGCTTGATGTTGCTGCTGCTGCTGTCGTCTTGGAGGAGAGAGAGCTTGGAAATATCAATGGAATCGATGTTAGAAGGGAAAGAAGTGGCGCGGTCGGAAAGGCAAGGGCGTTTAGGGAGGGTTCGGGAAGATGCGTAGGGTTTAGAATTGGTGGGGGGATCAGAATCGAGAAAAGGCCTCCATGAATGGAGCTGGAGAGTGCAGGAGTCTATGGAGTGCCGTGAATTGTGAGACATTACCATCGATTTTGACTGATCTTCTTGATTTTTACTAGGGTTTGCTCGAGGCATAGATTTACAGATATCTACAACTGAATTATCATCGCTGATACCCTTACTGAAGGATATTTCCTAGAAATGGAGTCGTAAAAAACAAAAGTAGAAAATTGAGAGCAAGCTAAAGCTAAAGTAGAAACAGCAAGCTGAAAAATATAAAGAAGGGTGTGGGAAAGAGAGTATGACTTCATCAATATGTATATCTTACAAAAAAAAAAAAAAAAAACGCTGTTTTCAAATTATATTATGAGTTAGTTTTGAAAATATTATATATATATATATATATATATATATATATATATATAAAAAACTATTTCTGACATAAAAATATTCTAAATATATATATAGAAAATTAATTTTAAAAAAATATTAAAAAAAAAACACTTCTGAACATAGTCAAACAAGTTTTTTTAGAGCCGTCAATTTTCAACTCTTAATCTTTTTATAAAAATAATATAATTTTTTATTTTATTTTTTCTAAAAATAAATTATTTTAATATACTAATATCAAAAGCGTATTTTAAAAAATATATATATATTACTTTAATTATTCCTAAATAAAAAATATTTTAAAAAATAATTGCCATTAAAATTTGCAAAAATATTATTGTTGCTACCCAATTTTTAACCCACTTATTTTTATGTTTAGGAGAAAAATAAAAAATGTTAAAAAAATAAAAATACAAAAATATCTAGTTACAGGGGCAAAATCGGGGACCAATTGAAAGTTTAATGGTCGATCGAGGGTTAAATCGCCCAAATCAGAAATCACATACCAAAATAAAAAAGGCACGCAAAGCTAAGGATGCTCTCGAAATTCTGACGGGGATACAATTGCACAAATTAAAAGTTTAGAATTAATTGGGGATGTAATTAGAACAATTATAGGTTTAAGGACCAAATCATACTTTTACCCTGTCAAATTCACATGTTCCTGTACTATTACGACACATGAACAGTGCAGGAACTCGACTCTGCAATGGCTCTATGCACAGCACTGCAACCTTCAACCCTCTGCAAATACAGGGCAGCGCAAATTGTAAGTCCCCTTCCCCTATAAATTGGCAGCATGCAAACGAACCAAAGGGGAAAAGAGAGAAGAAAAGTGAGAGACGAAACAAAGGATAGAAAAAAAAAAAAAAAAAAAGAACAGACAAAGCAAAAAATACAAACAAAATTTTTACCAACTTTGGCCACTAGCTCTGTCTACCTTGCACCATCTCGTTACCACCAGAAGCTTCCCCTCAGATCCAGCAGCACAATCACCTCCTCTGGCGAAGCAACAGCAGGAGCCCCGACAACAGTAAGCACAGCCCGTCACCTTCCGATGTCAACTCCAGACATCACAGGCCATCATTTTCCGACAACAGAATGACTAGAAGAACCACCTCGACGTCCTCTACACAACGGTATTAACAGGTACGTCATTCATCATACTCGAAAATCTCCATTTTTATTGTTCATCGTCTTTGTCATGTAGTCCCAATTACTGTTCACTACATGTAAACAGTAATCGGGTCGTCTCGGGCTTTGTGTCTGACCCGACCATTGAAGAAGGCGGGCTTCCAGCCCATCTAGGCTGTGCTGGCAGCCCAGACCTAGGTTTCCCCTGGGCTGGCAGCCCAAACTAGGTGGGCTACAGCCAGCCCATCGAAGAAAAGGAAAAAAATAAAAAAAACAATATAAATTGCAAAATAAAAAAAAATAATATATTTTTTAGAAAAAATATCTAGAACTAAAATGTGGTTTTATGCATATGGCTAATACATTAACATATTTTGAAAATTCTTTTTGTTTTAAAAAAATATATTATCTTGGAGTTTGAAGAAAAATATGTTTTAGCATGGATTTCACAAAGAAAAATCATTGCTCACATTTTTTGATTCTATAACATATTTGTAAAATCCAAAGGGTATTGGCCAATATTCAAAAAATATCAAAATCTTATTTTTGGGAATTCATTATTCACTGTTGATGTTTGGATAAATAAATCAGAAGGGGTTAATATCCAAAATATTCGGCGGGGATAATTTGCTATTATTCACTGTTGATGTTTGGATAAATAAATCATAAGAGGTTAGTATCCAAAATATTATGCGGGGATAATTTGTCATTATTCACTGTGGTGTTTGGATAAATAAATCACAAGGGGTTAATATCCAAAATATTCGACAGGGATAATTTGCTATTATTCACTGTTGGTCTTTGGATAAATAAATTCTAAAGGGTTAATATCCAAAATATTCGACGGGGATAATACACCATCATCATTTAACCAACATATTCTTTGAAAGATCAAAACCATAACAAATCATGAGCAAACCAAAACGTCAAGTAGCTTACCTTAGGTAGGGCGTATTAGGAGTGCGAAAACTTTCCCTTTACACAACCAGTCTCTTACCTTGGAATTTCTGAAAAACCAGTTTTAGGTTTTCTAGTAACCACAATACTTGGTGGCGAGTCTCTTTTCCATAAAAATAAAGATAAAACCCTGACATGAATTCTCCCGCTCACGGGGAGAGTCGTCACGACGCCGCGCTCTCGCGAAGGGTGCGACAATTATTATTATTATTTAGGTTGTTTAAAATTGTGTTAGCAGTTATTTTTAATATTATATTTCACTTGAAAATATATTAAAAAATATTATTATTATTATTATTATTATTATTATTATTATTATTATTATTATTATTATTTAAATTTTATTTCTATATCAAGAAAATATTAATTTAAAACAAATAAAATAACAAAAAAATATTAAAAAAAAACATACATAAAAATGAACATGTTTAACTTGAGAAGGCTATCACCGTACGTCTCCGACTAGTTTTTGTTTTTCTTTGAATGAATGAAAGAAGTTGAACAGCTGAAATCCCGAAAAACAAATTATTTCTATCGAAGGAAATCAAACCTTTTCTGCCTCCAAAACTTTAAATTCTAATTTCATTTTATAAGCTTCTCATATAACACTCACGTTTGAAGAAGGTGACGAAATTATACTGCAGGAGTTTTCATGATAGCCTGGAGATTCCACGTCACTGTGTATGTTGAAGTATTGAAATGCAAAATTAATTTAATATTTTTTTAAGTGAAACTTGTTTATGAAATTTAAAAATAAAAAATATCACACTCGGAAACACTTAATTCATATCCATCATCAATCATATCTAATATATATTATTTTTTAGTTTTGAAATATTAAAAAATATCTTTTTTTTATTTTTTTCATGTTAAAAATAATTTTTAAAAACAAAAAAAATATATTATTTAATATATTTTTAAATAAAAACATTTTGAAAATAAAAAATATACAAATTGTATAAATATGCATGCGACCCCTGGAAACCCTTTTACATGGTTCTATGGATATCACACATTGTATTTCTTTGAGAGTAAGGTTGTAAATCCTTTTACATGATTTCATAGATATTATGTAATAATTGTTTAGTATTTTTTTTATTTAGAAATGTATTAAGATAATATTTTTTATTTTTTATTTTTTATTTTTTAAAATTATTTTTAATATTAACAGAATCAAAATTATCTATCTATCTATAATTAAAATTTTTAATTTTTTAAAAGAGATTTTAAAACTACAAAGAGGGCAGATGTTTGCGAAGTGTGATCGCATTGTTGCAAAGCTGGATGTCAGTGGGTGGCCGCTGGTTTACAACGTGCGAGATGGGTTTTGATGTGGGCCTTTTTGTTGTTGTGATTGTATCGGACATTTGGACGGGCAGTGGCGACAAGCAAGATTTGAGGAGAAGTGTCATCCAGTTGCAGAACACGTCAATACCCGAAGACGTCGGGAGAAAACATAGCATCGACAACACCATCTTCTGGCATGCACGGAGCTAAGCTAAATGATTATAGCGATGGGCCCAGATAATGAGAAAAGGAACACGCGCGTCTCTCCATTTTGAAATCCCTGAAAATTTACTCACCATTACAAGATATATAAATACAGATGATAAGGATACCATCAGAATCAGAAACTTATGTGAAATTTTTCAAGAGGGATATCTTGTTCTGCAAACACATGTTCCCAGACAGGGCCCTAACAGGTCGCCGAGGAAAGCATGAGATCCACAGCCGGGGACCTGATAGCCGTTGCATACATCGGAAAACCATATTCTTCATGTTCAACCGGGTAAACTAATCTTCTAACTATGCTTCAATACATTAAAGAAGAAGAAGAGGAAGAAGAAGAAGATAAGGTCAAACAGAAGTTCAATATTGACGAAACATGAGAATACTGGTAATTACCTGGAAACATAATATCAGGGACTTAATTATATGAAGGCCTCAGAGACAAACTACATCCAACGCTAAAATGCTAAATAAGGAGGTTTGCAGCTTCTGCACTGGGGTTTCTGGATGATTTTCAACATTTCCAACATTACATCGGATGACAGGAAAATAAATCCCAGATCAAGCCCGTGACCTGTCCTTTGTTTCTCTTTTGGACTGCTCAGTAAGTCTAGATCTACAGTAAATCTCCAATATCTGTTAGTGTTTTCTTGTTTTTAATACGGGGACGAGCCTGCCTTGAATTACAGGACGTAATTTGTTTTTGTATTTGTGCATATTTTTATCCATACTTGTTTCTTTAGCATTTCTACATGGAGAAAAGGCTAAAAATATTTAATTGTTTTAGCATTTTCTTATCGAAACAAAATACAAAAATATCTTGCACGCTTTGTATTTTATAGCATCAACTTTATAAAGCCTTGGGAAAGATTAAAAAACCTATCGAGCCAACATACTCAGATTTATAAAATATTAAACCATCAACCTTGTATTTTTAAATTAAAAAAAGAGAGATTGTTATCCATGTTTGGGGCTAATGGGCTCGTGTCGAGCCATTATCTTGAACATTAAAAAATAATAACTTGAATTCTAAATTTTTAATATCACAAAATAAATACACGAGTTATTATTCAAAAAAGAAAGTTAAATGGCATGGAACATGTAAATTTATGTGAAGTAAATGGGGGTGGTAAAATAATGTGATAGTGGATTCGGTTAAAAAAATAATAATGGAATATACACGCACATATATTACATTGTTTTCATTAATACCATAAAAAAATGGTTTTTTTTTAAAAAATTAATGTGGGTGTTCGAATCAGCTTGAGTGTATCCTGACTAATCCCATAAAATTTGAAGTTAACGACCATTTAAGTCTTTAATGATTATCATATGAATAATCACAAGACTCAAATATAAGATCACATGAATAACAAACTTTTTAGTCTCAAACTTTTAACGAGATCACCCATCAGACAATTAAAATTTTTTTAATTATAGAAGTTGTTATGACCTGGTTTTTTATTTTTATTTTTTTTAAATATATTCCTTTGATACTGAAGAAATTAATTTTCATAATTAATTTTAATTTATTATTTACAGAATTGTCACGGTATTATAATTTGGATTGTAAACCTCACAAATTTTATTCTCTATGAAAGTCGCAAGCCCCCTCCCTCCGGTCTCCTCCTCATCTCCGCCCCAACCCACCCTTTTAAGATTTGCATCCTTTTGTTAAAACATGACCTTCATATTAAACTACTTTAAGAGGATTTTAAGAGGGTAGTTGGTTTTATTTTTGAAAATATTTTTTATTTAGAAATATATTAAAATGATATATTTTTTTATTTTTTAAAAATTATTTTTAATATCATAACAAACACAAAAAAAATTAAAAATTAAAATTAAATATAAAAAATTTCACATTTTTAGCAAGACGTGTTTTTTTTATTATTATTATTATTATTATTTCTCAATGACGCTGTTGATAACACCTAAAAGCCCATGTCTATTGGACTACAATCCTTCTTTTCCTTCAAGGCCACAAATGGTTTTGGACCACAGGTAATGCCTCTATGAAAAGCCCAAATCTGTTTATTACACCCGCGAGTTGGTGGGCAGCTCCGCTTATGAACTGGACTCTGTGGTCTAGCAGTTGGGGATAGCAGAAAGCACTCCCTTCATCAATATCATCATCGGATAGATCATCGAGAAGAGCGAAGCAGAGTCAAGGAAGAAATGGCATCCGGGTGGGGGATCACTGGAAACAAAGGAAGGTGCTACGATTTCTGGATTGATTTCAGCGAGTGCATGTCTCAATGCAGAGAGCCCAAGGACTGCGCTTTCCTCCGTGAAGATTACCTCGAGTGCCTCCACCACTCTAAAGAGGTCTCTCTCTATCATTTATCCTTTCAATCCATATATTTTCGTTCTGTATGTAAATTGCATTGATTTGAGACCTGCTCGTTTTTGGATTTTTGTCAAAATCTTAACCCGTTCGTGGGTTTTTAAAATCTTCATCTACTTCGTGCTGTTTGGGGATTTTTCGAGCCCTGATCATTTACTTCGATATTTTTTTCGGAATGCTGTATTTTACTTGATTACTTTATGCCATGTTCTCTAGATTGTATTGGATATTGTGTTTCTGGTACAATTCAAAAACCCTAGTTTCAACGTGTCAAGGGAAACAGTCTGATTGAGAATATATCTGATATGGTCTTTTTATTTAGCCTCGTTGCCCGTAGCCATGTCTACTACACTTTGATAACAAATTTGCTTGTCTAGACTACTCTTTTCTCTGCATTTTTATCTGATTTAGAATTTTTGCTATTTGGGTAGGATCTAACTTTAAAAAATTCAGATATGTATGCCTTTAGGTCGAGAAATTAATTTCATGGACACCTATGGACGGTAAAATGAAGGGAAAGTTTGTTTTATAAGATTTCACTCCTCAGATGCCAACTTTCGAGTCCTTTAAAGGTTGATTTTGACTACTGTGGGCAGCTGGTCTGATATAACGGCTATCTTTTAACTCCTTTGGTACAGTTGACACCCTCCTTTTCCATTTAGTTGGTTTCCCTTCATGCACACTGATAGTGCATAAAAGCATGGCATTCAGTCCTACAACCAGTTGCCTTACTAGATCAGTTTCAGCTAGTCAAACTGGCAAGATTGTTAATGAAGCCTTTTCCTATATTGGAGCTCCTTTGTTAGATGAAAGGTTTGCTTTACTTGCCAGTTAAATCCACCTGGTCGGCCATGGTTCATTATTTCTACTCCGATTTGTCAATCGGAGTAAAACCACTGTGAGGCCAAAAGTGGCTCTTTTTATTGACACTGATAGAAAATATGATTAGGAGATTGTACGTCAAGGGATAATGATGGAATGATTCTTATGCTTGCTTACTGGTATAACTTGTCAGGCCAGAAGTGTAGAAAAAATATTACTCGTCAACTCTTGGCATATCACAAAAACATATTCTTGTAGATATAGAGTTGTTCAGAGAGATGCTTCTTCTTAGTCAGTATCTTAGGTGAGATTGATCAGTGTTGCTTTGATGAGATGCTACTTGCCATGCTACTGACTTGCCTACTCTAGAAAGCAAATGACCACTTAGCATGCAAAGTAGACTAGAAGCTATTGACTTCCTGACTGGCAGGCAGTTAGAATAAAAACAGGAAAGGTTGGTTGTTTAACAGAAGTTACAGCATCAAAATGTACGAGAGATATGCATCATGTACAGGGATGGCAATGGGTATCCATTGATACAAATAAGTAGTACAACCATACCCAAATAAAGCTATCCATTTCTGTCAACTGACTGGGTTGCAAATGATCTGGATCTTTGCATGCAGTAATTGTGATATTAGCAACCGCTTCCCATTTGGTGCTGTTTCTTTTCACTTTATTTTTCTTTCGAGACTCCCTGTGCCCTTGTGTTGCAATTTTTAGTGACTTCTGAATTCCTCTTTTTAGATTGTAGAATGGTGATGTAATCGGTGTCCAGTATAACAGTCGCAATGGAATTGGATTTAATGGCCTTATTTTATTCTTTATGTCTCATGTTATCTTTTTCATGCTGTCAATTGATTCTTTTTTCATGGATGCAGTGCGGCGTGGCTCTTAGTTTTTGTTTGCTAAATTCAGGACAGACATGATTCATTTGATTTTTTTATTGCAGTTTCAACGAAGAAATCGAATTTACAAGGAGGAACAGCGCAAATTAAGAGCAGCTTCTCAGAAAACTGATGGTGGAGACGGCAAAGATAACCATCATTGATAGCCAAAATTGATCGTCTTTTTGAGTGCCAGCAATAAGACTGCTGTGGAGATGCTGTAACTTTTGTCATCTGGTACTTTAATGTTGTTTAAGTTGACTGTTCTTTTTGTCCCAAAATGGAATTGATTTGAGCACTTTTGTGTTTGTGCAATAAGGCGAAGATTGGTGCTTTGTGACATTGCTTTGCGAGGTAAATGAACCTCTGAATCTCGGGTTGAAGAGCATTTCCACCTGCATGCATGTACAAGAAGCATTTTTATGAAGGATTTTCAACTCCTTTTGTGTTCTCCTCCTTTCCTTTTAGGCTTTTACATTGTTTTCACAACATGAATTACATTTTACTCCTATCCAGCAATGTTTATGCTTCGATTTACAAAAGAAAAACTTAGCAGCTCGACCATGTGTGGTTACTGAACCCAGGAGTTGCCGGCTGTCCTTAATAGAAAGCTCTTCGTCCACTACAAGCTACAAATAAATAGTCTTCTAAATGCAGAAATTAAAAGATTTTTTTTTTTTTAATTTAGAAATGTATTAAAATCATATTTTACTATTATTTTTTAAAATTTACTTTTGATGTATTAAAATAATTTGAAAAAAAAAATGAATAGAAAAATAAAATTTTAATCATGTTTATTTTAATAATATTTTTAAAAATAAAATTAATATTCTTTTATTTTAAATTATTTTTTATGTTAATTATCTTAAGAATATTTTAACATCGTAAGAGCATTTAAGAATATTTTAAAATTTAATAGCTCAAAATTTACGACCTGAGCTTAAATTTGCGCTGTATACACCGGGAGCCATGGTCTTTTCCTGGCCTTTGTTTTTCCGTAGGGTTTAAAATATGATTTTGATGGCGACTGGCCATCTAATTTCTAAACAATTTATTTAAATGAATATATATGTTTTTAATACAAATTTAGGCAATTATAATTGGAGCAAGTAAAATTGGCCGTCTCTTGAATCCCCCTTTTTTTTTACTAACTGTCAAATCGGTATGATTTTTTCATGTACAAAAAAATAAAAAATAAAAATGTATATACATTCACTCGGGTATTACTGAAACTATATATTTAATCCTTACATTTTTAAATTCATTAATATTATATAATCCTTGATTGATGTTCAGCATGCTTAATTTAATAGTATTTTATTTAAAAAATCTTTTCATATTTTTAATCTTTTTTTTGCTTTACTATTTATTGATAAACAAAATACTGCCCTTTTTTCTAACAAAAATAGCTAATTAATTCATAAACTATATATTTAATGCTAACTTTTTAAAATTTATTAATAAAACATTAAATAGTCCTTGGATGATGCTGAACATGCTTGATTTAATCGCATTTTATTTCTACAAAATCTTTTTTTTCACCAATCTTTTCATATTTTTTTTACTCTTTTATTATTTATTGAAAACAAAATAATAAACAATAAATCTTTTTTTCAAAATATTTAAGTATTGATAGAACAGAGATTAATTAATTTTTTTTATTGGACCACAATAACTAAGCTATATTTTATTCATAATAAACAAGTATAATTAATTCGTTGTTTTTTCTTAAAGCCAGCCTGTCATTAAAAAAAATGCAAACTGGGTTTTAGCGTGGTTCAGTGTTTTTGGCTTTGTGGTTCCCTACAGCAACCCGCGCCCGCCTCAACTCTCGCCCTCCTTCGACATCCTCTCTCCCTGTCCGTAGAAATCCAAGCAGTAGAGCTACAAGATCGGTCTCAACAGGTGAATGTCTCTCGTCTTCTAAAAAGTTGTCTTTTTTCTTCTTAACTTGATTTTTTCAGGCTAATATTGCCGTTTGGGGTTTTGATTTTGTGCAAGAAAGACAAGCTTCTTTTAGGAATGGAAAATGCATGTTGCTTGATACTAGAACCAATTGTAATGCCTCAAATTACTCATCTTAAGTCAAATTAGCTTAAAATCATATGGCTATAATCTGTTTTATTCAACTTGAAAAATTATGAAAAAAAACCCCTAGAATTTGCTGTTATACTTGTTCGATTTTTTTATGATTATAATTATTCTCACCGCGTTCTCTTTTTTCGCGTTCATTCAAGGTGTTGTAGCTATTTAATTAGGAATATTTGAAGCTTTGACTGAAATTCAGTTTCCGACAAAGCAATGGCTCGTTTACGAAAGGTAAGACAATGATACCGAGGAAAAACCAAACTGATTTTGATGTTTTTCTTAATCCATGTTTATGTCTTTATTCTCCAATGTTTCGTTATTATTGTTGTTGGAATTTTCATACAAAAAAAGATGAAGATGTTCGCGAGGCCAACAGCAAAAAAGAAACAGGCCGATGTGGATCATATCACTGGTGATAAGATCCCAAGGAGCTTTGTTTTTGCAAGAGGGAAGTTGCCTGGCTCACTCAGGCAACTTCAGATGAACTTGAGAAAGTTGATGCTTCCCTTTACTGCGCTCAAGCTTAAGGTAAATGTTTTTTTGCTTCTTTATTTTCTTGAACTCTTTTTTTTTGTGAGCATCAACCTTTTGTATTGAGATATATGTGCTGAATTGGTATATCTCACCAGTTTCTATTTGAGATTTTTTTCTTATATGTTTTTTAACCCTCATGTGGTTCTATTATAATCTGCTAAACACACTGATTTGTCTCTTACATATTGTCTTTTGGTTTCAGGAGAAAAAAAGGAATAGTCTCAAGGACTTTTTGAATGTTGCTGGGCCTATGGGTGTTACACACTTCCTTATGTTGTCGAAAACTGAAACTGCACCCTATTTGAGGGTTGCAAGGACCCCACAAGGCCCAACTCTTACGTTTAAGATACATGAGTATTCATTGGCAGTTGATATTGCTCATTCTCAATTGCACCCTAGATGTCCACAAGATCTTTTCAAAAATGCCCCATTGGTAAAATTTTGCATTCTCTCAAAACACATGTAAACATGCATTGACTTCACTTTTGGAACTGACTGTTCATTTTCAACCATGCCTGGTACTTGGACATCACCAGCATTTGGCATGACAGGTGACAAGTGTGTTCATTTCAAATCATGCCTTAAGAATTGGGTTCTAGAGTACAAAATACCATTAACTGTTGACAGATGGATACCATATGACTCCTAATGAAAATGGAAGGCAAACTACTTGATTTTTCTTTTAGACACTACATGCTGTTCCATTATCTGTTTCAGTGATTGGTTTTAAATTTTAACCATACAAGGTTATAAACTACCCACAAGATTTCAATGCAGAACATCTCATAGTTGCAAAAGTAGGATTGTGGATGTGACTCACCTGTGTTCCCATTCTTAAATTTTAGTCCATCACATATTTTTGCATTTTTATCGCCTCTTTGACTTGTATCTCCAAGCATTGATTTGTGCCATTTCTTACAGATTGTTCTTTCTGGTTTTGGGTCTGGAGAACAACACTTAAAACTCATAACTGTGATGTTTCAGAATATCTTTCCAGCCATTGATGTTAATACTGTAAGTGCTTCAGAAAATTCTACTTAATGTTGGAATCAGCCAAGACTGCTAGCCTTCCTAATATACTCATGTGGGATGTTTCAGGTCAAACTTTCTTCTTGCCAGAGAATTGTGTTACTTAATTACAATAAAGACACAAAACTAATTGATTTTCGGCATTATTCCATCAGACTCCAACCTGTAGGTGTTTCCCGTAGACTCAGAAAGTTTGTGCAGAACCACCAAGTCCCTGATCTTAGGAATCTCCAAGACGTGAGTGACTTTGTCTCTAAGTAAGAATCTTTTTTCTTTTGTGTTTTTATTTTTCACTCGAAACATTGTAAGTCAACATGTGAAACATAGAATAAGTCTGTTCAATTAATGTGCATGTCTTGACTGTGCATGGTTAATTTATTGGTTTCTAGGATCTTGTGAGGACTCTCATGCTTAGGCCACAGTGATTACATTTATATATTGTTCATTAATTTTGGGATTTTGTGTGCCTTGTGGGTTGTCAATTTTACATCAAATGTGATCTTTATTAATTTATCTGGAGTTGGCATTTGAATCTACTAAGTGTTTGCTAAAGAATGAAGAGGATGTACATTATAGTTTAATTAGTTACATGTTTCCTGTCTTTAGCCGTCCATATTATCATTGCAAGCATGTCTTAAATAGAGACATGAGGATTTCAGAAGTCATGACATCCTGTTCGAAATTACAGAAGAAGGTAATGAAAAGACTTAATAGTTTGGTTATATACTGACCAGCCCTTTTGTGGCTGCACTACATAGATGGAACATATCGTTTTGCTCCACCACTGTAGGGCTGGTTTTGAGGGGACACCAGTCTTATGGCATTAGGCTTTATGGTAGAATTGTACCCTAATCTTATTTTGTGCGAAATAATTAACCAGCCCATCCCAGTCTAAGCTTATCCATGCCTTAAAATTGTTATCTAATTGAATAAAAAGAGGAACAAACAAGGAAAATAAGAAATGAGACTCAGTTTATGTAGTTGTTATAGACTACTTTGCTCATGTCTTTTTGCTCATTTTTGTGCGATCTTTGAAGGGCTGGTTATGGATCAGAAAGTGAAGGGGATGATGAAGCAGCAACAGTAACTCTAGCGAATGATCTTGGTAGAGTCAATAAAGCTTCTACAAAAAGCGCTGTGAAGCTCCAAGAAATTGGCCCCAGAATGACTCTTCAGCTTATTAAGATTGAGGAAGGATTATGTTCTGGTGGTGTCATCTTCAGTGAATATGGTATTTTATTGTACATGTCATGCAATATCCATTTGTTTTGGCAATTTCCTTTTTATTGTATGTGTTATGGAAATTTACTGGACAATGAATTGTTAGACTCACGTCCTAATGTTTGTTCACTCAGGAACTGCAAGTGAGAAAAGGCAGGAAAAGAATCAGAACAAGGGGGAAGATGCTGAAGAAAATGATGAAGATAGCGACTAGCCAAGTCAGCAATTGGAGTGAACGGCAGTAAACATCTGTAGTCATTCAGTGGCGGTGAGGAAGTCAGCAGTCTCGATCCAAATGTGCCTATATAATAGGGAGAGGATACCAAGTCAGAAATTTTGTGAGTTTTGTGAAGCAGAAGCACTTCTCGTTTAGTTTATTTTTGTTTTTGTGAAGCAATAGCACTTCTCATGAGAAGCTGAACTGGGAATTTTTTTTCCCACTCGTGGTCGCGGAAGAAGAAAGCTTCTATATTTTTTCTTTAACCTAACTGCCATTCGCCAGGAAAAAGAAGCGTTGTATGCTTTTTCAAAGGAGTTAAATGTGCAAGCTTTACAATTAAGAAAAAGCTGAGTCATAATGCGACCAACAATCTGATTTAGTGGCGACCAACAATCTGATTTAGTGCCGTTAGTGATTGTCAATGAAGTTATTTTTAAAAGTATTTTTTATTTAAAAATATATTAAAAAAATATTTTTTTAAATTATTTTTGATATTGTATATGAAAATCTAAAAATATAAAAAACTAATTTTTTTTGTTTGAAATTATTTTTTGGTTGATATTTTTAGATTTTTTTGATGTATTGGTATCAAGAGGAATTTTAAATAACAAAAAAAAAATATTATGTTAATATATTTTTAAATAAAAACATAATTCTTATACAGATTCTTACTGTTCGGTTTCACCAAAATGTAGGTGGGTGGAGTCTTGCACTAGGATTATGTGCCTGTTTAGCCAAGTGTCCGAATAGTTGATTGGCCAAATTTTATTTTATTTTAGTTTTTTATATTTTAAATGAATTTTTTTGGTATTTTTAGATTATTTTGATGTGCTGATGTCAAAAATAATTTTTTTAAAATAACAAAATATCATTTTGATATATTTCTAAATGAAAAACACTTTGAAAAATAACTGCAACCACACTCCCAAACACCCTAACTTGAGAGCATGAGATAGCGAGAGGGCAAGCCAAGAGTTTTGTTGTCTTCGTATGGACTCTTCATGCAAAAGGACACCCAAAACTAAGTTTTCTCGGTTTCCAGGGCATAAAACATGGAGAATGGGTGATTGTTAGCAAATCAGAGGTGGATTGTTCTCAACAAGGTTTGAGAGACTATGCAAAGAAATACAAAGGTGGTTGAAGCTATAGCAGCAATAGAGTCCTGATCATTCATTTTGAATTCATTCTTGTACAGGCTGATGCTGCAAGACTGAAATTTACGAACGAACCCAAATCCAATACAGGGTGAGAATAGAGCTGCACAAATGTTCATACATGGCTGCTGTAATTGAATATATATAGGTCTCGTTAGCAGATCCTGCCTCAGGTAAGAAAATTTAATTGAAACTCATATTTGCTTCTTGTATTTGAAAAACAATGAGTTGGTAAAAAAATGAGAACAGAAGCGTGGGGGAGGTTTCATTGATGGATATACCACGAAAAAAAACCTTGTTCAGGGAACTCCAAATAGAATGTCATTTGGGTTGGCCATGGAAGAAATTGTTGAAACTGATACATATCTGTTTTTTTGTGTTCCAAGTCTCTTCTTCTTCTTCATCATCATCATCATCATCATCATCTTCTAGATAGATTTCCGAAGAGTCTCTTCAGATGGGATCTCAAGCGTTGCTCAAGCATGGTCTATGTTCTTTACAGCAATAGTTTATTACAATATTTTCGCAAAACATTCAAATACAGTGAGATGATCAAATAAACGAACAGGTGGAGTGCGTAAAAGAGAATGTGACAGACATAGACAAAAGAAATGGTAGTTGATTTAGAAGCTGTTTGTTTTTGTGGTTCTAACCATGTTTGGAAAAAAAACCAATAATTTTGGTGTTTGGTTATCTATTAAACTAGTTACATATTGTATAGAGCCCACTAACATTATTTCTCAAACCTCCGTTTCATAAAAAACAACTGATAGCAAGTTTTCATTATTTTTCTTGCCTATATCATATTTGCACCTGGGTGGGGGGGTGAAGTTGAGAGCGGGGTAGGGCATGAGGGTTGGTTTTGGAGAGAGGGGGGAAGTTGAATAATATTAAAATAATTTAAAAAATTATTTAAAAATTATTTGTTTGTATGTCTATGTCTATGTCTTTTAAAGTGATTTCACAAGCTGAAAACAATATGAAAAGTTTGGTAACCAAACATATGAAAATATTTTTCATTAATCTCAAACTTAATTACAGTTTTAAGCAAATACTTCAAAAATTATTTGGAATTGCAGCTAAAGGTGTTTTTCATGAAATTGTTTTTTTTAAATCTCAATCACAAAAGCAAAAGTAATACCAAACATACCCTTACTACCGTAGCAGCCTCGATTGTTAAGTTTAGCTTGGACGATCATGGTAGCTATGAAATTGGAAGCTTCTTGTGCCTCTTCGAGTAGCTTCTGGATCTCAGTCTCGCACGATTCTCCTCGAATTTCTTCCTAACCTCATAGGCTTATGCCTTTAGCATTAGTGAGTTGCCCGTGAATGATTTTCGAGTTGCTCTTAGCAACGCCCTGTATGCACTCAATGCTTCTTTTTTCACCATCTCTCCCTCCAAAGTTAAGGGTGCTTGATGTTGTCATTCTGCCATGGCCAAAAAATCAATTTGAAAAGTGGTTATCATCAAAATAGAATAAAATAAAAAGAAGAATAAAAGATAATATTATAACCTAAATCATGTGTTGAGATATTTCACTATAAAATTGATCATTGTCTATTTTAATGATATCTTGATTTATAATAAAAGATTAAATGATCATGTTAATCATTTAATGCATGTTTGAAATACTTAAAAATGAAAGATTATATTATGATCTTAAAAAAGTATGATTTTTGTATGAAAAGAATTGTGTTTTTAGGTTATATTGTTAGTGCAACAAGGATTGAAATAGATGAGGTAAAGATTAAAGTTATTCAAGAATGATTTAAACCTAAAAAAGTAAAAGAGGTTATAAGTTTTTATGCTTTTGCTAGTTTAATCAAAAAGTTGTCAAAGATTCTAGTACTCTAAGTGCACAATCGACTAACATTGTAATGAAAATGATAGGATTTAAATGTGATGATGATGAATAAAAGGCTTTTAACTTGCTAAAAGAAAGGTTAGTTTTAGCCTAATTATCTACTTTGCCTGAATTTGCATAAACTTTTGAGATCAAGAATAATATTTTAGGCATAAATATTAGAATAATTTTGATAAAAGAATGACTTGTATAGCCTATTTGAATGAGAAGTGTGATGAAATGGCTCTTAACTAACTGGTATATGATAAAGAGTTATATGCATCAACGAGGATCTTGGAGACTTAACAACAATATCTTTAGTATAAGGAGTTTATGATAAATACAAATGCTCCTTCGGAAATACATCATCTCCACAGTTCTTCCATTGGGATCCCACGTTCACGAGCAACTTCACTGAACTGCCTCATTTTTTGCACTGCAACAACTGTGGCTCTTGCATTATTGAGGGCATTCTTACTTCGAAGCTGTTTTCCCAGCGCATTCTCAACACCTGCCATTTCAAGAACAATTCTCACAGCACCTCCAGCAATCACTCCAGTACCAGGTGAGGCAGGTCTGAGCTTCACCTTTGCTGCCCCAAAATCTCCCTCAGATCTGCCATTCAGTTTTGGAGATTTTTTGTTACTGAATAAGCTAATATTTGAAATTGTTTGATCCATTAAATCATAACACAAATGAGTAAAATGCAAGACACGCTACAGTGGGCAGGGTATAACAGGAGTATTCTTGTGAATTATGCATCCATCATGTTCCAACATCTTTATCTTTATCATTCTCAAATATGTACCAAAAAGGCTCTGGACATGCCCCAGTCTGACAGTAAATGAAAGTTTCTTTTCTTAACAATCGTACTCTATAACCAAGTGCATAAATTCCAGCAACTTCTTCTACTGGTGTGAATCATGTATCTTGTAAAGATCGAAGTGACAGTCACAGCCCTCAACACACATGCCCACAAAAACAAAATTCCAACGTAGAAGAGAGAATAGAAAACAAAGCAGATGCGTATCCAACCAATCTTCAGAGTCAAAACTTAAAAATATACGAGCCAAATGATTTGAGATATACCATATTCTTTTTCACCTCCTAAGCAAATACATCCTATTTCATAGTGTATAACTTGAAACTATAGAGCCAATCAACTCCAGAAATTAGATTCACGTTTCACCTCCTAGGATCTGGTTTCTACCACAAGATTCAGTTCAGAAAACTCCCATATACCTGCAGTTTTATTTAAGAAAAAACAAGAAGATATACAAGTAAGGTGATGCATATAACTCTTTAAAATATTTAAAGTGCCAAGGTGAGTTGAATAAGGGACATGCCAAATGGATCAAATTCATTATGACGTTCTCACATGTCATTAAGTACAAGTAAGGTAAGGAAAATATCTTTGTAAATGCATTGTTTTCGAATTAAGGAAAACATGTGACATGTGCAAAATATGTAAACACACTAAGTTTAAAGTCACGCCTCATGGTTTGAACATAAATTTGCTAGTACCTAAGGAACCTTGGTTTGATATGTCCATGAATTGTGTTTAAGGGTTACCCAGTTTTAAAAATAATAGGGAATCAATATTATTATTGCAGATACATTTCATATCATGTTAAAAATAATGATGTAATAAATATAACAAGTATTTTATTTGGATAAATAGTTTGGTTATAAGGTATTCCAATATACATTTTGTCCAATAAAAATGTTAAATTTATAAGATACCTTTTGAAAGTTTTACGGGGTAAGTTAAAAACTAAATTGTTATTTTTAACTACTTGTCATCCACATATATATGGTTAAACAAATATGGTAGATAAAACTTTAACTCAATTATTTAGAACTATTATCTAAAATAATCTTGAAAATTAGGAAGATTGTTATTCATTATGTTTGCATATAATAGGGGTGTGCATTTTACAATGAAGATTTCTCCTTTTGAATTCGTGTATGGTTTTGATCCTTTAACTCTATTGATTTGTTACCTTTACTTGTCAATGAATGATTTAGTTATGATGGGGATAAAGAAGCATATGTTGTTAAAGATTTATATGCCAGAATACGATAACATATTGAAAAGATGAATGATCAATATACATTCAAAATGATTAAAGAAAAGGAAAATTATATTATTTGAAGGAGATTGAGTTCAAGCGCATACAATGAAAAAAACATTTTATACTAAAATGAGATATAAGTTAATGCTGAAAGAAGACAAGTCATTCCATATCATTAAGAATATCAACGATAACATCTAGAAAAGAAAAAAAACTAATGGATATTGTATAGGTGCTATAATTACTGCACCTAATATTTTTTTGTTTAATGCAGGTGAAGATTTAAGGATAAACCCTTTTAAAAAGAAAAAATTATATGATCTTAACTTTAACATAAAGAGATTCATTAGAGGTTCATTTGAGTCTAGTTACAAGACTTAGAGCATATAGGTAAAATGAAGAAATTAATGAACTTTTTAAATCAGTAATGGTGGAGTTCAAAATGAATCTATCTATATATATATATATATATATATTCATTTTGAACTCCACCATTACTATTGTAGATTTAAAAAGTTCATTAATCTCTTCATTTTATATAAAACTTGATTAATATTAAAAAAATCTTGTAGATGGGCATTTAAACTTTACAAAAAGTTTTGATAAGAAGATTAAAATAAGTTATTTTTGACCCCTCACTCTTATTTCATTCATAAATAAATCTACACAATGAAATTTGATATGATTTTGGTTGCTTTGAAAAGTAGACACAGTTTTTCATTTATACATGATAAACCTTATAATTCATCAACACAATAAAGAACCATTCATTTAAAGTTAATTTATGATTCTATAAGCATATTATAAAATTTTAATTAGTTGGGCTTTTATTTATTTATCTTCCTGTCTATTATAAAGCCTATAATTTTTAAATGTTTATTTGGGCCGAGTTTTATTTTATTATTTTAGTTATTCTATGCTTTCATTGTGTTAAAACCGAATTATCAAGTTTGAGCCCATTAATTCAAATTAGAGTCAACTATTCATTTATATAAATCAATTTTTAACATTATCTTTTAGCTTATATAATTTTCTCTAGAGTTGTTGCATATTACGTGCTTTATTTCTTTTTGCATGGCTTGGTAATCAATTGTATATAATTTTAATTCTAAAAGACAAGATTTTTATTGGATCAAGGTTCAAACTTTTCATTAAACCTAGAATTAGCAAACCAATATGCTAAGTAAAAACATCAACAGCCAGCTAAAATCCTTCCATTTTGTTCTGGAAGAAAGAGTTTTTTTATGGTATTTGTTTGAGATTGTATTTTATAAGTTTTTTTTTAAATAATTAATTTTTTAAAAATTATTTTTTGATTTTTTAAATTATTTTCATATATTGATGCCAAAAATAATTTTTAAAAAATAAAAAAAATATTATTTTAATACATTTATGAATAAAAAATATTTCAAAAAATAATTTCAACTTTTTTAAAAACATATTTATATTAAAAAATTAAATTATTTTTTAATTATTTTATACATTATGTTAAAATTAAAGAAAATTATTGTATTACTGTGAACACCGACGAAATGCAATTTATTTATTTTTATCAAAAATTCACAAGGAAGTGGGTCCTTGAATTAAAAAGGACACGTGGACGTTATTCCACCAGATGATTAAAATAAAGTGCACAAGATGAAAGTGTAGTTCGCGTAACAGGCAAACTCTGCCGTAATTATACCCCTTATATGTTTACTAACCCTCCCTTGGTTTCCCAATCTCTCAAAACCCTAGTCTTCGAAGCTGCTTTCATCCTCAAATTCATCGAAAGGTAAGAACTCTGCACATTTTCCATTTCAACACAATGATAAAACTAGTTGTCTGGGCAGGATTTCAGAGACTCCATCAGTCTCTTGCTGTTTCGATCTCACCATGACGATTGTTGGATTGAACTTGACTATTTTAGCGGGAAAATGAGTAGCCGAGCGAGCAGAACTCTCTATGTTGGAAATCTTCCTGGTGATATTCGCGAGAGAGAAGTTGAAGATTTATTCTACAAGGTAATTCAATTTTATCTCTTTGTTATCTCTCGGAAATTCGAATGTGAATATCATAGCTTCCGATTTTCACTGTTTGGAATGAAGGAGATTATCGAACTTCGCTTTCCAGGAAATTTTTGTTAGGGTTTTGGAATAATTGCACAAAAGAAGTAGTATCTTTGACAATAATGGCTGATGAATACAGTCGAGAAACTTTTACTTCTATTTTTTTTCCTGTTCGTGTAGTCTTGTAACGATTTTCCTTTCGTTACAGTATGGACCTATTGCACACATTGATTTGAAGATCCCACCAAGACCCCCTGGTTATGCCTTTGTCGAGGTGTGTTTTGGGAATGCGCTTTCTATATTCTTTTCATTTCTACGTGGTTTTTAACTTTCCTTCAATTTTTTTTCACAGTTTGAAGAGGCTCGAGATGCTGAGGATGCAATTCGTGGTCGTGATGGCTATGATTTTGATGGCCATCGTTTAAGGGTTAGCTATTTATTTATTTCCTGTAATTATTTTGCTGCTGGCTAGGTGTTAGTTGTGAGCTGAGACTTGTGCATCTTATGATTTCACACCTATCATATAGGTGGAACTTGCACATGGTGGGCGTGGACATTCATCCTCAGATCGTCAGAGTAGCTATAGTGGCGGTCGTGGGCGTGGTGGAGTATCCAGGCGCTCTGAATATCGTGGTGTGTAGTACATATAATACATTTTGTACCATGCTACATGCTATAAAAGAGATAAGTAAACTAGTTAGCTCATCATGTCTTTAATTTGAGGTTTGCTTCACCATGCAGTTGTAGTCACTGGGTTACCTTCTTCTGCTTCATGGCAAGACCTTAAGGTGGTCCCAAATTCCTTTTTCTCTTTTAAATCAACTCTCGGCAATATTTCTTCCATGGCTGCAAACACCTCCCTTACCATCTGCATGCATTGAAGCTAAGATGGCGTCATTTCCTAGTGTTGTATCTTACTCAAGGTTCACTTTGATGGTCTCATATAATGTTTAGGATCACATGCGCCGAGCAGGAGATGTCTGTTTCTCTCAAGTGTTCCGTGATGGTAGTGGTAAGATACCTAAGACATTCGAGTCTTTACTGATATCTTTTGTACCGATATACTGCCAGTATCCATGATATTATTGTTTTAATTTACTTGGAAGGGTATGTGCTTTGGTATTTCTACTCTATACGGATTTTACATGCTTTGTTTTCTTTCTTTCTTTTTAATTTATATCTTAAATTTATAATTTTGAGAAAATGAACTTGACTTTGTGAGGAGGATTAGGACTTTTAAAATAGTTTGCTCTGGGGCTGTTCTTTTGGACTTGTTCATTGAAATTATTGATGCTACTAGGGCTGTCACTGGGCTGGATTATAAAAATCCAATGTGTTTCTAGATTAACTGGTTGGGTAGTGTTTGCTGCAGAGAAGTTTTGATCTGGCTAATCCCATTCTAATTTGGAACCAGCAATCCATTTATTTTTAAAAAAATCAGGTGTGCATTTAAAGTAATCTGAATCAATACATGAAAAATCTGTTGGATGACCAACCTCCTTAGGATTTGGATATGAATATTGAACTATATTCAGTAACTCCTTTTCCAGTTTGAACTTTAGTGTACCTTGATTCTGTCCAGATCTCTTGATTTAAACATGATAATGTTATTAAATGCTCTAAACTGCTGTTTACTGGAGTCGATTTTAGAGAAGAGTGGCAAATGCTTGATTAATGTTTCACATGCTGTCGTGTTATTTTTGTTTTTAGGCACTACAGGAATTATAGATTACACAAACTATGAAGACATGAAATATGCAGTGAGTTATCTCTCCCATTTTCCACAGACAGTATGAATAATCTATGAACTTCCCAACAGGTTCAATGTTTTACATCTTTTCAGATTCTTTGGTTTGTTTTTCTCTGCAGATTAAGAAGCTTGATGACTCTGAGTTTCGAAATGCATTTTCCCGGGCATATGTTCGCGTATTTTTCAAATTCCTCTTCCTCTATTCTCACATGAATGCATACTTGTTGTGTTATTCATAATTCACATTTTACCTGTAGGTGAGGGAATATGATTCCAAACGGGACTCATCTAGGAGCCCTAGTCGTGGTCGATCTCATTCTAGAGGCCGCAGTGATAGCCATGGTCGAAGTTTAAGTCAGAGCAGGAGCCGAAGGTTTGTGTGCAACAATTGTCTTGGTGATAAGTTGGTATGTAGTTGTTTCTCAACCATAACATTGTTATGCAGCAAGTCTCCTAAAAACAAATCTACACGTCGATCACCTGCAAGGTCTCGTTCGAGGTCTGTTTCTCGCTCTCGTTCTGGGTCAAGGGCACGCTCTCTATCAAGGTATTGATTCCTGTTGAGGTTCTTATTGTTACTTTTCTGTTTTAACATGCATTTTATTTTTTGGTGTGATGAGAGGGGGAGAGCAATACACAAGAAGATGCGCTTTACTCTCTATGGCTTCGAAAGCTTCTGATTTGCGATGAAGTTATTCCATGTTTGGATGGAATTAACTTTGTATTACAAATTGGACGCTGGCATTGCACTTATTCTATTGGTTTTGCCAACTGACCTTGCCCGTGTAGTTTTTTTGCTTCACCTTTCAATGTCAAATAATGTGTATGTATATTTATACACACATATATCTATATATTTATATTTTACCAGCAGCATAACAAAATTGTGTCTTGCACATCTACAAGTTCACAATTACTAATGCTATGATAATTATATCTGCAGGTTATTTGTATAGGTTAAATTGTGGGTCTAAGTTATAGAAATGTGCTTGAGAGGGGATTTTATTTTGAATTTAAAATAGTACTGTCTTGGGACTCATTTTTCTTTCTGCAATCATCTGAAACTTTGACTTGAATGTTTTGTTTCATTGAGTGGATGGGGTAATTGGAAAAACAATTCGGATTCTCAAACCATCTTTAGTTTCTTTCTTTTTACTGTATGAAAATTGCCTTCTTTGATATATTGCAGTGACATGGGGAATGGATATTAGGATCTTGATGGGATATGGTTCAGTTGTAGAGGTATGCTGTTTTTCAGATGGCAGCTTTGGAAACCTCCATAGGGTCACTGCTCTAATGTATTTAGCATCTTAATGTCCATGGGTGCTAGACTGGGAACAAAGGAGATTATGCATTGCAATAATAAGGCTGGATATCAGTGAACTTAACTGTCAGTGGATCTGGAAGTCTGGTCAACATTGAGCGGTAGAAACTGTCATTATCTTTTTCTACTCCAACTATTGCCAAGCTATTAGGACCTGCTGGCTGTACTCGTGGATTTTCCTGTACAGCAGGGAAGCATGCCTCTGCCCTGTCAGATGGTGTCTTCAAACACATCATAGTTCTTTTATTGACATGTATTAATTTTTTTTATCAGTTATTTTATTGAGGTCTTGTTTTTATGAAATGGTGCCTGATTTGTTTTCTTTTTTGCTCTCTGGAATTGCTAAAGTTAATAGCTTTTCATATAATCATTTATGAATGTGGTTACTCTGACGTGGAAGAGGCATCAAGGCTCTTGGATGAGAGTTGTTAAAAGGAACGTGTGGATTTTAAATTTGGGTTGTTTCTGGAACTTTTGCAGATCTCGTTCAAGATCAAGATCTCCACTTCCACCAGTAAGTTATTTCTGATGTAGGTTTAGGCAGATTTGATGAAACCTGTTTCATATTGGATAATCCTGCGCAAGTAGTTGTCTCTCCTAGTTGGCTTGACCATGAAACTAAATTGCTTTTAAGATGAAGTACCCAGGCATTATAACTGAAGTGGACCTATTACACCATACTGGCAACACAATAAAGTAGGCTTTGCTTTTCCACTTGCCACTCTAGTTCTCCTTGCCGGTCAATAACCAATCTATGGTTTTGGACATTGTAGTTAAGATGTGCATGCTTGCCATGGACACTATCATTTTTTTGGTTAATATTGATGTTCTTCTGCATCAGAAACGCACTAGCAAAAGCCCTAAAAAGCGCAGTGTTAGCGGGAGCCCCAGGGACAGCAGAAGCAGAAGCAGAAGCAAGAGTTTATCACGGTCTCATTCTTGTCTGCTAATTTATTATAATTACTGATGTGTGAACATTTATTCTCAAAATAATTTGATTGGTGACCCGCTATTGTACTCTAGTATTGACTTGGTATTTGCAAATTTGTTGGCAGGTGAGGTGGTGATAATGGCTTATCCATGGGCATGGATTCAGTGAAGCTGAAAGTATTTGGTTTGAACTAATGAATGAATAAGTAGTAGTATTTGGTGAACGATGCACTAGAAAAAGAGCCATGAACCCTATGTTTTAAGTGCACCGTGTTCAGATTCCTGTGCCTAGGCCTGATTTGGATTTTATGTTTGAATTGGTATCGATTACCTCAATGGATTTTATTCGCTATAATAGGTTTGATTCTCGGTTATATGGATGGGATGCCTTTTCTCATTTTTTTCGTTGAACAGTGGTGCAACATGTGGGATGGCATGGTTAGAGCAAACGTGTCTTTCCTGTACCATTTAGAAGGATTGATATCAACGTGGAACATGTATGTCTGGATTTTTTTTTCTTCGTTAACGTTGTATTGTTTTTGGCTGGGATTTGCTTCCTGGAAATTATTTCAACGAATTTGATGTTTGCATGGGAGGTGCATCCACAATTTAGGATTTCGAACACGGAAGTGCCTGTCAATCGAAGCGGCCCAATGCCCCCTAGCAAGCTTTCCTTGAGGTGTTTTTTTTTTTTTGGTTGGGTGTGTGTAGATCCTGATTAATCTTGGGGAAGAAATCTTTCTTGAAGCTGTACAAAGCAAATAAGATAAGCGACACGTGAATGCGACCCCATGTGTACGGATTGAGGTGAAATGGTCGGCAGGAGTATGTATGGCATTGAGTGTGTGGATGGCCTTTTCTGATACATCCACTAGGTGGCAAAGGGGTAACCTAAAGTTGCACCTTGTTTGGAGAGAGGTCTCATTTCATTGAATCTCAACCCTACCGAATAAAGATGAAACAAAGATGACGCTGAGTCACTGAGGTTGCGCGGTGCTTCAAAAAATTTAAAAGGTGAGTGCATGTGTTGGCACTGCGAAGGCGGATCTGTGTGCCTGTATTACTAAAGAAACTAAAATAGATCGGTAAAATACTGTTCATTTACTGTTCACGCACACCCAGATCCACTGTGGACTGGGGTGCGTGATCTGCTGAATTGAGTTGTAGCCATGAGACCATTAGAGGAACAGTTCTGCCAGCGTGGATTACAATTGCAGTAGATCGAACGTTCACGCTGCAGCGTGAATTACAAATCAAAGAGGAACAACAAAGCACGCGCTGCTTTTTAAAATTTCCAAATCTGACGAAGGCACTGAATAGACTGCTGGGTTATTAATACACAATCTAAAGCAGATCTTAATTCCACACAGATACGACACGTGACTCCTCCCCAATCAAAGCAAATATTTTCTTTATAAATCAAGATGATTGTAAATAGCGTGTCTGTGTGTGTATCATATGGAATAAAAAAAAGCAATCAGTGAGGATGCGTTTGTAGTTTTCCAGGTGGGCTAGCACGTCTGCTAGGTGCCCAGGTGTGTGGAAAATGGTGGCTGGTACAGCATGGCGGTGGCCAGTTTTCCCAGACAAACAAGCATGGGTTTCTCTGTGATAATAGAAACAGTCTCACTTGCAAAATGAATTGACGACGCCACGATAATTTATATTGCAAGACAAAGTGTCAAACAACTTATTATTATTGTTGCTGTTTTTTTAAGACAAGTAGCATCCTATGTATTCAAAACACATCGAAATTCTATTTTTAACTTCTTTTTCTCATTTTAAAATATATCTCCTGCTCCTTTTTCTAGCTTTGATACATGAGAATATATTAGTTACTTGACATGTGCATGTTTATTTTTGATAATAAAAACACATGTTGATTTTTTTAATTTGTTTTATAAAATAAATATATTAAATGTAAATCAAAACAAAAAACAATTGTTAACGATGGTTAAATATATAATTGCCGTTAATGAAAATATTTAATCTCACAACATAATAGATAATTTATCAAATTATATTCCGTGACTATGATTTTTAAAATATTTTCTTTTATTTAATAAAATAATAACTGTGGTGTCTGAGTCAGTTGACGTGCACCATGATTTTTTTTTCATGTATATATTTTTTTAATAACCGGGTGTCCGAGACATCTTACGTGGGCCACGAATAATCCCCGAATCCATTTTTTTTACTTATAATTTTTTTCCTTTTCCACTTATAATTTTTTTTATAACCGGGGTGTCCAGATCAGCTTACGAGCACCACGATTATTATTTTATAAAATAACTAAAGGATATCGCAATTTCAAACAGTAATAAACATTTATTTCAACTGTGGTTTTCGTTGTTTATTACTATTTGAAAAAAAATCCTTTTTTATATATTTTTTATATAATTTTTATTTCTGTCCATGTTTATATGTACATGCTTTTAGTTTTTTTTTTTCTATTTTTTTAATTCCACTATTATTAAGATTTTTTTTTCATTTTTAAATTTTAATTTGTGTTGGTAATCATTTTAAAACCAATGTTTGTTATTATTTATTTTTTTAATATATTACACTAAAAGCTAAATGAAGTTTTTTTTAAATGATTTTTTTAATGCTAATAATTTTATTATTATTATTATTTATTATATTTGTTATTTCTTTTATTTTTGGAGATAATTTTTTTATTATTATTTATTCAATAACAATAATAATAATCATTTGAGATGTTTTTTCAAATGATTTTGTTAGGGCTAATAATATTCATTTGTTTTGTCATTTATTTTATTTTATTTTTTACTCTTTTGTTATAATTTTTAGTATTTTTTACTCTTCGAGATAATTTTATTTTTTTCATTATATATGCAATAATAATAATAATAATAATAATAATAATTTAAGTTGTGTTTTTTCTTACTTACTATTTTGTTAAAAATTTCGAGTTTTTTTACTCCTCAAGGTAAGTATTTTTTATTATTTTAAGAGTACTAATAATAATAATAATAATTTAATTTATTATGATCTTGATGATAATAGTAACATTATAAATTATCATAATAATAACGTTTATAGTTTATTGTAATAGTTATAGTACTTATGATATAACTAATTATGGCTTTGATGATAATAATAACAATAACTCATAAAATAATATAGAAATATCAATAATGACAACAATTATAGTAATGATAATAATACTAATTATAATTAAAATAATATTAATAAAAACAATATTGGTTATCGTGATGATTATTATCGTAATAATAACAACGATTATAACAGTATTATCAGTTACAATAATAATATTAATTATTTACAATAATAATTATAATAACAGTTATAATAATTATAAAAATTTAAGAATCATGATAATTAAAATGTAATAATAATCAAAATAATTCATTAGTCAAGTTTTTTTTTCAAAATAGAATTTCATGGCATTTTCATGTATGATATTTCAGATTTAATATCATGTAAATAAAATATATATGAAGTCATAGATAGACAAAACGAGTGGGAAAATAGGACCAAATTATTTATAATTATAAAATATATGAGCCATTTGCCATGTGCTTCAATGCACAAAGACAATTTACTGATTCAATAATTATCTAAATATTTCTAACGATAACAATATTTAATCACTTCGATGCATAAAACAAATAATGCATTTGAAATAGATTTTATTAATGATAATTTAACTAATTAAAATTTTAATTAATTAATTAAAACACACATAATAATTAATTAGTTTACTACATTAAAAAAACCCTGCGCAACCCGCGGGCAGAAAACTCTTAGAATCTATTCTGGGGACTGTGAATTTCGTAGCTTTAAAGGTTTGTTTGATTTTTTTTTTTCGGTTGAGATTTTAAAAAAATAATTTTATTAATAGTATTTTTTGTTGTTATTTGAAATAAATAGTGAAATATTTGGTTAAAAATATAGTTGAGTTTGAAGTTAATAAAAAATAATTTTAACTGTTTGGTTAAAATTGTGCTTTTTATATTGCTTTTAATAATTATAATAATAAAATATAATCAATAATTCAATTATAAATATATTTTTTATATTAATATACTTATATTATATAAACATTTTTTATATTTTAATTATTTTTTAAAAAATATAATAAATAATAAACTGAAAAATACTACCCAGCCCCCTGCAGCCCCCTTTGGTAGTTTACATGATTCATATAAAGCAGTTTGCATGAAAAGCAATGAATAGCTGCTTTTCGTGCAGCGTTGCTCTTTTTTTTTTTTTTTTTCTTTTTTTGATATAGAACTATAATTATTATTATTTTTTTAACCATTATCAAATACCCAATCCACTGTTTTTCTCCCTGTATACAGTGTGCAACACTCGCTTCTTAAACTAGCAAAAAAATCATCATGAGAAGCATGCTTTAACAGTTTAACCACCGCCGCAGGCAAGCTGGGTTATACTTGTACCGAGTTGTACAGTATTTTTTGATTGCGGCTTTGTATCCTTTCTCTACCCTCACGCACTTTTTTTGTGTGTTCGAAACTCGTGTTCTAAAATGGTAAACGACAATTAATACATGATTAAGAGCTTCGAGTTTGTTTTTGAAATCGATTTTAATTTATAAATATATTAAAATATTTTTTTTATTTTTAAAAATTATTCTCGGATATTAATACATGAAAATAATTTAAAATAAAAATAATTAAAAAAAAAACTTTTCAAACCCTCTCTTAGCTATCGATGGGCTTGAGTGGTGCAAGCCGAGGCCGTCGATTCACATTTCAAGTTCAAATTACAGTATTGCCAGATTCAAATTATCTTGAGCAGTTAACATCCGTCCTCTGCTACTTTTTTTATTTATTTATTTTTGAAAGCAGTTCGTTAAAGAATATTTTTTAAAATGCCTAATTTATTAAAATAATATGAATTTTTTTTAATAAAAAAATTAATTAATTTTAATAAATAGGGTACAGCCTCAATTAGCAGCCGGTTAATTAAACTAACCGGGGAAATGCAATAATATTGGGGGTGGGGGGGGGATAGATAAGATGAAACAGTGGAGTCGTGTCAACTCACCATCCATAAATAAACAGCGAATCTCCAAAACAATATTGCGGTAAGCCACCTGACTCTATCACAGCACCTCTTCTCTCCCTCGAGGAAATCCCGACTTCCTCTGTTTACATTTTTCGACTAAACAGACGGAAAAGGAAATGACAAACGCGATTTTCTCAAAACTCTCAGACGACGTCGTCCTCAACATCTTCTCCAGACTAGATGACGATCCTCGCAACTGGGCCCGCCTCGCTTGTGTCTGCTCCAAATTCACCTCTCTTGTACGCCACGTCTGCTGCAAATCCAAGTGCAATGAAACCATCCCCTCAGTCGTTACCGATCTCCTCCCCTCACTTGACTCCTTCCCCGGCGGCTGGTCTGCCCTCTACAAGCTCGCCGTATGCTGCCCTGGCCTCCAGCACGCCGGCGTCCTTCTTGAGCTATCCGATTTCGGCCTCGAACGCGAGCTTGGCCCCGACGATTATTTCCTCAAATCGAAAGCCACACCGTCCAAATCCCACCCTCCACAACAAGCGCCTGATTCTTGCTCTAATTCAGAAAACTGCGATTCATCTTGGTCCTTGTTTGATGATTTATATTACGACACCGTCTACAACGTATCTGAATCACAGGATGGGGCTACTGCTAGTTGTGAAGCGAATGAAGATGTTATCGGTGATAATGACGATGAAAGTGTTGATGCTGTTGGTAAGGCGGACAACGATTTTTCTGTAAGCAAGAGAAGGAAAGTTTGTTGTAGATCTTTGACGTCTCACTTGGCGTCTGGAGTTTGGAGTTTGAGCAGAGAAGAAGGGAATAAGCTGTTAGCGAGGCGGTTTCGAGGGGATTGCTTGTACATTTGTGACTGGCCCGGCTGTGTTCACTCTGAAGAGAAGAGGAACTATATGTTGTTTAGAGGGATTTTCAAGAATTTTAAGAAATCGAGGGTCAGGAGAGCGATGCTTGATGGGAACAGGAGCAAGACTGATTTGAATTGTGCGTTTTGTGAGTGCAAGGAGACTTGGGATATGAATTCTGCGTTTTGTTTGAAGAGAGGGTGCGGGTATCATGATGATGGCGAGCCTGTTGTCCGGGCTTATGTTTGTGAAAATGGGCATGTTTCCGGTGCTTGGACTGATTGGCCATTGTACACTTGATGCATCTTGTTCTAGACTGTGTTTGGCATTGTGGTATATTCTATTTTTAAATGTGATTTTTAATATTATTTTTTTGTTTTTTCAGAAAAAAAGTATTAAATTGAGACTTTGAAGGGTACTTTTTAATAATTTTATATGTTAGTGTTAAATATTATATTATACTATATTATATATATTTTTAATTAAAAAATATTATTGCAATCAAATATTATATTATTTTTTAATTAAAAGTATCGGATAGAATTAAAGTTTGTTATTGGTGCTTCTAAGATTGATCTGAATCTGTGATGTTTTTTTATTTATTCTTTTTTTAGTCTACTATGCTATTGTTGACTCTTTAGTTGATGTAATGCTCAATTCTAATAAAATATTTGTCTTGTTTTCAATATGGTGTTTGGAATGTTGGTGTGTGTGTGTGTCATTTGATCCACTTTGTGTGTGTGTGTGTGTGTGTCATTTGATCCACTTTGTAAAACATCTCGATGCGAATATTGCTTTTTGGAGCCGCAAGATTGAGATGATAACAAATGTAGATCATGGCATTCAACATTGATGATTGAGAATTTATGAAATCAAAAGTTACAGGATTGCTGATCCCTTGGTATTCGGAGACTATCCGAATTGTGGGCGAGACTTCCAGCCTTCACCATTCATGAATCAATAATTGCCTCACTCGAGTCGAATCTTTATCTTCATATGCCTTGTCAGTTCACCATTTATACCGACTGGAGTTATCATGGTCTTGCTTTCAAGATCATATAAATAGGGGGTAAAGTGATGATTTTATCACACAATTAGTAAGAACCTGTCAAGATCCCCCCCTCCTTTTGCACCTGACAAGCAGCTCCAGTTTTGCGTGAGATGTTTGCTCAGAAAAACTCAAATTTGCAAACTTATGACTGATGCCTAATACTTGTAGAGCCACACAACTGAAGCTCCAGGTCTGGATATCAAAGCTGAACATCAACAACCCGCGGGTGTTTTCAAGTCTGCTAGGCACCAGCAGCAGATCCAGCTCCACCAGTAATAGATTCAGCTCTGGCAGTAGATCCACCATTTTTTCCTTTTTAATCGTGAATGATTGACCCTTGATCTTTTTTTCAATCTGTACAAGTTTTAGGTTATGGATACTCGATGGACATTCAAAACCTGATCAGGTCAGGTTCGGGTGTCAAAAATCCATACTCTTTCAAGTTCGAGTCGGGTCTAGATAGTAATTTTGAGTTCTTATTTTGGTATGGATAGTGTAAAAGTCTACCCATTGGTATACATTACAATTCCTTTAAAAGCTTGTAATGAGGTTTCCTATCGTGAAGAAATGTTTAGGAGCTTGTAATGTCTAAAAGCTTGTAATAGAAGATGAGGAGGTTCCCTCTCGTGAAAGAAATTGTTTAGGAGCTTGTAATAGAAGACATGCATACCAGATTGTAAATTGGACTCAGTGATTGGCACATAAAGACCATGGATCCCTGAGAAATATCATAAACCCACTTCAAAGGCAAGAGTAGGGGATGCAACCTATTGATTGAGAAGAAAATAGAATTGAAGATTTCAGATTTTGTATCAAAGCCCCTGAATTTGACGAAACTTTATAAATAGAGGAGTTCATAGATTAAATGAATCGGGTGGGATGGGAAAATATATTATTTGTTTTACATTTGCAGAGAAGGAGAAGTAAGAAAACGAGGAGAGTTTTGGTATGCGAGTAAGGGTTTGGTCTGGAAAACTCGTAAAACATTAGTACTAGTTTTGTCAAATATTAAAGGTGGTTTGGTGATTGAATTTTGACACGTTTTACCTTAATCGATTAAACGTTAGAAATCTATAAATGGTCAATGACAGCAACAATATAATAATCATAACTAAAACGTTTTTTCCGCCCTGCAATCCGCATTGAAATCACCATAGTATTTTTTTGTAATTTTAATTTGTATTTACAAAGTAAACCCTTTGAACAAATACTTGATTTCTTAACCTTTTTTTTATTTTGGATTTAGTAGACCCATTTCTTTTTAATCATTTTTGATAAATAAATAAAACCTCGATTATCTTTAATCTTACAAGATAAACATACCTTACTTTTTTTTTGCCACCACACCAGCTTTGGGACACTTTCTCATCGGTGTAGTTTTTTTTTCTTGAAAATAAAATCACCAGGAGTTAATTAAAAAAACACCAATGTTATTAATTTTGCCCTTTAGCAGGACATCCATGGATTTTAACCTGCAACATTGCCACATGTTTTCAATTCTATCTTTTTATCCACTCTTGGTAAATTCAAACAAAATCCACTGAACACCCTCGCGGAAAATCCATAATTAAATGTTAGGCAAATTTTCCCATGATTAAGTATTAGTTAAATTAAAGGAGTTTACAGGGCTGTTTAATGGATTATGTTAACAGGCTTGGGCGGATAATTGATGGCACTCATGGAAGGATTGAATGAATAAAAAATCGCGGGTAAAATTGATAGATACAACTGATGAAAGTTAACATTGATAGCAACCATGGAGGAGTATATTTGAAGCAATCAAAACTTCAATTGTCAATTTACCCCAGACACAAAAACAGACAAATAGAAAGTAGCAGCAATAGCATCAACAGTACAGTCCCATAACAATACCATGCAGAAAATGAAATACACGGCAGTATATTCCATATGTTTATTTGACAACAGTGATCAATTACATTGTTTGAGTATTATTTATTCGGAAGCAGTTAAATCACCTCAGTGTTTGATCTTAGGCCTCTTCACAATCATGACAGTGCAGTGAGCATGGTGAGCACAGTAGTCACTCACACTACCTATAACTGCCCTGCAAGAGAAATATGAAAGCACGTTAAAACAAACTTTCCGCAGATAAACAGCTGTTCTGGACAGCACAAAACAATGTATAAAGGAGCTGTGGCTGAGCTTCCCGAGAGCCTTTCAACGGTTTAAACTGAATATCTAACAGGAAACAATATATAGCCTCAGGATTCCGATGTCATTTCAGTATTAAAAGCTAGATTAATGCACTAAATTGAAAACAAAACAGGATTCATTTCCCAGGAAAAATAAAGACATCTGTGAGACTTGAGATTACAGTGTACAGCTTACCTTGTTAAGTATCTGCAACCTATATTGATGAAAGATCGAGAGTACCCGGTATTTTGTTTCATAGTACCATTAGGTGATTCAAAAAAGAAAGAAAGAAAGAAAGAAAAAATCAAGACCTTTTAATAGCTCCATAACCATGACTTCCCACAACCAGTATTGAAGCATGGTGTTTGTCTACAGCCTCGCAAAGAACGTTTCTAGCATCACCTTCCACCACTTCAAAAATCACATCACTCACCTGCAGAGAAGCTGAAATGATCAGGAAAACGCAATGCTAGATGCCACATAAAATATCAGGGAAAAAAGTCGTCGTATATACCTGATTTCACTAAGCAAAGCCAATCCATAGAACAAACCAAGCCATCATTTCTTCTCTCTTTTGGACCGTAGTTAACGCATTTTCTTACAGTAGATTAAAGTTAAATTAAACACAAGTTCTTCTTTTCTTAATCAAACTTCCCTTCAAAAGTGATTACATCATCCCAGTTCGATTAGATAAGGTAAAAGGAATTAACCAAAACAAGATCCAAAACTCCTTTTGGTTTACTTTTTTTAAGGATACGATGCATCAAAAATCATGTTTGTGTAACTAATCGATTTTAGAAATCATGGAATTAGCTAACAAGGGATGATGATTTACCGATTTATTGGTGCAAATCTCCTCAGCCTTTGCAAGAACTCTAGCTGCAATCTTCTTCAAGTCCGACTCCACAAATGGCAGAATTTCAGCAGCTCCTGAAAACAAAGAAGAAAAGGAAAAACAACTTTATTCACTTAAACCCAGAAAGAAAACAATGAATATTGAAATCAGATGCAACAAGTTATACGCGCGCTCTGTTCTTGAAAAGGGAAAAAGGAAAATATATAGATAAATAGATAAAGAGGTACCAGGTCCAGCAAGACCGACGGCCGAGGAAGCAGAAGGTTTGGCATAGACAACAACTAGCTTGAAAAGTGAGTTGGAACCCAGAGAGGGAGTGAAGAAGTGATCCAAAGTCCACTCTAAAGCGTACGTGCTGTGTTCGCTATCATCAATCCCAACCACCATCACTTGCTTCTCTGAGGTTGCCATATTTTGATCGATCGATCCCTACACTCTCTCTCTCTATTAGCACCAGAAAAAAAAGAAAAAAAAAGTGAATTTCACTTCGTGATTTTAATCTTTCTGTGATGTGGGAGCCTTCCACTAATTCCCAGATGAAAAGCCAGAGAAAACCTCTAAAGGGGAGTGTTACGTCGTTACACGCCAACTGACAAGGAGTGGAATCGATGCCCTTCTCGAACGAGAGATTGCCATCTGGACCAATCGATCGAGGAGACGATGCCGCTTGTAACATGTTGGGTGGGTACAGTGAACGTGCTGCGATGTGACACGCCAAGACAGCTTAAAATTTGAGCTCAAAGGAAATTGAAATTCATCAAGGTAAGAGATCCGGAGGAGACACAGAAGCTCTGAACCATTAAATTGTTATTTATATAAAACTAGTAGACTGTGCGGCTGAGTTGTTCGTTGTTTATAGTGAAGACTGCCGTATTTTTGCTATTAATAAAAGCTTTATATGAGTTGTTTGTCGTCACAATTAACGTTTGCGAGTAAATTAAAGGGCCAAACCTTAAATTAAAAGCATACATTATACGATGAGGGGTTAAGGATAACATCTGTAATGGAGTCTTTATAAATTGTAGATGCCTGGTCTTCAGATAAGATGTCTTGTGAATACTACGAGGCAATTGTCTTGGTTTCACTGCAGGTAGAATTAAAAAAATTTCAATATAAAATAAATATTAAAAGTGTGAGTTTTTTCTTATAATGCTGTATTTAACTTGAATAGAATTTTTGTTAAATAATATTAAAAAAATATTTATAAGACAATTTTTTTTGTTTAATACTGATTTGAATTAATACAAATTTACAAGAATAAGATAAAAAAATTAAAAACAATTACACCAATATATTTATGAGCAGATAATTGATAAAATTATTAAAGATGATTTATTTTCTATCTGCAGCAAACTGGTTGATTGTTGGATCTGTTTTAACTGTTTGACCAATTATTCAATAAGTAAATAGTAACACTCCAATTGATAAAGTCTATTAAAAATGAGTCATTTGCTTTTTGCACCAAACTCCTTGATTATCGAGTTTATTTTAACTATTTGACTAATCATTTAATTAGTAGCTTGTTTATTTTTTTATATTAAATTAGTTGAATTATTATTATCAAAAAATTGAAGACAATTAGACCCATATAATTTTCTCACACCATGAATCTGAGATATTATATTTGAATTATTATAAATAGAGAGGTTGTCTTATTTTGAGTGTAATACAATTATTTTATTGTTCACACCAGTATAAAAATAAAAAATACCCTTTGATAGTCAATTGTTTCTTGTCTGTTGGCAACGATAAAAATATGGTTTTTTTGTACAAAATATGAAAAGACTCAATTACCCTTACAGAATTAGAAAATATCATCGTTCCTGTCATCACCCAATTTGTGGGTGATTCCCCAAAATATACCAATAAATAAATAAAATAAAATAAAAGGGGCTGGTGTCGGCTGAAAAATTAATGTGAAAATTTTGGACGTTTTCAGAAGCCCGATCGCACTTCTTTTTTGCCCAAAAGTGAAGGAAATGCAAATTCAAGGCCAAAATAATTTATCCTTGGATAAATCTGCATAGAAATTAAGTCAGAAGACATAATTATATTTTTATGGGTCAATTTGATTTAATCGTTGACCGATGTAAAGTGTAATTATGCTTCAAAATTAATTGAAAGCCCAATTGAAGGATTTAATTTAGCGCAAGAGCTTAATTATACTTTAAATGGGTCAAATTAATTTTATTAAGGTCTTAATTAGTGAGAAATTAAGTTTGGAAGCCGAATTTGGGTTCAATTGAGAAAATCAGAATTTTCGGTGACGAAACTCTTCGAAATTAATTGAAAGCCCAATTGAAGGATTTAATTTAGCACAAGAGCTTAATTATACTTTAAATGGGTCAAGTTAATTTTATCAAGGGCCTAATTAGTAAGAAATTAAGTTTTGAAGCCAAATCTGGGTTTAATTGAGAAAATCAGGATTTTCGGTGACGAAACTCTTCCGAATTATTTGAGAGCCCAATTGAAGGATTTAATTAAGCGCAAGGGCTTAATTATACTTAAAATGGGTTGAATTAATTATATTGAGGGCTTGAGTACTGAGGAATTAATTTTGAAAGCCTAATTTGGGTTAAATTGAGACGATCAGAATTTTCGGCGACGAAACTTTTTGGGTGAATTCGGAAGCTAAAATTAAAGATAAAAATATCTTTCTTCCTGGTTTTTCCTATCAAAAAATCTTTTTTGTCATAAATTATTTATTTCAAAATTAAAAAAAAAAAAAAAACCAAACTTCTGCCGACAGCCATGCTTCACCATGCTGCACCCATACTCAGCCATGCTGCCACCACTCCCTCTGCCACACCATTCCTAACCACCATACTTTGGACACTTCCCCCATGCCATGCACCATGCCTTCTTTGCCTATAAATAAGGAGAGAAAACACTATCACAGGAGGGGGGAGAAAATTTCGAAACTGGGGGAAAATTTTGAAATGGGTTGATGAAACCAAGTTGAAAACAGAGGGGGAAAACACGATCACAAAAGAACTGGGAGGAGAGAAACTCACAGAGAGGGGAAGAGGAGAAAATTTTTGGGACAGTGGGAGTTCATCATAAAACTGGGAAAGAAGAGGAATAAAAAAAAAAGAAAATAGGGGTAAAATTTACGCAGACGCAGAGAGAGAGCTTCATCCCCCTCGTCTCCGGCAACAGACCACCTCTTCATCTTCTTCCTTGGCTCCGGCGAAAGCAACACCAGCCATCTTCCTCATCTCCGGCTGAACCAACACAACCAACAACCATCTTTTTCTCTCCTCGGCAACCATCTCTCCCCCAATGCAACTCCTCTCTCTCTCCCTCCTGGCAATTACGTTCTCTCTCTAAAATTCCAGTTGCAGCTCCAGTCGCAGCTCCCGTCGACCACCACTCCAGAAGCTTCCCCCTTCACGCCAGTAGCTCCCCTAGCCATCATCCTTCTTCTTTGGTGACACAGCACCAGCACGGAGCAGCAGCATCCAGCCCTGTTCCGACGGTTCCTCCGGCCACCACAGGCCTCCATTTTCAATTCCACCACCGCAGGGACAACCACCTCGACCTCCTCTACCCCGTGGCAGTGCCAGTTGACACTCTCGTCGTGGTCGGCCGACCAGTTACTGTTCACGTAAGCAACAGTAGTGCACAGCGTGTTTCCTTTTTTTTTCGTTTTCGTTTTATATATATATATATAAAGAAAGAAATAAAATCTTGGGGCTGGGCTGCTCTCGGCCCAGCCCAGCCCAGCAGTGGTGGGCCTTTGGCCCACCACGGCTGGCCCATTTAGTTGAGACGGCCCAACCTGTTTTTTTTTTATTTAGTTTTTTTAAAAAAAAAGACACAAAAAATGCATAAAAAAATTACAAAAAAATATGTTTGTTTTCGTGCATACGGCCGAATTCCAAAGTTTTTTTTCATGCATATTTTTCAAAAAAAATATGTTATATCTTTCTCATATTTTAAACGAAAATTGGATATCGTAACCAGTTTACGATTATCCATTGGCGTTCGGCCAAAATGTCAAAAATAATTTAACAATTATTTTGTTTTAGCTTTCACGGTTTAAATTTACATTGTAAAGTACACTTGCAGATAAAAAGAATTTTTAACTACGATGTAAAATTACAATGTAAGGTACATTCGTAGGTAAAAAAAAAAAAAGGTTTTTAACTGCGGTGTAAAATTACATCGTAAAGTACACCCGCGTACAAAAAAAATATTTTTCCTTTTTAAATGCAATGTAAAAAAAATAAACTTAAGAAAAACAATCAAACAACAATGCAGCTTACCTTAGGGAGGGTGCACTGGGGGTGACGCGTCTTCCCCTTGCACAACAAGTCCCCTTACCCAAGACTCTCGCAGACCACTAGGTTCCTAGTAACCTTAATACTAGGTGGCGACTCCTTATAATTATAGTCGTAAATTTTACGGCTATAAACAACCCCCCATTTTCACCGCGCGCCGTTGTCTCCCAAACCACGGGGGACGGCGGGGCGCGAAGCGCGAAAAATCGCCGTCGCGACAATTCCTATGGAAAAGTCGAAATGCCCCTTAATCCAAGAGTTAAAATTTTATGCACCGAGAGGTAAAGTTATAATTATATTATTATAATCTATAATAATATGTATCTACTGTTAAAGTTAAAAACCCTTACAGTTTACCTTTTTTAATTTTTAGGAAAGCTAAATTAAAAAAACCAAAAGGGGCATATTACGTTTTTATACATCAATCAACAAGAAATGGAAAAGATGATATTCTCGAAGGACCCTTTTAAAGAAAACAAAACATTAGCACACTAAATTAAAAAAATTAGTAGAATAACACTCTCAACTTATAACTTGACTAATTTTTCAGGGAAATAATAAATTTTAATCTTAATGTCTTTTCTGAAATGTGATTTTAAAATGTGACAAGATGGGTTACCTGCTTTAGAATAATAATATTAAACATGTTATGCTTTTAAAAGACTAATTATCAATCGATCGACCTTTATATATAGTTGTATAATGATTGATTGTTTTACATAAAACCTATAATTTTCTGATTTGTATTTCAAATGTGTTTTCAAAACAAAAATATATATTCTTTCAAATATGTTTTTAGAATAAAAACATACATTTTTTTTCCAATTTATAAATTCAAAAGGCAAACTTCTATTAAATTTTAAAAAGTTTTCTCATGAGTGATTTTAACTAATCAAGTATGAGTTTACTATAATTAGACAAGAATCTATCCCATACAAATTATCTGAACGACTTAACACGTACATTTATAGACCAATGCAATAGGTCTAGGATCTACGTGGAGGGTTTGATCACACCATACTGGAATGATGATTAAAAAAATCCTTAATTGTTTTATTTGACAATTAGCATGCTCCATAAGACATGGTTCAATACTTGAAGAAATTAAAATTTGGCCTTCTTTTCTAGTTGGACTAGGTTACAATAGTTGTGCACTTTTTATTTATTGGTAGACTAAATGTGCATCCCTCCTCGACAAGGTTACACTCTATATTAGAATTATTTATTTATGGTGTTTCTATTTCATTTTTGTCTTTCTACACTAGTTAAAATATGACTATTGCATTAGATTTATCTAGACTTAGTATATGACTCACACGACAAGGCTTTTTTGCAAACAACCATAAAAATATAAATACATATCATTTATTATTTCTTGCAAACAACCATGAACACATAACACATACAAAATACAATCATTAAGATTTGCAGAGTATAACCCAAACACATCATTAACTACTTTCAGAGTCCTTTAGCTTGTCATGGAAAAAACTAATATCCCTTAAAGTCTATTACATGTTTCATCAATTACCTTGATTTTCTAGTGTTTGCTTATCCCCAATCAATAACCACTTTTATTACACCTTATATGTTGCAAATTAATTCATAATTAGCTATGCATAAGCATATTTAAGTATCACATGTTTGTGAAATACTATTCAATAATATATAATTGTCATGTTATGAAATGCATGATGCCTAGTGATGAAGTTATCTCAAAGAAATTAAGGAGTTTTGGATTTAATTATAACATCATGATAAGAGAAAGTCGTCATCTAATATCATGGTCACTAGAAACCTATAATCTGTGAGAATATGAATACAGAGACTTATTGTCCAAGAGAAAAACACATCTCCCTGAAAATACTTTACCAAGAGTAAGTTGTATTGCTGATTAATTGTTATTTTACATCATGTTTTCATTTATTGGTTTTACCTAAGGTTCATGACGGATCTCTCTTTTATGAGGAAATCTCTACCTTGTCGGTCGAGTCTTAATCATTTCAAAACCTAAAATTTAGCATCATATTTACCTTCTATTTTATATCTTTGATACCCGAGGATATCTTTTATAGTGTAATTTTATATCTAATTATTAAAATCTACAACTAAATTCTAACACTCTAAACAAATTAATTATTGCGGGGTTTGGGGCAAAACTTAACGAATAATTATAAACTTGTTGAGATATCTCATTTGTATTTTTGAAACGATGGTAAAAATATAAGTTTTTTTTTTTTTTTAGAAATATACATGAAAAACCTTTAGAATTCAGTTGTATACGGGGGAAAATAGTTTTTTGTGTTTTTGAAATGATTGTTTTGAAATACTTTTTAGATTTTTCAAAATCTCACAAAAAATTGAATATTTATAATATTGAATATATATCTTACAATATAAGTTTATAACTTGAATGAAAACCCTAGAAAAATTATTTTTTTGTATTTTCCATAATAAGGAATTTCTTGCATTTTTTTTCAATGTCAATAGTAATTTAATGTTGAATTTGCTGCTAGCATGCTGCCATTGTGCCACCAGGTGACCTTCGATATGGAATTTGCTACCATTTTTAATTTCATTAATTACAAGAATTAATCAACAAAGTTATTTATTTTTATGCAAACTCCTCTTTCCACTAAGGTAACCAACTCATTCGTTAAAAAGGGAATAAAAGAAGAAGAGGAGGAGGAGGTTGGTCGAGGCTTATACTCACCGGCTTGGGCCTTTACCCCCTTGACTATGGGCTGAATTAATTTCATTGAGTTTGCTTTTACATGTGGGCCTTTAGTTGGATATGGGCTCACATGACCATGATTGATTTCAATAGACCGCATAGTCAGCGCCTTGCCTTGTTATCGACAGATCGTTTTCAGGTCCCGTGCCACGTGGTGACATTTTTTTTGTGTTTGATTTATCTTCAGAATCTGAAATTTTGGTTAGAAATCTTATATTTTATTGCAAGCGCCTATTCTTATTTTTTTTTCTTTCTAAAAACAGAAGAAATAATTTTTTCAAGGGTTTAATTATAATTTGTTCCATGTAATTTACGGTATTGATTATTATTTATTTATTGGCAAGGGTTCAATTATGAATTATTTATTTATTTACAAACCCTCGCTCATTTTAACTTCAAAAGCTATAAAAAGGAGAGAAAAAGAAAAGGAAGAGAACAGGATCTGGGAAAGCTTCCTGCTTTACAGTGTTTTTGAGTGCCCAACAATTCATAGTGGCCGGTCCACTCAACAGATGCTTCCCGATAAAGCATTCCAAGAGTGATAAGATTTTTGCTGTCTGTTTCCTTCCTTTAATGATGAAAAGAAAGCAGCTGCTTCACAACCATCCAAATTTCAACTGCTGATCATATGTTATCGAGTCCAACCTTCGTCATGGCTACTTTTATTATAAACAATAACCCGAGAGAAATCATGGCATACATCACTTGGCAGCAACTGGGAAATGCTCCAATGGGTTTATAATTCACCAACCAGCTAGCTAGCATAGTAAGCTCGAGTCGTCATGGAAAAGGAACTGACCCGGCTCCCTAAAGCTGATAAGAAATAGCAGAATCGTGTGTTTTTTACTTTCTGGTGGAGATAATGCTTGATAAGTGGGCCTCCTAAATTCATTTATCCATCCCACATTGTAAAATAAACTAAAACAGATTACACTTTTACTCTAGATTGTGAATGAAAATGCCATGCATTATGATGGTGTGTGTGGGGTGTGTCTGGGTTGATTCGGTTTTAAGTTCGTTTCAGTCGAATCACTGGTTTATTTATTTTTTTATACAGTAAAATAATTATTTTATTCTTTGAAAAAAAATATCTGCTATGAGAGGGGTGTCACTAAAATTTCATATTCTTTAAAATAGCTAAATATTATTCTATCTTTGAACAGGATAAAATTAAAGAATTGGTTATAGAAGTGTTCCGATAATTTAAATATTTTTTAATTATTTTTGGCTGAATACTGCATGCGTGCCATGACCCATAGTGGTCAGATACATTTTGATGGTTGGTTGAACTTTGTTTAGCCCTTTGCTCCCAGTTTTATGATGTTTTCATTTCAATCCCTCATGTTTTAATTGTTTTGCATGGTCCTGATTTCTGTTATATAAATTTTGATTTGTTTCAATTAGGTCATTCGATTGAAATTGATGATATATTTATATTTTAATTCAGTCCTCATTCTTTTAATTTCCGGATTGATTTTAAATCCCTCTATATATTCGGCATAAATTTTTTTATTTTTTCAATTTTCCCTTTAATTAAAATTGATAATATATTTGATTTTCATTTTGGTCCCTATACTTTTAAATTTTATTTTAATTCCTTTATTTTTTATATTTCTGAAATAATCTCTATTTTTGTCGATGTTTATATATGTCTATTCTTAACTTTGGTTTTTAATTTTTATTATTTTCTTATTTATTGAGGTGGTATTTTTTTTGAATAATTTAGTTCTTAAATTTTAATTTGTATTCATGATCATTTGGAAATTGATATTTCTATTTTTTTTCTCTTGTTCTTTCTTTTGGTTTTTTTATTTGTTTTTTTTTTATTTTCAAGTCAAATGATTTTTTTCAGCTAATAATTTTTATTTTTATTTTATCATTATTTTATTTTTTTTGTTTTCTTTTTTGTTAAAGTTTTTAGACTTTTTTAGTCTTTGATTTATTTTTTTGTCAATAATAATAATTTTAGTGTTTTTTCTTGATTACTCTTTTGTTAATGTTTTTTTAAAAAAATTTCCAGGATAATTTAATAATTTTATTTTTTTGGTAGCAAGAGTAATGATAATTTTAGATATTAAGACTTGGATGTTGTTGTTGTTATAATAGGATGCATTGATATGTTTTATTATATCAAACTTTGCATATATAAATATTATATTTTATTTTTGAATTAGTAAATTCTATTAATTATTTTAACTCTAGTAGTTATAAAAATTATTTATCCGGCCCATAATATAGTACAATCAATTTAACTAGTATCAACTAAGATCGAAAATGTGTGAGTGTTTTACTTTGTAGTGTACTGTAGTATGTGAGGTGATTCACCATGAATTCTAACAGTGCAGTAACGGCTTTACCCTTAATGATACTAGGCCAAGTGCTGTTGGTTGGGTGTGCTTTTAGCTTTCTATTCTCGTTTTCTCCAGTCTTCTAGAGAAATCAAAACAAGAGAGAATGATGGTGTTGGGAATCCCGTCGCCACCGGCCAAAATAACGTAGTATTCATAGGAAGAAGCAGAGGTCTCGTGGATCTCCTCCTGCGGTTGTTGCACCTGTTGCTTAGAGGAATCAATGTGATCGTCATGGGATGGTAGGCTGGATCTAAGTTTTTTATAAGGAAGCTGGGCAGTAAAGTATTAAGGGAACGTTCTATTTTTGTAGGCTTTTGAGAATTTGTCTCTCTGTTCTTTCTCATCATTTTCCTTCTGCTGCTCCTACTCCTTCACACTGTGTTTTTGCATTTAGGGTGTTCGGTTTGTGGTGGTCGTGATCGATCCAGCTCTCATATTGTGATTGTTTTTGTCTTTTAAAGGCATTTAAAAAATAATAATTATTTTTTTTTTATTTCAGATTTGTTTATATACATAGAGAGAGAGATTTTAAAACTGATTTTATTAATTAGATATAATAATTTATTGCATAAAATAAACTTTAAATATTAGAAGCTTTGATTAATAATAATACTCATTTGATTTTTTAATCAAGTATTAATAATAAAAAAAACTCACAGACTTATACAAGAAAAATAATAAATCTCAAAAGTCTATTAAAAAATTAGAATCTAAAATATTTGATATCCAATTTTTTTTAATTTTTTTAATGATAATGATAATTTTATTCTGATAATTTCATTGAAATATACTAAATAAATAAATTTATATCGATTTAAAATTCACATATTTTAGAGAAAAACGGTACCCCTTAGGAATTTTATATGAATTTATTATTTTATCTAAATTTATATAATTAAAAAAAATACTCACATAATTAATATTTTATACTAAAAAAATTATAATTCTTGCGGCAATAAAACGTGTGTACGTGACTAGTCAATGTATAGTTACCGTTGGCAGCACTATTGAAACAGAAGCAAACAAAACCATCCAAGAAAACGCAATGGGCCACTTATTAATTATAGCTATCACCATGAGGCACAAGGGCGGCCTAATTCAAACAATAAAGAAATTTATCTCAGCCCGTTATTAGAAAAAAATAATCTAGTTTTAATGATTATTAGGAATATTAAATAAATACAGGTAATTAATGGGATATATACAAGCAAGTGGATTTAATTTAATAGGATATAACAATCCACAGTATCCATCCATACTCCAAGGTTGGATTATTAAACACATGCAGAGAGGTTGCCGTATATTTTTGGCAAGAAACAGGAGTTCCATGGTGATCGTGTGGCCGTTGACAAAAGGCTCCCTTCAAAATCAGACACGGTAATAGAGTTTGATGCAGCCTCGAAAGGCGTCAGAGGCTGTGTTTTCGTTGTCGACAAGCAACTTACTCGTAAAACAGTGGAAGTTATTTTATACGGGACGTGAGAAGAGGATGCACAGCGCTTCACCTGCCGCAACATTACTGACGTGGCATAAATATCCGACAACATTTATTTATCTGTTTTGATATATTTTTAAATAAAAAATATATTTTGAAAAGGTATGAATATGGATAGAAAATATAGTTGAGGTAAGATAAGCATGGGAACATGTAAAATCTACTGCTATGGGGATTGGTATGGAGAGGGTGCTTAAAATATACATGTCTCTGTGGGATCTGAGGAGTATTTCATGAAAGATAAGGCTCTGGATAATTCTAGATGATGCATTTCATGCGATGTTATCCAAACAGCAAAAACGACGGCGCCTTGCTATGATAGAGAGGTTGTAAATTTTAATAAGAACTGGTGGATTCCCGTCTTAGTATCCTGTCAAGGGGGATGTTTGGCTGATAAAGATTATTTTTAAAAGTTATTTTAAAAAAATATATATTATAAATGGATTTTTTTGTTTTTTTTACAATGTGTTTTTTGCTATAATAATTTAAGTTAAGAGTCACCTTGGCGTTTGTGTAAATATAAAAGTAATAAATAATCAAAATGCACAACAAAAACCATGAAAATGCTTGTAAAAAAAGCTCTAAATTAAGAAATGATCAGCTTTCCATATTAATTCCTTTTTGTAATTAGAAAGTCAATTCAAAGACATTTTGTATTTGGATAAATAAAAAAATACAGATACATGTGCATTTCATTGAAGGGAAAGATAGATTCGTTTGGAGCTTTTAGACGACACGTATAATGCCTCATAACATCTAAAGACACATTTCCATCATGTCTTCAAAAGCGCCACCACATCCTCTTAATGTTGGTGCAGTGCATGTGTTTTTTGCACAAATAAAAAATAATTTGGTCTAGTGGCTAAGCGCAAACACTATAACTAGTATATATCATGTGATCATCTCATATTTTAATAAAATTAAATCTACTTGTAATATCATATGAATTTATATTCATTGTATTTTACTTTTTTACATGTATAATTCCATACACTTAAAGTATCAAGATAGGAGTTTGATTTTTAGGTCAATTAGAGTTATGATCATAAAAGGATTTGTGTTTTAGTTTTCTACACACACACACACACACACACTTGATAAACATTATTCAACTGAAAAATTAAGTATTTGTGTGTTTTAGTTTTTCATCAGAAAAAATATCTTTTTTTTATTTTCAAATCTTATAAAGAAAAGAAAGTGTTTATTTTATTTTTATTTTAAATAATTTTGGCCCTCACTTCTCTTTAGTATTATCAATAAACCATTAATTATATTGAAAGATAATTGCAAAGAATATCCTATTTTTTAGTCTATTTTTTATTTTTAATCTAAGATGGTTTTCCTCATGAACTTCATACACGTGTATGATTTATAATTAAAATAGCAAAAAAATATTTTAATGGCTAAAAAAACCACCATAACATTCAAATAACAGAATTATGATCTATAATTTATAATTACAATAATATCATCAGCCCAATCTTTTTTTAGACACCTTGCCAAATAATTTGTGGGCATCAACACGCGCAGCTGGATATTTGCATTCTCTGACAAATTACAATCGTATCACTGATTTAATTTTGTTTTTTATTTTACTAAAAACATTTTGCGTGACGACACTAGCAAAAATATTGGTTGGTTTTTCGATGAACAAAAGTTTCTTTGTACAACTGTCATCTTCTCTCATTTTTATATGTGCTTTAATATTTTTTATTTCAAGAATCTGTTTTTTTAAAATGGAAATTTAATAACCGATTACGAAGTTCACTTAAAAACGGAAATTTATTATGTATTTATGTCAAACAAACGCTGAACAACCACTTCATTGTCTCAGCAACAAGCAAGACACTTGACTAATTGAATCCCAAAACTACAAGAGCTTAAATTAAAAAATAAAATTAGAATAATGAAACTATAGATAGTGTTTTTTGGCCCAAGCTATCCCATTGGACATGATATAATAACAAATAATTTATAATTTATACAATAAATCTTGAGTTTAAATCAAAATATATATTCCTTATAAAAACCTCAAAAAATCAAAATTTTACTATTTATTTAAATATATACGATACAATTTTCATGTTTTTGGGGCCAGTCACATCTTAGCCCTGTATTATGTGAAACTTTCACATGATTGGACACTTTATTGACAATTTTAATTAAAGTAGCAGTAATTTTACAAAAAAAAACAAAGTAATAATTATTTTAAATAAATATATAGAATACTAAATACATTTTATTTCTCTTGCACATGTGTTTGGAAGGGGAGAGATTCAAAACTGAACAATTTTTGAAGGATTGCAAACTGAACACTCATTAAGGCTCCGTTTGTTTCCTGGAATTCACTTTTCGGGAAATCATTTTCCAAACTTTTCTGTATTTGTTTGTCTTCTGGAAAGTTGGTTAACGAAAAACACTTTCCGGTCAATGGAAAACACTTTCCAGTCAAAGAAGAATTTGACTTGGTTTTTAGGAAAGTGTTTTCCGTAAAATTTGGACGGAAAACACTTTCCAGAAGTTGTGAAAAATTTAGAAATATCATTATTTGCTTATTATATCAAATTTGATCCTCAAACTTTTGATTGCTATATATAATTTGTTTTGAATATTTATTTTTCAATTCCATCTCTTAAAATTTAATTTTTATATTAATTCTAGTTTTTATTTTTATAATTGTTATTTGCTTTTTTCTTATCATTTTTTTATTGAAATTTTTTATCTATCAAATTTGGTCCTCATTTTTTTTATTGTTACTTATTTTATTTGAAATAATTTATGAAATGTTAATTATTATTATTTTAATTTATTCACCTTTTATTTTTTTTTTAAATTTAGATTTGATCTCTATTATTTTGATTATTATTTATTTTATTTGAGATAATTTATGAAATTATATTTTTTTTCAATTTCATTCTCATTCAACTTTTTAATTTGTAAGATTTGTTCCTCATTATTTTAACAAACTTGAAAAAAAAATAATTTATTAATAAATTATTTTCCAGATCATTTTACATAACATAAAGAAACACTGAAAAGTATTTTCCAGTTTATTTTCCATAACACTGCCAAACATCATAATTCACTTTCTAGGAATTCACTTTTCAGGAATTTATTTTCCCCGGAATTTACTTTCCAAAAAAAAACCACTTTCCAGCAAACAAACGGGACCTAATTATTTTGACCAAAGCATGTGAACAGGAAAGAAAAAAAAGAAAAAGGCATTAACTGAGACGGTTACGGGTCATGGATTTCTTCCCGTGACAGATTTCTTTTTTGTCACTTTCGGCAGGTTTAAAGCTGGAAATTTAAATAAATATTTTTTTATTTAATAATTATTTTGATAGTTATATTTACTGATGCTGAGAATTGTACAGAAAAGGAATTTCTGACCGGTGCTTTACTCTGGAGGCCCAAGTCCCAACAAGATCCAGGGAACTCCGATGATGCCAAGAGAGAGTATTCGGGGTGTGGTCCTAGGACAATCCTCCCTGCCGTCCTTTTTGCACTTTGATAATTAAATATTCCAATACGATATTACACAAGAAAAGGAAAAATAAAAGTATTTCCCAGTAATTACATTAATAAATTCAGGTAGGCCAGACGTCCATATAACCATTTATCACTCTAGAAATATAATAACTTGCACATACAGCAATTTTAGTTCATACATGCAAGAGACAAGAACAATGGGTTATTATTACATGTCACAAAAATCATATGCAATACAAATCATACGAACGAATTTACTATGGTTGGACAGAATTACGAGGTTATATATATATATAGAATTAAAAAAATGATGAGGCCAGCAGAGTTATTGCCAAAATCAGTCCTTTTATTAACATTTCATCAACTTTTTATTTTATCATTTTATTTAATTTTCGAGCAAAAAGTCAAAAATAGGACACGCGCACTGCTATTTTTTTATTTCTTAGAAACCTGCACTCTCAAATTTAAAACAATTTATCTTCCCCGAAGCAGTCACTGCTTGTAGTTAAAAAAACATGGTGATGGGTGGTAGTGTGTCGTCGACTGTGGAGGTTGAGAAAAAGAAAAAGGTGAAAAATAACTGATAAATGGATATCAGGTTGCGGGAAATGACTCATAGTATCCGAGAAATTGACTCTTTCTGTCGGCCATCACCTCAGGTTTGTCCTCGATGCACGTCTCTCAGGTCTCCAAACCGTTGATACCCAGAGAGACATAGATAAATAGATAGGTAGATACAGAGACAGAGAGAGTAACGTCTTCCGCTTCCATTCGATGAAAAACTACTAGCGTCCTTAATTCCTTGATAAGAAAGATCAAAAGGAGAGGGTAGCTTCGTTTGGTTCTTGAGCAAGTAAAAACATGAAGTTTTGCAAGAAATATCAGGAGTATATGCAAGGACAGCAGAAACAACTTCCCGTGGTTGATTTCAAGAAGCTCAAAAAGATTTTGAAGAAGTGTAGGAAAGACTTTGAATCTCACCAGGAACATGATGGACAATCCTGTCCTCAACATTGTCCCGGTACTCAATTCTATTGCACATGATTGTTATTTATCGTTTCTTTTTTATTTGTAGCATTGCTTAAAGTCTGTAGGGATATGATAGTTTCTGTTTCTTTTATTTTAGGATATTGGTGTCTTTTTGCAGGTTTGTCTGATTTTACAGAAGAGCTTGATGTTTTTTTTTTATGATTTTTCCAGTACAATCTGTTTCGTGTTCTTATTAGAGTGATTTTTCTTTTTGAAAATCTGGTGAATTCTCCGATGAGCTTTCATGTTTACGGCTATTTTGTAAGGCCACTTTAATGGCGAGTCACTTCTCGATTGCTGATTTTGCTAAAGATTAGGGACCGGTACAGTGGTGGTAGAGACTAGTTATGACAATACAGCGGGCATTATTGAAGTGAGAAAAATGGTTAATACCTCTGTTCATTCTCTAACTCTTCATTAGATTTTCACCTTTGCGTTCTATGAATTCTTCATTGATTCATGCACAGGTAGAAATTGAGTTAGTCTAAAAGGTTTTAACATGTCACATGACAAATACTCAGCTTCTCGATTTCCTGATGATCAATCTATAAAACACAGCATATAATGTCTGATATAAAATTTCTGAGTGATTTGCTATAGCTAGCTCTTGCAGTTAGATGCAAGAGAAAGAGACTTTCTTCTGCAACTGTTTATGAAGTGGCATCTATTGTTGTAATGGTTTACACACACACACACACACACACACACACACACACACACACACACACAGGTTGGTTTTTTGTATCTGTTATTCCTTCCCTGACTCAAATTCACTTGTAGTGTGCGATGGTACCTTTTTCCCTTCCCTTGTGAAGGAAATGTCAGCAGTAGTTGGTTGCTTCAATAAACGTGCCCAGAAATTACTTGAGCTGCACCTGCCACCTGGGTTTCGAAAATACTTCATGTGGTTAAAAGGCATGTTACAAAAAGACCACGTTTCCTTGATTCAAGAAGGCAACGATCTGGTTACCTATGCAATGATCAATGCTATTGCGGTTCGAAAAATACTAAAGAAATATGACAAGGTATTCTTAACTATACTGAATTGGAACGATGTGTGATGTGAAAATATTCTCTGTTTTAGGTTATCAAGCTTGATATATCTTCCCTCTATGGTTACAGATTCATTACTCCAAGCAAGGACAGGCCTTCAAGTCAAAAGCTCAAAGTATGCACATTGAGATCCTTCAGTCTCCTTGGCTTTGTGAGCTCATGGCTTTTCACATCAATTTAAGAGAGACAAAGGTCAAGTCAAACAAGGCCCCCGCATTGTTCGAGGGGTGCTCTCTAACTTTTGATGATGACAAACCGTCACTCTCTTGTGAGCTTTTGGACTCCATCAAGCTTGATATTAATTTGACCTGTTCTATATGCTTGGTAAGTTCCTAGCTTTCTTTTTTCTATAAAATATGCTCTACATAATATCCAGTAATTATTTGTTTAAAATTTGATGTCTCGCCTAATCTTCAATGAACAGAAGCAAATAACCGGATTCAAGGTCTAATTTACAATAACTGCAGCAAAAGCTAGCAGAGTTTGTTGACTTTTTTTGGAAAACTTCATTTACTCATGACATAACTTGTGGATTGACGCACTCACTGCTGCACCTCTTTTTCTAGTTCAGTATATTAACTAGGAACCAGTTAGATCGTAGACCAATCCTACTTGTAACCCGACAGTGAATCTCTATGGTGAATTAGGTGATATGACCATTTTGAACCCGGCCTTTTACACTGGATTTGGCATCTGCTCTCCTCAGGAGCAGAAGAAAAATCCTGGTCTAATCTACTATTCTTTCAATACTTACTATTTAGTCCAGGTCGTGGCGTGATAGTAAAGAGATTGAGATCTATACAGCAGGTAAAGAGATTGAGATCTATATAGCAGGTCTCGAGTTCGAATTAGAGCGTGCATCTCTTGTAAAAGCTTGGAACAACCGGGATTTTGCTCGCTCACTTGGATCTACAAAGCATGCTTTTCGGGGGTGGGGTTTCCTTGGAAAAAAAAATACTTACTATTTACATATGCTGTTCCAAGAACGTGTACATGCATTGAGCTACAGAGCTAGCATTACAAGAGTGGAAACCATGTGCATCGAGTTTGTTTGTGATTTGATTATTTGATTTAATTTGTTCAGTATATTCTGTGACTGGTGACAGGATACGGTATTTGATCCAGTTTCTCTAACATGTGGCCATATATTCTGCTATATGTGTGCTTGTTCTGCTGCTTCAGTGACCATTGTCGATGGACTAAAGGCAGCAGAACCTAAAGAAAAATGCCCTCTATGCAGGAAGGTTAGTTAACATCATTTATTAGTTATGCCTACCATTACTTCGATCCATCGCCTATTGCTCGTCTGAATTCACAGGGACTCCATCCAATCTGACTGTTATTTTTTCTGTCCTTATTTTCAAACTTTATTTCTGTTATTGTAGACCGGAGTTTATGAAGGTGCCCTACACTTGGAAGAGCTTAATATTTTATTAAGCAGAAGGTATCCTTTTCTCTTCATGACAAATCAGTTTGATCATACTTCAACTGCACACGAAACTAGAATGGAAGAAAAAAGGAGGGACAACAACCTGTTTTTTACGTTTTATTTATATTGCTAATCTCTTGCATTTTCTGGCATTTTGAAACAGTTGCCAAAAGTATTGGGAGCAGCGACTTCAGACGGAAAGGATAGAGAGGGTCCGGCAGGCGAAGGAGCACTGGGAATCTCAGTGTCGATCTTTCATGGGTGTCTAGTTCAGAATTTCATCTCTATGCTGTCATTAGATCGATTTAGGCGTAGACAACATGCTGTAAATCTTTCCCATTTCCCATGATTTAATTGTGTTAATAATGTCTTCCGTTCCTTGAACAAGGATCACGTTTGTGTTAATGTATAAATGCCACCGCAATTAGTCTCAACTTTCATGTTATTGGGCAGGCGTTGTTGGTCTGCTTGGTTAAATCGGAACATTGTTTCTTTGCATGTGTTGATTTACAACCTCCTCGGAGATTGAGAATAAATGATTGCTGTAAATTAAACGAACCTGTTAGCCCATTTGAGTCCATGTGATCATGTGGGCATATTACACATTATCCATACAGAGAGCAAGCCCATGGTACTCACACCTTACACAAGACTGAAAGGTTCCACAGTTCTACCTCTACAATTAATTGTCAGGTCCTCCAACTATTATCTAATTCTTAATCAAGTCCTCACCGAAAAGGATTTTCAATTGAATATCCGTCTATCACGTATTATCCAATTCACCCGACACCATAAAAATAATAGTAAATAAAATGAAAATAAATACTTTGTTTAAGATGGATGGTTCTGATTTAAAATTTTTGAGATGAAACTTGGAATGCTAAAATCTTTATTTTAAAATAAATAAATCATCTCTTTTTAGATTAAAAGTTACTCAGCTGGTAATAATATACTAAACCAATTATCCATTTCTAACATCATAATCCTAATTCAGTCTTTTTTTAGTACTAAAAAATATTAAAAAGATTACGAGTAATTCAATCTTAACGATTTTTCAATTTTCCCGTTTATCACTGCTTAATCAAGCAGACAAGGTGGTTTAATTTTCTCCTCCAATTATAGTTTCCTGTACAGTGTCAACTGTAAACAGGCCAGCCTCACTCCAAATCCAGGCTGGTTTCGGACACCAATTAAGTGGGACCCACTTCATGGTCTGTAAAGGAAAACATTTTCACTCTCTTTCTTTCGTCAACTGAAGGTTAAGAAAAGAAAAACTGCATGACGACTATCTCGGTCACGCATGATTCTGCATCTTGTGGGCAGTGAATTAAGCTCCCGCCAGCTTCCGCGTTAGTGGCGAACTCAAAAGTTAGGGCTGCAAATAAGTCGAAGCATCACATAAAATCACTTCAGATTCGGGTATGAAGGCTCTAATTTTACCACACTAGCAACTAGGGTCACCACGAAGAAACTGGTTTGTAGGATATCTCGACTCCATTCAGCCAAGGATACCATAAATCCTTCCTCACTCCACCTTTTTTGTTCGGCTTGAATCTTCATAGGTACCGTGGTTTAATGACACTTCTCGTCCATCAATTATTATGATTTTGGTGGCTCAAAATACGCAACTGTCATCCGCCCGTCCATCCAATTTTACCAAAATAAATATATTAATAAAACTCAAAAAACTAGAAATTCAAAAACCCAAACCAGCCCCTGTTTCTTATAGCATAATTTAAAATAAAACGATTGCAAGCTTATTAGAATTAATCGCGTTTTTGGAACTACCGGGTTTATTGTGCAAAAATCACAATTTGTTGAGGGGCGAAGAGTGCCATTAAACGCAGCTACCGTAGACCACAACTCAGGTCTTTGTTAACCCTGTTGTGAATGCTGTACAAGGCAAGGCCAAAAAGGAGATAAAGAGGGGCACAAGTGAGCTTGTCACTCATTTGTTTTTTACACCAAATTATGTGAGGACGATTGCAATCCAACCAAATCGTTTACTTTGAGAATGAATACTGCTAATCATGCTTTTCCATTATTTCCTGCCAGACCAACCCACTTTATTATACTCCAAACATACATCAAGAATGGCATGCATTTAATCAGCTATTCATTTGGGGTGGCTTTGTTTTGCACTAGTTTTCCTTTAAGATTTAGAAGAAACACTTCTGCATCCACTCCCCAACTACATTCAGTCCAAATGCACTAATTTCTTGAATATTTAGTAGTTTTGAGAAGCAAAAGATGTAAACACCAGATAATTCCGGGGCAAAACCTGGTTTGATTACCCTTAAAACAATCAAGATAACATGCATCAAAATCGGTAACAGACGAGACCTCACTTCAACGACTTTGAATACTCCTTATCAGTGGATTTTTATCTTTATGCATATGGTATCGTTTGCATAACTTCTCCAGAGTTGCAACTGAATGCTGCATGGCATTTAGCTTTGTGTCCATAAACATCCTCTGCGAAAAAGAGAACGGAGTCAAACAGCCACCACAGACATTATACAAATAGAGAAACAAGAATCGGCAACCAACCCTATAGTCATCTCCATATTTCTCAACAAGCTGACTGATATGAGCACGCTGCATTTTGGTCAATGGTTGCAAAGGGGCATGTTCTCCATCTCTCCGCTTCTTCCCCAAAGCAGATTTCAAATCTACACGACCAAATATTAACACCACAAGTTAAATCATATAGAGAGGACAAGCTCATTCCAAGTTTCAGCTTTGAACTTCAAGCATCCATATCATCCTTGTACTAAATGGAAAGTTCCACGAACATCAATGCGAGTAATGCGCGCACGCACACACACACTTCAAAGCATTTTTAGCTTTTCTGTAGTCAATTATGATGGCAAGTGAGATCCATAATTTTCAACAGTGTATAAACATATTCTAAGAAACAGAAAAATGATGGCAAACAAGCTAAATGCCAGAACTGATGAGATGTCAGCACTAGAAAAGGATGGAAATCTTCAGCTTTTTTATCCCATATACTACGATATATTTCCATGAGTAATTTCTCCAAACATGTAAATTCCATTATGAAATTATTTAATTTTTTTGAGCATATGAATTAAGCTAAAATTGTGTGCTAAGAAACGACATTAACCTCAAAATCAGAAAATTAATTAACTAAGATACAACAAGGGATTAACTCGATTTATGCAGAAAAAAGGAACGCAAAATCATAGCTGAAACAAAGAATAGGACTGACCGTCTTCTTCGAGGTCGCTTCCAGAATCAAATGATTCGAACTCATCAGTGGACCCGTCATCCACTTGTTCCTGGGATGGAGCGACTTGGAGAGATTCGGTCTCAATGATATGAGAAGTACGGGACCTGACGCCTAGAAAGTTAGGATTTGAAACGACACCAAAAGACTTGTAGTTTTGGATAACACTGGCCTTGTCGTCCCATTTGGAGATGTCGGCGCCAGCAAGAGAGCGAAACTTCGGAGGGAGATTGAAGGCTGGCTTGAACACGTTAGGGTTCTTCTTTGGGAGACCCACTCGTACTTTAGGCCTTGAATTCTTGTACTTCCTTCTTGATCCTCCCATCTCTGTCTCTCTCTTTGGAGCAACACCACAGGAGGAGAGGAAGATGAAAAGGTAACTAGGGTTTATGAAGGGGATTCGCAGGTAGGAGAATTGATATATTTTCAATCGCACATATATATTTTTGCGCGTTTTATTAAATAAATATTCAATGTATTGCACTCAAATTTTTAACCGGGTCTTCCCGAGAGCCTGGATTTTTAACCGAATTATCTATGTTTTTATTTATTTTTTATTATTTATTTTTCAAACTCATTTCAGTTCTAATCATAGGTTTATTAGGTTTCGAGTCAATCTGTTATATCAGACTATATATTAAAATTAATTTATCAAGTTTTAAAACTATAATAAAATTAAATCAGATTTTAAAACTATAATATTAAACCAATGTTAGGAAATAAGAGCAATTGTCACACCTATATTCCTATTTATTTTTCATTTGGAACCAACAATATTTATTTTATTTTATAAACAATGGAAATTTAAAAAATTATATAAAAAAAATTGAATTATCTAAAAGAGTTTTAAACAGCGTTCTCAAAAAATTTATATATGTGATTCTCAAAATAAACCTATTTTAATCTTGATCATGTGTTATGTATTCAACCATAGAAATAATTTGAGAATAAGCAAATACATATATACAATTTGTTTAGAGCCCCAACAAAACTTGGGATCTCTACAAATTATTTTCAATTTCTTAAAAACTTTATAAATTTTTATTTTAAAAAAATCTCAATTATTTTTTATTTAGAAATGTATTAAAAATATTTTTATTTATTTTATAAAAATTATTGCTGTAAAAATTAATAATAGTTACTCTTATAATTTCATTTGATGTAGTTACATGTCAATTAAAAAATAAAAAAGGTCAGTTGTCACTCTAGATGAATTAGGGTTTTCTTATAATCTGTTCGGTTTTACTTGAAAAATGGATAACTCAAGATTATTGTGATTTCTCTCTCGATATTTTAAATTATTCCCACTTCATTTGAGCAATTCTCTGCTAAAAGGGCACGATGCTAGAATAATTTCCTGCTCATCCAAAGCAATTTAAACAATCCCTCCTTCTCCCTGTAGAAAATAATCTTCTACCAAAATGCCAGAGAAGCTTAATTAGTTGTGCTAGCTGATGCTACCAATGAAGCTAGAGAAGATGTTTTATACAATTTTGTTGCCAAATTCTTGTGAAATAGTTAACATAAAACTTTCTGGTAACATCAGAAATTGCGTTCTCTGTTTTTCAGTAAAAGTGCTTAGGCATTCCTCCGGCTGTGTGGATCAAGCTATTCTCCTCGGAAGATTCTTACCAATATTATCAGCAGGATAATGCTAGTGATCAAACCAGACTGTTTGCTTAAAATTCAGCCGAGCGGCTGGCATACTCCCGAACCATTGCCCCAAACAGTGTTGGCCTCTCGAGCAAACGAGAGGGTTTGTCGAATTCTCTCGACAGTCCTGTAATAAACAAGAAACAGAGCGAGTCAGAATGGCCAGCCGATTCTCTTGAATCCATGGAAGTATTCTGAGAACCAGAACTCTCAGGTTGTAAGTTGAAAACTTGTCGTTAAAAATGAACCATGCCTTCTTGTGTAATATGGAAAGACCAGTCTACAGCTGTGTGGGATTTTAAAAACTCTTTCCTTGAGGTTTAAAACGAAGAAGACGACAATGGAAAGAAGAGCATACCTGCATCGATAACTAAAACCCTGTCACAGTCCATGACTGTGGGTATTCTGTGAGCAATGCTGAAAATCGTACAATCAACAAATTCCTCTCTGATGATCTTTTGAATCATCGTGTCAGTTTGTGAATCAACTGAAGCAGTGGCTTCATCCATAAACAACAGACGACCGTGCTTTAGCATAACTCTCCCCAAACAAAGAAGCTGCCTTTGCCCCACGCTCCAGTTGTCTCCGCTATCAATCACTATGAAATTAAAAGTTTTCATAAATTCTTGTTCCAATAATACGTTCTACTTTAACCAGTTTGGAAAAAGTGAAAACTGTGAAACACATGACAGTCAAATTTTACCTGGAGAATCAAGTTTTTCGGGTTTTGCAGCTACAACATCTTTCAGTTGACAGCGTTCAAGACTCTACAAAACCATCAAGTTTTTCAGCTTGCAAACTCATAAAAAAAGGTTTTTCACAGGGTGCGTGTGCGTGTTAAGTGAAGTGAATCAAGAAATGGGAACCACGTGGTTACCTTCCATATCTCCTCGTCTGTATACTGTCCAACAGGATCCACGTTGCTTCTCACGGTTCCTTCAAAGAGGACAGGTTCTTGAGGAATTATGCCAAAACGAGACCTGAGATCGTGGAGTCCTAACATACAGATGTCAATGCCATCGATAATTATTTGTCCTCCAGTTGGTTCAACCAGTCTAAAGAAGACTTGGATCATAGTTGACTTTCCACTCCCTGTACGTCCAACAACACCAATCTTCTCTCCCCCTTGAATGCTGAGAGTAATTCCCTTGAGAACCAGAGGAGTGTTTGGACGATATCTAACCTGTTATCCAAAATGTTGAATAAATCGAACATGGATATGTTAGCAGAGATGTCGTGTTCACTGACAATGACAAAGTGATATCAGTGCATGCATGATGTGCTTTTCTCGTGTTAATGCCTGAGAATTTCATCTGCTTTTCACTTCCTCAGCCTAAAAGAGCTATTAGGATGATGTGTGAATTGCACCTCTATAATAAATGAAAACTTAAACTAATTTCTTTATCAATAAGAGCTATTGTAATGCCTTTTACCTGCAAGTTCTTTAGATCAACATTGCCAATGGCAGGCCAGTTTGGAGGAGGAACCCTATCCTTTATCTTCCATGCTGCCTCTGATGTAATATTAGTGAATTGCTTTATCCTCTCAACAGAGATCATTCTATTTTCCACAAAGCAACTTAAATATATGCTCCAGAACAGCACAGAATTGAGGGATAGCCCGTAGGAGAGAGATAAACCAACGTTCTCTGTGTCGAGCAGAATTTGGTCAGTTTTCTGGAACGCAAACATTTAAAGATTTGATGGATTTAAGAAATTAAGTATCTGCTGTTATATTCCAGTAATAACATCAAAAGCATTGTTTTGATGCTTCAATCCATGATTTAAGAAACAAATAAGCCTCGTGTATGTAAAAAGGAACACTAGTAAGCATATGAATGAAGTAGATCCAAAGAAACATTGCATTCAGATGCTTTTGCATTAATGGAAGAATGGTACTCTTTTTCCAAGAACATTATGAATCAGTAGGTCCAGAAATATCATATGTAGATGAGCATGCATTATATCAACTTTGATGAATCAAATCCTTGAGAGATATTGCCCAATGGCGATAACATGTTAGCATGCAATTACCTGGCCTTATAATGCTGCTAGGTAACAGAATCAAGAACATAGCAGAAGCGCAAAGTATGATGCTCCCAATCAGTTCCAAACGGAAACCTAACCACTCATTTGATCCGTTGTTGTGAAAATCCATGCGCAAATTGGCATTCACTCTCTTAACATTTTCCTGACAAAATCTATCCTGTTTTCTGAAAGTCCGAATTGTCGCAACTCCAGAGATGCTTTCTGAAAAGTGGTGAATCACAGGGGCTTTGGCAATTGAGTCGAGTCGAGTTAATTCTCGAGATGTTGCAAGAAAGTATCCCTGAAACCAAGAAATATAAATGATCAGTGTAGATTTTCCTAATAAATATGGAGATAAAAATCTACTATTGAATCCGGGTATGACAATCATGATTTCCAAGTTAGGATGACGATCACATTAGAAAGCTTTCAAGATAGTAGAAAGTTCTTCATATTAGCAACATTTTCATATCCGTTTCTTGATATCATTTATATGTATGTGCAGAATTACATGCTGCAAATGCTACAGCAAGATAAAATAAAAGCTCGTACCCGGTACCGCCAGTTTAACCAGCCAAGCGGAATTACAAAGAACACAGTTGGCCAGGTATACTGACATACAATTACAATGATGCTGAGTACTGTTGCGTACATTGCAATTGCATGGGATAGCATAAAGGGAAGGAAGATATCGATGTTGGTTTGATCAGTTGATGCCTGCAGGAAAACAATACGAGGAAAAAAAAAATAGCGACAATTTAAGCATTTTTATCCATAATCCTGTTATAGATTTCAGGTGGAATACACTCAGTTGAAAGCGCAGACTAGAGGGGGGGGGGGCATAGTTGGGTCTTGCATCCTTACTCGACTTAATATTCTTCCTGAAGGTGTGGTGTCAAAAAATGACATGGGTGCGTGCAAGATACTGCGAAGAATGCCGTCAAAAAAGATTTGGCCTGTCTTAAGCCCAATTAGCGTGAAGAAAACAGATCTCATTATTAAAAACACCACTGATAAAACTGCAATAATTCCATAGACAGATATAAATAGTGAAGGCTTGAATGTTGCTGCCCGCTCATCTGCAGTTTCATATGCCAACCAATAATCTCCAGCCATTAGAGATGCTTGCCATATTAGGGACAACAGCAAAGCCACAACTGCACCCCACCATCCAAAAGCTTCGGTGCAGTATTGTTTATACACATGCCGTCCTACGTTACCAGTTGCTCTTTCCTCATCTTCAATGAGCTTTGAAGTTCCCTTATCTGACTTTGGTTGATCTGGAAGCCTTTTTTCATCGTTTTCTTCCCTGATTTTGGAGAGGCCTTGAGAGGACTTGGGTGGTGTGGCTGAGTTTTCACTCGTAATTTCAGTACTGCCTTCTACAAGTTCCCCAGCAGTTTCATGAGCAGCTACTAGTTCTCTAAAATCCCATCCAGACACTAACAGATCATTGTATTTTCCTGATTGTACTATCTGTCCATCTCGCATGACCTGGTATTGAGAGATGCTTCAATTTTTTTCAGAAATTACTGATCATCATAAACGCTTATCTGCGTGGAAGGGAACAATAAAAAATGGTTTTGCTACTTACTGAGATAAGATCAACATTGTGCAAGAAGTCAACTTGGTGAGTCACAAGTAAGATGGTCTTTCCCTTCAGTGCACCTCTCACACATTCCTGCAGAAAGCATTGAGATAACTTAAAAATGCCACTCAATTTCCAGAACGCATCAAGTTGAAATATTGATTTGCCAGCTACAAAGTGTAACTTCTACCTGGAAAATTTTCATGCCTATTTAACCGGAGATTACAGAGAAGACAATTTAAGCACCCTCAGACTCTTATCCATTCTAGAAATTTTCTAATACAAGTGATTTCTGTACTGTCTACTCGCTGACACTGAATTTCCAATTTAAATTAAAGCACCTATGACCAAAATGGCATGGAGAGTAAATCGTTTCACTTCTACTGAATGTCGATACTTAAAGCAAAGAAATTTAATGTCACCTTAAATATGTAAGTCCCAGTATGCGCATCAACAGCACTAAAAACATCATCAAGAAGATAAATATCACAGTCCTGATAAACAGCCCTCGCGAGTTGTATCCGCTGCTTTTGCCCCCCACTGAGGTTGATGCCACGCTCTCCAATTTCAGTCTGATCTCCAAACTCCATCATTTCCAAGTCTTTCTCCAAGCAACAAACCCTAAGAACTTCCTTATACCTCTCTTTATTCATTGACAAACCAAATAATATGTTATCCTCAATGGTGCCATTTTGAATCCACGCTGTTTGGGCAACATAGGCGGTTGTTCCACAAATCTTGATCTGTTGAAGGAAGTTTAATATATTTCAGTAAAACATTTGAAGTTCATCAATTCAATTGTAACCATACAGTGGGATTTAGCAACAAAATGAGGAGACTTATGTTACATGGATTGCGGATGAGCACCAAAAGTAATAGCTGCAAAAGTGTAAGCCAAGGAAGAAATTCTAGTCCAAAAAAAGAAGAAAAACCTCTGAAGCCCCAGGGAAGAGGTAATAAGAGCGATGAACAAGATAGCCTTCAATTTATTGTGGTATAACATGGTCCCAGATTAAGCAAGATGGAAATAGAGAAGTCTCACTACTGACTTTGAGTAGACAAATTCTGAGCTTCAATAAAATGAGTTCAGTGTCGTGCTTAAATTCATTCCGACTGCATGAATTTTACAAGGAACAGACCAAAACGACACCGGATATCGGCAAGTCTCAGAGTTGATGAAAATTTCTCTAGCTATTAAATGTAGAGTTAACTATATTAGCATTTCAAAAAAAAAATTGCAAAGAGCCAAGAGAGCTGAACTCTGAAAATAAAAATGCCAGCAATAGAAGCATGAAATGCACATCTCATTGTAAAACATGAGAACAAAGTATCAATCAAGAAACTCAGTGTTTACATTAATGGTTGAAATTTTTATGATCTCAAATCTAAACTTGGCGTGACCAGTTAAGAGAGCGATGATCGTGAAAAAAAAGAAGAAGAGAGAACTATGAGACTGATGAATAACACCAAAATACAAGAATCAAGGAATAGATAAATCCTACAAGTTTTGTTTCGTAATCCATACCTGTCCAGATATTTTGTGCATCTCACCGAGGATTGAGGCAAGCAGAGAAGATTTCCCAGATCCCACAGTCCCAACAATAGCAGTAAGCTCCCCCTTTTTAATCTCCAAATTTATATTTTTCAAAACCTCACCTTCAGCTTCATCATCCCAGCTAAATATCCCACCCTTAACCTCCACAGCGATTCTGCCATCGCAACCATCCACTCTTTCTACCGACTCTTCCACCAGTTCCTTGCTTAGCATATAACGATCCAACCGCGCAAGAGATACCATTGCTTGTGAAAATGATATCATAGCTTGAGGGAATGCCCTGATAGGCTCCTGCAACATTTTAAAGATAGATGTCGTTGTGAATACTGTCCCTGCATCAAGTGGGACTCCTAGCAGAAGAGCGGTACCAAATGTCAGAGCCGATACTAGCAATGGTGTGCTCCACAGCACGATAGTGTTGCCAGAGATTGAGTACAGAAACTTGGAAATCCATTCAAACTCTGAATCACGAAAATTTTGGATTCTCTTGTTGAAGTGGTCCTCCCATACTTGGAATTTGATCACACGCATGTATTTCAGCATCTCATTTGTTGCCTTCATCCTTGAATCGCGGTTTATCATCACATTTCTCTGGAACATATTATTTCTTCTGTTGCTAAACACAGCAAACACAATAGCACCGAGAGTTCCGACCAATGCCGTGATTGCCGAGGAACCTAGAGCTTTGTATAGGAGCACTAGGCCAACACTAACTTGCAATGGCATTAACCATATAGAGTGCAACTGCGGCATCATATCAGAGAGCTGCTGGGCATCCACAGCCATGTAATTCACAATCTGTCCAACTCCATGAGCTTGACGAGCAGAACACGATAACCTAAGCCCTTTCCTGTATAAAGAAGTAATGAGAGTACATCTAATGAGCATCCCAAGTTTCTGAGAATTGAAGTTAAATTGATGAGCAGTCAAAACCTCGACAAATTTTGCGACAAGAAGAGTCAATACAAGGTAATATCCTTCATAGGGAGAGGTTCTTTTCCCAGATGTGTAATCGACAAAGCTTTGGATGAGCATAGGTCCAACATACATGACACAGAGCCGCAAGATTGCAAGGAACGCAGTGAAGGAGACTTCCTTCCAAAAGCACCTCAACAATGTGGTTCTAACAGGGTGGTTTGACTTTTCATGTGGTTTGGGCCACCTAGATTCAAAGAGCTGTGACATTTTTTCTGCTCTATGCTCTGGTGAAAGGGTAGGCACATCATCTATCTTGAGTGGAGATTCGTAGCCCTTACACAGTAGGGGATTCATCCAAAGCCAAAAGGACTTGGATATTATAGAAGCCGTAGCAAAGCCAGTCACATTGGATTTTCCCAAAAGAGGTTCGTGTAATTTGGTGTTCTCATGCATTACTAATTCATAATGCCTGGTTACAGTAATCCCAGTCGATCCTCTAATGGCAACGGAAAAAAGAACAGTTGATAACGTGAAAGCTATTGCAGAAACTATGTCATCAAATAACAAGTTGTGTTCCAGAGTTGCCAGTCGAATGATCCCTGATGACATAGACAAACCAATGATGATGAAATTTGCAACCCAATAAATTCGAAGAGATAGTGGATGAGTGACTGCATGGAACCTCTTTTCATGAATTATCACGATTGCAATCACTAGTTGAGTTATTGCATGAACTATCCAAAACACTCCATCAAGCACCTCCCAATGTGGCAACTGAGATTTTTGACTGAAAGCTTGAACGGAGACGACAGTGTAACACAAAGCTAACAGGATCGGTACAATCAAAGAGAGCTTGAACCAAATAGAAGTTCTGATATGAGCTCTGCTGTTTCCATTGCCATTAAGGGGTTTGTTGATGTCAGAGCCGGAGTGTCCACTGGAAGTGAATCTAGAATGCAGCTTTTGAGCTGCAAATCCGAGGAGGACAAGCAAGAACAAAAGGTCAACTGAAACTAACAGAGCTCGTTGAGGACATGGGGAGAGGAAAATGAATCTTAACCATTGAAATATCAATGGAATAGAAGTGTCCCCTGAAGACTGAATCACAGAGCTTGAGCATGAGAGAGAGTTGATCCATGATGAAGAACTCATGCTTCCCAAACTTCAAGTGAATAAAATAAAATCACAGAAAAACCACTTGATGCTGATCAATCTCCACCCTCCTGCTCCCTGCATAATTTACAGAAAACTATAATGGTAAGTAAGGACTAAAAATATATGACCCGCGAAAAAGGAATTTCAAACTAGAATCGTGGAATTATGGTGCCAAAGAAGGACCACAAACAAAAACCAAAAAGGCACCAGGATTTTCAAGAAGAAAACGATTACAATAAATAATATAGGAACAAAGAAAGTAAAATCAAAATTATGAATCTGAATTGGCCACTCACAGGGAGAAAAAAGAAGATAACAAAAGAAAACAAAGGGTTTGAATAAGAAGAATAACGTACTTAACTATAAAACCTCTTTTTTATAAAAATGTTTTCTTAAAAATATATATTAAAATTATATTTTTTTAATTTTTTAATATTCACACATGAGAATAATTTAAAAATATTATAATGTTTTTTTTTAAAAAAAATGAATTATTTTCAAAAGCTTTTTTAAAATACAGAAACAAGCACTTATTATTAAAAAAATAATTTTAACAAAAAATAAAACAATTTCGATCTGAATTCCATGCGACTGTAATAATGAAAAGCATTGCAAACTCTTCGAATATTTTAGGAATCATGGTAGTGGTACGCAGAAAAAAAAAAGGCAGAGAAAGGAGCCTCCTTTATACAACTGTTCACACATGACATCTTTGATAGCAAAAAAAATTAAGACGAATTTTTTTCTTTCTTTCCAAGCCTTCGAGCATCTGGGGTCTCTGCAACTCCAGTCAAATGCGATCTAAGAAAATCATAAATTCAACACACAAAATGATATCTGCAATTTATTTCTGTTTGAGATGCAAACAGTATAGAATCAAGATAAACAAAAAACAATATTATTACTTTATAAGGATCAGATATCAGACCGTAAATGTTGCCGGCGATGGGCATCATCTCGACAAAGAAAACAAAGAAAAACGATGGAGATTGGAGAAGATAAAAATAGAATAGCACTGAAGTTGCCCAGGACAGGTAAAATTCATGAACTTGGACCATATGCATGCATGGATGTGTATATACAGACACAGCAAGACAGTCCCTTCAAGGAATCAACCGACAAAGACGAACAAAGGATACGGTAACTAATATAAAACAAACGCACTAATTGATACACAGACAAATTAAAGGATCTATACTAAAAATAAAAAGATGATCTAGTTTTCTGTAAAAGCTGAAAGCAATATACAGATAACTTACTAAAAAAGATTGTATGAAATTATACCGCAAAGATTACTTGCTTGAAAGCTGCAGGTACAGCGCCACCAGAAATGTGGATCCCGATTCCTGGTGAAGAAATTTATGCTGGGGAATTCAAGGTAAACCACAGTATACTTGGGACGAGTGAGCGCGAGAGCGGCATGGATAAACAACAACCACCATACTGAGTTTGGGCTCGCTACAATTTATGTTTTGGAGCAGATAAACTGGCGTAGTGTATTAAATTAAACAACAAAGTATCGAAGGACAGGGAGAAACTGGTCCAATTATTGCATAAAAAAGGCGGCCTCAGAGGATTAGTGTTATAATATTAGGTAGTGTTTTGGATTCTTATATTAAAATAATAATATATTTTTAAAAAAATCAGTTAAAACAATTTAGAAAAACCATCAAAATCTTAACTCTAAAAAAGAATAAAGAAAAATATAGCTGAGTTGCACAAACAAACAATTTCTTAGTCAGTCACAAACAATATCTTTTAACGTGAGTGAAGGAAACAACAATGCATTTCTTCTCATTTGGAGAGACCCGTGAACTGAAGTTTTAGGTTTGAGTTTCTTAGCTGGTTAAAAAACATGTTTACTATTGATTATTTATTTCCTAAACGTGTTTTAAATTGTGATATATATGCAGAGGAGAGTAGATTCTTTGGGGATGTATGGATGTGGAAAATGCCCATGTTTTTGATAAACCTCTTTACAAACTCAATTAATCTGGGAGAAACAGGAAAAACAGTAATGTTTCTGCTATGGCACTGTAATGTATCCCGTGTTTTTGATAAACCTCTCTAGAAACTCATTTAATCTGGGAGAAACAGGAAAAAGAATGATGTTTCTGCTATGGCTCTGTAATGTATCCCATGTTTTTGATAAACCTCTGTAGAAACTCATTTAATCTGGGAGAAACAGGAAAAACAATAATGTTTCTGCTGATGTATCATGCAGGTATCTAATCGTAGATTTTTAATACCTCAATAATTTAGTCTAGATTCTAACTAATGATTGAGAATGTCCCCTTAGATTCCGTGGAAACACTCACCAATCGACCTCACTCTCTCTTACCAATATTCATCGATTTTCTAACACGAATCACTGCATTTCTTTGCTGGTACTGGTGTCTGTTTCAAGCTATGATAGTTTTTGTGCTTGTGGCTCAAAAAAATATGTTTTTAGTTGCTGTTTTAAAATATATATTTATTTTTTGTTAAAATTACTGTAAGATATATTTTTACATGTAAAATAAATTATTTAGCTAACCAAATTATTATTTTCTCTATAATTTATTTTACAGAAAATACTAGTTAATTAACCAAACTAGTTAATTACCGGGCGTCTCTTAATACACAACTTGCACTGCATATATTTTCTTTCTGTTTCCTTAAATAGAGACTTGTATGGATCCTCAAAAGAAAATACTGGCACGTGCATGTGTTCCCTTTCTGACAGATGTTCACACACCTTGCATTCACATGTAAAATTCGTTGTATTATATGGTATGACTCCCTTGAATAAGACGGACGAACACATCCATAATTTAATGAACACTTAAATGTTATACAGAGAGAGAAATCATCTTAAGACCATGAAATTTGAATACGGTAAGAAAGGAAGGGTAGGGTTTCTTAGGTCATTTACTCGTTCATTTTAAAGAAAATTGGGAAATAAAATAAAATAAAATTAAATCAAAGAGAAAATGCAAACTAAAATTAAAGCAATAAAAACATCCTACTACCATTGCATGGCTAGGTATCATATAACGGGACACATTACCAATTTTCCATCCCTCGTCGATTTTTCATGTCTCAAAATGAGGTTCACTTAGTTTAAGACATAATTATTTTCTTATATAATGTCATTTGAGTAGAAATATGATTGAACTTGTCTGGACATCTTGTCTAATCAATGAAGATGCTTATTGAGATGGACAAGGAGCTATTTTGGATTCCTCTAGATTTTTATTTGTGATAATTCTTTATATTATATAGTATAGTAATGTTATGCTCTTACATGATTTAGACATGCACCTATAAAGTCTCTATTCCCAGTGATGAGATAATATAAATAATCTCTACCAGAAATGTGTTTCCTTTAGGTTGAAATGGATTTTCAATCCTATGTTTAATCTTACAAGGAAGGTGGGCGACCAAGTCATATTGATGAGGGTGACACTGCCACAGAGGATACTTTTCTATTCATCTTACAAGGAAGATGCGTGACCAAGTCAGTTATATTTATATATATATATATATATATATAACAAAAACAAAAACAAAAAACAAAACAGGTACCGACAAGGTTTGCATAATACTGTAGCATAGCTTTTTTAAAGTAATTTTTGTTTAAAAATTAAAAAAAGTATTTTTAAAATACTGTGAAAAACACTCAATGGGATACGTGGCTGACGGTGAGAAATTGTCTTCAATCTAATAAATGGGGGACCTACACACGTATCTAAAAGAGTTTGAGGAGCTGTCTGGTCCAGGGAGGCAACTTTCATTGGACAAATGAAGTTTTGACCTTGTAAGAGAAGTCAAGATGAAGCAGCCAGGATCGATGATGAGAAGAGCAATTGAACATGCCTGCTTAAAATATGATCATGACATGACATGAGAACGACAAGTAACTTGAAAATTAGCAGTACCGTCATCAGAGCCGTCAATTCCAACAAAGTCTTCTGATTACAGCTTTCCTAGGATGAGATCTGCAAACATGTTAGGAAAAAGGGTCTATGCTTCAGCTGCCTTCAAAAGTTCACCCTGGGTTTTTGTTTTCCAGATCCATGAAAAGGACGACGACGTCGCTTTATCAGGAGAAAGAAACTCAAATCCTAACAAAAAGGTCCTCGACATTCTGCAGTCTCCAGAATCCAGGGGCGGTTTATTTCTAAATATATTAAAATATTTTTTTAATTTTTGTAAATTAATATTGACATCAACATATTTCAAAATATCATAAAATTATTTCAAAACAAAAACTAAAATTAAATTTTATTTTTTTTCAAAATATTTTTTAAATACTGTATTTAATTTTAACAGCTGAAATAGCCTTAATTATGGATCAACTGCGTAATAATGAAATAAAATTAATAAGAGATGCTTTCGATTAAGACATTCTAAAAGTCAGCGCTCCTAAAATATCTCCATAATAAATATCAAGAGATTTTTCATACTGGCCTGCGAAGTTTTTTTAAGGTTGTCGTAAGCTATAAAAAAACCAAGAATGTTGAATATTAAGCAAACAATAATAAATAAATAAATAAATAAATAAAAACTTCAAATAATCTTGAAAGTCTTTATCTCTCCTTTTCATTCTATGTATGAATTTATGTATGAGATTGTGAAAGCTAGTGATTTTTAATATATTTTTTGTTTAAAAATAAATTAAAATATATTTAGTTTTTTATACCAACACATCAAAATGATAAAAAAAAAAAAAATCAATTTGATTTTTTAAAATTAAAAAATATAATGAAACTGCACTCTAGATGGTACAAAATAATTGGCGCTCATATTTAATTCTTGGCTGGCATCGTGCTGTAATTGACTTTGCAACTATATATTATACATTAAGAGGAACTTAGTATTTATTTGTATTTGCATATAGAAAAAACAAAAGCTAAAGATATTGATTTTTATTTGTTTTCTACTGGTCTTGATAATGTGATGGATGTGTGTCCAAGCACACGAAGTAGATGCTTTCTGACACTGTATTTTTAAAATATAAAAATTATTTTTGTCTTGTAATTTTTATGTGTATAAATTATTTTGATGTGATTATATAAAAAATAATTTTTTAAAAATAAAAATTAATTTCAACTACCATCTCAAATATGATATGTGTGTATAAACCGGCATGAAATATAAAAATAGCAATATCAAATTGGTCGTGACGATGTTAATTACAGGAAGTCACATGCTGAATTATCATCGCAAACACGTGTAGCTAAAAGCTATGGTCTATGTCCCAATTATTATTTTTTCTATTTTTTAATGTATAATAGTAAAACAAAAGCATAACCTCTTAGACTAAGGGTGAGTTTAGCATTGCAGTTGCTATTGTGAATGAAGTTAAGAAAAAATAGATCATGAAAAGCATTTTTAGTTACGGTTCATAACTGAAATTAAAATGTTTAGTTAAAACTGTGGTTGAATTTGAGGTTTAATGGGAAAAAAATTCGTGTATTTGGTTACCATGTTTTTCATATTGTTGTCAACTAGTGGAATTACTTTAAAGGATACACACACACACACACACACACACACACACACACACACACACACACACACATATATATATATATATATATATATATATATATATATATATATATATATATATATATATATATATATTATTTTTTAAATATTGTAGATTTAATAATCATAATAATAAAAGATAATTAATAATTTAAGTAAATTAAACATTTGTTTATATTCTTTCATCAAACTGCTTGTAATTTCATCACGAACTAAATTGATACGTGAATGCTTTTGTGACCCCTTGCTATTTGATTGAGGAACAACATCTTGTAACAATAGTATTAGTAACAACATTTACGATCTTGTTGTAGAGATATGATTCCAAGGCCAAATTCAATTGCAAGTTTCTGATTCATAATCAATCGAAAACACAACATGGTCGTGGAGTGGAATGAAGTCACATGTCTTTCCCTTTTATCAGGAGTTATCTCTATCTATATTCTTTTTTATTTTCTCAAATATATTTTTTTTTATAAAAAATCAGGTTGGGTCTGACTCAACTAAATGGGTCAAGCCAGCCCAGTTGGCCCAAAATGCCCCACTCTGCTGGACTTGAGCTGGGCCGAGAGGAGGCCAATCCAAGTCTAGTACACACACACGGGGTGCGTTGCACTGTTAATGTCCTCTTAAAACATGAACAGTAAAGTTCGGACGACGGTGACGAGAGGCTCAATTGCCGATATTGATGGGTAAAGGAGGTCGAGATGATTCTTCCCGTGGTGATGATAGCTGAAATGGTGGCCTGTGGTGGCCGGGAAAAGTATCGAAAGGTTGTTGTTGATGTTGCAACTACTTATGCCGGGGCTTGCTGTTGCTGATAGAGGTCACGACAAAGCTTATGGCATGGAGGAGAAGCATCCTCGTGGTGGTGCTCTCTTGGAACTACTGCTGGAAGAGAGAGAGACAGAGGGAGCTGCAGGAACTGTGGAGAAAGAGAGAGTGAATGCCCACTAACTGTAAACGAGAGAGAGAGTTATCGATACTTCTACTGCTGCTGACGATTCTCTTGCACACTGTGAGGATGGTCTTCTATCAGGATGGTTTCATGCTAGTGAGAGAGAGAGAGAGACCAATGCTAATGAGAGGCTCAGTGTGGTTCATGCCATAAAAAATGACCTCAAATTATTTCTCCAAAAGTGAGGTTCGACCTCAGTTTTAAATGGGTTTCAAAATTTAAAAAAAGTATGATGCATCTTTTACCAAATGCTAATGACATTGTGTTTCCTCTGGACATGGAAAGAAACGCACTACCAAAAAATATACATGTTGAAGAATATGTAAATACATGCAAGTAGATGCACAAACTCAGTGGCTTTCACCTGGTACGTGATGCATTGTTCTCTGCATTGTTCAAAGGTCGTCATGACTGGATTCCATGGCCGTGATGCTCTTTTCAACTTCCTGGTCTGCTTAATTATATTAGTCAAACAAACCAAAAGATATAAAACACAATGCCTTCAAAAAAATTTAAATTACATTTAAAAAATCAGACAAGTGCGGGATTTATAGGGAAAAGAAAAACATACAGGAAGTTTATCACTGCTTGGCTACGTTGTGCTTGCAAAATACATTTGTAGTGCATGGACTTGATTATACCGCAAACTTTGGTGCTAATGTGGTGTTGTTCTATATGACTTCTATAGTTCTATGCATTTTTCTGGCATGTGTTATATTGTCCAATTGAGGTTAGCTGAAATCCCTGTCATCTTTCATTGATTTACATATCTGTAAAGATTTATCAAGTTTATATGTTTTGCACTGCCAGTATTCCTGTTTAGGAATTGGAGTAATAATTTATTTTATTACTGGATTCATATTTTCATCCATGAATTTTGTCTTTGTTCTATTTTGCCAAGTTCATAACTTGCTGGCTTTTAATAGGTTCACTTTGTCCCTGACAATAGAAACAAGCTTCTTTCAGCTTCTGTTGATGGGTTGATGTGTATATTTAATACTGATAATGGGGACATCAATAATGATGATGATCTGGGATCAGTAAGTGCAGGCTTCTAATTCTCGGTACTTTTTACATCATTCCTAATTTGATATGTATGGGTTCATTGAAAGATACACGAATTGTTAGGTATTTTGTGTTGTCCAAATGAGCGTACTTGTCAAAGCTGCTGTTTGGCCATTCGAGTAACAATTGCTGAAAAAATGCATCTGCATGATTGCAACTTATTAGATTTGATCGTCAAGTACCATAGAGCATGGACTTCATGTGAAATATGCTTCATTCTTTCAAGTCTATCAGAGATTTAGCATCTTAAACTACTTAATAAAAATGTCTGATAGTGCCTTCGTAGTGTACCATATTCGTTGGAATATCATTACTCTCAAACTTATAGTAACTGTAACGTGGAGGGGGGGGGGGGGGGGGAGCCCTTTTTTATTGGTGGGTTGATAACTTATCCTTTCTTTTTTCTTTGGATTTGACAAATAAAAAGAAGGTGTATTTCCTTTTCTGCTGTGAAGCAGTTTTTGAGAGGATAGTCAGGACATGGTCTTTCGATTATTATTTTATCCTGCAGCTGCTATAAAGGATCTATGCTTGAGTTTTTGTTTTTGTTTTCATAGAGTCTTATGGAAGAGCTTTGGTTGCATTTGGATATGCAACTGATTTTTGTGCCATGTTCCTTTAGTCTCCCTCTGTCCATTTTTTTATTATATTTGTTGCAATATATTCATTCAGTTTGTTTATGATCTTTTTTATTACTCAGATCATTTCTTTGAGAGGAGTATATTTTACCGCTGCTTCCAAAAATAATAATTTCTGATCTCTGATAGTTAATTTTGTACTGCCTGTTTCTTCCAAAACTTGAGTATTAACTTAATCCTTTGTCCAAGAATACCAGACTGTTTGAAAACTGTTTAAAATGTCTTGTGAAGTAAGAGTTCAGCAAGTCCCATAACTGCTCCTAGTCTTTCCAGTACATATTTCAGATGAACTTTTACAATCTTGTAGGTGATGCATGTTGGAACTTCAATCGGGAAAGAGGGTTGTTTTGGAAGGACATGTCTGAAGCTCTGGTGTTTGACACATATTGAAAGTTTAAGGTATTGTTGAATTTGTTGGCTCTTTATGATGCAGTGGAAGATGGTTTTACTGTAGGGGTTAGTAAAAAATGTAAGTTAGCAGTCTGCTGGTGACATATGGTTACCATCCCTGTAGGGGTTTGCAAAATCACAGGAAAAAAGAAAATGAAAAGGAATTCTTGTGACCGTACATGTTACATTCGAAAACAATTTTCTCGGTGACCATAGTTTAAGCCCGGCTCTGATGTGCATTGCCATTTGTTTTCTAAAAACCCAAACTGCAGTATTTGGGATTGGAAGGATTCAAGAAATGAAGCAAACTTGCTGGAAGCCCGCTCATTAGCATCTGACAGCTGGACATTAGACCATGTAAGTGTTTGCCTTGTGATGGGATCCACTTTATTTAATGGATTACAGAACAACTATCTTTCCTGCAAGTATGGTGTATCATAAACCACTGTATTTAGTTGGTGTATTAGAACAAGCTCTTGCAAGAGCTTAATTATCATTTTCTCGCATAACTTTCGTGCTTTGCCTAACAAAAGCTGTTGAGAAAACTCAAATATGGCACAAGTGCTGTTGAGCTGTAAGCATTAATTATGGAGGTGAATGGTGGCAAAGGATTTGAGATCTGCACAACAGGTCTCAAGTTCGAGTCAGGACATATATTTTTTGAAAGAGTATGGAACAACCGGGGTTTTATTCACTCACCTGAGCCCACAAAGTATGCTTTCGAATTTGATTTCCTCGAATCCAAAACAAAAAATCAATTATGGAAGCCTGGACTCACTTATGGTATACGAAATTGAGACACGTGATGGCACTTTGTCAAGAACTGCCCGACCCATGGCTTATTAGCAATGTAATTGACTGTATTCAAGTTTAGGTTACTGTCCTCGTATTAACAACTGTGCTGACTGATAAAAGTTATGAATTTTTTGGTTGCTGTATGAAGAGTCCTTCGGCTTCCTTGTTAACAACAGACATGTAGGCTAAAGTTTAAGTTGCTGTTTGAAGACTCCCTGGGCTTCCATCTCAAGCAACAATTTTTTTTCTCATAGACAATTTAATTATGGTTCAAATTCAAATTCTTGGTTTAAACTTCTCTGTTGTCTTGCAGGTTGATTATTTTGTTGATTGCCACTATCCCGGAGAAGGTGATAGTTTATGGTTGATTGGTGGCACTAAAGCTGGTGCTTTAAGTTATTTTCCTGTAAATTATAAAGGAGTGAGGGCAATTGGGTCTCCAGAAGCAATTCTTGGAGGGGGGCACAAAGGTGTTGTCAGGAGTGTATGGCCCCAAGTCATGCATGAAGGGGGGACCTTCCCAGAGCCAGGGCATATTTGCATGGATAGGTGGTGAAGATGGTCGATTAAGTTGCTGGTTGTCCAACGACTCAACTGAGATAAATCGATCCTGGATTTCAAGTGCATTGGGTATGACATCACCAAAGTCTCGCAAGAAAAAACGGCGTAATCCTTACTAGAGAGCCTGTATATGTTTTTTCATGCCGTATCTTTCTAAGTTTTACAGCCCCCCGTTTTTTTTTAGTTTCTTTCATCTTTATCTCACTGATGGGGCTGAAGGGCTAACAAGTCTGGCTAACTCGCCTAGCCTATTCATAACAGCTCGCACACAGGATCTTAATTATTTTTTTTTCATGTGGCGGGCAACAATTTTTTTAAAATAAATAAATAAATTAGATAATATGTCATATAATTTTGCCCAAATTCCTACCATCTGAATGGCTAGAAAATCAGAGCTCAAGATATTTCAATTAAAAAACTCATTTTCAATCTAATTTTAGCCTAAAACATGAAGAAAAAAACACTCTAGAATCCTTGATAAACCTATTGATGGCCTTGAAAAACCCACAAACATATTTTCAAAACCAAAAATCAAGTTGAAACAAAAAATGTTCCAAAGCTCATACTTGTATTTGAGGCACTTTCAATGTAAAAGCATCTATGCTGAATTTTTCTCATCAAATAAAATTATTTGACATAAATATTAAACATTTTTTTGGCTGAAATTGACAAATAATATTTCTCTTTACTATACATCTCCCTTTTTTCTCTTTTATTCAATGATTGAAAAAAAACCGTTGACCAAAATAAAAATTTTAAAGCACATAAACTGTAAAAGAGTGATTTGTGTTTTCAACTGTGAAAAGACCATGTCTTTTAGATTCTTGTTAATAATTACTGGGGGCTTGTCGAGGGATGGACAGTAGAGAAAAAATTAAAATTGTCCTGTATCATTCACGTTGAGCAACCAATTAAAACCCCGTTTGTTAGTGTATCGGTATTCGTCAAAAATTTGATTTTTTATTTTATTTTAAATAAAAAAATTAATATTTTTACATCATTGATTTATTTATATTAAAAATAATTGTTTTAAAAAAATATTATTTTAATATATTACTAAATGAAAAACATTTTCAAAAGCAATCATACTCTCAAATACCCCCTAAATAAAAACACGACATAGATATAAAAATCAAAATAAATTACGTAAACATAGTGTTTGGGTATTGTTAATGTATTTTCTAGTAATAAAAAAATAATTGGGAAGTCAAAATTTGATGCATACATTTAATAGAATAGATTCAGGATTATATGTACATGAATTAAAAAAGTAAAATTGTTAACGTTAGCTGAAACCAAGTCATGAAGCAAATAAACAAGTGCATGTTAAGATGCATATGATCTTGTGCTTCAATAACTCATAAGAACCTTTTGTTTTTGGAATGTAAACAGCTAGTAATTATTTTTCAAAATCAAACATTAACTCAGTGTCAGTGTTTTTTACATTAGATAACAAATCAAAACAAGTTATTAAGTTAAATCTTTATCAAACACAATCTAAAAAGATAGTGATAAGAAAAGGTTAGATGACCACAAAAAATTGAAGGGCAAAAAAATAGAGAAGAGAATTAACATTACAATCCATACACACTTTAGGCTTTTAGTTAATTAGCATGGCATTGTTACCACGCAGTCTGTACTTGATGCGAGACAGGACTGTGACAACTACCACTCAGCAAGTATCCACGGTAGAGAGAGGGGGAGAGTTAAGAGAAAAAACAGACTTAAACGGTGAATGATCACACCAAGAACGCAAGACAAATTCAGAAAAGGCAATTCACAATACAAGCTCTTCAATTCTGCTTCTCTGTAATACTAACTGGTACCTACATTTGGACTCAAAATCAACCATTCTGAAGGAATATGCCAAGGAGAGAACATTTCGCATGGAAAGCTGGGCGCAAAATGCCTCTAAAAGTAGCACACTCGCCCAAATCATCCGGGCACCATCACCCACACTAACCTCGGCCTCGCCCTACACCTGTCACCAAAAAGTAGAATGACATGTTTACATTTGTTCAAGTTAAGCTTTCGACAATGTGATGCATATGCTGACCAAAAAAACACAGTTCCAAACATTCATGACGCCAACAAAAAATGAGTTGTCAAATCACAAAGCTGTTTTTAATTTCGATACCAGCAACTTATAACAGGCTATAATATGATATGATGGCCTACATATATAACTGCTTTTAACTTTAAAACTATGAACCTTTTTTTTCTTTTTTCATCGCTCGAGTCAAGTCTTACCTCTGCTCCCACCAGTCTTTCCCCCCGGGCCACCTCTACCACGGCCACCACCCATGCCCTTGGCACCTCCATCATCAAAACCACGCCCAATCCCTTTTGCTGGCCTTGCACCAGGACCATCTTCTCTACCTCTTCCTCTTCCACGCCCTACACCCGGTGGCTTCCGATCTGAAAAAAGAGGCAATCAATTAAATATGCAAGGTTCTGCATTTCTCAATGTGCTAATGCAGAGATTTAAACCAATCAATTAATCAACAAAATTACAAATTTCAGCTTTTCTGAATTTGTAAAACACAGAACTTAAGGCAGAGCATGACGTTGTACAAACTACAAAATTAACTGTGACACTACTCGGTACAAGTATCTTTGAACACTTAGCTAAAGGTTATATATTTTAATACAGAAGTAACACATATAGTGTCGGTGGACCAACCAAGTTCCTGAATGTATTATGCTTCTTCTTCAAAGATATTGCATTTCAAGATCAATACATCATCATTCATTGATGTTCAGTGTATAATAATAGACCATAATTGAGAAAACATAAACCATACCTGAGCGGCTCTTGGTTTCTTCTTGAACTTTATCAATTACCTGCAACACAAATAAAGAGTACTGGATGAGCAAAATAACCACCAAAACATTAACAAGAAAGAAGATAGTGAACCACGTACCAATAAAGACTAGCCAGTTTTTCAAAGCATTAGTTTATTTTTAAAATCTCTCTCAATAACAAATTTCACAAATATATTGAAATCAGGGTACTATGAAGCAACAGTGCTAGAATGGAAATCTTGCAAAGCAGTTAAATGCTACCAGTTCAGTGTGTTTTTATTTGTGGTTTCACCGCCTTTTATTCTTCACAATAAGCCAAACATGATAGGTGCCTACCTCATCAGGAACTCGAAGATACTTAATAGTATTCCCACGAATGTAGCATTCAGGCATTCGCCAAAACCTATCTCCGTCCTGCATCAAATTCCAACCCAAGACCAATATTTAATCTAAAAACAAAACAAATTAAAAAAAAACACCACTTTTTCTGCAAAAGCAAAAATACCAAAAGTAAAATAAAAAACATAATGGCACCTTAGAGGTGCAGATGACTTCACGGAGATGAATATTCATCCAAGTATCACAATTGACCAAATGCCCATTATAAGTCTCACCATTTTTCAGTTCCACCAACTGTTACAACATACAAGCACCATGAATTACAAGCTGCATCAACAGAAAAAAATAAAAGGCCGTAAAACAAAGTCTACAAATTTAAACAAAGTTCTGGGCTCATAAGCTCAAATAACAAAACAAGAAAAACAGAGGTCTTTTGCTTACCATGGGGTGGCCTTGAGCAGTCTTGAGTAGAGAAAGAGGAAGCTGCGGATAACCCAAAAAAAAAAAAAAAAGAAGAGAGATTAAATTAAATGTGTCAGAAAAAGCAGGGGAAAGATGGGGAATTTAAGAAAAAACAGAGCCAGGAGTTGAGATTGTTACCATGTTTTAGGGCACAAAAAAAATTAAAATCAAGCCACCTGCAAGAGAAGCCAAGGTCAAGCGCATGAAAAAGAAAACAGGAAAGTAAGGCAGAATAGGGATATATTAGGGTTCAAAAATATTCAAAGCTAAAAAAAACTATTTTTAGTTGTAAGAAACCCTAGTTTCTAAGGAGAAGAATTTAACGGCGAAGCTGACAAGGTTTATGCGAGCGATAGAGAGATCATAAGAAAAAAGAAGACGAGGAGAGGCAATCGAAACTTACCAAAGAAAGCGAATTCTTCAATGGAGAAAGACGAACGAGAAGCTTCGACTTCGATTTCTCTGCTCTAAGCGCCTCTCTCTGAAAAATGGACGCTAGTGGCTCTTTTCACTATTGCTTGGAATTGTTATTATTATTACCAATTATGGTAGCCCTCTCTTTGAAAGATGATGTCACAAGATTTATAAAACTCATATAAATTAAGCTGGCCGCCAACAGCCTGTAATATCTTAATATTTGTTTTAAACTCTAATGGCTGTATTTTAAATTGTTTTTAATTAAAAATATAATTATTATTTTTTATATCTTCATTTCATTATAATTTAAAAACAATAGAAAAATAAAAGTTTCAAAATAACAAACACATAATAAATATGATACATCTTATTAAATAAATCATTAGCCAAGATGGATATCTCATAGCACAGGTTTATTTTTATCCTTGATTGGTTGAGTGTTTGTTTGGAAGTTTGTAATATTGTTTTTCAAAATATTTTTTATTCAAAAAATATCAAAATATTTTTTTATTAATTTTTAAAAATTATTTTTGACATCATAAAATAATTTAAAATAATATATTTAAAATAATAATAATAATAATAATAATAATAATGGAGGCGTCGGCGTTGTTATTTGTAACGCAAGATATTCAAGTAAGACCAACGCCTTGATAGCTTGTAAAAAAAGAATTCAGGTTTTAGTGGTTTTCAATAGCAACGTGCTGTATAACATCCATCGGTGAAAATTGAAAGAACATGGGCTTAGAGGGCTTCGTTTTGGGTCCATTCTCTCCTACTTATATTCAGTTGGATTAGGCTTTCTTTATTACATGGGCTTGCTTTTAAGCCCGTTGTATTTGATTTGGGCTCGCTTTTGAGCCTGACATTTTTTAATTGAACTCGATTTTTGCCCTGGGTTTTTCCCTCATGGCTAATAATTATCATTATTACTCAACCCATAACATGCATGCTCCGAGGATATCATGCGCAGAACATAAATTGCCACCCAAGACTGTTTCACCGGTAAACGGCTAATATTAACCATGCTTCGATATGAGTGTTGCTCTAAAAATCATTGACTCTTTCCGGAGTTGAACATGGATCAGGTTTATGCCAGTAAAAGAAGACGCGAGGTTTTATCAGGGTAGATCAAGGAACTCACGTCAAATCCACGAGAAAAAGGATTTACAACTCGCAGAGTGAGTGAGAGATCACTGCAGGGATGTTTTTATAGTACATGTCATGTTTTTTGTAATAAAAACCTGAAAAACAAATTGATTTACAACTCAGAGGAAGCCAGAGTTCCACCGCTTTATAAATCATTAGATTCAGGACGACTTGGAAAATCCATGAAAACTAAGTTAAGAAGGGCACTGGTAGCTAGTAACTGCCATTGGAAGGTCCATCACAAGTTCCCTTCCGTTCCATCTGGCCTTTCGTATATGGATGACATGTCAATCAAATGGCGCATGGTTGGCCTGCCATGGGGGCAGTTCCAGGGAGACTTCAGATCGACCAAATGTTCAAGTATCTGGGGAAGAACAATACGGAAAATAAAAAAAAGGTCAAGATAATCTAGTAAGCTTTGATGATATGCCTGAATTCAAAATCATGAGTGGCAACCTGCAGAAAAGGATCATTAGACATACTAGAAACAAAAAAACATATCTGGATTTTTCCGGCGCAGCTAATAATTAATGACCAAAAGGTCTTGGCTTAAATATGGCAGAGATGATGTCAAGTGTCCACATGCACAAGTAAGCACAGACATCAAAAACTAGTTGCTTCTCATAGATGAAGTTTCATGGTGGAAACAATACGTGCAGCTAACACCTGGTTCATACCTTATGCATTTCATTCCTCCCTAGTGCATCTCCAATCATAACTGATGATCTGCATGCACGTGATGCAAACATAGCACGAACTCTTGATGGGCAGATGGAATCAGCAGTGTCCATTTTGTATCTACTGATTATGGAGCATTCCCCTTGACTATCAGCGAGAGTAGAAATCAGATCCTTTACATCTGTTTCAAAAGAGTGCGCTACTAATCAACTTTTCCAGGCATGTTGGTCCAATAATAATTTGATATGCATTATTTTTTACCAAGAGAAATCACTATAGTATTGCATGAGGCAGATTATTATCTTCAGACGAGGACCAGCATGCAATAGGCACACCCTATAATAGTCTAAATGGCCATGCCAATCAGCACATTTTGGAACAAACATATAGAACTGCTAGCCGAAGCAAAATGGAGTCAAGGACACTAATGAAGTTCACAAAGTCACACACATAATTCCCTCTGCATGCCTTACAATATTCTTCTTCTTTCTTGTAATAATATGAAAGTTGATAAGATGGCACAATGAGACAACTTTCAGCCAAAACCAAAGTCTCTAATCAAGCTTCGTAATTACTTGGAAAAAGAACACAACTTCTCAGGAAATAAATGTAATAAATATGGCTACAAGATTGACCTGTCATCAATTATAGATATTTGTAATTGCAAACAAGCATGTGCCAGCCCATTATGTGCATGTTATAGATCATGTTTGTGCTATTTTCTATCTGTCTTTTCTAAGTGTCTGGCTTTTGTCTTTTTTCTAAAGATATAAATTAATTAAACTAAAAACTTTCATGATGTGATAATGTTCTGGCCTCCATGGAAATGCAACAAAATGACGAGACAACTAGCAAACTTTTGATCGCATAACATCTATTTGCTTAGAGAGAAAAAATAAAAGGCATTTGTTACCTTCAACTCCAAAAGTTATGTTCTGACTAAAGGGAACAGCTTTCAATTTAAAATGATGCCCAGGTAGTGCATGTGGATCCTCTTCCAAAGCAAATCCATTTTTTCTGACCATCAGAAACACCGGAACACACATCATTAAAAGGCACAAAATTTTTATCAGAAGGTAGAAATTACAAACAGAAAAGGCTAGCGATGATGAAACCATATTTCACCTGATTATGTCCAAGTTCATTGAAGTAACTACTTCCTCTTCTGGAGATAACTCCATCGTCAGTGGCCTAGGCATGATTTTTAAAGAAAGAGAGCAGAATTTGATGGTTAATAAAGTATTGCCTTATTAGAAGAAACGAGTGAAAAGTCCAGATGCAAAGGAACTAATGTAACCTAATACGTTGCAATTAATTATCCCTCACTATTGCTTTCACATTCAAATATCCAGGTGAAAAATCAGATGTGCCTGAAAGCCCATAATGCTTTAGTACATGGACAACACAATAGTGCTCCTAGTATCTCTCACTCTATTCATTGACTGACAAGCTACATGCGAAATTGAGTTGAAAGACATACTCATGATGCAAGTTAAGCAGCATATAGAAATGCAGCAACTTCCTTCAAGGACACTAAATGCCCATTTAGGAGTGTGATACTTTGGGTGCTTTTCAAAAGTGCATTTCACTTCAAAATACATCAAAATAAGTTTTTTAGATTGTTTAGAATTTTTACATAAACACATCAAAATTAATGCAAAGCACTAAAATAACATCAATTTAATGAATTTTCAAGGCAAAAGTGGTTTTGAAACGCACCCCAATGTAGTTGCAAACACAAAGCCAAACAGGCACTAAGTGATAAAATGGATAAGTCCCAAATAATGTGTATATATCCAATTCCACAGGTCCAGTCCCCTATTGACAAGTGATCAAAGAGATGTACAAGTTCTCTTTCCCTTGAGAATAACCTTCCAAGTCCTTGTCGATTCTCATTGGCTGGATCACAATGAATTCATATATGTGGGCAAATAAAAAAGGTGATATTGGCTCTTCTTCACTTAACAGGAGGCTCACTCAATGGTTCAATTGGTTTATGTTTTCTCTTAAATTCATCCTATTCTTCCAAAGCAATTTCAGTTCTCTTTCATTATAGTTTGTGACTAATTGACAAACCCTTGAAATTCAGGAACGGGAATCTAAACAGTTTGAAATACTTTATACTCCTGTTGAATATCAAAGAGCTTCCAAGCAAGCAAAAAAGCATAAGGAGGGAATCTAACGAAATAAATCTTACACAAAATAGGCTACATTAGAGACAGTGGATAAACAACACTAGGGGGGAGAAGTTTTCCACAGTCCAGAATATGGTGTTGATCTCTGTTACTTGGGGTGATAGCAGGGAACAGCTTACAAGTGGACTCCCCCATTCATTAGATGGAGAATATATCCAAGATGTCATGATCTCTGCAACTTATTCTGATTACAAGGATCTTGGATCGACTAGATATTTTAACAATGATTTAATCCATGATCACTCATCAACATAGCAATTTAGAAACTATATCAACCATCTTACATTCCCAAGTTACATGGGAGTTAGCAAGAGCAATTCAAGAGGTCAAAAACTCCTTACCGAAGCAGGGGCTGCTGGTTTAAAATGGTTGATTGACACAATCTCTCAAAATTATACTTCTCATCAGCAGCATGCTGAAAAAAAATTGGAAAACAGTATGAGGATTCTACACATTCTCCATGTTCAGTCGCAAGGCAATTAAACAAGAGCAGTTAATCGACTTCAGTGTTCAAATGAAATGGGTAGAACACTCAAAAGGATGAAAAATAGATGTTATCCACAATCTTGGATAGAAAATCACCTGATCCACGATAAATAAATCCTGGTCTAACCTCCCAATGATAAACCCAAGATTAAATTGACCAATCACCTACAGGGAGAAAAAAAAAAATCAGTAATCATGGATCATTCACCAGTTTTTTGTCATCATAGAAAGTCTTGCTGAAAATTTGGCTACCCTAAAGTTTCACAAAGAGACCAGCCCAATTTAAAAAGGGCCTACCATAATGCTGAAAAATTCTTGTTTAAGGATCTTCACAAAACACTGAATTGATTCATGCTGATGGGCAGTTTATATGAAAATCTTGATGACACATTGATTGATGAAATGATGAAAAGGACAGCAAAAAAATAGTAAAAGAAAGACTGTGTGCACAAAAAAATATCAACTATGTGCACTTTTCAAGTATATGATCAAATGAATAGAGTAAAACAACAACCTTCATTCTACCAAAGTCTTCTTTCCTGAATAGTCTTTCTAACTCAGTAGTAGCAGCAGCTAAAGCCCTTAATTTTCGCTCCTCATTGTCTGGTTGAGAGAGCTCCAGTGTAGCAGCAGCGTAGCTCCTATGACTGAGCAAGAAAAACCAATTTTGTTAAAAATAGAGGATTTTATATTTCTCGACTTGAAGAAAGTCATAATTTGTAGACCTTCTCTTTGTGCCTCCTAACATGAAATTGCCAGATTGCAGCCTTGACAGCCTCTGCAGCCTTCTTGACTGCAGGTCTTGAAAGCTAAATTGCAAGGTGGAGCATATCTGTTGGGCAGATAGAGGCACTGGAGCATCTATTATTACGATGGAAGACTGAGCTGGAGGAGAGGCAACAGGAAGATCCTCTAACAAATTTTCAAGCCCTCTGCAAGGAGGAGTAATTGATGGGACACCATCAGGAGAAGTTGAATTTTGCTCGCCTGATGGATCCTGTGGATAAAGTAGTAAAACTCACATCAAGAGTTTAGGCTGCAATCGTGCATTAGGTCACACATGCATTCATGTAAAAAAGTTAAAACGGTTTTCACAATCAGGCTTGAAAGGGAAGAATTATTTTGAAAAAGAGCCAAGAGCCACGTACCTCCCCAAGTTTTACATCACCAGTAGTTTGTCTAGAAGAAAGTGAATTCCTTATTTTATTGATGATCACACCTGCTTTGTGATGTTTGGGTGACTCGGCATCACTAAACTCAGTAGAATCATCAATGCGGCGGTGATTAAAAGGAAGACTTGTAACCGCATCATGCATGTTAGCATCACTAATCTTCAATTGACATTCAGAGGTCTGATTTCTTAGAACAGGAACTTCAGACAATTGTGGAGTAATATCTTCACGCTTTCTCTTATTGACAGTTACAAAATTGCTAAGTTTTGATTGAAAGTAGCCTGAAGGACCATTTGAATCCCCCTTTACTCTCTCAACCCCTCTTGACAGGCATCGTGCATTTCCATCTGTCACAGTATTGAGATGATTTGTTGCTTTGCAGCTGCTACTGTTTGTAAGACTATCAGTTTTCTGGGTGTCATGTAATCGAAGCGTGCAGTCCTTCATCATAAACTTTTCTTCAATGTCATGTATAGATGTTTCTCCAACTTGAAGGGGCTTAGATTTGACTTCAACTGTCATGAGTGGACTGCTGTCCTCTGCATCTGTTTGAGTTTCTTCACTATCATTGCCATTTGCAGATAATTGTTTTGATAACATCTTAGATTTCTCACGAGGAGAGCACAGATGTGAACTATCTGCATGATTATCGAATTTATTAACAGAATAGCAGGAATTACTTGAAGAATAAATCATTTCCAGTCCCTCCCTCAGAGCAAGCAGTATAGAGCTCTCATCAGAAAAGAATATTTTTCTTTTGTCAGGAGTTACATTAACATCACACTCTCTAGTTGGAATGGTGAAATTCATGATGGCGATGGGATATTGTCGGGAGTTTGCACCTTTGTATAGTTCATTCACAAGCTTGCTGACTTTAGGCATGTCCACTGGTCGACCATTTACAAAATAATATTGTCTATCACCCAAATTGCGACCACTGCCTTGACCAGATTTAGAAAGGAAGCCTTCAACCTTGCAACTTTCCGATATATCTATATCCACAGGCTCTAAGCAGCTGAAGGTGTTCACACCAAACACTGTTACGATGTTATCTTTAAGGGAATCACTTCCTTGGGTTTTCAGTACTACAGACTTTGCATTTTTACCAGTTGTGTTAGAGCAGACCAAGCGAACGCCTTTTGAAATAAGAGCATAGGCCTGAAAATAAGGAAAAGGTCTTTAATTTAGATGGACAATCAGAAGACATCATCGAATAGCAGAATTACTATCCTATGTTTCATAGGCACACCACACAACATTTCTATGAGGTTCAATCAAACCCTCGTATCCAAAACAGTAAATCTAGCAGACACGGATGATATAAGATGAAGAGAATAAACATCAGAAAACACTCACATTCAATAAAGAAATAAGCTTTCCGTATTCCTTGCGAATGTTGCGGCTAAATTCTTTGCTTCGCACCGGCAAACTGGAAAATAACTTCTTAACAGTGACTGTCGTGCCGACCTGCCGGGCTGTCTTTCTCTCGGCTGTTAATAAACCTGAATGATCAAAAGTCAAGTGTGTAGCCACCGACTCGTTTTTGGTCCTTGTTTCGACAGTGAGGTCTCCTAACACGCAAAGCGAACTCAGTGCCTCTCCTCTGAAACCAAATGTGGTCAGAGACTGAAGATCATGAAAGTCCCCCAATTTGGAGGTGTGGTGCTTAAGTGCCAGAACCTGCGGCAACAAGCACGCAAGTAACATAACCAAATACTCGATGTTTGATCAATAAAAAATAATTGATGTTACCTTGAAATTATTAGGAGAGACGCCGCAGCCATTATCGATGACCTGGAAGGATTCCAGGCCGTAGTCTTTCAAAATTATTTCGATGACAGTAGCCCCAGCATCCAAGCTGTTTTCAACAAGCTCCTTGACTGCGGATGAGAGGTCCAAAATCACTTGACCAGCGCAGATTCTGTGGACAGAGGCTTTGTTTATAGGCCTAATAGTGGTTGCGGAAGATTCCATAGAAGCCTTAAATTGAAAATCAACCCTGGAAACTTGGTTTTGGAGAGCAAGGAAGAAGGAAAGCAAACGGGGTAGAATCAATTTGGTTAGGGAGTTAGTATTACGGTGTAGGGTTTTAGATTTGGTCGCGAGAGGAGGGCAGGGGGGACTGGAATCTGTTGCGCCACATGCTTTGCCGCCAAAAGGGAGAGGTTGGATTTTTGGTACTTTTTTTCTAAATTATATAAAGAAAATAAAGTAGCAATAAGGAGGAGTAAAATAAAATTAATATTTAATCCGAATACCAAGCATATTTACATGATATAGCTTGAACTAGTTTGAAGGCCCGCACTTCGTTGTGGGCGGAGTAAAAAAAATTTATAATTGTTCGGATTAAAATATAATATTTTTATATATAAATTTATATAATAAAACAAATCAAAATATCTTATTATAACAATAGTAACATCGAAGTGTTAACTTCTAAAATTATCATCACTATTATTGTCAAAACAATAACAATTATTAAACTACCTCGAGAGGAATAAAAACAAAAACTCAAATTATTATTATTATTATTCCTTAATATTAATATTATTATTGCATTAATAAAAAACAAAATTAAATCAAAAATTAAAAGAAGTCTAAAAACATTAACAAAAGAACAAATAAAAAAATAATAAATATAATAAAAACATAAAAATTATTACTTGAAAAAAAATCATTTTAGTTGAAAATTAAAAAAATTGACCTCACTACGTTGCGGGTTGAACAAACAAATTTTATGATTGTTGGGATTAAAGAAATTAATAGGATTTGTTGGTCTAAAATTAAAATTTAATATATATACAAAATATAATATAATAAAACAAATTATCACGTCCTGTTATAAAAATAGCAAAATCAAAGTCTTGACATCTAAAATTATTATTGCTATTACTGCCAAAACGATTAGAATTATCAAATTATCCTGAGAGAAAAAAAACTCAAAAATATTAACAAAAGAGTAAGCAAGAAAAATAATTAAATTTATTATTATTATTATTATTATTATTATTGTGTTGATAATGAATAAAAAACCAGAAAAAAATGAAAGAAGAAAAAAATCCTAATAACTATAACAAAAGACCAGATAAAAAAATAAAATCAAAATTATCAGGAAAAAAAATTAATCTAACTTGAAAATAAATAAAAAAAACCATTAAAAACCTAAAAGAAAGAGCAAATAAAAAAATATAATAGATGACAAAACAAAAATAAAAATTATTAGATCAAAAAAATCATTTAATTTGAAAATTTTTAAAAATACATGTTCTCCATTGCAGGCTAAGCAAATAATTTTTATAGGATTTGCTGAATCAAAATTAAAATATAATATTTATATATGTGAAATTTAATATAATAAAATAGTTCAACACACCCTATTATAACAATAGCAAGATCAAAGTTTTAAAATCTAAAATTATCATTGCTCTTATTATTAAAACAATTAAAATTATCAAATTATCTTGAAAAAAAATACTCAAAAACATTAACAAAAGAGTAAGTAAGAGAAACAATTAAATTATTATTATTATTATTATTATTATTATTATTATGTTAATAATAAAAGAAACAAAAATAAATGAAAGACTAAAAAAATCATAGAAATTTCAACAAAAGATCAAACAAAAAAATAAAATGAAAATGAAAATTATCATTGGTATTACTATTAAATGAAAAAAAAATATCAAATTATCCCGAGATGAAAAAAATTTAAAAAACATTAACAAAAGAGTGAGCAAGAAAAAAAAATATTAAATTATTATTATTATTATTATTATTATTATTATTATTATTATTATGTTAATAATGAAAAAAATAAAATACTAAAAAAACCATAAAAATAACTGTTCAAAAAATCATAAAAATCATTGTTCAAAAAAATCATAAAAAAAATAAAATAAAAACCTAAAAATCATCATTGGTATTACTGTTAAAAGAAAAAAAATTTATCAAATTATCCCGAGATGAAAAAAATTTCAAAAACATTAACAAAAGAGTGAGCAAGAAAAAAAAATATTAACTTATTATTATTATTATTATTATGTTAATAATGAAAAAAATAAAATATTAAAAAAATCATAAAAATTATTGTTCAAAAAACCATAAAAATCATTGTTCAAAAAACCATAAAAAAAAAAAACACTGTTCAAAAAACCTAAAAATCACTGTTCAAATAAATAAATAAATAAAATGAAGAAAAAAAAAACACTATCGAAGTCCACAGTGTTTTCACTCACAATATACAGTGAATTCCTAAAAAAAGTCTAAAAACATTAACAAAAGAGCAAATAAAAAAATAAAAGATAAAACAAAAATAAAAATTATTACCTGAAAAAAGTCATTTCACTTGAAAATAATAAAAATTATCAAACTATACCGAGAAAAAAAACATCATCATTATTATTATTATAAAAGAATAAATAAATAAGTGAAATATTAAAAAAATCATAAAAACTTCAACAAAAGATCACACAAAAAAATAAAATAAAAATAAAAATTATTGTTGTTATTACCGTCAAAACAATAAAAATTATCGAATTATCATTGAAAAAACCTAAAAAACATCAACAAAGGAGTAAGCTAGAAAAACAATTAAATTATTATTATTATTATTATTTATGTTAATAATGAAAGGAAAAAAATAAAAGACTAAAAAAATTCTAAAAATTTCAACAAAACATCAAAAAAAATGAAAATAAAAATTATCATTGTTATAACTGTTAAAAGAAAAAAAATTTATCAAATTATCCCGATATGAAAAAAATATAATAAACATTAACAAAAGAGTGAGCAAGAAAAAAATTATTAAATTATTATTATTATTATGTTAATAATAAAAAACAATAAAATACTAAAAAAACCATAAAAATCACTGTTCAAAAAACCATAAAAATCATGGTTCAAAAAACCAAAAAAAAATATTGTTCAAAAAATCTAAAAATCATTGTTAAAAAAAAAAGGAAAAAAAGATAAAAAAAACTGTTAAAAAAAATAAAAAAACGAAAAAAAAATACTGTTAAAAAAAAAGAAAAAAAATCACTGTTCAAAAAAAAAAACGAAAAAAAAAAAAACACTGTTGAAATCCACAGTGTTTTCACTCAGGAGCTACAGTGAAACGCTAAGCTCTTTTAGTTATAATTATAATAAGTTAATATTTTTGGAAAATAATTTTATTTAATAAGTAATGGATAAAAATATAAATATTGATAAGCTTCACTTGAAAATCACTCGAGCCTAACATGAATTGTACATTTTTTGTATTATATAAATATATTTTTAAAATATTTAGATTTTTTAATACTATATATTATATATTTAATACTATATGATATATAAGTATCTCATTTTAAATAAAACATGTACAGTATATATATTATTTTTTGTTAGATAATAAATACCTAAAACATAATATATAGTTTGTAAATATTAATTTTTTTATTGGAAAATAATAAATAAAACATGAATATCAACCAGTCTAATATATATACACGCATTACTTTACTAATAAGCTAAAACAAATCGTTCTTTCATTGTAGCAATTCACAGTGATATGGGAGGATAACTACAGTGAAAGAACAACTCTTTATTATAATTTGCTTTGAAAAGTAAACAAACAAATAGCAAGTTGGCACTATGAGAGTGCCATTGTAGATATAGTTAGAATGGAAAGAATTAGAAGGACCCATCTAGAATGAAGGGGAAGATCGAAAAGTTAGAAGAGGAAAGGATTTTTTTAGTTCGACGCGTGGAATTAGCTAAGCACTTAATTCGAACAAATATAGAATCAGAATGGATATTTATAAAAACATATTTTATAATGGATGGTTTTTTTTCCTGTAAATGTAGAAATATTTTATTATTTGAAATTATTTTTTTTTTATTATTTTTTTATTTACTATACTAAGATAATTTAAACAAAATAATAATATTGTATCCATAAAAACATTTATGAATGAACTTTCAAATACCCCGAAGATAAAAAGTTATTTATTTATATTTAAAAAAAATCCCTTCAATTTAAATTATTTATTTTAATGTATATTGATTTATTTATTTTAATGTGTATTGGTTTGTGGAGAAAAACAAGGTAATTAATGGTACTTCAAGTTTTTGTTTTTGATTTTTTTATATTATATAAAATTTAAAGGAGATCGGGTTCAAACAGTAATGAATATTGAATTTCATTGTTCATCTAAACTTAGAAGCATTGTGAATTAGAATAGTAAAATTATTAATATCCCCCTCGATTTACTGTGTTTTTTAGTCTTAGATCCGAAGATATTTTTATTTTTTCTGTATTTCTGTGAACAATAAAATAATTATAATACTCTTATATAAGCCAAAACAACACAATTACCATCGGGGTATTGAGATTATTGTACTTTTTTTCAAAGGCTAAATATAAAAATATCTCCATATAAGACAAAACCGCATAATATACCCCCCCCCCCCCCCACACACACACACACACACACACACACACACACACACACACACACATATATATATATATATATATATATATATATATATAATCTGGGTTTTTTTGGGAAAAAAAATGATATCAATATTATGAAATACTTTTAATATAATAATATGAAAAATAAATCTTATAGAAAAATTAGTTTCTTTTTCTAACAATAATTATAGTGTTATCGATAGCATGAACAATAATAATCAGAATATTAATTATTTATAATAATATTCATAATGACAGTTACAATAATTATGACAATTTAACAACCATAATAATAACAATGACAATAATAATCAAAATAATTCATTAATTGATGTTATTTTTCTTAAAGGTGGATTTTTTTGGTTTTTTTATGTATGATATTTCATATCTAATATCATACTAACAGAAAACATATGAAGTCACACGTAGACGAAACAATTGAAAAAAATGGGATAATTTATCTACAATGAGAACATTCATGAGTCAATTGCCCTCCACTTCGCCGTAGCCATAAATAATTTTCTTAACAATCAAAAAAATGTAATAGTCTTATATTTTTTTTTACAATGCTATATATCTTAATAAAATAATCAGTCCACAAAACTTTCAGTTCTTACCATAGCAAAATTATTCACAATAATAATAATAATAATTGTATATTAGGTTTTATATGTTCATTTTATTATGAAAAATATATTTTAAATAATGATGACATTTATTTTTAAAGATTTTTCTCTTAAAAATAATTATATATATATATATATATATATATATATATATATATATATATATATATATATATATAAAGTGAGATTTAAAATATTATAAAGAATAAACCTTGAAAAAAAATCTTTTTAGAATGATAATGATAGTGACAATGATAATATTGCCAATGATTATTAAAATATTAATTATCTACGATAATTGTTACAATAACAACTATAATAATTATGATAATTTAACAATCATGACAATAACAATAAGAATAAAAATCAAGATAATTATTTAGTCAATGTTGTTTTTGTGAAAAGTTGATTTCTATAACTTTTTTATGTATAATATTTCATATTTAATATTACATGAATAAAAAATATATGAAACTACGTATAGACAAAACATGTGATTTTTTTAAATTATCTATAAATAAAAAATATATAAGTCACTTGCCATATGTTTCGCTGCGGACAAAATAAATTTTGTAACATGTCAAAAAATATCAATGATTCTTGATTTTTTTTTAATAATATTATACATCAGAGCAAAATAATCAAAATGGGTAGAAAAATATTACGTAAAAAAAAATACTAGGTAACATATAAATAAAATGGATATACATATTTGCTTAAGATATCTATAAAAAAAAAAAATATACAAGTCATTTTTCTTACATGTCAATTAAAATGTTCTTTTTAGGTGAATTTTTATTTATTTATAATAGATTTTATCTATTATAATTTTATTAATTAAATATTAAAATTAAAAAATTAAAATATATATAAAATTAATTAATTTTTTACATTAAAAAAACTCAATATAGTGCGTGGACAAGTTCGCTTGTTATTATCCAAATCCATGTCCTTTTTATGGAATCCTGTGAGCATGCTAAAAAAGTATATGTTTTTTTTTTTTAGCCACTTATGAAATCGTTTTTTTAGCAAGTCTCCGTGTGTGGTGACGTCATCGTGACAATGCAACACGTGCCTGGGGATTAACACGTGAATCTCATGGTAATCCTATGAAAAAATAATATAAAAAAATTATTTTCTGGTAGTATTATTTAATTTTTTTATATTATTTTTCCATAGGATTACCATGAGATTCACGTGTTAATCTAGCTATTTTCACAGTAGTATTTTTAAAAAAATTATTTTCTGGTGCCACCACCTAACTTTTGATCGTCTTATCAAATCAATCGAGGTTTATAATTATAAAGCTGCAAGTAGGGATGATAATAAATATCTGTGATATATTTTATTATATGTATACCTTATTCATTGTTCAATTAGAAAAAAATGAGGCGGTGTTTGGTATGTTGGGCAAAGACAGAGTCAGCAAGATATTTTTTCTACCTAGTTGTTTGACATCTATTTGGATAATACACAGGTTAATTTTTATATCGTCAGGGGCTAATTGAGTGGACAATTTTTGTCCCACTAAAAAGTTAAAAAAAAAATAATTTTATATAATTCTTTACTCGGGTTATGGCTAAGGTTGATACAAGTTTAATAAAAATATAAGTAATTATTATTATAGATTTAAATTACGACTATAAAGTCCGATAGAGAGAAAGTCATGGTCACAAGTCAAGTTGAACATTGATATGTATCAACATGAAAATAATAATACTAATTATCATGGTTTTTAAACTTGATTTAAAGTCTAACCGAGACAAAGCTCCAGGTCACAAGTCAGATTGATTATTATTAGGGGTTAATGCAAAGATAAAAGTGATTAATATTATAATTTTAAAGTACAGTTAAAAGATCATTTCATAATAAAGTTCAAATCACAGGTTAGACCCAAGTTGCGAGTCAGGGGTCGAGTTTACCACTGATTAAAGTTAATATTAAAATAAAAAATATTATTAGTATAGTTTCAAAAAACGGTTAGGAAGTTGACTCGAGCCAAGGCCCATGTCACAAGACAGAATTATCAACATGAGTTGATATGATACGATGTAGGAACATGAAAAATATTATCGGTCTTGAAACATTATCCATGATTCAATACGAGGTCATGCTCAAGTCACGTGGCAATAGAGTCAGTCATATTTGATACAAGTTAACGCATGTATATAAATAATCAATACTATACTTTTAAATGTTAATCTTGGTTGATACAAGTTGATGTAGAAATAAAAATAGTTCATATCATATTTTCATAACCCATATTGGAAGTTAACCTAGTGCAAAGCTCGGGTCACAATTTAGAAGAGTCCATTGGGGTTAATCAAAGTATATTTATTAATCAAGAATTATTAGTATCATACTTTTAAAATTTAATTTGAGGGTTGATTCGAAACAAAACTTAAGCCATGAATTAAGACGATCAACACGTTTTAACTCGAGACAAATAATGAATATAAACTATTATATTCTAATTTAAAAGCTCAATTTGATACGTACCTCATGACAAAGATCAAGTCGCGAGTTGTAAATATCAACTTAAGTTGATTTAGATTTATATAAAAATAAAAATATTATAATTATAATTTTCAAACTTAGCCCAAGATTCAACCCGCAGCAAGTCTACTGAAACAGTTAATTCCTGTTGATCAAAATCAAATTATTAATAAAATAGTTCTTATTATCATATATTTCAAACCTAATTAGGAGGTTTACACGTGACAACGTCCAGGTTAAGAGTTAAAAGATCTCCTTAAACTTGAGTTTCTAGCAAATAAAAAACAAAAACAAGATAAATTGCTCATATTTTAGTCAAGTTTCGGCCGCCAATAATCGCATCATAATACAATAGAAAAATTGTATCGAGCTTTTTATAGGTTGAATATTTATTTATTATTATTATTAGTATTAGTATTATTTGACCAGATACTACACTTCACATCACTGGTCAATTAAAACGACAAACAATTTATTTTATATCTACCATTGAAAACTACCTCTCTCCATATACAATATCTTCTCTGCGAAAAATCCTAAATTGAAACCGAAGTGCCGAGTTTTTTTTCCCCTTACATTAGCATGTGTATTAATTTATGTTTATCTCAGTTAATTTTATAAATCCTGAAATTATTAATAATAAATTAAAGTTAGATTATTTAGGTTAATTTACACGTATCACAATTAATTTTGGATCCAATAACATTTTGCAAATATAATAAACAAGTAAAACAATATAAAAATAACATATATACACAATAAAACTCAAAAGTATGATATAGAATAAGAAAACAAATCTCTTCTTGCATTCATGCATATCAATGCTTCTATATCAATGCTTGTAGTGGGCAAGTAAGGTCTTGTCTCCGTGATCGGTGTAATGTTTGTTTCTGTTAATTATTAGGGTTCGATTTTTACTTTGCATATCTGTTATTCCCGTAATATCTTACATATTCATTGAACCTGTAGGATATATAATAATAGTTATGGTGGGTAAGTAGGGTATTGGCCCCGTGTTCAGTGCAACGTTTGTTCTTGTTAATTATCCGGGTTCAATCTTTTCTTTACATGTTTATCATTCTTGTAATATCTTATATATTTATTAAACTTGTAAAATATTTAATAAATTCAAAAATTAGTTGTGATATTTCTATGCTGGTTCAGACATTCTTTTTATAAAAATAAATAAATAAAATTACTTGAAGTCGTTGTTGCCTGTGTTGATGGCAACTCGGGAAAGAAAGGTGTCCCTGCACCCTTTCTTTTCTCGAGAAAGAAAGGCGTCAGAAGATTCTAGCGGTCAATGCATGTGATTTATCTGAAGCAAACACGTCATCTTGATTTAATTGCATGAAGCCCGTTGTTAGTTTGTTTGTTTATAATCACTTATTTTATTGCATAAAAAACTAAATCGTGTATATATTTGTACTCATTATTCACGGGTTTAAAGTTTTAATTTGATTTATTTTATTCCCGAATTTGAAAGATTTACTTATCAAACTTGTGGTATATATATTTTTTAAAATTATGTTATGTTCATTGGTCATCTAATTAATTTATTTTGGTTGATTACTATGTATTTATTAAAAATTTAAGCTAAACATAAAATCAGATCAGCAAATTTCAAGATTAAGTTATTAAATTTAATTTAATCATACTAATAGAAACATTTTTATTATTGATATATATATACACTAGCCAATGCTTTTGCGCCCCGTCACGGGCAACACTGTATTTTTTTTAGTACAAAAAAAATTAAATATGTGATATTTGTTTTATTATATAAATTTTAAAAAATAATAAATTTATGCAAAATTCCTGTTAAGTATGATTTTTTTTTATAAAATATATGAATTTTAAATCGCTATACATTTTATCGATTTAATAACTTTCAATGAAATAACCAACATAAAATTATTATCATCGTTTAAAAGACAAAAAGATTAAGATATCTAAATTATTGAATTCACTGTATCAAAATTAATTTATTTTATAGTTCAATTTAAATTCAATATAAAAACAAAATATAAATTATGAAAACACTTGCAATAATCAAATAAATAGTTAATTTTCTATTTAAAAAAAAGAATAAAACATAAATTAAAAATTCATCCCTAAGCTACCATCATTATCGTTACCATGATAGTTAAATTTTTTTATCAACATTACTGGCCAAGAAATTAAAATAATTAAATTGCCATGAAAAATAAAATAAAAATACAAAATATTTTTACAAAAAAAAAATACTAAGAAGATAATCACTAAAATTATTATTATTGTTATTATTATTATTATTATAGTGCCAGCAATAAAATTATAAAATCTTATAATTTGAAAAACAAATAAAAATAACAGAAAACAAAAAAAAAGAAGAGAAAAATGGAGCAATATTAATTTGAAAACGACCACCAACATGAATTAAAATTTCAGGACTGAACCAAATAAAATAAATCCCTAATAAAAAATAAAATGGAAAAAATCTAAATAAAAACTAAAAGCATGGATGCATAAATATAGATAAAAAATAAACGTTGTCGAAAAATGACAGAAAAAACAAAAAATTAATAGCAAATAAAAAATTCAAACAATAAAGACCGAAATGAAAAATAAAATATATAATTAATTTAAATCAAATGACAGGATTGAAACAAATAAAAATATTCGGACCCAAACAAATAGAGATATTTTTTTAAAAAATTACAATGTAATTGTGTTAAAAAATTTAAAGAATAAGAAATGAAATGAAAAGTAGCATACATGACTAATTTTAATTGGAGGACACAATCAAAATAATTAAAACAAGCTATATAATTAATTTCAATTAAGGATAAAATTGAAATAAATAAAACCTTGTGACCAAAATAAATAAAAACATTTAAAACAAAATTATTGTGTAATGTTTTTATAAAATTAAAAAAATAAGGACAAAAATGAAAGATAAAATATATGATAAATTTAAACTGGAGAACTCATTTAGAAACAATTAAAACCTGCATACTTAAATAATTAAAATAAACAAAAGCAAACCGAGAATCAAAAGAATAAGGACTACATTACAATCCAACATATAAAATCAGTTTCAATTGCAGAGCACAGCTGCAACAAATAAAAAACTATATTGAAAAAAATAGTAATAGAAGCAAAATCCGAAGCCCAGGGACTAAAATAAACATTTAGCAAACATTAAGGATTGACACGTATTTTCAGGCGACTGGAGAAAGAAAATAGAGAAAAAACTTAAAATCATCCATCGGAGCTTCCCCGCCTATTATAACCGGACACGCACCGCTCCAAGAGAAAGAATACATGTCGACGTACCATGTGACACGGCAGAAGCCGATTTTGGACCGCTGTGATGAGGCATGTGCGCTGGGAACACTGCAGTCGCGTCTGTACAATGCGCCTGCAGCGTCAGCGATAAATACTATAAAAATAATTCACAATTACCTATACACTACCAGATCCACTAATAGCTATGAAAAAACCACAGTGAAAAATTCAGAAATACCTCTTGATACGACACCTATTTTTTGTCGTTTTTATGGGCTAGTTTCATAGTTTTACCTTGTACAAATTATAAAAAAACCATTCATATCCCCTAAAAAATGCTAAATTACCCCAATCTAATTTGCTTTTTTTTGCTATTTTCAGGGGCTATTTTCATAGTTTTAATATACAATAAATCTAAAAGTACTGTCCTTATCCTAAAAAAATTAAAAATCCCCCCGGACCCTGGGGTTAAAAGGAGAAAATAATTCTACTTGCAGCGGAGAATTATCAGTATAGTGCTGACACTTGTGTTTTGTGCTGGACGCCAGCCTACTCGGTGGTTGCCATTGAATCTGCTAGCTGACAAATCCCAGCTGCTTTTTTGGAGCGAGTTAAAGAAGATTTTAACAGAAGATATGTTCGAAGAAAACAAGACATGCTCGCGTGGGCTTTAAAGATTTCCTCGACTCGGTGTCTGGGATCATAAATTAGTTATATGACAATTCTATAATACTAGTAGAAAATAAATTAGATTTTCTAACCTTCAATAGATATAGTTTGAAAAATTATATTTTATATATTAAATCAATAATTTTTAAAAATTTAAAGTGTTTTTTTTTAAATATTTTTATTTTTTATTTGAAATTAAATTTTATATTTTTATATTATTTTCATTGGCTGATATCAAAAATATTTCTAAAAAATAAAAAAATTATTTTAATATATTTCTATACAAAAAAATATTTTTAAAAAACAATAACATATTTCTAGAAATGCATTAAAGCTTGGCAATAAACTTATTTTTATAATTTAATCTCTCCTTTTTCTTCTTCTTCACTTTCACTAAGAGATGGAAAGTCAGAATTGAAGCGATCTCATCAAGAATTATAAATAAATAATTGGAATTTTTAATAAAAATAACAGCAAGAATAATGTTATATAAGAATATCATACGAGCACACGCTGCAATTTTGTTTTTTCATGAACGGTCAATCAATGAATACAACGGGGTCAACACTATAACTAAAAAGTTTCCATGTCATATTATTTTTCGTGTCATAGTTCCCGAGCGGCAACGCTTTGACTGTATTTGTCTCCCACCTTAAAGATGAAAGTAGGTGTAATAATATAAATTATATTTTAAAATTTTATTTAATAATTTAAGATTATAGATGAAATGGTTTTTTAATATAATATTAAATTTTTATTGATTCAACGATTATGATTTCAATCTCATCACTTTCATTCTATTTTATAAAAATCAAATATAAGATAGAGTGAACTTGTTTGCAAGTTTCAAGTCTAAAAAATTTTCACTTGAAGATATGTTAAAAAATAATATAAATTATATTCTGGAAACTCATATAATAATTTAAATTTTTAGGTGAGATAGTTACTTGACATATCAATTTTCTTTAAAATTTATTTGTTTTAATGTTAGAAATTATGTTTTATATTATGTATTTTTTTTATTGTTTTGATAAGTTGAGGAAAAAAATATTTTTAAAAAATAAAAAGATAATATATATATATATATATATATATATATATATATATTTAATAAAAATAACTTTAAGTTTTAATAAAATATTATTATTTTTACATCTAAAACACTACCGGATTGTAGGGTACGGCAGGGATGCAAAGTAACAAACACGACTTTCGCATCTATATTTATTAGTCAACACTTTCATCATAACAGCAAAAAAAAAAGTCTTGATTTGATTATTTATTTTTTAAAAAAATCCTTAATCACCTCTTATTATTTTTTGTGGGGATATAGGGTTTTGAGAGGATAATTTTTGAAAATGTTTTTCATGCTGAAATATATTAAAATAATATTTTTTTATTTTTTAAAAATTATTTTTGATATTATCATATTAAAATAATTTAAAACATTAAACCACCAGTTTTTAAAATAATAAAAAAAAAACTAAAACACCGTCCTCCCAAACGGGCTTAATTATCTGCAGTTTGGAGAGAATCTTGGGAAAAACCTTCCGGTAAAGGTAGAATTCCCATGTAGTTTGCCGCCAAGCGGACAAGGAGTATGTTCCAAAGAGGTGATTGGAGGTTGCAAAATTAAGTTGAAATCAGTGCCGCCGCCGCCGCCACCGCCACCGCCACCTTCTTGAATTCAATCATGATTGGATTTCTTGACATTGAAAAAGAATATCTCTATAGAAAAACAGAAAGAGGTCTCTGCTTTCAATTTCAATTTAATTTAATTAAATAAGCAGAAAATGGAGGTGATGACACATTCTTCCACGTTCCTTCTTCCCAGTAACCACCGCAGCCCCTCCGTAACCTACGCACTTGTCATCCTTAACCAACCCCTCCTCAGATTCACCCCTCTTCTCTGGAACCACGGTTCGTTTTCCCTTGCGGCTTTATCTTTCTATCTTTCTTTGCTTGCTTGCGTGAGCGTGACAAAGTTTTTTCTTTTGGTTTGGGGGTGTGTTTTGTGTGTTGAGCAGCACAGGTGAAGGTGTGTGCTGATGGAGGTGCCAATCGGGTTTTCGACGAGATGCCTCTTTTGTTCCCTAGCGATGACGCTCTTGATGTTCGACAAAGGTCTCTTTCTCTCTCTCCTTTTTTTCTTTTTCATTAGAGAGAGAGAGGTTGCTTTTGAGATTTAACATGATAAAAATCTGTCCATTCTTTTTACTATTGGATCTTAAACTGGTTTGGATTGAGACAAAAAGGGATTATTTTTTGACGGGGTCTATGCTAATGGTGGATTGATGGCTGGATAAGACCAGCAAGGCTAAGTCAGGTGTGGATAGAGTTGTTCTAAATGAATGAACCCAGAATTATTTATCTGTGCTGGAAAATTTTGATGGTTCTGGGTAAAGAATATGTATTCGTGCGCAATGATCTGCCGCTTAAAACGTCTTGAGGGCCTTTCGGGACCTAACTCAAAGTTCTATATTGGATTAAGGTCTGTCACGGTGTCCAAATATGTTAGGCAATTTATAATTCTTAAAAGTTGCTAAAATTTATATATGTATTTCCAAACAACCTTCTTGGCTTTCTGTTTGACATCTACTGAGCATATTATCGTTACTTTTCCTCAGCAAGACAATTCAAGAAGGCTGCTGTCCGAGCAGACTAGAGTGAACAATATAGATTTTCATATGATTTGGAATATTAGTTAGACATATCATATTTTAGAGACATGGATTGTGTGGTGGTTCTAGACACCATGGCTCTCAAATCAGTGCCTGTCATCTTCAGTAGATTGTATTGTAATTCTGACTGGTAGATTGCAACCAGGTACAAGCCGGACATAATCAAAGGAGACATGGACTCAGTTCGGACAGAAGTACTGGACTTCTATACCAACCTGGTAATTCATTCTCTTTCCCCCCCTTATATCACTGTAGTATCAATAGGATGTTTGCCATTTATTCTTCCGAAGCATCTTCGTATCATGCCCTGCCAACTTACTGTGATAGGAGCTGACACCTTATGAATGAAGCTCCTTTTTAATTTTGTCAATTGTTTTCTGGGCCATGCTTTACCATGATTTCCCCCCCTGAGTGTGTCGAGTCAAACCATGTTCAGATACTTTTGCTTGCTTCCAAAATGCAGGGGACCAAGGTAGTTGATGAATCTCATGATCAGGACACCACAGATCTACACAAGTGTGTAGCCTACATACGGGACTTCACTCCAAACTTGGATAAATCAAATGTAAGATAAACATATTCATATCCAAATCTTCCTTTTCCAAGGTGCTTCCTCATCTCGTGCCTGTACCATCAAACTGGACACTTGTTTAAAGAATTTTGGTTGATTTACTTGTTGAGTCCCTGTGGTCTGGTGAGTGCTGTGCCTGCTTTCAAAGCGAGCCTATGTGAAAGCTTTACGATAGCATATGTTTGAGACACTAAGTTATTAGTGCAACTTAATTTTCTCTCCCTTTAAAACTAACACAATAATTGCTGACATTATATGATTTCAATCTTTTCCTGTTTCAATATGCACCCCTGGAAGTCATTGCATTGCTTTAGAAGTACAAAGCTCACAATTTCTGAACTTTCGAGAGCTGCAAAATAAATTACCAGAATCATAATCTCCCTGTTCTTCATAACAATCCTGGCTAGTTTTTGCCTTGGAACTTGCCAGCATTGATTAAACTGCACCACCCAAGTAGTGACTGATCCCTACTCAGATTGGCATCATGACAGGTTCTTAGCTTTTGCTTTAATTTGCAGCTCTGCATTCTTGTAGCTGGAGCACTTGGTGGACGATTTGACCACGAGGCAGGAAACTTGAACGTGCTATATCATTTCTCAACCATGCGGCTAATTCTGCTATCGAATGATTGCTTAATCTACTTACTTCCAAGTACCCACCATCATGAGATTTATATTCAATCTGCTGTTGAGGGTCCGCATTGCGGTCTCATTCCCATAGGGATGCCATCTGCGAGCACTACGACAACAGGGCTTCAATGGGATCTCAGTAAGTATATTTTTCTGTAATTATTCTGGTGATTGCTCTCACTTGCTGAGCTAACAAGCAGAGATATGCAGAGTTCAAATCCCGACTCCTGTGTTTCCTGTCAACATTAACGAACCTAAAACTCTTCATAAAATTGGCGTATAGGTACTCATAGATTACTATTCATTTTAACAAATTTTCTCTACAATCATAAAACCTTGTATTGAAAGCAATGCAGTCTTTTCACCATGATTGATCATTAGACTTTCATTTTCAAATCAGGTATCACATATTGGTCTGTTGACTTCCTTTTTTTGCAAAGTAAAATGAATTGGTTATCCCAAGAATAAAAGAAATATTAAAACTCACATTCAGGACTTTTTAGTCTTCTCAATTTTTTAGCAAAAAAATAACTTAATTACCTTTAGAGGTAAAATTTATTAAACTTTATTTTAGGAACTTTTTCAACTTTTATTATGGTTTTTTGGTTGATATTAAGTTAACCTAGGAATTTTTGTATTTGAACAAATATTAAATATTATTAAAAATTTTTTTGGCAATGCGTGTAGTGCACAGCTTGCAGAGTTATTTGGCGACCGAACACTGCCTTCTGCAGTGGCAAGTGCCTTCAGTGATTCTGATCTATTCCCTTTCTTTCCGCTTTGCCTTCAAAGTAACTTTTCAACTTATTATTCTTTCATATCTGGGATTTGTTTTATTTGAAATAATTTATATATATATATATATATTAATTTCACCCTTTTGAATTTTGTCATTCTTTCAAATTTGGTCCTTTTTTACTCTGATAGTTCTTTTTATTTTTTTTTCACATTTGGACATTAAATTACTTGAGAATTGAGTTTTTTAATTGAGTTCGGTTTAAGATTTCATGGGTTACGAGTTTTAGATACTAACCTAGGTTTCACCCCCCCCCCCCCCCCCCTTTTTTTTTTTAATAATTTGTTTGAATAGATTTTTTCACTAATTTTTAAAATCACTCAGGTTATCTTGGTTATTTGTAATCTTTTCTAGTTTGCCTTTTATTGAGTTATCTCATTCGCATAATTCAAGTCTCGCAAAATTTAGGTCTCATAATTTTTTTAGCTAAATTGATTTGCCAAAAAAAAAATCAATCGATTTTGTTTCAATATCATTTCTCAACATTTTTTCTAGATTTCATATTTTTATTTATTTATTGAATTATCTCATTCACATCATTTAGCTAAACATAGTTAAGATACTTATTCAGTTTAGCCAAATTCAATTTCAACTCGTTTAGTCAACGATTTAAGACACTGTATATAAAGTACAGACATTTATTTTTTAAAACGATAACAGGTTTTCTTCACTGTGTTACAGAATGATGTGATAAACAATCGGAGGCAAAAACGCCAGGGTTTTGTTGTGATTCCCTCCGTCTTTAACTTCCTTCACTCATCGTGTAAACTTGTAGTGATAGTTACTGTCTGATGATTTTCTGCCACTCTCTTTTTCGGCTATGGCGTTGTTTTCCCTGGGGTTTGATTTACTGAATCTTTTTATTTTATTTTGGTTTTCCAGATAACACGAAGATGAGGTTTGGTGATCTGGTAAGCACGTCAAACTTAGTCCAGGGCGAAAAGGTAACAGTGCAGTCCAGTTCCGATCTTCTCTGGACGATATCCATTAAGGTTTAATGGCTATAGCCCTCCTCTATTAAAGAATCGCGGAGTGGTTTGTAGCCCTACTCCACTATTCGGAGCGAACGCTATGTTTTCTAGAAAGTATTAGCATTCCTCTCCACTATCACCAGGCTAATCCTATATTTTTGTACTATGCCTCCACCCGTTTGTTTGTATCACAGTGATGACAATGAGGAATTGATTGTGAATTTGGCTTTCATGGACTGCTTCAATTTGCTTTCATGGAGTGTTGCTGAATGAAATTTTTTATGGCGTGGAATTACTTGGTTTTCTCTTAGCTATGAATGCCTCTAGCTGCTACCGATCATCCTAAACCAGCACTTGCATTTTACTTTTCTTCGGAAAGGCCTCACTGACAAGAACATCTCTCCTCTCTCAAGGTTTTCAAGCTTAAACCTCCTCTGTTAAAAAACGGCGAGAAGGGGTTGTCGCGATTGGCGTTTCAGTAACAACCTTCGCCTGGTGTTTTTGAGCCGCTTGTGGACTGGTTATAGAGGTGATTGAAAAAAAAGGAAACGGCAAACATCTCAAGCCATGATCCTGATCGTTTAAATTTATATGCATATATTAACAAGTGAGGCGAATAAGGTAAAAATTGTTTTATTAATAGATCAAAACTAGTATTTACATACTGACAAGACGGACAATTGAATCTAAAGAAGAAGAAAAACACAGCTGCGGCCAAGTTACCTGCAAATAAATATGGTAAGTCCTAAGCGCGGTGAATAAATTAAAACCTAGTCTATGGTACAAAGGGGGGACCCTGCAATGGAATTTCCAAAAAATAGAGGTCCCTAAATCTAGGCCACCTTTTGGGTGAATCAGGCGACTCAAGAACAAATTAAACAAGAAATGCCTATACATAATGATAGGATCTCTACATGAAATAGCTGAGCGATTTCTTCTTTCTAGATCCACCTTCTCCATAGAGATCATTCCATTGGAGAAGTTCGTTCATGTTTGTGGACTCTGATGACACACTTGCGCACACCTGCAATTAAAGTATCAGATATGACTATAAGGGTCCAGTTTATCGCTGAGGCTCATGACTTTCTCCGTCCTCCATGAATAAATTAAAACCAACCCACTGCAGATTAGACAATATCAAATGACAATGCCAAGGTTGTTTTGGTTTGCAGGGATGGCATTTCTTTCTTCAATAAAATTATAACTGCATCCACACATTATCAAGCAACAATTTCTCATACAAACAAGGAATCCAAGGAAAGGAATAATTAAATCAATCAATTTTTGAAGGAAAATCCACACGAGAAATTGTTTTTTAGTTATTGGTACAAAATTCTATGCTCGCTATGGTACACAATGCATCCGTGGGTTTTCACACAGGCCTCTCTGTTCCTACGTTTATGGGACTAGACTGTTCCCACTCTGTTACAGCATGGCTCTTTCCGAGTCTTCTATTATCTTATCCTCCCTAATTTACAGCTGTTCTTTTAAGAAATAATCAAAGATTAAAGACTTCGTCGATCAACAACATCATCAATAACAATTCGGCAATTGAAGCAAATTTAAATGGCAGTGTGCTCATCCATACAGGGAGGATCTCTCCAGATTTTATTCCTTAATACCACAAGGCAACTTATTTGATTATTCAGAATTTTGAACAATGAGAATTCTATAGAATGGCAAGAAACAGAAAAATCTCGAAAACACCATCACAGGTCAAAGCCAGTGGGTGCATTAGATGGCTAAGCGGGGGGCTGTTTCCATGATGGAGAAGTTGGTCGAGTCTATTAGATTTCTTATAGGGTGGATGATGATACAAGATAGAGGCTTTGATCAACAGGATCAAGTCATCACAGTGGGTCAAAATTGTCAGATTTAAAGGGCACCAGCAATCACATCGTTTTTCAAATACATATTCAAATCAAAGAGGGCAAGATCCATAGCATAGCAAAAAATAATTAGATTAGTGAAGACGGGTTGGCATTATTGTTCTTGCAATAATTTTATATTGTCACATCAGCTTATTTAATGAAGGGAGATTAGAGTACCTGTAGTTATTGCCTCTAAAGGGATTTTAATAGTACAGGGACTTACTAGTGTCAACCAGACAAACATCAGAATGTAAATTAACAAAATTATGCAAAAGGGGTTAAGTGTTATAACCCATTATGTTCTCTCTTCCTCAAAGTTATGAAACATTACTATGGCCGACACATTATTTACTAGAATTTTTAGTCATATTAGTTCAAATTTTAATTTAACATTTAAAGGGCCACACCATCATGCAATTTTTACACATCTACCAAACCTCCTTTTTAATGTTTCACCTGCCCCTTAGTATAGATCTTAATGCAAGCTTAAAAGAATAACCTCCAAACCAAGTGAAGACTTGACCAAACTAATGTCCACACTGAGAAACTAGACCACACATCCAAAAGAGCATATTCGAGTCAAGTTGTCAAATTATACTTCAATTGAAACGAGTAAACTATCCTTGTCCGTCCAAACCCCAAACAATTAGTGTACAAGTTCTAAATTATCATACCTGTTCATGTGCATATCTAAAATCCTCCATCTTGAGAGGACGGATGTCAGCACTGCTGTACAATGTGGGTAAAGGACTATTCTCAGCCAATGCCAAAGTTCTTTCCTGAAATTCGTGTCCCCAAAAAATCAATGCATAGCCAATAAGTGAACGAAATCATGTGCAAAAGTAAATCACCATGTATAGGATTTAAAGAGGGAAAGCAAGCCAGTAGTTTAGAATTTTATTGTGCTAAGTTTCCTCCCAAATTTTGTCTAAAAGCATCATCACGACCAAATAAAAATGAGCAAAATAGGCCAAAAAATTGAATCAGGACATCTGGAGTTTGCATGTCAACATGCGAGTATATTTGAATTTCAAATAAAACTCTAAATGCAGTAGATGGTTAACTAAAGTGTTTACTGGAAATGTGACAAGTCTTCACATTACATACTTCCATGTCATATTTAGAGCAGCAACACTAAAGTTCCAAGAATGTATCTACAAACATAAACCACATGGCACTGTTATAATTGATAGCCCCGCTCCCTGAGAGTTCCAAGAATGTAGTCTTCTTGGCTCACTAACAACTTGACAGGAAGAGGCACGCAAGTAATTTTGTGCAAAACTTGTATCACAACAGTGTGAACTAAAATGACTTCTAGGCATGGAAGAATTCATAGAATACATGTCCACAACCGGTAACAATGGTCAGAATACATGCACATTGCACTTAAGGACACATTGCACTTAAGGAACTGGATATAGGGTTTCAATTAGACATCTTCTATAATTGAAAATATAAAAATAATTTGCTCTAAGCTAGTAGCAATGTCGAACAAACCTTCTTTTCCTTCTCTAATATTTCTCGTATAGGACAATGAGCAGCAGTAACACAGAGATTCTGAAGAGAGAGAAAGAGGATTAGAGAAAAATAACGAGGGTAAAATCAAATGCTATGTAAAGTGTAAAATAACCTTTAGATCACTTCCAGAATAACCATCGGTCATATTTGCAACAGCTTCTAAATCAACATCGGGTACCAAATCTTCTTTGGCCAATATAACCCTCAGAATCTTTTCTCTATTTGGTGCATCTGGCAAGTTAACCATTAATCTGCCAACCATTTGTAGCAAAAAGTCAATCATGTTGCTGTTGTGCTAGTATAAGGAAAAGTGCAAGATAAACATAAGATAGAGTACCTCCGGGGAAGCCTCCTAATAACAGCCTCATCAAGGTCAAAGGGCCTGTTTGTGGCAGCAAGTACCAACACACGTTCTTTATCTTTTGTACGCAGACCATCCCAATTCACCATGAACTCATTCTTCATCTTACGCATAGCCTCATGTTCCCCTGGATTTTCACGTCTTCCCAACATGCTATCCACCTAAACAACATCAACCAAGTGTGCAAACATTTATTTCAAACAGACTTGAATGCAGTTGCTGCTGCTGCTGCTATAATTACCACAATGACAATGATGGTAACAATATAGCATCTTTTGCATTTTGTTAATAGCCTTGTGTTGTGAGTTCACACTTATTTCCTTTAATATCCGGAAGGACATGTTTGAGAAGTGCGGAACTTTATAAGACTAATAAACAAAGAGAGGGAAATGGTGAGCAACAGTCTAATGAGGGCAAAAGAAACACTATCTTTCTTAAAAAATGCTGGTAGCAGACCTTATAACAAAAGGTTCTCCCAAAAAATTATACTGTTCATATATGTTGATCCAATTATTCACTTAACATCATTCCAAATTTATTATTATGTTTCAATTGTATGACAAGCAACTGCTTTGTATTATTTGATAGAAATTCTATATCCTATTAGGGAATTTAGCTTTTAACATCGCTGAAAATAACAAGAGAAAAAAAAGAACCAAAAACAAGGATAATATGAAGAAAAAATTGTGAACTCCGAACTATCAGCCTCCCAGCAATAGCCATGGCCATGCAGGTGGGTGGGGGTTTGAAAATCAAGTATCAGAACTTGGGAGCAACCAGGAGATATAATGCACAAACCTCATCAACAAAAACAACACTGGGAGCAATTTTACTAGCTAAAGAGAACACCGCCTTGACATACTTTTCGCCTTCTCCAAACCACTGCAATAAATATTGATGCAAACATTTCAATAAACACTAGTGATGCTCAAGTGAAAGCTCCCAGAATAACAAATAGCACACTGTGTACACATCAGTACCTTCGAAGTAATGCTCGACATAGATATATTTATAAAGTTTGCACCAGCCTCGGTTGCAACAGCCTTTGCAAGCATTGTTTTCCCAGTACCAGGGGGCCCAAAAAGCAATATCCCCTTACAAGGCTGTAAAAGGAATACCATCTTGTAAAGACAGAAACACACATACATATGGCAGGAAAAAAAGACTGTATTTTGCAATTAACCTTAGTCAGCTGTCCTTTGCAAAACAATTCAGGTCTTTGCAGAGGAAGCATAACCAGTTCCTTCAAGGTATCCTTCACATTTTCTAAGGCTCCAATGTCATCAAAGGTAACTCCAACGTCACTAGGAGGAATAACATCTGCTAGAAGTTTCTTCTCAAATTCATTCTCAGTGACCACATCCTGAAAGATCTTTCATGTTAATTTAACATGCAAGGAAAAAACATGTTAGACATGTATCATCTGAATAGATGACCATCAACTTAACCTTCAATGACTTCTTCATGCTCTTGCTTTCATTTTGTATGCCCTGAAGAATGCTTAATCCATACATAACACTGCAGCATATACATCAAAGGAAATGTTAATGCAAGATATGAGTGGAATTTTGTAATTAATGATGGGGAAACTATGGAGAAAAAAATAACCTTTCAGAAGATATAAGAAGTTTGGAATCTTTGACGGAGGCTTCATAACAATGCATTAAGTGGTGACTCAAAGCCCATCCCACCATTCTCTCCACACCTATTTAAGTAAAATAATAGAACCATTGAAATAATGCAGTCTAAAGTAAATATCAATACAAAACAAAATGCAGAAGACATGAAGAAATGCAAGACTTGAGTCAACAACTCTTACTTTCAGTTGCAAGGGCCTGATCTTTAACACATATGGTTTCTAGGTCAGGGCAACACAAACCAACTCGGCTAAGAACCTGCACGCATCATGTGCAATGCAAATACACAAGTCAGAAACAACATTATAGTATCTAATTTCTAGATTTAGAAAACCAGAAGCATTAAGACAACATAACAGGGGGAATTTAAGATACAAAGCAAAGGCTTAAGTTTAAATCGTCAAACGGCTCCATATAGGTAAGATTGGAAAACACGTTTAACTCAGCAAGAAAATGGTTATTCTTCTCGGGCAAATCTAAAGCAGAAAGTCCACAGCAGCATGTGAGGACCTAACTAGAAAATATTATGTTATTTTTCTAAGCTAGTAGGAATCTGTGTCTGGAAGCCACACACAAGTATGCAATGAATCATCATTGACTATACACAAGGGCACACCAAAAGCAGGAAAACTGCAACGGTATCAGACAACCAAACAGGAACAGTGTTTGATTCTAAACATGGAAGCATCTGTGTGTTTAGATGCCAGGCGTAATGCTACTCATCACCATGAGCAACTTCAGCTGATAAGGGCTGGCTACCATACACACTAGAGGATGCCATTTCTAGAAACAAGCAGCTGCCACGTAGGAAGTAGAAAAATCAAAATGAAACCGGAAATAACAGGTCAGGATACAGAAGAGATAACACTCACTGAACGAATGCTAGCAATGTTGGCTTGCGCCTTCAGAGTTTCAACATCCCGTTCCAACTGCTGTTTCCAGTCCACAAGCAAAGCTTCATCCTGCCAGGATGCTCAAAAATATAGACTAAGGCATGCAAGGAATGGAGAATAAAAACATATTTTCTAGATTATGAGCTGAATGCATTAATAATACCTGAGGCAATTGTACTGTCACTTTGTTTGGGAACAGCCGTGAGAGCTGCTTCATTGCTTTGGGTGTTTCTTTGCTCCTATCACTCAGTCTACCAAAGCTATCCTGAATGAGAGGTAATACTTGCATCATTATCATTCTTCAGTGATGTAAAATTATGTAAATGACCCAGAGCAATCAGCATGGAAGCTTTTGAAATTCTAGATGGTAATAAAACGAATCCAGTCCAAATAGGATTGTAGTCTGATAAAAATCCATTGTGTATGATCGTAATCAATGAGCTGTAATTGCTCATAAGAGGTAACGTACAAAAACTTTAAAGTTTTACAGCGAGGGTACAAGTAAGAGCAAACAAGATTGTCTATGTAAGAGCTGTGTCAAGCAATCAAATCTGTAATCACCTCACCACTCTTGGTGTGGTCATGTCATGGGTAGTGGTTGAGCTTTATACAGTAAAAAGATGCATCAAGTGTCAAGAGAATCATGCATAACAGATTTTATACTAAAAAAGATTAAAAAATTGCATCTATAGCCAAGCTACTAAGGAGAGAGTAATCCATGCACTGAAAAATAATAACAGGAAAATAACTAAGGTCAAAGATCCTAATGTTGTAGAGTTTCTCATTGGTCGATAATCCTAATGCTTAAGCATTTCTCAGTAGTTAATTAATGGACTCTCGTGATCCCCAGCCTATCCTACTACATGTCAACCACAGTTACTATGATTCTAAAATAGCAGAAAGCCAAACAGAATAACAATATCAGTTCCTTTCAACTCAGATGTCTTCAAATGGGCTAGTGAAACACACAAGGAATTGCCTTGTTATAAGGTTCCTCCTGGAGTTGGATTCTACAATATGTACAAGATCAATCTGAATATGTTTCAAAATATTTGGAAGTGTTTCTCTAAGTTCTTGAGATAAAATGCATTTTACATCATAACTGCAAGCTTTATAGTATAAGATTGGAAACATCAAAAGTCAAACTAGAGAATGAAGGCTTTTCATGTTATAGTTTAATCACATGTAGGAGGCTGGTGTTGAATTCTTTTCCTGCCAGCATGACATCTTATTTTCAAGTTTCCATGCCTTCTTTCTCACCGCATGCCAATTTCTAGGAATATTTCAAGAAAAGAAATCATTTTTTTTGACACAAATGCTGATCATATAACATATTAACTTGATTTTATATATGATGTTGAAAGCCACCAGCTAAATTTTTTTTTTATTTTAAGTCAAATAATAAATACCGAGTTTACTAGGAGTTCAGATCCAGTAGTTGGAATAGAAAAATGTTTGCACATTTTTGCTGGGCAAAATGTTACCATTATTTAGGTCCAATTGGGAAAACTTCCAGAAATCAGCAAGATCCAGCCATCATATCATCACCAATTAAGTCTTTTGAGCCCAATCTAATTCCTAAATCTTAGCCGAGGCATAACCTAATTGTTCATGCCTATCTCTGCAAGAACTATCGAACTATCAAGAAACATAACATCAGAATGTGCTTGTACTTGTTGAGGAGATCTGCATTGGAGAGTCACTTAGACCTATACATGGGCTTGCATGTGTGAAGGCATGAAAAAGCCTAAATTATTTGGACACCACTTTACCACAAGCATAAATTATTTGGTTACAGGTCCATCTTATATTTAAGCACCTCACTTTTCTCATTCCCTTTCAATAAGGATAGTTATCACTCAAATGTGCACCTAACAGTAATGATCCATAGAGCATGCAAAACAGGTAGCAATGAACATCTGATAGGGGAAGAATTCAAAATTACATCATTTTTTACCCACAAAATCATTGGAAGCATGATTGTAAAATTTGCACCTTAAAGACATGCCTGGCATAAGCCTGGATAATAATACGATTAAATATGCTCAGGCTATATCTGTTTAAATATACCCCATCATATACAATGACAACAAAGCCTTTATCTCAAGATAGTTGATACAAATTAAAATTACATCATTTTTTACCCACAAAATCATTGGAAGCATGATTGTAAAATTTGCACCTTAAAGACATGCCTGGATAATAATACGATTAAATATGCTCAGGCTATATCTGTTTAAATATACCCCATCATATACAATGACAACAAAGCCTTTATCTCAAGATAGTTGATACAAATTAACGCGTATCCAAGTAAACAAACACGGCTCTTATGGGAAGGGAATGGTAATGTAGTTCACTCTATCTCTATATGCACATGTGTACATACACTCAAAGGGGGAGAGAGGGTGATGGCAAATCAGCCATCAATCAGAAATGCAGAAACATATAAATAGAAGTTACTCTATGTACAATCATGAATTTGAGAAGATCAACATGGAATAGAAAGAAAAAAATAGTCCATGATCATTTTGACAATGCTTTGCATACCGGAAATGCAAGATCAAGTAATGCAGTGTGGTTGCCTCCAAACTTTGTAAATAGAAGACCACCAGCATGGGACTGTTAAGAAGTCAGAGAAAATGCCACGAATTGTCAGGGTAGTGAAAAACTTCAAAGTGTAAGAATAGCAAAGAAAAAATACAGCTACAAGAATATCTGCAAACTGCTTACCTTCTCCTTACGATTGTCAATCTGGGTATGGGAGCCAACTACAACAACTTTCTCGGGTAAACTTTCAAGCTTACTCTTCAAGGAAGAGTACGCATCTTGATTTCCCACCACAGACTTTTCTAAGTCTTTCACAAACAAGATTAGGGGTCCATTTTTACTTTCATTTAATGCAACCTATGAACATGAGAACATTCAGCTCAGTGCCTTATATGAGAATAATAGGAGGAAAGCACCAACCAACCAACATCACTCAGTGAAAACAGCAAGGACCTCAAAGAGCTCATTAATAGCAAGCCTGTCAACATCTTCTCCTCCAGAACTATCCAAACGAAGTGAATTAGCTGCAGAGTAAATAAGGCATTAGCGATGTTGGATTATAGACTGCTGCAGGCAAGCACCACTATCTAATTATCTAATAAATCATTGAAAGAGTAGATGGTCATAGATAAGCACCAGTACAATAGAAACCACGATCCTCTTCACAATGACCACCCAAATCATTGCCTTCTGGGATGGATCTATCAAATCTAACTCCAATTTTTGAGGAGTCATTTCCTTCAAAAGCAAGGACCACCTTGCCTCGTAAACCAATTGTCGGTCCCCTACCAAGAGAGAAAAGGTTCCGATCAAAACAGAATAAAATATTTTCACCAAAACTAAGCACTTGGTAGAGTATGGTATCATGCAAGCTGGGCAATTTTGAAATTCAGTCCAAGACACTTATGACATAACCAAGAAGCTTGAATTCAGGAAAAAAAATTAAAACCCCATGTACTTGGGAGAACTACAGCCAAGACACTGGAAGGAACCCAACAAGACACTTCAAGAAAAAAGAAAGAAAATACTTCAAAGGAGGCTGCAACGAAGAGATTGCAGATGCTAAAGAGGAGCCCACAAACTTCACTCTGTCACCTGCAATTTAACGAAGTGTAAGCTCAGCTAGCAATTTAAGTATCAATTCTTGAGGTAGTCTATGAAACCAGAACTAAAAGACAATTATCTCAAACAAACTGCTGTTATATAAGCAAATATGCCTGTTTTAAAAGTGTAGTTTTTGGATGATGCGGTGGAAGTTTCCTGCTTTGGCCGAGTAGGAGAACTGAATGCGGAGCAACCAGTTATGTCAGCCTCAACACTAGAAGTAGGTTTCTTAGATTGTAATGCCGCCTGCACAGCTCTTTTAGCAAACACGGAGACTCTTTCAGATTTTGAACTTTCTCTAGAAGAATCAGCTTCTTTCAGTATCGATCCCTGAATTTATTAGAGCAGTGTGAGAATTAATCAGTCACCTAAAAAAAGCATACTAGGTGCTCGAAAAAAGCAATAAATCCTAATATGGATGGAAATTTGTATGGGACATGCCTTACAGTATGGTAAAGCATGCTCGCATGCAAAGAAAAAAAATATAAATTCTAAAGATATCCAAAAGGCTTACACCAGGCAGTAGAAGTGAATCCACAATCAGTAATTTAGCACCAAGATCTTTGGCAAGTGCCTTTGTCAGAGTCTCCTGATATATTTCTGAACCTATAACAAAAATTTCACAAGAATAGGAACTAGTAGTGATGAACATACAAAATGACTCGCATTTATTTATATCATAAAACAAATAAGAGGGGGACTACCTGCAGGACCAGATAGTAACATGCGTGGGGACACAGTAGGGAGATCGCAAGCAAACTTTGCAACTTTGTTACAACACTTCAAATGGATGAATGCAGCCCCTATCAAAACTTTCTTGGTTGTATCACTGTAAGAGAGCTCAATGTCAGAAAAAAATACCAACATCCAAAACACTTGGGATCAATTACAATAAGTATCATTTTGGTCCAGCACAATAAGACATGAGATAACAAAACAAATGAGTACCGGTTACGAAGAGCTTGATTAGATTGATGACTTTTGTGGAATTCAACTCAATTCATTGCCTTTTGCCAATTCCATTGTTCAGTAGTGGATTAGAGTATAGTTGAATTGAAAGGGTGAATTTCATACAAGTGCTAGCCCTGCCTTTTATAACCTAAAAAGGTCAGATTTTCTTAAATTAGCACGTCCTTTTTTCACAAATCTGACATGAGGTTAGATCCTACCAAGCAACAGTCATGGCTAACCATTTTTAGATTTGTTAGTACATGATTTTGTTCTTGCTAGTGTTTCAAGTCATAAAGGACACACACACATGCAGAGTGTGAATAATTTCCACGCTGAACTGGTTTGTAGCTGAGAATAAAATATTCAATGAGACAAGTATTTTATTCAACTACTCAACAAATGAAAATATGCACCTTAGATAATATGGGAAACTGTCAAATGAAACTTCAATCTCTTCAGGATTTAGAATCCCTTTTTGTAAACTATCCTTGAACAATTGCCGCCTAGTGGACATCAGAACTGGTGGAGGATCAAGATCCTTGAGGATTTCTCTCCTTTCCCTCTCATCAAATATTTTATCAAGTTCAGAAGATGAACCAGCAAGCATCCGCAACAGTGGCTTTAATTCATAAGTTGAATTTTGAATCCTTCCAATAACCTCATCCGTACAAGCACCCAATCCCATGTTATCAACATTAGCATTTTCACTGGCAGCGTTAGAAGAAGGAACAACAGCTTTCTCCCCTGGGGAAACATCCACGGGATCATGATTGCTTGTGCCATCCTTCATTTCAACATCTGGAATGCGATCTTCAGATGCTTCACAGCCAGAAGGCAAGATGGATAGCTCTGTATTTTGCTGCGCATCCTCGCCAGTTTTGGCAGCGGGTGGAAGAAGACATGACAAAGAAGCCAATATTGAAGCGCCTGCATAATCTGAGGGATCTCTAGGCCTTGCCTCAATATGAATCCCTTTTATAGAAGAGCTCTGTGCTTCTAAGATGCTCACAGAAGGCATATCTGGAGTGCCTAAGTTATTGTTTGTTAGCTTCTGAAAAATCTAAAATTCCCATTAAGGAATTCAATGGTTTTTAGAGGAAGTAATGAACATTTTAGTCAAGCGATACAATGCAAACACACAAAAATATAGATAGGAAAAGGAATTTTCCTGCTATGCTTTCACAGAGACAGAATAGCAATACAAATAAGAAAATGACGGTGATGATAATAACACATAAAGCCACATTGTTTTGCCAAAGGCAAAGCAAAGAAAAAGGATACATATGCATGCTTGCCAGAGGTAGTGAAAACCACTTCATCACCTCCATTTAATACTAAGCTTTCATTCTTCTGATAAAGTTTTCCATTTACGTGGACTGCTCCTTTCCCCCCAGTAATTTCTAACAAGACAACAGATGCACCTCCACGCTGCAGGGTGATTATAGACAGATTACCAAAGAGGGGAAAAGGGTTGCATTACATAATAATGGAAAATGATTCAGTGTCTTGCCTTGATGCATTTATTTTTTCATTAATTTGGAAGTAAAAACATTAGACATTAGATTGTGCAAAGAGTACTACCTCTATGTGCCTCAGTTTGCATAAAACAGTACTGATGGATGGATCATTAAGCCATAAATTACACTGACGACTTTGACCAACAGAGAAAAGTGTGCTCAACATCGGCCTGTGAGGATTCTGGAATGAATAAACAGTTTAAATCATCAGAAACAATTCACTTGTTCAATTCCATAAAATATGGTAAAATGTCTAAATCAATCTTCAGAATTCTGCCTTTAAGACGGTAGAGGTAAACAAAATTTAGCACCAATTTTCCAGATGCTGTCATAACTTGGAGAGTGAAAATAAAAAATAAAGAAAGAAAGAACTAGGCATCAATTTCTAAAAAAAATTAGATAAATAATCCCATTTTCCCAACTGGAAAAAAGTCAAGACATTAACAAAGCGAAAAAAAATAAACTAGGGGCTAATATAAAATCTTCTCCGCTTTCATTCAATTTTCAACACCAAATCAACAATCCTTGCACGGGGAATTAAGAGAGAAAAATATTAATCATGTGAATTTTTGTTTCAACAGCTGCTCATATACTTGAAAACCAGCAGAATGACATGGAGATCATAAAGTAAATGAACTCATCATAACTACAACTAGCCTCATTAAACAGGGATATGAACCACATAACTGAAATAAGCAAAGAAAAGAAATCCTGAAATTCCATTCCCTCCACTCTTGAAATAATTTTTACACGATTTTTCCCAGTAACAAGCTGACAATAAATAGACAATTTGAGACCCTTGCTGGACAGCACTTGAAAGCTCACAGGACAATGATCCAGTCAAATTTCCCCAAAATTTTTTCAAACAGCCACATATCAAGAAATTAACTAGACCTTTCTGTAGAGCACTTAAATACCTTGTGAGACACAATACCAGGTAACTATAATCAATAATGCATGCAACAGCGAAAGAAGCCACTAACTCACATCAAGACAGTTCTTTTGTTCTTAATTTCTCAGTGATATAAAGTCTTAATCAATATGCATAGTCTTAACCTGCATAAAATGCATGCAATTGAGAAAGAAGCCCTAGCTCACGTCAAGAAATATTTTTTTGTTTTTCGTTTCACGATGATATAAAGAAGTCTTAATCATCTCAGCCAGATTCACAATTACTACTCTAAAAAATCCAAAGACTTAAAACATGTTAAAACAAAGGTTTATTAGTGAGTTGCCTGGCAATAATGGTCTGAAAGGTTGCAGCAAAAAAATAATTGCCAAGCAAGAATTTCGAATGTGTCAACAATTCAGGAAGAAACCCGTAGAGTGGTACCACTCATGTCTAAATCAACCTTCTTCCTAGCAAGGTCTGTAGACATGAAACATAAACATAATACCTAGAGCAGATAAAGTCGAATAGCAATACAATTGATAAAGATATTAAAGATCAAAGAATAACATAGCTGTGTATACAGCCAAGGCGGGTGAACTAAACAAATAATGCAACATGCAGACCCAGTAGGGTGCTAAAAGTCCAGAATTGTGAAAACAAAACTCCAATTAACAAACATGGAATACGGAAATACAGCACCCCCATGATAAATTAAAATTCATCATCTTTTCATCATCAATCACGCACACCATCCACTCACCTGTGAACATTGCGACAACAATCGACCCCATGCAGCTTTGGCATTAGATTTTACTGATTTTGGTGCTCGTTTCTTTGTCCTGTTCAGCAGTACCGCAGCCTTGGATTTCTCTCCAGCTGTAATCTCATACAAAATCAGAAAAAGAAAAAAAAATCAACAGCAGAAGTAGAATAGAAAGAAGATCGCACCTAGAGACATCAAGTCCTCAGCTTGGACATCAGTGGATTTCTCCTCTTCAGGCAGATCTAATTCAGGTGGTGATCCGGATTCCTTTTCCGGACTTGTACTTTCTACCGGAAGCACCGGTGGCGGTGCATCGCTTGTCGATGATGACACGTCTAATGCAGCAGCAGCAGCAGCAGCCTATAAAAAAATAAAAAATCAAAAATCAAAACCTGTCACAGAGAAAAAAGAAATCTAGCATGTAGATGAAGAGGGGTGGTACTTTGCATCTTTTGGAAGAGGAAGGAGGAGAAGAGGGAGGGAGGGAACGTTTGGAAGAGGAGGCGCTGCGTCTGGTTTCAACCATGTTATTGCTGTCGTTTTGAGTCCTGCTGTTTGGTCGTTTTGATTCAAGAGAGGTTTGGTTGTTTGCTTTTGATAGAGAGAATCAACAGAGAGGAGAGGATTGAATGATTTGAGAGAGAGTGTTTCCGAGAAAGGTTTGTTTTTTTATATCTTCAATTTTTAGTGGCTACCTAAATAAGAAAAATAATTTATATTCAATTGGGGCAAGCGGAGGAGGTTATGGTAACAAAGAAAAAGGACCTTTCGGTTGGTGATATCTACTCAATTTATAACACGACCACAGTAAACTAGTTACGGTGCTGCCTCCGCGGGTTCGGATCCAATATTAATTTTAATATATACATATATATAAAAAAAAAACTTCCTGGCTCTGTTAAGATTTAAAAAAAAATATCTTAAATTCAAATTGAAAATTTGTAATGATTAAAAAAAATATTTTTCTTTTGTACTCCCTCGTAAAATATTATTTTTTGTAATAATTCATTTTGTTTTTATTTTTTAAAATAATTGGTTGATTTAAAATCAAGTTTAATAATTTATTTTCTATATTATTGTCCTGGTATCTTGGTTAGAGTCGTAGATTTAATAGGCTAATCTTGTTTAGTCAATTTTTTTAATTGACATTGCATGGTCTCACACAATACTATTTATTACATTGATTTTTTTTTCTCTTGTTTGATTTTTTTAAAAGACATTTGATTTATTGGAGATTAGACTTCATGATTTTTTTTGTTTTTTTGCTAACATGATCATCCTAGTATTATGATTCATGTTGCAGGTATAACGGTTAATTTGATTTATTTGAGTTTTTTATCTCGTCATTCAATATCAGTTGATTATAAATCATGCTTGGTGATTTATTTAAGTTAGTTTCCTACAGTGTTATTTAGGTCTCATCACTCGGGTCATGGGTTTTTTAAGTTAACCAAGTAGGCTCGAGTTGTTTTGTTGTGTTTTTTTTTATATTGGATTTAATTTAATTATATATTTCAACATTGAATCGATATGAATTAAGCTTTATAATTTGTTTTGTTTTGTTCTTTTATAAGTTTGTTTCAATTTCGTAACTTGGGTCTTGAGTTTGGCATATTAAACTATGTTGATCCATAATATTTTTTATTTAAAAATTATCTTAATTACATGACTTAAGTCATATGTATGGCAAATTAACCTGAACTATTTGAATCATTTTATTTGTGTCATTTTTTAATTGAATTCCTTTTCCATTTCATCCCCTGATGTTGGATTGATTGTAAACTAGACCCTATTATTTGTTTTGATTTATTTTTTACGAAATTATCTTAACCTTACAATCTGGGTCGTCGGTTTCAAAAGTTCACTTAGGTCTTTTAATTAGCTGTTTCAATTTTATTATTTAACATTGCACTGAGGAATCAAGTTTCATAGTTTGTTTTGTTTTACTTTATATTAGGTTATCATGGTTTTATGACTTTAATAATTAATTCAGCATGTTAAATCATGTTGACCTTGATTGCTAATTTAGCAGGTTAAACCATGTTAATATGAGTCAATCTAATATGTTGTTATCTCAATATTTGTGAAAATAATATTTTCTTGAATTTTGTAAGTCAAGTTATATTTCAATGGATTGTCTATGTTACCCTTGGGTTTTCCAAGTCAACCAAGTAATTAATCTTGCATATTTTTTTTTCATACTAGGAAAACATTAGTAAAACCTTAATTTTTTGTGTTTTAGAAAAATGATTCAAATTGCACCATGGTACGAGTCAACAACGTAATACAACCTAAGTAAAAATAATTAAAGAAAATACTAAAAGAGGTGATGTTTCATTATGCATCGCTTCACAAACTAATGAACATCAGACATGTCGCTTCGATACTACTCACTTTACCACAACTATTTACCTTAACTAGTATAAACTATAACCTATTTGTGAGTATTATGCCGGCATCGCATGATAAATAATTAACCCTTGTAATTTCTTTAGGAAAAACTTGTATAATCAATCAAAGTTAAATGGATAATGTTTAAAAAGGCTTAAAAGATGATTATAAAACCTCTATATAATCATGTTATAAATAGTAAAACTATAAATGCATTAAAGACTAAAGGCCTAATGAGCTTAAAAGTGTCCCTGGATAATATTTATGAAATCTAGGTAGAAGTTGGATACAATAAGGGTATTATAAAAAATGGGTTGAAAAATAAGAGTTTTTGCAAGTATCACAAAAAAAGTCACATGATCCATCAATGTGAAGATTTATACAATAAAAAGACATAAATTATAATTAAAAGACTATAAGAAACGAAAAGACAACGAGTAAAGAAGTGTCTACAATGGATGTACTCGACAAAAACAAGAAAGTTTATTTGGTATAATATATTATTGATGGGCTATACAAATTGATTATATCCCAGCCTACAATGGTGAGTAATGAAAATTAAAATGTCTTACTATATAATTATGAACAATCCTCTTAAAACATGTAGGCAATATTTGTTTTTTCAAGTAAAAGCAAAGGAAAGTTAAAGGAAAAAAAGGAATTTTGCTAGCTAGATGAAGTAAATAAAATTGTAACTAAGGAAAAGACTAGCGAGTTCATGAAGTCGATGAAACATAATGAACACAAGTTGAAAAACTTAGGAAAACTCATGTTATGACATTGTTTTTTCTTTGATTTTGAGATTTTAACCACATAAAAAGACTTTATAAAAGGTCATAAATGAGGCACATGTACCTCAAAAATATTAATCAAAAAACCATAAAGCACCTAGTTGAAAGAAGAATTTACACCTTAAATTATATATACTATACTAGATATAACTTGGATTTCAATGATGTTGGGAATAATAAACCACTATACATCATAATGCAATGTAAAAAAATCTTAACAAGCAAGGTATTAATTGAAAGTGGCTTGATATTAAGTGTGTTGCCATGACACATGTTGAAGGAGATATGTGGTGATGAATCACGTGTAAGGCCATATACCATGATGGCAGGATATATGATATCTCACTAGGATAGATAACTAGGACATTAAAAATAGAGTTCTATGTTGAGTTTTTTATGACACTTTAATTGATGGACATTTATCTTTCTTATAAGATATTCTTGTGAGTGTTTTCATGTAGTTAAGGCAATAACTTTATAATTAGTTCCTTAAGTATAATGAGATATTAATGATGGTCAAGGAAGGAGAAATATTTTTCATGATATGTAGTGTGGTTGTACCATTATTCGAGGTAAAAGATTGCAAGGATATGAATATTTATGCTTTTAAATCATGAATATTTGATAGGTTCTTAAGAAATTACGCTAAAAAAGATAGTCTCATAAACAATAAGGATGGCAACTAATTGTTTTCTAAAATATGAAACTCCATTATAACTTGACACTAAATAGTTAGAACAAATTAATTTAATGAGGATAAATATGTTAGTCATATGTCAAGGCTTTGATTCGGTCTAGGAAAATAACTATGAACAAGTTGTTATGATCAATAAAAAAGCAAGAATGACAAAAATTTAAGAAGATAAGTTAACAATCCCATAAGTCTCAATACCCTTTCTAAGACCTACCTGGATGATTAGATATGATACTAAAATGTTGAAGGTAGTGGAACTGTCATAGATACTTTAGAATGTAAGGAAAAAGAACAAGTAAAGGATACAAAGGTCGGAGTACAGGATGAGGTATTGTCTCAACTATCCATTCACACCATCAATGAAATTCTTGTAAAAGCTTATATGAGGAAGTTTATCGATGAAGATATATGTTGTAATTGGAAAATTGAGTCTATTTTTATTGTGCTAAAAAAATAATTATTCTTGTTTGATTATGTTTGTTAAAATGTTATGTCTTGTTATATATTTTTTTTTAACTTGGTGGTGATTTAACTCATAATGTCACAACCTTTTTTATTAGTAGGTCTTGTTTCAACAAAACCATGTATTTTTATGTTAAAAATATATTTTGTTTTCCATGTAAATTCACGCTCACACGAGTGTACCTTATGTTTTTAAATGCAAATACAGACTCATGTGAGTGTACGTTATGCTTTTAGGATTTTTGAAAATGAATTTGCCATTAATCTAAAAAATTGTTATGCTAAGAATAATTGACCCGAGTTTGATAATATAATTGCAACGAGTGGTGAAGAATATAAATAAAAAAGACATAAAAAAGTTTACTAGGATGGTTAAAAAATCTAAAAAAACTTGGAAATCCACCAATAAAAAATTATAAGTAATAAATGTGGGTACCAAGTAACATAAGAAAGAATTAAAGATTGATATTCTTATTACAGTTGCGCAAAGTGATGGTTTAATCTTTTATTTTAAAAGTACATGCACATCTTTGTTTTAACTTAAACAGACATGCCTAATTTGGATACCAACATTATGGTACAAGATCATCTTAATGGGAGGAAGCAAACTGATCAAATAGATAGAACAAATATGCTCAAACATATTACTCGAAGTAAAGGTTAAATTTTTAAAGTAGTTGGACGCATGATTCTTAAACATAACTTATTATCCTCAATGAGTGACTAGTATAGCTGTAGTTTCTGAGAAATATGGCAGGGTTAAGGTATACATGGATTGTAAAAATTCAAGTAAGGCAAACCCGGGTGGTTACTTTCTTTTATTTTTTATAAATACCTTTGTTGATAAAACTATAAAAAAATGATATTTATTCATCCATTGATAGGTTTTTACAACATAATTAGGTTAGAATGACCGGGAAAGATAAAGAATTTTTTATTTATTTTTGTTACTCTTTGGGGAACTTTCAATTATAAGTTAATGTCATTTGAATTGAAGAATATTTAGGCTATTTATTAAAGGGTGGTGGTTATCTTATTCCATGATATGACGCATCATAAAATAGATATATATGAATGATACATTTGTTAAATATAAAAAAGATCATGTGCAAGTATCGAGGAAGTTGTTCGAGATGTTACAAAAGTTTTAATTAAGATTGAATCTCATAAAATATGTATTTAAGGGTAAAAATACGAAAACTATTGGGATTTCTAGTGAATATTTAAGAAATATAAGTTTATTTTGACAAGATAAAGGCAACATATGATATACCAGAATTTAGGACAAAGAAAAAAATAAAAAGTTTTCTCGGGCATTTAAGTTACATAGCTCGATTCATATCCCAACTTACCATGACTTGCGAGTCAAATCTTGATTGCTTGGGGAAAAATCCAAAGGTATAGGATGGTGATTGTAATTAAGGCTTTTATAAGATTACAAAGTATTTGTAAAACTCACCTTAATAATACCTCTTATGTCAGGAATACCCTTGATACTGGATTTGACGGTGACAAAAATAGTTACGAGAAACATGTGCTGACAAACATGATAAATATAAAAGAAAAGAACAAGCCATTATTATTTGAGAAAAAAATTTAATGATTATAAATCTTGACATGTGGTGATAAAAAGGTCATGTTGTGTTTTATAATGAGATGCAAAAAGGCTTGGAAAATACATGTTGTGTTACACAATGTGATTGATATCAAAACTAGATCTGCTTATATATACAAGTAAAAAAATCCCTACTTGTCAAGTGGAATGACAAGGTGACAAGTGTTATTAATAAAATATAATATCACATGTATAACAAGGATTTTTTCATTAATAGAAGTGTAATTGCTAATCATTTAGCAGGTAATACCAAGGAAGACTAGAAGTCGGTTAATTTTAATATTCTTAATGAGGATGTATCAACAATCGAGGATAATGGTGAAATGAATGGCTAATGAGCCATATATGTTCATGGAGAGGTAAATATGTCAAGGAATGAAGTTCGATGAATGATAGTTTATTTAAAGATAATGTCAAAATCCTATTTTAACAAGGTTACAATTCAAATAGACCAATCACATAACTAAACATGAAGCCTCCATTGTTTGCTTAAAAGTTGTTTTGGAACTAAAAATCGAGAAACTTGATATTTATAGAGATTCAATGTATATAAACCTTTGTTATGTGAAAAATGAATGACAAATTAAGGATGAGGAAATATGATCGTACCAAAATTATCTCTCAAAGTCAGCTAGTTAGTTTGATGAAATAAAATTCACTCACATGTCATAGTCATCTTGAAGTTTTTTAAATGTTAAGTCATGTGTTTACCTGTCATCAGAGTTACCTCTTGACTGGTGAAGTCAACTAACCCATGTAAAAATAACTCTTACAAGGTTTAATTTAAAACTCAAATCAAACAAGGAACCAAGACAAGAGATTCCAATATTAACCTGCTTCACTATATTTAATGGGCGTATGAAACTGAGATTGAAGTTGTTTTTGTAAAAAAATAAAATTAGTTTCTCTAAGTTTTTTTAGTATTTTTGGTTCAAAAATAATTTTTTAAGCATAAAATATTAGCAAAAACAATCGTTAATAGAACTTTAAAACTCTCCATGACTTTGTAAGCAAAAAATTCATAGCCGTTGACATTTATTTGTGTATATACTATACTATATACTATATATAAAAAGCTATGGTCCGATCCGTGAGTAAGCACGTGGCAATAGAGCAGTCAATTCGAGCAGAGATGCCATATCCGAGATTTGAGGTTTTTGGTGATATGTCATATTTCCATCCAACCACTTCTTGCAAAAATAAATAAATTAAGCTTCTCTAGATATGCATGTCATTATTAAGGATGATAATATTTCTTGCTGGACGTGTTTACAACATAATTTAAAAATATATAAAAAAATAATTTAAAATAAAAATCTTCAATTTTTTCTTTTAAAATAGTTTTGAAACGGAATGCAAAAAATAAATAAATTACTGCCTCATCAGTGAGCCACGACCCCATTGGCTGAGATAATCGACTATCTAGCACACTCATCAAACACCTTAACAAAACTCTCAATTGGGATCAACGGCAGATATAACGCTACCGTGTAACCCCTCTCTGCCGCAGAGCCGACAACCTGATTGTACTTTTCAGACCAGAAAGCAGCGGTGGGGACAACAAATTGAGCCACTTGAGGGAACAGTGGGAGTCGATTCAGTGAGCGCCAGGCCAACATTGCATACTGCTCAGCTGCTGGTTCATACCTGGAGAACAGCTCCCTAGCCGTGGGCTCGTACTTACTATACATCGTCTTTGCAATGTTCTTCGCCGCGGCCACCACACCAGTTCGCTGAGCTTCACAGGCTACGGCTCGAGCTTGACCCGACACCCACTTCACTTGGGATGGCACTTGCCTGTCCAACTCACTCAGAGATTCATCAATCTGCCTCCCGGGAGTCCAAAACAAAAAATGAAACTTCGTCTCATGCATGCATCAATTAAATGAAAAATATAAAATAGATAATTAAGAAATATTAGACCCCATTATCTAGATTTTGAAGCATAAATCTTCCAAAAGCATGCGCGGCTGAAAGATTCAAGAAAATTATCTAGATTTCACGGTTCATTCTGAAGATTAGCGTCGTTACGTTTATATATTTTCAGACTTGAATCAAGTGATATAGCTGGAAATTAGTTGCCCGGTGCGCGATAGATTTGGAATTGGGTGGAGAGAGAAAAAGTGAAAAACAGACCTTGTGATCGACGAATTTGAGAAGCTGGAAGGGGACATCATGGAACTTGTCGTAGACCGGTCCGATGACAGTTCTGACGGTGTCCTCGACAGTTCGGACCCCTGGTTTCAGTGGGCCAGAATTTTCCTTGGCGTATCTGTAGACGCTTGAAAAACAGACCACCACGTAGATCGCCACCGCTTGAACGAAATCTAAATACTTGAGCTTTTCCTCGGTGTCCTTAACCTGATTGAACACATATATCAGAACATTACCACCACTGTAATTCTAAACATTTTAATGAGTTTAGCCTTGGCACACCAAAAACGAGTTTCTTCTCATCAAAATATAAACCGGGCATTCTATTGATCGGGTCCTAAAAACACACACGATGAAACTGCTGCAAAACCAAGCATCAAAATCAATATCTATGAAATTGCAGTAAAAGAATGATCATCCAGCAACTCTCTGGGTTCCTATACCTCAATTGGCTCTGTATAAATTAATAAAAAAAAACCCACCCTCTTGGATTCTTAGATTATATATTCATCCGTTAAGCGTGACAGATATCTCTCTGGTTTCTATCTAGTATCTTTCTCGGTAACAAATAAACATGAAAAAGGTTAAGGTGAATATTGATCAGAACAGCTCTATGGGCTTGCCATTTCTGTTCGCTGTTTAGGATCTAATTTCTCCATTTCCTCTATCAGCGACTGTAATTCCTCGAGCGAACCCTTCAAAATAAACGGGAACTTCTGGCAAAGGAGTGTTGCAACGGCACCTTTTTTATAGGGATTCCATTGCTTATTTTTGTTTCATTTTAACAGTTTTATTGTGTTTTGTTTTTTAAACTAATATTTTAATATATTTATGAATAAAAAAAAATCCAACACAATCCTAACAAACTTTTAAAATGAGATGGGTCATTCTGGTAATTATAATATCGGTATCCAGGGGCTTAAATCTTTCTCGGTTAAGTATATATAAACTACAATCTATTCAATTGGGTACATATTTTTTTATTTATTTTCTTAATTATGTGATTTTTGTGGGAAAAATCCTCCATTTTTTTCAAATAGGGAAAGTTACTTTCAAAATAAATACCTGTATGGAAGTGCCGGATCAACGCAACAGGACGAGGGGGGGGGAAGGTGCATAAAAAAGAAACACTGAAGTTCATGTACTGGATTGAGAAGAAAGGGAACAATTGGTGTTGCAGTTTTAGACACGTGAGTCAGAACAGGTCAGTGGGTCAGCACGTGTGCCATGATAGACACGTGAGGGGAATGATCGGTGCCGTGATCTGATAAAAGTGGCATTATCCAGTGGCACTGCTTTCGATACATGTGCTTTCGTGATCTGCGCCATGCCAGTGGCACGGATGGCTGTGGACCTCGCTGGTGCCGGTGGTCGTCAATCTTCCTCGCGTTGCTGGATCCTATTTGCCATTATTTATATATCTGTTTGTTGGGAATTTATGACGTTGCAGTTTTTTTCTATTATTTTTAGTATCAAGTATTTATTTTAATTGTATTCAAGTTTAACAGGATAATCCATATTAACTTTGGTGTTTTTTTTTGTCATTTTTAATTTTTTTTCAAGTTAAGTCCTTCAGCATTAAATAATTAAAAATTAAATTTCATAATTTTACTTTTATTTTTATGGGGTTAATTTAATATTTTATTAAATCCCTGAATTACAATATGTTCATAACTAATATTTTTTCAAAATTAAATGTTTGAACGACAAAGTTTATTATAGTTTTGAAAATCTGCTAACTTTTGAGAAATTGATGTATTTATTTATTTTAAAAAAGAATATTACTAGTTCACACATTGGGTTGTGGACAGTTCAAGGTTTGGGTTTAATGTAGACTAGTTTTGATGCCCCCGCTCTACTGGGATATAAATTTGACTTCACAATAGATGATCTTTTTAAAAATATAAACCTATAACATATGAAATTGATATTATACGGTATATTAAAAGAGGATATGATGTCATGGGTGGGTTACGGTGCATTGTGAGATAAATCATTGTGAATTATAATATCATTGTTCAATTTTTCGGTTCGGTTCGGCTCAGGTCGCCGATTCAATGGTTTTTATCTTTTTGTATAGTAAATAACGGTTTTGTCCATTGAAAATGACAAAAAACAAGTTATGGGTGGAGGGGCTCCGCAGTAAATGCACGATTTCGGTCCGGTCTAGTCCGCCGCACCTTTTATTTTTTAGAAAATGGCTAAATACTGATACAACCTCTAATAAGATAAAATTGATGACTTAGATATAGGATAGACCGGTAATTGACCGTCTTTTTTTTATATTTTTTAAAATACTGTCGGCGTGTGCGTAACACGCAACCGACAACATTCTGCCTCACTCCTTGTTAAGGTGGCGTATGAGGGATGATCCGGTCGATGAAAATGGTCTATTGAAGTCTCTATCGATGCGCCTCCGCGTGGTCTTCCTCCCAGTGAGGCGCGTTTTGTCAACCTGTGGCCATGATTGCGGCGGTGGCCGGTTAAAAATGTTTTCGTTGTTTTCTCTCTCATGCACGCAAAAGTCTAGGAGATGCCTCTAATTTTATTGTTTTTTCACTTCAATCCCTGTACTTTTGATTTGTGCATGGTCTTGATTTCTGTTATATAAGTTTTGATTTAGTTCGATTAAATACTTTGATTGGAATTAATTAAATGTTAATGTTTCACTTCGATACTCATTCTTTTGATTTCCGGATAGAGTTTAAATAGTTTGATATATTCGGTACAATAGTTTTAGTTTTTTCAATTTTATCATTTGATTGAAATTAATAATATATTTGATTTTCATTTTGGTCCTTATATTTTTCATTTTTTATTTTAATCTCTGTATTTTTTATATTTATGGAATAATCCCTACTTTTGTCCATGTATATATAAGTGTGCTCTTGACTTTAATTTTTAATTTTTGTTATTTTCCTATTTGCTGAGGTGATAGTTTTTTGAAAAACATATCTCTTAAAATTTATTTTATATCTATGATCATTTGAAAATTGATATTTCTATTTCTCTCTCTCCCTTTGTTCTTTCTTTTAGTTTTTTATTGTTTTTTTATTATTTTCAAGTTAAATGATTTTTTTTACCTGATAATTTTTATTTTATTTTTTTGTTTGATCTTTTGTTAAAGTTTTTAGGATTTTTTTATTTTTTTTTGTTTTTTTTTCATTATTAACACAATAATAATAATAATAATAATAATAATAATAATAATAATAATAATAATATTTTTTCTTACTTACTCTTTTGTTAATGTTTTTGAATTTATTTCTATCAGGATAATTTAATAATTTTTATTATTTTAACAGTAATAAAAATTATAATTTTAGATGTTAAGACTTCGACGTTGCTATTTTTATAATAAGGTGTAGTGATCTGTTTTATTATATTAAATTTTGTATATATAGATATTATATTTTAATTTTAGACCGACAAATCCTATTAATTTTTTTAATTTCAATAATTATAAAAATTATTTGCTCAGCTTGCAACGTTGTGCGGTCAATTTTTTTAATTTTCAAATTAAATGATTTTTTTCAGACAATAATTTTTTATTTTTATTTTACTTTATCATTTATTTTATTTTTTTATTTGCTCTTTTGTTAATGTTTTTAGGCTTTTTCTAGTCTTTGATTTAATTTTGTTTTTTCTGGTTATTAACACAATATTATTATTATTATTATTATTATTATTATTATTATTATTAATTTTAGTTTTTATTCTTACTTGTTTTTTTGTTAATTTTTTTGTGTTTTTTTCTCGGGTTAGTTTAATAATTTTTATTGTTTTAATAGTAATAGTAATAATAATTTTAGAAATCAATATTTTGATATTACTATTATTATGATAGGGTATATTGATTTATTTTATTATATTAAACTTTATATATTAAAATATTATATTTTAATTTTAATAATTATAAAAATTATTTGCTTCACCTGTAATATATTACATTCAATTAACTAGTGATAAAACTTAAAAACAACAGGTCAACAATGAATACACTCCATTTAGTTTGAAAAAAAACTATTAAAAAACGGATGTAATTTAGTTATCATTTTAATCAATATCAAGATAAAAATATATGCATGGTCAACCAGGCAGGGTAAATATTAAATGTGTGATCTAGGCTATCAACAGGACTATAATGCATGTTCAATGAGTCACGTGATTCAAAAGTATTTTTGGAAAAAAAAAATTAATTAAAAATAATGTTTTTAAATTATTTTCATGTATTAATATTAAAAATAATTTTTAAAAATAAAAAAAATATTATCTTAATATATTTATAAACAAAAAATATTTTTAAAAATAATTTCAAGTACACTGTGTAATAAAAATAACTTGTTCATGCAACTGTCTATTTCCTTTCACTACTCGTAGGCATTAGAAATTTAGTAATAATGTGGGAGCGTGGTCGAGATTATTTTTAAAAGTATTTTTTATTTAAAAATATATCAATATAATTACTTTTAAATTATTTTTAATATCAATATATAAAAATGATTTAAAACATAAAAACTAATTTAAAATAAAAAATTAAAAAATATATATTTTTTAATTTTTTTCTAAAAATACTTTTAAAATATAGTTTCAATCACTCTCTTCAACTCTTGAATATCATTTGATCCTCCCCTTTTAAAATATTCACTCTCTCCAACGCTTTTTTTCTTAAAACTTTTTTTGGAAAGTGATTTTCATATAAATTGATTTTTAAAAAATTGAATTATATTTTAATATTTGACAATGTCATAAAAAATATATTTCAGTATTTAGCCATGTAATAAAAAATAAGCCAGAAAATAACTTATTACTATTTCATTTTATTTTTGAGCTTATTAAAGAACAGATACTAACTAAAAAAAATAAAAAATAGAAATTAATTCAATATATTATTTTATATAAAATAAATAACAATATAAAAAAATAAGGATAAATATCTTAGATAATTTTTTTAATTAAAATGGGAAAAGGTGAAAATAAATAACAATAAAAAGGACTAGAATTGGTGTAAAAACTAGATTTCAAAGGATTAAATAAAAACAATCAAATCAAAATACATAGTAAAAAAATCGAGGATCAAGTTTAATATAATTAATAAATAACAAAAAAAAATCACAATTTTGAAAAGAGTTTTCCATTTAAAATATAATAAAAATATTTTTTTTAAAATTCAAGCTAAATTTTCTTTTAATCGATTCTACATTTCCACCAACTATTTTAATAATAAACAAACAAAACAGTTTGGGGAGTAGTTTTATAAGCAATTCTGGTCTGTTTAAAAATGAAATTGATTTTTTTTAAAGTGTTTTTTTTGTTTAAAAATAATTTTTTTATAAATTTACAAGTCAAAATATCTAAAAATATTTAAAAAATTAATATAAAATAAAAAAATTCAAATTGATTTAAAATCACATTTGAAACGCAATGATAGATACCCTCTTTTAACTCAAATTAAATAAATAAAATAAGCAGCTACAGCAATTGCAACTGTCGCTTTATTTTTTCTTAAACAAATGAAATAAAACTAGGGGTACGGGCAAATTGCTAGCCCAGAAACAAACAGCACCCAGTCATTCTCCCAGGCAGAAAACCTTTGACCGAATTCGTGAAACAAAAACAGATGGAAGAAGAAAAGGCGCTTTTAAGACGGATATTTGGCGACTCATCAGACAGCGAAGACAAAGAAGATTCCATAGACGATGTTGGATGCCAGCTTAACTCGGACCCAATCTGCCGTACTTGGGAACCAATCAATGAAATCAAAGGTTTATGGTTGTGCAGGCACTTTCTCTCCCCTCATCAACAATCTACCCTACTCTCCGCTATTCAAAACGGTGCGTGCGTTTCCATCCAATGCTTTCATTCCTCTTTTCTTGGTTTAATTTAATTAATATTCAGGAGAATTTCGCTTCTTATAATCTGTGGAAATGCAGAGGGATGGTTCCTGGAAGCCCCCAACAATCAGGTGGGTACACAGCCTAGAACTGAACTCGAAATTTTTTTAATCAGAATTAGTGTTTTAGAGTTTAACATAATCATGGGCGGGAATGTTGATGTCATTTTGCGATGGATGCTTACTGTTTCTTGTAGGCTATGAGATTTGGAGATCTTCCATCCTGGGCCATTGAGCTCTCTAATTCTATTCGTGAGGTGATTCTATATGGTGATCGTAACCATGAACCTCCTAATTGTGCTGGCTCTGGTAGGGGTGAAGCCACCTGTTGGCTGCCGCCTGATTTGCTGTCGAGAGAACCCTTTTTTGATCAGCTAATTGCAAATGTATACCAGCCAGGTGAGGTGCGACTTCACTTCCTATATGGCCCGCGGATAAATCTTTCATGTAAACTTTTATGCTACAAGCAGACCATGGTTGAACCATATCATTTTAATGACAATGATGCTTTCCTTAATATGCGGTTGCTTTATTTAGTATTTACAATGTTTACTAAATTGCTATAATCTGCATACATGGATACCGGTATTAGTTTCCTATATAGAGACCCTAAGCGAAAACAAATAGGAGACACGATGTGCATTTTGCCCATGGCATTATATTATTAAACATATTCAATCATGTTCGCGGTTTATTTGCTTATACAAGTATTTCAAATAATTGCAAAACCGATCAGTTTACTCTGTTAGTTTTTTAACAAGTATACATATGGGGACAGATGGCTAGAAGTTGTGGTTAGAGAAGGCTAAGAATCATTCCTTGTACTGTTTATATTTGTAAAATTTCAAGTACACTGTTTTGCTGTTATACATGTCTTGCTTGTAGTCTCCGCAATGCATAACTTAATGTGTCTTATGTTGCCTTGGAAATATAGTTTGAGAGCAATTGGGGATAGGACTGCTTGATAACATCAATTCATAATGTTGCGATTCTATACAGAAAAATTTAATTTTTAGCACTTTGCATTAATATGTTCCATCTTGAGCAACTAAGATAACTCTGCTTGCTTTTGGTTGCTAGTTGAGCTTTTTTTTTATTCCATCATTGGTAGATTCAATGATCTGTAGAGACAGAGTGAGTATATTACTTTACCTAGATGTTCCTTCAATGATAAGATGTTTGCATTTGAAGGGGATCTGTGCACATGTTGACCTCATGCGCTTTGAAGATGGAATTGCCATTGTTTCCTTGGAGTCCTCCTGCGTGATGCACTTCACACAAGTTGGAGAGGTCTCTGGCAGTGGCAAGGAACAACCTGATCTGCCCATGATAAAGATTCCTGTTTTCTTGATGCCAGGATCTCTAGTTCTTTTGTTTGGGGATGCCCGGTACCTTTGGAAGCATGAGATCAATCGAAAGCCAGGATTTCAGATGTGGGAAGGGCAGGAAGTAAATCAGAAGAGGAGAACCTCTATAACTCTGAGAAAGCTTTGCCATGCCGAGTAGCAAGGTATTAGCACATTTTCAGCCAGACTATGAACTAATTTCTTTTGCTTTTCCACTGTTTTCCTCCTGGCAGCACGTGCTAATTTGGTGCATGAGATTGTCAGGATATCTTAGACAGTGCAAATACATATCTGATTTATAGCATTTTTGGAAGCATTTGGGTCCATTGTTTATATCTGATTAACATACATATTGCTTTTAAATTAAACTAATGAAATTTGAAATTAAACGTCACAACATATCTGCAAAGAATGCATAAGCATTCATAGGTGGAGCTTTAACAACTGGAGGGCAATGGGAGAAAATGTGGAGGGTGAGAATGCAAAAATATTGCTCTGGTAAATAACTAAAACAGTGAGCCAGCAGAGTAAATAAGTGAACTTTGAAGCCATGTTTCTTGGTGCAAAAAGATAGTATGTGGAGGCTAGAGAAGGGAATTTCACGAACAACATAAAAGCTCATCATGACATTAGCTAATATACAAGAAGCATTTTATTTTGACATATAGTCAGTAACAAGATGGGCCACACGGGCTATTATTGCTTAAAGGGAGAGTACATGGGGAGGATAACATTCATTTCAAGGGCGGAACTTGCAAAAAGTTTTGAGCTCTTCTGCTGGTTTATCTCCTGCAAGTCCACTGTCAACCCAGGCAGAGTAACCCCCTTCCATGTTAGTTACATGCTCGAAGCCCTGTCATCATCGAATCTTTCCATGAATGTTTTAATAGTTTAATGTTCATGAACATATAAAGTTGAGAATATTTTGTGCGTGCGTGCGTGTTCATGTTAATCTGATTTTAATTAGCTAAAACGAAGCACATCTACTGCAAGGCTAAGATAAATTTCTTATAGCTGAATACTTAAGCCAATGGGTTATTAAAAAATGTTCATAGAAATGCTTTGTTGGAATTTGAAGTGAGCTTACCGCACCCAGAAGATCAATACAGGCAAGAAGTGATCTGCCTCCACTGTTGCAACCCTTCACAATTTTGGACAAATTCTAGAGTTAGATGCATTGTTTTAAATCTGCATTTCTCGTAGAGGTGATCGACTCCAAAGAGCTAAAAACACCAAATACTTGTTTTCATAAATGATATTGTAACCCATCACTTAGCTTCATAAAATGAAAGGCGATCCGGCTAGATAGCAACTTAGATTTGTATATGATAGTGCAGTCGGCTTTTTGAGAAAAAAAAATCTTAAAACTCCACTTTGCTGACCAAATGTAACCAAAAATAGCCAATCTCGTATTTATTCAAAGTTTAACAGATTCTATTATTTCGTTTGGTTCATTTCATGCCATGCATGCAGCAAATATTATGTAGAGCAAAAAGGTATGTGCTTTCTAGCACTATGATCCAGGATTTACCACCACTAGATAGTCATCCTTGTTGCAAATTGAGGCAACCTTGCTGAGAAATTCAGGATTTCTCACTTTGCCTGCTTGTTGAAAGAAAAAACAACAGAAACTCGTTAGTTTAAATCAATCATGACGCTATTCTTGTCGGGCTCCTTCATAAATCATGTTAGAATAATCAAAAGAAAGTAATTAGATGTCAGCAATTTTCATGAATCAGTACTTTTCATCCACAGTTATAGAACTCGCCATCACCTAATCCAAGATTCGAGGAGCAGTTGTTGCGAGATTGTTTTTTTAGAAAAAAGTTGAAACAATTTTCTTTTATTTATTTAAAAAAAAAAAAACAAGATCCACCCGGGCATTATTCGGATCACACGAGGAATTTTGACCCAAAAATGGTTTCATTTTACCTTCAGCGGTTATGAACATAAAAGGAACGTTCAAGGCATTGTCGATGTGGCTCTTGCTGAACTCCTCGGTGGTTCTACAACAATGAAATGATTGTCAAACATCTGGATCACAAGATTTCTCTCTCCCCACTCAAATGTTGTGGACGTGGGAGCTTTGAACTGATTGTTTTCTATATATCTTTCCATGTAAAGCCAGGCGATATAGACAAATATAGACATGGTTCAAAGTTTAAACCTGATATATATAATCAAATAGGTTTTATTTTTCAAAATCTGGAGTAAGAAGTCGATTTTCCCCCAAGAACCAAGATATCATAATTTGACTTCAAGGCCAAGACCACCTACCTTACATCCAAATAACGGTGACTGGATGCGATGAGATCTTTGGCCGTATGAACACCGACAGAGATAACATCCTGAGGCCTACATGTAATGAAAAAACGGAGGTGAAAGAACCGGGGAAGGGGGATTATAACAGTTTGTATGGCAGCCTCAAGAAAGAATATTTGAATCAAGATGGGAAACTTCACCTCTGGGTGGCATCCATTTTGCAGTGGAGTCAATATCCTTAGGGTTATCGAGCCTGAAACTTTAGAATGAATGCACCCGTCATACTGATAAATATTTGGTTATATAGATGATCAGAGAATAGAACCCTTTGTTCTAGCAATCTCTGACCTTTCATCTCCATAAACAATCCATAAACTATCATTATCGCCCTTTTTTCCCGGCCGGGGACGTCTGGGATGACTATTGTGCAGTTCCTGCAGACACAACATTTTAAATTAACTAATATATGCAATGTAATTTGCAAGCGAAGCTTAGTTGACTTTTTCTTCTTTTTTTTCTTTTCATTTTGATGGGGTGTTGACTTTAGGATGGCACTGTGCTCCAATCTTTGTTTTGCAACTATAGAGATCTATCTACCTTTGCTTGATTGCCTCTGTCGTTTTAAGATTTTTCAATTTTAATCATGTAGTTTCTTACAAGTTGCAATGTTATCCCTAATCACTTGCTCAGATAAATCAAAGACATTATTTATTCATCCGTATATATGTTTTTATTTATTCATATTTACTTCTGATATGGTAACAGGATTTTTAATCTGTATTTATTTAGAGGGAAGTACAGTAGGGTCTTGAATAAAAAAAATATTTTCAGGGGCCATTTTATAAACTTATAAGGATTACTTTGAACCATGTTCTAATTCTTAGGGACTACACTGAATTCATAAAATTTTTGGCCATGCGGCTCAATGCTCGTCCATCGTTCTTGCTTCTCTCAGCCTCCTTCATCGCATTGTCCATGATCTACAGCTATATATATATACACAGACTCACGCACGCACACATTATAGTTACGTGACTCGCACTCCATCACAGGCTTGGTTGGATTTTCCAGCTTGGAAGAGCAAGAAAAATCCAATAATTTTAATTAATTTAATAATATAATATGAGGTTTTATTTTATTTTGATTTGTCTACGCAAGGTTATTATAATCTCATAATCTCTCCCTCGTATAAATTAATCAAATATATTTTTATTTTAATATTTATATAAAAAAGTCTCATCTCGAATAATTATTTTAAAAATCTTATTTTAAATCATTATTTTGAATGGAATTATATATTTTAACTTTTTTTCTAATACACTTAAATACTGCATTGATCATGGATCATGTAAGCACCCACCATTAAAAAAAATGTAAGCCAAATTAAAATTAAAATTAAAATGGAAACAGGGATGGCTCTTGACAAGGAAAAAAAATACGAACACACGTGTCCTCTTAATTTTTCAAAGAGAAAGGAGCTTAAGATTTACAGTGACTAAAAACGCGTCCATGCCAAACAGGGTTTAACAACATCTTACCATATCAACATCTTTTCTTCAAGCTATAAAATATTATTTTTATATAGAATCACATCATTACCCTTAATCATTCTAATAACTAGTAAAAAACCCATCGTTGTCATTATTATAGCTAATAATACCATGATTACCTCGTTATCATAATTATTATTTTCATTACTAATTTAATCATTATTCATTGTTGCTGCTATAATCATCGTTATTTTTATCATCGATAATAATATTATTCTATCGCCACTACTACAATAATAATAATAATTATTATTATTAACATTACCACCGTCATTAATATAATAATATTATTAATATCACTATACACTGTTTAAAAAAATAGAATTATCACTATTACAATCAATATAATATTATTATCGGCATGAAGAAAATCTCCTTCTCTTCAAATATATTAGCTAGTAGCTCAGGGCGTGATGATGTGCAGGAGGCGGGGAGGGCTACTGCCGTGTTTGACAATGCATATTTAAACTGAAAAATTGATGATTTTTTACATATAAAAACATCGTCGTTTTCATAACCTTGGAGTGCCTACACGTGCCCGTGGCTTTTGACTTGCCTTGAACATCTTCGTTGGCTGATTTTGTGGCGGCGAGCCGGTGACTATCCCAAGGCTCCAATTTGTTCGTCCAGCAACCAGTACGCCGCTGTTAATCGAGCAGAACGGCTAGATTATGAAACCGGTACTGGTGGGCTTCCTTCTTTTATTTTCATTTCAAGATCTTGAAATTAGTTTGGATTGTGGCTATCACAGCCATCGATTAGAACAATAATATATATATATATATTTTTTAATTTAATTACAACTAATAAATTTAATTGTTTAAAAGTCAATTTTTTCTTGTTATTAAAAATGATTGCGTGAATTGATTTTATATGTCATTCCAGCAAGAACACCACTTAAATTAATTCATTGATTGACAATCGATCATTTATAAAAGAAGGATACATCAGCAGCAGCTGTTGGTTAGATATTTTCATAACAAAATAAAAAGAAAAGAAGAGGATATTTTACTAAAGTATTATCCATTGCAATATTATTTTTTAACATTACTTTACTGAGATTAAACTGTTTTTTTTTAATTTATTTTTCATGAAGTTATTAACTTGAGTGACGAGGTTGATATGTTAGTTTGGATCAATTCAAGTTGTTTTTTCATGTTATTTTATCAATAGAAAAACTCAATTATAATTCTAACACTGTGTTGATTCAGAGTCAAATTTCATAATTTATTTTCATCTGATTTTTTATTAAGTTATTTTCATCTCGTAATATCGTATGCAATTTTAAAAAGTTTACTTAGTTTTTTTTTTTTAATCTCACTATTCAACGCCGAGTTTATTGAAAATTAGAATTCATAATTTATTTTAATTTGTTTTTTAGAATGTTTTTGTTGTGTCATGACCTAACATACCGATTCATATGGTATTTTAAATTAACTTGAATTGATCTAATATATTATCGTCATAGTATTTATAAAGAATATTATCTTTAATATTTATTTTGAGTCAAGCTATGACTTTATCGATCATTCAAATTGTTTCTAGATTTTCCAAGTTGACCAAGTTATATCAAGTCAATTTTCATAGGGATCAATTAAATTTTCTATTAAAAAACAAAATGAAAGACACCTAGATATATATTTTTTTTTTATTCAACCAATACTGTAACTAAGACCAATCAACACTATTTAATGGAATATTTTTTGGACAACTTTGCCCATTGCTAAAAAAAACAGTCAATCTAGGATCTAGGGCCAAGATGATCTTGTTATCATAATTCAATGTTATTTTTATTTTTATTTTTATCGAGGATATATACATCTTTTCAAATTTCAACAACACTAAATGTTTACTTGTCATTACATCTTGAAAATACTTTTAAAAAATATTTTTTATATTTATTTTTTATTTGAATATTTGTTGGATTCTTGGGTATCTTTGGCCTAGCCCTCGAGAGTTTTATGCCTCTTTTCGTTTATTCTTTTATTAAAATTAAGCTACTTGATCACACAAGGTAAAAAATTAATAAAATTATTCTCAATGCATGTTTATGTTTTTTTATCATTTTTTTTTTGCCAGTGTTAAAGTTAGTTCAATGATATTTTGCATTTTAATATATGGTTAATATTAAAAAACCTTGGCACTTTGTACCATGGATACACTCGCAATGGGTATTAAGTGATTGTTTGAAAGTATGATTGATATTATTTTTTAAAGTATTTTTTATTTATATATATATTAAAATATTTATTTTTAGTTTTTTAAAATTATTTTTGACACAAGAGCACAAAAATAATATAAACGACATTTTTTTAAAAGTATTTTTGAAATAAAATACCGAATAAGGCCTAAAGTTGATGTGTGTGAGTGTATTTTCTTGATGTGACAACCCTTCAAAATCTCATACCAACCACTTCAATTTCCCCCCTACACATTTGGTCCATGTCCTTCTAATTACTATATCCTTTTATTTTGAACAATCTATAAATTTATAATTCCTTTTCAATTCCTATTTGGTTTTTATTTTTTTTCACTGCTATTTTATTTTATTTTATTTGGGATTATTTCAGGTAACTTCAGCAGCAGCAGTCCAGAAAAGCATCGATAGATCCAGCGATCCACTTATCCTCCATTCCAACAATCTCACTCTCAGCCAGCAGGTTTGTTGCCCGAATCTGGGCCATATGGGCTAGTGGGTTGTATTCCTCACACCATTCCTTATGCAGGCCCACCATCTGGCCTTTATGGTATGGCAAGAGCTCTAATGTGGGATTCATTCCACTTGGTTAGATTTGCGAATGTCGCATGCTTCTGGGCTCGCCTCTCTGAAATAGAAAAGAAACTAATTATATTTCTATGTTGTTTATGCTAATTAGGTGCATTTAATTCTTTAAATGAATTGTTTTAGTATTGGACGGGTTATTACCTCGCGTTCTGCTACAGGTATTTTTTCTTGTTTCGATATATTTAATTTTATTTATTTATTTCAATCTTTATTTTTTGATCTAATATTTTTTTTATTTTTTATTTTTTCGATGCTTCTCAAATAATTCTTTATATATATATTCAAACATAAATATTAAATATATATCAAAATATATAATTAGCCTTATATATTTTTAAGAAAAACAAAACCTTAAAAATTATTATTATCATTATTTTAAATATCTTATCCATAATAAAATGAATATATAAAAGAACTAAGTAATCAAAATTTTTGTAGGTTGATGATTTCATTCACATGTATATCATCATATAAAAATATCTAGGACTATTAATATTATTTTCATATGTTAAAAAATTTGGTTATGGCCGCAACGAAACGTGAGACATACTCATATATTTTTTTATTAAAAATACCTAACTCATTTTTTTCATATATTTTGTCAACGTGTGGCTTTGTATTTTTTTAACGTGATATTAAATTTGAAATATCATATATAAAAAGGTTATAAAAGTCATTTTTTAACAAAAAAAATCGACTAATGAATTATTTTGATTATTATCTCATTGTTATTACCATGGTTGTTAAATCATCATAATTATTATAATTGTCATCGTAACCATTATTTTAAATAATCAAAACATTGATTATTATTGGCGGTGTTATTGTTGCCATCATCATTATTGTTATAATTATTGTTGTTATTACAACAATAATCATTACGATGATCAACACCATTATTTTTATTAATATAGTTGAAATTATTATTATTATTATTATTATTATTATTATTATTATTATTGATATTTTCTATAATATTTTTATGATTTATTATTATTATTACAATCAAAACCATAATTATTAACACTATAAATATTATAATCATCACAATAAATTAAAATTGATATTATCATTCTAATAAATTATGTCACTATTATTATAATGACCATAACACCTACAATTATCATCATTATTGTTGCTAAAATAATAAAAATTATTAAATTATCCCGAGAAATAAATAAAAAACCCAAAAACTTTTAAAAAAGAGAAAGCAAAATAAAAATGATAAAATTATTATTGTTATTGTTATTATTGCGTGAATAATGGGAAAAAAATTACATCAAAGAATAAAAAAACCTCAAAAATTTAACAAAAGAGCAAAAAATAAAATAAAAGATTAAAAAAATAAATATCAATTCAAATGATAACAAACACATGCTAGATTTAAGAATAAAATCTACTAAGAAAAATATTATCCCAGTAAAAGAAAAACAATAAAAATTAAAAACAAAAACTAAGAACGTATGTGTGTGTGTGTGTGTGTGTGTGAATATGAGCAAAAATAAGAATTATTTCAGAAATTAAAAAAAAAAGTAAAGGAAGTTAAATAAAAAATTAAAAGTATAAAGGGCAAAATGAAAATAATATATATAATCAATTTTAATCAAACGATAAAATTGAACAAATCAAAACCTGCGCCTTGAAAATATCAAGGGATTTTAAACTAATCCTAAGATTAAAAGAATAATAATTGAAATAAAAACAAAGTATATAATTAATTTCAATTGAAAGATACAATTAAACAAACATAAACTTTTACCATAACAATAAGGACCAAACCAGACATTTAACAGGTCAAGGAGTAAGATGAACACACCATTAACTATGGGGATTCTCATGTAATTTACCTTGTAGGAAAGAGAAAAGCGGAACAAAAAATTTAACCGACTATCATCATGTCTCCATCCGCTGTGAACTGACATGAGCATTACCATGAGAAAAATGACACAGCGAATTATCCAACGAGATGCCGAATGAATTTTTTGACCACCTAACGACATTGCACGAGTCATCCCAAGGGAGCATCATACAAAAAAAAAAATTGATGTGTCAACACGCCTATAATATCCCAAGTATAAAATATTACACTCCTGCATTCAATTCTTGAATTTTGTTTTTTATGACGACAAAGCCATATAGACATATTTTCTAAAAAAGTGAAATGTCTAAAACATCCCTATAGGCAATTCACACGTTTTGTCTTATTGGAGGGTAAAAATATTATTTTATTGTGCATTGAAATTATAAAATTACCATGACACCGTCACAGATAATTTTTTATTTTTATTTATTAAGAGGTAATATGATTATTCTACTAAACACATAAATATAAATAATTGAAAATACCTGATACCAAAGCTAAAACTAAGGTAAAGGAAAAGATAAAATTATAAAATTATAATTAAAATCCACGGTAATTTTGTCCGTACTACATTTAAATCACAATATTTATAATCCACAGGAGGTATAGTAAAAAACAAGATTGCTATGCCCAAGCCATGTCGAGGCACAAATACAAAACATTGTGCATAGCAATATGTATTTTTAATAATCTATTTTGATTTTGTTTTAAACAATTTGATCTTTAAAATTTAATTTTAGACGATTTAAATCTAATTGAAAAACAATTAATTTGGATTTTTTCATTCACGCATGGAATTTTAAAAATATAAACTGAAATAAAAAAGACTTTTAATATAGATTGCTTGTCAAAATCTTTGAGAAAAATATGTTTTGATTATCGAAATACAAACACAATGCATATTATATAATTTCAGCATCTCATTATTTTTTAATTTAATCCTGGTACAAAACTTTTTTTTTTTTTTTTTTTTATATTCAGTTCCATGATTAACAATAAGCTAAAATGTGTGGGGAAAACAATATAGCTCCCCCCACATTTTAATGCGGATTTCAACAATGCTTTCCTCTTTTTTTTTTTTAATTTTCAGATTATATTAACATACCAAAAAATTATGTGTTAAATCTAGATAAATTTAATCCAGGTAGCGGAACGGAGGTTTACGGCTCATAATATAGTAAAGATCGGTGGATAGATTTCGACGGAAAGAAAACAAATATATAATCAATATAAGTTTAGAGCACTAAAATAATTAATGTTTATATCAAATAGTTTCATTTAGAAATAAAAAAATTATATTAAATATTTTTTATTTTTAAAATTTATGAAAATAAATAAATATGAGCTTGAGTAAATTTATGATTTCACGTTGATTTCGGTTTCGGAGATGAGTATTAGTATTAGTAATAATAATAAAAATTAAAATAAAAAAATATTTTTTAACCAAAAAAATTGCTAACAACATTGCATCGCCAAACACACTTTTAATTGAAAAATATTATTTTATCAAACGATAAAAAATGCATCATCTAATCATCAAAAAAAAAAAAAAAAACTATCTAAATCTTTTGATAATTGGTATTTTTTTTTTTTGTGCTAAAAGAATAAATAAAAAACCTCTATATCTTCTCCGAGGGATACCTACAAATTGAACTAAAACCAAATTCCTGGCTGCTCTCTCCCTTGTTCAACTGTAAGCTTGTAACAGTGACGAAGAGTAGCAAGGAGACAAAAGCCATTCCCATGGCTCTCAAATCAGGCAGAAAGCTGCAACCCTCAAGCTCACGAAGACCACAGATTTTTAAAAATCCAAAAGCGGCCTTCGGACTGGCTTTAATTTTCATGGATGCACTCCTCGTCGCTCTTATCATCGCCTACGTTCCCTGTAAGTTCATTATTTCCACTTCCTCTTGTTTCTTTCCGTATATTTATCTGACCTTTTGTTTTTTTCGCTGGCATAAAAATGTTTGGTTTCATTGATTCTCAGATACCAAAATTGATTGGGACGCTTACATGTCACAGGTGCTGATTATTTCTTTTCTCTCCGAGTGCGTTTTTTTTTTTTAATTGCATTGAAAAATGACTGGGAATCAGTTGATAAAATTGACTTTTGGGCATCTTTAATTGTTAGTTGAAACAACTAATGAAAGGGATAATGCACTATAACCAACAGGTTACTGGGTTTCTTGGAGGAGAAAGGGATTACACAAACTTGAAAGGCGATACGGGGCCACTGGTTTATCCTGCTGGTTTTCTTTATATTTACTCCGCCATTCGATTTATTACAGGAGGGGAGGTTTATCCAGCTCAGGTAATCAATCTAAGTCACATCTTGGACCATTGTAGGCCGTGGAACACACACTTCTCTTCATTACTGCCTATCATTGCTATATGATGCAAAAGACCCTGTTTTGAACAAGTTGTTGGGTGAATTCGTGTTTGTGTTATCAATTCATCGAGGCTGTGATTATTCGGGTTTTGTCAGTTATAATTATTGGTTTTGATTGTGCAAAATCGAATTCCGTGACTGCTAATCAGTAATATACCTTTGTCTGCTTGGTCCCTTCTACCAGCTTCTTGTTTTCTTTTCCTTGTGTTACAGATTTTTCCTGTATGCAGTTTGCTTTTGTGCTTGCATGAAATTATTACCTCACTGTTTGTTCATTTTGTGATTGCAGATCTTGTTTGGCATCTTATACAGTATAAACCTGTCTATTGTCATCTTCATCTATGTGAAAACTGAAGTGGTATGAAGATTTTCTCCAGTGTTTTTTGCTTCACTAGACATCTACATGACGCTGATGTGTGGTCAGAAGCAACTGTGAATAAAATGTAGCACTTGGTATTTGACGCCTGAAATCTGGAAATTCAAATGATAGTATATTGTTATTATCTTGGTATTGTCAGAGCATCCAATTTTGTGGTGTTCCGAGCTGCCAAAATCTCCCACTTCATGCTTATTAAACAACTTGATGTCAGTAGAACAATCCTATTGACTTAGGGTTTAAGTAATAAGATTGCTGAGGCTCCAGAAGTGCAAATGGGTCCTTCACTGTAGTCACTAAATGATGAGGTAGGAGCAAAATTGTGAACATGTGATGAAAGCATAACAGCTGCTGCTGGACACTCACGTTAGATATACTCATCAAACCTTATTTTAGTACAACTATAAAATCAAATCTGTTGCACTCTCCAGTAATTAGACATAGTCCATCATTGATAACTGTCACAATGCTTTCTCAGATAGCTTCACTGGTGGTCGTGTTGACATCCTAAATCTATGAATTGCTCTTCATTTTTGAGGGGAAAGCACATTTATATGACGAGCTAGAGGGGAAAGCACATTTATGTAATGAATTATCTTCTTAAGACATATTGCTTAGGTATTTTTTTTTGTGGGGTTTTGCGGCAATTGTTATTGGATACTGGGATTCAAGCTTTAATAACTGTGTATATCTAACACCTCAAACATTTATCTCAGTTGTGTACCTAACCAATCTTAGTAAGAAAATTCCCTTTTAGGTTTATTATTTCTTTCTAGATTATTCACAAGTTTTCTTTACTCCACACCTTGATAGTGGCTCACATTTTTTTTTAATTATTTGCAGCTTCCTTGGTGGGCTCTTATCTTGCTTTCTCTCTCAAAAAGAGTGCACTCCATCTTTGTTCTGCGTCTCTTCAATGACTGTTTTGCAATGACACTTCTCCATGCTGCATTGGCCACACTTCTTTACCAAAAGTGGCATCTGGGACTGATTCTTTTCAGGTTGTGCATTTACTTTCTTCGTGCAGAATTTGATATTAAATATAGATATGTAACTATCTATATATGTGTGTGTATTGTTTTGTGCAGTGGGGCTGTTTCAATAAAGATGAATGTACTCCTCTATGCTCCTCCTTTGTTACTCCTTATGATGAAGGTATTTTATTATCTACTCATTTAAGTTTCTCAGAATGTACACCTGAATTTCTAAGGTTGCATTTCTTGTATTGGAAAACTTTCTGCAGGCTATGAATATCTATGGGGTGATATCGGCTTTGGCTTGTGCAGCCCTGGTTCAGGTGCTCAACCTTTCCCTCTTTTCTTCTCAGGGATGGTTTATGTACACATCAAAATGTCCCTCAACATTAGGCACTTAAATCTTGTGTTCCATTATGATTTTTTCATGAAATATACTTGCAGAGTGTTTCTAGTGTTGGAAGCTTGGAGACATGATTCTAAATTTCTTTTCCACTGTGGTTAGGTGAGTTGGACTGCTACTGCAATTAATGTGGTGAAGAGGCCTTTGTATTAGCAATTTCTTCATTCATTTCACATCATTGGTCAATGGTTCTGCAGATTTTGGTGGGGCTGCCCTTTTTAGTCTCACATCCGGTTGCATATATATCAGGAGCCTTCAATCTTGGTCGTGTGTTCATCCACTTTTGGTACCAATTTAATCCTTGTACAAAAGATTTAAGAACTGTTTAGAATGTATTTATGCACGCGCATTTTTTGCACATGTTTTAGGAAATTCTCGTCAGACATGACAATCATAGATAAATCAATGAGATATGTTGCTATTAGCTAAGTTGTAGTGGAGAAGGGATGCGGTAGACAGACTTGGGGGTGTGTGCGTGTGTGTGCAGGGCTATTTAAGAGCAAGAGATATGACACTTGGCCATTAGGATTGTGCTAAATGCCTAGGGTATCAAGGGCTTGGATTAATGTGACTTGTTCAAGCCCCCACCCCCCCTTTCTTATTAACCTCATATGGGGCCTTTTGATCATTCACTCACATTAGAGCTTCTCTCTCTAACCTCACTTTCTCTCACCATGTAACCTTTTCCTCCTTCATGCTTGTTTGTTCTCATATGTTTTTGTGCTCCCAAAGTACTCCTTTGACACCCCCATTTACCAAACAATCATCACCTCAATATTGGAGTGCTTTGTCACTTCACACCCCGCTTAATACTCTCAAGTCCTCACCTGCCACAACACTCCTCAAGTACATCCCTTCCCCATAACATCGTTACTATTATACAACACTACCTCATTGCTAGTACTTTGAAGAACCGCCACATCAGTCAATGCTATTACTTTGAAGATCCAAAAAATATAATTATAGAATTCCTTTATGGCAGTTTATACAGATTTAAATCATTTTAGGAATTGCATAACCACAACACCTGACATTGATCCATCAATTTGCTGAAGGGGGGTGGGGTATGATAAGGTTTTCCATAGCTTGCCAGCTGGTCTTCTTCTGGAGTCCTCTTAAAGTGATGAGAATTTTGTATAGATATCATTGTTTATTGTTTGTTGCTTTTTGGCTGTTCAATTTATTCATTAAGATCTCACCACGCATTGCAGCTATTTTATGACTAATGTTAGTATTTTTTTGTCTATTAGGAGGCCCAGTGGGCTTTGGGCTACATTTTGGGCCTAGCCTTCTCCACCTCCTGAATCCAACCCTAATCCCTCCTAAATTTCAATAGCTAGGGCACAGTTTTTTTGGTGCATTTGTTGTGTAAAATATTTTCAAATGTGTGGTGCATGATTACAAAAACAAAACAAAACAAAAAAAACAAAGGGGATATGATTGAGAATTGATATGGTGGTCAGTCTAGTAAGTTGATGTTGGTCGTGGTGGTGATTGATGAGACAACAATGAGAATGGTAGTGTTAGGGTGGTTGATGTTGCTGGATGCTGGTGTTAATGGGAGAAAGTGAGTTTGTAACTCTGTACCAAATATTCTCCCCCTATCATGATATGAAAATATGCTCTTCTATGAAGAGAAAATATCTCTGGTTGGTTAGAAAACTGTTTTTTTTGGTAAAGTTTCCTGTGTTGCCCAAATAGAGGAAAATGTGGATCATGTAAAATATTCTATATGCACCCGCGCCCTGTGTGATTCGGTGTTCTTTATTAGTTAGGCTCTGTACTATTTTCTTTTGTGATCATTGCAATTGCTGTTTTGTTGAATCATATCTTTGTTTTCTATTAGGTCTGTCAACTTCAAGTTCATCCCTGAACCAGTTTTTGTATCAAAGCAATTTGCAATATCTTTGCTGATTGCTCACCTTGGGTTACTTGCTGCTTTTGCTCATTATAAATGGTGCAGGTAATTACAGACTCAGTTCTCTTTATTGTAAGTACTGATTCCGTATCTGTGATAACTATTGGGGTTATGAGATTTGATGGTGGAGACTAAAAATACTTATGAGAAGCTACTCAAGTGTTTATGTATTATGATTATAACTATGTGTTTGTCCCTGAATCATAGATTTACTTCTCCATGCACAGGCACAGGATCATATCTCATTTGATTTAGTAAATTCACTAAATGAAGTCAAACAATGTCTAATTTGACAGCTGTCTTTCTCTCTTATCATTCTATTTTTGGTCTTACTGGATAGATAACCATGTCTCTGTCCATATAAATTGGAACAAGATGGCTCTAGCTGATGTTGCTCCTTGCATGCATATAGAATTTGTTCAGCAGATTCAAAATCTGCATTTTTTGAGCACTGCATGGAGACTTTGCTCCAAAACGCTCATTTTAATACACATTTGACAATTTCTCAAAAAAGGGAGAGAGAAAGAGAGAGAGCACCCATGGCTTTTTCTGGAGTTTTTCACTCAATACTTGTTGATTTTTTCATTTCAGGCACGAAGGAGGACTTTTTAAGTTTTTGCATTCTAAAGTTATATCTGCACTTTCAAGTTCTAGCAGTTCAGGCCTTAAGATTCTCAAGGAAGAATGTAAGTTGTGACTATCTTAGTTTAAGGATGACAGGGATCCTTTTCCTTTGCTTCTCTATTAATTAAGTAGCTGTATTCCTTCCACAGCCTCTCTTTTTCCCTTTTCTTTTTTTGTACACTAATTGTCGGTGTGATGGATTCAGATATCATGACAACTCTGTTTGCTGGGAACTTCATTGGCATTGTATGTGCTCGCTCGTTGCATTATCAATTCTATTCTTGGTACGTTCCTTTGCTGCACTATCAATTCTATTCTTGGTATGATTTTTTGACATGACTGTGATTTTCCTTGGCTGCATCTTTCTGTCCTTCCCTTTTCTGTGCTGTCTGTCTGTCTGTGGTTTCGCCTCCATTTTTTGGCACATCTTGCCACCGGTCTGCAAGTCCATTCCTGTGATAACTGCTCATAATACATCAACTTTTCTCCAACCAGGATCTTTTGTACCTCGATATACCTAGAAGTGAGGAAAAACTTTATGAAACTTGAAGCCTGCTCATTTGAATGAACTCTTTTTTCACCCAGTCTGAATGTTTTCAATCTCTCTATCAACCAACTTGTCAGAGTATATTAATGAGGGAAGAGGCATAATTTGTAGGGTATGACCAAAGCTCCTCCTAATTACCTTTTTGATGGCTGTCCATGCCATGTCCATGAATGTATATGTCCTCTCACCTGTCTGGAAAGCTGATGCTATTATTAAGCAACTGCAAAACAGTTCTCTGTTCCACTTGTGTTTTCTGGATACAAATAGAATTCATAAAATCAATTGTACAACTGCACATAATCCAGTAAACTTGATTGCGAATTGTAACCTCTCATGACTCAATTCCAATTAGCCTCTCTACTATCTGTCAAGGGTGGTCCACTCCCATCTTTCCTCTCATTCTTCTTAATGAAAGCAGAAGAACAAGAACAAGATGGACATGCTTTATGTGAGGGCTAGTAGTAATCAATCGAATGTTTTATTTTATTTTTTTGTTTGAAATGGACATATCAAAATGTTGACGAGGCAGGATTTATCTGCATTTCTAGCTATGTATTTTCACTATTAGCTCCTGGTGAACCATCCATATTATTTCCTTAAACATCTATAAAGCACTAGCTTAGAGCTTTGCGTCCCTGTTGATGCACTTATGTATGCATTGACTCCTTACAGTAGAATTAATAACTAAGAGGAGAGTACAATATCATGATACGGTGTGTAGCATCGTAGTTTTCTAAGTGTCTTATTACTCTGTTTTCTCCATTTATCTTGTCATGCCCCCAAAAATACAAGCCTCACACGAGACATGTCTCTTTAATAGATTTGTATTTCTTTCACTCCATATATATTTTCTGCTGCATCTATATATTCCTGTGAAGAGTGGGTGTGGCCAGCCCAAATTCATGATTCAGGATGATATTGGAAATTTGAAAATTTGGCATTTAAACTTCATGTTCTGCTTTTCATTTGAATGAAACAGTAATCTAATGGCACACCTCCTACTTCAGGTACTTCTATAGCTTGCCTTATCTGTTGTGGAAAACACATTTCCCAACATTACTCCGGTAAAATTTTCCCACTTTGCTTGCATGCCCCAACAATATTTGCATAATAACTTTTCTGCTTTATCATGATCACTATATAATCAGTTTTGGTGTTCTGGCATGCAGTTTGATTTTGTTTGTGGGTGTGGAGTTTTGCTGGAATGTCTATCCTTCAAACATTTATTCATCTGCTCTTCTTCTCTGTCTTCATTTGCTTATACTCTGGGGCCTATGGTCTGCTCAATCTCAATATCCTTATGTGGAAGATAAATTGTCCACCAGAAAGAAGGAAAAATGAGTCTCCCAAGGTTTTCGTTTGTTTTGTTTCCGAAGAATTCTTTCTTCCTCCGATGTAATTTTGGAAACTCAAAATTCAATATGGAAAAGCAAAACATTATTAATTCAAGAATTCTCTCTACTTGTTTATTATGAAACGACCCCTATCCTCTTTTTTTTTTTTTTTTTTTAATATATATATATATATATATATATATATATATATATATATATATATATATTATCTTAACCTAACAAATCAAAATCACTTACTTACTTTTATGGTTTGATTGTGCCAGACTCGTTTTTTCCTTACCTGGGAAGCTAATTGTTTTTTCTTCTGCACATGCTTGTTTTCTTAACGGTGATGTTTAGGTACTTGTACCGGGATCTTAGGTAGATGTTATTATATTATGAAATTATTTTTAAAAAATTTAAGCATAGCTAATTGGAACTCTAGAATATGATTTATATTATTTTTTATCTATATCTAGGTTCGGATCTTAGGTAGATGATATAGTTAGGTTCGGATCTTAGGTAGACGTTATTATAGCAGTAAACCATAACTGAAATTTCAATCCTGAACTACACATGTAGTTCTGGGGCTAATCACCATCTCCATTTCTTCTTGACCAGGGCACTTTACTCTCACCAAACTGTAGTTCATACGAAGGGGGTGATAGTACGTTCGAGTACAGAAATGGCCAGGGTTTAGAGATGACGATTTAATTCCAACTGGGTACTCACGCATATAAACTAGTTTTTTAATAATAAATAATAGTAGACAATAGATATCATATTCATAATGAAACATGATAGATAATTTATGAATATTTAATTTTTATTATCCTACAAATAATGAGCAGTGTATAAATATATAAAAAATTGACCACTAGGTTCTCGATATCATCCCTACAGTAGGATTATAATAACTCAGCCTAGATGATCCGAATCTAGATGTCCACATTACCTAAAATAAGGTCAAATTGAGCATGACAACGACATAATAGCAATTGTCATGATTATGGATTTACATTGATAATAAGCTATAATTAAATTATAAATTGATAAAATAATTTTTTACTATATAAAAAACACTAAACATCAAGGAGAACACTAAAAGTCGTGAGTTTTTTTTTATTGTGCAATGCTCCATTGTTCATCATGTCACACGTTATTGTAGATGAACTTTTTATTATTTTATTATTTTTTCAACTTGATTTTCCATTTTTTTCTTGCTGAATTAGTCCAAATTGAAAACCAATTTTTGATTTTTTATAAAAAAGATAAGATTGAAATAAGAGGGCGATCCAAATGAAAAGACACCAAATATGGATGAATTACCATAAGTTTCGCAAAACATTTATTTTTTTGTCCTTAAACTTTAAAAATCAAACAAATTATACAATTTCAATACCTTAATATTTTTGTAATTCAATTTTGTTTCAGAGTTTATTTTTATTATTATTTAGTTCTTGGTTGAAAAAGAAGAGAGAGAGAGGTCATTAGGTTCTAGCAATAATAAGAAAAAATCATTGTTGATAGCAATTTAATCCACAAGAACACATAATATTTATGTTAAATTGTTTTTTTTTTATGAGGAGAGTTCTTTTCAGGTGATTTTTTACCTTTAGAATTCATGAAAAAACAAATTTGAGATTGAGTTGATTTTAGGTTAATTTTTATTTTTGATGTTTTTTAGGTCATGGACAAATTTGTCATGATTTTTAAGGTGCTTTAGTTAAAAATAGATTGAAAAACAAGTTCTAGTTTCAAAAGAGCTAAGCCCTAATTTTCCGGTCACAATAGTTATCAAAATTGGGGTAAAACCAGATGACATGTCATCTGTATTATTTTTTTTTAAAAAAGGAATGGCCGACACATTTTTTGCCCTAGGTATAGTAAAAAAAAGGCCTATTTTTAACATGTGTAGCATTGCATATTTGTTTTTTTATTTTATCCAATCAATTTGTCTATTTTTATCATCATTTAATTGGATAAAAAATAAAAATATTCAGGAAACACAATCAAATAAATATCTTATATTGCGAGATAAAATATCTTGATTTGCATATGTTTCTTGATTTTTGAAATTTTATATTTAGGTATTGTTAGTAATTAATAAATTATCTATTAACACATATAGTTCTCGGCATATTAGATTACATATATGCATGAAATTCTTGATTTGCACTTTAAAATTCTTGAAATATTAAAATATATTACAAAATTTATATATACAAAATATTTGAGCGACGAAGCTTAAGTTATATAAATGATTATAACTATTACTGTAATTTCTGCAAGTAATTACCGAAATTTGTAATAATATATTAATTTTTTATTGACGGTTTTGAACTTCCAAACTTTATTTAAAGATCTGGAAGAAAAAACAAAAAAGATTTTGCGGGTGGACCGGCGGATGGGTCTTGTAGCCGGTTTGCTACAATTTGAAATTTGAAATTCAAATTTTGTTAATGGCATATGGGTAAATTAAGCATCATCACCAGAAGAAAAACTCAGATAAATGCGAGCCTTTCCCTTTCCCCTTCAACGCTCCTTATTTGACACTATAGTACCGTGCAGACAGAGACCGACCCGCATAGCAAGCAATGGTTACTTCTTTTTTCCTCCATTTCCACTCTTACCTTTCCTGATTTGCGTAACCTTAGGGTTTCAGAAAATTTAATTTTCAAAATGTAGCTTCTGGTGCTTGATTCGATCTTTTCTATCAAGCGGATCAAATTCTTTTTATTTTCATTTACGGCAAGATTTATCGTTTAATTCTGTTTATCGAGGTGGTGGTTATTTTGACAGGACGGACATGATTCCGAGGATCCCAAGCAAAGCACTGCCGACATGACTGCTTTTGTGAGCTCCTTAACATCCTCCATATTTTTGAATGGTCGCTTTAAATACTTAATCAATCCTTATTTTGCAAAAAAAAAACACACTCCAGACTTTTTTTCTCTCGCAATGATTTGTTTGGCTGATATGGTTTCTAATTTTTAAAATTGTTTGTGTTTTGTTATTCCTTAGAATCTGAAATTTACTTTCTAGAAATTAGTGGAGCCAATTAGGGATGATTTAATGGGATTTTTTTTGTTAATGCACCTATGTTATATTGAAATCATAATTCTGACTTAATTGCATTGGCCTTTTCAGGTACAACGTCTTCTTCAGCAGATGGTGAGTTTTCATTTAGATCTCGCCTCTCCTTTTTGCTTATACTATCGTCATTGACAGAGGATATTTTTTTGCAGCAAAGTAGGTTTCAAACAATGTCGGACTCCATTGTTTCGAAGAATATCCATACTATTGTTTTACTTCTCTAATTTGGAGGGGAGGGGAAGTGGGAATCTGACATGGGGTAGGAACAGACATACACCATTATCTTTTATGCAGAGAAGGTGTCTGATATTCGTGTTTGTGTTTTTCACTATTTATGGGTCCATGGACATTGTGGGAAGTCAATAGTAACCGACTCCTCTTATGACAATAACATGTCTTGGTTAGTTAATAGGATCCTGGTTTTTAGATATATGGTGGTTCCTTTTTTATCTGAGCATCAGTTCTTTCCGAGCTTTTAATACCATCTTTAGAGTCTTCCTTTACAGCAAGGTTTTGTGCCTTGTTATGTTTGCATACTAGGCTGTTACTGCTTGTAGCTATTTTTGTGATTTCAGTGGGTTTTTTTAGTTTCCTTGACTTCAATGCACTTGATGAAATGGGAAACCGTGTAGATGATTTGGAGAAGAGCATTGACGAGCTTCGAGCAGAAATGGGAGTTGAGGGCTCTCCATCTCCATTGGCTCCATCCAAGGTTATGACAGAGGAAGGTTCTGCTTAGAATTAGTCAAGCACATGTTCTGTGCAAATCTTTGGACAAGTTTAATTTCATGCTGAATCTCAACATTTTACGTTGTGAGAAATCTGAATTTGTGTTTTTTAATCTGTTCCTAAACCGTGTTTATCCTCTCACGGTCAGTTTGGGGACTGGGAAGTAATAGATACTTGTGAAGAAGAAACTTGCTTCAATTTCAGGATGATGTATTGCGATTGCAAATTTAATCCGCTTGTGTCATAAAGTTGCTGTCGATTATCCTATATAATGACACTACTTAAGGTTAACCCACCGGTAAAATTTGTTCAAGTTTTTTCTTTTTATCTGCACGAGTTTTTGATCATGGTGAGCCACCAAGTCTGAGCCTATTTGTGCTGCCCCATTTGGCTGAAATGTGATCTCTGGTATTCGCACGAGCTTCCAGATAGGAAGGCTTTTCAAGTTTCTACCTTTTAGAGGTTTTGTTTGTACAACACTGGCTATATCTATCCTGACTAGTGCCATTGCATTAGACCTGATATAATAAAGTCAGAATATTCAACTGAAAAACCTCAGATAACATGGGAATTTTTACGACTGTTTTGCAGCATAATGCTTTTCATTAGATACCCTGCCCCTAGTAAGAAAATTGCAGGCAGGGACTTGGAGAAATTAGAAGAAACACGTCTTTAATCCCCGAGAATTTAAAACCTAAAGATTTTGGTTCCCAGAACTTCATCCAGCCCAAACGGCTGATATTTTGTTAAATGAGAGATTCGAATGATAGAATTCATGGATGCCCCGGGGGGGGGGGGGTTGTCAACTACTGTCTTTCAATTGCCCTTTTAGTTTCGACACTTTGAACCGTTGAAGAACTAGTTATTCAACGGTTGCAATTTTTCTTATGTTTTGACCATAACAACGGACTTTTTCAAGATGAACATTGAAAAGGAAGAATCAATGGCTGCCATGCATCTTGTAAAAGAAGAACATCTTGCATATGTCCTATCACTCTCCCAAATGGTCACGGTTTAACAAACTAAATCCCTAGAAATATTCTTACTGCTTATATAATTGATAAACAAGAAGATAGCCAGGGAATGGAAAGTAGCAGAGAAGAAAACACAGAAAGCAACGAGGACATGGCCATGTATATCAATGGAAATTCAGATTGATGCATACATTTCAATCAAGAAAGCAAGATTGACCATACGTTTCAAAAAGAAAAACAACAATTAAACAAACTAAATACCATACACAAAGCATTGCAGTAGTAATTAAAAAGAAAAAAAAACAAAAACTTAACTACGGCAGCGAGTAATAGCACTGCAACCACGGCTATAAGGGTTGGCCTCTGCACCTGCCTGGCAATTGTAATAAGATGCACCTCTCTGGGAACATGGTATATTGTTCTTCTCCAAAGCTTCGTAGCTTATGTAGTTGCTAGTCGCCAATATCCGCCTGTTGATCTCTGAGTCCATCTCGAACTCCTCGTTTCCCATGCATTCTGCCACCGTTCCTTGGCATCCTTTGGTTCTCGTTGGGACCCAGTTGAGGCTGTGGTCTTCACTCGCATCGACGGTGGATGAAGAGATGATCAGAGCTGAAACGAGTATTACGAGGAATAGAAAGCGGTAGGAATTGGCCATTGTTTTTCTTCTTTGTTTTCTTTTGCTTCCCTTCTATGTTTCTTTTCCCCTGTGTTGCATTTTCTATACAGAAGTGTAATATAATAAGAAAGCTGGCCAGCAACTTGGCTACGAGTGGCTCACTGATAAGACAAGTGACCTTAATCTAGTCATTATTTACAGATATGACACTCTTGCCTGGTCAAGAAGACCTCTCACCAAATGAATATGAAATCGTTTTCTTCATTATTTAATGTGTTTGGTAATATGATAGGTATGTCTTTATAAAAGTGTATATAAATTGGAAAAAAATAATAATTTTGGGCTTTAATATTTTTTTTATGATTTGACATTTCTGAATTCTAATGGAAGCATGATGCTCATGGTAGTTCTGCAATTAGATGGATGTTGCTGCCCTTTTGGCATGGCAGACCTAAGACGATTCAATGGCTAAACAGTGGAGGCATCTGGGTTGAGTGCTTATCTCAGAGTTTGCCCAACAGCCTTCAACAGGTGGGATGTCGAAATCCAAGGACTATAAAATAATCAGAAAAATAACATGAAGCAAAACCTAACCTGTGAATCGAAATCTTTTAATAAAGGGGCAGTCAAATCTTTGATCAAGCTCGCTCCTTTCATGGAACAAGTTCAAACTGGCTCTAACTAGCATGAGGAAAATCTGATAATTCTTGACCTGTTCAATACCTACCAGGAGAAATTGATAAAATAAAAAGAAGGAAAAAAAAAACGAAGAACGGGTCAAAATGATTGGCTGGTGAAGTCCCGAATATGTCAGCACCCATTTTGCTGTATTTTGAGGACTTCCCTGACCATTCACACAGTTAAATGATTACAAATGAAACATGCTGCTAAGAGTTGAGGCCTGCAGCTCATGTCCAGTTCAAATAACGATGAAAATGCGTTTCTTAACTTGGGAAATTCTCAGAGACTGTAACAGTCTATCTTTTAAAATGGAGGATTGTTAACTCTTGCTTGAGAAAGAGTCTCACCAAGAACAAATCTAGTGGCAATTGAATTCTGCATGAATGTAAGAGAGGTATACCAATTAGGTGCTGTGCCCCAACCAGTAAGACCTGTGGATTTTGCTTTTCCCTTTCAATAATTATCATGTATTTGGTGGATTTTTACCTAAATCTTTCTACATCTCCAAAAGGATTCTGGGAAACCTGATTTGCAAAGACCGATATTTGGAAAAACGAAACTACATTATTTATGGTGCAGAACGAGCATTCAAATCTTGGAAGCCAATGAACAGCTCAATTCCCTAAGAACATTGTTCAAGAATACAAAAAATAAAGGGCTAATAAAGGTAAGGCGTGGCGTTTGGGACACCATGATCTGAATTGAAGTTGATTATAAATAAATAAAACCGAGGAGCTCTGGTGTACGATTGAATACATGAACCACCATGGTACTTTGTAGTTAACACTATCTGTATCTCCATTCTCTTAAATATTTGCATGGTAAAATTTACAGTAGTTAGAAAAAAGAAATGGATTATAGGTTTTCTGTAATGCAGCAATCTTTTTTCCAGTAAAATCACTTTTATAACAGAGATGACACAATGAGATATCACTAAGCATTGTATAAAGATCACAACATCGATCACAAAAGAGGCAGAAAGAACGTGCTTTTTTTGTTTTCCCTCAAAATTCTTTGAAATGCCAGAACCCCTGACTTCTATCTTTCAGCTTGCTCAAGAATGCTTCCATTGGTGGCAACTCCTTTACAATTTGTGGCCTGTCAGGCATGCCCTGCAGAGAAATAGGAGTCAATGACGATAACAGAATGCGAGAAAATGCAAATTCTAATTACAGTTCAAGAAGTCCTGCTCTGACATACACCAGTCAGATGGTAGCTCAAGAATTGCAAATAAGTCACTAGTTACCAGCAGTTTAAATTATTCCACTATCACAATGTTAACAAAATCGGTATATAACATGGATTCAGCAGCTAGATGCTTTGTAAACAAATGCTGATGCTGGATAACTGATGAAAGACAAAGGGATAATTTTGATGAATTATAGACTTCCAATCTCTACAATGTGGCCTTCAACACAGCTCATGTTTCCCTGGTAATAGCCCAATCTCCACCAAGCATGCCGAATGATACCATAAGCACCCCCCCCCCCCCGTTCTCCAAACTCGACCATCAAGGTGAAGTATTACGTAGGCATCCTCACCAGGAGTAACTCCTTCAGACTTCTGTTGATCCCTTATCTGCCTTTTTTTACTAGCCGGATGAAAGCTAAGATCCACCAGTTGAACAGGGGTCAAAAACAGTAAGGCGGGACAAAAAATTTCCTGCTTATAATTCGTTCATCCGTGATCATGAAAGGTTCAAAATTGTATGATCCCAGGAATAAGTAAATTGGCATAATGCTTACATGAAAAACCTAAAAATGACAAGTACAAGAAGTCAAATATCCATTTGTCTCACAAATGAACTACAGTCTGACTTTTGTGACGGTTCTTTTGCGACAACAGAAAAATGAATACAAATTGAGCAGTATCTGACCTTTCCCATTCAGCTGGCGACACAACCTAGACTCTAAATCATATTTCAGCTTTCAACTTTGATTTTGCAATCACAGATTGAGTTCATTCCTCGAAATCTTCCTAACATGGTGTCGTCAAAGCTAAGATAAAAAAAAAGGAACAAAAATTCTGCTAAGCAACTCGATCCCACGCAAGATAAGACTGGGAATAGCGAGAAAGAAACCCCCAGAAAATGAACCTGACGTTGACAGCATACTAATGGAAAACAGCTGCAATACTGTTCACATATCCTTAGGAGCGAAAGAAAGAAACACTCAAGGAACCTTTATATCTTACCCCTTTAGAAGGAAGAGAAGCAGCTGCGTTTTGAGGAACACCAAACCGTTTCTTCTCTACTTCAGGAGCCCTGCTTTCACCCCAAATAACAGGAGCTAAATATCAACTTGCTGGAGGAGCTCAGTTCAGAACCTATCAGCCTTCTGCATGGCCAGGGAAACGGTCTCCTTTTCCTGCTAAAATTACCTTAAACCCAAGCCACATAATTTAGGGCATTAAACAGAAAATATTTTGGATGCTAAAATAAGATGCTGCAAAATGTTATGAAAGTGAGATACGTAGCTGGCTGGTAAAAGTGGAGCTAACAATCTTTACTGTTTCAATTGCTTCAACTCAGCAGAAAGTATCACGAGACAATATTATGGTGCACTTTCAGATGGTGTTTTTCCTTATTTAGAATGGAAGACAAGGCGATATTTTCATAGCTATCTGTTCATATATTTAGACCAAACATTAGCTAAAAAGTGCAGGAAAGTACTTTGTTGTGATTGAGTTTGTAATTATGAGGCACAATGTATGTAATTTGACGGGTAAAAAACAAAAAAGATTTGTTAAAAACTGGCCTGACAGTGTCTCGAAGCTGGACAAGTTCAACAAACCGATTTGTGGAAAGGTGCAAAGGCAAGCTTGACAGAGTTTCGTCTTCTGTAATCTCTGCAAGTTGCCCTTCCCCTCTCTTACTGTCCCAGAAAAATAATGCCACGAGAACTATGATGCATGTGGATTGCTGATTCAAAACCTTAGTCATTTTAGAACCAAGCTATAAGGTTCAGTCAATGATCATATCCAGTGCAATCATCAATTATACAAGTAAAGACGAAAAGAACTATATTCAAAGGTTCTCTCACCGACTACAGTGTAGATCAATCTAACTCAGTTTTTATGTACGAGAGACAAAGGTACCTCCAGTGTTGATGGCAGCATTCCCAACAGTTTCCCAGAGCTCAGGGGCATCACCACAACCTCTAATAGCACGAAAAAGCCGTGGATTTGTGAACAGCAGTGAAATCCCTGCAGCTGCTGAGAATGCCTTATAAAAGAATCTTGTAACACCACGAAATGGGGCTTGGACCTCACTAATAAGTTTGAGATCTCGATGAAGACCATTGCCTATGTCTCCTCCATCTAACCTAACCTGTAAACATGCCAAGCATTACGAGAGGTAATGTCAAAGGATTTAAAATTTTGACCTTTCAATTGTAAAAGCCAAGAGCTGCCAAAATTCAATTATATAGTATCATAATCCAGTGACCTGAGGTTACGCTCATTAATGCTGAGATGAATTTGATAAAGTTCAGGTGCAAATCATACTGATATGACGTGTTTAAATTCAATTATATAGTATCATAATCCAGTGACCTGAGGTTACGCTCATTAATGCTGGGATGAATTTGATAAAGTTCAGGTGTAAATCATACTGATATGACGTGTTTACTTTCACATTAATCTTCCTTCATGAGGTGGGGTATTAAGAACTACCTGGGATTGAAGTACAAATGTTAACCCAGAAAAAGTGATTCGACAAGCTTAACATGTAAAGAAAGCGGAGTGGAAACCCCTCCTTGCTATTCCCTGAACTCAGGCAAAGCTCTAAATGAGGCCAAGTCAGGTACTTCAAAATGGTGCCAAATTTGAGGTTGTATTCCCTCAAAGCAGTACACGGGCGATCCATAGCTTTCTTCCCTTCCCCACTTCCTCAAAGAAAGCAAAAAAGCAATACTAAAATAGCTTTAAGTGTCAAATTCATAGTTCACAGAGAAAAAACAGAAGCTTCAATAAAGGCTCAAACCATAACTATTTTTCATTCTACAAAGGAAAGATACATGGAAGTTGAGAAGTGACCAGGTTTGATGTGAAAGAATAGAAATTACTGTTAAACTTGTGACGTTGACAGATTGAAGGCTTTACCTGAAACTCCTCCTAAGTTTGAATTTTACCAAGACGTAGTATTTTATAGGAAAAACTGGAACATCTTCAAGGAAGAAGCAAATCTGTGAAAGTTTTAGATTGGCGTACGTATATACGTGCTCATACTTTATAACTTGCAAAACGATCATTCATTAGAATGCATAGCACCCTATCATTAATTACACAGAGCATTTATATCCAGTTAAAAGAAACCATTATTGAAATAACTACGCAATTAACTGACAGTGAATGCTAAAAGATAAACGAAACAAATTATGGTGAGATTGCATGCACAAAAATAATAAAGATACCTCCCGGTAGGGGTTGCAGCAGGCTTTACTATAGAGTGCAGCTTGGGCCTCCCTTGGGGTGAGATCTAAATCAAGTGCTGTTTCAAACTGAGCAAGAGCATCTTTAACCTGAAAAATTTATCGTTACAGCGAGCTCGTTCAAATCAGTAGACATTTTAGTAGTAGGAGTGAAAAAATGTGTCACAAATCGAGTGGAAAATTATACTAAGACTGAAGAGTTAATGAGATTAAATTAAAAAAGAAATCACAGAAAAGAACAGGACAATGTGTTATTATTGATCATGAACATTATCGAAACAGAAGTTGACAAAAAATGAGAGATACATACCACCCACACCGGCCATGAGGAAATTGAAACAACACGAGTGCTGTTTCATGCATTTAGCAGCGTAAGAGTAACCGGAACTGTCCCCTCCTACACTTACATTCTATCCTCTATCCTGTAGAGTGCTGAATTTCACTGTTGAGTTTGGGTGCAACAACAGAAGCAGCACTTCATTTGCCTCTTTCTTTGAGACAGCTCAATTAAAAATCGTTGACCATTGTTTTCTTTTTTCTTGATGAATTGCGTGTTCTTATCCAATTTCTTTTAAAGTGACCCACCAGTTTGAAACTTGTGCGTTCATCAACTTAAAATCTTTCTTTAAAGAGGAAACAAAAGATCCACTGGACAAGATATTTGAGCGTGCATGCCCCGACACAAGCGCTCTACGGACAATACTAATTCAATCAAAGAAGCATTCATCTCGTTAATTGGAGGATGATAAAAGCTTATCCTACCTTTATTTCCTACCGAACACTCATCGTTTCAAGTTCCCTTAACTTTTATTAACAGCTTTAATGGATAAAAATAATATTTGTGCACGTAGAAGTAGTATTAAAATGAATAAAAGTAAATATTAAATCAAAAGTTATTTTAAAACAAATTGTTTGATTCCTATCGAGAAAATCTCAATGTTTTCACTAAAACCACATATTAAATGTTCGCCAGTAATTGACTGAGAGAAGAGATCTATCATGGCACTAATTAATCTTGTATTTGGATTTAGAGTTCAGCATGAGAAGTGCTGGTTTGCCAAAGATATTCATTCTGATTAATTTTAGAGCTTGTTTAGTGTTAGAATTATGTGAGATGCTGCCTTAAAGATTAAAGATGCTGATTTGAAGACCGTGTTCTAGTCAACTTCAATGTTTTTTTTGTATTTTTGAATTTTGAATTTATTTTTCAACAGAATCCAATTCAGTTGTTTGCTGAATATTTGATTTTGTTTACCAATAATCTCTCAGTATTGTTGAGAGTTTGATTTGATTGAAATTCATGTTTTGTAAGCCTATATATTAGGCATTTCCAATTTGAATAAAGTATCCAATTATTTCTTCAATACTACTCTGTTCTTCAATTCGTCAAATTCTCAAAATTCCAGAATTTGATCCAAACAGTAACTGTTACAAACAGTTACTGTTTAGATCTTCCAATTCTAACAGTGGTATCAGAGCTGAATTCCTACGGGACTAAGGGTGTTTTTGCGAGTGAAAACTGAGTGATTTTACTGAGTGAAACTGGAGTGATTTTACTGAGTGAAACTGGAGTGATTTTACTGAGTGAAACACGAGAGATTGAGAGAAAAGAAACAGTGAGATTTATTTGTTAAAAATCCATGGCTTCTTCATCCTCATTATCTCACTCGACTGTCCTAGTCTTTGATGGTGAGCACTATCACATCTGGGCTGTCAAGATGAAATTTTTTCTGCGATCCCAAGGATTATGGGACATTGTGGTGACGGATGCTGATCCAAATCCACTACGTGCAAATCCAATGTTGGCGCAGATAAGGGCTCATGAAGAAGATAAATTGAAGAAAGACAAGGCAATTACATGTCTGCATTCCGGAATTGCAAACCATATTTTCACCAAGATTATGAATCTTGAGACACCAAAACAGATTTGGGACAAACTTCAAGTTGAATTTGAAGGCAGCAATAGAGTTAAAACAGTCAAACTCCTTGCATTAAAGAGAGAATTTGAACTAATGAAGATGAAGGACAATGAAAATGTCAAGTCCTATTCCGGCAGATTGATGAACATTGTCAACCAAATGAGACTCCTTGGGGAGACATTTGAAGATCATAAGATAGTGGAGAAGCTTATGATATCAATTCCAGAAAGATTTGAGGCTAAAATCTCTGCAATAGAAGAGTCTTGCGATTTGCAAACTCTATCTATTGCAGAGTTAATCAGCAAGCTTCAAATTTAGGAGCAACGAGTTCAAATGAGAGATGATGATGTTATGGAGGGTGCATTTCAAGCTAACTGGAAAGGAAAGAAGACTGGAAACTATCAGAAGAAAGATTTCCACCATGGTAAAAAACCTCTCTCGAAAATTAAAGCTATTGTTCCTGTTAATAGACAAAATTTTGCAGCTTGTTCTTATTGTAAAAGAACAAACCATGCTGAGCAAAATTGTTGGTTCAAAGGCAAATCACTCATCCAATGTGATTTCTGCAAAAAGAATGGCCACAGTGAGAGGTATTGTAGACTTAAAAGGAAACAAACTCAGCATGAAATTCAACAACATGCTAATGTTTCTGAAGAAGGTAAAGATGATGATGATGAGCACCTGTTCATGGCTATTACTGCTGTCAGCACTTACAGACAAGATACATGGTTAATTGACAGTGGCTGCACAAGCCACATGTCAAAATTTCTGTCGATCTTCTCTTCAATTGACAGATCAATAACACCAAAAATCAAGCTTGGAAATGGAGACATTGTGGAGGCAAAAGGCAGGGGAACCGTGACAGTCCAAACTGCAAGAGGTACGAAAATTATTAACAATGTTTTGTATATTCCAGAGCTAGATCAGAATTTATTGAGTGTTGCACAAATGATGAGAAATGGGTATGAAGTTGCTTTTAAGGACAAAACTTGCTTTATTAGAAATTCAAATGATTTAACTATTGCCAAAATCAAAATGAAAGGTAATAGTTTTTACTTGAATTTGGTTGCTGTGGAAGGCCATGCCTTAAGTGCCAAAATTGATGAGAATATTATTTGGCATAAAAGACTTGGTCACTGCAATTACAAGTCTTTGAAGATGCTGTATGACAATGACTTAGTGACTGGTATACCCGAAATTTATGACAGCAAACAGATGTGTGAAGGCTGCGAAATCGGTAAGCAACACCGAAAACCATTTCCACAGACTTCATCATATAGATCAGAAAAAAATTACAACTGGTTCATTTTGATATTTGTGGACCAATGAGTGTAGCCTCTTTGAACAATAGTGCTTATTTTATCTTGTTCATAGATGACTATAGTAGAATGACTTGGGTTTATTTTTTGAAAACTAAGTCCCAAGCTTTTTCTGAGTTCAAAAGGTTCAAGAGTTTAGTTGAAACTCAAAGTGGTGAGAAGATTAGGATGCTAAGAACAGATAATGGTGGTGAGTACACATCAAAAGAGTTCACAGCATACTGTGAAGATGCAGGTATTGTGCATCAATTGACTGTGCCATATTCTCCTCAACAGAATGGTGTTTCTGAGAGGAAGAATAGAACAGCAATGGAGATGTCCAGGTGCATGCTATTTGAAAAGAAATTGCCGAGATTCTTATGGGCTGAAGCTGTCAACACTTCAGTTTATTTGCTGAATAGATTGCCTTCAAAATCTATTCAAAACCAAACACCACTGGAAGCTTGGTCTGGAATCAAACCCACTGTCAAGCACTTGAAAATGTTTGGTTCTCTTTGTTACTTTCAGGTACCTGCCGAGAGAAAGGGAAAGCTTGATGAAGTGGCTGAAAAGGGTGTGCTTGTTGGTTATGCAGCAGATACAAAGGGGTATAGAATCTATAATTTGAATAAATCAAAAATTCAAATTTGTAGGGATGTGCACTTTGATGAAACCTGCAGCTGGGATTGGGAGTCTCTTGATGCTGTTCCAAGAGTAATTAGCCTAGACTCTGCAGAAACTGAAATAAATGATGAAATTGCAGAACACTTGCTAATTGAAGATACTACCGATTCAAATGTCTGCAAAGTGAGATCATTGGCTGATGTTTATGAGAGATGCAACTTAGTGCATGTTGAACCAACATCATACACTGATGCAGCAGTGTCTCCAGCTTGGGTTGAAGCCATGAAGGCTGAGATAAACGCCATCGAAAGGAATGGAACCTGGACCTTAACAGAGCTGCCACACGGGAAGAAAAGGATTGGTGTGAAGTGGGTGTTTAGAACTAAGTTCAATCCTGATGGAACTGTGTTCAAACACAAGGCAAGATTAGTTGCCAAGGGATTTGCTCAAATTGCTGGTGTTGATTACGGTGATACCTTTGCACCCGTTGCAAGGCATGATACGATCCGTTTATTGCTTGCTCTTACAGGTCAATTGGGCTGGCATGTATACCATTTAGATGTAAAGTCTGCATTTTTAAATGGTATACTTCTTGAAGATATTTATGTGCAACAACCAGATGGATTTGAACTGGCTGGGGAAGAACATAAAGTGTATAAATTACACAAAGTATTTTATGGATTGAAACAAGCACCAAGAGCTTGGTATAACAGAATTGACTCTTATTTGATTCAATTAGGATTCAAAAGGAGTGAAAGTGAAGCAACTTTGTACTTGAAACAAGAAGATGATAAGGAGCAGTTGATAATTTCTCTTTATGTTGATGATATGCTGGTAACTAGAAGTAATACAAAGTTGCTTGATAAGTTCAAACTGGATATGCAAGAAGTGTTCGAAATGAGTGACTTAAGTGTTATGAATTATTTTCTGGGCATGGAGATACAACAACGCAGTACTGGAATTTTTATATGCCAAAAGAAATATGCTGTTGATGTATTGAAGAAATTTAAGCTGGAATCATGCAAGGAAGCAGCTTCTCCGTTGGCACAAAATGAGAAAATTTCGAAGCATGATGGTGATAAGCTTGAAGATCCCTCTGCGTTTAGAAGTCTGGTTGGCAGCCTGTTATACTTAACAGCAACCAGACCTGACTTAATGTTTCCTGCAAGTTTTTTATCAAGGTTTATGAGCTCACCTAGCAACATTCATATGGGAGTTGCTAAGAGAGTGTTGAAGTATATACGGGGAACAAGTGATTTGGGGATAATATATTCGAAAACAGGAGGAGTAAGCTTGACAAGTTATGCAGACAGTGATTGGGCAGGTAGTGTTGATGACATGAAGAGCACATCTGGGTATGTGTTCACTCTTGGTTCAGGTGCAATTTGTTGGAATGCAAAGAAACAAGAGGTGGTGGCACAATCAATTGCTGAGGCTGAGTATATCTCCATGGCTACTGCTGCTAATCAAGCTATTTGGTTAAATAAAGTCCTAGCTGATTTGGGTCAAATTAAAAGCACAACAACCGAGCTTTATTGTGACAATAAATCTGCAATTGCTATTGCACAAAATCCAGTTCAGCATGGGAGAACTAAGCACATCAATGTGAAGTTTCATTCTCTACGAGAAACAGAGAAGAATCAACTTATCAAGATTGTTCATTGTTCAACTGATGTGCAATTGGCAGACTTGATGACCAAGGCTCTGCCAAGAGCACGACTGGAATTTTTAAGATTAAGTCTTGGATTAATCAAGGCAACTCTCAAGGAGGAGTGTTAGAATTATGTGAGATGCTGCCTTGAAGATTGAAGATGCTGATTTGAAGACAATGTTCCAGTCAACTTCAATGTTCTTTTTGTATTTTTGAATTTTGAATTTATTTTTCAACAGAATCCAATTTAGTTGAGTGCTGAATATTTGATTTTGTTTACCAATAATCTCTCAGTATTGTTGAGAGTTTGATTTGATTGAAATTCATGTTTTGTAAGCCTATATATTAGGCATTTCCAATTTGAATAAAGTATCCAATTATTTCTTCAATACTACTCTGTTCTTCAATTCGTCAAATTCTCAAAATTCCAGAATTTGATTCAAACAGTAACTGTTACAAACAGTTACTGTTCAGATCTTCCAATTCTAACATTTAGCAGATTAACCCACTTTGTTTTTGGATTTTTAAGACCTGGGGCAAAACGAAACGAAATCACGAACAAACTTGTACAAGAGCTAACTACAAACTACTGTACCAAGATGGAATTCCAATATTTATTTGCTTATATCGACGTAAAAATGGTATATGTGAAAACTTGTTGGTATACGTTTGTTTTGAACATTCTGCTGAAAAAATTACAGCGTTTCATTTCCCGTTTCTCAAGTATTAACACAGCAAATATCCATGCTGTATCTTCACAAAATAGTTCAAGAACATTCACAGGGTTCAAGAAGGAGATAAAAAGTTGGTGCTAATTGAGAAGAGGAGAGATAGGATTTAAAAAATGGGGCCTGACTACCATATGAAGGAAGAATCTTTAAAAGTTCTTTCTTTCAGAATGTCCCACATTCCCTACTCCTTCTCCCAACCACAGAGAGTGCTCGTGCAATATTTTTCAACTCCTTGAACGTTGTAATGGGAGAAACACAGGCACATATATAGCAAAACTGGGATAAAATTAAGTAAAAAATCTCGGTTCAAGATAGATTCATGAGGAAATCATACCTCCTTTGAAATCAACTCCAATGTTTAAAAATTGAGTAATTAGTAAAGAAACATGTGTTTTATTTGGTTCAGTTTAGCCAGTATCTTTAGCCGATGATTTTTCTTGGTCTCCTTTAGCTTATTTCCCTCATAAAAAATAAAATAGCCACTCCATAGTTGCAGGTCACACAGTCGAGTGGCGAGAAGCTATGTAGCATTTTCTTTTGGACTATACAATGATTCTCTTCGAACCTTTTTTTTTATCGATCATGAATAGTCTAACATTTTCCGTCCGTGTTCATTTCCTTTCTTTCACATCAAGATCCTTGCTTTGTCTCTTCCATGTCCACCCTGCTAGCTAATGTTCCACGATATTTTTCCTGCCTCTGCTGTTACTTTATCAAGTTTTTTCAACCAGTTTAACGTTGATCGACATACGAACATAGATCGACATTCAAATATTTGCTGCTGTTAAAAGGGATTTTTTTATTAATATGGATATTCGATTGAGCTTGTCGTAAGTTTATATTTTAATAGTTATCATATTAGTAATATTAATAATTATAGAGCTCAAATTTAAAATCCTAGAAAAATAAACAATTTAATCCTAAATTTTTAGGGCCGATACATATTTACATATGGTTAAGATTGAAGGGAATTTACTTTGACAATCCGAAAGGGAAACAAAAAGTTCTTACAGTATATGAAAATTGACAGCTTTTCTTGTTTTTCTTGAACCGGCATATATCTTTTATAGGCTATTACAGGGCTTGTGATTATGGATCATCGGTTCGAAAATCAATAATTATCATTCCATTTTTCCTGAGGGGAAAAAATTGTATTGTATAGTCACTTCAACGGTAAAAAATATATTTTATAATTATATTTCATTTTAAATAGGTTTTGGAATCATAGCCAGGGGTAAGTATTCTGATAATTCGGATAAAAAACACCTCTTTAAGATGATTTCTAGTTATAAAAAAACTCAAATTTTCTACTCAAAATATTTTCTTGATTTTCCAAAATCTGATTGAAAGTCTTTTGTTGCCAGTGATTTATATTCTTTTAATTGTTATATTTTATTTTATATCTTTTTGTATAATTGATTTTTTCTTTTCAATTTAATCCAGGATTGAGTTTTGCGGGGTTTTTTTTTCTTTTTTTTTGTTCACAATATTTTTAGCTTAACAATGAGGATCACGGGTTTGAAATGTTGATATGAGTTGACATCTATTTTTTTGTTTATTTGTTTTTTGATTTTATCGTTCAAAATTACTATTTTTATTAAAAAAATAAGGCTGTAACCTTACTCATTTATTTTTATTATTTGTTTTTCTTTTTTTATATATGTGTTTTATTTTAAAAATATTTTATTTTTATTTTTGTTTCATTTAATTCTCATTCTCCATTGTTATTTTTTATATCTCTCATTCAATAAAAGTCTTTTCCTCGTTATCCTGTGTATGTGTTTAAAATTCGAGATATTATTCTAATTCATTTATAAATATTTTTTTTAGTTTAGTTTTATTATATTCTATATATCCAGTTTAAAAATATAATTTACTGCGCAACACGGTTGAATGAGTAGCTGTTTAACTAGTGCGTTCTAAGATCTAGATCCTTGTATTTCAATATGCTAAAATTTTCATGCAGTGGAAGTATATGCTTTTCCTCTCAGGATATGCACGGGAGGAAGTAGAGTCAGTCCACCATGGATATTCTGCTATGGATTAAGAGGAAAAGTCAAGATGGAGAGTGGGTTCCCAAAGTGATCATGTTTGGGTTTCAAGGTTCGTCCTGTCGTGTGCTCAAGACATCTTCATTTTCAAGTAGCTAAAGCTAGTTGATACTGAGAGCTGCTTTTCAATCTCTACCACCTGTTAATTAATCAGATTTTGGAAAATCAGAAATAATTAAGTTATGTATCTCCCCCGAATGCAGATGGAATCAATTTAATTATATATATATATATATATATATATATATATATATATATATATATATCACAGAAACTACAAAATGCAAATCTTGATAATATATAGAATTACTGATGATGGTCCCAAATGCCAGTAAGCGACCTAAAAGGGACGAGAAAAAGCTAAGACCGACCAAGCAAGATAGCTAGCTTTCAAGTTGAAAGTGGGAATCTACTGATATATATCCCTCGATCCAGATTTTTAATTGGAAAGTGCAAATCTTCATATACCAACTGTCTTAAAAACGTTCACCAGAAGACGGGTGACAGCAACTTCCTGCAAAGACCCCATTATTTATGGTCCATGCTGAATCATTTCTCAAGTTGCATAGCATTTCTGTTTCAGTATACTCATCACTCTACCCGGCCCTATTCAGCATCATTGTATCGTTTCCCACGAGAAATTAAGTAGCTAGCATGGATATTATTGATCATAACACAGAACAAAAACCTAAAACTAATCAAACATTAATTACTAGGCTATATATATAGAGAGAGAGTACTACAAACCAAAAGCAGCGAATTACAAGCTAAATAAAGACAGCATTTTGTTTTCTCGGATAAAAAATGAAGACTAAACATCAAACTGCTTGAACCCCATAACAGCCCTTTTTATTTCTCCCTAGCTTTCCACGAATTTCTCATTGATGTTACATGCATGTTGCAGAACTAATCCACCCACCTTCCCGGACAAGATACCAAATTATATTAGTTAACTTAATTCCTATGTATATACCCCGCATGATCACAGATATTTCACATAACTGAGCATCCGGTCTCATTATCATCATCACCAAACTGATCATTGATTGGATCGGAGGGTGGAGCTGGTGGCTGGTACCTATTCTGGTAATACTGAATATGACCATGCATGGGATGTGCATAAAAGGACTCGCTAGCACTAGGATATGCTGTTCTGTAATTTATTCCATAAGCTGGAGGAGGTGGGTAATGCATTGGCGGATACGGGTATACATGCGGCTGGGGAGGATTCTGACTCATCATCAAGGGCATAGGAGAAGCTGAGTCAAGAGCAGCTACGGAAGAGTCAGTATTTGCCGGTACACCACCAGAATCAGCACCATTGTTAGAATTTCCATTTGGCCTTTTCTTCTTCTTCTTCTTCTTCTTCTTTTTACCACTGCCATCACCACTGGCGGCCGCAGCAACAGGAGCAGCACTTTCTCCGCCAGCATCATCACTATCAGCATCTGAGTTTTTATCATCACCACCATTTCCGCTACTAGTTTTTGCGTCTTCAGCTGGATTCTGATGATGACCATCATCACCAGCTTCTTGAGCATCTTTTGGGCTCTTCTGCTTGTCATTGTTCTTTGATTTTCGAGACTTTTTCTCCTTATCCTCAGAGTTTTCAGGCCAAAGCTCGGCGTATTTTCCTGATCTCATCAGTTTCTTGATAAGAGCCTGTGCGTCCACGTTGCCAGTTACAGTAACCTTATGCCGATGAGAATCAACATCTGTCTTGTAAACACCTGGTCAAATCATAAAAGAGAACAAGCAAATTTAAAGTGATGCATTCAAACAATTAGTTGATATTGAAATGATTTACAAATCGAATATAAATAAAGAATCAAGTAGTTAATCTAAATATAACATATAACACCATACCATCAATGCTTTGAAGAACTTTCTTAACTTTCTTCTTGCATCCTTCACAGTGGATTGAAACTTTCAGGACCCATGTCTGAAAAAAACAATGGAGAAATGAATTCAGAAAGTGAGAATAACAACCGCTAGAAACGATCGATGAAAGAAATACTATGAGTAGTGGACGTCCGCGCGCGCGCGCGCACATATAAGAGTCTTCTTTACCTGGTATTTTAGCATGTCTGAGGCCTCTTCAGCCGGTTCTGCGGCCATCTTGTAAAGATGGAAAGTTATGGTCTATTGGGTAAGAGAAGAAGGACAGGACAGCTTTCGAGTGTGCAGGCAATGGTTTAGGATTTAAAAGGAAGGGATGGACTCATAAGATGGAATGGAGAGAGAGAAAGAGAGAGAGAGAGGAGCAACATTAGGAGAGCAGTGGGTGCCACGTCACCACTGGACCCAAGGAACTAAAGAGTATATCAGCACAGTCAGCATATCACGTGATCAAGTCAGGTGACCGCCACAGGATCATTTCCCCCCCGGTATCCTGTAAGCGAACCCGGTATCCAAAACAATATATTAATGATAAACAAATTAAATAATATATTATATTATTTCATTTTTCAAGTTATTTAGAGATGGGAAAATATGCACAAGTTATTTACTATATAATTGGAATCGACGTAAAATTAAATTCAATTCCATGCTGTAATCTGAAATTGATAACTTATTATAATTTTTATGTCTGTAATAAAATATTAAGTTATATAATTGAATTCAATTATAAATTTTAAAATATTTATAAAATTAAATTAACAATTTTAACTTTTTTTCCCAATAACTTATATTGAGCGTTAATTCCTTTAATGTCACCACTTATTTCACGTAAATTCACCAATTATTTCCATCAGAACTGCCAACCCTTCTTCAGATGCATCTCATCCATTTACTATAGAATTGGAATTCGTCATTTGCAGTTCAAAACTCTTTTAACTCTTTAACACTTTTTTTTCATGGGATGAAATCTAAGTCTTTAAAAAAATATATTTTATAGGCTAAATAAGTGAATAAAATACTAAGTTATATAAAAAATTTTATAATAAAAAAAATATTTTAATTTAAATTCAAAAATTACTATGTAAATCATATGCATTCTATCATCATGTAAACCCGGACTTTTCACCCGGGTCTTTCCAACTATTTAACTCATAAAGCGCCGTAAGATGTCATTATCACTTTGTCTCTTTCTTTCTTTACTTGGCGTTGGAACAGCAAATTGGCCATTGAGGTTTTTCTGGTTCGTTAAAGAAACTAAAGACACACGAAATGTACAAATGGGTTTGCTTTCTTCCTTACCATCATCAGCTTTTGTTGCTTTCTAATCTTTTCAATATGCTTCTGAGACATCTATAATACATTCACAGTAGATTGCAAGAGAGATTTTTTACAGACAAAGGTGTACATAAAATATTCAAAGAGGGGTTGAAAACCCTTTTTCATTCAGTTCTTTAATCTTCATGATCTAACTAATTAGGTATCGCCAATTTTACACAGTACATCAAGGATGATGAAGACCCCAGAAAGAAAAAAGAGACTAAAACCAAATCTATGATCGCTTTCGTGATTTATTCTTGATCTTGGCCTTTAGAGAAGACTTGTTATGACTGGTATTCTGAGACTGATCCACGAGTACTCTTTTGTGTCACTTTAGACTGAGATTTCTTCCTCCTCTTGATCATTCCAAAGGAGGAAGAAAGTTTTCTCTTTTCGTTCTCCTTTATTGTCCTCCAACTTCGGTTTCCAGTGGCATGACCCGACGAGCTGCGCGTAATCTTTCTCCAATGAGCAGTGTAAATGGAGAGATACCATACCATACTGCAAACGCTACATGAACGAAGACAATGTAGGATGACCCAGTTTGTCATGCTTTGATTGGGAGAACAAATTCATTTGGACCTTGTTATTTTGTTTATTTCAAATTATTTATGTTAAATATTTTGAATTTGATAGGCTGTGCCTGATAGTGAAATGTTTTAGGGTTTATTATTTATAGTTATTTCTGTCACTTTGCGAGACAGGTTTTAATGAATGATGAAAATATTGCAGCCTTCGCTATTCTCCGTTCCCCTTGCTTCTCTTTTTTTAGTTTTTTTTCTTTTTCTAAAGCTTTGTTATTTTCTTGTTTTAATACTTATTATTTATTGACCTGCATTAGTAAACTCTACTCTTCGTTGAAGAGAATAGTATTTTGAAATAATATTTTCAGTGTTATCTTTTAAAAAAATGATTAGCAAATCAGAGTCTCCTCTCTGTCTTACTTTTATTTATTATTTGAATTCCGTTTAGAATTTAAATCAATATACACAAAAAAATTACAAATACAAGAATTGATTTAATATTTGAAATTTAATTTAATTTCAGGCTACAAACAGTATGTTAGAAAATGAAAAAAAAATAATTAAGACTTCTTTGGATCTAAACCACCAATTTGATTCCATGCCTTTCAATTTTCTGAGAGTTTAGCCAATCTCATTTTGGCAGGTCTTTTCCACTAACTACAATATTTAATCGGCCAGGAATACAGAAAATTGTAGGAGGAGTTTCAGGTAAGAACAGGTGACAAAGGGCACGCCAGAGTTTTTACAGCCGACGAATGCACGAACCTGCAAAAAAACAGGACATGTTCAAGGGTTTCGACAGAACTAGACGAACAGTCTTTTATGATGCTTTCCACGCTCAACTCGAATTCCTAAAGTACAGTCATTTGCTTTGAGTAGCCAGGTCCATTTCCCTTTTCGTGGTACTTGGTTCAGAAAAAGCTGATATACGAGGACCTGAAGAAAATGACTTTCTTCCTTTGTCAACATGATGATGTTTCTGACTAGAAGAACTGATATAATTTCGTCTTGTCCTATAAAACTTTAACTTCTGATATATTTCTTCTTTATTTGTAAGGATAGCTCATCGCTTTTCTCAAACACTTACAAACACCTTTGCCTCAATAAGCTATTCCATCTTTTATATTTAGCTTTGATTTGTATATTAGTTCATATTACAGCTAACAAAGATTTAGCAGGAAACGTGCTATCTCTCATCTAGAATTTTAGGGTTTCCCAGACGCATTTTATGCTTCAGCTTTTCAAAATTATATCAAATTCTATGTTTTTAGGTTTTTTTTTAGGTAACGTGATATCAGATAATTTATAATTTACACAGTAAATCTTGAGTTTAAGTATGGACATGTATTCTTTGTAAGAATTGAGTTTAAATCACGATGTGTATTTTTTATAAAATTATAAGACAGTCAAAATTTTACTTCCTGAACACAAAATATATTTTTTAAAGGTGGGTTTTATGCATTAAAAAAAAAAGAGATTTAGCAGGCTCGCAAAAATATATATCATTTGACGTCTAATTCGTGACTGACCATTCTATTACCTGGATCTCACTCACCATAAATCCTACTCTCTCTTGGGGAGCAGATCATGCTCAATCGGTGCCTCCAGCTTCTGTGGAAAAGTCACTGAGGATCAGGTTAAAGCTTGATGAGAAACCCCTGTTGCATTGGGTGGCAAGCAATGAATGCTACCAATCAAGCCGGTAAAGTAATCATAAGAAGGATAACTTCGTATAAAACCTGAAAGGAAAAGGAAATTAACCTTACTTTATTTCTAACACGAAAGTTTTTTTTCCCTTAAAAAAAGAGAAAAGTGAACTTGTATAAACAAGCATATTACGTCCAAATATAGAATAATTGCCACCACTTAGCTGCCAACTTTAGTTCAAAGCAAGACAGGCAGTCTTCAATAATGCAGCATGTTGTTTATAAACTATCCACGGTTCCCACAAGTAGACAATCCATATGGAAACAAAAGAGAAAATCATGATATGCAGGAGAAAAGTAATCAATTTTTGGCACTTCTTGATTATCATTTATCTGGAGCTGCAGATAGAGTTCTAAATAAAAATTAATACCTAACAAAGCCAATATTTTTCTAATATTACTACTTTACTTGACCCAATGGGCTTGCAAAGCTTTCACTTGTAGTGTGCTTGTGACTCCACTTGGCACTCACAGCAGCTATCGCTTTGTGTTCTTTATACAGTAGCCAGTAGAATAAAAAAGGTGGGGAAGAAGTTAAAACACTATGAAAAGTATTATGGTCATCTAAATCTAATTAGTAAATTAAATCTAATAATATCTATAATTAATGATTCTAATGCGGTACACAACCTCACATTGAAGTGGATTTGGCTGTACTTGAGATACGACCACCTGCAGATTTATCAAAAGAGAAGGAAAAGAAAGTTATGAATTATGATCCCTAGTCCATAAAAAGGGATGTATATGCACTGGAAACCAAGCTTTTTGTCAGTCATATCATCTGTAGCAAGTTCTTGAGGGCATAAAAGAATTTTCAAACTGGAGTGAAAGAATGCAAGTGCAATTACTGGGAAGCAGAATCAGTCCTCTAAAGTAAAAGTTAGGGAACCTGAGTTTTTTTATCTTTGATAGACAGGAATTCATCTCATTTGCAGTGCTGAAAGCATTCATCTTTGGACAACACACAAGCAGAAAGCGCACAAAAAATGAAGCTTGAATTCTGATATTACTGGTCAATTAGCTGTAATTGAACTTGTTTCCATTCTTTTTTTTGTTTGTTTTAGTTTTTCCCAAATTCATTGGTTTCTCCCTGTCATTATCTGAATATCTGTTTCATTAATAATCAATTGATTATTATATACATACATACATACATACATACATACATACATACATACATACATACATACATACATACATACATACATACATACATATATATATATATATATATATATATATATATATATATATATATATATATATAAAAAAAAAAGTAATGGTATATTGGTATCATTATTCATGGTTTAAGGGAAGCTAATAAAATGAAGAAGTAGAGAAGAGAAGGCATTGTTTTCCTCACAAAGATCATTTGAGCAACAGCAGTACTTTACAGGCTTGAAAGAATTGCGAAGTTAAAAGGCAAAAAAAGAATTACTAGTCTTTTAACAAATGCCTTACCAGCATTCCACTCTCAAAGCTTGAGCCCCATCACCAATGTCCTACATAAAAATAGTTTTGAAAAGTCTTCTGTCGAAAGCATCTCCCTAGATGAACCTTCATTCAGAAGTCACCTGCACCAAAACTCTTTCAAACTCAACAGATACATTCTAGAGATCTTCAAAAGAAAGCAGCGACATTTCTGTAGTGAATAATCTATACGAGAAAATATGCACTTCTTACATGGTCTGGAAATATGAATTCAAGGTCTGGTATTCTATTTTAAAATCAGAAATAACTTCGCTGTTTTGCGACAAAGCACTCATAAACACATTTACCACCATGATGAAGCACAGATTCAGATCCAAAACAGCTGGAAATCTAATTTTGAAAATAAAACAGACTTCACAATGTCAAGCAATGCAGATTCAAGATTCTCTACTACAATGAGCTAATACTTTTCCCTGCACCTCCATTAACAGTGGACACAACAGCCAAGAAGGCTCCCTGTATTGAAAGCCCGGATTCAGATTATGTAACCTGGAATAATACATCCGGAAACTGTTTCTCCAGGTAGAGTCAGCCTTGCACCTAAAAGTAAACATATTTTTTTCTTAACTGGGTGAGTATGATCGTGAAAATATAATGAGTCCGATTCGAATCTTAATATTTTTAAAATATATATCTTTTATATTCAAGATTTATATTACTAGGATAACTCACCTTGTACAGTTAGCACATTTTCAATGTTTGTATCGCGTTCTTCCTATTTTTCACTCTTTAAATTAGATTTTCTTACAAGATAAATAATTAATCGAGTGTTTTCTTCCTTTATTGATAAAAATTAAATCCATTATGAATATTCTCAAAAATAAAACACACAACCGGTATTAGATACTACAAAATACATATTAAACTAGTAAGTATTAATATTGATTCATTTCAACTTCAATTTCACTCATTTCAATTTTTTAAAATTAATTAAAATATTAAAATACACTTTATAGATTTAGCCAAAGCAGCAATACACGGTAAAAACTTGAGTATTTGGAAAACCACTTGAAAAATAGTTATTGAAAAAATTTAAATTTACATTTTTATTTTAAATTAATTATTTTTAGATTATTATAAAATAAAAAATAATTTTTAAAAAATAAAAATATATATTATTTTAATATAATTTTAAACCAAATATACTATGAAAAGCAACCGGTCATGTGGGCTATAGAAAAAACAGACCCCTTAGTTTCCTATCTTATATTCCAAGTATAAGAAAGCACTGCATAAGCGCATCTAGTGTAGTGGTATCATAGTACCCTCCCACGGTACTGACCGGGGTTCGATTCCCCGGATGCGCAAATTCTTTTTTTTTTTTTTTTTCCTTTTCGATTCCCTGTATATCAGAATTTCTCGCACTCCAAAGGGAGAAAGAATCAGCCACTCACTGTAGACGGCGGCGGCCTTCTTATACTTCGATTTGCTGAAGAACACCAGTTTTGGAGTGCATTAGTTTGGTCTTGCTTCCCCAGCACATGTCATGGGAACATTCCAAGAGCTAAGCTCCATGGTAAACAAGATAATCAATCTCCTAAGCAAGTGTACTTCTCCAACTCACATCCATCAAATCCAATCCCAAATCATCCTCCATCATCTCCATTCCAACACCACACTCGCCTACCACTTCATTACTGCCTCCCAAAGCTTTTCCCTCTTACACTCATCTTTGCCCCTCTTCTTCACCCACCTCCATAGACCCCATGTTTTCATTTGCAACACTCTCATCAGAGCCTTCTCTCGCATCCATGACCCTCACATTCCTTACTCGATTTACACCCACATGCACTGCAACTCTATTCTTCCTAATAACTACACTTTCCCTTTTCTTTTCAAGTCCTTGTCGGACTGTAGGGACTACCTTAAATGCCAATGCGTCCATGCCCATGTCATAAGATTAGGTCATTTGAATGATATTTATGTCCAGAACTCTTTGCTCGATGTCTATGCCTCGTGCGGTTACATGGGGCTGTGTCGTGAAGTGTTTGATGAAATGTCTGACAGAGATGTTGTGTCGTGGACTGTTTTGATTATGGGGTATAGGAATGCTAAGAATTATGCTGATGCTTTAATAGCGTTTGAGAAAATGCAATATGCGGGCGTGGTTCCTAATCGTGTTACTATGGTGAATGCATTGGGTGCTTGTGGGAGTTTTAGAGCGATTGAAATGGGTGTTTGGATACATGATTTTATAAAAGGTAATGGATGGGATTTGGATGTGATTTTGGGAACTTCTTTGGTTGAAATGTATTTGAAATGCGGGAGGATTGATGAAGGGTTGAATGTTTTTAGAAGCATGAAAGAGAAGAATGTTTTTACTTGGAATGTGGTTATTCAAGGTCTAGGTTTTGCTAAAAGCGGGCAGGAAGCTGTTTGGTGGTTCAACAGAATGGAGCAAGAAGGATTCGAGGCGGATGAAGTCACTTTGGCTAACGTGCTTAATGCCTGCATTCAGTCAGGGTTGGTTGATATGGGTCGACAGATATTTAGTTCTTTGATCAATGGAAATTATGGATTCTCGCCTAGTGTCAAGCATTATGCTTGTATGATTGACCTCTTGACACACGCCGGTTGTCTTGACGATGCTTTCAAACTAATAAAAGAAATGCCTTTTGAAGCCTCGAAGTCTATCTGGGGATCATTTCTGACTGGTTGTAGGGCTTGTGGCAACTTAGAATTAAGTGAGTTTGCAGCTAAGAAGCTTGCGGAACTGGAGTCAGATAATGGCACTTATTATGTTTCCTCTATCTAATCTATATGCTGAGGTGAGAAGATGGAGTAATGTTTTAAAAGTGAAGGAGTTAATGACAGAAAGGGAACTTGAGGGCTTTGATTGTAGTGCTGTTGAATCTGGCGCCTGGAACATCTTTTCATGCACAGAAATAGCATTCACTTCTGTGCACTATTGATGTTGTATTGTGTCTAACCAAGCAATATCTAATGTGATCTTTGACTGACTTCAAAGACTGGTTTTACTGTCCGACTGTCTAATAGTTATAAGACAGTGAAGCCACTGACAAATTTTTGCAACAAGCCTTACTTAGCTCTCCACATGTCATTGGCATTCTGAATTCATTTCAGGTAAATGATATTTCCATATTTCACGCTTGCTTAAAATCCTCTAATTATTTTTGCAACAAGCCTTACTTAGCTCTCCACCTGTCATTGGCATTCTGAATTCATTACAGGTAAATGATATTTCCATATTTCACGCTTGCTTAAAATCCTCTACTTATTTATCTTTCAGATAAGTAGGAAAAAAATGGGTCTTTATTTTAAACTGTTCACTACTCGGGGTCTATCCTAGGGTTATGAATAGCTGATCCATGATATCATGTTTCCCATTCATTTTAATACTTTTTTTAATGGAAAATCTTTGTGGTTCAGGCTAACGCTTGTAGCGAGTCGGTGTTGGTTGATATTGGTTGACAGATATTTAATTCTATCTGGGGATCATTTTGGACCGGTTGTAACTCATGGGAAATTACAATTAAGTGAGATTGAAGCTAACAAACTGGAGGATTTGAAATCAGATAATATTGCTGATTATGTCTGTTCCGTACAATGGTGGGGAGAAGATGGAAGTTGCGGTGGTGATGTAAATAATGGAAGATTGGGGACTTTAGGACTTGGGTGGGGTTGCAGTTTTGTTGAAGCAGCACGCCTGGAACATGATTCTGAACTTAACTACGCAGTAAGTCTCTATGCCTTTTCATAACGGAAGTATTATTCAATTCGGTGCGTACTATAGATGTTTGTATTGTACCCAACTTGCCCATATCGAATGCGATCATGATGTCTCCGGGAATGAATTATCGTTCTGTCTAACAGTTATACCGTACTGAAGTCCCAGCGACTTTTGCAATTAACAAGCCTTATTTAACTCCACCTTCCATTGGCTTTCTGATATCATTACAGGTAAATGATATAACTTTAGCTTGCTTTTCTTTCGTACAAGTAGAAAAAAAATGTTTATCTTAATCTGGGATTATGATTTTGAAGCTAGCACTTGAATGTAGGGGTGCACTGAATTGCTGATCCATGATATCATGTTTCCAGTCCATCCATTTTAATGTCTTCTTTGAATGACAAATCTTTTGTTGGTTCAGGTTAATGCGCACAATTAGCATCAGGTTCAACCCTTTATGTTCGGAGGCTGGAATTTGACCAGATCGTTACCCCTGAGAAACAGATGCTACATCGTGACAGAACTTCGGAATTTCAAGAAACGCATTGTCGCACTCCCTCTTGACGGAACATTGTCAAATGAAATTGGAACCATCCTCTTTCCAGCTACCTTGTAAACAATGAGTGCTTGACTTGGTCAACCTTCTTCGAGGGATGCTGACAGTCTCCTGCTGAAGATTGTTATTTTATTCTAAATACTATAACATGAGGGACTGTTTAGTATTTTGGTTGAGGTTTTTTTGGAAAGTTTTTTTTTTTTTAATAATATATTAAAATGATATTTTTTTATTTTTAAAAAAATTATTTTTGATATCAATTAACGATTTAAAAATACTATTTAAAAAAAAAAGATTTTTAAAACGCATATTTAACATCTTTTAATAAAACTTCTTGCTTCCAGCTCCAAACTCAAAAAACAAAAAACTTGAATAGTTCTTGATTGGAAAAGTCTGTCCGCCAATTATAAAAGCCATTTCGGCATACAAATTCGACCGAGAGATGATCAATCCTCGACTTAGTTGTCATGAAAGGTCAAGTCCTTCTGTTGAACTCCACTGAGAAAAAGCTGTATAACTTACATTGAACTAGCTTCTCGAAACAGGGGATGATTGAGGAGCATGAGCTTGATATTTAAGGGCAGTTTGGTATTGCTTTTGCTTTTGTGGTTGAGGTTTGAAAAAAAAATTTTTAAAAAAATCATTTTTGTTGTGCCTCAAAATAAGTTGTGAAGTGTTTGGTTAAAACTGTGGTTGAGTTTGAGGTAAAAAAAATACATTTATATTTTAATTAATTTTTATATTATTTTAATATTAAAAATATATTTTTTATTAATAAACATATATTATGTAAACATTATTCATATGTTAATTAATTTTTGGATTATTTTAATATTTAAAAAAATTATATTAATAAACATATATTGTAAACATTATTTATATTTTAATTAGTTTTTAGATTATTTTAATATTAAATATATATATTATATTAATAAACATATATTATGTAAACATTATTCATATATTAATTAATTTTTAGATTATTTTAATATTCAAAATATATTTTTTATATTAATAAACATATATATATATCAGCCCCCACCATATATATATATATATATATATATATATATATATATATATATATATAACTATACCTCAGCCCCCACCCCGCCCCTAATTTATATATATATATATATATATATAATATAACTATATCCCAGCCCCCACCCCGCCCCTAATATATATATATATATATATATATATATATATATATATATATATATATATATATATTCACCCTTTCTCTGATTCTCTCCTTTCTCTGCAGCAAAGTTGCAAGAAAAGCAATATTTATCAGCTTCTCATGGAATCGTGGTTTACCCGTGGGATCCACCAAGTTTTTTTCAACTTTTCACTTAACCAAATACACTAAGCCTCAACACCCCTGCCATTTTGGTTTTACACCTGACCCCACTCATTTGGTTTTATTTATTTAATTTGCAATGAATATTTTTTTTTATGGATTTAAGGCCTTTTGATTAACTTCAGAGTTCACCAGGTAGTTATATCATTGTATCCTTAGATAGCCAAGATGGGTCTAACATCTATATTTAGAAGAAAAAAATAGGAGTAACTTCATCTTAATGATCGAGCGCCTATATTTAGAGAAATAAAATTATAGGTAAATATGTTTAGACAGTTTGTAAGGGTTCAAAGTCCATACTTAGAATAAAAAAAATCAAAACTTGGAAAGAGTTGAACTGTTCATAGTAAGTGGAACTCACCCCCTGCCTGGAATTGAGAGGAAATACAGGTTGTGGTTATACTGCAATTATTATTTGGTTTTACTTCATGAATTCTTAATCCCTTAATATGGTTATCCATGAGAGTGTCTTTAATGAATGGATGAGAGGCTCTATGCATTACTATGAGAATGTCTCGGTGTAGGATTGCACTACAGATGACAGTTTTTATACTAAAAAATCAAAAAAACAAAAAATATTTATTTTTCAGGAAAAAAAACATAACTTGAAAAATTGAAACAATATTGGTCAAGAAAAACACAAAAACAAAAATAAAACAGTTTGTGAGTATTGTGATTGGGTCATACGAGATTTAAAGTTATCACTATGTAAAAATATGATGGTTAGAAAATATTCAAATAAGTTAGCATAAATTATAACGAGTAGAGTAGCCGGAGAAAAAAGAATGAGAAATTCTTTTTCTTTGTTATATTCCAAAAAAAAAAAAAAATCCAAATTCAGTCATTGTTTGTTTGGCTTTAATCTAGCATTTCCCATGAAGATCGCTTTATACCAAACCCAGATAAATTATTTCCACACTGGCTACAATCTCTTCCCAGTCTGTGTTGGCTCTAATAGTGCAGGTTCAAGGATCATTTGGACCAAACCAGAAGAGCAGCCACCCAGAGAAGTATTTTAAGATATTTTGTCGATCGACAACCTTAGCGTTATTAGATCAACACCAGAGGGGAAACTGGGAGCGAAACGAAGCTTAAGCTCTCTTCCCATGTGTTTCAGAGCAAGAATGATCACTACTACACGTTCGTCAAAAAAACGAGGCAAGTGAACACGAGAAAAAGAATAGAAAGCGTAACTTGAGAATGCAGAAATGAGATGACCCTCCTCGAAATTTCAAGCCCCGTCAAAGCCCTACTTCACAATCGATACAGGAAAGGCCACCAACATCACACCAGAAGAGTTTTATTCGAAATTTATAAACCAATCTTCGCATAGAAGATTGTGGACGAAACGCCAAACACCATACATCGAGTCAAAATAAACAGTATTATTTGTTCAGGTCAAAAGACCCCGCATGGCCACGTTCTAATTACTTGGGAAGCAAAGCGAGGACCTTGCCCCAAGCTGGCCTTCCAGTGATACTAGCAACCCATGCGCTAACATGGGGACGAGAATCGAACAATTTCTTAGTTGGAGTCCCCAATAAGGCCTGGATATTAGGGAGGTGGTGCAGATCGGCCAAGGTGAAGCTGTTACCTGCCAAGTACTTGAATTGAGACAACCTTGCCTCGTACACGTCCAGAACCTTACCGAGAGTAACTTCAGTCTCGGAAACTACAGCAGTGTCTGTTGGCAACCCGAAAATTGGTTTGAAAACTTGCTCCCAGACCAGTTTCGAAGCTGATGGGTCGAACTGGTGAGCCTCCACTTCTTGCCATACCAAGATTGTTGCATACCCGTTGCCCGCAGAACCCAGTTGGGTTCCCTTGCTGGCATATTGGTGGGCTACGTATTGTGAAATTGCCCTTGATTCTGCAAAATACACCAAAATAAATAAATAAATTACAGATCCACGCGGATCGTATTGGGTTACCACCGAGGAGAACAAGGCACTGAAAGTTAATTACCAAAGAGCTTAAGATCTCCATCAACAGCAGCTGGAACTTGACCAAATGGCTGTATCATTTGAAGAAGAAGTTATATCATTGTCAGCATAAGAAATCAGTACTCGTCGTAGTATTAGTGGTACTAGTGGTGATCATCTGTTAACGAAAATAAAACGCATGCACTTAATTTTCTTTCAAAATCACTCGAGTACTCACGTTGAGGGAAATATGGGGCTCCTGCTTCTGTTCCCCAGCTCCCAAATTGACATTAACAAGCTCAAATTCTACTTCTTTCTCATAAAGGGTGGCAAGAACTCGCTGCGTGTTGGTTGATAAAAAGCTTCCATGGAGTTTCAAGGGTGCCATGACTCCTTCAAATAATAAGGCAGCGAAATAGAGAATTTCGTGTGGTCTTAGACTTGGTGGCGACTGATTTCCCTTGGATGGACGAGTGGAGTTTATGGACCAACATGCTGCGCAGATCACGTGAGAATTCCTTTATTTCCAGTTTCCAATCAACACATATCTCGTTAATTACGTATTTTTTAATAATAATAAAAAAATATATGGATACATATTTTATGATGCCATTGCAAAACTCTCTCCACGTCATTTTGCTTTTCCACCATTGCAAAATGTCTGGTTAGAATTTTAATTCAATCACAATTTTTTTTTCCTAATTTTTTTAAAGTTTATTATTAACATTTCAAAATATTGTCGTATAAAATAAAATTTATTTAATATCATGTAAAATGACTTGTATACAGTATTTGAGGTACTTGTGGTGGGGTGATGTCGGAAATATAGTTGTCAAAATCGCGATTTTGACATGACACGGTAAGAGCTTTGGAAACTCGGTTTCTAAAATCGGATCGTAAAATCGTACTTAAATTTTACCGTATAAAAATCGTAAAATCACAGCTAAAATCGTGTGGATAGAAAAATCGTAAAATCGTAAGTAAAATATTTTTGAATACAATACTTCATTAGTTAAGGTTCGCAAATGATTCAAAATAACTTAAAAATACATTACAAATCAATTATATTCATAGAATTTCATTAGATAAAAACTAACAATTTTAAAATAAATATTTTATTAATATGCTATATAAATTAAAATTAGTCTCATGACCGTCATTTTTCTCGTTATTTTTAATACATTCATCAAAAGTATTAGTAGTGATAATCCTTTCAATAATAATTTAAAAATATCACTACTAATACTGGTACCAACACAGATATTGTTAGTACTAGCTCTAACTCCAACAAATTATTTTGACATCAAGACATGAAAATAATTTAAAAATATAAAAAAAATTTAATTTAAAGTAAATAATAAAAAAATAGTTTTTTCAGAAATTTTAAAACAGAAGAATTAGCAAAATCGTAAAATTAGATTGATTCAATCTGATTTTACTAATTTAATCAAGTTTGATTAAAATCAATTTTTTTATTTAAATTAATAAAATTTAATGAACTACCTCGTAAAATTATACGATTTTATGAGTATGATTTTAATAAACGGTGGGAAAGTCATAGGAAGATCACTTCGCTAAGTTTTGCATTTTCTGAGCTTTCTAGGCTCTTCTAGATATATAAAACAGCACCCTTTTTTTCCCTTTTAAATCATATATATATATATATATATATATATATATATATATATATATATATATATATATATTACTTCAACATAAAATGCTAAATTTTTTTATGAAATAACATTATGTTATACGAAAAATTGTGTTTGTATAGTAATATAGAAGGAAGAATTTTGAAAATGAGCTAAAATATTGATTAAAAATATCTCGAGTTTAAAATTGTACGAAGAGGTAATTGTAAGGATAAATGAGAAATTATACAATGGAACATTTCTGAAGGTTTAATGATATATTTTTAGCCAGTAATATTGTCGGAGTTGTGACATGTTAAAACCTATGTTATTTATTATTATTATTTTTCAACAAGAAATTAAGGTTTAATGATTTTTTATAAACATTACATTTTTATATATATGCTTCGTTTTAAAATTATGAAAATATCAAAACATGTCTAAATAGAAATAAATAAGAGGGATGTGAGGAGTGAATTACACTAAAAAAAAAAGGAGAAGGAAAGGGCACGCTTTCCACACGTTTGAACTCCTGGACTCTTCCAGACAACACGACAGTCTATCCCTTTTTCTTTTTTTATTTGTATTGTGGGTCTTCTAACAACCATTTTTTTTGTATGTTTTCTACGTGCCGGAAACATAACTATTTAAAAATATATTTCATAGGTTTAAATAAATAAATAAATAAATTTTAATTATATTAGATTTTTATAAAAATAAATGTTTTAATTTGAATTTAAGATTTGTTGTATATAAAATTTTAATTATTTTAGATTTTTATAAAAAATATATATTTTAATTTAAATTCAAAATTTATTGTACAAATAAAAGCTTGCTATCATTGTTCTCCATCCCTATGTGAAAATTCCACATCGCGAAATGTTCGTGTTTTATCTGGGCAATTTATTTGGACTGAATAAATCTTATAATAAAATATGACAATTTTAGATTTATTTTATATGGACTAAATATATAATTATTTATTTTCTTGAATTCATAATTTAAGACAAGCACAATAAATTTTTATTTTGACTTAAATTGAGATAACTTACAAAACCCGAACTTCTCTCTGATCGTCCCCACGAAACACCTCTCAAGTAATGTTTGCAAGATAAAACTTGATTGCAAAGATAAGGCTTTGTCCCCACGAAACACCTTTTTCAAAATATTTTTTTGTTTGAAAATATATTTAAATATTTTAAAAAAAACTGTATTTATGCTATCATTATATAAAAAAATTAAAAAAATAATTTCCAAGATTTTCAATAACAATTTTACATAAAAAATAAAAACAAATATTATCTTAGAGTATCGGTGTGGTGAACTGTCTACTGTCCAAGAGGTATTTTTAGTGCTGCTACAGATTCATTGCCACTAACGCTTTATGGTACAATCACTAACAAAGTGTCCACTCACAGTATAATAATGGCGCCTATGAAAATTCAAACTCCACTCTTCTCTTTCGAAGAATACGAGCAAAACAATAAAGGAAAACATTTTTATGGTAGAAATATATATATACACTGAAAACCAGCGACTAAATATAAACAAGCTACTCAAGTGGATGTTGGGATACACTAAAATGATAATGGAGACCTATAAAACCATTGTGCATGGCTGCAAATCCTGAATGTAAGGCAAGGACAGGTGTTAGATCTAGCATTTCATAATATAAAGAAATGATATTCATGTTGAATGATCAAGAACAATAAACTGCATAAACTATAAAGCGGAAGCGTACTTGAATCCATATCCGGAAGTCGCTATCTAGAGTCGTACGGATGGCCTTCCAGATTAACACGTTCTCCTTTGAGAGCCCTTTGTTCTCTCTACCTTAACCTTAATTCTCTCTGATAATGGGATGTCAGTGTGAAAATGTAGCACGTGTAATCTAGGGACCATGACCATATATATAGGCAACCAAGTGCCTTTTGGTATTCATGCCTTTTGGTATTCCTATTTTAGCCCATCACTAAAATAGGAACAACCCCTTAATCTCTACACATTAAAGGTTCACACCCTATTAGATACATCAAACCCAATTGCCTAAAAATACTTAGCAGATCATTTTAATTAGGCTTTACTTTATTTGACAGTCCACAAACACATAATTATTTTCATATAAGCTCAACGTTGGATTAATGATCCAACAATCTCCCACTTGGGCTATATGTATAACCTTATAATTATTTTTTGCAAAATAACCAAAATGAGCTCAATCTTTGCTGTCATTAACAAATGTATCTATAACCAATCCGGTCCAATAATCATATCAGCATAGGATCTAAGCGGTCTTCGTTACAATTATCGTAACTCAACCATCAAAGATCACGTATGCCAATACAACTAAATGACATGGATCATGATGTGGATGTGTAGCATGGAAATTTCATGCAATATGATCTTAACATGCCTATTTCCAACTGGTCCACCCTTAAACCTTAGTGAGATCATACCATACAAAAAATTAGAGTGTAAATTAAACCAAAGACTTTATTTCTGCAGAAAATAAACTTATAAATATTCATAAACTGAAAATTTGTCTATATCATAAAAGCATATGAAATTACAAACTCCCTTTACAACCGAATATTATCAACTGCCAAAACACCCATACGAGCAGTATGCTCATGAAATATTTTCGGTGGCAATCCCTTGGTAAGCGGATTCATAACCATGGAGTTTGTACCAATATGCTTTATAGATAACTGTCCACTACAGACTCTTTCTTTAACAATTAGGAATTTGATGTCTATGTGATTCGACTTCGACAAACTCTTATTGTTATTGGAATATAAAAATACCAACTTATTGTCACAAAATAACTTTAGCGGTCTTTCAATCTCATCTACTGTACACAGCCTCGTGACAAAATTTCACAGCCATATTCTATGACTAGATGCTTCATAACATGCTATGAACTCTGTTGTCATGGTGGAAGAGGCTACAAGTGATTATTTAGTACTCTTCCAGGCTACAACACCTCCAACTAGCATGTAAATATAACTTGATGTAGATTTTATACTATCTTGGCATCCAACAAAATCAGAGTCATTATACCTAATGATCTCTAAATTAGCTAAACTCCGATATGTGAGCATGTAGTCTTTTGTTCTCTGTAAGTACCGTAAGACCCGTTTAGCTGCTTTCCAATGGTCTATTCCTGGATTGCTTAAATATCTGCCCAGTATCCCAGTAATGTACACAATATCCGGACGCATACAAACTTGAGCATACATTAGACTCCCTACTACTGAAGCATAAGGAATCTTTTGTATTTCTCTTTTCTCAAAATCATTCTTAGGGCATTGATTGAGACTAAATTTGTCTCCCTTAGCCACAGGGGTATCTCCTGGCCTACAGTCTTGCATGCCATATCTCTTAAGAACCTTTTCGATATAGCTCTTTTGTGATAATCCAAGAATACCTCGAGAGCGATCTCGGTGTATTTGAATTCCTAATACAAAAGAGGCTTCACCAAGATCTTTCATCTCAAAATTCTTAGCTAGAAATTTCTTGGTTTCGTGCAATAAGCCTATATCGCTGTTGGCAAGCAAGATGTCATCGACATACAAAACTAGGAAAATATATTTACTCCCACAGAACTTATGGTATATACAATCATCGACCAAATTCATCTCAAAATCATTGTCGAGATGCTTGTTTGAGTCCATAGATGGATTTTTTAAGTTTGCAAACCATATTCTTTGGGTCTCCAGACACAAAGTTTTCAGGTTGCAACATATAGATCGTCTCATCAATGTTACCATTGAGAAACGTTGTCTTTACATCCATCTGATGTAACTCAAGATTGAAATGTGCCACCAATGCCATTATAATTCTGAAAGAGTCTTTCAAAGATACCGGAGAGAAAGTCTCTTTATAATCGATACCTTCTTTCTGTGTAAAGCCCTTTGCAACAAGACGTGTCTTGTACTTCTCCACATCACCTTTCGAATCCCTTTTGGTCTTAAATATCCATTTGCAACCAATAGGTTTCACACCTTCAGGTAATGGGACAAGATCCCACACGTTGTTGTCTTTCATTGACTTAATCTCCTCATTCATAACATAAATCCACTTTTGAGAGTTAGAACATTCAATGGCTTGATGGAAGTTGATAGGATCATCTTCCATCACTCCAATATCTACCTCATGTTCTTGGAGAAATATAATATAATCGTCTGATATTGCACTTCTTTTCTCTTTGGTGGATCTTCTTAATGGCATAGATTCTAGAGGTGCTCGAGGTTGTTCTTCTGGAACAATTTCTTGAATAGGAGGTGCTTCGACATTGTCTTGATTCGTTGTGTCTTCAACATGGTCAAAATTAGAATCTTGACCAATGCTAATGACACCTGTGGGAATATCAATATATTCCTCTTCAAAGACAAAGTCTTTATCTTGATCACCTCCCGCAAACTCGACATCCTCAAAGAATCGAGCATTTCCCATCTTGAAAATCGACCTAGTTGTGGGATCATAGAATTTATACCCCATGGATCTTTCCGAGTATCCAATAAAATAGCAACTTGTCGTCCTAGAGTCCAGTTTCTTTTCATTAGGCCTATAAGACCTTGCCTCAGCTGGACATCCCCAAACATGCAAGTGCTTTAGACTAGGTTTCTTACCTGTCTAAAGTTCATAAGGGGTTTTGGTAGTGGCTTTAGTAGGTACTCGATTAAGGATATATGCTGCAGTCTTAAGTGCTTCTCCCCAGAGTGATTCTGGTAAGGTAGAATGACTAATCATACTCTTTACCATGTCCTTAAGCGTTTTGTTTCGTCTTTCAGCAACACCATTCATAGTGGGCGAACCCGGCATAGTGTATTGTGGGACGATACCGCATTCATCTAGGAATTTAGCAAATGGTCCTAGACGTTGTTCTCCTGAACCGTCATATCTACCATAGTATTCACCACCACGGTCAGATCTGACGCTTTTAATTTTTTTTACTGAGTTGATTTTCAACTTCAGCTTTATAACTTTTGAACACATCCAGTGACTGTGATTTTTCACTTATGAGATATACATAGCCATATCTGGAAAAATCATCTATGAACGTTATGAAATATTGTTGACCATTCCAAGCGACCGTAGGAAATGGCCCACAAATATCCGTATGTATGAGTTCTAAGATGTCCATAGTCTTGTTGGCTATAAATCTCCTTGTATTGGTTTGTTTACCCTTAATACAATTAACACAAATATCAAAATTTGAAAAATCTAAGGGATCGAGAATTTCATCTGACACAAGTCTCTCTATTCTCTTTTTAGAGATATGACCTAATCTTTTATGCCATAATACACCTGAATTCTCGCTAGTTAATTTTCTCTTGGTACCTCGTGTACTTAATTGCAGAGATTCATTAAATGAAGTAATTGTATCAATCAAATAAAGATTATCATAACCAGATAAAGAACCGGAACCAGATAATTTGGAATCATAAAACAAACTAAATTTTCCATTTTCAAATGAACAAGAATAACCAGATTTGTCCAAAGCAGAAATAAAAATCAAATTCCGTCTAAAAGACGGTACAATAAAAGTTTCGTTAAGATCCAAATAAAGTCCGGTCTTTAACAATAATCTAAATTTTCCAATTGCCTCAACTTCAACCGTCTTGCCATCGCCTACGTAGATGTATCTTTCAACATCATTTGGCTTTCGGCAACTCAGGCAACCCTGCAATGACACACTGATGTGAGTTGTTGCACTAGAATCTAACCACCACGTGTGTCTAGGTACCAAAGTTAAATTAACTTCAGAACAAACCAAAGCAAGAAGCATACCTTTCTTAGCACGCCAAGCGTGATAGTTGGTGCATTGCTTCTTTTTATGCCCTTCAGCACCACAGAAGAAACAACTAGTACCAACAGAATCATGTGATTTTGTTAACTGTTTCTTTTGAGATACTGTACCCGCAACTTCCTTAACATTCTTTCTTTTCCTTCCCTTGTCTTTAAAGGCAGCAGCTAAGTGAGCACTTTCTGTCCTATCTTGCTTAAGCCTTTCCTCTTCCTGAACACAGTGTGAGATGAGCTCATTCAGAGACCAAGTCTCTTTCTGACAATTGTAGCTCACCTTAAACTGGTTAAATTGTGTAGGAAGGGATATTAAAACCAGATGCACTAGCAAGTCCTTAGAGAGATCAAGCTTAAGTGCTTTGAGATTGGAAGCAAGATGAGACATCTCCAAAATGTACTCCCTTACATTGCCTTTGCCTTTATACTTCATTGAAATGAGACTTGTCAAAAGTGTACCGATTTCAGCCTTTTCATTCTTGACAAATCTCTTTTCAATATTGGCAAGGAATTCCTTAGCTGTAGTGATATGATCAGACATTGTGCCCCTGAATGCTTCTGGAATGGCTCTCTTCATGATCATCATACACATGCGATTTGATTTCTCTCATTTTTCCATATCCCTCTTTTCATAAGAGGTACTCTCATCCTTAAGAGGTGGGGGAGAATCAATCCTTAACGCAAGGTCGAGATCCATAACTCCAAGAACAATCAAAAGATTATCTTTCCAAGATTTGAAGTTAGAGCCATTAAGCATAGGAATTGAGTTGATACTGGCAGTTATATTAGCAGGATTAATCACTGAAAAGAGAACAACAACAATTGAAAACATGCTCATGTACTAGACTTATATTAATAGCAAAAACTAATTCAAATAAAGGTAAAACCCATTTTAAGATATCAGGCACTCCATTAATATTTTATCTTTGGATAAAAAATTAATTTGTAAGTGATATCTTAACGTAGTAATTAAACATTGATAATAAAAAAAAATGTCAAAAAATAAATCGACCTTTGGGTCGATTAATTAGTCACATGTAAAACCAAATAATCATCACATGTTAATTACTACACGTGTACATGCATTTACTTTAAATATTGACCTTCCTTTGGGCCGATCAATAAGAACATAAATCGCATACACATAACCCTTTATATTTCAAAATGAAATTAATTTCCATAAAAGAGGTCACTTTGGTGACATATTATTTTAATTAATTCATTGCAAAATATATATTAATATACCAATATTTGAAAAATAAATTTGCACCAATTTTTTTTAACAAAGTCAACGGTCAAAGTCAAATGTTGACTTTGACCTTTGACCTTGCGGCTGGATCGAGTCGGGCCAACTCGGATCCTAAATCAGCCTGCTGAATCCATATTTTATTATGGGCTAAAATTTTCTACAAGCCAAAACCCATAATACAACATAATTTACATCTAGACCTAAAGCCCATAATACTTGTTTATTTGCTGTGTACCCAAGCCCACAACCCATAGCCCATACAATTAAAAAAAAAAAATTATCAAAGCTCGTTAGGGCATGGGAACGGAAATAAATTGCTGTTGCAGCCGTAAAATTAAATGTAACGCCTGCAGCTTTCAAGCCTTGGGCAGCTGTTACGAATCTTTGTAACAGCTGCCCTTAATACTGCAATTTAAAACAGACTAACAACTGCCCTCATTTTATAATTAAGGCAATGTAACGGCTGCCAGTGCAATCGTTTCAGTTTCCCTTTTTTTAAAAAAAAATCTTAACCAGCGCTGGCGATGGCCAGCACTGGTCGGTGAATTTCTTCACCATCCTTCACTGATTTCCTCATCACTGGCAGTCTATGGGCTGCCAGTTTCACCTGTGTGTGTGTGTGTGTGTGTATAACACATACTATATATATCTATATAAGCATGCACAAATTTAAGCATGTAGATATACAAGAACATATACTTTCTCAATAATTCAACATGAAATAGGCTCTGATACCACTTGTTAGATCTAGCATTTCATAATATAAAGAAATGATATTCATGTCGAATTATCAAGAACAATAAACTGCATAAACTATAAAGCGGAAGCGTATTTGAATCCATATCCGGAAGTCGCTATCTAGAGTCGTACGGATGGCCTTCCAGATTAACACGTTCTCCTTTGAGAGCCCTTTGTTCTCTCTACCTTAACCTTAATTCTCTCTGATAATGGGATGTCAGTGTGAGAATGTAGCACGTGTAATCTGGGGACCATGACCATATATATAGGCAACCAAGTGCCTTTTGGTATTCATGCCTTTTGGTATTCCTATTTTAGCTCATCACTAAAATAGGAACAACCCCTTAATCTCTACACATTAAAGGTTCACACCCTATTAGATACATCAAACCCAATTGCCTAAAAATACTTAGCAAATCATTTTAATTAGGTTTTACTTTATTTGACAGTCCACAAACACATAATTATTTTTATATAAGCCCAACATTGAATTAATGATCCAACACAGGTGCTTGATTTGGGTAATGTAAGTGTATGGAAGTCGAAATGGTGCTGTGGATGAGCTGGAAAAACAAGGGCACTGGATGTGTTATTAAAATGGTTATGAAGGAGGTTTATTTTCATGGGCCTGATTCAAATCCATGCAGCAAGAAAGCCATGGATAGGAACAGAAAGTTATCTTCCCCGAACTTTGGTTAACGGTGCTGGTCATCCTAGTTATTCTCGGACCGATCATTTTGTTCACTGGATTTGCATTTTCATGTCCACTTCTCTTGTTCCCACCCAGACTTCACTGATGCTACGAGTCTATGGACTCATCACCCATGGTGGTACCATGCTCGTATCATTTTGTTTTATCCCGAGTTCATTCACTTACTCCGGCTGGGGGGAGAAAACAAAATTACAGTACTTTATCTGCAATGGAAACGTGGCCTCTCTCACTTCTTCTTTGTCATCCATTGCTTGGACAATCAATGATAATTTTAACTAACTTATGTGTCGGTTGAAGTTAAATTTCTGGGAAGAATTTGAAGAGTGCGAACGCCGCCCCCACCAAAGTTAAAGATGGTCGATCGAGTTACATTTACTGTAGAAATGCTGGTGTGGCTACATTTACTGCAGAGTTTAGTATAACTCCCCTTCAAAACCATGGAATAGTTTTTGCAGAAACCAAATTAATATTCTACGAGAGCGACATGGGGCCATCCCCGCAGTTTCTCAAATTAAATTGCTTCAAAGTCTCAATGCATCAAGATACGGATATTCGTCAAAATACTTGAAATAAAACAACAGGACCCTCTTCAAGTTTCATTTCTCGCCAAAATTCATACCCTCTGCCACTTTCTTAAAAGCTGGCCTAGTGGAAATGTCCTCCCACCATGCCTTAACATGCGGGCGCTCATTTACCACCGAAGCTGCGGGAGTCTTCATGAGATAATACGCGTATGGTAGGTGGTGAAGGTCAGCCAAGCTATAGAAATCTCCAGCAAGGTACTTGGTGCTTGTCAGCTTAGCTTCATATATGTCAAGCACTTTTCCTAGCTTCTCTAAGTTGGTGTCAATGATTATTTGATCAGGTGAATTGCCTTGAAGAGGAGCCACAAAGAATTGGAATATAATTGGTGCTATTGCAGGGTGGAATTGTTGGGATTCTACCTCTGTCCAAACCTTCACCAGTGCAGCTTCTTTGATGTTTTGGTGCCTTGTAAGATCGTAGCCAGTTTCCTTGAATTTTTCAGCAACGTACGATGTGATTGCTCTAGATTCTGATAATGACACAAACATTGTCGTCAAGTTATCATAAAGAGACCTTACATATGTGGGTAGAAGTTCGGCTTTCATTGTTTGGTGAAGATGACTTCGGACTAAAGAGCTAAATGAATTCACCAAGAATAGAAACTTCACAATATCGTACATGAACTCCTTTAAGAGTTCTCTTTGGAGTTTGAAACTTTGAACAACAAGCCAAACGTTTGATGACATGCTTTGGCGTAGGACCAACAATGCGTTTAATGAATTTACCAGTCAACAGACCAAAACCATATCATCCATTTGCATCCTGAAGTCTATCCCGTCAATTAAGTTTGGCCCCTAAAAATACACGCTAGCCACTGGTTTTCAGGTCCAAGTAATTAGGCAATTTATCGATGCTAGCTATGACTGAATGAGATGCTACAATTATAATCTGTTAATACATTCATTTATTGAACCAGAAAAGTCATGTGTATAACCGTTTTGTGGATTAACTAGTTATTCCCTAATCACTATGATTAGGGAATAATTAAGTGGGGTTAGTGATGGCTTATAGAGCGTCTTGCTACCTTAGAGATGTTGTGGCGAAACATTCTTTCAAGTTTTTCAGCTTAATTTTGTTTCATGGAAGCTGTTAATTTATGGGCTACTTGACCCTTGAAAATAAAGTTTCTCTTACCACCTCCAACAACATTCTCAAAAGATCACCCAAGATCCCAGTCCAAGTCAAAAATGAAACCGATGGTTTTAACCGCAGTTTATCAATATATGGGTCGAGCAAAGGCACCCTATTGAAATATATGATATAATATCAGATGTAGAGAAAGTTATCTATGTCACATAGTAAGTTTAGTCGCCCATGGCTTACCAAAAATAGTAAGATCATCGTCTTCAAGTGCTGGAATCTGACCGAAGGGCTGCATGCATATAAAATATATACAATTCGTTAATAGTGAAATGAAATGGAATCAGATACTAACAAAAAACAAAATGAAAATTTGGTGCTTACATTTTTGGCTAGGAAAGGAGGCTGCTTGTGTTCGCCGGCGAAAAGATCAACTAGGACAAGCTCAAAATCCAAGTCCTTCTCATGCAGACAGGTTAGAACACGAGAGGTGCAGGTGGACATGGGTGCTCCGTACAACTTAAGCGCCATTGATGAAGACAGAGCAATAGGTTTCGCTAATAATTATAGTTTTTTTTTAGATGAAAGAAAACCAAACTCCTTCGCTCCTTTTATACTAGTTACCTGCTGCCTAGCCAGTGACTTCTGTGGCTAAACTCTGAAGTTTTTTCTCTCTCTCAGCTGAAGTTATTGCAGTGCAAAAAGAAGCCTAAGTTAGCTGCTGGCTTCTCTGAAATGCATGTGCTCACGGCAGTATTGCTCTGTGTTTTCATGTTTCTTGTTTACGGGAAACGTGTAAGCCTTTCGGTCAATCTTTCAAAAAAACAGTGTTGACTAACTGGCGTAAGTCTCTCGATAATTGTTTTATGAATCACTGCTAGCCAATTTATTAACTTGTTTAATCTATGGTCTTTTTAATGATAGTTTAATTTGTGATTTTACAAGAGTGTTCGACGCCTTTCCAACCGAACTGGGTTTTAATCCTAAAGTATTTTGGAAAATATTATACTGATAATAAAATTGGGATAAAGTTCTACTAATAATATTAAAGGAAAATCAGGCAGAGGGCTATGCTTTTTTGGCGCCCAAGTTGACGAATCTTCCGAAGAATTGAAAAAAAAAAGAGTTTTTCCACATGGATATTTCACAAGATTTAAATAAAATTGTATTTCAGAGAATCCTGAAGAAAAAGAATCCACCGAAATACCTATCAGCGTTGCTCAGATTTTGTCTTATCAGGGACCAAACCTGACGTCAATCTGATATTGTTTTTTTACTTGATATCACATGGGAGACTTGTACTAAATTTCATGCACCCGCTAGCTGGGTGCACTTTTGTGCAAAGATTGTATGATACATGGAGAGAGAGGGAGGGAGAGGGAGGGAGAGGGAGCTAATTCGGAAGATTCTACTCGGCGAAGTAAATAAAAATGAAGGGATTTTTTTATTTGTTCTGTTCTTGTTTTGTAAGAGAATAATATCCAGAAATTAAGACGAGGAAATTCCGGGTTGCTGAGTCGGTGGTGGTAGCTGGTCAGATAAACGATGCCATGGTCAAGTCACTCTTACCAGATGACAGAAAAGCAGCATTGACCTTTGTCTTCCCGAGCACACAGGCAATGAGAGCTGAAACTCTGATGCTCTGTAAAATTTAATTGCCAGTGTTCCAGATAAATATATAGAAGGGCGTTAATAATTAGGAATCGCTGGTTCGGATGTGATCCAGTCAAACCGCAGTTCCCAGTGCATTATTATTAAAATGCTCGGCAGCATCGATCTTGAGATTTGCTCTCTTTTTTACTAATTTAAGTGGCACAGAATCAAGGTTTTATCAACTGACGGAAATCAAATCTACCTTGATTGGTATTTCACGTAAATTACGGTTCTATAATTTGGGATTATACAGCCCGAAACCTGAGCGAATATGCTCGATCGGAGAAAGAGAGAAGCGCTGTGCTACTTCGATATGTGAGAATTAATCTCAGTTGACAGTGAGAGAATAGTTATAAGCTCATGAGAATTAACTGGAACGATTATGGCCAAGAGCACCGTTTATTTGATCCGGCACAGGGACAACTCAGTAACCGTTGGTCACCGGTTGGAGCAGAACTTACCCTCGAAATATATGAAGACACCAAAAAAGTTTTAAGTCCAGAGGCAACAAGCTGCGAGGGAGGGAGGGAGTGAGGAGGACTCTTATCATTAGACAGGAAACAGAATAAAACCATAAACACCACCATTTACATGGAATAAGTATTCCAGATTCAACAACAGCGGAATAAATCAGAGATTATATTTCAGGAAATTGAAATATCATTCACGGTTTTCTGCGTGTTCATTTAAAATCACTACAATGTCAGGATATCTTTTCAGAAAATAGTGGTTTTAATTTCAAGGGATTTGTCGAGAGTGTAGAATTTTTGCCTACAATCACTTTCCCAAACCAAACCATTTGCATGGTGAGCACACTGGATGAGAGGTGGGGGCAAAAGAAGCAACGCCTAAACTGAGATATACTGAAAGGTCATTTGCACTTCGCTTTAAAAAGTATTTAAAAAAATTGAATTTTTTTTGTTTTTGTTCATTTTAAATCAAAAAAAATAATATTTATAAATTATTTTTATATATTAATATCAAAAAATAATTTTTAAAAAATTAAAAAATATTATTTTAATTAAAAAATATTTTCAAAAACAATATTAACCAAACTCACTCCCAATCCATGATTAATACAATCCCAATCCCAATCCATGATATCCGTGATTAATACAATCCCAATCCATGATTAATACAATTTACTGGTTTGGTATGGTTGATTTATAACTTTTTATATTTTATATAGATTACATTAAATTTATAAATATAAAAATGGTTTTCTTATAAAAAAATCTTAATGTGCGGTATGATTTTTTGTCTCATTAAATTTCGTTATGGATTGATTTTTTTATAAAAATATTCTTTCAAAGATGATCGAATAAATAACCCACCCATAACCCATATTAAATATTTTAATTTACTTCTATCTTTTAATTTTTCTAGTTTTTTATTATTAATGATTATTTATTAGCGTAAATAATTATCAATTTATTTAATTATGTGCTTGCATTAGCTTTTTATCTAAAGAAATAACCTCCCGGGTTTTTTTTAATTTTTGTTAAAAAAGAAAAAACAAATCACGCAACAATGAACATGGTCAAATAGCTAGTTTTAGCATCATTGGCGATTCAAAATGGCATAAACATTACATTTAATTATCTCATTCCTTTTCCTTTTTTTGCATTTTTTCCCACATACTTTACATTTTCATAGTTGCATATTTACAGCATAACAACGCTACCTGGATGGGGCCATACGGGAAATATCGGAAAAGAAAAGGGGGAAAATTCCAGAGTGGAAACGAGATGCCTTTTTAAAAGATTGTTTCTGGCTTCAAGAAGTTGTGATATTCCAGCTGAGTCATCTCGCCACCATTCACAGGGTCAAACTGGCATCGATAGAAACTGCAATCACAACCAGCTCTGTCAACAGTTACATTCCAGCTACTTCTTTTATCGTGGAATTAATTTATCATGCACGAAAAACTCGATGGCTATAAGCACACACCGTTACAGCGAGGAGAGGGAGGATGAGAGTAGGGGTTAAGACTTCTACGGCATTATAATAGAAAACGTGCATTATTTTCTTACCTTCCATCCAAACCAAGGATAACCACCGTGTTCTTTTGGTGACCAAAAGCAACAACGTACTGAGAACCCTCGGGCAAACGAAACTGGGCCACTGACCACTCTGAGCTAAAATACTTTGGTAAAACTCCTGCAGATGAAATTATAATTGTGGTATTTTAGTAATTTTGCAAGTGCTGGTTTTCAATGTCTTCTCCTTAAATATTGCATTGACATGAGAAAAAATAAAGTGACAATGCTCATAACGTGACAACAGCGTGATGCTAACATTTTACAATGGGAGAAGAGAAGGGTTTAAAGCCATTTACCTCTGAAGAAAGATAAAGAGGAGGCAGCTGATGTAACAGCAAGACTAGGCTCATCTGAGCTCTGTGACCTGTCAATTCCTGGAGATCCTGGATTAATCTTAAGGCTGAAAACATGGACAGTGCCCTTATCACTTGAGACAGCAAGCCATTGAGCAGTTGAAGAGAAAGCCACACTATAAATTTCTGCTCTATCTGCACCCCTCCTCACCTACATTTGTGTATATAGTTAGTTTTGGCATATAAAGAATTTCACAAGACTATTACTTTATAAGAATCATCCTCGCAGAATAGGGAAAGAACAAAAAAATACTTCTCTACAATATACAGAGAGAATAACGGTAGAAATGCAGGTGTGACATAGTTTACGAGTTGAGGAACAGCCAATAACCCCCTTGTGAGTGGGTGCAAGGCGTTAAAACTAGAAAGCACTGACAATCTCTGCATCATATTTCATATACCATTATGAAAAGGAAAAAGGAAAAAACTTTCCTTACATGTTGACCTGAATTACCTCAACAATCAAAGCAGGAGCAGGTGGCATGATATCACAAATTGATAAGAGCAAACACCTTATTCATGGTCCAAGCTAGAAATCATATCCAAGTTCTATTTGAAAAGAAGAAGTTAACAGAAGCCCCAGATAGTGGATACATCCAAAACTAACGTTTGTCTAGATCAACTAAACTAAATGGCCATTCATAACGGTTCCTTCGTTTTGGGAAGTGTTAAAACGAAATTCAACTCCTCAGAACAAATTTTCAATTCCTTTCGAGAGTCACAAAAAAAAACACCAAAACCACCAGCTCCACAGAAAAATATTTCATCTTCCAGCAACCTCAACTATTTCCAAATCACACTGCACCAACAACACTTCACACTCAGTGCAGCTAGCTCAGTAAACTCACATAGCTTCAAAAATGCAATCCACGTATACAAATCACAAAACACAAACAAAAGAAAAGATAATATACAATTATACCTCTTGAAGCAGGATACCATCAGCTGTATTGAAAATCCGAACGAGAGTCCCCTTGGTGCTAGCGGTAGCCAATAACTGCCCATCCTGCGTGAGGGCGAAACACGCAATCCTCGAATCATGCGCCATAATAAACTTAGTTCGTCTCGAAGCGTAATGCTCCACCCTAACCTGTCCTTTCTGCAACCCTGGACAAACCAAAACTAACGATCGTGAACCATGTGAAACCGCACAAAGCCCCTTCGGATTCGCGATTGTTTCAATCTGATGCAAAAGCTTCAAATCCACAAAGTTATAGACAAATATCCTCTGCTCCAAGACAACAATAATCCTATCCCGCCTTAGCTTCACAGACCGGACCTCCGACCGAAACGATAGCTCCCCGATGCATCGGCTCTGATGGTCGTCCCAGATCATGACCTTGTTTGGAGGATACTGTGGGTCAGGTCCACCACCAACAAGAGCTAAAATATTGCATCTAAAAAGCATCTCAACCACTCCAATCCCGCCGCCACTATTTCCAACGCCATCGAAATCGCGACGGAAGATCTCGCGGAAGGGGTCGCAGTTGTTGATACGAAACCCGTGGTCAGTTCCTGCAGCGAAACACCCAAAATCCTGGTTGAAGGAGACGTGCAGGAGAGAGATCGAAGGCGGCTGTGAGGATGATTGAGGTGGAGAAGATATAGAGGTGTTGTAATTGGTAATGGGATTTTGGGTAGGGTTCGGGTTTGGAGGCGTAATATACGAGAGCGAATCGTGAGTTCGGGACTCGGACGGGGTATGACTTTGCGAATCGTAAGTTTGGGACTCGGACGGGGTATGACTTTGCGAATCGTCAGTTTGGGACTCGGACGGGGAATGAGTTTGCGAATCGTCAGATCGAGAATCGGACGGGGAATGAGTTTGCGAATCGTGAGATCGAGAATCGGACGGGGAATGAGTTTGCGAATCGATTTCATCATGAGTTGAGAGAAGGTCCGAGTTAGGGTTTGTATTTGGCCATGGAGGAGAGGAGTAAGCTGAGAGAGTAGCCATGGATGCCGGGCCAGAAAGAGTTTTCAAGTTTAAGGGATTATTGTGAAATAGTGAGGGAAACAGCATTCATAGCATGGGTTCCCGGGTTAAGTCGGAGTTACATGTTCATCATTTTGATTAGCCTGTTTGAGAATTAAAACCGGGGATAGTTTTGTCCTAGTGATCGTAGGATATTGTGTCGTTTAATGATATCAAAAGGTGTGTGGTGATTCGGTTAACCAGACACGTGTCGTGTTTGAGACGCATGAAAGGATTGAGGGGGTATGACTTTAGCTTTGTCTTCAAGCAAACTTCTCGCAATGATCTAAGGGGAGACTGCTTCTCCCGTGCATATTAATAATTATAAATTATACAAATCTTCAAATTTCCTTTTCTTTCTAAAATATTTCAAGAATTTATCAATATAATGATTATTTTATATTATGTGTGTGTTTGAAAATATGGTTAATATTATTTTTTAAAATAATTTTTATTTAAAAATATATTAAAATAATTATTTTTATTTAAAAAAATTATTTTTTAATATCAGCATATATAAATGATCTAAGAACACAAAAAAAAATCAAAAATACTTTTAAAATACAATATAAAACCAAAATTATATGTTGTTGTGTGGTTTGATAGTAGATTTATATGTGGTTATTGATTAATGTGAACTAAGGAAGTGTTTGACAATGCGTTTAAAGCGTTTTTGAAAAACATATATTTTTATTTTTTACTTTAAATTAAAAAATTTCGGTATTTTTAGATTATTTTCATATGATAATGTTAAAAATAATTTTTAAAAAATAAAAAAATATATAATTTTGATGCATTTCTGAAAGAAAAACACTTTAAAAAACAACTACAATCACACTCTCAAATAGACATAAATTGTTTAATAAGAAAATGAAATGAATGATTCTCATATATAACTTTCATTCAAGTTTTTTCATCTAGATTTTTTTAGTCCAAAAACTCCTTGAAACAATTAAAAGTATGGATATGATAGAGATTGCCCATTATATAATTTATTATAGATTTTTTTGAGAAAAAAATTGCAAAAAAAATAATAACTTGGTTTTCAAATTTGGAAGGGGGGAAACAAAAAGAAAGTAACCAAGATGATTATTTTTTAAAATATTTTTTGTTCAAAAATATAAAAAAATATATCAACATGTCAAAACAATATTAAAATATTAAAAACAATAATTCAAAGAAAAACAATACTTAAATTTTAACGAAAAACAATTTTAACCTTGATTACACACACCTCCTAAGTAGAGTCAAACAAACAACAAATGATTGTATTGTTTTTCTTAGAAAACAATATAATAGCTATCAATATATTAATTATATTTTTTTTGAACGTATTGGTTATTGCTTTCAAAAATATTTTTCATTTGAAAATACATAAAATAATATATATTTTAATATTGTTTAATAATAGCATGTCAAAACAATTCAAAATGATAAGATAATTAACTTCAAGCTAAAAAAACAAAAGTTTTCAAAAGTACAATTAGATGACAATGTCAAGCCCTACTCAAATACCCAAACATGAAAAATTTAAAAAGTATAGTCGGATCGCAATACCAAACACTGCTTAAGTATTTTTACATGAAAAATAATTTTCTTTTTAACAAGGATTGCCTCCTAGTTAGTGGATCGTTGGTATGTGTTACGTTGTCGATCGAATTATTTTTCTACATTAAAAATATTAAAATTTTGCTAATACTTTTTTAGGAGAAAATAAAATTTATGCAAGAATTGATTTGATATGACTCGATTGTTTTAGCGAGTCTACAAACAGCTTAGATGACCAATGACAATGTATGTTTCAATGACATTCTCAGCCTTCCTAAAGATGAGATGCGTGAAAAAAACATTTTTTATAATTATAAAATTATGATTGTTTATTTTTAGAAATTATCATCTAGTATTAAGATTATTAGAAAATCTAATAGTTTGCGAGAGTTTTGATAGAGGAACATGTGTAAAGAAAATACTCATCACTCTTAATGCTCATCCAAGCCAGAAGACCAAGACAACAGGAAATTCACTTACCCAGGGTAGATTTATATTTGTTGGTCTTTTTAATATTCAAGATAAATCTCTATTCATGAGGGAGTTTCTATCTTACTAAGTTAAAAACTTAATCTTTTTAAAGTATGAATTTTAACATCGTATTTTTTCATATCTTTACTATTTGATGGTATACCCTATAATATAGTTTACAATTTTAAATATTAAAATCTACAGTTAAATCCAATACGTGAAATAAAAAAATAAACAAAATAATTGGTGAATGCTTTTTGATATTTTGGTTTAACCTAACAAATAATTGTAATTTGGTCACAATATCTTTTGCATTTTAAAACATGAGAAATATATGTAATTTTTGTTTCTTTTTTGTAAAAATATGCTTGTAAGAATTTATAATCAATCATATACAAAAAAAAAAATAAAACATATTTACAATGTTTTTGAAATAAGATATTTTTTTATTTTTTAGAAATTTTGAAGAAAAACATATATTTTGTATCGAGTTTGTATATTACAATGTAAGTCTATAAATCGATACTGAAAAAAATCAACATAGCATAAACAAACAAATTATCAAGTCTAATCCAAAGGTTCCTAGTGGAGTCATCATCCTGTCACACCCTCTACGAGAGCATGGCGTCGTGGCGACTCTCCCAATAAACTGAGAATTCCGGTCAGGATTTTATCTTTATTTTGTGAAAAATAGAGTCGTCACCTAGTATTATGATTACTAAGAAACCTAAACTGGTCTTTTAGAGATTTCAAGGCAATGAAATGGTTGTTTACAAGGAAGGTTTTAGCACCCCTATTACGCTCTACCTAAGGTAAGTTGCTTGGTGTTTTGGTTTATCTTATGATTGTTATGGTATTGGTCTTTCAAAGATGTGTTGGTTAAATGATGATGATGTATTATCCCTGTAAAAATATTTTAGATATTTACCACTTTAAGGTTTTTTATCCAAATATTATCAGTGAATAACAACGAATTATCTCCCTTTTATTTTGGATATCAACCCTTTTAGGATTTTTTTACCCAAATATCAATAATGAATAATAGCAAATTATCTCCGCTAATATTTTGGATATTAATCCCTTTAGGGTTTATGTACCCGAATATTAACAGTAAATAACATGAACCCCAAAAAAATAGATTTTTGATATTTTGGAATATTGGTCAATGCCCTTTAGATTTTACAAACATGTTGCAAGATCCAAAAATGCTAGAAAATGATTTTTTGCCCGCTTCACTCAGGAGGCAGACCAAGCAAAAAGCCTGGCCTGACCAGCCTATTGTCCACATGCAGCAACATGGAGAATTATGCAGTATGATAAACAGTGTACCTATTAATATCATTAGGTAGAGGAGGCCAGGGTGGTTTTTCATGTCGTGGTGGCGTCATAAATGATGGTTTGTGGTGGCCAAATGAGGCGTTATAAGCTGGTCGGCCTATGTCGCTACAACGACTGTTGTTGCCTTCACCAGAGACTCTAGTTATGTCACTAGTGTGGAGGGGGAGCTGCTAATGATAATGTGGTGGCACTAGGTGGTTGGAGTTGATGTTGAAATTGTTGATTGAGAGGGGGAGAGAGAGAGAGAGAGAGTAGCTGCTGGTTTTAGAGACAGAGGGTCGGCTGAGAGGGTGGTAAAGAGGGAGTTGTTGACTGAGGGGGGGGGAAGAGCTAATGGTGTCTCTGCCTGAGACGAGAGAGATGAAGATTGATTATCTCTGGTTTTTAAGTGTAATTTTGTTACCTAAATTTCTCATATATTGTAATTTTTTATCTCTGTTTTTTTTCTTTCTTTTATCCTCTATATTCGTCTTGTTTATAGGCAGCGCAGGAGGTAACCGTTGCTTGCAACAGTGGGTTACCTCTTGCGGCAGCATGCCTATCAGCGTTGTAGACGATGGCGAGCACCATGCAGGGGCTTGTTGTTTTTGGGAGGTCTAAGTGCAATTTGGTCCCCCAATTGGATTTGAACTTATGATTTTGTTCAATTATACCGCCGTCAGAATTTCAATACCATCCTTGACTTTAAATGCCTTTTTTTTTAGTCCTTGATTTCTGATTTATGTGATTTAACATTCAATTAACATTAAACTTCAATTTGTTTAATTTGGCCCCTGATTTTGCATAATTGGCTTGGTAAAATTCATATCGATCTTCGAAAATTCCAAGATTCTCAATTGAACTTGTATTAAGCTCAAGAACTTGATTTTTCATCTATTAAGCCATTAATAAAATTAATTTGACTAATTTAAAGTATAATTAAGTCCTTGCACTTAATTAAACCCTTCAATTGGATCCTAAATTAATTCTCCAACACAATTACACTTTTATAGTGACCAACGATTAAATCAAAACTGGCCAATAAAAATATAATTATATCTTTTAACTTAATTTTTATGCAGATTTATCCAATAATAAATTATTCTAGTCTTAAATCCATGCTTTCCTTTATTTCCGAGCACAAAAGAGGTATGATTGAACTCTCGAAAACGTTCAAAATTTTCACCTTAATTTTTCTTCTAACACCAACCCCTTTTATTTATATTTTTGTTATTTTTTTATTATTCCCTGAATTTTGGATAGATTTGGGGAATAACCCAGAAATTAGATTATGACAAGGATAATCTTTTATCTACAGGATAAAATTGCAGCCCTTAACCTCATCCAGAATAATCCTATCTACTAGCTCAAAGTAGGTATCACGGGAGTGTCAAATTTGACAACCCAAAATTGATGGGGTTGTCACATTTAAGATGGTATCACCACGTGTGTGGTGTCAACACCTGAATTAACCATACCATGATATAATTGAACATTAGATAATCATTTTCATGCGAGTCTTGTTAACTTTGGTGAATAATAGAAGCATCACAAGCATTTGCAAAGTAAGTACCAAACTTGACATTTCAAATGAATTTTGGGGAAGAAAATGAATAATTATGAACACTCTGCTAGAGTAGACGATGCGTTGTGTGATCCCTCTTTTTTTCTTTTTTACTTTGCAAATCGATGTCGTCTTGGATGATGATTTTGAAAAAAGTTCAATTTAGTCATTTATCTTATGATTACTCTAATTTGAACCCTAGTTGACCTAAAACTTTTGATTTTATGCAATTTTACCCTTATCAAATTTCATTGACAATCCTTAATTTAAGTTTTTTTTTTATTTCAGTCATTGATTTCAAATTAATGAAATTTAACCCTTCATTGTCCCTTAGACCTTCAATTTCTTTCAATTCCCCCTGATTTCAGCTAATTAGGTCTTTATAGTTTGATGTTTTTTATAAAATGATCATTGAGTGTGAATTTCTTCAACTTAGCCCATGATTGGCCTTAAAAAATGAATTTCTTGGAATTTCATCTCTAATTTCAACCAACCAACCTGGAAAACATTAAGTTTGGTCTCCAAAATTTTGTTTTTTTTTTATCAAGCCCAAACTAGACACCTATACTAAATGTTTCACCAACTAAGCCATAATAAGATTAATTTTATACAATTAAAGTATAATTAAATCCTTACACTTAATTAAATATATCAATTGAATCCCAAATTAATTCCCAACATAATTAAACTTTAATTTAGTCAATGGTTAAATGAAATTATCTTATTGAAAATCTAACTATGATTATAGACTTAATATTAATGCAGATTTCTTCAATAATAATTTATTTTAGCATTAAATTTATATTTTCCTTCATTATGGGGCGCAATAAGGCTACGATCATGCTTTTTGGTTCGTTTAATATTTCCAACTTGATTTTTCAACTATATCAACTTTTTATTATTATACTGCTGCTGCTATTGCTATTGCTATTAATACTAATTATTATGGATGAATTTACGAATAAACGGCGTCCCGGTATTACTGTTCATTTTTTTTACTATACACATAGACACAAGTTACTGTGAATTGCGATGGTAAAATTAGCATTTTATCTTGGAGTTGAAAAATTTAACCCTCGGGACCAAGGCCATTTATAACATTTATAGAAAACATAGATGGTATTTTCTTAATTCTTTGCACACTAAAATTTCTATTTTATCCCTAGGTGCTGATAAAAGGATGCGGAATAGTGGGGGTATTTTTATTTTTTCTCAAATTTCTACATGGTAAAAACACTAAACTAGGCTCCCAAAAGAAGCCTTAGAGCTGAGGGTAGTATGATACTTTCACCACCAATTTTTTCGTGATTATCGCTGCGTACATGAGTATATAAGTAATTTACCATTTTTCAGCATTTCTTTTTGATAAAACTGCAGGCGTGTCGTATTGACGTGCCTTCAGTATTTCACGTGTAAGTGCCTTTAAGGCGACGCATGCTACGTCTTCCAACGGTTAAAACAAACTGTTTGCCTTGTCACCTGATGCGCCAAAATGCCCTTAGCCTCTTGGAGTGGCGCATGTCGGCGTCTAGTGGTCGATGAATCGCCAATGAACAATTTTTGTTTTTCTCTCCCTTTTCTCTCTCTTGCCGCCGGTAAATACAGTTAAGTCCTTGCTATTTTTTAATGTTTGATTATGGTTTCTTTTGATTCGGTTTTATTCCTGGTTTCTTCAATAAAAATTTTGATTTTTTGCAATTGTGCCTTCAGTTGAAATTGTATATATGACAATTTTCAACTTATTCTTTTGATTTTTAGTTTGCTTTTGATTCCTTTAATTTTTTTGTTATGCAGGTTTTGATTTATTTTAATTATTTCTTCCAATTGAAATTGGTTATATATGTTACTTTAGTCCTTATTTTTTTTAATTTTTTATGAAAATTACATTGCATTTTTTAAAAAATATCTTTATTTGTTTTGGTCTCAAGATTTTTAACTGTTTCAATCTTCTCATTGGATTGGAACTAATTATATATTTTGATTTAATTTGTTTCAGTCACAAGGTTTTAATTTCAATTTTGTCCTTCGATTATAATTAATTATATATTTTGTGTTGATTTTTTTTAATTGTGTCCTCTAATTCAAGTTAATCATATATGCTACTTTCATTTCAGTCCTTATTCTTTTAATTTTTTAACAGAATTAGCTTAACCCTGTTAGACTTGGACTGGGCAGCCGAGAGCAGGTCCAACCCAGGAGGTAAAAAAGAGTGAAATGGTGCGCTGCACTGTTCATGTCTTCTTAAAGCATGAAGAGTGCATCATGAAACAGTGTGAATTAATTCACGTGAACAGTAACAGGGTGATCGTACTACGGTGACGAGAGACTTACCTGCGAATGCCTCCGAATAGAGGAGGCCGAGGTGGTTCATCGTGTGATGGCGGCATCAGAAATGGTGCCCTGTGGTGGCCGGGAAAAGCGTCAAAAGGTTGTTGTTGTTGTTGTTGTGGGGGAATGTTACTGCTGTTGGAGGTCACAAAGAAGCTTATGGCATGGAGGAGAAACTGTTGGTGATGAGGGGGATGACTAGGGTACTTTCCAAGACTGCTACCAGAGGAGAAAGAGGGAGCTGCCAGTGATTGTGGAGAAAGAGAGAATGCCGATTGAGTATAGGAGAGAGAGGGAGCTAGTGTTTTTGCCGATGCGAACACAACTACCAATGATTCTCTTAGTGGCCGCGAGGATGCAAGATGGAGGTTATATCAGTAAGAGAGAAGAGAGAGATGTGCCATGGATACCAATGGAGAGAGACCTGCGTTTCGTGCCTGTGTGGAGAAGCATCTTGCAACTGCTTCTCCAAAACTGAGGTTTAGCCTAAATTTTGGGTGAGTCCCACGGTTAAAAAAACTGTGGTGCATCCTTTATCAAATGGTTTGGCTCTGCGGTGAGCCTTAACCACAGAAGCCACCGCAGAGCCAAACACCCATTTAATTCAAGGGTTTCACCATAATTTTTAATCTTTTTATAAGATGTGTTATTCACTAAACTCTTGTATTAAGTATGTAAACTCTGTATTGAACACAAGTGATCAATTCACTTTGAGTAACTGTTTGATAGTGTGGTTAATGTTGTTTTTAAAAATGTTTTTTCTTCAAAAAAATATATAAAATGATATTTTTTATTTTTTAAAAAATTATTTTGACATCAACACATTAAAATAATATAAAACATATAAAAAATAATTTAAAGAAAAAAATCATATTATCATTGGTTTTTAAAGCCTTGATTCAAGACAAAAACTGAAAAATATACAAGTTACATGCTTGATTTGAGAACAAAACTCATGTGAGATCACACCACCTAGAAATGACAACCACATCATATCATAAAATCATACGAGAATTTGGTTTTCATCAAAATATTTTGTTGTTTGATACAGGAAAAAGTGAAATTTATTCCTTTGTGCTTATTGGCTGAAGAGAAAGAGAGGAAATATTATCATTTGTGTCCATGTTTTCTTATTTTACACGCACGCACGCTCGTGTGTGTGGGGATACTCCAATTATTTTACTTATATTTTAAAATTTTTAATAACAAATGATAAAACATGGTGGACAAGTTTTGACCAAACTATAGCATATTGGGTGTAGATTTTTTTTTAAATATATTAGAGGCAGTTTTATTAATATTTTTAAAAGCTCTATTAAAATTTAAATTAATATTAGGCCTAAGTTTGTATTGTTTTTTAGGGTATTTAAATAGTTTTATTATGCATAAAATATGAAAAATAAATATTATCAAAGGTATAAGAGCTTTTAAATAGAATAAATAAATTAAAAATTTAATATATAATTTTTTTTTTGAAACTTTAACCTTAAGAACTTAGTTGTCTTGTTTTTTCAAGTAAGTTAGTTTTCAACCTTGTTATTACTTTAGAATTTTTTCTTTACTATGCCACGTTTATTTTTCTTCTTAAAACCCGGAACAGATCTCCTAACAGTTCGGTGGAGAGTTTTTACGTGTTCTAAATCGGAATAAGAAGGTGTTTGGTATTGTGGTGGGAGCTGTGGTTTGAAAAAAGTTGGGTGTTTTGGTGTTTGGTAAATGATAAAAAACAAATTAATATTGGTGGGTCCCACCTATTATAAGCATGGAACCACCGGTCCATGAAGGCTGCTTTTCATGCTTCTCGACCGCAGATCATTTGTCTGTTTTTATCACTTCTCCTGATTCTTACCGTTAGCATTAAAAATCCCAAAAAACACCCATGACCTCCCTCGCTCTCACCAAGCCCCTGCAACTCCATTCTCACTCAAAGGTGCGCGATTTCTCCAATCTATTTTCAACTTCTATCTTTCTTGTCTTACATTTTGCACTGTATTTTCACTCTCTTTTGTATTACGTTTTGAAGAGCACATATCGAAGGCTTACAGGTTATTTATTCAAAAGATCTGTGAGCTCAAAGCTTGTGCAATATTATAAATCACCCATTAAAATAAAACCCATTTTTACATTTCTCTTGCATGTTTGAGGACTTTTGTGGGTTGATGCACATAGATGGGTTTGAATTGGTTGACTGCAAATGTCAAATCTAAAGGTTTTCTTTGACATTCTAATCTGCAAGATGAAAGCCGGTAGGATTGTGATGGAACTATATGCTGATGCTACTCCAGAAACTGTTGAAAAATTCCGTGCTCTGTGCATTGGGAAGAAAGGGATCGGAAATGCTGGAAAACCCTTACACTACAAGGGTTCGACTTTCCATCGCATAATCCCAAATTTCATGTGTCAAAATGGGGATTTTACCAGGGGTAATGGAACTGGAGTAGAATCAATCTAAGGCGCAAAATTTACAGATGAGAACTTTAAGCTGAGGCATACAGGGCCCGGTATTTTATCAATGACAAATGCTGGACCAAACATTAATGGTTCCCAATTTTTCATTTGCATAGAGAAAAGACCTCATGGCTTGATGAGAAACATGTTGTTTTTGGGAAAGTTGTAAATGGCTATAGCGTTGTTCAGGAAATGGAGAAGTTAAGGTCCAATAGCGGGACGACAAAAGAACCTGTTGTTGTTGAATATTGTGGTCAAATAATAGAGAACTGAAAAGCATGATCAAGATAATATTTCAGATGTATTTCACATAATTAATTGCTAAAATTAAAAATTAAAAATTGATCAAATTTAATAATTCATGTAAAAAAAAGGCTGACAAATTGTTTTTTTGGTTAATGACATAAATAAATAATAATAAATGATTAATGTATAGTAATTGATAAAATCAAGAATATAAAATTGCTAAAATTTGATTATTGAATTGTTGAATAATTGATAAAAAACAACAAAATATTTGATATGTAATCTTCAATAATTTGAAGGGAACATAAATGTGTGTACATGTTTATGTCCTTTAATGTAATTTCATAAGCTAAAAGCAATATTAAAAGTTTGATAACCAAACACATGAAACTACTTTTCATTAATCTCAAACTCAACAACAATTTTAACCAAACACTTCATTATTTATTTTGAACCGCAGTTAAAAGTGCTTTTGATGAAATTATTTTTTTAAAACCTTAACCACAAAAACAAAAACAATATCAAACACACCCTAAATCAGAGTTGAGCACATAAAAAAAACCTCCTCCAACCGGACCAATCCATCCGGTTTTGAAACAAACCGGTTGAGCTAAAAGAAACAAAAGAATTCTGAAAAAGCGCGCTTGCTTTTTCCGTCACCCACTTTAATTGAGTAAAAACTTCCACGGTACGCTGAGGCAACGAAATTCCCATTCTCTAACCAATCATGACGCTGGAGATCTGATACAGAAGTCCAGATCAAATCCTATCAACTATCAAAGCAGAACAGTCACATTCCTGTCAAGTCAAATAAAAAAGTAGAGCCCGTGTACCTTACTGTAGTCCCTCCCCCACCCGATCCCTGCAAAAGTAGAAGACATCCCGCGCAATTTTGATTCTCTAAAATAGAAATAAAAACCCATTTCCCCCCTCATAAAAAAAGCACACGAGAGAGAGAAGCCAAAGAGGCTCAATCATCTCATAGGCAGATAGAGAGACAGAGGGAGAGAGAGAGTCGATGAAGAGGAAAACCCTAACGAAAAGAAGCTGTACGAAGAAAACCAGGAGGGTGAGCAGCAGCTCCGCCAAAATGAAGAAGGGTACATTAATTAGCACCCTGCAACAGGTCCAACACCACCAAGCCCAATCTTCTCCTGCCACCTCAGCAGCAGCAGAGTCATCATCTCGCTCTCACAACCTTCTGGACTCCGACCTCATCGATCCTCAGCTGCTTGCCGAGAGTGTTGATGAAAAAGATTTCATCCTCAGTCAGGATTTCTTCTGGTAAATTTGTCTCGTTAATGTTTGGTGTTTTTGATAACGGGTAATCGGATTATTAATAGTTTTAATCGAGATGCAATCCTTTTTTTGATGTCACTGAATTTGTGTATGCAATCTACAAGCGTTTGAACCAGTTTCTTCTGAATATCTTGTTGTGAATGCAGCACTCCGGATTATATCACACCAGACAATCAGAATTTACTCTACAGCTTTGACTGCAACAAGGTGATGCCTTAAACAGTATTATATTATACACAGATTGACACATGATTGCTTGTTAAAAATGATTTGTCGATGATCTTATTATTGGCTAACAGGAAAACATTCCATGCCCCAAATCACCGGAGAAAGAAAACACTGTCAAAACCAAAAAGCTTCGACAGGGTAAGCCGAGTTCTTGTGTATCATGCTCAATTCTTGATTGATATTTCAACTGGCTTCTCGTTGCAAAAATGAGAATACTTGCATTGAATCTGTTCGTATCATTTTAAGCTTTACTGAATTCACGTGGCATGATATTAGATGCTAATTATATGTATACTTCTCTCATGTGGTATTCCCAGTTCATCCACTCAGTCCTGCATTGTCTGACCAGCAACCAATCGTGGATACTGGGAAAGATAACATCAGTGCAGATGAAGTGATAATTGGGACATCATCAGCCTTGGAAACAAAAAAGCCTCAAAATTATCTATCACAATCTGCTGTCTTTTTACGCTGCCGGGTTGTGCCCCCTCCGTGCATCAAGAACCCGTACTTGACAGATGTTTCAGAAGTGGGTATAGATCCATTTGGCAATCAAAGATCAAAATGCGCAGGTACATTCTTGCTAGTTACCAGTGAATATCATGATTAGGGACGAATAAAATTACAATTACAACCCCGTTTCATTATTTTTCTACAAGTTTTAGAAGGCAATACTTTGCTCTAGAGAGTTTTTTTTTGCTAATTAATGCTGCGATCAACAGGATTTTTTGCAGCATTTGCCGGCGGTGATGGCCTGTCACGCTATCACACAGATTTTCACGAAATCCAGGTATCTTTCTAGATTCCTAAAGCTCTAGACCTATTCAGATCACTGCATTTCATTTCTTGTACTTGTGTTTAGTACTTTGCCTCCCTTTGTAGCAAATTGGAACTGGGAACTTCAGCTCTGTTTTCAAAGTTCTGAAAAGAATCGATGGTTGCTTGTATGCTGTGAAACATAGCACAAGGCAGTTGCATCAAGATGCAGAAAGGTAGTTTCTTCATGCTTTTTAAATACAAAAATCGTATGTTCAACCAACACATTTAGGCCGTATTGTTTACATTTTACAGGAGGAAAGCATTAATGGAGGTTCAAGCTTTAGCAGCTTTAGGTTAGTGTAGCACTATTTTCTGGGCTTCTTTTTACTTCTGCTAGCTGTGGCATGAAGAATTTTTTTCTAGTTGATTTCATCGTCTTACATCTCTAGGATATCATGAGAACATTGTTGGATACTACTCGTCTTGGTTTGAAAACGAGCAACTCTACATTCAGATGGAACTCTGTGATGGCAGCTTATCCATTAATAGATCTTCAGAATCCATAACAGAGGGAGATGCGCTGCAAGTCTTACTTCAGGTGAACTTTTGTTTTTTGGATGATGTCAATAATTTTCTTATTGACATAATAGAAGCGATTTCTAACATCAGAACTCTTACAGATTGCGAAGGCATTAAAGTTTATTCATGAGAGAGGAATAGCTCACCTAGATGTGAAACCTGACAATATTTATGTCAAGAATGGAGTTTATAAGCTTGGTGATTTTGGATGTGCAACTCTTCTTGACCAGAGTCTACCAGTTGAAGAGGGTGATGCACGTTATATGCCTCAAGAAATCTTGAATGAGAATTACAATTATCTTGACAAAGTTGATATCTTTTCCTTGGGAGCAGCTATTTATGAGCTTATTAGGGGGTCAACTTTGCCACAATCAGGATCCCAGTTTTTTAACCTCAGGGAGGGCAAACTGCCTCTCCTCCCGGGTCATTCATTGCAACTTCAGAACTTGCTAAAGGTATTTCATGTTATTTTCCTGTCTACTGTGCTTGGACCGGTCCATAGGAATGGCAAATGGTCAAGGTTTTTTCCTCCCAGTCTTGTGCCCTGTTCTTAAAGATTTATTTGACTCATCATGAAAATCTTAAAAAGAATATTTTTATAATTTAAGCGAAATATACTATTGTAATACATTGGTGATTTATGCATACAAAAAATAATAATTTACAATTAAATTAGTTAAGTGTGCGAGTTTGGGGTTGGGGGTGCATAAACCTTCCCCTGCCCTAAAAGTTGAGTTTTTTCAGGCAGTTTGGGTGGGTATTCACCGAATCTGGCCAAATTGTCATCATGCTTGCAGAATTTTATGAAAACGGATCTTAACTGTCTTGAAGACGGCATCTTAAAAGAAATTTTTTTTTACTTAATGACCATGTTCTCGTTTACACTTTTATTCAAGTACATTTCATAATGGTTCACTTACATGTACTTGCTGCTGTATCTTATTTCATTGGTTAGAATGGTTCCTTTGTAGTATAGTTTGCCGGAACTGTATATGGAGTGAGAACAAAATAACATGTTAGTAGCCTTTCTGAATTTCTTAAGGTGGCAAAAAATTTCGTTGTCCATTTAAGTTGCAGGTTCCCTGTTATGATGTAAACCTGCTTGAAGCAATTTATATACTGAATTGGTTTGGTGAAAAGTTTTTTTTTTATTGTAGATGAATCTTGTTCTTTTACTGTGTATCAAGTCTAGTCTATTATTGTCATGAAATATCATTAAGCCTTTTCTCCATGTAAAAAAAAATTTCAAAAACAAAACCTTCAATTGCATGGCTAATTTATCTGATGGTTTGGTAAATTTATCAGGCCATGGTTTCTCCTGATCCCATCCAGCGTCCCTCTGCCAAGGAAATAATCGAAAATCCAATGTTTGGTAAGGCTCAAAGAAATCTAATATCCCAAGCAAAGGCTTAACTGGATTTTGATAGGAACATGAGTTTTGGACGTGGCTGCATAATCAGCTACCCTACCAAGGAGGCCCAGTTGCAAGATTATGAACGGCCAATTTTGTGAGAAGTAGTCCCTTTCATGGCACAGGCACCAAATTTTCCTACTGGCAGGATGCATTATGAATGTGTCCTCATCAAATGTTGCATTGTGAGCCCAAGGTATGCAATTGCAATGAAAATGCCCTTGTAATTTTATTTGTGTGCATATTTTGAAACTTATTTAGTTAGGGGAATGCCAATCTTAATCAGGGCTAGGTTACCGATGATAATCTGATACTGAGATGGATTTGGTTTATGATCTCGTGGAATGGTGGGATTTCTACAGCCGATCCCAACTAGTTTGGGATTAAGGCTTGGCTGTAGTATACTGTGTCAGAGTTGATGGTTGATTTGAACAATAGATCAAATAATTATTTATGCCAGGTTTTCTCTTTCCAATCTGTTTCATAAAACCTTATCTCTGTAATCCACCGATATAGATTTTCTTCTACTGTTCTTTTACATATATAGTGACAGTCTGCCAGTAGCTGTGTTTTCCGGGGGTGTTTGGGAGTATGATTGTTGTTTTTTAAAGTGTTTTTGGTGCCGAAATACATCAAAATGATACTTTTTTATTTTTTAAAAATTATTTTTGATATCAGCACATTAAAATTATTTAAAAACACTAAACCGCAATCATTTAAAAAAAAAAAAAAAGTGAAAAGCGGCCAACCAGGCACGGACATTTCACAGCATTCTGGAACATTGAAAATAAAACGAGTCAAATTTACAAGCAATAAACTTGCAAAAAGCTGGATCTTTTGGTACTCGATGTTGCTTTAAATGAAATTTTAGACAAACAAATTACTTGTAATTTGAAAAAAGAAAATGGTAATTGGAGTCTGAGCTGGTCTCTGCCAGCATGGTGATTTATTTTTTTATGGTGACAGGCAATTTAATAGTAGTAAGAGGCCTGATCTGTTGCTTCCAGGGTGCATTGGTGCTCGTAATTTGAAGGAATTGCAGGTCAGTTTTGGAGCTGAGCTGAATCCAATCTTGATAGAGGTTCACTTTGTGACTTTTGTATTAACATTGACCTGATTTATCTGAATTTGTATTGCGGTACTTGTCTCCAAATTGATTACTAGCTGCTTATTATTTCCTCCAATGAGTCGCACATAGCATGAAAACGCCATTCTTAAACTGCACATGATGGTTTTGGTCTAGTAATTGCATTCAAATACGAACCTTTTCTTCACCAACTTATATGTCATCGCTCATCTGGTCAAGGGCCTAAGATGCTGAGAGCAGCTGCCACTAGCTGTGTTGGATGCATTCGGTTGTCATGATTGACCTGGTTGCAGCTAGATGATCCTCTACATCTCTCGTACACATGTGTTTATCCAAGTGGCAAACAAAACTGTTGTGATGGCCCAATCCTGTGTGGTTTACTTTAATCCACGCGTGTTTACATCGTTACATGGATGGAGGTAAACCTCTTAAAGCCGATTGTATCGAAAAGAAAGACAAGACCTAGCTAGCTATCCTCGTAATCCAAAATTACCTTTGATTTGTCTACCCGTGCAAGGTTCGAATGTCAAACAAAATACACGCATTGTTTTTTGTTTCCACCAGGAATATCCATCCATCACGCCATGCCCAATTCGCTCCAATGCTGAAGACATGCAGTTTCAACTTTGGAGTTTCTACAGTTAGAATATACCACTCGGATTCCCTTTAGATCAGCATCTTGATTAAGCAAGAAACTGACATTTATTAAAAAATATATGCAGCTAGCCATTCGATTTTGTTCTATATCCTTTGAAGCATGCTTGCGTAGTTTTCCTTGAGTTCTGGAAGTTTCTTTGGGTGGCTTCTTTGCTCGGCTCAACATTCCACCAGGTATGAACGACTTTATATTTTATGTTGCGAGGGTTCCCATTTGGTGTTGGGTTCCTATGCCGCCTCCTGTAGCTTGTTTTAGCTATGCACTCTTCAAGGTATTTATCAAGTATAATCCCAAGACCAATAATAGAAAAAAGGAGGAGCACATAATATTCTTAGGATATTATTGGGGTGGAAAAAAAAAAAGATTTAAACCAGTAAGGCTACATTATGTCACGTATGTGAAGGCTCGCACCCATAAGCATTTCAGTATATCATTTAGTAGCTGATTCAATAATACAAGTTTTAAAATATATTTTTTTTTACTATTAAAAACTTATATAATTATTAATTTTATGATTTATGAAATGAATCAAAATATACATAAATTTACAAGATATTTATATTAATAAAAAAATAATTAAAAATGCAATAATAGAATGGTACGAGTCTTGGTGTGTGCACTGAACACAACCTGCGTATACATGACCTTATCACAAAGAAAATAAAAGCATGCGGCATAATGTTTGAAAAGTCTAGCCTATGGTCCAAGCACGGGGTAGGCTGAGGAGATATGATGATGCTTGCCTGTATACATAGTCTTTTTCAATTTAGTATATATTAAAATGATTTTTTAAATATTAATATATCAAAAATCTCAAATGAAAAAAAAAGGGAAGGTTGCCACGGTGCAATTATTGGGCAAATTCCCTACCAGTAGCCGCTAGCTTGGGTGTTAATCCCCCCCCCCCCCCCCCCTCTCTCTATGCATTTTTTTTAATAATCAAATAAAAATGAACTATATATATTATTTGTACCTATTATATCTATGCCAATCAATCATACGAATAAGAGTAGGGTAGTCACATTGGATGTAAATATAATCGATATTATTTTTTAAATGTTTTTTTATTCAAAATATATTAAAATAATATATATATTTTTTAAAAATATTTTTGATATATGAACATAATTTTCAAAAATAAATTTATTAATTAATTTTTTTTTTGAAAAAATACATTTAAAATGGAATGCCAAATACCCTTTTTTTCCCTTCCAAACCTATTTATTTTCTTTTTCATGCATTCTATTTAATATTTAATTTATGTTTTTTTTATAGAAATTTATTTTCTAGTTTTTTTTATGTTTGTTTATCATTAAAAAAACTAAATAATAAAAAATGTTTTCTAATCAAAGATAAAATTAATTTGGTTTTCATGAAAAATAATAGTTTTGAAAAAAAAACTAAACACTTTTATTAAGTTATAAAAAAATCAAAATATATTATTATTTGTTGACTATATCAAATTTTATTCTTATTTTTCTGATTTCTATATACTTTTTTTTAAATTTCATCCCTTATAATTTAATTTAATGTGATTTTTATATGAACTTTGATTGTCATTATTTTAATTTTCACATGTTTTTATCCTATTATTTTTCTTAATTGAATTTATTCTATTTATCAAATTTGGTTTCTATTTATTTTATTTAAAATAATTAATGATACTATTTTTTTTTCAATTTCATCATATTTTAATTGTTTTTTTATCTATCATATTTATTTCTAATTCTTTTAATTTCTATTTGTTTTGTTTAAAATAATTTATAAAATTGATTTTGTTTTCAATTTCACCACCCTTCAAAATTTTCATCGGTCCCCATTCGTAGAATAAATTTGAAAAAAACAATAAAACATCAATAAGTTATTTTCTAGATCATTTTCAGACATAAATAAACTCTGAAAAATAATTTTCTATTTATTTTTCAAAACATCACCAAAATCTGAAAAATAATCTATTGTCTAGAAATCTATTTTTTATGGAAACCACTTAAAAAAACTGTTATCCAGCCTGACTTTAATATATATTGGTAAAGTTTAATTTTATTTTTAATTAAATAATCATTTTAATTAAAAGTGAAAACTCACACATGCTATCAAGCAAAACCCATCTAGATTTAATACCGTACCTTGTTCTCATAATAATTTAATTATCTTATTAAAAAATCCAAGTTAAAGCATTGAGAGTATACTGAATACTATTAGTATGTGTGAGATTGCAATAGTAATAATTTTTTTAAATAGTTTTGTTTGAAAATAATTGAAATATTGTTTTTAGAAATATTTTTAAATCATTAAAATAATTATTATCTACACTGTTTAACCGTGTCGGCAGAAAAATCTGTCAGTGGGCATCTTATTATTGATTAACTCTTGGTTCGTCGCCAAGTCAACATTGGCATTTGAGAGACTTTCCCGTGGTGCTTCTCCAAGTTGTCCAGTTGCTACACGTGATGAAGGCAAAACACACGTGAGCAACTCGAAATGTTTTGATTGGATGTCAGAAAATACCGCAGGACTGCGCTCAACCTCCGTTGATTATTCAAGGCTGTACCAGGGGGCGTGTTTTCTAACTCTTTTTATGTGAAGATGTTATTTTTTTATTTAAAAATATATTAAAACAATATATATTTTTTATTTTTTTAAAATTTATTGTTAATTTAACCTGCTAATTTGAAGCATTTTTTTTTAAATTAATAAAATAATTGTTTAATAGTTCCGTCAAACATCTTCTCAATTACTACGTTGATTACTAGAAATTATTTTTACAAAATCCTTTTTATTTATAAAGATTATGGATGAATTGAAATTTTCTCAATATATGATGTGCATAAAATTAAGAGAGTGGAATATTGATAAATGAACAAATATAATAAATATAATATCTTATATGATATTCTAAGATGAGTTAAGAGTATTTAAGAAGCTGATATTGCCTGTTTGGAAGTGTGATTTAAATTGTTTTTTTATTTAGAAATGTATTAAAATAATTTTTTTAAAATTATTTTTAATATATACAAATAAAAATGATTTAAAATACAATTTTTTAAATTTAAACTAAAAAATAATATTTTTTTTGAAAAATATTTTTGAAACGCTTCAACAAATGAAGAGTTTAGTTACTTGACATATAGGCTATTGTTTGACTAAAAAACTGTACTAAATAAATATATTTTTTGACCCAAACTTTACATGTAGAAAAAACTTATTATGTCTGGTTTTTAACGTCACAAATAATGTGCTAATCAATTTTTTATAGAGAAGTTATGATAAAAATATTAAAGGATGTGCAAACTATCTAGCTACACCCAACAGTGATTTCAAGCTTATTATATAAAAAGAATTACTAGGTGAATTATATTTTGAGCTGTGTTTTTTAAAGCAAGTGAAGTATATTTTCACTCTCTCTCTCTCTCTCTCTCTCTCTCTCTTTCTCTCTCTCTCTCTCTCTCTCTATATATATATATATATAAACTTGTATTTGGTGTGGTAGTGTGTATAACTTCTTTACTCTTTAATTGTGATTAACTTACTTTTTTTATTGTAATTTTAAAAGTGTGGTTGGAATTATTTTTTAAAATATTTTTTATTCTGAAATACATTAAAATAATATTTTATTATTATTTTTTAAAATCATTTTGATATTAACACATCAAAATAATCTAAAAATATTATTTTCTTTTAATTTAAAATAAAATATATATATTTTTTATTTTTTTTCAAAAACACTTTTCAAACACGCTTCCAAATACTCATCTTTAGACATGTAGAAGAGTAAGTAAGTTTCGACTTTCGAGCTATGAAGTTAATGTTATCAGTTAAAGTAGTTAGCTAAGGTCAAGGATTTATGTTTAATAAATGATATTTTTGACTTGTTGCTATACATTTATTATTAATAATTTTGAGGATTTGTAATGAGATTTTTATCATTTTTTTTAAAAAATTATGTCTAAGATTTGATGCTGTTAAGCATTATTTATAAAATACAAATATTCAAGACCTTTTGGTTTATCACTTGTGGTTTTTGATGAAATTTATAAAGTCAATTTTTATATTATCTAGGGTTGAATATTGAATACTAAATGAAAGTATTTCTATTAAAAATAATTAAACTAATAAAATTAACTCTATCTACCTCAATTGATTTTCATGTATATAAACCAAGATGTTGATGGAAAAATTATTCATTGAAAGAAAATTTTAACACTTTACACTCGTAGATGTTGATGCAAGTTGTCATTGATTCAGTCACCATCTTTGTTTATCTCACTTTTTAATATATATATCTCCTTTACATTTATTTTTTATGTATATATATATATATAAACATTAGAAGTAATATAAAAATACATAAAAAATAAATGTAAAGGAGGCTCTGTATGTATTCACCAACGCATGCATCCAAACACACAATAGATATGTAATTTTGAGATTTGACGTGGATGGAATTTTTTTCCCTCTCATTCCTACGTTACTGTTATGAATTTATATTTTAAAAAAGAAATGAGAATATTTTTCATAAATATATCAATTTAAATACAAATGATTTGGAAAGAAAAATACAAATCTTGATCTAAAGTATATAAAGCTGATAAATATGAAGATATATTTGTTAGTAAAAATAATAATATATAATTTGAGCCATAAACGTTTACCACAAGAAAATAAAAATAGAAGGATGGGTTTTATAATTAAAAAATAACCGCACAGATAAACACAAGAAGATTGCAATGAGAAAGATCGAAAGGAGGGGGACCGTTCACCATCTCATCATCGTTCCCTCGGACATCACGTTGGGAGTTGACGAAGATTGTAATGAAGTTTTATGTCCACTTTATTCATGCATCACTCGTGTGGTGTGGGCCATGCTATGACCACACGTATGGTGGATCTCTTCTCTCTTCCTATAAATACCTCCCTCGACCATCTCTTCCAGAAACCGTCCCCAGGCTTCAAATCCTCCACTTGCTCCCGCGTCTAACAAGTTGGGGGGATCGGGTTGATTGATAGGAAAATACTCTAGCCGTGATTTTGTTGATCAACGGTAGATAAGAGAAAATGTCTGATGATGCAATACAAGCAACCAATGAAGAAAGCCGAGGAGAAGAGCTGTCTCCACAACTCAAAGGGAAAAAACTTTCTTGGCAAAAGTTGCGCCGGAATGACTCCTTGGAAATGGAATCCGGCAAGTTTTCTGGTCGTCAAGTCCACGGTTCCAAGGTTCTGCTTATCATCTGACAAAATAAAAGCATGGCCGATATTTATAGCTAGACAACTCTTCCGGTCTGTACAGGATGACTGTTGTCTAACTTCATTTTTTGTTTTCCTTACAGGGTGCAAGTTGGTCAGTGATCCTGCAACTAGCTTTCCAAAGTATAGGAATAGTGTATGGAGATATCGGTACATCACCTCTATACGTATACGCTAGCACCTTCTCAAAAGGCATCAATCACAACGATGACATCCTGGGTGTACTTTCTTTGATTTTCTATACTCTCACCTTGATCCCTCTGATCAAGTACGTCTTGATCGTCTTACGGGCAAATGATAACGGCGACGGTAAGCTCCGGTGGATAGAGATATGCCGCTGTTTATCATTTTCTGTAGACTTATAGTCTATGCCTATAAGATTTAAGATTAACCTAAATCTTCTGATTCTTATTCCCTTTAATTTACGGCCCTAACCGATTTTCGATGGATCACTATACATTCTTCATCTTCTTCTTTTACAAACCTTGACTTCTAAGCGGGGTTCTTGTTATTCCAAAATTATTCCTTTTCATTTTCAGACAAAACATCAAGCCCATGATTACGAAGCTGATGTAAAGTTTACATTTTTTGTTTTTGTTTTTGTTTTATAGGAAAGGTTTGAACTTTGAGAAAAAAAAAATAATGGGTGGTAATGAGCACTTCCAATTTTTGTCTTTAAAAGCTTAGTGTTCTACCGGGGATTGGTGTTTTCAGCTTTTTATACCTATATTTTTAGCACGCGGAACGTCGTCAGTAATAGGAAAATGAAGATCCGAGGGTGCCGTGCGGCATTTGAAGTAAAAGTTCGAGAAATATAAGACGTGGCCAAAATTACGACTTATGAGAACTATTTTTTAATAACAATGATGAAGTTCTTTTTGTTTTTAATTCAGCAGATGTGGGCCAAATAGAATTGAATTTACTACCTAGGATACATAGTCATAAAACACTTATGTCACGGGGTTTTAAATTTCATCTTCTCCATATCAATAAGGTTTAATCATGTATTTTCAAGTTGTTTTCATATTTTAATATTAAAAATACACTTCAATATAGTCTGACAGTGGTAATTACTGGAATATTCAGGAGGGACTTTCGCTCTGTACTCACTTATATGCCGATATGCCAGAGTGGGTCTGCTCCCTAGTCGACAAGTTGAAGACCGCGATGTTTCCAATTTCCGGCTGGAGTTGCCAAGCAAACGTTTGCGCAGGGCATCGAAGCTCAAATCTATGCTAGAGAGTAGCAAATTTGCCAAGTTTTTCCTCCTGTTTGCAACAATGCTCGGTACTTCCATGGTTATTGGGGATGGTGTCCTTACTCCTTGCATCTCAGGTTCGAACCCATCACTGTTTCAATTTGAGAATTTTTTCATTTACAATTAAGTCATATCTTTGTAATTAAATATTTGTAACTTGAGATTGTTTTCAAATTTATTGATGTTAAGTGCTGTCATGACGTATCGGAGTAATTTATGCTATCAATAATAAACTCTTATTACATCTTTTTTTTTCTTTGGTTTGTTGGAGATTCAGATGATTTTGGACTATATTGTAAGAGCAGCTCCTCTCCTATTACGTTATAACGGAGAGAACACTTGAACCTAGCTAGTCACTTCATGAAAAAACAAAACCCTAAACTAAAGATACATATGTGTGCGATTAATTAAACATTAACTGTTAAAACATGTCTTGGTCGTTGTGGCTCTTGCGATGTTATCTAGATCTTTAGCTCTTAATTTACCCTATGGTAATTGGGGCGGTGGCGGCCAAAGTACCGGAGTTAGAAACCTGACATATCTCCTTCACTTTACCTCCATTATTCAAAAGCATATTGGAAAACTTTTTGTTGTTTTCCCAGAAGGCGGGCTGACCCATTGATTGCATGCTTATATACATATAATATCTTCCTGCCTGTCCAGTAGAATCTGTTCCTAACTTCTGTTGCTGTGACTTTTGACAAGAAAACTTAATTTCCTACTGATTGATCGCAGTTTTATCTGCTGTGGGTGGAATCAAGGAAGCTGCATCAACAATGACCCAAGGTACAGATTATCAGTATGCGTATATTTTATACCGTTTACTTTGACAATAGAGCCGGAGACAAAAGCTAGCATTGAAACTCATGTCCTTGAACTGCCCCCGTATAATTTAGACATCCCTGTACCCCAGCACGTTGAATGGAATCTTTCCCATGTTTCAGGATATTTTAGAGTTTGCCAGCTTTGGTGTTTTAAAAATATATATATTTTTTATTTTAAATTAAGATTTTGAAATTCAGAACCCACCGGTCCTGGACAGAATTAGTTTTAATAGTTTATTATGTTGAATCTATGCAATTATCGAGCTACGAAAGATAACATAGTTTTCTTGTCTTTTCGTCCTACTGTCGAGGTGAAAAGACATGCTAGCCCAAGTAGCCCCAGTAATCATTGAATTATAAGCAATCAGCTAAAGAAAGATAAAATTTTAGCGTATAATTTCAGTATTTATTTATTGGAAGTTTAGTTAAATAATCTTTTTTTTAAAATTACACTCTCGTCATAACATAAAATAACAGTGTCATGAAAGAGCTCACCGATGCACTAGCATATACAATTATTTATCAGAGGAGTACAATCCTTCAGGTCTGAGTTTCAAAGGCGGCTGCTGCTGATTGTACTGTGCTTTTTTTCCCCTGATGAATAGTTGGTTGATCAATTTAAATCATTTTTCATGTCTAAACTATGCTTTGAAAAAACTAAGTCATAAATAGTTGGTAGTGTTTAGACAGATTGAAAGAATTTTTTTTCCACACAACTGATTAAGGTGACATAAGAGGGAGGCTTATCTTTAGTTTGTCTAACTCATCAAAGGCCAAGTCAATAAGATCGGAGTTCAGTTGATGTTAGTGATCCTCTTCTTCTTTTTAATTATTATTATCATTAGAGATATCAATTTCAAACCTCATCTATGTGGGGAAAAACCCTCATCAGAGGCCTAATGAATCTTCTCTAGTGATGAAGTATATAGCCACAAATTTAGGATTGTTAAATAATGGAGTTGGTTCGCCAGTAGATTTGGAGTAGAGGAATCCCTGAACTTGCTTCATTAACTCAGATCAAAGTAATAATTCAAATAAACTAAAAAAAATGAAGAAGCTGCTCTCATACTGTTCAATCTTGCGCATACAGACAGCATCGTTTGGATATCGGTAGCGATCTTGATCTGCCTATTCATGGTTCAGAGATTTGGAACAGATAAAGTGGGCTACAGTTTTGCACCCATAATTTGTGTCTGGTTCTCATTGATCGGTGGCATTGGCATCTACAATCTCTTCAAGTATGATCCAGCAGTGGTCAAAGCTTTAAATCCGAAGTACATAGTTGATTATTTCAGGAGGAACAAAAAAGATGCATGGATTTCTCTCGGTGGCGTTGTCCTTGCCATAACAGGTTCTATTCTTTCAATTCAATCAGCAAATAATGCTTGATTATAAATGAACGAGCTTTTAAATCTCTGCTACTTAGACAGCCACTAACTAAAACTTTGAATGCAGGAACTGAAGCACTATTTGCTGATGTTGGTCATTTCACAGTTCGGTCCATTCAAATAAGCATGTGCGCTGTGACATACCCTGCTCTCATAGCGGCGTACGTTGGACAAGCTGCCTTTCTTAGAAAGCACAACGGTCTTGTCTCAGAAACCTTCTTCAAGTCTATTCCAGGTGGATGAATTTCCTTGTGTGTTAGTTTTTCATTATTGCCATAATTTTCTAACCATTCAAGGCAACTGCATTTTATACAGACCCGTTGTACTGGCCAATGTTTGTGGTGTCCGTAATGGCTTCGATCATTGCAAGTCAAGCCATGATTTCGGGGACATTCTCCATAATTCAACAATCACTAGCACTTGGATGTTTCCCTCGTGTGAAAATCGTGCACACATCGGCTAAGTATGAAGGGCAAGTCTACATCCCTGAAGTCAATTACCTTCTCATGGTGGCATGTGTCTGTGTCACGCTTGGCTTTAAGACTACTACAAAGATTGGCAATGCATATGGTAAGCCGCAGCTCTTCACAGATTATTTTAGCTTCTTTCAAATCTCAGATGATGCACCCATAATTGTTTTTGATAAACTCAATCTGCCAACTCTTTGAGACTAATAAACTAGTTGCTAACTACAGGAATTGCCGTGGTGTTTGTAATGACTCTCACATCTGCCTTCGTGGTACTCATCATGCTAATGATATGGAAAACCAACATATTTTATGTAATTGTATTTGTGCTTACAATTGGATCTGTGGAGCTTCTGTATTTAAGCTCTGTCCTCTACAAGTTTGACCAAGGAGGATATCTACCATTAGCATTTGCTGGAGTTCTGATGGCTATAATGTATACCTGGAACAATGTGTATCGAAGAAAGTACTATTACGAGCTTGATCACAAGATTTCGCCAGACAAGCTGAAGGAGGTTTCTGAAGAGACCAAGTTTAGCAGGCTTCCTGGACTTGCCATGTTCTACTCCGAACTTGTTCAAGGCATCCCACCTATCTTCAAGCACTACGTGGAAAATGTGCCTGCACTACACTCAGTCCTTGTTTTCGTATCCATCAAAACTCTGCCAATTAGTAAGGTTCCTGCTGAAGAACGTTTCCTTTTCCGTAGAGTGGAGCCAAAGGAGCTCAACGTGTTTCGCTGTGTGGCAAGATATGGATACACGGACGGGCGCAATGAACAAGAGCCTTTCGAGAGGTTGTTAGTTGAAAAATTGAAGGAGTTCATCAGAAACGAGTGCTTGTTCTCCCAAGCATTTCTCACTAATGGGGATGTGACGGAGAAAGAAGGAGAACCAGATGATGATGGACAGAATGATGAAGATACGAAGATGAATCAAACTGCTGACAAAGAGAAGGAACAAGAGGAGGCAGAGAGAGAGATCGAGATCATCGACAAAGCATGTCGTGCTGGTGTTGTTCACTTGATTGGTGAGAATGAAGTGATGGCAAGCAAAGGAGCGAGTTTGGGGGATAGGATTATAATCAATTACGCCTACAATTTCTTGAAGAAAAATTTGAGACAAAGTGAGAAGGTGTTTGACATTCCTCACAAGCGCATGCTTAAAGTTGGTATGACTTATGAGCTGTAAGATAAAATCAAGTGCTGATGATAAGACAATCCCAACTCTAGAAGCTTAAGTGTAGTTCCTACACTAAAACACAAATGTTCTTCGTGCAGATCATGTAAAAAATAAACATAGTAATGAAATCATGAATCCTAGAATATCATATATAGAATGTTAAATCGATCACCTGTTCAGACGTATTAGGTGTGTGTGTGTAAATGTATATTGAGATAGCAACCATACACTTGGGGACCAAAAATTATTGAACATGTGGACCTGTGATCGTCTTTCTCAAGCTAAGAGACATGATCAACTTTCTCAAGCTAGTTCGAATCTATGTTTGAGGACCAAAACTCAATCTAGTTCAGATTAGGACTTGGCACCAGTCCATCCTTTGCATGCGAGCTCTTTCTCGTTTTCCTGATATATACTCCGAGCTTCTTACTCTAGAATAAACAAGTGTAAAATCAAATTATAAATTAAAACCCAATAAAAAAACACATAGAAAAAGAGACAAGAAAAACGAGGAAAGTAAAAAGACAAAAAAAGCATAGAAAAACAAAATCTGACCAGCGCATAAGAACCTAATTTTAAAGTTGAAATTCACCGACAACCTTCATGGAATATAATATCAATTATTTTTTATTTAGAAATATATCAAATAATATTTTTTATATTTTAAAATTTATTTTTAACATTAAAATCTTTTAAAAATTAAAATGAATTTTTATTTTCAAAATCAATTTTAAAACAAAAAAAATGAAGCAGTTTTTTAATCTCCCTCCGATCTGCGATCACAGAAAACATCAACAGGATCAACTACCATCGCCCCGTCGACAACATACACTATGCCAGTAGCTGCCATCGGCCGCAATAACTACCAGAGCTTCTTTCCTTCCGAACAACAAATTCAGCTGCCGCTGTCGTTCTTTCTTCCAACCACATCGTACGAACCGAGCAACCACCGCACCCTCAATCTAACCAAACGCCGAACAAACATATTCACGACCACCCTTCTGACTCGAAATCAACCATAATTCCTCACTCTCTATGCACTAACGGCAACCTCCTTCTTATAATCCACCCCTCTTTTTCTAAAAAAAAAAAAAAACAGAGCAAAACACATCAGAAACTGCAGGAAAAAATCAACCCGGACATCAGACTCCTTCTATCTTCGGTTTTTTGCAGGTTTGGTTAGGGCGCGTGAAGAGCACTCGCCACATCTCACTGCTTCTCCACTACCCGCGGGTGACTCCCACTCGCCGCATTTCCTGCTTCTGTTTCAGCAGCATCTAGTCGACGTCGCAACTCTTGAAGGTGATTTTCGAACCCTGACACTTTGAGTTGTCTATTTTAAATGATTTGTAAAATGTTTTTTTTTTCCATGTGTGTTTAATAATAATCAAGGTGTTGTGACGTGTTAACTCTATTGAGAGCGTTGTTAATAATAATCAAAGTGTTGTGACGTGTTCACTCTATTGAGAGTGTTGTTAATATTCTTTTAATTTGTTTTTGTTTATCAATATATTAAAAAAACAAAAATTAATTTTGAGATAGCATTTTAAAATATAAAAAAAATAAATTAAAATAAAATAAAAATTTAAAACGTTTTTGGAACGCAGCAACACCAACCCTGAGATTTGTTATGAAAATAGCAATAAAATCAGTGATCAAGTTGTAAATGTAATTAAAATCCATATTTGAGTCGGGGAGAACAGGACAAGACAAGCTGTAATTAAATCTCAGGCGTTGATTTGTGTGAACCCAGCGTGCATTATTTTATTTTTATTGTATATTAATTGCCATGGCTGTCCATAAAATTAATAAATGAACCATCCAATCATTGCTCAAGGATATTAGTACGTGAATAATGAATATTTAATTATAAAATGGTGTTTTTAAAAAATAACTTTAATTATATTATCAAATAGTCACTTAAAAGTTAACCAAGAGATGGGTTAAAAACTTAATTTATATTTATTATTTTTTTAGATCTAACATCTACTACTTTAATAAATAGTGGGGATCATATATGTTGGACATTATATTTTAAAAACTTTTTTAAAATATTTTTTTTATTTTTATTAAATATTTTTGATATTTTTTATTTTCATGTGTTGATGGCAAAAATAATTTTTTAAAAATAAAAAAATATTATTTTAAATATTTCAAAACAATTTTTTTTTCAAAAGCAATATAAACCACAAATCACTTGCTTCAATCTCAAATTACTGTTTTAAATATTTGTCGTCCTTTATCCTTATAATAAATTTTCTTAAATTATTTTCTTAGCATCATAATTTTTTTATTTAAAACCTCTAAAAATAAAAACCAGTTAGGGGTTTTAATTGTAATTTTCTTTTTCTCACTTTACACTCATCTCACAAAGATGTGCTCTTCCATATTAATATTACAAGAACAAGGGGTGTCCTTGAATATTACAAATTCCTATTAGCTTGGTTAATAAAAATCAAAATAATTCAAAGAGTTTTATTAAAGAATAAACAAGTTAGCTAAAATAATTTTGTTTTGCGTTTACTTTTGAAATGAACATAATAACGGGATCTATACCAATCACACTTTTATATGGAGGAGGGGCAATTCATCCCTCTTTTATGGAAATGCTTCAGACAAGAACCAACTGTTGATGGTACTCGAATTTCTGCATCACTAAGATAATCTGCCTGTACAATATATATAGTGGCCGGCAAAAATATTTTTGCTTAGACTAGATAGCTAAATTGCACCCTTTACAACTCCACCACGTGTCCTGTGGCACGTTGACAACAAGTGCTCGACTGCTAGATGTCACATGGAGAAGTGCTCATACCCACTTTCATGTTGTCCCGTTCATGGGTGTGGCTTGTTGTCCGTACACTACACGTACGGGTGTTAGGAGTGACAAAATTCACCAATACCCAAAAGGAAGAAAAAACAAGAGTGTTTTCTACTGATTCTCAACTCCTGTACAGGTCGCATTGCATTTCATTATAGAGAAAATTTAAGGAAGTTCAGAAGAAAAGCTAACGAGGGCCGAGAGTATGGAAATTTTCCAGATTTTGTAGAAGGAGAATTGACAGAATTTTCATATACAGCTCCTTACATTGGCAGAAATGCGTCTAGGATCGAGATGTCTTTCTCGAGTTTCGTCTAGGTTTTCACCTCGCCTGTCGCAAATCTTGCTCCTCTCTCTTGATCTTTAGTAGTTATCAAGGAAATATCAGCTAGCTAACAGATATAAAGTAAATGGCTAAAGTAGAATTCGATGCCATACAAACCCCAGAAAGCCTTCATGGTATGTTTATTCTAATAAAATTACATGCTTCTCCATGATCTCGTCCCTATCTTCTAGGAATCTAGACAATATTGAAGCAATCCTCGCTTTTGGGAAGAGATGATCTGAATCATTTATATAAAAAATTGCAGCATGACCGAGATCTGATGTGTGGGTGGGATGGGGTGGGGGGATCACGACAAACTAGGATAGTTCGAGACAATTAAAATCGTGGTCCCGGATCTAGGTCTTTCAAAAAAACAATAAACAAAAAACCTAACCATAGACTATATCCTGTGGTCTACCAGGAATATTACTACATTGCGATACATATATGAATGGCGAATGTGGACTAATTACATGAACGTGGGACAGGGACGGCAACAGGGGGTTCCAGTACTATGATTTTTTCATCACACAGGAACCAGTATCATAATTGGATGATTTACTACTGCTGACCATATGATTCCATGATTTATGGATGAATATATGGTGTTGCTTGCTTTTAAATATTGTGCAGAATTTTATCACCACCAAAATAAAGGAAGGAGAAGAAGGGGTGCGTGGTTGAATAAGAAGATGGGGAGATTTCAGACTGAAGAAACTATTTATGAATATAAATTTGAGCTGCATTATTTAGCTGCTAAAAAAGGTCTTAGATTCATTGAGTAATTTTAACAGTGTTCATGAAAATTAATGATCTGAGAGGAATTGAAATACGACATGGTTGCGGCAGGATTTCTCAATTTTATTACATTTTAATTTGTAGAGCAAAATAAATGCAAGAACTTGAGAGTTCATGCTCAACATTTTTCAATATGATGACCACAATGTCGAGGGCCTGCGATAGCTTTCGTGTGAAGCTTAAATGGGTTTCGTGATTATATATATATATAGGGAGACTAGTATTTGTGGTTTCTAGGGTTTTTAACCCTAAAACGCCACATCACCATTTCTGCTAACTCCTCTTTTTTTTAGGTGTGAATCCCATGTAGAAAAAAAATAGAAGTTTTGTGACGGTTTAGAAACAATATAATATTTTAATTTACAAGAAAAATAGAGTTAATAAAAAAAAACTGATAAAATAGTTTTTAAATTTTTAATGATTTTATAAAACACATTTTAAAGGTCTACCATAATACAAGTTTTACATCATTTTTCAAATAAAGAAAAAAATGATTTTTTTTATTTATATACAAGTATTTTTTTAGCAGCGTAAATAAATAAATATATTTTCATATTTTATTAGTGCAATAAATTATTATTTTATTATAAATATAATATAATTTTTCGAGTTAATAATTTAGCTTTTCATTACTATTTTTAATTTGAATGGAATGAAATTAAGATTCCATAATTAGATTATCACATGCAATTAAAGAAAATATTAAGATGACTATTATAAATTATAAATTTAATTTTAATTTCTTATGAAAATAACTTTAATGTTGATGTATATTTATTTTTGTCTTTGTTTTTAACAAATGAACAAGCTTTTAATTTTTTAATTGAAAATGTTTCTATTTTTGCCTTCACTAATTTTCTATCACTAATTCAACCTTTATTTTAGAGCTTTTCAACCGTAGTAGTGGTTTTTTTTTAACACCATTTACCTTTTATTATATATATATATATATATATATATATATATATATATATATATATATATATATATATATATATCAACGCAAATTAATACACTTTCAAGCATTAATTATATATATATATATATCAACGCAAATTAATACACTTTCAAGCATTAATTAATTTGATCAAACTTTCTCTTCTTTCTGCCGCGAGAGCTAAGCTCTCAGCACCACCATAACTACATCTAGGGCTACAGCCACAGCTAGATCGCACTCTCAATGCCAAACCCCCACATAAATAAATTAAGCAGCAAATTGTAGCGCACAAAGAACCTCCCAACGAAGCCAACAAAAGTAGAAGGCATGCATTTTCATCAACTTGTTCTAGACTAGAATTCCAGTCAAAATATATATAATTACACATGCATCCATAACTAGATTTGGATGCAAAGCTGCTCCAATCATGATTGTTACATTCCTTCTTTTTTTTTCTTTCTTTTTTGCTGGGAACTAATCAAGTCAAACATCATCAATCAATGCTCTTTATTAATCTCAATTACACTCACTCCAATTCTTCTTGTGAATTAGAGAAGGCCTTAAAAGTTTCCCCTGTAAACGATAACTCTAAATTAAGGATAAATGATCTCATATGAATTAGGGTTAGAAACAAAAGGGAATAGAGAGAATGCTTATCAGAGATATTAGAATTAGCAGGAATTATCATGAGTTGATTATAGCTTGATTGATTACAATCCAAATTAATTATAGCAAGGTCTTAACCTTAATTTCACATAGCTCTTACTCTAATTAAGAACAATCAATCAAAAACAAACCCAAGAATTTTACACCCACAGAAATTGATCAAACACAGCTAAATCAGCCTCCCTTGTCCCTTATTAGCAATGCCCCAGACACACAAAAAAACACACAGCAAATATCATAACAACTAGCTATATCAATACCAGCAGTATTCAAGACCAATTAAGGACTGTTACCATACTTTGTTCCGAGAATTTAAAATCGCCTCGTGAGAGTACTATTACTTTTATCAATCACAGGGAGCTTCAATGGAGTATGATGAGAAACAGCAGCCTTAATGATTGATTCGCCTCTATACTTTGCCAAACCATCCTGTTCTTCAATCATTGCTTGCCTTGTTATGGCCAGCTCTCTCTCCTTCCACCTCCCTATGGCTGGCTCTCTCTCCTTCCACCTCCCTATATCTGTATAAATACCTCTTTAGGGGTTCGGAATAATCATCAAACCCTAGAGATGCAAGAGCCCAGCAGATGTCGTCCCCATTAACTGTCTTGCGCTTCTCCTTGTGACACCTGTCGGAGGCCTCTCCGGTGACAAAGCTTATGAACTCAGATACACATTCTTGCATGGTTTCTTTAGCTTCTTTTGAGATTTTAGCGTTGGGAGGCAGAATCTGCTTCATGATCCGTCCCACATTAGCTATGGGAAGCAGTCTATCTTGCTCCTTGACGATGCCATCATCACTGGCACTGCCACCAGCAAAGTCGTGCTTCAGCCATTCCCTGTCTGAATTATTACTGCCTATGTTATCAACCATCTGAAAAAAGAAGAAAGAAGATATCCTGTTAAACAAGGACACGTTGCTCCCTTGCTTGCTCTCTATCTCGCTGATCATTTATAGAAGTGTACATCTGTGACATGCCTATCATGTATGCATGTCTATGTGTATGTGCACCATCACCATGGGGAATCTCGGCATGACATTATGTTTTGGCTATTTTTCTGAATTATATAATAGACGTAGAGTTTTAAATCCATAATTGTCCAGTCACTAGAATTTTAATATCATGCAAACATCTATATCAATAATTAAAAATTAAAAATTGTTAATTAAGGTTCTATAAATAATTTAAGAAAAATGATACAAAATAAATTTTATGAAAACATGGTTGATTATATATGGTGAGAAGGATCAAAGTCTCCACATGACGTGGCAGATCACGACATAAACTTGGTCAACTGTAGCTAGGGCCTAGGGGGAACACCTTGACGGGCATATGCTATTGTAGGTATGGACCGGGTCTTCTTTTCAACACCTCACCATTTCGGGAAGGGGGACAATCCAATAACCCTAAGACTTGTGTAAGAAAATGAGTTAAAAAACTATTTAATGATTGTACGTCATTGTGATATAAAAATATTTATTTTTTATTTTTATTTTTTATTTTAAATTAATTTTTTTAAGATCGTTTTCATGTGTTGATGTTCAAAATAATTTTAATAAATTTCTAAATAAAAAGCATTTTCAAATATAACCGCAATCATACTCTTAGACAAGCATTTAGTAGGTTTTCATTGAGTTTGAGACTGAGAGATTTATTTTTTTATAGTTTCAAGTTTGAATCTTGTGATTATTTACTAATATGATGATCACAGAAAAATTACATGTTTATTCATTTCTAAACCCATAAAATTAATTAAAAAAATATGTAAACTGACCCGATACCCACATTAATAATAATAATAAAAAAAGTAAAAAACCTCGACAACATGGGCCCCTTGATTCGGTCTTGAACCTCTAATGCTCTCAATAAATTTTAGCCATACATGTATGGTATATTTATTAATCTTTTGAATTCAAGTTTGTGGACCGCATATGTGCAGGTGTGCTTACATACAACCATACTAAGACCTAAAAGAACCTATCAATTATAAATCAGAAATCCCAAGTTTATTACCTAACTCTATACAACTTGGAAAATTATTCTACTTGTTGACCGAAACTGATCATGTAGTGTTTGCGTCCAGAAATTTGCATCATTGCAATAATAAGAATAATTTTTAAGCTGAAAATTTGAATTAATTATGAGACATTTCATGTTGATGTGCGGCAATTATTGATGTATTATGTGTAGATGGTGATTAATATTTTTTTAATTGCGGTCACTACCAAAATATTGCATAATACCAACACAATTATGGATAAAAAATTATTATTGAAAAACATATAATTGTTTATTTATATGATGTTATTTCTTTTGTTAGCAATATATATTCACTGATAAATTTACAGATGAAAATAATATGTCAAACAATTTTTTTTTATTGTTATCGATTCTATCAATAGCTTTATTAGTGATTATTTTACTAGCATAATAATCTATAGTATAAAATGTTGGTAATTCCATCTTTGATCATATGTATAGTACCAACAAAAATAAATCGCCATAGAATTATATCTAATAGTGGAAAGTTTTATAATCATTTTTTATTCTCTGGAATTTTTTAATAGACTTATTTCATTGATAAATGTGTCTGTAATTATTAGTGATAAAATCCTATAATTGTTTTCAATTCTCTAAAATTTTCGAGTGACTTTGCCTGATAGCGATATAAATGTTAGCCTTACAATTAATTATGGTGATGATAATAATTTAATTATGTTTCGATGATAACATAAAAATATAGTTTAGATGAATGTACACACACTTGTATAATGTTGATATATTATGATGTATGTTTTAAAGCCTTTAACTACCATGCTCTAATACTTAAATAGTTTAATATAATTATACCCATATGCTGGATGAAATATACTTGTATGCCACATGCATTAATATTGCTTTAAGTTTTAAGTAGAAAAAACAAATGCCATATAAATATGAAGATATTTATTATATATTGGACCTACTCCTATGATGATTTAGTCAAGTTTATAATATTCAAGAAATAATCAAACAAGCAAAGAAAGGATTCAAAAAGGTCAAGAATAAAGAACTTGTAAAAATAATATTTATCACTTCTTTAATCAAGATTTTGTAAAAGAGATTTTGTCAAATAACACTTAACTTGTTTAAAATATTTTATAATACCCATATAACTTAAACAAAAAGGAACTAGTCAACAAGTCCAAGATTCAAAGCAAATGAAAACTTGAGAATTCATAAGGTAAAATTTGTCAAATTTGAAAATTTTCATGAACTAGCTGACTGTTTAGTAATATCAAATGGATTGCTCAACCACTTGTTCATCGTTGATGAACACTTGAGAATTCTACAGGAACTAGTTGACCAATTAGCTTAACTAATCTAAATTGGTTAATTGCTTTAACTGTCAATGAGCTTCTAATGACTTATTTTAACTGGTTCCACACAACTATAAATGACTAGTTTAATGATTATTTTTTATTATAACCCTATAAATAGCTCTTTCCTTGGCTAAAACATGTGTGTAACTCCTAAGAAACGTATTTAAGCTCACACCCTCTCGAAAATAATTTATAACACATTTTGTTTCACTTATAATTATCCAAAAACAAGGTTAAGTGTGAAATGACAAAATTCTTTAAGAAACTTAATTGTTACCCCAATCAACTTTACTAAGAGAGCATATTCTAGAAAATATAAATTACACTTTAAACACTTGATAAAGTCTCTTAGAAACTAAATTATGAGTACTAATTATTAATGTTGCTTACAGAAAAGTATTCAATAATTTTTTATTTTACATAAGTTTACAAGAGTGTAAGGGAAAAATTGTCTCAATTCATTGCAATTAAATATTACATAATTATATGCATGTGTGAATTTGATTTTGTCAAGTATATTTTCTGTCATCTGAGATGGAAAAATATTGATAAATTCTCAATCAAAGATATTTTCTTACTGTCATAATATCTTAAAATGTGGTCGATTCTTATTCTTAAGTAAGATTTAAAATAGTATGAGATAAATATTGAGATCTTTTTAATAATATAAAACTTGTATACCAATACCTCAACATGCGCCTTGTTTTTGACTTTTTTACTAAGGCTGAACACGTATTTATATAAAGTTAAATAAGTATTTGAAATTAAAAAAAATTAAGACAATAAGAATTTAATTAGAATACATATGTAATATTCAATCTCGCAAATACATAAATCCATATATAATGGATAGGGCCTCTAACTTTTGCCTAAAATGATAAATGTTTGGGTAAATACTCTATTTAGTTGAAAAACAACAGATAAAATATCATCTCAAGTTTGTTGATTGTCTAGATGATATTCGTTTCAAGATTCCCCATGTGTTAGGTATGTAACTTGTTAGAGTATAGATCTAAAAAAATGATTGATCTCTATAAGTGCATTCCATATTTCTTTTGGCAATAAATCATAGTTAAAAAATAGAATAAATGTTTATATAAGCACATGAAATACATGACTTTTTAATTTTACAATCTATCATCCTTCAAACTCATCAATCTATAAATATACAAAGCAACCATTGATATACAAATAACTGTACATTCTTGTTTAAAGAGAAGCTAACTTTAGATCTTGTGACTTGTTCCCCATGATAAACTAACACTATGTTTGTACAGTAAAACATAAAAGTATATTCATTCTAACTTTTATGTTATTCTTTGTCTTCTGTTTCATGTCCATCATTGTGTTAAAAATATATATATATATATATATATATATATATATATATATATATATATATATATATATATATATATATGAATGAAATCCAAATTATAGTAGAGGAGACGAGTCTTTCTATAAGAAAGGTTCTAAGAAATACTTAGTTTTTTTTTCTTCTAATTACAGGTCACACTAAAATTAGAAAACTTCTGCTAACCAAATTGAAAACCAAACACAATGCCTTTATACTAAGAGACCTTATCATACAATTGCTTACACAATGCTACCAGTAGTACAACATTACTTTCAACTCTACCTATAAAGAAGTTTTTTATAATCTTTCTTTATTTGTGATTGATTTACAAGAATCATCAGTGAGAATAAAAAAAAATGCTTTACCATCATTTGTTAAGGTGAAAGCTCTCTTTTTTTCCATACAATACGGAGATGTTAATTTCCATATGAGCTCTAACCAGCAACCATCTTATATATATATATATATATATATATATATATATATATATATATATATATATATATATTAAGTCATTGATAATCCAATAAAATCTACCTTTATCCAAAAATTATATTTTGTTGAGACATCATATGTCAAAGACCTGAATTACCATAAACTATTCAATTTGTTAATTAACAGTTGAAGACAAACATTTATATTTCAACTCGATCTATTATAACCTGATATATAAATAAGATGGAATTTGGCATCATACATATCCCTAGTGAGAAGTTATAAATTGTAAGTATTATTGGCCAACAAATGAACCAAATGGATTGAGTCCATTTGTATATAAATCAACACATATATTAGGTGGTTATATTGAAAACTAAAGATGCATTTTATTAAACCACTTTGAAGCTTCATGATTGGAAAGGGGTACTATAACTCCATACTAAAAAATCTTTAGAGATATGAATAACTTTTGCAGTCTAGAAAGAATAAGAAATATCTCAATTTTAAATGTTTAGCAAGAGTCCTTTCTTTATTAGTTTTGGAGTCATACTGAGCATGGTGATATGCTTTGCATAAAGTCTAATATATAGTTTCAAGGTAACACAATATGCAAAAGTGTGAACACATGTTAGTTTTATGGTATTCTAGGCTAAATGAGTATTTTTTTTTTTTTTATCATGGATTTGACAACATTAACATTGTTTTTCATCTTATTTCCTTCAGGTAAAATATTTCTTGTTAATCAGTGATCCTGTCATAATCAACCTCACTTAGTTTATGATCTAACTTCTTGGTGAACACCTGTATAACCGCTAATGTTTTACTGTGATTTATGTACCCATCTCATAATGATTCGTCATAATCTTTTAGAAGTTCAAAAAAATTGGTTGCATCTGCATTTGGTTTTTCATCTAAAATTAAATATTCATATTTATAACCTTAATTCATTTTCATTATATCCATAATCATACTCCTATAACAATTATTATTATCATTCATCCTCCATGGACATTGCTAGAGCTAAAAATTAATCTAATTATTCTTTCTATCATGGTTTTGTAAGGAACATATAGGTCTTAAAATATAAAATTAATAAGTTTTTTTGAACCTATATATTCAAAAATTTAGTAACAAGGTATGAGTTGAACTTAAATAAATTGTTGTATATATTCCATTCAAGTTAAAACTTACATAATTCAAGTGTTGTTTACAAAGTTATGTTTTTAAAAAGCTAAACAATAAGTTATTCTTTATAAATATATCAACAAATATTTCAACTACAACCTATTATTTCTTATTATAAAAAAGAATTAGACATTCCCAATTTGTTTGCTCATTTTTAAAAGTTTGTTCTTATAATTGTTACTATGATACCGTCACTCAATTTCTTTCAATTCCATCTTTTAATGTGATGAAGTGTATGTAAAAGCAAAATAATACACACACACACACACACACACACACACATATAGATAGATAGATAGATAGATAAATAGATAAATGAATAAAAATTAAGTTACAAGTCATAGAGAGTATTCAAATATATATGGATGTAATTACAGTTTTATATCCTTTGTTCTCCACTCATTTAACTACCATATATGAGAAATATATTAATTTTGATTTGCTTCCTTTCCCTTTTCTTCTCAACCCTTTCACACAATAACCCTTCATTTTCATGTATGTATAGTTACTTACCCACACATCTATAAGCGTAGAGAGAATAATTCTAACACAATTTTTCTCAACCTCGACAAATGTAAAATCAAACGAACTCGCATATGTCATCATTTGAAATGAAATGGAGCCAAGGAATCAGGATATATAGAAAAATTTGGATGTTGTAATGGTGATGAAAGAATTTCAAAGCAATGTCAATTTATATTCTGCGGAAATGGACGTGAATATTCTGAAATTCCTTGGAAAAAAATTAACGCTCTGGAGGAATATATCCCATTACAATTTTCATATCAGCATGTGTCAGCTTGATGTATGTTCAAAGTTTATTGCTTCTCGCGAAATAGGTCTGTCTAATTAGCCAAAACTCTGCATCAAACTGCCTTTTCCTGCGTGTATCCACTGTTCACAGAACATGATTGTGGTCCTCGCAGAATAAACAATTGCAAAGTTTTCTCAAGATCATTAAGTACAGGTCAAGAAAAGCAGAAGACATACTTATGGGTCTCATAGCCTCAGCTTTAAACTTTTATTTTTTCCTTACTTAAAGCTGCTGTATTTTTCCATATATATGTGTGCGTGTGTCTTCTTATCTTCATGATGAGCTCTTTCATTTATGTAAAGAAACCACCATCCCAGAATCTTGAGCTTGTCCGTTTAATTTTCTATCCTATCTAATTACTGACATGAGCAATGAAACCCTAAATGTGCGTTGTTGGTGGTTGTACAGGACTTATGCTGTGTGTTTCTGTGACAAACAGCTGGAGAGAGACGTAACAAGCCCGACTTAACCATTCGGGACTTGAGGGTTGGACTTCAAAACAGTTCACAACTAAAGTAATAAGAGAATCCAACTTAATTAGTAAGTGGGCGAAGGAACCTTAATCTCGGAAAGGGACTTGGAAGAACCCTAAAATTATTTAAATTAATGAAGGATAATGTATAAAACACATTAAGTTCTTCGAGGACCTTAGGAAAGCTATACAGTACTTCCTGTTTTTCAACTTTTTGAGAGGCCACACTTCAACTTTTGCCATCTTAAGATTCCACCTCTATCCCACTCCTCATGTCTAGTGGGCATCTCAGCTGATCTGATCTAGATTTTCTGAATCGAGAGCTTTGTTATAGTGGGGTTTGGACCAATCTGAGTAAGTCTACCTGTAGTAGGAAATAAAAAACTCCCTCAATTGAATCTTATTGCAATTTGTTTAGGGTTTCGTTAACACATATACAATAGATTTTTCTGATTTTGGAATACACCTCTTCCCAGTTGTTTGTTTTTAATTATGTGCTGCTCTACCACTAGTTTTTGTAAATCACAAACAAGCAGCAGTCTGATCCTGGAGATTTGGATTCAGCAATGCATCTTTTAAAAATCACTTCCAGAAAAATCCAATTCATTTAATGATCATGTCCCATAAATTCAACCGCTGCTTCCCCCCCCCCCCCCCCCCCGGAAGATCTTGTGGGAAGTATTCGGTAAAATTAGATTCAGAAACCTTTGAAGGCTTCGTGTAGTTTGGTAAATAGGTCCGTTCCTCGTATTATTATCCCGGGTTGGAATTTTACGGAAGGTGTAAGAAAAATAATTTATTGTAGATGGAGTCAGCTCGAGGCGAATATCTCACTTAAATAACATATCAAAGGATTTAATCTCAATGGGCTAAAACTATCTCGAGGTATCCTTAGGGTTTACCGTTAATTAAGACAATATCCTTAGGCATAGCCTCTTGGCCCAACCAAGCGTTGGTGGTCAAAACCCAAATAGGACGCGGGAATTAAGATCATGTGGTGGGAAGTCTCTCCGGCCATTTCATTTTCTATGTTTAGAGTGAAAACAATTGAAATAAACATAGCAACAGTGCCAATCCTAACCTTTATGGAGAATTCAATGGGGGTTTTTTTCTTCATCTGGGGCAGCGAACTCCTGATTTTATGTGCACCAAAATACAAGCCCTCCCTTGTTGTGAGAAAAACAACAAGAACAAAAATCTTGTAAAAAAACGAAGAGCTTGGAAAGGGAACAGAAATTAAGACAATCTAACTTTGTGTGATTAATTCAATCAGGGAGCTTCTCTTCAGGAAATACTGGAGAAGAAGTCCAACAGCTTCAAGAAAAGCAGCGACAACAGGCAAAAAATCACTTCCATGGCTCAAACTCAGGACCTCCAGCTGCTACTAACAGCAATGGATCTACCTTCCAACAGCAACACCAGCCGGTTAAGAATAAAAGAAATCTACCAGGAACTCCAGGCAAAGCCAACCACCCTACATATTTTTAAGTTTTGAAAAGAGATGTTATATGAATTGAAAGGTTTCAATTATCGCTTTGAGATTACAATAACTGGTGAGAACTGGACTAGTGACTTCAATTTTTGTTTCCAACTTTACTTCGAAGAATAAAGTCATGGATTTTACCATGCATGGAAGTTAATAGCATCACGTATGATCATCCTCGCTTGGACCATAAGTTAAACCTTTTCTTCCTTCGTATTGCATATAACATTTTGTTTATGATAGTGAAATCGTGTTATAATAATCAATATCTTTTTCAAAGAAATGAATCTGAATTAAAAAAGTAATTGCTAATTAACTAGTCTAGCTTTTATGAATCAGGTCCTACTGTTGAAGTCATTGCTTTATCACCGACGACCCTTATGGCAACAAACCGTTTTGTGTGTGAGATATGCAACAAAGGGTTTCGAAGGGACCAAAACCTGCAATTTCATAGGAGAGGCCACAATTTTCCATGGAAGCTCAGGCAAAGAACTAGCACTGAGGTGAGGAAAAGGGTCTATATATGCCCTGAGCCAACATGTATTCACCACAACCCGGCTCTTGCATTAGGAGATCTAACTGGCATTAAGAAGCATTTTATCCGGAAACATGGCCGGAAGAAATGGAAATGTGACAAGAGCTCGAAGAAATATGCAGTACAATCTGATTGGAAAGCTCATCAAAAGACATGTGGTACATGGGGATACAAATATGATTGTGGAATCTTTTCCAGGTAAGAAAAAAAAAATTATCATGGAAGAAAAACATGGGTCTGATTTTGCTTTCTTAATACTCATGGAATTTTTATATGCATGATAAATTATAAGTAACTAATTATATTTGGGATCTAAGTAAAATTTTTAAGTTGTCACGTGGTAATTTCGGAGGTTGTAGAGCCACATATAGTAGTTGACATCTTCGTGCTACCAAAACCAGTACAAACACTGTTTGATATTACATAGATTGTTTTGCAATAGTTATGGTAAAGGTGTGAATTATGGTCACTTTCCAGATAGTATATATGGCTGGAATGGCCTGAAAATTGATAAATTTGAACATTCAAGTTACAGAACACTGATCTTCAGTCTCTTATCAGTATTTTATCTCGTAGATAGCAGTCTAACGTGACCCCACTGCTACCACTCATGCAGAAGAGATATCTCCATCGCCCACAGAGCTTTCTGCGATGCATTAGCAAAAGAAAACAACAAATTAAACCAAGGAGCAATGGCCAACATGGGTTCAAACTTGCAAACCAGATGCCAGAGCTCATGTCTTCAATGTTAAGATGTAATTTGTAATTTTCAGTGTCTTTTTATGAATCAAAAGTCTCTTTGTTTTCTCTAGATCTTGGAAGTAATGGAGTTCCTTGTTTTCCTCGGTCAAGATTGTCTATCAATGCTATATAATGTCTTTCACGTTCAATCATGTAATCAGAACAAAAATAATAACAGAAGTCTATGTTATTGAGTGGCAGCTATACCAATAATTTTATAAAACACAAACTCCTTATTCATTTTACCTTGTTTCTGCTATTTGTTTTCAACATATTTGGTATCGGAGCGTGTTTCTTTAATGGCCTCTTCATTAAGTGTTTCCACTTTTACATTTACTGATACTGAAATTCCTATTTTTGATGGAGCATTATGATTACTGGAGTTCTCAAATGGAGACAATCTTCATTTCACAAGACTTGTGGAGTTTAGTGGATGAAAGATTTGACAAAAAACACCTCAAAAAGGAATTGCTTCATCCTGTATAGAAGAACATGAGAAAGAGTACAGGCAGAATGTGCAGAAAAATGCAATGGCCTTGATGATGATCCAGCAAGGCTTGAGCAAATTTATTTATCCTAGGATTTCTCTATTTAGAAGGCAAGAGATGCAAGGAAGATTATTATTATTATTATCATCTTCATTATGAAACTGTCCTTGTTTAAATTCTCATATTAAAGAAAGGAAGAGCTGCAACCTCGTCGAAGCATCACACGCTTTCAGTCAAAATTTAGTATCGAGTTACCAGGTATCTAAACAATCGCATTTACTGTTAGAATTTGAACCGCTTCTTACTTCTGCTCGGCACAGCTTCACACCCTATACTAGCGTGTAAATCTCCGTCATTAAATTCTCTAAACAACGGGTCCATGCCCGGCCAGATTATGAAAGAAGCCTTCATTCACTCAGCGCCATCTTCCGTTTCCATTCTAGTTACGGTCCCCATACACAGAAGAATTCCGTTGCCTGGGCCTTTTATTAGGCATGCAGTCCAATCCGGAATTCATCCTGGCTCCTGAATAGTTTCTTCCTGAAATGTACTCTTGTGATTCAAAATGGCTGTTCTCTGGACTCCAAGACTCAAAACCCTCATCGTCCAAATATTCATTTCTTTCCCGAGGAGGACCTGACCGCAACTGTGGCTGTTCAGGCCCTCCATATGGTGGAGCATGGTTACTTTGAATGACATGAGATGGGGGATGTGATACTAAACTCTGCCTAACTCTCCAGAAATCCCCACTGCACCTATATCGCCAGTATGAGGCCTTGATGAGTATACAGTGGGAGGTTCGTTTATATGGGATAGTTGTGACTATAACTGTGTTGGAGCTGGTATTGCAGCTATTGATCGTGGAAATGGAACTGACCGTCTCTCTGGTGGATTTGATGTGAGATAAATGGATTGAGCTGCTCTTAAGTTATTTATGGTTTCAACCCACATTGAAGGCCCAGTCGCAGCTGAATGGTTTGGTGAGGAAGGGGTATTGATGGGTAGATTTTCCATGGTTAAAACAATTTCTGAGGATAACATATGTAACATTAAAGAATTGGTGGGATAACTCTGTTGGGACGGAGGTTGTCGATTTTCAGGTACTATGATACTTGTTTGAGACAATTTGAAGGGATGATGTTGGGAGAGTAATGGCACGCTTGCTTGCTGCTGTGGTGTTCAGATGTTAGTGGCTTGATTTTGATGTTGCACCAAGCTTGTGTTCTTTTCTGCTAGAGGAACAATGGTGGGGACTCCGGGGTCAGTGTACGCAACTCTGTTCCCCATTGAAGCCTGCTGGCAAAATAGATTCTTGGCAGCTTCTGATCTCCAACCACTCTGTATAATTTACAACGTTACCAGATAGAATATTAGTACATACGCATTGTAACAAAGGAAAAATTCTGTAACAAACACATCCCATTTTATTTTTCTGTAGTATTATTTTTAGTTCCAATGACAACACCCTCGAGAAGGGCCACTACTTTTTTAGTCGAGCAAGATTTTCATAGAACCATGCATGGGACACATCAATCCACCACTCCCGGCTTATGGAAGATGTGATCAGTCAAAATGCTCCAGCCATATTTTCCAACCTTTGATGGCAATTTTAATAGACGAGGCTGAAAGAACTATATAACCTGTTTCTACTGCTGAAATCAATCCAAGCAACTCACATGGTCAAATCCCAAGTCCCACAACTGGTTACATGACATCTCTGATTGCTCAAAAGTTCACATTTACGTTTATTTTAGTTTGGCTTACATAAACAATGTTGGGCTTTGTGCAACCCAGATTTTAATGCATGCTTCCCCATGAGATTATATATTTACTCAATTGAAGGAGAGCAAATTGCTCTACCTATAGGAAGTTGACACAGTTTAATGATTTGTTGCTTAATTTGCAATATTGGCCAAAGTCACGCTCTGTTCCAGGATTGCAAGATGGTGTTGGTGATGGAAGAGAAACTTCAACCTTCTCTACTTTCCCACCGAGCCCATTTAAACTACCTGCCAAACCAGCTCCTCCAGCCTTTATCATATCAAACAGCTTCACGGTTTCCTCGCTTGATAAATTTCTAGCTTGGCCAGAAGTCAACGCAAAAACCAATTCTGGATTTTCTTGCAGTACAACAAGCAACTCAAGATCTGGTTTGGTTCCACTCCCTCCACCGACCTGAGGCACGGAAGGTGCTGGTGCTGGTGCAACTACTGTGCTTACATGTTCAGTCAGGGAAACCTGTATTTCTGAACCATCAGCGTCAGGTGGCTGTTCAATTGGGATTTCTGGAGTCAATGTGTCATCATAGTCCATCTCAAGGTCCCATGGTTCCTTGGGGTTAGATGGTAACCCCTGGACTACCTGATAAATGGTGCCTCCCTACGGTTTCTGTTTTTCTGAACATCAACTTCTTTTCCATTTTCACCAGTGCCCACTCTCCAGAGATCATTGAGTTTTATTTCTATGGAAAGGACAAGTGCATAAAAGGATGAAAAACCAAAGAATGTGCATTGATTAATAAGAAATACCAAAGGGTACAAGAGAAAAGCCTAAACAAAATCAAATAATTATGCACATTTACAACCAGCGATCAGCTTTTAACTCCACTGGGTGACAACCCATGAAACTTTGAAGAAAGCAGTTTGGTTTCGAGAGGAATAGGAAAGACAGATGGAAGTGAAGGAGCTCAATCACCGTCAATCTGCAAAGAGAATACTGTCCGCCACTCTCAGCTCAGCTGACTAAAAGAATTGAAAAGCTTCTGGTATTTGATAACCAGAGACGAATGCACTGTTGTGCTTTATATAGATGAAATAGTTACAAGATAGAGACCGAGAAAAGAGATATCCATGTAGATATCTATATATTTACAATTGATAATAATTACATGTTATTCTAACGTAACCAATAATGCTAGGACTGTGGCAATATGAAGTTGAGTCATAGTTGGAGACTACCGCAGCAGAGTCTTCACCATGCAATATTCTTGCACTGCAGAACCTTCAATCATCTAGGACTCTGTTTCAGATTATTTATGTCTTTATCCTTATCATTCCCCCGCAAACCAGCATGGAGATCCAAAACTGAGAGTTTGTCCCTCAAAAAGCAGAAACGATCGGCTGTGTGACCATTTGTAAAAATATCAGCAGGTTGTAAAGAAGAGGGAACATGTTGCAAGAGTATGTCTCGGTTTGTCACCTTTTCTCGAACAAAGTGGTGGTAATCCACTTCAATGTGCTTAGACCTTGCATGAAAAATGGGATTTGAGGTCAGGGCTAGAGCACTGACATTGTCACACCAGACAACATGAGCAGAATCAAGTGAAATTTGCAGTTCACACAAAAGCATGCGTAGCCAATATACCTTAGCTGTGACCAAGGCCAAACACCGATATTCAGCCTCTGTACTGGACTTGGACACTATAGGTTGTTTCTTAGCTGAACAAGAGATGAGATTGGGACCTACATACACGCCATAACCACATGTTGATCGTCGATCATCAGGATCACCAGCCCAATCAGAATCGCAATAGGCATTGACTGAAAAAGATCCCTGCTTGTAGAAGAGCCCAAAATCCAGAGTATGTTTTAAATACCAAAGCACTCGTTTTGTTGCCGTCCAATGGGTAGAAGTGGGAGCCTGCATATGTTGACATAGCTGGTTGACAGAATAAGCAATGTCAGGCCTGGTGAGAGTGACATACTGCAAGGCACCAACTGTTTGCCTATATTTAGATGGGTCTGGAAGAAGGGTGCCATCGAATTTAGACAACTTGGAACCTGAAACACATGGTGCTCGATATGAACGAATGCCAAGAAGTAGGACACGATTTAATAAGTCAATGATATATTGTGTTTGCCGAAGATGTAGACCAAAAGAGTTGTGTAGAGCTTCAATTCCCAGAAAATAAGTCAATTGCCCAAGATCCTTCATAGCAAACTCAAGCTGTAAGTTAGAAATGAGAGATGTAATGAAGCTTGGAGCATTTGAGGTGACAAGGATATCATCTACATATACTAATACAAAAGCATGAATTGAGTCTTGGTGATATGTGAAAAGAGACGGATCAACCTGTGAGCTAAGAAAACCAAGAGATAACAGGGCAGAAGACAAATGATTAAACCAAGCCCGAGGGGCTTGTTTCAAGCCATATAGTGACTTGTGAAGCTTACATACAAACTGGGGGTGCATAGGATTTTCAAACCCTTTTGGTTGGGCCATATAAACTTCTTCTTCTAAGATGCCATGAAGGAAGGCGTTGGAAACATCGAGTTGCCGAATATCCCAGTTAAAGGACACTGTAGTGGCAAGAACCATGCGAACAGTGGATGGTTTGATAACAGGGCTGAAAGTTTCATGAAAATCAATTCCACTTCGCTGAAAATAACCAACAGTCACTAACCTGGCCTTGTGACGATCAATGCTGCCATCAGGTCTACGTTTGAGTTTAAAGACCCATTTGCAAGGGACCATATTTTTACCAGGGGGACGAGGGCATAAAGACCATGTATCATTTTTCAACAATGCCTGAAATTCACTGGCCATGGCTGCATGCCATTCAGGTATAGCAGCAGCTTGAGCATAGGTCCGAGGCTCAGAGATTACCACACCTGCATGCAAAGCTCGAAAAGGGTGACGGGTGGTATAGTGTAGATGATAGTCATGAAAAGTACGAGGTTTAAAATGTCCAGTTTGGGATTTAGTAAGCATACGAGAAGAAGGCTGAGGAAGGGGAAGGTCACTAGCAGAATGAAAGGACGATACATGGTTGGGTGAAGCAGTGGAGATGGTAGGCAGAGAAGTGTTGGAGAGAAGATGATTGGTGGAGGTATCCGTCCCCTCTGCTATGTCGGGTAAAGGTGCATGGTAGGGGGGATCAGGTTGAGGAAGTGGTGAGATTGGGTCATCAGGCAAGGGGGGATTAGGGGTGGTCGGATAGGATGTTACAAAGGAAGGCACAAAGAGAGAATTAAGTGGTGGAGAGGAGAGAGGGAGAAATAAAGGATTCAAAGTACCTGAGGGGTTGACGCAGTTGGCAGAGTCAGTGAAGATGGATTGTTCATGTGCAGGAAAAATACCTTCGTCAAAGATCACATTTCGAGAGATGTATACTCGTCGTGAAGATGGATCAAAACACCGAAAACCTTTATGATTAGAGCAATAACCAATAAAAATACAAGGTTTGCTACGATATGATAATTTATCAGGTGTGTAAGGACGAAGACAAGGAAAACACTGACAGCCAAAGGTACGAAAATAAGAAAAGTTAGGTGAATGGAGAAACAGACGTTCATAGGGTGAAGAGTAATTTAGAATCTTGGTGGGCAAGCGATTAATAATAAAAATAGAAGTGAGAAAAGCGTCAGGCCAAAAACCCTTAGGTAGTCCAGATTGGGCAAAGAGAGTGAGTCCCATTTCCATAATATGACGATGTTTTCTTTCCACGAGACTATTTTGCTGGGATGTGTGAGGACATGAAAAACGATGAAAAATACCACAGGTAGTTAGAAATTGCTTAAATTGGGTAGAACAATATTCACCTCCATTATCACTTTGAAATTGTTTAATGGTGTAATTGAATTGTTTTCCACTAAAAGCTTAAATTTAACAAATGTAGAGTAAACATCGGATTTATGAGAAATAGGAAATAGCCAACAAAAACGAGTGAAGTCGTCAATAAAAATTACATAATACCGATAACCACTTAACGATGGAGTGAAAGTAGGCCAAACATCGGAATGAAATTTTAAAGGGTATTTTGATTCTCTTGAAGAATCTGAAAAAGGTAATTGTTTGGATTTTCCCAATTGGCAAGACACACAAATACCCTGTTTATTTATGGAATCAAGAACTAGGAGAGAAAAATTTGTAAGAACACGATTTAAAATTTTTGCCGAAGGATGTCCTAGACGACAATGCCAGGTGCAAGTAGAGGCTTTGACACCAACAGTCATAGTAAGAGCATGAAAGTTGGATGAAGGGAGTTGACGAAGGTTGATTGGGTACAATCCATTTTCACTTGGCCCCGTCAGAAGTGTGTCCCCCGTCAGGATGTCTTTCACAGAAAAATGAGTGCCAATAAGTTCAAAGAGAACATTATTATCTTTGCATAATTTATTAATGGAAAGGAGCTGAGCCGAAGCTTGAGGACAGCAAGCAACATCTTTTAAGGTAAGAATAGAAGAAGGAGTTTGAATGACAACAATACCAGTGTGTGATATATTCAAACTTGTCCCGTTACCTACACCCACAGAGTCATCACCATCATAAGGTTGAGATGTTTCAAGATTGGCAAGATCGGAGGTGACATGAACATTGGCACCACTATCAGCATACCATTGATTTTGATTGAGGTAGGTGGTATTAGCCTCAGCAACCATAGCAGCTAACTCTGTTGAAGGATGATGCCCTTGGAAGGAATAGTTCATTCGATTAAAGCAGTCCAGTGCTTGATGTCCATCACGTCTGCAGATTTGACAAGGAGAACGAGAACGAGAGGTAGACGTCGCAGTAGGTGAAGATGAGTTAGGCAAGTGAGGTAAAGGCTGCCTAAATTGAGAAAGAGCAGGACTGGAGCCTTTGGATGTCCCAGAAAATCGAATCTTGTTATGACGAGAGCCTGGTTTGGGAACAGGTTTGTGCGAATAGAAGGCATAAGAACCCGTCTCATGTCTTCACCATGCAATATTCTTGCATTGCAGAACCTTCAATCATTAAGGACTCTGTTTCAGATTATTTATGTCTTTATCCTTATCACTGGCCACTAAATCTGGCCAAAGTCCAGTAGTGCTGAAGCTGATTATCCACTAATAAGAAACTGATTCTCTATTTATAATTTAATATATTTAAAAATTTGTAACAAGATTTTCTCTGCATTGAATACAGCATTGGGCCTCGTGCTGATAATATACAATCACTAATCCAAAATTGATAAAGCACTGTGAAACTCTTTTAACTCATAATTTTTTTGCTTGATATGTGCTCAATTACAAGATGGGAAATGAAAACATTTCAGGTTGTATTAGCAAATCAAAATCACCATATGGCAGAACATTTCAACTTTAAATTAAATCTGTTCAATATAATTGCATAAAAGACAGTCCTCGCAATGCAATCCAACAAACCATATTAAGGAGTTTCCAGGTTTGAAATGACTGATGTGATTTGATACCATATGGTAAGTGGATACCGTAATTGGGAAAGAAATAAGAATCAATATGTACAAGCACTAAGATAATAATCCATGTTCACAGTGCATGTGAGAAATCTTCAGGCATTTACCGCATCAAGCTATGAGGCTATTGTCACTTGCTACCCACCAATGTTATAAAATCTGGTAGGAAGCATCAACTTTACCATATAAAGTAATTTGCATTATAGTGCATTCTTTCCGATTGAGAAAGTTTAGTATTAAGCTAACTGGTAGCTTGAAAAAAGTTTTTAATCCAAACCCCCGTAACTACAATTGTAGTCTTTATCATCAGATCAGTTAGCATCTTCCATGCACATCAGCAAATGTTGTACTTGTAAAGGCTATCCACTTGCTGTATTAGATGGTCAATCCAAATGCTACAATCATTGCAATATAATGGCAGGGAATCAAGACATGGGCAATTGAATGGAAAGAGTCATGCTAGAAATTGAATATCATCATAGAACCAAAACCATTAAACTGCAAAAATTTTTTAACACCTGTATCTTATCTATTTCGACACATTGTTTACACAAAGTCTTCCTAATTCCCCATTGTAAACAATTGAAATTCAGGGAACATTTTAAAAAGGTAGCTTGCTTTATCCACAAAGCATCAACTCGTCTGCAATAATATAATAACTGATCAAAGTTTAAAAGTAACCAACAAAGAAACACCAAAAGCACATGTACCTGGAGGACTCTTCCATGGGATCTTGACTTCACTACAAACTTCCCCCACGGGTTCCTTTGAATCAATTTCTTTCTTTGGATTGAGGGACCCCTCAACCTTACAAGAAACTTCCAGGGGAGGTATCACAGGTTTCTTGTATTCCTCAATCTTTGGCTGAATATGAATTTTAGAAACTGGAGAAAAACTTGGTGACATACTTGAAGGTCCATTTTTCATACCAGTATTTCTATTAGATGAAAGGCCTGTTTTCCCATGCTTGATCTGCATGAATAAAGCATGCATTTTTGCTTTTTGGATATCATCAGCAGACATCGGGCGACCTGTACTAACTGGAGCAGCTTTGGTGGCCTGAGGGCTTCTGCCAGCTGTTTTCTGGCCAGGCTGTTCCGCGAGCTAAACTTTTCTACGCTCTCGTGTATCTGTTACTAGCTAAGGAAGGTAGTACTTATGAGTTTGTCGAGATAGAAAAACAAGAAATCTACAAATGCACATTCATTATTGAGGTGCTTCAGTAGTTTGAGAGGATGAATTGTTTCCAATTCCAAGTTTATTGTATCCCTTTTTGCAAAGCACTATCCATTTGAATAGTGATTTGTCTTTTTCTATTTTTATTAAAAAAAATCAAATATTTTTTATTGAGTTATTATATATTTTTTTGCATTTATTTTTTTATTGACTCAAGTTGTTTTTTATATTATTTTTTTAATTTAATTCTTTTGTAATTTGAATATATTAGTTGAAAATTAAGTTTTATAATATATTTTGATTTACTTTAACAAAAATATCTTAATCTCATAATCAAGAATACGAGTTTTGATATTTTAACTCCAGTTACATTAAATTATTATTTTTTATTTTATATATAAAAAAATTATCTGAGCTAATAACTCCAATAATTCGTCATTCAACAATAAATTTACTTTTTATTGGTCCTTCAACAAAAATGATTTATTTTTTTAAGAAAATCACAGCCTCTTGTTTAAACAAACACCTCCTAGTTATTTACAAACATCCCTAATTCAAGATCTTGCCACAAATTTATTCACTGGTTCTAACGCACAACTCCAGGGTATATTATTTATTTTTATTCTTATATATTCAATCAATCAACGCTCATATTCTTTGAATTTGTTAAATTAAATCTTATTTTCTATTTGTTTTCCTTTTCAATTAGCTAACTTCTTTCAAATCTATACATGAAGATTATTAAATATTTATCACTTGACCTTCCTTTTTATATTCATACAGGATTTTTATCCCCCAGTAAAATTGCCTTATAAAATATATTAAATATAGATAGATAGATAAAAATAATTCGTATAAAATATATTAAAAATAGATAGATGATGCTAGTTATAACTACTACATGTTAAAAACTAAAACTAAATAAATGTCATCATAAACGAAAAAAATCTAACAGCATTACATATTATAAGCATTCATTGAAACTTATATATATATATATATATATGCTATATATATATATATATGAGCATACATTGAAACTTGCTAGAAATTAGTCATTAACTGAACAATTTACAGAGAACATAAAAAGTAAATTAAACAAATAAAAAAACGAGGATAAAAAATGAAAAATTAACACATAAATGATGGATCAATTTACGGTATATGCCCAAGTCAAAAAATGATAAATATCCATGTATCTACATTTGCTTCTTGCGTGGCTTCGACTTTGTTCAACAAAAGTGAGTATATCCAATATTTTAGAGATTAGCATACACATTCATTCATCTACACATTAACAGCCGCTACCAAGGAGAGAGGGAGAAAGAGAGAGACAGAGGTGATCAGACACTAGATCAATGAACAATCCGACTAATGTTTAAAGCTACTGTCAACCCACAAACCTTCCAGAGCATAACTTCGCCTCATGCAACAGTCACTTTATTTTTCCACTATTGACTTTCCAACTCCTTCTAATATCTCACTAATATCAAAAGGGAAAAAAATTGTTCTAACTGCAATTACAGAAGCTCAAGAGGGTAACCTGCCAAAACGTAGAAAAAATAAAATAAAAATTGATGATTGAGAAGAACGGAAAACAAAAGATTGCTCATTGAATGGGGGGAGGGGAGTCGAAGGAAAAGAGTAGGGTAGCCAACCTGAGAATGCCCTGTCGTCTTTTCGTCGTGACTGGACGGAAGAAAGTGTGGTCTCTGGCAGTCAAATCAAGACCGCGATGTTAGCGGCGCATACATTACAATTTTTCCTCAAAATGTCTTCCATTGAGTTGCAAATAGCAAATTAACACGATGGCAAAACGAGAACTCCATCCAGGAAAAATAAAAAACAATCTCCATAAAAAGGGGATCCTCTGGCTTTCAGAATTCTACAATCCAACGTACAATATAGTTGGGGATCTCTACCTTATCCATTATTTCTCAAACCACAACCATTTTGGACCATAAAACTTCCTTATTTCTACAGTCTCCAAATTCTCTCTTCTGCAGAAGCCTCGTGAATCAATAGTCCTCGATACCAATCTTGAAATGGCTCAAGTGGGGTCACTGTCTGCATTAGAGAGCAGCTGAAGTATGATTAGAATGAATATATTCAAAAGTCCAAAATCATCCTGTAGTATACACATGTACAAAGAGCAATGAGATGGCATCTTGCTGATGACTGATCCCTCAAAAGACTCATCGAGCACAGCACTGCCACAGAGAGATCTGGGTGCCTTCTTTCATTTCATAAAAGGCCAAACCCCAAGAAAACAGCAACCAATCAAAAATTCCTCCAAGGTTGTTATCTTCTCCACCACAACCAGACACTTTAGCGGCTAATAGCTTCAATTGCAAGCCGCACCAAACGTAGTAGTCCCTCCACATCTTGGAAGTTAAAATCAAGAGCTGTTTTAATGGAAGAAATGCCCTCTCCACATCGAGCTTCTCCCAAGCTAACATTAGCTGCCGCGAATGCAAGGCGTGACTTTCTAGAGGCATCCATTGCAGAATTTACATCCTGTGCCTGCAAAATTACATTTAATAATGCTACCATTCCTAACCATCTCATATAGATGTAAAGTTGTGAATCAAATAATGGAACACCAGCTGCTGCAACATGTGAAAGCAGAGTTTCATGGGTTGATTAACTCAAACACTGTCAAGTTCCAATTTAATGGCGCTATTATATTGGAAAGGAAACACTAATCAATATACATTTTTCCCAGCAAAACTTTCTGCAGGTTGTCATCACAATATATTCCTTGGCCGATATCTTTATAGTCCAATGCTCAATGTTATGTTCTAAAGCAAATTCTTCAATGAGAAAATCAAACGACAAGTTGACCTTTTTCTAAAACAAGATCTGAATATACTCACAAATCTGAGCAATCGCATGAAGTTGGGACGATTCCGTGCAGCAATAATGTGACTTCCAGTTACTTGAGGAGAGCTTATGCCTTTGGTTAAGGGAACCTTGTCTGCTATTGTCGTGTGGTTCAGGTTATCAATATCAGAGGCAGAAGAAGAAGGTGATTCACCTATAAATTATGAAACAAGAGTGGCATCAAAGCAATTCATAAGCACCCATCGAATGGCTACATTAAGCTTCAGGAAAAGCTAAAAGCCCAAAGAGTGACATAATGTTTATATGACAAATGAAATAAGAGAAATTTAGGTGAGGTACCTGAGGATATAATATTAATACATGACAACATATATCAACGCAAAAGCATGAATTAAGCAGACATAAAACTTGGACAACTTTTCTTAAGTATCTAATGATTCCTTCAAGACTTGGTATGGAAACTGGGAATTGAATATATTGGTGCATCGAACAAGTGACACAGAAATGCCACCCGTGTCTCTGGCAACATATTTAACAACCCACCCCCACCCAATAGGAACACAAGAGAAATGAAAATGAATTTACTTGGATTGTTTTGGCAACTCTGGAACAATGTTAAAAAATTATCAGAAATGTATACTATTCTCATGTAAGAAATCCAAGAGGTCTGGTTCCAATCAGTGTCAAAATTAAAATGAACAGTTTTCCAGCCTATGTGTTGATAAACTAAAAGCTCATGCATGCAGCTAACCACCAGCCTGCTTCAACTCTTCCCCCTTTTCTTCTTTTTCTTAGACAGAAAAGGGCTATTGAAGCACTAGGAATTTATTACATTAAGGCAACTTCAAAAATGAGTTATGGCTAGGTTTTTGCATTTCCAAAACACTGAAGAGCCAGGTGGTTTGGTCACCTAATAAATTTTGAAAAGCCAAACACAAGTCCAAGGAAAACAGTGACTAACTGCTGTGTGATAGTCACAAGATCAAAGTAACAGCACGACTTGTATATACATATACATGTACATATACCTGTGTATGTGCATGTGTACACACACAATATCAAGAGAAAAAACTCTAATTTAATGTAGAGATCCTGGCTTGTTTCTAATTACCTGGAGGAATAATTTGTAAAGCCATCTGCAACTCATGACGATCTCTGTTTGCAGTGGTATGTGAGGAGTAAATTGCCCTCATGTATGCAACCTCCATGCATTTGTAGGCCAAAGCAGCAGCAGCCATATCTTTGGATTTCTCATATTCGTGAGCACAAAACCTAAAAATATCAAAGAGGTTTAGCAAAGGATGGCAGTAGGAACTCATTTTGTCCCATCAGAAATGAAATCATCAATGGAAAATGCATTAACAAAAGTCACACAAACTCCTTGGAGAGGTATATCCGGGAAACAGAATTCAAGTTGAAATATATCTTTGAGAAGTCAAAGACCAGACTAAAAACCAGAAACGACAGCTAAGAGCCATAGTTCGCATAGTACACAAATATATCTTTGAGAAGTCAAAGACCAGACTAAAAACCAGAAACGACAGCTAAGAGCCATAGTTCGCATAGTACACAAGTTCCTGCTGTAATCAAGTCGTGAAAGTATTTCCATACAATTCCCTATAAGGAACAAATACAAAAAAAACTAGTGCAACTTACAAAAACACTGATGCAACAAGAAAAACAATTGTCATGGAAAGAGGATTCTGTAGCTAGAAAGGAAAAAGAAATGTCACGCAAAAGATCAAGTTAACAAAGCTGAGTGCTATTTACACTTGAATCCAAGTTGGAATATCAAATCCCAAAATACTGAAAGCAAGCAGACACGCACATTCATGGCAACTGCATTTCCAGCATCTATGTGGCCAGTTCTAACTTCTAACAACTTAAACAACAAGAGTTTCCATGTCGCAAGTTAAACAGAAAAGGCATGATTCCATAGTTCTGAAAATACTTAAACCCCCACCCCACCCACCAAAAGAAACAAAAGAAGTCCCTTCATCAAGTCCTATACCCTGACATACCCGCACAGTTTCGCAGTGCTGCTGTAAACTTGCATTGGCTCTCCATTTTTGGCACTCTCACCACTACAGATTTCCAACAGAGATGCTCCATGAAGAAACTTCAGAGCTGCCTCGAAGTAAAGCCTTGTACTCTCAAGATTTGACCCAGCATTCTGCAGAAGGTAGCAAACATTGGAAAAGGTTGCAAATCAAAAAGAAAACAAATTCTTAAAGGATCGACAGTAAAAACCTTGACACGATCAGCCATGTGTTTCAGATTTTTAGCTTCTTTCAAAGCATTGTTGGCAGCCTGACTGGAGGGATCCCTTTTAACTGAACTTGGACCATCAAGATCCCTGGCCCTGTGCCCATTTGATGAGGCATTTCTGGAACTGCTACGATGATGATGATTAATCCCATTTGGATCATCAACCTTTCTAATCTGTTTAATCTCCTTCATTTCAGTATTTTCCCCAACAGAGGCATTAACAGCCAACATATTGGCGCTGTTTCCTTGGTGAGATAAAGAATTTGGATGAGGGCTGCCAGCAAGTGTCTCATTTTGAGCTCCTCCAGAAGAAGGCAATGATTGTGACATCCCTCTATCAGAGACCTTTTCATTATCTATCAGCATACTCTGCTTTGGAGTAGAGACTGCATCAGGGTTGCGAGTAGCACCTACTTCAACATCTGAACCACTGGGCCCCCCTACATTTAACTGATTCTCTCTTTTAATGTTATCACTCAACACTTGTCCTTGATAGTGCTTCTTGTCAACATATCTGTCCTCATTTTCCTCAGTTTTGACCCCTAACTTCACTTCAGTCTTGTTTTTGCAATTTGTCGGTTTTACTTCATAGGAAGGTGCTTCGGCGTTAAAGGAATTGGAAACCTTAACTTCATTTTCAAACTCAGAATTAAAATTCCTAGTCTTGTCCTTAGACCGTGAGGAGGAACCTTTTCCAGATTTCCTTGGACGTGACCCCTTCATAAGATGGTGATTTTCTTTTTGTCTTTCATCGTCATGGCATGGATCCAAAGCTGCTGTTTTACTATGGTGATGAGTGTTTTGGCTTCGAAAATCTACTCCACCATTCGAGAGGTGGCCATTTGCAATATCTGGAGAAGGAACATTTTGTACTAGAGTTTTCGCCTTCCTTGTAGTCCCAGATCGATCATTCCCACCATCATCTTCCCCATCTGAAAGTCTTCTTGGGCCACCAGGGGCAAAGTTACCAGCATCAGCAGAAGCATCTTTTTTAGTGACATTCTTTCTTGCTGACACAAGTTTTTCTGGTTTTGAAACTCTCATAGGCGATGATGAAACTGATTCTACAGGTGAGCCTTTTGCATCAGGGAAATTGGCTTTTGTTTTATGGGAACCAGAAACTTTGGACGAGCTAGAAGTAGCTGCCAGATGCAAAGATCCACAATCCCTCTTCAAAGAATCCACACCATCCAAGCTCTGCTGAGATAGGGTGCTCCCTATATCATGTCGTAGTTGCTGGTTCTTTCTACCTTTTTTGTCTGTTCTGACATCGCATTTACTTCCACCAGCCTCCTTCCCTTCAGACCTGGATACTCTAGGCTTCTTAACCTTCCTGCAGTCACTCTCACTGAACTTCTCCTTGGCCAAGATATTGATATCCTGGAGATGATGCCCTGTGTTTGGAAGGGAACCCAAATAGAGTTGAGCATCATGAATTTCCTTCACTTTCCTCTTTTTTGTTTCTTTATCATCACAGTTCCCCATATCCACAGACCCATTATCCAAGGAAGCACGGACATCCTCCTTCGGATTTTTAGCAGAAAGTTGGGCCCGGTCTTTTTGATCATGCTTCATGTTCTTAGAAGTGCAATCATTGTATTTGTGCAGAGATGCTGTAGCCAAACCATTGCTTGGAGGACCCACCTTTTCAACTGCCGCATCATGATCAGACATCCAATCTTCTGGAAAACCATCATTTTTTATTTTCTTAGAAGCTCTAAAACAATCTTGATCAGGGTCCTTTTTGCCTTTCCCCTTTGATCGCTTTGAACCACCACCTAGTGTTTGTTTTAGCAAAGAAGTAAGTTTTATGTTTCAAGGAAAGGAGGTTTAAGGCAGAAAATGCTATCTTAAATTCAATACCTTGGTCAGAAAAGTTGTCCAGTTCTCTATGCTTCTCTTTCAGCTTATGTTTGTGTTTCTCCACAGATAAATTAGACTTGCTCAGTTTCAAAGAATTGGGTTCGCTTACCACTTGAGCTGGTTTCACATCATTTAAGCCCCTATTTGTCACTGGCACCTGTAAGCTCTTCTTTGTATGGTTTGGCAACTGAATAGGTCCATCTTCTTTATACATCATATTTAATAACTCTTTTGAACCATGCTTTTTTCTTCCACTAGGAAGCGCAGCATGTGAAATAAAATTTTGGTGGCTCTGATCAGGAAACCAAACATCAGCCACAGTTACCTTGGACATATCCCCGCCAGAATTGTTTTGTTTAAGAGACCGGGTTGCATGGGTTGTTTCATCCTCGCTAAAACTACACCGGTTCATACCAGGCCTAAGGCATTTATAATTTAAAAATCAAACATCAGATGAAAAAGAAGAGGCATTAAACCAACACATTTTACCTCTAACTTCTTGATGTGAGGTTATTTCACTGTAACAAGAGTAAAATGTAGAAGGGCAAGGGTACTTACAGCCAGTCAAGCATGCTACACAGCCACTTCTCAGGCAGGTCATCAGGATTTGTACGAGGTGGAAGAAGCCGCCATGATTGACACTTATCACAACAGACCCAATTATCTTCACCCGGAACAGTATCAGTCACGGGCCCGTCTCCATTGTGCAAAGCACCATTTGAAGCAGCTTTAGGAAATGCTTTAGAAGTTAACTTATCCTCTTTCTTACTGCTTGATCTTTCCTTGGATGTGCTGTTAGTTCCATGCGTGCCTTTTTCAACCATTTCAAAGTCCTCCAGTCTATCCTCATAACTCTTTACCAACGTACTAATTTGGAGTTCTTGTTCTGGTTCCATGTCCCCAAAAAATTCTCTATATCTATCCCCAGCTTTTCCAGAGTTCTTTAGTAATTTCAAGTCTTCTGACTCCACTTTAGTTGTATAATTGTCAGCATAACTGCTCTTCTTATTTTTCAGTGCCAAAGATGAGCTGAGCCTCAAACTCTCATTCGGTGCCTCAGTAACTACAGTGCCATGACTTTGACTTCCCTTTAGTTTTTTTGTCCCCTCAGAAGAGGACTCCTTAACATGAGGCAACTCCATACATTCCAGCTCATAGGACATTGCTTTCTCATCAGCATTCTGCTTGGCAGGTTCTGTTGGAGCCTGATTTTTAGCCTTCCTCCCCTTTGAAACATTTGAGTCAATTTTGATTGATTCATGAGGGTTTTCTCCTTTGCAATGGCCATCTTTCCTTGGGGATACTGAATCACTTCCAAGACTACTAGCTTTTCTATCTTCCCAAACCTTTCCAGAGGACTTGGATTTGGAATTCTTGATCGACCCATTCTCTTGGGTGAATACTGGCACTGGTGATTCCACTTTTGCTAGACCAGAAAAGCCTTTGTCACTCATCACTCCCTTGGACACGTTAGATGCCCTATCCATTCCTTTTGAAGTGTCAACAGCAGCAGAGTATGAATTTGACAAATGTGGAAGCTTTAACGTATTAGAAACAAGCTCCTCGCAAGCAACGATGCCAGGTTCTATCTCCTTCATTATAACACCTACACCAATCCCAGCATCCTTATTAATATCACTCTTTGATTCTGCTGAAAGTTCATTTCTCGCTATTGACTTTATTTTCTTCTCTCCAAACATTGTCCCATCACCCTTTACAGAGCTAGACCCATTCACTATAATGCAAGAATTTTCAGGACCAAAACTTGGAACAGACAAGCATTCGCTGTCTTTACTTATTTTTTCCATCTCTTTCAGGTGGAGAACATCATCAGAAAGAGGTGACAGCAGCAGAGCACCATGCACTGGAAAAGATGTCATTATCTGCTCAATCACAGAATAAAAAGAAACACATTCTCATCACTGCCAAGTCCCAACAAACAGTGTAGTTATACACGACAGGTTAAAACTTGCAAGGAGATGACTTACCTGAAGAATATCAGCAAGAGATTCCAGATGAGCATCTTGAGGATCGTGAGACATCCCTTCACTTTCAGAGGGGCTGTCATCCATTGAGGAAGATGGTGAGACATCAAGCCCAAGACCACTGTAGATTGCAGCATTTTTCTGTGTCGACAAGTTATCGGAACCGACTTTGATTCGAACTTTCAGCATTTTCTGTAAACTAGCAGATTTCCTGTTTACAGTTTCATCTCTAGGAGCAAGTTCCTCAACAAAATGAATGGGTGGCACACATGCTTCCTGTTTAACTGATTCATTCAAGGAGGATGTTGTTTTCAATACTGTGGAAAAAGGTTCAATTCTTAGTGGCTGCGATGCAGTTGACGAAGATACAGAGCTCCGGCGGCCACCCTGTTTTAAAAGCAAATATTAAATGTTCAAGATGATAACTCCAAGGTAGACCAAGATTTAGTTAAAAGCTCCTTCTTTAAATCATTTATTAGCAAGTGACGTATGACAAAAATATATATATCTACCTCCAGTTGCAAATTGTTTGGAGATCTAGAAGCATTGCGATGTTGAGTTTTTGGTGAGGCCCTTGGGTGAGACAAACCAGGAGACCGCTGATAGGTAGGTAAAAATGAACCATAACCACCATACTTGGCCCCTGTAGAAAAGTAAAAATCCATATACAATAAATATCAAAATATGGACTTTATTAATGCAGCTGTTTTATCTTATATTAACCACTTCTGCAGAATGTTGACTTACCCAAATTCTCTGCTGAAACTCCACCTTCAAAATCTTTTTGAAAGTGTCCCAGGACATCTTGCAGTTTTTCATCCTTGAAAGAGAGAAATAGAAGAAAGCAGTTGCAGATCAGGATACAAGGAAAGTACAGATATAAACAGGTTTTGAACTGATGGAAATGCCAATAATTGAAAAATGTGCAACCTTTGGAGTAAAAAACAGTCCATGCATCTCACATTTTATACCTAGGTGCCACATATTTCAACTAATTTTGCGAGGCAATTATGTAACAGGAACCTAACATAAGTGAATTGAGAATGTTGACTTGTGGTTCTAATCCAGATATGGAAACCTAACATTCAAGCATTCAAAATTTCAATGATCGGTTTCATGCCACTCGAATGCCGGGCTAAAGTTTCCAAAAGTTTAATTTTTTACACTTGCAGATACTCGCACAGTCCATACAACCCCACACTGCAGAATCATAACTGAGCACTGCTTTACACAAACTGAACAAGCTCGACATATGTTTCATGTCTCCATAAAAATGAAGAGGCAAAACACAAACATATTTCCACTCGCTTGGTAGATCAAAATAATCCAAAACACCATATCTACACATCTAAAGCCAACAAAACCTTAGCACTAAATGAAAACCTAATAATTTCATCTATACTTCTCTAACTAAACACAATCAAAACCCATAGCAACTGTTTTTTCAAAGACCAGAAAGGAAACATTAATCACATGAAATTACCATACTCAACACTGCAAACAACCAGAATTAAGACTTGACATAGAATTTTGGATCTGAAGCATAGGAGAACAACAACAAAATAAAGTCAACAGATGATATATAGCAATAACAAAACCAAACCTTCACAAAAAAATAAAAAAAAAATCAAACTTGAATTATTCTCACACACACACACACACATATATATATGAAAGAGAAAAACTTACTAAGTAAGAGAGAGCAATATCAGGGTCCATGCTCGTATCATAATCATCATCGTTGTTGTTAATATTATGGTAAGAGCAAGCCTCCCCTTCTTCAAGCTCAGTATCTTCCATATCTCTCTCACTGCCAAACCCTATCCCTAGTTCCTCCCTCCCATCTCTTCTCCCCAGAGAAATCATCAAACAGCAGCAACAACAAAATGTAAAGATAAAACAAAATAATAATTTAAGCCCATGAATTTACAATTATCTCTCTACCAATCCCAGACAAAAAAACAAAGCCAACCCATTTCACAAAACCGAAAACCCACCACGGATTTCCAGTGAATTGGACCCGATCACTAAATTCAAATCGGTACCAACCGATGTTTGAATTTTATTGCCTCAAGAACTAATTATTTATTGAAGTTATAAACAAATGATCTCGATAATAACAAAAAAAAAAAAAATGGATTGGTTTATTAGGTTTGGGTTCTCGCTTGGGTGAGATCTCTGTAGCTAGAATCAATTGCCCAACACTTTCTCTCTCTCCCTCTCTGGTTTTTGGTGTTTACAGCAGCCGCGTCTTTTCTTTGTTTTTTTTTTTTTTGGTTTCTTATTTTGTTTTAATTCATTTTTTTAATTTTGTTTTCGCACTGGAAGGAGATTGTTTCTAACACAGGAAGAGAAAAACATAGACTAGTATTTACTCGACATTATTGTTTTTACATAGAGAGATCTCAGTTTAGTCCTTGAACTATGTGCTCATTTTCAAATAGGTACTAATTCTATAAATTTAACTAGATTGATTCCAAACGTTTCAAAATATTCTATAATGAGGCCTCTCAATTGAAGTTGTATTTCAATCCATTTTTGGCTAAAACGGGCAGAAATATGCCAAAAAAACCTTAATTTCATCTTCACATTAATTTCATCAAATTATGTTCTTGATGTGAAACCCTTTACTCTTCTAATTATAAATTCTAGTTTCACGTTAAATTCTACGATTTTTATATTAATATTCTGTAGTTTTATCTATTGATAATCAAAATTTACAGCAACTATAATTTGAACTGGGTATTTTATTTTTTAAAAAGTTTTATTCCATTCATTTTCATCTTTAAAAGTTTGTGAAATATTATCGTATGCAAATCTAACTAGCTATATTATTTTCTATAAGAAAACATGTTTTTTGAATTCAATGTTAATTGTATTTCCACTCATTTATTCATAATCCCTTGATTAAAATTAATAAAATAACAATGTTTGTTCTAAATATTTTGCATGGATAAGTTTTTTATATAATTTAATTATTGCATTTATATGTAAAACTATGTAACTATAATAGGCAAATACATATGTACTTCCAATTGACCTTGAAACACAAAGTCAATACATTATTATGCACATTAAATCTCAAACATTTTTTTTCCATCAATTTTTCTTCAAATCAATGCCTTGTAGTCCAAGAAACATGAAATTAGACTCGTGTCGTTAAAAAAATAGATAAAAGGATGCGATTGAAAGATTAGTAAAAGCTTTGGTATGAGTGATAATGTTTATGAATTTGGGATGTAATCAAGAACTAATATAACTCTAGGACTAACTTTAAGTTTTCCCTTTTTATGTCTATATTTTGGCCCCTGTAGATTTTTCCTCGCCACGCTTCCTTGTCTGAAATTTTACGTGGTCTTTGACTCACTGTTAACCCACTTGCACTTCTAGCGCGTGCATACATGAGTTTAGATTCATCTCCAGGCATCTTTTTGCCGAGCCCTATCCAGCTCAACTGCCTTTAATTTAAATCCAGATTAGAGAAATTCTATTGCGTTGTTGTGTTGCCTTTCTCGACTAAAATCTCCTGGTCTGCTTTTAGGAGTTTTACTCTGTCTTCTTTAACTCAATCTTCTTCTTTTTTATCCACGTTGAGATAAATACTATTTAATTTTAAATTCAGGCTTGCATTACAAGGTTTTTTCTATTAATTTTATTTTTTTTTAATTTTATCCGTTAACTTTTTTACTTGTTGATCAGGTTATTTTTGAATTGACCAAGTTTATCCAGTCATATGAAAACAACTCTCGTGTAATTTAATTTTAAATCTGGGTTAGATATAAAGTTAAGTAAAAAGTTTTTTTTTATGTCAATTTTATTGTTTTTCTCAATCTTACCATTAGATTATTTTTTTACAAATTGGTCGGCTCGCTTTTAGATCAATCAGGTCAATTTAGTTATAATAAAAAAACACTTTCATAAGATTTAATTTTAAACGAGATAAAAAAAACTAATTAGGTTTTCAAAATTCATCTGCTAGGATGATTTTAATAACCTTACTAAATAGCTTTCTATGATTTAATACTTTTTTTATGTTTAAGAAATTTTAATTCAATAAGCAGCGTACTATGAATATGTAAACTAGTTATAAGTATAGAATAATGGGTTATAATTTAATATATTCATTTAAAAAACATTATAGCAATATTTTTTTATGATTTTTCTGTTAAAACAAAGCTAAAGTAAACTTTTTTTTTTTACAGACTTTGAATATGCAACGGAAATTACCCTGTTCTCACATCGAAGTATATTTTAAGAACAGATAAATTCACATCCGATCATACATGTGGTTTTTTATTATTTGAATTAAAAAAAAAATATATTATTTTAAAAAATATTTTTATACCAATACATTAAAATAATATAAAAAAAAAAAATTAATTAATTTAAAAAAAAAAAACACTCATAAAACACGTTCCCGTGAGTAAAAAGAAGCTGCTTGGACATACATGGTGGTAATAATCAAGCGTGGGAGTAAAGCTTTTAAATGGCGCGTGAGCCTCGGCCTCATGAGGACAAAGTGCTTGTCAGGTGGCGGAACCCATCATGCTAAAATCTTACCCGACATGAATTTGCCTCCGCTCCCGTCTCAACACATGAACTTGGACTTCCCCTTCTTCTGTTTTTTCATTAACTGCGAGGAGTATATAATTTCGGAATTTTGACAAGTAGAAGGAAGTAATCCCACTGCCTGGTACGGAAGGCTTTGGTTGACCCGGATGAGAATATCTGGAGTGTTAGACTAAATTGCCCTCGTGTTGCCCGTAGTTCTGGTTTAGCTCCTGTTTTTTCACTGCAGTATTTTTTGAAAAAATAAATTAAAAAATATTATTTCAATATATTTTTAAATAAAAAATAATTAAAAAATCAACCGAAACACAGAAAATTAACCTAGCTGTGCAAATCCTGGTGATCCCGTCGCCGACCTCAAACTCGGGAAGCTAGCAGTTCCTGTCATGTGGGGACTGGTTTTTAGCACGCTTTAACTGCAAATTTGGTGCCATCGTGTCCAAAATATGCTGTGTCGAGCCAGTTTTGCTTTTATCAGCGGAGGAGTAGCCGATTCAAATAAAATAAACACCATCACAGGATTTATGAATAATTGAGGAAGCTATGAATAATTTATATTCGTATACTTAATATCGATAACCAATCTCATGTTATTAAAAGAAATCGCTCGATCTCGTATAGCACTGGACATGGAGAATTAATCTCCTTCACGCCAAAAGAATTAATATTCGTACGACGTTCACACTTTTGCGTTGAGTGCAAGAAGCTTTCGAGCCTGTCTCCCCACCTCCACCATCGCATAGAATCGAGGGTCAGAGCCCAAGAACGAAAATAAACGACATGAGATAATTAGGATGGGTGGTTAAAGCATATTAAGTAATTATCTCATTTTTAAATTTAATTTGATAGATAAATTTTTAAAATATAATTTATGTTGTTTTTAAATACATCTCTTGAAATGAAAATTCTTTGAGTTTGAAATTTATATAGGTTCACACTACTTTATGTTTAGTTTTTTTTATTAAATAGAATGAAAGTGGTAAGATTCGAACTCATAACCGATAGGTCAATAAGACTCTGATACTATATTAAAGAATTATTTCATTTTAAAACTTAAACTAATAGATAAGTTCCAGAATATAATTTATATTATTTTATAATAAAATTGACAACCCATCAATATATGCACGCCCTGGATTATTTTGATATACTTAATATTAAAAAAAACTATTAATTTATTTTAAAATAAAAGGATTTTGTTTTAAATAACTATTATTATATTTTTCAAATATTATGTAACTCAAAGCATGCTTGTGAGTGTGATATAAATTGTTTTTTAAATTGTTTTTTTATTCAAAAAATTATATTAAAATAATATATATTTTTAGAATTGTTTTTAATATCAATATATCTAAACAATATAAAATAAAAATAAATTTTTTATTTAAATAGTTTTCTAACACTAGTTTGAGACTACATAAACACAGGCAACTTGTGGGGGGCTCCATATAATACGAGATACTAAAAACATGCTCAGTCCTGACAACCCACTGCCTCTCATGAATACTCTAAATAATAGAAACTGGATGGACGAGCCCCACCCAGCACAAGAGGAAAATAATACAGCAAGTTGGTTATTATCTTCCAATCGTTTCAATTTAATTATTATCTATTAAAATAATCAAATTAAAATTATAAAAAAAAACCTACAATCAAATCAAAACTAGTTTAAACCCGCCAATTTTGATCTAATTTATTTTTATATAAAAAAACTAAAAAAATAATATATTGTTTTTTCATATTTTTTTTGGACAATAACCGAGTATTTTTTTTATCTTATTTCACCAAAATAAAATCAAATAAAAAATTTGAACTGAATCAAATAAATGAAAAAGATTGTTTATTATTATTTTTTTTAATTTAAACCGGTTATTAACTTTAAGATACCATATCAAAAACTTTTATAAATCTTTTAATTAGTATTTTTTTTTTTAATAATTCAATCTTCTCTATTAGTTTTTATATATATTTTCCCAATTTAATTAATTTTTTAATTATTTTTCTCTCGTCCCAACTGGCAAACAGCTACTAGAGATCCATTTTCCGAAATCAACGATTGCAGGCTGACAACAAAACTTTTACCACGAGAACTCGTTCTTGAAAAAATAAGATTCTCCTTATATTGAATTTGAATCGAGATGAGAAAATCAAGGGGGGTGATGCATTATGGTTATCCTTCTCTTTTTTTCCATGCTTACAGTCCTTTCATTAATCCCTAACAGCGTCATCAATGTCAATTTATTACTCGGCATTCATGGTCAATTCATCCAGTGTTTCCCTGAGACCAGACAACATTTACAGTGCTGGAGTCCTTTATGAGATTCGCAAGAAGGCTCGATAGACAAATGCTTTTTAAAAAATGAGGATTACCAGGTGTTTGATTTTGTGCCTGACTGTAAGTCTGTAATTATAGGAATCAAATGTACTTGAACATCAGGCCAAGCACAGTCACATTTACCCTACGACTTCATTCTGTGAAAAGGATATACATATTCTCTTTAATGGGAGCATAAATTTTCTTAGCCAACCCTAACACCTGGTTTTCTTTAAAACGACATGGACAGTACTGATAACACGCAAAATTAAAAAAAAAAAAAAAAAAGAATTATCTTCTTATGCGAGCTCATATGGCTGGGATTCTAGCCTACCCGACACCTACTTGACATGCTATAAATTTTACGCTGCTGCTTCTTTTTTCAGGTTTTCAGACAAACTTTTCTATCCACGTAATATTATTTTCTTAAACACACAACCTTTTCAATGTAAGAAACCTTTTTATGGAGCGCTGCACTTTTGCACCCATTGCCAGCTAGCCGCCATCTCCACCCGACGGTGCATGGCGGAACAACCCAAAAGAACCGAAATGAGCACGGCGCTTGATTCAATTTTCCGTAAGTGTGTTTTCATTCCACTACTAAGTAAGGGAATGAGTGTATAAATACACTCAGGGTAAGTCCAATGATAAGAGTTGTTTTTAAGAGCCAAATCTGTAAAATGACTCTTTGAATAATGTTTATATGATTTTTTTATTGATGTGTGCTCCAATGATAAGAGCCATTTTGAAAAACTATTTTTTTGTATTAATACACTCAACCATCAAGCAAGAGAGCAATACAAATCTAACCTACAACAATATACAGTCAAAGTTTGACCACAACAATACCTACTTCCCATTGAAAGTTAGCCCTGCCATGGCTATTTAGCTGAGCCAAACAAAGCCAGCCGTGTCATCTTTAGCCAATTCAGGATGCATGTCGCACAAGCTATAGCCATATGATAAAACCAACAAAAACCAGGTCACGCTGTACATATTTTTTTGCAGGAGCATTTCGTTCGCGATTTTTTTTTATCAATTTAATTGGCGTTTATATATTTTTTAAAACAATTGGAACAAGTGACGTTGAAGTAATGAAGCTCTAAAACTTATGTTGAGCAAAATAACTACCTTGCAAGGAACAAGGTTGACATAAAACTATATGTAAATGTAGCACCAAATTAAACTTAAACTATATGTTGAACATGACATGGATATCATATTATGGAACACGTTTTTCATAATGTGTCAAAGCTCCAAACATGGCTATGTGAGTAACCAGGGCAACGAGTTTATTAATCTCTCTTGAGGTTTCGACTTTCATAATATATAGATGATGCTCTCTAATTGTATTTTCCAAGTCAATTGCATGATTAATTCTTTATGGTATGGTGAATCATATTGATTTTAGGAGATCATACCATGAATATGAAGTTTCAATTGTGGTGGTAACTCTGTAGATCTTTTTGTTGTAAATAATATCATGTCATCGTATATTATAATTTTTTTAATTCTATTGTAATTTTTATTCATATTTACCATTAACAGTTACTAATATAACCATTCTGCCAGTAAAGGAATCGATAAAATACCGACTAATACGTCTATGGGTAAAAATCTTTTTTTTTATTTGTCTTTTCTACCAAACCAATATTTTTATTTTTATTTTTATTTTGCTTTTCTTCCACCTGCTTAGATTAATACTTGTCATATATATTTTTTTTCCTTCTCCTTTTCTTCCCTTACCTAAAACTTCAAGCAATCCAATTTTTTCTTGCCACTTTCAAACTTTTTCAAGTACTCGTGCAATACCAAGTTAACACGTTTATCTCCACATGTTCTTGGGATAAATTATTTATCAATTTGATTCCATTTTCCAGTCCAATTACATTTCTTAATGAGATAATAACCAAAGTTTCCACCTTTATAAACTACAAAAATCTTATCTAAAAGCTCCTCCTACTTTCTCTTCTCTCGCGAGTCAACATCGCAACTTGTCAACCTTATCAGCAACATTACAAAGTGAAGAAAAATATTGTTTTGGGCTACCCCTTATAGGCCAATCTAATCCATATTAATATTATTTATATTATATTGAGGTGATATAAGGGGGGAAAGTGATTTCCTCTCAATAACTATCAAAGATTATAACTCTTCACCTTTATAATTATATTTGCTAGCAATAACAGATATTAATAAAGTAAATGAATAGTAATAAGATACACTTAGACTATGAATAATAATAAGCCTAATTCTTTATTATTTAATGTGATTATGATTAGACTAGCATGACAAATTTTATAGAGCATGATTATTACTGTTTTTTTTCTCGTCTGCTATTTTTTTCCCAGCACAAAGGAATGCTTTCATTTGTTGCCACGAAGAAAATAAACCCAGTGAAAAAGCAAGAAGCATTCCCCGCTACCTTTCTGGCTATAAGGGGCACGTGTCGGCTTGTGAGGGGTCATAAATATAGAATTCACGATCAGCTTTCAACCAACATAAATCCAAGGACCCTAAATAGACATGTGGACCAAAATATTTATGTCAATTTGAAGCTAAGGTATTTCGTCATCTTGTAGTCTATGAACTCTTGAGCTTCCTGTTCTTAGGTTATAGCGACATTATTATTATTATTATTATTATTATTACATGCACTGACTTTTTAAACTAATTAGTGGTTGGATCTTTAAGTTTCACGATCAGAATTTCGGCTAGCATAGTGTACATTAATAATTTACACACACGAAAAATTCCATTCATTACACCCTTTGATTTTCGGAGTTAATAATATTCAACTAGCGGTATTTTATTTTATTCATCATGATTAACGTATTTGGACTGCCATGTGGCATCCCTGCAAGCTCGTCTACGGAGGAGGAGGAGGAGGTGGTGGTAGAGGGACCGGAGTAATTGAGCACCTTGCGGAATTGAAAGGCGAAGGGGTCCCGCTATGAGTAAAGTGAAGTTTACTTTCTCAAGGTGGTGGCCGTCGTCTTGTCTTCTCCTAGCAGCCAGAAGTAACCCAAAAGCAGCACAGCGCATCTCTTGACTTGACGGAATATCTTGATTGCAAGATTCCCCACCCCCTCTGTCTCCCCCATTTTATTCGATTCGCATCTATACGCATATCATTTTATCTCATGAGCTTAACAGTCCTAAGCCCGCCTCGCTAGGATGGGTGATGGGTTCGGGATAAGGCATCCTGCGCCCATCTCAACTCAAGTCAGATCCCAGCTTACTCTGTTCATGTTATTTTTGAGTGGTTTTTAAAAATATTTTTATTTAAAAATATATTAAAATAATATTTTTTTATTTTTTAAATATTATTTTTTATATTAGTAAATAAAAATGTTCTAAGAACATAAAAAAAATTCAAAATTCAAACTAAAAAATGTTTTTTTTTTAAAACGATTTGAAACGCGATAATACCTTAATTTGAATTTAATAGTATTTATAGTTAAGATATTGATAGCCTTTTAAAATGTTTTTTAAATAATTATATCTTTAATTTATTTTTATATCATTATATCTAAAAGATTTTTTTTCTTCTTTAAAAAAGCACAGTCGGACCATAAAAACAAATACTACCTTAAACTGTAAGGTCTCATTCCATCTTGCATTGGGGGTCCCATCATTTATGCATTGGTATGTAGACATGGACTAACCAATACAATAATTTGAAATCCCATGATTTGCCCATCATCCCATAGCTGGGGTTCAATATGGTCATGCTTTAAAACCAACTCCCTTTGTTTGTATCTTATAGATAAACTCCTGTACCTACATTTAATATTATGTTTTAAAAGTATTTTTTTTTATTTTAGATTAATATTTTTGAGTATTTTTAGATTATTTTCATGTGTTGATATCAAAAATAATTTTTAAAAATTAAAAAATATTATTTTAATAAATTTCTAAATAAAAAACATTACAGAGCCCATACAGTAGCATTAAAACATCTCATGTCGAAAGCCTAAGCCATATCGATTCAAACTCAGCAGTGCAGCCTGTTACCATTAATGGATATTAACTCATATAATTACCCTTAAAATAAATCAAACAACCCGTTCTTCCACCCAATGTAATCATTCAAATTATTTGTCCACTATTTAAGTAATCGTTTTATGTGATCTATCATCTCTTCATAGGTCAAAGAAACCCAGTCTTTGTTCTTGTTTTCTCATTGATAAGTGTTTAATTCGTAGTTGAACAGCAGGATCTTGCAATGCTCAGCAAGAGCGCGACATGGGTGTTATATGGTTGCCTGTCATTGTTTAAACTTGGATATTTTACTTTTTATTTTATTTTCTGCAGTGAAAGTGGTAGATCCCGTCTGGTGGAGATTGAAGCTGATCTGGGGGAGTGTTTATATAGTTTGATTATGTGTTTATATTAAATACAATATAGTTAATATCTGTAAGAAAATCTTGAAAGGTTAATTTGATGATTAAGAAGATTTGTTTGAATTTCTTAACATCGAAAGTTTAATATTTAAAGTTATCATATAAGATTTATTAAATTGTTGTAAATATATTAAGAATATTTCTTTCGAATTATTATAAAAAAACGTAGTCATCCACAAATTAATTAATTGAAGCTAAAATCATTATTAAGTGTCTATTTGGCACTGTGATGCAACCGATTTTTTATTGAAATTTATTTTTTTTTTTACATTTTAAATGATTTTTTTAGTGTTTTTAGTTCATTTTGATGTGCTGATGTCAAAAATAATTTTTAAAAAATAAAAAAATATATTATTTTAATATATTTTTAAATGAAAAACATTTTGAAAAGCAATCGCAACCACACACTAAACCCCCCTAAATAAACAAATAAATAGTATAAAAACATCAAAGGCCCCTAAGTTCATTAATATCAAAACAGATCTAAAAATGCTTAAAATATTTAATTTAAAAAAAAATTATTTTTTAAAAAATTAGAAATATAAGAGTAAAATACCGGTATAAGAAGTCGCTCCACGAATGAAAATGATAAGCAATCATGTGAACAGACATTTTGGACCAAGTCAATTCCCAGTTTAGAGATAGAAGCCTATATTTTTTCTGGGAATGATAGAGCACGGTATTTCCGCGAGGTAGAATATACTCCACTCGATTAACCACGTTGCTCATTCGATTGGATTGGCTTTGACCACCAAGACGAATAGATATTGACGTGGTGGGCGGAAAAGGGCTTGAAAAGGCCGAACTATATCCAAAAGAAATGGGGGGGAAAACTTCTTCGGATATTTTCTATTTCTTGAATTTAAACGAGGCTTCCTTTAAATTCAATGAAAAGATTAACAATTTCTGGACTTCAAAGAAAGCTTGTGCCACTGTCCTGCTATCAGATTACATGACTGGTAGAAATTCTCGGCATCGGGAGTGTTCTTATTCAACTTTCTCACAAAAGATAATCACCCAAAATTAAAGAAAACCGGAGGCTTCGACCATGTTCCTATGACACGCCACTGGGTCCACAGACCACACACCCACCAAAAAGGAGACAGATTGGCTTCAACCACCGTGGCTGTTCAGAAACTACGTGGATGAGGATTCACGGTAGATAATGACAGCCACATCACCACTGTATATCAAGTTCTATGACTCTGGTCCACTTTTCAGATTCCAAACAATGGACAACAAAAGAAGGAAGGGAAACACGAGACGATAGGCTTCTTTTTTTTTTATCCTCGTCGCTTGACCGATATCTAATTTCTTGTTGCATATGCAATCGATCGACATCCGTGTTTGGATCTTGGTCCTTGGTACTTGGCAGTGTGGCACTTTACTCGCACAACAGCTCACCAGGCATTAATTAGTTTGATGGTCCTTCGAATTTATCTCGCAGCAACTCGTACTTCTTAAGTTCTGCCATGGAAAGGGAGGGAGACAGTTCCACCAACACCTGAAAGGAGGTGACATTTAGCATTTAGTAAAAAGATAGAAAAGAAATAGGGACTAAATACTAAGTATGAAACTGTATGGAACGTTAGGGCTGACTTTAGATGCGACCATGTAATAATCAGAACACATTGTAAGCAACTGAGATGATCTGCTTCCAATGTCCAGAAACTTTTGAAACGCACAAGTGCATGAAAGTAATGCCATGCAAATTTATACTGTACGAATATGAAGGCTAAATGAAAAGGCTCAAATATTTAAAATATGCACTAAAATTAAGAAGTTTTTCAACTTTACAATATTTTTTTTTTACTACACTCAAGTATTTTCCCCCCCTAAATGAACTTGCATCATGAGTTTACCATCCACAAACTAACAACAAAAACTGATGTGACTGATGCATCAGCCACATTGGCTTCTGCCCGTCAGTTTATGATAGCAAATTGGAATAACTAATAAAGGAGTTTATTCGAAAAGAAAAATAGAGGGGACAAAATCAAACATTATAAAGTTAAGGAACCAAATTTTTAGCAGGGGATGTCAGATTTACCCTGATAAAAATCAAGTACTTAGGCAACTCAATGCAAGTTTTCTTCCACAGTTGATTAGTCTTTCTGTTCACAAGATGTTCAATTGTACAAATTATACAAATCTTATAGTTTATCCTATTAGCATTAGATGATAAATAATCGCAACTTCCCTTGTAACCTCAAATGCCATATACCTTAATGAAATCATTGTACTCCACAATGACAGAGTCAGCTTGATCAACAGTGGACGGAGATTCTGAATCTGAACTCAGAGCCTGAGTGATGGAAAGAAATAATATAAGCACCTCTTCAGAAGGGTAGATGGGTGAGGGAGAAAATACGGATAAAACCTTGGAGAAAAAAATCATGATATATGCTATTTAGTTTTAAGATGGTGATACAGAAAAATCATCAGCAGTGCATTTTTGCCCTACAGTTCTTCTACTACTTCCATGCATGGTTCAGACATGACCTACCCACCTTTCGCTTGGCAGCATGAAACCAAGCATCTGCACACAAGGCGTACATGTCTGCTCCTGTGAAGTTTGGGGGGCATTTCTTAGCTATTGAGTTAAGAGAGACATCTTGGTGCAGTGTAAACTTACGGGTAAGAGCTTCAAGGACCCTGGAAAGAAAAGAAATTGGTGAAGCCCTAGAATGAGTGCATCACATCAATTGCAAATTCTCAAAATTGGAAGATTACTAACCGCTCCCTATAAGATGCATCAGAGTTAACTCCAACATATAGCAGCTTATCAAATCGGCCAGGCCGGAGAAGTGCAGGGTCAATAAGATCTGGTCGATTGCTTGCCCCTATGATAAATAGGTCCTTGAACAATCACAAAGAAACATGGAGTTTATCTTTTAAATTTGAGGAAACAAGCAAAAATAAAAACAATCCCGATTAAGGTAAAAAGACCACAAGTTCAATACCTGTGTAGAATCATTTAGGCCATCAATCTCTGCAAGCATCTAAAGAAGAAGAAATTTTACCACATTAAGTAACCATAAAAAAAAAATCATTGTAAACAAACTTCCTAAACCAGAAAAATATCTTCACCTGAGAAACCACTCTGTCCATAACACCCCCAGAATCTCCCGAGGCACCCCGAGCTGGAGCGAGAGAATCAAGTTCATCAAAGAATATAACACATGGGCGTGCTGATCTGGCCTGCAAAGAATGCGCTATGAACAAATTGCACATAGAAGCAAAATCACATCCAAAATGAAAGTCATACAGAGAATAAATATAAAACTAGCACTCTGACAGGGTATTAGTTCAAAGAGGAAATATATTCTTACCTTCTGGAAAATGTCCCGGACATTTTTCTCTGACTCACCTATGTACATGTTGATCAGCTCAGGCCCCTTCACGCTTAGAAAATTTAAGGAACACTCTGTTGCAACAGCTTTTGCCAATAAAGTCTGAACTTCAAAATAAAGATAACAGAAAAGAAATTACGATGCAATCTCTTCTTTTCATATACCAACAATATTGCAATTTATGATGTCGGAACTCACTTTCCCTGTTCCAGGAGGACCATATAGAAGAACTCCAGACCGCTTACGCAACCCAGATGAAAACAACTCTTTATGCAAGAGAGGTAACTGCATGTCCAGCAGAGATAAACAATATGAAAAGGATACAAAAGAAAGCACACACTAACAGGTGGCAGCTCCAGTTATAATGCATTCCCCAAGTTTACAGTTTAAAAGAAAGGCCCAGGACATCTTAATAGCTGACCTCCTTAATGTCATCAATATGTTTGTTCATTCTTCAAACTTAATAACCCTTTCCCACAAACAGACTCTGAAGATATAGCTACCTTCTTTCATACCTATAAATTTAAAAAGCATTACAGAACCTGGGGTAGAATCTCTAGTTCTCCAAGTACTGAAGGGGTGGTGATGAGGATGGGATGGCCATTTTTCAATGTGTATCTCAGCCATCGAGCTAAAGAAATGTAGATACATCCTGACCAATATGATCAATTTTCCAAATGTACTACTAAGCAAAATAATTCAGATCTTAAACTCGGTCTGATGAGATTGTTTATGTTGTGATAAGTGGCCTGTTTCTCATATAAGGTTGAAATTGTAGACCATGCTAATTTGACATGGGTAGAAATTGAACAATATGACAGTTAAACATGTTATAAAAAATATGCTTGAATCATCTGGTGCACGGCTTAAACTTTTGAAGAAAGATGGGAAGGTTGAGTTAATAAGGGAATGCTTCAATCTATGTGCCTTTAGAAGCTAATAATTGAAAGAATCTTGAGCACAAAGCAATTGTGGAGGCCATCCAGATAAGTAAGAGGTTCACCTGCACGGTATCAAGAATTGATTTCTTCACATCTTCAAGCCCACCAACATCTTCCCATTTCACATTAGGAACCTGTGACAAATAATCAATAGTCAAACGCCCTTGCCACATAAAACAAAATCTCACTCAAAAATGAAAATATGACTTTCATTCCAAAGTTTGAAACCTCTAACATAATGTTTGGGAACAATATAAGCTAGAATTGGAAATGAGAGGCAAGAAAGTTAATGAGAATGTAATTTTCTCCTTTGATATTTGATTGAATGAAAATTAAGACAAAGTTTACAAATCTAAATCCTACCTTTCATTTTGTTTGAAAAGAGATGCTTAAGAGCAAATGGGTAATTTCACTCGTTTCCCTCTCATTCTCTCCATTTGGTTTGGATAGATGATCTTTAGTGGGCACAAGGTAAAAACTTTCCATGCAATTTCTTTCCTCAAATTTCTCTTCGTTTCCCAAACGAGGCAAAGTGACTTTCCATTCTTATTTTTCTATACCCCACATCCCTCCCTCTCCTAAGCTCCATGTAAGAAAAACCCTTTGTTTGATAAAAAATGATGATGTAACATCAACGTTTCAGTCACAATTGTTGAGGCAATCTACCTTTGGAGTACCCAGTGCAGTGGCATTTCTCTTCTTAGACCGATCCAAGGCTTTAGCTAAATATTCTTTTTCCACAGCCTGAGGCATATAATTGGACGATTCATTCTTCTGCAGTGATTGGCCTCCTAGAGAACTGTTCAAGTCTTTGGGCTCATCTATGTCGACTTGAACATTTACCTTAGAGACTAAGCTTGCGCCAGCATCAGCGATGAGAGCGTGCAAATCTCTAGGCATGAAGCCAGATGTCTGTCCAACCATGTCCTTTATTGCATCTTCTAACTCAGTCTGCAAGAAGCAACCATCTAAATCCATCAAAATGAACACACACAATAGAAAGAAGTATTGATATCAATGCATATTAATCCTTAATGACCTTAACCAATGAAAAAAAGTGAATACTTTAGCTCAGAGAAAATTAAATGTACAGCAATGCAGTCCATAATATTTTTTATGACAAATAAATAAATGTGTAATGCAAAAGCATACTAGAAATGGAAGCTTTCAGGTAATCTCAAAATTCCCAGAAACACACTGTCAAGCCACAATGCATCGGTGCTATGTACAGACAAGAGACTGATTTTGATGAGTATGCTTGGGATTAGTGAGGGGTACAATGGTTTTTATCATTTACTTGCAACAATTATCTACCAGAAAATATGAAGAAATCACAGAAAATTTATATTTTCCACATACGTTAGAGAGGATATTAGAACCACTTTGCAGTGACTGGGACAACATTTCAGCTCTCTGTTCTTCTGTCAATGGGCCCATACTTATCTCATGGCTGAAGCAACGCCTAACAGTTGGTGGCAGACCCTCAGAACTTTCAGCAGCAGCAACTAACAGAACCTGATGCTTAATTTTTCCAGTATCCTTGACAAGCTGCATCAGAAAGGCACAAGAATAAACATCCTTGACAACCATAATGAAGTACAGGTTTTACTTTCTGACTTGAAATTACTTTAGAATCTTAAAATACAAAACTGATAATTTGAGAGGTTGATAGAGTGCTTTAGTCACATAGAAACACTTTGTGTGTCCCAATTATTGTATTATTACCCTGGCTGGGTCACCATAGATGATTTGTTTATGGCCAGTTAAATCAAACAACAAGAACAAAGCTACAAAAAAGGTTGCAACTTACAAAATAATCATTTGATTTTTCTCCAGGGTAAATGTCTTCATCTTCAGAGACTGGTTCAGTGAACTCTCTAATAACTGATGCGACTTCAGAAGAGAGGCCAACTTGATCATTTGGTGAACCCTCATGTGACATCAAATTTCGAAAGACATCAAAATGGCGGAGAAGAAGAATTGTAGGTGAATATCTGTCACAAGCAGAACAATGATGAAGAGCATGCTAGATAAGGAGATGTCACCACTGAACTTAGATAAGTAAAAAATGACAACAAACTGTTGATACAATCTCATAGATTCTGGTGAAAACCCTCCAGTTTAATGGCTCAGTAACACTTCAGTTAAATGGGTGATTAGGATGTCAGGTATTGGAAAATGTGGAATTTGGAACTACCTTGGAGTAAAACCAAAACATCATCTATTCAGAATTATTTTAATGTGGTATACCAGGAAAAGGACAGAAAAATGGAGTTTAAAATCTATCAATAAAAGGCAACACGACCATGAAGCAAGACTCAAGTATGTCACTGCTCATACGTTGCAGGACAATACACATTTACCAAACAGAGAACTGCTGCACCTTTGAGCTGTGTGGAAAGCTTGAGCTAGTGCAACTGATGTCTTTCTATCAGAAGATGCTGTAAGATTATGACAGCTGAATTCCACAACATGAATGCCCAAGCGACGAGCAACATGTCTAACAACGGTCCTCTTCCCACACCCTGCAAAAGTTACACCATAAGATCATAACCAAATAGCATGTCTTTGGCAATTACTGCATGTCAGCAATCAAAGATCTAGTCAAGAGGGCATAGTTTGATAAAATAGTGAATAAAGTTTGTAATGCAAACAAAGAATGATGAAGCATGAAATAAACCTGCCAGGCCATATAATAGGACGGCAACTCTGAATTTGGAAGAAAGTGCCGAAGGACACAACGGTGGTGTGAGTATGGAGGCCAAATTCTTCACCGTGTCCCCTTGCAGAGGTGCAAAACCTTTAGGCCCATCAATCAGAAGATCTGATGGAACAGACGAAGAAACAGTCCCTCCAAGCACAAGGGCTGTTTGAGTATGGTTGACTCTAAGAACAGCTTCATCTGATGGTTCCATGGCCACAACCTGAGGATATTAATCACCTTCAATTACACCCCTGACTCACTGTCCCACTACCAGGCATTCACTGCCACCAATCAATAGATTCACACAAAAAAAAAATACCTTGAAGTAGATGATGTTATGACTTCTATCTTGTGACCTCTGGCCACAAGGAATACAGACAGTAGAATTGCAATTCCAATTTATACGAACACTAAATATATCACCTCTAGCAAGGCATCTATCAACTTCAAAGTATTTCTGCAATGCCAAATCAATCATCTCCTGACGTTCTTCAGCTTCGATTGACGAAAATCCTTTCAGAGATTCAAGAGTACCACATTCTGGTATCTTAACGAAAGAAACCCTCAAGTGTGAAGCATATCTCGGCAATCGAGCCAACGGTTCCAATCCCACACTGATAACAGAATCCTCACGATTAGCACTAACGTCCTCATCAGAACAAGTCTCACCATCCACTTCAAAAAGCGAAGCCAAACTCTCATCTCCTCGGCGTACAAGTGATTTAAGACACGATACATGCAACCCAAGATTAAAAGCCAAGAGAGGAGAAAGATAGGCAATTTCGCGGTCTAATAATAAAGAAGGTTCATCGGGAGGGAAAATACAAGTAGGAAAAAGTCGCATTGTTGTACAAGAAATTCGTAATTTGGCATTGGATTTCAGCTCATTCTCATCATTTTTAGCATTGGATTTCAGCTCATTCTCATCATTTCTGGGAGGATCTAGAGCAACAACCTGAGCAATCCTCTCTTTGTTTGCCTCAACATTCTTGATAAGCACCTATCATCATCATCATCATCGTTTTTTTGAAAGAAGAAAGAAAGAAAATTAATTCATCAAAGCGAATTCTTCTTATTGTTACTATTATAACTATCAACATCATCAACAAAGAAAGTTGTGTTAGTAATTACCAGTGAAGAAGAGGTAACTGAGAGTCTCTTCAGAATGGAAGTGGAAATGGAAAGGAGAGCAGAATCATCGAAAGACGAAGCTAGTTTGTCCTCGGATAATCGGAGAATTCCTGCCACTAGCTGTAAGCTGGGAGACGGGGAGATGTTGTCTGTTGCGAGTGGGAGTTGACTCCGTTCACTGCCAGTGCTGCTGAGTGGAGAGGAACTGAGGACGGAATCGATGAGGATTTTTGTGGAGGATAGGATTAGAGGCTTCCTCCTCCTCTCCACCATTTTTTATGAGAAGAGTTCGAAGGGTTGGAGTGAATGAGTTGCAAAGAGAGCAAATCGAAGAGCTTGGAAATTGCAGCAGATGGTCTCGTTAACGTCATAATCTAACCGTTTCAACGCAAGCAAACTTCCTGGGCTGGTCTGGTATGGTCTTGGCTGGATCTTAATTAGGACCAGAGGTTAATGGCACAGCTGCTGGGTATGGGCTGGGCTGGGCAAGGAAACCCTTTTATATTTAGCTCCAAGGATGCGCCCTTTCTCTCGCTATTTGTTTTATTTTTGTCTAATTAACACGCTCAATTTTTGTAACCACAATATTAGATTTTTATAAACATCTTCTCGTTATCGTAAAAAGGACTTTAATATATATATACAAAGATAATATTTTGGTAATTTACACATGAGTGTATTAAAAACATAAAATAATATATATCTATATATATATATATATATATATATATATATATATATATCATAAAAAATAATAATTTATTGCTAAGAAGATAACATAATTAAATTTAAATTTAAATCGTCATTAAACCACTTCTCTAAATATATTTAATAATAAACTAATCATTCAATTAAAAAATTGTTTACGTAAACATAAAGTTAAAATCTAACCTGGTTGAAAATGCAATATAATAATTTAATAAAAAAACACACATTTTTGGTTATCTTTAAATGCAATTTCTTTGATAAGATGATCACTTTTTATTTTTTTAATATTATATATGTTTTAATTATTAAATTAAATCTGCAATGATTTTCTTTCATAATGTTAAAATGCCACTCATTTGGAAAAGTCATTTTCTTCTTATACTTTTTAATAAGAATCACTCTTTCATTAATTAATTTTATTCAACTCATAAAAAAACTAATTTACCACAATTCATTCAATTTTTTAAATTGTTACAAGTTATTAAATTATATAAAATAATTTATTTTTTATTTTATGCAATGATTTTTTAATATTAGTTTGATGAAATACCAAACGTTAGTACAAACTTAAATGGTTTTGAATTGCTTAACAGCTTTCTGCTGTTCTTTGAATCAGCAAACAGCTGGCAGAACCTGGTTAGAAGACAAAAGTATTGGTGACATTTGACAAGGGAGGTGCTTTTTTCTCACACGAAAGTCCCAACTGGCAAAGGTGAATAGGCTGACACAAGAAAAGCACCATGCATCTACCTTTAAACTAGTATTTTGGCAATCCATTTGATATTTGTTTTACCAATGAGTAATACTCATTTATTAGATATTGTTTTTTGTTTTTTACAATAAAGAAGGAATATACTAGTATATTTAATTTAAAATTAATTATATTCTCTTACACTCCATCATAATTTATAGTAGTGGGGTAGTAGTACTTTGATTTTTGATCAAAAGATTCTCTCTTACTGTACACGACAGTATAGTAATATGGAAGAAGGGGCACCTCCTGTTGATTGAGTGTTTTTCAATGCACATTCTGGAGAAGGTGACTGACTCCCTACTCATTTGCTCAGTTTGGCTGCCCACGGGCAAGACTTCGAGAAGAGGGAAACTTTGTTTTCTTGTGTTTGAACTGTGAAGTGGGTGTTTGAAGTTTTAAGCTAGTTTATGTTTGTGGAGACAACCCTGTTAAGGGTTATAAGATGTAGTTTAGGGTTTAGAATTCTATATGTTTGCGGAAATCAAACTACTCTTGTCACTGGGGAATGGTGTTATGGAAGTTGAAACACGTTTATCTTGGAAATCTCTGTACACATGAAACCTGCACTTGTTCTTTTGCTCTAGCACCTCTTGCATGTTTTGCTTAATTCTCTGTTTTTTTGAAGTCGCTCTGCGTCCCTTAATTTTCTCCATGTCTGGTAAAAGCAGGTTCTTTTACAGATTTTTGTTCTACCTATTCACTTTTTGTATCTTCCTTTTGATTCTTTCTTCTGTATCCCTTGTTCAGTTTCCCAATTCTCATTTCATTCCCAGATCAGTGTTCAAGCTAATTCTTGCTAATAGCACATCACTTTTCTTGAAACCCAATGCCAAGAGTGAACCTGTCAAATTTGCCCTCTCCTCGTCCACTGACACTAATTTGGCAATGAGATGTGGAGGTTTGTCCAGTCCAAACTCCGACGTGGATGCTTCAGGATGTCAAAGAAAGAAAACATGTGGCAGAAACCAGCCTCTCCGAAAGCTAAAGGTTTACATGTATGATTTGCCTCCAGAATTTCACTTTCGATTATTGGGTTGGAAGGGGAAAACAAATCAAACTTGGCCAAATGTCGATAGCCATAGCCGTATCCCACCATACCCAGGTGGGTTGAATTTACAGCACAGTGTGGAGTACTGGCTGACCCTTGATCTTTTGGCATCAAACATGCCAAAGGTGGGCACTGCAGTGAGAGTACAAAATTCTAGTCAGGCAGATATTGTTTTCGTGCCATTTTTCTCATCTCTGAGTTACAATCGGCATTCTAAACTACATGGAAAAGAGAACGTTAGTGTCAACAAAATGTTACAGAGTAGGTTGCTGCAGTTTTTGATGGCTCGGGATGAATGGAAGCGGTTTGAGGGAAAGGATCATTTGATTGTAGCCCACCATCCAAATAGCATATTACAAGTCAGAAAAAAGCTGGGTTCTGCTATGTTTGTGCTTGCTGATTTTGGGAGATACCCAGTTGAAATTGCCAATCTTGGGAAAGATATAATTGCTCCTTACAAGCATGTTTTGAGGACCATTCCGAGTGGTGAATCTGCTCAGTTTGACCACCGTCCAATATTAATGCATTTCCAAGGATCGATATACAGGAAGGACGTAAGTTTCTCTGCCTCCGTTTTATTATCAAGTTTTTGGAGCATTCCTTCCGTGATATTGCTTTGATGATTTAAAATATATTTTAATCTTATTAGGGACTTGTGATATGCCCAGAAAAAGAAAGGTATAACCAAATCAACTCTGGCTGATATGAATTCTGAACATATAATAGAATACATCAATTGCTCAAATTAAATACGTGTAGTTTTTCCAAGGTGATTTTGAATTTCTTTTTACAGTGGATGGAAACCGCTCAGCTAAATTTCTAATGCTAGACAATATTTAATGGATTATCTGTCAACACTGTTATATTTTCCTCGTGTTTTTCTAGGTTAAAAGTACCGTTTGAACGCAATTGCACTGTCTTTTCAGTATGCATGTCCTCAAACTCGTGATTTAGCTCATGAAAATTCTTAAATTTTTGGTCATGCAGAAGAATATTCTTGATCAGATTTGGAAAGATTTCGCAGGTGGTTAAAAAATTTGGAAGACTTTATGGAGAGTACACACTAATGTCCAGAATATACATCCAGTTGCACATAACTAAGATGACGGGAATAAGGTTATGTCATTTCTATGTTCAAACCTATATGGCTAGTATTCTGTATCCCGGGAACCTTTTCAAAATTAATGCTGCTTTTTACAATGCTAGAACATGAAAATCTTCCCATTTGGATTCCGTTGCATTTGCAAGCATGAAGGTGACCTTCGGCGTTGGATGATATCCAAATCTGATCCAAAAATCACAAATCCATGTAATGTATCATTGGCGGCTATCGATTCCATAGTTGTCCTTGATATCATTTGCAGTGCCTGCTTAATTTTTCATCTATCTCTGATCTCATTAGGCCTGTGCTTTTGGGTTCTTTCGTCTCTGTTTCCATTTTTTATAAAATCATTTTTCAAAAGAACCTTCTATATGTATGTTTGGTGATTTTTATGTCCACCATATCAATCTAATTGGTTTGCATTTTGAATGTTTTTGGTTCAGGGAGGAGCTATTCGCCAAGAACTATACTACCTTCTAAAAGATGAGAAAGATGTACACTTTACCTTTGGAACCTATCGAGGAGATGGGATTAAGAAAGCAGGCCAAGGGATGGCTTCTTCCAAATTCTGTCTAAATATTGCGGGGGATACCCCTTCCTCCAATCGCCTGTTTGATGCCATTGCGAGTCAATGTGTTCCTGTGATAATAAGTGATGATATTGAGCTGCCATTTGAAGATGTCCTAGACTACTCAGAATTCTGTGTATTTGTTCGAGCATCTGATGCGGTTAAAAAGGGGTACCTACTGTCTCTTCTTCGTGGAATTAAGAAATACCAGTGGACCATGCTGTGGGAACGATTAAAGGAAATTGCTCCACACTTTGAATATCGGTATCCATCCCAGCCTGGTGATGCTGTGGATATGGTTTGGGAGGCTGTGCTACGCCAAAAATCTGCAGTACATTGTAGACATCACAGGAAGAACAGATATGCGAGATCCAAGGCTTTGCTGTAGAGAATTTGACATTAGAAAATGCTACTTTAAAGCTTAAGAAATTTCTTGGTCAAGCATCATAGTAGATACATATGGTGCTCTGCTGATTGCCAGTTTTAAGATAAGATTTCAAGCTTGTTTTTTTCTTCTGAATATCTGTACGGGCAGTTGTTTTCCCGTCCATAACTCCATATTGGGATATGTTTAGAGTGCTCGGGTAAGATGGCCCTTGAGCCTACCCACCGGTCCCTCTTCCCTTCGCTCGTGTTGACTAAACAAAAGTATAAAACATTTAAAAAAGACTTCGTTTCCAGTTATAAATTGAGTTTTCGAAATTGCATCACATATTACTTAACTGAATACCGAAGAGATGGAACAGCACAAATCAAGAGAAGCATTCATTATGAAACCACCTTTGAGCCAATTACCTGAGCTGTATGGTATTTATAAGAGGAAGAAGGCACTCTGCAACTGTGTTAAATCTCAGATTGTATGGTATTTATAAGAAGCTTTTATAAATTAGGAATTTATGAGCTCCTGACACCAGAAATCTCATAAATTAGGAAACTGCAAGTTTTGAGAATATCAAGTTTCAACGAGTAAAACCTTCCTAGGAGGGCCGAGCTGATAGCAGTATAGTAAATTTTAATGCGAAGCAAGTTCATTTGCAAATATAGTGTACAAAGGACAGACAAATTTTTAGTAGCTAAAATAATCTATTTTCTCAAAGAACAAGACTGGACGATTAGTGCTCTTGCAAATATAAATAATGCTAGAAACCAAGCAAAGTTAACTGTTAGTTTAGTGAACAACTGCTTTGATTCAAGACTAAAAACTGTAGGATCTCAGCAATTTCTTCGTGTCCAAATCACACTCCCTCAGGATCCACCTTCTCTTCATAGATGCTCAATAATTGAGGTGCTTGCTCTTCAAATTTGGTCACAAACCTCTCCAGAAAGCGTTTCTCCACAGGAAGCAACACTGTATTCAAGCTGATATCTTTCTTTATCAAACCCTTTGACCACAAAACCTGAATAACCTTACACCTGGGGATAATTCTCTTCTCCAAGCTTAAAAACAAGATAACAGGGCAATGCACAATCTCCTTTGAAGGCCACCCCATCTTGTTCACAAAAAAATCCATTCCCTTCATTATTTTCTTCTCCGACAGCATCATACAATGGGGATGCTTTCTAAATGCTGAAAGAATGTCATCTTTAGTCCAACCCCACCTCGTATAAACCTCATAACAGCGTTCCCAAATTGACCTATTACACTTTCCACAAAGGGCATGCACAGCCAGCACAAAAGTTGATTTATTTGGATCAAATCCCATTTTTCTCACTTCCTCTACATTTTCACTAAACTCTTCATGACTTTCCATCAAAGCTTCAGGGAAATGAGTAAGCAATAACGAAATGCAAGAATGCGGCACGCCTACTTTTCTCAAAAGCTCGAGATTTGGTATAAGATTCTTTGAATGGTCCTCTAAAAATATCCATGTGGTACGCTTAAAAGCAGAAACAATCTTTTCATCAGAACGCAAGATGGTTTTGAGAAAGTCATAAGAGGGTATTATTTGGTTCTCCAAGCTTCTAGTCAACAGGGTCGGGTCTGAAGAAAGAGTTCTGGCAAGGTGAGACCTGGACATACCTAAAGAGAGAAAAAAGTCAAGTTTAGGCAGAAGTGTATTCGTAGGATTAGATAATAGAAGAAATGGGCGCTTTTTAACGAGACTTGAGATCTGGGTTCTGGAGAATCCATGGTTTCTTAAAAGGGCCAAAACGGAGTCTGGTCTTTCAGAGGATTGAAACTTTACCTTTTGGGATGTTAAGATTGCAGTTTCCAAGGACAACCCGCATGAATGTACGAGGTAGTTGATTGTGAAAGAGTCTCGTTCTGTTGAGATTTTGCAGCTGATTGGTTCTGGAAGCGGTTTATTTGGAAAAGAGACATGCGGTATTGTATTGAATTCTCGTGAGAAGGAGAAGTGTCTTCTGGAAGGGGAAAAGGAGAAGAGTGATGAAGATGAAGGATTGTCCAATCTTAAACAACGGAGATTTTGGATAAGCTCCATGTTGGAACTTTTTGGAGGCTAAAGAATGCTTGGAATGAGTGAGCGGAGCGTGAGTAAACCACCAGGTTTCGCCCTTATCGGTAGCGGCTTGGCCCTCCCACGTTTTGAAGGCTATACTATAACGAAGGGGTGATGACGAGTATCGTGGTTAAATTTCTTCATATTTATATTTTATTTATTATTTACTAGATTAGATATTTATAAATTATTTATTAGAGTTGAAGTATTTATTATCTATCATTATTTATTAACCAATAAAAAAAATAATAATATATATATATATATATATATATATATATATATATATATTTGAGTATGTATATGTAAATTAAATAATAAAATAATAAATCTTATTTATATGTGTTCTTTTTTCTCTCTCTAGGTATGTATATATATATTTGAGTTGAGTTGAGTTTGTTTTGTTCTCTGTTTTTAAATTATTTTTTTATTTCATTATCTAACACTAGGTAATTGAAAATCTAGTTTTATAATCTATTTTGATTTGCTTTTAAAAAAAATATTTTAGACTTGCAATCAAAATAACTAGTTTTAATATTTTAACCCCGATCAAATTATAATATTGTTTTTTTCTTTCTAAAAAATTATTTTGATCTCATGACTTGAATCATAAATTTATAAACATTGAGTTTATTTTTTATTAAGTTATCTCTATCTAATGACTCATTTATTGACTCATTTATAATGTTTGATTAGTTAACTCAACTAATTTAATTTTTTTATTAAAAATTATATTATATTAAAAATTAAACTTTAAAATTTAGTTTTTATTAGATTATCTTGGTCTCATAAAAATAATTTTTAACAAGTTAATTTATTTTTTACATCATTTGTTTAATTAAAACTTTATATATTTTATCGTTCAATATTTTATCGTTCAACATACATACATACATACATACATATTAAAAAAATACATCAGATTACCCAACAAACTTCGACAAGCATGGCATTGACAGAACGTAATTTCCAACAATCAACTTTTGCTAAATGGAAAAAATAGGAGTAGATTTAATTTTACAAATTAAATAATGGTCCACGTAACCTGTAAACTAGACCGAAATTCACATCCAGGATACAAATAAATTTGCTCCGTGTGTAAATAAAAACAACCATGTTTTGAATGTTGATCCTCCACATGCTCTACAGCATTTCTTTCAAGGGCTTCCACAAGTTGCAAATCAGGTTTCACAATCATATTCTGGCAAAAAGCTGCAAATCAGCCAGCTGGTGCACCTACAGACTCTGCAAGTTCTTCCAGGAGCTCCTTCTGCTCCAAAGAAAAACAAGACTGCAAGAAACAAACATTTTCGAGGCCGTGGATTTAATGTTATATTCTTCTCACATTTGAAAATGTGAAGTATTTAATTATTAAACCATGTTAAAAAAGGAACAAAAAAAAGAAGTGTACTGCAAGTTTAAATACCTGAACTGCATTCTCTATATCGCCAGCAAGAAAGGATGTAAGCTCAAAGTTCACCTTTAACCGGTGGTCAGTGACCCTATTATCCTAATGAAATAACATGTAGAGGGGTTATAACCTTCCACTAATTTTTTGGTTTGAAGACTCAAACTTGTCTCAATACCAAACAACATCAATGAAGCCAACTAGACATTGGCAGCTTTCAATTAATCAATCAGGTTCTAGTTAACTGCACCAAGTGACTCTTAAACATGCAATTCCCACCTCTTTTTGTTACATTACCAATCAACAAGGTCCTCTCATTTTTCTTCTCACAAAGTTTTGAAGCATTTATCACATCTTGTACATTTACAATCCATCATCGATACAATTTTACTTGGCTCTTAATAATCATGAAGAAATCTTGTCTTTCTGAAAAGCACGATTGGTACCGCATTAAGCTCAAAATAGAGAAGCAAAAACAATAAGCATACCTTGTAGTTGTATGTTCGAATCTTTTCTGCGCGAGCACCTGTACCAACCTGCATTTTGGAACATATCGCTTGCTTTAATGACATCCATGAATAGATGATTTAATTTTGAATAACTAAAAGCTCGGTCATCAGTAGTGTTCTTTCTTCCCATAATAGATACTTTTATGTGCATATGAGATGATGACCTGGAAGCAAGATATACCTGCATTTTTCGCTGGTTCCTTATTGATTCTTGCTGCTCCCTGACCTTTATTTCATACCTGTCACAAGGTTGACGGATTATTATAAATTTACCAGAAAAAGAAGCAATAAATGCAGCTCAAGGGTTAAGCCCGTCTCTCAGCCTACCAATAAACAACTATAAGATGTGTACAAGAAAAGTAAGAGCATAAAACAAAATGATAGAATCATTCATTTAATGCAGCTATGCTTAAATGTGTAAATCCCTCATGGAAGTTGAAGAAATGAATGTGTACTTATTACTCACAGTTTTGCTCGCAGAAGTTGGAGAGCACGATTCTTATTCTGAAGTTGTGTCCTTTCTTCAGTACAAAAGATGCGGATTCCCGTTGGTTTGTGATAAAGATCAACAGCTGTCTCTACCTTGTTGACATTTTGCCCTGCAGGACAATCATGCAAAGGAAGATGTTTACAGAGATGTCTCTTTCCGTTTTGTCTCTGGAGAGAGAAAGAAAGTCATGGAGAATTAATAGTCTAATGCTGAAATATTAGCTCAAGCTTTCCTTTTGCATACCTCCAGCACCACCAGATCTTGCTGTTGTGAGTTCATACTCTTTTGGATCAATCACCACCTCAACTTCATCAGCCTAGTTTACATGAAGCATAAGCACAAAGAATAAGACATGCTGATTATGGAGAGGACATGAAGTTTACAGGTAACTTATTGAACACATAATTAGGCAAAAAATAAACCATGTTCAGAAATTATGGAACCACTTCGACATTTTCCTTTGCAAATGACAACTTTGTTGAGACAAAATCAGGATTTAAGTGAGCAATTTGCAATTGCTCCAAGCTTTGCCACTGTCACATGTATAGAAAAAAAATTGCTCAGGCATGATGTCATGTACCTCAGGCATGATGGCTACAGTTGCAGTAGAAGTGTGCACACGCCCCTGTGCTTCTGTTTGAGGAACACGTTGAACTCGATGGACACCAGACTCGTATTTTAATTTACTGTAGACACGTTTTCCTTTGACCTCCATCACATATGTTTTGTATCCACCTTTCTCTGCCTGAAAAAGGATAAAGTATGGCTGGCAAAAATGAAAAAAAAAAAAACAAAACAAAGAAAAAAGAAAAAGATTTGCATGTTTTTAGCTGATACATCAGCAACAATATTACCTACCTCAGAACTTGAAATGACAGAGACCTTCCAGGAGTTCCGCTCACTGTATTTCTGATACATACGGACCTTAGCATTGAAAAAGATGTGAACTAGTATAAGGGCGTGCTCCAATATTTTAGTGAAATTTGCAAGCAGATCATTTGAAAGGGGAAAGAAGATAATGGGTCAAGTATATGGATAGAACAGCAATCCCCTACTAATAAAAATTGATTCTACAGCAACGCCCACATCCACATTATTAGCAAGGTGACCCAAAAATTCTGTTCAGCTATTGTTAGAAAGAAAAGAACACCTAGTCATTCAATAAACAATATTGTTACTCCATCTAGAAAGACAAAAAGCACAATCATTTTATTTCTTTGTACATTTCCAGAAAGTCCTTGCAATCTTTGTCCCATATTTACACCCAAATTTTTTATTCTAGTCTGCTTTCTACTAGTTTCTGGTTTATAAATTTTTACATGACAAATTTAGAATTTTTGGGTTACCTACAAATTTATTCTAACAAATTTTTAGAAGGTTGAGAGAAGCATGTACCTACAAGATCACCAGCCCATATTCCAGCCTCATCACCACCAGTACCTGCCCTAACTGCAAATGAAGAAAACAAGTAGATTTATAGAGTGAGTGAAACAGAGAAAATTGCAGAGGATACGCGCCAGAAATTAAGCACAAGGATATATCAAGTACACAATATGCAAAGCATGTAAGCTATAGCATAAACAGAATAACTCCAGGATATTAAAGAATATAAAAGATGATCATACAAAGGACACAATTTTAATCCATATCCATAAATACATTCCAGAAGAAAAATAATCATCCAAGATGACAATAATCATAAATTAAAGACAAGCATTTCCCGCCTCTTGTTTTGTCCATAATTTCAAAAAAATTAGGTATTCAACAATTTCCAGGTAAAAGAACTAAAATAGCTTTATGACATACACATGCATCATCACCTACAATAGACATGATTAACAAACAATCTGATAGTGCATTGCATTTGACTGGAAAAGAGAATATGCATATATACCTTCAAGTAATATATTCCTTGCATCAAGAGGATCGCTCGGAAGCAGTAATACCTATCAACAAGAGATGCAAAAATAAGACCCTAAGCTCCAAAGTAAAATAAAAGTCGAGATAAAATAACTGAAAACAACAACAGGAATGTGATGGCAATAATGAGAAGAGCATGACAGCTTCCCTGCAACTACAAGACTCAAAATTAATGATGCAACTAAATGGACACTTCTACAAAAGGTCTCAAATTGAAATGACAGTGGTAGTTTTTGTCCAAGCTATCTAGATTGAAATAAGATACGCAGAGCATTACATCAAATCAAGAAACAAGAACATCAAAATAATTGGACAAGCAAGTTATTAAAAGAACTTATCTAAGAGGACTAGAAACTAAACATGATAATGAAAACATAGGAAAAGGAAAAAACCTTAAGTTTCTCTTCAAGCTGTTTGAGTTCACTGGATAATGACTCGATTTCATATGCTATCATCTCTGCCATGTCTTCATCATTTCCATCCTCTTTCGCTAAAGCTGCCATAGATTATTAGTTCAAACCTTCTTCAATCTTATATTCCTTCTTTTTTTCACAAAAAAAGATAAAATAAAAACAGATTAAGAGAAAAGAAGTCGAAACCTTTAGTATCTTCTAGCATCTTTTCACAATCCTTGAATTTCTTAAAAATTGAAACCACCTACATATCCAAACAAAATTCAAAATCGTTTCATGATTGAGTAAAAATTATGGAGTAATAATTAAAAAAGAGAGGGAGAGAGAGAAGAGAAATGAGATATACGTCGTCAAGCTCAGCCACAGACTGAGCTAGCTTTTGATATTCACTGGGATTTGAAACAACATCTGGGTCACCCAGCTTCGCCTACACAATCAGAAAAGGTAATTCCAAAAACAAAAACCTCCCTCCTATTAACAATCAAATTAATTTTTTTGGAAGGGAATTTTACTTACGGACAATTCTTTCCAAGTCTTCTCAGCAGATTCCAGCTTGATTATCAAATATGGCTCCTGTATCATAATCAAACACAAATAAGATATTCACTTTTAATTACAAAGCCTTAATCTACTGCTCATTCATTTTTAACGCACCGCCATGCAAACGATTCTTGGAGCAGTGCTGCGCGAAAGAGAGGGTCCAAGGAAGAAGATACGACTTGGAGTTTGGCGAAAATGGTTGGGGTGTGGTATTGTTGAGGGCATTCGAGCTGTTAAGCTCGTCGTGGCTAAGCTACTACTACTCATGCTTCTTCTTCTCGCTTGCTGTTCGCTAAGTTTCTGATAAACAAAGAAGCCACGAAAAATTGAAGTTTTTTTTTTATAGCTCTTATCTTTTTATGACCTCTACTTGACGGGGAGATAGAGCTACGGAGACTGATGAGGGCGGGTCTCTGTGTTGAGTGATGTGGGTTAGGTTTTCACCACAGATCTTCCTGCGTTTCCCCACAGCCTGGTTAGTTTATCTTCTTTTTTTCTTTGGATATTTAACATTTGAGTTAATACCTTGGTTTAGTATTTTTTACAAAATTTCATGGTTTAACATTAATATATGATTGAGAATTTATTTATTTTGAATTTATCTATATATAATATCTTGGTTTTATTAATTTATTTTAAGCTAATTAATTATATTTTAAGGCTAATTGCTTTTGATTTCTTAGCCAATGATAAAATAACTAATATCAAGCATTGAAATGATAAAATATCAAATATAGATGATGTGCTAGAACTTTCACGAAAGATACAATTTGGTTCTCTAGCTTTAAAAATAAAATAAATTTTATGATTTTAATGTTTTATTTTTGATATAAAGAATTATTTTTTTCATTACTTTTTAGTCCCTCATTGAGAGAGGACAAAAAGAGATAGTCAGATTCTAATGATAGAGAGCAAAAAATATTGTTGATACTGATATATGTTACCCAAACAATTGATGTTTGTGCCAGATAATTTTATTTGATGGGGAAAATTTATATTTAATATTTTTATCTTAAAATATTTGAGCTCAATTTAATTGATTTTCATTTTTTTTTTTATCAAATTAGATGATTTGTAGTCGACTCAAATAGCGAATTTTAATTACTTTTTTTAAAAAAAAAAATTAGAGCAAATACATATCATTCGCCGTAGTTGAAACAAGAAAAATAAGAACCCAATTGTGCGGGCCCTTATGAAATGAGTAGGGTGGGTTGGCCTGGCTTGCCAAGCCCAGCAACTTTACTCATTTTTTTTAAAATAATATTTTATATGATTTTTTTCTATATTTTTATATTTAGATTAATACTCATTTTATTTTTTATTTTATTTATAGAGACTTTTTAAAATTACCATTATTTTTTGTTACGCATTTAAATATTGGACCTTTTTTTGTTTATCTATGATTTTTTTTTATTCATGGATGAGATTTATTTATTTTTTTAAAAAAAAGATAATATTCTTAATATACATAACCTTGCATATTATTTTCTTCTTATTTTATTTTATTCAATCAATTTAATATATATATATATATATATATATATATATATATATATATATTTCTATTTTTTTCTTGTATAAAAAAATTATTTTAATATAAAAAATTAGCAAACTCAACTAAGTAAATATCTTGATTTATATATTTTTTTATTTTTAGTTAAAATTTACAGTTCTTTCAGTTTATCAACCCACATATTTCACGATCTACTTAGTTATATGTATACTATGCACAAGCTTTTTATTCACTTAAAATCTTTTCAACTTAAAATATAGAAAGAAAAAAATGTGTATATGATTTTTTTATTTTTTTTTTAAAATACATCTAACCCGCGCCCAATCACAGATAAAATATTTAAAGGGTGTTTGTTATTGTGTTTCAAAGATTTTTTTGAACAAATTTAAAAAATAATTATTTTTATTTTTTATTTTAAATTAATTTTTTAATATTTTTATATCATTTTCATGTATTAATATAAAAAAAAATTAAAAAAATTTTATTTTAATATATTTTTATATAAAAAATACTTTTAAAAATAACCTCCTTAAACACCTCACGATTCAGATGATCTTATGCTCCAATCCAGCGTTATTAAATCCTAGTTTAAATAGTGCTAAGAAAGTTTATTCGAAATTTTTTTGAGTACTATTGATTCCACAGGGATGAAATGTGAAAGCTATAAAAGAAGGAGACGTAAGAAGCATCATTGAATTTACGGGTTTGGGTCACGGACAAGTTTGACGCGGCATCATGCAGCCCGTTAAACGAGGCCTGGAAAATGAATGTTGTTTGTATCAGTAAGAGGCCCACGTGTAGTCCTGATCCTCGGAATTCCACGACGTTGTCTCTTAACTCTAGCTGCACAGCACAAAGCACGAGATACGAAAGATCTTTTTACTGTTTGAGAATATAAACGGGATTGTTTATAGAGTATTTTTGTTTAAAAATATATTAAATTTTTATTTTTATTTAAAAAAAAAAACATTTTTAATATTAACATATAAAAACTATATAAAAATATTAAAAACATTTAATTTAAAGTTAAAAATATTTTTTTTAAATACAGTGAAAAAAACCTCTTTTGGGATAAATCCTGAGTTTTATAAAAAATATATTAAAATAATATTTTTAAATTATAATGATCTAAAATAAAAAAATATTTTTAATAAAAAAATCATTTTTTTATAAATATTTTAAAATACAATACCAATCTCGACGGCAGATAAAGCTGGGTGGTTAAGGTACAATTCGAGGTCTATTTGTTCTGTTTATTGGGAAATAATTCGTAGGTTTGGACAGGCAGTAAAAAAAAAGCAATGCAGCATCATGTCTTTCACAGGATGAAAAATGGTGGGGTCACATGTTTTCTGCAGACCATAATTGTAACCACAGAGTTTGCTGACACCTCTCAATGATTCCAAGGTCCTTTTCCCTTCATTCATGTGCATTTCCCTTTTGGCTTTCACTCGACCTTTTGCTCCCTCCATCTACCATTTTTTTTGTCGTCTTCTTTTTTAATTGTCTTCGCATATTCAGTGAAATGATTAAAATTATATTTTATAATATTTTTTATTTTAAAATATATTGACATATTTTTTTTTAAATTTTAATAATTATTTTTTATATTAGCCTATAAAATATTTAAGAACATCAGTTTTTTTAATTTAAAATAAAAAATAATATTTTTTAAAAAATATTTTTAAAATATAGTGCTAATAATATTTATTTGTCATAAAAAAAATATTTTCTCTGAGATAAAACATCATATCATTAGATGCTCAAATAAGCATGGAAAATCTCACAATCGCATTACATGAATTTACGTTATTAAAAATAAAATAATATATTTATAAACTCAATTCTTAATAAATAAAAAAAATATCAAAATGGTAAATATGTTTTTAGTGAATTAATCAGATAAATTGTTTGTGTTACGCTACATGTTAAAAAATAATATCTAGATAATTTTTTTTATAATATCATCAAATATAATTCAATGATTTAAACCTGAAATCTCCCTATTATACTTTACACTTTATGATTAGCTTGAGCTTCAACTCAAAGTATATAAGAGTTTTTTTTTTGGCATGATCTGATCAACGTGACAAATTGAAAAAACATTGGAAGAATTGGTAAAAATATAATTTAATTTTAAAAATAATTATAAGATAAACTTTAAAAATGATTTTTTATTATATGAATCATGAAATTAAATTCATAATAATTAATTGTTTTTCAAATCTATTTTTTTATTTAATAATATAATATATTATTTTCTTTATTTATCTATAACGTTAAAAAGTGCACCATATACTTTAATTGACATGGTATTGGTTGGCGGGGGCTATGGTGTTGGTTGGTTTTAAAATATAAGGACACTAAAGCTCAAACGCACATATAATTTAATGGTAACCACAAAATTATAAACAAGGAAGACTTGCTCTACCTGTTTTATAATATGCTCGAAATTATTTTTAACAGTATTTTTTATTTAAAAATATATTTTTTATTTTTTAAAAATTATTTTTAATATCATGAAAATAATATAAAAAAATCAAAAAAATTTGATCAACTTTCATTTTTTGTGAAAAAATAGCTACTCAAATATCATGCCACCTTTCGTGAGAGCAACTCTCATGATTAATTCTTCAAGCAGCAGTCTCATTATTTGTGTGTGTATACCGTATTCAATTTATACAAGTCTTGTGGTAGAAACAGGTAAACGTCGTGTCACGCCAATGCACGGCCAGAAGATAAGCCAGCTTTCTGCTTGGCCTTTCTCGATCCAAATTTGAGGCACGATAACAGACTACAACTGTGCTCGGACTAAAATCTGAACTCCCCTGGAGAATTTATTCCTCCGGCGAAAGCCATGCACAGGATCCCGTTCTAGAGATGGAATAGGATGCTGACTGTTTCAACGAAGTGGCAGAATCAAGGCAAGAGAGAAAAAGAAGAAAGAGAAGCCGGGCCCTCTCTTTTTGCCTGCAAAATCTGTGTGGACGGAGGAACTGGCATCGGCCCCGGTATCTTATAGAAAGAAGAGTTTACAGAGTCAATAATTTTTTCCACAGGATCAGTGAACTTTTTATAGCCACCAATGAGGTGTTTTGATAGCATTGCCAGCCGCAGAAAGGCTGGAGTTGATGGAATCATCATTACCGTCGATCGTGCAATCTTAAGCTATGATTAATCCAACAGTCATCATAATTCACACATGCCAACACCAGATGTGTTCTGACCCACGTATATATATACACCTGCTCGAGGCAAAGTTAAAGTATTAACAATGTTAGAGAATAATATAAATTATATTTTAGGGTCTCACTTACAAGCTTAAGTTTTTAGGTGAGATGGTTCCTTAACATGGTATCAGAGTCTTGTTGACCTAAAGGTCACGAGTTCAAATCTCACCACCCCCATTCTATTTGATAAAAAAATCAAGCTGCAGATGATGGTGTGCATGTTTAAAGTTCCAGCTTTACTTGGGTGTTTTAGAGAATAATATAAATCATATTCTGGGGCCTCACTTACAAGCTTAAGCTTTTAGGTGAGATGGTTCCTTAACAAACAAAAACATGACTCGATCGGAGGGTTGTAATTTCGTTTCTGAATTAACTTCCATTAAACTTGAAAAAACATGTTAATAATACCATCTAGGTAAAAAAAAAAAAATACAAGTTGGTGTTAGATATCCATATTAATAAAAAAAAATATGTTAATAAAATTAAAAGATGGTCAATTGAGAGAAGGTGCGGTTAAAAAGATTTAGCATTTAAATTTTCAGTAAAATTGCAAAAAACAAAAAGGCAAACGGAAGAACGTCTCTTGAACAAATAATATTATGATGTTATTGTTTTTTAATGTTTAACATTTCCAGTTAATTTATTGTATTTATATTATGATGATGTAAGAAATAAAATTTTTAAAATAAAAAAGTTATTATTTTAAAATAAAAAAATAAAATACTAAGCACGAAGCTTTGTGAATGAAGGTATCCAAAACTTACAAACGGAAAGAGAGTATTTTTAACGCGTGTCGGTCCTCGGCTCGTAGTAAACGTGGGATATGGGAACATCATTCGATCTGACAACTCATCCTCTTAATTTCCTAAAGATAGCTTCCCTGTATGGGTTAGTTAATGCAATGTTTTTAGTAACTATGAAACCGAACTGAAATGTCCAAACTGTGATGCTCACAATGGGATGGGTTTTCATTTTTTTTTATTTTCTGGGTGTGGGAGCACTCGAAAAGCAGACAGCTTTCTCTCAAAAGCTTACAGGTTTGCATCTAAGACTAGAATAGGATACATTAATCCCCCATAAAAAAGCAGTTTAAGCTGGTGGTGGGGGGGTTAGGGTTGCTGTGGTTCTCATAACATGCTATCCAACTCATCCTCTTAATTTCCACTTTTGTGAGCTTTACACTTAATATAGAATTAAATTAAGCTAATCTTTATGGGTGTTGCTTTCACTTGCTATGATTACACCCCCCAAAAGCACCGCAACCCTTCAGAATTCCTGCAAATTTCTCAAAACAAAACCCATGAAGCAAAAAAAGGCCACATCTCACTGCCTTTCACCGAAAAGTGCTGTTGCAAACCTACAAAACTCTTGACTATAGATTAAGCACATTATATGCACTGATTAAAGTATATATTAAAAGTCTTCTCCAAAAAAATAAACAGTTGTATTCTTGAAAGAAACGTGTTTTTTTTTTTTAATATATATATGATTTTGAATATTACCCTAGCCTGTTAGTTAACCTCATTCTAACTCTCAGTTTGAAACAGAAATAAAGAAAGAGAGTTGTCCCTTGAACAACCTGTCAGAAGAATAATAACTCCTGTTTCGGTATGTACTAACAAGAGACGGGTTGTTAAAAACAGTTGTATTCTTGAAAGAGAGACACTCCCTTGTTAGTTAGTGGGGTTGGTGGTGCAGAACTTTCAGAGGGAAATCTACGACTGAATTCCCAGGTTTCTTTTTCTTGCAGAAGATGGGTGTAGTTACAGTAGGTGAATTGAAGCCAAGTATATCAGGGAAGAGAGCATTTCGTCCAAGCTCAAGTATAAGGCATGCTACTGAATGGTAATCTTGTCTTTCCCAGTTAACTACTCTCTAACCAGCTTTGTCTCCTGCCTGTCTTCATGTCACTAGCTATCAGCTCCGATTAGCTGTTTAGTGAGTTTTTTTTGTTTCTATGTACATTTCATAATTCTAGCATAAGATTTTCTGATGCTTGCTCCGAGATTTCAGCTGCACAACCTAGCTAGAGTATGGTGCTTAAGAGAGTTTTGTTATTAGAGAAATCACTGGAAGTTTAAGAATGTGATTTTAATCTCAGGGGAGGACGTGATTCCTCGTCATCAAATTCTTTTGTTGATTAATATGGAAATAAAAAAAATTAAGGCAGAATGCTGGAAACTTTAAAGTGTATCCCCAGAAAAAGAGGTCAGGAAATTTTGTTTTTTGTTTTTGAAAAATTCTTTTAAGTTTCTCAAACTTTGATCAAGAATCACTGTGTTGACTATTTAATTTCAAACCTTGCTGTTATCTTTTTGATGAAAAAAATATTTTATAACTTGAAATGTAGAACCAACCTTGCACAAGTCAGTAGTTGGTCTTCTGTAACTCTTCCAATTTTGTAAATTCAGAGTTTTGGATTTCAATCAGTCAAAAACAGAATCTTGTAGATTGATTATAGGTTGAAAAGTCATGCTGTTATGGATTTTAAGGGAAGTCTAAGAAAGTTATTTTTCTTTTTTTTGTTCTATATATATATATATATATATAGAACAAAAAAAAGAAAAATAACTTTCTTAGACTTCCCTTAAAATCCATAATATATATAGAACAAAAAAAAGAAAAATAACTTTCTTAGACTTCCCTTAAAATCCATAATATATATAGAACAAAAAAAAGAAAAATAACTTTCTTAGACTTCCCTTAAAATCCATAACAGCATGACTTTTGTAGGTCCAGTAATTTTAATAGCTGATTGTCCTTGGCCATTAAGAGAAGAAAAGAACAGTCCAGAAAGAGTAATCTTAGAGTATGACAGATCAAACATGGGACCTTGTCTTTTCATCTGTTCTACCTGAATTGACGACAAAGGCACGAGACGGCAGATACATTCTCATCCTGCACCTTCAATTTTATGAATTGCAATTAGTTTCTTACCAGTTAACACTCAATGATTCGCCCGTTTATTTTAAACATGGATCAGATCTAAAACGTGTACCCGTAGGCCATACTGTGGTTCAATGAGCATGACATAATTTCTTGAGACAAACACAGCAATCTCATAACTCATAGTGACCCATATGCAGCCTGTCATATCTACGTAGGTTGGTAAAATTTCCAAATTGTTTCCATTGCATAAGAGCAACCAGTTGTGCACTCTGCAGTTCATTCTTTTTACAGTTCGAAAAAAAATATAACCGTATTGCCTGCTGCAAATCTGGGCGGGCAGTCCCACTCATTGTTTAATAATTGACCTGGTTTTCCATCTGGGCCATCTTTGTCCATTCAGACAAAGAAGATGGATCATTCAGTCCAGAGATATGAGGTGGTTACTTCAGGATTAATTTAGTCCAGAAACACTTAAATATAGGACCCTTGATCTATTTGGTGTATGGATAGACTAAGCACTTACTGTCCAGTGAATCTGTTTTGAGAATTATGGTTTCAAAAATGGGAGTTCAGCCCTCTGGTAGAAGCTCTTACATGGTCTCTAAATTATTGCCTCCGACAAACGTGTAGGAATAATTTATTTCCTCTCTCTTTTTGGATTTTTTTTGTTTGTTTTCTATGCAGTTCAGCTTCAATCATTCTACCATCTTGCAGGCCAATCTCGGATGTTTCTAGTGATCTTACAGTCGAAGTAGGAGCTGCAAGCTTTGCACTTCACAAGGTAAGGAAAATCTAGTACGTTCATATGGGCATGCATATTACAATAGGAATTTAGGATCTAAAACAGCTTCCTGATCTTCCTACCTCTAACACCTTGCATCATTTGTGGTATTAAATACCAAAAATAATTTCTACTTGTTTAAGGTTGTCGCTCGTTAATGTTAAATAAATGGATTGTCCTATGGTGAGAAGAAAAGACAAAATGAAGAGGAAACTTTATACTTCACTAGAAGCATTAATTTTATTATTCAAATTATATGCAGTTTCCTCTGGTTTCTAGAAGTGGAAGAATCCGTAAACTGGTGCTGGAAGCGAAAGATTCAAAGATCTTACGCTTAAGTATCCCTGCTGTACCGGGTGGACCAGAGGCCTTCGAGCTTGCTGCGAATTTCTGCTATGGAGTAAATGTTGAGATTACACTATCAAATGTTGCTATGTTATGTTGTGCTGCCCATTTTCTGGAAATGACAGAAGATTTCGCAGAGAAGAACTTAGAAGCCCGAGCTGAAGCGTACCTGAAGGAGATGGTGCTTCCAAACATATCAAGTTCAATTTCGGTTATTCACCGTTGTGAAACTCTATTGCCCATCTCGGAAGAGATCAACCTGGTCAGTAGACTTATCAATGCGATTGCAAGCAATGCATGCAAAGAGCAGCTGACCTCTGGCTTGTTAAAGCTTAATCACAACTTCCCTGCAAAAACCATGCTACATATGGAGCCAGAAACACCATCAGACTGGTGGGGCAAATCACTAGCAGTGCTGAATCTTGATTTCTTCCAAAGAGTATTATCCGCAGTAAAATCAAAGGGTCTAAAACAGGATATGATTAGCAAAATTTTGATAAACTACGCCCATAATTCTCTTCAAGGCCTTGCTGTTAGGGACCCTCAATTGGTTAAAGGAAGTCTCGTGGATTTGGAGTTGCAGAAGAAACAAAGAGTCATTGTTGAAGCAATAGTTAGCTTACTACCAACCCAATCAAGAAAGTGTCCGGTTCCAATGGCTTTTCTTTCAAGTTTATTAAAAACTGCTATAGCGTCATCGGCAACTACTTCTTGCAGATCTGATTTGGAGAGGAGGATTGGTCTTCAACTAGATCAGGCAATTCTTGAGGACATCCTAATACCAGCAAATTCACATGGAAACAACCACGGCACAATGTATGATACTGATTCGATCTTGAGGATCTTCTCTATCTTTCTAAACTTGGACGATGAGGATGATGATGAAGACAGCAACATGCGGGATGAAAGTGAGATGGTCTATGATTTTGACAGCCCTGGTTCTCCTAAACAGAGCTCAATTCTAAAGGTGTCAAAGTTACTGGATAATTTTCTCGCAGAAGTTGCTCTAGACACGAACTTGCTGCCATCGAAGTTTATAGCATTAGCAGAACTACTTCCAGACCATGCTCGTATTGTTGGTGATGGATTGTACAGAGCTGTGGATATCTTCCTCAAAGTTAGTAGCTCTTCCTGCTTTTCTCTCTCTGTATTCACAGAAGCAGTGTTAATTCAACATTCCACTTCATCCGCATGGCTCTAGATTTTTCATTTATAATATTTGAACACCATTTTGTGTTTTGTTCATGATCTACATACAGGTTCATCCAAACATTAAAGATTCTGAACGCTACAGACTGTGCAAGACCATCGATTGCCAGAAATTATCTCAAGAAGCCTGCAGCCATGCTGCGCAAAATGAAAGGTTACCTGTACAGATGGCAGTGCAGGTGCTATACTTTGAACAGATCAGGCTCCGAAATGCAATGAATGGGGGACACAACCAGTTATTCTTCGGAGCATTAAATGGACAATTCCCTCAACGTTCAGGGAGTGGTGCAGGAAGTGGAGCCATCTCTCCAAGAGATAATTATGCATCGGTTAGAAGAGAGAACCGAGAGCTGAAGCTTGAAGTAGCAAGAATGAGAATGAGACTGACTGATCTTGAGAAGGACCACGTGTCCATGAAACAGGATCTGGTAAGGACGCACCCAGCAAACAAGTTGTTCAAATCATTCACCAAAAAACTAAGCAAGCTTAACACCCTATTTCGAATCAATGGTCTTAAGCCCATAGGGGGCAAGGCCAATTCAGAAACAAGGTTCTTATTTCAGAAGAGAAGGCGTCACTCGGTTTCATGACTGTAAATGTGTGCGAAAATTTCCAGGTTAACAAATTGTATAGTAAATATAGTGTGATTTTGGAGTGCTGATAATGAGTTGCCAGGTTTGTTTGAGAATTTTGCTGACTTAAATTTTCTGTTTGATGGGCCATTGAAGGCAGCAGGAGCTCAATCAAACTTGTATCGTAAAAGGTCATGATGTCTGGAAAATATGTAATGCATGGGGTTTTTAGGACACGCATTTCAATTTTCAAGCAACTCCCGTTATCATCTACTTGTAAAATCTTTTTGAGAAGATGCACGGTTTCTTGAGTACATCTGAAGGCTGGCTAATCTCATCACTGAACTCTTCCATTTTGTTGTGTTGTTAAACCGGATCCTTCTTCGGGTATACCTGCTTCTCAAAGTTTTTGTTCTCCACAGCTGACTTTTTTTCTTTTTTTTTTTTTAAATATGTCGAGATTTAGAATTTATGAACAAATATTTGCGAGTTCAAGCTGCTCCTAGCCATTGCCAGAGGTTTCCATTCTGCTGATGCGACACGTTTTGACAATGGTGAAGTCGTTTGTTACTGAGAGTTTTTATTTATTTATTATTATTATTATTATCCCTAAAAGTTACAGGATGATCATCTTTGGCGGTGTTATTTTAACTTCAAATTATATATATTTTTAATCTGTTTTTTTTTTTAATTTCTTCATTTAATTTTAACAAATTATATATTGTTTTTTTTATTTAGTTCTTATTTTTCTTATTAATTTTTTATAAATATTTTATTGATTATTGATTTTACCATTCGATCCAAATTTATAATATGTTATGTTTTCTAATTTTTATCTTTATTTTTATCTTTATTTTTATAATTGTTATTTTAGATTTTAGATTTTTTTTTGTGATTGTTTTTTTTTATTTTTTATGGCGTATTTGATTTATTGGAAATTATTTTTTTTTATTTTTTCATTGATAATGATTTTATTGATTTTTTTCATTTTATTTTTGGTTTGTTTATTGTTACCTATTTTTTTTATTTTTTTTAAATAAAACCAACTTATTTAATAACTAAGGTTATTATTCAAGTTGTGAAGTTTTTTTTTTAAAATTTAATTGTAACATATAGATATTATTATTTTTTTTTAAAAAAAATTAATGCAACCCTGTGGCATAGGGTAGTAACTCATTTTAATTAAGAGAGAAACTAGAATAATATAATATATATTGTATGGTATTAAAATACGGAATTAGTGATTTTGAGATCGTTCCCCGGTGGAGACGTATTATTATGATTATCGTTATTATTTTATTTTATTTTCATAATATGATAATATCTTTCCTTTCATAAGCCTCAGGAAACAAAACGGCATCACTTTATATACAAAAGGCAAAACAACCATCCGTCTCTCTTCCAGCCTCCTCCTTTGAGCACGAAACGCAATTCAATCGATTAAAGACAGGGTTTGATTGTCGTCGTGAAGGAAATATGCGCATCTCTCTTTCTGGGCTGGGAAACGCTTTCCCCCTTTCAAGACTCGCAAGGTCCAAAAGAGTTTTTTTCTTCTAATAATAATAATAATTAGTTTTTTTTTCATTTTAGAGGAAAATCATACGGATTGCTTGCTTTAAATTCTTATCAATCCGACTGAAAATTGTAGTTACTGTTTTTAATCGTGTCTGATGATACAGGCAGCTTGAACAAGAGATGGAAACGGTGGTTAAGGTACTGCAGCCTGGACCTCTGGGAATAGTGGAGCACAAGTTCTCTGCTGTGGAAATTGGTCAGGCAAATGCCATTGTCCGCACTGCAGTAGACAATTGGCGGAGGAATGCAAATCTAGAGAAGAGAAGCAGCGTGTCGGGAGATTTTATTCAGAAATAATCGCTGCATCATTTTTGAAGGATTTTATTTTCCGTTTCCGTTTCTTTTGTTACTTATTTTTAGAGACGAATTCCTTTAGGGTCTGTTTCTTTTGCTTCTGTTCGGTTTCTTCTGAGGATCCCCATGCTGCTTTTGATGAATGAAACAGCGGGATATCCTTTTGAAACTTGTATGATTTCCAAGCCTGGCCTCTGATATGGCTGCGAACCCTGGGATGTTACCTCTCTGTCAGCTTCATTTGTTCTAGTGATACGCATCTGCATGCTCAATTGGTTTTTTTGGCTATCGGTTACTTTTCTCCAAATGCTTGCTATATGTTCTTTGCAATGGTGATCCAAAGAAAATGTCAACATTTCTTTGGACTATATCCTAAAAAGAGATTTTCCTTAGAGTCTATGAATTCTGGGATGTTATTTTGCTGTCAACCGTATTTTTTTTAATGGTGCATTGACCTGCACACCGATTGCTTTCTTCTATGATCTTGCTCTGTCCTGTGTGGAAGCTCATGGTAGCCCGTCCCAAAAGTCCGAACATTTGTTTGGACCTTGTCCTTAAGAAATCTTTCTTTAGAGGCTACCAATCTCGACCTGTTACAATGCTGTCTGTAACAGCCTAGTTAGCTATGCAGGAGTTGCCCGAATGCTTTTTGCTAATCTCTCTTTTCCAAGTCCTTGCCATGTCTTCTATGCAAGTTCCTACTGATATGCCGACAACGTTTTCCTAGTACTTTACAACTACTGAAGTTTATTGCTTCCTTTTTGTTCCCATTGTCCATGTATACTGAAGATGTTCATTGGCCAGGTTCTTGTGTATATATTTCTTCAAGTAGAGCGAATGCTTTTTGTTAGTCTCTATGTAACAAGTCCTTGCCATGTCTTATGTGCAAGTTACAACTGACATGCCGGCAGATTATTTTATATTATGTGTGTGTGTGTGTGTGTGTGTAATTACTTAAGTTTATTGCTTCCCATGTATTCCTTTTTTCTTTATGTATATTGGACATGTTCATTGGCGAGGTTCATGTGTACGTTTTTCTTGAGGTAGAACATCAGTGATCTTAAAATAGAATCTAGAAGTTAATTCTTATTCGAGAATATATTCGAGGCAATAGAATCAAATGAGTTCCTTATCATAAAGTTATTTGCAAGTATTTATGTTATCATCTCACTGCTCAGTATTTTCATTTTGAAATAGAATGCGCGAGAGGGAACCTCAAAACTTGAATATGGAATAGATTATGATATCGACTTGTGGCATCATATATCTGGATTACACTCTGACATTGACGCATCAAGTTGTTCACGATGGTGGTTCTGTTTGTGGTGTTAGGCAATTTTATCCAGAATGATCTGTATTCACTTTTATAGCTTTTCTAGATGCATCCCATGTAGACGAAATTCCAGCAGCAGTGTCGGTGCTTGAAAATTGATGTGCGCAATCAAGTAGCTTGGAACTCAAATGTATTGAGGCAAAGCAGAACCGCAAGTTCAAGTCCTCACCTCAACATTCTGTTGCTAATTTGGTTTCCATAACAGTAAGTTATCTGACTTGTAGACACAAGACAGAGAAATTTACTCCCAATATCCCTAATCCTCCATTTCAAGCATAAAACATGAAAGAATCCATCACAACATGACCCAGAATGCGAATATTATTTCCAAACCACTCAATTTTCTTCTTCTTCTTCTTCTTCAAAATCTTTAAACATGATTACGTGAACTCCAGCACGTTCTCTGAATCGATGCAGATAATTGGGTAGATCACGGGTCATTTTTCTTCGGTTAAGCCTGATGTGATCCTGCGTTCCATTTCTTTCTTGTATTAGTGGTCAAATCTTATCCATCGGAAAGCAACCAATTAGCATAATGCTTAATCCTAGCCCTGAAAACAAAAACGAAAAAAAGAAGCCTAGTAAGTCTAAGAAAACATCAGTCTTTTATCCCGGCAGCAACGAGACAAATTCCCACAAGGTTTCTCATTAATTTTAAAGCAAAATTAATTTTTAACAACTCCTTCACCACTCCGCTATCCTATAGCTCAATGAAACCATAACAGATCAAAAGGCTTGATTACGAGAAAGGAATTAAAATTAAAAGTTGCTGGCATTGCAAGTTCCATGAGCTATAGGATTACAGAGGAACTACTTGACTAAACAATGGGCGCTTTATAGGTTACAACTCATAAGAAAGGTAATCCATGATTGCTCCTTTTTTAGTAGAACCTTTGTGGCCTTGGTAGGTTCCCATCAAGGAATTCAAAATGAAAAATGAGTGTGACCTTCAGCAAGATCAGATGAAATGGATATCCAGGCTGCAATTGACGACCATTTTCAGCAGTTAATGACGCTATAAAGAGTGGGTTTGTGGAAGTTACTTTTGGGGAGAATGCAAACCCGAAGACATGGTTTAGTGTCTAGCAAGCCAGTAAACTACCAAGAGTAGACAAATCAAGATGGCAGGAATGTAATTTCTTTGCGCTTTATGCTCAATCAAGAAGATCAAGATCGTGAGCCTCGACCAATTGTTCTTTACTTGCTCTCTTGCCAAATAAAGTAGGGTAGACTCCGCTACAACTTTGTAATAGACAGGCCGGGTGCTCGGGAACTGAATTTTATTACGTTAAACAACATTTGCAAAAGGGGAACTCTCCAGCAAATCAGCAAGGCTCATTTGGCGCTCTTACATCTACTTCATATGGAAAGGAGGGAACAACAAGCTCGATGGTACAGATTGTCCAACAAAAGGAAAATTTTGCTATCTGTCCAGTACAGATTTTATGGTACTATTAGCATCTTCAGGAGGCAATATTTCTAAATAAAATGTACTCCAACTTCTGTCACATCCAGTGTTTTTGCAAAGAACAGTTTTGATTTTTTGTTTCGCAGTTACTTTGCTTAAGGTTTTCAGCTGTGATGAAATTTCTTATTTATTATAAAGAAGGTTGAGAAATGTACACAAGTCCTCCCAGTTATCCTCAACACGAAGTGCTCTTTCTCTGTACCTCACACACCAGACATCGGTGCGTGCGCCAAAATGCTTGATTTTGAACACTTAGAAAGAAACAAAAGCTGAACATCTTTATGAAAGACAGCATAGAAGTGTGGGAGTTCTGATTAACAAAAAAAGAGTGATCCAGTCGGGACAAACTAAAAACAAAAACAGGTTCTGAACCATGCCTCTCATTATTTTATGCTTTTAGGAAAAAGAGAGAAGGAAAAAAAAAACTAGTAGCTTATCTAACAGATGAGCAGGATGACATGATCCATGTCCCGTGTCAGGGAGAAATTAACAGCTTGTTCTAAATCCAGATAGCACCTGCTTGTATAAGCAATGGGACCAGCTGGTTCTGAACATGTAGGCTTATCACCTTCCTTTCATTTCCAACCAGCTGTTGGCCTATGAACACAGCAGGTAAGCTCTGTCGAAACCCAAGCTGCATTAGTGCCCTTTCAACATGTTGCCCATTTGGAATTCTGTCGATCTCATAAACAGTTGGATTCGCTCCAAATCCTCGTAGAAGTGACTCGATGGAGTGGCTCATGCAGCAAGAACTCCTGCTGAAAATCACCACTGGCTTATCTTGAATCAATACACTCACCGCATCCATTGTCACAAAGGGCTGATCAAGAGTTTGATACGGCTGTTGAGAGATTTTTAGAAGGCGTGCGAAGTGAGTATATTTCTGAAGATTGTTGAGTCTAGAAGGCTTTCCAATGAGGAGCTTGAACACATTTGGTGGGTTATTTATACTGTCTATCTAGAGTGGTTGTAGTGCACATCGTTTCCTGCTGGATAGAATATCAGGGACGACACGATAAGCTGATGAAAAGATTTGCCATTACAGTCTCCTGTTGCCTATTTGATGATTATTTGATAGAGGCCTGCCTATCTGCAATTTTCAATAGCAAGTTGCATATGTGAAAAATGTGGTTTTCTGTGCTAATGACGAGGACTTGCAAAAGTTCTTATCTTGTCCTAGATGCCATACAAACACAAATTCCTTGTTTTTCCCGTACATTTTAATCGACCGATCACTGTTTCTATGATATTTTTTTAGAATCTACTTAGTGTTGCAGTTTGAAAAGCAGATTCAAATTGTTTTGTAACCAAGTTTTATAGGCCATGCAAAATATTATTTTCAAAACTATATCCGGCCGGGTAAAATATAGTTTCAACCACATCACACCTTACCGCAGTACCGAACAAACAGTAGATTCTAGCTCTTAGATTTTGGTTGGGTGCGCATTAATTTGATATTGAAAATTGTATTTTCATGAAGAAAATCGAAAGCTTGAAAGAAATGATGCTTTCAGAAAGCTAATCCGACCTAAATAGCATGGTTACGTAGCAAAACTACGTAGCCGTTCATATGTACTAGCTAGACGGAGAAGAAGATACCCTGTGGAGCCAACCACATCATTTTCAATTTCTACACCTTGCAGAACCTGGAAAGATATAACATAAACACATTCTTACCAGCAATCAGAGAACTTAAGGCTAGCAGTGCTGATTAATTACTTTTAACTTTCCAGTCCAGTCTCTGGCCACTTGATAATTAATTAAGAGATTCCGTTGGGGGTTCCATATGGCGCTCTATTTATTGTTCTTATTCTTATTATTATTATTATTATTTGTGAAAAGCAAAAGCAAAAAAAGGGATACCTTTACGCACTATTGGGTATTAAGTGTTCTTTACTTAGTTTTAAAAGCTGATAGCCTACAAAGACATCCTACTCAGAACTTAAAAATCTGGTTCAAAGTAATAGCAGAAAATTATGCTTATTTGATTTCCATCATGAAAATACAAATTTTAAGAGGTGGGGTTAAGTGTAGATTTCTTTAACTGTTATGATTTCACCATGTTAAAATATAATTTCTAGGAATTTTATATGCTGGTTACAATTTCCTGGAAAGAAAACCTGACAGTAATTAAGTACGGATGGTGTGCTTGCATAACTGGCTTGAATCGCTTGATCACGAGAATCTACTTTTCATATATATACGAGAGTAAATACTGTGTGTTCTATTGAGTTTTCAAGTCATGATCATGATTCTTTGTCTTATACCTGATCAGGAAAGCAAGTTCTTATGAATTTTACTTAAAATAAATATGTATTACGTGAGCTATATGTGTAAATATAACTACAGAACCCTGCAGTCACATCATTAATATTCCTCTAAAATTCTCGAAACAAGGAGAATTTAGGTTAAATAAAGCTCTTTCAATTTATCATTCATTCAACTTAAAAGGGATACCATTCCTTAAGGAAGACGGACTAATTAATGTTTCTTCATTGATAGGTATGTCGCAGATCTTATGGAAGTTTTTCATTTCGTCTTCCATTTCCCCGTGTCATGCTATATAGACTGGAAATTGACGACAGTTGATAAGTATGACTGGTTAAGCACTGGAGAACCTCAATATAACCCCTAAAGTATTACCTTATTATCAATTGGATCTCAAATGAAACCTTTTAGTTTTATCCATTTTACCCTAAACGTTCGAAGTTAAACAATGTCATCCCTTCACCTATCCCCTGTTAATTACTGGGGGTTAAAAGATTTCAGCCAATTTATTGGTTTTCATTAAGAGCTTGAAGTGCACATGCAAATTATTGCTACTAACATCAAATGGAATAGAGGAACTACGCACGTTATCGACTACATTTGGGATGAAATTGATATAGTAAAATAGATATGAACTCAATTAACATAATATATTAGGGATAATACTGAGATTTCTCCTTAAGAATTCATCAAGAACGTCAAATTTGACGATTCTTTAGCATTCTCTAGAAATAGAATACAGCGAAACGCGAGGACGGTTCCTGACATAGCAGATATATATGGTTCTCGCTATATCAGCAAAATATAAGCTGGAATGCTAGCCTTCATCGATGGTAAATGGTGGATTGGTGAACGGAACTTTGAGGAGTGGAAATGTGGTTTTGCAAGTTCTGAGCCCCTCAATACATGCTGCGGATGCTCTCCGGTCTCTATCACACATACATATCACAAATGCAGGTGCACCAAAATGCTTGATTTCGACACCTTAGAAAGAAATAAAGCAGAGCATCTTTATCAAGGACAGCATAGATGCGTGGATGAACTTAGTAATTTGCAAAAAATCCTATCAGGATAACTAAGAGAATAAAGAGGTTCCGAGCGATTCCTCTTATCATTTTCTGCTGCCTGGAACAAAGAAAAGGCAAAAAAATAAAAATACTAGTAGCTTATCAGCCGCATGACATTGATCCATGTCCTATGTCAGGGTGAAATAACTTATTCTAAATCCAAATAGCACCTGCTTGTATAAGCAATGGGACTAGCTGGTTCTCGACGTGGAGGCTCATCACCTGCCTTTCATTACCAACCAGCTTTTGGCCAATGAACACAACAGGTACGGCGCCTGTCGAAATCCCAGCTGCACGAGTGCCCTTTCAATTTGCTCTCCATTTGGGAGTTGGTCTAGCTGATAAATTGTTAGATTTGCTCCAAAACCACGAATGAGTGACTCGATGGAGTGGCTCATGGAGCAAGTACTCTTGCTGAAAATCACCATTGGCTTTTCCTTGATCATTACATTCACCACATCCATAGTCAGAAAGCGTTCAAAGAGTTTGGATTGGGCGTGTGACGTGAGTGTATTCATGAAGATTGTTGAGATCAGTCTGAAAGGCTTTGCTATAAGGAGTATGAATACCTTCGGAGGTTATTTATAATTTAGATTTAGAATCATTGGTTCCTGCAGGTAGAATATAAGGGGCTGACGGAAAATTGTCAAGAATAGGTGTTATTAGATCCCCCATGCATCGACTGCATTTTTGAATAGTAAATTGGGTGCGAGAAAAATGTGGGTTTTTGAGCTAATGACGAGGACTTGCGATACTAAGAGTGAATTAAGAAAATAAGCGAGAAAATTACAAAAAATAATAATTAAATTTTCTGTATTATCAATAAAATCCATTATAACAAATCGCACACTTATATTCCAGAAATATAAAAAGAAAGAAATTCCATGATTGAACTACCAAATAAAATAGCGCAAATTAAGCTAAAAAAAAGATACCAAAATGCTTCACTGCTTTGTATTGAAAAGCCAAAATTTAGTGATTCTGTAAATCTAATTCATTGAAACTCCATCCAGGATAACTTATAAATCTCCAAGAAAATAGATAGGAATATCATGAAATTTTCTGAACAAGGTGTAAGAAAACGATCCTGTTATCGAGGTGGTTAAGTACTGTTTTGATAGTATTATTGAATTCAAACTAGAAAATGAGATCGAATCAAGAACTCGTTGGCTGATGACCACCTCGTCGTTTTGGGTTAATGTCGAAAACAAGACCTATAAAAAAAACCCTGGTAAACTTTCACCACTTCTGTAACATTATTCTTTCAGAAATCCAAAGTAAGTTTCTAGTTTCACATGTTTCAAAATTCTAGAGTTCTGTTCCGTCAATCTTGAGCATATACTGAGGTGGATAAGGGTTTATCTCTTGAACGGGACAGTACTTTCTTCTGTAGCAACGGTGTCGCAAGTCCTATTTGGAGAGTAGGAAAGCTCCAAAGAAATGATACTTTCGCGAAGACCATCTGTTTATCAAATAAGAATCTCATCTCCAAATTTATAAAGTTTGATTTATACTATTTTTAATACATTTTTTTAATTAAAAATAAAAATGGTAAGATTTAAATTCATGCTAAGTGAATCGAATTAATTCTGATATTATTTCAAAGAATTATTTTAATTAAAAATTTTAAATTATTAAATAATATTTTAGAATATAATTTATATTATTTTTTAATTTAAAACATGGCCACGTTACCAAGACAACTTAAGAATTCCTATCTACTAGAAGGAGAATTAAAAAGATACCCGGTGGAGCCACCGCATTACGGGTGTTGTTCGTGATGTGGTCTGATGTTTTTTTATTAACTGCATGCAAGACTTGCTATGATCCTTGCTCAGCTCTTTTCAACGGGGGTAGCTATAGTTTTCTGATTATTTAGGAGCACTGATCACAGAGAAATGCTGAAACAACTTTTACTTTCAAGTCCTATCCCAGAGATGTCACTGTTGTTTTAAACGCCGCCGCATATATACTGCATTTCCTTTTCACTGTATCTTTTTCTGCTATGAACTCACAATGCTGAAACAACTTTTACTTTCAAGTCCTATCCCAGAGATGTCACTGTTGTTTTAAACGCCGCCGCATATATACTGCATTTCCTTTTCACTGTATCTTTTTCTGCTATGAACTCACAATGCACTGCTAGATAAACTCCAGGAATTAGATACACTGATTATGTATGGCTCATCACATCATCATGTGTGATGTCATTTAATGGAGCTTACCTGCGACAGGATATGACAGATCAGAGGATGCGTATAACTCTCCAAGAATAATGTCAGCTTTGGGGAGTCATCTAGAGGTGGAATATGAAACGCACTCTGAGGTCGATTCCTGACATTGATCTCGTGTAGCATTCAGCGGGTTTTGTTTGTTGTTGTTTTTTTAAACTCTTAGACAGCTTGAAAACAATAGTTAAATTATTCTTTCAAGTTTCGAAGATTGATACTGGTAGATAATTTTGGATTGTTTATGGTTTGATGAAAGATTACTTGAAAATTATAACTTTTATATATATATATATATATATATATATATATATATATATATATATATATATTTAATTATTTTTTTTAAACTAAGTTATTTTAAATCACAAGATGCCTTTAGGATAGGGAAATCACTGTTTTTTAGCCTTTTCAGATGAAAGAAATCCTTTTACTTTTGATATATATATATATATATATATATATATAACATATCATTTTATAGAAAAACCCTATAACTTTTAAATGATAAAATATTACTCACCCCCTTGAAAAACATAATATATATTATTTCAAGGTAATTTTAAAAGTTAATTCAATCAAGTCTCTACTGGATTCTAGATCTAGAATTGTATTATTTTGCATTGATTATATTAGTTTTTAATCTCCAAAATCTTATTTATAATCATGTTACACAAGATCAGTTATTTTATTTTAATTTCTAAACCATAGTTCTGAATAGGTGTAAACCATTAAGTTTATAGTAAGATGATCCAAATATAAATTACAATATTAAATAGAATATGATTAAATAAATTAAATAATTTAGTTTATTAGTAATTTAACAGAATTAAATTCTGAAACTTTTATTCAAAGTTCATATTGATGGCCACTAGCATATGGAATTAATATAAATTGTCCATTTTTCATTATAGGGGGATGGATTAAGGTTCTCGGCGATTATTTTTCATTAGGTTATGCAACATCTGCAAAAGAGGAACCACAAACACCAAAACTCAGACTGTGCCACATAATGAATGATTTCCAGTAAAATCTTGCATTGTACAGCACAGATTGTAGATCACTAAGCTTCTTTAGGAGGCGATGCTAGATACCTCGTGCTCTGATTTGTATCATTTGGGATATTAGTAGTCTTGAGAAATTATTATTTTTTATTTCAGTTGTTGTAATGAAAATTCTCGTTTATTTAAAAAAAAGTGAGAAATCTCACAAGTCTTCCCAGCACCAGCTATCCTCGATACAAAATATATATATATATATATATATATATATATATATATATATATATATATATATATATAAACAACGGGACTAGTTGGTTCTGGACGAGGTTATATATATATAAACAACGGGACTAGTTGGTTCTGGACGAGGTTCTGAGCAGTGCCAGTTATCATTTTGTCCTAATCGGGGAAAACAGCAAACAAAAAAGAAACAGAAGTAGTAGCTTATCTAAATATTATGCGGCGTGACATTGATCCATGTGCTGTTGCATAGAGAGAAAAAACTTATTCTAAATCCATATAGCACCTGCTTGTTTGAGCAATGGGACTAGCTGGTTCTGGACGAGGAGGCTCATCACCTGCCTTTCGTTACCGATCAGCTGTTGGCCTATGAACACAGCAGGTACACTATGTCGAAATCCCATCACTACCAGTTCCCTTTCAATTTGTTGTCCGTTTGGAATTTGGTCAAGCTGATAAATTGTTGGATTTGCTCCAAATCCACGCATAAGCGACTCGATGGAGTGGCTCATGCAGCAAGAACTCTTGCTGAAAATCACCACTGGCTTTTCTTGAATCATTGAATTCACGACATCCATTGTCACAAGGGTTTCAAAGAGTTTGAAGTGGTGGTTGGGAGACTTTAAAAGGCTTATGACGGGTGTGTGTTGATGTATATTGTTAAGAGTGTAAAAGGCTTTGCTATGAGGTGCTTGAACATCTATGGAGATGGAGGTTATTTATACTGTCCATTTAAATGGTTGAACTCCACGCGGGGATAGAAAATCTGTAATCTGCGTGCTGAGGTGGGTGAAGAATTGGGTCTATCCATTTGAACAAAGTCGCTTTCCGCAATAGCAAGATTCGCACAAGTGCAATTTGAAGAAAACCGAAGGCTTGAAAAAGATGATGCTTTAATTTTAGAAAGACTGAGCCCTGTAATCTTCCCTTAGCAGCAGGGTAATGTAACAAAAACCACGTATTTGTTCATCTATACTCCACGTATTATCAATTTCCACACATTGCAGAACCTGGAATGAAATACTATAAAAGACATTCTGATCAGCAATCAGAAAACGCAAGGTTAATGCTAAAAAAATACTGTATCATTGCCCTCACGTTCCCTTTTCTTGTCTTGTTCATGTTCTCATCTGCCACTTGCTTAACTAAGAAAGGCGATTGGGAACATCTAGTAGGTGTTCTAGTGATAAGAACGTGAGACTAAAATATTTATTTTTCTTATAATATCAAATTTAAACTGTGTAGTTGTTATTATAATAATCACTTGATATTTATAAAATCCGTGAAATTAGTCGAACTGCATACAAATTATCTAATAAAAAAAGGGTGCTGTTTGGGGGGTTTTCCAGCTTCCACCACTATATTGAGTAGTAGCTTTTTTGCCTTGCTTTGTTTCCTGGCAGATAGGCTACAAAGGCATGCCACACAGAACAAGAATATTTCCTTCATAGCAACAGCTTGAGCAAATTAATAAGAATAAAGTACTCTCCTCTCACTTGCTATAATTTCACTCTCATGTCAACGTTTCTATTCCTTACATGCGTTGCGATTTAAGTTTACACATAGATAGGTTCTTATTTCATTTCATGAATAGAACTTTTAAAAAATGGGGTATTGTTAGAATTCGAATTCGAATAATATTCGTATATTTAGTTTTATCGGATGTCCCTTCGGGGACATCCGATAAAATTCGCTATGATATAATCTCAAAAGTATAAATTCTTATATTTCAGAGTTCTACTTTCTATTACATTTGAGAATGAATTTATAGAATAATTGCAAGACTAATTTAGCTAAAGATAAAAACTACTTTATCCCTACTTTACATAATTTCCATATCTGGAAATTAACAGCCATATTTTAACGGCTATATTCTAACGGCCATATTAACGGCTATATTTTTAACACTCCCCCTCAAGTTGGAGCGTAGATATTAATCAAGCCCAACTTGTCAATTGCTTCATAGAACGCCCTTCCGGAGACTGTCTAGGTGAGAATATCGACTAGCTGATCAAGATTTTTCTTAATAAAGTGTCGGTCGACTTCAACGTGTTTGGTATGATCATGTTGAACAAGATTATGAGCAATCTCGATAGCTGCCTTATTGTCACAGTGTAGACCCATAGATGTCTCATACTCAATTCCCAGGTCTTGTAATACCTGTTTAATCCATAACAATTCACACACACCATGAGCCATACCCCGATATTCTGCTTCGGCACTTGACCTCGCTACTACTTTCTGCTTCTTACTTCTCCAAGTGACAAGGTTGCCCTTCTACGGATGTAAAATATCATGATGGTGATCTCCTATCAGTTTGATTTCATGCCCAATCCGTGCAGAATTATTATCATTTTCCTCCAATTTGAAAATATCTTCGTTCTCTTCATTGTTACTCTCCCCCTGAAGAGAAAGCCCAGGAACTCCCCCTGAATAATAGGGTTCTGATTCTCGAAACGATACATCCAAGGGTACATGTAACTTCTGATGAGAAGGGTCATAACACCGATACCATTTCGGTGTTTCTTCATTTGTTCGAGTAATACTGGCACTATAGCCTCCAGGGATAAAAAGAAAAATTTGATTTCAAAAAAAAAATACGATTCAAAGGAGATAAAAAAATTCGAGATTCAAGATACAAAATACGTTTCAAGATAAAAAATTCGAGATTCAAGATACAAAATACGTTTCAAGATAAAAACTTCGAGATTTGAGATACAAAATACATTTCAAGATAAAAAAAAATTCGAGATTCGAGATACAAAATACGTTTCAAGATAAAAAAATTCAAGATTCGCTCTGATCAATATGATTCAAAGAAATACGATTCAAAGAAAAAAAATTCAAGATTCAAGATAAAAAATACGTTTCAAGATAAAACATTCGAGATTCGAGATACAAAATACGTTTCAAGATAAAAAAATGCAGAATTTTTTCGATGATACCTGGATTGACCACATTCGCTGTAGGTTGTACCTGATTTGCTCTGATACCATGTTAGAATTCGAATTCGAATAATATTCGTATATTTAGTTTTATCGGATGTCCCCGAAGGGACATTCGATAAAATTAGCTATGATATAATCTCAAAAGTATAAATTCTTATATTTCAGAGTTCTACTTTCTATTACATTTGAGAATGAATTTATAGAATAATTGCAAGACTAATTTAGCTAAAGATAAAAACTACTTTATCCCTACTTTATATAATTTCCATATCTAGAAATTAACGGCCATATTTTAACGGTTATATTCTAACGGCCATATTAACAGCTATATTTTTAACAGGTATAATAGAATTACTTTCTTTTAGATGTACTTATTATGAATGGCTCACCACATCAGTTAAAATTGTGTTTATAATTTTAAAATTCATGGACAATCTGATGATGGAAAGATATTCCCCATGTGAAAATATCTTGAGAATTCAAGCATGAGCAACTCTATATGCAAATGCAGTTCCATCATCGTCACCTTTTATTTTGGGTTTACCCATCTTTGAATCATTAGTTTGAGTTAGCCCCGCTTTCAATTTTCCTAGTGCTAACATCCAAAATATCTTCTTATCGAGATCACACAAGCTATATCTGCTTACCGGAATGAAAAATAGACAGAAAGTACGGAGGATCATCGGCTTGCATAGCTTGCAGGGTCACTTGAATATGGAGGATTATAGATTGAATTATTAGAGCTCTCTGCAGAAATCATTAATCATGCTTTGATGCCATGCTATGAACAGGAAAATGACAGAGATGATAAGAACAACTGCTTAAGAACACATCAAGAATGTCAACTTTGGCGAGTCATCTGGGATAATCTAGAGATGGAATATGAGAAAAAGGCTAAACGCGAGCGAGGACGGTTCCTGGCATCGCAGATATAGATTAAGATTCTCGAGATATCATATCAGCAAAATATCCAACTTGTCGGAAATTTCATTTCCTCATTTCTTTTTCGTAAGCTACCTTTAATGCTTTAATTTCTGGACGCTCGATGATGACGAAAATCTTAAAACCTCTACCTTCACGTTTCAGTAATGTACATGTGTAATCATGCAAGAACGACAAAATACATGAAATTAAGTCACATCAAAATTTCTACATGTTGTCACAGCAAATTATACGACAGTAGTTGCTGTGCGTATTATGATAACAAAAAAACTTCTCAGTTGAGTTTGGAATGTATAATCCTTATAAAAGTTCAAGAAAATTAAAATTTTATTCGTTCATCTGAACTTATAAAATATATACTCCGAGAATGGGATTTACTCGTATCAAGAAAAAAATTATATGACAGCACCAGTTTTTCAATCTCCAGTTAACAAGATCACGCATGACGAACAAGATGAATTTCAATCTCATGATATTCTTCAGCTGGATACAGGCATCTTACTTTTCTTCTTCTTTTTTATCACATGGTTTACTTTTCCATGTTCCTAGTTGTTTCATGGCCAGGAGAGTATACATCCAAGAGCTTGTTTCGTTTTCCAAGTTGTCATTTATCTTTATATACCTTTGCGATCGATCGATGCAGCTGCTCATCACTTTTCACATCTGTTTTGATTTTGATGGCTGATCTAGATAGGCAGAGCATCCAACAATGTTATTGATGGGTAATAGAGAAGTCTTAGTAAAACGATTGGTGGTTTGCATCACGCCACGATTGAATCAAACTTTCTTTTTAATGAGAAAAAAAAAATGTTTAGGCAATGAAACTTTTTTAAAAATACGAGAGAAATATAAAAGTTAGGTTATTGTCTTTATTGAATACATTAACTTCGGTTAATATGATATTATGATAAATAAAAAATGCAAGGATAATTGATAAATAATAAAACAAAAATAAAATTGACTTGTTTCATGGGTCAACTTACAAATTTTGTAACCTCGTAGATGATATATATATATATATATATATATATATATATATATATATATATATATATATATATATATATATATATATTGCAAAACAAAATATCTGAAAAAAGTTAAGCCAGCCGGACCTAGCATCTCATAGAAGACAAACTTGAAAAGAACTCATGCAATCAAATTCTAGATTAACAAATTCCCGATGAATTGAGGATGAAATCGGGGGGGAAACTCCAATAAAAAAAGACTTAAAAAAATAAATAATAATTAAAAAAATAACAACTAAATTTAACATAAAATAAGTTGAAATAAAATATGAGGAGCTCTATTGAAAAAATAATTTAAATAAGAGAGTTATATAAAATATTAAGAGATGTAATTGGATAGATAATTTAATAAAGACAAAAATAAAAATAAAATAAAAATCCACAATAAAAAAGAGGACCAAATCAAAAAGATGAAAAAACCAAAGGAGTTTTAAATTGAAAGAATATTTCAATTCTATAGACTGTTTTTGAAAAAGAAAAAACAACAATAAAAAAATCAGGGACCAAAGTTAAAAGTAAAACAAATTGAAGGGTTGTTTTAAAAATAAACAGGAGAGGGCTTTGAAACTGAGAAGGAGAGAGAGAGAGCGAGGCAAGTGCAAGACTTGATATATTTTAAACGCACGTGCCACCTAATAATGAAAGTGATGCTGTGAGGATTAAAATGTCATTGTGAACGGAGTTTAACCGCTGAATAACGTTAAACATGCATCCGAAGGGCACGGAGCACCCATGCACTTCCACGTGACTTACTCGCGCAAGCCCCCGATACAAAATTGCCCCTAGCTAGACTCGGTTATAACAGGAAACCACATGAAATACCAAAAAGCCCTTGACCAAAACAGAGAATATTAATTAAATTTTTATCAGTTCTGGTTGTAAAAATTAATACAAATAAGGATGGAAAATTAAGACTTTTTGTGCACATTTCTATCCTCCCTCCCTCCCTCCCTATCTTCTTCTTCTTCTTATTCTAGAGCTCAAGTTCATGTCTCTGCAGAGAGTTTTTGAGTACAAAATTCCTTTGATTCGTTGATCTTTAAAGTGAGTGCATGCTTGTAGGTGTTAGAATCTTGAAAGTGATTGCATTTATTCCTTTGCATCAAGTGATAGGCCATAATACCTTAAGGATAAAAGTTCTTTTTTTTATTTTTGACAGTAATAGGCTGCTAGCTTTTTGCTCTACCAGGTTTCTTCAACAGATAGGGACCGAAATCTTCTCTGGTTTCACATTTTATAAACCCTAAATGATTGTTCGCACGGAGAAAACCAAGAGGTTTGCTTAGAAGCAGCTACCCTTTAAGTAATGTATACTAGCTCACTACCCGAGCAATCTTGCACCGAAGATGAACAAGCTTAAGCAATTTGCCGAAGCTGCGGGATCTAAAAATGCTTCGTTTGGGGAGATTTAAGCTATATTTTCTGCTACATGCACCATCTCTATTTCAGTTTAACATCAAGATTCCGATATCCAGGAAAAAAGTTTCCGATGCCCATGTGTTTCTGAGAGTGTTGGGGTGATTGGTTTGCCAGGAATGATACATGCCTAAGATTTCCCACCGCGACATCCATTTCATGTCATCGTATGACGCCTTACTTCTATTCGTCTAGACATAATTCGAGCCGCTATTCGACGATTGGATTAAGTTTAAAACATTCAGAGGTTCTGGTAGCCTAATTTTATAGCTAGGGGTTAGCTTACTGTAAAAAGGTTGGAAAAGCCTTCGGATTGGAGTTAGATGTTGTGTTGTTTCATCATTTTTTTTTCTATTTAATCTTGGATTTTAGCTTTAATTTTATTTTTCTATTTAAATTAGAATTGTGATTATTTATAATCTCATAGAGCTCAATTTAAGCTCTATTTAAAACATTGTAATCCCTCTTTTGAGAGCAGATTATTAAAAAAAAAATATTTAATAATAAAATCACGACTTAAGTTTCTCTCTATCCCTCTTTTGAAAATTTTATTGTCTTTGTTGTTTGATTAATATTACTTAGGTTTGGCTGCATCACAAAGTTTTGTGAGAATAACTCCGAAACATCAAAAACTGAAGACAGTTCTCTCACAAAACCCACCATTCTACAGTCAAGATGTCATGATTGTCACTACACATCCTTAATATTTGAGCCACGTACGCATAACTAGTCACCACACAGTCTATCAATAAGTTACCTAGCTAGGCACTTCCTTCAGTGTGTGTGTGTTATGTTAACACGTTCATTCTTGTTTAGAACATGTTACGTATTATGTGATTGCTCATCTAATCTTAAGCCACAACTCAATAATTTTAACAATATAAAAAATATGCAGAGTTTAATGAAGAATGAAAACGAACTTAAATCGTTGAAAGACAGACTCGTCAGTGTTTCTTGCTGGTGGAAATGAAATCCTCAACAACTAATTAAGGGCATGTACGTAGTAGAAAGAGGAGAAATTAAGTCTGTTATTTCACTTTCCAGATGCCCAGAAAAACTTTATGTCTGTTCTTGTTGTTTTAGGGACTGGATTAATTGTCAACTGCAAATTAATGGCATTGGATAGCAATGTGCTCAACCATTGTTGCAAATGGATCATGTAATTAAGCTACAATTAAGTCTCCTTTATTTAGCATCCACTTGCATTATTACAGACCAGAGATAATAGCTGGACATGGTGAACAGAAATTAAAAAAGAAGTTGATCCTGACCGCTGAAAAACGATCAGGTATTCAAGAGACTCTATAAAATATATATCTAAAGCCCTGCTCGATATTCTAAATTCAAGCCCGTCAAAATTGAGAAAAATAACATATATATATATTCAAGCACTGGCAAACAGCACTGGATTACTGAATTAGAGCAAGTGCAATTATTACTTATGACTGCCATTTGATCAAATCCATATAGCTCCCGCCTTCATGAGCAATGGGGCTAGCTCATTCTTGACTTGTAAGCTCATGACTTGCTTATCACCACCAACAAACTCTTGGCCTATGAAAACAGCTGGTACACTTGGCTGACATCCTAGCTGCTGCAGCAATGCCTTTTCAATTTGCTTCCCATTTGGTATTTGATCCAGCTCAAAAACTGTAGGATTTGCCCCAAAGCTAGATATAAGTGTCTTAATGGAGTGGCTCATGCAGCAAGTGCTCCTGCTAAAGATTACCACTGGCCTGTCAGCAACCAACCTTTTCACCATATCCATATCTACGAAGAATAGAAGTTGGCAAAATGAAACTTGTGGGGTTTGTTGTGAGAGATTACAGGGCTTTGCTTTGAGGAACCTGACATCCTAGGATGGCCTATTTATACTCGCCATTCGGAGGGGGTAGCTTGCATTTTTTTTTTCTTTCCCTGATCATAGAATCTCATGGGGAATAAAATGTTAATATTATGTAATCAATTTTATTCCCCTTGTACTCTGATGATTACTTGAGGTTAACCTGTAGAATAAGACTTTCTATCCTGAAAATTAATTAACATGTAAGATGTGACAATGGCAAGAAAAATACAGATTCCCAAGTCACTTTAACTACTGTATCCTTAGCCTATCATATTACTCTATAACCTCTCCGAAAAATCTTTAATCTTTATGACATTCTGGGTCTTCTTTTCAAGAGTTGGGTTACACGAAGGTGTGCTAACCTTCCCCGGCCTGATGGATGAGTGCCTTGACTGACCAGGTGATTAGGCCCTGACGATGGACCGTCATTTCTTGGTGTTTTCTCGAGTGTCTTGTATTAAAAATCAAAGTCCTGATGCCTTAATTTTGCCAAAAACTGCATTTTTTTACATGAGGTCTAGCTAACTGTGACAAACCCATGTTTCGAACATCTCTTGTTATGTTACCCTGATGTTTCAAACATTCACTCATCCGTTTACAGATTTTGTATACAGTAATTTTCAGCATTTTGAAACCATTTCAAGGCATTTTGCTATTTCATTCCATTAAAGGATTAATTTCTCCTACCTTATTTTCTTTATGAGCATAAGCTGAGGTGGAGAAGGAACTTGGGTTTATCTAATTGTTAGCTCCTATCCTTTTCCATGTAAAGATTCGCACAATCTTAATGCCAGACAACCGAAAGCTGACAGAAGGGAAACGACAAGAAGAAATTTGCATAGAGAAGATGCTTGTCAAAAAGCGATTCACCCTTTAATTGAAGATCGCATGGAAAGATCACAAAGCTACGTAAGGGCCGTACAAGAAGAAGATGGTTTTTCTTAAGATCCACTACGTGACAGACCTTATCATCTACTTTGACAAATGACGCAGATATTCTCTGCATAAATCACCTGATTTGGTGCTTATTAACTTTGGAAGAGGCCTAGTAAGAATATTATATTATGATCAGCTAGCATCATCAAGTTAATATATATATTGCCTTTTTACTTACCAATACCCCTGTCTTCTATCATAAAAGAACAGAAAGTCTCTATATTATATTCAGGCAGCGTGTATGTGGTCGGTCAGCACTTTTAATTTTCGACAATTGCTGAGCTTTGACTTAAAAGCACAGGAAAATGTGGGGCTAGCGATCTTTATAGTATCTTGGTTTACTTCACCTTAAATTAAACATGGACTCAATACTGTTCTGGTTACAGCACTAGGATTCTTAAAGCATATTTACTAGGGTGATATTCCTGAGAATTGGAGATTATGATCTCTCACTGTAGAAGAATTCTATCACTTGTCCACCCTTGCCTGAAAGCAATTAGAATCATAGTTCTTACACGTGCCCCTTCTTCTCTATCTGCTCAGAATATTGACATTATGTATTTTTGATAAAAGGTACCATGCAAAAACTACAGCTATAATTAAAAAATGGCCACGTTCTGCTATCTAGAAAGCTCCCCTGACCAGGAATATAATAGCTCAACCGGCTCATGATAAAACGAAGGGTCACTGCTGTAGAGCCTTCTGGTTGCTGGTATCTTCACCATCTCAGTACATTTTTGGTAACGAAATTAATTAGACTTATCGATACGTGATTTTATGGCGAGTAATTAGACATCATGTTTAACGAATCACTTATGAGAAAGAACCGCATGTTTTTGTATTGTTTGGTATTTGTTTGTAAATGATTTCACTAACAACTACAGTTTGTAATTCCAAGTCTAGACTTGTGGTTCACTCAATCTTTCTCTTGCAGTGCAGCAGATACATACATACATATACATACATGCATATATTGGTCTGTAATTTTCTTTCAGGGAGGATCGATCATGAAAATATATGATCATGAGTTTCAATATGGAGGAATGAAATTTTGTTTTTGGTGGATGGATAAATATCTACAGTTATAGCCCGAAGCAGAACGTGATGTCCGTTCCTCGCATCACAGCGACAGGAGGCGCGTCTATGAATTGCTTTGGCTCAAGGTACCTCCGTTAATGTTCGTACAAAGTACTTCACTTGGGATTCCATCTCTCTCTTTCTCATGCCCTAGAAAGCCAAGTTGAGAAAACATTTCAGACTGTGGTGGGCAAGTCTCTCTCTCTCTCTCTCTAGATCCGAGAGAGCTCGATGCATATCTTGTTGGCGATAAAAGTAAAAGATAGAAATGGAATAGAATTCACATCACACGACAAGATCACTCAGCTTTGCTCAAAATGATTCTCTAAATCTAAAATCTAAACGATCTCTAATAAAATTCCCTACCTTGCAAAGGTACGGTGGTATATGGGGCCTTATTCAGCCACTTGGGCTCATATATTCCATGTTCTGTTGTCTTTATGCATGATGTGAATGTTCATGGCGGATTTGGCATGCTGCACATTATGCACAGGTTGTAAAAGCCCTCCCCTGAATTTTACTTCGAAAATATAAAGATATTTCAATATTTCTTTCCATAATTTCTCCCCCCCCCCCCCCCCCCCCCGGGGAAGACGAAGAAGGGATTTTTTTTCATTCAAATGAGCTTTTTAAGAAAATAATATTATTTTGATGTATTTCAAAGTAAAAAAAATTTAAAAAAACAGTTGCTAATTTTCTCTCGATAAATCCTTTAGAGAGAATGAAATAATTAGATAATTTATAAATAGCATTATAATTATTCATTTTAAAAGAATTTATTTTCAAAATATATATACAGAATTAAAGGTCAAATAAATGAAACTAAGAGGATGTAATGTGATAATAGTAATTATAATTAATGAAACGTAAATTCTTCTTTTTTATAAAAATAATAAATAATTAGTATATAATAATTTATTATGAATGTATAACAGTCATTAAAATATACATGATCAAAATTTGTATATTAATTACCAGTGGTGTCCCAAATCACGACGTCCTTAGGCCCAAATCAGAGTGTGAATCCATGTCGAAAGCCACTAGGTCTAAACCCAATCATGGAACCAATGTGCTATAGGACTCAAACCCACCCCACAAAACTTTGATAAGTGTACTGTTCCAGGCACGGTCCATAAACGATGCCGGTCAAGCCCATCATCGGCCCACCCAGCCTTATGGCAAAATGATCCGTTTTTTGCTTACATGATAAAAGAAATAATAATAATAACAATAATTGAAAACGAGAGTAAAATAGGAAAGTTGCGGTAAGAAACGCCAACACTCGCAGAAGAAACGGAGAGGCATCCTGATTATTTGATCTTGGGGATGTAAAATATTTTGTTTTTTTTTCTTGAAAATAAATCAATATTATTTTTTTTTATTTATGACTCAACAAATTAAAATCATTAAAAAATATAAAAATAATATTATTTTTATACAATACTTTTCAAGACAAATACACTCAACACGTAATAGATTGGACTTGGAATGAAGTGTACGTGATGTAAGAGTATCTCCAACCCCCCACTAACTATGCAAGAAAACAAAGCTATTTTTAGCTATCATAAACTCCTTTTACTTTTCCAGCACAACAACTATATTAATAGCTAAAATAATATTTTATTTTTTGAAATGATATTTTTCATGTTCTTGTAGAGAAACCAAAAAATTTAAAAATTATATAATCTTGTTTGAGACTAGGAAAAATAGTTGACAAACAAAAATATGATTTATGTTAATAATATTTATTTTTAAAAATTATTTTCATGTATGATTTTAAAAATATGTTTTAATAAGTAAATTATTATTTTAATATATATTTTAGATAAAAAATTATTATTATTATTACAATATCAAATATTATCTAAACCACCACAAAATTATTTTAATAGATTTATCGAGTCTTTAAATTATAAAAAAAAAATTAGTATTGGATTAGTTTTTATTTTTTGCTCAATTATATATAAAACATTATTTGATTTGCTAAATATTATTTTTTTTTACATTTAATCTTATATAAACTATAATATTTTTTATTTATTAAGATAATATATCTATATTTAAGAATTCAAGAGATTTTTTCAACATGATATATATTTTTAAAAAACTATAATTAAAAATTATATAATATTATCAGGTAGCATTTGAAATAATATAAAAAACAATGAAATTTTTTTAATAATATTTGTTCCTGTAAATTTATTTTATATTATTGGTTGGTATATATTAAAATATATTTGTTTATTCTAAATGGTTTTTACCATTGAAATCCATATATATAAAAAAAATTATATTTATAGCATTCAACAAGCACATCATAGCATCAAATTAATCCAAGACAAAAAATAATAATTTAAAGCTAAGATTTAAAAAAAAAAATACAGCTGGACCGTTTAACTGAAATGCCAAACAGGAGCTTTAGGAACAAGGGGAAAATCTGTTTTGAGATTTTTGATGTCTGGACCAAACCTGCAGACCAGAAGAGTTGAGCGGATGAGCGTCGTCGACAGGTTTTTTTCTGTTTCAATATATATATCTACACACTGAAGCAAGATTACTTGACCCCCACACGGGGGCCTAGCCCGTTCTTTCACATTTCAAAATTCACACGATTGTCATCCTTGATGATGATGCAAGAAATAATGAATTCTACGACCCAAAGATTCAACTTTGAGCTGGCAAATATCTTGTTCCTCATGAATTTGCATAAAACTATATGCGCTGGTAAAAAATAGAGATGCACAGATGTAGTATTCCATACCTACTGGGTCAAATTTGGAACAACAGAATTATAGTGCTCCCCTAGACCAAACGCATGCTTGTGGTACGACAACATGATGCTTGCATTAGATGAACCGGCACCACTGTCAGATTTGTACTCCTTTCCCATCTCCACATCAGGGAAGGATCCGGAGAATATCTTGATGTGCCTCCGAAGGCAGTGAGTTAGAGCCCCAAGCTCCAGCTGCCCTCCCCATGCTGTCGTAGACTCAACTTCTTTACAGTAATTCTCGAATCTAGCTGTGACGGAATGATTAGAGTGTTCTTCGGTAATACTATCAGACAGGAAAAAAGGGAGGAAATCTGGTGAGTTTTCCCTCATATAGGCAGCCACCAGTTTTCGAAGCTCTTGGTAATCATATGGTGATGTACCTCCAGAAAAGAGTGCCAGCTGATCTTCAACAGCTCGGTAGAGGCAGTGCCCATCTGGCTTTATTTCATTAATAGTCAACCCGAGGGGTTCAAGCTTTCTTTCCAATTTTTCATCTTCAATCATTCGATCACTTACGAGGTTGCTCTGCTCTTCTTGTATTCTTTGTTCTCTTTCTGCTTCTTGCTGAGCTCTTTTCCCCCGCCTCTTAGCACTCTTGCTGGTCTTTGAATGTTCAGGCTGGTTGGTAACAGAAACCCCTGCTACAGCCTTCACCAGGTTGTCAAGATTGCTACTCTCATTTCCATCAGTACTGTTATAACCTAAAGAAGCTAGTTCTTCAGCATGTTTTTCTTTTAGCTTTGCAGATAGTTGAGAGACCTCTTCCTCAACCAACTTTTTCTTTGCTTTCTGTTCTGCCTTGCTACCTTTTGCTGCTGCCTTTTTCATTTCAATTTCTTTGTTCTGCAGCTTTGCTATCTCCTTTCTGCTCATATGATTTTATTTAGAAACAAACAATTCGCCCAAGTGTTTAGGGGTAGAAACAATTACAAATATTAGATTAAAGTGAAAAAACGATATTCAAGTTATAATCAAATATAATGTTAAATGTAAAACTAAGGTAAGCAACAGGACGACTTTCAATGCAAGTCATTTAAAAACTACAGTTCTTTTTCGTCTTAATATTTTTAATCTATGGACACTCAGTTCTATAGCAGTGACAGTTGCTACTCCTCGTAACAATTGAATATAAGGTCATCACCATCATAGCAATAATGGTCATTTCCACATACCGCACCCACAAAAACTGGCATATCAGAAAGCTATTTGAGAACTGAATTTTCACACAGCAGCATAGATTTCCGATACATCTAAAATAGTGAAGAAAATACTGAACCCAAATCATAAATAAAGGGAACATCAGTAATAAATCGATGATGCAGATTATAGAACAACATGCCTGTGCCGGGAAAGCATTTCATCACGGGATTCCTCTTCCTTTTGAGACACATTGGCCGGAATTGCCTCAATTGGCTGATCCATTATTTCTTGAGCATCCGTCATTTGGAATACACTGTGATAAAAATAAAAATAAAAATGATGATTCAGAACCTAGGATGTAGGGATCCAGACCGTACTAAACAAGTAATTACAAAGATTAAAACCAGAACCTAATTTCCTAACCCTAACCATAATATAACGTCCACAAGACTGAATATGTATTCTCCATAGAAAACCCAAAAGGTCGGTTAAACTAATTACATTAAATTTATGCTCAAAACCATTTTTTTTCTCGAAACAGCAACTATTCAACAGTTAAAATTCACAGAACCCATGAAAGAAAACTTCATTGAATTTAGCTTAGACAGAGAAGAAGCAGTTAAACCTTTTAAGAAAATTGAAGAAAAAGTAAAGGAAGTGGATCGCAGGCGGCAGAACTCGCTGACAGCTATACTAGGAAAGGCGGCTGTTACAGCTCGGGAGGTTTTTTTGACTTGGATCCCCCGGGAGTCGATAAATTTAATTTAATTTAGTTTTGTTCTTCTGTGTGTGATATAAATAAAAAGGGCAGCGGGAGAGTGGCGGCCCAAAACAGAAAGAGAAGGAAGGCCCTTCCTCTTACGCTAGGGTTTTAAAGCTCTTAACATAATAGGGTGCATCTGGTATCTGTACTTATTTTATTTTCTCAAGTCCGTCCCTGTATTTTTTTTTTTAACCAGAATATCTGAATCAACTTACACGTACCATAATTAATTCTCAATTCACTAAATACTCTACAAGTCCAGTAGATAGGTAAGGTGTTATGGAGTGACAAGCATGCACAAAAAGACTCAAAACCGGGGTATAAAGGAAGAAGAACAAGTCCTTTCCCCATGAGACCAAGACCTCAAGTCCCTGCGCATTTTCTTATTGTCTCTTATGGTGGCAAAAATTAATATCCTAGGAGGCTACTAGTAACAAAAACATTTTTCAACATATATATAGATCGGTTCTTGTTAATATTGACAATAATTTTAGGTGATTTTCTTTCCTCTATTAGCTCAATTGGATTGCTGAAACGTGCCAATTTGGATGCCGAGATCTCTCACGAAAGATGTTGCTGGGCTAGGATTATGAGCAAGGAGATCCTTGCCATCTCCTTCAAATTGGGACATCAAGTTAGGCTTAAGGCTTGGTCCTCGAACAACAAAGACTTGTGTTTGGGCTCTTTTGAACTGGGATTAATTATATCTTGATCCGTTTAACTACTATTTACCATTCTCAATTTTGTTAGTTTCTTTTTCTTCTAAACATGGTAATATACTTTAATTTAACTAACCTAAAAAATCTCATCAAAATCAAAGAATTCTCTCAAATTGAATGGACTCGAAATATTAGCTCAACATGAAAAGGATAAGCTACTACTTGGGCCCAACTTCCCTTAAGTCGAGATGACAATAAAAAATAGTCTTAAACACTTTTTATGTTAGTACACAATTGGATGTAAATTCAGTGTTTGGACCAAATTAATCGGGTGTAATTAATCGGGTGTTAGAAATGCATCTCATCCCCCATGCAAGCACTACATGCACACCCCAACATGCATGTTAAACTTGTTACCCAACACACTAAGTGGGTGTTTGGTAGTGTAATGCAAACGAAGTTTCAAAAAAAGTTGAAGTTTTAAGTGTTTGGTTAGTTCAACCACACAGAATATTTTCATGGGTCACACGAAATAAAAACAACAAATCATCGATGGAGGAAAATTAACTCCTGGTTGTTTTTCGTAGTTTGTATACCACATAATACTACACCAAAACTAGTTTATCAGTCTACTAACTGATTATTTAAAAAGAATCAACAATGACAGTAGATGGCATCCTACGTAACGTGTACGTGTCTCCATCAACTGAATTGATTCTTCTCGATGCACAAATAACCCTAATGGAATCCCCTAATCTTCTCTCTCATCCATAAATCAAAACATATGATATCGATGATCAGGATATGAGTGATGTGATTCCATAAGAAAATAAGACTGCAAATGATGTTTGGAGAGAAATTGTTGTAGGGAGAAAGGAAACGAAGGATGAGTCGAGCAAGATGATGACTTTAGAGGATTTTTTAGCGAAGGCAGGGGCGGTGGATGTGGTTGGAGAGGATGGGGATGAGGTCAAGATGCTGTCGCCCGAGAGGTTGAGTGGAGGACTGTATGCATTTGATTCTCTTCCACCGAGTACATGTTTGACATGCTCAAGTTCAATATAAAAGACAATACTTCTAAAATAATTCAAATAAGTAATTTCAAAATATATGTGTATGTTTGTGTGTGTGCTTTAAAATAATTTAACAAGTTGACAACAATATGAAAAGTATGATAAATAAAAACACAAAATTGTTTTTTATCAACTTCAAGCTCAATCACAGTTTTAACCAAACACTTCAATTTCAAGTATAAATAGCACTTAAAAATACTTTTCATGAAACTATATTTTTAAACCTCAACCACAAAAACAATCGCAATTCCAAACACACCCTAAGTGATAGATGCTCATTAAGCATTTTGTTTACGCATGCACCTCGACTCCCTTATAGACTCCAGCATGCACCTTAAGCCTAAATCCTTAAGCCTAGTACTTTCTTAGGAATTATTCCAAGACTCCATGTTAGTCTCTCTATAAAAAAATTTGAGTTCTCGTGTAAGTCCCTTGGTATTTTATATTGACCCAAGATATATTAGTATGAGTTGAATATAACTCAGAATATAACAATAATTTATAATAGTGAAATTACTCTTCGACATCTCTTTTCCATACAAGAATAAAACCCATGGACTATAAATACCTTATAAAGTCTCCAAATTCAAGATTCATATTCTCTTCTTTATTAGCATTGTTGCTACCCAAATTTTGACTCTTATTTTTATGTTTCGAAAAAAAGATAAAAAAATATAAAAAAGACAAAATATATAAAAAGGCAAAAAAATATAAAAAAGGACAAAATCCAAAAAATATCGTGGTACGAGGGCAAAATTGAACAAATTGAGAATTTAACAGTCAATGCAGGGTCAAATCGCACAAATTGGAAATCAAGGACCAAATTGAAAAGGCGCGCAAGCTGAGGGATGATTGTGAATTTTGCTTTGAAAAAACTCTATAAATAGAGTGTTAAGCCACAAGAAAGAGGGACCCAAAAAATTACTATTCACCAAAAACCCTAAAAAAAAAAAACCCTAACCCTAAAGTTTTTCCCCCAAGGGCTGCAGCCGCCAACCCCCCTTTGGCAGCTGCAGCCCCATCTTTCTCCCATGGCTTCCCTATTTTCTCTCCTCTCCCCCTTGCCGCAAGCCACCATAGTAGCAGCACCCTCAACAGCAGACCGATAATCTCCTTTCCTTCTTCCCCTTCTTCAGCTGCAACAGCCAGCTCAACCAGCCCATCTTCACTCTCTTTTCCTTTCCTTTTCTAGCCAACCACCATTCCTCCTACCCCTTTTCTTTCACTTCTTCACTCCTCTGCCTCCAACCGCCCCTAGCAGCTCCTCCACTCTCGGTGACAGCACCCTTAACAGCCTCATGATCTCCTTTCAGTTTCTGTTTTCCCATCGTCTCCTTCCCTCTGCCTCTAGCCACGACAGAGCTCCCAAAATCTCCCTCCCTTTTCTTCACTTTCTTTTCTCAGCCTTGCTAGATCGGAACCCCACCTTCATCCTTCCCTCATTTTATTTTTCTCCTGGCTAGTTCGGCCACCACAGCAGCCTCTGCCTCCTTTTCTCTTCTCATTTGTGCCACGACAGCCCCCATCTCCACTGAACCCAGCCACCACAGCAGTCTCATTCTCTTCTCCTCTCCTGCTCCAGCTCCTCCCATAACGCTAAAGCCACTTGATGCCGTAAGAATGAAGAGCAGATTTGAGGCCTAGAGGAGGGCAGAACGATCCAGTTGCGTTTGTGTTGCATTTGTTGTGTTTTATTTTTGTTTGCAGGACCTCTCTGCCTCCAGCCACCATAGCAGCCCCCACCACATGACAGCCCCCTCCATAGCACCCTTAGCCATCTGAAGACAGAAGAAAATGAACTAAGAAGAAAAATGCAGATCTGGAGGGAAGAAGAAACTGAGAAGAAAGGCCGATCTGAGATTTGAAGAGAAGGATTTGATTTTGGGTTTTTGTTTGCTGTTTGTTTTGCTTGTATTTTTCTGTGTTTGCAGGTTTTCCATGAAGGCTACCTCCGGCGAGAGAGAGAAGAGAAGGAGTAGATCTGTTGGTCTCCTCCCCGGCGTTACTGTTCACCGGCGGCACGTGGTTGCACGCGCCGCCAGGGGCGGTGGCGCGTGGGCTGACGCGCCACTAGCCCCTCTGCACTGCTGCCACTTTTCCAGCAACGTTCCTGAAGTCCTCTTTGTAATTTTCTTTTTGTTTATGTATTTATTTGGATTTTTATTTTATTTTTAATTATTGTTTAAAAAATGTATTATGGAAAAAGAAAAGACATGCGTGTGTGAGTTGTATTTGTAAAATATAATGCCAAAGAAAAAAGAATGTGTGAGTGCGTTGTGTTGTGTTTTATTCATGCAATTATTTATGTTGTTATGGTAAGAAAAAGAATATAAAAATAAAAAATGTGTGTTTTCTTCGCAAATGACCAAAATGTTTATTTCCCAAAAATTAAATTTAGATTCAATAACAAGTTTATTAAATCTTTCAAATTGGCCTAATATTAAATAAATCGTCAAATTAATTCATGGGAATATGCGATTAACTTTAGGTAGTAATTGCCGGATTTACGCGTAGGCTAACATTTACATATTCAGGAATAACCACCAAAATCGTCAGTATTATTCTGAGCGGTGGTCGATTTCTTTATGAATCGATCAATCGTGAAATTAATGCATGGGGATTAATGGTTAATTTCAGGTGGTAAATGAAGAAACTACAAGTAGCCTAGCATTTGCATATCTGGAAATAATCAATAAAATTCACTGGATTATTTTGGGCGACAACCGATTTTTTTGAAAATCGGAACATTTTTTCCATTTCAATAATTATGACCCATCGAAACATTTAAAATCACGTCAAAAATAGTCAATGCAGCTTATCTCAGGTAAGGCGTACTAGGGGTGCTAATACCTTCTCTATCCGCAACCAGTCCCTTACCCTCGAATCTCTGATCAAACAAATCGGGTGATCCTAGCGACCCTTAACAGCAAGGTGGCGACTCCTCAACAACTTCATTGCGAGACACCAAAAAGACCCTCTCGACGGGGGACGCCGCGCCCACCATTTTTTTGGGGTGCGACAAGCATTTTTACCACATATTTTCAAGGTATATCTCTTCAAAATAGCATTTTATTCTATCTCATTACAAAGTAGCAAACTAACCATTTGTTGTGCAAAGATTAGAACCAAGCATTAAGGTGTATGCTCTTTTCATTTTGTTGTGCATTAAGGCAAACCTTTCTTGAAACATCTTCAATTCAAGATTTTCGGGTGACACAGTCGTTATCATTCGGTAAATTTTCAGCGTAGGGTTTAAGCAAAAAAAAAAATATATATATATGCATGTACATTTCAATATTCATTCCCACAGTTTTTTGTTTATCATGCAATTGTTACAATCACATATCACCTCAAAAGGCGAGTCCGTCAAAAAAAAAAACAAAAAAAAACAAAAAATATGCATTTACATTTCAATATGCATTTTCACAGTTTGTTTATATCATGCAATTGTTACAATCACATATCACCTCAAAAGGCGAGTCCGTCAAAAAAAAAATAAATTTACATTTCAACATCAATTTTTGCATTTATATAATGTAATTGTTATGATCACGTCACTCCTCAAAAGGCGAATCCGTCAAAAAAAAGAAAAAAAAAAGCATATATTTGTCAACATGCATTCTCATAGTTTTTGTTTAGCATGCAATTGTTAAAATCACGTGTCACTCCTTGAAGAGCGAGTCTGAAAAAAAAAAAAAAAAAAACCAAACAATGCATACATCTCAACATGCATTCCCATAGTTTGAAATAGGGGTCCCTCAATCTGTCATCCTCCGAAGGGTCAAGAGTCATGGACATATGACACTGTTGAGAAGAACTCACACTGATACGGAGACATCATTCGTTTTTTTCTGCAAGCCAACAATAGAGTTCTCTGCTCTCTGGTTAAATCAGTCGAGGCACATGCTCAGATATCATCTGCAAAGTGTTAATGCATTCGTCAATGAAGATTGCGGAAAATTCAGGTTCCCGTTGAAGGGATGCAGTTAGTCCATATATGAGTCCAATTTCAGAAAGCAAGCATCAGTCAAAGAAGTTGTCAGTCTATCAATTGATTTCTCTCCTGATCATGGAGTTTTCTGCGACACAGTCAAATCAAGGAGCTGTATGTCGCCATGCACAGTGGACCATGTTATTTTGCAAGCAAAGATAAGTTATCCCGAGTGTGGAAACATAATAGGAGATTGTTGAATCTATTCTGGTGTTCGAGAGGTCGAAGCATGTGCACTGCAAATTACATTGCTCGACGAAGTGAAATTACCATAAGAGAGTCTTCTCGCCGTATGACGAAATTGTTCATGATTTGCGCACTTTGATGCTGTGTTGAGAGTGCTTTGCTTAGATCGGTTCATTTTATGTCCAATAAGGAGCGCGGGGTCCAAAAAAAAAAAAAAAACGACCTTCTTTTTGCGACATAATGAGAGAGATGAACAGTTGCAAGAGTTTCAATATTCAAATATGAAAGCTGATCAACAAAGACAAGTCAAGTTTTGTGGAGGATGTTATCATCAGTAGTGTCAGCAATGAATCATCGCGAGTATAAGCCAGATCAATGAGCAGCGGCAATACAAATGATTGTTTGAAATGTTTGAGAAAGGTGATGCAGTCAATAATTTTCTTATGGAATCTCATTGGCCATCACTTTGTTTTGGGGTTAAATCATTATTTCAGTGAAACATGTGTTTTTCTTGTCTTTTTGTTATTTTGAAATCAAGAGATGTTTGACATTTTTATTTTTGAGAAAATATTTTGATTAAAATCCAACATGCAAAATTGAAGGTTTATCTTTCTTGAAAATTAAAGGTATTTTGATTGCAGAATTGACCTGATTTTTGTTTAAATGACATGATGACCAATACCAAGTGACCAAACAATTTTTGAGCCATACACCGAGTTTTGAACCATATCATAAAACTAAGCTTTATTAGTATGCATATTGACTTATGATGGATTCAGTAGTTATGGACCCGTGAATCATGACTCTTGCACGTCCAAATCATTACACTGGACGAGGTCAAAATTTATCAATTAAAATTAATTTTGCTTGAAATGATAAAAGGCCATCTTTGTTTATTCCTTCACTATTCTTAAAATGTGTATCCCTTGTTAACCCCAATTTAAGCATGATATTATTTGTTTGAAAAAAACCCGACATGGATCACACCCTCATACTGGGGGCAAACACTGGGGGCAAATAAGAGATTTGCAATTTGAGGATACAATGACAACGTTAGAATTAACAAAAAGGGGGATGTTTAAGAATGAAAAGCCAACATTGGAGAACAAGCAAATTGAGGTAGGACATGACAAAAATCAAGAGTCAATGTTAAGGACAAGTTCAAATATTGAAAAAAAAAAAGAAAAAAAAAAAAAGAGAATGTTGAACTATACCATGTCCGTCAATATCTCTAGTCAAACCTCATATGGGGAGAAATGTTATTAAGATTATCGAGTCTCCAAGATATGTTATTCATCAAATGAAGATCTTACAGAAGTGTTTTGTTAGACTATATTGAGTGCAACAAAAGATGAAATAACGTTAGATGATAAATGTTGGTTCGGGTTTTAGCATTTCCCTTTTAAGTTTGAAATTGTTAATGAAAGGAATGATATGATTGTAGAGATTCTTAGAGCATTGGTTGGTTGATAAAAATCACGTTAAGATAATTAACGTATTTTTATGTCGTCTCTTCTACAAGGACAACAAGAGAAAAGAGTTGACGACTAGTTGATGGTGATCCTTGGTCTTCGAAACCCTTAAACACCTTTTTGAGCCTATGAATATCTTTTTTCTTTTATAGCCATCAACCATAGCCTCATTATACGCTTTTAAAAATCCTTCTTGATCAAGCAAACAATTTTAACTGATAAGTGGCGCTCTCAAAATTGTTAGAGTTTTTCCATAAGGGTTATAATTTCATGAAGTAAATTACAAGTTGTTATGCATATTGATAAGGTAAAGTACTGAAAAATGAGATAATTTTTTTTTCAACGGAACCTCGGATCTTTACTTGACACTCAATTTGTTTTGGAAACCCCAAATTATCACTTCATCGTGTACCATCAAATTTCATACCCAAAATCAGGTATTTGAATTGAAACAAAAGAAAATCGTAAAAAGGCAATTTCAATCTCACAATGAGTCAATTACTGTTTGCAAAATACAAAATATTTACAGGTCTGCATTTATTAAATATCGTGTGTTGGGTATTCGACCAAATGAATTTGATTTTCAACAAATGACATCTCTTTGATTTTAATGCAATGATTAGACTTTGGATGCACATGATCATTGAAATCGGTGACTTAATTTCAGAATAAGAAAGATGTACAAACAGAGGAAATATTGACTGGATTTGCAGAATCTTTGACATTGACAATTCTTGATTATCATCGGAAAGCTCAGCAGTCAGAGGCCACAGTGTGGATCTTGATAAGAATGCAGAAATTTCACATCAGCTTGGGGGCAAAGAAATACAAGTAAGTAATGATCCAGTGAAATTCATCAATAAGCACCAACAGATTCAACTCAGGACGGCATTGCTTAGTAAAATATGATGATTTAACAAGCTCCAGCAACGGTTGAGACTAGCATCGCAGTTGAAGGGCATCTTCAGATTTTGAAATATCAGCTGACTCACGGATTTGATTGTCTCCAAAAAGATTTTATCACATAAGTGCATCTTGATAAATGTTGAAGAGTATGCAAGACACCAGGGTTGACTGGGGAATAATTTGTTTTGAAGCCAGTCGATTCAAGGTTCAGTTCACCGCATGAATATGGGAGACAGAAAGAACCTCGTAAATGAAAACATTACAATTCTTTGCATGGACTAAGAAGAATTTGTTCAGAAAAAATTGAGGCTACAATGAAGAGTTTTAGATTGTAAGACCACAATTGCATCAATTCAAGGCATATTTCATCGCATGAATGTGGGTGGCGATCTCATTACATCTTTTCTCTCGGGCCGAGAGAATTTATTGATGATAGCATGGATCATGCGACTATGAGTTTTAGGTGCATTTATGGATGACCTGACAATTCCATGAAGATTGATGATGACATATGCAGAAGCAATATGATTCAATTAACGGAAAAACTCCATGACTGATTGGCAACCGAAGATGAGATCAGCATCAGCAAGCCTTGCAATGAGTGTTAGCAAAACACACGCAAACCAAATAGCTATTATTGAGAGAATTCAAGAAAGTTGATGACTTGTTACACTCTTTCACGACGAATCAAGTGACACTACACTTGAGGGCAAGGTCAAACTTGATAAACAATGAGAGCAGATATTATCGTAGATAGCCCAGAATAAGCAATGCGTTTAAGTTGGGTGAATGAATGACAAAAAGCTTTGGAGACTAGGCAAAGACATCCTACGACATTGGAGCATCAAAGAAAGAGGGACCTGTATTTCGGTAAGTACATGCATCATCATGCATTGCATCCCCATCTTCATCAATTACATCCGGGTTGGTCACCCGTTATAATGAGATTTTCACCTCCATCTTCCATCCTGGTTGGTCACCCGTTATAATGAGACTTTCACCTTCATCTTCCACCGGGTCGGTCACCCGTTAGAATGAGACCTTCACCTCCATTTTTCATTCGGGCAGGTCATCCGTCATAACCAGACCGGGTAAGTCATCCGTCACTATCGAGACTCCACTAACTCGGGCAGGTCACCCGTCATAACCAGACCCGGGTAAGTCATCCGTCACTATCGAGACTCCAACTAACTCGGGCAGGTCACCCGTCATAACCAGACCCGGATAGGTCACCCGTCACCATTGAGACCCTTTTAACCATTCTTTCATCTGGGTAGGTCACCCATCACAATGAGACCATCTCCACCATTCTATTTTTCTTTACAACGCTTACTATTTAAAGTCTTTTTGCAAGATTTTAGTCGTAAGCATTGTAAAGAGGGGCATCTGTTGCTACCCAAATTTTGACTCTTATTTTTATGTTTCGAAAAAAAGATAAAAAAATATAAAAAAGACAAAATATATAAAAAGGCAAAAAAATATAAAAAAGGACAAAATCCAAAAAATATCGTGGTACGAGGGCAAAATTGAACAAATTGAGAATTTAACAGTCAATGCAGGGTCAAATCGCACAAATTGGAAATCAAGGGCCAAATTGAAAAGGCGCGCAAGCTGAGGGATGATTGTGAATTTTGCTTTGAAAAAAACTCTATAAATAGAGTGTTAAGCCACAAGAAAGAGGGACCCAAAAAATTACTATTCACCAAAAACCCTAAAAAAAAAAAAAACCCTAACCCTAAAGTTTTTCCCCTAAGGGCTGCAGCCGCCAACCCCCCTTTGGCAGCTGCAGCCCCATCTTTCTCCCATGGCTTCCCTATTTTCTCTCCTCTCCCCCTTGCCGCAAGCCACCATAGTAGCAGCACCCTCAACAGCAGACCGATAATCTCCTTTCCTTCTTCCCCTTCTTCAATTGTAACAACCAACTCAACCAGCCCATCTTCACTCTCTTTTCCTTTCCTTTTCTAGCCAACCACCATTCCTCCTACCCCTTTTCTTTCACTTCTTCACTCCTCTGCCTCCAACCGCCCCTAGCAGCTCCTCCACTCTCGGTGACAGCACCCTTAACAGCCTCATGATCTCCTTTCAGTTTCTGTTTTCCCATCGTCTCCTTCCCTCTGCCTCTAGCCACGACAGAGCTCCCAAAATCTCCCTCCCTTTTCTTCACTTTCTTTTCTCAGCCTTGCTAGATCGGAACCCCACCTTCATCCTTCCCTCATTTTATTTTTCTCCTGGCTAGTTCGGCCACCACAGCAGCCTCTGCCTCCTTTTCTCTTCTCACTTGTGCCACGACAGCCCCCATCTCCATTGAACCCAGCCACCACAGCAGTCTCATTCTCTTCTCCTCTCCTGCTCCAGCTCCTCCCATAACGCTAAAGCCACTTGATGCCGTAAGAATGAAGAGCAGATTTGAGGCCTAGAGGAGGGCAGAACGATCCAGTTGCGTTTGTGTTGCATTTGTTGTGTTTTATTTTTGTTTGCAGGACCTCTCTGCCTCCAGCCACCATAGCAGCCCCCACCACATGACAGCCCCCTCCATAGCACCCTTAGCCATCTGAAGACAGAAGAAAATGAACTAAGAAGAAAAATGCAGATCTGGAGGGAAGAAGAAACTGAGAAGAAAGGCCGATCTGAGATTTGAAGAGAAGGATTTGATTTTGGGTTTTTGTTTGCTGTTTGTTTTGCTTGTATTTTTCTGTGTTTGCAGGTTTTCCATGAAGGCTACCTCCGGCGAGAGAGAGAAGAGAAGGAGTAGATCTGTTGGTCTCCTCCCCGGCGTTACTGTTCACCGGCGGCACGTGGTTGCACGCGCCGCCAGGGGCGGTGGCGCGTGGGCTGACGCGCCACTAGCCCCTCTGCACTGCTGCCACTTTTCCAGCAACGTTCCTGAAGTCCTCTTTGTAATTTTCTTTTTGTTTATGTATTTATTTGGATTTTTATTTTATTTTTAATTATTGTTTAAAAAATGTATTATGGAAAAAGAAAAGACATGCGTGTGTGAGTTGTATTTGTAAAATATAATGCCAAAGAAAAAAAGAATGTGTGAGTGCGTTGTGTTGTGTTTTATTCATGCAATTATTTATGTTGTTATGGTAAGAAAAAGAATATAAAAATAAAAAAATGTGTGTTTTCTTCGCAAATGACCAAAATGTTTATTTCCCAAAAATTAAATTTAGATTCAATAACAAGTTTATTAAATCTTTCAAATTGGCCTAATATTAAATAAATCGTCAAATTAATTCATGGGAATATGCGATTAACTTTAGGTAGTAATTGCCGGATTTACGCGTAGGCTAACATTTACATATTCAGGAATAACCACCAAAATCGTCAGTATTATTCTGATCGGTGGTCGATTTCTTTATGAATCGATCAATCGTGAAATTAATGCATGGGGATTAATGGTTAATTTCAGGTGGTAAATGAAGAAACTACAAGTAGCCTAGCATTTGCATATCTGGAAATAATCAATAAAATTCACTGGATTATTTTGGGCGACAACCGATTTTTTTGAAAATCGGAACATTTTTTCCATTTCAATAATTATGACCCATCGAAACATTTAAAATCACGTCAAAAATAGTTAATGCAGCTTATCTCAGGTAAGGCGTACTAGGGGTGCTAATACCTTCTCTATCCGCAACCAGTCCCTTACCCTCGAATCTCTGACCAGACCAGCACAAATCGGGTGATCCTAGCGACCCTTAACAGCAAGGTGGCGACTCCTCAACAACTTCATTGCGAGACACCAAAAAGACCCTCTCGACGGGGGACGCCGCGCCCACCATTTTTTTGGGGTGCGACAAGCATTTTTACCACATATTTTCAAGGTATATCTCTTCAAAATAGCATTTTATTCTATCTCATTACAAAGTAGCAAACTAACCATTTGTTGTGCAAAGATTAGAACCAAGCATTAGGGTGTATGCTCTTTTCATTTTGTTGTGCATTAAGGCAAACCTTTCTTGAAACATCTTCAATTCAAGATTTTCGGGTGACACAGTCGTTATCATTCGGTAAATTTTCAGCGTAGGGTTTAAGCAAAAAAAAAAATATATATATGCATGTACATTTCAATATTCATTCCCACAGTTTTTTGTTTATCATGCAATTGTTACAATCACATATCACCTCAAAAGGCGAGTCCGTCAAAAAAAAAAAAACAAAAAAAAACAAAAAATATGCATTTACATTTCAATATGCATTTTCACAGTTTGTTTATATCATGCAATTGTTACAATCACATATCACCTCAAAAGGCGAGTCCGTCAAAAAAAAAATGTGCATTTACATTTCAACATGCATTTTCACAGTTTGTTTATATAATGTAATTGTTATGATCACGTCACTCCTCAAAAGGCGAATCCGTCAAAAAAAAGAAAAAAAAAAGCATATATTTGTCAACATGCATTCTCATAGTTTTTGTTTAGCATGCAATTGTTAAAATCACGTGTCACTCCTTGAAGAGCGAGTCTGGAAAAAAAAAAAAAAAAAAAAACCAAACAATGCATACATCTCAACATGCATTCCCATAGTTTGAAATAGGGGTCCCTCAATCTGTCATCCTCCGAAGGGTCAAGAGTCATGGACATATGACACTGTTGAGAAGAACTCACACTGATACGGAGACATCATTCGGTTTTTTCTGCAAGCCAACAATAGAGTTTTCTGCTCTCTGGTTAAATCAGTCGAGGCACATGCTCAGATATCATCTGCAAAGTGTTAATGCATTCGTCAATGAAGATTGCGGAAAATTCAGGTTCCCGTTGAAGGGATGCAGTTAGTCCATATATGAGTCCAATTTCAGAAAGCAAGCATCAGTCAAAGAAGTTGTCAGTCTATCAATTGATTTCTCTCCTGATCATGGAGTTTTCTGCGACACAGTCAAATCAAGGAGCTGTATGTCGCCATGCACAGTGGACCATGTTATTTTGCAAGCAAAGATAAGTTATCCCGAGTGTGGAAACATAATAGGAGATTGTTGAATCTATTCTGGTGTTCGAGAGGTCGAAGCATGTGCACTGCAAATTACATTGCTCGACGAAGTGAAATTACCATAAGAGAGTCTTCTCGCCGTATGACGAAATTGTTCATGATTTGCGCACTTTGATGCTGTGTTGAGAGTGCTTTGCTTAGATCGGTTCATTTTATGTCCAATAAGGAGCGCGGTGGAGCAAAAAAAAAAAAAAACGACCTTCTTTTTGCGACATAATGAGAGAGATGAACAGTTGCAAGAGTTTCAATATTCAAATATGAAAGCTGATCAACAAAGACAAGTCAAGTTTTGTGGAGGATGTTATCATCAGTAGTGTCAGCAATGAATCATCGCGAGTATAAGCCAGATCAATGAGCAGCGGCAATACAAATGATTGTTTGAAATGTTTGAGAAAGGTGATGCAGTCAATAATTTTCTTATGGAATCTCATTGGCCATCACTTTGTTTTGGGGTTAAATCATTATTTCAGTGAAACATGTGTTTTTCTTGTCTTTTTGTTATTTTGAAATCAAGAGATGTTTGACATTTTTATTTTTGAGAAAATATTTTGATTAAAATCCAACATGCAAAATTGAAGGTTTATCTTTCTTGAAAATTAAAGGTATTTTGATTGCAGAATTGACCTGATTTTTGTTTAAATGACATGATGACCAATACCAAGTGACCAAACAATTTTTGAGCCATACACGAAGTTTTGAACCATATCATAAAACTAAGCTTTATTAGTATGCATATTGACTTATGATGGATTCAGTAGTTATGGACCCGTGAATCATGACTCTTGCACGTCCAAATCATTACACTGGACGAGGTCAAAATTTATCAATTAAAATTAATTTTGCTTGAAATGATAAAAGGCCATCTTTGTTTATTCCTTCACTATTCTTAAAATGTGTATCCCTTGTTAACCCCAATTTAAGCATGATATTATTTGTTTGAAAAAAACCCGACATGGATCACACCCTCATACTGGGGGCAAACACTGGGGGCAAATAAGAGATTTGCAGTTTGAGGATACAATGACAACGTTAGAATTAACAAAAAGGGGGATGTTTAAGAATGAAAAGCCAACATTGGAGAACAAGCAAATTGAGGTAGGACATGACAAAAATCAAGAGTCAATGTTAAGGACAAGTTCAAATATTGAAAAAAAAAAGAAAAAAAAAAAGAGAATGTTGAACTATACCATGTCCGTCAATATCTCTAGTCAAACCTCATATGGGGAGAAATGTTATTAAGATTATCGAGTCTCCAAGATATGTTATTCATCAAATGAAGATCTTACAGAAGTGTTTTGTTAGACTATATTGAGTGCAACAAAAGATGAAATAACGTTAGATGATAAATGTTGGTTCGGGTTTTAGCATTTCCCTTTTAAGTTTGAAATTGTTAATGAAAGGAATGATATGATTGTAGAGATTCTTAGAGCATTGGTTGGTTGATAAAAATCACGTTAAGATAATTAACGTATTTTTATGTCGTCTCTTCTACAAGGACAACAAGAGAAAAGAGTTAACGACTAGTTGATGGTGATCCTTGGTCTTCGAAACCCTTAAACACCTTTTTGAGCCTATGAATATCTTTTTTCTTTTATAGCCATCAACCATAGCCTCATTATACGCTTTTAAAAATCCTTCTTGATCAAGCAAACAATTTTAACTGATAAGTGGCGCTCTCAAAATTGTTAGAGTTTTTCCATAAGGGTTATAATTTCATGAAGTAAATTACAAGTTGTTATGCATATTGATAAGGTAAAGTACTGAAAAATGAGATAATTTTTTTTTCAACGGAACCTCGGATCTTTACTTGACACTCAATTTGTTTTGGAAACCCCAAATTATCACTTCATCGTGTACCATCAAATTTCATACCCAAAATCAGGTATTTGAATTGAAACAAAAGAAAATCGTAAAAAGGCAATTTCAATCTCACAATGAGTCAATTACTGTTTGCAAAATACAAAATATTTACAGGTCTGCATTTATTAAATATCGTGTGTTGGGTATTCGACCAAATGAATTTTATTTTCAACAAATGACATCTCTTTGATTTTAATGCAATGATTAGACTTTGGATGCACATGATCATTGAAATCGGTGACTTAATTTCAGAATAAGAAAGATGTACAAACAGAGGAAATATTGACTGGATTTGCAGAATCTTTGACATTGACAATTCTTGATTATCATCGGAAAGCTCAGCAGTCAGAGGCCACAGTGTGGATCTTGATAAGAATGCAGAAATTTCACATCAGCTTGGGGGCAAAGAAATACAAGTAAGTAATGATCCAGTGAAATTCATCAATAAGCACCAACAGATTCAACTCAGGACGGCATTGCTTAGTAAAATATGATGATTTAACAAGCTCCAGCAACGGTTGAGACTAGCATCGCAGTTGAAGGGCATCTTCAGATTTTGAAATATCAGCTGACTCACGGATTTGATTGTCTCCAAAAAGATTTTATCACATAAGTGCATCTTGATAAATGTTGAAGAGTATGCAAGACACCAGGGTTGACTGGGGAATAATTTGTTTTGAAGCCAGTCAACTCAAGGTTCAGTTCACCGCATGAATATGGGAGACAGAAAGAACCTCGTAAATGAAAACATTACAATTCTTTGCATGGACTAAGAAGAATTTGTTCAGAAAAAATTGAGGCTACAATGAAGAGTTTTAGATTGTAAGACCACAATTGCATCAATTCAAGGCATATTTCATCGCATGAATGTGGGTGGCGATCTCATTACATCTTTTCTCTCGGGCCGAGAGAATTTATTGATGATAGCATGGATCATGCGACTATGAGTTTTAGGTGCATTTATGGATGACCTGACAATTCCATGAAGATTGATGATGACATATGCAGAAGCAATATGATTCAATTAACGGAAAAACTCCATGACTGATTGGCAACCGAAGATGAGATCAGCATCAGCAAGCCTTGCAATGAGTGTTAGCAAAACACACGCAAACCAAATAGCTATTATTGAGAGAATTCAAGAAAGTTGATGACTTGTTACACTCTTTCACGACGAATCAAGTGACACTACACTTGAGGGCAAGGTCAAACTTGATAAACAATGAGAGCAGATATTATCGTAGATAGCCCAGAATAAGCAATGCGTTTAAGTTGGGTGAATGAATGACAAAAAGCTTTGGAGACTAGGCAAAGACATCCTACGACATTGGAGCATCAAAGAAAGAGGGACCTGTATTTCTCAGGTAAGTACATGCATCATCATGCATTGCATCCCCATCTTCATCAATTACATCCGGGTTGGTCACCCGTTATAATGAGATTTTCACCTCCATCTTCCATCCTGGTTGGTCACCCGTTATAATGAGACTTTCACCTTCATCTTCCACCGGGTCGGTCACCCGTTAGAATGAGACCTTCACCTCCATTTTTCATTCGGGCAGGTCATCCGTCATAACCAGACCCGGGTAAGTCATCCGTCACTATCGAGACTCCACTAACTCGGGCAGGTCACCCGTCATAACCAGACCCGGGTAAGTCATCCGTCACTATCGAGACTCCAACTAACTCGGGCAGGTCACCCGTCATAACCAGACCCGGATAGGTCACCCGTCACCATTGAGACCCTTTTAACCATTCTTTCATCTGGGTAGGTCACCCATCACAATGAGACCATCTCCACCATTCTATTTTTCTTTACAACGCTTACTATTTAAAGTCTTTTTGCAAGATTTTAGTCGTAAGCATTGTAAAGAGGGGCATCTGTTGCTACCCAAATTTTGACTCTTATTTTTATGTTTCGAAAAAAAGATAAAAAAATATAAAAAAGACAAAATATATAAAAAGGCAAAAAAATATAAAAAAGGACAAAATCCAAAAAATATCGTGGTACGAGGGCAAAATTGAACAAATTGAGAATTTAACAGTCAATGCAGGGTCAAATCGCACAAATTGGAAATCAAGGGCCAAATTGAAAAGGCGCGCAAGCTGAGGGATGATTGTGAATTTTGCTTTGAAAAAAACTCTATAAATAGAGTGTTAAGCCACAAGAAAGAGGGACCCAAAAAATTACTATTCACCAAAAACCCTAAAAAAAAAAAAACCCTAACCCTAAAGTTTTTCCCCTAAGGGCTGCAGCCGCCAACCCCCCTTTGGCAGCTGCAGCCCCATCTTTCTCCCATGGCTTCCCTATTTTCTCTCCTCTCCCCCTTGCCGCAAGCCACCATAGTAGCAGCACCCTCAACAGCAGACCGATAATCTCCTTTCCTTCTTCCCCTTCTTCAGCTGCAACAGCCAGCTCAACCAGCCCATCTTCACTCTCTTTTCCTTTCCTTTTCTAGCCAACCACCATTCCTCCTGCCCCTTTTCTTTCACTTCTTCACTCCTCTGCCTCCAACCGCCCCTAGCAGCTCCTCCACTCTCGGTGACAGCACCCTTAACAGCCTCATGATCTCCTTTCAGTTTCTGTTTTCCCATCGTCTCCTTCCCTCTGCCTCTAGCCACGACAGAGCTCCCAAAATCTCCCTCCCTTTTCTTCACTTTCTTTTCTCAGCCTTGCTAGATCGGAACCCCACCTTCATCCTTCCCTCATTTTATTTTTCTCCTGGCTAGTTCGGCCACCACAGCAGCCTCTGCCTCCTTTTCTCTTCTCACTTGTGCCACGACAGCCCCCACCTCCACTGAACCCAGCCACCACAGCAGTCTCATTCTCTTCTCCTCTCCTGCTCCAGCTCCTCCCATAACGCTAAAGCCACTTGATGCCGTAAGAATGAAGAGCAGATTTGAGGCCTAGAGGAGGGCAGAACGATCCAGTTGCGTTTGTGTTGCATTTGTTGTGTTTTATTTTTGTTTGCAGGACCTCTCTGCCTCCAGCCACCATAGCAGCCCCCACCACATGACAGCCCCCTCCATAGCACCCTTAGCCATCTGAAGACAGAAGAAAATGAACTAAGAAGAAAAATGCAGATCTGGAGGGAAGAAGAAACTGAGAAGAAAGGCCGATCTGAGATTTGAAGAGAAGGATTTGATTTTGGGTTTTTGTTTGCTGTTTGTTTTGCTTGTATTTTTCTGTGTTTGCAGGTTTTCCATGAAGGCTACCTCCGGCGAAAGAGAGAAAAGAAGGAGCAGATCTGTTGGTCTCCTCCCCGGCGTTACTGTTCACCGGCGGCGCGTGGTTGCACGCGCCACCAGTGGCGGTGGCGCGTGGGCTGACGCGCCACTAGCCCCTCTGCACTGCTGCCACTTTTCCAGCAACGTTCCTGAAGTCCTCTTTGTAATTTTCTTTTTGTTTATGTATTTATTTGGATTTTTATTTTATTTTTAATTATTGTTTAAAAAATGTATTATGGAAAAAGAAAAGACATGCGTGTGTGAGTTGTATTTGTAAAATATAATGCCAAAGAAAAAAAGAATGTGTGAGTGCGTTGTGTTGTGTTTTATTCATGCAATTATTTATGTTGTTATGGTAAGAAAAAGAATATAAAAATAAAAAAATGTGTGTTTTCTTCGCAAATGACCAAAATGTTTATTTCCCAAAAATTAAATTTAGATTCAATAACAAGTTTATTAAATCTTTCAAATTGGCCTAATATTAAATAAATCGTCAAATTAATTCATGGGAATATGCGATTAACTTTAGGTAGTAATTGCCGGATTTACGCGTAGGCTAACATTTACATATTCAGGAATAACCACCAAAATCGTCAGTATTATTCTGAGCGGTGGTCGATTTCTTTATGAATCGATCAATCGTGAAATTAATGCATGGGGATTAATGGTTAATTTCAGGTGGTAAATGAAGAAACTACAAGTAGGCTAGCATTTGCATATCTGGAAATAATCAATAAAATTCACTGGATTATTTTGGGCGACAACCGATTTTTTCGAAAATCGGAACATTTTTTCCATTTCAATAATTATGACCCATCGAAACATTTAAAATCACGTCAAAAATAGTCAATGCAGCTTATCTTAGGTAAGGCGTACTAGGGGTGCTAATACCTTCTCTATCCGCAACCAGTCCCTTACCCTCGAATCTCTGACCAGACCAGCACAAATCGGGTGATCCTAGCGACCCTTAACAGCAAGGTGGCGACTCCTCAACAACTTCATTGCGAGACACCAAAAAGACCCCCTCGACGGGGGACGCCGCGCCCATCATTTTTTTGGGGTGCGACAAGCATTTTTACCACATATTTTCAAGGTATATCTCTTCAAAATAGCATTTTATTCTATCTCATTACAAAGATATTTCAATATCTAAGAGTCCTTATATTCGTCAAAAAAATATCTTTTACAAGTACTAGTGACCTTGGATTATTAGCAACTAGATGTTTAGGATTTCCACGTCAAAATACCACATATTTTGTCTAGGGAGAATGAATTCTATTGCTTAAACCAAGTGATTAATTGATTATGAAACACATAATTCTTATTCATAAACGCCATGGATTTTAGGACCCTGTCATATATATGGTATAAGATTAAGAGATATTCATCTTTAATCAAACAATAAACATAATTCTTTAATTAGTAATCCACTGTGGATGTCATTATAAAATTACATTAAAGGAAATTGCTCAATTTTGTTTTATTATAACACAATTAAATATAATTTCATAAATTCTGAGTGTTTTATATTCATAATGATATATAAAACTTAAAATGAAATATTAAAGAAAAAATATATTTTTACATAATTATAGGTAAACTAAACATATATATCAAGTCACATATGTAAAATCAAAGATATTAAAGCAAAGTCCAGCCCATTAATTTTTTTTTTGTTGGAAGATTGAGCATATCAAAGTTCATTTTATTATACTTTTAATTGGTTTTATTATTGGACTTAGATTTATAATATTTTAGACTTCATCTTATTTTAATGGACTATTAACCTAATTTTTGGTAATGTTTTGATAAAACATATTATACTATTTAAGTGTATTTTTTATATTTTATCATGAATTAATGAAATTACAAGCATTTTTTTTCTTTTTTTGGCTTTTTCTTCTTATTATGCTTTTGTTTTCTTCTTATTTTTATTGTGTTTAATTTAATTTATTTCAAAGTGCTTTATATTCATAATGATCTCAGAAAACTTAAAATGTATTATTGAAAGATAAAATATATTATTACATGATGATGGGTAAAGTAGATATATATCATAAATAACATGTGTATAATTAGAAATATTGAATCAAAGTAAAACCCATTATTTTTTGTTGGGAGATTGAGCACATACAAGTTCATATTATTATAATTTTAATTGGTTTTATTATTGGACTTAATTTTATTGTATTTCAGACTTCATCTTATTTTAGTGGATTATTAACCCAATTTATCATAATTTTTTGATAATTGGAAATGAAGGCAAAAGAATGTTGGTTCACGATAATGAAAAACAACGTTTCAATGCATTAAGAATCCATTAATTATAATGAATTTATAATATCATACTTCAAAATAATTATTTCCTTTCATAAAAGAAGAACATAATATGTATCAATCTTAACATCTTTAATTAACATATATATTTAATAGAATATTGACCAATAACATATAGGAACAATATTTTGATGAATTAGAAATCTCATAATTATAATGAATTTATAATTTTATTTGTAATTTATTTTTATTCCAATGAATTTATCTTTACTCTAAGTTTTTTTAAACAAATACTAGATTCGTTAATTAAATATTTTATAAATATTAAAGATAAATAAATCTTTATTAAAAATAAATATGTTTACAAGAACAAAGTTATTAATATAAATATGTTTACAAGAACAAAGTTATTAATAGACTTGCGTATAGACCATACACGTATTTAGCCTGAAAAAACAGAGAATAACCTAATATGTCACTCTTTGATTAGGCGATAGAGCAATTCCGAGTCTATATTATCAGAAATTTATTTTGATTTATTATTGGTTTTAGTTTTATTTTATTTCAGACTTAATCTTCTTTTAATGGGTTATTAGCCCAATTGTTAGTAATGTTTTGATTATGGTATGAATTAGAGTCACTAGGAGCTCCACTCAATAGAGTCGGGTTTTTTCAATCCCGAGAGAGTTGTTAAGGATAATAGACATATGTCATAAATCACACACATGTATATTCTAAAATAATAAAAAATAGTCTAACCCAGTAACTTTTTTATTTTAATTTGGAGATTAGGCACATTCAAGTCTACTTTATTAGATTTTTACTTCATTTTAATATTAATTTAATTTTATACTTCATGTTATTTTAGTAGATTGTTAGTAATTTTAATTATGGTTTACTTTAAATTGTTCATGTGTATATTTCACTGTTGTCTGGAGTCGCATCAGAACTGATGTACACAACAAAGAACCGGAAACAAAAGACCACAAATGGGTCGATGGGGCACATCATGGTGGATACGATCGCGTTTGACGCATGTACATGCTCACCATACGCATAAAAGCTACTGAAACTGGCCGACATAGGCATCCATGCAGGACAAGGAATTTTGCATATTCTTAAGACTTTGATATATAGAAAGATTCTCGCATGTTCATGATCAAGAAGAATAAGCAAGAAGATGCATTTCTACATAGGATTTGATTTGTGATAGCTAGCAAAGGCCAAGTAGCTATAGCTAGTGTTCTCAACTGTGTTTTCAATCATCTTCACATGGCCTTTTCCATCTCTGTAAGGGCAGATTTTCTCCACCTGTTAGTTCGACAGAGAAGTATGCCGAAAGTAAACTTTCAGTTAATGAAAAGAAAGTTTTTCTCCATCCATGTAAACTTTATAGTTAATGAAAAGAGAAAAGAAAGTTGTTGTTTTGAAGAGGATATGCACACAGAGATCAAAATTGAAAAGCAATTAAGAGCGTATAAATCCTTTGCCAGTATTATTATTATTTTCTTACATCATGATAATAAGCTAATTGAAGAGATCTATTCGAGTTTTGAACGTAAAGGGCACACCTTATTATTTTCCCTGTGCTCTTTCTCTTATGCAAGCAGTATTTAGGTTCTCTTTTCCTTCTTCCTCTGCAGACCATGAATACGGTGAGGGGACCAATTCAAGAAAGTGAGAATGGATTGGATAAACTCTATCTTCCTCCACATCAGCCAGCGCCCAGCAGATGCTGTGCTACAAGAAACAAGTTTAGCTTGATCCAATTTTAAGAACGACGTCATATACTGTGTATATATGCATTCGTAAACGTTCATCAGGATTTTCTCCATTTTCTTAATTTAAAGGCGAGGCAAGATATCTGTGTAGAGTTTAAGATGATGAAATAATTGTGGAGAGGAAGAACAAGTGACTCAGACTTTCCGTGCATTTGACATTCCGCATATATACCAACCAATATTTAAAGGGCATTAAAATTCTTCATGTTGGTGAGATATGAAAAAGGTGGAGTATTCTTCTCCATCCTGCAAAGAAGAATACTTATCAATATTATCAGTAGTTAACCTCGAATTCTATATTTCGGATGCCACCAACGGGGGGCCGAAAGTATGTTCTGATCATTGTTAAATGTATTGTTTTTATTCCTACACTGTTTAGTTGTACGGAAAATCCATCCTGGAGATTTGAATTATAGTTATTATAGATGAATGATCATACAAGTTGTTTATAGCACAAAGGGGTCACTGTCAAAACAAATCATGCCTAATTTGCAATATTTTTTTCTATCCAAACAAATATCAGAAGGATCTTTCTCTTTTATTATCCTATATTTTGTTTTTCCTTTATCAATTAAACAATGCTATCCACCACCCCTCACCTGCCCTTATAAATAAGGCCTGATGAATCTCAAAGTCCACCAAAGCAATTCCTCAGTAACTAGAAACTACAATCCTCCTGCACCCAGCTTACTTCCCTTCAGTTTTTTTTCCTTTCTTGATTAATTTTGTGTTTCTTCCAAGCTAATTCTAGTAGCACTTGGCTAGCTGTGCCTAGCAAGAGAATTGTTTCTTTTCTTAGCAAAACCAGGAAAAGGTTTTAGAAATGGACAAGGTTAGAGATTTGGCATCAAAGAACGCTGCAGTGATCTTCACCAAGAGCTCATGCTGCATGTGCCACAGCATCAAGACACTTTTTTATGAACTAGGTGCAAGCCCTGCAATTCACGAGCTTGACCGTGAAGTCAATGGTAAGGAAATGGAGTGGGCGTTACGTGGTCTAGGGTGCAACCCCACCGTCCCAGCTGTCTTCATAGGTGGAAAATGGGTAGGATCAGCCAAAGATGTCCTATCCCTGCACCTGGATGGCTCTTTGAAACAAATGCTTATGGAAGCCAAAGCAATCTGGTTCTAGCTATAGTACCTCTCAAATAAACTACAAAGCACTTTATTTTAACGCTGTTTAATTTGGAAATAGCTCTTATGCTATGTTGAAAACAATGTTGTATTTAAGGGCTTTGCTTTTTCTCGAGTTCCCTGACTACATTGTATGAAAAAATGTGATATTACGAAAAAAAAATCCTGAAGATCAGTTTCAGGGGTGCGTTTAAGATTTCAATGATGCTTTCATTTCTGTCCATAATCAGAAACCTACCTGAGAACTTTCTGCATATTTTTACTCTGCTGGATTGATGCCTATCTAAAAAATGGAGATCAGGCACGCATCTGCTAAGTCACTTATCCTGAAGAGTTAGAATTCCCACATCAGAATCTCTGGCAGAACTTCCTTGTGCAAACTAAATTACAATATAGGATAAACTTCATTTCCATTGAAGAAATTTTCGGGCAGAAATTTATCAACTTGGTAAAATTGCATTTCTTGGCAGAGCTTCCTCTGAACAACTGTCAAACTGATAGGAAATATTTGTGGATAACACATGGTGCTTTTCCTTGAAATCTTTCTAAGATATAATTTAACCTCAAACATGGTTTTTTTTACCCCTAAATTTTGGAATTGAGACCTTGTAATCACTTTTACATGGATACCTTTGCTAACGGAATGACAGAAAGGTGATGCTGGAACTTTTATGCGCCACATAATGTATTCCTCCATATCCAGAAAGCAAAAGGAACTTTTCCAATGACTTTTATGCATAAACTAAGAATATAACATGCATGCATATGGTTTCTTATATGTGCATATCTACATATGTCCATAAGTTTTATGCATACATATTCTTATGCTTTTATATACTAATACTGTACGTGACGATCAGCAAAAATACTTTAGGAACTACGTATACTTGTACTAGAAAATTTGAATGCCTGCATGCGTCTTTCGCGGATAATCATAGTTCTAATTATGATGGAAATAACAGTAATACTTAAGACCGATAACTTATGCTTTACAGAAAGCTTATTCAAGGGAGAACAATATTATCCTGTTTTTTTCAAAAGAGCTGCATTTCTGGCATGCAGGTGCCGACTTAAAATTGGCATGCTCTTCCCTTGCATGCAAGAGCTAGAACAGGTTGGATTGTAGCAGTGCTATCTAGAATAGAGCCTCACATGGCCGTGGGCTCGACAGAATCATGCAAATTGGTGGGCGCAGCACAAGGAATCGCGGCCACCGAAAGCCATCTCAATCCCAATCTTTCAGCAAAAGGACTCAAAGGAGGTGATTGTGAGGAATCTGGTGACTTGACTAGCTTTATAGTATTTTTCTACTTGTGTTGTCTTTATAAGGGAGTATAATTGTGTCCATAAAATCTGCAAAAGTTGAAGAAATGGTCAATAGCATGAGCACGTTTGTTATTAATATTCGACTGTATGAATCCCACAATATGATCATTGCTTTGACCCTTCCATCTTAGTCGAGATGAAGTAATAATAGTCCTCATATCAGATGGTTATGATAATTGTATAAACAGTCAATCTCATCAGTATTTGAACAATAGCGGTGCAGCAAAATTTTGTTGTCAACTTGCTCAGCCCATGGAAGCGCAGTAGTCCCATCTCTAAAAGTAACTTTCACCCATTTGAGCATCTAAGCAAAGCTTCTCCACTTTTGAATGTTCTCGTTCAAACACAAAGGGACTCTCCTAAGCTGTCCCTATATATAGTCTAGCATGAGAGCATAAGTTCAAACAACCTTCGGCTTTAAAACCCCCTTTCTCTCTTGCCTACTCCCATCCTAGCATTACCATCGGGTCAAATTCTATTTGAATTTGATCTGGTGGTCTTTAGGATCTAAATAAACTCTAGAGAAAGCCAAGAACTTCTTCATATAGTAAGAAGGCTTAATCAGGAGTGACAACATGGATAAGGTGCTGGGATTGGCCTCTGATCAGGGGGTAGTGATATTCATCAAGAGCACATGTTGCTTGTGTTATACAGTCAAAATTCTGTTCCAGGAAATCGGGGTGGACCCTCTGGTTTATGAGATTGACCATGACCCTGAAGGCAGGGAAATGGAAAAGGCTCTCGCGAAGATGGGGTGTAGCGCGCCTGTACCGGCTGTATTCATTGGTGGAAAGCTGCTGGGATCCACCAATGAAGTCATGTCCCTCCATCTAAGTGGCTCACTCAATCAAATGCTCAAACCCTACCAGACTCAAACTTGATTTAATTACCGCTTCAGTATCAAGTTGGAAGAATAAAAATTGGCTCGATTTATTAGTATAGCTAATGCGTTATATGCTTATAATATGTAGACGTTGTTTGTGTTAAGTGTTTCATAACTCTGATCAGCTTGTGTGTAATATGTTCCCTTCTGTCAATGAAGTTATCTTTATATATAACTGTTGCTGTATTTGATCACTGCAGAATTCCAAGAATGCACAATCTCTGAATATTTGACCATATCCCTTTTTTCTCACTTTTGAAAATAAGAAAAATAACTTTGAATCAGTTCCAGAAAAGCATATTCCATAAAATCATTCAGATCATCATATTTGCCTTTTATATTATAAGTTCTCAGAGGAAAACAAATTAAATTGAAATGAAGTACCTCCTCAAATCTACGATCCTGCAATACTGAGCACCATTAACATTTTGATCAGCCATTTTTACATTTGCATCATCATGTAAATGTTCCAGGGGCATCCATTCAAATATGAAAATCGGAGAGACCAAGTGAGGAGGAAGACATTAGAATTATACAACTGCACATGAATAACATTTTTTAATTTCTTTTCTTTGATTTTTGGTTGGGGGTAGGGCAACGATGGATTGGAGGTGAAGGAGAAGTTGAAGCTAGTAGTCAAGTTAGACATCTCCAACTTCTAAACTGCCTATTGCATTCCTCCAAATGCAAAAAGTTTTAAAAGGAAAATTCTTTCTTGTTTGTGCTGCCATCGATTCTTCTGCTTTATCTTAGATAAAGAAAGGTATTCCATTCGTTGTCTTTAGATCTTTTTCAGCGGTGTTAGTATATATCCTTTGCCTTGCAGAAATATGGAAGCAAGATTAGAGTATATTCCATGACACAAGTGCACATCGCATCGTTCTTATTTATTTTTCTCACTGCCAAGAATCCTTCTCCCACACAAACTTGGTTAGTCATAGATGCCGAGAACATGTCTTCATCTCTTGTCACAAGTTCATTGGAAATGAAATGACATTTCCAAATAGTATGAATCAATATGAATTTCGGTAGAACCTCGCTTTTCTGACCACTAATTATGTGGTGCCAGAACAGGACAGAATACATTCTATCGTTAACAGGAATTTTTGCAGCAGGGCTAGACATAATTGTGTTTTTTCTGTCGCGATTTTAATGGAATTTTGCTGCAAGATTAAACACAGTTTCGGTTTTTATGGCGCGATTTATATGGAATTTCAACCGATCTTTCTTATCCAGGTTTCCACTTTCCACAATAGTATTAGAATGTGGATACATCTCTTATTTTCTCGATCACAGGTGACCGAAAAAACTGAGAAGAATTCCTGTAAGAACTGATCCATGGGAAGAAAAACAAGAACTGTTGTATGTATCTGAAGGAATATGTTATGTCTCTATCTTTTGTTGTAAAAGTTAAGGTATTTTAAAAATCTATTCCACACTAGTAAAACACAACTAATATTTTGAGTGCAAAGAATGTATAGAAGACTTCGTATCCCACATTAGAAAAATAAGATTTTCATCAAGTATTTATATGATAAAACTTGAAATGAGATCCTAATTAACAAAATAAGTAGAATGGATTCACGCATATTAGAATGAGTCAAGTAAGAAGAAACCCTTCAATTTGCCTCCTTTATGCTTGCGGCAAACCTATACTCTCTAAATTTTTGTTATTTTATTAAAATATTTTTTGATAACCATTAAACTGGAATTATAACATATGTAACAAATGAAAATTTTAGCATTTATTTTTTTCGGCTATAACTATCATTATAATTTAATTTTATAACGGTTATATTTTAAATAATTATAACAATCATTTTTATTTCATAATAAAATTATGATATGACAGTTACATAATAGTTGTCTATAAATATCATGCAGTTTTTTATGCAATACTCGAAATACTTTTTTCTTCTTCCTATTTACTGGTCATTTCTTTCCTTTCCAAGTTGTTTATATACTATCCTTTTCTATTTTGGAAAAACTTATGGAATCTTAGGAAATATCTTGTTGTTGAGAAATTATCTTTAAGTACAATACAAAAGCACACCTCAAGTTTTTGTCCCGTTCCTTGCATTCATATTATTCACAAGAATCATAACATCTTTATATATATATATATATATATATATATATATATATATAGAGAGAGAGAGAGAGAGAGAGAGAGAGAGAGAACTATGTCTAGACAAACTTCTTTGCTGAGTGTCTATGTTTTTTACTAGAGAACGAGCTTGTATTCATCCCAGCTCCTGTTGAAATCAGTGTTCAGCAAAACATGAGTCTGATGATATATATGTTAAACAACCTTGTATTCATCCCAGCTTCTTTAACATGACAAAACCTGTCCAGATCTTTTCGTTTTCCGACTCAAGCCATTCCATATGTTCAACAACCTTGTATTCATCACGCGGGCTTGTACTCGGGAGCGCCGTGCCCTCTACTCTGCAAATCATCCTAACGATTAATCACAAAGGGCAAAAACATGAGTCTAATGATATATATTAGATTGTAGAAATTCTGAATTCCTTACCATCACAGTAGCAATGTCAACTGCCTTGTGTATCAAGTCAAACTTCAAAACCCTTTATTCGCTTCAGCTAATGGCCTCTTTCTACATTCAATGACCTGGGGAAGAGTTGCAGAATGCCAGAAAATTAATCCAAACTAATTTTCAGTTGAAGGCCATGCCCTTGCAACTTGGTCAAATCATAAATCTGGTACTGCTTGATTTGCAGCTGGATGCATGCTTAATTACATGTTTCTGGCCGCACATAATCCTCGTCCCTGGCATCTCGCGGGCTCGAATACGAATAATCTCGAAAATCAGTAAGAAAAGGGAAGATTGGGCCGTCGTATGGGCTATAAAGAGGCCCATGCTATTTTCCGCAGCCAGATTCATCTCTGTTCCTAAAATATTACAGTGTTTTTCCTGCTATTTGTCTTTCAAATTTTCAATCTTACTTCTAAGTTGGAATTGATAGGGTAAAGTATTAAGAGATAAATATTAAGAATTTTTAGTGAGAATTTTTTATAAAAAAAAACTAGAGATGATAATATAACTTAGAAACTTACTCTTCATCAATCATATATATAAATAATATTAAGGGATTTTTTGTTTAATATTGTGGTGTAAATTTGTTTTTTCTATATTTTATTAATTAAAAATATATTAATTGTTTTTTTGACACATTAAAATAATTTTAAAAAATACTAAATTAATATTGATTTAATATCTTTTCAATTTAAACACACTCATATACAATTTCAAACATATAAAAAAAATTAATTGATACAGTTTGGCATAGTAGTAGAATCATCACTTTATCAAATTTTGATTTAAAAAAAAAATTATATATAGTTTTGATATACTGGTATTAAAAAAATATTTTAAAAAATAAAAAAAATAATTTGTTTGAAAAAATAAATGATATTATTATTATCTAATATACTAAAACAGATGGGGAGTCGTTACTGTAGCGTGTGTGTATTTTCACTGTGGATTACAATAGTATTGCTCAATTGGGTCGGTTTGGTTTGGGGTTGGGTCGTTCGGTTCGCCGGTTCACGGGGCTATTTTGATTTTGCACTGTAAAATAACGGTCCTGCCCCTCGAAAAAGACAAAAACGGCTTATAAATGGAGGGGTTTTGCGGTAATTGCGCATTTTTTGTCCAGTTCGGTCCGTCGCACCTTTTATTTATTTATTTATTTATTTATTTTGAAAATGGCTAAATACAGATATAGCTCCTAATGAGATAAAATTGATGACTTAGGCACAGGAGCATATCGGTAATTGACCATATTTTTTAATTATTTTTTTCAATTTACTATTGGCACTTGTGGAGCACACAACCGATAGTATTCAGCCTCACACGCCTGTTAAAGTGGCTCGTCAGGGGTACTTGAGTCAATGGATACGGGCTATCGGTGTCTTCATCGATGCACCTACGCGTGGTCTTCCTTGTGATACTGCACGTTTTATCACCTGGTGGCCGGTTAAAGCCAGTTGCCCTGTTTCTCTCTCTCCTGCATGTAAAAGTACAGGAAAGGCCCTTGGTTTCGTACTTTTTTTCATTTTGGTCCTTGCGCTTTTAATTTTGTGTATGATCCTGATTTCTGTTATATAAGTTTTGATTTAGTTCGATTGGGTCATTCAATTGAAATTAATTAAATGTTGATGTTTCACTTCAATCCTCCTTCTAATTTTCGAATTGGGTTCAAATAGCTTAATATATATTTGGTACAAAAGTTTCTATTTTTTCAATTTCATCCTTTGATTGAAATTAATAATATATTTTATTTTTATTTTGGCCTTTATACTTTTAATTTTTTATTACAATCCCTTTATTTTTTTTATATTTCTGGAATAATCTCTACTTTTGTCCATGTATATATGAGTGTGCTCTTAGATTTTATTTTTAATTTTTGTTATTTTTCTTATTTGTTGAGGTGATTTTTTTTAAAAAAAAAATTATCTCTTAAATTTTATGTTTATATCTATGATCATTTGAAAATTGAGATTTGTGTTTTTTTTTTTCTCCTTTTGTTCTTTCTTTAAGTTTTTTATCAGTTTTTTTATTATTATTTTCAAGTTAAATGATTTTTTTTACCTTATAATTTTTGTTTTATTTTTTTCATTTGATCTTTTATGAATGTTTTTAGGATTTTTTTTGTTTTTCATTTTTTTTGTTTTTTTCATTATTAAATAATAATAATAATAATAATAATAATAATTTTAGTTATTTTTCTTACTTACTCTTTTGTTAATGTTTTTCAAAAAAAATTTCTCGGGATAATTTGATAATTTTTATTATTTTGACAGTAATAGCGATGATAATTTTAGATGATAAGACTTCAATGTTGCTATTTTTATAATAGGATGTGATGATCTGTTTTATTATATTAAAATTATATATATATATATATATATATATATATATATATATATATATATATATATATATATTAATTTTGGACCAACAAGTCCTAGTAATTTCTTTAATCCCAACAATCATAAAAATTATTTACTCAGCCTACAACGTAGTGCGGTCAATTTTTTTAATTTTCAAGTCAAATGATTTTTTTTATAGGCAATATTTTTTTTTCATTTATTTTAATTTTTTATTTGCTCTTTTATTAATGTTTTTAGGCTATTTTTAGCCTTTGATTTATTTTTTCCCCTATTATGAATGCAATAATAATATTAATATTAAGAATAATAATAATAATAATTTTAGTTTTTGTTCTTACTTATTTTTTTGTTAATTTTTGTGTTTTTTTTCTTGGGCTAGTTTAATAATTTTTATTTTTTTGACAATAATAATGATAATAATTTTAGAAATTAAAATTTTGATGTTGCTATTATTATAATAAGATATGTTGATTTGTTTTATTATATCAAATTTTATATATTAAAATATTATATTTTAATTATAATAGCGACAAAAATTATTTGTTGTGCCCCGCCCGAAACGTAGTGCGGGCATTAACTACTAACTGACTAAATGAAGGGCACCCTACGAAAGAAAATCAGGTGTTTCTTCTTGAGAAAACAACCGCAAAACCGGCATGGAAGAAGAGCAAAACCCTGCATCTCCGTCTCATACAAGCACAGAGCAGATACAACAAGACGCTGCAAAACTACCACACCAATATGGGTCTGTATCGTTTCGCTATCTTCTCTGGCACCTCACCGTTATATTTCTCTTTTTCTTCTTTTCTTATTCTTTTTGCTGTAATAATTGTAATTATAACAGATGCGAGCACTACCGGAGAAGATGCAAAATCCGAGCTCCGTGTTGCAACCAAATCTTTTCTTGCCGCCACTGCCATAATGAAGCTACCGTAACCAGCTCTCTCCCTTCAATTATTTATTTTTATTTTCTCAGCTTAGGCATTTTTTCTTTCATTCTTTCTGTGTGTATCTTAGAGCTCGCTAAGCAATCCCAAGGATCGTCATGAAATAGTCAGGCACGATATTAAACAAGTATGCTCAATTTCTTAATTTATCTTCTTTTCTTTTGCCTGCATATGGATTTATTTTGATTTCATTAAATGATTGGTGTTGCAGGTTATTTGTTTAGTTTGCAACACAGAGCAAGAGGTATGGATGATTCAGTGGGTTTTAGGAAAAAGCATAAACACTCTTAATCTCAAATGTTTTTTTTTCCAGGTTGCTCAGGTTTGCAATAAGTGTGGTGTCAAGATGGGTGAATATTTTTGTGATATTTGCAAATTCTATGACGATGATGTGAGTAAATATTGAGCTATAATTTATTGAGATGACTACTGACAGTTTGACGAGTTAATTTTAGGATTGCTTCGGTTTAATTGTGTGGTGTTAATTTTTTGCAGACAAGCAAACAGCATTTCCATTGCGATGAATGTGGGATTTGTAGGTTAGTTAAGAGACTAGCATTGTACGTTTAATCCATTGCTAGCTTCATTTCTTAGGGACGATTTCTTTCCTTCTTGTTGTTCATGCTGTCATAATATGTGCTTATGCTTACTGTTACCTAAATTGTTGTTTTCAGACTTGGTGGCCGTGAAAACTTTTTTCACTGTGAGAAATGTGGTTTGTAACTCCCTGCTTTTCTGATTGTGATTCAGTCACTTGCGCTTTTCACTTTCTTTTTTGACTCCTGTTGCTCTGCTGTAGAGGTTGTGATGGGTTTTTCCCACTTACTATGACTTAAGTTTTGAATATTATCATCTATTAATTAGATTTGATTGTAAGTCAGCCGTCATCTCTGAGATAATTTTATTAGACACTACTACTTATGATCGTTTGGCTATTTGTTCTGGGCATAAGATTCTGGTTAAATGTATCATACAAGAAAGAAAATCACATTGCACGTTCATAAGTTAGCCATGGTTGGCAGATTTGAGTAAAACTCCTAAGCTCTCAATGGGACTTAAAACCAGAATGCAATATTTAAACTGAAGCTCTCTAGGTAGGCAAAAAAGGAAGAAATTATAAATTAAGTTAAAAGGCTATGGATTTGTCAGTTGGGAGATTCTTGAAATCACTTGTTGAGAAAATAAAAGGGCACTTGGATGAGCAGCTAGCATTAGATAATGTATGAAGTTATAAACTCGAGATTTGTCATAACATAAAAATAAAATAAAAAAAGTCTAGATGGAGCAACATGAATACGTGTTTTGTCTCTTTTGTGTATTAACACTGGTTCAAAAAGTTACAGAGCCAGTAGCCAATTTAAAGGGAAATAGTTTATCCATTATTCTGCCCCTGGGTTTTGCATGCAATTTTCTAGCTGCCTGTTGATTATCTTGTTGATTATCTTGTGGATGCTATTTGTCTGCAGATCAAATTGGAAATTTCTTTATCTTGTCTAATGATTTGAAGTGTCCAGGATCTTGCTATGTAATTGATATGCGCGATAATCACTCATGTGTTGAGAACTCCATGAAAAACTACTGTCCTATCTGTTACGAGGTTTGTGTTGACTCACACAAATGCACAAGAATGAGAAGGAATTTATATGTTCTGACAGTGTTGTAATGTGCCAACAGTATCTTTTTGACTCGGTTAAACAAGCAAGGGTTATGAAATGTGGACATACCATGCACATGGACTGCTTTCGTGAAATGGCAAAACGACAGCAGTATACTTCATAGATGTTATCTACTTATTTTTTTTCAAATGATTTTAACAAGTCAAATGATTAAGTTTTGTATGCAACATTTGTGATTTGATTACCAGGTATCGTTGTCCACTCTGCTCCAAGACAGTGATGGACACCGCGTACTACTGGAAAATGCTAGATGAGGAGGTATGGCATTTCCCCTCATTAATTGTCAGAATTGTTGCAGAAATCTGAACTTTAGTTCATGCTTATTGCCATGCCTAGGAAGAATAGGTTGTTATCCAGCACCCTGGATATATTTGTCTGGTGTAAAGAAGGTTGCTACACAGCAATGGCTAATTGACTGCACTATAGGCCATATGAACTTGTATATGAGTTGATCTCATGCAGCCAAGTAATGATATTGAATGGTTAATGGACAGTATAGCAAGCTCTGGTAATGTCAAAGGTAATTTGAATGGACAAGATAAGATTGATGCTGCCATGCAATTGATTGACTTGATTCTGGCTCTAACCATTGACTTTATGATACCTTATGCCCACAATTGTTTCCGATAAACCTAGCTTCCCTTTCCTCCCATCCAGACCCTCTCTCTGCCTTGATTGGCGTGATGCTTCTATTTCTATTGGGTGTAGTTGGAATTGGAATCACAAAGCTTGGCTGGTTGCCTTGTACATATATTGTTATCTGGGAGCAAAAAAATTTTTCCCAGCATGTGGCTATGTCTGCTGTGTAGAGGTCTTTATTTATTTATTTATATCTTGCTTGGTTACTGAATGGTTGCTTTAAGCCTTTGGCTTTGATGATAATTATAGTTACTATAGGTTATAACTTTCTCAGCTTAATTTCTATGTAGTATTCTGCAATAACTGGGGATTTTTCTTTTGATAGATTGAGGCTGTTCAAATGCCCGGGCACTACCAGTATGAGGTAGTCTCTTTTTCCCTTTTTTTTCCATTTTCAATTCAATCATTGCAAATCTGCAATGACCACCCTTCAATTATTCAAAGCACCCAGAACTTCTAAACTGACTTGATACCGTCACCAATTCAAAGTAGTCTGTCCTTCGATGTCAAAAAGATAAAACAAAATTGAATAATAGAAGGGTGGTTTGGGGCCACCCTCAATTTCATTCTGAAGAGCTGGTTGTCTGTTTTCAACTCTTTGTACATGCTTTTTCTGTGAACAAATTGTTCATAAGGCCTTCTGAAAAGTAGCATTCTTCATAGTGGAGGATGAGTTACACACGTGACTGATGTTTCCCTAAAGCTGCTTCTTGAAGCTTCATTTGGTCTATCATATTGGTGCTTTGAAACTCATATGTCTTGGACTAGGTTTTGAAACTCAATGAAACCTCATAGTATATACTTTGTCAATTATGGGTCTTTTAATCAATGCATTTTAGGGAGCCCCGTCATGCATTTCTGAGAAAACTGGAACGCTTGCTCATTCATGGACAATGTTTGGATGACTCTGTCCTTCCACACGCCCCCATGCACATAGTCGCCACACAAACATTGATACATGTCCCATTCTTTGTGTTGAAAGCAAATTTCTTGACATGCCGGATTTTCTCTCACATTTTTGCGAGGGTTTTTTTTATAGGTTTCCATCCTCTGCAATGACTGCAACAGTACTAGCAAAGTCGCATTTCACGTTGTTGGGCACAAATGCAAACAGTGCGGCTCGTATAATACCCGAAGGATTGCAGGGACCGGTTGACAAATGAAGTGTTTGCCCATCAGCAAAAGATATCGGCAGCAAACTTGTGACGCCAACCTTACTTATACTTTTCATTCTAGCCAATGTTCTTTCCATCTGCAATTTTATATGGCATAGATTGTTCCTTTGATCCAATTAATTTCAGTCAAGGTGATTTGATTTAGCTGAAGGACATGTGTTGCCTGTAAAAAATCTGTGTTTCTTTGATCTCTTAATCCATAGATTCTCCTTTGTTTCAACCGATTCATCCATGAATTATCTTGAGTTATTTGATTCATATCTCTCTCTCTCTCTCTCTCTCTATATATATATATATATATATATATGTAGTAAACTTTAAAAAATGTCTTGCAGGATTTACTATATCGAATAGACATTTTCATTACAAGATTTTGTGGAAATGGTTTTTTTTTTTCGATTTTATATTTTATAAAATGTTTTTTCAATTTTTGTTTAGTTTTCGTAATTTAATTTCAGCTTTTAATTATTTTTTTATGGTTTGGGAGGCATTTTTTTATCCAAAAAGTGATAAAATGTCGAATAAAAGAAAATATAAACATGTATGAGAGCTAAAACAAAAAAGAGTTTATGAAACGATATATTTAATAGATAAATCAATTGACTAAAAAAAAAAAGTTGGCTCCTACTTATTCCCATGGAGCATGGTTGTCTGTTTTATGCTGTTTGGATTAAAATATTTTGTATTAATTAAAAAAATAATATAAAATAATATTATTTTTATCTCAGTTTAAATTTCAGTTTGTATCGGATATTTCAATCAAATACCGATCAAAACATGTTGATATTATGCTAGCTGTGCCGTTTCATTCATCCCCTGCTTCTCTCTCTCTCTCTTTCTCTCTCTATCTATCTATATATTTAATTTTGTTGTGTCCATTATAAAATTATAATTGACAATACAACTTCAAAACGGCACATCAAACCACTCCAAAACTAAAATATTTCATACCAATAAAAAAATAAAATATCAACCATCAACCAAAACGAAACTAAGATATATGCCGTGGGCTTTACCACATATTTAAATGGGTCAAAAGTCACTTTAGATTTGTTTTTTTTCCCTTTTCATGTTATTTTCAAGTTTCTTGAAATAACTCCGAATATCTGTTGATTTTTAATTTAAAAAAAATATTTTTTTTATTTATGTTAAATTAATATATATTTTTTTAGATCTATTTGATGTTAAAATACCAAAAAAAAATTAAAAATAATATTTTTTTTTCTTTTCAAATAAAAAATATTTTGAAAAATAATTATTATTATATTCTTAAATATTTTGTAAGTACCTCCCAGAACACCGCAGCCCTCATTATATCTAGGTGACGATAACTTAATTCAATGTGGTAATTTTATCCACATGACTTAAAATATCAAATTATAATTATATTGTAAAAAGAAAAGAAAAAATATTCAAGATCCAATAATTTAAAGTTAAAAGACAAAAAAAGAAGTTAATTTGACTAACTCGCTAGATATGAAATGAGATTAGGACGAAAAAATAGAATTTAAGGGGAAAAAACCTGGAAAAAAAAAAACTAAAGGTGAATCAATAAAAAAAAAAACATTAAAAATAAAAACTAGAGTCTACTCAGGTTAACTTGATAAATTTGAACCTGAGATAACCTTGCAAAAAGAAAAGTGGAAAAATTACAAATTTTAAGAGCTAATAATTTAATTTCAATATATTAAAGTGAATCAATTTAAAAAAAAAAAAAACTTGAGAAAAAAACTTGGATTAACTTATTAACTCATTACTTGGAATATGAAATCGGCATGACCTCATCAAAAAACAAAACAAAACACGGAGTTGAAAGCCTAATAACTTAATATCAAATGATAAAATTAAAAAAAAAAACAATATATAATAAAAAGGATCAAAACAAAATTGCATTTGAATCAAGTTAATGTTATACATCGTAACCCAGGTTATGAGAACGTGATCGTAGTTTACATGCATGAAAAAATGATGAGGCAAAGTTCATAATCATAAATAAATAAATAAATAAATAAAAATATTAAAGATCAAATTTGACACAAAACTAAATGGAAAACAATAAATAGAGATTAAATTAAAAAAAGAAGAAGAATAAAGATCAAAATTAAATATAAAAATTGATTGAAACAAAATGTTTTTGAGTAAAATTGAAATTATTTTCTTGAGTGATAAAAAAACAATTAAAAGAATAAAAACTAAATAAAATAAAATTGTAAGGGATATTTAAAAAAAAAAAAACAGCTTAAAAAAACATAAGAATTAACGTGAATAAGTAGGTGTTGGTGAATAACAGTAATAAATCAGCATGGGCTATTAATAGTCCGATTTGATAGAATTAGTTGGCAATTAGTTGAAGAAATAGTTGATAGTTATAGTTAATGGTTACATTAATATTAATAGCTATAGTTAATAGTTACATTATGGTTTTGTAATAGTAATTGTTTTTTATTTAAAGATATCTTAAAATAATATTTTTTATTTTTTAAAATTTTATTTTTGACATCAGCATGTCAGGATAATTTAAAAATACAAAAAAAACTATTTAAAATATATTTTTTTAAAATACAATTAAAAACACAAAAATAAGAAAGAATAAATACAGTGATTGCGCCATAGCCTAACAAATTTATCGTCGCTAACCCATTGGTAACTAGTTCATAATTTTGCACGGAATATAACCTTTTTGATATAATAATAATAATAATAATAATAACCCTCGCAATTGTGGATCACAAGTTAACGTGTGGTGTGTTTATTAGCATCGTTAATTGCAATCCTTACATGATTTATATTTATGGGGATTTACATTTTATAATTTATTTTGTTTATCCTTTATTTATTTTGTCACATATCATACATAAATAAATAAATACATGTGCGTGTCAATGTGTGGATAGCTCTTGTATTGTTTAAACAACACGTGTAAGCAATTGTTCAATAACCAAAAATCACTTCCCCGGAATGAAATCTGAAAGCTATTGAGTTTTAAAAGGGTGTTTTTAAAAATATTTAAATTCTTGTTTATTTTTATTTTTTTATTAAATTATATTTTTTTTTATGTTTTTAGATTATTTCATGTATTGATATAAAAATTATTTTTAAAAATAAAAATTATTATTTTAATATATTTTCAAAAACAATCTCAAATAATCTTTAATAAAAAATAATAATGTGATAACGGTAATTTTTGTTTATTTATATTCGAAGTGCTAAATTTGAAAAATAAAGGGATATTCAAACAATAAACATGTCATCTGAAAAAGAGAGGTGAAAAGATGGATCATGTCAAATCGATTGTTAGAAAAATCAAACAAGAAGGGCAATCAATATTCAAGATAGATCAACTTTCTTATCCTTTTCTGGCTTATTCTATATATATATATCCTACCAACTAACACATAAATTAGCATACCCTTGTCTTTTTTTATCACCACTCAATCAATATATGGAAAGTTATTAAAAAAATGGCAGAATCTCTTAAACCCCAGCAACATCAGCAGCAAGAGCCAGAACAGCAAACAGCAACCTTCATGAACACCAAACCACAACAAAAAAGACTTTGTGATTACTGTAATGACACCACAGCTCTCCTGTATTGCAGAGCTGACTCCGCTAGGCTTTGTCTCTCTTGTGACCATGAAGTTCACTCAACAAACCAGCTCTTCTCCAAGCACACTCGCTCACTCCTCTGTGATGATTGCCACGCGTCCCCTGTCTCGATCTTCTGCGAAACAGAGCACTCTGCTCTTTGCCAAAACTGTGACTACGAAAGACACCGTCTTTCTTCGTTTCCTTCAACACACAATCGTAGGCCGATTGAGGGTTTTACCGGGTGTCCATCTGTGAATGAACTGATGGCAATTCTGGGGTTTGAAGATCCGGGTCATAAACAGTCTGTGTTTTTTAGTGAAGAAGCGGATGGTTTTATGGGGTCTGGACTTGACGATGAATATTCGGATTTGCTTGTTTGGGACAGCCCTGCTGTTAGCATTGATGATTTGATCATGTCCAGTGATCCGGGCCCAGATTTCAAGGCTTCAGGAGTACCTCTTTTGCCAAAGGCAAGTATCCATTTTTGCTTCTTGATAATGACTGTAAAGCTTAAATTAGTGCGAGCGGTTTGTTGTTAGGTTCAGATGGTTTTTATAGTCAGTACTGTGAAGGTTCCGATTCTGCTCATCGCTTTAGTGAAAATTCTCGATCGAGGTGTTTAACAAAGCCATTTAGTTACAAAAAAATACTTGAAAAAAAGAGTTTTTTAAACTACAGGCTCGATTAGTCATTGCCGATAGATTTTAGTTTTAAAAAAAGTATATCAACAAGGTACTATTCTTTTTTTGGTTTTTTTGGAAAAAAAATAATTTTTGTTTTTGTTTTTGTTTTTAAAATTAATTTTTTTAATATATTTAAATTATTTTAATTCCAAGCATAATTTTTTTTTAAAAAAAAAACATCTTTTTATTGGATTCATGATATCATTCTTGAATCAGAATCGTAATGGCAGCAAAATGCTGTTAGCTTCACGAACTAGTGAGATTGAAGCTTGATTTGTACGGAAATGCAGACATTCATCTCAATTAAATAAATTATGTGTTCATGAAAAATTAATCTTAAATCTTTTTTGGTTTTTCTACTAAAAAACGTTCATTTTTCAATATATATATATATATATATATATATATATATATATATATATATATAGTTATTAATTAAAGGTTGATAATGGTAAGAAATAATTTTTATTTATTTTTTAAAAACTTTTTAGCCTTCTAAATCTAGGTGGAGTTGTTGGAATTTTAGAAAATATATTACAAACATTATAATTGAACGACTAAAAAACAATAAAGCCTTAAAAATAAATGATTTATTTTTTACAACAATAAAAAATTATTACTTTAATTTGTTTCAAAATATTTTTTATTTTAATTTAAGCATAATTTTTTATTAGTAGTAGTATGTATGTTGCGATTTTTTATTTTATAACAATTACAAGCTTGAATATATTCTTAGTATGCATGCAAATATCCTATTATTATTTGTGTTGAAAACATGTTTTCCATTAATTATAGTTTGTTGTTTCAAACATGTATAAACTTTGGGTTTTTGTTGGAAGTCTTTCATTTAGCATGCAACTGTGATGATAAACTAAATATTTTTGCTTATTAATCTAATATATATTTACAAACTTTGATTTATAATCTTAAGGCTTTAATCTTTTTGTATTATACCTTTAGTTTTATCTTGTGAAATAATAATAATAATAATATAGATTAATTGTGAAATAGATTTAAGCATATATAAAATTTAATTTATGATTTAACTTCATTTAAGTTACTATATTCTCACATATAAATTTTATTTTATTTTTATATTCTTTAATCTACAACCTTTTGGTATATTATGATATTATTTTTATTTTTCATTTAATTTTATAGGTTGTTATATATCTTTGTTTTAAAGTTATAATTTATCTTCTAAAATTGTTTTTCATGATATTTGGATGCTTTGATGCATATCATAAATCTTATTAATTTACATTTTTCAATATGTGACTCATTGTTTTATTTATAATAGTTTATTTTATCATGCTTATACTCTACAAGATTAACATCAAAGTTATTTGGTTAGTTTTGTTCACATATACATCATTGTTTATATATACATAAAGTTGTTGTGGTAAATAGATACAATCTAGAAAGTTCTATATGAGAAAATTAGGTTTTAAATAGAATTGTTTATAATCCCTCCAATATTTTCAAGGAGCTTAGTGAAATTATTATTCTAATGATATTATTTTTGTTTATGACTTAGTTCATAGGTGAAATAATCGTTGATTTTATCTTGAATAATTTAAATAGTTAAAAAAAATATATTTTGTTACTAGTTTTTATTTTATCGCTTGCTTATTGTGGAATCAATATCATGTTTTCTACTCAAGATTTGGTTGTGCTAACTAATGTTGCTTCGACTATTGCTATTTTGATAGTAAGGATTCCACAATCACTTTCTTTGGTACATGATGAAAAACTTGAAAAGTTCATTGGATTGAACTTTAAGTGGTGACAATATAAGATGTTATTCTATCTTATCACCTTAAACTTGACAAAGTTTTTAATTAGGAAAGTGCTAAAATCATTAAAAATAAATTTGACCTTACTATTATGGTAATTGTGGATGCATTGAATCATATACTATTTTCATATGTAAGAACTACATCATAAATAAGTTGAATAATACACTATACAATATGAATAGTTCAACTAAGAGTGCAAAAATAATGTAAGAAGTTTTAGACAAAAAATACAAAGTTGAAGATGTTGATATGAAGAAATTCAAAGAAGCTGTTTGGGGCAGCTTTTGCACCACAGGTTTATTGTGGTGCACTACTTTTTTTTTCCAATAAAAATATATTTTTTTTATTGTTTTAGATCATTTTGATGTGCTGATGTCAAAAATAATTTTTAAAAAATAAAAAAACATCATTTTGATATATTTCGGCACGAAAAGCACTTTGAAAAACTACCGCAACAACTCTCCCAAACAGGCACAAAGTTAATAAAAAATTAGATTTTAAGATGGTTGACTCAATGACTTTACCGAGTCAATCTCTAGAGTTTCAACTCATCTTACATGATATTTATAAATGAATTTGTCTTATGTTGTTTGTAAAATCAACCTTCATGAGTTATGGTGGGTTGACACCAGTGCTACAAGAAATGTGTACATTGAGAAGAAGTTTTCTACTTGCAAAAAAATAGATGGAGAAAGATTACACATGAGGAAGTCATCAACCTCTAAGGTACTAGGTATTGAAAAGGGCTTACTGAAAATAACATGTTATCAACCTCTAAGGTACTTGGTATTGGAAAGACCTTACTGAAAATAACCTTTGAAAAGATTCTTAGCATTAAGAATGTATTGTATGTTGTTGATATTTGGTTCTTATTTCTTCACATATTTCTTAGAAAATGAACCTCGAATATATTTTAAGGTAATGTTATGTCCATAAGCTTCATATTCAAATGAGGCAATCAATAATGAAATTGAATCCACTATGAACAATCATACATGAGAACTAGTGAATTTTTCTTCTTGAAATAAATCATTAGGCCATTAGTGAATTTTAAAAGAAAGATGAAATTTAATGGCCCTTTTAAAAATTATAAAGCTAATATATATATATATATCAAAACAATATTGTTGTTTCTTTGTTTTTTTTTTTTTTTTTGAATTAATCAACGAGTTACAACTGGGTTTTGTTGTGTCATCCAAATTACTAGATCAGCCTATTTTTTTATTTCTTAAAAAACAGCTCAGTTCCAGTCACAAGTTAGCCTGCCGAGTCGAGCCCATTTAAAAACCATGATTCGGAGTTGAGGTAATTCGGTATCCCAATTAAGAATGCCATGGTGAAAAGAGAATAATCTCAGTTGGACTGACTCTGAATTTAGAATTGTCATCAACCTATGGTTTCTTCTTGTTGCCTTCGTGGTTTGAAACAGTGGTGGTCCATGTGGAAAGTCAAGGGTTGGCAAATGAGAAGAAAAGCTTCATCAGCAGGTGCATACAAACACGTGTAACAACCTCCCTGTCCACCAAGGCACACGCTTGGAAAAACATATCGATTAAATTTACTTTGATTTGATTTGCAGCCTTTTAGACCTCCTATTCCTAACCCGTTAATGATACTACTAGAACTTTGTGGATTACTTTCAAGGCGTTGGCCAACCATCCACTTTTGCAGGTGGATGATTTGAATTTTCTTGCCATGACTTTCGTGATTGGATGAGTTGAATGTCCTTGTCAAAAAGAGATGCTATATCCTTGACCTTTGTATCACCATGCAAATCTGTGTGATTAATCATCCAGCCAAACTTGTTCTCCTCAGGTGTAAGCTATAAGAATCTGCAGAGCTTCATTTGGGATATAGTTTAGCTTGATTCTGCAGCTGTAAACTTCTTCCCTGGGTTTTAGATACAGGTTTTGCTAGATTGTATCTGCATTTCATCCCATTGCCTCGCCACCATGGTTTTTTTATTTTATGCATGAAACCTCTGTTATTTCTAAGCATGACTGGTGGTTTTGTGGTTACGTATTGGCTGCTTCCATCATTAGAGGGCTTCTTATGTACTTGATTTCTTTTTTTCTTTTTAATTTAGCTCCTGTAATTATCACTGTCACGTGTTCTTTAAGTGTAATAACAGGAGTAATTTTCCTACATCCAGGAAAATGGTGAAGCTGCAAATCAAGTTTTTCTTCCTTCAACGTTACCAGGAAGCAACTTCGAGGAAAGTTGTTCAGTTCCCGACAAGGAGATCAATATCAGTGACAGTGCAAGTCACATAAATGATGGTCATGAAGCAGAGCCACAACCTCTTACAATTGGAACATTACCGGTTCTCCCAAATGCTGGGACACATGAATTAAACAGCCTGGAGAGAGATTCTGCTCTTTCTCGATACAGGGAGAAGAAGCAAACAAGAAGGTATTTGCACCACCTGTTTGCCTTCAGTAGTTTGAGTTTTCAAATCCATGTTTTTAAATAGAGAAGGACTTGAACGTGCACATTCCAGGGTCGACATTTCTAGTTAGTTTTCATACTATCTAGCTTTGATTTACGTGTGAACTTTTCTAAAATCATGAGATAGTTTTGGACTCGCCGAGAATATAAATTGATATTAGCATGCTCTCATTGCACTGACATAACTGAAAAATTAAGATTCAAAATGAACTCCTTTTTTCTGGTCTGAATAAACTTCCATTGAAGAAAGAGCAGTAGTCTTCAACAAGCTCTTCTCCAGGTTTTACTCTGTATTTTATGGCTAGTCCAAGTGTCAAATGGATTGCTAACTATGGCATGCGCACCTACCTATACAAGGTGTAGAATCCTTGCAGGGACGATTCATTAGCATGAGCTGTGGTCTTAGATGTCATTTTTGTGGAACTTTTAAACCAGCATTCTTCTGTGAAAAAAACATCAGGTACGATAAATGTATCCGGTACGAATCTCGCAAGGTTCGGGCAGAAAGCAGAACAAGAATCAAGGGTCGTTTTGCTAAGCTGGATCATTGAAAGTGGTACGCAGCTGCTACTGTTGACAATTTCTGGAAAAGTTTTGAAAATGTTTGTCGAAGTAATTTTCTGTACGCATTGGATGACTGCATAATGTCACTCAAAAATGTCAAGCTCACCTGTCGGTGCTTGCTATTTGGATATCTAGGCTCACAAAATATGTTTTTCAGATGGTTTCCTCACATTCAAAAATAAAATTAAAAAGTCAAAGCAGATTAAATTAGCATGACTGATGTTTTGATGGTGGTTGCACACTTGCCCGTCATCAAACTTCTTAATTTGCTGTTCTTTATTTTGAACCAGTAGAGTTATTGCAGGTATCAGGTGAAGCTCAGGATATGGAGTTCATCACAAGTCACAACAATTACTGGATAGGATGGATTGCTGAGTTATAGATTACACCGCGAAATGCGTCTTTGTTTCTCATGTTAGGGCATCTTACACAAAATATCAGTTTTCTAAATGTTTCCCTGTGTTTATAGCGGCCTCTACAACTTGAAATGATTTTTGTGTATCTTCAGCAAAATGTAATATAAAATAGGTTTTTTTTTCTTCTCTTAATTTCTTTGGCCAGCGTTGAGAGTCATCAAGCTGTTTATTTTGGGACGGGCTTAGCTTCATTTTTAGGTTTTAGTGTATAGGTGATCCGCATTGTTCTGTTAACCAGGTTAAATTATTCTTAATGTCAAAAAAATATATCTAAATAATGATAACGCAGATTAATAAAATTATTTTTTATTAATATGCAATCCTTGATATAAAATCAAGATAACTTGTAAAAAAAAATGAAAAATAATTGTAAAGCTCAAGGTCCAATAACTTTTTATATTAAAGGATAAAATTAAAAAAAATATTATTATTTTTTAAAAAAATAATAACATTAAAAGAAATCGAGTCAAACTAAATTGACTTTATCAACCTGTCAGGGAAATGAGATTGGAATAAAAAACTAGATTTTAAAAAAACAGCTTATAAAAAAATTTATAAAAAGAACTTGAATTAACCCTAGTTAATTGAACTAACCCGGGATAACTCAACTATAAAAAGAAAAGAAAAACACAAAAGTCAATAATTTAATGGTAAAGGAAGAGAACAAAAGTCAATTTCATCAAAAAGAGACATGTATCGGGGTTGATTGAGACCAGAATAGTTTGTAAGGGGACAATTGAAAATAATTCAAACTTGGAGGCGGTATTAAGACAGGACAGAGTAGTAAGGGTTTTTTTGCAGCAGCTCATAAACTTTATGGAGAAAACTGAAATTTACCCTAACGGGATAACCCTAAATTAAACTGAATCCTATTAAACGGCGACGCTTCTGCCGAAAGCGTTGAGTCAGCGGCATATAGTAAATTTGGGACGACGAAGTGACAAGTCTGAAGTAAAGCGGAAAAGCAAAATTAGGGTTTTTGAAAATTCATTGAAGGATGAAGAAGAAAAATCCAAGCAATAGAGAAGACGACAAGGAGAAAACCAATGGTCCAAAATCAATGATGAACAAAAAGAAGAAAAACATGAAGAGATTAGGAGGAGCCGCCGGTCTTTCTCTTGAAGCCTTCGTTAATGCCAAATCCAACAGATCCTCCTCCTTCTCCAATCCTGCCATTATAAGTATGTATATTTATCGTTTTTTTCTCGATTAAATGGGTGGGTTTTGTTTAATGTTTGTTGAAAATGGTTGATCAAGCTCCCAACTTAAGTGGGTTTGCTTTTTATCTGACAATTTTTTTTTTCTTAAATCAGACGTTTAGAAGATGTTGAACATATACTTGGGATAGTTCGAGATTTTCAATTTTGTTATGAAATATGAGACGATGTGCTTCTTTTATTGACCTTTTTTTCTGTTTCGCATCAGAAAAGCAGAGGGAGTTTTATAAGAATGCCAAGTACGTGAGCAAGTTTAAGAAAAAGTTGAAGCAACAACATCAGTCGAATGAGCTCCCCTCAGATGTAAGACCATCAGAGGTGTGAGATCGTTTCTTTGGACCTGAATCTTTTCTTTTTTTTCTTGGTTCTCTGAAAGTTTATTGTTTGTTTTGATAAATACCATCATTGCAAAATCTGTTCATATCAAAACTTTTTCATCGTGTTCTTCTTACAATTTATTAGATGATTATAGAGCTTCAATCTGGGCTCGTGTCCTAGGTTGGAAATTGAGATTTTCGCTGTAAGTTCCGTTTGTTTTAGCGTGATTTAGTGAGAATTTATGTTCTCCTGATTAGATATGCAACGCAAATGGTTTCTAGAAATTGAAATTTTTCTGTGAAGTTTTTGGTGTATAATTGCTTTCAAGATTAACATGAATGCCAAATTCGAACGAGTCATTTAAAGGTTCAATTGCTTTTACAGGATGAGAATGAAAATCAAGAAGGTAGCAAGATGATGAATAAAAATAAGAGCAAGAATAGTTTGAAAGAATTGTATGAGAAACGGCGTGAAGAGGAAGAGAGGGCAAGGGTTGAAAGAGAGGCGATTCTAAAAGCAAAGAAGGAAGGAAGAGAAAGGGCTGAGTCCCGTAGAAAAGCTGAGAGGGAGAAGATGTTCAAGAAGACCCGCCATGGTCAGCCTGTTATGAAGTACAGGATTGAGCATCTCTTGCAGGCAGTTCTAGGTTCCAATGGAAATTCAAGTGACAAAAAATTCTAGTTTTGCCTTGGCCACTTGTAACATGCGACTGGTGAAGTTTCCGAGTATTTTAGTGCTTGAGATGTGACATGGTAGCCAAGTTGAATTGCTGTTGCATCTTGGATTGTTGAAACTTGAAACAGCTTTGATAGTGTAATGAAAATCAATTTTATTCTTGCTAGAGGCATGTTAATTAGATAGTGCTACTTTATATTAGGATTACCAGAAGGTTTCCTTTATAATTAAGCTGATAGGAAATTAACTTTGTTCTAATCGCATCACAAAGCACTCTGTTTACTCAAAATTCCAATGATCCATCGTGGTAATATCTCAATCTTCATAGCAATAACATGAACTGTAACATGGAAGTACACAAGGCAATATCTAGCTATTTGCTGACACTCGAAATAGACAATTACAAAGTCATTGAAAGGAAATTGCAGCACAACCTAACTTACCAGGTAAAAAAGAACCAAATTCTTCAGCCCTGCGCACGATAGCAAGATTTAGATGACAAACTCGCAAACACAAGTTCAGACTACGAGGAACCTCGCGAGAGTTGCAAAGGGGAGAACCGTTTCAACAAACGCGACAAACCATCATAGTTCGCCGAGGAGGCTGAGTACAGATGGCCATGAGGGTTAGAGCAATGACCAGAGCCATGAGAAATCCCATGAAATCGAAATCAAGGCCATCATCTGAACTCAACTCAGAGCAAATAATTTTCCCCATGATCGACAACTGGGACGGAAAGCTCTCTTCTCTTCCCAGACAGAAAAGAAACGCAGGTGCAAGAAAGATATGGTGGCCTCTCCTTTTCTTAAATTTTTATAGTGGCATGAGAATTGAGTGGCATGGGTCGGGGTTTGTTCCATTTCCAATCAAACAAGTCGTCGTGGAAATGTCGACAGAGACTGGACTTGTCGAATGGTGGATATCTCCAGGAAAATTCGAAACTCGGTGACCATTGAAATTTGGAGTCTAGTAATTGAAACCGTGACCACCCCCATCGTAAAGCTCAAGCTAAACATAAAGTGGAGTGTTCTGAAATCCAGTCAAATCGAGGTAACCCTATGTGAACTCGTCGTGGCATTTTTTTATTGGCCAGTTACACGGACATGGATGAATTCTGTCCTCTCACTTGACTTGTTATTTGATTTTAAAAAAATAATAATAGCATGTTTTACACGCTTTGAAAAAGAATACGTAAAATAATATAATTTTTACCTGCTATCATTTGAAATCACAACACCGTAGCTTGTCATCAATATAGTATATAAATCCAATTTTTTAAAAAATATATTAATAAAAATCTTAATATATCATATTTATCATCAGATAAACTCACTTGTTTCTATAAATAAATTTCATTTGTCTAGGTTACTGTTGTGTGAGAATTCTTAATTTTATTAGTTTTATTTTGTAAAGATTCTTCTTCTACCACTAATAGTGTTACTATTAAAGTTTTGATGTATTCATATTTTTTTTTTCTTATTTTCTCTTTTTAGAAAATGACCTATATTACCAAGGTTACCTGTAAAGTAATAAAAGATAAGTGTTAGTGTGTAGGTTCGGGATCTAGACGAGTATGACTTGCATGGATGGTTGAAGATGAAAGGTGTTTGGTGCTAACAAATAACAATGATTAAAAATGAGAGAAAACAATGTCATTTTGAATGAGAGGTTATTTGGCAATCAAATCACGATTAGCATGGACAAACATGTTTTAAAATTCAAATTGCTACAATACTAAGGAGGAATAATAAAAGGAGAAAAGAGTTCAGAACGAGAAATTACTTTAAAGCAAATCACGTATTCCAGGAAGGTCTTGGCTACCTCAAATCTAATAAGAGATTTAGTTAAAGTTTAATTGTTGTTTTTGAATTTGATATAAAAGAAAACATTGTTTAATTAAAGTATTTCCATTGTATAGATTTCCAAAAAGAGGAGACCTTCTCATCATAAAAGAGTTGTTTTAATTGTGAATTGTTACAAATTATTTTATAAAAAATATTAAAACTATGTTATTTCACTAATATTTTTTAATAAATGTTAATAAAAAATATCCTTATTATTTTTACACGGTACCATCATTTAGTTTTTATGCTCTGGGCTGCTCTGTTTTGTTTTTTTTTCTTTTATTTAACAACAACATCAATACATATTGATAAGGATAAAAGTTGAATACATGACAAGATAATTCATTGTGGGAAGTGAGCTCAATGCATGTAACTAGTAGTAGTAACAATTAAAACTAAGTCTATAGTTTTTTCTTCAAATTAAGCACCACTCAAAGCTTAAATTCATTTGGAAAGCATCATGATGTTTGTAAGGCACTTTATATTTTTTCAATTTGTAAACTTTTTTTTTTAATTACACTTTTCTATAGCTTAATTTGATGAAATTAAATTTATCTGTTTTTTTGTTCTTCTTCTTCTTCTTTTTTAATAATCATCCAAATTATATTTGAATCAACCCAATTGATTGAATCATATCAATACAATTGTCATATATTTTTTCCTGATTAATTTTAAATAAAAGCTAAAATTAGACCCTAAGTTTTCTTTCTTTAATTTTATTGTTTTTTTTTTCTAAATTTCTTTTCTATTTTTTTTCCTGATTAATCGATTTGCATCTAAATTAATTGAATCATTTCAAAATAACTTTCATGCAATTTAGTTTTAAACTTGGACCAAGTAAGATGTTAGGTTGTAAATTTTTTACAACAATTTCATCTTATTTTTTTAGTTTCATCATCTAAACTTTTGGTTGGATTGACCAGATTGTAGATTATATTGAGATAACTCTCAAATTATTTAATTTAAAACATGAATAAGATAAGAAATCAAATTAAAAAGTTTTAAACTTGATTTATTGAACCAGGTTAGATAGCAATATTAATTAATTCTACATGAACGATTTTTTATTTTTTAACATGTAAACTATTTAAAAAAATAGAAATGGAAGCTCAAAATACTCTTGTGATTATTTTATTCATTAAAACAAATCACCCTGTGGGGAGGACATGGATACCATGGCTGAACAAGATGGTATCATTAAGAGAGGAGGGCTCCACCTTGCCGAACAAGAATCGCCACAAAATCACTTACTTTTAATATATCACCACCACTATTCGATAAGACAATAATAATAATAATAATAATAATAATAATAAAACTATCATTATTATTATTCACCATTAATATCATCATTATAATTGTTTATATTCTTAATATTATTAACATAATTATTGTTATTATTAATATTACTATAACTACAATGATTATTGATATCATAATCATTATAATAAAATATAATTATTATTAATGTTCTTATTATTATGAAGATGATTATAACCACTATAACTACTAGTAGTATTGTTCCAACAGCAAAATCATTAAATTATTTTGAAGGATAAAATCAAAAACAAATATTTTAACACCTGATAAAAAAAATAAAAAGAAAATGATAAAGATAAAATAAATATTATTATTATTATTAAAAAAAACATTTGATTTGAAACATAAAAAAAATGAAAAGAAAATGATAAAGATAAAATAAATATTATTATTATTAAAAAAAACCATTTGATTTGAAACATAAAAATAATAATAAAGCATAAACACTTTGACAAAAAAAAAATTAAAAGAAGTATCAATTTAAAAAAGACATCTATACAAATTAAAATTGAATGAAAAAATCAAAAATAAATACAACTTCAATAAAAAAAAATAAGAAGAAGAATAAAAAAACAAAACTAAGAGGATTGACACAGAAATATGAATAAAAAAATAAGAGAGCATTTTAGAATGATAGAAACTATAAAAGTATAAAACATATAGCATTACAATTGAATAACAAAATTAAAATAAATTAAAATTATTATATAAAAATTAGGATAAGATAAGAAATTTAAAACTAAAATGTACAAACCATAAAAAAAAAAAACAAAAAAAAAACAAACATGATAGATATTAACAGTTAGGAAAGAGGAAGAAAAAACACAATTGACAACTAACACTTCTATACGTCAAACACATGTCACAGCTTAGTGGAAAAAAACATGTTGCCATTCCATGTAACAGATGATTATATTTTCGCAATCATATCGGGTTCCATTCCACTCGCTGCTGGTATAATGGTTGTTGGGTGTGTGTGGCTGTCTAGTAGTTAGAAATATATTAAACTAATATTTTTTATTTTAAAAAAATTATTTTTAATTTCAGCATAAACACATAAAAATAAACTCTAAATAGTAAAATAATTTAATTTAAAATATAAAATAAAAATATATATTTTTTTAAAATACTTTAGTATTCTCAAACACAATCCCATAATTGATGAACACTTTCAAATCAATAACATGCATGGAGCACGCGACACTAGCTTTTTTATTTAAAATACTAAAATACCCTTGAAAATCTCTCAATAACCAAAAAAGATTCATACAAAAACATGAAAATACATCCCCAGAAATGAAATCTATTTTTAATACACCTAATGGGTGTTTGGGGCAACAGTTCAACGTGCGGTTACGTTGAACCGCAGCCCCAATCATAGATATTATCAAATAGATAGTGTTTTTTTTTGTAGGTCCCACCTAAATACGTGTTGTTGCAACGCCTTTTGAAAAAAGCATATTTTTGATGTTTTTCAACACAAACACAGATAACAAGCCATGCATATATTCTGGGCATTTTCACACAGATTTCACCGGGGTTTAAATTCCCATCTACGAATTGGATCGGATCGCCATAACCTTAAGCTATCTTCATCTGAAATGTAAAGAGGAGCAATAAGAACAAGCCCTTTGTTTCTTTGTCCTTTGGAGGCTGGAAAATACCTCCACAAAACACGAACAAACAAATAATGAGGGAGACGACTGTTGTCTTGTCTGCTGCTGATTTTGCAGGTAATGCTATGTAAAAACCAAAAGTCCTAGTTATTGAAGGCCTCATAAGATTTAGAATCCCATTTCTTCCATCGTGTACAACACTACTTGATCATTTATCGAGAATATGATCATCAATAAAGAGTAAACCAGAGGAAAAATTGCAACAGTTGCAACCTTCCAAGGCTTATACCGGCCATCACATATCACCATTTTCAACGCGACCACTACTGAAAGAACCACCTCGACTTCCTCTACTAGTTTGTAATGGTCGTTGACCCTCTTGTCACAGTCAATGAACAATAACATGAACAGTTACGTGAATCGGTGTTTGCATGTTTTGAATTTCTAAAACGCACCGTTTTGCATTTTAAAAGTCTTAACACTAGAGTTGGGCTGCTCTCAGCCCAGCCCAATTCCAGTAGGGTTGGGCCTTTTGACCTAATCTGGATGGGTCAACCCATTTACTTGGATAAGACCCTGTCCGATTTAAAAAAATATATAAAATTCATATTTAAAAAAAAATATATATATAATTTACTTGAATTATTAATTATATTTTATTATTATGATAATTAAATCTACAATATTTAAAAAATAAATATTTTTTAAAATAATTTTACAAGTTGACAACTATATAAAAAGCATGGTAACCAAACACTCAAAACTATTTTTCATTAAATCTCAATCACAGCTTTAATCAAACATTTCAATTTCAATTTTGAACTATAGCTAAAAATATTTTTCATTATCAACCTCAACCATAACAGCTGTGCCAAACAACTCCTAAAATATTCATCAGGCAACAATTCTTATTTGTCTTTTCAAAAGTTAAATTCGTCATTCCACTGATCATGGAAAAATACCATATAAAATATCATTATCCAACAATTCAATATTTTTTGGATTTCATGTGCAAGATCGTATTTTTAGTGTTCCAGAAACTTGAAAAAACCAGAGACCCCAAACAATCATTTAATTACAAATTAGCCAGCAAAAAAACCATAATACCCTCAATCCAAAAGCTTAATTTTTATAAACCAAAAGATATCAGAATAACTACAGCACAGCAAATATTAACACGTCAAGATAATAATAAAAATAACAAAAATCTTATTATAAATCAAATCAAATATTCATTTTTTTATAAGAAAAAAATACACTGGTTGGCCGCTTAAACAAACACGTGGATGGGGTTAAAAACCGGGAAGAGGAAATAGAAGGGAAGAAGAGTTTAATCCACATCATCACTGCATGTCCTCACTAGGCAAGAGAAGACAAGACTTTATATTACCTGTGATGTCAAACAGAAGGTAATGAAACCATAAAGACGCTAAAATCTGCGAATAGTATAACACCATTTCCCTATCCAATTTTAACAACTTTATTGAAAAAACATACTACAATACCCACAAAAGTTTCATCTCTTTATTAATCTTTGAAGTAGCATCCAATAGCTCAGCCAACTAAAATTTAATGGATGGCAAAGAGCTCTTGAGCCTCAGTATACCTTCTAACCTTCGATCCCACAGCCAATCAGGGCTGCAATTTTATGAAGCTGGATAAAATGAAAAATGTGAAACAATGAGTAGCATACATACAGTGCACGTACCTGCTGTATTCATTCACTACAGGCAAGGGTATTGATCCTTGAAGAGAGGCAGCTCGATCAAATAAGAAACATTTTTCAAGAAAAACTTTACACAGAATCTCCATTCATTGTCCAAACAAATCCAGGCATGTCAAACCTAGGCCCCGCAATGGTTCTGTATATATAAAGCTTCTCAACAGGGCAGCTTTCCGGCCTCAAATCTGGAGGTCCCCTCTCATCAATAACCTCAACATTGAGTCTAGGCATCTTCTGACCCAGCAGCTTACATGCTCTGAAACTCACAGAGCAAGAAGACATCCAAAGGGATCGCATTGTCTCCAGCTTTGCAGCATTGACCAAAAGAGCATCGTCTCCAAAGGGGCAATCCCTTATCTCCAGTTTGCAAAGCTTTTCGCACCCAGATAACACATGGTGGAGTCCCAGATCACTATCGCCAGCAAATGCCACAGATAGCATCTCTAACTTTTGGGCATAAGTTCCAATGTACTCAAACACTCGATCAGTCAGTAGACCTGAGAGGGAGAGACGCCGGAGATCCTTGTAGTTTTCAACAATCGCTCCAAAACCCAAATCCAGAGGCTGGAGTGTTTGATAATCAGGAGCCCGTGGTTCAATAATACAAAGACGAAAGCAAGTCATTCTTGGACGGTTCTTTGCTATTGTAACTAGGGCAGCATTAGTCATTTGACGGCAAAAGTACAGAACTGACTGAAGCTTTGGACAGCCTTCAGAGACAGAGACAAGGCCCCTTTCTGTCAAGGATACATTTGGTTCCGCACCATATGGGTCAGATGGAAACACCCTCAACTCTGTCAGGTCCTTGCAACATGCTGCAAGGACTTCGAGTCCAATGTCTTCAATGTAATCAAGCACCTGTATTCATGCCCATTATAAGCTTAAGAACAAAAAACAACAGGATTTCGATTCTATTTTTTGTGGAATTAAAAAACAGCAACCGAAACTTGGGTCACATTGATGCAAAGTAACATCCAGACATGGCTCTGCAACAGCTATTAACGAGGTGCCCATATTAAAAATTGAAAGCAAAAATTGACAAATGAGCTAGCATACATTTAGCTCTCACAATAAACTATAGCTTTTCTAGAAATTGTGCCTCCTGCCAAGTGTAAAAGGAAAGAGGTACTCGGAAATAAAAACGATGATAGAGCTTTAAAAATACAAGGTAAAACTAACCCATAAGCGCTGCAAACTTCGGCACTGACTGACAAGCTTAATGAGATCAGCGCCTTGTATATTAGCATCCCTCAAGTTGAGTGATGTTAAACCAGAACAAACAGGATAAATTGCTGGAAGGTAACCTGGAAAAACATTCCAAAGCCCAGATAGGCTCCTCAGTTCTTTACACCCAGAAAAAGCTCCAGCCAGGTTTGAGAATACATCAGGCTGCAACTCAGCTGAGTAAGCACCTGTGCCCAGTTCAACCAGTTGTGGTGCTCCGCGAAGAAGATTGGCAAGCTTGTCAAGGGGTACAGCGTGGTTGAGCCGAAGAGTCTTCAGATCAGGACACCGGCCTACCAGGCGCTCCAGAGCTGAGAAACTAACCTCAGCTCCCAAGCAGGAAATATTAAGAGACGCAAGTGATGTAAACGAGTCAGGAAAGCGGCTTAACCACAGCCCACTTGGATCATCCACCTCACTCTCTCGCAAATCCAGCCCCCTCAGGTTCCTGCATACAAGTTTACTAGATTAGTAATAATAGAAACTGAGAAAATAGAGGTTTTAACAAGTTCAACCAGAGTATGATAAAAATAAAACTGGGAAAACCATAATTTGGTATAAAACTAGCACTTCATCACTGTCCTTATCAATGAAAATGATGGCATCCTTGATAAGGTTGCTTTCTTAATCATGCAATTATGTTTTGTGCCAATAATCATAATCTTTTTGAAAAGAAACATCAAAATCACTTCATCAAATTAAATCTGGGTTTGAGTTCAGGCAGCTCAAAGAGGGGCAAATGAAAGAAATAGAGAGAATGCAGCAAGAAAGAAACCTGCAATTGGCCGCAATAGCAGCAAGTCCATCAGTAGAGAAACCCTCACAAGACGAAAGCACAAGAACCTTAAAATTCTTAAAACTCTTAGCAATAACCTCCAAACTCTCATCTGAAACCACCATCCTCTTCAACTTAATCTCTTCCAACCACGGATACGCAGTAGCCAACGCCGCGATCCAAGGGTATACACACCCTCCCCAACCGTCAGGCACCAAATCAAAGTCCGCAAAGTGCGGCTTTCCTTTGAGCTCAACCGATCTAAGCTCCGGAAACCTCCTTATAACCATCTCCGGCTTCACCGCGTAACAGTTACCCACAAAAATCCTCTTCCTGCACCACCTCTCTATCTCGTACCACGACTTACACACCAGCGATACGGCGTTCCTGTCTTTGTCGTTTGTAATAAAAGACAACACATGCTCTAGCATTTCCTCCGGGAACGAGCTCGCCTTTCTCAACATTATCGAAGCCTAAGCAAACGCTGCCGTTTACTCACTCTCTCAAAACCAGAGATTTGCAGAGCGTGAGTTTTGGGTTTTTTGGGAGTGGCGAGAAGGTGAGATTAGATTTTAACTAAGTAGAACTGGGAGGTGGTCGAGTGAGATGGCGACACTTGAGGAGCAGTCGAGGTTGCCCGTAGAATGAGCAGTGGCAGAAAGAAAAGGACGGTGATCTTGTCTGTTAGGTTGGCACGGCAAGAATGGTCACCTGGGCTCTTTTAATTTATCGTGAGAAAGGAAGGGGATGGAGAAATAGGAGTAACCGAGTAACTAGTTTTGTACCCAAGCTGCGTGGCAAGTCAAAAAAAATCCCCTACAAAAAAAAATTAATATAAAGTTTTTTAATATAAAAAATATTAAACACAAATCAGAATATTTATATATTTGTAGAGGTTTATGTTATTAAATAATAAATATTTTTTTATTATATAATTTTTATTTAATTAAATAATTATTTATGTAAATAAAAAAATATTAGACGAAGGCAATATAATAAAAAATATGAAGATCAATTATAAAACTATTTAATATTCAATAAAACTATGAAAAAAATATAAAATAAAACAGATTGTCAACCCTGCCACCATGGTTTTACGTAATTCGAATAACCCGTGGTAAAGGTAAGAAAAACATAGATAAAGAAGGGGGTGTTGGAGAGTGTGGTTGTAGTTATTTTTTAAAGTATTTTTTATTTAGAAATATATCAAAATAATATTTTTTTTATTTTTTAAAAATTATTTATGATATTACCACATCAAAATAATATAAAATCATAAAAAGAAATTTATTTATAATAAAAAAAATTAAATTTCAATCGAACATGGATTTAACCGCAATATTAAACATATCATTAGTAAAAGTACTGCACTCAATTAGCATTAGCATTCAAAACTCATTAGCGTGGTCAGGAGTCCGAGAAGGCAAGATTAAAAAAAAATACACACACACATATTAATGCATTAAATTGAAAAAAAAAATCAAGTCAATTTAGATTAATATGTAAATCTCATTACCATGAAAATATAATTAGAATAATTTTATAAAAAAAACTAAAAAAAAATGAATATTAATTTCACATGAATCAAATATTAAATGATAAAAAAAAAAAAAAAAGAACTTGAAACTATCAAGTTCAACAAGCGGACACTTTCGAAACCGAATAATAAATAAATAATAAATAATAAAATTTAAAAAAAATTATATATATATATATATATATATATAATAAAAAGTATTCAAAACAAAATAAACATTAATAGAAATAATGGAGTTTAATCATGTATGAAAAATGGCAAAAAATGAAATAAAAAAAGTCTAATAAATAGAGAAAATTTAAATAATAAAAACTAAATTTGATATAAAAAAATGATAAAAAATGAGATTGAATATTAAAATATAATTTAAAAAAGATGAAAAAATATAATGAAAATATAAAAACCAAATTAAGTTAATGTTATGGTCAGTCACCTTTTTATTAATATTGTATACAAGTAAAGGATCCAATGGCAACAAGTCAACTTGATTAATAAAAATGCATAAACGAGAATCCCCTTGGAGTAAAATATTGTTTTATTTTTGTTTCTTCTTGGAGTCGTTGAGTAATTTAATTCTGTGAAGAAATTAAATGTTTGAAAGACTCCATGATTTAAGTTAATGTTTTTTGTTCGAGAGGGTAATCAAGTCACTGTAATAAGTAGTGGCTGTACACCCGATGAATATCGCAGTGACTGGCGTGTCCACGTCGAAAACCCATAATTACCCTTCCATTTTGTCGGTTAGTGGCTTCTTTTAGGGACAGGGTGGAAAAGAATTGTTCGTTGCCTCGGTACTTTCCCTGCGGGGCTTAATGTTTGTTTAGCTAAGCGGTTTAATTAGTATTTTATTTAAATTTAAATTTTTTATTATTATTATTTAAAATAAAAAAATTTAATATTTTTAGATCAAAAATTATTTTTTAAAAAAATATTATTTTAATATATTTTTATATAAAAAATACTTTTAAAAACAACTATAACCACGTTTTCAATAACCGCTTATTTTCGTTTATTAGATTTGTGGCCGCTATGGCGAGTAAAAAGGTTTTTACAAAACAACACATGCCAGGGAAAAAAACAATTTACATGAGTTGCAAGATAAATTCACAATTTAAATAATATAATTAAATAAATACAAAAAACAATATAAAAGAAGTAGATACGAGCGACTTGGGTTAACTTTCGAATTATATGCCTACGAAATTACTGAGTCGGTTCCATCAAGGAACTTAATTATTAAGTCATTTAATTTTAAATGGTGAGATTATGAAATCAATATTCATTTTAAAAATCTTAAGAGAAAAAAAGATAAAAGTAGAAAAAGCAAGAGTGAAGTTTGATAGGAAAAAAATCTCATAAAGGATAAGATTGTAAAAAACAATGACAAGAATAGCCCGATAAAAAAAATAAAGAGATTGATCATCAACAAATCAAACGCTGTGAAATGAAATTGAAACAACTCCATTTAAAAAATCATAAAAAAAAATCAATTTATATCAATATTTGAAATTGATAATTTGGTTATTAAATCAAGATTAACCTTGATAAAACATGGCAAAAACCATGATAACAACCCAGGTTAACTTGTAAATCCTATAATCATTGATGAAAGATCAAGATAACCGAGTAATAGGTAAAGGAGAGAAAACAAGTCAAGAAAACCAATCTTAAATAATTTAAACGCAAAACGATGAAATTGAAATGAATTAATTTAAAACAAGTCTAAAAAAATAAAATTCAACCTAGGATATTTTTAAAAATCAATGAATGCGATCATGAACCTTGCCTAAAAAACAATAAAACAAGGTTTTAGAAAAAGGTAAGAAAAAAAAAAACTTTATAAAAGGAGGAAAAAACCCAACTCGAGTCGGTTTAATCTCTAAAACTAATGGCTTGTAAAATACTCAAAACAAATTTAATCAAAAAATTTAATTTCCGACCAGCTTAGATTTAAAGTATAAAATCATGAAAAAACATCAATTTAAAAAACCTACCTAGAAAATGAAGTAATAAGAAAACATGGATCAGATTTATAAAAAAAAAACTTTTAAAACAATCTCAAACAAAATAAATAACAATGAAAATAATGGTAGTCAAGTTTAACATGAAAAAAAAAGGGGGCTGAAATTTGAAAATAATTGTAGTTTATAGCTTCTCCAAAAAAAAGAAGGAAAAAAGGCATGCATCAAATACAAAGAGAAGATAAATTGCGGGGCTAATTTGATTTTATAAAGGAGTTTATATGAAATTTGAGGTGAGAAGAGGAAAGATAGAGGGGGAAAAAAGGTTCTGGCTGTGTTTTTTTTTTATGTCCAGGGCACCAGAACCTTTTAAATATTTCTTTGTTGGCTATTAGATTTTGGTGGTTGAATCTCATCTAAAAATTCAAGCAGTTAGATAAGATCTTAATATATAATTTATATTATTTTTTAGCACATTCATCCAAGTAAAAAAAAAAAATTAAACTTTAAACTTGTATACAGATTCACATTATCTCGTGTTAAAATTTATCACATAGAATGAGAATGATAAGATTTAAACTCGTGATCACTAAGTTATTAAAACCCCGATACCTTGTCAAAAAACCATATTATCTAAAAAGTCAAACTATTAGATGAGATCATATAATATAATTTATATTATTTTTTAATAAAATAACCCAGCCCGAGCCAATAATTTTTTCTAGTTATATTCATCCAATGTAAAATACAATAATATCCTTTGAATTAAAAATAAATTTAATATAAAAACATCAACATGGGTATATTATTTTAACAAAATTAAAAAGAAAAAAATATTTCTAAGTAGTTTTACCCTAAAAAAAGATGAAATAACCAATATAATCTCTCACCATTTATATATAAAAAACAATTATATGGTGATAAAAAAATATTGTTTTCTATATCTAGTTAAGATATTTTTTTAAAATAATTTCACAATTATATTATTACAGGAAATAGTATTTTAATTCTTTATGGATAGTAATATGACGAGGAGATTTAGTTGTTTCAGTTTTTTCAATTTAATTCAATGTAGGGATATAATCCGCACGAAGGGGGAGCTGGCATCTCATGATTCGTATTGCTCGGCTGGATCTGAGGGATCGGATACCAAGGGGACCACAGGCAACGTGAAGAAGATAGGAGAAAAAAAGTAATTAACAAGGAATCGTTCTGATCCAGATATGATATTTTTTACTCGAGATGAAGGCCGTCGATCCATTTTATTTATTTATTTATTCATTCATTTTTACCCTAAATGGAGTAAAACAACCAATTGATTTTTAGCTGGTTTTTTGTAATTTTAAAAATAATATATGGTATTATTTTTTACCGTATTATTAAATATTTAAAAGTTATTGTCATGGTTAAAAGCCATAACAACAATTTTGGCAATTTCTAAACTATACCTGCTACGATATATATGTTTTTCTATTTTTAAAATGTCTTTTTATTTCTTTACTTGAAATTATTATTTTTTTTTATGATTTTATATTATTCTGATATTAAAAATAATCTATAAATAAAAAAATAATCACGCATGAAAATTTTATTTACTACCGGCGGAGGTGATGGTTTTTTTTCCAGAGCCAGAGCACCGTACGCGGCGATCGATGAGAGGTACAATGATAATAAATGCACCCAGGAGTGTATGTCAATAGTCAACTGTCAACCCAGCTCTGTCAAATGCAGACCCTCTTTCCACAGAGTACGGACGGGACAGTTACCAATGCTGTAAAAAGCAGATGCTTTGAACTCGATGATTTTACTTGAATAAAAACAATCCAATAATTCGTGTTTATCTGTTTGATCATCAGTGTTCGTCTATTACATGCCGACACGCCAGTAATACCAGTCATGCTTCGCTGTGCACTGCCGTAGTAGATCTTTTCACGTATAAAAAAATATTATGTATCATGAAAGTATTTTTTTTTAAATCATTTTAATTTGAATTTCAAATTAAATTATATTTTCATCTGAGATGAAAAAAAACATGCGATTCACCTCGGATAATTTGAGTTGACATGCATGATTTGCAATATTTTTTTTTAAATCAAATTTTGAATTAATTCAATCCTACAAAATAAAAAACAATATTTAATTAGAAAAATAAAATGAACTTGTATTGTCTAAACAAGCCTCCCATCATGCACGTGACTTAACTAAATGGTTATTTTATGACAATTTTTATAGGCAATATTACTACCGGCATGATATTTTAACTGAGGGACATGAAAAAAACATTAAACAATACTACTACTACTACTAATAATAATAATAATTTTGAATAATAATATTTGATTTCTTAAACAATAATAATAATAACAATAATAATAATATTTGATTTCTTAAATAATAATAATAATAATACCTTGGCAAGGAAAAAAAAAAACATTTAAAGATTAACGGTGAATTTTTTTATTGGTTTAAAAAGTTTCGGCTAATATAAATTCTACACCAAACAAGAGAAGCTAGTGTAAAGACATCTCTTCAGGAGAGAACAGCTATCATAAAAGAAACTTTGCTTCTAGTTAATTTGTAACATTCTTTCCTTGTCTCTAACCAGATCTCCTTCAGAAAAAGGGAAAGTCAAGGTTCGAAGTGTTTAAAGGTCGGCCAATCTCGAAATTATGATTTGGATAAAGATGGAGAATGGGATAAGAAAAACACCATTTTAATTTCGATTCCATAAATAGTGAAAGAAAGTAGACCATAAACAGTAATATGATTTAGAGAGATCTCTTGACAAAAAAAATCTTTTTTTTCTTCTTATTTTTATTTGAAATCAATTTTGTTATTGTTTTAGATTATTTTCATGTATTAATTTAAAAATTAATTTTAAAAAAATATTATCTTAATATACTTTAAAAAACAATTTAAATTATGTTCCTAAACAAATACTAAGTCACTGTTTGAAAGTGTGTTGTGATTATTATTTAAAGTTATTTTTGTTCAAAAATATATTAAAATAATATATATTTTTTTAGATATCGTAACTTGAAAGTGATGTAAAAATATCAATTTTTTTATTTAATTGAAAAATAAAAATAAAAATAAAAACAAAAACATTTTTGAATCACGGATTAAACACCTCCGATAAATGCATCTTAAATGATAAGACACTGAAACAAAACCTAATCGCCACCGAGCATGCAGACTTTCATCGATTATTATTCGAATTTCATAAGTCTCTCAACAGATTGATGGAACACCTCTGTGCCGGTCCATAATTTGTCGGCAAGGAGGCGTCTGGCCATTTGTCGTGGTTTATCGTTTCCACATACTTTACTTTTGAAATTGGAGTGGTTGTTGCCTACTCTCTGCAATTTTATTTTTTATTTTTCTCATGAATATAAGCCACACACTCCTTTAGTTTGTTTCACAAGCCATGATAATTATTTATTTATTTATTTTAATTTATTCTTAATTAATGATTGTTTATATAACTAAGCTGCCGTTCATGATTCAAATGACCTCACCCCCAGCAGCTCAATGAAGAATTTATTTATTAACACATTTTCCCGGAAGAAATTAGGGGTGCCAAGAATATCCGTCTCTTAAATTGCGGTGGTTGTTTTCCCGGAAGAAAAAAAAATTAACAGGAGTCTCTGCAGCTCCATCCACTACAAGACAAAGTCAAAAGTTCCACGTGCTTGATAAGGTTGTCTTGTTTGGACTGCAATGACAGGCTGTCAATGTCTGGCGCAACATTTTGGATTAGCGTGGTGTGCTCTCCAACTTTACTTTATTCTGGTGCCTTTTTTCTTCAATTATATATATGAAAAAACATTTAATTAAATCCAGTGTCTATGTTAGTTTAAGATCTTCGGAGTTGACACGCAAGCAAAGAAGGTACCACTGATCTTCCACTGCCATCACGTCTGCTTAAAAATAAAATAAAAAGACAGGAATACAAAGAATTATAACTTGATAGTCCACGTTAGTAATTGATATGCCAGTCAAAAAGTTGTTGCCGTATTCTATTCCAAGATTAATATTGTATTTTAAAAATATTTATGAAAAAAATTAGTAATTGATATGTCAGTCAAAAAGTTGTTGCCGTATTCTATTCCAAGATTAATATTGTATTTTAAAAATATTTATGAAAAAAATTATTTTTTTTAAGTATTTTTAGATGATAATGTCAAAAAAAAATTAAAATAAAAAATATTATTTTAATATAATTCTAAATTAAAAATAAAATAAAAAACAACCTCACTCTCTCCTCCACAGTGTAATGTATAAGCACAAATCTACCGTACAGCAAATTATAGAATAAAAAACATTAAAGATTGTTGAATTAATCGCCGCAAATATATATATATATATATATATGGTAGGAATAATAAACTATGGAGTCATACGACTGTTCATTGAATGCAAAGATTTCTATATATGTGACACGTAATGAGAGCCGCGAGTTCACTCTTAAAAATATTTTCAAAATGTTGAAAAATCAGGAAATAAAAAAAAATTCTCTTTTTTTTCATATATAAAAAAATAAAAAAAGAGATAAAAGTAAATGCAATTAGGGCCCCGTTTGTTTGCTGGAAAATGGTTTCTTTTTGGAAAGTGAATTCCGGGGAAAATGAATTCCTGGAAATTAAATTCCTGGAAATTGAATTCCAATGTTTGACAGTGTTATGGAAAATGAACTGGAAAACACTTTCCAGTGTTTGTTTATGTTATGGAAAATGATCTGGAAAATAATTTATTAATAAATTAATTTTTTTTCAAGTTTATTAAAATAATGAGGAACAAATCTTACAAATTAAAAAGTTGAATGAGAATGAAATTGAAAAAAAATATAATTTCATAAATTATCTCAAATAAAATAAATAATAATCAAAATAATAGAGATCAAATCTAATTTTTTTTTTTAAAAAAAGTGAATAAATTAAAATAATAATAATTAACATTTCATAAATTATTTCAAATAAAATAAGTAACAATAAAAAAAATGAGGACCAAATTTGATAGATAAAAAATTTCAATAAAAAAATGATAAGAAAAAGACAAATAGCAATTATAAAAATAAGAACCAAAATTAATATAAAAATTAAATTTTAAGAGATGGAATTGAAAAATAAATATTCAAAACAAATTATATATAGCAATCAAAAGTTTGAGGATCAAATTTGATATAATCAGCAAATAATGACATTTCTAAATTTTTCACAACTTCCGGAAAGTGTTTTCCGCCCAAATTTTCCGGAAAACATTTTCCTGAAAACCAAGTCAAATTCTTCTTTGACCGGAAAGTATTTTCCGTTGACCGGAAAGTGTTTTCCGTTGATCAACTTTCCAGAAGACAAACAAACACAGGAAAGTTTGGAAAGTGGTTTCCCGGAAAGTGAATTCCGAAAAACAAACGGGGCCTAGGTCTAGACCGATGATCAGATCATTTTATTATTGAACATAAATAGATATTTATTTTATCTTTTATGTATTTTTTCTAGGGATTTGATATTTTTTTTCTCTTTATCGGGTTACTTATATCTCATAATTTATAACATGAATTTAATAGATCAATCCGAGTTGACTCGACTCTCATGACATATATTATAGTTTTATCATAATAATTCAATTAAACAGGATGGGTCTTGTTGTTTTTTAACCAATTTTATCATTTTGTATTTGATGAAATGAGAATTTTATCTTATTTAAATAATAATTCTTTTTTTCCCAAGCTAAGCTATCATTGTTATTTAAGAAAAAAATAATTAATTTATCTGTTGTCATTGCGTGTATATATAATTTGGGCCAACTCTATATGTATTTTTTTATAACTGGGCCATGAACTCAGAATTCATTAGCATCCCATGGGCTTGAGCATGGACCTTTTCTTTTAGACATTTTCTTAATAGCCTGGCCTCCCGCACGACAGCCTATCCAACTTCCTTGCTCGGTCCTTTTGACAATAACAGATACCCGACCCTAAAGAACAGTCCAGTTAGGTCCGGTGCTGGCGAGCACAGGTTTTTCTGCAGTAAAGCCGTAGAGGTCCCCGATGTCCCTGTGGTTTTGATAATGTCAATTAAGTCCTTGATATTTTGGCTTATGTGAAAATCAGTTATGAAATTTGAGGAAGAACCGAATTTATCCTTAAATTGGAGCCTCTAAGTTCATCCCATCGAATTTATTTTTATGATTAAAAATTAATTTTTAAATGAAATAAATTATTTTATCGATTTAGAAGTAGATTGATACTGCGATACATGATGAATTATCTAATCAAATATAAGGGACCGAATTACATTTTACGAGAGAAAGGGATCAATGTGACCGAGGGTTAAAGCTCACGGGTCTCCATCGATAACTATATAAAGAAGGGGAAGGAAGTGAGGTTTCTTCGCGGTTTTTGCTGGCATTTAAGATTTGCCCCCTTCCCCAAACCCTCTGTCCACCTCGCCGAGTCAAAATCAAACAAACCCTGACCCAGGTGTTATCTCTCGTTTAGGCAGATGCTTCAGCAGAAGTGGGGAATAAATACTTAAAATTGTTATCCCCAGGGAATCACACACCCACACATGTTGACGTCGTCTCCATTCTACTCCCCGAACTTGGCTTTAGTCAAAATATTCTCTTTACTTGGCTCATAAGTTTTCTCTCCCTTTTTCTTCAAACCAAATATATGTATATATATATTCCAGACTCTTTATCTTTCCTTTTTTGATGTTCTATGAAGAGAATCTCAAGGCTTCATCAGCAAGGTAAGAACTAAAAACATTAGAAAAGGAGTCTTTCTAGTTTCCCACTTCATTTTTTTTTTAATTTCTTGGGAACCCTAATTACTATGTATATTAATTACGTGATCGATCACCTTTAATTTGATTGATTTCAGTTTGTTTGATGGTTTTTGTTTCTGTTTTCCTTGTGTAGTTATAGGGCTGGTCCAATTCTGATACGATGAATTTTGGTTTGAGTATGGTATCGGAGCCTGATCAAGCCCCAATCCATGCAATTACCTTGTTTGTGGCACTCCTTTGTGCCTGCATTCTGATCGGTCATCTTCTCGAGAAGCATCGATGGATTAATGAATCTACCACTGCCCTTGCCATTGTCAGTTCCCCTCCCTCCCTCCTTCCCTCCCTCTCTCTCTCTTTCCTGTTCTTTCAAATAATTTGCTAGTCTTAATTTGGCTGATCTATTTTGTTATCTGGGGTTTACAGGGTCTCTGTACTGGCACTTTGATCTTGCTAACTACTAAAGGAAGAAGCTCACGCGTTTTGTTATTTGATGAACAATTTTTCTTTATATATCTTCTCCCACCTATCATTTTCAATGCCGGGTAAGTTTTGATATTCATTCAGTTTATCTCTCCTTTTGTTTTTCTTTTTTGTTGAGATTTTTTGGGGAGTTGACAAGTGGATGGTTTGATGCATGTACCAGTTTCCAGGTGAAAAAGAAGCAATTTTTCCGAAACTTTATGACAATAACGTTGTTTGGCGCTGTCGGAACTTTAATTTCCTTTATCATCATATCACTAGGTATTTTATTTTTCAAAAATCCAAGCATGTTATTTTTCCAGCAACTTCTTGATAAATTAAAGTTTATAGCATTTGAGAATATCTATGTTACACCGTTTCAACTTTGAAGCGACTTGGTTAACTAAGCTTCACAAAAGCAAGTACAATGATTGCTCGGCTGCTTTATTCTATCAGTACCCAGCAGCTATATTATTCAATAATATTATGTTTTTTTAAATTGTTACCAAGTAATTTTGGGCCCGATTGCTAATTTGTTAGAGTGTATTTATGAGTTGCTTGCTTAATTGGAATCATTGCTGTTTGTATTGCAATAGGAGGCATTATGTGTAGATGAAGGATATGTTGTTGACCATTTCATTCATTTTCATTGTGTTATCAAACTTCTAACCAAAAAATTAGATATGATGTAGATTTTTTTCCCTGAAAGCAAGTAGTGGTGGTTGTTAATCACTTCATCCTTAGGCTGTTTACTACTAATTCAGAGGATGTTTGTGGTTTATCTTGGTTATAACTTCTCGATTGTTGATTCAGGTACAGCGCGGTTATTCAAGAAATTGGATATTGGTTTTTTGGACACGGTGGATTATCTAGGTATCAGCTCTCTCAACTTGATTGTTTATTTTTCTCCCAACATAGATGTTCTTTTATGACAAATTCACTGAAGGAGGGGCAAACAAAAAAATTCATCCTATTTAAGTTGTAGAATTACATTTACACAGCATTTATGTCTTAAGAGTGATTCCTAGATCATCGTTTGCTGTCTGGGTTTACTGCTATCCCTATCTGAAAGGTTCTCTTAAGCGTGAAAACTTAATGCACTTCCATCCCATGTTGCTTAGTAGAGTATAGAGCAATATCTTCCGCTATAGTTTTCTTAAGATTACTTTCACTTCCCTCATTTTAGGCTTGGGAGCAATCTTTTCAGCCACAGATTCTGTTTGCACCTTGCAGGTATAAATACCCCCCTTTTCTCTCGATTTTTTATCAAAATTGGATGAACATTCTTTTTTTGAGTTTTATATCTAATGTGGTAGGTGCTCGATCAAGAAGAAACACCTTTTTTATACAGTCTAGTCTTTGGGGAAGGAGTGGTAAATGATGCCACGTCCGTTGTACTTTTCAATGCAATCCTGCGGTTTGACCTCTCACACATCACCTCGGGTAGCGCCATACACTTGCTAGGCAACTTCTTATATTTGTTTGGTGCAAGCACGGCGCTAGGGATAGCGGTGAGCCCCTCTCCCTCACATGTTCATGATCGAATGGATGTTTAATGTCATTTTATCTGCATCTCCACATTTCTGTTTATTACGGGGGTGATAATTTGCATTTATTTCATCAAACTTGCTGGCAAAAATTCTCTACTGTTGAAGCATTCCACTTTAGGTTTTACTTTTTCCTGTATGTTTCTGGTCACCATTAGCTTACCTTACAATAATCATATCAGATAAAAAGGTACGGGTTCATAATTTGAAAATCTGCTCAGCAGTTGATAAAGCCTGCCTGCTTAATCCCTAGATGGAGTATCTTCAGAGAGCATATCAGTATCTTCCCCCCCCCCCCAATAAATAATAATGTCTAATTCGAAGCTATCCTCACTGCATTTTTACTATTTTTTTATACATCTTGAATCATATGGGAAGCATATGCTGCGATGTGTGTAAAACTCTAATATCTTCCAACACTTGTGTTTCTTAAACTCTCAGGTTGGATTAATAAGTGCTTATATCATAAAGAAGTTGTACTTTGGCAGGTATTTAGAGGCTAGTGGTTATACTTTTTCTTGACTTGCTGTTTAATTGCAGTCTTCCACAATCTACTGGATTCTCTCCAGAATATAACAGGGAATCTCATTCTTTTGCCCTTCCTTAACTGTGGGATCTCATGTCTTTCCTTATGGAACCTGTGATAGGACTATTATCAAAGAAGAATATTCCATTTTTTCCTAAGAAAATAAATTAACTAATCATCTGATATTCCAGGCACTCCACTGATCGTGAAGTTGCTCTGATGATTCTTATGGCATATCTTTCATATATCATGGCCGAAGTAAGATTCTTATTAAGCCCCCTCTATGGAAATCCTTTTCTAGTTTGTCAAATACATAGTTTTTAACATTAACTGCTTACAATGTTAAGTTCTAATGAAGGTGTTGGCAACTTATTTGTTATCCAGCTGTTCAATTTAAGTGGCATTCTCACTGTCTTCTTTTGTGGTATCTTGATGTCGCACTACACCTGGCATAATGTGTCTGAAAGCTCAAGAGTCACTACCAAGTATGTTTAATTTTGTTAAGAACCCCCCCTTGACATTGAAAACCATCCTGATTCGTATCATCGTGTTCTTCTTTGTCGCCACTCATAGTTGTCCTGTTACTCTATCAAATTCTTATTGCTACTTGTTACTGCAGACATGCTTTTGCAACAATGTCGTTTATCTCAGAAATTTTCATCTTCCTATATGTTGGAATGGATGCCTTGGACATTGAGAAGTGGAAAATTGTGAGCAAGAGGTAATTTCAAAAGTCTACTTATGGATAGTACCTTGAGTCTTTCTTATCTTCATGCTTTAACCATTTTGTCTCTCCTTTTGTTTTGAAAAACATCAATTATTATTATTATTATTATTATTCTTATTATTTGGATAAGATTTGTCCCATGTTCATCATTTCAGATTTCAATTTGCTCATGCAAATAGCATGAGCTTTGTTTGATTCTGTTTTTGCACTGATTTTTTAGTCCTGGGAAATCAATTGGTGTGAGTTCAATACTTCTTGGGCTAGTGCTTGTTGGAAGAGCAGCTTCCATATTTCCGTTATCCTTCATATCCAATTTGACGAAGAAGTCTCAAAGTGATAAAATTGGGTTCAGGCAGCAGGTAGGTAATTTTTCATCTTGTTATTGCCAGTTTCATAATCCCTGCAGCTTACTGAGTTGTTTATTACTCACAGATTGTAATATGGTGGGCTGGGCTTATGCGAGGAGCTGTATCTATGGCACTTGCTTATACTCAGGTAAATTTTAGGGCGAGATTTATGAGTTTAGAATCTTGATAACTCCAGAAAGGTAATTATAAGGTGACTTGTCCAGAAGATTCATACCCAAACCAATTTTCTCCTTTGGCAAGATCATCTCATTTTGACAGAAACATATTAAGGCTATGCTTGTCTATGCCATTCAAACTGTGTTTATGATGCCTTTTCAAGCCAAATGCAGTTTGAAATGCGGCATTACTGTGAAGAAAAATGTTAATTAAATCAGAATAACTAAAGCTGCTGAGAGTCTTCTCTTGCTCCACTAATTTGTTTACTATTTGAATTTCTTAATCATGTTGTAAGATCATCTAACTGGCATGCTGCAGCGAGAGAGTATCCTCTTTATTTGTGGATGCTTTTGCATTCCATTACTGTAATACATATTTAAGTTATACAGAGAGGGACATTGTCAGTTTAGATGGTGTTTATATTTTGGTATTATTGTGTGTCTGCAGTTCACAAGGTCAGGGCATACACAACTACAAGCAAATGCTATCATGATCACCAGCACCATAACTGTCGTTCTCTTTAGTACTGTGGTAAGAGACCTCGTGCTTCTATGCTTAAAGAGTTCATATTTTTTAAACATTTGGACTTTATCCTCTCCAGCTATATTCATCCTATTTATATGGATTTTCAACAATGCCTGGCTGGTATTTGTCCTTACAACTTTCTGGGTCCTTCGTCCATAATTTATAGCTCCTTGTAGCATTTGATTGCCAAGATAAGAAATGAACTTTTGCATGCTGCTAATTTACATGCGGAGATATGGAATCAGTTTTTTCCTGGCTGTTTTCATGTTTTCATTTGATTGCATATAATCCATTTGCTTTCATGTTTTCATGATCTCATTTGTAAGTTGAAGTTAACTGGCCATTTCAGGTATTTGGATTATTGACCAAGCCTCTTATAAGCTTCTTGTTGCCAAGGAAACACTCATTGAGCAAGATGCCTTCAGATTTGACAAATCTAAAGCCTCTCAATCTTCCTCTTCTTGCCAATGGACAAGATTCAGAACGTGACATGAATGGTGATCATATTCCCCGTCCAGTGAGTCTACGAATGCTCCTGACCACCCCAAGTCGCAATGTCCATCATTATTGGCGGAAATTTGACGATTCCTTTATGCGGCCTGTATTTGGTGGAAGGGGATTTACAGCACATGTAGATGGCTCACCGATTGAAAGGATTAATCATTGACAGAAACTACTAACTAGTAGATGAAGAAGGGTATATAAATCATAGATCTTGGATCTACCAATGTATAAATTGCTGTAGGTTCATCTTTACGTAGATGAAGAGAATACAGTGTGACTCTTTACTTTGCACGCAAGGCATGACTTCACTATGATGGTCAATTATATGCATGTATGATATCATAAGCGTGTATATAATGAGAGCATCTATCATCCACTGCTCTTTGTAATCCTTGGATTTCAAAACAACTGGGTTCGATTCCATTTATATGTATGATTGCCAGATTTGCTCTGGAATTAATTCTACAGCTATTGAAATGGGCGAACTCTGGATAAGAACGGATCGTTGTACCAAGAGCGTGATTTTTGAATTTGACTGTTCTCCCTTTGCATTAGACATTGACAAATAACAACAATGAATAACTCCCACAAATTCAATCCCACTCGTTAAGATTTATACCTAACAAGTGAATTTACTATTAAATCAATTGTAATTCAACTGTAATTAATGGATGTAATCAGGTATATGATTACATGCATCAATTGAGTTTGATGGGTTTGAGGACTTAGGATTAGTGTTTAAGGTTATGGTTTGGTGTTAGGGTGTTGTTTGAGGTTAACTTGAGGTTAGAGTGTACTATTTTTTAGTTGTGGTTTCCAAGCATAACTTTAAAAAGTATGTTATTTCTCTCTTTTTTATGTATGCTATTTTTAATATTTTTTTCTTTTAATATATGATTTTTTAAGGCTTAGATTTCATTATTTTTATAGGTTTGATGTTTCTAATCAAATAACCTCAATAATGAGTTTTATAAGCTAACACAAGTTTTTGCATTTTTTTAGGATTTATTTTGTTTTTTCGATCCCATTACTTGATGCTTCTTTCCTTTGTTTTTTTTTTTTTTTTAAGAAACTAGGCTTCATGGTTTTTATTTTTATTTTGTTATAGTTATCTCAATCCAATGACATGACATAACACGTGAGTTTGATGAGTTAACTCAGATAAGTTCATCTTTTTTTTTTCTTTCTTTTTTTCACTTATTTTTTTCTTATTTCTTTCTTTCTTTTTCTCACTTATTTTTTTTTCTTATTTGGTATCCTTTTATGTTCTTGTTCTTTGTTAATTATATCATTCAATATTTGATTTATTATTAAATTAGTATGTAATTTTTCATATGAGGTGCTTCCAATCAAATGGCCAAGGACATAATTTTTATAAGCTAAAAAGGGTTAACATTTGTTTATCTTTATCCAATCTCATAATTAGACTTTATTTTTGTTTTTTTTTTAAATTGGATTTTGTGATTTTCTATATATTTTTTTTGTTATTGCAATCTCAAAAATTGACCCGTGAATTTGATGGGTTGACCTGAGCATGCTCAAGTATTTTTTTTTAACTTACAATTGCTATTTTTTTTTAATGTTTTTGTACATATAATTTTGTTTTTATCATTTAATATTTAACTTGAGCCACAAATTTAATAGGTTAACACTAGCTAATAATTATATTTTTTTTTATTTTTATCATTCCATGTGAGCCCAGATTAGGTGACTGTTTGGCGAAGCGGTGAACCATTGTTTGGTCAAATTTTGAAAATTTTTTTTATCTTAAATGAAATATTTTAATATTTTTAGATCATTTTGATATGTTGATATCAAAAATAATTTTTTAAAAATAAAAAAATTATTTTAATATATTTTTAAATAAAAAATACGTTAAAAAATATCCGTAACTATATTTCTAAAAACCCCTGGATCTAATTTATGAAGCTACCAAGTTGGGCTCGGATGCTTTTCCATCTTGCGAAAAAAGAAAGAAAGATTTCGACCGTTACTCACACATGCGGCCCCCACTAAATTTTCCCGGTCCACAGTCTATGTACAGATAAGGTCCAAATTCAAAGCATTGAAATCCCCGTTTAGGCCTTGATTTATGAGCTATCCAGGAAAGACAGCGTCTGGTTGGCTTGCCTTGTTTCGTAATTTCACTCCTGAATTTCCGCTACGTGTGCCAGATTGGCAGATGGCTACTGCCTCAAAACCTGATATGTTATTATTTATACCCAAAGATACTTCAAGGAGACAAATAAGATTTCAAATAAATAAATAAATAAATAATTGGAGGAGAAAAGCATTTAATTTAAACAACAACTCTCTCATCTAGTGTTGAACAACACTCCTACCTCCTACTGCAAGAGGGAAGGATTAGGGGGTGCAGCATAGACGACAATAGAGAGAGAGAGAGACGATCGAGTTCGCGCACGGATTCTCTCATCTCGGTATTTTTCTGATCATCCTCTGACTGTATCCATGTTGTATATGTTTGCTTGTTTTTGCGAGCATTGACTGGGCACTACCGCCACATGATGTCCACCTTGGGAAGGGGTGACTCAGTAGTTTTATTTGGCTTCTGTTTGCTCTTTTATTTACACAACAGCCACCTGACCTCACCTGGGAAGGCTGGAAGGGACGTGCTATTTTGCTTGGCCTTAACATATAGCCTAATCTGATGTGCTGGCGCAGATTTGCGGCGTGCTGTGTGTGTATCGTATCTATCTATCTATTAATGGTTTTGAATTTTTGGCAACTTTTTATTTAGCGATTCAATTTTGAAACATATTTCTTTATTTATCACCGTTTGAAATGACTAAAGTAGCCCCCTCACCATTCAGTTAACTAACCTGAATATTGTTTAGGTTCAATTTTCCTGCTGGGATCAAAATCACTGATTTTAATTTCTGTAGTGAGATATTAACTTAATATTAGGTGAAGAAGGTGGAGATGATGATGAACAAGGAAACATCACACTGGTGGTGGTTTGACATTCCCCATACCTCAAGTGGCTCTCCATGGCTACAATCTACTCTTGCTGGTAAAAAAGACCCCTGTTAGCCTCCCAACTGTTTTCTTGTGTGTGCGTGTGATGTCAAAGTTTTAGTAATTGCTTTTTTATTCTCTTAATAGCATTGACTAGAAGGTGAAGGGATTAGTACACAAATTTTGTTACCTTATCGGGTAGATTACTTCAATGGATGAAATTACGCCTTTTCAGATATGACAATTCCTATGTTAAATAAAATAAAAGGATCAGTACAAGAAAAGTGTTGCATTTAGACGGGTCAAACTATGGATTCTTTGAGAACTACAGGGTGAAAGAATCAGGAATTAATTATCATCATATTACTTAGGGTTGAGAAACAATTTATATTGACAATAAATGTTGCTCTGTGTGGACCACCATGTGGGGTTAGAGGGAGGTTGGATCCGATTACTTAGCTAACCCTTGGAATTTCTTCTCTCTCTTTTGTGTTATTTGAATGGAGCATCGAAACTTACTGGACCGATATATTAAAGGGATAGTTCTAATTTATCAGGTCCATGTTTTGGCAGCCAAAGTTTGTATTTAGGTGGTTTAAGATAGTATGGAAGGACTACCACTCAAAAAAAGTATCATAGATACTATAAGATTTAGAATTACTGATTTGCTTGACAATTTATTAGCTTTGGAGTATTTTCTTCACCCGTAAACATGGTGGAAGTGGGATTTTTTAGATTTTATTTTTATATTTGCGAGACTGCACTTACTAGCTGAATATTATTCGATAATGTTATGACTATTCAGCACAATTCATGGTACATGGCAGACATAGGAGGGGTCCTCAGCCATAAAAAAGCTGATAGGATAGATGGGATAAAATGGGTGTTGGGAACGAATTATGATAGATATGGAGTAACTTTGAGTTAATATTGATCATGTGTTATCTTCATGGCACTGATTTTGAGAAATGTCTATAGTCCAGGAACCATGATTTGGTGGTTTTAAGTGTTTGTAATTGTCTGAGTGAGACAGCTTAGGTGTATCGCTTATGGTATATGGCCCTCAATACAGAGGACGTGCCCTGAAAGTCCACCAACTACAGTCATAATCTTTGTTTATTTTATGGAAATGGCTTTGAGAAGTATGCTCATCATTTTTAAGGCTATAAAAATGATTACCTGTTGATTATTAGTCGAAGTAAAGCGAAGCACAAAATGCAGATTCTTAAATATTTTTGGAAAGTAGGTAGGGCCATGTACTCTCTTTTCTTGTTTTCTTTATTTTCCTTTTCCTGCATAGGCCCCTGTAATAAACTCATCAATGCTACTTTTCTCTTACTCCTGAACCCACCCGAGATTTTAATGGCAACACATCGAATTGAGCTTAACTAGTTAGTTAAAGTAATTGCTATTTGCAATTCTCTGTGAAAAGTTGGTTGGTGATTGCTCAGGGCACTACACTTTCCCAAGTTCTAGATCTCTTGCAATGCAACATTTAGTGTTGATAAATACCTAGGATTAGGCATTTTGCCGTGAGTATCCCGGGATTGTATCTTGTACAATTTTTTAGTGTTTGAGATTTATTAATACCAGATGCTGCCTTCATTAATAGTGTCTTAATTTGTACCTCTGATATTTATGGTATTAATTATTAAAGATCTCTTATCTGCTTTTGCAGAGCTAGACAAGAAGACAGAGTTAATGCTGAAACTGATAGAAGCAGATGCAGATTCTTTTGCTCAACGTGCAGAGATGTATTACAAGAAACGGCCAGAGTTAATTAGCATGGTTGAGGATTTTTATAGGACACATCGCTCGTTAGCCGAGCGATATGATCAACTTAAGTCTGACTCTGGAAACCGCCTCCTGGCAACACTTGGGTCACCGTTTTCAACCAAGCATCGACCGGAGAAGTTAATGAGCATGGAGATAAATCCAACCAGTGACAGCCACTCAGAGACGTATGACACTGAGGACTCTGCTGTGTCTGAAGTAGATGACCCTGAACAAGATCACATTCAAGCTGTTGAAGAACTGGAAGGAATTGAGACACGTGAAGGAAAGGAAGAAACCCTTGTCGATGATGGATTGAAACATGTTGAAGTTTGCACCAGGTACAATGCTGAAGTGACGAAGTTGAAGGAAGAAATAGAAAGGCTCGAGGAAGAGAAGAGCATTTACAGGGACTCTCTTCTGCCGAAAGACGCTGAGGGGAGAGAACAAAAGAAAGAAATTCAAGTCAATGAAGGAATAAGAGAAGCTGAAATTTCAAGGGGCGTGCACAATGCTGAAATGATGAAGTTGAGGGAAGAAATAGAAAGGCTTAGACGAGACGAGACAATTAGCAAGTATCATCCTTTGCAGAAAACTGAAGAGAGGAGGGAGGAGAAGAAGGAAACTCAAGCCGACGAAGGAATCAAAGAAGTTGAGTTTTCAAGTGTTTTCTACGATGTTGAAGTGGTGAGGATCAGGGAAGAAATAGAAGTTCTTGGAGGAAAGATCAGGATTTACAAGGAGCATCTTTTGCAGAAAGATGAAGAGAAGAGGGAAGTAATAAGACAGCTCAGTTTAGCAGTTGAAGTGTTGAAGATAGAGAATGTGACGCTGAGGAAGTGCGTAGCTAACCAAAACAGAAGCCATTTCACAGTCGAGAAGCTGAAGGATGTATTATTTCGTGGGAAGCTTTTTAATAGATCTTCAAAATCTCAGAGTAGTGTCCTAGCTCTCTAGATGTGGGTTTTCGACAGCAAGTAGCTAGTTTGTAAACACAGTTTATATCTAGAATAGGTGCATAATTACCCTCGATGTCAACTCAGGAAAACTACTACAATGTTATTTTACTGTATACCGTTTTACAATTCTTAGGAAAGTCACCGTAATGTTATTCAATCAAATCATCTTCAATATTTAGTCAATTTCTTGGGTTGGAAAAATAGAATATACAGCTTAGAGTGGAGTCTGTACTCTGTCGGCCTTTATGGCCCAAATTCAAATGAATTAATTGTTAATTGATCATGAACTGTGGAAAGGAAAAGAGAGAAATACACAGTACGGACGCAGAGAAATTTCATTGCTGCTGGCTAAGGCGGGGTGTTTAGGAGTATGGTTGTTGTTGTTTTTCAAAGTGCTTTTCGTGTTGAAATGCATCAAAATAATATTTTTTTATTTTTTAAAAATTATTTTTGACATCTGCACATCAAAATGATCTAAAAACACTAAACCGTCAATTTTAAAAATAAATAAATAAAAAAACAACGAAAAACAATAAAAAACAAATTGGATCGCAAAAGCATGCAATAAAACCAGCACGGATACAATTTTGACAAGGAAGCAAAAATAAGCAATCTCACCATCTAAATAAAGTCCTCTGTAATCTTCAAATAAACACCTCGATGCTTATTAAATCGATTGCTGTTGTTTTTTGAAGGCACTATCCTCACATTAATGCCATTGCCATACGCTTTTTCATCCGCCTAACCACTCAACAAAACATACAATATACATACTAGTATATAAAAAACAGGAAATGTCCAAACATACAAACAGAAAGTGGAACCACTAGCAACAATAATTGAGCTGCCACCAAGAGAACCTCACGCACCATAAAGCTGCACTGAGCAAAACACCAGCAAACCAAGAACAAAAGCTAAATTCAAAGGTCCTGATGAAGTTAGAGAGAGTGAGGAAGAGGCTGGCAAAGACCCGGATGGTGAAATGGGAAATCTTTCAGGGCCAGGAGCTAGTATGTCACCTGGATTTGGTGGGCTTGGACTTGAAGGAATGGTTGGTAGGGACGACTCAGTTGGGGAAGGTGCTTCAACTCCAGGAGAAGGGAACAAAGGCTGGATATCTGGTGATAAAGCTGGAGGAGAGGATAAGGGAGCATCAGGCAAAAATGCAGGTGCTGCTGATATAGTAGAGAGTTTTACGTGTATTTGAGATGCCAAAGCTGGTGATGAAAAATAGGCCATAAAGACCGTGAACATTGCCAAGAATATTGAGCAAAAGGAAGCCATAAAACGATTATGAAATAAATACACCTGTTATCAGCTTCGATAAATGTGTGTAAAGAAGAGAATGGTGGGCGAAGGGAGAAAAGATATTATTATAGGAGACAATGTGAGGAGGGTCACCCATGGTTAAGGCTCAAAAGCTATCTCGTGAGAGCTGAGAGGTGCTGGTGGGGACTGAGTGCTAGGTGTCAAAAGGTTATTGGGACCCGATTTGACATTACAGCTCTGCATTTTTGCTAAGGGACAAAGGCTAATGTGCAAGACTTAACTGGATCACATGAAAGGTGGGTGGTCTCTTTTATCCTTTTCTGATCTGAGAGACTCTTTTTGAGGCTTAAGAAATTTCAGGAACATGCGTTGTTCACTGGAGTTGCATGCTGATTTCTGCTACTTAAAGTTTAATGTGTGACTTGATGAGTTAAACACTCACTCGTGACCTCCGAATTAATGCAAGAGATTCCCTGTTCTTTAATTGGGTTTGCCGTCATCAAAATTGGATGTCCATATCCAATGATTAGAATGACTTTCCACAAAAAAGGAGCTAAATGCCAGATCTTTTATAGGCAGCCATTTTCAGCAGGAAAATTGAAGGGAGGAGGACAGGGCAAGTAGCTGGAGCAGAGTAGCTTGCTCAATGGCGTGAAAGTCGGCCAATTAGGGAATCATCACTGGAAATGACAGAGCAAATGAAATCCTCCTGGTTTCATTGCAAGATTGATGATTTGACCATGGTCTTGATTCGTCTTTTGTTTTAATCACAAGGAATATTCGACTGAAGAGGAAGAGGAGAAGGACCGGTCCACATCCCAACTGCATTAAGATTTTATTGAAAAGTCCTCTTTAGATCATCTACACTTGCGTGTTACCTCTAGCTTGAAGTGATTTTTAAATTTCATCATTTAATTCAAGTTATTTGTATTATATATATTAATGTCTCGTTATTTTGATTTTTAATTTTTTTTCTTGATCTTTTTGTAAAAATTATCATTCCTTTTGATTTCACACTGTGATTACAACATTGTTTTTATTTTTATGTCAATCAAACATTATAATTATTTTTATCTTTTTATTAATTTATTTCAATCATATAATTTAAAACATTAATTTAAAAGGATACCTAGGGTTGGCTCGGCCTGATTAGCGTGATTATAGATTTATAACAAACAGGTTATTATTTCTAATAACAAAACATAGCAATGGCATAGCAAAATAAGGGAAGGCGATGGTGGCCAGGCCTGGGAAAGTGGCTGATGATGCCTCAGGCCGCAATTAAAATGGACAGATCACCACGCCATTATGATATTTGGACTGTTTTCAAAGTTTATGCTCTTCGATTTTCAGCCACCTCCCGACTTTTATTTTAAAACATTCGGTAATTTCAGAGTGTTATATGGATTATTACACCTGTGAGCGACTGCGACGGCGACTGCGACGGCGACGGCGACGGCTGGGACTGGACCACGGACGGGTGCTGCGCCATGCAACCTTTCATTTGGTGACAAGAAAGAATATATATGTCTTCTTCCTCCATTCTGGTGGGCCATCAAATGCGGCTACGAGTCCTGTTTGAATTGACATCGGAGATGGTTGTTACTGTTCGCCGGTGTTGGAGTTTACTTGATCTGCGCCTAAATTCCTTATTATATATATAAGAAGAAGAAGAAGAAGAAGAAGAAGAAGCACGTGAAGATGCGCAGCAAGTGGGTTGATAATTACAGGTTCACGGACGGCCGTCATAGCTATAAAAGTAATATGGGTTAGGTGTTCACCATACTCTTTGTCTTTTACAAGAAAAAACCGCTTGTTTTTATTCTTGGATATTTTTATCTTGTCTTGTGACGAGACTAGTCAATTTTTTATGTATATATAAAAAATAATAATAATTTTTTTATAAGAAAAATAATTATCTTCTTATTTATTTGTGTATAGGAAATTGACAAGTATAACCTTGAATTCAAATAAATAAATCACATTAATCTTTTTTTAATTATCCAAAAAAGCATTTTTATCTTTTAAAATCAATAAAAGAATTCATGCCATTTAATTTATTTTTTATTATGATTTTCACCCTTTTTTTAATTGATATATTTTATTTTTATTTTAGTTTCTTTGGTCTAATTAATTTGTTTTCCTAATTTCAGTTATATCATTTAAATTTTTAATATAAAAAAATAGCACCAATGCAGGCCGTTTCTAGATACCCCTGTATTTATGAATTACACTCGTTAATTAACCAATTATAATTGTAATTATTCTGACGAGGGGATGATTGCCTTACGATTGACGATGGGATTCCGAAGCATAGAATGTTTCCAAGGGAAGGAACGGCTTATATTGTTTTTTTTTTCTTTATTATTATTATTATCATTATCAAGGCTTGGCGTGTAGTTACATGATATAAATTTTCTAATTGGATGATTACTTAAAAGTTTTTTTAAAAAATATTTTTTAGTTTAAAAATATATTAAAATAATATTTTTTATTTTTATAAATTATTTTTGATATTAATCTAGAAAAATAATATAAAAATATCAAAAATAAAATAAAACTCAAAATTTCTTAAATGCTCTTTTAAAAAAGGGTATCAAACAGGGCTGAAATCACTATGCATATTTTGACATGAATAATTTTTTAAAATATATTTTATTTAAAAATAAATTAAAATATCTTTTAACATTGGGAACATATTTTTTAGACTTTGATAATGTATTTTCTAATAAAGAAAAAATTTATAACCATAAATTCAATATTTGACTCATATTGTGAATATATTTTTTAATTATTAAAACGATGACATATTAAATGTTATTGTCTGTTTTAAATATTAATGCAATAATATATTAGATGGATTGATCAAGTTAACTTAAATTAATATAAGACTCAATTTCTAATTAGTATGATATTAAATGATGTAAAAAACATTATAAGACTCAATTTCTAATTAGTATGATATTAAATAATGAAATCAAAAAAATATATTCAAATTCAAATAAGACAAATGACATGTCACCTGCAACCAATAAAAGGGTTTTTTTAAAATCTTAAAACAATTTTTTTCCTGAAAAAAAAAAACTATAAATACACAAATAAACTCATTTATGATTTCAAATTATCGACTGAACCCAGAAGACTTTCCTGAACAAAGATGAATTCGTGACAGTTTGTTTTTGTAATTGTACCGTGTTTGTTTAAAATTTGAAATTTTTATTATTATTTTAAATGAAATTTTTTTATGTTTTTAGATTATTTTGATATGTTGATGTCAAAATAGATTTTTAAAAAATAAAATAAAAATTATTTTAATATATTACTAAATAAAAAATACTTTCAAAATTAATTGCAACTGCACTTTAAACCCAGACTCACTCAGTCAATATGAAGATAAAAAAAAAAACACCCCAAGTCGGTGACTTTCCTCTCTTTCCTTGGATCAAAGACAAAATGATGAAAAGAAAGTTTTGGATCGAAATGCAACTTCCAAAAACTAAAGGAATATAACATATGGAAAGTAAAAATAGGGGGATCAAAAAGAATTTTGCTGTGCTAATTTTAGGTTGGCCATGTCGATTTGCTGCCTTTTACACTATGATTCTATATTTTTTAATTCAGCTTTTCTACAGCAAATCATAAAGAAATCAATTATTAATTTAACAAGAAAGAATGCAATCGAGGAAAAAGCTGGAAAAAAAATGGTTCATTTTTGTTCCCGCCCCAAATCTTGTTATAATTACAATGTCAAATCATGAAATATGATCCGGTCCCACGTGTGAGATTGTTCACGTGAGGTGTATGGTTTGCAATCTCGTAATTAACTATGTTCGAAAAGGGTGGTTTTGAAGGTGGATGCAAGGTTTAGTTGTTCGAGTAGCCTTGAACTTGTTACCCATGCTTTTCGTTTTTTAAATAATCTTTCTCTATAAATTTACATTTTTCAGAGCAATGGAGATTGGAGACATACTGGTTTTGTCAATCCAAAAGCCCATCAAACCATGCCCAGAACAGACAATTTCCCAGACCTTCTCTTTATATAAAGGCAGTGCCACAAAATATGTTGAAATTTTGAGTGACACGAATAGCAACCTAGATGTGTTTTATTCCAAATCAAATGGATCGATAAATAATGTAGTTGTACATTATTATTTCAAATCATTACAACAAATAATTTCAATGTAGACAAGAGACGGTGAGCCCTACTGTAAAAAAAAAGAAGAAGCTCTGCCTAATTGTTATTAAAAAATGCAGAATGGTTAAAATCTATCTGTAAAAGCCCAGGTAATTCCGTACCAGAAAAAAAAGGGAGTTCATGTAATGGCCTTGAAAATGAGCAGAAGCATGGCATTTATCATTTTGATGGCATTGAGTTGAGGTTATAACCATACTCTCCAACTGCTGATTGTCATGATAAAGCCCAGAATGATTTCCCAACTCTTGGTATTATGTCCAGAGGAGTCCATCAAAGCCAATTTCCAGATTTGTAACCGGGCTGTTGCCAAAATCCTGATCTGCTGCTTGGTTGTCTTCTAATGAATCCACATATGGCTCTGATAGGTCAGAAGATCGTTCAGATGGAATTCCATAATCTTTGAGAATGTTGGAAGAACAAGCACTCGCTGCTTCCCTCTCCAGCACAACAAGGTAATTGTCTTCAAACTCAAAAACTAAATATCTGTTCTTGCATGCTGATTAAACCAGAAAACCATGAGAGAAGTGAAAAGGAACGAGGACCAGAAAACAGAGAAGGGGCAATGGCACTTACAATCGACAAGGTGTGCTAGGTGATGAATATTTCTTATTTGAGTTCCATTGAGCTTCAAAACCTGCAAGTGTTTAGTGTTCTTAGTTTTGTGTTCTAAGTACGTGCAAATATATTGGCAAGCAGATGTGAATAACAGTTGTTAGTGGTTATAGATAACTTGCTTGCTGGTTGCTCATATCCTCGTATCCAAAGTTGACTTCATTTGCCAAGACCTGTCAGTAGAAAGAAAATGATCAAGGCAGTGACATACCACAGTATGTTAAACTTTTCAATGGGATATGACCCTCCTTCAGAAAAATAAAGACTTAATAAGTACAGAAAACTTGTCACTGTAATTAAAGCACACAAGAGAGGACCATCACATAAAGTTGCTGAAAGGAATTCATGAGAAGCATAAAGCTTACCTGTGATAGGATAACAATCTGCTCCCCTTTGAACCTTGCCAGAGAATAACGTGACTTGGCTAGCAGTTTCAGCTAGGAGAAGATAAAACCAAACAAATTAAACTTCAAAAAAGTGCATTGATCACAATGCTTAGTGTAGAAGCAATCTGTCACGGGACTTACCCCTATAGAGCCTTCACATTCTTCCCTGCCAACAAGAGAGCAAAATCCCACGCATCAGCATATTACTTGCAGAAAGAATACCATTATAAACTAGCAGGTTATAACATTACTGAGTGCCTGGAAGTGTAACATACTCTATCAGTGGTTCTGAAAGGGGGGTAAACACCAAACCAGCAATTATTAAATACGAAGGCTGACCTCCATCAACATGATATGGAACCTTGAAGCAAGAAGATAAGAATCTAAATTTATTGAAACACTAAATCTGAAATTAATCTGATACAGTAACTGAAATATGATGTACAGAGCCAGGCTCCATATGGCATACCAAATGCACTCTTGGATTAAGAACTACTTGAACTTTCATGAATGACCCAGCTCTAATTATGCCAAGCTCTGCTACATCGCCTGCGAATCTGTGTAAAAACATTATTCGTTAAACATTATTCGTTATATGCATATGGAAAAGCATGAAGCCCAAAGAACCTTTGATTATTTGGATGTTCAAAGAAGAAAAGGCTGAAACAAGGTTATGATGAGACTGGAAGAAAATTCAAAGCCTGAATAAAGAAGCAATAACTACAATAACACCCTTTACTTTTGACTAATAAGATAACGGAAAGCAATGCGCTCATTTGTTCGAAATGGCACTGTTCCTTCACACCCCACATGAACATCATCAAAGCTCACAATCACGTCCCCCTGAAAAGAACAACTACAATCAAAATTCTCAACAAAAAGAACAATTAGAGGTAGAAAGAAAATCCATTTCAAGAAGACATTGTTTGTTCAAGCTTTTAGTCTTATTCATGGATCAAACCATGCCATTAAACCATGCAAGAAAATGAGAAGGATTACCAATCACACACAGGGACCAAATGTTGTGAAAAATTAAAATTTCCCTGTCTAGAGTAGTTTTTGGTGTGGCATAATTAGGAACCTTTTCTGTGAAACACAATGTATTGGTATTACATTTGCTTTGATTCAGTATTCCTTTATCCTAGTGCGGTTAGCACACTAAAAAATGCAGGATGAGTGTTTATTTATAGATTTGTTTGGATGTAAATATTGAGAGGCACAATAACAATAACAATAACCAAAGGTTTCCTTTCTGGTAACATTTGAGCAGGAATAGACTGTGCAATTCAAGTAGAGAACGCTTTTAAAGCTACAAATGGCCACTGTACCTCCTTTAAGACTCTATTTGCATCAGAGGTTGGTTCAACTCTCCGCACCAATACACCCTGCAAGAACCAGACCTTATAAGGGAACTGCTTAGCAGATTCGTGCTACGAAGTTGCAACGATGTATAGGAATGATAGAGAAAACGTTTCATGGACATACCACTTAGGAGCAAAACTAAATTTGTAGAATATGTATTTGACAGGCATACCTCATTAGACTGTACTTTTAAGCATGCACGTAATGCAGGATTCTCCAACTTTTGCAGCATCACACCAAGGGAAGGAAAGCCTAAAAGTCAATGTAAAAGGAGTTTTATTGGGGCAATCCCAAATCAACTGCATGGTCAAGATACATGCTAGGTTTGCACTACAAAATCCAATCAGGTGCCAGTAAGAGAAAAGAAAAGTAAAACAATTGTTAATCTAGAAAGAAGAAAGAAGTGATGTGATAGATGACACTGGATAGATTCAAAAGGCATTCAAACACTCTAAGGCATCAATATATATGTATATATACTTTCAACAACCTTCACAACATTAACAAATGAAAACTAGGAAAGTCTATACTGGAGAATAGCCTGCAGAGACCTATTAAACAGCAAGAGATTGATTATAGTCATGCAAAACTAGCAAGTTAAAGATGGTATTGAAGAGCAAAAAAGAACAAGAAATCAATATGACTTTGCAGAAACTAGATAGCTAGTAGTTTTATATTATATTGGTCAAAATAAGAAGGAGAAGTTTTTAGAGGAAGCTTGGTCCTTAAAATAGGCAAGCATGCATTGCTTGTCAACATCAAATTCTACAAATTGATTTTCAATGCTAGAACACGGCATACATAGTGCACAGAATACACCATATAAACAATGTACAAAAGTATCTCACCAGTGTATTTATCATTCCTCTCATAGTCATTTAGAAAATGAGATACTACTGTTGTTGGAATCACATATCCAATATTCTCAACCTCTTCAGACCTGTATACCTAAAAGAAATGCCTCATGGAAATGTCACAGGGAAAGAGATGCTGCAAATAGGAATATGGGCTGTTTTGCTATATCAACAGTAAAATATGTGAATGACATCAAGAATAAACTGCTAAGGGAACATTCATTCTTTTATCTAGTCATACGGGCAAGTAATTGTAAGACAAAATGAAAACTGGTGCATAGCATCATGCCAGAGAACCTACCTGAAATGCTACTCCAATGCACTCCCCCTGGTCATTGAATGCAGGACCACCACTATTACCTATAATTAGCTAGTATAAGCAGTAGCTATCACAGGGTTGGGCTAAAGCCCTGAAATAAATAAAAGACATGGGAAAACACATGCATCGATACAGAGGGAGTTGTAACAGTGATGCACCCAAATATATACAATCTCCAAAATGCATATACATAACCTGACTAAGTTTTGACATACAGAATGGATAAACAAATAAATAAGCATATGTGTATACACACTTACCAGGATTTATTGCAGCGTCAATTTGAATACCCAACAAATCAGATGAACCATGCGCATACGATGTGACCTGATGATATTATGTTTGATAACACAATACAGAAATTTACTTATACATGTTGGTCAAGGAAGAACATCAAACAAACCATCGTTGACATGCCAGAAAAAGATTAACAATCATATGCTTTCAAGAAATAGATAATCAAACCTCTATACGAGACACAACCCCCTTTGTCACTGAAATGGTGTCTCCTCCAAGGGGATATCCTACAACTGTTACTGAGTCCTGCCCATTTAAAATGAAGCAGAAAATGATTTTCTCAGAAAGAGAAGCACATAACACTATACAAAAGGATCTGAAACTTGTTGGTTAGGATTAGGGCACAAGTCTGCACTTTCAAAGGAAAACTACATGACCTCAGAGTACACTGTCAATTAAACAAACTATAAATATCACTACAGAAACATTGCCAAGGTAAACCCCAGCGGCTTATTCTCATGAGCCCAGAAACATTTGTGCAGGTTTTAAACAAGTGTGTGATAATTCAGGGCTGTTGCGAATTCTAGGACAAAAGGTTCAAAGACCTAAAAAATCACAAGGGGCGAGGGTACTATGACCCTAAGTGAAAGGGTAATTTAACCTGAAGACGTGGTAAGTGTCCAAACTCGAGTGGTTCTGCTCCTTCCCAAAATTCCTCACTTTCTACTGAAAGCAAAGCAATATCACAATCAACTCCTCTTGCCAGTACCTGTGTATAAAATCACTGAGAGGAAAGTAAGTTGCAACATCCTAGAGGGTTCCGTTCATAGGCGAGATTAACCTGTGCAGTCTGCGATTGCATTGGTTCATTTCCTTTATTTAGTGGCGAATACCATGTCAACTAAAGCATGAGAATACCCACAGAATAATGACAAGTTGAAACAATCATATTATTTGATTCCAACGATGGCAGGTGGAAATGCAATAGTGAAAGTAATGGGACTTATAGAGACACCAATATCTCTGCACCCTGCTTTTTATAAAAGAGGATTTTTTGTTTTGCCAAAAATAATAACTTCAAACAGATCCCTAAACTCATTAATATTGGTATTTTCATCCAATTTTCTCAAAATCCAACATTTATTTACTCCCAAAGTGCATCTAAAACACCCATTCTCTTTCATTTATGGTATCATTTGAAACAAAATATAGATATTGAGCTACTAAGATCATTAAATATCTTGCAAGTTCCAAAGGGTGCAGAGGTACCTTAGCTATGTATTTGGTATCATCTCCCCTTCTCTTCACTTTGACCTGCAATAAGAAAAGGAATTTTATAAATTTAATTTGACAATCTTTACCTACATATCATGTCTCAAACCGAAGAATATGCAAATGATTCTTTTGTTGTACTGAGCAAGTCTCTACCAATGGAAGGGTGCTCTTATGGGAATTCCAAGCTGGTGTTCCATATGCATCATGGACTTTCTACCATGTCCAGGTCCTATGCATCATGGACTTTCTAGCATGTCCATCAAATGGCAAACCAAGGTCCTCAATGGATGGACTGCAGAATTCTCAAAGGCTGTTGATTGGTGACTTGGAATTTTTGAGTTGCTAGTATTCTGACTCTAAACACTTCTACTTAGATGTTCTGGTCTTTTGTGGTCTTTTCTTGTGGTTTAATCACTTATAGTAAAAGGAAATTGATAAAATCCAAACTAAGATTGAAAACATAGGCATGACAAAACCTGTGTATAGTATTCAACACAATGAGCATTTGTCAAAAGTTTTCCATTGCCAATCATAAAAGCACTGCATAAGATACACGTAAAGTAATGAAGTAATCAGTTTGCGAAACAAATTTGATTGGATAGACAAGATGTACAGTAAACCAGAAATGAAATAACAATCAGATATATAATTTATGAAGACCTAGAAGTTTATTACTTCTGAGAACTCACCTTCCTGTGCTTGTGTATTGCCTTTGTTTTTGCCAAGGAAGGGAATAATCAGGCTCTGTATGGGTGCAGTATACCTAGACAAATAAAACAAAAAAAGACATTTTACTAGCAGAGTGCAAGCACTTGAATGAGAAAATGAGTCCATTCTGAATATCCTTCAAAGTTAGGATCCATCCTCAAAGAATCAACACAAAAAGGCATATTATTGCGTGACAACAGCTGAGAATATTGGTAATTAGTGACATAAAACTTAGCTTCACATATTAGTTTGGACAGCTATAATTGCTGCAAAGGTAGAAAGAATTTTTCCTCCAAGTAGTTGTCAGAGTAGCTGAGAGAAACAACTCTTACATCCTTGGAGCATCATCTAGCTATTTGAACAAGACCCAGGATGGACTCTATATATGTACGGCATCCATGGACTGAAAGCCAGTTGTGTTAATTGGATTATTCCATATCTAGTTAGTCACCTAGTAATGTATATAAGGTAACATCCCGAGGGTCGCTAATAATGATTAACATGGAGCTTAACAATTAGATGAGCTGTAAGTCTGTAAAATAACCATGTCTAGAAGACCATAACATGTTTAAAGACTATATTAGCAATCACAGGACCTAAACCAGTCTAAATCATAAATTGAATGCTGAAATGACAGGAAAGAACAGTTTCTACCATTCCATAATTATTAATCAGATTGACAGAACCTAAAATTGCAAGGCAGTGGAGAAAATGTTAAAGAATTATTACCTTGACAACTGCATCTAAAAATGCTGCATCTTTAAGATTCTGTTGCTCAAACTGAATTAAGAGGCAAATTATGAAACTTGTCTAAATTATTAAAGCAACAAAAGCAACACATAAGAAAAAGGAGTGCCTGGGATCACACCTGCTGTTCCTTCATATCAAACTTAAACTCTTTCTTATCTTTTCTTTGAGCCCCAGATGACTTAAAAGCCATTGATTGGGATTTCCGTGCATTCCTTTTACCACTGATTCCATCATCATCCTCATCATGTAAAGAGGACCTCTTGTCCTTCGATTTCCCCGGAGACTTCTTATGCGAAACACCTTCTTTCTAAACACAACCGACCCAAGATTTCCACAAAGTAATTGGTTAAACAGATGGTTTTGAACCTTTTTTGTTCTTTAAAAAATGCAATTCCACTGCGTTAAAGCAGGGATTAGTTCTTATTTATGACCTAGAAAGCGGATTTGATCAACTAATTAGAATCCCTAAAGGTTTTTGTACCAAAATGACAGTACTATAATTCTAACCCAGTACTGAATGTGCATTTATTTGTCTAACGAAAAATAAGAAAAGAAAGGGCAGGGAGAGATTAGGGTTATACATGTTCCCTGGGGCTTCCCTTGCGATTGACGACAGCTTTACAGGTGACGGAAGCAATGGAATGCTGCGACGTGGCGAGATATCGTTGGGAAGAAAGGCAGCAACGGAATTTAACGGTGGAGGTAACAACAGAGAAGCAGCAGTTGGCGACTGCCATGGCCATGCTTAAATGATATAGCAGCTGAGTGAGTGAGCGAGCGAGGCTCTGTCAGCTCAGTCCACACTCAGTGAGGAAGTTTTCTTATCTCAGTCTTTTATGTCTGCCTCGCTAAGGAAACTTGGATTGGATTAGGTCACAGGTTTTGGCGCCTTCGTTTTTAATCAATCGGATTGCTCCTGTCCACGTCTACATGCGCTGTCGTTTTGTGAGGCTAGTTCGCGATACGAGCTTGCTCTTTCGTTGCCAGGTTAAAAAATAAAATATTTTCCTGAAAATGTCAAATGGAGATAAGGGTTTGTCAAAAGAAGCTCAAAATAAGGAGCAACTTGACATTCATGAGATATATCAGTGTCTTTTCCGTCTTAATTTGTATAGAAATAAACTCCATTTTGGTCCTTGTATTCGTAAAAATTTGAAAAGCAAGTTTGATTAAAAAAAAAAATCCCATGTAATTTGTACTAAACTCATCATAATGCATACAATTAAACTAGATTGTAAATAAAAATGATAATTTAATTTGAAGATACAGGACCAACTTGAATATATAAATTTTTTAGACCTGATAAATAATAAATAGAATATGAATATTATCAAATTTGATTTGAAAATTGCTCGAATCTAACTCAAAATACATATTTATATTATACAAATACATTTATAAAATATTTTTTTTTTTAATATAGTATGATATATAGATACTTTGATATCGACATAAAATTAAGCATATATATATAAATAATATCCATCATTTAATATGCATATACATACTTCAAATATATATATATATATATATAAACTATTTTATTTTTCATTACTGATAAATAATAGTAGATAATAGATACTTATTGGACACCCAAAATCCGATAAATAATTTATAAATATCTAAATGTATTAACCAGTAAATAATAAATAAAATATAAATATTAAGAAATTTGATCAACGGTTACCATTATCATTCCTAGCTGCAAACAAACTTTGAATTGCTTTTTTAAATATTCGTTTGGTACTACGATCCCACTTGGGTTTCAAACCACGAGTAGAAATATATAGTTTGGTAAAGAAAAAAAGTAGTTTAAATTAGCATGGGACCCACCACGAAATATCGATGAAACTGCTTATTTTCAAAAACAGAAATATTATGCTTTTACCGCGATGCAAACTTGTGATCTTGGCATTTGCTTTTTGGAAGAAGCAGAATATTGATGCATGCAGGAGATGTCGAGCTCTTCATTGTTTGTCTCCTTGAAAACACGTTGTATGCACCATTACAGCAAGAGATGTGGAGCTTGAGGCAACTCACTCTCTCTCTCTCCACAACATGACGACGGGCATGAGATGACGACGACGACGACACCAAGTTTCTCTCCAGGGCGACAATGCTCTCTCTCTCTCTCTCTCTCTCTTTCTCTCTCCACAACCCTCTATCTCTCTCCACAACACTCTTTCTCTCCACAAAAGGCAACTTCCGACGCTCCTTCCGGCCACCATCTCCGATGCTACCACCACAAAAAGAATCACCTCAATCTCCTCTATCCATTGATATCGATCGTGGAAGCTCTCGTTGTAGTTAGCGTCAACGTGAACAACAGCGCTGCACTGTTCACGCGAAGAAGACGTGAATAGTGCAGCGCACCATTTCACACTTCTGCTTGTTAAATGGACTCCTAGGCTGGATTACTCTCAGCCCAGCCCAAGTCCTGAGTTTGGTCGTTTGACCCAACTTGATTGGGGCGACCCATTTAGTTGGGTGAAACCTAGTCCGAATTTTAAAAAAAAAAAAATATCTTTTTTTCATGAATTATTAATTATATTTTATGGTAATGATTATTAATCTAAAAATTTTTAAAATCAATATATATATATATATATATGTGTGTGTCCTTTCAAATAATTTCACAAGTTGACAACAATATGAAAAGTATGATAACCAAACATACAAAAACTTTTTTTTTTCAATATAAAATTCAACTACAATTTTAACCAAACATTTCACTGTTTATTTTGAACCACAACTAAAAATGCTTTTCATAAAACTATTTTTTTTAAATCTCAACTACAAAAAAAAAAAATAATATCAAACACACCCTAAATCTCTTGGTGCTGGGACTTAATGGCTGCATAGCATCGATCATCAATGGCAAAGAGCATGGCTTTTAATTCAAATTTTGAAAACATTTCAAAATATTCACCATTAAAATTCAAGAAAATTCCAGAAATATAAATATGTTTTTTTAAATAAACTTTTAAAATGTTTAGAAACTAACAATAAAAATCCTTCACGCTTAACCATTGAAAATTTTATTATTTTTCCTCTTATATTATATATAAGCAAATTATATTTTCATGATGCATTTATAAAAATAAAAATTATTAGCTACAAATATTAACTTTACATTTTAGTATTTATTATTGTTAACAATTTTTTTATCAGTTCATATTTTTTTAGTTTTTCTTACTAAGTATAAACAATTTTTTTTTATCAGCTAAAAAATAATTCACAACACCTAAAAATGCATGTTCATAAAGCAACTATTTTATTTTATTTTTCTGTGGACTTCTTCTCATGGCATGGCGCTGTTTATCGAGGTATAAAGGTAACAAAACAAAACATGTTTGATGTTCAATATATAACATAAGACTACGGTTAAATTATTTTTTGAAAACAAATATTTTTATTTTTTTATTGTTTTGAATATTGATGTTAAAAATAAATGATAAAAATATATTATTTAATATATATACACAAGCAAAATACACTTTAAAAACAATCATCACTAAAAAAAATATTAATTTTTTATTCTTCTTTTCGTCCTCTTATTTTTTATAAATTATCTTCAATCACTGTATTGGATCCTATTTTTTCTTTTAAACCCATGAATTCGAGGGTTTAAAGAGAGGGAGGGAGTATTAATGAAACGGTGTGTTTTATGACAATGAGTCAGACAAATGAGGGGTTGATGCAGAATATAAGGTGTGTTTGGTACAAAAACGGAGATAACGAGAACTCTTAGGATGACTTACGCGATTTTCATTGTGTTTTAAAAATCATTTTTTTATATTTTAAATTATTTTTATATATTAATTTCAGAAATACTTTTTAAAAAATAAAAAAATTATTATTTTAATATATTTCTAAATAAAAAATACGTGAAAATATAAATTTTATTCAATGCAATGAATCGCTCAAAGGAAACAATACTTTCATTGTCAATAAATACATAGAAAAAAATGTTACTTGCCCTTTTCACTAACATTTTAAAAAGGCTGACTTTTTTATTTGCCAATACTATAAATGGGCTTTTGAGGTGGAGACAGGATAATTAATTATTTTTTTTTGCAATATAGAATATAAATTAATAATCTTTCAATCCTGTTGAATATAAACTTTGGGAAAAATAATTAAAATTTCAATTCAATTAATTTTTATATAAGTATTCTAGAAAATATATTTGGCTTTAATTATATAACCTATACTTTATTTTAAATATAAAAATTATAACAAGTTATTACCTGAACTCAAATTATATTTTGCTCGAAACCGGCTTTAAAAAGACTTTTTTGAACGAGACACGGCGGCAGCTGACAAAGACTGAAAAGGAGGAAAATATGAAAGAGGGAGGACGGAGATTGCCATGGAAGAGAAGGAAAGGTGCTCGTGGGCAATCAAATCACACATTGAAGAAATCGGCCAGCAAAGTAGCAAAAATCGCCAACAGAGAAAACAAAAGAGAAAAACACTGACCCCATATGGCTTTAGCCTCAATAATCGAGAGCATGGTGAAATAGAAATGGCACCATACCACCAATCTCTTCTCTATTGTTCAGAAACCACAAAAAAGAAAGACAGAACAGGTTTTATCTGGTTTATTGTAGAAGCAGTATAGAACGTTACATTACATTTTGAAGAGACCAAAGTTTGCTACGTACCGAGGGTGTGGCGTGGCGGTGGTGGAGGAAACCGATCAAAAATTCAAGAAGAGCATCGCAATATTCATTGCATAGGCGGACACGGGACACCTGATTGTTAACTTTGTTTTTTGTCTTCTACTACTAGATTGTGTTTTCAGTCAGTCTGTCAAAAGCCGGGGCGAGGACAGGGCTTTTTTAGCTCTCTCTCATTTTACATCAATCTTGTTTTAAGAAAAAAGGAGAAAGATAGAGATGGGTAAGAAGAGGAGTGTCGCTGGCGAAGCAAGGACGTCAAGAAGCCATGAGGTTGCAGTACTTAAGACCACTATATCTCTCAACAATGGCTTGCCTCCTCGCGACCCCCAAGGTCTCTCAACTATTTCCTTTTCTGCACTTCTTTTTTATTACAGGATGACATATTTAGATGATTATTTTTTTCTGTAGACATAGAGAGAACGTTTTCTTTTATGTTCATGCACTTTTTATGCTTTTCAGTCTTTTTTTCCTATATGTTTTGGGATATGAGAATTCAATTTCGTTGTTGATTTATTTTAATCTTTGTACGTTCATGATGTCTCAGAAAATAAAGATGATCTACACACTGAACTGTGGCATGCATGTGCTGGTCCTCTTGTGTATGTACCGCGAGTTGGTGACAAGGTTTTCTACTTCCCTCAGGGTCATATGGAACAGGTTCTACTTTCCACCGCTTAATAACATTGCTTTAATTTCTTTCTTGAATTTAACCATCACTTAATCTTTTGCACACTACAATGGTTCAAGAAACAAGATTCTATTCCACTTTGTTTCATAGGAGAATTATTGCCATGGATTGTTTCGTCATCCAGTGTGAATATATAAGAAACAAGACAAGATTGTTTTTACCGGATTCCCAAAATGTTATATATGATGCATTATAAGAAGGTGATTAATTCGTTTGTGAATACCCAGAAAAGAAGTTCAGAAAGCTAATTGTTAAATTTGTTTGCTCGTAGCATTTGAGTTTATATTTTTGTGTTCCGAAATCTGCTACAGGTTGCAGCGCGCATGAATGAAGATTGTAAGATGGAAATGCCCATCTACGATTTACCTTACAAGATCCTCTGCAAGGTCGTCCATGTTGAGCTCAAGGTATTCCGTTTTCATGGCATTGCTCTGTATTTTGTTTTATCCACTTGTAACGATTTTATATGGTTATATGGTCAAGACTCATAGATTAAAAATTTGTTGTGTTTGAAGTTAACAAGTTTTGTTGTGTTCTTAGTGTTTTGCTGTGATCTTGCAGGCTGAAGCTGGAACTGACGAGGTGTTTGCCGGCATAACTTTGCTTCCATCAGCAGAGGTTAGCTAGCTGCTGATATTGCTATTTAATCTGCAATATTTTATGCTTATAAGTTAGTGGGATAATTTCATGTTTTCGATGAGGGTATATCTATATAAATTTAGATCTTACTTATCAATTAATATACAGGACTCTAGTCATCAGAAGATAAAATTGTCCCCTAACCATTCTCTTAAATTTTATTTATCAATGTTTTTGTTATTTACCTCATCTATCAACTCATGTCTAAGCGTTGTTTCCCTTCAGGAAGATGAGCTAAGCTCAAACAAAGCTGGAAATTCCATGCCCTTGCATAGAAAAACTTGTGCACGATCCTTTACCAAGAAACTTACTCCATCTGACACAAAGACACACGGTGGATTCTCTGTTCCAAAGCGACATGCTGACCATTGTCTTCCTCCTCTGGTTAGTATCCTCGTGATTTACTTAACAACTGTGTACTGTGAGAGCTGCCATCTTGTTGGATTAGTTTCACCAATTGTGGTGTTCAATAACACTGTGAACTCGTTGAGGTGTCATTCTTTCTCATATTTCACCACAACATTTTAATTAGATAATTTCTTTGCCTAAGGCAGATTGCGAATCAATTCCCTTATTGAATTGTCAACCTATGTTGAACTATTTGGACAAGGATATTTTATATTCACATGTTATAGGTGGTGGTGCAGGACAAGTCTCAGTACCCCCCAGTGCAGGAACTTCTTGCCAAAGACTTGCATGGGTTTGAATGGTGCTTTAAACATATCTATAGGGGTAACTCCTACTTAACTAGAGATCACGAAATATCTAGGCCTGAAATAATTCAGCTCAACTTCTATTCTTTAATATAGTGATAAAGGATTTGCATGTTCATAATTCATGTGCGTTTATTGTGTGTGAAAATAAATAATAGCCTTTTTATTGTAAGTCCATATCATCATGTTTATAAATGATAAAGATGAAACATTTTTTTTTTCAACTTGAAAAATGTTGTTCCGAATCTAATAATGCTGAAGGAATAGAAAAGAAAAATGTATTTAATAGTCAAAATGAAATGACAACATGCTCACTTCAATTCCTTAGTAGTCCAAAATGAACAACTTCCATCAAATCTAACTCTAATATTTTGTGGAGAATAATTCTTTTTAATCTTCTTTATTTTTGACTGGATCATTGTAGGTCATCCAAAGAGGCATCTAATTACGAGTGGTTGGAGCACATTTGTGTCTTCAAAAAGACTCGTTGCTGGGGATTCATTTATCTTCCTTCGGTCATCTCTCCCTCCCTCCCTCCCTCTCTGGTGTTGTGTGTATTAAAGGATTTGACATTTACTGCATGAAGCTTGTTAAATTTTCTTTGTATCTGCTAAACATTGTCTTTAGTGACTAACCATGGTATTTTTTTTTCTGGCTCTAGCCTACAAGTCCGACCTTTTATGCATCAAATATTAATTTTAGAATAATTGTAATTTGTTACATGTTTTATTGATATCTCTTGATTTGTCAGATGAATAACAATATTTTTTTTCAGAGGTGAATCTGGAGAATTTCGGGTTGGGGTCCGCCGAGCAATGAAACTAGAGAACAATTTATTAGCAAATGTCTTATCTTCCCATAGTATGCATCTTGGCATACTTTCCAGTGCTTCCCATGCCATTTCTACTGGAAGCATGTTTACAATCTACTTCCATCCTTGGTGAGTAATAGTCATGTGATGATTTCTGAAGCTCTTTGGAAAAAGGGTCATTGACTCTAGCAATTGTAATGGGCTCTCTATGTTTTCAAATTTTGAGCAAGGAACTTTTAATACCTTTTTCAGGACAAGTCCTGCTGAATTTATCATTCCATATGATCAATACATGAAATCAGCTGAAATTGATTACTCTGTTGGGACAAGATTCAGAATGCTGTTTGAGGGACAAGAATGCACGGAACAGAGGTGCCAAGCCTTTGAAACATATTACACTCTTAACACATTTGAAAAACTTTGAATTCCTGCACTAGCCAACTGATGAATGGTATTTGTGTCTGTAATCTGTGGTCACCGGGACATTAATTTGGAAGAAGAGCTTAACTTTCCACTATTACTGTGGTTTATCATGCTGTAACACCAAATAAATGAATACACATTTATGGCATATAATATAGCCATTTTCTTCCTTTTATCATCTGTTAACCACATGCAGTCACTGTACATTTAGGATTGAAAGATTTGAGGGCACTGTTGTTGGTACTGAAGATGTTGATCACATTAGGTGGCCGAACTCAGAATGGAGAATTCACAAGGTTAAAGCCATTTCAATGATTTAAACCCACTTTTTAGCCTCTTGAATGGATTCCATTTGTTATACTATTTTAATAACATCGAACTCTAATCAGGTAAAATGGGATGCTTCTTCAGAGCCATTCATGCATCCAGAACGTGTCTCTCCCTGGAACATCGAGCCCATAGAACCTATAAGAAAAAAACATGCTTCTCTTTTACACCTACAAAAGAAGGCATGCATGGAAGACAAATCACTTCCTAGGTTTCTTATTTCAGTCAAGGAAGGTCAGTTTTTATTTATCCTTTGGAGTTTTCCACGCTCTTTTAACTCTTCATGACTACTCCTAAATTTTGCATTTGCTTCTTCATATTATGTTCTGACTGATCAAAATTTCTTTTTACTATCAGGATTATTGCATAGTTCAGATCAGCATTCAAATGAAAGCCTCTTGGAGGTCTTGCAAGGTCAAGAAGACAGGGACACAGGTGCTAATCAATTTGGTGCCTTTGAACCGCCTCAAGTAAATCCTGATTGGAACTGCTCACAAATTGGTCAAGATAACCAACTGCAATTTTGGATTCGTGGTCCAATTTATCCATGTCCCAGCAAAACGGTATCATTTCCTGGTGGAAACATAGCAAGGTTAGGTATTCCTAATAGCCGGTACTCCACATTTAACTCTTATGGAGTCCATGATAATGCTGTTGGAAGCAGAAGCTTGTCAGTTACAAATGTCTCTCACAATCCTGGGTCTCAGAAATGGAGAGGTCTTGAACTGAAGCATGCAAATGAAGTTCCACTTGCTGCACCGCACAGGTATATGCTTTTTGGTGTCAATTTAGTAAGTAATTCACCGGAGCTCCCTTCACCACAAGTTGCCACTTCTGTTGTACATGAAAGTCACAATTATGTTCCCGTAACATCCCAGTCAAGTACATCAGGTGTTAATTCAGAAAAACAATGCAAGAACTGTTGCTGTGCTGCTATTCGGAGTTGCACAAAGGTATACTGTTGTTTATTTTATTTTTTGTGTTTTAGGAACTTTTAAGCTGCACTTTTAGAGGAGTATCATATATTAAATCAACTGCAAGCAAAACATTTTTTTTGTAAGGGAAGGCCTACCGAGTTGCCTTTACATCATCCTTTCTTGAAATTGCTTTGGCACACCCTATATTTACCCGGATGATTGTTTTCTTATTTTAAATTTGAGATAGTAGTCTGTCTTTTAGGTCCTCAAATATGGAACTGTACCTGGAAGATCTGTTGATCTCACACAATTCGATGGGTACAATGAACTCATTTGTGAGCTTGACCTCATGTTTGATTTCCAAGGAAGTTTGATTGATGAGACCAGTGGGTGGTATGTAGTGTACTCCGACTATGAAGGGGACATGATGCAGATCAAAGATTGCCCGTGGCAGTAAGTATCAAATGCTCTAAACAGCCTGTATAATCTTCAAAAGAAAAGGAAAAAGAAGAAGAACAAGAAGAAATGTAGTCGCATTTCATTTGCATTGCTTTTAAGCTGAATTTGTAACGGTTAGCTGTGAATTAATTTGGTATTACTGCTATTTAAAATGCAGGGAATTCCAATCGACAGTCCGAAGGATTTTCATCAGTCCTAAGGAAGACATTGGCAAACTGAATCCACTATCACCAAATCCATCGCCTTAAGGTTGATTGTTTACCAGGTCACTTTGTGCCTTGTATTCATGGGCCTGCATTCATAGATGTGTGTATGTGTGAAGAGATGAGAATGCATTATATTTTAAGAATTACAGGTGTGTGGCATCATGTCGATGCAAATAAATGTGCATGCAGTACTTATGCTCTAAACTATTTTTTTCTTTCAATGAGTACTTGGAAAAGGATCCGTATGGCCAAACCCGACTAAATTGGGATAAGGCTTTGTTTCTGCCGCTGCTGCTGTAATGCTTGGAAATGTTGTTACAGCTCTGTGCTTACTATGAAAATGTTATGCACCGATTTACTGCATGTGAGCGCACAGGGTTTATATCCAGTGTATGATGATAGTGCCTTGTTTGAGGGGATTCTACAGGTTTTGAAGTGTTGAGATTGTTTTTCATAATGTTTTTTTGTTCAAAATATATCAAAATGATATTTTTTTTATTTTTTAAAAATCATTTTTTATATCAAAACATCAAAATATTGTAAAAACATCATTTTTCTTATTTTAAAATAAAAAATAATTTTTATTTTATTTTTTTTCAAAAACACTTTATAAACACACTTCAAGCACTTCATACGGCAAGGATCCCTGTTGTACATATTTAGTTGTTTCATTTTCATTCCTCCTCGTCGGAAGGCACCAGTTTAACAGATACCAAGAAGAACAAAAGGTCTTGGAAACGTCATGGATCTTGAGGTAGTATTTCCAAGTCTCCTTGACCAAATCCGTGCACATTAGAACTACTTGTTAATGGTTGATCGAGTCCTTTCCTGCTAGCTTCCTGAGATTTTGCCAGCGTTATTTCACGAAAATCTTACCCCTAACTTGCCAAGAGCTTCACAAAATCCTGCCTATTTCAGTTTGGTAAAATGCACGCATCTGAAAAAAAATGGAGTTTTACTTACAGACGACCTAATAATGATATCGATGTTTAACATTTGGTCCAGCACTATGATAACACGCCGACATTTCATGTTTTTTTTTTCTCGTACTTGATGAACATGGAAAATTAACCACCATCCCCACCTGCCCTCACGAGGTATCCAATTACCCTACAAACTTATTAGTTTGTGATTAAGATGACTCTCTGCTATGTACCCACCAGTTAGAAGAAATAGTGTGATGGCAATTGATGGTTGATAAGGGCAAGTCCAACGGTGGAGCAATTAGGGAAGGCAAAGTTATAATTTTTAAAAATTTAGCTATTTTTGTTAATTTTATGTCTTCAATGGGGAGAGTTAATTGAAGAGCCAAAAAGGCTTCTCTATACTTGAGAGGTATTCCCACAGGTTTCAATTGCAGAGATAAAAAAAATTTGACCGTTGTAGTGTTACCGTTGCATTGTCTAAATTGAAACACACAGCAATACAATGAATGGATTCACAATTGAAACAATTGAAAAAACACAGTATATTTTCCAGTCAATCCAAACAAGAAAAAACACAGAAAATTAGCATAAAAAATACTGAGTAAAAACAAACCCATTGTTCATCGCACTAGTTGCTCCTCCCGTTACAAGCTCCTGCATCGCCTTCTTCTTCCTCTTTTATTGTGATTTTGAAAAAAATATACTGAGCAATTGAAGGAAGATAGAGTGGAGTAATGGAAGGAAGGACGAGGAGTAATTTTGGATGAACAGATGGATGGAAAAAGTAGTTATTGAGAAAAAATGATGTGGGTGAGGGGGGTGGCTGTCAGCATAAAATTAAGGAAGGGAAAGTAAAGATACAGGTTAGGGTAAGGGGAAAGGGGTGAGGGGTGAGGGGGGTGGGTTTTATAATAATAATAATAATAATTATTATAATTATGAAGGGGAACGAGTGGGGGGTGGGTTTTATATTATTATTAATTATTATTATAATTATAATAATTAGTGTAAAAAAATAAAGGTATTAATTTGTAATTAATTTGATTGAATTATTTGTAATGGAATGTATTTTAATTAATTATGTTTGAACTAATATATTTTAATGTATTCATTTTGATTTTTTAAGTTTTTCTAGCATTCAAAGACAATAAGTAATATTAATTAATTTCAAATACAACAACCATAAAAAAATATATAATTACTTGAAAAACAAACAATAAGTAGCTTAAATTTCAATTTTCAAATATTATGGATTTTTTAAATTATTTTTTAAATTTAAATATAATTAAAAATAATAATTTTATTATTTGAGAGTTTTTCAAAAGCAATTATTTAATTATATAATTTACTCTTATTAATTAATTAGTTGCATAATTAAACTGCATAAAAAATAATTGCACTATATTTAAATAATATAAAAAAATAGCTCTCTAAAATGGCTTTTACCATTAGAACACACATCAATAAAAAAAACATACACACACTATTCAAAAAACCATTTTAAGAATTTAATTCTTAAAAATAACTCTTACCATTGTACTTGCCTTAAAGCCAGTGAAATATCAAGGAAGAAAGTGGAATAAAAAGTCGAAAAGAAAAAGAAAAAAAAAGTCATCTCCTTTGTGTTTAGAAGAAGGTATTATAGTAATCAACTAGTTTGATGGGCCGCACTTCGTTGCGGGCGGAGCAAATTTTTTTTTATAATTGTTCAGATTAAAATATAATATTTCTACATGTAAAGTTTGATATAATGAACAAATCAAAATATTCTATTATAACAATTGTAACATCGAAGTGTTAACTTCTAAAATTATCATCACTATTATTGCCAAAACAATAACAATTATTAAACAACCTATAGAAACTCAAATTATTATTATTATTTTTAATATTAATATTATTATTGCGTTAATAACAAAAAAACAAAATTAAATAAAAGACTAAAAGAAGTCTAAAAACATTAACAAAAGAGCAAATAATAAAAAATAAAAAATATGATAAAAAAAATTATTACTTGAAAAAAAATCATTTCAGTTGAAAACTAAAAAAATTGACCGCACTACGTTGCGGGTTGAGCAAATAATTTTTATGATTGTTGGGATTAAAGAAATTAATAGGATTTGTTGGTCTAAAATTAAAATATAATACACACACACACATACACAAAAAAATATATAATATAATCAAACAGATTACCATGCCCTATTATAAAAATAGTAAAATCGTAGTTTTAACATCTAAAATTATCATTGCTATTACTGCCAAAACAATTAGAATTATCAAGTTATTCTGAGGAAAAAACACTCAAAAATATTAACAAAAAAATAAGCAAGAAAACTAATTAATTTTTTTTTTTATTATTATTATTATTATTATTGTGTTGATAATGAATAAAAAACCAGAAATAAATGAAAGAAAAAAAATCCTAATAACTTTAACAAAAGATCAGATAAAAAAATAAAATCAAAATTATCAGGCAAAAAAAATTAATCTAACTTGAAAATATATAAAAAAAAACCAATAAAAACCTAAAAGAAAGAGCAAATAAAAAAATATAATAGATGATGAAACAAAAATAAAAATTATTAGATGAAACAAATAATTTAATTTTAAAATTTTAAAAAATATATGTTCTACGTTGCAAGCTAAGCAAACAATTCTTATAGGATTTGCTGGATCAAAATTAAAATATAATATTTATATATGTGAAATTTAATATAATAAAATAGCTCAACACATCCTATTATAACAATAGCAAAATCAAAGTTTTAAAATCTAAAATTATCATTGCTCTTCTTATTAAAACAATTAAAATTATCAAATTATCTTGAAAAAAAACACTCAAAAACATTAACAAAAGAGTAAGTAAGAGAAACAATTAAATTATTATTATTATTATTATTATTACTACTACTACTACTACTATTACTACTATTGATATTACTATTATTATTACAATTATTATGTTAATAATGAAAGAAACAAAAATAAATGAAAGACTAAAAAAATCCTAGAAACTTTAACAAAAGATCAAACAAAAAAATAAAATAAAAATAAAAATTATCATTGTTATTACTGTCAAAACAATAAAAATTATCAAATTATCCCGAGAAAAAAAACCCTAAAAAACATTAACAAAAGAGTAAGTAAGAAAAATAATTATATTATTATTATTATTATTATTATTATTATTAGTGTGCTAATAATGAAAGAAAAAAAATAAAAGACTAAAAAAATACTAAAAACTTGAACAAAAGTTCAAACAAAAAAATAAAATAAAAATAAAAATTATCATTATTATTACAGTTAAAAGAATAAAAACTTATCAAATTATCTCGAGAAAAAAAAACCTAAAAAACATTAACAAAAGAGTAAGCAAGAAAAATAATTAAATAATAATAATAATAATAATAATAATAATAAATCATAATATGAATTCATAATAATTAAATAAAAGGATTAAAATAAAAAAAATTAAAAATATAAGGGCTGAAATGAAAATTAAATATAAGGGGATTAAAATAAACAATTAAAAGTATAAGGGACGAAGTGAAAATATATTATCAATTTCAATCAAAGGATAAAAGTGAACAAATTGAAACTTCAGTACCGAATAAATTAACCTTTTTAAACTCAATCCGGAAATTAAAAGGAGGACCGAAGTGAAACATTAACATTCAATTAATTTCAATCGAAGGACCCAATCGAACTAAATCAAAACTTATATAACAAAAATAAGTACCATATATAAAATAAAAAGTTCAGGGACCGAAGTGAAATTGTGGAAAACCCGGGGGACTTTCCTGCACTTTTACGTGCAGGAGAGAGAGAAATAGCGTCATCGGCTTTAACCGTCCACCGCCGCGTCCACGGGCACCTGGCGACCACACGCGCCGCACCGGGAGGACGACCACACGACGGCGCATCGAGAGAGAGGTCGGTAGCTCGTCTCTGGCCACCGTATCACTCCGCACACGCCACACAAAGAGGACGTGGGGCTGAATACCATCTGACGCGTGTTCCAAACGCTCCGACAGTTAAAAAGAAAAAATAATAAAAAATAATGATCAATTACCGGTACACCTCTGTGCCTAAATCATCAATTTTGTCTTATTAGGGACTAAACCCGTAATTAGCCATTTAAAAAAATATAAAATATTAAAAAGATAGGCGGACCGGACCGGACCGGTCCGATCTAAAATTGTGCAATTACCGCGGAGCCCCTCCACCCGTAACCGGTTTTTTTTCTTTTTCGAGGGCTAAAAACATGATTTTATTATACAAATAATGATAAAAAAATCAAAAAACTAGAAAACTAACCGAACCAAATGAACCAAAAACCAAACCAAACTAAAAATACACTATTAAAATCCACAATAATTTTAAACAGTCTACAATGAAAGACTGAGCTCTTTTAGCTTATGTTATAATCCCTTATCCAGACAGAATCCTCGGTTCCCTTTTCCCCGCCATCCCTGAAACCTCCGTCCTTCCTTCCTTGTTTGCCCTGCCATCTTCTTCTTCTGATAAAAACAAGACGAAGAAGAAGATAAAACCAATGAGGCTCTCCTTGATGCCATCCTTACCCACTCCACCAAAATGTCAGAATGTAACCAACGATAGTATTTCTTTCTCGATTATCAACAACAGCAACCCCCACCTCCCATTTCGCACACCAGTTGCTTCTTCTCACTATCCAATCTTGTCCAATTCAACCCCAATTTCTCGATCGCTCACTAATGATGTTATAATAAGATGTCAGTCTTCTATTTCAACCCCACAAAACAGTCAAGAAGATGACGATGAAGAAGAATCCCTTGTTCAAGACCTTAGGGTCCCTGCCCATTGGTTGCTCCCTTCCAAGGCCCTGGAAGTAGCTCCCCACTTTCTTTACTTCTTTATTTAATTTCGGGGATAGAATAAGAATAGTAATTGGGTTTTGAATCATGTACATGTGATGATGCGCAGGAATCCCAGTGGCTCAAGGTTACCCTGCACAAATGGTTGGATGATGAGTACTGCCCCGAGGAAACCAATGTTGAGATCAGTAAGGTTGCTGCTCAATCGTACTACGTGTCTTTGCTAGAGAAACAAACAGACCTGGGTGTCATCTTGTTGAACATGGCTAGAAATTTGGAATCTATTTCCTATAAAGAAAGCTTTCATGGGGCGTTCTCATCAGCAAATGCAGCTGTGAACTTGATTGTCCAACGGATAGAGCTTCAAGGTAAAACTTTCTGAGTATTTTTAGACACCAACGGTTTTGCAGGACACTGTTGCTTGTTCTGTTTGTCTCTTTCTTTTTACCTTTTGCAGTTCTATGGAAATGGCACTCTCTCTTCCGCGGGGAATACACAAAAGGAAGAAATAAAATGGGAAAGTATGTTATACTTGAAAGAACTACGATTTTCTAAGTTGCAATTGGTTATGATTTGAATCTTAAAACTCTTTTTTGTTGTTTTCGTGTTGACTCAATTTCTCAAATCTAACAAATATAAGCTTGTTTCAACTTTTGACTACTTAAGAGCTAGAATAATTATTAAATGCGTCAAATTTTATGCTTTTGCTCCAAAATTCCCATGAAATTGCTTTGGCCCTTATCTTGAGGTCTTGATTGGTGCATTAGTTGGTTTATTTGTAAGTTATTGATAATTCTGAATCTAAACTGGCATTGCAGCTACATTTTCTTCAGTTTTAGTAATAATCACTGCCAGTCCCATGGTGTGCATAGGGTGTTTTGTCAAGTGAGGAACGAGAAACAAAAACTATTACGGGGTTGGGAATTCCAAATTATTAGCTCAGGGCTGTGTTTCTGATCTCTGAGACAACGCAAGGCCATCTTTTAAAGGTAGAAAAATGAAGGTTTGGAAGCGACTTGCTTAAGCCACCCCATCCTACCTTACAATTGTTCTCTTGAAATGCGTTGTCCAGCACCAGCTTCCCCTAGTTTTCTTAAGCAACCTGCAATCAGATAGAAATTGTTAATCTAAAAGCTGATAAATTGTTTGTCAAGGTGATCAATCGCAGCTAGGTGTCTCTTAAGCCATATCCCTAGGTGGCTCTTGTCTTCCCGATGATATTATCCCAACAAACTGCACCTGGTTTTTCTGATTGGAAAAATAAATGTCAAGTTTCTAGCCAACTTTGTGCAAGCTCATCCAAATCATGCGTTCCGCTTGAACTTTCAGTACCAGTTTTTCCCATGATAACCATTCATCTCCTTTTAAGATGATCTGATTAGCAAACAAACCCTGCTACTTGGAAACAGAGGAGGTGGTGGAGGTGGTTGCCTGGTGCAGAAGCACGTTGTTGCTTCTAACGAATTTAGCGAATGCTATTCTGTCTGTACCAATGTTACCAGGAACACCTTATCTTTGGGGTTATGGTATAAGTTCAGGTTTGCGATATGCATTTACATTAGCTTGTGGTGTGTTGGGATAGGCTTAGTTGGTAGGTTAGTATGGATCATGATATGCTTTGAACCACACCTATCTGGGTAGTTTTTAAGAGTCGAATCTGACAATGGGCAAATCATTGGGCATATTTATGATTTCTTTTCAACACCCAGGCAATAAACCAAGTTTTCTGGTAGTTAACAAGGCAAGAAAAATAATTCATAGGAATCTGCCATCACGATCCCCCCCATGTCCTTAAACATAGAATGATGGAAAATCAGGCTGCCAATTTGGTGATATTATTAGTTCAGGAATGCAAATGTACCATGAATCTGGATCACGGTTCCAGGGCTAGCATGATCCTGTCAACTCTGATCTGTAGTGTTCGTAGAACTTGCTTCGTCCTAGTAGTGGCATCTTAAATAGGAGATATTATTTGATGTGTTAATGTAAAAAATAATTTTAAAAAAATAATAAAAAAAAATATTATTTTGATATATTTTTTAATGAAAATCATTTTAAAAAATAATTTCAATCAAACTTCCAAACAGTTACTCAGAATATTCAAATTAATAATATAATCTTTTAAAAAGCATAAATATTAAAGGATAACATATTCGGATTGAGATAATAAATATTAAAGCATAAAAGAGCTAATTATATTTTAATATATTTGATACACAATTTATTTTAACAACTTGTTACGGTTGACTTGACTTAGACAAGCCTTAAATGTATTTAAATCATTTTCAATTAATTTAATATTAAAAATAAAAATTGATTAAAAAATAATACAAGTCAATTCAAACGAAGTTGTCAAACTTCTAACACGAATTATAATTAAAATAATCTTAAGAAATATAACTTTTTTAAAAAATAAAATAAAAAACTATTATAATGACTTTTAAAAATAAAATAAAAAACTATTATAATAACCATCTTTCTGGTGTTTTTGTACGAGAAATGTTAAAAGTGACATTTTGTTTAGTCTTTGTATGAAAAACAAGCAAAGAAAAGTCAAAATATTGTTTTTTTTTTTTTATTTTGTTACTCTCTACTTAACACGTGCTGGAGTTGCCCTGCTTGGTAATGATACTTGTGGGAACAAAAGGGTGATTCCCTTGTGCGTGTATTCTCTGTAAACCTCTACTCTAAAGAAGAAGAAAAAAAAGGTATCGGGCACACCATCTGATTGCACGCCAGCAAGAAATGTTGGATCCTCGTATTATAGGATAGGCTCCCACAAATTTGTAATCATTCATGGTTGATGTTTAATGTTGACAGTCATGATGCATGTAATAAAGGTAGCAGCTAGACCAGAGCCAAAAATCATCTAAACGTTAGCTATTAGTCACTGAATGACTCGTGTGCGTGTTTTTCCCTTTTTTTTAGATGAACTGTTGCATAAAGTTAGTATTGGGAAATTAATGCAGTGGTTTGGAACGGGAAAGTTGATTGCTTTCATGAACTTGTAATCTTTTTTTGGAAGTAATTAGGGGTGCTGAACTTAGTAACAGTTCATTGATTTTGCTATTACCTTTGACTATCTGCATTAATGAATCGAGGGGAGTACACAGTTGGAAGAGTTGAACGCCATCAGCTTGTTCCCCTGGAGCTCTATCATTTACTAAATCATTTTGATTGCAGAAATGAACTTGTTTTTTGTAAACATTTGGCCTCACTCACATTCTTGCCCTAAGTTTGTAAATCTTCGTTCAACTAATGAAGGGTCTGATGATATGGACAAATTGAGCTCCAGGACCTGTGACGAGGTTGGAGGATGTCAGGCCCTCATTCCGGCATAAAGAGGGCCAGTTTCGCGAGCAGTAAAGAGCTGGACTTTCCTCCCCCGCCCCTGCTCTGACGATCGGTAGTGGCTCTAAAACGAAAATGAAATGAATCCACTCAAGAAACCTATCGGCTCCTGCTCGGCATCGTGATTATCTGGTGGAGATGTTATTCGTGATTATATGTGGAGGCAGTGAAGAAAGAGGGCTGACAACCTTTTACCATCTATGATAAGCAAGAGATTTGGTGGCTGGCATTCCTAAAACGACAGTACAGTGGGCTCCTGCGCGACACCCCTGTCTGCCAGGAGCTTTGAGATTCACCACTGCATTTGATTATATTCTTGATAAGCTATAAGGAGCAGCTCCCATGATCAAATCAATGGTGTATATGCTCAAACAACCACATAATGCTGGGCACATGCAAGGGACTGACATTTTGGAGCATATATGGCGTCCGTTTCTGAGTGAATGGACACGCTACCAACGAGCAAACTTATCTAATCCATCGCTATTTATAGCGTGCATTCTCCATTTCACATGGGGCAGGATCATCAATAGCATGTTCGTAAGAGGAAGGGCATGATTAAAAATTGTTTTTAAAATTATTCTTGAATTAGAAATATACTAAAATAACATTTATTTGAAACCAAAAATACACTGTCTCAGATTACTTAAATCCCACCTTTTTAATGACATAAACCGTGTCGTCTCGTACCATCCATAGCCATTATAAAATGCATTTTGCTGAGCAATTATAAATTTTAGGATTACCAAAGTATTCATTTTCTTATCCCAAGTCACGTGAAGTTTGTTTGGTATTATTATATCAGTAGTTATTTCATTTTTATTTTATTTTTTAATATCAATACAATAAAATAAATTAAAGATTTTTTTTTCTCTGATAAACATAGTATCAAACAGTATCTTCAGCTGTCGCTCAGCCAGTCAAGTCAATTTTATTGTGATATTGTGGTTTAACCGGTTTTTTAGCAAAATAAATTTTTTTATTTGAAATAAATTTTTTTAATATTTTTAGATCATTTTAATATGCTAATATCAAAAATAATTTTTAAAAAATAAAAAATATTATTTTAATATATTTTTAAATAAAAAATATTTTAAAAAATAATCATGACTATAACCACTCTCACAGACAACTCGTGTAATTGAAATGAGCCGGAGAATCTCCATAGAAAATGATGGTCCCAGAACGAGAACCTGTGGTCTCAAAATCTACACGTCAAACAAGTTCCAGAGCCTTGAGACCAAGTTTTCACATTTCACAAGTGATTAAGCTGGAAACCACTCCTCCCTCTTACTTTTCAGCCGACCATAAAAATAGCTTGAAAGCTATGAATCCAAGTAGATATAGAAAATCTCCTTCCTCTCAATAAATATCTCACTTCCCAAGACGATAAGATTCTTATCCGTGAAAAGCATGCAGGGAGAAAATTTTTTTACTGGCATGGTTTTAACGAAAATTATATAAGTTGTTTTAATTTTTTTATATCCGAGCTGAAAGTTTCTAACCCTGGATATCTAGAGTATTTTTGAATTTTTTTTATAAAATATAAATAATATTTTTAGATTTGTTATACAATAAATTAGTGAAATTAACTTTTCTAAATGACAAAACACCCTCAGGGTATTATGATATTTGTACTCATGGTTTTTTTTTTATAGATATTCGCTATATATAGGGATGTATAGATAATTTATTAAAAAAAAATTTTTAGTCTCGAGGTTTTGATTTCTTGCAATTTTATCATTCAATTAAAATTAATTATATTTTTTTTTCATTTGACACTTATTCTTTTAAAATTTTATTTAGTATTTATTCATTTTTTATCCTTCTTTGACAATGTTTGTTTTCTGTCTGTATTTATTCATTTATACTTTAAGATTTTATTTTTATTTTTTTTCATTTTATTTTTTATAGAGGTTTTATTTTTATTAGGTTCCATTCTATAATTTTTATTTATATTGATGATAATTTTAAAATTAATATTGCTCCTTTTTTCCCTTTGTTTTTTTTTTTTTTGTATTTTTTGTTATTTTATTTGTTTTTCGAATTAGATGATTTTATGATTTTCTTGTTTGCCCAATAATAATGATAATTTAATGATTTTAATTATTTGAACAGTAATGCTGAGAATAATTTTAACTGTTATAGTAGTAATGATAATGACGGTAATGCAGGGATGAATTTTCAATTTGTGTTTTCATCTCTTTGTGGGTAGAAAAATAACTATTTATTTTTATTATGTGATTATTGCAGGTATTTTTATAATTTATATTTTATTTTTAAATATAATTAAAATTGAATTATAAAATAAACTAGTTTTAATATAACGAATTCAATAATTCAAATATATATATATATATATATATATATATATAATATTATTTAATATATATATAATTTAAATAATATTGATAATTTTATGAGACGAAAAACACAGGCACCAAAAAGACAGAAATGGTGCTGGATTATATATATAATATTATTTAATATATATAATTTAAATAATATTGATAATTTTATGAGACGAAAAACACAGGCACCAAAAAGACAGAAATGGTGCTGGATCAGAAAAACAGAACACTGAGACGTGAAATAAATAATTGTTTTCTGTATATTTACATGTTTTCTCGTGGACCCTAAATCATGAATGAGAACAGAAAACCGAACAAACAGGTCGTATCTTGATGGCCCTACAATGAAAGATCAGCCCTGAATTATTGGAGTGTGTGGGGGAGGGATCTCTCTGGTAGCAAGGTGGGGGAAACATGCCCTCTCTTTATCACCCATTAAAATGTCATCACCATAAGCGCTGCAAACATGGCCCACTGAATGCAAAATCAGTCTGTGCATTGTCTCTTGTTTATAATAACTTTAAAAACGTTTTTTTTAAAAAAAAAACTTAATAATTTATTATTTTTATTTGGTATTTTAAATTAAAACTGTTTTTAAATTATTTTGATGTGATAATATTAAAATTAATTTTTTAAAATAAATCCACTCACATTCCCAATTTTTTTGTGATAATTTCTAATAATTATAAAAGAACCTGTGAAAGTCCGTACCATCCCATATTCTTAGTCAATTATATTTTTATCCTCGGAAAGATATAAATAATTATTTTATATAGTTAGTTGTCTTAATAATTTATGTATTTGAAAAATACCAACCATTGAAAATTATTCATGGAATCCACCTATTTAATGATTTTTATTTTATAAATCGTATAAAACAATAATGTAAGAATAAAACTACTCGTAATTTAAATGTTTTTTTTTTGTAAATAAAAAAGAGAATAAATATGAGGTATAATGAAAATTGTAAAGCCAAAATTATGACATTTTAACCTATTTTATTTTGTTATTTAACTAAAAGAGGAAGAAAAAAATTACAAGTTACAAGAAGGATATCCTTTCTTTCTTTTCCTAGGTTTCTATTCATAATGCAAAATAAAGAGATTATCCTATTTAATCTATATAAAACATAAGCAACAAAGATAGTGACGATGAAAAAAAATCAAATTGTCTTAACCACCATAAATCATCATCATTTAAGTTAGGCTTAAATAGCTTTTGTCAATTAAAATATATTTTTATATCATGATTTTCAACAGCTCGAGTGCGACCCATAAATCTAACCACTAGCACATGTTTTATTGTAAAGTGACGAGTTAAAACTCAACACAACATCAAATTCTTCTCAACTTGTTCAAAAATCATCAATATAATGTTAATCTTTTTCTCGTGATTCAAAAAAAAAATGCTAATCTTTTCTTACAAATACCAATATCGTACCCAAATATTACATTAAAATAGAATCTACCAAACTACAGATGACATGTTAAGGCATTTAAAAAAACACGAGCATCAATCTCTCCAATAATAGTACATAGACTATTATCTTATTTTCTTCACTCGTCAAGTATTATTCTTTGTCTTCGCACCACTCTCGATGATATAAGTTAAAAAAACTAAGGTCTTTAATTTTTATGGGTCATCATACAAAATGATGAATGTAAGAACAACAACAACATACAAGATAATAAAATATACAACATAAAAGTACAAAGTCATTTTTTATACTCCTGCTATACTCACATCTCCACACTTTTTTTTATCTCACTCGACTTGTTACTTTCTTGCTCGACATGCTTTAATATATTTTTAAATTTATTAACTCAATCATCAAATGATCTCTATTTTAACAAGAGAGTCACTCTACCCATCCAAGATCACAACTTTGAAAAGCATAATCTATCATTTGCTCCGTCTATATAAAATGAATAAAAACTCGTTTGTTCCCATTTCATACCATGTCACTAAACAATTTCACGAGTGATAATTTGAAAACTCAATAATATGAGAGTAACTAACTTTTCACCATAATTAATCTGATTCTTCCAATTCTCCATCAAATGAAAGTTCTTAATCTTGTTGCTTTAGCAATATAACAATAGCTTCACACTTTCTCATTCCTTTATCAAGAACAAAAAACTTAACTCCATTGTGTGTACCAGTGTATGCATACAAACAACATTATATCCATAAAAGAACATGGAAGAACAATATGCAAGTAATCAAGCACGAGAATAGTGATACTCTAATATTTAAAAGTAGCTTAGTTCCATATATAACTCTTGTGATCTTGGTGTTTATTTTATCTTATGTTTCAGTATAAGTGTACCAATTAAAAAAACATTATAAAGCTCATTTTCATCATTAAAAAAAAGAAAGATGAAAGCACAAAGACATATCTTTAAAGGTTTAATGTGGAAATCTCCAACATAAAAAATCTACTCAAACTAATTGTCAATAAAACCTTGATTGATGGGGTCTATAAATATTTTTTTATAGGAATGACAATATAATCTCCCTAAATAAACTCTTTTAGTACGAGACAAATGATGAAATATTATAACATTTACTTTGCTTTTTTTATATTCAAACATATTTTAATATTTGACTCAAGTTCGAGCCTATATTTATATCGAGATGTCCAGCTTAAACTAATTGTTACTAGATTCATTAAAACTTAAATTAATGCAACCAAAGGCATCGATGAAAGAGAGAGCTTTTGATAAACTATATTTTAGTCATAAAAAGATTGATCTTCGTGTTACAAGATTCATCTTCAAGAGAAGATTTTAATAAAGGTCATTCAAGCATCAAATCAAGTTGGAAAGGTAGACTAGAATATGAAAAATGTGTTTTATATTTGATTTCGAGTGTTTAGACTAATTGGAATGTGTTTGTGGGTTAGAATTGAGGTTATGAAGGTTTTTAATATTATTTTAGTAATTTTTAAATGAAAACAAGTTGAGTTTTAAAGTCAAAAAAACTCTAACCTTGATTTTTTATAATTAAAGGTGGTTAAAGATTTTTATAAGTGATAATTATTGCCTATATAAAAAATAATTCATCGTATACTATGTTTTTTATTATAAAAAATAGATTTGTTAGGCTAGTCTTTCAAGCCTAGGTTTGGAGGCCTAATCTTCCACGCCTAACACGATTAAAATTTATTTTTCAATAATAATAAGTTTAAATAAAAAAACTATTTGCCTCAATACAATGGTGCATGCTTCAATAATTTTTTGAAAAATAATAATAAAAATCTTTTATATATCAAAGACATGATATTCCCTCCATTATTATTAAAATAATTGGATTTTATTTATAGTGATAAACTTTATATATAAACAAAACGGATTAATTATGCGCATACACAAAGTTTCCAATTTTGAATAAAATTTATAAGATAATATCGATTTTCTTAATCACTCCTTCATGAACTCATAAAGTAAAATAGGAACTCAGCGCGGTAATTTAAAAAGCGAACTCTTTCGACTTACATTACATGTCATCTGTAGCTTCGCACGTGTCGACTAAACATTAAATTCCGTCGTTGTCATAGCAATAGAAGAGTGTTCTGGCTATAAAAACGACGCATGTCTCTTGCGAGTCTCTGCAACCCACATTCACTTCTCTCAGGAAACACACAAGAGAGTTAGTTCATGGCATTCAAGAACAACCTCTCAGTGTGCACACCATTAGAATGTGAAACAGCAGGAGAAATGCTGTCTTCCATGAAGAGAGCAGAGGCTGAAGGTGCCGACCTTGCTGAGCTCCGCCTTGACTCCCTGTCATTCTCTCACCATTCTGAGGTTGAGAAGCTCATTAAACATAGAACTTTGCCTTCTATAGTTTCTTTCAGGTACCTTACCTGGCATTGCTGTGCTCAATATATTCTACCCTCCACTGCTTGTGATATATATGCTTTTCCTTGTCAAGAGAACACTATTTTTATGACTTAACCAAGTAATCTCTTTGCCCAGAAGGAGATTTACACACACACACACACACACACAATTAATAAGCACAATATTCTATTATGTTTTTTTCAAGCCATCTCCACCTTTTCCTTGTTCTTTTTAATGCCCATTGCTAGAGAAGAGTGTTTCTGTTCTCGTGCCAATATTATCCAGTACCGTGAACTTTGTATTCTAAATGTGAAAAGTAGTCTCAGGCCATTCTATAATTCAAGCCATAAGCCTTTATCATTCCAGATTTCTGTACTTGGTTGATAGAGAGTTGGAATTATCCCCTCTGTATCCTGCAAGTATTTATGTTGGCAACTCCAGCTTAATTTCACGTTTCCAGCTTGCCCGGCACCTGCGTTCTACTCCAGGAGTCACGGCTCCAGCCACGGTTATAGGCCGACGACAGTCTACAGCCTAACTTCTAAACCAAACTGAACCTTAGGCTTATAGATCCCGTTATATATTTAATAATCCTGTTAACAAAAAAGAAAAACTAAGCAGAATGGGGTTTATTGTACCTCTCTCTGCTTATTGATTTTATTTATTTATTTTGATATTAGTTTTATTAGTGTATGTAATCTTTTCTAATTTCATTATAAAACTGCGAGTTTGATAGATTTACTTGTTTATTATTAACATTTGTTTTTCAATTTTATTTTTTTATCATTGAGTTGATAGATAATTAGATTTTGTAATTTATTTTACTTTTAAATATTATTTTGGCTGATAATTGACTTTTATGATTTTTTTTTTATTGGGTTATTCAAATTTGAAGAGTCATGGTTGGTTTGAGATGTTAATCCGGGTTTACTCGGAGTTGGTTTTTTGATATTTCTTTTTGCAGTTTTACATTTCAACATTAATTTATGGTTTATATAAAATATTATCATATTCTCATAATTTTATATACATTTATATTAATTATAGGTTAATCTAAGTTAATTTGAAATGAACTTTTATATATTCATCGTAATATTTATGGTAAAATTTTCATCTTAAATGTTTTTATTAAATTAATCTATATTTTAACAAATTATCAATATCAAATTTAAATTTATTAGCATGACCAGATCAAGTCAAATTTGTTTCGGTATAATTTGTTTTTTTCTACTAGAAACAAAAGTTAAGCAATAACATGACAGTCTCACATGGTGCCAAAATTACTTGAAGGAGAAAGCAATAGAGCCGGCAACCAGGACTGTCGGTACTTTGACGATGCGCCAGAATTACTGCACGTTCTGCATAGAAATCATGACCTGTTCCGTTCATGTGTTGAGATTTAACTGGCTGGTGACTTAGCTGGTTCCCATGCTCTTTGCGCTAACAACACCCGGCTTAAAGAAGCTCCGGGTACCCCCCCCCCTCTCTATATATATAATTGGCTCATGAGAGACAAGTAATTTAGATTGTCTTCCTGTCGAACAAATAAAAGAATCATTTTGATTATCATTATTACGAGAAAGGAGCTCCCTGCCACAGATATGGTAAGGAAAAGGTGCGGTTCATGTGCTTGAATTACAACCTAAGAATAAAATATCAAGTGGTCAGTTTAATGACTGGTTGTCTTAAATAAGCATGTGGAGGTTTGTGGATCATTCAACACTGTAGGAATGCTAGAAAAAATAGAGCTTTAGGACTACAAGCGTGAAGAGCCCTCCATCTAGTTCCAACAGCAACTGCTACGTCCATTGCTCTCCTATGGTAGTTAAAAGTCAACATTTACATTTCGTCGTTTTGAATACTTGTAATTCATTTCTGAAAATGATACTCCACTGTTGAGCAGACCGAGAGGAAGTTAAAAAACTTCTGTCTGCTTTTAATCTTCATTTCATAATTAGCTGGTGAATGGATGATATCAAATTCTAAACTCTTACATTCATGGATGAGGAGTCCAAGATCTATATCCAATTTGCTTATGAACTCTAAATACTGTTTTGGATAAAACCTATAAAGTTTTAATAGGTACTTTTTAATTACCATTTGAAATTATATATATATGTATATATATGTAACCATGTCAAAAGTAAAATTTTTATCTTTCCCCTCAGGCTCAAACCATCAAGCATCTCAAGCAACAGAGACAGGAAGAATACATGTTTACAAGTACTGAGACTGGCTTTCGACTTGAACGTCGAGTTTGTTGAAATGGACTACGAGGTACTCGGCCAATATTTAATCACATTTTTTAGTCATTCTCGTTTAATTTAAAAACTACCATGAAGCTATAGATGCAGGAATGATATGGTCAGCTGTGATCGATCGATCATATACCAATTTGCTTTTAAATTTAGAATGGGGTCGCAAGTAATATTGACTGATCCGATGAAACTCTATCTTTCAGGTGGCCTCGGAAGATGTCATGGCTGAATACGTGTACAATCGTTCCAATACCAAATTAATCGTATCCAGCTACGTTAACGGCAGGAAACCTTCAGCTGAGGAACTTGGTTATTTAATCGCTTGTATGCAGTCTACTGGAGCTGATGTTCTTAAACTAGTACTCGACGTTGAGAAAATCACAGATTTGGCTCCTGTTTTCACGATGCTTTCACATTGCCAGGTGCCTTTTTTCAGACAAAGTTCAAAAACATTGTAATTGTGGCAGTCCCCTACATGCTTGTAGGGTTGCTTGCTTTGAACGAGAACAATATTGTGGCTCATATATTCTTGGGCATGTTTTGTTTATGTCTACAGGTGCCCTTAATTGCTCTCGCGGTTGGCAGCAGAGGCCTTATAAGCCAGCTGCTGGGGCCAAAATTTGGTGGGTTTTTGGTCTATGGATCTCTGAGTGACAAGGCAGTACCAGGCATGCCATCTCTGTTGAGTCTTAGACAAGTTTATAAGCTTGAATATATAAATGCAGACACCAAAGTTTTTGGTCTCATTTCAAATCCAGTTGGCCATAGTAAAGGTCCTATTCTGCACAACCCTGCATTTAGACATACTGGATACAATGGAATTTACGTTCCAATGCAAGTGGATGATGTGAAAGAATTCTTTAGGACCTATACGAGCAGTGACTTCGCGGGTTTCAGGTATCGGAAACTTTTCTTTTGTTAAATCAATTCTAGTTAGCACCGATTAGTATTTCATGCATTCTTCACTTATATATCAAATCCTTGCATCTATTGCATGGTTTTCACCTTCTGTGCTCATTGGCGTAGTGTTGGAATCCCGCATAAGGAAGCGGCAGTGGGGTGCTGTGATGAAGTCCATCCACTTGCTAAGGTCAGGAAAAATTCACTACAGCTGCTGCTGCTCTTTTTTTTCAACATTATTTGGCTGCAAGTTCGTTTTTGATGAGTAAAATTCTTCATATCAGAGTAACTGATGAGGTTTACGGTATAACTGTTTCTAGTTACTACCAGCAAAGTCGAACATTAGAGCTATGGGACTATAATAGTTTCATCCTTCATTTCTTGTGTGATGTTTTGCATTTAAGCTTCTTAACAGTGGAAATCTTTGTTGCTCAGTCCATAGGAGCTGTAAATACTATTGTAAGGAGGCCTACTGATGGGAAGCTGGTTGGTTATAATACAGATTGCGATGCTTCTATCTCTGCGATAGAGGATGCTCTCACAGGTACCACGTTGATAAATTTGGTTCGTTAAGCACTAAGATTATGCATTTGTTGTTCCCTTCCTAATTCACAAGTTCTCTGGCCAAGCAGAAAGACGGATTACCCAAAAGGGAGTATTGGAAGCTTCACCTCTATCTGGGAAAACTTTTGTGTTGATTGGAGCAGGAGGAGCAGGAAGAGCGCTTGCTTTTGGGGCCAAAAGCAGAGGGGCTCGGGTGATTATTTTCAATCGCGATTATGGTAAGCAAAACTACTAGCTGCATTTTCTCTCTGCTGCAACTAAGACGATGCATGTTTCTAACCTTGGCATTCTTTCGAGAAGAGAGAGCGAGGGCTCTTGCAAAAGCAGTTTCAGGGGAAGCTCTACCATATGAAAGTCTAGACAAATTTCGACCAGAAAATGGGATGATCCTTGCAAATGCTTCTGCCATTGGAATGGAACCCAATCCAGATCGAAGTCCTGTTTCGAAGGTACTCTCTACCTGTCTCCCTGCCTCCCTAATCGCTTATCAATAGAATTTGTCCTAAATGACATATCTTCTTGGAATTTCTTATACTTCTTTAGGAGGCCTTGAAAGCGTATGAATTGGTATTTGATGCTGTTTACACGCCCCGGAATACAAGGCTCTTGCAGGAGGCTAAAGAGGTTGGGGCTGTCGTGGTGAGCGGGGTGGAGATGTTTATTAGACAGGCTCTTGGGCAGTTCAGACTGTTCACCGGCGGCTTAGGTATCAATCTTCCTGCAGTTTCAACTCATCAACTTCCTTTAAATGATCAATTAACGGAAAAGTTCCCAGAGAATTATTTGAACCTGTCATCTAAACTCTTGCTTCCACTGCTTTGCAGCTCCGGAGGCATTCATGCGCAAGCTAGTCTTGGAGCAATTCTGATTGTATATCCAACCATACTCAGTAAAATTTCTGTAAATGTGAGCTTCTTCAAAGCTATAAGGAATAAAACAGTGATGATTATCGTGAGCTTTCCATCTTGGGTTGAGATCGAAGCACCTGAAAGGCTTCAGCTAGAATTGCTCACTGAGCGACCATGCTTTTACCCAGAATCACCGAAAGCAAAACGCATTCAGAAGCTATGTTTCTCTGATTCTAGAAATAAAAAGATGAAACTCCACAATTTGAAAGCTTTTTGTCAAGCGGTACAGTATCAGATTTATAACAAATCAATAAACACTTGCTAAGAAAAAAGTGAAGAATGTACCTCGAAATATCTCCTACGGTCACCGTTGTGTAAAACAACTGCAATCATTAACTTTGGATGGCCGATCATTACAGATGTATGTGCATAATATTGATGCAGCATCGTCCTATGTTTTATACCGAAGTACAGAATAGTACGAGTGCAATACTGTTGTTGAAACATTGGAGGTAGATACGGATGTAGATAAATAAAACAGCCGAAGTACATGCTATTATCAACAACTGCTGGTTTGTTCCCTTCAGCGATGACATTTACTGAGAATCTTTACTGGTTAGTATAATTTCAATTTTCAGGCAGCACTCAGAATGAGGTTGGTTTAGCAATGTGAGAATTTGTTTCCTCCCCTACAGCAAAAATATTTCTGGTGGCATAACAGAACTAAGTATACAAATTTTTTTGGGGACTTTGTGATTGCCTCTAGAGATCTCTAGTAGGAAATTAAAATGCTTTCCTGTAACTGAGAACACGTGGAGATGCAGGATAGGAAAAAGCCTTCAAAGTTGCATTACAAAAAAAGGGAGGAAGCGAGGAGTGCATCATGAACTCCATGCTTTCAAAGATCGTGCTTTCATTTCTTGTTCCTTTTTCAAACAAGTTTAGTGCAGCAGCTAACTTGGAGCGGGGAACATCAAGTTCTTGAATGATGTAAAACCTCCATCTACCACCAAATTATGTCCGCTAACATACTTGGCATCATCGGATGCAAGGTAAAGTGCAGCATTAGCTATGTCATTTGGCTCACAATTTGCTCCCGCTAATGTTCCGGCTCTATACACAATGTCCACGAGCTTTTCATCATCAGCATCAGGATATATCTGACTCATTTCTTCCATCACAAATGGTGTTGGCATAGCAAAGGGCGATATGCAGTTTATCCGAATCCCATGCTTGCATAGCTCTGCTGCATGAGACTTGACAATGCCTACAACAGCAAACTTGGAGACACTGTATGTGTGCTGCGCTAGCCCACCCATGAGACCTGTGATACTAGCTGTGCAAAGAATGGTGCCACTCCTTCGTGGGATCATCACACGTGATGCATGTTTAACTCCAGCCATTACTCCTCGTACATTGATATTCATGACCCTATCAAACACAGCTAGATCAAGGTCGACAATACTATTAGGACTCTTGCAGGCTACCCCTGCGTTGTTGTACATAATATCCAGTTGGTTGTACTTAGAGATGGCAAAATCAACAGCATTAGAAACATCAGATTCTTTAGTGACATCACAGGAAATGAAAGTGGCGTCTGGCCCAAGTTCATTTGCAGTTTCTTGGCCTAGTTGGTGCTGAATATCAGCAATAACAACTTTGGCTCCATGGTTTATGAATTTGGTTGCAGTTGCCTTCCCAATGCCACTTGCTGCTCCAGTGATCAATGCTACCTTACCTTCTAGTTTGCTATCATGACACAACAAATACAATATTAGAACCTAATTGGCACCGACAAATTAATTATTAAAAAAAAGATTGGGACTTTGCTAGAAATATTGTTTTCTGATGATAACAGTGATTAAACCTAGCGTGATATTTATTATTGCTGTCAGCTACAAGTCATCGATGACTGATCATTGCAATCTATTCTCATAGAGATGCAGTCATTGAACATAGTAGAGATGACATTAAGTAAAAAATTAAATGCATTTTTTCGTCGGTGCTGTTCGTATGATCAAATAAATCAGCTGTATATGAAGATAAGTTGCAGTTGGTTATAAATTAAGGAGAAATCAATACCAGAAGAGAAAACTAGTCAAATGCTAAATGAGAGTTTTAATTAGGTAGACACTAACATTGCAAGTTTATTTAATTGAAACCAGTGCCCCTGGCTCTTCGGTACTTAATAAGAATGTGTTATTGGCAGATGATGATAGGAAGTAAACCCAAAGTAGAGGGTGACTATAGCCAGACATGTTTATAATACGACCATGGTAGGGGGGAAGAATTCTGGCAGCATGCAGCATTTTTAGACAATCAATTACTAATATATGCGTGTTAGAAAAACGAACTCAAGACTTTCGGTTAATATATATATGTATGTATGTATGTATATCATCGAAGTTTGTAGTTTTCATTGCTCGTGGAAATAGGTGATGCAGAATAAATAATTAATTACCTTGAAAAGTGAAAAGTTGAACTAAATTACTTTTTTGCAGCATGGGAGGATCTTGTATAAGCATTTGATAATGCTACCATGATCTCCACAGAAAAGATTAAATCGCAACAGTAAAAAGAGATGACTGTGGAAGGAGATGGATAATTGGTTAGTTTCACACACCTGCCAAGCTGGGAGGAGAATCCCTTGCTGAAGACCTGAGCAAGAGAAACTGATCTTGAAATGGAAGCACTTCTGCTAATTTAGTAAACAAACCCAACAGATCATGAGCTGTAGCATTAGCAAAGCCATAAAAGATAAAAAAAAAAATGCCAGAAACAATGCATTTACCGCACCCCCATCTCATTTGATTAGAAGTTGGGCCATAAATTGATGTGCTATGATCAGTCCTAGCTAGCAAGCTAGCCAGCCCCCACCAACAAAAAGAGTTGAATAACAACGATTTAAGATCAAGAAAAAGATGAAGATAATAAAACACCAGAATTTGCTGCTTAATTATTGTTGCAGAGCAAGAAGTAGTGGCAGAAGCAGACCACATGATATCTCTAACTTACAGGAAAGACATGCAAGTAAAGAGGCGTTAAAGAATCTTATTCAAAGATCAGGAGTCTGAAAGTACAAAAAAAAAGGAAGACGAAAGAAGTACCTGGATCCAATTTTGAACATACTGCACTTGGTGGAAATAGAAGTTTGAACCACAAAGAGGTGTTACGTGGGAGAAGCTTTTGCTCAAGCACGTGAGAGAGGGGGGGAGGGAAACACGAGTGCCTGACACCAGGACTTCAGGGCCCACTTGCAAGACAATATACAAAGAAACGCATGACGTTAATTAGGTATTCGGTTGTTTTCGTTGTTAAAGTTAAAAAAAAAAACAATTTTATTAAAAATATTTTTAATTATAATTTATAATTAAAATTAAAATATTTGATTAAAAATATGATTAAATTTAAAGATAAATAAAAATCAATTTTATATATTTGATTATAATATTTTTTATATTATTGTCAGTTTGTGAAATTATTTTAAGTAGCAAATATATATGTGTGTGTGTGTGTGTGTGTGTTATCTTAACTTTCTCCCATCTTTTGTTGACTATATATGTTATGCTAAAATAAAAAAGATAGTTGAAAGTGTAATCGTAATTGTTTTCCATTCAAACTATTTTTTTATTATTAAAATTTATTTTTAATACTAGTATATCAAAACAATCGAAAAATATTAATTTAAAAAGAAAAGGATGAACAAAAAAAATGTCCAACCTTAATTATAAATATTTGCTAATTAGGCATAACAAAATGACTATTCATGAGATATGATTGTCTCTATTTTTATTATATTCAAATGTCACCCTTATTTATCCACAATTAATTTCATGTGTGAACTCAAATCCAACTCATTCTGCAACTGAAATCATGAAAGCAACGAAAAGCAATTAATAGCTGCTTTTCCTACACCGTGGTTTGATTTTTGAGTACTTTATTTTGTGGATCCTGTACAATTTATGGACGAGTTTAATACATAATTAAACACCAATACACTTTTTTTTTTAAACTTGGTTACAACAACAAAAACAAACACCACTTAGTACTATTTGTAAATGTGGTTTAAGCTGTTTTTTAAAATGATTTTTATTTAGAAATATATTAAAATTATTTTTTTTTATTTTTTAAAAATTATTTTTGACATCAATACATTAAAATGATCTGAAAACACTAATTTTTTTAATTTAAAGTAAAAAAATAAAATAAAAATTTATTTTTTTCAAAAATATTTTTAAAACACAATGTCAAACATCCATTTAGTAGACCAAGATAAAAACTATAATGATTTTTTAAGGTCTAGTCATCATCATAATGGAATAATGGAATGATCTCTAAAGATGCATTTGGGATTATATTCAATATTTATAATAATCATTATGAGTTTTTGGTCATGTTTTTGGGTTGAGTAATGCTCTTGTTGCTTTTCAAAATTTAATGAAAGATATTTTCACAAGCCACCTAAAAAGCTTTTTACTAGTTTCTTTGATGACATTTTATTTTATAGTCATTAGATGGTAGAACATTTTAAGCATCTAAAAATAATATTTGATTTGCTAAAAAATCAAGTGATTATTAGAAAAAATAAGTGTGCATTTGTCAATAATCAAGTAAAACATATAGGCCATATTATTTCTAAGAAAGAAGTCTCTACAAACTCATAAAAGATAAGGTAGGGATCAAATGATCATCACCTAAAATTGTCAAATAATCAAGGGTTTTTTTCAGGTCTTATAGGCTACTATATAAAGTTTATGAAAGGAAGGTTGTGGGTCTATAAATAGACTCTTAGCTCAATCACTAAAAATAGATGTATTTAAGTGGAATGAAGAAGTTGCCAAAGCTTATGATTTACTTAAAGAAGCCATGACTAACCCATCAATTTTGGCATCACTAAACTTAGGTAAAAATTTATAATTGAGATTTATGCTTAAGAATTTGATATAAACATAATTTTAATACAGGAAAATCATTCAATTTTTTACATCAATAATTCTACTCAAGTTTCCAGAATTCACCCTTTAGAAAAAAAATATCATATAATAGTATATAATAAAATCAATAAATTAATTATTTTAAAATACAAAATCAAGCATTTTATATCAAATATTAAAACATGTAGGATGTGCATTATGTAGCATTCTACATAATGGATGACCTTGTTCATTTTTTGACAACTCGCTGTGGTTCTCAAAGTTATATTTTAGGCTAATTGCTTTGTATTTCTTAGTTAAATGTGTAGTTGGATAAATATGCATTAAAATGAAAAGGATGTCAAACATAAATGACATGCTAAAAGTTAAAAAAGATATATTTGGTCATGTATCTTGAAAAATAATGTAAATTATAGTGCCCCATATTTTTTCAAATTTGATTTTGGTACAAAAATTTATTCTTGTTCCTTTTCTGTTTTGAATTGAAAGAGAGGAGAGAGAGAGAGAGAGATGTCACAGAGTTTTAAAGGTAAAAAAATAATATAATTGACAATGATTTAAACCATTAAAACTGTCAATATTTGTGCTAAATGGTTTCATTTGACAATAATAAAATTTCATATTATATTTTTTTTTATCTTTAAAGTTTATGAAAAAATAAATTTGAGTTTGGTTTAAATTCTGGGAATCATTTCTCAGTTTTTTCTCAATTATTAATAAATTTATCATGATTTTTAGGATGATTTGTAAGTGTTTTGGGTAAAAAATTGAGTTTAGAAATGAGTTTCTGAAACAAAAAAAAACTTACACCCTAATTTCCTAGCTATTTTAAGTAATTAAGACAACTCATTATCTAATTTGTTTTTTAAAGGGAGGATATAATTGCAATACGAAAATGGTTAAGAGAGGGCCATGTGTAGACTATGATGAAATGGATAAGGTTGACCTTTGTGTCTTGTTTTTTCAGATTTATTTTCTAATTAATTTTTATATGATTTTTTCTATTTTTAGATAATTTCTTTTATATATATATATATATTTTTTTCCCCCCCTCCTTCTTCGATGCATCCAAATTTTGAAAATCTTTTAAATGATAACCTTCAGATGTGGTTTGAAATTACATAAAACACATTGCTTTTCCCTACAAGTGGGCATTTGGTCTAGTGGTATGATTCTCGCTTTGGGTGCGAGAGGTCCCGAGTTCGATTCTCGGAATGCCCCATTCTTTTCTGAGTTATCTATTTTGGCGATGACTACACCCGGCAGCAAGACGAACGACGTGTCGCATGGCAGCCCCGTTTATGTTTTCTCCGATGCAATCTGCAAGCATGTCCACAGAACCCGCTCCCCAAACGTCGCTGTAAATATAATTAGCCTGCAAGGGCAAAACTGACAAGAAAAAGGAAACGCAATGGGGGCATTCCGAGAATTGAACTCGGGACCTCTCGCACCCTAAGCGAGAATCATACCACTAGACCAAATGCCCTGTTTAATATTAGTTTGTTCAATTTATTTACTAATAAACTTTACAATACCAAATGCCCTGTTTAATATTAGTATGTTCAATTTATTTAATAATAAACTTTACAACACGCAAAATGCTTTTTCCCTCCTCTGGTGGCGAAATGAATAAATAAATATTCCCTCCCAACTGGTTTCCTCGTATTCCCTCCTCCCAAGTCCCTGATCATCATCAACCACAGTCTCCTATCAATGGTCGTCACTCATGAATTGAAAAATCCCAATCCCAGAAATCATAATTTTTCACTCCCAGTTTTCTTGCTCACTACTTGGTAATTTTCCTCGTTTCAACCTCTAGTTTTCTGCATTTCTTTTTAATGTAGAAGTTTTATCAGGTCATTTCTATTGGATTTCGATCTTTACATGTAATAATATATATTAATTAATAACATGAGGTTTTCCACTTGTAATAATAATGTGTGTTTCTTTTTTATTTTATGAAAATCTGCTTCTTTTTTCTTCAAATTTAGGAAGTGAACAAATGGAAGCGATCCAAGGTCAGCGTCAGCAATTTCAAGATACCGTAACTTTTAGTGACGATACAGCTGATCTCGATAGTCCCTTCGCAGAAACCCAGGTGGAGAAACTGGGTTCTTATACTCCAGTGCTGGGTGATTCTCTTGAGAATGCGAAACATGAACTAGCGAGCCAGGTAATCCCTGACAGTGAGGATGAAGAAATCCATGGAGACCAATTAGAGAATGCTGCTGATGAGGTATCTGATGCTGAAACGGGTATAAGAATTAAAGGAAATGGAGTAGTAGGCTTACAAATGAGGCAGCCCAGTCCGCGTTTTCAGTGGCTAAAGGATGTCGCAGAAGCTTTTGTTTCTGATGGCTCTGCTGGTGAAGATAAAGGTGCAGGTCTCTATTCCATGATTCTATCCAGTAAAAGTTTTGCTTTGCTTAGCTTAGCTTTTTATTTATTTATTTATTTCTGTTGATATATGTTTTGATTTTGCTTAGCTTAGCTTTTTATTTATTTCTTTATTTCTGTTGATATATGTTTTGATTCTATAAATGAATTCAGACCCATATTATATATATTGATGAGGTAGAGTGACTAATTTTATCTTCTCTCGTTGGCAAAAATTGACTGACGTAAGGGGCTTTAATTAATGCTGAAGACAGTGATGAGAAAACTAATTGTCCTCGATTGGTTACATGTGATCAAGAGTTTGCAAGGTTAAATTATGTTGACTCTGAGGAACCTGGCGAGTCATCCCAAGCTAGTGCACTTGGCTTTGTGGATCACTTCCTATCAAGTAGTGATGTGAACTTTTCTCCTAGAACTGAGCTCAGAAGCACTACCAGGAAGAAATTCCCTCCTGTTCTGAGTGCAAAAGGCTGTCAACATTTGGCCAAAAGTATCAAAACCAAAACCCCGATTTGTAAAAATAAGACCTTTGGAGGGGTTGATAATGATCAGAATGGAGGGGTTGATAAAGATCAGAATGGAGGGGTTGATTTCTTTAGCAACAGGATGAATGACTCTTTTGATTCAGGAGGCTTCCGGCAGAGATATGTGCCAAGGCATCAGAAGGCAGGGTATAGTGATGGTAAAGGAGGTTGCAGATCAGATAATGACAGTGAAGAGAATTATGAAGATCTTCATGAGAAAGTAACAATTTCACCCCAGACAGATTCAAGTGTTTCAGGCCACAGTGTGAAAGAGACATGCAGAACAGGACAAGAATATGAATTTATTTCTGAAAATGCTAATGCTTCTGACAGTAAGCCAGGGGAACAATTTTGTGACCTTGTGTTGGGGCACGAGTTGGGAATTTGCAGTAATGAAAGAAATACACCAGACACGTTGGATGTTGGTTTTAACACCCAAATAGCTGCTGAAGCCATGGAAGCTTTATTTTATGGTCCCGCAGCTGATAGCGGTGCTGGTGAGGCTTTTCAAGATCGTAAAGACCCTCTTGTAAACTCTTCAAAAGGTGTAACACATATCGAAGTTCATTTAAAGGAGCTTTCCTATGAAAAAGGTGCTCTCTGCAATCTAGAGGACATTACAAGAGTGCCAAAGCAAAGCAAAGTTTATGCTAGAAAGGGAGCTTCTGTTTCATCTTGGAAACAGCCTAGTCACCAGGGGTTTCATCGTGACTTGTCAGAAATAACAAAAAGGAAAAGAAGCAAAACCTTGGTTGGGGAGTTAACTGGTAGGAGTTTTATCTATGCAAATGAAAGTTCAGCCACAACATCTCGAAAGACTGTTGACCAAAGAAAGGATGAGGAACCTGCGAGGAGAAACAATGAAGAATGTGACAACTGTGGGAAATTGTCAGCGTCAGTTGAAAGGATTTTACCTGGCAAACAACAGATACTACAGGATCCTTTTGCCTCCCAAGACTCGCTTCCAAGGTTGGGAGCCAAACCCAAAAGGACTAATGGTGGGCCAGCTAATCCAGGGGTAAGGACAGATGATTTCATGGAGGGTAGTATAATTACATACAGAAGAAAGAGGAGTCATTCAGTTGCGAAATCATCCAAAATTCTGACCACTACAGGAAGATGTCCCAAATTTTGTTTCAAGACATCTGAAGGACGAATCAATGAACTGAGCCAAGAAAATCTTGCTAGCGTGGAAGTATCTGCCTCAAACAGTTCGCTAAAGCTGAATGTGTGGAGCTATCCCAAAGGTAAAAGAACACGGCGTGGATTGCCAAGTCATTTAAATATAGCTAGTAGCCAATTTACCCCATTCACCATAGCTGATGGCAAAGACCACCACAAAAAAACACATAACATAAACCTTCCCAGATCATCCCCAGTGAAAAAGCTTATTAGATTTGGCAATCCCAAGGCCTCACCTGGTTTCAGAGGGAAAGATTTGAGAAAACAGCGAGATACAGCACATGTAAGAGTTCTGTTTAGTCAGCATTTAGGTGACGATATCATCAGGCAGCAGAAAAAGGTAGCTTCTGTATCTTTTCTAACCAATAGCGTGATCATTTACTAGTTACATATGTGCTTATTATAACAGATCTTGGCAAGGCTTGGCATTTCTGTGGCATCATCTTCAGCGGATGCTACACACTTTGTAGTGGATAGATTTGTGCGTACAAGGAATATGTTGGAAGCTATTTCTCTCGGTAAACCAGTGGTGACTCATTCATGGCTTGAGAGCTGCGGGCAAGCAAGCCTCCTTATTGACGAGAAATTTTTTATCTTAAGAGACGCAAAGAAGGAAAAGGAGATTGGTTTTAGCCTACCTGTTTCACTGGCTCGTGCAAACCAACAACCACTTCTAAAGGTGTTTCTCTAAGCTTGTGGTGATTTTGCTCAAACCAGACATGCATTTTTTGCTTGCTTCGAAACTCGTATCCTTATTGTCTCATGTTGTTGGGATGCTCGTGGGCACAGGGTCAAAGAGTCCTCATTACACCAAATATAAAACCTGAAAAAGAAATGATAACTAGCTTGGTCAATGCTCTTCATGGCCAGGTATATTATGCAAATCCACCCTTATGTCTGTAGGGGTTTGTTTTTCTTTTTCTTTCTTTTCTCTCTTTTATGGCCTTTGCACCTCTTTAGATGTGCTAGTTTCTGAGCAAATATACTACGCAGATCATGGAGAAAAGTCAGATATTTGCATTGAAAGTTCCAGATGATCTATTGATTCTTTCATGTGAAGAAGATCGTGCGATTTGTGTGCCTCTTCTCAATAAAGGTTGGCATCTGCAATTCTGTTTTCTCCTCCATAGAAGTTTATCTCAGTTTTGTGATGCGCATTTTGTTTTAACCTGGTTGCAGGAGCAGCAGCTTACAGTTCAGAACTTCTATTGAATGGGATTGTTATCCAGAAATTAGAATACGAGAGGTCAGAACTTGTCCACTGTCTGGCAAGAATATCAAATTACGTAGTGTGAATACACACGCACAGAGATAAGATGCATGCTTGTTGCGCCTTTGGCAATGGGATGATGTTATTTGATCACCCAACCTGATGAAATTCTGTTCATCAATGATTTGCAATAGCTTCCATGCATCAGTAATAACAAAAGTCCTATCGATCTCAGTGCTTTAAAAAACTGAAAGTACATTTGAACCTCTGCTTGCTGGCTGGATGAAGGGTTGCGATAGATTTACTCATCTTGTGCCCAATCTGCCTGCTTAACAAGACAGTTTGCTGTAAAGGGCATATTTATAAGACCTACATTTGGATGGTTCAATCAAGTACATGAGGGCATAATCACACTCATTGACATGGTTACCTACTTGCTTTGCTACTGATGCTTACTTTGTTTATGACAGGCATCGGCTCTTTGTGAATGAAGCTAAGAGAAATCGAGTGAGCAAAAGGTGAAGGAGGTGGTGCTGGATTCGTCTTTTCTTAAACAGAATCAGTTGCTGCTGCTCCTTTTGTAAACAAATGCAAGTTGAAAATATGGTGATCAAAGTGAGGTCACCAAGAAGTCTACCCTTTTTGTAAATCCAGTGTTGTCAGTTTGTTATAGTTAGGCCGAAACAGCCTGTACGTTTTATATCAGTTAAAAATTAAGATAAAAATTTATAGTTTTTATCTCTGTTCAAATTTTGATTTATTTCAGATTTTTCAATCAAATATTAGCTAAAATATTCTAGTTTTGTTTCGCCCAAATAATATATTTTTTTAAAATAATAAATAATTTTACAATATCAATCATATATTTTAATCCGACAATTAGATTGAGATAAAATTTTATGGGGAGTCTCTTGATATATTTATATATATATTATATTAAAATTTCAAAGTAATTAGAAAATATAATGACCTTGCGAGATTGATGATGATATTCTCATGATATTATACATGTTTATAATTTTGTATAGAAAAACTATTTTACTGTGCATTTGTAGATTAAATTGTATAAGTTTAAATAATTTTATTTTTGGATTTAAACTATTTTTTTAATTAATATATTTAATTGTATATATATACACTTAATCAGTACGATCATAAAATAGGATACTAAAACGTTTTAAAATTAAAATAAACACCAACTGAAATGATATTAATAATAATCTTATGCAAATCAGGTCATGGTGGAAAGCAAAATCCTTTCCTCATTGTAAATGAGGTCGCGAGGGAGAAACAATCTTAAGCCCCTGTTTGGATGAGCGGTGCTAACCGTATTTTATCAAAATTTAATTTTTTTTTCAATTGAAATGATTTTTTTTTTGTGTTTGATTATTTTGATGTGCTGTTGTCAAAAATAATTTTTTAAAAATAAAAAAAACATCATTTTGATGTATTCGGCATGAAAAATACTTTGAAAAGCAACAACAACCACACTCTCAAACACCCTTTAAAAGATACAAATTTTCCTTTCTTCCTTTTCTTTGCCTTGAACTTGATGAGCCATGGCATGGACATTGTACATCCTTTCATCTACTCACTTGAATATTGAAGCCATGAGTGCCATGAGTGTCTACTTGGTTTTGAATAAAAGTATAAAATTTGTGGAATTCATGAATTGTCTTATTTTATCCCTTTAATTTTTCTTTTCCATAATTAATATTTTTCAATTTTTCCATTTTTTTTAAAGAAACCACTATTCTTATAAGCAATTAAAATTAACTTGAGCTTATGAGTTTAGAAAATGTTTTTATTTTATTTTTTTATTCTAAATTAAAATAGTTTTAAAATGTTTAAATTGTTTTGACATGTTTATATTAAATATATTTTTTTTAAAATAAAATATTTTTTTTTAAATAAAAATAACCACAAACGAGTTCACAAACAAGTTGATACGGAACATAATGTAATTTAAAAAAAAAAAAATACAAGAGAGAGCAACATGCAGTTGTATTTAGTTTGATTTTTTTTATTTCTTAAAATTTGTAAGAAAAATGGGTATATTGTGTGTATTAACTTTTTTTCCGGTTACTAAAAAAAGAAAATTTCCAATCAAAACACGGGGCGCTTGTTCGAAATCATTCAAAAAAGAAAATATCCCCAATATTCTTCTTTCCGCCGGGAGATAAGAAAGGGAAGAAACAAACGTGGAGGGAAAGGAAAGAGAATGGATGGCGGCCATTCCCGTTCGGGTTCCAGGAATTCAGGTTTCTTTTCATTTCGGTTGCTGTTAGATCTTTCATGGTTGCCTTTCTTTCTTTTTTATAAATCAATTGTGATGCTTTAGATTCTTATGTCGTTGAAGTGGCGGAGGAGAAGCAGAAATGGCCAGTCTCTTCTTCCCAAATAGTATCTCACTTCGCTACTAGTGGACTCTCCGTTGCTGTTGCCACCGCCATCACGCATCCCTTAGGTTCTTCTTCTTCTTTTCCTTGAATTTTCTTTTTTGATCCATTTTAATAATACATTTGCATGGTTTGTGATTTCATTACATTCATCTTTATGCTTCCTAGGTTTCATTCATTTCAAGATATTCAATGACGTGCTGCTTGTAAATTTTTTTCACCTCTTTATCGAGTCATATGATCGAACCTGGGAAAGATGAATGAAGCCTCACTTCCCCCCATTGGTCGTGCAATCATGATTTGTCTATAAATTCCCTGTAAAAGGGATAGGATTAATTCCTAGTCAAAGGAACTAGATTCTTGTTTAATCTGTTATTGTGATTGTAGTTGAGGTATGGTTGGCAACACAATTAGCACATTGGAACTGTGGCTAGATTCAAGCTTTGATGCCAGAGATTTTTCCCAAAGGTGCAGCCTAATGTTAATGGGCATAACTTTTGATTCAGCTGCTGTATCGGGTTGAAATTTTTCTATTTGATTCTAGAGGCCTTATTTTCTGTAGAATTAAAATTGTGGCCATTTGAGGTCTTAAAGGCCTTCAAATGAGTACCAGAATTTACTATCTGGGATTTGTCATATATTCCTAATTGATTTAGAATTCTTTTTCCTATTTGGTTTAGGAATTTTGTTATTTTTTCAAGCTTTGTTTAGGACACTTTTCCTAGTATATAAGCAGATTAGAAGAGCTGTAATATTGAGTTTTGGTTAGAGAAAATATTGAGTAATAAATTTTTTAATTAGGGTTCTTGCATGGTGATTTTTGTTTGCTATAATTCTGTTTTGCTTGTGCTTACTGTCTTTCTTGCATCGTTTCCTTCTGCGTCAAGATTGGGCTTGAATACTGGATTTTGCATCTCAAAGTAAATTAACCTAGGCATATATCAGAAATGGCGTTTTAAAATCTCAGAGCTGTTTGCAGTGACCTTAATGATGTGTATTATATTGCAGTTAGCCATGCTCACTAGAAGGTCTGTGCAGAACTTTATTTTCTTGTATTGTTCTCTCTTCATGGGAGGTAAAGAAAAGGAAAAGGAAAAGGAACACACAATGAAACAAATGGTTTTTAAATGGATTGAAAAGGTGCAATTTGCCATCTAATCTGCTTCCACAACTATATGAAAATATTCATTTTTTGAATTTATGTGTTTTCTTTTCTGCAAATGGGATGCATTAGCCTTAGGGCGTAGGAGGAAGCCAACTGAGTTTTTGAACATGCACTGCAGACTTCTGACCATTCAAGCTGCAAATTTTACTCACTATACCCATGGATGATGACAATCTATGTGAAAGCGAGAAAGTGGATGGAATGGTACACTGCTAGCTTTTGAATTTGGTTCTTATTCAGTATTTGAATAACTTTTCTTAGAATTAGTAGAGAAATTGTTCAGAAATATAGTAGTGTAGATCTTAACAAGTATTTAAGCTATTGGTTTCATATAGATGCTGTAGAATATATCCTTCGAAATGTTTTTCAAAATTACACAAAAAGTGACTTGGAAGAAATATATGTGGAACTTGTACTATTTCTATTGAATACATAACTATCTCATACTTCAACTTGAAAAACAGATGTGCTCAAGGTTCGACTACAAATGCAACTTGTTGGCCAGAGAGGCCCCTTGACTGGAATGGTATGCCATTCATTTAGTGTGATTGCAATTGTTTGGTTGATTAGCTGATATTGATGCTGGGTTTCATAACATGTACAGGGACAAGTGGCTGTTCAAGTATTGAAAAAGGAAGGGCCAAGGGCTTTGTATCTGGGGTTGATGCCTGCATTGATTAGGTCAGTTCTTTATGGAGGTCTACGTTTAGGGCTGTATGAGCCCTCGAAGTATGCCTGTAATTTGGCTTTTGGGTCCTCCAATATCTTACTTAAGATTGCATCAGGAGCATTTTCTGGTGCAATTGCGACTGCACTTACGAATCCAGTTGAAGTTCTGAAGGTATGCTATCATGTTAGGCATTCTGGAACTTTACATCTGAAATCGGATCTAGGATTCTAACTTTGTTTTTCATCAGGTCCGGTTGCAGATGAATGCAAATCAGAGACGAGGAACAATGGCAGAAATGCGTACAATTGTTTCTGAAGAGGGACTAAGAGCTCTTTGGAAGGGGGTTGGCCCTGCTATGGCGAGAGCTGCTGCTTTGACTGCATCACAACTGGCAACATATGATGAAACCAAGCAGGTCAAGCTCCAAGCACACTTATTTTTCACTCTGGTTACATGACGTAATTTCTACAGTTTTCAAAATTGTTGATTTTTGTTTAATTGAAGCCTTAACTGTTTTCCTTTATTTTATTTCCATTCTCCCGTGTTAAAATTTTATCAAGTTTTCCATTTGCGCAGGTTCTGATTAGGTGGACACCTCTGGATGAAGGATTTCATCTACATCTACTGTATGACACCTTTTGAAGCTTTTATTTCCATGTCTCTCTTTATAGATGCAAGAATTTATTATAATGATGGGAAGTTGGGAAATAGAAAGTAGATGACAGATAGGATCATCCAGTTCCTGTAGAAAGTCAAAACCGAAGCATCGTCATTTTTTTTAATGAATATCTCATGAACATGCTCATAAACCTGTAAAGCTCTGCCTTCCTGATGCTTTTTCTAAAGTGACCTGTGGAATGAACTTTGTTTTGCCACTACTTTTCGAGCACCCTTCATTTTTAGTTAATACATGATAAGCATCCCTTTTTCTTTTTATTCATATGGGTGCTACATATTTCTTGTTTCGTGAAGCTCAAGTACAGTTGCTGGAACAGTGAGCACCCTTGTAACTGCACCTATGGACATGATTAAAACCCGCCTCATGCTGCAACGAGAATCTAAAACAGTTGGAAACTATAAAAATGGATTTCAGTGTGCATATCAGGTATCAGACTTGTTTGTTCTTTCACATGCTCATCCCACTTTAATTTAGGATCATCAACTTTTTTCTATCTGTACTGCTTATTTCCGTTGAATACCCCTGGGCATTTTTGGATCGGAGGGGTTTTGCATGCTAGTAGTGATAACTGAAATAGTTTGTGAAGGAAAGAGTAAGAAATTGCAGTTAGCACTAATGTACAACTGGAATTGGACAGCTTTATGTGTGCCTTTTGCAACTTTTAAGCTGAAAGCAGGTTTTCAGATGATAGTAATGTGTGCAAACTGGGCACTGTCCTCTTTTCCTCCCTTCCGACTGCTGTGCTTACAACTATATGCATTCCTGAGATTGTGGCCATACACACAGGATGCTGATCTTGCTTGATTAATCGTTTAGTTGTCAGTTGACTTTTTATTGTTGTCGATTATCCATGACACAATAGTTTCATGAGTTTCTATCGGAGAAAGAGGGAAGATTGGTGAATAACTGCTGTTCATTTTGCTTTTGTTTCTCCCCTCTTTAAGGAGTTTGTCTAATGTTTCTGTGACGTGTGGAGTAGGCTCAGGGTGTGTTAATGGGTATGTACAAGGGAAAATTGGCTTTCATGTCTGACACCTTTGTTTTTTGAGTTTTCAGGTTGTGCTTAAAGAAGGCCCTAGGGCACTTTACAAGGGGTGAGATTCTTATCTTGGCCTCCATGAGCATTGCTTTTTTAATCAGGTCCATGTATATTTAAGATGTTTGGTTCTACACAATTTCCTGGGTACTCTGGTTCACTGCAATACTAGCCATTGTTAGGTCTCGTAATAATTTCAAGATTTATTTCCTCTAGGTTCTAGTTTGTGCTCTAACTAGACCAGTAGATCATAATCAGATGATACATGGTAGTTATCATACTCATTCTGGTAGTATTTGAAGTGGTTTATTTTTTGTGTCTGTGTTTAGGGTGTTAACTTTTGAACCTTTGTAGGGGCTTTGCAATATTTGCAAGATTGGGTCCGCAAACTACAATTACATTTATACTATGTGAGGAGCTGCGCAAGCTTGCCGGATTGGATGCCATCTAGGGGAGGGAATGTCCATTTACAGTCATTCCCCGATATCTGACTTCCGTGGTTTTATTCAAGTGTAGAAAAGCTGCCCTCTCAGCTAGTTCAGAAGATTTGTATGAGATGAATGATAGCAGATTATTTTTTTTTGGCAATTTGAATTGGGACCCAATATTTTTGTTCTGATGAGACTTGCATTTATTTGATTGAGTTATATAATTAATATTTTTTTTTTTATCAAAGCACATGTTTTTCCCTGGGGTCGGAATGTATCATCCATCAGTCATACATGTGAAATGTGCTGTCATTTTCACGTCTTCCTGAATTGTTGTAATCAGAGTGGGAAATTAGATGATAACCATTTTATCTGGTTTTTGTACAAAAACATTGTCGTGCCATCGCTCTCTTCTCCCCTGGCTGTTTCCTGAAAATTAATTTCTGGCTGAGAAAAAATATGGGAAAATTTATGACATGACCTGAGCCAGGACCAGTTGGAGGTAAAATTAAGGATCAGCTAGTGGGCTAGGTGGTATTGTGTATTCCCACCAACCCATTGAATTGCTTTGGTTGCATCTTAACTTTCCCTTCTCACTCTTTTAGGGTGGTTCTTAAAGCAAGCTCCAGCTCTCCTCCCGACAGTTAACGTGGTGGTAGCGCAACATTTTAATTTATAGTTACTGTTGCAGTAGCTTCTAGCCTTTAATTAAACCAATAGTGATGTTTTTTGACGCGATAACACCAGGTTGATAGGACCATTTTCAGAGGTAACATCAAAAAGGTTGTGATTATATCCGCAACCTATGATATCAAATTAGGTTCCGTTATTGCTAGTACACCATCAGTCATGAAAAAAAGAAAAAGTTAGGGGTCTTGCTATTAATGTTGTGGTCAAGTGTGGCCGGAAAGTCCAGACACAGGACGACAAACAATGCCATTTTATGCGGCCTAATCTTTCCTGTTTCAGGCAACAAGTGGTCAAATCTGTATGAACAAATAGCTAGTTCTGAAACAAGAAAATGAGGTCACTATCATACCCTCTTTGACCTGGGAGGGAGACTCCACCATGGGAGACAAACTTCTAGGGTCCCATTACCGTGAAACCATTTGCTGCCTGTGTTATTAGTATCACACTATCACTGGCTAGCTGCCAAACAACACAGTACTTCATCTGTGCATCTGCGATTGCAGGTTTTTTTTCCATCTGTCATCAATCTCAAATATCATCACTCTTTGAACTCTCTCTCCTAGATGGGTTTCCGACCGGATCTTGTTTTTATTAAATCAATGGATCATAGATAAACAAACTGTATTGTCATTCTTGAATTATAATAAACAAATTATACGACACCTTCCCTGCTCTTCTCTCAGTATTAAAATATTAAAATAAAGTATAGAATTAAAAACTAAATTAAATATATAAAAATTGAAACACATTTTGAACTATAAAATTGGAGGAAATGAATTCCTCTGTCCTCTCTTCAATTCAAGAATCGATAAGAAAAGAGAGGGTTTTTATAAGAGGATGCAGGGTACATCAAAAGCAAAACCCCAGGCAATTCAACTATAAAATGTGAGAGAATGTACATCAACAGTAAAACCCCAAGTTATTATATTGTATGGTATAATTGCTGATCACCATCTTTCCTGCCAGTTATATAATTATAATTTTACGAGAACATAGAGAAAGAAATGCGTTCGTATGGTTGAATTATATAATAATAATTGTTTTCTAAACTATCCTTTTTTAATTTATTTTTCATTTCACCCCATCAAAATAATTTAAAAATTAAAAAAATATTTTTAAAATACTAAATCAACCTATCTTAACTCTTTTTTTTTATCGTTTTCCAGCTACAGGTAAGAACATCAGATGCTACCGTGCTACGCTTCGAGTTGAGGTGGACGGCGGAAGGAGCAGCGATGAACTGCCGTTGGCGGGACAGTCTGGCGTTCTTATCTTTATGGCTTGTTTTTCATGCTAAATTACCATTCTATCCTTGTATTCCTAATTACAAAACTGCCCCTCTGGTTCCCCAGCCTCATTTCCCACGCTTTCTGCTGGAAATGAATCTCCCGATTTCTGGTCAACAACTTTGCCTTTGCGTATACTTTGGGCTGGTTGTGATAGTGATAGTGTTTTTTTAAAAATATATTAAATTATTTTCTTAAAAAAAAATTAATGTCGGCTACTCCTTTGTTCTTCGTGTCCAATTTTCTTAAATCCGGGATTGTGCAGCTTGTGGTTTGATTTGCTGGTTCCAGAAAATTCAAGTGAAACTCTCGCTGAGAGAGCCCTTTTCTCCAGTAGGTGAGAAATATCAGGCGAGATTACGTTGCTGACATCGAAACTGACAGGCTTCAAAGTCAAGTCAGTGAAGGTGTAAAAGTAGAAGAAGCCTAAAAGTTGCTTTCCTCTCGCATGTTACCTCTCAAATCCATGCTCTCCGCCTGAGAAAACAAAAGGCACCGACGTAGATGAACGCAGGCGAACAACTTGTAGCACACACATGGGCGTGTCAGGGACGATTGTCTTGCTGGAAATTAAAAAAACAAAAAAGCTCACAAGAAGACACGACCACATGTTGAAGGCATTAAATTAAACCATCGTCCAGACAGATGATTTGAACCACCTTAACTGGCGAGCGTTTGCCAGATTTAAACAGGAATCAGCTTTCCTTGAGTAGCTCGGAAAAAGAAAGCCCCCTTTTTTGGTATCTTTTCATTCACATGATTCGAAACAGACATGGATTTAGCGTTTCCTTATTTATTCTGCAGTGCGAGAGAAAACAAAAGACTTTGCTTCTTTTGTCAAAAACACACATGGATGTAGATAAAGCCATGAGTACGTGTCACTGTAGATTTGCATGATTCACAGGTCGTCCCCATGGTGCTTGCTTGCCTGTGTTTAATGCGGCAATATATACAGGCCATAGAAGAAAGACACACGGGACGAACCCCTAGAAAGCAAGCACCATGGGGTCGACCTGCAGGTCACTTCAATGGTTGACTTGCTTCGAGCATTGTCGCCATGAAAATAGAAAACGGTAACATCTCTCTGAGCATTCTCTTTATTTCATCATGAGCAATTCTCGAACCTCAAAAGTTAAATTGTTACACATTTTCTAGAGAGAGAAAAAAAGAAGAAAACAAATATGATGTGTTTCTTGAGGAGGGAGGATGCATAGAAATTATTCATCTCCATGAATTGGGGCCAAGGCAAAGACTCGATTGGATCGATCGCAAATCTGTTTTTTCGGTTAGTAGTTGGGATTTTATTTAGTTTGAGTTTTTGAAAGTGTTTTTTTATTTAGAAATGTATTAAATTTATTTATATAAGTTATTTTTTATATCGATAATGATTTAAAAATATTTTTTTTAAAAAAATATTTTTAAAATACAATATTAAACACCTCCTAATAATAAAACTATTAGCTATTTGACAATGTCAGTGGATGTATTTAAAAGATTGCTCAATTACATGGACTTCATTTTAATCTCTCTTTAGAACACAAAAGTGAGTCTACTTTTAAGGGGGTGTTTGGGAGTGTGGTTGTTTTTGTTTTTTAAAGTGCTTTTCGTGCCGAAATGCATCAAAATGATGTTTTTTTTATTTTTTAAAAAATTATTTTTGATATCAGCACATCAAAATGATCTAAAAACACTAAACCGCCAGTTTTAAAAATGAAAAAAAAAAACAACGGAAAGCAGCAAAAAACAGATTGAATCGCAATGCCAAACGGGGCCTTAACTTGTTTTTAAAATATTTTTTTTATTTAAAATTATATTAAATTATATTTTTAAAAATTATTTTTGACATTATAATATTTAAATTTAATTTTTTTAATTAGAATAAAAATTATTTTTAAATTTTTTTCAATAATATTTTTAAAATATAATGTCAAAATTAACAGGTAATAAATTATCGTAAGAAAGGATAAAAGTGTTTTGGGAAAAGGACTCGCACGTGTTTTTAATGGTATCCCCTTTTTTGTTTTGTTTTTTATCAAATCAGCTACTGATTTCTTACCAAAAAAAATAATGATTAAAAGTTATAGAGTTAAAGTGTAAGACTTGAAAAATTACGATGGTCAATTTAAAATAATCACGACAAAGTTATTTTTGATCCCTCTATTTTCATTTTTTTCTATTACAGTCTTTGATTTTTAAAAGTTTCATTTTAATATATCTTTATTTGGGAGGGAAAAGATAATGTTGCCAGAAAAACAAAACAAAAAAGATTAATTTATTAGTTGGCTGAGATTTAAACGACAAAAATCATTCCGTTTCGTTCAACAAAAGAGTTCTTCTTTTGGCCTTTATTGTGTTTTTGAAAACCTAGATTAAGGCTTAAAAAGTTTTTTAAAATCGTGTTGACCATGAAAAGGCTTTTTTTAAGCATATAAAGTGTTTTATTAGAGCTTTTAAGTGAAAATAAAAAATAAGCTTAGGGATATAAAAAGTTGAATCCTAATTTTTTAACTGATGATCATAATCTAATAATATACATCAAAATAATATATTTTTTATTTTTTAAAAATATTTTTTAATATAAACCCATCAAAATAATCTAAAAATATAATAAAAAATAATTTAAAATAAAAATAAAAATAATATTTATTTTCCAAAATATTTTTAAAATGCAAGCACCCCCTTAAAATATGGCCCAATGGCCAAGGTCAAAATCTTATTTTCCTATAAAATAAAATCAATTTCAATCACACTTTTAAATAAACACTTAAATTTTTGTCTACCCATATAGTCTTGTTAATATATAATTATTTATAAAATATTTTAATATACATAATAAATCTCAAATTCAGATTAAAATATAAATTTTTTATAAAAATTGAAAATAATTAAAACTTTTCTCAATTATCTAAATTCATAAAATATAATTTTGAGCTTCCTATCATCGAAAACAATTCCCACAAGAACAGCAACATGGGTAATCAATCGATCTATTTTATAACATTCATCGTTCATGGTTGGAAAATCGTGAATTTGAAAGAGATTAACAATGGTGTACTTTGACAGCACATTAAATCATGTGTGAGTTTGATTGACAAGTGAAATTGTTTTTTAGATTATTACATAATATTTCAATTTCAGAAAAAATAACAACAAATGATTTGCCATTAATGCACCGACAAAGTCACAAACCGTTAGAATCTAACTATCTAAAATACAAAATTGGATGTAGGAAGCTAGTTCAATAATATATTTATCATTAATAAAAAAAAAACGGTTTACTATATATAGAGAGAGAGAAGAGAAGGAATTTCAGTTAAAAGAACAAACTAAACAACTCTAAATCTCATTGATAAATGAGATTGTATCTTAAGCTAAATAAAATTAAGAGTTTTATTAGATACTAGAAAACTTCACCTTACAATATATTTTATGAGTCCAAATAAATGAGTAAAATCCCGACTGTTTTAAATTTATATAAAAAATATATGTCTTAACTTGAATTTGAAACCTGTTATACAAGTTACAAATATTTTATTATTATATCATGCTTTTTAAAGACAAATCATATAAGAGTTGTTTGTTATTATAGCGATGCTATGTTTTATTTTAAAATATTATATATATATATATATATACTTTTAAATTATTTAAACATGAAGATTTTAAAATATTATTTAAGTAAAATATATTTTAAAAAATAACCACCGATATATTTCTCAAACACTAACGAAATAAAAATTAGCATTACTATTTTATGTAGGGAGAAGAAATTCGAGGGGTCAATCTCAAACCAGATGGGAAAACCAGCACTGTCCATTCGTTTATGGCAATCATCAGGCGTTTTGCCTTTTTAAGGAATAGGACTGGAGATATGAGCGAATGAAAGAAAATCACAATGCCACCTGGCATGCAAGAGAGGAAGGGCGTTATAGTAATTTAAATTGATCAATGGTTATTAATCGAGAAGTCAAATAACTGCGCCAGCATGGTTGTCGAAGCCTATAGCTGAAACAGCTGTAAGGTCAGAGTCGTAAATGACTCATAAGTCTACGCCCAAATTGCAACTCTTTAATTATAATTTATCCATCGAAGATCCAACTTTGCCATCCAGAAAGCCCCATTTTCCATGCGACGACGAAATCACCAAAAAATTCAAGGAGAAATCTAGAGAGAGAAACAAAGCTAGTGAATTCTAGACAGATAGAGAGAGGGAGAGGGAGTCGCAAGAACACCAGCAAGAGCAGAGAGAGTGTTTTCTTCTATATTTTTTTGGTAATGGCGGAGGGTAAGAAGGAGAAGAAATCAAGCAGCAGCAGCAGCAGCAGCAGCAATGAAGAGAGCGTGAAGCTATTTGTAGGTCAAGTACCGAAGCACATGACAGAAGCTCAGCTTATGGCAATGTTCAAAGAGTTCGCTTTGGTAGACGAAGTCAACATCATTAAAGACAAGATAACTCGTGCTTCCAGAGGTTGCTTACTTGCTTTAGTTTCTTCGCATTCCCCTGATTTCTTCCCTCTCGATTCAAGATTCGTAATGTGAAATCATTCTTACAACCCTAATTTTTTATTTTTTATTTTCAGGCTGTTGTTTTCTAATATGTCCTTCCAGACAAGAAGCAGACAAGGCAGTTAATGCTTGTCATAATAAGAAAACATTGTCTGGGGTTAGTTCCTTCTCTAATTTGATCCCTCCATGTATAGCTTGCTACTTGGTGTTTTCCTGTTTTCTATCACATTGTGTTGTATGTGAAATTTCCGATCTCGGCACACTATTGAAGTATTTTTTTTTTTAGTTTCTGCGATTACCTACTGTGGTTGACTTTGGGTAAATGTAATCATGGAATCGTTTCTACTGTGTTTGATATACTGATGTTGACAACTGTTTAAGTTAATTATTATTTACCAGCATGATAATCATGTGAAAACAATCTCAGTTATTTACAGTAGTGGAATATTTTTGCAGCATGTGTAAATCTAACCGTGCTAGAGTAGGATGTTACAATGAGGACAAGTTTAGTTAACTACAGTTTAGTGATTATGCTAATTGTATATTGGAAAGGGGTTGGTGCTTTAGAGGGATGAGAAAAAGTTCAATATGACAAATGAATATCATGATCGGTAGTTAGCGATGCACTTTTATTGGATATTGGTGATGAGAGGGTAAATTATGGCAATTGTGGATTTAAATGGCAACAAAAAGTGAAATGGGTGAATAACCCCATACAAAATAAAATCTGGATGTGACTGTAGATGACAGAAAATGTTGAGAGATTCGAAACCAAAATGGAAATTGTTCTTAAGAATGTATTTTTAAGGAAGTTGTGCCGGAAACTAAGTTTGTCAGGAATAAGTTGTGGTGGAATGTTCAGAGTTATTTGGATAGTTTAACTTTTCTTGTAAAGCCAATCATCATTAAAAAAAATTGATATTGTTAGCTCATAATACTTGATTATTTTTAAATTTTCAACATATGTCCATGATTGATTCTCGACATTTGATGGTTATTTATACTGTTTCTCAATTACAGCTTTTAAAGATTAATAGTTATGCAATGTGGGATTTCCCTGGCCTAGGTAACTGTTTCTCAATCAGGATTTCTATTTAGGCCTAGCCTTTTTTCTTTCTATGGTCAACCTGTTTCTTGTAATTGTTTAATTCGCAATGTCTTCTTTTTGTTAAATATCTCTGTGGAAGTTTTAATGCTGCTTTTTTGGGGAGTCTAATCAGTGCTATCTTTGTATGACCTGTGCTTCATTTTTCTTGCTCTCCGAAATGTTCATCACATTGTCTCTCTAATTCAAATGCATCCTATTCTTTCTGTCCAATCCAGGCATCTAGTCCGTTGCAAGTGAAGTATGCAGATGGCGAGTTGGAAAGGCTAGGTGTAATATAATATCATTGATTATTGATTAGTTGCCATTAAGATCGCTGCTCTGGATTGCTGCAGCAAGATTTCCCATTGTCTTATCTGATATTGTTATTTTATTCACTGTCTTATTTATTTTAGCATGTTACATTATGATTCTTTTTTGTTCTTCTTGCTATCCAGAACACAAACTCTTTGTTGGTATGCTTCCAAAAAATGTTTCTGAAGTTGAAGTATCTGATTTATTCTCCAAATATGGAACTATAAAGGACTTGCAGATACTAAGAGGTTCTCAACAAACAAGCAAAAGTATTCCCGATCTCTTATCTGGCTGTTGTTGTGAAGCACTGGACTGTACTGTTCTTTCTGATCTCAATTAATTAATTGGTAGGCTGTGCTTTTTTGAAGTATGAGACAAAAGAACAAGCCCTTGCTGCCCTGGAGGACATCAACGGAAAGCATAAAATGGAGGTGAGCTTTATTGGCTAATTGGAATGATAGTTCACAAGCTCAAGCAATTACTCTTCTTTCTACTCAGAGCCCAACTTTAATTCTTTGCTGGTTAATAATGTGATGTGAAAAGTCACCCTACTGTCTGTTTTTCTAATCAATGTAGGCTATCAAATTGAACTCACATATTAGATAAGGTTGTTCTGTTACATGATGTAACATCATGAATCTGCCCAGTAAAATTGGCCATGTAGTTACTTGAGTGGGGGCATGCTAATTATTTTGGCATGTCAGATCAGAATTGCTTAATGAATTACTGTGTCAAACTAATTTCTGTAGCTTTCTCCAAACTTGAATAAACCATAATTTATATTTCCTGAGTAGGCTGTACAAGGTGAAGGTATAGAACTGTTCATATATTTGTAGCAATAAATTTTCCACCTGAAACAAATGTTCAATCTAAAATCAAAACTTATCTTCCATTTTGTGATGTTGCTTTATTGACAGATGTTGTAGCAATTCCAAGTTTTAATAGACTTTTTTTATAAAGTAATGAAAGATTGAGAGGAGAGGGGATAGTCTCTGTAAACCCTTTTAGCACCTGAGAACTCAGCAGTAATACGGATGCATGAATTAGCGATATGCAGTCTGATCACTATCTCTTGCTTTGTCAGGGTTCAAGTGTTCCTTTGGTTGTCAAATGGGCAGATACAGAAAAGGAAAGGCAGGCTCGGAGGGCTCAGAAATCACAAGCTATGCCAAACACCGATTCACAACATCCATCTTTATTTGGTGCCTTGCCAATGGGATATGCCCACCCTTATAATGGATATGGATACCAGGTCTGTTTGCCACTACCTATTTTTCACGGAATACCTCAGTTTCTGCAGTTCCAAAACCTTTTGGAACTTGTCAGGATCTTTCTTACTCCATAACTTCCTAGTTTCTTTCTCAAGTCTCTTCTTTAATCTACACGTTTTTTCATTTACTATTTAAAATCAAAATGGTGTTAAGAGTGATAATCTCTGTTCCCCTTGTAGGCTCCTGGAGTTTATGGACTTATGCCATACCGTCTGCCACCTATGCAGAATCAGGCTGCATTTCATAGCCTGGTTCCTCCAGTAAATCAAGGAAATGCATTGCGTGGTGGAATCAGACCTGACCTTTCACCCAATATTTCCCCTAGAAATTATGCTCCTACTACTTATGTGGGCTCTGCTTATCCTACGGTGACAGGTCTTCAGTATCCAGTGGCATATCCTGGAGCAATGATGACTCACCGACCTTTGAGTAGTTCACCTGGTGCTTTGTCACCCACAGTTGCGAGCAGTAATTCTGCAACACCTTCAGGTGTCAGTGGAAGTTCCGGTGTTCAAGTGGAAGGTTTATTGTTATACTATCATTCTGTGTTTGTTAATTGTTACTCTCTTTAGCATTCTTGGTGGTGCTTTTCTGCTAACCACCTGTGTTCTTTGTCTTAGGTCCACCTGGTGCTAATTTGTTTATATATCACATACCTCAAGAATTTAGTGATCAAGAACTTGCCAACGCTTTTCAAGCATTTGGTAAGGTCTTAAGTGCCAAGGTTTTTGTTGATAAAGCAACTGGTGTTAGCAAATGCTTTGGTATGCACTCTTATTTACAGTTACATGTGAATCTGACATTTGTGATTTGGAGATCTATCTATGTATCTAACAGGATTTTATTGCAGGATTTGTTAGTTATGACTCACCAGCAGCAGCACAAAATGCTATTAACATGATGAATGGATGCCAATTAGGTGGTAAGAAATTGAAGGTTGAGCTTAAGAGAGACAATAAACAGAACAAACCTTATTGATCGGCAGGTGAGTCAAGGAAGCAAGCAGAATTTTCTGTGATATGTGGTCACATGCAACCTGGATATATGGGAGTGACTCGTATCAGAATATTGGGGTGGATAGATAATCTTTGGTCATTTGCATTTCCCCATCCTTGTAATTGCTTCATGGGATTGAAATTCCCAAAATTTGTAATTCATGATGCGTTGTGTGCCGATACAATTTGTAATTTGTGTACCATGGAAGTTCATTTAAAGATTAATTATCAATTTATTGATTTTTCACTTAAGAGCTTCTGATTGTAATGTTGTTGAAACATTGTTGTCAGAATCTTCTCTGATATTCTGCTGTTTCTTCTCTGGTATAGTGCTGTTTATTAAATGACATTTTTTTTTATTCTTCGTTTCCTTTTCTTGCCAGCTAAATGAATCATGGGTAAGTAGTGTCAAACATGGCTCATCCTCTGCTCAGTGAATTGTGCAATTGTCCTGCAATTCGTCATTTCTTTTATCACAGTTTTGAAATTGTGTGATGTGACAGCGAAATTGTAGGATATTGAGTAGCCATCACAAAACCTCTGCCTGTTTCATGACAAGTGCATGAATGGTTGTCAAAAGTTACATGGAGTTTCTGTGCTTTTGTCTGCATTGGTTACATGGTGCCTGTGGTGATATTTATCGCATCCATTTAGGTCAGGTTGCGATTGATCTTGAATTCTTGTTTCCCTTTTATTAATTGGATTTTTTTATAAAGCTCACTGGATTTAAGATGCTTCTTTTGCTTAACAACTTTTTGGTATGATCTCTTGCAGTTCCTCATTCCAAAACATTGAAGATATTGGTGATTCATGTCACAGGATAAGGGTATGTCTGATCTTGAAGCTTTGCCTGCATTTGAGTATAAACTTAGTTTCTGATAATCTCTTTCAGCTCTTTATTTTGTCTCTACCTTTGATTTTGAAGCATTTGCATGCATTTAAGTTTAAATTTTTGCCCTTGATCAACTTTATATAGATTGCTCTTCTTGAAGCTAAACGAATTTCAGGAAGGTCATAAAACTTATATATCTCATGTTTAATTAGTTGTGTCCTTGAGAAGACTATCGCACAAAGATTTGTCATGAGGAAAAGAATGAAGGGAAACATTATTGCTCCAACATAGTTCTGGACAGGAAAGTTATTCTGCTATTGGCCTTTGAATTCTCAATCATTTCTTGTTTCTTTCATTTATGAGGTTTCTTTAACCATTTGAAGAGCTTTTTTTCCTCACCTCCCGTGTATGTCTTAGAATATATTCATGATAACTACATTCAAATCTTTCCCATGCCAAGCCTTGGATTTTCTTAATCTTAGCATCTGCTCAATGTGAACATGGACTATGCTGATGGTTAGGAATGTATGTAGATCACTCCTTGTTGGAAATCACTATATTACTCTTAAGATACCAGGACTATGAAAAAAAGAAGGAAATATGGTGTCTCTGCAAAATTGATGGACCTAATTAGTCATACCTGTACACGTGTTTCTGCTTGGTGCTTTAGAGTGTTTTGGTCAGTAACAAATCAAGTGGCTTCCATAAGGTACTCGAATACCTGAGCTGTTCTTTTGTCTTTCTGGATCACCTCCTCTTGATATGCTATTCTTTAGTAACGGAGAATTATGTGCTGTTAAGATTGGTCACTTTATATCATACAAGTTCTTGCATGTTGTGTACGGTTTCCTTGTTTTGCTTTCGATAATAAAACGTTTTGTTTTTCTTTCCTATTGGTCTTGCTGCAAAGTAAACTGTGGTGATGGATTCTTGGGCTGGATGAACTTGGATTACTTTGTGCAATTTGTTTTAGTTCCTCTCCAATTTTCCCTGATCTTTCTCTACTGAATGTCCAAAAAATATGAGGTCATGATGGATTCATGTTCAAATGCTCTTGAACACATTGTAACCTGTGGTGGTTCTATTGTAACGGGTTCAATTAAAATCAGTTTCAGATATGTTAAATCTTTCTCTCTGTCCAGTCAACCACTGCCAAAAGTGCTCTTTGTTACCTGTATTCTTGAGCTGTCATGCCACTATTTTTCTCTTTCATTTTTCCTGTAGAAGTTAAAATAGTTGATTCATGCAAAGAAAACATTGCCAGTGCATTTACACCCTCTGGGGGCATTATGAATTTTATAAACCCATATTTTTTTTGAGTTTTTGAGAGCTTGTTCCCTGTTAATTGCACCTAATGTAGCTTTCTACCACTTGAGTTGAGCTTGGAAAATTGGGTGACATTGAAACTTGCTATATTCCCATTTATTATTGGGAGCATTTCTTCCATTTTGTATGCTTTGTCTGCATGTGTGCGTCTGCTACTTTTTTTCTGAAGGCGATTTTCTAATTACTGGTTGATAGTGCTGTTGGTGCTTGATCCACACAGAGACTGTCTGGTTTAACTTGCTGTTACAAGCTCATGTGCATCGGTGAAGGCTCTGCATTCCAAAAGTTTTGTTTCCTCATAGAGTTAACGTGACACGTCAAACAGAATTGCAGATTATTATTATTATTACCAACTATTTGAAGGTTTTAAGCAGTTGTACTGGATCATACATATTTCTGAATGAATGGCATGTCAACCCCATCACTTGTTGAAAAAGATGACGCTTGAACGAGACGAGGCGAACTGTTCTCATATTCACAAATTCTGTTTGCGTCTGTCAGCTTATATTCTAGACTAAACAAAGGAAGAAACCTCTGTGATGATGTATTTTTATATTTTAGGTGATTGATATGGTGACTGTCCTGCTTTTGTGCTTCTGTCCCTGTTCTCCAGGCTTCGAGTACTAATTCCATGACTCAAATTTGTAAAATAGGGAGGATTGCAGAGCTTATAGAAGAAGCTCTCAACCTTCCAGATATATGGAGGATTATACAGTGCTGGTAGCTTCATGTCTTACTTGGATGGCAGCTCTTCTCAGCGTATAGCCAGTTTTGACAACGTTTATAGTCTTTGTTTTTGTAGTTCAGGCGTGCTTTTACAAGTTTTTGTGTTTTTTTTAGCTTCAGATTTTTTTTTTTACCGATATCAAAAATAAATTATTAATTTTATATATTTTCATTCAAAGAATATTTTAAAAACAATCGCCTAATATATTTTGAAATCTTTGTGCAGATTTGAGGCCTTTTTCCTAGTGATGCAGAGTGCATGTCCATGAGTTCAGCTTTGAAGGGTCAAAAGCAATTATGTTTAGAGATCTTAATAGAAATGTACCGTGTTTTTAGTCTCCCTTATGGAATACAGAAAAAAAAAAAAAAAAAAAAAAAAAAAATATATATATATATATATATATATATATATATATATATATATATATATATATGTAATCAATTTCAATGGAACAATAAAATTTAAACAAATAAAAACATCGGGACTGAAATAGATAAATATATTTTTAAAAAAATTAATTGTAATTTTGTTAGAAAAATTAAAAAAATAATGATTGAAATATGATTAATTTCAAATGAAGGACACAATGAAAATAAATTAAAATAAACTATATAATTAATTTAATTAAAGGATAAAATTAAAATAAATAAAATCTTGGGACTCATATAAACAAAGATATTTTAAAAAAAATATAATGTTTTTGCAAAATTAAAATAATAAGGACCAAAATGAAATATAGAATATATGATAAATTTCAATTAGAGGACCCAGTCATAAACAATAAAACTTGCATATTGAAATAATTAAAATAACTAAAATCAAACCGAAAATCAAAAGAATAAGGACTGAATCGAAACTCAACATATATAATCAGATTCAATTAAAGGGCACAGTTCAAACAAATCAAAAACTATATTAAAAAAACAATAATAAAAGAGAAATTAAAAGCCCAGGAATCAAAATAATCATTTCACAAACATCAAGGACTGACCTGTATTTATGGCCGATATGAGAGAGAAAAGGAAGGAAAAGCATAAAACCATCCACTGGAACTAACTTGACACGTGCCGTACCGGGAGAAATAGGACATGATAGATTTCTGAATGAATACAGGTCAAAATGACAAATGACGTTTTCTGACCGCCGTATGAAGGCACACACGTTGCTCAAAGGGCGCATGCGCAGGAAGCACTGCAGCTGCGTTGGTACGATGTGCCTGTAGTATTTTTTTAAAAATAATAATAAAATAACAGACATATACCTATACACCCCTAGACCTACCTCGTAACTATTAAAAAACTACTGTGGAAAACATGGAAACACCCCTAGGTCTGTCGCCTATGTTTCGTCGTTTAGAGGGGCTAATATCATCGTTTTACTGTGAAACAAATTCGAAAATCCCATTCATGCCCCTTGAAAATTGCCAAAATACCCCCAGTTTATTTTGGCTTATTTTGTCGTTTTGGGGGGTTATTTGCATCGTTTTACTGTGCAACAAATCCTAAAATACTATTCATGTGCCCTAAAAAATTAAAAGATACCTACGGTCCCGGGAGTTAAAATTTTTCAAATTTTATGGCAAAATAGTAATTTTACTGTCGTATTGAATAGTAATCTGAGTCTATGTGAACAATAGCAAAAGCTACAGTAAAGCGCCTACGCGTTTTATTGTTTAGTTAAAAAATATATATATATATAACATGAGGTTTTTTATTTTATTTTATTAAAAAAAATTGTTATTGAATTGATTTTTTAATTTTATTTTTTAACATCGGGTTGATATTTTTTTCTCTTAAAAATACAAAAACAATTAGAATATTTTTATATAATTTAATTTTAAAGTAAAAGTACATATATTATCAGGTTGAAGTTTTTTAAAATTAAATCGTTAGGCTAAAAAGTTTTCAATAATAATATCTGGTGGTGGGGGTGATGGCCACTTGATTGTTGCCCGCACACCATTTTTCACATCAAACCACGTCTGTCATCAACGAAGATGTTGTCTTGGCTTGCCTCTGCTCCTAACTTTTCATGTGATTTTAAGTTTGTGGGATTTGCTTGCTTGCCGTCGGGTGAACTTTCCGACACACAGTAAAACAAAACATTCTAGATTAGCTGCCTTCTTCGAAGTGGGGGGGTTCTTTTAAAGACACTCACTCTGTCGTTTACTTTTTATTTTCTGATTATTATTTTAGGGGAATTCAATTGCTTTTTTGATTCGCTCTCTTTCAGACAACAATAAAATAAAATAAAATAAAATAGACGTTTATTTCAAGATTGTAGAAGACACGTTAAAAACAACCAATTGGGATGGAGAAATCATTGTTTCTTTCCTAACAATCCATATCACTACAATTATACATATAACACCTGTTTTTAACCCTTGTCTCTCGTCTTGAATGATAGTTAAATTTTATAATTTATTCTGATTTTTTATTAAATTATTTTAATGTTATAATCTGAATTGCATGTTTAATGAATTGATCACGTTAACTCATGTGTTTTTTATTGATTGTTTTTTCCTTTAATGGTTGATTGAAAATTATGTTTTATAATTTATTTTTGATAAAATTATGTTGGTCTTATTATTCGGGTCATGAATTTGATAGGTTTATTTAGTTGAATCATGTTTTTTTATTTTTATTTTTTTAATTTGGTTGGTTATGAATTAAATTTTTTTTTCCAATTTGTTTTCTATAAATTATCTTAATCTAATGATCCAAGTCACGAATTTGACCAGTTAAACTGAGTTGACTGAAATCATTTTTTTTAATTATGAATTAAATTTCATATTTTTAATTTGCTTTTTATAAAATATCTTAATCTAATGATTCAAGTCATGCATTTGACCAATTAAACTGAGTTGACTTAAATCATTTTTTTTAAATCATCATTTAACAATGAAATGAGGTTCATAATTTAATTTTTATAGGGTTATCTCAATTTTATTATCTGAGATATAAATTTGATATATTATCCTGTATCAACTCAAATTAATTTAATATTGTTACCTTAATTATCATTTTAAAAAAATATCATCTTGAATATTATCTAATAACATTATATTTTTATTAGTAGCTCGTGCTATTTTTAAATTTACAATCAAGTCGTCTTAGATGAGCGAACAGATAACTTTAGCAATACTTTAGCAATGATAAAGTACAGTAGATGGCGGGATCGTGTGATCATCACAGCAAATACCGAGTCTTGAGCACATGATTGCGTGATAAATGATGAATGCTGCGGCAGACATTGTAGACATATTTGGTTGCAGTCAAAAGAGTGCTGCTTTACCCCGTCAGGGATGAATTTGACGGTAGCTACTCATTTGATCACTACAGATTAAAATATATAGATAATAATCAGACTTAGGGTTACATTGACTTCTTTATGAGAATGAAAAGGAGCCAGGAGAGAAATGGAGGTCCCCTCCTTGAACATCTCTCTGGTGGTTGATGAATCCTTGCGCCGCGGCGGAGACCTTCCATCCCGTTTCGTCTCTATGCCCACACCTTTTTCTCTACATAACCCCCCTTTTCTTATGATATTTTTTCCCGTTTTTGTTATGGGATGCATGCTTATTTTAACGAGCTCGGAAATATAAATATATATATTATATACCATGGTGTGTGTGTGTGTGTGTGTATGTACATGTATATATCTATGTGTGTGTGTATATGAGTATATATGTATGTGTGTGTGTGTATGTCAGATAACAAAATTAGATAATGGTAAAATCACTCAAGAAGGACAGGTTGATAATATTTAATGAATATATCCGCCGTATAAACGGGTTTCAGTCTCATCGTTCTAGTAAAGCGTGTTATCATTCAAGAAGGACAGGGCTGGGGCCTGGCGTTGCTGGTCACGACAAGGGGAAAGGACAAACACGTGGTGGATTGTAATGGCTTTCTCCGGTTAGAGTGTTGATGAAGAGTGGTGGCGGAGTGGGGGCCCGGCGATTGCCGTGCACAATTACTCCAAGTAATGGCTGGCTCTTCTCAAACCAAATGCTAATCATGGCATTGAAGATTCCAGCTCGCACGGGGATGGAATTTTCATTGCTATGGGTGGGTGAGCCACCACAAAGTCAAGCCTTTTGGTTTTGCCCGTTTTGTGGGCTAGCCGACCCTTGTAATTTCTCTCTCAGACCAATCGTTCGCTTTTAATTTTAATTGTTTTTTTTTAATATTTTTATATCCTGCTTTTCTTAATGGGATCGACAATAAAATAAAATAAAAATGAAATCTTGCTTTTCCTAGTGGCTTCATTAGATAAAAGCTACCCTCCATTTTCCTGCACGTTTCAAACACTGCAAAATGACGCCGTCTTGATTTTCCTGGTCCCTTCAAGTGCACAAGGCAAGGCATAGTCAGAGAGAGCGATTTTTGTTGTCCCCCCCCTTGACCCAGTCATGGTTGAAATAGTTGCTCGTTTATCGACAAGTATTCCAATTTCTTGCTTTGACTGTAGAAATACTAGAGCCGCGTTAATTCCTATTATACTTCTTGCATTAATTCATTAAATTTGACAACAAGCTGCTAATTACAGGTTTAATTCAAAGTTTGAAGTTGATTGTTTGACTCCACAAGACAAGGACCTGAAACATTGGATTAGTGCCACTGCCTTTTTTTAATTACTCATTTATGAAAATAATTAAACCAACTTAAAAAAAAAAAAAAAAAAGAGTTGTTTAAGGCTTCATATCTTAGATGCCCATGATGAAACTGTTTGGTCTTAGAATATATAATATTTTTTCAAGTATTTTTATTTTTATTTTTATTTAAATTTATTTTAATATCAACACATTAATGAAAAAGATTTTAAAATACAAAATAATAAAATTAAAACTGGAAATTATTTACTTTGAGAATACCGGATTATTTTTATCATGTTTCTAGAAGCCATACTTGATGATGTCGAATGCCTTCTAGAAGGAGCCACATGTTTGTGTCATTTCATTTCTCAGATCTTTCATAAATACGCTGTCTTTTCCTTATACTAATTTATTCTTTCTTCTTTACGAGGCTGACCTATGCAAGAAAAGATTGTTCTCCTCAATTCAAACTCTGCAAATTACCTGACAGCCCTATATTATCTCATTCATATTGGTACTATAAACTCTTAGGTTTGTCCTGGTACGGGATATCTTCTAACCAGATTCAGAAAACTAACCCGGAGGTGTTCTTCATGTTTTCATCCCTCCCATTTTAGATAAAGAAATGGACAGAGTGAAGAATTCTGTTGACGTGTCTCCTTTCCTGCTAGTGGAAGCTGCAGGTGATTCCGAGGTTGATTCTGATCCCGCCACGTCCACTACAGTCGTTGCTGATGACGATGATGCAGAATCCTGTAGCTGTGATACATCAGACCATTCTTGCGTCATTAATGGCGAGGTTGAAGCGGGTCGAGTCAATTGCAATGTGTCTGATGACGATCATGCTGATAACGAGGACGAGGAGGAGGAGGTGGAGGAGGGAGTTGAGGTTTGCCAATCATGGTTTGGTCATGTTCATGTTGGGCTACCAGTGAAGCAAAAGCCATGTGTTTCAGTGGATTCAGGCAATGAATCGATGAATGAGAAGGAGAAGGATAGGCTGTTTTGGGAGGCTTGCTTAGCTTCTTAATCAACTCAACTGTGCAGGATTTCTTTCCTTTTTTTCCTTTTCCACCTCAAGTTTCAGACCATTTTGAGTTTTATTGGGTGTCGTTTGTTTGTTTGTTTTGGTTTTTCCATTTTCCCCTGTTTGGGAAAAGAGACTTTGAGGGGTTAAACACCGTATATTTGTCTAGTAGATTACAATTGTACATATGATATGCAACTAGCAGCTCTTTTTTTTTCTAAGAAAAAAAAAAATCTTTTACTTCATGCATGTTCCCACCATGCATCCACTTGTTTGCGTTTCAGGAGTTCTGCTTCATGATAAGTCCTAAATAAATAAAAAATGTTTTTGATGGTACTGCGAGTTGTGTAATTCTCCAAGCTTTCTCATAAACTGGATTATTAGCTGGGAGCCTAGATCAAAACCTCGATCCTATATTATATATGGATATATAAACCATGCTTTATTGAATTTGATTGCAGTCACCAAACCATGGAAAGAGCTAGTCTGAAGAACCCTGTGCGCAAGAAAATAAAAAAAGCCACCTCAATACATGAAACTATAAATTTGTGAGTGCAAAAAAGGAGCGAAGGACATTGAACTCTATCAATCAAGAAATCCTATCAGCACCCCGAGATCCAAAATTTCAGAACAGCCTGCAGTTGCTAAAATGAGATTTTGTCGGAAAAAATGAACTTCATAGCAACAGAACAAGGGAGATAATTAGCGAGAGAGAGAGGGAAGAAATTCTCATCAACTATAATCTTGTATTGTTGCTTTGTATTCTACTCCAATTACCATTATGCACAAGTGTATCCCACACGCACACGGATTGATTCAACTAACCTTAACTAATTTTGATGGAGTATTTACTGATAGATAATTAGTTCTAGAGTTATGATTGATCATATTATTTCAATACCCCTGCAAGTTCATTGAGGATGGGATCCATATTCATTGTAGAAATATAAACTGAGATGACAAGAGAGAGAGATTTAGTGAGCACATCAACAATCTGATTCTCGAAAGCAATAAATTTAACCTTTCGAGCAACCATGTCTTAGATTAAATAAAAATCAATTTTCATATGTTTCAATTATTAAAACATATCTGAATTGTATAGGATCCAATTGAGGAGTGCCAATAAACGTAGTAACTGATTTACACTCCTGCATATTAGCTGCTGTAATTAAGAAGATCGACAGTGTACAGTTGTTGTGAAAGAAGCAAATCATTTACAGTGGAAGAAACTTCAATCCCAAAAAGTCTATTTAGTGGGCCAAGATCACGAGTGTAAAGTTCAGCACCCAAACTCGTAATAAGATGCTTTAGTACGGTTAGAGTTTCACTAGTTAGTAAAATACCATTAAACAATCAACAAGAAGAAATATTATAGCCTTGGTAGAACGAAGAACGACCCAGGAAGTATCAGCTCTAGAGCTATGAAATCCCAAGAAGATCAAAAAGTGACTGAGCTGATCAAAGTATTTATTAAGTGTCTGTTTGAAACCATAAAAATAATGTACGAGTTCGCATACATGGTGTGTAACCGAGATGATCAATGAACAGACATACACTAGTAACCAACGTGTGTATATGAGAGTATTGATTTTCTGAAGTATTCACGAGTCTATGAAGTACTCTATGATACCTTAAATAGAGCCTCAATACATAGATAGCACACCAAAGCACTCAGCTAAAGCTCCAAATTAGTTGTACACTTACCACAGATGAACTTAGTTCAGCAAATTAAGCACACACGTACAGCAAGTGAACCAAGTAACAGTGTACAAAGGGTCAGATTTTTGTCTGTTGGACCGAGAACACGGAATTAGACATAGGGAACATAAAATGAAAGTTTTCAGCTCTGTGCTGAAACTGACAGAATGAGCACAAATTCAGCCCAAAGCTGAATCATGACTCTTAACAATCTACCACAACTGGACACTTCCTAGCCTAGTTCAAGCAAAGCACACAGGATTAATTCCGTATTAATTTACAGAAGCAACCATGGTCGGAGAGAGCAAACCAAAATCTGCAAATAAAGCATTTCCTAAGCATGTTGAGGGAACCTTCAATCAAACAGATTCGCTAGACCCAAATGACTTCTTAGTCAAAACGATCTCTACTAATTTGTCAATCGTCTGCTCGTCATCTTCAATGTCTTTCCATTGGCTTCTTATGTCAATCTTTTGTCCTACAGTTATCACACTTGCCCTTGAGTCTTCTCCATCACTTGAGGCAGAACTGGAATTTTCATTTTTGCTATCAGTGAATGATAGTCCAGACTCCTCCATTTTAGACCCAGAAAAACTTCTAGCACCTGAATAGACTTCATCTCTTGGAAGACTTATTGCTGGTTGCTCCAAGAACATATCAGTGGAATTTTTATCCTCATCCAACTGCCTCAAAAAGCTTTCTTCGACCTCACTTAATGACTCAATGTCATCATCGTCAGCTTCTTCTTCACTGCCAGTGCTGAAATGGGCATCATCACAGTCCGATGGTGCCTGCCTCAGCTCACAGCTGGTATCCATGTCGTGCTGACTGTCAAATTCCTCATCAGTTTGGTGACCAGATGAATGAGATGACATGGATGAATATCCTCCAGCTGCAGTCTCTTCACGGTCTCGCAGCGTTTTCGTGATTAGGGTTTTGAGCAAATTCATTACTTGTACAGCATGCATCAATGCTGTCAATGGATCAGACATCTGACAAGGGGGGGGGGGGGGGGGGGAACCTTCAATCGCGTCAAACAAATTTGGAAACACTGTAGCCAAACATAAATCTACTACAATCAAGTGAACATGCAAGGCCACAATAATATTTCCTGATTTTAAAAGCGAAAGTTACTTCATTTTATTGCATAGTTTCTCCTTTTGCAATTAGAGAGACTTTTATATGTAAAGAAATATAATGGAAATATACCTGAGTCATGTTTGGAGCAAAGACCATTGCAATATTTCTAGCATTCATTTTATTGGAATCTTCTTCCTCGACAACATCAGCCATAAGACCAACAGCCCAACTGAGCAATGCAGCCTCAGTTGGCTTTAACTGCTTAACAAGCTCAACAGATTCTTCCTCGGTGTTACATTGCAGAACTTGTTCAGGAGAAAGCCCATCCAGAACCCCAGAAGGAAGCTCTCTAAACCAGGCTTTTATAAGGCCTGCTAAACAATGGACATCAATATCATCAGGCACAATGCCCCTGTTCAGCTGGTCCCTCACATGCTCCTCCTGGCTATTTTCTGGGTTTATGCGGAAAATCCCTTCTGCCTGAAAAAACACCCAAAATTATATTGTAAGACAGTTCATTCAATATTGAAGTGGAAGCATAAAATCCCAACTATTTGAAAGTCAAATGGTTTATAATCAGTACCTTTAGACCGCCTTGTGAGTATAATCTATCCTGCATCAGCAAGAGAATTGTGGGAACACTATTTCCTTTCGAATCATATGACAATTGCATTGATTCTGCTGAGACACCAAAAACACTGGCACTGCAAATTGTGATGCTTAACGTCAAAGCCTCATAGAGACCACAAAGTAAACTGAGAAAATAAGAGATCTATACAAATAGACTAGTGACAGAGAGAAAAAAAACTACGCAAGAAAATTGAACAGAAGAGTAAACAAAAGCTATTGAATATAAGTAATCATTCCCATTATCTTTCTTTATCTAGCTATGGAAACCTCATTGGGTATGAAATATCATGAAACAGTCCCAGTTTTTAGATATTATGAAAAAATTGAGCAGCCGAAGCAAATTGAATTTAGCCCAAATGCATTTCGAAGGTTTCACGTAGTAAAACCACACCTGGAGGACTTAAGAGGAGAAAGTTTAGCCCAAATGCAGCTAAAAATCTCAGCTTATTTTCAATTCTTCCCTTTGAACTTTGAAGAGCCAGAGCAAACACAAGTCTGCATCTTTCTCCCTCTCAGATCCAGTCCCTCACACCCCCAACAAAAATGAAACCCCGTTTAAATTTTACCAATTTAAAGTCAACTTCCCAAAAAAGAAATAAAAAAGACGGGAGATGAAGAAAACTAAGTACCTGGCACTTGGAACTCGACAAGGGATCTCAACCTCAAACTCAACAGGAAGACCCAGAAAGCCATTGAAGCGATCAAAAGTGACATGAGTTATATGTTGAACGTTAGTTGGCCAGCCAATGTCCATGTGATGGAGGGTGCTGCTTGTTGGGATGACATCATCTCCCCCATCTTCAATGCGGCAAGCCACAAGAGATTTCCTTATAGCTGTCAGTACAAATGCCATCATAGACAGCTGCTGGTTCTGCACTTGCTCTTGATGATCTTGTAATTCACTCCCTTTCGTCCCTTTTGTTCCCTTACCACCAACACCACCGCCACATCCACCTCCCTTTGTCACCATTACAAGTCCAGTCATTTCAGCTATGGAAAAAATATGCAAGAAAAAAAAAAAAAGAGAAGAGAAGAAGGTGTCTGTTATTCAGAAGTTTGAAGCTCTTAGCTTGCTCTTCCTTTCTTTCTCACAAAGCTGGAGTTCAAACGGCCACTCGTTTCAAATTTTAGAAGGACTCTCTGTCTCTCTCTCCCCTTTGTTTACTATATAATTTAACTTTATCTGTACTCTTTCTTTTGACGTTTTTGACTTCAATGTTTTCTGATATTACCATTCATGCCACTCAACAAATCTCATCGAATTTCATTAAATTCTCTTTTATTGCCTTCTGGGCTGAGATTTTAATTAGGACTTTTCGAACCGGAGCATTCTGATTCCTTCACAAAAACATTCCGGTCCAGCAACTAAATTATAAATTATTATTTTTAAAATTTAATTATTCAATAAAATACTCTTTTTTTTAATATTTCTTTATAAAAAATTACCCGTTCTCCTTTAATTTTCACTTCGTTAAAAAAATAAAATCATGGAGACGTTTCATGAATATTACATAGATATATTTCTATAATATTAATAAGTGTTTATTTTTTATATTGAATTATTATAATTATTTTTTTATTTGTTATTAATATTTTTTTCTAATTATATTGTTAAATGAATCGAGCTAGATAAATCCATTAAAGTTAATGTTTACATTGTCTTGATATTTTTTTTTAATAATAATAAATGAAAAACATGTCGGCTCCCGGAACAAGCAGCCTATGCAGTGCTACCAATATAAGAATGAGCGGCTTAATTATTTATGTGAATAATATACATGGAAATTCTTATCTATACCTATGAAAAAGCCTTTTTTTTTTTTTTTTTTTAAATCAAGGCATAAGAGCCCAGGAAAATTAAATCAAACGAGTAAATGTAATGACAAATGAGTTCATAGTGCATAATTGAAGTAGAGTCTTGAAAGAGAATTTGATTCAAAAAATGGTTTTGTAAAAAATTTAGATGTTTTTAGATTATTTTCATATATTAATATCAAAAATAATTTTTTTAAAATATTTTTAAATAAAAAATATTATAATAACAACCAGGAGGGAGAGAGAAACTTGTAACGATAAGAATACCCACCCCCGCCCCACAATTCACAAAAATAATAAAAATTATTTAGAGCAAAAATAAAAAAATATATATTAAAAAAAAAAAATATTTTTAAAGTGTTTAAGGTTGTGCTTTATTTTGTTGATGGGATATAGCCGTTATTTTCCACGGAAAGCCTTAAACATTTACCGGAGGAGTTCATCGCCTCCAAGAGAGAGGGAGAGGGAACAGATACGGAGGAGCATAGTGCTGAAATGACCGTTGATGTTCCATGTATCGGACGGTCCATCAAATCAGGACACTATTTTCATATTTCCAATAATGATGGAGTTCTTTTCCGGTCATTCCCGTGATCAAGGGAGTGCGAGGGCTAGTAAAAAAGAGCACCACTTCTTCTTCTTTACCCTTTGTAAATGTGTTTTGCTTTATCAAGAACCCTACCTGTAGATTATTTCCACAATTCTCTTGGATTCGGTGCCGGGTCTACCGGCACCCCATTGGGAGATGGTGTCTTTTATAGAATCTCTACATTCTCTTTTCTAATAATAATAAAAACTCTTCTTATGCTCTTAATTATATTAATTATGTTTACTTAAATAGTTATTAGTTTTTAATTACAATTTTTACAGGATTCCCAAACTGAATCATAGAAATAAGTATGGTAAATTGCATGTAAAATCCTCATTTGTTATGTGCTGAGATCATCTGTTTAGAGAATTAGGGTTTAAGAAAGAAAGAAAAAAACATTAGCGTAACCCTTTATTTTTGTTATAGTTCATGCTGAGCAGTCACCCCGCTAACTATTTATTATTAAAACTAGCCTTCCATTTGCAATTCTTTATCATCTCAGTTGAATTTTATTATTGCTAATATCTATTAAAGATTTATATAATTATTAATTTTAAAACCTATAAAATTAATTAAAAAATATATAAATTGATCCGAACACTTTCATTATTATTATTATTATTATTATTATTATTATTAATAGCCCTCCACTATCTAATCACTACTTGTAGAATTTTATCTACTTTTATAATTGTTTGCGATCACCGCACGCTAACTATCAATTACTGATGTTAATTGCTTGCACTCCAACAGCGTAATTATTTGTAAAACAGACGACTCCAGTGATTGCTATAGCTTTACTTGTAGCTATGGATTATTAATTTATTTTTATTTTTGGTAATACACGCATTATGTTTTGATTTTATAATGCTGAAAACCCATTTTAAAAGCTCAAAAGCAGCCTCAGATAACGATTCTCCAAACAACGGTTGGAATTGCCTTTATTCCTCGTGTATCGCCAATGAGAAAGTAGTAGGAAAACTTTAATTTAATCCTATCCTTTTTTATTTCATTGCAATGGAGTCCCAAGTGCTGCTTCGAATATGATTGATATTAGATAGCATCACACCTCCAGTTGCTCATTATTAGCTATGTTACAAGCTATAAGATCAAAATTAATGACGACAATATCTAAAAAATATATATTATTTTAATACATTTTGAATTAAAAACAATCTCAACCATATTTATCTCATATCATCCTATAAGAAAATTGATGAACGGCCCCGTTTGGCATTGCGATTCAATATGTTTTTTGCTACTTTTCGTTGTTTTTTTTTTTTCATTTTTAAAACCAGCGGTTTAGTGTTTTTAGATCATTTTGATGTACTGATATCAAAAATAATTTTTAAAAAATAAAAAAACATCATTTTAATACATTTCGGCACGAAAAACACTTTAAAAAACAAAAGCAACCACACTCCCAAACACCCCCTTAATATAGAAACAATATTATGTTTTATAAACATTAACTTGATCATTATGTAGCTGTTAATGGATCAATTCTTGTTTTTTATTAAAAAAAAAGAGAAAATCCTCGTCTCATCAAATTACAAGAATAGAATACAAAATATTAGTAGTTAAAATAGAAAATAAAGGTCGTGTAGTGTAGAAAAGTTTTAAGGGTTGTTTGGGAGTGTTTTTTGAAAGTTTTTTTTTTAAATTTTAAAAAATTATTTTCATTTTTATTTTAAATTAATGTTTTTATATCATTTTGACATACTGATATTAAAAATAATTTTTTAAAAATAAAAAAATATCATTTTAATATATTTTTAAATAAAAAATATTTTAAAAAACAATCATGACCATACTAATAAACAGAATCTCAATCATGAGAATGTGGGGTTGCACAATTTTGTCCCCGAAGTGGAAAGGGGCATTTTCTCTATAAAGATAATAAAGGTTTGCTCAACACCAAAAGAAAGGAAGGAAGCGAGCCGAGAGTCTAAGCGAGATCTTTAGAGAAGGAGGAGCGTCAGCAGACCAGACCAGACCACAATAATCTCTGGTTGTCTCGCTACCCTGAATCATTAATGTCCGGTCATGTAAATCTTGCTGCGTTGAAAGTAAGAATTAAGATTGAAAACCATTTGACAAAGACAGGACACTGGGTCCCACGAAACGGGACCCTCTCTCTCTCTCTCTCTCTAGCTAGCTAGACAGTGCCTGGTAGTAGAAGAAGGATGGATTTGAATTTCAAAAACGCTGCGAAAGATGTAAAAGTTTTTGATCGTTACACTCATCTTTTTCTTGTCTCCCTGCATTTTAGTTTTTTTTAGTTACTTTAGTTGAAACATCCTTATCCTTGTAATTCTCAAAGAGGATTTTCAGACAAATATATATAAATAAAAGAAAACCGTGTAATAAAGCACAATATTATATATAATCTCCTTCAATCTGAAAATCTTCAAAGATAATGATGTTTCATCTAAAGAGAAAAATAAAATGCAAGCGGACAAATATATATTAGTGTCTTTTTAGGATTTGTGATTTCGGTTATTTTTTAAAATATTTTTCATTCAAAAATATATTAAAATAATATATTTTTTATTTTTTAAAAAATATTTTAAATATTAGCACATCAAAATGATTTAAAAATTTTATTTTTTTAATTTAAAATTAAAATAAAATAAAAAATTTTCAAAAATATTTTTGAAATGCAGTGTCAAACTCCACCTAAATCATCTTTTATTTCATTTTATTGTTTTAAGAAATCATCCCCTTAATCTGTAGCGGGAACAAACACAGCGTATGGGGATATTGTTTAATGATGCAAACAAGGGTGATGGATCAAGTGTCTGGATAAAAATGATATTCGAATTATTAATTCAAATTGAATTGTAAAATCAATATTAAATTAAGCTGAATTAAATATATAGATATACAATCCTTTATAAATTCAACTCAAAACCATTAATAAAAATTCAATTTTCAAATTTTCTTTGCTGCCCTCGTCTTCATATCTTTCTCTCCGTGCTTGAAGAATCAGCAAGCCAAGGACAATCACCAAGAACAATGCTAGAGTAGGCGATACATGCCCACGTATCGTGTGATAATTCAAGGAAATAATGCTAAAGTCGCATTGATAAATCTATGATAGCATAAAAAATGTTACAACAATTGAGATCCATTGATTTTTTATCCCATGGTAATTGAAATTAATTTTAAACTTTTTAACAGATGAATTCTATATATATATATATATATATATATATATATATATATATATAACAGTAATGTATATATCAGATATATAACAGCAGACATGCAGTTGAGATTTAAATACGTGCAATAATGGCAATCTAAAACGTCAACCAGATGAAAACAATGAAAGAATTCTTTGACTTTTGAAAGAGATGGGGTCAACAATCCCATGTTGTTAATTATTATTTTTAGTTTAAATTGTTCTACATGCATTGCTAGCCCTTGGATTTCAGAAACTGGCAAGTTGAAATCTATCAAATTTGATGCACACAGAAGCTGATCATTAGTTTCGTAACTGCAAAGTTTCTTCTGATTCATCTAACCTAATGAATGATTGCACATAATTCTGATCATTAGTCTCCTTTTTTATTTTTGTTTTTATATCTTTTTATAAAAAACAGGGATGTATATAATTAAAACATTTTATTAGTATTTTTTTTAAATAAAACTCTATAAATATGAAATGAAAACGTGCTTATATACCATTATAATAGCACCCAGTAGCAAATAAAACAAACCAAGTTCAATGATCACTCTATATGCACCAGTGAGTGAAGGATGCAAAAAGATAAAATAAAGAAAGCCTAAATTTCTAATATAAACAAATTAGAATATATGATCTTTTTTTGGAGGGGGGTACCTGAAATGTAGCATTAATTTTCTTTAATGTTACTCTTACTTGTCAAGATGTTCCTTGATTTCTTGTGATGGCACATGTTTAATGTTTAAAACACCATGAGAGATTACTTCTCGAACAAAGTGAACATCAATATCACAATATGTCGAGATCGTTTTTGAGCAATTGGATTTCGACTCCTGAGGATGGCACTTGAGTTATCACAGAGTAATGCCGGCTGTGTTGTGGTTTGAATTTTCAAATCAAAAGGGATGTTCACCATCCATTTAACTTCAGCTGCAGTGAGTGCTAATGCTCCATATTCTGATTCAGCAGTAAATCGAGACACGATAGATTGCTTTTTAAAAGCCCATGACACTAAATTGTTTCCAACAAAAATTGTTTAACCAGATGTTGATTTACGTGTATTAATTAGGGTAGCTAGTCCAATCGGCATCAGAGTATGCCGAGACAGATAGTGTTGCAATGGGCTTGGAATCAAGTAAGACAACATGAAAAAGAACAACCCTGGCATACTTTACTTGAATGAGAAAGATTCCAGTGTCTGAATGAGTAACTTCGAGCCTCAAAAAATAGTTCAAGTTGCCAAGGTCTTTCATAGAGAATTCTTGTCATAGTTTCTTAATGAAATTGTCAACGATAGCCTTGTGGCTTCCTGTGATGATAATGACATCAACGTAAAAGAACGAGTGAAGAATACCATGAGCTGATGAATGAATGAATAGACTAGAATCTGACTTGCTGCAATGAAGACCAGTTTGAAGTAATAATGTGCTAGATCGATGAAACAATGCTCTCGGAGCTTGTTTCAAACCATAATTTGTCTTTTTGAGACAACAAACGTGATATCGTTGTGATTGTTCCATAAAGATCTCTTCTTGTAGAAGACCATTTAACAAGGCATTTTGACATCAAGTTGACCTATAATCCAGTCGCGAGAGACTAAGATGGATAGAGCAATTCTTATTGTTGATGCTCGAGCAACTGGGCTGAATATATTAGTAAAATCAAGGCTATAGAGTTGACTGTAGCCTTTTTCAACAAGGCAAGCCTTGAACCAATCAATAGTCTCATCCGAATGATGTTTGGTGCGAAAGACCCATTTTGATCCAACGAACATTTTTGGCAGGGGGTTCTTGAAACTAAATCCCATATTTGTTTGAGCGTGAGAAAATGAATTTCATCATTCTTTGCAGCAAGCCATTCAGGGTCTTTGTAGCACTTTTGGAGATGATAGAAAAGGAGAGGATGGAACTTGACATCTAAAAATTGTAATGTTTTGACTTTGAGATACCAGCTTTGCCACGAGTTGTCATAGGATGAGAATTCTGGTTTGAAGAATCAAAATTGGTGGAGGCTGCATATCTGATAGTCTCATGGGTTGGATTACTTGTAGTAGACAGAGGCAGTGGTGAGTGTTCAACTTCAAGGCACAAGATTTACATGGCCGAGATACATTTTCTAGTGGTAATGGTTGGGAATCTTCAGAAGTTGTACCAGGAAAAGAAGAATTTGATATGCACGGATCATGGAAGGAAATTAAATCTGAAAGGGCTTGAAAGGGCTGCATATTAGTAGACGAAGATGGGAATATAGTCTGATCTAATCGTGCATGCCTGATGATAAAAACTCGATGTGTTGTAGGATCTAAATAACGAAATCCTGTATATATGGCTTAAAATATACATTCACACACACACACACACACATGCTAAGCAGTGTATGAAAACAAACAAATTAAGTAATTTTATCATTATGTCGTAATCAGAGGATCAAAATCACTTCCACTCTAAATTGATAAAATCAGCAGCAGATAGCATAGCGGAGAAAGTTGCAATTCCAGATCTGTCTTGGGCAGGCTTTGATGTTATTGACGAAATAAAAACCCGGTTAGAGAACACATGTCGAGGAAAGGCATCCTGTGCTGATATTCTGGCCTTGTATGCTATGGACTTGGTTGCCTTCCAGGTACTATAAAATATTACTCAATCATTATCGTGCATAATATAATAGCAAGTTGACATAAAACTCATACTTCCGCATTCCTTAATGCCTTCTCAAACTCAGTTCCAGCAACTGTGACACTCGTGCAGATAAAAAAACCCAGAGTTGTGGGAAGTGTTTACTGGTAGAAGAGATGGCATTGTCTCAGTAGCTTTGGAGGCCTTGACAGACATTCCCTCCCCATTCTTCAATTCTTTGACCCTCCTTCAAAGTTTCAAGAACAAAGGTCTCACTGTTCATGATTTAGTTGTACTCAGGTATAGTATATAGCGATCAAGCTGGAATTTAACAAGTAATTAGTTTTCAAGAGCGATCACGTTCATTGAGCAGGAACTTGACGTGCTATGTATCATGCTGCATGCAGGGGGACACGCCATTGGAGCAGGCCACTGCAACCTGGTCAGCAGCCGACTTCACAGGAAAAGGAGACCAAGACCCTTCCCTGAACCCAACAGACGCTGCTTTCTTAAAAACCAAATGCAAAAGCCTTAACGACGCAACAACTACGGTAGAGATGGACCCTGGCAGCTCTCAGAATTTCGAAACTGCTTACTTCGCTAACCTTAAGCAGCGAAAGGGTCTCTTCCAATCTGATCCAGTCCTTCTGACAAACAAAATTTCGTACAGGATTGTTGGAGAGCTGCCCAACTCAAGTGTTTTCTATAGAGAGTTTGCACAATCAATGAAGAGAATGGGAGCAATCGGGGTTCTCACAGGCACGTCAGGGGAGATCAGAAGGAAGTGCAGCGTTATCAATTCCTGAAAGTCTTCTTTTATTGTTTAATTTGTTTATTATTCCATATTACTAGCACTGGTTTTGATTTGGCTCTAATTATTGAGCTGTCGGTTTATTGCAATCACTTTCCTGTTTGTTTTTTAATCTGTAATATTGATTTGTTTCGAGTAAGTGAAATAAATATAAGTGTTGACAGAATTTCACCATGTCAATTCGAACTAAACTATCATCTGTCACTCATGGTGTTTCTGCGTTGTGTAGTCAAATTTGCTGTGATAAGTTTATCTGTATTGAAATTGGTTAGTTGCATAAAAAAAAATATTGGTAATTTTATCAGTAACAGTATCACGTCATCTTTCTTTGTTATGTTTATTACCAATATTTATTAATTTGGTAATAATTTCGATAAAAATCATATGTCAATCATATGTATGTATGTATGTATGTATGTATGTATTTTAGGTATATATTAATAGAATTACATAGAGAAAAGAAGGAATAAACAAATATGTATATATTAATAGAATTACTCTATATATATATTTGTTTATTCCTTCTTTTCTCTATGTAATTCTATTAATATATACCTAAAAAATATTTTTAACAGTGTTTATTGATGGATAAAAAAACAAAAAATCACTTTTCATAAAATTCATAATAAAATACTAATAAAAACATTTCATAATTGTTGTCGTATATATTTGTTGATTTTCTGACCATGAAAAAATAAACATGTCATGATAATTTATACTTAGTAGTATGAAAACAAATATTATTAATTTGAGGGGAATATATACAAAACTAAAAACAAAAGGCAACATAATAATTATTTTATTCTTATTAAATGTTTATAATAATTCTTCGAAAAATACTACATATTAGGTTCATAAGCAACAATTAATAATGTAAATGATGTTATCACTATAAAAAGCTCAGATCCGATTTGAAGAATGAATTTATCATTATAATCAAAATGATTTAAATTCCTCAGTAAAAAATGTATCTCTTCATTCAATTTTTATTTATTTATTTATGCCTTTTTTTTTGTTTGTTTCTGAGAAACCATGTCTTTTTGTTTATTAACAATATGTTTTTAAAATAAATATTTGAAGCAATCAAAATAAATATTAATAAGGATTCTAAAGATTTAAATTCAAGAGAAAAACAAAATCTTTCAACCAAAATCCTCTTTTCTTTCTCTCTTTATTTTTTTATTATCAACATGGTTAATAAAGACTTAAAGTAATAAATAATCATAAAAAATAAAATAATTTAAACTCAATTGAAAAAACAAAATGTGTTTCTTTAACCGAAACTTCCTTTTTATTAATCATTTATTCCTTTTGTATTTTGTTAAAGGCATTTTTTTTTTATTAGAAACATGGTTTTTTTAATAAAAACTTATCATGAAATGTATTTTTTTTTCAATAAATAAATATATTTTAATTATTTATATGAGTCTATGAAATATAAAAGAGTAATTAATTTGAAAAATTTATGTAAAATAAATTGGAATAATACGTATTTTATTATCATTAAATATTAATAAACAAAGTCTTTTAAAATTTGCATATTAACCTGTATTTTTTAATATATCATAAAAGACTATAACCTTATTTTATAAACATAGCAGAATCCAATGGTTTTCAAATATCATTTTCTTAATTTTAATTAAATAAAAAAAAAAGTTAGAGGATTTGAAAAGAAAAAAAAACAGACTTTAGCACTCCAAGGAACTTTTAATTTGGAGTTTGGGAGTGTCATTACAAATTTATAGTTGCTTTTCAAAGTATTTTTTACTTAAAATATAATAATTTTTATTTTTTAATAATCAATTTTAATATTAATATATTAAATAATCTAAAAACATTAAAAAAATTAATTAAAATAAAATAAAAAAATTTTTATTTGAAAAAACTTGATAAACACCTCTTAAATATGCATAAACTTGGAAGTCCAAACCCATAGGCTTGGAAGTCAAACCCACATACATGTCTTTTCCTTAACTCAAGCAAATAATGAGTTGTTTTTTAGCTATTTTTTTTTTAAAAAAAAACAACAAAAGAAATAAATGACATGTCTCTCGCTAAAATAAATTATATCTAACTTTCATTGAAAAATAAAAGTTTAGATAGTTTAAACTATAAAAACTCAAATTTCAAATGTTTTCATCTAAATACATTATATAAACTTATACAAATATATTTTTAACCCTAAAATATTTTTTAACTGGTAAAAAATCATATAATTTTTTCAAGCCTTTATCCACTTTTTTGGACATGAATAAAACATTAAATTATTTTCATTGAACTCTCTTTTTTTATATAATGAGTTTGATTTTTTTTTATTATTTCACCCAAAACTTTTCTATCTTTTTTTTTTACAAGTTTCTCTTACTTCTTTTAACACTTAAAAGCCAAATGATAATAAAAACAAGCTTTATGATTGAAATTTAGATATAATAAACTGCATGGACCAAATATGTAAAAATAAAATAAAATCAAGTGATTGTATTATAATTTGATGTGCCTAACTTATATACTGTGGGTGCATTGTAGCAAGTTAATAATCCAAATAGGAGTATCTGTATAGTAAAAAAAATAAGAAAACATTTTTTTTATTGTATATATATTCATAAACTATGTAAAAAATTACATTAGAATTATTTTAGTAAATAAGTTACTGGTTTTTTAAATAAAGGTTTGAAAAAAGACCGATGTATAATAAATAAATTAATAAACACGGCAGCGTTCCGAAGAGTTCCAGGATCCCAGCCGCAAATAAGCAGAGGTCACGACGACATCGTTTATACATTGTTCGGGGGGAATAGCTATTGACCGACTTCCCCATCAAGCAAACAATCACCTATAAATACATAAAGCTTTCTCACTTTCACTCTCTGGCGAAGCAAGGAACCCAAATAATTTTCTTCTTCTCAAGCTCAGAATTCTCCCTCTCAATCTCCAGCAAGCAATCAACCAATCAAGAAGATGATGATTCGAATCCGAAGCAGAGACGGGCTGGAACGCGTCTCCATCGACAAACCAAACATCACAATTTCCGAACTCAAAACTCTAATCCAAAACCAGCTCCAAATCCCTATCCACAACCAAACCCTCTCTACTAACCAAAACCTCCTCCTAGCCAAATCCCCTCCCGATCTCCTCCAATTCGCCGACATGTCAAACCCTAACACTCCTCTCTCTTCCCTCAACATCTCTCACGGCTCCATAATTTTCTTAGCCTACGAAGGCCAGAGAACTATCGCGGGCCCCGCTGTTCACCCTGCCGGTTCTTTCGGCCGTAAGATGACTATGGACGATCTCATTGCCAAACAGATGAGAGTCACCCGGCAAGAAAATCCGCACTGCGATTCGGTGTCGTTTGATCGCGATTGCGCTAATGCGTTCCAGCATTATGTTAGTGAAACGCTTGCGTTTGCTGTTAAAAGAGGCGGGTTTATGTATGGAACGGTGTCGGAGGAGGGGAAGGTTGAAGTCAATTTCATATACGAGCTGCCGCAGCAGGGGACTGAAGATATTTTGATGCTTTTGAGGGATTCTGATGAAGAAAAATTAGTGGAGGCGATTGCGGCCGGTTTGGGGATGAGGAGAGTGGGTTTTATATTTACTCAGTCTATAACGCAAGACAACAAGGATTATACTTTGTCGAATAGGGAGGTTCTTCAGGCGGCGGAGCTTCACGCTGAGAGTGGGCTGAAGGAGTGGGTTACTGCCGTGGTGAAGTTGGACGTGAATGAGGATGGGGGAGCTGATGTGCATTTCGAGGCGTTTCAGATGAGTGATATGTGTATTAGGTTGTTTAGAGAAGGATGGTTCGAGACGGAAATTGGGGAAGATGCGGATCCTAAGTTGTCTATAATGAAGAAAGATGTGGTTGTTGGTAGCAAGGATGTTAAGGAGGTTGATAATGATTTCTTCTTAGTTGTTGTCAAGATTCTCGATCATCTGGTATGTTTTACATCCAAGTCTTTTGCTTTTTTGAGTTATTGCCTTTGTTTGTTTGTTTTTTTATATTGTTTTTATTTTATTTTATTTGTGCTCGTGTTTGATTGGTTGCTTTCTTGTTTTCTCTAAGATTGCTCTTCATTGATTGAAAGTTGATTTGATAAATGTACTAAATGGTCCAGGATAGCTGAATGTAATAAACCTTCTGACTTGTAGCTTTGGATTATGAACTTGTTAGGAGATTCCCTATTTCACCAAGTTAAGCTACTTCCCGACTTATCCAATTTCTTAGTGAGGGGAGGGGTTTTAACATTCCGGATAGTGTTGAAAGCAAACAACATGAGGAAAAAAAAGAATTGAGTTTGAGAGCCAAATGCTTAACGTTATATCATATGCATTAAAGTGCACTTCAGAGGGAGTTGGGATATGGTTCTATTTTTAGGCCAGGGCTTGGTATTTTGCTGCCCACTTGCTCATGCTTACACAAAGCATTGCGCAGGAAGTGCCGGCTTTCACTTTTTTCTTTTTTGTTATGTTTACTGAAGTGCATCTAGTTTTTGAATATCAACTTGCATTCTAAGCTTTGAAGGTCCTTTCTCTGTATATGTGGGGTGAGATTGCTAGTTATCTTGCTATAGGGTTTGTGAATATAAACTTCTAAGTTCCGAGAAGGATATATCTGTCTTGTAAGGAAAAATTATATTTGAACAAATGCGGTTGCACTGAATCTAATAGGTGTGCCTTGTGCAAGTTATCTTTGTGTGAGTGAGTGCACACACGTGAACATTAGAAAGAGAGGGGCTGGTGTGTGTGGGTTGGGGGGGGGGGGGGGGGGGTTGCCAGCAGGTTAATCATGTGATGTTTGAAGTTCTCATGTAGGTGGTTTGCTCATGTTTTATGCAAAAACAAGATGGAATATTTGTTGTTGAGGTGCATTTAGTTTGCCAACATTTACATGAAAGGTATAATTATTTGGAGTATTTGAGCTTCATAATGTAAGAGAGCCAAAAAAAGTTCTTTGTGTAGCATGATTCTTGTAGGATAATCTGAGCATGATTCTTGCTTCAAAACAAAGATAAGCATTTGAAGGGATGGTTTAGAGACAGGTGGTGCTAGATGAGGGATTCTGTTTAGATGTGCAGTCACACAAGCCTTGGTGAGAGATTGGGTTAGATTAGGAAGCAATCTCCTTTTGTTCCTCAAAAAAGTAGTTTCCAAATGTACTGTTCAAACCTTGAAAATATTTATCAGATTCAGAGTCATCTAGCAGTTGTACAAAACAAGCTATATACTTTCCATGGTATATTGTTGATTGTCTTGAAGAATATGTGCAGAGATTGTGTTTCTACATTACAGTGATGAGGAAAAAAACAGCATTTATCCCGCAGCATGAATTACCATGGCACCAAGCCTCCTAGCAGTACAGCGTTCATAGGATGAGAGAGCTATACACTGCAAGTTGTTTAGTCCCTGACTTGTGTGTGGTGTAAATATTGAGGTCTCATGCCTGAAATTTATTTGATGCCATTCCAATTTCCAGAAAGGAAATTTAGGTGTACAAATGGCTCAAATCCACCAAGAAAACAAACGGGTCAATAATCAGTGGGCAATTTGTCAGTTCACTGCCCTGTTGGGGATTTGTATATCAAATTCATGCAACAGTTAAAAGTTTGAATGGTTTAGCATTTTCTTTTCTGAGTAAGTTCATTGGTGATGCTAGGTCATGCTTGTTGGTTACATAATAATTCTTGTTATCCCATGAATTTCTATTTTTAGAGCATGACACCTGCAGAACTGCTTGTTCCTTTTTTAGGTTGAGACATGAGAATGATACTGTTCACCTTATGCTAGTATTAGTTGATATTTAATATAGATTGTATTCTTTTATTCATGGAAAAAAACTGTGGTTTTGACATAAAGATGCAGGCAAAACTAGGGGAAAATGAAAAATTGAACGGTGTTAATATTCAGTGGTAGTTTTTCTTGGAAGCTTTTCATTCATTTGATTCTCTTTATCATGCCAAATGAATTTGCAAGATACTACCAGCACAATCCTGGATAATACATCTTTTCTGCTGCATACTTTTCTTATGGATTATTTAATGCAGGGCCCACTTTCATCAACCTTCCCCATTGAGAACAGGATTGCCCAAGTGACAATGAGAGCATTGAGGAGTCATCTGGACCGTGCAAAGAATCTTCCATTTGTGAAGAGAATTTCTGATTTCCACCTCTTGCTATTTCTGGCCAAGTTTCTAGACCTCAATTCTGATGTCCCGGCTTTGGCAGAGTGTGTGCTTGCACAGACAGCAGTACCGGAAGGTTATCAACTCCTAATTGAGTCCATGGCTAATACCTCTTGATGCTGCTTGAATGCCCGGTTCTTGGATTGGCCCATTTTGTCCCCCGTGGCAATTTCCGCGCATCAACCCTGGAGCTTTTTATATTACTTGGTGTATCATATCGGAAAAAAAGGGGGGCGTTCTACCCAAGAATTTATGTTTATCAATGTCTATACGTTCAGCCATTCATATTTATAAATCTAAAGTGTCTTTGATAATGTGTTTGGCGAAATGAGGCAGTGCTTGTAATTTGATGTCTTTTAGTAATCCAACATGCTTTTATGTGAGGAGTGTTTTGATTCGAGTAATTTTCCAGCATCCATGCTTGTCCTAAGTATCCAGTGCTAGGGTGGTAATGGGCTGGATTCGGTACTGATTGACGTTTATGCTGTCTGAAGTGTCGAGGACGAAAGATGGCAATAGGCCGGGCACGAAGAGGTTACCTAAAGCATCCATACCCTTTCACTCTGTTAGTAGTCCTTAGTTGTAATATTGTGTGTTTCCCACGGCATTGATAGAGCAATTTTAATGGTAAAAATTATTTTGAAAAGTTAAATTTTTAAAATGGTTTTTTGAATAGTGTGTATATGATATTTTTATTGATGTGTATTTTAATAATAAAAGTTATTTTGGAGAATTATTTTTTATATTATTATAAATATAGTACAATTATTTTGTGTGTAGTTTAATTATGCAATTAATTATATAATTAATAAAAGTGAGTTATATAATTAAATAATTATTTTTAAAAAGCCCTCTAATAATATAATTATTAATTTTATATGTAAATTTTTATTCTCTTATTGAAATATTTTTGAATAAAAATAAAAATAAATATTTTTGATATAATTATATCATTTTTAATATATATAAACCCCTCAGCTCCCCCCACCCCCCTCAGCTCTTCCTCTCAACATCCACACAACACCCCTCTTCCTCTCAATTTTACTTCCCCAGGGACGGGGTTCTAAAACCCCAACAAAATATTTTCAAAGGCATTTTTTGGTGCTGTGATTTTGGTGATTTAAAATTAATGTAAATAGTAATATGGCTCTTTTGTTTGCTCAGCTATAAATGGCATCTCTAACACCAAACAATCATTTTCATTTTGCCTATTGATTTGGTTGTTTAGTTGTAGATGAAAAAGTTTAAGAAAAAAGCAAAAAGTACTGAAATTTGAATTTGCCACTTCATATACATGCTTCGTTGGAGATGCTCTTACTAGCTAAAGGTTCTTTATTTTTAAAAAGTGAACAGTGTTGGCTATATGTAGCGAGTACTGTAGCATTCTTTAATTGTGGGGGTGATTGAGGGTAAAAGAAATGGTTTCATGGGTTTATGAAAAGAGAAAACACCCCATTCAATTTTTCTCTCTCAATTATTGATCTAATTATTAATTGTTTTTTTTTTATGTAATCATCGATGTTGAAAATAAAAGAAAATCACTTATCAAAGCGATCAAGCATTTTTGATTTCGTGGACACCTTTCAAACCTAACATTAACCAACCACAATATAATTAAGATTACAAGAAGAGAGTTCATGATTTGAAGAAAGAAAACAAAGCTCTTTAAGGTAACCTTTTTGTTTCAAATACTAGTACAAGTTACTTTTGATATGTCATATGTCGTCATTTTTTTTAGATTTAAATATGTTTGGCTTATGAGAAAATGAAAAAAAAATATGAAAAATGCATAATTTTAATAGACTTAGATTATGGACTACTATGAAAATGCATGCAACATCAACTTAAAAATTCAATTATGATAATAAAAGTTATTGCAAGTAAAAAACAATACAAAAAAATAAAGCTAATTGTGATTGTTTTTATAGATCAATCAAGTCCAAAATAGACTAAGGAAATTATAATCATGCAATACTATATCTTTTAAGTGTAAATAGTTAATTAAATAAAATATCACAATTTTACATCCATTATGAGGAAGCTCGTAATTAATAAAATAACTATTACTAGGTTTAAATGAGAAAGTCAAATGATAAGAAAAGATATAATGAGTGTGAGGTAAGATTTTTTTAAAAAAATTCTATGAAAAAAATATTAATGATAATGTTTATTAACATGCACATTACTAGAGAAATAAAATACAATCAATCAAAATATTGAGTGATTTTATAACTAAGATGTTTAAAGTGAGGATGAGACCACTTGAATTCATGAAATTTAAGTTATTCATTACTATTGCTAGCACTAATGTTATTTTTACTATTATTGAATTAACAAATTGTATCATATTCCTTTGTTATTATTCCTAATACTATTGGTGTTTTGTTTATTTTTGTTACTATTTACTAGTGTTATTAGTTGACTTTTCTAATGTCTATTGTTTTCTATCAATTGTTATTGTTTATTTATTTTTTAGTGCTCATATGTAATTTGATAGATTATTTTCATGTTTAATAGGTTTTGCTAAAGGTTGTTTTACTATTAGATAATGAGTGTTTTAGGGTGAGATAAATAATTTTATGATATTTTTAGAATTATTGTTTGTAACATGTATAGTTGATGGTTGATGATTGATGATGATGGTTGTTTTATGGCCTATTTAGATGACTTGAGGTGTCATAACAATTTTTTTGAAGGCTAATATAATTGGGTTTTGAGTGACTATTTAGGGTCATAGAAGGTGAATGTTTTAAGAAATTTTAGGGTTGTTGTTAATAATGCGTGTAAGTGGTTTCAATGGTTGTTTTGGATAATTTTAGGAATGTTAAAGGGATTGTTGTAGTGCTTGTTCAAGGGTTAAATCGTTTGATTGTTAGAAATAACTAAAGCTAGAATTTTAATGCTAAATTTGAAGTAAGACAACAATGAATTAAGGATAAAAAGTAAGAATAAGAAGGGAAAAAATAAAATAAAAAGAGAAGATAAAAGGCTAGAAAAAGAAAGAAAGAAGAAAGATGTATTTATAATTTATTTAATGAATTTTCAAAAAGTATTAATCCTGTAAAAATAATACACTTAAATATAAAGCAAAGTACTAACAAAAACATTACCCAAAAATAAGGCTAATGATCCACTAAAATAATATAAAGTTTAAAATAGGATAAAATTAAGTCTAATAATAACATGAAATAAAAGTCTAGTAAAATGAACTCATATATGCTTAAATTATTATTTTTATTAAAAAATAGGTTAGGATAATCCACATCATCTCACACCACACACGTGTATGTTTGTGATACAGGTTCAATGTTTCCATTATAAAATAAAAAGATCATTTAATTAGAATGGTTTTAAGTTAAAAAAAAAATGATTCAATTAGTGGATGGATGAGACTTAAAGAATGCTTAAAATTAAAAATAGAATCAAGATGAGGAGGAGAGGAATAGGCTCTTTTGATACATATGTTTAGGTTAAAAATCCAAGTTGAGGTCATCAAAAATTTAAAGAATCACAAAAGGTTTTGCTTATAGAATAGTAGGTGTGAAATGCATTATGCTCTGCTAAGTGCAACTTAATTTTTACTTTTTTAATCTTCATAGAATGATATAGTTCAAATCATGTTATGCATGCTCTAAACTAAAATAGCATAATTTTATAATTTACTTTATTCTTCTTCAAGCTTCATTTTGCTCTTAAAACTTAATGTTGTTTATATAATAGGAAATAGATAAAATTTGACAATTAATGATAATAAATTTAACTAGATGAGACAATGTGATGATGACTAATAAATATTTTCTTGATATTCCACCATGATTTACAATATACATTCAAGGCATAGTTGATAAATTGTGGTCTAAATCTAAATGTCTTATTTTTCCCTATTTCAATGAAAATCTTTGTCAAATTATGAATTGTTGGTTAATCCAGAAAATAAATACAAAAATGAGATGGAAAATATAAATAAAATTTTCTTATTTCTTTTCCATAACTATTTAAGAATAAATATGAAATTATACAAATTAATTAGTTGCAAGTTTAGTGATGGCAAGAAATGGTGGTGGGAAAAAAAGTTGCCATGGTGTACATGATATCAGATGGTAGGTTTGGCTCCTAGATTGAAAGGGTTTTAAATGCGTTGAGAACTAATAATAAAAATATAATTTATATGGTTTACAAGTCATCATATAGTATTATAATCAATAAAAAACATAATTATTTATAAGAGTTTATGCATGAGAACTAGTTGTGCATTGAAAAGACACCCCCCAATACATATAATTTACAATGAGCTACATTGCTGATTAATTATTTGTTTTTTTTTCAAATCATATTTTTATTCATTGTTTTACCTAAGATTAAAAAAAAAAAAGTTCTTAGTAAGAAGATCTTTATCTTATTGGACAAAAACTTAAAAATTCTAAAGCCTAGAAAATAAATAAAGGTATGTCTTTTCTAAACTTTTAAATTCTAATACATAATCATAAACTTGTTTTTCTTTTGTATTTCTTATAGTGATAAAATGCAACTTATTTTATGAAACATGTATAAAATTTTTAGAATTTGGTTGTAAGCACATATATAAAAATGTATTTTGTATTGTTTTTTCAAATAAGAAATTTTTATATTTTCTTGTATTTTTCTGAATCTTTGAAGAACAAACATTTATATTTAATATTGTGTCAATAGTTTACAATGTAAGTTTACAACTCAAATTTTAAATATAATCACTGAAAAACACTTGAGAAACCCACAAATAAATTCAAAATGTTCCTTGATGTTTTACAATTTCTTCGAAAATTATTTGAGGTTTGTTTATAAAAAAACAAAAAAAATAAAAATAATCATTGCTATAGAATTAGCAAGGCATATTTACCGAGTAAACCTTTATCTAAAAATGAAAGGCTTAAAAAGTATCTTAATGTCGGATTTGGGAAACACGCCTTAAGAACAAAATATTATGTTTTCTCTTTAATAAAATAATGAATATGTCAAACATCGTCTTATGCTAAATGAATTCAATCTAGCCATGTGGGTTGAGTTTTTTGGCCTGAGCCCATAAACACAACAAAAAAAAACAAAGATCGGTGAGGGTAAAAATTTTGAACTCTGTTAAGAAACATGATGAACATTTAAAGAAACTCAGAGACATGGATTAAAAACCAAACCAATTTACATTAGATTAAAGGTACAAAAACATGTAAAACCATCATTTAATTAAAATGATTTAATTGAATCATCACAATAAACACTTAACCATCATGATTAATCAATTTTATGAAAAATATAAAATTGAATAACTAAAGATCAAAACCATGATTTCAATGTTTTTTAAATCATTACGATCCTAAATTAACCAACAAGTATACACACATGTGCAATTAACAATAATTGATCAAAAAAATATATAAAACATAGATCCAGGACAATCTTTAATGGATGAATGTTAACCCAAAATAAATAAAAAATAGTAAAGACTTAAACCAAGAAAATGCAATAAATCCCATAATCAAGGTTTAAAGGCTATTTAAACAAGTCATATACACACATGCAACCATGTTTAAGCCTTTATAATCAACAATAAATGTGTAAAAGTTTAAAATGCATGGCTTAAAGCCTATAACCTATTATCAATATACAAGCATATGTATACATTGTTCTTGTGAATTTAAAAGCTCATTTAACATTGAAAACATCATTAACATGCCCTAAATAATCAACAAACCATTATATATGTTTTTCATGTATTAAAAAAAGTGCTTAGTAATCATCTATTAAGCATAATTAAATGTCATATTACCAACTAAAACTAACATGTTGCTACTTGCATACAAAGCAATTTGAACATACAAGCAATAAATTAAAATAAGGTTGAGTCAAATAATAAACATCATAAATATCACTTGAATGAAATGTGTAAAACTTGAAATACAAAGGGAAAATACATTCTCAATAAGTTCTAACTTTCCATCAAGTTGAATAAACTTACCTTGAAGAGATAATTTCAATTGGTATCTGTTTTTTTTTTTTATCTGAGTAGGTTCAATAACCTTTTTCCAAACAACTTTTCATTTTTCTTCATAATCATTTTTTCATTATTAACAGAATATTGATCACTTTTACTTTAATTATATTCCAAGTATTTTATTGATTTCAATGTGTTTTTTTTTCTAATTAATTTTTCTATCTCAAAATCTTTTTTTTCTCTATGATTTTTTTATAGCCTAAAAAAGACAATTGGTTGTGAAACTATTTGTTGATATGACAATGGTTTTTCAAAAACTAAATCATAAAGGATTCTTTCCTTTGATATGTCACGAGATTATTATTTTCTCATCTTTTTCCCCCTCACTATATATTTAACAAATTCTTTGCACTTTTAGTAAAGGTTAAGAACTTTATATATAAAATATAGATGAAAATGACATATTAAAAATGCATCTTTTATGAATTAATTATAAGAAATAGGGGGTCATTGAATCCAACTTAGATATAAATCTTATAGAGGGGTATTATTTTTCAACTAGGATCAAACTGTAATTGATTTGGTAGTCTATAACTCTCCTACCATTGATCAAAAATCAAGTGTTACACCATTAAATTTTATTGAACAAAACAAGACTTTTTTCAAATAAAAAGTTGACGGTTTTCTCGTGACAAATAAGATATAAACATAAAAAAAAAAATGACAACCTTCTTGAGAAAACTTTTTCATTGAATGGTGGTTGTTATAATACTTCAGATGATCAGGGAAACATGTTTATTGATTTGAATGTGATAACTTGATTAGCCTTTTCAAATGAAGAAGATAATAAACAAGTATCAGATAATATGTCAATCTTTCTTTTTATTAAAAATGAATGACATATCATTCATATTATACCCTTGTTGTAATTAAGGTATGTAATTGAGATTTTGAAAACTTCAATTTGATCCATATTGTTTCAATTTAAACTTGTACATTTTTAATTAAGACAAAACTATTAAATTTTATGCAAGCTCCTCTCAAAAATCAATTGAGATTCCTCAAGCCTGATGACTTTTTCAAAGTAACCCTTAATTTCTAATTTGTTCAATTTAGTCCCTAATTAAACCTTAAATATTGATCTTCTTCAACTTAGTCCTTATAAAAGTTCAACACAGCCTCTAATGTTTAGTGCCTCTTGCAATAAGGTCATTAACCTTGAATTCCTTTAACTTGATCCTTCAATTCTTTTAATTTGATCCTTCATTGACCATTAAACTTTAATTTTCTTACTATTTCACCCCTCAATTCATCTAATTAAGCTCATCAAAACTAAATTTAATCATCCAAAAATTAAATCTTCTCAAGTAAGGCAAGGTAAGCATTCAAACTTAATTTCTCATTAATTAAATCCTCAATAAAATTAATTTAACCCATTAAAAATCTAATTAAATCATCGCACTTAATTAAATCTTTTAATTCCAGCATAAATTAATTTATAAACTTAATTAAACATTTAAATAGAACCATAATTAAATCAAATCAACCTATTAAAATCCAAATAAAACCAACAAATGAACAACCACCTCAGTATCAGACCAAATAGAACATCAAGTGCAATAAAGTAGAAGCAATTACGAGGCAAAATACAGGAAATTGCATTTTTCTTCCGGTAAAAGATGAGCTGAAGTAATGTAAACCATTAACAGCATGGTGCTATTTACAGTTTGTAGCATGAGAAGCTCAAACAAATTAAATCCAGGACAGTTTAAATTGATGAGGATCGTCAGTTAAGCACCCATTAACAAGCAGCAAGACCAGCAGGAATATCCATGACAAGGCTTAAACAGAGCAACATTATAATATATGGGGAATCGAACTCGCATAAAAAAAAGCCATATCGCCATATCAAATCAGCAACCACGCTGAGCATATATCTGTTGCTTCTTGTGTAGCATAACAAAGACAAACACCAGAGCACAAGGCATTTCTTCATTTAGTTGCCAGGTATATGATGAGATATGTTCTTGCCAAAAAGTAATAAAAAGCACACTGCAAAGCATGTTATGCAAAAACAACAGAGTTCATAATCAAAGAAAGTATCCGCGAGCTTCAAGATAGAATACAGCAAGCACCTAGAAAAATAACAAAATAGTTCTAACGGTGAAAAAGCACCATGAATATTAAATTAGGAATGAAACACAGTTTTTTCCCATCTCTCCTGCAGATAATTTGATGGAAAAGACAATGAAGTTCAAAAATGGGTAAACACCATCTTGTGTGACCACAATTACAATTAGAGAAAGAACATAATTGCTGATTAAAACAACAATACTAATCTTGAAATTCGAAGAGTCCAAATGAGAACATAAATGCCACAGAATTGCTGAATTCACAAACAGCATCCTCAGCCAAGGTTTAATAATGACAACCATTTTATAGCACTAAAGCACCTCACAACGTACTATAACCCAATTAAAGTTTCATCTTCTCCCAGCAATTCTCAATAAAGGAGAAATTACACCCTGTATCTCTTGTAGTGAATGTTGAATTCTGATCTCCTCTTCAACCGACCTTTTAAGGTTTCTAACATGACCTTTCAAAGCATCAGAAGCTCTAATATCTTCAGTCCGCATCTCGAGTACCTTTCTAGTCAGCCCCGTCAATAAACCAGAATGTCTTGGCATAGTCGAGTGCTTATGCAAGAATCCCAACAACAACCCAAGCTCCTCCTCATCCAAATTCACAACACATTTCAATAACTTCCTCCTCGCCACTAATTCCTCCATCACAGCTACCACATTCTCTGTATTTTTCCCACCCAAAACTGAAACCAATGCTTCTTTATGCCTAAACTTCTTCAACAACTTATCATGCTCGGCCAGTTTCACCTTCTTTTGCCTCATTATCAAATGATCCCCCTCATTTGGCTTCTCCCCTTGACTCCTATGAAAATACCTAAAATAAGTTGGCCTTAAAGCCCGCCTCTGCGGTTCCTCTACACTGCCCAGAGCCCAGAAATTCCGTGCTTTACTCTCTCCCACATCCTCCTTTGCCTTCCTCCTCCCCGCAAATATAATCCCATTGGAAGACCCAATAGCCCTAGTCATACAATCCAGCGAAGACCCAATTGACATAAGCGGGGCAGGAAACCTCATGGAATGGGTAACCTTCATTTTTGCATAATCAAAAACCTTCATATAACCATCTAAAGCCACACTAAAAATCCTATACTGCAAAGCCTCCTCTCCACTCTCTTTCCCTACTTTCCCTACACAAATAGAAGTAACAGTCTTGTTATGACTCTCCATAGAATAAACCATCTTCCCTCCTCCAATCAAATCCCATATTTTCACACTATTCCCTCCTGCCGTCGCAACCATTCCTCCTGAGGGCAAAAAAATCACATCCTCAACAGGATTTCCATGATTCACTTCAATAACTGATTCTTTATTATCAACTCTCACGTCCCACAGCTTCACAGTGTGATCATAAGACCCAGTGACAAACATATCTCCATCGATTGGAGAGCAATCACCACATCTCACATAATCCCTGTGACCATAGAGGTCCAAAACTACACTCTCTCCAGCAACATCCCAGTATTTAACAACAGAATCATCACCACCAGACACCAAATGGAGCTTATCTAGTGATGGGTACTTGACAAAACGAACAGGGCGGGCGTGGGACCGCAGGCGACGAAGTGGGGTTCGTGTCTTGACGTCGAATACCCGAATAAGGCCGGAGAGATCAGAGGCGGCGATGAGGGAGCCGTCGCAGCGGAAGGAGCAGGAGGTGACGACATCGGAGAAGGACGAGATGGTGGACGTGGGAGAGAACGTGTTGGAGGAGAAGAGAGTGAGGGATGCGGAATTGGCGGCGGCAAAGTTGTGTGGGGATATAGGTGAGAAATCGATCGAGGGGATGGAGGAGATGAGGTTTGAAATTTGGTGGGACTTGAAGGAAGACCAGTATTTGGATTCAGAGGTTTTTGATGGGGCTTTCGGTTTGGGTTTTAGCTTTGGTTTAGTTGGGAAGGTTTTGGAGATGGTGATTTCTTGAGGTTGCTCTACAAGAAGGTCTGCCATTGAAGTTTTCTTTTTTTCTCTTTCTAGGGTTTATCAGCGGTTTATAGTGTTAAGCAATTTGCCTGGTCATCACCCCTCTTAATTTCCAATACCTAAAATGCCATAAATATTATTACCCCCAATTGCCGAGAGGCCCGAGCCCACGCCCACGCCCACGCCCACGATCAAGCTCAAGACCTTGATCCTGGATCCTCTTGAGACTAGATTGTTATTTAGTCCCTCGCAGCTTGGAATGTAATTATTACTCGCCTTCTTATATTCTAAAACCTTACAACTTAGCCCCTCTATTGTCTCTTGAATGCCATCAACTCATTACAACATCTATTTTTTTCTTTTTAAATTTCAATGTATCGATATGTCTATTTGAAAGTGTGATAAAAATAGTTTTTCGAAGTAATTTATTTTAAAAAAATTATTTGTCATATTAACATATTAAAATTAAAATGATTTAAAAACACAAAATAATAATAATTTAAAACTAAAAAAATCAAGAAGATTTAAAATATAATTGTATCTTAATGCCAAACACTACCATCGAACTCATATGTTTAAGGAAAGCCTATCACATGTTTATAGTCTATAGGAAAATAAAAGGAAAGAACATAAATTTGTGAGATTTTTTTCAACAAATAAAAACAACTTTTAAATGCCCTAAAAGTTGATTAAGAGTTTTTTTTTGTTTTTTTCATTTTAAATTTTTTTTTGGAAAAAAAATATTTATTTCAAATTATATTCTTTGACGTTTTCAAATTGTTTTAACGTGCTAATATCCAAATAAATTTTAGAAAATAAAAAATATTATTTCAGTATATTCATAAGTAAAACATAATTTAATAAATAATCACTATCAAAATACAAAACAGATTTTAAACTTGCATGGCTTGCCATGTTGCCTGATTGTGATTATTAAAACGACGACTTTGTGAAAGGGCAACAACGATCATAAAAAAATCGACCCAGAAAAAGGATTAAGCTGCATGTTTTCAAATATGTAGTCCTAAGTTTGAGCTAAGCTAAGACGATCAGGATCTTTAGCAAAACCTCCTGCACCAGCGGGGAGAGAAAGAGAGAGAGAGAGAGTCTTTCTTATTATAGCAATCTTGAGGCTTTCCATTTTTTTAACCAGCGAGAAAAAACACAAGCCTGTGGGTTATGTTAACGTACTCTACCCCGACCCTCCTTCAATCATATAAACAAGCACGCAGGAAGGCCTCAAAAAATTTCGAACGCCCGAAACCAAGAAGACCCCGCTTTTTTTTTTTGTGGGAGCTTAGCTCTTTGATACGGTTCAAAAGGTTAGCTCTTATTTCACTGTTGTAGCTGAATTTTATTTCTGTTGTTTACATTATTTTCCATTTTTTCTGCTTGTAATTCTGCCTTTTTTGTTTCCGTAGCATTTTAGGGTTTCAAGTTCACTTCACTTTGAAATCGAAATCTAGTTTTTTTTTTTTTTTTATAGAGCATTTTCAGCTCAACTCAGCTCTCGTAATAATGAGTTCATGTCTTCACATTTTTGAATTCGAATATGCTGTTTGGAAGAGTCAATTGATTTTGTGTTTCTCCGATCATCATAGAGTTAGTTACTTGACAGTCAGTAAAAAATGGCACCGAATTGGGTTCAGGGAGTGATTAGGGATTTTATGATTTCTGGGTTTTGAATCTTGTCTAAAATAAACGAAACCCACTTCCATTTGAATGGACATTTCCTTTTTATCATTCTTGTAATTCTGGATTTAAATTTTCGGCCATGTGGTGGTTGGGAGTTACTTGCATGTGAGACATTCCATTGTTGTGTTAATAGGGCTCCACTTCGAAAGTTGATTAATTGTAATGTGAATAGACAAGAGTTATAAGTCTATACCGATTCAAAGTACCTGTTCTGAGGAGGTTGACCTCTAATAGAATGAGTTATCCTTCCTTTTTAGGTTAGACCTTAAATTCATAACTAAAATGTTATTAAATCCTAAATAATTGGGGATTCCTACCAGTTGATATTGCCATTGCCAAAAAGTTCAGGAGTTGGGATTTCTTAAACTCAATAAATAAGGCTGTGTGGTTTTCCATAATGAGTATAGCGTGAGAATTGCTTGAGAAGAGGTGCTTGTTGTGGTGGTTACTTGAAAACGTTATAATTGTAGTACCTTCATCTTTACAAAGTAATAAGATAAGGTTTACAATGTATTAAGCAAAGTATTTTACTAGTTTCTGATTATTTGAATTGGTTATGTGTGAAGTAAATGGTATCCTTTTCTTCTCCAAGATACCTAGGTGCTTTTTTTTAATGTCAGAATTGTACTTAAATCTTCACAACTATCATTTTTTTTTTGAGAATTATCAGATTTATGGAGAAATTTGTTAAATAATAAAATGACAGGATAAATTTTTAATAGCTCGGTAGGTAAATGTACTTAATAATTTGTAATCACTTATAATGACTTGTCATAAAGTGAATAGTACTTTTTTAACGTTTATATGTAACTAGTACAATTACAGAGTAACTAGTTAAGTAACAGAATGATAAGATGGCAATCAAATAACTTGAGTTTTTCTTTTAGACTAGATCCTAAATACATAATTAAAAGAAATACTAAATCCTAAATAATTTGAGATTCCCTTGCCAAAAATTGAGTTAGGGCTTCCATTCTATAAATATTTAGATGCAGTATGGTTTCGATTCCCATCACTGCTAGGTGCAAGAAGTTACATATTTGTGTGGTCTTGGCCTCCCATTCACCATTCCTTGTGTCATTTGGGTACTTATTGGTCCAGGAGTATTTAGAAAAAGCGGGGGGGGTTGTTGTATCCTATGACATGTGTCAGAATTCGAGGTGGTTTTCCCGACCACAGAAACTCTTTTTCTTACATCATCGAAAATTTCTGTTGTGAAACTGAAATAAGAATTCAAGAAAATTGTTTGATTTTGGAATATCAAGTGCAAGTTTACAAGCTTTACATTATTTGCTCAATGCTGGGTGCTTCTTAGTTCTTACTTTTTCGAGCACATACATTGTCTGCTACCAAAAATAGCTGGTATTATATTATTTGTTGGAAACTCAGGGAAATTTATTCTTAATAAGCTCCTTCTTCCTTGTATTTAAAGAATTGGCTTGTACTTTGTTCATATGACTGCCCCCACCTTTTCCCCTCCTTTAGCTGCTGTAAGCCTTGCACACAGTTTATTATTGTCAGCATTCATGCTCTATCTCTTATTCTGGTTGCAGTGGTTCATTATTTTCTCTGGTCACCTTTCTGGTCTTGGCTCTTGCATGAGGCTTGCTAAGGAAGAAACATCCATGGCTGAACAAGTGAGCATTGTTAAATCAGTCAAAAGTTTTTTCTTGTGTGGTTTTTATTTACTTTTGGATGGATAATGGCAAAATCATCTCTGAATTTCACTTGGTTCATTATTTTATTTTTCAATAATTCAGCTCATTTGTTTCTTTCTTTCTCTATATTTTTGTGTGTTTGAGTTTCTTTTATCTCTGCTTAATATGACTGAGTAACTTATCAGTTTTATTGCTTAGTTATTCAATTGTGTTTTGTATTCATTTTTGTTTCTCTTCAGCCTCCCTCTCTTTCTAACATGGGCAAGTATCTACTTTTATGAACAGGTCATTGATTTAATTTCAGCAGTGAAAGAGTTACATGGTCTTAGCTCTCAGGAACTTAACAAATTGTTAAGGGACTCTGAAAATTTTACAGTTCACTTTCATTCTGAAAAAGGATCAACGATAAAGGTCAAGAAACAAGCTCGTCATCATCACACTTATGCTTTCTTATTTTACCGTCATTTTGCATCTTAAATCACATTATTTTTCAGATTGATGTGGAAAAACTGGCAGGCCTTCTTCCTTTACACCTTATTGCAGTGCTTTTGTCATCTGACAGAGATGAATCGCTGTTGAGATATTTGCTGTGTGGGATTCGGCTTTTGCATTCCTTATGTGATCTAGGATCTCAGAATAGTAAACTTGAGCAGGTTGCTTTTATCAATCATTGCCTAGTCTTTATTCTTATTTTTTTATGTATCATCAGTTTTTTTGTCTGTTTTGCTTAGTAATTGGACTTTGACACTTCAATCGATAATGTTTGGATATGTATTTAAAGTCAGGCTTCACTGTGTTTGTGAACCTTGACAAATTGTAGGGATGGCCACTATTTTAATTTTAACTCGAAATAATTTCCTCCTCTCCCAGTTATGTTAAGTTCTTGAATCCTTGGATAACATGTTGAAGTCTTGTGCATCTGCTTGGTTTTTCTTTGTAATTTTTTTTAATCAAAATTTTTCTTTGTACTGTGGAAGCTATTCTAAGTACTTGCATTTGGAAGCTACTTTAAACTTGTCATGGCGTTGGGCTCTTTGCTGTCAGTATCTGTAATTTTTTATCATTAAATGGACTTGTATTTGGATGCCCCCCATTGTTCTGTAAACTATCATTCTCTTTGTTTATTATTGGGCTGTTCTTTTCACCATCAGATATTTATGTTTGTAAGAATTTGGGGATGATATCTTGAAGTAAAATGTTTTTCTCTCAAATGTTCTTTTGTGTATATATACAGGTTTTGCTCGATGATGTTAAAGTATCAGAGCAGCTGCTGGATCTGGTGTTTTATTTACTAATTGCTCTTAGTGGCTATGGACAGGTATCGTTAATACTTTCTTCTGAGGATTTACTTCCCAAACTCTTAAAGTTTACCAGGGTTGTTTTTGTGATGTAGGAAAACCTTAATTCATGTTCTTTGTTACTTGTGCATTCAGCACTTGTAGCATCCAGTCTACATTTATTGTTAGGATGTATATCTTCACAGTGGCAAGATCTTGTTCAAGTGTTGCTTGCTCACCCCAAGGTACAAATTTTCCACATGATTTGTTTAAGTGGATATTTAAGAGCAACAGGTTGACTATATTCAAGGGATCATTGCAAGGGCTTTTTTTTTTAGAAAATGAGATATTTAGTGTCTAATACTGCATCTTCTCTTGTTTCTTTGGTTTTTATTCTTTGATCTGTTATCTTCATTTTCACCAACTACTTGTGGTTACATTATCATTTTAAGCCTTGCAGGCAGAGTCATTTATGAACTTTCTGATAATGAATTTTCTCATATAGGTTGACATATTTATGGATGCAGCTTTTGGCGCTGTTCATGTAGCCATTAGGTTTCTTCAGGTCATGCTATCGGATCAAAATACTGGCCTTCACGTGAAAAGTCCAACAGCTGAACAAATAGTTAACTATATCTGCCCACAATGTGAGGCTTCTTTACAGATTCTACAGTCATTGTGTCAGAAAAAGATGTTCCGCGAGCGCCTTCTAAGGAACAAGGTTTCTAAAATAGAACCATCTTATTCTATATGTTTGGGTTAAAGTTGTATGCCAGGAGATGCCAGCTTCGATGTTTTTCTGTGTTTTACATAAGATGGAGAAATACTTCTTGCTGGACCAAATCAGAAGTAGAAGTATCTGGTTAATGTGATTGTATGTGGTGAAGAAGCAGGAAAGTGAGTGGGAGAAACATGGAGATTTTCATGACTAACATTTTGAATATGTAGCATTGCATTAGGGTAACTATAATAAATAACTTGTATATGCATCAATGATCTTGACAATGGTATCCATAAAAGTTATAAGTCTCCTTTTATTATTTTCTAAATGAACATCCCACATTTAATATTCTCATTTTCTATTCATCATTTTCATTTTTTGGTAAAATATCCATGTATAATATTATTCCAGGAACTATGTGGAAAGGGAGGTGTTCTTTTTCTGGCCCGGGCCATCTTGAAGTTAAACATCACTCCTCCTTTTGTAGATTCTTTCACAGTTGTAGCTGCGGTATCTAGACTGAAGGCTAAAGTATTATCGATTGTAAGTTTTAATGTAGTGGCAAGGCTTAAGCTGCACCATAATGTAGTATAACTTCTTATTTCCTTATCTGTCTAAATATCCTTGATTTATTCTTCTTTTGATCATATGCTTTTTTACAGCTACTGCTTCTGTGTGAAGCAGAAAGCATTTCTTACCTTGATGAGGTTGCAAGCTCTCCATGGACCCTTGATTTGGCAAAGACTGTAGTATTAGAGGTTAGTTTAATAGATGTGCTAGCACATGTAGTGGTTTTTGACGTGGAGAGACAGGCTGATGGAACCCACTAATTAATTTTGTTTTAATTGACACATCCGCTAAACCAACGTGTTTTCAAAAGTTGATAATCTTTTTCTACCCGCAGTAATCTTGAACAAAGATCTGTTTTGCAGGAGAGATATTGACCAGTGTCATTTATTGGTGATCCTCATACCAAATTTGTCTCGACTCACTGTTTCCTATATTTTTTATTTCATTTTGAAGCCTAGTTTTACCATGCTTTCTATTAATATACTTTTTGATGTAGATTCTTGAATTACTGAAGGCTGCCCTTAGCAAAGATCCCAATCATCTTAGTCCACGTCCAGACAGAACTTTCCCCACGGGGCTTTTGCAACTCAATGCAATGCGTTTGGCTGATATCTTCTCAGATGATTCAAATTTTAGATCTTATATCACAACATGCTTTGTAAGTTAATCATTTGGACTCTTAGGCATGATATTCACTTAGTTCCACCATGCTACTTCTGCTAAATTGTTTCGAGTAACTTTTGGACACAATATTGCCTAGATACTCTGAAAGACATTAAAATTATAGGTATATACCACCTAATATACAGAAAAATCATTGTTGTACTCTGCTGATAAAATCTGCAAAGTCAGTGCAACATGCATGTGATTATGTTATGCTGTGTATTTTCAACCCATTATGCTTTAAAGCATCTGCCATGAAGAGAGATTCATGACTTTACTCATCTATTTTCAAATGTCAATATGCTCCACAGACCAAAGTTCTGACCGCTATATTTTCACTCCCTCATGGAGATTTTTTATCAATTTGGTGTTCGTCTGAATTTCCACCAAGAGAAGAAGATGGTACTCTGGAGTATGACACATTTACAGCAGCTGGGTGGTTTTTGGACACATTTGCAGCAGCGAACTCATCAAATGCAATAAATTTAGAAATTACTATATTTCCCAGTAACATGCCCCAAGCTAGGTATGCACATCAGAGAACTTCATTATTTGTGAAACTAATTGCCAACCTCCACTGTTTTGTTCCAAACATATGTGAAGGTGAATCTTCTCTCACAATTTAAATATTCATCACGATTGATCTGCTGGATGCTGAATGGATTGTATAATTCATTGTTTCATTCTAATCCACAGAGCAGGAAAGAAACTTGTTCCTTCATAAGTTTCTGGAGTGCATGCGGATGGACCCATCTAAATCGTTGTCTGGGTTTTCCTTTACTTCTGGTGCTCTGAGAGCCGTAACAGTTTGCAGAAACCTTCGTAAGTATTATTATCCTATGATTTTCTTGATAGACATGATGTATAAAAGTTAGTGGGGTCTCTTACAAGTAACTTGCAAGTGTAGGCTCATTGTTAAGTCATGCAGAGTCTCTAATTCCTAACTTTTTGAATGAGGAGGATGTACAGCTGTTAAGGTAAGTTAATCATCAACCACCCTACTTTCTTCCTATATTTTTTAGGATGTTTTTCTAAGAGTGTTGTTTTGTTTCCTTTTTTGTGCTTAATTTTAAAGAATAGCAACATCCTTGTATACTTCTGGACAGTTTTCACTATAATCAGCACTACATTGTTAGTGATATGTTTGATAGGTTTCCTCTCATAAGCCATAACTGTTGAGCGTTATTGGTTACTGCATTTGCTCTGCATCATATAAATGTTGCTCATCAGCTTCACCATTGGTTTCTCAAGTCTTAAGCATGATGAAAGGGTCTGAAATTCAGAATAATTCCAATACTTGGATTGAAAGCAGAAATAAAGTGGGAAGGGATTATCTGAAACCATTTAATGTAGAGAAGAAGACTAATTACGGGAAAAGGGCCTGTAACCCATGAAATATACAATGGATGTTTCTTAAATTGACAAGAAACTAGGGTTCTTGAAATCCACAAACGAAAAGAAAATCCACTTCTTCTATTTCTCCCTTCTCTAATTACATAATATTAGTGCTTATATGGGTACACTAAAACCTTAACATTTAATATGAAATAGGAATTTTAAACGAAATAGCAAACTAAAGAAATCTTTATAAAAGAGCTCCTAATTATTACTGTCTATTTGGGAGTGTGGTTGTGGCTGTTTTTTAAAGTGTTTTTCGTTCAAAAATACATCAAAATGATGTTTTTTTTAAAAAAAAAATCATTTTGACATCAGCACATGAAAATGATTTAAAAACACCAAAAAAATCTAATTTGAAGTAAAAAATAGAAATAAAAAGTTTTCAAAATTTTTCAAAAGTGCTTTTGAAACGCAATGTCAAACAGTGTCTAAGTTCTTAGGTAACAAAAGAATTATAAATAATGACAATCTGAAAATTAACTGAATTTATTGATGTAAACTTTCTTCTTGCACTGCATCATCATATTATCCTCAAATTAAAAAGAGAAATGTGTTAACTGCAGGAATGTCTAGCAAAAAAAGTAAAGTTAGCACAACTTGTAGGCACATGGTGTCATGCCAATGAAGTTAAGGATTTTAGTTTCACGAGCTAGTTGTGAATGGTTGTATGCAACTTCAAATGCCTTTTTGGTGCTGGAATGTCATGTAGGTTTATATTTTTGAAACAATTTTCAGTTCACATATGGGGTGTATACATTGTGCTTGTCTATATGTGCCTATGATACTGTCTATGTGAATTTCAGTGATACAGATAGCTTAATTTTTTCATTTAATTTTTTATTGAAGGGTATTCTTTAACCAGTTACAATCACTGATTAATCCTACTGATTTTGAAGAAAACCAAGTTCAAGTAAGGTTTTGTCCTTCAATAATTAATATTGTTTTTGTTTTCTCTATCTGCTCCAACTTTGTCAGCTTCCTTTTTCATGTCCCTCAATTTAAATGTGCTAAGATTTTGCTGCTGAAAAATATTTCAGGAAATCAAATCTGAGAGGTCAATATCTTTGGATAAGTTCTCTAGACTTACTATTGATGAGCATCTTCAGGTTAATATTTTTTTTAAAAAAAATACAAGTTCATTATTTTTGTCTCGATTATCCATTGCATTATTATGATGATGTGGCATTTGATAACAAAGCCGGTTTTTAAAAGTTTTGATGTGCGGTTCTATTACTGGTTGTAATATATTTGGAGGTCATCAAGGTGACAAACATGGGCAGAGCCAAGAAAACAATAATGGGGTCAATTGACCCTTCTAAATTAATAAACTATGAAAAATAAAGGTATGGTAGTACTTACCTTATTCATAACTAAACAGAAAAGAAGAATACATGTTAGTGGATTCAACTTTATACTTTTTATGTAAGAAGTTAGGAAATTATCGGATTTAAGCTTTGTGAATTACATCCAAGTAGCTAAAAAATGAAACGCTATAAAAAAAAATGTAGTCTGTTCAATATACACATAAAGAGGAAGCGTTGCTCGGTGTTCATTTGTATGATTCTCCACTAATGATCTCTTTACATTACAATTGACGTCACTCAACTTCTCTCACTAATATTCTATCTCCCATGCACTACATTCTCTATTACACATTGCATCTATCTCTTTTCTCCCATGGCATGTGTTTGCTATCACTCATATTAATTGCTTTGCTTCTGCTCTTGAGCTCTCCATGCTTTTCATGATAATCCCATCAAACTCATTTACTATTATTACTCACTTCATAGAATAGTACACCGTTTCATTAACAATTATTTTTAGTTCATTGTTTTAGATATATTGAGAGTTTACCAAGATTTTGTGTATCAAAATATGTATTTTGATGTGGCATAAGTTATCAATTGACCCCCGCCAAAAGAATTTTCTGGCTTTGCTATTGGTGAGAAAGGGATAACTTGACAGAAATCCAAATTGAAGTTTAAAACTGAGTAACAATATATCATTTAATATCATATAATTATTGAGACTTTAGATGTTATTGCATATTTTATTGAAGGTCATAATTTTAAGATCAATTAAATCATAGTAGTATCTGAGAAAGGCATTTTAAGTGTTTTTCATGTTGCCTCTCTTCAAATCCTACACTGTTTCTCACAAACAAATTTGATTCCTGGTAGGAAGCTCAGAGCACTGGGGCATACGGATCACCTATGGTGATGAAGGAGCCTTCACACCTTTACAACAGGACAGATATCCAAAAAGAGGAAATGTCAGAGAATTCAGCTATCCAAGAAGAGAAGCCCAATTTCAAAAATATGAATCAACCAGAAGATGCAATTAAGGAAGACAAAGCTAAATCTGTTGCATGTGTATCTGGTGTCTTAAGAGAGGTTGATAGAGATGCTCATACTGTTGAAACAAGTGGTTCAGATACAAGTTCCACTAGAGGGAAGACTTATGCAGGTCAAGTGGTGAATGGTGACTTACTAAAATCAAGTGAGCATATAAAACGAAGGGGTTGTCAGGGAGTTTGTGGAGGTGAGAAAGTTGAAAGTTCCCATTTTGAAGAAAAGCAGCCAAGAAAAAGGAAGCGGACTATTATGAATGACTATCAGATCACACTTATGGAGAAGGCCCTGCTAGATGAACCTGAGATGCAGCGAAATGCAGCAGCGTTACAGTCATGGGCTGATGAATTGAGTCTTCATGTAAGTAAAATGTTCTTTTGTATCATTCATTATGTAAGTTAATTCTATTCAAGTGTCCCCATCTCATCACCTATTAATTTTTTTAGATTTTTTTTTTTGCTTAATGAGTTTATTATGTTTCCCAGGGATCAGAAGTTACACCTGCACAGTTGAAAAATTGGTAAGTGTCAACTTCTCCATGGTTTAAGAATTCATCCCCCCTTCAGGTTATACTCTCTTGATAATTAGTATGGCTTATGGAAGGATAATATGTTTACATTCTCGAGGTACTTCTTGGCAATGAAACGTGGCATTACTGAAATTACTTAAAGAGGATGGTGTGTACACGGTGGATAAATTGGAATTATGTGTGTCAATTGCACTTTTAAATGGATGCCTAATATAGCCATTTCCCAGAAAAGATTTTTATGTGAACACTTACGCTACCCTTCTTTTAGTTTTTAATGTTTGCATAATAGAATATAATTGCACAATTCTGTTTTTTATAGAAATGTATCTTTATTTAGGTTTTAAAAGTCGATTCTCTTTGCAATGTTTTTGTGTCAAGCTTCTTATACAGGATAGGAGTAAACCACAGGTGTCCAAGAACACTTTGTAAAAGGACATTTTATTTTTCACATGTTGGTTTACAAGATTTATTGATGCAAACTCTGTAAAGATTGAGTTGTATTGAATGCTAATTCTAGGACACTTGCAGAATCTTCCGTTCCTGCTACACATGCCGTTGCTAATTTTTGTTGTTTCCACTGGCATTCTTGGTTTCATTTTTATTATTTTTCTAGAGAAATTGCTTCTGGCTTTTCAGTGTTATACCTGTGTGTCAATCAAGAATGTCATTATACATGCCACTGATTTCCTGGATAGATCGGTGGGTAGATGGCAGGTCAAAACTGGAAATAGTTTCTTCACGGAAGCTCAATTGGATGTGCCTGGACTTTGTTATGCTTCTAACAAGTTTGTCAATTTCTGTGCTGTCACAGGCTCAACAATCGCAAAGCGAGGTTAGCTCGTGCAGGTAAGGATGTCCGTGCACCAATGGAGGTTGACAATACATTTCCAGAAAAGCAAGTTGGACAAGAACAGCAGCAGGACATGCCTGAGAGCCACGGTGAAGACAAAATCACATCAAGTGCAAGAGGCCTCAAAAACACATCAGAAATTGGTGTGTTTGAAGATCCCGAGGCTGGAATAGGATTAGCGGATTTTGTTGACATCGGTGCTTCAGAATTTGTTCATTGCAAGCCAGGACAGTTTGTTGTGCTTGTAGATGGGCAAGGAGAAGAGATTGGCAAAGGAAAGGTATATCAGGTTCAAGGCAAATGGGATGGAAGGATGTTGGAGGAATTAGAGATGTGTGTCGTGGATGTGACTGAGCTTAAGACTGGGAAATGGGCGAGGCTTCCATACCCATCCGAAACCACAGGCATGTCATTTGATGAAGCTGAACAGAAGATTGGGGTAATGAGAGTGTTGTGGGATTCGAACAAAATATACATGTCACGACCTCAATGCTAGGTTTTTTCTCTTCTTGTTTTGCCTGCTAGAACGTAGTCCCAGCGGTTGGTTACCAGCGGCATCGTTCTTTCTTTTCAGTTCCCAATCATAAGCAAGTTCAGTTTATGGAGTTCAGCTCGTCGTTTTAAATAGAAAGGTTAAAATTAAATCTCATACAAGCATGGCTTAATAGTTCAGCTCGTCCCCTGCAGCATCGACCAAAGCTTAAGTGAGTGTTTAAGAAAATGTTTTCTACCGAGAAATTTATTAGAATAATATTTTTTTATAATAGAATATAATAAAATCGATTCAGAAATATATAAAAAGAAATTGTCAAAACATCATTTATGCTGTCCAGCCAAACGGTAACCTGAAGGAAAGCTGAAAGTAAACTGCATTGTCCAGATGCGTGGCAACAAAGCCTGCTCCTAGTTCTGGCCTGCACTGTCCCATCAACTCTGTTTAATGCAACCTTTCCCTCTCTCTTACATGTCTTTTACACAACAAAAGCAGATTATGAAGCAAAGAAAAGGGGAAAAAAGTTCGACTTCGGCAGAGTAGGGTGATAAAAAAAATCGCTAAAACTGAAAAAAAATAATTGAGGGGACAATTATAAAACTGCAAAAAAAAGAGTCTCGTTTAATATAATATGAATTAAATGACGTTTTTTGGGTTCTCATGATGCATCTGACACCCATTTCGACTGTGGCCAAGTCACTTATACATGCCCCCACACCAGCGATCAAAAATCAAACGAATATAATATAATTAAATACCTCTATGATTGTCTATTTTACAAAAGCTGATCACCCTATCAACTATTAACAGTAGAAATACAATACCATCTTTTCTGCATGCTAAATTATACATACTACACTCACTGGTTACCAGCATTCTCAAGTTGTTTGGTTTTATCTTCCGCTACTTCTACATATGAAAATACAAAACACGCACCGAATTTGTGCCAAGTGGGAGACAAGCTGATTACATTCGGCTACAAACAAGGATCAAGCGTGCCAGAAAACACGAGTGCTGCAATAAAATCCCATAAAATACAAAAACTTTTCTTGTAGCATCATATGTACGCAAGGGAGCTTCTGTCATGGTCAGGTTGAGGGCGACCCCGTGTTGGAGTTTGTGGTCTTTGGATATTGAGCTCCTGAAAGACAACAGGAACATAGAAGAAACAATTATATGCAAGTTAAGGGATGGGCTTTCCAGATTCGTTGGATTTGCCACACTGAAAATGTAAGTCATACCTGCATCCATGTATCATCAATCACACGTTCTGGAGATGTCTCTGGTGACTGAAGGGGAGGTGGCAAGGGATGAATCAATTTTGGAACCACAACTAAACCCCTGCCAACTACCAGTATAGCTCCAGCATTGTTAGCAGTCCCTGGATGAATACATTACATTAGGATTTAAATTTGAGTTTACCAGGAGAAAACTCAAGCTATTTATCTCACCGCAGTAGTTGGTTGCAGAAAATAGAGTAATCAATTGTCCTTGGGCAAATCGTTCAAACCCATCCATAACACATTCATGTGCCCTAATGATTAGCTGCAACTTATTTTTCTTACAGAAGTCGGTTACACGATCAGGCTGCAATGACATAAAAGATACACAAAAAAACTTCATTACACGCGCAACTTGAAATGGCATCAAATTAAAGATTCAGTGCCAAAAGAAGTATATGAGACTGATGCTATCATGGGAGAGAATAGAGTGACATCTGAAGCAGCAAAAGCAACATGGTACAAGTACGGACTGGAAAATGCAAACTGCCAATCACTACAAATTTGTAGCGGTACACCACTTAGTATTTCACAGTTGAAATAAAGATCATTGAGTGGTCCTACTCAAAATTCCCTGGTTAGTTCATATATGCATCATGTTACATCTTCAAGCTCGGTAGCAAGGTTTTTCAGCTAAAACATGCTAACACTAAAACTTTTAGTCAAATGTGAGCCAATCTCTCAACTCTGCAACATGATTCATATATGTATCATGTTACATGTTCAAGCTCAGTAGCAAAGTTTTTCAGCTAAAACATGCTATCACTCAACCTTTAGTCAAATGTATGCCAATCTCTCACCTCTGAATTATTTTATTTTATTTTATCTTGGCTCCCCAATAAGTGTTTGAAGCAAAAAGTCCTAGACTATCTTCATGTTTACATCCCATATTTAATGGTAAAAGGCAAAAGGCATTGTTTTTCTTTCAGATTTGAAGGGAAGGATTTTGATGGTTCATATCTAGGTGAAAGAAAAGGGTACTGTTTTTGCAGCAGTTAACTGCAGTATGCATAAAGCAAACTACTTGGAATGCCTATTGCATCATATCGAAATAACTTGTGTGTTTTGTAGCAAATACAATAATTTTTTTCTCAAGTTTTGAGTGGCTAACTTGCTTTTTCACCAAATGTTAATGGGGATGTCTATATTTTAATCAAAGTTTTATTTATATTCACCATGACTGGGAACATGTTGTCTGTGATCAATCATGCACACCAAACACATAATAAAATATCATTTGGCATATAACGTATAGACATTGACGTGCATACCCCAAAAGTGACAAGACCAGGGCCCCTAGCATTTGGTCTCAACCCCTCTATGCTATCATTTTCTGTAGGATCTGACCTGAATGGAGAAGTTTCATAATATAAATTAATGTAATAAGCAATGACAGATCACAAGTAAAAATGAATTTGAGTGAAGCATACCATAGAAGATCCATTAGAACTATAGATCCAGCATCCATTGTTATAGGCCTTTCAAGCTTCTCTATCTGTTCCACTGAATTAATGGATCTCCCTATGCCACCATGCATACAAATAATTTTCTTCTCAATAAGTGCAGCTAGTGGAAGATAGTTGAAAAGTTGATTGAAACGTGTCCATGCCCATATCCCATCACTCTCTCCCTGTAAATACAAATACTATTATCGCATTTATGTTTTCAAAAAATGAAATGGTCTGACTGGATAAACATATTTAGTGTGTGCTTGGCATTGCCTTTTAATCCATACCATTCTTTCAACGCATTCAATACGAAAACCAAAGAGCGCATTTATATCAGCAGCTTCATGGTTTCCACGTATCAAGTGGACATTCTCAGGATACTCAATCTGCAAAATCATAATAAAATGCACAGCAGCATCAATACAGGGAGAGTGCCTTCATGTGAAACTTTTGTTCACTGAAAGCACAAGTTTTACCTTTAGAGCAAGAAGCAAAGTTATGGTCTCCAAACTATGCTGCCCTCGATCAACATAGTCTCCCAGAAATAAATAGTCAATATACCTGAAACATAAAAATCATGAAATTGAACAGTATGGTTAATCAACTACAGAGATAAATCACACAACCTGTTCTAAAATTATTAATCTGTTGGGACATAAAAGCTGGAGACCCAGTATCACATAAAGAGTGTTCAAAATGGAAGCTTGAGAAAAGTAAGACTAATGGACATGTAGTGAATCTTCAACCCAATTGATGGGTCAAGGTTCCCATCAATCACTACTTGTCATAGATGTAAATATCAGATGAGGGACTATAGAGCAACAACTGACTGGACAGAAAAATGTCAAAATTGGGGACACAAATGAGAAACATTCAAGTTACTTATAGACATCCCTTAATTATGACATAAACAGCAAACCTGTATACATGTATTTATTATTTATTTTCAGATAAGCTGATGACTACATGAATATAGACAGACATGATTTCTTCAGAAAGTCAGTGGAGGCCATGAAAAACAAAAGTCCTCTCTAAAATGCTTAAAAAATTCAATGCTCCACTAATGGTAGTGACCAGTCCTTTTTGAAGGCAACAGTTATTGATGGGACCCACAAATAAGATAACTAAACAAGAACGACACTCAATCTTGGAGAAAAATCAGGTTTACATCCAATCAATAGAATTATGGTGCTTGCTGTCAATTGCTGATAACAATGCCTTTCTTGAGGTATATTTAAAGCATACATACAAGTTGAAAATGTGTGAAACATTGAAAAAGTAGATGCTATAGCAGTTACTTGGGTTTTTGAACGTGAAACATTAACCAGCTGTCCTTTATTCAAAAATTAAGGTTGGCTAAAACCAACATTTCAGCTCATCAGAGGTCATAGTGTCAGTATATATTTAGAATATGTATCTCTATTACTGTGTTCACATCTTTCTAGGTCCTACCCCGATTCCTAAGAAACAAACCCCCATCTCACTAGTTTTGCCACCAGTTTGTGTAAGGCGTGAATGAATAATCCCAATCAAGCATAAGGACTTTATTACTTTTTTGCCAACACAACCACTCAACTTTTGCAGCTGCACGTGAATTAGGTCACACTTCCCTGCTTCAACATGAACTATCCTCAACCACACCCCACTACGGATTGCAACATGGTTTTTGGGTCCCACGCATCTTGATTGAAAAGGACAGACTAGCCAATTGCTGTCATCACTCATGCCTCACACCCAGCCTTCGCCAGTTGTTAAATGGTACTTCAAAAACCCTTGTCCGAACACCATGTTAAGAAACCACAATTATAGGGCACCCATGTGTGGCACCATGATTTAAATGGTTTGGTTTCTGCATTGTCAGTTTCCCTGATTTCTTATATTGCATGGAATGAAATGCCACTATTAACCAGCCCTCTGCACCATACTTGACATGTTCCACACAAGTATAAGAGTTATGGTGTTATACTTACGTAATGTCCCCTGCTGTGGATGGAAATCCATATTCATCAAATAGACGCATTAAGTCGCCAAACTGTCCATGAAGATCACCAAAGACTTTTATTGGGGCTCTCAATTGCAGAACCGTTGGTTCTTGCATAAATATTTGTTCAGCTGCATAACAAAGCTCGCCAACTTCATAAGAATCCAGGAAAAATCTCCTATTAGCAGGAGCTTTCCAGTTCCTAGGCCTAAGCAAAGTGGAAATAACCTGCACTATAACAACAGACATGAAGTAGCCCAAAAGAAAAGTTAATCAATACTCATAAATTTGTCAAGTCTTACCTTCTTATGCAGGCCCTGAGGAGACCTTTGCCTAGTGAACCTTCTAGCAGGATTAGATGCATCATTATTCATAGGAACCATTCTTCTACTTTCATTTTCGAATTGATCCAATGACAACTGCCTCACCAACCCACCCAGGTTTCCTACAGTCTCTTTTGCAACTACCACCTATAAGAACATGGCAATATGATTCAGCAACATGGCAACCAAAGAACAACTGCACCACTCTTATAAACCACAGATAAATGGACATACAGCTCTAGGATGGAGGCGAACATCAGCCTCGTTGTCACTGCCGTCTGAAGTTGCTTCTGCAGCTTGTGAGTTGTCATCAGATACAGATGTTTCTTCCGCAGAATTGGTAGATGCTGCCTGAGAAGCTTGCCAGACAGCATTAGCTGCCTCAGCTTCTGCAGCAGATGCCTCCCTCAATTTCTCCATGGAATTTCTGTCCATGCTGCTACAGCATGAAATACACCCATGAGTTTATATAAGAGCAGGGTGTGACATGACATGAGAGACAGGGAGATGATTGAGACCTGATACCACCAGATAAAGAATTTAAATTTGAATGGTTTAGTCTGGGACTTGTTATTGTTGAGGCTCTCTCAGATGTTAATGTGGGAGAATTGATGTCTGGCTCAACTGGGGAATTTTCAGCAACCAGAAAATCATCTAGCACTGTATCTGCAGAGAACAAAGTAATTGGCAATGAAATGTACATCTCTTAAGTTTGTACACTGCATGGCAGAAAAATGAATTCCATGAGGCGTACATGATCAAGGCTTAATGCCAGATTATGCAGAAGAACAGGATCCATAGATGGGTCCTTGAATAAGCATAACCACCTCAATAAACAAGAAGATAATGAAGGTCTCCCGCAATAAATCCAATCTGTTTGCTGTTATTACTTATTACATATGTTTGTTTTCTCTAGGGTGCTTGGGAAAAACTTCAGTTACCATTAGGCAGATAATCAATAACCAGGATCTATAAGATCCACAATTGCATGCACTCATATTTGTGATGCCATAAAAATTAAAGTTGACACTAGAGCAACCATTTAAGATTGGTGAATTGCTGGCTCTGAACAAACATGGCACTTCCAAACTTAACACAGTTACTTGGTAAGAGAGAAAAAACATTATGCTGTCAGAATCAAGAGCCAAACAAAAAAAAATCCACATATTGATGTACTTCTCCAACATATTTTTCGGTCCATATCAGGTGAAATGTCCTAAAGTAATGTTAATCAATCAAACAATCATCAAGGAACCCAAGCACAACAGGTTGACTAAACATATTTTTCAGTCAAAGAGTTTCTACTCCTTGATACTTGTATTCCACTTCTATGAGTCCTTTCCATTTAACTTTTATGATTTTGTTAGGGCTTGCTGAGCTTAATGTTAGTCACTGGGACTAAGTGTCCTGCAATTAAATCCTGCTAGCATAGGAACTGGAGAACTGAAGAGATGAAAGAGGGGAGGACTACTACTGTATAGACTGGCCAATAGGCCTCCCAGAGAACAAAAAAAGAAAAGAAAACTTCACCTCCTTTTAGACCACCGTAAACATATATACGAGCACCAACAGATGCAGATGCATGGCGACAACGACGCATTAGCTCAAAAGAAGGATCATATTCAGCATGTCCCTTGCTGGTTTTGGATGAAGTCACTAGCCCATTTCTATCCAGCCAAGCACCAGCAGCAGTGTCCAACACTAGTCACAGAAAAAATGTTGAAGATTACAATATAACCCCTTTCAAGATGATAGCAATAGAGGAAAAAAAGCTTACCAGCAACAGCAGCATCCCCTTCTACTAAACGTCCTCCCCTTAGGGCACCTCCTGTAACATGCAAACGTGCACCAACAAAAACCTGATAGAAAGCAACGTCAAACTTCTGAATGATAGAGAAGAAACTCACAATGCAGTGCTGAGTCCATATGCAGAAGTAAGCATATGAAAAGACAGTTTCAAAAATTATAATCCCAATTTTCTAGATCCTCATGTAACTGAGCCCTGACAAACATTTTAAACCACTATTTTACTGCAAAAGATATATTTCATGATCTACGCACAATCTAAAAGTTAAAAAATTCTGATTACATAGATCACTTACCGCAGCATGTTCATACCTTGGTGATGGAGACACCCCAGGTGCAAGAGTCCACTCCCACTGACCATTTCTATGCATTAGAAGTCCATATGCATCTCCAAGTGGCTGTTTAAGTGCACTTATAATCAATAAGAATTGCAATGCAAACAGTAATGAGATTGTTAACAATCTTTTCTTTATCCAAAATACACAGTTGGTCAAGAAATAAACAAGGAGAATGGAGCTGCAACATGTAATTGCTTTCACCTTAATAGAGAAAAAATCACAAAATCAGAAGAAAGGTTACATCTGGAAAATATGTAACAGCAAATTTCAAAGAAATGGTATGGAAATTAATCCAAAATAGAAGTAGTACTCTGATTTCTCATCACAATTGCAACATGAAAAAGGAATTTGCTATAACTTAATTCACCTCTCTTTATTGTATTTTCAAAGCATGTTAATAAATACGCAAAAGCACCAAATGCTCATTTCTTTAAGTTTTTCAAGTCCACAATTACTTTCTCGCTTAACTTATTTATTGTGCACAATCCATATTGTAAAGTTTCAGTTTGAGTTTTTGCCTCTGAGTTTTCCAGCAATTCAATGTTTTTGATCAAACATTATACCCTTCTTCCAGTTACCACCCTTGTAGAAAGAAAAGTTTTTTTCACATTTTATATAAATGATCACGGACACAAAAGGTCCCATTCATTTAGACTAGGTGTGGGAATGCATGTAGTGGATTTGGGTTGAAGGCCAGAACACTCTGGCTCTACCCATATAAAAGTCATGGCACATCAAATTTTCAGTTGAACAAAGTTAAGTTGGTATACTTTATTTAGTTTGATTACCTTGATCTCCCATCTCTTTTTACATGCACCTAAACATTGAGCGCACCAAGACTAGGCATGCCTATTCATAAATAAAGTAAAATACAATAATAGCCGGGAGGAAGAACACTAGGCTGACATGCTAATTCTGCTTCACTAGAAACAAATATCTACTGCACAACTGCTGCTCTCATCCAAGGGTACAGAATAGTTAGCTGGAATTGATTGCTTTATAACACCTGAAAATATCATACCATGCCAGAGGAGTCTCTTCCACCACAAAGCAAAAACATTCCATCTGAACGGGCACAAGCTGTTGCGTACCTACAAAATAATGCTATATCATGTCAAACATGAAACATGAATTGATGGGTAAATAACAAGCCCGGAAGTTTAACACTACTGCAAATGTTGATGTGCTAAACACACTTACATTCGAGCAGATGGCCTATCACCTTCAGGATTTAGTCTCTGCCATACATATGGTTTCTGGGCAGTGTCCAGAACCCAGGCATCGGATAGAGCTCTTTTACCTAGAGAATAATTGGAAAAGTAATCATTGCATAGTTAATAGAGCATGGAAAAGGGCATAATCATAAGCACAAAGCATCAGCACATGTTCTTCTGGCTTGAAATAACATAAAAATATTCAAAATTACACATATAAGACAACTGTCCTTCCATAGAGTAAGCTAATCCAAAGACGAGATACCCGCAGCTTATCATAAAAGCCTCACAGCGATATAAAGAAACAACAGAGGCCTAAATGCACACTTAAAAGACAAGCCCTGTCAAAATGTTGGATCTTACAAACAAAACTCAATGCCAATGATCAAACAACGAACATTCATGGAAAACACAATTTTTAGCACTAGATTTTTAAATAGGATTTGATCCCTACCCTAATGCATAATAGCACATTTCAATTAAATTACTTCATTGGAAAGGAACGAAAATATCTTAAAAATACAAAAACAGAACAGCAAAATCCGCTTACCATCATTGCCGCTGACAGTAACAAGGTACCTTTGGGCAACCAAGTCCATTACATGGCCATATCGAGGCCCAGGTCCTTGTCCTTGTACAACCACTCTACATGTACAAAAATATAGCAATGAGTTCTATGCCAAGAACCCAAGTAGAGGAGATAAAAAAAATATATGCAACACGAAGAAGAAGATGAAGAATTGCTGGCTAAATCTGATTAATGGAAGCGGAGAAACAGACCGGTGCCACTTGGATTTGTCGTTGGTCAAGTCAAGCACGAAGAGATCATCAGTGGAATGCCCAGCAGGACCTATCCCACCCTAAGCCATATATACATTTCATTAATCAACGTCAAAAAATCAAATTAACTGAACAAATATAAAAGAAGAAAGAAAGAACCAAATCGATTCAATGAATCACCTGAAAAACAACCATAGTACCAACTGCAGCTGCCGCGTGCGCAGCCCTTGGAGACGGTGGCTCTCCAGCTGGTTGTATTCTGATTCATTAGACAACAAACATAACAAGACAAGTTAATCATCCAAAGTTTTTTATATAAAAAAATGAATAATTACAGAAGAAAAATAGTGTTGCCTGCCTAGTCCATTTCCTAGTAAGAACATCATAAGAATGAACTGAATTGGTGACTCCAGCCAGTCCTACACAAACAATTAATTGAATAAATAAATAAATAATTAAAGCAGCAGCAGCATAAATTTCAATTCAATATATAAGAAAAAAAGTGAGAGACAGATGGAAACTAACTGATTCCAGGAGCCGAGGAAGCCCCGCCCTCAATAGCGGTGGCACCACCGAAGAGGATGAGTCGAGGACCATGAGACTTGGTAGCGGCAACGGCAGTCAACGTGCTAGCACATCGAGTACCAGGAGCGTCATCATCGGAATCCCAGTAAGTCTCCAAGGTCCGATAGGTGGGAGCTGGGTGTAGCCATGGCTTGGATCCCATTTCCCACTTCTTCTATTCTAATAACAATAACTCTAAAGACCTAAACTAAGAAGATCGGATGCCGGTCGTGCTGCTGCTGATGTGGCCCGAGCTATAGGCTCCGGTCCATCTGTCCTGATTTTTTAAATCGGAAAGTATCACGAGCCCTATCTTGGTTATTCATAAATAACTGGATATCGTGTACTAAAATATACCCTAATTAAGATTATTATCATTAATTAACATTCTATTTAGCTAATGTAATTACTAATAAATAATAGTAGCGGCAGTTTTGGGCGGTGCAGTTCCTTTCCTGGGAGGAGGAGAAGGTGGCTGCCGGTTGAAGGAGTTGTTCTACGAGTCCCGATTCAGTCAACCGTTACGTATTTTAAGATATTTTCACGAGTACAATTGTCAAAGTAGATGCATACAGCAGCTTGATAACTCCTTGCCGTCGCCCTTTTTTTTTAACTTCGCATTTAGTGTGTATTATTCAAAATATATTATATTTATTTTTAATATTAATATATAAAAATAATAAAAGATATTTTTAAAACACAAAACAAATTAGATTCTTATATGTATCCTAGGTTTCTCCCATGATAAGGAGGAGTTGTTTGTCAGTCACATTCAAGAGTATTTAAAAAAATATATATATATTACTGGTGGTTGATTTTTAAATTGTTGACAAAACGTGTAGCTTTCTTCTGTTCTCAAATGGTGTGGTGTAATAATAAAGGGTTTGAAATTTACATAGTAGATTTTGAATTCAAGTCAAAACATGTATTTTTTATAAAAATTTATAATAACTAGAGTTTTATTTATTTATTTTAATCTATAAAATATATATTTTTTTTAAATATGATTTTCTTGAATAAAAAAAAATATAACCTTCTTCTATTTGTGTTCTTCCTATGATGGAATTTGAAGTGGAGAAGGCTCTGGGATGAATGGACTTCCAATTTGGTGCGTGAAGGCAAGTCCAATGGTAAGAGCCATTTTTAAGAGCCAAATCATAGAAATGGCTCTTTGAATAGTGTATAAATAGCTCTTGAGTTGATGTGGTCTCCAATGGTAAAGAGCCATTTTTTTTAATCTTGTTTTAAATTAAATTCAATTATTTTGTATATAGTGTAATTATACAATTCATTATACAATTAATATGAATAAATTATATAATTAAATAATTGTTTTTGAGAAACCCATCAACAATAAAATTATTTTTTTTAATAAGAAAATAAAAATTAAATTTAATTATAATTAAAAGATCCAGAATATATGAAATTTGAAATTTTAAAATGTTGAAATTTTTTTTCCAAAATTTCATTTAAAAAAAACCTCCCCAAGTTCTGAAATTTTAAAATTTCAAATAATGAAAGAATTACCGCCAATAATTTAAATTTTTTGGATTTCAAATTTTAAATAATTGCTTTTAATAAATTCTCCAATAATATAACTATTAAGAATAACCATCTTTATTTTATTTTATCAAAATTCATCGTGAATCATTTTAATTTTTATGATGTTTTTAATCAATACTACTTATTATTGTTGAGTGTTAGAAGAACTTTAAAAAATAAATTGAATTGAAATTAATTTTATAATACAATAAAATATATTTAAAGCTAATTAAAAACAATTATTTTTATTTATAATTTATATTTATGGTTGATTATAGAAAAATCCACCTCTCTTTCTCTCTCTCATGTAAAATAATAATAAAAAAGATTTTATAATTTATGCCTTCTCAATGAACACAACTACAAATAGCTATAGAGAAAAGGAGCAACCATTTTAGCTCCTCAAATGGCTGCTCCGGTGGAGCCAAAAAAATCAGCAAAATCGGTAAATTTTTGCTTTTGCCGCTTGAAATATCAACGCGTTGGACTTGCCCTGAGTGAGCTTTTTCCACGTTCCCTCTCTGCCTCCGTCCATTTCATGAGCAGTGATGCCACATAGTATGGGTAATTTAATTTAATAAAATAAAATAAAATGGGGGCTCCCATTCTTAGAATATCAGAATACAATTTAATTTAATAAAATAATGTAAAATCTTAAATTAATTTAATGCCCGCGATTGACTGGAGAGGCCTTGAAACTTCCAGGCAGGCAAACAAGGAAGAATGAGAAAAGTGCTGCTTTATGTATTGGGCCACCTCATCCCGTGCAGGCTAAATTTCAATTTATTTCACGGTCTGCTGAAAACTTTTCGTCCTGTAATGCAATTGGAGAATCTTGGGTTATTTTTAATCTATTTATCTAGCAATATGGTAGAAAAAAGGAGAAAAAAACAATGCATCGCCTCACGAATTATTATTCTTTTATAATGTTTTTTTAATTTTAATTTTGTTGTGTGTGAAGTTTCGTGATTTACTGCAGTTTATTTTTATAGTATTATCTTAACCTTATCACTCAAGATACGAGTTTAGCGGGTTAAATTAGTTTACATATATGTTTTACTTTTTTTTAATTGATTTTCCCTTCGATTGCTTCTTGGATTTTTTTATTGATTGAGAATTTACTTTATGGTTTGTACTTATTTATTTTATATAAGATTATATTAGTTTTATTATAGAGTTATAAGTTCAACGAATTAACGAAAATTGAGTTTATTATTTTAATTTATTAATTTCTTCATTCAACATTGATTTAATTAAAAATTTTATTTTTTATTCTATATGGTCATCTAAATCTAAAAACTAGATCACGAGTGTGGTTGGTTCGTCTGGATTTAATGATCGTTAAGATTAAGATTAGTTTTTATAATTTATTTTGATTTATTTTTAACATAGTTATCCTGATTTATAACCCGAGTCGAAGATTTAACAAGTTAACTTGGGTTAACAATGATAATTTTTTAAATTTAATTTTTTCCCTACTTCATCCATCAATTTACTTATTATCATGTTATGATAGTCTCACAATCATGGTTGCAAAATTGATAAATTATTTTAGGTTATTTCAATATGTTATTATTTTAATATTTAAAAATAAAAATATCATCTTAATTTTTTTTAAATTAGACTATATTTTTAACATTCACCGTAATTGTCTTGGATTTTTTAGTTAAAGACTTGTCACATTTGCTTAGTGATTCAAAACTTTTTTTTCTGCTAAAAAATATGGTCACCAACATGGAGCAGACCCATGATCTGATTAAAAAAAAAAAAAAACTAAGAGATGACGTGGATTCACCATGTAAAACCTAAATTCTACCGTACGCTATTTATATCGTTGTTCGTTGTCCATGTTTTCAGCATTGATCCCTCAATATTTTTACTTTGAGTTATTATGGCCACCCAACTTCAATTTCTTTTAATTTGCTCCTTGAAAGTTCATTTGTTTTTGTCTTAGATTTTTTAATTCTCCTTGGATTGCCTGTTATCAAGCCCCTAGATGTTCGAGAATCTCTCAATATTATATGGCATGTTGATTTTACATGGGAGAATCTTGAATTAGTCAGAAAAATATATAAAAATAAAGATTACAGTTGGTATCTAGAGAAAAAAATGATAGCCCTTTTCCATGTTTATTGTTACAGGGTGTGTGAATCTACAGTTTAATCCCTTAATTTTAATTATTTTTAAAAATAATATTTTTTTTTCATGTTAATAGGATGGCTCGTTTACGAGTGAAACATAATACTCTCTCCTTCCGCTCTTGGCACACCGTTACAATATTTATTAAAAAAATTAATTATTTTCATTTGTATATATTTTCATTATAATTTAATTAAATAAAAAATAAACTAAACTATTAAATACAATCAAAAGATACTATATGCTACGAGATCAAATAACTGAAACTATTATTCTCTTAATTTTTTCAATTCAATCTTTTATTATCATTAATATTTTTTTTATTAATGGATATAAATAATTCTCAATTAAATTCATCAAATATAAACATGTTTTTTTTTAATTTAAAATTAATAGTTTTTTATGTCGAAAACAAGTTAGAAAAACTATAAAACCTGTGGCGAGGGACTTGCGAAATAGAATTAAAACTCGTAAAAATATTATATACATATTACAAAAAGAAAAAGAAAATCAGTGGACAGATACCTCGGTTTCACTTTTCGTTTGGTCCCGACACAAAGGCTTGACCAGAGAAGGGACGATATTCAGAGGAACAGCCCCGTCGATACCTCTCACTTCGGCTCTAGCTCCGTGAGCTATCAACAGCAGCGCCACCTGCATATGCCCTGCTTCAACTGCACAGTGAAGCGGTGTATACCCAGCATCGTCGATGGCGTCAACTTGAGCTCCATGATCAAGCAGCACTTGAGCAGTCTCAAGCTTTCCCTTGAAGGCAGCTCTGTGCAATGGAGTCCATCCATTTTGGTCACTTCTGTTAACCTCTGCCCCTTCTGCAAGGCAACTCTTGACACCATTCACATCATTTAACTTAGCTGCTCTTTGCAATGCATCTCCAATATGCAGCAGATCATAGAGATGCGAGTGCCCATTATCCACCGCGATCGAGAATGGAGTTTTTCCTTCTTTGTTCACTACGTGCTTGATGTAACAGTATGAACAGTCCAATAAATACTCAGTAATCTCTAGGTGCCCTTTCTCTGCTGCTAAATGAAGCGCGCTCGACCCGTCGCAGTCCAAAACCTCAGTTTTTCCTCCCGAAGAGACACAAAACCGAGCCACTTCAACATGACCCCTGCTCGCGGCGACATGAATTGGGGTTCTACCGCGTGAATCAACTGAATTCACATCGATATCTTCTAAACTAGCACACAGAACCTCCATCAAATCCACTCTATTTATAGCCGCTGCATAGTGCAATACTTTATCAATCGAACCGTCGATTGCACATCCAGAAGCGATCAAAACCTGAACAGCAACAATATGTCCAGCCTGAACAGCTAGGGAGATCAAGGACCGTCCATCTGAATCCTTACAATTGACATCACCACCGTGATCAATCAAGTTAGTGACCAGATTTAGATCACCGGACTGCACAGCAGATTTAAGCAGTCCTGTGATCTGGGTACCAGTACATCCACAAATGGCCCTGTTGAAGAAACAAGAAACATCAGGGATTTTGGTGTGATTAGAGATGATATATTCAGCAACTTGGGGACCCACGAGGTAGACAGGTATGGTGGCGTCTCTAAAAACATGAGGTCCAGATCTTGAAAACAGTTTGCGGAGCTCATCCTGGTGAGCCTTGCCTGTCGGTAGCATGGAAGATTTAACAGTGATGGCGTCAGCAGGAGTAGAGAGAGGGGGCTGGTCGGAGAGGACGACTGTGTAGGATGAAGAAGACAGAGGTGGGATTGTAGAGAAAGGCTGTGAGAAAGAGAAAACGGAAGGGTTCGTGACGGATAAAGAGATTGCGACAGACATGGTGTGCATAAGATTTGTTATCCTGAAAGTTGCGCTGCAGTTTTGACTTCTCTCGTATGCTATCTCCACTTCTTTCACGTCTGCCATCACTAACCTGTCCATTGAGGCTTGAGCTTCACCCTCCCTTGTTCCTCTTTTCTTTTCTGTTTTTCTCCGGGAATTTGAAAAGGTGGATTTTGTTTTTGGTGGAGAGGAAAGGGAAGGAGAAGAGATTTCGGGGTGAATTGAGATGCTCTTTTCTGCCCTGTTGCTGTTTTCCACCGGTAAGACTATATATTTTTAAAATTAATTAATTCCATATAAATATATAAGTTGAATGATTGGTCATTTATGAGTAATTTATTATTTGGTGGTCCGTCCAGGGAAAGGGGAGAGTGGTGGAGTTAGGGATGAATGTATATGTTTGCAACCCTTGCAAATTTATTATTTTGAGAGAGAGAATTAGTCAATAGGTCGGTCAATAACGAGCAGCTCTTCCAAATCTAAAAACCCTGTATTTTATGTTTTTAGAGTGTGTGTTCGTTTGGAATTAAAGCTTAACATATTTAATATTAAAGATATTAAATTTATTTTTTTAATTTCTTTGGATATTTTAATGTATTAATGTCTGAAATAAAATTTAATAAATAAATTATCTTAATCTACTTTTAAGTAAAAAAATATTTTAAAAAAAAAAAACAATTTCCAACGTAATAAAGAGGAACTCCCTTTGTTCTGTAATCAAAACTAACAAGCAAGGAGCTCGAAGAAGTAGAGAAAGACACTGTCCATTGCCAGGAATAAAAGGCCGAGCACAATCGAGGACAGAAGAATCATTCTATGAAAATTCATATCCTGACTGTATCTGCAGATCATAGAGAGCAGCTTGAAATGAAGTTAATTCCCTCAGTTTAGAGATTCCATAATTTTTCATTGCCCTGGCTCGATTCGGATAACTTTTGAATCAAAGCTCCGGCTCTGATTTTCAAGAGCGCCGCCCGCTCAAATGCATAGAGTGGAGGTGGCTGGCCCGATTCAGAGAGAGAGACAGGGAGAGAAAAATTTAATCAAAATCCTTGACAGGATGGTGATTTATTTATTTAAAACTACTACCCCCGAGCAGAATATGATTTTGACTCCTAACAACAAGCTTGGCACATGGAAAGGAAATAATTTTGAATTGATCAATGAGAGAGAACATGTTTGAAATTTGAAACATGTTTTCGTCTATATATATGAACATGTTTTTGTCGAAACAGAAAAGAAATTTGGAAAAAGATTCGAGAAAAGGGCTAAAATGGACTCATTGGAAAGCTAGTGATTGAATTTGCAAAGGCAGAGCAGTTGTCGTTCGGTTGTTAACACAATCAGGGGTGAAAATGAGAAGAAAATAGCATAAAATAGTTGAAATTGACTTGAAATTGAAAAGGAAAAGAGAAAGGATCAATATGAAAATGACACCACACTTGAGGGGTCTATTTGAAATATAAAATCTTCTACTTGAATAAAACATCATGTTATTGGGAAAATGATGTCGTTTCATGCTTTAGTTTGAAAAAAAACATGCATGGCCAAAAATAACCCTTTTCTTCCTCGGTTCGCTGCCATTTTTCTCTCTTCTTGTTTCTTCAGTCTTGGCCCCAATTTTCTCTCACCCACGCCTCCTGTAAATGCCAAACAACACACCACTCCTTTTACCATTTGAATCGCTGCAAAAACACGTGCAAAGTGGGAGACTCGTGCGTGTGTGGTCAAAGTTTACAGCCATGGTGGAGGGTGGAGATGAGTCCAGAAAGACCAACAGTCATGATCATGCTACCAAGAAACAAAGAAAACCCCGGGAGAGAAGAAAAAAGGAATTTTTGAGCTGAAAACGAAGGTGTTCAAAGCCAGCAGGTAGGAGAGGAGGAAGAAGAACGAAAAGGAAAGAAAACGATGAGAGAAAAAAGAGAAACCTGGGCTGCAAAACCACCTGAAAACACCCATCTCTAGTGGAATATTATTATTATCCTATATAATAAAACATATCAGTCTGTTACTGTAGACTGGTGATCTGTTAAATATACTTCGCGCGTGTATATGCGTTTTTTTTTTCCGGTTGTGAACAATGTATTAACGATTTCAGCCCTCGAAAACGACAAAAAAAACCACCAGAATCAGGGGCTCCTTCGTCATTGCGCATATCGGACCGAACAGGTCAGGTCCGGCCCGCCAGTTTTCTTCTTATTTTATTATTTTTTGAAATTGGCTAGATATGGTTTTGGCTCCTAATAAGACAAAAAAGCTTAATTGGGAACAGGGGCAAGAGGGTAATTGATCTATTTTTTTATTATTTCTTCTCGCGGTTGTCAGTGCGTGCCGCGCACATGCCAACTCATTTTTTGCACCACGCCCTGTTTAGGTGGCTCGTGCGTCTTCATACGGTGTCTGAAAACGAGATACCGGAGTCCAGAGCGATGCGCCTCCGCATGGGCTTCCTCCCGCAGCGGAGCGTGTCGCTATACGATGTACATTGAAGCGGCGGCGGGCGGTTAAATCCGCTGACGATATTTCTCTCTCTCCTGCACGTACAAGTGCAGGAGAGTCCCCCGAGTTTTCCACCTTTACACTTTGGTCTTCGTTTTTTCCCCTCATTTCTAGTATATATGTTTTGATTTTGTTCGATTGGGTCCTCCGATTGGAATTGATTCAAAGTCACTTTTTCAATTCGGTCCCCCTTCTTTTAATTTCCGGATTGGATTAAAATTATTCAGTACAGTAGTTTTCATTTCTTTAATTTTGTCCTTTAATTAAAATCGATAATATATTTTATTTTCTTTTTGGCCCTTATATTTTTAATTTTTTATTTTAATCCCTTTATATTTAATATTCATTTCAGCCCTATGACTTTTATTTTTTTTAATCCCTTTTTTTTCTTTTAATTTCTAGAATAATCCTTACTTTTATCCATGTACATATAAGTGTGCTTAGTTTTGATTTTGATTTTTTTTATTTTCTTATTTGTTGGGGTCATTTTTTTTTGCAAAAAAAACAGTTCTTAAATTTTTATATCTATGATCATTTGGAAATTTATATTTATATTTTTTTTCTCTATTTGTTCTTTTTTTTAGCTTTTTATTTGTTTTTTATATTTATTTTTACGTCATATGACTTTTTTTACCTCATAATTTTTATTTTAGTTATTTTTTTATCTTTTGTTAAAGTTTTTATGATTTTTTTAGTCTTTTGTTTTTTTTATTATTAACATAATAATAATAATAATAATAATAATAATAATAATACCAACAACAACAACAATTTAATGTTTTTTTCTTCCTTACTCTTTTGTTAATATTTTTTAGGTTTTTTTTCTTTCGAGATAATTTGATAATTTTTATTCCTTTAACAGTTATAACAACTACTATTTTTATTTTTATTTTTTTTATTTTTTGTTAAAAAATTTAGGATTTTTTTAGTCTTTCATTTTCTTTACCTTTCATTATTAACACACACAACAACAACAACAACAACAACAACAACAATAATAATAAGTTAATTGTTTTCCTATCTTACTCATTTGTTAATGTTTTGTAGGGTTTTTTTTTCTCCAGATAATTTGATAATTTTTATTGTTTTGACAGTAATAATAATGATAATTTTTATTTTTATTTTATTTTTTTGTTTGATATTTTTTTGAAGTTTTTGCGATTTTTTTAGTTTTTCATTTATTTATTTATTCTTTCATAATAATAATGGTAATAATGTTTTAATTGTTTTTTTACTTACTATTTTGTTTATGTTTTTTTTTCCTCGGTATAATTTGCGGACTGTATTGAAAAAGATAAATTTATTCGGTATAGTAGTTTTAATTTTTTAATTTTTGTCCTTTTATTAAAATTGAAAATATATTTAATTTTTATTTCGGCCCTTATACTTTTAATTTTGGACTTTAATCCTTTTATATTTAATGTTCATTTCAGCCATATTACATTTAATTTTTTATTTTAATCTCTTTATTTCTTTTTATTTCTAGAATAATCCATACTTTTATCCATGTATATATAAATGTGTTTAGCTTTGATTTTTATTTTATTTTTATTTTCTTATTTGTTGGGGTGGTATTTTTTTTCAAAAAAATTAGTTCTTAAATTTTATTTTATATCTATGATCATATGGAAATTGATTTTTGTATTTTTTTTTCTCTATTTCTTCTTTCTTTTAGCTTTTTATTCGTCTTTTATATTAATTTTTACGTCATATGACTTTTTTTATATGATAATTTTTATTTTAGTTTTTTGTTTGATTTTTTGTTAAAGTTTTTATGATTTTTTTAATCTTTTATTTTTTTCATTATTAACATAATAATAAAAACAATAATAATAATAATGATAATAATTTAATGTTTTTTTCTTACTTACTCTTTTATTAATGTTTTTAAAGTTTTTTTCCTCTCGTGATAATTTTATAATTTTTATTCTTTTAACATTTATAACAATGACTATTTTTATTTTCTTTTTTTTTATGTTTTGTTAAAAAATTTAGAAGTATTTTTTCTTTCATTTTTTTTCCCTTTCATTATTAATAAACGCAAGGATAATAACAATAATAATTTAATTGTTTTTCTATGTTACTCCTTTGTTAATGTTTTTTTGTTTTTTTTTCTCTTGATAATTTTTATTATTTTGACATAATAATAATGATAATTTTTATTTTTTGTTTTTTGTTTGATCTTTTGTTGAAGTTTTTGCAATTTTTTTAGTTTTTCATTTATTTATTTATCTATTCTCTCATAATATTAATGGTGATAATGTTTGAATTTTTTTTCTTGCTTACTATTTTGTTTATGTTTTTTTTTTCTCGGTATAATTTGATAATTTCTATTATTTTGATGGTAATAGTAATGATAAGTTTTAGATAATAAGACTCCAATTTTGCTATTGTTATAATAGGGCATGTTAATCTATTTCAGTACATTAAAATTTGCATATATAAATATTATATTTTAATTTTGATCCAGCGACTCTTATAAAAATTGTTTCCTTAGCCCGTAATGTAGAGTTGATAATTTTTTTAATTTTTAAGTCAAATAATTTTTTTCAGCTAACAATTTTTATTTTTGTTTTATCATATATTATATTTTTTATATGCACTTTTATTAAAGTTTTTATGTTTTTTTAGTCTTTCATTTTTTTTTCCATTATTAGCGCAATCATCATATTAATAATCATAATAGTAATTTTAGTTTTTGTTCTTATTTGATTTTCTGTTATTTTTTTTCTTGAGGTAATTTAATATTTTTTTACTATTTTGGCCATGATAGGGGGGATAATTTTAGATGTTAAAATCTTGATTTTATTTTTATTATAATAAAGTATGTTCATCTGTTTCATTATATCAGACTTTTAATCTCGACAGTTATAAAAATTATATATTCGACCCGCGACGTAGTGTAAACCGACAACATCACAGAGATTCATGTAAACTATGTTTTCCAACTTTTTTTTTTTAAAAAAAACCTTTCTAGGCAATTACTTATTTTCGTCTCTTTGATGTCAAAACTTAAATATTGTTGTTACGGTGACATGTATTGATATGTTGTATCATATCAAACTTTATAGGTGTAGATGTTATATTTTAAATTTACATTACTTGAATCAATAGATTACTTAAGATCCAACAATTATCAAAATTGTTTGCCTAGCTCGCGACGCAGTGCAGTCTATTTTTTTAATTTTTAAGTCAAATGATATTTTTTTTCCAGTTAATAATTTTTTTTGTCATTTATTTTACTTATTTTAGTTCTTCTTTCTTTTATTTATTTTATTGTTTTATCGTTATTATTTTCAAGTGAAATCAATTTGTTTTACCACATAATTTTTATTTTATTCTTTTTTTAATATTTTGTTAAAGTTATTATGATTTTTTTGTCTTTTTTTTCATTATTAACACAATAATAATAATAATAATAAGAAGAAGAAGAAGAAGAAGGGGGGGGGGGAATTAGTTATTTTTCTTACGTATTCTTTTATTAATGTTTTTCAGTTTTTTTCCTCTAGAGATAATTTGATGTTTTTTATTGTTTTACCAGGAACTGCTATGATAAGTTTGCATGTCAAAACTTCGATGTTTCTATTTTTAGAATAAGGTGTGGTGATATTTTTTATTATATTAAATTTTATATTTAAATATTATATTTTTATTTTGGACCAGCATATCCTATTAATTTCTTTCATCCCGACAATTAAAAAAAAAATTTACTCAGCCCACAACGTAGTGTGATATTTTTTTATATTTTCAATCCAATTAATTTTTTTCCCAGTCAATAATTTATTTTTTTCATTTATTTTATTTTTACATTTGCTCTTTTGTTAATATTTTTAAGCTTTTTTTAAGCCTTTGATTTAATTTCGTTTTCTTCCCATTATTAAAGCAATAATAATATTAATATTAAGAATAATAATAATATTTTTAGTTTTTGTTCTTACGTGCTTTTTTATTAATATTTTTTTGTTTCCCTCTCAAATTTGTTGAATAATATTTATTGTTTTAACAGTGATAATGATAATAATTTTAGATGTTAAAAGTTCGATGTTACTATTATTATAATAGAGGATGTTAATCTTTTTTATTATATCAAATTTTACATACTGAAATATTATATTTTAATTTCAATAGATGTAAAAAATATTTGTTTCGCCCACACTGTACCCGCAACGTAGTGCGGACATTTAACTAGTAAGATGCTAAAAGAAAAGGGACAAAATAATAGATGAACAAAAACCTTATAATAAAAGTATATATTATTGTGTGCGTGTGTGTGTACATATGAAAGGTAGAGTACAAAACTATTATTTCGATTATTCTAGATTTTGTAACATTTATATTTTTAATAAAAGTATTTCTTAAAAATATGGGAATAATTTGAAGTTAAAACAATGACATGCAATAGCTTTTATATTCATGAAAATAGATCTGCGGGAAATTATGGTATATTTTAATATGACAGAGGATAATATAATTAAAAATGTGAAATTGAATAGAAGAATATTTATAAGAAATTCAATTTTCAAAGGAAAATTCATAAAAAAAAAAAGAAAGAAGAAATCAAATCGGGCTTGTAGTTCAGTCCAAGCAAGCCCATGCTACCACGTACCAGTTTAGCATCATGTGGGTAGAAATTTTTTTATTTTTGTTACTGTTGTTTTTATAATATTTTAATATGATAATATTAAAAATAATTTTTTAAAAATAAAAATAAAATTATTTTAATACAGTTTTTAAAAAGTTATTTTAAACAGTTGAATTCAGAGTTATCAATATTGTCTTCCGCCATAATAATCGAAACTTTTTATACCAATAAAAAAATAAAATAAAATAATATTATTTTTATATCAATTTAAATTCTATACTTACAGAATATTTAAACCAAATACCAACTAACCAGAAACTCGATGGACGCACGCCGCATGCGCCGTTTCGGCCATGATTTTTTTAAGAAAAAAAATGAATTAAGTGAACGACCCTTGTTTCCACTCCATCCACAGAAATGGCTACAAACAAAGGCATAGTTTTCTTGATGCTAATCGCATTCCTTGTGGTTTCCACAATGGCACAATCTCCTTCCCTTCATCCTCACCCACCAAATCACCACCTACCGCTACCCTACCACCAAAAGCCTCCGCCCCTTTACCCACCACCGTGAAAACTGAAAACACCAGCATCCTGCACTTTCTCTGTTGAAAACCCCAGCACCGGCAGCAGATGCACCATCTCCCACCTCTGTCACTTCTCCTTATTCTCCTCTCCCATAGACCGTTTCTCCTGTTCCCTCAGCAGGTGGTGCCCCTACTTCAACTATCGGCTCTCCAGCTGCAGCCCCCTCTCCTGCCAACAGTGCCGTTTTGAATAGATTTGCATTTGGTGGATCAGTTGCAGTTGGTGTTTTGGCTGCCGTTTTGGTGCTTTGAAGTGGAGAGACTTGGGGATATTTTTTATTCGTATTTTTTTTTTATAATCGATGTGTTTTTTTCTTTATTACATTGCTTTATTACTGAATTATATGTACTTATAATTATTTATTCATTAAATATATTATTATTATTCTTTTAGTTCATTTCAGTGTTGCTATTATTTATACATATACTAGACAATACAACCACGTCTTGATCGGTAACTTTTTTTTTCAATGTTAAAAGATATTAATTATATAAAAAAAATTTATTATAATATAAATTTAGGTAAAAATATAAAATAATAAATTTGTGTAGAAAATCTATAAAGTGCAAGTCTTTAATAAGATATATGAATTTTAAATTGATATAAATTTATCAGTTAATTAAGTTTCAACGAAATAACCAGTATAAAATTATTATTATCATTAAAAAAAGCAAGACGACTTGGATAACTGAATTGTTGAAATTACTATAATAGTTAAAATTATTATCAACATTACTGCCCAAATAGTTAAAATTATTAAATTAAATTGTCCTAGATAATTAAATAAATACAGAATATTTTTACAAATAATAATAATAAAATAATCACTAAAATTATCGTTATCATTGCGTAAATAATAAAATCATATGATTTGAAAAACAGATAAAAATAACAAAACACACAAAGAAACAAAGATAAAAATGAGCAATATTAATTTTAAAATGATCACCAATATAAATTAAAATTTTAAAACTAGATCGAATAAAAATAAAACACAGATCAAAAATAAAATGATAAAAATTAAAAACAAAAACTAAAAATATAAATGAATAAATATAAACAAAAAATAAACATTGTCAGGAAGGACGGGCAAAAAAAAAAAGAATCAATAATAAATAAAAAATTAAAAGCATAAGTGCAAAAATAAAAATAAAAATAATATATATAATTAATTCCAATTGAATATCAAAATGCAACAAATCAAAATCCTGATGCCGAAAAATAATAAAGAGATTTTTAAAAACAAAATGCATTGTAACCAACATAAATTAAAATTTTATAATGGAACCTAATCAAATAAAATGACAAAAATTAAAAATAAAACTAAAAGTATAAATATATAAATATGGATGAAAAATAAACAATGTTCATGAAGGACCAAAACAACAAAGAAATTAATACCAAATAAAAAATTAAAAGAATAAGTGCCAAAATAAAAAATAAAATATATAATTAATTCTAATTAAATGAAAAAAACAAAACAAATCAAAACTCTGAGACCGAAAATAATAAAATAATTTAAAAAACAATGGCTGTAACAATTAAAAGAATAAAGACCGAAATAAAAAGTAACATCAATTTCAATTATAGGACCAAATTAGAACAAATTAATAAAGGACCAAAACAACAAAGAAATTAATACCAAATAAAAAATTAAAAGAATAAGTGCCAAAATAAAATATATAATTAATTCCATTTGAATGACAAAAACAAAACAAATCAAAACTCTGAGAACGAAAATAATAAAATAATTTAAAAAAAATGGCTGTAACAATTAAAAAAATAAAGACCGAAATGAAAAGTAACATCAATTTCAATTATAGGACCAAATTAGAACAAATTAACACTTGCATACCAAAATTGATAAAGGAACCAAACACAAATAAAAAATCAAATGAGTAAAGACTTAAATGAAACATACCATATATAATCAATTTAAATCGAAGGGATTAGTTGAAAATAATCAAAATTTTCATTACAAAATCAATAAAAAAAACAAAATCAAAATATCATGGAGTGAAATGAAACCAATACAAATGTTAAGGACCGCCTCGTACTTCTGGCAGTAGGAGAGAGAAACAAGCGAGGGTAAACCTGTCCACTGGTAATTCTTTGACCTGATTAAGAGGACACGCGCCGCTCCGTGAGAAAAATGACATGGCGGTGCATCTCCTCACATGGCGGAAGATTGGTTTTAACTTCCGTAAGAACTCGCACGAACTGCCTGAACGACGAGTGTGGACGGAACACTACCAAGTACTTCCGTACCACGTGAATGCAGTGTCCCAAAAAAAAATATTAAAAAAACAGTCAATTATCCATATAACCCTGGACTCCGCAATATCTACGAAAAAACCGGGGGTGAAAATTTGGAAACACCCCTAGTTCTAAGTGTTTGTTTCTGTCATCTAGGAGGGTTAGTTTTATAGTTTTATCATGCAATAAATCTAGAAAAATATCATCTAAATCTTGTGAAAAATTTGAAAATACCTCCATCAGGGGTTAAAAAATTTGGATCTTAAAATAAAATAATCATTTTATTGTAATGGTGAATAATAACCTGAACATATGTGAACACTAAAAACAATTGCAGGAAGAGCGAGACGTGTTTTAATTGACAGTCAAAGAGTTAAGAAGAGCAAATGTTAATATGGTCTTGTATGGGCGGGTCTGGGTGGTAAAAGCTATTTAAAGAATATGACGAAGAAATAAGAACTTCATAAAGTCTGGTAGGTGGAAAATCACTAGTTCTGTGTACGATTACGTTGAGGTTTAAGCTTTTATTCATTTTTCAACGATATTAATAGGAAATTTCAGAGTTTTATTTGAAACATAAAATTCATCACAAATTATAATATTATATTAATAATAATATTGAAAATAATTATCATTTTCAGTTACATCGATATTATTTTTTTAATTTCTTTTATATTTATTATCTGTAGGAAATTGAGTAAAGTAAGAGATGTTTTAGATTTTATTAGCCTTGGTAACATTGATCTGTTAAATGAATGAACTTATGAAAAACTTAATTTTTTTGTTAGATTAATATTTTAATTTTTGTGATATATATATATATATATATATTATAACTTCAAAATAACACGTCAAAACACTCCAAAACTGAAATATTTTATATCAATAAAAAAAATAAAATACCAACTAAAATTGTACTGATAATCTTGTTTGAATTTCATATAAAAGAAAACAACGAAGAATTTTTAAACATGTGGTTCTGTAATCATATCATAAAACCTGGTCATGACAAATTCCAACCAATTGCACTATATTCCTGTAAATAATATTTTTCACCACTAAAATGATGGTTTAGGATGAAGTTTATTGAGTGTTTTGAAATAATAATAGAATATTATTAAATTAAAAAATATCATATCTTAATTTAGGCCCGTTTGTTTACCGGAATTCACTTTCCGGGAAACCACTTTTCAAATTTTCCCGTGTTTGTTTGTCTTCTGAAAAGTTGGTCAACGGTAAACACTTTCCGGTCAACGGAAAACACTTTCCAGTCAAAGAAGAATTTGGCTTGGTTTTCAGGAAAGTGTTTTCCGGAAAATTTTGGTGGAAAACATTTTCCGGAAGTTGTGAAAAATTTAGAAATGTCATTATTTGCTGATTATATCAAATTTGATCCTCAAACTTTTGATTGCTATATATAATTTGTTTTGAATATTTATTTTTCAATTCCATCTCTTAAAATTTAATTTTTATATTAATTTTGGTTCTTATTTTTATAATTGTTATTTGCTTTTTTCTTATCATTTTTTTATTGAAATTTTTTATCTATCAAATTTGGTCCTCATTTTTTTTTATTGTTACTTATTTTATTTGAAATAATTTATGAAATGTTAATTATTATTATTTTAATTTATTCACCTTTTATTTTTTTTTAGATTTGATCTCTATTATTTTGATTATTATTTATTTTATTTGAGATAATTTATGAAATTATATTTTTTTTCAATTTCATTCTCACTCGACCTTTTAATTTGTAAGATTTGTTCCTCATTATTTTATTAAACTTGAAAAAATAATAATTTAGTAATAAATTATTTTCCAGATCATTTTCCATAACATAAACAAATTCTGGAAAGTATTTTCCATAACACTGCCAAACATTGGAATTCACTTTCTAGGAATTCACTTTCCAGGAATTCATTTTCCCTGTAATTCATTTTTCAAAAGAAAACCACTTTCCAGCAAACAAACGGGACCTAGTAACTGCTTGAGAGTGTGGTTGTGATTGTTTTTTAAAATACTTTATATTCATAAATGAATCAAAATGATATTTTAAAAAAAATTATTCATGACATAAGAATATGAAAATAAACTAAAAACATGAAAAATAATTTAACATGAAAAATAAAAATATTTTTTTTTCAAGTGCGCTTTTAAAACTCAGTATTAAACACACTCTTTATTCAGCAGCCTCTAGTAGTTGGAATCTTACCAATTTTTTTTTTTAGATTCGAGGAAATTTCATCATCTGGAAAGCGCACTCTGTAGATCTATGTGAACAAATAAAATACTGATTGTCCCAGATTCTTATAAGAGATACACGTACTAACTCGATCTCAAGATTTGCTATGCAGATCTCAAGCTATTTACCATTACACGACGCGCCTTGGGGACCATACCCACTCGATAATGTGTCATATTAAAATATTATTTATTCTTATCTCTCCCCTTTATTTTCATACAGAATATTTATACCTGATTTTCAATGGAAACATGTTTTCGTAATCCTAAAAAGTTTTTTGTCAAAATAATAAATATATTCATACATATAAAAAATAGGTTTTTGATATATATATATATATATATATATATATATATATATATATATATTATTCTATATCATTATAGCTTTTGTAAATATTGTTTTTTGGTTGCTATTATATTTTTTTCCGTGGATCAGAAAATATAGTTTTTGGATTCAGAATTAATATAAAAAATTTTAGCAACTCATTGAATCATGGATTTTCCCTTTTAAACCTATTATAATCTTAAAGACTTGCAACTCATTGAATCATGGATTGGAGTTCAATTAAACATTTGCAATCAAAACCTGGATTCACAGCCGTAAAATCAACAAAATGCAAACAATAAATAAATCTAATATTTAAAAGTCTTAATTTGAAAATTTTGAATTGGGTGCAATTTTGAAAATAAAATAAAAAATAATGCCAAATAAAATAAACAATGATAAAAAAATAAAGATCAAGTTCTAAATATAAAAAACATAGAGGGTGAATTTGAAAAACACATGTAAGAACCAGGCAAACGCAGGAAAATACCCTAAGCCTAATAAAATTTCAATAAACAATTTTTTTATTTCTTAGGAGTTTGCCGCAAAATCTAAGCTGGGGGAAGGGCAGAAAGGTAGGGGGAAATAAATGGTCAAATCGCCACGAATCTCGACACAAACGCCGTCTCATCTGGTGCCAGGCACCAGATCTTTCAAACGGTACCGTCTAATAGATATAATTCTCAACAATGACTAGCACGTCATCAAAACTACAATAAAAGGAGAGAGTTCATATGGTTTTGTCGTTAAGACGTCAAAATAATTATATTATTTATAGAAAAAATAAAAAAAACACAAAAATACCAACGAGGAACATGTACTATATTATTTTATCACAAGACCAATCAAAACAAAACAAAACTACCGGTCTAGTTTTATATAATTTTGACAAGAAAATAGTACCACCATAAAAAAAACACTTTTATTCAAAAGTGCGTCGCCTTTTTTTTCCACGGACAAATTCATAGATTTACTACTGTGATCAAGGAAATTACGAAGAATCTTAGGAATACTATATTTGATGACTTTTGTGAAGGAACCACCGAATCAAACGGTCTCCCAGTTACTTTGAAGTACACGCAAAATTTTATACGACAAGCATGTCTCTGGTAATAAGAAGGGAGGGGCACTTTCCTTTTGTTCTTGTCCATCTTTCGCCACCGCCATCATCACCACCGTTACTGTTACCAATACTATAGCTTGTATTCTACGTATCTTTTTCTTCGATCAAAACCAGCGGCGGGAGAGAAAAAAATATCTAAATCAATCACGCTTCAAAAAAGCTCGCTGAATAAAACACGTGGCAGAGCCAGGGTCCATGATGCCCATCATGAGGGGACTTGGACAGGGTCCCACCAGAGAGAGAGAGGGAGAGAGGGGTGTTTTGATCATCGTATCATCTTGTTTTTAAGAGGAATCGAGGAAGGACATTTGAACCAAGGCGGGCCCCATCAAATAACACGAGCTTTATTAGGAAGACACGTGTCCGAAACCGAAGACCGATAAAGTCAACAGAGCTCCATGGAATACGACAAAATCCAAAGCCCAGGCTGGATGACCCTAGAAAGAGAAGAAAGAAGGAAGGAAGATAAAATGAGACTCTCAAGCCCGGAAAACAAACTACACTTCGGTCCTTTTATTTTGAGTGTAGTAAGGAGTCAATCCTTTTTCTTTGAGAGCATGGAACTCTTGTTGATTGACGTTCCCTTTAGTCTGTATTTACTTTTATATAGATTTTTTCTTTTATGATTTCATCCGTTATGACAATATTTTTTATTGACTTATCCTTTAAAATAGTAATCGGATATAGATATTTAAAATTAAATGAACTGAAAAAATATCTTATCTTTATTTTTTTGTTATCTATATATTGTTTTTCAGAAAAGGGAGATTATTCCAATAATTAAACACAATTAATATATATTTTATGTAATAATCCAAGTCTTTAACTTTACCTTATAGTTTAGATAAAAATAAATATTAATACGACAGTTGTCAACTTTAATTAAGGGAGTAAGGTACAGGTTTTCAAACAAAGGAGCTGAGTTGTAATCTAGTTTAAGAAGTAGGGACTAAAGGATACTGTTATATCTCAAAGAAGGCACGCCGTGACGCGCTTTGTCACTAGCAAAGGGACAAAACACGTGTCCTTGTCATTAGCATTTTGGATAGAGGAGGGTAGTTTGGGGAATTGGAAGATAGATAAGTGGGGTTAGGCAGAGGAAAAGAGTCGAGACGGAACCCGTTGTCGCCACGTGCCTTGGCGTTTGGCGCACGCAGGAAAGTGTTTGTCTGCTTCCTTTTTTCCTCGTTTGTTTTCTAGCGAAATTTTGTATTTAAGCAGTAGTAATAATAATCATCATTACAGCTATTGCCAGGCACCTCTTTCAAGCTATTTCCACACCGCACTGTTTCCCCCTCTCTGTTTCTTTCCAGGTTAGTTAAAAAAAAAAACGATTATAGAATGTAAATCAAACGATTATAAAATCATATTAAAATTTTATTTAAAAATACCAAAAAAAAATGAATTGGATTTTCATGAACGATTTATTCTCAACATGATTATTTTCATACCACATACATAATAATTGATTTTTTTAATCAAAAGTTAAATAAAAACTTAAAATGGTATTTAAAAATCATGTTAAATAGAAAAGTAAATGAATTTAATATTTTATTTTGGAGTTCCCAAGAAAAAAAAATGCTTTATATTTTTTTCTTACTAAAGGCCAATAACATGCCATTCACGTTTGTTTATTTTGTTTTTGTCACCACTCTCAACTCTTGAAATTTCGACACCTTGACTATATGTCGTGGTTCTAAAAAAAACTCTTTAGTAACGTTTTACACGATATTTTAAAAATGTTTTTAAAAATAATTGATTTTTTTATTTTTTGTTTTTAACTAAAAAAAATTAAAGTTTTTAAATTATTTTTATATAATAATATTAAAAATTATTTTTTTAAATATTTTTTTAATATATTTTAAAATAAAAATTAGTGTCTTAACCACGTATGGCCATGGCAAAGGGTGTTTCACTTCTCGTGAAAACATGCAAAAGCAGCACAGTCCTGACCTGAAAATAGCCATAGTTTCAACCGTCAACTTTCTCCTTCACATTAACATGTAAACCAGTAATCCGTCCGGAAACAGATTCTATTTATTTTCATGTTTTAAAAATTATTTTAATATGTTTATATTAAAAATGAAATTTAAAAGGTATTATTTTAAAATAAAAAATATTTATTAAAAATAATCCTATCGCAATATAAAACCAATTCTAAGCAAAGCAGTGAGCAAATTGAGGCTAGAAAAACAATAAAAGAAACAAAAACAAATACAAAAACAAGGTAGCTTGTGGCAAGTGGAATTTGTGTTTTATATATAGATTAGCAAGAGAGAGGGAGAAGAGAGAGGGTAGGACCTACGTGAACAGCTTAATTCGGCCGGCCGCTTTGTCTTCTCTTTCGTCTCCGTCCACCTCCGTCGCTCTTTTGGGTTTGCTTGCCCCCTTTGACTCTTTCTGCTTCCCTCTCGAGAAGAAGATATAATATATTTAATCTCTCTCTCTCTCTCTCTCACTCTCTCTCACACACACACAAAGTCAGTCTCTTTGTTATTTAATACATGGCTGCAGCTACACCCACACACACGCTCATACAAGTAAATATTAAGAAGGAAGAATTCAACAAGAAGGAAATGAAGAACTTGGTCTCTTTCCAGTATTTTTAGCTTCTGGGTTTTGGTCTCTTGGTATCCATCTTTTCAATTCCTTCCCTCATGGCTGGCAGCAGTGAAGTCAACCTCAATGAATCCAGGGTATGGGTATTTTCTCTCCACTTCTTCACCGCTCTGTTTCCTTTCCCCTCTTTCCTTCTTCTTCCATTGCTATCTTGTTCTTTTCATTTGGTTATGATTTCTCTAATGAAGACTTTGGAGCTTAAATTAATGTTCCCTTTTCTCTCTCTTCTCCTGCTTTCAATTCTGTTTCATAGGTTGTTTGTTTTTCTTTAGTCCACATTGAAATATGAAGAGCTTGACTTCGATTTGAGTCAATTTAAGGGCTAATTTAGCCGCTGCTTCAATTTCTTCTCATCTGATTCAAAAGTTCATCAAGTTCTTTAACTTTCAGCACTATTCCGATGGCGTCTATTGGCAAAGGTTGAAAAGCGTTCTCGGGTTTTCATTCAAGCTTTACTCTGTTTAGTCTCCTTTCCATGATTTATTCGGCATTCCAATTCAAATACCTCTACCTGACCTGCGTTGTCGTGTATAAGAAAACCTGGTGTGTTCTCCAATATCTAAGATGTACTTGAATGATTCACCTGGCTCTCAATCAATACAACGTCAAAGATCGTGTAAATCTTTATTTTTTTAATGCGTGTAAAAAACGTTTGAAATCCTGTTTTCTCCCTGCAGAGGATTGTTCCGCTAAACACATGGATCCTCATTTCCAATTTCAAGCTTGCATATAATCTCCTTCGCCGCCCAGACGGGACCTTTAACCGCGAATTGGCGGAGTTCCTTGAACGAAAAGTCCAGGCCAACACCATCCCAGTGAATGGAGTTTTCTCCTTTGATCATGTTGATCGCACCACAGGCCTCCTTAACCGGGTTTACCAGCCTGCCCCGGAAAACGAGTCTCAATGGGGCATTGCAGAGCTTGAAAAGCCCTTGAGCACAACGGAGGTTGTCCCAGTTATAATCTTCTTCCATGGTGGAAGCTTTACCCATTCCTCTGCTGACAGTGCTATCTATGACACCTTTTGTCGCCGCCTTGTCAGCACCTGCAAGGCTGTTGTGGTGTCTGTCAATTATCGTCGATCGCCCGAGTATCGATACCCTTGTGCATATGATGATGGGTGGACAGCTCTCAAATGGGTTAAATCTAGAACTTGGCTTCAAAGTGGAAAGGATTCCAAGGTTCATGTCTATTTGGCCGGCGATAGTTCAGGTGGTAATATAGCTCACCATGTTGCCGTGAGGGCAGCGGAAGAAGAAATCGAGGTGTTGGGTAATATTCTTCTCCACCCGATGTTTGGTGGACAACAGAGAACAGAATCAGAGAAGATGCTAGATGGCAAGTACTTCGTTACGATTCAAGACCGAGACTGGTACTGGAGAGCATATCTACCGGAAGGAGAGGATAGGGATCATCCAGCATGTAATATATTTGGCCCAAATGGCATAAATCTTGAAGGACTGGAGTTCCCTAGAAGTCTAGTTGTTGTGTCTGGTTTCGATCTTGTTCGAGATTGGCAACTGGCTTATGTTGAAGGACTCAAGAGAGCTGGTCATGAAGTAAACCTCCTGTATCTAAAACAGGCCACTATAGGGTTCTACTTCTTGCCAAATAATGAACACTTCTGCTGTCTCATGGACGAGATAAAGAAGTTCGTGAATTCTGACTGTTAATAGACTTCTTAACCTTACCTACAGGCAGCCATACATAACAGAACCTTGACATTTCGATCGGGTTCTCTCTCTTTTTTTTTACCCCTTTTTCCGGTGATGGTGTGTAGCTATAAGATTACTGTGTAGCGTTACTTGCTGCCATTTTACCACTTCGGTGGTGGTAGATGGCGGTGCGGGTTCTGTATCTTCGGGAACCAGCTGTCCTCGGTCTGCATAACAGAGTGATGCTTGTGCCGTCCGGGTTCATAAAAGCAAGGCATTCTAGAGGGGCCAGTTCTAAGGATTTGAGCTTGTTTTACGTACGTGATTCAGCCGAACCCTCAAAATACAAAATCTTGCCCGTGTTAGCTTCCAGCCACAATAAATATTAAATACGGAACTTATAAAGCATGGGGGTCATGCTTGGTGGCTGCTGATCATATTGTTTCTCTACTTTTGTAATTTATAAGCACTAATCTGTGGACATAGACTGGAACATATCCATCCTGTGACGTACTTGTATGTTATACCATGGTTTTCAATCTTCTTCCGATCGACTTTTGTTTTTTTCACTTGAACTTGGATATTTTAGTTTTCTTGCTATTTTGGCCTGCTGTTTTTTTATTAACTTGAATATGTATGTGTGTGTGTAATCTAAAATATTAATTCACCAAATATAATTTAATTCAAATGAGAGTGTAACTAATATGAATAATCATCATTTGTTTTTTTAAAAAAATATTAAGATAATAATATATTAGATTGATATAGATTAATTGGGTTAATCTTTTAAATTTACAATCAAAGTTATAAGATTGATAATTTTAAATATATAAGTTAAAATAAAATCATGATAATTCTAAAAAAAAAAACTTGATTACTAATAAATTTATAGCTGAATAATAAAATTAAAAAAAAAATACATACATTTTTTAAAAAGAGATCTATTTTTTTTTAACATGAAATATAAAAATATGTAAAATACCTCTTCCCACAACTCTAGTCTACCCAATAAATACATTGAAAAAGATACAGTAAGAATATTTAAAAAATATTATTTGATGAGAGCATAGCAGGAGTAAGATATTCCGACGAAAATTCAGATAGGATTTTTGACAGAGAGAGATCAAGTTACGAGCAAAATAAAACTCATTCTAATTTATCTTTAAAAAAATCTCGCGGAAGAGAACAGAACCAGCAACATGGCGCTGTGCAGGTCTTCTAGGATCGTATAAAGATTTAATTTTTATCTATCCCGGTGCTCGGCCCGAGCTTGTCATCATTGCTTTTGCGCTTCGACCGGTAGCCCTGGCGATTTGACGAACACGACGACGGATTTTGTAGGACCTGATTAAATAATCCTCTGCTAATCATCATTTTTTGTCAAGGAAGGAAAAAAAGAGAGGAAAGTTAGTATTGAGCAACGCAAAGCAAAGCAACCTGTTCAACGTTTCCATCTCAAGAATTGTCAACTTGGAAAAGGGTGTGGTGGTCGTTGATTGGCCACTTTTTTTAACACAAACCAGAACCACAATTTGGCTCTGTGATAAGAAGCGTGAAGCTAGAAAAAGGAACCTGCTCCCTCAACCAAATCAACTTGAAAAATGGGCACAAAAGGAGGTGTGTCGAGACATGAGAACGCCGAGACAAAATCCCGTCCACCAAGAAAAAGAGAATGGAAATTTTGGGCAAATAAAGTGATTGGACATGAGGTCTAAATCATGGACATCACCCACCTTTCTACGTCAAACTTGATTAATTCTTGTCAGCTCCTGACTGCTTGTTTGGAACTTGGGATAGTCAGCAAAAAACAGGAGTTTGGCTTTGGTTTGATGGGGGGAGAAACTCGTTTGCCCTCCTCATTTTTTATGCCCCCATTTCGATGTATTACGAGGGACCACCTCAAGGGGAAAGAAGCTCTCGAAACCCTCTTTGCCCTCATTTTTCCTGTATATATATATATATATATATATATATATATATATATATAAACCTCAGATGCTTTGTATGAGAGGTAGAAACAAGCCGAGCTCGGATAAGGACATGGAACACCGTCTTTATTTGACTTTCGATACCTTTGCTTAGAATATATGCTTGGTGCTGAGTTGCCCCTCACCAAAATTTGTTTGCATTGGCTTTCATTTCTTTTTGCCCTTCGTTGTCGAGATTAGCATGGATTGCCCATTCTTATTACAAATTAGCTGTTTATGTTTTGAAATTGTTCTTTAATACGACAAGGCAGAGACATTGACATCAATTTTGGGTTTTGTTTAATCACGATTAAGGACAAGATCCTTCATTTGTTTTGGTCGGTTGGGCATGAAACCATAATCTATTCTTGGTGAGTGGTGAGTCGCTGGTTTTGTCCACGATTGCGGCCCCCTCTTTTTTTAGTTTATTTTCTCACTTTTGTTATTCCCATTATTAATTAACTACTCCCCCAGTTCCATTTTAATGGCGTGAATCAAATCAGAGCTTGATTTTTTAATTAAAAAAACCATATTCTGTGCGCTTACTTTTCCACCCTAGGCCACGATAGAGCCTTTGTCTAGGTCAAGAATGAGGCCCAGGCATGCAGATCACTGCTATGGTTTGTTCTTCTTATTACTGAATCAAATGACCAACTTGTCTATTTATTCTCGTGGGAAATTGGCTAGGTGGGGAAGCTGATCGGTCTAATTCATCAGGGACGAGACTCGTGAGAGGGATTGTTGGGTTATCCCGCAAGAAAAATACTCCCCCGCTGTGGGTGTCGATGAACCAGAAGAGATGGGACATTTTCCATTTGTCTCCTCGCCAAGCGATACAGTGTGGACAACAATAAATCCCTCAGCAGCTGAGATATGTTTGGTTTTTATTTATAGTGTGCGTGTGTCACAAGTAATAAGAGCTCAAGTTTTAAATTAAACGTTTAGCCATGATAAAAACAAGTCACAAGCCACCTCTCTTGTGCACAAGATAACAAAAATCATAAGCCATCATTTTGAGTTTGACTTAGTCATTTTGAAATAAAAATAGCTATTGGCAGGTAATGAAGAATTTTTATTTTGTAAATTGTATTTAGTGATGATTTTGATTAAAGACTTTTTCTATAACGGTGAATGAGATCGGAACTTTTTCCACAACTACGTTTTATATGTGCGTGTGTGTATAAAGAATTTAGATTATTTTTTAAAATATTTTTTTTGTTTAAAAATATATTAAAATAATATTTTTGAAATACAATAGAAAACAATGATAAAAATTCTAGAACATTAAGTATTTATCTCACCTAAAAGTTTAAACTGTTAGTTAAGATCCCAAAATATGATTTATATTATTTTATAACGTATCCCTCCAATGAAAGCTATTTGAGCTTAAAACTTGTACACGGACTCATATTATTTTGTATTTGATTTTTATTGAATATAATAAGTGTTGCGATATTCGAACTCGTGACTATCAAGTTAATAAAATTCTGATATTATATTAAGATTCATTATAATTGAGTTAATAAATTTTTAATACCATATTAAAAAATAATTTTAAAAAATAATTTCACCTAAAATTTTTAAAACGGTAGGTAAGACGAGTTGACTCGAGAAAAGAAAAGGAAGGGGATAAACATGTAGCGATCCACCACAGGAGAAATCCAAGGAACAGAACAGCATGCGAAAGTGCTTTTTCTTTCGTATTAGAACAAAAATGAGAAATTACCGGGAAGTTCATTCTTTGTCAAGCAGGTCCAGTCTCCTATCAATTTGCAATTTTGTGCTTCAGGGTCAGACACATTCCCCTCGAGTTCTTGTCGAGAACCCTTGGTCCAAATTAGTCTTAGATTCTGGAGTTGATTGAAAAAGAATAGCACAAGGCTACCATCTGCTACATCACTTCACATCCCTCGATTGAAGTCTCGTGAAGCATGCCTCCAGATCATGCAAAATCAGACATCCACAGCATTAAAAAATACATACCTACGTACGTACGTTTGTACAGACAAAAACAAAAACGTTCTCTTTACTTGGTCCGGGCAAATCTCAAGGGTTGTCATGGAGGGAGGGTGTCTGCTCTTGGCTCGGCGACGCGGGACATAAGTTTAAAAACAGATAAACTCTGAAACAACCAGCTACTGGGCCCGGCCCACTAAATAAATTATCATGTATAAAACCTAAATAAATAAGTCAAAAAATAATAAGTTTGAATGAGCTTAGTCTCTCGGCTAAAAGAGTGGACTGGCTCGATTATCTTCATTGTCTTCGTTTATTTACTTGTGTAATATGTTGTGGAGGTCCGGTGTCCTCACCAGCCCTTGTAAGATTATAGAAACTCAATCTCGTCAGGTGTGGATCTAGACAATCCTAGTAGTGCTCTTAAAGCATAGGATCAATTTGTTGCCATGTATCTCTGATGATTTGAATACAATACGAATCAAGTTGTTCTTCCAAATAAACTATGAATTGTCAATCCTCTCCATTTCCGGTAAAGACAACTTGTTCGTCTAGAATAATATTTATGTGTTTATTTTATACCAATATCAAGTGGGATTGAGTGGGGGTTTCAATAGTCTTTACAAGTAAGGCTAATGAGTTGTGGCCTCTTATAACTCATTATAGCACTTTGAATGTTTCAACAATATGTGCTTGTAATTTTTATTTAGCTTTAGTAAGATATTATTACAATAAAATCATAAAAATTGATTCGGTTTGATTTTATGATCCCACTAATTTTGTCAAATATCATCCATTCTGTGGTTCTACCGCCCTCTAGAACCTAGACCTAGCCATGTCATTCCCCTCTCTTCTCTTCCTCTCTCTGTTTTTCTTTAAATCATGTATAAATCTTAACTAATAAATTTTATGGTCGTAGTTATATTATATTATATTCAAAAATATTTTATTTATGATTTGTCTACCTATATAATTTTAGTTGTGATTTTATGATTTTTATATTATAAATTTTAATTATAATCTTACAATCCGATATAAAAAATAATCTATAATTTATATTAAAATCATAATTTTAACAACAATATACGTTCATCTCGGCCGGTGGAAGGTGAAGAAAATGATAATATAATAATGGCGGAAATAAGCCAACTTTAATAAACTTTGTTTCACTTGAATTTGCTCGAATAATCTTTAAATATTTTTTAAATATAACTCAGGTAAGAAGTCATGTTAACCCATTGCATCGGGTCAAGACCACATGCATTTTTATTTTTTAAAGGAAGTGAAAACGACAGGGATTTTATTTCTAGCTATTTTGTTTGTTTGTTTTTAATTTATTTTTCAGTTCATCATAAAGCTTTTATTTAGTTTTTTCTTTCAAGTTTATCATTTAGAGATATAATTTTTATTTAATATTATCTTTCTATATTTGATTAATATCAAATTATTTTTTTATATTTTTTTCTTATATAATTAAGCTTTAAAAAATAAATCGATCAAGTGCAGTCCATAAACTTGATCGCAGGCTGAATAAATAGTAATAAAAAAATCAGATTGGGATTTTTGGGAAAAGTTTTTTAATATCTTTTGTTTTTGTTGCTGTTAATTATATCATCTAGTGTGAGTTTTTTGTTGAGTTTTATGCTTCATTACTTGGTTGATGATTAATTAATATTAGTATTTTCTTATAATAAAATAGAAAAAAATAATTCAACTTTGTAACCTTTTCACGGTCAGCAAAATGACTAAATATCAATTAAAAAATCATATAATAATTTTTTAAATTTAAATCGTATTATCAAGTTTAATAACAATAAAAAATTTAATTATGTATACTTTTTTTTGAGTTTTAAAAAATTTATTGGTAGAGTAGTTGGGATGTCAACATTGTTTTTTTAATAAAAGCTTGAGCAATAATTTAATTAACAGTGTAGCAATTTTTTTTTTAAGTGAAATGTTTATATCATATTTTATTTATATATCTTATATTTACTAGTTTAATTTATAAATGATAAGATAAACACGTCTATCGAATATTTTTTATTTATAAATTGAATGATATTCTAGAGTAATTATACTTCACAGGAGATAAAAATAAATATCAAGCGCCTTCTAATACAATTAGTTATAAAATACTTTTTCAGAAGAACTAAAATTATTGAATATGATATGATGGGGAAAATTAAATTCCATGTACTGAAAAAATTAAGGAAAAAGAACTTCTCAAGTACAGAGTCCGAACATACTTATGTTTGGAGTTCCCCGGACTTCGGATGGAAACCAACCCATCTTGACTGTTAGAAAATGAAATACCGAAATCACCCCTCAGCTTTGCAAGAGAGGCAGTGTTTGTGTGAATGGGAATGTGCCACTGCTCACCGAAAAAAGAAAATATGCGTACTTGAATAGGTCATCCATCCACGTCCGTTAATCTATCCATTACCAGCTGCGACGGTGAAGCCCAGCAACTGAAGAAGAAGTAGAAGAAGAAGAAGAAGAAGGGTTAGTTACTTCACCTGACTGTTTTCTTTTCATTATTTATTTCTCGAGTTCTGCTGAGTTTGATTTTTGTTTTCAACGTTCTTGAACAAGGGATACTGTTGGGGTTCAGAAATTTTGATACCTGTCATCGTATAAACTTTTAAGACAGGCATGTGCAAACTCAATCTCTTTGAGATTTCGTGGATAGCTTATTATGTAGCTCGACTTGGATTATCAGGTTATTAGATTGTTTTTCCATTCTACATATCTAAAAAAACAAAACAAATAAACCATTCTACATATCAGGGCCTAAAATATTTTCTTGATGGATGTGAAGGCTCCCCAGTTTTGTAAATGCTCCACCAGTGTAAAATATTGTGGTTGGTTTTGATGTATTTTTTTTTTTTTTTGCTAGTGGAGTTTCGGAAGAAGAAATGGGTTACGCTATGAGCAGACTGGAGATGGATTCTGAAATGGATTCTGAACTCTGTGATGGTGGCAAGACCATGCCTGAGGCTGGTAGCAGCGCGAGAGCCAGCAAATCGTTGAATAAGTTAGACCATGAAATTGCTCAGGTTACGAAGTTGAAATCAAGCCCGCATAAACAGCTGGCCAAACTTGTTCCCGGCACGCAGAAGTTATCAGTTTCCACTGTTAAGATGTTGGTTGGTCGAGAAGCTAATTATTCAGCAAGAGGAAGATTCACTGCAGCTGATCGTTGTCATATGCTTAGCAGATATTTGCCTGTCAAAGGAGTGAAAGGACCTTGGCTTGTTGACCAGATGAGTACCCGAGCCTATGTCTCGCAGTTTTCAGCTGATGGCTCTCTATTTGTTGCTGGGTTTCAGGTATCGTGTATATTGATTTGTTAGGAAATGGGGTTTGGGAAATCAATAATTTAAAAGGGGAACAAGCTGCGAAGGTTGGTTATCATACTTGCAATAAATTTAATGCTCGTTGTTTTCCACAAATATTTGTTTCAGGGAAGCTATATTAGAATATACAATGTGGAGAATGGGTGGAAAGTTCAGAAGAACATTCTTGCCAAAGATTTGCGTTGGACTGTTACTGATACATCTCTTTCCCCAGATCAGCGCCATCTTGTGAGTTTGAATTTCTAGCTAATTAGTTTTTCAAGTGAGAAAGGTTTTTTCAAGTTGTCATATAAAAATTAAGATCGAAAGTAGCGGGCTTTGGTGATGGGACCAATGAGGTCGATGAGAACTTCAAATAGATTTTAGGCCTTCATATCTTAACAATAAAATGGATTGAGTGAACAAGATGTGCTAGACAGGCCTGGGATACCTTTAAAAACAACTCCCCTATGAGTTTGGGGGGGCTCTATGGTTAAATTAGTAAGTGTAGGAAGAGAAGGATAAACATGAAAATATAACATGTTCCTTTGATCTTTAGTAATGGAGATGATGTTCTGCCCATTTCCTTGGGGATAACTGAGTATTTATACATTGAGAGAACACATGCTTACCTGACTATGAAGTTGGGAGCTCACCTGACAGGATAAGGGCTGTAGCCCAGCTGAAGATGGTATACATTTACAGCACCGTCACTTGTTTGTTATCCTAACTAATAGAAATGTCCTACACCGAGCAGGAAACCAATGAAAATACTTCACGCATGGTAAGTTTTTTATACCGAGACATTGAGCATTGAAAACTTACATGGGTAAAAATTACTTCTGAAAAAGGGGGGGCTCTGGTTGTTGGAATTTGTGATCTTGTTTCATGTGCCGTGGCCATACAACTAGTTTTGTTTGTAAAAGAAAACCAGTAGGCATAGTTACAGGTGGAACATCGTGGGTCTCACATCATTTGGACCTGACCCAAACAGTGTGAAAGGTGTCAGGCCATTTGGGCTGCCCAAATGGCATGATCACAGCTTCTTCATCTTTTTTTCTTTTCTTTTTGTGGTATTAGCAGGATGCAAGTAGCATGCATTCATATAGATTTGCGTCATATTCAGTAACGGAGAAAAATGCCATGATTTATCTTCTGTTACTTCCTGTTTTCACATCCAGTACTTTCTCTTTACATCTATGAAGTTTCTTGACTTAAGTGAATGCTTTGATCAATAGCTTGATTACATCCATAATTATTGCTCTACATTTACAAACCACCAGAATCTTAAGGTTGTACAAGCATCCACACTTGAAGGTGCTTGTTATAGTTCATCCTCATTGGTTTCTTTTAGATTTGTACTTGGTCACTGGAAGTTACTTTTCCCTTTGTTGGGTAGCCTGAACATCACTCTTCCCATATATACTAATCAGCGTTTATTTTGCTGTTGCAGGTTTACTCCAGCATGTCACCTATTGTCCATATAGTTGATGTTGGGTCTGCTGAAACAGAGTCGCTTGCTAACATTACAGTATGAAGTATTTTTCTCTTATTATTGAAACATGTAACATTTAGATAAAGAAAATTGTAGAGTAGTGCTAAGACTTTGATGCCAGCTAGAACAACCCAATTGTCTGTTGTATTTTCAATGCAAGTCACAATCTGATTGTTACTGTACTGATATAAGTAGAGATTTATTAAGTTTGTTGCTGATTTACCATTAAAAATGACAACACACGCAGACTGAGCCTAAAATGAATTTCAAAGGCATATAGCATTTCTAGTTATAAATAAATAAAAAAATGACCCATATTTGATACATGTTGAAGCATACATGTTTAGGGAATGGAATCTACAAGGTTAGGAAAATTGATAACAACCTGCTTGATTGGCTTCCATCTAAGAGTTGTTCATATATGGAAAAAACTGTGGGACATAGAATAATATACTTCTTACGCTACATTGTGATCTTGGCAAACTTGTATGCTGAAAACTTTTTAATTTGTCACTGTACATGTACTTCTCAGTACCAAAATCTTGGTCACAGTTCCTGCTTGCTTTATTGAGATTCTCAAGAGGACACAATGACATTAAAGATTTGTTTTCATGTAAAAAAATAAAAATCACTTTTGAGTCCATATGTTTTGTAGGAAATTCATGATGGATTGGACTTTTCTTCTTCTAGTGATGGGGGCTATCCTCCTGGAATCTTCTCTGTGAAATTTTCCACTGATGGGCGGGAACTTGTTGCTGGAAGCAATGATGACTCCATATATGTCTATGACCTTGAACAAAATAAGCTCTCCCTCAAAATCTTGGCACACGCGGTAGGTAAAATATTGTTATAACTTCAGTATAACAACAATTGGCTAATGGCTGCATTTTTCTTTTCTTGGTGCATAATGGATTTTACAATTGACCATTCATTAATTCCTGCAAATTGTGTGGATGTCCATCTTACTATCTATAAGCTGCACTGAGTGCTAATACATAATATCTGCCCAACCAATTGAATCATCAGTCCTTGGTTTCTACCCAAATGGTAAATGGTGGGAGTATATTAGCATAAAGGGTGTTCATGTATAATCTCAGCCAGCCAATTGGATCATCAGCCCCTGGTCATTTAGGATAGGCGTTGAAGTCTTTTATTATAGAAATAGCCTGTAACAACCACATGAATGTCACAAAGTTGAGTTTATGAACTCACTAGTTGAAGATATTAAGATGAATGCATTGATTAAATAAATTCATTGGCATTTTCTTCATCATATAGTTACTCATAAGATGAAGGCATTGAGATGAGTTCATTGATGAAAAAGAAATACAATACCATTTGGTCACCTTTTACCAACTAGTTTCTATGTCTGAAATTCATCTTTCACTTATTAATGATCTTTCTCTTGCCATTGCACTTGTAATTGTGATATTGATCACGTGTTTAAATACGATGAATAGACCAAGCTTGTTGTTAGCATACATGGACAAAATTTGTCTAGAGAAATCAGACAATAAAAGATTATCTTGGCAGAAAATTGTGGAGTGTACTACCACCCTCCCTTTCTTTCTATGTGTGATGGTGGAAGTTGATAATGTGTTGACCTCTCTTCAAGTGGGATTGTAATATGGACTTGTGGACTTTTCTGAGTTTCTGTGTTTTGTTTAATGTTGCAGTCTGATGTTAACACTGTATGTTTTGCTGATGAAAGTGGCCACCTTATCTTTTCTGGGAGTGATGATAATCTTTGCAAGGTAAGTTGTATTAATTTCTTGTATGGATTATTGAAAGCTCTAGGAAAGTAATCATTGTGTCCTGTATTATCAGGTGTTCATTTGGATATAACTAGCATCTTCAAAGACATTATATTTCATCATGCCACTTAAAAGAAAATATTATATTTAGTGAAATCTATTTCCTATGATGGATTTACTGATCGTTGAAATGTTTATTTAGTTGATGCAGTGGTTAAAATAATAAGGCTTTATTGAGTAGAAATAAATAGCTGTTAAGCTTTCTGTGATGGAAATTATAATTCTTGATATCATTACCATTTATTCACTGTTCCTTGTGTCTTGCTCTTGTATCTTTAAGATATCAACACCAAGATTACATGAAACTGGCCTCAGTACTTTAGGTGCTTGGCATGGAAAAGATTTTTTCATGGATTTCCAATACATTTGTGGTCAGGAGCACTCTTGTCAATGGTTCAATAGTTTAGCTGTCCTGAAGAAAAGCCACCAGTACCAAATCTCATGATAACAGATTGCCAATGCTGATTAAAGATGTTGAATTTGTCAAGGATTTGGAAAAGAATGTTTGTGCTTGGTGTTCATGTTATGACATAAATAGTTACTGTGCTGTTAAAGTTATGGCTGGATCTGTAGTTGTAGAGAGGTAATAGGAGTCACTTACTCTAGAGATGTAATAGTAGCCTCTTACTGTGGACATAAATGGGTATTCTACCCTACACCTAGAATTATGATGCTCACAAGTTTTGACACAATTCTTTTTGGCATTTTATAAAGTAGTTTAATGTCATTAACATGACAAGTTATTGTTCGACGAGGAAGTTCATTTTTATCATAAAATTCTGTTTGTATAATACAAGCCCCAGTATAAAAAGACAAAAAAATCTTAAATACCATGCTGAAAAGAAATGGTTGGTATGTTTATCTTGTAATTTGTGTTACTAGGCAAAGGATACCAAATGTCATTAGTTCAGTGTAGGTATGGGATAGACGCTGCTTTATTGCAAAAGGGAAGCCAGCAGGAGTCCTATCAGGACACTTAGAAGGCATAACATTTATTGATAGCCATGGAGATGGTCGATATTTTATTTCAAATGGTAAAGATCAGACTATCAAACTTTGGGATATTCGGAAAATGGCCCCTAATGCTGCCAGGTATACTTCAACTGCTGTTCTGCCCTTGAAATATGTCTTCTATTAATGAAAATATGACCTGGCATTCCAATGTACATTGACGTTTATAATCTTTGATATCTGCACCAGACCATAACTTTTGAGCATGACGTGGGCTTAGTTGTGTTGTCATATATTGAGTCAAATGAAAAGGAAGAAAAGAAGCTTCTGCTGTTGTTCACTTTGAGAATCACTAGACCATTCTAACAATACCATTCTTTTGTATTGTAGTTATTCTGGGCTTAGGAATTATGAATGGGACTACAGGTGGATGGACTACCCATACGGGGCAAGAGATTTGAAACACCCCTCCGATCAATCAGTAGCTACATATAAAGGTCATTCGGTTCTGCGCACTCTTATTCGCTGCTACTTTTCTCCTGTATATAGGTGAGTTTTAACATGTAATCTCGGTACTTTTTTCATAATGAAAGTCCAGAAGCTCCTTCCTGATGCTAGTCCAATAGTTCATTGAGAGCTACTTCATTTGAGATGCTGCCACCTGCATTTATAGTCATTCATCAGGCTTAACCCATGTCTGTGTCTTGTTTTCACCTGGCATGATCTTATTTTACTGATTTGACAGTGCTAGAAGCCCTAATCTTAGAATTGGCTTGCTTGGCTTGCTTTTATTTTTTGAATCACCTTTTGCAGTACTGGCCAGAAGTACATCTACACTGGATCTCACGATTCTTGTGTTTATATTTATGACTTGGTAAGTAAGCAAATCTTCAGCTTCTTTTATTCTCTATATGCATGGTTTACGCTTTACAAGTAATTTATAAATGTAGATGCTGCATTATGATATTGGTAGGTGAAACCTAGAATGATGTACGCCTGAAATATCTATGCCTCTAACGGGAAGAGAGTTTTTGTTTTTGGAAATGTGAATTCATTTTGCACAAGTTTTTGTTGCTTGAAAATACTATCTATGGATATGATATGTTCAGCCAACAGATGTCGAGCTGCAGTAAATATTTAGCTTCCTGTTTAACTGTAGTTATGCTGGCTGCACCCATGCCGACTTCACTCGATCTGAACTCCAGCGTTCTTTTTCTTTATCGTTTATGCCCTGCTTTTTTTGTAGTTTGAAAGCATTTTTAAAAAAATTATCTTCTTTGCTTTCAATTTTTTTTATATCATTTTGATGTTCGAAGCCGAAGTTAAAAATGAATTTTAAAAAATAAAAAAAGTATTATTTCAATATATTTTTGCTTGAAAGATATTTTGAAAAAAAACTGCTATTGCAATGTCAAACGGTTCCATTAGTCCACTCTTCTATTGATTGTTAACTTGGAAATTTCATGCAGGTGACTGGAGAACAAGTTGCATCACTACAACACCATAAATCACCTGTAAGAGATTGTAGTTGGCACCCGTATTATCCCATGCTCGTCAGCTCATCATGGGACGGAGATGTCGTAAAATGGGAGTTTCATTGCAATGCAGAAGCTCAAGCCCCTGCAACCAAGAAGAGAATTCGGAGACAATCTAATTGAAAGCCCACGACAGCTGCAGTAAATTGATGATACAACCCGCCAGTTATATATAGAGCAGTGCTAATCTTAGCAAAAGCTCTCGTCACTTCCAAAAATTTCAACCATCGGATTTATTTGATTGACCAGTGAGGTCCACTTGCATGAACTCTCATTCGATGCTTGAAATCTTTTGGGAAGTGAAATCTGGAGAGAATATTTGATAAGATTGGTATTTTATGCAAGTAGATAGCGAATTTCTTCCTTTTCATGTTCAAATCGATGTATATTTGCATTTTTATCATGAATTCTTGGTTATTACACCCACAACCCACAATATTAGATTGTACATAAATAACCACCATTGCGGGTATTCAGATTGAAGACCTCACGCATTTTATGAAGCTGAATGTACAGTGCTGTGTATTTTTGCTTGGTGGATGTCTGCCATGCATGCAATTTCAGCTGCCGGGCAGATCCCGCACGTAGCAAAATTCTTTTGAAATCAATCAGTCCATGTTTTGCTTTTGAAGGCTTATGACTGAAGAAAATACCAGCTGTAAAAGAAAAGGGTGAGAGATTCGAAATTCCTAATCATGGTGTTGCTTCTCCTGATATATTTTTTAAGATGTTTGTGGTCTAAAAATTATTAAATAAATAAAATTTCCTGACGCAAAAAAAAAAAAAAAAAAAAAATCTGCTGTCCATCAACAGCAAAAATATCACGAGGAGGCCGATAGAATGATGAGGAGAGAAGAGGGAAGGGCCCATGAACACAAGGGATGATTGCTTCATCAGTTTAGGGTTATGCTTATGAGATAATATTCGGAGAGAGGGGTCCACTTCGTGAAGTAATCTTGGGAAAAGAGTGATTAGGGGAGAGGGGACACTAGATTCGTGGGCCCCCACTTTACTAAGATCAAATCTAACTAAAGCCCATAATTACCGCACTTTAAAGTGAGCTTTCACTCTTGTTTTGCAATAATAACCAGTCCAATGCTCCGGTTAAATAATTTTAATTCTCCAATCATTTATATATAATCATTATTTTTTAATAATTTAAACTTATTTTTTTTTTTTCAGGTTTTATAATTTTTTATTTGTATTGTTCTCATTGACTAAACATGAAATTTATATCCTGAAACTTAAATAAATAAATAAAACAGATTTTAATATACACACACACATGCGTGCGCGTATTGATTTTGAATATTCTCCATTACTCGCTGATTTTTTAAAGAAATTATATAGCATCACTTAATTTATTTATTTTTTATTAAAAAATGACTTAATTAAAAAGGAACAAGGGTTAAATTAATACATAATTCCACTCATATAATATCATAAGCATTTGAGAACTTCACGGATCTTGATGCGGGTTGATTTAATGGAAGATACATACTTTTTTTTAATTTTGATATCTTAGCAAAAAAATAATCTAAAATTCATAATAAATCGAAAATTATGATACGAGGTTTCTGTAAAGGCAATTTTACAGTAAATCTATGGTAAGAAAATATAATTAAATGATGTTTAATTGGTTTTATATTTTTTATTTGTAACCGAGTTGATTTTGGTTTTTATTGAACAATTACAGTCTAGATTTTCTAGTGAAGTGGAGAAATCCTAGGAATTGAGAAGAGTGACCTCGCACGTGAAAAAGAAAAAGAAAAAGAAAAAGAAAAAGAAAAACATATGAAGAATCAAAAGAAATGATTTGCGACAAGGAACTCCAGAACAGGGGTTTAGTTACAAGGAAAAGGGGAGGTCTACGCTGATTGGCTGACCCCTCTTGTCTGCGTTCCCTCTCCAATCATGTGCCGTTTAACTTTAAGATTATCCACTCTCACCAAATCTTCCTTCTTTTCTCTCTCGCCTCGTGCCTTCTTTACTGTAATAAATTGACGCGATTAAACAACAAAAAGCTATCCCTTTTCTTTTATATTTTTTTTAGTTTTAATTTTATTTTCATCCTTTTTTAACCTGTCATGTTTTTTCTTTATTTTATCTTTAATGAATTGTTTTATAGAATTAAAATTTATTTTCAATTTTTTTCTCTTTTATTTTTAAAACGTCAAATTTGGTCTCTATTTCTTTTATTGTTAACTCGAATAATCAAGTAAAAAAAATAAAAATAAAATTGCTAATGGATTGGATTTGAATAGGGATTATGAAATTGAAGTTATGTAATAGTTATGGGCATTTCTGAAGCACTTAGCAGCAACCCTTGAAGTTATGATTTCCATTCAAATTTCACAGGCCCCGTGCATTTGAAAAGCCACAGGTATCATCTTGAACTTGCCACTTCTCCGAGATCAAGACAGCAAAAAACCCAACACAGAATCATGCTTTTCCATCGAAGAAGAAGATTCGAAATGAACAGTGGTGTTTATAAGCAGAGAGGAGCGCTACTGCTACAGCAATTACAAATTTTCAGAATTTTAAGTTGAAATAAGTTGTAAGAATTTGAGACCGACATATTTGTTTTTCTTGTGATTTTAAAGTTCAATTACTATGATTTTTAATTATTAAAAACTTATATGGTTATTATTTTTAAAATACATAAAATTAATCGAGATACGAATTACTTGCATGGTTAATATTTTTAGAATTCATGAAATTAACAGAGACATGGTAACACCCCCCAGTAAAAGAATCAAAGCAGATAAAAACCATGACATTGCATATTACTAGAAATTGAAAGGAAAAAAAAATAATGGGAACGAAACGTAAAATATTTATAGATTCCTTGCTGCTTTGAAGATCATGATATAAGAATACATAGGATAAACCAACACAATGTTGCTCAAAAATCCTACATTAATTATAGAAATAAAATAATGACAGCATAGTAAGTCAATGACTACAATTTCCAGAGTCTTCTTACTACCCCATCATCATTTACCTCTCGAATTCAATCCCAGAACAAAATAAATTAACGAATCAAACCCCCCCTTCCCCTTCAAAATAAATAAAAAATAAAAAAGCTCAAAATATATTAACCTGTCTGTATGCATGCATCGCACCTTCTTCCCACCGTGCCCCCTCTCCAATTCAAAGATTTACCCCCTCCATTCGTTGCACTGTCCAGTCGGCCTCGTCTTCTCCTTTCCAGCCTTCAAGGGGCACGGCGTCTGTATGGGCGGCACCATACAGTTATACTGCAAGCACAGTGAGCTGCTCAGAGGAATCTCGACGGTTGGATTGATCTGCATCCCTGTCAAATAATTGTGCTGCAAATAAAGTATTTGTATGCTCGCATCCAGTAACCGGTCCGCAAAACTACCCGGAATCTGTCCTGTGAACCGGTTATTATTCAGATACAGACTCTGCACGGTTGAGAACAGGGGCGATATTCCACCCGACAATCTGTTGTAGCTAAGATCAACGGTCGGTATTGTCACCTGGCTTCCCGGTTGAACCGGACCCGAAAACGAGTTTCTCTGCAGTTGAAGGTTGGTTATTGGGAATGTGAATATCCGGCTCGGAATACAGCCCGAGAACTGGTTCAGACTCAGGTCCAGATAGTTTAGCCGGTCGAGCCGGCTCAATAACAAGTCGACTGGACCGGAGAGGCGGTTCCAGGAAAGAGAGAGGTATTGCAGCGAAGGAGGAAGGGAGGTAGGCGGGATGTAACCGGAGAGTTCGTTGTGTTTCAACTCCAGCCGGGTTAGAGTTTCTGAGAGAAATGGTGGGATCGAACCGGAGATGTGGTTGTGGCTGAGAATGACATTGGAGAGCCCTGGTATGGTACCTATAGAGCGAGGGATATCTCCGGTGAGCTGGTTGTAGCTGAGATCAAGGGTTTTGAGGTTGCGCAACTGGCCCAGAGTTGCCGGTATCCCGCCGGAGAGGAAGTTCCGGCTTATAGCGAGAAAGCGAAGGTCCTTTAATTGGGAGATTGATTGCGGGAGAGACCCCATGATTCGACCTGGAACAACAGATAGTTCAGTCAAAGCAGAGAGCTTGCCAATGGCAGGGTCGAGTCGGCCTATTAGACCAGGAGACCCTGCACGAGGATCGCCCAAGTTGAGAGCGATCACCCGGTCTGATTCACAATACACACCAGCGAAGTTGCAAGGATCAGAAGTGAAGTCCCATGAAGCAAAGAAGTTGGAACCAGGCATGTCGTCTAAGGATTTTCTAACGGATTGTAGAGCTAAGAAATCAAGTGGGTCTAAAATACAATGCACAAAAAACAATTTACATTGAAGAAGATAGACAAAGACCAAAACGGAAAAGCATGATCTTGTTGGGTGCATTGCCATTTGATCTCGACGTGAAGAAGGAGAGATGCTGAGAGCAGCAGACGAGGGGGTTTTATTATATAGAGAAGAGAGTGGAAGTGAGGTTCAGGGGTGATGATGAAAAAGCTTTCCGACTACCGATTTCTCGTGGGAAATGGCGTGAAAGCTTTAATGGCAGAACTATCAGCAAAAAAAGAAAAGATCACAAGATTGAGATATAGAGAGAGAGAGAGAGAGAGAGAGATAAAGAATAAAAGAATCAAGAATGGCTGGCTTTGAAGAGAAGCAACAAGGTTGATGAATCTTCTTCTCGTAGCTGTTCTTCTCTCTCAATGACTACGCTTTCTCATTATTTTGGCTTCTCAGAGAAGATGAATGACCTGCTACTACTAGTCTCTCTATGTTTTGTGTCTCCGCTGCTGCTGCTGCGACAAGAGGTTATTTTATTATTATTATTATTATTATTATCATTAATTGTCTCTTATTTTAGTTAATGTTGTTGTTTTTTTGTTTTTTTATGGGGTTCAGGCTCGGGGTTAAACGGTTGTCCGAGCCTACATGGGGAGACAGTCACTAGCTTTGGAAAAGGGTGGTTCGGACGGATATCACGTGATACAGAGGTTCATCCATCCTGGAAAAAGAAAAGAAGCGAGCGAGTGAATGCCTTTTAGGTTAGAGTGAACGACGGTAGCATGCAATAAATATCACCGATCTGGACCAGTTGACACGTCAACTGGGAGTTGCGGAAGTAAATAAAACGATACTGCCTTCTAAAACAAGCGTGGCTTCGTGAGAAGTGGCTGCCAGCTGCCAGATGTCCTCATCTGCTTGTCCTTTTGTACACCATGGACTCCCTTCTATTCTCAAGTAATTGCTAAAAACTAAAGCTGTGGAGATATACGGAAATTACTATTTTGATTTTCTTGAAACAAAGAAGTAAACTGTTTATCACAGGTAATCAAATATTTTCTCAAGCTTGTTAATTATATTTATAATTTATCATGGAAAACTTGGTTTTTAATTTATTTTTTTGCATAGTGTACTAATTTAATTGCTTTGAGAGAAAAAAATGCTATTTAAAGTTGGTCTAGAGACTTTTATATATATATATATATATATATATATATATATATATATATATATATAGATATAGATATAGATATATTTCATTTTTTAAAATACATTAAAATAATTTTATTGTTTTTAAAATTAAAACTCCCTTATTTTCCATCCAAGAACTTATTTGTACTGCCATTTTATTTTTAATTTTCTTTGTAATTTGATTTTAGAGGTAGTTTAGTGTTTTATTAAATAAAAAAAATTATTTACTCGTAATTTAGTAACTGTCTAGTATTGTGGTTCGAACCATGTTTGAAAAAAAAACTGCTGAATTGTTGTTTGGTTATCTATAAAAGCACCAACACATTTGTATAAGGCCTACCACTAAAACCCCTCGCATATCGGTTCATGAAAAGCAACTATTTGTTAATTTTCATTGTTTTTCGTCCATAATAAATTTATTGCCACCACAAAAATTGTGATTGGAATTATAATTTCAAATCAAACCCTCGTCCTTAGCACTATTTGCTCCTATTCTCATTTACATTGTGCCTCACGTCCCTCACTTCTCTTCCTCGCTATATCTACTTTTCACTATCTTCTCATTTACACACCACAAGCACAAACAAGTAAAATCTAAAAATCCTCTAGTCTCTTCATTATCTTCAAAGCAATAAAACTCTATAAGTAAATACAAGCCTTACCACTCCTTCAATTAATGAAAAGAAAAAAGAGAAGCATGCCTAATTTTTTTTTCATAAACCTGTACAAAAGAATGAGCTCACAAACCTGTCTAAATAAATGAGATCGAGGTCATGCTCACTATGCAACACGGTTTTGGTATCAAAATCTTGGGAAGTCATTTGAGAGAGAGAGCGGGAGGGTATTTGATCGAGGACGTGTTTGGTTTAGGGCTTATTATATTAGAACTTGATTAAAATCTAAAAACTTAATTAAAATATAAATATATATTTTTTTATGAATTATAAATTATATTTTATTGTTATGATTATTAATCTACATAATTTATATATATATATGTGTGTGTGTGTGTGTGGGCGCGCGCGCATGCGCTCATGTATGTCCTTTAAAGTAATTTCACAAGTTGACAGTAATATGAAAAATACGATAACCTAACACGTGAAACTGTTTTTTTTCAACCTCAAACTCAACCACAGTTTTAACCAAATACTAGCATAATTATCTTGAACCGCAGCTAAAAGTACTTTTTATAAAATTATTTTTTTAAAATCTCAATCACAAAAGTAAAAGCAATACCAAACACACCCTTGATCATGACACTAAATTCTTGTTTTACATTGTATTTTAAAAGTGTTTTTTTTAAATATTTTTATTTTTTACTTTAAATTAAATATTTTTGATATTTTTAGATTATTTTCATTTGATGATACTAAAATTAATTTTAAAAAAATATAATTTTAATATATTTATAAATAAAAATTATTTTTAAAAATAATTTCAATGATAATTCCAAAATGCGTAGTTTGAAGGATGTTCACATGAATAAGCAGGTGGGTTATCTTTCTCAGTGTTTTCTCAGTTTGAGCTCGATTTGTTGCATGTGCTCTGCTGGGTAAGACATTGTTTTTCAATGCAAACAAGAATGCCTAGGTAAAAATAATAAGAATTAAGTAATTGGTTCTAAATATGAATATGGATATGAATATAAATATGTATAATAACAATAAATAAATTGACACAAAAAAAAAAAAAAACAGACCTGTGCTCATTCCAAAAGAATAAGATTATAATTAATTTTTTTAAAAAAAGCAAAAGAAGCCTGGTCAAACTAGGTGCACATACAATTTTTAATGACCACAAGATTGAGATAATTTCATAGGAAAAAAACACCGATGAGCATGAACATTTTGATTTTATTTTAAATACATTAAAGTAGTAAACATTATATTATTTTATTTTAGTGCCAAACTAATAATTTTATTTTGCATTAAAAAACATGTTAATCTAACTCCATAAAGTTTGTTGCTATTCGAACATGCGCAACCTAAAAATTATTAGCAAAATCTATTTTATTTTAGATATTTTTTGTGGAACCGGGTTAAGAAAACAAAACCCTGACCATTCCAGGCTCTTACAAAATAAACACATTCTAACTTGAATCCGAGATTTATAAAACATATCTCAAGTTTTTTACTACCACACCACATCCTGGTAAACAGAAAATCAACTTGTTGGCATTATCAAACTTTTTTTTATAGTATTTTTTATTTGTTAAAAAAACAAATTTATCTCTAATGCGATCTAAACCCTTTGAAAAAAAAAAGGGGCCCTAATCATGTTTATTATTTATTCATTATTTTTTGATATTTTAGTTTTTCAATTGTTTTGAGGAAAAGCAAAAAGAAAATAAAGCACCTGTTAGTCAAACATGTTTTTAATTATAAGGGTAAATTAATAATTATGGTATGCAATAAAAATATAAAGAGGCCCATTTACCTCTTGTTATTTTGAATATCCTTTGCTGTAATAAGAGAGAGTAAAAACATGCTTATACTATTCCAATTCATAATACAGTATCCGCCGCTACAGTGAATCACTGAGCACCGTTATTTTATATCTATAATATATAGTTTTCTATCAATATTTTAATAATTTATTTACTTATTTATATACATGTATCCGTTGGACATGGAACATACATCTTTAAAATAATTTAGGAAAGGATAATTACTCCCAATAGACAGCAATGAGTTCTATAAAATTATCACGTAACTAGCCAATAGCTCGATGAGTTTATCAGATGGGTTTTTATTTATTTATTTATTTATTATTATTATTATTATGGTCCGATTGTATAAGTATCGCAAGATATACCACACAATAATTTTACTCTTGAGACAGTAAACAATCTTTTATTATAAGATTAATTAAAAGACACGCACGCTAAAAGAAACTTCAAGGGAAGGATTCCTCGACAATACATCAACCAAATAAAAAAAAAAAAAATAGAGATTTAAGTGGTTAATCACTCGATTATATATGGGATTCTTTCAAAAGTATTTTGCAATTTACACCACTAAATATTAAAATATAATATATGAAGGGACTGAAACTAATTTAAGCATTTTCAATCAAATCCAAGACATAACTTTCAGCCTTAAATTCTTTTATTATTATTTGCAGTCTTTTGTTGTTTCTGTAGGAATATTCAAGAAGAGAAAAGGGAGAAAAACCTCTGTTATTATTTCTCTGTATTTTAGCTGAGTATATATATTATTTTACATGAGAGATTGTTGCCTATATTACAGGGATTGCAGAATCATAGTTATACAGAAAATCTTGCTATGATCAAGTTTGCCGTTATCTCTTCTATTGACAGCTTTGTGATTGATATCTTATCATCCCCCCTCAAGCTCAAGGCGGTCGAGAACCGGTGAGGAGCTTGGCACGGTTGGAAACAAATTTATCCGAGCAGAGGGGCTTGGTTAAGATGTCTGCAAGTTGGTCATTGCCAGCAACATGTTCAAGCACCAGAGCCCCACTAGCAACCCGTTCCCTGACGAAGTGAACATCAATTTCGATGTGTTTGGTTCGTTGATGGAAAACTGGGTTCTTGGCCATAGTAATTGCGCTGATATTGTCACAAAACAATGTGGGAGGAGGGAGATGGTAACCTATGGACTGTAACAGGTTCATGAACCATATCAGTTCAGCCGTGGTAGAGGCTAGGGCACGGTATTCTGCTTCGGCCGTGGATCGCGACACAGTGGCCTGCTTTTTAGCTCCCCAGGATAACAGGTTGTCACCCATATATATAGCAAAACCTGAAGTGGAGCGTCGATCATCCTTACAGCCTGCCCAGTCAGCATCGCAAAAGCCATGAAGGGCAGCCAAGGGCATGGGAGTAAAATGAAGGCCAATATCAAGAGTGCCTTTGAGATAACGAAATATTCGTTTAACAGCAATTAGATGAGGTTCCCGTGGTGCCTGCATAAATTGACAAACATGATGAACAACATAAGATATGTCAGGTCGGGTGAGTGTTAGATATTGTAGAGATCCCACAAGTTGACGAAAAGGCATGGGATCAGGCAACAAGGTCCCTTGGGTGGCTGATAGGCTGTTTCCTGATGCTAGAGGAGTGCTTACTGGTTTAGCACCATCTAATCCAAACTTTTGCAGCAAGGACAGAAGATACCGTGTTTGAGTAATGGTAAGTGACGAAGCAGTCCTGGTAATTTGCAGTTCGAGAAAGTAATGAACATCGCTAAGGTCTTTCATGCGAAATGCAGAGGAAAGATGAGTAATGAACTCAGTTATTTGAGATGAAGAAGACCCAGTAAGTAGAATGTCATCTACATAGATCAGTAGAATAAGCACCTCAGATCCTTGTTGACGGAAAAATAAGGATTGATCATAAGGACATCGTGAGAACCCTAGCTGCTGTATGTAGGTGCTGAATTTCAGGTACCACGCACGTGGTGCTTGTTTTAATCCATAGAGAGCTTTGTGTAGAAGACAGACATGGTGTGGATGAATGGGATCCTCAAATCCTGGTGGTTGAGCCAAGTAAACACGCTCATGTAAGTCACCATGAAGGAATGCATTGCTGACATCTAACTGCCGTATGAGCCACCTGTGAGATAGACCAATGTGGAGAATTAGCCGAATGGTTGCTGGTTTTACCACAGGGCTAAATGTTTCTTCATAATCCAATCCAGGAAGTTGAGTAAAACCGCGAGCCACAAGTCTGGCTTTATACCTATCAATGGTGCCATCAGGTTGTGTTTTAACCTTGAATACCCACTTGCTGCTGACTAGATTCATATCTGATGTCTTTGGCACCAGGGTCCACGTGTGATTGGCATGCAAGGCATCCATTTCATCCTGCATGGCCTTCTTCCAATGAGGTAAACGAAGTGCTTGTCGATATGAAGTAGGCTCAGGAGGCATGGCTGTAAGCTCAGCAAGAAAGCAGATAGGTATGGGATGTCGAGTGCTGAAGAAGGTTTTTGGTTTAAGATTGCCTGTTTGTGCTCTTGTAACCATGGGATGAAGTCGTGATGGTAAAACCGAAGATGATGGCTCAGTTGGGATGGATGGCAAGGCTGATTGTATGGGAGATGTAGTTGCAGGTTCTGTGGCAGAGACTTCAGGTAAGTTTGAGGACATGACAGATGGATCCACAGGGTCGGTGACAGGAACTTCATTGTCTGTCAAACTGTCTGATGAACACGGCAGAGAGTGGTTTTCAAGTGTGTTAGGGAGTGTTTGGAGCTGAAATAGTCGAGTCTTAGGTGGTGGTATAGTTTCAACAGTCTTGAAAGGGAAGTGCTGCTCATTAAATCTGACATGCCTGCTGATAAATATACGACCAGAACTCAATTCAAGACAACAATAGCCCTTGTGATTGACTGAGTAGCCAATAAATACACATCTGACTGATTTGTAATCAAGCTTTGATCGACCAAAAGGTGACAGTAAGGGGTAGCAAGAACAACCAAACACCCGTAAGAAATCAAAGCTTGGAGCAGACCCGAAAACAATCTCATGGGGAGATTTATGCTTCACTGCTGAGGAAGGAAGACGATTGATAAGAAACACAGCTGTTTTGAATGCTGCTGTCCAGTATTTAGAAGGAGCAGATGCATGAGCCATTAGAGTAAGTCCTGTCTCAACAACATGACGATGCCTTCTCTCAGCCAGACCATTTTGTTCTGGTGTTCCAGGGCAAGAAACTTGATGTAGTATACCATGAGTTGCAAAGTAATTTTGCAAAGCAGTGTTGATGTATTCCCCTCCACCATCACTTTGAACAATTTTTATGGATGTATTGAACTGATTTGCCATTTGTGTGATGAATTTAGAAAATATGGTTGCAACATCAGATTTTCTAGACATAGGAAACAACCAAATATAACGAGAGTATTCATCTACAACAATCAGATAAAAACGAAAACCATCAAATGAAGGGACTGCTGCTGGTCCCCAAACATCAGTGTGCAATGTATGTAAGAATGAAGTACAATAAGTCTGTCGAGATTTAAAAGGCAGTTTTGCAGACTTGCCCAACATACAACTCTCACAAAAATCAATTTTTCCATGCAAAGATGACAAGGATAGTTTATTAATAACTTGAGAGTGTGGATGACCGAGGCGTGCATGCCAAAGATTGCCTGGGACTTTATTTGCTAAGAAACTGTATAAGTGATGTGGAAACTGCCGCAGATCAATAGGATATAAACCATCTGTCATAGATCCTTTAAGTATCACTTGCCTTGTCTTCAAGTCCTTGAGAAGAAAACCCCATGGATAGAAAAGAAAGTAACAATTATTATCTCGTGTGAATTTAGAGACAGATAACAATTTCTTTTTGATAGCAGGAACTACCAACACATTATTGAGCTTAAGCTTTGTGGTAGGTAGATTAGTATGTCCCGTGCCAACAATAGCAAGATCATTACCATTCCCAACCATAACAGTATCATTACCAGTGTAAAGATCAATACCTTGCACCTCGTTTGGATTGGATGTCATGTGCTGGTTAGCACCAGTATCAGGGTACCAACTATCATCTGTAGTATCTCTCACTTGAATAGCAGCAAATGCTTTGTATTGTGCAGCTTCATCATCGGAAGCAAAGCAACCATTAGCTTTATGGTTTGGGCCCCCACAGCGAAAACAGGTAATACCTCCTCGTCCACGTCCAGAGCTGCGATTTGGACGAGTGAATGAAGACATTTTGTTTCTGGAAGAATTTTCACCAGATCGAGTGTTATAGGTTTCACCAGATCGAGTGTTATAGGTATCTCTGCTACGCCCCTGAAATTGATGTTGATTCTTGGAATAGCCACCAGTACGTTCACGCATATTAACGTTCCCTTGTGATTTTGCATGAGCACGATATCTGTTGGTGTAGAATGCTAAATTGGGTGGTGTTGTTTTAGCATTTTGAAGCCTGATTTCAAAATCACGCAGTTTTCCAATTACTCCTTCAAGAGAAGGAAACATATCACGAGCATTAAGTGCTGCAACAATGGGATCATATTCAGACCCTAAACCACGCAGAATGCAAACAATGAGATCATCGTCATCCATTGGTTTGCCTGCACCACGAAGCGACAAGGCCAGGGATTTTGCCTTGTGCAAATAATCTTCCAAGGAATAAGAACCTTTGTTGAGAGTCTGCAGCTCTCCCTTCATCTGTTGTATACGGTCTCGGGTGTGACTTCCATAAAGAGTCTCTAGAACCATCCAAGCATCATGACATGATTCACAATTGATGACTTGGGAAAGAGGACCGTCGGACAAGGAACTGTTGATCCATCCAAGAACCAGCTGATCCATACGCAGCCAGGTTGCTGCTGCTGGATTTTGTTGCATGGTGCCATCTGCACCAGTAATGGTTGAGTCAGGACATGGGACATCTCTGGTGACATAACCCAGAAGACCATGGCCTCGCAAAATTGGTAAGACTTGGGTTTTCCATAGCAGATAATTATTTGAGGTAAGTTTGATGGTTATGTCAGGTAAGTGGGATTTGGCTGATGAAAAATCATGGGTAGTGGACATGGCAGAAACGGAAGATGTGGAGGAGGAGGAAGAGGCCATTATGGGCTCTGATACCATGTAGGAATATTCAAGAAGAGAAAAGGGAGAAAAACCTCTGTTATTATTTCTCTGTATTTTAGCTGAGTATATATATTATTTTACATGAGAGATTGTTGCCTATATTACAGGGATTGCAGAATCATAGTTATACAGAAAATCTTGCTATGATCAAGTTTGCCGTTATCTCTTCTATTGACAGCTTTGTGATTGATATCTTATCAGTTTCTTCCACACAGACTACTCCCAGCTCCTCAAATACTGCTAGCTTTATATAAAACTTACAAGACTGGATCTTTTCTAGGTTAAAACCCTCATGTAATGAAATTAAACTCACGTACAGACGGCTGGCCACTGTCTTACTTCCTTGGAGCCGAAGGAAGGAAGAGAGATGAGCACATCATTCCATGAAAACTCAGAATAAAATGCTGCATCGATCAAATTAAGAGCACAGCCCGAAACAAGGTGGTAATAAAATATGTACCGGAAAAGAATATTTTCTTCACAACTTCATTCCCGCGGTGTATTATTCCCTTTCTGGATACAGACGAACACTATTGTTCTGCCAGATCCCTATCGTTCTTGAATTGCCAGCCATGAAATGCCGACTCCATGGCACCAAGTCAAAGAAAAGGTCGGACAAAACGTCAAAGATAGCAATGGCTAATAAAAACATTCTAAGAGGATGTTCACATCCACAGATTTGTGTAAAAGCAGTGCATATATATCATGATTAATTAATTTAATTTTGAGAATATTTTGTCTTTTCTTGTTCAAGATCAATAAAGTCGTCCTAGAAAGCCAGGAAAAAAGAAGAAGTGGGGCAACTGATAAAACTAAAGCCATACATCTACGTACTGTTGTTGTATATGGAAAACTCAGTACACCGTCAAAAAGTGGGGGGGGGGGGAAGAAAAGAAGAAGAAGAAGCTTGGAGGCAGTCCTCACGTGGAATATAATTAATGCAAAGATAATCGCTATCAAGTGACTGTAATTATAATTGTAGAATATATTAATCAAGGAAGGCGAGGAGTGCTTCTCTACACCGATAGACAGGCACTGTGGATGGTTCAAAGGGTAAACGTGCCTAGAAAGTTTTCATTTTGATCCATGGAGTTTTCACTTTCCTCGAATTTGCTCCTTGAAGTTTTATGCTTTTTATGTTCCAGTAAAGTATAAATTTTATTTGAGATTCTTTTTTAATGATCGACGTAATGCTAAGAGACAAGCAAAACCTACCTATCGAGACGTGACAAACAATTATTATTATTATTATTTAGTTTATTATATATAACTGAAATCAAAACACATCCACGATAACTAACATGGTATTATATAAAGATTTATGACTTAATCTTCAGTAGATAGCTCCGACGTGGCGCGTCCCATTATCGTCATTACATATTATGATCACCTTTGTTATGCCTAATTAACAAGCAAAGAGGACCCATGTAGTAGCAGTTAGCGAACGAGGAATGAAGCATGTAGCTAGAATATGTGTGGGCAGCCCAGAGACCCGAGCCTCTTACGATGGGGTCCACGTTGATAAATTTGTACGGGGATGCGTGAGGGCGAGTGCACCAAACCCAACTAACCAATCTAATCCACTCGTCAGCAATCATGTGTGTGTGGTGGTAGTATTTGGTATTCCCATCATGGAGGCTTGAGGAGTAATTAGCTTTTGGATTTGCATTCAGAGTTACGTATCCTGTGCTGTCTTTGTCCTCCAGCTACGCAGCTTTTTCCCATCTTTTTTTCTACGTGCGTCGACTGTTCCTTGACATCCATGAATGCTGTGCCAAATTAAACTTCGAAGAAAAAGAAACGGAGATGATGATAGTTAGCATATCACGAAGAAATATATATATATAAAAGACAATGATTCGTTCCTTCATGGATTGAAGGCATCGTCACTAATCTCTTGTGTTGATTCTAAGCAAAGGTACATAATCAACTCCCACATCGTGTCTTGCCTTTGCCTGCAAAACGAGTTACAGCCACACCCAAACTCACTGCTTTTACCGAAGTTGAGAATTCCAATATTCACTCCATGCTAGAGGAATGATGATCTTCTCATGTGCGCTATGGAGATCGAGCGAGGGCTTGATTGCCTCACGTACCGATGTGATATTTTCGGAAAAAAGAACTCATCACGGTTCCCACTTGGATCAGGCAAGTGATAGCCTGGTCCTGTTCCTCCAAGTGATCATAGCATGGAACAGGGAAGTGATAATAGGCAACGTCCATGGATGGAGGAGTGGTTTCGTTGGGTAATATCTATAATAGTCAGTAGGGGGTCCGATTGAGACTTCGTTTTTTTTGGGGATTCGACTGATGGGAATTATAGCTGGGGAAAAACCATGCCCTTTCCCGGAAAAAGAGCATATCACCAAAAACATCCAAGAAGAATTCGTTCCCTGCCTCAGTTACAAGAACCAGCTCGGTGAAGAACAATTTGTAACCTACCAGTCTCCTAAATTTTTTTTATTTTTAAATAACTGAGGTGTTTGAGCTAGCTTACATATACTACAATTAATCTTTGAATCCACCGAATATCTTACAAGCTCAAAAAACAAGTAAAATATTGATGTTGACATATATATATAATAAGACTTGAATCCTAATACATAGAAAAGTCTTTTTCTCCACTAGTTCAAGATGCTATTGTGCAGTCTCATAAATCTTGATTCCTCTGTTCATATGTCTTGATATTGATTTGTGATTGAACATAGTGTTCTTCGTATTGAATGAGCTTGATTTCTTGCAAAGGGTTGGATTGAATTGGGGCAGGTTATTTCACCTCTAGTTCCCAACCTGAGAAGGAATCTAAGCATTAAATCAACAGATTAAGCCCACATGGTTCGAGAATCGAATTGTTCTTGCATCACCTCCTTTTCTATATACCTTGTCGCCTTCCTCGCATGGTTTACCTTGCCCTTCCTCACCGTCTCTCTCTTTAAACAATTTTCGTGAAAATGATTGGTACGTGCGCGCGTGAGTGGTGTTAAGCTATAACCGAGTAAACCACTGGCTAGGACTACTGTACTGCAACCATAGCGGGTCCATTGGTGCGTGGTTGATATTATATTTTTTAAAAAATATTTTTTTAGTTGTTATTTTAATATTTTTGGATTATTTTTATATATTAATATCAAAAATAATTTTTAAAAATATTATTTTAATATATTTTTAAACAAAAAAAATATTTTAAAAAATATTCTCAATTGTACTCTAAATAGTATTTAACTGAATCTATCTAATTTTTGTTAAAAAAAAAAAAACTATCTAGATTTTGGCCACTGTTGAGGTCAAATAACTCGAAAAAAAGAACTTTTATAGTATTTATTGTGCCAGCATATTGGGGTCACTTCAATGAAGAGTAGAATTGCATCGATGGGTCTAATTTTGATTTTAAAAAAAAAAAAAAAGAATAAAAAACTATATTTTTTAGAGAAGAAAACGTTAATGATACCTTACTTGTCAAAATAAATAATATGTCAGTCAACAAGTTTAGATTTGGGTCACCATTATCATGGATGAAAAATCAGACCACCATTTTTTTGGCTTTAAGTGTATTTTTGCATTTTTATTGTTCAAAAAATAATAAAAAGACAAAAATACCTCTATTATTTAGGCTAACTTCTTATGTTACAAGGGGCAAAACTGCAATTTTACCACCCTAATCCATAATTAATTCGAGTCTAGTGCTATAGTAAATGACTTTCTTATTACTCCCCTTTTAGATTGTGTTTGGAATCATTTATGCATTGTAATTAAATTCATTTATAATGTTTAGTTTGATAAAAATACCTCCATCGTTTAGGCTAACATCTTATATCACAAGGGGTAAAATTGTAATTTTATCATCATAATCCAAAATAAATTTGAGTCTAGTGCTATAGTAAATGAAATTGTTATTACTCCCTTCACGTTTAGATGTTGTTTGAAATCATTTATCCAGTATAATTAAATTCATTTATAATATTTGATTTGAATTTAATAAATAAATAAATGAATAAAATTCACGTATTTGGAATAAATTAAAATTCAGTTGATTTTGTATTCTATATTACACTCACTACATTCGTCCTTTTTTTTCGAAGGTCTCTAAAAAAAAAGGGTAAATGAATATTTTAGAAAAGTTAGCTTTAACCATTTCTCATCTTTGAAATTGTCAATCAAAGAGCTTGACCTTTAATTTATTTTTGTAGTATTTTTAAAGATTGGATTCCATTTAAAATTCAACTCTTAATATCTAAAATAAAACAAACAAAAGATTTTTATTAAAACCTCTAAATTGAATTTAATTCAACATGTTACAAACATGCAATTGGTTTATTTGTTATATCCATTCTTTTATCTTCGCCGCTGCCTTAACCTTCTTGTGATCGGCTTAACTTTTTGGCTCATTGTGTCCTAATCGTTCACAAAACCTTTACAGTGATCTACAAATTTGGAAATGTGCAGCTCCATAACAATATATCTTCAGTGTCAACATCGATAGACATCTCTGAATCACTGCACATGACCAAGAAACCCTGCTGGCCAAGATGTTTCTTCTCCACAAGAAACTCTGGGACCATTTTTTTCTCAGCAGCAAGCTTTTATAGCAGGCTGCGTTGGTGTATTGGTTCTGTGACAGGAGGAGCACATTTTCCAGACACTACAAGCCCATACTCTGGTCACCTGAACCCTGGGATGATGTTTTAGTAGCATTTGGTAATTCTTGATCCACTGCATCAGAATTGACCTCTAGCCAGTGGATTGAAGGATATGTCAGTTTTCCAATTTGTCTTCTTATCTGATCTAAGAACACAGAACTTGACAGGGAGAAGCCCTCATAAATATGGGCACGCATGGAGCAAGAATGGCATTCATTTAGCTGGTAATCCCTACACACAAAAAACCATTGTTTCTACAACATTTCAATCACCATGTACTCGTCATGCAAGTGGCACTGTGCTCTGAAATGATAGTTCTTCCACGAAAATATTACTTCTTTATAGAAATTCACATTCTACATTGCATTTCATGGCTCCACGTTTTTATACTACACTAGTTTTCGAAATCATGATGTGCCTGGAGACAATAAGAAGACTAGCATTCTAGTCGGACAAAAGCAAATTCAGACCTCTGAAAAAACAAACGAGACATACACTTTGCAGCATCAAATGTAGAATCCTCATTCACAGCTACTCCACATGCAAATTCTCAAGTCAAAGCTGCTCACACACACTCTAGGTCTACGACAAAATGAACATCTGAAACACCAACCTTTCACCTTCCTGCTCCTGTCAATAGGAAGTCAGGTTTTAACGATACCTATTGCATCACAGGAATTGATCCTCCAGCAGCGACTATCTGTTGCTCCAGCTACAAAGTCCAACAAAGGGGAGTTGAAATGAATACTAGCATTAAGATACTAAAATTAGTGATATTAAAATACATTCAGATATTGAACAAGCAAGCTGTTTCTCTGTTTCTTGATCACCAAAAAGACAGCAAAGGAAGCTATTCCTGCAATTTTTCTTTGCAGCACAAGATCAGGAACTGGAAGTTAAATCAAATGAAGCAACGGACAGCAAGGATGCTGTTGAAACAGATGAAGCAATTTTTTTCAAGGCACGTAGAGCAATAAGCTTCTTTTCTTTCATATGAACGGATGAAATAGATGGTGGGAAATAAATCCTAGGAAAATAAAAACTACCTTAAACTTACCTTGAATAAAGTTTGAAGATTGTTCTTCAGCTGAATGCTCTCATGATTCACTTGTTGGAGACATCTCACACACCTGCACCAACAATTTTTAAATCCATCAAAATCCCATAAAGCCATCCTAGACTTGAATAAAAGCACACAACTGGATTATTCATAAGAAGATCCAGATGAAACCAATTAATTAGCATAGCATTCAAATTAAATAAAGAAATAACAGTTTACATCCCCTAGTTTCCATCTAATATTAACAATTACAAGGACCAGTCTAGGATACCCATCCACCATGATCGAATGAAATTTAAATTACAGAAAAGGGTTTAACTTGATTTTCTCAACTAAATCTTATGTGATTTCCAATAAATCAGCATACTTAGTTGAGAGTTCTATAATAAAGAAACTTCCAAGTGCAATTGGGTAACGTTAAAAGAACAGGCAATTCAAGGACGAAGGGAAGCTCACCCGTCACGGTTTTGGTCTTCACAACAAGTCTTGAAGGCAATGCAGACATTATGAATCCTTGCTGCACCAATGCTGTTAACCATACAAGGAAATATTGTAAGCAAACAAATAATAAAACAAAAAAAGTGACACCAGTTTCGAAATATCCCTTGGAATGTATTAGAATGTTACTAGCTTTGTTGCAGCAAATGGACTCAATTGATCCAATCAAGAAATGAGTTTGAAAGGTACCTAGAACTACTACCCTTCAATTGATGAACATGAGAATCTACCTGCTTGAAATCTACAATCTGCTGTTCTCTGAACGTAAAAGAAAATACCCAAATAAACAATTTCAGAATCAAACAAAGTAGATTATAAGAAATCCAAAAAACTAAAAACAATAAAGGTTATGGGACAGCACACTCACAAAGCTTTGGCCATATTGTTAACGAGCTTCTCACAATCTTCAAAGAAAAGAGAGACCACTTCCACCACAAAACCAGGACTGCTCTCATCTCGCAGCTTCTGCAACTGTGTAAACTGATCGTCCACAAAACCCTTCTCAAAGCCAAAAACACCCATTATTCTAAAAACAGAACATCACCCAAGAAGCTTATTCTACCAAGCTTAAGCTTCATCGATTTTGTATTGTAAACAAGAAGAAAAAAAGAATTCCTTTTGGTATCCTAATTACGATTTTCACAGAAACACTCTCCATAGAATTAAACAGACAGGAGGTTTAAAAAGGAACAACCAACCATCCTTTTAAAAAAATCCAACGAAACAGAAAGAGAGATGTTTATGCTGACCTCTCGGTGGAGAAAAGCTGAGAAATCAGCAATCTGTCCCCGCAACTGACTGAGAAGATCCATGGATTCGGGTTTTCAAAGAGTAAATGTTTACAGGGAAGGGGAGTAGTTGACAAAACTAATATCAATCAATCAAACGGGATTCTTTCCTCTTAAATAGTCAAGTACACGTGACTTTTAGGAAATATTTTGGTCCCCACTCCCACGAAAGGCACTTCATGACCTTGTGACTCTGACAATCCTTGTAAACCTAAGACCATCTAGTAAACATCTGGTGCAAGATCTTGCCTATGATTAACATCAAAATCCTTCATCAGCTAACGTGGCTTCTGCAGTAGAGCAAACCTCAAGTATCGTTTGATTCTTGATTTCGGGGGTGTTCGGAGGGTTAACTGTTGTTTTTTTAAATTCATCTTGTTTTTTAAAATATATATTTTTTTTAAAATGTATTAACAAAAATATTTTTGATATGGAATTTGAAAATATATATAAAAATAATTTAAGAAAAAAACATTTTTTAAAAAATATAATAAGTTTTTATTTTGGTCAGGAATATCAGATAATTATTTTTTAAATTATAATTAACAGTGACCTCTCTTCAGGTTACTCAATCTCTTCCACAAAAAAATGTTCTTGTTATAAGAGGTGATTGGAGAGCTACCAAACAATTAGGTCATAAAACCAGAATAATCACATGAAAATAAATTCAAGAAAAATCATAAAGCTTAATTACTGGCAAACAAAATATTAGAAGATATTATTTTTTTCAAAAAACTATTACATTGAATCGTGTTTTTTTGAAAAATCGTGTTTTCAAAAAAGTATTGTAAGAACACAATATTTTTTAGTATTTATTAACAAGTAATTTAATGTGGTTGCTCCTCCGAGTAGCAAGCAGTATGTTGTAGCTCTCGAAGAGCAGTGTTTTGTAATGAAATTGAGAATTATTTGATAGTTAGTAATGAAAATAAGCTCCCCTGCTCAATAAATATTAATGCAACCCTCCTTAAATTCTTCATCATTGTATTTAATTTACCATTTTCACTTTCATGTGAAGGCTTGTCGGAACTTAGAATGATGATTCCGATATTATTAGAATATATTTTAGAGAGATGATATTTTTTAAAAAATCTTTAACCGAGTTTAATTACTTATGATCCTTCTATTGAGTTTTATAACTTTAGTTTTCAATTATATTACTTCTCATAACTTTTGTAATTTTTTTAGCTTAGTAATTGTTTGGAAGTGTGGTTGATGTTATTTTTGAAAATATTTTTTATTTAGAAATACATCAAAATAATATTTGTTTTTTAATAAATATTTTTGATATCAGTACATCAAAATGACCTTAAAACATAAAAAAAAATTAAAATCACTTTTCAAATACAATTCCAAACACCCCCTATAATGTAGGAATCACTTGCTTTCATAAGCATAATAATGATGTTGAGATATATAATTATTACATGTAGGACTAATTTCTCATTGGTCACGTATAGTTTTGTGTTAATCAATGGGATTAACATATACTTCTTCTAATGTTTTTTTTTTCTTGAAGTGATAACCATTATAATAATTATAATGTTTTTTTTTAAAAAAAAAATGTATAAATCAAGAAAATTGACCATCAATGACATCTACATGAGAGCTACCAAGGCAAAAAATTCATAGCAAGTATCATAAGCTTATATGTCAAAGATCATATATAACAACAAATCTTAGTCTTGATTTAATACACTATTTTTTTTTTTTTATCACCGGCACTTATCCATTTAAAGCAACAAAATTAATATATTTTTTCAATCCCATTAATTCATATATTCAAGCAATACACACACACACACACACACACACACACACACACACATATATATATATCCAAGGTCATTTATTAAGAATTTCTTCTTCGATTGATATCTAAAGGAAGAGGTTACCAATAAACATCATAATTAGAAGGTAAATTGTTGGCTCACTCCGAATTTACCATTAATTTTGTGGCAATCCAACACAACAAGAAACGCTACGAGTTGCATACCAAACTTTATTTTTAATTAATTTAGCAAGGAAACACATGAAATATAGGACATGGTCGTGTAAAAATTAATTTATTTATATGTATATTTTTTATTAGGTTCAGAAGAGGAAACATAGCTATTTTTTCTAGATATACTATAATTTTATTTGATTATAGAGAAAATGTTTGATTGAGAATGTGATTAAAGTTATTATTTTTTTTCCATAAATATGTCAAAATAATATTTTTTTATTATTTTTAAAAAATTAATTTACATATTGCCGCATCAAAAAATTTAATTTAAAGTAAAGAATAAAAATATTTTTTTTCTAAAACATATTTAAAATACAATGGCCGGAGTCTTTTGATGCTAAGGAAAAATATACACCGGTTATAGAAGTGAAATTGGAAGAGTCGCCAAGCTCTTCAAGTAGGATGAATCTATCATTTATTTTAATATTTTTGATAGCAAGGATAACCACTATAATCAATTTGACAAAAAGCTGTAACTGATAAAATTAATTATTGCACATTGCCTGCATTTAATATTGTAATCACCCATTACATTTCATTTTGAAGACTAACTGAACTTGTTTGATTGAGAATTGGAATATGTTGGAGGATGAACTTAGGAATCCCTGTTCATGAATACAACAACAAATCAGGTGGTGTTGATGGCCATGCTATTGCTAAAAACAGAGTATTTTGGGTCGCACTTGTCAATGAAACTTCGGGCTAAATCCAAATCAGATCCTAGTATGAAGCTTCATCATGGTCCCCAAGCAAGCACCTTCCATGTCTGCAAAATGTACAGAGAGGGGAGAAACACCAAGGAAAAATATGGCAGATGGACGGAAAGGCTAATTAATTTGAAGGGCTTCCAAAAATTATGAGGACTCGAGCTCGAAAGCGTGCGGGCAACTGGGAAAAAGAGATGGAATTCTATACTCATGATTCTTTTATATACATGTTGATAAGTTCTAGGATTCTACCCTGTACATATAAGCTGGAAAACGATGCCATCCTTTTCCATTTGTTGCAAAACATTCTGTCTAGATGTCTCGATTTACGTACAAAAGTTTTCAAACATCGTCTTTCGTTTGTTTCATAAGCTCCCTCTTCTTTTTCCTACCTCTGATACGCTGTTTAGCTGCTGTCGCTGACTTCACATGTGAGCATGGGTTGGTAGAAAATTTAGCAATACCGTATCCTTGTTTTCACAGAAAATCTAAGAAATTTGAGGTTCAAAATACCCAAGTGGCAAGACTTGCTTCATCAGACTGCCGAAAGAGACGGGAAGGGTGACTTGTCTCAAAATCCAAACCAACCTGTCAAGTCAATTGATTTGTCTGTTCTTGGGTGAGTTGTACTCCTCTGCACCAATGAGTTTTTCGTTAGGAAAAGCTCTTCGAAAAAATGGCAATCGGGTTTTTTTCATGCACTTCAAGCAGCTAAGGTCACCATTCAGAATCTGGACAATCTGAAATCCATAATCAACATAATTTTTAGTCATCTTATGCAAGCGGTTCAATTGTAGACTCTCGAACACCAATTTAACATAGCCTACAAGAAAGTGTTCAGTCATAATAAGATTCAGATTGACAAAATGTGTGAAAGACAAGATTTTTGAGTTTTATACCATTTAAATCCTATTCGGATGTTTATCTGACAACCAGGGTTTAATAAATAATTAGTAGCTGCTAATAGGGATAGTAACATATGATCTTGTCGTTCTAGTGAGAGGGCACACCTGAATCATGTGAGGCCGCCGTATCGAAGATTGCTGTATGCATAACGAAGCAGACAAGAGCACAAGATTCATTTCTCGAGTATTATAATCATCAGCAAGAGCAGGATCAACTAGCTCTCCAATCTCATTGTTCTTGAGTAGCGGTTTTGCCTGAAAAGATAGAAGAAAAAAAAATCAATCAATCCATTACCTCCCTCTTAGTATATTGCTATAGCTGTTCTTCCCGACTACTTGCCTACATACAAGCAAGAAAGGTATATGAAAATCATACCCACAATACAAGGCTTTGCTGCGAGTAATCCAGAGCTCGCCGTCCCGTGACTAGCTCCAACAGCAGTACACCGAAGGCAAAAACATCAGTTTTTTCGTCTACTATTCCATGCATCAAGTATTCCGGAGCAAGATAACTGTGACGGGCAGAAATTGAAGTAGTTAATTCAAACAGCCAGATATTGAATAGAAACAGCAGGAAAAGGAAATGAGTCTTGGCTTTACAAACCCGAATGTGCCTTCAAATTTGGAAACAGTGTGGTGAGTCCAGTGCTCTGGAAGCCACTTTGCAAGACCAAAATCACAAATCTGAAAGAAAAAAATAATTAGGTAGGCTGTTTTTTTTTCCCCCTGAAAAACACAAATTGTTGTCCGTCTAGAAAGGAAATCAAGAATATTTTAACAAAATCTACTGCCAATTACCTGAGGCTCAAAGTCCTCTGTGAGCAAAATGTTTGCAGCCTTGATATCTCTGTGTATTATTCTTCTTTGGCAACCTTCATGAAGATATAGTAAACCATGAGCTGTCCCTAATGCAATCTTATACCTGATATGCCATGTCAATCTCTCTTTTGAACCTGTAAAATTTAGCACTTGTAAGAAAACGAAAAGCATTTAAAAATGGAGAACTTGGCATTCATGAACTAACCGTAAAGAACTGAAGCTAAGCTCCCATGTGGAGACAATTCAAGAACAAGGTGCATTCCTCCTTCAACTCCATAACCAATCAATTTTGCTGTATTAGGATGGTCCACATGGGCCATAATCCCCATCTCAGATAAAAAATCCCCAATAATCTCATCTGTTGTTCCTCGTGTAAGACGTTTGATGGCAACAATTTTCCCATTTTGCAAACACCCTTTGTAAACTTCAGCATAACCGCCTTTTCCAATCAGATTTTCTACACGAAAAAAAACCCAATCCTTAAACAGTTTATTCAATTATCGAACAAATACTTTCACGTTTCTGGAAATTAAGCCATGTTTAGAAGGGAAACGAGGAAGAAGAACAAGAAATGGAAGCATCACAGAACACAAACCTTGGCTGAAATTGTTTGTCGCGGCCTGGAGCTCAGAGAGAGTGAAGTTGATCCTTGGAGACTTAAAACTGCTCGAATCAGAATTTGCAAAGAGATTCGATATGATGTTTTCTCTCATGCTACTGCTCCTTCTCATAGAGAGCTTTAGGACACCGAGAGGATGCAATGTTGCAAATGACTTCTTCGATCTACTTCTAATTAGTTGGAAAAATCCACGCCAACGGGAGGCAGCTTTTGAAACGTTTTGCGCAGCGTCAGCATCGGGATCTTTTGAAGAACAACTCTCTGACTCTTCACTCTTGAAGTAGTCTTCAAGAACTCCAACCGGAGAGCTCGTATCCTCCTTTTTCTCCATGTATAATATATATATCTAAAACATGTGATAACTCAGTAAACCGCAATAGAAAAAAGTAGAATTGAGAGGCAAGACGTGTAATGGTGGAGATGTTACCTGGAACAGCAAGGAGCAGAGACAGGGAAAACAGAGTAGTGGGCTTTTGCTTTATCCACTAGGTAATAACAAACAGTCGATTTTAGCAAGTTTACTATGTTTTCCCTGATTAGAACAGAGCATGAGAGGGTGGGGTGGGATAGCACATGAAAGGAAAACAGAGGCCTAACGTAATTGAAAAGAGAATGGCCACAACAAGAGAAGATATATCAGACCACAGGATAGGATTCTATTACAGCAGATAGATAGGTGATAGAAAAGCAACCAGCCAGCGAAAACATAAAACAAGGAGACGCTTCAACTAAAAACCAAAGATTACCCCAGAGAGAGAGAAGGGCAGGGACCAGGAATAAAAGTAGGAGTACATGAATAGAAATATCTAAGATACTGGTTCAGCAAGGAGAAGACATTTTTTTTTTGTATCGGAGCAGTATATGAAAGAAGAGAAGGAGAATCCAAGTTTTATCAGGGAGATTCGCAGGCAAGGTAGCATCAAAGCAGAGAAAGGACACAGAAAGACAGAGAGGAGGGGTCAAGAGCTCTGGTTAAATTCGCGCTCTCTCTTTATAACATGTCTCCCGGATTGAGTTATTTATTATTATTATTATTTATTTCTCTCTCTCTCTCTCTCCTCTTTCGGTTATTTTGTAGCCCATTTCTTCTCTATTCAATTGTCATTTTGTATATCAATTCTTGAAATTTAAAGATTTTAACCCGGAAATAAAATGGGCTGAATTAAAAAAATAAATTTTGTTATGACACTGGATAAAAAAAGGGAAAAGAAAAAAATAGAAAATGGTGGGGATAGATTGGAATTATGTGAAGTGTGGGGTTAATGTGTAATTAACCAGAGAAATTACTGTGAATACTTCATATCTCTCACCTCTAAGGTAGGCTGAAGAGAATACAGGAAAAGGAAGGAGAGACTTCCATGATTTTACCAAAAATATCCTAGAAAACCCTTAGAAATCAAGAAATTTGGAGGGAGAAAATTGGAAAAGTATCATAAAAAATATCTATTTTTCTAGAAGCTAATGCATGAATCTTCAATAAATTGAACTAAAAGCTAAGCTAATGTAAGCTCATCATCAAGTTTTATTTTTAATTAAACATCGCCTTCTATAAAAAACAATTTTTTTTTTGTGCGAGTATAAACAACCTCAATGCGTATCTCTATTATTTTTATCCATGTTACCTTATCAAAAATCCCCTACAAAACATCTTTATGCAAATGATTTCATTAGAGATCTCTAACAGGATTCTTTTTATATGAGTTGTTTCATTTTGGATCTTTTATTAATGTGATCTTGAATGATATCAATCTAGTCAAACACGAAACAAAATATTAGTTCATGAACATCGTTTGTCCAGGGGAGAACTTCATTGTCCACTTTTATACAAGCATATTATGTTTTGCAACTCCTTTCAGTTACGATCATTTTGTAGCACACAACCACAACAAAATAGCAATTAAGGATTGTTAGGCTATCTTCCTGCCATAATTGTTTTGTAGTACATGAAAATGTGAAATGACAATCAATATTCTATTATAATTGATGGTCGTTGATATCTATCGATAATACAGATAAAAACGAGTAATAAATAATTTGTTATAAGTCAAAAACTATAAAAACCAAAAACACCATGATTATAGAGAGACTTATTAATGTCTCTGCTTGCCATAAAGCTACCACGGCCATTTATATAGATAAAAAAAATCAAAAACCTTATAAATATAAAAAGAAAAGAATTAACTAGGGAAAAAAACTTAATTCAAATAGAAAAAAACTAGAAAACCATCCTAATAAAAAATATTTATTTATTTTTCTAAGGATTTCACACATAATTTAGGCTTGTTAGCTTCCTCTTGCAAGGTAGCTTAAGCTTGACTTGACATAAATAAAATTGACAATGATATGAACAACATATATTAGTTTTTTTATTAAACTAACCACACACCTATATTAGTTTTTTTATTTATTAAAAACAAGGTATTTTACCATTATAACACTAGTTGATAATAATTTTAGAAAAAATATCACATATGATAAAAGTATTAGAAAAATAATACAGTTAAATTATATCATAAAAATAACTCAAATTTTTATGAAGATTAAGTGGTTAAGAAATGAGATTCGAGATCTAATGACCAATAAAAAAAGATGATATATACAAATATGATATGCAAGAGAAAGAGAGAAGAATAAAAAAGAATAAGTTATTAGGGTTTTGTTATCGACATATCTAATGTCATTAGAAAGATTTTGACGAAACTATTATAACCATAACTTGAAATATCATTAAACGAGGCCGTAATGAACCCTAAGAAAAAACAATAACCAACCTCATTGGATATTTTTTTATGGTGCAATTATATTGATTTCATTGATATATTTCTTACAATATCAAATAGGTGCAAAACAAAGCTTTGATGTGTTCTCTCGTTATTCCTTTCCATTTTTTCTCTTCATTGATTTCTCTCTTGTACGCTTCGTTTTGGTCTCCATGGGGATGGGCTGCTGCTGCCTGGTATCATTGAAGCACGTGCTTGTTTTGTTTTTTTAAAAAATAGTAATTGTCATTTGGATTTTCATTATTGTTTCTACACGTGCGTACATCATGATAGAATTTCGGATTATCCACCGTCGTTTTTCCTGGCAAAACGACGAATTGAACCCCCCCCCCCCCCCCCCATATCAATGCGGTCCAAGTTGGTGTCTTTACAGAACAATTCGGTGCATCAAACAACTACTTAACCATATGAAACTCCAAACCATTTTTTTTATATATATATAATATTAATATTTAAAACGATCCAATGCCCTTCCAAGTTCATGCTATATATTCAACATTAGAAAATTTTAATCATATAGTAAGTGATTTAATAATAAGAAAATAAGACTAAAATATTTGTTTTTTTTCTGCGATCTCAGATCCGGGTCTTGTGATTACTAATAAGATAATAACTAAAAATTATATTATCATTAATTAAAAATCCTATAAAATTAATTAAAACACGTTACAGACACTCACATTAAATAAAAAAAACATGGGAAACAAGTTAAGAACATGGCTCCTGTTAGTGGGACGAGGGTGTATTTTCCTCACAAGCTGAGAGGTCCAAGGCCGGCCTTCCTCGCGGGAAGAGCTGCTGCACGAGCTCGTTCCCCGCTTGATTGCCATGACTGACTTTCCCCCGTATTTTTCTAGTTTTTTGAGCTTTTTCTCGAGTTATCGATAAGAATTCTAAAACCCATCTATAATAATAATAAAAATAAATAAAAAAACAAAGTTTTAAAGTATTTTGGACACCCGATATCATGAAGAAGTAGTTACAACTATAAGAGTCTTTTAAGATGTGTCAACTCATCAAGAACCAGCAGCTAATGGCCAAAAATAGATGGATAACAAGCTATCAACTAGCCAAAAATAGATGGATAACAAGCTATCAACTAGCGTTAGACCAGCTCTCGTAGGTAAGAAGTTAAGGAGAGGTGATTGCCGACACCTTCACTATATCAACAGCCATTACATTATGAGAGTCATTTTTATGTCGGGGCTGTCTGAAAAATCATTCGAAAATTTTTAATTTCACTTTAAATTATTTTTAAAGTTTTTTTATATTTTTTTTTATGTAAGAGTGTCAAAAATAATTTTTAAAAAGTAAAATAATATTATTTAATACATTTATGAATAAAAATATATATTAAAAAACAACCTCAAATACATTTCAAAACATGTCCATTTTAACAACCAATATTATTTATTGCATATTAATACCACCATAACTTGTAAGTATTATTTGACATTATATTTTAAAAAAATTTAATTTTAAATTAAATATTTTTAAATTATTTTCAATTAAATTAAAAATCAATTTCAACGGCGAGTCACTTGTAAGATTTGTAACCTCAACAAGAATTTATAATACCACTTATTACCCGAGTCGGAGACAGAACCATAGGAATATAAAGTATATAAATGCCACTAGCAATCAATCATGCATTATTAGAGGTGGTGGAGGAGGACGCTTAACAACGTAACCCACCACCGATTAATTAATTAATTAATTAACTATGCTTCCTAATCACTTAAAAGTAATCAATACATTTAGCACCGTGCACAAAATCAAAAACCCTCACGCAAGAAATTTGGATGACAGCAATCATCATGTGGACATCCTTCGATTGCAAATTACTGTGTATTTTTTTATTTTATTTTATTTATTTAATTTTCGTACGTGCAGTAGATATATTTCTTGGTGGTAACTTTTTGGGGAGTCTACTCAATACTTTTCCATTCCTGTCGCTTCTCTTTTAAGTTTTAATTATTAAAAATATAGAATAAAAATCTTAGGTTACCTTTTTCTTACAAGAGTTTGATTCAGATGCAAGCACTGTCTCCTTTAACCTGCTCCTGGTTGATTGCCCGTTCCCGTCTGACGTTAAGCCTGATTTGCTGCGATAGCTGACGGCTTTCCTATGTTCACAAACTTTCCTTGAATCAATTTCATTTCCCGACGAAAATACAATAAATTCTAATCCGTTTGATGTTCCCTGTCTCACGGTCCTTTCACAGATGTTGACGGTTCGAGATTGTAGCATAAATCACCTTTTAAAAATAATTATTTTCATTATTATATTAAAATAATCCAAAACCAGCTTATTTTAAAATAAAAAATGAATCCCTGCTTGGAAGATTTCTCTACTTTTTCATAAACGTAATTTATATAATTTTCCTCCAATGAAGTTCGTGAAAGAGAGTATGATTGTAGTTTTTTTTTTTTAAAATATTATTCGTTATAAAATGTATTAAAATAATATCTTTAATATTAATATATGAAAATAATTTAAAAATATCAAAAAAATTAATTTAAAATAAAAATATATATTTTTAATTTGACATGTGAAAAGAAAAAACTCTTTATCATTAAAACTCAAAACACAATTCAAGTAAAACGATGGTCGAAGCACACAGCTTGAGGTTTTCGATTTTATAAGAGGTGATTACGATGGATAAAATATAATTGATGAGAGATTACTCTAGAAAAAGGGCTAAGGCCTTAGAGGTTAAGGTGGCTCGTGACCATTCATCATGTTCGTCAAGCCCAGCCCGGTCTATTTACTTGACTGTAAATTTTAAACAAAGACGAGGGACACCGATTTTTTGTTTGCTACTTCAATCTTTACAGGGCCTCCTCCTTTCAAGGAAAAGCCCAACGATCTTTTCTCACCTCCATAAGGGCCGGGCCTGCATTTCGTGGCTGTGAACTTCCAGGTAAACTGGGCTTCCCACCCTTTTCTTTTCATTTAATCATTATAATTAAGAGCGTGGAGTATATATATATATATATATGCGTGTCTATGTATGTATGTATTTTTACTATATTGTAAAGTTGTAATAGGTGTTTTTTAATGTTATTTTTATTTAAAAAATTATTAAAATAATATTTTTATTTATTTGTTTTGATATTAGGATCTTGATTTAAAAACAATAAAATTTAAAATGAATAAGAAAATATTTTTTTTATCTGTTTTAAAACATTTTTAAAGTATAAAAGCAAACCATTTGAAAGTACTATATCATAATAATATTATTTTATTTTTAAAAAAATATTTTTGATATAAAATAATATAAAAATAATAAATATTTTTGAAAACAAACAACCCAGAACTTTTAAATTTTGATCACCTCTCCTTCCTGGAATCTGCCAGACAAGCATCTACGTTTTGTCTCCCCTCAACTGTCGAACTGGCTGCCGCTGTAAGGATATTAAAAAAGCTAAAGTTTTGATTGGTGAAGTCAAAATAATTCATCAGTTTCTCCACCAACTCTTATCTCTTCTCTTCGATTCGCTTCGCTTCTCCATGGTAAAACTTCAGGCCTAGCAGCGTTGCCACCTCCCTTCCCAAATGTGCAATCTCCTTCTCCTCACCATCACAGCACTCCTCATCACTCTATCTCCCGTTCAATCTCAAACTCAAAACAACACCGCACCATGCCCATTGGACTTCAACGTCCTCCGCAACCTGACATCGGGCGGCTCCAAACGCCCCTCCGCTTCAGACATCACCCAGCAGTGTCAGTACATCCTTCAAGGACTTCGACTTGTACAATCCCGTTACCTCCAACTTAGCAACTCCTTCCTTCCTCCACTCGACTCTGCTGAATCATGCTGGAGCGCTTACCAGGTTCTCATCAATGAATTCCTTACCAATTTCGATATCCGCTCTTCTTGCGGCTTCAACACTAGCTGGATCTCCCAGGGCTGTATGAACATCTCTACCAGGTCCCAGTTCGAGGCCATCGTCCCTGTCTCTGCTCTTAATGATGCTGCCTCCAACTGTAACCAGTCCCTTGAGAATAATTCTCCGTGTGCTGCTTGTACCACCAGCTTGTCCACGCTGCAAGCCAGGTACTTGACGGGGACTTCCATCGGGAATGTTTCGGATTGCCAGGCATATCCCTCCATTTATGCTGCGGCTTTTACCAATAGGTATGGACCTACTGATAAGGGCACAGCTAAGTGTTTGTTTTTACTTGATTCTACTTCCAAGAAATCTAGCAAGAGGAGCAAAGTCTTGATTTTGGCCGTTTTCTTAGGGGGTGGTGTTGGATTGTTGGTATTGATTGGTTTTTTTTGGATCTTTCATAAGAGAAAAAAGAGGGCAGACAAATTTGGGAGAGTTCTCGAGACAGAGTTGGGTTCTGGGTTGGAGTCCATTAGTCAAAGTACTTCTTTGGTTAAATATACATTTGATGAGATTAGGAAGGCAACTAGAAATTTTTCTAGAGATAACATTATTGGGAGAGGAGGCTATGGGAATGTGTACAAAGGTGAACTGCCAGATGGTTCCCTAGTTGCTTTTAAAAGATTCAAGAATTGCTCGGCTGCAGGTGATTCTACTTTTACTCATGAAGTTGAGGTAATCGCGAGTGTCAGGCATGTCAATCTTGTTGCTTTGAGAGGATATTGTACGGCTACTAGTCCTTTTGAGGGTCACCAGAGGATAATCGTGTGTGATTTGATAAAGAATGGCACTCTGTACGACCATTTATTCGGGTCCAGTGCGGAAAAGCTTAGCTGGCCTATTCGGCAAAAGATTGCTTTAGGGACTGCTAGAGGATTGGCTTATTTGCACTACGGAGCTCAACCGTCAATTATTCATAGGGATATTAAAGCCAGTAATATACTTTTGGACGAGAGTTTTGAGCCTAAGGTTGCAGACTTTGGGCTAGCAAAGTTTACCCCAGAAGGAATGACACATTTGAGCACTAGGGTAGCTGGGACTATGGGATATGTTGCTCCCGAGTATGCTTTGTATGGGCAATTAACAGAGAGAAGTGACGTGTTTAGCTTTGGTGTTGTGCTTCTCGAGCTTTTGAGTGGAAAGAAGGCACTTATGGTGGATCATGAGGGACAACCATCTATTGTGACTGATTGGGCATGGTCATTAGTGAGAGACGGGAGAACTTTAGATGTAATCGAAGATGGCATGCCGGAGTTAGGCTCACACGAAATTTTGGAGAAGTATGTTCTGGTGGCAGTTCTTTGTTCTCATCCACAGCTATATGCTAGGCCAACAATGGATCAAGTCGTGAAAATGTTGGAAACAGATCTCTCAATTCCCTCCATTCCAGAAAGGCCAATTCCTCTTGTAGCTGAGATGGGTGATATTGAGAGATCATTGAGCAATTGTGCCTCTGGCCAGCTCTCTAGTCCAGCTGGCTATCAGCATTTCACATTCGAGAATGATCGCCCTTCTATCTGCAAGGAAGAAGGGTCAAGTTCAGACTCTAGAGCAATAGAATAGTTGTGACGTTCAAGGTTTGATCGAAGCGGATCATTTGAATCCCTCTCTCTGCTCGTACATTGATTGGTATTCTCAACTTGAAACGTTCCTCTCATTGTAAAGATAAATAGATGAAAAGAAAAGGTTACTGCTAATTCTTTTACTTTAAGTGATATAGGATTCCTATCTGATGTTTTGTTTGCATATGATATCATGTATCTAAACGAAGATGTGTAACATCGTTGGATTAATAATTAAAGATGCATAATCTGGCCTTTTGCATCACGTAAAGCTTCATGCCTTGCAAGTGCTAGAGGTAATAGTGTTACTGTATAGCATAATCAAGTTGTCATTTTCAAATGTTCTTCCAATTGAAGAATTTAGCACTTTTTGTTTGCGCATTTACTTCATTGCTGAGTAGACAGACTGACTAGAGATTATAGCTAGTAGCCAGAATCTAAACAGTGGCCTTTTGAGTCAACCCCTCCTTGGGCAGGCTATCGAAGGGTTGGTGTGCTGCCTTGCGAGTTTCCAAACTTCCAGGGCATGGTAGAAGCTCACAGTATCCATGGACTGTAATGGAGAAAAGGCTTAGTTTGTTTACTGAAAATAGCATGATATTATTAATGTTTGCAGTGTAAATCATATTTAGAGATGAGAAGGTTGAGCTGCAAGTGGCATAATATGCTCTCAGAAAGATTATGCTCAAGTTTGCACGCATTTGTGTGCTAGCTAGGCTGGCTGGAGAACTAAAATGCTTTGTATGATCTAAGAATGTTTACGAGTTCTGATCTCGGTTTCATGATGGTGTCTTGACTTTGAACCGGGAAAAAAAAACCACAGATCGTATATGAGTAACTGATCTAGGCTTCGAGTGCCGGCTTGTAACAAGGAACTCTATCAGGGCTTACTGGCAATGCTGTTTGCATGTTGCGATGAGGCAAAGCAACTCCAAACAGGGCATGTTGGTAGACAAGAACAGAGATTCTTTCATCCACTAGGAGAAGCCTCAAAGCTTAAAAATAAGCCAAATTTGGGGCGGGGGAGGAAGCTGGATATCCAGTTTCACGGGCTATCATCCCCTGTAGCCTTTGCTAAACATTCCAATTTGGCTAGGAAGAAGACTGCGATTGAAGCTGCTTAAAACCACATTCAAGGTTCTTGCACAGCTCCTTGATCCTATTGAATCAAAAGTGTTGGAACAGTGCAATAACATTTTTTTTGTTTTGTTTTTGTTGATGCGGTTGTTGTTAGTATGACTTGGTCAAACTAGCCTCAGCTAACGTGTCAGCAAGTTCAACAGAACACTGCTGTAAATGAAACAAAGTCAAATTCTTCATCCTTGCACTTGCTTGTAAACCTGAGGTTCAACCATTGATTTTAATTTACAGGCCGTTTACTCTTAATTTCATATCTATCCATTCCTTTGGTTCACATTACGTGCTGTCGACAAGTAAGACCGCCTTTATTTTGTTTTTGCTCTTTCAGCAGCCACTACTTGATATCATTTTAGTGATTAGATTCACATAAATCTCTAAAAAACCATCGTTTACCTGCTTACAATAGCAGTTGAAATCACCATCCTTGGCTGCGCCGGTTTTACAACAAAGAATTTTCATTTCAATCCCTCCTGCATGAAACGTGCTCCTATTTCCAGTTTTGGTGTTTGTTTGTTTTTTTCTTCTAAAGCAGATACCATTTTGAAGAAAATTATTTTACGACTTCAGTGTTTTATGCTTGAACGAGACTGGTTTTCAAGAAAATGACTTTGTCCACTGTTTTGTGCTTGAACGAGATTGGTTTTCAAGAAAAAAGACTTTGTCCACTGTTTTGTGCTTGAACGAGATTGGTTTTCAAGAAAATGACTTTATGGTTTAAGAAATATATAAATCCCGTCCTGTCCTTTGCTGATTCTCTTGAAGTTCGTCTCCTCATTTCCTTTTCAAGTCAAAGAACACATGCTATAAACTAGTAGTTCAAAGCCTTGCATCACGACGACTGACAAGCAGATGTTTGCTTTTGAATTCAGGCAAAGATCTGTCTTTATCTATAGATGAGGCGAGTATGATTAGTCTCTTTTTCTAGGAAGAATTTTGAAGAACACTTGGCCTAGAATTTGAAAAAACTTATTTGAAATTTTGAGATTGAACAAAATGCCCTCGCGCTCTCTTTTGTATTAGCATGAAACCAGTGTCGGCTAAAATTATTTTTTTTTAATATAAAAAAATATTAATTGTGTATAATTTTTTATTATAATATAAACATGAGTAAAATAATAAATTTATGCAAAAATCTTTCGAAGTGCAAGTTATTTATAAAATATATGAATTTTAAATGGATATAAATTTATCTATTTAATAGGTTTCAATGAAATAACCAATATAAAATTATCATTATCATTATCATTATCATTAAAAAAAAACAAGAAGATTCGAATATATGAATTATTGAATACATTGTATTAAAATTAATTCATTTTATAATTCAATATAAATTAAACACAACAAACAAAATATAAATTGTGAAAGAACTTGCATTAATCAAATAACAAAAATAAATATTTAATTTTCTATCTCCAAAATGAAGAAAACATAAATTGAAAATTCATCCCCACGTTACTGTCATTATCATTACTATAGCAGTTAAAATTATTATCAATATTATTGTCCAAACAATGAAAATAATTAAAATGCCTCGAAGAATTAAAAAAAAAATTTTATAAAAAAAAACCCACTAAAATTATCATTATTATTGTGCAAACAATAAAATCATTTGATATGAAAATAAGATAAAAATAGTAGAAAACCAAAAAAAAAAAAGAACGAAGAGAAAAATAGAGCAATATTAATTTTAAAATGATCACTAACATAAATTAAAATTTTAGAATTGAACCAAATAAAAATAAAACCCCAATAAAAAATAAAATGATAAAAATTCAAAATAAAAACCAAAAGTATAAATGAATAAATACGGATAAAAAATAAACATTGTCCAAGAGAGATCGAAAAAAAAAGAAAAGGAATCAATACATAATAAAAATAAAAGAATAAAATGAAAAACAATATATATATATATATATATATATATATATATATATATATATATATATATATATATAATTTCAATTGAATGGAAAAGCTGTAACAAATAAAAACTATGGGACTAAAAAATAATAAAAAGAATTTTTAAAAATAAAACGCAGTGTAATCAACACAAATAAAAATTCCAGAATGATATATAATAAAAATAAAACCCCATCAAAAAATAACAATAAAATTTAAAAGCACAAATGTATAAATATGGATAAAAAATGAACACCATCCAAGAAGGACAAAAAACCAAATGAATTAATACAAAAAAAAATTAAAAGAATAAGTACCAAAATAAAAAATAAAATATATAATTAATTCCAATTAAAGGATAAAAATGAAAAAAAAATCAAAACTTTAGGACCAAAAAACAATAAAGAGATTTTAAAAAATTAATAAAGTGTAATTGTTGAACAAATTAAAAGAATAAGGACCAAAATGAAAGGTAATATATATGATAAATTTCAATTTATGGATAAAATTAAAATAAATTTAAACTTGCATACCAAAATTATTAAAGGAACCAAAAAGAAACTAAAAATCAAAAGATGAAGGACCGAAATAAAACTTAATCGTATATAATCAATTTCAATTAAAGAGTATAATTGAAAGTTCCATTGAAAAATCAATAATAAAAATGCAATCAAAAGATCATATGCTGAAATGAAATGCATACACATATGAGAGACTATATCAGACTTCACCGGTAGCAGGAGAGAGAAAATATGGGGAAAGAAAAACCATCCACCAGAGATTACATGGTCACATTTGAACGACATATATCGCGTGTGGAGGCAGATGGCATGTCGGCGAATCATATAAGACGGCAAAAACATAGTTTCAACAGAGGGAGGCCTCCGAGCGCGCCACTTGAAAAGGGCGTGCATCGGAACATAGTTGGCGCATCCATATGACTCACTTGCAGTGTTTCAGATAAATAAATAATAAAAATATAGTCAATTACTTATATACCCCTGGATCCAGCGATACCTACAAAAAAATCGAAGTGAAAATTTGGAATTACCCTCAGGTCTAGGCGACGATTTTTGTCATTTAGGGGTCTAATATGATTGGTTCACTGTGCAACAAATCCATAAATACCATCTATGTCCCCTAGAAAATTCAAAAATACCCCTAGTCCCAGGAGCTAAAAATTTTCGGTCCTGAAAATAAAATGATAATTTTATTGTCGCAATGAATAGTAACCTGATTCTGAATAAATAATAAAAATTGAATAGTAAAATGTCGGACTCTTTTTATATTTCAGTTAATTGGTCTTGATCAAGGTTATTAATTCCGTTCCGTTCCGTACCATTAAGAAAACCAAGACAAAACGGCGTTGTTTTCGTCTCGGTTTAAATTCCCGCCCGTTCCGGAAATTTCGGCCGGAACGTTCCGGTACCGTTCCGGGTGTGCCGTTCCGGCCTCAAAATCCTTTTTTTTTTTTTAGAGATTATGTTTAAAATTATTTTGATTAATCTATTGTTGTGTTTCTAATTTTGAGATTAAGTTTGTTTGATTTTATATTTGTATTGTATAATTTAAAGTTAGTTTATCTTGAATAAAATTATACTTGATATATTAAAATTTTAATTATATATATATATATATATATATATATATATATATATATATATATATATGTGAACAGTACAATCCCAAAACGGCACGCCGAAACGCTTCGAAACTAGAACGTTCCGTACCAATAGAAAAATCAGAACGGCGACCAGAACGGTATTGACAACCTTGATCTTGATGACTCAATATAGCCCCCCAAGCAAGCTCGTAGCTTCACCTTTTCTTTCCTGTCTGTGATAAATCCAAGAGATTTTATTAGTGGAACAACAAATCTAAAGCAAATAATAAACAAAAACATGTCAAAACAAAGGATCCCAATTCCCAACAGAAAACATTCAGCAAAATGCAACAGCTAAATCAACAGAGGAGGAGCAGAAGCAAGGTTATTAAAAACACGAGTTGACTCGCAAAATCGTACGATTTTGCGAGTCAATTCAATAAAACTGGTTGACTCGGACAGAAAAATCGAAACCGGTCAAACTCGGTCGAAATCAGGTTGACTCGTAAAATTGGACCGAATCGGTCCGATTTTGCGAGTTCAAGGTATTCGGCCGGGGTTTTGAGCTTTCATTTTCAATTTTTCGTTTCTTTCATTTACATATTTCATTTGCAGCTCAATTCTCAAATCAAAATCCTCTCTTCTCTTCCGTGTTTGGCCTTCACTTCGCTCTTCAACTTTCAAGTTTCAATCTTTCTTTTTCATAGTCATTGAAGAGAATAAAGAGGAAGAGAGTAAAGGAGAAGAGGATGAGAGAGATGACTGATGAGGTGGGCGGCGGCGTGAAGAAGAAGATTAAGGATTTAGCCATTTAGGGTTAGTAAAAGGGCCCTTATATACTAACTTTCTACCGGGGGGGTTAGGGTTGTTATAATATTAATAATAATAATAATAATAATAATAATAATAATAATATATACTGGGGAGGGGTTATAATAATAATAATAATAATAATAATAATAATAATAATAAGGTTTATAATAATAATAATAATAATAATTAGCATAAAAAATAGTTAGCATAAAAAATAATTTTAAAAAAATCTATTAATTTAAGATAATAAATAACATTAATTAATTTCAAATACAACAATCATAAAAAAATATACAATTACTTGTACGCCAGCTGAAGATTTGTTTTAAATTTGTTAGTTTTTAATTTATGAACTTTTAGGGACATAATTATTTTGTAATGTGTTTTGAAGTTATTTTACATCATGTATGAACCTAAACTAATTAAGTTTTATGTCCATAATTATGCTGTTTTGTATTCAGAAATATTTTACATACGATTTTACGATTTTTCTTCTCACACGATTTTAGTTGTGATTTTACGATTTTTGTACGGACAAATTCGGGTATAATCTTACGATTTTACGATCCGATCTTACGATCCGATTTTTCAAAACCCCTTTCAATTCGTGTTAAAATCGCGATTTTGACAACCTTGAGCAGAAATATAGGCAAACAACTAGCGACATGAGCAAAGTGAAGTTATTTACATCTTCAAACCAGATGAAAGCTGCATATAAAAATCTAAACAGACCAGTCACCGGATCACAAACAAGATTAAAGTTATGCTTTCTTGGGATTCCAGGTTTCTGCTTTTGGATTAGTCCTCGGCTGCACAATCACAGGGCTTTCATTCTATCAGAAGGTTAAGGTGAAACTATCACAATTCATGGTACTTTCTATTATTCCTAGGATATCACTTGGTCATTCACGTAGTCCTGGGATGTCTCCCTCTCTAAACTCCCAAACACCCACCTAAATTTTTCTAGCTTTGATACCATATCAGAAAAAAATAAGAAAAGCAGCATGGAGTGCTTGAGAAGTTAAAACTAAGTATTGAATTAACTAAAAACTCCACCATGTAGTCTCGACCCAGCTCATATATGTGTTGATTACATAGGATTAGAATCTACAAGTTTATCAGAAATTTAAATATATAAATTCTATATAATCATAGCATGCTTTTTAAGACTGAGATATCCTATCATGATCATTAAAATCACGGGAAATTATAAGATAATCTTCAGAATTGTGATAATAAGATATCCTATTATGATTTGATTGATTGACAGAAATCATAGCGTATTCTGCATGACAAGAGGATTGCTAGACATAATCTAACATAATCTTTATAATTATCTTTAGTATATATATAATTGACTTATCTAACACAGCATATATCTCAATCATATCATATATATTATGAGTTCTAGATATTAGATAATCACACCATACATATCTACAAGAAATACTTCATATATAAACTTCAAAATTAATTTCAACAGCAAAGAATAGTATTGACCTGTTCGTCAACCTGAATTCCATCAATTCAACGGCTTGTCCTGTTTCACTGTCTTCCATCTTTTTGGTTGTTGTCGCTAGTGCATACGTCTTGTTGACGTGTAATAACCCTTTTTATTATTATTATTATAGTCATAGTTTTTTTTTGTGATTCTCAAAAGCAGATACTATTAATGATAATACCATGGTCAGGTATAAAAAAATGTTTTATGAGTCCGACTGTTTTATGCTTGAAAAGAGACGGATATTTTTAAGCGAAAAGCTTAGAATTGACAGTATTTTATAATTTGCTGAAAACTTTCTGAATCTAACAGATCGGCATGCTGATGTTTTGCTTTCTGAGCGATTGACTTACCGTTGAAGCACTTAATCCCTTCTTGTTTCTTATGAAATCAGCAATGGTTTTGCGCAGACCAAAGGGCAGATTTCACTAGAAAATGTGTATCACGCTGCTGGTTTAAGGGGAAGCAGTGAGTCACGTTCTATTATTGTGATTATTGAAGTTTTACAGCTCCTGGACCAGCGTGTTTTCGAAAGGAAACATGGTCCACGGAATTTTGCTCAATAAAAATATCTCGTTCTGGTCTTTTTCAATCTCTTCTTCGACGTAATAATCATTTTGTCAGACTTCTCTCTCTCTAGATAGATAGATAGATAGTAGAAAATACAGGATAGTAGAAAATACAGGGCATGGGGATCAGTGAAAACACAGAGAAGGATCACGATGGTGAGCTCGAAGATGCAAGAGAAGCGCTCATGCCCAAGAACTCATCTTATGAAGTAGGATCTGGCTCTCAGAGTAGCAGTAACTGTACCGGAAGTGCTTGGATGGTTTACCTCAGCACATTCGTTGCAGTTGCCGGCTCTTTTGAAGTTGGGTCCTGCGTAAGTGCCTCCTCATCATTTCCTTTTCAACTCTAAAAACACGTAGTAGTTCAAAACCTTGCACTGCGACTACTGACAACAGATGTCTGCTTTCGAATTCAGTCTGGCTATTCATCACCGACTCAAAATGCTATAAGGGAAGATCTGTCCTTGTCTATATTACAGGTGAGTTAATGATTCAAGCGAGGCCTTAGCTTCGCTTTCTTCTTCTTCTTGTTTTTTTTTTTTTTTTGAAAAATCGAAGAGATTTTATTGATTGGAAAATGTTAAACTGACCTTCATATGAGAATGATGCCAAAAGTAAAAGACCAAAAACAGATTAAAACTAACGATCCCAAGAGCAAACCAGAAAGTTGTAGACAGCAAAATCAGCATAGGATGAGCAGAAGCTTATTTAGGCTAGTAATGGGGAGCATCAGCAAGCAGAAGTCAAACTCAAACATAGAAACTCCTAACCAAATGAAAGCCACATCAAAGAGGCAGCACTAGAAAATGTTAACCTATTATCACCAGCAAATTAAAGTAGTTAAACAATCGTGCAAGGAAATCCAAACTAAATGAGAAGAAACGAAAGAAGTAGCATAAGGTGACAAGTGTAGATAGGAGCATAGAAAATCTTGAGAGTAGGCACAGTATAACAGGCAGAACTGTAGAAGCGTTGGAGTGATATGATATCACTGCACACAATGGATCCATATTATACTAAGAGGCAGCAAACTCAGGGAAGAGATGAAGTAGCCACACCCTAGAAGCAGCAATTTTCTATTCCAAAAACAGAGAACTCGACGAATATTTTCCTTTTTTAAGACTTGAATTAAGACCCCTGACAAAACTAAACAAGATAATGACAGATAAATGCTCAAAATCAGGCCCCACAAAATTGATTACTTGGAGATATTTGTCAACACAGACAATTCTTTCTTTGCAAAGAGGATTTTCTGTTGATCCAATAATCAGCTCTTCATCTCTGGAATGCTGAATTACGAGAGGAACTCACTGAGTTTAGTTGCTGGTAGTTTCCTGTCCACAATCATCAAAGCTGCTCTTGACGTCGAGTGATTTGAATATCTTCACCCTCCCAAACAGCATGGTAAGCATTTGAGAATGGCTTCACGGTATCAGCAATGAATGCTACTTTGCCACTCTCTGTTTGATTGGCTCCTATCTTTCTTTCTCTCCTTTTATTCAATCAAATCTTAGGGATGTGAAGATGTTGCTATGCACCTAGTGGTTTGATTCCGCACAGTGGCTAACAAAAGGTGCAGTAGAAAACCATAGCTACACTTCGCTTGCACTTTGACTGTCAAAGCTTCATTCCAACCTGAGATTTAAGTCTGTCACTCCGAAATAGGTGATGGATCACATAGGTTGGAGCTTGTTAAATTCAGAAAAAGTTAGAAAATCAGAATGATCCTGGAATCACCAGAACAAATCAAAGAATCTATACAAACAACATGGATGAGAAAACAATTAAAACCACTATGAATGACGAAAAAGAGGGAGTGCATCACAGAAGAAGAACTAATATTTTCAAGAAATATTACAGGTTGAATTGTTTATACATCACTGCTGGCAATATTTTACTATTTTTTTGATGATATAGATAAAAGGAATAACAAATGGAGGCGAAACAAAAATATCCTTTCCATGGAAAATAATTATAGCGAGTTAAGAGATCGAAGTTGCAGAAAACCAACTCTCAGGAAAAATAAAAGGTTTATCTGGGGTTTCCGTCAACGAAATTAGATCTTGTGTACGACGCAAATTTAAATGTATGAAATCAAATCTCATGGTTTTAGCTTCTAAACTGATTTGTTGATTTCTGAGTGTGCAATTATGCATGCAGTATTCTTTGTTTGGTTCCTTATTGACAGTTGGTGCAATGATCGGTGCAATCACAAGCGGACCAATTGCTGATTATATTGGTCGAAAAGGAGTAAGAAAACAAATGATATTATGAATATCTAATCTTTCAAGCTAAACCAGTGAAGGATTCTGCTCTTACATTTTTTTTTCTAGAGAGCATCCACCTAATAATACCGTGTTCATGTGGAATATAGGCGATGAGATTTTCTAGCACCTTCTGTGTTGCAGGATGGCTTTCCATTTACTTTGCTAAGGTTTGTTTCATCTTCATAAGCATAACAAAATGACCTTTCCAAATAAATGACAATAAATTTTACCCTGTCTTGGTTAAATATGAAAGGGCTACTGGGCATTGGACATTGGAAGATTGGCAACTGGATATGGAATGGGAGCCTTGTCCTTCGTGGTACACTTTATTTCCCACCTAGCATTTGATTAAATATATAACATGTTACTGATGAGCGTCATGTCATATTATTGATTATTACCAGGTACCTGTTTTCATAGCTGAAATTGCACCCAAAAACCTTAGAGGAACGTTAACAACTGTGACTCAGGTAAAGATTGCACTCAGCGAAATTGCATCCACACTATTTTCATAAATAAATTTGTATTCCCATGTTGTGACCGTCTAACTTGATGGGTTCTTTCTGAATAAAATAACATAAAATAGACAACGCCGATAATCCATAACGCCAATTATACATTAAGATTACCATTCACAACTCGTTACATTATCATATCTTCAGCTTATGGTTGCTACTGGAGTGTCTGTTGCATTCATAATGGGGACTGTACTGAGATGGAGGGTTTTGGCTTTGACTGGTATGTTTAATTTGTCCATTTTCATATTCAATCATCAAAAGAAAATTAATGCAACAGATAGTAAGACAGGGAGCTTACCTCTGAAGTCTTCCAGGGCTTATCCCTTGTGTAATTCTGCATGTTGGCCTATTTCTCATTCCAGAGTCTCCCAGATGGCTGGTAAAAAATCAGCAATATTTATACATAAATTACAAATAATAAAACACACACACACACAAGTGACACCCTACCTGATGAATCCAGGCAAAGAAGGGACGTGAAAAAGAGTCTGAAACCACATTACAGAAACTTCGTGGCAGGGATGCTGATATATCTTATGAGGCAATTGAAATCAAGGTACCCATTTTGTAGTCTGCGTTAGAATTACGTTGTAAATGTCTCGAAATTTACAGTTAAAAATAAAACAACGAGTAATATGTCAATTTTCTGACAGGATTATATACAAACTCTGGAAAGCCTCCCAAAGGCCAAACTGCTAGAACTATTTCAAAGAAGAAACCTGCGCTCAGTCCTTGTAAATATTTCATTACTTTCTACAGATCTCAGTGAAAAAGAAGTGTTCGCTCCACCAAAACCTTTTATTTGAACTTCTTAATTATTTTCCAGATAGGAGTTGGATTGATGGTTTTGCAACAATTTGGAGGAATCAATGCGGTCTGCTATTATGCCAGCTCTATCTTCGAAGTAGCAGGTAATCGGAAAACTCAAAGTTTGAACTGGTATACTGCTCAAAGATTCATAATTGATGTTCTAATTTTCTGAGATTGTGATATTTCAGGATTTTCTCCGTCTGTTGGAACCATTATCTATGCCATCCTTCAGGTTTCTAACTTCCAAGAACACTAGTCAAATTAAAAAGAAAGTTTGATTGTCTCAACCGGCTCGGAATTGACTGAAACAATTCCATTTTGCAGGTTGTGGTTGTTTTCCTAAACACAACCATTATAGATAAAGTTGGAAGAAAGCCTCTTTTACTGGTAAAGTTTTGTTCACGTCTCAGTTAGAGCTTTAAAATTTTTCTCAGAGCAGCCACCCCTTCACATATTGAAAGCTGTACTTTCGTTTCATTCCAGACTTCTGCATCAGGATTGGTCATCTCCTGCCTAATAACAGGGCTTTCATTCTATCTAAAGGTTATAGCCAAACTCTCATTCTTATAAATATACCTTACAAGTCATAATTCATGATGCTTTCTTTTCCAGATATATAAATATTTTGCGATACCTTGTGTGTAAAACAGGTTCATGAATTAGCACTCAAGTCAGTCCCCATGCTCGCTGTAGCTGGCATACTGGTAAGGCTACAAGTTTTCTCATACTATATCACTGCTAACATGGATTGATCTTCTTAAAAAGTAAAAAAAAATTAACAACAAAAAATTCCCATATATTCCCATGTTAAATCTGACAATCACTCTTCGAGCTTAGCTATATATAGGAACATTTTCGGCAGGATTGGGTCCAATTCCTTGGGTTATAATGTCAGAGGTAATCCAATACTCCATTCCTGATGATTTCTCCGTCTCCATTTATATTGGACATCCCCCCTCAATAAACATAATCTTTTCTGCTGTTGCAGATATTCCCTTTAAATATCAAAGGAGTTGCTGGAAGCGTAGCAACACTAGTGAACTGGTTTTGTGCATGGGCAGTTTCCTTCACCTTCAACCTCCTTTTCTCCTGGAGCTCCTATGGTAAATAAATCTAAATCTTCATTTGTTCAGAAGCAATATAACATTACATTATACTAAAACACATAAAATGGGGGGGAGCAAGCCGAAATCTGATAAATCCAAGTCTTGTTTTCAGGTACATTTATTCTTTATGCTGCGATCAATGCAATGACCATAGTTTTCGTGGTATTGCTGGTGCCAGAAACAAAGGGAAGAACCCTTGAACAAATTCAAGCAGCCATACGTTGATTCTTAGAGCTAGAAACAAAGCACACGCTATCTCTAATGATATAATAATAGCTATGTCATTGAAATAAATAAACAACAACGTCAACAATAAACCAAGTAGCTACGGCCTGCTAGCGGAAATTAAGAACTGGTAGCAGCAATTTGTTTTCAAAGTTTGACGTGTATTTATCTCTTTTCTCTATACTTTGGTAGCGGTCGCTTTCTTGAGTGAATTTTGCTCGGAAATACATAAAAAATAATTTTTAATATTAACATATCAAAAAAATAAAATAAAAAACTAAGTAATTTTTTCTATATTTTTAGAAACACGTGCTTACACCGAGCCTAGGATTTTTTTCATAATATTTAAAATATATTGTTTTTATAATATTGGTCCAAATTCATTGTTTTTATTCATTGGATTTTTCAGAGGTTTTTCTTTATTATTGTTGGTTTTTTTTAGTCATATCAAGATTATGAACCCATTTGAATATATAACTCAGAGTCTTGAATTTTTCATGCTTCTTAAAGAACATTCAAGCCCTGAATTCTCCATCATAGAGTGGTGGCTGGCTATGAGACCACTGATTTGGAGCCACCAACCTTCTTTTTTTTAATCTTTTTTTCAATTATTATTTATTTTATTTGAAATATTTTTTAAATTGGAATTGTTTTTCAATTTTATCCATCAATTTTTTTATTTAACATATTTGGGTCCTTTTTTAATGCTATTTTTGGTTTTTTATCCTTATCTTTTTTTTTTTTCATTTTTGTCCCTTATTATTTTTATTTCATTTAATTTTTATATCAGATTTGGTTATATTATTTCAATTGTTATGTGTTTTTTTTTAGATAATTGGGAATTTTGCTTTGTGTTTTTTGAAAAAAAAAGTTTTTTAATTTACTAATTAGCATTTGATTTGTTGGTACTTGTACTCTTTTTTTTTTTAAAAAAAAAATCTCATTACAAGGTTATTTTATTCTCATTTAATTTTCAATTTGAACCATAAACATGAATTTCGCAAGATGCATTACCTAGCCAGGCCAATTTCAAATCGAAATAAATTCATGTTGTGGCAATTTCTTCCAAATTAGTAGAAATTCATTTTTAAAAAGTCATTTAAGTGATTAATTCATAGCTATACTCGAACTGATTATTAAATACAGTCATCTAATTTTGAGTTTCAAGCTTATTTTTGTTTGGATAAGATTATTTTTAAAAGTATTGTTTGTTTAGAAATGTATTAAAATAATATATTTATTTATTTTTTAAAAATTATTTTTAATATTAGCATATAAAAATGATATAAAAACAATAAAAAAAATATAATTTATTTAAAATAAAATGATAGACACCATTTTCATGTCGTCATTCACCGGATAAAAAAAACATTGAAATAAAAAATTCAAGAATCAAAGATTCGGATATGATTGTATGAAGCAATTAATCACAAAAAAAAGAGGGGGTCCATACTTCATAGTAGCTGAACCCTCTCCCGAGATTAGCCAGGCCATCTGCGCAGCAGTTGCCCTCTCTATATCGGATTTTCCACTTGATTGTCTCTCTTTTATGCTGCAGTGGTGTTCGGAGCCTCGAAACATCACGAGCACAGCCAAATTGACAACATATTTCCATCACAAACAAAAGCCAGAAGCACAAGAGGTTCTGCGACTTCCTGACTTGTTATTTGGTTTCTTGTGAATCCAGGCTTATAGTAAGAACAGCTGATTCTTCCATAAAACCAACAATTTCAGGGCTCCTGATGATTTTTGGTGGTTTATATTGGCTAGCCGGTGCCCCATTCATGATGGCTATATGCAATATCCCATCAAAGGTACCTGACCTTACAAAAGATACCACCAAAGGGCCTATCTCTCCCCTATCCCTTTGCACCTTGTAAATTTCTCCCATGCCACTCTCAAGAGAGGAACAACAGCTCCTCAGAGCTTCAGCTGATTCCTGCAAATTCTCCTCCTTTAGAAGCACACAACCCTCTCTAAATTCTATGAAAACCTTCAGCTGCTTTGGACTCGACTCAAAATCTGAGAAACTTGCGAACTCCACAACTTCTGCTGCTATTGAATGCTGAAAACTCTCCACGGCAGACATCAAGTCTTTCTCAGTTATTATCTCATAAGCAGTTTTAGGAGCTCTCATCACGAACTCTACTAGTGGAGATGAATTATGAAAACCAACAACGCTCACAATGTCACCCAAACGGTATCGATACAATCCTCTGTAAGTAGTTGCAGCCACCTCGTACATCTTCCCTACTTTGACCCCTGAAAAATCCACAGTTTCTTCACCAACAACACTGCGCTCATTCAAATCAAAGGGGAGAAATTCAAAATAGGCTGCGGTTGGAAGCATAACAAATCGGGTTGACTCTGGTGGTTGCTGGATATCCAAGTTAATACCCAGGCAACATTCTGATGCAAAATAATCTCCACCTAGAATCCTTACATCCCCCGCATAGTACTTCAGTTTGGGATAATACTGCTTCATGCTTCCAGTTGTAACAGACTTAACATAGCGAACATTAGGCCATAATTTAGACAGAATCCCACCCCAATTGCTTTCTGCACAAATTTCTCGAATTCTCCTCGACAAATCCACTTGTGGTCCACCAAGAAATTCAACAACAGATTCCTTCATTGCCGCATCAGCAATTTCCAAACTAGGAAACCCTCTTTCGAGATCATCACAGAGTTTCTCCCACTTGGATTCCAGCAGTGAAAATGCTCTAATCAAGCCTGCCGCATATGCAGCACGAATCCCATCAATTATATCAAAATCCTTAAGTGCACAGAGCAGATGGCAATACATTTGGTGCTCAATATTTGTACCAAAAACAACCTCACGAGGACTAATACAGGAAATAGTTTGAGACCAGTTGCTTCTACTCTTATTTCCTTGCAAAGGGTATGTTGAGGCAGCCATGACCTTGAATCCACCTCTTGTTGTTGTAACTTCGTCCGCGTATAGAAACCAAAGGACTTTATTCACTTCAGGTCGTGGTGGAACAAACCTAGATCAATGCACCAATAATTACAACAAAAATAAAACTTTGATTATGCATACAAATTTTTATTTTAGAAAATAAACAATTTTAGAATCACGACATTAACCAAAAAAAATGCAAAAAACATTGATAAAATTGAAAGTAAACAGCTTACTTTCGAAAAATTGCAGCACTGCTTTGATGAGCATTATAAGAGGCAGCTCTTGATAGAGCTGAATCAAAGTAAGGGATCAATTTGGGCTTCATTGTACTAGTACCAGAGCTACAAAATTATAATATAAATCATAACATGATACAAGATAGGCTTCATTGTACTGGTACCAGAGCAAAAAAAAAAAACATAAATTATAATCTGATACAGTATAGGTTTTTTCTTCTTCTCCTCGTTTTTTTTTTTTTTTTTTTTTTTTTGTGCTGTTGGGCTTAAAGAAGAAATCAAAACAGTACCTGTAGAAGAAACAAAGGAGAGGATCAGCGGAGAGAAGGGGCTGGTGGTGATCAATGTCTCCACTGGCCAATTGATTGATGAGATGAAAATAGTGATCGTAGGAAGACAAAGGGACCCGGCTTCGAAAAGTAGCGGCATCGACCGGGGCATGACAGGCAGAGAGGTAAGACTGAAGATAGCTAACGTTAGCTTGGTGTTGGAGGATGGAATGGAGGGTCTGGAGCTGGTGATGTGCGGCGTTCTTGGTCAAGTCCTCAAGGTTCCGAACAAGTTCATCGTCTGTCATCATCTCTTACAACACACCAGACCAAACAACTGTTCAATGGGCAGAGTGACCGGGAGAATTTCTGAAACCAGGTTATGACTAGGCTCCGGAGGTTGACCGTTGCATGATATACGCATCAATGCCAATTTTCCATTATATTTTTAACCCCCCCCCCCCCCCCCCAAAAAAATATATATATATATTAATTGTTATATTTATACAATTCACTAATTAAGTTTTTTATTTAATTCATAAAATGTTCATTTGATTTTGTGCGTGGTACTTTTCAAGAAACGAGTTTATAAAAATATTATTTATAACAATGGGATCATAAGCTTTATTTTGAGAAAAATAAATGTAAAAAGAAAAGAGAAAATCATACAAGATTTATTATAATTAATAATAATGTTTTAAACAAATTCACATTTTTCTTTTTATTCTCTCCTATAACTTTCTCACTCTTTTATTATCATGGAATAATGATTGATAATTATTATTAAATTACTTATTTTGACATTATAAATAAATCCAAAGTAATGGTGTGTTGCTATTAAAATGTCAAATGTGGTTTTAAAAGCTTAGTCCCCCCCCCCCTTTAAATTTAGCATATCTTTGATATTGTCGTCTACTATATTTATTTATTTTTATTTTTTAAAATTATTTATATATAATGATATTAAAAATATTTTTTTTATAAATAAAAGATATATTATTTTAATTTACTTTTATATAAAAATATTTTAAAAATCAATCATCACTATATTATTAAACATCTTTCATGTGGTTGGTTTTCAAATGAGCCCCCCCTTACATTCTTTCGTAATATAGGGTATTATGGTGAACGCCATTAATAACTGTTTTTGGATATGAGCATAGTAAAATAAATAAAATATTTCAATTTAAAAAGAGTCACGTATGCTATTTTTATTGATAATTCTTTGAAATTATAAAATCATCTAGCACAAATTACAATAAGAAAAAAACTTGAAACACATTAAAATTTTGATGATAAGACCATAGTATTATTGTTGAAAACATGTGTTATTAGCAATTGTAAAATAACCAAGTACAAATTAAATAAAAAAGAGCAAATTAGAAATTTTGGAGTATTTATTATTAGTAAGATAATAACACCATCGGTATTTCAATAAGATCTTAACAAAATAAATTTTATAGCATCAAGAAAGATCATCAACATTAATCAAAATATTTATTATTAGTATTATTATTTTCAAATCAGATACATAATAAATGCGATTGATTACAATTTGTCTATCACATTTCATAAAATAAATGCGTCATGCATCCTCAGCACTTGAACCTTAAATCTCTGGTATGTCATAAACGCTAACGAACTGAGTTACGACACAAATTTATTATAAATTGATTAGAAAATGTATATTAAGGCTTTTTATATAAACAATAAAGCAACATGAAAAATCTAGCTTTTTAGAGTATTTAGGTAATAATTTCCAAATAGACCTCTAACAATAGGAAATGAGATTATTGCACATTGAAGAAGAAATAATTTAAAATATGGTCTCGTTAATTTTTATCTCATCCATCAAAACCTGCTATTTTATTTTAATATATGTTGATTCGTTTTGGGGTATCAGTTAAATTTTGAGTGAATATTATTGAAAAGGTTAAATGAGAAGGAAATAAATTATGTATATTTTTACTAGGCGTGTCATTTAATTAATATGTACAAATGTTAAGAGTAACGGAACATATACATCAACTTAGATGACCTATTCACACCTTAGTAATATACTAGTAAGTAATGTCGCATAGTCACGAAGAAATTTTCAATATTATTATTAAATTTAGCATGGCATGATGGGTCAGTCAATCATTTTGGTCTCTTTCTTGAACCATGTTTTAGATTAAATTGGGTAGAAGTTGACTTTATATGCCTGGTTAACCCAACAAGTGAATCAATAACTCAATTGAAACCAATTTGCCTTTTTTTTTAGTTATTATTATTTTCTATTTAGTTTAGAAAAATATTTATTTGCTGAGAGTTTTATTTTTTCCTATTTAGTTTAGAAACTCAAATATTTAAATTGGTAATTTTATTTTTTAGTTTGTTCATAAATTTATTACTTTTCCTTTATTCTCAAGTTTCTTAGTTTTCTTAAGTTGGTTTTTAGGCTTATTTAAGAAGTTATAAACTTTTTAAAGAGATAGATCATAATAGAGTGTTATCCTTAACACTAAACTATGAATTAGGTTCTTGTACTTTGCTTTTTTTCAACTACTAATTTGATTTTTCTTGTCATTGTCTTATTGGTTGTGTTAGCTGATATTATAGCTCAATAATCCTAAATTATTATTTGTTGTGAGTTGTTATATTGTAATTATTTATTTGTTTGTTGGATGTTGTTAATAACCTAGTAGGACAATGTTACAAAGTAAGGTATGGTCATATAAAAGTGGATGAGGATACTCTTCCTTAAAGGAGCTTGTGATAGAGGACATGTAAAGCCATATCACAGAGTTAACATATGAAAAAAGGGCTAAGAGTAACCATAGGTCCTTGAACAATAACATAAACATTATATTTACATGCTTACATACTCTTACTTTTTTTTCTTTTTTTTTTTATGTTTAAGACTATACAACATCTTGCTCGATGTTTTTTTTTATACAAAAAAAAAAAATAGACGATGCATTATTTGTAATGACAAAGCACATATCATATACTAGTTCGATCTTCAACACTAAATAGGTGGTTGAAAAGCAAAGGCAAGGCTTTTTTGGATCTATTTTTTTTTCCAACCTATTTCACCTAAAATACCTAATAAACACACTAAGAAGCTTGATAAATCAATTTATAACCCTAAAAACACCCTTAAACTAGGCAAAAAGCATATAATAAAATAAAAAACCCTAATGGAACTTTTTCAATGAGAAGAAAGCTCAAAAATACCTTAATGACACTTCACTTGTCAAGTTAACACCAAAATTGATTTTTTTTTTAGCTAAAATATGACAAATTGGTCCATTTCTCTCCTCCCCTTCATTTTTCAACTATTTCCTCTCTCTTTTCAAATCCCAAAGACTAAAAATTAAAACAAGTGAAGTTTAGGACAAAAAAGTTATGGATTAAATTAAAAAAATTTAAGAACCAAAGTGAACTTTTTTGTGCTCATAAGCAATACAATACAAAGAAAAGAAAGATAGCCCTTTTCTTATATGTTAAAGTTAGGCCCTATTGTTTTATTTTTTTAAATAAAAGATTATCTTATTCCGCAAAAATCGAACATCAATTAAAAATTATGGTGTTTTTTTGACATGTAAATACAATGAATTTTACGAATATAAAAATTAAATCATGATATAAAAGGATAAAATGTTATTCATCTATTAACTCCAAATTTCCTCATTCTCAGTACTATCAGACAAAATTTAAACTTCACCATTCTGATTGCCACACTAATTATTCTGAAGTACTTATAAATGCTAAGTTATATCATATTTATTTTATCTAAATACTGGTGTCTTTATGTGACTGCACAAGGGATTCAGATTTCAAGGGGAGGAATTGAGGGGATTATCTTAATTGCCATCTTTGTTGTTCTTGGTTAATTTTCCACAGCTTCCATTGTTAGGAAAACCATGTTTGGTAACATGATAGTCTTTCGTTCTCATTGGTGTTTCAACATGCTTAATTTTCCAAAAGGACATGACATAATGACATGATGGTAAAAAACTTGCGATCTATATAATATTTTTTGAGATTGGGTCAAGATATACACCCTTTATAAGAGTCTGAATAATCAAAATTTTATTCGCTCACAAAATATATTTTCAGGAAGGTGGGATTTCTCGCATAAAAAAAAATCCACTGTAACCTATGCAATTAGATAAGCAGCACGCCAAATACCATCTCTCCCACGAGTTTTTACCCTAGCTAATCCCAAGTTATAAGATTTACAATGTGCATGAGAACTAGGTGGAAGCGGGTCTAATATCACCAACCCTAGCTCCTCTTTCACACCACGAAACCAAACCAAGACTGAAATAATTTATGTACTCACAAAAGGAAAGGTCAATAATCTATCTTCTCTCATGTGTGTGTTTTCCATATACCTTTAGTGGGAGAACTGTTGGTTATCTTTACAACTTTCCGTTTAGGTTGGCGTTTCTTTCCAGCAACTTTTTCTTGAATGCTGCATTTTGCTTTCACTATATCAACTTTCACAATATGATGATCAGAAGTCCCTTTTGAAGAAAACACCGAGTATGAGCCTGGAACAAACTTGAAGGGTGAATTTGGAGATGCCAGCACGTAATCTACTCGAGTCCCGTACTTACAAGTCCCTTGCACATCTGCATATATCCCAGCAGTGGTATTGTGAGAAGAAATATTTATATAGTTTTGATAAAGTGAAGTTAAAATATTTAACATTCACGTTTCTTACTTTGGCCTTTAGCTATCATGACGACAGATTCACATTCTCCTGTAAAGTCCTTAGCATCGGTGTAATGTTTATTCTTCATAAATTTCATTACTTCAACTTTTGGTGTTGGCTTTCCCATCTCCTCATAGTACTGTCATAAATGAAAAGAGCAATGGGAATTATATTTCAATCACATAAAGAACGTTTTTCTACGACAACAATTGTTTTCATACAAAATTACGTTACAAAAACTACCTTTACAATGTCTGTCCACCTCTCTTCAGAGTAATCTGTCTCGTCGAGGGAATTAAGACCTCCAGCTAAGATATGAGGAGCATCACTTGATTGTATTATGGCATCTATTTGCTTCATCCGCCAATTCTCATCGAGATGATCAAGGTGGGTGCAGTGGAAGTTGACCTCTCCTGCCTGTGGCACGTCAATGGTGGCCTTAAGAACATTCCTGCATCGTCCAAAAAAGCTCGAATGAGTTTTACAATGCCTTGTCTCTCGAACATTTTGTCAGGTATCAGAATTTTTTTGAAGCTTGAAAATCGAAATCCATCCGTCATTCGTCTTTGCTAGCTATTTTCTCACAAATAGAATTATCAGAATTGTCCAGAAGAAGAGATTGTGTTCTTAATAAGTGATGAATATTAAATTTTGTAGCACTGGTAATCTGATTGCAGTGTAGTGGGATTAGTTATGGATGTCAGGCATGAATTTTATATATAGGGCACAATTTTCTGTTTGTCTCTTTGCTTCTTGTAAGTTAATTTTCATGGAATGCTGCTTTTTGCAAGGAAAAGGGCTACATGTCACTGCTAGCTAGCATCCATTAAAGTCAACAATAAAGCCATTAATATAATTGTATAGCATAGCAATGTAGATCTCATCTCAAGATAGATACTGTGTGTAGCATAACAATGTACATCTCATCTCAAGATGTATATTGCATATCATGATTTTGTTGCAAATCATGGCTGAGGTTGGGAAGAGTGAGTGTTAACTTCCAATGATATCTCTATTATGCTAATAATTTAATGAACTAGCATGGACACGATGCAACCCTACCATTGCAGTCCTCGACAAACTAAAGCTAAAAATGCATTTAGAGATCAATCCCTAGACTAGATGAAACTTCCGGTAGTGATTGGTTAAAAACTTTGTCAGAATAACTATCTGGTAAGATTTGAAAAACAAATTGAAGAACTTGCTGCTTCACTGCAAACATCTAATACTGAGATATGCACAGGAAAACAAAATCTGATGCTGGGTTTTATATACAGTCAACGACAGTAAACTGGAAAGTACTAAGCAATGCTGAACAAGAAAATGAATTGGGAAATGTTAAATGGAAAAAATATTTTCATCCTCTGAGTTCTAAATTCTAATATACAAAAATTCAGATCATCACAAAAATGTCACTTAATAGCTGTCAGAATGGTAAGATTTGAAGGGGGGGAAATGAGCTCACTGCTTCACTGCAAACAGCTAATACTGACATATGCGCAGGAAAAAAGAATCTGATATACTGGGATTTATATATAGTCAACGACGGTAAACTGGAAAGTACTAAGCAGTGCTGAACAAGAAAAAGAATAGGGAAACGTTTAGTGATAAAAATATTTTCATCCTCTGAGTTCTGAACTCTAATATACAAAAATTCAGATCATCGCAAAAATGTCTTGCCAATATTAAGAAAAGATACACTGTGGAAGTCGAAAGAATTCTGTATAAATCATTTTGACTTTTTCGAAACTCACTGTGTCCTTTCTAATTCTATTAAGGGACATAACAAGAGAGAAAATCTATAAAAAGTAGAGAAAAATAGAAGATGAACAAGATTTCTTTAAAAAGATTCTGCAATTATTGAGATTAAAGAAACAAATTAGATATACCTGAAATCAGCATCATCAAAGATCTTTTGAACTTTCCATCGCTTAATCGGCCACTTTGAGAGGATAGCATTTCCATACTCGGGAGCCCAGCTCTCAGCAAAAACATAATTCATCCCCAAAGCAGCAGCCAAATCAGAAAGAGGCTTCATTGCTTTCTCCTCCTCTGCTTTCACATCTTGCAAAGCCAAAATATCTGCATCCAGCTCTTTCAACACTTGAAGCACTGTCCTTGTACTCCTATAACTATCTCCATCGATCCCACCATTTCCCATATTTCTTGCAAAACTCACAATTTGTGACCTCATAGGAGCCTTTCCCCTCAGAATTCTACTTATATTAACACTTGAAGCATCCTCCTTTTCGTCTTCTCTGAAGCTCAGTTGCCTATTTCTCAATAATGAAATCTCATTATCAGGCAAATTGATCGATACCCTTAACTTTGATTTAGCAAACTTTTTTTGCTTAGAGAGATTCTCATTACCATTGATGGAGTTTGAATGCAGGGGAGACTGTTTCAGAATACTCTTCGGCCGATCATTTGCAGACTTTGTGCGTAACTTATTAATATTTATAGACCTTCTGGTGTCTGCAAACTCTTCACCTTCGTAGTCAAGACTCGAAGGATTCTCTATTTTAGGCACAGCAGGTGCCATTGAAAACAGGGCAGCATTAAAAGTTGCTAACTTGATTGGCCTCTCCTCACCCAATTGACCATTTGGATGGACCGCAGCAGACCCATTAAGGGTGGGCTCAACTTTGATGTCATTATGTGATTTGGTGTTTGATTTTCCGAATTTCCTTATGGTAACCTTAGGCTTGTAACCACGGCGAATAGGCCACCGGAAACGAGAATAGAGGCGCCTGAGCCTTTTGTTGAGGAGTTTGAACATTGTGGAGAACGGGCGAGTGTTTAAAGGAAGGAAAGTTTGCCGATATTATTGTAGGCAATGATAGCATGAGAAAGAGGGTGTTACGGAGCTGTTTTCATTGCAAACACATGAGCTGTGTTTTTTTTAATAATGCGATTCATCATGTAGAGTGGACTCGTATCTTTGTTTATAGCGGTAGAACAGAACGGGAGTCTTCCTTCATGAAGATGGGTTCGCAGAGCAGGTTTAAGCCGACTCAGCTTGAGCAGACTCTGTGGGTTGGTGACACTTGGCAGCAAAGCAGAGGTTGATGAGTACTTTAAGGTTTCTTTCCGAGGAGAAACGAAGATGGCCAAGTTGCCAAGTCTAACTGCTCTCCACCAAAAAGAAATGACAGTGTTTTGTTTTGTTTAATAATGGATGATTATTTTAGTATGAGGGGATAAGATAATGGAGAGAGAAAGCAGTTAGAGTTAAGAGAAAGAATCTAGCAATTCCGATCCATAGCCATCCATGCAAGTAGGGTTCGTGTCTGGAACGCTACGTCACCTAAAATACGGCGTTCATAACTCCCTCGCATCTCCTTCCTTCCCATCTTCTTCCATGCTTCCCAGCTGGTCTACTTGAATTGATGGAGGAGGCTAGGCTAGGATTTGCAGCGACTGTGGAATTTCAAAACATGAGCTGCTGTCGTAGGCTCCTCGTCACTGCCCCTGTCTTTTTTTCCTGATCTTTTCAAAGGGCCCAAACGTTTTCGTCAAAACTAGCTGCCTCGCACGAAAGAAAACATCTACCTGGCTGGAATCAGGATGACCTTTCCTCCATATTATACTGCTGGCTTATTATTTTAACTTCATGTTGAATGTCTAATTATGGTGATTTCAATTTTAAAAGGGAAAAAACATAATGAAGCGTTGATATCTCTGTAGTATATCAATATTCTTTTTGAGTTCTCAGATATGGCCAGATTTTATGATCATATTAATGTTAGCATACCAAGGCTATAGTTTGATTGGCTTGCTTCATTTTAATATTTGATGGAATTAATGAAACAACACTTATTATTAATTTATATACATGAAAAATATAGAATTGATAAACATTGATTGTGATCTTTCTCGGCATGTTTTTACGAGGTTCTAACTTGATTTTTTTTTAAATGGAGATGGATTCAAGATTTTCACCAACTTTTTATATAAATGAGTTCCGAAATATTCGCTATCAACAAGCGATTCTAATCAAATAATTAATTGCTCGATAAACTTTACTTTGATTGTCCATTCAGTACTGAAAAAACATGAATGTATTTTAAAAATGTTTATGATGAGCAGGTTATCTGATATTGAAATTATTTTTTAAAAAAGAATTATGGAGTTATTTTAAAAAAACAAACTAAAGATTAATAGGTCCCTTGATATTGAGATAATTTATGAAAAAATATGAAGTTTTTATAAAATATTATTGAAGATGAGCAGATCATCCGATATATAAACTATTTCTTGAAAAAACATGGAGTTTTCTATTAAAAAAAACACTAAGGATATGCAGGTCACCCAATATTGAGACTAGTTTTAGAAAAGACATGGACTTTTAAAAAAAAAACAGTGAAAATGAGCAGTTTACCTGATATCGGGACAATTTTATGAAAAAACATAGAGTTTTTCTAAAAACAAAACAGAAAATTAACAAGTCACTTTATGGAAATTATTTTTTGAAAGAACATGGATGTTTTCTGGAAAACACTAAAGATGAGCAGGTCACCTGATATTGAGATCATTTTAAAAAAAAAATATGAAATTTTAAAAAAATAAAATTGAAGATGTGTAAGTTGCCCGATATTGAGATCATTTTTAGAAAAACATAAAATTTTTCAAAAAAAAATTGAAGATGAGCAGTTTATCTAATATTAAGACTATTTTATGAATAAATGTAGAGTTTTTTTTCTAAAAACAAAATAAAAGAAAAGGAAAAGATGATTGACATTTGAAAAAGAAAAAAAAAATGATAACTTATATTCTATAGTTCATGAAAAAGAGTGGAGGATTGAGATTTCTAAAAACAAAACAAAGAAGTAAAAACTTATATCTACACAATTCAACAATATCATCTTATGAACCCGCCTCTTCCCGGCGACAACTTGCATGGATGTAAAATGGCCATCATAACAGGATGATTGATCAGGCAGGGGGGTCCCCTCAAGCCCCCGGTGGACGGCTTATCTTAGCATGCACGGCAGAAATTATTTAGGTTACAAGAAAATGATAATTGGCTATGCGTGCGTGGCCCTACCACATTAATGTTGTTCTTCTGAGGGTTAGGTAAGGTCAGATTTGTTTATATCTGATTACATACGTGGGTCTAGCTGGATGCGCTGTGTTTACAAGAAGAAGAAGAAGAAGAAGATGATGATGATGATGATATCTGATTACATACGTGGGTCTAGCTGGATGCGCTGTGTTTACAAGAAGAAGAAGAAGAAGAAGAAGATGATGATGACGATGACGATGATATTTAGCATTGTATTTTAAAAACTTTTTTGAATAAAAAATTATTTTAGATTATTTTTTATATATTTTTAGATTATTTTGATGTGTTAATATTAAAAATATTTTTTAAAAATAAAAAAATATTTTCAAAAATAAATAATCCCACCTCCAAACAGCACAAACAAGAAGATGTCAGTAGCCAGCGCATGAAATCTTTACCACAATCACAGGTTTGCTTTCTTGTTGCCCCACTTGGGTGCTTGTGGCTGTCGGGGTTCCCCACCCAAAATCTCACTTATTGAGAGTTTAGATGCCCAGCTGACTCCAGAGAGAGATGGGGTCAGCAAAGCAAGGTCGGCCAGGCAGGCTTGATTCCATACAACTAATTAACAATGATATAGAGATAGAAACATGTGTCAGTTTTAAGAAAATAAATTAATTTTTAATTCAATTACTATATGCTATAGATGGGTGAGTCCGAATGTATACCGAGAACTAGCTTCTTCTATTTGAGTAAATTTTACCTCTACACTTTGTAAATCCAAATAATAAGTAAAATTTTGATTGTTTCATGTTTTTATAGGATATGCATATTCTGACTTGAACTTGAGACCTATTATATAAAATTATTTATCATCACGTCACGTTCTTTGAGGACGCTATGTGCCTATTTGACACTGAAGTCAAACCTGCGTTTGGTCGAAATTCAATTTTTTTTCATTTTAAATAAATTTTTTTTGGTGTATTTAGATCATTTTGATATGCTGGTGTCAAAAATAATTTTTAAACAATAAAAAAAAATATCATTTTGATGTATTTCTAGACGAAAAGTATTTTGAAAAACAACTACAACCATACTCTCAAACATCCCATACATTACCAAGAACTAGTTGCTTCTCGGTGGGATAAGAGTTTTTCTTCTTCTTTTCAACAACAAAAAAAGGAGTTTTTACTGATTGATGAGGGATTTAAGTTTAAATGTTTTCATATCTAAGAGCTTAATATTTCATTAATCATGAATAATCGAGAAGAGAGTTTTTCCCATCAACATGGATAAGAAAATGGACAATCTTATGAAAAGGAATTGAATTTGTTTAATTTAAGTAGTTTGTAGAAGTGTATAGAGATGTGTTGATTAGAGATGACAATGAATGGAATGAGTTATTTAAGGATATCTATGCATTGTGAGAATTTGAGATTTTTTTATGCCATTGAATTGAGAATTTAAAATCTATATGGAAAATAAAATTGATCTTCTAACCAGCCCAACAACAATGGATAATTTAAGATATTGAGTAGATACTTCATGTCTTAAAACTAAGATATTATCTAAATTGTAACCAGATTTTTCTTTAAATGTATCTTGATTTTTATTTGAAAATATTAAATTATTGAAAGAAAAAATTTTAATTACCCTTGTTAATATGCTATTGCAAAAACTAATTATCTTGGTTAATGAGACTATAATGATGGTTAATATAACTAATGTCATGGTCAATAGATTATTAGAAAAAAATATATTTTGAATAATAAGATTAGTGTCTTGGTTAGTGGGTTTATAGTGCAAAAAAAAAAAAGACAACTTATCCCGATTAATGGGCTGTCATAAAAACCAATTGATTTCATAATAAAACAAATGACTATTTTGGCTAAAAATATATTGATATATCCTTATATTGTGCTAATTAAATTGATTTGCAAGGTTAATGGTAAAAGAAGAAATTAATTGTTTGGAATTTGACATAGTGAATACATGGAAGAAATAATAGTAAGTATTCAGTATGTATTAATCAGATTGTATTTGAAATTAAATAAATTTTCAAGTATCTCATAGATCATGTCGAGTAACAGATCATGTATTTGTTCTTGTTTTTGTTGAGATCAAATCATATAGTGGAACAAACAAGTACTTTGCTTTGTAATGTAATTTTGTATAAAAACAAATGTGTGTGTATCTAAATTAAATATGAATGATGTACTCAATGAAGTTTTTGTTATTGGGTAAACATGCATATAACTATGTTGTACTTCTTTTTTTATTCAGTTTTACCTTAAAATGAATGTGTGTTTTATTTTTTTTGCAATTAACTCATTTGTCTTAATATTTATTGAATAACATAATACTTGATTATTTGAGTGAACAGTGAAGAAAAAAGAGAAGATATTCTTCTAGTTGGCTTTAGATTAAATTATTGAATTTATTATTTGCAAGTTAAGAAAATTGTTAAATTGATAGTTTGATATGAAACTATTTAGAGAAAAGTCATTGGGTTTTCAATAGATTATTAAAATAAAGTATTTACTTTCAATTAAAATAAACATGTATACATGAAATGTGTATGCAATTAAAAACATGTACTTTCATTGTTTGGATCTTATTCGAGCTTTGGTGCGATGAGATTAGAGACTAAATTAAAGAGTTATTAGAGAATTATATACTAAATTAAGTACACAAAGCGTTTTGATCAAAAGGGATACAATTTAGGCTCGATTAAAGAGATGTTATAGAATTAAAGACTAGTTTAAACAAAATAGACAAAAAGGTCTAAGGCGTGTAAGACTTGCATTGTAATGTGAAAGACATAGAGTTTAAAAACGGTTGGTAGATGTTTAAAAATATAATAAGTATTATTTTTTTAATATTCTTTGCTTAAAATTATGTTCAAATAATATTTTTTTTAAAATATTTTTGATGATAACATGTTAGAACAATCCAAAATCATAAAAATTTATTTAAAGAAAAAAAAATATATTTTAAAAGCATGGTTCAATTGCATTGCCAAGCACACCCTTAAAAAAAAGCCCTATCTTTGCAATGAATCTTATTAAAAAACAAAGTTGCCTAATGAAGAATTAAAAAATAATATTAAATTTTATTTTTAAAATTTAAATGAATTATCAAAATAAAAATAAAAAATAGATCATTTAGGTTAAAAGGTTATGGAAATTCGAAGTTATATAATTTAAGTTATTTTATTATGTAAGATAAGGATGTAATCTGTAATAAAAACAAAATAACAAAAGAACTGGATTTTAAATATACCAGAAGACAGGAGGTCAGAGCTCGAATTGAGAGTATAAAGATTAGTTCTTAAATAAGTTTAGTGAAGACTTGATTTATTTAGTAAAAAATCTTGAAAATAATATCTCAATATTTAAATCAAAGGAAATACTCATTCAGCACAATTTAATTACTTTTTTTTTTTAGAATTCATTCCTTTAAAATATTCTAAATCATAATCCTGATGTAATTACAAGGAAGATTTTTATTATATTAGTAATCACAAGATTTAAACTTGAAGTTATAAAAAAATAAAAAAATCAATTCTTTATTCCCAAAATTTTTACTAGATGGTTGTATAGTAGTATATTAAAATAATATTTTCTAAATTATTTTTTATATTAAAATATTCTTAAAATGTAAAAAGCAAACAAACAAAGAATTTATTTTAGTGTTGTTGTCCCATTGTCTGTCGCCTCAAAACCAGGACCATCTCTTTTACGAGACGATGCTGCGTCTTCCCTTCTCTCTCTCTTTTTTTTTTTTACCCCATTTGTTTTCTAGAATTCACTTTTTGAGAAATTACTTTCTAAACTTTTCTGTGTTTATTTGTCTTCTGAAAAGTTGGTTAATGGAAAATACTTTCCGGTCAACAAAAAATACTTTCCGGTCAACAGAAAACACTTTCCGGTCAAAGAAGAATTTGGCTTGGTTTTCAGGAAAGTGTTTTCCGGAAAATTTGGGCGGAAAACACTTTCCGGAAGTTGTGAAAAATTTAGAAATGTCATTATTTGCTGATTATATCAAATTTGATCCTCAAACTTTTGATTGCTATATATAATTTGTTTTGAATATTTATTTTTCAATTCCATCTCTTAAAATTTAATTTTTATATTAATTTTGGTTCTTATTTTTATAATTGCTATTTGTTTTTTTCTTATCATTTTTTTATTGAAATTTTTTATCTATCAAACTTGGTCCTCGTTTTTTTTATTGTTACTTATTTTATTTGAAATAATTCATGAAATGTTAATTATTATTATTTTAATTTATTCACCTTTTATTTTTTTTAAATTTTTTTTTAGATTTGATCTCTATTATTTTGATTATTATTTATTTTATTTGAGATAATTTATGAAATTATATTTTTTTTCCAATTTCATTCTCATTCAACTTTTTAATTTGTAAGATTTGTTCCTCATTATTTTAATAAACTTGAAAAAAAATTAATTTATTAATAAATTATTTTCCAGATCATTTTCCATAACATAAACAAACACTGGAAAGTGTTTTCCAGTTTATTTTCCATAACAATGTCAAACATCGGAATTCACTTTTCAGGAATTTATTTTCACTGGAATTCACTTTCCAGGAATTCATTTTCACCGAAATTCACTTTAAAAAAAACCACTTTCCAGTAAACAAACGGCATTCATTTATGGTTCTGGTTTTCTTTGCTCATACACTTGATAGAGAATTAAAATCCGGGGCAAGTGGCAGTGGCACTCCCAGAAAATACATAGATATCCCTCCATTTATATAATAATAATAATAATAATAATAATAATAATAATAATAATAAACATTACCGATATACTAAAATGTTCATGCATTTCACAGTAGCAATTATCATGACTTAATTTTTAACATTTTATTGTTTAACTGATAAGTAATTTTAGAATTTATTTTTATTTGTTTTTTAAGTTATCTTACCCTTGTAACTTAAGTTTGAAAAGTTAACCTGAATTAATTTATTTTTAATTGTGTCAGTTGAATTTGCCTTTATATTTTCATATTTGTTTTTTTATAGGACTATCACGGTCTCATATAACTCAAGTCATAGATTTTATGGGTTAATCAGGGTGTCCTAAGTTCTTAAAATTGTTTTTTGATTGATTTTTTTTATCCTTTAATATTGGACTCATTAAGAATGCAACTTCATTTTATTTTTTTATCAAGTTATTTTGATTTTATGATCCAAGTTTGTCAAGTTAGCTTAGGTTGATTTTAATTTTTCTTCCAATTAAATCCTTTAACATTGATTTGATTGAGAATTGTATTTTATGGCTTTTCATGTGTTTTATATATAGTTATCACCCTGAGTTGTGGGTTAACCTGCTACCTCAAGTTTTTTTTTTTATCATCTAATATTAAGTTGATTAATAATTAGACTTTATAATTTATTCATTTTTCTTTTAAGGAGGTTATTTTGGCCTTATGACTCAAGTCACAAGTTTATTCAAGTAACTTAGGTGTTTTTATGCCTTTTTTTTTTTTTTTTAGAATTGATTTGATTGAAAATTGAGTTTCATATTTTTTTATTTTTTATTTTACAATTATTCTAATCTTATAATTAAGATTTGACAGAATAACATGGGTTGAATTAACATCCCCCCCCATTAAATGCTATTTTTAATTTCATTCTTTAATGTTAGGGTAATTGAGAATTAAACTTAATGTATATTTTTTATTTGTTTACTATAGTGTTATTAGGGTCTTATGATTTTGATTAGAAATTTAGTAAATTAACCCGAGTTAATTCGAGTAAAAATGAGTTGATTTAGTAAATTCCACATGTTGTCTCTGTATTTTTTTTTAAAAAAAAGATATCTTAATTTTTTTTTAATACAAACTATATTGTTAATGGATATTTTTTATAGTAAAAAAAGAAAATGATTGATAAATAAATAGCGTACAGGGGACATGGTGAGCGTGGTCCTGTCCTAGTAGCTACTGCTTCATGTTATTTTTTTTAATCGATGAAATTTTCTCTCAGAAAATATATTTTGATAGCTTATATAAACGAATAAAATCCTAATTATTTTAAATTTTTATAAAAAATACATATTTTAACTTGCAATTCAATATCTACTATATAAATTTTAAAATTTTTATTATCATACCAAATTTCCAATAACTATTGCTTGATTCCTATCATGCAATTCATTGCAAGTCTTCGTCACATTAGATTTAGTTTCATGCAAATTTCACAACCTTTATTTTGCTAAAAGTAGAAACTCATTCACAATTTTTAAACCTACTATAACTGTTTTGATGTGTTGAAGTAAAAATATATTTTTTTAAATATCAAATCAATCCTAATTTTTTTATTCTATAAAAAAATGATATTAAAAAAATAAAAAATAAAAATATTTCAGATAATAGGGTCAAAAAGAACTTGAATCTTTAATTGAATTCACCGAGTCAATTTGTTTTTTTATTTCTATTGAAACTCACTCGACTCGGTCCCAATCCCTGCCAACCACTAAAACAGTAGTGGAAACATACATGAGTAAAGGATTTTAATTTTCAACGTCTTTCTAAAATCTTATCTTTGATTAGGAGTAAAAATCAACAGCTGAGTTCGAACCTGCGCAGGCAAAGCCCTAACCATTTTAGTTTTCGGTGCTTTTTCCATGAGGAATACAGTATCACATACCCCACTATTCTAATAACGTTGTCAGACTTGCATATCAATCAGCACTCAACATAAACACGAGCAATTTCTTTGTCTTTGGTTTATTCTTGTTTCTTCTCTACCGAATCTCTTGAAATTCATTCCTTGTCAAATTGGCAAAGAATCTGACCGACCCTCTATAAGATCAATTTATCCAGGTTCGCATTAAAAACCATTTTTTTTTAATCTTTGGCCCAAAAATTGATCTGGGTCTTGTTCAAAGATGCGTTTGGTCTCATCTGGTTCAATACCATTATCTCCGCTTTGTCTGCCAAATGGGTATGCTCCTTCCACTGGGATAACATTCAACAATTCACTTTGTTTCAAGCAGATGAAGGATCAAAGAAATATTGTTTGTGCCTGTGTGGCTCCTCCTCGACCCAACATAGGGAGGGGGGGATTTTCCGCAAACAAATTCACTGTAAAGTTTCTGCATTTTATTTATTGACTATGTTGATTGCTGCTGGTTTCTGCAATATCTTATGCTCGTGTTTTTCTGTTGCTTATTCATGCTCAGTGTTTTAGGGAATTTTCTCTGCAGCCCGCCCGCCTTCTGTTTTCTTCTTCTTTTTTGTGTTAAATTAATGTAGTTGTGAATTGGGTGGTTTTTTCTCAATCTTTTAAATTTATTTCATTGATATGATCTTTTGCTTTGGTTTGAATGGATGACGTAACTAGGATTCATATAAATCAGAGAAATTAAGCAGGATAGGTGAACCGGAGGATGATGATTCTGATGTTCTCATCGAATGCCGAAATGTTTACAAGTCATTTGGGGAGAAGCATATATTAAGAGGTGTGAGCTTCAAGGTGAATTTCGTTTTCTCGAAGTTATGTTTGCTGTTTGTTATTTAACAACTCTTTTTGTGGCTTATTTTGTTATTAGATTGTTCTGCGTATTAGCACAAAAATAGCTTTCTTGCGGCTAGCACTCTTCTTCGAGCAGTTTTGCAATTCAACTTCCTGACTAATATTGAAATAAAATCTATGCGAGTTATTAATACTTTTAGCAATCATTTGCATGTTATGCATTCTCTCCAAGGCAACGCCATTCAGTCTCTGCTTGTATTGTCCTGCTGTTTCTGCATGCCTCCTGGTTTGCATGTCACCAATTTTTATGGTTAATTGATGTTTTTCTTTGGATCCTTAGTTGCCTTCTGTGAGAGAAGATTTTTATGGTTAATTGCGATGTCTTGACAAGTTATGGTACCCAATTGTTTACTGTAAACTAAGACATTTGATGCATCATTCTGTGTTCCTGTTATTCAGACCAATAAAGAGACAAATGTTAAAGATTATTGATTGCTTAAAACTATTTCAAAAGTCCTTTCGGGGGATGGAAGCGTTTTAAGTACTTGAGCAGTTCAAGCCCATCTACCTTTTGTGTCATTTATTCTTTGTCGCTCTATCTGTGTGCGAAAAGTTTCCATCTATGCAGATCAGACATGGTGAAGCAGTTGGAATAATCGGACCTTCTGGCACTGGCAAATCTACAATTTTGAAGATTATTGCTGGACTTCTTGCTCCGGACAGGGTAATGATCAAATTAAGTTTCGTGTTGCTTCAATCTTTATGTAACTTATTATATCTCGGACTGAAGCAACTAGGCTGTGCCTCAGTTTTTTACGTAGGCAATTTTACATAGACCATATCTAATGGCAGGGAGAGGTTTATATTCGAGGTAAAAAGCGAGATGGTTTGATCAGCGATGAGGAGATGTCTGGGCTTCGAATTGGATTGGTAATTCTTTATTTTAGCTATTAATTGGTAATTCTTTATTTTAGCTATTAATTGAAGGGTTATGTCTCCTGTGCTATTTTATCTCTGATTTTACTTACCCTTTTCTCTTATTCTTCATGGCAGGTGTTTCAAAGTGCCGCACTTTTTGATTCTTTGACTGTTCGTGAAAATGTTGGTTTCCTTTTGTAAGATACAGATTACTCTTTTCTTCTCAGGAGTTGGAACTGATAGCATGACTTGAATGCAATTCCTTTTCTGGAGGAAAAAAAGAAAGCTCATTTCTTAACGCTTTTGTCTTGCTTAGATATGAAAATTCTAGCATGCCGGAAGAGCAAATCATGGATCTTGTGGCGGAAACTTTGGCTGCAGTTGGTTTAAAGGTATGTTTGCAATATAAAATTTTTCATTTGTGTAGCATCATGTGGCTCTTTCCCAGCTAAGAAATCATCTCCTAGCAGGTTGCTGTTCCCTAATATAATATATTTAAGCTACATATATGCATTACACTTTGGTCACCTATGCAATGCTGTCAATTTCCAGCAACATGAAGTTTGATTCCCTGCTGAAGCATTAGGAGCTGTTTTTATTTCCTTATGCTAGTTTCTTGCTTTGCATAAAGCTTAAAAGCGCCTCCTTTTCCATACTTTCTTATTCGAGCCTCTTTTGAAGATAACAGAACCCTTTATTTTTAAGGTTGGTGAAACTTAATTTTCTGTTCAGGGAGTAGAGGACCGGTTACCTTCTGAGTTATCTGGTGGAATGAAGAAAAGAGTTGCTTTAGCTCGATCTATAATTTTTGATACCACCAAGGAAACAATTGAACCAGAGGTATTTAAGCAACTGAATTGATTTTGTTCTCTGATTTTTTTGGTTTCACTGATAGCAACCAATGTTGTCTTTTTATATGGCTGCACTGAGGCCATTTTCTGATGGTAACCATTCTTTGATGAAAATCATTGTCAAAATGACTAATAGCAGCTGTAATTGTCTTAATATAGCAACATGGAGATCATTTCTGATTGATAAACATTCTTTGATGAAAATTATGGTAAAGGAAATTACTTTTTTCTTGTGATTCTCTGGTGGTTGACAGACATAAAGAAATTTATACCATTGGGATGACTGGCAGTGGTTGTCAAAGATAATTCTAGTGATTGGATTTAGGCAAACCAAAAACAATAATGTCTGGAACCCCACTTTTCTAGCTCACTTATAGCTGCTGTAAGTGTCTCTGTACAACTCATCCAATTTTTTGCCATAAACCAACAGCTAGGTTTTGATATATCAGGAATGCACGATAACTAACTGTTAGCTTCAATTTATTTCTTGATCTCAGTCCATGATATTTTGTTTGTTTCTATTTTCTTTTGAGGGTTGATATTTATTTGTTCCAAATTTGCGCGTGATCAATTTTAAAAAGTATAAAACTCAATTTGTATGATTTTGTCTCATGGTGTTCTGTGCCACAACTTCTGAAGAGTTTGATTTTATTTTATTCTTTACCTCTGTTTCCTTGTATTTTTTCACATCATGGAACAGGTACTCTTATATGATGAACCAACAGCTGGGCTTGATCCAATAGCATCTACTGTAGTTGAAGATCTCATCCGCTATGTTCATATGAAAGATGAGGATGCACTTGGGAAACCTGGGAAGATTGCGTCTTATGTGATGGTTACTCATCAACATAGTACCATTAGAAGGGCTGTTGACAGGTTAGCTGTGTCAAAAAGAGTTTCTAGTCTTGGACTTGTAAAGTTGCATTCCCTAAGTATTGCTTGATGTGTAGGTTGTTGTTTCTACATGAAGGAAAGGTTGTTTGGCAAGGAATGACTGATGAATTCATGACATCAACCAAACCAATTGTTCAACAGGTAATAATTGTGGTGTTAGTTTTGAAACCCTTAGACTTTAATTCACGCCAAACTTCAAACAGTGAATTTTGCTAACATATGCCATCAAATTATCAATTATATGCTAAAGATATTGAATATTATAAAGGTGCAAATTATTAACTACATGGCAAGTATAGCATCAGCTGATGGTAAGTATTACATGTTGGTTCAAATGGTGAGTGCTACAGTACTAATGAAAAGGGAGAACATGTGACTTCCAGTATCTATTATCTGTGGGATCTTTGATTCGCTGTCACTGAAATGTGAGGAAGTGTCATGCTCAATATCTGTCTCCTGCATGCTAACAAGGCTTTGGTCTTGTATTCTCTCCTTTTCTTTTCAATTCCCTTTCTTCATGGTGGTGAAAACAGAAGGTAGCTGGGTTTTCTTTTGTGGAGACAGGGTTATCATGTTGCCTATATTGTGATGACCCTTCTGTGCAAGTGCCATTTTTGAATGTACGCACCGGTGCATGAAATGTCCGAGTGTGTGTGACTTTATTTCAGTTCTAACTTCAGTGCCTTCCCTTCTCTGTGTTTCCAGTTTGCATCTGGCAGCCTTGATGGGCCTATTAAATATTAGGACACAAACCATCGGTTTTCGTTTCAGAAAAACTTCTGGGGGGAGTTTCAAGACATAGACCCTCGTAAACTGGTGCGTGCAAATTCTGCCACTTCCCGCCAGGTTTTCACTATTGCTAGTAGCCCTCTTGTAACTAACTAATACAAAATGATCTTAAAGGAATAAAATAGTTCAACCTTGGGCACATTCGTGCTTTGAAAGAGGCTGCTTACTTGGCTGTATACCATTAGGTAGTAGTTAGTTTTCATCTGTATGACTATTATTCTTTTTGGTTTCCAACTGAGACCATGCAATTGGGACATTCATTTTGGGTTCTGTTTTCTCACTCTGTGTTTTAATTGATTATTATGAACGTCCTGTTTTCTCCTCTCTTTCTCTCGCGTGCTCGCACATGCACACGCACTTGCATGCATGCATAAAAGCATAAAAATAAAGAAGATTTCAAGTGGTGTATGAGATGATTTAAGAGCTTTTAGCAAAATTAATTATAGCATCTCCGGTGTATGAAGAATAAAGAGTAAAATGGAAAGGGTCATAACCTTTGTGCTTATAAAATTAACTTTTGAAAATTGACCACATAGGATAATTGGATGTCATGATAGTGATAAGTTTTAGAACAATATAATAATGACAAGTTATAAAACAACTTGATTAAGATAGGTTACTCTAATTATCATTAAAAACATTATGATAAAGCATTTTCTAAGTGAATATATTTTCAAATAGTAACAAATTAATTTTACTCATGTTTTTTCAAGGGAGCCTACCCCTTTCCATTTTACCAAAACCTACTTCCCATGAGTTGACATATTCCATTTGCATTTATCAAACAATAAAGAAAATCACTGCATATTAAAACAAAAAGGAAACATATAATTTCAATAAAAAAAGAAATTTGAAAGAGCCCTTATTAGAAAAAGCTTTCAATTTCTCTTGTACAAAACAAACCAACAATGATTGTCTTTTCTTAACTGAAACAAAGATTAAGTCTAAAAGTCAATTTGTGCCAAAATTAGAAGAATTAATTAAATCTGAGGATTTAATTTTTAATGCATTTTGAGGATTCTGTAGGTCTAATTAGAACAAGTTCACAAAGATTGGAAGAATAATAATTAGATGGACTTAGGGGTGTAATTGAAAGAAATTTAAAGATTGAAGGCTGGTTAAGAACAAACTAAAGAGTCCAAAATAAAAACAAAGTACAAAAGATGTTTGAATCAAGGATTGAAAATGATCAAACTAGGGATCATTTTGAAAGAAATTAAAATTTTGATGGTTGATAGAGCTCATTCTATAATCCGAAAACCAAGAACTTCCATGAGATTTAGAATGAGAACAGTAAATTTTATATTTATAACAAAAATATAGATTTTATTTGGGGAGTTTCTCTACTCGGCCTGTCCATATTGAGTAGAAAAGCCATTCAAAATCGTGAAAATATATACAAACAAAAAAATTCATATTCATTATAGAATATGGATATTTATTAGTATAAAGAAAAATATCATTTTTACATAAATACCTTACTGCTCATCTATGGTTAAATATTTAGAGTTTTTTTTTTGGACTTTAGCATAACAAAAAAAAAATTGAGAAAAAAATATATTTAATTAGTCAAATGTGACTTACCATATTGTATTATCTATCTTAAATATTATTTGAATACTGTTATTTCTTTTTTTATTATTGTGCTTAATTAAACAAAAAAAACTCAATATATATTTACAAATTTAATGTCTGTTAAGGAGTGTAGTTGCAGTTACTTTTGAAAATGCATTAGAATAATATTTTTTTAAAATATTTTTGATATCAATAATTAAAATGATCTATTTTTTTAATTTAAAATAAAAGATAAAAATATTTTTTTAAAATATTTTTGAAAAACAATGCTAAATACTCTTTTAGTAATGCAACGTTGAATTAGATATGCAAGATCTGTTTAATATTTTTTTTTTAAATTATTCTAAATTTTTATTTTTTTATTGTTTTCATAGACTGATATTAAAAATAAAATAAAAATATTATTTTAAAATATTTTTAATTAAAAATATATTTTAAAAAACAATATACTCAAACATACTAATTAGATTTGAAAATAAAATAAAATAACATTATAATTTTTTTTTTAAAAAAAAAACAGGCGCGTCGTTGGCTATGAATTTGAATACAACTTATTAATGACTCCAGCGTGAGTCACCACCTACCCGACCCAACCCCTCCCTTTGATTTGAATTATTTCTTCGGTTACTACCCCCACCCAAAACCAAAAGGAAATCATTCTCCCGACACGTGAGAACCATCCGGGGGTGCTTAGTTAATTATAACCTGGTCCCTATATCCCAACAAAATGATCAACCAGTCCCTTCTATTTCAAAAAATTTATATTTAACCCTTATAGTTTTCAATCCATTTATAAAACTCAATCCTCTCGTGATTTACACGCTCTTTTTTAGCTCATTCTTCTTCTTCCTAATCTGAAAAAGGAAAAAATATAAATTAATATGGAAATATTAAAAGAGAAGAGAAGAATATTTTTTAACAGAAAAGAAAATCAAATTCAAGACGGTAAATTAAAAAGAAAAATGGACTAGTTAACAAGTTTGAATAAAACAAGGACTAAAATAGAATTAACTCAGGTAGCAAAATACGTGTCAAAAGAAAGGGAGAACCGTGACGTCGTAAGTAGAAGAAAACCCAAACAGATTTTGTATTTGCTTAAATAAAGGGTGTTGTGTCCGCAGAAGGGTCCAGGGCAGGGCAGGGCAGGCCGGCCAGAATAATTTACTTAAATTGGTGATCGATCTGAAGAGACGAGAAAGAAGGGAAAAGCAGCTGAAAGAGAGAAACAGAGAGCGATGGCACTGAAAGAGCGTAGTCCCGATACCCCCAAAACCTCCTCCAAGGTACGATTCGGATTCATTTTTCCTAACCTAATCTAGGGTTTCTATTCCCGATCTGTTCTTTTTCAATACTTTGTATGTTGAGATTTATTTTGAAGAAAAGTCGAGATTTCTAGTTGTTTAAGGGTACAAATGCTACGACCAAGTGAACTGTTGTGGTTTCTCTTCTTCTTCTATTTAATCTCCACTAAATGCAACACGCTGTTTTTTTTTTTTTTTATTTGATAAAAAGAGTAATAAATCAATTAATATTTATTTTGAGTTTGATAAGGAACAGTAGAAATTGATGATATGGTATTTTATTGACATGCTGGTTTACGTGTTAATCTGGTCGTTTGGTACCTTGAGGTCCTCAAATTTCGATGATTGTTGGGTAAAAGTACAGTTTCTTACGATGAACAATATGGAAATTTTGTAAAATTGTTTTCTTCTGCTCTTGCCCTTAACTTTGTGTCTTCATGTCATAAACTGTGGCTTAAGTAGGGTTAATGTGAACTTTGTGTGTCAAATGGTTACAATGGATAATAAAAAATTCTCTTTTTTCCTTTTCCCGTTGTTTTTCCAAGCTAATTTTTAGTGGTACATTGAGTTACCCATTTCATTTCCGAAGCTGATGATTGCCTTTCCTAGTGGTAATCTAACCTTGTAGGATGCACCATAGAGAGAGCAAAAAAAAAACATGCTTGATGATAACTGTTCATGTAGATGCATTATTCTCATTCCCTTTTGATTCGAGTAATTCAATCTGTTAGAATCCATGTTTTGCTTAGATATATAAACCCAATCTGCTTAAATAGTTACAGATTTGTTAACTTTTTATTCTGACATTTGAGGAAAATAAAAAGGAAAGAGATGGTAGTTATGTTTTAAGTTGTGATGACAGAATCCACGAGTTGCTTTGCGATCAATTGATACATATGCTGCACAATGCGACAAATGCTTAAAATGGAGGGTGATAGCAACTGAAGAAGAGTACGAAGAGATCAGAAGTAAAATGGAAGAGTCTCCATTTGTTTGTGACAAAAAACATGGTGTATCTTGTGATGATCCTGCTGACATCGAGTACAATGCCACTCGAACCTGGGTCATTGATAAGCCTGGCATTCCAAAGACTCCAGAAGGTTTTAAAAGGAGCTTGGTGCTTAGACGTGATTTCTCCAAAATGGATGCGTACTATATCACACCCACAGGAAAGAAGCTGAGAACACGAAATGAGATAGCAGCATTTATAGATGCAAATCCAAAGTACAAAGATGTAAACCTATCTGACTTCAATTTCACCTCTCCAAAGGTAATGGAAGACACCATCCCTGAAGATGCTGTGAGAAAGTTTTCCTCTAGTGGAAATAGCAACAAAAAGAAGGCATTAAAGGATGCAGCTTAAACTGAAACTGGTCTGTTGGCTGATCTGCAGTAAATTGTTTTGGGGTCATGTATGTTGTGAGAATGGTCTGGTGAGATTTCCTGCAGCTTTTCACCTTTTGTGAGGATTTTGTTTATCCCGGTCGATATTGATGTGGTTTCTGTCCCCTCTCCACTTGTTCCTCTCCCAGGCTTGTCTTAATTATTGTAAGGCAACTAGAAATAGCTGATGCTTTGAGACAGATTTTAGAACAGTGTTTTTTTAATAGGTAAACTAATTGTTAATACTGTTATCCGTATTTATTCGCATTAGATGTTTCACGATCAGCTGTAATATTTTCTGGCTGCAGAATGTGGTCCTTTTTTATGAAAACCTGTAGGGATCCTTGCTTACCAAGACTAGTTTTCCCTTCGTTGAAACTGAGGATCCATACAGCTTGCCATTGTCAAGGAAGTTAGCATTGCGATTGCATCTGTAACTTGAATGGGTAAAGAACCAACATCGAGATAGCGGTTTTTCGAGAGACACAATAAGAGTGTCAGCTTCTTGATGGTCGATTTCAGCAAGGATTATCATTTCAGCAGGGAAATAATTCCAGTGAATAGGCCAGTCATGAATGGTCTCATTCTGCATGTTTTGAAAGCATGTGGTGGTTCATTGTGAATATCTGATATTGTAGTCGTCCCCACCGACCATCACTATCATTACTGATAATTGACCAACACACGTAGAAAAAAAACAGAAGCACTGTACGCCCCCTCGTGTTAGATTGGAGAGATGGAGTCTGGGTTGACAAACTTCCCCAAAGTGTGACCAATCTTAGCAGAAAAATCATGGACATTAGAAAATGAAGACATCGGATCAAGGGTGTCTACCCTTGATATGCGTGTACGAGTGGGTGCAATATCCAAGCGAAACATAGAAAAAATCAAAGCCCACAGCTGGTTCGATGCATTGGAATTTGATTAGGATTCAATTACTTAATTCTTTTGAACTTCGTTTAGGATTTAAAATTTGAACTAAAAATCTCATTTAAATTTTGCAAGAACTGATTCGATACATTGAGAGTACGGTCAGTGTCCACTGCTCAACACCCAAATAAGTTCTGTACATGAATTTGGGTGGTTTGAAAACCCTATATATAAATAGCAGGGGGGAAAATTCGACTCCGTGACTCTCAGTTGCAAGTCGTCCTGCCCTAACATTGGCCATGCGAGAGAGAAGTCATGAACTGTGAAGGTGCCGCGCTGGAATTATAAATAGAGGGCAAAACTCATAATAAGACTTTATCAAGATTGAAGCAACGAATCCTCAGCAGAAATGATATTACGGATTTTCACATGATGCATAAAGAGGAATCACTATCCATTCATGGTCTTGAGTAACCTCATGCTGGTCAAAACATGATGTCAGCACCAATCCTTGTGAAGTGAAACTGAATGGTAGCTTGCCAATGCTAGTCTGGTTTGGTGTACTCCAGAAGCATATGTGGCGACCTGTAAATCTTTACGAGTGTCCAGTAAAGAACCTCTTCAACTCCAAGCTCACCCTCTGCTCTCGCAGCATAAATGTCCTCGCAAATGGCTATCAACCTATATCAAATCAGGTAGTGATTTTTCCGAAGGGTAATGCTACATGTACAAATAGATATTACTAATATTTTTCAAAAGGTGATAGGAAGTCGTTTTATGCCAGACTAATCAATTAATGCTTTTTATATACGACACCGTGTTGTCACATCTGTCTGAAGCACTTCTAGTGACAATGGTTAGCAAGCAAATGATTTTCTTGTAAAAATGCAAATGAAGTTCTATCCTATTAAGCATTTTAGGAAAGGAAAACATTTTCTTCATTGTATTTTCTTGTTAACAGAGCGTCCTTTTCAGAAACTCAATCCATAGGGACAGAGATGCATGTTAATTGTTACCTGTCACAGGAAGGTAAATTCTCATACGGTATTCTCATTCTTAAGTCTGAGCATTGGAGTCTAATAAAACGACCCACGGCAAGCACAAAGGTTATGTACAGGCCCCAGATGCTGAACTTGCTGATGGTGTCACCAAGAATACCCTCTGCAGCAACATTTGAGCATTGGTGATGTCATGAAAGAAAAAGCCACACCATATTGTTATATACATGCATGTAATAGAAATGCTTCTTTAAACTCACGTGGTGTTTCTTCAGACATTACAACTGCCATAGGTCCTGTCAAACCTCCACAGCCACTGATATCCGATGAATTGATATCATGGAATGACCACCAGTTAAAATCTGCACGATTTAAGACAAGGTCTGCACTAACTGAATCCACCTGTAAATATTGACATTCAGTAATGTTCTAATAAATGCACGTTCCAAAGGTTCATGTAACTTTAATTAGGACCCACAGGTCATATGTCTAGACTACCTCATTTAAGACCAATTCAAAGTCAACTATCAGTTTTCCTTAACTGAAATATTCATGGCACAAAATATTATGATATAAATAATTATCAAATCTATTCAGCAGGCTTTAACAGTACTTTATGTAAACACAGCAATTTTGATATAAATATGCATGTATTTATGAATGGCAAATATGCAGATAGAGAAATTAATCTTAAAATAGACAATTCGAAAGCATTTTATGAGACTGAGAAACAATGTATAGTAAGTATCACATCATAAGTTTAGTTGGATGATTTAACAACTTCAACACGGAGGAAGAGAGAAAGAGTATTGTAAGAATCAATGGAGACAGGTATTTAGATAAAATGTAGATTACCTCTTGCTCAAAAGATCTGACCTCGCCAGAACCAGTGACACGCAAGTGTTTTGCATACAGATTATATGTCCTAAAGCTGTTTGCAGAACCATTAAGAACTTTCTGTATGTCTGATTGTTTCGGAAGATCTGGAGAACTGACAGTTTTCTCATATTTCACAACTTCCTTGCCTTTTGGCCTATCTCTGGTAAGTACCCATGTAAAAATAATATCCATGTCCATGTCCCAGTCAAGGGACTGGATAAATCTCATCTGAACCACATTTGGTACAAGCCACAGCATACTTGCATCTGCTTGGCAGCATATCAGCTGGATATCATTCTTATTATATATATCAAAATAACCATGGGGATCCAGATCAAAATCAGGGTCGATGATATCCCATGGGAGCTTTTCACAAAGGGTATTTTGATACAGGGTCAACCTTCCACCCATGGTCTTAATATCAACCTGAACACTTACATCTTTGATAGGGTTTGCGATGTTGGTTGGATTACCACTGCTGTAGATCTGCAAGGATGAATTGAACAGTTCACTGATTATAAAGATGAACAAAATCTTTCACATAGAATTCAACAAAAGTTGAAGATATATACATACATAAAAGACACAAAAAATGTAAATTTATATATATATGTTTCTGTCTTCATAGAAATGGAGATGCTCAAACTAGAACAAAGATTATCTGAATCCATCAAAAGCAGCATCCAGTATAGTTTAACTTGTCAACTAACTTTAGTGTTTCCACTGGTTGGAGATAATTTTTTCCTTTTTAATATAAAATGATAATAGTCACATAATTTATTATAGAAATCATGAAGGTGGATCCATTCAAGCCTAGTCATACATAGAAATCATGACATCTCTATTCTATGGAAATTCTGCCCTAGTTACCAAGCTAAAAAAAAGCTTAGTGTACTCTTCATTAGTAAAGCTTCCTTGTGTCAGTTGCATGTGCACTTGTTGCTTGTATGATGATGGCACAGAATAACCAGAACCAGCAATCTTCATCATATCAACCCAAAATCAGAGAGTAACAAAACCTACTTGTTGAAAATATTCCCTCCGAAATTTGGCTTCCCTTGTAGATTAGCCTTCACAAAATTAATCTTTCATTCAACACCAAAGTGATAGCATGAAAACCAATCAGGAAATACACAAGGATTGCTTTCCCCATAAAAATCACTAGCATCAATTTCAAAATTTCTACTGACACCATTCATCTTAAAACCTTCTCGATTGAGTTTGAGAAAATAAGGTTGAGCTTTCACTTTCTGCCAATGATTGAATTGACAAGCCTACAACAGATTGTATTTGGTAAGGCATTGACTAGCAAAGCTGGTTTTGTGAAAGTTTGGAGAAGAGTTTGTTGCTGTAACATGTGGTTGGTGGCTAAGATAGAAAATGATTTGGGAGGATGTCAAACTTGAATAGTGTTAAGGAACCATCTCCCCTAAAAGCTTAAGCTTATAAGTGAGGCCCTAGAATATGATTTATATTATTCTCTAACAAATAGCAATGCAATCAATCATCGGGAAGCATACAGATTATAGCTATTCAACCTTTGATTCTACAATAAAAACCATAATTTCCTTCTAAAATCCTGAAGTTTCCATGCCTAGATCACCATGAATTCTTTGGAGGACACATTTTATATTCTCCACAATCCAATTGGTTCAAATTCAGCAGGTCTGTTTCCTCCTTGAATTGTTGGTAAATTCTTCATAATCCTCATCTCATCAAATATTTATTTCATCGATGCAATCTTGCTTTTGTAGCTTTCAAATTGGTTCTAAAATATGCCAAACTTCTTTGAAAAAAATAAATAGTTTGGGGAAGAAATTCAGAGAGCTAAGGGTTTTGCTTTGATGCCACATTGACACAGAACAACTTGAATATGTTGAGATTTTAGTGCATAGGTGGCAATTAGGATCAGGGTTTCATGCATGTGGAATTGGAATGATTGTTCAATGTGTTAGAGAAAAAATTGAGGGTTAAATTAATATCCCTGGTATAGCAGTAAGAGAAAAGGAGAGAAAACAAAGATAAGAGAAAGAGGAAACCACCAAGCCTTATTAACTCTCAGAAACTCCATGCCTATGAGCATAGAACAGTGCATCCTTTATTTATGTAGATTAGAACTCCTACTAGGAGTATAATTACTAAAGAAAAACAACCAAATGGAAATATATAATTATTAACAATATAGACACCAAATTCCTAAATACAACTAGAACTAGCAAATCTCAAAAAATTTCAAAATTGCATTGTATTGTAGAAATATGCAAACTTACTATTCTGCCCCTGCTAGCAAAATTGCCTATGACTCAAAACTTTAAGCCCCAAACCAAGAGACACATTATTTGAGCAAAAGGCTTCTAGGATAATGAAGACCTACTGATTTAGCCTTGGATTTTCAAAAAGGAGAATTCTCCAAATATAAAGTAGCTAATTCATCTGTTTGATTTATGTTTAACGTGAAACTTTTTTTCAAGAAAAATAAAATTAATTTATCGGTGTATTTGATTTTTCATAAGAAAAACTTTTTTTAATTGTTTCTTTTATTTTAAATGTATTTCAAAAATATATAAAATAGAACTAGAAATTAATCAATTAAGCATTGAATTTGATAGCGATGCCAGGATTGAACTTAGGAGGATGCATGGGTGTGGTTTTTTTAGAATAAAAAGGAAGTGACAAAATTAAAATAGTCCAAGTATTTGTGTTAAGACACACACACGGGCGTGGGCTGAGATGAAGGCTTGCACAAGCCTAGCCAACCTTTATGACATCAGATTAAAAAAGCACAAACCAAGATGTAACGAAAGCTAACGATGCTTCATTTGTCTCATCATCACCCTAGCCTTCTGACGATAGAGAAATTGGGGCTCATCAACAACTCCTTCCAAAGCATTATATTTTTGCACCAATTTCACCCAAAAATATCTCCAAAGCAAACTTAAGAATCCATAAATATATTTTGAACCTTAAATCCATTTTAATTCATGCTTAAACAACTAACATTCAAATCAAATCTCAAAACTGAAACTTCAAGATCAAAGATGTATTTTGGTTCAGGACACCGATAAATGAAGGTGAAATGGCATGGATAATATGGCAATCAGCTCCTTGCAAGTAGAGGAAACATTTTCATGCAACCATCAATATTTGGACACTGGTTTTGTGAGTTTCGGCAGTGTTTCTCTTTCCTTTTCCCCTCTCTTTTTAGTCAAACCAAAATAAGTCAAATGATTTGTAGAAAAAGGCACTGTTCCTAAATTGTTGTTAATCAACATGGGAGCATTGTAGAGAAATGTATTTTGTTTTAGTGTGTGTGTGCGCGCGCGCGCGTATCCCTTTCCCAAACTTCAAAAACTAAAACTACTCACTTTAACAATATTGAAAGCATTTATTGAAGTACTTGGCTTATGTGCCCTACATTAAATTAATTTCAGTGTCACAAGGTTCTTACCAGCATAGGAGCCCAAATAACACAGAGTAGTATGAAAAATAGGCATATCCCACTGCAACATTTGGTCCATTTTGTTTGTTTTTCTCCTTGTTTGTGCTGAGCTCTGTTCAAGACAGCATCACATTTGACAAGGTACAGACTTGCATTTATGTCCTCCAGCTAAGAGCAAAGCTATGAATCAGACTGTGAGCTAAACTTGCAAATTTCCAATCAAAATGATTCCAAGGAAAAGAAATCAACCAAATTAACCAGTAGTTGATGCTTGTCAATGACAAGAATGATGAAACAACTAGAATCTATCAAATGGTACATGAGAATGCTAGCTGAAGCTACTTACCTTAGAGTCATGCGGGTAATATAAACTTCATATTTATTATTCATGTAATTACCTTTGATGCCTATAAATAGCATCCTAGCTAATCATTCAAGGCAGGATTTGAATTTTGATTGACAGATAAATTGAGTTTTCCCAAAATCTTGTTCTCTTGGGGTTTCTGTTAGTTTGTCATTCATCAATGGGTCCTATAAGGATCCGAACAAGGTGCATGAGGTTTTCAACCTTATCTAGTTAAATGGGAGTGTTTCATTACAGCACTAAGCAGCAAGAAAGGATTCAACTTCAGCAAGAAGAAACTCAGCATTAACAGAAATAGAAAGATTTCTCTTTCTAATTAATCTATTTGCGCACAAAAAAGGGAAGAAAATAACAAGAACCACCATGCCTATATGGTCATGGTACTATTAGAGGCAGTTCATGAAATGTTGAAGTTAATTAAGATTGGTTTCACTGCAATGCAAGGCTTGCGAGAAAAAAATACTACAGAGAAAAAATATAAGGTTACCTTCAGCCAATCATACATGGTTAGCGACGTTGTTGTACAAGACCAGTCCAATACACATCTCAATTCATAAAGAAATGGCAAAGCACGATAAAGTCTATAGCAAAGATAATTAATTTGCGAAACTTTGCTGGTTAAGAACTGCCGATACAAGGTGCTTTTGTGAGGAATCCCATGACGAATTTGTATGGCTTGTAGTGCTAGAGAGACTATTTTTGCAAGAAATATAGCACGGAGCGCAAGCCCTGCAGCATTTTTGGAATGTTCCAAGTGCCAAGCATACTTTGTAATTGAATATGTGAAGAGAGTGAGGTTGAAAATATAGAAGATCAACTTTACAGTCGCAAATGAACAGAGGTAAATTATGCGGTCCAGAACGATCAGGAAAAAGATGATCTGTATGAATAAAGCAGGCAAAAGACTCAAAAACAGTTAGTAACCTTGATGAGATAGCACATAACGACTATAAAATTCCTATAACTCCAAAAAAAATGAAAAATCCACCATTACACATCCTCATAGTTCAGAAGTCAGTCCCTAAGAATGAGTCTCTGGTTGATTTTTAAAATTCAGTAAGATAATATGATTTTTTTAATCCAAGAAACCAAAACATATGCTGCCATAGGCACCTATTTCAAGGGAAAATATGATAAAGCAATCATAAACTTGGCAAAATGGGTGAATGAGATGTCAACAGAACTGCTGATTCCAATTCAATTTTATGGTTCCTGTATTTATTGACTCATTCATTTAGTCATTAGTTAATCATAGAAATTCAATTTCAGATATACATCTGTAGTCTTATGTGCTTGATCTTAATCCAAAACTTTAATTTAAAGAAGACATGTATAAGGAAATAAACAAGGAACAAAGACTTACCATCAAGATAAACACAAATTCTTTTGGAAACTGATCTTCAAGCTGATAAACATCAATAAATTCACTTTTATTCTTTATCACAGATTGGTAGAAAATTGCAACCAAGAAGAAAACACTTAAATCTGCACCAAATATGTAGGCATAAAGATCAACTTCCCGTCTGCTTCCTCCAATCACAGAGACAATAATGAATGGAAATCCAATTTCTTTAACAAACCCAGCATGTTGTGCTTCCAGAATCTCTTTTGCAACATCAGCTGCTGGAGTTAGTGACTTGTGCCATTCAGCTGAAGCACAACTTGTCAAAGGGGAGGCGTATTCCACCTCGAAAACAACCAAGGCCACGTTTGGATTCTCTTGGCTTCTTTCAATGCTTTGGACATGAACACTACTAGCAAAAGGACAGTTATTGATGTTGTTTTCCTTGCATCTTATGTCATGAACCATTTTAAGCAACTGGTTTATTCCAGACTCTATTCTCTCTGGCTGAATTCCATCCGCTGGCCACAAGGGAACATCCATAGACACCTGGACAAAATATGGAGGAGACTCTGCTCCCCGAATCAGTGATTTCAAGTACCTAAAGAAGCTTCTTGTTTTTGATTTTACCATATTGGTCATTAGACGCAGCAAATCCTGTGCCTTATCACTCCAGCTATAACTCACCGGAACCTCTTTTCTCTGCAGAGAACTTCTATGGAACTTAACGTCAGTAGATGGAATCCATTCACCATTTTTCACGGTCATTGAGCTCTGCAGGAGGATAAATAAGTAAAGAAGAAAAAGAGGCCAGGAACTGATGACAAAGGATGATGTAATTTTATGTGCAGGAACTCCCAGCTCACGAAGTAGGACTGGATCAATACTCATTTTGCAGTGCTGGATGATAATTTGGTAGATATATTGAACCAAAATGTAAACCTCAGTGTACATTAGCATGATAACCCAGAAGATATAGCTTGGGCCTGTGTTTACACATAGAGCATACAAGAAGAGAGCAGCAAGGAACACCATAGAAAGTAAACTGAAGTTCCATAGAAAAACAAGAACAAAACAAGCATAGCACACAACATCATTATTCGATTGCATTTGAGACCATATATGACGGAAGATCCTTCCTATCTGCAAACTAGTAGCATCGGAACTCGTATCAGACTGCAGAGAAGATGAACGGTCAAAATTCACGCGCTTTGTCTTCTGGATCTCCGATTCATCATTATCCAAATTTTCTGCAGAGGGCTGATCAACATCTAAATCTTCTGGTTCGATGTTTAAAAAGCTGACAAGGTTGTTAACTGCCTGATTTCCAATCGAATGTACCTGGGAAACACCATCACCTATCAGCTGTACTGCAGATATTAAAGGATTTTCCTTTGACTGGACCTTTGCTTTCTTGCCAGAATCAGAAAGTAAGCTATCAGTTGATTCCTGCTCAATCTCCGTGATCTCACAAAGAGGAGGTTCTGAAAAACACTTTGGAAACGCTATTAATTCTGGAATTTCTGCATTCCACCTAGGAGATTCATGCACTTCAAAACGAAATATTGAATCATCTGTAATGATCTGCTCTTCTTTCCTGAGGGTTCCTTCGCCTTTTCCTGGGCTCCCAGAATCTCTATCTGAAATACGAGAAGTACTCTTCCTTTTTCTCAGGCTACCACTATCAGGGGAACTGCTGCCACAATTAGTGGTTGAGTTCATGCCGTGAAGCTGGATTTGCAGGTTAAGCATCTCAGATTTCATCTTCTCCACTTGCAAGTTACGCTGGCGTTTTTTCTCCTCAGATTCACGTATGTATAGTAACTGTGCTGTTTTCCATGAAGCTTTCTTCTCTTGCTCACGCACAATTGCACCAATTTGCTCTGCTTCAAGATATCGTGCAACATAATCAAACTCACTGGTGGCGAACATGTATGACTGAAGGGAAACCAGCATAAATATGATGATCTCCACAAGCGCGGATCTTGCGGTAATCCGAAACCCATAGTCATACTTGTAAAATCCGATCATTTCATATATGTATTCTATATTCTCAAAGTTCCCAGAACTAAATACTCCCACAAAAGGAGATTGATAGGCTAGAGAGAGAACAATTAGAGCAAAGTTATATATGCGCAAGAATCTGAAAACCTTGTTCTTCTTCTTCAGTATTACAAGTCTCATCCGAAAGAAAACTAGAGCAAATGCAAGATAACCAAGGTGCAGAATGTCATACTCAAGAGTTCCAGTAATCAAAATCAAGCAGAGCACAAGATCCAAGAGATGGCAATAAAAGTAAAGCCTCAGGTAGTCAAGAAAAGTCCACATGCTTTTAGTCTCAAATGAGAGATCCTTCCAAACAAAGGTATTTTTACTTTGAGACATCTTTTGACGATACATTGACGAGCCTGTTAAACTAGACAGGTTATCAGCACGGAGTTTAAAGCACGCAATCATGAAGACTGAAAAATAGCTGATAAGCATGCGTGGATCATCCACAATAAGTCCTACGGCAAATGTAGAGCATAAAATTAGTTTATAATAAAGATGAGAAGAGGAAGAGTTAGAAAGAGAGATATGAGAGACAGCGAAAAGACTATATGAGAACCACATTTGAGAACAAAAAACATTCCCTGAACATTAGACAAACTTGAAAAACACAAGCAGCAAGTTAAATTCAATGATACAGGAAAAAAAAAGATATTGAATTTATGCATGAAACATCATTACTAACACTCTAATAAACAGAAGAAGATCAGTACTGAGACACAGAAAAGAGTGAAAATTAGCCTCTGAACAAATAATGACCTTTCTGACATTAATACGAAGATGGGATTTTATGTATATATTATTTGTCTACCAACCTATATTAACTAACAAATATATTAGGTGGGTGAAGTAAAGTGTGTTAAGGAACAATCTTAACATGTGTAAAAGAGTAATACCATTCCAACAATTCTTGCAATATTGGAAAAACAGAGCAGAACTTTCCCAACAATCATGGCAATGCACATCTGTCTCACTTGGGATATGTTGATTTGAAGGAAACAGACTCTTCCAGATAGCAAAATACTCAAGGATGAGAATTGAAGCAAACAAGAAGACAAATACAGGCCATAATTTCTGTATAATGCGCCGCTTTAAGAGAATACAAGCAGCGAGTAATGCAACATATAGCATCGAGATGGCATTCAACAATGCAAAACTAGCAAGAAGCAGCGCAATCATGTTTATCTCAAGGCCAAAGAGGTTAAACATATTTTCTATCCAGAACTTCAAATATACTTTCAAGACAATCTTCTGTGTTTCAAGTCTTTCCTTTTTCAATGAAAGAATCCCCTTCTTATTCCACTTATGACTTTCTTTGGTGCTTCCCCAGATATATCCAAATGAAAATTTACTGGTGCCACTACCCTTAGCGCCCCTTGTTTTGTTGGACACCAGATCAGATGCTTGAGTGAGATCAGCAGTGGTTGATGACCACGAGCTCCCAATAAATCCCTCTCCTGTAACAGATGGGATGCTTTGATATGGAGGTGATTTATTTTCGTCATTGGCCATGGAACCATTCATGAAGGCATCTTCATCTGAGACAAACAATGGACAAGGCTCTTCCCACTTTCCTTTATTTTGACAAATACTTGGCATCTTATCTAACCAACGGAAGACATTGTACTGAAGTGTGCAAGCAGCAATCACCAGCACTTTTGCCCTCAAGCCAAACTCAAGGCCCCAAAAACCTGGCTTGTATGCACGGAAACCCAAGAAAAGGGACAGCTTAGAGTGCTTTTGTCCAGGAAACATTTCAGCTTGTTTACCCCACATCTGAAACAGATACTCAGTTGTCACCAAAAATCCTGTGTACAATAAAAATGATTTGGAAGGGATCCGAGAAGCTTTAGGTAAAGTTGAAAAAACAAGAAGGCCAAGTAAATATACAAAGCCAAAGGCACTGATTGGAGATAAAGAAGCATAAAATAATGCAATAAACAAGATCTTCTGGCTATGCCAGATTAGAAATCGTTTGATAAACCCAAATGCTCCAGAACATAGTGGATCAGGATCATGCAACCTATTATACTTGCTCTGTCTCCTCTCATAGCTATAAAGTTGCATCACTATTAAGACTGCCAAAGATTCCCAAATATTTTTCAATGGTGAAGCTTTTGAGTTGTAGCCAAAATAAAAAAGTAGATCTATTAACTTGGACAACCATGCCTCAAAGCTCGGGAAACTGCTCAAACTATATATGAATACAAACACCATGACTGTATATGCTTTTAAGGGAAACCACAAACGCCTTTTTGTTTTTTCAACAAGTTGCCTTCCGATTATCCACACCATGAGGAGGAAAATATACCCAAATGATATATAATTGGGTTTTACTAGGTACACTGTGAGAAGAATAGTCAGAAAAGCAATGTAGGTTCCGCATGATCGGTATGTAGAGAGAAACTTCTGCCCAATTGCACCAAGGAACAATGCTATCCTACTCTCTGAAAGCAGAAAAAAGGAATTAGTTTCAAATACATGGTAGTAGCCATAACAAGTACCTACAAATTTGTAGTGAATTTTAGACATCACTCTTGTTTATAAATTTTTCATAAAAATTAAAACAAATAATTTGATTATTGTCTAGGATATGATAGAGAATTAATGCGAGTGACAAAAAATCCTAAAATAATCCAATACTTTGACTCATCAACATAATTTGATCAAAAAATACCATGAGGTTGCACAAGATTTTATGTTTTTAATCATGGAGGAAATGAACTTTTTATTTAAAATATTATATTCATTAACAGATTCCAATGAGATGGAACAATATGAAATTACAAACGTATAATAGAAGAAATAGCTATTTTAAAAAAATATCACCATAACCTCATATTTTAAATTTGGTCAGATAAACAGTTCTATATTTGGGAGTGTGTATGAAGACCAAACACATGGACATTCTGATTAGAGTAAATAGAAAAGTCATTCAATTGAGACATGGATGGATATACCATATGAAGAATTACCATGTCCATATCTGGTGGTTGAGGAGGCATACACAGACAAGAGGACTGATTTGTTCAGACCAGCTTTCAAGATGCTAAATCCAAATGGAGGCCTAGGGGTATGTTGTACAATTGCGGAGAAAGAAAATAACATCTCAAAACCATGGTTATGAATGGCACAGAAGCAAGCAAGGAGAGCTATTTTCAAGAAATCCCAGGAACTGTGATGTTTAAGCAGCCCTGCACACATAACACAAAGATTGGTTCCATATAAATTTTCCCCTTTTGAATTAAGAAAACATAAACAATCCAAATTGAACCTATTAAAGACAATGCCCACCTAACTGTAGCAAAACTTCCATTGTCAAGGAGCCCTTTCGCTCCAAAGCAAGAGAGATTAGATTAATCTCAAGAATGTACAGCATTGCAAAGTGAACTTCGCACAGAAGAATCAATGACTGGCGTAATTTTCTGCTGATATTATGGCTCAGAAGATATATCAAGAAAAATATCACTGAATCACAAGTCATAACAAAAGACCATTAGTCATCTCTATCAAGCTCATGTTTATGTCACTCACCTTTATGCAACATAAGTTGAAAAAGGTCTTATGGCAGAAGTCAATTGCATAAATAAATGACAATGCAGACTGACTTGTTTTAATTTTTAAGGAAAAAGATAAAGAAAAAACATACAGTATACAGCATGGATGATTCCAGGTTTCATGGCAATGAGGAAGATTAACACCAGCATAATAGCTCGAGAACATTTTCGCAATCCCCATGCAATTGTGGCCACAATCAATACCTTAGTGTCTTCTTCTGCTACAATTAAGGAATAAGAAAGTACAATTATATAGATGGTGCAATCATGATTGGTTATATTTACTATATTAAGACCTGGGTAGAATATAAATAGGAACCATCTCGTCTAAAAACTTAAGTTATTAGGTGAGGCCCCAAAATATGATTTATATTATTTTCTAACAAAATCATATCCTAAGATTTCACCTAAAAGCTTAAGTTTTAAGGTGACATGGTTCCTTGCCAATATCATTATCACAATGATTGAAACTCAATATAGAACTTGTTCTGCAGTTTCCTATAAGCTCAAGACAAAGTTATACAAGAAATTGACCTTAGAATCTCTTTTGAGGCTTGTGGTTATTAAAAAATGAAGGTGAGATTTTATTAATAAGATTTTTCAAGGAGAAAAGGCAACTGATCTAGGATATGAACTTGTAGATATAAGATAACAACAATGATATTAGAGTTGCACCAAATATAACAGGATGAAATTGCAATCTTGTTGAGACTTGAACTGTGTCCAGAATTCAACATTCCATTCTCGTTAGTTACAATAATGCATCATTCATTGTTTTGGGAAGGATCCAACCAAACTGTTAGATGAAATTAGAGCAAGGCCGCTAGATTTTACATACACATGACTTTTGAACCTAGAATTTCTAGGTGAAGTTAAGACCATGGAGAGTAGATACAATAAATAAATAAAAAGTGAAAATTGAAAGCTGATAGATTCTAAGAAATTGGGCATGTTTCCCCTCTAGATCAATAAACTCGTGGAAGAACAAATTATGAGAGCATTTAATAGGAAAATTCAGGTGATGATTGAGATAATACGCCAACAGAGGTTGAAACTATCTGACAAGACTCATTCATTCCAAATCAACTATTGTAAGTTGAAAAATAAATTCAGCTCATCCAGACATTTCTTATTGTTGTTCTTCTGAAGCTATTAAAGTTGCAAGAATAGGATTTGATTATCTAGTTTTATTTGATCATTCAAGGTTTCTCATCATTTCAAAGAATCATATTATGTTCTCCATCATATTGGATGTTTTACTAGGAACTAGTTATATTTTCTTAAGCAGTTCTTCTATAGTTTTGTGCTCCTGTTCCTATTTTCCCCTCTTAGGATAGCTTTGATACCTATATGAAGCATTCTAATAAGAAATTAGAGGCGACGATTAAGATATTGCTTGATCAAATAAATTGAGTTACCATTGCAGTTCTCTTATATACTTATGAATTTGTTTTATTCATAGCTTGGTTTTACATCATTTATCAAATGTTAAGGCATGTACGGTATGATTACATTTTTGAAATCAAGTTTTTCATTCACCAGCATCAACTCACTCACTTCTACCCCAATAAGCTAATTAACCATATTTTCAACCCTTATTTCATTCACAGATCTTATTAGTAGATCTCAACGTGTTCATGTTGCCTATAAGAGTAAACACAACCAATTGCTCTTAGATAGTAATTGCGATATATATGATACTTCTCAAACATAACTAAAGTTGAGAAGTATGAATATCATATTCAAAACTTAAATGTTAAATACAATTTAACAAGCTGTAGAAAAACTTTATGGCTTATTAATTATTAAAAGCACAATCAACATGGAGGAAAGCAAGTCGAAAAATGTGCATATCTATACATGCTTGATTTTGCATTACTCATGATTGTAAATGTTTCACTCCGCTTTCTTTACAGACTGTGAATTTTAACTCATTTACTCTAATGTCACAACTGTCTTGTCACCATCATCTTCATTACCTTGTTCGATTATTATGCTCAAAGGAAAAAAAACATACTTAGTTTATGGAAGCCATAAAATTCATGATTCAACAATTATTCTGGTATGCAAGGGATTGATTAAGAATTTATGGCAAGATCATAGGCTTAATTACAGATTGATGGCATGAGGCTAAACCTAAATTATGGAATATATTACAGAGATTTGGTTTGGCAGGCTTTGAGAAGAACTCGTCAAGAAGTCTTATACCTTCCATGACCTTTTTTAATGGAATTGACTGTGAGTCGTGTGTCCTTTTAGATACACCAAACCACTTAACCATGTCATAAGGAACACGTGGCAACATTTTCATAACTGAAGTGTTCCCTCCCTCGTTATAAATACCCTTTGTATCACTCGTAAAGGACCTTTTTCCCTCATCCACACTCTCTTCCTAACTTCATGCTTTCTATTTCTAGTCTATCTTTCACATATGGAGTGGGAGACCTAATATTGGCATGTCAAAGTCCTAATGTGGTTTTACCTACATACAGACCACTTACCCATCATGTCCAACCATTCCTCACGGGGAGTGTTGACAACCATTATTTAGCAATTAAGTGGCTAAGTTTATTAAGGCTTTATGTAATATCATCTACTCCAACCATTCTCATGTGATCATGGATATAGAGTGAAAAGACAATACCTTTCACATCTAAATTTCTGCCTTACAATTTTCTTGAGCGTTTTGGTTTACAACTGATGTTAGTCATGCTTTCTGGGATATCCTGCCGCTCACCCTAAATAAGGAGTTTTTATCCCGCCTCCTAACCTGTCATGCTCACCTACCACATTAAGCCTTCCAACTTGTCTCATGCCTCTTTCTAACCCATCACACTCTCTATTAGTGCATCATTTGCAAACAATACTACCTTACCCCATGTATAACAAAAAAAAAAAAAAAAACATACAACATCCTGTCTTGAATAATGATGCACGCACATGTGTGTGAGCGATAGAGAGTGAGCGAGTTAATAATTTAAGCATGAGGTCAAACTAAAATATCTATATAATGACAAATAAAACAAAATAATCACTCAATTAATGTTAAAATAATGAGTTTCATTACCTTGTACAGTTGAGTTGTCATTAGAGGATCCATTGCCCTCGTCAGACAGGTAGAGGAAAACAGAATTGTTCACAAGATTACCCAGAGCAACCAAAATGCCCAGACAAAATTGTGCTAGCAAAAACAATCCAGGAAGGGGATAATGCCATAGCCCAACCATGTCCCATATCGCCATATCCTGCGTGCATGCCATGTAATGATTCAAACCACTTAAATTCTCACTACAATAAGAGATTGCCTGTTTACACTGAAAGAAAGGACTACCTTCCCAAGTTTCCAGCTCAAGAGTGGAAAGGCTACATTGAAAATATAAGTGCTAACTGCCCAAAAGAGTATAAAGACAAGAAGCAACCCATTTAATCGATGCAAACGAAATAAAGAAGGGAAGGCATAGACAATGTAGCCAACATATGCAAGTAATCCAAATGCGCATATACTGGCAAAATGAAAACTCCAGTAGGAAAGTGCAAACAACGAGACCTGTCAAATCCAGCAACACAAGTCAATTAACATGTATTCAAATGAGAATACAACATTGTTCGTAGTAATATGAAAAAATTAAGCAACATTATCTACATCAAGGAATACAAAAGAATAATGTGCAGTTGTAGATTGAGCAGCAATAGAAGGGGGGGTCAAGCGGACTTTTTCTAATGTTGCCGATGGAAATCGGTTAAATTTTCAAAATAAAATAATCTAACCTATTGGTATTAATTTGAAGTGAATTAGAGAAAAAATTTCCATATCTAATTCAATTGCAAGCAAAAAATCATTATGGGCCTTTATGCTTAAAATTCTCCTTCCCCCTAATAGTAGTATCATGGCAATGAAATGGACCAGTTTGGCAAGCAGGTGATATAGTTTACGAATATGTACCGGGAAACCATATGTGAAAAAGTTGATGCTGAAAGTCCGAAAAACTGCTCCTCTTAATAAAACATTAGTATGCCTGACACCAGATCTGCAAGTTACCATGAGTTTAGTACATTGACACGTGCAAAGAAAAGTTTGGCATGTTACTCAACAACCTATGCTCTAAGTTGATTGTTTACACCATAAAGGCTGGTTTTATTCCGTCCAGACACATGCCTAATCTTTCAGGAACTCCAACAGCATACACATGCATGAGAGAGAGGGACTAGATAAAAAAATTTAGCATGTGAGAAACTTGTATTGCATTTCATAATAAGCTAAATCAACTTTATTGCAGGGTTACAATGGACGTGGACAAAAATCATTTTCCACTAGACAAACAAAAAAAAATTAAGTTTAAAATAATGGGCAAAACAACCTTAACAATTAAATGAAGGATATGCTAGTCTGTAAATTATGGACAGTATCTAGTTTTGAGTCAGATCACCTTTCCCACCAATACATTTCTCCTGATTCAGGTTACAGGTGACAGTTATAACTTATGGGCATATAGGCCTTGCAATTTATTGATCTAATAGAGAAGGAAACTAACTATTTTTTCCTTGTACTTCCAAGCTAGTCTTTGAATTGCATCTACTGTATTCCTAAAATATAGTGAAGCTGCCAATATGTTTTGACAATGAAATTTGTCAAAATTTAATAGATCAAAAGCCAGCACGCTCCATTCACATGACATAGGATGGTAAAACATGAAACTAGGGAGCCATCTGTTTGGCACACACTGCTCCCATCTGTTAAAGTTGTCATATTCAGTAGCAAAGAGATTTATTAGAGATTTACTATAATGAGAAAATATAATAGATGCAATTATAAGTTTAAGGAAGATTGTGGAAAGTATGACAATAAATTATATGATTTCCCCCAAGAAACATTACAAAAAATTGATGACTTTTGACGTCCAGGACCAGATCTTTTTATGTGATGGGGTTATAGCATTGTAAAGGTTGATTGTGTTCACATCATTCAAGTGGGAAGACTATGGAATTAAACTTAATCCCTTGGATATACTTCATTATTATTAATCTAATAACTCAAGTTAGGCTGAGAATAACAAAATGTAGTTTTGTCCTGAACTATCATTTATGATTTTTCATTTACAGGGGGGTAAGATTATACAGTTTGGTCCATGGATGGGACTGGACCTTTCTCTTGCAACACTTTTGTCTGTCATCTGTCACAAGACACTTGTACATCCCAATTTTCTTTGGTCAATAATTTGGAAAGCTAAAAGTACCGTCTAAAACTAAAGTACCCATTTGGAAAATGGTACTCAACAAGGCTAAGACCAATGATTTGTTGCAAATTAGAGGGTCCCTCAAGGTCTTATCTCCTGATATTTGTGTTAAGCATCACCAAAATGAAGAATCTCATAGTCACTTATTTTTTGCATTTCCCTAAAACTTAGGATATAGGCAAAAATGTTTTGGTAGTGAATTTAGTGTTACCTCAAGAAGTAGAAGAATTTGTACTGGTCTCTTTTGTGGGTTTTGAAAGGAAGAAAGATTTTAAGATTTCTTGGAGAAGTGTTGTTAGTGCAATTATTTGGTGATTTTGGATGTAAAGGAATGCATGGATTTTAACAACCACTGCACATTGGAGCAGTTATTGTGGTTAGAATAATCTTCTAGGCTTCTTTGTCATGTCAAATTGAAGGAACATTTGGAGGCACCATGCTAGCAGATATACAAAGGGGTTGCTTTGTTATTCTAAACTAGAGTGTTATTTCTTTTCACTGTTTTGGAGGACGTCTTATTCTCCAATTTTGTATTATTCATGTTGCTCTAATAAAACTTTCTTCTATCGAATAATAAAAAAGTCAAACTTCAAGAATTAACAGAAAGTTTTCATCAGAAATTTTAACCTACGCCCTAATATTGATAACCCCAAAATCCAGAACTGAGATGCCATGAAATTGTTGGAATGCGGAGAGGGAAAAGACAGACACGGCAAAGTCTGAAGAGCTGCACTTAGACTATTGTCAACAACAAACAAGTTCAGACTCTTGTGCTTGGCATCTTACACACTTGACCCTTAACCTTAGATACCAAATGTTAGTGTATAGAAAGACCTTCTGTATTTTTATAATTGTAAGAAAATAACCATGGGAATTATATTGTAATGACCAGAAACAAGAAAATCAAAAGGAGATAGCAATATGTAAAGTATATCAAAGAATGTTCAAGTTTTACCTTTTACACACTTGACCCTTAACCTTAGATACCAAATGTCAGTGTATAGAAAGACCTTCTGTATTTTTATAATTGTAAGAAAATAATCATGGGAATTATATTGTAATGGCCAGAAACAAGAAAATCAAAAGGAGATAGCAATATGTAAAGTATATCAAAGAATGTTCAAGTTTTACCTTGATTTGCGAATGAAAAATGAATGCCTCAAGGGAAGAAGCTGCTCTGTCAAATTACCTCCTCTCATTGACATAATGAAATCCATTTCCTCCAAGTCACACTTAATGAAGGATAGCTGCATTTGAAAGCAGCAAAGGTTTAAAGACAAACAACAGAGATAAAGAATAACAAAAATGACCTTCTTTGCCACTAATTTAAACTTCTTATTGGAAATTGCAAAAAAAAATATATGTTGCAAGTAATTATGTTATGCATAGTTAACTGTTAGGCAAATTATGGTTTGTTGCATCAATGGAATGCTCTTTACCATATCATCCATCAGTGGAGTTGCTTTAACTAAATTTGTAAAGAAACGGGTAACCAGGAGGGAGATTAATTTCCAATTTGATAGCTTTTTTTTCTTTTTTGGGCAGCATACATTCATGCCCCTTTATTTGCTATTTAAAATCTCTCCTTTCATTCAAAAGCATGCAATATCCACTAATATTGCTACCTTATTTTGCTTTAGAAAGGCATCTACCACATTACAGAGCTTCAAATCTTTAGCATACAGTCTTGCTCGAGAACAAAAGTAGTTATTTCCCCCCTTTTTTCCAAGGAAAAGCAAACCATGTGTGATCCTACCTAACTACCAAAACTTGTGTGCTGAAAATACTTTCTTTCCTTTTTATTTATGGCATCTTGTTAACACCATGTTCACGCTCTTGTTATTGACTTGTCCCCCTCTTAGTTTACCTATTCATTTTGCTGGTTTTTCCCCCAGATATCCATAGAAGAGGTCAAATATAACTCAACATAGTAGGGCATAAGACTAATAATGATTTAAGACTATTTGCCTCAAGAACACCTCGGCAAGTTTAGATCAAACAAAATGCAGAAATGTTTAGATCTAAGATGATTAATTTATCCAACCTATTTCACTCTAAGAAGCATGGAGGCTAAAAATCATCCCAAAGACAAAACATGGACTGTGCAAATATCCCCTGAAAGGCTAAACATGAAATGGAAAAAAAACATGAAAGCGGCTATGACTTTTGCACAAATTTAAAGCCAAATGGCATATTCATATATATAAAGTATTTTTTGTTTTGAATTGTTAGAAATTTAGAGGGGAAATAATTATACTAACAAGTGCGTGAATAACATCACCCACCAAACACAGTCAAGCAGCAATGCAATTAGATTCTCCTCTTTAATACCTTCTTGTGAAAATATATCTAGTTTAGCTCCATGGAGACAGACAGCAACCATAGAGCACAAGTTGTTGTTGGAGAATAATATAAATCATATTCTAAGGCCTCACTTACAAGCTTAAACTTTTAGGTGAGTTGGTTCCTTAACATGGTATCAGAGCCTTGTTGACCTAATAGTCATGAGTTCAAATCTCACCACCCCCATTCTATTTGATAAAAATTAAGCATAAGGTAATGTGGGCCTGTGCAAGTTTCAAGTCCAAAGGGCTTTCACTTGAGGGGATGTGTTGGAAAATAATATAAATCATATTCTAGGGCCTCACTTACAAGCTTAAGCTTTTAGGTGAGTTGGTTCCTTAACAGTTGTTATGCATCCTAACAAAAACCACATGTTATTCCTGGAAAACCAGAGGAGAAACCCAGACTTAGAGTGGTGACAAGCACTAGGGCAATCTTCTGTAGGAAGAAGTGAATAGGGGCACCCACTACTAGAGAGAAGGATGAGTATCTAGTCTAATTTACTTCTCCATATTGTCAATCTATGCTTTGTTTATCTAAAACTAAAATTAGGCATCGAACAAAAGAAATACCTTGAAGTGCATTTACAATTTCTACAGTCTAGTGGAAGCTACAATTAGTTAACTTGTTTCCTGATGTAGGATAAATATAAAATGGAGGATTTGTAAGACCTCAACTCTGGATATGAGGAACTCAATTTATTTACCACTTCTAACATCAAATCTTATATTGATTTAAATAGAGGAGAACTTATGATAACAGATACATACCATGATGTAAAATAGTACGAGAGAAACACCAGAACAAATTTTGAGCCACTCAGATTTTCCAGAAATTTTGAACAGGCCAATAAAATCAGCTATCCACTGAAGTGTACTGAGGGACTCCATAGGAAGCTGATAGGTATAAAGCAGTATAATGTTAACGCTTGCATACAGCTGAAGAGGCTTCCACCACCTGCAAGACATGCAATCAAACAAAGTCACTCGAAGAAGTAACAATTTAGTGTGCGTGTCTGTGATTAAGAAGGGGTGGTGATGAAGAGAGGGACTCTAGTGGAAGGTTATGTATCCATGGTAACCTGAAAAGTCCAAGAAAGTTGCTTGTTAGAGACCAATCCACGAGACCTGCACAGCTTGCAATAAAAAATGGTAGAGAAAGCCATGAGGGATGGCTTATCCCCACACCAAGTTGAATGGCAGGCAACAACAAACAAGAAGCAACTTTGAGATGTGAGCCTGACATGAAGAAAAACAGAAGAAAAAAAATCCAAATCAGTACCCGCATCCTTTTTTCAACTCATCAAACCACTTTTACTCAAACAAGATCAAAATAAACACTTGGAGTTTCGTTGTTTTGCTCCATACAATGAATAGCGTGTTAAAAAGGAAAAAAATTGTCCACGATTTCCCCAACCAATTCAGTATAATATCTGCCTCCAACATAATGTTTTAAAACTTCATTTAAAATCTACCCATTATTTGACCTAAAGGTTTTAATGAATGGTTGCCCTAAAAAATTTAAAACCTCAGTGTCTAAAGAAAAACCTCTCCAGTCCTGAGGAGAAAGAGAGATGCATACTCATCAATTGAAACTCTATTCTAGTTCAGATTAACGAGACCATGATAATGCACCCTTGCATATCCAATTCACAAATGGTGTTCAAATGATAATCCTGAATTTCTATTTAGAATGTATAGTAGTGAAATAAATGAAAATTGAGTTGTTATATGATCAAATCCAACCAATAAGAATGATTATAGCAGGAATATCACACATTTTATGAGAGAGATCAATTAAACGGATATAACTTGGACCTTTGTGAGCTACTTACCTAGATGTTCATGAAGATTTAAGAAATCACCCAAACAGGAATCTTGCGATGGAACCAGACCAAATCTGCTCCAATACACATCAACTAAAGCAACAAAAACCGCTAATAGTTGTATAACCAAAAAGTAAATTACAAGTGGTGATTTCCAGGAATGGATTCTGCAAAAAATTGTATCAAGAGAAAAATTCAATTCATGTGGATGAGATAAGGGAATGAAAGAAAAAAACAGAAAAACTCGATGCTTACATCATAAAACCAATCAAATGGGCCCACCAAGCATCTGTTCCACTCCATTTATCTCCCAGAATTCCCCAGATGACAAGATACACTGCTTGAGAAAGAATGACTACCAGGGAAAAGATTATAATGAACCACAATAAAAAAAGTCGCCGTTGAAAACGATAACCTAACAAAACAGGATGTTGAGTTGTTAGGATAAAGCTCGATGAAAGGGGCACAAAGAGAAATGCTGTTGGCAATACCAGGTGTAAATTGAATTCAACTATTTTGCAAATAAAACACATACTAGTGTTATCCAAAAATTTCTGGTTTTTAAAAAATCAATTTATGATTGCTCGCATCTAATATTAGCATGTATGTAATTGCATGAAAGCGCTTGACGATCAAGAACATCTTGTCAGTGCCACACAGTTTAAAGGCAAATTCTTACTGAAATTCATAAAGGCTCACCTATTTTTGGTGCAGCATACAGGATAAGAAGGAAAGCTATTAAATCAACAAGAGAAATCAAACTCCAATTGATCAGAGAAGCTGCAAGAAAAGAGGGAAAATATTGAAGATTTAAAACCCGCCATGAAAAGTAATTTCCCATGAGAAAGAAAGCAGCTTCTAAGCTGAAGATGATAAATAGTTCTAATCTTTAAGTTAGTTACTCTAAAAAGAAGAACAACAACAACAACAAGCGTATGGATGAAGGATATACATGTTAAGAGCAGGAATGGCAAGACAAATCCAACAAGAAAATTCCCCATTGTTTGCCAGCAGAATCACATTGGTCTCTTGCTTTCTTAACGAAATTATCCGATTCGACAAAATCACAAGAAATCCATAAAATGTATTGGATGCCAAAAGCTCGCTTGCTTCCGTCACTTGGCTTGGCTGTTTGTAGAAGGAGACTATGAGGGGCAGACTAGACGAGGAGGTTTACCGACATCAAGGACAAGATCTTAAGTTTGTTCGTTTTTACCTTTTACAATCCTATTGGCTATCGAGTCTATTTGAAAATATGAGAGATTATACTCATAAGTTTTTAAAAATAATAATAATAATAATAATAATAATAATAATAATTTTTATTTTTTATAATTTATTTTTAATATTAAAATAATTCAAAAACAGAAAAAATAAAATTTATGTGTTCCAAAAATACTTTCGAAAAAATTTTAAAAAAATATTTTATTTTATTTTTAATTAATTTATTAGTATTTTTAGATAATTTTGTTGTGTTGATATTAAATATATTTTAAAAAAAATAGAAAATATATTTTAAAGTGAAAAAAGCTAAGAAACAGACAATACCATAATACCAAAATGATTTTTAATCAATGAGTTTTATTAAATGTAATATGAGTGCTATGTTTTATTTTTATTTTTGCAATGGCACCATGCTTTTGTAAGATTTGACTTTTCTGTTTTAAAATAATTTTATTATATTTTTAAATTATTTTAATGTGTTGATATTAAAAATAAATTTAAAAAAAATATTATTTTATATATTTCTAAGTAAAAAACAATTTAAAAAAATAATATATACAACAATATTAAACACTACCAAAATGCCTTTTCTATTTTATTTATCAAATTATGTGCATCGAATCTAATATATATCCATTAATGGGTTAATAAGCTTGAATAGTCTAATGTTTATTTGCCTCAAAGTGTTTACTTCAATTTCTATTTTTCTCAATTAAAAAGCATATTTTAGAGTTAATTGGGTATAAAAATGGATGGAGGGATAAAATTAAGCAAAAGACTTGAAGTGGAAAGGAAAGAAATCAATGAGAGGGACTTTAAGAAAACTATAATAAGTATAGGGACTATAAAGCAAATTAACACCCCCGGAAGCTTGGCAGAAGCCGGTCTGATATTTGTAGCCAGCCATACATTCCTTATCAAACTGCATGCAGCCTTTGTCTTGGTTGAAGAACAAAAACAGAAACCAATAACATAACATGAATTCACTTCTCTCGAGCTCAACCTCTCCCTGCAACTCTCAAATTTTGAAGCCGGCGTCCAAACCCACAAGTTTCAGACTATCATTACTATGCAATACCAATACTGCCCAGTACTCAGGCCGCAACAGCTTGAGCTTGAAATTACGAGCCAGTAACAATGCAAATGAAGCGGATAGCCAGACAGCAAAGGATGATCAGGCAACTGAAACGAGTAATCAAGTCTCCAGTTCATCATCTACTGCCGCACCAGCACTTGAAAAAGACCTCAAAAAGGTGCCTTCTATTTTTAACCGATTCATTTTTTTATGGGTTTCTTTCTTCATGTTGTTTTGTGGATGTTGGTGCTTATGTTAGCGGTAAGAATTTGAGTAAAAAGGATGTCTCTCTCTGCATCACAACAACAGGTGGTTCAAAAGACTGCTGCTACCTTTGCACCAAGAGCTTCCACAGCTACAAAAAACCCTGCTGTCCCAGGAACTACCTTGTATACTGTTTTTGAGGTTCAAGGCTATGTCTCCATGGTGCTAGGTGGAGCTCTTTCTTTCAATCTCATTTTCCCATCAAACGACCCTGACCTTTGGAGATTGATGGGGATGTGGTCTATCTGGATGTTCAGTAAGCTTAACTCGTCCTTCTCTGTTTTTTCCATTTCTAAAATCATTTATCACGTCATTAGCTCAAATACAAGAAGCTAGCATGCTCTGGTTTTTTAGTCCCATAGCCTCATGGGCATGATTTGATTCAATTAAAGACTCAGTTGCCATTTTGTTTTTGGGCTGGCAGCAATTCCTTCCCTTCGTGCCCGGGACTGCTCCAAGAATGAGAAGGAGGCTCTAAATTATCTGTTTCTACTCATCCCTTTACTCAATGTTCTAATCCCCTTCTTTTGGAAGTCCTTTTCATTTGTATGGTCTGCCGATACCATTGCCTTCTTTGGAATGTATGCATGGAAGGTATGTTATGCATGCTCTGATTTACTTCTTCCTTCAAGAACATGCACAGAGTCGGATACTATTATTTACTTCGATAGTCAATTTGAAATATGATGATTTCTGCAGCTGGGATGGCTCCAGAAAACAGAGTAGCTGGGAATTCAACATTTCTTCCTTTTCTTTGTTTGGATCGTTAGATGCAAATGAGACAGATACATTGCTTCGACCTGCAATTGAATGGCCTTGCTACACTACAGGAATGGAGATTGTTCGCGGTGATTGCACAGCAGCAGGTGCCTTCTGTCAGCAAGATGGAGATGCCTGTCTTTTCTTTTGGATGTGTAATGACAAATCTATATTGATTTTATTGACTATCATCCCCGGGGCTTGCTAGCTTCTCTTCTCTTATTTTATGAATTGTAATCGATTCACTGTAAGTGATACCGTGTACAAAACCTTTGCTAAAGATTTAACATGGTAGATAGTTCATCAGCAAAATAGACCTGGAAAACGATATGCCAGCATATTCATGGCAAGGAGGCTATGCAATTTGGCAGTTGAAAATCCTAATGGAAATGTGGAGTGAATGGCAAAATGTACAGATCGTTTTATTTTTTCCAATGGGTTTTCCGTTTTCCTTGTAGATCTAACAAAAAGAATGGGAGTCATATTCTTTTCAAAGGGGCTTCTTAAATTCTATCAAACAGAGACCAGGCACTACAAGCGGACGTTTAAATAGAGATGGGTGAAAAATTAAACACCAAAACAAAGCTCTATTTGTTGAGCTGGTTCATGAAAAAGCTCCAGAGAGAATGGATGAAGACCAACAGAATAATAACACAGGGACTAATGTAATTTTGCATCACAAGCTGTAGCATGTTTATAATTACGAAAAGTACAAGCGCAACGACATAGCCCTTTGTTGTGAGAGGAAAATGCTCTTTCAAGGGATAAGAAGGACACCCCAATATTCATATTGGGTTGGTATTGTGAGATCTACTGTATCCATCAGGATCCCTTCACATTGACCCGCATAACCCAATTGCCGACTAGTATTTAACCATCAGTTACTTCCAGCAAGGTCCAGCTGTACAAACAAGTTCAAAAACAAGAATCAACAGGGGAACCAACAATGCGGCAGGCAATGACACAAAATAAATGAATGCAACTGCAGATTATTGTAAATATCTGGTGACTCAAGGAAGAGGTTAAGTTATGCTCATGGACCCCTAAAATCCTCCTAACTGCAAACTAAAATATTAAAAGCAAACTAAACTTGTCATACTCGGCCATCTCGCAAGCTATCAACCATGCTGTTAACAAGGCCCTACCATATAAAAAGGTAACGGGAGCTAATATGCTGTCAAGTTATTGAAAATGCATTACAATGCAAAAGGCAGCATGAGCTAGCTGAGCTTATCTACAGCTTTTAAGGAAGAATGTTGACAAATTGTTAACTCCAATCTCTTAAAGCTGTACCAGGGCTTGTCATAAAACAATCTTCAGACTTTGAACATGCAGTCATACAGTTAGTTGAGACCATTTGTGTAGTTGAGACCATTTGTCTAGTTTTTTTATCTCTAAAGGTTCGGATTATAATTCATTTTACATGAACATCAATGAGATTAGAATTCTCAAATGCCTTAAATTCTCGATATAAAAAATCTTGCCTTTGAAATTGCATCTACTCAACATGAAAATCAATTTCATGAAGCCAAGATCCTCCACTGCAGACCACTTCCTACATCTGACTCATTGCTCTAAATGTGCTCATCATCACTGTCATCATAGCCAGAAGCAGAGTCGTCACTTCTTGGTTCCGTCAGAGTATTCATGTCAAATGATGGCATCTCCATCTCCTCCATGTCAATAGTGTCATACTCCATTCGTTGCTCAAACTTCTCATCAGAGCAGTTAAGGAGCCATGAAAGTGAACACTTCATACCCTTCTTTGCAACCCTCTTATGTCTTGGTTTTATAGTAGACTCCAAACCATATGTAAAGAAAGCTGGGAAACTAACCAAATCATCCAAAGGTCTTTCCATCTCCACTTGGAAATAATCAAAACTGCGTTTCAAAATGTCAAGATTCAAAGCAAGCAACTGGGGACATCCCACAACCATTGCCCTCACTTGTTGCAATGAGAATCCACGGTCTTTAAGGAAATCCACATGCTTCACAATAGGTATTCTACTAAGGCTGACTACCTGTGGCATCTTCTCAACAACTCTGCCAAAGTCCTCAGGGCCCAAATCAATAACTGAATGAAGTAAACATTGTTGACCCAGAAGTTTTTCCTTCAGCTCAATTCCTATAATCTCAGGATATTGTGCTACCACAGAAGGAAGTGCGGATTTTCTTACATTAAACTCTAAAAGGGATCCAACATTTGGTTTCACCTGTTCCTCTAATCCAAAACCAAGGATGTGAGGTCGCTTTTCTATCAATCTAGCTACTGCTAATCTTGGTATGCCCAAGCTTTCAAGATATTCCACAAAAGGCTTGATCACCCGTCCTACTCGCATCCCCAAAATCTCTGGGTATCTAGTTAAAACCCCTCCAAGTTCTCTCCTTGCTACCCCGATTCCAACCAAATAAGCCACTGATGTGCTCATGGTCCCTTCAAGCTTGAACCCCAGAACTTCTGGATATCTCTCAAGCACCCGAGGGATATCATTTGGCTTGATATCCATTCCTTGAAGATATTTGACCACTGGATCTAGATCTACAACAACACTAGCATGAAGGACTTGGGGATATCTTCTTAAGAACTCAGTGAAAGTGGATTTCCTAACGCCCAATTTTCCAAGATAGTCAAGCACAGGAATCATGTTCTTCTTCACGCTGCAACCAAGAACAAGTGGGTAGTTGTTGATGTCCTCGATTGTGAGACCTAATTTGTGAAGGAAATCAACACGTTCCCTCATGACCTCAGCAGTCACAGGAAGCTCCAACCCATCAAGTTCATCAGGGACAATACCAATTCCCCTTAAGAATTCATACACCTTGGCACGATTCGTTATCTTCTCATTTTTTATTTCCAGCAAACTAGGTCTACTATAGAGGGATGAAGAACTTCTTTGCTTCCGACCCAACCGAACATCACCTGTGTTTGATAGAGGTGAACCCACAGAAGTCGATTCAAATGTTCTCTCAGCAACATAGCACCGGAATCTTGTGACCTCAGTCCTCTTCATGTCATTACTTGGGATTCTAAAAGTAGATAAGTTGTTCAACTGTAGTTTGCAATATACAAGAACAGGTAACTCTGGATGTGCAAGCAAAAAACTAGGTCTCGTAATGCCAGCATAGCTTACAATCGTCATTATAGGTTTGTAGCGTCAACCAATCTGCAAAGGGGCATTGCAACTCATGAATTGCAAATGAATGCTATTTGACACCAAAACTTGAACCATTCAATCAATGAAATTTAACCGAATTCATTCAAAATAAACACATAACCTTGCAAATAGAGGGAATAAATCCTAAATGAAATGCCCAGAAGAAGAAAAAAGAGGAGGAGGAGGAAAGCACAATATTTAAAGGCTTCAGCATAAGCATCATATCAAACAAAGAGATAAAGGTAAGACTTAAGTTCAACCGGACCTAAAAGAAGAGCACAATTCCATATACGAATTAACAAACTCATCATATAAAACTCAAAATCCTAAAATTAACAGCCTGGAAAAAAAAAAGAGAAATAAAACCTATAAGATTCACTGTACAAGCAACAAATGAAAACCCTAAAAGGAACTTAAAGCCAAGAAGAAGAAAATGTAGCAACAGCAGCAGTAACATTTGAAGCTTCAACATTCTGTGTTTTACTTTCCTTGGTTTTCTTCATTATTAATGACTATTTAGAAGAAGAAGAAGTGAATAAATTAAAAGAATGGCACGAAGATTACATAATGATCTGTGAGCTAGCGAGCGATGCCCCTTGCTTTGTCTTCTTCCTTGAGACTTGATGGAAGAAAAAGGGTAAGGTTTTTAGGTCCGCCACCACCACACCGATGCTTTTGTTTCTCTTATAGCCATTTCCATAACTTGCAAACTAGGCCCTATGTATTCTTCGAATTATTTTATAGCCCTTACATCTTTCTCTTTTCACAATGAAGTCTTATAACGATTGGGAGGGACCTGATTGAGACTAGGCAGGTAGATTAGAGACTACATTGAGGTTTACCCAGTACTTAAAGATATGGTTTCTCATGCGCTGATTCCTCCAAGTCCTCCCACATTCCATCCTCGTAAAACAGGAGCTCGACAGATTGATTAACTCGATGACAACAGCCCCATTACCCTTCTTCATGATTTTCCTGTCTAGAATTTCTATTGGTAACAGCTTGACTTTTCCATAGCCATCCATTTTTAGTAAATCAGAAGGGACTATAGCAACGTTTTCAACCTTTTTCTTCAGCAACAAAACATGAAATACCAGATGCATGGCTGTTACTTTTGGCAACTATAAGTCACTGGTCCAACTCTTTGTGTATAACAAAGAAAGGGTCGTAAAACCTTATGTTTGATTCCTTCTGATTTCTGACATCGAAAACAGCAGATTTCCTCAGAGTTCAAGACACTTTTGAGTTTACTGTAAATTATTATGAACACACTTGGAAGCAAATATCTGAGTCTTAGAAAGAACTCAAATGGCCACCAAAGTCTGGAATAAAATCTATTTGATTATATTATAGGTGAATACTTGCACATATCTATATTTTTTTTCTCGAAGTTTTCGTTTTGCTTTCCATGTCTTCCTCTCACACTTGGGATAATTATTTCTCCGATAGCACGTTTGCGTGTTGAGATAAATTATGCTCCGGACATTTGATGGTTTAAAACAATTTTAGTGGGAAGGGTGCTGAAAGGAATATTATCCAAATAAAAATAAAGAACATGATTTGAGCTGCATTTTACTTTTCGCAAGTTCTTTGGCACAAGTACTTGGTTTCATTTTGGCAGTGTTGTTCCAGACACCAATACAGGTCAAATGCTCTTGGTCCTGGCCTACTGAATATGAATCTTTTATCTGGTCTCATGCTTAAGTCTGCTTGTCAACATACTAAATTTATTGTCTTCTGCTGTTCTGTAATTCTCTGTTACATGATTTTCTTTTCTTGATGCAGGTCTGAATACCAATGAACATGAGGGTTCGCAAGTGCTTGTCATAAGCAAACTCTTTTCTTTCATTCCCTTGAAACTTCGGTTCTTACTGACAACGTGCTGCAATTTATATCCCTTTCGTCTGCTTGTCCAAAGACCAGGTGACAAGCTGCTAATTGATCTTCACAGATCATAGCTGGTTCAACCATTTGCATTGTCGTGCATTAATTATAGACACCTTCAACTTTTACGATGCCCAACAATCTCCACCCTCAGCTATTGAGTTTGATGATCTCAAACATTTCTAGTCGCCGCTGTATTTCTAATTGAACGCTTGTGATTATTGTAATTTATAATAAATCGAGTTCATCCTACTATGCATGATCTTACTGCTCCCTTCTATAGCCCTATGTTTGTTCCCCATTTTGGTTTTACTTGTTCTCGTTATTAATCTCTTTGTTTCGAGATTCGTTTATGAGGACTGGTCGATGCCCCGTAATTAGTTTCCCTATTACTGGGATGAGAAGCACCTCCAAAAGATGAGATTTGATGTCTACTCATGCCTGTGCATATTTGCAAACACACACACAGATGGACTGATAAATATTGATATGGAAGTTGAAGTCTATATGATTTGTGGATCCTCAAATTTGATTTTGTTTGTCTTTAATAACCTTTTTATTTATTTATTTATTTCCTTTAATCTTATGATTCTTTTTAAGGGTTTTCATCCTCAAATTTGATGTTAAAAACTCAGTATTAGAGGTTATTTTCATAATAAAAACTGGCTAAAGGATTTGCCCGGAGAACATGAGGAGATTGAGGGACACGCCTTTGAATATTATTATTATTATTATTATTGGACTGGAGAACATATTACTGAAAAGATTCAATATAAATGGTACAAGGAAATAATGATATATTTACCCTTCTTTTAAGGTAAGAAGACAACATCATGTTCTTCACTTCAACACGCACAAGTTATCACTTGTTGCCTATCATTACTTCCCTGTCACCATCCATATGTTTTAATTTAAATTAAATTGCTATGTTAACTTGGAAAAAAACAACACTAATATTAGTTCTGTTGATGTATAAATATTGTCCTGAAGGAAAGTGGCTCTCTCTATATTTCATCAAATTCACATGAGAAATATCCTGTCGATGATGCTTACCAGGTGAGCCTTTCTACAGCAATTGGTTCTGGATAGATGTATCTGCATGGAGAAAACAAACTGGTTATTTTTATAAAGATTGAAAAATAAATCCACGAGAAGCATGATAGTCTTTAGTTAGTACTTCACTTCCATTTGCAGTGATGATTGATTCCATACTCGCCCTTTTAACAATTTACTGCTTGCAAATTCTGAGCTATGAGCATGTGATTGCAACCTGGCAGTGTTGTTCTAGACATGAACGTAGGTTTATGCTTCTCCGACTGCTGGATTTCTGAGTGTGAGAATAATTTTCGTTTAGAAATGTATTAAAATGATATTTTTTTTATTTTTTTTAAATTATTTTTGACATCAATACACAAAAATAATATAATAACACCAAAACAAATTAATTTAAAATAAAAAAATTATTTTTTTCAAAAACACTTTCCAAATACATTCTCAAGCACCTCCTTATAAGTCTCAAACAAAAGTCTTATTGTCGACATAATTAAAATTATCATGTTCATCCAAAATGCTTGCTGCAGATCTGGAATGCCGATGAACAGGCGGCTATGCAAGCGCTTGCCAAATACCATAACATCTCGCCCACCATTCAAAGTCTCCATCTCCTTGGTCTTAAAAGTTACCAACGAATAATGATGCTCTGCTTTTCCTCTTTTTCTTGTTCAAGTAGCAGATGACAAGATTCTGCTTAATCTTATCAAGTCAAACCATTTGCATTTCTAGTCTCATCATCCACACTTTTTAACTAGGATACTGGTGTCATTTTTCAGAAGACATGCAACCAGAAAGCAAGTAATCTGTCTGTAAGAAAAAAGATTAAATTTGAATAACTTAAGTTAATACAAAATTCTACCCTCTACTGGAACTAATTCACACTGCTCAAACTTGAAGCTCAGCTGACCTAGGGACCTAATGGATTGGCAACAGAGAAATGTGTACGGATCACTATTAGAACCCATTCTTAGGAAGGAAAAAAGGGAAACGAATTAAAAAACTAACTCTTCTGGCAGCTCTAATGACTTTTTGTACAATAAGATAAGCTCCTTCCTTCAGGAGAGGTGTTTATGTGGCCATGTTTGTATTTGATTCATACTGCTATGGCCGGAGAGCTGCCTCAGGATAACTTCAGGCTGATTTCCCTTCAATACCGATACCTGTATCAGAAGCAGAACCTGCTGCATGTGTTTCGACTGGAGAGGACAGTGCAAGAAGGCGTCCTCTTTGGGCACGGGGTGGAAGATGTTTCGCCGGTTTTCTAGATCCTACTGCCCAGGGCAGAAAAACCCCTGTACCACCATTGGGCATTCTTTTGGGACTCAAGACCATGTGGCGCATCGGAGCAAGCATGACTACCGAAGAATGAAGAGCTCCCCAGTTAGGCATTGAATCCGTTGGCTCATAGCCATTAAGAGCTCCGTTAGGCACTGGATATGGGCTCGGGATACTAGGTTGCCATAGTGTCATGGCACCGTTCATGGGACTAGTTGGTGGTGACTGCCCTTGTTTGGATTCAGGACGCACTCTGAAGAAAGTTATGCTGACCCTTTTGTTTGAAGACGGGCACATGGCATGTCCGGCCATGTCAGCACTGTTTCCCCTCATCACTAAAAGAGACCTGCAATAATTCCAAAATCATTTCACGAAATACCGATGGAAATTGACGACTCTCTAAGAAAACTTAGGTCAATATATTTCAGACAAATCAAGTTAACTTTTGTAGGATTGCAGCAAGTTGACTTTGTGAGATGCATTGAGATTTGAGAGCATTTACATAACTTGAGCCTGTCAGACTATAGAAAGCCTGGTTACAAGATTAATGCCGCCTCCTTCTCTCAATGAAGTCAGTGTTCCTAATAAAACTTAGAAATGCCGAGACTTCTTTAGTTTCTAAGATTCACATTGAAGAGCTTAATTTGAATGGATAATCGACACAATTTCTTAAAAGGAAACACGAGTTATTTTGAACTGGCATGTTTTTTAATGAATAGAAATGACAGTATATTTCCAGAAACCACAATAAAGCTAGGTGGTGCCATGTGCTGTAGGGTAAGAAGAAGAAAAAGGCCCAGCATCATAATGTAGCTTTAATGCAAGGTTGTTCTTTCGAGAGATCTTTTTGGGGTATATTTTCTTATGAAGTTATGTTTTATCAGAAATGGGATTCCTGAATTTCTATAATATGAACACGAGCCTAATCACTCTGTCACTAACGAATATCTACATGCTCTTTGCACAAGTTTTGAAGGCATACATACCCCTTTTTAAGAGAGAGGGAGAGCGATCCTCTGTAATTACCATCACTATCACTCCCGAGAATACGCCCATATGCCATTGTTGATTCTGAGAGGATAAGAGTAGAGATTGGTTGGTCTAGATGAGGCGGTTTCAGGAAAGGTTGTGAATATTCCTCCTGCATAAAAAAAAAGAGCATATATTATTCGACTTGCTTTCCCAGTATAATCTCTATACAGAGACAACGTGATGATTCTCAGAGCAAGATAGAATGCCTACCTCATCAAAGAAATGGATGATGCATCCATTAGGTTTTTTATATTCTGGTATTAATTGCCATTGAACCAGGTGATCGATGACATCTTGGAGAAGTGCTGGAATTGGCTCTATATTGCCTATGAAAATTAAAACCGCAATTATAAGTTGCACCATTATAATTTTGCTGCGCAATTAAGAAAAGTTACATGATATCTTACTTGATGGGTTGCCACTTGCAGCTTCCTCTTTTATATGTCCAAAAATTGGAACTCCGAGCTGAATCAGCTCCCTCTTGTTTCCCTTCACCTGCTTGTTGAATAAAATAAAAGTCTCGCCTGTATCCAGTCGTTATGAAGATTCACTTAGTAGCTGACAAATTTTGGTCTTTAGCAAGGAAAAGCTTTTCCAAATTCGAAATGCGTGTTTGACCAACTTTGACATATGCTTTTAAGAGAGTTAGCTATTCCATTCCGGCGATTAGATCAAATGGCCGATAACTCACGGCAGTTAATGGCGTAAGAGAATTTTCGTGAAAATTCAAAATGATCCTTTCGGACGTCCTAAGGGTACATTCTATTTAAAAAAACTGAACGCAGCTTCATTTTATAGAATTAGCAAGAAGAGAGAGGTCACCTGAGAGTTCACCATTCTGGCCAGCAACTCGGAGTTCATTGATGAAATCGGTCAGCTTAGACAGTTCAGAATCAGTGAATACTGTCTCATATAACTTCAAGCCTTTCACAACATTCACCTGCCAGGTGTAACATCTCTCAATCAATAACAGCCGGCTGCATCTTTTTTATTAAAAAAAAATCCCAGCTTCTCTAAGGAAACAATTTTTTTTTTGTTTTCAAAATTTTGAAAGAAAGAACTCGCCGTATGCCCTTTGACATGCTCTTTGGCTGTGAATCCTTTTGTCAGCTTGATTTGAGAAGGACGTGCGCTGCAGTCTTCATGATTGGCACATATGCCATCGTTGCTCTCACTAGCAGGCTGCACTTCTTGAGATCCTGCATTCCCCATCCAACAAGAAGAAAATTAAAATAGATTTCAGATTAAAAAAATATATTATTACTATTACATTAAATATCTAATCAATGATGCTATTTAACTATGTCATCCTCCGCCCCCCGCCCTTATGCTCCGCTCTTTCATCTATTAAGGCAAGCATCAAAATTAAATTACTAAAGGTTGAAATTTTGGTTCAACGTCCCGAAATTCCATCCACCATTTGACTGGACAGTATTAAGGTTGTAGGTAAGTCATTTATGGGACCCACCAATCAGTGGCAAGAGTAATTTGAGAAATCAACTTAACTTGTGAAACTGTGACAATAACAATATAGAGATAGCTGTTATCTTGCTTCATTCTTTTTAAATAATAAATAAAATTGAAGTATTCATATTCGTGGGTTTTTTCAACCATTGTTGAAATTATTATTCAAAGTAATTTTTGTTCAAAAATCATTCTAAAAAAAATATTTTTATCATCAAGGCATTAAAATAATTTAAAAACCCAAAAAAATAATTTGAAATATAAAATAAAAAAAAATAAAAAACACTTTTTTCTAGTTTCCCGAACACCTCCGGCAACTCCTTGCTCGAACTGTCGAACATTGACGTTTTTCCGTATTACACCAGGAACAAAGTAGTGGTCAAAATACTGGAACTTTCAATGCACGAGATGATTCTGCAAGTCCAGCCACGCAATTGGGTAGAGCCCAGATAGAAGAACGCAGATGTAGGGCCCAAACTAACCGTAAAAATAGGAAGAAAAAAATAGCTCCGCCTCTGTAAACGAAGGTATATATTAATTAGTAATCACTTCGCTCTCTTAACATCCACGTTAATCAAAATAATTGATTGCACACCCCTCCCCCTACGACTTCAAAGTTCTGACCATGTGGATTTTAATCAGGTACCACCTTTTTCCTTCCCCGACGGTTGGACAAACTCTCTAGATTTCGTGACAAAGCTGTCACTGTCCACAACTGTACTAAACCCTACCATGTAACCACACAAATCAGCTACCACAGACGCAAAATAAATAAAAACAAAAATCAAAAGTAAAATAAGGGTGCCGCACTATGGGAGATTCGAATCTTCTAACAGGCTATCGGCTAGGATGCCCAAACACTATGAGTTCATTGGATGGCCCATCCCATGAGTTTGGAGTTGACCCGGCAACTCGGACTCAGCCACACCGAGTCCATCATCCAATAAAGTCACAGCTAACAACCTCCCCGAAAAAAATTGTCAGAGAAAACCCTTAACAACCCAGCACTGATAGCAGGTTAAAACCAACAGATGGCACGCGCGCTCGGAGTCATGCATGACGTCAAATAGAAAGGGATCCGACGGTCAACATCGACCGCAGCTTGCGATAAAATCATTGCACTCATCTCCAGGAAAGGTAGTTGCGTCAAGCGTAAGTGTACTCGCTGCTCCCAAAACTAACTGTAACACCGGCTGCAGAGAAGCTCTGCCCCCCCTCATTGGAATTCTCAATACAAACCCCACTAAAACCTCGAGAGAATATAAATCACGTCATGATATATAATTATTATTTTTTTCTGAAAAATAATAAAATAAATAAATAAAATGGAGAATTTGATTAATTTATATAATTTACTTTACCAGTATTTCAAATCAAAACATGTCACGGGTCAAAACGGAGTTTTGTTAAATCCAAAAGTCATTGAAAGTTGTAAAACAGGGAAAGGGTGGGTTGAATAACCTGATTTATTTATTTTTACTTTAAATTATTTTTTAATATACTTTTCAATATTTTAATATAAAAAAAATAAAAATAATATTTCAACATCTACAGCAATACCAAATAGAAAACTTGTTCAAAATAATATTGAAAAATTGTCATTGACCATCACTCCATTTTTTTATAATTCTAAAAATATAATCACGTTTATATTCTTTTCTCGACCGTTTTCCTAGCAACCAAAACAAGCTGGCTGATTTCAATTAAGAACTCTTTTGGGGGTAATTAAGCAAGAAAATGATTAATAAATAATGAATTTGGGCTGGCGCATCATTGAGATTACCATTACAAAACAGAAAAAAAATTGAGAGCAACGATTGTCTAATGTTTATTTATTTAAACAAACAGAAAATATATAAGAATCCGATTTTTTGTCAACTTCTACTATCATCAGCCGATTCTCCCTCAGAATTCCCGAGGACAACTACCAAATCGATAAAAACAGGAATAAAAGGAAATTCATTTGGATTGATATACGATAGAGAGATAATTAAAAAAAAAAAAAGTAAATTTGGGAGATGAAAAGATTAGTTTATACTTACCTGAATCAGTAATATCACTATCGGGTGAATCCTCCTCCTCCTCCTCTTCCTGGGCAACATGACCATTTTCCAAGCTGACTTTTACTTTCTCATCGCTGAATTCATCAGTGATCTTCATGTTTCCGACTGATGGTGCTCCAAGTTTGATCTCAGCCACTCGCTTTAGCTCCAAAGCCACGTCTGCAATGGAGTGGTACTTCTGCATCTGGAGCACGGGGATCCAGTTGAGCCTCCTCCCATGAATGGCCGCAAACACCGCTTCGTACTCGGATCCTGCATCCAGCTGTGCAAGATGGCTACATAGAGCATCGATTATGGCGTTAGCGGCTACGAATTCCCCACGAAACCAGGCTAGAATAGCGTCCTTGGCAAACGTGTCCGCCATCATCATCGGCACCGGCACCACCGGTGGAGTGCCTTGATGATCCGTCGGCAATACTGCTCCTGCCGCCATTAGCTCCTCTGATATTTTTAACTAGATAGTAAAGCAACCACCGTTTCCTTTTAAATCTCCCGACTATCGGATTTTAAGAAGAGCCTGCCGGCAGGGATATCGGTGATGGCGAGTATATATTGGGTTGACAGAATAAAATGAAGAGAGAGGGAGGAAGAGGAGCGCTGTCTCGCGTGTAAGGGTAGACTCTTAGGGCGGCCCTGAGACATTTTTATCATAAAAGGTGGTTCGTGCCATCTCCGTACGTGTGGGATACTTTTTGTGACGTGGCAGTATTACAATGAACGTTACTACGAGTTTTAATTCGAGAGCTTAAAGTGTATTTTGACACGGGCACGGGAAATAAAATTACTTCTTTTTTCAACAGTCATCCCTTTTTTTCGACCGGTCTACAACAACATCATATTATATGATAGCACGGTCTCGAACATATTTGGTAAATTCTAAAATAACCTTTATTAAGAGATTATTATTATTATTATGGAAAAAAATATTAATTAAGAAAAACAAATAAATAAATGATTTTTTTCTTAATTATCAGGGAAATATCTTAAAACTTGAAAATAAAAGTAAAAATGGATTTTATTGGGCTGAAAATAACCTTTTCAGGGGGTGCTTGCACTTTTTGGTTCAATGGATGGCTTGAAGAATCGTTCTCCATTACTGAGAGAAAGTAATTAAATGAATTTGTTAATTAAATTAATTAACTTAAAAACTAAAATTACATTCATATAAAACATCAAGGATATATCGTATATTTTTTAATAATTCATTTTAATCCTTGAAGTTGTATTTTGAGTGAATTACTTCTAATTGAGGACCTATTATTTCTCACTTCTTAGTTAATGGTTGAATTGAAAGGATAAAAACTGCAACGAAAAGAGTCCTAAATATCAAATTGATTTTTTAATATTTTAAAAAAAATAACACATTGATGTTAAAAATTAAAAAAAAATACATTTAAATATTTTTTCAAGCAAAAAATAATTTTAAAAAGCACATTGCGTTATGCTATCAAACCGTTAGGTTTCTTTAACCTCGTACACGCAACACCAAAATGGATTTTTTTTGTTGTCCATGTGCTTCATTGGGGAAAAAAATGATTATTTTTAATTATTTCCATAATTGATTTAAATTGACCAAATTTTCTACTCAAAAAATAATGATAGTTACTTATTGTAAACAATAATAAATGTATAAAAAATAACCTACACTGATAATCAAATTATAAGATATTCAAGTATTATCATACATGTTTATTGTCAATATACAGTTTATTTTTACGTTTTGAAATGTGTTCGAGTGCATTTGACATGGGGGGGAAATCGAAATGATTTTTGAAGTGTTTTTTGATGGTTTTATAGCATTGATGTCGAGAGAAAGATACTTTAAAAAACAACACATGCTATAATATCAAACTAGAAGGTTTCTTGAAACTTGTATATACAAAAAATCAATAAGTTTAAAATATTTTAGGATTCCTGGGAATTTTATTTGACATATACAGAGTTATTTAAAGTTTATATAAAGATTACCTTAAGACCAAGGGTTCTTTCTTGGCTTTGGATATTTGCTTCAAGGTTGAATTATCATAAAATATAAATCATTTTAACATTCAGTTTCTAATAATAAGCCACACAACCTATTAGTGATAAATATTAAACCTTTTTAGGGGATAAAGGGATTATAATGCCTTGAATTATTAGCTTTTTTTTCTTAATGGTTTTGTAACGTTCTCCACTCGCATTCCCACTAAAAATAAGAAACATAACATCCTAATTTTTGAAAATTTTAAAAAATAGTAAAATATCAATTTTCCTTTAGAATAATATGATACGAGTTATTTTATGATAATTTTATAAATTTATTCAATTAATTTTTTATTTATTTTTTCTTAGGCACATGATTGTATTATATTGTATTGATTGTATTTTGATCCTTGATTTTTTAAATTTATTTACAATTAAGTTAAGCTTAACTAATCATTCTATTTTAATTTTTGATCAATGATCTCTATGTGTGTATCTTATCGGGTCCCTAATAACTCTGCCCAAATATAAACTATTATCCCAAATGAAAAGAATAGACAACCTAAACAATTTAATTTATTATCAATTTAATAAACGATTGACTTATACATGAAAATCAAATGTATTTTTTAGCAACTTGTCATAATTTTTAAAATATTAAAAAAATGAGAGATGATTTGAGTTAACTTTTTAATTTTTAATTTTTTAGTGTAATTATTATTCATCTATAAAAAAATATTTTAGTGTGTACATTGTAGCATAAAATATATTTATTTTATTAAAGTCTATAAAATTAATTGAAACATGTAAACTGATGCGAACACTGAATACCGATGCCAATAAAAAGAAAGGTGATAGCAACTGACGGGGCATTTTGCGAGTGGACACAGGAAAGCAGGCATTTCAAACATGCATGGAAAGCACAGTAGATGCCATTCGATGTGGGACCTCAGGAAACATCATCAATGGACGACGATCGTTTCCGTGGAGGGCTCCATCCCTCCTCTATTGTTGGCTTGTAGACGAGCTAGGGAAAGTGTGTCGTGGGTCCCATGAAATAAAAAAAGAGCTAGGGTAGGTGCGAGAGGCTTGGTTGGGTCTCGTCTGATCTTTAGTGGCCACTAGGGCATTTGCACACATGAGGACGATATCCTTGCCACCATCCCAAAAGGCACCCTCAATCCGAGAAGACGTTGTTTGAGGGCATAAACGCCATCCCCGCACTGAAACTGTTTTTAAATATAATTTTTTAAAATATTTTTTATTTTAAAACATATTAAAATAATATATATTTAAAATAAAAAGATAATTATTTAGAGCAGAAAAAATCAAATTCCTTTGAATTCTTTTTTTTTTTAATGCTTCTCAAACATCCATGTAATAATTAATCTTTATTCCATGCATAGAGCTAGGTGCTAGCCTACCCGGCTTTTCTTAATTAAAAGACGACGGGGTTTAAAAGATTTTTGCTGTCTTATTCCATAGTTGTGCACAAAAGTAAAAGGACATTATTTATTAATCTTACGTTCTATTAATCACTCCCTGCTTTTGTTCTGTTCTCCTACATCGCATGACATTTAATTCCTGCTACACATGATGTTATGTAATATATATACATATATATATATATAGCATAAAATAAAAAATAAAAGTAGACAGGATATATTCTCTGAAGAAGGGATCAAATTATACTTTAGGTTATCAACTTTTCCTCTCTTCATGTGTTGACAAAGGCTCAGAAGATAAAAAGAATACAAAGGCATCAGGCATCCGTGAGAGGAACGGGAGTCCTTCACTCTAGCTGCGTTAGATTATTTAAAAATATTTTTAATCTTTATTTTAAATTTAAAAAATTAATATTTTTGGATAATTTTCATATTAAAAATACCTTTTAAAAACATAAAAAATTATTTTATTAAATTTTTAAATAAAATATATTATTAAAAACAATTTCAACCCTACAAAAAAGCACTTAGATAGTTGACAACCAGAATCAAATTAGAGAGAGAGGTGGAGCGGGGGGGGGCTACCCTGGAAGCAAGCCGAGCTGACCGGAGGATAGTAGGACCCACATAAAAAGGCCCTGGTTCCATTACCATTTTAACGCAAAGGTCAAGTATGCAAGCGCACGAGAGCCCCATGTTAAAAGCTAGCTCCCCTTGAAAGTGTGCCAGATGGATGGCGATCATCCCATGACCTCTCTCCTCCATGAGTTTCTTTTAACAAGCAAAATGAATAATAACACACGTTAATTAGTTGCGTCACTTTTACTTGTCCTGATTAAAATATTTTATTCTCAAAATTTATATCTAATTAAAAAGTATTTTCAGTATATAAAGTTATTTAAAATATTTTCCAAATAATAATTTATTAACAATATCGTTTAATTATTTTAACAGTCATCACCACTCCGTAATCATCATTTTTTTTATATTTTTTATTATTATTATCAAAATACCACTTTCATTATTATTATTATCATCTCACAACTATCGCTCTATTTTTTTAAATTATTTTTTATTTTATTATAGAGAAGATATTTTTAAACTAACATTAATGAATATTTTATATAAAATAAGCAGAATTATGATTTTATTTTTTAAGAGTTACTATACTGAAAATAACTTACTATAAAAATCACATAGTTTTCGCTATTTCTAGCAATTTAATTTTTATTTTATTTTGGAGGGTTGCGTAACCAAAATTAACATGATTCTTCAAAACAAAATTTCCTGGTTAGTCCCGTTGCTTTCAATAGCGTAACATTTCGAGATTTCAATGGATCACGCTATTGAAGTATTACAGCTAATTGAACAATATATATATATATATATATTGTTAGCTAAAATAATGGAGTAAAATTTTGATTGTATATTCTAACTTAAATTCAAAATTTATTATATATATCATAATTAATGCGATATCACCTCATAATTCTTGGATACCGTGCTATTTTATATTGTTTTTTTTTTACATAAATGCTATTATTTTTAAGAGAAATACAGATGGTGTTTAGGAGGGCGGTTGCGGTAGCTTTTGAAAGTGTTTTTTGTACCGAAATATATTAAAATAATATTTTTTTTATTTTTTTAAAATCATTTTTGTTACCAGCACATCAAAATAATCTGAAAATACTTAAAAAGATTCATTTAAAATGTAAAAAAAAAAAAAATAAATTTTGACTAATCGGTGTTTCTACCGCTTAGCCAAACGGGGTCACAAACTCACTCCACAATACTCCACAATCATGTCCCCTTTGCAAAGTCAGCTGCACTCCAAACGTGTTTTTTTTTTTTTTTCCCAATCACAACTCTTTATTTATATATCAAATTTAATATATATTTTTATTTCAAGTTTTCTCTCTCTCAATCTTTGTTTTAGATAAATATATTTTTATTTATTTATTGATACATTTAATTCTCGAAATAATTTATGGGGTGTATATTAGCCTTTTATTTTATACAAAATGTTACTCATAATACCATTTTTTTATAGACATATCTTAACATTTTCTTTAATTAAAAAAAAACATGAAAACTAGTGATTTAACTAGTGACTACCATATAATAGATTTAGTCAACCTGATCTTAGAAATCATGAGAGCAACTTCACTCAAAATTGGGTCGTCAATGGTGAGTTCTTAACAGTATTTTCACCGAATGATAGCGAAGGGGTGAGTTCAGAGTCTGTTTTTTTAAATCGTTTTAATATTGTGATATTAAAACTAAAAAAATATTATAATATATTTACAAATATAAAATATTTTAAAAAATAACCACTATCATAATACTTAAATATTCATTTAGTAACTGTTTGAGAGTGTATTTAATATTGTTTTTAAAAGTATTTTTCATTCAAAAATATATTAAAATAATATATTTTTTTAAAAAAAAATTATTTTTGATATCAGTATATCAAAATAACCTTAAAACACTGAGTTTTTTTTAATTTAAAATAAAATAAAATAATAAAAATATTCCGATCGCAACATCAAGTATCCCTGGATAATGGAGTTGTATAGTAGCGACCTGAGCAAGGCAGGCTGCTATTCATTTGAATAGGGGTTATATTTTTAAATTTTATTTTATTTTATTGGGTGAGAAAGGGAGAAAAGAGAGGGGAGACGTGGAAGAATACGGTTGGTGAAATGGAAGAGTAACATTTTGTTTCTGTGACTTAATTTATTATAAATGCAAGAAAGGGTATAAATTTAGCTGGGGATGGAGACGCGAGAAGATGGAAACACGTGCTGGTCTCTGGGGGGGGGTTGGTGGTTTATTACCTTGTATTTTAGCCCCCTCCCCAGCTCACGTGAAAGTTAGGTTACTGCTATTGGTCTGATAAAATAGTAACATTTTTTCAATGGCTTCTGCAATCGATTATTTATACTGTGAATTGTGAAACATGGGGCTTTTCGGCTACCTGAGGGCAACCGTCATGGTTTTAGTGTTTTTTTAGTATTTATTTTTTAAATATTATTTTTAATATCAATATATGAAAATGATATAAAAATTCTAATTTTTTAATTTAATATAAAAAATAAAAAAAAATACATTTTTTTTTAAATTATTTTGAAACACAGTTAAATACCTTTACATACTTTATTTCTTTCTTATGCATTTTTATTTTTAATATTAGGAGGCACCGGGCGAGGAAATATTTGGAAAAAAATAATATTTGGTTTGAACTTTATATGTCCTCTTTTGCCGGAGCGCAAACCCCTCTCAGAATACCTGCCATCACATTCCTGGTGCTTAAAATATAAAAATAAATTATTATTTTCTTACATTAATGAACCGTCAATGGTCTGAAGCGGACAGTACTGTACCCCTACCTTTATGAATAATAATAAAAATATAAAATATAAAATTAATCGAATTATATGTAAACTGGTTGGATACATATTAATAATAATAATAATAATAAATATATCACTTCACATTCATGATACACGTGTTATTTTACTCTATGATTATAATTTAATGGTTAAAAATGTAAATAATTGTCATAAAAAAAATCTTGCAGCCTTTTTTCACCGTGAAGTAATTTTGAATTCACTTGTATTCACCTACCAACAAAATTCAATGGGTGAATTCAATATAAGTGAAAAAAGACATCATCATGCACGCCGCCTAGGTGGAGGAAGGCTGGGGTCGAGAGAGAGGGGAAGTCAAATATGCAGGAGAAATACACCAAAGCAAATTAAATAAGCTACAAGGGTTGTATTTCCTCTTATTTATTTATTTATTTATTTATTTATTTTAATGACATGATGATGCTGATCTCCGTCACTGAGATACTGGGGCGTGCTTGCAATGATATTAGTAAATTGTATGGATTTATTTAATTCCTCTTTAATTTAAAAATACTTTTAAAGTTTTTTATTTAAAATTAATTTTTTTATATTTTTTTATGTGATGATGTCAAAAATAATTTTTTTAAAATAAAAACACTTTAAAAAACAATATTGACCATACTTTATAATAGTTACTTAGTGGTTGCTTCGCTTTGAGTTTCAAAAATAAGAAAAAACTTTCAAATTTTTATTTTTATTTTAAATTATTTTTAAATGATTTTAATATATTTATCTCAAGAATAATTTTTACAAAATAAAAAATATTATTTCAATATATTTTTAAATAAAAAATAATTTAAAAACAACAAAAACTAATATCTCGCATGCAAAAACAACCGGATGGTCTAACAATTATTTGACTTAGCTTAGTTTCAAACAAAGCCAGCAAGGGGCAACATGACACTGCACCGTTGTCCTTCGGAAATTAAAATATTTATGAAACCATGCTTAGTGTTTCGAAAGGATACGTTAAGCAAGCTGGCCAACAATCGTAAGGCTAGGGCACGGGCTGCTGCAACCCTATGTTTTATATATATATTCTCGCCAAGTGAGATTTTAAAACTGATAAATCAATTTCTGATAAATATTCACCAGTTTTTTTTTTTTTTTAATGCTTGAAGCATAAGGTAATATTCCCTTGAACTCAAGATAATTAGCTAATATCTCAAAAGTGGGTTTTAGTAAAAATATTTTCATTGGATTTTGAAGAAAAACCCTAAAAAAACAAAGTCTCTATTCGATGAGCAAGCTAGGCATGGACAAAAAACCGCACCGTTGTATGCATGGAAGGTATTGAGTTCAAATTAGAGTGTATATTTTTCATAGGAGTTTGAGACAGTAAAAGAGTTTTACTTGCTCACCTGGACCTACAGAGTGTATTTTTTAAGAGGTGGGGTTTATTAGAATCCAAATAAAATAAAAAAAATATTGCATTTTTATATACATAGTGCTCGTTTGGAAGTGTGGTTGAAGTTATTTTTGAAAGTTTTTTTGTTAAAAAAAATGCATAAAAATAATATATATATATATATATATATATATATATATATATATATATATATAAAATATTTTTGATATCAATACATTAAAATGATCCAAAAATATCAATATTTTTTAATTTAAAATAAAAATAAAAATAAAAATAAAAATATTTTTTTATATACTTTTTAAAATATACTTTTAAATCACAATACCAACTAAGATTACACGCCCCGTAACCGATCACTGAAGAATTAAAGAGGCGAAAAAAAATCAAATGATTAGATAAAATCCAACGATTGTTTTTTAAAGATTACAATTAATATTTCTCTGTAAAAACTAGACCTAAATTCCAGAGTGGAAGAGCAAGTCTAAGAAAAACCAGCAGCAAAAAAAAACAAAAAACAGAGAGAATAATTAATATTTCAATTTTATGACTGCAAATAAAAATAAAAATTGTCAGTGCTGCTGCAATCAATCATAAATTGCCACACAACCTGGATTAAGCAATAAAGTGGAGTATATTTCTCTCTCTTTCTTGGGCTGTCTCGCTACCCCTTGTACAGCCTGGCCCAGGTCCAACAGAAGCAAGCCCGTCGGCCAACCCAGCAGCAATAGGGAAGTGGCCGAAGATATCAATGGTAGGTTTTTTATATTTAAACTTTACTTGTTATTTATTATTTATATGTATTGAATTAAACAAATTTAAATATTTATAGAATATAAATATATATTTCAAGTTAGATGCAGTAAATTTCAAGTCAAGTTTGATAGTATCTATATGCTATACATTATTTATTGATGGAGTTTAAAAAATTTATACTTATTAAATATCTATTTAGAAAGATAGTTGAAGTTGTTTTTGAAAATGTTTTTTGTTTATAAATATATTAAAATAATATATATTTTTATTTTTAAAAAATTATTATTGATATCAGCATATTTATATTGATATAAAAATAACAATTTTTTAATTTAAAATAAAAATAAAAAAAATCATTTTTCAAAGTATTCCCAAACAACTCCTAAATTTCCCACAGTGAACACACACACTTCCTCCTAAATTATTTTCTCTGCTTGGATCCAGTATATATTTGGCATGATCAGTGTTAAGAATGTTTCCACCATAAATCTCCTCGAGCTTTTTATTGTCCTTGCCATGGCAGATCGGGAGGAGGAGGAGGGAATCAATTGGGAAAAAAGGAACATATGCATCAACTTGGAGTTTTAGAAAATCTATTTAATTTATGAACACAACCATCATCTCGTATAATAGCAAAACAGAACAGGGTATTCCCTGTGTTGTTCCTCTTGCGCCAAGAATACTTGGGAACTTGAAATGAAATGCAACACAAAGTAAGAAAATAAACATGGCCTGCATAGATACAGATGCTCATGCAGGCCTCCACAACATATATAGGTGACTCTTTCACAATTACGAAAAACCATCTCAATTTATTCATCCCACCATACTTTTAAACGAAGCTCAGGTTCCCATCTTGATCTTCACTAAAAAGAGTTAAGACTTCCCACCACCAAAACTTGATGTAGTTCTAAGCTTAACCTTGGCACGATTAATGTAATCCGTGAACTTATCTTTTCCAGGACTAGCATGTTGTTTTTCATGTCCAGCATTTGACAAGCTCCTAATCTTAATCCTTGCACGATTGATGTAGTCAGCGAACCTTTCTTCAATGTGCGTCCCTTGTTTATTATTGCCTTCTCCCGGCTCATTATGTTGAGGTGCTTCAAACTTGGGATGATTGGCCTTGTCTCCTTGGCTTGGAATTTGGACAACAGCCTTGCTTGATTTTTTAACTTCAGGTTCAGGAATCCTGGAAGCGACTTCGGTGGTGTTCGGAATGGGAGGAAGTGGAGTTGCTGGCTTGGATTTCCCATTTGCTGGAATACTCTGGCTTGAAAAATCGTAGTTGACAGGAGCCGTTTCTGCTGCTTCTCTATTTCGAGGCGTGCCGTGCCTTTTGGTTTTTGGAGAAAATGTTTGGGGTTGGATATCAATGATTTTCTTAGAAAGAGGTGGTGGTGGTGGTGGTGGTGAAGAATATGGAGTAGGGCTAGTAGGACTAGGATCTTGTGGGCGACTTGAGATGCGGCGAACAGCTTTGTATATTTTCTTACACACAGCCTTAGGGCAGAAGCTGATGCTGCTGCTGCTGCTGTTCTTTTTCATGGTGATGGTGAAAGATACGAAATAAAGAATAAGGTTTCTGTCCGCAAATATGAATTAAAACGTCTCGAGACAACCGCGATTTAGGTGGGTTGAAGGGCTTGGGTTTTATATTAGCATAAACTGGAATCTTAAGCAGAAATTGAGGGCTTGAAGCACTTTAATTTGGTCCGCAAATAATAATATTTAGAGCCCTATCCTTGTGATTCTCGTATGAAAACCTGCTGCGCTTATAAGAAAATTTGAGGCCAGATATTCCTATGAAATTACACAAGGAGAGAACTTTCGAAAATTTTCAAATTGATGTGATGGTGAGGGGATCATATTCCCTTCTTTTTGTTCTCATTTTTTCTCTATAAAGCTAGAATCTGATCGGCACAGCTTGTAGCTCTAGAGATCCGAGACTTTCTAGCTGTTCCACACGTTCCCGATAAACGACAGTGCAGTTCGAAGACTTCATACGCAACAAGTGCTAAAGCATTACTTCGCTTGCAAGTTCAGGGCTGCAACACTGCCGTCACCTTTTTGCGTCTCTGCAACACGTCTATGATCTAATGGCTATTGGATTTTAATCCGGTGAATCTTTTTTTACTATCTTATTCAAATTCCATGATAAAAATAACCACAAGCATCATGCCAACATTTCAGACTTCCTTGAGAGTTCACGGTTTCTCATAAAATCCACGATTTTTAAACCAGGTGCCAATTATTCCCAGGCCAGTTCACATGTATACTCCAGTTTCCATTGAAATGCATGTTGTTGTAGTAATTAGCATGCCAGCATTATGATCCTCATATCAGTACATATGTTCCGATTAATATGTTGACTTTTTGAGCATACGATCACAGACCTGCTTAGCATAGAGGCGTTACTTGGAAGTAAACCTTATTTCTTGGAAAATATATTTTAGAGAATTAGGTAAGTTAATAAAATCTGACTATCTCAGATTTTTATAAGAAATATAAATCCTAATTCGAACTCGAGATTTTTACTGTACAGATAGCAATTCCTCAGACATTATATCACGCCGATTAGGTACTGCTACCTGGAAGTGCTAAAGAAGAAAAGGGAGAAACTCAATAAATGGGATAAACTCATGATTATCTGATATCTTCGTGCTTGCTGTGGTTGGGTCCCCCATTTTATTTATTTAATTTTGCTGTAATCTCCTCTACAGTAACTCAGGCATCTTTCTTCCGATGGATTCCATGCCTCTGGTTTCTTAATAATCTTTTGGTCATGCAGAAAAAAAGTTAGAAGAGCTCTCATAACTAAAAGGAATATGCTTCCACAGGTACAGAAGAAGCTTGACGAGCCTCGATCTTAAAAGCTATATGTCGGGTGGGTGCAACGTCTTCCATGAATGTTCCTTGTCCATTAAGGAAGAAAAAATGTATTTTTCCAGCACTTGCTATTCTATTCTTAAACCTGTCGACCCCGTCGGTATATGAAGTTTGAAAAACTTGACTGGATCTCAACTCTCTTTGTGCACAATAATGGATGGGGTGTAATTGGTGAACACAATCCTCTCTCTCTCTCTCTCTTTTTTTGTCTTGAAATGAGAAAAAATCCCTCTAGAACTATATATATATATATATATATATATATATATATATATATATATATCTACACACACACACACACAAGACTTAAAGCTAATTATGTAGAAGGTGACAACTCTACTATATAACATACAACTTCAATGGGATAAATAAATAAAAAAAGTTAAAGGGAAAAGATAAAAAAAAATTAATTTTTATTCTTTATTCTCATAGCTTAAAGGAGAAAGCTATATGGAAGAGTTAAAATAACATTTCTAAATTAAAGAGCTATGTATCCATGTTTGATCAAAATAGTCAAAAATCATTTAATATATTTATACACAAAAAAATAGTTTTTATTGTACTTATATTAGTTATTTATTATTAATAAATAGTTATATCAATATTATATATATTAAAATAGATTTAACTTCTCTAAATAGCTTTTTTCCAATGAATTATAAATATAAAAAAAATATCATATTTATACTATTTTAAAAGTTATGTTATTAAATTAGCTTCTATAAATAGTTTTTTTCTTATAAATGCTCGCCTAGTATTACAATAACATGTAGCAATCATAGTTCAAATATAGATGAAGTAATAGTTTGTACTAGTTAAATTGTCTGCTCTACGTTGTGGGCCAAATAAATAATTTTTATAAATGTTAGAATTAAAACAATTAATAAATTTTGCTAGTTTAAAAATAAAATATAACATTAATTCATGCAAAGTTTAATATAATGAAACACATCAATACATCCTATTATAATAACAATAACAATATCAAAGGTTTAACATCTAAAAATATTATTACTATTATTACTAAGATAATAAAAATTATTAAATTACCCTAAGGAACAAAACTCGAAAACATTAACAAAAGAGAAAGCAAGAAAAAAACTAAAACTATTATTATTGCGTGAATAATGGGGAAATAAATTCAATAAAAAAACCTAAAAACTTTAACAAAAGAGCAAAACCAAAGATGATAAAAAAAAAATATTGGCTAAAAAAAATCAATTGACGTGAAAATAATAATGGAAAAAACTAATAAAAAAAACAATAGAAAAAACAAAGAAAAAAAATATCAATTTTCAAATGATCATAAATACAAACTAAAATTTAATAACAAAGTTTTTGAAAAAAACAAAAGAGAAAATAATAAAAATTAAAAACAAAAACTGAGAGAGTGTGTGTTTGTGTGTGTGTGGACAAAAATAAGAATTATTTAAAAAATAAAAAAAATAAAAGAATTAAAATAAAAATTTAAAAGTATAAGGGTTGAAATGAAAACCACATATATTATCAATTTAAATCTAACGACACAATTGAAAAAATCAAATCTTCTATATAAAAAATATTAAAAGATTTAAAAGCAATCCGAAATTTAAAAGAATAAGAAATTAGTGATAAAACATGAGGAGAAAAAAGAAGAAGAAAAGAGATGGTAGAAGCGAACCAAAGAAATAAATCATTGGAGGCTTGTTCGGGCCTCAGATCATATTTCCTTTGATCTTTGTCAGCATCACATTCATCTTCATTTCAAATTCATTTGCAATAAAGTCTTTTGATGATTAGCCTTTCCAAGCTCTCCTGACTTTTTTTTGTCATATCCTAACGTTTGTTTTCCTTTAACCCCCCCCAACCCAACACGAGGACGGAGGACCATAGCTGTTACTGACAGCCTTCGAGTGGTAGACTTCTAAGCAAAATCCAAGATGCTTACCATGAGGATTTTTGGATTAGATCCTTGCACTGACAGATACGTGTTGTTATTTGGCTATTAGCACTAGTAGAAATAAAAATGGCAACGGTGATTATAACAAACTGAAACATTTGTTCAATATTTGGACACCATAATATACAGAACTTGCTAAGAATCACGTTAGATTAAAAAGGAAATCAGGATGTTAATCTTCTTTCTAGAAGAGATTTTGTCTAACATAACCCAACGACCAGCGGTCTTGAAAATTTTCTCCAGAGGATGAATGAGTAAATTTTCTAAACATGTACATGTACACTGCCACCCGCAGCACGTCATTTGGATGGCAGGGAATATATACAAACAAGTAGAGCACATTGCTGTGAAGAAGAGGGTTTTTTTTTTTCACCTTCGAGATCTTTGCGTGCGCAGAGAATTCATCTCTCAGGTCCCAACCATGCAAGTGTCCCCAGAGTACTAGTGCTATTAATCTTGGAAGGAATACTTCAATGGCGGAAAGTCTTCACTACCTGCTCTATCCGTCTTCGACAAAGAGGACAGTTGCTCAAATGCGAACAGCATGCTATACAACAGCACATATGACCACACCTACAGATCATAATGAATTGGAAAACTCAATCGTACTGGATTTAAAAATTGATGTCTATAACTGAAAATGACAGCCCCTAGTTCCTCTTTTCATGACTCCCGACATGCAACAAAAAACAGGCTTGTAAATAAGAGCCTCTGTTTTTTATTTTTTTGATACAGTTCTTTGGGGGAAGGACATCTGAATTAAAAACCTCCCAGAAAAAAGAAAGCTATGGCTATCAATTAGGCTATTTTATGGTGACGTGCAATTAATGATGCAAACCTCCAATGCATGTCACACTCGCACCAAGATGCTATACTACCAATGAAATAATAAAGATCATATAATCGGGCTGTGTTAAAGTGCATGCAGCTAGCAATCTCCAATAGCATGAGAAAAACCAGAGTGTAAATTTCAGACACAGCTAGATTGCAATTACATGTGAGGAAAATACAGTTTGGTATGAAAAAGTCATTATTTCCAATAAGTTATATAATTTGCAATCTGCAGATGCATGGGTTTTTTGATAAATTTTGATGTGGTAATTGGGAAAACACAGTGCGTTATACAAGTGATAAGATAAAAATTGAGAAAGTTGAGAGAGGAGGAATAAGAAAAACCTGGGGACCTCAAGCTGCATGGCAGCTGAGAGAGGGGTGAATGGTATGTAAGGAGTGGTACCTGGTTCGGGGGTGCATGTGCATTTAGCAAATATTATAGCTGTTGGGTTCAAGTGCTAAGTTTAGGCGAGAGAAATTAGAAAGGACAGGAATATACCCATAAAATGTGAAAAAATCTCTTCAATGAGCAATGGGGGCATTCCTAGTCCAGTTACCAATCAACAACAATTGTTTATTATTGAGATGCTTTGTTAGTAAACAGATTCAAATGCTCTGATCTACCTTCACAAAAATTTTCATAATGGCATTTCTACGAATGCTAAATATATTGCAATAGGTATCATAATCTTTACAAGATTACCAAACTACAGATCTTAAATACAATGTTGGACCAATCTTAACAAGGTTGATTGCGCTCCTAGATGAGATCCATTCACCAACTGGTTTTGCTTTTTTACTTTGTTTTCAAATGTTAGTTTGAACAACATTTATATGTGGAACTTTAACATATTATTGCTCTATGCATGTATGGTCACTGTCTATTCCTTGAGACACGCACACGCAGACAAATCAATAATGTACTTACGGAAGAAAAACAGCATTGTACTCCTGCTCAAGGCATATCACACATAGATCTGGAATTGGACGTTCTCTCTTGGCACCATCTGAACCATTCTCAGCCTTTCCATCTGAACCTGAAAAAAAAATTCAAAACAAGATATCACATGCAAACTATTTTTTCCTTCAAAAACGGCCATTATGAGCAGCATACCCTCGTTATCTTGGTCTGATCTCTTAGCAGCAGCAGCAGCAAGAACCCTGCAAGAACCATACTTTTCAGCTCCATTTGTCACAATCACAAGAAGTCCATATGATAATTCATTCCAAGTATGTTTAAGATATAATTTGAACAAGGCAATGCATATATCACCCAGTGCACCATAAAGGCTAGAATCTGGCAAGAAATAGGACAAACTTTCTTTTTCGGAATTGCATGCCTATAAATATTCAGACAACTACCATGTCCCTTCCCTTGAAACATTTTGTCATGAATGCCTTCCACCAAAGAAGCATACCTGCTCTGCAATTCCCAACAGCGCTTTCTCTCCATGATATACAGTATAACATGCTTGGCAATCAGGAAAGCACCAAAAACAGTCAAACCCAATGAGGCGTACTTATACCACCTGATACAGGAATATAAGTTTCAATGGTTTAATGCATAATTAACGTAAATATATAAAGAAAGAGCATTATGAGCAGTTAAGAGTGTTTAGGCAGGCAACCTTGCCCACTTCCCCAAATTCCCAATGAGTTCATCAATTGACTTTGGGGATACATAAAAAGGTCCTTTATGAGGACGCTGAATCCGAACTGTTCCAATATCATCTTTGACAGCCTGATCATAAAATGAAGAACCAAAAAATTAGATGACTGTAAATAAACTAACAAGATACATTAAATATATTGCATGACTAGTTTTCAAACTGAAAGCTCGGGCACTTCAAAAGTTACAAGTACAGGATATTTCCAATAGAGCAAGCCATCAAAAATCACATTCAAATGATAACTATTAAACCTCAATGTTGATGTATATTGTCAACATAGAAGCTGAATATCCAGCAATTCTAATATTCACCAGTAACAAGAACAGGGGGCAACCTCATGAATTGTCTTTGCTAATCATTCTCACGTTACCATACTGCACGCTGCTGGAAATGTTTGACACCACTTATTGCAGAAACAACACAAGGGTAAATACTTTTAGTTAGTGAGCAATCATACCTCTCCAACCACAGTCAATGAAGTACCAGTTGGAAGTACCCTTTCAATTCGCTTAACTCCAAGCATCTGAAATAGCAATCACAATAAGACAAACTTGACCCAGCAATACAAGTGCTGATGCGTAAATAGAAAGCATAGAGCGGGGCAGACCTTGAGGCCTTGGAGATAGTCTAATGTTCCTCGTACAAGTGATCGTCCTGACTCTTCAAACACTTCACTTCCAACAGTCAACACAAAACCAGAAGCACCTCGGGCCCCCACAACATACACTTGGTCAGTGCCGTCATCCTAATAATGGAAATCCAAAACAGCATGAACAGATTTTCTTGATCAGTGATACTCCAGATGACACTTATTTCAACATTTAAGCTGTCATCTTGTTTCCAGAAGCAACGATATAGTTAAGCAACTGTTCTCAATCGAGGATGAAAGGCACAGGAAACTATCTCTTACCAGATACCATGGGACCTCTTTACTCATTGATAGCATTAAGGCTGAATCCTGAATCCAAGATCCAGCATCATTGTGCTTAAGGAAATGTTGTTCAGCCTGAAATAACAGCACAGATAAAAATATTAAAAAAAAAAAAAAAACACACAATTGAGCTGTTATACCCTTTCAAATAATGATTATTTAACATTACCGTCTCCTCTACTATAACACCTCTCAGCCCACTAAACTCGCAACTGATTGGAGACTCAGCACCAACTCTTCCAGAGATTGCAACAACCAGTGGTAAGACTTTACTTTCAATATCCAGCAACTTAGCTGAAAGATGAAAGATTTCAAAAACCCATCATTGTTGATGCAAATGGGAAATTCCCTAAACATTCTAAAAAGAAATTAAGAGAATTCAATCGGTTAGTGGTGCACAAGACGTACCCAATTCCTTCAGCTGATTGACTTTTGCAACTGACTTAAGAACCTCTGCATCCCTGTAAGCACGCACGTAATTAATTATTAACAAAATACAATAAAGCAAAGAAGAGGAATCAAAGGAGGGAGGTACCTGCCGCTGCTCCTGCCAAGTAAATAGAGAGCAGCTGCGCTCAAACAGCAACTGACTCCACCCCATGGGATCATCATCTTCAATCGCCTACCTCAAAGAAAAAACCTAGCTAAAAAGCTAAAACCATTTCCGTATCAAAGGCGAGGAAATGCGAGAATTGGTGGAAGAATACTATTAGGCGGAGGAAAAAGAGAATTTGATGCGAGGAGTAAAGGAGAGGGACAAGGAAAGGGACAGGCTTTAAAGTTTTTTTTTCCTTTCTTTCTTCGTGATACCCAACTTAACGATCTTAGGGCTTGTATTAATAAAATGTGTGGGTAAGAAAATTACATCGCTTCCGAGTATATGTTTGATATTTTACAAATTTTCTAATTTTAAAAAATAAAATCGAATTTATTATGTGCATTTAATGGATAATACGAGCAAAAGTATTAAAAGAAATGCTATTACTTGTAGCAATTTTACTTAGGGTTATCAATTTTGTTCTGTTTTGTCTGCAATGATCAGAATATTTCATTTCATTAAAAAAATCGAGATAAAACGGTATCATTTTCATTTCAGTTTTAATTTTGGTCTGTTCCGAAAATTCCAGTCGAAACGTCTTGTTACCATTTCGGGTGTGCCGTTCCATCCTTAAAATCTTTCTTATTTTGATTAACTTATGATTTTTTTTCTAATTTTGAAATTATGTTTGTTTGACTTTGTATTTATATTGTATAATTTAAAGTTAATTTATCTTAAATTTTAATTATGTTTCTTAAATTAATATTTTAAGTTTTTTAGTTATATTTTGCTTTTAAAAACTCTTGTATTGTTGGGCTTTTTTAGGGTGGAATGATTATTTTTTTTAATTTAGTTGTCATACCGATACGCGTAAAATCATATTGATATTATCAACGGCAAAAAATTATTTATTTCATAACAAGGGTCTTTTTGGTATTTAATTTTTTGATTTATGGTTAAATTATGACTTTACCCTTGCTAGGGTAATCATGTCTTTTCACTTGTTTTTTTTTTTTTTTTTTTTTTTTGATTATCAGGTTAGTCAAGGGTGGTAGTGTAATTTATTGTTTAAATATTAAGTTTTAGAATGAAAAAGTTGTTGGCACCTGTGGCGCCTCCCGGTAGCTAAAAATACAATTTTATCATGTAGTTTTGTTCATCTTTGTGCGGCACGTGTCGCCTAATATTGAAATAAATATTGTTATTATTGAAAAACAATAAAAAAAAAAAAAAAAGTGATTTGAATATCAAATATAAAACTATAAAAACTTTGACAAAAATGAAAAATAAAAGAACTAAATTGAAAAACATTATATATAAATTAAAATTAAATAAAAAATAAATAAAAGTTTACCATAAAAAACTAAAATAAACAGTCAAAACGAAAAGTTTATCACGAGCATTTCTGTTTTTTTTTCCTTTCACTTCTCTCTTAAAAGATTCTGAAATGATTGGTTCAGTGCAATAAATTTAACAAAAAATGATATGATAGATAGATTGTGGGGAACTGTGATATAAACAATTATTTTATATAAGTTAATATCTATTTGAAAGTATAATATAAATTATTTTTTAAAATATTTTTATGCATCAAAATAATACGATATTTGTTTTTGATATTAGTGTATTAAAACAATCTAAAAAGATAAAAAAAAAATATCTTAATAAAAAAAAATCCAGATACATGGTTTAAACAAAATGTAAAACAGGGTCATAGTCAATAATGAAAACAAAATAAAGAAAAAACATTTAAAAAGTTGGTTCAAGTTTTAAAAGCATGTTTGGCTTAGCTTTTGCACCGCAGGTTTGCTGCGGTGCAAAATTTTTTTTTTTTTTTTTAATAAAAATTAATTTTTTTTTTGTATGTTAGATTATTTTGATGTGCTGATGTCAAAAATAATTTTTAAAAAATAAAAAAACATCATTTTGATATATTTCGGCACGAAAAACTTTTTGAAAAGTTTTGAAAAGCAACCGCAACAGCAATCCCAAACACCCCCTAAAACGAGAACTCATTTAATAAATTCTCAAGTTTTTTCTCAAAAGTGTCACCACTAAATTTTCTATGAAAATATAATATTTATATCCAATTAATCTCATTCATGAAAATATTGCAAGTTTCTCCAATTTAATGGACCCATAAATAAGTCCAGCCCATGGGAGAGAATGAGGCCCACGTCTGAACCGGGTCGCAAAACTTACAGTTGGGTCGGGTCCAGATGAATCAACTAAAGTGGAAACTAAAACCCCTAAAACCCCAAAGGCTAAAAACTGCTCCTGCTCTCATCTCCCTGCCACCCCCACCCCCTCCCTTCTCCGTCTAACAGACATTTCGTTTCTGAATCGAAACCTAAATGGCTTCGGTGGTTCTTAGAAACCCTAATTCGAAGCGCTTCGTGCCATTCTCCTCACAAATCCACTGCTGCTGCCGAGGATCGGCTTCCACTCAATCCTCAATTTCCGAATCTCTTTCTTCTTCAAATGACAGAACCTCGTCTTCTCCTTGGTGGAGATCCATGGCCACCTTCACGAGAACGTATGTTCTCTTTATATCTTCTCTTATTTCTGTTAGTGTTGTTGTTCTCTCTTTTGTTTTAAATATTTTTTTTTTTTAACATCGTAGTTTAGCTTGGTAAAAATAGAACCTTACGCAACCCATCAGAAATAAAGGGAAAAGAATGATGAAGGAAAGGGGTGAATGGTGAAAGGATGGAGAAAAGGAGCTACTAGAATAGGTTGTCAATTGCATGACGTCTTGTTTTTGTGATTACAGTAAACCTCATGTGAATGTTGGAACAATTGGACACGTTGATCATGGCAAGACTACCTTGACTGCAGCTATTACAAAGGTTTTCCTTTTTCATGCATTTTCTGGGCTATGAAAGCGTTGAACATTCAATTGGGCAGAACTTTAAGTGTTTCTTTATGCCTAGGTGTTAGCAGAAGAAGGGAAGGCCAAGGCCATTGCTTTTGATGAAATCGACAAGGCCCCTGAAGAGAAAAAGAGGGGAATTACCATTGCTACGGTTGGAATTAATCCCTCCCAACTCTTTGCCTGCATGCATTTCATATACCAATTCCATTTTTTCAACACTTTAATCAGTACCTCGTCCTGTCATTTTAGATATGCCAAAATGGATTACTATATTTGCGGTCTTTTTTTTCTTTTTAATAAATAAATGTCTTTTTTTTAATATGATGTTGCAGGCCCATGTGGAGTATGAAACTACTAAGCGTCACTATGCCCATGTGGACTGCCCTGGACATGCAGATTATGTTAAAGTATGTCTTGAATTCAGTCTCTTCTTGAATGAACAGTGAATATAAATTTCAATTTCTGCAGTCTTTGGCTGCATACCATGCTAGGTTCACTTTACATTATTGCGATGATTATATATAAAGAATTGAAGATGCAGGTGGTTCTGGAGATTTGTAGCAAGAGTGATGAACACATGGCAAGAATACTTTCATATTCTTTGCAGGAACCTTACATCCCCGAATAACTGCTGTAACTAATGTTTTGCTGAATGTATGTAAAATGCTGGCAGTTATACATTAGAAATACCAGTGAAGAAAATGTTGGTCTTTATGAAAAGTGGATTGAGAAGTTATTTCTGATTTGACAGACTTGTATTTATTGGAGAACTATCTAAGATTTTTTAACAGTTCCTTGGAGTTTACTGGCTAACTAATTGACTTCTCTTAAACTGTATTATTGATGCATCCAGTTATCCAGTAATGACTCTCATTTATTTGCAGAATATGATTACTGGAGCTGCTCAAATGGATGGTGGAATTCTGGTTGTATCTGCCGCTGATGGACCAATGCCACAAACTAAGGAACATATTTTACTTGCCCGCCAGGTTGGCATCCTCTGTTAGAATCTAAAGCAATTTCAGTTTTCCCTTTGATTCTTGTCTGATAATCGAACCTTGAATTTGCTTTTTCCTCAATGCTTTTGCTAGGTTGGTGTACCATCACTTGTATGCTTCCTGAATAAAGTTGATGTTGTATCAGATCCAGAGTTAATAGAGCTTGTGGAAATGGAAGTGCGAGGTATTGCCCTTTTAGTTGTGTTCATGGAAGTTATTTCTTGCTTTTGTTTTATTTTATTTGCCACAAGCTCTTCACTAGACATTTGTTTGTGACAGAGCTTCTTAATTTCTACAAGTTTCCTGGAGATGAAATCCCTATTGTTCAGGGATCGGCATTGTCTGCTTTACAGGGTACAAATGAGGAGATAGGCAAGAATGCCATTTTAAAGTTAATGGATGCTGTGGACGAATACATTCCTGATCCTGTGCGTCAACTTGACAAGCCTTTCTTGATGCCAATAGAAGATGTTTTCTCGATTCAGGTAAAGAAGGGTCATTTAGCATGCTGTTTGTAGATTATTTGTTCACAAGAACTAACTGCATGACTGCAGCAAGATTTTAGTGTTCTCTTTGTTGTTTTAGGATTTAATTTCCTTAGTTTGTGTGGGAAGCTATTTCCTAATCTGAAATAGGCTGGTAAACTACTGGGTAACCCTGCATGGTGCTGTAAATTTCCTTCTTTTCTATGTATAAAACTCATGGCTGTATATTTAAGTTGTTTTGAGTTTGGATGCCCTTTTTGCTCCATGTCATGCAATATTTGCGGTAAACTGTGCAGAATTGCTGTCTTATTCTTCACCTCGTATTGCTGTAAAGTATCTTTTGCTTGCTCAATGAAAAAAAGTTGTGCTCTCTGGAATAATTTCAATTTATATTTTTATTGAAGGGACGTGGAACCGTTGCAACTGGCCGTGTTGAACAAGGGACCATCAAAGTTGGCGAGGAAGTTGAAATTTTGGGACTATCTAAAGTAAAATCTAACTTGACTTATATTTTATTGCATGGGAAGCATTTCATTTACTTCCATTTGAAAACTTGTTGAGCTGTGATTGACTGTACTTCTCATATGAATATTAATCAACAATTTTGGATGTGATTGTGCTTTCATTCTAGTATGGATATGAAATTTAAGGAGTGCTCTGGATATTATTGTGCTCCTAATACTTAGGTTTTTTTTGCAGGACGGTCCCAAGAAAACTACTGTAACTGGTGTTGAGATGTTCAAGAAATTGTTGGATCAGGGACAGGTAAGACTACAGGTTAAGCACTATTTACAATTTAGGCCAAAGAGTCTTCTTTGCAGCAGCTATTGAACGATTGATGGATGTGTGTATTTTCCTAGGCTGGAGACAATGTAGGTCTTCTTCTTCGTGGCTTGAAACGAGAAGATGTGCAACGTGGACAGGTAAATGGCAGGCATGATTAAGAGACAGAACTTGAAACACTGTTTTTATGGATTGTAGATTCATTTTATCAAATTTATAAAGTGCACTCTTTCTTACTACTAAATCTATGATTTCAAACAAAAAATATTTTATCATTGTGGTTTATACTCTGTAAATTTGGCATTTCATTTAATATCAAGTTCAATTTGCTTTGATACTCTGTAAATTTAGTATTTCATTTAATATCCACTTCAGTTGGCATCATTGTTGATCAATATATTAATCACTTGGTAGAATCATAAAAAATGTATGTGTAATGATGTTTGAATTTAGGTTTGCTTTACTATCATGTTTCCACTCATTATTTAGGTTATTGCCAAGCCTGGAACTGTGAAGACATCCAAGAGGTTTGAGGCAGAGATATACTCCCTCACGAAGGATGAAGGAGGGCGTCATACTGCCTTTTTTTCCAACTACAGACCTCAGTTTTACTTGCGAACTGCAGATATCACTGGAAAAGTAGAGTTGCCAGAGAATGTTAAGATGGTGATGCCTGGGGATAACGTGACAGCAGTCTTTGAACTGATATTACCCGTTCCTCTTGAAACAGGTTTGTTCAGCTAGAACCCTGATTCCGACTTTCTGGTGCAAGCTGTCTATTGATCATCCTTGGACAAAATAACCTGTTCGCTCCTGTCACCCAAACCTTTTGATTGTTATTGTCTTGTCTGTGTGAAGTTTTTGGGTATATCACATGTCAAATTGACAGTTGCATGACCGAATGAAGAAACCTGTTGTTTCTTAAATCTGAAAAAAGAGTGATAAATGGTTTGCCCATGCACCTAATTTATTTCTGATTTTCAATTGGTAACTTGAGTACTTGAAGTCCCCGTGCCAATTCTGCACATTTTATTGTCGTTTTTAATGTTAACTAAGAGCTGTAGCTTTGTTGTTGTGGATTAATATTTTGCATGCTGTTAATATTATAGGACAAAGGTTTGCCTTGAGGGAGGGGGGAAGAACAGTTGGAGCGGGGGTAGTCTCAAAAGTGCTTGATTGAGTGTTTGTGATGGTGGACACTGAAAAGGGGTGGGAAGGACAGATTACTGTTTGATAAAAAGAAATGCCATGTGGTGAGTTCTCGGACTACCTCGATGCAATGTTTCCCCTAGATGTTGCTAAAAAGATATTGTTAGCGTTCTGGAATAGAGTACATTTAAGAGGATTTTTGTCTTCAATTCCTCATCCATTGCGTACAATTGATCATGGTTTGGTCATTTTGTGTTTTTTTCTTAATAATATCCCTGTCAAAATAGCAATGGTTTAGGAGTACACAGCGGTAAATCATTTTTGTTTGAAAAATCTGCTTTCCCAATTTTTTTTTTCTGGTGTGAATTGTTGGAATAAGGTGTCCAAAGGTTGGCTGAAACTGTAAAGGTTCATTTCAGGAAATGTCCGAATGTAGAAGTTACAAGCACTGTAAAATTACCGACTCTATTCTAATTTCAATGCTTTGATAGTGTAAAAGTCTATTGAAGAGTTTGTGCCAATAACTAGATCGTGACTAAGAACAGTCTCACAGTATGACGGCGTGACCCATACCATGACTTGAATTTACCGAGCTTCATTTTCTTGCTAGGCTCTACCCTCAATTTTTTCAATCGTTACAACCTCTTATCAAATTTCAGATATTCATGATGAAGCTTCAGAAGCCGTATTTTTTTAATGTACCGATGGAGAGATTCTAAAGCCTGCAGCTGATAAAGAAGATTAAAAATCTGTAGGGTTAAATTCGGCTTTCAGACCCAAATTCAACATCAAATTGTACGACTCCATTTTTTTACTTTGGTGACTAGTCTTCATGCCTAAGCATGATGGCCGCGCTGCGAAGCTGGAAAGGAAGATCCACAAAGCATTAGAGTTGGTCAATGCGTTTCGTCCTGCAACTGGAGTCTTGCACTCTTTGCAGGATATCCTCTTTACCCAATATTTGCACTTCATTAATACCTAACAAATTTGTACGGTGGTTTTTATAGGTTTTCTCTGCTTAAAAATATATAGGTTCTTTGTTGAAGTTCACTTCTCATTCATTTACAAAACCGATCATATAATCTACCAGAACGACCTGAATGTCTGAGATATGACTCGTGACCTCTGGTCACGTAAGATCCATCCGCCATCCCTGTATGTAACACCCAATCTCAGATGCAGCAGCTGTTGGACTCGAGTCTGCCCATTCAAACATCTTTGCTATGGCTTGCAGTTACAGTCTCTACCCTGTCGTAGTTTCTAAACCATTAGAATTTCCATGGCGTCATGTTTCACAACTTCAATTGATGCTCATACAAGCCTGAGTACTGCTACAGCCATCACTGTTACAGCTCTGAAGTATATGTCACTAAAACTTCTATTCACGATTCCCATTATTTCGTCGTCCTTGAGATCTAACTTGCTTGCATGCTTGCCAATGTAAACAACTGTGTCCTTCAATTTACTCACTGCCCATGAGAGCCAGACCAGCCCAAAACCAACACCCGTGCTGACCAGTTTAGATGCACAGAAGGATACCCTCCCGCAAGCTACCCTGCAGATGACAGAAAAAAGAAGAGCAATGCCAGTCCCAGCAATGCCAACAGAGAACTGGTTCAGAAGCTCAGGAAGTTCAGGGCCAGATTTCTTCAGCAACAAGACAGCTGCTTTCCCATGTCGCTTGTCCATCATCAAGGATAGAAGGCTCTCGCATGCATGGAAGTAGTTCCTTTTGTAGAGATCCCTCTCTCTGCCTCCCTTTCTATTATTCTTCTTTTTTCGGGATGGCTTGATTTTTACAGGACTGCCAAAATAAATAATACTGTGCTAAATGAGAACAAAAATAAATAAATGTACGCATCTAGAAAACCACATTTACAGAAGGCAATGCCTGTACTGCATGTGCACAGCAGCACAAGTAAAACCATTATCAAATTTTACCAAGACAGTATGAATAAATCCGAGCCAACTACTCATTTATTTACTCTATGCAAACACTTTACTATTTAGACTCCTTTCACTCTTATACAATCCCAATAAGTCCAGTCAAGTTTACCAAAGGACCATAACCATCAGCATTAAGAAAATAATCAGCACTCACAACGTAAAGTTCCCTCCATCAGGTAATACCAATACCAAGCAAAAGCTGTGTGACAATGTCAGTCAGTAACTTATTGTAGTTCTCAAAAACACTAAAAAAATAATTTGAGGCAAAGAGAAAAAATCAATTTTTTTTCAAAAACATATTTTAAACGCAAAAACAACAGGCTCATAATTTGGGTCTTTTAATGGTGTCTTTAGAATATCCTTCCTAGAAATCACATCTTACTCCAGGGCAAAACTTGTAATGGGAGAAAGATAAAAATGTTGCCCTGTCTCCCCCACCAAGAAATCCAACTCCACTATCAAGAACCCAAAAGACCTACACCAGTAAATCCAGCTCCACCATCAAGAACCCAATAGTTCTACACCAGTGAATCCAGCTCTGCCATCAAGAACCCAATAGCTCTACACCAGTAAATTCAGCTCCACCATCAATAACCTCTAAATCAATGGCATGTGGGAGCCTTCCTAAGAGATAGAATTGACCTTGTTGCTTTGATTAGGACTTTGCTTCATGAGAGAAAAGAAAAGCTGGGATATTTGGATGACATTTTATGAAATTCATGTTAGGGACTCGTGGTGAGAGAAAGGTTGTAGGTTTGGAGAAGGCTAGCACAGGGAGAGAATGAGTTGTGTGGTAATGATTACCTTCAATGCTTTAATATATGTGGGGGTATCATTCTCATTTCCTTGATTGTCAAAATCTACTTTGACCGAGGATGCAAAGTGTAATGTTTGAAAACTTGGTTGTAAAGTGAAAAAAAAGAATACCCAGAATAATATTACCAAAAGGCCAAAACTCTTTTCAGAAATGTGAAAGTGCATCCCAATAACAAGGAAGAAAAAAGTGTAATCCAACAAAGTTATTCAATCTTTAAAGATAATGTTGTAGAGCACCATAAGAAGGCCAAGAAGATAATTTTATATCAAAGATAAAACTATTAATGCTCATCTCGAAACACTATTGAATTTCAATCCATCAAAACGCAAAAGAGTATTGCAAACATTGCACATTCTAAAAAAGTTGACCTCCCTTCACCCACCCAAAAGCACTCATAACCTAAATATTTCAAACCATCAAAAAATACTAGACTGAACTTTTGAATGAAAGCAATGCAAATCAAGATAACAAAAACAGAACAAAGTCTCTCATTTTAGGCATCTTCATGCTGACTTGTCATAAAAGATTGGTAAAAAGAAAATGAAAAATGAAGTGCTTTTGCAATGAATAGATTCCTACCTCTTCAAAGTAGCAGGTGATGTATCTCTGGCCTTGCAAGATGAACCAATAATTTTAGCAGCTACTTCACTGGTATCAAACCTGATCGATCAAAAGAATGCTGAGAGAAGTCTTATAACTATAATTTGACGATAGTGAGAAGTAAATAGAAAACAGCAGTAAAATATCATAAAAAATTAGCAATGATGAGTCTTCTTGCAAAAGGGGAGATTAGCAGACCATGCAGAGCACTATCACCTAATACTTGTGTAACCAGCCATATCTGTAGGAAGACTCAAAATCATTTTTTTCTAACACCATTTAGTAGTTTTAGATATGTGGAATCAGTTTTTGCAATTGAAGGTGGGTCATGGGCAGTCAAAGTACAGCGGATAATTTTTCACTCAATGATGTACAATACGGTTTTAAAAGGGAAGACTGGGATATAAAGATCTCATGGAGAAATGCAAAGGTCATAGTGATTAGCTTCTCATGCTAGGCAATGTTCGTTCCAAAATAAATCACAGTCCAAAACGTTTTAGGAAATGACTAATGTCCGGAAGTAAATGACCCCAATAGAAGGAATTTAAGACACTAGATACACATTTTAGGGAGAGAAAAGGCATGGAGTGCAAGACATCCTTTGCAGGAACAAGAGAATTTTTCTTTCTTAACAAGGGCTTCAACGTGGCTTCTATTTGGGGCAACTTAGACTCTAGATGCAATCGGCAAGTTCACTAACCAAGTCAATCAGTCAAGATCATAAATTAGGATTTATTATTCCACTTAAAATATATAAAAATGAAAAGGCAAGCAAGGAATTAACTCTAGTTGAACCTTAGCATTTTTCAATAGCACATGTTTCTGAGTTAAATAGAACCAGGTCAAAATATCAATACCTTCTAAATTCAGGGATGAGCATTGACTGTTTTTTCCACATAGATGAGTTTTTAGACAAGCAAAACTCAGAAACAGCTGAGAGAACATCCTTCATCTCTGTCTCACTACCCATTAGCAATACTCGACCATCTGGAAGAACTGTAAGTTTTGAGCTACGGGCCATATCTGCCACGAAATCCTCAAGAGATTTGGAGGCATCAAGTCGACCACTTGGGTAAATCAGAGGAGAATGTGAAAGCTGTTGCGCATCAAACATCACTGCTTGAAGCCCCATCAACTCAGATAGCAAAGATAAATCCGATCCATCTCTTTCTAATTTATTTGACTCGGACATAAGAAACTGCAAGATTTTTTCCTGTCTTGTGCATTTTTCAGCTATCCCAAAGCTGAAAAGTACCGAGTCTGGGCGAGCATCTGGCAGCAAAACAAAGATGCTACTTAGAATACTTGAGCACTGTGAAACAATATGATATAGATTTACACTCCACACATTACATAAAAAAGGATGATGTACAAATCTCTTGCCGTATCATCCCATTAATTGTCGCAGAAAACACACTAACTTCGACCTCTTCCATAGCCTTCTAATTGTTTGATCATCATAGATTCCCCATTCCATTGACCGATCTAAATCAAGCTCTCATTCTATTGACCACACTTTCCAAAATGGCTACAGTTATCCCCTAAATCTATGAGGGCTACTATTATATTCTTTATCAGGGTGTTGTGTCACCAGAAGCAACACACTCAAATATTATATTGCCTTTCATTGCTTTTGTTGCTTAGTTAACACATGCACATTCCAGTATAAAAATAAAAAATAATGAAATAGGTTTATTAAGAAATAGAAGTTCTCATGGTACTTTTACTAAAATTCAGCTAAACTAAGCCTCAATACCAAACTAGTAGGGTCTATCCACCTTCTCAGATCAGTTCTAACATGGATGTTTACACACAAAAAATGAGGAAAGAAAAGTAACCTCAATACCAAGCTCTTTTAATAAAGGAAGACAAGAACGAAACAAAAGGACATGCAAAAGATGTTTAAGATTCCATCCAACAAAAGAGTCCACAGGGCTGCAAACCTTGCACATCAATGAGTGTAGGCGTTCTAACTGTTGAGTCAATCTCAGTAAACCGACAAGATTCACAGAACCTATTCATGGGTCTCCATGTTTCCTCATGCTGATGTAATTTCAGCACAAGAGAATTCGATCTTGTTATCTCTTGTCTTGCTCCCTGATTAGGTAAATAGGGCTGACAATCCTGCATCAACGGAATATTAACTATCATTTATTGTTGAGCAGACACAAGCTGTCATGAGATGAACAAAAACAGAGAATAACAACATTGGTTTATCATCGACCAAGACCCAATTAGAATGTTTTCCTAGGATGATAAAATCTTCTAAATATAATAGTTTTGGTTTTTATTGGATCCGGGAAAGATTGGAAGGGAGTTGTGGATATCTCCACTATTATACAAGTACAACCTTAACAGGAACATACAGATAGGTCAACAGTAGAAAAATTGAGTAAAATAATGGAGATCGCGGCGTTGCATCTCTTACTCCAGACGGGTCTGGCTCGCCTCATAAGATCAGGTTTTACTTAATTTATTATGCATATATCACAATCTGTACCGCGTAATTCTTTTCTAAGGAGAAGAAGATTATGGGAAGCTGTTGTACGCTGCTCAAGCCTGAAATAGCAGGACAAAAAACCTCGCTCTCATTAAACAGCTAAAATTAAGAGTTATCTACTTTGCATATGGGCAGATAGTAAAGGCTTTTTATCTCTGGAGCCAACAACAGCTTCCAAGCACAGCTCTCAGTGGACACGATACAACCAAGGATTCAAAGCAAGCATGAAACTGAAGCAAAACAAACCAATATCAATAACCATTCCAGATGCATCATCCAGAATAACAATCAACAGTGAGCAGAACAACAATCAGACCTTGAAAACCCTTTTCTGATCTTGGTGAGGAACAATAGCAGGGGCTGAAGGATAGCCATGAGAAGCCATCAAACAAAGCTTGACCATCATATAAGAAATTTATCTTCTCCTCTGAGAGTTCACAGCACCATATACTTATCCATCCATACCATAAACCTCCGAATCAAAACCAAAAAAGACTACCTTTCTTTTAAGAATTTTTAGGAGCACCCAGCCCACAAATAAAGAAGAGACAGTGATAACTAGAAAATAGATTTTTGTGGAGTGAAATTGGATAGAAAATTTGTATGGGTCAAAAATCTGTGGCAGACAGAGAGACACTGGATAGATGGCTTGCCTTGCCTTGAGAATCCAGCTAGGTGTAGGACTCCCAAACAGACAAAATAATATCAGCTAATCTCTTTTGTTTTGTTCTGCTGTGTCTAGGATTTGGCTTCTCTAGAACTTTCTTTCTTGTTCACAAAAACTCCTTCGCTGCATGACATTTCTTTAAATCAAAGAAAATAAATAAATTGTACTCGTATTTAATTAATTTATATTAAACACTTGATAATCATATTAAAATTGATATAATATATACAGCATTTAAAAATGAAATCTTTTTTATTCCTGTCTTTTTATTAATTCCATGAACAAGCTGTTATGAAAAAACCTGGTCAAATTTATCTTGTATTAGACAATACCCCCGCATTTTGCCGACGGCAGTATAATATTTTTTTCAATATAAAAAATATTAATTGTGTGTATTTTTTATTATAATATAAATTTAGTTAAAATAATAACTTTATGCAGAATTCATGTCAAGTGCAAGTTTTCTATAAAATATATAAATTTAAAATCGATATAAATTTATCTGTTTTGTAGTTTCAAATGAAATAACCAGCATAAATTTATCATCATCATTAAAAAGCAAGAAAACTCGGATATCTGAATTATTAAGTTCACTGTATTAAGATTAGTTCATTTTATAATTCAATTTAAATCAAACAAAAATAAAATATAAATTGTAAAAATACCTACAATAATCAAATAAAAAAAAAAAGTTGTTAATTTTCTATCAACAAAAAGACGAAAATATAGATTGAAAATTCATCCTGACGTTATTGTCATTATTATTGCTATAAAAGCTAAAATTATTACTAACATTACAGCCAAAACAATTAAAATAATTAAATTGCCATGAAAAATAAAAAATAAAAAAGCAAAAGATTTGTATAAAACAACAATAAACAAATAATAACTAAAATTATCATTATTATTGCATAAATAATAAAATCATAAAAATCATATAATCTAAAGAACAAATAAAGAAACAGAAAACAAAAAAAAACGAATAAAGGAAAAAATAGAGTAATATTACTTTTAAAATGATCACCGATATAAATTAAAAATTGAGGGAAATCTTTAAAAAAAATCGAAAGATTTTATAAAAAAATAATCACTAAAATTATCATTATTATTGCGCAAATAATAAAATTATAAAAATTATATAATCCAGAGAACAAATAAAAATAAAATAAAACATCTAGCCATGGCACCCGCGCCTCGTCGCGGGCGGAATCATATTTTTTTCAACGTAAAAAAATATTTATTATGTATGCTTTTTTTTTACCATAGCATAAATTTAGACAAAATAATCAATTTGTATATAATTTTTATGAAGTGCAAGTTTTGTATAAAATATATAAATTTTAAATGAATATAAATTTATTTGTTTAGTAGGTTTCAATGAAATAACTAGTATAAAATAAGTTGTCATTTTCTATCAACAATAAGTTGCATTGTGGATTGCAATAGTCTTTTTTTTTGTCATATGAACAGCGGAATAACGTTTTCGTCTTGTTATAGGATATTATGATTATTGTACTATGCACGTAAATGAAAGAAATTGAAAATATCTCTAATACCATGATATTATTTAAAACACACTTTACATAATAAAATGAATATATAAAAAAACTAATATATATTTTTAAAAGTTCTACTCCGCAGCACCATCCAAAATGTGGTTAAGAGAAAGCACTGTAGCAATCCATATTGTTTGTAAAAAAATTCAGCCCAAGAATTAGTCGTGGTGTGCTTAAGCTGGTCGGAGATCCCGGTTATAAAAAAATGTATAAGTGAATAAAACAAAAGTATAAAAAAAAGAAGAAAAAAAAATGTACCAACAGGAAAACACTTTAGAAAAAAATATGGGTCCGGGGATTGTCGTGGTATACATAAGTTGGCCTGGACACCCTGGTTATTAAAAAAATTTAGATATGGAGATTAATCGTGGTGCATTTAAGCGAGCTCGGACACCTCGATTATTAAAAAACAAAAAACTAAAAAAATATATAAGTAGAAAAGGAGAAAAAAATATCATAAGAAAAAAAATGAAAAAAAACATATAATAAGGAGAAAAAAAAGGCAAAAAAAAAGAAGCAAAAAACAAAGGAAAAAGAAAAAGAAAAAGAATAATTAGGAAAAAAAAAAGCAAAAAAAAAAAAAAACAAAAGAAGAAACAAAAAAAATAAGAGGAGTGTAATTTTAAAATAAAAACAAAACAAAAAAGTAGAGAAAAAAAACACAATCAGAAACAAAAAAAAAAAAAACTATTGCAATCCACAATGGACTGAGTCTGTGTGCACAGTGCGTGGGTGTACAGTGAAACACCCACACCTTTTATATATATAGTAAAGTAATAATTTATATGATATTTAGTCAATTTCATCCTATTATACTTTCATTATAAACAAAATTATAATATCCCCATTAATCCTTGCTACTAAGGAGAATAATTAATTAAACTTTTCGAAATTGTTCAAGTAATTAAAAAATTCCAAACTACTGTCATTATAAAACTATTAAGGTATTGTTTGTCATTTTGTTTAAAAAATATTTTTAAAAATAAAATGATTTTTTATTTTTATTTTAAATTAAAAAATATAGTGTTTACATGTAAGTTTTGTATCTAAGTTAAGAATAATTATTTTTAAAAATATAATTTAATATATTTTTTTTTTAAAATAACCTTTTCAAAATAACGTAAACTCCCAAACCACCAGTTGTTGATTCTCTCTATGTGGGCGACATTACCAATCGCCCCACTCGCAAAGAGTATTATAATCCCATTGGTCCACCCACCAAGACAAAACCAACATGGAACCCACAACCTAAATGGTTAGTTTTTAATGGTCTGTTGCCTTGTGATTCACTCCTGTTTGATAAATGTTTTTAAAATATATTATTTAATCCAATTCTGTATAAAAAATACAAATTTTACTCACACGCTAGCGGGTGTTAAATACATTACGGATCTATTTGGTATTGCAATTGCGGTTATAATTTAGATTTAAAAAATAATATTAAAAAAATAATTTTAGTTGAGATTTATAATTAAAATTAAAATTTTATGATATTTTTTAAAATTACAAAAATAAATAATAAATTGTTATTATTAAATAAATATTAATTCAATTCAAAATACACATGCTCAAATTATAAAATATCTACTTTATGTTATTTTGTTTTTATGTTGCTGTAATATTTTAAAAAATTTAATTTTTTTTATTATTATTTTAATTATTATTATGCTGTGTCTTGAATATTAACGATATCAATCCATTAACAATGAAAATGAAAATTGACAAAACCAAAAAATTCGCACGTGCAACTTGAACTTAGCCCATTTCACTGCCACCGTGTGGTTAGAGGGGGGTTTGCTCTTCACGTTATTTAAAATAATCATTAATGATAGATTATTTATAATTAATGAAATTTATTCAATTAATTTAGTTTATTATATTTAATTGTTTGGACAGAAATAAAATGATACGGCGATGCAAACATTACTATAAACTAATGATAAAAAAAAATTGAGACCGGGTCATTAAATTGACTAAGTTTAATAAATTTGATTAAGTTAATAATACAAATAAAAAATACAACAACAATAAATAAACCTACAAAAAAATTGTAAGAGTTAAAGAATGTAGCAATTAAAAGAACTGTGGGGGAAAAAACAAAGGAGGATGAAATAAAATAAAAAAATTGATAAATCATTTCATACAAAACAAATAGGAAAAATAAATATTAGGGACTCAATCTGAAATAAAAAACAATTGAAGGGCTGCCTTGGATTTTTGAAGTGTCTGGCGGAAAACTCAAGTTTGACAGAGAGAAGAAAGAAGAAAAGAAAAGGTCACCAAAGAAAAACTTGAGATCTATTGGCCACACACGTCGTCGTATAATAGAGGGGTTGCAAAAATGAGTAAAACATCTTAAAAAACAGTGTATGGTCACCGAACGATACTTTGTGAAGAAAACAATATGAGCATCTGTAGTTTATTTTATTTTACATCTTGTCTCTATTGTTTTAAAAACTACAGAAAAATCTCCTGAACTTTATACATGTTTCACGCTACAATTCAAAAATGTTTTTTAAAAAATTAAAATAAAATTATTTTTAGCTTTTATTTTAAATTAAAAAAATTTAGTGTTTTTAGATCATTTTCATGTGTTAATATCAAAAATAAATTTTTAAAAAATAAAAAATTATTTCGACGCATTTTTTAAATGAAAAGCACTTTCAAAAATAACATCAGCCGCACTTCTAAACAGACACTACACTCGCTAACATCTTGAAGTTTACTCATCTAATACCTGTTCAAGTGATACAAGTTTGAAATTCAAGGATTTGCTCCCCCCCCCTCCCGTGGTTTCCTGTGAACACCCACGTGAATAAAAAATAACATCTTGAAGTTTTGATTCAAAAAAACAATTGAGACATATTTTTTTACGATCATTTTTGTCTCAATTTAGATTTTAACGAGTTGTCTTGCCTGCGTGTTACGCTAAGTTTTTTTTATGTAACAAACTAATTGATTACCATGTGTGTTTTGATTTATTAACTACAAATTTTATTAGTTAAATTATCATTGATAAAATCCATTCAAATGAGTACTTGTTTTTTGCATCGAAGTGATTGAATGTTACTATTGTTCCAAATGTTTGGATAATTATTTAATTGATAGATTATTTATGTGCATTGAAACATAGAGCAAGTGACTGGTACATTTTTCATTGTAAATAACCCTATCCAATTTTTCTACCTATCTTGTTTATGTGTAACTTCATTTATTTTTGTTTACATGATTTTAAATCTAAAAAATCATACATAAAAAAGTTATAAAAGTCAATTTTGAACAAAAACAACATCTATTGATGAATTTTTATTATTTTTATTATTACATTATAATAATAATTATTCTTAAATTATTATAATCATTATAACTACTATTATAATTATTATTGTAAATAATTAATATTTTGATTATTACTGGCAGTATTATTATAATCATTGTCCTTATAACAACAATAATTATCATGGTAATCAACATCGTTGTTTTTATTGATATTATTTCAATTATAATCAGCATCATTATCATTATTATAATTATTTCTATCATTATTGATATTTTTATATTATTTTATGAGCTATTGTTACCATCAAAACCATAACTAGTTACATCATAAGCACTATAACCATTATAATAAATTATAATTGTCATTATCATGATAATTTATACTGTTACTATTATCATCAAAATCATCATACCTTAAATTATTATTACTAGTACTGTTAAAATACTAAAAATTATTAACTTACCATGGGAAATAAGAAAACTCGCAAATTTTAACAAAAAAGTAAGCAAGAAAAAACACATCTATAATTATTATTATTATTGCATATATATAAAAAAAATATCTCAAAGAATTAAAAAATACTAAAAATTATAACAAAATAGTAAATAAAAAAATAAAATAAATGAAAAATAAATATTATTAGCCTTATAAGATCATTTGAAAAAAAAAATCAAACGATTATTGTTACTTTACATAAATAATGGGACAAAACAAAATTACCTCAAAGAATAAAAAAAATATTACAAAAAAGTAAAAAATAAAATAAATGACACAACAAAAATAAATATTATTAGCCTTAATAAAAGCACTTGAAAAAAAACATATAAAAATATTATTACCATTACTGCATAAGTAATGAAAAAATAAAATTACTTCAAAGAATAAAAATATAAAAACTATAACAAAAGAGTAGGCAAAAAAATAAAATAAAAGACAAAATAAAAATAAATATTATTAGACTTGAAAAAATGACTTAAAGAATAAAGAAGAAAAAAACAAGAAATATTAATTTTTAAATGATCACCAACACAGATTAAAATTTAAGGACTAAATAAAAAAAACTCATCAAAAGAGGAAATAAATAAAATTAAAAACTAAAACTATGAGTATATACATGTAAACATGGACAAAAATAATGACTAATGCATAAATATATATAAAATAACAAAAGGAATTAAATTCAGACAAGACAATGAAAAGATAAGGGCCAAAATAAAAATAAAATTTATGACTGATTTCAATTGAAGAACCATGTTGAAAAAAAAATCAAAACTTCTATGCCGAAAATATCAAGGGATTTAAAACCAAACCTATAATTAAATAAATAATGACTGAAATAAAAATACAATATATAATTAATTTCAATTAAATGATATAATTGAAAATAATCCAAATTGTTATACCGAAAAGATTGAGGGATTTGATACAAAACTGAAAATTAAAAGAATAGCGACCAAGATACAAATGAAATATATAATAAATTTTCATTCAAGGACTAGATTGAAACCAATTCAAACTTATATTATAAAAACCAGGATACTACAAAACAATTAAAAACCAGGGGACGAAAATGAAGCCACCATAAACTAGGGAATTGAAGTGTAAGTTGACCTTTAAGATGAAGAAAAGAGGACAAAAAAGTTCAATCGGCCACCATTCCTTTTTCGCCCATCATGGGTAACCACACGCCCCTTCATTAGGCCGGGGATATTTTTCACCGCTATATGACGCAACACACGCCACTGCCCGAGAGTGTGACGGAGAAAAACATCAACACGTCTGGATGATGTGCCAATAGTGACTGTAGGAAAAAAATATTTCAAATAAATAAATTACCTAAACATCTTACAACCAACTCTTTATTTTTAACCTTTTTAGGGGCATATCCATATTTATATATTTTAAAAAATTGTGAGATGTCAGGAAGACCCATCAATAATTGTTTTTCTTCTTATATTAGGGTAATATGGTCATTTTACCATGCAGAGAAATATAAAAAATAAAAAACACCCCCGATTCGGCTACTACTTTTTTTGCTTGTCAAAAGAGATAAATTAATAGTTTTACCGTGTAAAAATACAAGACAAAAACTAAAATACCCCCGTGCATTTTGGAATGCCAACTGGTCCCTTGAAAAAGTTGTTGATGTCTTTAATGCCATGGCAGAGTCTAAGATACATTGAGAAGTAAAATAATAATTATACTATTGAAATCTATAATGAACTATATCTATATCTATAGCAAATGACTGAGCTCGTTTGAATTTTTTTGTAACGAGATGAAGTGTTTTCATTTTTTTGGTTTTTGAAAAAAAATAATATTTTTTTATATTTTATTTTTGATTTTTTTTTGATATTTTTAGATTATTTTAATGTACTAGTATAAAAAAATAATATTTTAATAATAAAAATAGTTTTTTAATATATTTAATGAATAAGTGATCATGGTTATGAAAATCGTGATTTTGACATGAATTAGAAGTTGTTTCTGAATTCGGATTGTAAAATCAGAATTATAAAATCGTATTTAAAATCTACCATATAAAAAAAATAAAATCATAACTAAAATCATGCAGATAGAAAAATTATAAAATCACAAGTAAAATATTTTTGAATATAATATAATATAATTATGATCATAAAATTTTATTAGTTAAGGTTTATACATGGTTTAAATAAAATTAAAAATACATAACAATTATATCATTATAATAATATTTAAAAATACTAATTTTTTATTTTTTATTTTATTTTAAAATAGGACAGAGAGAAGGGAGGCTAGCCTGGGGAGGGGGGGGCTAGCCTTGGAGGGCGGGAGGGACAAGGGCTAGCCTGGGGGGACAGGATAGGGGCTATAGAGTGCAGGTAGAAAGCGAGATGAATTTTGGGATTGTAAAATCAGACCAGATGGATGATTTAAATCGAGTTTGACCGAACTTGATCAAAATCGATTTTTCTACTCGAATTAATAAGGTTTGATGAGTTAACTAGCGAGTTAATTCGTGATTAATCATATAAGTGACTAACAATCACCTGCATGTAGCTTTTGTAAGAGTCTGGGACAATCAAGATTTTATTCACTCATCTGTGCTAATAAAATACACTTTATGAGGGATATGGTTTATGGTTTTTTTGAATTAAAAAAAAAAAAAAACTAACAGCCACCTGATTTCCTTAAATCTAAAGCAATGGGGATGGTATTTACGAACCATGACCGGAAAAGTCTCCTCCGGCATGTTGTAAAGCCACAAGGAAGATGGAAGAGGAGACCACCGAGGAGACCACCGAGGAGACCACCGTGATTCCCCATTCAGCGAGATTTTTTCTTTGTTGAATCATCCTGTGATGAGATCATGAGAGAGACGTGTGGACGATTAGCCATCGAGCCGTCGATGTTGACCATTGTGGTCTCTGTTCTTACAAAAACGCCATTTCAAGCGGGGCAGTTTTTTTATCCAGCTTTGCTGTGGTGTAATTTTTTTTTTAATAAATTTTTTTATATTTAAAATTATTTTGATATGTTGATATCAAAAATAATTTTAAAAAAATAAAAAAAATATTGATATATTTTAGCACAAAATTTTTTTTAAAATTTTTTGAAAAGTAACCGTAGGCGCATATTTTTTCATCCAGTCAGGGTCACCAATCCAAGCCAGCTGTCATTTTCAATTTGTCAAGTCAACCGATATTTTTATCGGCTTCACTTTTGTTTCCTCGTAAATTCTTTAACGCTCCACTTCTACTCTTATAGTTTAAATTATTTCAATCTACCCTTCTAGCTACAGGAGAGCTCCTCCTTTCTGGACCATGTTTGAGATTGAGCGCCCGTTTGTTTACGAGGTGCAAACTGCGTTTTCAACGAAACACAGTTTACACCTGTCTTTCTATGTTTGGTTTCACATTCGAAATGCAAAAATATTAAGTGGGTCCCACGATGAAACGCCGGTTTAAAAAAGCAAGTAATTGTTGCTTTTTTCGTTCCACCGACAAAAGCCATCCACGAATTCGTTTTTTTAAATTGTATACCCACCTGGGCAAAAGAGGGGAGAGGGAGAGGAGTGCTGGGTTGTTAATATATTTATATAATATTTATATTTATTTTATATTTTATATTTATCTATTATTTATATTTATTTTATATTTTATATTTATATATTATTTATATTTTATATTTATTTTATTTTTAAATTTATTTTATATTTTCTGTTAAATTTTTTTCTTATAAAAAATATATTTTTAATATTAAAATAATATAAAAATTAATTAAAATCTAAATAAATATATTCGAAGGAGATCAAAATATATTTTTTGCCTCGCAATCCTAATTTTATTTCAGATGATATTTTAGTATATGTTGTTTCGGGATCGCAAAAGCCTTCACGTATGGATTTTTAGTTCATGATAAAATTACAAGTAGTTTGATGGGAGAATAAAAACAAGTATATAATTTACTTGAACTATTAATTACATTTTATTATTATAATTATTAAATATATACACTTTAAAATAATTTCACAAGTTAAAAGCAATATGAAAAGCTTGGTAACCAAACACTTTAAAACTGCTTTTTTTCAACCTCAAACTCAACCACAGTTTTAACCAAACACTTCACTACTTATTTTGAACCCCAATAAAAGCACTTTTTTTAAAACTGTTTTTTTTCAACCTCAACCACAAAAGCAAAAGCAATTCCAAACAGACCCTGAGTTAGGAAAATGTTTTTTTTTTTAAATATTTTTTTACTTGAAATTAATTTTTTTTTATATATTTGTAGATTGTTGATATCATAAATTATTTTTTAAAATAAAAAAAATATTATTTTAATATATTAAAATGATTTATATTTAATATTAACGTATTAAAATGATTTAAAAATATAAAAAGGAAAAATTTAAAATTTTATGAAATACGTTCCCAAACAGCCCCCAGTGACAAAGGGTAAAATCATAAATTATTAAGAAATAAGGATAAAAATAGAACAATGATAAATCTATAAGGACAAAACTATAATTTATATTTTTCTTTTTATATCGTATTTCACTTCAAATATGGTCAAAGGAGGGCTTTCCTTCTTCTTCTTTCACTCTTAATATAAATAAAGAAGCGTATCTAAATTCTGAATTAAAAAAAAAAGAAAAAGAAATACATACAATGTTCTTGATATCTATTAGAATTGCAAGTTAAAATCCCCGAAGTTCTTTCTCGAAATTTTGTCTCTCTCCATATGATAAGGGAAAGAATAGCGTAAATCTTTGTTTTAGAAAGCACTTGATTTGAGTGGAGTTGAGATATGGCGGTGCGTGGTGGTGTATGGGACTGGGTTATTGAACACACCATGTCAGCTCAGGTCAAGAACAGGGAGCCGTACCTATGGGCGACTGAACTCAGCTCTAGTCTCAACTCTGCAGGCGTTGATTTGCCTTCAATGGAGCTGGCTCATCTATTAGTCTCTCACATCTGCTTCGATAATCACGTGCCAATCACGTGGAAGTTCCTCGAGAAGGCCCTTTCCTTCAACCTCGCCCCTCCCTTGCTCGTCCTCGCTCTTCTTTCTACCAGGCAACCCATCACCTTCAATAATATATATTTAATAATATTTTAATTTTATGTTGAAAGGGTGGTTTTGTTTTGTTTTGTTTAATTTTTAATTTTGATGTTATCAACAGGGTTGTTCCGAATCGAAAGCTCCACCCAGCAGCATTTAGGCTGTATATGGAACTCGTTAAGAGACATGCCTTTTCTTTTTCAGCACTAATCAATTCCCAAAATTACAATATGTGAGTTTTCTCTTTTTTTTGGATTTCTTTGCCTCATGGTTCTATGTGGTGCATTTCTGCTACTTCTTTACATGATTCTGCAAATACTGGATTTTCCTTAAAACTTGATATTGTTGTCTGGGATAGGCAGATATAACAAGTCTTAAATTGTGTAGTTTTTTTGGTTGATTGAGCCAGAATGTATCCATGAAATTCAGAGGTTAGAGAATAATATAAATTATATTTGGTACAATTTAAGTTGTTAGGTGAGATGTTTCGTTGACATGATATCAAAGCTTTATTGACTCTGTGGTCACGTGTTCGAATCTCACCACCTTTATTTTATTTGATAAAAATAGAACACGAGGTTATGTGAACTAGTGTGCAAGTTTCAAGCCTAAAAAACCTTCACTTAATGGGATGTGTTAAAAAATAATATAAATTATATCCTACGATCTTACTTAACAGCTTAAACTTTTAGATGAGATGGTTTCTTGATAAGAGATGATGACAGAACAGTAGGAGACTTAACAATAACGGTCTTCGTTATTGGACTGAAGAAGATACTGCATCAATACCATGCCTGGTTTTAATTCTCATTTGGGTTAGCATGTGAAAGTGGGAATAAGAGTAGTTTCTAAGCCACTCTTATTCACAACGAGTTGGTTGACCTTCGCTGTAGACAATGGTGACTTGAGTTTAACACTTGAAGGGGACACATAATGGCTCTTCAAGTGGTTTCCTGATACTCTATATATCTTTTTTAAGACTGTAACATAATGCAATGTTTGAAACATGAAGGATGTCTTCAAGCAATAATTAGGAAAAAAATTTGTAGTGTTGCATCGGTTTGTGCCTACATTGTTAAACATATGCTTCATTGATGTTCACTCTTGGTCCCAGACTTTGAATGTACTTACTACGGAACTCTTTAGTTCTAGACATACTGCCGGTCGTTAATGTCACAATAGTGGAATTATAAACTTCTCTTTTTTATTTTTTTCTCTTCAACAAAATCTATAGATTTTTTTTTTTTGCAACAAATAATCTTTCATTTTCTACCTAACAACTAACAAAAATCATGACAGACCATCTTAGTAATGCAATTTAGTTATTTTTTTGGTATACTTCTCAACTTCTATAATGAATATTAATTTCATCGTGTTGCGATAACAGGATCATGAAATCAATAGATGATGTTGTTCATCTTTCCCAAATATTTGGCGTGCAATTGTGCGAACCTGGGATTCTTCTGGTTGAATTTGTCTTTTCAATTGTGTGGCAGCTACTTGATGCTTCCTTGGATGATGAAGGGTTGCTGGAAATAAGCTTGGAAAAGAATTCTAGATGGCTGTCCAGAATGCAGGATATGGAAATAGATGGCAACGAGAACTTCAGTGAGAAGAGAAATGAGCACCACGAGGGGTTGCATAAAGTGAATACTACAATGGCTATCGAGCTAATCGAAGAGTTTTTTAAAAACAAAGTAACCTCAAGTATACTTTACTTGGCACGTCAAAACATGTAAGATACATGCTGTGTTATGATAGTTTTTACTTGTGTTTAATAGGAAAAAGTGAAACAAGCCATTAAGTGATTTGCTATGCTCAATATAAATAATGCCTGGCCTGGTGCAGTCTTGTGAACTTTTACTTTCGAGGCTGTTTTGGAAATTGGAGAAATGTATTGAATGAAACATGATTAATTAAGATTTTCTTGTATCCTTTTAGGCCTTCACATTGGGGAGGCTTCATTGAGCGATTGCAACTGCTTGTAGTGCATTCCACAGCTTTGAGAAACTCAAAACACATATCTCCAGATGCCTTTCTGCAGTTGACATCTGACACCCACAGGGTTTTGTCCCGAGAGGGCAAAACAATATCACACCATGATTCTCAAGCATCCATGTTTTCTGGGTCACTCAAATCTTCTGTTGGTCAATGCCATGGGGCAAGTCACTCTGCGGTTTGGCTGCCTATTGACCTATTCTTAGAAGACACTATGGATGGGTCACTAGTGACAACAACTAGTGCAGTAGAAAATCTTATCAGTACGAGTCATCTCTTGTGTTATGCTGAAATCTTTTACAAACCTGTAGTGTAGGACTGTAGGTGATGAAAGAGAATTTATTGTTCCAGTTTTATGTTGCAGGTTTGGTCAAAGCTCTGCAAGCAGTCAATCATACCACTTGGCATGATACTTTTCTAGGTCTGTGGATTGCAGCGTTACGGCTTGTTCAAAGGGTGAGAACTTGTGTTAACTTGATAAAGGAGCTATGGGTGTCATGTAAATGCTTTTCAGTTTGCTAGAAAATTTTAATATTACTCCCATTGTTATGAAAGTAGAGAAAGGATTGAGAAATCCATAGAGCACTAATTGTTATTCAGCTGTGAATATTGTCATAAGCACATATTTCATAAACAACAATTTGGTATTTCTGATGCTGAACAAGGGCATAAACCAGTGCTTTTGAAATGTTTAATGTCTTTAAACACAAACCCAAATGAGAATATAAATGACAGAGAACCCCCTTAAGTATGAGATATAGCACATGGTGAATCACAGACAGGGAAAAAAGGGTAAGACTTGCATGACAATTGCAGTTTTTTTTAATATAAACTGATCAAAGACAATTACAACTTTTTTAATATACTAGCTTGAATGAGAGACTCATATGATTTTAATTTTCCAGAAGCGTTGTTTTCTTTCTTCCAATGAAATTGTACCTATTTTTGTGCAAGGTTCGCATCAACCTGCTATAACCTTTTTTGATTTATGCATCTTTCTTAGTACTTAAACTATTTGCAATCTTTCAGGAAAGGAATACTAGTGAGGGTCTAATGCCTCGCCTTGATACAAGCTTGTCCATGTTATTGTCTATCACAACCCTTGTAGTGACTAATCTTATTGAGGAAGAGGAAAGTGCATGGATTGATAAAACACAGCAGAGCCCTGTCAATCAAAGAAATGAAAAACAGGGGAAGCGTCAAAAGGGTCTAATTACTTCCCTACAGCTATTGGGTGATTATGAGGGTTTGTTGACTCCGCCTCAGTCAGTCAGCTCAGTAGCTAATCAAGCTGCCGCGAAAGCTACAATGTTTATCTCGGGCCTCACTGTCAGAAGTGGTTATAGCATGAGTATAAATGACATGCCAGTCAACTGTTGTAAGTGATTACATTCTTTGACATTGCAGTTCATATTGCTGAAGGCTGTGTTTAGTGCAGAAACAAGATAGTTCCAATACTGCTGACAAATATGTTTAACTTCCCCTGCTTACCAAAAATGTTAACTTGAATCGGCAACCTGATTTTTCATTTCTGTATTCCACAGAAAGTTCCCCTTGTATATGGGGATTTCTTTTAAAAAATATTACATGAACTAATTGAACCTTAAATTTTTATTTCTTTTTTAATCAGTCCTTTCGATTGCTGTGCGCCTTTCCCCCCCTTCAGATATTTGAGGATCACAACAGCAACGCAAATAATACATTTCTTTAATTTGAACATTTTTTGTTCTTTAATTTTTAATAGCTGTTGTATTTGTTGTTTTCCCAAAATTTGGTTATCCACTCGCTGCTCTTTGAGGTCTTTTCTTTCCTTTTTTTGTCAACCTGTTGACCTTCGATGTCAGTCTTTATTGTTTATATGCGGGGCTCTGAAATCTAGTCTCCTTTTCCTATTTATTGCTTTGCAGCTGGAAACTTGAGGCATCTGATTGTTGAGGCTTTTATTGCAAGAAATATGTTGGACACATCGGCATATTTATGGCCAGGCTATGTGAATGCTCGTGCCAGCCAAGTACCTAGAGGTGTTCCTAGTCAAACAACTGGCTGGTCATCATTGATGAATGGGTCACCTTTAACCCCCTCAATGATAAACATTTTGGTTTCAACTCCAGCTTCTAGGTATGCTGCCAGTGGTATACTCTTAATAACATTCACAATATTTTGATTCCTATTTTATTCCCTGTCTTTTTTTTTTGTTGCTTTATTCCATGCATGACAAGCATAATATAGTGCTATCATTTTAAATGAGCACAACAGGAGTTGCCTACCTTTTTTCCACAAGAATACTTGACATTTTGCAAAATGAGTCAAATTAGATAATTTAAATCAGCATAATGTCAAACACACTTTCCATTGGTTTTGTTTCTCATAAAAGCTCTCACATTGATTTCTGCTCCCAACTTGGGATTCTAGACTTTCTACTTTCAAGCAAAATTGTGATTCTTCAAAGCTGCAGGGTTTTTGTATGGAATTGTTTGTTTTATTTCATTTTTGTTCCACAAGTGTTTGAACTTTTGTTAATGTTATTCATATTGTAAGGTTATATAGTAAACTTGATCCAACCAGCTTCATAATTTTCATGCTGTTATGTTAGTAGTCACAAAAACTATAGTTGAGAGAATGTGTATGTGAATCCTTAAGTGGTGTTTCTCTTCATACACCAGATTTTTGGAGAATCAATAGCACTATCTGTTGTCGTCTAAACTTAGTAATTAGCATGCAGAAATCAGCTCTTGATGTCATTATATTATTGACCAGTGATGGTATTCTATAAATGCCTTAAAAAGAGGCTGGTCCAAGTTGTGCCTTATCTATTGTTATGTCGACAGATGTCATATTGGAGGTACTTGAAATTTGGCATGCCCTGCATACAATTAAGTTGAAAACTTTTATGATTTACGAATTCTCCTCTATAATGTTTTTATTACACACTAGAAAAGATTCAAACTGTGGTATGTGCATACCATGACGGTCATAGCTGTCTTGTTCAAAATGCTATTCCCTAATCTCCTAACCTGGTCCTTAGTTATGCCATTCTTTTTCCTGAAGCAAGGCATGCCATATTCTCTCTCTCTCTCTCTCTCTCTTGTATTTACCCTGTGATATGGAAACTGAGTTTAAGATGGATGTGATGGAAGCTTACCAGAGGTTGAGAAAATATATGAGATTGCAGTCAATGGTTCTGGTGATGAGAAGATATCCGCTGCCGCTATTCTTTGTGGAGCCTCTCTTGTTCGTGGTTGGAATATACAGGTAATGATCTGGAAGCCCACCCCCACCATAGCCCCCTCTCCAGTTGAAATTATTAATCATTTCTACTTTTGTTTACAGGAACATACAATTCTTTTCATTATAAAATTGCTCTCGCCTCCAGTTCCTGCTGATTACTCTGGGAGTGAGAGTCACTTGATAGATTATGCTCCGCTTTTAAATGTTCTTCTCGTTGGAATATCATCAGTGGATTGCGTGCAGATTTTGTCCTTGCATGGTTTGGTGGGTTGAATTTTATCAACTTCTCTTTTTCTGATTAGTGTCTGTGTAATGCATGTTGCTTGCTGACCGGGTGCCCTTGTGTCCTTTTTCACATAGAGGAGAAATTTATGAAGTTCTTGAAGAGGTCATCTAATGAATAGTTTGTCAGTATGGAATCTAGAGGGTTCCAATATGCATGGAAACTAAGAAATAAAGCCTTTATTTTATTTTGTGATCTAACAAATCATGATGTCATTCAGAATGCATAGAGAAGAAAATTAATGCAAAAGGCCTAACTGAAATAAAAAAAATTAGTGCAAAAGGTTAATATAAATTACAGAGCAGAACCAAAGTGGGAAAATAAGTGGAAAATTGTAGTCTTTTATTTTGTCTATGAATTGATGTTTGAAATCTTTTGGAAGGTTCCGATACTTGCTGGTGCATTGATGCCCATCTGCGAGGCCTTTGGCTCTGCTGTTCCCAAGGTCTCATGGACTCTTCCAACAGGGGAAGAACTTTCTTGTCATGCGGTGTTTTCTAATGCATTTACACTTCTGCTGAGATTGTGGAGATTTGATCATTCACCTGTTGATCACGTGTTGGGAGACATACCACCAGTGGGATCCCATCTAAGCCCTGAATACCTCTTACTTGTACGGAATTCCCTTTTAGCATCCCTTGGAACATCAACTAGGAGTCAACTGAAACGAAGGAGATACTCAAAAATCTTGAGTCTGTCTGTTGAGCCAATATTCATGGATTCTTTCCCGAAGTTGAAACTCTGGCACAGACAACATCTTGAATGTATTGCTTCTACCTTTTCTGGCCTTGTACATGAGACTCTTGTTCACCAGATTGTTGATGCACTCCTCAATTTGATGTTCAAAAGGATAAATAGAGGCGTTCAGCCTTCAACTTCGACTTCTGAAAGTAGTCTTTCTTTCGGCCCTGGTGCTGAAGATGTGCAAGCTAGACTTAAAATACCCGCATGGGATATCTTAGAAGCAACTCCATTTGCACTTGATGCTGCTCTGATAGCCTGTGCCCATGGAAGACTCTCTCCCCGTGAACTGGCTACAGGTTTTCACACTTTGCTCACTGTTTCTTTCTGTCAATTTAAGTTTGTATGATTTGAGATCGGTTGGCAAGCATGTGAGGAAGAAGTCGGGGTCTTGAGAAAAATATTGAAGGAATGTCAAGAGTACTGTTTTGCTATATGTGAGAAATAAAGGTGAACACAAGCTTTATAAGCAGGAGAGTTGATGTTACTGAGATCTTAAAATGGTCTAACTATTTCCCTTTTCTCTTAAAACTCAACACTGTAATCTCTTTGTGACTAATGGGGCATATAAGAGCAGAGAATAATATAGTGGGATGTAGTTTCACAGTCTCATAAATCATCAAATGATTATATTGTGGTTTAGATGTCAAGAAACTAAAGTTTAGTTTGTTGTGACTTAAATCATCCTTAATTACCATATGCCTATTCAAATCTGTTTACACCTGCATTTGTTGTGACTTATGATAGGGCTTAAAGATCTTGCTGATTTTCTACCAGCATCTTTGGCCACCATTGTAAGCTACTTTTCAGCTGAAGTTACACGGGGTGTATGGAAGCCAGCTGCTATGAATGGAACTGATTGGCCAAGCCCAGCTGCAAATTTATCTTCTGTTGAGCAACAGATAAAGAAAATATTGGCTGCCACTGGCGTTGATGTCCCAAGCCTTTCTGTAGGTAATCATTTGTGATACTGATCACTGCTCCTTCATTTCTCCAAGGCTATGTAGGATTTTCAGTTCTTGATAGAGGTAAAACTTTTCATGTGCATGCCTTTGAATGCTTAGTTAAAAAAAACCACAGTGACCTGTATTTTGTATATCAATAGCTAGATGCTTACTGTATTAGGTTAGACCTAGAGATCTATTAGGTTTGGGATGTCTTATCCTTTTATTAGATTTCAACTGTCAAGACCATTGGTGTGCTAGACCTAGAGATCCTCTTATCATGATGAAGCAGGAAGAATGCTTATACAAGAGTTGCGTTTAAATTTTTACAGGGGAATTGTTCGAAAAAAAAATCTGTTAACAAGGTCTCAAAACTTGTCCTTGCAGGGGGTACTCTGGCTACACTTCCTTTGCCACTAGCTGCCCTAGTAAGCCTCACAATTACTTATAAATTGGACAAAATGTCTGAAAGGTTCCTCACCCTAATTGGCCCAGCCTTGAATGCCCTTGCTGCTGGTTGCTGGCCATGCATGCCCATTATAGCCGCTCTATGGGCACAGAAGGTTAAGCGATGGAGTGACCACCTTGTGTTCTCTGCTTCTCGTACTGTATTCCACCATAATAGTGATGCTGTAGTTCAACTTCTGAAGAGCTGCTTCACATCGGCTCTTGGTTTAAGCACCTCTCACATTTCCAGCAATGGTGGTGTGGGTGCCCTTTTAGGTCACGGGTTTGGCCCCCACTTTTCTGGTGGGATCTCTCCTGTTGCCCCTGGAATTCTCTACTTACGAATGCACCGATCTGTCAGAGATGTCATGTTTATGGCAGAAGAAATTCTCTCGCTTCTAATGCATTCTGTTAGAGATATTGCAAGTAGTGCGTTGCCTAGAGGGGCAATGGAGAAATTGAAGAAAAGCAAACATGGGCTGCGATACGGGGAAGTTTCTCTTGCTGCAGCAATGACGCGTGTCAAGCTTGCAGCTTCACTTGGAGCTTCTTTAGTTTGGATTACTGGTGGACTTAGTTTGGTTCAATCTTTGATTAATGAAACCTTACCCTCTTGGTTTATATCAGTCCATGGGTCGGAGCAGGAAGGTGGGGAATCTGGAGGTATGGTTGCAATGCTAAGGGGTTTTGCTCTTGCATACTTTGCAATGTTTTGTGGGATATTTGCATGGGGTGTGGACTCGGAGTTAGCAGCATCAAAAAAACGGCCAAAGGTGCTCAGGACCCACTTAGAATATCTGGCAAGTGCTCTAGAGGGGAAAATATCGCTTGGTTGTGATTGGGCTACTGCATGGGCATACGCATCCGGGTTTGTGAGCTTGATGGTGGCTTGCACACCAAAATGGGTGCTTGAGGTTGATGTGGATGTATTGAAGAGGGTGAGCAAGGGATTGAGGCAATGGAATGAGGAAGAACTGGCCGTGGCCTTGCTGGGACTAGGTGGAGTTGGTACGATGGGCGCAGCTGCTGAACTGATTATTGAAACCAGATTTTAAATTTTGTCGAAAGCATATAGCTTGAATGCTAATTATAACTTATTTTTGTGATCCTTCTCTGGCAGAGCTAGGTGGTTTACTGGGTTCAGTTCAGTCCTGGAGAAGAATCTTTAGGTTACTAACATCTTTGGTTTTGTTTCTCGGTAAAATCATTGCTCATGTATAAAAAGCTCCTTTTCAAACTAGTTTTGTAGGAAATTAGGATTGATGCTGTTCTATATTCGTCATAAGGGATGTTACCCTGTATCTATCAATCTACACATACAATTCAACTTTGTTTAAATACCAATTTTCTTCTTAGTCTTGTGTCTGTTATCTTTTTCTCTCTTTCTATTCAAGTAGTTTTAAATTTTAAATTTAGAAACTTCTTCGAATCTTAATTGTCGTTTTGGATCTGCTTAAATATATCTGTTAACTGAGTCATGGCATCACTCAAATAGAACTCCTCAATTTCTTTTTTTTTTATGTAATTAATTTATAATTGTTTGCATTTTATTGGTTGTGAGAATTAATAGTATATATACATGTGTGTGTGAGTGCGTGCAGGTAAATGATAATTATATTATTATAATCTATAATAATTTGTATCAATTGTTATAGTATTTATCTCATATGTTATAGCTTTTTCCTTAGTATGTGTGTGAGCGGCGTGTGCATGTAGGTGGCTTGTTTAAGTTGTGGTCAAGAAAGAATTTAATCCTTTAATCTCGATATATAAAACTGACTTAAAATATGAAGCCAAAATAATAAAAAACAATTAAAATAAAATAACTTAAAAAGACACTAAAGAGTAGTGCCATCAAGTAACGGGTTGATGGTGCTTTTGGTCTCTCTATTCTAATTTTTGTCTTAATTTAGTCCCCGTACTATTTTCTTCTGTCCCATGTCTTTCCTCACTCTAATTCATATAATTGTAGAATAATTATTTTTCATCCATGTGCTCAATAGTGTAAGCTAGTGGCTAGTGAAATTATAAGGAAAATTGGGGGAGAATTTGAAAAGAGAAAATATGAACAAAATGAAAATATACAACTTAAGTCCCTGCTTGATTTCAGATCAATTGCTCGCGCGATCCAAAATTTTAATTTTACACATGATTGTAAATTCAAGATCTTACCCAAATGCACACATTCAAGTGGATAGAGGGCCTAAATAACCAAAAGGTAAAAGTACAAGGACTGGTATGTTTAAAGTTTTACTGGATTGCTTGAAGATATTAAACTCTGTAAAAAAGAAAAAAAAGAAGAAGATTAAATGCAGAAACTTCGGAGAGCACGTGTAATGCACTCATCCGTGTCTCGCTTTACCCTTATGAACCCGACTGTGTTGTCTTTCTGTTTCTAAAAAAGTGATGGCGGCAAAGGTCTTACAGCTGGCATGCGCGCCTCTCTTGCCATCAATTCCGTTTCAAGCTCATATGCGCACTGTCTACTTGAAGCCCAGAAGCCTAAGCTGCTGCAAAGGTTAGTCTTGATTTTCCTAGTATCTGCGCAGGTAAAAGATTCAAGTTTTGGGTTTAGTTTGATGTAGTTTCTTTCATGTAATAATAACAATGAAAAGCTATGAGAAAGAGCACAGCCAAGACCAAAGAAGGAAAAGAGCAACTTCTTGAAGGAATGCCGAAGGAGTATTATGATGAGGTACGTTCCTACCTTTTTATCCCTGGAAGTTTGATATTTTTTTTTTATGGGGGTCAATTAGATTAGCGCAAAAGGTTGATATTTTAGTGATTAAAAAGTTAACTGGGTAGGAATGGCAAGCCCAACAACGGGAAAGGACTAAGGAGTTGGAAAGACTACGTAAACAGGAAGATGATGAAGAAGAAAGGATGGTTGAAAACTATCGCGAAATTGGTATACGGTTAAATGGGTATCCTGAAGAAGATGTTAAAAAAGCAAAGAAACTGGTTTCAAGCTTTATCAGAGCTGAAGAAGAAGTAGAAGAGGTAATTAAAGACCGTTTGTGTGCATTTCTTTTGAGGGATAGCATTCTCGCTGGTAATTAATGTTTGATAGCTGTTCGTTTAACTGATTTTATGCAGAAAATTGAGGAAGCTGCTGAGAAAGGAGAACTCACTGAACTTGTTCTAATGGTCATATGGAATCGCCTTGATCTTGCTCGGCGCGATGTGAGTAATTATATATGCTTCATGCATTTCTTTGGCTTATAATCTTTTTGCGTATAACGTGATCTTAGTGAATGGTGTGCTCGTTACAATTACAAACTCTGTGCCGGTCGTATAAGCCTGTGTGCGCGCGATCAATATTGATACAGTTATTGATTTGCTTTTCTAGGAGGAAAAGGATGCTATTCGAAGTCTTGATCTTTTGTACAGAAGAGTTGAGGTATGCAATTTTCCGTAAAGCATGTAGTAGCTGAAGGGATTGGTTCCAATGTGGAATTGTGCAAATGATTTTTTAGGTTTTAATTTCTATAGAAAACTAAAGAAAAGAATTGCTAAAGGTTAATCAACACCTATACAATCAGCTCCTTAACGGGCAAGGTTTTATTGTGAGGAATGTGCAAAATAAGCAGCCTAGTAAATCGTCAGCTGCGCCTGTCTATAAATGCAGTGCACTTCCAGTTCCCTTTTTATTGGGAACTGTAACCTTCTTATATCTTCAGCTGTTTTTGAGTTTCTTGCTTTCTTTTTTACCTAAAATAATCACACGAGATATTTAGACAGAGATTTTGAAACGAGAGGCTACTCCTGCCATGAGATTGCTGAATGATCTTTTGAATATGCATGATGGATTTAATGATGATGAATGGATGAAAGAATGCAGAAAACGCATGATTGACACCTTTCCAAGGGAGGACCCATTTAGCATTCTTGCTCCACCTGGGTTTGACATTGATCAGGTATATGACGACAAGTCATACAAATTTCTTTGGTTAAGATTTTGCATATTTTATGATACATAGACATGGCTAGCATTTATTTATTTATTTGTTTGTTTCTTTATTTATTGATTTAGAAGCTCAAATGATTCTTCTGTTTCAAACAAATTTTATTTATATGGCCGGTTTCTCTTTCCATCAGCATACAGGGCCAGTAAGACCACCACTAGAAGCTGATGATATTCTCTTGAGGGTAGATTTTGTAAGAGAGGTCGATGCTTTGCTTCAAGAGGTTCGGCAAGAACAAAGTGAAGAAAAGAATGTAGAAGGGCTTGATCCTGAATCGGTCGCAAGCAAACTGAAGCAACAGGAGAAGCAAAGAACAATACACAAAGTAGAAGCTCTGCTAGACCTGGCCATTGGTTTAAAATGGTAGCCACATACTTGGTTGTTTTCTGAAAAAGCTCAGGGAAAAGAAAAACAACGAGACCTTTTGGATCTAAACCAATGACGTTGATGTGATAAGGAGTTCCATCATCAAAGAACTTAAGCACAACTTGTATCCATAGGTCGATGTAACTATAATGGAAGAATAGTTATATTTGTACTAAATGAAGATTTGTTAAGGAACCTTGTGTGCAGACATTCATTTGGAGTTTAATATACATGATGGAAGGGATTCTTCCTGAAAACTGAAGCTTTATCTTACCATTTAAATGCCCATTTTGAGCCTAGCTACATTACTACGCTATCTCTTAATCTCTTCAAAGTTTATAGTTCTCAGTAAAAAATGAATTGGGTTGCAAAGCACCAGACATGCTCCTAGCTTCTTGGCTTTACGGCTTTCAAATAAATCAAAAGGTGAGCGCGAACGGATTTGCTGGAACATGCAGTTTTAGCTCGGGGATTGCCATGATTAGATTCGTTTAACGAAAGGTAAAAGCAATTACAAACAACATTTTCATTGAAAGAAACTAAAAGAACTCGCTGTGTTGGAAAGGTATCCTTATTTTCCACATGTCATCCCATATAAAATTACTCGACAATATACGAGCTCTGATCCTACATTTGCAGATGTTTCCGTGTTGAAGAAAATGAGGAAGAGGGAAGGCCTCATCACGATGTTGGCTTCAAATAGTATGCAGCTGTATGATTTCATTTTACAAGACTGTTAAATGACAGGTTCTCCACCATTTGAAAAGAACCCTAGAATGGAAGAGCTGTATCAACCAAGCGATACCATTTCATCCCTTCAAGGATTTCAGGGAGAGGGACACTCTAAAATGTCCTGCTGCAATTAAAGCAATGAACATGTCACTTTCTACAAGATGATAAGATCACCTTCTACACTCTAAAAAACTTGTACTATCATATTATTTTCTTTATGAGCATAAGCACATATTTATTAAATAAAATGTATATTTAACCGACCCGTAAATGAAATCAGTACAAAAATATCACTTGCGTTTATAAAAAACTTTTTGATTTTTATATAATTAATCGTTTGACTTATGAAAAACAACCATGAAGTGCATATGGATCCAAGAGAACACGTTCTGCATCGAATTTAGCTCCGTCACCCTGGAGCAGCTCCTTTGCATCGATAACCATAGCCGAGTAAAGTCCAAGGCCTTCCAGTAAGCACGGCTGATTTCACCTGATCAATTAACAAATGGATCTAGATCAAGCTCTAGGCCCGGTTTTTGCGATGTACTATCATCATACAATCAGAGAACGCAACCCGCTGCATTTTTTGATATTCGGATCAAATCCAACTGGAACACAACTCTTGATTCCTGCGCCACTCGATTTAAGTTCGAGCAAAAACTAGAGATTGAAGGGGGTTTGTTTTGCCTCAAACTCCAACTCAGTAGCTGACCTACCAAAAGAGTTCTATGTGACTGGGGGGGGGGGGGGGTCCTTTATGGCCCTGGCATCAGAGGATGAATCAAAAGGCATGAAACACGACGAATCGGACGGGAATATGCCGCCCCAAATAAGCATCAATCTAACATTATCACTAGCACCCAATTCCATGGATGAAACCTCGACATAAACTGCGTATTTCACATTCATCTTCCTTAAAAAATTGGACATGAACACCAATTTCCATCCGAAATAGACAAGTCGATAATTTCTTCAGTTGATCAACTATTGTATTGCTTGCTTGAAGTAAACAGCATCTATTCAGTGGGCGAGAAGAAACTCTGGATCTAGCAGGAAAAAAAAAAACACTATTGAACCTCTCTCCACATCCATCATCCCAAACCCCATAGTGGGCGTGGTGGCTTTGTTTTTTTGAAGACATGATGAATAGATGCAGATGATTCCATGAGTAGCAGAAGCATGATTGCAAGTAAAGGAGAGAGCTGCAATGATCAGAAAATAAAGCAAGGAAAGAAAGGGAGAGACCCGTTAATTTATACAGGGATGATAAAAATAAAATAAGTTAGGGTAAATTTGCAGTTATCCTTTTTTTAATAAAAAATAAAATATTTTTTTTATAAGAAAATAATAAAAATATTGGTAGGTCACGTGTAGATTGCAAACACCAGACTTTGCTCTCCAATGACCAATCTAAACTCTATGCTCAACACCTCATCCTTCCGCACCATGCGCACGTTAGCCCACTTTCCCCGTTCTAAATTAAAACCTACAGAACAGCTGAAAACAATCTTCTTATGAAGCGCACTTTAGCCGCTCTTCCTCACCAAACCCTCTCCCCCCCCACAGACACATGATAGAAAGAGGAAACAAACAAACTCCCAAATCCAAAGAAATTAGGGTTTCAACATAGTTAAATAAATTAAATACACTGAGTTTAACCAGCAACTCGACCTCTCGCTCTCTGTTTGTGCGTGTTTCAATGCCTGCTAATTGCTTGGCGAAATCGTGTCTTGGAAACCCTAGAAAGTGCCAGTGGTCCTTTTTGCGACCGATTTTGGCATATCTAATTTGATTTGAGAGATGGCGCCCAGTCGCAGGAAAAGCGCCGCAGGCAAAGCAGCCGCTGCAGCCGCCGCTCGCCGTCAGTGGAAGGTGGGCGATCTCGTCCTTGCCAAAGTCAAAGGCTTTCCTGCTTGGCCTGCCACAGTATGTTTCTCTCTTTATTTATGGTTGCATGTTACTTTATTTTCCGGTGCTTTGTTTGCCACTTTGATTTTTTTTTTCCGCCTAAGCTAAGTATTAGTTGCATATTAAGTAGGGTTGGTGTTGATGTCAGGTAAGTGAGCCGGAGAAGTGGGGCTATCCGAATCCAGCTGATTGGAAAAAAATACTCGTTTATTTCTTTGGAACACAGCAAATGTGAGTGTAACTGCAGCAGATACTCCTTATGCAATATTATCCTTTGGTGATTTTTTTTTCTCCTGCTGCGAATGAGCTTTTTTTTTTCTGGGTTATCTAATCATCTCGAGTTTATGGAAGTTAAATTTATGATTTGATATGGTTTTACTTGTTTAATTGGTCTAGTCTAGTCTCATCTTTTGTTTAATGCTATTTTTTTTTATAGTCGTTTACTAGTCATAGGACAAAGGAAGTTGTTTACCTTGATTCAAGGTATTTAAGTATTAAAGGTTACTTAGAAAGGGGCAAGCAGAATTGTGCCTTATAGTTAGACATTCTTCACCTTTCCTGAATGTTTAATATGAATTATTTTGTTTTTACTATCAGCAACGATAAGAAAGTATGTGGAAATTTATCTTGTTTGTCCATGTTATAATGTTTATGCAATGCTGTATTCTTCTGTTTCTGTATTGGGGAACTATTACTTTTGAGTACATATTTTTTACTTTTCCAAAGGGAGATTTTAAGTCATTTGAGCAAATTGACTTAGTATATTTGAAATCACTTGGCAAACAATAGGCATTTCTAGCATGTCACTGTTGAGAAAGTTGTTTTTTTTTTTGGGTGTAGTTGTTGAATTAATTTTAGGTTCTGGCATGGACAAGCACGATGATTTCCTGTATAAACTCTTTGTTTGAGTTGTCATAACCCATAAGCGGCAAATAGTGTTTCCTTCGAAGGAAGCTTGTGTGGAGAGTTGAACCCTCTGTTTGTATATGAAAAGGGCTAATGTTGCCTCTAGCGATGCAACCCCCCATGTACAATTGAGTAGATTATCAAGGCTATTGTATCAACCTCTATTATCTGGTAGTCTAGATATGGTTTTGGGTTTTCCTTTTTCTCTTTTTATTGATAAACAAACTCCAGTAAAAGAGGACGTAAGAATTGCAAAAACTAGAACCTTATTTACATGAAAGTGACCACAACTTCTAATATCCAAATGAACATCTTTAAGCCCACCACGCAATCTTTTGCTTTGCATGAATGGAACATCCTTTCAGCAAAATTGATTTGATAGATCGTGCCAAAGCAACTGGTATGTAAATGGTGGTAGTGGTTTGGCTTCTTGTTCATATATATATAGGCACTTACTTGTAGATATTTACATACGTGTGCCATATCTCCACTTTTCTTCTAATTATCAAATCACTTAGTAGTATGCTAGTTAAAACAATAAGGAAGGTTTGGATGGTTTTAGCTCAGGCAGAAATGGTAGACTGTCTTTTGCATCCTTTCCTTTGCTGATGGTACTTTAGGATGGATCCTACTATAAGATTACTTTAAAGATCCATTCCTCTATGTTTTGAGATGGTATCTAGGATCAAAATTGATTTGTATAGGTTGAAATGATTCCCGCTAGAGGAAAAGTTGATGACAACTTCTTGACTCATATTTGGGTTGTAGGATGGAGAATCATCCATTATATCTATCTAAGCCTGCCTTTGATAGCCATGTGCAAAGATAAGAAAGTGTGGTAACTTGTTCTTACAAATTTGGGAGAAAGCTTGTGTGGTGGAAAAAGGAATTATATCACTTTAAAGGAGGTTACTCATAAAGGTTGAACTTTGAAACCTCCCTATTCATCCCCTGTTTTATTTCCATTTTTTCTGTTCTATTTCTTATGGACTAAAGGATGCTGGAGAAGGGTTTTTGGGAAAATACAAGGGAGAATTTCTTTTGTGGTTGTTAATAAACTAGAAGCTTAAGGTGGATGGTTTATTCTACTTGGGTTTTTATTATGTTGTGGAAGTTTGATTGATCCAATGTTCATGCTTAGATAGGTTGTTTTTTTTGTAGAAGTGAAAATGATTTGTGGGTTGCATACCTTTTTCTTTTTGGGGTGAATCATTGGAGACATGTTAGACAACTTTTTGCCAGTGAAGACAAGTCTCAATTTTAAACTAACTATGGTTTGTAATCAATGTACATCATAGTTTCTTTCGTTTCTGTAAACAACTTCGCACACCAAAACCTTAAAGTTAGCACCACAACTATGATGTAGACCAAGCTAGAGTTATTTGGGTACAATTCTAGAGTCCATGAATAGTAATGGCAGCATAATTTAGGGTTTAATGTTAGAGATATAAATAAAGGAAGAGATGGAATCCTATCTAGTGGCCCATGGAATCATGGCTAAGGTTGATTGCATCACAATAATAAAAAAAAAAACAGAAATAACATTGATTGCCTAGAAACTTATTTGAAATATTGGCACATTAAAAGACTAGATCACTGTATGTAGCACTACAATTCTCAATATCCTTCTCTAATGGACTCAAAGCGTGTTTGAGATTGTGGTAGATATTTCTTTTCAAAATGGTTTTTTGTTCGGAAATGCATCAAAATAATGCTTTTTTTTTTAAATTTATTTTTTACATAAAAACAATCCAAAAACGAATTAAAAAATAAATTTGTAGCAAACAAAGTAAAAAATTTTCAAAAGGGCGTTTGGAGTGCAAAAACAAACACAACCTCACTCTTCTAATTCCACAAACCACAACTATTCCTATGTAACATGAAAACAAAAACACTACTTGGTTAGGGACTAATAACAAGTAAGATGTTTACATGTAAAATAGAATCCTCTTCCCAACTAATTTCATGTTGATTCCAAAAACAACTTGGACTTGTAAAATAAATGAAAATGCACAAATGCTAATCTTTTTGTTGTTCACCTCAAAATCATATAAACATGCAACTCCACTCCATTGAAAAATAGTTTTAGGTATTGAGGAAACATGTCTCTTTCAATTAATCTTGGTACTACCCTGCAAATTCTCAAAGATTCCAATTCCCAGTCTGCCTGCAATGGTGAATTATGATGCCAAGGATAATGGAGAAGCTATATATATATATATATGTAATTTCACACCACTTTCAACATTAGACATCAGTCGGGCTTGAAATGCTTCCACCTCTTTTGTTAGAATTCTTCTCTTAATGAGACTGTCTTAGATCATTTGAAACCCAGCTGCTGCAATCCTCCTCATGTTTGGCTTCATTTAAGTCCAGCAGTTTTGGAGCCATTTCCCCAATGGAAAATGTGGTTCACCAGTAGGGATATGAATTGCATACTGGTTTATTCCATTTTTAAGGATTGTTGAACTTAATATGTATTCTGGTTTTGATACTCAGTCCATTGGGATATGTTTGGTCATATTATCTCTCGGTGATTTGCTGTTGGTCATTGTTCTTTGATTTCTCCAGTTTCTTTTTGGGAGCTTCCTAGTCCAATCAATTATGTTGGAGACAATCCTTAGAAGGTAGGCTTTCAATGGTGATATTACAGTTATCCTTGTTTAGTTTTCCAACTTTGAGAATGTATAATTCTCTATTTTGTAATCCTTGTTTAAATTGCCTTTCTTACAGAAAGTCAATAGTAGCATTATCATTTCTTTCTAAAATTGCTGTTCTTGCAAGGAAGAGTCTTTGTGATTTAGGGCTTTATTAGGTTACTGTCCTACACAGGATTTGAGGTGCGCTGGGGTGGAGAATTAGGGATTTTAGAGGTGAATTGTGAGTTTGATTTATTGGAATTGGGATTGATCAAGGATGTTTTTTGGGTGGAATTGTTCCATTATTAAAATTCCCAAAGATATGTAGATTGGTGCTCCTTTTACAGGCACCAAATCCCTGGCAGTCTTAGTTAAACTAAATAGGCAAAATAAAACTCCATATTAACATCCTTGCTCCTAAAGAAACTAAGATTCCCAAATAGAGTAGCTTTACAGGATATATCAAAATATACGTAATCACAGATTGAATAACTATAATTTCCAAACTTAGTTATCTTTGACTGCATCACCCTGCAGTGTATATGCTTGTGACTTAGTTAATATATCAGCATTTAGGTTTGTGCCATGCAATATTGCATTGTGCTTGTCTAACTTCCTTCTTGTACCTGAAATACCAATTCATGGACGACATTTTTCTTATCTTTGAAGTTGTATCTTTCCTCTGTGATATTCTTCTTGTTTGGGCTTATTTTAGCTAAATGTGTTATTTCTTCCCCCAAATGCTGTTCTTAAGAGCTTTATTAGAATGCAGTTAATTAAGACTGTTTTCTTTGGATGAATATGTTGTTATACAGAGCCTTCTGCAACCCCGCTGATGTTGAACCATTCACTGAAGAGAAGAAACAAACTCTGTTGATGAAACGCCAGGGGAGGGGTGCAGATTTTGTTCGTGCAGTGCAAGAGATCATTGATAGTTATGAGAAGTTAAAGAAGCAGGACCGGGTTGATTTGAGCTCCGACGATGACCCTACTCATGCAAATGGTGGGAATTCACTAGAGTCTTCAAATCACTTTGAGGTGAAGGATCAAAGGGAAACTTCAGAAGCAACTATTACTGGTAGAAATGATCCGAGTCTTCAAAATGATGATGCTTCGGCTGAAGCAAAAATTGGTTCTTTGCAGCGCAAAGATGAATCATTGGAGCAACCTGCTGATAATTCGGTGATTAGAGAAAAGCCTACAATCACCACGTACACTTCAAGGAAAAGATCTGGAGGTTTACGATCTAGGAAACGTATCATGCAGGAAAAGGCACCTTCAATTGAAAGGTCTAGAAGCTCTTCCCGGCTGGAGTCCAGTAGATTTCAAAACATCATGATGCCACCAGATGATGGTAATAGGAGTTCAGGAGATATGTCAACTGACTTTATCCATGATAGATCTTTGCGAAGCACTAGGCAAATCAAGAAATCACCAGATGATTCTGAGTGCGACAATGCAGATTCTTCTGCTTTTGTTTCCAATGTCAGCGTTGAAGATAATGGTTCTGAAATTATCACAGCTGACTCTGATTCCCTTAGTTTGAATGAAGGTAGCACTCTGGATAGTGGTTCTAGACTTGAGACCACTGAAACTGCCGTTCAATGTTTGGAGGGAGATGTTGAGTTGAGCAGAGGGCTTGATTTCCAAATAAAGGCTGTTGTTATAAAGAAAAAAAGGAAACAAAACAGAAAGCGAGCAATGGACGAAGTGGCTGAGCCAACAGTGAGACTGGAAACAGAGGCAGATGTGGATGTTAGATTGCATGATAATAACCAAAATTCCCAATTTGCATGTGAAAATTTGAATATAACTCAAACTAAAGAAGATGGAGATGAGCACTTGCCTTTAGTGAAACGAGCTAGAGTTAGAATGGGCAAACAGTCATCTTTAGAGGAGGAACACAATAATTTTACCCAGGCTGAAGAAAAACGATCCACTGAAGTTGCCTTCAATGCTATGGAGGTAGACAATAGCATTTTACAACCTGAAGAAAGAACATCTCTTGAAGCTGGAGTTAATATATTAGAGCCGATTAGCTCTTCCTCAAATTGCAAAGGTGATCTTCCTGCCCGTAGAGATTCCTTGGTGGTGAGGGGATTTTTTAGTAATGTCTCACCCTCAAAGAATTGCACTCCAACTCAAGCAGACAAGTCCCAGCTTTTGAAAGTTAAGGAAATCCAATCCTTCAGCTGTTCTGCTGACAGTGAATCTGCTTTACCCCCAACTAAGCGTCTTCATCGTGCTTTGGAAGCCATGTCAGCAAATGCTTCTGAAGGTCAAGCTTTTATTGAAACATCAACTGTGAAAGCATTATTAATCAATGGTAGTTCCATTTCTATGATGAGCACTTCTGATATGGTGACTGTAAGTAAAGAAAACAGTGAATCAGAAGAGCAGATTGCAGACTCTCCTGGCAACATGGTTTCTTCATTCTCACCTGGCTCCAAGACAATATTAGAGGAATCCAATAAATCGTCATTGGATGTCAAAATTTGCAATGAAGCTGGAAGCGTCAGTGGTCCAGGACTTTGCAAACGGGTCTTTTCAGAGGCTACAGACCAAGGTGGCGACAAAGATCCCAGTGGATTATGTTTTGAAAATGGCAATACTTGTATTTCTATTCAAGCCCAGTCTCCATTGCATTTGATGCCTAATCTTGATAGAAGACAAGTTAGTCTACTATCCCATCATGGTTCGTTAGGTCAGTTGTTGCTTCCAAAAGATGAAGGCAATTCTGATGGCACTGAATTAAAAGACTTTGGGGATGGAAATGCTAATAAAGAACTTCACACTTCCAAAGATTCTAGTATGAGTCCAAATATTATCTCTCAGGCTGATGACACCACTAAATTGACTCCTCAAAGTGGTGCAAATCTCCTTCAATTCACTGCAGGGGAAGTTGGTTATGAGGATTCAGAGACTGTGAGGTCTCAAATTGATTCTGACAGCCAAGCTAATGGCATGTAAGTGTTATTTTCCTTTTGGTTCTGCTTTGTCTTTGTTGGTATTACCTGTTACATTTTCAGCAAGAACAAGGCATTTTTTTATCCTCAATCCAAAAAAGTTCTTATTCCCTGGTGTTAAGGCATGAGATTCCATCACTGTTCCTTGTCATTTATTTTTCTCAATCCATCATTCTGTGCAACGGCTTAAGTTTTGTAATTTTGCTGTCTTAGTTGTGAGGTGGCAAAAGATGTAAACTTTGACCAACGACAGAAGGAAGGTAGTCATGTTTCTTTTTCCGAATATCATTTGGATGACAAGGATGACTTGGCCCAGTCAAGTCCGCCGCCAGCTGATATAGTAGAATGCCCTGCACAAATATTTACACCTAATGCCTCGGTCCACGTGTCTACTTCAGAAAGTGTTAATTTTATTCAAAACAGTGGCTCTTCTAGTCCTAATTCTCTTTCACACCCAAAGAAAATTGGCTGCACTTCGGTTTCTGATGAAGATAAAATTGAGTCAGCAGTGCCTCAAAGACCAAAATCAATTGGGAAATGGAATAATTGTGCAGAATCACATGCTGCTTTGTCATCTTTTGAAGCAATGCTTGGATCATTAACAAGGACAAAGGAGAGCATTAGTCGAGCAACTCGCATGGCTATTGACTGTGCGAAGTTTGGTGTATCTGCTAAGGTATGATGATGGTGCTTAGCCATGTGATTTGGATTTTTTTTTGTTAGCTCATTATGATTTTTTACCTTTTTCATTGATTCTTCCAAAAATAAGTCTGTAGATCAGTTGTGGATTTTCCACAGTGGTACATCCTTGCAAACATTTCTGAAGTCAATATGCATGAAATTTATACAGACTTGATTTTTGTGAACAGGCATTTAGTTAGCATTAACAATATTTTTACTCGTTTACTACAATTGCATTGAGCGAAGTTCATGTTAGAATCTGAATGTTCTCTAATTTCATTGGAGATGAGGCTCCATGAAGTTTACTCGTATCTTTTTTCTTGACAATTTAGCTGAAATGGAAGTGTATATGTGTGATACAGTTTTCTGATGATCTTTTGATATAATACCACTCAAACTTAGGTGGTGGAGATTCTTGCTCGTAGTTTGGAAAGTGAGTCAAATTTACATAAAAGGGTGGATTTATTCTTTCTTGTGGATTCCATTGCTCAGTGCTCTCGAGGTTTAAAAGGTGAAGTGCTTGTTATTTTTGTAATTTCAAAGCTGTATGTCTATGTGGTATATGTGATGTTGATCTCCAGTTCTAGTTCCATTTTCAGGTGATGCTGGTGGTATATATCCTTCTGCTATTCAAACTGTGCTGCCACGCCTACTTTTAGCTGCTGCTCCTCCTGGAAGTTTTGCACATGAAAATAGGAGACAGTGTTTGAAGGCAAGCCTTGGAAACTTCTAGTGCCTTTTGTCCTTGTTTTTCTCTTTGTTCACGTGTTACCCTGTGATATTTATTTTATAGGTTTTGAGGCTTTGGCTGGAAAGACGGATTCTTTCAGAGTCCATTATTCGCCATCATATGCGGGAACTTGATATGCTCGGTGGTTCATCTTCTGCTGGCCTTTATTCTCGTCGCTCGGCAAGAACAGAAAGAGCTTTAGATGATCCTGTTAGAGACATGGAGGGTATGCTTGTGGATGAATATGGAAGGTTTGAGTCCTAATAATATATCCTTTTCTTGTAGAGTAGTTCCCAAAATTTGTACAACTGTTTTATGTTGAGATGGTTCTTGTTGCCTCAGCAATTCAAGTTTCCAGCTCCCGGGATTTTGTATGCCCCGCATGCTTAAGGATGAAGATGATGGAAGTGATTCTGATGGAGGGTTTGAGGCTGTCACCCCAGAACATTATACTGAAACTCCTGAATATCATGAGTTTACTCCTGCAGTAGAGAAGCATACACATATCTTGGAAGATGTCGATGGTGAGCTTGAAATGGAGGATGTGGCACCCTCATGTGAGGCTGAAATGAGTTCAACCAGTGGCATTGGTGGAGGCGATGCTGCATGTAATCCACACAATCAGCTTGAACAATGCTTACCACAGCCCTTCGCCCCTCCTCTTCCTCAGGATGTGCCGCCATCATCACCACCATTGCCATCATCACCACCACCACCACCACCTCCCCCACCTCCTTCTGCCATGGCCTGTTCATCTGCAATGCCTGATCCTTATACTTGTGGTGTTGATTCAAATATTTATACAAACTCACATGTATGCACCCATAGTTGATTGCATTTCCAACATAAATTTGTTCTGTTGTCGTTATTATTTTATTAAAGGTAGAAGGTATTAGGCTCTGCTTTCATTTCTAATTCAGATCAATTTTGCAGGATTTGCAAGATGACTTGAGACAACCTTCGACTCAGAATTCTGTTGCACCAAGAATCAACCCTTCATTGTCCAATGCAGTGCTTTGTCGTACACCTGAATGCAGAGATCAGATACAGGTGCAACATTGTGACTCAACCAGATCTTTCAGCAATTATCCTGGATGTCAATCAAATAATATTCATCGCACTGATGGTCCTAGCTTCCATCATAAAGCATATCCTCCAAGGCCGCAACACCCTCCCCCGTCGAATCAGTTTTCTTATGTTCAGGCAAACCAACATGTGAAGTCTCGAAGAGAAATCCCACCCCCTTCTTACTTCCACAGATTCCAGCCTTCACATAATTTTGATTGTGGGAACTTTTATAATAACCATGAAAGAATGGGACCTGGCCCATACGAGCTTAATGATGGCTGGAGATTTCCTGCCCCCTTTCCTGGTATGTTTTGTATTTTACGAGAAAGATTGCAGGGATAACTGGAAGCTTTATTCTCTACTTCGGTAATAATTGTCGCATCTTATTGTCTGCCATTCACTATTTTTTCTCTACCTTAGGTCCAAGATATCCTGATAAAGCCAAAGCATCTTATGCACCTGGTCCTTATGATGGTCCTCCACGGGAGCCAACTAGATTACCACATCAAGAGTGGGATTTTCATGCCCGGGAGATGCATCACAGAAACTTTATGCCTTCTAGACCTCCTCCTGAACGAGCAATTCCAGTGTCGAATAGAGGTATTCTATTTTTTCATGAGATCTTGTCAAGGTTGAAAATAAAACCAACATTTAAGTCATGCACTCATCATTTTCCCGACACTAAAAGAATTATTAATAATTGAAATATCCTCTTCTTTTAAGAGTCTACATAGAAGTTCATACTAGTACAGGCTATAAGAATTTGTGTCGTGTTTCAGCTCCAAGCATTTGGCGGCCAAGATGAGATTATTATCAGAGTCGGGATTGGTATGTGATCATCATATCTGCTTTGGTTTGCAACTTTTTTAGTGTATTTATAAATGCGATCATCTTAGTAGTTTGCTCACTGCTTTATATTTGTCAGGATGGATCCATTTTTTATCTGCTTTTTTGCGGCTTGTTCAAAAGAGAGTGAGTCTACCTGGTTCTATGTCGATATCTCCCCACGGATTTCGTCTGGAAGAAGCTTTACCATAGATGATTGGGGCGTGACCTGCTGAATAGGGTTTTGTATATATATATATGTATCGTGTCAGCTTTTCAGCAGATGCAGAGAGTAGCTGACAGCCATTAAGGGGACGTGGAAGCTGTGACTTAACATTAGGCTGTCATGTATCAATTTTCAATTTTTATTTTACTATCGGTATAATTTATTTATTAAAAGGCCTCAAGAAATTCTGTAAAAAAAATTACCAGGGCCATTTGTTAGAACTCGTCACTTTTTACCTGGTATAGAAGGAAAAATTAGATCAGACTTATTGGGGATTCCTGGGAAGTCTCTGTGTGTGTTATACAGGAAACATTTTTCGGCCTCTCTGTGTTTGGTACTGTGTTAGTTTTTATGGATATGGTTGAAAAAGTAGGTTTTATAATTTTATTTTTAGTTGAAATTGAAATGAGATAGATTTTTTTTAAGTAAAATAAATGCTTATTTATTGCTGGGCAAAATCCGTAAATATAATTCTTTTATTAAAGCAGTCGCAGCATGGTCCTTGCAGTGTAGATGGGCTAGTGTTAGATAGCTAGCTGACTGCACTTTTGGCTTGTGCCATATGTCAATATTTTATTTTATATTAAATAAAAATGAAGTAAATTATTTAATGCATGTTGGATAAAATATTTTTAAAATATTAAAATAATAACAAGCTAAAAATATATTTATTGTCACCATCCACACTAAATAAATGCATTTCTAAAATATTTTTCTCACGAATTGTAGGCTATGATTATTCAACTACTAATAGTTTTTTATATAGATATTACGTGGCGCGTGTTTAAGATGAAATTTAAAATATCTTTTTGGCAACGAAATCGTAGTCGTGGGGAACACTCGTTGTTATTGCTTCTCCAAAATCTTAGTCGTGGGGAACATGATAGGTCATGATTTGACTTTCTATAAATGCATGTATAATAATTAAAAAATAAATATAAATGAATAATAATATATTAAATTAATTTGGATTAATCAAGATTAACCTACCAACTAAGTGATTAACTCAGATTATAGTACCACGATATCCTTATAAAGTATTATTAATTTAATACTTGGAAAAAAGAAAATACCGCACGCACGCCTAGATATTGAGCGTCCATCCAGCTCCTGCGCGTACCCTCGCTGTCACCGTTCAAAATTCCAGCTGGCATATTTATTAAAAATAATAAACTAAAAAAGACAAATTTGCTATAATTTATTTTATCCACTCTGTAACGCTTAATTCTTCAAACCAACGGCCATAATAAATTCCGTTGTTTATTTATTTATTTGCAGTGCGAAAAAGTAGTAGAAGAAAATTGCAAACAAGATATAAACGTCGGAGGGGGACAGAGGGTGTGTGAAGAGGAATGGGGTCTTCTCCATCGGTACCAGAGAAATCAATCCATGAATTCACTGTCAAGGTGCTAAAATATTATGTTTATAGATTGATTGATTACTTGTTGATTCATGTTTTGTTTTAAAAATGATAATATTTTGATGCGAATTGCTTACAGGATAGCAGAGGTCAGGACGTGAACCTTGGTATCTATAAAGGGAAGGTTCTTCTTGTGGTCAACGTCGCCTCTAAATGGTTTGTTTTTGTTTGTTTTTAGCTCTTCTTCCTGGGAATGGAATTACTCGAAACTTCATTATTGATTTCTTCTTGCTGTTTGGAACAGTGGATTTACAGATTCAAATTACACCCAGTTAACTGATCTTTATAACAATTACAAGGACAAAGGTTCGTGTTTCTAAATTAATGCTATTTTTTTCGTGGAGAAAGCTGTTGCGATGCCAAAAAAAATAAAATGATTTGATGTCATGTGATGCTGTCAGGCTTGGAAATCTTGGCGTTTCCATGCAACCAATTTTTGAAGCAAGAGCCTGGGACAAGCGAGGATGCTCAAAACTTTGCTTGTACTAGATACAAGGCTGACTATCCCATTTTCCACAAGGTACTGAATAGACTTTGACTTGTTATTGCAGTAGGATGTTATCTCCTGCATAGTTGTTCTCGACATCACCCGTTCTAGTTTGGCAGATGTCCATTTCGCCCCCTGCAGATGCCAGGTCCTTCTGTTAAGCGCATTGTTGCAGTTACTCTCCACCCAGTTTATTTCCAAACAGGCCTAAATGAAGCCTTATATTTATTTAATTTTTCTATTTATCCCCAAAAGAAAAATTGTTGGGGACAACATGTCTAATCGTTATTTCTCCCACAACAGTGGTGCCGTAGGTTCATTGGCTATTTAAATGAATCGGTTGACATTAGATCAGGGAGACCGGAGTGGAACATTTGGCACTGTATTCTCCAAATTTTTAGCTGGTCTTTTGCATTATGTTGCTACTTGTTGATTGACGAAGGTAGTTAATGCTGCCTTCTAAATTGATCTCAAGTTCCTGTGGTTATCTTCTCTCCAGTTATAAGATGATGCTAGAATTTCATTCATTTCTGTATAAGATTGTGATAACTCTTTCTTACCAATGCATATCTCTTAGGTTAAGTTTTTTTTTTTTGGTGATCAAGGTGTTCGGGTCAACTTGCATGCACCTCAATTAAATTCCAAGGCTCTTGTGCCTGTGCCCACAAAAATTACCCACATAAGAATATGATAAGTTTTACACTGGGGCATGACCCCAATAAAATATAGCCAGTGAGATTTGAATCCTGAACCTTAAAGGGAGCATACCTCTTAAGCCCTAAAACTTTACCACTAGGCCAACCCCTTGAGGTTAGGTTAAGTTATTTTGCTCCCTAGAAATTACTGTTTATGCAATTGTAGTTGGTTTAGCTATCAATTGAGAGTTAATGAAGATCAGTGAATTCCATATAGATCTAAGTCAACTTAGCAAACAATACTTTTTCATAACTCTACAGAGGTAGGTCTTTAACTTTCTCTACCACCAAGGCCATTATGGAGGCTTAGTAATTAGTGTATTTCATAAGGGAACACTGATGACTCTAGGCTGCAGGGGCGCTTGGTATTGTTTGATAGCTCTTCATTTACAGGTTGAGCTTGCTTAATGTTGAAACGCCTGTCCCAGTATTAGCAGATTGAATGTGAGTCTAGAGTCTAGATACATTAGAAATGGGGCTGGCCAGTGGCCAGTGATGAATAGATACTGATTGGGAAGTGAATCAGTCAATTCTGCTCCTTCTTTGAAGCAACTGGTGACCCTTGGGAGGTTCTGCAGGAGGCAAGCAGCCTTACTTTTGATTGGAGAGCTGACGCACCCAATAAACAAGCATTTAATTTTATTTTTTATGATATTTTCAATAGGGGTATTTCTGAATTCCCAACTTCATTCCATGCACTGAATTGGTTGGCATTTATTGGGACATGGAAACCTTTTACAGTGTATGTGTTGCAAATTAAATTGATCATGGAACTTCTGCCAGCATTTGTTTACCATTTGAGAAAAATGGGCTAGCAATGGAAGGGGTGTAAAGCTGAACTGCTGCACTTGCATCCTTGTCATGTTTTGGCTCTTTGAGAGGCGCAAGGATATTTGGTCTACAATACCCCATCAACTGAAAAAAAAGGAGAACTGAAAATAATGGGAAATACCTGTTCTAACACTTTAAAACAGACATACATTAATGTTTAATCAGTGATCAGATTTTTTACTCTCCTAAAGCTCATTGAATTAAAGATTTGTACATGGGACATGTCAAGAAATTAGGAGCAAGTTTTTATTGTGTAGGCTGTTAGTCTTTTTCAATATCAGAAGTTACAAGGGTTAGTGTAGTGGCAACTCACAGTTATCTAGAATCACTAAATTTGTAGGATGCAGTAAAAGACGACAAATTAAAAAAGGAAAATGAATATGCTAGTTGAAGTAGAATTCATGGATTGTGTTGGCATTCGAGAAGTCCATTTCTGATTTAATACGATCGTAAATCTGATGTTTAGGTGATTGCTTGTCCGATGATCATATTTGTGAGAGATGCTCAACTGTGCTTTTCATTTGACCGTAAATTATACAGTTTACCAGCTATGGATCTTCATTTATGATTTTGCCTTTGGAAAGTACGTGTTTAGTACTAGATTCTCAACTCTCTGTTGCATATCTAGGTTCGCGTCAATGGACCAAATGCTGCCCCTGTATACAAGTTCCTCAAGGCAAGTAAACCTGGATTTATGGGAAATAGGATAAAGTGGAATTTTACCAAGTTCTTGGTTGACAAGGACGGGCATGTCCTTGGTCGCTATGGCACAACCACTGCTCCTATGGCCATTGAGGTTCCTCTCCCTCTCTCTCCCTCTCTCTCTAGCAAACATGTTATTCATAAAATTTTCACTGAGTTTTATTTTGTTTTCTGGGAACAGGCTGATATCAAGAAAGCATTGGGAGAGAAGTGACTTGCGAGAGAGAGAGATTAGAAAACAGCCTGTGTATTATTCAAGCCATGGTTACTTAAAACATATAAATTATAATTAAAACTTCTTTTTTTTTGGGTGAGATACTAGCACGTGCTTGGTTGTTTTTATGTCTATATTTTGGAATAAATAGAAAAATATTTGTTATCTGTGTTTCATCAAAAAGGTTGCTCGCATGTAAAGAATATGGATTATAGGATCAGGTAGTCTATTACAAATGATTACTGATGTAATCCACACAATATATGCACCTACTTCCTACACGGATCACAAAGTGGATTCTGTAGTCTTTGCTTCCGTTAAATGGCTGTTTAAATTTCCAGCTGCTAGTTTACTCGCAAAAGAGATAATCTTTACTGTCAAATGGCCTCGAGCTAATATTTTTATATGCGAGATTGGCTCTATGGTCAGGAGACCATGGGATCTGCAGATTTTGGCGTGAGCATCTAACATATCACTGCTTATCAGGTGCTGCTGGCATTGTTAGCTACTCAATTTATTATTCTACTCAAATCTAATAGTATTAAAGGCCATCTCCATTCATTCGATGCTCAAAACACTAGGGCTCGGCACTTTGGCCATTGTTTATAGTAGTAGAATGTTCAATGGGAGAATTATATGGACAACCAATGACAATATATCTATTGATTTTGGGTTTTCAAATAGCTATATGGAATGTTATTTTATTTTCGTCAAAATGAGTAGTTTTTTTCCTCGGAAAGCCATAAAATGAGATGTGATTAATATGACGCGGCTCATTAATAAAGGTGTCTATATTAATAATCAGATACTTCTAAAAAATAAGATCTCTCATACCATGCTAAAAATTGAGGTAAAATGCATGAGTCACCAGCCAATTCCCCTCGTGTTCATCTTGATGATTAATAGCTATATTAATATAATCTAATATATAATAAGATGATTTAAATTAATCGTATTATCTAATCTAGACAATACATCTCAATAATATTAAAATAGTATAACGAAACCTGTTCTAACTAAATGTTAGATCCCTCCCTATATATAAGCTAAGCTGAAAGTCAGTTTTTTGTGCACATGACATCCATATAACCAATCAACAAATCAAAACTTAAATAATTTACATTTAAATAACAAAAAAACAACACATTTATAACACTTACTTTATGTTGTTATTTCACGTCTATCTTGTCCCGATAAAACTCAAGGACATAAGTGAGATTTACTGTGAAATATCTAGTTCCATACCATCTGACAATATAAGATTCCATAAAGTTAGTACATTTTGTTCATTTAATTTATATAAATAACATGTTGATTATAATCAATTTGATTTTATTATTATCTAGAACCAATGAATAGTAAGATCTAAGTGATAATGTCAAATATATTATTACCCCAATATTTTGGATGTCTAATATGATTATACTCCCATGATCAAAGTTGTATTAATCAACTATATTAATATGACCATCATATTTGTCATTACTTGGTTTGGATTCTCCATAGCAATATAGAGCAAATATCATACCCAACTGAAATTCTATGTTAACAATTCCTTGTATCAATAGTTATTTAATTATATTATCACCTAATCTAGATGAACCAACTACATGAGATGCCTATGTAGTGTTTTTTAGAGTTATTTGAAACTTGAGTCAACTTTATACTAGAAAAGTTTTTTTCATTTAGGTCCATTTTTCAAGTATAGCTCTGATATATTAATCTCATTAATCATCACAAACCTAAACATTGAATTCATATTTTTTTCACCACATATTGATACATCGACATAACGAGTTTTTTGACCCTATTTTGCAATATTCTTCAATTAATATCAACTTACATTTTAAATATATTTCATTGAAGTTGATCACATAACATTATATATAACATGTTAAAAGACATGTTTAATATATCAGTTAAAAAGTCATGGCTTCTCCATTATAAACAGTACCAATATTAGTATTGATAATGATATCACCATGAAAGTATAATAATTTATAAATTATTAGACATCCCATCAAACAATACAACAAACATATGTGTAATTTATTAGAGCTATACTTGAATAATAAATCTAAAAGTGAAAACTTTTCTAGTATAAAGTTGACTCGGGTTTCAAATAACTCTAAAAAAAAACTATATAATCTATAATTTAACCAAAATCAACACTAAATCTAACAAAATAAGTTTTGGGTACTCGAATAATATTTCCATCATATTACTTTATTGAACTTTTAAAAAATATGCTAAAAAAGCTCCAGCCCCACCATTTACGTAATACAATCAAGAAAAATGAGATGAACAATGAAGAATCCTCTTTCAAGTTGCACGACACCATAAAAATCCACCCGACATGGTGGAATTTTATCGAGTTAGATGCAATATGGCAGCCACAGGACAAAGGCAGTTCAATCATTTTGTTGCCAGCAATATGACTCCCCACGTGTATATTTCTAGATACTGTTGGTCAATGTGTTTTAAAATTATTTTAAAAAAAATAATTATTTATTATTTTAAATTAATTTTTTAGTGTTTTTAAATTATATTTATATTCTAATGGTTTAAATAAATTTTAATAAAAAAAACATTATTCTAATATATTTTTTTAAAAAATAACATTAATCCTAAACATGTATTAATCATTATGATTCATGACTTTTCTATCATATAGGTGAAGGGATAAAAAACCGGGCGGGTTAGATTCCCGGTGGAATTCAGGCGAACACAAGCACTCACGGGCGGGTGAAGGGTTAAGATTTTCTGGTTTAGAAGGGTAAAACAAACAAAAAACCCTCAACCCCGGCCAAAATCCGTACCTTTTCTATTCCATTGTTTGTTTTTTCATCACTCCGTCCAAAGGAAGAAGATCATTGACAGTCAATTTCCTTAAAACTAAATATGTAGCTATATAGCAAGAACTTTGCCACATAATTTGTGTCACCAGACAGGCCCTAGCCTTATCCCTTCGCTTTCATCCTTGTTGAGATAAGGTTGGTCCTTCCCTATTTGCCTAACCCTACCACGACAAGAGGAATAAGTGCAGGCTATAGAACGTGGACGATGACCCAGTTCGATCAGGATCCCAGAAAGGATGGCCCAAAAGTCACATTCTCCATTCACAAACTCCAAACAGGTTGCCCCCTTCTGAGTTATGACTGTTAGCATAAGGTTATTTCTAGACAACGAGGTAACACCCCCTTTGTCCCCCCCGTGGAGAAGAAGTAAAGAGATAGAACAAGAGCCACGTCATGCCTGGCTTTGGAGTTTGAACTGACTTCTCACGGCCATCAATGATAAGTGGCCGGCATGTCGGATTGAGGAGGGCCAGGTGCGCGGGTTTTAGTTTGCTAGACCTGGTGCTCGTGATTATGGAGTGTAGTGGTTATCTTTTATCAATTTCAGTCCTCATCAGATTGTTTTGGGCGAAGGAGAGAAGCTAGTGAGTATTCTTTGTCATATTTACATCAACAGCAACACCTGGCCTATTGCCCGACACGCAGTCCAACATTCGTCAATCACCCACATATCTTCCATTCCAAATCTCTCTATATAAAGCCCTAAAGATTCATAAGAGCCCTTCAAGTTCAAACCACCACAACCCGAAATCCAAGTGCTCTCTATACTTGCCTTCAGTAATTACACTTCCTTGCCTAATTAAGCACCAAGATGGCAGAAAATGCTTTGTCAATGAGAAGCCTGAAGCTAAGGTCGTGGCAGAGGTGTTCAAAGCAAATCAGAGAGCAAAGAACACGGGTTTACATCATATGGAGATGTGCCGTGATGCTTCTATGTTGGCATGACTAGAGCTGTGCTATCTTTGATGGATGGGCGAGCTCGCATCAGGCAATGGAGGCTCAGTTAGTGTCCAGTGTTGTTGGGTTGGGATTTGATCCTCATTCACTAAACAGTAAAGCTGCTACGGCTAAGTAAAAGGAGGTTAATTGAAGGGCTGGAAATTGTGGTTTTCAGGCGTGTAAAGTTTATACAGAGTCCACATAGTTGACGTAGTTCTTTTACGGGAGAAAAAACTGCTGTTTACTTCCGATCTTCTACTTGTTTAAATCTATTTCTGACATCCTCATCCACTTCCTGGAACCTTGTAAAGTTGTATGGAGGGATCCTATTATTGTGCATTTAACTTGATATAGACGGTGGAAGCTCGTTAGGAATTTCTACATGTTCAGTGGGTTTCTGTAGATTGAATAAATCTGGTGGCATAAACTGAGAGAAATCACTAAACCTATTGATCCCCCCTGTAGTTTTGTTTCTGATGCAGGAATCATCCTATAGCCTATGGATTAAATTCACCTTCAAGTGTTAGGTTATAGCTTCAATGATGCTCCCTTAATATCCTCCTTCTCACCAAATCTGGAATCCATTGAAACTTTACCTAAACTTTGATTAATCCACCATAAAGAATACGAGTTGCTTTGAACATATATTAGAATAATGGATTGTATTTAACCACCTTTGGCTGTAAGCAAGAGAAGGATAAAATCACTCAGCAGTCCAAAATCATAATCACTCATTCATTACTATAATCTGTAACTGTTATCTTTATTCAACTATTTACAGTGCTCCTTTATGCTTCTCGGTCCCATCCATCACTCTTTACACGAAATCCCATCCATCATCCAAAAGCTGTTTCTTATTAGACGAGGCCCTTTCCACAGATTTATGATGGAGCTCAGGTGATTGATCATCAGCTGAGCAAGGACCAACCGGCTCTTTCGGATGCTCCGATGTCTCGCCTATTTCAGCAGCCAGATCAGATGCCAAGCTTTTAACGGATGAACCTGACGAGGCTAAAATGCAACTAGTCTGGCTTGAAGAAACAGATTTACTCAATGGTACACGCTCGTCGAATTTCTCTTTCAGCAGCCTCACATCCTGACAAATAACAGATATTTCTCCTCTGCAAAAATGCGGTTTACAAAGCATATTATCACCACTTAAATCTGATTCAAAAATTCTGGTCACCAGGAAAGAAAAAAATATTAAATGCAGAAAAAATAATCTGAGGAAGACTTACTGCAATGTATCAACAACACAACCACGGTCCATAAGAAACTCCCGCAGCTGCAATATATCAAAATTAGAAGGATTAGTAAAAAATAGTTATTGTTTATTTTGATGAGAGGCCCTAGAATACTACAAGTGATAGTGGGCAATGCATTGCTACCTTAGCATTCTCCTCCGCCTCCTTTTGTAGAATTTTTGACTCTTGCACCACCTTCCCCATTATGATTTCTTGCTCGACAAGAGCATTTTGTGCAGCCTCCTCCTTTTCCAGCTTCTCTAACTCAGCTGTTTTCATTAGCTCCTCTGCTGCAGCAAGTCGTGATTTGAGGGTTTGTCGCATCTATACATAATTTCCATTCAGGTTAACAGCAATAAGGACTATAGATGATGCAGTCTTTAACTTAAAAATACCTTCATAAAATAATGGAAAGAAGAATTATTACAGTTCAACATGTATGCACGGATAGGGAAGGAAAAAGGTGTTGTGAAGTTATAATAGAATACTTCCTCAACAAGATTTGAAGGGGATACATAATGTGAAGACATTTAAATACAAAAATACATGATTAAACAATAAGGCCAATACCTCATCAAGAATAGCAAGAGCATTATCTTTTTCATCTGATAAGCTAAGTAGTCGAGCCTGCAACTCCCTCACTTCAGTAGCTAGGATTGCCTTCTCCCCATAAACTTCTCCAGCATGCTACAAAAGAAAAGCAATCGATCATGAAAAAATAAACACAGAGAGAGAGAGAGAGAGAGAGAGAGAGACAGAAAACGCATTAAAAAATATAAGAGCATAATCCACAACCTGTGATTAAATACAGTATTACAATTCTCCTACCATGTCATTTGCCTCTTTTGCGCGTATCAGCATCTGTTTGAGTTCCTCCACCTTGATTAGAATGTCCAAACCTCCCCTGGCAGCCTCATCTTTAGCTTGTTCTGCAGCCATCTCTTTAAGTTCAGCCTCTTTCATCAAGTTCATAACCGACTCCATTTCCAAAAACAAGGTTTTCTGTATCAAGTTAAAAACAGAAAGAAATTTGCAATTAAATTGATTAGGAGCTGTACAGTAAAAAAAAAAAAAAAAAAACAAATCTCACTATCTCCAGCCTGCATGAAGAAAAATCTTCAACTTTATGTAAATTATAAAGCTATATGTTTAATGAATTCTATCAACTAAATTAAACAAGAGATAACAAATAATTTCCATGATTAGTGGATGTATATTGTACACATGTTCTCATGTAAATAATCTGAGATTCAAAACAAAGAAAAAACTCAAAGCCAACAATACCTTGTTGTCTTTAGCAGCTTTGACATTCTCTTCAAGAAGTTCAATTTGTCCATGTTGTTTGGAATTCATATTTTCAGAATCACCGCAAAAATCTGAATGATGAGTATCTTCTGCAGAATCTGGTGTCTGCTCAGCCACAGAATATGTTGCAGCTGACACTATGTCATCCACACAAGACTCTACTTGAGAGCTTTTTGCATGGATAATCATATCAAACTCGCCATTCTCAGGACCATTGAAAGCTTTCCAATGACTCTCTGACTCAGTCCAGCTGCCACACAATTCACCATTTTCCTGTCCCAAACAGGTTGTCGTAACTCGGGGAGTCTGCTCATTAAAGGAATCAAATACTTGAGTGTGATCAGAATTAACTCCCAGCTGCAAATCATTTGACACTAGTATCGGAACCTGGCTTGAACCAGGCTGCAAAATGCCTTCTTGGAATTGAGGCTTTCCCAGCAGTATCAATTCCTCACCTTCAATATGCCCTTGCAACTGATTAGTATCAGCATTTGCACCAGAAGGTAAAACTATAGGTTGATCCTGACTCTCTCCTTGATGAGTTGAACTACCATCATCGACACCACTTATTAACTCAGTTTTCTTGGCATCTTCTTTGGCTACTAATCTTGGTTCAGAAATCACACCTTCCACCAAACTAACCTGCTTACGCCTCAGCCCAGTTTCTTTCTCTTGTTCATCTGTACATCAAGATGTTTGACAGGTCACAATTTCATTATTGGATTGAACAAAGAATTACCAAAAATAAAGGAACCAAATTTATTCGAATAAATATATTTAAAAATATTTCTTAAAGGGATATGAGGGGCTCAAATATTTTACTTTCTCCATCTGATGGAAGACTTGGGGTGGTATCCTCACTGGGATGACTAGGAACTGCAGACTGCCTGGAAAGAGAAGGAATAATCTCTGAAAGAACAACTTCGACAGCAACATCAGCATCCTTGGAATGTTCAATAGCAACTGCCTTCAGGATTCGTACATCAACCTGTACAGGTGAGTGAATCGAAACCACCAACGCCTCAGTCAGAAACAATAGCAATAATAGTAGAAGAGTAAAAACTAGACACCCTATTAATATACATGGGCAGAGCATTATTAAATATTTGAGACTTAACCCTAAAAGGAAAAAAATCAATAACCAAACTTAAGTGACGCTTGACATAAATGGGATTTTTGATTTATGATTAAAACATTACACAGCTTCAAAAGAGTAAGAAATTACAATCGTCAACAAAGAACAAAGCCTTAATCACAACCATTTCACACGATCACAAAACAAACCCACAAGGTATGGGGCAATTACACTCCGCAATAATAAGAATAGGCGATGGAAAGATGAGAGTTGTAGTGTAGATACCTGAGGAAACACGTCCGTCAAGCATTTATAAACTGTTTTGAAACCCATAATATTACTATATAGTGAAACAGCGATAATCTGCGATTAAAAAAGACAGAAGAAAAACATATTAATTCAGAGTAAAGCACCCGACGTTAACGACAAAACAACAAAACATAGAAACCCTAATGTTCTTCCGCCAATCAACAACAAATATTATTTCTCCGATAATTGAATTATGATTACAAACAAAAGCAAAGACCTTGCGATTTCGGACTGGACTGTACACCGAGAGGCAAAGGGGGAGAGGAGAAGGTGGTGTGTTGTGGTTTACTTAAGGGAGAAGAGAAGGCAAGAGGAGAGATAGAGATTGGCTTTGGGTGTTTGTAGCTGACTGTATGTGAGCATTTTATCAGGCGAATAAGTCCTGGCTACCGAATTAATCACAATTAGTCCTCTTACTATGAAAGTATTCTCAATGTAGCACCCAAATATTTTTTTTTCTAATTGGGTCCTTAAAAAGCACCTTATGTTTCTCGATTAAAGTACAATGAGCATGATTGTATTATATAGTAAATGTAATTTATACGTAGAAGGCTAACAAACTCATAAGAGATGGCTCAAATGAGGAGCATCTAAGGCTTCTTTGACTCATTTGTAGAAGTTAATTGTTTGGGGATCTTGTTGAGAAATAGTAAATAATTGAGAGACTAACCTGAGGTTTGTAGCTGTCCATATATTTATAACTAGGTTTTACATTGCATTTAAGCCTGGACACGGAGATCACTGTAGAATATATATATATATATATATAATCTTGGATCCGGATATTGCTTTTGGTTTGCGTGGTGGAGATAAGGAGCTTTCGTCCGTCACTGTCACCGTCAGCTGTCACCTGATTTATCTAAGGTTTGAAAGTCCAGCTATATTGGTTTTTAAAGTTATATTTTATTTATAAATATATTAAAATAATATATTTTAAAAAAATTTAATTTTGATATTAGTATATAAAAATAATTTAAAAACATTATCAAAATTTAATTTAAAATAAAAAAAATCAAATTTTATTTCTTAATAACTTCTGAAATATAATGTCAAACAGATAGAGCTCTCTATATCTATTATAGTATAGTATGGAGGGGATGTTTGTAAATTTAAGTAGTGATTGTTGCTTACAAATATATATAGAAATAATATATTGTCTTCAAATAGTTCTATTGGCTTTACAAAATAATTTAATTATCCCTATGGTTTAATAATTATTAGATTATTTCCATGCATTGTACTACAAGTTGGATGGATTTTTTGAATGTACTAAAATATTCAAATATTATTAATATATTTTATAATAAAAAATAAGCATGAACCATATTGGATGATATTTTTTTAAATATCAACATGAAAATATATTATATTAATTCAAATTAATTTATCAAATATTTAATCCTTATCATGAGACCATGAGGATTTTGTAGAAAACAAATTAAAATAAATCATGAAGATTAATTTTTAATCAAACTTATATTGAATAATGACTTTTGAAAAAAAATCAATTTACCTAGCTAAACCACCAAAATGAGTTATGATATTGAGATAAATCCATGAAAAATACTTCTAAAACACAATGTTAATAAACACGAAATAGCATAACCATCCAAAAAATGATAGAGCTTAGAATCATCTGGTTCAGGATCACTTAATGATCGCTCCAAGGCAACTCATTGAGTTAAATTTAAATATTTGATAGAGATTTTTGTACTTGCAATTGAACCAAGGAATTCCATTTGATATGCAAACTATAGATCTTTATGTTATCTCTCGTTCTCTCTCGTTTTAATTTTATATGAGTCATTTACCATACGCCTCATCACGACCAAAGCTAATTTTTTTTTAAAAAAAAAATTAAAGTTCAATATCCAACAAATCAAAATTAAAATATGAAATTGAGAAAATTAATTTTTTTAAAAAGATTAAAAAATAGCAACTCGATTTAACTTAAGCAAACCTATTAAACCTGCGATCTATATTACAAAACTAGGATAACTTCAAACCTCATAAAAGTTTTCTACAAAGCTCTATGTCTAATAAATCTAAATATCTAATATTGAATGTTGAAATAAAAAAAAAATCCATGAAATCATGATAACTTCATAAAAAGAAAATTAATAAAAAAATATGAAGTATATTTTTCAAAAAATAATATATTAAATGATAAAAGAAAAAAGAAAAACTAAATAAATAAAAATGGATTAAGTTGTTTAAGGGTGAAATTTAAAAAAAAATATATAAAAAAGATGAACTAAGCTAACCCAAATTAACTTGTCAAACCACAACTTAGATTATGAGATTGAGATAACCTTATAGAATGCAAATAAAAAATATGAATCCTAATGAATAAATATTAAATTAAAAAGGTACATAAAAATTAACTAAGTTGACTAGTCATACACATGATTTCGGGTTATGAGATTAGAATAACCCTAAGGAGAGGGAGAGAGAGAGAAATGAAGCCTAATCTTCAATCGACTTAAAGTTAAATGATGAAATAAAAGAAAATTAAAATAGAGGGGAAAAAACCCTTAATCAACTTGTTAAGCTCACAATTCAAATCATGAGATCGAGATAAATTCATAAAAAAACTATTTTTAATATATCAAGTATTTAAGGTTGAAATCAAGAAATAAATAAATACATAATCCATGAGACTTGTATATAATCTTACAAAAATAAAATAAAATAAAATAAAACATCAAAGCATAATTCCCCAAACAACCTAACTTTGAAAGATGAAATTGAAGAAGTATTTTTGTTTTAAAAAAATTGATTGGATTGATGAAAGGTAAAATTAAAAAACAACCAAGTTAAAAAAGATAAAAATAAGAAGAAGAAAAAACACAAACACCATTCCAATCAATAGTGTTTGTGGGCGTGAGCACATTAATTTAGACATATTTTTTAGTGTTTTGTTAATCAATAATCCTATAATTTGAAATATTTATAGCTAAATAACATAATCCTTTTGTAAGTCCTATAAACACATTATTTCCTTTAAATTATTCAATTTTATCAACTTTTTTTTATATAAATATTAAAGGTCATAACCATTAAATTGAATAATAAAATCATAACTTACATATTAGTTCCTCTAAAATAAATTAAGGAACATACTAAAAATAATAATTAACTTATAAATATTATTTTTTTGAAATAAAATATCACATAAAAAAAATATATAATAAAAAACCTACTCCAACTGTTCTAATAACTAGTATTACATAAAATAATCAATCATAAATCCATACCTCAAGTAGACCATACCTCAAGTAGACCATAACATTGAGAGGGGTAAATGATACAAACTCTGATAAAACAAAGTCTTTCACAAACCATGTTAAGTAATCTCTTTTTGTTACATTGAAAACAGTTTGATTAATTCCTTAATGCTAAAATTTTTGGTTTTCTTGATAAAAAAAATCAACCCTATTTAATTCAACCTGAGTCAAAATTTATCTCACGTGTCTATTTTAGCCATCGATGTTTGCTTTACATTGAAATTGTGTAAATTGCTTTTGAAATTAGGGAGTAATTGTTTCAAAATTATGTAAATTGTTGTTGATGGCTAAGGACAAATGTGGATAAACAAGTTTAGGTGAAAGGAGAATTTGGATTTCCTAATTATTATTGATGATCAATTTAGTGACTAAGTATCCAACTTATTTTAGGTTGATTAGCCATTGTAAAGAAGGAAAGGCAATTTTTAAATTGGTTAATTAGAACTTGAGTTTGATAAAACTTTTATCAAGCAAATAATGAGGAAATGAGGCTAAATGGAATTCATGTTAAGCTCCTAAAACTTAGGACTTGAGGGATTCTAAGTTTAATTTATTTTTTATGTCATGAGGACCTTTTTTCTTCCATCTCTACATCCAATTTAGGCTTTGAGGTTAAAACAAATATGATTGTATATATGTTCATCTTATTATAAAATTGTTAATGAGATTATGTAGCTAAAACAATGATTTAAAGGAAAATAACCAACGTTTATGAAGAATTAACACAAGATATTGACAACTAATTCATTCATGTCCATATTTGTTTTTAAATTTCAATTCTATTTATTTCCAATTTTGAATCTTATTTTAATTTCAAAATAGAGTTCTTAGGAATAAAAGAAAAGGAATGTTAAATGCATGAAGCTATTAATTTAGAACGCAAGGCCTGAATACCTTGAACCGGACTAGGAAAATACTTTTCTTTTTGTAATTGAGTCCTTGTCAATTAGTATTGCAATTCAATAAAAATCCCAATTTCATATTCTTTTCAATCACACCCATCCTCACAAATACAATCACCAACGGAATTCCTAATTTTCTAACGAAACAAAGAATAACTCTGTTACAATAACTGGGGATTGTAACAGCTGGTGTGCACCAAGAATAGTTCCAACTACTTAATTGTGAAGCCAGGCGGCATCTCTTGCCGTTGCCCTGTCTTCCCGTTTTTTCTCTTCATGTTGCGCAGCTTTCTACCATTTTAGTGAGCCGGGGCAAGATTTCTCGCACTCGAAATACGGCTCAGCAAGCTTGTAAGGATGGTAATTGATTCAAAGGGATCTGTTGCTTGAAACAAGGGACAGGTTTGCTCGATCTTAGAAGAGGGGTGGCAGGAGATAGCCGAGCAATTGAGTTTGAAAAACACAAGTTTGCTCAATTGTTTGTCTGTCTCTAAAACTCTTTGTGAGATTGCAATAAATCACTAGTTTAGCTCTTGAGAAAAAATAAATTGTTTTCTGTCAAGGGCTGCCTTATACCTAACTTGCGACCACACAAAGCAAATGATTCGCAAAAACAATTCAGACCCTGTACACTTGATTGGCATATCAGCTAGAAAAGCAGCAGCTCTCTTTGCAACTCCCGCAGGCATACCGAACCAGAGGAAACAGAAAGTTCGTGAGAAAAACAGGTATAAAACGAGCAGAAACTGTCATGGTGTTCTTTAAACCAGGTATTTTCTGCACTAGAAAACCCAAATGGGCATAGTCAAGATCCTCGCAACAGCGCTTTTAGCTGCGTTTCTTCTACTCGACCCCATGATCGAGGCTGACCCAGACCCACCTCAACGCCCACTTTGCATTCCCCAGTATTCTCTAGTGAACCATGCATGCTCAGTGATTCTTGGAACTCCATTGCCAACCAGCTCTCTTACCTCCGATAACGATGAGGGGTACGGGAATGGACACGGTCGCAGGAACAGGGGCAGTCACCACGGATCATCTTCTTCAGAAGACGATTGCTGCAAATGGTTGAAAGAATTAGATGATGAGTGTGTCTGCGATTTCCTGTATCGCCTACCCCCTTTCCTCTCGAAGCCTGCACACAAGTACACTGTCTATGTTGACCCGTCATGCAATGTTACCTACAGCTGTGGCATGCAGTTGAAACTCTAATGTGGGCATGCATGGCATCTCAACTCAATTTCTTAGCGACAGCCAAGGAGGTTTAATTAAGATCATTAGTCTGCAAATTAGCGTACATGAACAAGCTGTTATAGTTCATTGCTATCATCGCAGGAAGCAAATACTCGTCATATATTATTGTTTATGACTGTAAAGGAGGTTACATACAAAAAGTCGGTGTTCCAACGCAGTTATACAGTCATTTAGGATTAAAGTGTTTTTGGTTTAAAAATATATTAAAATGATATTTTTTAAAATTTATTTTTAATATTAATATATTAAAATAATGAAAAGAGTTAATTTAAAATAAAAATATAATTTTTTTAATTTTTTTAAAATATATTTTTAAAGCATTATGCTAAATAGATAATTATTCATTAAATTTCGTTCTCAATTCCAGAAAAAAAAATTGAATTTTACATGCACGAGCTAAAAACCATAGTGATTGAACAATACTATTATAATCCACAATGATTTTCTTCACATACTACAGTAACTGAATCCTGATATTTTATAGTATAATAATAATTAGTGGTTGACCAATTAAATAGGGTACAAACTTGATTTTAACTTCTATTATAAATAGTTAAATGACCTAATTAGTTTACAAGACAAAAAAAAGAAGAAACTTAACTTACATCCAAGAGCATTTTAAATATTTTATTTTCTAAGCACATTTAAATTATTCATATGCTCTAGAAAGAGAGAAAAAATAAAGCTTACTTTCAAGGAGGTTTTTTCTGCCTTTCTATTTTGATTTCTTTTCTTATAGTTAAGTTGGTTTAAAAGCAATTTAGCATTTTACAAATATAAAATATTAATAAAAAAGAAAGTGATTGACCAATTATACCATTCATATTTTATATCCAATTAATATTTTTCTTTTGATAATTATTTATTTTATCTTTTGTAATTGTTTTTTTTTCAATTGCTTTCCTAATCAATAGGTTTTATTTACTTTTTTTTTATATCAAATCTAATCCTTATTTTTTTTAAATATTTTAAAATCTTTTTAGAAATTATTTATTTTTTATATTTCATCCTTCATCATTTGATAGTTTTTGACATGTTGAATTTGACCTTTATTTTTTTTACTAGTGTTGATTTTGATCTCGATCTTTCTATTTTGCCTTTTCTTTTCAATTTTTATCTCTCATTTTTTAGTTAATCCATGAGTTTTGAAAGTTAATAAGGTTGACTTTGATTTCTTAGGTCCTTATATTTATATATATAACCCAAGTTAACTCAAATTTATATGTTGCTTATCTTTTTTTTCCAGTTTAACGCCTCAACATATTTTTATAAAAAAATTCCTCATTGTTTTTTATGTTTGTATTCTATGTGATCAAACCAACTTCATAAATTTTAAAGGTTAAACTTGATTGACTTTGATCCTTCTCATGTCATTTAAAATAAAACTGAGTTTTGTCCTCCGATATTGTTTTAGTTGACTTTTGTACCGCTCCCACTTTCCTTTATATATGGTTATTTCAATATAAATAAAAACAAATAAAAAAATAATCCTAATTAACATGGCTAATTTGTATAATTTACGGACCGGGTTATGAGATTACAATAACTTTATAGAAATAAATCAAAATAAATTATAAAATCTAATAAATAATAAATCTAATATTAAAATAAAAAATCTCAAAAAATTGAGAATCAAAATGAAAAGCTTGTTTACTGAAATGTAAAATCTTTTTATTACATGTTAATAGTTAATGTAGGAAAACGAAACAAGTTAAAAAAAACCAAAAAAATTGGTATTTCAGTTTTGTCCGTACTTGAGGTAAACTCGGGGGTCTGATTTTATTGTATTCTCCCTTCGTCTCTCTGATAGATTTTGATTTCATAAGCCCAATGACAACTAAAATTAATTACACACTTAAGCCTAATACTGCCATTAATTACAAATTTCAGTGGCAGCCTGCTGTTTGAGATGATTATTGAGATTATTTTTAAAAATATATTTTTTATTTTTTAAAATTTATTTTTGATATGAGCACATGAAAATTTACTAAATTATTTAATTTAAAATAAATTATAAAAATAAAAACATTTATATTTTTAAAAAAATATTTTTAAAATACAATGAAAAACAAGTCTTGACCGAATGATCAGCTTTGATCAACACTATCGCAAGACCCTTGATATTCCTTTCCTTTTGAGAATTATCCTATTTATATACTGGTTCAGTTGGAGAATTATACTGTTAATCCTGCTAAATTAGAAAAATCACGCACAGTGAAGCTTGAAAATGGAAAAGCTCGTCAATGATCACAAGGTTCTCTGGGGCGGGGTCTAATGAATTAGCTAGGCTGCATGATCACTCCTCCGCCACAACCTCTGTCAGATGAGCTTCTTCAAATTAATCCCACGCACAGAGACTGTATTATAGAATAAAATGGTAGGAACAAGATTGGTAATAATCGATAGCTAGATGAACTGTCATGCCCATACAATACATAACCTAACTGGTTATCACGCAAAACGAATGCACGTTCTTTAACTATTCAGATACTGTTCTTTGATTATCTCGTAAAGCATCAAAACTTTAGCTACCAGAAACAAAAGATTAATTATGGCTGCCCAACAATATCACCATCAGTATATAAGGAAACCAGGGCTAGCTAGTATTTAGATCAGATGCCAGAAAACTTGTGGTGCAGGTGCAGGTGCAAATAGAGAGATAGTAAACTTGGAGTATAAATGGAGAATCTCAAGGTTTTTATGTTTACTTTGATGGCAGTTTCGTTATTGCTCGTGTTCGACGTTAATGGCCAGCTGCAGGAACCTAGACCTCAACGCCCCCTCTGTGTTTCTCAGCTTGCACTGGTTAACTATGCCTGCGGAAGTCTACTCCCAGCACCACCGGCAGCTACCTCCCTGCCCTCCGCCACTGCTGCCTTCCCTTCAGATGACCATGGCAACCACGGTCACAGGCACGGGCACGGTCACAGACATGGGCATCGGCACGGAGGTAGCCGCGGGCATGGCCATGGAGGAACGCAAGAAGAAAACTGCTGTAGGTGGCTGAATGATGTGGATGCTGAATGTGTGTGTGAACTGCTGGTTCGCTTGCCACCCTTCCTTTCAAAGCCTCCTCATGAATACACTGTCAAAATTGATGACTCTTGCAGTGTTTCTTACTCCTGTGGATTAATTAAGTGACTAGTTGTTGCTTAATTAGAAATATTTCTGCTGGATTCTGTTTGAGATATATATGGTTCTCATCATATCAATTATGCTCTTCGATTACGAACCTCTAATTAGTCATGGCAATATTGATTGCTAGTTGATTTCAAACTTTCGTGCTTGCATGTATCTTCTAATAATTTCTCTTAAAAATAAAGTGTAATCATGTTTCTTATAGCAATATTTTTGTCATAATTTCGTCTTTTGCCTATCTCTACCTTCAATTCAAATTAGGGTTGTCTATTTCTTTTTTTTTTTTTACTGAAATGTTTCTTATCAGCTAAAAAAAAAAAAACAATTTTATATTTATCTCGGTTAAAATTTCAGTCTATTCCAGATTTTTCGGTCAAATACCGGCCGAAATAATTTAGTATCATTTTACCCGTGTTATTTTGGCCAAATAATATTTTTTCAAATAATAAATAATTTTGCAATATCAATTATGTATCTTAATTTGACCGTTAGATTGAGATGAAATTTTACGAGGAGTCTCTTGATATATTTATATATATTATGTTAAAATTTCAGAGCAATCAGAGAAAGTAATGACCTTGCAAGATTGATGAAGATATTCTCACAATATTATACATGTTCATAATTTTATTTAGAAAAATTATTTTATTGTGTCTTTTTAAGATTAAATTGCACAATTCTGAATAATTTTATTTTTGGATATGAATTAAAAAAAAAAAGTTAATATATTTAATTTTATATATATATAGTACAACTCCAAAATGGCATACTAAAATCAAAATATTTTATTCTAATTAAAAAAATAAAACATCAACTAAAATAATAGAATCATCAATGGGAAAATTTAACTTGCGTTAAGAAAATAAATTTCCAGAGAAGAACAGTACTCAATCAGATGGTCGACTGGGCGCCACGTGAACACCTTGTTCAAGAAAGATTCGGGCTAGCTACTCATAATGGACCTGCTCTGAGCCCATTATTCTGATTCTTCCCAACACTCCACTGGTCTAAAGCCCAATCACAGATCCTGTTTGAGTAACTTGGGTGCCCAATTTGACGTAGTTGATCCGTGCGCATTTAACATGTATTCTAGTACGGACTGAAAGAGATTAGGGGTGATCGCGATTACAACATCGAGGAATATTCTCTTGTGATAAATCTTTTAAAAAATAATATAAATTTAATTTTTATTTTTTTCTTTAATTTTTTTTAAATTAATAATTTAAATTAGCTCATAATATACTTCTTGGTTGGACTTAAATCCAAGGTTTCATACATTTCGAGTATATAATGTTTGCCAAGGTTTGGTTGGTTTTTACAAATGGTCTTCAATCTAATCACTTTATGATTTTTTTAAAATTTGCTCCTATTTATTTTAATTTTTATTTATTTTATCTAGGATTTTTTTTTAATTTTATACTAAATTATATTCTCCTTATATTTTTTTTCTATCAAATTTTATCCTTATTATTTTTGCTTTTATATTAATATTTTTGTTTATCGATCTTATCCTTCAAAATTCAATAGATTGAGAATTAAACTTCTTGATTGAATCCAAATCAAAGACTTCATGGGATACAATTGTGTTTAAGAGGTTTGTCGGGTTAGCTTGGTCTTTTTTTAAACTTAAAATAATGTTTTCTAATTTTTAATATCTTTTTTTACTCTTATTTTTGGTTTGATTCTATTATGATAGTCATCTATAAATAATTTTTAATTTCATCTACTATGATTTATAATCCTTTAGATTTGGTCCTAATTCATTTAATTGCAGTTTATTTTGTTTGGGATCATTTTTAATTTTCTTTTTCAAATTTCATCCTCATTCAGTTTTTTTTGTCAAATTTTATCCTTATTCTTTTTATCATCATTTTTTTTCCAGTTTTTTTATTAAATTCTTTCCTCGGTTTTTCATTGAAAAATAAATTTGTTAAGAGGTAATTTTTTTATTTAATCTAGGTCCAAGATTTCACAAGTTGCAAGTTTTAGAGATTACATCAAGTTTAGGAGGTTCACCCAAGTTTGCTAGGTTTTTCTTTCCCTTTTTTGAGCTTATGTTTTTTTTTCCTGATTTTATTGGGATACCACTCTTATGACTTTTTTAATTTTACCGCCTAGAATTTTTAATCTGTAAAATGTTTTACAATTTGACCCCCTCGAGATTTTTCTTAATCTTTTAAATTTGATAAGAAATCTCTTAATTACTATTTAATTTGTTTGGGATCATTCTTTTAATTTATATGTGTTTAGATTTTTTTTAATCTCTTAAATTTTATACTCACTTTTTTTTCTTTTCCTAATTTTTATATTAATATTTTTTTACAATTTTATTTTTTAACATTAAATTAGATGATATTTAAACTTATAATGTACTCTTTATACATAAAACAAAGAGCTTGACCCACAACCAAGCACTGGCAGCAAATCTAAGAAGGTGTTTAAGAAGCATTCCAAAAGTGTTTTTTGAAAGCAAAATTGTTTTTTTTTTCTTTAAATGAATTTTTTTTAGTGTTTTTAAATTATTTTTATGTATTGATGTCAAATATTATTTTAAAAAAAAATTATTTTAATACATTTATAAGTGAAAAACAACAACAATCACACTTACGAAAACCCTCCAAGTATATTACTAAAAAGATCCGATGAGATTTTTTGTAGTAATCTCCCAAGAAACATCTAATACAAAACCTCCCAGTAGTGGGATAATTAATGTTATTGTTGATGACTCATGGATTGATAGTTGCCCTATAATTAGATAACATCATATATAATGTTAAGGAACTATCTCACCTAAAAACTTAAGCTTGTAAGTGAGACCCTAGAATATGATTTTAGATAATAATATAAATCATATTCTAGGGTCTTACTTAAAAACTTAAGCTTTTAGGTGAGTTGGATTCTTGACATGGTATCAGAACTTTGTTGACCTAGCGGTTAAGAGTTCAAATCTCACCACCCCCATTCTATTTAATAAAAATGAAGCACAAGGTAATGTGGGCCTGTGCAAGTTTCAAGGTCAAAGGGCTTTCACTTGAGGGGGTGTGTTAGAGAATAATATAAATCATATTTTAGAGTCTCACTTAAGCTTTTAGGTGAGTTGGTTCCTTGACATATGATTTATATTATTCTCTAACACGCCCCCTCAAGTGAAAACCCTTTGGGCTTGAAACTTGCACAGGCTCACGTTATCTTGTGCTTAATTTTTATCAAATAGAATGAGGGTGGTGAAATTCGAACTCGTGATCGCTGGGTCAACAAAGCTTTGATACCATATTAAGGCACCATCTCACCTAAAAACTTAAGCTTGTAAGTGAAACCCTATAATATAATTTATATTATTCTGTAACATATAATACCACTTTCTAACGCGATTAATTAACCATATCGAACGGCTATGCCACAAGGCATTGCCAAAGTATAGCCCATAGTTTGTGCTACATTAGCCAGGGCAGGCACCTTATCGGCAGAAGCACGACCGAGGAATCGCCCCACGATGGCAGTGCTGGGTCTAGCCACAAGCATTTCCCAGGCTTGCTCTGCTTCCTTTCCCGATTTTCGGAACACTTCAGTGGCATCAATTCTGTGAATGTTCCACCCCTTGATCTTCCTGAGCCGATAAATCTTCTCCCATTGACGGCAAGCTAGCTTACATGTATTCCTTTTGACATCATATATTGCTTCATGAAGTAGTCTAGCACGATTCTCTTCATCCAAGAAATCTTCAGCTCTGAAGTACCGATCGAATTCAGGAACTCCTATTGACCTTCTGATCCCCGTGGAATAATCTGCGTAGGGATCGAAGAGATTTCTGACCTCATCGATCATCCCCATACTGACCATTTGTTCGACTCGCCTCGAAACAAATTTATGTAGCACAGGCATTGATACATCTATCCAAAGGAAGCAGCAATCATAATTCAAACGTAATCTAAACTCCTCATCATCCATCAAGGCCTCAATATATGAATTGGAACCTCCGGCAATGATCGGGAGCAATCCTCGAGTCGAGATTGATTCGACCGCCGAGGAAGCCATGTGACAGTAATTTGTTGCTGTAAAATCTACATTAGGATTTGCTATTCCTAACAAATGGTGAGGGAGACCAGACTTCTCTTCTTCAGTAACTTTATTGGTGACTATGTCAAGTCCTTTGTAAACCTGCATTTTATCGGAGTTTATGATTTCTGCAGGGAACTGGGTTGCAAGTTCGATTGAGAGCCGAGACTTGCCAGTTCCAGTAGGTCCCATTACTATAACAACCTTCTCCTTTTGCCAGCTTCTGGGACACAGCATGTCCATTTTGATCACACCAGGAGGAATATCAAGCATCCGTCTTGTTTGTGGGCACAGGGACATACACAGGTTCATCATCAACCTGTTTAATTATACAAGCCACCATGTTCTAATGCTTGTTAAATGTTAAAGATATACGTTCATTAATCTGAAAAGATGTACATTCATAATGTATAATCTATATATATAACCAAAAAAACAACAACTCACCTTCTGATGATCAGAACAAATTTAAGAAGTGGCAGGCAAACCCTTATCTCTCCAATGTCAATTCTATAGCAATTGGAGCTATGAGAGTTAAGTGAGCTCTTCTAAATGAGAACTAGAAAGCTAGTTGAGGAGATGGGTATCGTTTTCCTTCCAAGTTAATACATTGCACAGTCAGATTGCAAGATGGGGTATTTATAGGGTTGTGCAAATTGATCAATCAAGCACTATTCCTTGCTTTGTTCCTGCTAACTTTACAAGCTTGTCGGGTTATCTCGACGTTCCTTTTCCATTGAGAATGTTATCTTGGCGTTCTTATTCAGAAATATAAAAGTAAGGTTTGGACCATTGATTTATACGGAAGGACATGATCAAATGGGAAGAAGAAGATTCCTCCATAGTGCTTTAACATTAAAATACACGATGAAAATTTAATCTTGCATTGACACTAGTATAGGTTCGTCGCTTTTTGTCATCTTTCCTGGAAGGCCATACAGAATAAGATAGGATTACAAATTCTTCCCAGGAAAAACTTCCCTTAGTAATTAATGGTGTTGCAAGTTGCTTCTTTTTATATATACTATTTGCGTGGCGATATTTAGTAAATGCAGGCACCCTTTAAAAAAGAAGAAGCTGCTATGAAAGTTAACTTTAGTCAAATCATGTCGCTCCAATTCTTTCATATGAAATATATATATATATATATATATATATATATATATGGATGGTACTTCATCAACCTTAAAGTTGACTCTAAGGTCGTACATCATGAAAATGAAGCTCCACAAACAAATATTCCTACAGTGACTGGAGAATATTAATTGTTAAGCCTGGTTGGAGTCGACTATGAATTCGCTTTTCCTTGCTCAACTTCTGATTCCCTTAGAAAACAAGTGGTCATGGGTGGAGCAGATGTTTGTATTGCCTGCTTTCGGCGTTCTCCTTTGGTTAGACACCTCAAATTTCATATCACTCACTCCCTACCGACTGATCGCCCCTGATTTACCTTTTATAATTAGATCACTAAGCTGCGGGTAGAAATAGTTTCATTAAATCCCTCCCTCGATGTTTAGACAAGTATTCTTTTAGAAAACAAATACAATAGTATTCCAAAAATATATTATTATTATTATTATTTTGTGGAGAAAAGGTGATTGAGAGGTAATTTGTTTTGGTAATATTTTAGGTTGCATTATAAATTATGTTCCACTCATTTTACACAGCTAAAAAATTATAAATCATGACAGCAAACTTCCATATCTAGGCTTGGCACACCTTCAAACCCAACCCTCCAAGACTAGACTTGGCACACCGTCAAGCTCCACTTCAGCAAGCGTGACAATGCATGAAATCTAGATATGGAGACTTACTCTCATCACTTGTGCTTTTTTAAGTGGATAAAATGAGTATGCTCATTTTCTTGGGAGCCATACCAAAAAAGAACAGATCATAAAAAGATTTTTAGGTCCATTTCTTGAGATGATTCATTGAGAAGCTGCTTTTATCATTCATTGGCCTACTCTGCTGGCCGGTTTGATTTATATCCGATGGCATATTTACTCCTAAAAGGGACAACCTTATCGCTGTAAATGGTCCAAAGCACCACTGTCCTTATCCATTGTTTATTGTTTCGATCGTGTGGCACTTCTGTTTTTAAAAGTAGTGTTCTTGGATTATTTTGTACCCACCGAGGTCAAATGTCGGTCATCCAAACCTAAATTAGGTTGTTTTTCATTTTTTTGACACCATGTCATAGCTCGCTAGTGATAACAATTGAATCCATGCACATGCTGTGATGTAATGGCGAACATGCATTTTAGATTAATGTGTTGGCAATTCAATGAGAAATGGCTTTCCGTCAAGTGACGGAAACAGTCTCCTTTCCATTGCAATCCAAGTTAAGTCAAAGCCGAAAGACTAACCAAGCAAATAAGTGTACAAAATCTAAAAACAGTTACAAGGGAATACAGGGACGAACTGAGAAGATGCGCGATTGAGCAGATGGTCTCTTAATTAGCCCATGATCGGTTCAATGAAAGTTAAAAGACGTGATCTCTTTCCAAGTTCTGAGATCGATGGAATTGAAAGCATCTAACAGCTTGAAAAAGTCTGGGGCTATTCGGAGAGTGGAAGAGAAGAGGTCTGTATCATGGTGTTCAAGGAATTTCAACAGTCAAATTATACGTCTTAGGCAAAAGGGCAGGCACCTGTAACATGCAAGGAGAGAAATGCAGAAGAAAATGTCAAAACTACAATGGAAGATTGACCATCAAGTTTAGACAGAAAACCCTAAATACGCCTGGTGATAGTTTTTTGGATAAAAGGAGATCAGGGGCTATTATGTTCGAGTGAATTAGCTGCCGATCGAGGTTTCAGATGGATAATTCTCACCTTACCTTCCTAGCTTGAGTTTATTCAAATCTGCTCATACCAAGTTCGAGGTAAAATTAGCAACAATATAAAATTGTAATGCCTATGGACATGAGGGAGCATGTTAAGAAGATTTATTTGAAGTTTATTCACATTTTTTTATAAGAAGATTTATTGGATTCTTAAACAATATAAAATTAAAGTAAACATTATTCAGAACCATTCTATGTTGACTTTGAAAAGTCAACAAGGGCCAATTGTTATGCCCTATGAACATGAGGAAGCGTGTTTGTTATCTTTATCAGAACAATATAGTGGCCAATGTGTTACAGCTGAGTTGACATTACTGTCTCCCCCTTCGAATCTTTTTTTCATATAGAAAAAAAAACTATATAAAGTGGAATTTTATTTGAGTTTTCTTAGCTTTTTTTAGTGTGCTTTCCGTGTATAGTTTCACTGTATTACTTCTTATAACTCACTACGTCAACTCAGAACTTATGAGACTTGCAATTGGCCTAATCAAACTAGGATGGCCTGCCATATCAACATGAAAGCTGACTTGACATAACTTGGGTAAGATTTTTTTTTTTTTTAATAAACCCTAAAATTATATATATATCCACAAGATTATTTTTTAATTTTTCAATATGGGATAACTATGTTGGTTGTTTCTTTAACTTTTTAAATTGTCATAACTATTTTACATTTCGCATTTTTTTATATAGTTTACACTCATATGAATTGTTTTTTTTTTAATTTTTTGATGTAGGATAAATATACTGCATTTAATACTTTTTTATATAGTCCACATCCATATGCATTGTTTTTTATGGTATCTAATAATAATTTACACAAATCACTTATAAAAATCTCATAAATCTTTTTCGGAGAGAGAGATTTAGCTCATTTTTTTGTGTGTTTTAGGTATTTTTATACTATATTTTACTCCCTTTATGAACTAAGAGACATAAAATTTTATCTATATGAAAAATCTAAAAATTATATAAATGAAAAAAAAATTATATATCCATCCAGGTTTGAGTTCGATTTTTTTAATGATACGCTCTCTTGACATCCTCTACTCTTTCTTGTATGTGACCGTAGAAACAAACCTAAGCATTGGTAGCCGTAGAAGTCAAGGGAGAATGGATGGCTCGAGATGAAGCAAACACAAACTAGCTTTCATTGTAATCGTCGTCTTCTATCAGAAAGCAAGCACCCGATGCTATAAAGCAAGCAGGATCTCTCCCACTCCAAGCTACCACCATGCATCAAAGCGATCAATGTGTATATGACCTGACAATTGATTCTAAAAGAACCATGCACAACCCTTAGGCCTGACAAGAGAATAAAATATATTATATTTTAAAATTTCATCTAACAGCTTAAGTTTTTAATTGAGATTGATCTTTCGTATGATATTAAAATTTTATTAACTCATTAATCACGAATTTGAATTTCACTTTCCTTATTCTGTTTGACGAAAAACCAAGTACAACGTAATGTAGACATTTGTAAATTTCAAGTTCAAAGACCTTTCACTGAAAGGAGTACTCATCGTTCCGAATCAGGTATTTTGGGTTTTTTCCTGACAACTTAAACTTTTAAGTGTGATAGTTTCTTAATATGGTATAAGAGTTTTGTTGACCTAGCAGTTACGAATTCAAATCATATCATTCTTATTCTATTTGAATAAAAATCAGGCATATGGTAGTGTGTGTTTATGTAAATTTCAAAGCCACTTGAATAGACGTATTAGAAAATAATATAAATTATATTTTAAAATCTCATTTAATAATTTAAATTTTTAGATGAGATGTTTTCTTAACAAAAAAATCAACGAGGGAGAGAACGTGGCGGGGGATTTGGTTGGTTTTATCTACAAGACTGGAATAATTGATTATTTGAACTTATCGATCATAATTGGAATTAAGGCCTCGGAGAACATTCAACGATTCATAACTAATATGCTCATATATCTCACGTAATTTCCCTACTTATTTTGGCCTTTAGGAAACTTGGATTCATGAAAAGAAAAACGAAGATGGAGAGGCAAGAAGCAAAAAGGGCAAGCTGATCTTCCATCAACAGTACCGATCACCAACGATGATCAGTATTGCGCCGTATGAAAGCCTCTTCCATGGCCCTCATCAATGAAGCTAGCTCTCCCTCAAATATGTCATTGCCTGCGAAACTTGCAATGTTTTGCGCCGGCGCTGCGCTTCCTCCGGCCTGGTCGCAGAGTACAAACCGACAAACAGGACATTTCCCATTACTCTTCACCCAGGGCACGATGCATTCCTCATGAAACATATGGTTGCAGGGGGTTAGCATCACCGACTCTCTAGGCTCAAAATCTTCTAAGCAGACTGCACATCTCTTACCATCATCCTCGGTCTCTGGTGCCCAGTCTTTGGCAGCATTGGTGGCGCGGTCTCTGTAATACAAGCTCAATCTACTTGACATCTTTTTTGGGATAGGGTTATAGGTTTCTTTCTTCAGCAGTTTCAATACTTTGTTTTGCTGATCATCTTGGGTTGATCTGGAGCGACCCGCTTGTGTGGATGAAGAAGCTTGCAAGTTTCGTTGGAGTACTGTGGGCTCTAGAGCTGGTTGCTCTCTTGCCACTCCAGTATTTAGGAAAAGAACTTGCATGGGTGAAGCTGGCTGTATAGAATATCTGCCGTGCTCTTTATGTTAATTAGTTAAAGAGAGAGATTAATTTTGACAAATCCACCCACACACAATCATATATATATATATATATATATATATATATATATATATTCATTAAAGAAGATCTTATCATCAACTACTGATGCTCATGAACTAATGACCAAATATAAACAAAGGTTTCGGCTCATTTTTGTTTAATAGCAGTAAGAAAATTATAAATATATGATGGATCCAAGTGCCAAGCACTGGTAGCCCTCATCAAGCAAATCAAAGTATATCTCGAATTTAAGTATCTCAGAACTAAACAAAACGTGCATGATGTACATTATATATCGCAAAAATTAGTAGTTACCCAGCTAAACGGCGAGGAACAGCTATGGCTCTTTCCTCTATCGCCGGCTGCCGTGTAGCTTGTGAACCTCCTCTATTCGGGTCCTGCTCATAAAACACATATAGCACTTGTTAATCGTCGTCAGCTGCATGTTCGTGTCTATTTAAATCTAGCAGCTTGATAAACACCACTCACTGGACGGGGTTGGGAGGCGGGGTGGCGGAATTGGGAAAGCGTGGGCATCCTGCGATAATTGCTGTTGAGAGCAAAGTTATCGTCATGTTCATTTCCACTGTACGAATACCATGAGGCTTGCGTGATATTGTTCATGGCGACTATCAAATACCCAGCTGAGACGATGATGACAAGAAATTCTGACCTTAAAAACAAAATATCGGTGGGTTTTCTTTTGGGTTTTCTCTCTTTTATTCCTTTTCCTTTCGAACGCCGTTTTTCAAGTGAATATATGTGATGAATCTGGTTCCTTGCAGTCAGACTCAAGCTGTGTTATGAAAGGGAGAATATAATTAGTGTGTGTGTGTGTGTGTTGGGGGGTTGAAATTGACTTTTTTTTTATTATTAAAAAATGAATCGAAAACTAATTATTGCACTATATTTTCTTATATAAGAATAATTCATTTATTCTAAACATAATTAATCCTATATTATTTTATGAGTTTCATAAACAAATAGCTAATTTATTTAAAATTTTCTTGAATAAATTGCTGTCTTTTATTCTGTTTGATAATGATGTCATAAATAGTTTACTAATATTTATTATGAGGTAAAGTTTTATGTTTTATTTAGAAATGTGACTGAGATTATTTTTTAAAATATTTTATGTTCATAAATATATTATAATAATTTTTTTTTTATTTTTTTTAAAATATTTTGATATAAAAACATTAAAAAAATTAATTTTTTTTTAAAATACTTTTGAAAAAATGAGGGGTCTATTCTATTCACACTTCACAGATGCTAGCCTGGTGGGGGATTATCACAACCCAGAAAAGGGAAGATGAAGGGGAAAGAAAGGAATCTAATTCTCTAATTTCAGATTTGTTTTCTTCTTGTTCGATAAGCAAGTGGCGTGGAAACCTTTACTGGTAGGTGGCGCCGCCCATCGCTTTCTTTTTGGTCGGTCGGTTTATGAAGGGGGCAAATTTATTCTCAGCATAGAAATATTTTACCAATGTAATGATCTCATCTTAGGGTTTTCATATGGCCAATTAGTTTTTAATGGATCACTTGAGGTTATGTATGTATGTATGTATGTATGTATTTTTTATTCTTCAAAGTATACGTAAACCATGTACATACCTTCTGAATTGGCATGTAAAATATTAATGTCTTTAATTTTTTTTAAATATAGCTAAATGACAACTTTACCTTTAAAATTAAAAAAGAAAAGTAATAATGCATATAAGGGTTTTTTGGTATTTTTCACTTTATATCTTTTTTATTTCCAGGTATATCAATGGCAATTTGATCTTTATATATCAATTTTATGTTATTTAAATCAAAGATATTATTGGTGCGTGCAACATATAATAGTAGTTGGCACATTTCAAGTGATGCATACAACGCCTTCTAGTGGCAAGAATTTCTTTTTTATTGATTTTTTTTATTGATGCCGTGTATATCAATGATGGTAAGATGGTTTATTATCGGTGAAAATTTTTTTCTCATCTTCTCTCTCCTCTCTCTAAATTAGAGGTTGATCCTCTTTGATCTTGAAATTTCATTTTTAATCTTTTTTTTTTAATTTATAATTTTGTTCTAGATTTTTTTGGTAAAAAATTTATTTGTTTTCAATTTTAATTTGTTATATGCTATTTTTTAAAATTGGTTTTTCAACTCTTCATTCTTCAATTTCATCCATAGGTAAGTTTTGTTTTTTAGGTTTTTCAATTTAATTTTTTTTTAATTAGGCTTTTTAACAAATTCAGCACAACTCCATTATTAAATTAAAAATTGAATTTAAAAGGAACTAAATCAGGCATTTACATTCTGTAGATCTTCCCGTCCAAATCATTTATTATGACTTTTATGGGCCTTTTATTTTTTCTAGAGGGGTGTAAACAAAAATAAATTTTTGGTCCAATAAAAAAAAACATACACTAAATAAACAAAAATCAAGATTTTTCCTTCTTTTTTTTTGGGTATATCCATTTGATGGTACTTTTATTATTTTAACACAATAATGGTTTTTGACTCATTTATTAAATTATTATAGCAATCTTATAAATAATTAATATATTTTTCTGAATTTATAAAACTCAAGATGTAAATTGTAATTTATATCAAAAAAAAAAATTAGATAACTAAAGATTCTCAAGATAATTATATCATGAGAAGATAAAATGATATAGATAATTACATAATGATATCATGAACTATATATATATATATATATATATATATATATATATATATATATATATATTATGTTTTATTCAATACTCTTGAGATGTCTCAATTCTTTGTGTTTTAGGGTTTTTTTTTTTATTTTTTTCCTGGTTTTTATTTTAGTGTTTACATTTTTCAATTTTTTTAAGTTTATGAAAAATATTTTTTTTTTACTCTTTAAAAAAATACAATGTAAATAAAAATATCCTAGATAGATAAATAGAGTGTTAAGATAAACCCTTTAATAAATCTCTTTTTTTTTGTTTTTTGTAATTTTTAATCACTGAAGAAAAAATTGGAATCAATACAGATTCGTCATTCATCGATCCATTTCCTTCATAGTAAAGATTAATAAAGAATTCGGTTGGTTTTGGATTAATGACTATTAATATACAAGTATCCAGCACTTCATCGTGGTAATTGACAAGGAAATGCTAAGGGTTTTTTCACTTTGGCCATAATAATTTTTTAAGAGCTTTATTACATTTTTTTTTTAATTTTAAACTTAGTTTTTTTTATATTATCTTTTAACTTTATAATTTGTTTAACTTTTTTTTTTTTATGAAATAATCTTAGTCTTATAATTTAGATCACATGTTTTACAAATTAGTTATATTGATTTCGGTCATTTTTCTATTATTTTTTTAATTATTTTTTACTCAACTTCATTCTTTAATTTTGATTTGATTAAGAATTAAACTTAATAATTATTTTTTTATTTTTTTTCTACAAGGTTATCATAGTCTCAAGATCTAAATCATAAGTTTTACATATTAGATAAGTTAACTTGACTTTTTCTTATAATTTTTTTACTTTTTATTTATTTATCTTCCAATATTGAGTTTCTCAAGAATTGAATTTTATATAATAAAATTGATTTTATTTTTATGGAGTGATTTTGGTCTCCTAACATGAGTTTAATAGGTTATCTTGGGTTAACTTTGTTCATTTTATTGTCTGGTTTTTCTATTTGATTTTAATTTTTAATTTGATCCTTTAATATTTGACTAATTAAGAATTAGACTTCATTTTTTTTTATTTACTTTTATGAGGTTATTATAGTCTTATGAATCAAGTCATGAGTTAGGTCAGTTGACTCGGGTTTCTTTTGCTCTTTTTTTAGTTGAATATTTATTTTAATTTCATCATTCAATATTAAATTAATTAGAAATTATACTTTATAATTTGATTTGTGTTCTATAAGTTTATCCTAGTTTTATGACCCAAGTCAAAGCATCAAATGCTTTGAGTCACCGAGTAATATTGTTATACAATATGCTTATTCAAGTTACTGGATTTGAAAGGGTCAAGAAAAATACAAATTTTGCTCAATATTTGGAGAGGTATATATAATCTTAAAAAGATGTGAGTCACCCTATCATAGATGATTATTTTTTTTGGGATAACAAGTTTTATAAACCACAAATATTAGTGCATAACTTTCTAATTTGGGAGATTTATGAGAGAGATTTTCCAAGATATTTTACGAGATATAAAATCATATACGATATGGAGTGTTAGTGTAACGATCTAGTTTAAAAAGTGATATAACCAAATTGGTTAGTCAATGTTGAATATGTCAATTGCTAAATATAAAAAAACAAAATAGTGGTATTTATACTCCATTTTTTATACTCAGTTGCCATTGTTAAAATATAAGCATAGATTTTGTGTTTGGACTTCCATATACTTTAAAGAAGCATGATTCCATATATATATATATATATGGTTGCTGATTTTTATGACCCGCTTTATCTCTTGTAATGAGACCACAATTATCAAACTCTATTTTGAAAAAATTATTAAAATGATAAAGGATCAATAACACTTTGTAAAATATTCTCAACCTTAATTAATTTATTCAATTTTTAAGACCTTATTTTCTTTTAATTCAGGGAGAGATTAAAGTATGTGTTGATATATAACCCAATTATCCAATATGTTACGCAAGACTGTAATGTCATTAAACCCTTTGAATTAATGCATCATTTGCAAATTGAAAATAAATTACTCCTATTTCTAGTTATAGTATTTTTTCACAGTAAATGAGGTTTTTTTTTTAAAAAAATAGCAGATGGCCAGGGGTCGGGGATTGGATGTATGGGCCTGTTTGGGAGAGTTGTTGCGGTAGCTTTTCAAAGTGGTTTTTATATCGAAATATATTAAAATAATATTTTTTTTATTTTTAAACATTATTTTTGATATCGGCATATTAAAATAATTTAAAAAAAATAAAAAAAATATTTTTATTAAAAAAAATAATACACCACAACAAACCTGCGGTGCAAAAATTACCCCAAACAGCTTCGTACATAGCAAAACCAACGATACAGAAAAGAAATATCTAGAGGTGATTAATCAGCCATGGAAGAAAGCGCCACGTATACCATATCCAAATTCAATTCAATTTTTTTTGAACGGCAGAGTCCACACCCACGTAACGGAGCTCAGACTCACACAAATCAATACTCGATGCTATTACAATAGCAAATAGCGGCAGCCGCAGCGGCAGTTACTGCTCCCTGCTTTCTCCTCTCTCTCGTTTCATTTCTTCATTCAAGGTATGCTTACTTCTTCACCTTTTCTAGTTCTCTTTAGGAATAAATAATTGCTCAAGTCTTTGATTATTTTTATTGAACTGAATCGAGTCGAATTGATTTTATTTTTTGCTGTGAAGAACTGATATTGCTATTTCTGTTTCACCGTTTTGGAAATTGTCAAAAATTTGAATATCGGGACATCCTTTGTATGTTGTTGGATGTTAGAATACTGACCTTTGTAAGTTTTGTATTTCTGGGATTCGTTATTTGCCTTTGTCTACTCCCAGATGGCAGCGTCGTCGGCATGCCTTGTAGGGAATGGTTTATCGACCAGTAATGCCAAACGGAGTTTGACGGAGGAGCTCTATGGAAGTCATCTTTGTGTTTGTACCAGTGTTCCGTTAAGTAAGACGTCAAGAATTTTAACTGTAAAGGCAGTTTTGGACAAGAGACGGCGTGAGGGAAGAAGGGGCTTTCTGAAGCTGTTGATTGGGAATGTTGGGGTCGGTGGATCTGCTTTGCTAGGAGGTGGGAAAGCATTTGCTGATGAGAAAGGGGTTTCTTCCTCCAGGATGTCATATTCTAGGTTTTTGGAGTATTTGGATAAGGATAGGGTGCAAAAGGTTGACTTGTTTGAGAATGGAACCATTGCTATCGTAGAGGCTGTTTCACCTGAGTTGGGTAACCGGGTGCAGCGAGTTCGTGTTCAACTTCCAGGGCTCAGCCAAGAGCTTCTTCAGAAGTTTAGAGAGAAGAACATTGACTTTGCAGCACATAATGCTCAGGAAGAATCAGGTTCCTTGCTATTCAACCTGATTGGAAATCTGGCTTTTCCTTTAATCTTAATTGGAGGCCTGTTCCTTCTTTCTCGACGTTCATCAGGAGGAATGGGTGGTCCTGGTGGGCCTGGTTTCCCCTTAGCTTTCGGTCAATCTAAGGCAAAGTTCCAAATGGAACCAAACACTGGTGTGACATTTGATGATGTTGCTGGAGTGGATGAAGCAAAACAGGATTTCATGGAGGTAGTGGAGTTTCTTAAGAAGCCTGAGAGATTCACTGCTGTAGGGGCTCGCATTCCAAAAGGTGTTCTTCTTGTTGGGCCTCCAGGTACTGGGAAAACTCTTCTGGCTAAGGCAATTGCTGGTGAAGCGGGTGTTCCATTTTTCTCCATTTCGGGTTCGGAGTTTGTTGAGATGTTTGTTGGTGTTGGAGCATCTAGAGTCCGAGATCTCTTCAAGAAGGCCAAAGAGAATGCTCCTTGCATTGTCTTTGTGGATGAAATTGATGCTGTGGGAAGACAAAGAGGGACAGGAATCGGTGGAGGAAATGATGAAAGGGAGCAGACACTAAACCAGCTTCTGACAGAAATGGATGGTTTCGAGGGTAATACTGGCATCATTGTTATCGCGGCAACTAACAGGGCGGACATTCTTGACTCTGCCTTGTTGAGGCCAGGACGGTTTGACAGACAGGTAAGGATATGCTACCATGTTCTTATTGGTCACATATTGTTCTTTGGGACAGTCCTCATTATAAAACATGCCAAATTGCAGGTGACTGTTGATGTCCCAGATATTCGGGGAAGAACAGAAATACTAAAAGTTCATGCTGGCAATAAGAAATTTGATGCTGATGTTTCTCTTGATGTGATATCCATGAGAACACCTGGTTTCAGTGGGGCTGATCTTGCAAATCTCTTGAATGAGGCAGCTATTCTTGCTGGTCGGCGAGGAAAGACTGCAATTTCATCTAAAGAGATTGATGATTCAATTGATAGGATTGTTGCTGGAATGGAAGGAACAGTTATGACAGATGGAAAGAGTAAAAGTCTCGTTGCATATCATGAAGTTGGGCATGCTGTTTGCGGGTAAGGGAGATAGCAGCCTTTAAATATCTGCCTTTCGGAAATTCACCTCATGTTCAATTTCTGAGTTAGAGTTTGTTTTTAGCTTACTTTATAAAAATCAAATTAGAATTTAAAACTGAAATCTAAAGTTGAGAAGCAGTAATGTAGTTGGCAAATCAATCTGTTATAAAAAGTTGAACGTAGAGCTGAAAGCAGCAATATAAATGACCGTTGAAATCTCTGAAAAATGTCAATAGTAGTAGAAATTCAAAACTCAAAAGTAATTTCATCCAGAATATGAGAGCATAGAGACCATAAAACCCTAATTTCCAAGGCAGTTCAAGAATCATGTTGAAACAAAGAAAAGAGAACGGGACTTGTTTTCAAACTTTTAACTGGCATCTACACTGAAAGTGGGAAAAATAATGGCCCTGTTTTTATTAATTAACAACTCGTGGTCTCTACTTTGCTACTTTCTAACCTATCTCAGTTAAATTAGAAGAACTGCATCATCAAGAAAAGTCTCCTCCGGTATAAAGCCACAACTTCTCTTCTACATCTAACCTGTTCCCCAAAATTCCCTGTAAAACATTTAAAATGAGAGAAAAAAGGAAAGAAAATCCGAAAACCTACTAAAGCTGATCCTTCCTTGATATTTCTCTTGCACCACTTCCCTCATTTGATCAACCCTTCTCCACATTTATAACCATCTCTCTACCTAGGTTACCATCATTTGCATTAGCTGAGATATCTACTTTTGAAAATAGACTTCCATAACACTCTTTATTGTTTTACTCAGAACTTTGACTCCAGGGCATGATGCGGTTCAGAAAGTCACCCTAATTCCACGTGGCCAGGCACGAGGCCTCACCTGGTTTATTCCTGCAGATGACCCTACATTGATCTCTAAGCAACAGCTTTTTGCAAGAATAGTTGGTGGATTAGGTGGCAGAGCTGCTGAAGAAGTGATATTCGGTGAGCCTGAGGTAACCACAGGGGCAGCCGGTGATTTGCAGCAGATCACGGGTCTCGCTAAGCAGGTAACCGAACGTTTCAATTTTATTTGCTTTGACCAGTGTTCACTTTGTTCTTTGAAGATCAATTTCACCTTGTCAATTTATGTAATGTCTTTTTGAAGTCTGAAACGGGATCTGTGCGTTTTATATGTCAATTTCTTTAACAGGGAAGGGTTCTCTTTTAGTTTGTTGACAAGTCAACATAATCTGGATCAGCTCGACTTAAATACATTATCTGGAGTCTAGAATTTTATCCTAATTTGAAGTTACATTTATCATGTCTGCCTTTCTACATTTGGTGATTTGTGTGGCATTTATGTCTTGCTTTTTGTATGCGTTTCTGGATGCCCTTTTGCATATTTCATCAAGAAGAATATGATTGAAATGAGGAGTGTTTTTTTTATATGTGGCTGCAGATGGTAACCACGTTTGGAATGTCAGAAATTGGACCATGGTCACTAATGGATGCATCAGCTCAAAGCGCTGACGTCTTCATGAGAATGATGGCAAGGAATTCGATGTCAGAAAAGCTCGCAGAAGACATTGATGCTGCTGTGAAGAGGATATCAGATGGTGCATATGAAATTGCATTGAGCCACATAAGAAGCAACCGTGAAGCCATTGATAAGATCGTAGAAGTCCTCCTTGAGAAGGAAACTATGACCGGTGACGAGTTCCGGGCAATCCTCTCTGAATTTGTTGAGATTCCCACCGAAAATCGGGTGCCCCCTACAGTTCCCTCCCCAGTGTCAGTGTCAGTGTAATTATTCCATACTATTGCTCTCCATATGTTTACTGCAACTTTGACCATACATCCAAAATCTGGTTAAATGTATAATTTGTATAATTGATTTTGTCTAAGAAGGAATTACAGAATTAATCCGTGAGGTGCAAACACACTAGCGCTATACTTTGGCTATACATTGTGCATCCTTTCTAATTTATTTTTCATTCAAGCAGTGAATTATTGTTTATTTTGATACTAAGTTTTTTCTCATATATTTGTTTTTGCTCTAATTTGTAAAGTAAGGCTGAAATTAAAAACAAACATGGAACTAAACTGAGAAATACACCGAAATTAGATGATCATTTTGAAATTAACTTGAAAAGTTAAATTTGGTTTTTGTATTGTGCAATTGTTCTATTTTCTGTCCTTTTAACTTTTCAGAAACTTTCTTTTTGTCCAAAATTCTCTTTTAATTTTTAGTTTCTAGTTTTATATGGGAGAGAGAGTGAGATGTTCTTTTTTAATTAGAAGAGGGAGTAGATCAAGCCTTGGGGATTTTGGATACAGGTATTTTTTTGGGGACTTTTTTTAATATTATTTGAAAGCATAAATGGGTTTATTTGTTGTGTTTTTTTTTAAAGTATTTTTGTGTTTTTAGGTATTTTTTTAATTAAAAATGATTGAAAATAGAATTGGGGAACATCTTGCCATGCATCACAAATTGTTTATTAAAAAAAAAAAAAAAATGCCATTCTCTTTAAAAAAGAAAAATAATGAATACAGGCGCCTTGGTTTCTTTTATTAATATTATTAAGGCACAAATGCACCAGGCTAATCAGGCCCGCCTCCTGTTTATATTTAGTTTTAGTTTTTTATGAGTTACATCTTTTAATTTTTTTAAAAATATTATTTTAATTTTTTAATGTCATCTTTCTATATTTAATTGGTTTTTATAGATATTTTGTTTTTTTTTTTTTATGGGTTCGTTGTGGCCTCAAATAAAAACCTTATTATTTTGTCGTTACTTGGTTTATATTTATTTTATTTTATTTTAATCAAAATTACATTTTAATTCACCAAGTCCGCATAATTATATTACATCAACTCCCATATAGTTTTTATTTTTTATTAGAAAACATGTTAACAATACCTACCTTTTTTCTTTAAAAAAATATTTTGCTAATGTGTTCAATTAAAAAAAAAAACTAAATTGTGTCAATTATTCATTGTAGCTTTAGATACAATTCATTGTGGATAATAATATAATTATTGTTATACCCTTCAGTCCATAAAAATTAATTCTAGGTTTTGGGGTGTTTGCATCCTTTTCATTTTATTTTAAATAGTAAAACTATGGTTTTGTCCATGGATTCTATTGAAAAATAATTGTTGGTCAAGGGTATTCTAGTTAATGAATAGTCAAATAACTTTTTTATCCTTAAATGATAAAATAAGAGTTGTCGACAAGGGTATTGTTGGTTTGCTAATTTTTATGATTGGTGAAAACACTAATTTGCATTCAGAAAAGGCAAACACAAAAAGTTGGCCCAATGGGTAGTTTGTGTATGTTTTTTTTTTTTGTTATTAAGACAGGCTCTGAGAGGATATTTTGTTGATTTTATATTTTATATATTTTTTTGAAAAAATTGTTGGCATGCTGATTATTTTCTTCCCTCTGCACCATACAAATGGTGCGTAAAGCGTCATGCTGCAACTAAAAATATTCAACTATCATCTTACCAAGTATGTCATCATAACCTCTTCGCCATGGTGGGGCGCGTGTGAGCTCATGGTGGTCGGAGATTAGTCGATGGTCAATTGTTTTGCTATTTTTTTTCTTCTCTCTCTTGGAACAAAAAATGCATATGAATCTGCTTTGTTTATGATTTGTGCATTTCAGTTTGTTAGTTTTTTTTTTTATTTTTTTTTGTCATGATATCTTCTATAGAGGTTTTGATTTGTTTCAAATTTGTCATTCAATTGAAATTGTTCATAGATTTTGTTTTTTTTTTATTTCAGCTTTTATTCTTTTAATTTTTTATTTGATTTTAATTCCTTTAATTTTTTTAATTCTTTTGAAACAGACCTTATTTTTTTCATATTTATGTGTTTATGCTTTTAGTTTTGGTTTTATTTTTTATTTTTTTTTCTCATGTATTGAAGTTTTGTTTTTATTCAATTTAATCCTTAAATTTTAATTTATATTGATGATTATTTTAAAATTGATATTTCTTCTTTTTTAGGGGGAGGGTTTATTTTTATTTGTTCTTCAAATCAAATTATTTTTTTACACTAATAATATTTATTTTGATTTTTATTTTGTTTTGATCTTTTGTTAAGGTTTTTGGGATTTTTATTTTATTCTTCATAATGATTTTATGATTTTCATTGTTTAGGCAATAATAATAACAATAATTGTTTCATTGTTTTTTATTGTTACTTTCTTGCTTGCTCTTCTTTTAATTTTTTTGGATTTTTTATTTTATTCTTTGGGATAATTTAATTATTTTCATTGTTTAAACAATAATAATAATTTATTTTTTTATAATAATGATAGTGACATTACTGATGATAATATAACAACAGTAATAACTTATTGTGATGATAATGATGACAATAACTCATAAAATAATACTAAGAATGTCAATAATAACAAAAAAAAAAAACATTTATAATAATACTAATAATAGTTATAATTATATTAATAACAATAGTAGTGTTAATAATCATAATAGTAATTGTATTCGTGATGACAATGGTGGCAGCGATGGTGGTTGTACCACTACTAATAATAATGAAAACGGTGATAATAAAAATAAAAATAATTGTAATATTAGTTATAGTTGTAATGATAATAATTGTAACGATGACTTAACTAATAATAGTTATTGTAATTATAATGACGATGATAATGACAATAATGATAGTTGTAGTGACAATAATGTCAATAATAATTAGAATATAAATAATTATGGTTGTGATGATAACAACAACAAGAATAATAATTAAATAATTGCACTAACAATAATGATAATGGTGATAATAAAAATAATAATAATGGTAGGGTTAGTTAAAGTTGTGATAATAATAACTATAACGATGGTTTAGCGACTACTAGTTACAGTAATTATGATGATGACGATAATAGCAATAATGATGGTAATGACAATAATAATTAGAATATAAATAATTATGGTTGTGATAATGATAATAGTAACAATAATTCATAAGATAATATAAATAATAACAAAAATAATGATAATTTTAATGATATTGACGACAATAGTAGTGTTAATAATCTCAATAGCAGTTGAAATTGTGATGACAATGGTGGTGATGGCGATGATGATAACAACCACCATAACAACAATAATATTAAGTAAATAATTGCATTGATAATAATGATAATAGTGATGATAGAAATAAAAATTATAATGGCAGTGTTAGTTATAATTCTGATGACAATAACTGTAATGATGGTTTAACCACTAATACTTATTGTGATAATAATGGAAACAATAATAACAACGATGATGGTGCCAATGATAAAAATATCAATAATGGAAATAGTGATGACTATAATGATAAGGATAATTTAACAATTATAATAATAAAAATAAGAGTAATAATTGAAATAAGTCATCATTTGATGTTGTATTTGTTGAAAATTAAGTTTTGCACCTTTTCTATGTATAGTATTTCAGATCTAATATCCTAAATTAATGGTTTAAAAACATCTTGTGGCTCAATGTTACCTTTTATTTTGTCTTATTTTAAAAAAATTGTATTGCTTAACATTAGTTTTTTTTTTAAAAAAAATCATTCAATTTTGTTTAAACCTATCAAACAAATAAATTCATATCAATTTCAAATTTATATCTTTGATTAGCTTTGATTGAAAATGCAATTAAGTCCTCATTTAACTTTGGTTTCGATCACAACATCGTATACTTAAAACACATGAACTGTCACCCTGACATGCATGGAACTTGTGATAATGGTGTCAACGATAGTAGTGTCAATAATAATTAAAATATTTATAACTATGGTTGTGATGCTAACAACCACCATAATAATAATATTAATTAAATAATTGCACTAATAATAATGATAATGATGATAATAAAAATAAAAATAATGATAGTATTAGTTATAATTGTGATGACAATAATTGTAATGATAATTTAACCACTAATAGTTATTGTGATAATAATAGAAACAATAATAACAATGATGTCAACGATAATAATATCAATAATCGTAATAGAGATGACTATAATGATAGAGACAATTTAACTATCATAATAATAACAATGAGAGTAATAATTGAAATAATTAATCATTTGATGTTGTATTTGTTGAAATTGAGTTTTGCACCTTCTCTATATATAGTATTTCAGATCTAATATCTCATATTAATGGTTTAGAAACATCTTGTGGCTCAATGTTATCTTTTATTTTTTATCTTATTTTTTAAAAAATTATATTACTTAACATTAGTTTTTTTAAAAATAAAATCATTCAAATTTTTTTAAACCTATCAAACAAATAAGTTCATGGTAATTAAAAATTTATATCTTTTATTAGAATCTCATGCTTGGCAAAAAAATCAACTTAGATTTGTTGTTTTGTTCAAATTTGCAGTATTATGAAAAAATTATAATACTCTTAAGATTTTTTTCATTTTAAGATATATAATACTGATTGTAGCGAAATGTAGGGTAATTAACTCGTAATATATAGACAAAGTTCTTGATATGACCACAGCAGTTCATCCATTAGATCGACTACTTAGCTTTAATTGAAAATGCAATTAAGTTGAATTTAACATCATACACTTGAAACACACAAATTGTTACCCTAAAATTCATAGAACTTGTAACTCTATTTAGAACACCAATAATATTTATGATATTAATAATTGTAACTATGATAATAATAATAATAACAATAATTCAAATGATGTTTTAGAGTTTAGGATTTAGCACTTAGAGTAATCGTGATGATAATAGGGGTGGTGGTAATACTAATACTACTAATAATAATTAAATAATTGCACTAATAATAATGATAATAAAAATAAAAATAATGGCAATATTAGTTATAGTTGTGATGACAATATTTATAATGATAGTTTAACCACTAATAATTATTGTGATAATAATGGTAACAATAATAACAACAATGATGGTGCCAACGATAAAAATATCAATAATGGTAATAATGATTATTATAATGATAGGGACAATTTAACAATCATAATAATAACAATAAAAATAATAATAATTTAAATATAATGATAAAATATTTGTAGCAATGGTTTAACCACTAATAGTTATTATGATAATAATAGAAACATTAATAACAATGATGATAGTGCCAACAATAATAATATCAATAATGATAATAGTGATGACTATAATAATAAGGTCAATTTAATAATGATAATAATAACAATAACAGTAATAATTTAAATAATTCTTCATTCGATGTATTTTTTAAAAACCAAGTTTTCACCTTCTCTATATATAGCATTGCAAATTTAATATCTTGGATGAATGGTTTAAAAAATATTGTGGCTCAATGCTATCTTTTATTTTTTTTGTCTTAATTTTTAAAAAATAATTGTGTAACATTAGTTGTTTTTAAAATAGAAATCATCTTTTATGATTCACACCAAATATATAGCTTAGTAAAGTCCCAATAATTTATAGATGGGCTCATTGGATTTTCTATTAAGATTGAGGGGGTGATTTAACTAATCTATGCCTCCATTTTAATTTTACTGAAAGTGAAGAAGCAGCCCGCAATACAACTCAAATTTACAATTGGGTGAAAACATCAAAGCTAATCATTTGGTGACCCGGATTGACATCATCGATTCCTGCTGGGGCATTACCCTTTGAGCCATTCCCGGAAATAAGATTGCATTTTATCTCGATTATCCGGATTCCCAACATTGACGGTAGGAATTATCTTGTCAGGCTTCAAAAACTGGAAATCAGAACGGAAAACGGCAGATCCATTATTAGCATACAATATGTGCAGAAGAATATGGACAATAGCTGGCGTTTCTTAAGAATGTAGAGATGGATATGATGATTAGATTTAAGAGATAGACCTCGACAAACTCTCTCAGCTCTGTGAAACTGGAATGCTCACTGTATGGAACTCCTGCAAAAGTGATCAAGGAAATCTTGATCGTCATCATGGCTAACATAAATTCTTACAAAGAAACTAAGATTTTTGTTTCAATTAGAACATTGAAACACTGAAGGACCAAAAATCAGCCTCTCAAACAGCTGGATGCAATTACAAAAGGTTAGATCAGATATAAAATATTATGCTAGTTCAAGGAACTGCAAATCCAAATTGTCTCACCATATATTGTGATGTTGCCTCTAGTGCTAGGCTTAATTAGATCAAGTTCTCTGCCTAAACCTTCTGAGTAAGTCCAGCCTGGAGGAATGAACCAAGATCAATGAAAACATATATTTCTGTAAAGTCGAATTTTCTTGCAACTGTCCAAAGCAGAGGGGAAAAAAACAGAGCTAAACATGGAGAAAATCAGTATTTTTTTCACCTGTTGGCCGGAATGCCAAAACTGCTGCATACTGATTTGCATGGTTCTTCAAGTAATCCCTCAATGTCTTAAGGAACAGCAAAGTTTGATGATGGATCAACATAATGAGGATGTAGTTCTCAAGACAAAAAAGGTTAAAAGCTGGAATCAGACCTCAAATCGCAGGGAAGATATGGGCAGCACATGAAGACATGTGTCTGTAGCTTGTGTACAAAGATTCGTTGAAAGATCAGGCCAGCCAAAAGATTTGAGAGTCCGTCTCCTTGAATTATTTGCATATATTTTAACCTGAAACAATTAACGCTCAACTGATTCCAACATTTTTATTTCTTGGTCCTATTTTTTTCTCAAAGAAGGAAACGGAATTCATGAATTCTATAATCATTTAGTCCTTTCAACAGTTGCTACTTTGCGGTCTGGAGCTGAGGAAAACTTTTCACTGACATTTATATTACATAGAACACGCAGATTATACAAAAGCCATAAATGTTGTGAAGCTAGTGGCTTCCTGATTGATCCAGGAAACTGAAAATGCAAAAGATCAACCAGATGAAAATAAAAATAAAAAAGTTGTCTGATGAAACAAGAAGCATACCCCTAATGCCTTGGAAATGGCAAGATAAACACTCTCTTTGCCGATGCTATACGCCCCCACAACAACAAGGGTTTTTGGTTGCTTTTTGAGAGAGCTCTTAGTAACTCTAACAACATAACTCAACACATCTTCCTTGGAAGGAAACCTGAAACAGAAACTGCGATATAAACATATCTGAACACCATCAAAAAAATCAAAGAAGAAAACGATCCCTGACAATGAAGCTTGTTTATCTCACTTGTACTTTGGATTGCAATAGGTTGTATCTAAGTAAAGCACATTAACTCTGTTGTTTGCAAGAAGCGGATAGGCCTGCATGAGTTTAGAAGCCCTGAAATCTCCAGTGTGCAAATAGCAGAGCCCAGTCGGGAGACGGAAATGAAGGAGAGCAGCACCGGGACAGTGATTAGCTTCTAGTAATGTCACTTTAACTTCTTGAATAACATATTCTTTGTCAAGTTCCAGTGGGTGGATATATCTGCCCAGTTTGGAAGCATTAAGAATAAAAACAACCCCGATCGATCAATCAAAGCATAGATAAATAAAATTGATTTCGAGTCGAGGATTACAAAGAGTCGAGGGAGAGACAGATTGTAAGGAGACGAGCAGTGAGAGGAGTACAGAAGACAGGGCCATGAGACCATCCTTTGGTAAGGCCACCGTAATGATCATAATGGAAGTGGGTCAGGAAGTACGCAGAGCATCCTGGGATCGGACCATACCGGAATGCATCAACTGAGAAACCTGTATCTGTTTGTTTGTGTAATAATAATATTAAATTTTTAAAGCAACAAGCAAAATTAAAATAGCGAAATAAGAGCAGAGAAATTACCTGGAATCCGTTTATAGAAAGGGCAAGCGCGAGGGCGGTTATGCTTAGGAGAAGAGGAAGCCGCTTTGCCTTGGCTGCAAAATTGAGATAGCTTCACCTTCTTCTTTGGAGGCGGAGAGGAAAGGTAAGAAGGTTTGTCTTGGCCCCACATCTGCCATAGATTCGCCTGTTTCAGATTTCTTGAATGGGAAGGTTCAACTACTTCAGCCGCCGGCGACAGGCAAGACCATTCGGTCCCACACCGATAGAATTCGGCAGCGAAACTCCCCTCACCACCATCTCCTTCTTCTTGTTTAATTGATGGATGCATCTGGTAGCTTTGCTCTTCAATACTCTCTATAATCGAGAGCGCATCTTCCGACCATTCAAACTCGTTCCATTCTTCTTTGGAATCGTCATCTCCTCCGGCGGCGCCGATTGTGCTCATTTTCGAATGAAACGATGCCGCGGCAAAACCGTTTTTGAAAAAAAAACAGATGGAGCCCGGTTTGATTGTAGCGTGACTAGCGTCGCTCGCAGACATTTTGCATCTCGTACGTGTTTGTTGGTGCGCTCGTGTTAACCTCACAAGATTCCCTCTTTTTTTTTTTTTTTTACTTTTCTGCCCTTTGAGCGGTCAATATAATAATCTCCTCTCTCTGACATTGAATGGTCAAATGTTATCCAAGTCAAAAAGAAAAAATCATTAGCTAATTCATATTGTGCGAGAATATAATAGAATGAGGTGATTTATTAATTGTAATTTTTTCATAAATAATTAAATATTAAATCATAAATAATTATTTTTAAGTTATCTTATTATTGTTATAAGATTGAATAGTTATTTATTCGATAATAATAAAAAAATAAAGTGAAAAAAATTATATTCTTTAAAAAACAATTTTAAAATACATTAAAAAAGAAAAAAAGCATGTGCGTTGTAATAAAGGTAAGACCACGCGTGGAAGATTATTCAGCCGACAGTTGAGTGCGGAGGTAAAAGAAAAGAACGGTCGCTGAGGCAGAGGCATCACGAATTTGCTATTGATTCTTCATCCTCGTCCTCGTCCTCATCTTTGCCACGACCGGACGTGAGGAACTACAGGTTGATTGATTTCTCTTTTTTTTTTTCATATACACCAGTTAACACGTACACCAAAAGAAAGAGACGCTGTTTTCTGGATCATTTCAAGGTAAGGCTCCGCCATCTCTTTTTGTTCTGCTTTCGGTTAAAAATCAGCTCTTTACTTTTAATCGGAGAATTATACTAGAATATTTATTTATTATTTGATCTGGGAATTTATTTCTCTAATCAACGGAGTGATTTAGATCTCATTCTCTCTTTGGTGGATCCTCCATTTAATCAGTGTTAGCTAATAAATCTCAACAACCATGCCTTTCATTTGTGTTTATTTATTTATTGATTCTTTTTATGGAAAAACATCGAAGGGTCTGGTTTAGATATGAACTTTGTGTGCTGGGTTTGAATTTTCATGCTATCATCTGCTCTATATGTATATTCAGGTTATTTTTAATTAAAAGCACATCAATGTGGGTTCCTGGCAAATTGTTTGCTTGAAGTGGGTGATGCCGTTCAGCTGTGAAACTGAGAGAATTTCTTCATGTTCCCTTGCATCTGAATAGTTAATAAAGCGATCTTGCGGCATTGCGTTGCTTGGCTTCAACTGCATGTGCGCTGCCTGCTTCACTGCTTTAGATTTTGTAAGCCATGGGGGAGTGGGTCATCGGAGCTTTTATCAATCTTTTTGGCAGCATTGCTATCAACTTTGGGACTAACCTTCTTAAATTGGGTCATAATGAGGTATGTCAACTCCATTTTGTTACAATGTTTTTCCATTCTTTGACTCATTTTAAACATTTTTTCCATCACTGAAAAGTTTATGGGGTTCAACGCTGCTCAAGCATGCTATGACATATACATAATACAATCTACTGTCTTTGTGACCAGCTCCATCATGATATGCATTTCACTTTGGTATGAATTTCTTGTAGAGATGAGCTTAACTGATTTTAGGCTCACTTGATGTAGATTTCTAGTCTGCCATCAGCCTTTAATTTTATCATGGGGGTTAATAGAATTAGCTTTCTTGCTACTTGGAGACATGAACTCTAGGAAATCACAATCTTATGATTCCTTGAATGCACTGTGAATTGGCTCTGATGCCAATTGTAGGTAAGCAAAAAGTACCAAACACACAAACACTGATTTATTGAGCAGAAATGAACATTGTTATTTTAGTTTTAATTCACAGAACTGAGTTGCCACACTCAACACACAAATTGTGACCCACACAGCTTGCACCATGGTTGCCACACATAACCTACACAAATCGCAATGCACCCACACAGACAAATTGCAACACACAGCTTAACTTGTGGTGACACTTCCCTTGATCCTTAATTTTACTCAACGTATTTTCTATTTCTTTTGCCATACCACTACTACACATGGTTTTCTTTTGTTTTTACACAGATTGGATACAAACAAATAAGAGGACCGACCTCTTTTGCCATACCACTACTACATACATGGTTTTCTTTTATTTTCACTCAGATTGAACACAAATAAATGAGGACCAACCTGTATTTTTATACTAGAGTTATTAACCCTTGAAAGTACTAAACCAACTAGTATAGAACTCCTATCCAGACAATTACAATGTACAAGTCCTACTTGCATATTGACTTGTATTCTCAGTGTCCTAAAACTGCTGGGTTCAATTTCCAACATCAACTAATGATAAAATAGCTTCACTTTACATCTTCACATGGCTTAGAAGGCTTTAAAGAATCTGGCTAAATTATTCACAGAGAGAGAGGCATTCAACACAAGACAGTTTGGGGACAAGTGGGAAGATTCCTGTAAAGCCTATCATATATTTCCAGACATGGAGAGTTGGTAAGGACTTGTCTCGTTGTCTTTTAGTTATGCATGGGAGTTCTCTCTAAGAAGCACAAGGGAAAGACTTGTATGTGATCTTGAGCTTAAATATGTGTGCTTTGTGTTATGCAGGTATTCTGTTTTTCTTTCTTGGGAATTGCCTTAATTTCATTTCCTTTGGATATGCTGCTCAGGTCAGTTACAGATCATGTATTCCCACACTCCTTCTGAAATGCAATGATGGGGTTTCCTTTTCTAGAACTGCGTGAAAATGTTCTCTTCCCCCCCCCCCCCCCCCCCATCCTTTATAGTTGTTTGTTTTATTTTTCTTTACCTTCCCTTCTTTCTGTGCAGTCACTTCTTGCAGCCTTGGGATCTATTCAATTTGTATCAAACATTGCATTTGCTTACTTCGTGTTGAACAAAATGGTCACTGTCAAGTATGTGAAATGAGAAGTGACACAGATTTTGAAGAATATAGCACAATTTAATATTTCACTTGCCACGTTGCTTGTACAAAGTTGATTCCAATTGAATGATATTTTCTTTCTTTTTTCAGAGTCCTGGTAGCGACAGCCTTTATTGTTCTTGGAAATATATTTCTTGTTGCTTTTGGCAACCATCAGTCTCCTGGTACTTGACTGACTCTTGAAACATGTTACGTTTAATATCCTTACTATCTCTTGTGTTTGGTATCGGGTGAAAAGGTTTGATGGGAAATGTGAAGGGAGTAACTTCAATGGTGAAATGTTAAAGTGTGTAAAAAGTGTTGAGGAGTTAGGTGTAAAGGACATTGGTAGGAATTGAAAAAATTATTTGGGTAATGGTGGGTCTCAAATCCCAATACAAGTGGGGGAAAATTAAATTAAATGCAATGATTAAAAAATTAAATAATATACTTGTGTGTCCCAGATGTGAGGTTGAAAGAAAAAGAAGAGAATGTAAAATCAAATTCAAAAAATGAGATAAAACCAAAAAAAATCACCTTGAAAAATATTTAATTCTTCCCTGGCCTTCATAAAATTTCCCCTACCTCATAACTGTACCAAAAATATCTAAAGAAGGTGAAAGTTGCTATGGTAAGAATTCACCCCTTCTACCCACATAACGAACAAACCTTTGTCTAGAATGGCATAATTTAGTACAAGCATGTATTATAATGCCCTTTATTTTCCTTTAAAAAAAATTAAAAGCATGAGAATTAATTAATTGAATCTTGTAGATAATGGATATCTCATCTTAGATAAAGATCGATGCTTCTGATTGTGTATTTTTCATTCCCAGCATTCTTTAGGTTCTTCCATCACACTTGATCCATAAATATAAATCATTCACCTTATTCCGCCTTATCTGCATGGCTTTACCTACAAGCCTCAGCTATAAACTTGGTTGGTGCTTATTTATGATTAGAAAAATAAATTTCTTTCCATTTGTTTAATACCAGTGTACACACCAGAGCAGTTGGCAGAGAAATATAGCAATATGACATTCCTCTTTTACTGTCTGGTATTGATACTTCTTGTTGCCATGCACCACTACATTTACAGGTGAGATATGGAGATTGGCTATCATTTTCTCATTTGCTTCGGGGATGATTTTTCAAGTCACCATCTTACTGCTTTTCACATTTAACCTTGGCAATAATATGCAGGAGAGGAGAAATTATACTTGCCATTTCAGGACAAGATCTTAGACCTTATTGGCAAATGTTGCTTCCTTTCTCCTATGCTGTAGTTTCAGGCGCGGTAGGATCATGCTCAGTATTGTTTGCCAAATCTCTGTAAGTTTTTGCATAAAATATCCCTGCCTTTTCTGAGATGAGAGTGCTAATATTGAGCTTTCATGTTTTATTCTGATTGCAAGTGTTTTGCTTACAGCTCCAATCTGTTAAGATTGGCCATGTCTAGTGATTATCATTTGCACAGCTGGTTTACTTACTCCATACTTCTTTTATTTCTTAGTACAGCCGGATTTTGGGTAAGATAATATAAGTCAATTCGTTTCCTCTTATTTGCAGTATGGTGGAGATAACAATGTACTGATCATCTAATTCTGTCCCACTTCCTACTTATGCAGATGACAAGGTTGAATGAAGGATTGGCACTCTTTGATGCAATTCTCATTGTGCCAATGTTTCAGATTGTTTGGACTTTCTTTTCCATTTGTACAGGATTTGTATATTTTCAGGAATATCAGGTTCTCCGTCTCTCCCTCTCTATTGAGTTGATGTAGTTTGGTCATTAATGCTTGCATCGAGGGTGAACCTCAAAGAGAGTTTGGCAACCAGTGGAAAAGCTTATCCTTTGTAAAAAAAAAAGAAATAGAAAAAAACTATATGTTCTATGAATTCAAGTGGTGAATTGAGTGATAATTATCTTCCCCTTCCTTTTTCAATTAATCAAAGTTAGCCAAGCACATTTCTGCATGGAACAATGAGCAAATTAGTTATATCGGTTTTATTTCATTTGAGTACCTGTCAATTGGTACAATTCCCGTCTATTACATTTTAGATCCCTGATCTGACACAAGGTATCTGCCCTCGTATTCTAATATGTAGAATGCCCAGATGAGTGTGATCTGCATGCAGATAGCTAGTCCATGTACATTGTGTTTTTAAAGCATGTATAATGCTGGTATCTCGTTAATTGGAAGGTTTTTTATTTAACTGGTTTCATGCAGCCTAATAAGTAGGATTTAGTTCACCTTGCAAACTTATTGGTACTTGGAACAGGTATTTGATGCGCTAAGGACAACAATGTTCATACTAGGGATGACATTCGTTTTCATTGGAATTTCTCTGCTTGCACCTGATGAGCCTAAAGGTAGTTTTGATAAAGTTTCTGACAGTTTCTGTCTACTGAGGAAAAAAAGAAAAAACTAAACTTAAATGCATATTTTCAGGTGGAGATGTCAAAGATAATGCATCTTTGGTTTCAGATGTGTCTTCAAGCATTTCAATTGAAACAGACAGGTACATATATATATATATATATATAGAAATGATATTTTCAGATGTTGATGAAGATTCTATTCTTAACCACCCATATTCTTTTCAATATATTATATGTGAAGGGAAATTTAATTAAATGAACAATGGGAATCCTCTTTAATACTTCTATGCTTACAACTTAAAATCTTATTAAGATTTCTTTGAAACTTCTTTCAGTTTCAGTTTCTGTTTATTGACCGTGCAAAGTAAACAAATTAGAGTAGAAGTTATACATTATGGCATGGTTTCAACTTCTACATTCCAGAATGGAATTAGTTTTTGGTGTGCTCCATTGTTGCGTGTGTTTGTGTGTGTGTCACATGCCATACTATATTAGTCTATAGATGGTTTTCACTGGTTGACTTTATGTTGCATATTTATCTTGTACAGGCTGGTCATCTCATCTGAAGATGCACAGAATAAAGATCCCAGATCACACGTGCAAGCAATGGTGATAAAAATTAAAGAAATGCTAGCCAAGGCAAAGGTGCCACCATTTGAAATGATCTCTCTTCTTCTGAAACTTTATGCGGATAAATATGAATTAATTTTTCACGAAAGCTAACTCTGCTTTTCTTGCAGACTGCTTCTTCATTATCACTGGGTTTCGGAGAGGATTCCATCAATGCATCAGCTGTTCTTGTGATGCCCATGGTGTCTTCAAAAATAACTGGCTTCAGAGGAACCGTCTTTGACCGATCCAAGTTTTTTTCCCTAAGAAATTCTGGCTGGAGTAAGATTTCAATGGATGATGATGGTGTAAAAGTACTAGAATCAAACCCTGTCCTTCCTCAAACCCTTTGATAGTAGAAGTACTAGTAGCAAGCAACATTGCAAGTTTACCATGAAAAAATCATTTTTTTTTTTTATTTTGGAAAAAAATATGTGCGTTGTTGCATTTAGCACGCATTGTTTAGGGTATAGGATCAACTGGTTTTGTGTCACGGATGAAGCATTCTTGTTAGCTTTGGAAAGGTGTGACATTATTGTTGTATATACTTGCTCACTCGATTCAATGAAAGAGCATACTTATTTTTATGTTCGTATCAAAAAAGAAAAGGAAAAAGTAAAGCATGGGCTGGGCATATTCATTGCTGAAATCCTTGTGAGCGATACAATTACAGAGATTAAAAACAAGGTTTATATATTTACAGCCGGGGATACGTCACACCCAAAAACAGATCTGATTTCGAAAGATTGATGAACAGGATTCGCCAAGAAGCGTGGTCCATACCAGATATGAACTTGAGTTTTGTGAAGGGGAGGAGACAAAGGAGAACATGCTGTGCTTGCATCGCGGGAAGTTGGCCATGCGTGTGGTCTCTAAATTCTGTGGCCTTGTATAGTGTAATTAGCCATGCTGCTGTCATTGTTTATTAGGACGAGTAATTGAAATTATTTTAAAAAAAATTAGAAATATATTAAAATAATCTTTTTTATTTTTAAAAATTATTTTTGATATTAACATATAAAATTATCTAAAAATATCAAAAATTTTATTTTAAAATATAAAAAATAAAAAATAAAAACTTTTAAAAGACAGTATCAATGTATCAATATGTTTGAGGTTACTAGAAGGTGGTAAGTTGAGATCTTTCTTCGGGTTTTGCCTCAAGTCAACATCCGTGACCCAACTCTTCTTCCAGAATCCAGATGCCACCACTATTCATAATTTTGATGCACTGCTGGGAGACAAGTCACCTAACTTCATATTTTTCCTTCTTAAGTTAATGACTCTTTCACCACATGTTGTCCGGGTGGCCACTGCAAAACCACTGTGACAACCTTAGCGGCACCAATAAATCCACCGAGGATTGGACCAGTTACCCGAGCACAGGGCGGCGATAAAATGTTTGACTTCTGGCTCTGGAAAACTTCTTGGATGCCTTACTTTTTTTATCCTGCAATAAGCATAGATATCCTTGATTAGCCCTTGCATCACTTAAATCTGAATCTCACCTTAATAATTTTAAAATTCTAATATTTTTTTAAAATGTTGATATAAGATTTGAACCCAGAAAATTAAAAAAAAAAAAAAAAAAAAAAAAACAAAAAACAGATTCTTTGAAAACATAGTTGACCATAACTAATTTCATCTTGGACTTTCCGTTGATTCTTTCAAACGACTCAAATAAATGATTCTGATGAATATCACTTTGATTTTGAATCTGTCTTTACTTTGATTCATTGGATGACTATTTGTTGAGCTTGAGGTGCATTCAAAATATTTAGATTCTATTTGAAATTTATTTACATTATATTAAATAATTTAACCGAGTTTTTATAAATAGTCTTGCAAAAAAACCGAGATATGTTTGTTAATTTAAATTGCAAGTCCGTTTAGTATAATAATAATGGTTATTTATAAAAGAATTTTATGTGAAATAATTTTTATTTTATTTTATAAAAAAATTATATCATTGTATAAAAATAATACCTTAAAACAAAGAAATTTGGACCTATTTATACTGGTTGAATCGTTTTTTAAAGTGTTTTTTTGTTAATAAATATATTAAAATAATATTTTTTTATTTTTTAAAAGTTATTTTATATATCAACAGATGAAATTTTATACATCAAAAATGATGTAAAAATACGTAAGTCGTAGAGCTTATAATTTTTAATATTTTATTTATTTTTGCTTTCCCACGAATAAAGAAAAACCGATTCTTTAGACATGATGCCGGGCCTCCTCTTGGTGCCCATCAGCTGTTGCTCTGAACTCAATCAATCCTTCCTTCGAATTAAAGCACAAAGAGAAGCCCTTGCTTGAAGAAATAAATTATACCATTCCACTCCATGCCAATCATCTCTCATGCTGGCCATCATATATTTTATCTGGTGAGACCCTCTGCAATGCAAGTGCAAGGCTATCACCTCCTAGCTCCTCCTGGCCCACCCTCACATATCCCGAAAAAATTGTGATAACTCGATTAATTTTATGAATTTTAAAATTTATAATTAATTAAAACTTAAGATGATCTAACTGATATGTAAATTGAACTAGTGAGATAAAGATCACCCTGTCAGCTAAAATGGCAAGGTGTGATCATTAATCTGAGTGATGATGCAATGGATTAATGTGTTGGTGAATTGGAGTAGCACTCGGGTTTAGCTAAAGCTTTTTGCTGGTGGGAAATAAAAGGTCCTCGCCCAGAAAGGAAACCTGTGGGGGAGCTTGTGGGGTTTCTGCGTTTCACTTGCCTCGTGTCATGGATTGGACAAACTTGAGATGCATGTATAAATGAAGAAAAAGCGAAGGGTAAACAATTTTCTATTGTGGGTTTGGTCCAAAATTGATGTTAAAGTGGAGGAGGAGCTGGTGGAAATGTGCAGAGTAGTGGGTCTAATTATTAAAACCCTAAACAGTTGTAAGAAGCTAAAGCAGAAGCAGAAAAACTATGATTCCTTTCTGCAGTAGTGTTTCGTAAAGAGATCGATTCACACCAAACCCATCTTTATCATGGCTCGCCACTCAAAATTGAAATAAAGGGAGAAGACAAGACAAGCCAACGTTCCAAAATGCAGTTCATCCATCACATTATTAATTTTTTAAATTTAATACATTATATTTATATCTATAATCCTTAAAAATTCAATACATGCACCACCCAGCAGATATTAACAGCAATTAGGAGAGGGAAAAAACAATCAGAAATTCAAAAAAACCTTACACTAATTTGCATTAATCCCATTCCATTTAATACGCGTAATTAAATCATGGAGGGATGGACCATAAGCCAAATACTAGTTTTAGCCCATCTTCCATTCTGCACGTTATTAGGCTTCCTGATACTGCAGCAAATGCATGCGACTCTGTACCCTTAGCTGCTCATAAAACCTTCTTATGAATTCTTCAGCTTCATCATCAACTTGTACATTTCCACCATCATTTTCATCTTCTGATGAATAATCTGACACTCTTACTGAAAACGGGGAGAGAAGAGGGCTACGCTTCTCTCCCGGAGCAAACTCAGAGGCGTGGTCAAAATGGAGGTTGAAAGTGTATTCAGGAGTCTTTGGGAGCCTGACAACTGCGTGGTTGCTCTCTTCTGCTTCGAGATGCGCCTCCTCTATGACCTCATGAGGGAGATTGATACAGGGGAAATAATGGTGTTTGCGCTTTGGCATGCGGAAAAAAACAAGATTAGGACTGTTGCTGCATGAGAATTCATATTCTTGTAAGCCGAAGCTACCGCGTGCCAAATCCCTGGAGTGGTGATGGTGGTGGTGGTGGAGGGACATGAGGTTGCTTAAAGACTTCCTGAAGAGCTTCCCTCTCTTCATCATCAGATTCATGTCCATGATCAACTTCCTCTTTGATACCAATCCCTTCCTTATCATAAAGAAGGTTACCCTCAAAACATTCCATAGCCTCTTGGCTAACACAGAGTTTACCCTTGGATGAACCTCCATCACACAATTCTCTCTTTATGATTTTGTGGAAATCTGTATGATCTTGGAAAAGATAGCACCAGAGGGAGAGAGGAGAGAGGAGAGAGAGAGAGAGAGAGAGGAGGGCTGGTGGGTTTTCTTGTTTCTACGAGGTTTGCTAGACCTCGCAAAACGAAGAAAACCCTGTGAGAAAACCGGAAGGTGAAGGGCTGTCCATTTATAGGCAGAGCTCAAGGGTTTCCATTTTCATGAAACACGAGAAAAGAAAATTGATTTGGTTTAACCAAAATTAAAAAAAAGTGGGTTAATCGATCTAGAAGGGAGATGGAAAGTAGGGGGAGCCTTGAGAAGAACATCACCCTATTCAAATGGACCCAACAACTCCTTGCTTGAGCTATTCTTTTTCGGCATTATTATTGTTGCTGTTCAGGATTTAAATTTTAGAGAAAGTCATAATAATTCTTAAGTAAACAAATGTTTTTTTTATTACACTAGTTTAGATATATAATTCTGCTCTAGTTTTGATATGTATATGTATGTATTAAAAAGCTGCTAGGAGAAAGCTTCAAGTATTTGGTATGAATATGTGAAGTTTTTGATATGGATATACGAGTTTATAGAATATAATTTATATTATTTTTTAATATTTTTTCTTGAAATATTCGGTGTTAATAAATCATTTTATCTAAAAGCTAAAACTATTAAGTGGGGTCTCAAAATATGATTTATATTATTCTCTAATATTCTTTTTAAGTAAAAGTTATTTGAACTTGAAACTTGCACAAGCTCATATTACCTTGTGCTTGATGTTTATCAAATAAAATGAGAGTGATTAGATTTGAACTCGTGACCACCAGGTCAACAAGACTCTAATACTATGTCAAATAATCATTTCAACTAAAAATTTAAGTTATTAACTAAAATAACTGAATATGATTTATATTATCCTCTAATATTTGAAAGTACATTTTAAAATATCTTTTTAAAAAAATAATTTTTTATTTTAATATGTCGCGCTGAAAATATTTTTAAAACAATATTATTTTAATATATTTTGAAATAGAAATATTTTAAAAATAATATCTCAAATAACTCGGAAAGCAATAAAACGCAAACAAATATGGGGAGGACAACGGTCAAAATATATATATTAATGGTAGAAATGTTGGGTTCAGGACAGCTAGCACAGATAGAAGAATGTTGTCGTGGGACATTTTGGTCGGAAGTTTCGCTTTTTCAACGGCTCAGATGGTATATTATCTGGCTAAGCAAGCCCATGGGAGCCTCTATTCTCATTTCTTTACTGGTATTTCAGGTAGGACCGTGATTGAGTAGTGACCCGCCCGGCGTAAAACCAGCAGCTAAAGTGGCCCGTTTTGTGGGGAAAACACGTGATGCTTGATTCTATTTCTCCGGAGATTTTATATTGTAATTTTCTTTAGTATTTTTTTAAACACCATTTTCCTTATTTTTTTTATTCAGTTATATTGTGGAAAGATGATCATGTTTGGAGAATCGATCAATTAAATTCACAATACTTCATTATCTTATATTTTTTATATCTTTTTTTTTATTTCTAAAAAACATATAATGGTCAGTTGAATGAGAAATACAGAACAATCCTTTAACCCATTTAAATTTTAATTCGAATATATTGTTAAAGGCAGGATTGTCCAGATAGATTTTAGGTATAATAACTCTTTGACACTGCAATTGAGAATTTTTTTTATCGTCATGTAATGTTTTGATTACTATAATTTTTTTGAAATCGATTTTGTTCATGCAAACTTTGGAGTTCTAGTTGGTTTTAACTGAGAAAATACATTATGAAACAGTTGAATTTCGTGTTGAGACAACAGGTTTTCATGCTGAGATAAACAAGTTGGACTGAATGGTTATACAAATACAATTATATCTGGATGATCCATGTGCTTCTTCTTTTACATCTAAGAACTTCTTTCTCTTCTTCCAGCACTGTTTTTGTTGTGAATTTATTGTATTTGAATTTTGAATGTTAAAAATTTAATAATTAGTAACAAGTATTTGAATTTAAATTAACTTAATTTAATTCAAAATATATTTTAACTTCTAATTTATTTTTTATATTATTTACACTTATTTAAATTATTTTTCAATTTATTTTTTTTAAAAAAAATAAAATAAAAAATGCCAGATATACCAACAAAACTTTATGTTGGTGTTTTCCAGAAAATTTGATAATAATTACTCAAAATACCATGATATAAACTTTCTTTTCGAAGTATGGTCATGCTTGGAAAATCTATCAATGAAATTCACTTCTGGGTTAAAAAAATAAAAGTTTTATATTGAAAAAGGTATTTTTAGTTTAAAAGGTTATAAATACTTTCCACGTAGGATAAAAAAATAAAGTGGCACAGTACTTAATTATCACACACTTTTAATATCCTATTCTTTTTTTTTTCGAGCGGTCAAAATATTAAAATTGATATTCTATATATATTAGATAATCTTGAAAAAAACATATTAATAAGTAATTTTTCAACTTATTTTTCATAGTACAAGCAAATACTATAAAGTTTTTTCAGCTTATTTTCATCTTATTATTAAATATTAAAAAATAATTCATTTTACATAATAGTTTCTACACATAATTGAGGCATTGATCTTAATTTCCCCTGCACATTCCCATACATGGTTAACATCAAGAAAAAAAATACAAGGTTTAATTGTAGAGATTAGATGGTTAATTGACTAAATAAGAATTGAAGAATAAATATAAGGATTTCTTAAAATACTATTTTTCTTTTTATTCCGACAGATAAATTAATATTGTAGCATGGCTATAACTATTGATGGCTCGCTATTTAAAACTCTGATTTATATGGTACAGCAACCCCACAACTTAAGGTTTTCTTTTCATGATTTTGTGCCTATTTGGGTGAGCGGTGCAAACCGTGTTTCATTTAAATTCATTTTTTTTTAATTGTAATGTATTTTTTATATATATATTTTTACATCATTTTAATGTGATGATATCAAAAATAATTTTTAAAAAATAAAAAAATATTATTTTGATGCATTTCGACACGAAAAACACTTTAAAAAACAACAACAACTACACTTCTAAACACCCTCTTAGAGCCTGTATAGACTTGCATTATGACAGCGTTTTAAAAAAAAATTTTTAAATTATTTATTTATTTTTGTTTTTTATCATAAAAATATATTATTTTATTATATTTTAAAATAAAAAATACTTTAAAAAACAACTGTAATCACACTCCCAATCCGATATTTATTTGTTAATTTAAAAAATATTTTTTATTGAATAATAAATTAAAATAATATTTTTTTATTTTTTATATAAATATATCAAAAACTATATATATATATATAAAAGTTTGCTTCTGTCGGCAATATAGGACATCATATACGGGCAAATACTTCAGGCCTTCGGCTATACTTAGATATAAGAACAAGATTAATTTTTTTAAACGTATTTAGATTTTATTAATATGTTTTTTTAAGAGAAAAACTAATAATGAATTTAAAATACCATACATGCTGAACAATGTATTTTTAACAAAAAAATATTAAAATATTAAGACGATAACATAATATAGATTAATCAGTTAAACTTATAATTCAGAGAGTGAAACCATGATGATCCTATAAAAAATAATTAAATATATATTATAAAGTTAAATTTTTTAATTAAATCAGTATTAAATGATGAAACTTGTAAAAAAAAAAATCAGCTAGGAAAAAAAACTTGAGTGAGCATAAGTTAACCTCTCACGCCAGCGATTCAGGTGATGTACTCTGGAAGATTTAATATGTTTTTTTTATTAATAAGATTGTTTTTATTTAATTATACAAAAATCACGCGAGTGTCGAATAATAGTTTTTTATATATAAAAAAACAAGATAAGCATGTAAAATTTAAATAACACTTGTTTTTTAAATTAAATAACAAAAAATAATATATCTTTTAATAAAAAATAATGAATTAGGGTTTTTTTAAGTTGAAAGTACAAAAAATGCATTGATTTTTTTGAAGAAAAAAACAGTCGATCAAATGGGTCCATCAACCTGTGCCGACACTTAGGCCCTAAAAAAAAGTTCATGAGTGTAGCCCTTTCAAACTAGGCCTGCAAACTTGGGCTTTCAATTTTTATTTTAAAAGCAAAACAAGTGAAGGACATGTCATTTGCAAGTCTGATCCCACGTGACTAGAGGGTCGTTAGAAAAGTCAGACCATGAGGGTTTTACATTCAAACATTTATTTTTAACCATTTTTTATATAAAAAACATCTCCAAAGACCTAATTAAACATCATTTATGCCTTAAAACTACCAAGAAATTGATCCTAAAAACAAACAAAAAACAGATTAAAACCAAGAAACTTTCTAAGGTTAAATTTCTTTTTTCATGTAATTTCAAGATAAATAAGGTAAAAAAAACACCTCAACAAACACATTTTTCATTAAATGGTCAAGCATGTGGGTCAACCAACCTAAACCTGGTGCTTTGACCTAAAAAAATATACAAGTGCAGTCCTTTCAACTTAGATTTATCAAATTTTCATATTTTTTTGAGTAAACTGAGTGAATGGTGTATTGTTTGAAAATCTAATTATGTGTGATTAAAGAGTCGTTAGAAAAGTTAGAGGATGGATGTTTTACGTTAAAATATTCATTTTAAACTATTTTTGACATAAAAACATTTTCAAAGCACAAGAAATTGATCCTAAAAACAAAAACAAAAACTCAATTGAAACCAAAAGATTTTCTAAGGTTGAGTTTTGTTTTTACCAAGCAATTTCAAAGTACAAAAAAAAAAAAACTTCTCTAGTTACATGGAACCATTTGATATCATTACCATTTAATTTTAGTGGTCAAAATTGTTATCAGCTTAGATTTTCTTTTTCAGCAATTGAAATTCGACGATTATCTCTATTTCTACTATCAATCAAGAACTAACAAATAAGAAAAAAATAACTTTTATATCAAAATTAGATTCTAAAAATTGTCAAGGGCCAAAAATCTATCAATCAAAAGCAAGAAAATCAAAGTCAACCTTTCACATAAATCTTGAAAAGCCATCCATTTTGCAAAGTAAGTGGATCAAAGTCAACTTTTCACATAAATCTTGAAAGGGCATCAATTTTTCTCTCTGGCCTTTCCTACCTTGGTTCTTTTTTTTCTTCCCAATCTCGTCCTTTCTTAATAAATTGGTGCAAAAAAAATCAAAATTTAAAAAAATTGGCTTCAAAATGATCGATTTAAAGAGAAGAAGAGATTGAGGAGCAAGATGGAAAAAATATATATATATTTCAATTCATGGTGATCTATGAGAGGTTGCATGGTGAGTTTCCGCACACCACACCTCTTAGTTTTTCTTTTTATTTTTAATTCCTCGAATTTTTTTTTTTCACGAGAAAGGCAGTAACATATCTCCAACAAGACGTAAATAACGTTGTGTTGTGTCTGGACAAAGCATTCACCTATATTGTCTAAACCCTAAATTTAAAATACAATATAACATCAAATATACAGACAAAGCTAACTTTTTAGAAGGTGTTCAAAGACTAATACCTTGGTATTGTATTTTAAAAATATTTTTAAAAAAGATTATATTTATTTTAAATTAAAAAAATAATATTTTTAGATCATTTTCATGTATTAATATATAAAAAATAAAAATAAAATTATTTTAATATATTCATGAATAAAAAATATTTTTAAAAACTACATGAAAAGGCAATCCCCTTGGTTGGCTGGTAGATTCAAAACCCACAATCATATGGTATGATGTTGCTGTGCAAATTTTATTATCTTTATTCTCCACCGACAATTAGTATTTTATCCTCAACCACAAGACTTGTTATCAAGTCAAGTGCTTGATCCGCACTCTATCACAGGTCTATAACTAAAAATAAAAATAATATATACACACACATATAGATCAAGATATTTAATCATGCAAGTCTGGATATTTACTCAGTTGTGTTCTTTAAATTTTTTTATTGGAATAATTTTTCAAATGAAAAAAACAATAGTACAAATAACAACATGAATTAAATTGATTGAATAAAATAGAAGGTAAACATTGTGTAAGGTTGTATATACTAAAATATTATTTGAATATATATTTTTTATTTTCAAAAATAAAATTTATCTATAAAAAAGATTAAACAAATTATGTACAAATCAAGAAAATTCTTCAAAATTTAAATGCATAACAAAAAATAAGTAATTATCATTAAAAAAGGTTCTCTAAACAAAATAAAACAGACAATAGATATTAATATCTTGTTATGTTAACTGAAAATTAAGTTTCATAATTTATTTTGATTTATTATTTATAAAATTAAAACAATCTCATGACAAACTTCAATTATATATTCAATAAATTAAACCGAACAAATTCAATATATCATAATTTGAATATTTAAAAAACATACTAATAAAGCTTGAATATTTTATCGTACAATAATAATAATAATAATAATAATAAAAACATTGATCTGTGCGGGACAGTAATGTAGGCTCTAGGCTTTATGTAAAATTGCGAGAGAGCACCACGATGGTTCGGTGGCTGGAGGCAGGCAGGCAGGCACACGGAAAAAAGAATGGAATTAAACTAGTAACCTTCCTGGCTAAGTAACACCGAGCCGTTTCCCGCCTTCATCGCATAGAGATGGGTGAAAAAGACGAAGGGATCTGACCACTTTTTTGACCACCCCCACCTAACTCCAGAACCAACTGTGGTTATTATGATTAGCACCTTGTTTTTTCATGGAATGAAACACAAGTCCATTAAGCAACCGCAATATATCTCCCAGCACTGACAGCTGCCTTCTGTTACTGTTTGTCAATGTTTTTTCTTTTAAATTTTTTTTTTTTTTTTAGATTAAAAATTTTAAATCATTTTAATACATTGATATAAAAATAATAATTAAAAAAATATAAAATATTATTTTAATATATTTATAATTAAAAAATATATTTTAAAAAAAAATATCGACCATATTTCTAAACAGATAAGATATTTCAGACTATCCTATCCTAAAAGTTATCAAATAGCTTTTGCAGGTGCTTATTTTCTAGAATTATTGCCATTAAATAAATTTAATAAGATATTTGACACTGATTTTTAAAAATATTTTTAAAAAAATTATTGTTATTATTTCCTCTAAATTAAAAAAATAGTGTTTTTAAATCATTTTTATAGGTTGATATTTTAAAAAATAATAATTATTATTATTATTTTAATATATTTTTAAATAAAAAACATTTAAAAAAAACGAAACTACACTAGGAAAGAAACTCAAAACCAATCATTAGAACGGTGTTTTGAAGATTAATTTCTCAGCGTTAGAGTTCGAACAAAAATAAAAACAAAAGAAAAAAAGTTCCCTGTTAGGGCTAAAGAAAGCCCCCCAGTTGGCGCTTTTCAGGCCTGAATAATGATGCTCCTGAACTTTGGTCCTAGGTCAAATTACTCCCTATACCAAATCTTTTCAAGTCGCCCCTGTAACTCTACTTTTATTGCAATCTACTCCATTGATCAGCCAGCTTTACGATACCTTCATCATTTTTAACGATAATTGAACTCAAAAAGACTATCAAAAAAGCGTTCAATTTAATAATATCTCTCCCAATCCCACTCTCTCTGTATCTCTATCTTGTAATCCAGGGGGTGATTTGTCAATGTTCACTTCTTATAGGATGGAAAAGAAAAGGCCAAGCCAGTTCCCGGCCCCTGCCATATTCACGAATAAACAAAAAAATGTGCCTTCCTTCGAACCCACCAAACCTACAAGACGCAGACACGTGTCCTGCCCTCTGTCACTTTCAACTTTAACTTTCACTTGAGGACACTTTATCTTTTTTCTTTTCTTAAGCCCCACTCTCTCGGTAACTCACCCTCTCATTCGAAACATGGAGAAATAGAAAGGCGTTATCGATTGTCTAATCCAGCTATCATCCCCCTATATAAGCCTTAGCTTGTTCTTGAACCCCTCCATGCCAAATCATTGAGTTATATCTCATACAAATTCGGTTCAGTCTCTAAATATCTCCAAAAGCTCGAGCCCTGCTATTTTCTGTTCAGTAACTCTGTTCGTTTGGTTTTTTAATTTCTTCAGTTGTGTCTGGAAACAATTTTACAGAAATCCAACGATAACGATGAAGAACAAAGCAAGTGTATACTTGAAGAGGTTAGTGTCCCTGGTGACATCCATGGTCAAGTCTAAAACTCTGGCTCTCAAGAGCAAAACCAATGCCTTGAGGACACGGTTGATCATATTCTCTCTACTGGGAAACAAGAAGATTATGATGAGCTCCCTCACTCAGAAGCTCCAGTCTCTGATGGGAAAGCATGAAAAAGATGAAGAAGAGGCATTGGAATTGGAATACTCAGATCAAAACAAGGCCTTAGTGCTCTGCAACCGGTTCAACTCTATGTCGCCCCTCATCAATCGTACTCGCACCGAGTTGATGGAGAGCGTCGTCGCAGAGGATGACCAAGATAATATCACTGGTTATGGCTGTGGCTATGAAGAAGCTGGCGAAGATGAGGAGAAGTATCCAGACCTTACCCACTCGCTTTTTGAGTCTGAAGATGCAGAGTTTGAAGATTCAGGAGTGTCGGTGATTGATATGGTAAAGAATTCGAAGCAAGAAGGGGAAACGTTCAGCCTGGAAGACGAGATAGACCATGTGGCGGATTTGTTCATCAAGAGATTCCATCGCCAGATGTGGCTGCAGAAGCAGCTATCCATTAAGAGGTCTCAGGAGATGCTTAAAAGGGAGGAGGGTGCTTAGCTTTGAAGCTTTGAAGCTAAGGTTAACCATAAATGGAGAAAATATTCGTAAACTGCAGCCTGAGTTTTTATGGCTGCCATCTCCAAACTACGGGAAGGGGAATGGATGTTCCTTTGTTTTATTATTATTTTTATTTTTTTTAGTTTTTGTAAATTGCACTTGATGCTTTGTGACTCGGTAATAAAAATAGAAAATCCAGATTTATCAAGACATTTCCTTGTGATGGATGCTACGAAAATTATATTGTTCATATAGAAATGCAGTTAATTGGATGTTAAGAAAACATACTTTTTAATTACTTATATAGATATATAGATATATAGATATATATTATTTGCTTATTATTACTACTCAATCTCGTTGCACGGCGACAGACTCAGGCTACATTATTTGCTTATTATTATTACTCAATCTCGTTGCACGGCGACAGACTCAGGTTTCGCCAACATGCTTTGGCGACGAAAGCGACCTTTTTGTCGGTGAAGGTTTTTTGAATTGGAAGCATAGAAGATATTGAAGAAAAAATTGCAGTAACAAAATGAACATATTTTCTTTTTACTATAAAAGGTAACGCTTGTTTATATAAATCATCAAAGTCAAGCCCCGGCTACAAATTTCATTAGAGGTTACTTTTAAATTGATTACCATAACACCACACGTTTATCTTTAATAACACCGCACGTTTGTCTTTTAAATTGTTTAATCCAGTCCTTTTACTAAAAAGATAGCTAATTGAATCGCTCAAAACATATATTTTGCTGAATGACAAATATTATGGCTGAATGACAACCAATTACAAAACGTGTCGATGTTTCAATGTATTCCTAGACATTGATCACTATATATTTGAACAAAAAAATTATCTTTTCGCTCTTCAGGCCATGAAATTTAATCTTCAATGCCAGAAATATTTTGGACATTTCCAGAGGCCTGTGTGTTATTTGTAGATTGTTTGAAGATATTTTGATCGATTCCATTTCAATTTTACATAGTGAAACTATTTACCCATTTTCTCTCTTTTGCAACGACAAGATGAATAACAGTCCTCTATGTTTATAGATATTTCATGTCAGTCCCTAGTCTTTTGATTTATTTTTTCTTCTTGATTTCTTTAATGTAACTTTTGATTGTTTTCAATTGTATCATTCAATTGAAATTGATCATATATGTTATATTCTTTTTTCATTTCATCCCTTATTTCTTTGATTTTTGGGTTTGTTTTTGCTTCCTTTAATTTTTTTATTATACAAGTTTTAATTTATTTCAATGTTTTCCTCCAATTGAAATTGAACATATATGCTATAAAAAAAATTCAGTCCTTATTTTTTTAAAATCCCTTTAATTTTTTCTGTCTCAATGTTTTGATTTATTATAGTTTTGTTCTTTGATTAAAATTAATCATATATTTTTATTTTTATTCTTTTAATTTTTTTATTTGGTATTAATATCTTTGTTTTTTTTGTCTTTCTTGGACAATATTTATTTTTTGTTTGTATTTATGTATCTATACTTTTAGTTTTAGTTTTTAATATTTGTTATTTTATTTTTTGTTGGGGTTTTATTTTTATTCAATTAAATCCTAAAATTTTAATTTATGGTGGTGATCATTTTAAAAATAATATTTATTTCTTTTTCCCTTTGTTTTTTAGTGCGTTTGTTGACCGAAAATCACGTGTTAAATTCCTAGTTAACTAAAATGTAAAAGTTATGAGCATTTTATTGTAGATTTTTCACTATGTACATAGACACATATTATTGTGAATTGCAATAGTAAAATTATCATTGCACTTCAAGGCTGAAAAATTTAACCCTCAGAAACAAGGGTCATTTTTGACATTTCTAAGGGACATGTATAATATTTTTTAATTCTTTGCACAGTAAAACTATTATTTTACCCTTGGATGCTGACAAAAAGACGCGGAACAATGAGTTTTTTTTCCTGCTTTTCATGAATTTTTGCACAGTAAAATTATAAAAAGAACTCTGAAAAAAAACAAAAAGGAACCCCTGGAGCCAAGAGTATTGTAGTACTTTCATAACTAGTTTTTTAGTGTTTATTGATGGGTCCAAGGGAGTATAGATAATTTATCATTTTTTATTTCTTTCCGGAAACACCGCAAACACCTCATACAGACGCGCCAACAATATTTCATGAGCACGCGCCATTCAAGCAACGCGTGTTGTGTAGGTGGCCAATGAAAACTATCATTCCACCATGTTACCTGGTGCGATGTCATATTCTCTGTCTCCTGGTGCAACACACGTCAGCGTCCAGTGGTCGATGCATCGCTGATGAACGATTTTTTTTGTTTTTTCTCCATTCTCTCTCTCTCTTGTTGTTGTAAATTACATATAAGTCCTTCAAATTAGTTATTGTTTTATTTTAGTCCCTTTTATTCTAATTTCGGTTTTATTCTAATTTCTATAATGGAAATGTTAATTTTGTTCAATTGTGTCCTTCAATTGAAATTGATTATATATGTTGGTTTTCATTTCAATCCCTATTCTTTTGATTCTTTTGTTTGTTTTTGGTTTCTTTAATTTTTTCGGTATGCAGGTTTAATTTATTTTAATTTCATCTTCCAATTGAAATTGGACATATATTCCACTTTTCATTGCGATCCTTATTCAATTAATTTTTCAACTAGACTGCACTGTAATTTTTTTTAAATATGCTTTTATTTATTTCAATCCCAATGTTTTTATTGGTTTCAATTTTATCTTTCAATTAGAATTAGTTATATTTTTTTCGGTCCTTCTTGGACAAAATTTATTTTTTACCCGTATTTATGCATCAATGCTTTTATTTTTTATTTTTATCATTTTAATTTTTATTGGGGTTTTATTGTTATTCGGTTCAATCCTGAAATTTTAATTTATATTGGGGATCATTTTAAAATTAATATTTCTCATTTTTCCCTTTGTTCTTTTTGTTATTTTTATATGTTATCTAGATCAGATGATTCTATGATTTAATTGTTTGCGCAATAATAATAATAATAATAATTTTAGTGATTATTATTTTTTATATAAAAATATTTTGCTTATTTTATTTTATTTTTTGAGGCAATTTAATAATTTTAATTGTTTGTGAAATAATGTTGATAATAATTTTAATTTTTATAGTCATGATAATGATAGTAATGTAGAAATTAATTTTCAATTATGTTTTCTTCTTTATGTAGATAGAAAATTAACTATTTATTTTTGTTATTTGATTATTGCAGGTGTTATCACAGTTTATATTTTATTTATTTTATTTAATTTAAATTGAATTATAAAATAAACTAATCATAACACAATGAATTCGATAATTCAGGTATTCAAATCTTCTTGCTTTTTTAATGATAATTATAAATTTATGCTGATGATTTCGTTGAAATCTATTAAACAAATATATTTATATCGATTTAAAATTCATATAATTTATAAAAGACTTGCACTTTACAAAAATTTTATATATATTTATTATTTTTTTAGATTTATATTATAATATATAATTAATTTTATTTTATATTAAAAAAATATAATTCTAGCCGCAATGAAATCCAAGTTAGTGGCAAGTAACTATACAAAGTGTGTGTAACTCCTCTCATGTATCCTAATGAAAAGAAAAATAAAATAATTTCTTAACAAATTGTTTGCTTCCCGTACGATAGAAAATAATAAAGAATCATATTATAGGTCCAATCATCTAACAAGATCCACTCCAAAATATCAAATTAAGGGTGAAATTGAATGATTCTCCAAATTGATAAAGGGTAACATTGTAAAACGATCCGATAGACGAGGGATGTTTATGCAGCTAACCTTTTTCTCCCCTCGACTCTCCCTCCGGGGAAGAAATAAAAATAAAACCGACCTTCCATTAATCCTCCAAGCTCTGGGTCTGGAGCAGTGTGGATTTGAATAAATTGTCCTCTGCATCTGCCAAAACCGAACTGCGGACAACATATCCAAACCGGTACCCGTTAATTCTCTCTTTTCTTCTGTTTTTTAGTAGATATAGAAAGGGGTTGCAAGCAATTTATTTATATATATTTGTTTTGACGTTTTAGGTTTCATCCATCTATCTACGCCGAAGTGGCTGTTCAATTTTTTTTTTCTCCACTTCTTGAATTCGCGGTAGACGTTAACAGAGAGAATCAGGGCCGAACTTCAATGAACGCACCACTTGTTGATGAACTCACTGGTATCTTAATTTTCAGCAGCATTTTCTTCACCTGATTCCTGATTTCAATTTTATAACTTTTTAATTGTAGATTGTGTTTAAATTTTTATAACCCGGCGTGTTCTGCTTCTTGTTTAAATATGTTATGCTTGTTGGGTGTTTAGTTTTTGAATTTAAAGACTAGACTATTGTTAGCCTGTGGCTGAATGAATTTCATGTTCGTATCCTTTAGCATCTGAGGCTGCGGGAGATGATGTGAAAAAGACCTCTAGAGACCAGAGAGAGGCTCTGCCTGGGGAGCCTATATGCGTAGTTTGTGGTCGCTATGGTGAATATATATGTGATCAGACCGACTCTGATATTTGCAGCTTGGAATGCAAACAAACTCTCCTAGGGAAGGCTGGCGACACCAACCTTCCAGCTGGTCTCCCACTTCCTAAACGATTGGCTGGAACTGATGAGTGCTTTTATGTTAGAGACTCAGAATCTCTTCCTTTAACGAGCGATCAAACAGAACTGCTGAGGAGGAAACTTGAAATCCGCGTGAAGGGAGCCTCAGTTCCAGATCCCATTTTGTCTTTCTCTTCTTGTAATCTTCCTGAGAAACTCCTGCACAACATACAGACTTTAGGATATGACATGCCGACACCAATACAGATGCAAGGTATCGCAGCTGCTTTGACCGGAAAAAGTCTACTTGCTTCAGCTGACACTGGCTCGGGGAAAACTGCTTCCTTCCTCGTTCCTGTTGTTTCTCGTTGTGCGACTTTTCGGCATGGGAACTTATCTAAAAGTAAAAAGCCACTAGCGATGGTTTTAACTCCAACCAGGGAGCTTTGTATTCAGATTGAGGATCAAGCTAAGTTGCTGGGAAAGGGTTTGCCTTTTAAAACTGCCCTTGTGATCGGTGGTGATGCCATGGCTAGACAACTGTACCGCATTCAGCAGGGCGTGGAACTCATTGTGGGAACTCCTGGTAGGCTTATTGATCTCTTAGCAAAGCACGATATTGAACTAGATGACATTATGATACTGGTCCTGGATGAGGTGGACTGCATGCTTCAAAAGGGCTTCCGAGATCAGGTTATGCAAATTTTCATGGCTCTCTCACAACCCCAGGTCTTGATGTATTCGGCTACAACATCACAAGAGGTAGAGAAGATGGCAAGCGCTATGGCAAAAGATTTAATTTTTGTTTCCATTGGTCAGCCTAACAGACCAAGTAAGGCCGTAAAGCAGCTGGCTATCTGGGTGGAGTCAAAACAAAAGAAGCAAAAGCTTTTTGACATATTGATGAGCAAGCAGCATTTTCTACCACCAGCAATTGTATACGTGGGTTCCCGAATTGGGGCAGATCTCCTAACTAATGCAATCACAGTCACCACTGGATTGAAGGCTCTATCAATTCATGGAGAGAAGTCTATGAAGGAGAGACGAGAGATAATGAAGTCATTTTTGGTTGGTGAGGTTCCTCTGGTTGTGGCTACTGGGGTTTTGGGTCGGGGAGTTGATCTCTTGGGCGTGAGACAGGTAATAGTGTTTGATATGCCCAATTCTATCAAGGAGTATGTCCATCAGATTGGGAGGGCATCGAGAATGGGAGAGGATGGTACATCTTTTGTTTTTGTTAATGAGGAGAACAAGAATTTATTTCCAGATCTGGTCGAAGTCTTAAAATCTTCTGGAGCTGTGATCCCTCGTGAGCTTGTTAATTCAAGGTATGCTACGCGTTCTTTTCCCACGGGCAAGGGCCAGAGAAAGCGAAAGCATGGTTCGTGAGTTCTGGCTCTATTGGCTTGCCACACATGAAAAGTATTCACTACTGTTGCATACTGAAGTTTTTGGCTTGCTGGGTGCATTGAACAAGGAAAGCACACTACCTCGAGAGCAACTTGATGGCTGCTTAGTGGAGCAAGAATCGTTATCCTTGAGCTTTCAAGGATGATGTTTTCAGAAGGAGAAGCGGCCCTCATAAATATGCTATAGCCATGCAATATGCCGGTTGATGACTATTTCCATAGCCCAAACTCAATTACTTTTTCTGCTGGTTTGTTTGATTGGTTTACTTGGTCATTCTAGGAGGACAATGGACACCAAGAATTGGGTGAGAAGATGTGCTGATATCAATCCACCCCGAACCAGTCAAGGTGTGCATCATCGATGCTTTTCGGGGGAAACTTTGGAAGCCACTTTCTCATCAACTGAAGCATTCTTTTTTATATCTGGATGGCTTGGTGGCTCTGCTTGAAAAACCGAGGCAGCTTCATTTTGTAATGGAAATGTTTGCCGGAATGATTAGGGTTCTATTTGAGAACTTGAGATGAGTACGTTTCCTAGTCAAAGGACAGTAACTTTGAATGATTGTGGTTTTCAGCTTGGTTTGGCATGGAATGGAGGCACATCTCTTGCAGTATTTATTTAATGAAGGGAAAAACCCTGTAATGATGTGCTTCGATAGATAATTTAGATATGTAACACTGAAAGTAGAAACCAATTTATAAGCATTTAGCCCCTGAAATCATTTTCTGCGGTGGCAATTAGGTCCTCTCTGTGCTAGCTTAACCTGTTCTTCTCTCGCCCCGGGAGCTGCCTCGCACCTTTTTTTTTTTTAATTATCAATGAAAGCACAACAAGGCACATTTATCTGCGAATGGCATGTGATTGGTGGTGGATACATTACAGCCGCCAATCGTTGATGCAGAAAGGACTGGCAAATCCGTTCATGGCCCATTAACAATAATACACTTGGAATTGCATTTTAAAGGTATTTTTAAAAAAAAATGATTTATTTTTTTATTTTAAATTTTAGTATTTTTAAATAATTTATATATATTTATATTAAAAATATTTTTTTAAAAATAAAATAAAAATCACTTTAATATATTTCTAAATAAACATTCTTATCCAATAACGAAATCTATTGCTAGCAGCATAACTCAATGGGACACCGCGTAACCCAAAAGAAGAACAGTTGCCCGCGGGTCCACACACTCCAACGCAAAATAAAATATGAAAATCATCAGTTGGAACGTACGCGTCACGCGGGAGATTTATCTTACCAGCGGTTGCTCACTAACCTAATTAATTAAATTAAAAGAAATCCAGAGGAAGAAGCGGTCATGCTTATTAGCATTTCATTTATTATTATTTTTTTATTTCTAACAAGAAAATATCGTTAGACAACCAGTAAGTATGAGAAAGGAGTGAAGCCAGCCATCGCTATATATTTTTTAAAATATATAAAAAAGCTATAAATATTTTATAATTATAATAATAATAATAAAAAAATGATATATAAGAGGAAATAGGGGAGAAACTACACGATAGTCTGTTTGCATACCTTGCCGAAGAACATCATCAATCAACAGCAACCGTACGATATCATCCAGCCAGAAAGTCTAACGAGTCAATACTTGAAAACCTGCACATATTTCTAATCTCTTCCCTTCATTTCTAATACCAGATCATTTCACCAACACATACAGGTAACTTCTTCTTCTTCTTCTTCTTCTTCTTCTTCTTCATCATCATCATCATCATCATCATCCTCAGCTCCCATCGTTTTCTTCCATAATCAATTTTCTCTCTCTTATAGAATTGAACATCAACATGCCTTGTAAATCAAATCAATTTCTCGCATCAAATATATTGCCTCTTTGTTTTTTTCTAATTTGTTTAATGGTAATGATTTTCAACTAGGCAGTTCAGTTTTCCTGGTGCCATAAGGTAGGTGAAGAAGAAACGGTTAGTGGTTGCGCCGTTTCAGTATGAGAAACGGAACGTGGAGCGTGGGTGAATCTTCCAGCTCAACTTCCTTGAGCAGTCAGCAAGATATGGAGGATGATCGGATGATTGCTCTTATGTTAACCGAGGAGTATGCCAGCCTGGATAGAGGAGTCGCTAAACGCCTTTCAAACCTCGCACCTGTTCCTGTAACTTACCTACGTTTTCCATTGATTGATAAATGCCTTAGATTTTTTTTATAAAAATCTATTTAATTAATGATTGTCTATCTTTTTTTTTTTCAAGAAGAGTTCGTGCAATCCTCAGAGTTATTTGTTTATGATTTTGTATGATCTATCTGTTTCTCAGCTTTGATAAAATTATAATTAAATGTTCAGCATGTTCCGCGGATAAATTCCTTCATTCCCAACCTGAGTGACGCCAGTTTGGATCATCAAAGGCTTCTTCAAAGGTATGTCGTGCATTTGGTAACCAATCGCTGAAAGGCAGAGAAAATGTCTTCTTCATTTGGTTCATGATTAGGATATATGACAACACTTGTAAACTTGCATGAAAATGTTTGAATTCTTATTATTTTACACTGAAGATTGTTGGAGCTATCAAAAGGTGTTTTCCTTTCACCTTCTCATTTAAAACAGTACAATTTAGTTTGGGGTCTCATTGGGTTAATGCTAGAGTTTGTATTTATGCAGATGCTCAGAGATTGTGTTTTTTTTTTTTTATGTTTTTCTTTCAGGCTAAATGTTTATGGTTTATGTGAAGTGAAGGTTTCTGGGGATGGAAATTGTCAGGTGTGTTGATTTTATAAGTCAAGTGGAAATGTTTTCTCGCTCTTGGCCTCATGAAATAGTGGTGATTTCTCCCTTCTTCCTTTATTGCAGTTCCGTGCACTTTCAGAGCAGATGTTCAAGTCACCTGAGTATCACAAGCATGTTCGAAAGGATATTGTGAAACAGGTGGGGGTTCTTTGAAGTGCCTAATAGATTTCTATGAAAGGTGGATTTGGTTCATTAAAATCAGAATTAAATTGAATTGGGTTTTCTAATTTCAAACCTTTGCATGTGATCTTAGTGCCTTTGCTTAGTGAAGAACTGGACCAACCTGTTGCTGCAATATAGTAAAGGAATAATAAATAAATGTTTGATGGGATGTAAACTTCATAGTCTAAGAACAGGACTTTGTGGGAGGATGAAATGGCCATTAAGGACATCATGTTGGCTTCATTATGGACACGTGTCACATCCCTTTCCTCCGGCCTTGCTGCTGGTGCTGCTAAATTCCTACTTTAGATCCATGCCAATAGGTCTGATGTTACCACCATTACTGCCACCTCCTCTCTCGGCCTCTTCCCCATATTGTGCAATGTGCTGTCTCACGTGTTTTAGCAGCATACTTGAGTCACAACCACCAACCAGCCTCTAAGTTGCATAATTACCACCACCTCCTTCCTTCAAAGTAAGTGGTAGTTTGCCATTATAACTACTTTAGGATAATACTGTCTGGCAGGTTCTGTGCAGGCATGATACCACCATTACCATATCATCTTTGGCACTCAACCAGACCAGCACTGCACCGGTTACCTCAGCTTATCATATTGCTTGTGTTCTCTGAGCACTGATTGTCAAGTCAGTCACCTTCTCTCTGACAGGACAAACACCCACAATGCAGCACCTTCAGTCGTCTCTATCTTTTGCGTGCCTCTAGTTTCTCACTTCTGCTACAATAACCATCATGTGCCTCATTAGACCAGGGCCACTTTCTCCTCGTACAATTTTGAAGATCCTAACCCAGCTGCCATTTCAAGCTGTGATTTTCTATAATTCTCAAGTATTCTGAAGAAGAATATTATAACTAAGATAACTCTTCCTCATAGCAAAAATATTTACACTCATGTCTAGTTTCAGGATCTGCAATTGAGTACAAATGCATGGTCTGACATAGAAAGTTCTATATGTTTTACTTGACAAATTTTAGTTTAGCAATAGCAAAAGAGGTTAGCCATCTGTCAAGGCAAAAGACTCAATAGTGAACACTACTGTTATTTTACCTTTTCTTTTGGTTCCTTTTCCTGTTTTAGCTGAAAGACTACCGCTCGTTATATGAAGGCCATGTCCCAATGAGGTACAAACATTATTGCAAGAAAATGGCAAGGTATGTTGCTTACTTGAGAATCATACTTTCTGTTGCCATTGACTTGTACTTTGTGGTTGCATCTACTTTGTGTTTTAGTTTTATTGTTAGTGATTTCAATTTTCTTGTAATTAATTGCCTAATGCAGATCTGGTGAATGGGGGGACCATGTTACCTTACAAGCAGCTGCTGATAAGGTCTAGTATCTTTTTTTTTTTTTTCCCAAACTGTTATGAGCTCCTTCGGTGCACAAATGTTGTAATTCATTGGGGTGTTAGGGGACTAGACCATTGTTTTAACATTCTTTACTTGAAATTATTATGATGAGAAACATGGTGACAATATTCAATCATGTTGGTCTCGGTTACATTTTCTCCTTGGGAGTTGCTGCTTTTCTTTTGTCCTTGATTTACCTATATCAAGAGGTGAACATAGTTGATCGGACTGAAGGCTGATAAGCTACCCTTGAACTGCAGCAATTTTGTGGAATGTGGCCTCTGTAATACAGTTATTCAGATTCTCATTCATGAAGTTCTTTAGTGATCATATGGTTATCTATTATTGGGTAAAAGATTAATAAAAAAATGACAACATATCAGAGGTAATACTGCAAATAATAGCATTTTCTCCTTTCTAATTGAACGTAATTTAAATCATTATCCACTTAACAAAACTGCACTTGAAATATGGTGGGCGGGATATAAGATTTTGGTGTTTTATGACAACTTAATTAATAATAATAGCATATAGACTTCTCCCTCAGTTTTATTCTCTTGTTCTGTCCAGGATTGAAGCTGTGCTCGTTACACCATAGGATTGATTTTATACAAGATGTTGATTGTTAGTTGAGATAGTTTTAGGGCTTCCGTAGTCAAATCTGAATCAAATATCTTGTTGTGCTGTTTTATGTAGCATGGGGTCACAGTTCTACATTTGTTGGAGTACGATTAGAAATTAGTATTCGATCATGAAATATGCATCTGGAGAAAATTAGCCATTGGAGATCCAAGAGAAACATTTGGTTAAGTATCTGGTGGAACAGTAGAAATTGTCAGACTGAAATTCTTTGAACCTGGAACAAGGAAGAGATACATGTTTTTTTTTTGTTTTTTTTTTATTTATGGATTGGTAAATATTTATTTTAATAAACACATAAACTCCAATGCTTAAGAATAGTGTAAATGTCTTGTGAGATTTTGTCAAGTTAAATGTCCCAATTTCCTTGTGAGCTTCACTTTATGTGATGCTGCTAAAGTTGTACAATTTGGCATGATTCAGCACCACGTTTTACTATATTTCTGTTTTTTTTATATGCAGTTCACTGCAAAGATATGCCTTTTGACATCTTTTAGAGATACCTGTTTCATTGAGATTATGCCACAACAGCAGCCACCTCAACGAGGTAAGAACTAGCCCTGTAGGCTGTCGTAAAACCTCTTATATTGTTTAACATTCTACTCGCATTACTTTAACAGATAATAATTATCTCTGAAAGCTGGGATTTTTGTGTGCTGAGTTTGTATTCAAGTTAAAACCTTTATGATTTAATCCAACTGACTTCTGCGGGATTTATTAATTTTTTTGCTTCCTGCAACTCAAGAGCAGACAACAAAAGCCTATCATCGCTGAAAAATAAATTTAGTAGCCCATGTATTTGAATGTAAAAAAGAAAGAATAAAAAAAAAATATACGAGCTTGGCCCATGTATGTGATGTCAATGTGCGCTTCTGGCTAGTTTATCTATGCTGTTGGATACGAAGTAGCAAAGATATGAAGAGGCCATATAGTTCTAAATTTTGAATTCAGGAAAGCTTTTATCTCTTAACATTATTTTTTATTAAGGATGTTATAAATGAACGTGGTACTTTTACCATCCTTGTTTACTTTCAATTCTTTTAATGATGCAGAGTTGTGGTTGAGTTTCTGGTCCGAGGTACACTACAACTCATTGTATGAAATTCGAGGTTAGTTTTAAAAAATAAATCTGAAATATTTTAGGTTGTGATATTCAAATGGTTTTGTGGTCTTTCAAATGAAAAAAAGGATCAGTGTGGTTCTGTACTAAAAGTGATGCCTGGTTCCAATTTCAGATGCTCCTGTTCCACGCAAGCCAAAGAAGAAACACTGGTTGTTCTAGACGAAGCAGATTGTTGATTTTGGTATAGCAACTGGGATCGTTTATGATGTTTTTTCTACTGCACATAGTTTTGCTACATGTTGCGTTACATCTTCATTATTTCATATCTTTCTTATAGGAAATAAATTAGCTATTTTTTGTAAAGTTATTGATTTTGTTTTTGGGTTTTAAGAGGACAACATGCTATGATATTTGCTAACTATTATGTCTGCATGTTTTTTATTTAATTTTTTTAACAGGAATATTATTTACATGTTCTCGTTAATTTGTAGCGGATCATTGGATATTATAAAATAAATAGCAACATGTCATCTAAATTCTAATGAAGGGTTATTGGAACAAACCTAGAACAAGCAGACATTAAAGAGTTAAGGTGGAGAACATCAAGGAGCTAGAATGGATAGCAGGATGAGCAAGGGAAGTTTTATTTATTTAATTGGCTTTGGTGCAAGATCCACTTCTATTGCTTAGGTTGTATCTGTATTGGGATTTGGGAGTTACGTCTTGGTTCTAGCGTTTTAATTATGCCAAACCATGCGGATCGCTGGAATCCAGCTTCTATTTGCAGAGACTATCAGGTTAGCGAGGGGTGAGCCTGCACACAGGCCAGATCCTAGACAGAACATCATGTTCTTCTCAGTTCTCCTATAAGATTATTCATTTATTATAGAAATATTAGCTGGAACCCATTCTTAAATCCCATAAGCTCCCATTAACTACATTGATTAGCATTTCTTTTGCCGGTACCCATCTCCTGGAAGTGAAAGAAAAAGGTGACGTGCCCCAGTTTTAGGAAAAAGTAGATTATTCACTAATGAACAGCACAGCAGCCTGGGCCTCTTTGCAGTTGTATTACAACCATATTTTTTAAATTATTTTTCAATTATTGATATTAAAAATAAATTTTAAAAATATTATTTTTATGGATTATATGTATGATAGTGTGTGTGTGTGTGTGTGTGTGTGTGGTCCTTCCCCCTTCCATGTTATCTCATTGATCAAAGCAATTCACACAGCCAGCTCACATGCTCTGATCGATCGATCTATAGGCCTTAATTATTTACTCAATTTCCTCTCTGTAGTTTGCGTTAGTTTATGAGAAGATAAAAAGGATACCGATTTCTAGAAGGTTAATGGAACTAGTCTTTTAACATGTCCGCTTGATCTGTAAAAAATATATACTTTCACACTCCAATCCTTTAAGAAAATATGCATAAAAAAAAGGAAAAAGAAGAAGAAGTTGTTTTTCTTTGGAACTCTGCTACGGCGACGTAGAAGACCTGTCTCGAGCACATGAGAAGTCCAACCGAATACAGAGAACCAGATAGTAAAAGGCAAGGCAGCCACCGGCCTCAATGTTTTGATTGGTTGCTGCTGCTGCTGCTTGTATACGTGTCCACCTATTCATGGACCTCCATCTGCAAACAACGGAGAGAGCTTGCAGCTACACCACCGCATGTTCATTCACAGACAGAATTTGGGTTTTCCTTTCCAATCAGATCCTAGTAATGTGGAATTCATTAACTTTGTTGTCCAGAATTTGCTCGTACTTGCCTCACATCTCAGCTGCTGGTTTTATGGTAACTGGAAATGCTGTTGTGCCTATCAATTTCTCACCGCGTTGGATTCCTTTATTTACTGACGAATGATGAGGGATGAGCAGGGCAGGCTCAACTATTTTCTACTTCAGAAGATAACACTCTCACGTTGTTGTCGGCCGAAATACACACCACACACACACACACACACACACACACACACACCAGTGTTGTTTGTTTGATTTTCTTTTTTGTTTATTTATTTTCCCAAGGTTATAATAGTATTTAACTGCCCTTTACCTCACCCGGGGAGGGTGAGTCTAAAGACTGGACTATAAAATGCGCAACAGGAACCACTCTGGAACATGTACTGAGGCTTCTCTTCTCCCCTACTAGCGATGGATTCCTTGCTGTGGACTGCATGCTTAACTTTCCTGCTTTTAGCTACTGTAACCAAGGGTACTTCACCAAAAAAGGTTGTGGATGTCCCGTTCGGCCGCAACTATGCGCCTACTTGGGCTTTTGATCACATCAAATACTTCAATGGAGGCTCTGAGATTCAGCTCCATCTAGACCAGTACACAGGTACTTTAATGCAAGTGATTTCTTCTTTTTCATGGTAGATTGCACCCATTTTCTGTTTCCAAACATTTATCTTCTATGTATTGACTCTCGTGTGTGCGTGCGCGTGTACACACAATAGGGACTGGATTTCAATCCAAAGGCTCTTACCTGTTCGGTCACTTTAGCATGCACATAAAGATGGTTCCCGGGGATTCTGCCGGAACTGTGACTGCATTCTATGTAAGTACTGCTTCCTTTTTACGTCATTTTGTGAATCTGAAATAGAGTAAGCTTGTTCTTTGTCTGTCCCCTGTTCAGGTAATTGGATTTCAGTTTGATCGTTAAGAACTTTTATTTTATTTTGTGTAGTTATCTTCTCAAGGCAATGAGCATGATGAGATAGACTTTGAGTTCTTAGGAAACAGGACAGGACAGCCCTATATCCTACAAACAAATGTGTATACTGGAGGGAAAGGAGACAAAGAGCAGAGAATTTATCTTTGGTTTGATCCTACCAAGGAATACCACGCCTACTCTGTACTTTGGAACACGTATCAGATCGTGTAAGTTCCATTTCTGCTGGTGCTACCCTCTATTGATTTGTCCCTAAAAACTTTGGTCTGATCCCACCAAGGGATACCACGCCTATTCATCTCTTTTCTCCCTTTTTTTTTATCTGCAGATTCTTTGTAGATGACGTGCCAATCAGAGTGTTCAAGAACAGCAAAGATTTAGGAGTGAGGTTCCCATTTAACCAACCTATGAAGATATACTCAAGCCTTTGGAATGCAGATGACTGGGCGACACGGGGTGGCTTGGAGAAGACAGACTGGACCAAGGCTCCCTTCATAGCCTCCTACAAGGGCTTCCACGTTGACGGTTGTGAGGCATCGGTAAACGCCAAGATCTGTGAGTCACAAGGTAAGCGTTGGTGGGATCAGAAGGAGTTCCAAGATCTTGATGCCGCTCAATACAGGAAACTGAGGTGGGTTCGCAGCAAGTACACCATCTACAACTACTGCACGGATCGTGTTCGCCTTCCTACTCTCCCTCGAGAATGCAAGCGTGACCGTGACATTTAAACTTTCTGTAACAAAAAGCCTTCTACTTGCCGTCAGGAGCCCTGCAGCCATATATATTTGGACACTAAAGAAGGGATGCTGTTTGTTTCCTTCGTTAAAATTATTAGAACAGGTTCTGCTATTTTTTATCAATCCATTTGTTGGTATCATCATGTTTTTATCAATTCAAATTATTAGGGAATCGATAATAATCTCCACTTCTCTGGTGGGTTAGGCAGGGAATCTTGTGAAATGTTGGCTTCACCTCTGTCACATGCTTAAGTTCTTGCATTCTGGTGATTCAGCAATCACTATCTACATCCTTAAAACTTGCCACACCAACAGTACAACCCCGTGTTTGTTAATCTCGATCACTGCTTTTATGACCTTCATCTGTTAATCTATGGAACCCCGTGTTTTAATAGTATTTAATTCACGGGACCTTTTTCTGGCCATCAACATGTAGGAAAACGCCATAATTTAGTAAACATAATATAATCCTTCGGCAACTCTGCTTGTGCATGTGCTAGCGACGCATTCAAGACAGCAATCTACAAGTTTCAAGGTTAGTCCCAAGGGCTGAGTCCAAGATTCTAGGCTGTCATAGGAGCAGGTTACATCCACATGCGGGGCTTGTTTATCAACCAATGATCTGAGCCGTCCACCACCATGGAAAAACAGAAAAGATGATCTTATCAGGCGAATATTAGCAGTACCTTAGCATATGAAGACAGTCAAAGAAGTCGGCCATAAAAACCAGCCACCTATTATTTAACCAATCCATGCAGCGAAAACACGGGTTGGGCTGACTACTGTTGCTTTTTAACTGATGCAAAAATGCTGTAAGCAATATAAAAAAGAGAGGCACAGAATCCGATTAGAATAGCGGGATCATTCATCTAAATTGAGGTGGAAGGCATATCCTGTAGGAAATCGATCACTGTCGAGAAAGTCAGGATTATTGGGAGGAGTTGCAACAGAAAACGAGATCTAAGAATCATTCGCAGGAAATTTCTATAAATAACCAGGATCTAGGGACTAAATAACATTGATTACGGGTTACCCTGGGAAACGAGAAGGCGCACACAAGCATGTGATCCACTTCCATTGTCAGGCTATTATTTTATATAAATCTAGGTCTATCCATGCGGCCTGCAAGCAAGGAATTTCTCGTTCTTGGCGATTATGAACTCCAAGAAATGGCTGGATATGGGAAAGGGAGTGGGTTTGTTTTTTATCAAGATAAACTTTGAAGTTCAGGCCCATTAGCTCTCAAATTGAAGACACTGCTTATAAGTGTCCTTGTAATAAAAGCTTCAGTCTGTATCAAAGTCTCAACATCCCTGTGCAATTTGTTCAAAAAGAAAAAATTCCACGTGAAATGCAGACAACGAAATTTCAACTAGCTTACTGGATCAGAAAGTTCCCGGATAAAACCTAATAACATGAAATTGGAACAAAATAACAATGTGGGATATATCTGGAGAAACCCAAATTGTTATTTAGAACAATGAATCTATTGGTTATTGTCCTTTTAAACATCCAACTGCAGGTACATCTGGAGAAGCTAAGTGTGCTGTGATACCAACATCTCTTTCCATCCTACACCCATCCTACTCTCATCACTCAATCGAAATCATGCGCCAGAAAGAGGAAGATAGCTAACGTACACTGCCAGAAACAAACTCAGGAGAGGAAGGTGACCATTCTTTTTCTCTTGAAAATTATGGAAAGCCAGAAAGGTAAAATGTGTACAGAAATGTCACTTCGATTCTTGCAATCTTCCAACGCCCAAGAAATAGGCTTTCTGATGTCTTATCTATCCACAGAAAATATGAACTGATCAACCAGTGGCATCTCTAACATCTAATCTAAACCCAAAAACACATGAATAATAATAAAGTAATTTTCTTATTGTCTGCAATTACAAGCTTCAGAGTCATGAATAAGCGAAAACAATTGGGTGACAGGAACAATGCAACAGAGAATACTGATTTTAGGTTATACATATCTCGCTTGATCAAGATCATAGTTCACCACCCTGTCATGGAAGAGGTAATAAATAAGTGCAAAATTTTTGACATAATGTTTTTAAATATCCTTTTGAAGTGTCTTCTATCCCATGAAATTCATTACTTGGGAAGGCTACAGAGAAACTCAAAAGATGGAACAGCTGTTTAAAGCGAACAATCAACTATGCAACAACAACAAGAATGGTCAAGTTATTCGTACAATGACCTTGTTCTTCTTGCCTGCAGATAAAAGGAGAACTTTTCCATCCACAATGTCTTGAGGTTCAATTCTCTTAGTTTCGCTATCTACTCTGCTGTTGTTCAAGTAAAGCCCTCCTTGCTTCAACAGACGGCGGGCACCTGATTTACTATCAAGCAGACCAGAAGAAACACAAAGATCGATAAGAGAGATATTGAGAACCTGGTCAGAGGCCAAAGAACAGGAAGGCACATCTTCAGCAATGCCCTCAAAGGTCTTCCAATCCAACTTGGTCTCAGCTCCAGGTCTCAAAGCCTCAGTTGCCTTGAGAGCCTCGTTAAGTCCATCCTTACCATGAACAAAAAGAGTGACCTGTTCAGCCAGCCTCCGCTGAGCAGTGTTGGGGGTATAGCCAGGTCTATTCATTTCCTTCTCCAACTCATCAATCTCCTCCATGTCCAAGAAAGTAAGTATCTTTAAAAACCTGATAACATCAGCATCCGGGACCGAAAAAAAATACTGGTAGAACTTGTAAGGGGATAGCAGGGACGGTGAAAGCCAAATGGCACCATCCTCTGATTTCCCAAATTTAGTGCCATCACTCTTCAATAGAAGAGGGAATGTCAAGCCAAAAGCCACATCCCCATCTGGCTGAAGAATCTTTCTGATAAGTTCCGTACCAGCAGTTATATTGCCCCACTGATCGCTCCCTCCAATCTGAACATTAACACCCTCATTTTGATAAAGATGTAAAAAATCATAACCCTGCAAAAGCTGGTAAGTGAATTCAGTATAACTCATTCCTTGCTCCGATTCAAGCCTCTTCTTTACACTTTCTTTTCCCATCATAGTCCCCACCCGTGCAAATCTCCCTACTTGTTTCAAAAAATCAAGCAACCTTACCTCTTTCCACCAATCATAATTATTCATAACCACAAAGAAAGAACTTGAATTCAAATGATTGCCATTACCATTAACATTACTGATGCTATTCATATGCAAGATTCTTGTAATAACTTTGGTAATCCCTTCAGTGTTTTTCTCTAAAGTTTCAGCATCAAGCTCGGGCCTTTCCAGGCTTTTCCCAGATGGGTCTCCAATTCTGGCGGTGGCGCCGCCAATCAAGGCGACAGCTTTATGACCGCACCTTTGGAACCAGGAGAGAACAATTATGCCCAGAAGGTTACCTAAGTGCAAGCTCTCTGCAGTCGGGTCAAAACCACAGTAAACTTTGAGAGTGCTGGTAGTGGAGACAGACCTGAGGTTGTCACTGGTGATGGATTCAAGCAAGCCCCTTTCTTCAAGGATATCGACCACGCTGGAACGACCGCGCATAGGGTCATGGGTTGTGGAGGCATTTTGCTGAGCTGATTGCAAGCACCTTAAAGGGACGAAGATATGATTCTTATTGATGATGGGTCTGTGTAGTTTTCTGCTGCAATTTGTAAAAGGAAAGAAGAAGATTTTGCTGTGGGAGGAGTAAAGCAAGGTCCTTGCAGCGGCAGCAGCCGCGGCCATGGTTTTGGGAGGTTAGCCTCAGCCTCTCCTTCTTTCGTCTGGGCTACAGCTTCAGCGTGTTTTTCTGCTATCTATGATTTTTGGATTTGAGGTAAAGCAAGGCATTAGGCCCGGCCCACACTCGACACCTAAATCCACATTTCAGGCTCAAAACCCCGCCTTCTTAAAGCCCGTTTGGGTTTCGGCTCTCTCTCTCTCTCTCTCTCTCTCTCTCTCTCTCTAATATAGATCACGCATGGGCCTTTTTCTCAAAAAACAATGGAAAAATATTTTTGGTAAAATTTGAAAATTAGTCTTACAAATCATCTAAAAGCCAAAAACTAAAAGCTACATTTTTCTCTCTCGAAAACCTATTTAATAAAAGTTATATTACTTAAACAAGGTGCTTATTATAAAGTGTTATTCATTACACTGCAAATTTAGATTCTGTTTAATATTTTATGTTGAGCAGTATCTAACATATATATATATATATATATAGGGAGATGAAAATATATATATGTTAGATACTGCTCAACATAAAATTGTGGACTGATTTCACCTAAATATAAATAAATATAGGGAGATGAAAATATAGATATGTTAGATACTGCTCAGCATTATATATATTTATTTCAAAATCACCTTTAAAATACAATGTTAGACGGGGCCTTTATATATCTAAAATACTGAGTCAGGGAAGATTTGAAATTCTAATTAAGGTTCGATAAACTCATATTTAATACTTAGTTTTGATAAGTTGTCTATATACTATTAATTTCATATGACACAGGGGAAATTAATTTATGAATTAGTTTAAGTTTTAAAATAACAGCAACAGCTGCAAAACAACTATGACGACGACGACGACGATAATAATAATATATAGAAGAGAGAGAGAGAGAGAGAGGATGAAAATGAGGAATCCAGAATGAGAATCTTATTGCTTAATGGCAAGGCGAAAATGGTTGCACAGTTATATAGTAATTATAGCTATCATACAAAAATAGAAGTTGAAAATCGTTCCGCAAAAATCAGAAATTACATTGCATGAGTCGAGATACATCTACTTCCATTTATCGGCAACAATGTCAGCCAGATCCACAACCCTTTGAGAGTAACCCCACTCGTTATCATACCAAGCAATCACCTTAACCATGTCATCTCCCATAACCATTGTTAGTGATGAATCTACTGTTGACGACACATCGCTGCACCTGAAGTCCACTGAAACAAGTGGCTCGTCACAAACTGACAGGATACCCTTGAGCTCCTTCTCAGCACTCTCTCTGAAAGCTGCGTTCACCTCTTCTGCGAAGGTCTTCTTGGAGACCTGGACAACAAGGTCGACTACCGAGACATTTGGGGTTGGAACACGTAGGGCAATTCCATTAAGCTTTCCCTTGAGGGTAGGAAGGACGAGGGCCACTGCCTTTGCTGCACCGGTTGAGGTTGGAACAATATTAAGAGCTGCAGCTCTTGCACGTCTGAGATCACGGTGGCTAGCATCAAGTAGTCTCTGATCACCGGTGTATGAGTGAGTGGTAGTCATGGTGCCCTTGATGATGCCTGCCACGTACAGGTTGTCATTCAATATCCATGTTAATAATTAATTGCTAGAAATATCCCACCATTTTGTTTCTTATATGATCATCTTTCTTTTGATTTATGTTTCAAATGTGTTTGAAGTTTGCTGTGTCTGTGACTGTCCCTCTCTCTCCAGTCATTATATATTTCCCACTCGAGCAAGCTCCATCTCAATTAAACTATAAAATTGTCTTTGCTCAAAAGCTCAGGATTTAAAGCTAGTTTTGATTGTCAGGAAAAAGAGACAAATGTTAGCGAGTAAAGGGGAAAGTTTCGCTAGATTTAATTACCAAACTTCTGGTCAAGAACCTTGACAAAGGGAGCAAGGCAGTTAGTGGTGCAAGAAGCATTGCTGATGATAGGTTCATCAGAGCTGTAGGCGTCAGCATTAACTCCAACAACGTAGGTTGGTATATCACCCTTTCCAGGGGCTGTGATGAGCACCTTCTTGGCCCCTGCTGCAATGTGCTTCCCTGCACCTTCCCTGTCGACGAAAACCCCTGTGCCTTCTATAACCAGGTCGATCTCCATGTCCCTATAACATCAGACAACATTAAACGAATTGGTAAACCCATCATTAGCACGCATGGCTATGATCAAATATCAAACATATGAACAGCATGTGTATTGAAGTCTTTATCGGACTGGACAGTAAAAGAGAAAGGGCCTCTTACTTCCAGGGGAGGTCAAGAGGGTTGCGGCTAGAAACAACCTTGATGACCTTGCCGTCAACGGAGATAGCATTATCACCGACAGGCTTAACATCAGCGTCGAAGATGCCAAGGGTGGAGTCATACTTGAGAAGGTGTGAGGCCTGCTTAACACCTCCAGTGTCGTTGATGGCAATGACGTCAAGAGGTGAATCCTTGCGCCCATGCCAGCACCTCAAGAAGTTTCTGCCGATCCTGCCAAATCCATTTATGGCCACTTTTAGCTTCGCCTCTGCGGCACTTTTTCTGTATCCTCCACTGCTGCTTCCCAGCTTCAGTCACATCCGAATAAAGAGAAACAAAACCTAATTAAGAAGTCGCTTACATGCGTAGCATATGGTTATTTCCTATCACATTTAGAACAGCAGACGAAATATATATTGCACTGTGAACAAACAATAAAATTGCTAGATGTATACAAAGTACATTTTGGATGAAGATTTAAATACTAATTAATTAATCTGAATGGGCTCGACCATAGCAAAACAAATTCAGTTTGTATTGAGTATTGAATTTTACCAAGATCCAAGAAGCTTAGCTACTATCCTCTCTGCTTTAAATTGAAATAACATTTCTGCGTTTTCATTATGAATGTTTAACCCTACTCTTCTGTCTAATCACTACCGTTCTTCCACTATTTTGTCAGAAAGGATCCATCACACACACACACGCACACAGAGCTTTCATGTAGTTTCCCAGTACAGTACGAATCAACTGTTGCAGTTAAAGTGCAATGCTCGGTTGATAATGGCTGCATAGTTGCATTTAAGAGCCTGTTATATGTCTGTTCTCCAAGTCTGCTATGACTACAAATGGGAAAACAATGTAACGGAACTTACAGCTGACGTCTGGAAAGCAACGGCTGAAACAAAGTCATCTGATGTTTTCTTTGCAAAGGGAAGGAAAGCTGATGAACTGCGGAGACCTGAGAAATCAGTGAACCCCTTTCCGCTAGCCTGCATCAAACCGAAGTAACATTCAATAAACAAGAAAAAGGTTAATAAAGTTTAGTGTGCAAGAAGCACAAGAGTTTCTAGCAATGAACCTGAAGAGATGGTTTGGCTACAGAAAAGGTAGCCGAGGCCATAATGTAGGAATAAACAGACTGAAAAAAGCAGAAACTTTCTTCCAAATAGAAGTGGTTCTAGTGTTGGTTTAGCAGCACTAGAAGTAGAGGATGGTGGCCTGGGAGATGACAGGCTAGAAAAAAATAAGAGAGGATCAGATTATGGATAGCCTCTCATCCAATGTATGGTCGTGGTTCTGCTTTGTGTTGCTGTCTCCAAATCTCTACCATTCCATTTTCCAAAATTTGCATGACTGTGAGGACAGCTTCTGGCTCCCACTGCTTTCCAATCTTTGGGCCTCAACCTTTGATTTCTTGTAAGTGGGCCAAACTAGTTCTGTCGGCTCCTCCTTTTTTCTCACATGATTTTAAACTACCGAAACGAGGTCGTATTGCTGCTTGAAATGGAATATTCGTTAGCGGGAAAGAATTTTAGATAGAGTTGGATTGAAGGGTCTCTCTGTGTTTGGCGTGGCATGGTCTTCTTGGGCCACTGCTATCTTCCCAAATAAATAACAGGATTTATTTCCTTCTCTCTTGTAGAATCTGCTCACCGACCATTTCAGTGTTTTTTTTCAAAGCCTCTCGGCGAGATTTTTGGCTTGCCCTCGTTCGCTTCCGATGGATGATGGGTAGCAGTACCCTCATGCCGCCGCCACGAAGAAAGAAACGGCGCCCCGACGGTTTAGATACATCAAAACGAGCCTCATCGAAGCTTTAAAACCTTTTAGCATTTTCAATATTATATTATTTTGAGATGTCATGACAAAGTATTTATAATTTGTATAACATATTTCGAGTATTTTTATAATAAATTAGAATAATTTAAGTTTTATTTGCTCAGCTAAACTTATAAATTTAGATTTACTTATATAAAAAAAAATCAATTTCATAGGCTATTTCATGGTTCTGTATTTAGAAAGATAGCTTAGTACTTAGCAGCTGGTTTGTTTTTATTATTTTATGGTTCTGTCGAGAAGAATATTTAATATAAAAAACATTATGTTATATATTATATTATTACAGGACAGAATTTTTAATTCATCTTAGCGTAAGTGGAGAGGATGTGCACAAAAAAGTTTGGTCAAATGATTTCGGTATCTACTAGGGAAGCAAATGATTTGACTTTAATTTTCTCAATTATATTACAATAAGAAAAGGCTACTTTTTCACTGTATAGTTCAAAATCCTTGTAACTCCAGATGGGCTCAAAAAAAAAGAAAAAAAAAAGAAGAATATGCCGATCAAAATATTATATAATCGAGCTAAAATGTGTAATTCCCTCCTTTTCTTTTTATTATATTTTTTATTATTTTATACGAGAAAATTTTATTTTTCAGAAAGTATATTTTGGTAATTCAAGCGAGTGAGTAAAACTTTGATTGTTCCAAATTTTTGTAAAAAATATATATCTTAACTCGAACTCGAAATATATTATATAGATCATAAATATTTTATTATCATTTCATGCCCTTTTTAATACCGTCTTCATTCATCCTGTTTACTTGATATGATTCATGAGTTTAGGTAGTACTATATAGTATCAATTATTATTAATTTTTTTTCTAATATAAAAAATATATTGGTATTTAAAGAAACGTAAAAATTATATGAGATTTAAATAATTAATTTAAATAGATATAATTAAGAAAAAACCAATGATATAATAAAAATAATATCAATGACTAATAAAAAGAAGATGTTTGACCATCAAGAAACACCACATGCATCGCTTAAAGAGCACATATGCCTCCCACTTGCTATCCATCAATTATGTGTTTAATATAATATTTTATATTTATTAAAATATTATTTAATTAACTTGATTACTGTAAAAATAGGAAATGAAAATACGAAAAAAGTCTGTAATCTCGGTGCCGAGAACCATGAGGCCAAAATTAAAGTCACCGATGATCAAAATACAACGTTACCCTCGCCTTCTTTGATTTATTTATTTTGGTTCGGAGTCGGTGAGGCGAGGGGTGAAAACTCGAGAAGAACAAAAGAGAATTCGGAGGGCAGGCAATTTGATGAGAATATTCGACAGTCAAAACCTAGGCAGTCTCGAACAAAACAACATAGGTCAAGAAAAGGAATGCATATTGTTTTTTAATAAAGAAGAGGAGGTGGGCAGACATGTCGAATTTTCTAGGCTGTTTGAAGTGTCGTTAAGTGTTTTTTGTTCACCTAAATATTAGAATTATATTTAGTTTTTTTTTTGTAATTAGAGTATTCGGGTTAATTTATATACATCATAATTAATTTTAAAACTCACCAAATATTTTGCAAACCCTGTCATCAAGTTAGATATCACGAGGATGATAAGTGTGCATAGAGAAGCTTAACCCTGGTGTCCGGAATTATATATATTTTTTATTTTTTAAAAAATTATTTATATATTAATACATTAAAATAATATAAAAATAAAATAAAATGAAGTGACAAAGGATCAGGTGTTGATGTGATGAGATCACCAGTGGCAGAGTCACGTTCAATGCCCTATAATACATGGAATCAAAACCTGCTCTCCATATCTTCATTATTATGAAATTCAACTTGGACTGCATCGGTTCCTTGGCCCTCTAGCTTCATATTTTAGGTCAATAACTCCACGTGTACGGTCCTCCTTCTCCAGCTCGATGCCGAAGGTCGTGTTTGGTTATATATGTATAGGATGACTTCTTGATTAAGAAATAAAGCTAAACTTGATCGAATCAAGCACAACATAACCAGAGAAAGAATCATATCTCTCTCTCTTTCTTCTCATCTAATTTTAACCCTAATTGTTTTTCTTTTTTCTTGGCAGCAACAATATATTTCATTCAAGTAAATTACGTGAAAAGTTACAGTACTTATCTATTTATAAAGAATTTTAAATTTAATAGCCAAGTAAAACTTTATTTCGCTAGGAAAAAAAACAATATAAAATATTTATTTATTTACAAGTGTCATTTTATTTGTGATAAAGACTAAAAAACCCCTAAAGATAAGAAAAATAACTAACATGCTATAAAATACAATATTTAATTCTCAGCCACATTAAAGCATGGAATACCAAGCAAAAGATTCTACATCATCACCATCATCTTTTCCAATCTGTGCTCCCCTCTCCTCCGCTAGATTCAGTGACAAGTCATATGAAAATATCTCCACTGACTACTGCATATTAGTTCCTAAAACACTTTGTACGATCATACAAACTTGAGATCTAAATAATAAATCGTGAAGTTAAGTTAGAGTATATATTTTTTATAAGAATTTAAGATAATTATAACTTTACTTGCTTATTGGGTCCATAAAGTATGTTTTCTAGAGGGTGAAATTTTCTGTTTATTATTATTATAAAACATACAATAATATTTCTACTTTTATAAAACATATAAAAACTAGTGTCATATTTCATTATTTTCACATTCAATGAGAACATTCCATTATTTTTATCCAAACCCACAAATGTTTTAGTCTTTTTCATGGCTTTCTATAATTGTATTTGGTATGGTTTAATACCAAGTTTATCACCCAGAATAATTGAAAGTGATTTATTATAGATGAATAATTGTGGTAGTAATTTCTTTGTTATCCATGTTGAATTTATAACATCTATACTTGTAGTAAGCGTGTTTATAATCATTACTTGAATATATGGCACCAATCTAAACTTTCTAATTAATATATCTTTTACCATGATATTCATATTCAACCTTATACTATTTCAAAATATATATATATTTGAAGTGATTTATATTATTTAAAAAATTGATATTATTCAAACTTTATTGATTTACCAACTACAACTTTAAATCTTTTACATCTTAAACTAGTAGTTGGATCCATGTTAATCTTCTTGTTTTTTTATTTTTCTCTCCTTTCCATTTTTCATCTTTATTTTACTCGTCAATAGAATTTTTTTCAACTTCTACATCGTCATCATCTTCATCACTACTCATCTTCTAGTGATTATTAGAATCAAAAATGCCATTTAAAATTTGAACAATAAAAAAATCAGATTGTAAACTATAAATTCACTTATTTTTAACTTTATTATAAGATTCAAAAACACTATCATGATAAAAGATATAGTCGTCATTAGAATTCAATTCAACTCTAGCATCTCTACAAACTTCATTGTTAACACCCAATCTAGAACCCACATTAAGACCATCATCAAAACATCCGGCATGACCACCATCAACACCCATCGTAGAACCTATTTCATTCTCAATATGGGCAACAAAATACTTGGTTCTGGGTTGCTTGTCATCTTTAGAAGTACTTGAATAGCATATTGGTACTTTTATTATTACATAATCGACAATTAGATCAGCAATAACATATAGATGCACCTTAATATCTTTAAGGTTAAAACATCATTGTATATTTTGTTGGCTTTGTCATCCTTAATGTGAACGCCATGCAAGTCCACATCAAATTTTGGTCATTCTATTCCTATTCCGTTTGATTATTTTTTTTCACATGGCAAGTACTAACACCTGTTGACCATCTCCATAGCCAGTGACGATTGTAGGGGGGTCTGGTGTGGGCCTGGCCTCCCAAGGTTTTGATTTTTTTTCGAAATGCCCCCTAAGGATGCATATGATTATAAATAAGTTCTACAAAATGCCACCCTCGGATTAAAAGTTGTACAATCTGCCCTCCTAAAGGCCACATCCTAAATTAGCCCCCGTCTTTTATACAGAGAAAGACGGGTAAATGGCTGTCCGAGCTCAATCAACACTTGTACCTCGGAGAATATTTATGCGGCAACATCAACTACAGCAGCGTCTTGAACAGCAAATTGTAGCGTGGAATGCTTAGACGGATGGCCGGAGAGAAAAGCATTTGTGAACATTCAAAGGTGTGAAGCCGCATGAATTGTGCTTGTAGAGAAAGCTATCTCTTAGTGCTTCTGCGTTGGAACAACACAGCAATGGAAAGACAAATATAATATTAATATACAAAAGGGAAGGCTATTAAACTAACAGCATTATTCTAGTGTTGACCCCACCTGATATGATTTTGTTGCATATAAATACAGCTTCAAAATTTAACAAGGAGTGGCAAAAAGCTCGTCCTTGTTCTGCTCCTCTCAGGTGGTTTGTAGTTCGAGCTTTTACTGTGGTGACACACTTTTGTCAGCACAGGATACATGGCTAAGGAAGCAGAATTAAAGGTACTAGTTCTCGAAAACATCTCCACGAGCATGTTTCTTTAGTTTTGTACTTTCAGAATCCCCTTGGCTTTCTTTTGTTTTTGATTTAATCTCGGCTAACAAGAAAGGTCTGAATCCAAGTTTTACTTCAATTCAGAAGATTGAACTCAAGGTATCTGTCAACTGCTGTGATGGCTGCAAGAGGAAAGTTAAAAAGGTTCTGCAGAGTGTTGAAGGTAATGAAAAGAGTAGCGACTCAAAAAGTTGGTGTCCCTTTTCGTAGTCCTTTCCCCCGAGCTAACTTGGATGAAACTCTGGTTTCAGGTGTTCTGAAGACCGAAATCGATCCACTGCATCCCAAGGTGACAGTCCTGGGAAATATGGATCCACAAATTCTAATCAAAAGACTCTTGAAAACTGGAAAACAAGCAGAACTGTGGAGTAGTGGGAATCAGAATGCGGGAAAAGAAAAGAAAGAAGCGGATAAACTGGTTGCAAATGCAAAAGAGAAAGACAAGTCAAAATCTGAGTGTGAGCAAGCAAAGTCTTCAGATTCATGTGTGAAGGTGACTGACAAGAACAGCGAGATTAAAAATGATGTGGACGGAGGTGAGAAAAAAGCTTCGAAGGACTATAAAGAGACAGACACCAGTGTTAGGTCTAGTAATCCTGAAGTGGTTAAAAGTGAAAATACTGTCCCCCCACATCCAGAAGTCAGCAATTTCAGTACTTACAATCAATATTGTTACAAGGTTGAGCCTTACGCAATAGCACTGCCCTGCTATGCCATACCTTCATTCAACGTTCCTCTTGTCAACTCCACAGGTTATGGTCCGGAATACCTCCTTTACGAGAGGCCAGTATTTCAACCACCGTTCCAGACGCCAGCTGTAAGAGTTGAAGATTACTTCAGCGATGAAAATACTGTGGGATGCCATGTGATGTGAGACCTCCGCAACTTGCACTGAAATATCAGCAGAAAGGGGCGGCCAGTTTACTCTCATTGACTCGACTGAGTGGGAAAGTTAGCTAGCATTTTTGTAGTCCATCTAATGGTTTCTCTCCTTCCTTTTGTGTTCTTTTTTTTTTTTCTTTCCAGGCAATTAGAACTTTTCCCATGCAAATTATTGCAATATTAGAAACTTGCTCCCAGCTACTTTGAGTTCATCTCTCTTCCACTTCATGGATGTTTGCACAGCCCTGCTCTGCTTCACTCCCACTAGCCCCTAGGAAAAACAATTTGTAGGAATCCTTGTACAATCTCTTCAAAGGCCGAGACCAAAAGTGATGCGAATAGCAGATGACCTGTTCAGGGTTTGTATGAACTTAAGGTCGTTCTTTCAGCTAGGTTTTTAAAAAGAGTAATGGAGGATTCCTTCGATTTATATAGTCAACAGCTGGAGGCATCCCAGTTTCCCTTCGATTTATAAAGTCAACAGCTAGAGGCATCCCAGTTTCCCAGTAAATATTATTGCTGAGCAAAAGCCACAATTGTTTATTGAAAAAGTAGCACTAAAACATTCCATCTTAGCTTAAGTTCCCCGTACCACAAAAGCAAAAACCAAATATAACTAATGAAGCTGGTCATTTTTCACCTTTAATCCTTACGTGTCACGATGATAAAAGTTGAAATTATTATCAATATTATTTTTTTTAAAAATAAAATTATTAAATTGTTTCAAAAATAAAAAAGCAAAACATTTACACAAAAAAATATAAAAAAGTCACTAAAATAAACACAAAAAAAAAATAAAAGAGAAAGAGGAGAAATATCAATGAAATAATAAAATTATATGATTTGAACAGTAGATAAAAAATAACATAAAATATAAAAGGAAAAAAAATATTAATTTTAAAATGATCACCAGTATAAATTAAAATTTCAAGACTGGACCGAATAAAAATAAAATGAAATAAAAACTAAAAAATAGATGCATAAATACATGTAAAAAATAAACATTGTTCAAGAAGGATAAAAAAAATTAATACCAAATAAAAAGTCAGAGAATAAGGAACTATATAAAAAATAAAATATATAATCAATTCCAATTGAATAATAAAATTGAAATGAATAAAAACCTTGGAATCAAAACAAACAAAGGTAAAAAAAAAATAAGAACCTAAATGAAATCATCTAGTCCAAAGAACATATGAAAATAACAGAAAACACATAAAAAAACAAATAGAAGAAAGAAGAAATATTAATTTTAAAATAATCATTAACATAAATTTTCAAGGTTGAACAGAATAAAAATATAAAGCTAAAAGCATTGATGCATAAATACAAGTAAAAAATAAATATTGTCCAAGAATAATAATAAAAAAAAACAAAACAAATATAATATCAAATAATAAAAGTCAAAGAATAAGCCCCCCTCTCTCTCTATATATAGTTACCTACACACACACACACGCACACATAAAATTAATTATAGTCAAATGATTAAATTGAAACAAATAAAAATCTTGTAACCGAAACAAATAAAAATATTTTTAAAAATAATTGTAGTGTAATTTTGTTAAAAATATTAAAAGAATAAGGATTGAAATGAAAAGTAACATATATGACTGATTTCAATTGTAGGATAAAATTAAAAAAAAAACCTCTATACTAAAAAAGTTAAAGAAACAAAAAACAAAACAAAAATCAAAAGAATAAGGATTGAAATGAAAACCAAAATATATAATAAGTTTCAATTGAAAGGTACAATTAAAAAAAATAAAAAATTCCAATGAAAAAATCAAGAATAAAATTGAAATTAAAAGAATAAGAATTAAAATAAAATCATCGCAAATTGAAATTAAAAGAATAAGAATTAAAATAAAATCATCGCAAATACGAAGAATTCGCATGTAATTTATAGCATTAGAAGAGAGAAAAGGAAAGAAAAAAAATAAAACATGTCCACCAATGCTTCACTAACCACCAGAAATTGACACGCGCTGCACTGAGATAGGGAGAAAATAGTGGTGCACCAGGTGACATGGCAGATGGGCAGTTTCCACCACCAAATCACGCAGCACGGACTGCCTGAAAAGCGCTTGCTCGAGAAACACCAACGGTGCATCCGTATGACGCGTCTATAATGTTTTCAATAAAAAATATAATGGAAAATTACTTATATATCCTTGGATCCAATAATGACCAGGAAAAAAATTAGGGATGAAAGTACCACAATGCCTAGTTCTAAACCTTCATTTTTGTCTTTTCCAGGACAATATTTGTGTAGTTTCACTGTACATAAATATATAAAAAACAAAAAATATCCTCAACTATTCCATGTCTTTTTGTCAACTCTCAGGGATAAAATAATAGTTTCAACGTGCAATTTAAAATTAATAATATCATAAAAAATCAAAGAATTTAAAAATACCATACATATCCATTGAAAATATCTATAATACTCCTAATTACAAAAATTATTTATTTTTATCTGAAAAATAAAATAATAATAATAATAAAATAAAATAATAATTTTATTGTTGCCATATAGAATAATATATATTTATATACACAGTATAACATCAGCTATTTTAGTTGTTTTTTAATATGACAAAAATGCTCGTTTCTGGTAATCGGTAGTCAAAATCACAACTTCTCCCCTCTCCTCGGCCAAAATTCTTTTTCCTGCTCTCTCTTCCGCATAACAAGACTGGAGTTGTTTTGAATATAATTATCAATTTTGTTTTTATCGAAACAGTCAAAATATTTTTTAATAATAAAAAAATTAAATAAAATAATATTATTTTTATCTCGATTTAAATTTTTATCTGTATCAATTTGTTTTACCAAATACCAATTAAAACGCACCGTATCATACCGGCTATGCAGTTCCGGCCTTCAAAAAGGCTAGGCAAGCCGATTAAATCAATCATCCGTGCAGAGAGAAAGAGGCCATCTCGGATTTTTTCATTGATAAGAGAGAGAGAGGGAGAGAGAGTTGCATATCATTAATGAGAGTTGCATAATGCATATCAATCCTCTGTCTTTTTTCTTTTTTTATTTATTGCTTGACTTATCCTAATCATTAAATTAAGCCACGTCACTGACCGTCCCTGTTTTTTTTCTTACAAGTACAATAATATTAAATAAATTAAATAACCTATACCTCGTCCACAAACTAGTAATCACATGCTGCTAAGCTTTTATTAGTATTGCTCCTGTTTGAAAAATAAATGAGAAATGTCAAAAATATTTAGGAAAGCATTATATATCTCAGGCTTATTTAAAAGGATTTAACAAATTTAACCGAAAAAAACTAAATTATTAAAAAAAATTCAATTAAATCGATAAGAATTTAAAAACAAATTATGGATATGTTTGTTTTTAGATTTTTTTTTTAAAAAAACTAATAAGCTGAAATTGAATTGCACCAGTTCAAAATAAAAAAATATACTATGATTTTTTTTTATTTTTTCAATTCGGTTCAGTTCAATTTTTTTGGCTTGATTCCATTTTAGTTATATGAAATAAGAGAAAATTTTATTTTAGGACATTTTATTTTCATAATATTTTAGAATTTTAGAGATATTTTTAATTTTGAGATTATATTTGTTTGATTTTGTGTTTGTATTATATAATTTAAAATTAAATTATCTTGAATTTAAATTATATTTGTCAAATTAATATTTTTATTTTATATATATTGTCTTGCCTCTGTTATTTCTGTTTTTAAATCATAAGACAATAATCAAAAGCAATAAAGTAGATTCCCCTGAAAAATATAAAAATAATTTTTTATTTAATAAAAAACTTTAAAATGAAAATTAACTAACTTGTTCGCTTCATATTTGGGACATTATAGATATTATATAAAATGCTAGCAATAATTAATTTATAGTCTCTTAAGGAAAGTTTTATCCGTTCTTTAACTAATAAGAAAGAAAGAGCATCTAAGAACTTAACCCAGTGGAAGAAAGGATTTGTTTCCTTTTTTTATGTAAGGGGTTCGAGTTTTATTTGTGTGTTTGTCATCTTTGCAGTGTTTTATTTGTTTACTAGGCTTGTAGGATGTTTAGTGGACCGGGAAATTAGTTTTGGTGCGTATAAACTGGTCTAGACACCCCAATTAATAAATTTTTTTTTTATCTAATTGGATACGTGTATATTCCTTCTAAATTATACTCTCAAAATTTGAACTCATGATATAAGTAATTTACCTAACCAACATAAAAGTTTTTAAGGTTATGTATCATTAAAAATGAAAAGATATTTTCATAAATTTATTTTTGATCCTGTCTTTTTACTTTTTTTTGAAAAATATAAAAGAATAGAAGGGAAAAAAAAAACAAATTATTTTGATGTGTTTGTGTTGTTTTGGGTATTTTCGGAGTTTTTTAAAATATAATAAAAATTCTGAAATTTACTTTTGACACGTTTGGTTTTTAACATACTCATTATAAAATCATAAAGCAATTTTATTGAGTCGACATTAAAATTGTTTTCCCCCCCAAAAAATATCAAAATACAAAGAAAGTGTTTGGAAAAAAGAATAAAAATGCAAAAATACAATTAAATGTGGTTTAGAGAGAGAGAGAGAGAGAGAGGAATATTAAGGAGGCCGAAATACAGATTATTAAAATGATATAATATTATAACAAAAAAGATATTTTAATAATGATTTAAGTAAATGCTCCAGCCATTGCAAAATTTAATGTGTCCTCCAGTATGTATTTTTATCGATTTAAGCTTTTATTTTTTTTATTGCTATTTATTTTGCTTTTGATACTTTTTGAAGTTTAACTCTCTTTTTTTCAATTTCATCCATGGACATTTTATTTTATTAATCCAGTTTAACCCTTGTTGTCCTGATTGTTTTTTTTTTTATTTTTTATGTTCTATCCCTTTCTTGATTGTTTTTTCTTCCTTCTAATTTTGTCCCTCTTCATTTTATTTCATTTTACTTTTTATAAATGGTCTTTTTTTTAATTACTATTATTTTTATCATCCCCCCCAACCTTGCCCCTCAACATTTCATTTCATTGTAAATATAATTCCGGTCCTCATTATTTTATTTGTCATTTTTTTTATCAAAAAATATTTTTTTAAAACCATTATTTGACATTAGGTTAATGGATCTTGAACTTTGTTATTTGTTCTTTTTGTTTGCTTGCTATACTTGTCTCATGTTAATAAATATATGAATTAACTATAATTAATTTTAACTTAGTTATTCATATCTTTCTTACTGTGAATGTAAAGGGGAGGGATTTAAAAAAAAGAGAGAAAAAAAGAAATAGAGGATATAATAATCAAGAATACCTTTCTTTTCTGTCTTGTTTTGATATGAAATATTACAAGTAATTACTTAGTTATCTGTTTTATATCTTATACCATCTTTTATTTAATATACTTATATGTTATTTCTTGGTTATATATAGATAGAATTCTGCAAAAATAACATTGGTTGTTCTAAAAAAAATACCAATAATTCAATTATTAAATCCTTCCTTGCTATCCTTGTCTTGTTTTAATTAGTTATTCTCAATAACTGTTATTTGTAATAAGTATCTATGTTTTGTTTTATATCTTGTTTAATATATTTATATATTGCTTTTATATATATATATATATATATATATATATATATATATATATATATATATATTATGAATTATGCAAATATAACATTGGTTTACTTTAATTATCTTTTCTTGTTTTAATTTTCAATTTATTTTCTTTAATTGTCATTTTAATGCTAATCTAAATATATTTTACGATGAGAAAAATCGTATACCTCCGTGACATGCAAGTGTTTAAACTAGATATTCTTTTATTTTTATGAAAACATTTAAATTGTCATTTTTATTTTTATATAAACATATAAAATGATGATTCATGAAAGAGAAACTCCCTTAATTAAAAGATAGAGAGTAAAAACTATTTTGCCACTGAAAAACACAAGAACCCTTTAAAAAAGTGCACACCCCTACTAACTCAATTTTTGGACTCATTCTAGCAGTAAATTGATTTTGAAAAATAAATAAATAAAATTAATTTTTTTTATATTTTTAAATTATTTTTATATATTAATATAAAATATAAATATATTTTTGAATGAAAAATACTTTAAAAAATTAACTCAATCATATTTCCAAATAATAATATAATATGTGTTTTTATCCTCGAAAACTGGATGATGGGTCAATGAAATATAAATATTTTATAGAGAAAGAGAGAAAGGATTGCTAGATGTTATTTCAAGCTTTTTTATTTTAAAATATTTTTATTTTTTATATATTAAAGTTAAAAGAAATTATTTTTTAAAAAAATGTAAAACTAAATAAAATGATAGTAATAGCATAATAATCTTTCTTTATCTTGGGCCGAGAGTCGCTTGAATGTCATCTGGATATGTCTCTTTCTTCAATGCACAGTACCGCGCAGTCCCTCGAGGAACCGATCAAACTAGTAAATTTCCATGGCTCCACTATACGAGTAGAATTAATTTAAAATAAAAAATGTAAGGAATATAAAGATTTATTATTAAATTCAGTCAAATAATTTAATTTTAAAATTTGTTAACCTGACACGAGGTGTAATTTTTAAAAGTTTCAATAAACATATAATATGAAGATTAAAAAAAACTAATATTCTGTAATGTTAAAGGTGTGCGGGAAAGGAAAGTGCAATATTGTATTTTAAAAATGTTTTTTTATATATATATTTATAAATAAAAAAAATACTTTAAAAATAACCTCATTCTCTCAAACAATCAAACGTAAATCCAAATCAGGTAGCAAGAATTGCCCTTTAGCTAGCTGGCTTTGATTTGAAGACTGATACCTTTAGCTAGCCGGCTTTGATTTGAAGACTGATAACTTTTTATTTATTTATTTATTTATTATTATTATTATTCTATTTTGCATGAGCTATTAAAATATTTTTCAAATCTCTACCGTAAAAATATCAAATTGAATACTTGCAAATGGAGCTATGTAACAGTAAAATGAAGCTCGGGTGCAAAGGCCACAGCGACCAAGAGGCGCCACCACACGCAGGCAAAGAGAATAGCGACAAAAAAATAAAAATGAAGAGTGAAGTTGGATGACTCCCACTCCCAAAGTCTCTCCTCCCTCTTCAAAACCACCCAATGAGAGCTCTTCTCTTGCTCTAGAAACAACCATCATCACCCCTACCAGAATAGCAAAGGCCACAGCAACTAGCTAGCTGGGCATGTGAAGGTGGACGTGGCGTGGGTCAACAAAAATATAAATATATCAGCAAAATATCCTTCGGAAGCTGGCTCAAAATCCCTGAATTTAAGATCTCAAACGCGATTTTGTTTTTGTTTATCAAGGTAAGTTCAGCTTCCATTCATGGTGTCATTTGTTTTTCTCCGATATCCTTACTCTCTTCAACCCCATCCCGGTAAATAAACCGCACCCCGCCCTCTTCACCGCTACCCGGTTTTTATTTTCGCTCTTAAATTTTGGAATTAATCTTCTCATGGAGAATTGCTATTTTTATTTATTTTGGGTCTGTAGAAGAGGATGGCGATGAGAGTGAGGATGGCCGATGAGAAAGTCAGTCCGTCAAAGCGTGGAAATCTTTTAAAAATATTTAAATAAATAAATAAATAATAAGTAGCCGTAACTGCATCCGTGGGAGAATAGTAGTTTATTAAATATCAAATTAAATAGACATTAATTAAGCAAGTAAATAAATAAAAAAAGAAAGAAAAGAGTGACTACTCTACGAAGACGATTAAAATAAAATAAAATCATGAGAACAAATTAATTGACTAGTTTTTATTTATATACTAAGGAGAGATGCAGAGTGCGGTGTCTAACGGCAAATTTGCTGGGAGCAGAGTTCCCTTGCTGTTTCTCAATAATAAAAAATCACCAGAAAGAAGAATCACTTCCGCCTCCACCTCCTGTGTTTGCTCAATTTGGAATAATTTTCTGTACAAGAGGAGGATTCGGATGGCGACGGATCATAAGCTGAGGTATGTGACTTCAATGCTGGAGTTTCCGTCTGGAGCCGGCAAGATTTCTGCCCTCAACGCCATTATATTAGGAGAAGCACTTGCTTCTGAAGAGAACGATCTTGTCTTTCCTAGCGATGATTTCGCTCGTCAAGCTCACGTTTCCTCTCCTCAACAGTACTTCGAGATGTACAAAAGGTCTGTTGAAGATCCGGATGGTTTTTGGTCCGATATTGCTTCTCAGTTCTATTGGAAAAAGAAATGGGATCAGCCTGCCTGCTCTGAGAATTTCGACGTTCGCAAAGGCAATATCAGTATTCAGGTTTTTCTTTTTCGTCTTTGTTATCTTTATCTCCTCCTTTTTACTTTCCTTTATATACTCACAAACACTTATTTATATGATGATCTAATTAATTAATAGCCTAGTTGAGTAACTTTTTGTGCAATTAAATGTTGTTTTAGGAGATTTATTTATTTAAACTGAGTGATTATTATGAATATGAATTCATTCAACCATGAGGTCTCATATTTGAGTTTCGTCACTAGTTCCTAGTGGCATATCTAAGTCCGAGGAGCTCCACGGGTATCTGAAGCTTCGGCTAATTGTGGGCGCGAAAAGCTTAATTTTTATTTATTAAGGGTGTGGTTAGCTTATTTGCACACCCTATTAACTGAAGTACTTTTATTATAAATGCGCAGTGGTTCAAGGGAGGCTTGACCAACATTTGCTACAATTGCTTAGACAGAAATATTGTATCAGGAAATGGTGACAAGATTGCCATTTATTGGGAAGGCAACGATCCTGGTTTTCAAGACAGTTTAACCTACTCCCAGCTCCTCGACAGAGTTTGCCAGGTCTTATTCTTTTAAAAAGAAAAAAAGGATATATATACAGCCTATGTATGATGGCGGCTTAGTTGAATTTTATAATCCTACTGATTCTGTGTTATTTTGTTTTATCTGTAGCTATCAAATTACTTGAAAGATGTCGGTGTTAAAAAGGGCGATGCTGTTGTTATTTATTTACCAATGCTCATGGAACTCCCCATTGCCATGCTCGCTTGTGCCCGAATCGGTGCTGTTCACTCGGTACATTGCTACGACTTATTTTTCTCATCAATCTGCTCTCTAAATAGATACTTCTTACCCTCTTCTTTTTTTCCCCATTAGGTTGTATTTGCAGGATTTTCTTCAGAATCTCTTGCTCAGAGAATCATAGACTGCAAACCAAAAGTTGTGATTACTTGTAATGCTGTCAAAAGAGGTGCCAAGGTTATACACCTTAAAGACATCGTTGATACCGCCCTTGCTGAATCTGCAAAAAATGGAATATCCGTAGGTATGTAAGTAAATTAGTTAATGGTTGGTTGCTGTAATATATGTATTTTATCACGAGAAACTTCACTTTTTGTGCATTCCAAACTGAATAGAAGGTCATGATTCTCACATTATTCTTTCTTTCTTTTTTCAACTCAACAGATGTATGCCTAACTTACGAAAATCAAATTGCCTTGAAGAGGGAAGGCACTAAATGGAAGGAGGGAAAAGATGTCTGGTGGCAGGTTAGTTTCCTCCTATTTTAATGTAAAAACCTCAACTTGCCACTTAACTTTAACATGTGATAAATCAATAGTGCATGGCTGTGAGGCTGAATCGTTGATTCAATGTATACCACCCCTGTCTGAGTAGGAAAAGGTAGTTTATACTCCACAAGTTGATAATAATTGCATGTGCAAAGTTTTTTTTTTTCCATGGTAAATGAATGGAGATATTTTTATTGAGAAACAAGTGAGCTGAGTAGCCATGCAATGTTGTTTTTTCATGGAAATTAATTGTCTTCAGGACCTTGTCCCCAAGTATCCTACTACTTGTGAGGTGGAGTGGGTTGACGCGGAGGATCCCCTTTTTCTGCTATATACTAGTGGAAGCACAGGGAAGCCAAAGGTAATGAAATTCCTTAGTTAGACTAAGGTTCTCCTTTTCTTGTTTCATTTTTCTTTGCTTTTCTAAAATAAATGGTCTCCAAGGGAGTTCTTCATACAACTGGAGGATACATGGTTTACTCTGCAACAACATTCAAGTATGCTTTTGATTACAAACCATCTGATGTCTACTGGTATTCATGAAACTACAACCTGTCTTATTGTTTCTTTAGCTTTCTCTGTTTGAAGTGGCTCCTTAACCTGTTCAGTTTTTATTTTTGAATTTTTTCTTGGCATTAGGTGCACAGCTGATTGTGGTTGGATCACTGGGCATAGCTATGTGACTTATGGACCCATGCTTAATGGAGCATCTGTTGTCGTGTTTGAAGGGGTAACTTATTCTGAACTTACAGTCTGGAAAATTCTCATTTATATTTTTCCTTTTAATCAGAGAGCTGAGTTAACAACCCAGAAACTTTATAGGTAAATCTGTGTAAACTTGCAATTCAAAATTCCATGACAGAAAATTTTGAATATAAACCATGATCTAGGTAGGTTGGACTAGGTTTCTATAGAGGAAAGCAAACTGGGCATGTGTTTTAAAGTCTATTTTTCATGTGATTACTTTATCTCATAGACCAAAATTTCTAAAAAAAAGAAGCGAAAAACATAATTAAAATAGTGTGCTAGTAGAATATTGACTGAAATTTTATTTGGTGGAAAATTCTAATAATTTAACTGAATATGGTGCTTGTGGAAGCAAATTAAGATACACAGTTATTTTGAAGCTATGTTTCTTGAAACTTTGGTTCACACTACTTTCTCCCTACCAGTATAAGCCTTCATTTCCGGTTATATGGTGTAACCTTCTTGGATTCGTAGAAATTTCAATTTTATAAAAATGTATCTCTTGTCCTGCAGGCTCCAACTTATCCTGATGCTGGACGATGTTGGGATATAGTTGACAAATTTAAGGTGACATTATTCTACACTGCTCCTACCCTGGTGCGCTCCCTGATGCGTGAGAGTAATGAGGCAAGATATCCGTTACCTTGCATATAATTTGTCAGTGAAGGCATTGATAAAGTTTATGAAAAGTAGGATGGTGTTATTCCTGCTCATTTATCTTATATTATTCTCATATATTAAATTTAAGTGCCTTTTGAAGGACACATGGCTTTTTTTTCATTTCCTATTTGCAAATTTGTTTGATATATGTTCATAGTTGCTCTTAAACACGAGTCTCATTCCTTCTGGGCTTTGTTTTCCTGGTAAATGTAATTAACCAAAAAAAAAAAGGTGCATGAGAAGGATCTGAAGTTTTCAGTGACTGTGAATGGATTGTACTTCAGTACTTTACACAATTGGGGTGGGGGTGGGGGTGCTTTGATTATATTATCAGGTATCAAAGTTACATTTTTTTAAGTTTATATTTATGGTGCTTTATTTTTGTAAGATTGAGAACTTGATATATGCTGTCAATTTGACATGCTAGAGCACACTTGCATGGTTAAAGGAGCTCTTCGAGCAAGTATTGTGAATGACATGTTAATCTCAACTATATTTGGTAATGCAGCATGTTACTCGCTATTCACGCAAGTCCTTACGTGTCCTTGGAAGTGTAGGCGAGCCCATTAACCCAAGTGCATGGAGGTTTTTAGCTATATTAACTTTTCCTTGATCTGGAAACTGGTCTTCAGTTTAGAAAGAATTCTTAATGCATTTCTGTTTCCTACAGGTGGTTTTTCAATGTAGTTGGAGACTCACGGTGCCCTATATCTGACACTTGGTGGCAAACTGAAACTGGTGGTTTCATGGTATTTTTTGTATATTCTTTCTATTTGCTACTGGTGCAATGCCATGACTTCCCTATTGTAATTGTACTATAATTGTTCTCCATGGCAACCAGAAAATTCACAGAGCTTCTATTTCTCTTTGTATTTTCTAGAAGTCTTTTATCATGACTTTACCATTGGAATATATTAATAATAGTATTTGTGGCTGCCTGTCAGATTACTCCACTACCAGGTGCCTGGCCACAGAAGCCTGGTTCTGCTACTTTCCCTTTCTTTGGTGTTCAGGTTTTTATGCAATAAAACATCTTATCTTTTTTTCATTTAATATCTCCCCTGGTCCATGCATCCCCACTTCATCCATCTTCTTCGGTTTCAATTGTAGCCTGTCATTGTTGATGAGAAGGGTGTTGAGATTGAAGGAGAGTGCAGTGGGTATTTGTGTATAAAAAACTCATGGCCTGGTGCATTCCGAACTCTTTATGGGGATCATGAACGATATGAAACCACTTACTTCAAGCCATTTGCTGGCTATTATTTTACTGGTGACGGCTGTAGCAGGTTTTCTGAAATTTCGATGGCATTTCCATATTTTAATCTGCAACATTTTATGTGTACTTAATTTTGGATTTTTATGGTGTCCATAACGGCTTAACCTTGAAGCATTGTTTCCATTTATATATGGGATCCAAGAATGGCCAAAAGACTACTGATGGCTTACATCCATGTTTCAGGGACAAAGACGGATACCACTGGCTAACTGGAAGAGTTGATGATGTCATCAATGTGAGGTATTGGGTCTCAGGTCCCCCCCCCCCCCCTTCTTTCTTGCATGTATTCCAGTGAAGTTTAAATAAATTCAGCGACTTGAACATTTTTCAATTAAGTACGCTGTTGACCTTTCTCTCACCCTCCCTGTAGTTGAAATTTGAGTTAATTCTTCTGTGGTTGCATGTGCGCAATTCTTTTCATCGTCACCTTGATAATTGTGCAGTGGTCATCGTATTGGAACTGCTGAAGTTGAATCTGCTCTTGTTTCACATCCAAAATGTGCAGAAGCTGCTGTGGTTGGTGTTGAGCATGAGGTACACAATGCCCCCATGTTTTTGAGAGAACTGTTAAAAATTTCTTTTGGCGGTATTTCTTAGCTTTGGTATCTTTTGTTGTTAGGTTAAAGGACAGGGGATTTATGCCTTCGTTACCCTTGTGGAGGGTGAACCTTACAGCGAAGAACTTCGAAAAAGTCTTACATTCACTGTACGGAAGCAGGTCTGTATTCAATAGAATGACTTGACCAGCTTTTCAAACATATTATGCCTGCTCATCGGTGCACTCAACATGTGATGTTTTCTCACATTTTCAAAGTTGCATCTTTTACATTTAGTATCCTGTTCATGTTGGACCCTACTCTACTGCACAGAAAAGGAGGCCCAAAAATAACTTAAAGAAGTCTTTTGTGCATACATGGTGAAAGTTTCTTACCTGATACCCCCTCATCTGACACGTTTAGTTTTGTCAAGCCAAATCAGATTCCTTTCATCTGTCTGGCTGGATTATTTGGAGTGATTTCTAAACCATACGATCCTTAATTGATATAAGTAGGGGCGTTGTGACAAGTACATGTTTTCTACTGGCTGCACTTTCTGGAGCCTTACTGTTCAATCTTTCAGATAGGAGCATTTGCAGCACCTGATAAAATTCACTGGGCGCCTGGCCTTCCAAAGACAAGGAGTGGAAAGATAATGAGGAGGATCTTGAGGAAAATTGCTTCCAAGCAGTTTGATGAACTGGGAGACACCAGCACACTTGCAGAACCAAATGTGGTGGAGCAACTTATAGAACTTGCTGATCGCTGAATTTCCAAACTCAGCATGGGAGGCCACTACCACAAGTTATATCAGAGGCTTTCTCCGAACTACTTGACCATGGCAGTTACTCCAGTTCAATAAAGTTCCCGGTACTCCCATGACTTTTGCCAATGCACCATGTTCATCATGTACTAGTGATCTCAATTGTTTATTGTCTGTCCATGTAATGCGTACACCTTTGGCTGCTTCTTTCTGATGCTACATATGAATTGGCGGTTTTCGATCCTCGGATTGCATTCTCAGTCTAGTTTGAAGGCCAGGATTTTTTTCTACACGCTTCATGGATTTAGTAACACCAATTTGTTGTATGGTCGGAGAATCACAGGAGGAACTGCAATAAATATGCAGTCGAGTCAAGCAACACTGCTTTCAGTTTTCTACTTCATGTGTAATAACGCAGCCAAAGTTTTCTTTTCTTCGAATTGGTTTCAGTTTTCATGAGCACTGCATTGCCAATGTTACAGTCACTGTCATGAACGTTGTTTTAGAAAATATTAACTCAAAAATCTGCAAATTGGTTTCTCATTATTTCTTTTCATTATAAGGACAATTTTAATGGCAAAAGTTATTTTGGAGAGCTAAATTTTTAAAATAGCTTTTTGAATAGTGTATATATAGTTTTTTTATTGATGTGTATTTTAATGGTAAAAGTTATTTTGGAGATTTTTTATTTTATTTTAAATATAGTAGAATTATTTTGTATGTAGTTTAATTATGTCATTGATTATACAATTAATAGAAGTAGGAATAGGTTATATAATTAAATAATTATTTTTAAAAAACCTTCCAATAATATAATTATTAATTTTATATATAATTTTTTACTCTTTTATTAAGGTATTTTTAAATAAAATTAAATATTTTTGATATAATTATATTATTTCTAATATATATTAACTAAAATATAAACGGCGTCTATGTTTTACTATGTACATACTCACATTTCATTGTTCACTGAATATTTTTTGTCCGTGCGTCGCGCGAGTTCGTCCGCCTTTTTTTTTCCTGGTTTGAATAGTGTATTAACAAAAAAGCCCCCCGAAAAAAATAAAATAGTGCACAGGAACCAGGGGCATCACCGGTTTTTTCGCTTTATATGCACAGTGCACAGACAAAAAAAGCCCCCGATAAAGACAAAATAGCGCACAGTAACCAGGGTTACCGCTGTCTTTTCCATCCCGGTTTTTTCGTAAATATCGGTGGGTCTAGTGGCAAGTCAGTCATTACCTATTATTTTATTATTTTTTTCATTTTAACTGCTGGCGCGTCGTCCGAACGCGCCAGCAGCGTTCGGCATCAACGCGCCTTTTAGGCGGCGCGTGTGCATTATTCCCGCCGTCAAAAATTCGCTTCTGCCACACCAGAAGATGCGCCAGGACACCCTCTCTCCTTCGTCGCGGCGCGTTCCGGTCATATATGTCCGGGTGAGCGACGGCGGACGGGTTTTGGATGGCGGAAGGGTTTTGGTCGGCGGTCACGTTTCTCTCTCCTACCGCCGCAAATTCAGCTCCGGTCCCCGATGTTGGCGAGAAATTCATTCTGGTACATGATATTTTGATTTCATTTTTCTTACTGATTTATTGAAATTAAAGTTTTTTTATTTTCAATTGTGTCCTTCAATTAAAACTGATTATATAAGAAAGTTTTATTTCAGTCCTTATACTTTTGATTTTTGATTGATTTTTTATTCCTTCAATTTTTCCGGTACGGATGTTTTCATTTCTTTAATTTAGTCATCCAATTGAAATTGATAGTATATACAAAGTTTGATTTCAGTCCCTTTTCTTCTGATTTTTATAAAATGAAAGCAATCACCATTATTTATTTTTGGTCCCCCAATTTTTTTTTATCCTTGAATTAGAATTAATTATATATATATAATTGTTTATTTGATATTAATTCATTTGTTTTTTTTTATAATGTTTATTTTTTATTTGATTTTAATTTATTTTTTATTGTTATTTTTTATTGATATTTGATATTAATTCATTTGTTATTTTTTAATTGTTTTTTATACAAATTTTTTGATTTTTTTTAATGATTTTCCAAATCAATTTAATTATTTGAATTGTTCTGACAATAATATTAATAATAATTTTAACTATTATAATAATCATTTTACTATTAATATTACTCTTTTTTTCTATTTGTTTTTTTTTTTTGCTTCTTTTTTTTTTCTTTGGATTAGATGATTTTTATTATTTGACTATTTATATAGTAATCATGATAATTTTAGTAGTTGTTTTTTTTTTCTTTTTCATACAAAAATCTTTTTTTTTAATGATTTTTCAAGACAATTTAATTATTGAGATTGTTTTAACAGTAATGTGGATAATAATTTTAACTGTTATAGTTGTGATTATGATAATAATATGAGGATAGATTTTCAATTTATGTATTCATTTTTTTGTGGATAGAACTATTTTTTTTTATTTGATTATTACATGGTTTTTTTATATTAATTCAGTTAGTTTGTTTTTATAAATTCTTAGACAATGTATATTTTTTTTATTCATATTTATACATCTATACTTTTAGTTTTTTTTCTTTTGATTTTATTTAAATCGGTTCAATCCTAAAATTTGAATTTAAATTGATAGTCATTTTAAAATTAATATTGCTTCTTTTTTTCCTTTATTTATTTTTTTTCCTGTTATTTTTATTTGTTTTTTGGATTAAATGATTTTTATGATTTTACTATTTACGCAATAGTAATAATAATTTTAGTGATTGTTTTTTTATTACTTTTGAATGATTTTTAGTATTTGATTATTTATGCAATGATCATGATAATTTTAGTGTTTATGTTTTTTTTTCTTATTTATACATAAATCTTTTGCTTTTTTTTATGATTTTCCAGGATAATTTAATTATTGAGATTATTTTGACAGTAATATTGATAATAATTTTAACTGTTATAATAATGATAATGATAATAACATAAGGATATATTTTTAATTTATATATTCATCTTTTTATGGATAAAACTATTTATTATTTTATACAAATTTATAATTAAAAAATTCTATACAAATTTATTATTTTGTCTAACATTATGTTATAATAAAAAAATCTAACATAATTAATATTTGGCCCTTATACTTTTAATTTTTTGTTTTCATCCCTTGATTTCTTATTATTTCTATAATGATCCCTATTATTATTCATGTATATATAGATGTGCTTTTAACTTTGATTTTGAATTTTTTAATTCTAGAATACTAATAATAATAATAATAATAATAATAATAATAATCATAATAATATAGTAGTAGTAATTTAATTAATTATTATTTAATAATAATAATAATTTAATTGTTTCTCTTGCTTACATTTTTGTTAATGTTTTTTAGGTTTTTTTTTCCTCGAGATAATTTTATAATATCTATTCTTTTCGTAGTAATAACAATGATGATTTTTATTTTTATTTTTATTTTTTATTAATCTTTTATTGTTTATTTACTCTTTCATATTATTATTATTATTATTATTATTATTATTATTATTATTATTATTATTATTATTATTATTATTATTATTATTATAATAACAATATTTTAATGCTTTTTCGTGCTTCCTATTTTTTTTATATTTTTTTTCTCTCAATATAATTTTCTGATTTTTACTGTCTTGATAATAATATGAATAATAAATATTACTCGCTTTTTGCCTTTATTTTTTTTTGTTTTTTATTATTTTAATTTGCTCTTTGGATTAGATAATTTTTATGATTTTACCATTTACGCAATAATAATGATAATTTTAATTATTAATTTTTTATTATTTACTTATATAAATATTTTTTTTTAATGATTTTTCAAGTCAATTTAATTTTTATTATTATTTTGACAGTAATGTTGATAATAATTTTAACTCTTATAACAGTAATAATGACAATAATGTGAGGATGAATTTTCAATTTATATGTTCAGTTTTTTTATCGATAGAACATTAATTATTTATATTTATTAATTTATTTTTCCAGATTTTTATTTGATATTAATTCATTTAGTTTCTTTTTTTAATTACTGGAGAATATTTATTTTTTTATTCGTATCTATGCATCTATTTAAATTAAATTATAAAATTAACTAATCTTAATGCAATGAATATAATAATTCAAATATCCAAATATTTTTATTTTTTTAATAATGATAATAAATTAATATTGATTATTTCATTAAAAACTACTAAACAGATACATTTATGACGATTTAAAATTCATATATTTGATAAAAAAAATTGAACTTCACAAGATTTCTGGATAAATTTATTATTTTAACTAAATTTATAATACAATTTAAAAATACATATAATTAATATTTTTTACATTTAAAAAAATATTGTGTGCCCCGCGGCAAAGCGCGGGGGCATTATCTAGTATATATATAAAATGGTGGTCCAAGATGGGGCTGAAATTTTGTGTGTGTGTGTGTGTGTGTGTGTGTGTTATAATATATAAAATGGTAGTCCAAGATGGGGCTGAAATTTTGGCAAATCCTTGGGAAGGGGGTGCCATTTTTAGCTTTATAAATGACACCTCTGTTGCAGTATAAAAAATCAATTAAAAATGCTAAATTATTATTTTTTTATTTTTACATGCGGGGATAATATCCCCGCTGCAGTTGCTCTAACGAGCATGATTAAATCAGTGTCAAATAGCCTTCGATACTGCTGCTATTATTTTATATGCTTTTCTTTCTCAACTTCACCTTTCCTCTTAGGTCCAGTTTGTTTTCTGAAATTCACTTTCCGGGAAACCACTTTCCAAACTTTTCTGTGTTTGTTTGTCCTCTGGAAAGTTGGTCAATGGAAAACACTTTCCAGTCAAAGAAGAATTTGGCTTGGTTTTCAGGAAAGTGTTTTCCGGAAAATTTGGGCGGAAAACACTTTCCGGAAGTTGTGAAAAATTTAGAAATGTCATTATTTGCTGATTATATGAAATTTGATCCTCAAACTTTTGATTGCTATATATAATTTGTTTTGAATATTTATTTTTCAATTCCATCTCTTAAAATTTAAATTTTATATTAATTTTGGTTCTTATTTTTATAATTGCTATTTGCTTTTTTCTTATCATATTTTTATTGAAATTTTTTATCTATCAAATTTGGTCCTCATTTTTTTTATTGTTACTTATTTTATTTGAAATAATTTATGAAATGTTAATTATTATTATTTTAATTTATTCACCTTTTATTTTTTTTTTAAAAATTTTTAGATTTGATCTCTGTTATTTTGATTATTATTTATTTTATTTGAGATAATTTATGAAATTATATTTTTTTTTCAATTTCATTCTCATTCAACTTTTTAATTTGTAAGATTTGTTCCTCATTATTTTAATAAACTTGAAAAAAAAATTAATTTATTAATAAATTATTTTCCAGATCATTTTCCATAACATAAACAAACACTGGAAAGTGTTTTCTAGTTCATTTTCCATAACACTGCCAAACATCGGAATTCATTTTCTAGGAATTCACTTTCCAGGAATTCATTTTCCCCGGAATTCACTTTCTAAAAGGAAACCACTTTCCAGCAAACAAACGGGGCCTTAAATTCTGTTAGACATTGCTTGCGTTTTAAAAGCATTATTAAAAAAATAATATTTTTATTTTTATTTTATTTTACATTAAATGGTTTTGGTGTTTGTAGATTATTTTTCATGAATTGATATCAAAATATGTTTTTAAAATAAAAAAATTATTTTGATATATTTTCAAACAAAATACATTTCCAAAAATAACTTCAACTTCACTGATTTAGCCTCCTCGTTCTTTCACTACTACATTTGCTTCCAAAAAATGGAAAACTTCATTTGAAAACCTAGGCCTCATTGATGTTGCTCTTCCATCTCCTGAAATTCCAAATCCACAAGCCCCACAACTGACGTTATCCTGCTCATCTTGAATGGTTCGGAGAAAAAGAAAATCAAACTAAAATGTCTTGGTTTCTGCCCTGCAGAAGAAGTTTGGCATGGTCCAATGTTCTTTCTTACACAAGTAAGTTCAAACTGGACATTCAATTTCAGGAGCTCAATTTGGAAGCCCAACCGTTGCTCAATTCTTTTAGGAATCAAAAGTTTTGGCATGTATAGCTGCTACATCAGGCAACCCATTTTCTCCTTCAAGGAGACGACTCATTTTATGAATGCAGCGTCTATATCAATGCCCTCAGTAGCAAGAAGCCTAGAGTTGGCCGTATCTGGCACGAGGAGAGGACAAAAGGCTATAAAAACTACAAAACACCATTAGGAAAATGCCCTTAAAAGTGAGAAGCCTCAACTTGGATTCGAATCTGGCACAAACAAAAAGGTATAAAATTGCAAAATGTCACGAGATTACAAGTAACATAAAAGTTGCATGAAATGCTATATAGCTGGTCAGCTGTCCGCATCCCATCAACAACACTAATTGCACAGAAACTGCAAACAAACAATAAGAAAATTCTTTTGTTCTATGGTAAATAGTTTCACATCGCAAGAATTCACGATCACAAAGAGGAAAGAAACGAAGAGAAGAAAATGGAGACTGTTTGGTCAACCGTAACAATCCAAAATATCTGATGATGAGCACCTGAATATGCAATTATTCAGCAAAAACTTGTAATGTTTGATCAAATCACAGGCACCATCAGTCACGCAGTCTTGTGCTAACACAACTCCTGAATTCCTAATCGGAATCCTCGTAAACTTCTCCATCATCGGACAACTCATCAAATGATCGCATGTCGAGCTGGTAGCGAAGAATGCCGCCAATTCCACCAAACCCCCTGCAAAACTGTGATCCCTCTTGTGATTTATTGGTGACAAATTCAAGTGTACAACCAAATCGCTTGTACTCGTTGGCAAACCACTCAAGCAAGGGCATCTTCTCCTGAACCTCCAACTCTGCAGCAGTAGCTGAGTCCCGAAAGTTACTCTGATCAGCCTCTTGCTCCTTGTTCAAGTGCTTTATGAGAATTTCACCTGTAGCACTGTTTTTCAGCGTGTACCTATTGATATCTAGATTTTCCCACACGATAAGGATTTCAACAGCACCCATTTCCAAAGCCTTCAATGTATCATCAACACCAAAGACATACTTCCCAGTGTCCTGGCTGATCTCCTCAAAGTATTTCCCTATCAAACGTTTTTCCTGTATAAACTTCACATTTGATAGAATCTCAGCTGACAGCTCAATTGCTTGGTTGAAACCATTTTCTCCACCATATGAAACATCAACCACATTCAATATCTTGGCTTGCAACCGTGGGTCAAACATATCTGACTGGCTGAGCTCAGTCTTGAAGTCAGCTGAACCAGCTAGTATCAACCCAGCAACATTGGGCTGACTGGTAGCAGGATTAATGAAGAACTGGGTGGCAAGCTCTGCAGTTTTCCTGACATAGTTGTGCCGTTTTTCCATCCGAAGTCGAGCAAAACGCAGGGCAGACTGCCCTCCTCTTCCGTGCTTCTTTGGCAAATCAACAGTAAATTTGTGAAGCACTTCTCGTGTGTTTCCACTCAGTGTCCCAAATAAGGTGCCGTTCCCATCCATGACAATAAAACCAAACTTGTCATCAGACTCTAAGAGCTCATTGAGTGCTTCTGTGTGGAACTTGTTGTCACAGAGATACAATGATGCGTTTATAGGTTTGAAAGGTTCAAAATCAATTGTCACCTTCTTCTCTTTTCCATCTTCAGTAACAATTGTTCCTGTATAAAGCACAAGCCCATTTGGCGGAACCTTGTTATAAAGCTTCAGCCTTTGCTGAGCAGATGTGATGGCACCCAAGACAGACTGGCGGTTGACCCTACTTTTAATGTTTGAAGCAGTTCCAAATTCATCACCTAACATCTTTGTGACCCGAGATATTTGATCACGAGGAGGCATTATAAGAGATATCATGCTCGTACCATTACCCCTTGCAGACTCCAATGCCTTAATCAACTTTTTGATTTTCCATATCTCAATATTCTTATCCGATTCATGACCATCAGCCATGTTGATTAATTATAGGCCCAAAATAACTATATGGTACCCTGCACAGATACAAACCAGCTCCACATAAACAAGAGGATAAACCATCCATCAGGGAAAAAAGGCTCGAGTCTTTTGAAACAAAACTTGTAGAACATGTAATGAATATTATTTAAATTTTGCCCTGATCAATTTTCTTATACTTTGAATGATGCATTTTTCTTTTCTATACGGTGAGAACTTTACACAGGATAAATTTTGTACTCAAGAAACTGCATGCAGATTTTTGCAAGAATTTGCGAGAAAGTAATCATTACAATTCCAAGATCCCCACTCAAAACCCATTCTTATTTAGCTTCCAAAATGCAATGTCACTCATTATGAATGATCACTTTCTTAACATGTATTCATAAATCAACTTGTGAAGCATTAGCACATAAGCACTTTGATTACAAAATAATATACATTGAGTACTTCTTTGGGTGTTTAAAAATTACATGAATCTGACATGAAGCAATTCCCCCAAAAATTAGCATATCTTACGAGGCCAGTAAATCACTTTCCCAGTGCCAACATATGAAAAATGGTGAGAAAATGAAAAACAAATATAGATTTCACATGTCACTTTCATCTGCATGACTACCAAAGGAATGAGGGGAGAAAAAACATAAAACATACACCTAAAACGTTCTCTCATATTTTATTTGATATCAAAGGCTAATATGCAAACTTTCACAGTACAAAAAGTTCTAGCTGAATGAATTTCTTTATCCCAGCAACATGTTGAGTTGGGTCTAGCACCTTGAGTAATAAAATGATCTAACTGATGATTACACCTACAGCTTCCATTAATAAGATTTTGAAGCAAAATACATTTACTGGGACACATAAACTTCAGATTAAAAACCATAAGATGGTTGCTGTTTGAATCTCCATTCCACACCCCTTCACGGGGAAGAATATTTCTGGTTAAACTATACACTGATGAAAGGGCATACAGAAATGATGTTTCACAATAGGCTTTCAAAAGAGAGGTGTTTGGCATAGCAAAGGCCAGGCAGAAAGACTACGCTTGAGGGGCTGGATAAAGGGAAGTAAATAGGTAAAGTTAATAGCGCACAAGTAAATATTCTCACAAAGGGAAACAAATTCCAGGTAAAGGTGATTTTTTTTTAGTGTTTTTCATATTTTCCTTTTTGTTGCTGGATAAAGGAAGACAATAATGAGAACCAGGCACCCTTCAAACTTACAGCTGTGGAGATAGTGCATTACAAAGAAACGAAAATAGCATTTTATCTAATATAAGATCAGTTGGCGAGGGATCTGCCGGGTAACGAGGCAATTAATGAGAAAACTAGCAAAAAATTTTAAACCATAGCAAACCTTCTAACAGTCCTGCCAACTGAAAAATCGAATCAATTAAACTTCCTCCATAGTTTCTTAAGATACCCACATGGAGAAAATCCTATTTCACACATTCCATACAGCAGAACCACAAAAGAAACAATAAAGAGAAGGAGAGGGTGTCAATACACTTTACTACTATTAAAAACATGACACCAACATCTAGAGATGGCTTATCACTTAGGTGAGCAAAAAAAGAGGTTTGCAACTAAGAGAACCAATACCATCCAAAAGCAAAGTCTCCATCTTGATGAGAGATTTGGGCATAAACAAATTAGAGCTAAGGTCATGAAGAAAGTCAAAGCTAAGCTCAAGACACAAATCAAGCACACAAGTGATGCAAAAAACACAGATTGGAAGATGAAAGTTATCATCAGATCTACTTCCATAGAGTCGTGCTCTCTTCTTGTAGAAAAAAGACATCCATTTTCAGAAGAAAAAAAAATATTAGTGAGAAGAATAAGAAGCTGAAACTCAGAAAATTACCTGTGAGAAGAAGAGCTCCCCTTCCTACGCAGATGAAACGAGTTGCTCTGCTCACCACTATACTACGCTCTTGTCACTCCCTTGACTAGTCAAAGATGTTTCTTAGGGGCTAGGGCTTCCCTTTGCGCGTGTATGCTAAACCCCTCCTCCTTTCTTTTTTTGTTTTTCAACCTACATCTTTCTTTATATTATTTTTTATTCAACCTTTGTCGTTTAATTTTTTTTGAAAAATCGGCAGAAGCTCGCATCTATGATAGACCATTTGAAGAGAAAATCTGCCGTCGTCTTCCACTCTCTTCACCAGCCCTCAATCTCCACCTCTCCGAGCTTTACCAAGAAAGATACTCAGGGAAGGTTTTTTTTGTCCGAGAAAGAAGAAGAACTTCTCTGTTGATTCAACCACCTTTGAAGAAGAGTTGACTATCAAGAAAGATCTCGGTTGCCCATATGATCCAAGTAGAGGATTTTCCCGTCATCATTCTCTTTTTTTTCCTTCTCAATTGCTCTTCTTCTTCTTCTTTTTTAAGAAAATTGATTCTTCAACAATGAATTTTTATCTGGGATTGAAATTAATACTCTGTTCTGGCTATCTAGATATTAAGGATCCTGCAATATTAAAAAAAATACTTGATTTGACAAAATAACATAAATTTACGTTAAAATATCAAAGGCTTTAAAGACCTGATCTGAAAGTAAAACAAGATATGAGAGATTAAAGTTTATTCCCGGAAGTTAAAGATATACGAGGACATGCAACCTCCACTCCAATGCATGAGATGAGTCGTCACGCTTTGAAGAGGTGCGTGGCTTCGTTCGATGTTGGAACACTGTTATTGTTGGTGAAGTTCAAAGTGGTTCAAAAGAGCTTTTTCAAGAGGTCATGTGTCTCGATGTAAAAGTGATGTTGCATCTCCGATAACCTTTTATTTCTTCAATTGTTTTTAATTTTATATTTTATTATTACTGTGATTAGAAATTAGATTTTATTATTATTATTTTTATAAGACTACTGTAGTTTTAGAATTTAGTCGCTTAATTTGAGTTTACATTAGTTTTTATGAATTTTTTTTTATTAAACCTTCACAATTTTATCTGTTTTATTTTCAATGAGGTTATTCTCCTCTAAACGGTCAAGTAATGAGTTTCGCATACTAGCTTTAGTTGACTTGTGCTATTATTATTTTTTATTATTTAATATTGAGTTAAGTGATAATGAAACTATATATATATATATATATATATATATATATATATATATATATATATATTATTTCATTCTCATTACAAGAGTTATGTGTTTGGCTTATAAACCAATATTAACTGGTGTGAACTTCATGATCATGTGGTTACGGAACCCACAATCAAGATTGAAATTTGATACTAGAAAGATGAAATAGGTCTGATAGGACTGTGATGCAATGAAAATCTGGCTGAAAGCACCAACACTATTGAAACGAGTAGAAAGACGTCATGAAGCCAGTTAATCTTTAATAAATTAGATTCAGCTCGTTCAAGAACTGAATAATACAAAAATCACTCTCATAAGTTAAAACTGAAAAATTCATAAGTAATATTAATCAATGGTTGCCGAAAATTAGTTTACATGAGTTTATGAAGTTCTTGAAAATAAACTCTCCTTTTATGGACTTAGATGAGATTCACTTAAAACTGATCAAAAACTGGAAAGTTCATGACTTAATTCAAATATGCCTTGAATCCTGGCTAAAACAAAGTATTAATTAAGCTTAAATAAGCTTTAGGTTGTAGTTAACATAATTAGAAAAAAACTCATTATATTAAATCCATTAATTGCTATGAGAAGAAGAGAAGTAAAATATTATAGAGTTGATTTAAAGTTTATTTATAGTCTTCCATCCAGCCTCTTACTCCTATAAACAAAAGAAAAAGGTAGTCACCTGTGTTATTTTCAAGTTATAGTGGAATTCTTTAATCTCCTTTGTTGTCCTCACTTCATGACCTAATTAAGATTATATTGGACCCCTTCTACACATGAATAAGATGTACTAGGATCTTTTCTTGATACTCCAATAGTCCTTACAATTTTGATTTGATTGAAATCTTTAAAACCAATGCATTCAATGTCTCTTTCAATAACTTTATCTTAGACCGGGTCATTTGACCATTTGAAACATGTAATAGGTCCTTACTGATGTTTCTAGGCTGGTCTGCATTATTAACCCAAGTTATTTTTTAATTTGATGCTTTCTTTTGTTTTATTAGTAAAATATTATGTTGATTCGTCTCCTTTTATTATTAGATGTATTATAAATGTATTTTAAATTTCATTTTTTTTTTATTTTGTTATATTATAGAGAACCTCTTGAGGTCTTGGCAAATATATTTTCAAAATATTGGTAAGTATTTATTTTGTTAGATCATCATGATCATTTTTTTTAATTTGTTTATTTATTGTCATTTTTGGTTTTTTTATATATAACTCAATGAAACCAACTCATTAAACTCAATTGGGTTTGTGACCCAATTCATGGGTTTTTCTTATTTCTTTAAAATATGCTAGTAATGCTTGAATATTCTTTTTTTATGTGAAAAAAAAAAACTACATTGCCTGTGAGTCAGTATATGCCACCAATGTAGTATTTAACTGTTGGGATGCTTTGATGTGGATAAAGTAGATTCCTATTAACTTGACATTTAATGAAAACAAAGTTATTAAAATTAGCCTCATTCATGTCTACTCCAAGGCTTGAGTTGTGGGACGAGGTAACCAATATAGATTCCAATAAATCTAATTGTCATTATTTCAAGTTCCTTAAAGAAAAAGTTATAACAATACTATTTTTTAAAATAAAATTCAAAACAAGGTTTAATCAGCTCAACCATATTTGACTAGGTTAACTCTTATCTAGTTTAAATTAAAACCAAGTCTAAATCAAATCTTTAATTAGTAAGTTATTGTATCAACCCATCAAACTAAGTCCAGTTTAGGGGGTGTTTGGGAAGCCATCCAAAAACGTTTTTGGGTGTTTTTGGTCCATTTTTTTTTTTTGAATTTTAAAAACAGACGGTTAGTGTTTTTAGATCATTTTGATGTGCTGATATCAAAAATGATTTTTAAAAAATAAAAAAATATCATTTTAATATATTTCGGCACGAAACACACTTTGAAAAGCTACAGCAACAGCTCTCCCAAACACCCTCTTAACATTAGTAGAAGTTTACATAATTTGGAATTGTAGTGTAGAAAAAAATGGCAAGCCAACTAAAGTAGAAAGAAATTCAAGTCGCCGCTTAGAGAGAATATTTATGGGGTTGAGGCAAAAATATTACAGGGGATGTTGCCACAAGATAAACAAGAATTAACAAAATAACTAAAACATACAGGGTTGATTTCACTGTTCATATCAAAACTAAAATAATTATTTTTTTTTTGAAGAAAAGTTTTTCTTTCTTTCAATTGAGCTTCTTATGGTGTAATTATAAGAACATAGATTTGATATTATGATAAGAGCACAAAATTAGAAGATAATTTACAAAAATATATAACCAAAAGAAAATATATGGTTAACCTCATGTCAATGACATTTTTTTATCCATATATTGATTTTCTTCATTTATTTAGTTCAAGATTTAAGAGTGAGAAGAAAGAAACTCACACGAAAATTATAAGGAAAGATAAAAAGGTTTGTTTTCCCGCTTTTTAATGACTCAAGGTTCCTTGGTAAGAGAAGTTTGATTGTTGTGGGTTTCGTCTATAATCATGCCTAAAAAATAGATCAAGATTTGTTTTGAATTTTTTATTTAGTTGAGTTTTGTTTTTTATATCATTTTTTGATTATTTAGGGTGGTTTGAATTGTATTTATATAAGTTGTCTTACTGAGATCTATAGGTTCAAAGGAAAAAAAATAGTTTGGATTAACTCGAGTTAACCTGTTAAATTTGTGAATACAAATATAAACTCTCTAGGTTTGATTGATTTTTTTTATTGTATTATATGAGAAAAAAATATGAAAGCTCACTCAAAATTAATCAAATATATAAAACTAGAAAAAAAAAATAAAAAACCAATGTTAAATGTTAATATTAGAAAATTTTAAAAAAATTAATTAAAAGACCAAAACCAACTTCAAAAGACAAAAATAAAAATAAAGAGAGCCTGACATAAGGGCTTGAGCCAAGTCTGAGATTGTTAAGCCTTATTTTTTTTCTTTTATTTTCTTGTTCTAATTTTTTATTAAGAAAAAACAGGTGCTGTGTTGCTTGTTCCTGTCCATAATTCAAACACCATTATGGTGATAAAAAAAATTCAGAGGTTGAACCTTTTGATTGATTTTGAGTGAGTTTTCATATTCTTTATCGTATAATAAAATAAAATAAATCAATCGAACCAAGTGGATTTTATATTTGTATTTACAGGTTAATTCGAGTTAATCCAAACTATTTTTTTTTTTAACCTATCAAATCAATAAGATCTCATTAAGACAACTTTTATACAGTTTAATTCAAAACGTTAGCTAATCAAAGAGTAAGTTTGTTGTGAAAAACTTGTAGCCATTATTGATTTAGCATCGGCAATGTGTCTGCATTCGCATGAACTAGAAGCTTTTATTTATTATGTGTTTATAGTAGACTGCCCAAAAAATCTTAACAATATTAATATATTTATTTCTAGATGAAGATGCCGTAGCTCCACTCCACTCCAGCATTTGCTTGACCTATAAACTAGAACACAATTGATAGTTTTCAAATTTATCCTGCTGAATCAAATGAGGAGAGCATGCTGGGAAGGAAGCCTCAGTCGGACATGTAATAAAGTGGTATATTATTAGTGGATGCAAATTGTACTTTCTTTGTTGGGCTCTAGTTCGTATCGAAGCTCATTGGTTAATTACTCCTCGTTCCTGTCGACAAAAAATCATTCTCCTCCAGGCCAAATCCAATGCACCAAAGACAAACCAGGGAAGGAAATTATGCAAATTAGAAATATTCAAGTACAATATGGTCAAACAAACTACAAGATAGTTTGTCAGACAATGGCTTCTTTAGCCCAGAAGTCGTGTAATATACCATTTGTGGTTGGGAAAAAGAGGAGCATTGATTTCTTTCTCAAGTATCCTCTACAATGTTCATCTCTAGCCGCTCATGCAGAGCAATACTAAAAAGCTGATGAATAATATATATCAAAATTGGATTAGAACATGACTGTACAAATAAAGTTAGGATAAAGAATACTAGTTACGATGAGGGGGGGCCTGTTCGAAACATAGACCGCCCTCGATCCACCGAGCTTCAAAGCAAGTCGGGAGTGTTGGACAATTTATAGTAACACGCACTGACAGCAGCAATTGGCTCAGTAGCTCTTGAAGCTGCCGGTTGAATCAGCCATATTTGATATAAGTCAGCCTTTGGGCAGAAATTAGGTCAAATTGGGGACGTTGCGATGGCTATCAGCAAATTCTCGAATTAAGCGCTTCAAAACTCTTCCTCCCTTTCCTTGCATATGCCCATAGTTATTCTTTTCCCCATTGAAAGTCTTGCTCCCCAGATAATCTGAAGCAGCACCAACAAGGGCCTCCATCCAAACTGGTACTAATGTTTCAGCCTCCCCCTGTTTTAGATACTCAACTGGAAGAGCCTGCACCTGGTGCGATTACAGTGGTCAAACGATGTCAAGACTGGAAAAGATAAGAGACAAGGAAACCTAGAAACAAGCATCCAGAAGTCTAATCTAACAAGGTTCAAAGGCAACTCAACAGTGCATTATAGTAATTACTCCCAGTCATTGACAAACACATCTAATAAGTGAATGCTTCATATTCCATTGGATCAGCAATCAATATATGTCACAAATTTGCTCCCACATGTTCAAACTTTGCTAACTCACACACACTGATATCTCACAAATTTGTTTCCTACATGTTCAAACTTTGCTAACTCTTTCACACACACACGAGTGAGATAAATAGATAGATAGATTGAGAGAGAGAGAGATAAATAGAGAGATAGATTGAGAGAGAGAGAGAGACCACTGCATGTAGCCATCCATGCAAAGATTCCCAACACAGAACAACCTTCCACGTTGTTGTCTCACTTAAACTGCAAAATGAAGCCACCTGTTGCAAGATTGTTGCACACTTGTGAACCTATCAAGCAAAGGGTATCAGCTGTATTTTTCATAAAATGTATTGGAATAATACAAGCAAAACATCAAGCTAAAGAAAATAGAAGGTCCCAAGTTCAGATGAACCCAAGCCAATTTTGCTAGCCCTTAAACTTCTTCAACTCCTTTTTATGCTCAATTTGTTTTCTTTACAAAAGCAAGATAGAAAGTGCCCAATTCCATGTATTAAAAGACTATTTAGAAATGTGATATATTTTGGAATGTGATACAGGTTGATTTTTAAAATTCTCTTTGCTTGGAAATATATCAAAATAATATCTTTTATTTTTTAAAATTTATTTTTGACATTAGTACATCAAAATAATCCACCACAAAAAAATTAATTTGAAGATAAAAATAAATCAAGATTTTTTAAAAATACAGTTGAACTGCAATGCTAAACACCACTTATTAGAGCCTTTTTAGTATTTTGGTGGCGGTTTCAAAGTATTTTTTGCTTGATAATATGTTAGAATAATATTTTTTATTTTTAAAAATTTATTTTTGATATTAATATATTAAAATGATACGAAAATATAAGAAAATTAATTTAAAAAAAAAATACAAAAAGAAACAGCTCTAAATTTCATTTTGAAAAATCTTGTATGAAAAGTCAAGTCACTTTGTAGACAGTGGTGTGTAAGATGGCATTGACTAGGACTCATTCGGTACATGGAAAATGACAAGACAAGATAACTAAGTTTGTGATAGTGCTTGGTTAAGATTGACAGCAGACGGGACATGGACAAAAAGCGCTCATTTGGTGCCTGGCTAATTCGACAAAACCTGTCCCATTCATTTGACAATATTATCTAGACATCCTTTCCCAAAATACCTAAACCCATTTCCTTTAAATCCCAGAATACTCTTCAATCTGTCACTTAGGCTTTTGATATCCGACATTTTATTTATGAAACTAATGGAATAAAATACTAGAAAATAATCAATCGCTTTGGTTTTTGAAACTCGAATAACACAAGATAAATAAAATAAAATAACACTTCAAAATACATTGATGTCATCACAACTTGTCTATACCCTACGCTTACACTAACAAAAATTATCCAAACTAGCCTCTCGTCCAGCCCAATCCAGCATGCCAAACGTACCAATAAGAGAGTGATTAAATTACGTTATCCAAAAATTAAATTCTTATTATCAAGGTATTTATGTAATTGTCTACATACTCTGGGTGGGTGGAGGTTAAAAGAGTAAGCAGCACTTGTATCCCTTTTCTACTTCTCTTCCCTTCCTATCTCTTTCCTTTTCTTTCATCTTATCTTATCTTCATCCTTTCTTCTCTCTATTTCAGCTATCTCAGTCTAAGAAAACCAAGGATTCTATATGTGTTATGCTTTGGAGCATAAAACAAAATATTAAAGATCACTTTTATTCACTGGTTGTTCAACATGATAATTATACAAGGATTTATTTTGAAATAAGGAAATAAAGAAGAGTGGTACTTCTATTTCCAAAGCAAATTCCGATAGATTTAAATTCCAGTTAAAATCCTTTTTGAATTATTCACTGCTATTTCAATAGTAGACAATTACACAATACTATTGATAGAAAGGAGAAATAGCACCTTGAGTCTGCTTAGTCAATGATGATATAACCTTAAAGCAAAATATGACAAGACTTATTCAGAAGCAAGGACCTAAAATACCATCATATAGTAGCATCTTAATTAAAAAGAAGATTGAAGTGCTTAACTACATCGTGCACTCAAGCCCATGACCCACAAGGAAATGACATTTATGATTTATATTGGGTAACAGTGAAACTTACCCGTGACATTGCTGAAACGCCGAGCAAAGCATACACTAAATTTGATACAAGTCCCTCGCCATTGCGAGATATGACTTGAATTGAAATGGCACTGTAGGACCCCTCGAGAATACAATTCTTGGATTCCAGCAAAGAGATTAGGCCAACCTCCAAGAAGCCTACACATGTCAAATTGATTACATTCATCTGAAAGGGATGAGAAATAATATATCCACAGGAAATTGAAGGGTTGAGAAAAATTATTCATATATACAAAATAAATCAACTCAAAATGCTTAAAAAACCCCATCAACTTTAAGATACACTGAAAGAAAGAAAAAAGGAAATCTTATAGAAGGATTGTACAAAAGCTAAACAAAAATTAGATACAAATAGCTGGTCATATGAGTACCATTATTTCTTTAAAAAGTCTTAAAGAGACTAACTGTAAAAAAAATAATAGTGACGTAAGTAGTTGTTCAATAAATGTATTTATTTTTCTCTTGAATTAAAAAGTCATGGGCAACATTGCAAGCCCACGCATGCACAAACAAGGTTGTGACCAGGCTCTCATTAAAGATTTTATGTTGCAGGAGATTTTGTTTTTGACTATGTTTGAACAACCAATAATTAAGAGATTAGGAAAATTATCACACGTGATAAAAGAAAAGTGACCTAAATGAAATTGAAGTGCAAGCTTATAACATAATTGACTGCCCAAAAGTAAGCAAATTTACAACTATGAATAACACAAAAGGTATGTGATATATGAACAGGCATGATGCATAGATCTGAACATTCTGAAGCTGCATGTGCCCAAGGAATTTTCATAAAATCAATTTTTGTTTAGGCAATTCCTTGGAATAGATTGGTTGTTCAGGATTCCATAGTCTTGTTGAATTTCATGAAGCTTCGTTTGCAGAAGCCAGGCATGATTGGGCAGCTCTTTCATGCTATCAGTTTGTTTCTTCGAGGGTGGGTTATTCTATTTTTTCACTTTGGTTTTTTCTTTTAAGAAATTAGCCTAATAATAGCTTCTTCACGATATTAATTCATTGTGATGAGTATAATTTAGATCAACGGGTTCAAACACATAAGCATATCTATTGTATGTAATTGTTTAATAAATCATAAAAAATATGGTTGTGGGAGGGGTGTTAAATGGGGTTAATTAAAATGGATTGAATGGTAGCAAACTTGTTTGTTGTGACCATATTTAGATCGACTCCTGGGTTGAGAATCAAGTGTTACACACACAAGAGTAGCAACATATTTGTTATCCATTTGAGTGCACAAATAGTTCTCACTACTTGGAACGAGTCATGTAAGCTCATGTCAGTAAGGACCCATTTAGTATTTAATGGAAAGAGGCCCCATAGTTGGTGGCAAAAGAGTTGTACTTTAACACCCTATCCAAGGTTAAGAGTTGAACTAAAGACCTCCCTGTATCCTACACCAATTCTTGATCACTCATGCTTAACCCTTAAGTAATAAATGTTAAAGGAGTTAATAAGAGTTAGTGTTAAACTAGCTAAAAATTGACTAATGGAGGTTAATAGGATTGGAGTGCAGTTATTTTTCAAAATATTTTTTGCTTATAAATCCATCAAAATAATAGTTTTTTATTTTTTAAAATTTATTTTTGACATAGAATATCAAAACTATCCGAAAACATTAAAAATAATAATTTTAAACAAAAAAAGGTGAATTTTAGCAAACCTCCATTTGAGCTGGACTCCTAAACGAGGGCTAAGCTGCTGCAACCACCACAACCGGTGACCATTGAACTACGCTACTGTCATAACATGATAGGCTCTATAGCATCGCTGAACTTTTAAACCATGAATCTAAACCCTTCAAATTTGTACAACAAAACAACTCCAACATTCACGCTCAATGGTTCTTACACCATTAATAACTATTTCTTCGGAAAGAAATACACTTAGCAATAACACTTTGTAAAATTTCATCACTGTGTTTTTAAACCTGCAGCAACTCAATTAGGTGTGTACAAAAAAATTAACAGACCCTATACCCTTCAAAGAGTCTCATTTTCTATGTTCACCTTTCTTGAAATTTTATTTCTATTGGTTAACAACACTGAAGCGCTAAATATTTTTTTATGCCTTCCATATTAGACTCAGAGTAAGTAAGATATCATCAAGAGATTATCAAGAATTCAAACTAGAAGATCGCAGCACTGCAGGATTGCTATACTTACATGACAAATATGACATTGCTGCCAATGCCGCTCCACGATGCATAGCAGTGCAGCATATAGCTGCCTTTTGAAAGGAAGCATCAAGGAGAGAACCAGAAGCAGCTAATACTTCCTGAAATATATCATACAGCTGAACAAGTCAATCAAAACTATCAGGTTGAAGTAGTTAAGTATCAATAAACATCTGAAGAGCATATTCATCTACTTGGATATGCTGAGTCCAGGTATAGATGCTATGACATGAAATCCAAGAGATGAAGATTACCCTTGAAAGATGAAGTTGCTTCAGATTTTCCTTAATCAAATGCAAGAGGAAAACAAAGAATAAAAAAAAGGACCAGAACAGTATATCAAACCTTATGAGTACCACGCACCACAGTGGAAGCAAAATTTGTGTAAGCCTCCACTAAATCAGGCTCTTGGTCACATATATATGAAGAATTAAGACCCATTACTGATGTTGCTTGTGTAAATCTTTCAAAAGTAATGACAAACAAACGTCCAAATTCCTCTTTATGACTGAATTCTTCAATGACAACAGAAGCTTCCCCCATTACAAAAAAAAGAAGAAGACAAACACATAAGAAACAGAAGATAAGTAAATATGTGGAAAATAATTGAATCATATACAAAGGTGTATAATAATAAAAAATGTTGACTACAATTTGTAACTGATCTAACCTTTTACTGCACAAAATTTAAATAATTCATCATTCAAAAAAAAAAAAAGTGAGTGATGCTGAGCATCACATTTTATCTTTTTTAAAAAACATGATATGAATAGACACATGGATATGAATGCAATGAAATACAACTTTTGAGTCATAGAATTCACGTCTGTTTGTCATCAAGAATCATGAAAAGTGGCTTTCCCCCCCAAAATTATCCAGACCTGAATTATAAGATAGTATTTTCACTATGCTGTAAATGCATGCAGGAACACACATGTGCATATATAATTGAAAATACCTGTTCTGATATAGCATTCATGACTCTGGAATGACAAAAAATTGGTTGATAGGCAATCAAGTACACTGGGCAATAGTAAAGCAAAGTGCTGCCCTGCAATATGCAACTTTGGTCATGGCTTTTAAATTATATGTTCCTCATCAAATAAACGAAGTAAATGAAGTATGAGGACAAAAAACTAACAAGAGGATGGGAAAAAAAATAAATCAAAAAGAACACCCTCCAATTACCACACGACTGAATTGCCAGTGAAAGAGCTCGACATGCTGCTGTAGATAAATTACTGTTCTCCATGTGTTCAGACCTAAGTAGTTTCTCCAACATGGGCCAAAAAGTGCTTAGCAGACCAAATATAGGATCTTCAACAGCAGGACCATTAGGATGAGGCATTACAAGATGACTAAATACAGTTCCCATCCTGTAAATTACGCAATTAAACATCAAAACCATAGCCAAATAATAAACAACATAGTTCAGTTAAGGTGGGCATACATACCAATGGTGAGGTTGCAATCAATCAAAAAATAAAAAATGTTTGATACTTAAAAGAAGGCATTGGACTTTCAGTTTATAGTCTTTCCAGAGCATATATGTGATGCTCTTGGAAAGCAATCCAGTCACACGAATTTAGACAGGAAGAACACTTCCAAGTTTCATTCTTCTTGCACAAACTAAAATGATAAACCTGCAGTACTGCCACCTCTTCAAAAGGGAAACTTAAAATAACAGAACAAGGATTACTCAACTAGTTTTGCACCAGGTCTTTCATAGTACAGCAAGCTTGTGATGCTCAGAGAAAGGAGCTCAACTTGTTTTCTTGTATTTCTACAAGGATTTTTTTTTAGATAAAATCAAAGGAATTTAATCCTTTTCCACGAAAAGCTGAGATGAAAAGTATCAAGTCCTTTCCTTAATGAACACATGATTGCACAAGTTAAAAATTGCATACATACAAAATGACACATCTCAGCTGTCTCAATAGTATACCTGTATAACCCTCTTGCTGCTGAGTTCAAAATTTGCATATAAGCAGCTGGATTTTGTCTGAATGCATCGCTGCTGCCTTCATTAACCTGAATGAGCAGTAAGCTATTAAAAATTGTTTCGAGACTAACACATGCCATGGAATATGAAACAAGCATTGGTGAAAAGACATGGAAAGCAAGTCTTTTTGTAACGGTCTAAACCAATAGTCAAAAAGGCTTTTTGACATGAGATGGAAAATATAGTGTAAACTCCGATTGTAATCGCAAATAAATTTCTTTTAACTAATTATATATTGATAATTCTAGCCAAAAAATTAAATTACATTAAAATTTGATAAAAAGAGTCAATAACATTGTAATCAATGAGTGGTTTAAATAGTATGATTCAAGAAATTAATGGCATGGAGAAATAAAATATCTCACAACAAAATTTGCCAATATAGAGAGGAGATCACTGAATGGTGGGAAGTACACGAACTTAGTGACAACTTGGTTGTTTTCATTGCAACAAATTCCCCATTAATAAAACCTCGGGTTAAATGAAACCCAAATTCTAGAAGAAAGCACACAATGTGATCCCATAAAACTCAAGATTTTTCCCATCTCTTCAAACATTTTCTATATCACTAACTGGTAGGAAATACACAAGAACCTAGTGACAACTTGGTTGTTTCCATCGCAACAAATTCCCAATTAATAAAACCTCAGGTCAAATGAAACCCAAATTCCAGAAGGAAACATGGACTATGACCCAATAAAACTCAAGATTTTTAACATCTTTTCAAACATTTTTCATATCACTATATGGTAGGAAATACACAAGGACCAACTTGGTTGTTTTCATCACAACAAATTCCAAATTAATAAAGCTTTAGGTTAAATGAAACCTAAATTTTATAAGGAAACACATGATGTGTGTTAGATAATAGTATAAATCATATTTTAAGGCCTTACCTATCAGCTTAAGCTTTTAGGTAAGATGGTTCCTTGATATGGTATCAGAGTCTTGTTGACCCAGCGGTCACGAGTTCGAATCTCATCACCCTCATTCTATTTGGTAAAAATCAAGCACAAGATAATGTGGACCTGTGCAAGTTTCAACCCCACAGGGCTTTCACTTAAGGGGGTGTGTTAGAGAATAGTATAAATCATATTCTGGGGCCTTACCTATCAGCCTAAGTTTTTAGGGAAGATGGTTCCTTGACAATGTGACCTCATAAAACTCAAGATATTCCCATCCCTTCAAACATTTTCCATATCTAGTTTGATGCTTATTTACATTATGTGAATTGTAAAATAATCATATCTTTTTAACGCAGAAATATTAACGAGTTTCTTGTTAATAAATGTGAGGAAGATATAAAACATATAGACACATAAAAATTTTAAGTTATCTTTTGACATAGGTTTTCTTTAATAGAAAGAGTTTCTCAAATGAATAAATAATTTAATCTAATGATGTCAAATATAAGATAAGACTATAGTGAAATGTCTCTTTATAAAAAAAATACTTGTATCTTGTTTAATTATATTTTAAATTTTAATGTAATTTATTATTTTAGAGTTAAAATTATAAGTTGAATGATAAAAAATAAAAATATAGACAATAAAAGAAATGATATAAATTGTTTAGTTTAGATGAGTCTTTTTTAAAAAATATTTATAACTATTGTGAAATGTAATATTAATTTTTTTACAAATTTGTTTAATTTTTGTTACTATTGAGTCAAATCTAATTCCCAAAGCAAATGTAGTAGACTTGTAAATTTGGTCTAATTTTATCAATTTTGCAAGAGTCGAGTCCAATTTTACTGGTTTTCAAGTTTTTTTGTCCGATTTTACATGCTAGATACACGTTGACTTGTAAAATAGTACGATTTTACAAGTCAACTTGTGATTTTAACAACAATGGTCTCAACTCAACTAATTAACGATAAACAAATTGAAACAAACATGATCCCATTATTCTCTAAATTACATGAAAGCCTACCATCCTTCAATGACCTGCTGACATATTTGACAATATATTCCCTCTATTAGCCATTAAACATTAGCAAAAAAAAATAAAATAAAAAAATCAACCACAACAACTAAACAAGCCTCATAAGGGATTAGCAAGTGTCTACATTGTCCTACTTGTAGGTTAGGAAATCCTACACAACTATTTTTATCTTTTGTATACTCCCTCTACAGGTGCAATGGGAATCTATCATAAAGAAGCTGATGAAAAGTAACCTTGTAAACAAATGTAACCAAGTTTCAAATATAAATTGTGTCTCACTTACAACTTGTCTTGCCAAGCTATTAGTGAATTCCTTCCTTTACCAAATGATAATGCCGACACACTTCAAATGCTTCTAAAGAAACATTATACTAGAAGACTAACATGGCTATGCCATATATTGAATAACAGATGCCAAAACCGAAACTCCTACTCAGTGGATTTCATGTCACTTACCGAGGGGAAAAGGAGCTCTTTTAGAATCAATTCTGTTTTAAAAGCGAAAGGTATGGTACTAAAACAGGAAAATGCTTCACTTGAGATCAATTGGCAGAAAATGACTAGAAGCTAGAAGCACAACCATATGAACACAAGAGAATACATAGAAAGTTGATAGCCCGAAGTTAAAAGACAAAGATAACATGGCTGTCGCAAGACGTTAAATAAAAATATGACAAGTAGACATGAGAAGAATCTGGAGAGCTTACCAGTTTCCCTATAGCTTCATAGCAAGAAGAAAGCAACCTAGCCAACAGGTTGTTCTTTAGCTCTTTGTTTGTTACAGAACCAAGGATCATACTTATCGCACTAACTACTTCCTCCTCGTCTTCCAAAGGCAACTGCCTCTTCTCTAAAGCCTGACAAATTAAAAATAATGACAGTACCAGATCACAATGTAAGAGAGGTGGAGATATGCAGCGGTCAAATAGAAATGTTGTGTGTCTGAGTCCATTTAACACCATAACCACAAGCTACAAAACGATCAATAGCATTTTTAGTATCAACAACAATGCTGGTGTTTAAGATCCACTGATCACAAGGATGAAACTTTATTTGTGTTTTTTATAGGGAGGGGATGCATAATGTTTCCCTTTTCTTTTAGGAGAGGGGGTCATTTAATGTTTGTGTTTCGTGTGGTATCATGAGTTGTAAGGCCAAGGAAAACACTGAGATGCTACCATCCTACCATTTCACATCAGCTCTTGTTTTTTGGTCATTCTGGAAATTGCAGATCAAGGAAAGATACAATTTATGGGACTTGCAGAAAGAGGAATACCCTAGCAAATAAGAGAGTTTTGATAGCAGCATTGTAAGACATTCAGGGGCAAAACTCATACAATGTATCAATTAGATATATCTTGAGTACAATGATTCAAACATGTTTGCTCATGGATAGGCAACTAAAGCACTTTTCAAATTGTTAGAAATAAATTTCACTTTAATAGAGACCATGGTTGAAGACTCGCATCTCAACCCAAGACATGGAAACACTAATCATGCCAAAACATGTTGATTCAACATAAGAAAATTCCACAAGTGCAAAAATAAGAGCAATACCTCTCCTATCCACATCAAAACTTCTAGATTTGAAGGTTCATAAATAACTGTAGAGGCATCTTCACAAAATTTACGTAGGGCAGAGGCACAAGCATTTGAGGACTGGGGCTCTGAAATGCCCGCAGCAAGAAATAATCTGAAAGTCGAAAATCATCACAAAAAGAAAACTTGAAGCAAGATACAATGTTGTCAGGTGATGCATACAAAGCCTTATTTTCCAAGGAGTTGGAAAAAATAAATGATGTCAAAGTAACACCAAGGAAATGTTGTTGAGGCAGTCGATTCTAACATACATATAACAGAGCAAAATACACCTAGATTGCCACTTAAACCATGTATGAACACAAGCCATAGCTCTCAAATGTACAGGTATGCTTACAGTAAAGGCCTAGCGATAGTTTGAAATGCAGATATCCACTTGGAATAGGAACCAACAACATCTGCGAGTGACCTGTATACCTAAAATGAAAATAATTATCTAGTAAAAAATACGAATAAACAAAACCTGTTCATCCCAAAATTAAACGAGGGGGTGTTCAATTTTTCTTCCAATAAAGTGTTATTATTGAGAAGCTGATATTTTGCTCAAGATTTTCAAAAATACATAAATTAGTAAATGACCTATCGCACATACAATGCGCATAAATCCCTTAAGCTCGTTGGAAGGGATACTGGAAAAGATTGTCACCAACTGCATAATCATTGAGAAGTCGAATACCTGGCTCTCTTGTAGAATCAATTCAGAGACCTGGAAAAGGAAATACAATAAGACTAATATTGTATTACTATAATGCAATGATCACTATGCAAGTTTTCAAGAAGCTCCTTTAGGGGAAAAAATGAATGGCTGTAAGAACTCCCTATAAGCTTGGTAAGAGATCATGTGCAGGGTGACCTCATTTTGGTGACAGCAGAGAAATGTCTTGAACATTTCCAAGATTCAGCTATTAAGAAATAAATTACACCAAAACAACCTTAAATCATATAACCTACCTGTACATAATACAAAAATTTTGTTGATACATTTATAGGGATCGATGGCTATATGACCAAAAAATAAATTTTTGCTTGATACAAACTTACAGGAGATAGAAATAACACGGAACTACAAGAAAACAATGCAAGAAAGATAACAACAAAATCAAAGTATCATGTTGCACTTACCACATTAAGAGCGAACAATTTGGTTTCAACTTCCTTCCAAGGCATTGATACATTTGGTGATGCCCAACCACCAAAGAAAAGCTACAGAAAAAATTGAAGCAGTGAAAAAGGACATCATCATCTACCATAAAGGTAACTAAGATCTCACATCATCTTCTACCATAAAGGTAACTAAGATCTGAGATCTTAGTTTCAGAAGAAGGGTGGAAGACAGCATTAAGGAGAAAAGGAAAGGGATTGATAAACAAAAGGAGCGTGAGACTTCCACTCTTGTACAATAAGAAAACGTCCTCTTTGAGATCTTATCTTCTACTTCTGGTTCAATAGCAGTGGGTGGATGAAACACTTTTAATAGTAAAGAACCTAATGTGAAGATTGTACAGAGTAACATTTCATGTTCCAGTGACATTGCAAATAACCAACAACGGCTAGATTTACAATAATCATGAGGGAGCATTCCAGCAACATGATAGCATTTGAGGATGTTGTTTGAAGATAACAATCGTAACCCCTCTACATTTTTATTTTTTTTTATGTAAAAGACACTCTCAAAGCAAGATTCCACTATTTTCTTTTATCCTCCATGAAAACAGCTGCTTCTTGAACTTCTTCGATCTACTGTTTCATTCACTCCTAAATATTGAAACAAAAATAGATGCACATGCCCTTATTCATGGTGTGCGGGTTTGTAAGGAGCACCTTTTGTACAAATCTTGTAGGTTTTAGAAGCTGACAAATATCCACCAAAAGTTCAACAAGATTCATCCTGAAATGTGCAAGACCTTCAGGCAACTCAACCTTTTCACTCTCATCAATGAATGTAGATTCATCAACCTGTAAAACCAGATTTTCAATACAGTTATAGTACGCGTAAGAAGAAACATAAATTACTCTATAATAAGTTATAAGCATACAAAACATATCATATCTTACACTATATTTAATTCAAAGAAAGAAAATGCTTCCACCTTCACTACTTTTGGCAAAAACATATGTTGGATGTTAAATATTTTGCACCAAATGATCCAGTCTGAAACCCTTTTCACTCTTGGGTTTACAAGAGCTCCCAGCTCACCAAATAATCTTTCATTTTACCTTTCATACCCAAACCAATGGAAATTCATCATAAACCCCACTACTAATTAGCCACTGAAACATAAATCCTATTGTTCTCATCTTTATCGCCTCTCTAGTTTGCATAATGCTCCTATTCTCATTTTTGTTCAATGTATGGGAATAATATAAACTTGCACTTATTAATTTGCTAAGGAATCTAATGATAGAGAATGAGAGGATCTTGTTAATTTGCTTTTTGTTCTTAAGTCTTTTGTTTTAACTGGGAGAACTGGTTGAAGAGTTGGGCCTTTTGAAGGGTCTGAAGTCCTTTTTTTGCCATATTCCCCAACTCTTTACCTGGATAGTAGTCCTCAACAAAATTAATAATGATTCGTTGTGAATAAGAAGGCCTCACGGGGCATTATTTCCCAATATTTGTGTTATTTGTCAACAGAGCAATGAATTTCATTGTCATTTTACCTTTACATTGTTTACTTGTAAGGGATATGTGATGCAAGTTGTTTATTTATGGTGGAGATTTTAGGTTATCACCACATTGAATGTCAGATTTAATCTATTTTGTGGGTTTTGGTGGGAGGGAAGATTGTTTGACTTTGTGGTTTAGTTCTGTTTGTGCAGTTATAAAGTGTGCCTGCTTGGAGTGGAATGTTGAGAGTTTTTAAGAACCAGTAAAATTCAAGACAAATGCTGTGGGATAGGATAGCTTTCCTTTCTTCATTGGGTGTCATGCTTCAGGTGCATTTAGGCGAGTTTCTTGAGCTGATATACTGCAGGATTGGGTTGTTCTTACGTGATTTTCCTTCTGCTTTCTTATTTGGGAGGATGACTTATCCTACATCAAGCTTTTGTAATGATTTTAATACAATTTTCTCTTATCATCTAAGAAAAAATCTTGGTTTGAGCTATGCTCACAAACCCACAAGATCACAAGGTCAATGGTAACAGATGAGAATGTAGTACATTTAAGATAACATGAAATAGTTCTACCCATTTTCAAGAGAAGGAGAAGAAGGGTGTATAGTAAGGTAAAACCTGAGCACGCAATAAAAGAGCATCCAACAACGCTGAAAATACAGAAAACAACATGTCTTCAGAATGTGCACCTTCCGCGTCAAGACCAAGTATATAGCTTGCAAGACTAGACCTGGGGAAAGAAAAGAAAAAGGTCACAGATATCATGCTTCACCATTTAAACAAAGGACCATTGGTATTCAACAGGAAAAAAAAAATCACATATAGTAATTAAATGTGAATGCCATCTTCTCAATCTTTATAAGGGATCAACCTCATTGAGCAACTTTCATAGGTATTGACAGATTTACTTGATAAAGGAATTATGAGTGTGCTGAATTCACAAGTATGCTTAACATGGTATCTTTTTGTTCTCTTGGGTGCACACTTCCTGTTGCTCTTCTTCCTCCCTCTTTCCTCCAATTTGGTCTGTTCATAGCCGCAAGGTAGCCTCTGATTTTCTTCCATGCTTGTTGTAATCACACCCAAACGCTACCCACCTTACTACAAAGTAAACCCTGATTCCACATATGTCCAATGTTTCTCGTCCAACAAAACCACCTCACCAAACCCCAAACATAACTCTGAGTTGTTGTACCAAAATTCAGAAATCACATCTCTTGGAAATTTGGCTGTTGTTCAGCCTTTACATCTCATCCTATCCATAGCAAAATTATGACCCTAGCTTCTTTAGTTCAAATGCTAAAACCAACCAATTGGTCAAGTTTTCGCTGGTGGCAAAATTATTCAACTACCACTCACCAACCACCTCACTTATTGAATAACCATTTAAAACTGAATGGTAAACCATTTTCCTCATATCCCAGAATCTTTGGCCTATGAACCAATTAGAAGTTGAAACTTTGTCCAATTTATCCTCGTATATTTATAATGTTTACTTACACCTCCAATATATTCTAAAGTTACAATGCAAATAATTTTTACACCTGAGCTAAATATATATATATAGTTCATTGAAAAAAACAGTGCACGGGAACAAAAGCATGTATACAACCTCTGTGTGTATTTACATATCCATACTAAAACCATAGATAATTTAATAAACAGCAGTACCAAAATTGCAATGTTGAGTCTGCAATCTCCCAGTCTTCACTTGGAAATGACACACAGCTGGTAACAGAGTAAACAAATTAGGTAGAGCACAAATGTGACATGAATGAACAGAACACGTAAAGTGAAACCATCAAGATGCCGCAAGGAGCTTTAACAACATACTTAGACATGCTTCCCAGGTCAGAAACCTTTGGTACTATCCTTGTGCTGAGAATTGAGATTAACTACTTAAGCACTACAATTTTACATGAAACATGGTGCTAAGTTTTAGAGGCACTTGAGGACATGAAATAGAGCATTTTGGAAAGACATCTCTCAAACATGTCACATATCTCCAATAAATCTTCAAAACTAATAAGACATTTCCTTATTAAATTAGTAACACAAGTATCAGAAATAAATAGCAGGGTAGAGAAATCACCTCAATAAAGCATTTGCAAGCGCTAGGCCCTCACCACTTGCCTCTACGATCAGAGAAGGTGCCTGGTGGTACGTTGAAAGTAATACCAAAAAAGAAATTAGAAAGCTAATAAGAAGGTTGGATGAAAAAGTATTAGGCAACATGAAGTCATACAAAAACACTTACGGCCTGCCCAATTTCTGACATCAAGCATGAAAGCCCACTGATTACTTTCTCATCTCTGCTGCTAAGAGCTGAAATAAGAAGCACCTCTTTGAGAAAATGTACTCTGGGTAACAAAACCTGAGGTAGCCCCTACAAAAACCAAGCACAATTAAAAGTGGATTTTTCATTTTGGTAATATGGAAGAGAAAGCATCCTCCTAGAAGAAGAAAAAAAACTAAAGTCAATAAAAAGGGCAAAACATGACTACACTATGCCACAACAACCGCCTTGATGAAGGAATATCCTTGCAAAAGTTACACCTTTCCCATGCAATTGGGAGCAAAGACAAAACCCCTCTGGAGGATCTTGCAACCTTCCCCCCCTCCACCATCTGAAGAGAGAGAGAGAGAGAGAGAGAGAGAGAGAGAACAACAGGTCTTGCATCCCACTTTGTACTGCCCATGATTCTCCAAAAAGAAAGAAGCCAACGCCACATAATGCAAGTGAGCCAAGAAAAAACTTGAGAGCTGCATTCAATTCTCAAATAGGCTTCTCCAATTCTTCAGTGGCAAATAGTATCATAAGGCATAATGGATCCTAAATCAGTCCATTGAAACCAATTTTTTGCCTAACTTTAGGAATTCTGCAAACATAACACATCAATCTCAATACCCCATTTCTTCCACCACCCTCTTGTTTCCAAACTTCCTCTTTGTATAGTGAAGAAAGATTAATCAAAGGTAAATAACATGAATTAGAAAATGAGCTGCCCTCCTAAGATCAGTAAAAAACTGAACAACTATCTGCTTTGCCTATAAGATCCAAGAGTTGCTGAAACTTTATACACGCTAACTGAAACTAAACATAGCACCCTGCCGTTAACAAATTGCCAGGCTCCATAAATTGTGCTGGGAATTGAATTTGGGTAAACCAATGAATCCTAAGGATTGAAAAGGCCTAGTACCAAGCTGCAGGGCCCACTGGCAGTGTCTTACAAGAGCCTCGGGCTAAATAGCATTTAGCACACGGAGCAAACATCTTGAAACAATGCTATGCTAAACCTTCTAATCTGCAATAAATTCTGAACAATGAGCTTTGAGGACTGCACACCACATCCAAACTGAAGGAAAAGGAAGGCACTTTCAAGGCTAGGGCAATGGACCACCATACTCATGTGGATATCTTTGCATTGAATCTCTTTTGTTTACAAGTGATAGATATGAGACAGTGAAATGATGATTCTTGGTTATTTTTTTCATTATCAAATCCAGTACCAATGCCTGCTACACCCCTGGCTTTTATGAATTTGTTGCAAGAGAGCTGTTGCTTTTCCCTTTCAACCCAAGATCCAAGGACCCTAGAGCTATCATACTTGCAAATTTGATTAATATGATGAGTGCATTAACAGCAAATATAACTTTCTTCTGTGCAGAAAAATAAGAATGAGGTATATGTGCCTATTCTTGTATATCATAAATGGACAATAAATCTACAACATGGTATGAGCCTACCTCATGTCTACTCGCAAGTTCAACAAGGACTTCGATGGCCAGGTCAAATGAAGATGGAACCTATATCCACCAGAATAAATGTCATTAATCTCAAACACGAAGCTAACCAATAAGACAATTATCTTCACCTGCAAAGAGTTGAACACGAAATTAAGAAGTGGGTGCGTTGGCAACGAGTCTTGAGGAATTTCTGAGAAGCAGCCAGCTCGAACCTGGTGGAGGAAGCAAAAATAAGGGCGATGATAGAACTACTCAGATATAATATCAAAGCATGTAGAAAATCTAAACTTACCCAGCTCAATAAACAACGGAGAACTTTCCTGCTTCTTTCATGCAGTTGAAAACCACCATCGGACATTTTCTGAGATTGCTCCAGTAGAAACTCAAGAACCATAGGAGTATGTGAGAGAAGCTGCTTTAAAGGAAATTATGCGAGGAAGTCAACAGACAAGTTGAGAGGCACATGGTAAAGATACGAAAACTAGAATGGGAAAAAATTAGATTGAAGAAAGAGCCTATACCTCTAGACCATACTGACTTCTATGGGCTGGACTTACTCTACAATCAGTATTTTGAGTGTCAACAACTTCTTCAGGAAGAACAGTGAGCATCTCCAGCACAGCAACATTACCATCATCCTGGCTCTGCAGAGTCTGAAGACTATAGAAAAGTTGCTCGATAGGTTTTCCATGCTCAACGGCACAAAGCATAAGGGCAGCAAGTGCAAGGCAGATTTGTGTTAAAAGCTGTCATTAAGATAGCACAATAATTCATCAAAAACACATTTCATCTCCAATTATTCAATGTTATAGCTCTATGACAGCAACTGTCCAAACTGTGGAGCACCCATTAGTCCAATTCGGAAGAAATTTGAAGCACCTGGGGAGGACCTGAACTGAATCTTTTGGCAGCCACGAGAAGAGCATTTAACAAAGCATCTTTAACTCCTAACTGCAAAAAATGGCCTTCACTTTGGATCTGCATGAGAAAGGTGAGGGTCAGCTTTATGTAAATAAATAGTGAAATCGAATTGCCAGGGAGCAAAAATGGTATTTTTGTTCGAAATTCCGCAATCCGGGACCCAAAAACAGTCCTTCGGTTCTCCTTGGGAGGAATCCAGGAGCTTTTACCTCGGCGAAGCACAGCATTGAAGTATTCAAGGTAACGAAATAGAACAAACCTTTCGTTTGAGAATCTGTGCCGCGAAGAACTCGACTTCTAAATCGGAGACAAAAGACGGCGGCGGCGACTGCGGAGGGTGGAGGTGATCGGAGGTGAGAATGGAGGTGGCGACCTCCCAAACGGCGTCGGTCTGCTGGAACTGAACGAGCCATTGATTGGCAGCGACGCGGTTGCAGGATTGGGTGTCGTGATTCAAGACGTGTACCGCCTGGGCTACTTTCATTTGCAGCTCCATTTCTTTTTCTTTATTTAAATTATAGTAAAGAAAAAAGAAGAGACGGCTGGTAGCCAATCATGGAGAACAGAGAAGGACGCCTGTCGAGTGTCGAAGCCCGGCCTTGAGCTGTTAATTGATTCCTGATTTGATCTTGATATTTTCCTTGTTTTCCGCTTTCATCCGACGCCTCTCATCCCATTACAAGACTTCCACGAGCCTTTTCCACTTTCTTTTTTTTTATTTTCTTTTCAAGACACCACCATGAGACGGGTGGCTTTCCCCACCACTGGTCAATGGGAATTCAGTGGCCGAGTGAGAGTAAATTATAATTAAAAATTAATCGCTTAGTTTTTTAATTTATATTATATTCTTTTTCAAATTATTATCTTCAAACAAAATTTATTTATTTATTTAAAAAACACTGAAGGGTCGTTTGGACTAAATTTTGAGTTTTTTGTTTGAAATTTTATTTGGATGAAAAAGACCAAACTACCCGTACACAGATATACCAAACAGTTTCTCCATCACATTGCCACTTTATCTAACTAGATTCTCATTTTATTCTTCTATGTTATCTTTATGTTTAGCTTGCTCAGACCCTGTAACATTGTACGGAACAAAAAAATAAGTGCCCGAGCTCATTTTTTCGAGATTTTTTTCTCTTCATATATTTATGGAAATAACTAAGTTATTGCAAATCATGATATCAGGGGTTACTGGGGTTGCTGTATTGTTGACCAGAGGAGAAGAAGAAAAAAAGAGATCATAAGTGACTATAATAGTAAATATTTTCAGTTTAGTTCGGTTTTTATTAATATAATCAATCAAGTTTGAAAAAAATAAAACCAAATCGGACCTAGTTTAATAAAAAAATTAAAAGTAATTTCAGTTTTTAGGTTATTTTTTTACTTTAACTAAGTTTTTTCTTCTCTCATTTAACCAAAATAAAATAAACCAAAAAAATTAAACTGAACTAGAAGAATAAAAAAATCATAGTATATTTTTTTATTTGAGCTGGTTCAGTTTTAGTTTATTAGTTTTTTACTTTAAAAACCAAAAAACAAACTAGACTAAATTTTTTTTCAATCTAATCTGATGGCAAATGGAGTTTTTTTGAGATGGAATTTTGGCAATTGGAGAGAGATGAATGTTTGTGACACTAGTATCAAAATTGAGCTATTTGTGATAAAATACACACACAAAAAAAAAAAAATCAAATTTTTAAACTTATTATTTATCTTGGACTCCTTTTTATACATGGGGATATAGTCAAAGAGGACGGTGACTAGTTTTTCTTTAAATAAATATTTAATATAAGAGGTTTTTATTATTAAAATATAATGTTAATCGTGTGAATAATTTAGTTTTTATAGATATTTTTTCAATTCGCACAATTGAGAATGTAAAATGTTTTTAACTTGTAAACTTCATATGTAAATTGTCATTTCTAAAATAATAGAGGAAAATTTAAAGATATTCAAGTAAGAATATTGGACGTAATTTTCCCTAAAATAAGTAAATAATGATAAATAAAAATGGTATCGACAATGATTAGACAATTAAGTGAAGAGCTAAGCTTCCTAATGAATTTAAAAAATAATTCCAATGTAAATATGTTTACGCTGTCCATTTTATTTTAAATATTTTAGTTTATTTTAATAAATAGGTTGTTTTTGGTTACTCGTGACAAGACAATTTTCATTTATATAGTTGCACCATTAAAACACAATCCATTTAAATAAAATATAATAGGAAAAAAAATACAAACAATACAAATCAAATTGCACATACATATCTAATTGAATAAATCATTAATCTTCCATGTACATAAATGGAAGAAAATAAATAATAATAACTAAAAAAAACTTGAAAAATTTAAAAATTGATGTAGATCAACATATTTAATTACGCAAAAAATGATATATTTGCAGGGTTGTCTTGATTGAAATTATATATTAAAATCAATAAAACAGTAGCTCTAAATAGAAACACACATTGAACCTGTTGAATAAAACAAAAATAATATTATCCAAGGCTAAACATATTATAATAATGATAAAAGAATAAATATTTTTATTCTTTAAAAATACTTTATTTGTAGGAAAAACTAATATAGATGAATCATAACAATATTTTCAAGAATAAAACACACATAATTTGTTTGTTTCTTAAAAAAATCTTAACTAAAAAAAGCTTGCAAAACTTGTGATTGAATTATGAAATTAAAATAAATTGATATAAAAATAATTGAAGATAATCACAAACCAACAAAATAATATAAAGTGATGGAATAAGAAAAGAAAATGAGCAAAACAAATATAAAGTCATGTATTATATCAACTTTCTAAACCTATGACCTGATTATCAAATCGAAAACATCGCAAATAAAAAATCTGTAAAAACTATTTGTCAAAAAATCAAATGTTAAAATATAAAATAAAAAAATCAATTACATGAAATGATATAAGATAAAAAAATATATAATTAAAAGAATGAGGGTGAAAATAAAATAAAAATAAATGAGAGAGAATTTTATTTCCAATTAGAGGTTTAAATCAGAAAGAAAAATAACTTTAACAATAAAAAAGAATCATAAAAATGAAAGCCAAACTTAAAAGAACAATAGAACATAGACTTTAATTAAATAATAAAATTTAAAACTAATAAAACTTTAACAAAAAAACCAAGATTTTTTTTTAGAAATTAGAATAATAAGAAATGAATTGAGAAAATAATACATGACACATTATAATTAAAGGGCTACATAAAAAATAAACAAAACTCTTATAAAAGATCCAAAAATAAAATTTAATTTAATAGAGGCTGAAATTGAAATACCATAAATAAAGTGGATAAATATGTTTTTTTATTGTATTATAAGAAGTGAAAAAAGAACTTCGGCTAATAATATTTTTTTTTACAAAGAGTAAATAGGTTATTTTAAATTTTAAGAATTTTCTTAGATAAATATAAAATATCTAATAAACTGATAGAAAAGATGAAATTACCCTAAGCCTTCCATTTTTTTCACCAAAGGATAAAATAATAATTTTATTATTAAAATATACAGTAATTTATATTTATTGTTACAGTAAAAATCTCACAACCAATATGCTTTTGGTTAAATATTTATATTGGAAAGACAGGATTGGGTTTTATACATATTAATATTTAAATAAAAATAAATAAAATGCCAGTCAATATAATTGCATTTAATCATAACAGATGGAGATGAAAGGACTTGTTCGTAATAGAATAACTAGTACAAGGTCTACATCACAACACTCTAAAAGACAGGGACCAGTTTAAGGGGAAAAAAGATTATTATTAAGGCATTAACCCATTAAAAATGTGGCCTCTCGTTCCTCTCTTCTAATCTGTCCGGAGACGACGACGACAACAAGGGGAGAAAGGCATATCGACGATGGGTTCCCAGTCATTGCCCGTGCTATCAGCACCAACGCTGATGATACCGTCTAAAGTTGCAGCATCATCCCTTTCTCCTCCTCGCCCTCGGTCCCTCTGCTTCCCTCGCACTCTGACCATCACTGATCCTGTGGTTTTCAGAGTCAAGTCCAATTCTGCTCGGAATAAGCTTGCCTCCTCCATCCGTTGTGGTATGTGTAACATCCCTCGTCTTATCCTCTGCAATTGCTTCCTTTCTTACTGCAATCATTTGTTTTTAAAAAATCGATCCAGTCGGCATAGATTGAGTCTCTTTAAACTACAAAGAAGATAGCTCGCTTCCCCTCTTCTTGCGTGCCACCAGCCAGGCCCACCGGCCTCGTTTCAATGGCCAGTGGTGCGGAGCTGATTTTGAGCAATTAGATCACAATTGCTAATTCAATTGATACATTTATGTTACAATGTTTATTAAAATTCAATAAGGAGAAGCTTTTAGGAAAACAATTAATCCACAGTTCTGATAACAGCATTGGTATCATGGCATATCCTGCTTTTATTTTTATTTTTAAAATTCCCTTTTTCGTTAGTTCTAGCTTTTGTAATTAAGCAAAGAAAAAGAAAGATGCTGTGTTAATATTTGAGGACAAATTTGTGCTTGACAGCATTGACTCCTGCGCTGAAGACTACATTGGATAAAGTTGTTACATCGCACAAAGTTGTGCTTTTCATGAAGGGAACCAAGGACTTCCCTCAATGTGGATTTTCACAAACTGTGGTGCAAATATTGAAGTCATTAAATGTACCTTTTGAATCAGTTAACATTCTAGAAAATGAAATGTTGCGTCAAGGATTGAAGGAATATTCTAGCTGGCCCACGTTTCCTCAACTCTACATAGACGGAGAATTCTTTGGTGGCTGTGATATCACAATCGGTAAGTTCAATTTTACTGTGGTTTTTAAGATGGATACCACTTTGAATGTTTGTTTGTAAATTTTATGTTGCTGTAGTTTGTTCTCATCGTGCACGGACTGCAAAGAAATAGGATGAGTATGTGCAACACACGTATTTCCACACCCACTTGCATGTGTGAATGCATGTGTTGGAATTTTTTAAATTTTTTTCTGATTCATTGTAGCTCCTCTGATGCACTGGCGTCTTTATTTATGCACAGAATGTGCCATTTCTGCCTAGGTATAGAGCAAGTCATATGCAAGCACTATAATGATTATTATCAGACTTCAGAATCCCGAGTTAAGAAATTTGAACTTTGAGGTCGACCAGAGTGGCAATGTGTTGACAGGTGGGATATGTTTAGACCAATAACATAATGACATTCTTACATGTTTGAGATTGGAACCTTGGTTAGCCTTGTTGACAACCAAAACCCACCAATCCAACTCTCTCTAAAATATCTCTTTAGTTTAGGATTAATTTAGGATATTGCAAGTTCTGAGCGCATATCGGACTGCCACTTGTGTTTTGAATCCAACTCTCTCTAAAATATCTCTTTAGTTTAGGAATAATTTTAGGATATTGCAAGTTCTGAGCGCATATCGGACTGCCACTTGTGTTTTGAATCCTCTTTCTTTCAATTCTCTCTCTGTTCTATGCAGGTGCCATATCACTTTTTGTTGGATTTTCAAATATCTACCAACTTCAATGAAACATTGCAACAGGAAAAAACAAGCTCTGAACTGGCAGTTTTATTTTCTGTTTTGAAAGATTAACTATCATAGTTCTTTTGTGGCAGAAATGCCAATCATGCTTAGAACAGCTAGAACAAACTTTTAACCAGGAAATGGTAAAAAGCAATTATAGACACCTTATAATTCTTTTTGAGCATTGGAATTCTTGTCTCTTCATTGGTTTTATGTACCAGATTTGAGAGTGTGCACATTCAAAACAGAAATCATGGAGTTGTTGTCCAGACCTGGTATGATGTATCTGAACTCATGCATGAAAAGAAAATTTATTACCCTTTGCATGTGCCTCTGGTACCTTAACCAAGCGCTCAATTTAAAGCTCAATTGACAAATTGACCTGCCACATTATAGAGAAAACCTCTTGAAAGTCAAGCTAATTACAGGAAATATTTTTGTTAACTTTTGTTTATTCTTATTAAGTTTCTGATATGAAAGGCATAGTATGTCTACTTGATCCAACTATATGAAATTTCTTTGCATGGGTTATTGTTCATCTTTCACATTTGAGTTGTTCATTTTGGAAGTGAATCTGTCAATTTTGCAGAGGCATATAAGAGTGGCGAATTGCAGGAACAAGTGGAAAAGGCAATGTGCTCTTGAAACTCTTCCAATTGTGGTAGGCTGTTCATGTCCCTGGCACAATTATAGCTCTTAGTTGTGATGGAAAAGTTTGTTTGATGGAAACAACCAAATTATTTCCCATGCTTTAAAGTGATTTTTGGTAATATGGAACATGATGCGTAGGGGAGGTAAGATCATCATTTCCCTTCTATTCTCCATGGTATTGCATTTTCATGATGTTCTACCAAGTGTATCATACTAGTGTTCATTAATTCTCAAAGTACACGAATGAAGAAAATAATTATTATCTTGTATTTGAAATTACAATTACGCAGAACATTGGAATTTTGGGTAGCATGGGGCATTTGGAATCACAATATCAAGTGTACTTTTTCTTGTTTATTCTAAAATCAGGTGGTAAAAAAAGGCGAGGGCTTGCTGGATTGGGTAGAGTTGAGATCCATCCTATTTCGAATCAGCGTTACTCTCTCTTTTACTAAAAAACAAAAAAAGGGCTTGATTTTCTTTAGACAAGCTTTTTTGATCAGGGACTCACTTGGTGCACAATCCAATTGGTCTCATTTTTTCCCTGATATTAACAAACCATATTCCTTCAATATCCTGCTACCAGTTTGTCATGCATCACAATTCGTATCAGTTAATCAACATAGAAGAAACGAAAAAAAGGCACCCCCAGTCAGCTAGATGCTTTATTTATTTTACTTGCTGTTTTTATACGTTGAAATTCAGCTGCTGCTACTTGCAACTTGAAGGCATGGAGAGTGTCAAATCCAACCCTGAAAAATGCTGGGTGGTAATGTCGTGTCTGGAAGAAAGGAGTACTTTATCACTTTAATTGCTGGACATCGTTTATCACACACAAGTCTTCGTCCTGTTAGATCTTCTTCTATCCGCTTCCTGATCGCTTTCCGATCAGGCTTAAGAATTCAGCTCGGTTTCAAATTATTTTTTAAAATGATTTTTGTTTAGAAAAATATTAAAATAATATTTATTAATTATTTTTATATTAACATATTAAAATGATCTAAAGATATAAAAAATAATTTAATATAAAAAATATATTTTTTAATTTTTTTAAAAATACTTTTAAAATGTGGTGTTATATAAATATTACAGTAGAAGATGGAAAAATCATTTTAAGGATATGTGCCAAACCAATCAAATCTTTACATGCCATTAAATTTATCCACCCCGTTATGTTATTAGTGTATTATTAATTATTTTATAATCATAATTATGCTATTAAATATGGAAAAGACCCTTATTCTAATGTAAATTTATTAAATTAATTAATTGAAGAAAATTAATTATTTTTAACAGTTATATTAGCTTGATTGTTAGATAAATTTAGTTTTATCAAATCGTATTCATATAAAGACTAGACTAGGTTAATAAATACACCACATGGTTCCCACTCAATGTTATAAGCATCATAACATGATTTTATGTACACGATAAACAATTATCATGAATAACGAGAAATGTTTTTGCAATAAAAAAGTTTTAATTAATTGCACGCTAACAAAAAATAATGATACCCATTAATTTGTTGAAAGGCGAGTGAAAAACAGAAAGGGGGTGTTAACAAATTGATGCCTCAATAATAGATAATGATACCTGTTAACCTTGTGGAAGTTGAGTGAAAAATAAGATAAAATATGCCAATTAATTGTTGCCTCAACAACAACAACAACAACAACAATGAAAAAGATTTGTTCCACTCCACATTTAAATGAGTATGGATGAACAATGTTTTAGCAACATGAATTAACTTTCTTTTTAATGTCTTATATATTTCATACATAAAATGGTATAACAAAGTCTATGATGATTCATATATTTCACATTTTATTAGCGAGGAAAGCACTTGTAAAATCTTGTCATTCTTTAAAAATATACCAAAGAAAAGGGGTTGCAGATACAGGTCAGGCTAAGGCCTTTGGAATTATAGAGGGAGGAAGGTGGTTGTGTTTTTTTTTACTTTTTGTAAAAAAATCATGAAGAAATGGGCTTCAGAATTCAGGGCAGGATATACCCTTCAAGCTTTTTGTGCAACTATTCTCAAAGCCCACATGACAGCTCTAAAGAAGAGGGAGAGGAAGGACAAGAAAATGGCAGCAAAGGGTGGTAAGGCAAAGGGCTTAGAGTGTGTTTAACATGATTGTTGCTGTTATGGTTGAGGTTGAAAAAAATAGTTTCATGAAAAATGCTTTTAACTGCAGTTCAAAACTGAAATTGAAGTGTTTGGTTAAAATTGTGGTTGAATTTAAGGTTTAATGAAAAATAATTTCGAGTGTTTAGTTACTATGTTTTTCATATTGTTGTCAACTTGTGAAATTACTTTAAAGGACACATGTATATTTTTTTAAATATTGTAGATTTAATTATCATAATAATAAAATATAATTAATAATTCAAGTAAATTACACACTCGTTTTTATTCTCAATTAAATGAAAAGCAACTAGATTGTGGAGTAAAACAAAGTGATGCACATTTTCCTTTTATCAGGGTTGATCTCTATGTACATTATTTTTATTTTTTTTAAATATGATTTAAAAAAAAAAATTGGATTGGATCTGCTCAAAACTAAATGGGTCCGGCCAGCCAAGTTGGGCCAAAAGGGCCCAACTTTGCTGGACTTGGATTGGGCGAGAGTAGCCTAGCCCAAAAGCTAAAAAAAGAGAGGCACAAATGATATGTTTTTCCTTTTGTTCTTAATTATTCACGTTGTTGTTGTTGTTGTTGTTGTTGTTGTTGTTGTTGTTGTTCACATAACATGTGAATAAGAACATGACTGATTGTGACGAGAAGGTCAACGGCTGGTACAGATGGGTAGAGGAGACCGATGTGGTTCTTTATGTGATAATGACGTTAAAAATGGTGTTGTGTGGTGGCCGGTAGGAGCTTTGGAATGTTTTAGCTAGTGTTGTTGACGTCGGGGCTTGCTACCTTTAGTGCTCCTGACGCCGAAGCTTGTGGCGTGGAGAAGCTGATGATGATGAGGTGGATGATGGTGGTGCTGAGAGCTGATGATGATGAGGTGGATGATGGTGGTGCTGAGAGCTGTCGATGATTGAGGAGAGAGAGGGAAGCGATGGTGACTCTAGAGAGAGAGAGATCGTCGACTATGTTGAGGAAGAAAGAGAGAGAAGGATTGCAGATTTGTGCTTCAGCTTGGTTCGCTCAAAAAATTTCATGCGCTCATTGCCCAAGTATGTGTTAATGCGCAGAAAAAATTCTTGTGCGTTACCTACGGCTGAGTTAATCCCATCCCATGCATGAACTGCGGCTAAGTTTTTCGAAAAGAATCTCACAGATGCTTTTCGTTATCTGCGATTGGAATATTATTTTAGATGAGACCCATAGTTAAATTTCATACACCTACTTGGTTAAAATCACGTTTGGCTCTGTGGTAAGCTTCAATCACAGGCCGCATCGCAGAGCTAAACACCCACTAACTACACCATTAAAGAAGTCGACGAAGGCTTAAACTTCCTTTCCCATGATTCCGTACAACCACACTTTTCATACCCATTCACTACCCTTCAACACAGAGATGCTAGGCTTAATTTCTGGAAATATAGGAATACCATCCAACTTCTGAGATATTACAGACATTGAATGCGGATTTTTTCGGAACGCTATTTTCTTTACTCCATTTCACTTCATTCATTATTTCTGATTGATGTAGTTATTGAATATTTGCAATTACTTGTATTTGTGCTCAAAATATGCTGATGTCTTTTTAAGCTGTTTTAATGCACCATGAGATCACTCAAGACTGATGTGCGATGGATAAAAAATGGGAACATCTGACATTATGATCTATACAAGCAAAATAATTTACCTCTTCTGTTAGTTAATTTACAATCAGTAAGCCATGAGACGTGAAGGGACGAAGGAATCTACCAACAAAAAAAATTCAAGACCTTTCAGCTGTCGCAATGTGTCCCATATGCATTGCAAGATTATCTATGGAGTTCGTATTCCACCAAGATCTCCCGTGACTGTCCGGCTTGGTATCGCTTCTTATGTCATCTGTAATCCTTCTTTGTGTTTGACCTTCGGGTTCCTGTCCGTCATGTGGGCCAGGGGCCTCAGTCAGGAAGTGTTGCCAGAAAAGATCATTTACTCCATTCACCACAGTTGGACTTGTCATCTCTAATGCTGGTGCTTTTATGACTTCAGATGCTGGAGCTCTAGAATGCTTGCGATTTGCCTGTAACTGTGAAGATTCAGGCATCATATCATCACCAAGATAACTTGGAGTTGTTTGTCTGACAACATTATTGATACATCTAGTAAGCTCAGGTGATGAAGGAATATCCCTCGAATGTGGTGAAGATGGAAATGATCTTGGAGACCAAGGCTCGCCATCTGCAGAGGATGGACTTAATTCTCTAACAATGACCATTGAAGGTTGTGATCTGACATCAACATGCCACACTTCTTCACTAAAACTTTCACCAATAGCATAGAGAAAATTTTCCAAGAATTTTAATGATGAATCCAACTTCTCCATTGGCCCTGAATGCAGCATTGGAGCAGGAAATCCATCCAGGTTTGCGATTGGATAACACAAATTCTCATTCTCTTCCTCTTTGTATTTGCCCTGGGAGTAATCAAGTTTCAGTACCTTTCTCTTTTTGTTATGATGTTCCGAATGCTGCAAGAGAAGAGAGGCAAACTCTGGTTTACGCATATGCTGAGCCAAGAAGGACATCAACTGCTTCTGTCTGCATTCCATACTCTTTAATCGCTCACCCAGTGAGAAGATTTGAAATTCAAACCCCTGCTTCTCTGCCTCATTTCTCTGTAGTTCCAACTCAAGCTCGTTCTTATCATGTTTCAGTCGGTTAATTTCCTTCTCATATTCCTGTTTTTCAGTTTCAGAAAGTGGAGAGATAAGCCCATGATTCTGCATGGAATGGCTATGAACTGGCTTGCGGCGGTGAATATTCTTTAGAAGATGTCGCTGCCCTCTTATAAATTCTTCGTTGCCAAACTCCCACTGATCAGGATCAATCTTCCTAAATCCCTGAAACCACAGATTGCAAAGCTTGGGTTCAGTAAGGAAAAAAATTCACCAGAAGCATGTAAAAATGTTCAACTTGCAGAGCAAATGGATACTCAAACTCGATTAAGCACAGAATGGTGTGCTAGGATGACTATTTCAAACCAGGCACAATAACTTGAAGGAAAGGAGAAATTAAATGACAAAGAAAACATATCTCAAAGACTCACTCCAAAGTTATTTTCGTGTACTCCTGAGTTTTTGTCAAGGCTACATCTGATTCGAAGTGTAAATTAAACCACTGCATCCTCGCAAATTATTCCATAACAGAAATGAATATATGAATTTAGATTTATAAAATTCTGAAGATGTCAACAAATATTGATGGGAATGAACAAGAAGTACCATTCATCTTGCACGCACAAGAGAACGGAGAAAAGGGGATCAAAAGAATAGAAAAGCTTTTCCAGATCAAGGTTTACTATTGATTAGCATCCACATAGCAAATTTCCAAAACCCATGAAAAAGAAGAAAACAGAACAACTCTAGAGACATTAAATTGTACCGATAAGATAAAATCATGTCCAAAGCGAAGAAACTAACAGAATAATAACTTACATAAGTATTAAGCTGCCTGACAAAACTGGAGAAGTTATTGTGCTTGAAGTACTTGGGAAGCAAATCCTGAGCAAATTCAGGTGGATTCCACACCACAAAACTGCAACCACTGTGGCCCCATGACACCACCGAGTTAGTCAAGGGATCATCCACCATGTCATATGTTTTGGTTAGAAAAGGCGGTGGTGCATTTGAACTGTTACTCTGTGAACCATCCATCATCACTATTTTCTTCTTATTCTATTCACTCATCCCCAAAATTCAATCAATATAAACCATCTAGAAATCCCATATAAGACACACAAGATCGACAAGCAAATTCCATAAACTATACCCTAGAAAACCTGACAAATTTACACAAAGAAAGAAGAAACCCAGGAAACACACAAGAGATTATGATATCTGGAGAGGGGTATTGCAGGGTCCAAGAATTTGAGTTGTGATTCGGTTGAACGGTGCTTCTGGCTGGAAAATGAAGAGGTGAATATTGAAAACTAGCAAGGAATTGCCGATAAGAACATGAGTTTTTTTTTTTTCAACCAATGAAATTGCGGAACTTGGAGACAAAGCAAGGGGAGAAAATGAAGCAGCAGCAAATTTTGACCTTTCTAACACCAGAAGCCCTCAAAGTTCAAACTTGGGGAAAAAAGATGAAAGAAAAAGGCAATATTTTTGAACACAGGGCAATAACAAGAAAATCCAGTATTGATTAACTGTATATAATCTCCTCCAGATTTTTCAAGTATATTTTGCCTGCCCATTTCTTGTATATATACACGCACAACAACTACACACTTTGTGTTGCCATCTTACTCGGAATCAAGAAGAAAATCTTGTCCATAAAGTAAGAAAGAAGTGATCTTTGACTGCCGCCATCTCCTTTTTCAACTTTCAAAGTTTCAACCAGCAGGAGGGAGGACCAGTCAAAGCATCTCCCTCCCGTTGCCAATGCATTTTCTATGGGACAAGTCAACATATCTAGAGCCATTCTACCGTAATTCCCCTGTTTATCTCAAAGACTTTCTCAAACTCCTCATGCTTCTCCACCACAAATGACCTGCTTCCATCTTTTGGCCTTGCTTGTTAGGACTTTTCGTTGATGTGGTTTTCCTTTAATTGTTTTCTTTAGTGAATTAAGTGATGATACATGAGTAATCAGTTAAGATTTGTAATGCATATGAAAAAAATATATTTTCAAAGTGCTTTAAAAACTATAACTTATTAACTATGAATTAGAAAAAAAATGTTTTACTGTACGCCTATGTATAATAGTGCTATGTTTTTTTTTTTTTTTATCATTTATTATTGATTTATTTTTTTATTGATTTATCTATCAAATCCTCACAACACGAAATGGATAACAGAGTTAATCTTGATATGGTAACTTAGTTGACTTGGTTTTCTTTCAATTAACTTTTTTTTCTCCATTTTTTTAAATACTTTGTTTATTTTTTTCAGTTTCGAGAATAATGCTTAATGAGCTAATTATTTTTGAATTATTTTTTTTCTATTTTATTATTTAACATTGTATTAATGGGAAGTTAAGCTTCATAATGTATTTTAATTTACAAAGTTAATCGGAATATATTGAATTAACACACATGATTTATTTGTTTTTTCTATTAAAAAATATTAATGACATCATTTTTTATATTCAAAAAAAGATTGACCCAACTTGCTACGTAAAATCTAGTTTATGTTATTTTAATAAGATTTTAATCTATCAAGAGTTTGTTCTAATGATTAAAAAAACTTATTCTATTTTTTTAAAAGAAAAGATTTCAAATTTTAGGATTCACATATAAAAGAATACACATAAATGAGTCTAATAACATTACATTATTGATTATTGTGGAAGCTTACATTTTCAAAACTTAAATATATATATATATATATATATATATATATATATATATATATATATATATAAATGTTTTAGAGGTAATTATCTATATTTACTCAATGGGTTTTGCTTCAAAAATAAATGAAAGAAAAAAAATCATATTTGGAGTCATGAAAAATAATAAAAATATTTTTAACTAAAATAAAAAAAGTTTTTTTTATTGTATATCTTTATAATGAAGCAAGTATTGGAACACTATTTTTTTCCTCTCCAGATTAATCAGGTCGATGGCCCGGATGAGTGCTTCATGTACCAAAAGTCAAATTTAAGTTTCCAAAAATACAAAAATCAATTTAATTAATCCAAATTGAACATTAAAATAATTTATAAAAAAACAGATATTTCTCCTCTGCTGATACTCTCTCCCGTCAGCTTCTCCTTGGACAAGATCAGGATGAATCTCCATCACAATGGGTCATCCCTGAGAGAACAAAGACGTAATTCATCTTCAAGACAGTCATCACCAGTGCACGTCCAATGAGAGCTCGCCACATGTATACTTAACAAATGGATGGAAGCTGACCTGGAGTACAGGGGCTGGATCGAGAAATGTTTTTGATGAGGGACCTCTTTAACAATTACCAAGATCCCAAACTATGAATGGCCTCAAGGAGAAACAGATGGATATTTGATGGCCACTTAAACCCTGTGGCGAACAGATTTACTAGAAGCATGCAAGGATATTTTGTTCCCACTATATATAATCATCCGTTGAAATAAAAAAATCTACGCTCCTATACTAGAGATCACAGATTGTGTCTTCTAAACAAGATATTGAGAGATGGATAGTGAAGCTGTGAGACGAAGAATGAACATGATTGTTGCCCATTTTGCATCCACCATTGCTGATGATATATCCTCCCCTGCTCGCCTCCTCCCTTTGGTGATTAATTTAAGCAAACAACTTTTTGAAGCATTTGTATTTTACTATACTGATTCCATGTCCAGCCATTGAATTTAGCCTAATGATTCTTTCTGTTTTTGTTTTCTTGTCTGATCAGAACTGCAGTGGCAGCTTGAATTCTGTCATCCGGAGGTATGATAATAGAATGTATTTTGCACGTCAGGGGTCGGCTTCTCAAGCTTGCTTCATGAGACAGGCAGCTTCAATTCAACAGGTGATAAGTTTAATCCATTCCCTTTCTGTTTCTTTTTGCCTGTTTAATGATGAGCTGGTTTTTCCCAATAAGCTGCTGCTCAAATTGCTGATTTTCTGCAGCTAGCACGCTCACAAATTTAACTGTGCATGCCAGCAGGGTAGCTCCGAAAAGGGTCTCCAATCCTCTGCTTCTTCTGAAACAGAACGGTCTTGTAATGCTGAACTTATAAAAGATGAAACACCATTGTTTTCCAGACCTACCAAGATAAAGCCGAACTTGCCAAAGGTTGAACCAATCCTAACTCCTGCTAAATATTGCAAATCAACTATGTCTGCCTTTCCCAAGTTTGCCAGGCCATATAGAAGCATAATAAACAGCAGAAACGGGCAGTTTCAGTTTGAGAAGACAATATATTCTCCTGAATCTAATGGTCAGTAGTTCCATTTCAAGCATCTACATTACATCTACACGATATATTCTTCGGAATCTTGATGTTAAGTATTATCTCGTAGCATGGATTCTCATTACACACACACACACACACACACACACACACACACACACACACACACATCCTGCAGGAATTGAGTGGTCACCAAGGATGGATGTTGTAGAATCTGGAGTCAATTATGTCTTGACAATAGAGATTCCAGGTGTTAAAGTCGATGACATTAGAGTGGAGATTCATGGACAAAAGTAAGTAATGGGATTTGATTTGCATTCCTAAATCTCATCTCATCCTGCTTTATCCATTAAATTCCCCTGCAAGGCAATCAGTTCTTAAATCGGTATCCACTACTTGACCTGGTGAAATCTTCTTGTATTTTTCTCTTGCAGCTTGAAAGTAACGGGCAAACGCTCCACTCAGAGCTGGAAAAGGGCACCTGAGGGCTGCTCAAATGACTCCATCTTAAGATATCACAAGAAGGATATTTTAGAAGGGCCATACGAGATTGTGTGGCATCTTCCCGTCGATGGGAACAGGGACTCTGTCTCAGCTGAGTTTCTGTAAGTTATGGCTTTGACTTGTTTCATTGCATGATTAGCGAGACAGTACACAGTAAATTGTTTTGGTAGTGTTTCTCTATGAATCTGTTAGTAGCAATTGCTTATTTCTCAAAATACAATTTCGGTATCCGTTCGTTTTTCAAGCTGATGAAAAAGTAAAGTTCAATCCTCACGCAGCTGGAGAAGAAAGGATTTGAAACCTGCAAATTTAGAATCGATGGTTCATTTAAATGTTTTATCACGCATTAATTAACTTGCATAATACTAACTTCACTGTGTTTTCATGGCGCAGCAACGGGTTTTTACAAGTAACTGTTCCAAAAATGTGAGTATCAGCTGGTGCAATAAGCAGAGGACTGCATGGGAGCTGGCGAATTCATGAGCAAGAAGCATGCTGCAGTGTACCTAGCAAAGCCTAATTAAATTGCTTATATATTTACAATAAGCTTATATGTATATATATAATTACTTTATTCCGCAAATTTTACTGAATATTCTACTTTAATACGTAACTGGCTCGTGATATGACCCCATCCAAGGCCGGGATTTATTTCTAGTGGGCTAGATCAATATTAAAGTATGATTATGAAATGATATTGTTTTAAAGAAGAGTAATAATAAAAAACAAAAAATAATAATCTGGAATCTACCTGGTCAAATCTTGTTTGGGTTTAATTGGGTAAATAGCCACCCTCATTTGAGAGGAAATATAACCAAGTTTTGGAGTTGACAGATCACTGTGCTAAACAGTCACAGAATTTTTCGTACGGCATTTTCCAAAATAATTGAACCTATGCTTCCTGTTTCAAAAAGCGTTCCAAAAGTTTTTTTTATTATTATTTGCTTTAATTATTTTTTATATATTTTAAAATCATTTTGATGAATTCATATTAAAAAAAATTTAAAAATAAAAAAAATCATCATTTTAATGGTTCTGGGTTCTAATAGTTTACTTGTGACTTGCTTAGTATAAGTGTGGAGGGGAACCAGGATTAAGGTATATTTTGTTGGACAATTCAATTTGTTTCTGTTAAAATTTATTTATTTTTATTTAAATTTATTGTTTTTTATATTCTTAGATTGTTTTAACATGTTAATATTAAAAAAAAATAATTTTTTTTTAAATATTTTCAAATAAAAATTATTTTCAAAAACATCTACTATGACTATTTTAAACACACTGTAAATTTCATGCGTGGACCAAGTCCTGGAAGGTCAGGGGAGGTCGCATCGATGAGGCAAAGAGGAGGAGGCCCATGAGACCAGTGATTGAAGGAGTAATTTCACGCGCATTGGTTCAATTTTTTTTGTCAACTACAATAATTTAATTTGGTTGTATCTGCTTTTTTCTATATAAAAAAATAATTTAAAATAACTAAATTTACTTTTTAAAATATAAAATAATCAGCTATTAAACACAGTGACTAAATCAAATCAATAAAATAAAACACAATAAAGGAGTGATGGGAAAGAGTTCATGTTATTTCTAAATCTACAAGCTGTGTCTTCTAGACATCCTTCGACATACATGACTGCTGTCTCCTTTGACCAACTTTGTATTCTTTGAATTACCTCTACTGTGTTTCAAAAATAATATAAAAAAATATTTTTTAAAATTAATTTTTTTAATACTATCAATTTATTTTTAATATGCTAATATTATTTTAAACATATAAAAACTTTACAAAACAAAACAAATTCAACGTTACTCTAAACATATCCTTATTAGTTAAATGCGTGTCCTTATCATCTTATCCCATCGATAATCAATTGCAGTTTTATTCCTAAAAGCAATCCCACATGTATAAGTTCATCCGAGTACTGAAATTTTTTTTAATATGATTAAACCATCTCTTGGAATCTGTATTTTATGGCCTTTTAGGTTTCATTGATGGAATACATTTACGATTGTTTTAGATTATTAACAGAAATATATGTTTTAACTCGAGTTTAAAATCTATTATATAGATCGTAAGCTCTTTGTTATTGATCATAATCTTTATGACAATGAAACCTTTTCAAAGTGCAGCAAGCAGAACATGTTTTCCCAGAGCAAGTCAATCAAGATGATGAGAAAGAGACTGATGATCACTGCTCGATCATCGCCATCCAAGGATGAGAAGCAGCAGTTCAGCTAATCGATCGAAGCTCTACGTCCCAAAGTTTACATCGCCGATACGTCAAAATTCAAGACACCAGTTCAAGAACTAACTGGTAATTGAGAGGCATGACCTGTATCTCCTCTCCGCCACCTGAAAGTAGTACGCCACAAATCATCCAAAAATCCCTGTTTATCGACGATGAATATCAAGAATACGATTGCCATGAAAGTAGCATGGAGACCTCGGTTGAAGGATCGATATGCTCATTCGTTTGATTTATGCACAGCATTCCAGACTGATCATCGCCAAGAAGGAAGTCAAGTTCTTAGTTATAATCAGCAGACATGTATGGCTGGCTGATATTTCAAGTTGTGCTAGATTAAATCATCAATTCTAAGATACTTTACGTTGTGCTAAATTAAATCTTCATATTCTATCACAATAATATAAAATCTCACATTCATTTCACTTACATACCCTCAATTATCCTAAGTGTTATTTATTGAACTTTAGAGATTATAGTTTTCAATTGTTTAATTCACTTTTTGAGAGAGTAATGTCTTGTTTGGGAGTATCTTTGAAATTGTTTTTTAAAATATATTTTACTTAAAAATATATTAAAATGATATTTTTTTTATTTTATAAAAATTATTTTTAATATCAACACATGAAAATGATCTAAAAACACTATAAAATTTAATTTTTAATTTAAAATAATAATAATAAATTATTTTTTTTCAAAAACATTTTCCAAACATATTCCTAAATACCCTTTACATCTTGTTGTAAGCAAATCACAATTTTAAACATATAAGAGTTTGGATAAACTCTTAATAAATTTGTGAGGTATTATCATCAAAGAAGATTTCTTGAAGAGCGATAATAATAATGATAGTAAGTTGATAATAATAAATATAATAACACTTGTTAATATTAATAGTGAAAATGATAGGTGTAATAACAATAATAGTAGTAATAATAATGATAATTATAATAGTATTAATTCACCATTAGATTTGATGGGGATAAGGTTTTTTTTTTTTTTTCATTTATAGTATTTCAAGTCAAATAGACTATATTACAAATTTGAAAAGTTGATATGATCTAACATTTTTTTTTATCTTATTATTGTTATTCAACATTATTTTTTAAAAAATAAAAAAGGCTTTGTTGCTGTTTATTCCAATCATGTTAATTTGATCTTATAAACTAGACAACAATTTTTTGCAAATTAACATGGGTTAATTCTCATTTCATTACTTATGTAATATTACAAAGCATATAAACGTTGTGGCGTTTTCACTGTGCTCCCTCTCACAGATCACTGTGGATTCGAGCAGTGTAGGGGCGATTTTGACCCTCGGTCGCGCGGCAAAGTGGGGCTGTCAACGGGGCTATTTTCGGTTTTTCCTTTTCCCGTCCTTTTTTTTAATATTCAGCCGTGAACAGTGCATTGACGCTTTCATCCCTGGTAATAAGACAAAATAAGGGTTCCGGCTGAGGGGCACCGGCGTAATTGCGCGCGGCCGGACCGGTCCGGTCCGGTCTACCGCAACTTTTGATTTTTTAATTATTTTCTGAAATGGCTAAAGACGCTTTCAGCCCCTAATAAGACAAAAACACAGGCTTAGGTCCAGGGACAGGACCGTAATTGGCCATATTTTTTCAATTTAATATTCGGTGTCTGTCAGGGCGTGAAGCACACGCGCCAGACAGTTTTTCGCCTAACGCCCTGTTTAGGCGGTGCGTGCGGCGTCGTAAGGTGGTCGAAAATTCGCTGCGCGTGTAACCGAAAAAAGTCTGTGGACGCGGAGGAGGCCGGTTGAAACCTCCGGCCACGTTTCTCTCTCTCCTGCACGTAAATGTGCAGGAGAGTCCCCCAAGTTTTGTTACTTTTCACTTAGGTCCCTAAATGTTTAATTTTGTATATGGTCCTAATTTCTGTTATATAAGTTTTGATTTAGTTCGATTGGGTCCTCCGATTTTAATTAATTGAATGTCAAAATTTAACTTAGGTCCTCCTACTTTCAATTTCCGGATTGGCTGTATAAAACTCAATTAATTCGGTACACAAGTTCCGATTTTTTCAATTTTGGCCTCTGATTTCAATTGAGAATAAATATAATTTGCATTTCAGCCCTTTGACTTTTAATTTTTTAATTTAAGCCCTTTATATTTGATTTTCATTTCAGTTCTTATACTTTTAATTTGTTTTTATTTCTAGAATAATCCCTACTTTTATCCATATATATATAAGTGTATTTAATACAATAATAATAATAATAATAATAATAATAATAATAATTTAATTATTTTTTTTTCTTACTCTTCTGTGTTTTTTTCCTTTCTCCCGATAATTTGATAATATTTTTTGTTTTGCCGGTAATAGTAATAATAATTGTTTTTTTTTTATCTTTTGTTAAAGTTTATTGCATATTTTTAGTCTTTCATTTACTTTTTTTTCTTTCATTATTAACATAATAATAATAATAATAATAATAATAATAATAATTTTTTTTTTCTTGCTTGCTCTTTTTTTAATTTTTTTTTTGCCCTCCGGATAATTTTATAATTTTTTTTTACAGTAATAGCAATAATATTTTGTTTTTTCTAATCTTTTGTTAAAGTTTCTAGGATATTTTGAGTCTTTCATTTATTTTTGTTTCTTTCATTATTAATATAATAATAATAATAATAATAATAATAATAATAATAATAACAACAACAACAACATTAATAATATTAATTTAATTGTTTCTCTTATTTATTCTTTTGTTAATGTTTTTGAGTTTTTTTTCCAGGATAATTTAATAATTATTTTGTCGTTTTCAATCGGTTAAAAAAAAGAGAGACAAAAACCGAAAACACCCCCAGAAAAAAAACACAACACGCCTGATCACCAAGCCCATTTTCTTTTGTGATCTTTTATAGCGCAGTTTTTTTTATTCTAAAAAATGTTATTTATGCTTGCACAACAAACTCTACTTAAAAATTGCTACATTTTATCTCATAATCTATAATTTTTCTTAATTATATCATATAAATTTATTGTTTTTGATTTAATTATGTTAAATTATATACACAAAAATACCCGCGGCAACGCGCGGGCAATATATGTATGTATGATTTTATTTAATCATATATATATATATATATTACCTATAATATAAACGGCGTCCCTCTTTTCCTGTGCATAAAATCACTGTGCACCAAGACACATTTCACTGTTCACTGGACATATTTTGTCCGTGCGTTGCGCGAGTTCGTCCGTCTTTTTTTTTCTCCCCGGTTTGAACAGTGTATTAACGAAAAGGCCCCCCGAAAAAGACAAAATAGTGCACAGGAACCAGGGGCATCACCGGTTTTTCCTCTTTATATGCACAGTGCACAGACGAAAAAAGCCCCAAATAAAGACAAAATAACACACAGTAACCAGGGTTACCACCGTCTTTTCCATCCCGTTTTTTTCGTAAATATCGGTGGGTCCAGGGGCAAGCCAGTCAAGACAATTTAATTATTTAAATTGTTCTGACAGTAATGTGGACAATAATTTTAACTGTTATAGAACTATTTTTTTTATTTGATTATTGCATGGTTTTTTTATATTAATTCATTTAGTTTGTTTTTATAAATTCTTAGACAATGTATATTTTTTTATTCATATTTATACATCTATACTTTTAGTTTTTTTATAGTTTTTTTTCTTTTGATTTTATTTAAATCGGTTAAATCCTGAAATTTTAATTTAAATTGATAGTCATTTTGAAATTAATATTGCTTCTTTTTTTCTTTATTTATTTTTTTTCCTGTTATTTTTATTTGTTTTTTGGATTAAATGATTTTTATGATTTTACTATTTACGCAATAGTAATAATAATTTCAGTTATTGGTTTTTTATTACTTTTAGATAATTTTTATTATTTGACTATTTATGCAATGATCATGATAATTTTAGTGTTTATGTTTTTTTCTTCTTATTTATACTTAAATCTTTTGCTTTTTTTTTCTTATTTTCCAGGATAATTTAATTATTGAGATTATTTTGACAGTAATATTAATAATAATTTTAACTGTTATAATAATGATAATGATAATAACATAAGGATATATTTTCAATTTATATATTCATCTTTTTATGGATAAAACTATTTATTATTTTATACAAATTTATAATTAAAAAATTCTATACAAATTTATTATTTTGTCTAACATTATGTTATAATAAAAAAATCTAACATAATTAATATTTGGCCCTTATACTTTTAATTTTTTGTTTTCATCCCTTGATTTCTTATTATTTCTATAATGATCCCTATTATTATTCAATGAATTCTTTAATTCTAGAATAATAATAATAATAATAATATAGTAGTGGTAATTTAATTAATTATTATTTCATAATAATAATAATTTAATTATTTCTCTTGCTTACTTTTTTGTTAATGTTTTTTAAGTTTTTTTTCATCGAGGTAATTTTATAATATCTATTCTTTTGATAGTAATAACAATGTTGATTTTGATTTTGATTTTGATTTTTTAATTAATGTTTTATTGTTTATTTACTCTTTCATATTATTATTATTATGAATTATAATAATAACAATATTTTAATGCTTTTTCGTGCTTCCTATTTTTTTATATTTCTTTCTCTCAATATAATTTACTGATTTTTACTGTCTTTATAATAACATGAATAATAAATATTATTCGCTTTTTCTCTTTTTCTCTTTTTTCTTTTTTATTATTTTAATTTTCTCTTTGGATTAGATAATTTTTATTATTTTACCATTTACACAATAATAATGATTAATTTTTATTAATTATTAATTTTTTATTAATTATTAATTTTTTATTGTTTACTTATAAAAATATTTTGTTTTTTCTAATGATTTTTCAAGTCAATTTAATTATTATTATTATTTTAACAGTAATGTTGATAATAATTTTAACTCTTATAACAATAATAATAACAATAATGTGAGGATGAATTTCTGGACAAATTTATTTTAACTAAATTTATAATACAATTTAAAAATATATATAATTAATATTTTTTACATTTAAAAAAATATTGTGTACCCCGCGGCAACGTGCGGGGCACTTAGCTAGTGTGTGTGTGTGTGTGTGTGTGTGTGTGTATCACACAATCTGAAATTTACTCTTACCTTGTTTATTTTTCTATTTTTTTTTTATCCAATTACAAACTTCCAAATTTTTTTCTTTCAAGTTATCATGATTTTTTTTATTTTATTTCATTTGTTTACTATTATTGTTAAAAATATTATAATCTAATTAAAACAAAACTAAGTTATTAAAATCATCTAGGCTATAATTCATTTGTTGCAATTTCTAGACATTGTTTTTTCCACAGAAAAATACGGACACAAAAAGTCAAGCATTCCCATATATATGAAAACAATTATGGTTGGAAGATTTCTCACAATATTGACAAATCTCCGGGCAATCAGTCAACTGAAAAATACATTCTAAAGCCAGTAAATGTGAAGAAAATAATCAGAGAAATTGGTTTTTTAATCGAAGCATAAAAAATTCCATTTCAAAGAATTATTTTTTCACAACATATGGAACATTTACACGGTGCTTTTTCCATGTTTATAAAGCTGTGCTTTTTTTATTTATTTGTTCATAAAAATTTGTTTAACAAAATGAATATAACCATTGTTCAACAATACTAAACTTAGTTTGAATAATTTAAATATGAGCATGCCGGAAATTACTAGCAGATGGTTAAGTGAAATATTACCAAACCAGTGTCCTACCAAAAATCCATATCCATTTACTTGCCACCTATGTACTATGAATGACAAATCCTGCTGAAGACATATTACTTGCTTTTCAACCGGTGATGAAATACAACTGGAAAAAGTTTTCTTACAAATACATATGGCAAGTGTTCTAGACAAGAACCATTGTTCAAGACTTTCTATTACAGACCACCCAACTACTTTGTACCAGATTGAGCATCTTCATGTTCCGGATCAGAAACTGCTTACAGATATCCAGATAGATCTTCCTGGTTCTCCAAATCCCAAACAACTACTTTACCGTCCAATCCTGCATGGTAAAAAAAATGCACAGATGGGAGACAAGCCTAAGAATTGGGATAAAACAACAAGACTTTTTATGTATATATGATCTAATTAAATGAGATCCGAACAGCAAATTGCATATATCGGCTTACCGGAAGTGCTGAAGCGCAGTTTTCTAGAACTTGCTGATTCTGTAAGAGACACAATACAACTACAGTTCCAGAACACACAGTTAAGCACTGCTCCACATAATTCAGAGATGATCAGAGGTCAACAAAAGCCCACCTCAACGTACACTTTTGCACTCCACACAGCAGTCGTATATCATGCATATGCAGATGGAGTGGAGAAGCAACAGATGAAGTGGGTTTGGGAGACCCCATCAGGAAATTTAAAAGACGGAGGAACAATTAAACTAACAAATGATTGTAAGTGCCTTAATAGTATAGCTGAGAGGTAATAACATACGTTATGCAATTCTCGTGAACACCTCCACGTGACCTTGAAGCTTCAATGCCATCATTGTTTACTCCATGCTTTGATTGGCCATAAAGTTTTCCAAATGCTTCAGAAAACTGCCAAAGAGAGTGGAAAAGCCAGTCTACTGTTAGAAAGTTCTATTGACCATGTGTAAAGCCTGAAGACAATTACAAAAAAAGAAAAGAAAACAGCACCTGATATTCTATAAATGTACTTCCACTTAAGTGATCTAATGTAACACCTGCTTCTACCAAGTAACTGTACAAATAAGCTTAAGACATATATACTATATAAAAACCAGTTGCCAGGAGGACTAAAAAGTTTGCAATATGGCCCAAATGGCCAGGACAGAAATAAAAAAAACTCCAGATCCTAAAAAAATTGGGCTAATGAATTTTCACTTCATTAGGCTGACTGCCTCGAGGCACATCTCTGGGCAATCCATTTTTGCATCTTGCTAGTTTGCAAAAAAGCAGTAGCTAATGTGTTTATGAACAACTCAAACTCAAGTATTTAATAACTTCAGAAGTGGCATAAATTGAAGTCATGTGCATGCCTTGAAACCATATGCTACTCTATCAAAACTCACTCCAGTTGTAAAATGGGAAAATCTGGTGTAAACCAATAAAACTGAGATATTACAGAACAGCAACATAATTGGCAATTTTTTTAGCCATGTTTGTACCTGTGAACCGTATCTTGAACCTGGCAGTGTTGATTTTCTTTCACCAAGGAACCTGATAAAACTCCTGTTACCAAAGAAATCATTAATTTCTGTGGGAGATAGATAAATCAACAACAATAATAAAAAAATGTTTACTTGAGGCGGACTGACATCTCTAATGAGTAATGAAAAACAGCTACAAATCTAAGCCTGCCAAGACAACCACAGATTGGCTTGCACTTGCTTTTCTCGTTAAATACATACCATATTCCTCTTTCATCTGCTGCAAAAACCATAGGGTTGCAGTCGAATCCCACTCCTATGACCATTTTCTCAGAAACAAATAAGACCTGAAAACAAGCGGCACATTGATCCACGATTTTCAGGTGACTAAAATCACAAGTATTATGCAGAAAATAACTTGAATTGCGTGTATATAACCAGAGTGGATGCTGACCCACATCACGGAGAGGTAGATCACGAAATGCGACATTCTGGGCCAATGGAGATGGACCAACATCATCAACAAAATAAATCATGGAATTATGTCCTGTAACAATACAAATGGCAGATACATAAAGAATAACCAACTTCAACAGTTTCCAACAAATGATCACCCTTAAATTTATTAATTGAGTAAAAGCAATGTCTTGATTTCAGGTAATGGTGGTTTCAGAGCAAAATACAAATGCATTGGTAATTTGTTATTCAAATTTGATCAAGAGCTTGTTCCAAATAAGAGATAAATCCATCCAATGTATAGAATGTAAAAATAATAACCCAAGTGTCATGGAGTGCATGCCATGCCATAAATTTAATTTTTGAAGATAAAGTGAATTTCTGACCTACGTAAGCCAAGGTATTGCCACTAGGCGACCACTTCACACCAAATGCCCAGGAAAACGATAGATCAAGCTGAACAATTTGCTGTTTCATCAGAAAAATGAAAATGGATTAAAGATCTTAAAATGAACTTTGGGATGAGAAACAAGCGTCTAGTTCCCAAACCATCATAAACTGAGGCCCATGATATATTCCTAGCCTTTACAAAAATTGTCCCCAGAAGATGCGGTGCAAGAAGAATATACTTCATGAATTTATTTTCTATCTTGCAAATATTGTGATTAGACAACTCATTTATTTATTTTTACACCATTTAGAAAACTAGCTAATTAACTTTAATAAGGAGAATCTGTTTATTTCCTATGTTAGCTAGGACTCCTTTAAGGCATTTTTTTGTGCTTACCACCAGATTTGTCACTGTAAATCTATTACAATCTGTAACAAGGCAAAATTGTGAAGCGAGCAGCAACCTATTTACTGCAGCTATCATGGTGTCTTTGGAAATTGGGATGATGATTTAGAAAAAAAATTCATAAGCAAAGGAAGAAAGTCAAATTCAAATCATTGTGTGCTGAAAACATCTTATGCGTGGATCAGTTTTGTTTGTATGAACTCTTTACTTGTCCTTGTGGGCCATGCATATGTATCTAAAGGGTAGATTCACATGATAACTGTTACACTCTTTTTTAAAACTTCAACGGGTTGCCTGGTGAATTTATGCTACTCATTTTCATTTCTACCTTTGCCACTGTATTCCTACCTTCTCCTACACCACCATATCTCCTTATTAGCTATTCTTTAGAATTTTAGACCACTTCAAGATCAGCTTTAATCCTAAACCAATTCAACTATACCCCCTCCATCATAAATCAAAATCATTTAGCCCTCGTGTGATGATATTAGAAGAACCTGCTTTTAAAATTAAGGGTTGTCTTGCTTTGGCAGTAAAAATGTACAACCCAAAAGAAACATTTTTATCCCAAGTTCAAAGAAAAAGATATGCCAGTTCAAGACTATTGCTCACAAATTTCCCAAAAGATTGTATTGAGAACCAAAATTCCACATCAAAATAAAATAATAAGAAATCAAACCTCTCCAAATTTTGAATCTGAGACAGAGCCTGCTTTGGAGTCCCTGGATCAGTGGCATATACAAAACACAGATAATGAAGGGCTTAGATCCATAAAGGGGAATAGTTTCCGGAAACGTGTGCTTGCTAAGGTGCTATCTAAGTTAAGCATACCTTGTATCAACACCTTTAATAAAGGTGGAAAACACTCGACATTTTCCATCTGTAGATGTCGTCGCAAGAAGAATCTGTTAAATATTTAATAAAAGCATATATTATAAAACATATTAAACACAATGCAATACTTTATGGGAATGTAATTAAAAAGTATCTCTTAGGCAACTAATGTATCAGAAATAATAAAAATAATTCAGCAACTAACAGATACATAGTTAGGATGACAAGAGCTGTATCATAGTTTAATATAACAATTTGTCCCTGTACACTTTAGTTTTTAAGGATTTCATCCTGTGCTAAAATTTTATGAATTTTATCCTTCTACTGATCAGCTAATGCCTTTTGTCCTCCAATAAGAATGACAGGCGTCACATACCTGGACAAGTAACATGAAAAGAGACAAGTCACCAAGAAAATTTAATATAGCTATTTTTAATTCTTTCTTTTCCTTGGTATGATGATGGTAGAGGAAAGGGGCATGAAAGAAAAAATATAACTATAAATTCTTTTTCCCTTGCTTCCCCTCCTTGATAATCCAAACAAATGGAAGAAAATCATTTTGTCTTCGCTTCCCTTTACTGAATTCCTCTTCCAAACCTCCCCTCTAAGTTTCTCAAACATACTATGTGAAAAAATCTCACTATCGATTTAATTATATTAGTGTACATGTTATAGTGTCCTCCAATTAAGAAGGGTTTCACTCATCCTCTCAATGAGATTGAAAAATCCATTAAATACACACAACTTCTCTAAAATTATGAAAAAATAACCATGGGATAGAAACACAGACATTATTAGGATGCCAAGCAACACTTGTCACCGAGGAATCATGTCTTTTCCTGATAAGTTTACTGACCCACCTGTGAAAGGGAAAACACAGATCAAAATAAGAACAGAGAAAATTGCATGCAGTAGTCAACATTAAAGCAATTGCATAGGTGAGCAAGTCTGGATTTTAATCAACGATCTAAACAGGGTTGTTGAAGTCAGACTACACATACACTTTCCCTGATTGAGGTCAATAAATATAAATATAAATATGATAAGGCATGATCCCATGAAAAATTTGAACATGGTAAGGAAATTCTGGCCTTTTATTTATCTTTTTTCCTCCACAAGATTTTATCTTAGAATGAAGGCCTCTATATGACCAACAAACTCGAGCCACTAGTGTGGTCCCTGCCTAGGCCATTTTGCTAGCCATAACTAATAGAATTCCTGAGGAAAACAAACTACTAAAAAACACACAATAAAAAATGCATGAATTAAAAATAAAAAAAAGGTAATTCAGAAACTTCTTTCTCTTTGGTTGCTTCGCATCTTAGGCCTAAAAACAGTAAGGTGCTGAGACTGCAGCTAAGCCGAACTGTTGCTGATATAGGAATTTGCAAGTATAAGCAATTAGCATGGACAAAGTTGCATCAAATTAATAAGTCTAAGCTCCAATCTTGACTAAACAGAAATACATATTAATATAAAATACTTCCTGGTTCAGCAGATTTCAAAACAATACCAAGCGTAAGCATAGATGGAGCATGTGAACTAAGTGCTAAAAAAGCTCCAAATTATGGGGCAAGTACCAGTTGTTGTCTTGCTCGTAGTAGCATATACAAACAGTTTTAGCCCCACTTCCAACAGCGAACTTGTTCTCTGGAAGTAAAGTGGTTCAACAATAATTAGAAAATCAAGATTGAAAACAGAAACAGCTAGCACACAAAAATCATCAATTCCAACACGGCACCTTTTTTTTTATGGATATGGGAGCTGGTATCAGTAAAATGAGCAGCAAGCATGCCAAGTACAACTCCTAAATCCTAGGCATGAGCAATTATCCATACAAATACATGTAGTCATGACCCATGCATCCTTCCCAATGGTTTTACATCTAAGTATGGCAAGGTCATAATATTTAGATAACATAATGAAGTAAACATGATATCAGTAGCTTTTCTATATCAAATAAAACCAAGAAGAGAGAGAATAGGTGAAAGTTACAATTTTTTTTTTGATGAATACTCAGCCCAATAGGTTTTTCATCCAATACTCTAACCAGTTCAATAAAGTTCTTTTTCACATATATATACACAAACAAAATATATGTGCAAGGCAGACAAAAAAATACATTTATGCACGCTAATACATAATATTGAGTTGTCTAGAATTTACATAAATATATTTGCAGGTAATTTGTAGTTCATGGGTTTTTGGGGTCCTGGACTGGACTGGATTTCTAAGTGTCAAAATGGGTGAAAACAAACTTCTCTCCATCAGTTGCCTTTATTCAGCATTCTTATTGTGGCTATGGATTGACAATAATGTAGCATTTTCTACTAAGGAGGACACATGAAAAGAGAACAAGAGAGTAACTGCAAGGTGTCTTGTAAATCAGAGACAGATGGGGACATCGGCCTTGGTTGTTAAGTCCAGAAAAAAAAATGTCTTTAGGGGGGGGAACAACTACATCAATTCCCTTTCAGCTCAATTTAAAGTACTATTATGACTATCTAAACTTCTGTGTATGAAATACTAATAAATTACGCAAATCAAATATTGAAATATACAGTAGATAAAAGGAACTAAACAATTCATGAACTGTTATTTAATTTAGACCAAAAGGACCTCTTGATTGCTGAAGAGCTAACCAGCCTCACTTTAAGCTTCATAGAGAAAAATTTATCTACATATAATAGAGATGCTCGATCAGGTTAGCATGCTAAGGCCAGAATCATCAACCATGCAAGCCTTGGAAGTTCATTTCATAGTATCCTCTCGTTTTCACTTCTTCCAAGTCACAGAATGGGCAATTGGTGAATATGATTTGTGAGACTGAGAATAACCTTTTTAATTGCTTTTTTCGCATCTATATTGTCTTTATAGAGCTCAGTTTTTCTTAGAACCTCCATTTTTATTAGAAATATAAACAATGGGAAATACAGGGCCTCTCTCACTACTCCCAGTTTTAAAACTCCCCTTATTCAGCAGCTCATTCTCATATCAAGGAGTCACGGAAACATGGCAATATTAATTTTTTGGGGCAGAAATTGACAAAGAACAAATACCAATGTTAGTTTTATTAGTGTCGAATCAAAATAAAATGGGGCATGGCCAAGTGGTTAGGCAACAATACTGTTTCAGAGTTGTTAGATCCGAAAGATCTACCTTGGCTATATTTCATCTCTTCAAGTTTAGTAATGAGTATAACAGCCGTACTGTTCCAGTGGAGAGAAGAACCTACACGATACTCATTAGGGCTGTTATAAGTAAACTCTCGACCACCATTACTTCTCAAAAATGTTAGGGGTTTCTCAAAATGCTTGGTTATTAGTGGAAGGTTCCAAAAAATAAAAAACTTAAGATTTGGCACAAAGGAAAAGGAACCACGTATATCTACTGCAACAATCATAACAACAACATAAGGTGAGCCACATAAGGAAGAAGAGGGATCAATATCAACATGAAGAGGCTACAATAGCTTAATAAAACATATAGGGAGGTTAAATATGCAACAACTGGTGCCAATAAAAAGATAAACCATTTAGGTCAGACAACAAGGAGTAAAATCTAAAAAACATGGTGCTTCCGTACCTTTTGGGCTCCACTGCACACAAAGTGCAGCACGGTTTAGCCTAAGTATAACAAGGGTCGGTACCCATTCTGACCCTTCTTGGTTCCAGACATATCTTGAAAGAAAAACGGCACACGTGATCAACAGGGAAAAAGAAATGAAATCATTATAGGGAAAAGGAAAAAACAGTGATGCTAAAATGAGACACTCACGAATTTCGATCATGAGATGCGGTAACAATTCTGTTTGATCTCGCACTCCAATCTATCCCACAAACAATCTGGTCATGCTGCAAGTTAAGAAAAACAAATTAAGCTAAAACAATATAATTTCATTGTTTCCGATGAAAAAAAAAAACGAACCTTTTGTAGAACATGGACCTTCTCCCACTTATCTTGGGACAATCTATATATGTGAACTTCATTATTGTTTGGACAAAATGCAATCACTGCAGGAAAATTAAGAAAAAAAATGTTACAAAAGAAACTTGTGATTATTTAATTTTTCCTGCATTTTCATAGCAATCAAACAGAGTTGAGAAAAATAGAAATAAATTACTTACTAGAGCGATCCGCGCTCCAAGCGTGGCAGGTGATGCACTGAGCGAACTGGTTAACTTCAACGGCTGCCATTTACTTTTTCGATTCTCTCTTTATATTGTGTTGAGAAAAAGATTGAATTGAATAGATTTCAACCAGCTGAGAAAGGATCTGAATTGCAATTTTCAGATCCAGCTTTAAAGCAGAGAGATCAAGTGCGTGGTGCTGTACTTTGAATCATCCAGTAGTCTTGCTCTTCACTTCGTTTCTCCTTTACTCTTCCTCGTCTTTTGGTAGAATTAAACTTGCCTCCACATCCCCAGGTTTATGGCGGTGTCTAAATTTCTCCCTATTGTTTTGTTTATTTATTTAGACCCCTCAACTTTCATTTCCTTTTCAATTCTCTCATTCGGCCATTTCAGTGAAATATGTGTAGATTTCAATTTTCTCTCTAAAATCTATGAAAAATATCAGAGTTTAAGGATCAATAAATTAAATTAAAAAAATGAAAAGGGATTTTTCTTCCTTGGGAAAACCTACTAATTCTCTCATAATCCAGAAACAATATATTAAAGAAACATTAAAAGTTTTTTCATCAAATTTCAGTCATCATCTTCGGAATTTTCTACATTTATTTGCATATTATATTATATTTATATTTTATCTCCAGCTATCCATTAAAAATATATTATAAAATTTTGAAAAAAAAATTAAAAGATAAAAACAAAACAAAATTTAAATCCTCACGTATTAGAACATGTTAATATTTTATTTTTGAACATATTTAATATCTGTCATGATATAAACTCATTTTTAACTAGTTAAATTTGATATATTTAGAAACTTTGAACGACGTTAATGATAATTTGGACCAAAAATCATCATTCTAATAATCATCATGTTTTCTTTTCTCAATTTGAATTGTTTTACTCAAATATACTTTATCTTATCATGCAAACTAGGTAGTTCAAACTAAAATTGTCAATAAAACCAGTATATTTTAGCTGATATTTGGCCAAATTCATAATGGAATGGAATTTAAATCAAGATAAAAATAATGTTATTTTATCTTGTTTTTATAATTGATACAAAATATTTTGACCATTTCGGATAAAACAGAATGAAATAAACGATTATATTTTAACTGTCTCGGAAATCAATTTATATATTTTTTAAACTAGGATATCCTATGCAAAGCAAAACTTGCAAAACCATGACCCTAAATATCAACAATATTAAAAATATTTTCTTAAATTATCATTGTTTTTTATCGAAGAATACAAATTTTTAATTCAATAAGGAACTAGTTGATAATTCATGAAATTATATTTAATGAGTGACTTTAGTTATATAAAAATTCTAAATTTTGGTTTTGTTTTGTAAATTTTATACTCAGAATATATGAAATACAATATAAATATTCTATTTACAATTCAAGAAAATTAACTTACAATATCGTACTCTAATCATACCCTTTTCACCCGTCAAAATACTTGAATTAATTAAAATTAACTTACATTAACTTACAAAGTTAATTTTAATTAATTCAAGTATTTTGACGGGTGAAAAGGGTATGATTAGAGTACGATATCTTGGTTTTATTTCTCTTAAAAATATCTTAATTTGTTTTTAATTTAATTGTTGTGTATCCTTTTTTTTTTTTTTGCAATGAAACCGGACAAGAGGACAAAACCTCAACCGAACCAATAGCTGAAGACAAGTGCATAATCAAAAATGACAGATCTGAAAGGGGTATATTTCATAATAAATGAGAGTACAGGGACAAAACATAACATTAACTAATCAACCCATAAAATGTCGCTCGACAGTTGCGCTAGGGTTTTCTCCTCTCCCAAGTCACTGAGCTGATACAATAGACTGAGACTTCCACCAGGTACCCATCCATATCTGCTATAACTGTCTTCTTTTCCTGGTCACTCATGTTTGGTTGCCGAGAAAATAATTCAAGACAACTCTCTCGCTCTATTTTTTTTTTTCCTTTGTTATAAATAATCACTTGTGTGCTTGATGTTCTTCTGATACTGTACAGACACAGAACATTAAACAGGAGGGCGCTAAAGCGTTTATGAAAGCTATTGATTGGTAATAATAAACTTTTTATTTCAAACAAAACGGCTGGTTATGCCAAATATGGAAACTGGAAATTCGAACGTTTCACGAGCTGAAGAAATCAAAGTCTTGGCCAATGAAGCATTTAAAGGTACCTTCACTCTCTTTTCTCTTGTTTCTTTTCTTTCGCATTTTGTATTATTATTCTTTTAATCTAAGTCAGTTTCGTTTGGTTGCAGCCCACAAATATGGACAGGCAATTGATCTGTACTCGCAAGCTATCGAACTAAATGGCGACAATGCCGTTTACTGGGCTAATCGTGCATTCGCCCACTCTAAACTCGAGGAGTATGGCAGTGCGATACAGGATGCTTCGAAAGCCATTGAAATTGATCCTAAATACTCAAAGGCAAAGCACATTTGTCTTGAGTTTTGTTTTTTTCTCTTTTGATATCCGTTTTTAGATATCTTCTTCTGTTCTGATAGTTATCTGAATTTCAGGGATATTACAGGCGAGGCGCTGCTTATCTTGCCATGGGCAAAATCAGAGATGCTCTAAAGGACTTCCAACAAGTGTGTTGTTTGCTTTGCTTGGGTCGTGTTTGAACAAACTATCCCCCGCTTTGTTCTGCTAGATTATTTGCCTCATTGGACCAACACCTTTTCTATTATATGCTAATGTACACTACTTGAATTTCCATGTGCTATAACTAGGTGAAAAAACTCTGCCCAAATGATCCTGATGCTTCAAAGAAATTAAAGGAATGTGAGAAGGCAGTAATGAAGCTTAAGTTTGAAGAAGCAATTGCTGTTCCCGAGTCTCAGAGGCGCTCAGTAGCTGAATCTATTGATTTTCATTCGATAGGTACTTGGACCTTTTGAGCTGGTTTCGTTTCGTTTGTCTTAACCACGTAATTTTTTCATCTACTTTTCTTTTTTGAGTCATTCAATATTAGTAAATGACATATACTTTCAGCACAAAAAAGGAATGTGGTGAAATTCGTTGCATGCTGCAGAAGAAACTATAAGCACACCTTTGCTTCTTTGATTTCTTTGTTTTCTTCTTTTGTTTGCAAGTCAAAGCATGGGTTTACTCTAGACCTTTTTCCAGGGTGTTTGCCGCTTGCATTTGTAAGGCAATGAATGGTTACATTAGGTTCCATTCCTTCACTTTTATAAATGAATTAAGTTCATTATAAGTTCTAATTTATGCTGTTCAGTGCTTACATGTCTGTTGAGAAGTATTTCTTTGTGGAAATTTGACTCTACCCATCCTGTGGAAACCCAAGCAATGCAATTGTATTGAGTCTCGACACTATTAAAATTTATATATATATTTTTTTATGTGATTGTATATGCTGTATATGATTCAGGCCCTGGTAATCCTTGCAATGTTCGTATATTTGACCTTCTTTTTCAAGAGAAGAGGATCTTCTGTTTCTCTGTTTGTATCAAACACACGCACAAAACAACAAGAACGATAAAAAAGCCAGATTCAAATTTTTACACACAACAGATGCCTTTCCTAGTAAAGAATCATGTTCGTTACTTTTTCACGGGCTTCATAAGATGGATTAGCTATTGTATATCAAGGATACACTAGATGTTTATTCATTGAGCAAAAAGTCTTTTTCATCAAAGAATAAGTGCCCAAGGTAGATTTCTTGGTTTGGGTTTTAAAGTTGAGTCATGGGTGATTTTTGTAAGGGGAGGATAACAATTCCTGCTTATTCTTGCAAAACCAGTGTACTGTGGTAATTTGATATTTGGTAGAAGGACCTGGGATTACAATTTGATGTCTTAATCTTTACTAAATACTCTTATTTAGCTACCTTCATAGTCAACTCAGTAGTTGTATTTAGTATCCTAGTGCTAGTAGGAGCTCTAATCTCGATAAATGGAGATGGAATGTCTTATTTTCACAAGGTTTGAGTTAGGAAATAAATTGAGAGTTAATGTTATGTTGAAGGTGTGACACATCAGATTTTCTTCTTTCTCTAATTCTTCTATTGTTTTCTCTTCTTCCCAAGTTTTAGATAGTTCCTTGAGTATTTTTCACAAACCAAATTAGAACACGTTGACAATCAATCTTGATGCTGCACAAGTTAAACCCTTACTTAATTACCACCTCAAACCTATAAGCTCATCATATTCAAGGCTATCCTGTATCATCAAAAGCCTGTTGTTTATAGCCTGTACACATTTGAGCAAACATCAATGCTTAGAATATTGCTTGGCTCTTCTTTTTCATTATTTTTCTGTGAATGGGTGAATGTATTGGGTATAGAACGCAATCTGGAACCCAGTGATGTGTGTTGTGACAGGAAAACTAATACATAACCCATCACAAGTCATCAGCTACTCGAGAACAGTAGTAATGCATCATTTTCCAAAGCTAACAACTGACCAGTTCAAGATAATTATCCTAACAGTTTTTTAATATGCTATTGTCAGATAGATTTGGAGTTGCTATATGGATGCGCAATCTTATTTTAAAAGCCATTGGTTTCTGTAGCATTTTGTACACCAACTTTATCTTGTATGTGATCCAACCAAGAATTATTTAGGGATAGAAGATTGAAATGGTACCACATGCTTTGTATATATGGTGCCCTATTGGTAAATTGTGTTAAGAAGGTGAGGAGGCTGGGGCCAAGGAAGTGATCTTGCAGATGAAGCTTTGGCATGATGGAATTCTATAGCCATTTCTTAGTTTGTTACTTTTCTATAGTAGTAACCAGATGCCATATTTTGGTGACTGGATGGAAATGTTGATGAACAGCTGTCTTACAGGTATGCAACCTAGGTTGGGTTGGCAATTTTATAACCAAAGCTGATCAACAGAGCCTTAAGAAATCAGTTTGGAAAGTGTTGGTTCTATGGTCAAGTAGCGGTCAACTTTCTTCACTTTTGTTGCTCTTGCTCTTGTTCATGCCTGGTAGATTTTGATGGTATAAAGGGTAAAACTGATGCTATGTCTTTAAATTCAGCACCTATATCTCCAAGGTTTACATGTTTTGTATTTTTAGACTTGGGCTAAATTATCTTTTAAGAAATAAGAAAAGTAAGAACTAAAAATTGAAATATGGAAATGGAAAAAAAACCTAGCTTCACATCAGGGCTCCTAGGAATTCTCAGGTATCACTCCCAATACATTGCCCTTCTAACCAAAGCTGCCTAAAATTCCAATGCACTCATCCCTTCCTGCTCCTAAAGTGGGCATGCCATCCTGTATGTAGTGGAAGAAAGGAGTGGTCCTAAAGTAGGTGCACACTAAACAGCTCGTAAGGAGGTGCACCTTAGGTGGTGCTAGTTGGCTTGCCAGTTGCTTAATATGGAAATAGATAACTGGTCAACTTGTATAAAATTACAGAACTAACCCTGAAGATCGAAACATACAGAACTGCACCTGACTTGGAAAATCAAATAAAACACAAAATCTTGATGTTTTTGTTGGTTCAATAAAAAAGAGGCATTTTGTTTGTTAAGTATTAAAATAATAAGAACTTATGTAGACAGGGGTTTCTCTTCCATCTTCCTTTGAGATATTTGTGGATTGGGAGTAAACCATTTCATTGTGTTTTGTTGCCTCTATCATCTATCAAGTCTTTCATAGTGCCCTGATGATCTCAAACTTCTTTCTGCCAAGGAAGGACATTTTTTCATAGAATTCCCACTCTGACTCAATGTCTAGATAAGTTTGGAGACATTGTATAAGATTCTAACGCCCCTACTTCTCAATTAAGTTGGTCCCTACTTCTCAATTAAGTTGGTCGGACAGTTTGACCATTTTGGTTTGAATAAGGGAGCTGGTCAATTAGCAGATGCTTTAAGTTTTACTTCGTAATTTGTCCCTCTAAGCTTGATCATTCTTGACTCAATGATTATATTACTCCAGTATATCTCATGATTAAGTTACATCATAAGTATTAATGTATTATTTTCTATATATTTTATCATAATAGGGACTAGCCCCAGTTCATCATCCGTGCCCACCCAAGTGGCATTAGCACCAGTAGCAGTAGCAGTTGTGGCAGCAGCTGTGATGTTGGTGGGAACGGCAAAACCTGCTGTGGTGGTATCAGTGCTAATGGTGATACTGGTGGTCCTAGGGGCATATTTGTGGGGTAGCTGCAGGGGTAGTGGTGTTTTTACCAAGAGAGGAATAATGGATTTAGGTTTGAGCTCAGATTTAATAAATTATTATGGTCACAATCTGTTTTCATATCTCTTAAACACAGTTAATTTATTCAAATAGGAAAGCCCATCACTTGAAAAAAAAATATTCCTGATTTAATTTCCTAATGCTCAAAGAACAAGTGGAATTTACAATTTACAATGTATGATATATCAATGCAGTTGACGTGAGCACATGAGATTTAAGTTTAGTAATAGTAGGCCATGTAGTGTTGATCTATGATATTACTGATAACACCACATAACTACAACATGAAGATCTTAAGCTATGCATTCAAGTAAATTTATATGCTTGCTTACTTTAGGTTTATGAAGAAGCATTTGAAGCAAATTACTAATGCTTGAAATCTGGTATGTCTTCTCTTTGGTTTGATGTGGTACCATATCCTTTCCATTATCTTCTTTTGCTTCATTTTATTAACTGCCTGAAGTGTTGAGTCTTCAATATTTTAGCGTGTAATATAGCCCAAGCGTAACATTTCTATGTTTGTCAAGGGTACAATCGTACTCATACTACTCCAACCCTTATTTTAAAGATTTGTCTTTACTTTTTATGTTGGTGCATTCCTGCTCTTTCCCACTTCATCTTTTTGTGGATCATTCATCATGAATACATGACACGATGCAGTTAGGGGGAGGAAAGGTACCAAGATGTTAGCTACTGAAACCTAGAGTAGTTAGTCTACCCTTTTTCAAGATGAAATATCAGTCACAAAACTATTGGAGTTGTTACCACATGTGGATTTTCCACAATCTGATAACCATTAGTATTATGCGTCCACTGGTTGCTTTCCCATTCAGTTTTAGGCTGTACCTGTATTTGAATTCACTCACAATGTAGATCCCGGTACTGGAGAACCCAACTTAAGCTTCTGATATAAGTCCTTTCTAGATGATTAGTTTTATCTTTTAGGCCTGGGCTTATTATTGCAGAAAAAATGAAAAAAAAAAAAAAAAGAGAGAGAGAAAAGAAGGAAAATTCTTTGATTTTTAGGAAAGTCCATCCTATTGTTAAATTTATTGTGGTCATTTGGCTCTAATTTAGATAACAATTCTATCTTTTTGTTTAATGAAGAAAAGTTTGTTTTTAATGTGTAGATCCTTTTTACACAATTAGTTTTATTTTTAGGCTTTAGGTCTATTAATTTAGAGAAATGAAAAAAAAAAAAGGCTATTCTTTGTTTAGGAGCTAACTCCTATTGTTAAATTATTTGTGTTTGCGTGGCTCTAATTTAGGCAGCAGGTCTTTGTCTGTTTGTTTAGTCAGGAAAACCTTTTATTTTTATTGAACTGAACCTTTACATCTGTTTGCAAGTTTACAATCTCTTTTTATTGTTGACTCTTCTATATGATTAGTTTTAGATTCTTCTTCTGGACGAAACTTCTAGGTGGATTTACTAGTTTTCTGAGGTTTAATCAAAAGGGGTGAAAATAAGCTTTGGTACTGTTTGTGGGTGCTTTTCATTCAGGACTGAACATGCCTTGTGTCAGTCCAGATCAATGCCTTTGATCCCATTTTAATTCCAAAATAAACACTTATTTTTAAGCCTTGGCCCTCCCATTTCCATCCTTGAGAAACCTTGCTGTTTAAAATGGAGCACTCATCTAAAATCTGTGTTCCACATCAATGTTCAAAAATTTATTTTGTTCATAAAATAAGAGAAGGAATAAATTGGATGTTTGGACATTTAACTGCTTGAATCTATGAAAATAAATTTGGATACTTCTGTTTCCATATGCTAGTTGTCACAAAAAAGAAATAGAAAAAGGGTGATGTTATACTGAAAGCCTTTAGGGTAATGAGGTTTTAATACATCTAAGCCTGGGTCTTTTTATCCCGAGACACTTCTTCCTTCCTGCATCTCTCTCTTCCTCCTTTCCAGGCCAAATGTTTATGTGTAATAGTCTGCTTTTATGGAGCGGGAAAGAACTCAACCAGTAGCTTCTATCTCCTATACAGTAATGAAGTTGTTTTTCTGTCTCTGTTCTAGATGTGGAGCCACAATACTCTGGTGCAAGGATAGAGGGAGATATTGTCACTTTGGATTTTGTCAAGAAAATGATGGATGACTTCAAGAATCAAAAGTGCATACACAAACGGTATGATTCGCAAGGATGGTTATGAACTTAGTTTTTGCAATATGGCTGATATAATGTTCTCACTTTGACCTTGCTGGAAATGTTCCAGATATGCATTCCAGATAGTCTTACAAACAAGAGAAATGCTGCAAGCTCTGCCTTCTTTGGTTGATATAAATGTTCCGGAGGGCAAGCATTTCACTGTTTGTGGTGATGTGCACGGTCAGGTGATGACATTACTTCTGCATTTTCACAACACTATAACAAGCTCTTGCTTTTGCAAGAATTTTGGTGGAGATTCTTAGATGCAATTAAGGTCAAACCATTTTGTGCATGGTGTGTCTATCAACTTCTTGCTTACATGGTAATAAACCATTTTGTGAATAAGTTTAGTGGCACAATGAAGCCTTGTCTGAAATTGCTAATTTGCTAAGCCTTGAGCATGATGGTATTTTTTGGTGGGCGGGATTAGACAAGAACTTGATTAGGAAGAAATGAATACTCATTATAAGGTTGGAGAGTAGTCGTCCTCATAAGAAGCCGAAGTAGAGAAAAACTGATTTAAAATAGCTGGGTATTCCAGTCCCTCTGGATATCTACTATCAAGGAGGCACTCTAGAAGGGAAAACTACTCTACTGTGTGATAATTGCTTGGATGAGAAGTATTTTTGAATATCCTCTCATTCATCCTACCAATTGCACTGAAATACTGTATAGACAGCACAAAACCACTAAATCTTGCAATCTACCTCAAAATCACTGAATATACAAACAACCAGTCTTAAAAAAATCACCACAAAATGTAAACAGACAATGCTATGTATCCCGGGCCAGTTAGAATTGAATAAATGACTTTGAGACTCACAATTTCATTAGCACATAACACAAATATTTGGATGAAAGGCCTTAGCAGGCTTTCTAGTTTTCTGTCACTCATTAATAGTACTTTTTTTGTGTTTGTTGCTGCTACTAGCAAGAATTTTATTTTATTCCAAGCCATCCATCATTGACTGTCTTTATATATTTTTTTTTTCTGTCTGTATAACAGATTTAATTTTTTGTGTGTTTTGTAATGCATGCAGTTCTATGATCTGTTAAACATTTTTAAGCTGAATGGCCTTCCCTCGGAAGGGAACCCATATCTGTTCAATGGTGACTTTGTGGATAGGGGATCATTTTCCTTGGAAGTCATCCTCACATTGTTTGCTTTCAAGTGCATGTGTCCATCAGGTGCAGGCTCTTGGTCCTTTGTCCCATTGTCCTTTTTTTTGTTCACCCTTGCTTTAGGCAATTTGACTATCATAGTGTTGTGCATATACTTATTTCTATTTCTTCAGCTATATATCTTTCTAGAGGAAATCATGAAAGCAAGAGCATGAACAAGATATATGGTTTTGAGGGTGAGGTCAGATCCAAGTTGAGCGAGACATTCGTCGAACTCTTTGCAGAAGTCTTCTGCTGTTTACCTTTGGCTCATGTAATAAATGGGAAGGTGTTTGTGGTACATGGAGGTCTTTTTAGTGTTGATGGGGTGAAACTATCTGACATTAGAGCCATTGATCGCTTTTGTGAACCTCCAGAGGAAGGTAAGCTGCTCAATTCTACTATTTTTATTTTTAAAAAATCCTAGTATTATTTACTGTCATCGGTTGAGATCCTCCTGTAGTATGAGAAAGTTAGGGTGCTTCATATTCCTACAAATTTTGTTCTTCTATTAAGACGCATGTTGTAGCAAAGCATATTAGAAGATCTATTCTTTCTGTAGTCTTAAGATTTATGCATAAATAGGTGCCCCTTGTAACATTATAATGAAACTATAAGCACATACACAGTTAGATAATTGAAGCTTTTGAAATGTGAAATCATTAGCTCTCATAGTATATTCTCTCTTTCTTTTTTTTCCCATTGTCATCAGGATTGATGTGTGAATTGCTATGGAGTGATCCACAGCCTTTCCCTGGAAGAGGTCCTAGCAAGCGGGGTGTAGGGCTTTCTTTTGGTAAAGATGTGACACAGAGATTTTTGCAGGACAATAACCTAGGTAGATTATCTTGCAGCGGTAATACATCCATTGCTTTTATACTTGGCCGCTTCTCACATACTTCTCAAATTAACAGATCTAGTTGTGCGATCTCATGAAGTAAAGGATGAAGGATATGAGATCGAGCATGATGGTAAATTGATCACTGTATTTTCTGCTCCAAATTATTGTGATCAGGTAATAAACCATTATTAATCTCTCTAATGTGACTGGACTTTGTTTTTAGTTTTGGCACGTGAGCTTTGAACTTCAAATGATATGGCATATGATGCTTCAAATAGGGAACTATGGCGACTTCTCTCATCTCAATTTGGCTTGTTGTCTCTGTGCCTTGTATGGTGAATTGTGTTGGTAACTTATGTGGTCTACTTGTGAAATACTAATTCAATTATTTTTCATCTGAATTGTTGACTACCTAAAGAAGAAAAATCTAAATTTGCTCAAAAAATCCGAGGTTGATCTTGTTCACTTCAAAAGAAGACATTCCATAGCTTGTGCATGAAGCTCGACATGTAAATATGTATAGCTAGCAGTAGCAATTGTGAACTTTTATCAGCAACGACAACATAATAGGGATTGTTTGCGTCCATGCTTTTTCAATAGGTTTTATTATAAAATATGCTTTTGTATGCTGACTTGATGATACAAACTTCAGCTTTGTAGCTAATTCTGTTTCTGGTTAATTTTAAGCTTGAGCAAACATAGATTGATGTGTGTTTTGTGAATTTCCTTTATGTTTTGCAGATGGGAAACAAAGGTGCTTTTATTCGATTTGAAGCCCCTGATTTGAAGCCAAATATTGTTACATTCTCAGCAGTGGTCAGTAGCTCATGCTCCTATTGTTTTCTCTTAACAAATCCTTTTGCAGTTTTATTTTTCTTTCCGGGGGAAAAGAGTGGTGGCCACGGCAGTTGGGTTGGAGCAGTAGTGACGGGGGCATAATGCTCCCTTGCTTTTGAATTTCATTCATCCTGTAATGATACTGACACATTGATGATGTTCTTTTGTGCTTTTAATATGCAGCCTCACCCTGATGTCAAGCCTATGGCATATGCAAACAACTTCATGCGAATGTTCTCATAATTTATGTACCTGTCTGGGATGGTCATTCCTATACTATATCTGCTGCATGGTGTCTTTGCTGCCGCGAAGTTCATGTTGTCTCACATGGCAGCTGGAGAGGAGCCCGTACATGTAGACAAATTCTGCTTTTAAGCTGTGGTATTCTTTTAAAAAACACTCTTTTTTGGCCCTTTCCTTTCCCTTTTTCCTTCTCATCATATGTAAGAATTGTCAGCGCTTGGTCTCCTTTCAATTTTTTTCCCAAGCCAGTTATAGGTGAAACAAATACTGGCATGGATGTCGGTGCCATTGTAAAATGTATGACCTCCTTCGTACATTGTTTTCATTTTTCAATCGTAAGGTGTTTTGTGTCCATCATGGGGATTCATCAGTGCAAAAACTGAATAAAGTTGCAATCACAAATAAATGTGCATACTGCAGTGTTACTCATGTGCATGCCTTTTGGAATTCAGATTCCGATTATGAATCTCTGGTGACAAAGGAGAATGCCGGCATTACTTCCGATTAGTTGCTTGCACGTAATATATTGGCCCCTGGTACCTGAGCATGCGTGTGCACCTCGCGTTTTCTATGTTTGAAGCGAAACGCTTGTGAAATGAAATGGTGAAGACATGGGCCCTATCTGCATGAATTTCTTAGGGGGTGTTTATTAGGGCAAGTCCAATGGCAGAGGTATCTCACCAGCCAAAGCCAAATATTTGAATTTTTTAGCTATTTTTGTTCTTTTATGGTTTCCAACGGGAGAGCTAATTGGGCAGCCATTTTGGCGTTTCTTTACATCCAAAGCCATTTCTACACATTTTCAATGGAGAGCCAAAAAAAAATATAACCGTTGGAATTGGAATTATACCGTTGGTGTTCGGGAAAAATCCCAAGCCGATTCAATCCACTCAGCACTTAGGGAAGAGAGCATTATTGCCAGGTATGAACAGGAACCAATTTTCGCAGCTTGAATCTTTGCACCAAACAGCCTCCAATTGGAAAGATTTGTTGGTTTTTCTTTTCTTAACAATCGTGCTTGGTTGTACTTCAAAGAAAATGGGCAAATTGTGATTTATGAGTGCATTTTAGCTGGAAAATGGATTGATTTGGGAAGATTGCAGTGGCTATGAAGGTGGGGGAGGGTGCAGGGTGAAGTGAGGGCAGAGCCAAGGGAGAGGGTTTCTAAAAGGTGGGGCGGCGCAAGTAAATGGAGAAGGTAGGGTTTTTAGAATAAACGGACATGTGTGTGTGTGTGGATAGGAGTGGGGGGGTGGAGGAGGTTAAGCTAAAAATTAATAATAATAATAATAATAATAATAATAATAATAATTAGCATAAAAAATAATTATATAAAATTGATAAATTAGAAATTTCTTGATCAATTAACTTAATTACATGTTTTAAATTTACTAATGTGTTCATTTTATTTTATTTTTAAGTTTTTCTAATATTCAAAGATAATAAGTAACATTAATTAACTTCAAATACAATAACCATAAAAAAACATAAAATTACTTGAAAAACATACAATAACTTCAAATGAAATTTCGGTAGATTTTTTCTAACATTTTAAAATTTCAAATATTGCGAGACTTTTAATTATATTTAAATTTATTTTTTAAATTTAAATATAATTAAAAAAAATAATTTTATCGGTAGAAAGTTTTTTAAAAATAATTATTTAATTATATAACTTAATCCTATTAATTATATAATTAATTAAATAATTAAACTACATACAAAATAATTGCACTATATTTAAATAATATAAAAAAAAATAGCTCTCTAAAATGGCTTTTACCATTGGAGCACATATCAATAAAAAAGCCATATACACACTATTCAAAGAGCCATTTTAAGAATTTGGCTCTTAAAAATAGCTCTTACCATTGGACTTGCCCTTACTGTATTTAAAAAGTGTTTTTTTTTTAATATTTTTTATTTTAAATTAATTTTTTTTATGTTTATAAATAAAAATATGTTAATATTAAAAATAATTTTTAAAAAATAAAAAATATATTATTTTAATATATTTCTGAATAAAAAATACTTTTAAAATTGTAACCACAATCCCAAGTCGAGCACTTGGACACGCAAGGCTAAACAAGCATCTAATTCAATATTTAATGTTGTTTTTTTTTTCTAGAAGTTTGATTTGATTAAGATTGTTTTTTTTTATTTAGAAATATATTAAAATAATATTTTTTTATTTTTTTAAATTATTTTTTATTTCACTATATTAAAATGATTTAAAAATAAAAAATTAATCTAATTAAAAATAAAAATAATTCATTTAAAAATCTTTGAAATGTAATACCAAAATTACTTTAACATTAACTTGGAAGATTTTTCTAAATCTGGATTGATCTTCTAAATTCAAAACCCATGAAAAATTCAATTAAAAAAAAATTAATTCTCAATAAATTTAATGTTGAATGATTAAATTAAAAAAATAATATCAATTTAAAAATTTACCAAAACAAAAAACTAGTAATAAAAAAATAATCATTAAATATGAAAGAAATTAAATGAGGGAGGCTGAAATTGAAATAAAAATCTAGTTTTAAAAATCAATTAAAACAAAACAAATATATATATATATATATATATATATATATATATATATATATATATATATCATATTTAAGTGTTTTTTTTTTGCTTTAAAGAACAATAAAGTAATTTAACAATATTAAAAAATATTAAAAAATCAAAACATTCCTGAATAATTTCAAAATAACAAATAAAGTTGTGGAAAAACTATTATGCCCATAAAAGCTAGTTCTGTAATTTTTTCAAGTGCAAAACCGTAAATTCACTTTTAAAATCCATAATGACTCAAGCATATGCATAATAATTTCCCCACAATAATTGACGGCATACGCACAGTACTTTTTCTACACGGCTTTAAGTTTTTGTTTGTATGCGTGTTTTATATTAATATATTAATACACCCACATTATTAAAAAGAAATTAAACATTCTAAAATTACATAGATAGAATTATTGCCATTGATTTCCTTGCTGGTTTACTAACATTCATCTAATAATTCCATTATTTTATTAATTTGCTGTTATTAGTTCGTATCATCACAGTCAAGTGATAAAAGAAAATTAAAACCTAACCAAAAAACAATTTTACAAAGAATCATGACAAGTTACTTGTTTTTAAAAATATTTTTTATTTATAAATGTATTGAATTATATTTTTAAAAATTAATTTTTCGTATGCATAGCAAAATTATCCAAAAATATAAAATGAGATAACTTAATATAAAAAAATATGTAAAAAAATAATAATTTAAGAATACTTTTGCAATGATAAATGAAAACAATAAGCAAAACCCAGGACACCACTAAAACCTCCCATCAATCAATCAAAAGGCCTCCTAGGCATGCCGATAAAGCGGTTTTGGAGTGCATTATTATATACTATTTTTTATTTAAAAATATTTTAAAAATAATTTATATTTTTTAAAAGTATTTTTTGATATTATTAAAATAGAAATAATCTAAATATATTAAAAATTAATTTAGTATAATAAATATTTTTTTTAATTTTTTTAAAATCATTTTTAAAACACATTGACAAATAGACCCGTAAAATATTTCATCCCCGCTCCGCAATATTATACTGTAAGAAAACAATATTTGATAAAAAACAATTAATATTCATTCCATAACAAATTTATATTATATAAACATTAATATCCCAAAATATTTATCATTTTAAAAATAGGATAACAAAATTCTTAAAATTTATTGTTTACTCTCTCACTTATATCAGTTTAATTTTTAAAAATTATTAATTTTTTCATCAAAAAAGTTTTAAACCCCATAAAAAAATTAAAATATTTATATGTGTGGGGTGGCATGTGTACTGTCATAAACTAAGGGTGTTTGGAAAATATTTTTAAAATATTTTTTAAAATAATTTAAAATGTTTTTTGTTTTAAATGAAAAAAAATTACAGTTTTATATCATTTTTAATATGATTATGTCAAAATATTTTTTTAATATATTTTTAAATAAAAAAATAAAAAACATTCTATATAATTTAAACATATTTTTTCCACGTGGCATTTTGGTGAGAACTGAAAAGGAAGGTTGAAAAAAAAGAGGTTAAAGTAGAGAGCAAAAAAAACAGGGTGGTGCTCGCTAACAACTCCCCTGTACTGGCGTCCCTGTCTCCAAGTATAAAATTTAGAATTGCCTTCTTCTTTCTCAGCTCCAATCATCAGAAGCTGAGCTGAGCTGAGCTGCAACAACCCTCCCCGTGTCTTTATCAATCTCCGTATTATACTTCCTCTTCTTCAATCATTATATATATATATATATATATATATATATATATATATATATATATATATTACAGCTCTCAAAAAAACAAGAAAAGAGAAAATGTCAAAATCAGACTCTTCTCCGGAAACAGCTCGCAGCCGCTTGGCGGTGCTCACTGCTCATTTAGTTGGAGCAACGACACTCGAATCATCGTCGTCGTCGATTGACCTGTCTTGCGTGTCTGCGCAGGTCTCTCCTCCAGGAAACCTCCAGGGCGATTTGACGGTGATCGATGAGAGGACTGGTAAGAAATACCGGATTCCGGTCTCTCAAGACGGCACCGTCAAAGCCTCTGATTTCAAGAAGGTATATTTTATTGATTTATTAATTGTTGTTGTTGATGATGAATTTATTTTTACTTCGATTTTTTATGAGCGCGCGGTAATTTTGGTGCATGCAGATCTCGACAGGAAAGAATGATAAGGGGATGAAGCTGTACGATCCAGGATATCTGAATACGGCCCCTGTTCGATCATCGATTTCGTATATTGATGGTGATGAGGGTGTCCTTAGATACAGAGGCTACCCTATCGAGGAATTGGCTGAGAGCAGTAGCTTTGTTGAAGTGGCCTACCTCGTTGGTCAGTATCCATTTTATTTATTTATTTATTTATGGTTAAGAGGATCTTATCCCAGCTGCTTCGTTTCCAGTGTATGGGAGTTTGCCGTCTCAAAGTCAGTTAGCAGACTGGGAATTTGCTATTTTGCAACATTCAGCTCTACCTCAGGGTGTTTTGGTGAGACTCTCTCTCTCTCTCTCTCTCTCGTTGTCTAAGCGATTATTTATTTATTTATTTTATCAGTTTTTGTATCATTAAGTATTATACCGTGAATAAGAAGTAAACTAGATTAATATATCTGATCAAATATGATAAAATCGTGCAAATGAAAGCAAATTAGTTGAAGTGGATGAGATTTAATTAAAGTCCATATTTCATCTCATTTTATTAAAGATCACAATTAGATGTACGCAAATGATAAAAATGCCACTATTTGCAGTATCATTATTTGAATTCTAGGCTGAGTAATATGACTCAAAGTTTCTTTAGAACTTCGTATATGTACATCTATATTTTTCATTAGTGAATCTAAACAGTTTGTAAAATCTTACATTTTTATAATCCGATTGTTCGATCTATTCTTTTCCTGAATATCTTGTGGCACAAATTTAAAACGCTTTGTTAGCAGTGTTGATCATAAGTGCCAAGAGATGGACTTGAAACTCATCTATAGCATCAACATGCAGAACTGTATTTATGTTTGCCATAACAATTATATGAAGAAATCTTGTTTCTTGAAAGTTCCTAAATTTGTATTGCAGGATATTATACAGGCGATGCCTCATGATGCGCATCCAATGGGTGTGTTAGTCAGTGCGATGAGCACTCTTTCCATCTATCATCCTGATGCTAATCCTGCTCTTAGAGTAAGTTCATTGATAGATTAGCTTCGAAAGTTTAGCTTTATATTTGGGCATGCTGACTGTGTTGCATGTAATGATCTGCAAACCTTGTGTGTTTGATATCTCTATCTGTTTTTTTTATCCCTTCCAAGGGGCTAAAAACAAATACTTGCACTTGGTAATGCTAGTGCTATTCTGGTTGTCATCTGGTCTTTGGAGCTAATAAAGTTGCATGATTGTCATGGTAACATCATTCTGCTGTAAAGTTTAGTTTAATTATTCATTTCTCATTTTTTTAACAGGAGTTATGGGCATCAGCATTTTTTTGTCTTATTCTTAAATGGCTATGCCAATGTGTGTGCTTATTGCAATTTATTATGTTCACATACAATTTTTTATTTCATTTTCATTTGGTGCAGGGGCAAGATCTGTACAAGTCGAAACAAGTGAGAGACAAACAAATTGCACGCATTATTGGGAAGGTTTGCTTAATTCAATTTCCTTTCTTCTTTTGAACCTGGACAAGATGTGGTTTGTGATTACCCATGATTCTGTTTTTGCAATGCTTATTTACATAAATATCTATGTTTGTATACTTTCAGCTTTAATTTGTTCACTCTATTCAAGCAAATATGGATGTCAGTGGCGTTGGCCATAATCTGTCGACTGATGAATGTGAATTGTAATATTTTGCAGGCACCAACCATTGCAGCCGCAGCTTATTTGAGGTTGGCTGGCAGGCCTCCAGTTATACCTTCTAGCAACCTTTCTTATTCAGAGAACTTCCTGTACATGCTAGATTCATTGTATGTTATCTGGTCTTCTCTTTTCTTATTGATATCAGATAACATTTTTATTGCCGTGAAATGCTAATTTGTTCTCATCTGTGTAATGGTTATCGCCACATGTTTCCCACAACACTACTCTTCTGTTCTTTTTATTTACCTTTTCCTTTCATTTTTCTTTTGAAAGCTCTTGCTAAATGCTTTTGTTGTTATCTCACCTTCCTGGAAGTAATGTAGGCTCTATTTATAAAGCTACAGAATGAGAAGTGCATGGTGGCTCTTTTTTTTTTTTCAAGATTTATTTTCATTTTGTGAGACGTGAATTTTTGTTTTCCTTTTCCACAATTAAGATTTTCTTTTTCTGGACTTGCAGGGGTGACCGGTCTTATAAACCTAATCCTCGACTGGCTCGGGTACTAGATGTACTTTTCATACTGCACGCAGAACATGAGATGAACTGCTCCACTTCTGCTGCCCGACACCTTGCATCCAGGTACCATCTCAGCACCAAACAAAAATAAAGCAGCCCTTTGTCTTTTCTCACTTTCTTCAAAGTTGCAGTGGTGTTGATATATACACCGCTCTTACTGGGGTTGTAATGTCTTTTCTCATTTTCCTTGTCTGAATATGCAGCGGTGTCGATGTATACACTGCTCTTGCTGGGGCTGTTGGAGCACTGTATGGTCCTCTTCATGGTGGAGCAAATGAGGTAAATGGCAGATTTTCACTTCTCCTATTTTATTCCATTCGTAAAAATGGCAGCCCTACCTGTCTAGTATTTTATTTTGTCCTGGCACTAAGCCTGTTTCTGCTTCATGGATTCCTAAAGGCTGTGCTTAAGATGCTGAGTGAGATTGGAACCGTTGAAAACATTCCAGATTTCCTCGAGGGCGTGAAGAAAAGGTGTTTATTTCTCTTATCAAGCGTGTTATGTCTGTCACAAAGTTCATAATTTCTCCATGTTTGATGTTATTTTATTTCTTTTGAAGTTTAGATTTAACTTCTTGCACATCTCCATTCTCCAGGAAGCGAAAGATGTCAGGTTTTGGACATCGTGTGTATAAAAACTACGATCCTAGAGCAAAGGTCATTAGGAAACTGGCAGAGGAGGTGTTTTCCATTGTTGGCCGGGATCCTCTTATTGAGGTAACTGCATTATTGTTTGCAAACGCCCCTCTCTCTGAATCAGGTGTAATGGTGCAGACAATGCTGGCTGTCGACTCTACATGGTTCTTATACCACAGTTAACTTCATAGAGTCATATATTGCCGAGTTATTCTGATAAGCATTATAACCTGGTATCATTTAAGAAAATATCTCTATCAACTATTGAAGAAAATAGTTCTTATGTTATGCTATATGCTTAAACATAAACTATGGAGAAACAAGTTGTGATAAATTATCACGACTCACCTTTTACAATTTCATATTATTCCATTTTTCAGTGTTTTATGGCCTGCCTTTGCCCTTATGTTGCTGTGTATTTTGATGTAATTGTGTGGCCTAACCAGGTTTTCAAGATTTCAGTTTCCCTTAAATTTTATAAAAACTATGGTTTTATATGCAATGCAGTCAGATTGTGTTGCATTTCCAAGCTTTTATGCATTGGTTTCATGCTGTTTGCAGGTAGCAGTTGCCTTGGAAAAGGCTGCGCTAGCTGATGAATATTTTGTTAAGAGGAAGCTCTACCCAAATGTTGATTTCTACTCTGGGTTAATATATAGGTAGAGATGAGTAATCATTTTTGCACCTTATGGTATAATACATTAAACATAAAGAAAACAAAACACCTGGAGCATGGAAGAACTTGATTTTTCCTCAAGCATAAAATGTGTGATACAGAGTCTTGTTAACAGGGCAATGGGATTTCCAACGGAGTTTTTCCCTGTCCTATTTGCAATCCCTCGAATGGCTGGCTATTTAGCCCACTGGCGAGAGTCACTGGATGATCCTGATACAAAGATAATGAGACCACAACAGGTTCCTTCCTATCTCTTTTGCTTATTCTTAATTTATTTGTGCAACAATTCTTGTTTTGATAAAATGACCACGTGTTAAATTTTTCATTGAAATGATGCTTTTCTTGAACCCTGAAATAATGGGTCTGTTCCATCACATGGATGGTAGGCATGGTTTTGTCAGCACAAGAATTCCATTCTATAGATCATCTTAACTAGTTGACTGATAAATAACTGCTGAAACTGTAAACTCTTTAAGTGTTGACAGTGGCTTCCTTGCTATGGTGAAAGCTGTGATTCTAATTGGGTTATGGGTTTATGTTACTTCTACATAGGTTGGAAACTGCATTATTCTAACCCAAAGCTACCTCTTATTTTTCCTTCGATATGTTTCCTAAACCATACATATATAGAAAATGCTGGAGGGCAAATGAAGACAATTGAAGTTGTGAAAAAGAAGGCATCTTTTAGTAACCTGGAGCACAGGCTCAAAGATTGAAAAGGTTTATTTTTTTATATTTTAAAAAATAATTTTTACTGCACATGGCTGTGCACTATTTTCATTCATTCCAGGTTATGTATTGATAATAGATCAGTGTTTTGAGCACTTAGGCTGTGGAATATGTCTCCTTTTATAATTGCAAATTTCTGGAAAAAAAACTAACGAGCTGGAGGATAAACCATTATTCCCAGATATGATGCATACTGCTAATAAATAGAAGCTTTATATATAGAGCTTCCCTTCAACGATTCGATTAGGCACTTCCACGAAATTGTTTTCTGTTTTTCATCAAAAAAAAAAAAGGAGCGTAAACCTTTAGTTATTGTTGCACGCGCACTCTTTTTCCAATCGGACCTTCACCTTTGTCTAGGAGTTTGGCGCTGTCAGTTTGCCAGGTGGGATATGCTTGTTAGTTTGGCATTCCATCACTACCATCCAACATGCACATGATCATCAAATATTTGATGAAAAACACACGATCCAAATAATTGTATGGCTTCAATCAGTAGCTCAACCATTTGATTTTCTATTCTGTTTAATTAACTGGGAGGTAGGTTCTCCCAAATCCATTTTCTTTTTAGCAATCAGTTATGTTTGTGGTGGTTGTCATTTGCTTGGTTACTCAGGTTTACGTTGGGGAATGGCTGCGGCACTATACGCCACTGAAAGCACGGGAGGTGTCAAGCAATGCAGATAAGCTCGGTAAAATTTCAGTTTCAAATGCCTCGATGCGACGACTTGCTGGATCTCGAGTCTAGGTACCCGCTGGATTTATATAATTCAAGGAAAAATAGAAAAGAAATCAATGACGGATTATGTCATAGATTAATAATGTTGTGCCTTTCTTCAGCCTAAACGCATGATATGTGCTTCCATTCTCGTTCTCATGGTTGCCTTTAGATGTTTTAAAGCAATCAGGATCATCCATAGAGATCGGCGCCGTGAACTTCCAACCAGCTTCCGCAAGTTTCAAGGCCGCCACTAATAAGGTAGCGTTGCTTGGTTACTATCCTTAATCGATGAGACGAGACAAAGGATGGATTAAGTGACAATTTCTAGATTAATGATGAATTTGATTAAATAATATATATTATTGTTAAATTTATATATTTAAAAATAAAAATAGACAATATCTTCTTTATTATTTTAACTTTAGTTTATATTGAGTGTTGAATTTAATAATAATAACAATACAGTAACTCTAATTATAAAACTTGAATTGGGGTTGACCCTAAACTTGGACCAGTCCGGTTCTAAAAAAAAAAAGAAAGGATTGACCTAGCTTAATCCGACCCGTGACTTGGACCAAAACATAATTGTTTTTGTATATTTAAAAAAAAAAAAAAAGGGGTCAACCATGGTTTTGGGACAGCTTTCATAACCAGTTTAAAAAATTATAAAAAATAATCATTTTTATCACGCACATTTTAATTGGATAATATTGAAATTAAAAGTTTTTCATAAGAATATTTTAGAGATAAAAAGTAATAAATATGATCTATGAAGATTTAAAAAATATAAAAACTCATTTCAAAATTATCTTATAGACAAATTTATTTTATGTCTCTATACTGTCAGCTAAATATAAGTCTCCGTGACATAACAAATGCTAACTAAATGTGGATTCATGAATGTTAAGTTTTAGATTTATTATATTTAAAATTAGGCCCTTTAATTTGTTTGAATTAAAAATTATATTTTATTTTATTTTCCAAATGGAGCTTTAATTCAACATCAAGACTTATTCTTAATATTGCAAAAGCTTCATATTAAATCAACCAAAACAAAATATTAAATTCAACCCCAAGTCAACTTAATATGAAAGGATTAAATTGAAAATAAAAAAAAATCAAACAATAAAAACTCTTAAAGGAAAAAATGAAAATGAACATAAAAAATGAAAAGAATACAATACAAGCAACTATTGCAACCTACATTAGATTGTGTCTTTCTTCTATGTTGTTTTTTTCATATTAAAAAAAAAAAAAAAAACATTTAACCTCATTGTCTTCCTTATTCATGATTACAAACATCATTTCATAGTTTATTGAACGTAAATTTTATAAAATTGATTTATGATTGTTAAATAAGAATAAAAAAGACTTCAAAAAAATATACGAATGAAGAAGAAAAAATTAAGGTCGTTCACAGTTCAAATAAAAAATATTTTCACCCTAACTTCTTAAAATATTTTTTAACATGATAGGAAAGTTACTTTTATTTGACGATTTAAGACATGAACAAAGGTGAACACGAATACTTCAGTGTATTCTTCTCCTGTACATTTGTCTTATCCCTCCATTAAAAAGTGTGAAATTCTTGGATATAGTGTAAGAATCAAAGTTCTAGAATCCATTAATTATCAATATTATAGTGAGATACGAGATCCATGTCACGGTTCATACCCCTCCTCATCTTTCTATTATTCTTCCTAACTTTTTTCTTTTTTCCTTCTCTCTCCGTATTTTCTCTCTTATAATATTCTCTTCTTATCTTTGGTTCCTCTTCTATTCTCGTATCTTCCTCAACTCTCTTTTTTATTATTCTAGAGTTTCATTTTTCTTTTATTTCTTCAAATATCTTTGCCCCGCAACAGCTTGAGTACTACAACAAAGGTTTTGTTGTTCTTACAGCTAAATGATTAAGCAAAAAACACAACCTCACTATTTTATTCCAATAAAATAAATTAAGTTGTTATTTTTTTGGATTTATTTTCAAATAAAATCATAAGTTTTTGTTGCATTAGCAAACAACTTCTTTTTATATAACCCTACATGATTATTTTATTATTTAACAATTTAGTCGTCAATGCACGTCAAGAAAAATTTTAATATATTTTTGTATATAAATCTCAATCTATTAAGCAGATATATCAAGTTTTGAATTTTAAATTATAATCAAGATTTTACTTGGGAATAGAAAAGAGCATATTTTTCGTTAAAAAAGAATCGATGACTTGTATGCCGTCACCAGTAATCTATTTGAGTAAATTTATTAAACTATTTATTACAAATTTGTGTTTTAAAAAATCAAATATTTAAATAAAATTCAATAATATTTACTAAAATCATTAAATAAACAGAGAACCGAATTGAAAAGGAATATATACCCAGCCCATCAAACCCCGTAATAGAAATATTTGCAAGCTAAAGTAATACGAGTTCATAGTCATACCTGCCTCCTGATCCGTAGAAAATGTCCCAAGATCAAGATATTATTATTATTATTATCATTGAATCACGCGGTTCTGGATCGAGGAGGTGATCGCCCAAATTGAATAGATCAGCATTTCTTTTTCCTGAGAGTTTTTTTTCCCCAGTTAATTTAACTCTGTTTAAAACAATAAATATACCTCCACAAGCACACAAACATCGAGGAGTTCCAGGCACTGACAAACGGGGCCATAGCATCTGTACGTCACTGCAGCGCATGAAATCTCAACAGCAGCTGGTAAGCAAGGACACTATACATAATTGAAAAGAAAAGGGAAAAAAAAAATGGGAACCATACTGGCATTAATAAAATAAAATAGTGAAAGTGCAAAAAATATAATAATGATGTGAGTATATATATTAACAATTGAGAATACTAATCGTAATTTGTAGGTTAAAATAAATATACAATATTGATAAAACCTACATCCACCATCCATGAGGTCTCTCTTATAAAGAGACAGTACAGGGTACAACGTTGTATCTTCAGCAAATTGGTGCGATGCACAAGAAATAACCTATACCATATTGTAGAGAGGCCAGTGTGAGCAGAGACTGAAGGCAAAACCTCCTTCCCTCTGGTCTCATACCGTGCCATAGGATGTCTTTAAATGGAATTATATGCGACAACATGAGCAATTTCCCTCTTCATCCCATGATTCTGCATTTCCTAATAAACTTGTCTGAAAAATTTACATGTCTATTCCATAAACTTCGCAGCTCGGGGAACCCAATATCAAGCCATGGCTTTGCTGGGCCACTAAAATGTAAAACCGCGGCATCACCTAACATCTTAATATTGTGAGCTTGTGGGGGCCTATAACCTAGTCCACCGACATGCCATGAAGGATCAATTGGATGTACCTGACCCTCAAAAGCAAGCAAGGCTGGAGGATGCGCTCCTGGTTGCCATAATTCCATCCCAAAATTGAGGTTCTGTAAACAAGATAGAAGATATTAAGAAGATAAGCAGAGGAAAGAGATCCTACATCCATATCATACTTGAAGAAGCAGCGTTCTTTTGTCGTATTCTGGTAGAAAAATAAAATTTGGGAAAACAACATTGCATGAAAGTAATGGGAAGAAAGACCAATGGGAGAGAACAGGTGGAACAATAAAGAAATAATGGCAAAATTTGTGCGGTTCTCTGATTATTTCCATTTCAAATGCTTGTATTCATTTTTTTCTATCAGTGTCTATCCTTTCAAAAATCAATCAATGATTTGAGTTTTCAGTTTTTTCATCAAATTCTTATTTTGCTCCGAGAAAGGGAAGGTGGGTAAAAATTGAGAGTTTTAAAAATATTGATGGCTGTTGATAAAAATGAATATTCATGAGTTGTTTTTCTTAAGAAATGTGTATTGAGGATTTTAATTTTAATTAGAAGTTGCAACCTCAACCTGCACCACCCAACTCCACCATCACTAGTCGCTTTCAACCCACCATCACCACTGTGTTCTGTATAGAATGACAAAAGCAACCGACAAAACATATTCAATTATCTCTAAATGCAAAACCTCAAATCCCTCGACTGGAACAGTGAGAATGCCAGGTGGCTATGGGGAATGAGGAGGTTTCAGTGGTTAGGTGCAGTTATAGGTGATAGCTACCTACAATGTAAGATGTTATAGTGAGTAGTGTATTAGTTGGTCCTGGAGTAACAAATGTAGTGAGCTAACTAACAAGTCCATGGGTTCTGAGCTAAATCTTCACTTGGGAATGAGGAAGTAGTTATCGTAAAGAGGAGGTGGGTTCCATCAATTATCCCTATCCATCACATCCGTCGTAATAATAAGCATAATGCAGGACAATAGTAATTGAGACTAACAATGACATTTCACACGTGTTTAAAAATATTAAGGACATCATGTATTCTACAAGACAACTGGTCTACCCTAACTCTATCACGTGTTTGAAAGAAATGTCTTCGATTATAAAAGCCTAGATGCGACAAGTATGTATTCTTCTTGTGCGGTAATCTTTTTCTCTAGCTAAACATTCAGTGCATTAATCAACCCAGACATCAGAGGTAGGGTAACCTTTCAGCATTACTCATTGATCTGACTATAATCAATGATAAACCTAGATTCAGGTAGCTCATTCTCTAATACATTCCAATGGGATAACTAGAAAATAGGCCTTTCAAATTTTTTTTACTTGAGTTGTAATGCACAAATTTGGTACAATTGATTCTCCTGATCCTTCAATTCTTCTTGATGAAGTTTCGCATTGGATGGTTAGAGTCGCCAAACTAACGTGTCCAGTAACTAGTGAAATATGGCAATTGATATAGCATACCACATGGTTAAAAATCAGAAGCACCCAGAAAGCTGGTGATATGTGTAAGTGGTTCATGCCACTAGCTATTGACTGTTCTCTGTTATAATTCTTCTCATTTTATCCTGGTTGTTATCAAAATTTGAGCAGAGAGGCTCAAATGTGATGAAGGTATTCAGATTCAAATAGAAGAGTTCTAAAAGATGGAATCAGCTTGTAGCTACCCCATGTTTCATCTAAAAGTAGTTTGATGCAGCTAAAAATAAGTTGATGATGGTCAGTCTTGCCATATCCATCTTGTGAAGCAACACAATTTGCTATAAAATACACCACGTAACTGATAAAATGTACTTGCATGTTTCTGTTATTTGTCCCTAACAATTTTTTTCATGTTTTCCCTATTACTAACAATTTTTTTCATGTTTTCCCTATTACTATCAAAATTTAAGGGCTGAGAGACTCAATTGTACCAAATTAAGGTAACAGGATTCAAACAGAAAAGTTCTAAAAAATGGAATCAAACAATGTGACCCCATGTTTCATTTAAAACTAATTTGATGCTGCTAAAAAAAAATGATGACAGACAGTCTTGCCACATCCATCTTGTGATATAACAACACAATTTGCTATATAAAATACACTGATTATGAGAAAGTGCACTTACTTGTTTCAACCATCTATGATAATTTGCAGTGATTTTGACCCTCCTCCAAGCTTCAAGATCGAAGACATTCACACCGTAGAGCCAAACACATCGATCATGGTCAAAGTTGGATGAAATTATTGGGTGAGAAAAGTTCAAGTAATCCTTGTATTTTTTTCCTGGGCAGCAGTTGTCTCCGCACCATGAATCAACAACTGCACCGACAACTTTCTTGTTGAGATCCAATTCCCACAAAGATGACATGTCATGTTGTACCACAACATCTTCATCTAAGAATACTATCTTGTTGAGATCTGGAAACAGCTGTGTGGTCCATGAAAATCATGGAATAATCATTATTAAATACTTTGTACATTAAAAATGTGGTTCATTCAATCAGAGTAGGATACTGAGTACTACCTCAGGTATATAAATTCTGAGATGATTCAAAAGGGAGAGGCAGCTAGGGGTTAGAGCCTCCAAACTTCTTCCATGTGCATCCTCTTGTTGAAAGTTGGCATTTCTCAAATTGTCATTGTAATGGCTCCAAATTAAGCGATGAATCTCTAACATCTCTTTGACACGGACATTCACCTCATGAGACCAATCATATTGGTGCAACCCCTTAACTTCCACAGCTGCTGATTTTATAGGATTGATTGCAAACCATGCATTCATCGGAATGTAAGTTTTCTTGTCAGTGACTATATGGAACACCAACTTTTCAAGGTTGGTTGAGTGTTGGACTGTGGAAGAGATGACAACGGAGGCAGCAAGAACATTATCAGTTAGAAGAACAACATGATGGAAGGATGGATCAGTGAGGCGAGAAACATATTCAGGGGGAGGTAAATGTGATCGGGCCATGGCATTTACAGCATATTCTTCAGCTAGTTTAAGGCAAAGGCAATGCAGGCTCTTTGGAACACCATGTGAAGCAAAATGCCAGTTTATTGATTCTTGCTCTCTAGCAGACTGAACCTTGAGCTCCATCATTGATAGCTGCATATTGAATAAAAAATAAAATGATTTGAAATGTAACTTAATTCACACTAAATGAGACAATAATTGTTTTGATGAAAGCTAAATGACTTTATAATGGCATGGAATACTTGCTTAAAACTGTATGCGAAGGGAAAAGTAGCTTGGTTATAATCGATGTCATTGCTCCTCGTTTATTGGTTCTGATTAACTTTCATTATGAAAAAATAATGAAGAGACAGTCATAATAACAGCTCAAAATAGGAGTGAGTTGCATTGGCACTTTGATCATTATTTCATCAAAATGATATAGTCCAAACAAAAATGACAGGTATATCATGCATCACCACCCAAATCACGCATGCATGCAGGTGCAAAACAAACGATCCATACACAAACATTAAGATTCAAGCCCCGCTGATTTGATATAATTGCTATTCCAGCCTTGTGCCATTTAGCTCTTCTACTAAATATTAGAAAATGAGTAGAAGGATGCATGCCACACAGAGTATGAAGTAAATGTTAGAAAACAAGTAAAAGGATGCATGTCAACATGGGCATTTCAGACCTGCTAGGAGGCAGAAGCGTTTGTGGTCCCATTACATGCCCAGACTTGCCTCTGATAAATAGCAATTTGCTAGTGAAAGATCACTGTCACTTCATGAAATATGTAAATATGGTGTTCAGAAAAATCCACTTCATTAAAGTTTTAGCTCTGACCCTGATATAGATACAATCTAAGTTACAGTATCATTATATTATTTTCATCAAATAGAATTCAAAAGCAAAAGGTTTTCTTAAATCCTAAGTTATAATACCTATTTTGAAGTTCATACTTGTTTCTAGCCTTAATTCCAGATATTGCTGTTTCACTCACTCAACTATGCCAAAATTGCTTCACAGCCAGGACTCTAATCCATAGAAAACTTTGTTAGATCAGGCACTCTTGTCAGTTTAGAAACTGATAAATAAGCATGCCTAACAGCCCATAAAATGCCTCCTTTATTCTCAAACTAGAAATAATCTTACTTTTTCCGGACCTTGAGCTACAAACACAAAGAAATTGCTTTGGTCTTATAAGCAGCTAAAATGTGCATTTTAGACAAACATGGTAAAGTTTAAGACCATGAGCCAAGATCCCAGTAAGGACGAAAGAAAAGGTGGGCATCAGATCAGGCTTGTTAGAAAACATGCAAATTGGTTTGCTTGCAACAGAACCAATAAAATTAGCATACATTGTGATGGCATATGAAACTTCCAGTCACATCACCAAAATATATCTCAAATATTCATATAATCCATAAGTAAAGAACCCATTTTCTCAAGCTCCAGCTGTTAATCAAACAGTCCAGGATAAAGTGGCAACCAATCAAACTTAGATGTAAGAGCTTTTTGCATATCATGATGCTTTTTAATGTATGTCGTACTTGTAAGCAAATACTCTCTCGAAGCAACAAAAATCCTTTCAAAAATACCACAAAACATTAAAAAAGACTTGAAAATTCACCATGCGCCACTTGATCATGTTTCTTTTTATCACAGAAATCCCTATTCTGCGCTCCTCTTTGGCAAGAAAACCAAGATGCATGTGAGTGCACATGATGTAAGAAGGTGGAAATGCAACATTAGAGGGTCATAATTGCTGAGTAATGAGTAACTGATGGTATGAAAAAAATGGTACTAGGAACTAGGAGACCTGAACTTCAATTTATGTAGTTTTAATATGGCTATACAGAAATAGGTGGGTTACTAATGTAATATGGGTTGTTTTAATATCTTCTCTTGATAAAATAATGGCTAAGAACAATACATCAAACTAAGCTTTAGACTATGGTGGACTAGAAGACTTTTATAAATTCAAAACAAAAACCAATACCAAGAACATGACAGTAAAAAATAGTGGCTGAAAATCACAAGAAAAGAAAATGCCACTTGAAGCAGACAAAACTAAACAGAAAATTGTTAATGTAATTAATAAAAATACATTTTTGTGTGAACACGTACCATGGCCTTGGTCCTGAAAGCAAAGGTCTTTATGTCTTGTTGGTTCATAGTCATTTCGTTGACAAGCACATCGAATGATTCTGTTGATCCCTCTCTTCTATAATCACCATCATTAGTGTCATGGCCCTCCCTTGCCTCCACTAAAGCTCTTGTCAGTTCTTCCCTTAGCTTTTTAAATTAGGTTGGTTCGCATGCATCACCACAAGAAGAACCATCACAAAAATGGAAATAGAGTTGAATTTGGAATAAAATGGAGGAGAATTGCACCACATCTGATCAAGTGGACTAGAAACTAGAAAGCAAGCAGCTAGAACATTGGTTTGGAATGTGTAATGTCTAATTTTACTTGAATTTCTTGAAGCCGTTTCCTGCGTTATCCCTTAACTGAAATCAGCTCATATTCTTTGGAACATGATCTACAATGCTAGTTCAGTCATAAACTTTAAAAAGAAAGGAAAATGATAAGAACACGCTCTAGAAATTAACTTAATATGATTCTTGAAACTTACTCTTGTATATTTTTCTTAAGAAATAGCATTATTTGATAAGCATCGCGCCCCTTAATTCATACAAGAACAAAGCTACAGCAATTAGCACAACATATGTTACTGTGTGCCCTGTCCTTGTCGCGTTTACTCTTTACACGTGTGAATAGTTAGAAGAATAAAATATTTTCGACTTAGATTTAATTTAAAGAAAACAAAATTTTGTTAGCCCTATTTGCTCCCTTCCTGTCTTGTTTCACCCAAAAAAATAAAATAAAAAAGTACTAAGAAATTTAAAGAATAGTTTCATGAAAAAACGACATACCAGAGATGTTTCGCTTCCGCCGAGTAACCTCCAACCTATGCAGTCTGCATCAACACAAAATAAAAATAATGAATAAATTAAAACACGCATAAATAAATAATAATCGATGCGCTACGGTAGTAGTTTTCACAGAGGGTACAAAGAAGAAGCATCGGGTAGAGCCACGAGCAGCACCAAAAATTGACTATGAAATAAATTAAAAAGCAAAAGAAAGAGTAGTTAGTTACAACTAGTTTTCAACGTATTTATTCTATTTTTATGTATTTACCGAGTGAAGAATTGCAGGCAGAGGCAGATTCAAGAACCAAAAAGGCAATTCTAACAAAAAGAAAGGGCAAAACGATCGAAAGCAACAGCACCACCGGAAAAACCGCCCGGCGATTAACCCGACGAGTTGCCACCGTGGATCCCTTGGCAGAAGAGTTGGTGGTGCTGATGGTGACTCTCTTGATCCCGGTGGTGGAGATGTAGAACTTCATCTCATTATTTCTGCCTCGTCTCGTGAAATCGATCTGTCAACAGTAGCAGAGCGTGTTCTTTTCTGGTGGAAGAGTATACGGGGTGCAAAATGCCAAAAGTGAAGCCGCGGGAAAATGAAAGAGTGCAATAATGCTACTGTCGGGGGTGACTTATGATCATTTTTGCCTATGATTTCAAGGTTTAATTACGGGTTTGTCTCCGTAGAGGTATTTATTAGAGTTGTTTTTTATTTATAATAATAATTTTTGTTTTTTTAATTAATATATTTAAGTAAAAAAAAATTTAAGAACATTTAAAAAATAATACTATTTTAAAAGAAAAAATATTATTTCAACCACGTTTTCGAAGTACCCCACCACTTTTTCAATTGTGACCGACAGATGGGAGAATATCCCATAAGCCCACGCACGCATTATTTGCTAATTTACAGAAGAGGTTCGGGCAAAAAGGTCTGCTTTTCCTGAACAAGTGGGCTGCAAAATATTTCTCACCCTGTAATGTGCAGTCGCGTTGTGGAATTAACTTGGCACGATTATAGTCGCGTTCTGCAGTAGATGACGTTAGTTTTTTAAATCGATTTGAATAGTTTAGAAATATTAAAATATTAAAAATATTAAAATAATATTTTTTATTTTAAAAAATATTTTTGATATTAGTTTATAAAATATTTTATAAATATTAAAAAATAATATTTTTTTCAGTATTTTTAAAATATAAAAGCTAACAGATATGTGTATGGAGCGTTTGAATGAGTGGTAGTGATTTTTTTTTAAAAAATATTGTTTACTTCTAAATATATCAAAATAATATATTTATTTTATTTCAAAAAAATATTTTTAATATCAGACCCTCTAGAATCATAAAAAAAAATAATCAAATTTTGATGATAAAAAAAAAAAAAAAAAAAACTGATTCAACTAGTCAGCTAACCATTGTCATAACAGAGTTATTTTTGATATAAAAAAATATTAATTTATTTTTTCCAATTATCATAAATATTTAAATTGAGAAAACTATAAATTTGGTGTTTATTTATTTGAATACCTGTGATGATTTTAGTTATTTAAGTGTTGATGGCAGCTATTGTTATTGACAAAAAAACTAAGTGGGAGTAGTGATGTTTTTACTCTAGCTTCACAATAACAGAGACTGTGAATTGTGACGGTGCTTTGTTTTTTCTTTTTTTCTTTGCTTTTTAAGTTTTTTGTTTTTAATTTTGCCCTCGTGTAATCATATTAATGGCTAATTTAAGTATATCGATTAAGAAATGACAATATTTAAAGATAGAGGACCAGAGTGAAAAAAACAAAGAGAATGAATATTAGTTTTAAAATAAATGATAGGGTTCTAATGAGATGTTTTGTAGATCCGAGCATAAAATTATTTTGGATTTTGATTGATTTTGGAAAAATAAAATGTAAAAAATGAGTTAATATTTGACACAAATAAAAAAAAAAAAAAACATTGGAAAAATATTAGTCGACGTTAGGAGAGAAGCAATTACTTTAAATCATAAAATATGAGACCCGATACAAGATCCGATTTATTTTCTACTTGGACCAGCCTAAAAAAGGTGGGTTTTTTCCACTAAATTAATTAGAATCAAAATCCACGTCTACAGCTCACCGAATTGATCCATGGAGTTGGTCAGGTTTAATTACAAAATATTTTCGAAAAAAAAAAATTTTATTTTAAATTAATTTTTCATGATTTTATTTAAATTATTTTTATGTGTTTTTATTAAAAATAATTTTTAAAAATAAATAAAAAAGATAATTCTGATGTGTTTTTTAAATAAAAAAGTATTTTAAAAAAAAAAAAACTTAACGACATATTCAAATTAACCATTAGTTTTGAAATCTGTGATTTTTCCTCTTGTTTTTTATTAAGCAAATGTCGAGGAAGTGTTCAAATTTTAAATCCAGTTAAAAAATAATCACGACTGTTAATAATAATTTGTCTTCCAAATCCAGTGCACATTTGTCATCGTGGACTGGGTGCTCGTTTTAAAAATATTTTCGAAAGAAAATATTTTTTTATTTGTTATTTTAAATTTTTTTTTTTTAATATTTCCAAATTATTTTTATATAAAATAATTTTAAAACAATCCAAACAGGCTTCGCTTTTAAAATCAATGTCCAGCCGAGCGGATTGCAGATTTATTTTTGTTTCGTCAACAAGTATGTTTTTTAATTATTGTTACGAGCTAAGATTAAATTCCTCTCAAATTAAATCAAATACACGTTATATATATTTGGATTGATTCTTTGACAGTAAGTCATAATACCCGAGCTCTTTTAATTTTTTTTGTAGTTAAAAAAAATATAATTGAAAATATAAAAGTTTATGCATGCATGTAATTAAATAAATAAAAAAAGTATGCGTATTAATAAAAACAATATTAACAATAAATAAAAATAAAATTGAAAAAACAAAGAGACATGTGTGGATCAAACTATTTAATCTTTAAAGACAAAATATTTACCTAATTATCATTCTCGATTGTTTTATTAAAATATTTTTTTATTCGATCAACAAATAATAGAAATAGACACACATTATATTGAATGGATAAAATAAAATAAAATAAAAATTATTATGTAATGCTGTACATATTACAAATATTATTTGAAAATAAATATTTTTTATTTTAAAAATAAAATTCATTTATGCATATGATAAAGAAAAATACAGATGGAACAAAAAAAACCTCTTCAAAAATTAAATGCCTAAAATAAATACAATTATATTTTAAAAGATACTCTTTACACAATAATTATTGATATAAATATAAATTAAAAAAGTTATTGTTATTTGTATTGCCCAATTTATGGGCACTATGATGACTGTAAAAAATTATACAATGTATTTTGTACAGTGCATCCTTCACAATTTGTTTTTTAGCTGACTGGTTATATCACACGCGTCTCATTGTGGACATATTGTTTTAGTGTAAATAATAAATACGCATGCCTTTTCAATGCATCATTGAATATAAAAAAGCTCACGATTATAAATCAAACTGCTTAAATAAATCAATATTTGATTAAGAGACAACTAAGATTAAACTATTTAACATCACATGAAATTAGATGCAAAAATAAAGCGAAAAAAACATGAATATTAATAGAAAAATAAATGCTGAGGGTTCAAATTGGAAAAAAAAAATCATTTAAAAAAAGACCAAAATCAAACCTATGCTAACTGGTATTAACCTTTTAAATTTATAGCCATAGTCACGAGACCAAGTCTAGTTGCATGGAAGGCAAACTTAAAAAAATAACTTAACAAAATTTTCAATAAAAAATATTGAGCTGTGAAAATAAATGAATGAATGATTAAAAAACAATCTAAATCAATAAAAGTTAACTCAAAACTCTATGACCATGGGTATAAGATTAGAATACCTTCCTGAAAAAAGTAAAAAAAAATATAAAAATTAATTAAAAATTAAATGTTAAAGAATAAAATTAAAAATTATGATAAAATTAAAAATTAATTTATTTCATTGAATGACTTGAAAATACTTAGAGTAAATCCATGTCAACTTTTAAAGCTCTTTGACCTTAATCAGGAGGCCATGACTAACTTCGTAAAAGAAAAAACAATGAAGCAAGTTTGTCAATAAAAAAATATTGAGGGACGAGACTAAACAACAACAAAACAAAAGGATCCTAGGCAAAATAAACAACAATAAAAATAATTGTAGATAAAATTTGATATAAAAACCGAATAAACCAAGCGACTATAAACGAATTTGAAGAATAAAATAAAATACAATACAAAACAAATAAAGATTAAAAAATAATGATTAATTTGGATATAGAAAATAAATGATAGGACACCATTATACTCGGACAAGGAGAAGAGAAAGAAAAAAAAAGAGGAAAAAAAAACTTATCAGAGCCCAACCACCGCTTCACTGACGTTGACACACCTAGCCATGGTGAATGAAATTGTTTCACATCAAATGTTTGTTTTATAATATGACTGATATTGTTTTTTAAATTATTTTTATTTGGAAATATATCATAATATTATTTTTTATTTTTTATTTTTTTACATTAATATATAAAAATATTAAAAAAATAATTTAATTTAAAATAAAAAATAAAATTCAGATTAAAAAACACTAGAAATGCAATTCAAAACAGGGTTTAAAACACTCGGTTCAAAAAGCACGGATAATATAGATTTGCGCATGCGTGCATAACACGCGCCACCGACCTTTTCTTTGTAATCGTATTTTATGTCTGATACAATATCAACTTAACTAAAAACCTAAACTGAACGATTAAAAAGCCCTTACAAAAAAGTCTTAAATTTTCTACCCCAGTCGCATTTAAATAATTTAATCATGTAAAAAAATAAAGTGCATGCCCTCTAGGCCCCTACACTACAATGTGAGGACAAGTCTAATGGCAACAGTCATTTTGGAAAGATAAATTTGTAAAATGAATATTTAAATAGTGTATATATAGCCTTTTTTATTGTTGTGTTATCCAATGATAAAAGCCATTCTGGAAAGTCATTTTTTATATTATTTTAAATAAAATTCAATTATTTTGTATATAGTTTAATTATATAATTATTATGAACAAGTCATATAATTAAATAATTGCTTTTGAAAAACTCTCAAACAATAAAATTATTATTTTTAATTATATTTAAATTAAAAAATGAATTTAAATATAATTAAAAAAAACCCACAATATTTGAAATTTGAAATTTAAGCTACTTATTGTATGTTTTTCAAGTAATTATATGTTTTTTTTATGGTTGTTGTATTTGAAATTAATTGATGTTATTTATTGTATTTGAGTATTGGAAAAACTTAAAAAAACAAAATGAACACATAAACAAATAACCAACAAGTTCAAGCATAATCAATTAAAATACATTCTATTATAAATAATTTAATCAAATTAATACCCTTATTTTTTTTTTATGCTAATTATTATTATAATTAGTATAAAAAGCTCACCCCCCGTTTATTTTAAAAAAAACCCTACTCAACATTCTCTTCTTCTCCCTTTGACCGTCGTTCCCCCCCCCCCCCCCCGGGGAAAACTCGGCCTTCTCACTTCAACAACTTGTTCATATACTTTTGCATCATCCAAGCCTATCTTTGAGCAGCGGGAAGGAAGATCAAGAGCGTCCAGTTTTTTAAAAATAAACCTAAAGATTCGTTGCCACGTGTTGTTGTTAATGCTTGCAATGATATAATTTCAACAATAATATTTTAGTTTTGGCTGTCCAGTGCGATTATATAAGAATGACTCTACTGGTATACAAAAGCTCATTTAGCTTTCAACATTGAAGCATGAAAAAAATTTAAATTTTATTTTTGATTGCTGAGTTGACTCTCTCCGTTAAACTTGCCCAAAGTATAACAAAAATTATTAGCAGTGATGGACCAAAAAGCCTCCACAAGGAGGCTCTAAAACTTCTGTCAAGAGGGCATATAAGTAATTATAGTGAGCATAAAAAAATATCTACAATGCCTCCGTACAAAGTCCCCCACGCATTGCAATCACTTTAAAAGTGATTTTTAAAGGCATTGTTCCCAAATGAAACGAAGAAAAAAAAAAAAAAAAACAGAGAGGATATTTCGAAGATGTTCTTATAACCACAGTCAGGAGCAAAAGGAAATAAAAAATAAAAAAATAAAAAAACAAAAAAAAACCATTTGAGTGTCCATATCCATCCACAAAGCAAGACCCAAGCAAACCCCTGTAAGTTAGACCACGGAAAAAAGAATGGCAATGGCAATGGCAATTGTAAGCTACGTATCAGCAAGCTCAGCGACAACGCCCCTCTCTCAAGACTCCTCGTCCTCTTCCACCTCATCCCCTTCACCAAGAAAGACTAAAGTGATACTTCCCAAAAAGAAGTCATTAAAATGGTCGACAGGGGATGCTCCTGGGGAGTATGGTGGTCCACCTACCACCACAAAGCTCCGCAAGTACTGGGGTGGCGAAGAAGAAGACCCTTTAACCTCTGATGATTTTATCTGGAACAAAGATTTCATGCCTCGCATGAAAAGACTCCTTCGTAATGATCCTGTCGACCCTTTTCTTCAGACCTCTCCTGTCAAGGTCTCCTTTTTAACTTTTCCTTTCATGTTATTTTTGTAGAATCATTTTCTATGTTTCTAGACTTGTTAATTAGTTTAATTCCCGACTGGGTTATTGGGAGTTGAATTTGTTGAAACAGGGAGAGTCCTCTGGATTTTTGAGTTTCAATAGAGTTATGACTCTGGATAGGCAAGTCTTCCATTACTCGTAAAGTTAATGATTTCAATTTTGGAGATGCTAAACTTTGAATTGTGTGGATATATTCAGTGTGGAAGTCGATTTGAGTAAAGAGCTCGCACAGCGTCCAAAGCCCGTGATAGAACAACCAGTCGAGGCTACAACTAAAGTAAGATGATGATTGGTTCTGTTCCCGGGGAAGTTCTGAATTTACCTCCTTTCTCACTTCTTGTTTTGGAATGTAATGATTCCCAGGTCCGCAGTGGTTCGTCACCAAAATGGAGGATGGCACCGACACGCCGTGAGCAGGACAAGTGGGACAAAGCTACTAAGGCTACAACTAGCGGCAGTGTATGTTATGTACATAGCCCCAGTTAACTTATTTATTTTGGTGCTTTTGTTACTTTAGGATCCTCTACTGTCGGAGGTTTATGCTATTGTGATCAATTTGACTTCTTTAAAAAGGGAATTAGAAAATAACTCTTCCTTAATGTATATGTTACCGGGAAAATACTCTTTCAAGAAAAGAGTTTCTTAGAATCAAATCTCTGGAGAGGTGCGCAGTCGTACCTTGCCCACTGAACTTGAGGTAAGCTAGCCTTGGACCGATAGAGATAAAAATAGGATTTTGGACAAAAAACTAGAAAAACAAAACAACTTGAAAGAAATAATCTGAATGTGAAGTGCAGATAAATCTAGAAATCTGCATTATATGGGTGTGACCAAACAATTCAATAAGGGAAGGGGCTCTATTTATAGGCATCAATGCACAAGGGCCTTGAATACAGATCATTCCAGAACTCTTTTCTCTTATTCTGACTGAATTGCTGTGAAATCTTTTGAGTATAAACAATATTTTATTTATTTAACTCATTTTGAAGGATGCCTTTTTGTTTTTGTGTTTTTTATCTACCTATGAATGGCAGGAGGTGATGTTTCGGGAATTGAGGCGGCCTAAAGGGGATCCAGAAGTGCTGGCAGCTCAATCAAGGGAACAGTATTTTAAGGTACCCTTTTGTAACATCTGGGGCCCATAGCAATTTTGTCTTAAATGATGCTTACAGTTCAAATTATCATTATCTTGGGCGCTTCTAATGATGATCCCCCCCCCCGTATTTCATATTTTTTGAGCAGCTGAAGAAGAAGTTACAGATATTCACATTGGGTATAGGCAGTGTTGGTTTAGTCTCAGCCTATGTCTCCTATTCTCCTGAAATCGCTGTTAGGTACACAAATGTGGGCAACAGTATGGCCTTTTCTATGAAAATCTGATTGATTGGTTGTTGATCATTGCAAGTAAAATCGATCTGTTTCTTTTTGCTTGTTCTTTATTTGTTTCCTTTTAATATTATATAAATATTCACGTGTCGCTTCTAGAAATCTACTACTCTTTTGCATGCACATGAGAAGGCATTATGTTTATGAAGTATGGCAACTTTAGATTTGTGTCTGACAAAAATCCTTGTGAGCTAGGGTTTGGTGTATGTGAAACTCAGGTATATTAGGAACTTCTTTAAAGGAAAACAGATATAAATGGTTCCCAGTGTACTGCAGCAAGAGAGATTTAGGAGGTGAGAAGAACAAAGCTCTTAGTGAAGAAAAGAGAGGATACTCTGGTGAAGAAATGTGTTTTCAATGTCTGGTTGATAGTTTCTTGCTCTTTGCAAGTGAAAAGCTAAGATAACTAAATACCGCTAATGCTCCTAAGTAAGTTGAACTCCTAAATAAACCAGGTTTATGAGAAATCTCAAAATCTAAAATAATATATAAATTTCTCTTTTATTGTCTGCATCAGTATTTATTTTTATTTTAATTTGAGATTGTGCATTTAATTGCTGTTGTCTGAACATATCAGAACATCTAGACTTGTAATTTAAATTGAATTGTTCTTTTAATAGATGAATAATGGCAGTCTGCATTCTTGCATACATTTTTGAAATGTTCCATTTGTGTTGCATACCTGGGTTTAAATAGTTAATTCATTGCTGTATTAATAGAAATCCTTAATTGTAGTTTCTTGTTTCACCAACAGGTAACACATGACGGTGCACTCTTTTAATTTTTGACGAGCTTGCCCTGCAGTAACATTCTGTTTTGCTATTTAAAAATATTTATTCAGTCTTTGGATGATAGTTTAAAATTCTTAGTTTTCTTATACTCACAGCTTTGGTGCTGGATTTATTGGATCTTTGGTGTATATTCGGATGCTTGGGAATAGTGTGGATTCCATGGCTGATGGAGCAAAGGGACTTGTCAGGTATGTAAAGTATCCTCTGAAATTATCTGTTAGTTGTCTTTAACTAATGACTACATTTTATGGACATCGTGTTATACTAGCTTGATTGATACTACACTTGCTGACCTCCTCCTGTTTTCTTGCTACTTTATGATATTTAACTGTATGGTCACAAGTGTAACATTGTGTGTTGTTAGCATCATTAAATTAACATATTAAAGGGCTAACTTGACATGTTTGAACAGTGTAATATGAAAGCTTGGCTTGCTTTACAACTGATGTTCTTAGTGTATTATGGCGGGGGCTCAAAACTAGAAAGTGTTTAGGTGGGTGAAATTCAACAGGGGGAAGAGGACTGATTGGCTTGGAAATCTTAGATTAGTGCTGATTATTATTAATGGCTTATGGTAGTTATAAAAATAATGCTTAGGAGGATGGTTAAATATTTTTACATATTATTTTCATTATTGTTATTCAAAATATATACAATCACAAACTTCTCTATTAGTTGTAATATTATAATTTTCATCTCTCTCTATCTCTCTCTCTCTCTCACGGGCGTGTGAATACAAACACACATTTGAGATAGTTAACTGGACACACATTCCATGTGGTAAGATTTTCTGCTCCTCATATGCCACTCCTTTGTCCAGCTCTTTTGGGTATTACAAGTGTGCAAATCTGCTCCTTTCCCCATCCAAAGAGCCCTGATTGATACCATGTTCAATTGAAAAGTTATTGGGAGAGTTTAAGACAAATATGTAAATGCCATTTTTTATCACCAACTATTGATGTAATATTTTAGTCTGCTACAGAAAACTATAACCACATGATATTCTTGTATGCCCGTGTCCTGACCTTCTGCTCTTCATAGGCTTTAATGATAATGTGATCTTTTTCGCAGGCAATAACCTTTTGCATATAAGAAGCAGGAGGTTCCTGCTGTTGCTGATCCCCAATTTTTTTTTTTTTTTGCAACTTAAACTCATCTGGAGATTCTTTTTTTAACTACCTAAATACTAATGTGGATTATCCAACTCCAACCCTTTATGAACATCAGGATATTGCCTGCCACCTGCTCCACATTATGTTTTTTCATTAACATTTTGGATAAAAAGAGGGCTTGGAACCGTATGAAAGTGTTGTTTTCTTTTGGCAGGGGAGCAGCTGCGCAGCCGAGGTTGCTTGTTCCTGTTTTACTGGTCATGATCTATAATCGGTGGAATGGGTAAGTACTTGTGACCTGCTGTACTGATACACTGCTCATCTGCTACCTTGAAGGATTCTTTTGCTGAAACCAATCTTTCATTTTGCACAATGTTTCTTCGAATAAGCTGCAGCAAAAGTATTTTTCTTTTTTGTGTTTTATTCTAATTGTTGTATAAAGGTAAATCTGTATCCCTTAAGATTTGGGACTTGGCTGTTGTCCCTGATATATTTGCTACAAATTTCATATCTTGGAACTACCAAAACAAAAATTATCTACTCCTAAAAGTAGTTTAAAGACTCTTGATCAGAGATGTGATACCTGTAAAGGAATCAACAGGAAAAAGGAAAGCAGTTATATCTGGGGATCCAAATCATTCCATCTCTTTAATTTTTTTTCCTTCCCACTGGTGAATGGAAGGATCCTCTAGCCCAAAATTTGATTGAAAATTGTTTTTTGATATGTTTCTGTTGACTGTGCTGTCTCATTATGTGTTGATGGCCATCTAAAACCTTCTTAAGATGCTATATGTTTTTCTATATCATTACTTCAATAGACATCGGTCATTTTCTGGCACAGCTCTTTTATAACACTTTTGTTCACCTATTAATGAAATAATGGATATTAGATTTGCATGGTTTTCGTAAGTATATTCTTGGTGAATGTACCTATTGACAGTGCTTTCTATTTGAACGTAGGATTCTTGTTCCAGATTATGGATTCATGCAATTAGAATTGATACCAATGTTAGTGGGATTTTTCTCCTATAAGATTGCCACTTTCGTTCAAGCTATTGAAGAGGCACTTGCTCCACTCGTGAAAAAGACATGAGTTTGGGATGAGCACTCAATATGCTAAGGTGATGCATAGTTAACACTTAAAAAATCGGAGAGGTATTTTAATTATTTTTTAAAGCTGATACAAGTTTATTTTTGCCCCTTGATCATTTGCTAACCTCCGTTGTTGATAATATATTTTTTTTGTTCATGTGAACAGGTGATGATCTCATAATTTGGCCCCGGAGCACCAAGGGAGACTTTTTCATTAATTTTTTTCCTATTCAGAAAAATGAAAGGAAACTTAAGCTGGTAGTGTAAGAATGGGAATCAGTTACTTATATCGGCTTCCCTTTCAATGCAAGATGGTTAGTGAAAACTTCTCTTCATCTCAATCAGTATATAGAATAAGCTGTAATTTTTACATTTTGTCTGAAGAAAACAGTAATCACGAATTAGTGAATCGAACCAAGGCATATATTATTCTGAAACTTACTTTATTTCGTTTTGTCTCGCGTACTATCTGAGATTTTTAGTGCCTATATGAAGCGGTATTACAAGGCTGAATGACACAACTGTCTTAACCAGTGTTTTGCATCGATGTACTAATTACTATACCAAGAGTGAAAATGAAAGAACCACTAACTAATTCAAACCTCAAACACTACATGACTTCTAAATTTGTAGGAGGGTTAATGAGAGAAAGCACAGAAGGTGAAAAATTAAATGCTCGGATAAGAGCAAAAAGAGAAGGAATATATATCCAGTTTGGTAATCGCATGAATAATCCAAGACATGGCCATTGGATTTTTACTTATTTCAAATAAGAATGACATAAAAATAAAGAATAGCTGTGTTCATCTTTATTGGTGAATTGCCAGAGGTAGTAGAATTTTGAGGTTATGATCAGGTTAAACAACCTTGCAGGATAAATGACAACGGCTGAATTAAATACTTACGAAGCGTGTAATACAACAAAACAAGGTTCTTGGAAGACTATGGATCGGTGTTCTTTTGTTGCTAAAATTTCCATCTCATCCATGAGAGCACGCCATTCTGACTCTGGTGAGATTGGGGGATGCATTCCATGCACAAGTGTGGTGGTAGCTGTAAAACTCTGGAGTGTTCTGAAAACACAAGTGCTCCTCCCCGGAAGACTTTTTAACTCGCCTTTTTGCAGTCAAACAATCTCAGACGAAACAATGCTAACGGGAAATTTTCTATTAAGTCCGCCAATGGAATTATTAAGAAAGAGGACAAGGCGTGTAGGAAGCTAATCCATGGTGGTAGCTGTGATAATATAGCTAACGATACACCTGCGAAGAAATTCGTCATCCATGGTTTACTCGCACGGAAATGTGAGTTTTCCTTCTATTTAAAGGAAGGCAAGCTTACTTCGAAAGAACGGGGCCGTCACCTATTCTGTTCAGGGGGCGACCACTCCTATGATCTTGCTCTTATCAAGCATCCCGATAGCTCACGCCTGAGGAGCTTTTTGTGCTAGATTGGATTTTTTTTCTTCCTTGCCTGGGAATGGTGCTGTGCCCTGGATCACGAAGAGTCGAAGGGATGCACGAATGGTGTCAGGTGGTTGAGTAATATAGCAAGATGGGTAGGCCCTCCTCCTTTCCCAACTGTCCCTCCTAGATCATGGAACATAGTTAGCTTAACCCCATTTTCCGTTGCCACCTTCACAAGCTTACAGCTGCCAAGCAGCAGAGAGACATCCGGCATCCTTTCCAGAATCCGAGTATCCTATCGTGACTTCTCGCTTTCCCTTGATCAGGTTTCTATACCAATTTATTGAGAAGAGACGAGCCACAGCATCAGGAGCAGCTTCTAGATCAGCCAGCTTTTCAAACAACGGAAAACCTTAGTGGTTGTTGGACACGACACTCGCACTGTAAATGATAAAAGTTATTTTGAAAAATCAAAATTTTAAAATGATTTTTTAAATAGTATATATATAATTTTTTTATTGATTTTTGTTTCAATAGTAAAAGCTATTTTAGAGAGTTTTTTTTTATTATTTTAAATATAGTGAAATTATTTTATATATAGTTTAATTATATAATTGATTATACAATTAATAGGACTAAGTTATATAATTAAATAATTATTTTAAAAAAATCATCCAATAATATAATTATTAATTTTATATATAATATTTTACTCTCTTGTTAAGATATTTTTAAATAAAAATAAATATTTTTGATATATATATATATATATATATATATATATATATATATATATATATATATATATATATATATATAAAAGATGGCCCCAAGATGGGGCCGAAATTTTAGCTTTCTCTCCTACACTATTGTAAATAGCAGCTCATTTTTAGCTCTGTAAATAATACTCTCATTAGGGCAAGTCCAACGGGACTAGTAATCAGAGCAGTCAAAGGCATATTTTAAAAAAATTAGCTGTTTTTGTTAAATTTATCTCTCCAATAGGGAGAGTTAAATGAAGAGGCAAAATGCCTCTTTCTTTTTCGGGAGTTATTCCTAAAGATTTTTGTGGAAGAGGCAAAACAAAAATATTCGATAAAAATGTTACCGTTGCCATTGTAGAGAAGGGAGGTGAACGACTGTGAGAGCGAGCTGGGTTTGGTTGGCCCGGAGAAAACCTAGAGAAAAGGTGCTCGTTGAGGCATTTAAGAGGGATTGAAAAGGAGAGACTAATGAACTCGGGCTGGCCTTAAAGCCAATGAGAAGCTCTTGGGAAGTGGCCAAAGTGCATGTGTAGAGAATGCTTGAAATGAGGAAGAGAAGTTGAGTTGCTAGTGATTGGGTTGCTGAGTTTACTAGTTTATTTTTCATTTTGACTTGGGGGAGGAGCAGGGAAGGGAGAGACAGTGGAAAGATAAGAGAATCGTGGGGAAAGATTTGGAAATGGTTGTTGATGGACCAAATCATTGAATTGAGGGATGATCGCCATGGGAGACTGGAGGCGAACAATTGAGAAGAAAGGGTGTGTGCGGCGCCTAAAATAAAAAGATATGTAGGGTTTCGGCACGTGTGTGTGGGGAGGGTATATTAATAATATTTAGGGAAAAAATGGGTAATTAATAATAATATTTAGTTAAAAAATAATATTTTAGATTAATTACGAAATTAATAATAATATTTAAGAAAATAAAAGGAGGTCATTAATAATAATATGTTGTAAAAAAAATTATGTGAAATTGATAAATTACGAATTTGTGAATCAATTACTTTACGAATTTCAAATATTCTAGATCTTTTAATTATAATTAAATTTATTTTTTTATTTTTTATTTTAAAAAATAATTTTATTGTTGACGGGTTTCTCAAAAATAATTATTTAATTATAGAACTTACTCATTAATTGTATAATAAATTGTATAATTACACTATATACAAAATAATTGAATTTTATTTAAAATAAAATTAAATAAAATGGCTCTTAAAAATAGCTCCTACCATTGGAGACCACATCAACTCAAGAGCCAATTATACACTATTCAAAGAGTTATTTCTATAATTTGGCTTTTAAAAATAGCTTTTGCCATTGAACTTGCCCTTACAGTATAAAAATCCAACTAAAACAGCTAAACAATCATTTTTTTAATTTTTACATGCGGAGCGCCGCAGCTGCTCTAACAGCCCAACAGTAAGTATGTCAGAAGGGTTTGTGGCCATTGATATCATGTAAGCACCAACAATGCCTGGAGGAAGTTCTGCAATGAAATGAAAGGTGTTAAGTACGTCAGCAATTTCTTCAGTTTTGGAAAGATCAGGTCCAAAAAGAGGGCGTTAGCCACTGAGCACAGTTAACAGCCATTCCGGTCCATGTTCCTCAGACCATTCTCGACAGGATCCAATGCTTGGGTGATTTGTGATGGCATCTAGAACATAAGTGTGCCTGTCAGATTCCTGCTGGATATCATGTCTGACAAGTAAGAGCTCAAAGGTATAACTTGCCATAAGAAATCAAGAAGGCTTCCGTCTGCAATTGATGTATCACCACAGGCATATGGTGATCTGTAACAGAGTTCAAGAGGAATTGAAAACCAATGGGTAAAACAGGATTCCTTTTCAGAATTACAAGGCTGCCAGCTAATAATTGGAAATTTGACGACTTCGAACAGCCATTGCATGCTAGAACACCTAAAAATATAGGTATTTCAACAACTCCCTTGAAAACCTATTCAATTGTTCTCATAATTCTTCTTTTTTTTTGTTAATGATGTTGTCCAGCTAGCTTGCATGTGTCTTCACTATTTTACGAGGTCTTGAAGTTAACGAAATGCATTCAAAACCTGAACAGTTGAACAAATCGTCGTCGAGATTTTATAGTTCTGTTTCCTTAATCCATTTAGAAAAGAAAAATTCTTTTCCAATCAAATACACAGAAAAAAATAAAAAAATATTGATGAAACAAATCTAAAACACATCGAATCGATTTCCTTTTCCACCGAGTAGGAACTTCAGGTATTTCATGAATTTGTTACCACATCATCATGCTAATTAAGACCATTTACAATCTCAAACTTTCAGAAATAAAATGACATTTTCAAATTAATGAAATGCTTATGTAGCAGTGTTTTGCATATCTCCTCGGAGAGGAATGAAGTTGGTCTGCATGAACATGAAGTTCTTCACTGCAGCGTCACGTAAACAACTGTAGATGAAGTGATAACAAATTGTCTAACCGGAATATAGCTGCGGTTATTTTTTAAAATAGTTTTTGTTTAAAAATATATTAAAATATTTTTTTTATTTTAAAAATATTATTTTTAACATTAGCATATCAGCATATCAAAATGATATAAAAATATTAAAAAACTAATTTGAAATAAAAATAAAAAAAAAAAAAATTAAATTTTTTCATAAACCATTTCTAAAATCACTCCCAAGCATCCCAAAACAACAACCCCTCACCTCTCTATTTTATCACAAATTGGGCCTTTATACTTATAAATCAGGACACCTAACACGTAGCAGTGTCATTATTTCCATCTTGGTTAATTATTTTTTTTTTCCTGAAATTTGCTACACCAAATAGGCAAACCTCCCATTTATATTTAATTTTAATTTATTGAGATGTTTTTTTTTTGTAGTATTTGTGGTTTGCTTTGTTAGTTTCTCCTTGATAATCTTGTTGCATGAATGTATGATTTGCATGTATGTTAGAGTTTGTTTGAGATTTAGAAGAAATTAAATTACTTAATTTGTAATTTGATGAAATTGATTTTAATTTTCTAACTTATTTGTGTTATAATAGAAGAAATGATATGTTATTTAATGGGTATCAATCATATTAGTTGTCATCACCCGATTTTTGGGTGATTCCCCAAAATAAAATAAAAAATAACAAAAATAAAATAAAAAGGGTTTGACGTCGATAGAAAAAATCACGGTGGAAACTTTGGAAATTTTTCGGAGGCGAACTGTATCTCTTTTATGCCAAAAAATGAGAGAAAATGCAAATTCAAGGTAAACATTAAGTCAAAAATCATAATTATATTTTTTATAAGCCAATTTGATTTAATCATGGGCTAATTCAAAATATTATTATGTTTGAGAATTAATTTAGGATCCAATTGAAAATTTTAATTAAGTGCAAGGACTTAATTATGCTTTAAATTGGTTAAATTAATTTTATTAAGGGCTTAATTGATGAAAAATTTAATTCTTGAATTTAATTCGGGCCTAATTGAGAAAATCAGAATTTTTTGAGACCCAATTGAATTTTTCCAAGCTAATTTGGCATAATTAGGGATCAAATTGAAGACAATTGAGAGTTTAATTGTCAATTGAGGGCCAAATTACATAAATCAAAGGCCAGGGATCAAAATGAAAAAGGCGCGCAAAGCCAAGGGTAACGTTGAAATTCGGACAAGGGCCCAATTGCACAAAATGACAAATTTTAATTTTAATTGAGGGTGCAATTAAAACAATCATAAATCAAAGGACCAAAATGCAACTTGGTTCTCCTAGACGGCGTCTCCAATTCCTTGTTTGGCAAACCCTCATCCTCATCCTCCACCACCACCACATCACCGACCAGCTGACCACCGTGGCAGGCCACACCGCCTATAAAAGCAGCCACACGACGGCAAAAGACAGAGAAGGAAAAACTAGAAAAACACAGAAAAAAAACGAGAAAAAACTTACGCAGAAGAAAGAATGAAATAGAGGAAGATTTGCAGAGATTTTAACAAGAAAAACGGGGGAAGATCACACAAAATAAAACCATCATCTTTCTCCCTCAGTGTCGAGCTCTCTCTCTCTCCCTTTTGCTCTGCAAACTCCTTCTCTCTCTAAACCAGCAGCTGCAAGTCTCTCTTTCCCTCTCGGTCTCTCGGTCAACCAGCTTCGACCACCTAGCTCTACACTCTTCATCTTCGTCAGTCTCCCCTCCACGCCAGCATCGACCTCCGGCGACCCCTGCATGAAACCAGCAGCGACAGGGACGACGTAACACCATCCTTCTGCACGTAAACCAGCGGCCTTTCAGCCTCCATTCCGGCCACCACATGCCTCCGTTTCCAACGCCACCACGACAGGAAAGACCACCTCGATCCCCTCTACACGGCTGCATCCTCAGGTGGTTCTCTCGTCGAAGGTTTCCCCTCACGTTCCCGTTCTGGTTATTTTTCTCTCTTTTTTCTTGGTGAGGTCTTCTTTGTTGATTAGCCATGGTTAGGAGCAGCAAGGGTCGCCAAAAGTTGGAGATGGTCAAAATACCTAACGACAGCAATCTAATGGTAACCTTCTCAAAGCGTAGGTCTGGCCTTTTATTTTTATTTTTATTTTTCTTTTTACTTTTTCCCTATTATCTTTTTTATTATAAAAAAAATATTTTCAAAAAAATATAAAATGTGTTATTTTCGTGCATACGGCCGGATTCCAAAATTTTTCAAGCATATTTTTCGTAAAAAAAAATATTGCATCTTTCTCATGTTTTTAAAACAAAATTGGATATCGTAACCAGTTTATGATTATCCATTGGAATTTGGCCAAAATATAAAAAATAATCAAAACCATTTTTGTTTTATCTATTAGGGTGTAAATTTACATTGTAAAATACATCCATGGATAAAAAAAAAATATTTTTACTACGGTGTAAATTTAAAAGCGTAAATTACATCTGTAGATAAAAAAAACAAAAAAGGTTTCCTAACAGTGGTGTAAAATTACATTGTAAAGTACACCCGCAGATAAAAAATATTTTTTTAATGCAGTGTAAAAAAAAAATTTAACTTAGAAAAAAACAATCAAATAACAATGCAGCTTACCTTAGGTAGGGTGCACTGGGGGTGATGCGTCTTCCCCTTGCACAACAAGTCCCCTTATCCAGACTCACGCAGACCAATAGGTTCTTAGTAACCTTAATATTAGGTGGCGACTCCCTCATAATTATAGTCGTAAATTTTACGGCTATAAAACAAACACTCCATTTTCACCGCGCGCCGTTTGGCGGGGCACGAAGCGCGTAAAAATCGCCGTCGCGATATTAGTAATATGATTGTTTAGTTCACATTTTAACACAGTATTAGATTTGTATAGAAATGATAATTGGTTCTATGAATTCATTTTTAATATAAAAAAATTAATTTTGAATTGATGGTTATATAATTAAAAATTTTCTAAAAGAACAATTTTAATAATATCCCAAAATCCAAATACTATTAAGGCTCATATTTTTGAATTACAAGATGAATAATTTGTTGCATGAATTAAAACATATATAAGTTTTAAATAATTTATAAATTTGAACAATATATTTGCATATATTTTTTTTAATCATTTATGGTTGTTAACTTTAACTAGATTTTTAACATGAAAATAATGCTAGTAGATTGAAATTCCTATCTTTGGATCATGAAAGAAAGGTCTAGTGTTATAACAAATATTTCATCAATGAATATATCCTTCATATTGAATAGTATTTTGATGGCAAAAAAAAATATAATAATGGAGTTTGCATAAAGGGTTCAACTTTTAATGAGTTTCAAATTGATATTATGACAAATTATAAGAGGTTAATAAGTTGTTATATCATAGTTCATAAGATACATTAATTTTATTCAAATGTTATTAATATAATACTAATAAAAAAAATAAAGTAGATCCTCATTATGGTATGGTATGATTGAAATAAATAAAAGAGGTAGACTTTGCAATATCAATAATGACTTTGTTTTTGCCAAATAATAACACCATATGTATTATGCACACGTTTCTTTATAAAGGATTATAATATAGTTAATTGGTTATTCGTTGTGAAACCAAATCTAAAAGTTATGTTCAAGTTGAAGTTATTGAAGATGGTAACAACGATAAACTAAATGAAATAGACAATATATTTTAAATGGACGAGCTAGTTGATCCATACTGAGTTATTTCATTTTATAGAGTTAGAAAATCTAGATTTTCATGATATTAAGATTAGTTATGTTGATGTTGATATTGATGAGTTAAATATAATATTGAGTACTAATGAACATGCTAAAGTAAATAAAGATAATGATTGATAAGATCCATCCTTTTAAATAAAAAAACAAATGATGGACATGATGTGATAAAAATATAGAGGGGGATTTTTTTTATTCAAAACATATTTTATTGATGTTTTCTTAAGATATCAATGTGTAATAAAATTAACATTGTTCAATTAAGACAATTATTAGATAAAAATCTCAAAACAAAAGGTGCAACTTTCTATATTTTTTTAAAAAAATTATAGAAAGTTTAATTTATTTATTTTGTAATTACACACACACACACATATGAAAATTTCATTATTTTCTAATAATTTAATATGATCTTAACACATTCATGTTCAAAAACATATTTCCATGATCACCATTTGCTTTAATTATCCTCCTATCTTTTTTCCGGGTCAATTTGGCCAAAACATGCATAATGAAAACCACAGGTTTTCTTAACTTTTGATACCATTAAATTATTTTATTTAAGCTTAGTTACATGAGCTTCACATAACCTTATTCAAGATTAAATCAATTTTGATATTATTTTTCTAGTGGCTCCTTAGCTAAAAATTGCATTGAAGGAACCATAAATTGTACAAATTTATCATCAATACTGAGTTACTTCATTTTATAGAGTTAGAAAATCTAGATTTTCATGATATTAAGATTAGTTATGTTGATGTTGATATTGATGAGTTAAATATAATATTGAGTACTAATGAACATGCTAAAGTAAATAAAGATAATGACCGATAAGATCCATCCTTTTAAATAAAAACACAGATGATGGACATGATGTGATAAAAATATAGAGGGGGATTTTTTTGTATTCAAAACATGTCTTATTGATGTTTTCTTAAGATATCAATGTGTAATAAAATTAACATTGTTCAATTAAGACAATTATTAGATAAAAGGCTCAAATCAAAAGGTGCAACTTTCTATAATTTTTTTTAAAATTATAGAAAGTTTAATTATTTTTTTTGGTGTATATATATATATATATATATATATATATATATATATATATATATATATATATATATATATATATATATATTAAAATTTCATTATTTTCTTATAATTTAATATGAGCTGAACACATTCATGTTCAAAAACATATTTCCATGATCACCATTTGCTTTAATTATCCTCCTATCTTTTTTCCGGGTCAATTTGGCCAAAACATGCATAATGAAAACCACAGGTTTTCTTAACTTTTGATACCATTAAATTATTTTATTTAAGCTTAGTTACATGAGCTTCACATAACCTTATTCAAGATTAAATCAATTTTGATATTATTTTTCTAGTGGCTCCTTAGCTAAAAATTGCATTGAAGGAACCATAAATTGTACAAATTTATCATCAATACTGAGTTACTTCATTTTATAGAGTTAGAAAATCTAGATTTTCATGATATTAAGATTAGTTATGTTGATGTTGATATTGATGAGTTAAATATAATATTGAGTACTAATGAACATGCTAAAGTAAATAAAGATAATGACCGATAAGATCCATCCTTTTAAATAAAAACACAGATGATGGACATGATGTGATAAAAATATAGAGGGGGATTTTTTTGTATTCAAAACATGTCTTATTGATGTTTTCTTAAGATATCAATGTGTAATAAAATTAACATTGTTCAATTAAGACAATTATTAGATAAAAGGCTCAAATCAAAAGGTGCAACTTTCTATAATTTTTTTTAAAATTATAGAAAGTTTAATTATTTTTTTTGGTGTATATATATATATATATATATATATATATATATATATATATATATATATATATATATTAAAATTTCATTATTTTCTTATAATTTAATATGAGCTGAACACATTCATGTTCAAAAACATATTTCCATGATCACCATTTGCTTTAATTATCCTCCTATCTTTTTTCCGGGTCAATTTGGCCAAAACATGCATAATGAAAACCACAGGTTTTCTTAACTGTTGATACCATTAAATCATTTCATCTAAGCTTACTTACATGAACTTCACATAACCTTATTCAAGATTAAATCAATTTTGATTTTTTTTTTCTAGTGGCTCCTTAGCTAAAAATTGCATTGAAGGAACCATAAATTGTACAAATTTATCATCAATATCTACTAGGACAACCTACGACACAATTTTCATATGCCAATTAAAAAAAAAAAACATTATTTCCTCTACTTGGTTTATGTATAAAAGTAAAGGTAATGCTTTCTTCACTTTGTCTCAAATTGACACCTAACCCAATGCTTAATTACTTGATTAAACATATTTCTAACATCAAACCACTCATTTAAACAATTAAATTCCCTAACCTAATTTTCCACAATACATAACAACACATAATCCATTCCAATCCATGTTAAGACTTTAAATTAAGCTCGATTATGTTTACTCACCTCTTAAACATAAAAACTTGGAAAGACGTTGACAAGAAAATCAAGCTCTCCCAGTCACCTCTTCCTCCTCTCTTTTTTGCTTCACAACCACCTCTTTTAAGCAATAATTACCCTAGAAATTCTTCAATTTCCAAGCGTAGATCTCTTTCTCTTTTTCCTCTAAGAGTTTTGCTCTAGACTTTTTAGAAATTACATTTGTCTTGTTAGTTTGTATTCATATTAATCTTGATTTTTATTCTTTTGATTCTTATTTATTTTGCTTTAATGAATATTTAAGTTAACTTTAAATCCAACAAGAATAAATATTATTATTGTCTAAATATTGTTTTTTGATAATCAAAGTATTCAAATCAGTTTACACGCACCACAATTAATATTATCTTTCATTAAATATCCTCTAAATCCAATAAACAAGTAAAATAAAATGCACAGAAAAGAATCAAAGTCCTAGCGCAAAGAAATGAAATAAATCTCTTCCTCCATGGACCAAGCTCTTATGTTAAAAATAATTTGACTTGACGTGTAATGTACACTATTAAAACTTGAGGTTGTCAATTATTAAACAATCGAACAAATACTTGATAGCCCTGAGACTCCTGCAATAAAATTATTAACAAATAATGACAAAGCACCATCATTATTATTTTTTTCCTGTAAGAAAGGAATATAAAACAATAATTATAAAATTCTGTAGCCCTACAAGCTCTCCAAACTCCTAACGAAGCAAACAAACGTAGCTGAGGAGAGAGAGAGAGAGGCCGGGAAGAAAAAGCAACCTTGTAGGTTAGAGAGATGGTGAGCTGGTGAAAATGACTGGCTTAATATTTGGTCTCTAGTTCAGTCACAACGGGAAGCTTTTTTAGGGTTTTTTTCACCTTCAAAAGTTAATATACTTGGTCAAAAAGAATTTAATTATAACTATATATAAGTACGAATTATTAGGAAAAAAAGTAATTAATTATTACTCCGTTAATATAATATTGATAGTATAATATATTTGACATCTCCGATACTAACATGTAAATTTCATATTCCCTCTAGTTAGGAAAGAAAAATAGCCAATATTAAAAAAATTCTTAAAAATATATTAAAATATAAAATATAGGTTAATATCTTTTTCCAGTTATTTTCATATTTATTAACCACATAGAACCTTTATTGAAATAAACTATGATTAAAAATCACCCCTAATATATAATACCTTATTATCGGTACTTTATTTTGCATAAGAAAACTCTAAAATTAATTAGATTAATATTATAAAACATCATTAATAACAAAAAATAAAAAAAGAATTAAAATATAAAAAAGCTCATGGATCCTTGTATTTATTTTGTATATATGTTTTTTGTATTATATTATTTTTAGTTCTTTTAGATAAAATGATCCATAAAATTTATATTATCATTTCTTTTGACATTCTTTTAATTAAAATTTTTTTTTTTTAAAATAAAGATTCATAAATGTTTTTTATTCACTCTCTCATAATCCAATTTGACCCCATTTTTTTATATTTTAAAAAATTATAAGAAATTCAAAAAAATATTATATCTCTAGTAAATTTAGCCTTTTCACTATTTTCATCATTTTTGTGTTAAAGACTGTGAAAATTATAAAAAAAGAACAAATATATAGTTGGGGTTGAAATTGGAAAATAATTGAGTATCAAATGTAAAAATAAATTTTGATAATTTTTGATTCATAAATGAGAATTAATTAAAAAATTAAAAAAAAGGATAATAAGTCATTTCAGATTCACTAATTTTTTTTTTTCAACTGGCAACGCCCGTGATCCCCAACACCAGCAGTGATGATGGCGCATGGACCCACGCTCCAATTCACCTATTAGCTCCATTAGCTATTTAGAACTTATCCATAAGGTGCTCTTTTTCTTTTTTTCATTTGATTTTTTTTTTCTATTTGTTTCTTTAAAATAATGATTTTAATATATTTTTTTCTCTATTTGTTTAATTTATATTTTAATTAATACACTTTTGTTTTTCATTGTGTGTAGAAAGCCTTTTTTAAATTACATTTTTTTGTTCTAAATATAAATTTTAAAGTTTTTATTATCTATCTATTTATCTCTCTATCTATCGATATGAAATTTATTTTTAAATTATTTTTTAGATAATATTTTCAATATGCGCCTCGCATAATACTTTTTTCTCCTTTTATTTTATTCAATTTCTTTATTTATTTTTCTCTATTTCTATTATTTTTTTCTTGAATAAAAATATTATTTCAATGGACAAATTTAGCAAACATCTATATATACACATATAATTTTTTTATGTAAAATAAAATATCCAACTCCCTTCGAAGCTCGAGAATATATATATATAACACTTGTGAAAACATGTGAAAAGAGAATGAGAAACTTGTAGATTTGAAATTGAAACGTTAAATCTAGAGCCATTTTGATTGAATGAAGACATTTACCATACCCATTTAACTAAAAAATGATTCCATCCATGAATAAAGAATGAAATTCCACGAGGTATTAATTAAGATTAGATGGGTAGAAATAAAGGGTTTCAACATGGCAAGCCTAGGGTACGGGACCCACCCAATAATATTGGCCAGACGTCGTCGGCATCAAAGAGACGTGCACCTCGGGTTTCTTCACTCTCAAATCATGGCAAGTAAGAAATTGATTGCTAGATGTATCCAAGATCAACCGCATTAGGTTTAATGCCAAAATATAATCAATCACATGCCAACCTAACCTCCCCCCCTCCCATATATTAAATAAATCCCAGAATAAAATGAAAATAAAAATAAAAATAATTAAAAATAAAAATAAAAATAAAGCCCCTCCTCCTTCTGCTCGATATATCCACGTCTGATGTTATACATGCATGCACCCAAAACACAAAAGTGGAAAAGAGAATGATGAGGAGGGTCCCCGAGTTCATTTGGGAGGCATGTTATTATGCTTCCAAAACCCAGACATAAAGAGAGTGATTGCTACTACTTCTACACCGGACCTTCCTAGCTAGGCCAAGCACAACAGCACCGCCGCATCTGACCGGCCGGTTCTTCCACTTGCTGATCAGCTGACTGTCGCTGTCAAGCTCTTCACTTTCTATTCTTATCCATGCATATCTGATCTCAGCTTAATTCTCGATCACTTTCTCTTCTTGTATCAATGGATGATGATCTCCACCTGGTCAAGAGTTCAGTGCGTGGACTCATCACTTTCAGACAGTGCTGGATTCTTCATGTGAACTTGTCAAGAACTGAGGAGGATTCTCAAATGGTTTGAGCTCAGTACTTGCTCGATCCAGGCCTTCAGCTTAATTAATTCTCATAAAATATCTTCCAACTTAATTGCCATAACCAGCTAGTATGGAGAAATCTCAAATCTTTTTCAAGACCAGTGATCACACACTTCATACCAGATACATATATAGGAGGAGAGTACTTCGCCAACCCAATAAGGCTAAGGATGCAGATGCATAGTTAGCCATAGCTTTTTGCAATATTGTTCAAACATAAGTGGTTGCTCATCCTTCTCTACAAAAAATTTTCGATTTTGCGGAGCAAGTTCTTGGAGTGGTCATGTATTCAATGGTGTGCGTGCTGGACAAGTGTTTGCTAGCTAGGTTATGGAATATCATGGGGTATTTGGCTACTTAATTAGGAATAGATTGGAATGTCTTGGAGGATCAATTGCTAGATGAATTAGGATTCGATTATCATGGAATTAATCCTTCCCTACCATCTTGCTTCAAATACTTTTTAAACCAACTTTATGTACCTCTTTAGAGGCACAGAGAGAATTTTATAATGGGACCCCCACCGATAATTATTTTGTTTAGAATATTTTCATTTGTTCTCTTTTTTAATTTCCATGTAACCTTAACAATTTATTTTTCTTTTTTCTTCTTCTAATTTCCCGTCTTCTTAATAGCCCTAATAGCCTCGGAATCCTAATAACATTCCTTCTATTTCTATAAAAAGAGAGAGTAAAGTTAAACCCAAATGATTTTAAACTCAAAAAGCTAATTAAGTAACGTTATTTTTTATTTTATTTACAGTAAGTTTAATAATAACATAAATTAAATATATTACGAACAAGTGAGCTGGAAATTCCAATTATTAATTGGGATTTTAGGGATAATGAATTCATTCTAATTATTAGTAACTATTCAATTTCTCAATCTTTTTATTTCCACCTTCCCTTTATATATATATATATATATATATATATATATATATATATAGACACACACCAAGCATGCCTTTCTTTGTTTAATTTCTAGGACTTTGAATGTTTTAGCTTTTATAGGGTCTTCTTCTTCTTCTTCTTCTTCTTCTACTTCTATGCTTTCAGTTATTTTTGATTTACACCTCTTTATAATAAGAAATATTTCCGAATTAATCAGTTTATACGTACGTAAATCATGAGGATGGATTTTCGATATTGCTTTGAAAGTAATTATAATTCATAGAATAAGGTAACATCCTTATCCACCACGCGTTGAGGGTACAATTATCGCGATTTGAGAGGATTTAAAAGTCAACACTAAATTTTCCCGTGCATTAACTCCTCTGCTCAGCTCAAAATATACAACTACAGCTTCCATTTCAAAGTAGTAATGATAATAATAATGTGGCAGAAGAGTGTGATGCTGGTGAGAAAAGGGATCGGGTTCGCACCATCTGATCATATATAAGTCTCAAATTTAGTAAAAGTTAAAAGAGATATTGTATGCTCTAAGTGAAAACGTAGAGTTAAATGCAAATGGGCTCTAATAAAAACAAAAAAAAAGAAGAGAGGAGCTAGATAAAAATTAAAACAAATAAAAGAGAAAACAGAAAGCAACGACGTTGGCCCATGGTATGTCTACTCACCAGCATCTATGATGTGAACTTCATCTTCCTCCCCACTCCCACCCTCTATTATTTTACCCCTCCGGGTTTGTGCTCCTTTTTTTCCTTACCATATTTAGTAAAATAGAGATCACTCCCATTAAGTTTGTTCATCCGTAACAGCGATGTCCAGAGAAAGAGGAAAGGACGTGGCTGAAGGATCCAGTGAGAATCAACAGCAGCCAGCAACTCCCAGTCGTTATGAGTCACAGAAGAGAAGGGATTGGAACACTTTCGGTCAGTACTTGAAGAACCAGAGGCCTCCAGTGCCTCTTTCTCAGTGCAATAGCAACCATGTCCTAGAATTTCTTCGATATCTTGATCAGTTCGGCAAGACTAAGGTTCATCTACAAGGTTGCATGTTTTACGGACAGCCCGAGCCCCCAGCTCCCTGTACGTGCCCTCTCAGGCAAGCTTGGGGCAGCCTGGATGCTCTTATCGGAAGGCTTCGAGCGGCCTATGAAGAGAACGGTGGCACACCAGAGACAAACCCTTTTGCTAATGCTTCCATTCGGGTTTACCTTAGAGAAGTACGGGACTATCAAGCTAAGGCAAGAGGGATCCCACACAAGAAGAAAAAGAAGCAGCAGATTTCAAGCAAAAGGAATGATGAATCCAGCTCTGCGATTCAGTTCTCTTAAAAGTCCATCTGGTTTTCCAGGATCTGAGCACGTATGGTAATTGATTAATCAAACCCTTACCGCATTTGCTTTTTGACGTTTTGTTTATGATTTATTGCTTGTTTATAATCGTACTTATCTATCTAGCTTGATTTAATTACCCCTTGACAAACTCAAATTTTTGAACCCATGATTCACAACTAGAAGATGATTAATTTATTAATATTTAAATTCTTAATGATTGAACAACTACAGTACTATAAAGGAATGCTCGCGAATAGTTCTTTTTTTTTTTTGCCGATCCATCTAAAACAGATAGATTTGAAGAAAGATCTCGCCACTTTCAACCGAAATATAAGAACCCTTATTCGCATATTCACAAAAAGAGTGTGATTAATGAAGTTTCAGATATGAAACTATCTTCTTGTTTATTCTTTTGTTTTATTGAATTAGCTAGTCTGTTTTCCTTGCTCTAATAGATAGTATATTTACACTGGCATGAATTCCTAAAACAAAACACCAGTAACATTGGTGAGATTAGTGTAGTTTGCCAAGCTACATCTCATAGGAAGAACTCTCTCTCTCTCTCTCTCTCTCTCTCTCTCTGACACCCGAACTCAAAACGAACGTCATGCGAACGAACTCAATTTGTGGTTTCTGAATTTAATATCATTTACTTGCATGCCACTTTTCTTTAGGTTTGTCCTTTCAAGATTCTGAAGATTTCCTGCCCCCATGAATAACCAAGTGAGATAGGATACGATTTTCCATTTTACTGATAAATAATCAAAGTTTAAGGTTTCATGCAAATCTCCTGGAACAATAAATCTAGTGTTCCATGCATGCTTTCTGTCGGATTTTCTCTTGTTTATATGTCTTAAAAACAATGTCGTGGTTGTTACAATTGTTAATCTCCATGATGCAAGAGAAAGTAATCAATAGTGATAGCTAGGTTAATTTTTATCATGGTTTCGTTAATTTAACCACACGAACTTCAAACCATGTCCCACAAATTACTTTTCTATACAGCAGCAGATCTTTGGAAGGGCAATCTTGAACATTAGTATCCTGCCCTTTGTACCTTCATAGATTTGCAAGTTGTCCGATTTCAGATTTTGTGGGACATTATTTTATTCCATCCTGCATGCCAATATATGCTTTTTATTATGCATTTGTTCATTTGCGCTGAAGTGAACCTTTTTCTTTTATGATTGGAGGTGAATTTGAGCTTCAAAAAAGCACATCATACCTTTGCAATTTACTATCGTATTATGCTAAAACTAGAAGTAATTAAGACAATGTAGAATCATGGAAGCCTCAATTAAGTTGGAAAAAAGTTTAAACAATTTTACTTGAAGGAGTGTATAAATGAGTTGATATAAGATCTTCTTTTTCTTAATTCCCATCCAATAAATTTCTAGTTCTTGATATGTATTGGCATTCCTATTCAGAAAATTCATCTGACAGTACTGTTTCGAAGCATTAAATATATATGTTCTTCTATCTGTCTGATTGTACTATCATAAACATTCTATTAATATGTACATGTATAATCCAACCTTTACCACGCACGTTTTTTAGAAGATTAAAGGAAAATCTTAGGCACCGTTGCATGTAACTGACGACACGGAAAATTGAAAGCAATGGCAAATCTATGTACAGTAAATCAGAGGAATGAGTGCATATATAAGCCTGGATCTACTAGGTTTTCTGGAATTATCCCTGATCGTTCAAAACCATAACCAAGTCTATGCAACATTTGGCCATTTACCCTTCTAATCAAGTGCTAGCATCCAGGATCCACTTGCTCAATCGGTCGGGTGTTTTCTCTTGGCTTTCCAAGTAGCTAGAGAGGCGCAGCCTGTCATTCTCCACTATAGTCTGTATTTTGTTATCCATAATTTCGAGGTGCCCTACTTTCTCTGGTTAGCTTTTTGGTTGCGATATTGCCTTCTCCTTGGTAGCTTCTTTTGTAAGACCTTTATGTTTCTCAATAAAATCACTGGTCACGTTCACCAAAACAACCACCACCACCACCTGCTCCTATCCCCCAAATGTTAGCATATTGACTGTTATTAGGTTTTTGAACCAACTTACTAGTTACAAATGTACGTACATTTTGTATATAGGTACGTATCCAATGTGCATGCTTGTGCTAGAACAGAACTTTAGGAGTATATATATAGTATTCTGTGGCACTTACTTTGATGAACTTGGTCTACTGGTTAGACATCGTACTGTCATAATTTACAGCACTTATCTGGCAGCAATGAATACAGACACTGGAATCCATTGCACCTCCTGAGTAGAATTTGCTAACTAGATCCAATAGACAAGGTCCAAGCAAGTAAATGTTTTGCATATATACAGCCCTCCCTAGGCATGTGCTCGCGCAAGCGAGTGTATATATGGTGATTGGAACTGATATTGCCGTGTGAGAAACGACAAAAGAAGTGACATGCACAAACACATGTCATTTTGACAATCACAGAAGCTAGCAAACTATATGTTAAGCAATTAATCACGGATTTCAAAATGACCAGTTATGTTCTCATGATAGGATCCAAACCCGAGAAGATTTTGTTGATTTCCTGCTTGAAAACCTAGCTTGTATGTACCTGGACCCATGAACAGCCCCTTCAAACGGGATTTGGATAGGGGTTTAGTGAAGAAGTAAGCCAGTTGAACTTGTGTGAAATGCAAGGAACAAGGCATTATTAGACCTTGAGCAACTTGTCCCTGACAGAGTGGTAATTCACCTCTATATGCTCGGTTCGTGCTTTAAGTACTGAATTGCAAGACAAGAAACCACAAATGAGTAGCTGGTTGTACGGTTATTACTCTACTAGTTCCTTGATCAGTAATGCTTATATTTGGTTCGATTGTAGCTAAGTAATATATTGTCAAATAATTGAGAATGAAATGGACAAATATTACTCACAAATGACGAAAATTAAGTTCACATATATCATATAATTAATGAAGTAAACATATTAGCAGCACAAGAGGGCTGGAAGAAAAGCAAGAGTGATTATATTTCCATGGCGTTTACATACGTTTCTCTTCATGGCTCTCTCTCTCTCTCTTTTCTTTCTTTTTTTAACAACTTAAATTGGAGTGTATATTATATCTTTGCAGTATCGTCTTCAAGAAGGACGCTAGTAGGAAGGGATTGTTAGAAGACAGAATCTCTCGGGATACTGACTCTCCTAGCTAGTCGTTGCTCTTCGGAATTTGTATTCTCTAAGTTCCCAGTACTTAGTAAACTAGTTTTGTTTCAAGTGTGTGCATAATTTTGACAACAGCAATATAATTACTCTTGCTTTCATCATTTTATTTACGTCATAACACACACACACACACACACACACACACAGAAATTTCTTAATTAAATTACACAAAAAATGGTATGAAGATTTCATTCGTAGCAGAAAACTGATAAATTCTGTGCTGTTCTCTCTATGTAGATACTCTCTCATAAATGGTCACAGATCTAAAGACAAGAGGACCTTCATAACTTAGCCTTGCGAGATCTCTCTCCACCTGGTTTCACTTGATTTTGACCTACTTTAACTCTGAAAAAACTTAGACCCCTTCTCTCTTGAAGAACATTGCTAGCTTCAATACCTTCTAACACAAAAGTTCTGTTTAAATGAATCATTTCTTGATTTTATATATGTTAGATAAGGATTATCGTTTTGTTGATTGTCTTGCTAACAAATATGAAAAGGGTCAAATCTTGTAACTTTAAATTCTCGAAAAGGAAAGTAATTAATGGCTCTTTGAGTTGAAAAGATTGCTAGAAATGACAAAATTTATGGCTGGAAAATGGTGGAGGGAGGAGGCTTGCTATCAAACTCACCGTATAACGTATGATTTGCCTTCTTTAATATTATTGCTGACTAATTTTGGACTGCTTTCTAAAGACTCGAATGCTTTCTTTTCAGTCTTATATATTTTTTTATTTCTCTTACACTCATTAATAGTATGAGATGTATTCATTAACACCTTCTCATTTGAAATTAACTTGTTTTATATGTTCAAATGGTTTGGGTTTCATGAACTTGTTAAGTTGTTGAGTGTCGTTTTGAACTTTATAGTTGAGTTTACAATATTCATTCAAAAGATTCAAATTTTATAATGATTGATCTATTTTTAATTTTATAATTACTTATTTGCTTTATCTATTAGATGTGGTGAAATGCACAATTATTATTAATTATTGAAATATCATATGTATGATTCAAGTTTCTAAAGTCTAGCTAAATATAGAGCTTAAAATAAAAATTATCCAAATCAAATATCATGCATGTAAAAAATTGAAAAATAAATAATACCACTTTCCTACTAATTTCAATGATATGTTTACAAATTAATCCTACTTTTTTTATTGCTAAAACTAGTGTAGTTAATCATCTTCCTTAATTTTTTATTGTGTTAATCATCATCTATTTTTATCTTTATTGTTATCATTCTCATCACTCCATTACTATTATTATTTTTCTTTAATTGCCAATAGAAAATAATTTTCTTAGCTCAAACACAAAATAAGTTAATAGTTGAGTTTGGATATTATTCATAGAACTTAAGTCTTATGATGGGTGGTCTATTCTAAATCTACCATATTATTTTGTGCAATGCACATGATCCATCCACAATCATTTTATTTGTTATCATAGGATGGTTTTTGATACACACACACACACACACACACACACAAAATATCTTTTATGCATGATGAGTCATAATATTTTTCTCTTAGCAATTTCAATTTATATAATCCTATTTTTTTTATATTGCTAAGAGCTTATGTAGTTAATCTATTTCCATCTTATTTTTTATGGCTAAGTATAATTTATGAATGGTAAAATATCACTACCTTTCTATAATTATAAGTAGAAAATAAATTTCTTAACATAAACACAAATTAAGGTAATGATTTTTTAGAAAAAAAAATGAGTTGAAATATAAATTGAAATGAAAGTCTTTTTCTAAGATAAGCTTTATATTTCTTTTTTACCCATATAAATTATAGATTAGCTTTAAATCGGAGTTTAATTTAACTTCTTTATTAATTTATTTTTATGTGAAGTAATTAAAAAATATTTAAATTAAAGTATAGATTAGTTTTAATTTTTATATAATATTAGTAAATAATCTCTCCCAATAATTTTTATATTTTTAATTAATAATTTATACTTGATTTTGGTTAAGTTAAGTACTTTGTACATACACCATGTAAAAAATATATTTTAGCCCTGAATGCAATCCAATATTTAGTCCCATTCTATAGAAGACTGTTATTAATTTATGTAATACATATAATTCTATTGTTATATTAAAGTCAAAGAATAAATTTTATAATAATATAAAAAATATTAAATTCACGGTTACCTTAAAATTATGGTGATGGATCATAGCCTAATGATATCTTTCCGTAGGGAAGATTTACCAGTTCATATGTATGATTGTTCATAATGGGTTTAATTTTACTATGAACTATTTTTTTTCCAAAAATATTCTTTTAGACATGACATTGCCTCATTGTAGGTCTCGGATTCATGTTCCAACAAATATGCTAGAAAACTAAGACCAATTACTTTGATTTTATTTTTCTTTGCAGTTGTTTTGAACTAAACTTTATTATATTTTGATTGATAATAATTACTTGAGCTAATATGAATCATTCTATTAAATGAAATATTTTCTCATGCTTCTTTAGATAAAAACACAGTTTCAGAGAAAATAGTGTTCTTTATTTTTATTATAGTATTAGGATGAATATCCCTAATACTTGACATGTGCACACAAAATCAACATGCACTATTATTGTAAGCATATTCAATAAATATATAATCCACGATCCTAGATTTTATCTTGATCTTTTTAAGATCAAGTATCTTTGTAAAACACTTCCACACTTTAAGGAAAATATATGGTCTTTTATTTTTTTTCATAATTCATATGATATTCTTTCTAATATATTTATAGGGTACTTTGTAAAATATATTATTGACAATTAAAATACCCCCTAAGTTATAAGACATTTTTGAACTTATCAGTATGACATTCATCACTTACATCCCGCAATGATATTTTATTATGCTGAATAAGAGGTGGAAGTTTGGTAGACGATACCATTTTGGAAACATGATTCGTCAAATAATGTTTTATAATTGTCACATTTATCACTTTTTATTACCTTTACTTTCTTATAAGTTGATTTTAAACTTTATTTTTGTAATGTTTAAACAATACAAGAGCTTTATATTTGCTTCCAAGGAAATAGATATAAAAATACTTATACAATAACTTATAAAAGTAATTTATTACCTTTTTTCTAACTATAGTTTGCACAAACTTTAAATCATTGATGTTCAAAGAAATTAAACCTAGAGGTTCACTACTTCTTTTAATTAAATAAAAAAGGTATAATGAATTTTGATTCTACACGAACCTCATGCTTATGTTTTTTCCCTCAAAAATCATACTTGGTAATAAATCAAAATTCATTTACCTTTATATGGAATTATAATTCACAAGACCTATCGTATTATAACATGTATGTCTAAACTTAAATAAGTAAGGATAAGAATCATTATAATTTTCTTTCTTATTCATAGTTACAATGGTCATTACATTAATCTCGAAGAGAACATTACTAAAATGCCCTTTTTATAAACATTTTATTTTTAGAGAGAATAATTTTTTCACTCTCAAAGACTAATTTTAAAATATTTTTGCTCATCAATGATCCAAACATTAAGTTTATCTTAATACCAGCCATATAAACAATATTTTTTTAGGATCATAAGTTTTTTAAAGTGATTTCCACAATGATCTTCCAACCTTATTTGACACTACATTTCAAAAATATTTTTTTAAAAAAAAATATTTTTTTATTTTAAATAAAAAATTTTAGGTGTTTTTAGATTATTTTCATGTGCTAATATTAAAAAAATTAAAAAAAATATATCATTTTGATATATTTCTGAACAAAAAAAAACTTTCAAAAGCAATTTCAACCATATTTTTTATCAGGCACTTCCAACACCTAATATCCTAATGGTTAATGAATTCTCCATATATAAATGTTCACCATCCATTTCCTTGTAAGTGGAGAATATTTTCCACAATGCATACATGTTTTGTTGCACTGGTATACACCCACCATTGGTTGGAATTTTTAATCAAGTTGACTTTGGAAACATCAAACTTGTTCATTTTTAAAAACTTCATCAATAAAGTAATCGACTTTATTGATAATGGGTTCAACTTTCATTTTTTTCCCGGGTTACTTTGTTGAGCTTTATTTTATTTATTTATTATCATTTTACTTATGAACTGTAGCATGTATGAAAAAAATATATATGGTGTGAATAATACTTTCATTATGTTTTTGTAAAAGATTGGTGGGTTCATATATAGTCCCGTATAAAACTCAATCTCCTTAAGCATAACTTTTTAAACTATATATATTTGCCATACTTCATTTTCTATATATATGAATAGTAATGTATACATAAATAGTATTTTATATAATGAACAAAACTAACCAAATAGCTTTGCTATCATTTTTAGAAAGCATAAACTAAAACTTATTACTCTCAAAGACCATCTTAAGATGTAGAAATTTGTTGATTATGAACCTTTTCATAACAACCTCAACCTTGAACTTTTTTGTCCAAAACTTTTTAAAATGCTTTTGCATTATTAATTGAATTATCAACATCATATTATGTTTTGTTTAATCTCTTCAAAATATATTTGTTCAATGCATGAAATCATTATGATTTCATATGTACAAAGCTATCATAATAATGAAAATCATATTTATTATTTAACAACTTTAGCACCTTTTTCATCCATGAACTTAACCAAGTTTCAGATAGGTGCATAAATCAACATTTTCTTTGTCACAATTTAAAGTTTAATCTATTGAGGTTTTCAAGTTTCTCACTATGCACCATAAAAGTTGATGTGGAATCATCATTATTGAAGTAGTATTTGTCAAAAACAATTCTCAAGTTAATAATATGATATTAATTATAAAAATAATAATCGATTATATTTATAAATAAATGTTTCAGCTCTATAACAAGAAAGTAAAATAATAGAAAACTTGAAATAATGAAACTTAGTAAACAAAAAATAATAAAATAATGCAAGATCAAAGTAGGTATTTTGTCTATTTTAGTTCAAAAGATATCAACTAAAAAACACATTATCTCATATTAATTTGTATAAGCAAGATAATCAAAAAGCATAATCATACCAATAAGTTTTCAAAACATGTATGTACTCAAAATAATCTTTCAAAAGGTTAGCTCTAAAAGATGTTTATATGTAGGGTTTTGAAATTTTAAATAGAAAAAGAATTTTAGGGTTTTGAAACTTTGTATGGATAAGGCATTAGGTATAAATAAATTAAGGCTATAGTAGTAACTTGTAAAGTATAAATAAAAAAAAAATTAAGAGAAGAAATCTAAAAATTTAGAGAGAAGAGAGACGGAAGAGAGAAGAAAGGAGAAGAAGAGAAAAGAGAAGGAAGGAGGAGAAATAAATATTAAAGTAATGTGTATGTGTTATTATGTAAAAGTATTGTTTAATGGTTAAGCTAATTGCTTTCATTAGTGATTAGGGTTTGTAGATTTTATTTGAATTTGATGGATGAATGGATTAAGATGCTTAGGGTTTAATGGTTAGGGTAATGGTTAATAGGTTTGATTGTAGATGATTTTGAGGTTTTTAATGTGTTTGGTTTAAGAAAATATTGAGAAAAATGGTGAAAACCCTTGCTGGAATTCTGGGATGGAGGTTGAAGATGATAAAAATTCATTTTGATCCTTTTGGTGAAAATTACAGTTTAGTCCCTGAACTTTTGAAAATTACAATTTAATCCCTGAACTTTGAAAAATTACAGCATGGTTCCTAGATAAAATATTAGTATTTCAGATTGGTTTGATGGATAATTAAGGATTATTTGATGAGTTATTATCAACTTTATGAATTTTGAATTTTGAATTAGACTTCGGAAGAAACTATTGTTTTAGGTTTTGCAAAAAATAGATAGTTTGATTCAAAACACATAGGATTATGAATTAAACTCTTAGATAGATTTATTAAAGAGACTTTAATTCCTTTGAGTCATTTTTGAGTATTTCTTTTATATATTTAGATAATCCTGATATTCTGCCCGCGGTACGCCAGTAGGATTTCGTCAGTATTCTGCCTTTTGAATTTCAATCGTTTTTGAGTCAGGTGAGTGGATAATATTTAATATGCATGAGAAATATTATAAATATTTGATTTTCTAGTATTTGGATTATGCTTTTTGATAATATATACATTGATTATTATTCTTGATACGATAAAGCATAATCGATAGTTGAATATACGTTCTTGATAGAAGTCAATATCTGCTTGTGAAATGATAGCTCCTCATTTGATTGATGACATGAGTTGAGCCTTGAGATATGAATATGTCTGTTTGATTATGATACACACACACACACACACACACACACACACACCTACGGTATGCCAGTCAGAATACCCACGCTAACAGGGGAATGTTAGTCTTTGTGCACATCGTATCTGAAACCCTAGTTGGTCGGGGGAGTCACCAACCTGTGCGGACTGATCATCCCACAGTATGGAGCCTCATGCTCATTGTATTATGATTTTCTGACGAGCTTTACCTATTACGTTCTTGTTATGACCTATTTGAGAAACTTCTTGTAAGAACCCCGAACCGATTCGATAATATATTCATTTTTGTTGTATTATCTCGTATGTGTATATTAGATGTTATCTACTCACTGAGTTGTTGAACTCATCCCCTCATTATTTATTATTTTCAGGCTCGTAACTTGTTAGCAGTTCATTATCGTTGAAATTTCAGAATTTATTATTTTGGTTGTAATCAGCACTTTTATTTTTGTCGAGTTAGCGCTCCACTATTATAACAAGATTATTTAACTTTTGTATTAAGATATTTAGATTATTTTATGAAGTCTATTGTTATTTCCGCTGCGTTGGACTTTGAATATAAATGATAAATTTGTAAGTTTGGGTTTGTATAGGTGTAGAACCTCGGAGGGGAACCATGCCTATATGCCGGTTAAAGATCCGGAGATCGGGTCGTGACATTATACATGAAAGTATTTTCAAGAAAGCAACATAAAAGAAATACTTTTATATCCTATTAACATGCTTATTTTAATAAATTAAACAAAGAAGCAAATCACTCCGAATGAAAAAAAATATATATTTATAGACTAAACAATTATGAATTGCAAGTTAAACTGTTGCCTTTAATGCCAATATATATATATATATATATATATATTAACAAGTACTCACAATCAGGTGGTTTTTCTTCTGTATTATCATTACTGAACAATCATCCTTTACTTTTGTATCTTTCCTACAAGGTAAAGTTGAAATTATATTTTATTTTAATTAAAATTCTAAAAATATTTAGTTAATAAATATGCATTATGATTTTACTAGCTTTCAACAATTTTTTAAATTAAGAGTGTGATTAAAATATGTATAATTTATGTAACAAAAAAATCAACTTATTATCTCAAATAGCAAATATGTCCGTTATCTCTCTTCTTGGTCCCACGCTCTCAACCATTCCCAAAATAAAGAAAAAAACTACGACCACGATTACTATACTACAGTACTTACCCCCGTGTGCTCTCTCTCTCTCTCTCCATCTCTGTCTCTCTTCTGTCTTCATCCTTTCCAAGACCCCATCTTTTTTCTGTCCTCTCTCTATCAAACCAATCCTGAAACTTGTAGGCTGAAATAGAAAGCCACGACCAAAAAAAAAAAAAAGGGAGGGGGGGGGGGGGGGGGGGGTTTTTAGCTAGGATGGCCAGTTCGAGTATGGATATGGCTGCTACCATGAACGATCTGCCGGATGTGATTTTGTCAATCATTTTTTCATCGGTCTCTGACACACGAGCCCGAAACTCACTCTCCCTAGTTAACAGGAAATTTCTAGCTTTAGAGAGATCTACCCGCACCTCCCTCGCTCTCCGTGGCAAAGCGCGTGATATCTACATGATCCCTACCTGTTTCAGATCGGTGACTCACCTCGACCTCTCTCTGCTCTCACCTTGGGGCTGTTCTGATCTCCTATCATCCGCCTCCTCGGACCCTTTTCTTCTCGCCCACCGCCTTCGTTTGGCCTTCCCTTTAGTCACCTCCCTCACCGTTTATGCTCGATCTCCCTCCACTCTTCACATCCTCCTCCCTCAGTGGCCTAACCTGAGCCATGTCAAGCTCATCCGTTGGCATCAACGCTCCTCGTCCCCTCATCTTGGAAATGATTTGGTCCCTTTGTTTGAGCACTGCCAGGCTCTTAGTAGCATCGACCTTTCCAGTTTTTATCACTGGACTGAGGACATCCCTCCTGTTTTGCACGCCTATCCCTCGGTGTCTAAGGCCTTGAAATACTTGGATCTCTTAACTGCTTCTTTGACTGATGGTTTTAAGTCGGAGGAGATTCAGGCAATCACTGCTGCTTGTCCTAGTCTAACCAAGCTCCTTCTTGTTTGTATTTTCGATCCAAGTTACTTTGGATGTGTTGGTGACGAGACCTTGCTAGCGATTGTTGCTAACTGTCCAAAATTAAGGGTTTTGCATCTTGTTGATAGGGCTTCCCTGGGGAGCACTAGAGGGGAACCTGACGATGATGGGTACACAAGGGAGGATGCAAAGATTAGTAAAGTGGGGTTGGTGGACTTTTTCACTGGCCTTCCTCTTTTGCAAGAGTTGGTTCTGGATGTTTACCAGAATGTAAGGGATAGTGCTTTGTCTTTGGAAGCGCTTCATTCGAAGTGTCCTGAGTTGAAGCTGCTTAAATTGGGGCAGTTTCATGGGATTTGTATGGCCATAGAGTCCCAGCTTGATGGGGTTGCCTTGTGTTCAGGTCTGGTATCCTTGACCATAAAAAATTCGGCAGATTTGACGGACATGGGGTTGATTGAGATTGGTAGAGGATGCTGTAAATTGGCGAAGTTTGAAGTAGAGGGATGCAAGAAGATTACAATGAAGGGAATGAGAACGATGGCTTCATTGCTCCATAAGACCCTGATTGAGGTCAAAATATCTTGTTGTAAGAACCTTAACGCGGTAGCGTCTTTGCGATCTCTTGAGCCTATTCAGGGTCAAATTGAAAGGCTACACCTCGACTGTGTCTGGGAAGGTTTGGAAGAGGATGGCGGTATCCTCTGTTTTGACCTCAACGAAGGCCTTTGTCAAAGTTTCGAGCACGAGTATGGCAGCAAAAGGAAGAAGAGCAGGTATTCTTCGGATCCCGATCCTTCATCCTTCTGTATGCAAAGCAATGGAAATGGGATGTTCAGCAAGTCTTGGGACAGGCTCAGGTACCTTTCTCTATGGATTGGTGCTGGTGTGCTTTTGACTCCGTTGCCAACGGCTGGCCTATATGATTGCCCTAATTTGGAGGAGATCAGGATAAAAGTTGAAGGAGACTGCAGAACCGGGCACAAACCATCACAGCGTGAATTTGGATTAAGCTGCCTTGCTTATTATCCTCGACTGTCAAAGATGCAGCTGGATTGTAGCGATACAATAGGTTTTGCATTAACCGCACCATCTGGGCAAATGGATTTGACCCTGTGGGAGAGGTTTTTCTTGAATGGAATCGGGAATTTAAGCCTTTATGAGCTTGATTATTGGCCACCACAAGATCGGGACGTAAACCAAAGGAGCCTGGCACTTCCAGGAGCAGGGTTACTCGCAGAATGCCTTACGTTGAGGAAGCTTTTCATTCATGGAACAGCTCATGAGCATTTCATCACGTTCTTCCTTAGAATCCCCAATCTGAGAGATGTGCAGCTGAGGGAGGATTATTATCCAGCACCAGAGAATGACACGTGCACTGAGATGAGAGTTGGTTCATGCTGGCGTTTTGAAGATGCTTTGAACGGGCGTCAGATCCCCGACTGAAACCATGCATGGTTACCATCGCTACCTGTTCTTTATAGAGCATGATAATAAGAGGCTTCTGAATTTTTCTTTCATTATTATTCTTGTCCTGGCAATTCATGAATCAGCTGATCCGAGTTTTTTATAAAAAGAAATTCCCGTTTCTTCTGTGACCGGGGAAGAAATCCAAACTTGAATCGCTTTTGATGGGCACGACTTCACGAAAATAAAACCCCGCAATTTTTTTTTTTGTTTGTTTTTCCGGAGTCATTGAAGGGAGCGATTTCCAAAAATTTAAAATTGAATCTCTTCCATTCTTGTCAACCGCAATTGAAACTTTTCTCTTCTTTTCCGTCTCTCCCGGTTTGATTACACGAAAAGATAGGAGCTTGTCCCGGTGAAAATTGAAGAATTTTATGTTTTCACAATGATTGGAAAAATTACGAGATTGCAACAAAGCCGAGCACATTGCAACGTCTCTAGCATTGTTTGTATACAAGAAACGGGCTAGATCAGCAAAGTGTTTACTCGCAATCGAGCAGACGAGTGAGTATCTCTCCACAGCTTGGTCGTAAATCCGGTTCCGCCCAACAATCTGCAATCAGAAGAATCAAGGCATTAGTTTCGTGTAATTCCAGATTCCAGCACAGTATCCCAAGAGAACGGTGATCGGGTCACTGTTAAATTACATTTATTTAAAAGATGAGAAAAAGGTGAAGTGAAATTAATATTCAAAGACAATTATCGCATGCAAAAAAAAAAAAAAAAAGGTCATGGGCAGGGACGAATCTCATGGGAGGCCCTGCCCAAAGTTTATTATAGATTCAAAATCTGTGGGCAGGGACGAATCTAATGGGGGACCAGGGCCAAAGTTTCAATAATTATTCAAACCACCCTTATTCTTGGAAACGTTTCAAATATGTCCTAAAGAAATGGCCACCGCCGAATATAAGTTTTACTTTTCTGGCCCTCCCAAGCACCCACAAGTCTGGGTTCGCCCATGATTATGGGGCTAATGCAAAAGATTAAATGAAGCGACATTAAATTTTAACAATCTTTATTTGTCTGTTACAACAGATGGTTACCCGATATTAGCCTGCCCAGTGGACCTTCTGGAATTTCCAAACGGGATCCCTCATTAGCAACAGCATAAACTACCTAGACAACATTAAGCAAAAGAGCTACAGTGGTCAAATTGCACAGGTACAGAAAACAAAATATTTTTGAGCTGAAAAGGAGAATTTCTTGATTAAAGGTCCCTGATGGATCGATAGTCTCATGGAACTGCCTCAGGGAGAAAAACATGCTATTCAAAAGTGAAATGATGGAGCCAGTCAGCATACCTTCTTTGGGGGCACACCTTCCCATGGCCTATTTAGTGTGCAGAGCTCCCACATTATCACCCCAAGGCTGAAAATATCACATTTTTCAGTGAAGGGTTCATTACGGATAAGTTCCGGTGCCATCCATTCAGGAGTTCCAGCAGATGAGGAGTCCCTAATTGGTATGTCTGTCATTACTCTGGAGAGTCCAAAATCACAAATCTTAACTGTCATCTGCTTATTCACGAGGCAATTTGCACTTTTAAGATCCCGGTGAACTATCTTCATTCGATGTATGCACATCAACCCCCTTGGTGACAAGCAAAAAAATAAAACATTACAATCAAAGCACAGCTAAATGCCAACTTGTAATTTAAATTGCCTATGTCGCCAAGTCAAATGCTACTGGAACAAGCACCTAAAGCACTCCCTAATTTTTCAATCAACTAATATGTTGCCCAGCACACAAAAGCTTCAATGATGATAACGAGTACCAGCCATTATATGGGATCCCATTATAAGAGAACTACATATAGAAGCATTTAGCATCTCTTGGTTTCAGCAGCATATTTATATCCTTTGGGTTGTATTTCAACACTCAACCCTTCACAATCATTTTCAAGTTTCTCTTCTGTAAAGAAAGCAGTGTTCTCTCTCTCTGTACTCATTACACTCCTAGAGAGGTGTTAGGCATATATTATATCTTAGATAAGTGCCGTGAAAATAAAGAAATTAATATTAAAGAAAATGGTTTAGTTAATAACACCACTAGTTTCAAATTTAGTCCCTCAAAAATGTAAGCAGTGTAAAGATGCCTCTATCCACAAAAGAATTTCATAATTTAGGACATGACAAACACACCTGCATATATCCCGCAACATTTTTAGCCTCCTCCGCCAGCTAAGCCTTTTCTTCTGACCACTCAAGTGGATCAAATAATTCAAGGACCCCATCTCCATGTATTCTGTAACCATTGATAAGCGTGGAGGCTTTGTGCAAGCACCCAAAAATAAGATAACTGCAATAACCAGCCTCAGTTGATTCAGAAGTCAAGAAACAAAATGAAATATAGGGAGGAAAGGAAATATGAAAGAGGAGGGAAGAAGAGCAGAGGAAATAGAGAGAGAAAGGAAAAGGCAGTAAAAGGGAGAACAAATGTTTCAACTCTCAATAACCTTTAACTACCTCAAAATAGTAGATTAGTGAAAATCAAATGATCGCTTTTTTATACAAAACAATATAATAATAACCTAAATAACTAGATCCAACTAATAGCATGCCAATGGAATGGAACAAAATTTTGTTTGTGAATTTACCATATACCATACAGCAAAAAACAACAAGTCTCTTGAGTTTCCTAGAATAAATATTCTTATAAATCTTCCATTATTTATCCAACACTCTCCTCTTTACAGAAAAAACTCAACCAGGAGTTTTTTAAGCACTTCAATTCTGCACTCTACAACTTGAAGTCGGAGTCTTTACTCCATTAAAATTGTAGGGTCTCAAATCCAACCTACAAGTTTGATGGTATTATGAAATTAACTTCTTGAATAATAAAATCAAGTTCCTGAGTTTCCAGATGATTTGGTGATTAAAAAATTGAAGTTATAAGTCTGGTCAAGTTGGGCTCTAATACTAAAATTGCATTTCTTTTTTTTTATCATATATCAATTTACCACTTTTTTTTTACAATTAGTTTCCACAGAAATTTCTTTTCTTTTCACATAAACAAAGTCAAACTAAAAGTAAGCTACTGAACATAATGAATTTCAAATCACCAGCTCCATTCAGAGCAAAAACCATATTAAACATTCAATCATCAGTGCTACAGAGATCAAATTGGAAAATTCAAAAAGGGCAAAATCAGCAGCTATGAGATCACAAAAAATCCAAGGCAGGTGTAGATCAATGAACAGTGAGGTTAAGAAGGCGTGATGATGCAGTCAGTACAAATATCCTCGTGGAAGTTGCTGAAAAGCAACCACTTGATGACCAAATGAGAAACTGAATTGAAGTCAGCAAAATAGCAGCGAGAAACAGTGATGTTGTTCCAAATTTACTTGTTTTTTTTTTTTTTTTGAGTGAATAGAAGGAAACCTGTGCACTAAATATGTGCTGGGTATGTGCAGACAGTACAATTTTTGTGACCTGCCCTTATTTTAGTAGTTTTTATTAGTATTATTATTAATTGTGTTTTGGAATTAAGGATTGGACAGAAGTTTTGCTCTGATATCAGAATGATGCGGAATATGAATAAGAGAAAGGGTAAGTAGAGGAAAGGGAGATGGGAAGAGATAGAAGAATGGTAGCAATAGAAAGAAAACAGAATTCAATTCTCAATAATCATTCAACTACTGTTAAACATGATTGTCAAATTTCCCTTAAAAATAGTTAACAGAATCATCAAATAACTCAGCAAAGGCATCTGTTTCATTCAATTGAGAAAATGGAGGGAGAAGTAGCCTAAAATCCGCAATTCAACCTCATATCAAACTGTTAGATGCGTGAGTTTAGGAATATAAGGGTGATAAAAGTAATGGTAAGGGAAAAACTGATTGCCCAAATTGGCCAAGGGTAGAAATGTGAAAAAGGTAATAGGTCGGGAGTGATTTTGTAGCTTACCCAAGTAAAATCCTCAAATAATTTTAAAGATTATGATAGCCTAAAATAACTAGATTGTTCATTTAAGAAATGCTACAAAATGACTATAATCTCCAATTTTCCTATGACAAGATCCATAAATATGTCTCATTCTCTGTCAGAAAGCAGGTAAAAAACTTGCCATCAACTAAAAAACACCAACAACACGATCTCTCCTGTTTTTTATTTGATGAGGTAAATCTTGTTAAATTCATGGTTCCAAGTTATACAAGCAGACCATCACATGCAGCCATCTTAGAAAGGCAAAAAAAAAAAACATATGCAACTTGGAAATTAACAGGTAAGGAGTATACCATTAGGATGTCGAAGACGGCTGGAAGAAATCACATGCACAAAATCACAGAGGATAAAGTCAGAAATATGGGTGGGATTAAATTAAAGCAATCCACATATCAATAACAAGAGACCTGAGAATTGATATCTCATTGCAGAAGTCTTCCATGTTTTCAGCAGTTAGATCTTGCTCTAGAAAAACCTTGACTGCAACTTCTGTACCGTTCCATAAGCCACGGAAAACTTCCCCAAAAAAACCTATATACAAACAAGATGGCTAAAATCAACCATTTTACATATAAATGAGTTTGCACCAAACAAAATATTAATTTTATTTCCTTATTGCATGCTGCTGCTTTAAATATCAATTTAGACCACAACAGTTAGATGGTTGCAAGATGAGAGGAGAGGATGCGAGGGAGATGGGAAGGATAGGGCTCTAAGAACTACTGCATTTACGGAAAGATGAGCTATGTGCATAATTCTTCCAATCAGATATGTTTTAATTTTAAGGTAGGCAACAGTAAGACTTTCTTCGCCACAGTTTATTCAGCTGAGCAACAGCTCTTATCTGCTGTTCAAGCCACCTATACAGTTTGGATAACCCTTTTTTTATTTTAACTCTGCTTTCTCCAGCCTCCTAGGGAGTTTGCAGAGTGAGGTGGCGTCAGACTCTTATGTGAGCATGCTATATTAAAATCTGAAAGACAAAAAATGAGAAACTTATTTGAAGATGAACCATGAATTCAAGAGTACACTAGTAGATAGCTGGAGCAATCACTCATTACTAGGAAAATGAACAGAATTCCCGCTGCCAACAGCTTGAGCAAACACTGGTTATGATTTCCTTGTAGCAAAACACCACCCAAGGAAATAGAAAACAGAAATCGTAATAGTTGCAGGAATGGTATGCACATAAGAAACTTTCTTAAATACTTGGATTGATGCCAAATTTTTATATCATATTGGCAGTTTATGAGGGTATCCAGTGAAAACTCAACCAAGGTCATTGTCCAGCAGTGTATGGAAGTTTAAAAGAGAGATTGCAATAAAAAAACCGTACATCATTGCATGTTTACCTAAAAAACATCAAAGAATCAAACCATTCCATTCTATTTATCAAAGAAAAAATAAAACAAGTACAGAAGACAAGATTTGAGAGTCATTAGCATAGGTAGCAAAACAAAACTCAACCACAGAAATTTTTCCATGGAAAAATAAAAATAATTAGGAATTCATGGTAAAACTAAATGGTGACAATCCAAAGATCATGACACTATCACAATACTTAGAAAGTTTTTTGTAGTAAATTAACATTTCAAATTCATGCAATGTGTGTCGCCTTTTCCTTACTTTCTATACAAAAATATTTACTATAATTTTAGTTGGAACTTTCAATCCAAGCAAATTGTGTGCTATCACTGCAATTACAATAGAGACACCAAGTACTTTTGGAGGATTGCAAAATTGTAACTCGTTTTTAAAAGATATAAAACTGGAATAGGTAAATGTGTACTGCAGCACTGACAAGCAAAATTTAAAGCTGCATCACGGCTGAATATTAGAGGTAGTCATACATACCAATCCCAACACGAGTTCCAACGGTTAGTTCTGAGAAATCAATATGCCATTCCTGGAAAGGTAGTGGGGGGTTATTATGGAACAAGGGAGATTCAAGAACTTTATTCCATGTTGAAACCAATTGATCATTTGCTACAAAGCTTGAAGGTCCACTCCTCTTGGAAGTTTGACTTCTATATTCATGTGGAGATGATGGTAGTGAGATTGCCTTCTGGGAATTTATGTGATTCCTTTCAAGGGTATATAAAGCAGACCTTCCATCAGATATTTCTTCATGACCGTCAAGACCAAAATTTGATACCTATCCCATGCACAAATTGATTAATCAGTACCAAGAATGCTGGGAGGATGATTACAAATGTGGGTCAATGACACAAGCTAAACATCTGGAAGAGACTAATTTTCAACCTTACCTACTCCTATAACCAAACTAAAACGTGGAACTTCCCATGAAGAAAAAATGGTCAGTGACAAAGCATATCAATGGATTTTCCTAGGCATGTACACAACCTTTGTTAGGATGAAATTTATGATATAAATACAATACAGTAACTTAGAATGTTGGAGGTGGAATGGACTAAGTTCAATCCATGGTTTCATAAATATATGAGACAATATATTACCAAATCTAAAAGCTGTTTCATATGCCAGATTTTTTCGGATGACGGTATAGGCGTAGGCATGGTATCATAGCCATAACCATATCCATATGTCAAAGGACTCACATAAGAGTTGCTATGTGCTCTGACTGAAAAGGATAATGTTCCATCAAAGTGGACAGAGTAAGGCCATAAGATCTACTTAGTTTGATGAAGCTACTTGTCCAGTCTACCATGTTTGGCCATTGAAGTGCCCAAAATAAGCTCCATGCTCATGATTAGTCCCAGAGAATAAAAAAAAAAAAAAAGTACATGGATCAATTTCACCACAAAGATACTTGCATTTTTCTGAAGATCTGAACCATTGTCCTTGTCATCTAAAGTATTTGGAAACAGCCTATCATCACCATGTTCTGTCAAAAGACGATTTTGCTTCAAAGTTTCACTCATAGCACGTACAGCCCTGAAATATTCAACATGCATTGATTAATTTACAATGTAGGGACAAGACATTTTCTCCAAAATTAATCAAATCCAAGAAGCTTGGGCAATTCTGTCAAGAAATATGAAGGGCTAATTGAACAACAGCACTTGTCCTTGAACTTGATAACCAAATAACCAATTTACAACGGGATAAGCAAAGATCGGAGAAAACCAACGAAAGAAGAACCAAATTCAGCTAAAGTTTATCTCATCAATCAATATTAACCCAACTTCCAATGTCTAAGGTGCCAGTACAAGTTGGGAAAATTTAGAGCTGATAAAATTAAAATCCAGGAGCAATATGAGAAAAAAAAAATCAGGAAAACCAACTAAATATGAAATAGAAGTAGATTCCTAGGAAAGGCTGCGTATCCACTATGTGGGAAATGATAGGAGCTCCTAAAAACTATTAAAAATCTTGAATTGTAGAGAAAAAAAATTGAATCAATAAAATACCAATCCTTGAAGCCATGCTGACATGCTCCAAGGTTGAGGCTTTTGGTAGTCACCTGATGGTTTCATCAAGTATATGATGTGGGGAACTCTCTTTAATGTTCTTAACATAATAATGTTGTTGCGTTATTTCATTAATGGTAGATTTTTATGTTTTGAAAGAGTTTAGGAAGAGTTCAAGATGCTGCTGGTAAATCAAGCAGAAGATTATGAAGGTTAATGGATCATTGGATCATAACTTTTGATCTCATCATTGGATCAAGGTGAAATCTTAACAGAAGATTATGAAAATCATGTTTCTATTGAGTTAAAAGTTCAATGATGATCAAAGATCAAGAAGGCCTCCAAATATGACCTGAAAGTTATTGTGTAAGATTGTTTTTATTTACCATGTCATATTTGGATTCTTTGCTCTACTTAGCTTAGGACTTTTAGTTTAGTTAGCATTTAACTAGTTAGGAACCATGATGCTAGATGGATTCTATTAGTTAGAGGAGTTTTAATTAGGAATCTTTTTCTATAAAGGGTTTTACATCTTAGAGCTAATATAAATAGGAATGTCTAGATTATTTTTTGATCATTTAGATTCAGACTTCATAAAATACCATAGAGTTCTCTGAATTTCTCTACAACTTAGGTCTGTAACCGTAGAACTTGAGAACCTTAATTTTATCCATGATATTCACCACATAAATTGGTATCATGACAGATTGGCCTCTTTGATGAATAGAGATAATAGCAACCCATTCTACGATACAGAAGCATAAACTAGATCGTGGGAGACAAGTGTTTGATCATTTCTATCAAGCCATGATAGATTTAAATTGGCTAATGGATGAGACAAACAAAAATTGCAAAGAGAAGAGGAAAGTACTTGGAGACTTACCTTGGGGTTGACCTTACCTCAGACCTATTCCTAACACTCCACCTAGACAACCACTTGTTTTTGTGGAGGAGTTTGGTGAACGCAAAGTTTCAAAGTTATCTAATCCTAAGATAACATGACCAGAGAGAGTGCTGACAAAAAAATTTGGTCTTTTGACCATAAGTTGGAGAAGAATTTGGCAAACAAGGATCTTTAAGTCATTGATGAAGATCTTGCAAAAAAAGTCATGGAGAACATGGTAGTTTTTGAAATTCTTTTAAAGATATTATGGAAAATTATCTTGTGTTCCTTTACAGCAGCAATAGATAAAGATGAACTCAAGTTTGAAGTCAAAGAATATGGGAAGAAACTACAAGTGGACTTGGAAAGTATAGCATTAAATATGAATATTTCTTTAGCATGCATGCACCGTAAATTAAATTTTAAAGTTCACATGTTAAAGACAAGCTAAATCTAAGCTAGTTACAATGTTGTATTTGAAGTATTTATTCCTTTAGAGTGATCAAGTTCAATTTATGATAGTTAACTCGAGGGCAAGTTTTTCAGAAGTAAAGGGGATTGACGTGGGGAACTTTCTTCAATGTTATTGGCATAACAAAGTTTATTTCATTATTTCATTAATAGTAAAGAATTTTAGGTTTTGAAGAGTTTAAGTTAAAAACGCATTTTGGTAAATCAAGCATAACTTTCTATCCAACCATTGGATCAAGCTGGAATTCTGAACAAAAGATCGCGAAGACATTATGTCCTATTAGGTTATAACTTGATGATAATCAAACAGCATGAAGGACTTCAAATAAGGCCTGGAAGTTATTGTGCAAGATTGTCTTTATTTACCTTATTGTATTTAAATTCTTTTTCCTACTTAGCTTGGAACTTTTTAGTTTAATTAATATTTTACTAGTTAAGAGTTCTAATGCAAGATAGATTTGTTAGTTACGTGAGTTTTGTTTAGGAATCCTTTCATATAAAGGATTTTGGGTCTAGAACTAATATAAATAGAGATGTCTAGTTTATTTTCTAAACATTCATATTCAAACTATTATTTAGACTTTATAAAATGCCAAAGAGTTTTCTCTAAATTTCTTTACAGCTTGGGTCTGTAACTTGAAGGATTGAGAACCCTAGTTTTATCTATGTTATTCATCACATCAAGATAAATGCTAGAATTACATTTTTATCAAGAAAATAGTTATGGAATAGGATATTGTTGCTAGACCATTGTGTTTTGGGTGCTTTTAGGTTATTTCTCTAGCTAATATTCAGTGACCAAGGTTAGAAAGGCTAGATGGATGGCTCCCAAACTTGCTTAAAAGCAACTAACTATCTAGGTCCTTTTATTCCCTTGATAGAAGTCTCCACTAATTTCATCTTTCCCTAAAGGTTAGGTGTTGATATGTTATATTCTTGGTAATCTCATTTTTACAAGGGACAAAAAAAAACAATGTGGAATTCAACTCAGCACTTGCACCATGATGAATGAATAATTTGACTAACGTTTACAAGAATGAAATATAAATGAAAGGGAAAGGAATCACTTCAACTCATAGAGCAAAATGAAACAGAATAGCCTGGGATAAGTGAGCAGAAAAACAAGAAAAATAAGACTGGAATAAGGTTGTGGTTGTCTTTGTAGCTTGACTGTGTTGTACTTGTAAGTGTAGCTATAGCCTAGAGTGATGGTTAGAGAAGGAGAGAAGGTGTTTGATTAAAAACAGTCTTGAAATATTGATTGCAAGTAATAAGAAAAGGGCTAGAAAAGCTCCGAAATAAAAGAGCTCTAGGACAACTAGCTTTGGGGTTTTCTAAAATAGGGCATGCACAGGCCCCACAACCAGCTTTCTATGACCTGTGATTGGTTTGGGTTTTTTGCCCAAAGAGCCACAGAAGGCAACCTCTCCCTGGGAACAGATGGACGCCAAGAAAAATGGGTGAGAGCTACTGAAAAGTTACTTGCCATACACAGGACACAACTTTTCGATAAGATTCAATTATCAATCCTGACAGCACTAAATTGAGTAGAAAATGAAAATCTAAATAAGAAGAATTCCTTTTTGGGAAAAGCTTCTGATATTCTAAATAACTAATTGAAGGATTACATAGATATAATTGAAGAAAAATCATAATATCTTAATTTGTATTTTCTACAGCAGTCAAAGAAGCATAGCATATAATAATAGCTTACCACAACCATATCATGGCTTACTTCATTCAAGGTATATATAATATTGTGATTTGTTTTTCTACAACTGCATCATAGATTACTCCAATTGTAACAAAACAAAAATCAAAGTCAAAATAACAAAAAATGATAAACACAACAATAGCATAGTTGCGTCATAAAGTCATCACAAGTCATAATGAAACAAACATCAACCTTACGATATCATCACCAATTTCTGGGGTCATGCTAATACTTCTTCTTCTCATTCTACGAGCTTCTGACGTTGATGCACCCTCTGACCTGTAGCTACAAATACACATTCAAGATGAGCATAGTTCACAGATCACAACGAAGCGAACATTGTGTCATAAAAGTCAGCAGATGGATCATTATTACCAGATGCATAAACAAAGAAAAGGGTGAATAAAGCATGTACAAGCTACTAGGAAATAAAGCTTAACACTTGATGAAATTAATGTTGTGTTTTAAGACTAAAGAGATTGCCAACAGCAATGGCAAAACACAGCCTCTGCCCTTCCCTCGTATCATCCATTTTCTCTGCTCTGTCTATATTCCTTTTTCCACTCCTCAAATACAATCCATAAGAAAATTATAATGCTCCTTGGGTTCAAAAAAATAGGAACAAAAAGGAACGAACCTTGATATGGCAACATCATCAGCATAATGTCTAATTGAATGTCTATCACCACTTAACATGGACCGTCCACGCCCTCGAAAAGAAGGATGCTCTGGACTGCAAAACAAAGCTTGATGAAGACACCAACTAAAACTTCACCAATAGAATGTAAAGTTTAACTTTGACAAAACCACAAACAACCATGTTTAGAGCTATTGCAAATGAATAAACAACACAACTTCAATTAGATCAATTGAACCAACATGAAGAGAAATCAATGTGTATATTTGCACATATGTGAATGAAACCCTTAACCCCGTGTATTCCCAATAGAATCATCAGAAAAGAAAGACAGGTAGACAACTCCAATAACGATTAAGAATCCGCACATGTGGAGTCAAGGTACAACCAACGTATCTCTGATGTTGACGTAGAACATCCGACCTCTAATCTTTGCCATTGAAAAACATCTAAGGATGCCCTCCTATTCACTAATTGGAAAACAGCATTTTCAATTGACATGCTTTCTAAATTTCAAAGGGGAAAAAAGAATAGGTACTAGAAATCAAGAAAAGAAAGGAAGTAGGTTATGTTCCCTCCAAAAAAACAGTTAAGAGCACAAGTTTTTCAAGAAATGGCATCAAATCATGCTAGCTGAAAGACACGCACCCCTGCATTAATCATGTGGTCTACAAAAAACACCCAACCATGTACTCTCCTAGTTAATCATTCCTCATATAATAATCCACTGGAGGTAAATGTTAGAAAAACAAAGCACGAGTTTCAAAAGAAATACACAAGACAAGAATAACAAGTATGGCACCAAATGCCATGATGAATCTCAAGCCTTTTGAAAAAGTTAGATGTGAGGTAACTTGCAATCAGGCCTATATGAAGAGTATGGATTATATTCTGGTACACTGTAATAAGTTCATAATCCTCATAATGCCTCAGCCCAAATATGGGGTGTCTTTTTAACTCGTGGCTGTTAATTGATAAGAGCTTATTCCTCAGAGGGAGGGGAAAAGCAAGAGGAGCCAAGAGAGTGCATGATATTAGGATTCACAAACACCATCCTACAGCAAACCTCTTGAAAGGATTGAAATTGCCACATATGAGAGTAGAACTGTTTTGCCATGAACAAAAGCTAAAATTTGACTTCCAAACATACATGTTCTTTTCGTATAAATGTGAAACCAACTGACAAAGTATTCAAAGGAAACCATGCGAACACCTTGAACTAGCAGTCCGCTGTTCAGCAATGACCTTTTTCCTGCTACGTCTCCAAAAGGTTGTTGCAATATTGGGTTCACTATGTGATAAACTGAAGGAGAAAGGAAAAGAATAAGTTCAAGTACAGCATTCTGCACTATAGTATCCTCATAAGTCAAAGAAAAGAAAGTAAAATTTGAAAAATAAAAGACAAACAAGAAGTGTCATACAAAAGTCACATTGCAATAAGGATCTTCACAAGACAAGATATATATTATTACCTCAATTTTCTGTCAATAGAGGTAGCAGATCGCAACATCATATTTCGCAATGAAGGACTTGACACATTTGAAGATGCCTCTACTTTCCTGTGGACTTGAAAGCTTTCATCTTTTTCAGCACTATGGCACAGAAAAATGAGACACGGCATCTTAAGGATTTCAGAACTCCAATTAACAGATTATAAATATTTGTTGTTTCTGAAAAGTCGTGTGATTGGCTGTTTGCTAACCTGTCAGGATCCACTCTTTCTGCATAACCATACAGCGGACTGTTTGGTTCAAGTGGAGAATCGCAGGAATCATTTTCTGCGGAGTCACTCTCCCCTGCTGCTGAAATATGAGTCATAAAAATGGCCCTGGTTGACAGCTGTATCAACTTACCAGGAAACCGCATGAGATCAACCAGTAGTTCCACAGAATTCAACACAATGATCACAGACATGTGTTTATATGAGTCTGCACACTCGAAAATCCCATCATTTGGTAAACCCTGGGGGAAAAGCATTATGAAATTTTCAGATATTGTGTTAATAAGCAGTAAATTCCATATTTGACTAATTTTTGGCATTAAATAAGAATGGAGCAGAGCTGAACTCACTGGATGAAGTTAAAACTTACCACCATGAGTCTACTTTCAAGACCTACAGAATCTGCTAAAACTTTGAACAAGATTGCCCTGGGGCGGCATGATCCATGCCTTATTTGCCCCAGCAACTGAACACCTCGATTTTCTAACATATGAGAGGCTTCTTCTAGTGCAGCTTTTGCTGGACTTTCCACATTTGGTCTTTTATAAAAATCAGCAACCTGTTCAGAGATGAGAAATTTTTTGATTAAAAAAGGAATAAAAAATTAAGAAGATCAGCAAAAATGCCTTGGTAGAAGTTGATCGCTGAATTGGCTTGAAAACAAAGAATATTACCTTAAAATATTTAATTACAAATCAAGTGGTAAAAAAAGAGTAAATATGAAGAAGAAAAAATCTTTCATTGTAGCACAAAACGGAAATTAAATGTGTTGTTTGAGAAGCCTGTAACACCATGCATGAAAACATTCTACATACTTGCATAGGCAAAAAAAAAAAAAAAAGCTTCTGCCAAGATGTGAATAGATTGGTATAGATTTCCTTGACAATAGGTTATGGGTATGTATAAATTTCCTTGGCATAACGAAGCAAAAACATCACAGTTAAAAAAAAAGACGGAAAGGACAACCAAAAGAGAAAAAAAGGGTCAGATAATAAAGGGACAAAAAAGAACAACTGAAAACTATGAGATATCCATACAATAGAACAAAAGTTCGTTAAGAGTTCTGACCAATCCGGCGATCTTTTTTATCATTGCTGCTGGATTTGAGTTCAACCCTTTTACTAGTGGCACAATCAATTGCTTCAGCATGGATAGCTTTTTATCTTTCTTAGCATCTACAAGAATAATATCAGCCTTGCAACCCTCAACTCCCAAAGAATGAAGCTCGTCTAAAGTTGGAATATCATCAAAGAGCTCCTTTAGCCTTTTATCCTGTAACAATCCATGATATTATATTAACTAAAGATGGAGTGGAAAAAAAATGCTCTAAGTGGATACAAATCAAAGAGTGCAAGCAGGAAAGTAGATTCTAAGTTAGGACACAATCCATCAAGTAATTTTGCACTCCTTGGAAATACCAACAATTTAAATCCAGGAAGAAATGCATTCAGCATTGTTTGAACCAATATCACCTAGAATGTGGGTGCATTAAAGTACACGGTACTGGTACGGGTTCACTACCTCCTTAAAAAATGGTATGAGAGGATGGGCTTAGAATGGTCACAATTTCAGGTAGTGGTTTGTTTTTATGTGGGATTTCCATATGTGCGCAAGAGTGTATAATTAAAAGATAAAAGTATCATATGAGTGCATGCAGACAAAAACTTCAAAACAAGATATTGTCTATGCTTGGCTTTAGAGAATAGCAAAAGAAATTTTGAAGTACCAACATCGGAGATAGAAATACAAGATACTTTTTGTCATAACTATATGGAAGCACGGAAGAACTAGTGGTACAGTTTAGCATGCAGCTTCTAACTCTTTAGTTGAGAGGAGAGGAAAATATTAACAATAGAAAATAGGAAGTTGCATGTTAAACAGAACAAATAGTACAATCATAACCAACAGAGTAGAGCATAAGAAGATAATGATCACAAATTAAAAGCAATGATTATTAACACAAGCATAAAGAGAGAGAAAATCATAAATAAACTTTTTTTTCAGCCACATCACTTACTGATCTCTCAAAAAGATGAGGTTCCAACAAAGATCAGACTCCTCTTTGGAAAAAATAAACAGGAACAAAAATTAAAAAGTAATTCAATTCTCACCGGTATGACAGAGTAGAAACCATTTGGTAATTGTTCGGAAAGCATCCCAGTGCTCCAGAGAATTTGTGATGCAGTCTGAGATAAACCATCTTCCTCGTAATTTTTATGTGATTCTTTATTTCTCAAAATATCTTCTTGAGAAAGCAAAGAGACAGATTCAAATTTCTCAATAAAGTCTGGACCCCACCACACAGAATTTGCAGGTCCTTGCTCTGCTGACCCTGAATCATCTCTTGTCTCCTCCATGTCCTTAAATATTTGGGATGTAAAACCATTCTTGTCCCCCACTCCTCTTACCCCATAAAAGACCTCGCCAATCTCAAAATAGTTCTTAAACAACTGAACACTTTATTAAGAATCTCTTCTGTTCTGAGTTTGCTACGCTGGAATCCATTTGTCCTGCAGAGCTAAAACCCGATGTGAAACTAGAAAGATCATAATGTCAGTTCATTTTTTTCTTTTATCTAAAAAAAAATTAAGAGAGATCACAATGCAAACGCACAACATCCTATCATCAATACAGAAACGCAGAACGCAGGGCAGCTTAAATTTGTCAATGAGCATGACATATAGAGAAATACCCATCAAACATAAGAACCTAGCATTAATCACTGAACTACTCAAGCAAAATTAAAGGACTCGAAAAATTGTCAGTTGAAAAAAAAAAAAACAGCGCCACAATCTACCCTTAAAACCTAAGCAGTAAACTGAATTTCACCATTTTCCCTCCGCTTTCAACCTTCAATAGTCAATAAATAGCTAATTAAACAAAAATATTTCAGTATAATGTAAGTACCCTGATTGATAAAGACGGAAGACAATTATATATTAAACCTGGGTAAAGTAGTGATTAATCAACAGAAACAGCCACAATCTAGGCTTGAAACCTAAGCATTGCCAAATGGAATTGGTAATCTACCGAGCCTAATCAAATCAATAAAAAGCAGATCCAATCTATATCTAGATTGATAACAAAAGAGCTAAGTAAATCAAATCTAAAGCGAGAATGAAAAAGAAACGGGCAGAGGTGTGATACCAGAAGATCGAAGCATTGAAAGAAGCAGTCGCCACTCCAGCCAATACCATTCGAATCTCAACTCTTCGTTTTGAGACAAATAATACTCATCACTCTCTTCTTTTTTTCCAAGAGGAACAAACAGAAACAGAAAGCGAGAGGGGGGCTATTATAGACCAGAATGAAATAGAACAGGTCGGAGAGAAAGATATGGAAATTTACACAAACAGACACTTTTATTTATTTAATTTATATATTATATATATAGCCAGTCCTGAAGATACAGATACGAAAATATATAGCAGTGCTACGACGTCTTGGATATTTCAAAAATATTTAGAGGGTAAGAGAGTGTGAGTTTTAGAGAGAGAAAGCGAGGGAGAGAAGATGAGATCGATTCATGTGAGTGATATTATTATTATTATTATTTCGCTAGATTGGTGTGGTTTTATTTATTTATTTGTATGTGGAAATAATTAATGATAATTGAGAAAACGTTTTTGTTTTGTGACAAGGGAAGGCGAAGGGCGTGAGTCACGTGCAATGGAGCGGGGGATCTGGGGACCTCTTTCCGACAGCCAGCTGGCATTAGCTAACAACCATCCACACAGGCACACGCGTGAGCACCCTCTTCTCTTTTTTGTAGTTGATTAAGGGGTTGAAATTTTTTTATTTTTTATTTTAAATTCATTTTTTTAGATCACTTTTATGCATTGATATCAAAAATTATTTTTAAAAAATAAAAATATAATTTTAATGTATTTCTCGATAAAAAATATTTTCAAAAACAACCTCAACTGCACCATCAAACAGGCAATAAATTAAAATTGATTATTTTTTATAAAATGTGACATGAAAAATAATATTTGTGTGTTGATTTTTTAACAAATAACCATGACTCGAGTAATAGGTCTTGTTAGGTTCAATAAAATAATTTTATTTAATTATATGATAAAAAAAAAAAAAAAACAATGATAACAAACTGAATTGAAAAGAAAACATGTTAATAGTTATCAAATTTGAGTGAGATTTTCAAAACTTGTAAGTTAGATCATGCGAACGGAAAAATTAATAATTTTTATTTTTAAAAACAAATCAATTTTTAAAGATAAAATCGAAAAAATATACATGTAAAAAAGTTACCTTAGATGAAAATTCCGTCAAAGTCATGAGATTAAGATGATATGATTAACATAGAAAAAAAATTAAAAATTCACGAAGTCTATTTTTTAAAAAATAAAACAACATTGAAATATGAAATAAAAAATAAGTAAAATAAATGACATTAACCCACATTAACTTTTTAATCCACTAACCCAAGTCAGTGAAATTAAAGCATCTTGTTTGGAAAATCATGAAAACCAATTCTTTACAAATCAAATATAAAATAATGAAATTGCAAAATCAATAAATTATATAAAAGGATTGAAAAAAAATAGTGATCAATGTCATAAAGTCATAAGAAAGGAAATAAAGTATAAAATAAAATAAATAAATAAAAACTAAATGAGAAGATAACTTGGATATTGAATTGAAAAGAAAAATCCAATTCATTAACAGATCTAAAAGAAATCAAAGTCAAAAGAAAATTATTGGTTCTGATTTTATTATCATAATTCATTTATTTATTTAATGTTCAATAATTATTTCTAATTTAATTTTTTCTAATACGTTAAATATTATTTAATAATTTATTTTAATTATTAGGCTCGTGTTAGTTAATTACTAATCTAGATTCATTAACTTGTAACCTAGAATGAAATTTATTATGACTTGTTATGGTAAGAGCAACCAAGTTGTCATGGAGTTATTGTGTACTTACTAGTTATTACCATTTAATAATTTATCTATATTGAAAAAAAATATTTTGATATATTTTATTTTTTCATGTAATTGATTTCTTGATTCATACTACTTATCTTTTTTATTTATTTAAATCGCTAATTGATTATAATATTATTTATCATCTTTATCCTATTTTAATATAATTTATATTTTAACCAAAATTATTAATAAAAAATTAAAGAATATACTTATAATTTTATAATATAATTTTACATTATATTTTCCGAGGTTATGAGGTCTAGTTTTAGCCTGCCCTTGTCTTCTCTTTATGGATCGGGCTCACTTGAGCTTCCCCCCTTCTCTTCTACTTTTTCCTCCTCAATTGGGCTTATTACTGGGCCTTTTCTATTTGACTAGACTTGCTAGTCGACTGGGCTACAGCTGTTCGGCTGCGCTATCTCCTTGCATTTTGTCTTGTCTCGGCTTAACTTCATAGCCTTTTCAACTACGAGTCTACGATACAATTATTGTGGGCCAGTCAAGTTCTGCCTCTCTTGTTTTTTCTCGGCTCCTACAGGGATTTTGAAAGATCGATCAAAAAGATTACTTTGCTAAAATTGCTGTCAGGCAAAAATTTATTTTGTATACTTTAATTTTTTTCTATATATTTTTTATTAATATGTAAACATTAAAAAATATTAAAAAATAAAAATATTATTATTAGTTTAACAATTTTCTAAATAAAAAATAAAAGCAATCATCAAACACTAACTAAATTTAAATCTCCCTCCCTGTAACCTTGTTTTTTCATAAATGTTTTTTTAAAGAAAAAAACCCTCATAATTTATCCGGTAATGAATATTAACCTTGTCTTGAGTATAACATCGCTTACCAGATCAGGTTATCAGGTGATTTCGGTACTAATATGACATGAGTGTTAAATACTACAAATTTTGAAGAAAAAAATAGGTTATTATTTTTATTTTAAATTAAAATTTTGGTTGTTTTTAGATCCTTTTAATCTGTTAATATTAAAAATAAAAAAATATTATTTTGATGCATATGCAAACTTCTTTAATGCATTTTCATAGATGAAGAAAATATCAAAGTATAAATAGATAAATAGTAATTTTTTTATTATATAAGAAATGTGTGTGTGTGTATTTTTGAACTAATTGAAGCCCATGACACATGTCATAGTATAACGATTTAATCTGCTTTAACATGAGCCCATCCAATGTATTTTCATTTTAAAAAAAATATTTTCTTCATTTTTTTCTCTTAAAATTCGATAGGCTGGTCTGCATGCTTGGTCTTTGTTTTCTCATTCATTAATATTTTTTAAAAGAAATTTGGACATGTTACAATGATAATGCTATGAATTAAGGGGGTGTTTGGGAGTGTAGTTGCTGTTGCTTTTCAAAGTGTTTTTCGTGCCGAAATGTATCAAAATGATTTTTTTTTATTTTTTAAAAATTATTCTTGACATCAGCACATCAAAATGATCTAAAAACACTAAACCGCCAGTTTTAAAAATGAAAAAAAAAAAACAACGAAAAACAATAAAAAACAGATTGAATCACAATGCCAAACGGGGCCTAAAAAACTTTGATGCGATTTACTTTTGAGGTGAGAGATTTTAAATAACAATGTAGTTGAGTTTGTTTTTTAAAATATTTTTTTATTTTTTAAATATTACTTTTTACATCAAATGAAAATAATATAAAATCATTAAATAATTTTAATTTAAAAAAAAAACACTTTTAAAACCGCAAACAAGATGCAAGTCTGATCTACGAGTGAAAATTAAGGACAATGTCAACTCGTCACCTGGACATTTTTTTCTACTTTCAAGTAAATCTCGCTCCAACCAGTAAGCACGGCCAGTCACTGGATCCAGTAAAAATGAGACAAGTTGAAGAGGTTGTCAATGTGCATCCCTTTTTTTCCTGAGTTTAAGGTCGGTGGTCAATGTGTCGGTGGGAGCACTTAATTTTTAAAATTAATAGGATATTTTTTTAAAATAATAATTAATGGGATATATTCTAATCTCATAAAACAATGGTTAGTTGAAGTATAATATAATAAAATATTAGGCAAAAATAACAAAGATTAGCTTACAGCCCCCCCCCCCCCAGTCGCTTTAATTTAAGAAACTCACACAATCATTGATCCGTACTACGCTGCTACTTGGGTCAATATGGGTCAATATTTTTTTTTGAACAGAGAGAAAATTAATTGTTACTATTTTTTTTTTTTTTGCAGTGATAAAATTTAAATGTGTTGTACTTGAAGGATCGTAAAACATTACATGACTCTATTTTTTTTAAAGATGATATATTTTATAATATTAAAATAATAAAATATTGAATTGACTCAAATCAACTTGAGTTAACATGTTAAATTTATGTCCTAGGTTTTAAGATTATTAACATGAAATAAATTAAAAAATATATATTTTATATAGAACCAAAGAATAATTACAAAAAAAAAGCAACCAAATCTAAAAGAAAAATAAATTAAAAGATTATTTAAAAATTTAAAAAGTCAAACATAAAAAAAAAATCAAAGAGAAAATAAAAAATCATTGTAGTGAAACAGAAAGATCTATTACCTATAATATAAAAGGCGTGGGCAAAACACTGTAGTAATCCACAGTGTTTGGCCCACGCCATTACAGAAGATAAACATGTATATGTGTATGTGTGTAAATATATACTAGACAATGCCCTCGCGCTTCGCCGCGGGCAACACAATTTTTTTTTTCAATGTAAAAAATATTAATTTCAGGAAACAGAGTAATATTACTTTTAAAATGATCACCGATATAAAATAAAATTTCAGGAAAATCTTTAAAAAAATGAAAAGATTTTTATTAAAAAATAACCACTAAAATTATCATTATTATTGCGCAAATAATAAAATTATAACAATGATCTAATCCAAAGAACAAATAGAAATAAAAGAAAACATCTAGCCATGGCACCCGCGCCTTGTCGCGGGCGGGATCATATATTTTTTAACGTGAAAAAATATTTATTATGTATGAATTTTTTATCATAGCATAAATTTAGAAAAAATAATAAATTTGTATATAATTTTTATGAAGTGCAAGTTTTGTATAAAATATATAAATTTGACATGGATATAAATTAATTGTCTTGAAAAAGAATTTAATTGCCTTGAAAAATTATAAAAAAACAAAAGATTTATATAAAAAAAAAGTAATAAAAAACAACAACTAAAATTGTCATTATTATTGTGTAAATAGTAAAAGCATAAAAATAATTCAATCCAAAAAACAAATAAAAATAACAGAAAACCAAAAAAAATAAATAAAGGGAAAAAGGAAGCAGTATTAATTTTAAAATGACTACTAATTTCAATTCAAATCTTATGATTGAACCGATAAAAAAAAATCCCAACAAAAAAACCTATAAAAAAAACTAAAAGTATAGATGTATAAATACGAATAAAAAATATACATTGTCTAAGATTTAAAAAAAAAAACTAAATGAATTAATATAAAAAAACCTCGAATAATCAAATAAAAAAATAAATAGTTAAATTTCTATCAACAAAAAGATGAATACATAAATTGAAAATCTGTCCTTATGTGATTGTTATTATCATTACTATAATAGTTAAAATTATTACCAACATTACTGTCAAAACAATCTCAATAATTAAATTATCCTGAAAAATCACTAAAAAAACAACCACTGAAATTATCATGATTATTGCATAAATAATCAAATCATAAAAATCACCCCATCCAAAGAAGAAAAAAAAGAGAAGGAAAAAACAAAACAAATGAACAAAGAGAAAAAAGGAGCAATATTAATAAAAAAAGAATTCAAATAATTAAATTGCCCTAGATAATTATTACAAAAAAGAAAAATATTTGTATAAAAAACAATAAAAAAAATCAATTAATAAAAAATACAAAATAAACATAAAAAAATGAATTAATAACAAATAAAAAATTAATAGAATAAGGACCAAAATGAAAAATAACATATATTAAATTAATTCCAATTGAAGGATAAAATTAAAGAAAAAAAATATTTGGAGGACCAAAAATAAATAATGAAAACTGCTGTCATTTTAAAAAAATCAGAAGAAGAGGGATTGAAATCAAACTTTGTATATATTACCAATTTCAATTGGAGGACCAAATTAAATAAATCAAAACATCTGGACCGGAATAATTGAAGGAATAAGAAGTAAATAAAAAATCAAGACTATAAGGACTGAAATAAAAACTTCTTATATAATCAGTTTTAATTGAAGGGCATAATTGAAAACAATAAAACTCTAATTTGAATAAATCAGTAATGAAAACGAAATCAAAACCTCAGGGACCAAAATAAACTTTACACGAACATCAGGGACCGGATCTGACTTTGGGGGCGGCAGGAGAGAAAAAAGCGATGGCCGTGAGAAAACCATCCGCCGCCGTTTAACCAGACATCTACGACGAGAACGCGCCGCGACGGAGGAGAGAGGACCTCCCGCCGCATCCTCTGGAACGGTGGAAGTCAATTTTTGAACGCTGGAAGAAGGCGCACGCGCCTCCAAAGAGGCGCGTAAGCGGGGAACCCCGCCGGCGCGGGCCGGACACGCGCCAGCCGTCCGTGCGTAAAAATAATAAAATAATGGGCGAATTACCGATACGCCCCTAACCCCACCCATAATTACGAAAATACCTGATGGCAAAGGACGCCCCTGCCCGCGGTCCCTGTGCTCTATTTTGTCGTTTTCTAGGCCATTTTTTGTCTGCGCACTGTGCCAAAAAAGATGGAAAAACCGAGAGAGCCCCTGACAACTATTAACTATTTTGTCTTTTTTGAGGGCTATAAACGCCAATACACTGTTCACAGGCAGAAAAGACAAAGAAAAAAAGGTAGACATACACTCGCGATGCATTGGGACAAATTGCGAATCCACAGTGCTTTGTGTCTTGTGCTCCAGTAAAAAAAACCACAATGAATGTGGTACGCTGTTTATGTATATATATATATATATATATAACCATAACGGAAGGAAGGAAATGATACATGTATACATACACGTATACACGGAAAGGCATAGCACAAGGAAATGATCATTTCCTTCATATATATCTGTTATGTCATTATATATATATATATATATATATATATATATATATATATATATATATATATATATAATTCTTGGTTTTTTTTTTTTGTATTAATTGGTTTTCTTGAACAATATTTATTATTTGTCCATATTTATATATTTAGATTTTGTTTTATTTTTTATCATTTTATTTTCTGTCAGGATTTTATTTTTATTACTTTCCGCTCTGAAATTTTAATTTATATTGGTTACATTGTATTTTATTTTTAAAAATTCCTTTATAGTTTTTCTGTCCCAAGATCTTGATTTGTTGCAGTTTTGTCATTCAATTGAAATTAATTATATATATTATTTTTTTATTTTGACACTTATTCTTTTAATTTTTTATTTAGTATTGATTCTTTTCTTTTCTATTTTTTTTTTATCTTTCTTGGACAATGTATATTTTTTGTTCGTATTCATTCATTTAAACTTTTGGTTTTTATTTTGAATTTTTGTCATTTTATTTTTTATTGAGATTTTATTTTTATTCAGTTCAATTCTAAAATTTTAATATATGTTCGTGATCATTTTAAAATTAATATTTCTATATATTTTTTTTCTATTATTTTTTTCTAATTTTTATATTAAATGATTTTATGATTTTATTATTTGCACAATAATAGTGATTGTTTTAGTGAATTTTTTTTTATTTTTTTGACAAAATATTTTTTTAATTATTCAGGTCAATTGAATAATTTTAACTGTTATAATAGTGATAATAACAATAATGTGGGGATGAATTTTCAATTTATATGTTTTTTCTTTTTGGAGATAGAAAATTAACTACTTATTTTTGTTATTTCATTAATACAGGTTCTTTCACAATTTATATTTTATTTGTTGTGTTTAATTTAAATTGAATTATAGAATAAATTAATCTTAATACAATGTATTCAATAATTCAGATATCTGAATCTTCTTGCTTTTTTTTTTTTATATAATGATAATTTTATATTGGTTATTTCATTGAAACCTATTAAACGAAAAAAATTATATCCATTTAAAATTCATATATTTTATAGAAAATTTGTACTTCACAAGATTTTTACACAGATGTATTATTTTGTCCAAATTTATATTATAATAAAAAAATAACACATAATTAATATTTTGTGATAAAAAATATGATTCCGGCCGCGACGAGGCGCGGTTGTCATAGCTAGTTGACTATATATGCAGTTGCATCATGAAAGAATGCTCAAGAAAAATCAAATATCCCCCTAGAAAATGAAAGTCATTTTATGGTGTGTTTGGTATCACGGTAACTCTTATGGTTGAGGTTTAAAAAAATAATTTTATGAAAAGTTTTTTTAATTGCGATTCATAACTTAAATTGAAGTATTTGGTTAAAATTATGGTTGAGTTTGAGGTTTAATGAAAAATAACTTATGGTATTTGGTTATTATATTTTTTATATTGATGTCAACTTGTGAAATTATTTTAAAAAGCATAATTATACACAAACGTATTATTTTTTAAATATTATAGATTAAATAATCACAATAACATAATATAATTAATAATTCAAGTAAATTGAATACTGTATTGAGTCAAATTAGCATTCATGATTATTTTTAATTTATCAATTTAAACATTTTTAAATTTATTTTAATAAATAAATATATTAATAATTATATATATGATTGCAAAAATCTTTCTCCCAACGAGTATGGAAGGTTAGACTTTGTCGAGCCTATGAATCATTATAATTTTTCGTCTTTCATGAACTAAATGCATCCAAGGAAACAAGAGTAGGTATTAAGAAGAGAAACGTGCAAGTAGCAGAGGCCCTGAGTAGTTTGGTTTTTAGAATCATCAATGGATTATTTGGGAGTGTGGTTATTGTAATTTTTAAAAATATATTTTGTATTAAAATAATATTTTTTATTTTTAAAAAATTATTTTTGACATCACTATATCAAAATAATCTAAAATCATAAAAATATATTCATTTTAAAAAAAAAATGAGCTGAAACATCGGTTTAGCCACCAGTGAAACAGGTACGAAACGGTGGTAGAAACATAAGGAAACGCAGCTATTAGCTGCGTTTCCACAAACGGAGATTCGGCAATTTTATTATGTGGGCCCACATAGTTTTTTTAACTTTTTAACTTTAACCCACCACTAAATATACCAACTTTTTCACTACTCAATTTAGAGCGTGATTGTGAGTGCTATTGTTATTGCTTTTTAAAATACTTTTTATGTCGAAATATATCAAAATGATATTTTTTTTTATTTTTTTAAAATTATTTTTGATATCATCATATTAAAATGATCTAAAAATACTAACAGTTTATTTTTAAAATAAAAATAAATAAATAATAAAAAACAGTAAAAAAAACAAGTTTGGCAGCAATACCAAACGGGCAATTAAACCACAACACCAAACGCCGTTGCATCGTGAAAGAATGCTCAAGAAAAATCAAATATCCCCCCAAAAAATGAAAAGCTTCTCTATACAATTTTCACATATTTGTACTTTCAAGAACAGTTGACTTATTTTACCGTAAAAAAGTGATAAAACTGGTTTTTCCAAATAATTTGGAAATGATTATTAACCCATATATGGAAAATATTTTTTTATTAAATTAAAAAAATTATATTTTTAGATCATTTTTAATTATTAATATTAAAAATATTTTTAAAAATAATTTCATAACACTAATATATCACAATATTTTACTGTTGTTGTGTACCGTAAATTGCTGACAACTTTTAGTTTTTTTTGTTTTATTAATTTTGTTCATTGAAATGATGATGTCACCTCAGAATTGGAAAGATATAAAAATACAAGTTGGTGTACTTCACGCTCAATTATGTGAATCATATGAATCATCATATTTTGAAAATCACCGTGGAGCCCCCTGCTCACATGATCTCCAGCAACAAGTGTCCATAAACAAAATGCTAAAAGACACCATGGATTTTAACAAAAAGCAACGGGATAATACTAAAATTATAGAGATAAAAAATAAAAAAATCTAATACACTCGAGGAGCGGAACCCAAACAATCAATGGGAAGGGGTTGAAGAATAGTGTTATTCTTTTCGTTTTCTCGGAAAGACAACTTTTTAGAGTTGGAATTGTTTAAAAGTAAAAGACTTTAAAGCTTACAAACTAGCTGAAGCTATGGAGTTGTTAAACACAAGCGTACAGGCTAGTTAATCCTTCCCCCACCTCCTCACGACCTTTTACTCATTCACCCCCTCATCTTTATTCCCTGCTTCTTTTCTGAACTTGCAGTACTTGATTTGGCATTGATTCTCTCTTGTTCTTTCCAAGAAACGAACAGGGTTCTGTTCTGGGCTGGCACATCTCACACTCTCAGGTAGTCTGTCTATTGTGTTTTTTATATGTGCAAGAGATTTGGTTTCTTTTTTCTCGTTTCTGCGAATGAACAAAAGCATGTCTCACTGTTACTAGAGAAACAGTGACTATATATATATATAAAGGATTCGTTTTTCTTTATGTATTTTCATTTCTTTCCTCGTAAGTTCAATACATAACCAGGCAGAAACCACAAATCTGATCCAAACAAATCAAATTGGTAACCCCCACAATTTTTTTTATCCAAACTGATGCAGGTACCTTGTTTTTTTTTTTTTCTTGATAAATTCTGTTTCAGCAAAGAACTTTTTTTTTTTGCTCGGCTTATGTTAAACAATTGTGAAATAGTGGCAAGCGAAGATGGTTCTGTAGGTATCATTTTGAGGTAATTTGTGCCCTTGCTTTTGTTTGAGTGATAATCATTTTTTTGTAAATGCTTGGAAGGGAAAGGGGGTTTAGTCTCGAAATCAATTCTAGTCTCCAGAAATTCCATTAAGGGGTTTAAAGTTTTCTTTCATCTTGACGGCGTGTTGTTTTGATCTGAAGGTGATTCTTTGCAGCAAGAATATAGGATATAGAGTGCATGTTAGTGGAAAATCTAATGGAAAAAAAGCAATTGGATTTTAACCAGCCGCTTCTATCAGTGAGGAGGTTCTCCTCAACAGCATCCACCAAAGAAGCCAAGATCAAAAGGAAATCCGATGATGCTCTGTCCAAAATACCTCCTCCACCTGTTTACAAGCCAGAATTGAAATCGGGTCCAATGAGGAACCCTGGAACTGTTCCTTTTGTATGGGAGCGAAGTCCAGGAAGACCCAAGGATGAAAGCAAACCACAGACCCGGGCTCTTCAACGGCCTCCTGTTGCCCCAAAGCTTCCGCCTGGCAGGATTTTGAATGCTCAACAGCAACCTTCAGTTAGAGGTTCTGAAGGCGCTAAACTAGCTGACCGTTCGCGACCAATAAATGGCCATTCCAGTTTTCAAAATGAAACTAAAGGAGAAATTTACAAGGAGGCAATAAAGGATGCGTCGAGTTCTGGTTCTGAAGGTGGAGACGAAGCTTATGCAGATGCACTTGATATCCTGTCACGAAGTGAATCGTTCTTCTTGAACTGCAGTATAAGTGGTGTGAGTGGCTTAGATGACCCGGATTTGAAACCTCCTGGAGCTTTCTTTACAGACCAGCATGGCCAAGATTTCATGATGGCTCGTTTCTTGCCCGCAGCGAAGGCAATGGCATCAGAGACTCCTCCATGTTTTACTAGAAAGCAACCTGTCGTGCAAGAGCCACCAAGGCAAATGGCTAAGGCAACAAGTGTGGAAAGGCGTCCTCTGAATCGATGTAGTCCAAACAATATACCAAATTATGCTCAAGCAGATTCAGTGGAAGATAGTGAAGATGAGGATCATGACAGTGACAGTCCCGATCATCCATCACTTAAACTTTGTGGTTTGTTACCTCAGCTATGCTCACAGAGTTCACTTTGCATTATGAATCCTGTACTGGGGATGAGAAAGCAGGCCCAGGAACCCATTTCTTCAGTCTTTACGAAGAAGTTTGGGTCTTCAAATGCTGCTTCTCGTAATGTCATTGCACATGAGGTATTCAATTTCTCTCTTCATTTGCTATTAATCTTCATCATTACCTGTATGTTTTTGTCTTTCTACCATCATGTTAAAGGGAGAAGTTATTTTTAGCACTCTTTGTTTCTATAGCATCAGAGAAATGCCATGTATGAGAAGAGAGAATCCATCAAAAGTTCTCGCAAAACTGAGAACAAAAGGCTGGATGAATCATCTGTGCGCAAGGGTTGGCACAGTAAAGTGGCATCACCCAATGACAGTCAATTTCCTCAACCAGTCCATGAAGAACAAAGATGCACTGAGGCTCCTGATAAATGTAGGAATTCTGGGGCAAGTGACTTTATTCAATGTGAAAAAGGCAGCACAATTTTTCGAGAATTATTGGCCAATGAGAGCAGCGAATGGGAATCAGCCTCTGCAGTTTCTGTGGCTGAGAAGACTCTGTACATAGATTCTTTGCATATGGTAAAACCTCATAATTCTAATCTGAGTTCGCCTGATGCTAGAGGCTTATCTGAATGCTCAAAGGATGTCGTGGAGATACTTGTAAGGAATAGAGAAATTGAAGAAATCGATCATGTGAATTCTTCAATTCTGGAATCCAAGCACTTGAGTGCTGTGGGTGAGAAGACAAAACTGCGAGCTGATAATTCAGAGTCTGTTGATTCCTGTTTTCTATCATTATCTGACAAATCCATTCATGATGTGCACATGGGTGTGATGGATGGTTCCCGACAGGATGAAGACAACTTGCAGGTTTCTAACACCTTGATCAGCCCCAAAGTAGACAAAGATGGGAAGATCGACTTAGAAAGCCGATCAGATAACAAATTAGGTAACTTCGAAAGTTCTCATCTCTTTATTCAGGATTCAAGTGGAGAGGTGGCTGGTGATGGCAAGATTGATTTAGAAAGCCAACTCTGTAGAAAGTTAAGCAATGAAGAGAGTTCAGCAGGCTGCAATACACAACTACTTCTCCCCCCACCCTTGCCAAAATCTCCGTCAGAGTCCTGGCTAAAGCGTACTCTACCTATACTTTCCTCAAGGAATTCGTCTTCAAGGTCCCCTCTTGGTATGCATTTACATTCTAGAGTCCAAGCTTCCAAAACACTCTCCATTGACCCCAAGTGGGAAACGATAGTTAGGACCACTAATATACAGCACGGGCATTTGCGCTTTTCCGAGGTAAATCGTGTCGCTTGTCTCCTTGCCGTTTAACTCCTGTGATACCTGACTGGTTGTGCTTACATACGTTCTTTTATTATCAGGAATTGCTTACACCAATACCAGAAACTTAGAAGACAAGATTCCTCATGAGTCCGAGGGCTCAGGCAATTGCAGAGTCCCCACCGTTATTGTTCTTGATGTTCTGTGCAATATTTGTCATGTCCATACCTTTCTCTCCCAAGGTGCTCCTTCAGTTTCTTTAAGAGGATACATTTGGCAACTGTAAATCAATATACCCTGTTCTTATCACAATAAGAAGTTACGTCATGTTATTTCCTTGTAAATCCTGTCAATTTACTTGCACAGAAATACATATCGTCCACACGTTCAAGCATCATGCCTGTATATGCAGGGCTTATATGTAAAGCATTGGAGATTCATTTGTTGATGTAATAAAGGGAGTGGAGAGGGGTGCTGCCTTGTACATGATCTGTTCTTCACGTCTTTGATTCAAATAAGGTTATGAAAAGATATGTTATTGAAGCTTCCATGCAGGGTTGATAGAAAAACGGAAGGCTCCTTTTCAGGTTCTTCTGAGTTTCTTTTCTCCTTCCCTTTTTAACGATCCTGAGTGATTTGGTGCGACACCTATTACTATGTAAAATGCTGCATGAGGCTGTGCTAGCAAATGGCCTGCCCCAAGCTTATAATATTCTTAGACCTCATTAAGGTTGGAAATAGGAAGAGTTTGGAGCACATTATACTTTTATACCCACGTCTTACTTAGAGCTGAAATATTGATTTTATTTTTTTGCTATTAAACTTTATTTCCTTATAAATTCTTCATTTTAAGTTGTATTAACATTATTTTATTTGTTAAGATTTCTTTTATTTTACATGTATACCAAATATACAGGAATATTCCAATGATAAATTAAAAACATTGATTTTGCAAAATAAGATTCTAGGATGTAATTAATTTTTTTTTTTAAATAAGGATTAAAACTATAAAACATAAAACAAGATAAGCTCCATTTTCATATGGAAAGGGGATAAACACATTCTGAAAGACAAAAGAAATTGATCTTTGTGCTAATAGATTCATTTTCAAAAAAAGAAGATCAAATGAAGGCGATGCTATTATTTAACTATGCTAAAAAACATAGAACGATATCCATAAAGTTTTTTTTTAATTAATTTAATTTTTGCTTTGTAGAGTGATTAAAAGATTTTTTGGGGTTGAAAGTAAGTTTATTGGGATTTTTAAAGTATAAAAACTAATTAAAATATTTTTAAAAAAATTAAAAAACAAAAAGATAAATTTCTCGATCATAAAAAATGACTAAAAATTTATCAAGCATGTAGCATGTCATCTTCGCGTTTATTTTTCGTAATTAAAATTGTTTTTAAAAATAATTTTTATTAAAAATACATTAATTTTTTTTAAAAAAATATTTTTGATATAAACACATGAAAATAATATAAAAATACTATTTTTTTAATTTAAAATAAAAATATTTACTTTGAAAAAAATACTTTAAAAATACAATATTAAACTATTGTAATTTATAAATTACAGGATGATCTAAAAAAATTCAACCAGATGTACGGGCTAACTTTTTTAAGGCAAGGTGCACCTAAGCTTTACCATCATTAGCTCAACACCACTTAATATATATTTTTGTATTTTTCATTAAAAAGTTTTATTTAAATTTTGATTAATATTCTTTTAATAATTTTTATTTTACCTTTTCAAATAGTGATTAATTTATTTTTTATTAAACTTAATTTATTTATAGATTCTTTACTCTTATATTTTATAAATAAATTGTGTTGCATTATTCATTTAAATAAAATTAATTATTCTTTTCTTAGCAACTAAATTAACCTTGATAAAATAAATACAAATGTATAAAATATAAATGATAATAAGAATATTTTTATGGGGGTCTATTTTTAATTTGGATATTAAATTTATGCCTTTTTATTTAATTAGTGTTAATAATTTTTATTTATGAGTACACATATTTTTTAATTTCATTTATTATGCTTCGATATTATCTTTTAATTTCCCTGTAGTTTTGTTTTATAATATTTTATAGCACATTATTGTTTTTTGCATTGGAAATTAAATTGGAATTCTAGACAGGATCATCCAGAGAGAGATATTTGACTAGTAATATATAAGATTAATTAAAAAAAAGTTTTGAATATTATAAAATTAATTATACAATCCATTTGGTTTAATTTTACAGTTCATTTATACGGGGGCGTAAAAATAACAGCAAAAGATTTTCTTGGTGGGCCCACGACGGGACAACGGCCCAGATGCTAGTTACATCCCATCGGGGTTCTCCCTGCGGTGTTTCTTTCCATCAGCACAGCTCTGTAGATTCTTAATTCTTTTGCCTTCCTGTGGAATTTCCTCAGCTGTCCTTGGAAAATCAGTTCAGAGAAACCTTCACTCTGTACAAATCTTGATCTGGGAGTCACAAAGAGATTAGGCCTGTAAGACGAGGGGGTTTCATTTTAAACATGGCTGTGGTCGATGTAATCAAATCATGCCTTGATTCCATTGCCCAAGTAAGATTTTTTTTTTGGTCAATTTTGGTTTCTAGATTTTAGTTCTTGGGTATCGTTGAGTCATTTTGCTTATCTTCTGTTACAATTCTGATTACATGTTTCTGAATTTTTTGTTTGCTGGTTAGATATCAGAGCATGTTGAAGGTGCCATTCTTTATATCGATTCTGGATGCACGGAAAGTTTCCAATTCACTGGAGCATTTCCTGTGCTACTCGAACTTGGAGTGAGAGCTATTTGCAGCCTGGAAAACATGTCTTCGCTTGATTCGGTCAGCATTTGTTTCAATATATATAACATCAGTGTAGTGAATCAACTTTTTTTGTGCTTCATTTGATAGTTCTGATCATCAAATGCATGCCGTTTACTACTCACCGGAAGCTCTAAACTAATACCAACTCTCTCAGCTGAACTTTTTCCCTCACTTGTCTCTGAATTAGGTTGTAATACTAATCCTAGAAACAAAGTCGAATCAAATTGACGAAACAAACTATTAGTTTTTTTTATATATATTTTAATTACGTTATAATTGTTTAATGTCGAACAATCTCAAAGCTCTAAGAAGCGCTTCTTGTACATGAAAAATAATCCAATAGCAAAACATTTTCACACACACGCACGCGTGTGTGTCCATGTTTGATCTACGATCGGTTTGGACGATGCCAAGTTACTTTTCTAACTAAGATAAATCAATCTCACTGCCACATGTCATGTTATTTCTTCCTTTTTTTTATTTTTTTTTATTTTCAAGTCTCATGCAGCACTTTTGCATATGGATTCTTTCTCTAGGTGGTTAATTGGAACTCAAATTCCGATCCTGCATGGAAAATTGTGGTTATGACATCTCGTCTACTAAGTGATGCACATCGATATATTCTACGTTGCCTGAGTACACATAAAGGTGTTCGTCAATGTACTGTATTTACATCTATCTCAGAGGTATTTCTTTAGAATACAACAAAAATTAACCCTCAATCCCAAACTTCTTATATTTGAGAGGATATTTATAGATTCTACCATCTTATGATTTGCCTTATGAGGTTAAATCTTACCAAATGCTTTGCCAATTGTAGCTAGCACAATCAGCATACCCTGATTCACCTCTGGGACCAGATGCATTCCATGAGTATGAAATTTTGCTTCTTCAAGATTATGAGGAGATTGTGAAGAAGATTCAGAAAAAAGCTTCGCACTCAGATGTTAGAAACTTCCAGGAAAGTTTAACCTTTGAAGATGAAGGATGGTCAAGGCTCACATCCAGTGAAGAGGATGTCTCTCACTGTGAAGCTGCTTCAAGTGGGAAGTATGTTTTTGGAGAAAGCCATACAGAATATTTAGGGGAAAAATTGGTCGTTTCGGTGCATCACTTTCCCATGATTTTGTGTCCCTTTTCTCCTAAAGTCTTTGTGTTGCCTTCAGAGGGTTCAGTTTCCGAAGCATACTTGTCAGCCAAACATGAGGATTCTCTTAGCCCTGGACTGCCTCCCATAAGTACTGGAGTGCCTCCTGATGGCGACGATGTTCCTCCTGGGGCTCTACTTACAGCGCATTTTCTTTACCATCTGGCTGCTAAGGTAGTGTGCACCTTCTTAAACACTTGCAAGTTTTTTTTCCTCCAGTATATTCTAGTTTATTTATTGTAGATATTTTCTTTGCGAGTTTTGTGCAAATACCTCTATAATCACAGTATCAAAAACATTGGATTCTATGAAAGCTGAGATGACAAAAACCCTGACAATGTTATTTTATTTTCTTGTTTCAAAGGGATGAAATCTCTAATGCACCTTTAGAGTTATTCTCCGTGAACAATCTTATTTCTTTCAGAACTGAAATTGGTAAATTCCAGAAGCATTTTTCCTCGAGGAAAATCATTATGGAAAGCATTTGTCAGACATGTTCTTGACCAGCAGCTGAGTACTGTTCAGAGGCGGGGTAGTGAGTGTTTTTTGTATGTGCTTTGGCAAAGTTCTTTTCAGCTAAAATTGCATCAAATCGATGATTTCTAGGTGTTTTTCAATGATTTTGATATGGCATGTCAAAACCTTCAAAAATAAAATAACATTAATTTGATGCATTTTCAGTTAGAAAGCATTTTGATAGCATTACCAAACACACTCATTAAAGGAGGCAGTTGTTGAAATCTTACAATTTATGGGTTTTTCTAAAACTATGTTATAACTTGGAATGCAAATTACAAATCATCTCTCCAATTTCTTTCCTCATTTATTTGGTTGCTTATTGTGACATCATTGACAGTACAGTGTAACAGCTTTGGTCTTGGTTTTGAAACTTGCAGATGGACCTGAAAATGGAAATATTTTCCTTTGGTGATTTATCAAAGACTGTTGGGAAGATTATGACAGACATGTCAAGTCTTTATGATGTGGGGCGCCGTAAACGTTCTGCTGGGCTGTTACTCATTGATCGCACACTTGATCTCCTTACTCCATGCTGCCACGGGGATTCACTTGTTGATTGCATGTTTTCATCTTTGCCCCGAAGAGAAAAAACAACATCCTATTCCTCCACAAAAGGCTCAAAAACCCAACTCAAACTGGTTCCTTGTAGCCTACAACGTGCACCTCTTGATGTTCAGATACCACTTGGAAAAATATTACAAGAAGAAGAATCCAATACAAATGATTCTCGGCTTGCAGAAAGAATTGAAGCTTTTCTAGTTGGGTGGGATGCCTGCAATTCTTCTCCTCCTGAAACTGTGGACTTGGTAAATCTCTGCAATAAAGTTCATGATGGGAAGTCTTTTCTCTCTGAGATTCAGCTGCTCAATGGATCCTTTGTTTCCACTGAAACATTTCGTGGAACACCATATATGGAAGCTATTTTAGACAGAAGAACAAAAGATGGAGCAGTGCTGGTAAAGAAGTGGCTTCAAGAAACACTACGTCGGCAAAACATCACTGTTAATGTAAAAATTCGTCCTGGTTTTGCAACAAAACTGGAGTTGCAACCTATGATCAAAGCACTGGCAAAAAGCCAGTCATCATTAATCAGAAATAAAGGAATAATTCAGTTAGGAGCTGCTGTACTAGTGGCGCTTGACGAATTACATAGTACCAGATGGAATGCATTTGTAAGTGCTGAGAAAATATTGAGTGCCACGGCAGGAGATACAAGCCAGAGTCTTGCTGCACAAATTAGTGATCTTATCCATAAGAGTACTATGCGGGGATCAGATGGAGACAAGAAAACAGATCATTTGCAAGGGTTACTTTCCTTTAAAGATGCTCTGCTCCTTACGATAGTGGGGTATATATTAGCTGGTGAGAATTTCCCTACATCTGGGTCAGGTGGCCCATTTTCTTGGCAAGAGGAGCATTTCCTAAAGGAAGCTATTGTGGACGCAATTCTTGAAAATGCATCAGTGGTGAAACTTAAGTTTCTCGATGGTCTGACAGAAGAGCTTGAGGCTAACTTAAACAGAAAAAAGTCTGAAGACACTATAGAAGCATCGCCTGATCAGTTAGAATCCGATGATGATGAATGGGGCAAATGGGGTGATGAAGAAGAAGATGATGGTAAGAATGATAAAAAACAGGCATATAGTAGCATGCAACTGAAGCTGGAGTTGCTTGACAGGGTGGACAACCTTTTCAAATCTCTTCACAAGTTTTCTACTGTGAAGAGGAGGAATTTATCACTGCGAGAAGGGACATTTTCCTTGGAAAGTAACTTCACTAGTGATTCTGGCTTAAATAAGAGTCTAATCTATAAGCTTCTGACCAGAGTGTTTGGAAAGTATGATGTACCTGGCTTGGAGTACCATTCCACTACCGTGGGGCGACTTTTTAAAAGTGGATTTGGAAGATTTGGTCTTGGACAGGCAGGTTCCAATCACATAATTTAAATGAACTATATACTTCATGGATCATGATATGTTCTGAACTTGATTTTTGGATTCTGCAGACAAAACCAAGTCTGGCCGACCAAAATATCGTTATGGTTTTTGTTGTTGGGGGCATCAACGCAGCTGAGGTATGGATTTTATGAGCTTTTCCAACTTTTGCACCTTCAGTCATCTCTCTCTCAACAAAACGATTAATTTTTTTGTCCTGAAAAAAATTCAGATCCGGTGACTAGCTCACCATTACCATTATCCTCTCTTATCTTTCCTCAACGCATTTTTTAATTGAACATTGATATCGTAGATTATCTGCATGTAAACAGCTTCATGTTTTTCCTGTAGAAACATAGCTCTCGAGTAATTGAAAGCTGAAAAAATTAACCATTTTTTTTTCTGTCTGTCGAGAAGGTGCGTGAAGTTCAAGAGGCATTATCTGAAAGTGGAAGACCTGATGTAGAATTGATTCTTGGTGGAACAACTTTCTTAACTCCTGACGACATGTTCACCTTACTAATGGGGGACTCTAGCTACATTTGACTCTGTATAACATTTTTCCAACTTGTTGAAGATAGATACAAAGAAAATAACAGGTAAAACTCATTATTTACGCTATGTGCTTTCACCAATTTATCAAAAAAGCCTCTTTATTATCACTTTGGTCAATTGAGCTTCTATATTTTCGATTTCAATCAAGTGAGCATAACTTAACGAAATAAAAAAAAAATACACAATAAAGACATTGAGGATGGTGGGAGTGAGTGATGATATTATCGATAATAAAAAGGTAAGTTAATGATAAGGACTCAAATAGTGAAGAAGACCACTTGATTGGTTTGAGATAAATTTTCATTTTTAATAAATTGTATTTAATTGGCTGAAATGAAAAATATGAGGGTTTGTTTGATCAAATTGATAATAAAAGGGGCCTTTTGATGCATGAGGGAAAATACAGGGTGCAGATAAAACAAGTTTAGCTGAAAATAATATCATTATAGAATAATATAATGTGAACTGTTTGCTGAGTTTGTTTTGTCGTGCACTTTCCATCCTCACTCAGCACATTATGGATTTTATTTTTCGAATTCATACTCTTCAAAATGGGGGGTGGGCAGCTGATCCAATCAGCAAAAGTGTTTGCAGAGATTATTAAAAATAATAATTTTTTAATAGGTTAGAAGATTTTAATTATTTTTTTATGGATCTAGATGTTGTTTTTTCTTTTTTTATTTGTATTTATTTCTCTGCTAATTACAGCTTAAATATTATAAAGTTTTTCGAATTGAGAGGACTCAAAATCGATATAGAATGAGACATGACTGCTGCCATCTCGAAAGCACCTTTTTATGTTTGGGTTGACACTCCCACACGAAGCAAAACATTTCTAGGTCACAAGCCTACATGTATTGGGCCAAAATCACATTTCATGGAAAGCCTTTTACAAAAAAGGTAGTCCACTCTCTTTCTCTACTTACAGAAACTATTTCAAATGACGAGGAAACTCTAAGATAACAAAAAAAAAATTGATCTCCCTATTATAAAAACTCCAATCCTCTAGTGTCTCCAACAACTCACTCATTTAGCAAATGAGGTTTTGGCCTGGTGGTGAAAATGACTTGTTCTTTTTTTTTTTATCAGAGTTCAAGCTTTATCATACATGTCTATCACCCTCGCGGTATTTTACTTGTTTAATGGGCTTGCAAGATATTTAATGGGTCTAGGGATTGGTTGTGGTGCGTATAAGCTGGCCAAGACACTCCATATTTTTTTTAAAAAAACAACTCACTCATCAAGTTTAAGTGCACAACACTATTGTTATGTCCATATAAGAACAAAATAACTCTTTTGTTGCACTGCTAGAAATTCAACACATAACTTCCTTGTATACACCAAATGTAAATGCATTTTATTCTCACTCATTTTATCCTCACTGTAATGCAGATTAAAACAAATGATTTTTAAATTATCATTTTAACTTTTTAAAATTTTGAAAAAACTATCCTGTGAGAGAGAGAGAGAGAGAGAGAGAGAGAGAGAAACCCTGGTGTGCATGAGTCTGACCTTAAAAAAGAAGAAGAAAGCCTAGGTATGTTTGGGCTTGATGACCTAGACTCACCTGCATGTTTATTTATTCTTCTTTTTTTAACTCAAGTGTGCGTTTTAGTGTCCCTCTTACATGGTGATGTGAGGGTGCAAAAAGAAAAAAAAAAGGTAGACTTACAATGTTTTCTACAGAGGATATGTATGCATACACACACACAAACATGATATATGATTAAACAAACTAATTGAAAATAAGTTTAGATTAGGTTGGGTGCCTAAAAAATCATTTTTATCCTTTTTAAATCTAGGAAAGACTTATAATGTTTTCTTATATTTATTGAATATAAAATTTATTTTAAAGTCACTAGTTTAGAACTCGTTCTCGCAACTTTTTTTAATAAAAAAATAATATGTTTATTTGATGGTTTTTTTTATATATAATAAATGGATGACATGCTCTCTATCTAGATAAATAATGTATCATCTTCTATGACAAATTCCAACCATCTAAGGTAACTAGAAAATCAAGGCTCATGTAATTAGGGTTTTAAAACCTAATTCTCAATTATTATTTTTTGTGAAACAAGATCTTAGAAATATCAATAACCTTGTTTTTAATCTAAAACACTTTGTTGTTAATCTAAAAAATAAAAATTACACTAATTAAAAAACATACGGGTTCCAATATATTTTTTTCAAAATGGTTAAAGAGAAAAATCACTTTTACTAAACTCTCATATATAAGACGAACTAATTAACACTAAGTGTCACTAATTGATACCCATTGGCTTTAATAAAGTGAATGAAATGATCTTTATCTTGAGATGGTGATTGGTATGGTGGGTAATGAGTCATACCCATTTCATGTAATGAAAATATGATTTTTGCCTTGTGATCAATTTTTTTATATTGTGATTTTGTCTAATAACCAAACTTGTTTCCAATAGATACATATCATTGTTGGTGTGTTTGTGTGGAGTGGATAAAAATAATAATAGTGGGTCTTTATAATGGCTTTATCAAAAAAAGATAGAAAAAGATGTCATGTGTTGATTTTTATAATTATAATTTCTAGCATTATGATTTGATTTGATTGTTTTAGTTAAATGGTTATATTTTATACCTAAACAAGATTCTCTTATAAAAATTAATTTTGTTATTGAGAATTTATATTTTCATCAAGTTGTTTCACTTTTATCTACAAATTCTTCTTTTCAAGTATATTGGTTTCACTTAAATTACTTTCTTAACAATAATTACTCAAACTGTTTTTAATAAAATATAAAGGTATTTCATTAATATCATTTATGAAATGTATGATATAAATACATATTTTTTTCATAAAAAAATATAATTTATCCTTTCAATACTTTAATCAATCTATTATGTGAAGATCCATTTGGAAATTATGACTAAAAATATAAAATGATCAAGCAATTTTGTATATAAAAAATATATTTGTTTTTATAACGAAATGGATCAACACTAGCATGGATCCAATATATGGAGATGGGCTCAAAAGCTAGGCTTATTATAAAATCATTAATGAAAACTAGAACGAATTCATGAGATGACTAAAAAATAAGACTTGTTATATATGAGTGCATACCAAGTTATCTAATATATCGTTATTTGATGAAAAAATAGTGTTGAATAAGTTTTGTTTGCACCGTACCAAGATAAAAGATAAAAATCATAGTAGTTCCAGTAATAAAGACAAGGTATTGTTAATATAAAACTCATATAATTAAATTCTTTTAAATTATCAATATTTTTTAAGTAATGTATTGTTAATGTGTTTTAATAATAGGTCAATGAAGTAAATATTGCATATGAAAAATGTTTAAGATCAATCATTCTTATTTCAATATTTCTATAAAAAATTAAAGAGTTTATCTGGATGAAAGATTGAAAGTTAAAAACAAAGTCTAAAAATTTTAGAAATGCAACTCTTATAACCTTTTCTCCTCTTTTTCAAAGTTTAGTCAATTTACAAGAAGATAATGTTGTACTCGATGACAACAGTGATATAAAGAGATAGATAAGTAGAATGGAAACAAATAGACAAGTTAAAGAAAAATGGTACAAATTCACATGTTGAGTTGACTTTGGAAGATTACAAAAAAAATAAAATAGAAATGGACCATTATAGGATGTATTGTTTTTTTATTTATTTTGAATCATATACTTTAGAAAAAAAGAAGGTAAATGCGAAACATGACAAAACAAGTACAAAACAAAAAGGATTATTACTATGCAAGAGTACTTTTATTGAGACAATAGTAGGGTAAATAAAGAATAATAATGGTAGATACTACAAGCATGCCTCGAGGTTTGGTTGAATATTTTGAGACACGTCAAATAAGGATATTATCTAAACTACACAAAATGTTTTAAATTGCATATATTATTTAATTTTTTTTTATTTCTTTAAGTATATGCATCTTTTATTTTTACTATAATAAAATAATTACAATTGCAATGTTTGTCAATAAATAACAAAAAAAATGCATTAACATAATTTAAAACGTAGTCAACAATATGAAATAACATACAATGAAAATATAGCCGTTAAGAATATGACTGTTGAAATATAATTATTATAGTGTTTGAATATTAAAGAATGATTAAAGATAATCAATTAAAAAATAAAAAAATATTCATAACTTCCTATTCTTAAAAGCATAAGTGTGACAATATTTTCTTACAGAGTTAACTAAAATTATTTTTTAGCTATTTAAACTAAAAAATAAAATTTTAGGCATGAATGCTTAAAGACTTTTTGGTATAAACTTGAAGGGTAAGCATATTTGAATTAACAAACAAGCTAAAAACAATCAAAGAAAACTACAATAAAAATGATAAAAAAATTTACCCAATATTACTTGAATCAATAAATTAAGGTTTTTAGATCAAAGACTCAAACCCAATCAAAATCAAGAACCGGAAGTTTAAGGAAAAATACCACAAAGGTAATTAGTTTTTGATAAATCATGAAGAATTCAATAAAGAACCAATAGTGTGAACAGTCTCGCCACATACGAAAGAGTATTTTTGAATAATCCAAGTTTTTCCAAAAAAAGAGTTTTAAATAAAATAAAATATAATAAATTCTAAATCAATGAGAAAAAATATAACTGTTGAAATATAATTATTATAGTGTTTGAATCTTAAAGAATGATTAAAGATAATCAATTAAAAAATAAAAAAAATATTCATAGCTTCCTATTCTTAAAAGCATAAGTGTGACAATATTTTCTTACAGAGTTAACTAAAATTATTTTTTAGCTATTTAAACTAAAAAATAAATTTCCAAGCATGGATGCTTAAAGACTTTTTGGTATAAACTTGAAGGGTAAGCATATTTGAGTTAACAAACAAGCTAAAAACAATCAAAGAAAACCACAATAAGAATGATAAAAAAATTTACCCAATATTACTTGAATCAATAAATTAAGGTTTTTAGATCAAAGACTGAAACCCGATCAAAATCAAGAACTAGAAGTTTAAGGAAAAATATCACAAAGGTAATTAGTATTTGATAAATCATGAAGAATTCAATAAAGAACCAGTAGTGTGAATAGTCTCGCCACATACGAAAGAGTATTTTTGAATAATCTAAGTTTTTCCAAAAAAAGAGTTTTAAATAAAATAAAATATAATAAATTCTAAATCAATTAGAAAAATAATGCAATTTTTATATACTAACTTTTAGGCTTCACTACAAGACCTTCCTGGACTATGTCTTCCATGATATTTAAATAATTAGAAGAAAAAAAAGCTTTGGAGTCTTCTTATAAAATTTTAACTTTATTTAATGGTCGAATCAATAGTTGTGTTTATTAGCATACGACTATGCATTAAAAAAACCCCAAAACCATTTATAGTATCCTTGAATAATAATGATGATTGTTTTAAGAATAATAATCCTTCTAAGACAATGATTGTTGTCTAATTGATATTCTTGAAAAGTAAAGAATCCTTGCAAAAATAAGAACTTCATGTGTAATTAAATCTTTGCCTCGCAAGAATCCACAAATCATATGAAAAAAAAGTTTTTTTTTTTTTTACTTTCCTTATTTGTTGATAAATCTCAAACATGACTCCAAACACGTCATTTTTCTTCTTCTAAATGAGCTACTGGACCTGCCATTTATGAATATAAAGCTTAAGACATCTAGTTTATATACCAACGGAGATCACAACAAAATCTCACATGTAGCTCTAGATAAAGCCTAAAAAGTACACAAAGTTTCAACTTGATAAATTTATCATAACTTTTTAACCCCATTATCTTGACTTAACTCATTGAATTTATTTTGGATCTTTTTAGCTTTAGAACTTGTAATAGATCCAATTGATATATCTAATGGATCATTTGATTATGTTGGTTGATTCCCCTAACTTTTAACTAAACTCTTCAAAACTTATCGGTTGATTCTCCTAACTTTTAATTAAACTCTTCAAAACTTATCAAAAAATATTTATGTGATGTTCTTTTTAATTATTCAAGTTCTTGATTTTTTTATAATTAAAATGTATGAGTTTTTCTTGTAATAATCTTAGACTTTTTGATTTAGGTGATTTTCAAGTTGAGTTGCCTATCAAATTAATTTTTGTCTTCTAGAATTGTTTTTTTATTTTTATAGATTCAAATGCTCTTATCCTTGAGGTTGGCATCACTCTCACCTATCAAATTATAACTATCATGCTAAGGGCCATGCGCACTCATGTTCTTAGAAGGGTAGTGTTGCAAAGTTTATAATAGTTAAGGTGTGACATTGTTGGAATTATAACTAACAAGGACTAAATAGAAAGATTCAGTCAGCAACAAAAATCCTTAGAAAAAGGAAAGAAACGAGGCTTAAAGTATTAAACCCTAAACCCCGAAAATCCCAGAAGCCCAAATGTTGATAATCACTCCCTGTCTGTAAATTGTAGCAACATCAAAATGGCTGCAGCCATGAAAATCCTATTGTCCCAGCAGGGTAGCCGTCGGTGTTTGTGGTTGCCCAACTCCTATTTGCTCAGATATTTTTGCTCTGCACCAAAACCACACCCAGATCCCTTAACAATCGAACCAGTCTCCTACCCAGTAAGACCTGAACATGAGAGCCAAGAAAATTCCCAAGAACAAGAAAAACTGCAGCAGCAATCTTCCCGAAGAAGAAGTCAGCAAGAACAAGGTTGGAGTCGAGAGGACTTCCGTTACATGAAGGACGCTCCTCCATCCATTTCAATAACCCCAGTGTCATACGCAACACGGGTTGCGCCGCTGCCGGAGGACAGGATTCAAGGACGGGACACACAAAATGTTGATATGGAGAGAGAGAGGATGAGGATTGAGGCGCGGGGGAATCTGGGGAGAAGAGCTTTTAAGGTTGCGGAAGAGGAGCGAAATGTGGCGCTGCCTTTTCCTAGATTAATCAAGCCCGTTAAGAAGGAAAAAAAGCCTCTTTTTGACTTGAATGAGGCTATTAAGCAAGTCAAGGTCCTCTTTTCTCATCATTTTCGTAGATAATAATTTATTTACTCACTATGAGTAGCTAATTTATTTAGTAACTTGTTGTTCAGGCCAATGCCAGGAATACTTTTGATGAAACTGTTGAAGCACATGTAAAATTGGGTATAGATAAATCTCGATCTGACTTGGTATGTCATATCATTTCTTCTTGTGTTTTCTTGTTTTTCCTTGCAATGGATTTCGATGTCTTTTATTATGCACATTGCAGATAGTTCGCGGCACCTTGGCTTTGCCTCACGGTGGTAAGAAGGTAGTCTCTTTTTCGTAAATTGATTATGGACACGGGTCTCTATTTATTTTAGTTTTTTGATCATATCTGACAACTGTTGCAATTGTTCAGGTTCTCAGGGTGGCTGTCTTTGCTGAAGGTGCAGATGCAGATGAAGCAAGAGCCGCGGGAGCTGATATTGTTGGAGGTGTTGAGCTTATTGATCAAATTGCAAGTAAGAGGACAATCCTGTTATTTCTATATATTGCATTTTTGTAGTGTTAATGATAAGAGCAACTGAGAATTTTAACGGCCATAATGCCATCTCTACTATGCCAAATTTGAGAGGGCTTGAAAGTTTCTGTCTAAATTTCTTCTAGCTTTTCCTTTTGGGTCCTCTCTTCTGGTTTGACTGGTTTCTGTTTCTTATGTTTCATTGAAAACTACTATTCCTTTTGTACAGAACAAAGATTGAACCATTTCACCTCTCTTTTTTTATCCCTGAATCTCAATTCGAGATATATTTTCCGACTAACTAAATCATGGAATTTACACAATGCAGAAGCTGGAAAGATTGACTTTGACCACTGTTTCACGACTCCACAATTTTTCCCTCGCATTGCTAAGGTTTTTACATCTGAATTGTTCTTGCAAATTATTTGAATGGTCAAAATTATGGCTTGCTTGTTTAAACAATTTTTTCCCTATTCACTAGCTGGGGAAGATTCTTAATCGTCAAGGTTTGATGCCGGATCTTAAAGTGAGTTAAGTCATCTTTCAAGCATCAATTAATGCAATTATCATTTATTAATGATCACTGATTTGTGTTATTCTCTTATACACTCCATATATATATATATATATTTTGTTTGTAGCAAGGTACTGTTGTCAGTGATGTTTCTAAAGCAGTAAAGAATGCAAAAAAGAATCAAATTAAGTTTAAAATGGACAAAACAGCAATTGTGCATGTGGGACTTGGAAAGGTACGCTTATCTTGCTCCAAGACAACTTCATTTTAAAGGTATGTTCTCAAGACTGAGTTTGGGAACCTTTTTTAAAATGCCATTCTGCAGGTGAGTTTTACAGAAGAGTCTTTGCGCGAGAATGCAAGTGCATTTATGAATGCTCTTCTGCAAGCAAAGCCTGCAGGCTTAAAGAAGAGTAAGTAGAATTTGTTCTATTGCTGTGTGTCATTTTCTTTGTGGGGTAAAATGATCTAAGGGGCATTATGAAATTAGGTGAAATTTCAATGGTAATAGGATACCTTATCATATTAGCCAAGAAAATTCAGGATCTTGAAATTATAGGGAAGAGGTGAAGGCAGTTTTTGCAAAGCTGCAATCAACCATTATGTAGCTGGTCTTTGCCAGGTAGATGAGTTCTTAACTCAAACAACACTATCTTCCCAAACATAGCAACCCCGTTCCTTTAGGAGAACTAGTTTCTTAATGACTAACATTTACACGTCTTAGGAGGGTGCTCAAATGATCATATCAGTTATTTGATGGATATATTCCCCTGTTCTTGTCTGCTCTTCTTTGTGTAAATAAAGAACAATTATGGTGCTGGCTGTTGCCTGTGGCTAGTACATTTTCAAGTATTTTAACAAATATATTTTATCTACTTTCTCGCAGCTTCCAAATATGCTGGTTACGTCACCTCCTTCCATATTTGCAGCACTGTAAGCGTATAAACCCTTTTCTAAGTTACTTTTAGAGTACTTCTTGATTTATTTTGGACGTGTGTATGTGATATTTGTAGGTTTGAACTTAAATTGTGTGGGAACTTTACATTTATCCCAACTGCCTGTGTTCATGAAGTACTGCTTTGTAGCAGTAAGTTCTGGAATCGGAAATGAAGAGAAAGTTAATCTTTCACATCAAATCTTTGAAAAAAAGGAGCTTAATTGGCACTTGATTTTTAGTGCATTAGACAAGAACATTGTATATGCTCCCAAGGTTGCGGTGTTATTTGTTATTAGCATGGTCAATATAGGGAAAATATGGGGCCCTGAAGCGGTATACACCTGCGCACCGATTATTTTTTTTGAGCTGGACAGCTTTGAATCTGTGTCTCACAAAGGTTTGAATTTGTGAGCTATGGTTTGAATTGTGGGAAGTAGGGTTGGTTAGAGACCTGATTACAAGGAATTGGCGTGTTGTTGTAGCTGTGAGTGGCAACTTGAGGTTACCACAGCAAGAAATAGGAGGAAAAGCATGAGCAAAGCTTCACTTGGGAAAAAGAAACGAGAATATTCTGGGCTGCATCTCTCAAACTAAACCAAAATACTCACAATTTCCCTTTTTATTACTACATGAAATAGGTGGTGCTCATACAGTTACACCCTGGTAATTCTAAACTAATAGGAACTAGCAATCCAAATAGGAAAAAGAAATCTCAAATAATAAAAGACTTCTTATTGATATTACAAATTCCGAATATACTATAATTTTTTTACAGTAGTAAGATTTCTGATCCAAAGTAATAAAAATTTAAAATTTGCCAAGTCTATGAGAAACTAGGATATGCGGAATTAAAACTCCAATGTAGTAATTAAGAAACTTATTTCTCTTTGGATGCATGAACTTTTTTATAGAGAGTAATGTTCTGAAGATCCTTTCCCACATATAGATTTATCATGTTCACTGTCTTGTGAAATCTTGTTTTTGTGCTTCTTGGACCAGCGTTCTTCATTAAAGTTCTTACTTAAAAAAAGCTTCGGCTAGTGCAAAAGGAATGTAATTGGAAGGCTTTTGAGTGGTTACCTCCCTAAATTGCTTTTGATGTAGAGTTATAGTAATGGCTACTGGCATCAAGTAAAAATACTCCCTCTGATCTGCAAAGCATATCCTCTCCTTTACATCGTGTCCCAAAATATACATTTATTATCAAAATTTCAAAGTATTAAATCTCCTTTCTCATTTTCCCTCATTGAAAACTAAATTCCTAACACTATTGTGTCCAAACCTGTGATTTTCGAGTAACAATGTTGAGGTTTCTCTTCAAACCCGAGGCTTTATTCTACTGTTCTAGTTTCAATTTTCTCCTGGTTTTAGCCGATATAGCTACAGTTATTTGCTCGAAGTATTGTTTTCTCTCTCCACCCTTCATTAAAGAAGTAAATATGCCTTGTGATTCACAAATATAAGATCGAATCACAAACTAATGAAAGAAAATAATAGTGTTCTTAGTGTATTTAGTAGTGTGGTTGGATATGTGAAGTAAAACCCAAATAATGAGAAGTACAAGCTTTTTATGCAAAAGTATCATATTGGAGCTTTGCACAAAAACAAGAAAAACCTTATTGTTGAGTTTATAAATAGGATAGGAGATAAATCCGTTGTTAAATAGTGAACTAGGCTTGGGCAGTTATTGATGATGAAGGTCATACTGGGGTCACGAGCATGACTCCAAAGCATAAAGTAAAAAGATTTGTACTTTTCATAGTTTGGACCTTTCATAGAACCAACCACATGACCAACCATGCGCTTGCTGGAACCATGCCACTAATGGGGTCATCTCTAGTGTTGTGCTAGCTCACCTATTTACAAGCTCTTATCAAAACTATTTCTTGTAATTTAGATTTTTGCTTGCTGAGAGAACCTAAAAAAGGTACAAATTTCTATATTTCTAAACTGCTTTAACAATTGAATGTTGGCATCCTACAGTGATATAAACAGACTTTTTGAGTGTGTTTTTTATTGCATTGTAACTTGCTTGTATATTTTTCTTGTTATACCAGTAACCTAACCTAAGTACTAAAATTTTTCACATTGATTACAAGAACGTCAATAAGTTCATGGTGAAACTAAACAACTTTGTTTTTTTACTAGCATGCTTCAATTAGAGAAATCTTGTTCTGACATCCACCTATCTTGACAACTAGTTTTATTTTATTTGGTGTTGTGATAGATATTTCGCTTTCTTTTTCTTTATCCTTGGAACTAGCTGATTTGTCATGACTAGATGATTCTGCTCACATTCCTCCCTTTGATGGATACTTTTCTGATTAATTCCAATTGGGATTTGATACCAGTGCCATTTGTCCAAGTACTGTTCTAAATACTGGCTTGGTCATTGCACTTGGAACTTATTTCGATGCTTGTATTTTAAAATCAGTGAATTTTCTTGGTACTCCACAATGCGGCGAAGTTTTAAGTTACTGGCAATATCTAGGGGATAAGAAGATCTACGTGAGGGGATAAGAAGAAGAGGGCCACAGGGATCTAGAATCTTCGTAATATACTACCAATATGGAATGCACATCAGGAAAAATAAGGCAGTGGGCCTGGAATGCTCTAGTACTATTTATATGCTACAGGTCCCATCATCCAAAATACGTTTTGCTTCTGGAATTATTAAGCGTAAATGATATATTAGATAGCTTCCAGTGTGCTATCAGTTTTGGATACAGGTTGCAAGAATAATAATGTACTTAGATTTTATGATGAGTTTTCTTTTTAATTATAGCTGTGTATGCCTTTTTGCTCGCTCGCATGCTTGTGTGTGGTGTTCCATTCCACTGCTGGATTTAAATATTCTGGATGTCTGAGTGATAGATACATGCATCGTGTGCTTATTTAGACTGTGTGGTTATTTAGCATTTAAAATAAATACAGTCATACATGGTTTGGGCGTTTTGTTTGCTAACTAATTGAACCAATTTCCTTTGTTTCATGCAGATGGGGCAGGGATTCCCTGTTTCAATACAGTCATTATCCAAAGCTGTAGATCACTACAGCAAAGTACACCTGAAGTGATTTGGTCCTAGAACAATTACAGCCCTCGACCTTGGTTTTTGTCAAGAAATCATGCAGTATAGAAAAGCTGATCTAGTTTCACATTCATTTCGTTCTGCCCGGTTTCTTTTGTTAAATAAATCATTTTGCTGGTAGGCATAATTCTGAGTTTTTACAAACCAAACAGTTTCATCCAAAGTGTTGCAATTGATGGAATAACCAGGGAGTTTTGCAATGACGGTCTGGGGTGAAACTGGCTGTGATGCTGGCTTTAGAATTGGCAATGGCAGAAAACATGGAGCAAGATCTGGCGAGATTAAACAATAGGTTGATGGATTTACTTGGATTTATTTTGAGTTTTGAGTATTTTTTCAAATGGGTTCTGAAAATTGAATGCAACGAATTAATTTGAAACTTTCAGCAATGTGCTATTGCCTTTTCTGTAAGCTTATCAATTTATTTTTCAAATCTAGTTTTCTTTTATTTTATATATAATTTCTTAAAGGATGGCTAGAACGTAATTTGATGACTCGTGACATAGGGACAAGTTTCCTCTGTCAGCAATGTGCTATTGGTTCAAAATTTTCGATTACAATCACATTATCAACTCCCGAGGAAATAATTTTCTTTGCCAAACCAAAATGAAGAGATTTGGCTTCCTATTTACCGGTTATATTATTAATTATTTAGAATATTTATTTGTTATTTTCCTAAAAATAAATCCATCTATTCTTTTTGTAAAATATAATGTTCATACGAGATAAAAAAAATATTTTGTTAAACTCAGACCTTATGTTTGGAATAACTCCATAAAAGCTTATAATTATAATTATTTTTTAAAATATAGGCACCTTGATCAAATAATTTATTTTTAAATAAATTGTTGGATGTGATATATGTTAAGTGTATGAATAATTAATAAAATAAATTGTAGTGGGGTGGACAGTGGAGTGATACGACACTAGCAAGGCATGTGATCTAAACCTTACTACTATTCGAAGTGATTTTGAACAAAGTTACAAGGTATATTATCTAATTTAAAACCCACATGAGAGGTTAGGGTCAACTCAAAAGCTATTAAAATACAAATATGTGTTGCTTGTTTTTAATTTTTTTTATAAATATATCAATTGAAAAATAAATTAAAAATTATAATTATAAAAAAACAAAAGAAAGTATTTTTTTTTTTAATTTGTGCATTCTATTTCACTTCTCAAAACCAATTTTGGATGATATTGTTTATTTTATAATGATTTCTTTTTGTTTTACCCTCAAACTTTATTTATTTGTTCTTTCATCGTCATGCTTAATGTTTTTTGTTGATTTGTGTCAGGGTTTTATTTTCATTTTCATGTAATATTGTATGCGAGGTAATTACAAGTATTTAATCGGTGAATTTATTATCAATTTTATAAAATAAAGTTTTAATTTATTGTTGGAACATATTGTATAGGCAATGACCCAAATTAGGGGGGGGGGGCATTTTACTTCTTCCCATTCAAGAGACATGTAAAATTTTAGTTTGGTCTCTAAACAGTAAGAGAGAAGGTATAAAATCATAAAAGAGAAAGGGAGGGAGAACATTCTATCAAACATATGATATTTTTTTTTTAAAAAATAAAACCATTAATATAATATTTATAAAATTATATGATTATGCCATCATTTTTATCTAACACCTTTTATGGTAATATTAACAATTTGTTTATGAAATCATACATGAATCTAATTTGTGGGATTTTAGAAAATTAGTTCTTGAATACTTTGTCTAGAATATATTATTTGTTTTATTATAATTTTTTATATTAAGTTTTTAAATTATTTATTCTTTTATTTATTTTACCATCACAAAACAGTATGACTTTTTGTTGTTTAAACTATGTCAAAAACTTAAATTTAATAAAAAAGAAGAAGTTTCCATTCCAAAAAATAAAATATACAAATGAAAAATAAAAAAAAACTGAAAGATATATTTTTTACCTGAAAATATAAACCATAGAATTGCTATAAACATTTATCACTGGAGAATATAAATCATATAATTGTTATAAATATTTATTTTAATTAATATATAAAATTATATACAGTAGTAAAATATCTATAATAGTACAGGAAAAAAATTAATTTAAAAAGGACATGTACAGTAAAGTAATAGTCAGTTTTTGGTGTATTGTCCGCGCCACAGACAAGGCATTAGTGCTCATTCCGCAGGAAACAGTGGAAAGCAAAGAGCTCAAACTCCAAAGCTCACCAAAGAAAGCACTCCACACAATAAATTTCCCTCCTGGTATCGGTTTCTACTTTCTAGGGTTAGGGTCTGGAAATGGAAACAGAGAATGATGAGTATGGGAGGCAAGAACGCATTGCTCTGGTGGCCATTGTGGTGGTGGCATCACTGACCGTGGCTTCTCTGCTGGTTGCATTTACTTATTATTGCTATATACGTAACAAGCTCTCTAAACGACTTAGAAACCACAGCAGTAAGTCCCCTTTTGTTTTCTCTTCTGAAAACCAACTCTCGCACTTGGTATTATTTGTGGCCTCTGTTTGGTTGCTGGAAAATGAAAAGAATTCAGAAGAATTAATTTTTCTTCCTTTGGTTTGTTAAAGAAATGCTGGGGTTGTTTTGATACTGTTATGTATTTGAACTTGGCTTCCTAGTTCATGCTTTCAGTTAGTGCTGCCATTTATTTGTGTATGGATTCATCTTATTTTCACAAGCATCCAGATTTTCCCATTTTGGTTAATTTATTTTTTGTAATAAAATAAGTGTACATTTGTGTTCATTCCATTTTCTTTCAAGGGGACGGGTATGAGGACAAAGGTTGCGTTACAGATCTCGAAATTGCTACCGGGAAAGGCCTTAACGTGTTCACATTTAAGCAATTACATTCAGCTACAGGTGGATTCAGCAAGGCGAATGTGGTTGGGCATGGTGGGTTTGGATTAGTGTATCGTGGAGTCCTTAGCGATGGAAGGAAAGTTGCAATTAAGTTAATGGATCAAGCAGGGAAGCAGGGGGAAGAGGAATTTAAAGTGGAGGTTTGATTTTGATATATATATTTTCTGCTATGTTTGCCACCAAGAAGGACGAGGGAGGAGAGTTTTTCTAGTTTGGTTGTGAGTCCCTTAGAGAAAAGAAAACGAATTTCATCCGAATAGTTTTGCAGGGTCTGGTTTAGTTCATCTTGTCATTGTCTTTCACACAGAAGAGATTTATCCACACACACACACACACACACACACACACACACACACACTCACAAACACAAGCAAAGGGGAGCAATATTTAGTAAAATTTATGAACCCACGAATTATCCCCTTAAGTGCACACAAACACGCACAGAGAGCCTCGAGTTTCTTTTCTTTTTCTTCCTTTTTTCACACTTAGCTCAATTGATCTTTAATCTCTGGATTCTGGTAAATAGCTTATTGATTGGCTGTTGATTTTCATTTCTAGGTGGAACTGCTGAGCCACCTTCGTTCTCCTTATCTGCTGGCATTGCTTGGGTATTGTTCAGATGACAATCATAAAGTGCTGGTGTATGAGTTTATGCCAAATGGTTGTCTGCAAGAACATTTGCATCATATCACTAGTAAGTTGTCTTGATTTTTATTTATGGTTGTTGAAACATTTCTTAAATGGATTATAGAAATGTGTGAGACATATAAAAGATATATAAGTTTTATCAGAAACAACAAAAAACAAGGATGACGCCAGTCAGTAATTCTTGTTGTATGCCACAGTTTTGGATTCCAGCTTTTGAATTTTGATATATTTGTATCAATCCCATCAGACACTTCCTAATATTATTAGGAAAGGTTAAAGTAGAGGGCAAACAGGGCTAACATACGATAGCAGCAAAAAGGCTAGCCTAAGTAAGTGTCTAACTTATATGACTAGTTCTATTGAAGAAAAGTGACTGATATAAGAACAAGATTCTTCTTTTGTATTATATGTCGGTGATGCTGCACTTGAAAATTTTACATCTGATTTAATTTAGGTATGTCTTTGTGAAGCAGGAATGATAATCACTTTAGGGCCACACCCTGACCAAAGACTTCAAAAATATTTTAGCAACATGTTTTCCATGCTATTTGTACCATATAAATACTTTGAAATATCTACTATCATGCTACGAAAAGACAATATTCTGCATGTAAAAGTGAAAATATGTAATCTTATCTATAGTCAATATTCTGCATGTAAAAGTGAAAATATGTAATCTTATCTATAGTCCTCGAGCTAAATAAATTCCTATGTAAAAAGGCTATAACTAAATGTTTCATATAATTTTGCCCCCCTTGTTCTGCTAGTATTGGTTGACTATCATGCATCTGTGATAAATTTTAAAGCTTAAAGAGCTATCTGTCATCAAGGTACATGCACATTATTTGGGACAATGACGTTTTTGATTGCTCACATTCAACGTGGTCGATCATCTACCAGCCTGGGCTTTGCATTGACCTAGCAAAGTCCCTCCATGCTCTCATGATTGGATTCAAGCTGTCAAATTAGCTAGCATGGCTGGTAAATTCACTTGATGTTGTAAGAAGCAACTAGAGATTGAATTCTGTTTACATCAAGGATGAGGGGATTGAGGGATGTCAACTACCCTTGTTTTGTAGGCTAAGGCCCATTAGCTACCCCAACGACAGAAGAACAGATTAAGATCAAATCACAATCATCCATTGTGTTTGTGCTATCAATGCCTTGCATTCTTATTAGTCAAACTTCCTTAGCGTGGGTGCAACATAAGGCTGAATTTTCTGTTAATTTCCAACTCACTCTTCGAGATTATATATAACATTCTTTTACAAAAGTTAAAGAAAAAGAACTTTAAACCAGCATAAACAAAGTTATGCGTGATAAACCTAAGAAGTTTCTGTTTTTCTGAATTTCCTGTAAAAAGGCCTTCTGGTGAAGACTTATATGTAAGGAATGTCTTGGTTGAATGTGCAGGTTCTAATACTGTTTCCTTAAGTTTGGACTGGGAAACACGATTGAGAATTGCCCTTGAAGCTGCTAAGGGTTTGGAATATCTCCATGAGCATGTTAATCCTCCAGTGATTCATAGAGATTTTAAAAGCAGCAACATCCTCTTGGACAGAAATTTACATGCCAAAGTTTCTGATTTTGGATTGGCCAAGCTTGGACCTGACAAAGCTGGTGGACATGTTTCTACTAGAGTGCTGGGCACCCAGGGATATATTGCCCCTGAGTATGATTTAATTACACTCGTAACATTTTCTCTGCATAAAGCGTTGCTTATCTATCCAATGTTCTGTGAAGCAAAGACTAAACTGTATTACAGTTCCGCTAATAATTGTATTAAACTTATCTACCTATGTTGATGCATAGGTACGCATTAACTGGCCATTTAACAACAAAATCAGATGTGTACAGCTATGGGGTTGTTCTCCTGGAGTTGCTTACCGGCAGAGTTCCAGTTGATATTAAGAGACCTGCTGGGGAAGGAGTTATGGTTTCTTGGGTGGGAATCTTATCTTTCCCTTACATTTAACTAGGGTGTATTTACAGCAAAATGAATACCTGATCACATGATGATAAAGTGCTTGATCCTATTTATCTGAGATCAGATCTGTTTTGTACATGTATTTTAGCTTTTTAACACATTCACCTGATTTGCTCGCATGGATGAAAGGCACTGCCACGGTTGACAGACAGAGAGAAGGTTATGGAAATCATGGATCCGGCATTGGAGGGTCAGTATTCAATGAAAGAGGTTGTTCAGGTGGCAGCTATTGCTGCAATGTGTGTGCAACCAGAGGCAGATTACAGACCGTTGATGGCAGATGTTGTGCAGTCACTTGTTCCACTGGTAAAAACACAGCGGTCAACTTTGAAGGTAGAAAGTTGCTCTAATATCCATGCAGACCGGTGTCACGCTCCGCAAGACTTGGTAGAGAAAATGCATGAAGCTGATTAAAAGCAATCATGATTAATGTTCAACAAGTAATCCCTCATCAGACTTAGATTTGGTGTCCATTTAAGACATTTTGAAGTCTTTGGTTTGTCTCGTTAGAGAAGCTAGATTAGTTTGATTTGTGGTCGGCGGCAATTGAAATGCTGTGTTAAAATTTTTTTCCCCATATTTTGATCTGACAAACCACCCTTGTATGATTTAGGATTTGCGTAGTATAATCAGTGACTAGTTGCTCCTCGTCTGTCTCCTATTCCTCACCATCCTCGTGTTTTTTTGAAAATTTTTACTTTTATACAGCACTTTTTGCCCTGAAAACTCTTCATTTCAGAAACTTCTCAGCAGTTGCACCTTACGAGATCAATGAAAATCTAAAACTACTCGTGCAATCACTAGCATCTCCTCAGACTACTATTTATTGTGTAGTTACAGGCTAAGTCCTTTGAACTTGAGGTTTAGGGCCACATGGGTCTTTGCCTGGCAGAGTCAGTGTTATTCGGGCATTGCATGTGGCTTTAATCGGCGATCAAACTCTGCTTTTTGAGGCCGCGACATCTTTTTTCTAGGAAAAAATTAAGGGTGTCTTGCTATTTATTTTTTATATTCAATTTGATTTTTATTATTTTAATTTCTATTTGTTTTGTTGTTTATCTTTTCTTGTTTTTTTTCTCAATTTAATCCCTCACTATTTAGTTTGATTGATTTTTATATCAAATTTGCTCTTTATTTTTTAATTTTTTTTTTTTTTTTTTTTTTTTTTTTTTTTTTTTTTTTATCAATTTCATCCATAAGCATTGTATTTGTTTTTATACCAAATAGGATTCCCATTTTTTTTGCTAGTTTTTTAATTGTTTTAAAGTTTATCCCTCAAAATTTATTAATTTGTAATTTTGCTTCTTTGTTTTTTTAGGATTTTCTTTCTATAGAGTTCGCTTAGGGTTCATAACTAGAATAATTGGTTTGAAAGATCAACACGGATTCCCTTTATTTATTTATTTTTTAAAAATAATTTTTAATTTTATCTTTTAATATTTTATTTTCATGATTTTTTCTACAAAATCACCCCAATTCTCACTTTATCTTCTTTAAAACATCCTTTCATCACCAAATATAGGTTTTTTCTTACTAAGGGTTGTTTGAGAGTGTGATTGCTACTGTTTTTCAAAGTATTTTTTGTTTAGAAATATATCAAAATAATATTTTTATATTTTAAAAAAATTATTTTTGACATTAGCATGTTAAAATGATCTAAAAATATAAAAAAATTCATTTAAAATAAAAAAAAACTTTTGAATTTTAATCAAAAACTGGTTTAACCGCAGTGCCAAACAGACACTAATAATAAGGAAAGTCGTAACTAAGCATAAACCAAAAAATTGATGAAATAATGAGAATAGCAGCAGTTAATCGCTATTTATAGTAGCGTTTCTGTTGCTAATTATGCTCCATGCCTGAAAGGGTTTGGAGATAGCACTGAAAGATACCATTTTTTTATACCATGGAAATGCTTTCGCTCTCATGCTTGCTTGAGGAAGCTGCGACCATTTTCCAATACCACCAAGAGAGAATTATAATTATAATTATAATTTTTCTTTTTTCTATTTTATATTCACTACAAACTTAATTATGTGGATTAGTTAAATTACAAGCAAAATCGTGCAAACACCTGGTTATAAGAACATAAAACCACCAAGAGAAAGGAAGGTACTGCCATGTTCCAAGAAACATCTGAAGTTGAGAGTCCAAAGTTATTTCTTTTTAAGTTTTAATAAAAAAAAATAATATTTTTTATTTTTTTAAAATTATTTTTGATATTAACACTTTAAAATCATCTAAAAACAACAACAAAAAATTAATTTCTTTTATAAATTGCATATGTGGCCGATTGCTTCTCTCCTACGATTGCATATGAATCTATAACTTTTTACAATGATATTAACAATTATTTCATGAGTTATATATATATAAAATATGAATATTCATCAACAATAAAATATTTATTTCTTACTTTCAGATATAATTTATTTTCACCTAATGTTCTTCTTTTGTGTATGAATAATTAATTCATGATTTTTTAAAATTATATTTCATAGTATGACAAGTTTTTATAAATAAATAATTTTTTATATAAAGAATACATGGATAAATAAATAAAAAGTTTTGAGTGAAGAGATGCATTCATCATGAGCCACTCATCGTTATAAAAATTAAAACTAGGTTGCTTTGAACTTTTTAAAAAAACCCAGATCGGGTTTTGATTGGATCACGAGTTAATTTTTCAAATAAACTTTAATTTAATCTAATCTAAAACTCAACCATAAGTAATTAAAGTCAAATTAATAAATTACAAGGTTAAACTGTTAAATTAAGTGTAATATCATTGAACTAGACCCATAATTATTAGAATGATTATAACCATTGCCTCCGCAGCGTAGAGTAGATAATAACATATTCATGGTGATTGTTAGGGCTGGTCAAAAAAATATAATTATGAATTGTTGAGCCAGTTTATAGTTAAAGCAGAAGATTGGGGGATAATCATTATAATACTTAAAATTGATCCAGTTTATAGTTAAAGCAGAAGATTGGGGGATAATCATTATAATACTTAAAATTGATAACTAAAATTTATTTTTCAGTTTATATACTTGTGTGTGTGTGTGTATAATTAGATTTTTTCACCATTCCTAAAAGAAACTTGTGGGTATCATGTAATGCAAGCCCTATCATATTTTTTTTTTTATAATCATGATGTCGGGATTAGATTACACGTATCATAAATAATCTCTAAACTCATTAAATATTTTGCAAGAACAACGAGCAAGTAAGGTACCACGGATGGTAGATATGCATGGTGAAATTTAAACCCTGATATAGAGTAAGAGAACAAGTCTCTCCAACTACTAGGCCAAGACTCTATTTATTCAAATCAGCTTGCATATATCTTAAATAAAAATTTTATACATAAAATTAATAATTATATAAATTTTTAATAATTATTATATTAATAATTATATAACTTGAATCTAAATTATTGTGGTGAACAAATCTCTTCAAGCTAAACTCTTACGACCGGATCCTCAGACGTCTAAGAGATAGCTGGCATGTAGCTATAATTATATCTATATATCTATATCTATATAACCAATAATGTTATGCTGCTCGTTTGCGTATAGCAACTGGAGTCGTTGATGGATATTGTTAGGTCAAACTGCCTTGATTAAGTAAGAGAGAAGACATTGTCTTTATTACCCGAGGAATCCTTTTGCTTTTCTCCCTCCTCTCTCTAGAGATTTTGCTGGCGGCATAGCAACGAAACGCGGTTAGGCAGAAAAGGAGGAAACTTTCATTTTCCTTTCGAGTCGTCTGATTAGAACTATTCCCCCCATTACTTTTCTTGCCATGCACGGCGCTCGGTCCTTCCTCTGAGGCCTCGTGGAAGAAGAAGTCAGCTAGCCGCTCGTTAATTGAACTTAACATCAAGCAGTGGTGATCGACGACCTTATGAACACAGAAGGATCTTTTGAGCGGATTTCTCCATGCAAAAAAGTGCTAGAGCACGCGTTGAGGCAGCAAAGTTGGAAGTCTACCTGCCATATTCACACCCTGTCGAGCTTTTTGTTGCATGGATGATGGGTTGACTTGTTCCTGTATAATTATGTTAATTATAGGAAACAAGGGCTCGAGTGCAATATTTCAAAGAGTTACTGTCTTCTAGATTATCTTCACTGCCTATCACTCAAATATTAATGATGTCTGTGCAAACCTATATAGATGGTGGTTTAGCGGAAAGGATTTAGAATTAAAAGATTTACTCTTCTTGTGATTTTAAGTTTAAATCATGTAATTATTAATATGAGAATATAAAAATTTATATGATTATAAACTTTAAAGTTAATGGGATTAACCAAGATAGAATGAAAGGGATACGAATATCCAAATTAATAATAAGAGCAATGATTTGTGTGAAAAGTCAATGATTCCATCCAAAGAAATCGAAAACTCACATTTTCCACTAGTCGGTGGTGAGGATGATGGTCATCACACATGGGTTAGGAAATAATGTCTTAAAACTATACAATATCGTATTTCTTTTTCTCACCTGCCCCCCTCTTTTTCAACATGTCAAGCTTTAGCTTTTTTATTTGATGAAAATAGTATAATTAATGAAAACTGTAAAGAAATTCAAATGATTCCCATTAATTCTTTTGATATTTCAATATAGAAATTAAATTTTAAAAAATAAAAAAAATATTATTTCAATGTATTACCAGCTAAAAAATCATTTAAAAAAATAATATATACAACATTACCAAACATCCCCATCATATCTTAAATTAGAGTAGAGATGCCATGGGCCATGTTTATACCTAAATGTTTAGACACTTAAGAGTTTAGACCTTATAATATAAAACGTGTAATATAAATCTTGGCCACCGGCAGAATATTATTAGACAGTTGAGAGTAGTCTTCAAAATTAATAGGAGAAGGATGATAATATTTAGAGTATTATCGGTCCTAATTAATTTATTTTGACTTTTGAAAGAGGTAGAGGGAGACCCGTAAACTCATCATTTACAAGACAATTCAAGATGAGGATGGAAGAATAATCAATTCCTTGCATGGCAGCTGAGTGGACAAACTGAGTCGAGCATTAAAACAGATGAGAACTCAGGATCGGAAGCATTTCCTATTTGAAAATAACAATCTTTTTCATATAATTGGAAGAATATTCAATTTATATGATATAATTCCAATAGTTTTCTGTGACTTATTGATTCTTCTAAGAGAGCTTGCTCCAAATCAAATTTGAGACAAATTAGATTATTTAGATCCCATTCAAATCTTAGTAGCGGTTTAGCTTGAGATTACATTATTGGCCCATGTTATATTGTGGGTTAGATAAAAAAAATATTTAGGTATGACTAATGTTTTTTTTTTCCTCATAGATATTTCTTAAAATAATATGGGGATTGTTTTGATATAACTCGATTGACTTGTTGAACTAAAAGATAACCCGGACAACTAGTAAGAATATAATTTGATTCAAAATATATATATATTTAAGATAATATATTTTTATAAAAATTAAAACGATAATATATTAAATGGATTCAAGTCAATTTGTATGTTAGCAAATAAAAAAAAAATATAAAAGCTATTTTTCGATAAACCAATGTTGAAGGAAAAAAAAAAAAACTTCAAAGACTCAAGTCAACTCCAGTTAATTCACCAAACTCACGATCCGATTCATCAAATAGGAATAACTTCATAGAAAGAATTTACGAAGGCTAATTTTCAATCAACTTAATTTTAAAAAAAATCGATTAAAACATGAGAAAAAAAAACTGTAGCCAATTATATTAACTAGTCAAATCCATGATTTGAGTCATGCGACTAGAATAAGCTCATAAAAAAATTATTAAAAATCACTTAGTCTAATTTATAAATAACCTAATGTCGATGAATTATATATAAAAAGGCCAAAGAAAAAGGAAGAAGAAGAAGGATACTATTAAAATGAATAGTGTTGTATAAAAAGGAATAAATTATTTGCATCCCATTCCAATCCGAGTTGTTGACTAATTTGGCGAATATGAAAGGTCAGAAGAAAACTAAAAGGCGGTTTCGCTACGGATGTTTGCAAAAAGCAAATGCCATATCCTCTCGTACGCTCATATTCGGCAACTAAATTCCTTCATATTTCTATTCAAATTGCACGGCTTTCTTCTTTTTTGAGAAGTGTAATTATATAGAAAACTTGTTAAGTTTTCTTATAGAAATCCTTAATTGAGAAACCAAATTAAACTAGTGGTGAACTTAATACAAAAAGATACAAAGAAAGTACGTAATGCTTTAGCTTATAGGTATAACCTTCAAGAATTAATACATAATTATGGCTTTCCACCGTATTTATGCATGCATGTATGTGTATTTTTTTATCAACATGGATGTCCAGATCAACTTGTACATTGATTAATTTTATAGATTCTGAAGTTAATAATCATATAAGTATAGCAGTTATATTGCTCGAACTTGAGACCATATGAATAGCAAACTTTTTCGTCCTAAATTCTTACCACTTAGTCATTTACTGGATAATTATATATCTATTTTATTATATACAGGAATGTGTGATTTAGTCGTCTACACGGATTCACCTCACAGGAAGAAGCGATAAAAAACACGTATTACTCTGGATTCCATTAATATTTTTCGCCCTGTTCCCACACTTTCCTGCTCTATATAATAACTCTTTCCGGTCATCATATGCTCTCACACCCCATACCAGTAACATAAGCCTGGCTTGTTAACTCATTCCAGCTCTATCGCTCGTCATGGGCTCTACTAAACTTTTTGTCACACTTTGTGTTCTACCGCTCCTAGCATCCTCCTTTTGCAGCGCACAGCTTTCTGCCAACTTTTATGCTTCGTCTTGCCCTAATCTTCAAACCATTGTGCGTAATGCAATGACGACGGCTGTTAATGGCCAGCCTCGGCTCGGCGCCTCCATCCTCCGCTTGTTCTTCCATGACTGCTTTGTAAATGTGTGGCATCTTTCTTTTTACTATCTTTCCCCACCCCAATTGCTTAGCTGATCTCTTGGTTTGAGATTAATTTCAACTTAATTAACTCTCACCAAAAGTAAAAATGGGATTAAATGTTCAATGAGCTGATCTGCTCTCTAGTCTTCGAACTTGCTCTTTTATATATATATATATATATATGCGCGCTGGTTGGGGTTGTAATTTCAACTTTTTTATCATTAAATTGAATCATCTTAATTTTCTGCAGGGATGCGACGGGTCTATACTACTGGATGACACTTCCACTTTCACAGGTGAAAAGAACGCGAATCCCAACAGAAATTCAGCTAGAGGTTTTGAGGTGATTGACACCATTAAAACTCGGGTGGAAGCAGCCTGCAATGCCACAGTATCCTGCGCAGATATCCTCGCCCTTTCAGCGCGGGATGGAGTTGTATTGGTTAGTTTTTACTATCTTTTTCTATCTAGTAGTAACACTGCCCTTGCTTATTTTGAGTTTTGAGCGATCAAAAGTTCAATTTTCAACGCCGCTTAATTAAAGAATGTGAACTATATACGTACACAAACTCGTTCTCCGTTGACTTTATGCACAAATGCATGCACGCAGCTAGGAGGACCATCATGGACAGTACCACTTGGCCGGAGAGATGCAAGAACAGCTAGCCAGAGTGCAGCCAACAGCCAGATCCCATCACCTGCGTCCAGCCTCGCAACCCTAATCTCCATGTTTTCTGCCAAAGGCTTGAGTGCTAGTGACATGACCGCGCTCTCTGGGGGTCACACAATTGGTTTCGCTAGATGCACCACATTTCGTAACCGCATATACAATGACACTAACATTGATGCCACCTTCGCCGCTACTAGAAGGGCTGGTTGCCCTGCTTCCGGTGGCGATGCCAGATTAGCTCCACTCGATAACACTCAGACCAGATTTGATAACAATTATTACACCAATCTTGTGGCCCGACGCGGCTTGCTTCATTCAGACCAGGAGCTCTTCAACGGAGGTTCTCAGGATGCACGTGTTAGGACATACAGCACAAACGGCGCTACCTTTGCTAGAGATTTTGCTGCTGCCATGGTGAAGATGGGGAATATCAGCCCCCTTACAGGGACGAATGGAGAGATAAGAAGGAATTGCAGGGTGGTGAATTGATTCTATCTTCATGATTTGATTTTGTTGAGTTAATTATATGATGTGTGTTTGAATAAGTTGTTCGCGTTATTGAAGTGTTGATCTCTAGCCAAGTCCAGGATCTTGAAATCCTCTCCCCGGCTTGGCTCTGATAATATTTCTTACTAAGATTGTGTAAACCTAGAAAGCTTTTGTGCTCAATCCATCAATGAAAATCAAGCATTATATTTTACATAAGAACATACCATATTGTACTTCGGTATGCTAGCTTTTTCACTTAAAAATCTGAGGCATGAGGATAGACCGACCACCTATGGAAGACCATTTTACGTTAAATACTTTAATATTCCAGGGTTAAGGGGATCATGCCAAAGCACCTTGAACCGGCTAAAGGAAAACAATCCCTACATATTGCACCGATCTGTGTGTGTGTGTGTGTGTGTGTGTGTGTGTGTGTGTGTCTGTGTGTGTGTCTGTGTGTGTGTTATATCTATTTAAAATATTAGTTTAGAGGTTGATCCAATCAAATCTAGATTGAACAATTAAACACAATTAACTGAAGCTTAAGTGAGGCCTAATTAAATCCATGTAAGACTGAAAAATGTGATTTTTAAAGATTATTTATTTATTTATTTTTAAAAAGAATCAATTTATGAAAAAAAAACATAATAATATTATTTAGATTTATCTAGAATTTAGTTCGGTTAAAACCCCAATATAGTTTGACAACTATTGAAAGAAAGCTAAAGGCTCTCAAGACATGCAAGTCAGGAATAATGCAGCCAGATTATTTGTGTTTTTTTTTTAAAAAAAAAAGAAAAATGGAATTTATATATTTTTGTTTAAAATTAATATTTTGGTATTTTTTGAACATTTTAAAAAATAAAAAAATATTATTCCAATATATTTTTAAATAAACAAAATTTTAAAAAACAATTATTATCATAATACAAAACAGTCTATTATATGATAATTTAAACCCAAACAGTTTATTATACGCAATCACGTGACATTGTAAATGTTTGGTATTCCTATTTCTTTCTCCTTAAGGGCATCTTGTCGTATCAAATGAAGTCTTGCCTTCAAATTCGGAAAATGACGATACTGTAATAAATGTGTTTAATGAGTCTAACCACTCCTTGATTTTTTTGGTATGTATGCATTTTAGGAGGTAGGTTTATTTAAGACTCATGAGATTACGACGATTGACGACAAGTGCACGTCTCTCTATTTTTTTCTTGTTCGAAAATGATATAAATATTTATTATAAAACTCTCACATGAATAAATTTATGTTGTATCTATATTTTTCTAATTATTTGTTAAATTGGATTTCTATTATTTTTATTGTTATTTAAAATAATTTATGAAATTAAATTATTTTTTTCAATTTCATGTGACATTTGTGGGAGTGAGGGAGTAATTGTTTGTATGGCCATGGAGTTCTTCTTCGAGCAGGATGCCAACTATCATGTCGTTAGTATAGAGGATGCACAAACAACAGTTTCCAGGTCGATCTGTCTATGCATGACCAAGAAAAAATGCAGATTACATGAATTACATGCCATGTTATCCCTAACTTCAGGAGATCAATCCGCATGGATATTAACTAAAATATAAATGGTGTCGTGGTTTTACTGTGCACGAAATCACTGTGCACCAAGACACATTTCACTATTCACTGGACATATTTCGTCCGTGCATCGCGCGAGTTTGTCCGTTTCCCCCCCCGGTTTGAACAGTGTATTAACGAAAAACCCCCCCGAAAAAGACAAAATAGTGCATAGGAACCAGGGGCATCACCGGTTTTTCTCTTTATATGCACAGTGCACAGACGAAAAAAACCCCCGATAAAGACAAAATAGCGCACAGTAACCAGGGCTACCGCCGTCTTTTCCTCACCGGTTTTTTCGTAAATATCGGTGGGTCCAGGGGCAAGCCAGTCATTACCAATTATTTTATTATTTTTTCGTTTTAACTGTTGGCGCGTGGTCCAAACGCGCCAGCAGCGTCCGGCATAGACACGCCTTTTAGCGCGGCGCGTGTGGCTTATTCCCACCGTCAAAAATTCGCTTCCGCCACACCAGAAGATGCGCCGGGACGCCCTCTCCTCTCCGTCGCGACGCGTTCCGTTCAAATATGTCCGGGTGAGCGATGGTGAACGTGTTTTGGTCGACGATCACTTTTCTCTCTCCTGCCGCCGCACATTCTGCTCTGGTCCCCGATGTTAGCGAGAAGTTCATTTTGGTCCCTGATGTTTTGATTTTGTTTTTCTTACTGATTTATTGAAATTAAAGTTTTTTTATTTTCAATTGTGCCCTTCAATTAAAACTGATTATATAAGAAAGTTTTATTTCAGTCCTTATACTTTTGATTTTGGATTGATTTTTTATTCCTTCAATTTTTCCGGTACGGATGTTTTGATTTCTTTAATTTAGCCCTCCAATTGAAATTGATAATACATACAAAGTTTGATTTTAGTCCCTTTTCTTCTGATTTTTATAAAATGAAACCAATCACCATTATTTATTTTTGGTCCTCCAATTCATTTTTCTTTTAATTTTATCCTTTAATTACAATTAATTTTATATATATTATTTTTCATTTTAATTTATTTTTTATTGTTATTTTTTTATTAATATTTGATATTAATTCATTTGTTATTTTTTAATTGTTTTTTATATATTTTTTTTCATTTTTTATAATGATTTTCCAAATCAATTTAATTATTTGAATTGTTCTGACAATAATATTAATAATAATTTTAACTATTATAATAATCATTTTACTATTAATATTACTCTTTTTTTCTCTCTCTCTGTTTTTTTTTTTGCCTTTTCTTTTTTTTCTTTGGATTAGATGATTTTTATGATTTGACTATTTATACAATAATCATGATAATTTTAGTAGTTGTTTTTCTTTTTCTTTTTTCATACAAAAATCTTTTCCTTTTTTTAATGATTTTTCAATATAATTTAATTATTTAAATTGTTTTGACAATAATATGGACAATAATTTTAACTGTTATAGTAGTGATTATGATAATAACATGAGGATATATTTTCAATTTATGTATTCATCTTTTTATGGATAGAACTATTTTTTTTATTTGATTATTGCATGATTTTTTTTATATTAATTCATTTAATTTATTTTTATAAATTCTTAGACAATGTATATTTTTTTTATTCATATTTATACATCTATACTTTTAGTTTTTTTATAGATTTTTTTCTTTTGATTTTATTTAAATCGTTTAAATCCTGAAATTTGAATTTAAATTGATTGTCATTTTAAAATTAATATTGCTTCTTTTTTTCCTTTATTTATTTTTTTCCTGTTATTTTTATTTATTTTTTGGATTAAATGATTTTTATAATTTTACTATTTACGCAATAGTAATAATAATTTTAGTGATTGATTTTTTATTACTTTTGAGATGATTTTTATTATTTGACTATTTATGCAATGATCATGATAATTTTAGTGTTTATGTGTTTTTTTTCTTATTTATACATAAATCTTTTGCGTTTTTTTTTCCAGGATAATTTAATTATTGAGATTATTTTGACAGTAATATTGATAATAATTTTAACTGTTATAATAATGATAATGATAATAACATAAGGATATATTTTCAATTTATATATTCATCTTTTTATGGATAAAACTATTTATTATTTTATACAAATTTATAATTAAAAAATTCTATACAAATTTATTATTTTGTTTAACATTATGTTATAATAAAAAAATCTAACATAATTAATATTTGGCCCTTATACTTTTAGTTTTTTTTTCATCCCTTGATTTCTTATTATTTCTATAATGATCCTTATTGTTATTCAATGAATTCTTTAATTCTAGAATAATAATAATAATAATAATAATAATATAGTAGTAGTAATTTAATTAATTATTATTTAATAATAATAATAATTTAATTGTTTCTCTTGCTTACTTTTTTGTTAATGTTTTTTAAGTTTTTTTTCCCTCGAGGTAATTTTATAATATCTATTCTTTTCGTAGTAATAACAATATTGATTTTGATTTTTAATTTTTTATTAATTTTTTATTGTTTATTTACTCTTTCATATTATTATTATTATTATTATTATTATTATTATGAATTATAATAATAACAATATTTTAATGCTTTTTCGTGCTTCCTATTTTTTTTATATTTCTTTCTCTCAATATAATTTACTGATTTTTACTGTCTTAATAATAATATGAATAATAAATATTATTCGCTTTTTTCCTTTATTTTTTTTTAGTTTTTTATTATTTTAATTTGCTCTTTGGATTAGATAATTTTTATGATTTTACCATTTACACAATAATGATGATAATTTTAATTATTAATTTTTTATTTTTTACTTATTAAAATATTTTGTTTTTTCTAATGATTTTTCAAGTCAATTTAATTTTTATTATTATTTTGACAGTAATATTGATAATAATTTTAACTCTTATAACAATAATAATGACAATAATGTGAGGATGAATTTCTGGACAAATTTATTTTAACTTAATTTATAATACAATTTAAAAATACATATAATTAATATTTTTACATTTAAAAAAATATTGTATGCCCCGCGGCAACGCGCGGGGGCATTATCTAATATATATATATATATATATATATTGTCAAGGATGCACATAAAAAAAGAAAGGGAAAACCTCAATTTAGTCCTAAACTTGTGTTCTTTTTCTCAATTGAGTCCTATAAAGGTTATCAATTCGATCCCTAATGTTTCAAAATATTCTCAAATCAAATCTCTGCTACTGTTCATCAATGTTTTGTCATTTTTTCTTAAAATTGATATTCATCAAATATGCACACTAGACTGAAAGGTCAATGATAATCAACTCCTCCATCAAATCTTCAAATTAACGGCATGCATAATCATGCACATTAGACTTAAACTATTAAAAGAAACAAAAGAACTTAATTGGCAGATATAGAAATTATTTGATACTTAATTGATAAAATATATAGGTTCGGGATGCTACTGAGGATAGGCATTCGAAATTGGGACAAAACCAAGGTTTCCCCCCAAAAAGAAACTACTCGGCTATCTCAGATCAATTTAAGATGTCCTAATCTTCAAGATTGTTATTATTAAAACAATTTTCATCTCAGCCATGTCTGCACTCCCGGTTTCTAAAGTTTAATCACCAAGGTATTCGGTTTGGTAAAACTAAATTCGTAAATGTGTAAATTTTCATAAATCAATGTAACAGATCATATGCAATTCAATGTTGCTTTGTTACAGACCTGATGTTGTCGACCATTATCATCAGCAGTTGTTGTGAGAAACCTCATCGCAGTAAAAATTTAAGGCACCCTTGGAGTGACCATTTTATTGTCCTCTCCCTGGTCATTAAATAGCATGGGGGAGGAAAACTAACTTATTTGCTCGTCTGACTATATAAGTATGACCTCCTCGACAATTTGAGGTTTTGCTTCAGCAATGAGCCTAGGCAGACCTCGTGACCTCGTTGATAGCATTTGCCAGATATCCAACATTGCTGGTATTGATGCCTGCCATGCTGCACATGTATCCAAATATCAGCAAACTTAAAGATCCGCATGCATGCATGCATTAAAAACACATCATGACCAGCATAACCAGGAGTAGATGTTAGAGTACGATATTCATGATTGAGAGCAAACCTTATTCGACCATTGCGGGTCATATAGATATGAAATTCCTTTGTCAATCGGTCAACTTGTTCAGGCGTCATCCCACTATAGCAAAACATGCCAATCTGTTTGCAAGAAGTAGATTGCTTAGTGTATACCAGTAACATAGAGTAAGCTGAATATCAAAATGAACTACCAGTGTTATAGAGAAATTAATAATTAAGTTAAAAATTCTGGCACACCTGATCAGTGATGTGCTTCCATGACAATGGTGAACCCAATTTGTCAAGGTTTTCTCTTAGCATAGTTCGCATTCCAATGATGCGATCAGCCATTACCTGATCAGGATATTGTTGGTAACAGTCAGGTTCCTTTCTTATCAATAGTAAAAAGAAATGACAAAATTTAGGTGATCTTTAAAATGGAAGTGTGGGGATGATAATTCTCTTCCAAGTGTGTTTAGGTTTTTACTCCTTTTCCTCTTTGTTGTTTTCAGGCTTTCAAGGCATTTCCTCTCAGATGCATATAAACAAATCAGTACAGATGAATGCTGCACTGCCAAAAGTCATCTCGTTGGCAGTCATGAAGAATCATAGCATCAAGTTGCAGGACAAGTGTGAGCACATAATCATTCAGCATTACATCGATGAAAGAATTGGTGCATTTTTTAATTTTTACTCCATGGCTGGATCATTATCTTTAATATGCACAATTTCCTCATGTGCATACAAAGTTTAAAACACCACCATGAAATGCAACAAAAGAAAAGAGGTTTTTTTTTTTTTTTTTTGAAGTGTTGTCCGTTTAATAAAATTACCTTCACTTCCTTGAGCCACAACTTCTTCAACTCTGGGTCCCCAAGGATAGTGGACACAACAAGTGCACCGTGAACAGGAGGATTGCTGTACATGGGTCTAGCAAGCTGCTGCAATTGACTCTTTACAGCCACTGCTTGTTTCTCATCTTCACAAAGCACACTACAAGCAACATTTAACAGGATTAACATTAAGATGTATGAGAGAACCCCTGGCTCCGAACCACTTTCAAAAAAGCTTCTGCTGTTCACTTAGAGAACAAGTAACTCTAAAATTTATCTGAATATCAGCATAAACATCTCTCTTGTCATAATGGCACAATTGTTTTTTGCTTGTTCGCAAAACTAGTTGTTTGACTTGCGCTTCGGTTTGTTTTATGCATGAAGTTCTACATGCTCAAGGAAAGGGCATGAAGTTCTACATGCTCAAGGAAAGGACAGAGCTTAGAATTTGTACAATTCATTATCTATAGTAGACACAATAGCGGGGACCCTCAATTGTGGATGTTATATGTCATAAACTACGCGAGAAATAGGAAGAAACCATGTTTCAAAAAAGATAAATTTATCTCAATAGAAATTAAGAATTGTTCAGATAACCTAAATTTGAATATATGATTGTTAGCGCCAGATACTAAAGCTTTTCAAGATAAAAAGGCTACGCGAATAACTGTAGTAAAAACAGGTCAGGTGTCCCTCAACCAGGTCTACACATGACAGGGAGCTGAGGTCATGGGATTTAGGAAGCAAAAACTTTCTTTGTTGTTAAGCAATGCTTTCGATAGATCATAACATTCATCAGAGATAGGCAACCAGCACATTATCTTTTAGGCAGGATGCTAAAATTGATTTCATAAGAAACATATATATTTTTCAAACACTTCATACTAAAAGATCATGTCCAAAATCCGGCTAACTCCTGAAAATATTCAGTTAATGTTATAAATTCCTCTGCTATTGTGCAACGACCCTCTGTTTTTATGTTATAATTTATTATGTTCCATTATCTTTCGAAAAATCAGTCGTGAGCTCTTGTTTACATGGGTAAAAGGAGCCACCCTTCAAGCATTTTTTTCTCTCTCATTACTAAGGTATCAAACTCGTGACTCGAGACCTCCTGGGAAGAGGGGGGGCATGAGTGTCAGTTGAGCTACAAGCTCACTGGCTTTCAAACATTTACCTAAATGCATTTTGAAAAAGAACCAGTTAATAGCCCCCGTCAAAACATTAAAAATATTTATCCAAAATAAAAAAGAAAGGTAAAGGAAAAACACTTGCTGCAGCAGCAACATTACCTGAGGCATCCTACTCTCTGGCCATAGAGTCCCATATTTTTTGCATATGATTGGGAAATTCCAATATGATGACCGTCCTGGAGAAAAATCCTGATGGACTTTGCATCTCTGTCTGGATCACCACTAGCAAAACCTTGATAAGCCATATCAAAGAAGGCAAAATGACCTTTAACCTGAAAATTACATGATGCTTGATGTTAAAAAACAAAAAAAACAAAAAATGGGGGTGGGGCAGGAGAGGAAAAGGAACAAAAGGCAAGAAAGCATTTACCCTGAATTGGTGTGAGATCTCTCTCCATTGTTCTTCTGATGGATCAACTCCTGTAGGATTATGAGCACAGGCATGAAGTAGAAAGAATGAGCCATTGGGAGCATTCTGCAAAGAAGATATGCGTGAATATTCTTTCCACGTAACAAAAAAGAGATGACTAGTAATGAGGATATATAATAAGCAGGGAACTGAAATAGAACATGACACCAACGGGGAAGGAAAAATAACATATTTAACTTGGTCAGAAGATCAAAATCTGCCTCACACACCTTAATGTCATCCATCAAGGCAGAAAAATCTAAACCCTTAGTTTCTGGATGATAGTAATGATAGGTCCTTTGAGGGACCTGAGCATCTCTCCAAATGTTATGATGGCTGTTAAAGTCTCATGTTAGAAGCCCATAACTAAGGAGTGAAAAAGGATTAAAAAAATACTGGAAAACATTTTTTAACTTTATGGCTTATTCTAGTCCATCGCCATAATAAAACAACGTAAAGAACACTAACTTGGCCCATGTCGGGTCTGGTATGTAGATCTGGGAAGCAGGACTAAAGCGCTTTTGAAAGTCTGCGAAAAGTCTACAAGCACCGGTACCAGATAGTGATTGCACTGCTGCTATCCTTTTGTCTTTAATGAACTCAGAATGCTCTCCATATGCCAACTTCAGTGTTTCTTCCACCATTTTCACACTCCCTCCCATGGGAAGATACTCCCTATCCAAAAAGAAGCAAAAATATATGATCAATAATGAGTCAAAATCATAAGAAAAGTAAACAAAGACTGGCCCTTAATAGGACCTTAAAACTGTTTTATTCTGTAAAACACAAAATTTTAGACAACAGAGGGGAAAAAAACTTCTAAAACAGAACTGCCAATGAAAGATGGAACCACAAGCAGAATGTTCTCAAACTTCTAATATTCATGGTGGACAGCAACAAAGAATTGTCAAATTTTGGAAGAATGTACTTTTATAGTTTTTTTGTTTTATATTAGCTAGCATGCCCGCACTCTGTCACGAAACCTGCAGCTTAATTTCTGGGGAAAAAATGTACATCTTTGGTTAAAATTCTCATTTCTTAGTCATGTACTTTTTTGTGGACCAAAATATATCTTTTTATCGCCATGATGATTTTTTAAATAAAAACTTATAATGATTTTGAAAAGCAAGTTATGATAAAAAAAAAATGTTTATTATAATTTTTACGCAACTATATGAGAAAGGAAAGAGTAAATACTTTTAAAAAATAAAATATTTTATTCTTATGGAATATTTTTGAACAATTTATATTAAACCAAATCAAAACAAACTTCCTAGATTCTGATTTTTTTTTTCCAGCGTGATTGAAGGCTCAAACCACCTGCATAGAACCCCGCTCTTCAAGACAAACTCATTATACCAGGATCAATATTTTTTAAAGTTAGCTAAGAGTTTATTTATTCATCTCTATTTCCAAAAACTTTCTTACTCTCTCAAATTTCAAGAATTTAAACATGAAACAAATAAAATTTTATGACCAACACATAAATATCTAAAACTACAAGAATTAAATATCAAATAAGTATAAATTGATAATTAGAAGTAGATTTTTATTTTGAATAGTGGAATACACAATGTCTTTTGTCTCTGCATGAATAGTGCTAGTACAGTAGATGTATATGCGCTTTTGGTTTTTTTTTTTATCATTATAATTATAATGTTTTGTATTTTAATTACTTTTAACTAACACACAAAAAATTGACCATCCCTTGAACTTTAAGAGTACTTGAAATAAAAATTCAGTTGTCCAGGCTGTAAAAATGTTGAACTAGATCCAACCATCAATTAAGTCAAGAAATTACATTGTTCAGTCTGTGGTGGGTCATTGCTTGGACTGCATGGTTAATTACAAGACACTTAAAAAAAAATATAGATAATTAAATTAGGAAAACAATATTACGGATATTGCAAAACTTTTGCAAACATCCTCCATATTTTCTTCAATTTAAACAAGCCCAGGTTTAAATATCTAAATCATAAAAGGGTACACAAATTTATAATAACCAAGTTTCAAAGACTAATTAACCGTACAAAATCCATTATCTAATACATCCATGAATCAATGTGTGTAATGATCTTTGATAAATGACAAGATTCCTGCTAAGCTAAATCTTACGTCCATATCTCTCTTAGTTAAGACTAAAATAATGGCAGCAAATAATAAATTATTCTAACTCTAAAATATCAATACGACCGAATGAGATTAGAATAAATAATAAAAGAGAAAACCCTTTTTCTACTAGCGACAAAACTAGAACTTCTTTTATATTATTTTATTTTGTATAGAGTGACAGCTATCCTGAATTAATTCTACAAACTAGAGCTTAATTTAATTGAAACATTGCTGGTATAGCTTGTAAGAAAATGGAGTAAGGGCGAGTTAAGAGATTGTTTGACAACCATGAAAGAAATATTGGAAACGAGAACAAGAGTATCGGATTGAAAGGAATAAAAATTATAGATAAAAATGAGATCAATATCTTATTAATGATATAACTTTTTTTAAAAAAAAATGATATATTAAGTGTTATTGTTATTACAGTTAACATTTCAACCATCATGTCATTGGCAATGGTCGTGCCATGGTGGTGATAAACAAATTTCTTTTCTTCTCAAAAAGTTACATTATAATAATGCTCTACATCTACTATCACCATCTCCACCATGACCATAACAGATATGATGGTGACATTATAGTGGTTATATTGTGATAACTATACAATGGTTTACAACACATATCCACCATGAATGTAAACTACAACTTGATGTCATCACTAGCATCATCAATGCAACTTCTATTATAAAAACCACAATCATCATATTATATACTAGTCAGTCATCATGATTATAATTGTCATGACCCCTATTGTCACCACCTCTGCAATCCACACAATCTTCACCATGACCTCCACTCGTGATGGATTTGATTTTAATATTTAATCTCTTCATCTTAAAAAGTTTTACAAGATTTTGAATTCATTTCATTTCTCGATACTATTCAAACATATTATTAAAATTAAAATGATATTCTAATTCCTTGTCCATTTCATTTCCTCCATTCGTATTCTAGGTTTCCCATTCCGGCATCTAAACAGCCCAAAGAACTTGCGACATTTATGGCCCTAAGTCAAAAGCCATCCTCCCCTTTAATAGTTGTTGTTTGTATTTCTATAAATAAATAGTGAGTTTCAACATCCAATCGAATCTCATAATCCGGGTGATGAAAAACCCACCAAGTCCCACTTGATTTGACCTAGTTAGTTACATAAAAGATAAAAAGAAAAAGAAAAAAAGAAGGGGTTTCATTCCCACTGTACTTTTATTTCTATTTTATGAGTTGACGATAATATACTTGATATATCTCAATAGGATTTAATATTTTAAATACTTTAATTTTTTAAAAGCCAAACTAATTTGAAATTAATAATTGAAAATAAATGCAGCAAACTAAACTGGATGTTGCAGAACAAGTATATTTTTGAGAAAACAATCGATAATTTTGGAAAATAAATGACATTTTATTATTAAATAGTGAGATAAAAATTATTTTATACAGCAAATAAATTTGTGTGTGTGTGTGTGTTTATAAAAACAAAAAAAAAACTCATGAACTTCTAAAGTTCATAAGATTATCAAGACCATTTAAATACTCGAACTTCTGTTTTATATGGTACTGATCATGTTTTCTTTATTGTTATGAATTTGTGTTAAGAAGTGAGAAAGGCAGCTAAATAATTCATATAGAAGAAAAGGTTGGTGCTATGGGACCATATGTTCGAGAATGAGTAATAAATCAGTGATAAACAATCCTTTCTGTCAATAAAAATATATAAAAAAATGGTTGAATACGCTAGCAGTAAAATGAGCTTTCACCTTTTTTTAAGTTGTGTGCTGAGTTTAAAAGTGTTTCAAATATTTCATATTTATAATAAGATATAAATTGGGGCAGTTCTGTTTATCGTGACATCATCCCCGCCAAAAAAAAAGAAATCCAGCCTTTTTTAAAAATGAAAACAAACCCAGCTGAGCGTAACGGGGCCAGGATAGGAAGGCGAGGATTTCTCAACACTGGTGTAAAAGTGGATATGGCTTATGAAAGAGGCAAAGAGCCTTGAGAAACCGTATTTTTTTTCTAAAAGGAAAAGAGAACTGTTCTTTATATCGGACACTGGAAAGCACGACGGCGAGGGGAATCAAATTAAAGATGGGCAACTAACAAAAGAAAAGGTGGCCTACTCGCCTTTGATTGGTAACTCCTATTGAATGTGGCAAAGGACCACCAGGGCATATATTGTTGAACAAATACCAGAATAAAATCTCACATATAAAGAAAAACGCAAACTAGACAAACCACTATTCACTAAGATTAAAAATTAAATAAAGTTAAAAATTAAATGACTCACATGTTCAAGTTGCCTGCAATCCTCCTCTCGGCTTCTCTGACGCATTGGAGAACAACTGGCTTTCCATTATCATCTCGATACGCACCCTTTATCACCACATCAAATTAAATCTTTCATTTAATAACGCACATCAATCAATCTCCTCCTTCTACTACCAATCCAAATTATTAAACAAAATACTCCATAAATTAAAACACGCAGCAGATTTCAGCTTCAATCTGAGTTGAAGGAAAACAATATACCAAATCATCTATAAATCTAACATTTCTCATATCAGATTCAGTGAAAAATAATAATTGAAAAAACAAAACATCCCATGCAATCCAATCCAGCAGAGAAGAAAGAAAGGAAAGGAAAGGAAAGTACTAACAACTCCAACATTGACTTTGTCAGGACTGGGATCGGCAAGAAAAGCTTCTGTTACACCAAGAATAGGATCCTTGGGAGCAGGCTCAACGCTTTGCCACCATGACGACGAAGAAGAAGACATGAATCTCGTTCCTAATCTTATTCGCACATGCTCGCGACAAGCCATCGCTTTTCCAAACCCTGCCATTTTCTCTCGGTCTTTGGATCTCTTCGATCGGATTGCTGCTGCTGCTGGTTTTCAAGTGTTTGGCAAATTTAAAAGGTCGTGAAAGGAGTGCCCGTATATTGACAAGTTGCCTAAGTGGTTACGCTTACCTTGAACTGCGTGAGAACGGACTCGAGTTTTTTAAATAGTTATTTGAAAATTTATTAAAATAATAGTTTTTATTTTTTAAAATATTATTTTTTACATCAAAATAATTCCTCTATTTTTTAAAATAATAGTTATTATTTAAAATTATTAAATAATATCTTTTATTTTTTAAAAATTATTTTAACATAAAAATAATTCAGAAATATTAAAAAAATCAATATTTTTAAAAAACAAAACTCAACAAAATGGTATTTCAGGATTGCTATTATATCCTTTCTGAATATTTATCCTGGTTTTTTGTGTCTCTTTCTGTCCCATCATTAACAGTCCGTAAAGTGTATTTCATTATGCAGTTAAGATTGATTCTAAAGTATTTTTTTATTTAAAAATATATTAAAATAATTTATTTTTAAAAAATATTTTTATAAAAATATTCTAAAAAAATCAAAAAAATATTAATTTAAAAATAAATTAAAATACAATCTAAACCGTGCGTTTATCTATTATCACATACCACGAATAATAAAATCCACGGAGCAAAATCTAAAAGATTTTTGAGTTTACAATGTATGGTATCTTTTATAAAAAAATATATAAAACTTATTTTTTATTTTTATTATTAAAAAATAATTTAATTTATCTTTAAAACAAATATATTTTTAAAATATATTAAACATAGTTAAAAATACAGTTATCCATATAAATAGCATAGAAAAAGTATTATAGCTCTCCACATATGACATTATATATTGTTACAATGCTTTTTCTTATTTTATTTTTAACTAGACTGTCTTTTTTTATTCTAACTGCGACAAAACACATGGCAAGTGACTTGTGTGTATTTTTATTATAGATCATTTGGCTAAAAATTTTCACTCATTTTATCTACATATGACTTTATGTATTTCTTATTTACGCGATACTAGATTTAAAATATCATATATAAAAACTATAAAAATCAATTTTAATAAAAACAACATGGACTAATGAATTATTTCGATTATTATTCTCATTGTTATTATTATGATTGTTAAATTATCATAATTATTGTAGTTGTCAATATAACTATAATTGTAAATAATCAATATCTAATTATTATTGACAATAATACTACTGCCACTATCATTATTGTTATAATCACTATTGTTATTATGACTATAATTATTATGAAAAATAACAAAAGAAATTTATTAATATCATTTAAATTATAATTAGTATTATAATAATTTTTTATCATTATTTATATTCTTCATATTATTTTATGAGTTACTGTTATTATTATCATCTAAGTCATAATTATTAACACCATAAGCACTATAACTATTATAATAAATTACAATTGTTATTATCATTATGATAAATAATGTCACTATTATTACATGGATTATAACACCTAAAATGAGTATTACTATTATTGCTAAAACAATAAAAATTATTGAATTATCTCAAGGAATGAAAAATTCACGAACTCTCACAAAAGATTAAGTAAGAATAAAAACTAAAATTATGACTTGAGTCACAGATTTGATAAGTTAACCTTGATTTACTCAAGATCTTTTCTTTTAAATTTTTTTATCTTTTAATATTGGTCTAATCAAAAATTAAGATTTATAGTTTGTTTCAATTTATTTTCTATTAGATTATCTCATGTTCAGGACTTAAGTTATGGGTTTGATAGGTTAACCCGAGTCGACTCGGGTTTTTTTGGTTTTTTTGGGGTTATTTTTTAATTTAGTTTTTCCCCTTAACATTGGATTTGTTTAAAGATGAGTGTTTCATGATTTGATTTTAATTGTTTTTTTTTTTAAGATTATCATTATCTCATTACTTGTTTAATATGTGGATCGATAAGTTAATTCAAATTGATCTAAATCAATCTAATATATTCTTAGCTCAATGTTTATTAAAAATATTTGATTTTAAATTATTATTTTAATTCAAATTATTTTTTCATTGGTCATTTAGTTTGTTTTTAAACCCGTCAAGATAATTAAATCAAGTCAAATCAATTTCTACAAAGTCTAAATTTTATATTAGCAAAAACATTAACAAAATCTGGATGATTTTTTTATATTTAAAAAAATTGATTCAACTTATAGTATAACACGAGTCAATAATGTAGTTAAAAATCTAATTAAAATTGTACCCAGCATCCCTTTATGTCGCTCAGTCGAAATTAACAAGAAAGTACAATCTGAACAGAGAAAGTGACAAAAGGAATATCCGGGAGCCAAAAAGTGCTTCCTTATCTTCTCCTGTCTTTTATTTTCCCAAATAATTTATCATAAGTCATTGGCATGAGTTTTTTTTTTTTTCATTTTATTTCATTATATATATGTTTTTGTTTTATATCTCAATTTTAATTTTATTTATTGGTTGGTTGAATTTTGATTCTTTTATTTTTAAATCTTTCTAGAATAGTTTTTAATTTTTTATTTGTATTTATATATTTATATATCTTAATTTTGACTTATAATTTTTTTATTTTGATTTATCTTTGTATAAACACAAATTGCATTAAAAAAATGAAGATGTAAATTCATATATAGAGGCATAAAATGAGAGTGAAACTCTTTTTTATATATGTATAGTGAATCTTTTTTTGTTGGTGATTTTTTATCTTTCTATTTTTGTGTATTTTGTTTTGTCTATGACTTGATATATTTTTATTTTAAAGTAATTTTTATTTTAAAATAAAATAAATTATTTTTTATTTTTTAAGATTTATTCTTCATATTAATTAAAAATATTTCAGAACATCAATATTAAATTATTTTGAGATTTTAAAAAAAAAAATTAGCTCATTTTACACACACACACACACATTAAGGCGTTAATATTAAAAAAATATCAAAATATATAATTATTTTTAAAAGAAAAAACCTTAAAAATAATTGTTCTCATTATTTTAAACATCTCATCCATAATAAAATGAATATATAAAAAAAACTAAATAATCGAAAAACTTGTAGGTTGGTTATTTCTCTCATATATATAGCATCATAAAAACAATCTGGAACATTAATATTTGTTTACATGTTAAAAATTTTGATTTTGACTACAGCAAGGCATAGGGCTAGTCCCTCGTATATTTTTTTTATTTAGATAATTTAGCCCAATTTTCCCATTCATTTTGTTGTGGCTTTGTATTTTTTTTTATTTACGTGATATTATATTTGAAATATCATTCATAAAAAAAGCCATAAAAGTTATTTTTCACAAAAAATAATATCGACTGGTGAATTATTTTGATTATTATTATCATTGTTATTATCATAATTGTTAAATTGTCACAAATATTACAGTTGTTATTATAACCATTATTATAAATAATTAATAATCTAACTATTACTGATAATATTATCGTTGCTACCATCATTATTGTCATAAAAAAGAAATTAAATTAAATTTTTAGTTTTTAAAATGTACTCTTATATTATATTAAAAGTAATTCAAAACACTGTGATTAAATTAATTTGAGATTTTTTCAAAAAAAAAAGTTCATTTTTTATATAAATATTTTTAGGTGTACATATTAGACAAATATCAAAATATATAATTAGCCTCACATATTTTTAAGAAAAAAACTTTAAAAATTATTGTTATCATTATTTTAAACGCCTTATCCATAATAAAATGAATATATATATAAAAAAAAATAATCAAAATGTTTGTAGTTTGATTATTTCTCTCATATGTATAGCATCATAAAAAAATCTAAGACCATTAATATTTTTTAAACATGTTAAAAAAATTGGTTTAGGTGTGACGAAGCACAAGAAAAGTCACTTGTATATTTTTTTTACTGCAGATTATTTAGTCCAATTTTTCTACTCGTTTTGTTTATGCTATATTTTTTATTTACATGATATTAGATTTGAAATATCATACATAAAAAAAAACATAAAAATCATTTAAAAAAAACTACACAAAAATCACCAATAAACAAAATAAATAAAAAAAACAAAAATAAAAAGTATTAGCTTAAAAAAATCATTTGACTTGAAGAATAAATACAAATAATAAAAAGAACAAAAAAAGAAAAAAGAGAAAAAAATAAGAAATATCGATTTTAAATGATTATAAACACAAATTAAAATTTAAAGACTAAATTCAATAAAACATACAACCTCAACAAAAAAGAAAATAATAAAAATTAACAACAAAAACTAATAACGCGCGCGCGCGCGCACACACACACACACACACATATATATATATAAACATGGACAAAAATAGAGATTATTTTTTTTTTAAAAAAAATATATATATATATATATATATATATATATATATAACAATAAAGAAATTAAAATATATATATATATATATATATATATATATATATATAAAATTAAAAAAAAAATATATATATATATATATATATATATATATATATATATATATATATATATATATATATATATATAACAATAAAGAAATTAAAAAAAAATATAAGGACTAAAATGAAAAGAAAATATATGATTAATTTCAATTGAAGGATAAAAACAAAACAAAAATCCAAAGTTGTATACTAAAAATATTTAAGGGATTTAAAACCAATCCCAAAATTTAAAGTATTAGGATTAAAATGAAACCGGAATATATAATCATTTTCAATTAAATGACACAAATGAAAAAACTCAAAATTTATATAATAAAAATCGGGATCATACCAAACAATCAAAAGAGCAAGAACTGAAATAAAAATATCATAAATAAAGGGGAGTGCTATGTAGTTTAGTACGCAGGAGAGATAAAATAAGGGAAAAGATTCACTGACTACTGTCACATCTTCAACCACCATAGGACACCAAACACACCACCATAAGATGGAAGACATAGCGGCGTCTCCGGTGATACACCATATAAATATTTTTCACCATTATATGGCGCCGCGTGCGGCAACAGAAAAGTACGTGAGGTAGAATACCGTATGCGCGTTTCCAAGACGTGCCCATATTATTCACATAAAATAATAATTAAAAAAGGTAGATTACCTCAACACATCTAAAACCAATTTTTAGATTTTATCTTATATTGGGGCATGTCCGTATTTATATATTTTGAAAAAATAACAATTGTGTTTTGTCTTAGTTGAGTGTAAAAAAATTATTTTACTATGCAATAAAAATATGAAATTACAGTGACACCTTGAGCGGTAACTCTTGATTTTTATTTTATTAGAAGGTAATATGGTTATTTTATCATGCATACAAATATAAAAAATAAAACTACTCCTGAGTCCAAAGCTTAAATTATTGTGCATTGAGGGATAAAATAGTAATTTCAGTATTATAATCCATGATAATTTGTGTCTATTGTTACAATAATTTTATGACGGTAGTATTCTGAGCTGATTTAGATTATAGTATAACTTATAGTAATTTTGCTACAACAATATACTGAGCTAATTTAGCTTATAGTGTAATAATTTACTCGTTATAGGAAGGAATAATATATCACATGCGAGTAGCATAAGCAGTGTAGTGAGGTGGTGTTTCTCAAAGGAGGAATCTTCGGTAACATACAATAAGGAAGTATTTAAGCGTACCATAGTGATTATTTCTTAAAATGTATTTGGTTTTAAAATATAATAAAATAGTATAAATTTTTTTAAAATATATTTTTGATATTATCATATTAAAATGATTCAGAAATACTAAAAAAATTATTTGAAGAAAAAATATTTTTAAATTTGACAAAAAAGGTTTAAACTCAATGTCAAACACCATCTAAAACACCTAAGATATTTATGGCAATATTTTTTTTATCCATTTTTTTTTCAAATATGTACTTCTATATGTGCCCAAATCGAAGTATGATTTGATAAGTTTGACGCAAATTAAAAATAAAAAAAAATCAAAGTATAAAACTTCGAGAGATTTCATTATCAATCTAAATTTTCATTCAAAAATTCTTTTTTACCCCTAACTTTCTCTTTTCAAACTTTCGAGTACCTATAATTTCCACCCAAAAAAATTTGGTCTAAATGTTCATTTCCCTTATTTTACCATCTATGATTTTCAAAAATAAAAAAAAATAGGTTCAAGTAAAGGGAGAGATAACTATTGGTTGACCTCAATTTTAAATACAAAAAAAAGAAAATATCATTTATGATGTCAATGAGTTTCAATTGACCAGAGAATTTTGATTAAAAAAATAATTTTAAGTATTTTTGCTTTTATCACAGACAATAAAAATGATTATTCTTTGATTACATTCAATTTATTAAAACGTTGGCACCTCGAGGTATTTTTGTATTTTTATTTATTTTCCAGGCATATTAGAATTATTTAAATAACTTTTAAAGTAATTTTATTTTAACTTACATCTAAGGTTATTTTTAATTTTTTACTTATTTTGTTTTGTTATTATTAGGTTTGTAGAGGGTTACTTTTGTCATTTTATAAATATAAATATTATAGAAAAAGGGATGATATGTGCGTTACAAACATCAACATGTGGGTTGTTGTTGAGCTTTTCATTTGACACTAGCCGAGCCACCTAACATTGGCTTCAAGGGCGACATTGGAGTTTTCTCGGTGTAAATTTCATTTTTAGGCAATATGTTTGGTGAATGAAGCTTCGTTTTCTACTATTGGTTTTCTTTCTCTCTATCTTCTCCTTGATTTTCATGCATAAACCAACAAACCAACAAATCATCAAAGGAATCATACAATTTATTTTTCCTTTGTATTTAGTCTCTATTGTTTTGATAACTAATTGTTTTATTTGAAATGAATTATATATTTTTTTTCAATTTTATCCCCTTACATTTTTTTTTATATCAAATTTGGTCTTTATTTTTTTGATTGCCCTTTGTTTGTTTGAAAATTTTTTTTATATATGATTTCATCTTTCTACAAAAAACATTCCTGTCAATTTGGTTTTTATTCTTTTAATTGTTATTTTTTTTTAACTCGAGTGAATTTTTTAAATTGTTTTTTTATGGTTTCATCCATGTTCAAGTGGTTAGAAATTTAGTTTCTTGATTGAATCTCGAGTCTATAATTCTTAAGCATGTTAAGGAGATTAACACGAGTTTAGAAGATTCACATGAGTTTATTTTTTCCTAATATTTTTTTCAGCTTCATCTTTTAAAATTTATATAATTAGAGATTGGACTTTGTTTTCTTTCCTATAAAATTTTTCACTGATTTTGGAAATGATTTAGGTTATATTAAGAATTTTTGAATTTTAGATATTCTAATATAAATTTTGTTTTAAATTAATTGATTAAATATAAGCATGAGATGCTCATTTAATATTAAATTTCATAAAAAAACAAAAAATATCTTTTATTTAGTAGACATTATTTTATTGGCATGGAAAATAATTTCATTAAATAGATAATTTATTAATTTTTTTATTAAATACAGCTGAACATGCTCCAAATTACAAGGTCATATATCTTGATCTATATCCATTCCTTAATTTTTCCAGTCTAGTATTTCCTTATCATTAATTATTTTTTTATATATTTATTGGAACAAATAATTGTCAATTTATTTAATTGGGTGCATGAATATTATTTTTTATTTATAGTTTTTTATGGCAAAAAATATATTAAAAACACTGACATATTTAGTTTTTTATTGAAAAATAAAATTATTCAACATGCAAAAGCTCAAGTAAAATAACTAGTATGAATAGGTAGCAGAGGATTTTTTTTTTTTTAAAGAGTATAAAGTTGTCACATGGTTGATGGAAAGAATTTTGAAAGACATCCCTAGTGTAATTTTTATAGTTTTGAGAAATTGCTAATTTTCAAAGTTTTAGCACTTAATTTTTTTTTTCCTTTGCAACATATCCCATATATGATTTTAGATTAATCTAAATTGCATGATCTTTTCTCAATGGTGATATAATTGCAATTATTAAGTTAAATTAAAAAATAAAAATAAAAGATGTGTTGCAAAAACTGTGAAATGTACTCGAAATCATTGTGATTGTGACAATGATTTTTTTTTGTTATTTTTGTAATTTAAATTTGTTTCCCATCCTTTTACATTAAATTGATTGAGGGTTCGACTCAATAATTTATTTTAATTTTTTATTTATTAAGTTATCACACTTTCAAAAAACATTTTGACATTGGATGATGCTTGATTTTGCAAAGATGGATATGATTTTATTTTTTATAAATAAAGAATTAAAAATGAAAGTACTACTATTGAAAATGAGAGGAAATAAAACCAATTTTTAACCTAGCATTGTCTAGTTAATGCCTTTGGGGGAAATTGCCTTGATATTTTTATTTTGGTCCCTTTAGTTTGAGAATTATGCATTTTGATCCCAAAACTATTTTGTTCATGTTTAAGTTCATGGTTTAAGACACAAGAGAGAAAATAATTGGAAAGTAAAAGAGGAAGAGAGAAAGCCATTGGTTGTCAACATTCTAGCAACAAAAAAATTTATTTATGATGTCAACGAGTTTCATTTTAATGTTATTTATTATTTATTTTGTGTGAAAAATTAAATAGAGGTTAAGAAATAAAATTATGTTTTTGTTTTATATTTATATTTTTGAGCAATTTAAAGGTAATCTAGGCTGAGAAAAATTTGTTTAATGGTGTTCCAAGAATTTTTTTAGGTGTTTTTGGGTAAAAATAAATTAAAAAATATAATTTTAGATTCTAAAAAATTGATTTATAGAGCTTTGAGCATTACTAAATAAATAAATAAATAAGGCTGAACCGTTGGAGTGTGAGAGGGCGAGGCAAGCAAGCAAATATCCACAAGCTGGCACGTGCACAGGCGTGAGAAACACAATTGCCGTCCTCCAGATTCATTTGACCTGTGTAGCAGAAGTGCATGGCTCAGAACTCGCCAACTCAGCATTCCTCTAAATTTCCCCCTCCTCAAAATTTTCAAAATAATCCAATTAAATACTGAAAATATCCCATAAAATAAGGATGGATCATCTTTCCCAGTAGCACCTTCCTTGAAAAACAGTCAGACAGACAGTGAAGAAAGCTCTCCAATGGCCCAGTTGATATCTCCTGTATGCACAGATGCACTTAAGATTAAAAAACCATCTAACTTTTTCAATACTTCTTCAAGAGGAAAAAACACCCTTTATCATAATAATAATAGTAGTAATAATTCATGGGGTGTTTTGAACTCTAAAAGAAGAGATCTTGGCAGGGTCAGGGTTGCAACCGACAGTTCAGCTTCTTCAGATGCTGTTCCCGATGATTATTATGCGGTCTTGGGTCTGGTACGTACTCACCTACCTGCATTTTATACTACTTTTCATTTCCTTAGTTACTGTTTTTCAAATAAATATAGCAATCATAACCAAATTCGTCTTAATATCCAGAGATTATATATATAACTACGTTGTTGATACTGATCAGTTGGCGCCGTTGGATTATTGCTATTATACATTATTATATTATGTTGGCATGCATGCAGCTCCCAGATGCGACACCGGAGCAGATCAAGAAGGCTTATTATAGTTGCATGAAAGCATGTCATCCGGACTTGAGTGGCAATGATACCGACTCCACAAATTTCTGCATGTTCATCAATGATGTCTATGCGGTGGGTTGTTCACCCAGTATTGCTTGCGCTTTTTGAAAGATTTCTTTTTTTTATGCGTAGCTTCTACTGTTATTATTGTTAGTACTATTAATATGGTTTGTTGAAATGCCGCAGGTGCTTAGTGACCCTTTGCAGCGCATGATCTATGATGAAATTCATGGCTTCGCATTGACAGCAATGAATCCTTTCTTTGACGATTCCAGCCCGAAGGATCATGCCTTTGTCGATGAGTTTAGCTGCATTGGTAATTATACTGTACAGTTGAACTTTTCTGTTTTGATTTTTAAGTTAAAAAAAAAATTGATTATGCTAATTAACTAATAATGATTTAATCGAGAGCTTCGAATAGGAGACCTCTTGGGGAGGTGGGGGGGGGGGGGGGGTGGGGGTGCCAAATAAGATGACAAAAGCTTGTGAAATATCCTCGTGGAAAACAAAACTCTGGGATCAATACAGTTTTTATGGTTTAATCAATAATTTTTAAGGTTGGTATCACTGACTGTGCTGTATTACCTACAGGATGCAAAAACTGTGCCAACTTGGCTCCTGATGTATTTGGAATTGAGGAAGATTTCGGAAGAGCCAGAGTTTACAGCCAGTGCGGAAATCCGCAATTAGTCCAGCAAGCGATTGAAAGTTGGTAAATATCCTGTATTTATCTGCTCCTTCAATATTGTCATGGAATGTTTAAAATGGTACTATTAATTAATACGAATGAAATGTTACGAACAAATTCTTTCAGATTTATCCGCGTCAGTTCTTTTCTGACAGAATCCTATATCAACATCTAAGCACATTGCGGATAATCAACTTGTTGAAGGCTGTGAAGTAGAGACAGTCTCTGTGCCAGATGCTTTCACATTTTGCTCACATCCTTCTTGTTATATTTCAGACCTAGTATCTCTATGCTAAAAATGATATTCCCAGCTGACCAAACAGTTATTTCAATTTTTCTTTATCCGCCATGAATAAAAATGAAGAAGAAAGAGAGGCTGTTTGGAGGAAAACCAAGCTATCTTCAAACCAATCAATGGACTCTTTATCTTCAACTATTATATGACAACAATTTTAAGTTGTCATGTTTGCTAACAGGTGTTAGAGTTTTGTGAAGTAGTTCATTATGTAATGATGAGTGACTATAGTCCTGCTTGGAGAAATTGAAAGGTTGCAAATTAGGTAACTAAAATACAATTTCTTTTTGTCAATCAGCCCAGTTGATTGCATCCATTGGACTTCTGCGGCACAACTTTCTTTGCTTGAAGATGAAATGCGCAGAGTAGAAAGAATAAATGTAAGGCACACAACCACTTTACAGTTTCTCCTTTGAATTTTTGTTCACTTCTCTACCTTCTTAATCTTATGTGAACATGTTGCAATGCTTAACTTGAAAGCAAGCACATTTGACTTGATGAACTTGAAAATTTCTTAGAGTTGAATTTAAGAATCCTGAAGATTACGGCAAGACTGGATTATATATCCAGATACCATGCAGCAATCACTTAAACATCCCCTAAATTGTTGACGATAATATAATTTGAAAGAGAGAAGGAATTAATGTGTTGAATGGTATTCTACGTTCTGATAGCAGTTGTGATGAAAACGGTAGATCCTATTTGTTGGGCTTGGCTTATATTTTTTCTTCCAAAACCTATTAGGAATTTGAAAACTATTGGATGGTGATTGTGCAGATGAATGCTACATGGTGACTTTTCTCTAGAGGACAGAATAATGCACTTCTGACATTCAGATTAGGGTAATGTATATTCTATGAAAAATTCAAAGTGGAGACTGCAACAGCAACACGACCCTTCTCCAAATCAAGTAATATATGTAGAAAACCTGAACCTGTGTTCTTTTGATCAGAACACAATATGTTTACAAAATTAACGTTGACTTTTGTGTTCAAGCCATGTACAAGTTCTGTCCTAGTCTGTCTACAAGATGTTCTGTAATTCAAGCTTCCAAACTTAAAGCTTGTCTGTCACAACCATCTCATTACTAACCGACTGTTATGTGTGGTATTTCACTTTGCCAATCATTACAATATTGAAACTTGGATTGGTTTGAATGATTATCAGGTTGCACTGATGCTTTCAGGAATGGGATCTGCTGGAGCAGATGTTTTCAGAATGGTAAGCATGCTACTTATCTTATTTTTGCTACATTTCAGCTTCCTAATTGGTTTGATTGCCACATGCTTCCTTGAGAATCTAACAAAGATAAATTTGCAGTGAGCTTAGATTAATATAATCACATGCAAAGAGGAATAATCCTGTTCTTTTTCTGTAAGAAACATAATGGTGTATAAAATCATGCAGAGAAATTAATGTTGAAGTTTTCAGTTAATTTGCTATATTTCTTTATCACCTGAATTGTCCATAGCTGTGTAGGAACGCATGTAGAATTATTGTAATTGTTGATACCATCATAGCGCCACTCACTGCTTAGACACCAATGCTGCATTTCTAAAACAAAGATAGTCGATGAAAGTAGTACTACTACTTAGACAGCTACATTCCTAAAATGAAACAATGACAATACCGCACTACTGCTCTAGGGCTTGAAGTTTGCCTGCAGTCTGAGATTTCTGAATATCTAACCAATGGGAAAGGAAGAGGTAATGTTTTTTCTGGTGCTAAAAGAGTCATTTACTTAGATATGGTTCTACCAAATGTGTCTTGGCCTCTCGGGTGAGGTTCTACCCTTCAGTGGTTTTTGCATATAATGGCTGCACTTAAGACTCAAACCTGAGCTCCATATGGTTGCAACCCCTAGACTTTCACCATTGCAATAAACAGCTTCCCTACAGATCATGTTGACCATATTCACTTCACGATTTTCTTCTTATTTCGCTTGTTCATTTTTTGTTATTTAGAACCTATAGCAGAGGAAAGTGGGAGATTGAATTTGGGAGTGGAGCTGTTAGCTTTTTGCAAAAAAAATATGGAATTTCATGAGGCAATTGCAAACTAATTAATTAAATGCATTTCCTTTATAATTTTGTTTTCCCCTTTTTAAGAACTGTTCTCTAAAACTTGGGTTGATTGCTTCAAGATTCCTTAGGTACCATAATCAATTTATTGCTGATATATTTCACTTTGTTATCTCTAGTTGCTAATCAGTAGTTATTAACTTACGCATAATTATGTGGCAGGCATGTTCTCGATGGGAAAAGAGGCAAGCGAAAATGTTGGTAGGAACTCTTATCTTTTCTCCTTCTATCAACATTCATTTAAATTTCCATGTTATTAAAACAATATATATGTGAATAGCACCTATATGACTGAAGATATCAAGTGTCAAGTAGGAAAAAGAAGGCCTTCTGAATCTGAAACTAGCTATCATTTAAGTCTTTTAGATATCCCAGTTGGAAGAAGGCGTTCTGAATTGTCATTGCTGTAAATCAGTAATTGTACTTGCATATCTCACCTTCTACCTGCTCATTTATCTGAATGGAAGAACAAGCGGTTAAAAACAGAATAGGCACTGCACCTTTCCTTGAGTTTTTTCTTATAAAACTGAAAAACAATTAATGCACTGTTCTTTAATTGTTGAAAAGAATCATTCGAATAGACCAACTTGAGGTGTTTGCACTTGGTGAATTTCTCTCTGCGCTGCTAGGTGCAAAGAAGTCCATGCTTGAGCCACATGTAGATTTTGGTCTTAGCTTTACCCAGCACAGTAGGGGAGGGGTGGTATGCTTGTATCTGAGGGATTAGTTGGGTGAAATGGTCCAGATGCTCCCTTTGTGAAATAAAAGTCTTGTCTTGAAAACAATACTTTTCCAATTATGTCCTGTATTCATGGAGATTTCTATAGATTTTCGAGCAAATAAAACAAACAAAAAGCATACACTCTAAAATTATCTCTAATCAAATCACAACTATTCATTTTGCAAATCTATTGTTATGTGTTTTACGACTGAAACCAAGCTGATAATGTCTCATACTTACAATAGCTAGAAAGCTTAACTGACACGCACACAAAAAAAAATGCTACGTTAGTCATAACAGATAGCTAGTTTTTATAACAGAACTGATGTGATATGAGAAAAAAACTTTAGACTCAAAAGACTGACATTTATTTTGAAGGTGTGATGTATGAAGTTGCATTGCTAAATGATCCCGAAAACGATTTGTAAAAGATATGCTCAGATAAACCGTGTCCCATCCCATATGCCTCAGAGATATAGTCCCTTGAAATGAATCAATGATCTTCCATTTAAGAGCTCGTAACTCTTACTACTTCACCAGACATGGACCCTTTTTATGAATTGTGTAAATAACACAGAGAAGTAATTATGATAAATTTAGGAAATTGACTTCATTTTCCCTACAATTTTCTGGATGCTTCGATTAAATGAATTGTCTTCATGAGTTTGGACTTTACATTGGTTGCGCTTGCACACATGCTCTGGCTGTCATTTTGGTTCTGTCTAAAACATTTAAAAAACTTGTGACAGCATTGTTAATAGCTCTACTAGGTTTGCTGAATAGGACTCCCAATTTTTTTGCAGGACCAGGCTAAAATAAGGATGATGAAGCAAAAAGATTTTGATAAAAAGGGATCTTACTGGAGCAATCTCTGGGGTGATTCAAAAGAAAACCAAAGTTCAGGTAAGCGGATTGGTAAAAGCAAATTGATAACGTGACAGTAACCTATCTATTGCTGTTTTTTTCCACACCCTTGTATTAGTGTTAACATATAACCTATTGAATTTTATAAGCTAGGACTTCCCTTCAGAAATGCTTGCTGTTCTCGCTTTCCAGGAAATTTCGATGAGTTGAATTGGAAAATATTCTTATAACATCCTTTTGTCCTACAAGTAACCACAAAATGCCAGTTTGCTGTGTTTTGGTTGTCACAAGTTCTATATGAAATGTTCGTTTGGTAAAGTAAGAAAGCATGTGGTCAAAGCACAATACTGAAACTAAATATATGACGATGGATGCTTATTTGGCTCTATAGTGATTGTAGAACAGCTTGCAATTTTAGGTTTTTGGTATGAAACAATGATTTTGATTATGCATACGTATTTACAAAGAACCATCTCAACCTCAAAACTTAAATTGTTAGGTGAGACACATGGTTTATATTATTCTTTAACAATGCGTATGAATTATCTGCCTAAACATAAGTTTTCTACTAGCAAGTAAATTAATGTTGACATGGTGTTTGATGCAGAGGAGGAAACAAGAGAGAGAGCAAGAAGAGCCGCAGAAGCAGCTCGAAGATGGAGGGAGTACTCAAGGAAGGGTGTTGATAAGCCTCCCACTTTTAAACTTCCAGAGGCAATCTCCAATAATGAGAAATGATCCGTAAATATCGTATTTTTCCACCCCAATGTAATTAATTAGCCTATAGATTACTGAAGAATCATTGATTCTCTTCCTCATAGAACTATGATTGGCACCATGACGCTGTCCACAGTGATTATTGAAACACAAGCTCATATTATTGAAACACAAGCTGATAAATGAAATGGGAAGAGGTTATTTATCGAGCAATTGTTCTAGATAATGGTTTCATCAGTTGCGCCAAAATAATGCGGCTGTTCTTCTGAAAAATCATTTGCAGAAAAGCACTATCTTTAATGGTTTGTTTGGTTGCATCAAACGCAGGGGTACCTTTGTTCTGAAGTAGTGATTTTACTTATGTTACGAAGCTCTATGCATTCGTCTTTCGGAAGCAACTACGTTTACACAAGAAGCCATAATTAACAATGAAAATGACAGCAAAAATTATCCTGCCATACTATAGTATCCAGCAAATATGCTCAACCAAATCATGGCCTTGCAACTGTACAGTTTCACTGTTCTGGACATTACAAGTCATGTCTTGTAGGCCTCCTTGTGAGATTCTTTCAATAAGAAATTCCATCCTAACAATGCTGCGCCGACTGCAGGCTCAACCTGATCATTTAAAAAGAAAAAAAAAATACCAAAATGAAATCTGTATTCCTCTAAATAAATAACAATACCAGTCTAGTAAGATTAAGATACAAGTATTGTCCCATGTCTGAAAAGAAAAGAAAAGTTTTCTGAAAAGAAAATGAAAATCAATGAAATTGAAAAAACAGTCGGCATGTATTTCCAAATACACTGGCATTAATCTAACTGCACAAGATGTTCTTAATATGAAGTTTTCAGTAATGCAGGTTTGTGCCCTACGTTCAAGAGCATATAAATAAGTTCATATAAAGAAAAAAAAATTATCCAATATTTTTTTGCAAAAAAATATACTAGATCAAGCATTTCAAGAAAGTTTAATAAGGGCATCCCAAATTAACATGGATTTAGTTTAATTGATACGTTGAAATTTTCATCTAGAAAATTGATTTATGTCCCATTTACTGGTTAAAAAAGTTCTAGTAACATTTTTTTTGGATACAAGGAAATTTCATTATCCAGAAAGTGTATTTTATGGATTCAGGTGAGCGAATAAAACTCCGGTTATTCTAGACTCTTATAAGCACCCCTAACTCGATCTTAAAACCTACTTTGTAAATCGCAAATCGTCTTCCTTCATGCCACGCTCGTTGGGGACACTTTTAATAACATGGTTATTGTGTTGTTTGGATACATTACAACCAGGATCCAGCCTCCTATTGGTGTTGTCTAACCTACATGTCTCCCAACAGGAAATGCAGCTTCATGGTGTGCCAGAATTTTGCTTCCCTTATTCGGTAGACAATAGCAAAGATGACAATTACTTGTGAAATTAGGGTCATGCTACAGCAGTCCAGCCTTTACTACTCAGGTTTTTGTTCCACTCTCTATATATCCCTCTGTCACTCTTAAAAACTCACAGATTCGTGCATTTCCAAATCGCTGTTACATCTACTATTCCACACCCAATCTCCATTCCTAAATGTTTCAACAATTTCAAATTTTCTATAAGAGAAAGTTTCTGCAGATAATTCTTATAGCCACGCTAATTTAGTTAGGAGCAGTATCTGGAGACTCGATAGGTTGGTTAATCAGAAAAATCTCATTGGAACAAAGCAAAATATGATTACCTTTGGGCGAATTGGAAGAACCCCAGGGTAGCTTTTAGAAATGTGGTTTACAACTTCTTTTCCTATATCCCACTTCTTATTTGCTTCTAGAACACCGCCAACCATGACAAGGGGAAAAGAACCTTTTCCATCTGCAACGATATTTATGCAAGATCAGAATGAGTACAGGAAATACAAAGAAAATATGTTAGAACCATCCTGAGAGAAAAAGTATGGTAATTTGTAATTTCTTTGTAGCAGATAATAGTTTTTAATTTTAAATAGGATATACACATCACACTTAATGAGCAAGTTTTCAAAAAACCTGAAGGCAATGCACACGGTTAATGTAAGGATAAACAAAGCAGGCACAAGAGAATCAACTGTCAAATCGCCACGTCAAAATTACAATCTAAACTAAGCTTAATTTTCCGGAGAGTTTCCACATTATCCAAACTGTATGATAAAAACCATTGATTTGTTAACTAGCTTGAACTAGAATGTGTTTTCACCAATCTTTCCAGCCCTAAAATAAAACGGAAGGTTGGCTATAAATCTATAAAAGCCTGAAATCATGGCAAGTCATTCTTTCCACTCCTCGTGAGCACCAACATTTAACCACTGCATTGTTATAGTTTTAATGATATGTCACTTTGAGAAGTAATAGTTGCAAACACTCAATACTTGGATACTTTACGTGGCTCATTGACAACCTTATAATCATATTTCAAATGATACAAAAGAATTTGTTTGTGCATTAGTTTTAGTTGGCAATGCCACACCTTCACCACACAAGCCGAGTCTTTGAACAACAGCTTTTACGCTCAAAGCCAACTCCTCAACTGAATCTTGCAAGATCTCCTGAGCAACTCGGTCTCCTGCCTCTGCACAGGACACAACGACAGGAACAAGAGCTGCAATGCGAGCCCAAGATGGATCTGCGTAAGTCCACCTAAATTCCAAGAGAAATCCAGTATCTTATTCAGTAACATATCTGATTTTGTCAGTGTATAAACATGTCAGAAGTCAACCGGCCAAGAAACATGACACGAACTGCATTTACATGTCACTGGAAAGAAATCTAGTGAACCCCATTTAATGTTTTCTTATCAGAATATTGGACAAACATGAAACATACTGACAACGTATTTCCACGAACATGTTATGTAATAACATAAACCAAGAACCATAAAGGACCAAGGATATGAAAAGATAGGGATACAAGACAGAACTAGTTTTTTTTATCTTTCCATATTTTGTTTTGTGAAAGAAAAGGGTAAGATGCAAAAGGAGTGCCAAGTGGTCTCATCCATTGGCACTTGGTAACGAAGGTTTAATATTATGAGAGCATCATGCTTTGCTGAAAGAAACTTCCTAACATACAATCGCTTTTCTCAGCAACAGCAGTCAAATTAATTCCCACAGTGGTCAGATTAATGAAATAGACCTTCAGTTTTTTACTTCAAAGATAATGAAGATAACTGTAAGGGTTTTAAGCTTCAAAAACAGTAAACCACAATTTATAAGAGTTAAGATGACAATGGTGTTGTGTTGGAATATATACCCAATAAGTTCATCAGGGGAAGAAAGACCGAGTATCTGCAAAATATTAGATGAAAGAATTGTTACAGGACCACGACCATCATAAGCCCTTATTATTGCTGTTAATGCCTGGGCAGCTATTCCATATCCACTGCAGGAGAATAAAACAATATCATGTTAAATTCACTCAAGAACAATAATTATATGAGAAGAATCCTATTGTAGCTATCATTAAAAACCTTCAAATGATCTTGTATTTAACTATTGCGGATAATTTGAATTCTTACCTTCGGAAAGAATAGAAAAAAGAAGAAGATAAAGCTATTCTCAAATGGTATACTATGAATCATCTAGTAATGAATAAAACTAGCAGAAATTAATTTAGCATTAGATGACCAGAGCCATTAGAAAGACAGTTGATTTTATGCACCGAGATCTTGCCAGATGCAGCTGATGTTTAGCCACCGAGTTATTTAAATGTCATTTCCAGCCTCCTATCTGTACTCGCTAATACTGTTTGGTTTGTTGAAGGTTGCCATCTCCATTTCTAGGTAACAGTTTCAGGATAAGTAGAAAAAAATGTATCAGAGTGAAAGGGCATGTCAATGGAAGGGGGATATGATATCCTCTTCGAAGGAAAATATAATAAAGACAAGTACTTTCCAATCATGTCCAGTTAGCTAAAGATTCCATGAAAGAGGGAAAGTTAAATTCTGAATTACATGTAATTTTATCAAGAAAATAAATAAATTCTTTCTTCTCTGGGACCAAGGAATTCATGCTGTTTAAAATATGATGAAGTTTCATGCTTCTAGGCACCAACTAGCACTATAAATAAAAATCATTATTCATTGTTATAATATCTGTGATCTTCCTGATATCATTTTCACTTCCTTTTCTTTTATGCCCAAATTCTTTTAGTTGTAATACCCTAAGGTTACTATTCACAGTTTCACACAAGAGAGGGGAGGGGGGAGAAATGAAAGCACATTCTAGCTTTATATACCTTCCCCGATCACCAAGGACCGGCCCTGCACCAGCAGCCCGAGCCTGTCTACCATCTTCTGTGAATCCAAAAGCAATAGTTCCTGTCCCGGCAATTAAAACACATCCATGGAGCTTTCCCATTGTACCACTTGCCAAAGCTGCAACAGCATCGTTCTGAACATACAGCTTCACATGAGTAGGGAATATTTCCCTGCAGAAATCAAAGAAAAGGAAGATTTGACAAAAGGTGATCAAATAGATACTAAAGTCAATGGACAACCAACCATGGGGAACAACCTAAAAAAACTCAAAGCAATACTGTGATTGTAAAGACAAGATAACTGAAGCTGCAAGATGCAAAGCAAGTAAGCTCCTTGTAATGCAAGGAAATTTCAATTAGAAAAAAAGAAAATACAGTGTAAATTAAATTTCAAAAAAACTAGGAGAGAAAATCACCTGAGCCAATTTAAAATTCTCAGCTCATCAGTTGAATGATTAACGCCGGAAACAGATAGACAAACAGCTCGAACTGCAGAGCGATTAGAGCCCGACTTTAAAAGAGCATCAGCCATAACTTGCTCCAGCGTCTCTCTAGCAGCAGTTTCTGATCACAAAGCCAAATATCTCAAAGCTCATTAATAATAATAATAATAAAATTCTAGAAAATGCACCACCATATATATATATATATATATATGTATGTATGTATAAACTGACCGCCAACGCTGTTGTGATTGGAACAACCGGCGACTGCTCGAGCGAGAACGGGAAGAGGGTCGGGAAAAGGATAAGAAAAGGGAAAAGTCGGCATGCAAATGCAAATGGTAGACGTAGTTCCACCGTCCACTCCTAAGATCACATCCCTGTTACCCATCACCCCAATTTCATGTTCGAAATCCCATGTTTCCCCATTTCTGTATCTCTTCTTCATCTTGCCAACAAGGCAGTCACCAGAATCTTGCTACTGTTTGTTTCTTCTTCTTCTGACAAGAAGAGAAACTGACATTCAAAGTACTCACTGCTACAACTAGTTTAGTCTGTTACGAGAAACCAAGCACTCCTACCGCTACTGTCTCTGTTTCTTTCAATGTTTCATCAAGTTAATTATTTACCTGCATGTTTATTTTGCTGGGTAAACTATAATCTAGTCCCTGCTTCTTTTTCAAATTTTTTAATCTAGTCTCTTTTTTCTTTGAATCTTTTATTGGTCCCTTGACCAGAGTCGACTGCTGCTGCTGTTTTTTTGTAATGAGCGTGGGGAAATTTAACTGTGAAAGAAGAATATTCAGAATGTAAACTATTATGTAATCATTGTGTTTTTAGAATAAATAAATAGTTAATTACATTAAAATATAAAACCAAAAAGTACAATTTGTTTTTCTAAAAAAGGTAATGGAGTATAAAAAGGGATTACTAGTTATGGTTGAGGGACTAATTTGTGAATTTTAAAAGTGAAGAGACTAGCATGCAAAAGTATATAAAAAAGGGGACTGAGATATAATAAAATAGCAGCAGCATGTTTTATAAGTGGGGGGGAATCGGACGGCCGAAAGAGCCAAACGCAACTTGCTGAACTGCATGGCGTTGTAAAATTGGTGATGATTTGAATTTTCTGTTTTGTGGGCTTGTGAGTGACACTGCTTGTCTGTTCTATTTCTTTTTTAAATAGAAAAAAAAAAAAGGAAAAAGGAAAAGGAGGCCGGAATCTAGGTATAGAATCATTCAACGCGTTTGAATGCTATTGTTGTTTTATGCATGGATGTTGTCAATTTCGTTCAGATTAAAATATTTCATATCAATTAAAAAAAATATAAAATAATTTTGGTTTTATCTCAATTTAAATTTTGGTTAATTCTAAATTTTTTAGTTAAATATCATTTGAAACGTTTCGTTTTGTTATGCCTATTTTGTTTCGGCTAAATAATATTTTTTTTTTAAATAATGAATAATTTTACAGTTTCAATCATATTTCTTAATCTAACCGTTAGATCGAAATATAATTTTACAAGGAGTCACTTGACATATTTATATATATTACGTTAAAATTTTAAAGCAATAAAAGAATATAATAATCTTATGAGATTGATGATGACATTCTCGTAAATATTATACATGTTCATAACTTTTTTTAGAAAAATAATTTTATTGTGTTTTTTAGATTAAATTGCACAATTTTAAATAATTTTTTTTTTAGATTTGAATCAATTTTTTTAATATATATATATAAAATCTCAAACAGCATGCTGAAACCAAAATGATTGATTCCAATTGAAAAAACAAAACTGAATTGACACTTTTGGATTACACTATGACAATACGGTGACGTTCGCTGTCCAGAGAGAGCTATTGCTCGGGTGGACTGATGGATGGGCACTGGACCTGCAAAACAGGAGGATATCCCTTTTCATCTTTCATTGAGTTAGATCTTTGAAAAAAAAGACTGATCTCGGTATGGAGGAGCAGGTGTAGTGTTTTGAATGTTTATTAGGGTGGTAGCAATTGTTTTTTAAAATATTTCTTGTTTAATAATATATTAAAATATTATTTTTTAAAATTATTTTTAATATTGACACATTAAAACAAATAATATAAAAACATAAGAAAATTTTAATTAAAAATAAAAAATACTTTTTTTCAAAACCATTTTTTAAAAGTTTTGCCAAATAACCCCGGAAACCTCACCTCACCGTTCTTCATATGTCGTTCGAAGAGTATTTTTAATCACCAAAAAGTAAGATTTCTTTAGAGAGAGGAAGACATAATTAAACCTCAGTTGAGAACCATGTGGTCAATGGCTATCTGTATTTTTATTTTATTTTTGTCTTGAAAACTATTTTCCAAATTTCACTAGCTATTTTAAATTGTTAGTTCTTCTTCTTCTTCTTCTATTATTATTATTATTATTAAAAGTTGTTATCAAAATTCTGGAAGAAAAAAGGGAAAGAAACAACATTATTTCTGACAACTTTGTTTCCCAGAAAACATGAATTCATGATCCCATGTTAAGAAGCAGAGGGTGGCCTAAACTACCATGCATGGCACATACAAGTGAGCAATTCTTGAGAGCAAAACGCATGGGGTGAAAGGAAGAGCACCCATCTCAGACCTCGAAGATGTTCACAGAATCGACTCGAATTAGCAAGGAGGATTTATTATGTGTGGATGGATCATTTATGCTGCAAAAACATGGTGGCCTTTGTTATCGAAGTCAATAACGAACGTGCGGATTTCCATTGGAGCAAGTTCCACCACCAGTTTTGCAGGATCAACAGGGCCGCCCCTCTGCACTGCTTGTTTTCTTGATGATCCTTCTGCTTTCCACACAAGCCTCTTTTTCTCCATTTCAGCCCTTTCTTGATTGGCAGATAAGCTCATTTCTGCAGCTTTGCCGATCTGAAGAGAAACGGGGTTGCAAAATTATCGAGATGATACTAGGACATTACATTTATATGTATAAACAGTTGATGCCTGGCAGTAGTTGGGGGAAGGAAACTATTTTTTCTACCTTCTTTTTAGGGAACAACTTTTTAAGTTCTACGCTTGTCATAGCTGAAAGATCCTTGTCCTCTCCCATCTTCAAATATTTCATGAAGCCAAGAAAATAGATTAGAATTCAGATTTATAAACGTAGTGGATGATAAATTCAAAACGATGGACAGTGAAATGCAATCAATTCTGCTAAACATCGTTGCTATTTCATAGAAGGATGGGTATATAACTTCAATTTAATTATAGAAAGATTGACTGATAGATAGATAACCATCTCTCTCAACATAGCTGCCATTTCATAGCAAGATGGGCTGAGACTACTGTAAAAATTCGGGAATCTGCTTCTTCTGAAGAAAAAAAGGAAACTGTTGGATATTACCATCACAATATAGATCATTTAAATCAATGTGTTCCTGTGAACTCCTTGTCTAAAGAAGAAATTCATAATAGGAACTGGTTAAACCTTGTTGATAGATTATCGGTCAGATGGTTTACCAAAGCTAACCATACTATTAATAAGGAATTTAGTCTAGTCATTGAAGATTTCCTAATGCATTGCGCCCACTGGATTGACTATAGCAGGAACATCCCTTTGGTGAAGTCAGGCTCACAAGACAGACTAACAACATGCTAATTTCTATCCCAGAAAGCATTTATGATTTCTGCACAAATTTCAGGTAACAGTTGCTACACCAGGGAGGGGAAATTGTTAGCCTAGATGAAATAGAAATGTTGGAACCTGACCACCTACCGTACCTAGATCCTATTATTCACGAAGAGAACATTGAGGAAAATACTCCTCATGCAATCAAAACAGTGGTTAAAATGTAAAAGAGCAACGGGACAGTTGCTACACCAGGGAGGGGAAATTGTTAGCCTAGATGAAATAGAAATGTTGGAACCTGACCACCTAACGTACCTAGATCCTATTATTCACGAAGAGAACATTGAGGAAAATACTCATGCAATCAAAACAGTGGTTAAAATGTAAAAGAGCAACAGGAGCCTTGAATTAAAGAAAAACCTCTACACTACATAATTTTGGTCGGTGAAGAGGCAGCGTATTTATAAAATAAGCACTGAGATGAGAAAGCTAAAATAAGAGATAAAAAAATGGGAATGAGTACATACATGACAAGGTCGGTCAAAATGACCAACTATTAAGAATAAGCAAAGTGGGAAGGGCCTTTGAGATGCTAAACACCCAGCATTAACCTCATGGACTAACTACTACAAAAAGGGTATAAAACTTGAGTGTTGGGGAGAGAATAAGGAAAGATCTCTACACGCCCAAAAGACATGGACTGATGAGTAAGGGACTGATTTAGAACCAGAATAACTAAAGAAAGTTTAGCCCATAACAGCACTAAATGGGAGTGGTTAATCCATGTGGCCAAACACAAAATTAGGATTGATGCCCAGTTGAGTTGAGTAGTCTGCCCAACGTTTGATGAAAAATTTAAAACAGAAAGCCTCAAAGAATATGAAGATGCTAAAACCTTATTCCTCATTAAATAAATGAGGTGCTAAAAGCAAATGCAAGAGTAGAATAGAAGAGAGATTAAAACCTCGTATAAATGAGCTAGACGGAGGAGAACTTTTCCATCAACAAGCTCCTGCATAATTCGGTGAAAGAGATAGTATGTTAGAAAAGAAAAATGGAATATTAAGTTAGAAAAGGAAGTGTTAGCAAAAGGAAGTTTGCATGTCATTTTTTTTAATTTCTCTGTTTTGGGAGAAGAAATTATTGTCTTAAACTCTAGAAGACTGTTTGTCATTCCTCCTCTGTATCTTATGAGACCTAAAATGTTAAGGAAACAGTAATGGTGATCTCGTCACCATATATGAAGCTTCAATACCTGGAGAGTTATAACTGCAACATTATCTGGTAAACTGTAGGAAGAATCAAAGCTAGAAAAAGTGGTCACATGAGTATTCATCCACTTATCTCCATCCTGCCAGAACAAATTACGTTTCAAGAAACCAATTCACAATCTTCAGCGAAGGGTAGCAGGAGGGGTGAATCCATCTAATCATGCTTTTCTATTTTGATTATAATTTCACCTCTTCAGAAAACGCTAGTAGGAGGGGTGAATATATTTCCTGGCCGAAAGAGCGACGCCATTTAGCACCTTCTCCTATAGGGTCAATTCTGAAATAATATTTTCCTTGAATCTGCAAATCAAAGAGCAAGTGAGAGCTAGATACTAATTTCAGTAAATATATACTTCATATTGGACATGTTAATAGGAGGTTTTTTATGCAAAGGTCCATGGCAATTGTCGATTTAACTGATTCTTTAACAGATGGACATGATAATATCTTACAAGAACTTGAGGTTGCTATTTGAACCATAATGACATGGATGAGACATGTTAACAGCATTCCAATAATTGTTTTTTTTTTAAAAAAAAAGAAGGAAAAAAAAAAAGGTAATCAACCATATCGTATCAAGGTAGGCCCTAAGAAAAAACTTATTGCCAGTTCCGACGTCAGTCAATTTGCTTACCGTCAATCCCTTGCATTGACCAAGGACACATACTGTTTCATTAAGAGCCTCTGCAACACCCCTGGAATCATCCAGTAGCAGTCTCCTGCATGGCAAAGGGAATCTCCAATAACATACATGCAAAGAATGATATGGCCAAGAATTATACCCATTCATGATTTATTCATGCAATAGAAGAACAACTCCTGCACTGTATTAAGCTGCAATTCCACTCCATTCCATTACATGGTGGCCTTGAAAACAATCCAAATTTGATCCACATGCTCACATAAAAATTCTTTGTCCTTGAGTATTAACCACAATGGCTAATTTTCAAGACAGTCAAGAGAATTGCTCATGAGCAATAACATAATGGGCATTGGAAAGGTGATAACATACCTATGGAGCATCAGCTCTATTTGTCCATCCACCAGACTAGATCCTCCAAGTGCTCGATCCACCAGAACTGAAAACTCCTTCTTGTCATCTTGGATATAAATTCCAAGGTTAATCTGAAGAGACATTGTGAAATGAAGCATAAGTTAAAGGAGGGGTTATTACTCCCTGAAAAGCAGATGACTTTCCATCGGCATGGACACCGCAGAGATAAATAAAATAAAAATAAAAATGGATACTGTTATAAATCACATTGCACAAAAATCAGCAAAAAAAAAATAAATATTATCCACGTTAGATGGAATAGTATTTTTTTAAAAATATTATTGCTGATTTTTGTGATACTATTAGATGGAATAACAGTATCCATATGTTTTAAAAAACCATATGGATACTGTTATACATTAGTCCTCTCACGTTAGATGGAATAATATTTAAAAAAATAAAAAAGTAGATGGAACCAATTATCTTGCTTTGGCTCGTGCTTGCTATCAATCAAGGCCCATGGATTGTATAGGTATATCACTGGTGGCAAAGGAAAACTGACAGCCAATGATCAGTTATTTAGTCAATGTAAATCAGAGAACTTTCTTGTAATGCCTTGGCTTGAATCTATTGCTTGTGGCTATTTACTGCTTGACTCTGCCTCAAAGATTCAGAATACTTCTAGAATGGCATATTCACAATTAGATAATGATGCACAAATTTTTGAACTAACAAAATGATGGCTAAATCTCTCTGTTCTGTAATGGCAAAGCTACTATCAACACTGCTCGTAATCAGTTCAACATCACAGAACAAAGCATATTGAGATTAATAGGCAATCCATCAAGAAAAAATGAGTGAGGGAACAGCTGTAACTTTCATAGAGTATAGAGATTGTTAGCTAATATCTTTCTTAAAGACCTTAGTAATGGATTGTTTCATTGCTTGCAAAATGTTACAGGATGTAACTATCACATAATTAGGAAGTGATGTAGAGTGCTAATTGTAGGGATCCTAATTGTCTGCTTTCCTATATAGAGTCCTAATTGTAAGGATCCTAATTAGTCTACTTTCCTATATAGAGTTCCTATCTTGTATATAAAGGATAGATTGATGAATGTAAAAGCAAGAAAAAATATTTGTTTTCTTCTTCTATGTTTTCACAAGACATGAGAGATTTCAAAGCTTCAGCTTGAGTGGGAGCTGTAAGGTACTTATGTATATATATATATAGGTGTAAGTCTGTTTAGTGCCTAACAGACCACAACCTCCATTCACCTCCTCATCTCTCTTCTCTCATCTCCTCTCCCACACCTACCACATCCACCACACACATCTAATAAAGAAAATTCAAATAATTATGTCTCATTACTGCCAAATGTATGCAAGACACAACAAATTTTTGAGATAAAAGATGGATAATGTATAAGTAACATACTGGGTAATAATTTCCAGCGGATGGTTGATTCACTTCTAGGTCCCAGTCTGTTCTATAATCACGAATCTGCAGAATAGGTATATTCTTTAGTTTATTCGGTGCTTGCAGCAGTCAGATATAAAAAAAAAAAAAAAAAAAAATCAATGCAAGGAAGCAAGTAGACCAATGACAGGCTAGCGTAAGCCAATGATTGGATTAATGAATCCTTCTATTCAGGAATGTTCACGCCTATTTTCAAATGAGAGGCCATAACATTGTTGAGAACTGATTAAAAATTTAAGCCAAAAATCATTCTGAACATGGAGATGAAAGCCAGGGTAATAAATGTGTGTTTGGCATTGTGCTAGCTTCTGCGGTTGCAGTTTAAAAAGCACTAATTGTAGCTTTAGCTTAGCTTTTCCTAAACCCAAGCTTTTACCACAATTTGAGATGAAAAACAGGTCTAAGCAATGAAAACCAAACTTTTGAAGTTGCAGTCAGACTAAAAGCATCTCCAACAGCACCACAACGGCAAACAGAGCCTGAATAAGCAGAACAACATTTTACCCTTTTGATAAAATCACGTCCATTAGAATCTGTGTAAAATGTTTTATTGGTGTCCATTGTTGTTCTGATTTGAGTTGCAACTTCTTTTCCAATTCCATCTTCAACAGGTATGGGCCCAACCTGAGATGGCAGATACTGTCAGTAAAACCTCGTAAAAAAACTGCTAGTCAAAATTAGGCACCCATCTGCTTCACTTACAATAAACTCAACTTCAACATGCTCTCTCCCCTTGTATAATCTGGTGATCTGCATAAATGTTAAAAACAATGTTCATTAAGGGAAGAACAATTTATCACATGACTGTCTCAATGTTTTCAACTAAACAAAAGCATTTCCACCAAAAAAATTACCTGACAAGATGCTCAGCACATGAAATGAAAAAGTAAGTGATTGGAATTGGAAACTAAGTTTTCTTTATTATGTGATGCCAAGCATCATTGCATGAATTCAAGTTATGTTAACTGCCATTTCATGTAAAATTACAGAAGGTTACGATAGCTTTGGAGCTTTCTGAGGAATAACAATGGACAAAGGGTTTTGACATTTCCTTGTAATGCATTAGACGAAAAAGTAAATTCTCATGCAATCATAGACCTAATCCAAGCAGGAGAAACGAGGAGAACATCCAAAACTTCTAAAATTAACACCAAACTAGCAGATTTCAAGAAGTTCTACATGCATCCAGAGCTCTTTTCGAAGACTGAACGTTTCTTTTACAGTCATGGAATTTTACAGGTGTATTCATTCAGAAGTGGCTTCATTGTTTTTGAAAATGACATCATTCTTAATTCAAGTTCAATATATTCATTTCATTCATAAATTGTTGTCAACATTTTTTTAGTGAAACAAAAGAAGGGTCTGATGAAAGAAAGAAATCAAACATGGACAGCAACCATATGGCCAAAAACACACCTGGTATATCCATTCGTTGACTTTTTGATGTACTTCATCTAAAACAGGTCCACGCATAACAGTCAAAGGAACCTGAAACTTTTAACACATATTAGAGCACCACAATTATTTGTTCCTGTGAATGAAAGCATATCAGAAGGAGCACAAACCTGGGATTCTGGCTTTATAGCAAATGTTCCATTTGGACGGAAGATATATGCCCCGGAATTCTTGAAAAATTGCAATAAAAAGAATATAAGATATTGACTTGGAAATGGGTAGTCTAATAATTAGATTTAATTGGTATCATGAACTCTCAGAATGAGAAGACAGAAATTGAAAGATGAATTTCTGCTACATGTTTACCTGTGGATCTTTATCATTTCCAGTTCCATTGTACCCGGCATAAAAACTGAATGACTGTTCAACTGATTCCTTAACCTTCAAAGTTGGAACATGTGCATTAGAAACATATATTTTATACAATCACATGATATATGATAAGAAAGCTTCTTAAAACACTGGCAACAAGAATGCCAGAACAATTCTAACTGCCACAAATTGTTCAGGAAAATATAGAATAGAGAAAGTGGCAGCAAGTTTGTTCATCACATACTGAGCTTCTGCTGTTAACATAATTAGCATGCTTGACTTTCTTTGCAGAAAATGTTAGCATCAAATTTCCTTGGCCAACTTCAACAGTAGATTTCTCACTTCTAAATGTAAATACAGATGATTTACTCGAACGAGCACCTACAAACGCAAGTGAAACATTTGGCATAGCAAATTAATATCAATAAATTTTATGAAATGGGCTTCATGTTTGAGCTACATTGCAAGCTTATTAGAAGCTATAGTAACTAACCTGTTCTTTTGGCACTTGAGATGGAGTAAGTGCTGAAACCAAAAGGTGGAACAGAAACTGTAAATGCAAGCCAATACTTAGGCATCTCCGCTGGGGTTCTACCCAAGTATGCATTAACATGTGAGTTCCTCAAGCCCACATAGGTATCTGCTATTGGAATAATTTGTGACAAAATTTCTCTTTTCTCAGAATCATGCACAATAACATTTTCATCGAGGACCTACAGTAGATTAGATACTGTAAGTCATAAGTAAAAAACACGCCAATCTATTTATATTTGCCAAAGTTTGACATACTTATTATAAAGGTGTTAGTATGATCTCTGCCCAAAAGCAATGATGCATACTGCTCCAGAAAAACAACCCCTTCTCCAAATACAAATAACACGAGACCAGATGCACAAACTCCATTTTTGGTATACATGATTATTGCATAACAGCTGTATGTGAAAACACTCATGCATATATACATCCTGTACAGGATGACTACCTCTAATATTTCAAAAGTTGAAGGAGCCAAGAAACAGTTACCGTCAAGAAAATCTAATATACAAAACATTCAGCATTTTATTTATTCTCACACATATTGCACAAATCCCCAGTTTAGATCACATTAAACCACACTGATGTGATTACCTTTTCCCACAATTTGACAGATTAAACTTTCAGGCAGATAATTAGTTGTTTAACACCGAACCATAGTATGGACTCCTGTTTTAATCATGTTAGACCTTGCAAATTATTAGTTCTGCATTTTGGGATGTTGTTTGTTTTTGTGGAGTAAGGCCCATGTGTGAGGGAAACAGTTAAATCATAATGCAGCCAACATATTCATAGGTTAAGTTTTTTCAGAGGATTTTCCCCAAAAATATTGTAAAGGAAACAGAAACTGTTAACAAGAATCGGCAGATCACCATCTTAAAGTTCAACAAAAAAGAGAGATTAGAATAGAACTACTTACAGGAAATTGAATTACATCATCTCTCGTCCATCCAAGTGAATTGTAGACAACAACAATCTACATTATAAGAAGATATATAGATGATGTATTTCATCGTAAAAAGTTCGTGGTTAATTACAATGTTGAAGAATGAGATATGTCCTTACCAAGTTTCTCCCTTGAGATAGATTGACTTCTGATGCAGGACAGTAACTTATATTCAGAAGTGGGCACTGGGAAAAAAGAAATGGAAGATGTAAATGTGAAGTCCATTTTGGTTTCAATTTCTACTCCAAAGAAAGAATATTATCATTCATTTTATGAAGAGGTTTTTTTTTTACCATTATTTTATGCTCATTGCTAATTTTCAACTTTCGATGATCAAAATCTGTCCTTTTCATTAGAAAAAAAGGAGCAAATATCACAGACGTTACAATAGATTAGAGTATAAGCCACACATTTTTATTCAAAAGTTTCATATCAGTAACTGATTAACCTAGTTGTCATGGGCACATTCAGTGACTGTAAAGATGCAGTGCATGATAGATAACAATTTCATTATCATATGAAACACAATCTATGTACTGCATTGAAACATAAAAGAAGATGAAGAATGGAAAGGGACAGGTAATAATTCATTCATACTAGTAACAAGCCATTGAATTGTGGGCTAATCAAGCTGAAGAGATAATGAGTTTTTGCCTGTTGAAATTTAGTAGTTAACCTCTGACATCCAGCATGTGATGCAGACTCCACCAAGCAAGCAAGTGAAGATGCAACTACCTTTTCAGCCTGCAAAGATGTAATGAATTATCAACTAAATATTCAAAGAAAGAAGTGGAGAAACATGATTAACATGAAAATTGAAATGATTAAATAAAATTTTCACCTCGGTGTAGCCAATTGACAATCGTTTTGCATAATCATTAGCCACATGTTGCTTTTCTGTACCAGTAACAGCATCGTGATGCTGAGCAATGGCAAGAGAATCTGCTAATGAGTCTGTGTTCGGTCCTGTATTGCTCCTCCCATTGTAAAACTCTAATTGTCTTGCAGCCTGAGAGAGAGTAGAGAAGTATAAGATTATAGCCTGGAATCTGTGTCGTAACACGGCAGCATGTAAATTTTAACAATTCAAAAGAGTCATATTAATGGATACCAAGTAGTAGCCACTCATCATCCTGACATAACGTTTCAAGGCAGGTCTACTTGTATAGTATCCAGTCCAGTAACCATTTGCACGATCTGCATACCTGGAAGGGCACATGCTTCAAGTTCTAAATGTTGTTCATAGTGAAGGAATAACCAGCAAATGGGTTATAAAAACATTCAGGATTGAGCTTACGGGAAATAGTCCTCAGTCTTTAATGGCCAGTGCTCATTTGTAGCATGTTTTGCATCAGTGTAAATGGATGGTGTAGAATAGAGAGCATTAACACGTCCATCCTAGAAGCATTCAGAGAAAACCATGTAGAGGTGACAAACTCAGAAAACATGATAATGTAGAGACATGGAACCATGAGGGAGTGCAAATATACATTCTTGCTATCAGATCACTAAATTTTGATCATGAAAAGCACAGATGAAAAATAATCTAAGGCGTCTAGCACCTCAACTTATCCAATGAGGCATCTAGCATTATCCCTCGAGATGAATTCAGCATCACACAGATGATGTTTATATTCATAGACTCCTCGAACCTGATTGGTTTTGATGTTCAAGTATCAGCCTTAAGGTCCCACTGAAATGGAATTTGACCTTCCAGTGAGTCAATTAAAGCTTTGATGAAGAGACATGTACCTTTTTAGAAGATTGTCACACTACTTCTGCATATAAATGCCACCAAACATTATTTTGTTAGTGATCACTAGTTTAACTTGCCTAATTTCACGGGTGAACGAATTGTCTAACTAAGCCATGGATTCATTTGACCAAAAGCAATAACACCATTCACCGCCCTCAGAAAAAAGAGAAAATCCAATGCCACAGTTACCATTTTGTGGAACTGCTGTGGACATGAAAAGCATTGTGTGATGGTAATTATGGTATAAAATTAGTCAAAAAGCTTCTAAGAACATAATATGGAAAACATACCATGTTGACATAATGAATCAGCTTGTCCATCTGCCGGAACCACGAATGTGCATACTGATACTTAAAATCTGTTCCCATGGTCCACATTATATGATTTGTTCGTGTTATATTAGCCTGAAAGGAGATTAAATTATGTTAGAACAACTAACAAAGGACACTTGTGAAATGATATACACTCTTCATCTCTAGAGAATTTTAAGCTGAGCTTTTCTCCATGGCTAACCAGAAATTTTAACATTTATTTTCAGACTTGGGTGTAATAAATAGAAACATTATAGGATAAAGTTCAATATTTGTTTTGCAACAACATAAATAACTATAGATTTTCATAGATCACCATTTTACCTGTGATACTGCAGCAGTAACAAAGGCATTGACTCGTTCTTGAACATTGTAATCAAACAAATTGATGTCATCCTTCAGAGGATGAGCAAAAAAAATTAACACTGCAGACTAGCGAATATTCAAGGGATTCAAAAACAAAGGATCAGCTTTTTCTCATGCTTTACTTGAACAACAGGTGAAGGGTCATTGACTTCAAAATAGAAACCACCAGGAGGAGGCTCGTAGTTTTCCGGGAAAGCACCAGCAAAAATCTACAGCCATTGCACAGGAAGATAAGAGTGAATATGAAAGAATTTTTTTCAGCAACAACGCATATGGAACAGAGGAAACTAAAGATAGATCTCTATAGGCAATAACATAGCCAAATGATTGAATTATGCGTGCAATATGATCATCTAATTCAAACCAGTTATATGTTGATAAGCCTAAACCTATACATTTTGTTCACCTGTGCAGACGAACCAAAACTCTTGGAGCCCTGCCAGACAACTTCAAGACTTTTCTCATTTTTACGCTTGGCCCTGTCTTGATAATCTATCCGGCCAAAGAAAAGAGAGTCGAATCCAATCTACATGAAGATTCAAAAAAATCCTTATGCTGTTATGAAGCTGGAAAAATAAAACCAAGACAGATACATATGTAAATTCACATATTCACACTCACGCAGACACACACACACACCACACAAAAGTTTAGAGGTCTAAATGAAGTTAAGGATAAATAGGTTTACTTCAGCTCCCAACAAGTAAGCCTGCACCGCAGAATGACCAAAAGGATCAATTTGCCAACCAATTCTTGGAGTCACACCAAAATCCTTTTTGATAAACCAATGCCCAAGAGTTGTCTGGTCAATCATGTCAATATAATGTGTCACCGCTTCATCGTGCATGCACATACCCCCATTTCTACAACACAACAAAGAAAGAGGCATCATCAAGAACCAACTCTTCATACAATGAATAACAGCTTGAAGCATCCCATACAGCAAGCAAATTCAAGGTATATGAAGAATAATCAGAAATCAACACTTGATTGAGACTTAATAGTAAGCTGAAAGAAGATTGCTGAGATCAGTGGTTATAACCGTGTGCTTTACATGAATTCAAGTTGACCGGAACTAACAAGTTGCTTGACTACATGCTGCATAGTCTCGCTCTGATCTCTCCACCACCGTTGGAAAAAGGCCTACACATGGTAGCATGAAGTAACAATGGTTAGATATTCGCCATCTATCTTGTTATATAATCTATGTTATTATATAGCATAGGGATTATGTTAAAATTTCCTGTGATGATAAGAAGAATCAGAAGTTTTACTTCACTTTTCCAATTTGAACTGCCTATTGTTCTATTATATTCAGGTGGGTCCCTTCTCTTGAAATGCCACCATTATTGGAGTCTACAAAAGCCTAATGCTCGAATGTTAGCAATACAGAAATATACTCCTCATCATTCATGAACTTTGGAAACACTAAATATATAAGCCAAAAGTTCACATTATTCATTTTGGAAATGGTGGAAGATAATTCAACTCTTTGCTTCATCTCATTGCAAAAGTCTTCGTTTTGTTATTTTTAACCAACCACACCATATGTACATCAAGATTAGCACGTGGGAAAGAATAATACTTGCCTGTTCAACATAAATGAATTTCCGATTCCTGTCAGCCAACAGCGCAGGGATAAGGGAATCCAGTACATTTTGCACACAAGCACCCTATAAAATATTAAAAAGAAAAGAAGAAAAAGCAGCCCAACAAAATTTAAGCTTCCCTCAAGTGAAACATATCATATTAAACAAAATGAAGAACCAGAGAAGGAGTTATGATCTTAATTACTTGGATAGAATTGTTAGAACCAACATAGTACTGATCAACAGTCTTCAACCAACCAACGTCATCATGGGTGTGAGCCACCAAGTGAACATTGATCTTATCTTTCACTATACCCTGTGAAGTGTTATAAACCATGTACTTGGCTTCCACCACAAATAATGAACCACCCAGCAGCAGCAGCAGCAGCAGCAACAAAACCACCATTAACACTTTCATCGTCTTCACTTCCAGTGAAGTAACGCTTGGAGAAACAGCAGCGATATATCCCCTCCCTCGCTTGATCAAATAAGTGGTTGGTCTTTTGGGTTAGAACTTGTACTACTGACAAAGAGAATAGGGATCTTTATTATTTCTAATTTCTAGTTAGGTGGGGCTTTCTTGGATTACGCTCAAAGACTTCTGTTTTGTCTTTCCAGTACTCGACAAAGACTGCATCTCTAAAAATAATATATCTCGAATAAAATAGAAATACACTATCTATTTTTCAATTGAAATAAGTATAATTTGATTTTGAAACTTTTCGGTATACTGTTTTGTAATATTATTATTTTTAAATATAAATAGTATAATATATTAAATTTTTTTAGATGAACCTAAATTAATATTTGAAATTTGTAGTTTGAATATTGAGGATATGATCATTTCAAATAAAATAAATTAACATAGATTATAAAGTTTAATTTTTAATAAACTTATTATTAAATGATAAAATAAATAAAAAATCAATATAGAAAATAACATAATAAAATCAACATATTTTACTTTGATTAAATTATGAAACTCGTTGTTCAAGTAATAAGATTATAATAATTTTATATAAAATAAAATAGAACAAAATTATCTTGAAGATCGAATTAGGATTATCAAGATAAAATTGTATGATTTTTCAAGACCCCAGTTAAAAAATGGGATCATTTCAAATTATTAATTTATTTTAATAATGAATAAATAAAAATATTAACATGCTTGAAAAATCTCAACTCAAGATATCAAAAACTAAAACTTGTAAAAATAGTTGTGGTCAACCATCAAAATTTGACTTATTAATTGATAAGAGAGTAATAATTGCACAAATTATAATAGTTTAAAATTTATCAAATGAAAAATATTAAATTCAAATTCAAAGTGTCACAAATCCAATAATTTAGGGGTGATACCCTTAATTGGTTGGTACTAATGTGTGTATGTCTAGATGCTAAGAGATTATTTAATTTGTAAAAAACAAAATAACTCATTTAATCTACATTTACAATTATAGCATTTTTTTTTGTGTTTATAAATATTTTTGAAAAAAAATATTTTTTTCATTTCAAATTATTTTTTTTGATGTTATCATATAATTTTAATGTTCTAATATCATACACTAATTTTTTTTAAATATATATATATATATATATATATATATATATATATATATATATATAATTTTATTTAAAAATATATATTAACTTAATATATTTTCAAATAAAAATAATTTTAATCTCTTATAATATAAGATTGCAGCTTCTAGATGCCATTAGTGAAAGATAGTCATTTTGTAATCTCTAAAAAAATCCCATCCAATCTAAAATCACAATTATAGCTTGTTTGGTTTTGTGTTTTAAAAACAATATTTAAAAAAATATATATATATTTTTTAAAATTATTTTTTTTATTTTTTATATAAATTTTAATGCGCTAATATCATAAATAAATTTTAAAAATTTTATTTTAACATATTTTAAAATAAAAAACAATTTAAAATATATTTGTTATCACAATAATTAACCATATCTTGTTGTATAAAATTAATATAAGATGGCAGCTTCTTGATGCTGCGATATCTCATTTTTTATAGATTGTTTGACATTGTATTTCAAAAAAAAAATTATATTTTAAATTAAAATTTTTGATATTTTAAAATTAATTTTATAAATTGAAGTCAAAATAAAAAAAATTTATAATTTATTTTTAAATAAAAAATATTTTTAAAAATAACTTCAACTACAAATAATATATCATTAGTGAATGATAGCCATTTATATTATTTAAATAGAAAGTTGTTAAATTTAACTGTAAAAAACATTTTGTCCATTCAGCCCAATTTGACTGAATAATAAATATAGTAGTCCCAGCCTTTATTTTCAATTTAGTCCAATTGTGTTGAGTTGATCAAAATGTGACCTTTACAGGGTAAATTAAAAAACATATTTTCATAATGGACTGATTTAAAGAGAAGACGAAACAACAAGGGTCTCTAAGAAAAATTGATAAATTCTAGAGCAAGAGAAAAATCCAAGGACACTCTGCTTGAGTGAGTCAGGATTCCTATCCGATTATTCGACAACACAGCATTAGAAATTTCGAAGCTTCAAAAACCCTAGCAAGCCATTGCTACTCCAAATTAAAAAAAAAAAAAAAAACAAAGCGAGCCCGGCCATGGAAGATAGCTTCAAAGTCCGAGTCGACAAAACCTTTGGTTCACTCTCTTCTTTTTCTTCAGCAATATATACCCAACAACCATCATCCTCGTTAAGCTCTCTATGGTGTCTCACTGACGAAGAAATTGAGCGAAACCAATGGAATCGTGACCACAAGGACAGCCCTGAGACCGAAAACCAACCCAGACCACACTTTAATCCAGAAAGACCCGACGATACGAGTTTCAACTCTGAGACCGAAGAAGACCTTGTTGATTTAGACGACGACGAGGATAAGGTGGAGTCGTCGCGTCCCTCGAAACTTAAACCCGAGGATTGTAATGACGAAGAATGGGACATCAAGAAATCTATTGGCCTGGATAGTACTCTTGATTATGAGGTATTAATTTTTGCTCAATAATGACTCTCTTTTGCTGCTGCTGCTGCTTGGTTTAACTTCTTGAGCAAGGATGCATACATACATTGTATAAATGATCTATGTCTGAAGGTAATCGCGATCGATGTTGCTTGCGTGTGATTGATGATGGCTATCAACAGGGAATACATTTCTTTACTCGTATAAATATGATCGTGGATGCATAAGTATATATGATTCATGATTCGTTACAAGTTACAGACGGTATTGACGTTTTCTTTCTTTGGCAGGAAGAGGAAGATCATTATGACAAAGTGGCTGTTGGCACGGAAGAGCCTGGAGATGATCGCCTGTATGTGACCCAAATGAATGATTATGGTATTGATGTGGATTCTGGCGATGTGATGCCCATGCCTAGTTCATTCGGGGATGTGACTAGGGATCTGCGTGCTAATCATCTCACTGCAAAAATTAGGCTACAGGAAGATGCAGAAGCAGCTGAAAAGATGGGTTCTTTGCGAGTTACTGTAATGGAAAATATCGGTGTAAATGATGATGGTAATCTGAAATCCATTATGAAGAGGAAGATGGTTGTCCAATCAGATTCCAAGTCGATTAGCAATCACTTGGATTCAAAGTTGCAAAAGCGTGTACGGTTTGATCCGGAATGCAAAGATGGCAATGATGAAGAGTCTGGCGGAGTTGAAGACATACAGATAGAAACCACTGACTCGACAGAAGAAACACTGATATATCATTTGCCTCCAGATTATCCTTCTGGAATTCCAGATTATATGCGAAATCCTTCCAAATACACACGCTACACCCTTGACTCGGCAACCAATGTGGATGAAGAATCAAACCAAGGAGCTTACATGGACTTCCTTAAGATTCTGCAGAGACCAAATACAACAGAATCACATCCAGATGAGGTTCCTGTTGATCTGTCCAGACCTCTCACCTTCATGCCAAAAAGGAAAACCAGTGGTGCTGCAGTGATTGATTACTGCATTGAGTCTAAACAAAACCAGGATGATGCTGGTGAAGATTTCAAGCTTAGGAGAGGGGTACCTCTTGGGATTGCAGCTTTCGATGACAATGATACAGAAACTTTTGCCATGGAGGAAGACAAACCAGAAACAGTAGCTGATAAAACTAATTCAAGCAGACCAGCACGCCAGTATAGGTCAAAGGCCAAGTCCGAGACATGAGTTAACCTGCACCTCCCTGATTTTTATTTCACGGTGAAAACTGAATTTATTATGACATCTTAATATGATTCCAACTGAAGAACTTGTATGCTAATAAAAGTTTCCAACTTGATTATCTGTATGCTAATAATTAGCTGGTATATAACTCACATTTTATTTTACAATTGCTGCCACCAGAATACATAACATTGGCGTCTAGATTCGGGTAGCATAATTTGCCACGGGTAAATTTTCATCTCTGTTGAGGATGGCCGAAGAAGAGCCTTTCCACCACAATTAACCCTCAAGAACTAACATCGCTCGCCACTCCCCACCTTGGGAGTTAAAATCGAGCTCAATTGCACAAGACAGCAATGTACAATTTGCACTAGAATCCCTCATAATGCTACCAGAGTTATTATATGTTCATCAGTGCATTAAGAAATTCATCCAAAGGTTGACATATATGCAGTGAATGAGGAGGCACAACTTGCCTTGAAAAAGATACTAAAATCAAAAGGGCCACTCCTTGAATCATGGCAACATCCCCAAAGAATTTTAAGTAAAACAGCCAGGGAATGACAATTTTATTCTCCAGCGTTGTGGAAGCAGCAAGTGGGATCTTAAATTTCATATATACAAGTCCAAAAACTGCGAGCTACAATGTTGACACATTGCTGTGACCTTTGACAACTCAGGATTTAATCTAATATGAATCTTACAGAAAAAAAAGAGAGGAAGTGATGGGGCTTGTAAGCTGCATCAGTTAATGCTTTTCGAAAGGCAGCTGCATCAGTTGATGCTTTTCGAAAGGCAGCAGTATGATATGACCTGCGTTGACCGATGGTCACATAAACACTTCCTTGTAGCAAGGCAAAACCACCCGGCATGGATGTCAACAGAGCAGGACGTCGAACGTTGACCAGCCATCTAGAACAAGCGCTTCCTACAATCAGCTGCACCACAGTAGCATGGCATCTTCAGGGCCAGAGACGCTATCCAGGGCATGGCCATAGTCATAAGCAAGCAACAAAACTGGTAAGCTACAAAGAAATACAAATTAAAATAGTAAAGAGGTGCAAAAGTTTCATAAGTTTAATTGAACGCAATAAACAGCAGCCTCATTAACCTTTAAAGATTAGGGTCACCCAAAAACCGACCAGAAGAGATGTCTTGCAGAGTCGAGCTTTTTGTTACCAAGAAAACCCAAATGACTTCATACGGATAATACAACAGAGAAGACCAAAACAATCTGTTATAGCCTGTCAAGGACTTCAATCAATAAGGTAACAGCTATTTAGTATTGTGTTTTAAAAATATTTTTGAAAAAAAATATTTTAAATTAAAAAAAATATATTTTTAAATTATTTTCATGTGTTGATGTCAAAAATAATTTTTAAAAAATAAAAAAAATATTATTTTGATGTATTTCTAAATAAAAACACTTTAAAAAACAACTTTGAATACACTCCCAGACAATACACCATAATCCTTTCAAAGCTAGGCTTCCATCCAGCACATTATGCTACAAAAGTTAGATAATTATTAAAATCCCTTTATAAAAAATTATAACCTAAAATCTCATCAATATATTATCTATGTATGAAACCCTAAAACAAATTATTCATGTTTAAAGTTTAAAACATCGATATTAATTCTCAATTATTGATTCGAGTGCTTCAAATCATATTATCAGCTCATTTAGTATGCTTAAAATGCATGTAAGTATCATGATTTGTCATAAAAATTCAGATTGCTAATGAAAATATCTAACTTTAGGTAATTTGCTTGTATCACTAAAGTTGTCTAATTTTTTATTTTTATTTTTGCAGTCCATTGTTAAAGAATAAATATGATGTGGATTTTTTCGTCATGGCTGTCTTAGTGTCTTGTGCCAAATTAGATATCAAAGGCGATGATAGGGTCTAAAGTTGAAAGATTATTTCCATTATATTTTTTAATCTCTCATTTTGTATTTTTTGTCTACAATTCATAATAACAACGAAGCATGACATAAAAATTTAGGCCATCCAAATTCTATTGTTTATTTTTTTTAGAGCTCATCTCTATATTGATTAAAATAAAGTCTTTTCTTTAAATATTATAAAAATATAAACTCACATTGTATTCCTACAAAATTAATAAATATAAAAGTGTTTTGTTCTTTTAACAATGAAAATCAAATAATTCTATTTTAAATAGATTTAAATATTACTAGATAATTTAGAAGTGCAAACAATTATATACAGTCATCGAATGCAAAAAGGAAAAAAAAAAAAAAAAGGGTTGTGAACATGGTTTATAATAATAACAATATTTTTTATATGTATAAAAAACACATTCATTTTTATTTTTGAAATTTAAAATACTCACTCATGTATAGATATATCAGTTGTGTTTTGCTAGTATTAACATAAAAATATTAAAATCTTATTTTTATTATCGTTTTACAAGACAATTAAGAGTATGCTTATTTTTACATTTTAAAAGTGTTTTTTTTATATTAATTGTTTTTACTTTGCTTCAAAATAATTTTTTTGAGTATTTTTTTTTACAATTTTGATATGTTAATATGAAAAATAATTTTATAAAATTAAAAAAAATATTATTTTAAATCTTTCTATATAAAAAGCACTTAAAAAATAATCATTATCATATTTTCAAACATGTTAGGTTTTACATAAATAGTTATCGTTTTATTTTATTTTTTTCTTTATTTAGCAAATGAAAGGCAAAGAGATTAACGGGCGCAACTAATAAGATTGATGTGTATCGCAGCTGATTCTACTCTCTCTGTTTTTTTTTTCATGAATGAAGTATTTTCATTAATTATTCATAACTTTACAAGAAGGGCAAATCCCATCACTCAAATTTACAAGAAGGGACAGGCCCACGGCAACATCGCCAATTGCTACAGCCACGGTGAGATTCAGGACAAGCTATCCATTTTTCTGGCAGCGCAGAGCAGAGAAAATAACTAGACACAAAATTTAATTCCATCATGTCAGCAAAAAGAAATAGAAACCATCCCTATCATGAATCCATTGAAGCACCCCAGAGTATAATCTCTGTCCATCTGTGATGGATTCCGGTGATGTTCCTGAATCTTGATATTGCAACTCGTTGTAGGCTAGTGGCAAGCAGCAAAACTCCTGCACTTGTGTGCAAAACCACTGCGATGCTTCCCAGGTCTGCATTTCACTTGAGGCAGTTCTGATAGATTCAGGACTTGAATCTGTCTCCTCTTTTTCTCTGTGATCGCAAGAAAACAGAAACATTTTAACAACACTGTTAGATCTTACAGTGCAGAAGAGATCGAAGGGAACATAACTAAGAGACAGGGAGAGAAGTTGGTCGCTAACCTTTTCCAATATTCGCATAACTTTCTTGAAGTTTCCTTTTTGCCAAATTAATCCGGTTTTCAAATGAGATTTTGTCATCAACAATTGCAGCTTTTGTTGATGTCTTCTTGTCGGACTCAATTCTTTCAGCTTTTGTATCTTGAGGAGCGTTTTCCTCGTGCTTGTAGACCTGCTCTAAAACCTTCATGTCCTTGCCCTTGCCATGCTTTTTCTGCATGATCTGCACTGCATTGAGGTTCCCGGATGATCCCTGAACTCTTTCCGCGCCTGATCAACACGAAACAAATCACATTAGTTGAAACAAAAACCATGATCGAATATTATCAGATCAAGTACGTAGACAGACAAACATGTATGGCTTACCTTTATGATTACCCTCGATTCCACTGAAAAACACCTGTTCGGACAAGTCGAAAAAGGAAGCTTCTGCAGCCATGAAATCTTCCTCGTCGAAAGGAGGGCAGGCAAGCCCCACATCTTCTTCCACCAATTCTTTGGTGTTCTGATCAGCCACCACCACTGTAGACGCAGCCGGTGAATTCTTCATGCTTCTACAATAATCTCAGGAGTTCTGCAATTGGAAAATATTAAAGCATGTCAACTAATCATATTGTTTTGTTTTGGAAAGAAATCAGCTTTCATACATACAACATATCCACTCATCCAAAAACAGGGCTAACATATATATACATATAATTTTCCTTTATCCAAAACTAGGGCAACTAAACACAAATGAGGAAACCACATTCAAAATTTACTGAACCCTAATTCCTAATCCTTAATGTAACCCTGATCATGGCACGTAAATTGTAAATAAGAAATTTCAAAGAACAAAGAAACAGAGAGAGAGGTAGGGAGAGGAAGGAGCACTTACTTGTGAACTCAAGATAGAAAAACAAACAAACAGAGGTAGGTATTAATTAATTAATATATATGTATATATATAGTGATCTAAGAAGCTCAGTCATGAGGTCCGGATTCATGAAGGAAAGGCTTGGATTTCAAACTCTAGGATATGGCGGTTGAAGTCTTTCCGACTCGGTAAAGGATGTTAGGACGACTCGTCATCCGCTACGTTCTTTTCTTGTTCTTACTCAAACCAACTGGACCAAACTTTCCTGGCCCAGGTCCGCAAAGCCCACGAGTCTATGTGCATAGGCACTAAAATCAGAAAACATAAAGAACAGGGACTGAATTGCAGTTGACAGAAAGTTTAGGAGTCTGAGGACCAACCAGCCATCTCTTAATTTTTGTAAACAAAACGGATAGGCTAAGCCTAAGAGGAGCCATGGATAAGCGAAGCCGAGCCCTAAGCGCGCGAAGGAAGGATTGAATGCTCAACCTCCTTGCACCATGTTCAGAGTCCTAGGCTACACAAAACCGCACGTACAACACTCGTCTCATCTCTCTCGCTCTCTCGTCTTCTTGTGGCCTCTCTCAAAAACCTAGCCAATCAGGGAGGATAGCACTGAAAAAAACCCCCCCCGCTTTCTCCCTCTCCCTCTCCCCATCTCTCCGTTTCTCTCTTTTCCTCTCTCCTCGCTCCCTTGCCTTGCTTGCGCGTTTAATATAGCAAGCAACCTTCACTCTTAATATAATCGGTGCTAGTTTCTATTCAAGGTATGTTTTCCCGTTCAATTATCTAGGGTTTTGCCTATTTCCGATTCGAAAGGCCTATCTTTTAAATTTTTTATCTCGGTTATTACATGCCTGGCTTTTCGATTTTGGCACCACGGGTTGCATTGTTCGAGAAGGATGATTTATTTTAATTTCGGATTTTTATCTATAAAATGTTGGATTGAATTCAAATATTGATTTTCTATATTATATATTGTTTTTCCAATTCTCATTGCATTATAGACCTTTGAACTTGTTTATTAATTGACTATTTAATTAATATTTGAGGTAGTTTTGTTTTTTTTTGCTTGTGGATAATTACACAGGTATACTTAAAAGTTAAAACATGTTGCTTTAATCTTCCACTGAGGACAGGATTGATTGTTGACATCTTGTGCTGTGCTGAATGGCGGCTGATCAACGAAGAAAACGGCGTAATGGCGCCAGCCTTGCTGGTTGTAGTTCCTTGGAGCCGTACAGAATGAAAAGGAAGAATAAATCGAAGAATGATTTGAATGCAAAATCACTTATTTCTCTTGAGTGGGATGGCAACAGAAAGAAGGTAGTTGCCAAAAGGGAGCAAATTGGCATTGGTCAGAGAGATTTGATACCATTTGTAGATTCTGCTCCCCACTATCAAAATCCTTTGGCAGATGTTTTTGCTGTTCCTCAAGAAATTTTTGATTTGCAGAATTTGGAAGAGGTCCTTTCCTACGAGGTGACTGTAACTTGTGATTATTGCTTGTAATTATTACATGTGCATATTTTTTATTTGCTTGCTTAGGTTTTTTTAATGTCTCTGCGTGGAACTTTATGCAGACTTGGCAGAATCATCTGTCGGAAGATGAAAGAAACTTTCTCATGCAGTTTCTACCAACAGGACTAGACACGGAAGAAGTTGTGGAAGCATTGCTTGCTGGGAACAACTTACATTTTGGAAATCCATTGCTTAGATGGTAAGTATTGGTGTTTGACACTGGTTTGTTTTTTTGGAATCAACCGCTACCATTTATGGAACGCTTTGGAGATATGGCAATACAGATGCACGCATGAATTTTGTTTTTTGCCTGTATTCTCTGGTCAAGGCTTCACTGAGGCATCCTATGTTTTCTCTTCAAGCTATTTCCATGTGGTATTGAAGATTTTCTTTCCCTCTCTTCTTTCCAACAATGTTTTCTGATCTCATCTTGTTTGATATTGAGCATATATATATATATATATGAGAAATGAATTTCATACTCGTGCTTTTTGGCTGTGCAGAATTTCTTTCCCGTCACGTGCTGATTTTTTAGAAAAATACTGCATGCTCTGAATTTTTAACACTTAAGAAAGCAGCCTGACAATGGAAGCATAGAGTAATTTGAATCTTTTTTGTTGTGACATCAAGTTCGTTGATTCTCAGTGCTTTATCTTTCTTCTATACTATATAGGGGTTTTCATGACTTATAACTGCCTGACCTGCTCTTGATTCCTGGCATGACATTGATATGTATGGGTTTCCCAGTAAAATTAAAACTAGGAATTCTATTGTGGTTTCTTCCGAAGCTGTACATTTTTATGAGCTTAAGATCCTGTTTCAAAGTTTGATTTGACTATTTATGTGGGAATGTTGTTGCAGGGGTGCTTCACTTTGCTCTGGTAATCTTCACCCTGATGTGGTTCTTTGTCAGGAACAGCATCTAAAGGCTGATAAAAAGGCATTCTACTCCAAGTTACAGGATTATCACATCGAGTAAGGCAAACTTATCTGATTTTGTTTCATTATTTAACCAAGCTGTTTAGGTGATGTGCGTTTCTTGTGCTAACAGTGTTTGCTTGATTTATTGGTTTTCTGCTTGTGGTAGCATGATAACATATTTGCAGAAGTTGAAGGACATGTGGGAAAGCAGCAAGGATCCAGAAAAGGAAATTTTGCAGAAGATATGGAGGTTTGTCTCTGCTGACAATGTACCTTGCATGTAAAGTCTCTGTATTATGGACAATTGAAGCAAAACATTGTACTGGAAGAGCCATCTTCCTCGACTGTTCTGCCTTTATCATGCTTAACTACTCATTCCTAAACTCTAAAAACTGTGATGCTCAATAGTGTAGTAATGTTAAAGAAGATTTTGATCCCATCGTGTGCACTAAAGTGAAAAAAACTGAGAGCTGTGCAGTTTTGGAATGTCCTCTAAGATGGTGGGAACCTGAACTATTATTTCTACTGGATTTGTGAAGCTGGTTAGTAATTTGTTGGGGATTTCTGTCATGTCTAAAATGGCAAATGTTTCAACTCACCTGATTGTAGTTAGTTGTTTGACTTTGCTGTATCTAATGACACCAAACTCCCTTATTTGTTTTCTGGTGAGCTATTTGTGCACTTTATCCATTCTTTAATGAAGGGGAAATTTGAGGAGGATTTAAATTATGCTTAATTTTTCTTTCATGCTTCCCTAATTAAACTTCCATGCACCACACTTTTTTATTACTTGATTGTGTTCCTGCTTTTTGCTACTGAAATATTTATTTTTATGCGATTATTGTTTCATTGCTTTGTTTGGAATGATTCGGAGTTAACTTTTAAGGTTATAAATCATCAAATAACTCATTTGATTTTTGAAGAATTTTCACTGCAGTTTCTTCTTTCATGGAGTTGTTTTATCAAGTTATTGAGGCTCTTGGACTTCATATGATAGTTATGTTCACATTTGGACATTAATTTTTTTTAAGGAGGTCAAGAAACGATGCAGATAAAAGAATCTCCTCTTGCGATATCGAGTCTAAATTTCATGACATTGAGGAGAATGTGTTGGCGACATCTGAATCCTGCTCCTTGGGTGCAGAGGAGGAAACATCTAGCAGCGACACTCAGAACTCTCCGGTAACAAAGGGTGGAGAGGTTCAAAAAAGGTAATCAAGCTTTCCTCAGCTAGTCTTCCTTGCCAAGCATCTGATTGTTATTTCTTTCAGTTTTCCAAGGTTTTACGTAAGTGAGGTCTTCAATCCATGAAATTTAATCTAAAATCTTATTCCTATTTCTCTCTTCACAGATCGCTGCTTGTAAAGTACAATACCTCTCTTGTAGTGTTCATCAATCTTTGAAAGATAACACTGAAGATTAAAGTATATAAAAGGATAAAAGGATCTCTTTGTTATTATTTGATATCCTGCTTTACAGAGCTTCTAAAAATTTGGAAGGATAACCGAAACCTGAACTCTTTTTGGGGATCACCACTAGATTCCTGTATCACTCTCCTCCAGAACAAAATCATTTAGCTGATTTGGTTTGAGACACATCTCTTATGATTCACTATCTTCTGATAACCTTCTTAAAGAAGCCCACTTATCTTCCTGAGGCTATGCTTCTACATGCTCATGTTGGAACCCTGTTTTGATTATCATGATTTTTGCAAACATTAGCTTAATTATATTCTTCCATGGATGGTGGAGACGTAAAAGCTCTCTGTATTCTCATTCTTGTGCTTTTGTTCTCCCAATAAAATTCTTAGCATCCACCCCCCTTAACAACACCATCCTTTAAGATAAGTAAATAACATGTTGAGATGCCTGTAGCTCTTGTATTTGCTTTTGGAAAGTGCCGGTTGGTTTGATGCAGACATTCTGGGCTTAATTTCTTCTTCATGCTATTCTGAGCATTATGATTTATTTTTCCCTTTTTGGTGAAATGCTGCTACTATCTTTAGCAGGTTGCAATTTGCAGTAGCCTTGCCTCTTTTCCAAAAAGTAATTACATAATGGGCAGGAGATCTTGTAGATCTGATGTTGCACCATTTGTGTTGTGTTCCCTGCACAATTGTGTAAGAATCTCACTAGTTGCCTTTGGTGTCAGGATTTGTGAGAAAGGCTCCATGGAGGAGAAACAGAGAAAGCTGTTGGTTGCTTCAGATGATGCAAGACCTGGAAAAGGAGACAAGCTAAACAAGCGCAATATCCACCATAGTGACGGTGCAAAATATATGTCATACTTAAAGGTTGGTATCTTTGGTATTTCTTAGTTTGTATGAAGTACTTTAGTATTTATTCTTTACCTTAATAGCAGAATTCATCCATCATAAAATCCTCTTGTTTGTCAAGTTTTAAGCGTGTACACTTTTTATCTTGCATGCTTAGGTGACTACCAAATCATTGTTTACCTAAAGTGGTAACCAAGTCAAGTGATAATATTCGCTTTCTTGCATATGATAGTAAGGTTAGAAATTTGCAAGATCTTGCAAATGTGGAAAATACACGTGATTCCTCTCCTTTTCTTGCAATTAATATTTCTATTTTCTAAGGATTTTGCTGATAACCTGCATTTGACATCAGATAAGCAAGAAGCAGCACCAACTTGTTAAGATCATGAAGCAGTCCGGTAAAAGCATTCAATCTAAGTCTCTTAACTGTGTGTTAGGTGACCTTGATACTTTGCATGTACAACCATATGAAGAATTTGTGAAAGAGGAACAGAAGAAGTTGCAGGAATATTGGTTAGTTGCATATTTTTGGACAACACTTTATTTTATGGGCACAAAAATGTTTGATTTCTTCCCCTCAAAATATGATTTGGTTTTATGTAGGATGCAATTGGCAAACAAAGATCTTCCTGTAGCATATGCAATCTGGAGAGAGAGACAGTTTCAGAGACAGGAGATATCCAAATCTTTGGAGGAAGAGTTAGAATGCCAATTAAAATATCCAGTGGAGGTCTGATATTCTGGCCTCGTGTATTTTTCCTTTTCGCCCTGTACCAGTGGGCTCGTATCATTTTGTTGTGTGTACAGTTCAGCAGAATTTGTGTGACAGTGAAATCCCAAAAATATTTCCTGTTCTATATTTAACTTGTTTGGTTCCTGAACCAGTATCCGGAGAAAGATGGTCATGAGACTCTGCTTCAGGATCAGAGCGATCAATGTGCAGGCCAACATGACACCAACATAGAGGTATTATTCTCTGTCCTCATATCAACCCTCCCTCCCCCTCCTTTTTTTTAGCTCCACTCAATTATACAGCTAATATCTTCTGTTTACCAACAGAACCTGTTTGACCCAATTCTCATTGTTGAATGATGATAGAATTTATCCATACTTGATTCTAAGTTTGACTTTTTTGTCATCGTTTTTTCAGGATAAGCTGGAACATAACCATGAAATTGTGCTTCAGGATCAGCATGATCATGGATCAAGAAATGAAGAATCTGGCATTTCTGATTATGGAGATTCTGGTTCAGGCTCCCAGCAGAATCAGTCTCCGCAGCATCTTTCCTCCCTCTCTGTTGACCATGATCTTAATCCTATAGATATGAATATGGAAAATGATCATGTCCATTTGAACTCTAACTCAGATGAAGCTTCTCCACATGTATCTGAGTACTCAGGGAGCATGCTTGTCACAGAGGCTTCCATTGATCAGGGAGTTCCTTTCTCTTCTGGTGGAGATGTCTGGTCAGCGGTTAGCATACCCAGCTCATATTATGATTCCACTGCAAATCATGAATATGCATCTAATGGTAGATTATCATTGCCACATCAAGTTAATGAAGAACAATGCTCCCAGTTGATTGATATGGAATCTGAAGTGCATGAAGAAGAGACTGGAAAAGATTTGTTGCACAGACAATCTGATGATGGTTCTTTCAGCTCTTACCCTAATCATGATCGTAGTGGAATGCTTCAATCTTTGTTCAGAGGTCAGGTAATGTTGCCCTACCATAATGAACAAAAGCCAACCGGGTTAGCTTTTCAATCACCAAATGATGTTATGGTGCAAGATGGTCAGTATACAGGGCATAATCAGGGGCAGCTTCAGTCCTCGGTGTCACTTGAACAGAGACAGAAGAATCACATTGAGGATTACATGCAACAAAATATAACAGAGGACATATATTCTGAGGGAGGAGGATTCTTGATTCCAAGACAAGTACATGCTCCACTAGTCAATCTGCAAGACTGGAATGTTAATCCTGTTCGCATGCCAGCACAGCTCCAATCCCATCCTAATGATGATGGTCTGTTGACCCAGAACTGGTTCTCTGGGGAGCACCAAGTTCACGGGGACTGGAATGGTGCAGGTGGTGTTGGTGTCTCAAACCAGAGTATTGGAAGTAATGCAGATCAAAGCCTGTTTAGTGTTCTATCCCAGTGTAACCAACTGCATATGACAAGCCCCCTTGACCAATTACGTTCAGGCAGCCCCACCAACCAGCATCCAAATGGTACCTTAGATTCAGTGGGCTCTGCTGAGCAGTTTATGTTGCCGAGGACCTATGGTATGGTGAGTGGGGTCATCCCCATGATCAGTAATGCTTTACCACAAGCAGTCCATCCACTTGATTACTTAAGTGGGCGTGACAGTGCTAGTTCCCTGATGCCTGATGATATAGGATGGATGACTTTGCCACAGAATTCAGCTTTACATGATCCATTGGGGAAACCATACCTGAGGTCGTGGAATCAATGAATATCCTTCCTCCCTCATTTTTGGTAGGTGAAGTACAGGGTTTTGATCATGAGAAGAGATACCAGTACAAGATGCCTTAATAGGAAATCATGACTTGTTATCTAATTATAGGTTGTGGGAAGAGAATTTTGAACTTATTGCAAGATTTGCAGAAGTGTAGAAGCTTGTGACAAATTCTGAGATAGGTTTTTGTACATACTTTATACGAGAGCCAATGCAAGCACCGTGTAAATATCCAGATGTCAGATAGGCAGGCGAGAGCAAAGATAGGAGGGAAGGATCGAAAAGGATTCTGATATCTCTTCTATCTGTTAGGTAAGTTATACATTGCATTTTTTGTTTCCAGTCGCATTTTTTTTTCTTTGTTGACCGAGAAACAACTTTCAATAAATTAGGAGGCTATAAATTGCTGAAGGTTCGCCCATCTTCATTTTGTATTCTTTCATTGATTGCAACTGAGCATGCTCAAGCAACTTGCAATCGATGTGCTGGAGATAGATTCAAGGCTGTTTAGTAGTATTAGCTTCTGGGATGTTAGCTACGAAATGAGTTGAAATTATTAGTATTAGCAAAATCAGTGTGTGGTGACTTTGCCGTTGTGCTTTAAAAAATTACTAAATTGAGACATAACATTTTTGCCTTCCAAGGGATGCTAAATGTAACTTCCTCATTTGAAATGTCTCGTGGAAGGATCGAATGCCGCATTAGGTTTTTTTAGAGTTTTAAAAGTATTTTTTTTAAAATGATTTTTTTTATTCTTTATTTTAATTTTTTTTTGTATTTTTAGATTTTAAAAATGATTTTTTTGAAAAATAATATTATTTTAATATATTTTTAAAAACAATTTTAATCATGATTTTAAATCATCACTAGGGTAGAAAACCCCAACTGCACGGTAAAAAAATAATATAGTTCTTTAAAAAGAACTCTATGATAAAAATAACTATTTTAAAAGTTTGCAAATCTTCTTGGGAAAATAATTAAACCAAAAAATACAAGTGTATGTTTCCCTACATAATGAATTGTTTTGTTTTGTTTTGACGAAGCACACGTTTTTCTTACAAGTTTTAACATTTTATTTGTTAATTATATATAAAAAAATATATTTATTACCGTTAAAAGCCATTTCCATTAAAAAGATAGATGCATTGGTTTTATCTTACCTAAATTGCTGTAATTTGTTCTCCTTTCAAGATAATATTAATCTCATTTTATGTCAAACTTTTAATTTTACAACAAAACAATAACCTCTTTTTGTATTTGTAGAGTTTGTATAAGAATTGACCATTTATATAAATATAGGGTTTGATTTATTTTTTAAATTTAAAATAGAGAAAGTTATGTTATTTATTTATTTTCTTTCTAACATGCTATTTCTTTCAAAATAAAACTCTTGTCGCCGTGTTGGTTTTGCTATTAAAGATCTAAAAATCACATGTCCTTCATAAATAACCTATGTGATGATGGTGGAGTATTTGAATAATAATAAAAGAAACAATGATATTAGATAAAATATTTTATTTAAAAAAAAATCATGTTAATCGTTTTAAATTAAATAAAAAACAATGTAACTTGATTATCGGTTCATTAAATACAAAATATGAAATGGGGTGGGGAAAAAAACTTAACCCTGATTAATCCAGGTTAATATTATTAGAGGGCAAACCAACTTGAGTTATCGAACTAAACTTGTGATCCATATTATAAGATAGAATTATTCAATATAAAAAAAAATTATGTTGACTTGCAAGAATTAAAAATTAAAAAAACATTTAAATTTTTTATACCAACAACAAAAAAAAACCCTAAAAGATGTCATTTTAGGGGGAGAAGAGATAAACAAAAAAGAAATACAAATCAAAGACAAACCGATCATCCAACACAAACACGTGTCATTCCAAAAAAGAAGAAAATGTGGTGGTGTGCACGAAGCAAAGAGAGAAAGCAAGGGGAAGATAACTAGAGGGAAACAGAAATAGGATTTTTGAAATTCAAATTACTAGTAACCAAAACGACTGCGTTTGTGCAGCTTCTTTTTATTTCTAGTAGCTAGCCACGTAAGGGGTGCCAAGTTGGCACGTGCATTGTTTGTATTTTAATTCCCTAACGATATGAGCAGAGAATACACAAGAATTATAACAAAATACCAAATATTCCCTCATCTGTCTCTTTCTCTCCCTCTGCATTGTTTGTGCATTCTTTTCTCTCCTTTATTCGTCTTCTTCAGTTAGACTTGCACCAAATTGGTATCAGAGCCTTCGTCTTTGGACTCGGATTGATGATCCCAGAAACTAGGTCCCAAGACGTAAGAAGTATGGATGATTCTCTGGAAGCTACAAATCAGAGAGTCAATGGAATAAAAGTTAAGCTACATGCTCAATCTGATGACCTAGCACAACTTAAAGCTATGATGATGGAGATAGCAACCCAACAAATCACCATTAAACAAACTCTGCAAACCTTATCAGGTGAAGCCAGTTTTTCTCAGAAACCCAACAGTCTTCAGCACCCTACTACTGCCATTGAATCAGACTAGGTAGGAGAATGATCCCAACCAATCTACAGATCACGCAGGCCCAGAAGGGATTTTTCCACATTTGAAGGAGAGGAGGTGCATAAATGGTTGTATAAATGCAATTAGTACTTCGACCTAGAAGAAGTGCCTTAATCTGACAAACTGAAACTGGCCTCGTATTACCTAGATGGCATGGCCTCTATTGGCACCAGAACTATATTCGAAACTTAGAAGGGCAGGAAGTAACTTGGGCAGAGTATGCGGATGCCCTATGCTGTCGTTTTGGGGGGCAGAAGGATCCCTTAGAGGAGCTCACCGAGCACAAGCAGGAGGGGGACTTAGAAGGCTATATCAAGGATTTTGATGAACTATGGAACATAGCATAGATATTTGAGAAACAGGCTTTGGTATTCTTCCTAGGGGGATTGGAGATAGAGATTAAGAATCTAGTGAAAATGTTCGAACCAAAATCTCTTAAACAAGCCTACAATCTAGCTAGACTTCACAACAATACCCTTACTCACCGAAAAATAAACCCCCATTATCCAAGGTCACATGTCCAGGTGAACCCTAATCCACCACCCATAAAACCTAACCATCTTGCAAACAATCTCAAAACTAATATCAACCCTTTTAAAACCCTTTCACAAGCCTTACTACCCACTCCTACTACCGTGTATCCCAACAACAACCACTCATATTCCTACTAAAAACCTTTCAGACCAATCAGAACTAAGGAAATGGATGATAGGAGGGCCAAAAGCCTATGTGTTTTGGTGTGATGAGAAATTTATGCTAGGGCACAGATGGAGGAATAAAAAACCATACTCCTTATGTATAATGGGAGACAATGAAGACAACTCAAAAGAGGAGGAGTCAATGGAAACAATGAATATGAAGGCCCTCACTCTCCACCTGTCATTGCAATCCAGGGTACTTTAGGGTATCAAACCATTAAGGTGTGGGGAAAAATAGATAAATGCCCTATTTTGATTTTGATTGATTCTGGAAGCACCTACAACTTCATTCATGATGAAGTGGACAGCAAATTGGGGTGTCCTAGAACTCCAATAAAATTGATGGAAGTCGAAGCAACGAATGGAGGCACCATGTCTTGAACTGAAATCTATAAACACCTACAATGGAGGATGCAAGGAACTTAGTTCCAGGCTGATGTTTTTGTGATGAAGTTACTGAACTATGATATGGTTCTAGGGATTCAATTGCTAAAATTAATGGGGAATGTATTGTCCAACTACGAGGAAAGGTGGGTTTCTTTTCAATGGTAGGGGAGAGGAGTTACCTTAAAGGGAGAAAATCCTAAAATAGCTCAATCCATACGAGTGGAAGAATTAAATAGATTGTTAAACTCTGAGACCCTACTGTCAGAAGTAAGGCTATGCAGTTTAAGAGTCATGGAAGGTGACGAGCTGAATCACTCTACGCAAGAGGTGCCCAGGGAGACTTAGGAGATTGATGACTCTCAGTTGCAAGAATTAGTGACAACTTATCGACATGTTTTTGTGATCCAAAGGGGTTACCCCCGACCAGAAGAAATGACCATAGAATACCCCTCCAGGATGAGAAATAGACTGTCAACATGAGACCCTACAAGTATTCAGGACTACAAAAGGATACCCTCGAAACCTTAGTGGCTGAGATGTTGGAAGCAGGAGTGGTGCAACCTAGCATGAGCCCTTTTGCATCCCAAGTAGTACTGGTGAAGAAGAAGGACCAAACATGGAGGTTTTGCATAGACTATCGAGCTCTCAACAAACTGATTATCAAAGATAATTACCCAATCCCTATCATTGATGAACTATTAGAAGAATTAGAAGGGGCAACATTTTTTTCTAAAATTGATCTTAGGGCAAGAAATCATCGATTAGAATGGCTTCAGAAGATGTGTATAAAACAACTTTTAAAACCCATAATGGCCACTATGAATTCCTAGTCATGCCCTTGGTCTATCAAATGCACCTGCCACATTTCAAAGCTTAATGAATGATGTATTTCGAGATCACTTGAGGAAGTTCATTTTAGTCTTCTTTAATGACATTTTGGTTTACAATAGAAACATAACAGAGCACATATACCATCTAAGACTGGTTTTTGAACTATTAAGTGACCATCAGTTAGTAGCAAAGAAAACCAAATGCGTGTTCGGTACAAACAAAATCGAATACCTGGGACATGTGATTAATAAAAAGGGGGTTACGACTGACCCACTCAAGGTGACAACCATACTACAATGGCCTATACCCACCACCATTAAATAACTTAGAAGTTTTTTGGGATTAACAGGGTATTATAGAAGATTTGTGCAAGGCTATAAGCCTATTTGCAGACCCCTCACTCAATTATTACAGAAGGATTCATTTGTATGGATTGAGGCAGCAACCACAGTCTTTGAAAAACTTAAGCAGGCAATGTCACAACCCTCAATACTAGCCTTGCCAAATTTCGACAAGACCTTTGTGGTGGAGACAAACGCTTCAAGAGTGGGAATAGGGGCAGTTTTGATGCAAGAGGGACACCCCATTGCATATGTGAGCAAGTCACTGGGTCCTCGACAGTTAGCCTTATCAACTTATGAAAAAGAACTGCTAGCCATTATCTATACTATCACGAAATGGAAACACTACCTGTGGGGCAAGAGGTTTCTCATAAGAACAGATCATTCTAGCTTAAAGTTTTTGTTAAATCAAAAGGCAACGCATGTTGCTCAGTAGGTATGGTTGACTAAACTTTTAGGGTTTGAGTATGAGATTGAATACAGAAGGGGGAAAGACAACCTAGCAATAGATGCCCTTTCCAGGGTATCCCACTCTGAGTTAGGTGCCCTAACTCTCTCGTCAATTTCCACCAATATCATGGTTGACATCAAGAAGACATGGGAGACTGATGCTAACCTAAGACAATTAGTAGCATACCTAACTAAAGATGCGAGCTCCCATCCTAATTACTCATGGGTAAATGGCACGCTGATTAGGAGGGGTAAGGTAGTAGTGAGGCATCAGCCAACCCTGCAAAAACAACTTATCAATCTTTACCATAGCTCAGTAGTAGGTGGACATTCAGGAGCCACGGTGACCTCAAAGAAACTAGGATAGGTGTTTTATTGGAAGAAACTCTAGAAGTTAGTAAGGCAGTAGGTCAGGGAATGCCTAACTGTCAACAGAACAAGGCTGAAAATGTCAAGGCTTCAGGTCTGCTACAACCCTTACCCATACCATATGCACCTTTCATCAATATTAGCATGAATTTTATCGAAGGATTGCCTAGATCAGAAGGGAAGGAGGTAATCTTTGTGGTGGTCGACAGGTTCAGTAAATATGCTCATCTTATGGCCCTGTCTCATCCCTATTCTGCAGCTACGGTGGCCAAAGCTTTTATGGACATTGTCTATAAATTGCATGGGATGCCAACAACCATTGTGAGTGACATGGACAACATTTTTCTCAATCAATTTTGGAAGGAGTTATTTAATTAGCAAGGGGTCAACTTGCAATACTCCACCGCTTACCATCCCCAATCTGATGGTTAGACCGAGGTGGTTAATAAGTGCATAGAAGGCTATCTAAGATGCAATGACTGGGTCAAATCCTACACAATGGGGACGATGGTTGAGTTCATGTGAGTGGTGGTACAACATAAACTACCACACTGCCACCAAGAAGACCCCTTACGAGGTATTATATGGGTTTAGTCCTCCAATTCACATTTCTTACACCCTTAAAGACTCCCCAGTAGAAGCGGGTGATCAGTATTTGACTCAAAAAGAAGAGATGATTAAGCTCATCAGGAGCAACCTACTGAAATCCCAAAACAGAATGCGGTAACAAGCAGACAAGAAGAGAAATGAAAGGACATTCTCGGAAGGAGATTTAGTTTATCTAAAATTGTAGCCCTATCGACAACAATCAATCCACAAAAGACAATATCACAAACTAGCAGGAAAGTACTATGATCCTTACCCTGTCATCAAAAGAATCGGAATGGTTGCTTACAAACTACAATTACCTGCTGCTGCTAGGATACACCCGGTGTTCCATGTGTCCCAGCTAAAGAAACATGTGGACAATCATATTGTGCAGATTGATCTCCCTACTCCTTCGAAGAATTCCCTGTTGCAACCACAACAAATTTTAGAGAGAATGATGGTTAAAAGGGGAAACATTGTAAAGACTCAGTTCTTGATTTGATAGAGGGACTTACCTCTAACAGAAACAGCCTGGGAAGAAGCTGAGGAGTTTAGCTGGAGGTTTCCTTAGTTTAACCTTGAGGACAAGGTTGAAGCCACAGAAGAGGTATTGTCACAAAGCAAAGAGAGAAAGCACGGGGAAGACGACTAGAGGGAAACAAAAATAAGATTTTTGAAATTCATATTACTAGTAATCAAAACGACTGCGTTTGTGCAGCTTCTTTTTATTTCTAGTAGCTAGCCACGTAAGTGATGCCAAGCTGGCACGTGCATGGTTTATATTTAAATTCCCTAACGATATGAATAGAGGGTACACAAGAATTATAACATAATACCAAATATTCCCTCATCTGTCTCTTTCTCTCCCTCATGCATTGTTCGTGCATTATTTTCTCTCATTTATTTGTCTTCTTCAGTTATACTTGCAACATGGTGTTTTTACGACGTGATGAGATAATATTTTTGGACTTTGTGAGGAGTTGAACGCGCCACTTTAAGAATACAAGCGTTTTCCTACACGTTGACACATGCCATTTATTTTTTATTTATGAAAAGGCTCCACTGTTTATATATATATAGTTGCTCATCAATGCTAATTTAAGATTTTTGTTTATCATTTTAACATACTCCTAAAATACAAGAAAAAGCTTGATTATCCATAGTCAACTTGATAATGATTGTGAGAAGACTTCAATCCATGAAATAAAATAATTGTTTTATATATCTAAAAAAAGATGAACTGGGTTTTGAGGAGCACGTGAAATCATTTCATGTTTTAAAATGATGAGATGATGATGCAATTTTCAGTAAAATCTCATTTTTTTTAATTATTCAAAGTTTAAATCTAAAATTCTAATTTTACCCTTTTTTATTGGAAAAGAAGAAGAAGAAGGGGTCAACACTTTTCGTGTCGTCGACCAAATCAAAATCTTGGAACACGTCATTGCCAGGTTTGTCTATTCCATCATCGATGATAAACACAACACGCACACACGATGAACACGGTTAACAGTTGAAATTAAAAAACAAATAGAATTAAAATTGTGATAAAGATTGTTTTATAAAATATATTTAAATAATATATATTTTTTAATTTTTAAAATTTTAATTTAAACATCCTCACTCCAAAATAATCCAAAAAATATACATATACAATTTAAAATAAAAATATATATTTTTAATAATGACCGGAAAAAAAAAACTGTATCTAAGCATGGATAATCAAAAACTAGGCAACCATTGCCGACAGCTATTTCGAACGGTTGCTGCCACTACTAGAGCACAAGTGAAGTGGGGACACCTCGCCTTGTCCAAAGTCAAACAGGACAAACAAACACAGCGGACAGGCGGACTTGGTTTTTAGTTTAACCCAGCACTCATCTCTATACTTTTGGAATTGTTTCGATTGAGTCCCTCGAGAGTAAAAATCAGAAAATGAAATTTCCCTCCGAAAAGGACGGCGAGGTTACAGCAACCAGACCAAAGTTAATGGCTTTAAAGCAAAGTGAAGAGGGTGCGAGAAACTGTCAAGTTCATTATCAAAACTGAAAGAAACCCCAAGCAAACCAGCCCCGTGTTTTTTATTTATTTTTTATCCCCCCCCCCCCCCCCGATTCCAAAGACAAGTACACAGACAAAGCCAAAGAAGAAAGAGGAAAAAAACAAATCCTTTCCTTTGCTTTTATGCACAGAATCTCCTTAGCTTGACACTACCTTGCTTCTAATACACCCCAGCACTTGTAGTGTGTGTGTGTGTATAGGTTAGGGGTATAAAACAAGGCGGGTTTTATTTTATTTTTTGAAAGAAGTGTTGGGTTTGTTTTGGTTTTGAGGGAGAAATGGAGAGAAAGAAGAAAGAGGTGATAAGGCTGGAAAGGGAATCAGTCATTCCAGTCCTGAAACCAAAGCTCATCATGACCTTGGCCAACCTCATTGGTATGTTTCTGTTCATTTCTCATCAATTTTCTTGTTTATATATATAGAGTAGAATTATGGGCTGCCTTTGTTTTCTCAATTTTTCTAATAGTTGGGCCTATTAGATTAGATTTCAGTTTTGTTTCTGATGCAAGTGCGAATGCGAAAGAAAGCGAAAGTGAATGCGTTTTCTGTTTAATTTAATCAGAACAGGGAGAGGGTATGAACTCAGCCTTTGCAGGTAACATTTGTCCGTCTGATTGAGTCTTTGAAGGTTTTTGCAGAACATGGCACTGACAGGGCGGAGTTTCTAAAACTATGCAAGAGAGTCGAGTACACCATACGAGCTTGGTATCTTCTGCAGTTTGAAGATATGATGGTACTGGTTATTTTTTCATCGTGTGTATTCAAGCTATGAACTTCGTAAAATCAAGATGTTTTAACGTTCATTTTGTGTCTCCAGCAACTGTATTCTCTCTTTGACCCTGTGTCCGGGGCTAAGAAACTGGAGCAGCAGAACCTATCTCCTACTGAAATTGATGTACTTGAACAGAATTTCCTAACTTGCTTATTTCAGGTATTGCACCTATTCTTCGTGTCTTTTTTATGTTTCAGATCAGGTGGGTGGGTGAGTTTGGACATGCATGAAATAAAAACAGGCAACACTATCATAAGAAAAGGGATAATAGAGGTTGTAATGGTTAAGAAGGGAATAAGGTTGGCCTTTTCTTTTGAAAAAAAAGAAAAAAAGCTATGACATTTTTGCAACTTTAAACTACAATCAATTCAAGAGAACCAAACTGGTTATTAAACAAGACATGGCTAAGAATCAAACAAAGATGGGAATAAATCCACTGTAAACTCTAATTTCGTACTTGTTTTATAAAAAGGTGATGGATAAGAGCAACTTCAAGATAACAAGCGAAGATGAGATCGATGTTGCACTCTCAGGACAGTATCTTCTAAATATCCCTATCAAAGTTGATGAATCCAAGGTTTGTGATCTCATGCCTTCAAATAATTTCACTTGGAAGAGATGCCTGCTTGTTTCATAATTTTTTGTGCTAATTCCATGGTTATGTTCATTCATCTTCAAATCTTCCTGTTCCACTATCTTTTTCTCTTCTTTTTTTCTTTGCAGCTTGACAAGGAACTTTTGAAGACGTACTTTGCTGATCATCCTCATGAAAACCTCCCAGACTTTTCTGATAAGGTATTGCACTAAATTGAACATAAGCAATTATGATCATTTGAAAACCATCTGCACTAGACTGCCTTTGTGAGTATAACACCAATTTTCCCTGTTATTGTGTTTGGGAGAAGAAGGGGGATGTAGGGAAGAATTTGATGATTGCCATCTCCAGATATCTGATCTCATTGTGCTACAGTTCCTGTTTATTGGTTTATGTCCATCGCATTGCACATGCCCTTATCTGGTGGTATCCTCTTGATACCTGTACAGCATGTGAAATGGTCAGCACATGTCAAAACCATTGAAAAGAAAAGGCTAAAAAACACTTTGGATAAGCACTAGCAACCACCTTAACAGACACTCATTACACTTGCACACAATTTTATTCAATATATATGCCATTGCAACTTCTAAATTTCTTTTATTTTCTGCACCAGGGCTTGCACTCTGCACTTCTTCGATTTTAGAAATAATTGACACAAACTGTGAGAGTTTGAGGTTAACTAATATTTCTAAGTCTTGTAAGAGCTTAAAAATATCTGAACCAGTTTTGGATTGCTATACCATGAGGAGGGATTGCACTACTAGAGCCAATTCTTTCATGTGAATTTTGATCTTAACAATGCATCTTCTTTGTCACGTCTCGATCAGCTGCCATGAGTTTCATTATTATCTTTTGTGCTCAATGCTCCACTTTGTTCAAGTTTTGATCATTATCACCCCGGAACTTTGCCTAAACCAATTGACTCTACATTCCAGCAATGACATATTGCAGAAACTTCCTAAATTCTAATACCATTATCCACGTGGAGCATAATTTTGTGATTGACTTTTTTGCTGTCTTGAGTTGTGAAATAAATATAATAGTAAAACAGTTTCAGCTGTGAGTGTCCAGATCTCTTTTCTCTGCTTCTGCCATATTGCACTACTTTCTTTCTTTGTGAAAAGGAAAGTCATTGCTGTTGGTTCCAGAACCTGTTTCCTGGCCTTGCATAATGCCAGATCAGATGAAACTATTAGCTTTTAAGATCCTCAGCTGATGAAATGACAGGCTCAGTTTAACTCTACTGAACTCTTCTACTTTTGTGAAATGAATTACCTTCCTTCTGAAATGCCAGTCAGACAAAAGGGAGTCATACTGTAACGAAAAAATATCCAAAGCAATTTCAGTTTCAAGGATACCTTTTGTTTATCTATTTATGTATTTTGGTAGAACTTTGGATGCAGGGATCTATGCTCCTTAATTTTATTTTATGCTTATTGTCAAATAGTTCATTTCAACTTGTTTGTGTTGTTACGAAGGTGATGGCTTTACTGGGTGACTTGGGTTAGGGTATTTGACTTCAATTTTTCCTGATAACTAGAACCTTGATGAATGGTGCAGGTTAAGCCACTTGACCAATGATGACCTATGTGATGTAGTAAATTCTACAATGTTGATGACTCTGTCCCATGTTATCGTGGTTGAGTGCTCTTTGCTGAATTGACATGTATTAAATGAAAGGCAGATAGGTTTAAAGTGATAACTACAACACTTAAAACTAGGTATTTGCTTTTTTTATTATGTGCCATTCAAGGAATCTAATCTTTATTATCACTTGTTTTAGTTCATTATCTTTCGGCGTGGGATCGGAATTGATAAAACAACTGATTATTTTGTCATGGAGAAAGTGGACATGCTCATTGGACGTTTTTGGGGATTTCTTTTGAGAGTAACTCGGTAAGCAATTTCCGGCCCATGATGTAAAAACTTTGTTGTATTTAAGACATGACTGGACATGATTCTAGGGAGTTGAGATCTAAAATAGTCTGCATCCGATTGTATGCAAATGCATGAATGGTATATAGCTATATCAAATGAAGTTAAAAATGATCATTTTCTTAACAAGCTTTAATTGTAACCAGCAGCACTGTTGATCAAATAGCATAGACATATGCAATTGTTTGCCATTAATGTTCCTAAACATGTAGTGACTGATTAAAAGGGGACATACAGCATGTGAATTACTTTCAATGAGAATACCGTTCCCTTCATGATTGACAATTTAAATTGTTTTATGCATTCCTTTCCTTTGTTTTTAATTCTCTCTGGGTTTTATGGTGTGTGCAGGCTAGACAAATTTTTCACAAGCAAGTCAAGGGGGCAGCATAAGAAAGACTTAAAGAAGAATGATGACCTTAACCCCGAAGAAGATCAGGATGATTTATTTGTCGAAAGAATCCGACTAGAAAAAATGGATATAAGGTTATATGGTGTTTTATTAAAGAAATATCTCTCCCCCGCTCTCTTCCACATTCATGAACAAAAGTTTGAGAACAGTGATATGAATTGATCAGCACTTAGGAGTGTCTTTTACATCTTTTCTGCATTGTGTTTTTTTAATCTCTTTAGTGACGTAAATATCACTTATTTCAATAAAAATTGTAATTTAGTTCTGAAAAGTATACTGAGCCAAAAATAATGTCTGCTCAAGATGCTGGAATTTAAGCAAACGTTAATCTTATACTAGATCCGTGTCTGTTTTTATGACACAAACACCTGAGAAGTATGTGCCTTTTAAGTTACATGTATTGAATCTCTTGTGGTTATCTTATGCCATGACATTCCTACTTCTACTTTGTCTTCTCCAGTGTTAAAAACTTGCTGAGAAAGACTACAATACAAGAACCTACATTTGATAGGATCATAGTCGTTTACAGGTACTGCTTATTCTCATTTATCAAGTAAATTATCAAAGGTTTGCCTTGTCACACCCTTTAGGACCTGCATTCCTAAAAATCCTAGTTTTCACTTCGATGTTTCATTTCATCACACCCTTTAGGACCTGCATTCCTAAAAATCCTAGTTTTCACTTCGATGTTTCATTTCATCATCCTTTAGACCTCTGTTAAGAAACCATTAAGGATCCATTTGCACACACAAACACATGCACACGCACACATTCACACAATGTTTTGAGGCAGGGCATTTACCATAAATATTAAGGATTCTCATTAAGGATCTTTCCTTTTTATATGGAGTCAAATAACTTCTTTTTTTTTTTTTTTGCATCATGATATCTAATGTATTGACAAGAATGGCAATTTTCCAGGAAAGCAACTCCAAAATCAAAAACAGACCGAGGGATATACATCAAACATTTCAAAAACATTCCAATGGCTGATTTGGAAATAGTTCTTGTGAGATATTCACTGCTTTCTGCTTCTCTTAATTTTAACTCTAGTTTCTATTTGTTGCCCCATATTAAGATATCCACTTTTGACATCATTTTCTTTTTCAACAGCCTGAAAAGAAAAACCCTGGGTTAACTCCAAAGGACTGGGTCACGTTCCTTGTTTCTGCTGTAGTTGGGCTGGTGAGTTTTATGTATGAAACTGCTTCAGTTAACTGCACCTTGGCTTTCAATCATTTGTTCAAATGCACTTAACATGTCTTTCTTTGCAGGTTGCTGTGCTTGGTTCAGTTAAGATGCCCAAGGTTGATCTTTGGGTCATTTTTGCTGTCCTCTCCACAGTTGTTGGTTACTGTGCTAAAACATACTTCACGTTAAGTCTACCTCATTAACTTTCTTCACCTTTTTAAATTTCTAGAATGTCCTTATGTATTCATTTTTATCACTTTGCATGTGGCAAATTGGTTGTGGATCTAATAAATGGTTCACTGAGGATTTGGATTGCAATCTGCGCATTCCTTGTAACATGTTATCATCCTTCTTTTCTTTCTTTGGTTTCCCCTTTTCTTTTGGTTCTTAGTGTGTCAAGAGCAGGACTCAGGTTTGAGTCCTGCCCACTGATGCGGGCCCACAAGATAAATTTCTTAGGAGTGCATATTTTAGAAAGAAATGTTAGCTTCAACTTTTGTTATTTTAGTTTCCTTTTGGTTTTCCTATTTTATTTGTTTGGGTGCTGCACCATACCTAGATTGGCAGTTTTAAATGTTGAACATTGAAAGAAAAAATGAGTTTTCTCTCCGAGAGTGGCGTCTCTAGTTTGTGATCTTGTTGGTGGTTCTACACCTCCCACTCTCTCATATTTCATAAGGGTGAGTACCATTTATCTAAATGCCCATTGGTTGTATAATCTTATTTTGTTATCCCATAATTGCTATGATGACCTATGCAGAGTTACATAAGGATTTGCAACAGTTTAAACCTGTGACTCAGCTGGCCAATTTAATTCAAAATACTATTTTACCCTTGGTGTTTCATTTATGGAGTGCTTTTGGGAGTGCACATAATTTGGTGCATGCACTGAGGGGATCGACCTTTCGCAAATTCCTTCATTGATATTTTTAATGACAGGCTTGTATTTATTCAGATTTGCAATCTCTTTTTTTCAGATTTTATACTCACCTTCACCTAATTTTTGCTGTCCGGACTGTACACTGCAATTATTATTGTTGCTTACCATTTCAAGATTATGTTTTCTTAGCTAGTTTCTCTCGTGGTGTGTTTCTTGATTTAATGACTGATGTGGCTATTGTTTTTTTAACTACCTGCAGGTTTCAGCAAAACATGGCTGCATATCAGAACTTAATAACACAGTCCATGTACGATAAACAACTAGATAGTGGAAAGGGTACTCTTCTTCACCTGTGTGATGATGTGATTCAACAGGAAGTGAGTTTCATACAACATGTTCACTTCTTTTCTCTTTGCAATAATTTTATTTTTGTTCTATTTAATGAGCTATATAATGTGTATAATGGTTCTACTCTCTTCTGAAGGAGATAGCTGTAACTATTCATAAAATGCAGTTGCCTAATTATTTAAAATAACATTTCCTGTTCAGAGTGTTGAATTGGGAGAGGGAGCGTGGTTGTGGGGGAAAGGAGACTGTAGACTTCCAAAATCGAGATTCAAACTATCACGTTTTCATTTATAAATTCTCAATTTTTTCATTTGCATGTGCTGTTTTAGTAGGATTGGATTATAATGATTCGATTACATTTATCAGGCTTCCTGTGCTTTATATTCACTCATTTTAGATCCTGAGTGTGTTTTATCGAGCATCATATATACAGATCTAGACGAGTCTTCTATATGAACGTAGATGAAAGAAATGCCATTTTTTTTAAGTAGGTACCGAATTGATACTGGAGAGAGTATTGGCAACCTGTGTTGATACCGGAGAGAGTATTGCCAACCTGTGAACCCTGCTTTTGTTAGGACGGAGAATATATTCCAGAAATATTTAGGATTTTCTTCTGAAGATTTTTATGAAGTAATTGATGCCTTATATGTGAACAACATCTAGGGTTGGGGATTGTCTTATCGTTAACTATGAACTAACAGATGCTTAAATTAACTCATTTTTCAGGTCAAAGAGGTTATCATTTCCTTCTTTATATTGATGGAACAGGGCAACGCTACTCGGCAGGTATGGACCACTTCTTCCTCTTTCTATTTTTGTTTATTGCTCTTGATTATTGGAAGACATAATCTTCCTTGCACCATTTTTTAGGTATAACTTTGTTATACTGTGAAACAGGATTTGGATTTGCGTTGTGAGGACCTGATTAATGAAGTGTTTGGCGAGAGCTGTAATTTTGATGTGGATGATGCAGTTGAAAAGTTGGAGAAGCTGGGCATCGTTGCTCGGGTAAGAAACAGCTCTCCTAACTGAACTTGGTAGTCTAAATTGGAATTGGAAAATTTATCTTAGCTAAAATGAACAATTTTCCATGCACATGCTTACAAATGACGTTGACATCACTCCACATATAGACAATCCTACAAGGATCAGTTGGATAAGCAGGGCTTTTTTGCATCATCTGAATAAGCTGTTAAAAGATCCTGTTACCCAACCCAAGTCTTTCAATTTGTTGAGCCCGCAGATGGTTTTTATGGAGTTATACCAAAACATAGGAACATAGGGAATGGACCTATATATCTGAAAGATGATTGGATCAAAAGTTAATAGGAAATTTGGTTCAGCATCAAACTGGACATGGTACATTTGGAAGACAACTTTTTTTAAATCATGCGCACTAACAATGTGAAGTCTAGTAATTTTTTGAGTTTTTTCAACATTTTTGCTATTGGATAAAACAACCCCTTGGACCAGGCATGAATTTTCTATGCAATCTTCTGTGCGTGCTAGTTGTTATTGGTTTCTTTTGATCAGGAAGTGAATTTTTTATACAGGATTCTCTCGGACGATATTTTTGTGTTGCGCTAAAACGTGCTAATGAGATTATTGGCACCACAACTGAAGAGATCGTCCTCAAGGCAAAGCAGGGTGTTATGACTAATCCTTGATGCTGTCCTTGGAAAGATGTGTTTTCCTATCCACGACCTGTTTCAATCCTGCATCTTTATAGGTCTAATAGCTCAAGTAGTTATCTGCAGTTGAGCTGTGCTTACAAGCATCGCTGGCCAGAACTTGGATGTCCTATTTTACTCGACTGCTTTCCACGCTATTTTGAGCTCCAGTTTCCCTTTTCATTAATTCATGTTAGAGACTCGAACCAGAGAAGAACTCTGGGGAGGGAGGACATGGGGTGCCAGTGGTGCCTGGAGCTCATTGGCGCTTCAGTTCTGTTAATATTTGTAAATGTTGAATGTATGCGACTTCTCAAATCCCGAGGAAGGTAGCTTTTGCACTTGGATTCGGCTTTTGTTGAAGGCCTTTTATACTTGCTCATAAAACCATTGTGGGTTTAAATACTTTCATGGTGCGGCCATCTGTATATGATGTATGTAAAAGATGAACAAAATTTCCTTCTCAGTTTAGTCCTTGCTTTTATTTACATAAAATTCTTCATCAGTTGCTCTGGAACCCAGATATCTATCCTTGATAATTATGGTGTGTTCTTGAAAATATGATGGATCATGTTTATTGTTAGTGTGTCTGTAAATATCCTTGAATTCAAATTGATGGTTCAGATTTGAATTCATGCTTGATAAATATGGTGTGTTCTTGAAAACATGATAGATCATGTTTATAGTTAGTGAGTGTGTCTGTAAATATCCTTGAATTCAAATTGACGGTTCAGATTTGAATTCATACAAGGATCATCGATGGAAAAAATATATTTACAAACTTTATAATGAATTTTCAGGCATGCAGTCGGAATTTTTTTTTTCGAGTGTAGGATTGTTTCTGAACATAGAGTGCAACACGCATCATGCAAAATCCTGTTGTAGAACACTAGTTTTGAGTGGTCGTTAATAAATCCGGTCGCAGTAAGTACCAATTCTCTAATCTAATGTTACGACAGAATCCTCGAAACAAAAGGGACAGGTGGCCGGCAAACATTTTCCCGCCGAAGAGAGCGGGCGTTGGCATTTATTCTCCAACCCCATAAATTTGAAGATATATAATTAATTAAGGCATTTGTTTATCAAATAAAATATATTCTTTATCTTTAATCAAAATCATAATGGGGAAGAAGAAGAAGAAAGACATAATAAACTTGGAGAAGGAATCTGTGATTCCAGTTCTCAAGCACAAGCTAATTGCTGCCTTGGCAAACCGCATTAGTATTGGTCTGTTTAATTCAATTTCCCGTCATTTTTATTATTATTATTATTATCATTGCAATGCATGGATGCATGGATTCCAACTTGGGCTGGTTCATTCACAGAACGTAGCAGATCTGACGTTGACGAGTTCCTAAAGCTCTGCCAGAGAGTTGAATACACAATTAGAGCTTGGTACCTTCTGCAATTTGAAGATCTCATGGTAATTGGTGAATATGCTACAGAACTCAAATCTTTGGCTTGTTTTTTAAAAGAAATTTGTCTTTGGTGATCAGCGATTGTATTCCTTCTTTGAGCCTATTCATGGTGCTAAAAAATTGGAGCAGCAGAATCTCACTCCTGAAGAAATTGATGTTTTTGAGCAGAATTTCTTAGCCTCCTTATTTCAGGTATGTATTTCCTGCAACTACACTTCAAAAAATTAAAAACAGAAAATGGCAACGATTCCAGACCGGCGTCCATGGCAGTTTTACTTTCCCACCTCTTTCTGGCTAAGAAAAATAATGTAAAAATCGTAACCAATACTTGAATCCAGTACGTACTCTTCATGATTTAGTTGTTTATTTTTTGCAGGTGATGGAAAAGAGTAATTTCAAAATAGCAACTGATGAGGAGATTGAAGTTGCACTCTCTGCACAATATCGTCTTAACCTACCAATTGTGGTTAATGAAAATAAGGTCCTTCTGTGCTCTGGCCTCTTGTGTGTGTCTATCCATGGCTTGTTTAGAAGTGAGATGATATGGTACTGGCATTCCTGAATGCAGCTTGACAAGAGGCTTTTTACAAGTTACTTTGCAAAGCATCCTCGAGATGACCTTCCATACTTCGCTGATAAGGTAAACGCTAAATTCCGGCTTGGATATTTCTGAGATATAAGGGATTTTCCCTTTTTTTGTTTTGAATTTTTATGTTTGACGAGTTCACTTTTTGAGTAAAGCAATTTGTTCCCACAATCTCATGACAAAGAATCCTTGTTTTAATTTCGTAGTTCATAATCTTTCGACGCGGCTTTGGAATTGATCGTTTGAATGGTTACTTTATCATGCCGAAGATAAATACCATCATTTCCCGTTTCTGGAGATGTTTTCTAAAAGTAACTGGGTAAGTAAATGTTTACTTGTATGGTATGCAGGTAAACATTGATTTTCAAGCTTGGATCTTTTTTTTCCATAATACGAACTTTGATTTTCTGTTTGTAGGTTAAAAAGACTTTTCTTCAGAAAGCGAAATGCACCGATTACCGAAGTTCCAATATCCATTGAAATCAGCATGGATAACAGTGACGAGAGTTTATATGTTGAACGGATCCGCATCGAGAAAATGAAACTCAGGTTAAGAACTGGAAGTTAAAGTGTAAATTTGATTTATCAATGGGTTTAAGGTATTCGCAACTGGGACTCTTCATGCGCTTCTATTTTTCAGATTTTTGGCTAATATCTGAAGCAATAACACTTTCTAAATAAATTCTGAGAATCAAGAAGGAATATGCAACAGAAGCTACCTTAGGCTTATATATTGTTCTTTCTATATTCCTTCGGTAGCTATGCCAACATTGGATAGCGCAAGGTGCAGTAGCATTTTGTTTTCCTTAATCTGTATGAATAATAGTTGAAGTGAGGATTTTATCTTAGCTATAACCAATAATGGATATAAATAAATACACTGTGATTATTGAATCTTCTGAACATTTAAGAGAATGAATGAACGATTGCCCTGGTCACCTGGAAGGAGCATATATTTTGCTGCACCTACTTTCTAGATTTCTGACGATTCTTGCTGATTTTTGACATTTCTCTTCTCTTGCTGCAGTATATGTAATCTCCTGGGCAAGGTTACAATCCAAGAACCTACATTTGATCGAATAATTGTTGTTTACAGGTGTATTCATCGTATACATTCTTTCTGCTGTTTTGTTTGTTCAGTTCTGAGCAATGGCCTGGATAGGTGTACAGAACCATATTCCTCAGTTACTGATAATCAATTTGCGCTTTTTCTCATTGTTGGTGTGAGCATGGGAAGTAAGAAAGAAAACACCATTCTTACATAACCAGCAAATTAGGACTAGCATAGAAATTTTGTTTATCCTAATTAGTTCACTTAATTTGCGTTCTTCTATTACAGTGTTAAGAGAGCATGAAAAATGAATCATTGTTGTTTAAAAAGAACGTAAATCTTCAGGCGAGCGAGGGCCAAAAAAGAAAGAGCACGGAATATTTATGTGAAGCATTTTAAGAGTATTCCAATGGCTGATATGGAGATAGTACTTGTGAGTTCCCTGTTCACTTGTTGTTATCATCACTGTTGCCATCATATTTTGTTTGGGTGGTTGGGGGGGCCGGGGCCGGGCTAGGAGCTTCTCAGAAATGTTTTTGAATATTGAACTGGCGCCGGAACTCTCCTTTAACAGCCAGAAAAGAAAAATCCCGGTTTGACTCCAGTGGATTGGGTCAAGTTCATTGTTTCTGCTGTGATTGGACTGGTCAGTTTTAGCATACCCGTGAAATATAATGAATATTTTTTTCTTTGTTTTGACCTTATGATCACATTAGCTCTTTGTTCTTTTTTTTTCGTTTCATTTTGCAGATTACTGTAATTGGTTCGCTTAGCAATCCTAAAGCTGACATCCGGGTGATTCTCGCTATCCTGACATCAGTTGTTGGTTACTGTGTTAAAACATACTTCACGTTAAGTGTCTTCTTCTTTATAATCCTTGCCATTCTTGTAGCAATAGAGAATCTGTATCCATACAGAATTTCTACTTGGAAAGCATTCAGTAAAATGTTTTGTGCTGAGACGATCTCACTTCCGATAGGCATGATAGGAATTTATTTAGAACTCTTGCCCATGCTTGTTGACCTTTACTTTACAGTGGGACTTTCTCAGAGAGAGAAGGAACATTGAAGAATGACTAGGGCGGTCAACTGATTATGACATGTCTGGTGCAATAGGATCTATGTCATAAATTCATTCCAAGGCATGAACAATTTAGTTATGAAGGCTAACGTTTTTCAGTTTCCTGCAGATTCCAAAATAACTTGGTTTCATATCAGAGCTTAATCACACAGTCTGTATATGACAAACAACTAGACAGTGGAAGGGGTACCCTTCTTCACTTGTGTGATGACGTAATTCAACAGGAAGTAAGTTTTCGACAAATCAATTTATAATTTATATCCAAATTTACCGAGTCGTAATTTCTGTAAGATTCTAGCACGTTTAGTCTTTGAGTTTTGAATCTTTGCGCACAATTTAAACTTACAATAGCTCTGCTCTCAATGGAAATTCCACAGAACCAAGAACTTATCATTCTGACACCTTTTGTAAGATTCTACGTTTAGTCTTTGCGTTTTGAATCTTTGCGCACAATTTAAACTTTCAATAGCTCCGCTTTCAATGGAAATTCCACAGAACCAAGAACTTATCATTCTGACACCTTTTGTAAGATTCTAGCACGTTTAGTCTTTGCGCACAATTTAAACTTTCAATAGCTCCGCTCTCAATGGAAATTGCACAGAACTTATCATTCTGACACCTTTCTTGTGCAAAGACAGCAGCATTCTTGTTGAAAACTAATTTACAACAGACTAGTAGATTTGAAAAAAATTGGTTAGGTACGAATTGGCTAACGGAACCCAATAATTTGAATGTGCAGGTAAAAGAGGTGATTGTTTCATTCTTTATCTTGATGGTACAAGGAGAAGCCACTAGAAAGGTACAGAGTACCTTACAGTAGATTGTTTCCTCTCCTTGCTTTTATGATCTCTGTATGTTGTGAGATTCCTTAGGGCAGGGCATTGCTGGTTCATAACTTTGCATTTATCTGAAATAGGAACTTGACCAGCGCTGTGAAGAACTCATCACTGGAGAATTCAATGAAAAATGCAATTTTGATGTGGATGATGCACTTCAAAAGTTGCAGAAGTTAGGAATTGTTGCCAAGGTGAACTTTTTTATGTTTATCAAATAAGTTGAAACATTATGCCGTCAGGGTGTTTCCCAGATAATTTTCGGTAATTCAATAATTGACAAGAGAAAGTTGAACTCAGGATCCTGCTGGAAAGTACGCATGCACGGACTTGAAGCATGCTAATGAAATAATCGGAACCACAACAGAGGAGGTGGTGCTTAAAGCCAACCAAGCTGATTGCAGTTTTGGACGCTGAGGCGGAAGGGCTAGCTACCTGATCATTTGGCTCACAAGTTTCTTCACTGATGCCAAACTCTGATGCCAACTTTGGTGAACCTTTTTCCTTTGGGAATTTAAAAACTTACCTGGTGATCCAAATGAATGTTTCATACTTTAGGCATTAAAGTATGAAAAGAAAGAAAAGACAGAAATCTCCATGGCAGTAAAGTTTGAATTTGAAGAGGTGCATGCGTATGATAGCGGTTATTTTTTTAAAATACTCTAATTCATCAAAATAATAATATTTTATTATTATTTTTTAAACATCTCAAAACGACTTAAAAAACAAACTATTGCTTTTTTAAACACCGTTTGGGCCGCGTTCCCAAACAGCTCCTCAGAGCTTCAAATACCATACAGTGGTTTGTTCCCACAGCCATAGTAGTTAGGGTTGCCAGCACCGGAAGCATGATTCTTTTCAGATTGTTTTCGATGCATGTGAAGTGGTTGAATTGGCAAGATGGAAATGGTGTCAACTTTTCCAAGCATGATTGAATTTCCAGATCTCATTAAATGATTATAAAGGGGAAGAAAATATTTCAGCAAACCCACCACACATAGGTATATGTGCATAATTCATCACAAGGAATGATTTTAGTTGAACACTAACAAGCCACATGCTTTCCTTTAAACTCGTACCAATAGAAAAAAAAAGGCAATCCATTCCTTCATACTATGACCATATTGTAAAGACAGGAACTCTGTACTATGCTCTCATTTGTGTACCTCAAATCACAGTTGAAGGTTTCGTATGCTTTACAACCTCAAAAAGCTGTGAAGTAATTCTGCAAAAAAAAAAAAGGAAAAGGATAGTGAATGTTTTTCAATAGGTTAAGTGGATGAAAATCTGGGGTGTTCAAACTACTTGGAGTACAGAAGAATATTAAAGCAATGAGGTCAAGGACACCGTACCCAGCATTAATTCTGGAGATGATCATTGAACCATAATCCATGAAACAAAAGTTCCAAGGGAGTGTCACCTGTAAACAACCCAAAACCAAAATCTGACATGAGGTTGATCCTAGGTTTTAGTTCCCAAGACTTTGACGCATGCTTGGTAGAATTAGAAAATCTTGGATTTGTCTTCATTGCAAAAGGCTTGGTTTAAAAACCAAAAAAAGCACCCAGCGGACATAAAAATCACGAAAATGACTTGCCTCAAGATATGTGTGATGCCCCATATCCCACATGCGCTGTGAGGAATTTGAATGGTATATACACAAGCACCTGTGCACAGTACCGAGCTGGCTTAATGGAGTCTAGTCAGTCTAGGATTCTAGAGGTGGTTCTCACCCCCTCCGAGGGTGTATAGCACTTTTTCTGATCCTGTCAGGTATAAGCAGCAGATATGTCTACTGATCTCCCTCCTGTGTTGGAAGCCTGAGATCCTTTCAGGAATTGCTGTTTCAGTTTCTCGAGGTCATACTTCAGAGATGGCAGCACTGAAAGGAAGTCAATTGTGCTTCAGGATTTTAGCTGTTCCAGTTTCTCGAGAACCTGCTTCATCGATGGCAACACTGATTGAAACAGATTCTGCAGTGCATCTTGAAGCAAGCTTCATGGTTTTAGTTGTTTCAGTTTTGCAAGGACCTGCTTCATGGACGGGCGCACTGAAAGTGAGTCAACTGTGCAGCTTGAGGCAAGCTTTAACATTCCTAGCAAATTCTCATTAGGTCCTGCTTCCCACAGTTCTGGAGAGAAGAGCTCTGAGGAGCGTCTCTCCTTGATCAACAACTTGGCCCAAGCAACAATATTGAAACCGTTACCGTACTCGGAAAATGATGGATCAAGAGACTTCTTCCCTGACATCAACTCTAACAACACTACCCCAAAGCTATAAACATCTGACTTGTCAGATACCCTGCACGTGGTTGCATATTCTGGTGCAACATACCCAAATGTGCCTGCTACATCTGTAGTGGCATGGGTCTGAGAAACTTCTAAAAGTTTGGCCAACCCAAAGTCTGACAGATAGGCGTTAAGCTCCTCATCCAACAGGATGTTGCTAGGCTTGATGTCTCGATGAAGAATGCGGGGTATGCATGAGTAGTGGAGGTAGGCTAGAGCTTGTGCAATATCGAGAGCTATCTTATGGATCACTGGCCACTGTACATTTGTGCCTGGCCGGTCATGTATGAAGGTTTCAAGGTTTCCACCAGAAAGATAATTGTAAATTAAGAACATTTCGGCCTCTGCCACATAATACCCAATCAGAGTCACAAGGTTCTTGTGTCGAATTCTGCCCAATGTTCTGATCTCTGCATCAAACTGTTGAATGCCTTGAAATCTGCCAATGGAGAGCCTCTTTACGGCTATGAAGTAACCTGGGACCAATTCAGCTTTGTAGGTTGACCCAAAGCCACCTGTACCTATCAGGTTTCCAATACTGAAATTTCTAGTAGCTCTGACCACACTATCATAAGTCAATTCAGCCGGAGCATCTGCAAAAGTCACAACTACTTTTCCTCTCAAGCTAGAGATTCTCCAAAACTTTCTCTTGCCATAAAAACTGAGCAAAACTACAACCAACGATACACAGAGTACAGCGGAAGCAGAAGTCACCACCGCAATCAAAAAGGATCTCTTTCTGTGATTGCGCCATTTTCCATCTCCATGTGACGGCTGAACCTCTCCGGGTGGTGTGTTAGAGGATTGATCTGAGCACTTATCCAAAAAAGCATTCCCTCTAAACCAGTCACAATCAATTGGGTGTTGAAGGCGGGGTATATGACCAGAGAGGTTATTGAAAGAAACATTTAGGACAACGAGACTGGAAATATTCGAGAAAGGTGGAGGTATTTCCCCAGAAAGGTCATTGTTATTGAGCAAAACAATCTCAAGGTTCTTGGCACTCGTCAAACTAACAGGTATAGATCCTGTTACAGCATTATGAGAAAGATCCAAAACTGTAAGGGAGGACAATTGACTGAATTCAGGTGGGATTTCCCCTGTTAAGTTGTTCATTCCAAGAAGAACTGATTTCAAAAACCTCAAATTTCCCAACTCATTAGGAAGAGAACCAGAGAGTCTGTTTCTTCTCAAGTCAAAACATTGAAGCATTCTCAAGTTGCCAATACTGGGAGCTAGAAAACCACTAATCTCATTATCTGCTGCTTCAAATTCCCTTATTGGTAGACAATTTAGAAGCATATCTGTTATCTCACCTGATATATGGTTTGTACTCAAGTTAACAGAGAAACTCAGCAGGTCATTACAGTTTGAAACTAGTTTACCAGGAAGAGACCCAGTAAACCCATTACTACTCAGTAACAATCTGTATGAAGTTCTATTTTTACTCACCAAGAATTCTTCTCCCACCGAGAACAAAGGCAATGAACCGACAAATTGATTCCAACTGAAATCATGGACAATCACGAAGTCTGCACCAGCCATGGACCCCAAAAGGGTATGGGAACCCCAAACAGGAATGCTAGAGCATGCAATCTGTATATCCTCCACATCAAGAAAATTAGGATCTTGACCATAAGAGATTATGCTGGTATCACAACTGCCCTTTCCAAAAGTTGGAACGGAACCGGACATGTTATTCTGACTAACATTGAAATACATCATGCAAGGAACTTGCAGCTGCATAGGCAGGTCACCCGTCAAAAAATTAGAACTCAGATCCAAGAAAGTAAGGTTCTTGCACATCACCAGCCCCTTTGGCACAACACCTCTGAGAGAATTCTGCCCCAAATGCAAAACTCTCAGCGAGCACGAGTCACTCCAATTGCCAGGCAACCGCCCATCAAGATTGGCTCTAGGCGCCCACAAAATCTGCAAACTCGGAAGCATGAACACCTCCTGCGGAACACCCCCTTCAAAAGCGTTGAATTCTAATCTAAAACCATCACCAGTCCCCCCATTATTACCAACAAAATTATTTGAATTGGTCAATAAGAGAACAGACAGTTTCCTGCAATAACCCAACTCCTTGGGGATGGTCTGAGTCAAACTGTTAGTAGAAACATCAAGAACACGAAGTTCCAGAATCTGACCTATCTCTGCTGGAATGGGACCTTGTAGAATATTCCCATCAAGCAACAAAGTCCTCAAGTTCTTGCAATGACCAATATCCTTTGGAATATTATTTTCCAAGAGATTATTAGAAAGCTTCAAGTGCCTTAAAAACAAACACTTGCTTGAACTAACAAGTTGCATTCCACCAGTCAGCCTATTATTCGACAAATCAATAACTCTCAACTTTCCAAAACCAATCAAAGTAGCAGGGATATCACCGGTGAAAGAATTAAAAGACAAATTAAGGAGGCGAAGATAGTGAAGATCAGTGCTTATCTGCTGAGGAATCTTGCCCGAGAAATTGTTTCCTTGAAGCTCCAAAACCTCCAAGAAGCTCAGCTTGGCGATACTACCAGCTGGGATCTCACCCGAAAAACAGTTGTGGGAAAGGACAAGAGTTCGTAGGTAGGGCAAGTTTTGGATGGACTCCGGCAGAGTTCCAGAAAGGCGAGCAGTGGAAGTGCCAGTGATGTTCAAAGCTGTCACTACTACTCCTGTAGTAGTGTTAGAAGATTTTTGACAGGTGACCCCATACCAGGTGCAGTAATCAGGGCTGGTAGTCAGATTCCAGGAGGAGAGAAGATTCGAAGGGTCCCCAAAAATTGAATTTTTGAAACTTAAGAGAGCACCACTTGCTGAGTTATTAAAAGAGAGAGCCTCAGCTGAAAATGCTACTGCTAAGCCACCAACAAAGAGAAACCAGGCTGCTGCTGCTGCTACCATTGTTGACTTTTGAGTTATTTTAGAGATTTAAGGAAGAGAGAGGAGAAGAGATGGAATGGGACTGGTTGTTGGATGGATCTTGAAGTAGTGGGGAGACGGGGAGTGCAAGAGGAAGAAGAAGAAGAACTCTAGTCTACTCCCCTCTTCGCAGGAACAAGACAAGAAAAGCCGGCGTAAGCCACGGGGTTGGCTTTTGTTTTGTTTCCGTACTTTACTCCTTGTTTTCTTGTCTTTGCTCTGTCACATGACATGCACCGCTCCCATCCCTCTCCTCATCTCATAATTTCGACCCCCAAGTGCCTGTCTTGTGGATCTAATTTAGTGATTAACAGTGTGATTTGATCATGTAAGCGTTATCGATACTGGCAAGCTACTAGAGATGATGACATCCGGGTGGTAGGACCAAATCCATAGCACTCCAGTCATAGATTTTGAGGTTCTTGATCCATGTTCATAGGTGTTCAATTCTACTTGCACTCCTTGCGATTTATTTGTTTGTTTCCCTGTCAATTCTAGTTATCCATCCAAGCTCAAGGATGATCCGAGACCATAAATTTTTGAGGTTTTTTCTTTTTTTTAAAAAAAAAAAAGATAGCCTAGAAGTTAGATTTACTAGCTGAAATTGCTTGGTTAAAAACTTGTTTGTGAAATTAATACTTTAAAATATTGCATGCACGTCTAAGTAAATGGTGTTGCTCTCACAATTAAATTTATAATTATATTATTTTAATACTTTTTAGATTAAAAAAAAATAATATCAAACACTAATCCAGAGAGACAGTGAGGAACGGCATAAAAAAAAGGTCCTGGTTTTGTCCATGTTTCATAATTATTTTTGAAAAAAAAATTATTTTTTATTTTAAATTAAATATTTTTTGTTTTTAAATATTTTTTATGTGTTAATATTAAAAATAATTTTTTTATCAAATAAAAAATTATTTCTTGACATATTTCTGAATAAAAAGTAATCTTAAACAATACTTATTGAATTTTAGCTTGTTTGGGAGTGTTGTTAAAGTTATTTTTTAAAGTGTTTTTCATTCAATAATATATTAAAATAATATTTTTATTTTTTTAAAATTATTTTTCACATCAGCACATCATAAGAATCTAAAAATATTTTAATTTAAAATAAATAAAAATTTAAACTTTTTCATAAACATTTTCCGATCACAATCCTACACACCTCTTCAATAAATATGATGGTAGCCAAGAAGGTGTTGTCATTAACTTTTTGAAATTTAGATTTAATATTTAAAAGAATGCAGCAAATGATTTTTATTAAAATATAATTTATTTATAAGATAAGTTTAGAAATATCCTTGTCAGAAAATAAATACAAGACTATATTTTATACAATCGTTACGTATCTTCCTTTTAGACTATGATTTTGGTTTGTTTTTTTGCCCTTAAATTGTCAATTTCTTGAAAATGCTACAAACTCTTGCACCTTTCAATGAGGGAGGAATCGAATGGATGTCTTCCTGAATATTCTGTATTAGGGCAAGTCCAACGGTAAGTTATTTGAAGAGACAAAAGCAAAAAATTATCCATTTAGCTCTTATGATCAATTTTCTTTCACTCCAACGCAGCAATCATTTTAAAAGCTAAAATGGCTGCTCCTGATATCAGGAGCTATTTGTAGCAGCTGTAAATGAAAAGCTATAAATTATAAAATTAGTATTTTATTTCTTATGAGAGAGAGAGGGGCGGGGTGCTTGGTGCTGGGTTGCTTTTTAGGTTAGTTTTTTATTTTAAATTTGATTTGTTTATTTAAATATAATTAAAATTAATAATTATAATATGGGTTTTTTAAAAGTAGTTATTTAATTATATAAATTACTTATATTAATTGTAAAAAAATAATTATTAATTTGTAATTAATTTGATTGAATTATCTGTAATGGAATGAAATGTATTTTAATTAATTATGTATGAATTTATTGGTTATTTATTAATGTGTTCATTTTATTTTTTTTAAGTTTTTCTAACACTCAAAAACAATAAATAACATTAATTAACTTCAAATATAACAACAATAAAAAAATACAAATAATTGTATAATTAATTCAAATATAACATAATAATTTTTAATTGAAATATAAATATAAATAATAATTTTATTGTTGGATGGTTTTTCAAAAGCAATTATTTAATTATATAACTTACTTCTATTAATTGTATAATTAATTGTATAATTAAACTACATACAAAATGATTACACTATATTTAAAATAATATAAAAAAATAGTTCTTCAAAATGGCTCTTACCATTAGAGCACACATCAATAAAAAAACCATATAAACACTATTCAAGGAGCCATTTTACAGATTTGGCTCTTAAAAATAGCTTTTACCATTGGATTTGCCCTTAAGATGCGAAAAAATAATTTATTTTTATATAAATACATTAAAATTATAAGAAAAATATTAAAATAATATTTTTTAAAACTATATTTACATCCTTATATAAAAAAAATATAAATATTGAAATATTTTTAAAAAACATTACCAAAACAAGTATTAAGATGTTTGCATATGAAATGACTGTTTAATAATATAATTGTGATTGTTTTTTAAGTTTTTTTAAAATATATTAAAATTATTTTTTTATTTTTTAAATTGTTTTTGACATTAATATATAAAAATAATTTTAAATAAAATTTTAATTTTTTTCTAAAACTTTTTTTATTAGAAAAGGAGGAGTAACAATGCCGGGAGAACTTTCTTTGATGGTGATTTTCTCAGTTGACCGGAGGGCAGTTGGATTTGAAATGATTGCAGCTACGTTTCCTTCTCCCTGCCTGTTCATTTGACTCTCTCCAGCTCTTTTGGCTTTCATGATTGTAATCTCTTTCCAAAAATAAATATATTACGTGGCTTCAAGGTCTTCACGCCTCTGAAAAATATAATTTTAATTTTTATTCCATTTCTATTAATATTCACATATTTATTATTTTCACAGATTTATACTCGTGTTTATTACTTTTTTAAAAATATTTGATTTTTTTGCTCAGAGTTAAAATATTTTTAGTATTTTTAAATCATTTTGATGTGCTAAAATAAAATTAATTTTTAAAAAATAAAAAATATATTATTTTAATATATTTTTAAATAAAAAATATCTTAAAAAGATAGCGTTATTTTTTCCTCTTCAAATTTAGTGGTATTTTTTATTTTTATTTTTATTTTTAATAATAAAAAAATGGGTTTCCGGAGTAGAGAATATTAGCAGTCAATACAATTTTTTTCTCTCTATGTATTTTTTCTCCCAGATTTTTTTCTAGGGCTGCATATTATAATATATAGCACGCGTAGATTATTTTTTATTTGCACATATAAAATTCTCATACATCAATATTTTTTCAATCATGATATTAATTTATATTAATCTTTTTATCACATATCAGCCATGTTATCAAGATCTTTACTTATTAAATTATATTTATATATTTTACTTATTATATATATATATATATATATATATATATATATTATTTTTAATATTAAAACATGTGTGTTTATTAAAAAAAATGCAATTACCCATAGGAATAATTACTCAATAAACAAACCATGAAAAGAAGAACAAAAATGAAAAACAATAGTAAAAAATATATGTTTTTGTATTTAAATAAAGATATTCTTATACCATTTGTCCCCCTTCATTATCTCTCTTTAAACGAAGCCCATTAGATCCTATTTGATATCACGTTTCAAAAATATTTAAAAAAAATATTTTTATTTTTTTATTTTAAATTAACTTTTTGATATTTTTATATCATTTTCATGTGTTGATATTATAAAAATAAAAAATATTAATTTGATGTATTGCTGAACCAAAAAAAAATTTAAAAATAATCTCAATCACACTTCCAAACAATTACTAAATAATATTTATATAATCACTCATTAACTATTTTAAAATAATATATATACACTCATATACTTTTGGTTGATCCATATTTGTTTTACGAAGCAATTTCAATCCAATACTTTTATTTATTTATTTGAGGAGATCTCACTTCTGGAAAATCAATTTTATAGGTCTAGATAAGTAAATAAAACTTTAATTATTCTACGCTCTTATAAGAAGTGTACATCATGACTTAAACTCGAGATTTTTTTTAAATTTCAAGTTTTTTATCATCACACCATGTCACTTAGAAACTTCAATTGAATACATTGCAATGAAATCAAATCATTCATTGACCAAGTAAAAAAATAAAAAAAAAATTTTAATTAAAATTTCATGGCTGAAAGTCTGTTCTTTCCTGGAAGCTCGATCTAATAAAGGTTTTCTCTAAGTTGGGTCCATAAAATAAACTTCATAGCTCCATCGCCTGTAGGTCCAGTCCTCTCTCTCTCTCTCTTATAATAAAGTTTTCATAAGAATTGGAAAAACAAACCATTATTTGTGATTTTCCACAAAACCTTATACAAAAACAATTCATGATATATAAAATATTAACATTTCTAGTAATAGCTTTACATCTTTTATATACATATATTTTAATGTAAAAAATAATATATATTTTTTAAAAATAATTTTTATACCTGAATATATTTTAAAAAATTATTATTATTATTACTATTATACATAATAGACTCTAAAGAGTAGGAGCAACGTCAACATAGCTGTCTGGTGGGATAGCAACCCCACATCCCCCCCGCTTTGATTCTCATCTTCATCTTTCCTTCTTTCTTTTGTTCTCTGTATAATTTGTGCGTGTGTGTATGTGTGTGTGTATGTGTGTGTGTACGTACACACACTCACACACACACACAGGTTAAATTAGTATATGTCTGCAGACTCTACTCTGCAGCACTATTACTTGTCTACTGTCCAGTAATATATAAACAAAAACGTATTTTGTTGTATAAAACAAAATATAAATCCCATTGCAGCTGGTCTTTGTCTTAAGCTAACCGAGGCATTTAATTTATTGTCGATTTATTTCTAAGAAAACCCTAATCTAACCCCTAACGTATGATCCAATTATCTATCGATTCTTAAATGTTTTGTTTTCGAAATCTTTTGATTTATTTTTATTTCAGATTAATTTTTTTTATATTTTTAAATTGTTTGATGTGTTGATGATAATAATAATTTTTTAAATTAAAAAAATAATATATTTTTAAAAAATAACATCGACACACTCATGAACGATTGCTTTTATAAAAATATTTAATTTTCGAAAATATATCAGATTAATATTCATCCAAATATACTATTTTAACGTACATGTATTAAAACAATTTAAAAATTCATGCGAAGAAACACTTGTTAATGGAGCACATGCATGCAAGTGAGGCAGAGAAGCAGTTAATTGCAAGTCTAATCGCCAATAATGGATGGATGGAGAGCATTGATTATTGTGCCTGAAACAAAATTGATAGATAAAATGAAAAGGTTGATTATGATCTTCGACCGCGTTGTTTGTCGTAGTTGTTGGGGCACAGAGTACTTGAAGTGAATCTCTTGGCAGGCAGAGATGAGATGGGATGGGCATCCATGAACAGGGACTAGCCAGGACATACGAGATGAACTCTTATTACAACTTGCAGCAGCTAGCAGACAACAATTATACTGCTTTACAGCCCACAAAAAAATAAACTGCCACAGTTCAACGACTACAAATAATAATTGTTTGTTTATTTATTATAATGATAATGATGAATACCTCTCTCTCTCTCTCTCTCTCTCTCTCTCTCGCATTCACACTCTGTCTATTTCGTATTCTTCTTCATCATCTTCTTTCCTGTCTTTTTTTTTTTGCTTGATATTATTAATTACGTCAAAACTTTTCAAGGGTATTTCACGAATAATATTGGGTTTTATTTATTCATTTAATTGTATTTTTTGCTGTATATAATAAAGAAATATTTGTGATTTAGACTTTTTAGAGTAATGGGATTTTTCTGTTTGAGATTGGTAGTGAGGGTGAGGGAGTAACAGTACGAAGTAGTCATAAACCACCTCTTCCCTGGTCTCGTGGTCGGCGCAAGGTCACTTTCTGTCGGTAATGTCTGTACTGTATCCAACGATGATTCTCAACTTTTCTATTTATTAATATTATTTTTTAAATAAAAGGTACAGCAAGCTGCTGATTGATTTCAGCTTTTCCCTTCCTTGATCAGTCGCGGTTTGCTTGCTGTAGACCAGACCTTGAAGCTGCGTTCATCTTCACAACTGGGTTTTTTTTTTTTTTTTGAATTTGTTGCTGGGAATGTGGGGTGATTTTTTATTTTGGTGATTGTGCTATTGGAACCCTGACTCAATTTGTCATTGGCAAATGAAGCTGAGATTTCTAGGGATCTGGCTGCATAATTTATCTGTGAATACAGGTTTGAAGATTTCAGATTTCCATTTATTTTTACGTCTTTCATTCTTTTTAATCCCAAGGAGTTTCATTTTTGACACATTTCTCACTTCTTTTGCTAGTCTGCTAAGTAGCATTTGTCGGTTCTGAATGAGTTTGATAGTGTGTTTGATTTAATTGGCTAGGGTTTAACCATATGATTAGAACACTGGAGATTTCCTCTGGAAGGTTAATATTTGTCATTAATGCATTTGTCCATGGTTCCTTTACCTATTGGGATTCAACTTTTCGCGCAGCTCACCTATGTTAAACAGAAATTATCTTTATGGTTGACTTGAAAGAATATCTTTTTCAGGGACTAGATGAGTGTTTGACTAAAAGAAATATCAATTCCTGCGCCAATGTCGCTGCGTTATCTGTTTCTGTCATCCATGGTTATATGGATTATTGAATGCTGCTTCTTTTTGAGGTGGCATGTTCTGTTCTTCATTATTGCTCATCTGCCTTTCCTTTTCCAGGTTCCATGTATTTTGTCTCATATTCGACAAAAAACTTACAGCATAGCTAGCTGAAGCGGATCCCATACCAAATGTCAAGGACTCTTGCAGCCATATTGGGAGGCGCTGCAGGAGTCATGGCATTGGTGGGGGCAGTTGTTTTTCTTCTATGGTGCCTTTCTCACAAAAGGAGTGTGTCAAGAACTTCAGAGACAGGATCTTCTGAAACATCTGTTCAAGGTAATAGTTGCATCATACATCATTCAAGAGGGGTTCGAAATCAAGTGATTAAATGTTATATGTGGCTGTTCTTTCTATTACCTGCTGTAGGAAGGCATGCAGGGGTTGAGATGTCATTACAAGAAGCAAGGCGTTTTGAGATGGAAGAATTGTCTCTGGCCACGAAAGGTTTTAGCGAGAAAAATTTGACGGGGTCAGGAAAGTTTGGGGAGGTATATAAGGGTTTGCTAAATGATGGGATGGTTGTAGCCATCAAAAAGAGACCTGGAGCTCCTAGTCCAGAATTCGTTGATGAGGTAATTATCACGTGCTGAAAGAACTGAGTTTCAGTCTTTTGGATGAAAACATTCATTAGTGAACGAGAACCAATTTCTTTTAAGTTCGGGTTCTCCCCATAATTGCTTCATTTTTCGTTCATCATCAATACTGCAATGAACAGTGGCAGGATTGTTTTGCTAGCTTAGCACCAAGTTTTTTGAGGAATGAATAATAAATGCATATGAATTTCATCTATGCTGTCCCTGATTACTATTCACGTATCTCTATTATATTATCTCTATTGTCACATTGTCTAAGTTTTGGTCTAACAAGTCTGACATCTCGAATATCAGGTGCGCTACCTTTCACCTATTCAGCATCGGAATCTTGTGACACTTTTGGGCTACTGCCAGGAAAATAACTTACAGTTTCTTGTATATGAGTATATCCCTAGTGGGAGCGTTTCCAATCACTTGTATGGTAACTCTCTATCCATTCACCGCTTTTGCTTGTTTGATCTGTGTTGTATAGAATTTACTGAGCTATTATATCTTCTATATTGTTCTTCTCCATTTAAACATCCATGAGACATTTAGCTAGAAATTATTTCACCTGGATTTTCTTCCATGTATTATCATGAGATGTGGGATACTGCCACTTCAAACAGTTCTTCTTGTTATCTTCTTCTTAGATCAATGTATACAAACCGTGTATCCATAATAGTTGATTCTCATTTATAATAAACTCCTATTGTTTTTGCTTGCAGGACCTGGTCAAACTTTGGATGGGAAGCTTGAATTCAAGCATAGGCTTTCAATCGCTCTAGGGGCTGCTAAAGGTGATCCTTTGCAAAATCAGTCAGCATTTTGGCTTTCCTGGTATCAGTTTTTCTTTCCTTTAGATATAATGCCAAGTTTAGTACAAAAAAAATAGAGAGGGGAGGGAGGAGAAAAGAGAAGGAATATTAATATTGGTTTCACAAAATACTTTTGAGTTTGGTAAGACTTCATCATATTTATAAAAGGTTCTTAATTCGTTGTGTGTATGAATGTTCTGAAAGTGCATGTGCCACCTCATTGATCTCACCCCATGCTACAGGTTTGGCTCATCTTCACTCTCTTTCTCCCCGTTTGGTGCACAAGAATTTCAAAACAGCCAACGTGCTTGTGGATGAAAATTTCATTGCTAAAGTTGCAGATGCAGGACTTCGTAATTTCCTGGGAAAAGTTGATGTTGCAGGTCCATCTACACAAGTGACATCAGATGAGATATTTCTTGCCCCAGAGTATTATTCCGTAACTCTCCGTGTTCCATACACCTCTTGACACATTATAGTTTGTCAGCTATCATATGACATTTACAAATGCAGGGTGAGAGAGTTCAGGCGATTTTCTGAAAAAAGCGATGTGTTCAGTTTCGGTGTATTCCTTCTAGAGTTGCTAAGCGGCATGGAGGCAACACAACCATATCCGGGGGCGAGCCAAAATCTGCTTGAATGGGTAAGCTACTAGTCTTAATCAATGTGGATTGTGCTGTGATGTGTCTGTTTCAAAGCAGGGATTGAGAATAAAGATTGTTTTTACTACTATCTCGCCATCACAAAATATAATTGACACGGATTTTCATCGTCTCTCTACTCGTGTGCTTGCATTAAGCATGCAAGTGCCCGTGTTAATTTCTAAATACTTCTGCACTTGAAAAAATCAATAAAGGTTGCACCATGCGAGGCAGTAAATCGCCACCAGTCTGGAAGTAAAACTAACTTGGCTTCTCTTTCTTTAGGTGCAGAATACGCAGGACTACGCCAACTTTTCCAGCGTGGTCGACCAAAGATTGGGGAGTAGCTTCACTGATGAAGGTATGGAAGAGTTTATACAGTTGATGCTCCGATGTGTGGAGCCGTCGAGTGAGAGACGACCAGCCATGAGCCATGTGGTAACAGAACTTGATCGTATAATTGAGAAAGAGATGAACTTGACGACGGTCATGGGGGAAGGAACCTCTACGGTGACCCTTGGAAGCCACTTGTTCAGAGCAGCCAAATAAAACAAATTTGTTTTCCTTGAAAAATGTTGCGAGTGATTTTTGTGTTACATCAATTGTTTATTTCAAGTGTTTACTCCCCTTTTTTTGAGAGCTCAGTGAAGATAGTCAGCTGTGTGTAAGTGTATAAAAACAACAGCTGTGTTATTATTGTTGTTATTTATTTATTTATTTTTATCATAAATGTATTTATAATCTTGCTGTAAACCATTACTTATCGTATACAAGGCTTGGGTTCTGTCCTGTTTTATTGTCTGTCATTATGTTGGAAATTATTTCACCTGGAATTGTTTAATAGTTAGTTGGTTTAGAGTTAGATTTTATAATTTATTTTGTTTATTTTTTATTATACTATTTTGGCCTTGTAGCATGAAAATAATGTTTAACATGTTGACTATAGTTTACTTGAATTATTTTATTTTTATATTTTTAATTTTTTTTTCTTTTTAATTTTATCATTCAATATTAATTCATTTGAGAATTAAATTTTATAATTTATTTTGATATGTTTTCAATGGAAATATTTTGGCCCCGCGATTAATGTCGTGTGTTTTGACATGTAAATACTGATTAGATTGATTTAAAAAAAAGTTTTTTTTATAAAGATTATCTTGATCTTATTCTCGTGATTATTTGACCTTCAACAATGAATTTTATTTTTATTAAGTTGTTTTTGTCTTATGATTGACTCTTTATTTTTATTTGACTTTTCCCTCAAATTCATTATTTAAAATTGTGTTTCATTTAAAATTAAATTTCATGATTTGTTTTAATTTATTTTTTATTAAGTGATCCAAATTTTATGACTCAAAGATAATATAAAAAATATTAGCTCAGGTTGGCTTCATTTATTGTGTGATTTTTTTTAATTATTTTTTTTTACAAATTTTATTGTTAAACATTGACTTCAACATGACAAGTAAAAATTGAATTTTATAATTTATTTTCATTTGCTCTTTAAGAGGTTAGTTTAGTCTCATGATAAAAATTATAAATTTGATAGGTTAAATCGATTAATTGAGATCATTTTATATTTCTTCTCTATAAGGTTATTTTTTGTTTGATGATACAGGTCATAAGTTTGACTGATTATCTCAGATTATTTTTATTTAGTTTTTCAATCTCATCCTTTCAATATTTGATTGGCTAGGGATTGTGTTTTATAAGTTGTTTTCCATAAGATTATCTCAATCTTGTAACTTGGATCATGTTATTAGGTCCTTTGTAAATTGATATTTTTTTTTTTATTTTTACCCTTCAACATTGAGATGATTGATAATTATATTTCATAATTTATTTTGATTTGTTTTCTACAATGTTATCATAACTTCTTAACCTTGATCATGAATATGACATGTTAATCTGGTTGACCAAAGTTAATTTAATATGCTCCTATTTTAATATTAAAAGAAATTGTCGCTTGAATTTTCTTATGTATAGTCCAACTATATTTTTACGGGTTATATAAGTTACTTTTTTACCCTTAAAGTTAATCGAGTTATATCACATCAATTCTCACATAATTATTTTTTTCAATAGATTTATTCCTTTCAAAAGCTCAAGTGATCTTTAAATCCAATTTTAACCCCTTACCTTCTCAATATTATGTATGGTTTATAGTCTTAAAAGTTTTTGATTTTTTTCAAAACATTTCAACCAAGAATTTTCTTATATCAATTTCTCTTTTATGTATAATTTATTTTGATTATATTAATATTTCATATTAAAATTATTTTTTTTTATTGAGAAATAAATTTGAACTCTAAAAATGAACAAACTCTATTTTCAATCTCGTTTTAAATGTGCTAATTAATTTTGTTTTAAAACTAAATACTAAATCCAACAAGTAAAACTAAATAACTTAGATAATACTAAATTTATTTAAAATATTTTCTTTAAATAAAAACCTACAAAAACATAATAATGCTATATAGAAAAACAAAATTAAGAAAAAGTTCACTATACTTAAAATAAGAAATAAAAATAATTAAGGAAAATATTTATCTCCTAAAAAGCTATTGCATCTAATTTATTTATTTATTTTTGGAATTAAAGTAACCAATCATTGAATTCAATCTACAACTATGCAAAGATTCTAAAAACACCCCATTGAAGTCTAATTTGTTAAAATGCTAGTAAATAAATAAAAAATCTAAAAATACTGAATACAGAAAATGATTCTTTTCAATTAAATAATAATTATAATTATAATAATAATAAAATAAATTCGAACATAATTTTAACATCTGTTTTTTCAATTTATTATTTGAGAGAACATTGGATTAATATTTTGTAAATATTTTAATAATAAAAATAAAAAATATATTTTGAATTAAAAAAACTCAATGCACCGCGTTACCAGGCCCATACAGTATTGGAGTGGATTGAGGAGGGAACACGCGTCGTAACCAGAGAGACGGTATTCTGTGAGCACAAAAACACAGTATCAAACCAGCACTTTTTTTTAAAGAGAAGGGCCATCCGTGAGATCAGATAAGTCTATGATTGAGTTTTCGAACGTCATATAATAAAAATATTCCAGGTTTATTTCAATAAGAAGAAGAACAAGTACCTCACTCAACACTCACAGAGAGAGAGAGAGAGAGGGAGGGACCTGTAAGGTTGGCAATGGAGGCAGGAGCTGCAACTCACCGTTCTTTTAATCCATCTCAAGTAAGCCCCCCCCTCCCCCCGCTCTTATTCATTTTCTCTATCATTTTCTTTAATTTTGTGTTTTTTAATTATATGCGCCTTTTCGGAGTTTATGAACTCGATTCTTGCTGGATTGATTTAATATGTGCTTGACAAGTTTTGAACAAACATTATCAGAAACGAAAAGAGAGAAATGGGAACTGATTTCACAATTTTATTGCAGTTTTAGATGGAGATGACTGTAATAATCATATGTTTTTTTTATCAGTCGATTGGATTGGATGCATCGAACCAAACAGCTTCATTGAGATCTTATTTGAATGAATTCACTGATTTCTGACTTTAATAAATCAAACAGCTTCATTAAGATTGGTTTCAGACTACTTCTTTCTTTCAGTATAATATGCTGTTGTGTAACCTGTTATGAGATAAACCAAAAAATTATTCCAACTAGTTAGTTTTTTTTTTAAAAAAAATGTTAGTCAACTTCTTGTCTGTTTTGTTGGCCGCTTGATTAGTTTTTTTTTTTCTTTTTTTCCTGTTGGTGATGTTAGCTTCATTTTTCAATATGATTTATAACTCTTGGCCATAGCGATAATGGATTTTTCACTGACAAAGTCAATTGTTTTCTCTCTCCCCCTGATGTCATGTTTTAATCTTTATTATTTCAAAGCATTATCTGAATGGTTGTGTTTGGATGGTTGCTGTTGTGTGCATCTGTATTAAGATATATGCTGAATGACAAGAACCCAAGTGATAGAGGTCGAGTTTTCATATCATTGTGGTCATCAATAAACGTCTATTTTAAATATATATGTATAAAGAAACAAAAATTGTTTTAGTCAATGGCTTCAGCATAAATAGCTCAAATTAATGGCAAGTCAGGTCTGTAACATGATGGAAAACACAAGGATTACTCACTAGAATTTTTTTTTATTCAATTTTCTTTTTATTTCCTAATCATAATGGTCCGCTCATACTTTTCACAAGTCTTGTTGCCTCTCTCTAGTTCTCAATTCAGGCTTGCTTTAATTCTTGGTGTCAGAAGTAAACTAAGCAGGAGCTTTTTTTTTTTTTTTTTAGTGAGCTAAAATGCCAGTAGTTTCCTTGAACCATAACTTTACTTGCGTGTGATTTGCAGTTTTCATGGTCAATTCTCTCCAGTAATCTACTATTAGCATATCAAAGCTTTGGGGTAGTGTATGGAGACCTGAGTACTTCACCTCTTTATGTTTATACAAACACATTTGCTGGGAAGATGCAGAAACATCAGAATGAGGAAGTAATTTTTGGTGCATTTTCCTTGATTTTCTGGACCTTTACTTTGATACCTTTGATCAAGTATATTTGTATCGTGTTGAGCGCAGATGATAATGGTGAAGGTGAGACAAACCCTCTCTATCAAAAATATTATTCTCACATGAATTCTAGTTCCATGCTTTCTTTCTGATACACTTCAATTTATGTCAGGCGGCACATTTGCTCTTTACTCGTTGCTTTGCAGGCATGCAAAGTTTAGCTTACTTCCTAATCAACAAGCAGCTGATGAGGAGCTCTCAGCCTACAAATATGGCCCCTCAACACAGCCTTTTCCCTCCTCTCCATTGAAGAGATTTTTGGAGAAGCACAGAAGACTTCGGACTGTGCTACTTCTTGTCGTCTTGTTTGGTGCTTGCATGGTCATAGGTGATGGCGTGCTTACTCCAGCAATATCTGGTAATGCATTACTATGAGTTATCAATAATTATGTATTTCCCAAATTGCTTGATTTTATTGCCCTTGCCAATCTTTGAGCATTGGAGGTGTGGTAAGAAATTGTTTTGCTTCCATCTTTAGCTGAGTTTTCTATTCTGCAAGACATGTACAATCAGGGAAGATCATTTATAGATCTTGTATAACAGTATACTTGGTTTGTAAATTAATTAATTAGCCAGTTTTACAAATTAGGATAAGGAAGACCATTTATAGACCATGTCATCAATTGATACTGTGCAGACATGAATCATCTCATTAGCAACCATCATTGATGCTGATAACAGTAGGGTTTTTTTTTTTTAATTTCTGCATTCTAATTAACTTATGTTTTATATTTCCTTTTCTTTTTGTGGCTTTTCAAATCTTCTGTCTGATTCACTACTTCACCCTGCAGAAACTTCTATGTAGAAGTAGCAACATCAATGGTTCTTTTCTCCACTTCAATTCTTCATCCCTGGATTAAATTTATAAATTGATGTTTTTGTGCTTGCAGTCTTGTCAGCGGTATCTGGGCTACAAGTGGCTGAGAATAAATTGACCAATGGTAATGTAGTTATTCTTACCAACCTGTCCTCTCAAAATTTCTATTATTATGCCTATTAATGCTTCAATATTTCTTTACACCTTTCAGCTTCATAATACCAAGTTTTGACAAAGTATGCTTGCTATTCTTGATAGGTGAACTTGTCTTGCTTGCCTGTGTCATTTTGGTTGGCCTCTTTGCTCTGCAGCATTGTGGCACTCATAAGGTAGCCTTTATGTTTGCACCAATTGTAATCATCTGGTTGGTGTCAATTCTCTCCATTGGACTGTACAACATTATACATTGGAACCCAAAGATTCTTCGTGCTTTGTCACCTCATTACATTATAAAGTTCTTCAGCCAGACAGGTAAAGATGGTTGGATTTCACTTGGAGGGGTCCTTCTTTCCATAACTGGTATGTTTGATCTGGACATTGATCTTGCATGATTTTGTACTGGCTTGTTGCATGTAATTGTCATTTTTCGTTGCGAGTTTGGTTGGAAACTATTCAGTGCTCTAACCGCAACAACTGATTCAGTTTTGTACAATGCTAATAGTGCCCTTATTACCAAGAATTTTTCTGGGTTTCACCAGGCACTGAAGCAATGTTTGCTGATCTTGGTCATTTCACTGCCTTATCTATTAGGGTGAGTGTAAACTGGGACTGTGTTATCTGTCACCAAGTTACTTATAAATGTATTTCCAAGGGATAAATTTAATGATGCTATTGCCTGTGCAGCTTGCTTTTGCATTGGCTATTTACCCTTGTCTGGCTGTACAATACATGGGCCAGGCTGCATTTCTATCTAAAAATCCAAGCTCCATGTCAAACAGTTTCTATGACTCGATACCTGGTATTCAATGTGACTTTAAGTAGCAACTGTTCCTGAATTTTCTATCCTATTGGAGTTGGTTTAATTTGATGCCTAATTGCTTATTGCAGATAGTGTATTTTGGCCTGTATGTGTTATTGCCACCCTTGCTGCTATTGTTGGGAGTCAGGCTGTTATCACCGCCACTTTCTCTATTGTTAAGCAATGTCATGCCCTTGGGTGTTTTCCACGAGTTAAAGTTGTTCACACCTCAAAACACATATATGGGCAGATCTACATCCCAGAAATAAACTGGATCCTCATGGTTCTTACTCTTGCTGTAACTGTTGGATTTCATGATACAACTTTCATCGGAAATGCTTATGGTAAGTCATTCCTCTCATGCTGTCATTCTTTTCCTCAATTATCTGATGGTTAGGTTGCAAAAGTGCTTTGTGGATGCAATTATTCCTGCTATTATAGGTATATGCCAAGCATTCAAGACATATAAGATTTTCAGTTCATCTGTGCAATTTCAACCACTTTTTGCTATATGTGAACCATTTAGGAGTTCAGCTGCACAAATTAGCTAGAAGTTCTCTCTTCATTGCTTGCTGCCTCTTAATTTTGCTGTCTGGTGATTATCTTAAACTTTTTATGATGTATGCCAACTTTCCTGGGGTGTCATATTGGGGCCCAAAGCTGTTGCACAAGTGTGTCTGCAGGGTTCGCAATAGAGGGATGGCTGACATTCTTTCCGCCCTTTTCCATACTTTTATTAGGCCTATGGGTATCATTTTTTAGGGCTTATGCGTATCATGGTTGAATATCATAGTGATTTATTGTGTTTGCTTGTTGGTTCCCAGGACTTGCCTGCATGACAGTCATGTTTATCACAACATTTCTCATGGCACTGGTCATAATCTTTGTTTGGCAGAAGAGTGTCATTCCGGCTGCATGTTTCCTTCTTTTCTTTTGGTTCGTTGAGGGTGTCTACTTGTCAGCAGCCCTCATGAAAGTGCCCCAGGGAGGATGGGCCCCTCTTGTGTTCTCAGCTGTTTTTTTGCTTATCATGTACATTTGGCATTATGGAATTCGCAAGAAGTACAACTTTGATCTGCACAACAAAGTTTCATTAAAATGGTTACTAGGATTGGGCCCCAGCCTTGGCATTGTCCGTGTACCGGGGATAGGTCTCATATACTCTGAACTGGCTACTGGTGTTCCTGCAATCTTCTCTCACTTTGTAACAAATCTCCCTGCATTTCATAAGGTGCTAGTTTTTGTTTGTGTAAAATCAGTCCCTGTTCCGTATGTTCCCCCTGAAGAACGCTTCCTCATTGGCCGAGTATGCCCAAGACCGTATCGCATGTATAGGTGCATTGTGAGGTATGGCTACAAGGACATTCAGCGCGATGATGGCAACTTTGAGAACAAGCTTATACAGAGCATAGCTGAGTTCATTCAGATGGAGGCTGTTGAGCCACAATTCTCTTCATCTGAGAGTCCATCCCTTGACGGCAGGATGGCTGTTATGAGCATCAACCCTGTCCAGTCCAGCTTGAGTTTAATAGCATCAGAGCAAGACTTTGTTAGCATTGACGAGTCTATCCAGAGTAGCAGATCGTTAACCCTCCAGAGTTTGCGATCTGCTTATGATGACGAGAACCCTCAGATCAGAAGGCGCCATGTGAGGTTTCAGCTGCCGTCAAATCCCGGGATGGATCCTTCAGTCAGGGAAGAGCTGATGGATCTGGTCCAGGCAAAGGAAGCAGGGGTAGCCTATATAATGGGGCATTCATATGTGAAGGCAAGGAGAACTTCCTCATTCCTTAAAAAACTAGCCATTGATATTGGTTACTCATTTCTTCGGAAGAATTGCAGAGGCCCTGCAGTGGCTCTGAACATTCCTCACATCAGCCTCATTGAAGTTGGCATGATATACTATGTGTAATATTTCGGGCGATATCATCCATTAGCTTGCTTTATGACAGGTGTCCCATGAAACAGCTTTCCCTTTCTGTACAGTTAACCTTCAGCAGGCTCTTCATCTGATAAATTACTAGGGTTTTTTCTATGGGTAAATAAATAATACTAAAAAAGGTGGTCAAATTCAATAATGAACTTGCCACCTCTTTGTTCCTTTTTTTAAAATAAAAAATAAAAAAATTGTACATTGCCATTCCATTTCCTTTTCGTTTATGATCCAGTTAGGCAATTGCCTAGTAGCTGCCTTTTTTTCAAAAAAATATTAGTGGAGAGGGATTTTTATTTCGAGTGGGTTTAAAAATTTGATGGTTTTGAAATGTCATTATCAAGATTTTAGTTTATTTTTATTATTAGTATATTAAAATGGTAATAAAATAATTTTTAAAAAACTAAAATCTTGCAAAATTGATGCTGTCCCGCAAATACAGACATAATCATGGTGTTTAAAACCACGAGGACTAGTTAATCAACATTGAAAAATTACAGGGACTAAGTTATAATTAGCTCTAATGGATTAAAAATTGACACACCACATTAGTTAATATCTATGGCAAGAGACCCAAATTTGGACAAACAAAAATCAAGCATAAAGAAAAACATTTTTGACGTTGTCTTCAGTTAAACCTCTCCAAAACCTCTCCGGTTATTCGTTATTAGTTATCTCTTGTCCGGGGAAGAGTTCTCTCCTATCCTCGTCCAATGGCTTCTCTTGATATGTCCACACCTCTTATCTTCAAACTCAACTCCTCCACTAAGCTGCGGAAACTTTTCTCTGTGAAATCACCTTATCGCCACAACCACAAACCATCATTCTCCCTCACCAATGCCGTCCACACCCAAGCAGCAGTCCCCTTTTCCAGCCGTACAGACACCTCCAAGTACAAGATTGAGACTGAGCAGGACCGTATCTCCATCCTCAACGAGAGAATTCGCCGGCAGCACCATGGAAAGAGAGAGGGCTCAAAGCCCATAATGGACTCTGAAGAGGCTGATCACTACATACAGATGGTGAAAGAGCAGCAGCAGAGAGGGTTGCAGAAGTTGAAAGGCGATAGGGTGGCAAAAGAAGGGGATGTTTTTAGTTACAAAGTCGATCCTTATACACTTCGTTCTGAGGATTATGTTGTGCATAAGAAGGTGGGAATTGGGAGGTTCGTTGGGATTAAGTTTGATGTGCCAAAGGGTTCTTCAGAGGCTGTTGAATATGTGTTCATTGAATATGCTGATGGGATGGCTAAGCTTCCTGTTAAGCAGGCTTCTCGTATGCTTTATCGATACAGTCTGTAGGGTTTTTTTTCTTCCCCTCCCTTTTGAACTGATTTTACACGTGCAGCTTCTTATTTGTTGTAATGCTTGATGAATTTTATAGGTTGCTTGTTTTATTCATTCTGGTTGGATTTTTTAAAGTGTTAGTTAAGTTCATTGGTACATTCAGTTGCAAAAACAGTTGGTATGCATTCTTTACTTCACTTGTAAAGGACTTGTCATAATTTTTGTCCATGTTCTTCCAGCCCGAACGAGACGAAAAAGCCTCGGACATTGAGCAAATTGAGCGATACTGGTGCATGGGAAAGGAGAAAGACAAAAGGAAAGGTTGCAATACAGAAAATGGTGGTTAACTTAATGGAGCTGTATTTACATAGACTAAAACAAAGAAGACCTCCCTACCCAAAGACTCCTTCCATGGCAGAATTTGCTGCTCAATTTCCTTATGAGCCCACACCACACCAGACCAGAAGCTGATAGTTATACAATCTTACAAATATTTACCTAGCTGCTTTTTTAAAATTTGTAAGCGAGGTTTCTTAGGTATCCTCATCTATGTTAGTGAGATGTCTATATTCTTAGATAGCACAAGACAATCCTATTCAGTTGTTAATCATTTTTGAGATTATGTTTGCATTTACATCTATTTTTCATTTGTTTGGAGGGGATAGGAAGTCTTAGCTGTAGCTTCCACAGAATTCAACACCTTCCTTCCCCTTTTCTCAGATTCAACATTCATTATCTCATAACAGATGGCACAGCAAACTCCACTAATTTATCTAAACAAGTGTTATTCTTTTCTTTCCTCCCCTTTTCCTGTGCTTACAAATTGGATTCTCATTCCAGGCTTTTATTGATGTCGAGAGGGATTTGAACAAGAGAGAAACTCCAATGGACAGACTAATCTGTGGAGATGTTGGGTTTGGTAAAACAGAAGTTGCTTTACGTGCTATCTTTTGCATTGTTTCAGCAGGAAAGCAAGCTATGGTTTTAGCACCAACAATTGTTCTGGCCAAACAACATTTTGATGTTATTTCAGAACGCTTTTCCAAGTACTCTAATATCAAGGTTGCACTTCTGAGTCGGTTTCAGGTACATAATCTATCCTTTTTAGCCAACTCAGTGTATCTTAGGAGTTGGCTCATATTCATATTTGTGTTTCTATCATGCAAACAAAGAGTTAGCATGAAGAAAAACCTAGACAAGATTTCTCTTGAAATAGCGCTTGTTGGGTTCATTATAAAGCTCTAACAACCATTTCCGGAGTCAGGCATGCAGCTCATTGTCAGATATATGCACTTTTAATTTACAATTACTACTTTGGTTCTAGAATGTCAGAACTGTTACTGCATGCAGAGTAAAGCAGAGAAAGAGATGTATTTCAACATGATTGAACAAGGTCAATTGGACATTATTGTGGGGACTCATGCACTTCTTGGAAGTCGTGTTGTGTATAGCAATCTAGGCCTTCTTGTAGTTGATGAAGAACAGGTTTGCCTCCTAAGCCTATTTCTATTATATGCAATGATCTTTGCCTTGTTGATCTACATCACTAGATCCTATTAAAAAAATAATAAGAGAAAGTAAAGGTAACTTTTCCGTCAGTGATGGTTTTGCTACTTGGAAGGAAAACAAGAGAAAGTAAAAGTAACTTTTCCATCAGTGATGGTTTTGCTAATTGGAAGGAAAACAAAGAAATTTTGCTGTGGCTGTCTTGGCCATCTAATCACTTTAAAATAAACAAAGAAATTCTGATTCACTTTAGTAATTGAATTGAAATAGTTTGTGTTGCGATCTGCATGGGCAATGTTCTTTGCTTTCCAGAGGTTTGGTGTCAAACAGAAGGAGAAGATTGCTTCATTCAGAAGTTCAGTCGATGTTCTTACTCTCTCTGCAACCCCTATACCTCGAACACTTTATTTAGCACTGACCGGATTTCGGGATGCAAGGTAATATACCTGAGGCAAATATGCATTTGATGAAGAAAATTTTGCTACCAGAGTAGATCCTGGATCCGGACATCTAGTTTAGTTTAGCCAGGCACTTCGAGTTTCTAAATGGCCTGTTGCTGAAGCATGTAAAATGAAAATTCAAAGTCAGTGCTAGGCAATCATTTCCCCTCAATATGAAAGGTCTCATAATGGACGAGCGTGCGATATTGGACCTATACTAAAGTAGGATTTAACGATCTTGGTTTGTACAATTAAAATTCAGAAGCATGGACCATCTAAAGTCCACTATTGTATGGGGCACATACAAGTTTAGTCATTTCAATAGATTTCTTTATTTCTTGTTGTCCTTGTAGACTGGAATCATACAATGGTGAATTAGGATCCCTGTAGATGATGTAGGATCAAGGATTTGTAAAGTTGATGATGTTATAAAAGGCTATTTCTATATAATATATGCTTGTGGGATATCTTTTGTAGAAATCTTTCCATACATTTCTGTTATAGAAATGAATCCATACTCCATGATGCAACCTTAATAATGATCTGAAGATATTAAAAATTATCTTCCTGTTTGAAGAATGAACCTCCTCCCTCGAACATTTTTTGAAATTACTGATTAGCTGATCTATAACCTGGTAACCTTAAAGATGCACTTACATTTTTCAGTTTAATTTCAACTCCACCTCCTGAAAGAGTTCCTATAAAGACCCGTATGTCGGCATACAATAAAGAGACTCTAATATCAGCAATCAAATATGAGCTGGACCGTGGTGGTCAAGTATTTTATGTCTTGCCTCGTATTAAAGGTATTGGATATGCCTTTCTATTTTTTTTCAAGTGCAATGCTTGTGAAAAAACTTTTCAATCCTGCTGTACACTAAATAGGATTAGAGTGTTAAACATGCATAGTAAATACTACGGGCCCTACTGATAATCATTTATAATCACCTGTTTGGTGCATAACTTTATTTGTTTATCATTTAACTTTTTTTGATAAATTGTAAAAAAAAACTTCATTTACTTCTATCAACAGAAATTAAGAGCCAAATTAAATATGAAGAAGTTTGGTAGCTGGGAGTTTCTGTGGTTTGTTTCCTGATAGACTTCAAAAGTCGTTTGCTTTTCTCAATTTGGTGATATGGATCTCTGCTTCATTTTTGCCTAACAGGGCTAGAAGAAGTGAAGGATTTCCTTGAACAATCATTTCCAGATGTAGAAATAGCTGTTGCACATGGGCAGGTATTTTCTTTTATCTGAAAAATGTTACATGTTTAACGTGAAATATCTTAGTGCGGGTATACTATAGTAGCCCAGACCACCCAATGGTCCACTTTTAAATGTGTATTACCATATCAAGGTTTGATTTGAAGGGTGTTGCTGTTCTAAATTTTGCAAATTAAACGTTAACATCCTCATGGATTTTTGTCTTCCTTGAAGTTGCATTTTTTAGTTTTATTTGTTCCGTGTTTTACTGTTTTGATATTTTCCCTTTTATCTCATGTTTGTGATATGAAAAACTAGCATTGTGACTCAGAGGAATCTACCTTAGTATTTCATAAGATCACAAGACAAAGCATTGAACATCCTTTTCCCAAATGCAAACACCCGATTTTTGCCTCTGGGGAGTTAATTTTACATTTTTTTAGTTAGTACTGATTAATTTGCAAAACCCAAAATTTCAAGGACTTAATTGTAGTTTGTTTTGGGGTTAAATTGCAAATGTTGGAAAGGAGGCCATGTGGCATACAAGGATCGAATACTGGAAAAAGAGAGCTGAAAAGTCAAGGAAACCAGTTCGTACTACAATGTCGTAGCTCATGTGAATTGATGGATGAATATGGATATATGAACATGAACTGATTGCTAATAGTAGTTATGAATATATGAGGATGGAATGGGCCAAACACCAAGTCCCATAATGAGACTTGATGCACACCTGAGGGTGGTGCTCATTTGCTTTGTAGATAACAGGTGCACAGCACTAATTCCTACAAAGGGGATTGGTGAGCACCATCTCTTAAATGAGTTGGTGAGGAGTGCACTAATTCCTGTTTATGGGGTGGTTGCGTCATTCTCCTTATAAAAAGGGGACATGGACTATTTTTCTTGGTCCTTTCACAAAGTAAAGCGGCTTACCCTGGAAAGTCATGTGATGATCAAAACTCTGAGTGTATACTAATGTAGTTTTAGTTCCTTCCATCGTATAAATTTTGTTTCTGGTTTCCCACACATTCTTTGATGTTCTTTTCTTGATGCGTGTGTTTAGCAATATTCAAAGCAGCTTGAGGACACCATGGAGCAATTTGAACAAGGTGAAATTAAGATACTTATATGCACAAATATAGTAGAAAGCGGGCTTGATATTCAAAATGCAAATACCATCATAATTCAGGATGTTCAGCTATTTGGTCTAGCTCAATTGTATCAGGTTCCACCCTCCACTCTCTCTTGTAAATATGTTGTAAAAATATTTCTACAAAATAGTCAGAAGTTTTCCATTTCTAGAAAATTCTTCTAAAAGGTATGAGATCCCAAGCATGTTTGTTTAACTTAGATTGCATCTCCAGTACCCAAGCTAAGAACCCATTCTTATATGTTTTGCTTCTTGCTGTTTTTCTTACCTTTCAAAGATTAACATCAGATATACTCTAAAAAAGTCTCCTGTCTCTCCCATCAGCGGAAGAAAAATTGGGTTCCCCCCTTCCTCCCAATGTCCTCCTAAACTATGCATTTATCTTTGGATATATCTAATGCAGAAGTGTTTGTATAATTAAGTTAATTTCTTCATCCCTTGAGCTATTTTATCAATTAGGTGAACCTAGAAAGCATTCTCAATGATTTTTCATTCGTGCAATGAAGAAACTGGAATGCATCCAGAATCCTTTATCTTGTTTTTGTTGTTAGAAAATATTTTATCTTATTTTCAATCTTCAATGTTATTGCAATAGTTGCGTGGAAGAGTGGGCAGGGCAGATAAGGAAGCTCATGCACATTTATTTTACCCTGACAAGTCAATGTTAACTGATCAGGCTCTGGTATGCTCTGCAATACAGCCTATCATTTTTTTTATTAATGCACCTGGTTGATCGTAATACCCCCTACTAGATTTTTATGTAACTTTTGAAATTATTTGAATTTTCAGGAGAGGCTAGCAGCTCTAGAACAATGCCGAGAACTTGGCCAAGGTTTCCAACTTGCAGAGACAGACATGGGTACAAGAGGCTTTGGTACCATCTTTGGTGAGCAACAGACTGGGGATGTTGGGAATATTGGAGTTGATTTCTTCTTCGAAATGCTTTTTGAAAGTTTGTCCAAGGTCTGTTTCATGATGCATTTTATTATATCTTACTTGTACATTGAGAAAGAAGAAGCTTTGCTCAACTGTTATGTGTTTAATTTTTTGGATTTCTTTGCATTCTGATTCCTTTTCTGTTTCCAGTCTTCATCATGGTGTCTTAGTCTGATTGAACAGATAAAGTAAACCAACAGTATAGTTCCTGCACTACAAAATGATGGCTAGTGAATTCAGTCTATGTAATATTAACTGGGTTGCATTTCCATTGTCATCAGTTTAAACTTCAAGTTTCTGTTCTTCTACTTTTGCTGCCCTAACCTCCTAAATTTTGTTTTCAGGTTGATGAGCACAGGGTAATTTCAGTTCCTTACCAGTCAGTACAGGTGACTTCATTATTCTGAATGTAAATATGTTTGATTAACTTGACAGGAAACCACGTAACATACAGAAACTAAGAATATTTAGCGTGCCATGTTCTAAATTTTCACTTGCATCAGTTTGCTTATGTTGAGATATAATGAAAGAATGGGCTTTGAAAAATCTGAAAGAAGCTTCCTCGTGTCAGAAAAATAAAAGAAGAAGAAATCTCTACATTATGTCTTGAGAAATGTATGCTCATGTGCTTGAGTTTCTGTGTGTAAATGAACCATTAAAAAAACAGAACGAGAGTAGTGATATTTGAATTCATGACTTTTTGCTCATTAAAGCTTTGGTAACGTTATACAGAACCAATTCACTCCAAAAACTTAAACTACTGGGTGAGATCGGTATAGTAGTCTGTCTTATCACTTTCTTTCAGGAATAGAGTTTAGATTGTAGCCTTAGTAATCTTATGTTGTGAGATAGGAGAGAGTGTTCACTTCCTGTCACTGTCTGGAAAGAGAGTTCTTAAGATATAATTTATATTATTCTTTAATATTTTGATAACAATAAATTCCAGCGAGCTTGTAGCTCAGTGGTAAGCAAGAGTACGGGATGAGATATCAGATTCAAATCTCACCTTTATCAAAACTCTAATAAAATCAGAACAAACTCATATAAAAAAGAAGTAGAAGAAAAATTAACAGTAAGTTCTCACTGAGGCTCAAAGATACAAGGAGCTTGTCATTAAGGGATAAGGGATTGGCCGTATGGATTATATAGCAGGAAAGGCTTCATGTTATAAGGGAGAAGCATGATCATGAGTACAAAATCTGATGGCATGGTATAGCAATAATTGGTTGTAAGTGTAAAGTGTGTAAGAAGCTATATGTGAGCTCATAATTACATCCACATTACAGAAGAAATTACCACATTTCATTGAACCTCGTATTTCTACTATTGATGTATGTGTAAAATGCAACGTAGCTCTAGATGAAAAGAGTTTATGACTGACAATGTTTTTTACTTAAATTAATACTACGTTTGTGGCTTTCAATGCAGATTGATTTAAATATAAACCCTCATCTCCCTTCTGATTACATAAATTATTTGGAGAACCCCATGGAAATTATTAACGGAGCTGAGAAAGCTGCAGAGACAGATATATGGGGTTTGATGCAATTTACAGAAAATTTGCGTCGTCAGTATGGAAAAGAGCCTTGCTCCATGGAAATTCTATTGAAGAAGCTTTATGTAAGGAGAATGGCAGCAGATATTGGGATTACGAGAATCTATGCATCTGGAAAGATGGTTGGCATGGAAACAAATATGAGTAGGAGGGTTTTTAAGCTGATGACGGATTCAATGTCATCTGAAACGCATAGAAACTCTTTGGTTTTTGATGGAAACGAAATAAAGGTAATTTATACAATATTTTTATGGCGGTTACCTTTATTGATTGGCTTTTCTCCTCTTTGACACAAGCTCACATTCAATGATGTAATAGATAATAATGCCCCTGGCTCCATAAAGGCGAAGAACGAGAAGAAATGGAGACTTTGACCCAAATTTTATGTTACTGGGGAGTGTGGATATAAGAAAATATATATGATGCTCTTCTATACCTCGTCACATTAACATCGCTAATGTAGTTTGAGTTTTCACTCCTTTTGTTTTCCGTATCAAGATATCTGCAATAATATAATCTACCAGTTATATTTAGAGTTGTTTAAAGCTCACTTCATAATTTAAACATTGTATTTTAACATTTTTTTCTTTGTTAATTATTCACTTATTCACAGCACCGTTTCAATCTACCATTAATATTCATGTTTTTTTAAAGATTTCTTTGGAATATAAACATCGTCATTTAACTCTCTTTTTTTCCTTGATTATTTACAGGCTGAACTTCTTTTGGAGCTACCGAGAGCACAACTGCTAAATTGGATCTTTCAATGCATAGCAGAACTTCATGCTTGCTTGCCTGCGCTTATAAAATACTAGAATCGTTTACTCCACAGAATTGGCCCTTCCATTAACTTTCCCTTCTGCACAGTTTCACCAGTGATTCTTGAAGAGGGAAACAAGAATGAATGCTTATATGTGAAATTTCGTGAAGATGTTCCAAACCAAAACTGAGCACCGAACTTGCAAATATTTAGAAACATATTTTTTTCAGGTCATGGCTCGAGGTTCGGATTATACCGAGGCATCATGTCAAGGTGAGTCAAAGAAGCTTTTGGTTCTTGTTCAAACCATTACTGCTCTTGACTTGCTTTGACCCTGCAGGGTACATTGGTGTAAAGCGGTTGGATTGAGTCATTCTCGTGCTACAAATAGCAGTTTTCACTGGGAGAAGACCGAACCGAACATACTGCTGATGGTGACCGTGCATGCCTCGTATCATCCGGTCAGCATGAACAAGATGTACAGTATGAATTCAGCAAGGGGAGTGAACACTGCCCATTTTCCCGCACCATTGTCACAAAGAAGCTTCCCTTTCGGCTGGTGCATAAAGAATCAGTAATGCTATTAACTGCATCTTAGCATGCATTGTTTAGAGATGCAGGATGATGGTCAGAAGGATGGTTTGTGTTGTTCATAGGTGACGCAGGAAAACATCCACTTCTTTCAGAAATCCGTGCTGAATTGCCACTCGATAATTGGCGACAATTTGTAAAGGGAGAAGGCATGGTACTTGCAATCGAGAACACCATAATTTACCTTAGTGCATCAAAAACTCTGCTTCATCGGTGTGTTTACTCTCTGCCATCCACCCCGATTTTGTCTGTACTCGCCGTCATGTTAAATTTAGCAATGGAAGTGCGGCTCAACGAGGGATGAGGAAAACAAAATACAACTATCATATATTAAGAAAGAAGCTAAATCGGTCGTGAATGTACTGTAACAATAAACACATATTATTGTATATTGTAATTATAATTTACTACTTGTGCGCTTCAATTTTAGTCGTATTTTTGACTTTTTCAAAGAATTGGTTGACATTACTAAAATGTTTGACTTTTTTATTTTTGTTTTTTCAGGTATTTTTGCACAATAAAAATATAATTTTACCTGCTAGGACAGAACCAACAATTGTTTCCTGGTATTTGTGAATATTTACATTACATATTAAATAAAATCAAACGCCTCGCCACTCAGTATTTTTGAAGCTTGTCAAGTACAGTAGTTTGCCGTCGTCTGGTGACGATGTAGGTTCAGTTTCCTGTCCAGGCTCGGACAATTTTCTACCCGACAAGGGACGTGTTTTGATAAGTTTCTCATGGGGAAAGCAAAGGTTGTATAGCTTATGACCATGTCGTTCGCTTGTGCTGTGTTGTGGCTCAAATTAATATTTTTTAATGTTAGAAAAATACTGCTGACCTGTTAAATAATTCAATAAGAAGAAAACCTAAGTGCAAATCTATCTTCTAGACCCGATTTTAATCAATAAGATAAAATATCATTCAATTTAATTTTGAATAATAAAATTGTTGAAAAAATATCAATAGAAAACTTGCAAAAAACAATAGCAAAAAGAATATGTATAAAATTTTGAAAGAAAAAACACTCGAGAAGGATGAAATCTGAATAAAAAAAATGATCTTAAAAACTAAATAATTGACAATGAATATCAAATTTGAAAAATTATAAACCACAAGGGGTAAGAATAAAAAATATTTATAAATTGATAGATTAATTATATATTAAAAGAATATAGTGGAAAAATTGAAAAAAAAAATCATAGAGGGCTAATTCAATAGAACGAAACCTGAAGGAAAAAAAACATAAGCTCAAAAAAAAAAGGAAAGAAAAAACAAACAAACCCTGACAAACCTTTTAAGCCTGATATAATTCTTAAAACATGAAACTTGTAAAATTTCAAGAAACTTAAATCTCAAAAAAAAAAAAATGAAGGACGAAATTGAGAGGAAAAAAATAAAAAAATCCTTGCAAAATAAAAAAAAAAATCAACAAAAAAATGAATATAATTTGTTAGGAAAAAATCCAATGGTGATGAGATTTGAAGGGGGGAAAATGATCCCAAACAAAATAAATTACAATTAAAATAATTATGACCAATCTTGAAAGATACAAATTCATAAAGGGGTGGAATTGAAAATCCTTTGTAATATGATAAATGATTTATGAATAAAAAAATTTGGTTGAAGGTGAAAAGATTTTTTTTTTTTATAAAGGTCTAACTCAATAGAATCAAACTATAAAAATAACAAACAAAATTTAGAAAACATGATAAAAAAAAGAAGACATCGATTTAGAAAAAGATTAAAAAAAAATCAAGCAAACCTAACAAATCTCTTTAACCTGGTATAACATCTAGAAATCATATATAATAAAATTCTTGGTCTTGATTCAATTAAGAAGCGTAATTCTGAACCACTTTAATTTCAAAGGACAATATCGGTAAAAAAAATTTAATAAAGAAAAACTTGCAAAAGCAATAAGAAGAATAAGGATAAAATTTGATAGAAAAACTTGATAATGATGTGTTTTAATAGAAAACAATGATCTCAAATAAAGAAAATATCAATTAGAAAAATAAAGAAGAAAAACTTAAAGATTAAGAATCAAGCGAACTTAGATAAACATGTTAAACCTAATTAAATCTTTAAAACTCGTAACTCATGATACCGTCAATCCAGGTCCACTCAAGATGTTTATTATAAGTTAATTTAAAAATATCAATTTTAAAACTTGTAAAAGAAAAAAATAACAATCAAAAGAACAAAGATTAAAATTGAAAGGAAAAAACAAAAATTGATGAAATCACAAAACAAAATCAATTTTAAAAAGATTCAAAACTGAAAAGAAAATGAGGACCAAATTTCAAAAATAAAAAAATTCAAGAGAGGTGAAACTAAAAAGAACCAATTTTATAAATTATTCACGATTAAAAAATATTATATAAAGGGACCAAATTTGAAGAGCCAACAAATTAAAGGGTTGCTAATTTTTTAAATGGTTGACACAAAAATCTATGTGGGGAGAGAGAATAAAAAGGAAAAAGGTAGTTGTCGATGCCATATCACCATAAATATTGATACATGTGTCGTCTTATTGAGTTAGTCGTATCATTTTAAAATATGGTGTTTGGTGGCTAAACAATCCCTTATGCACAATTAGAATAACACAAGATTTATCCTTGAAAAAGAAAACCCTTAAAATTATAGTTAACAAATATATTTTTAAAAAATGCTCTTTATTATCCTTGAAATATATATTAAAAAAAACTAAAATGATAAAAATAAATACTCGAAATGAAAATTTAATTGATTTTGCTTTTAAAAACATAAGAAATAATTATTTAAAAAACTTGAAAATACAAAAATATATTTGATTTGAAGAGGTATTGATTATTTTATTTCAGGATAATATTAATAATTTTACCATGCATTTAAAAATAAAATTATTATTCTAGCCCTATATAATTCACAAAATATATATATATACACATGCTTTAGAGAAAAGTAATATATAATCGGAAGCCTTGGTGTTTTTTATTTTATTTTTTTTATAATGGTTTGATTTTTTTTTTTTTTTAATATGCATTCAATTTGCTTCCTCGATTAACCTAAATTATTATTGATGAGCCAATAATTAATGAGATCGATCATTGACCTATTATTTTAGTTCCTTCAATTTTAGTTCTTCTTATAACTTTGCCATTAATTTTTCTCTTTTTAATTACTGGTATTAATTATTGTTGTGATGTTTTTCCATCCCGATTAGACCATTAAATAATTACTCACCCTTTCTCTTAATTAAAGGAAAAGCTTAGTGATAAAAATGAAATTAATCTCATTTTAATTATCTCTTAGTGTTATCTCATTTATTATTCATCGAGTGACAATTTTTTATTTTATCTTAACATTTTTTCTTTAAACATACACAATATCACAATCGTAGCCGTTGATTGTTACAAAAGCTAGCTAGTGAAATTGAACAAAATTTAATATAATTTATGGTGATGTCCCAAAATTCAATATAATTTATGGTATATATTATTTGGTAAAACTTAAAAACTCTTCGAAGATAGAGTTAATAACTTTAAACAGAAAAGGCAATCAATGAAAGAAAGAGCTTTAAAATCTATGAAGAAAGTTTGTTCTTCTTTTTTTGTACGTGTGATTAATTTCCTAAAATATATATAACTCTTAAATTGTGTGGTCTTGAGGGAGTAAAAGGACTAGAAAGTCATTAGCTTTTAATGACATTAATGAGAAATAAAAATCTCTTATATATTATTAATGAGAAATAAATATATTTTATAAATCATTATTGAGACGCAAATATGGTAGGCATCTTAGAAAACCTTTTACACATATATAGATATAGGGAGAATATTGTTCATAACATGAATATGTCATATGAATAGCCTTGGGAGAACACCCTAGGGTTTTATATGGATCTCAAAATCAAATGAGATGAGTTCGATAACTTGTTAGATTTACGATTCTTTGGGTTAAGCTTGTAGATGAACCCAAGCATATTAGGTATAATATTTTTTTCATAGTCATGGTTCCTTTGGCTCGATTTACAACTTCAAGTATATTGTGTTTGACAATCTACCAAACCCACAATTCTCGCGAGCTAAGCTCAAACATGTTGGGTTTGATATTTTCCTAAACTCACGTTTCTTTAGGCTTGGCTTACAACTAAATTCAAATATATTGGGTCTGATATTTTACTAGATACTTGGTTTTTGGGCTTATCTTACCGTTACTAAATAAATATTTCATTAGGTTCAACTCGTGACTGAAACTAAATATGTTTGATATGATATTTTATTAGATTTATGTTTTCTTGAGCTAATTAAGCTCCTGAGTCCAAGCTTATTGGATGTAGCATTTGGGCTATCACTTAATTACAAGTTTGAGCTCAGTAATAAAATAACAAAATCAATTCTTAAGCAAAATAATAATTACAGCATATTATAACTTAATCTAACGCCGTAGATAAAAGTATTATATATATATAAAATCAAAAGATTGACGTCATGCGTGGGAGTAAATTGAAGTTTTGACAAAAAAAAGGGGGGTAAAATTAACAGTGAAGAATACAATTCATTTTAGAAATTTAATTAACAAGAGACACACGGAGAAAGGTAAGCATTTAGACGCAAACCCTCCCCTGATATCACAAAGTCCAAGGAAGAATAAAAGCTTTAATTTTGATACTAAAAATTAGACACTACGACACCCACCGAACATCCTTGAATGCAACCGCTTCCCATTATTACTGGTCGGAATATTTTATTTTTTTATATGTTTATAATCGTAGTATATGCTCTCCATTACTGCAGGTTGTCTCCAGGTTGGTCGATCGCAGTTCATGGCTCAGTAAATTGTTGCTTCCACTGGAACGCTGTGTAGCACAACTGTCTCAACGGTGAGTCCTGGTCCGAATCCGAACAAAACACCCCACTCGAGACCTTCACCGGTGGTGCTTTTCCCCTCCTCAAGAGACTTATTTCTCATCTCATCCAGGATAAACAAGACACAAGCACTTGACATGTTACCGTAATCACTCAGGACATTTCTTGTAGCTCTCAATTTCTCTTCTTTTAGATTGAGTTTGATCTCAACCTGGTCAAGAATCGCAGGGCCACCGGGGTGTGCAATCCAAAATATGGAGTTCCAATCGTTGATACCAATTGGAGAGAAAGCTTCAACCAGGCTTTTCTCTATGTTCTTTGAGATCAGCCCAGGAACATCCTTTAACAGGTGAAAGGTCAAACCAACCTCACGTAAGTGTCCATCGATGGCCCCGTCAGAGTCAGGAAGGATGGTTTGCGCAGCTGAAACAATCTGAAATAATGGACGCTCAATGGAAGTGTCAGGATCGGCACCTATAATCACTGCTGCAGCACCGTCACCGAAAAGCGCTTGACCTACCATTGAATCCAAGTGAGTATCAGATGGGCCACGAAAAGTGACAGCAGTGATCTCAGAGCAGACAACAAGAATACGCGAGCCCTTGTTGTTCTCAGCCAAGTCCTTAGCTAGACGAAGGACGGTCCCGCCAGCGAAGCAGCCCTGCTGATACATCATCAATCTCTTTACGGAGGGGCGCAGGCCGAGGAGCTTGGTGAGCTGGTAGTCAGCCCCTGGCATGTCTACTCCTGAGGTTGTGCAGAATACAAGATGGGTGATCTTGGATTTCGGCTGACCCCACTCTTTTATAGCCTTAGTTGCTGCTTCTTTTCCTAGCTTTGGCACCTCCACCACCACCATGTCTTGTCGTGCGTCAAGAGACGGAGCCATGTATTCACACATGCTAGGGTTCTCTTTCAGTATCTCTTCGGTCAGGTGCATGTACCGTTTGTTGATCATAGATTTGTCACCTGTTCATGGAAATCACATAATCATAACATTAATCCCATTTGCGAAGGTAAAATGCTGGACTGTGTGTGTATGTAAATATGTATATATACATATATATATAATAGACGACGTACACATGCGCTTGAATTTCTCCTTCAGCTCAGTCATGTGTTCACTCTTGGTGATCCGGAAGTAGAAGTCAGGATAGTCAGACTGGGAGACACAGTTGGGTGGGGTGGCCTTGCCAATGGCTAAGACGGTGGCCGGACCAACGGCTCGCTGGGCCATTCTGATCTCCTCAACCGACGGTGCCATGTATATGGTTAGCTAGCTCCTAGAATATTCAGCAGCCAGCCAGGGAACAGGGGGGAGGAGTGAAAAATAAATGCAATAAATAAAAAGGAGATGGTTTGTATGCAGAGAAAGTAACAAAAGGTATTTATAATAGAGCTGTAACTTTGAGGGACAGGTGGTTAGGTTAGAGGGACGGGTAGCTGGTTGGCCACGTGGGTATGGGGAGTAGGCTGCTTAACGAGTGGTAGATGTTGAGCCACATGCCTCTATTCGTAGTTGAATTTTAAGTAGTTTTTGCATGCAGTGACGTAACTAACCCTTTTCCTTTTTCAACCTCCTCATGAGAAAATAAATAGCTAATCCAAGTTGACGATCATAAATATTTATTTTAATATATCCTTAATTATTGGTTATTATTTCATAAACAAGAAATTATCACTTCTTTTATATATATATATATATATATATATATATAGAGGGATAAAATGTACTCATCACCACCTAACTATAATAATGGTTAAAATTACCCGGCTAATAATCCAAATTAATTTTCATCAATGGTCGCATCCATCTAAGTAAGCTTGATAATCAAGAGTAATATATATTTAAAAACACATGAAATCAAATATAAAAATAAACTCGAATTTGATTTAGATGTGTTCATTGAGTGTATTATTCCAACACATGATTATTAATGATAGAAAATCAACTTAATAAAACATTATAAAATATTTATTCATTGTTCTAGGCATCACCCATAAGCATACTCATCAATTGAAAAATCTTAGATCACAATTGAAAAATACCGACGTGTAATTTCATATGTAGTTTCATCACTATTATTTTATTTTTCTAAGACAATAAATTGAAAAATAATTTCAATAATAAAAAAATATGTTAAAAACCAAAATATATTTCATATTAATTTAGTTTAGTTTAAGATTCAAATATTTATTGCAAATTATAAAATTTCTAACATTCACAATTCAAATACAATAAATAAATATAAAACAAGGACAATGCTGAAGGAGGAGGAGGTTAGTTTGGACCATTGGATGTAAAAGGAGGAGCACATAGATCACACCAATATGATTACATCTGCATAACCATTCGACGCAGTTTGACAATCCTAACATGATATAAGTCTATCTGTCTCATCATGAATTTTGATTGTCTCATCACATACTTTCTTAGATAAAGCCTCCTAAAACACCAAAGTTTGAGTAATGAAATTGATTTGAAGGTCACTTCAACAATCAATACATATAGGATGGTCATAATTTTTTTTATAATAGTATCAGAGAGTCTGCATACATGATTTTTATCGAATCCATTAAACGATCATGCCTCTAAACATCTTAATCAAGATATGGATGGGTCAAAAGATTGTCCTCATATTTCTCATTGAATCAACTATTATATGTTTTATAAAAAAAAATCCAATGAAATAATAACTTTAAAAAAAAAATGAAGAATACCAGTATACCATAAATTGAGGAGTATGACTATCCATAAATTGCTATTGCAATCTTTTTTTCGGTCTCTACTTTGCACGTGCGTCTCAATAAAAATCTTCATCAATAATGGATCATGTTCAAGACTCATAAGCTCTAAGAAAATATGTTCTCAGCTACAAATATTAAGAAAAACACATAAATAAAAATTATATAATTAAGAAAAAATATCATTTATTTCGCATGTGAAACAATTGGCACAAAGTCATCGATGCATGTAGCAAGAGAACTTAGAAAACACCGATTTTGGTTCTCTGCACTAGAATGTGAGCATCTTGTGAAATGCTTAGACATTACATGCTCAATTTTATCCATCTATATGGCCTCTGAGATATATGGCAACTTGTATTCCTTTCAAACTACAATGTTCTTCTAGTTTGGAAGCTCTTTTACTCACGTAATTTTTTTTTGTCTCATACCAAAAAGCACGTAAACTATACAATATAAATTAATTATTTGCTAATAAATGAAAAATAAAATTGTGGTATTTGAAAAGAGTAAAAATTACCAACACCGTCAAATTTGCCTAGTAGCACCGTGATTTACCCACACCTTTCTCGCAACATCATAAATATATCCTTCCAATAAAATTTTCCCTTTTAGTAATAGTTTAGAACAGTAAAATGGCAATAATCTTGATAAAGTAAACATACTAAATAATAAAACAATTATTAACCTTAAACTTTGCAAGCCATTCATAGACTAGCGGTCTAATTCAAAAATTTTGGAGGCGTGACTCAATTGAAACAATGAGATCTTCAATGATGATTTAAAAGTCATTGTTATTGTTCATGCTCCCTCAATATTTGTAAACCTCAAATTTTATTAAATATTAAATTTTTCATAATATAAAAATAAATTAAAAATCAAAACATATTTCAAATTAATTTAATTTCAATTTCAAATAGTTTTTATAAATTATTAAATTTTTAATATTCAAAATTCAAATACAATAATAAAACAGAGATGGCACTGAAGGTGGAGGTTGGTTGGGACCCTATAAGGTGTAAATCAAGGAGCACACAGATCACACCAATATGATTGCATCTATCTAACCATAAATTGTCATTACTTATATATTGACTCTCCATTACTTGCATTAAATCTATATATAATAATCATGTATTAATTCAATACATCAACTAAATAAATATAATTTTACATAATCTAAAGCAAACTCTAACTTGTATACATCATAAATCAATACAATAAGTTTATGTGATAAAAAAAACTATAAAACAAACATAAAACATTCAAACAAAATCAATATACTTTTAGAATATGAAAAAAATAACATATTAAAATTAAATTTCAAAAAAAATCTTAGTAGATTTGCTTACTTAAAATGGAGAATTCTTAAAAAAATTGAATCACAACACGGATGCTCATAACTTAGTTTTATGGGAGTTGAATTTGTTGTAAAAGGTTGAATTGTGTTGAAATTAGGGGAAGAGTGTGGCTAGGGTTTGCAAAGGAAAAAGTTCAGAAGAATTAAAGACACCGGGGGAGGGGAGGGTCAATGATCAGGTCATAAATTAAAAAACTATTAATGAAATATATTCATTAGTAACTCTGTTGATAGTTATGTTGGTAAAAATATCACGTCATTATACTTAAGTTTTTAAATTCCGCTGTAATTCCACCCACAAATCCATCGGTGTTTATCAACGAAATTACTGAGATAATATATCGATTAGTAACTCATTGGTAATTTTATCGGAAACAATATCACATCATCATTCTTCATAGGTATTTGAATTTCATTGTAACTTCACTCTCAAATCTTTCAGTGTTTACTATCGATATTTACCAACAAAACTATTTTATCCATAATAGTGCCTGTAAAAGACCGATGAAAAATCCTATCGATAAATATTAGCAAAAACAGGGGATGAAAACTTGTTGTCGACAATGTTCACAATCAAATACCAATGAAAAATCCTTTCAGTACTTCTATATGAATTGGTTGATTTTCTGATAGTGAATCTAACAAAACTCTAAAAAATGATTTTAATTTTTTGCTCACTATAAATATTTTATTGGGTAGCCTATAAATACATGGAAGAAATGAAAATTTAAGCTTTACTTGTTGACCAAATTTGGGTTCAACTTTTTTGATCAAAAAACTATATTAGATTTTGATTTGGGACTTTTGAGTTAACAAAAAAAAAAGTGTTCTTCATGCAAAAAAAGAAGAATTGTGCCTAAAGAGATTTTTTTAAAACTAATTTCTTGTTTTTTCTTCATTTATTCTATATTATATATGATGATAGATTCATATTTTTATGTAAATAAAAATATTGACTGTAAGTTATAAAACTATGAAAGCAAATTGTAATTTGAGTAAACCCTAGATAGCAGATTTTGTTTCTCAAATAAAACTACCAAAATTGATTTTAAACATTCACAAAATATTAGACAATCAAAACCCTTGAATTCATTATCTGGGAATATTTGATAAGAAATAAATCAGTATTCATTATTAGAGAGGAAAATTCTGAAAAGTAACCATGAACATAAGAAGATCGCTTAGGTATTCATAAAGAAGAATCAAAACATGATTAAAAGGGAGGGTGGTTGCATAAATTTATCAAAATTATTTTTAATTTATTTTCAATTCCATGTGTTTTTATGGAGTAGGTTGTAGAATTTTATTTCTCCTTAAATTAATGTCATGAAAAAACATAAAAAAAATTAAATAATAATAAAATTATGAATATGTATAATATCACGAGAATGTCGTCATCAATTTTGCAAGGTCATTATATTTTTTAATTGCTATGAAATTTTAACATAATATATATATAAATATATCAAGAAACTCATCGTAAAATTACATCTCAATCTAACGGTCGGATTATGAGATATGATTGATATTGTATAATTATTTATTATTAAAAAAATATTATTTGGCCGAAATGTATCAGGGAGAACAAAACCGAAATATTTTAACCAATATTCGGCCAAAAGATCTAGAATTGACCAGAATTTAAACCAAGATAAAAACAATATTATTTTATCTCGTTTTTTAATTAATACAAAATATTTTAGTCATTTTAATTGAAATAGAATGAAACACAGCCAGAATTTAATGTTGCTTGAATGAGAAAAAAAGTTTGAAAGACGAGTACAAGGTTTTTGATGATGCATAGAAAAACAAAATTAAACAATACCAAAATTGAACTAATGAGAGATGAGTGGCCGTTGAAAAAAAAGGCTAAAATTTGTGTAACAATAAATAATCTAGAAGCAAGAATACTTACTCCTATTAAAGATTATTTTTTAATTAATTAATTAATTAATTAATATTTTTTTATTGATAATGGTGTTTCAAATATGATAATTAACGTGTTTGAATTATATTTTTTTATTAATTTTTTTAAAATTTTATAGTATTTTAATTATATCTTAAAACAAAGATATCAAATAAAATAATACAGAGAATGAACTAAAAATAACAACGAAATTGTATTTAATAATAGTGTACCAGATATAGTAACTTTTTCTGTATTATATTTGATTGATGGATTAAAAATAAAAATAAAAGTGTGTTTGATAATAATGTTTCAAATATAATAATTTTTCTTATATATATATATATATATATATATATATATATATATATATATATATTACAATTTATTGTATTAAGTTAGAAAGTTTTCAAAACTTCAAAACCTGTAAACACTTATCCAAATACTATAAACCTTCAGTTCAAATCTCCTGCACTTACATTTTCAAGCAATACAAATTTCAAGATTTATTTCTTCAAACTTTTAATCTTTTACATCCTTGCAATTTAATTACAAACTAAGTATGCTCTGTTATTGATCAAAGATCCTGACATTGTTGGTCTTACCTTATTCATTTCGCATCAAAAATCCATATTGTTCAAAACCCAGTATATTGGCTGAAAAATTATGACCCGATCTTAGAGATCATTCTCAGGTCAAATAAAGCCATGTACTGTGCATTTTCCATTCATTCATATATATTGTTTTGCTTTCATCTTCATTTGTCTTCTCCATAGTTAGTTTCTTATCCCCCAAGCTGTAAGTTGGTATATATATGAGTGTCCGGGTCAAATTACATGTCTTGATTAATCTCATGAATCCTAAAGTTAACGATAATATAAGTTTCTAGTGGTTATCATATTAGCAACTACAAGGATCAAATATGAATCCGTTAAAAAAAAAAAACATCTTTAATCTCGATCTTGTACAACTGAACCATCTACTGGATGATTTCTCTAAATTATATTTGATTGATGGTATAGTACCTATCCTTGTATACAAGACACAATAGAAATAAGAAAAAATTCTTTTTATCTTTATATTATTTTGTCTTTATAGAACATGTTTTAAACACCAAACATACTCTTTTTTTTTTTTTCATTTCGCTTAATTTTTATTTAACTTTATAAAAGATTATTTATTAAATATATTATATTTTATTTTGGTAAACTTAAAACAAATCACGATATACTTCGATTAATTGATTTTACCCGATTATAACTCGATGGAATGATAAGTAAGAATCCTGATGCCATTATATTTGTGACAAATATTTTTAAAAAAATCAAGAAAAAGAACATGTAAAAAACAAAAGAGTGAAAGTTGAGGTGGTGCGGGTGGGCTTGAAGAAACCTATGAACATACCATACGGCCACAAAATTGCCGAAAGCACCAGCCTTGAAAAATGCTATCAAAATCAGAGGAAGGACTGTTTGGTGTTGTATTTTAAAAATGTTTTAAAAAACATTTAATTTTTATTTTTTTTGGATTTTATTTTAAATTAATTGTTGTAGTGTTTTAAAATCATATATCATAAATAAAAATAAAAAATATCATTTGATAGAATTCTAAACGAAAAGATGTATAGATTCCTTGAAGAGAAAATCTGAGTCTTCGAAAACATGAAATCGATTCTTGTAGCTAGCAGATCTCCCAGAGATTCATGCATGCTCTTCGGTTCATTCATCGTCCAAGACAAGCTAAAGAGCATGCACATGAGGCTCATCAACCTGAGTTGCTGCCCATTTCTGGGCATGTTAGCATGGTAACGAGCTGTACTTGACAATTAACTAATTTATATAATTCATGTGCATATGATCCCACCATCAGAAACTGAACATGGGATAGGAGAGAAAGACACCAACTGTGGATTTCTCATCTTCTTTTCACTTGTTTAGGGCAGTGGCCCGTACGTGGTTACCGGCTTTTATATGGCAACCACCATCGATGCTTGGAAAACGTCAGGGTAGGAGCAATTGAAGATTTGTAAGATGTTTCTAATCACCTAACCCCAACCCTAAAAATCTTAGCAGCAATGTCACAGTAAACAATCATAACAATGAGCACAAACAACATGACATTAACCATGAAAACTAGATCCGAAATAGCCATTACTCTCAACATGGAGTCCCTTAAACCACATTTAATCGACCCTTTTACACATCCAGCAACTTATAGCAACCATCTAGTTTAAACGCATAGACATAAAGTGAGGGTCTATTTTATAGCATTCAAAGGCCTTGCAAGCAAACTGCCTCGCCTAACCCTGGATCCAGAACGAACATCCTAGGCTGGTAAGAACAAAATCAAGGCATTAGAAGAACACAGTAGGAGGCTTGACGAATAAATGCAAATCATTCATCAAGATCTATAAGATTCCACAGCTGAAAAAACAAGAACAATGGCAGGAGGGAAAAAAATGAAGAGTTGAGCAGATTAACTTGTAAATGAAAGCTATGATGGCTACTTTAAGCCATTCATAACTAAAAAGGTTATATACTCTTAGAAAAGATATTGGAGATCATGATCATCATATAATTGAACACAATATTGCATTGCCTAAGGATGAACTACCACATATTAAAAAGGGAAATCCAAAAGGATGGATTAGAAAATATAAGTAGTTCTTCGAGATGCATTTCACTCCACCAATAGGTAGAAATAACTTCCTTGTACCTTGAAGATAGTTTTACTCCTACTCTCGTTCTCAATCACTTGGTTTTTGTTAAAAGGATCTTAACATGTCAGAGAGAAATGAAGCGGTGGCCGGAAGTGTCGTTACCTTCAAAAAGTTTAGGGATTGGTGAGCTAAGAACATGAGGGGGCAACGATGGAGGTATTTGAAGATATGAAGAAGATAAAGGGCAGTGAGGTTTGAGAATGTGAGAGTGTGGAGGAGATTTTAGTACTAGCGAGTTGTGCATATTAGATAGCAGATTCCTTGTGATATTAGTGATTTTGATTAAAATGTACGATCAAATATATCATCTCTTATTTTTCTCCTTTTCTTCCCTTTAATTAATTTACGTTCTTTGGAAACCAGTCTAAATCAGGTATTCTCAGGGCTTGGAACAACAAAACCTTATAAATTCTGCTACATTAGTTCAAGAACATTTTTTTTTATTATTATTATTAATATGGATGTCCGAATCAGCATATATACATCTCAATTAATTTTACAAACCCTGAAATTAACAACCATATAAACCCCCAATAACTATCATATTAGCAGTCACAGGCTCACACGATGCTCAAACCTGAACATCTTCTATTAAAAGTGTGTTTGTTTCCATGGTTCAACTTTAATTTGTTTTTTAAAAAAATGTACCACTTGCTAGCAAACGAGAAGATGCATTCTGCTGATAAGGAAAAGTGATGGCAACAATAAAAGCTGGTTTATCCTCTAGCCAATTACAAAAGGCCATAGAAATACAGGAGCTATGACTGCCACAATGCCAAGCCAAATGAACAAGAAAGAAAGAACGAAAATTACACTCTATACACGCCAATTACACGCGGGGACGAAATGGAGATATATCTAAGTTACAATTAAGAACTAGATATCAGTCCACACAAAACTTCGTACTGTAAAGGCACATCACAGATGCACTCATGTACTCGCATACTATAAAATGAGGATGAGGAGAAGGACAACGAGTACAACTACAGCAATTCCCAGTAGCCACCAACACTGCCAAAAAGAAATAGCATTGTCACCATAGCAACACTTCCAAAAATGAAAATACTTCCAGGACATGAGGCCACAGATATTAGCTGGAATCAGAAGATTATCCCAGGTCCAAATTTTCACTCCAAGTATAATTTTCTTATTATAAAAATAGAGCAATATAAATAGCATAATTAAAAGTGAATATTTCTTTTAAGATGAATTATAAAAAGGAACTTATTGTGTGTTCTCTTTAACATACAGTGATTAAATATGATAGAACCACTTAGTTTTGGGTGCCTATCCTGCTTTAATTCAAGCACATGTGTACACTGTGGGAAAGAGAACAGATTCAAATTTTTAAATTGTAACATTTTTCTTCTAATGATTGAGAAATGACCTAGCATTTTATATCTGGAAAGCCATTTTCATCCAAATGCTACACCAAGGCATGACATTGAGTCAACATTTATTAGCACCCAACTTAATAGAATTGACTACTTACCCATGAGCATTTAGATTTCACACTTTTCGAAGCCTTGGATAGCTGAACTCTTGCTTGCATTGTTGTGGCAGCAGAAGAATCAATGTTTGAGTGAATATCATCTGTTGTAATGAAATAAATAAATTAGATATTGTAAGAGAAAAGCAAAAAAGGCCACAAGTGTCAATTAAGGGTAATCGGCACAAAGGAAAAATCCATCATATAGGGTTTGGGGACTAACCAATAACCACACCCTGGTCATGAACTAGAACAGCAAGATCCTTGAATATTTCATTTGCTTCTCCAATTTGTTCCTCTATGTCTCTAATACCTTGTTCCCGTTCCTCAATTATTGCTTCATTAAATGCGACTTCATTATCCAGAAGTACTACCTCCTGCCTGCACGTTTTTGTTCAAGGTTCAAGAATCAAAGAAGGTTGCTTGAATCTTCCAACAAAAGAAACAGCACTGCACTCTTTTTTTTTCTTCTTTGAAGGAAATGAATCTACAAGGGGTTTGTCAAGATTTCAACAACCAAAAAAAAAAAGGGTCCCAAAGTGGATTAAGGGTAACTAGTTTGCATTGGTATGTTAAGAAACTAGCTACAGAATACATATTACAGAAAAAGACGCGGTTAAAATCCAATTACAAAATGGAAAGACAAACAGCAACCTAACTTCTTTCACCCAACGAGTCCAAACAAAACCACAACCGATGAAAATCGACAACAAATACCTGCTCAAGCTTCTGTACAGACAGTGTAACTGATTTGACTCCGTACACATCCACAGATTTGCAAATTGAACCGTTTTAATATATCCCAACATACATGCAAACCGATTTGCAAATTCAACTGTATTAATTTATCCCAACATGCTTGGAAATGAAAACTCATGATTCCAAAAAGAAGCAGCAGAAACTTTGATACACGAGTCAGGAGGAGTAGCAAATAACACAGATACCTTCTCTGTTCCCTTAAAAGAGGTTGGCCATCTTGATCCATAATAGCCACCACATATTCACCAGAGCTAGAGCTATGTCCCCAAAAAAAACCAACGAGGTTAACAAATTCTGTAAGGTAACAGAAAAACAATAACAGGCAAAAAAATAAATGGAAGAAACAAGCAAGGTAAATAAAAGTTAGTATACACACGAAGGAGGCAAAGAAGGTTGAGGAGGAAGAGTAGGAGAGTAAGTGGACTCGCGCTCAGAGGCAAGCTGTTGAACTTTCTGGAACTCTTGCAATGTGATTTGAAAATCTCTTGCTAGCTTCGCATCTTCAATTTTCTTGCTCGGCTAAGAATTAAGCTCATGAATCAGAATCATAATCACAATTAGTAGCATAAAAATCAAATTAGCAAGGCAATAAAAAAAACACATTGATGTCAGGATCGTGATCGAGTTCGCTCAACGATTTGAGTTTGGCAGAAGTCTCTTTAACTAACTGCAGAATCCGTTGCCTTGAGTTGTGCCTGTTAATGTGATAGAAAAATCGATGTTAATTAATACATTGATTTACAGAGGAAGCGATAAAAAAAAAAAAGAGGAAGAAGACAGACAGTTTGTGTCGGTGTTCAGGAGTGTCCTTGTCGGTTCCGATGGCATCGACGAGACGACGGAAGCCGGCAACGGCCGTGTTGATTTGGAAAATACCGGCGGCCACCGCTTGCGATGGGCTTCTGGAAGTGGAAGAACTGGCGGAAGGTCTCTTGCCATTTTGAAAATCCTGGAAGCTCATGATTTCCCGCTTTCTGCCTTAAAACCAGTAGGGTAATTGGGAATTGAAATGGAAATAAGAGAAGAGAGCGAGCAGTGATCCTTTAGTGTGAAAAAGGAAGAAGAATATGCCAACCAGTCAAAGAGTTGTCCTAATAAAATACTCCTATTTATGAAGTAAAAATACAGCTACAAATTAGTCTCCAACTTATTACATGTTTTACGAATCAGTCCCCATACTTTATCTTCTTTTTTTTTGTAGTTTTGGCTCATACTGATAGGTGGTCCCTACTGTTTAAAACTAGTTATCTTGTTAACCACTTGTTAAGGTATGATACATTTCAGGCCCGTGCATAAGCTTTAAATTCATATCTACGAATTTCATTATTCAAAACAAAATTATAAAAAATTGATATTGCAATAATATATATATACACACACTAGCCATTTACCCGAGTTTCATCATAGCCCAATCTATATTTTTTTCAACGGAAAAAAATATTAAAAGTATAAGATTTTTTATTATATTATAAATTTAGGCAAAATAATAAATTTGTGTAGAATTCCTATTAAGTGCAAGTTTTCAATGATATATATAAATTTTAAATCAATATAAATTTATCTATTTAATAAATTTCAACGATATCACCAGTATAAAATTATCATCTTCATTACAAAAACAAAAAGATTGGATACCCGAAAATTGAATTCATTGTATTAGGATTTGTTCATGTTATAATCTAATTTAAATTAAATACAATAATAAAATATAAATTATAAAAACACTTACAATAACTAAACAACAAAAATAAATTGTTGATTTTCTACTTATAAAAAAATATCATTAAAAATTTATCACTATGTTATCATCATTATCATAACTATAATATTTTTTCCCAAGAAATGATATTCCTCTATGTCATATTCATGGTCACACTAATAAAAGCCATAATTTATTAGGGTCCATATGTCATGTCATTTTCCATGGAAGGAAGAAATTTAATTATTTATTTTTTCTCTGATACCAACTGACATCGCGGTTTGTATAATGATCAGAAGGGTAAGTAGGAGCTACAAAAATGTTAAGCAAACACAAATATGTTCTTTAAGTTAACCTTTATGGTATCATATTCCTTCGATATATGATTATGTAACACATTATAACAAAGTTGAGATCTCTTAGTTAGTAAAAATAATATTTATTCTTAAAAGTTGATTTCATATTGTATTCAGGTCTTTTTTTTATCAATAAGTATGCGATAAGAGTCAAAGAAAAATCAATAGAGATAATTATGCATGTGGCTAGGATTTGTTAAGAAATAATTTTCATAATGAGAGTGACTCCTTTAGAAAGTGGTAGTATTATGCATCGTTGCATGCTATTTTATCTTGTTTCTTCATAGAAATAGAGTTTTCTTTGTGCATCTAGTGTACATAGTAAGGTTGTATATTGAATTTCTTATTGAATGAATAGAAGAATATGAAGTTATTATTGTATGTTAGAATAACAATGTTGAGCATTTGCAATTGATAAGTTAATTATTGAAGATTGAGAGGGTTGTAGTTCTTGGTATTGCTCACTCTTTTTTATATTGAAAATTTGTTTGTAATGGAAATAGTTTTTGGTGAAAGATGATGAATTGGCTTTTTGTTCAGTTTCTTACAAATAACATTAATGATGACATCATGAAAAAAAATTTACATAGATAATAGAACTTTCAAGGGCTACGAACTTGAGTCAAAATGTAAGTTTGGTTATAGACTTTATATTTGGGCTCAAGTATTCCTAAAAAAGATAAGTCTTTTATGAAACGAGATGGTCTTTGATGTTCAAGTTGGTAAATATAAAAGATAAATGAGAAAAATATAAAGACGAGAGTGAGATGTTAAATATGGTGAAATTATGATTGATGATAACCTATTATTTTTATCTGGTGACCTTGACATAAATCATGTCATCTCACCTTAAAAAGATTGAGAGTTGCATGATAATTGATTGGTGAAAATATTGACGCCCACCTTTGGAAATGATGTTTGACATATCATGATGAAATATCTAATGAATGTAAATGACATGTTATTTATAAATAACCATTGATTGAGAAAAGACGTGTCTGATTTATATTGAATATGATGCATATTTGCATTGTCAACCATTATCTTGAAAAGATGACATTAACCCTGTGTAAAAATATATACTTGCAAAGAATATATTACAAAATATGTTAGATAATTATGAAAATTAATGCAATAAGGTGTGAAAAAAAAAATGTAAAGTGCAAGTGGATTGTTAACCTTAATAGATTGCAAAATATATTTTTTTCAAAAATCATGTAAAGGTAGTTCGTTTAGGATTTGACCGTATAAATTGCTTTGATTTTTTTTTTTTAGAAATAAAGTGACCTTTTTTAAAAAAAAAATCATGCATTATCAATTGTAATCTCATTTTTACTAAACTTCCTATAGTTTATAATATTATGTTCACACATTACCATCCAAATAACTCGATTTAAATGATACTATAGATACAACTAAAAACCATGAGTTGACATAACTATTTACTTAAATAGTAAAGTAGATTAATATGTTATTTTAATTATTTATTAACATAATAATTTCTTGACTCACTTGGTTAACATGTCACATAGTGTGGACTAGGTCACAAGTTCGAATATCTAAACTAGCAATATTTTATGTAGGCCTAAATACCCGAGCCTCCCAAATTTTTGGTAATAAGCCCATCATTTTTTTTATTGGGTACTTGTTTTTTTCTTTTTTCATGTTAGGTTTTAAATCAATTTTTATCATTTAATATTGAATTTATTGTGAGTCAATTTTTATATTTTTATCACATAGTAAAATGAAAAGATTAATATAATTCATTGGAGTTCATAACCCAACCTGAGTTGACTATAATGAACCTAACTTGTTTTTTTTCTTTGATTTTTTTTATTTAAATCTATCAAGTCAATAAAATTATATGGAGATAATTCTCACACGATTTAATTTAAAATTTAAGCTAAGAAAAAAATCGAGTTAATTGTTTTTTAAATTTGAACTATTATATCAAATTTAATGATAATATGAAAATTATATTGCAATCTAGATATTATTTTTTTTTTTTCCATTTTATTTCTAAATCGTCGTGACACAACCTTGTGTCAATGTAAATAGTTTCACCAAGCTTATAATTTGCTTACAATAATCAAATAACTCAATTTTCTCATAAAGTCTTATTCCATGTTTGACATTGTTGCAATAATGATTTTTTAAAGTGTTTTTTATTTAGAAACATATATATATATATATATATATATATATATATATATATATATATATATATATATATATATATATTGTGAATAAAAAAAATATTTTTTTAGCAAAGTTCTAAATGCAATGCCAAACAGTACTACTATGGAGAGATGTTGGTTTACAATGTTTTGTACTAAAAGGACTGAACTGAAACTTGCTACAAGAAAAAATGGCGTGGAAGAGGCGCAAAAGCCAGGGACGGTGCTGTAAATTAAGAAAAAAATATATACTCGCTTTTCAAGTACAAAAAGCGTAGTGTATTAAAAAGTTCACTAACGAGGCCTGGGAGAGAAGAAGAGGCAAAGAACTTCACGTTGAAAATTTCATGTCCATCTTGCCTACACAATTCCAAGGTTCCGCATCGTCTTCCTCGATTGAATCTCCTCCTCTAAACCCTAATTACTCTAATCATGGCTCTCCTCCACAATCTCGCTCCCCTCTCTACCTCCAATCCCAGTCTCAGCCTCAGTCTCAGCACCTCTCTGGTATTTCTAGGGTTTCTTGCTCCATTTCCTTAATTGATTTCTACTATTTCCCCTTAATTTCTTTTGAAATTTCTGTTGTTGCCTCTTTATTTAACTTATTTGTTTGCTTGTGTGATTCGTTGGATGGATATAATAGCTTATGTTTCACGTGCTTAATTGAGACTTGGATTTTTCACTTGAATTTATTTATTCATGTAGAGGTGAAAAAAATGAAAGGAAATTAAAAATAAAAAAATATGATTAACTCTGTTTTTGTATGAAAATGCAGTGAAATTGTCTGCTTACTATTGTTACTGCATTTCTTTTTGCAATGCAATCGTTATTTATTTATCCGTAATTCTTATGATGAAAATCAGATTAAGATATAAAACACTGCAGATTAGAATCATAAAGCGATATGGATCACATAATAGCTGTGATAATAGCATATCTAAGATGTCCTGACCTTCATGCGTTGTTCTTATACCTGTTAGAGAGTCGTCAGAGACATATTGTGCACGTGTTTGATTAGTGAAACTTTTGTGGCAGGCAAAACAGCTCCAGTTACAGATGATTCTTCCGGATCCTCCACAGAGGTAAGGTGCCAATTTGAATTTCAATCACAGAATCTGCTGATGAACTTACGGGTGCATTTGTTTATTGAAGTGTTTTCATAAACTTGAACCATGAAAGGACCCATTCTTTAGATATCCAAGGAACATAAAAGAAACGGCATAGTTGAAACAGTGACAATGGTGGTTAACCACTACAGCTGACAGCTTGTGCTCGTTCTTTTTTGTATCTCTATTCAGGTGAATGGATTAGGGACATCAGATGGTAAAAGAAGTTGGGCCCACCAAAATGCACACACAAATTCTCCGTCTCAGTCAGGTGTTAGAGGGGTTGGATGTGTCCAGTCTAAAGGAAAGATGTCAGAAAACATTGCCTCTCCTCAAAGTCAACAGAGTGTTGGGTCTGTCAACTCTCGAGGAGGAACTACTCATGCTTCAGGAAGAAGAGTCCAGATGACTAATGCCAATCATTTGCTCAATTTTCATTATGACCCCATTTCTCGTCCTCAACCAAGGACTCCTCCTCCAAGACGGCCGCAAAAGAAAAGGGCTTACAACAAGGATTTGTTCCTTCAGGCTAATTACAAGTTCATTGTGTTAGACACTGGAAGCTATGCTCCTGAATCAATGGACCCAGATAAAATGCTTAAATGGGAGGACATAATTTGTGTTAGGTATTCCACCACATTTCCAGTGCAGTGCCCAATTTGCCTGGAATATCCTCTATGCCCACAGATAACTTCTTGTGGACATATTTTTTGTTTTCCCTGTATTCTTCGTTACTTGTTAATGGGTGAAGAGGATCAAAAAGGTGATTGCTTCAAAAGATGCCCCCTATGTTTTGTTATGATATCTCCAAAAGATCTGTACACCATCTATATTGAGAATGTCAAGCAGTATTGCATTGGTGAAACTATAGAGTTCATGCTTCTAACTCGACAAAAACGGTCTTTCGTTCCATCAAAGAAAAATAAACTAGAAGCAGATACTGCCCTGTGTTGCAATGATAACATCTATGATCCTTTTTCAAAGTTCACTTTCACTTCAGATGTGGAATTGTCAGTAAGAAAAGCAATATCAGATTTGGACAGTTGGTTAGTCAGAGCAGATTCGGGTCTTGTGGATGATTTAGAGAAGCTTCCATATGTTTGCGCTGCAATGGAGCAGTTAGAAAAGAGGAAGAAGTATTGGAATGAGCAGAATGCATGCTGTGATGATAGATTCAATGATAGCAGCAGTCAGAAAGGATCTCAAGGGCTTTTGTCAACTTTAACTACTGCTAAAGGTGAGCACAAAGCCTGTAGTTCTGGGTCTGCAACACCATCTATTGATATCAACAACAAAAATAAGGGTTCTGATAATGTGATGGGGGATGTGGTTGACTCACTGGAAGATGAAGATAGTGCTTTATCATCATCATATGAAGAAAATAAGAATTTCCAGACACCTGCAAATGGTTATAGAGATGTTAAGGATAAGGATTCGTACAATTTCTACCAGGTTTGTGCTGTTGAGTTTGCATTTCATTTTCTTCTTCACTGCTTATTTACCTCTGTTTACCTGAGAGGATAGAACTGTAACAAATTTCCAGAGTCTGATAGGGACCAACTATGGGGACAAGCGCTTCAATCTATAAGTGTGTTTAGGATTGCTTGCTAATACTCGACACTGCTCATAAGTTGATAACTAACATGGTTTTATTGACATCACGAACACAGAAGAAACTGTTGAATTGCAGGTTTAACATGCTCTGGCAGAGTTAGCTCTTTATTTGTAATTGCTCTGTGTATGAAAGATGTCTTGATTTGGATAGACTGTTATCTTTACAATAGGTGCAAAATGAAATGAAAGAACACAGTGGAAGCAACTAAATGAGAGAACACAATGGAAGTAAGCTACATGCATTTAATGGTATTTTTAAGTGTAAGTTTGCAGTCGATGATAAGAATTGGGCTGTCTGATAACTGGCTTCTTGATGCAAATTACAAATGGACGATACTGTTATCTTAACAGTGATCAGAAGTAACCAGAATGCCAATGATATTTTAAGAAGTTTTCTTCTCGTTGCTTCATGCTTCAAAAGTTCAAAGTATTCATGACATTTTGTTATTGCTATATCAAATACCATTCTTTCTTACTGGTGAAGTGTGGCATGTGATGTGAAGTTGCTGTTACTTATTCCTGAATGTCTGTCTATTCCAGGCAATTGATGGTCAGCACCTCATTCTTCACCCATTGAACATGAAGTGTCTTCTGCACCATTATGGGAGCTATGATTTGCTTCCACATAGGTTTGACCTTAAATAATTTTTCTTCTCTGTACCTAATTCAGATAAACTGCTTATGCTGTGACTTTTTCTGTGTGCTTAATTCAGGTTCCTGTGCAATAAATTTGTTACAATTTTAGATCTTAATCTTTAATATCTAAAAAGTACTGAATTTCTTTTCACTTTTGCTTGGCATGGCTTCTTCAGGGACACTAAATATGATTGTACAAACAATTTTTACTTTTTAATTTCATCAAAGTGCATGCATATTTTACACTAATAATTTCGATTTGCTTTTAATAATTCTTTGTATCTTTTGTTTTAATCTTCTAACAAATGTCCCAGATCATGTCGAAATGAGAGAATAGATACCGTAGGGATTGTGAAGTATTGCCTTCGTGCTTGTGCTGATAATTCTTCATATTGAGTTGGAAGAATCAAAATACTTCTCAGCCCTTATTTAATGTTCATCATATACATTTCTCTTCATAATTGTAGTTTTTTTTTTCATTGCAGAGTAAGTGGAACAATCTTGCAGTTGGAAACAGTTACCCAGTCAGAGGCCATGAGAAGGCGCTACCGTTATTTAAGTCACTTCTCATTAACAACAACATTTCAGGTGCCTTTTCACTGTTTACTGTTCTACATATGTCATCATATATCTTTATTAATTCTTATTGTTGACCTTCTACTTTTCAGCTGTGTGAAATTGATTTGAATGCTGCCATATCTCCCAATGCCCTGCTTCCATTCATGGATGAAATCAAGAAACGTGAAAAGCTGCGGAAGCAACTTGCCAACAAGGTATGCTTGTTTGGGCAGTGTAGAACCTCAGCATAAATCTTGGTTTCTGGAACAAATCAATCTGAATCTATTGAGCTGCCAGAAGTTTCTGCAACTGTTTTCTGATGAAAGTACTGTCATGTGTTGCATCTCCCTTTAATGTCAGTTGTCATGAATGAAAGTTCTCTCTTTCTCTCTACTATGCAACACTCCAATATTGATATCTTATGAAAATTTTAAAGGATTTTTTTGGAGCACGTGCTTATTCATAACAGTTACCTGTACATTTCTTAGTTATGCATGGTAAACTGTAGATTTTTGTGGTGTTGCTGTTGATTTTGTCATTCGTGAGCTCATCTGTTTTGGTTCCCTTGTGAACATGTAACAAAATTTACCTGCCCGTGTTTTTAAATGCTTCTACCCCCCCAGGAATGGAAGGAGAAGATCAAGGCTGAAGCTGCTGCTTCTGCTTCCATGCACTCTTTACCTGGTTTTGGACAGTCCTCTTATGACACCTCTCCTAATTTCTCTATGGAAGACTTTGAAGGTAGTATTGCATTTTGTGAAGTTAGACTAAATCTAAGAACTAAGTAATTGTGATACCTGTGAGCAATTTCAAGGTGACAAAATGTCTATTTGAAAGAAATAAATAAAGAGAAATTGTAGGATATTCCCACGGTGGTTAAGAATTAAAATGGGTATGGCTCTGTGTGCTGTATGAACCCTTCCACCATAGCTTGAGCCTTATGTTGGATACTCTAATGGTTTAAATCTTAGTAAGGAGATTTCCTTGATCCTTAATGCATGAATTAGAGTTAACTAACCAGAAAATTCCAAGTTGACCTAGTTTTATTGCATGTGAGTGAGATTGTTACTTGAAATTCCCATGAGGATCCTTGCATTTTGCTCTAGCTTTTTATGATCAGACATGGCTTGTAGAAGAAATATGTGACAATAGATAAATTAGAACCTGTTTCGGGTCATTCACAAATGGGGCTAGTTATTTTCTGGAACCAAATTAAAATTTTCAATGCTAGTGGATAAAATGTCATCATTGGGCTCATAATCTTTTCAGTGAATTTTTCTGAATGTATAAATGTTCTTATGGCTAGAACTTTTTGCTCCTTTTTATCACTTATGTCCCCTGCTCTTCTTTTGTTTAGCCTTGGGCATCTCGTCCTCAATGTCATCTAGCCCTCCAGTTGCAGGGGAGAAGATACTGTTCTCAAATGTTGCAAGGTTTGGTTTTGCTGCTGGACATGATTCTCCTGCCTTGAAAATTGAGGAAAATGTTCCTCTACAAAATAACAAGCCAGGAAACAATAATTCCAATTTAAATGGTATTTATCACTTATTTGTGGAATTTTGATGGTCTGTCGACTCTCTCTCTCTCTCTCTCTCTCTCTCTCTCTCTCTCTCTGTTATTTCTCTGTTTAAGATTTGAACATGGCATATGCATGTTTCATGTTCAGTCTTGTGGCCATTGGGGCTGTGTTTCAATATATCTGTTCTGCGGATAGGTCATTGAATCCGTTTGTTCATGTAGGTTCAAGAAATTCAGGCCCGTCATCGTTTGCCAATGTAACAGCCAGACCAAAATCTGAAGAAAATCTCGATCCGCCAAAGATGAATGAGGCTAGTAAGAAAGGGAAGAGGCCAAATCGAGTCCTTTTATCAACAACTGGTGGTCGGCGCTACTGAAACTTAGGTTTTGACTTTTCAACTGCAGTTAGCTACAGCTACTTTTTATCCCGAGACCAACCTTGTGCATGAATTCTATATATGAACTGGTACTGACACTCGGAGATGGCTCTAAAAAGAATAAAATGTGAATATTTCTGTGCACAGTGGGTGCCTTTTACTATATGGATGTGTTGTATTGTTAACTGTAGTGTAGAGCAATCGTGCACTTGTTTTTTGAGGTGGGGGAAGGGAAAGCATGTGACCATGGAAAGAATCACACGTGCCACTCAGTAGAATTCCTATTTTATATCAGTGACCTTGGATCAAATTGGTATAAATTATACCTCTTGGTGATGGCCGAAGTTAACTCACAAAATTGATGGGAAATACTGCTATGCGAGTGGGGTTAATAAGAGAGAGAATTGCTCCCATTCCATAGCCAAAATCTTCTCGACTCATCTTTGAATTATGTTCAACGAGCGAGGGGTGACAATCTCACTCCTAATACTGATAATGCCAAAAACAACAATATTATTCTTCTCTCTATATTTCCCAACATAATTATAATTTAATCCTTTCTATTTATAAATTTATAATTGAACTCTTTAATAACATGAAAACATCACCCTTTTTTTTTTTCCATTTTTAAAGTTTTTTTTTTTAAAGTTAATTTTATTATTTGCTTCAGATTAATTTTTTTAATGCTCGAGACTGTGTTGATAATTGGTGTTAAAAATAAATTTTAAAAAATAAAATAGTATTATTTTAATATATTTTTAAATAAAAAATACTTTAAAAATACAATTTTTAATATCAAACTAACTCTTAATTTATATAATGAACATGTTCATTGTCTAGTTTACCTAGTATTGATTAATTTTAGTGTATTATTATATTTGGTCTATTATCACATATTTTCAAATAAATTATACCATTTGGTTTGTATTAATTATAACATGTGGTATTATTGATGGATTTTAATGAAAATAGCCATTAATTGTAACAATAGAGATGGAATTAGGCATGCTATCACCTAAACTAGTGTTTTGTTGATATTTTAAGAGCATTTTTATTTTGTGTATACAAAATATTTTTGGAAAACATTTTTTGTTTGTTTTAAATTAAATTTTTTTGGTTATGATAATGTCAAAATAAAGTTTTAAAAAATAAGATACTAAATTATAACTAAACTAAGACTTCAGGGACTAAGGAATAACACTCTAGAAATATCCACACACGTGCATGTGACGGTGCGTTCAAAATGAAAGGACATAGTTCGATGACTCAAGCTTACTGGTGTCTGGCTATGGAGTCGGTTACTCCCTCGATTCTCAGTTGAACGAAAAACAGTGAGAATCTTCAAGACTCGGCTATTTTCCAACTATAGATAAAAAAAAATGAGAACTCTGAAGAACAAGAGAGCATCGATATTGCATCTGGTTTGCGTTGCTGCGTTTTTCTCTCTTGCTGTTTTCGTCATTCAATCCTCTTTCTTCACTGGTGGCTTTTCTTCCTCTTCTTCGTTTCAAATTTCCTTATTTTTTCTTGATTAGTATTATCAAACCCTAATGTATATGTTTTACTATTATAATAATAGCAGGTGATAATGGAGGCTCAGATCGCAATAAATACTTCAAAGAAGAAATTCGGATTTTGTCCGATTTCCAATCCTCTGTTAAGCAATGCGTGGTTAGCATTTGTTATTTTATTTCTTTAAAATCCGGATTGATTCTGTTGCTGTTAGATCTGAGATGATGATGATGTAGGCGAACAGAGGGTTTGGTCTAACAGCGAGTATAGTGGATCATTGCAAATTGACTCTTAAGTTTCCACAAGGCACTAACAGCACCTGGGTCTGCTTCTGCTTCTTTCTCTTCTTTTTTTTTATACCTTGAGTAACGTTAAAACCTGCTAAATTTCATTTTCTTCTTCTTGTTGTTGTCATCCCAGTACAATCAACAATTTAAAAAATTTGAACCACTGGAGTATAGTTACGATGTCTGTGACGCCATTCTGTTGTGGGAACAGGTTGGTTGGTCGCTCTGTCGGTATCTGCTCTATTCATTCTGTTTTATGGAAATCATGAAACGCTAATCTATACTTAAATGAGCAGTATCGGAACATGACGACAGTGCTCACCAGGGAGTATCTAGATACTCGGCCTGATGGATGGTTGGATTATGCAGCTTTAAGGATTTCTCAATTGTACGTTGGGATCAGTTTTTTTTTTTTTGTATTGTTACTTCATTTTTTGGCAAATTTTGGCTGGACGAGCTTTTTCTTATGGGTTTTTTTTTTTTTTTTTTTATTCCAGGGGAGCTAAAAACTGCAGCAATCGAGCTCTTTGTGAGGACCATCTTAATGTGATTCTTCCCGCAAAGCCCCCCTTTCATCCCCGGCAGTTTCACACTTGTGCAGTTGTGGGAAACTCGGGAGATCTCCTGAAGACAGAGTTTGGAGCTGAGATTGATAGTCATGACGCTGTTATAAGGGACAATGAGGCTCCGGTTATTGAGGTAAATGGGCAATGCTATTATTATTTTTTTATTTCTTTTTGGGGGGTGGGGGTGTTCAATTTCATCCTTCAAGAAACTTTTCTTTCCCCTCTTGTGATTATATCCAAGTCGGTGGCATTGTTTCATCGTTTACTCTTTCACATGTTTATCAATAATACACTATATGTGGCCTTTACCCACTTTATTCTTTTGATAAATCTGATTTTGCATTTACATATACTACGTAGAAATATGCCAAGCATGTAGGACTAAAGAGGGATTTTCGCCTTGTGGTTCGGGGTGCTGCTGCTAACATGGTGAAGATCCTGAATGGATCATGTAAGTTTTTATCTTTTTGTGACGCTCCAAAAGAAACTGTTATATCTAGAGGTAGCTAGTTAGAAAATATTTTGACTTGTTATGATTAGCTGGATTATGCTTCTTATCTTGTTTTTTGTGGGCATATGACTTTGATGTTCAACTGATTCATATCAACAGCTCCAGTCCTTTTTCCTGTTGTTGACTTTCTTGTTGGATTTGTTTGTAAGAGACAATCAGATGTGGGCAGTGCCTCTTACAGTGGCTATAAGAGGCACACAGGATTTGCTTTGAACATAAATCCTTCAAATGCTTTCAATGAATGGCTGAATTCTAGTTTATTATCGGTTCATTAGCTCTACAAAACCAAAATGACTGAGAACAGACTGAAGTCTCATGAATGCTTGCTGATGTAGGGTAGGGAAGTAAACGGCAATAGATCAGCAGAATTAAAGCTAGAAACCAGGACAGAAGTTGGAAATAGGAATTATAACGTATGGGGTTTAAGAAAATCTCTAGTTTCTGTAGTTTATTGATGAAATATAATAATACAATGCCATTAAATTTCATTTACAGCTTATTTATACTAGGTTTACATTAAAATATATGATTTGAACTTCAGAACTAACCATCAAATCCTTGCCATCCAGATTTTTTAAAAGTTGCGTGATAGTTACATGAATCTTGACTAAAATAAAACATAAAGTGGAAATAAAACAAATAATTAAAATCTCCTGCATCACTTGCAAAAGAAACAAAATTTAGAGTGTTTTCTTTTGTTTTTCCTTAAGAGGAAGGAAGACAGATGTGGACAAGAGAAATGGCTTTGAGGATCACAGGAAAACCACATGCTATAAATTTCTTCTAGCTCCAGCAATTTCTTCTCTAGCTTTGTGTTCTACACAATTTTAAAAGACAGTACTTATAGGCATTTCCTACTGCAGCTGATGAGGTTCTTATAATCAAAAGTCAAACCCACAGAGACTTCAATGCAATGATAAAGGTAACAGCCATCTCTGAAATCGCTAGTTTCATCTATTTTCCATATAATTAGATGGTTTCCCTGTCAGTAGATGGTTAAGTGCATGAAACTGTTTCATATGTGTTCTCAGTAATGCTGGAATACTGGAATACTTAAAGAAAGGTTCTCCAGCATCATTCATTACATGACATTCATGGTCTCCAGAAACTTTTGATTGATTTCATTTTTATCTTTTTCTTACTAGATATCTTTCCATTTGCATAATCAATTCCTTCTCACAAAGATTTTTTTTTTTATTGTGGTTATATGCTCAAGACTATGAATGCATACTAACACATGTTTAATATTTCACCTCAGCTTATTCCGAATCCTGTTTATCTTTTCCAAGGAATTGTGCTACGCAGAGGTGCCAAAGGAACCGGAATGAAAACTATTGAACTAGCACTTTCAATGTGTGACATTGTAGACATATATGGTTTCACTGTTGATCCAGGCTACACTGAATGGCAAGTTTGATTCTCTAGTCATCATTTTACTCAAGTTGGTTAGTTTAGTTCTCATGGTCGTATTCTTGTTAATTGCTGTTAATTGCACGACTTGTGTTTGCATGGTGTGTTCTCAGTTGTGCATTGAGATCACTCTCTTTTTTTCTTTCGCATCATTTTGCAATTCTATCATCACCCTCATTATCGTCCTCCATTTTTATATTCTTGATAAAAAATGGTTTTCCTGATATTTACATGGTGCTAGTTTTTATGATTTCGTCATTGATGTACTTCATTTTCTTTCACATAGATCAGTGAATGCTAACATATAAGAGCCCTGTCAAAAAAAGAAACACTAATATTCAAGAGACTATTTATCAATGATTTCAATTATATTTTGTAGTTTTTGAATCTAGTTAATGATTTCTATATCATCAATAATTCTAATCTAATTCGTAAAACATATTTATTTGCTCATACTACTTAACTTCTTAATATTTATCTGTAAATAATGTTTTTTTTCATAAGTAATCTAGTTCTTAGTATTTCCTTGAAAGAAACACTGGGGTGGTAAGAGTTTTATTTTCAAAGTAATTAATAACTCCAAATATAAGAAAACCTAAATTTTATTTAGACATAGAAATCTTTTAGATTCTTATTTTGTAATCAAATTGACGAGTCACTTTTGATACTAGGCAATCAAATTTATTTTGTGGGCCATTGTTTACACAAGAATCTATCAAAGGATATTTAGATTGTTAGTTATTTCTTTTTACATTAAGGAATTAAAAAGTATTCACATGTAGTTGTCTTTAATTAATTGAAGATAGTGGTTTGTGCGGACATCACAATTTGGAATTCTTAGTGTTCCACGGTTTGTACATAGTAATTGGAACTTCTAGTTGGTTGAGTTTTTCTTTTCAATTATCAAAACTCACAAGATTTATATACAAATCCTTTATCAGTTATTTTTATTTCTATCTTTTTTCAAGTTTTATACCCCAGTATCTGAGCTTTCCTATTTTTAATGGTTAGATATTTAGTTGAGTACTAATGAAAAACTATATTATTTAATTGTGGACCCAATGAAGATGATTTATACTTATTTTCTTACACATGCACCAATCAAAATAATTTTAAGGATGTAATAGGAATACAACTAAATACAAGCTCTTCTTAGTCCTCAAAAAAAATTTAAATTATTCTGCAATATATATTTATATATAGAAGAGTTGTGATGTGATATTTCCTTTTGTTGTGTTTTGTGCTAACTACAATCTTGATATTTCTTATAGGACAAGATACTTCTCTACGCCTAGGAAAGGGCATAATCCACTTCAAGGACGAGCATATTACCAGCTCCTAGAGTGCCTTGGTGTATGGCTCCTACCTTTTTTTCCCAGAAAAACATCGTGTCTCATAGATTCATCTAGATGATAGCTTATGTATTATGCAATATATCTTGAATGTGCTTTATGGTTTATGCATTTCAGGTCATTAGGATCCACTCTCCCATGAGAGCCCAGAGGACACAAGACTGGTCAGATGTGCCAAGTCGAGAAATGATAAGCAGAGCTCATGCTGCTGCCTTGCGCATAAAGAGGGGTCATGCTAATCAGGCTGCTGGTTCGGGACAGTTTGGAAGCTGCAAGGTGTGGGGCAATGTGGACCCTGACAACAGCGGGCCTATCTCTGGATCTTCAGACATGAGTGATGTGAGGAAAAACTCAAATTACAGTAAATGGGAAGTTATGCCTTTTAGAAGTCTAAGAAAGGAATCACAAGATCACTATGCTCAGATGGGAGGTGTGTCTCTGTACAAAATGGATGGCAACAGATTGGATGATTTAGTATGCGTCAGGCATTCCTTGAAATCCCAGGCATGAACTGTGTATTTTGTTGGTGTAGAGCAGTATTTTTTGCACCTCAGTTGAGTGCAGACCTCTACGGGGTGCCACCTTGGAACTGCAATGAAGACGTACGATTTGGAGATAGAATTTGTTGATTGAGCATTTTGTTTGATCACTTCATTGAAGGAATCTCAAAGATTTTCATTTTCACACTGAATATTTCTGGAATCAGTGGCATTTTAGATTACTCAGCTTCATCGTCTGCAAAGGAGATAGTTTTCACTGACTTGATGGTCAAATGCACGTTGCTTTGTGAGGATTCTTCCTTGAGGGAGTATATAAAGGCAGTTACCCAAAACCAGAAAATGTTGGGATTGACATTTATATACTACAATGGTGGAGGCCATGGTGGGTTCTAACCCTTGGTCTTGTCGAGCATCTCAAGAACGTCTACCTTAACGTGGTTTGAGCTGTCCCTTTTTTCAATTTTTGAACGAGTCCATGTAGAGCTTTATTTTTCTTAAAATCGATTTGAGCAGCTGTCTTATAAAGAATTTGTGCTGTATTATATACTGTGGATGCGAATTTCCTACTCTTGTTGGTAGTGCTGTCCCTACATTTTGTGATATAGTAGTATATTTTGCTAGGAGATTAATGCTGTTTTTGGAATTGAAGTCGTGTTTTTTTAAATTATTTATTTTGTTTAAAATTATTATTTTTAATGTTTTCAATATATTTGCGTCTGAAGAATATTTAAAAAAATATATTTTTAAACTAATATTAAGGATAATTCTGTTTTTATTTATAAAAATATCTAAATCAATTTTTTTTAAAAAAAAAAACTGAAACTGAAATTGAAATTGGCCCGATTTAAACGACTGATTTTGATTCAGTTAGGTTTCCTTTACTAAAAAATTGAAATATAGTTTTGGTTTTTGTAGGGTTTTTTTTTTTATATTTTATTTTAACCATTTTTTCCCTTTTCTCCTTTAACAAAAATGAAATAAATCAAATGAACTGAAACTGGAAAAACAAGAAAAAATTATAATATATTTTTTTTAATTTAAACCGGTTGTCGTTCGCTTTGCCGCTGGTGCGTCGATCGCCATCGATGCATCGGCGTTTGCGGTTAATTGAAGTACTTCTACGCGTTTCCGCTTGTGAGTTTTGCCACAAAGCCTTCGTCAAGGCAACGGAAGTCCGGTGTGCAAGCCATGGCTGCTGGGTTTTTCTTCCTTCACGGACCCTAATGAGAAAATGATGTGTTTTAATTATTTATACAGTGAGGCGGGTTCGGGTATTTATGGCATTGGGCTGTCAGAAACGAAGGCGTTGCCCGTCTATAAATTTAAAGTCTGTTCCTCCCTCTTCCCTTTTACTTTGCTAGCTGTATAACAAATTTCCAGATTTATTAAACCCGGCTCGCGGTTAAAGGGTTGAGTCTCGGGTCAACTAAAGAAGGAAAAAAAGAGAGGATATTTCGATGTTTAATATTTTATATGAAAAACTCTTAAACAATAACAATGAATGTGAAGGTAGGTAATAAAAAAATGATGAGGCATGAGAAATCTCATTGATATAGTCATTATATGAATATAAGTTATTCTCTATTAAAAAGTACAGAAATAATTAATTATATGATACTATATATTTATAAATTAGTTCTATACCTTTTGTTTCATTATAAAAATATTTTATATCAAAACAGTTATATCTCACCTCATTCATTCAGGCCACTCTAATTTTAAGCTAGGTTATCCAATTGCAAACCTGAGTTTTGCTTATCTGAAACTCGATGGTTATTTTGATTTGGGTCAACTCTCCGGGCTGAGTTTTATAGCACTATTAAAAATGTTTTTTAATTATCAAAAATAATAGCTATTTAATTGAAATTGGTATTATTATACTTTAACCAAATAAAAAACAGGTCGGAAGTGTATTTAATAATACAGTGTAGACTGTAGAATACTTCTTTAAAAGTATTCTCTAATACATAAAATAATATTTATTTTCCAGATTTTTTTATATTTGTTACATTAGTATATTAAAAACATAGGAAAATATTTGAAAGGACATCAATTTAATTTATATTTTTTACAAAAAACAAACTTTCAAAAAAACATTTTATCAATCAAATTAATGAATGTCATCGCTGTCAGGAATGCTTAATCAGGAGAAACTTCATGGTTCTAAAAAAGTAACTATATATGGATTTTCTATTTCATCCATTGACCTAAAAAATAGCTACTCCTACTGAAAAATAATTTGTTTATTCTATAAAAAAAATATTCAGCATCATAAAATTTCTTGCTAGAATCAATCACCATTAATTACCAGCTAATTTAATCTTGCTGCTAACAGCTTAAATGTATTTCGATGTACACAGTTAACTACATCTGAATCCTAGGTGGGGATGTAAAATCACATGTTGAATGACTATTGAGCACAGAAGAGAGAATCGACTATTATGATCACCATTGCCAACACATTCCCTTGCATTTCAGAAATCTAATCGAGAATAGAATCAATTATGACAGCATACTTCGAGGCTTAGCCATTACCAGATACCATCTAATTCAGAGATGCGCTTTCAAAGAACGCTGCGTGGAGACTCCTGACACACTTCTCTGCTTCATCGTCATTCACAATTAATGAGATATTAACCTGGTGAGTGAAGCCAAGGGTTAGTAACTTGTCATGCCAGTCAACAAATTGCTAAGAAGCACCCCAGACCCAGGAGCCTATTCCTGGGTTCCGTAGCAGTAAGGTGCCATAACACAGTACACAGTGAAAATAAAGCATGCAAGGGAAATCATGGTATAGGCGTGATACCTTTGAAGCACCCTGCGATATCATCTGAACATTGATTCCTTTGACACGAAGAACATTGAAGACCTGCCATAACATATATCCCGTAAATGAACAAGAAATGAATGAGCAAATAAATAGAGAGATGAGCTTGAAACCCAAAACCACAGAAGTCCCAGCACTGCTGGAAAATATACTGGGAAAACAGTTGTTGCCTAACACTATGCTTAAATATAATAGTCGGGTCTCCCTTGGAACTTCCTTCAAGGTCGGAAGATTCCTGCTAAGCTCTGGTTTTGAAAATAATGAATATGACTTGAAGCTTTTTTTATACAAATTTATCCCACATAATCGTCATTTTGAAGTTGCAGCTGGTCCTCGTCCAATCAAGATGGAAGGTTTTATAAATGAAAACACAGCATTTACCATGATCCACTAACCTAACATGTTGGCTTCCAAAGAGTGCAAGAAACAAAAACTAAAATTTCCTGTATAAGAGACGAGATTCTCATCACTAAACAAAAGCAATCTACATGATTAGATTTGTAGTTAGACCAGGAGGAAAAAAGTGATGCCTTTTATCACCCAAAGAAGAAATGAGTTTTCAGAAAACCCGTCTTAACTAAGAAAAGTGCAATGGATCACCTTCTCTAATATCAGAGAGGACCTCTGGACATTCCCAATGAGAGAGATTATTGATCTATGCTGCAGGAGATTGACTACAGCAATTTTCTCAAGCTCTTCAACAACATGGTCGAGTTCCTGTTGAAGGAAGGTACATTAACAGATGAGATCTAATGCCAACACTAGACATGAATAAAATATCCTGCTGGGGAATAAATACCAATATATAGGCTGTAAAAAAACAAATCATCACAAATAAAAGAAGCCATACGCTTGCCTGCTGAATCAGCTCTCTACACCAAAGCTTTGATGGATCGAGTGTCAAGGAGATGCTGACTTCGCTAGTAGCCACAACATCTACTGATATTCCTAAATCTTCAAATATCGAAAACACCTAAATGGATAAAATTTAATAGGGATGAGAAAATTGAAACATCTGGGATATACGAGGGCAAGGGGATCAGAATCAGATTTTAGCTGCTAACCTTAGCAAGAAAACCATATTGGCCAAGCATGCGGGTGCTAACAATATCCAACATAGTAACATTCCGTTTCAAAACAATGCTAGTTAGTACTGCCTGTAATCAGGACAGAAAATAATTTTATTTTAAGCTCCTCACATTGCAATCATTTAGCATCATCTAATACAAACCTTTCTCATATCTCGTGCCCTGGTGATGAGAGTCCCTGGAGCATTCGAATTGTAAGAATTTTTAACCCTGACTGGAATATCAGCCTCCCTAGCAGGTCTCATGGATTGTGGATGCAAGACCTGCAGAAAGGGACAAACAAAAAGGTTAGAGAAGACATAGTTACTTTGGCCGTTCGCTCATATTAACATTTGGAGCTTCATAAATAGACTAGTTATTACTTGTTATTAAACTCCAGCTTGACTGTGATTGATAAACTAACTAATGAAAAGCATGCAAATTAGGGGGGGTTATGGTTAGGAAGCTTGTCAATAATAACCAAATTGAGATCATTTCAAAAACAATAATTAAAAAAAAAAAAAAACAAGGAAAGGGAAAGGAAGTGTAAAGATTCATTACTCACGTATGGCTTGTACAAGACATTTAAATTTTAATCATACATCAATCATGCAAGAATTGTAAGTTGCACACTCATGCTCTCCCAAGTCACAAGCCAAAATTATGATACCTGAGCACCAAAATATGCTAGCTCCGCTGCCTCATCAAATGTCAAGTATGGAACGGGTTTAGCGCGTGGATATATATTAGGATCACATGTCAAAACACCGTCAACATCCTTCCACACCTACAATAGATTTAAAAAAAAAAAATATTAGTCTGATTTGCACAGATTATATTGGCGTTTTAGGAAAGCTAGCGCGGATGGAGTAAGGCTGAGGAGTGATGAAAAATGGGGGTAATGATGGTGGCATGAGTTTTTTTTAAGGAAAAATGTGAATTCTCTTGCTTCTTGCTACTATTTCATGCGGCAGCCACCAGAGTCTATTCTTTGGTCTTAGAACAGTTGTGATGAAGCTCAGGTTTTGCACCGGATCTTGTGTTTGAACAGTCAGCTTGCTAACTTCAGATTTATATATTATTTCAACTTTGTCTTCGCAAACAAACAATGACTCCAAATTGACTCGGTTTGTGGTATTTGGGAGGGGAAATTATGGAAAAATCCCTTGTAGCTGTGCTATCGATTGCGAGCTTTCAGTGTCTACAGTTACCTGAATCTCTCGCAAACCTAGTGCTTTTCCAATGGTTGTGGCCGTCAAATCACTACCACCACGACCTAATGTAGTAATAGCACAAGATCGCCAGCCCTGCAGTTAGAAATATCAAAATAAGGAGAAAATATATATTAACAAAGCTTTTCATAAGCTCTCTTAAAAGGATGTACGTTAATTTCACAAACAAGGTGTCCTGAGCAATTAGGTGTTGGTAAGACCTTTCCGAGGAAGCCGGTAACAATAGGAATTGCAGGATCTCTACTCCAATCTCCATGCAAACTCTGTGCCACAGCTGGATATGTTGCTTCTAGAATGTCTGCATTCGTGAAATCATCTGTGGTGATAAAACCAATTTCGAAAGCATCATACTGCAAAAGGAGGGAAATACAATACTTTAGAATGCTGTTATCAGGGATAGTCTTCGTTTCACAGTAAAAATCCCAAAATAGTAACACGATGGGTGCACTTTCTTGTTATTTAGAAAATGACTGCAGTACTGCAGTGCATTTTCACCTTCACTTTCTCCATCTAAAAGACATCAAATCTTAATTAGAAGATACTATGGAGCTACTCTAGTCTTTGATCCGACTGCCGTTGTGTATTAACAATCTGGATATCTTGCATGAAGTAAAATTACCATTCTGAATTGTTCAGAAGAGATGTTGGGCAGCTTTGAGCAATAGCTCCATTCCTCATTGCAGGTCTTTTTCTTGATAGCTACCAAGTATTGTTGTTCCATTAATAAACAAACTATAAAAGGTTTAGATACAGTATTAAAACTTAATAACTGGAGTTGAAAGACATATGGCATAGCAAACCCTTGAAACTGTTAATTGCTCACGCAGTTGATCTGCATTTTTTTTCCTGTGTCACAATATGACACAATCGTGATCGGTAATTTATTGTATAAGATTGAGAATTCACATTAAGCACTTGATTGCTAAAACCTATTCTATCATATAGTCATAGGTCATTAACTGAGAAAATTTAAAATTTAAAAAATTAGCTGGTCATGCAGCCCATTGATATATGATAAGATAATACTATTCGTTTGGTCCATAAAATTTCTACCAAGCTGTCCGTCCATCTGCCTCCTCTCCCCAAGTTCTCTATCCAAAATCTAATAAGATTGTGTTTGTAATTGATCAAAAGTGGAATTACGTATAAGCAGATCCCCGAACAAATTGTTCTGCTGCTCTTCGGTGTGGCTGAATGATTAATGGGTAAGAAAATTATAGAAAATGGATATCAGCGGATGTTTGATTTAATAAATCATGGTACCGTGAGCAGCTCAGGGAGAAATCTATGAATCATATTAAGATGGTTTTTAAATTAAAAAAAAAAGAGGGAGAGAAAGAAGAAAGAGGAAAGAGAACCACTTACTTGGCGAGCTTTTGCCCCGATTTTATTCATATATGCTGCAAAAATCCTCGTGGACATGCACTCCCCAAATGAAACAAGGTAGTCTTTTGTGCGTGGAGTCAACTCTTTCATCATAGCAATTCCCTTCAAAAGCTGCTCTAATTCATCCAGATGTTCTGCAAAAGGAGCATGTATAAGAGGTTTCCACTTGTCCATAAAGAACTGATACAGGAAATTGCACAGTTCCTAGCATCGTTGGCTTTATAACAAGACAAACAGTTTCATTCTCTATTTTGGATTACAGAACACATCAATGTATATATATTGCTAAAAAGTAGAGGAACTTGCATAAGCCTTATCGGCAGCAAACAGAGTTCCAAATGTTATCAACAAATGAGTGCGAATAGATACTCACTCGCAATAACAGACTCGTCTACTTCCAATTCCTTCGCAGTCCTGATAAGATAGAACAACTTGAATTGAATTTTATTGGCTCGGGAACAAGAATGAAAATAAAAAGAAAGAGAAGAGTAGAATCCTCACCGGAGATGCAATTCCTTAATGAAACTGAGCTCTTCAATACTGTCTACATTAGTAACACCACAACTAACAGCCTTTTCTCCAGCCTATATAATTAAGATGACACTTAAATAACTCCTTTTTACCGCCGTCCCCCCGGAAACAAAAAGACACAGAAAGCAAAGTGAAAGCAGCCATACCAGCAACAGCTTGTTAGTTGTCTTTCCCATGGCAGAGAGAACAATGACAGGACTCTCGTTTGGAAAGCTAAGAATGAGTTCAGCCACCTCTCTCATCCTCTCAGCAGAGGCCAGAGAAGAACCACCGAACTTCATTACACATGTTAGCTGCTTCTCAGCTTGATTATTGGTTATACTCATTTCAAGTACATCAACACTGGCCGCCTCACAACTCACTTTTAAAACCCTACCACTTCTAGACTGTGCCAAACATGCAGCCACAGAATTGCAATTGCCCGTCTGGACTCGTAAAGATTTGCAATGCATTTTATTCGTCCTCTTGGAGAAAACAGGGGAGGCGGCAGCTTGAAGAGTAGCAGAAAAATGCAGTGCATTTGCCATAGTGTATTATTCCAAATATTCTCTTCGATCAAATGCAATTTCGAGTCGACAAATCAAAGAATTTTCTCTGTTAATCGAGAGCTAAAAATTCAGCAACTCTATCAATCTATCTTAAAAAAAATCTTTACAAACCAATGACAAAATGTAGCAGAAAAACGGGTTAATAAATTAAAAAATGACAAGATCAATAACGATATGAGCAAAGGAACAGGTACCTTCGAGAGAGAGAGTAGCTTCGTGAGGAGAGGGAGAGGCAGCAGGATGGCAGAAAAATGAAGAAACAACGGATGGATTCCTTCAGAGATCCAAAGAAGCTATCCTAAGTTCCTAACAAAAACAAGAAAGCTTCGAGGCTCTGAAGGAACGCGAGAGGCAGAGAAAAAGCGAACAAGCACGGCGGCGCTTCTCTGTCCTTCCCTCTCTTTCTCTCTGATTTCCTCGACTTTATATGCAATAATGCTCCATTTACAACGTGTTTTTCGGCATGTTGTTTCGCTTTCTAGTAACCATGGGAAATGCTCTCTCGCCGTTTCTGACGATTATGTTTCATTAAGGTACTTGGCTTTCAACGTTATTGTAAACTCCGTGCTTCAAGTTGGAAACTTTATAAATTAGTCCTTTTGACTCATTTCGATTTTCTTTTCTTTTCAAGAGAACATAATTCAATAATACTAAGTAAAGTATGAACAAGTAATTTTATTAATAATAAATATTATAGCTCGTTATTTAAAAATTAATTGAAAATATCAAGAGTTATAATATATTTATGATTACACATGACTTGTCATCTGTGTATTTTTTAGAAAAATAAATAAATAAAAATAATAGATGGTTCACTCTTAACGTCTAGGCGAGAGAGAGAGAGAGAGAGCATTTATTTAATAAAATCGTCAAATCAGGATTCAGTCAAAGGGACTAAATTACATTTGATGAGAAAAGAAAAACTGAGTTCAATCTGAGTTCAAAAAATGAAGGACTGAAACGATAGTTTACTCTTGATGGTTTTATAAACCCTCCCTCCCCTTTTTTTAGTTCAATCCGACGGCTAAGATAGTACATTGTGCGAACAGATTTCTTAAATTTTAGTCTCTAATGATCATTAACATAAATCAAGCGGCTGTACTACCAACAGACTTTGCTGAGAGCGCATTGGTTTTGCTGCGGTCCCATTGATCTGCGTGCGTTTTCAAAGTCTCAGAGGTTGAAGTCCAACTTGCACCTCATTGGCTAGCTGCCTCTCTCTCTCTATCACTCCACGTGAGAAAAGATCTCCTACCGCCTCAGGCATCCGCTCACCATCATTTATAATATAAAATATACTGGTTATTCCTCACGTCGCGGACGGTGATATATTTTTTTCATATAAAAAATATTAATTATATATATATTTTTATTATAATATAAATTTGATCAAAATAATAAATTTATAAAGAATTATTATAAAATGTAAGTTTTATATAAAATATATGAATTTTAAATAGATATAAATTTATTTGTTTAGTAGTTTTTAACAAAATAATCAATATAAAATTATCATCATCATTAAAAAAACAAGAAAATTCAGATATTTGGATTATTGAATTCATTATATTAAGATTAGTTTATTTTGTAATTCAATTTAAGTCACATTTAAAAACAAAATATAAATTGTGAAAAGAAATAGAATAATCAAATAAAAAATCAGTTAATTTTCTATCCATAAAAATATAAAAACATAAATTGAAAATTTATCCTTACGTTACCGTCATTTTCATTACTATAACAGTTAAAATTATTATCAACATTACTTCTCACACAATTAAAATCATTAAATTACCCTGAAAAATTAAAAAAAAATCAAATCAGTTTAACAAAAAAAATAATCGCTAAAATTATTACTATTATTTAGCAAACAATAAAATCATAAAATTATTTAAAAAATAGATAAAATAATAGAAATCACACAAAAAAATAAAGAAGTGATATTAATTTTAAAATTATCACCAATATAAATTAAAATTTCAGAACGGAACCTCATAAAAATAAAACCTTGACAAAAAATAAATCAAAAATAATTTAAAAATATAGATAAATAAATACGGACAGAAAACAAATATTGTCTAGACATTTTATTTTTAATGTTGTTTTAATATTTTAGATTATTTTGATGTGCTGATGTTAAAAATGATTTTAAAAAATTATCATTTTAATATATTTATAAATAAAAAATCTTTTGAAAAAAAAAATCAATCACATTTCCAAACAAAATAAAAAATATTTTATGGAAAAAAAACATAATCATATATATATTACGAAGAATGTATTTTTTAATATCACTTAAAGAGAATATTTAAATGATGGAAAAAAAACACCCTATCAAAACTTCACTTATATGTAAACAATTATTTACATGTACTTTGAGGTAATTTTAAAAAATATATTAAAATATTATTTTTAATATTAAACCATTAAAATTAAAATGATATAAGAATATTAAGTTTTTTAATTTAAAAATAAAAATAAAAAAGTTATTTTTTTATCATAAACAATTTAAAAAAAAAGTTGCAAACACTTCTGAAATTTGATAGCACGTTGGCTCGTGCAGACTTGCATCACATCGTGGGTTTTTCTTTCATGCAGCTTTTACCTATAATAATCGATCAGACCCGGTTCACAAGAAACAAGAAACAAAACGATTGATGATGAAGCCAAGAGGTGGCAGATATTCAATTACACAAATTCACGAGGAGAAGGGAGCGCAAGATTTTTAAAGCAGGTCAGCCCTCCATCGACGACAAGGTTATGCCCAGTTATGTACTTCGCTTCATCTGATGCCAAGAACAAGGCAGCTTCGGCCACATCTATCTCTTCACACTTAGCCCCCTTCAGCTTCCCTAGTCCATTCACTATTTCCGTCAGCTGCTCCCGGCTAGCTCCGGGATAAATCAAGCCTATCTGGACCAAGGAGAGCGCGGTTGGGATTGGACCTGGTGAAATGCAATTGATCCTAACCCCATTTTCGCACAGCTCGCTCGCCACGGACTTGACAATTCCAGGGATTGTAGATTTTGACGCCGAGTAGGAATGCGAGCCGAGCCCGCCCATGAGTCCACTGATACTAGATGTGCAGAGAATACACCCTGAGCCAGCAGGAATCATCGCTCGCGCTGCATGCTTGATTCCCACCACGATGCCTCTGACATTGATCTGCATGACCTTGTCGAACTCGTTCAGATCAAGGTCGGCGATGCTCGGTGGAAAGGATGGCCCTGTTATACCAGCATTATTGTACATTATGTCTAGTTTCCCATAGCTTGTCATTGCAATCTCCACTGCGTTTTCAACCTGAGCCTCCGCCGTCACGTCGCAGTGGACGAAGTGGGCTGCAGGACCCAGCTCAACGGCAGCTTGTGGACCAATTTGTGAATCGACGTCAGCAATTATGACTCGTGCTCCATGCTTGATGAACTCGTGGGCTGTGGTCTTGCCAATGCCACTCGCACCTCCTGTTATGAGGGCCACTTTGCCTTCTAGCCTGCTCACAATTTAAGAAAATACACGAGTGCAATAAACAATATTACGCTTCCACCAGATTGTGTTTGGAACCCAACATTGCTGCTCTCTTGTCTTGACAGACAATCAAATGCTATATATATATATATATATATATATATAAGCTTCCACCAGATTGTGTTTGGAACCCAAAATTGCTGCTCTCTTGTCTTGACAGACAATCAAATGCTATATATATATATAACAAAAAAAAAAGACTAAAGACAAAAGGACAAAAAAAATTAGTTTCTGTTTTTCATTCTCATAGCTACTAGAGGGAGGGTTGAAAAGCTAAACTAGTATTTTTAAGATGAAGAGTTATTCCTGTATATTTAATTAAAAAAATGTTTAATATATTTTTATATAAAAAAATTGTTTTGATTATAATTGTATTAGCTATTTATTTTTAATAAATAGTTATATATATTTATGTATTAAAATAAAATTGACTTCTTTAAATAGTTTTTTTCAATTACAATACATATATAAAAAATATTAAATTTAAAAAATTATATTATTAATTTAGCTTGTGGTAACTTTTTCCCTTAGAAACGCTGTACACTTCAAAACCAAATCATTTTTCTGGTCAGATCAAATGCAGTCTACACTTAATTTGCTCCACCGTCACCCTTCAAATAGCTTTGTTAATAAAGATGGTCGACACGTTTTCAACACGACTTAGAAAAAAGCGTTGTATTTTTATTTTTTACAATTATTTTTAAGTATTTATATAAAAAAATATTTTAAAAAATAAAAAATATTTTAATATATTTTTAAACAAAAAAATATTTTAAAATAACATTCTAATAAAACTCCACGTCACTGGATCTATGGAAATGAGAACATGCAATGATGTGAAACTTGTGACAATTTCCTGTGCAAACATCACGTTTTCAAACGCTTGTTGGCATGGAGGAGGCCGGCAGTCACATCTATTTTGTTTTACTAATTTAATCAGCTCAGCTTGCCGGTACGGGAGGGGAAAGCCTACCAGTTTTCAAGCGTAATATAATATTGTAGTTGCTGCTGTTTTATATATCTAAATTAATTTTTATTTTTATTTTTTAAAATTTATTAACAAATCAAAACGATTTTAAAAAATAATAATAATTTAAAATAAAAAATAACTTTTTTTAATAACATTTTTGAAACTTAAAGATATACTTATGCTTGGTGTCATAGCAGGAGATGCATTGTTAATAATTTGTGCTCATGTCAAATCATATGACACATTAGTATTGATTCATGATGTAGATGCTTTACTAGCTATTGTTGACTCTCATATTATTAAATATGTGTTTTGTTCGGTCGTTAGATTTAAATTATGTTAAAACTTGATTTTTTTTTTTAGTTTTTAATGTACTACTGTTAATAAATTTTAAAAATATATTATTTTGATATAAAAAAAATAGGGTGTGAAACTTATAATCAGTAGAAAATGCTATTTGGTGATAGTAGTCAACGTACTATCATGAATAAATTATCCATGATTTTTAATATATTTATCATGTCTTTACTCAGATCTTGTGTGTGCTTGGGATTATAATTAAAATTATTTTTAAAAATTATTCTAGTTTAGAAATACAGTAAAATAATATTATTTTTTAAAAAATAAAATTTTATTTAATATTGGTATATGAAAATGATATAAAAATATTAAAAAAATAATTTAAAATAAAAATAAAAAATTTCTAAAAGCATCTTTAAGTGTGTATATAGATAAATAGAGAGACGAACTATGATGAGATTTTAAAAAAATATTAATAAATTTTAGGGAAACTAAAAAACCAGAAAAACACATAGTCATGCGTGAAACAAATTTAAAGAAAATCTAGGAATTAAATTGCAGAACCATGTTATCGATTTTATTTATTTATTTTCCTGTCAAAGACAAAATGGAGCTTTTTACATGAATGACTGCGAAAATGTTAAGAATTATTTGAAGAACTGAGGTTTAAGAATTGTAAATCAGTATCCTCTATCCACATACGTGAATTAAGAAATCAGAGCTAGTAATCAAGAACAAAGCTAATTTCACTACAAGAGCCTTTCGAGAAATTCTTATTTCACTGTCATGAGATTCCTGGGAGTGATATTGAAGAACAGCTGATCTATTTTAAGCACTGCAGCAACTCCTCGATGAGTAAAATCATAATATTAATATTGATTTTATCAAATATTCTTCCTGAATTCACTTCTCAAGGAATTTCTATCTTTAAATTTATGAGATGACTTAACGAGATCCACTTGTTGAGATTCCCATTGAATGTATACATCAGATTTTTAACAAAGTGAATTCAGAAAAGAATTATCTATGAGACTAACATTACTCATATATCTGGTGAGAAAAGATTTACTAACACAGACAAGTTTAAGAAGCAGATGATTGAGCCTGAATTCTGGGGGTGATTCAACCAAAAACTTATCAAGAAAGGAGAACCTGGTCGAGCTTGAATTCTGGGGGTGATTCAACCAAAAATTCCTAAGAGCTTATCAAGAAAAAAGAGCCTGGTCGAGCCTGAATTCTGGGGGTGATTCAACCAAAAATTTCTAAGGGAGCCTGGTCTGATTGTGTGTTTGAAACTTGTGAAAAGTTTTATTTTTTTTCAACATAGACGATATATCCAAATTAAATAACATGGTACGAATCAAGAAAACATTTATCTATACGTTATCATATGTGATTTATATAAATAGCTTGTGAAGTTGACGAGCTTACCTTCTACCATTATCAGTGGAATAGCTTCTTCCTGGCCTGCTCAACGCATCATCAGCAATAAACTTGAGCCCTCTATATAGTTTTCCATGAATATATAATATGCGGGGAAAAAAAGATAATTAGAAATAAAATGGCATGCTGGACACTAAAGTGTTAGTACTGAGAAGCACAGGCTCAGGTTTAAATGGCAGATACCTGGCTAAATATGACCTGAGCATGTCTGCAACAAATTAAGACTCGGGGAAGAAGAAGACCTTGTTGGATCTATCGAAAGGCTAACTGGGAGTACTTGAGTGGGAGAGGGGAGCGGATTAAAAGTGATTGCGGCTATATCAGACACACATTTCCATGCAGAGAGAAAAGGGGAGACTGGAGAGAGCATGAACATGACTTGGGGCACCAGTGACCTGTCCTATTTAATGATTCTCAATGGAAGTTATTGCTCCTTTGTGTTAATTTCGTGCTAGTTGCATCATTACGCGTAAAGAAAAGGAAACTATATACAAATGCATCCCTAACGTGTACAGAGACCCACAAATCAGGGCTCCAACCATCAAAATTTCATTAAAATTAATTTTATATCAAAAACTCCTTAATAGCATGACTAGGAGCTTCACTAACGGCGAGACATGTCAACAAAGAGCTTAAGATTTATATTACAGGTCTCAGATTCGAGTTATGATGTGTTTATCATGTAAAAATTTAGGATAACCAGAGAGTGTCTAAATGGGATAAGGTTTTCTAGGAAAAAAATGACTAGAGACCTCTTTATTTTTGTGTTTTTCAAAAAAATTGATTTATATTATTTTTTTCTTTGCTTCTTTTTTTTTCCAGGTCATTTTGATATGTTAATACCAAAGATGATTTCTTTTAAAAAATAATATTATTTTGATGTATTTATGAATGAAAAATAATTCGGTGTATGTTTAATACTCCGTTTTAAAAGCGCTTTGAAACAAAACAAAAATTCTTGGTATTTTTATATCATTTTGACGTGCTGGTGTCAAAAATATTTTTTTAAAGAATAAAACAATATATTATTTTGATATATTTTGAAACAAAAAATAATTTAAAAAGCAACTCAATCAAAATCCCAATCAAGTCTGAAAAACAATCGTCATCAAACTTCCAAACACCTCCTAAACAAAAAATTTTATATCAAAACCTTGTATTTTAAAAAATTATTAGACTAACTAACCACACTTCTTAACATATATTACATAACACTCCTCCACCTAAAGAACTATCGATTTCACTATCATCACCATTGTTAAGACTCTTGGGTCAAATTGCACAGAATGTTGAAGCTCAGGGATGGGACAGGGGGTTAGGGAAAGGGAGACCATTCGCTGATAGCTATAGCATAATTAAACTGATTGTAGGCAAGATGCATTTTCAAGCCAGCTGTAGCGCGGTAGAAATGAATGGGCGTGGACAGAAATTATAATATATGTCAAGGACAGTATCGTCTATAAGATTTGGATTCCCACGCAAGCTCGATTGCTGGACCGACCATATATTTCGATCATATTTATTTATTATCCTTGAGATCGATTTTATTGTGAAAGTGAACTTTTTAAAAGACTACCCTGTAGCCCCTGCCCTAGGAGGAGCTCCATGCTCCATTTTTTTTTATTTTTAATTGACCTTCTTTAATTTTCAACTACATGGGTCTTTTTTTAATTTTTATATATGTATTATAAAATTAACCCCTTTTTTTGTGCGTGTAGGGCATGGTATGCATTTATATATATTACTTTTATGTTAATTTATAGGTATAAATATCAAACATTTATAGCATATTGATTATATATATATATATATATATATATATATATATATATATATATATATGAGCTAACTACCTAATGAACATCTCGATATCTTTGTTATTATGTTTTAACTCGAATTTGAGATTTGCTATATATATTTTAATTTCTTTACTATTATGTAATGTTTGGAAACTTTTGATAAATGATAAATAATGAAATATGGATCGTAATTGGAATTCAATAAAAGAAATAAAAAAAAAAAGAGGGTAGCTATCGAATATTGGTTGTGTGAAAACCTTGAACGATTTTTGTAATTTAAAATGCAAACCAGCAAGCACTTACCCGGTGCTTTAGAGACTCTAAACAAAAAACAAGGATAAAATATAAAAAAGTCCGAGGCAACAAACAACAGGATCCGGAAAATTAAGAAGAAAACCAGGATCACAGCTTCGTGGTGGTGGGTCCTCTCGGGCGTCGACAGGTAATGTTTGGAAGTGTTATTGTTGTTGCTTTTTAAAGTGTTTTTCTTACCGAAATATATCAAAATAATATATTTTTTTTATTTTTTAAAAATTATTTTTAACATCAGCACATCAAAATGATCTAAAATATCAAACCGCCGGTTTAAAAAAAAAAAAAGATGAACCGCAGGTGCAAAAGCACTACCGAACATGCTTTTAAAAGCTCTCTTCTATCCTCAAGGTCACCTAACCTTAAAAAAAAAAAAAAAATTCTACTAGTTATCTAAATAATAAGAACTTAAAACTAAAATAATGTTTAAAATTATATTTTTTTTAAAATGATTTTTTTTATGTTTTTTTTAAATTTTTCATATGATTATATCAAAAATAATTTTTAAAAAATAAAAAAAATATTTTGATACACTTTTGAACGAAAAATATTTTCAAAAACAACCATAATTATACTCTTAAACAGATACAAAGAGGTTTACTCTCCCTATATTCAAGTACTGTGATTATTAATATAAAAATCATTAAAAACTTACATAGTTTTTAATTTTAAGAATCATATAATTAATTAAAATAAACATAAGTTAACATAAATATTCATGTTAATATAAAAAAATAAAAAAAGGAAAACAGCCCCCTGTAAAGAAGCACAGGGGGGATTATACAAGCGTTAAATTAAGTTTATTATTACAAATAATTGGGTCGTTAGCGGAATTACGAGGTTGTCATCTTATGGAGATGGTGGAGACAACCACCAGACAGATCGATGATCCTACGAGCTGGACTGTTTACTGTCTGTTAGTTAAATATTATTATTATTCCGTGTTTTTGGTCGTTAAAGTTTTAGATCATGAAAGCAGCCTCACGCTAACGGTAATTATAAGTACGCTGTTTATAATTAATAATTTAATTGTCTTAATCGTTATTTTAAGTACCTTTTCTTTAATGGTATTGGCAACGACCATATAAGTTGCTTTGCATATTAGTGTGACCGACAAGATCCTGAATTTTAGAGCACTTTCATTTTATGGTTCGAGTGTGAATAAATTTGATTTGAATGAGTATATATGATGTCCTTGGCTAGAAATGAAAGATATCGTTACCAATAAACATGTGAATAGTGCATCATCATCTGGTTTTGGCTCGCAAAAGAATTTTATATGAAAATATTAACTGTATTTGCGAAAGACTCGTGTGATATTTGTGTGAGTAATTTTTAAATTTGATATTACTAGGTGCTTGTTTGGAAATATGATTAAATTTATTTTTTAAAATATTTTTCATTAAAAAATATATCAAAATGATATTTTTATTTTATTTTTTTAAAATATTTTTGACATCAACACATAAAAATTATTTAAAAACACAGGAAAAAATCAATTTAAAGTAAAAAAAAAAATTCAAATATATTTTTGAAATATAATGACAAACACTCTCTAAATTAACTTATATTTAAGGTACTATATTTTGATCATAACCATATAACATATATTGAATATATCATAGACTATAATCCTACATGAATGAGTACTGACGCTTTCATTCAATTACTTACATATAAATCACTCCTCTCGTCATAAAACACATTATACCACAAGTCCATGCATAAAAAACATGACTAAAACTCATATTATTTACATCTTGATCTCATGTCATATATAAATATTTTGTTTGGTAATGTATTTCAAAAGTATTTTTGAAAAAAAATAAAAATATTTATTTTTTTTATTTTAAATTAATTATTTGTATATTTTTAAATTATTTTTATATGATGATATTAAAATAATTTTTTAATAAATAAATAAATAAAATAATTTTTAAAAATAATCTCAACAAATAAACAATGAAAATGAGCTATATACTTAATTCATATTTTTAAAGGTGGTGGGTCACGGCGTCACTGCCTTCGGTTTTGAACCCAGGCACTGTATAGCCCAAACTAACTAAGGCCTCGTACGGATTCCTAAACTGCATAAAGCTGTGACGTTTCATTGAGAATGGATCATATGAGAAACAAGTCATTCAGGGCCCATGTACAGGCCTGGAAGTCCAATAAAAAAACACAAGACAGGACAGGACACATTCCCACCAGATCGTCATCTAGCACGACTACCACTAACCCACCGAGTCTGCTTCCCAAAACTTCCATCTTCCTTTCATTTCTTCTTGCAGAACATAAACATAAACAGATCATCGTCTATCTCTGTTTCTGTCTCTCTTGCAATTCTATATAGCACTATTTCATTGAAAACATATTCTTGTAATAGTGCATTTACAAATCCAATTCACCAATGAATTGAGTTGAATCATACAGCCATACATTCACACAAACACATATACAATCATGGGTTCCACCCAGTCCGCGCAAGCAGCTCAAGACGACGGAGAAGAAAGCGAAGAAGAAGATAAAAACGACGACGAAGAGCTGGAACAGCCTACCGCGAGAGAAACTACTGACAGCAGCAATAGTTTAGTCAAGAAGGTTCTACAACAGGAGCCAGAGATGCTTCCCTGTTACGCATCAGCATCGCCTCTCTCTCCTCAGCTATCATCTCTAGGTACCCCTAGGCTCGGCCCTTCTATCAAGGTGTGGGACCCTTACAATGTCCTCGTACCGCCCCCTCCCCCGCCACTGCCCATTTTCTCCCTCTTCGATGACGAGGTTGGCGTTTTGGAGGTGTTTTTGATCAGTCATGGAGAGTGCGAGCTCAATTTGAGGCCTGATTTAGTCGGTGGTAGGTGCCACCTGGCTGCTCTGACTCCCAATGGACAGCGACAAGCTAGGGCTCTTGCTGTCTTCTTCAACTCTCAAGGGGTCAGCTTCCATTCCGTTTACTCGTCGCCCCTGAATCGTGCTAGATCAATGGCTGTCTCCGTTTGCCAGGTAAAGGTGTAAGTTTTTATTTTCTCTAAGATTAAAAAAAAAGTGATTCTAGTAGGCAATCTGCTGTTGATAATGGAAGCCTCTTTTAATTATATTTGCTTGCATAGTGACTTATATCCCTGCATTTACCGCACTTATCCATACATTTCAAGCTATCCAAAACTGACTTGAGAAGAGCAAATGCACGATGTCTGTACATTGTACTTAACGACAAACAAAGGGTAAATGGTATTGGTAACATTGTATTATGTTAACAAAGAATTGCATGCCATCTAGTTAATAGTCATTTAAAGCTGCCTAATCGATTGCTTATTCTTGCACGTGATCATTTGTCAATCAAATTCCTCTAAAATTTTGCGGAATATTTCTCAGGATTATAGTGAAATGTGTGTAATTTGAGGATCAAGGATGGGCGATACACTTGAGAAAAGAAGGGTTAGTGTTACATGTATTTTGAGTGAGGGATTCAGGCAGACCTCATTCCAAGATCAAGCTTTCATTGATAGAGAACGAGAGGCACTTAATGGTTGAGATTTAAGGTTTTTGATAGGTGATGAAACTACCAAGGTATTTTGATAATGCAAAAATTAGAATGAATTGAACAATTCAGTGCTGCCTTTTTCCTTTTCCTCTCTCTCTCGCTCTCTCTCTCTGTTTTTTTTTGGGGGGGAGGGAGGGGGGGTGATATCAAGAAGATTTTGATTAGTTTGGAGGATGGTTAAATGAAAGGATGGATGATGTTCTACCTTTTTAGAGATATAGAAAACCACTACTCTAACAAGGGTTATATCCAGGAAGTCCATGGATAGAGAAATCCTGCACCTTAGAAATTAGAGTTTGGGATAGCTCACAACTCAATGGAATCGTCCAAAGAGTTTTACAGAATCAATCTACAAGCTCAATTTTTTTTTACACAACTTCAACTCCCTATAAATTAAGAAAATAATGAAACCTACATTTCTACACCTAGACACGAAATTCAAATTAGGTAGCTGCTAGTAGGTGATTAATCTTCAAGGTGGAAGATTTTCTACCAAGGCTGCTAGATGTGATTTCTATCCCTTGTTCTAGACGTTGATTTTATTGAAGCAGAAATATGAAAGTGAAAATTAATTCTAGGAAGAGATTTTGGATTTCCTGAAAGCCTGCACACGTGAGTGTAAAGTTGTCATCACTCCCTCTAGGAAACCCCACTTAGCAGAGTGTTTGAAGCATTGGAAGCCAGACACATGTAGCTTTCTAGTCATGACCGGATTGCATTGTGTTTTCTGCAGAATAAATAATGTTTTGCCTTTAAGTTAATACCAAAATCTGAGCCTGTTGTGAGAATTTTCAGCTGTCCCGGATCTTTTTTGAGCATCACTTATCTAGCCTTCACTTTCCATGTTAGATTTTGAATATCAGGAATGCTACTGCATAAGATTTGGGTGTATAAATGATAAGTTTTTGAAAAAAGAGAGCAGAAAAGGAGAGAAAGATGTGGGAAGTTTTGGTCATTGATTGTGTTTGTTTACTTATGATTTTGAAAATTTATCTCATCAGTATAATATTTTTTCGAGGTACACCGGGGTTGAAAATATTAGAAAATTTTCATTTGCATCTTTTCTTGAGGTGCTCAAATCGCTAACTTTCTATTTATGGTATTGGAATATGAAAATGATAGATTTTTAGTTATTGACTGTATTTGTCTGTATGTGATCAATGATCTATACCCCTTCATCATCTGGTTGTGATAGATTCAAGATGCTCTGATATTACTTAGGAATATTTTCCTACATTTTGTGATATTACAGTGAAGCAAATTGTCCACATAAAAATCTTGCAGGAAATGAATTTTTCCAAGGAACAAATACAACCATCGGATGCCCTCATGGATTTGAGCATGGGGCATTGGGAGGGTTGCTCCCGTTCAGATGTATATACACCTGAAGTTCAGAGCCTGCTTGAAAATTTTCAGCCCGACTTTTGTGCACCATCTGGAGAATCACTTAGGCAGGTGGAATTTAGGATGGTCCAGTTCCTAAACAGGACAGTCCTAGGGCTGCCTGAAAAGTTGAGATCAGATTTCTTGATGAACCATCAAAATGAGAGCCACGGGTTTTCTCGTGACAGAGATGGGCCTTCTCTACCACCTTCAAATTGGGACATGCAACATATGCTTCAGAGGCACCGACAGTGCCTCGCAAGGAAAAAGTCTGGTAAGAGCAGGCTACAATTTGTGACTACTACTGGCAATCACGAGGGTGAGGATGAGATCTCACTGAGGGATGCCAACCACCAACATGTGATCCATGATTTGAATATCAGGAACTCATCCTCCTCAGTATCTTCATGTGTTGGTGTTTTCACGCATTCAATTCCTATCAAGTGTCTACTCACAGGCATCCTAGGGTGCAGCCCAGTAATGATGCGCAAGTTATGCATAGAAGATTCTTCGGTGACAGTGTTACAGTATTCATGTAAAACAGGTTGGCAGATTAAACGCTTGAATGATACTGCACATCTGAGACTTCTCTAGGTGAAGAATTATTAACTCCTCAATTGGAGCTATTGGCGGGATAATGAGCTGTTAATTTATTGAACAGAAGCTGTTATTTTTTCTGTTTATGGATGTATTTAGGCACACGATTTCACATGTATTGATGTTGCTTCTGCATCTTGTTGTAATTTTGGTATATTTGCTTCGAGATTCGCCAACTTACATCAAACTCAAAAAGATTGGTTTGAAAGTTGGATTTTGTATTGGATGATTCTTTTGATCTATATAGCATTTACGATTGTTGTTGTGAGGTGACAGATTACCTTTTCCTTTTACTTTGTGGCAAGAAAGAAGATTAGTTAGAACGGAGAAAGAGCTTACACTTTCTACTGATTTGTTTCATTCAGGAAGGGAACTTTTATTTAAGACATGCCGCCTCCTACATCATTAATTTGTTCTTAATTAACTAATTCACGCAGTATCTCAAACTATAGCAATCCAATCATTTACTCGGGGCAGAGTTAGAAAGGACCCATTCATCATAACAACAAGCGAACGTGCCAAGTGCCATATCGTGGATCTGAAGGGAAATGAAATATAGCAAGCTAGAAGCGGCTCTTGCCAAACTTATCCACAAAACCCTTTATATTCTGATCCGAGGAACCACCTTCCTTGACTGCATGCATCTCTTGCTAAATCTTTCCATTTCTTGGCGTTCTTTCTGAAGTCTTCTCCCTTCATTCCATCTGCCATAACCAAATCCAAGCTCCTCTTAATCTCAACGCCTTCAGCCATTTCTCTTTCTTCTTATTCTGTCCATCCCTTATAACCAAAAGGAATGGAAGACGGCTCCGTACCAACCAACGAGAGATCTCTTCCATTTGTCGGTTTGATAGCACCAAAATGCTTCCAGAAGATACACAAACCACTGATGATTTAGGTTTCGAGTTCCACCATTCAGTGTAATCCTCGGAGCCTTGGAAAAGATCCCCTCCGAAGGATTTATCCAAAGGATCTTTTCCATCCAAGAAATCAGATGGAATCAATGGCTCGATTCCAATCAAGTTGAACTTTTCAGTGGCATTCATAGCTCCCAACTCCAATGCATCGAAAGAGTTGACAAGCACTTCTTGGTTGGTTTCTTGGCTGAGCTGCTCCGGTTGCTCTTGAAGCAACTGGAGTGCCGTAGCATAAGTATTTGAAGGAAGTAAAAACGAGGGAAGGCCACGGCTAGAAAATTGTGGGAGCCCTGGCAATGCAATAACATTCGATGTGTCCTTGCAGTTACTGAAAATATCACCATAACCATTGAAGTGATAGAAATAGATGTCAAAGACAGCAGCGGGCTGAATCCAAAGAGATGCTGCTGGGAGATGGTGTGCACGTAACACCTATTAGAGAATAATATAAATTATATTTTGGGACTTCACTTACAAGTTTAAATTTTTAGGTGAAATAATTCTTTAACATGGTATCAGAGCTTTATTGACCCAGCAGTCATGAGTTCAAATCTCAACACCTCCATTCTATTTGATAAAAATCAAGCACAAGGTAATATAGGCTTATACAAGTTTCAAGCCCAAAGAATTTTTACTTGAGGGAATGTATTAAAAAATAATATAAATCATATTTTAAAACTTTACTTACAAGTTTAAATTTTTAGATGAAATAGTTACTTATCAGAGCATCGGCTGCCCAAGGTAGAAGTATTGTGTAAACCAAACAAGGGATGGGCTTCGCTTTTGCACTATCTACGATAAGTTCACTGAGAGTTTGTGAGCCTCGACGTTTGAGCCCATACATGTAACGCAATCGGTTATCTTGAGGCTTGATCCCGTCGTCGTAGCCATCTGAAAAGGTAGCAAATGACAAACCATCGATCAGGGAATAACAGAGTTTTCGACATGCGGCGTCGAGCAGAGAGAGCGGTAGCAAGATTAACACGAGCACCAATAAGCATTAGACGCACCAATAAGCATTAGACGCTTGGCGAATTGCAGGGAATGATTTATGTGGCCTTGTGCAGGTAAGGTCACCAGATGGAAGTGAGGTTGCTTGATCATTGCGACTGGTTCTGTGGCGGAGGACTGGCGAGTTCGACTAGATCGAGGACTTTTCTAGCAAGCTAGATGGAGATTAGGAGAAAACAAACTACTAGCACATACAAGGAAAGAGTGAGTGCATGCATGTTAAGGACTGGAAATGGTTGCTTAAATCATAGAAGTTGGATTGAAACGTGACTTCTGTGATGACGATTCGGAGCAGTACGTAGCTGTGATTCGCAAGTAATTAAATCATAACCCAACGTGCTTGTCCTTTTTTGGAACTGAATTATAATAGGATGATTGCCGGCCAAGCTCATATTATTCTTTTACTATTAATGGCAAGCTCAAATTTGGCCAGCCGTACTTCATTTATTTTTGTTACCTGTTCGAATACATTATACTATTATATATACACAAATAATACTTGATAACATGCAGATCTATCACCTGCTGTTCTAGCAGGGTTGTCGTGTGTGAACTTGCTGGTGTACCCCACTGTAATGACTGTGAAATCACAGAGCTAAGTGGTAGTGTACACAGACGAAAAATCTTTATCAGTACTTTGACAATATATATAAAATCTGATGAATTTTGCTTCAAAGCTGGCATTACTGTTTCAATGGTGTCCTCTTCTCGACAAATCTTGAACCGGAACAGGGCTTGGTTGGGTGTCTTGGAAATGAGATTGGTGGATTAATTAGTGTTATTTGCTAGGGAGTTTACTACGTTCAGACCCTGAGGTCGCACGTCCTGCTGGAGGCTGAAAGAAACTGGAAATAATTAATCAATGATTTATAGGACAGCATAGAAAATTTTAATCTTCTCAATATCAAAAGGGATAGATTTTTTTTTTTTTTTAATTTAAAGTATATTTTTTTAAGGATTTACAACACAAAAAGGCAAAAAGGTCTTGTTTTGAAGCAATAGCAGAGAGACAAGTGTGTTACGAAATAGCAGCTTAGCAGGAACAATAGCAATGTTGGCAGCGGCGGAGCAGCTGATCGGCAGGAATGGTGGCAGCGGCAACAGTCTTAGATAAATAATATGTGTGTGTAATAATTAGTAGTGATCCTGATCTTGTTAAGTGCTGGTTAGAGTCAGTTAGGAAGTGAGTTGCCGCCATATTAATAAGCAGCAGCACAGCTATGTTAGTATAAATACATGGTGTAGAAAACATTAAACTATTTTACCCGTGCTCTCATAAATCATCGTAAATTTGTTTTTTTGAAAAAATCCTGGCTATATAAGTTATTTTCTATAGAAATTCAAATAATAAATTAGAATGCTCATGCAAGTATATAATCAAATAAACCGATAATCATTTAAATAAATAAAAATTGTTAATCATGACAAAAAAAAAAGGAAAAATCAAAAGATAAATATAAATCAAAATATTTAATATTGTATGAGTTATATACTCGGATGTGTTTAATAAATTTATTAATAAAATCAATTTTTATAAGAACTGAACACACACATAATTTTATTAAAAAAAAAACTTATGCAAGGTTTTGCTTATTAAAAATATTGCAACAAAAATAAATGTTTAATTTAAAAAATTTATTTAATCTATATAGAATATAAAATAAAATTATAGATGAATCACACTAAGCTTATAAGAAAAATTAAACTCACCATACATAATAAAAAATAATTGTTTTTTCAAAAAGGAAAAATAAGCCAAAAAAGTTACAGAGAAGAGGTATTAATCAAACCTGCTCCCATTTGAGTCGAGAGATATATAAATAGACACATCTCATCCCACCAATAGAGAGACAAACGAGATTCCACAAGTTAATTGTTCAAACTGCGAAGTCTATAGATTAAGGCTTCTCCAGTGAGATGAACCCATCAAAGGGGTGATAAACCAGCAAGCTTGCTTGGTTTCCCCCATTTGTGACTAATTTGAAGGGAAAATCCCAGCATTTTGGGCAATGGAGATGGTCCAAGCTACTCTGGCCTCATAATAACAGTAGTTATTCTGCAAGTGGTTTGCACTGTACTGAAGTGATTCTAATGGGCATTCCAGAACTGCTAGATGCATCTTATGGCAGCAACTCTTGCAGCATCAGTATTTTCAGTACCTGTCAAGCAGAACATGCTAGAAAAAAGTTCATCGAATGGTTACAATTATTTAACATTGTCCTGGGCCCGATCAAGGAGCACAGGGCTCTACTCTTGACTATTTAATCTAAATAATCTTAAGTAGTTGTTGCACCATCACTTGTATGTCTGTATGTTTTATTAAGGGTGTTCACCTTAGGTTTAGAGCACCATGCCACTTGCTATATGTTGCTTAAATTTAAGAATACAAGACTTCTGATACTGGTTTTCTTCTGATGTTGCCAGTAATTCATTACTTTGTTTAATTTCCCTCTTATTTATCCATCTATATGTATTCTGAATTTCATTACTTCTTGATTTAGGTGAAAGAAGCATGCAGGAAAGCATCTGAAGAAGAAGAAATAGCAAAAAGCCGCCTTGAAGAAATGAATTGCGATCTCAACATCCACTCCAGGATATCACAGCATGTACTGGACCGCATTACAAGCATTTAATCTTGCTATTATTAGGAAGATTTATGATATGTGTTCGAGAATACAACTAATGTACTTCTTGTTAATTCCATGCAGTGTGGAGAGCAACCACGGGTGAGATTTGCAAATGGTTCGGACAAAAGAATCATTCCATGGGCTGACATCTCAATCAAAGCATAATTAAGACAGGAAGAACGTACTTTCTATAATGATAACCAATTGGTTCGGTATACGTTTGTTCTTAGGCCTACATACAGAGTACGTTACGTAAAGATTGAATTTGTAGTTCTCTACGGATTATTGCTGATGCATGTAACAGTTACTTGAAAATGTTACCAGGTTAAGCTGTATACAGCAGCCTTGATTTATTTTTTTATTTTTTTTATTGGTGTTTGATCCCAAGAAAATGAAAACAAGCAGTGTAATTTGTTTATTTTTCTGCTTGCCTTGTAGATTCAGTCAACGTGAAGTTCACCATGGCATTTGTTTATTCAGATGGATCAGAGTTGCTGTTTCATTATTAGAGAGCTTTCATTTCAATGGTTAATAGATACTCCGGGCAGTGAGTGGAAGTCTCATGGATTGAGACAGGCTGTTAAGATTTCAACAGTAACTTTTCAGGAAAAAGATTTCGGAAAGTTGGCAAGAATGTTTTTTGTCAAAATCTGGAGACTCTTCACACATAAGTTAGTGCCCCTCTGATCTGAATCTGACACCTCATGGTCCAGAAAAGTGGCAAGGTTACTGGGAGTCTGACGTTCTAGTCCTTTTACATTAATTTGTTTTTCTGGCATGAATTTACAAATTCTTCCTAGATTAGTTTTTACTAATCAGCTGCTAATAAATCCACTCGTAGTATTATAAACAACAATCTAGGAAAAAGAAAAGGAATAAAAGAGCCTGATACAAATTATTTCATGAGAGCACCCGACTATATACAGTGGATATGGGTGACAGAGATTATTCCAATTTATACAAGGTCAAATCGATGCTTTAAGAGGGTTGTGGAAGAGATTCTTATGAACTGCTGTATCTAATTCTAGGTGACAGAAAAGCTGCATAACTGAGATAGTGGTAACTAGTGCATTGAATTATTGCACAGGTGCTCTTATCAATGAAATAAGATAACGTTGGAGAGGCGCATATGTGTGTGCGTGTGTAATTCTAGGTGCTCTTAACACACACACACACATGTAATTCTAGGTGCTCTTTACAGAGATGTTTTTCCCTGGAACAGGAAATGATTTCTTTAACGTTTTCTTTCTGGTTCAGCAACCTCCTGTTCTGACAATTTTTTTATGTTGTTCTTGTCAGTATTATTTGTCACACCAGACAATTACCTTCCAGATCAAACTATAAAAATCGTAGTATTAAATTCTGTCTACAGCTCAACCAAAACCTAATTTAGACTAGGTTTTTATTTTATACCATTTTGAATGATGTCTGGACAAATCAAGTGACTTGGTGATAAAAATAAATAAATTGTCAAGCATCTTTGCTCGTTATAATACGCAAACTTTGATTTTTATCTCTAAAATGCAATTATGGTTTCACTATTTTTATCTCTTTTCTTCCCCTCAACAGTTCGACTAATTCTTCGTTGCCTTGTTTGCAATCTATATGACACCCAATAACATTAATCAATGGATTAAAATTCGACTGCATGACTGAAGCCCTTACTTTCACCAACAATTTATAGTCTCAGACGAGCTAAAGTTAAAAAAAGATGACAGTACTGATAAATATAATAATCCTTCATGAATAACCACTGATTTAGAAAAACTAAACTCAAACAAGATACTTTATTATCTGGATAACATAGGATATACAACCAGCACCAACCTGACAAAAGGAAATAAACAAGAAACAAAAGAATAGGATTTTATTGTGGCTGCCCCTGAATACCAAGCTAAGTGTAACTTGGAGTACAGGGGTGTGAGCAAAGAATCTTCATCCATGGGACTTCAAAGTTCAAGATCATAAATTTCAAGAAAGGGTTCGTCCATGAATCTATTTGCACTCAGGAGGGGGGCCCTGAGGGAATCGTTTTAGGTCAGTGCAGTAGTTGTAAATCATGAAATATTTCTGAACCCATCTGAGTCTTCTTCTTCCTGGAGCATCAAGCTCACTGGTTTTCCATGCACCATCAGAGAAAGCGCTGGAAGAGTTGGAACCACAAGAAGAAGCACCGTACGACCAAGTGCAGGCACTGGCTTTGAAGTTTCTATAGTATGCGGTGAAGGGTGCCTTGGTCCAGTCAGTTTTGACCAGTCCACCTCTTGTGGCCCAGTCATCAGCATTCCAGAGGCTAGAGTAAATCCTCATAGGTTGGCTCTTGGGAAATGGAACTCCAATTGATTCAGCATTTTTGAACACCCTGATGGGAATATTGTCCACCAAGAAGCTGAAAAAAGATGGTGAGAAATAATGTGTTAGAAACACTAGCCAACTTTTCAAAGTAGAGAATATTAGAGTCAGTACGAAATTTACATGATGTGCTGAGGTTTCCAGATGATGGAGTAAGTGTGGAAGTTTCTTGTGGGGTCAAACCAGAGATAGAATTGCTGCTCTCTGTTTCCCTTCCCCTGAGTGAACACGTTAGTGTGCAAAATATAAGGATCACCACTAAGGTTTCCCAAGAACTCGAAGTCGATCTCGTCATGTGTTGCTCCTTGAGAAGACAACTGGATGAAAAAAACAAAAAACGTAGTACTCGTTAGACTTTGAATATAAAGCAAATTATAGATTGTAATAAGAATCAATTCAATTTAAATTTGGAAATGGTCGACACAAAGTTCATGCTTTTAGTTTTGACATGCATTCAAGTGGACGTCTATGTGTTATATCGAATCGATAAAATCATTTTGGTTTTGTTAAACGGTGTGTTGTTTCCTGAAAGAAAAGTTTTAAAAGCAGAGCTGAGTAGTAATCATGCTCGTGAACTTTTAGTTATGGCCAATTAATTCTACTGTATATGGAGCTGCTTTCATATTCATTCTAGTTTGAAAGTGACTATACATACATACATACATACATATATATATATATTGAGTTAAACTATCTCTATCCTCTTTTTTTTTCTAATAATCATCATATATATATATATATATATACACTTACGTAATAGGCTGTTACAGTGCCAGCAGAGTTGCCGGCGACAAGTTTGAGCTGCATATCAATCCTCCCAAACAAGTACTCCTTCTTGGACTGAAATCCAGACCCGGAAACCTTGTCCAGAGACAAAGACAGAAGCTGTCCTCCGTTGAATATCTTTGCACGTCGGTCACCCCATGTTAAGTCAAAATCCTGATAGAAGCTGCCTGAAGCAACCACCGCCATAGAGCACACTACCACAAACAACGAGAATCCATTACGAAACAACCCCATTTTTTTCTCTTTGTATCAAGAGAGAAGGGAAAAGGAAAAGACAAAGGAAAGATGTGTTTGATGTGAATGTTGGGAGGGATGGTGATAGGGTTTATATGGAGAGTTATATATATAAGAGAGAGTAGCTGTGGCTGGGAGAGAGAAGAAGTGATGAGTACAGGGGAGGTGGGGGACGCGTGAGCATTAACTGGTGGAGCTAAAGACCCGAAAGCTGGAGCCAGCTTTGCACTCAATCCAAGCTAGAAGCTCCTCTTTTTTTTTAGTATTTGGGATTGTTTTATTTTTATTTTCTGGCTTTTAGCATCAAATTTCATCAGTTCATGCATTAACTGGATCATAGATTAATTAAATTCAATTTTAATACACGAAAATTAATTATATGATTGCTATTAAATGCTGTTTGAAAATGTGTTTAAAATTGATTTTGAAAGTGTTTTTTTATTTAAAAATATATTTAAATAATATTTTTAATAATATTTTTAATATCAGTATAATAATGATTAAAAAAAACACACAAAAACTAAATATTTTTAAAATATAATGACAAATAAAATGTAAACAAAAGACCAAACACAATGTCTGTTTAGAAGTGTAGATGTAATTGTTTTTAAAAATAATTTTTATTTATAAATCCACTAAAATGATTTATTTTTATTTTAAAAAAAATTATTTTTGATATAAAATAATCTAAAAAATAAAAATAAAAATAAAAAATTTAGAAACACCTCGAACAAAAGAAAATCATAAACAATGATCTTGTACAAGGGAGGGGGTGGGGGTAGGGCCCGCTGGTCATGATTGGAGAAAAGAGGTAGTGGATGCCAACGGCGTATGGTATGGGAGAATAAAGTCTGGCATTCTTCACCTCCGGGCCCACCTTTGCTTTGTGGCATCGCTTGCCAGTTCGGATCTTTCCACGTAACACGAGAAATTCTACGTTACCATCACCGCCGATATAAATTTAGAACAAGTATTATTCTTTTAAACGACGTGCTGTCGAAGCTGGTTTTATATTAATATTCAACGGCGTGTTTGGTATTTATTTTAAAAATAATTTCTAAAACATAAAAAATTATTAATTTTAATATATTTTTAAATAAAAAATATTTTTAAAAATAATAATTAGAACGGTGATACAACAAACAGCTGCCGAATAAAATATAAATCCGTAATGGATTTGTGGCGGCTCTCTCCGCCGTGGAAACGGCGACGGAGTTAGGCACATTGTCACGGGTGGAGGCATAGACTCATTAATGTTGGTGTAAAATACATTATTTTGAATAAATTTAATTGGAGGTGATAGCAAATAAATATTAAAATTATTGAAAGTTGTCTTTCTTTATTTATATTCTAAACTCGTGACCTGAAATGCTAGCTGCTAGCTGTTCATTTTTTTTTATTTGGAGGCCTGCGTTTCTTATTTATTTATATATAAATTAAATCTCCAAAAGAATATTACTTTCAAAAATATTTTTTTTGAGATTTAATTTGCCTACAATATTATTATAGTTTTTTTTCCCTGTTCCAAGCCCTCCCAAAGCCTTAAACTCCCATACTTTTGTGAGATTTATTTAGGTGTATTGTATTTTAAAAATATTTTTGAAAAAAAATTATTTTTATATTAAATTTAAAAACAATAGTGTTTTTAGATTATTTTTATATATTAATATAAAAAATAATATTAAAAAATATTATTTTAATATGTTTTTAAATGAAAAATATTTTCAAAAATAACTTTAATTACATTCTTAAATAAGCACTTACTAGTTATTACCCTATCTTCCATCAACACAGTACTTCTTGTTACTATAGTCTTATGACCGTCATAAGTAATGCTTGCTAATATAATAATTATTGAAATCTTATATAATTATTAATTTTAGAACTCGTGAGATTAATTAAAGTATGTATAAATTGGCCTAGATATTCTTATTAATTAAAAAAAAAACATTTTTCATAATTTAATGGAAAGGGTAGATTAGAACACCTAGAAAAGAGACCTGTAATTAATGATGGAGGCAGATGTAAGACGGTCCAACGTGAAGAAATTGAGCACCGAAAATCTTCTCTGCATGATCTTGGCATGAAGATAGAGGCCATGCACGTCGATAAATGAGAGAGCATCAGATTAATCAAAGGAGAATTAGTGTTAATGTCGAAAATTAAGTTTATAAGCTCTAAAAAAGGTGTGAGTTGAAGCCCGTGAGCCATTGGGAAATTAAACAGCAGCACCATAGATTACTTGTCACGTTACCATAGTTATTGAATATTCATGATGATTTTAATTCTTAATATATTGTCTAATTAAGCTCTGGATTCTAATAATTAAAAAATATAGAATTCTGTTTTTTAACGGAGTTTATAAGGCTCCATGAGGAATATTCCAACGTGAATGGGAGACTGACGGCGTTATTGGCTTTCTGCTGGATTCAACTAAGAATTCTTAATAATTTTAGTGATTTAGCTAGGAAAAAAACTACCATAACATTCCACTCTGGTTACATATATATATATATATATATATATTCCACTCTGGTTATGTGTGTGTGTGTGTATTCAAATGGAAAGTTAAAAGGTAGATGGAACCACGGGAAGCAAATTTATTTTAGGGTTGGTACGGTTAACCTAAATTAAAGAGGTGGCTATTGAATAAAATATAAAACACGTCGGTATTTTATGGTTTAAATTCGCATTATTCCTCTACACATAAATTACTATTTATTATTATAGTAAAATTATCATTTTATTCTAGTATTGAAAATTTTTAACTCCCGTTATCAGGGGTATTTTTAAATTTTTCAGGGGGGCATGAATGATATTTTTGGATTTGTTATGTAATAAAATAACTATTTTAACCCTCTTAAATGACAAAACACGCCACATGGACCGGGGGTATTTTCGTAGATATTGCTAGGTCTAGGAGTGTATGGATAATTATTCGTTTTTTATTATCACTTTTCCCAAGACACTATAAACACGTCGTACAGATACACCAATAGTGTTCCACTCACACATGCTTTTCAGATGGTTTGTGCAGTGGCCTTTGTTAATGTAAAATATAATTCCACCGTCTCATATGATTCTCCACCATGTCATGCAACTTAACAATTGGCTATTCATTGAAGCTCATAAATTGACCCCCATGAATCAACAACTAAAGACAGCTTCCATTAGACATTATTATGGTCGATGGTTTCATGGAAATTATTGCTGGAGTGGTTGCTACGTATATATATATATAACATCCTTCGGTGCCCATCAATGCAAATTTAAGAGAGATAAACAATGAGAACCCCACAAGATAGATATATACGGCAGGAGAAATATATGTGGGGCACATTAATTTGCATGGGACGGGACTTATTTACTTACAATGCATATATTGAATGTATATACTGCAACTAGTTTCGAAAATTAAAAGTAATTAACAGTATAATTATTCATTCATGGGCATGCATTGCCTGTAAGCGCGGCGGTGCTACTAATTAGCTAGGGTTCGGGTAGGGCCAGCAACCACCATATTATTCATCACTGGTGGGTTCCTTTGAATTTGAAAGAGATTCGATTCTAGATGGAAAATCACAGAAGACGCGTGACTCCTATATTTGATCTCAGAGGGAAACATCCTATTCATCGTGGAATTATATTGGCTTCACACACCGCCAACATGCATACTCTCGACACCTTCTTTGTTTGTTTCCCAAGAAAAAGATATCAACTCTTCAGTGGATGGGTTTTGAACAGCAATTTGATAGTAGCATTACGAGGTCCAACTGTTATATTGCTAAATACAGCCGAGCAAGTTTGGGTGGCAGCAAAATGAATGAAGGGATGTGGCTCCCATGCATCCTATTAGTGGAGAAATATTGTTTCCAATCGTGGAATCTGGGTTTGAAAAGTTTGGGACGTAGCTGCAACTAATGATGGCATGATTCCTTGTGTAGACCTTCTTGGAGAATAAGAATCATAATATTAAAGCATGTTTTTATGCAAGTAATTAGCTGCCAAATTAAATTTCCAAATTCCCCGTTATTAATTTAAAGCTCATTTTCTCATTTTTATCAGAACAATTGTTGATTTTAATACAAAAACTCCTTAAATCCCAGAAGGGGAAATTGTTTTAAAACTGGTCATTAGTTCTTAAAACTTTCCAAGAGAAACTATAGAAGTAAAACACTCAAGAATTGTATTCTGGTGGATTTTGGGAACATAATCAAGAATACATGATGATCCTTAGGCTTTGCATCATATAATATTAATTATTAATTATACACAGAGGCATAAAACCGACCACCAGCTCATCAATGATCAAAGAAGTGGTCAAGATAATTGTTTGAAAGATCTTCGGAGTATTATGACAGCCAAAAAACTGGCACAGACCCCCCTCTCTTGATAATTTTTTATAGCTGATGGATTATACACGAAGAACCCTTCTTCACAATTCACATATTGCCAACCGTAATTAATTTCATGCTATCGAAACTTGAATCGACTGTTAAGCCTCCAGCTCCTGATGATGATTTGTGTTAAATGGGTATTTTCATTTAGAAGTTCGTGCGAGTGTGTGTTGGTTTTCATAAATTTCTTGAGCTAATTTTCCCTGTTAATTTAATTTGAAGCAAGTTCAAAACGGTACAATCTATGAGCTGGAGAGGATACGTGCATGTGGCCCAGGCTACTGCGATTTTAAAGCCTCAAGAATGAAGACAGTATGGGTAGCAAGCTCCCATTCACACCAGTTGGTCAGCTGAGAGCTGGATTTTGGAGTTTCATGCCCGATTCAAACATTAGCAAGAATCTGAGAGGATAATCTGCCTGAGTATATGGATGGGTTAGAAAAAATTACTGTAAGAAAAGTCTCCTCCATTAATTTCACCTGCCCGCCTACTCCCCTTGCCAACGTTGTTGTTATCCCGTGAATCCATCTCCTGGATCTGTATAATTTGTATACAGGTGTCTTGCTTTGAACAGGAAGTGCGCAAATCCTTTCCATATTTTGATTTCACAATTAAGGATATTTAATAAATACTTGATAAAAAAAATGTAATGAGTCCACACCGTGTCGTAAAACACAATTACACTGGGAACAAAAGAGAGCTGAAGGATGAACAATAAAAATTTGATTGGATGCACGCATTTTTAACTCTGAATGCATGGTTGTATAACTATACAACAGTTACCTGTCAAGAAACCAATCAACTACATCTGCAGCTGCCTATTACTTGGGAATAGTAGTTGAAACATCAAAACCAGGAGGGATGAAGACGACATCATCCCAGGTTGTGGTAGAACCCTCCTGCAATTTGTTTCTTGTCATTTTAGCCTAGTTGATAATTTTCCCTATTTTATTCCCAGAAGATGGACAAAAGGAATTGCTGTGATGGAATTATGGACATTATCACCCCAAACAGCAGAGCTGATATTAAATTCCGTTCCTTTGTTCATTGTATTCTACATGATCACCAACAGCATAAAAATGAAAACTTACTATCACTTAGATGAGTCAACATACCTTCAAACACTTAAGTATCTCTTCAAAGACAGCAACCTACAGAATAAAAGTGATAGTGTGAGTGAAAGAAAACGAGCCACTTCAACAAAAGACAGCTAAAAAGCCATACCTCAATATCCCCCTGCCTGAAGGCAGGATTTAATTTGTGCTGTTCACGGGAAGCTCGTGATAGTGATTTTTCTAAATCCTCCTGGAAAAAACAAGAATGAGGGTAAGAAAATTGTAGCTGCTGCACAGCTAACCAGAATAGTAAATAATAAGAAAGGCTATCCACTCTACAAACCTTTCTAAAAAATACTGGACGGTAACTTTTGTTTTGACTTTTCAATACCAAACTCCTCGACTGGAAAGCAAACATTTAAATGATTCAAACGTTTTTAGTCCAGAAATCTATGGATAAATTCTCAAAGAAGGTTTATGTCTAATGACTAAAGCCAACTCATAGCAACTGCAAGGCTTGGGCAAGCATTGGCCCGATACAACTCTACTAGATTTAATTTTTTGCACGAGGCAACAGGATAAAACAATTATATAACAATTAACAGAACAAAAGCTATAGGCAAGCAGCTGCAGAAAGAACAAATTGTGTCACAGATAATCAGCAGTGATATCAAGTCATGCAAGAAATGCACATCACAAAATGTATAAAAGGACAAGAAAATTAAAGTTTTCAATTTCACAAACCCCAACAGATCCATTACTTGGCCTGAAAGTGCGAGAAAAGCTCTGAAGTGAAGGATACCAAACTCCAGAGGTGAAAAAATAATTTATATGATGATGCAAATGCTATCAGAATTTTAACAACACAGTATGGTTACTCCATGCACTTGTCAATCTCAAAATGAAACCCACCTTCTAAATAAGGCAAGTTGACAAACAAATGTATATTTCACCCACTAATTCAGTTCAACATCTTCAGTATCAGCTGAGGAGAGCTTACAGAAATGGCTAAATATCAACAATAATCAGATGAAGCACTGATCATCCAGCGATATATGTATCTTCCTAGAGTATATTACATCGTATTCTTGAATTTGCCATCAAATATGATCATATACTTGCTTCATCATAATCAATAAAGGTTTTAAGTAATTACAGTAAATATACTATTATTGCTACCTTGCCATGAAACAACTATTTACCGAATTATGTTATTAGGCCCAGAGCAAGCTACCTTGCTTCAACTAATTTTAACCATAAGAAACTGGTTGCATGTTGCATGCCGATGGTGTAAGTTACAGGATTCTTCACCTAAAAAAATGCACCGAAGATATTGCATACACCATATGCACAGATGGAAGTCGTGAATTGTGCGTTCCCAAAATTGGTTTGGTTTCTCAATTACAATTCATGGAAAATAATGCTTCATTTTCGTACTCGGTAGAATTATTCACTTGGTCAAAATACCAAATGTTTTATGCAGCATCATATTATCGTCCAAATAAACAATATATCAGAAGTAGAATATCTATGAGAAAACAGATTGGTCCCTGTGAAATTTGAGATGCTAAAACAGAACCTGGAAAACTGGAACCCCAGAGAATTCATCATCAGGTAAGCCAGTCCGTTCCCTCTCCTACAGCAAAAGTAGCATAAATCAATCATTATTGATACAGACACATACAGAGACTCCTCATTATAGGGGAAATAAAAGTGAAAAAGCAGGATACTATAGATAGACTTCATGAATGGCACATAGAAAAGAAATGTTAAACCAAGGACTGTTGATTTTGCATAAAATATTTTACAGAGAATATTTTACAAAAAGATGAAAATTGAAAATACTTTCAGATATTTGGCGAGAAACAGCATGAAATGGCAGTGGTGGCAGTGGGCTGTATTAAAGGTATAATAACAAAGTGATAGCAGTGGTAGTGGAGTAATAATGGTGATAAGGTGGTGGTGGCAGCGGCAATAGTGCTCATATTGTGGTGATTTGATGAGATAATGACAGTCCTCAGTGGCAATGGTGCATTGGTGGTGGAGGAAGTTATTGGGTGGTGGTGACAGGAGAGATCATGAGATGATAGTTCTTTGTAAAATATTTCTCCATCTTCATGAGATTCTATCTCAGATTGTGGTGCAAGGGGGTGCTACGTTTCTGGTAACTACGCTAAGATTTCTAAATAAGAAACATACTTGAGCAGGCCAGATTTACAAGAAACACACTTGAGCAGGCCAGATTTACAAGAAACACTAAAATACACATGAAAACGGATTAAATAAACTGATTTCTAAACTTCCTTCCCCTTGAATGCATCAAATAAAGGAGGTGCAAAGCTTGTAATTTCTAGTCGTTACAGACTTGCAAGCATCCACAGGTTAAGATACGGGCACTCTCAAATCCATGTAGCTGCTAAAGTGAATTTGCTGGGAATATGATTTCGGTGTAACATCAATCACTGATCACATAAGTACCCAATAATAATCCAGATGAAAAAAGAAGAAGCATGTTCTGCTTTCGTTTCATTTAGCAGAATCCAAGCTGGAGTAGAGTGAACCAAATTTCAAACACCCCAGGATTTATTTTCTTCTTCCCCCCTTAAATTCACAGTGAATTCGTAAACAAAAAGCAATGGCTTGGTTGGTTGGGAAATGGGCTCACGAGGGAAATATGTATGTATATATATATATATATATAATTTTCTCCTATTAATTTTATAATAAATTATATAATTAAACTACATACAAAATAATTACATTATATTTAAAATAATATAAAAAAGATGGCTCTACAAGATAGCCTTTATCATTAGAGTTTACATCAATTAAAAAAAATAATATAATACTATTCAGAAATAGAGTTTTGACTCTCTATAATAGCTTTTGCTACTAGACTTACTCTAAGTTGAAGAGTTATTCATGTTTGATCAAAAAAGTCAAAACTTATTTAATATATTTCCATATAAAAAATGGTTTTTATTATACTTGTATTACTTATTTATGATTAATAAATAGTTATATCAATATTATATATATTAAAATAGAATTGGCTACTTTAAATAGAATTGGCTACTTTAAATATCTTTTTTTTCATTGGAGTGAAATATAAAAAATATTATATTTATATTATTCAAAAAACCATATTGTTAATTTGGCTTCTCTAAATAGTTTTTTCCCTTAAAAATACTCTTAAAATTATTATTTTAGTTCTTTAATATAACTTTACTCTTTAAGCTATAAAAATAAAGAATAAAATCTAATTTTTTATATTTTTCTTTTTTTTTTTGTTTTTTAACTCTTCCATTGGAGTTGTCGAGGTCTAGGCATTTCGAAGGCATTGTAGAACTTTTTCTTCTTCTTTTTTATTCATCTTGTGCTTGTCAATATTCTTTCTTTTATGAAAAGATTTTTTTATCCAATTTATTTCAATTAGTTAAAAAAAAATAATTTGTTTTTATTTAAAAATATATCCAAATAATATTATATTTATTCTTCATTATAATAATGGTTGGTTTTTTAAGTATTTTTTATTTTAAAATACATTGAAATAATTTTTAAAAAAATTATATCATCACAAAAAATGATCTAAATACTTTAGAAAAAAAAATTAATTTAAAATAATTTCTTTTCAAGGTGCTTTTGAAATATAAAAATAAGCAGGCTTTAAATATAATTGATATTGTATTTAAAAATATTTTTTTCATTTTAAATATACTAAAATAAATTTATTTATTTATTTTGTAACATCATTATATTAAAATATTATAAAAACATAAAATAAAATAAAATTTTAAATATTTTTTTTATAAAATAAAGAAAATAAGATATTAAACATCATCTAATTAGGTTATATTTACAATGTTAAAGTGTCAAATCTATTGCTAGAAAATACTAAAAGTTGTTGTTAGATTATTTTAATATGTCTTTTTAGTCTTTTTATTAATTAAATTTATTTATTTTATTTTTTAAAATTAAATTGTTTTGAAAACTGAGCTTTTTATATTAGATTATCTTATAGTGTTGTGAGATTTTTTCCATGGTTTTCAATCTTCGACATTAGATTTTTTTTAAATGTGTTTATAAATGCTTTTTTATATGAATTTATCACGATCTCATGATCCAAATGTCGGGTTTAAAAGGATAACTGGAGCTGAAAAGAGTTGTTTTTTAGACTTTTTTTATAACTATTTTTTTCCTTTAATTTCATTATTCAATATTAAATTAGTTGAAAATTGAGTTTCATATATTTTTACTTTTTTACAAGATTATCTCGATCTCATAAATTATATTGTGGGCCTACCTTATTGATTCCAGTTGATTTTTTTTTATCTTGTTTGAAACAATTTTTTCTTATTTCATATTTCAGAGGTTATTTTGATCTTACCACATGGACTATAAATTTGACAAGTTAATTTGGATTTAATTTTTTTATTGATTTTTTTATTTCACCCTAACAACTTTTTTTCTATTGAATTTTATCATTCAATCATCTGGGAATTGGCTTTGTGAAAAAAAATATCTTAAAAAAAAACAAATTGTTTTGCATGGAGCTACCATGGATTTAGTTTTTTTCCCACTAAATTCTAGCATTCAATATTGAATTTGTCAAGATAAGAGCTTCATAACTTTTTTTTTTTTTTGCTTTTTACAAATTCAATTTGATCTCATGATTGAATCATAAATTCAACATACTAGTTTGAGTTTACCTGGGTTATTTTTTATTTTGTTAATATTTGATTTATTTTTCATCGTATTAGCTTTGATTGACTTGAATTATTTTATAATTATTTTTTTAATATTTTTTGATATTGACTAGATTGAAAATGAGTCTTACAGCTTTTTTTTCTATAAATTTTATTAGATCTCATAATTTGGAGGTCTAAGTGTGACGAGTTAATACTAGTTGATGACGATGGATTTTTCTTTTATCTTTTATTAACTTAATGTTTTTTTTTCTTTTCAATTTCATATTTCAAGAATTGATTATGGATTGACTTTAGTAACATATATTTTATTGGTTTATAAAGAGTTATTATAATTCCATGATTTTAATTGTGGATTTTATAAATGAACCTTAATTGATCTAATATATTATTATCTTAATATTTTTAAAAAATAATATCTGATATATCACTATATTAATATATAAACACACACACATCATATTTTTAATTTGTGATTAAATTTTTTAATATATAAAATTTACTAGAAATACTAAAAAAAATGACATAAACATGAGAATTGTACAAACTAAAAATTGATTGAATACAAATGAAAATGAAAATGAGTGGCGGTATTTTTTATTTTTTTCTGTAGGTTTTAGCTGCCAGTTCTTATTTTCTGCTCTTCACGATTATTTATACATAATTTAATGTCAGTGACACGTGCATGAATTTTTATATGATTTTTTTTTATCACTGAAAATGGGGAAAGAATATGAAAAAAAAAATGGAAAATGAAAATAAAAGAAAACGCGCTGTCAGTTCGTTAAAATTGAAATGCCAAACGGGCAAAGAAGCAGGCCTGGGCCACAAAGCTGGATGATCAGGGAGCCCATATCTTCAGGCCCACATAAATAAAAAACGAATGTTGTTGAATTCACTTCTGATGAACGGTTCTTCTCCTCTTATTCTCCTAACCCCTTGTTTATTTCTCTGTTTTTCGTAATGTATTTGAGTTCATTTTTAAAAATATTTATTTATTTAAGAGTATATTAAAATAATATTTTTTATTTTGTAAAAATTATTTTTAATATTAATTTACCAAATTGATATGAAGACACTAAAAATTCATATTTTGAAGCAATAAATAATAATTTGTTTTTATTTAAAAAACAAAACTTTTAAAATACAGTGTTAAATAGACATGAAATTGTTCACGTGCGGCAATCCAAACCACAATTTGAACCTAAGAAATCACACCCTTTAAGAGCTTCTCCTTGGCAAGCAAAGCCTTTCCCCCCTTAAAAATACAACAAAAGAGAGGTGGAAGTAGGAGGAAATCAAGAGGGGGGAAGATTAACGACAAAACTATTTACTTATCACTGTATTTTATAAATGATTTTGAAAAATATCATTTTTTTATTTTAAATTAAATTTTTGATGTTTTTAGATCATTTTTATGTGTGATGATATTAAAAATAATTTAAAAAATAAAAAAAAAATATTTTTAATATATTTTTAAACGAAAAAAATACTTTAAAAAATAATCTCAATCACATTTAAAAATAAGAAAAATAAGGTGTAATTTATTATAATAAAGTTATATATGTATGTGTGAGTTAAAATAAAAAAGAAAATATATATTTACTTGTTGAAGTATTTTAAATAACAAAGATCTTGTTGTTATTAATAATAAATCATTTATTCTTGTAATTTCATGGTTTCTCTCTTGGTGCATAGGTTATCTGCAATAAACCTTGTAAGGTTCTAACAACATTTTAATTTAGATTCATTTATAAATAAAAAGAAAATTGAAACAAAATAAATGGATTTAATAATCTCTAAAAAATAAATTTAAATCCTAGATTTTGGAGGGATAAAGAGGCTCCTTAATACCAACAATTTATTTTATTTTATTTTTATAAAGAAAGCTACCAAATTAATCCACTGTCATTGCCTAGATTACAAGTTTACCGCGCAATGATTCTAGCTCGCTGCCCTCTCTAACCGACTTTCTAGTTTCAAACTAACAATCCCAACTAACTCTTGACCAGCTCAGTTAACAATCTTGACATGTCAACTCCCCTCGTGCAACCGCGACATTGTTTCTCATCTCCCCTCTCTTGCCGCTCACTTTCTTCTTCGATCCCTTGCTCCAAACGCAATTTCAAGATACACAAATCAACCATCACCCACCATTTTAGTTTTTGTTTGATATCATGATTAAAAAATATTTTTAAAAAATATTAAGAAAAAACATGAGAATAAAGCAGTTTTAACAACATAAACCCCATGGTGTTTCGTCTTTTGAATGAATTATCCCGAGTTAACTAAATATTTTTCATATTTATTCATTTAATTTATTACTATTACTATTATTATTTATTTTTAAAAATTACTCTTATACCATGGATGCCAGATTAGTGGAATAAATCTAGATTTACTTGGGATTTTTATTTCATACTTTTTAAAACTTTATCTTTAAATATTAAATTAATAATATTTTTTTCATTTTATATTCCATCTAATACCCTAGTCTTATTAAGTTAGCAATATTAAGTGTCTGTCTGATGGATAAGATTGTTTTTTAAAATGTTTTTTATTTAAAAATATTTTAAATTAAAAAATAATCTAAAAACATTAAAAAAATTAATTTAAAAAAAATAAAAAAATAATTTATCTATTAAACATTTAAAAATATAGTGTTAAACAGCGGCTTAATGTAAGCTATCACCATTTAAATATTTTTTAATATTAAATCTTTGCCAACTCACTCTAGTGAGAAAAAGTATAGTACAATTTAAGGTGTTAGAGTGTGATTGGTAATCGAGAACCACTAAAAAAATCTCTAGAAAAAAAACAAAACAAGATTTGGGCCAACAAACCCCGCCACCCACCCTCTAACAGAACAGGAGACGGCGGTGAACGATCCCATCCCCACCAGTAAACCTGCCGGTCTCATTATTGTGATCTCGTCTACCGATCTAAGATTCTATTTTTTTTTTTTTTTTTTCACCATGATCGTTACAGACAAGCCACTTGCTGGTGGCAGGCCCACGTCATTTATATTTGATAAATTAAAAATTCGTAAATAAATAATCCAAAATCAAAGCTAGCATTTCTTCTCTCCCCGGCGTTTACTCGCCGGACCCGTCTCGTGTCACAGCAAAGTCGCGATAGTGATTGATTTGTTTTGGAAAATAATTGATTTTTTTAATTTTTAGTTAAATAATATTTTAATTTTTAGATTTTTTATATAATGTTGTAGAAAATATTTTTAAAATAATTAAAAATATCAATTTAATATATTTTTAAATAAAAATATTTTAACTATACTCTTGAATAATCATGGTAAACCGGAAAGGAGTTGCCGAAAACACGTCAGCAAGCAATGTTCTAAGCTGTCCTATTAATTTATTTTTAAAAATAATCTTTATTTTTTAAAATAATATATTTTACTATCAGCATATCAAGATTATTTAGAAAAATAATAAAATTGAAACCGGGGCCAAGACCTCGCATTAATTTTAATTAACACAGATTAAGGGTGTGTTTGGGAGTATGGTTGTTGTTGTTTTTCAAAATATTTTTCATACTGAAATACATCAAAATAATATTTTTTATTTTTAAAAATTATTTTTGATATCAACACATTAAAATGATCTAAAAACACTAAAAAATTTCATTTAAAATGAGAAAAAAAAAACACCGATTACACCAATATACCAAATAGACACTAAATAGCGGGGAATTACTGTACCAGCAAGGCAGCAAGTAATATGTTGTCCACTTTAGCTCTTTAGGAAACATGTACTAACCTGACATTTGTAGGGAACTTATTAAAATATCGTCCAAAAATTATATATATTTGTTTATTGAAAAGACATAAATTTTTTAAATAAAAACCTGTATTAAATAAAGATAAATAAACAGAACATAAAATAAATTGAAGAGGGATATTGATTAAAACATAAATTAAAAACTTATTTTTAAAAAACATTTTCAAGAGGTGTCAATTACAAAAATCATAATATTTTTCTTACAATAATGGTAAAGGCATCACAAACTCGTTTCAAGAAAATTAGAAAAAAAAACGATCCAGATTACACACATGATAAAATTAACCAAAAAAATAATTGAGATTAATCAGGAGTGGCATGAAAACATGTAATTGGAAGACGCGGGTCAACTTAGGTTATAATATTAAAAAAATAATATTGAATAATAGAATTAAAAAAAATATTAGCCTATATTAATCTTTCAATCTCATGATTTATATCATTAAACTTGAAGTACTAAAAATAAAATAAAAACACGAAGTTCATTCCGTATAGAATTAAAAATTGAAGGATAAACCCAATAAAAAATAGTGAATCACTCAAAATAATCTAAAATAAAAAAACGATAATTAAAAGAATAAAGGTGAAAAATAGAGGTTAAATTGAAAAAAACATGAAAATTTGAAACGAGGGTCTAAATTGAAAAAAAAAACTCTCACAGGGGTGACAAATAAAAATAATTAGAAATCAGGAAACTAAGGCTTGAAATAAAATAAAAAACAAAAACAAAGGGGTCCGAGCTAAATATTTCAGGTAGAGAGAGAGAGAGAAAAAAAAACTCACCAACGACAGACCATTCAATTATTGCTGACACGCATTGCCCCGGAAAGAAGAGAAACGATAATGCATTCAGCACGTGACTGAAAGGTTAATAAATATGTATTTTCATTGAATTTAAATAATCGGAAAAACTTAAACACCTCTGCCTGTGAAGGCAGTGAAATCATTCGACTGGTCTCAAACCATGGAAGAGTCATAAATAACCCTGGCCAATTCATTAAAAGAACTAAATGGTCACGGGAAAGACCAAAATACCTCTGGAAGGGCGTAAAAGTAACTTCAACAAAGCCACTCTATCTGTCCCAGTAGAGCAGTGTCTGATAAATTTAACATGTCAATACTTTCTATAGTATTTTCTCTTAGAGTTCCTGTTAATTTAATATTTTTTAATGTATTATTTTTTATAACAAAAAGTGAGTTGGACATTTGTGAGCAATCAAGTCTTTATTATTATTATTTAAACTCGAATATTAGAACTTAATGTGGAAAATGAAGAAAAATATATATATTCTCAATTAATAAGAAAATATTCCATCTGCATATTAAATTACATCTCTCTAAATCTAAAATAGTTTAAGGATAGAGAATTAATTAATAAATGCTGTGGTGTAGCATTAGATGATTTTCATGAGAATTATTCCTCTAGATTTCTAGAATCTTCGATAATATAATAAATAATTGTTTTTTAAAGTTTCTTTTTTTAATATTAATATATTAAAATCATAAAAAAATCAAAAAATCAATAATATATATATTTTAAAAAATAGTCAAACAAGCTTTTCTAACCATACATAATATATTTGATATTATAATATGAATTATTTTTTAAAATATTTTTTACTTGAAAATATATTAAAATAATATTTTTTAAAAATTATTTGTTACATAAAAATATCAAAATAAGTAAATAAAATCAGAATTCATAATTTTTTTTAATAAAAAATAGGAATTTTAAATCGCAAAAAAAAACAAGCAATTTTGCAGTAATAGCGGGGCCTGTGCCGTTAATCATTTCGTCGCTGTCTGTCAGTGTCCGTACTGCATGGTAGACCCTGATCCTAAAGACTATACCCCTCCCTCTGCTCCCCTCTTCTCAAAGCCCAAAACAGACATTTCTTCACTGCTTATTAAAATCTTTGCTTTTACTCAGTCCACTCTCTTGTTTTTCTTTCTCTTTCCAGTCTACGCACAGTCACACTCTCTTTCTCCAACTCTTGGAAAATGGATAGCCAAGATCCCAGAAAGAACCCTACACATACACCAGGTCTGTTTCTTCATTCCAACCTCTTGCCCTCTTTTATTCAATCAATGGATATTCTTTTTTTAGTACTCATATATAGAATCTGTGTGCTCGGAATATTTTTTCTTCTTTTCTCTTTGGCCTTTATTTGGGTTTCTTCAACGGAAAAAAATTATTGGCTGTGTTTTTTATTCACATTCTGTGGGAATTCACTTTATTTATGTATTCTGTGTGTATGAAATTATTTTGGTTTTTTCTTGAATTTCGCAGGGCACGAGAGCCATGGAGTTTGTGTCTGTAACAAATGTGGGTGGCCCTTTCCAAACCCACATCCAAGTGCAAGACACAGGCGTGCACACAGGAAGATCTGTGGAACTCTTGAAGGATACAAGTTTCTTGACTCCGAGGAGACTCCCCTCTCGGCCCTTTCTGATGATGGCCATGGTTCTGATGAAGACCCTAAAACCCCTAGTGAGACTCTTGTTACAGAATTATTTTTTTCCCCGCCTATAAAATGTGGAAAGAGAATGAATTAACTGATTTGGATGCTAAATTTTGTTTTTTAAAGAGACTTGGACCACTTAAGGAGAAGTTCAAATAAAGATTTGTACTTGGTCTCTGATTGAGAGAAACATTGCATTTTTTATTCTTGACCAATATTTGTTAATTTGGCTGTGCAAGGTACAAAAGGATTGGAGAGAGGTATTAACCAGAAGGGTAGTGGTGGAGTAGGGAACAGATCGAACAGATCGGAAGATGATGTTTTTACGGATGCTATAGCGGAGTTTCCTGAGAGTGGATCTAGTTCGGTGACTGGAGAGCATACAAGGGATGTTAAGGAACCAGAAATTAACCTGGAAGTCAATAAAGCCACTGCTCAATCATCCGACGATGGTTCACTTACTGGTCAGCTTTTAACGGGACCAGATAACCAATTGATTTTTTCTGTTTTGTCTGCTTATTACTTTATAATATGAATAATACGTTCTCGGGTAGCTGCAATATTCAATACTGGTCGGAAGTTAGATTTTAATTTATTACGACTCTCTTGTATATAGGGTACATTTCATCACTGTGATTGCATTCTTGGCTGTGATGGAATCATTTTAAGTGATGGGTAGGGTGGGTGCAATAGGCCACTAGGCATCATGGAATGTGATGGCAGGCAGAATATTTTCTTAGTACACAAGACAAAAGCTTTAATTGAGATACTGGATTGATAGGCAGGGTACTCAAGAAGGTTTAATTGTGACAAAACACTTTTTAAATTCACGTTCTTTTGATATAACCACTGGGCTGTTAGATGGGTCTTGTTTGACATGCTCCATCTCTAGCTTTTTGTAACGGTCATTTGTCACCCGAGAGACCATTTAGTGAGAAGCCATTGGGGTTCCACTGTTGGATTCTATATATTTGGATTACATCTGGTTGCTATGTGTAATTAATTTCTCCTTTCAATTTTGGCTGTCTCGTTGTAACTTGATTGGAAAGAGTTTTGATAGCATGGGATTTGAGTGGCTTGGAGTAGGAAAACCACAAAGTTGAGTTGCGATTATCTTAAATAATGGAAAGGAATCAAATGGAGATATTTTTTTTTAATCGTGCATTTTATTCCTGGAATATTTATAGCTTTGAACGTCATCTCAGGCATGTAAGAACTCTCTGGGGTACTTTAATCTTATTTTGTTTACTTTTCTTCTATACAAATAAGTGCACATATTGATTTGCCTAGAGATGCCCTTAATTCTACTCTATTATACATGCTATGTTTTTTGGATGATAAAGCTGTATTTGGAGCTTCATTTTTTTTCTTCAAAAAGTTCTTTTATGTATTCAAGCTGTGTAAATTTTAGTAGTATTTTGTTCCCCTGAAATGTTTTATAAATTAGTCATCTTATTAAGTGTCCATTTTTTCTTCCCCTTTTCTGAAGAAGGAAAACAATGAAATTCTGAGCAGCTGTGCATGAGTAATTCCATGCGTGTTGATTCAGGGTTTCAGACCCTGTAGTCCCTTAACAATAGACTCACAATACTCCCCGCCCAGAAAACGAGGGGTTAGATTTTGTGGATTTAAGATTGTTACATTTTATAATCAGTAAGCATGTTGGTTTAATTGTTACTTTATGAAACAATGCAGTTATCAGCCCACCTCCAAGCAATTCAGCTCACAACATTCAAATGCAAATTACTGAAATTCCAGTAATTAATCTGTCTGAAAGTCCTCAAGAGTCGCTGGATCATGACTTGAATGCTACCATTGCCTCCATGAGCAGATCTTTAACTGACTGTAGAGGTGAACAATCTGGCTTTGAGCATAGCCATGATAACAGAGGTTCTGCACGGGACTCAATCCCCATCAAACTTGAAACACAAACAGATGCATCACAAGAGAAGAAGAGTGTAACCGTTGAGGATATGCCAGAAACTGATGCAAAAGGAAATGAAGAAACTAAATTAGAAGCACAGCTACTGGATGTAGTGGATTTGACCAATGACACTGCAAAGGATGTATCTGAGGTGGCATCCAAGTCACAGAAGATGGAGGATGTAACTTCACAGCCTGTGCCTGCCGCAGAAGTTCCTCAGTTGAAGGAAGGAGGCTATACTGATGATTTAGCCTCTGGGATTTCTTTCAAGGATCGCTCCCTTGAAGTTAAATCGGTTGAACCTGCACATTCTTCTATTTCCACTGCTCAGATCAAGGGGGATGCTCCTCAAGAAATCGACTCTGCTGTTTATGCAAGTTCAACTGTGACTTACGATAATAAGGGAGAAGGGAATGAAAATGTGCATGTGCTTGTAGTTCCAAATGACTTAACTGTAGTTTCTGATGCTGAGAACATGGTTAAAGGTTTTAAAGACCTTGAAGGAGGGAAATTGCCCAAACTCATGAATGTGGATTCATTTGATGTATTTAACAATGCTAAGGATTCTGACCTTAAGAACAATCCTCAGGTCCTTAACTCAAGGTCATTGACTGAGGACACCGAAGCCTCTGCACCCGATATGCATGTTTTGATTGATAACCTTGAACCAAAAGATGGGACCAGCCAGCATCTTGTTGAAGAATTGCTTGATGAAGCAGGAGCTGATGTGCCCCAGAGATCAGAAGTTGGTGTAACAGATGTTGTGACAGGTGACTTGGAGAAGAGCATTTCTGTTCACTCTCCTGAAGAAAATGTACCTTGTGATCATTGTGAAACTTCATCTCTGACAAGTTCTGTAGAGCATGCTACAAAAGCCATACCTGATACTAACATCATGGTTGTGCCATCGGATGCTGAAATTTGGCAGACAAAATTAGTTGGCATGGATGATACTGGTAACGATGAAAAAGATAAAATTGAAAGTTCTGAAATAAAGGAGATTTTTGCAGAAAACAGAATACCATCTTTTAAGCATGCTAGTATTCCCTCTGAGCAAGCTGATCAAAGGAACAGCTTACTTGGAGATGTCAAAGCTGCTGGTCTTGAAGAGTGTAAAATAGAAAGATGCTGTGTGTCTGAAACTGTAATTGAAGGTGATTCTGTATCCGGATTGAGGGAGGAAAATGTCTTAAAGGAGCCAAACTTAACACTTGAATCTACTGTCAATGTCGAATCCCGATTTACCTCAAAGAATGAAATTAATGTGTGCGAGGGTAAGTTGCCACAACATGCTAATATTCTCACTGAACAAGCTGATCAAAGGAACAGTGAACCTGGAAATGTCAAAGCTGCTGTTCTTGAAGAGTGTAAAATAGAAAGATGCAATGTGTCTGAAATTGTAACTGAAGGTGATTCTGTATCTGGATTGGGAGAGGAAAATCTCTTGAGGAAGCCAAAAACAACACCTGAATCTGCTGTCAATGTTGAATCCCGGTTTACCTCAAAGAATGAAATCAATGTGCGTGAGGCAAATTTGCCACAGCATGCTAGTATGCCCTCTGAACAAGTTGATCAGAGGAACAGATTGCATGGAGATGTCAAAGCTGCTGGTCTAGAAGAGGATAAAATAGAAAGATGCAATGTGTCTGAAATGTTAACTGAAGGTGATTTTGTATCTGGATTGGGGGAGGAAAATCTCTTGAGGAAGCCAGAAACAATACCTGAATCTGTTGTCAGTATCAAATCCTGTCTGACCTCAAAGAATGATATTAATGTGTGTGAGGTCAAGTTGCCACATCATGAACACACAGATATAGGTAGAGTTTTGGATCCTCAGGAAAGCAGAAAGGAACCGGAAAGCAACGACATGGCCAATCAAAAAGTTGAGCATGCTGGCGAAGTTAGTACAGCTGCTGAATCAGATAGTGGTGGAGATGCTGAGGTATTATGGAAGTCTTCTGAAGACAAAGTGGTGAGAGAGCCTCTAGTTTCTCCTTCAGAACCTTCATCTACCCTTCAAAATTCTTCCCCTGTTGCACATAACCAGGCCAGAGACTTTCCTGGAGTTGCATCTGGGAACACCCCTGAGTCTTTGCCTGATGAAGGTGATAATAACTTTGCTACACAACAAGTTGTTGCATCTGCTACTGACTTTTCAGTTGATTCAATAAGCCAAACTGATAGTTTGGAGGGGCACTGGGGTTCTGTTTCAGGTACGTTTGCAATTCGATTCTGTCCTAGTTAAATCAATGACAGGCAACTTTGATTCCGGAATTATTATTGCTTTTGATGTCATTCTATTTTTTGTAGGTGTGACATGTAGAGGCTAATTGGGACCCAAAGCCCCTTCATATCTTGCATTTGCATAATACAAAGTGTTGTATAAATCACCTTAGGTTATTAAGGTGTTTCAAACGATGCTAAAAACCACACTTGTTACAATCGGTGCCATTGTTCTAAAGAACAAAACTTTATGCAACCCAAATTCTTGTCATTTTATTGCTTATTCTTGATTAGGATTGGCTCCCTGGTCCGTAGAGCATCCATCTATAACATGTGTTGTCAGCTCGTTTGCGAACCATCCTTTCCAAGACACCTACTATTTTATTTTGGTACCTTTACAGAACAAGGTTTATTATGTTTCCATTAATTCAATCGATTTTGTTGTTTCTAATCCAGTGCTTTCTACCCAATCGGATATACCAGCTATTCTTGATGCTGAGCCTTTGCCATCAAATGGTTCCCGAGCATCAGAAGCAGAGAAAGCCTCCTTGAAGAAGCCGATAGCTGCTTCTGAGACAGAACATGCTGATAAATCAGATATTTTTGAGCCCCCATCTGTCACCACATTGACTGAACCTAGAGATGTGGTTAACCAGAAAGCTGCTGCATCTGAAATCCAGACAACATGGAACCCGCAACAGCCAAAAGCTGCTTCTGTACAAGCTGGTTTGTTTCCTTCCATTACTAATGTTTTGAATGAGTCACAGGGGAGAAGGAAGCACGAAGAGATCGTGGCCAAGGTCACAAACTGGAGCACGGGGAAGCAACATATACCTTTGAAGAACCTTTTGGGTGAGGCAAGCATGGAAACCAGATCCAAGTCACTAAATGCAAAGGAAATCCCAGTTGAAAAAGATGGCCCTGCAGCTAAAGATAATGGTTCATTGCCTAAAACAGTGAGCTCCATTCTGGCTCCTCAAGAACCTGAAGGTCAACCTGCCAAGCTGGAAGAGAAAGGTTCATGGAGTTCTCCAGCAAGGTATCCTGCAGATATTAAGAGAGAGAAGAGGAAGGTCAGGGGAAGACCATACTGGGCACAATTTGTTTGCTGCTCATCTGTAAATTAGCATAATCAATGCCTTGAGCTACGTAAATATAGGAATGGTGATGCATGTGGGATTTACCCCGCCGAACTAGCTATAGTAAAGACTAGAATATTTACTCGCCCCACCCCGCGGGCTGTATCAAGAAATTCTCTTAATATAAAAAAAATGTGGTCAGTACTAAATTTGTTTATTAGTGTTCTATATTTTATTCTGGTGGGGGGCTCATTTAATGTGATTTGGCTAAGTTAAAATATAATCCTAATGAATAATAGTAAAAACATAGATTCAAAATAAATATTAAGATAATATTTTTTTATATATATAAAAATTAAGACGTAGTATATCATATTTATTTGGATCAATTTAGATTAACTTGTCAATTTATATTTCAAGTTATGTAATTTATAACTTCATAGAAAATATATTAAATTAAAAAAATATAAAGTCTAATTTTCAATAAATCAATATTAAATGATTTGATTGAAATATAGTTTTGGATTAAAAACTGATTAAAAAAATAACTTGAGTAAACTTAGTTTAATCTATCAAATTTAAATTTTGGATAATAAGATCATAATGTTCAAATAAAATAAAAACAATTAAAATAATGAGATTATAATCTATCGATGTGATTTTGAACGTTGATAAACTTGGAAGTGCATGTGTATTTCTCATTGGTTTAGTATTATAATCGATGAGAATTATAAGAGAATTGTACTTTATCCATTTGAAGGAAACATTGTTCCATCTTGCATGATGAGTTGTGATCTCAGGTCAAGACATGCAGATTTAATACGAGCTTTATGTTTAAGCTTATCAAATTTTTGAGATTTTAAAAATTATTTTAATATATTTTAAAAACACTTAAAAAATCCATATTTATTTTAGTGTTTTTGGGTCTATCAAATAAGCCGGAGAGCCCATTAAGGGAAATTGCTAAACCCAAGATTGGGCCCAGCCCGTGAAGATGACGACCCAACCCAGGAACACCACCATTTTCAGCGCCAGGACTTGAATGGAAATTCGGCCGAACGTCCCAGAAGTTATTATCTAGACATCACATCAACAATCTCTCATAAGACAAAGTTTGGCACGTGCGAAAGGACCTTTGTAAAATCCTCTCCCTCCCTGTCCCAGTCACCAAAGAAAGGGGAAAAAAACATAAGAAAATTAACACGAGGACTGATAAGATAAACGGGGGCACACTTGCTTGCAGGAGTCCTCTCTCTCGTATTTTTGGACACGGCGGGCGGGAAACTGATAATTTGGGAAAATCAAGCCCTCCCTCCAAATCCAAATCCTTAAACCCTAACCCCCCCTCTCTCCTTTCCCAAATTCGAGACAGGTCAGTTTCTCTCTCGCGCTACCTCGCTCACTTATGGCACTTATCCACAAACCCCAGACAGTAGATAAAATCCACAAATCCCCTCTCGATTTCGAAGAAGGCGAAGCCGGGGGCACCCCGACACGCTACGTGTCGTTGGACCGCGTCTACTCTGCCGCGTCTCTCCGTGGATCATCCGACGTTATGTCAAAGAAAGTTAAAGCCCGGAAGCTTTTAACCCACCACAACCACCACCTCCCACGGGGCGACCATCCCCCTACTTTACTCCAAGTCTACTCTCGCCGTCCAAAACGGCCCCCCCGACCTTCTTTTTTTGATTCGCTGGTTTCACGCGCAGCTGAGAATAATGAGGTGGTGAAGAGCGAATTTTGTGAATTTGAGGAGGACTCGTTGATCGAGTTGACCAAGGAGAAGAAGAGGAGGAGGATGGGGAGTAATGAGCTGCTGAGATTGGGTGTCGATTCTAATATTGTGCTAGGGTTTGATAGGCCTCGATTGAGGGATTGCCGTAATAATACCAACAACAGTAATAGTAAGATTGAGAGTTTTAAGAGAAAGAAACGTGTTTCTATGGTTACGAGTTCTGATAAGTTTTCGCCTCTTCCAGCTACTAGCAAAAGATGGGTCAGGTGGGTTTCTCTCTTAATGAACTAATTGAGATGGATTTTAGTGAAAAATCACTGACAGTTATTAGAGTGGTGGGATTTGAATTTTTTTGATAAAGTTTTTTTATCTTTATAAGCTGGATTTTAGGTGTTGAGACAATGTAGCATAATTTTAATCACATTTTGACCTTTTTCATTGGCCTACAGCTGGTTTCTTTTTATTCATGTGTGTTTTGGTTTAATGGGTGTAAATTCTGTCTTCAATAGGTTGAATTTTGAGGGTGTTGATCCAAAATCATTCATTGGGTTACCATGCAAGGCAAGCATACGCATTTCTTCTTTTGGTTTCGTGTGGTTATTCCCATCTCTTGTTACCTTTTGTTATACGCATGATAGAGCTGATTTTTACAGGTCTACTGGCCATTGGATGCTGAATGGTATTCTGGACGTGTTATTGAGCACATCGCAGATACCAACCGATACAATGTATGGCTCAATGCCAACTCTATGCTTTTATCCAAAATTTGAACAGCCTTAAAATGCAAAGTATATGTTGGGGTAACTATTGTTGATGAGAGATGAAATGTAATGCAGATTGAATATGAAGATGGAGATAAAGAAGACTTAGTGCTTTCAAATGAGAAAGTAAAATTTTTTATTTCTCGTGAGGAGATGGAGCGGTTAAACCTGATTGTCTGTGTAAATAGTACAGATGGTGATGGATATGATTACAATGAGATGGTTGTGTTAGCTGCCAGTTTGGATGACTGCCAAGATCTCGAGCCTGGGGACATCATATGGGCCAAACTCACTGGTCTGCACCAAATTTCTTGGCTTTTGTCAGTCTTTGTTTTATTTGTTTTCACTTTTGCACTACTGACATTAACCATAAAAAGCCTGAAGATATCATACTGATGCTTTGGAATATCAAGGCTCTGTAACACAGGATATGGATTGCGAGCTAAAACCCTATCATTTTTCTTTAGATTAGTCTTTGAGGCCATATGACCAAACTGATTCTTGTGTATGCCTTTGCAAACATATTTTTACTGCTTCCGACATGCTCATCTTGACTAAATAATGCTTTATAGTTTCAGGGTCAAGGAAAACCAATATGCTGGATTAGAAAGACTATTGATTGAATGTATGGTCATTTACCGGCACACAGATCGAGGGCATTAAAAAAAGGTTTATCGGGTAATTTAAACAAAAAGAAAAGGAAACAAAATCAATGATTCTGCTAAGAACTTGTGACAAGCCTATTATGTATTTGTGTTTTGATGGTCTTGTTTGCCTATGCATTAATAAACCAGGATTTTGGTGGAAAGGATCTTTTGCACTTATTTGATTCCTATCCTCATGCTTGGGCAGTTTCTGTCACTATGTACATGCAAGTGCTATCATCAATTAATTATTCAAAACTTCAGTTAGCATTAATCCCCTCGATAAATTAAATTTCAGCTCTGTAAAGCATGCAGACTGTCGCCCTCAACAGCACATTTACTGTGTTGTGATAGTTTTCCCGGGTTTTGACGAAAGCATTTTGTGTAACACATTAGAAAGATATATTTACCTTTCTGATTTTACACCAACCATATCTTTTAATTGTTCTAGTGCAGGTCATGCTATGTGGCCAGCAATAGTTGTAGATGAAGCACTGATTGGCAATCATAAAGGCTTAAGCAAAAATGTTGGAGGAAGATCAGTATCTGTGCAATTTTTTGGTACCCATGATTTTGCAAGGTTTGTTGTGCTTACAAGTTTGAAGGATTTTTTTTGCAGTCAACCACTGCCCAATATGCAGGACATCTATTTTTCTCGGAGGCTGACTTTATATTTTATCTTTCTATTATCAGAATTAAACCAAAGCAGGCAATCTCGTTTCTCAAAGGTCTTCTTTCTTCTTTCCACCTAAAGTGCAAGCAACCTCGTTTCACAAGAAGCTTGGAAGAAGCGAAAATGTAAGGTTGATTTTAAGGGTTCAGTTCATTGGAGTGGGCATGAGAGCGTGGTGTTTCACGCTTGAGTACTTATTATTTAATCAAATTTGTCATCATGTCCGTGGGAATCCCTCATTGTATAGGGATCATTACTAAACCTTGCTGTCATTTTATTAATATAGCATGCTTTCATCACTTGTTGAGTTGGTGAAGGTTACTATATTAGGGACCATACCTTCTCGTGTCTCTCTTCTTGTAATATAACCTTCATTATTGTTTTGAAACCCAGGAAATGGGTTGCATGTGCCAATAATGCTTCTGACGCAGCCTTTTAGTGACTCCACTACTGAATTACTTTCTACATTGAGAATCCTTGTAATTTGTCTTAAAGGCTTGATGATGATCAGGCTCTGGAGTTGGTTATCTATGTCTGTATCTGAACAATTAGTTTTTATGGGTTGACAGGCTTCATTTTCATTGTTACTTTATCTTCTTGTTATATATTTCTTGCCTGAAGTTTCACTGGACAGACTCACTGTGGAGCAGCTATACAGTGCAGTTCTTTTTATCATATGAGTTGGAAAACTGAGAGAATACCTTAAATATGACATAGACTGTTGTGATCCTGATGATGTGATCATTTTGTTTTGACCAGGTATCTCAGTGAACAAAAGCTTCCGAGAAGAATGCTGCAGCTGCAAAATGGCATGAAAGCTGATAGCTGTGAGAGTGCGAGCAGTGAGGATGAAGGGAGTACAGATTCAGGAGAAGAGTGCATACAAGATGGAGGGATTCAAAGGATATTGGCTAGACTGGGTACTTCTCCTTATGTAATTGGAGATTTGCAAATAATAAGCCTTGGTAAGTTTTAGCTTTTGGAATTTGCTTCTTCTTGTTTTTTGCTTTATCTAAACATGATTGAACATGTTTCGTGCATTTCACCACCTTTTTCTTCTTGATGGCAACACACTACCTGAAACCTCGTTCTGCTACTTAATTGGGGAGCTGGGTATTAATATGAATTAGTATATATTGTTGCAATCATTCACTTTTGCTCATAGACTTGTGCATTGTCCTCACAGGAAAGATTGTCAAGGACTCTGAGCATTTCCAAGATGACAGATTCATCTGGCCTGAAGGATATACTGCCCTGAGGAAGTTTACATCAATAAAAGGTGGCTATTTTTCAAATATCACATGGGACATGTTTCTATTGCATCTTTTATGCTGCAGTGAAATCATTTTTTGAGACTTTTCATTTTCATTTTCTTAATCATCTTGTTTTTATTACTTCCCTAACTTTTTCTCTTTTTTGGTTTTGGTCTTGACTTTGCGGGTTTCAGATCCAAATGTTCATATGATGTATAAGATGGAAGTGTTGAGAGATGCTGAGTCAAAGATCCGGCCTCTATTTAGAGTGACATCAGATAATGGAGAGGAGGTGAGTTATGATGAGGTCCTAAAACCACCAATACATGTCTACTCCTATTATCTCTGTGCATTTCATGCCACTCTCCCCATCTAACTTATTTTTTTTTATCTCATCTTGTTAAATGATTCTTTGTACTATCCATCATAGGTCATGACTAACCTTTTGTATGGTAATATCATGAACATTTAATGTGCAAATAAAAGATGGTCAAAACACAAACTTTGTATGACATATTTTTCTTTGGCATTATAAAACATGATAGAATGGTCCCTCAGCCTTGAGGGATGACAAGGCGGGAATGGGATCAAATAGAACTTGTCAGTATTTTGTACTCGCTGATGTTGGCATGCTGTTCTCAATAAATGGACTTTTATGATCAATAAACTGTGATCTCTTCACCTTGTCTTCAGCTGTTTTCTTCCTATTCATCAAAACTAAAATATAATTGGCATCCCATCATTGGTGCCATTGCTTGCTTCACTACTTATGGTCAACCTGCTGAAGGAGTATCAATTGATTATATCATTTTTATTTTTTATTTTTTTGCAGATTAAGGGATCCTCTCCAGCTGCTTGCTGGGATAAAATATACAGAAAAATAAGGAAGATGCAAGATGGTACTTCTAATGGTTTTAGCACTGAAGGTGGAGTAGGAAGAATACACAAATCTGGTTCTGAAATGTTTGGCTTCTCCAATCCTGAAGTTAGAAAATTAATAAAGGTGTGCATCTTGGTATTCAATGACCTTAAAATTCTATAATTTGGACTCACTTGATATCAATGTCAATTTTTCCATCCATTTTGTGTTGGAACCTTCTGAATCACTCATTCTTAAATTGGATCAAGTTCATATATTTTTTATGGCAGTATTGGGGTATTTTGGGTATTATGTGATCAATCATCATATCCAAAGTTTTAGACTAGTGAATCTTGCATTTTGTTCTGTTGGTGTCTTTATAGTGTTGCTGGAAGTTCAGAGGTTTTTTGAGCTTATGGTGTTAGTACATACTTGCACGTGTGTCTACTCTTCAAATACCTTGTATTTTGATTGTTTACATTAATTTCCGATGGTTCTTACAGGGATTATCAAAATCTAGACATTCTTCCAAACTGTCTATGTGCAAGTTATCATCTGAAAGATATCAAGGCATACCTGCTGGTTACAGACCTGTTCGTGTTGACTGGAAAGACCTTGATAAATGCAATGTCTGCCATATGGATGAGGTGAAAGCTAAATTTCTTCCCATAAGGCATGGATAGCACTAGTTTGGTTCAGCAACATGCTTACTATTTACTCAACCAACCCTGCCCTGTCATGGGTTATAAAGGAACCATGCATGAAAAACACTTAAAAATTCATTGTTCACATTGTATCTTTGTATCTTGCCTTGCTTTTTGGGCATCTTTGTCTTCAATCTAGAAATCTATAATTGCAGCTCTTTGTTTTCAGGAATACGAAAACAATTTGTTCCTGCAGTGTGACAAATGCAGAATGATGGTAAGGGTTTCTGTACTTATTTTACTGTTGCTAGTTTCATGGAATTTGCATAATGGATTTTATGGTGACTGCAGCTTTTCAAAATGACACTGTCTTCTCATTATTTGCTCTCAGCACCTTGTTTGATATTGTTTTGTAACAATTCTTCCTCTTGAATATTGGGGTGACTAACCTTTTGATCCTTTTCATTTCATAACTACAATCCTTCTAGTTCTATCATCAATTTAATCAAACTTGGTGTCTGCTCAGGTCCATGCCAGGTGCTATGGGGAATTAGAACCTGTTGATGGCGTGCTGTGGTTATGCAATTTATGCCGACCAGGGGCTCCTGACTCCACACCACCATGCTGCCTTTGTCCTGTTATTGGTGTGTGGTTGTTTTAGAACACCCTTCTTATTGCTATCAGTGACACTACTGAATATGTGAATTTACTCTCCTTTAGGTGGTGCTATGAAGCCTACAACAGATGGACGCTGGGCTCATTTGGCTTGTGCCATGTGGATTCCTGGTTAGAATTTAGTGTACTTTTTGTTTCCTCCTTTGTAAAGACTTATGGTGACACCTTATATCCTGCAGAAACTTGCCTATCTGATGTCAAGAGAATGGAGCCCATTGATGGGCTCAATAGAATCAATAAGGTACATTGGCTTGTTATTTCAGTTTGCATTTTCTTGTCCTATAGAATGTTCCTTTCTGGTGTGTGTTTGTTTATTCCTTATTTTTATGCTCTATAACCTTGTCACATTGATTGCTACTTGGTGTGCTGTAGTAAACTTGTATTGCAAGGGCTTCTTGACTTAAGAAGCACTACAGTCAGATTCTTTGAGATCAAGCAATGCACATTTGTTTTCCTTCTAATCTGGATTTTGTGATTGAGCAGGATCGTTGGAAGCTTTTATGTAGTATTTGTGGTGTAGCTTATGGAGCTTGTATCCAAGTAAGCTCATAATTAATCCAGTGATAATATTCTTGTTAATATGTATTCTTACTTTCTGGATAGGGGCTTCTGCATGACTTTCGTGGTTCCTTTTTGGTGCTCCCTGTTCTTATGTAGCTATTCTTGTTTAGTTATCTTTTTTTAATTTCTGCTGGAATATTTGCAATAGTTTTATCATTTTCTTGAGTTTGCCTAAAAACTAATACATCTTTAATAAGCTTAATGTATGTGAATGACCAGTAAAGAAAGCTAGGGACTTGTGCTCCTGAATTGAAATCTTGTGAATGGGAACTGTCTCTCCCTGCCAAACCTTAACTATGCTAGGGAAATTTGCATTGTAGTTGTTACAGCTGATGTGCTGTCTGCCCCATCAAGTCTTCCAAAAGCCACCAATGCTGATGTGATTGAAAATATAAGAAACCTTAGCCCAGCTCTTCTCAGTGAGACAGTGAATTCTCTCTCAACTACTAGCGATTCAATGCCCCATTCTGAGAAGGATGATATTCAGCTTTCTAATCCATGTTGTAAATGAAATACATGCATTTGAAGGGTGTTCAAGTGATCATAGCATCTTCACGAGGCTCTTTTGTTTGCTTTGTCCTGATAAATTGTAGCTGATTGATGCCCTTGGATCTTCACCACAGAACTTAAGCCATGAAATATTCTTTAGAAATTTTAGTTAGTTATTAGAGAAAGGGCAAGTTGTGATACATAGAAGGAAAATTCTATTGTGAACTTTGAGTTGTAAGAAACTGCATGGGTTCCAAACATTGTTATTCCATCAAGAATCTTGAAGTTATTACTCAACAGTACTTAGGAGCATGGAAAAGTTGTAAACAGTTAGTATAATATTTTTTCCTGGATTCAACTTCTTACCCTAAGATGAATACTATAATAAAATATAACTGCTGTGATGAAATTGGTCCAGTTTGTATTTTTGAGAAAACCTTTTATCTAAAAATGGATGTATATATTATTTTTTGGATACCATAAGAATGAATTATTGTGTGAGAATGAAGGATTACAAGGAGAATGAGGCATCCTCTTAGAGTAAAAAAGTAAGAAAAAAAAGGTGGAATTTCTAGCCTTAATGAATATTCTAAAGGAGATTCTGGTAGTTCTTGAAGCAGAATTTTGTAAAGGTCCTAAAACTATGATGTTCCTTAATAATTGCTTTGAAGAAGGTTGGTCCACAAAGATTATTGAGGTTCTGCTTTGACCAGACACTGCAAATAATTTGAATATTGTACATCTTTATAAGCTTTTTTCCCTTGTAGAACTCACGAAGTGTTTCCATGCAATTTCCTCCATTCTATTCAGGACCACTGTAGATTCTGTAGAAATGTCAAAAAGCCTGTTCCACATATCTTAAGCTATCAGATAATGTAAGAATAGACGAGTCTGCATATTTCCACCATTGTGACAACTGGCATGTATCAGGTGATAGGGTCTAGTATAGCTAATTAAGATGCATATTCTTGTGAATTTCATTTTAGCCTGTTTGGAATTTGCTCTTAGACAAGGGCTATCTTTATATATTGTGTACACTATTTTTTTGCCATCAAGAGCTGTTACTGTTTTTTTATTTATGAAAAATAATGAAAAAATACCAATATATGAGACCTTTTTGCCTAGCAAGAGAAGGATAAAAAGCTAATACTTTTACTCATTTTATTAAATGATTCACTTGTGTTTTCTCATCCTTTTCCATTCTTTTTTTGGCTAGTGCTTAGTTTTGATCCTTTTGAAATGAATATTGTTTGCAGTGTTCAAATAACACTTGTCGGGTAGCATATCATCCTCTTTGTGCACGCGCTGCTGGCCTTTGTGTTGAGGTATTCTTTATCAAGCATTCTGAGAATTGGACTGTGTTTGCATTTATAAATATATGCGTGCCTGTGCCTGCTCATGCTCATGCACATCCATGCATACATGTCTGCATTTATATATTTATTATAAAAAAATATTCCTGTATCTTATCTTTCTATATGTTATGCACAGCTTGAGGATGAGGACAGACTCTATCTCCTTTCTTTAGATGAAGATGATGCAGATCAGTGCATTCGCTTACTTTCCTTCTGCAAGAAGCATAGGCAGCCATTAAATGAGCGCGTGGTCACAGATGAACGTGTTAGTCGAATTCCTCGTCGGTGTTCTGACTACATCCCACCATGTAATCCATCGGGATGTGCTCGTACGGGTATGCTTTTCTGTATTCTTGTGCTTTTGTCGTTCTTCCACGACCAATTACTTTATAAACTCTTTGTTTACTACCCTCTGACTTGTGTGGGCAAGAACATGTTTTTGTGAACCTTTCTATTTGCAATTATGATTCTCTTGGCAACCATTGACTTCATAGAACCTAAGATTCTCCATTGCTCTCCGTCAAGCTTGCCTTCCTTCGGGTACTGTTTCTGGCTTTGAGTTGGCAGCAGAGTTTTTTTCTGAATTGATGATAATTTTGGTGGCATGTAGAAATTGCATCTTTGTTTGCAAATGTTTCCTTATTGTATGGGTACCTGCTTTGTTGAATCTATCTGATACAAAAATCAGAATATTATTTTTGTTTATACCTGTCTTCTTATCCTTGCAGAACCTTACAATTATTTTGGGAGAAGGGGGCGTAAGGAACCAGAAGCCCTTGCTGCTGCATCCTTGAAGCGATTGTTTGTAGAGAATCAGCCATACTTGGTTGGTGGTTACTCTCAACATGAGTCTTCCGGATGTACACTTGCTTCTAATGGTCTCGTTAACTCTGGCTTCTCTTCTAGTCTTCAAAGGCTACGAGCCTCTCAGCTTGATGCGCCTAGTAACATTCTCTCTATGGCTGAAAAGTATCAACACATGCGGCAGACCTTCCGAAAGAGATTAGCATTCGGTAAGTTGGTATTCCAAATTTCTTTTTGAAGTTTCCAGTTTATTTAAAGGAGCATTTGGAGCTCTATGTGGTTGATGTTTTTTTTCCTTTTCTGACCGTTGAGAATGTATCATGTCTTAGGCAAATCTGGGATCCATGGATTTGGCATCTTTGCAAAGCATCCACATAGAGCAGGAGACATGGTAAATTGATTTTCTCATGTGACACGATATATTTCTTTCTGTCATGTATTTGGAATTAACTTATAACTACATGATTTTTCAGGTCATTGAATATACTGGTGAACTAGTCAGACCTCCAATAGCTGATAGGAGAGAGCACTTTATCTACAATTCATTAGTTGTATGTTTCTGTTGAGAATTTTTCCATTTTCCTTGCCTTTTGTATGTCTGTATTTATGGCTTCTTCTAGTACAACTATAAACTGTCATCCCAAAAACTAATGTGATATTTTTGAAAGCTTTATTGGTTACCATGTTATAGTCCTTTAACAAGCTGTTGAGATTGAAGTTTACCTTTTCTTTTCCTTGCTAATGCAGGGTGCAGGTACTTACATGTTTAGAATTGATGATAAACGAGTCATTGATGCCACAAGGGCCGGAAGTATTGCTCATCTGATTAATCACTCATGTGAGGTGGGTGTATCTTCTGTTCCTTTTAAAAGTCTTATCAATTACATATGATAAGATCTATTTTATGATTTATAGAAAAGATTTATGTTTAGTTTTGGCAGATGATAAATTCATCCAACTTCATAGCATTTTTCTCATTCAACTTTCTTAGACCTGATTGAAGGTGAATGGTCACATGGATAATATGCTTCTGATATTGTTATTTATTTCTATACTTTTATCAATGTTAAAATTCCTTTTGCTTTTCTGCAGCCCAATTGCTATTCGAGAGTTATAAGTGTTAACGGTGATGAGCATATAATTATATTTGCAAAGAGAGATATTAAAAGACGGGAAGAACTCACATATGATTATAGGTTTCTCTCGATTCCTCTTTGAAACAACTCCCTTTTATTTCCTTGAGATGCTGACTTTATTTCTCTCAGATTTTTCTCAATTGAAGAAAAACTAGCATGCTATTGTGGCTTCTCTCGATGCCGTGGTGTGGTTAATGACACGGAAGCTGAGGAGCAAGTGGCTGAGATCTATGCTCCTCGCAGTGAATTGACAGACTGGAAAGGAGAATAAAAGAGGTAAGCACAATTAAAAGTCTATTTTGTCCTTTTGCTTTTTTACATTTGTTGAATTCAATGTGGGCTTAATAATGCAAAAAATATGTAGTGTGAGAAAGGCATGCATTCAATTTCTCATAATTTCAATTGCATCAAGAACCATGATTGTGAAGTATGCACCAGCTCAAAATGATAATGGTGCTCCCATCCACAGATGGGTCTCTATATGCACTACCACTCCATGTTGTACTGTCATTTTATCTTTCTCCACTCAGAGCTGGCTGTCAAACCTTGTCTGTTTCGATCTTATTTTTCTTATACTTTTTACAATTTCCCCCCTCTTGCAAGTTCATTTCTGTTGATATCACATCACTCCTTTAGCAAAATACTGCTTGAGCAGAGCTCTCTTCTCACACCCTGTACTGATTATTCTTTCCTATTCCTCTGTGCAGTGATTTCTCATGATCAGATACGACTGGAAACCTTCTAAATACAGATTGTTTCCTCCACAATTTGCTTATCTAGCATGCCAATTTGCAATGCCAAAGGGCTGTGGATTTTTGTTTCTGCGGTCCTATATTTTTGTACCTTCTCTTTTCTTTTACCTGTAAAGAAAAATCAAGTGACTCCGCATCCCCCCTCCGGTTCTTTCCCCCTACCTACACTTGTTAACTTTCTGAACCTTAATTCAAAAATTGAGATCTCACTTGTCCATACAACACTTTAGTTCAGCTTACAGGTGGACACTCTGCTTTGCATTGTAATTTTTCCAGAGGTACACTACTATTTATGGAATCAGATAAATAAAGGAATTATTCATCCAGTTCAATGATCTGCCCAAACTTTTGATCTCACTATGTACTTGTTTTTAAAATCTTGTTCATGGCTTTTCATTTATAAGCTTGCATTTATCACTTGTGGAAACTATTCTAGCTCAGTGTTGATTGCCATTTATGCGGAAATTAAATTTTCTGGGATGAAGGAATTGTCTATATGAGCTCTAGATTGCATATATTGCAAGGATTGATATTAATATCATTCGGCCCTTGGGAATGCTATCAAAATTATACTGAAGCCCGACTGCTTTTTTCCTGCGTCTTTGTAGGCTTAAGCTACAAGGTCTTTTAGAATCTCTTGAAGCAAGTGCATATTATCTCGAGCAATGCTTTTTTCATATTGGCTTCTCACGTGTTCTCTATCTAGAATGGATAATCCAAGCCTGTTTCTATGGCCACGAACTTGGTTTTCTTTTTATTCCCTTTTGTTAGAAAAATCTAATTTCAATGTGAGTTTTTCACGACTTAACTAGTTGTGTCGTGTGTGGAAATGAAAACAAAGTGTGGTTCGATCTCCTCTTCTGTTCATCAAAATCACTGTTCATGGCTAATTAACCGATCTCTCTCTACCACAAGAGCTCTGGTTCCTCTAGCAATTCTCCCAACAATTGCAATTACTCGGCAAAGTTGTTTCAGTCTTGCTAGAATAAAACAGTGTACCATTCCATTCCATTCCATCAAAAGAAAAGTCAACGCACAACTCTATTAAATACATTATGTGTACAAAGACAACTTCGGCTCCGTGAAAAAAACACGACATAACAGCGCGTCAAGTTGGCACATGACTGAAACTTTTTTAAGGAGTCCGTACCTACTACAAGCATGGTTATCTCTATGCAGCTTATGTTGTTTCATAGGAAAGTGAATTTCGTTGATTAATTTAACTACGCATAAGAAAATGAAGAGAGTCGTTGGTTAATTAAGTGGATAAGAGCTTCAATAGCACCAAGAGATCCATTTGTATTGATTAATATAATTAAGAAATAGACAATTGCGTGCTTATATAAATATAATAATAATAATGTCATTGGATGTTCGATTCAAAATTGTTGACTTGCACACATGGCGTCTTACGTGACTAACTAATAGGAGGCCGCCATGTGGCCATTTAACGGAAATTGGAGATGCTGATTCTGGACTAACGGTGACACGAGGAATTGAAGTGTCAAGCCCACAATTATCCACGCCAGAACCGTAACTCCGTTACAAAGGAGAAAATTAGAAGGAGAGACGGCAGTCGCCATCACGCCAATACACGTCCCTCCCCTCTCTTTCCCTTCCGTTCCGTTCCTTTCCCCTCCCCTGCAAAACGAAAAATGCGAGCACGGCAAGCTGTGCGGGGCCACCCCACTGTACACACAAAAGTCTCCTTCCCTTCCCTTCCCTTCCCCCAATAAATAAGTTATTTAATAAACCAATAAAAAAAACGTGATATTATTCTCCTCTGCTTTTCTCCCTCGCTCCAAATTCCAGTTCGGTTGGTCGTGGAGGGGACGGTGATGGTGATGACGATGGCGGAGGCTCAGTCCTGTATTCTCCTTCTCATGATGATTATTTCTTTCACAATTGTTTCTGCAAACAACGGAGCTTTTAGCGTCAAATACAAATATGCTGGCCTTCAACGTTCTCTCAGTGACCTAAAAGCACACGACGATCAACGACAGCTCCGTATTCTCGCTGGTGTCGATCTTCCCCTCGGCGGCATCGGTCGTCCCGATATCCTCGGGTTCGTTTTTTTATACATACAATCCTCACTTTTGTTTACCTTTAAATTAAATGAGCCTATGAATCATTTATGAGTCCATATATATATACACATATATATTTTGGGCCCTAATATGTATCTGCAGGCTATATTATGCCAAGATAGGGATTGGAACTCCGACGAAGGACTACTATGTGCAAGTGGATACAGGAAGTGATATTATGTGGGTTAATTGTATTCAGTGCAGAGAATGCCCTAAAACTAGCTCTCTTGGTGTATGCCTCTCTCGCCCACTCTGTTCCTTCTCTTTGATGTTCATCTTCTTTTCTTTATTGTTATTGTTATTATTATCTATGAATTAATATCATTATTTTTTTTACAGTTTGATCTTACTTTATATAACATAAACGAATCAGACACTGGGAAGTTGGTTCCTTGTGATCAAGAGTTTTGCTATGAGATAAATGGGGGTCCGTTATCTGGGTGCACCGCTAATATGTCGTGTCCGTATCTTGAGATTTATGGAGATGGGAGTTCCACTGCTGGTTATTTTGTCAAGGATGTTGTGCAGTATGCTAGAGTTTCCGGTGATCTCATAACTACTGCAGCAAATGGAAGTGTTATATTTGGGTGAGTTTGTTAATGTTCTTGCATGCCACTACTAGGCACGCAAGTTTGATAAATGAGTTTAAACTTCATATTAAGATGCTTCTTAGGTTATCGAATGCTTCACATGCTTAGAAAAAAAGGATCTGATGGACAAGTGCCACGGTCCCAAGGCAGGGGAAACTTTGAAACCTAAGTTTTTTCTTTGTCACATTTTCTTATAGTGATTGTTTGATGGTTTAGATTTGTCTTGCTTATTGATCTTCCATAGTTAGTTGTTCATAGAGAAACTCTTTCGGGTTTATCTGTAAAAAGCAGGTCTTAAGGCGACTTGCTGGAATTTTACTAAGTGAATGACATTGTTAGTAGTATGTTCTATAAAAGTATGATGATACAAGTTGTTCTATTAAAGTATGATGATACAAGGTGTAAATATCGAAACTACAAATTTTGAAAAGTTAGCTGGATACACAAATAATTTTATTGATATTTGTAGGCTGTTTTGTTGTTACATGGTTAAATATTCAATACTTGCAGCTTGTCTTTGTTCGGTTCTGGACACATTTCTTTGTCTATGCTAGTTTAAATATACGCTGCGAACAATTTCAGTATTTATTTTACTGCCATTTATGGTATTAATCCAAGTCTATGCATAAAAAGGTTGTCTAAAGGAACAATTTCTCAGAGCATAAAAAGAAAATTGCATGTTTTTCTGAAAGGAAGATTTTGAAACTTGTTTTAGATTTATCAAATATGCATCAGGAAGTATCCAAGAATATCAGTTTCTTATGCTGGCATGACATGAATGAGGTTGCTATGATGCAACCACCCAGGCCACTTGGCATTACCACTTGGTTGATTGTAAGTGCTTGTTTTCAAATTTAGGATTTCAGTTAGGTGCATTTCTGTGGATGTATCTCAATTGGATTTGGATTTCCCTTTCATTGTAGTTTTCCAAGAGCTTTCAGTTATGTAGTTTATCTCATTCATGCTGAAGGTGTTGACTAGTAGATTGAGCCGTGATTGGGTAATATCTGTTCAACAAGTGCTTTAATGTCCTCATTTGTAATCCAGTCTTGGTTTTTTATTGTCTTTAGACAAATCTGTCTCAGCATGCTGAGTTCATATGCAATGTTTTGGTTATCTATGGTTAATTTTGAAAGCAGAGTAAGAGGAAGGAGTGAAGGGGGGGGGGGGGGGGGCTTAAAGAAAAAAGGAGATCAGAAAACTAATCCAAATAGAAAAAATGTACTAGAGCTTAGGTTTAACTCTATTAAATTTATTCATTGAGAGAAGAAACTCTGATCACACTCCTTTAAATTTTGTACAAGGACCAATGGATAGCTTGATCTTGATTAATTATGACTTGGGTTGACATTTGCTGTCGTTGGAAATATTTGGTCCAGCCATTTCCTTGCACTCAATGAAATCTTACAAATTTCATAATTAAAATGGCTGTCAATAATCATTGCCTAGGAACTTGCAAGATTATTTTTTAAATAGGTTCTTGCTGTTTTAGTAATTAGTGATAATTTTGTCACCATATCCATTGTTCATGTACACATGCATATGTATCTGCATGTTGGATCTATAATTATCCTTTTTTTTTCTCAATTACATCCTCCCCCCTCTTTTTCTTATAACTATCTTTCTACCTGCTGACATTGATCAAGTTGATGTGATGATGAGATAGGTGTGGTGCTAGACAATCAGGAGATCTAGGGTCATCTAATGAAGAAGCACTTGATGGGATACTTGGCTTTGGAAAATCAAATTCATCGATGATTTCACAACTGGCAGTAACTGGAAAAGTGAAGAAGATATTTGCGCACTGCTTGGATGGTACAAATGGAGGTGGAATATTTGTTATTGGGCATGTTGTGCAACCAAAAGTTAACATGACTCCTTTGATACCAAATCAGTAAGTGATTTATTACTGAAGTTCTCATTTAAGGTTCAGGGACACCAGTTTTTTTTTTAAAAGAAAGATGTTATGAAGATGAATATAAGAATATACAAAGTGGAGAATAAGGAATCTTTCAAGCATATAATAAAATAAAAGAAGACAAAACAAGCTCCTTTTTGAATCTTCACTTTACAAAAAAACATTTTTTACTGATTACATGGCAAAAGATAGGAGCTGATTTTACGTGCTTCATTAGTTTATATGTATCAGTTGCCAGATTAATGTTGAAATTAAGTGCCGGTACCAATATAACAACTTTTACAAAATTAAATGCCAAATATAAATTATGGTTTAATGGACAGGGTTCCTTCCATGCCCATGATCTTAAAACTTTTTGAGTTGGATTTGTCTCTTCATCTGTGACTTTTTTAGTATTAAACACTTAGTGTGTTCTTCTTAGGTGTGTTAGATCTTGGTGTATGGAATTTAATATATGAAGCTACAATTTGATAATAAAATTTTAGGCCCCATTACAATGTCAATATGACGGCAGTTCAAGTTGGTCGTGATTTCCTAAGTCTTCCAACAGATGTGTTTGAGGCAGGGGACCGAAAGGGTGCTATAATAGACAGTGGCACAACCTTAGCTTATCTTCCAGAAATGGTTTATAAGCCGTTAGTAAGTAAGGTATATGATTTAAATAGTTGTTGTTTTCTGTAATTCTCGTTATATACTGTTAAACATATGTGGTTTTTGTCTTTATCAGATAATATCTCAGCAACCTGATCTGAAAGTTCATACTGTTCGTGATGAATATACATGTTTCCAGTACTCTGAGAGGTGAAGTCTGTAGCATTTGTTTTTGTTTGTTATTTTTCATTAAAGCTTCTAGGAATATTAATTTCGATTTGAATTTGAAAATTCTCCCATGTTTATCTTTTTTAAAATTTTATTCTTCTAAGATATGATATTTTATATCTGATTTTGTTTCACATGTATCAAACATCAGTACAGGGCTTATTCATTAATGGATATCATATTAAAAAACGGTTATAGTCTTATGCTCCACTAATATAATGGAAGAAGTTGCATCTATTGTGTTTATGCTCTTTACTCTTTTCTCCTTTCAGCTTTGTTTGTGCTGAGTGTCTTGTAAGTTTTACTCTTGTGAGTCTTTGGGGTATTATTGAAGAATAATGTTAGCTGAAGCTAAACAGGAAAGCAAATCCTATGACTGCTTCTGCATGGATTGTGGCTGTAAATTTGAGAAAAGCAATTCTCACTGTATAAGTTTGTGCTGGTAAAAGTGCATAAATTTGATTCTTTTTTATTTTATTTTATAATTTCATTTAGCTCGAGCTTCCTATAATGATCTTTGGACTAAAAATTCAACTCTGTCAGATTCTGTCATAATTCATCTATTAAGGGACCAGTGTTTGTTTCTCAGTTTTATGAATTTCCTTAACAATGATTCTCGGAAATTGATTATTGTTTTATAGTAACTGTATACTCTGTTCAGACTTCACATGGATGCCCTCCTGAATAATATTTCAGTATTGAGGCACTGAATGGAATTGCTCATACATGCCTTGTTTCATTTGCAGCTTGGATGATGGATTTCCTAACGTCACTCTTCATTTTGAAAACTCAGTTACGTTGAAGGTTTATCCACACGAGTATCTTTTTCCCTTTGTAAGTAAAATGCTCTGTAAAAATTGATACAGCTTTGTTTTTGCAGGACATTAGCATATTTTTTTTCTGATCTTTTAGAATAGCTTATTATCTCCTCATTGTACCTTAGAAGACTGCAGGCCTCAAATCTAATCATCTAGTGCTATATGTAATGGACATGTTTTTTAATAGCTCATAAGCTATCAATGACTTGAACTCAGCTTTTCAAGGAAAATAATTTGAATTTTGGACTTCATCTAGGCAGTTATGCAGCTATGATTTTCTTTTTTCAAAGCAATCTCCAGTGGACACTCATTGTTTTTATTCACTTTTTGTCATTGCACTTGCTTGTACTTTACCTGCTATTTAAGCACTATGATGGAACAGAAGTTAAAATATGACAGGATCCCCCATGTTGCTAGGGCGTAAAAGCAACTTTTTAAATGAGCACATACTGATGCAGGACAGCAGGGTAAAAAACAAAGAGAACAGAGGAAAGGGGAAACAACCTAGAAATCACAGCCTGGGATAGGGATAAGCAAGAATTTTCAATTTTAATCATCCATAGGTCAAACAATCTATTATTGTTTTAACCATTATCCTTTAACGACTTGCATTGGGTGTTCTTTATCCAGATAGCACCTCTGTCAAAGAAATTGTGTTAAATTCCTTCTTCAAATCTTTGCTACTGTAAATCTTATCTTCATAAAAGGCCCTCCAACTTCTAACTCTTCACTGCAAAACGTTCTATATCTTTTTATTGTTGTTTTCCAACTATCAATGATCAAAACGTGAACCCATTTGCTTTGCTTAATCTAATAAGGCCTATCTCTGGTTAGATAACTTTGGTGAAGTCCTTTGTCTTGTAGTCATTGCTCATGGCCTAAAAGCCATTTTGCCAATGGCGTCATCAATTCCTTGCCTTTCTTCTCAGATGTGTATCTTATACAGAACCATGCTTGTTATTCATTCATCGGCGAATTTCTGAGCTGTGTTTGCTATCAAAATTTATTTTCATAAATAAAATAAATTAACTCAGTTACTAATTTGGACTTTTACAGGAAGGTTTGTGGTGCATTGGATGGCAGAACAGTGGAATGCAATCCAGGGACAGAAGGAACATGACACTTTTGGGAGGTAAAAGCAAAATACATACATGTTTGTGTTATTCTTATATGGAATGTGTAAAGTTTGATATTTAATATCAAACATATCCTCATGTAGTTATTCTTAGATCATGGAAATTTTGTCTTATTCCACCATAAAAACACAACTAATTCAAAGGGGCATCATCTGTGATTATCCATCAATAGAAGTTTGGTCATTTGCAAAATTCTTCTAATCCTCTCGCTTTATTTCCTTGTGCAGATTTAGTACTTTCAAATAAACTAGTCCTATATGATCTTGAAAATCAGACCATTGGATGGACTGAATATAACTGTGAGTCTAAAATTATATTTCCTCTATGCTTTTGAATATCTTGGCTTGCTGTTTACATTTCTTCTGGTGCAAGTGGTTGTTATTAGAATATGATTTGATAATTTGTGGTCGGTCTTTGTGGTATTTAGACATATTCATAATATCATCAAGAAAAACAAACGATCAGACTGATAGGACTGGCATGCTAATTTGAAATCAATTGACATTCAATTTTTAGCATACTAATCTGATAATTTGTGGTTGGTCTTTGTGGTATTTAGACATTCATAATATCATCAAGAAAAACAAATGATAAGACTGATAGGGCAGGCATGCTAATTTGAAATCAATTGACATTTAATTTTATTTTACTAATCTGATAATTTGTGGTTGGTCTTTGTGGTATTTAGACATTCATAATATCAAGAAAAACAAACGATCAGACTGATAGGACTGGCATGCTAATTTGAAATCAATCGATATTTAATTTTAGCATAAACTGTAATACCTTTCTAAAGATTTTAAGCGAAAAAGAACTGAACCCTTAAAACTTCAAAATGAAATTGCTGCATTGAATCAATCAGTTCGGTTTAGGGTTTCCTTCTACTAAGGATATGGGGTTTATATAGATACCAAGAAACTCTACTATCCTCAACTCAATAGGTAATAAGAATCCTAATAAAATATTAGTTTTTAATAATTACAACTGTACAGTTAGTAGGTTCTTCAAAAGATTGCTCGGTGAAAATCATATATGCAGTTAAAAATTTAGTTTTTTGGTATCTAGTTCCATTTGTGCTGAATTTATTGTGGTTGATTTCAGGCTCTTCAAGCATCGAAGTGCAGGATGAACGGACTGGAACTGTACATTTAGTAGGTTCCCACTATATTAATTCTGCTCGCAGTTTGAGTGTGCAATGGGCTATATTGTTGTTGCTGCTGCTAAGTACACTGCTGCTCATTTTAGTTTGCTGAAACCAATACATAATAGCGACAGTCAGAATTAACATATAGAAAATCAAATATTAAAAAAAAAATCATTAGATTTATTGATGAATGGTGGATTAAATTTTTTTTTTCACTGGACACTTAGGGTAATATTTCTTCCCATTGTGAATCTGGGGGGGACACACAGGTTACATCTAGTCCCAGGTTTGAGTGTATAGAGATTTTTTACATGGCTTAGGTCTCCTTGTATTTAATTTGAGTTTTGACGGAACAAGCTCCCTTATATTACACGTGTCTGTCACGATATTCATTCACTGGCCAAAAAGGTCTGTTGGCCTTTCTGGGAGCTTAAAATCGCACCTCTAAGCCATACAGAAGCCCGATTGAATTTGACACCCACCCATTATATGTGGGTTAAAACCGTGGCGAAAAAGGTATATAGTTGGAAGCATGGAAATCAACATGCATTCATCCAACAGGGCTCTGGAAAATAGGACTTGAAGAGAGGGTGGAACCCATGAGAAAGCCAGTGGTAAACTTTTTCTAATGTTTTTACTTGCATTACTCTCCCAAATGTTTACATTACAAACGTTGTGTCCCAATTGCCTATCTGATGTGCTCACAAGATTATTCAAAAATATAATGTCTATTTTTGTACAGTCCAAACATCATATTATTTTTTCATGGATGTTACCCTTTGTAAAATGTCCTTGCTTTGAGCATTAAAAGTAGTAAAGGTGGCTCAAGTTTACCTAGTCAGATTAAAATATTTGATTTTAGTCCATGAGATAGGTAGTCAAGTGTGAAATACATCTTTAACTCTTCTGTATATCTGGAAATGGCTGGTATAAGTATATGATTATGTGTTACAGTTGTGTAAGCTATGAACAAGTGGTGCAAGAGGGGTCCCCTTGGTTTTGCTTTCTTTTCATGTTTCTTTTACCTGAAATCCCTACCCAGGCAGTATTATTTACTATACCATTGACCCTTTGCAAAAACAAATATATTTAGTTATTGCTAACTTGTTTTCTAATTTTTTTTAACCATTAATTCAAAATTAGCTGCATATTGAATGGTATTTTTTTTAAAAAAAAATGTCATGATGGTGATATAATAGATGTTTTTATTTAATAATTACATGATAATACATTGGATTAACTTGGTTAATCTTGCAAAAAACAAATTTGAAAGTTTAATTCTCAATTATTTGATGTCCTTGGATGAAATTGGTAAAAATCAACACTCAATTTGATTTAATCACTGTAACTTGTAAAATAGGTTTTGTGGCCTATTAAGTATCCGTTTGACACTGCGATCCAACCTCCGATTGGAGCAAGAATAATTTTATTGTGTTTGGTAATGAACAAAGGTAATCTGAAAAGCCGGGTGAGAGAGAGGAAGCAGAGGAGAAGCGGAGAGTTGATTGAAAATAATATTAAAATAATATATTAGAAGTTGAGAAAGGGGGAGCAGAGAGTTGATTTAAATAAATATATAAGAAGTTGAGGGTTTCACTTGGGGTTTATAAAATAATATTAAAATAATATATTAGAAACAGAAGCAGAGGGGTTTCACAGGGGTTTAAAATAATATTAAACTATAAAAAATTAATTAAAATATAAATAAATATATTAAAATATAATTTTTATCTTGCAATTCTAATTTTATTTTAAATGATATTTTATCAGATATTGTTTCTCAATCAAATAGTCAAGGATCGTAGAGGCCTTTACGTATGGATTTAATTCGTAATGGAATTACAAATAGTTTGATGAGAGAATAAAAAAAATGTTCAATTTACTTAAATTATTCATCACATTATAAAATTATGATTATTAATACAAATTATAATATGTGTGTGTGTGTGTTTAAGCCCTTTAAAGTATTTTTAACAAGTTGAAAGCAATTTGAAAAGTATGATAACCAAACATATGAAACTGATTTTCATTAATGTCAAACTCAAAAACAGTTTTAACTAAACACTTTAAAATTTATTTTGAACCGCAACTAAAGTATTTTTTATAAAACTATTTTTTAAAAATTTCAATCATAAAAATAAAAATAATACCAAATACACTCTAAATAGTGATTGGATTGGAATTAAATCAATTAATTATCGTGGTAGCCTCGTTACATGCTTTAATCCCTTTAAAATCTTAAGTTATCTATATATAATATAGTAAAACGACAGCGTTTTCCTAAAAGATCGAGAGACTTGTGTTTGACACATGAACATAGCTGTATAAGCAATTATGGATGTAATTATTAGCTAATCATATTATATTGAAAGTTATAAGAAAAGATGAATGCCTAGTACTACCATCTCTTTCATGTAATAAAATAAACAATTAAAACATTGATCGAGAAAGTAAGAAAAAAAATTTAAACTAAAAACTTTGGATCAAACTTTTTCTTATGATTGTTTTAGTTTAAATCATTTAAAAATTCATACTGTAAGCTTTATTTGAAGAGATATATTGGATATTATTTTTCGTAAAACTAGAAAAAGGCAAGGAGATTGTCTCAGTGCTGGACAAACCATTATTAAAATTTCTTAAATTATTTAAAAAAGTTCATTGATTGTATAATAATTGATTTTTTTTTTATTTCTTAAATTAGGGTGATAGAACAAGTGACATGGTCAAGTCTCCACCGGAGAACCCCCATCACAATTACTACATGGGTTGAAATGGGTGATCCCCAAACGTCAGCCACGGAACGTTAGTGTTGCTCATGTTTTGGGGTTGGGGTGGTGATGCTTCACTCTCCCCATCTCCACCTCCGATACAAACAATCATTTCCCACCTCTATAGATCTACTTCTAGTCCGTATTTTAAGGTAACAAAAATATCGGGGAACAAAAAACAGAGGAGCCCTTGCTGACGTGACGGGGGAAAGGGAACCGGGGATCGGAGAGGACGCGGCGCAGAGATTGAAGTGAAGAAGAGAGGGGAAGGGGTATGCAATCCCTTGTTGCCTATAAATGGGAAGAGCCTAGCCATTGTTATTGCAATTGTCAAAAACAAAACAAAAATAAGATAATGTCGGGGGCTAAGAATTGATAAGCTTTGTAATGTATGATCATACAAGAAACAAGCCGGCTACGGTGCCTGGGTTTTCAGCCAGCAATGCAACGTATGATTGGTAAATAGAATAATTGACGGAGAGAAGAAAAACAAGAATAACTTAGTTCCAAGCTTAAGTACACCTGCGAAAAAACACTGAATAACAAAATGGTAGATACAGTACATGTTGCATACCGGACACGACAAGGAATTTAGACAACGAATCTTAAAATCTACAGAAACATACAATAAATTCATATGGTATAGCTTGTCCGGATAAGTGAGCAAACAGACTGGAGCTTAAAATAATCTTGCAATCGTAATTTCCCACTCTTTATTTATGAGAGCATCGGTACGATAATTTTGATGGGGCTACCTTGAACTAGCATGAAAAGCTCAGGAGGATGCTGAGGGACTGGAAGTTGATGGATTAAATGCAGCCTGCTCGGCACAAGTGAGGTATTCGTGGGGGCCAGCTTCGTCTCTATTCAAACCCAGCAAGTCAAGGTAATATTGATAATGGGAGATGAAGTTGTTCATGGCATCTATATCACCCTGGCCGCAAACTTGATCCCCGTATAGAACATTCATCGTTGCGCCAAAACCAGGAACCCGCTTGGCAAGGGTATCATTCTTGGTGGGCTTCCATTTTCCAACAAAGATTTCATGTGCTGAAGGCTGTGATTTCTTTATCGGGGTCACCCACCTCCACATTGCAGCCTTGAAGGCAAGGGTAGCATTTTGTTCTATGTACTCAGGATGGTTCAACAGATCCTCCTTCAGAGCTTCTCCAGCAGCTCCATAGTTATAGTTCCTATTGTTACAGGAGCAGCATAAAAATAAATGTATTTAAGTTCTAACAATGCAGCAAAACAATTTTCTATGGGCTTTCCGCATTTTAAAAGCAAAGAGGGAATACAAAATATAGCTTCTGTTTGATATTGCATCTAACTAGATCTACCAACGCAAGTGACGACCTGAACTTGTACACTTATAAATATTATTCCAGTAATTTTATATCCAGGGAGAGAAAATATGTTAGCACACTTATCAGATAGGATAGGAGTGTCAAAGGAAGAGACGAGCAAAAACGCAAATGATCGACACAGAGAGGTAACATACCAGAAGATTGGTATGGCACCTCGGCCATAGTATTCAGCTCCAGGAGTGCAAGGATAGGTATATTTGTAAAAATCATCACAGTATGACTGGCTAGGACTCATTTCCCTGTTGTAGCAAAGACCCCAGGCCAATGGTCCTCCGGTAGCCACTCCATAACCACCTGAAATTACCATCACTATAATTATGTATGCAGAACACCTTCAACCGCAATGACTCCTGTAAACTTCATTATAAAGTGATTCATACCACAGACTTCTATTTAGAAAATTCAACGCATCCTATCCAGCACAACTAATTAACAAAGATTTTTGAAATTCAGTCACCCAGCGAGATTTAATCACAAAAAACACACAAAAGTTTTGCTTTACTTTCAGTACTCGATCCGATAGATCTAATTTAAATGCAACGAAAAGAAAAGGAAAAAACAATTTATAGTGTTAAGAATGCATCTAATTAAAAAAGAAAAACGAGCACTAACAGGAGGTTTTGCAGCCAACATGAGCTAGAAAAGCAGCAAGCTCCTTCATCTGCATAGTCTTGCCACCGGTGGTACAAAACCCGAGATGTTGAAAACTGGTAGAAGCAAGAATGAAAGACTGGTAATCCCAGAACCCAACAGCGTGTGCCACAGGAGTGTTCCTCTTCGAAAACAGGTTCTCAAACTGATAAGGCTGGAAGAAATCAGAAATTGTCTGATTACAACAGTACTCGGACCAATCTAAACACTCCCATCCTCTTTTACACAATTTCTTTCCTTTCACAGTCTTCACTATTGTCTTCTCCGAATCATCTCCGTTCACAACAAGTGCTAAATTAACCAAAGCAAGCGCAAGAATAATCCAGACGGAAGCCTTCATCGTCTCCGTAATTTCCTCCCAGTATACACCCTAAACGGCAAATCAATAAGCGACCCAAATCATTAAAATGGAGAAAGAAGCATAGCAAATCGAGAGAAATGGGAGATCTTGACTTACCAGGGAGAATGTGGAGCTTCAGTTGAAGGAGAAACGAATATTGAGAAATAGAGAGAGAGCGAGAGGGGACCGACAGGCCAAACTAAAAAGAACCGGAGTGTTAGATCGGATGTCTTTTTCGGCTTCCGTAAGCCCAGCTGTGATTAAAGGGCAGACAAGTTTGGGAGAGATCAACGGTAGGGATTTGCTGGATGGGGAGTAAGTGTAGGTTGTTTATGCAACAACAGGCTGGATTTGAGAGAATAGAATCTGACCCCACCTCAGTCCACCGACAACTAAACTGCAAGCTGCAAGCTGCAAGAAATAGAGTTGGACTTTTTTTTCAATAAAGAAAAGAAACGTCTAGATTTGACGGTAGTCCCTGTAGTTGTAGCTAGTTGGCAATTAGGTTAACATTGACAAATTATTTTTTGAGATATTATTAATTTATTAGGTGAACATGGTTTATTACTGCTTGATGACTAATAACCAACTAATTATAAAAGGATATATCATCTTATTTTCCCTTTTAGGAAACAAAATCAAATATATATATATATATATATATATATATATAGAAAGAGAGAGAGAGAGAGAGAGAATTGGTATATGATCTCAAGTAATATATTCTATTCAACTAATAATTGTTTACGAAATTTCTATATCGTAAGATTTATTTTTGTTCTGTTTTAAATTTAAAATAGATTCAACCAATAATTTAAAAGCTCTTAAAATAATATTTATTTTATTATTTAAAAATTACATTTAATATTAATACATGAAAATGATTTAAAAAACTAAAAATATTTAATTAAAAATATAAAAAAAAAAAATTTATTAATATTTTTTCAAAAATATTTTTTAAATACAATATCAAAAAGGGTCATACTGAGCTTTAAGTCTAAGATTATAATTGAGTTTTCAAAAAATTAAAAATAGCTTGAGGCAAAATTATAAATATAATAAACTGTAGAGGTGATCGAAGTGGTTAGGACCTAGATGTAAAGATTCAATAGTTGAAGAGCTAGTTTGAAATAAGATAAAAATTTGAAGGACTGCTGGTGCAATTAAGCAACATTAACGTATCAAACATAATTATCATCCAGTAATTGTTCATGCAAAACGATAAATACTACCGAATTCTAAAATAGACTGCACACCAACAGCTTTGAGATGGAACTTGCAAACAACGATCTACAGTCTCCCAGTCCAAAGCTGTGAGATGACAAGAGAGAAAAACCTTAATTTAGTTCCAAATGTTTGTATTATTACACTGTAAATTAAATATATTGAGGCTGGTCAAGCTGAAAAATCAAAAATGAAAGGAAGGAGAGGGAGCATTCGAAGCAATGTCACACGTGTTGCCTTCAAAGACAGCCATTGACAAGAAGATTCCAGCAATGGCAAGAACCATTATACTCCACCATTTAGGTGGTGGCTCTACGAGCTTGGAATTAACCGCTTTATTTTCCTGAGATTTCAAATTCAAATTCAACTCTCATAATTATTAATAATGTAATAATTATTAAAAATTTATATAGTTATTAATTTGAAGGATTGTGAGATTAGTGGATTTATGCGTAAATTAACCTGAATATCTATATTAATAGAAAAAATAATTATCCTCGAAGCTAGAGGTTATCACATGCGAATACAATTGTCTGCCTTACACCTTGTCATGTGCATTTCACATGTGAGCTAGTTCTTTTATTTCATCTTTGATTGTTTTATACCTCTTTGAATTTTTAATCTAGTCCCTATTCTTTGATAATATATAAAAAAAAGACTATGACTAATGAAAATTCTTTGAAGTATAATTACCAATAAATCAAATATTAAAAGACAAATAAAAGAAAAACCAATTTTTTTAAAAAAAGAAGATAAAAAACTAATATTTAAAACTTGTGACTAGAGTTTTGAGACCGATTTAATCCCATAAAAAAACTTGAAAAAATCACAAAGCAAAGTCCTTAATCATCCAAAATAAGAAAAAAATAACAACATAAAATCAAGGAGTAAATCTAGTATAAAATTAATTAAATGATGAAATAAAGGATGAGATTGAAAAATAAAATAAATCAAGAAAAGGATAAAAAAAAAACATAGCAATCAAAAGAATGAGAGCCAAATCTAGTATAAGTATTAAATTAAATAAAAAAAATAAAGAATGAAATTGAATAACAAGATAAATAAAAAATGCTGACCAAATAGTGATGTAGTACATGTTGCTAAAAGCTTGCGGGTGCAACTTATATACTAACGCGTACAATGCACGCATCAAATATTTTTTTTAATAATATTTATATTTAGTAAATTATCAAATTAATCATATCTCAATCCACGTGTAAAATATTTGGCCTTAAGTTTATTTATTTAATATTTTAAAGGTAATTTGATCTTCTAAATACATTGAAAAAAAAAGAAAGATCAAGAAGCCTTTGATGCTAAGCTAATTTTCTTTTAGTTTTTAACTATAATTAATTTTTGTTACGATGTAATTTGTTTTTAAAATATCAATTTCACTCCAATTAATTTAATAATGTTTAATTAACCTCTTGACAAGATCATTTTGTTTTTTAATCTATATATTTTTCCTTATAATATGGAAAACAATTTCATTATTACACTTTGGTGTAATGCCTATGATTCATAGCACATCAATGCTTATATATATGAAAATAATTTAAAAATATTAAAAAAATTAAATTATAAAATAATTTATTTATTTTCAAAATCATTTATGAAACTTAATACTAAACCAGATTTAATCTCCAAGTATCGAGGTCATATGGAGCTCACAATTCCTCTTCCCATCCCTCTTAATTTTTGTTTTTATCAACGAAAGTCCCTCAAATTTAAAGAACAAACACCCACCCACCCACGATTATAACTTGAACTTGAGTTTTTATATAATTTATTATAAAAATTAAAGATCACGTACAATATTATCCTTTCCAAATGCGTAATTAAATAGATTTTGATTAAGAAAATCAAGATACCATGTTTATGTAATCCCAGCCAACTGGACAATGTCGGTTTGCCAGATATGCAAAACGAAAGAAAAGGGCAGGCCTTCTCTCCCCAAGACCCACAATATAATTACTTAACATGCATATAAACAAAAATATCTCATCATTTTTGTCTATATTTATGTCAATATTTTATCTATAAAATTATTTAATTGGTAACAATGGATAATAAACACTAAGGAAATCATAGAGAAATTCAAAAGACTTATAATAAACGATGATGTGATATTGTTTCTGATAAAGTTACCGGCGAATATATTCTATTAGTAAATTTTAACACCTCTAATCTATTTACATCAAAATAGATTAACCTTTCAATCGTGATATATATATATACACAAACTATATATATATCGTTTGTGTCTAAATATATTTTCTCAAAACTTCAGAATATAAAATCTCAAACATATTTTTTATTTTTATTTTTTGAGGTAGGCCTGGGACACTCCATGGATTGTAATCCAGAAGTACTCTGTGTTTATATATGGATTTGTGCTTTTCCGAAGTAGAAGAGTATGAATTTGAGAGCTCATTTTTTCCCCTCTTTCAAATGTCACTGTTCAATGCATGGAAGAAACAGAGAGGCTAGTGTCAAGTAACGTTGTATTATGAGCAAGTTTACAGCATGACAACGCAATTTCCTCTCATGATAAACCTAAGAACTCTTTCCAAATTTTGAAATGTAGCAGAGAAGAAGATTCCTTGCAGGAGCATCGGCTAGCCCTCCTTTTTTTTTCAGCTACATATTACTTGGTGTGTAGCAGCTGCAATAACAGACCAAATTATTTCTGAGTATCGATCAGGTAGATAGCAGGGCGGGAAAGAAGATCGGGATGGTTGATCCTCTCTAGATCGACCATTAATTGATGTGTTCAGGTATGGTGTGCTCTTTCTAGGCTTGTAATGAGCAGCTTCGAAGAGGATATGGTCCCGACGACTCCAAGAAGGAGCCCGAAAGCAACAAGGATCACGTTTAGGATTAGAACAGGCTTAGATATTTGAGGCCATGAAAGCTTGATGTAGAAGGCACAGGGGAAAACTATGCAGATGCTGACACTCACAAGGGAGCCAGTAAGGCTGAGGACATGCTCAAAAAATGGAACGGAAAGTGCTAGGGCTAGTATTACAAGTAGCAGAAATGAACCCACAGCGCCTCTTATAACTGTCTTGGTCCTGGAATTGATAGAATTGGGAAGGCTGTGCTCGAGCTGGATGGCGAACGGTGCGAATTCGAGTGCGTATTTTGTCATGGGTGTTAGCACTGTTGCCCACAATGCAATCTTTGTAATGATATGGTGTCGAGGCATGCTCAGGGTTATTTGCGAGCTGACTCCAGGGCCGAATAGTTTGGCACCCATGAATGCTAGTGACGCGTAAAGTGCTGTCACCGATGCAAAGCTCACTATAGATACCTGGAACCAAACGTGAAAATTAAGGGCGAGCAAAGTATTCTCAAACATGACGTCAGAATTATGGAATATTTTATATTCAGAAAAGAAAGAAGAGCGCAGCTGTGATTTTATTCGAGGAAAAAATGAATTAATTGGGAGTGATACCTTTGTAAACTTGGATGGATCTTTCATGGATTTGTACAAGTCGGGGAAAACGATGTGGCCAGCATAACTGAAGATGTAAAGGCCGGATATGGCAGGAATCTTGCGGAGGTGGAGCACAGGTATACTGTGATTCGCTTTCACAATTTGGAAGATGGCAGTGCATGACACGGAAGTGAAGATGACGATGGACATGAGAATGCCGCCTGATGAAAGGAAAGATATGGAAGAAAGATCCCGCAGCCATAGGGTAGGAAGTGCTACCAGCACCCCCATCATCGTTAGTAGCTGCGATTTATACAAGCTTGCCCATATTGGTAACCTAAGCTGTGTCCCTGCAAAAACTGTTGCAAGATTGTCATGGAGTGATATGGTGTAGGAGACCAGGGCCATGAAAATCTCCAGGTAAATGAAAGTTGCAGCTAAAACTCTTCCTTTCGAGCCAAATGCATGTTGTCCAATATCAGTATAGCTCCTTGACTTGGGACTCCTAGCAAGGCATTTTCCGAGCAGATGGGATGTATATGCACAGATTACACCTATTCCTACTAGCAAGAACGCAGAAGCCCACCCTCCATTTTCTAAAGCATATGGAGTGGATAACTGGCCCAGCCCTGTGATAGAAATTAAACACATGCAAATAAATTAGCCAAGAACTTCTTGTGCATTCACTCTAAAAACATGGAATCGAGAGATTTGAAAGTCTAACCAATAAGCATTCCAATCATGTTTATGACAGAATGAGCAAAAGAACTATTAGCCTGATCAGGATGAAGCTCTACGTCTGCCTCGTTTACCAGAGCACTCTTTAAATCCTGGGTGTTGTGATCGCACTTGCATAATTTACTTTCCTCTACACAGGCATCACAAGTCACCCATCCCTGAGCCAATTTCTCACCATGCACCGTCTCACTCGCAACTTGAATATTCCGATGGGAGAGACAATCTGCAGATTCATGGCACAATAATTTCCCAAAGGGCTTTCGTATCTGGTTCCACATGATAAAACTCTTGGATACCCAAAGTTGACAAACAGAAAGAAACAGGACTGAAAACAATTTATTGGGCTGTCTAAACGTAGCTATAGTTTGTAGGAACCCATCTTTTGTATCCTAGAAAGAAACACCTGGCTTGTTAGAGATGAGAAATAAGTGATAGAGTGGGTGTATATATATAGCAGAAGATGGAGACAACGCAATGCTATAACCACCATTTGTAAGAATCTAGCCATTGTATCTGATTGGATTTGCAAGTGGTCTGCACCATGTGGTACAATTGATCGAAGGGAATTTCTCAGGGGATCAGTTGGCAATTGGAACAATATGTTGCTTTCCGACAAATGAGAAGATACTGGAGCACACAAGCAGGGAACCGCTGAAAATATCTGAACACATCCTCTTTAATTATCCCAAAAACTATGTGAATTAAGCATATGAATAAATTCAGGAGTACACCATGACACTGAAATTAGTATTTCATTTTTTTCATAATAAAAAACGGATGGAAGGAGATGTATATGTTAAAACAGAATAAAATAAAGAAAAATAAAACCCCGTTTAATAATGCGATGCCTTGATCTTAGCTAGGAGCATATGAATATTACATTGGGTCATACATGTTTTGCCCCATGCCTGAATTAATGATTTTTAATTTATTATATACATTAATTAAATCATTTTCCAAGAAATTCTTTTGGGCAATATTATATATGTTGGAGGAGATCGTTAAAACTAAATTATTGTTGCAAAATTCTTTAAAACCATTTTACTCAAATAAGTCCATTCTATATTTAAAGCAGATGGTATTCTACATGCATATATATATATATATGGATGTATGTATGTAGATTCTCCTCTCTTTTTTCCTTCTTTCTTGAAAGAACTCATCATGTGTGGTTCAAATTAGTGTTCTACATGCATGTGGTTTTCGAAGCGGTCTTTATATGTTTTTGGAATAATCAAACAATTTCTCAAAGCAGATGTTCCAAAGTAGAATTTTCATATTTGATTGCTTATTAATAGAATATTGTTTCAATTTGATTTCAATAATCATTTGTTGCATCTTTACGTGAAGCCGTCGATGCACGAGTGGGGAAACTACTGGCAAATGTTTTATCTATAGCGAGGAACAGTATATAGCAAGGAGGATCACCTGATCCCTCTTGTATAATCGAGTCTAAATGTTTTAGGACAGCATGCAGGTCATGGTTTTTCATGAAATTTAAGGTTGCATGCTATCGGATTCATGGTCATGCATGGCTCGGTTATCAGACCACTTGTGCATGATAAATATCAAATCAATTAGGTTTCATTTATCTGGAATGGATCCATACGGCTGCGTTGGCTGAGAATTCGATCCTCCCTCTTATTCCCATGATATTAATCTTTTGGGTATCTTTATGAAGAATTTTCATAAGCAGTGCCTGGGAAAGTACAGATGCCAAATGAACCAGACCTTGACATTATATTTTAAAAATTTTATTGAAAAAACTTAAAAATATTTTAATATTTTTAAATTATTTTAATGTACTAATATCGAAAATAATTTTTTTTTTAAAAAATATCATTTTAATATATTTATAAATAAAAAATAATTTTAAAAATAATTTCAATTATACTAAGAAAAGGAAAGACGGTGGAGCCAAACATTCCAGTTGTAAATGCGACACAGCCATGTATCTGAGAGGCAAAATTGAAGATGGGGAACGAATCTTGCAATTTTCTTTATAGATATCATCATAATGCTATTTAATAGCAAGAATATATTGTGGAATAAAATAGATCTAATTTTGAACCCCACGTCAACGCTGGTCTGATATTATATACATGAGAAATCGAAATTAATACATGAAAAATTCTTTCTTTTTAGTAAAAAAAACCTAGGTTTTCAGCCCTACACGTTATTCTCGGCTTCCAATTAATTTGGACAGCATCCGTATATATCCATGATGTCGGGGAACTTAGTTGCTTCTGAAGAAAAAATGAATCCTGACGCCATGTGTCGCGTGTACATGGATTCTTGGCCGGCCGATACCGCCCCAGAATTCTACCCACCTCTGACGCAAACAAGAATAAATCGCTGATCTCTTCATCTTCTCTACTTTTTTATTTTCTTTCTATATTTATTAGCACCGGCACTATCTAGCTCTCCGAATGAATGAATGTATATATATATATACTATCTAGCTCTCCGAATGAATGAATGAATGAATGAATGTGTGTGTGTGTGTATAGTGAATATAATTTACATATATCTCGATTAATAGCACGTATAATAAGTATTCGGTAGTCACTATACTAATAAATATATAGCTTCAAACTAAATTAATTAAGAAACAAATTTCGTAATATCATGCTAGTAATACTATGTCACCTAATAGATGGATTACACATCAGGTGTTTGCATAAAATAAACATCATGATGGGTGGTTGTTCACCAGATGGCAGGTGTGACGTTTTCCGGCAGACGTCGCTCCGAAGGCAATTGACAGACAAATATTCCTCCACTGCCAAAAAGTCTGGAGAGAAAAAAATGCTTCTAGTAGATTCTTTGGATAAAGGAAAATTATTGGTTCATCGGAAAAGAAGTTGGGAAAAAGCTGTATCTGCTGCATGTATTCAATGGCTGGCAGGTTTACCAGGACAGGAAAATGGCAGGATGAAACTGCACACCAGTGAATGGGAAGTGCTATGCAAAATTAGATACATGTCATTGAGTTGTGATGGGGGGTTAAATTATTTTTCTTAAAGTAAAAAAATATTTAAATAGTGCTAATATTTTAATAATTAACTTAAACACAATACATATTAAATATATTTTTTATAAATTGATATGATAACATATTGAATAATATTTTTTAAAATATTAAAATGATAACATGCTTGATAGATTTTGATTTAGATCATAAATTTGTGATAACCCTATAGAAATCATATCAAAATAAATTATGAAAGTCAATTTATAATTAAAATAATATTGAAGGATAAAACTGAAAAACAAAAAATTAAAAATTAGAAAAGAATAAAAAAAACCACTTGACTCAACCTTTCGGACTCATGACCATTGTCATAAGACCTGAATAATAATCTCTTATAAAAAAATATGAACCTTAATTTCTGATCAATCTAATATTGAAAGATAAAATAAAAATATCAATTAAAAAAACAACTTAAGTAAAAAAGAGTTAAACTAGTAAACTCATGATTTGGTTTATGAGATTGGAATGGCTTCGTTAAAAACAAATATTTTTTTTTTTTTACAAAACTGCATTGTCAACAAATTCAATGTTGAAAGTTGAAATCTATAAAAAAAACAAAAGAGAGAGAGAGAGAGAGAGATAGAGAAAAAAAGCTAAATCCATGAGACATAGATAACTCCACATAAAACAAGTTCAAGTCTAGTTCCTAAACATTTTAATATTTAAGGATAAAACTGAAAAAAAAAAAAAAAACAAGATTGAGTTGTTGGAGGGTGAAATAACAAAAAAAAATCAATAAAAAAAGACTCAAAACAATGAACCTAGTTAATCTACTAAAATTGTGACCTAAATTATGAGATCAAGATAGCCATATAAAGAGCAAATAATAAAAATATGAATCCAATTTAAAGTATATTTAGTTAAAAAAAATAAAAAGAGTTAATTTGTTAAACCTGTTACTCGAGTTAACAGATCGGGATAACCTTATAGAAAGAAAATAAAATAAATTCAAAGTCTTATTTTTAACTAATCCAATGTTAAAAGATGAAATAAACAAAATCAATTAAAAATAACTTAAGTGAGTCCAAGTTAAATCATTCAATTTGTGATTTGAATCATGAAATTGTGATAATTTCATAAATAAAAAAAAAATGAAATCTCATTTCTAGTAGATTTAATGTTGACTAAATCCATGAGATTAATATATAACTCAATAGAAAAACTAAATTCATGAGATTAATACATAACTCAATATAAAAGAAAATAAAAAGTATAATTTTTAAAATAACCTAATATTAAAGGATAAAATTAAAAAAAAAACTAAATAAAAAACACTATTATAGTAAATAATAATTCTATGATTGCATTTAAAAGTGATTTTGCCACACTTTTTAGAGTTTGTTAATTAATCATTCTTCTCTTTATGATTTGTTTTTCTAGATTACCATGATCATTTTTTTATCCATTTGTTGTCATTGTTTATTTTTTTTATTTAGTCAGATTTATGATTTGATTTGTGAATTTCTTTTCATTTCGGCCTCAAGGCGTAGCCTGGGCCCACAAATTGAGTCCAATATCTATACCCACATGAACAACTTCACTAATTACCCTATACATCAAATCATTCAAAAAACATGTTTGATGAAGTTTATATATTTGATTAAAAAGATATTTAGGGAATTAATTGTAAAATTAATTTGTACAGGGACTAAAATGTATTAACTTTATTAACAAAGATAAAAAAAAAATTCTTCCAAGTAAATCTTCATTTATAATAAAAAATAAAATATAGGGACTATAGTTTTGCTAAATTTAGAGGAATAAAAGTAAACATAGGCGCGTGGCTTTGTATTTAAATGGATTAGATGGCAATCCACCACCCCAACACCGTGAACCCATTTAAATTTGGGTATCCACTACCCAACGGGCCATGAGCCGACGAGGAGTTATGATTTGGTCATGTCGTAGTTTCACCAATAGCGTCTTTAATTATAATTTATATATAAAAAAAAATAGGGCATGAAAAGAGATATAATTACACGTGTGAAAACAGTAAAACTAACTTATATATATATATACTAGCTAAGTGCCCCCGCGCGTTGCCGCGGGGTACATAATATTTTTTTAAATGTAAAAAATATTAATTATATATATTTTTAAATTGTATTATAAATTTAGTTAAAATAAATTTGTCCAGAAATTCATCCTCACATTATTATCATTATTATTGTTATAAGAGTTAAAATTATTATCAACATTACTGTCAAAATAATAATAAAAATTAAATTGACTTGAAAAATCATTAGAAAAAAAAAATATTTTATAAGTAAACAATAAAAAATTAATAATTAAAACTATCATTATTATTGTGTAAGTAAAATTATCTAATCCAAAGAGCAAATTAAAATAATAATAAAAAAAAAAGAAATAAAGGGAAAAAGCGAATAATATTTATTATTCATATTATTATAAAATCAGTAAATTATATCGAGAGAAAGAAATATAAAAAAAATAGGAAGCACGAAAAAGCATTAAAATATTGTTATTATTATAATTCATAATAATAATAATAATAATAATAATAATAATAATAATATGAAAGAGTAAATAAACAATAAAAGATTAATAAAAAAATAAAATAAAAAATAAAAATCAACATTGTTATTACCACGAAAAGAATAGATATTATAAAATTACCTAAATGAAAAAAACCTTAAAAAACATTAACAAAAAAGTAAGCAAGAGAAATAATTAAATTACTATTATTATTAAATAATAATTAATTAAATTACCACTACCATATTATTATTATTATTATTATTATTATTATTATTTTAGAATTAAATAATTCATTGAATAATAATAGGGATCATTATAGAAATAATAAGAAATCAAGGGATGAAAAAAAAAATTAAAAGTATAAGGGCCAAATATTAATTATGTTAGATTTTTTTATTATAACATAATGTTAGATAAAATAATAATTTTTTATAGAATTTTTTAATTATAAATTTGTATAAAATAATAAATAGTTTTATCCATAAAAAAGATGAATATATAAATTGAAAATATATCCTTATGTTATTATCATTATCATTATTATAACAGTTAAAATTATTATCAATATTACTGTCAAAATAATCTCAATAATTAAATAATCCTGGAAAATAATTAAACAAAGCAAAAGATTGAAGTATAAATAAGAAAAAAAAACATAAACACTAAAATTATCATGATCATTGCATAAATAGTCAAATAATAAAAATTATCTAAAAGCAATAAAAAACCAATAACTGAAATTATTATTACTATTGCGTAAATAGCAAAATCATAAAAATCATTTAATACAAAAAACAAATAAAAATAACAGGAAAAAAAATAAAAAAAGAAAAAAAAGAAGCAACATTAATTTAAAAATGACTATCAATTTAAATTCAAATTTCAGGATTTAACCGATTTAAATAAAATCAAAAGAAAAAAAAAACTATAAAAAAACTAAAAGTATAGATGTATAAATATGAATAAAAAAATATACATTGTCTAAGAATTTATAAAAACAAACTAAATAAATTAATATAAAAAAACGATGCAATAATTAAATAAAAAAATAGTTCTATCAACAAAAAGATTAATACATAAATTGAAAATCTATCCTCATGTTAATATCATAATCACTACTATAACAGTTAAAATTATTGTCAACATTACTGTCAGAACAATTTAAATAATTAAATTGTCTTGAAAAATCATTAAAAAAAAGGAAAAGATTTTTGTATGAAAAAGGAAAAAGAAAACAACAACTAAAATTATCATGATTACTGCATAAATAGTCAAATCATAAACATCATCTAATCCAAAGAAAAAAAAGAAGAAAAAAAAAAGAAAAAAACAAAGAGAAAAAAAGAAAAAAAATAAAATAAAGGAAAAAAAGAAGTAATATTAATTTTAAAATGACTATCAATTTAAATTCAAATTTCAGGGTTTAACTGATTTAAATAAAATCAAAAGAAAAAAAAACTATAAAAAAACTAAAAGTATAGATGTATAAATATGAATAAAAAAATATACATTGTCTAAGAATTTATAAAAACAAACTAAATGAATTAATATAAAAAAACCATGCAATAATCAAATAAAAAAAATAGTTCTATAACAGTTAAAATTATTGTCCACATTACTGTCAGAACAATTTAGATAATTAAATTGTCTTGAAAAATCATTAAAAAAAGGAAAAGATTTTTGTATGAAAAAGGAAAAAAAAAAAACTACTAAAATTATCATGATCACTGCATAAATAGTCACTACTAAAAATCATCTAATCAAAAGAAAAAAAATAAGAAGCAAAAAAAAAAAAGTAAACAAAGAGAAAAAAAGAGTAATATTAATAGTAAAATGATTATTATAATAGTTAAAATTATTATTAATATTATTGTCAGAACAATTCAAATAATTAAATTGATTTGGAAAATCATTAAAAAAAAAATGAAGAAATTTGTATAAAAAACAATTAAAAAATAACAAATGAATTAATATCAAATATTAATAAAAAAATAACAATAAAAAATAAATTAAAATGAAAAATAATATATATAGAATTAATTCTAATTAAAGGATAAAATTAAAACAAAAAAGAATTGGAGGACCAAAAATAAATAATGGTGATTGGTTTCATTTTATAAAAATCAGAAGAAAAGAGACTGAAATCAAACTTTGTATATATTACCAATTTCAATTGGAGGGCTAAATTGAAGAAATGAAAACATCCGTACCGGAAAAATTGAAGGAATAAAAAATCAATCAAAAATCAAAAGTATAAGGACTGAAATAAAACTCTCTTATATAATTAGTTTTAATTGAAGGGCACAATTGAAAATAAAAAAACTTTAATTTCAATAAATCAGTAAGAAAAACGAAATAAAAACATCAGGGACCAAAATGAACTTCTCGCCAACATCGGGGACCGGAGCAGAATTCGCGGCGGCAGGAGAGAGAAAAGCGACCGGCGGCCAAAACACGTCCACCGTCGCTCAACCGGACATATATTACGGGAACGCGCCGCGACGGAGAGTTCTGGTGCGGCGGAAGCGAATTTTTGACGACGGGAAGAGGCCGCACGCGCCGCCCAAAAGGCGCGTTTGGACCAAACGCTTCTGGCGCGTTCGTACGACGCGCCAGCAGTTAAAACAGAAAAAATAATAAAATAATAGCTAATGACTGGATTGCCCCTGGACCCATCGAGATTTACGAAAAAACCGGGTTGGAAAAGACGGCGGTAGCCCTGGTTACTGTGCGCTATTTTGTCTTTATCGGGGGCTTTTTTCGTCTGTGCACTGTGCATAGAAAGTGGAAAATCCGGTGATGCCCCCGGGTCCTGTGCACTATTTTATCTTTTTCGAGGGGCTTTTTCGTTAATACACTGTTCAAACCGGGAAAATAAAAAAAAAAATAAGGTGGACGAACTCACGCGACGCACGGACGAAAAATGTCCAGTCCACAGTGCAATGTCTCTTAGTGTACAGTGCCAAAAGCTACAGTAAAACAGGCACGGCAATTATCTTTTAGTTAATATATACACACACGAGGTTATTTGCCCGCGCATTGTGTTTGGATTTTTTCTATGTAGAAAATTAATTAATTTTTTACATATTATAATCAGTTATTGTAATATTTAATTAATGAAATTGTAATAGATTAAATTTGTTAGTATTTTTTCATCCTGGAATGAATAGTGTAATTAAAACACAAGAGAAGTACTTTATATATTTTTTAATTGCAGATAACATGGGTAAATTTATGTTCTCATTTTTTTTGTAATTTTCTCTCTCTCATTGATATCAGATCTGAAATATTATATATTTTATTTTTTATAAAAACAATCTAAAATCAAAAAATTAATTTTTTTCTAAGAAATAAGCTTAAACAAAAGAGGACAAAATTATAATTAAAAGGCAATTTTTATTTTATTTTATCAGATTTAGTTCTCATATTATCATATTAAAACTATTTAAAAACACTGGTCTTATTTTTTTATTCTTTAAAAAATCCCAGGTAATTTTTTTCTATCTATCTATCTATATATATTTTCAGGTGCTCATATTAAATAAATATTAAAATATATAATTAGCCTCACATATTAATAAGAAGAAAAACCTAAATAAATGACAAAAAATAAATAGGTAGACTTAAAAAGAAAATTGACTTGAAAGATTAATAAAAAGAATTTTAAAAACAACAAAGAGAGAAAATAATAAAAATTAATTTAAAAATAACCATCAACACAAATTAAAATGTAAATATTACAAAAAACCTGAATAATAATGGAAATAATAAAAATTCATGAGACCATAATTATTTGTAGAAAAAAATAATTTTTTTATAAGATTTATTACTCATGTTATTATATTAAAATTATTTCAGAGCAATGATATTATTTTGTTTTCTAAACAATCTAGGTTATATATATTTTGAATGTTTTATCAATATGTGACTTGAAGGGAATAAAAAGATAAATTATAATAATTATTAAATTTAAAATAATTATCAGCACATATTAAAATTTGAACATTAAATAAAAACTTAGTAATATTATAAATGAAGAAAAATTGAGAACAGAAACTAATAGCATGTATATATAAATATGGACAAAAATATATATAAAAATAATATAGGAATTAAAAGTATAAGAGATAAAAAAAAACATATATAATAAATATAATTTGAAGGACAAAATTGAAATAGATCCAAAAATGGATACCAATGCAATTATATAATTTGAAACAAAACCAAAAATTATAAGAATTAGGAACAAAATGAAACTAAATTTATACTTAATTTGTATGGAAGGATAAAATTAAAATAAATCAAAACTTTGATACCAAAATTATTATGGATTCCAAACCATTTTAAAAATTGAAAGTGTGAGGACCTAAATGAAAGTATAATATATAATTAATTTCAATTAAAGGATGCAATTGAAATAAATCAAAACCTATATAATAACAATAAGGACTTGATCGAAACAATTCCAAGTGTAGGGACTATAGTTAAAATTGGGAAAAAAGAGTTGCGTTGACGTCAGCATGCGCAAGCAGGAGAGAGAAAAGGGAGGAAATTTTTCAATGACTATTGACATGTCTCCGGCCATCTTGTGTTTACACGCTCCGCTTTATTGGGAAGAGAACATTGATGAAAATCATTCTAGACGCCCGTTGGGTATTTTTTTACGCTGGAATAGGCCGCACGCGCCGAACAAACAACACGTAAGCGTTGAAGATGGACAGCGCGTCCAACGACGAGCCAATAGTAAATTGGCGAGAAATTAATAAAAAAAAAATGATAAATTACTGGCGCACCCTTCATGGACAGAACATGATTTTGTCGTTTTCTAGGGCTAAAATAGTTATTGCACTGTGCAAAAAATATAAAGAAATAAATGAACCGAGTAGCTGGGCCAGACCAGACCAAAAGTGTGTAATTACATTCGAAACCCTCAGTCAGATGTCATTATTTTGTCTTTTTCGAGGGCTAAATGTGTTATTTCACTGTATAAAAAGGAAAAAACTCAGAAGATCGAATGAACCAAACGAACCGAACCGAAAATTGAGCGTAACAGTAATGGTGAATAGTGATTTGTGAGAGGATAAACAATAGATCTGATATGAACCCCATCAACAATTGTGATGACACCCAATAGTAACGATGGTTTAGAACCCCAAGATCGTGTAGACAAGATTGTTTGAGCCTTGACCCCACACCTAACAAGATAAAAACCAAGACTACAAAGGATTGAAACGCCACACCTAGAAAACCTGAGAATCACTCAACAATCAAGGTGATAAGTTTGGTTGTTTGAACGCCACAAGATTAACTTGATAAGTTCTAGGAGTTCTCTTAAGAACCAAGAGGAACACAAAACCTCACAAATATAATAATCTCTGAAAACATAATCTGTTTTATTATTTTAAAATACCCCTTTTTATACTTGGAACAACCCTCCAAGAATAGGAAAAGTCATAACTAAAGCCTTAAAATAGCTCAAAAAGTAACATAAACAAGTCCCCATGTTTTTAGGTCTCTTGGACTTCTAGAGGCTGTCATAAATAGCTAAATGACTAAATTAAATGTATTTGACATAACCATTTAAGACCAACTTTTATTCCTCTAATTAATAACCTTGAAAGTCATCAAATTCATGTCCTTTGATGATCAGATCATGTTGAAACGTTTTGGCATAATTATTACTCTCTTCAATTGCTTTGATGATGTGGACTAAACCTTGATTAGCATCTGATCCCATCTTGGTCTTTTTAGAATCAGCTCAAATCTCTTGGATTAGCCCATTGAGTGCTTCCTTGAAGCGTTTGGCTCTAAGTCTTGTAATTGGGCCACTTGGAAGTGACAACGCGTCTTGTGCAAATTCATCCTCATCCGCGAGTGTATGATCAACCAGTCCAGCTCCTTGGTTTGCATCAAGATCGGGACTTGATCTGTTTTAGCTGTAGTAATATATATATATATATATATATATATATATATATATATATATATATATATATATATATAAGAAACCTAAATTATTTTTTATTATAAAATATTATGTATATAATTAATTTAGAGTTTTTTATATATTGAAATTTAGAAAAAAAACTCTAAATTAATTATATACATAATATTTTATAATAAAAAATAATTTAGGTTTCTTATATAAAAAACAATCAAACAGACTCAGTGAGTCCGGAAAGGCTGCAAACAGGGTAAACGCAAAGTGTAGATCAGTGTGGGAGGGAAGAAAGAAAGAAGAAGAAACAGAGAGGCAGGCGCATGCAGCAGCATGCTGACTGGGGCCCCACGTGTTCCATGCAACCGACTCGTCGGATGCAGAGCACATGCATTGGCTCAGCACCAACCCTGCATGTATGAGAGGTCCAGTTCCCATCCGTCCATGGCAATGGCGATCTCACCACTTTTATTTTTCGAATTTCACATCCAAATATATTTTTCAACGTGGAAACCTTGTTTGGTGTCCAGGAAAATAACAACATCACTTGTCACTTTCTCGCATAAATATTATAAGACAGTAGCAGGCATCATCGATTCAACCTTTTTTTATTTTTCTTTTCATGGAGTGCACGTAAAATTCTTGTGGGAAAAAGGAAAAGGAGAGGCCTCGCCTTGCTCTCTTGTGTCACCTTTTGTTCTAATGGTACATTACGGAATTTTGTCTTGTCTTATAGAGACACAAGTGTTTCCAACGTTGCCGAGGATAATAAGTTTCATTTGTCAATATTCATAATGAATTGAAAACACAATTTCTATAATAATTTAAGTTAAGGGCTATTTATTTATTATTATTTTATATATATATAAAAAAGGAGTTGAAAAGGTAAGTGGGGGTATTATATATTCTTAGTGTATGTAATACTGAAAATATTGTATGATTATATTAAAGTCTTTTCAAAGTTGATTATATTTAAGGCATCATAAAAAATATTTGTAATTTCATATATTACTTAATTTAGCGCACCTTTTAAGAAAGAAAAATGTATATATCTTGATGCTTTATAATTAATACTGAAAATATATACACACACATACAGGTGCTCATTTATTTTATATATATATATATATATATATATATATATATATATATATATCAAAGAGACCTGAAACTTAAACCGATCGACTATTCTCAAGTTTGCTGATCTGGAATTGTATTGAGCCATACATTTTTGTGTATACCAGTCGGTCGAAAAGGATGAAAAAGTGTCGTCCGTTTTCAAGTTTCTTGGAATTGTCAGGTATCTATATAAGAAAATAATAGCAACAATAATTACCCCAAAAAAGACAAAAGAGATAAAAGCTAGAATGGCTACAACTTGATACATTATTTTTGTTGATATAGACTTGTATAACCTGACGGTCAACACTCAAACAGTCAAGAAATTAGTGTCAATATATATTTGTTGACTACCATTATAGAGATAGATATGATGTTACTAGGGTCTATTTGTTTTGTTTAAAGGAAAAATAGGTAAAAACAATTAGAGAAAAAGAAATGTTTAAAATAAGTCTTTTCTTATATTAGAGAAAAGATGCTATGGGGTATTATTGCATGAGAAATTTTTTCAAAAATCACATAAAATAAAATTAAAAGAAAAATCACAATTATAAAAAATAAACATTATATATATATATATATATATAAAAAAATGGATTTGGTAAGCTATTAGACCCATCATTTTTAGGTTTGGTTAGCCGTGAGTCCATACATGTGCTGATTTGGTGAGTTGCTAGACTCATCATCTCCGGGCCCAACTAAATGCTAAGCTTATGCTTTTTTAATGATAAAGATAAATCAGAGATATTTGATCATAAAAAGTAAAGATATTTTAACTTTATAAACTAAAATATTTCAGTGATGTTTTAACCATTTTTCTTTAATAAAAAAAAGGTATGAGAGGCTATAAAAGAGGGGGAGAGATCATTTAAAAAAAGTTTGGTTTTTCTCCATTGAAAATGACATATTTATTTTAAAACTTTCTTCTACATTATGATTTTTATTTTCAAATGATGCTCATTCAATCATCATAGAGTTCCAAAATATATATAAAAAAACCTTTTTGTAAGTACAAGTATGATCCATCAACCACAGAGGTCAAGAATGGACGCATCAGATTGCTGGTATTAGGAGATCAATCAAATATTCTAGATTTTTTAGCTTGGTCTACAAGTTCATGGAATAAACATATATATATATATATATATATATATATAGACAAACACAGCATTTAAGTAGCTGTTGGGGGGAAAAAGTGTAAGAAAATATATACCACAAAAAAGGATTGTTTGGTATATATACACACACCCAAAATTCTATCTCAATAAACAAAACTATACGATTTTTTAACCTCAATTTATAAACTCTTACTCCGTTGCTCCTCTTGGAATTTCAACTCGAGATCTTTTAGTATAAACGTGTATCTCACGCATATCTAAGCTCAATAATTGATTCCTTGTCCCTGCTAGTTGCAAAACAAACTCCCTTGATATGCAATCCAGCATTTAAATTTCGTTGAATCTCTTGGTTCTTTGCATATAGTCACTAAAACTAGCGAAAGTTCAGGGAAGAAAACAATGATTAGTATAGAAGATCTGTACGGGGTTTTATGTGCAGTAGTTCCTCTATATGTCACCATGTTCTTGGCTTATGCCTCAGTGAAATGGTGGAATATATTCACTCCTGACCAATGTTCCGGCATCAACAGGTTCGTTGCTTACTTTGCAGTTCCACTCCTGTCCATGGAGTTTATTTCAAGGATAAATCCGTACAAAATGGACCTTCTCTTCATGGCTGCTGATGGGATTTCCAAGGTCTTGATCTTACTGGTCTTGCTTTGCTGGGCTAATTTTTCAAGAAGAGGAAGCCTGGAATGGGCCATCACTCTTTTCTCTCTATCTACTCTCCCCAACACCCTTGTGATGGGGATCCCACTGCTAAAATCCATGTATGGAGATGATAAGGAAGACCTTATGATCCAAGTTGTGGTGCTACAGTGCATCATCTGGTACACTTTATTGCTGTTTTTGTTTGAATACAGAGAAGCGAGACTAGCAATCTTAAAGAGCTTCAAGGGGAGTAGCAGCAGCAGCAGCAGTTTTAGTAACAGTGAGAGAAGCAAGGGAGGTTTCAAGGGTGTCGGGGAAGTACTTGGAAGCTCTGGGAGTAATGCAGATGAAATTGTTAGTGTTGCTGTTTCAGCCCCTACAAACCAGGAGATTACTGAAAATGTCAACACCAAGGTTGCACCGGATCCCCAGAGGTTTAGATCGATGGTGGCAGCTGCAGTGGATGAAGATGGTAAAGAGGTCCACTTATTCATTTGGCGATGTGTATGTTGCACTTCTCAAGGCAAGATCATAGCTAGAGAAACAAGCGCATATATACATGTTTGTTCCCGTTTTTGTATTCTTTGTTTCGCTGATTAAAAATACTCTACTGTGGATGGGTTAGGTTTCTGTGAGCAGTCAGTGCAAGTTCTTCGGAAAGAAGATAGCAAGAAAAGGGGACTGGAACCTGACAAAACGGAGGATATAGAGAACAATACTGCTGCAATATCTTCCTTATCATCAGTTATGATCTTGCAAATTCTGAAGACAGTGTGTCACAAACTGGTGAGGAATCCCAACTCGTATGCAAGCTTAATAGGACTAAGCTGGGCTCTAGTCTCTTGCAGGTATTCTGAACTAGTAGTTAGCAAATCATTTCTGAAAGTACTAAAGCTCAATTACTTTTTCGACTTTTTTAATGATTTTGTTTCTTCCCTCCCTCCCTCCTTATTGTACTTGTTCGGCTAGATATGGAATAATGAAGCCCCAAATAGTGGACAATTCAGTAACAATCTTGTCAAAGGCAGGTCTTGGAATGGCAATGTTTAGCCTTGGTAAGTAAGACTAGAGCAGTCTTTTCATCTATTTCTGTGGTTCGTTTTTTTCCCCTCATATTAAACATCAAGAATCATTCGCACATGTATGGTTGATTACGATCAAATTCAAAGCTAATTGAGACTTCTCAACTGCAATTAAGGACTGTTCATGGCCCTGCAACCAAGAATCATATCCTGTGGAAACAGACTGGCTATTTATGGGATGCTTGCAAGGTTTCTAGCTGGTCCTGCAGTAATGGCAGTAGCTTCCATTGGAGTAGGCCTGAGAGGGACCATGTTGAAACTATCCATCGTGCAAGCCGCCTTGCCGCAAGGAATCGTCCCTTTTGTGTTTGCTAGAGAATACAATCTACATCCAGATGTATTAAGCACTGCGTAAGTTGGAACTCTACGATAATTTATTTCAGGTCCATTGGACTAGATCAGTTAGACTCCATCCCTGCGATCGATCAGCTAGAAGAATGAACCGAAGTTTTAGTGCATTTTAATGCGTCAGAGGCTGTTCTTCTTGAGTTGCTGGTCAAGAAATCCAGTGCATGTTCATTATTAATTAGCTGAGTGATTTTATTTTGCAGGGTGATATTTGGAATGATAGTGTCTCTGCCAATCACAGTACTTTACTACATCTTTCTTGGCCTCTGATAAAGATCATGGCTAGAATCCACACATCCTCTCATATTATGATCTGCACTGGTTTTTCTTCAATTATGGTCATCCACAACGAATGCGACTTCAAAATCATAACTGCTTGAATGAGGACGAAGCAACTCACTGCAAAGTCCCGACCACATCGGTGAATTAAGTTTTGGTAATATTTATAACCCCATTTTACCTCGATTATTCCGAGACAATTGTTGTTTCTTGTAGTAAATTAGATGGGATGTGTGTAGTTTCCGAGGAGACAGCAGTCCTTTTCATGATTTGCACTTCAAAATTTCATGCTCAAATCTCTCAGGAATGAAGATGGAGAATTTAACTGAATAAGAAAGGGTACTTTTATAGTTTGTTTTGCAATTCAAGGACTGATTAATATTCTGTCATCATCATAAAACGAAAAGCATGTCAAAATAATCCCAGAATATAAAAAAAAATTAAAAAGGAAAATATCTGTTGACAACATGCTGTCAATAAATAATGGTGACAATAAGAGGCGGCAAGCTTAAAATAAGGACAAGAATTACACACGAGGAGACGGGGCAACCCACGTATTCTTTGGGAAACAAAGGAATGATTCTGATCAGTTCTGTTTAAATCCAACGGCTTGCATTATATCCGAATTGAATTTCTTGCTTGTGCTCTATTAAAAGCATCCCCTTACTTCCAATTTTGTTACGATTTCATCCCTCACGATATATGACGTCACATGTCCCTTAAAATTAGAATTAATTTAAGAAGATTGAGCTAAAATCTAAAAAATAATTGAACTTTAAAATTAAACAGAAAACACAATCACAGATGAGAAAATATCTGTAATTGACTCTTTCATTTCAGAAAGAAAAAAAAACATTTATTCTCATTGGATCATTTATTCTTTAATAAATAAATTAAGTCCTCAAAGCTTTGGAGTCTATGTGTTTTGGTCATTAGATCGTTTATTTTTATAATTCTACCCCTCCAAACTTTTGTTTTATTTCAATTTAAGTTTTAAATTAAGTGAATTAGCTATTCTAATTCTGGCTAAATTAACTTTCAAGTTTAATTTCACTTTTGATTAGGCCCTTGATTAAATCAACTAGGTCCATCAAAAGTTCAATCAAGTCCCCTAAATTAATTATTTCGCATGTTTGCTCCAATCTTCAATATATATTTTTTTAATTTGATCCTAATTTTTCATTTTTTTCTTCAATTAGGCCCTTCATTACTGCTATTGAGTTTCCAACCTTTTCCATCTAGTCAATTTGGTCCTCCAACTTCCATTTTGTGCGATTAAGTCCTTCTTAAACCAATTTTTATCACCTCAAACTGTTTGTCTATTTATGATATTTTTAAATATCTTGAATATTTCAAAAAATAAAAAATATTTTTCACATTAAAGAATTCCTGGGAACTCAAAATTAGGTTGTAACACCCCTTATCAGCTATAAATGATTGGTGCGCCTCGTGAAAAAGACTAAGTAATGTGGTATGTGGTCCTCTTTCTTTTTTTTTCTTTTTTTTTCATTGAGGGACATCATACTTTAATGATATTACTACAATCTCTTATAATAATAATAATAATAATAATAATAATAATAATAGAGCTCTGTAAAAGGTTGTCAATAATATATATATATATATATATATATATATATATATATATATATATATATATATAGAAGTGAGATTAGTTACAGTAGACGGCTCTTTCTGTGCAATAATGTGAAAATAACTACAGGATTCATGTCAGTACCGCAGCAAAAGAAATGAACGGTTAGAAAACCTAGAACGACATGTCACCCAGCAAGAAAATTAATGTGCTCCTGTCGTGTTCCCAGGCTCGGACAACTTTTTCTCGTGTACTCGGTTTGCCTGTTGATGGTGGTGTCGGCCGTCGCCATGCTTACTCAATGCATTGGCTTGTCGCCGTCTATGTCGATGCAGTTGCAGCAGTCCCATGTGATGATGCTTGTGCGGTGACCCTCAACCGCCACGTTCCTCCTTCTTTGACCAAGTTTTTCGCCACGTTCCTCCTTCTTTGACCAAGTTTTTCCTAATCGTCTTGGATGGAAATAAGTTTTTGATGGGGTTTCTTGTATGCTACTCATAAAGGTCATTGTTTTTATTTATTATTATTTATGATCAAATACATCCTGACATGAAGGTTTTATACACAAATCACGCCCAACTCTCTCCTCTGGTCCAAAATATACACACAATTTACTGTGAGAGAAAGAGATCTATGAGGAATTCAGGGTTCTTACAAACAATCTAAGCCATTTCCTCTGAGATTATGAGATTTATATGTTATGAGACCGAGTAGGATAATAGAGAGTTTATGATTTTCATTTACGATTTTCAGAGTAAATTTCGAGATCGAATGAGGATATATATTTTTAAAAATTTAAAATAATAAAAGTTTTATTTATTTTAATCCATAAAATTTGTTTTTTAAGAGTTGATTTTCTCATATCCAAATATATATGTGTGTGTATGATTTTTAGCCTTTGCAGCCTAACTTAAAGTTTAAGAAGAGAGCACGCTCGACCAACCCCATCAGTTCTGCAAAACTTTGTTGATTTTTCGATCCCTAGACTTTTTCTTCTTCTTTTTCCACACCACGAAGAAGAAGAAAAATCACCCTGAGGCCCAAGTTTTGCAAAGGACCGAAAGCACGTAGGCTTGTAAATGGATCAATCTGTTATGCGACGGGCTTCGTCCCCATAATTTAAAAATAAAAAACAAAGCTTCGTTAAAAAAACTTAAAGTGAAGGAGGAACTTAGATATAAATTATTATTAATTATAAAATTATTTAAAAACAAAAATCCTAAAGCTATGTCTGAAAATTCTTAGCGCCCTGACACCTTATAAGGTTGCGCATGTTGTAAGATTCACGATGATTTGATGTCTTGATGTCGATAGTTATTTCTTTTCTCTACCATGTTTTGATCTCACCTATATATTTGCGTCAATATCTCAAAAATTCAAGAACAGCCCTTTATTTTATTAATTATTTAAATTTGGTTTCTTTTTATATTATGATTTTCTTACCTCAAGTAACTTATAAAAATTGATATGACTTCAATTTTTGTCATCATTTGGATCTGATCCTCAGCTTATTAATTGTTATTTTTTTGTTGAAATTATATTTTTACGATTTCACCTTTCTTTTGTTTTTTTTTTCCTATTAAATGTAATTCTGCCTCTTTGATTTCAGATTTATTTTGTTAACAAGTTTTTTAAATTGATATTTTTAATTTGATTTTTAATAAACTTCTTGGTTTGATTAGACCTAGATCTAGGGTTTCACGGGATTTGAGTTCTATTTTTCTTATCTTTCAAACTTGGTCCCCATTCATTTTTATTGCTATAAGTTTATGTCCATATATTCATTTTATATATTTTTTTTATATAATTTCATCCCTATTGGGTTTTTTTCATAAAGTTTTATCTTTTATTGCTATCTTTTTTTATTTTGAATTATTATAGAATTGATATATTTTTCATGATTTTATTTTTTATAATTAAATTAATTGAGAACTAAGCTTTTTTATTCAACCCGATGCCAGGATTTTAGGGGTTACAAGTTCTAGAGATTAAATTAAATTTAAGAGACTTGTTTAGGTTTGATTTTTTTCCCTATTTTTTTAAACTTATTTTGTCTAGTTTTTTTTAGAGTTTGGCTATGTTACTTTTGTTTTGTTTTGACTTATAAGGCTTCTCTTGGATGTATATAAGAGTCTTAACACGTGACTTTTTTTTGTCATTTTCAAATTTATATATTTTAATTTTCTGATTTTATCATTTAAGACGTTGAAAATTGATCTTCTTTTTTTTCCTCCTCTTCATTCCCTTTGAATTATTTTCTTGGCATTTTTTTAACGTTGAAAAAATGAAAAGACCTTGCTGCGGGCCACTAATCTAGTCGGTAACACAGACACTACCGCAGCATGCCAATCAGTCGTATATGCTGCTGCCTGTTCTATTTTATGCAATTATACATATCCTTCATTCATGTATACAGGAAACTGCAATAAACAAAATGAATCTGGATGTGTACATTAACTATATGTAATTCAGACCGTATCCAATTTCTTACAGCTGAGACGAAGATACCATACCCTACCAATGAAGCCGGAAACTGGCAGCCTGCATAAGTGGGTGGGCGAATTTCTTACAGCTGAGACGAAGATACCATACACTACCAATGAAGCCGGAAACTGGCAGCCTGCATAAGTGGGTGGGCGAAGTATGCGCCTAGAGTCAATGCAGTGATTGACAAATATGGCAACCGCAAAAATTCCTTGTAATAATCTTGAGGTAACTTTTGACGACCATCAAGGATAGCTGCAAAAGGGACTATGCTTGTTCGCCTCTTTACAGATTCAAATGCCTCCCCATATCTCGTTGCTAATCTCCTGTCTCCATTCCAGACACCGAATAAATGGTGTCCGATTAAGCCAAGAGATGCAGCAACAGTCACAGAGTTCCCAATCCAAACTGTATGAGCCAAGCACCATATCACCTGCCCAACCATCTGTACAGAGATACAGCAATAAATGTAGATTTCTTTCACAACTCTGTTTGTGACTGTGTGTGTGTGTACAGGTGTGAGAGAGAGACCATAGAAGGGGGTGTTTCAACATTACATGGGATCGATCATTATTTTGATTTATTTAGATAGCCCTCAAAAGTATCTATAGACAAAATATGGCTACATTCGCATAAGCAAAATTTCAGGTTCAGTTCAGAATCTTATGAAAGTGTGTTTCAATTACAAAGAGTGACATGTCTCCTGACTTAGAAGAGATGGAATGGATTTCATCCTCATGTCTTGGCTGAAAGGTCACATTTTCCAGCCAAATTCAATGATGCTAAAAGGATCCAAATATCCAACTCATCAAAGTTAAGTAGCACTAGCACATTACATGATCTTTAAGAGGGAAGTGGATTACTGGAATAGATTAATAAGTGCGGTTGACTTTTAAGACACCATTAGAGTTCAAACAAGTAGCTTATTTTTCACTCTAATTATTGAAATAGGAAACAAGTTTCATTCAACTGCTTGGTAAAAAGGCCAACCAATAAATACCATACCTGCGGGTGTCTGGTGATTCTCATTATTCCAGTTTCCCAAAGATGCATTTTAGGCTTGTCAACAGCCGCTACTTCTAATAGATTAAAAGTTGAGGGATAAAGGAAAATGAAGGAGATAAAATTAGAAATCCACACAAGTTGATGTACCGCAGGAGCACTTTGAAGCTCCCATAACTGGATGCCGTCATATCTGTGATTGATGAAATACACCTGCAGCATGGCCATTCAGAAGTCAGCCAAGGGCTGTTGTAGATTGTATAAATGAGGAATTCATAAAACTTTAACCCACAAACTTTGTGGAGGGGGCATGCTGTACATTGTATAAAAGGATCAGGAACTCACAACAGTGCTAACAGCCAATGGAAGAGAAACTCCTGCAAACAAAACACGAAATGCACGTTCTCCAATAAGTTTTTCACCAATGTCTCTTAGACTTGCCAGGCCACTGTGGACAGTAGCGAAAATCAGAATAAGGATGAACATGACCACCTGCAAACATTTCAAGTAGGCTTCAATTACATGTAAAAAAGCAAAGTGATGTATAGATCTCACATAACAAAGGAACCAATATAACAAGTGAATATTTACAATGCCGAATCTCTTACAAGGTAAGTAATCTAATCTTTGTTTCATAAACCTAAAATCATCAACATCCATATATCCATTCGTGAAGAATTCTGCAAAATCTATTTACTTTTTATTCTATTAGCCTAGATGCATAACTGCAAGGAGTTGGAACTTTTCATTCAGCATGTCCCTTACGACCCCAAACATTCTATTCCAGGCAGCTCCATAGGCATTACCAAGTTAAAGCACTATAGCAGGTCGCCCCACGTCAGTCAGGCAAAAGGGGCTAGCATCCCATAGAGATTAGTTTATCCATTATTCAAAACCTTAAAGACCAGCTTGCACGCAGAAAATAGCCACCAAAGCATAGTCGTTGACTTCTTGCTGATCACACCTGACCAGACCGAGAGATAAACTAATAGTCTCCCACATCCATATTTCAGGTTCAAAATTGCACTTATCTATTTTATTTTATTTTCATTCACCGTAAACGTTGATAGCTAGCTACGTCAGCGGAATAGATATACATATATAAACGAAGTGATACATAAGCTCCCTAAACGGCCAAGATTACAAGTATAATTCATAAGGTAGGCCTGCTCGAACCATTTTAGTGACAGATTTTTGTGATTTCCACTTCCACGCGAGAATTTCATATAGTTGATTCAGCAATAAAACAATAAATAAAGAAAACCCACCTCATGGCTTTCTGAGAGAAGCGAAACAGCACTGATGAAATCCTTTCCGAACCCAGTAGTGTTATCAATCCAAGCCACGTCAAGCACAAACAAGACAACACCCAAAATCAAACTGAAATATATCCAAGAAGATAACTTCTGCTTCCCCAATTCGAACGCGGCTGAATCCTCACCTACGAGCGGTGGGGGGACAGAAGTATCAGTGTCAGCATCTCTGGTGGAGATTCTTGTAGTAAATTTCCTGAGACCCAGAAAAGGATGGGTGGGTTTGAGGAATTTTGGATAATTATTATTAGAGGGTTTTGTTAGATTAAGGAGAGTAAGAGCTGAGGTAGGCTTAAGTGTCAGAGGTTGTCGTCTACGAGTAAGGTTAGTGGGATGATGGGTTGAGGTCAAAAATGGGTTCGAGAGAAGAAGAGAGGAGGCCATGTTGCTGCAGATACGAGGGAGAGGTGGTTTCTGTTGTTATAAGACAAGTGGTTTGGTAAGCATTTTGGTGGAGAAGGAAGCAAGATAGAATCTAGGGGAAGTGATGCTCTTGGGTGGGGTGTTGGATTTTTTTCTAGGAAGGAAAGTATGAATCAGCAAAGCACTTCGCTAAGATCAGATTTATAGGTCGTGTTTGTTATTGTGAGTTGTTATTAAAATATATTGAATAATATTATTTTAAAAAAAATAATTATTTTTAATATTAATATATGGTCTATAAACATAAAAAATAAATAAAAACAAATACTACAGCATTTTCCACTCAAAGTTTTGGAATATTCTATGTTTTAAATCTAATTATTAATTTAATAATTTAATTAGTAAAAAAAATATCTTAAGCTGATCTGTAAAAAAAATATCTTAAGCTGATCTTTTTTATATGGTATGCTATATTTTATTTATTTATTTGAATTTAATTAATGAAATTTAAATAATATGACATGAGAAAAAAAAGTGTGAATTTAGAAACTCATTAAATTCTTTCAAATACATATCAATTTGTTAACATGCAGTCATTTTTTTTTAATAATCATGTTTTTAAATTTATATTTTAAAAAATAATCTTAATTAACATACAAACTTGTTTGAGAATACTTTTATTATCAAATAAGAAATATTTTAAAAAATCTATGGTAGATAATCATAATGTGCTTTTATAAATACAAGAATAATCTTTTGAAATCATTGACTATCACCATGAACCTAAGAGAATATTTGGGATTATGGTGCAATCAAAGATTGCAAAAAAATTAAGGGTTTGGATGTTTGGTTAATTTTGAGAAGCTGAAATTTGGCTATGAAATCCATATAATTTACTGTTGAATCACAATGGCACAAAAAACAGCAAGTTATTGCTTTACATGTGTTGCGATGGGGTGGGGTGGGGGAAAAATATATTATATATATTTTTAAAATATATTATTATTTATTATATTTTCTTATAAAAATATATATTTTTAATATTAAAATAATCTAAAAATTAATTATAATAAATAAATATATTAAAAGGAGATTACAATATAATTTTTATTTCGCAATCCTAATTTTTTCAGATAATATTTTACTATATGTTGTTTCGGGATTGCAGAGACCTTCATGTATGAATTTATAGTTCGTAATGAAATTACAAGTAGTTTAATGAATGAATAAAAACAAATGTCTAATTTACTTGAATTATTAATTATATTTTATTATTATAATTATTAAATATTTTAAAAAACAATACACATACACTTTAAAGTAATTTCACAAGTTGAAAGTAATATGAAAAACTTGGTAATCAAACACTTGAAATTGTTTTTTATTAACCTCAAATTCAACTATAGTTTTAACCAAATAATTTAAAAATTATTTTGAATCGCAGCTATTCATGAAACTGTTTTTTTAAAACCTTAACTACAAAAACAATATCAAACACACTATATAATCCATTGCTAAATATCCTACATTTTCAATATATTATTCCATTGATAAATTTATTGCTAAATACTCTGCTTTTTTAATTAACAATGGATTATCCATTGCAGATTTAAAACAACTATGTTTGTAATGGATTTTCCGTTGCTAATCTATTGCTAAATTTCATAGAACAACTGCACTTTCATGTTTTTTCTCCATAGTCTCTGGTTAAATACCCTATGAACTGTTGATCTGGGAATTGGGACCTGGGGCGAATGCCATTTGATAGAGTGAATAATGAGCTGCGTTTTATGCATGCGAGCATATTAAATCGTGATATGAGATGTAGCTTAAATGTGGATCTTACAACATCAACTGTTTCCTCCTCCTTCCAGCTTCCACAGAATCATATTCTGCAGATCATTGCTCGAGCATAGTGACTTTATTTGTATCATTATGCTTTTATATATTTTCCGCAGTTAATTTAGTAGTATAGTTTTCTGGCTATGCTACGTGCTCACGTGAGGGTGAGTCAAAAGGGATACATATCAGCGACGGACATTACTGACAGAGAAAAAGCACTCCACTTTCTGACTGTACGTTTCAATTTGTCTTGTATACAATATCTAACCACTAAAGTTTCGGAAAGATTGTGGTGTTTCAGCTACCACTTGGCAGCATGTTTGAATCATCTGCACATTTCGCAATTCCCGAATCTCAGATTTGTTTTTCTGTGCAGGATGGCACGGAGAAGCTGGCGAAAAACCTTGCATCAAAGTAGTTGCAGAACATTGTAATAGAACAGAGCAGGGCTTCTGGGAAGAACACGCAGGCATCCTTGAATAGGAGCATTAGCCACTGAGAAACAAACTCGCAATTTGTGCAGCCCGGAAAGCTCCAGGATTCAATGTTCATGTCTTTGAAAGTACACAGATTGAGTTACAGACAGACGAACTCCAACTCCTTGGTGGCATGTGATCATGAGTAAATAATCATCCTTGTTCATACACTATTCATTGCTGGATTCGAGGCTTAATATTTTGTGGATGGCTAGGAAAGTGCAGGGAAATTGGTGTTACAAATTCGGCCGGTCCATAGAGAAGCTCTTTCAACTGGAGCCCATGTCGAATTAACTTCTGCTAATTAATTTGCTTTTCCATTTCAATATGATGTATGGTATTTTGATTTTTGATCGAGATTGATTCTATTAAATTTCATGTAAGAAATCCATCAAATGTCACAAGAAAATTAACATTTTTTTTTTTTATAAAATACCTAAATTCACAACCAACAATAATTAAAATATAAATAGGTACCATCAAACCTAAAATTTTAAATGTGTGCCTTTTTTAAGAATTAATCTTTCCTTCTTTTTCTTTTTTATTTTTGTTGTTGGGGGGATTAATAGCAAGAGTTTTCTAGGATTTCTCATGCGTTGAGATTAAGTATCTATTTGAAAGTATGCTCGAGATTATTCTTTAAAATATTTTTAGTTTAGGAATATATTATAATACTATATATTTTTTAATTTTAAAAATAATTTTTTATATCAAAAAATGATTTAAAATCACACAAAAAAACATTAATTTAAAATTAAAAAAATTAATTTTTTTCTAAAATTACTTTTGAAATGCAATTTCAAACAATGTCTATATTTCTTTTATTTTAAGCCTTAAATATGCAATTGACGCCTAAATTGGGGCATTTTTCTACAACCCCTAAAATCCAAACAAGAAAAAAACATGTGGTTTCTAATGTAAGTGAGGCGGGCATGAATCAAAACTTGAAAATTACAAAATTAAACTATTTTGAATTGAAATTCAGCTGGTTCTTTGGCCCGTCAATGATGAACTGATTATTCGGTTCATGTTCCTTCGCATTCTTTCCTTTTCTTCTGAACCAGCTTCTTCGAAGAGAACAATTAAGAATCAAGTAAAGGTTCATTAAGAATTAGCTATTACTACTACTACTACCACTACATTCATTATCCTTTCCTTTTTATATTAATAATAATTGTTTGGTTGCTGAGAAATCCAGTGAGAAAAGTTTTGGCTGGAAAAAACGAGACCACGGCAGCTAGCTAGACAAACATGATGAGTCATTGGATTGTAAGTTGAGCTTTTCTTTCTAACAGCCAAAAAAAAAAAAATCGATTCAAAGATGTGTGGTGTACTATGAAATAGGGGGAGGAAAACAGGAAACCCGGCTTTGCTTTCTGTCTTAATTTGTAGAGGCTAGCAAGTGTCACCCTCACCCTTTTCAGGAAACAAAGAAACACTCGAGCCAACGTTTGAATCCTATTACAAGAACGTCGCTTGGGACTCACTTTATCTACAAAACAATGGTAGTCTACATCACCAAGGAGTTCATGCCAAGTTTTTTTTTAAAAAAAACTTGGAGAGATGAAGGGAATGAAGACAGAAATGATAGGTGGCTTAATCTACAAGAGAGGCAAGTGAGAAATGAGCCCACCCCCTGATAGAATTATCAAAATATTATGACAAAAACGTTGGTTTGTGGGGCTCTTTCTCCTCTGCAAATTGGATATACATATATACATATATTAGGTTGAGTTGTACAGTTTAACTAACCACCCACTCCAACCCACTCCATAGAGTCTAATATTACTCTCACACATGCACACAGCAACAAAGTTGGGTAGATCTTAACATTTCAGGATACAAATCATTCTATCTTGTGCAAAAAGACAACCTACAGCAACCCAATATAACAGCTAGCTCGATATATTCTGGTGTCAATTCTTCCCACACTCTAATTAATTTCCATGTTTTCTCATTCAGTCCTGCCACTCCTGCTCCTGAATGCCTGCGTTCCCTTTTAGATTCTGTGTTTGTTTGATTTTGTCCTGTGATTTACAGGGTATGCGGGATCATATGGAAAGATTTGTAGTTCTTCCATTCTCCGCCGCCTGTGCTTCTCACTCCAGCATCGATGTGGCCACCGGCAAGAAACCAAAACCCGAAAGCAAATCGCATGCAACAGCAAGTATTCTCTCCTCCCCTTCTCTCAGGTACGGACCCTTGTTCATGGCTTCTTGATTAGATTTTAACTCTTTCTCCCTGCTTTGCTCAAGGAACCCAGGAAGGGGAAGAGAGCTCTTGTGGAGAAAAGATGAAGAACAACACGTTCGGTTTCGTGCTGGCTCTTCCAAAACCTAACATATCCTGCAGCTTGCACAAGTTGATTAGGGGCATTAAGAGTCTCTCCCAAATATTTGGTAAGTTTGTTTTTATTCCTTGTCCGTTTATACAATAATAGCTTAAACACATAATTAGCACTTGAATATAGATTAATGATCACCTAAAACATCGTAATTACAGCCTAGAAAAAATTGAAACTAATAATAATAATAATAATAATAATAATAATAATAATAATGAACGCTGTTTGTTTACTAAGCATCTACAAATAAGATGCTATTTATTTAGATGAATCAAATTGGTAATATGGATATTGTGTTTTTTTTTCTTTATATGCACTCCAATAATAATAATAATAATAAAACTATTTAGAATAGCTAATTGTATGTTTGATATATTATATATATAATAATTGTTTTAATAATATGAGATATCTAGTTTAACTTGATGGGTTCAAAAACAATTCTCATTAATTTAATATTAAAAAAAAAAGAGTTAACTTGGGTGAAATTCCCAAACCTACGGCGTTGGTAATGAAATTAGATAGTAAATAAACAGAAAATAAATAAATTTAAGAAAAAAAAACTATCACAAAGTTTTGATGTTTTTGCAAGGAATGTAAGAGTAGCATTTTTGTAAGCAAAGTAGTAAAACGACATTTTATTCTCTTATGCATGAATGTAAGGTGACAAGAAAGATGAAAGCATCAACCCATCCCCTTCCGCGTAAAACGGCAGCTGTGTGGTGACTTCATTGTGAAAATTAAAATCTTCAGGGACCATTTTGTGAGATATTAAAATCTTTTCAATTTAGAAAGTAGGCCCTCCATTCTTTTTTAGGTGGCCATTAATTTATCATTTCTTTCCATATCCGTCCTTCTGTTTCCGGACCAGACATTCTTATCTACGGAACTAAAAATGTTTTTTTTCCCCGCGTATCGTTGTTCTTTTTTAGGTGAAGGGTGCTTCCCGGAGTTCAGTATTTATCAACTAAGTTAACTAACACCTACCTAATTATTATTTTTAAAGTTAGGAGATATCTGAGAGTTTGATAATGATTGATTTTTAAAATATTTTATTCTAAAAATATATTAAAATAATATTGGTTTTTAAACTCAATACATCAAAACGACTATGAAACTCTAAAAAAAATATTTAATTTTTTTTAAAAATATTTTCTAATTTTTGGCTGGCAAATTAAACAAACAAACCTTAAAATTAAATCCCAAGTTCCTGCGTGACATGTTTCAATATTTTTCCCAGTATTTAGCACTGATATGTATATATATATGAAATGTTGTCCGCATGCTTCTCACTCCTCCTCCTCCTCCTCCTCCTCCTCTGGTTCGCAACGCAGTGTACAAAGAAGAAGACGAGGAAAGAGAGATGGAAATCGGATACCCGACTGATGTGAAGCATCTAGCACACATAGGACTGGATGGCACTACGACAACAAACCCAATTAAGGGCTGGGAGAGTCTGAAATCTCCAGAGATAATTTCATTCCCTTCATTTAGCTTAAGGCAGTTCGAGCTTGCCATGGCTGCACAAGCTCATGGGCCTCTTGTCGAGGTCGATCATTCCAAGCTTGTTTGATTTATTGATTTCTTTTTTTCATTTCCTGATCTTGTTTCTTTGACACGAGCTGACTGATGTGATGAAGAGTGATCAATGTTTTTGATGGAGGCACTGGTTGCAGTGATGTGTTTGTGATGTGTGTTTTTCTGGATCGCCATTGAAATTGTTCTTGCAATCCATTCTCAGTACTTGCTTGATCTGGCTTGGGTGAGCGCATTCAAAGGGCCACACCAGTAGAGAAGCTAAGGTTTTGCAACCCATGGGATGTTTGATATTGTGGTTGATGTTTAAAAAAATCAATTTCATGAAAAAAATATTTTTAATTATTATTCAAAATTAAAATTGAAATGTTTAGTTAAAATTATGATTGAGTTTAAAATTTAATGAAAAATAATTTCATGTGTTTGGTTATTATATTTTTCATTTTGTTGGCAACTTATGAAATTAGTTTAAATGACACACACACATATATAAAAAGGACACACGCATATATTTTATAATCATAATAATAAAATAAAATTAATAATTTAAGTAAATTATACACTTGTTTTTATTTTTTTATCGAATCACTTGCAATTCCATTACAAACTAAATTCATATGTGAAGGTCTTTATGATCCCTTACTATTTGATCGATAGACAATATTTAGTAAAACATCACCAAGAACAACATCTACAATCTATACCGAATTTCAAGATCTTTATCTACATGTTGTGGATATATAATTCCAAAGGCCAAACCCACCTGCAAGTTTCTGATCCACAATCGATAGAAAAACAATAAGGTTGTGGAGTAAAACAAAGCTACACGCCTTTCCCTTTTAATAGGGTTGATCTCTATTTACTTTTTTTTTTAAAATATATATTGGACCGGGCCTGACCCAACTACAAGGTCATCCCAGTTAAGCTTGGCTAAAATACTCAATTCTACTATATTTGGATTGGGCCAAGAGTAGATCCAGCCCAAAAATTAAAAAAAAAGAAGTAAATGGTGCGCTACGATGCTCATGTAAGGCGTGAAAAATAGTAGGGTGGTTGGTCATCGGTGATAAGAGGCTCGCGTACCGATACCAACGGGTAGAGGAGGGCAAGATGGTTCATCTTGTGATGATGACATCATAAATGATGGTCTGTGATGGCCGGAAGGAGTGTTGAAAGCTTGTCTCTGGGTCATGTTGTCATTACTACTTTTACGTTGAGGCTTGCTGCTGATGCTAGAGATCATGAAGAAGCTTTTAGCATGTAAAAAAAGTTGTCAGAGTTGAGAGAGATAATGGTATGATAGTGTTGCTCTTCGAGAGCTGCCATTTATTACACAGAGAGAGAGAGACTGATAAACATTTTGAGGAAGACCACAATGATGAAGGAGCTATCTAGCAACACCATTTTCATAAAGTCCCTTATAGTAATTTTTTCAAAATTATCTGCATAACAGTTGCACAATCTTGTCTTCTTCTCTTCAAATAGCTGGAATACAATTCTCAATACTTACCTTACCCAGTTTAAGAAATTCCTACAAGTATAGTTTTGTATGCACTTCCATTTCTTTCAATGTCAAGTAAAATATTATCATTCATTTTCATCATAAACCATTGTGTCTGCAATTTTAGTGTGTCGTAGTTGAGGTGAAAAGCATCTAAAACAATGTTTTTCGTAAATTACAGTTCAATCATAGTTTTAAGTGGGATCCACAGTTGCAAAACTATGGTTTCTTCATTTACTGAACAATCTAGTTCTGCAATGAATTTCAACTGTAGAAATCAGAATTAAACACCCACTTAATTGTAGTAGAAATTGATAGTGACATCTTTTATTATTATTATTATTATTGTCATTATCATTATTTATTCAGGAGATCTTTAGTTTCCTTATATTTCTTAGGAACAAATAATGGGTGGTTTTAAAAATATCCAAAGCATTTTCGGTAAAAGAAATAAAAAGAATTTTGTAACAACACTTCCCACATTATTATGAAGGGGTTTTTGTTAAATCTTCCATATTTTAGAAGACTAGCGTAATATTATAATTTATTCACTCGTGGATACTTTCTTTCGTTTGATGGATTTTAAAAATGAAATTGCAAATAAATAACGTGGATTAATCAAGCAATCATAAAGTTATATAGTAATTGTAATTTTACTTGTTAATTTTTCTGCAATAACAAAAACGAAGCGTTGTGTGTTGACTTATAGATACTGTTTATTATTATATTTTAAAAATATTTTTTAAATGATTTGATTTTTTTATTTTGAATTAATTGTTTTTAGTGTTTTTAAATTATTTTCATATATTAATTTAAAAAATATTTTTTTAAAAATAAAATAATTATTATTTTAATATATTTTTAAATAATAAAAAAAAACAGAAGAAAAGGAAAAAGCAAAAGAGAGCGAAGACCACGGATCATCGAAGCCGATGAAGCCATAAGCGCGGCCCAACAACACCTTATAGGCCCGGCCCAAGTATCAAAACTGCACCGCTTCTTATCTCAGCCGAAGGGTTTTTATCGCTCACCAGGTAGATAGGCTAAAGAGGCGGAGAAGAGAAGCAAAAGCAAACGTTTTCTCGCATCAGCAAACTCTCGGCGACGCCATGGCTAACACTACCACTCCCAGTCTGTACTATCTCCCTCTTTCTTTTATTCTTATGTATTTTTACGGACGGTTCGATCTGTAATTGATTAGATTTTTGTGCAGCAATGGCAAGGTCTTTCCTTCAAGTAGCAGCCACAGAGGAGGCTGCTCCCCCTCTCCGCGCTGTTCAGATCGAGGGACTGGTACTTTTTCATATTTAACAATTTTTTTATCAAGTTAAAATTGAAATTTAAAAAACTAAAATATATTTACAGGTTGTGTTGAAAATAATCAAACACTGCAAGGAGTTTTCACCGTCTTTAGTGACGGGGCAGCTTCTAGGATTGGATGTTGGTAGCGTTCTTGAAGTTACCAACTGTTTCCCGTTCCCGGTATGCTTCTTCTTATTATTTTAATTTTTGTAAACTCTGATTGGCTTCGGAAATTGATTAATTATTTTTATAATCATGCAGATTAGGGAAGAGGATGAGGAGATTGAAGCAGAAGGTGCTAATTATCAGCTTGAGATGATGAGGTGCCTGAGAGAGGTCAATGTCGACAATAACACTGTTGGATGGTCAGTTTCTTTTAATAATTTTTTTTCTCTGTCTGAAAGTTTTTCCTTCCCGATTGTTTTGCTTGAAGTTTTGATTTTGTTGTAATATTAATTTATTAATCATGACGAGATCTCAAATGCTTGTTTAATGTGATATTGTTTCTTACGTTTTGGATAGCACAGACACATTCTTGTTATGATGCTCAAGTTTTTTCCATGCTTGATTCGAATGAAAAAAATAACATTGCATTGGAATTGCGAGAAGTGGAGTTTTTTTTGTTGAGATTTCACTTTTTATTTTTTGTTGCTTTCTTTAGTGCTTATCCATCATGTCATGGAGTGAATGGATTTGGTTGTTGTTATACACAAAAATAACCAAGAAGATATGAGTCTATGGCAGGAAGAATATGCCAAACTTGATTGTGGATCATACTTGATGCTTTTCTGAACAGAACTAATTTTCCTTCAAAATAAATGTATTTGTATACATCTGCATGTTCATGTCCTGCACTTGCTTGTACAATCCATGATCCATCACTCTCATCTAAACTCTGTTCTCAATTTTCAGGTATCAGTCAATGTTATTTGGTTGTTTTCAAACTGTGGAATTGATCGAGACATTTATGAATTACCAGGTACAGTGGTTCAATCACTGTTTTGCTTTTTGATATGGCATGCTCACAATTTGAGTAATTTACTTGTCTTTAATTCATTTTACCTCTAAATACTGAGATTTTTAGATTATAGCAGGTGTGGTGGGTTAGGAGATTGAAGAATAGGCTATAGGTGGGGATTAGGATATGCTCAAGGGTATAGTGATAAAAATAGGTAAAGGACAATGGAATGGGGTTTATAAACTGAAATGGAGGTAAATTTATAAGGCTACCACAATCTCACTAATAGGGTTCCTAGGAATCACACTAGAAGATAGAAAACCTTAGCATCACATCTAGTGTTCATAGGAGCCAGCTGAAATTTCCTGTTATTAATTCATCCTCCAAAAGTGTTTTTTTCACAAACATAGATATTGAGTAATTAAGAAGGTGCTCCTTAGGTGGAGCCAGCTGGCCATCCAGTTAGAAAATCTTATAAATTACAATGCTATGTTTTAGAAGATGATCTTCTTTAGGCTAGTTGTTGGGGGCCATGCCGAATACTCCTGTTTGCTTTAGTATTAGATTTTCCCGTCTTCAAAGATCACAGAAAGATGCATGAACTCTAATTGTTTCATTTTCTGCATCAGTTTATTTATCCCAAAAGGAAGTAAAAGCATTTGCATTTATTTCATTTTCTTTGTTTATTCAATTTCTCTTTGGGTTCATTTAAATTTCTACAGCCTTAAACATTAACCGTGATAAAGATTAACTCAATGTCCAGTTTCAGGAAGCGGGTTTTGAATTCATTTGGTTGCCATTACTTAGTGTGGTAGCTTTCCACTCTCCATTGTTTCATTTCTCAAACTTTCTTTGAATGCAGGAAAATATTAGACGGTGTGTTTGTATAATTTATGATCCTTCAAGAGCAAACCAAGGTGTTTTAGCTCTCAAGGCTTTGAAGCTTTCCGATTCTTTCATGGATCTGTACCGTAATAACAATTTTACCGGGGAGAAGTAAGAAGTTTTCCTGAGACAGTTGGATAACTGGATTTGAACTATTTAATGCAATCTTGTCATGATGTCTCTTTTGCTTCCATAGGTTGAGGGAGAAAAACTTGTCATGGGTGGATATTTTTGAGGAAATTCCTGTAAGATTTGGAAGCTTTTTATTTTATTTTATTTTATTCGTTCAAGATGAATAAAATACTGCTATGACTTCATGGAACTGTGAAAAATGTAGCATGAAGAAAGGTATCTGTTTCTATTCAGATAATGTTCTTCCTTTTGTACTCAGATCAAAGTTTCAAATTCTGCACTTATTAGTGCCTTTATGACTGAGCTAGAAGATGATACACCAGTGACCCAGGTACAATATTTAATATTTTGAGCGACTATTTGGGAACCTAAACTTCATGTTTGTAACTTGTCTTGTGTTTTCTATGCCAGTGTGATTATGACCGCCTGCAATTATCAACCAGTCCATATTTGGAAAGGAATGTAGAGTTTTTGATTGAATGCATGGATGATTTGTCAATCGAGCAGCAGAAGGTTGGTTTTCTTGTTATCTAATGTTATATAAAAGAACAACATGTTATCCTTACATGATAATGCCCTGCAGTTCCAATATTACTATCGGAACCTGTCACGCCAGCAAGCTCAGCAGCAAGCATGGCTTCAAAAGAGAAGGTAAAATGCTGGCTATTTTTCTGTTTATTTGGATGGATGTTACCATGTTTGGGGTTGCATAGGATGGGATTTCGACTGGTCCTTTGGCTGTGTTCTTGTGTATATAAGCACTAACTTTTCATATAGTTGATGTTTATATGTCCCTACAGCCAAAAGGTGGTGGGAAGTGGGAGCTATTATGTTCAGATAGTCATTTCCTTTTGTTATGGATGCTTTGACAGGCAGTTGGCACTGTTTTCCTTCTAAGTTGGTTGAATGGGGTAACTACCACAGGGCACTTCTCTAAGCCTAAGAAACCAATTTCATCTCATAGCCTGGCATGAATCGCACCCCATTCACAAATTAGAGCTGTCTTGTTTATATGTGTAAGTTTTGGATATGGGACATAACTGTTGGGGTACTGATGTGTACATCTAGAGTAGGGAGAGGGAGACGTTTAGAAAAACTCCGGGCTTTTAAAATTAAGATATCATCTCTTTATAGCTCTTCATTAGTGGATTAGATTCAACACTTGCCCACTTTTTTTTTTTTAAAAAAAACTGAAGCTGCAGAAGAAAAACCTGTTCACTTTAGAGCTGTGTGTGGTCATTTTGAATTAGGATTCTCCTTGCAAATGTCTCTTTTTCCACTATTTATTTCCCTAGTTACTATTTTATTTGCCTGTTTAGGTAGCTAAACTGGATTCATTGTGTTTTATAGGTCAGAGAACATGTCACGTAAAGCTGCAGGAGAAGAACCCTTGCCTGAGGAGGATCCTTCAAATCCCGTCTTCAAACCAATCCCTGAACCTTCTCGGTTGGATAGTTTCCTGATAACCAATCAAATTGCAAACTATTGTAACCAAATCAATGGGTATGTTACTGATCTAAAAGTCCGGTTGATATCATATCCTGTGATGCATTATCTCCTGCGAAAAAGCTCGACTACTATCTGTCATTGATGAGTTTATTGGCTTCTATTTCTCTGTCGGCTTTCACCTGCCTTGGGAAATTCTGATATACATTCCGGCTGTTGTCTCATGTCTTCTACGCTTTCCACATCTTTAACTGCCTTTTAGTTTCATAGTATGTGCTTCTTAGAGTTGCTATCATTTTAGGCAAAATGCTTCGATCTTAACTTTTTCTGACTACATGAAACCAGGGCACCAGTGCCCCAGTGCACTTCAGTCCTCAGCAACAAAATTGTATCGCTAACCAATCTTTTGCAATTTGACCTTAAAATTCCCTAACCAATCTAATTGCAGTTTTGAGTTTACCATCCAATTGATATCATTGATGCCTCTGTTGCTCACATGGAAGAGAACTTAAAAATGAGTGACTGGGTTTGGATTTCTGTAGTTGTATTGCATCCAAAGTCAAGTGTTTTTTCTTTGCAAATAATTATTCAAAGATCAACTCCTTGTTTGTTGTTTGAAGGGGGGATAATAACCTCCTGGCATTGAGCCTGGAGGAATTGTAATAAAAGAGTTTCTCTCCCTGTGACAAATTTACCTATTTATTTGAGAATTGAGAAACAAAATGGCATCATCTAGGAGTGATGAGTTTGTAACTTTTATTGTTGTGGCCATGGGTCTGGGAGTTGAAACTCTGCTCTCTCTTAGGTCACTCTTATCCTTTGCCTCACATTGTTGATGTTTATAGTCTCATTGTCGTTGTGTTCCTTAACATTGCAGGGTTTCTGGGCAGAGCTTCAGCCGATTATATTTGATGAAGGCTTTGCATGAGAACTGATACAATGTGAGGTTTGAATGGCCAGTCATGCCTTATTTCACAAGTGTTTTTTGTTTGTAGCCTTTGTTGAATGGGAAGAGGATGGAATGAAAATGAAAAAACTTGGGGCAAGGAACAGTTCATGCGTAATCAAGTCTTCATTGAAAAATGATTCTAGAATGTAACTTAGCGTTGTTTTAAATCTGACTCCATGAGATATTGAGAAGAGAGACTTGGCTGGTTGAAAATGAGAAATTTTACATGAACTTGCCTCAATGGTGCATGCTTTCGACATATGATAAAACAGCAGCATGTTTGATTTGTGAGAAATAGCGTAGATGTTAGCCAGTTTGTGATGTTTGATAGCGGACAGGTAATTGATTTGGAAGTCTAGTAAAAATATAGTTTGATAAAAATATCATAATGCTTTTTTTTTTTTTTTTTAATTATTGAGATAATAACATATTAAATAATAAAAGTCATAACGATCAAATTATTCTTTCTGATGTTACATTTTCTTACTAGTATCTTTTTTGCTATTTCTCATTTTCAAAATAATTTTTAAATTTATTTTAAATTAATATCTTACTATGATTCTTGTTTAACCTTTTTTTATATAGAGATTATTTATTAATGGTGTTGTGCCTATTTAATATTTGAGAAAATATTTTAATTCATATACAATTGTTTTTTGCTCTTTCTGTATATAAGGTTTTTATTGTTTTAAAAAAATATTTATTTTCATATAACTTTTCCAATATGTTCAGCCTTGCATGATAGTTTTTCACTTTTATTTATTTAATTAATTTAATATTTGTTTCTATTTTTATTTTCATTTGATTGAATAAAAAATAAAATTTAAAAAAGATGAGAAAATGTTTTCTTTATGAACCCATTCCATTTTTTCAATTATATTTTTAATTATCGTTGATGCTTTTTGTTTTTGGTTATGTATAGTTATTTATTTAGTTGATTACATGTATAGTTATTGATTTATTTCAGTACATGTATAGATACGCTTTAAAATGACATTTATATATATATATATATATATATATATATATATATATATATATATATATATATATATATATATATATATATATATCTTTTTTACAAGTGAGTTTGAACTGATTGTTTCTCAACAAATAATCTCAATCAACTTTTTTATTTTTCCATAGACTCCAATTTAATTGTTCGTACATCTGAAAAATCACAAAGAAGTAAGAACTTCTCACCGGAAAAAGATTGTTTACTTGTATCTGCATGGTTAAATACATGAAAAGATTCAATCATAGAAGTTGATCAACAAATAGGATAATTTTGGGCTCGAGTACATGCGTACTTTGTTGAGAATGGAGAAAACTTAAATAGTTGTTCTCAAATAAGCATCTCAAATAGATGGCAATAAATAAATAGAGAAGTTGGAAAATTTGTTGGTTTTTTTATCCAAATTGAAAATCGTTAACAAAATGAAACGATTGAAGAATCAAGGTACTGTTTTTTTTTTTTTTTTTTTATCATTTTCATATTAAATTATTTATTTAACATATTTATTATATAACATATTTAATTATTGAATTTGATTTACCAGATTAATGATGCTCGGTAAATATATGTTTGAGTTGTTGGCAAACGATTTTAACTGGAATATTATTGGGTTATCTTAAAAAAAAAACTCAAGTGACAATTTGAATAAGCAAGTCTTCATCATAAGTCGAACAAGAATAAAAAAAATCATGAAAATACAAGTTCAGCCTTTTCAAATCCATCAACCGCTGATTCTGTTAGTTTAGGAGAAGATAGTGACGCATTTATTTACCAAAATAGACCAATTGGCCAGAAAACTGCAAAGAAAGCTGCAAAGGAACAACTTAAACACAGACAAGGAAAAGAGAAAGTTGGGGAGACAAGTGTAACAAATATCTTACAGCAATTGAATGATACTTTTGTTGAAATTGAGGTAAAAAAAAAACAAGATAGAAAAATTATGTTAGAGTAACAAACTTTATTGATTAAACAAAAACAAGAGATACAAGAAATGAAGATTATAAAAATTGATACTTCTACAATAGATCCAATTTTATTATTGGCAGGTTTCTCAAAAACAATATTTTATTATATAACTTATTCTTATTAATTGTATAATTAAACTATATACAAAATAATTAAATTTTATTTAACATAAGATAAAAAAATTAGCTCTCCAAAATGATTTTTTATCATTGAATTGCACATCAACTCAAAAACTATTTACACACAATTCAAAGAGCTATTTTTATGATTTGACTCTCTAAAATAATTTTTGCCATTGTACTTGCCCTAATTCTCATAGTTTTCAAACACCACTGTTCAGACTGGGGAAGGGGGTCTGGGGATTTTAGATTCAACTTGTAGCTGCTATATCCAAACTTGAAAAACGGTCCAGGAAAAAAAAACACTGGATAACAAAACATAAGCTGATTCATCAGGACAGGAATGTCTTTAACCAGCAGACAACTCCTTCCACCAATGATTGAGATCGATTCACAAACAGCAAAATTCTGTTTCTTGCATACACACAGTAGATAGCAGTCATCAAAATAGAAATCTAATCTCTTCAGGCCCGGCTAAACGGAGCCAGCTACAGAGACATTCGATGTACGGGGTAATCACCAAATAATGAGACAATAAAGTTTTTTTTGAACACTGAAGAGGAATGATGATATCAAGTTTTCAAATTAATGCAACCAAAAGTACTCTTCAAACAAAGAAAGATCCAACAGATTCACTCCTTTATGCCAATAACAGCGCTGCTAAAACAAAATGGAACTACTAAAAGTGACAACCGATATTGTATATCTAAATATCCAAATACAGTTGTCCAGGAAACTTAAGCAGTCTATATAGCAAAAACTTCCTCAGGTGCATGCTTACTTCTCAGAAGAGTTTGGTCCACGCTTCTTCCCGAAACCAACGACTGTAAACACAACACAGAAAATCATCACATTCAAAATAGAAAATACATGCGGAATATCATAATTGATGAGTTGAGCGAAGAATCTCTCTGAAGCCACGTAGTTCATGTAATGATATGGTTATGCTATTATGTTACTACAAGAATTATCTAAGCCCTAACCAGAATAAAAGCATAAAGCAACGAAATAGTCTCCCAACAAAAGAAACCCATGCGGCACTTCCTCTCCTCTTATTCTCTACCATTTCGACATGCATTACACCAATCTACACCCCACCCTAAAATCACTGCTACCTCACCCTAAATTTGAAGGACTGAAATGTATTTGCACCAACATTCAGGATCAGTACACCACAGAATCCAAGTTCTAGTAACAGAAAAAGGAGCCACAGCAACCCCTTCTTCCCACCCCTCAAACCATAACAGAGTGCTCAGTGGTTTCCTACAGCAGCCAGACCTTAAACCACATACACTAAGGGAAAATATGGATCTAAGGTTCGTATTGATCACAACCCTAATTACCGACACGAGCTTCCAAAAAGTTCATTTAGCTTAAAAAGAAAAAATAATGAGTTAAAATAGAAAAACTGACCGGCGGTGACAAAGCGGCGATTGTATTGCATGCGCTTGTGGGCACGGCCTCTAGGCTTCTTCTTCTTGTCTTGCTTGGCCACTTTTGGGGTTTGACCTCTCACCTTCCCTGCACGAGCCAGCGATCCGTGTACCTTACCTGAGATCGATCAAAATCAAAATCAAAATCAATCAATCACAGAATGGTGTTGAATAATAAATTATTAGCATGAGACTGGGGCAGGAACTGTCTGAATATAGGGTTAGGGTTTTACCCATGATTGCTAGCTATTCTTCTTATTTGCCTGCTTCTGTAAATGAGGGAGGCTGCGCTCTGTGCGTGTGGATTTTGGGGTTAGGGTTTTCGATGCGGGCGAGTTGTATTTAAAGGGTTTTCTCTATATAACCGACATGTCTTTTGTGCTCCAACCTGAAACAAGATTATCATTCCTTATCAACAAACGACGTGTCACTAGAAAAAATTAAACAAATTCCCAGTAAACCATTATTAAGGTACATAATTAATCCATCATTAATTAAAAAAATTAATTTAGTGTTAAGCGTATTATGAAAATTGATTGTGTTTGCTAAATTTTGACAATTACAATCATTTTTTTTTCAATTAAGTGATAATAGAAGTAGACACACATATTCAATTGTTTGAATAAGATAAAATAAAAATAAACCTTATAAGATTGCATATATTAAAAATATTATTTTAATAAAAATATAATTTATTTTAAAAATAAATTATAGATGAATCAACAAAGTCACTTAAAAGTTAAACATACACAAAATAGTTTTATAAAAATATCTATAAAAAAAAAAGTTAAATATGCAAATAAAAAAATCATAGAAGAATGGTATTAATTGAAATATTATTTAAAAGGACATGTAAAAAAATATCAATAAAAAAATAATTTGGATGTTATGGACCGTAACGAGATAAATAATATTTTTCTTGTAAATTTATACCTAGCAAACCTTGATAAAAAAAAAAACTCATGTTATGCCATAACCCGAACCGAATTGGTTCTAACATATTAAAATTGGGATAATTTAATAATATAATAATTTTTTTAGCAAAAACTAAAAAATAAAGAGACACGATATAACTTGAGTTGTTTTTAAAATTTGTAAGCAAATCTTATAGAAAACCAAAAACAATTTATGGACTCCAATCTTCAAATAAATCAAATATTAAAAGATAAAATTGAAAAAAATATAATTTTAAAAAAAATCTCTTAAACATGGATTAAGCTTTCATATCCACAACCTCTTAAATTCTAAACTCGTTGCTAACAATTGAAGAATGAAATTAAAAGAATATATCAATTTTAAAAAACTTGTAAGGGCAAGAAAAAATAGCAATAAAAATAATGAGGATAAAACTTGATATGTAATTATAATAAAAGTATATGAAATTATATCTTAAAAAAAAAAATCAACCTAAATACAATAAATAAAAATCAAAATAATTCAGACTAAATTTGAAATTAAAAAAAATAATAAAGGATATAACTAAAAAACATCAATTCTATAAATTAATTAAAATAAAGAAAATATCAATTAAAAGAACATGAACCAAACCTCAAGGCCCAACAAACTGAAGGACTAATGTGAAATATTGCAAGGCTAGACATGAAATCCAAGGAAAAAAAAGAGAGAAGAAAGTCAATCGCTGCCAAACATGTGTCATTCATAAAGGCTTACACTGCCGCAAGCAATGTAAAAACACCAAAAAGACAAATTTTCTCCCCTATGAGGCACTGTGCACGCCGCCTGAAGACGACAGAATGACTTGCTTGCGTATTAGTGATTTATAGCCTTTGACAAGCGGTTGTACTGTCATTTCATCAAATTTTGATTATTTTTTTTTATATTTTAAATAATTTTTTTATATATATTTTTAAATTATTTTGATATGCTGATATCAAAAATAATTTTTAAAAAATAAAAAAATATCATTTGATGTGTTTATAAACGAAAAACACTTTGAAAAGCAACCGCAACCTCTCTCAAACTCAATGTTAGAGTGTGTTTGATATTGCTTTTACTTTTATGGTTGAAGTTTTATAAAAATAATTTCATGAAAAACATTTTTAGTTACGGTTCAAAATAATTATGCTAGTGTTTTGTTAAAACTGTGGTTGAGTTTGAGGTTGATAAAAAACAGTTTCGTATGTTTGGTTATCATGCTTTTCATATTATTGTCAACTTGTAAAATTACTTTAAATGACACACACACATATAAATTGTTTTTTGAATTTTGTAGATTAATAATTATAACAATTAAATATAATTAATAATTCATGAAAAAAAATAAATATTTCCTTTTATTCTCCCATCAAACTACTTGCAATTTTATCACGAACTAAATCGATACGTGAATGTCTTTGTGATCCCTTGCTATTTGATCGAGGCACAACATCTAGTAACAATATCATTAGTAACAATATTTGCGATCCAGTTGTAGAGATTTGATTCCAATACCAAATCTAGTTGCAAGATTCTGATTCATAATCAATCGAAAAACAATAGAGGTTGTAGAGTGAAACGAAGTAGCGCGTCTTTCCTTTTTATCAGGACTGATCTTTATCTATATATTTTTTTAAAAAAAATCAAGTTGGGCCTGATCTAACTAAATGGGTCGGCCCGACTAAATTGGGTCAAAGCCCACCTCCACTGGACTTGTGCTGGGCCCAGCCCAAGTCCAGCTCTAACATGCAAAAGAGTGAAACGGTGCGCTGCTCTATTCATGTCTTCTTAAAACGTGAACAGTGCAGCGCAGTGTTCACGTGAATTAATTCACGTGAACAATGACATCCGATTGACGACGATGAGAAACTGAACGACTAATGTCAATGGGTAAAGGAGACTGAGGTGGTTCTTCCTGTGGTAGTGACATCGTAAATGGTGACTAGTAGGAGTGTTGGAAGCTTGCTTCCATCGCTGCTACTTCGACGCTGGGACTTTTTGCTCTCACTGAAGGTGGTCACGGCGGAGCTTTTGGAGTGAAGGCGAAACTGCTGGTGATGAGAGGGATGATAGTGGTGTCTTTGGGAGCTGTCCCTAACTGTGTAGAAAGGAGAGTCACCACTATAAAGAGAGAGAGCTATTGTGTGGAGAGAGAGAGAGAGATGTTGTTGTAGAGAGAGAAAGGCAGCTGGTTGCTTCATGCTCATTGTTGATTCAGGCGATTCATTAGCAACTTATTGCTTGAAACGCAGGCAACACGATCACAGGTAAAATCCATGAAACACAGGTAACACGATCGCAAGTAAAAACATCATTTTTTTGCTTCTCGTGAACTACAGTTTCGGTGGTTGTTTTGGCGAGTCCCATGGTGAATTAATCTGCGTTTCTTGCATTACCAAACACCTCAAACTTGCTTTTTGCTCCAACTTCCGTTTAAACCGCAATGCCAAACGGACACTTAGTGGAACGTATTGATTTTTTTTTATTTTTAATCAAATTACTGAATTGCCCCTGAAAACAATTTTACAATATAAAATGGACCAGTGAAAAAACCTTTTTGGTTTTTTTAATTATAAAATGGACCACTGAAAAAACCTTTTTGGTATTTTTAATTAATAAAAAAAACATTATTTCACTATCATAACCCGTAAATAATGGCAAGTGCACGGTTTGTTTGTTTTTTTTCTCACACAGAATAGGTAAATAATAATAATAGGAGAAGGGCAAGTCTAGCCTCGGTTTGACGAGGCAGGCATAAGACGTAATACATTAAATAATGAAAGCGAACCCACGCCGAGCATCCTCTTGAATTATTGACTAGTTTCATTGAGATGCCAATGCAATGCAACGAGGGGAGGAGGAGCAACTAGCTGTTTGTTTACAAAAATAAAAATAAAAATAAAAATCGAACAGAATGCGAAACTGAATAGCAATACAATTTTCAGAAATCAGAAGGGAAAAGGTCAAACAAGACATTAAGAGAAAAACATGGGGATGTCTTGTTTTTGAAGTTGAAGAAAGTTTAAATAACATATGTGGATCACATCTTAGAAAATTTCCATTCTTTGTGGAACTGGGGTCTTGATGACCTGCAATATTTGCACCACTTCTGCCATGGAAGGCCTACTGGAAGGTATTTGAGAGGTGCATACAAGGGCCAATTTGAGCACTGGCATTACCTCATCCTCAGGATAATCCCCCATGCTCGGATCTACACAATCCAAGGCATTACCTTGTTCAAGCAAAACCCTGACATGATCATTTTGTATCACCACGTTGTCTTCACCGTATTCCACCGGCCTTCTTCCAGTTACTAGCTCAAGCATCAAGACTCCAAAACCATATATATCACACTTCTCATTGACCTTCAAGCTCTGGCATGCTAGTTCTGGTGCCACATATCCTAATGCACTCTGAAATCTACTACTCATAACATGCCTGTCCATCTTTGCCAACAGCCTTGCAAGTCCAAAATCCGAGACCTTTGGGTTGAAATTCTCGTCAAGAAGGATGTTGCTTGGTTTTATGTTATAATGAATGATGGGTGGACGGAAAGAGTGATGCAGGTGTGCTAGTCCCTTTGCTGTTCCAAGCACAATCTTCAATCTGTTAGCCCATGAAAGAGGTGGAGTAGACGTTAGCCTTTCATGGAGTTTGGATTGTAAGCTGCCATTAGGTGCATATTCTGATACCAATAGTTGCAACTGAGGAGTCCAGTAATACCCTTTTAATGACAAGAGATTCGGGTGCCTTGCCTTTCCTAACACTCGAACTTCTCGATCAAAATCCTCTGGATATTGGATAATGTTTGATGTAATGAGCTTTTTAATTGCTACCGTCCTTGCCTCTGAACCCAATGACACCTTGTAAACGGTTCCAAATACTCCTTGACCTATCTCAGCAGCCTTATCAAGGAGTGATTCTGGAATATTGATCCAATCAGGGGATGATTTCGAATCGAACAGGACCAGCTTGCCTGTGACTAGATTTCCAGACCTGGAAGAGCTCGAGCACATACTTTCCAAGGCATGGTCCACAAATGCAAGCCTCTTCCGGACAGATACATTTAGCAGGCTTATGAGTATCACTCCAAACACAATGAATATAGTTGCTGAAATTGCAATGATAACCGAAACACTGAGGAACATATGGTGATGGAACCTTGCCGGGCGAGGGGATACATGTCTTGGTTTCTGACCATCCTCTTGATTGCCATAAGCATATGGATCAAGAACGATAGGCTTGGGAACATTCATCTTACATGGTCCCTTCAACAAGGGTGAGCAAATTCCCAAATTCCCCTGCAACGCACTTTGATCCAAACTTGGAAATATACCCCCAACAGGAAGCCTGCCTATGAGCTTGTTATAAGATATATTTACAGCCAGGAGATTCTCCAGTTTTCCAAGCTCTTGTGGTACCTCTCCAGTCAGCTCATTAAGTTCCAATTTCAGAATCTTGAGCTTGTCAAGCCTTGAAATGGACTTGGGAATGGAACCGCTCAAATTATTCTGGGACAAGCTCCTGCATAGAAAATAAAAGGAATTCACATTTGGTATGTAAAAAAGCATTGGTTAAGGCATTAGTTGGAGCCTTGGGGGAATTGATACAAGACTTACAGCAAATATAGTGATGAACAATTTCCAATCTCTTCAGGGATTCGGCCCACCAATGAATTTCCATCCAGTTGAAGGATGTTCAAACTTCCAGACTCGCATATATCTGCTGGAATTGAGCCATCTAAAGCATTGCTTCGAACATCCAAAACTGTCAAGTTCTGAAAGTATCCAAACTCAGGTGGCATTCCGGATTCCAGATTGTTCCAGGACAAATTCAAGCTTCTCAAATCAGATGAGAGACCCATTTCTGCAGGAATATGTCCTGTGAGATTGTTCCTTGAAAGGTCCAGTGTGTGAAGAGATGTATATAAAGTACTTGAACCTGATGGAATTGAACCTATCAATCCATTGTGTGAAAAATCTACTTCCTCCATCCCAAGATTAAACAAGCCTTCTGGTATGCTACCATTCAAACTGTTACCTCTCAACCGAATCACTGATAACATCGTACAGGAAACTATTGAGGTGGGGATGTTACCAAGGAGTTTGTTATTGGACAAACTCAAGTAGCGCAGTGATTTCAATTCACCAATGGATGATGAGATACTACCAGTTAGAGCATTGCTTGATAAGTCCAGGTATTCCAGGTTGCTCAGGCTACCAATCCACCTAGGGAACTCACCTGTCAACATATTATTGGATAAGCTGAAATAGTTTAATGAACTCAACCTCTGAAGAGACTCCGGCAGTGCTTCACTAAAAAGATTGCTGCTTAAATCCAATCTATTCAAGTGCGGGCACAGTCCAATATCTACAGGTAGTGGCCCGGAAAAGCGATTTCCCTGTAATTGGAGATCTTTGAAGTTGTGAATGGCTGATACCCCATGTGGAACGGACCCGGAAAATTCATTGTGTGAAAGATCCAGTTTTCGAAGCCGCTCCAATGACCAAATCCCAGTAACAAAATCTGGGTCACCGGAGAAATGGTTGCTGGACAGATTGAGAGTGTTCAAAGAAGAGCAGCTCAATAGTGAACTAGGAATTGGCCCTTCAAGCAAATTCCCTGCTAAGGAAAGGTAACGAAGAGAGGAGGAGTTTCGAAAAAGATCATCAGGGAGTGGTCCTGAGAATGAGTTCTCAGAAAGATCAAGAAACTTAATGGAACTCATATTGTCAAGAAAAGATGGAATGAGGCCTGAAAGACTGTTGTGACTAAGGTTAAGACTTTCAAGACTTGGAATGAGACCAAACTCAAGACTAACTTCACCGCTAAAATTGTTACGGGACAATGATAATGTCTTCACATGCTGCAACTTCTGGAGCCCTCTACCCAATCTTCCTGATAATCCCAGCCCATCAAGTGAGACTCGAGAAACCCTGCCGCTCACCGGACTGCACTCTATGAACTTCCATGAACACGGGGAGTCATCATCTTCGCTCCATGAGCTGAGATAGGAAGATGGATCACTCAGGCCTGACTTGAAAACAATCAGTCCTAACACATCATCATTGATCTGTATCGGCACCCTATCACTTCCCATGCACCCTCTCAGCGAAGCAACTGAAGAAACCAGGAAATATAACAACAAATGGGAAAACCCCATCTCTAGTAGTAGTTACTAACAATCCTAAACTCTCTCTACCTGGTTCCTGGTTATGGAGATACCCAGAAATTATACATAACCTATAATATCTAGATACTCTGCTGAAAAAGGAAATCTAGTATGGGTGACTCTTGGTGTCTGCAAGTACTGGCTAGAAAGAAAAGGATGTTTCATTTACTGTGTGTTCACGAGAAAGTTAGTGTGACAGAGAGCTTTTTTTTCTAGTGGTCCTGTTCAAATTGAAGTATGAGATTAAAACATAAAACAAAGTGTGAAGTAAAAATACCTCTCGAGTTTTAAGAAGGGGCTGGGAATGTTAGAAGTGATTTCCTTAATTTATGAAGCAATAACAAGCTTGCTCCTGCAGAGACCAAGACATAAGCGGGTCCAGCTTGTTGCATGGGTCTCCTCATCTCGAGTCCTGACAGATTCCCACCGCATAGCAAGTCGTTTATTTTGTCTACAAGCTGCATAACATGTCTCTGGTGAGACCAAACTTGTCGTTTCTTAAAGCACCTTCTCGTTTGCCTTCTTTCCTCACTGTCTGCACGAAATCTCAATAATTGAACAGCCTATGACACTGCTGTTACGAGTTCAACTCAACTTTATGATACCTCAAGCTACTTCTTCTATTTTGATGCTGGGAATGCGTACTTTGCCTTCTTTCTTCACTGTCTTCTTCACTGTCTGCATGAAATCTCAATAATTTAACAGCCTCTGAGACTTCGTACCCGTTTGTTATCGTGTTTTTAATATTTTTTTGAAAAAAATTAAAAAATATATTTTATTTTGAATTATTTTAATATTTTTAAATTATTTTTATATGTTAATATTAAAAACAATTTAAAAAAAATTATTTTAATATATATCTAAACAAAAAAATATTTAAAAAAACAACCCAGCTGACAATTAGCTACTGTCACGAGTTCAATTCAACTTTATATGAGACCTCAAGCCACTTCTATTTTCTATTTTGATGCTGGAAATGCGTACTTTGCCTCAAACTATACACAGTTTGTGGCTCATTTGCACTGTGTGAAAAATGGTGTACTGCATCGTGTATTGTCATCATGTGACGGCAACTCCTATTTTAATCGGCTCTCAACGACTGAATTTACCAGCGTGCTAAGTTTTTATTTATTAAAAAAAATTTTGATTAATTTTATACATGTTATAATTAATAATTTAAATATTTAATTAATAAAATTATTATATTGAATTTGTTGATGGTTAGGTTTATTTTAACTGTAGCAAACGATTTAACCAGCAGATAACAAAATTATAACCGCTAAAATCCATCAAAGATAAATTATTTCTGGTTGATTGTTATTGTGTGTCGATTTATTTAATTCATAGATTGCAAAACTGCAATTGATTGATTGTTTGGTGTGTCTTAATTGTTCTGACAATTATATAATCGGTTGATGAAAAAATACAATTGATGAAATCAATTAGAAATGAATTATTATTTTTTGTAGTCAATTGGGCATTCGTTGATAGTTGGGCGTGTCGTAATTGTTCAGCGTATTATTCTTTTTTTTCTTTTTATTTATTCTTCAAGTCAAATAATTTTTTAAAATCTAATAATATTTTTTTGTCATTTATTTTATTTTTAATTGCTTTTTTAAAATATTATTAGGTGTTGAAATTTCTAATTATTGTAGATAAGACATTCAAAATAATGATAATAATTATGTGTAATTTTTTCTCTAATAAATATGTTAGACTAATTATATATTTTGCTATTTATTTCATATTAGCACCTTAATATATATATATATATATATATATATATATATATATATATATATATATTCATTACTTTTTGGAATTGCGATCTCCTTTATGTATTCTATAAAATAATAATAGTTGTGGTGCGTGTAAACTGATCCGGACACCTTAATTATATAAAAAGATGTATAAGAGGGAAAAAAAATATTAAAAAAATAAGTCCAGAGATTATTCGTGGCGTGCTAAGCTGGTCTGAAACAAAAAATATATATACTTGGGAAGAAAAAATCGTGGTGCGCGTAAGCTGACCTGGACACCTCGGTTATAAAAAAAAAATGTATAAGTGGCAAAACAAAATAGGGAAAAAAATGTAAAAAAAAAAGATGGATCCGAAGATTAGTCGTGGTACGTGTAAGTTGGCCCGGATACCTCAGTCATTAAAAAAAAACTATTTAAAAAAAAAACAAAAAACAAAAAAAGCAATTATTAAAAAAAACAAAATCAGTTTTACTGTTTGTGCGGTTCAAACTCTTGTGCATTGAATCTGCCAAGGCACAGACAATCACTCGTCCACAGATACTTCTTTGTCATTTCTACTATATAAATTACAAAAAGAAACCCTGTGTAAAAAAAAAAACACTCATATAAACGCGAAGCAGTAAAGCAAATATCCAATGAACAATGAACGACCGATCTCCTTTAATTCTTTTTAATGTCAACTAATCATAACTCAACTGTCACTAAAATATGTTTTTTTATTAAAAAAAAAAAAACAAGTTAAATTTCAAATGTCTCATTTGTAATAATAATAGTAGTAGTAGTTATAATAATAATAATAATAAAAGTTAATTACCCTCAAAAACACTAGGTATTATCGTGTTGATGTTAAAATATTTGAGAGTATTTTTCTGTTTAATTAACAGCCTGTTTGTGTAGTATATCAACTAGATCATTTAATTAGCTTTATGTTGCGGTAAATTAATTTAATTTTATAGAAAAAAATTAAGAAAATTATTCAAGCTAACATGTTTATATGAAAGAAAAAAAATTGAAACTATGTAGAAATTCATACAATGTGATCTGATTAACTTTATAAGTCTAAAGATAAATAAAATAAAATAATTTAATTAATTATTCTTATAAAAATAATATTAAGATAACTATATGCTGAATTGATTCAAGTAAATCTAGGTTAACATGTAAAACCAACCTGACTACAAGATTATGATAGTCTGGTAGAAAACATATAAAAAAACATATTGAAGCTTAATTATTAATCAACTTGATATTAAAAAATAAAATAAAAATAGAAAATAGAAAAAAATAAAGTCAATCTTGACTATGCCGTCTAATCCTAGATTACAATACCATAATAATTTAACAGAAAATAAATAAAATAAATATAAAATCTAATTCTCAATAAATCAATTTAAAAATAAGATCTAATCCATCAAATCTTTAATTAAGATCACAGCACCGATCAAAACTTTTGATTGACACAAAAATAGACTGGATAATCTCAAGTGAAAAAAATAGAAAAATAGAAAAATGGTTCGTTGTGCACGTGATATTCTTAGAGTTAGTTGACATATTTACCCTTATACAGTACAGTTTTTTTCTTTGAGTAAAAAATAAAACTCACTCTAATATTCCCTTATTTATTCATATATTTTTTTTACTGGTATATATCAGTTTTCATTTATTTAATTTTTTCAAACATTTAATATTTATAATATTTTCAGACATTTAATTTTCTCTGAACCTCAATTTCAAGGGATATTCTAAGTTTTATTAATCTATTTAGATTTTCCGAGTTTTTATAAATTATTATTTATTATTATATTTTAAAAATTACTTATTGTTTTGATAGTATGAAAGATATGAACACAAAAGTCACCTTAAATATTCACAAGATCCAGACTATCTTCACGGGATTCCCTTGTTATTTTCCCAGCTTCACGGGCTATTTCGCTGTCATGGTGGCCCACACTTCCACCCTATCGTTCACCTGTGGGCTTAATCAATCCGTTAACTACACGATTGCTTATGAGACGTTGGATGTAAAATACACGAGGATTGATTTGAAATGATCCGATTGATATAACTAGAAACAAAAACAGATACTTGTAAAAACAAGGAATAAATCAAATGTTAAATATTTATTTAAAATTATAATAATATTAAAAAAAACAAATTAAAATAAATTCAAAATCAAATAAACATGCGGTCAAGATTTTATAAGAATAAAAAGCTCATTCCTTGTACATTTTTATACCAAGGATTGGAAGTATTTTTGAAACAGTCAAATAGACATTAAAAGTACCTTTTACTTTCAGAATTTCCTCGTGTCTTGTCCCGACAAATTCTCACTCCGACAGTTCTCGTGATATTAGAGACCATGGTCAGGAAAAATTACAAACAGCAGAAATGGTGTCTTTGATGGGATTAAGGTTTTGAATTAAGAAAGAATTAAAAATCAGGAGACGTTGGTCGCGGATAAATGGGATTTGAACCCTTGAAATCACAGAAGCAAACGAGAAAGGGAGAAGGAGGTCGTTGAATGAGTGAAATTCAGAGGCTTCAGATGATTTTGAACTCTCGTTTAATGGGAGGGAAGGAAAAACAAAGATGGATGGGTTTTGCCTCCGCAAGAATGTCAGATCCGTACTTGCTTGTAGGGTTTTTTGCGAATTGCTTGATGTTATAAATCATGGTGTCCTATTTTATCTTTACTTGAGAATCCAATAGCTCTGTCGGGTGTCTCAAAATTTAAGGATTATGTTAGCTCTTTAGCGAAGATCCAATCATGTGTGCACCAGCAAAAACCAATTACAGACCAAGGAAGCACCATGTTTTGTGGAACATGTCTTTTTTTAGCTTTCTTGTTTTCATGCACAGAAGGATAAATTCTTGATCTATATAATGGATGTTTGGCCCGTATCTGTCCACACAGCAAATCTCTTACTGTGTAGTCATCCAAAGCCATTTTGTTCTTAGGAGCATAAACTATGGAAACAACCAAATCTAGGAGGACCCATCCATAATGCTCCGTGCATTACATAGACAAATACGTTATGACTTTGTTTGAAAGAGCTAGTAAATTATGAGCGAGAGGGAGGGAGGGAGAGAGAGCTAGCATCCTATAAAACTTCAAAAAGCTATTCAATCTTCATTGATACTCCATCCAAATAATAATTTCTTTTGTTGTTTATCTATCCTAAAATGCATGTCTACTGACTATCCTACTTTTGTATTCTGCAATGCTACACATAACAGAACACAATACCAGATGTCCTTGCCAAAACAATGCTTATGCAACAAAGGAAATGGGATAAGGCTGAGAGTACTTTTGAAAATATGGTACAAACGCAAACCTTGGACACACATGCAATTTCACAAATAGCTCAAACACGATGAGCAAGATCAACATCTTCTCCATATCATTCTCATGTACTTCATCTGTATTCTGTACCTTCGAAGGAGCACATATAGCCCATTGCTGAAATGACATGATAAAAACGTTTTGCCATCAAAGCCTTGCACAGAAATTTGATATTGAGTTATATAACAAACAATCTAAGAATAGCTTAAATACAAGAAAGATCCTTGATAGCCTACTGAGAATCAAAAACTTCTGTTGGGTTTGTCTCAAAATCACAAAAATCATTCAGAATAAAAGCTGGGGTTACAGGCGCAAGGGGAGACCATGCGAAACTTGAAAGAAAAATGGTGGGAAGAAGACGCCTTTCATTTCATGTAGTGTTACTGTACATGCTCTAAGCAAAGTTCTAAAGAGGAGTATCTTATTCAATCCTCATCTTTGATTTCAATAACCTATTGAACACAGCACAAAAAGGTGGATACAAGCTTGAGCAGCAGGCTAGTGAAGAATATGCTTTGACACAATCACGAGCAGGAATCGAGATACCCATAATTATGTCTTTTGTTATACTGTAGCAAGCTCGCATAAGTCCGGTCCCAGATTCCTATATACAGAGATTCATCATCTGGGCTAAGAGCTACCCCTGAAATCTCACCAAAGAAATCAATCTCTTGCCGCTTTCTGTAGTCATCTCGTGTGCTATAAACATGCACAAAATCTGCAGGTTCAGCTACCACCATGAATTGGCCATCTGATGAGAAACGAATTGAACGGACCGCACCCAAGTTTCCCTTGAGTATCACAGTAGGCGATGACAACTTTCTTATATCCCACACCCGGCAAGTCTTATCCTGATTCCCTGTGGCAAAAACACGTCCATCTGGGTGCCATGCTGATGCAAAAGAATAATCGGAGTGTCCTTCTACAGTGGACACAGTCTGCAAAAACATTGACATGATTATCATTTAAAAATGCAAACAGTATTCAGCGTCTCAATTGAATCACCAAGAATTACAAAAACACGGTTTAAGAATACCATGCTAAGAACACAAACTTTACTTTAAAAAATAATAACAAAAAAATGTAGTGCATCAGACAGAAGGCAGGGATAATTGCTTCTGGCATTCCAGAAATTATGAGCATGGAAGACGACAAATGGAAAACAAGGTTACACTTCCCTAAATAATTTTCCATCTGGACTAATAAAAAATGAGCAGTTGATGGGAGCAGGTGGGGTATTGGATGTTTTCCAGTTAGTTTTTTATAAAGTTAACCTGTCTTGAAAGCAACATAATTCTTCTCTGGGAAAAATAGAGATATCCAATTTAAATGACTTGAAACAAACAATCTCAGATGGAAAACTTGCTGTACCTTCCCACTCTGTGAATCCACCAGCAATCCATTCAAGTTATCTCCGACAACTGTTAGTAGCCTACGGTCTGGACTCATTGATGTGTGCTGCAATAAAAACAAGTTTAGTCATCAAATTGGAAGCTGGGAAAGTCATAGCAGCTATTGAGTTTACACAACAGATGATGACTAGAGATTTAAGTGTCATGGACCTTAAAGACAATTCAAAAACCTGCCTTGTGCAGGTGATTAACACACGGTCAGGAACATTCCGGCTTGGACAAAACAAGTTCAATTTGGATTTGTTGATCCCAATTCATGAGTTGGAAACCAAAATTAGTTGGGAGAAATGAACTCAAATTACAACACAAATGGATTGGTAGAGCCAAGACCGAGACTTATTTTGGTAAGATTTGTCAATTCCTATTTTATCATGCCAGCTTTAATTCAATTATACTTTTGTTCTTCCAAATTGTTTGAAAAGAAAATCCATTTGCAATCAATCTTATCAATTCATTTATAAACTGCTCCAAATAGATTTCTAACACATTTTGATTGTTTAATTTATTTATTTTTCCTTCTACAAATATTGTAGTGACATCTTCCACCTATTTTGGGTATATGAAAAGAAATTGATGGAGAAAACTCAATTTCCAGTTAGCAGTTCCCCTTTATGTGTTGTTCCTTTCTAAAAGCCAGTATTCATGTAACAGTCATACATAAATTTGGGATAGAAAAAAAAAAAAAAAACAACCAGAAAATGCATATTATTGTTTCTTGTAAGTGATGAGGATAGCTTACATTCACCGGCCAAGGGAAACGGAAGTGATTCAAAAGCTGAAACGTCTCCAAGTCATATTCTCTGAGACCACAATCATTGTTGGATGCCATGAAATTGATTCCACCCCTGCAAAAACAGTTCCCATATCAATCTTTAATAGCTGAAAATAATTTATGATACTGGGCAATTACAAATTAATCTTGCTACCTAATGCTATCATATATCTCAATAGCATTCGTGATGGCATTTTCATCGTATGTTGTGCGGGTACAAAAGCTGACTCCTTGCTTATCCAAATGCTGCAGCAGATAAATTAACAGGTTAGAAAGACTTTCAGAAAAGGTGCACGAGCGGCCTATTGGTTTTTTCATAATTTTGATTGTATCTTATTTTATTTTTCCTGTTTGCAGGAGCAGAGGATGTTTGAAACCCAGGAAAAGTAGAGCTAAAATCACAATCTGTAAGCTTTCCAAACTTGGCTCATAAAAAACAGTGTTAACAATTTAAGCTGTTCATCAAATGAACAAACAGTGAAATGAAAATCTAAAAGATATGTGGCAGAAAGAAGTAAATATCCAAGTCTGTTGCAAATATGAAGCATGTACCAGCCCTACCCTGCTGATGAGGTATTGAACATATGATAAACAAAGAGGAGGGGCACACAATCCTCCACATGAACATGGCCATGGCCTACTACTGACATCTAACTTCAGTCTCAAATCATTCTTTTCTTTTCTTCATAAAAGAAAATAAACTTCATTGAAGGAGGAAATGACTTTTTTTTCACACCAGGTGAATGGTTAAAACTCAATTTCAATTAACTAATAAACAATTAGCATGGCAATTGTCCATGATTTTATTTGTCTTATTACAACTAATTAACGGCAACAGATAAGAAAAGGCAATTTTTTGCCTTCACAAAGGCTTTAAGGCAAATAAAGCACTCCCACTTCTAAACTGGTTGCATATTTTTAAGGCAAATGACAACGTTTACAAAACCATACATCTTGCAGGACTTGTATCCTGTCCGATACAGCATGTAAGTCACTTGAGGCAGCTAGCATCAGCGCCTCCAAATCCAAGGACTATGGAATACCGAGGAGGAGCGCAGAGCATGCTTCTTTTTTTATCCTAAACTGTGCATATTTCCATTTCGGGATCCAATGTCATTGTCCAATTTCATATTTGAAAAGTGGGTTTCAAATGTTCCCCCTAAATGCTACCCGGCAACACTGAGGACACAAGCTTTTAATTCATGTCTTAATTCTAAAGAATGAAATGAAATGTAGGGCAATGACAAAATTGACACAAAGAAAATGTGTTAAAGGGCATTTATTGAACCCTCCAAACACTCAGCAATTGCCAAAGGAGAAATAAAAAGAATGCTTGCAAAAAGCTTTCTATTCCCTTTTTCCGATAGCTTATATTCTAATTCACATCCATCCTCACTTCATGTTTCACATCAGTACAGCCCCATCCTGCAGCTTTGCAGGATGCAAATGTAGAAACTTTGTCAAGCCATCACAACAAAGAACCTGTAATTAATATTTAAACATACAGATCTAACTTCCTGATGTTTTGCCTGATTCTCTTCATATGGAAAAACAAAACAATCTCATATAGATCTTCCTACCAATTGCATCCAAATTGATGCACATATTCCAATAATCCCTTCCATGTTTCTCTTTCTCAACTTGATAATTCGTTATTGCCTCTTTGTTCACTACACTACTTTGATCTCAAGCTACAGTAATACCTTTGAAACTTCAAATTAACTCTTGTATGACATGTTAGTGCAAATAATCAAATTGTTTGCGACCCATATAAACCTTTGTTCAACTGGCTCCCAGAAGTTTCTACCAGCCAGATTCTTCACTTTGATACTGTATTATGTTATTAGCCTCTTTGCAAATGAAGAAAGAGCTGCTAAGATATCAACTCACTTTGCAAGTAAGCTCTCCTTGGAAGCCTCCAGCAACAAGAAAGTTGTCTTTGACTGCGATAGTGCTAATTTGAGTTTGGGTGAAACCTTCTAACAAACTTCCTGCATGTTTCTGTATTACAAGCAATTATGAGTTAGTTGGGAGGGGAACCAGAATGGTTAATTTGAACATGGCTGATAAGGAACTTTTCCTGAGAAACAGGAGAGAGAGGGAGACAGAGATAGAGAGATTAATCATACATGACAAACAGGTTTGTTATTGACTGTGAAAGTCAACATGGAAACAATCATAATACCTCAGATGGCGCTACATGTCCTGCAAAATTGATGACCTCGGACAAATTGCTAGATATGGACGACCAGTGCATGACTGAATAATTCGACACAAGATAAACATCATGTTTCGAAGTGGCCCAAACCAAGTTCCTGAGCTGCATAGCCATAACACAACAAAAGGCTATAAAGTGTCCAATGGGCAATGTAACGAGCAAAGGTAGACAAAGTCAGCTGACATGAAAGGAAACTTGCTACTATATGCAGTCCAAAGAGAAAAAACAACACATAGTTGTCACTTGTAAATACGGAAACAAATTGTTCCAAGAATAACACACTAACATTTAAGGATAGAAGTCCTAAAACTAAATAGATAGATCGCAACACTTAATCAGAGCAAGTTTCTTTTCTCTTTCCCTGTCTCAGAAGGATGTCAAGACAAGCACAAACGACGAGGTTTTTGCATGGACAAGTACATAGAAGAATCTGCTATTCACATACCGAGGTTCTAAAATCCACTAACCTGAAAATGAAGAATGGTGGGCTTCACCGATCTAGTATTATGGAAGAATTCATAGTAGTTGCCTCCCTTCTCCATTTGTTTGCACTCCTAAAACAACCAAGAACAATTATCACACAAAATTATAAACCTATAAAACAAATAATATTAAGAGTATTAAAGTACCTTATCGACAGCTTCGCCGGATAATGGAATGTTCTCATAATTCTTGTACTGCTCAAGTCTGGTCAATCTGTATTTTTCCCTGGTTATATTCAATCTTTCCCAGGGAATACCCTGTATGTCTTGCCCATTTCTGGCCTGCCCAGAAGATGTATCCGTAGCCTTGGTAAGCTGCTCAATTTTACCAAAAATCCCAGATTAATTAATTTTGAAAATTCTACTAGAAATAAAATATTCATCCATAAACACACACACCCCAGAACTACCAAAAAATAAGTTGAGAGAAGAATACCAAGTCGTATTCATTGACTTCAACATCTTCCACACCGGCGGCGGCTCCTCCATCCATCTCATCGACGAAATCGACCACTTCTGCCTCTTCCGCCATGTAATTCATATTCCCCAACCACTGGTAGTATGACATGTGCTATTTATGTATAGATATCATCTGTTGCAAAAAAAAATTATAAATCTACTTCGAAGTCAATAAAATAAATTGCCTTAGTGATTATATAATATAATATATTTTATCCGTATTCATGAAGACCAAAGTCGCACGAACACTTGCAAGTTGCAACAGATCATCCAATCCAAGTTGATTATTAAGAAACAACTAATAAATTTGACAATTTCAAGGGTTTGTTTAGCATCCATACCATGACAGATTAACCAAAACCTAAACTTTATTTAGCCTCAGAAACATGGATTAAAATCCCACCAGAAAAAAAAAACAGAAGCAAACAACTGTTGCTAAATCACATAAGGAATAAAAAGGTTAGGGGGGATTCTCTTACACACAGTAAGTAACAATTCAGAGAGACAGCGAGAGGGAAAAGGAGGAGCAAATTGTTGACAGGAGAGGAGAGAAGAAAATTGATAAATTATAATATAGGGTGGGGGCAGTTTTCTACTTTAATTTAATAATGCGCCTGGGTGTAATGGTGGTGATTCATGGAATGATGGGATCTGGGAGAGAGAAATAAGAGGTTTAGATTATCAAAATTAATTTATATTATTTGTCGGCAAAACCATCTTCTTTACTCGATTGCTTGTAGGCACGCAACGCCACCTTCGCATGTTTATCTGTTCTTTTATTGTTTTCTTCCATTTCCATAATTACAGAGGTGCGTGAGCGTCTTAAAATTATATATTTTAAAGATTTTTCAAAATCGATCTGTGTTCCTCTCTCTCTCTCTCTCCTCTCTCTCTCTCTCTCTATATATATTTATATATATAAGAAAGCGGAAGAGATGACACAGGAGAGGGAAAGAAAGAAGGAAAGCGTGAGAGTGGGTCCTTCAGGACGGCAAGACAAAATGCATGCATGTAAAAAGGAATATCACCACCGAGTTCTTATCTTCTTCAAGCTCCCCAGTAACGACAAACAAATGTTGGAGAATGAGAAAGCTCCCTCCATTAACAACAAAACATAGAACCCACCATTATAATTTTTCCAAAATCTTAAAATTAATAGCAACACACCCTTATTATTATTATTATTATTATTATTATTATTATTGAAGCGTTATGAGTTTCCATCCTTGTATAAAAAAATCCCCCCTTTTGTTATCTTACTGTGGTTTGGACTTAATTTCTTTCGTCGTCATCTTTTGTGCGTTTTCCTGTTCTTGCATGTATTTTGCTTGGAAATGGAAATTATATTATCTTTTTATTTTATTTTACTTAAAAAAAATCGAGCAGTATTTCGTCTATCGCCTATCACTATAGCAACAAGCGATTTGTTGTTTACTTTATCATTTTTGTTCACCATACAGGCTTTTGGACGCTAAAAATTTAATTTCTTACTTGAAAAACTCTCAAAATCACCTGAAAACTTAATAAAAATATCTACTGTATTTCAAAAATATTTTTTAAAAAATAAAAAATATTTTTATTTTTATTTTAAATTAAAAATTTTAAATATTTTTAAATTATTTCCACCATGTCAAATATTTTTAAATTGAAAAAAGTGGGGGAGACATGAAAAACCTAATCTTCCCCTTCATTGGTTGGTGGGCAATGAACTTCAATCACAAAAGGGACGATAGGGCAATGAAATTATTGCATGTGGTTGTGTAGGCCACGTTGCTTACAATTTAAAATTGTATATCCAATTTATGTCACCCATGGTTCGATGCACTATATAATAAAAATTAAACCCATCATCATTATATATTTTTATTATTATTATTATTAGTGTTTGGATCAACTTATATATATCTCGACTAATCTATTAGAATCTAAAATTAATGACTATATAAACCTTTAATAACTATTATATTAATAATTACATAATTCAAATATAAAATTAAAAAAAAACAAATATTTTAATTATAAATTCTTATGATGATCTACTCTGTATCTTCTTCATCATCATCAACATACATGGGTGCAGATGGTGGAGGCATGCCTCCTTCTAGAGAAGCGTCATCATCACTCACCCCGCCACATCTACAGGGCTTTAACACCACAAAACACTTTATTGAATTATCCCATCCATTATAGAGGATAGACTGCTTTTATTTTCTTAGCTTGATCTTTAGTTATTTTTTTCAGTAACTTAGTTCTATATATATATATATATATATATATATATATATAGCTTGATCTTTAGTTATTTTTTTCAGTACTACTGAAAAAATATCAATCACAAAAAAAAAATATCCTCTATATATATATATATATATATATATATATATATATATATATATATATATATATATATATATATATTGTATGGATGGACTTTATTTTTGAAAAAAGAATTGTTTTTATATAATATTTTTAATATATATAGCCTTAGGTATTGTTTTTTTACCTTTTTATTTTATCCAATTAATTTGATTATCATTTGTTTGGATGAAAAAAATATTTTTTATTGAACATACTCAATGAACACGGTTGGATAGATATCTGATCTTTCGAGATTAAATATCTTAATTTATCTATCTCTTGATTTTTCAGGTTTAATTTTAGATATAATTAATATTTTTTATTTTCACTTATGTTTTTTGATTATATTTATGCATATTTTTTTTTTATTTGAGCTTAGACATTTTAAAACTATAAAAATGCATTGAAAAAACTCGCACGTATAATTTCTTTTATACAAAATAAAAACATGCAGATCACGGGTCAGAAATTATCAAAACCATTTCTATTCTCAATTATTTGCAACCTTCCATTTTATATTCAATTGATGCTATTCATATACTTGTCCAGCCAAATCGTTGTCACCTCCTGTTTATCATCTTAAGGAATACTTTTTTAAAGTTTTTTTTAATTAAAAATATATCATAGTCATATTTTTATAATTTATTTTTATGTTATGATATTGATATATAAAAATTTATAAAAAAAATGTATATAAATTTAATTTTTTTAAGTATAAATAATTTTAAAAAAAAAATTATAACACAAATAAATAATCACATACATAAAAAAACACAAATTGCACATCTTTATTGTCTCATTCTAGGACGAGACAATAATAATAAATAAGGCACACAGTATTTCCATTTGCCAGCTAACCGAACCTAGACAGGGAATATTTAAATTTATTTTGTATTATTGTATAATATTTTGTTTTAATTATTGCGCTGTGCTATTTCATGAGATTGACAACAAACATTAGTAGAAGTAGGGTTAACTGGCAGCTTTGCCTACTGCCCAGCATAGCTAGGTACTGTTCTGTAGTTTTATGAAGTATTATTTATTTGAAAATATATTAAAATAATATTTTTAAAATTTTATATTAAACCCTTTTTTTTTTCCCTTGGGTTTCTTTTCACCTTCTCTAAAATCCGACCGCTCTTCGGTGTAACCACCGGCACACACACCAACACCGTCGCCGTCGTGAACCTCGAGAACAGGATTTCTCTCGAGTAAAAAATAAATCATTACAATTTTACTAGAGATGGAGTCTTCATCATGCGATGTCACCTATCCTTCAAAACATGTGAAAAACTATCAATTTGTGGATGGAAAACGTTCACTTTCTCAAATCTCATCACGTCATAACAATTTTTTTTTTTTTTCTGTTCCGACAAAACGTCTTTCTCTCCATATATATATACATATATATATATATATATATATATATATATATGTATATATATATATAGGTTTCTTTGTTGTTCGGACAAAAACGTCCTTCTCTCTAAAAAAATAATATATATATATAAAAGTGATGTTAGAAACACACATGTGAATGTTTGAGATTGTTTTTTGAAATGTTTTTTTTGTCTAGAAAAAAATATTCTTTTATTTTTTTAAAAATTATTTTTAATATTTATGAAAATAATTTAAAAATATTATTTTTTAAAAAAAGACAAGGAGTGCCAAACAACCCCATAAAAAGGTGATGTTAGAACTCGTAACTTCGTGGTTTGAATACTTGTCAGAGTTCAGAAACAAAATAACCAGAGCAAACCCACTTAAAGTGACTTCACAGCTAACTCCATTGGTATGCTACCTTCTCAGTGGCAAATCCTTGGTGAGTGATAGATGCAGCTACACGTGTGTGGGCCTGCTATTTTCCTTCAATTGCAAGAGGGACCACGGTCAATAAATTCAAAGATACATAAAATAAAAGGAGAACACAGATACTGAATGGTTTGCATACAGTTATTTTCTTAAATTATTTCAGCGGCTAAATATATCAAGTAAATAAATAAAAATTAGATCTCGACGATCAGGTATTAGAATAGGAGAATATCTTTATTTATTTGATAGATTTAGCCCTCAAAAACAGTAAAAAAAAAATGGTTTGCAGATCAGTTACAGTCACTAGAGATGTTCTCCTTATTCCACCATTGGATCTTTCTAAAGTTGAAATATGGTGGTCACATCGATGAACCCCACATTTTGAACAGCTCATAGATTTCAACGAGAAATTGTTTATCGATAAACAACATACTATCAAGTAGCAGGTTAGTCTAATTTTGCTTACAATCAATGTATATTTTTATGTTAAAATGCTCAAATCTTTGGATATGTGTTGCTTGACATATGGATGGTTAACTTTACCATTTGGATTTGATTATTATTGATTAAGTTAGGATATGTAATTCAACCTTTATGAAGCTTTTGTTATATAATCCATGAATTGAGATTGGACAGTTGAATCACTCACCTTCTGGCTGAGGTTAAGGCACACAAATCATAAAACTTAAGATTTGTTTCTTCACAAAGGTTATAGGTATGGATATTATCTTTCAAACATGACTGACCTCACTTAATTTGAGGTCATATAACTTCAAATATAGCCTAGAAGTGGAAGAAGAAACAGACTATCTTTTGCTTAGCATATTAATTATTCAATGTTTAGCTGTTATTAAAGATCTGAAATCGACTAAATTTATAATAAATTCCTCCATGAAAATTGTATTTATATGTATTAGCTTTCAAATGAAATTGCATTGGATCTATTTAGAGTTATTACTCCATATATATATGCACAAATGAATTGGAAATAAGCTCCTTCATATAGTTTGTGGATTAGGGTATTATGTTTCAAATGGGACTAAAATCACTCAATTTGGAGTTCTAGAACTCCAAATATAATGTAAAAACCGAGATGAGCCCGAAGGCGTGCTCTATTGGACATATTTTTAATAAATGTCCAGTTTCCCCTTCTTCCATCACAAGTAAAATAAGAAAGCAACCACTTCAACGCATCAAATGCATCCTTGTTCCTGAAGAGAAGAAATTCAGTTCATGTAGACATTTTCCATGTAATTACACAATACAACACTATTTTCATGAGCCGAGCATTTTCTTATCTAGCAATTCACATGATTCTTCAAGCAAAAGAGAGTTTACCTTGTTTGAAATAAAACTGTTGGAAATAATTATCATGCACATTCCATTTAGATATCCAAATTATAAAATAGGGATGATTACATAACAAAAGTAAAAGTTGAACCAGTAACCCTCCATGAAATTTGCTACTTATAATCTCTATATGATGTTTAAGCCTTTAAAAAATCACACGTACAGAACCATCTGAAATCCTAGATCAATATGTTTGTTTAAAGTTAGTTTTTCTAAGCACACATAGTACCCCTAAGATTTTAATCTCAGTTCCTAAACGCTTTCCTCCATTTTGAAGCCTTTCAAATTTGAGCGCATTACCTCAAGCATGAAAGCATAAATGGCATATGAAAATATGACTTTTGAAATAGCTTGCCATTTGCAGCAATCTTTATAGTGCTAAAGGCATTTCTTCCATGTTTTGCCTTCAGACACATTTCAAGAACAATCTTCTAAAACATATATTCAAAGTGTCAACTAAGTCAAATGTCGAATATGTGCTGCAGACTTGATGAGAAGGAGATTATTATTATTTTTTTTTAATTGAATGTCATAGGACACAAGATTAGTTAGTCATTACTTCATTCCATTACATTTTAGTGGAACCATATCATCACAAATGCAAAACTTTTACCGATATCAATGCTGAAATTATTGACTAGCTTTAAATTTAGAACATCTTCCAAGCATGAAAAAATCAGTTATTCTGTCCAGGAATATCCACTCAAATATATTTATATTAATTCATTTTGATTTTACATTTTGGAAAAGACCAATCCATGAAAGACAGTACTAGATGAGAAGTAAATTGCTAAACCTATAAATCAAGAAAAATAATGGGAACAGAGATTTTCAAATTTTCAATAAGTAGCATGAATAAACCTCATAAATCAAGGATTATGTTAGCTCCTTAGCAAAGATCCAATCATGTGTGCACTAGCAATAACCAATTCCAGACCAAGGAAGCACCATATTTTGTTGAACATGTCTTTTTTTTAGCATTCTTGTTTTCATGCACAGAAGGATACATTCTTGATCACCAAAAATATAAAAGATGTTTGACCCGTATCTGTCCACGCAGCAAATCTCTTACTGTGTAGTCATCCAAAGCCAATTTGCTCTTAGGAGCATAAACTATGGAAACAACCAAATCTAGGAGGTCCCATCCATAATGCTCCATACATTACATAGGCAAGACAATACATTATGACTTTGTTTTACTGAGCTAGTAAATTATAAAAGCAAAAAAAGAGAGAGAGAGAACTCGCATCTGATAAAACTACAAAAATCTATACAATCTTCATTGATACTCCATCCAAATAATAATTTCTTTTGTTGTTTATCTATCCAAAAATGCATGTCTATTGACTATCCTACTTTCGTATTCTGCAATACTCCTCTAACACATAACAGAACACACTCAACAGCTATAAATTGCCAGGCAAACTTGAGCACACTTCACAGCTATAAATTGCCAGGCAAACTCGACCACACTTAGCAAATATAAATTGCCTTCATTTTCCTCATCTGGAAGGTCTGTCAAAACCAAATGCCACATCCTCCTATACAATTCCTGTTCCCAACTTTTTTACACCGCTCTATTCTTAGGCATGCATCTTGAAACACCAGTAAATAATAAAAGATTCGTAACGACTTAAGGCAATGACAACATCTAGTGAAGAAAATCCGAATTTTATTTAATCAATTAAACCTAGAAATAAAAAAACCTTGGCTTTTTTTTAAGAAAAGAAGGATTTATACCTAAATGAGAGTTGATGATGTGGTGTTGGGCAGCAAGTTCACAGGAACAAAAATCTGTAATTTTCCCTGGTTATATTCAATCTTTCCCAGGGAATAACCTTTATGTCTTGCCCATTTCTGGCCTGCCCAGAAGATGTATCCGTAGCCTTGGTAAGCTGCTCATTTTTACCAAAAATCCCAGATTAATTAATTTTGTAAATTCTACTTGAAATAAAATATCCATCCATAAACACACACACACCCCAGAACTACCAAAAAATAAGTTGAGAAGAATACCAAGTCGTATTCATTGACGTCAACATCTTCCACACCGGTGGCGGCTCCTCCATCCATCTCATTGATGAAATCAACCACTTCTGCCTCTTCGGCCTTGTAAGTCATATCCCCCAACCACTGGTAGTAGGACATGTGTTATTTATGTATAGTTATCATCTGTTACAAATTAAAAAAATAAAATCAACTTCGAAGTCAATAAAATAAATTGCCTTAGTGATTATATAATATAATATATTTTATCCGTATTCATGAAGACCAAAGTCCCACAAACACTTGCAAGTTGCAACAGATCATCCAATCCAAGTTGATTATTAAGAAACCACTAATAAATTTGACAATTTCAAGGGTTGTTTAGCATCCATACCATGACAGATTAACCAGAACTAAACTCTATTTAGCCTCAGAAACATGGATTAAAATCCCACCAGAAAAAAAACACAAGAAGCAAACAACTGTTGCTAAATTACATAAGGAATAAAAAGGTTAGGGGGGATTCTCTTACACACAGTAAGTAACAATTCAGAGAGAGAGAGAGGGAAAAGGAGCAAATTGTTGAAAGGAGAGGAGAGAAGAAAATTGATAAATTATAATATAGGGTGGGGGCAGTTTTTTCTACTTTAATTTAGCAATGCGCTAGGGTGTAATGGTGGTGATTCATGGAATGATGGGAAATCGGAATTTCTAGAAGCACCAATAAATAATAAAAGATTCATAACGACAAAAGAAATGACAACATCTAATGAAGAAAATCCGAATTTCATTTAATCAATTAAACCTACTAATAAAAGACCTTGTTTTTTTTTTTTTTGAAAAAAAAGAAGGATTTATACCTAAATGAGAGTTGATGATGTGGTGTTGTGCAGCAAGTTCAGAGGAACAGACAGTACCAATTACCCAATCAAACGACGGCGGTGCAGTTTGGATTTTTTTTCAGTCTCCATTGGAGACATCATTCTTCCATTTTCAACGAGGTCTGAGATTCAGAATGACAAAATAATTAGACAACTGGAGAAGAAATTAAGAGAGATGAATGGAGGTACGGTGCATACAGTCATTACCAGAGGCTGAAGCTGGGTCAGGGATGATATGACATGGATGGATATGGAAATGGAAAGGAGAATGGCGATTGGGGAGGAATCTTCTGCGTTTCCCCGCCAAACGGCTCAAGCTGTCCCGTCCCTTACATTCTTTATGCTTCTGGCAGCTGCTTACCCTAATAAAAATAATCTCCTGGTGTAAGCAGTCATGACCAGGGAGAAGAAATTTTTTTCCAATTTATTCTCAAATCCAAAACGAGGGGGGTATTTTCATTTTATAGGAATCGTGAGTGCTAAGGCAGGCCCGTGTGTGAGCCCAAACATAATGGATCAAGTGGTGTCAATCTCAGCACCTAACGTTTTTTTTTTCTTTTTTTAATTAAAGTTTTTATTTTTTTAAAATATTTTTTCTTTATATTTAGATTAATATCATTTTTTTATTTTGTTAAAGAGTCTATTATAAATGATAATTATTTTTTTTATTATGCATTTAATTTTTAAAGATATTTTCTTGATTCATTTATATTTTTTTTAATCTTTTATATAAATAAATTTTATTTTTGATTAAAAAACTATTTTTATATAATATTTTTAATATGAGTAGCCTTGTATAATATTATTTTATTTTATTTTATTTAATAAATTTATTTATTTTTATTATTTTTTATTGAATAGAAAATATATATTAATGAATAAATTTAACAAACACAACCAGATAAATATCTTGTCTTATAAGATTAAATATCTTAAACTACACATGTTTCTTGATTTTTTCAGTTTTGTTTTAGTAATTATGTGTAAGTTTTTTATCCATTTATTAGCACATGTAATTCTTCTCATTTTATTTAATTGCAACTATGTATTATTTTTTTTATTTTCACTTAGATTATTTTTAAATATAAAAAAATGTGTTGAAAACACTTTTTAAATAAAATCTTTTGTTGATAAAAAAATATCTAACCTGCAGCAAAATACAAGTCAAGTTTCTAGTATTTATTTATCATGTCCCATTAATTTGGGTTGCTTTTATAACTAACTTGATATTATGATAGAAATTATATTTTATTGTGATTTTTTATTGAAAATATATTAAAATAATATATTTATTTTTAGTTTTTTTTATATCAGTAGATAAAAAAATCTAAAATAATTATTTTCTGAAAAAAATAAAAATTTTACAAAAATACTTTTCAACTTCAAAAACAAATAAAAAAAAACTTAATTTAGTGTGTTAGTGATTTGAAACTTGTCTTATAAAATAATAAGATAAGTTGTTTTATTATAATAAATACAAATATTTTATAATTTATATCTTGAAAACACGTATTCCTAACAAATTAATGCAATAGGTTTAAATTTTGATATGAGATTTCAGCTATTTTTTTATTAGATATGATTTGTACACATGATTGAGGTTGATAAGCCTTAAAATTATTGTTCGGAATTTGTCATGTATTTCATATTTAACTTTTGATTTTTTTCTATTTAGTTTATATTTTATTTTCAATTTTATTTATGAAGTTTTCCCTAAAATTTAAGTGTCTAATAAAAAAAGTTTAATATTCAATTTTGATGAGAAAAAATTATTGAGTACTGAAAAATCAAATTAGGGTTTGTGTAGTGTGTGTGTCTATGTATATTTGGAATCTTTCTTGTGTTGTTTTTACCTATATCAATTGGTATCAAAATCCAATATGGTTTTCACCTGTTTTTTTTTTTGGACAATATTTATATTTTACCTGTATTTATACATCTATATTTTTAGTTTTTGTGTTCAATTTTTGTAGTTTTATTTTTATTTTGTTCAATCATAAAATGTTTAATTTATGTTGATTATCATTTTACAATTAATATTTATTTTTTTACCTTTATTCTTTTTTTTTGTATTTTATGTTATTTTTACATGTTCTTCGTATCAGATGATTTTATGATTTTATTGTTTGCGCAATAATAATAATAATAATTTCAGTGATTTTTTTATTGTTTTTTTGTAAAATATTTTTTTCTATTCTTTGGGGCAATTTGATGATTTTAACTGTTTGGGAAATGATGATGATGATGATGATAACGGTAACGTAGGGATGAATTTTCAATCATGTTTTCTTCTATCTATAGATATAAAATTAACTACTTATTTTTGTTATTTGATTATTGTAGGTGTATTCACAATTTATAATTTGTTTGTTATGTTTAATTTAAATTGAATTATAAAATGAATCAACCCTAATATGGTGAATTTGATATCTCAGGTATTCGAATCTTCTTGCTTTTTCAATGATGATAATAATTTTATACTGGTAATTTCTTTGAAACCTACTAAAAAATAAATCTATGTCGATTTAAAATTCATATATCTTATAAGAAAGTTACACTTCACAAGAATTTTGCACAGATTTATTATTTTACATAAATTTATATTATAAAAAAATCTCACACAATTAATATTTTTTTGCGTTGAAAAACATATGATTTCGACAGTGACGAAGCGCAAGTAAATGGCTAGTGTGTGTGTGTGTGTGTGTGTGTATTCAAGCTATAAGAGATTTATTAACGTTGTCATTAAACTTAGTCTAACAATTTAAAACTGAAAGCTCCTAGATTAAGGCCTTGCCAAGTCTAGGCTTCTAATTAAATCATATAGAAGTTATCTTGATATGACAAAGATGAGACATGTGGGATTAAAGCCAATCATGAGGTAGATTTCTTTTGTTTAGAAATTCAATTTTTTTCCCTCGTGATTGGCCGCACGCGTATCCAGAAGAAGGCATGATGCCGATTACCATCGGCTGCGTGTGTCACACGCGCCGACCATAAACCGAGAAAAATAATAAAAAAATATGATCAATTACCCCTGCTATCAACTTTTTAATTTTATCTTATATGGGGGTATAATCGTATTTAGTTATTTTAAAAAAAATATGAAATTCCCGTGGCACCACTCCCGGTCAGCGCTGATTTTTGTCTTTTTCGAGGGACAAAATGATTATTTTACCGTGTAAAGAAATATAAAAATAGAAAACCCGGTGACCTGAACCGGATAAAAAATGTGCAATTACCGTGACATCCCTTCAGCCTGCACCTTTTTTTTCGTCTTTTTCTAGGGACAAAATGATTATTTTACTATTCAAAAATATAAAAAAAATCAGTACACCAGCAAACCAAACGAATCGAACTGACCCGAAAACTGAGTAACACTATTATAATCCACATTGATTTGTCTCACAATACACAATATCTAAATCATGATCTCTTAGTATATAGTATAATCATAGGGGATTTATTAACATTGTCATCACACTTAGTCTAACAAGTTAAAATTGAAAACTCTTAAATCAAGTCTTTGCCAAGTCTAGGTTTCTAATTAAATTATACCGAAGCTATCTTGTTATGACAAAGATGAGACATGTGGGTTTAAAGGCAAATCATGAGGTAGATTTCTTTTCTTTAAAATTCAATCTTTTTCCCAACTCATTTTCACAGTAAAACACTTAATAAACACCATAAAAAACATTAAATACCCTAAAATTTCTCAAGAACCCAACAAATTAAAGCCTAAATAGATTTTCTTTGACATGGTTATAGAAAAATAATCACCTCAATTAAACTTCCCTCTTAAAATGAGAATTGTTAACACCAAATTTGACTATTATTATTATTATAGCCAATTATTTTCTCTCTTTCATCTTTTTTTTAATAATTGTTTTCTCTTCTCTAACTTAAGGACTAAAATGAAAAAAAATAAACATTTGAAATAAGATAAAAACTGTCAAAAAGTTTGAATGAACAATGCATTTTCTCCATATTTTAATTTAGAGCATACTTTCATACAATTAGACCACAGACGCAGCTGAAAAAACAAAACGTTTGAAAATTAAAAAAAAAACCCTCTTAGCCCCCCCTTCAGATTTAGTTGTTGTTATAACTATTCTTAGAATTATAATAATACGCATTCATCCTTCGATAAGTTCATGATCACAAATTGCACGCTCATAGAGGTTCTTCTTGCTCTCTAAAATTACAAATCACAACAGAAACTTAGAAAAACCATCTTCTTGTAGCAAAGCTGGAACACGGGAACGATAATATCAGATAACACAAACATTTATTCGCTATATATGCTGTACAAACTTCCGTAATTTCATAACACTTCAAAGGCATCTGAAATCCACAAGCAGCAGCGAGATAACAGGCATGCCATCATGCCTTTATGTAGCTTTCCATGATGAAAGGGGGGGAGTTTCTGAATTCTTGAATGTAAACATAGAACCCTCATATCTGTCGCCCTTTACAGCATCTGCAGTGGCGATTGACTCCAGTTCAGCCATTTCTTTTGGTGTTAGTTTGACAGACAAAGCCCCAACATTCTGGATGAAGTTTTCGATCCTGGTAGTTCCAGGAATTGGACATACATCATCACCCTGGTGGTGTACCCAGGCCAATGCTAGTTGTGATGGGGTGCATTGTTTCCTTGCTGTGATTTCATTAACCCGCTCAAATAGGTGTTTGTTATGGTCTAGATTTTCAGGTTGGAACCTCGGCAGATGCTGATGCAATTGAAACAACTCATCAAGAAGGAAATTATCATTGATGTACGAACTATCAGAAAAAGGAGGTATTCTACCCATGAGCTTGTGATTCTGCTAGCTAAAATCTCATGATCTCAAAGCAGAACTCTCACTCCATGTATTTTTTTTACAGAGTTTTGACTCCAAACCATTCCATAAAATGGAAGAGGCACAGTTTTGTGAGGCCTGTAAGTTAACCAATAAGTAATCCGGAGATAAAACTTTTCAAATTCCATCTTTTCCAAACTACAAAAGTTTTATGCTAGCACAATTGGTTATTTACAGCAGTTCCAACCTTTCGGAAGTCACCCTCTGAAAAGCTCTCGGCCAACTTAGGCCCTGATGAAAAGAATCCCCGTCCTAGAGGACTGTACGCAACAATTCCAATGCCAAGTTCTCTGAGAAATTAGAAGATAAAGATCAGAATCTGCATCTCTAAGCATCCAATAATCATTTTAAAGTTTTACTTATTTTGATCTCGAAAAGAAATTAGTTTTTCTCGTTAAGGCCTCACCTGCAGGTAGGAACAATCTCTTCCTCCACATCTCTTGACCACAATGACCACTCCAATTGCACAGCAGTTACCGGATGAATAGCATGAGCTCTCCTGATTGTTGAAGCACAGGCCTCAGACAGACCTATGTACTTTATTTTGCCTTCTTCAACTAGTTTCTTGAGTTCCCCCATCTAGCAAAGGAAAACATTATGATTGCTCAACAAGAAGATTTTTGAAACTAGAATGCATATATAAAAGGGAAACCTAGTAGAAACAATGTGAGCATCAATCAAAATACATTTGAAAATGTCAAAATACCGTGACTTCAATGGGAACATTGGTATCGATGCGATGTTGGTAATATAGATCAACGCAGTCAAGTTGAAGGCGTTTCAAGCTGCCCTCACAAGCAGCTCTCACGTAAACAGGATCCCCTCGAATCTCTATCTTGCCGTCTTGAAAGCTAGCACCAAATTTGGTTGCTAGTTCAACTTCCTCTCTCAATCCTGATCCGGCCTTCAAAGCCTTGCCCAGAAGGATTTCGTTGGTGTGAGGTCCATAAACATCAGAGGTATCGAGGAAAGTGACACCGGTGTCGATGGCATGGTGGATGAGGGTGATCATGTCGGATTCAGGTTTTAAAGGGCCATAGCAGCCAGACATGCCCATGCATCCAAGTCCCTGTGCTGATACTTCTAGGCCCTGTGACCCCAGCTTGATCCTTTTCACTGCCGCCGCCATCTCTCTCTCCTGTTCTTAACTAAGTAGCTTTTCGAGAATGAAGGGACTCAGTGTGAGTTCAACTCAAGAGCAACCAGTACCGATAATGGCGTACCAAACGAAACTTTTATAGACAGAGAGAGGGAGCATGTCAGAGAACACCATATTTCCCAGGCCGTGACTGCCAACAACCACTCCAAAGCATGCACCGAAAAGATTGAAAACGTAACGACTTACGTCATGTTAGAATTTTCTTTTTTGGCTTTTAAGTAAGTTTCTCAATTTCTTTTCTGTTCTTGTTTCATTTTTTTAATTGAAATAAAATCAAGTTGGGAAGAACATGTTATTCTAATAAGTTATTGTCACCATATTAAAAACAAATATCCTATTGAATTTTTCAAAGAAAAACTATGTTTTTTTTTGTCGACTGGATCATATAAAAACAAATCTTGTGCTTATTAATTTTAAAACTAAGCAAAGAAGTCAAGTTGTGAGATTTTAAGATTGACTCACGAGGTCAGGTTTGAAAATGTGAGATAATTTTTTTTATTCCATCAATTTTATTGAATATTTGTGGCTTATATTTTTTTTTATTTTATTCTTTACTATTTGGTTGATTTTAAATTAAACCTTATAATTTATTTCAATTTTTCTGTTTTTTATAAGGTTATCTTAATCTTAGATTGACATCTAGATATTTAATTAGTACTTAATTTTGTAAGCATATATTTTTGTTATAATATCATTAAGTAAAAATTATTATTATTAATATATTTTTATTATCGTATCATTAAATGAAAAATATATTTTTCATAAAAAAACCAAAGTTGTTAAATCCAGCAGAGTTCATAATCTAGGTTGTAGATTCGACATGTTAAACAACGAAGCCTGAAACAATTTAATATGTCATTATCTTAACATTAAAAAAATATTATTTTGAATTTTTACCAATAATATATGAATAATATGTGATGTCATTAGATTTACCAAGTCTAATGAATTATATGATAACAACTTTTACCTAACTTAATTTAAATATGTTCTAACCAGAGAATCACATCAGAAATTAAATAATTAATTAACTAGATGAAATTTAATATCAATATCAAAATAGTTTCTTGAGGATAATTTTTTTGTTACGTTGACTTGTTTTTATCCAGCTCGGGCTGGGGAAGTAGTGAGGTTCTATGAATCCTGGATTTCAAAAAACAAAAATAATATAAAAAGGCAACAAACTCATTTTACAAGTATTTAATATTATAAAGCATGAAAACATGAAAATGGGCTTCAAGCCCGTGATGCTGGGAGACAATGGGTCGTAAAGAAGAACTTGTTTTCTAGTTCAAAACGGGCTTCAAGGGGTTCCAAATCCAAAGAAGATCCTTGTTTTCTTTATCGTGATGTTGAATAGTTAACTTCGATGTCTTGTGTTTTCTTGGTTTTGATTGTGAATTAACTACTAAGCTAAAGCATATCATATTGTTTTTAAAGATTACTAGGATTATAATAATATAATTATTATTTTATTTTTCATTATGCTTCAATTTTAGTCTTAGATTTAGGAGTATTTTCGGTTTTTTCATGAGATTTGCTAACATTACCTCCATGTTTTAGATATTTGATTTATATTATATACGAGAATATGTTTGTTTGTTTTTTTTATTAAATCTAGAAATATAAATTGTAATTTAAAAAACATAAAGAGAAATTGAAATGAAAGCTATAAAAAAATCATGGCTTTTTTTGCATTTTTCTATAACTTCATCATGAAGTTCTTTCATCTTTCATGATATCATCAAATAATATCTTTTTATTAATATGAGTGTCCGTGTCAGTATGCATGTATCTCGACTAATTTTATTAATCTTAAGTTAAAGATCATGTAAGCCTCCAATGACCATCATATTAGTAACAACATGGCCCGAACTTGAGACCAAATAGAGAATAAACATTTTTGTCCCAAACTTTTACCACTGGACCACCTATTAGATGGTTATAAAAAAAAATCTTTGATATAATTGATGGAGTTCAAATCTTTGCATAAACTCACATTTATGATGTTGCGTTTATTTTGTTCTTGTCTTTATTGAACTATCATTTCAACATTTCAACTTTACTTATAATTTTAAAAATTATTGTTTAAGTTTGACAGTACATCTTGATAGACAATAAAATATATGTCCCTTAAAAATTAAAAGGCAGTAACAAAAATCTTTAAGATTTTAATTTTATTTTTAGAGTTTATATGTTTTTGTGTTTTAAAAATATTTTTTGAAAATATTTTATTTAAAAAAATTAGTTTAAACAAACCTGTTTTAGAAAGAATTCAAATAATCTCATTGTCAGATTTTATATTGAATTTGACAAAAATGTGAAATGATGTTTGTTTCATGTCTTACATGTGAAAAAGGCTTCGATCAAGTCTTGTGAAATATTTATAAGACTTGTTTTGAATGAAAAAGCATTGTCTATCGGTACATGATTCAAGTGATTTCAGTATCATGGTTTCATTTGTTTTTAGTTTGATTTTTTTTTCCAATCTATTTTCATTCAAAAACACCATGAAAGTCTTTTACACCATATACTAACCTCAAAAATATCAAAATCAACCAAACCTAAAAAACCAAAATCAACCTTTTTAAACATATTTCCAGGGAAAACTCATCATCATCGAACTCCTATTTTTGAATGGAACATGTGGACACCATGTTTGATTATTTTTTATGTTAATACCATGACACTCAAATATTTTCTCTACATTTTATTATTTTTCAGCAACTCTATCTCTTTTCTCTGTAATTGAGAGATTGCAAAACAAGCAAAATAAACTTTTAGGACAATATAAGAATTTTCATGAATTCTAGGTTAGACATGTATTTTCTTCAAGTTTTAATTGAGAGCTTAATCATATATAATTAGATTGTGGAAATATGTAGTTGAAAAAAATAGGTATGAGGTTCATTGTTTCATTGTACACATGAACAATAGTTGACCCTCAAGTTTTTTTTTTATTAGTTTACTTGTGTTACCTTTGAGTTGGACTAAAAAAGTCTTTAAGGTACATAATATATATATATATATATATATATCCAAGCTATATGGGATTTATTAACACTGGAATTAAACTTAGTCTAGCAAGTTAAAATTGAAATCTCCTAAATCAAGTCCTTGCCAAGGCTTCTAATTAAATCATATAAAAGTTGTCTTGATACGACTTGGTCAACTAAATGACTCCAAAAAAAAACATAAAAAAACTAAGACAAGACGTGTGGGTTTAAAAGCAAATAATAAGGTAGGTTTATTTTGTATGAATTTTTTTTTCAACTCATTTTCACTGTAAAACACTTAATAAACACAATAAAAACTTTAAATACCCTAAAATCACTCAAGAAAACTAAAATCAGCACAACCCAACAAATAGAAGCCTAAATAGATTTTCTTTGACATGTTTATAGAGAGATTCACCTTGATTAAACTCTTCTCTTCAAATGAGGCTCGTTAACACCAAATTTGGCTATTATAAATTGAAAACAAGAAATACAATGAGTCTTTTTGCAATTTTATTTTTCTTCTTATTTTTTCCACACACACTGAGTATGAATTGAGATACATTTATAGTGTTGTGGCTACTGCACTTGGTAGTAACTCATTGATTTGGTGTACAACTAGAATAATTTCTTATTGTTTATAATACCATGAATTACAGGTAACCAATACTTTTGATAACAAAAATGGTTACAAAGTTTATTATGCCTACCACCTATTTGTGATAATGTCATCCCTGTCAACTATTAGTGTAAATGTCAGCTTGGATAGTGATTCAGCCTCATTCTCAATTCCTTTCATTCTAACATGCCCACAATAGCTAAATGTGGATTTTTGATCATACAATGAGCTAGACCAATCCGAGTCACATAAGCTTTTGATGGTTAGGGTGGGAGCAATGGTGAACTCGATACCTTTACCAATGAATCCAACTCAGTATCTTAGGATATATATATGTAAACTTGTCAATGATTCTGAGTTGGGGTTTGTAGAAATTGACTCAATTTATTGTTAGAGAAGGCTATATTAGGACGATAGAGTGTGAGGTATTGAAGAGCTCTTATGGTGTTTCTATAGAAAGTGACATGTTTGAAGAGCTCACTATCCTAGAGATGAAGTTTATTACTTTGATTCATTGGTGTTGGGCATAGCTTCAAACATGTTTGTCTTTTTGAGCAGATCAAATGTGTACTTGGTTTGTGACAAGTGAATTCCATCAGCCTTTTGGTTGTCTTAAAACCAAGGAAATATGTTACTGAGCCAAGAGTTTTGAGAGCAAATTGTGCCTGAAGATGAGAGATGACGTGAAGGACTTGTTAAGAATGATTGTCTATCAATAGGATGTCATCAGCATACATCATGGCAAACATAAGAGCCTCCTCATTTTTGTAGATGAATAGAGAGGTGTCATAGGTGGAGTTTTTGCAACCAAGATGCAAGACTGAGCTATGTAGTTTATCAAACTAGGCACGAGGAGCCTATTTGAGGCCATAGAGAGCTCGATACATCTTGCAAACAATAGAAGGATGGGTGACATTAATGTATCCAATGAGCTGTTCCATGGAAACTTCTTCTAGAATATCATTTAAGAAGGCATTGTTGATGTCAATTTGTTGAACATCCCATTCATATTTAACAGCAAGAGTAAGGATTACTCTAATGGTTGATGGTTTGACAATAAGACTAAAAGTTTTAAAGAAATCAATTCTGGGTTGCTGCTGGAAACCTTCAGCCACAAGTCTGGCTTTGTGACATTGGACAGTGCCATCGACATTGTATTTGACCTTGAAGATCCATTTATTGTCAACTATATGCATATGTTATTGTCGTGTGACCAATCCCATATGTTGTTGGTCATTAAGACATTGTAGTCCTCATCCATTGCTTGTTTCTATGCAGGGGTGGTGAGTATTTGCTGCATTGAATCAGGAGTATTGACAAAGAAGGCAACTAATAGAGGAAGACGAAGGATGGAGGCTAGGTATGTTTTAGGTTTGAAGATACCTAGTTTGGATCCAGTGATCATGGGATGAGATGGAGGGATAAATAGAGAGCATATAGTGATCTTAGAAATGGGTTGGTATTGGGGTGGTGGGTTGTTTAAGGATGTGGAGATGGAGGAAATACTAGTTGTCGCACCCCAAAAATGATGAGCGCGGCGTCGTGGCGACGTTCCCCGCGTGCGCGGGGAATTCAATGTCGGGGTTCTAATATTTATTTTTGTAAAAAAGGGAGTCGCCACCTAGTATTATGGTTACTAGAAAACCTAAAACTGGTCTTTAAGAGATTCTAGGGTAAGGGACTGGTTGCGTAAAGGGAAGGTTTTAGCACCCCTAGTGCGCCCTACCTAAGGTAAGCTGCTTGACATTTGGTTTGCTTATGATTTGTTATGACTCAAAACATATGTTAATTAAATGGCAAATGGGATATTACTCCGCCGAATATTTTGGGTATTAACCCCTTAGGATTTAATTATCCAAACACCGACAGTGAATAATAATATATTATTCCCGCCGAATATTTTGGATATTAACCCCTTAGGATTTACTTATCCAAATACCAACAGTGAATAATAGCATATCATTCCCGTCGAATATTTTGGATATTAACCCCTTTAGGATTTATTTATCCAAATACCGACAGTGAATAATACGAATCACCGAAAAAAGTTTTTATATTTTTTTAAATATTGGCCAATACCCTTTGGATTTTACAAACATGTTGGAAAATCTCAAAATGCAAGAAATGATTTTTTTTCTTTGCGAAATCCATGCTAAAACTCATTTTTTTCTTCAAAACCCAAGATAATATATATATTTTTTAAAAGAAAAACAATTTTTAAAATATGCTAGTGTATTGGCTGTATGCAAGAAAATAATACATTTTTTTCTAAATTTTTTTTTTATATATTTTTTTTATATATATATATATATTTTGTTTTTTAATTATTTATTCGGCGGGCTGGGCTCCAGCCCGCCCTGGTCTGAGCTTGGTTTGCTAGCCCAGTCTATATTGGGCTGGGCTTGCAGCCCGTACTTATTTCTTATTCGGGCCAGGCTTTGTGCCCGGACCGACCCGACCCGACCCGACCCAGTTACTGTTCACAAACAGTGACCGGGATTTCACGTAAAATGAAGAAGATGAAGAGTAACAGGGGGATTTTTCGAGTGTGACGAAATGCTTACCTGTTAACACCTTTGTGTAGAGGAGATCTAGGTGGTTCTTCTAGTCGTTGTATCGTCGGAAATGGAGGCCTGTGGTGGCCGAAGTGGACGTCGGAAGGTGACGGGGTGGCGTTGCTGTCACGGGCTGCTGCTCTGTTTCCTTTGCTTGCCTCGCCGGAGACCAACTCTGGGATGACTAGCGTGTGGACGGAGGTGGTGCAAGGTTGTCAGCTGGCTGGCGGCGTTGATGAATGAGAGGGTAGGAGAGAGAGAGTTCTCTGGTTTTAGAGAGAGAGAGGCAAAGGAAAACTAGAGAAGATGCAAGGGAAGAGGGAACTGAAACCTGAGGCGAAAGGGAAGAAAATTCACTCGAAATTTTCAACAAAAATGGCTTTGCAACTCTACTCTTTCCCGTGTTTTCATCACTGTATTTTTTACGATCAAACAACTCTCCTCTGCGTTTCTACTTTTTCTCCTTTTTCCTCTCCTCTTGTCCCTGCCTTTTTTTCCTCACTTTTCTAATCTGCAGAAACTTTGTTTTCTATAAATTCTCACTCTTTTCTCTGTTGTTCTCCCCCCTTGTTTCACCGTGTAAGTTGCTATTTATAACAGAGAAACAACGTTAAATGCAGTATTGAGAAAAAATCTAGAACAGCTACGCAAATTGATGGCATCAGAGGAGAATCAGGACGAGATCACGATGGAGACAATTTTGGGAAGAAAATCACCATTGATTAGGGAAAAAGAAAATTTTTATCTGCCTTGCTGTGATGGAGTTGAGTTGGGAAGAAAATCAAATTGAAAAAGGAAGAAAAATTTGATTGATCTGTTGATCAATGCGCCTGAAAATTCAAATGCACATACGCCGGAACAGTGCATGTTTCTTTTTTAATGCAGATTTCAAAAAATCAAAAGAAGATAAAAATATGATTTGGTCCTTAAAAAATCTTTAATTGCACCCAAATGGATTTAAACTTGATTTTAATGCAATTAAATCCCATCAAAAATTCAATCTCAACCTTGGCTTCGTGCGACTTTCTAATTTGGTCCTTGGCTCCTGATTTTCGCGATTTAACTCTAAATCGACCATTAAACTCTCAATTTGTCCAATTTTGTCCCCCGTAACAAGATATTTTTGGATTTTCCTCTTTTTTATATTTTTTTGTCTTTTTTTCGAAACATAAAAATAAGTGGGTCAAAATTTGGGTAGCAATAGATGCCCCCTCTTTACAATGCTTACTATTAAAGTCTTGTAAAAGACTTTAAATAGTAAGTGTTGTAAAGAAAAAAAATAGAATGGTGGATATGGGTCTCATTGTTCTAGGTGACCTACCCCAGTTAGAAGTTAGAAGGGTCTTATTTTTTCATTTTTCTGGGTGACCTACCCACGTTAGCAATTAGAAGGGTCTCATTTTTCTGGGTGACCTACCCAAGTTAGCAGTTATAAGGGTCTCATTTTTCTAGGTGACCTACCCGGTTAGAAGGGTCTCATTTTTCCAGGTGACCTACCCAAGTTAGTAGTTAGAAAGGTCTCATTTTTCTAGGTGACCTACCCAAGTTAGAAGGGTCTCATTTTTCTGGGTGACCTACCCGGTTAGCATGGTCTCATTTTTCTGGGTGACCTTCCCGAATGAAAAAATAAAGAGGTCTCACTATTACGGGTGACTGACCCGGCTAGCGTGGTCTCATTTTTCTGGGTGACCGACCCGGCTAGCGTGGTCTCATTTTTCTGGGTGACCGACCCGGCTAGCGTGGTCTCATTTTTCTAGGTGATCTACCCGGCTAGCGTGGTCTCATTTTTCTGGGTGACCTACCCGGATGAAGAAAAAATAGAGAGGTCTCACTATTACGGGTGACCGGCCCGGCTAGCGTGGTCTCATTTTTCTGGGTGACCTACCCGGCTAGCGTGGTCTCATTTTTCTAGGTGACCTACCCATCTCAAGGAATGAAACAGCATTGGACCTCAATTCATATTCTCTTCCATGGTTTCGTTCACTTGAGATTCTGCTTCTTCATATTTTCCAAAATTTAGGGTGACATATTTTCATCAAACCTTTCCTGTCAGGTTAGTGCTATGATAATATAACGTGCATGCTTTCGTTACCTCTTTTGAAAACATAGGTCCCCTTTCTCTAATGCTCCATTATCATAGGATGCCTTTGCCTAATCTTCAAAGCTTTGCAGGCTTCTCTGATTGGATGACTCATTGAAATTTATCATAAGTCATTCATCCACTCAACGCAAGCGCATTGCTTATTATGGGCTATCTGTGATTTGCTTTTATCAAAATCTGACCATACCCCCAAGCGTGGTGTTGCTTGATTCATCATGAAAGGGGTGTAACAAGTCATCCATTTTATTTGATTCTTTCAATAACAGTTCTTGGACTTGTGTGTGTTCTGCTAACAAATCATTGCAAGACTTTTCAAAAGCTGACTTCATCTTCGGTTGTCCATCAGTCATGGAGTTTTCATTAATTGTATTTCCATATGTCCTCATTAACCTTGAATTTTTGCAAATGTGATCATGCAATCTGAAACTCTTCGCAGTAGTCTCAATCTGAATCATTATTTGCTTGTGTTTCTTGCCCCCAAGCTAATGTGAAATTAGTTGCATTTCTATCAAAATTCACATTCTGGCTTTTGACTACCGGGCTTTTCAATGATAGTCAAGGATTTTGTAAATCCGATCAAATTTTTTTTTGTAAGTCTTTCTTGTCCTATCATTAAGTCATCAATTTCTTGTAATAAGAATTCCTGGCTGAATTGATTGGGCGGTTCCGAAATATGAGGTATGATTTTTATAGAGTGAGAATCCACAAGCCTAACTAAATCCTTCTCCATCCATAGCAAAACTCCTCCTGAAAACAAATTCTTCACCACATAAAAATCTTTGTAGTTGGGGGCCCTTGACTCTGATCTCATCCTGGTACAAGTAATATTTCCTTTAGTACCGGATCCCTTTCTTAGAATTTTTGAGGTCAGACTTTCTGGTCATGTGTTTTGGCCATCCTTCTTAGGTATAATTAATGATGTCAAATTAGCCTTTTTTGTTGATCAAATTCAATTATTCATATCTGACTTCTGCCCATTCTGCTTTATCTAGTTCGGTGTCTAATATTTTTTTTTTGGCATTCTTATTAACAACTTCTACCGCATCTTTCATCTTTAGTCTATAAGGTGAGGAATTTGAGAGTTCTGTTATTAACTTTCCATTGATGTTCTCTGCATTATCAGTTATAATCTTTGACGGTGGTCCGTACCGACATATCAAATCTCTCTCAACGAATTTCTTGACCATTTTTTTTTGTTATATGAGCAAATGACTCATACTCTCCCCGTTTGTAAAGTAGTTGGTAGCCATGAGAATGAACCTATGATCATTTTTGGCTTTTGGGTTGATGGACCCAATCACACCAATTCCCCACATTGCAAAAAGGCCATAGAGATATCAAGTGAAATAAAGGGGCCGGAGGGACATTGATTTTGTCATTTATGACACTTGCGGACATAGTCAATGGAATCCTTCTCTAGTGTCGTTCAAAAATAATCAACTCTTTGTGTGTGTGTATATATATATATATATATATATATATATTATATTTTAGCCATCATGTCCTCTTGCATGCGTTGAGCAAATCCCTTCATGAACTTCTCGTAACGCGCCTTTGGCTTCAATTTCATCTAGGCCTCTTAGTAAAGTCTCGTCGGATGACCTCTTATAGAAAACTTCTCCATCAAGATAAAAATTCATTGCTAGTCTACTCAAGGTCTTCTTTTCGGTTTGGGATGCCTAGGGGATAAGTCTATTTTCGGATGAAATTTTTAATACCATAGTACTAGGGGTTTCCATCTATTTTTCTTCAACTTAACCATAATGAGCTGAGTTATTTCTGATATCAATGTGTAAGTTTGCCCGAAGTTCATTCTAAACATAGAAGCTAGTGCGGTCGAAATATCCAAAACTGATTTCTTGTTTCCTAGATATGTGAACTCTATTTCTTAAATTCTCCCATTAGTTTAGATAGGTGTTCTAAGTAAAGTCTTACTTTTGGAACCATTTTTATCTGATCGTAGCTCAAAAACCCGTCCATAAAAGAATATATGGGGTTACAAGCTGCATTATCAATTAACATGTATATATCTGGGGAACATTATCTTTAGAGCTAACCTGATCTAAAGACCTTAAAGCCCACACAAAACTCTATCCTTTCTTCTCCTCCTATTCTCTTTTTGTTTGTTTTTTTTGTTTTTTTTTACTATGTTTGATGCCCCTGTGGATTTTGACTACCTAAAAACACAATTCATTAGTTTTGAAATTTTTGCCTTTATTTTGATCTAAACTTCCAGATGGGCTTTTTTTTTTTTTTGATCGACTTGCATTTTTTTTAGCGATTCCCTGTGTACTGTGATATCCGTATCCTATCTAGGCATGTCCTTATGAGACCCAGCAGAAATATCTATGTAATCACATCATCTCTTTCCTTTTGTGTGACCAGAGTCCCAATCCTAAGCTTTCTGTAACTTTCTTCATTGACCATGTTTAGGGCTTAAAGCTTCTCCTTAATGGGTTCCCAAACTTATTAATTTCATGAATTATGTTAATTCTCTTACGTGTTTTAAAATTCAACCATTCATTCTTAATGCAAAGTGCAGGTGTTATTGCGAAAGATCTGTTTTTTAAGGTTCCTAAAAGAGTTTTTTTTTTTTTTCACTTTTTCTTATTGGACATAAAAGTGAAATCGCGCTAGAAAGCACTCTAGACAAATTACCAAAGTACGCAAATCATGCTAGACGACGAGAAAACTCTCTTGCGGCAGTTTCACTTCCTTGAGCAATGTAATCTTTCAGTGCATATGTTTCAAACTCTCAGACACCAGAATAGATTCAACAATCTCATATTATGTTCCCACACTCGGGATATTTTATCTTTGCTCGCCAAATAATGTGGTCTACTGTGCATGGCTGCATAAAATTTCTTGTTTTGACACTGCCGCAACAAACTCTACGTGATCAGGAGAGAAATCTAATGATACTTAAATGGACTGTACAACCTTTTTTTGACTGATGTCTAGTTTCTGACAATGGGTTCATAAATGAGCTACCCGCGCTTCTTAAAATGAAACCTGAATTTTCTTAAACTCCACTAATGATGCATTAACACTATGCAGATAATACCAAAGCATATGCCCCAACTAAATTCCTTGGAAAGCGGAGAAGCTTTGTTGCTGGCTTGTAAAAAAAAAACCTGAATGATATTTCTTTGGGTGTGAATTTTCCTTAACAATATCAAATGTCAAACTCTTGACCTTTCAGAGGATGATAGATTGGGGGAGCCCTATTTCAAACTGTGGGAATGCATGTATATGCATTTTTTTTTTGACAGACTTGCCCTTCGAGGAGTAGCAATTGCATGATAAACAAAAATTTCGAGAACGCACGTTGAAATGTCAATGCATTTTTTAGGACTCACCCTTCAAGGGGACACATGATTGCATATTTTTTTTTTACCGACTCGCCCTTCAAGGTGTGACACATGATCGTAAAAAAAAAATTGATTTTTGCTTAAACCTTACAATGAAAATTTCCTAAGTGATGGCCATTGTGTCACTCAAAAATCTTAAATTCAAAATGCTTCGAGAAGAGTTTGTCCTAATGCAAAACAAAAATGGAGGGAGCATACACCCTAATGATTGGTTCTAATTCTCGTACGTGAGACATGGGGTAAGTCTACTACTTGGTCTCTAAAGAGGGTCTCTTGCTGTCCCAGTGATCATCCTCGTAAAGGCGATATGGGGGTTTAGCAGATAGCGGGATGGCTCGTATACCAATCACTACCAGTCTAAACACTCAGCAAAGAGTCGGGGTTTACACAAACTTTAACCTTGACTCAAGTCATAGGTAAGCTGCTAGTCCCCCACTTAACTCAAAGTTTAGTGTGTGCTCTTAAAATAATAAAAGTGATACATGACAAGGCATATTATAATGACAGGATGTAAAGATGCATTCTAAAGCTTCTAAAAAAATATGAACCATTCATAACGACATGAAAAGTAATAACATATTATAAACAAACAAAATTATCAAGCCTAGTCCAAATTCCCCAGTGGAGTCGCCATTCTGTCGCACCCCAAAAATGATGAGCGCGGTGTCGTGGAGACGTTCCCCGCGTGCACGGGGAATTCAATGTCGGGGTTCTAATATTTATTTTCTTGAAAAAGGGAGTCGCCACCTAGTATTATGGTTACTAGGAAACCTAAAACTGGTCTTTAAGAGATTCTAGGGTAAGGGACTGGTTGCGTAAAGGGAAGGTTTTAGCACCCCTAGTACGCCCTACCTAAGGTAAGCTACTTGACATTTGGTTTGCCTATGATTTGTTATGACTCAAAACATATGTTAATTAAATGGAAAATGGGATATTACTCCGCCGAATATTTTGGGTATTAACCCCTTAGGATTTAATTATCCAAACACCGACAGTGAATAATAATATATTATTCCCGCCGAATATTTTGGATATTAACCCCTTAGGATTTATTTATCAAAATACCAACAGTGAATAATAGCATATCATTCCCATCGAATATTTTGGATATTAACCCCTTTAGGATTTATTTATCCAAATACCGACAGTGAATAATACGAATCACCGAAAAAAGTTTTTATATTTTTTTGAATATTGGCCAATACCCTTTGGATTTTACAAACATGTTGTAAAATCTCAAAATGCAAGAAATGATTTTTTTTTCTTTGCGAAATCCATGCTAAAACTCATTTTTTTCTTCAAAACCCAAGATAATATATATATTTTTTAAAATATGCTAGTGTATTGGCCGTATGCAAGAAAATAATATATTTTTTTTCTAATATTTTTTTTATATATTTTTTTTATTTTTCGTTATTTATTTATTTATTTGGCGGGCTGGGGTTGGGCCGTCAGCCCGCCTGGGGCTGGGCTCCAGCCCGCCCTGGTCTGAGCTTGGTCTGCCAGCCCAGCCTATATTGGGCTGGGCTTGCAGCTCGTACTTATTTCTTATTCGGGCCGGGCTTTGTACCCGGTCCGACCCGACCCGACCCAGTTACTGTTCACAAACAGTGACCGGGATTTCACGTCGTCGGAAATGGAGGCCTGTGGTGGCCGAAGTGGACGTCGGAAGGTGACGGGGTGGCGTTGCTGTCACGGGCTGCTGCTCTGTTTCCTTTGCTTGCCTCGCCGGAGACCAACTCTGGGATGACTAGCGTGTGGACGGAGGTGGACAGAGGTGGTGCAAGGTTGTCAGCTGGCTGGCGGCATTGATGAACGAGAGGGTAGGAGAGAGAGAGAGTTCTCTGGTTTTAGAGAGAGAGAGGCAAAGGAAAACTAGAGAAGATGCAGGGGAAGAGGGAACTGAAACCTGAGGCGAAAGGGAAGAAAATTCACTCGAAATTTTCAACAAAAATGGCTCTGCAACTCTACTCTTTCCCGTGTTTTCATCACTGTATTTTTTACGATCAAACAACTCTCCTCTGCGTTTCTACTTTTTCTCCTTTTTCCTCTCCTCTTGTTCCTGCCTTTTTTTTCCTCACTTTTCTAATCTGCAGAAACTTTGTTTTCTACAAATTCTCACTCTTTTCTCTGTTGTTCTCCCCCCTTGTTTCACCGTGTAAGTTGCTATTTATAGCAGAGAAACAACGTTAAATGCAGTATTGAGAAAAAATCTAGAACAGCTACGCAAATTGATGGCATCAGAGGAGAATCAGGACGAGATCATGACGGAGACAATTTTGGGAAGAAAATCACGATTGATTAGGGAGAAATAAAATTCTTATCTGCCTTGCTGTGATGGAGCTGAGTTGGGAAGAAAATCAAATTGAAAAAGGAAGAAAAATTTGATTGATCTGTTGATCAATGCGCCTGAAAATTCAAATGCACACACGCCGGAACAGTGCATGTTTCTTTTTTAATGTAGATTTCAAAAAATCAAAATAAGATAAAAATATGATTTGGTCCTTAAAAAATCTTTAATTGCACCCAAATGGATTTAAACTTGATTTTAATGCAGTTAAATCCCATCAAAAATTCAATCTCAACCTTGGCTTCGCGCGACTTTCTAATCTGGTCCTTGGCTCCTGATTTTCGCGATTTAACCCTAAATTGACCATTAAACTCTCAATTTGTCCAATTTTGCCCCCCGTAACAAGATATTTTTGGATTTTCCTCTTTTTTATATTTTTTTATCTTTTTTTCGAAACATAAAAATAAGTGGGTCAAAATTTGGGTAGCAACACTAGTAAAGGATGATGAACTTTAAGAGCAAGAATGAGGTTCTTCTGAATGCTTGAAGATGGTCCTGTATCAACTGTAGAGGAAGAATGATTGTTGTCCTGCAAGGTCTTAGTAAAAAAAGGTAACCAAAATTTGTATTGAATAGGTGTAGCAGTAGGCTGAGAAATTGATTGAAGTTAAGTTGTGTTGGTGAAACCAGTTGCAAAAGGGAAATTAGATCATTAAAGATGATGCTTTGTGCTATATAGACTTGACCTAAGAGATATAGGCATTTGTAACCCTTATGGTTTGGGTTGTAGCCTATGAATACACACTTGGTTGATTTGAAGTCTAATTTATGGTTATTTTGCTATATAGACTTGACCTAAGAGATGTAGGCATCTATAACCCTTATGATTTGGGTTGTAGCCTATGAATACACACTTGGTTGATCTGAAGTCTAGTTTATGGTTATTATAATCCCTTAAGTGAGGAAAACAAGTGCATCCAAACACTTTTAGGAATTTTAAGTTGGGTTTGATATTGAGTTACTTCAATGGGTTATTAATGGTGCAGAGTTGGGGAGAAGAGATGATTGATGAGAAAAGTGGAGTTTAAAGCTTCCCACCAATACTTGATAGGCATGGATGCTAGAGTGAGGAGAGTGAGTCCCAATTTGATAATGTGTTTGTATTTTCTTTCAGATTTTCCATTTTGGGGATGAGTGTAAAGGCAAGGATGTCTAAAGAGGATGTTTAATTAGGACAGTATGGGTGCAAAGCTGCAGTATTCACCACCTTAGTCTAACTGAACAACTTTTATTTTTGTTTCAAATTTTTCTCCACAAGTTTTTGAAATTTGAGAAATGTTTCTTGTACTTCAAATTTCAATTTTAATGGGAAAATCCGGGTGAAGTTATTATAATCATCTATAAAATGAAAATAGTAATGAAAATCATCTTTTGAAATAGATGGAGAGGGACCCCATACATCAGAATGTATTGATTCAAGGGTTTTCTGTGTGACAGTGAGAAAGGAATTGTAGTGTTTATTTTTGGATTTGCCTATGTGACAAACATCATAAAATGTAGGTCTAGTTTTAAAAGAGAGGTTTTCTTCATTTAACATATTTTTCATTACATTGATATTCAGATGACCAAGTCTCATGTGTCATAGATCAAGCTTAAGGACTGATGAAAATTTAGCAAATAATGATTGAAGGTAAATTGACTTTTTTGGACTTTTGATAGAATTAAAGCTTAACTGAAATGTGTTAAATGTAGTAGGGTTCTGGTGTATCTATAGCTAATACAAGCCTTCACAGAGTGTTCCCCGAAGTAGTCCTCTCTTTGTAATTCTATCCTTCACAATTCAACAGTCATGATGAAACTTAACAAACACAGGTTTGTCAGTTGTTAGTTTAGCAATTGACACAAGATTTTTGATAATTTATGATACACACTATATTGATTAAGATAAGTGAAGTTTGTTAGTCAAAATTTTGTATAATACTATGACCAAAATGAGTGATAGGAAGTGATTTGGAAAGCAGGTTTAAGGGATCTGCAATAATATGGTTTGTTGCTTTACTATCCAGGTACCATGCATTATCAGAGAAGGTTGAGTAGTAGACTTGTTGATTGTTATTGCTGAAATGTTGTTGGCTAGACAGAGGAGGTTTAGAGCCCTCACTGAAACTGTTCTAACCTTGGTAGGAGATATCAAATTGATGGTAGCACTTCAAAGCTACATGTCTAGGTTTTTGCATTGTTGACAGAGAGGTCAATTGCCTCTGTTCCATCTCCCTCTGCCATGGCTTCGTCCAAGTGTATATCTATGACCTAGTGAGTTTGGTGAATAGTCATTGAATCCTTGAAGAGTGAGTGATTTATGAAGTTATGTGGCAAGATTTGCACTTGGTGTAAGAGTTTCAGAGGCTAAGAGAATATTAAGTTGCTCAAGTCTTATTTTTTAACTCTGGAGCATGTATTGAACTTCTTGAAGGGTGACTTGGTCATGTCGTGAGGTCAAATTTACCATGACTAAGTCATAATCATGACCAAGCCCCCCAAGAGTATATAAGATTATCTCATCATCTGATATCTGTTGTCCAATAGAGATTATTATTTTAGCTAGAAATTTCATTCTCAGCATGTAGTCATGTATGGACAGATTTCTCTTTTTGAGAGATTGAAGTTGAAATCTTAACTGAAGGACACGAGCTTTAGAGTATGTAGTGGAGAGGTTCTCAATAGTGTGCCAAACCTCACGAGAGGTATTGCATCAAACTATATGGCTAAACATTGATTCTAAAATATAGTTGAATAACCAATTCATGATGGCTTGATCCATTCAGACCCAAGTATTGAAGGCAGGGTCGAAATGTCTAGTTGACTCAGAAGTAATAGAGTCAATGGTGTTATTGTCAGCAAACTGTGGAGGGAATGGTTTGTTGCCAAGAAGATAATCTTCAAGATTATGTGCATGAAGTGCAGAAAAAACTTATGAGCTCAAGAAGGAGTAGTTGGCTCTGTTTAATTTAAACGTGATTGGGGCTAGGTTTTGAAAAATAGAGGAGTTCAGAGGCACAACTGACACTACAAAAAAAGGGGGTACTTCGTAACAGATTTTTGCAACGGAACGAAACCGTTGCACGAGATTACAACGGGAAAAGATTTAGCAACGACATATCTGTTGCTCAACCAATTCAGGAATTATTTAAAAATAAACATGGTTTGCAACGGCATATCCATTGCAATTTAATTTTGCAACAGAATATCCGTTGCAAAATTTAATCCATTTGCAACGGAATATCTGTTGCAAAATTTAATCCATTTACAACGGAATCTTCGTTGCAAAGTCAGTTCTTTTGCAACGGCAAATCCGTTGCAAAGTAAATTTCCTACGGACAACCCGTGCAAACTAAAATACTTTGCAAGCGCAAATCCGTTGCAACTATTTTAAATTTTGCAACGGCATATCTGTTGCAAATTTAATTTTAAAATACAAGAACGGCACTGTTTTAAAGTTGTTGAAATTAATATCCCGTGTTCTTCTTCGCCTACTCATTTACTCTTTCTTTTCGGATGAAATAAAAATTTTCAAAACACAGCTGATCATTTCCATCTGTTTTTCCCGATTTCCACATCGCCGGCGTCGAGCTTCGGTGACTGAACAAACCCATCACCACCACAACGAAGATCTGCACGCTTCAGGTACGATCGATCAACATTTCCATTTTTTAAATTTTTCTTAGTTTCTAAAATTGTGTATGGTTTAGGGAGTTAATGGAGTGTATTTTTATGGGTTTGTCTTGGCACACTCTATGTTCCATGTTGGGGCTAATTAAGTTATTTTTTGGAGAAATTTAGTTTAAGGTCCATGTAAGAATGTTCTCGTATGTGCAATTTTTCTTTAAATGTATCTTGATTTTATTTAAGAATTTTAAATTATTGGAGAAACTAGTTATCTTGGTTAATGGAAAATTAGAGAAACTAATTCCCTTGATTAATGAGATTAGTGCGAGCAATTGAGTAAAAGATTAAATATCTATTATAGGATAAACAGGACATTGATATATCCTTAAATTATGTTAATTGTATTGATTTGTTAGGTTATCGGTAAAAGAAAAATAATTTTTTTTGGAATTTATATGGTAAATAAATCGGGAGATGTTACACTTGTTGCCCACGAAAATATTTGGAAAAAGGATTTTAATTATACATGTGAATGTTGGATTGTTTTTGTTTATGAAGTATAAATAGAAGAAAAGAAGTTGTGATTCTTGGCTTATTTATTGTAATGATGTTTTGTTTCAAGGATGATTAATTATATAATGTGATACAAATATGACGAGTGTATGTCAAGACATATAGAGTGAAAAAAAAACTAGGGAGACTTGTTATAAATTAATATAATGAACAAATTAATGAGTGTGGTTGAGATAAAGCATAGGCTATGATTATTGGGAGTAATTCAAAAATAAAATTGATATAAAATACTAATTAAGAAGATGGAAAAGAAATAAAGGGTGTGAAATGGATTGTAGTATGAGTTAAATGTATTAAAAAAATAAAATGATAAATAAGGATAATTTTTAAAGTATAAATATGGGTATGAAGTTAAAGAGCCATTAATACGACTTAAACTTGAGCCAAGTACATGTATTGGATGATGAACTCAAGAACTTAAATTGAATCAATGAACGCATAATGGAGTGAAAAATATGAACTAATGGCCAATTGAAGGCAAAACTTTTGATCGCTAAATGAATTGTAATTAGAAATAAACTAAGGTATGAATATATAAGTGATGAATGGGATTAAGGAATGCGATGTTCAAAATTAGAACTTACGATCGTAGAGAGTAATTCACAATGCTAGAAGGGAATTAATACATGAATTAGGAGTATTTAATTGTTTAATGAATATGAATCACTTTAGGCATGAGTTATAATTGTTAAAAATGGTCAATCAATCAAGGATGCAAGATGTGGTGACAAATATGTTAAATTGTATAGAAAATATGATAGTCGAGATATTAAGAGAAATGAATATGTGTGAGTTGGAGATATTGAAGTAGCTTTACTATAGAGTCTAGCAAAGATAATTATAGTAGGAACTCGTATGGTGAGATACAATGTTAGAAATCGTCAAAGAAAAGGGAGAGGAAAAATTTAGTAGCATATTAAGAAAAAAAAAAAAAAAAAGGTGTAAAAGATCAACAATGGCATGGTTATTTCCAAAAATGATAAAAGAAAGTGGATACATACATACATACATATATAATTGATTGTTATCTTATTCTAGTATGGTGGTGGCTTGCTTGTGGGTTATGTAGATCTTTTGTTTTAAGATGATTGATGATGCATGAGTGTATGAAAAGTCCAAGTCTCTTTGAATGATTACCATTCAATAGATCCTTGGGCAAACTTAAGATATTAGCCTTTAATTTAAAAATACTTCCAAATAGATCTTAAACAACTCTTGTCAAACTGATTTTGAATTTGAGCCTAAAGGATGCAATCGAATATATAGAAAGTTTAATATTGTTGTTGGTTGATATTCAATTTATATTGAATGTACTAACAATATGTCTCTACTTAGGGTTTTTGAAAGGAGCATCAAGCATCGATCAATATCTTCTGATTGTAAAGTCTATTAAATTCACGTGAAAGGTTAGTGTAATATGTTTATTGTTTGTTGTTAGTATTAGAATCGATTAAATGCATGTTGTTGTGTATGGTGCTGCAGTGTGATTAATGTTTTTTTTTTAAGTATTTATGTTGGTTTTTCTTTTGAAATGAAAAGGATGCTACGCATGAATCTAAGGTTGTGAAATAAAAAAAACAGAAATTATGATTCAATTGTTGAAATCATATTATTTTTGAGTTGCCTCCTGCGTAATATAAAATTAATCAACACTCTAAAATGCTTTTACATTGTAATGTTTACTAGATTAATATGGATGATCGAGAGTGGATGTATCGTCGTATGAGAAGTGGTCGTCTGAATCCTGAATACATTGCGGGTGTTAGAAGATTTATCAATTTTGCATATTCAATTGATAAAAATATATCAGAGGGGAAAATTAGATGTCCTTGTGTGAGATGCAAAAATCAAAAGTTTCAGAAAGAAGATGATGTTTGTAAGCACTTATTGACAAGAGGGTTTTTACCTTATTATGAAAATTGGACTGTACACGGGGAGCCTTTTGTCACGGATATATTGGCCGGACCTTCATCGGGAGGGATTAGTCGTCTTGTGAATGATAAGGGAGATGAAAATCCATATATAAATATGGTTCTAGATGCAATGGGGAATGATGATGCATACTATAATGATAGGGTTTGCAGTACTGTTGTCATAGAGGAACCTCCGAATCGAGAGGCATGTAATTTTTTTAAGTTGTTGAAAGCTGCAGAGGAACCTTTGTGGGATGGGTGTACCAAGCAATCAAAATTATCTACTTGTGTACAATTGCTTAATATGAAGTCAAATTTAAATTTAACCCAGAATGCCTTCAACAAATTTACTGAATTTGCTAAGAGTTGTATGCCTGATGATGCTAATTTGGTTTCAAATTTTTATTATGCCAAGAAATTTATGTGGCCACTTGGACTTGGTCATGAGAAATATGACGTGTGTTCTAATTACTGTATGTTGTATTATGGGGTTGATGCAATGAAAATAAATTGTGACGTATGTGGAAGTTCACGATATAAACCTAGAAACTACTAGTAAAAGCTCTTATAAGGCAGAGAAGCAACTCTGATACTTTCCATTGACACCAAGACTTCAAAGGCTATTTATGTCTCCACATCATGCCAAAGATATGATATGGCATCATTTTCATAAGTCAGATGATGGAGTAATGGTGCATCCATCAGATGGATATGCATGGAAAGAGTTTAATCGTGTCCATCCGAACTTCGCGGCAGATCCACGAAATGTGAGATCAGGGTTATGCACGGATGGGTTCTGTCCATTTAATATGGTCTCATATGTATATTCTTGTTGGCCAGTAATTGTGACTGTATATAATTTGCCTCCTTGGAAGTGCATGACAAGACCATTTATGTTTTTAGCAATGATCATTCCCGGGCCAAAGAATCCGGGAAAAAAGCTTGATGTTTTTTTAAGACCCTTGATTGATGAATTGAATAAGTTGTGGTCTATGGGTGTTGAAACTTATGATGTATATAATAAACAGAATTTCCAATTGAAAGCAGCTTTGATGTGGACCATTAATGATTTTCCAGCATATGGAATGTTATCAGGCTGGAGTACTCATGGAAAATTATCTTGTCCTTATTGCATGGAACATAGCAAGGCTTTTAGATTAAAACATGGTGGGAAAACTTCTTTTTTGATTGTCATCGACGATTCCTACCCATGAATCACCCTTATAGATATCAAGCAAATAAGTTTATGAATGGAGTAATTGAAGAGCTCCCTCCTTTTCCACGTCGATCTAGTTTACAAATGTTAGATGAATTGTCAAAGTTTACTAAGGGACATGTTAATAGCTCTTCAAAATGTGACAAAATTCCTGGTTTTGGTGTCCATCATAACTGGGTTAAGAAAAGTATTTTTTAGGAGCTTTCATATTGGCATACAAATGTAATTCGTCATAACCTAGATGTCATGCACATAGAGAAAAATTTCTTTGACAATATCTTCTATACAGTAATGGATTGTCCTGATAGAAGCAAAGCTAATGTAAAGGCTAGGTTGGATATTCAGTTGTATTGTAAGAAGCCAAGCTTGCATTTACAACAAGATGCCAGTGGTCGAGTTTACAAACCGAAAGCCACTTATTATCTCTTCAAGAAACAACAACAAGAATTGTTGTCATGGATGAAAGAGTTGTTCTTTCCTGATGGTTATGCTTCAAATATATCACGGTGTGTAAAAGAGGCACAATGTAAGGTTTCGGGCATGAAAAGTCATGATTGTCATGTTTTTATGCAAAGACTTATTCCTGTTGCGTTCCGACCTTACTTGCCTAAACCACTATGGGAGGCATTAACTGAATTGACAGTATTTTTTCGGGACATCTGTGCTACAAATTTAAATGTCCATCACATGGAGCTGATGCAAAGAAATATCATTGAAATAATTTGTAAACTTGAGAGGATTTTTCCTCCATCTTTCTTCGACTCCATGGAATACTTAACGATACATCTACCTTATAAGGCACAAGTTGGTGGACCCGTTCAATATCGATGAATGTATCCGTTTGAACGGTATGCTTTCATACAATGTAATTTTTATTCACTTTCATTTTATATCATTTAATTGTTGCAAAGTAATGAACATAAATGATGTAGGTATATGTTTTATTTGAAGAAGAAAGTAACTAATAAAGCTCAAGTTGAGGGATCTATATGTGAAGCATATTTGATTGATGAAATTACGAATTTTACGTCATATTATTTCGGTGATGACGTTCAAACAATATGGAATCGAGTTCCACGAAATGACGATGGTGGATCCAAAAGTGCATGTGGACAACTATCTATTTTTTCCTATCCAGGGAGAAAATTGTCGAAGAAATTTTATAGAAGGCAATTATCGCAGGAAGAAATGAAAATTGCACACAACTATGTCCTTATCAATTGTCAAGAATTAAAATCCTATATGGAGTAAGTGTGAAATATTTTATTTTCGATCTTAATGTACACTAATTTAATTTCAACTAACAATTAAAAAGTCAGGCTATGTCGTCAAGAGCTCGAGTCACAACAACCACAATTTAGCGATGTTGAGATAGAAAAACTATGCGAGGAGATATTTCCAATTTGGTTGAAAAATCAGGTGAGTATTTTTAGGAAACATTTTGTTAACTTAACTATTTTGTATGAAATAATAATTCATCCATTGTTATTGTTATTCTAGGTTCAATACAAACCAACTGGAATTGAGAATCAAATCTTTGCACTATCTATGGGGCCGTCAAATTCAGTGAAATGTTATAATGGGTATTATGTCAATGGGTTTAAATTCCATACTCAATGTTATGGCCGATTTAAAAAAACAATGAATAGCGGGGTTTGTGTGAAAGGAAGTAGCTATAATGAGAATGAAATTGATTATTATGGAATGCTTGAAGAGGTGTTTCAGCTTAAATATTTAGGGAGTAAATGCAAGGTATTTATGTTTAAGTGTCATTGGTATGATACAAAACGTGGGCTTAAGTTGCATCGATCAAATGGTTTGGTTGAAATCAAACATACTTCTAGACTACATGGCAATGAAGATTTTGTCTTGGGGCAACAATGTCAACAAGTCTACTATGCATGTCCACCCGATAATAAATCGTCAGAATGGTGGGCAGTTATAAAGACATCAGCTAGAAGTCGTTATAACGTTGATATGGGTGAATTTATTGAAAACACTGACAATGTTAAATCATTTGATGTTGATCAATTAGATGAAATTTCTCAACCATGTTGTGTGCTTCCTGACCCGACACTTGATGAACCACATATACTTGTTGACGAATCTTATTATGAAGAAATCAACCAACAGGAGTTGCATCAGTTAGAGACAAATTGGGGAGAAGATAATGAAATAGCTTCGGATGAAGAAATTGATTATAATAATGATGTCGTTGGTGATGGTGGTGGTGGTGATGATGATGTGATTAGAAGTGATTATAATGATGATTAGCATGATGCTTGTATTTTTATTTTGATTGAAATATTTTGATTGATTATAAGGATTATTAGCATGATGCTTGTATTTTTATTTTGATTGAAATATTTTAATTGATTATAAGGATTATTAGCATGATGCTTGTATTTTTATTTTGATAGAAATATTTTAATTGATGATAATGATGATTAGCATGATGCTTGTATTTTTTATTTTGATAGAAATATTTTAATTGATGATAATGATGATTAGCATGATGCTTGTATTTTTTATTTTGATTGAAATATTTTAATTGATGATAAGGTTAATTAGCATGATGCTTGCATTTTGTATCTTGATTGAAATATTTATATTGATGATAATGATGATTAGAATTATTTTTTTATCATAATTATGATTTTTCTTATGATATTTAATCTTCTTTTCTTCAATATTTTGTTATTTTCATATTATTTTGTTTTTAGCAACGCTTATTGCTGACATTACAACTGGTTTAGAATGTCTAGACGTGGATCCATATTGCATTCCAGTAGTGGTAGGTTTGCATGCAGATCAAATCGAACTCCATACAGTGTGAATCAGAATGCAACCACCTCTTCCCAATCTGACCCTAATGATGAACATGATCATTATATACCCGAAGTCGAGAGTACATTTCCTCATGAAGAAGATTATGGGAGGTTAAGTGCACCTGAACGTTTTGGGTTTCAAAATTTGCTAGCAAATCAAGGTTTCCAGCGTGATCACCCGACCATGTATAGAGAATTTAATTTACATCAGGGTGATGCAGGAGTAGTTGGTGATGATGATGAGGAGTGTAACATTAGCAATGAAGTTGAGCGAGATGGTAGTAACGTTAGATCTTCAGGGGATCAAGATTGTCTCGCATCTGTCAATGGTTCAAGATCTTCAACAACCACTATATGCATTAAACGGAAGAGTTTTGACACTGACATTGATCCACTTACAAGAAAAAGACCATTGAGTTTGTATGGAACAACCGAGTAAGTTTCATATGGAACAAACATTATCATAAATATTTGTGTCTTTATTTTTTTCATGAAAATTTGTTATTTTAATATTTCAGGTTTAATAACTCATCATGTGGACGTGAAATCGGAAACATTTAGAGAGCTAATTTCAAGGGGCCATGGCTCTCTTGGGAAAAAGTTAATTCAATGTATAGGGATGAACTATTTAAAGAGTTCAAGGTATGGAAAAAAAGTAATGCTTTCTTTATTGCATTCTTCAATATGAATTCACGCAACTATTTCCATATTTATGATAATGAATAAATTATGAAAATACAAAGACGTGATAATGATATATATTTTTCTGGACTAACATTTCCTTATAATATTTTCTGATATTGTTTGCAAATTTTTTTAATGATCATGTGTATATGATAGAAAAAATATGCCTTCCCTGATGAAGATGAAGAAATTGTTCGTCATATTTGGGAAGATAAAGCTCGAATTTTGTTGAACCAACAATTGACACGAGCTCGCAATAAAGCAATGTCAATAATGAAGACCACAAATATTATTGATTGCATGGATAACGGTCCTATCTAGATACAAAACAAAGATTGGAATACTATGATCAAGGATATTTGGTCCACCGATGGATTTCAAAAACGATCCAAATCTTCTAAACGCAATCGATTGAAAACAACAGATGGTAAAATAAGTTCCCATTCTGGTGGTTCTGTTTCATTTGCATCATATCGAGCTAGTATGGTAAGAACTGATATTGTTGAATAGTCATCATTGTATTTGTTTAATATTTATGTTGCTAATTTATTTTTATATGTTGATAGCAAGAACAAGCCGGGGGGAAGGAACTTCCATGGGATGATGTCTTCTCAATTTTGCATCAGAATGTGAATGAGACCGGCACATTCGTAGATAACAAGTCAAAAACAGTGGTGGTAAGTACTTTTATTTTCAAAAATATATTTTAAAAAATAATTTTATATTCAAATTAATTTATTTTTACATGTACTTGTATGTTTGCAGGAAAATTATAGAAATGAGATGATTGCAAAATATGGACCTGATCGAGACATTCATCCTTCTTTTGATGGTGCAGCTTGGTGTGCGGTTTCAGGGGGGGTAAGCAAGGGTAGAGTTTACGGTGCACCTCGTATGCCAAAATCTAAAGTTAATGCGAGTTCATCATCACATACCTACTCAGTACAGTCCAAATATCCGAGCACAACTATTCAAGAGTTAAAAGAGGAGTTGAAAGAAAAAGATGCTCGTCTTAGTAATATGCCAAATCAAATTGACTCGATTACAAATTATCTTAGCCGCCATCATGAAAGTTATGGTAGGTCAGAGTATATGGGTCAAGGTATGCCAACATTTGTTCCCTCATCGATGTCATCACATACAATAGCACCTATGGCTCCCTTGTTTTCACCAGTATATCGACCTCGACCCCATCTACCAAATACTGGTCCATCTTCATCTCATCCACAACATCGTAGATCATTTCCACCTTAAGAACTTAAATGTAAATGTATTGTAACATGTAAATGTAATTGAATCTTTATTGTATTATAAATTTTAATTTATGTACTTTTTATTTGTAATATATCTATTTGCTTATAAATATTATTAATATTTATGAAATTATTTTTTTAATTCATTAAATAAAAATTAAATTAATTTAACAATATTATTTCTATTTGCAACGGCATTTCCGTTGCAGATGCGCAGCGGACTTTCCGTTGCAAATTAGGTTGCAATGGAAATACCGTTGCAATTTGCAACGGAATTTCCATTGCACATTATGATGCAACGGAATATCCGTTGCCCTTTTCAATGGAAAGGCCGTTGCAAATTGCAAAGGAAATTCCGTTGCAAAGGGCAACGGAATTTCTGTTGCATAATAATTTGCTTTCGTGGAATTGCAGCGGACTAATGCCGTTGCAAATTCCGTTGCTAATGTATATTAGCAACGGACTCATTTGCTTTTCACAACGGTTCTCTTCGTTGCAAACAGGTGCCTTTTCTTGTAGTGTGAGGCTGATTGATTTGTGTGTTGTGGTGATTGAGTTTTTATTTTGAGAAGATTTTTCAAGTGATGAACCCATGGATATTAGTCACTAGCTCTGATACCAAAATTAAAAAAAAGAAATGCAATGAGCCTTTCTACAATTTTACTTTTCTTTTTCTTCTTATTTTTTCTACACATAGTAAGTGTGGATTGAGATACATTTATAGTGTTATACATTAGCTCATTGATTTGGTGTACAATAAGAATCATTTCTTATTGTGTACAATACCATGAATTACAGGCAACTAATATTTTTAATAACAGAATTGGTTATAAAGTTTGTTATGTCTACCACCTGTTATTGTAAATGCCAAATTGAATAGTGACCCAACTTTGTTCTCAATTCTCAGTTCCTTTTATTCTAACAATTATTATTAATATTATTATCATAGTCAATCATTTTCTCTCTTTCATCTATTTTTCAATAATTTTTTCTCTTGTCCAACTCAAGGACTAAAATGAAAAAACAAACATTTGGAACGAGCCATGTATTTTCTCCATATTTTAATTTATAGCATAATTTCATATAATTAGATCATAGATGCAGCTGAAAAAACAAAAAAATTGAAAATTAGTAAAAAAAATGATCTTAGTTTTTGTTATAATTATAATGAAAATTATAATAATACGCATTCATCCTTCGATAAGTTCATGATCACAAATTGCACGCTCGTAGAGGTTCTACTTGCTCTCTAAAATTACAATCACAACAGAAACTAAGAAAAACCATCGTCTTGTAGCAAAGCTGGAACACGGGAACGACAATATCAGATAACAGAAACATTTATTCACTTTAGATGCTATTCAAACTTCCATAATTTCAGAACACTTCAGAGGCATCTGAAATCCACAAGCAGCTGTGAGATAACAGGCATGACATCATGCCTTTATGTAGCTTCCCATGATGAAAGGGGGGGAGTTTCTGAACTCTTGAATGTAACCATAGAACCGTCATATCTGTCGCCCTTTACAGCATCTGCAGTGGCGATTGATTCGAGTTCATCCATTTCTTCTTGTGTTAGTTTGACAGACAAAGCCCCAACATTCTGGTTGAAGTTTTCAATCCTGGTAGTTCCAGGAATTGGACATACATCATCACCCTGGTGGTGTACCCAGGCCAATGCTAGTTGTGATGGGGTGCATTGTTTCCTTGCTGCGATTTCATTAACGTGCTCAAATAGCTGTCTGTTATGGTCTAGATTTTCAGGTTGGAACCTAGGCAGATGCTGAGGCAATTGAAACACTAATTTCAGATGCTTAGCTCAAAACAACTCATCAAAAAGGAAATTATCATTGATGTACGGTTTATGCAAGGCATTCCATATGTACTTGTAGCATGTCCTACTTGCTTGCTGTAAAATAACAGGACCAACTTTTCCATAACACAGCAAAATATCAAAAGCAAATACATATTCCCTAACAAACCAAACCACTCATCATGATATTGTATGCTATGCAGGTTCTATGGGTGCAAACATGCCAAATTGCCTTGGTATAAAGTGAGTGGGCGGACTTTAAGGAGCCAAAAGCATTGAATTCAGACTATTGGAAAAAATAGGTATTCTACCCATGAGCTTGTGTTTCTCTACACTTCCGTTTAGTGCATAACTGAGAAATCAAAAGATTCCAGCAAAAACATTACGCATGGAAAATTCTTTGTTTGGACTTGGGACAAACAAAAGCCCTTGACTTATTGTTTTATTTGATTGAACCTGTTGCAGGATCTTCAATTACAGCACCTAAATACTATGGTTTGCAAGTTCTAACAGAATTGGCAGGTTAGGAAATGGGAAAGTAGGGGTGTGTGTGATTAAGGTTGTGGTTTATAAGCTATCCAGGTTCTATTTGAATCAGAATCTTGAATCAATTTAAGGTGGAAAACATCTTTATTGGAATCAAGCAGCAATGAAGGAACTGCTAGCTAAAATCTCATGATCTCAAAGTAGAACTCTCCATGTAATTCTTTTTTTACAGAGTTTTGACTCCAAACCATTCCATAAAATGGAAGAGGCTGAGTATTATGAAGCCTGTAAGTTAACCAATATGTAACCCACCAAAGGAGGAGATAAAATTTGTCACATTCCTTTTTTTCCAAACTATAAAAGTTTTATGCTAGCACAATTGCTTATTTACAGCGCATGTATTACAGTCAGAAAGTCGGTATTCACAAAGAGCAGTACCAACCTTTCGGAAGTCACCCTCTGAAAAGCTCTCAACCAGCTTAGGCCCTGATGAAAAGAATCCTCGTCCTAGAGGACTGTATGCAACAATTCCAATGCCAAGTTCTCTGAGAAATTAGAAGATACAGATCAGAATCTGCATGTCTAAGCATCCGACAATCATTTTAAGGTTTTAGTTATTTTGATCTCGAAAAGAAATTAGTTTGTCTCGTTAAGGCCTCACCTGCAGGTAGGGACAATCTCTTCCTCCACATCTCTTGACCACAATGACCACTCCAATTGCACAGCAGTCACCGGATGAACAGCATGAGCTCTTCTGATTGTTGAAGCAGAGGCCTCGGAAAGACCTATATACTTTATTTTGCCTTCTTCAACTAGTTTCTTGAGTTCCCCCATCTAGCAAAGGAAAGCATTATGACTGCTCAACAACAAGATTTTTGAAACTAGAATGCATATATAAAACGGAAACCTAGTAGAAACAATGTGAGCATCAATCAAAATACAAGAGAAAATGTCAAAGGACAGGACACACAAGGCAGTATCAGTAACATGACTACTCTTACGATTCAAGTGGATTCATGACAAAGTGCAAGGATTTTTGGATATATCCCCCAAAACAATATAAAAACACATCTACAAGCAAAAGGAAATTTCTACCCATCAATTAAATATTTAATTAGAACTCTATGTATATAGAAAATAATTAAAGTGAAATACCGTGACTTCAATGGGTACATTGGTATCGATGCGATGTTGGTAATATAGATCAACGCAGTCAAGTTGAAGGCGTTTCAAGCTGGCCTCGCAAGCAGCTCTCACATAAGCAGGCTCCCCTCGAATCACCCTCTTGCCGTCTTGATAGCTAATGCCAAATTTGGTTGCTAGTTCAACTTTCTCTCTCAATCCTGATCCGGCCTTCAAAGCCTTGCCCAGAAGGATTTCGTTGGTGTGGGGTCCATAAATATCAGAGGTATCGAGGAAACTGACACCGGTGTCGATGGCATGGTGGATGAGGGTGATCAGGTCGGATTCAGGTTTTGGAGGGCCATAGAAGGCAGACATGCCCATGCATCCAAGTCCCTGTGCTGATACTTCGAGGCCCTGTGACCCCAGCTTGATCCTTTTCACTGCCGCCGCCATCTCTTTCTCTCGTGTTCTTAACGAATTAGCTTTTCGAGAATGAAGGACGCAGTGTGTGTGAGCTCAACTCAATAGCTAGCAATCAGTACCGAGAATGGCGTAGCAAACGAAACTTTTATAGATGGAGGGAGGAAGCATGTCAGCACACACCTAAACTGTTGCGAACGCATCGACTTACGTCATGTTAGAATTTTATATTTTTGCTTTTAAGGGTTAATTTGCTAAGTGCAAAAAAGGTTGTAACTTTTGACTCGTCTGTTGGATTATGCTGAAATTTTTACACGAGATTCTGAAGGCTGTTTTAGAAATCTCACCCTCGGAATCTTTAGATTTTTGGATTTTATGTTTCCTACTTGTAACTTTGTTAATATAAAGTTGATGGCATATTTATGGCTTCGTAAACCTCTTAAGGAGGCAAATCTTATTACTATGATTTTAAAGACAATAAAAAAAATGCAAACTTTGAGTTCGTATCTACTACCTCTTTTGCTCATTAAAATTTATGTATTCTTTCTTTATTTTGTTGTTGTAATCTTCCACCTGCATCAAAATTTCAGATTGCATTAGAACTTCCTTGTGCAACAAGGACTGCAACAGCTAGGGTTAAGATGAACTAACAATGGCATTTAATGGCAGAGGAACGCATTGTACATATTTCAAAAACTAAAGTGTAAAACTTGATTTTGTGTTTTAATTTTTTTAAGTATTTTTGTATATATGTAACTTGTAATTAATGGTCACAGCACAAGCTTGTCGATCTATACCGATCCAATTCCTTTTGTAGCTTCTCTATTATCTCTTGTAGCGTCTCTATCATACTACCTTCCTCTGCGATTGTCTTCAACAGCCTTGTATTCTCATTGCTAAGTGCTTCAAACTGGCTCACTATTCCTTCAATCTGTGCTTCAATGGCTTCATCACTCAACTCAAACGCGCTCTCCACCAACCTCACAACTCGCCATAAACTCACCACTAAAAGCAATCCTCCACCCTTCCTCTCCAAAAACGTTTCCAAGAATAATGCTCCGATAACAACTGCACCATCGACGACATAGCCTGGCCGCTTAAAGAAGGAGCTGCCAAGCCCCACAGCTAGAGCAACTGACTTAGCAGAAAGAAGGCTCAATATACAAATCCCTGCTAGATGGTACCAGACTTTTCCTTCCTTTTTGCTATCTTCTTCTGGGGCGCATGATAGCAAAGAAGATGAAAGTTCAAGGATAGTAAAGATGAGGTCAAGGAGAAGCAGTGAGATTGCAAAAACGTGAGCCGGGGTTGATTCCAGGAACTTTATTAAGTGGTTTCTCCATGGTTCTGTATTCAACTCTAGAGCTTGTCTAGGGTTGCAGAGGTGCATCCATTTTTGCCTTCTGTTCCAGCTTTTGATCAGGTTTTGGACCGAGTTCTCTGCTATTTCAACGAAGATGGAACCACTTTGAGGTTGAGATTGCTGGGTTTGTGAAGAGCCATGGATACTTGATGAATTATTCATTGATGAAGAATATAATTTTGTTCGGCACCAGCTCGATTTGATCATTTATATAATAATTATGTACACGAGAAATGGTTTTATTTGAAGGAACGTGAAATTTAAGGAAGGCTGACGAATGCATACTTTGGAGTCACGTTCAAAGCCACATCAATTTGATACACTATAAAAATGTTTTTATTTTAAATTATTTTTTATATTATTTTTATGCGTTAATTATTTTATTATATTTATGAAAATAAAATATATTGAAAATCAACAATATTTTCAAATAAATATAATGAAATATGTTAAGTAACCACTTTACCTAAAATATTAACCTTTTAGCTTTTAGATGACACTCTTGAATATAATTTGTATTATTTTTTAATATATTTTTTCTAGTAAAAATTCTCCGAGCTTGAAACTTGAATAAATTTATATTATTTTATATTTTATTTTTATTAAATAAAATAAAAATAATTAAATTTCGTAATCATTGACTCAATAAGTATTTGAAATTAATAGGCCACCTAACCTACAAAATTAAACTCTTAGAGGAGTAAATTAATATAATTTATATTATTATTATATGAAAGAAGAAAAGCGTCAAGCATTGATCAAGCCTACAATTTCTGTCTCTTCGCCTCATGACGAACTGCCGTCCTATGAAGCGGTTCTCCTCTAAGGAATGAGTGAGATAGCATTTACCAAAACGGCATGGTTTAGAAGGAAAGGCAAGATCACATCTTCTACAATGGTAAGGCAAGAGTAATTGAATGTATTGTTTGTGTTATTAATATATAATTGTTTTAGTTTTATTTAGTTTTTTTATCTCAAATATTTGTTGATAATCTTAACGGTTGGTTGGTTCATGATATATATTGAATGGTGTAACAAATATTGATGAACCATTTTGAGGATGCTGATTTGTATGAGAAATTCATTTATCAATGATTTGTTATAGTCGAATTTCTGTGCTTTTTTTGAAAAAATTATATTTTCCAACCATAATTTAGCTAATTCATTGCTCTTTTCATCCCACGAAATGCCCATCTTCCTATTTTTAGTTGTCCCAAAATATGTCAATGGGTAGCAACTATGTGCTATAACAGTAAAATGTATTAGGATGTTTAAATGAATTTTTGGGGTGCTTTTTAAATTAAATATCATTCATAAATAAAATCATCTAGTTTGTGATTTTATTTATTATTTTTTTCTTTATACTAATTTTTTTTTGATGATGAAGAGAAGTAACATGGACAAAACATTGATGTTTCTTCTAGCAGCACTTCTAACGACCATAATCTACCAGGTATCGACATGGCCAGATACCTCGGGCATAAGCATTGTCTCTCGATGCAGGCTCATCGAGTGCGAAAAAAATTTGGAGAGAATGTGTCCTTTCCAATCAAAATGTAAACACCGGAAAGAACATTGCTCAATGGAAGCCCGACCACAAAATGTAAGTTTATGTTTTCTTTTTTGCATAATAAAAAATAAACAATAATGGATAATTTTTGAGTAGTTAATTTTAATGAAAAAATATAATCATATTTTTATAAATGTGGAGGCAGCTCACATGAAAACATTGATAATGAAATCATCGATTAAAGTGTGTTTGTTTCAATGGAGTCAAGCTTTTAAAAATCCTAAATGAAAGCTTATGATTGATGTATGGTTTGAAAAGTTCAAGGTTGATATATACATATACATTTTTTTTTTAAATATTTAATCCAATTAGTTTTTTAATTTGAATAAACTAATTTATTTATGAAATTAACATGTAAGGAAAAATCTTACAATAAAAAGATTGACAATTTATGGGAGACCACAATGTCATTAGATAAAATCAAATTGTGATATATTTTATAATGTTCAAATTTTATTTTTCATAATTTTAACCAATAATTATTTCTCTAGAAACTAGGTTGTATGGTTTTTGGTATGAGGTCCATATAAAAATCAAAGAATCATGTCAAAGAAAAAGCCTTCTGGGTTGGAGGATGTGTTTGCTTGAAGAGATTTCATACCTCTACATGTCTTGAAGGCCATTTAAGGTACTTATAGCCAATATGTGATGCCTGAGCATTTCATGCACTCATCATAGTCCAGTGCAAAGAATCTAAATAATGAGATTTGTGATTCATTACCATGTATACCAGTAGATCCATTATGTTCATTTTGCATGAAAAATTAAAGATAAGATTATATTTTATAAGACTCGTCACCATTGAACTCCTCTTTTCAAATGAAACATGTCGACACCATGTTTGACTATTTTTATATCAATACCATGACACTCAAGTAATTTCTCTACATTTTATTATTTTTTAGCAACTCTCTCTCTTTTTTCTTTAAATGAGAGACTAAACAACAAACAAAATAAACTTGTGGGACAATATAAGAATTTTCATGAATTCCAAATTAGCCATGTATTTTCTTCAAGTTTTAATTTAGAGTCTAATTGCATATAATTAGATCGTAAAAAGATGTAGTTGACAAAAATGGGTATGAGGTTCATTGTACATATGAATAAATGTCAACTTTCACTTATTTTAATTTTTGTTACTAGTTTACTTCTTGTGTTATGGTATGAGATGAACTAAAAAATTCTTAAAAGTATATATCCAAGCTACAAGGGATTTATTAACATTGTCATTAAATTTAGTTTAACAAGTTAAAATTGAAACTCCTAAATCAAGTCCTTGCCATATGACTTGGTTAACTAAACGACTCCAAAGAAAAATCAAAATGACATAAAAAAAAAACTAAGATAAGATATGTGGTTTAAAGGCAAATCATGAATTAAGTTTCTTTTGTTTGAAAAATGATTTTTTTTCAACTCATTTTCACCCTAAAACACTTAATAAACACTATAAAAACTTTAAATACCTTAAAATCACTCAAGAAAACTAAAATCAGCCCAACCCAACAAATCAAAACCTAAATAGATTTTCTTTGACATGTTTATAGAGAAAATTCACCTCAATTAAATTCCTCTTAAAATAAGACTCATTAACACCAAATTTGATTATACTTGTAATTATAACAATACGCATTCATCTATCAATAAGTTCATGATTACAAATTGCACGCTCATAGAGGTTCTACTTGCTCTCTAAAATTACAAATCACAACAGAATCTAAGAAAAACCATCTTGTAGCAAAGCTGGAACACGGGAACGATAATTTCAGATAACAGAAACATTTATTCAATTTAGATGGTGTACAAACTTCCATATTTTCAGAACACTTCAAAGGCATTTGAAATCCACAAGCAGCAGCGAGATAACAAACATGGCATCATGCCTTCATGTAGCTTTCCAGGATGAAAGGGGGGGAGTTTCTGAATTCTTGTGTGTAGATATAGAACCGTCATATCTGTCGCCCTTTACAGCATCTGCAGTGGCGATTGATTCGAGTTCATCCATTTCTTCTTGTGTTAGTTTGACAGACAAAGCCCCAACATTCTGGTTGAAGTTTTCGATCCTGGTAGTTCCAGGAATTGGACATACATCATCACCCTGGTGGTGTACCCAGGCCAATGCTAGTTGTGATGGGGTGCATTGTTTCCTTGCTGCGATTTCATTAACGTGCTCAAATAGCTGTCTGTTATGGTCTAGATTTTCAGGTTGGAACCTAGGCAGATGCTGAGGCAATTGAAACACTAATTTCAGATGCTTAGCTCAAAACAACTCATCAAAAAGGAAATTATCATTGATGTACGGTTTATGCAAGGCATTCCATATGTACTTGTAGCATGTCCTACTTGCTTGCTGTAAAATAACAGGACCAACTTTTCCATAACACAGCAAAATATCAAAAGCAAATACATATTCCCTAACAAACCAAACCACTCATCATGATATTGTATGCTATGCAGGTTCTATGGGTGCAAACATGCCAAATTGCCTTGGTATAAAGTGAGTGGGCGGACTTTAAGGAGCCAAAAGCATTGAATTCAGACTATTGGAAAAAATAGGTATTCTACCCATGAGCTTGTGTTTCTCTACACTTCCGTTTAGTGCATAACTGAGAAATCAAAAGATTCCAGCAAAAACATTACGCATGGAAAATTCTTTGTTTGGACTTGGGACAAACAAAAGCCCTTGACTTATTGTTTTATTTGATTGAACCTGTTGCAGGATCTTCAATTACAGCACCTAAATACTATGGTTTGCAAGTTCTAACAGAATTGGCAGGTTAGGAAATGGGAAAGTAGGGGTGTGTGTGATTAAGGTTGTGGTTTATAAGCTATCCAGGTTCTATTTGAATCAGAATCTTGAATCAATTTAAGGTGGAAAACATCTTTATTGGAATCAAGCAGCAATGAAGGAACTGCTAGCTAAAATCTCATGATCTCAAAGTAGAACTCTCCATGTAATTCTTTTTTTACAGAGTTTTGACTCCAAACCATTCCATAAAATGGAAGAGGCTGAGTATTATGAAGCCTGTAAGTTAACCAATATGTAACCCACCAAAGGAGGAGATAAAATTTGTCACATTCCTTTTTTTCCAAACTATAAAAGTTTTATGCTAGCACAATTGCTTATTTACAGCGCATGTATTACAGTCAGAAAGTCGGTATTCACAAAGAGCAGTACCAACCTTTCGGAAGTCACCCTCTGAAAAGCTCTCAACCAGCTTAGGCCCTGATGAAAAGAATCCTCGTCCTAGAGGACTGTATGCAACAATTCCAATGCCAAGTTCTCTGAGAAATTAGAAGATACAGATCAGAATCTGCATGTCTAAGCATCCGACAATCATTTTAAGGTTTTAGTTATTTTGATCTCGAAAAGAAATTAGTTTGTCTCGTTAAGGCCTCACCTGCAGGTAGGGACAATCTCTTCCTCCACATCTCTTGACCACAATGACCACTCCAATTGCACAGCAGTCACCGGATGAACAGCATGAGCTCTTCTGATTGTTGAAGCAGAGGCCTCGGAAAGACCTATATACTTTATTTTGCCTTCTTCAACTAGTTTCTTGAGTTCTCCCATCTAGCAAAGGAAAGCATTATGACTGCTCAACAACAAGATTTTTGAAACTAGAATGCATATATAAAACGGAAACCTAGTAGAAACAATGTCAAAGCACAGAACACACAAGGCAGTATCAGTAACATGGCTGCTCTTACGATTCAAGTGGATTCATGACAAAGTGTAAGGATATTCGGATATATCCTTACACATCTACAAGCAAAAGGAAATTTCTACCCATCAATTATATTTAATTAAAACTTCATGTATATATAAAAGGGAAACCTAGTAGAAACACCTTGAGCATCAATCAAATTACAAGAAAATGTCAAAGCATCTACAATGTGGCTACTCTTATCATTCAAGTGGATTCATGACAAAGTGTAGGGATTTTCGGATATATCCCCCAAAACAATATAAAAACAAATCTACAAGCAAAAGAAATTTCTACCCATCAATTAAATATTTAATTAGAACTCTATGTATATAGAAAATAATTAAAGTGAAATACCGTGACTTCAATGGGAACAGTGGCATCGATGCGAATTTGGTAATATAGATCAACGCAGTCAAGTTGAAGGCGTTTCAAGCTGGCCTCACAAGCAGCTCTCACATAAGCAGGATCCCCTTGAATCTCCATTTTGCCGTCTTGAAAGCGAATACCAAATTTGGTTGCTAGTTCAACTTTCTCTCGCAATCCTGATCCGGCCTTCAAAGCCTTGCCCAGAAGGATTTCGTTGGTGTGGGGTCCATACATATCAGCGGTATCGAGGAAAGTGACACCGGTGTCGATGGCATGGTGGATGAGGGTGATCAGGTCGGATTCAGGTTTTGGAGGGCCATAGCCGGCAGACATGCCCATGCATCCAAGTCCCTGTGCTGATACTTCAAGGCCCTGTGACCCCAGCTTGATCCTTTTCACTGCTGCCGCCATCTCTTTCTCACCTGTTCTTAACTAATTAGCTTTTTCGAGAATGAAGGACGCAGTGTGTGTGAGCTCAACTCAACAGCAATCTGTACCGATAATGGCGTAGCAAACGAAACTTTTATAGATGGAGGGAGGGAGCATGTCAGCACACACCTAAACTGTTGCGCGCGCATCGACTTACGTCAGGTTAGCATGTTAGAATTTTCTTGTTTTGCTTTTAAGGGTTAATTTGCTTACAAGTGTAAATTTAATCCTAGACAATTGATCTGTGTTAATTAGATCCCTTAACTTTCCAGTAGTCCCAATTTCCGTCAATTTTAGTACGTTACGGTAATGGGTATAATTTGCTTGAAGGGGTCTCAACCATAAAAAACCTATTTTAAATTCTTATTGCTCAATATTTTTTTGATAGAAAATAAATATTAAAGCTCTTTCATGCTACTTATATACTAGAAAAAAATGTCATAATCAAAACTAGAAAAAAAAAAAAAGAGTTTAAAAATAAATTGAAAATATATCGTTTCCATTGCTATTTTGTTTTTTATTGATACAAAATATTTTGGTTTCGGAGTGTTTCAATATACTGTTTCGGGGTTGTACTATTCATATATAATTAATTAATTATATATATGGAAAAACTTAACAAGTAAAAAAATTAAATATAATTTTATTTTTTATAAAATCAAAGTTGATACAATTTTTTTTTATAATATTGTTTAATTATATATAATATTAATAATTAATTTTTAATTTTATTGTTTTTATTTTCAATACATCTCATAAAAAATATGTGTGTGTGTGTGTGTGTGTGTGTAATGATTGGTCACATCACTACTGCAGAAATGCAATACATAAATTAATTTGGTTGTGAATTTTGGTCAGGCAAGCCGGCGGGAGATTATCGCGCGAGAAGATATTTTTATGATTAAAGTTTCATTTTTTTGTATAAGTTTTCGTTTCTTATCAAATCCCATACTAGAAATAAAAAATAATAATGAAAATGCTATAGGAAAATATTTTATTGTTGTTTATCAATGAATTTTTTTTGTCATTAGTTTCAGACATAAATTATGATGGAATAAAAGAAATTATATCAATATTTCAATTGGTAGAGAAGAGAGCATAAGAAGCTTTTGTTGTTTGTTGGGTAAATCAGTAGAAATGTAATGTAGTTTAGCTTGCAATAATGAGTGATTCTGAGTAGTCTAGTGTGGATATACTATAATCATATAATGATTTGCACTAAACAGATTATGTGTATGACATAATAGATATATATGGACCAATGAGATAGATCTAGATTCAAGAATAGGTTTAGTTGCGCTAAATCAAAATAACAACTAAAAAATATTGTAATTTTTAATTCCATTATTGGATTGTGCTCAAATTTTAACACGAGATTTTGAAGGCTACAACCAAATTTGGTTGCTAGTTCAACTTTATCTCTCCATCCTGATCCGGCCTTCAAAGCCTTGCCCAGAAGGATTTCGTTGGTGTGGGGTCCATACATATCAGAGGTATCGAGGAAAGTGACACCGGTGTCGATGGCATGGTGGATGAGGGTGATCATGTCGGATTCAGGTTTTGGAGGGCCATAGAAGGTAGACATGCCCATGCATCCAAGTCCCTGTGCTGATACTTCAAGTTAGCTCTGGTCCCTGATGTTGGCGCGAAGTTCAATTTGGTCCCTGATGTTTTAATTTTATTTTTATTAGTGATTTATTGAAATTAAAATTTTATTATTTTCAATTGTGTCTTTCAATTAGAACTGATTATATAAGAACTTTTTATTTTAGTCCTTATACTTTTGATTTTTATTTTTTTTATTCCTTCAATTTTTCCGGTACAAATGTTTTGAATTCTTTAATTTGGTCCTCCAATTGAAATTGGTAATATATACAATGTTTGATTTCAGTCACTCTTCTTCTGATTTTTTATAAAATGGCAGCAATTTTCATTATTTATTTTTGGTCCTCCAATTGATTTTTATTTCAATTTCATCCTTTGATTGGAATTAATTTTATATATGTTATTTTTTATTTTGGTCCTTATTCTTTTACTTTTTTATTTGGTATTAATTCATTAGTTTTTTTTAATGTTTATTGTTTATTGATATTCATGCATCTATGCTTTTAATTTTTGTCCTTTTTTCTGTTTTATTTTTAATCGATTCAATCCTGGAATTTTAATTTGTATTTATAATTATTTTTAAATTGATATTGCATATTTGTTCCCTTTATTTTTTTTCCTATTATTTTATTTTTTTTATTAAATAATTTTTATGATTTTGCTATTTACGCAACAATAATGATAATTTTAGTGATTATTTTTTAATTATTTTTTATACAAATCTTTTGCTTTTTTGTAATGATTTTTCAAGGCAATTTAATTATTTCAATTGTTCTGATAGTAATATTGATAATAATTTAAAAAAACAAGATATACTTTTAATTTTTGATTTTAATCCCTTTATATTTGATTTTCATTTCAGCCCTTATACTTTTATTTTTTATTTTAATCCTTTCATTTCTTTTTATTTCTAGAATAATCTCTACTTTTGTCCATGTATATATAAGTGTGCTCTTAGCTTTGATTTTTAATTTTTATTATTTTTTTCTTTCTTGAGGTGATATTTTTTTCAAAAAAATTAGCTCTTAAATTTTGTTGTGTATATATGATTATTCAAAAATTAATATTTGTGTTTTTTTCTCTCCATTTGTTCTTTCTTTTGGTTTTTTATTTGTTTTTTTTATTTTTATTTTTATATCAGATGCCTTTTTTTTCTTGATAATTTTTATTTTATTGTTTTTCTATGATCTTTTGTTAAAGTTTTTAAGATATTTTTAATCTTTTCATTTATTTTATTTTTTCATTATTAACATAATAATAATAATAATAATAATAATAATAATAATAATAATAATAATAATAATAATAATTTAATTTTTTTCCTTCCTTACTCTTTTTTTAATGTTTTTAAGTTTTTTTCTCTTGGGATAATATGATAATTTTTATTGTTTTGACAGTAATAACAATGATAATTTTTATTTTCATTTGATTTTTTTGTTTGATCTTCTATTAAATTTTTTAGGTTGTTTTTAGTCTTTCATTTATTTCTTTGTTCTTTAATTATAATAATGATAATAATAATAATAATAATAATAATAATAATAATAATAATAATAATAATAATAATTTTTTCTTACTTACTATTTTGTTGATGTTTTGTTTTTTCTCGGTATAATTTTATTATTTTTGTTGTTTTGATAGTAATAACAATGATAATTTTATATGTAATGACTCCGATGTTGCTATTGTTATAATAGGATGTATTGATCTATTTCATTATATTAAAGTTTGCATATATAAATATTTTTTTTAATTTCGATCCAACAAATCTTATAAAAATTGTTTGCTCAACCCGCAATGTAGAGCGGATAATTTTTTTAATTTTCAAGTTATATGATAATGGTTAGCTAATAATTTTTATTTTTGTTTTATCATCTATTATATTTTCTTTTATTTTCTCTTTTATTAATTTTTTTATGCTTTTTTAAGTCTTTGATTTAATTTTTCCTTTTTTTATTATTAGCGCAATAATAATATTAATGATAATAATAATAATAATTTTTGTTCTTATTTGCTTCTCTGTTAAATTTTTTTATATTTTTTCCTCGGGGTAATTTCATAATGATAATTTTTGTGATTTTTTAAATTATTTTTTTTATAAAAATATTTTGTTTATTTTTTTTTTAATATTTTTCCAAGGAATTTATTTATTTTAATTTTTTTGATAATAATTTTAATTGTTATAGCAATGATAATGAAAATAACGTGAGGATGAATTTTCAATTTATATTTTTGACTTTTTGTACATAGAAAATTAACTATTTATTTTTATTATTTGATTATTACAGGTATTTTCCTCATTTATATTTTGTTTGGTTTCAATTGAATTATAAAATAAACTAATCTTAATGCAGTAAATTTAATTATTCAAATATCTAAATCTTCTTACTTTTTTATGATAATAATAAATTAATGTTGGTTATTTCGTTAAAAACTGCTAAACAAATAAATTTATAGCAATTTAAAATTCATATATTTTATGGAAAACTTGCACTTTACTGGATTTCTGCACAGATTTATTATTTTGGCTAAATTTACAATTCGCACCATAGATCATCCTCACCAATCTTTTTTTAGATATTTGCTATATTTTCAATTAATTCACATCTATTTAATGTTCATTTCATTTAATAGCTTATAATGTTTTTTTTTTAAATAGGAGAATAAATAAAGAGATTAAATGTCTTATTTTGAAGAAAGATTTTAACTTCGTTCTTCATATCAACATGTCTCTTTTTTGCAATGATCAGCAAGATTATATAGTTCACGCTCTTTTGTGATTTTTTATGATATGGTACCTACATTCTAAAAGATATAATTTATGCTTTCATGATAAATTCTATTTAAAAATTTATACATTTTATCTCCTAATCTATAACTTTTATTTAATTATATCATATAAATTTATCGTTGTTGATTTAATTATATTAAATTATATACACAAAAATACCCGCGATAACGTGCGGGCAATATAACTAGTATAATATATATGATTCGTCACATCACTGCAATGGAGACATTGGTATCGATGCGATGTTGGTAATATAGATCAACACCGTCAAGTTGAAGGCGTTTCAACCTGCCCTCACAAGCAGCTCTCACATAAGCAGGATCCCCTCGAATCTCCCTCTTGCCGTCTTGAAAGGTAATACCAAATTTGGTTGCTAGTTGAATTTGTAATTCAATTATTGGATTGTGCTCAAATTTTAACTCAAGATTTTAAAGGCTATTTTGGAAATCTTACCCTATAGATCTTTAGATTTTTAAAATCTTGCCTAGGGGCTCTAGTTCTGATAATTTTGTATTTTTTTTCCTTGTTAAATTTAGATTTTATGTTTCCTTGTAATTTTATCTCTTTTATTTCCTAGTTAATATAAAGTTTTTAGCATATTTATGGCTTTGTAAACCTCTTAAGGAGGCAAATCTTACTATTAAGATTTTAATGAAAACAAAAAATGCAAATAAAAAATGCAAACTTGGAGTTTGAATATATAATATTTTTTATTTTTTATTTTTTTTATTTTTGTATTTTGAATACATATGATATATATATAATGATTCGTCACCTCACCATTGCAATGGGAACATTGGTATCGATGCGATGTTGGTAATATAGATCAACGCCTTCAAGTTTAAGGCGTTTCAAACTGCCCTCACAAGCAGCTCTCACATAAGCAGGATCGCCTGGAATCTCCATCTTGCCGTCTTGCAAGCGAATACCAAATTTGGTTGCTAGTTCAGCTTTCTCTCTCAATCCTGATCCGGCCTTCAAAGCCTTGCCCAGAAGGATTTCTTTGGTGTGGGGTCCATACATATCAGAGGTATCGAGGAAAGTGACACCGGTGTCGATGGCATGGTGGATGAGGGTGATCATGTCGGATTCAGGTTTTGGAGGGCCATAGCCGGCAGACATGCCCATGCATCCAAGTCCCTGTGCTGATACTTCGAGGCCCTGTGACCCCAGCTTGATCCTTTTCACTGCCGCCGCCATCTCTTTCTCTCCTGTTCTTAACTAATTAGCTTTTTGAGAATGAAGGATTCAGTGTGTGTAATGGCGTCGCAAACGATACTGCTGTAGATAGAGAGAGGGAGCATGCCAGCGACCACCGTATTTCCAAGGCCGTGTCCCAACAACCATTCTACAGTCTACACACCTAAAATGTTGGAAACGTAAGGACTTACGTCATGCTAGAATTTTTTTGCTTTTAAGGGTTAATTTGCTAACAAGTGTCAATTTAATCCTAAACAATTGATTTGTGTTAATTAGATCCCTTAACTTTCCTGCAGTCCCAATTTCCGTCAATTTTAGTACGTCACGGTAATGGAAAATATGCATAAATTTAATTCCATTCCTGGAATTTATGTACTGACTGAAAATAATCCAAAAGGTATTAGAAACTTTAAAAGATACACCTAGATAAATAGAATTAATAAAATTTAAAACTAGAAAATCAATTAAAAAATAATTATTTTTCGCAAACATACATGAGAGAACTTGTGTGCTTTAGTTTCTCAAGAAAATCCCATAAACTTCCAATTTCAGTTCTCATTTTCTATCAAAAACATTATCTTTGGTATGATAACATGCAATTAAGATTTAAATGACTCGGTTTCTACTCTCTCAATTTGTTTTTTGTTTTTTTTTTTTATAATCAAGGTGTCCAGGTTAGCTTATAAGCATCATAACTTATCCTCGGACTCACTGAACATCCTGCAAATCCAATGAGTATGTAAGGTACCACAATAGTGACAGACGTGCATGGTGGGACTTGAATCCTAGTACAAAATAAGGAAACAAGTTCTTTCAACTGCTAAACTAAGATCTCACTTGCTTGTTATTGATGTTGATGGTGGTGGTGGAAGAGTTACTAATGTGATAGAGTAGGAATGGTGGAGGAGAAAGGAAGATAAGGTAGGTCGGGAGTGGCAGAGATTGTTTGTGTGATTTTTCACCTCTATAACCTCGTTTTCATTTATTTATTTTATTTTGTGAATTTTTAGCTTTTGTTTTCTTTATATGCACAATAGAGAACAAATTTACTAAAACTATGTTTGATATTGCATTTTAAAAGTGTTTTTGAAAAAAGATAATTTTTTTTATTTTTATTTTTGCATTAAATAAAAAAATAGTGGTTTTAGATCATTTTCATGTATTGATGTTAAAAAGTAATTTTTAAAAATAAAAAGCATATTATTTTGATGTATTTCTGAATAAAAATATTTTCAAAAATAAGATCAACCATATTCCCAAATAAAAACTAAATGTGATTGTTCTAAAGTGCGACAAACACTTTATTTAGCCATAAAAATTTAAATGATATTATTCTATAAAAAATATTATATTGTTTTAGATATTTGTATTATATTATATACGAGAATATGTTTTGTTATTAAATCTAGAAATATAAAATGTAATTTAAAAAACCTAAAGAGAAAGTGATAAGAAGACAACTATAAGAAAATCAAGCAATTTTTGCATTTTTCTATCACTTCATCATGAAGTCCTTTCATCTTTTGTGATATCATCAAAGAATATCTTTGATATAATTAATGGAGTTCAAATCTTTTTATAAACTCACATTTATGATATTGAGTTTTATTTGTTCTTGTCTTTATTGAATTATCATTTCAAATTTTCTTATAATTTTAAAAATTATTTTTCAAGTTTGATGGTATATCTTGATAGACAATAAGATATACGCCCTTAAAAATTAAAAGACAGTAACAAAAACAAAACTTGAAGATTTTAATTTTATTTTTAGAGTTTATTTGTTTTTGTTATGTTTAAAAAAGTAGTTTATTTAAATTTTTTTATATTTTTTCTTATAAAAATAAATTTATAAAACAATCACTACTGTCATTTATCTTCAAAGGACGTGGCGTGATGATAGAAAACTTGTGATCTCTTGTAAAAGTTTGGGACAACCATAATTTTATTCACTCATATGCACTCATAATATACACTTTACAAGTGGTGGAGTTTACTTACATCCCAAAAAAAATCCCTCTCATTGTTTCTAAGCTGTAAGCTTTTTGTCTCTTCTGTTCGCATGAAAAGGTCATATTGGCATTATCTTGTGTTTTATATATATATATATATATATATATATATATATATATATATACTAGTCAATACCCCCGCTCCCCATCATAGGCAACATCATATTTTTTTCATCATAAAAAAATATTAATTGTGTGAGAATTTTTTAATTATAATACAAATTTAGTCCAAATAATAAATTTGTGCAGAATTCCTGTCAAGTGCAAGTTTTTTAGAAAATATATGAATTTTAAATCGATATATGGTTATCTGTTTAATAGGTTTCAACAAAATAGCTTACATCAAATTACCATCATCATTAAAAAAGCAAGAAGTTTTGGATATCTGAATTATTGAATTCATTTTATTAAGATTAATTTATTTTATAATTCAGTTTAAATCAATACACAAAAATAAAATATAAATTATGAAAATACCTACAATAATCAAAATAAATAGTTAATTTTCTATCCATAAAAAGACAAAAACATAAATTGAAAATTCATCCATACATTACCATCATTATTAGTGCTATAATAGTTAAAACTATTATCAACATTACTGCCCAAACATTTAAAATCATTAAATTGTCTTGAAAAACTAAAAAAATATATTTTTACAAAAAAAAATAATCACTAAAATTATCATTATTATTGCGCAAATAATAAATAATCCAAAGAACAAATAAAAATAACACTAAACACAAAACAAAGGAAAAAATGGAGCAATATTAATTTTATAATGATCACCAACATAAATTAAAATTTCAGAATTGAACTGATTAAAAATAAAACCTCAATGAAAAAGGACAAAAACTAAAAACAAAAAGTAAAATCATAAATGCATAAATACGGATAAGAAAATAAAATTGTCCAAGAATGACAAAAAGAAACCAAAGAAATTAATATCAAATAAAAAATTCAAAAAATAAGGACCAAAATAAATAAAAAAAAAACATATATGATCAATTTCAATTGGAGGACATAATTAAAATTAATATATATATATATATATATATATATATATATATATATATATATATTACCAATTTAAGGATAAAATTGAAATGAATAAACACTGGGACCGAAATAAATAATGATATTTTTAAAGATAATTGGTATTTCTGAAATGAAAAGTAGCATACATGATCAATTTCAATTGGAGGATAAAATTAAAAAAATGAAAACCTGCGTGCTGAAAAATTAAAGGAACCAAAAAGAAATCAAAAATCAAAAGAATAAGGACTGAAATGAAAAAAATATTTATAACTAGTTTTAATTGAAGGACACAATTGAAAACAATCAAATTTTCAATTAAAAAAATCAAGAATAAAAACGAAATCAAAACTTCAAGGACTAAAATAAACAAACTATACACATGAAGGACTTAGATGTAAGTTACGGTGGTAGGAGAGAAAAAATATAAAACCATTCATTGACGATTTCCAGAACATCGGCGACAGACACGCGTGACACCGGCGGACAAAGGACAGGGTGGCAAACCAGGAGACAAGGTGGACGTGTAGTTTTGACCTCCTAACAATCGAGCACACGCCGTCTTATAGAAGCATCCACATGAAACACTACGGGCGCGTCCGAACGGCGTGCCCTGTAGTGTTCAAAAAAAAAATATTGGTCATTTACGTTAACACCCCTACACCCAGTTAGAATCATGAAAAAACTAGAGCAAAAAATATCACGCTACCCCCGTTACAGTGTTCTATGTTTTTTCATAGGTTATTTTAGTAGATTTACTGTTCACAAATATTGGAAAAACCGAGAACACCCCTAAGTCCTGGTGCAATATTTTGTCATTTTCAAAGCTTATGAGAGTCATTTTACTGTGCAATAAATCCGATAATATCATCTATGTCTCCTAAAAAGTTCAAAAATATCCCCGGTAAATTTTTCAGTCCTACATGGATCTCATACATTTAATATAAATCACAAAGCAAATAAGAATTTAATATGAATGATTCAAAGGAATACCATCACGTATATTTTTTTTCTATGTAAATACCATCACATATATAGTTAAAGCACTACAAAAAAAGTGCAAATTACAATTTATCATATGTTTGGCAGGGCCAAGAACTCAGGAACTTCTTCTTTTTCATTATTGGCAATCCAATATGTGAAACTGGAAAATGAATTAGGGTTTTTTTTTGTTGTTAATATCTCATTGAAGTATCAATGAAATGATCCCACTCTTCTTCCACTCCAATACCAGATAATTTCATCTTCCACCTATTCTCTTCTGCAAAACCATTACTAGGATCCCTCCCCTTCTTCATATTATTTCTCACTTTTCCTATTCTATGCAGGACTCCCTTCAATGCTATGTCAAATGCATCTTCAAGTGTCTGTAATTTAGACCTGGGATCTGCATATATCACTTTTGGGATCAGCTTTATTTATCTAATGGTGGGCTGGCTGCCCCACCCTAACGAGCCAGACTGCCAGCCTACTCGCTTGGATGGGCTGGCTGCCGGGCCCTGACGGGCCAAACTGCTAGCCCACTCGCTGGGCTGGGCTGGCTGGTGGGCCATGACGGGCCAGGCTGCCAGCCAACACGCTGGTCTAGGCTGGGCTATCCGCCAGCCCATTCGCTGGGCTGGCTAGTCGGCCTTGACAGGCTAGGCTGCCAGCCCATTTTATGGGTTGGGCTGGTTGTTTCTCGGACTGAGCTTCTAGTCTAGATGGGCTTAAAGCCCAACTATTTTAGTAATCAGGTCGGTCGCCAAGCCTCGTCCGACCTGATTTACTATTCACTGCATGTGAACAGTAAACCAGGGCTGAAGACGTAGCAGATGATGAACAGTAAAGATAAAATTTTTGAGTGTGACAAACGGCGCACTTGTTAATACGGTTGGGTAGAGGAGGTTGAGGTGGTTCTTCTGGTCGTGGTGGTGTCGAAAATGGTGGCCTGTGGTGACCGGAGTGGACGTTAGAAGGTGACGAGCTGATGCTTGTTGTCGTCAGGGATTCTGCAGTTGCTTCACTAGTGGAGGTGGCTGGGCTGCTGGAGTTGAGGGGAAACTTCCGGTGGTGACGAGGTGGTGCGAGGTGGACAGAGCTGGTCGCCGGGTTTGCTGAACCGAGAGTGAGAGAGAGAAACAGTGGTCTAGTTTTAGAGAGAGAGAGAGAAACCGAAAGAAAAATGCAAAGGAGGGAAAGGGAAAGAGCCTAGAAACAAAAGGGATGAAGATTCAGAATTTGCATGTAAAATTTTCGTTGGTATTTTCTGCTTTTCTGTTCTTTTTTCTCTCCTTTTCCCTCTGTTCCGTCTTGGTTTTTTTTCCCTGTCTTTCTCTTCGTGCTGCTATTTATAACAGATCAAGACTAACTCTTCTGTTTCCCAACATTTTTAATGCAGGTACCGCTGTTTAACATTGAAGGCAGACGCGTCTTCATTCAAAGCCGGGCACGCCGGGGCAAGCAGCCGGCATGTGCAATTTCCAAAAATATTTGAAGGTAAAAGTATGATTTGGTCCTTCAATTTATAATTGCTCTAAATGTAATTCTAGTTGGATTTAAACTCATGATCTTATGCAATTATATCCCACAAAAAATCAATCTCAAACTTAGCTTTGCGCGACCTTTTTATTCTGGTCCTTGGTTTCTGATTTTCACGACTTAATCCTCCAATCAAAGACTAAAAAAAGCATAAAAACTTTAATAAAAGTGCATATAAAAAATATAATATATGAAAAAAACAAAAATAAAAATTATTAGCTGGAAAAAATCATTTCACTTAAAAATTTTAAAAATTATCCACTATACATTGCAGGTCAAGGAAATAATTTTTATAAGATTTGCTGGATCAAAATTAAAATATAATATTTATATATGCAAACTTTAATGTAATAAAATAGATTAACATATCCTATTATAACAATAGCAAAATCGGAGTCTTAACATCTAAAACTTATTATTGCTATTACTATCAAAACAATAAAAATTATCAAATTATAGTGAGAAAAAAAAACATAAACAAAATAGTAAGCAAGAAAAATAATTAAAACATTATTATCATTATTATTATTATGAAAGAATAAATAAATAAATGAAAAACTAAAAAAATGGTAAAAACTTCAATAAAAGATCAAACAAAAAAATAAAAATTATTATTATTATTATTACTGTCAAAACAATAAAAAATATCAAATTATCAGGAGAAAAAAAACCTAAAAAACATTAAGAAAGGAGTAAGATAGAAAAACAATTAAATTATTATTATTATTATTATTTTGTGTGTTAATAATGAAAGGAAAAAAAATGAAAGACTAAAAAAATCCTAAATTTTTTAACAAATCATCAAAAAAAAAAAGTCATTGTTATAACTGTTAAAAGAATAAAAATCATCAAATTATCCCGAGAGGAAAAAAACCTAAAAAACATTAACAAAAGAGTAAATAAGAAAAAAAAACATTAAATTCTTCTTCTTCTTCTTCTTCTTCTTCTTCTTCTTATTATTATTATTATTATTATTATTATTATTATTATTATTATTATTATTATTATTATGTTAATAATGAAAAAAAATAAAAGACTAAAAAAAATATAAATTTTTTAACAAAAGATTAAACAAAAAAAATAAAAAAAAATTATCAGGTAAAAAAAATCATATGAGGGAAAAATAAACATAAAAAACGAATTAAAAGCTAAAAGAAAGAACAAATAGAGAAAAAAAAATACAAATATCAATTTCCCAATGATCATAGTTATAAAATAAAATTTAAGAACCAATTTTTTTGAAAAAAATACCACCCCAACAAATAAGAAAATAACAAAAATTCAAAATCAAAGCTAAGCACACTTATATGTACATGGATAAAAGTAAGGATTATTCTAGAAATAAAAACAAATAAAGGGATTAATATAAAATATTAAAAGTCATAGGGCTGAAATGAACATTAAATATAAAGGTATTAAAATCCAAAATTAAAAGTATAAGGACCGAAATGAAAATCAAATATATTATCAATTTTAATCAAATGACAAAACTGAAGAAATTAAAACTACTGTACCGAAAAATTCATCTTTTGCAATCCAATCTGGAAATTTAAAGAAGGGGGACCGAATTGAAAAATAGACATTGAATCAATTCCAATCGGAGGACCTAATCGAACAAAATAAAAACTTATATATCAGAAATCAGGGAAAAAAAATTAAAACCACAGGGACCGAAGTTAAAAAAGAGACAACTCGGGGGACTCTCCTGCACTTGTACGTGCAAGAGAGAGAGAAACGTCGCCAGAGGCTTTAATCGGCCACCGCCGCATCCATGGTCATCTGATGGCAAAACGCGCCGCCGCGGGAGGAAGATCATGCGGAGGTGCATTGATGTAGACTTTGGAAGGGCGTCTCCAGCCACCGTATGACATCGCACGCGCCACCTAAACAGGGCGTGGGGCGGAAAACCAGCTGTCATAACCCAATTTTGGGTCATCCCCCAAAAATATCGGAAAATACAAAAAAAAAAAATAAAAGAATTTGGCATCATTAGAAAGGTCTTGATTGGAAATTTTGAATATGTCTTTGTAAGACAAATCGTTTCTTTTTATGCCTAAAAAGAGAAAATACAAATTCGAGGTAAAAATAATAATAATAATAATAATTCAATTTTTTTTTTTAGGCCAAATTGATTTAATCATAGCCCAATTATTTTGTTTGGGGATTAATTTAGGGCCCAATTGAAAAATATAATTAAATGGAAGGACTTGATTATGCTTTGAATTGACCAAATTAATTTTACTAAATGCTTAGTCAATGAGAAATCTAGTTCTTGAATTAATTTTGGGCTCAATCGAGAAAAATCAGAATTTTTAGAGACCCAATTGTTTTTTTTTCAAGCCAATTGCGCAAGTTAGGGGTCAAATTAAAGACAATTGAAAGTTTAATGATCAATTAAAGGCTAAATTGTATAAATCAGAAATAAGGGACCAAAAGGAAAGAGGCGCGCAAAATTAAGGTTGATGTCGAAATTCGAACAGGGGTACAATTGCACAAAATCATAAATTTGAATCCAATTGGGGGTGCAATAAAAGCAAATATGAATCGAAGGACCAAATTGCATTTTCACCCCTAAAAGCACCCCTCCTTCCCCTGCACCGACTGAAAAGTTGCTGCCTTCGCCGCCGACAAGTTTCCTACCTCAGCCGCCGACCAGCCCCCTGCTCGCCGCTAGCAAGCCTGTTGCCATAGCTGGTAGCCGACTGTGTGTAGGTAACGGTAACCCCGGTTGGTGCTATAAAAACCGGCCACCAGAGAAGAAGAAAAAAAAACGAAAAAGGAGAGGCTGAAAGAAACAAAGAAAATCTCACGTAAAATTTCGAATCATTGTCTCCCTCACACCAGCTCCTTTTCATTCTCATCTCTCGGGCGGTTTTTTTTTTACCTCTCTCTCTCTAAAACGTAACAGACCCGTTCCCTCTCTCTCTCTCACTCTCGGGTCAATCCCTCCGGCCACCATTTCAGGCCGTCTCACACCACAAATTCACCACCATCACCTTCGTCTCCGTCCCAGCATCTCAGCCACCCTCTCCGGCGAAGAAAACAGAGCAGCCCCGTCACCAGCAACGCCACAGCCGGCCACTTCGAGCTCATTTTCCGGCCACCACAGGATCCTGTCGCACCCCAAAAAATGACGAAGCGCGACATCCCGGCGACCATCCTCGCGTGCGGGGGAATTCAATGTTTATTTTCGTGGAAAGGGAGTCGCCACCTAGTATTATGGTTACTAGGAAACCTAAACTGGTCTTTCAGAGATTCTAGGGTAAGGGACTGGTTGCGTAAAGGGAAGGTTTTAGCACCCCTAGTACGCCCTACCTAAGGTAAGCTGCTTGGTGTTTTTGTTTGTTTATGATTTGTTATGATCTTGATATTTTTTTTAAAAAATGTTGGTTAAATGGTGATGGTGTATTATCCTCGTTGAATATTTTGGATATTAACCCCTTCGGATTTATTTATCCAAACACCAACGATGAATAATAGCAAATTATTCTTGTCGAGTATTTCGGATATTGACCCCTTAGGATTTATTTATCCAAATATTAACAATGAATAATATGAATAACCAAAAATAATATTTTGATATTTTTGGAATATTGGCCAGTACCCTTTGGATTTTACAAACATGTTGTAAAATCCAAAAAAGCAAGAAATGATTTTCTTTGTAAAATACATGCTAAAATATATTTTTTCTTCAAAATTCCAATGTAATATGTTTTTTTTTTTAAAATAGAAAGAATATTTTATATAAAATATGCTAGTGTATTGGCCGTATGCATAAAAACAAATTTTTATTTTTTAGATATTTTCTAATATATATATATATATATATATATATATATATATATATTTCATTATTTATTTATATATATTTTATAATTTTTTTTATATAATATATATATATATAAATAAATAAATAAATAATAGTAAAATAATATATATATATATATATATATATATATATATATATATATATATATATATATGGTAATGTTACGGCCCACCAGAATGGTGTGGGCTCGCGGCCCGATGATCTGGGCTTCCTGCCCAGGAGTAAATGGGCTTCCAGCCCATTATTATCTTGGGCTAGATTTTCGGCCCGGAGGGCTGCAAGCCCGTTTTCACTCGGTCTGGGCTCGGGCCCATAGGGCGGGAGCCCGACCCAGTTTTATCTCGGGCCGGTCAACAGATCCGGCCCGACCCGACCCGGTAACTGTTCAATGAACAGTGGCCGGGTGCATGAAAACGAAGATGAACAGTAATTTGCAAGTTTTTCGAGTATGACGAAAGGAGAAACGATTAGTACCTTTGTGTAGAGGAGGTTGAGGTGGTTCTTTTGGTCGTGGTCTCGTCGGAAATGGAGGCCTGTGGTGGCCGGAAATTGAGCTCGAAGTGGCCGGCCGGCGTTGCTGTCACGGGGCTGTCACCTCTGTTTTCTCGTCGGGGAAGATGACCGGGCTGAGGGAGATGAGAGGATGTTGATGGTGGTGCTAGGGAGGGATATGGGCGATCAACGGGGGCCCTGGGTGGCCGGCCGAGAGGGAGAGAGAGAGACCTTCGGGTCTGTTACTTCTAGAGAGAGAGAGAGACGAAAAATGACAGCGGAGAGGGAGAGTGAAGGAGAGCAGATGCGAGGGAACAAAGTGTTCAAAATTTTTACGTGAAACTTCTTGTTTTTTCCAGTGTTTTTTCTTTCTTCTACCTCAACTCCTCTGCAAGTTGTTTCAGTTCCACTTTTTTTTGAATCTTTCTCTGCCCGTTCCTCTCCTCCCTTTCTATTCTCCCCCCTCTGTTTTTTTCATCCCTTTTGTGTTTCAAATCCTGCCATTTTATAGGCATTGTAGAAGTTACCGTTGCAACGGTAAGCTTCTCCTTTTTTCCTTCTTTTTTTCTGCGGTGGCTGGTTGTGGGTGGCTTGCAGGGGGCTGGTCGGCGGCAGCAGGCATGCGTTGCATGCTTTTGGGAAGTAAAATTGCAGCTTGGTCCCTCACTTTGTAATTGTCCGAATTGCACCCCTAATTGGATTTAAATTTATGATTTTGTGCAATTACACCCCCCAAAATTTCAAATATTAATATTGATTTTACGCGCCTTTTTATTTTGGTCCTCAATTTCTGATTTGCGCAATTTAACCCTCAATCGTCCATTAAATTCTCAATTTATTCAATTGGGTCCCTGATTTCGCATAATTGGCTTGGAAAAAATTTAAATTGGTCTCCGAAAATTCCAATCTCGCCAATTGAGCCCGAATTAAATTCAAGAACTCGATTTCTCATTGTCTAAGCCCTTAATAAAATTAATTTGATCAATTTGAAGTAACAATTAAGTCATCGCATTTAATTAAATTCTTCGATTGGACCGAAAATTAATTCTCAAATATAATTACACGTTTAAAATGGCCAACGATTAAATCGAATTGACCCATAAAAATATAATTATATCTTTCGACTTAATTTCTACGCAGATTTATCCAATAATAAACTGCGTTAGACTTAATCTGCATTTTTCTTCATTTTTAGGCATAAAAGATGTACGATTGAGCTCTCGAAAAACATCCAAATTTTAACTTGATTTTTCTACCGAGACCAACCCCTTTTATTCTATTTTTTTGTTATTTTTGGGTAGATTTGGGAATGACCCAAAATTGGGTTATGACAGTTGCCCCCTTCTTTACAATGCTTACGACTAAAGTCTTTGTAAAAGGCTTTAATTAGTAAGTGTTGTAAAGAAAAATGAAGTTGGTCTCGTTATAATGGGTGACCTACCCGAGTGAGATGGTGAAGTGGTCTTATGGTAACGGGTGACCTACCCGGATCTATTTATGACGGGCGACCTGCCCGAATTAGTTGAGTCTCGATAGTGACGGATGACTTACCCGGGTCTGATTATGACGGGTGACCTGCCCGAGTTAGTGGAGTCTCGAGAGTGACGGATGACTTACCCGGGTTTGATTATGACGGGTGACCTGCCCGAGTTAGATGGTCTCAATGGTGACGGGTGACCTACCCGAATTAGATGGTCTCAATAGTGACGGGTGACCTACCCGGGTCTTATCATGACGGGTGACCTACCCGAATTATAATGGTCTCAATGGTGACGGGTGACCTACCCGGGTCTTATTATGATGGGTGACCTACCCGTGTCTTATTATGATGGGTGACCTACCCGATTATAATGGTCTCAATGGTGACGGATGACCTACCCGGGTCTTATCATGACGGGTGACCTACCCGAATTAGATGGTCTCAATGATGACGGGTGACCTACCCGAATTACAATGGTCTCAATGGTGACGGGTGACCTACCCGGGTTTTATCATGACGGGTGACCTACCCGATTATAATGGTCTCAATGGTGACGGGTGACCTACCCGGGTCTTATCATGATGGGTGACCTACCTGATTATAATGGTCTCAATGGTGACGGGTGACCTACCCGGGTCTTATTATGATGGGTGACCTACCCGTGTCTTATTATGATGGGTGACCTACCCGATTATAATGGTCTCAATGGTGACGGGTGACCTACCCGGGTCTTATCATGACGGGTGACCTACCCGAATTAGATGGTCTCAATGATGACGGGTGACCTTCCCGGATTATAATGGTCTCAATGGTGACGGGTGACCTACCCGGGTCTGATTATGACGGGTGACCTGCCCGGATTATAATGGTCTCAATGGTGACGGGTGACCTACCCGGGTCTTATTATGATGGGTGACCTACCCGATTATAATGGTCTCAATGGTGACGGGTGACCTACCCGGGTCTTATCATGACGGGTGACCTACCCGATTATAATGGTCTCAATGGTGACGGGTGACCTACCCGGGTCTGATTATGACGGGTGACCTGCCCGGATTATAATGGTCTCAATGGTGACGGGTGACCTACCCGGGTCTGATTATGACGGGTGACCTACCCGAATTAGTATTGGTGAAGTTGAGGATGCAATGCATGATGATGCATGTGCTTACCTAAGAAATATAGGCCCTCTTTTTCTGATGCTCCGTTGTCATAGGATCTTCAAAGCTTTGCTCAACCTAAGCACATTGCCTATTCTAAGCTATCCGTGATAATCTCTGTTTTCGTTGTTTTATCAAGTCTGAACTTGCCCCCAAGTATGGTGTCGCTTGATTCATCATGAAAGGGTGCAACAAATCATCCATTTTCTTTGATTTTTCAATAACAGTTCTTGGATTGGTGTGTGTCTTGCTAACAATCATTCGCAAGGCTTGTTAATGTTGATCTCATCTTCGATTGTCAAATCAACATAGAGCATTCATCAATTGAATTGCATTTCTTCCATCATATGTCATTTATCAACCTTCACGAATTTTGTCAAGTCATACGGAAATGCATTCAAAATTCATCATTGCATGCTCAATGTTATCATTAATAAATTTCTCTCAGCTCATGAGAAGAGATGTGATGTTATCATGACCGACACTCATGCAATGAATTGCGCCTTGAATTGATGCAACTATTCGGTCCTGAATTTTGAAACTCCTCATTGTAGACTTGATTTCTTTTGAAAAAATACTTAGTTGATGCAATGTTGTCATCAACGAGGTTTTTTCTTTTCTTTTTCTTTGCGGTGAATTGAACCTTGAGTCGATAGGCTTCAAGATATATTATTCCGTAATTAGTCTTCATGGTCATATATTCTCCAACATTTATCATTATGCACCCATGTAATAACATCTTTTGGAGGAAATCAAATCTGCGAGTCCGCCGATGTTTCTAAAGGCGCCCCCCAAATGTGATGTTGATCTTAATTGTTGTTGGAGTTCTTTTTTCTTTTTTTTTTTAAAAACCATCGTATTCTACTCAACAATCCTTGTTGAGGCCCATTCATCTGTTTGTTAACCGAAATATATTTATTGTCGCTACAAATTTGATGAATTCCATTGAATTATTATTCGCTTGTGCTCCTTGCCCCCAAGCTGATATGAAATTATTTGCATTCCTATCAAGATTCTCATTCTGGCGTTTGACTGTCGGGCTTTTCAATGATAGTAAAAAAAACTGTTAATGTCAAGGGTTTTGAATCCGATCAATGTTTTATTTGTTTGTAAGTCCTTCTTGTCCTGACATTAAGTCATTAATTTCAAAAATCATGTGTTTTGTGAAGAAAAAAAAGTTTCTTGTAATGAGAATTCCTAGCTGAATTTTATCCTATTGATTGGGGAGGTTCCAAAATATCAGGCATAATTTTATTTTAGAGTGAGAATTCTTAGGCCTAACTAAATCCTCTTCATCCATTCTAGACAATAGCAAAACTCCTCCCGGAAGCAATTTCTTCACCGCATAGAAGCCTTTAGTTGGGGGCCCATTGACTTGATTTTATCCCGATACAGGTAATATTTTCTTTAGTACCGGATCTCTTTCTTAGAATTTTTGAGGTTGGACTTCCTTGTCATATGTTTTGGCCATCCTTCTTTAGTATAATTGATGATGTCAAATTAAATTTTTTCGTCGATTAAATTCAAATGTTCATATCTGACTTTTACCCATTCTGCTTCGTCTAGTTCAGTGTCTATATATTTTTTTTTTGACATTTTTATTTGCGCTTCTACCGCACCGTTCATCTTTGGTTTATAAGTTGAGGAATTTGAGAGTTCTGTTATTAATTTCCCATTGAAGTTTTATACATTATCAATTATAATCTTTTCTGGTGATCCTTACCGACGAATCAAATTATTCTTAATGAATTTATTGACCACTTTTATGCGCTACATGAGCAAATGATCCGGCTTTTACCTAATTTGTAAAGTATTTGGTAGCCACGAGATGAACCTATGACCATTGTTGACTTTTGGATTGTTAGGCTCAATCACACCAATCCCCCGTATTGCAAAAGGCTAGGGATATATCAAGTTAAATAAAGGGGCTGGAGGGGCATTGATTTTGTCACGGTGGATCTGACACTTATGACACTGGCGGACATAGTCAATGCAATCCTTCTCTAGTGTTGTTCAAAAATAACCAACTCCTTGTATTTTCCTAGACATTATATGTCCATTAGCATGGGTTGAGCATATCCCTTTATGGATTTCTCGTAATGCCTCTCTAGCTTCAACTTCATTTAGGCACCTCAACAAAGTCCTGTCGGATGATTTTTTTTTTTTTATTTTTTTTTTGCAAAATAAAAACTAATTGCTAATTTCCTCAAGGTTTTCTTTTTGGTTTTGGATGCCCCCAGGGGATAAGTCTGGTTTCAGATAAAATTCTTAATATTGTAGCACCAAGGGTTTTTGTTTATTTCTCCCTCAGCTGAGCAACAATAAGCTGGTTTGTTTTTTTTTTTTTTTGTTTTTTTTTTTTAAGTTTTGCCCGTAGTTCATTTTAACCATAAAAGCTAGTGTGGTCGAAATATCCAAACTGATTTCTTTTCTTTCCTAGCCGTGTGAACTCATATCTCTTAAATTCTCCCATTGGTTTAGGCTGGTGTTCTAAGTATGGTCTAAGCCTTATGAACCATTTTTATCTGGTCCTAACTTGAAAGCCCGTCTATTAACACGTGGGAAAATTATTTTTAGGGCTAACATGATTTAAGGCCCTAAGGTACTATCGCTATGTTTGATGCCCAACCCAATTCAATAGTTTTGAAATTTTGTCTTTATTTTGAGCTAAATTTTCTTCTCAGATTTTGTTGGATCGACTTGCATCTTTTTTTTTAAAGTTCCTTGTGTACTGCGATATCTGTATCCTATCTGGGCATATCCTTATAAGACCCAGCAGACATATCTATGTAATCCCTAAGCAATATAATCACATCTTCTCTTTCCTTTTGTGTGACAACAGTTCCAATCCTGAGTTTTTTGTAACTTTCTTCATTAACCATGTTTAGCGCTTAAAGCTTCTCCTTAATGGGTTTCTGAACTTATTAAGTTTTAACATTATGTTCAATCCCTTATGTTTTAAAACTCAATCATTCATGCAGGTGTTGTTGCGAAAGATATATATGCAGATCCTTTTTTTTTTTTTTTTTTTTTTGCGCTTCACCGCGCTTCCTTATTGGACATAAAAGTGAATCTAGCTAGAAGGAAATCTAGACAAATCACCAAAGTATGCAAATCATGAACAAATTTCGTTTAGACGATGAAAAGACTCTCTTGCGGCAATTTCCTTCGTCGAGCAATGTAATCTTGCATTGCATATGCTCCAAACTCTCAGACACCAGCATAAATTCAACAATCCCATATTATCTCTAGATATTTTATCTTTGCTCGCCAAATAACATGGTCTATTGTGCGTGGCTTCAAAAACAAAAAAACTTCTTGATTTGATAGTGCTGCAACAAACTCCGCGTGATTAGGAGAGAGATACTTAAATGGATTATACCACCCTTTTTACTGATGCCTAGTTTCGGTAAATGGGTTCGTATATGGGCTACCCGCATTTCTTTAAAATGAAACCTGAATTTCTATAAACTTTACTGGTGATGCATTAACACTATGCAGATAATACCAGAGTGTATGTCCCTAATTGTAAAGAAGAGATTTCTTAAAATGAAACCTGAATTTCTATAAACTTTACTGATGATGCATTAACACTATGCAGATAATACCAGAGTGTATGTCCCTAATTGTAAAGAAGAGAACTTTGTTGTTTATCACAAATGATGTTTCTCTATAGATGCGAAATCTTCTTGGCAACGTCAAATGTCAACGACTTTGTACCTTTCGGAGGATGACAGATTGAGGGACCCATATTTCAACTGTGAGAATGCATGTTGATGCTTATGCTTCTTCCTCTTTTTTTTTTTGACAGACCCGCGCTACGTGATCTTAAAAATTGCATAAAACTGTGGAAATGCATGTTGAAATGTATATGCATGCTTTTTTTCTTCTTCTTTTTTTTTTTTTTTGACAGACTCGCTCTACGTGATCTTAAAAATTGCATAAAAACTGTGGAAATGCATGTTAAAATGTATATGTATATATATATATATATATATATATATATATATATATATATATATATATTTTACATTCACACTTCGAGGAGGGACATGTGATCGTGAGAATATGCATATATTTTTTGTTTTGATTTTTTTTTTTATGGACTTACCCCTCGAGGAGTGATATGTGATCATACAATTGCATGATAAGCAAAGATTTGATTTTTACTTAAACCCTACAATGAAAATTTTCTTAAGTGATAACCACTATGTCACCAAAAAGTCTTAAGTTCAAGATGCTTCAAGAAGGGTTTGTCTTTACGCAAACCAAAAATGGAGGGGGCATACACCCTAACGATTGGTTCTAGTTCCTTTATGTGAGACATAGGGTAGGTTTACTACTTGGTCTCTAAAGAGGGTCTCTTGTTGTCCCAGTGATCACCTTCGTAAAGGCAATATGGGGGTTTAGCAGATAGCGGGATGGTACGTATTCCAATCACTACCAGTCTAAACACTCAACAAAGAGTCGGGGTTTACACAAACTTCAACCTTGACTCAAGTCATAGGTAAGCTGCTAGTCCTCCACTTAACTTAAGGTTTAGTGTGTGCTCTCAAAATAATAACAGTGATATATGACAAGGCATATTTATGATGACATAATATAAAGATGCATGCTAAAGTTTCTGAAAAAGAATAAACCATTCATATCAATATAAAAACAATAACATATCATTATCAAACAAAAATATTAAGCTTAGTCCTAAGTCCCCAGTGGAGTCGCCATCCTGTCGCACCCCAAAAAAGATGAGAAGCGCGGCGTCGCGACGACCCTCCCCGCGTGCGGGGGAATTCAAATGTCGAGGAGTCTAATATTTATTTTTATGAAAAGGGAGTCGCCACCTAGTATTATGGTTACTAGGAAACCTAAACTGGTCTTTCAGAGATTCTAGGGTAAGGGACTGGTTGCGTAAAGGGAAGGTTTTAGCACCCCTAGTACGCCCTACCTAAGGTAAGCTGCTTGGTGTTTTTGTTTGTTTATGATTTGTTATGATCTTGATATTTTTTTAAAAAAATGTTGGTTAAATGGTGATGGTGTATTATCCTCGTTGAATATTTTGGATATTAACCCCTTCGGATTTATTTATCCAAACACCAACGATGAATAATAGCAAATTATTCTTGTCGAGTATTTCGGATATTGACCCCTTAGGATTTATTTATCCAAATATTAACAATGAATAATATGAATAACCAAAAATATAATTATATCTTTCGACTTAATTTCTACGCAGATTTATCCAATAATAAACTGCGTTAGACTTAATCTGCATTTTTCTTCATTTTTAGGCATAAAAGATGTACGATTGAGCTCTCGAAAAACATCCAAATTTTAACTTGATTTTTCTACCGAGACCAACCCCTTTTATTCTATTTTTTTTTTATTTTTGGGTAGATTTGGGAATGACCCAAAATTGGGTTATGACACCAGCTGGTGCGTGCTCCGCACGCACTGACAGCCACGAGCATAAATAATATAAAAAAGGGGGCAATTAGCATCTTGCCCCTATGCCCAAGTCACCATTTTTGTCTTCTTAGAGGCCACAACCGTATTTAGTCAATTTTGAAAAATAATAAAATAAGAAGAAGACTGTAGGGCCGGATCGGACTGGTCCGGTCCGATGTGTGCAATGATGAAGGAGCCCCTGATTCTAGTGGCATTTTTTTATCGTTTTCAGGGTTTTTTTTGTTAATCCACTATTCAAAACCAAATAAAAAAAAAGCTCACATACGCGCATGAAGCATAAATCCAAAATGACCAGTGAATAGGAAAATATAGATATATATATATATATATATATATATATATATATATATATATATATATATATATTAAAAAAAGTCAATTTATTATTTAAGAGAGAAGACCCACACATCCTCACGTTTGTGGCTTCCCCTTCTGGCATTTCAATTGCAATATGTCAGTTTACATATATACAAGTTCAGGACATCTGACAGTTTACATATATATGGCAGTTTATTATTATATCTTCATTTATCATTAACTACAAAATGATAGTTAATGGTAGTTTATTATTAAAATAACAACAACAACAATTTATTATCTGCAAAATGACAGTTAATGGCAGTTCATTATTAAAATAACAACAACAACAACAACAACAACAATTTATTATTATAATAATAATATAAATTATTTAAAGTATGATATTAGTTTATTTATTGTTAAACTAAATTGCTTAATTTTTTTGGTAATTTTGTTTAAACAATGATAATACATGCCTTCATTATATATTAGTTGTAATATTAATGTGTTTCTGGATATTTTGTTGTAGTGGATAGGGAACAACAAATTGAACATTTATTGAGTTATGTGATTAATGTTGTTCATAAAATCCGAGAGCACATTGACTATATGTATCATTGGATGATTAGACTAGCCATAAGTGGTGTTTATGAATTCTACATCGAACAACAAATGTTGATCATTCTCAATTCTTTGTTTGTGGAATGGTATCCAGTTCGACAATCATTAGAAAATAGGTTGAAATCTTTAGATTTCAATAATCTCGCTGATGAAATGTTGTTTGAGAGGGAGCGTCTGTATGCTGAAAAGGGTATACGGCGCACTGGAAGAAGCGCAAGTCATTTGGATGTTGCTGCTAAATTCATTCCATGGTTTGAGCAGGCTAAACATGGAAAAGATGACTTTGATGAAATAGATGATGTAATTGGAGACCCCACTTATGTTTCTACAATATAAGATAATTCTAAGTTTTAATATTGTATTTTTTTAAAGACAATTGGTTGTTTATTTTAAACTGTATAAATTATGTAATTTAAGTTTTTATTATATTGTATGCATGTTTTTGATAATATAATATCAGCAATGAATTGATAATATTTGCAACCTGATCAGTGGGAGTTATTAGTTGAAACTAATAACTATAATATTGCACTCATTTAATTTTTCAATAATAATTAGACCATAGAAATAGGAATTGATTAAGTGTTTAACATTTTTTTTTGTTTCTATAGTATGTGTTCAATTATTATTTGTTTAATTTAGAATGGAGTGACAATATATGTCATTGAAATTGTACTATACACTAACATTTGTTATTGATGTCAATAGCGCTTAATATGGCTGCATCTAAGAGTATTATTGCTGATTTGAACCATGGAGACAAACTAAATGAAAAGAACTACGGTTTAGCATCGTAAATTGAATATCTCCTGCAAGAGCAAGAAATGCTGGAAACAATCACACAACCAATGGTTGAACCTAAGCATGGAGACACTGCTCAGCATAAGCTTGATATGGAAGCATATCAAACTTATAAACGCAAGGATCGTGTAGCTCGTATTTTGATGTTGAGCAGCATGCGAAACGATATAATACTGTGTTTTGAAAGGCATCGTTCAGCTCAATCTATTTGGGACGCAGTAAAAATTTAGTATGGAGGAACCTCCAGTACTAGACTTCGTCAGTTAACCCTAAAGTTCGATGGCTACAAGAAGCGTCAAAATCAGACGAAGAGGCAACATCTTACAGTCATGTCTAACATGATCAGTGAATTACGGGGTGCTGGGCATGAAATAACTAATGAACAACAAGTCCAAGCAGTTATCCGCTCTTTGCCAAGCAATTGGGAACACATGCGTGTTAACCTTACCCATAATAAAAACATCAAAACATTTGATGATGTTGCCCGTCATGTCGAGCTTGAAGAAGATCGACTCCACGCTGAAAAGCCTATAAATGAGGCTTTTATGTCCGAGACAAAAATGAGTGGAACATATGGCTTAAAGTATAAGATAGGTAAGGCTAAGGGCCCAAAATATGGCAAGAAAGGAAAAGAAGCAAGTAATAATGGATATAAATGCAAGCGTGAAAAACGTGGCGGTAAGAGAGACAAGAAAATGAATTGTTTCAATTGTGGTAAACCTGATCACTTTGCTCGTGATTGCATTGAGCCAAAGGTATTATTTAACCACAATCATCCCTCTAACTTGTATGTTAGCAGTTGTTTAATGCTTACTGAATCTGTTCCCTTTTGGACTGTAGATTCAGGAGCAATCGACCACATAGCAAGGGATCAAACTACCTTTGTGGAATTTCATCAAATTCCAAAAGGAAGTAGATATATATACATGGGGAATAATGCGTCCACTGTAGTGCTTGGGATCGGTACCTGCAAACTAGATTTGCATGGTAGTCACACATTTTATCTTCATGATGTTCTCCACGCTCCAGAAGTTTGACGGAACCTTATATCTGTTATTGCTTTACTTCAATTGGGATTTAAAATTATATTTGTTGGTTGTTGTGTAAAGATATATTTGAATAATATTTTCTATGGTTTTGGCTTTGTGTTAAATGGTTTTATGTTGTTGGACACCATTAATATATCTATTAATAATGATGTTTTAATTTATGTTGTTCAAAATTCTAGCACTATTAAAGATAGTAATATCATAACTTGGCATGCTAGATTAGGACACATTGGGCAAGATCGATTAAATAAATTAGCACGAGATGGTCTTTTAGGATCACTTTCCAAAGAGGAATTGCCCGTGTGTGAGCATTGCCTTACTGGAAAAACATCTAGATTACCATTTGGAAAAGCTAAAAGAGCTAGTAGTCCATTACAACTTATTCATTCGGATATTTGTGACCCAATGAATGTAAGGGCAAGACATGGAGGAAAGTATTTCATTACATTTATAGATGATTACACACGGTTTGATCATGTTTATTTGATCTCCCATAAGTCTGAAGCATTGGATTGCTTCATTCGATACACAAAAATGGTGGAGAATAAACTAAGTACTAAGATCAAAACTTTAAGAACAGATCAAAGAAGGTATAGTTAGACAGCTGTTGCGATGTCGCCGTCGCACAAATTAATTACCCTAGCTTAAAACAAATCAAGCAAGATAGTATAGAGCAAGCAAGGGGTCAATCACATGAGGACGATTTAGTTATGATTTTTGTGTTATATGCTATGCAATTGGGGGGGTTGGAAGTTGTCTAGGCTAGGCTAAAGCAAACTAAGCGAAAATTAGATAAAACTAAAATTTATCAATAAAGCAAACCTTGGTCACAAGTCAACATCCACCTACAGAAATCAGAATTGATCATGGAAACGACACATCAATTTATATTCTGAATATTTATCTCTTCTTAAAATTGGTTCGTTAACGGATCCGACGTATAACTTACCTTAACCATCAAACAACCAGTGTCCGCACTAGTAATTTGATTCAATGGCAGCATTAAAATCTAGATAAATTGATCAATTAAGAAACATAATTGTCCACAATATATGTTTAGTTTGATTAAATGTTCTCCCTAAGATTAATAACGTAGATCCGCTACAATTACTAACTTAGTTGCTTCATAAGTTCATATACCATAACTCCGGTTTTGATATCAAACTTAGCAATAGATTGTCTACAATAATAGCTTCGAGTCCGCTCTTAGCAATTAAATAAACAATCATAGGAAAATAAGCATAGGAGAACAAACATATTCATCATATAAACTGAAAAATTAGGGTAAAAATAGATCTCACAGTTATTGAAATCTGAAGGTTTTCGTGTCCTTGCAACCAAGCAAAAGAGTCTAGCCTTGCATGTTTATTGAACAACTAAATGATAAGATGGAAGAAAACATGATTTAAGGTTTGGAGGAGGAAGATTTGTGTTTTTTTTTGTGCTGGCCGAAATTTCCTTGCTCCTCTCTTCCTTTATATATGCTTCGAAACCCTAGTATCTATTTTACAAAATAGTCCTTCCTTAAGTTGGCAGAATTTCATTGTCCCTTGTAAAATTCATATCTCTTTCATATCACATTGTTTGGATCTGAAATTTGGAGCGTTTATAGGTCTTTGCGTCCTAAATCCACAAAAATTGATTTTGCATCAATCGGACTTCTGTAGCTCAAGATATTGAAGTTGGAATGGACAAAGATCGATATCGGCAGATTGCAAGATTTAACTTTAAAGGCTGCGATTTCCATGATCTTCCTTATTTTATTTCTTTTTCCTTAACTTTCCATAAATTAATGGATGTTAGCTTTTGAATGTCACTAGAATCACTTTATTTCGATCTCTAGAGCTTCCACTCTGCACAAAATACCGACTAAAGGTCAAATCTATCAATCAGCTCCAATTACCTTCCTTTTGCATCTTTCATCCAAAAATGCCTTCAAAACATAAAACAAAGAATATCAAGGCATTTTATAAACAAAAATATGCAAAACACTAGGTAAATATGGATGAAACTATCAAATAATATAGTCGCATCAACAGCTAACTATTCCTTATACTCCACAACAAAATGGTGTGGCAGAAAGAAGGAATAGAACCTTGTATGACATGGTTAGGTCAATGATGGTGCAAGCTAACTTAATAATTTCCTTTTGGGGAGATGCATTGTTAAATGCTGCTTACATACTTAATCGTGTGCCCTCTAAATTTGTCCCATCCACCCCATATGAATTATGGAATGGCATCAAACCTAATCTAGGTTATTTCCATCCATGGGGGTGTGCAACTTATATTCACAATACTTCTCATGAATATGGGAAACTTGGTCTTAGGGGGAAGAGGTGTATTTTTATACGCTATTCTGAACATTCCAAAGGATTTGTATTTATTGGTGAACAAGCTGATGGAAGAGTGACAGAGATTGAGTCACAAGATGTTGTATTCTTAGAAGAGGCTTTTCCAAAAACAGGTGAGGTAAAACAAGATTTTTAGTTATATGAAATGAAAAATCTAGACTATGGCACAACAAGCTATTTAGTTAAGGATTTAAATGACACTTGTAATCCTCCTAGTAACAGTGAGAGTGATATTTTGTCTATTCCTACACTCATGGAGCAAGATCATGAGCAATCTCAACCTCGTAGAAGCATTCGTGAACCAATTCCTCGTCGTCGATTTGAGATTGAAGGGGAAACGTTCATGATTGCTCCACAAGATGATGAAGAGCCACAAACATGAAGTGATGCTTTATCTGGTCACAAAGCCAAAGAATGGATTCAACCTATGGAAGAAGAAATAGAGTCGATGAAAACTAATCAAGTCTGGGACTTGGTTAATTTACCGTCAGGACGAAGATCCATTGGAAATAAATGGATTCTTAAAATTAAATGTAAGGTGGATGGGTCAATAGAATGCTATAAAGCTCGACTAGTAGCAAAAGGCTATACTTAAGAAGAAGGAATTGATTATGAAGATACATTCTCACCGGTTGTGAGAATTACTTCAGTTCATCTTATTTTAGCTATAGTTGCATATATGGACTTAGCGTTATACCAAATGGATGTTAGAACTGTGTTTCTCAATGGAGAACTAGAGAAGGAGATCTATATGGATCAACCTTTAGGATTCGAGACTAAAGGACAAGAACGCAGAGTTTGCAAGCTCAATAGATCTATATATGGTCTTAAACAAGCCTCTAGACAATGGAACATCAAGCATCAAGCTATCCTGAAGGATGGTTTTACAATGATGAAAGAAGATCATTGTGTATATTTAAAATGTTCTAACAATAGTTTTGTAATATTATCCTTATATGTTGATGACATTTTAATAGTTGGAAACAACAAAGAGATGATTGACACTACCAAAAGGTGGTTATCATCAAACTTTGACATGAAAGACATGGGTGAGGCAAGCTTTGTTCTTGGTGTGAAAATCATTAGAGATCGCACTAAAAGGCTTTTGGGTTTAAGTCAAGAGACTTATATCAAAAAGATGCTAGAGTGCTATCACATGCATTACAGTAAACCAATAGACACCCCTGTTGATAAAGGTTTGAGCCTAAGCAGTGATATATGTCCCAAGACTCTAGAAGAAAAAGAGAAAATATCCAGAGTACCTTATGCCAGTGTTGTTGGTAGTTTGATGCATGCAATGATGTGCACATGTCCTGATATATGTTATGATGTTGGATTGGTTAGTCAATATCAATCAAATCCTGGTCAGAAATATTGGATGGCAGTCAAAAGGATTCTAAGATATCTTAAAGGAACTTTAAATTACATGCTATGTTACCAAGGAAAGAAAGATTTACGATTGATTGGTTACTTTGATGCTGATTGGGGAGGAGATGTTGACCACTCAAAATCAACTTCAGGATGTGCTTTCTTGCTTAATGATAGTGCAATACTATGGAGGAGCAAGAAACAATCCTGCATAGCCTTATCTATAATGGAAGCTGAGTATGTAGCTTGTTCCACAGCAACACAAGATGTTATTTGATTAAAAAACTTTTTGAATCATTTGAAAATTATCAAATCAGCATCAGATCCAGTGACAATTTATTGTGATGACACTGCTGCAATAGCTGTGGCCAAAGATCCAAAATACCATGGAAAGACCAAACACATCAAGATGAGATATCACTACATTAGAGAAGCGATTAATGACCATGATGTGATCCTAAAACACATTTCTACAAATTCTATGGTTGCAGATCCATTCACAAAACCAATAGCAAGGGATGCATTTGTTAGACATGTGAAATCCCTTGGTTTGTGTAGAATATAATTAAGTAATGAATAAATGTTATTTGGATATCATTTTATTCATTATTTGTTTATGGATATATTGAGTATCATATAGTACAATTTGTTAAAGTATGTTGATAGAATAAGATTGGCTCACTCACATGAGCAATCGCCTCTAGCATTTGTAAGGTGCGTAGAGATGAGACTAAAGTTTTAATGCTCAAAAATAGATTGGGCATAGTGGGAGCGGTTTTAAATCAAAATGATTATTAAAGAGTCGTCTTGGTTGGAACTAAGATAAGGTTCTTAAATAAAAGAATCAACATGAATGAATTCCCACCATTCATGTGTCTATTATGATTGAAGCCGAGTATGAAATTATTCATTTGTCATTAATGACGATGAGCAAATGAGAATTTCTAACTGAAGTCTTTGTTTTAATGACAAGACTAAGACTCGTATAGTGAATTTCCTCTAACAAGGAGAGCAATGACATACACTCTTTGTCTTTGGAAAAAGAAAAAGAGTACGCTCCACTATAATATGTACTTCATACTACATGTGCTGACGATTATTACAGGAATAAAGAATGGATCTCTGCTTCTTTATTATGTGAGTCCTGGAGATCATACCTAAGATCTTAAAATCTTACCCTTTGCGACTTTTGACTATACCATAAGGTGATGAATAAATGATCGCTACTTTAGGAGTATATCCCATGGTCATGGAATGATTCGACTTGAAGGAATACTCTTAGGAAAGCGAGTTAATTCAGAACTAAGTGATATGAGAGCGAAAGAAAAAGTAATTTTAGTTCTACACATATTACTTGTATTCACCGGCCGGGATCATATCATTTGAGTAAATTTGATATGATTTAGAATACATGTAATTGTCATGATGGATTGAGTATAAAATTCTTAAGGGATTGAATTATACTTATTCATGTGTAACTAAAAGTGCTTGGGGCATATGAGTACACTCTAAGGAATAATTAATCATAAAGTAGATGTCTCCTATATGGCCTATATGAGGTTTATATAGATTGGAGCTCTTTTCTTTGTATGCTTCAGGTCACATGGTCCATTCGTCAAGTATGAAATTTCTATGCAAGTTTGAAAAATAATGTATGAGATAAATCTGGCCCTTCATGGGGGAGTGGGAGATGTTGGTTATTGGGTTAGACTTGGTTCATCCATGAGGGATGAACCCGGTCTATTTATCTAGAGGTGCGGTTTGGCATTGGTTCGCCCATAAGGGATGAACCTAGCTTATTTATCTAGGGGTGTTACTTATTGGTAACCGCAAAGTAACCGCTAAGTAACCTCTCCTCCTCTAGTATAAATAGACTATTTCACTCTCCATATTTGATAAGTGATTTATATAAGTTATTGATATAATTGGAAGATAGTTCTTTCTCTCAATATTCTACATTAAACTTGTTACGATCTCTAAAAACATTTGTACTGTGAAACATTGCTTTGGTTCTAGTAATCGAAGTGGGCTTGAAGCAATTGATCCAGGAACAAGGAAACGGAATATTACAAATAAGTTTTCCATATCGAATCTATACTATATAAACACATAATTTAATAATCCAATGACTTACTATAACAACCCAGTATTTCATATATATATATATATAATGACTTACTGTAACAACCCAATATTTTATATATATATATATATAAAATACTGGGTTGTTACAGTTGGTATCAGAGCCCCTGGTCTTGATCCTAAGGATCAATGATGATTGCATTGCTGTGGTGAACCTCATGATGGTACGCACCCAACAAAGGATACGAACTGAACCGCCCTCCTTCGAAAGGAGGGGCGGGAACCAAGGTGCCCAAGGTTGGCAAGACGAAGGTCCCTTGGATGATACGACATCTCATGTTCCGATGATACTACCCGAAATCTTGCAGAGGGAAGCTAGGGCAGGGAACGGCGGGAGGCCTAACCAGACAGAGGGAGTACCTCCAGTTACAGCAGAGTAGGCCTGAATTCTACTTTCTGTTCCACAGGGTAAAGCTAAAGAAGGAAAGGAAACTGGGAATGAAAAGCTGGATTCTCCGTGATCTTTGTTGGTCGTTATGTAGATTTTATATTTGGATTTTATAAAGAAGAAGAATTTGATAGTACCAACACAAAATCAGGCAGCGAGAATCAAGAAGGGGGTTCAGGTGATGAACAAGACCCACGCCTGAAAAGGAAGCGATACCATCGCCATACTCAGCATCAGATTCAAAAAATGAAAGCTTTTTTCAAAGAGTGTCTGCACCTAAATAACAAGCAAAGGAAAGAGTTGAGCCGAGAATTAGGGTTAGAACTTTTGCAAATCAAGTTTTGGTTCCAAAATAAGTATACCCAAATGAAGACCCAACATGAGCGCCATGAAAATACACAACTTTGAAATGAGAATGAAAAGCTTAGGGCTGACAACATGTGGTACAGAGAAGCTCTTAACAATGCCTCTTGTCCTAATTGGGGAGGGCCTACTGCCATTGAAGAGATGTCCTTTGATGAACATTATTTGAGACTTGAAAATACCAGATGGAGAGAAGAGATTGACCGTATTTCAGCAGTTGCGACTAGGTATGTCGGCAAGCCTATGCAGAACTATTCTGTTATATCACCTCCAATGCCTCCACGCCCAGTTGACCTTAGTGCTGAGAATTTTAGGGGAAAACCAAGCATAGGAGTGGAGATTTATGAAGCAGGAGACTTACTAAGGTCTATTGGTGTACCAACTGAGGCTGAAAAGCCCATAATAATCGAACTTGCGGTGGCGACTATGGAAGAACTGATCAGAATGACTCAAATGGATGAACCTTTATAGATGAACAGCCTTGATGGAATAGAATCAGTGTTGAATGAAGATGAATACATAAGGATATTCCCTCATGGTGTCGGTCCTAAACCTGTTGGTTTTAAATGTGAGGCTTCTAAAGAATTTGTTGTTGTAATCACGAACCACATCAACCTTGTCGAGTATCTCATGGATATGGATAGTGGTCTACATTGTTTTCTGACATTGTCTCAAGAGTTTTGACTTTAGAAGTGCTATCCACAAGAGTTGCAAGGAACTACAATGGAGCCTTACAAGTAATGACAGCTGAATTTCAACTTCCAACTCCACTTGTTCCTACTCGTGAAAGCTACTATGTCAAGTACTATAAACAACATGCTGATGGGACCTGGGTTGTAGTTGATGTTTTGTTGGATAATATTCGCCCTAGTCCAACACCAAGATGTCGAAGAAGGCCATCTAGATGCTTAATTCAAGAAATGCCCAATGGATACTTGAAGGTTCAATGGTTGAAAATGTAGAAGTGGATGACAGGGGTGTTCATAATTTATACAAGCAATTAGTTAACTCAGGACATGCATTCAGGCAAAATGGTGGGTCGCAACCCTGGACCGGCAATACGAGCGCCTTACCAGTGCTATGACAACCAACATTCCTGCTGGAGATGCGGGTGTTATTACTAATCAAAAAGGAAAAAAAAAAGAGTATGATGAAACTAGCGGAGAGAATGGCGATAAGCTTCTATGCTGGTGTCAGCGCCTCTACCATCCACACTATCTGGGACCGAAGCCGATGATGTTGGGGTCATGACAAGTAAGAGTGTGGATGATCCAGGGAGGCCTTCAAGGATTATGCTCAGTGCAACCATCTCCTCCTGGCTTCCAGTTCCACCGAAGAGGATTGTTGATTTCCTGCATGATGAGAACACCCGTAATGAGTGAGATATTCTATCAAATGGTGGAGTTGTCCAAGAAATGGCACACATTGCTAATGGTCGGGATACAGGAAATTGCATATCTCAAATCCGAGTTAATATCACGAACTCAAACCCAAGCAACATGCTAATTTTACAAGAGAGTTGCACAGATCAAACGACATCTTTCATAATCTATGCTCTGGTTGACATTGTTACAATGAATGTGGTACTTAGCGACTAGGATCCAGATTATGTGGCTCTTCTTCCATCCGGGTTTGTTATTTTTCCGACTGAACCGCAATATATGGAGTAGGCATGGATGAATATGGGACTATTGGAGGATCTCTTCTAACAGTTGCATTTCAGATTTTAGTTGATTCAGTTCCTATAAAAAAAACAAGGGAAATTTTGAGAAAGAAACTTGAAGTTGGTTTCGAATTTGCCTGATAGAAGGATCAGAGAAGTCAAGAGCGCACCTTACATAATTTTTTTTTTCTTTGCCTTGCGATCTTCGTTTTGGGCATTAAGAACCAAACAAAGCATATGATCATGAGAGTGAGAAAACATATTAGAGGTTTGGGAATTGACTCGCCATGAAAAGCAGTCTTGAAATGGGAAAGACCGACTTCGGTCACCAAAATACGCAGCTTCCTAGAGCTTGCAGGATACTACTAGAGGTTTATCAAAAGTTTTTCCCTGATTGCAACTCCTTTAACCCAGCTAACTAAGAAGAATAAGAAATGGATGTGGTCAGAAAAATGTGAGAAAACCTTCCAAGAATTGAAAAGAAGGCTCACCACGGCTCCAATGTTAACCCTTTCCTCGGGGACTGAAGGTTTGTGGTATATAGTGATGCTTCGGGGAAGGGATTGGGGTGTGTCCTGATGCAACATGAGGAGGAGATCGCCTATGCATCAAGACAGTTAAAGACTCATGAGGTGAACTACCCAGTACACGACCTGGAGTTGGCTACTGTAGTATTTACTTTGAGCATACGGAAACACTACTTGTATGGGTCCCGAACCCAAACTTTTACTGGTCATAAGAACCTGAGGTATCTAATGTCGCAAAAGGAGTTGGACATGTGACAAAGAAGGTGGATAAAGCTCATTAAGGATTATGTTTGCACCATAGAATACCACCCGGGGAAAGCAAACGTGGTGGCAGATGCCCTCAGTTGAAAAAAAAAAAAAAAACCAAAGCCACCCAGGAAGGGTTAACAGTGGGAAAGGAGTGGCAATTGGCAGAATTGAAAGAGATAAGTGCAGATTTGGACATTAATACTGGAGGTGGGTTAGTAGCCCAACTATTCATGCGACCAACGTATCGAGAACATATACTACAAGCCCAATTCCATAACTAGATTGGGTCCAAGATTTGGAAGAATGTGGAGGCTGGGGAAGAAATGAAGTTCCAAGTAGCGAATGATGGATCCTTGATGATGGGACAACGGTTGTACATGCCTAATGACAAAACAGTCAAGCGAATGGTTCTACAAGAAGCACATGAGTCCAAGTTCTCCATACATCCTGGCAGCACTAAGATGTATTGGGACCTGAAACACCTCTATTGGTGGCCTAATATGAAAAGAGAAATAGCTGAGTACGTGTCAAAGTGTGGGATATGTCAACAAGTCAAGGTTGAACACCAAAGACCGCGAGACCATTACAACTATTACAAATTCCGGTGTGGAAGTGGGAGATGATCACCATGGACTTCGTGTCGGGACTTCCCAAAGGAAGGAAAGGAAATGGTGTGATATGGGTCATCGTAGATCGGTTGACGAAATCGACACTATTCTTGCTTATAAAGATGACCGACTCGGTGGACAAGCTTGCTAAGATTTACAAAAAAAAAAATAAGGTGGTATGGCTTCATGGGATTCTGGTGTCCATCATATCGGATCGAGATCCCAGGTTCACCTCTCAACTTTGGTTGAGCATGCAACATGCCTTAGGGATCAGATTGGATATGAGCACTGCATTTCGCCTCAAACAGATGGCCAATCAGAAAGAGTCATCAAAGTCAAGGAGGACTTAACACTGGAAATGAGACCCATAAGGATAGTAGATCAGAGTGAGAAAGAGTAGCAGAACAAAAAGATCCCCATTGTCTAAATCTTATGGCAAAATGCTCAAATAGGAGAGGAAACTTGGGAGAGTGAGGATGAGATAAGGAAAAAGTACCCCGATTTATTCAAATTACCAGGTATGGAGTGTGAAACTCTTAAATTTCGAGGGCGAAATTCATATTAAAGGGGGGGAGAATGTAAACACCCAAAAGAATATATATATATATATATATATATATATATATATATATATATATATATATATATATATATATATATATATATTAAAGGCTGGCTTAGATTTTCGCTGCCGATTTCATGACGCGATAGAAAATCGTAAAGAAATACGACCAAGGTCAATATTCCGTAAGCAATCTGCAACAAGATGAACTTGCAAAAACTCAATGAATGAATTAAAAGATGAGTAAAATAAGTTGAGAGGGGTGAAATTGAAATAAATAAAAAGAATATGATTTAAATTATAAGAAGAGAAGAGGTGAGGTAAAAAGAGACATTTAAAAGGAAATGGGGGGGGCTCATTTGTGCACTTTTAGAGAGAAGCTAGAGAGAAGTTAGATAGAGGTTGGAGAGAAAAGGATAAGAAGGGGTGGTGCTCCGAGAACAATATCTTCTCCGGCCACAGTTGGATCGGGCTAGAGTATGAGTATGTTATGAACCTAACCATTGTCTATAATCTGACCGGAGGGATTGTTATTATCTAAAGCCATTTGAGAAATCCGGTCATCTGAAGATTTCTGGAAACCCCCCCCCTCAAACTCGTCAGAGTCGCCAGATAGTTTCTCCTCCGTCCACCGTTGGATTTCTCTGAAATTTTGATATGTTGTGCGTATGAGTGTTATCCATGTGTTGAACGGTGGAGATGATAATGGTACACTTCAGCAAGGAGGTATTGATGCTTAACAGTAGCTCTCCAGTTTAAGGTCAGTCTCCGGTTTAACTCCGATCTTGGTAGATCTAACCGTTGAAATACCCTGAAATTTGAATATGTTTTATATAACGGGTTTTTCTACATATTAACCGTTGGGATTTTATATTTGTTGAGTTAATTGTGATTTATTGCTATTACAGTTACTGCTGAGTGCTGTCTTGATAGCAGATTTGTTTGTGTCCTTACATGGCTTCTAATCCAAAAACTTTAACCTCCAAAGCCAAAACCATAGCTACAAAACCATTATTCTTCAGCAATGGCACTCCGGGTTTGTCTTTAACATGAACAAGATCATCAAACTTCCAGTATGGATTCGGATTGTAAAATGTGGAACACTTAAATGTGAACATATGAACTCTTGAAATGAGTGTGGTGATGAATGTGATTCAAAAATACAAATGTATTGATTTGTGACCATTGATGTCGTAGGTGGTGCGGTCGGGACTGGACCGTCGTCAAGACAGGAACGACCCACAGGTGGAGCAGATAAGTGACTTGCACCTTCCTTTTTCATATGTTGAATAAGGAAATACTTTAACATGAATATTACCTTATTGTGTTAGAATCTATATTAGTTTGTCGAATGTTTAAAGGTTGACAAATGATTGATTAGCTTCGGCTAATGGCATCCGAAAGGATGGCCGGGACAATTGAATGATTAGCTTCGGCTAATGGCATCCGAATGGATGGTCAGAAGAATTGAATGATTAGCTTCGGCTAATGGCATTCGAATGGATGGCCGGAACAATTGAATGATTAGCTTCGGCTAATGGCATCCGAATGGATGGCCGAGACGAATGATTGATTAGCTTTGGCTAATGGTATCCGGAAAGGATGACCAGAGTGAATGAATGGTTAACCTTAGCAAATGATGTCTTATGAGGATAACCGGGTTTAAGATTATGGTTGATTACAATAGTTGGTGCATATATATTGCATTACAAGCTATTTGTACCAAATATATGAAGAAATTATAAATGTTGATACCTCATTTAACTGCCAGACCATTTAGTCATCGTCATTATTATTATCATTAAGTAATTACATTCTCTTAAATGTTTAATACTGCTGCAGGGACATCATATCCACCAGATGTCTAGGGAACCCGACACACGGGAACCTACTTTTGCAAGGAATCACGTAGATGCATACTAAATCGCAATATACTTCGTATGAATCAATGTACTGAATGCACAACTTTTATTAAACCCTTCTGTGTAAATTTGTAATGGCTATTAGTACGATAGGAATGCAAACTCATGTCTATGTAGGCATATTTTTAATATGAATTTCTAATTATGCAACCATAATAATACATGTTTATGTAAAATCCACTTTTAATGAAATGTTGATCGTATGGATGGTATTTTGATGATGTGAGGTAATCAGGCTCTCTGATATATATATATATATATAAAATACTGGGTTGTTACACTTACCCTTAATCATGCCACTTCATCTTCTTTCCATGTTTTTACATAATTTTGTTTCTAGAACTTAAAAGTTGAACAAATTAATTAATCAAAAGATTTTGCTTGTCAAAACCCTTATCTGCAAAGTATGAAGAAATGATAATATGTTTTTGGTTTATGGAACTTTGCTATATCATGGCATTATATAATACGAAAAGAAAGAAAACATGGTCGTTAACAAAAGAAACAAAACCATCTAACTAGATTAACCGGTGGTAAGAACTTGGGATTAAGATATTTGTTTTCCCTGTGATCTTAGGTTTGAGTCATGTGATTGCTAATATGATACCCACTAGAGACTTACATAGTTATTAACTTCAGGACACGTGAGATTAGTCGAGGTGCGCGCAAACTGACCCGAATACCTATATTAATAAAAAAAACAAAGAAGAAAATTTATATTTGGGAAAACATGGCATTATACCATACAACTATTATTTCATGATATCTTGAACTCCCTGTTGTTATAGTCAGGTTTCTATGCTTTTTTGAAATTTAATATTTTACAACCATAATTTAGCTAATTCATTGCTCTTTTCATCCCACAAAGTGTCCATCTTACTATTTTTAGTTGTCCCAAAATATGTCAATGAATAGCAATTAAGTGCAATAACAGTAAAATATATAAGGATGTTAATTGAATTTTTGGGGTGCTTTTTAAATTAAATATCAATCATAAATAAAATATTTAATCCAATTAGTTTTTGAATTTGAATAAACTAATTTATTTATGAAATTAGCATGTAAGGAAAATCTTACAAGAAAAAGATTGACAACACTATTGTCAAGAGTGTGTGGGAGAATCACAATGTCATTAGATAAAATCAAATTCAAATTGTGATATATTTTTTTAATATTTAAATTTTATTTTTTGTAATTTTAACCAATAATTGTTTTTCTACAAACTAGGTTGCATGGTTTATGGTATGAGGTACATATAAAAATCAAAGAATCATGCTATAGAAAAAGCCTTCCGAGCTGGAAGATGTGCTTGCTTGAAGAGATTTCATGTCTTTACATGTCTTGGAGGCTATTTAGGGTACTTCTAACCAACATGTGATGTCTGTGCATTTCATGCACTGATCGTAGTCCAGTGCAGAGAATCTAAATAATGAGATTCATGGTTCATTACCATGCATACCAGTATAAGCATTTCGTTAATTTTGCATTAAAAATGGATGATAAGATTATATTTTATAATACTTTTTAATTATTGTGTTAAATTAAAATATTTAAAATAATACCTTTTTATTGCGTGTTATGGTGTTTTGGCTATCCAAAATTATTTAAAAATCTTGTTTTTATTTTATTTTAACTATTTTTTATTTTTCTCTTGTATAGTTTATTTATTTTTTAAAAATATTAAATACAATATTAATAGAATTACCAGTGAAATTTTAATCACTTATGGAATGATAGACAAATTAAGAGTTTGTTTGTTTTTGTGTTTCAAAAGCGCTTTTAATTTTTTTTTGAAAATTCTTTATTTGCTTTAATTTCACCTTTTTTGTGTTTTTATATTGTTTTGATGTACCAATGTCAAAAAATAAATTTTTTTTAAAAAAAAATTGATATTATTTTAAGTGAAAATCACTTTGAAAAACAACTATTATCACAACATAAAATGAATTCTACGTCCTTGAAGAGTCCAATGAGTTGGAAAACATTACATGCCTTGCCACTGTTAGATATAATTCTCTAATGGTTTAAATCTATCAGTAATATTCATATGATCAATATTGGACGTACCAATAATTTCTTCTATCGATAATATACCATACTTATTGATGGAATTTTTGTTTGGTTTGCTATTTCTCTCTGTAATTCCATTAGATATTATTTTACAAACATAGTGCTTGACAAAATATAAATCGTTGATGATATGTTTTTCGATGATAATCTCTTGTTTATAATTTCACTAGAAATATCTTGTGACAAAATTAGTGTTTAAACACCGGTGACATATTTCTTCAATATTTGCAACATTTTGGCTGTGAACCACCCTTTCCTATAGTTTTCATAAATTTAGGTTTTATCCTCATAAATTCAGTCACCCCAATACTCTATTGTGTCAATATCATTATCTTGGTTTAAGTTTTTCTACATATTCCCTACACAAAGTAAGCATACCGATCCATTTACTTTTTAGGTTAGTTTATTAATATTTTTCTATAGTTTTATTGTTTAATTGTATATTAAGTGTTTTACAAACTTCTCATATATAATTTTATTGTTCTAAAATATGATTTGTATGTTAGGGTTTGTTTGAGATTTGGATAATTTTGTTTTTTTTTGTAATTTGATGAATTGAGTTTAACTTTATAACTTGGGTGTTTTATGAAGAAATGATGGGTTATTTAATGAGTACTAATCACATTTATAAACTTTTATTGTTAAGTTGAGAATTTTCAGAAAAATATTTTTTTATGAAATTGATAATAATTAAATAATATTAATTTAGATTCAATAATTTTAAATTGAAAAAATGATACATAATTAGTCGGGTACCAATTACTTCTTGTTAATTTGATTCATTTAGTTCATATTTAATGATAATTAATTGTTAGATTGTGAATTCATTTTAATTACCAAAGTTGAATTAAAAATTGATGATTATATTATTACTAAATATTATCATTGATATTTTATATAAGTTTCATAAGTAATAAATAATTATTTTTTGATGTATTGAGATTCACCACAAGGGTTGTATATGATAATTATTATAAAGAGGTTTGGGATTTTATTAATCTTATACTTTTAAATCCAAATAATATTAGTAGATGTGGATATAGATATTCATGTGTGAAGTGTAAAAATAAAACGTGTTGCCTAAATTCCTATCAATGTGGATGGATTGAATTTTTAAAAAGCTACTAGGTAGGAGGTTGAGCTTGGTGTTGTTGTCCTTAGGCAAAACATCATTGTTGAGATAATCCACCCTAGCATTAGAGAAATATTACATCACAATAAGTAGACCATGTCAGTTCCTTTTAATATGAATTGTTCAATTGCACTAGGGAGATCGAGTTGATCTCTTCCAAGGTAAATTATATAATTACACTATGGAGACTAAGTCCATTTTCTTGGAAGGTTGTGAGGTTGTTGCCTTAGAGTGATGTTGTGTCAGTTTCCTCATTGAAAAGTTGTGTAAATGTACTAATGAGGCTTTATATCCATCCATTCCAAGGTAAATTGTGCAATCATATTAGGAAGACTGAGATGATCGCTTCCAAGATAAATTATGCAATTATACCAGGAAGACTAAGCCCATTCCATCCTTGGAAGGCTTCAGATTCATCCATTCTAAGATAAATTGTACAATTACACTAGAGAGACTAAATATATATTATCTTTTAAAGGTTGTGAGGTTGTTGTCCTAGATATCACTTAGAAAAAAAAAGATATAATTACTGTGAATAATTTAATTCACATATAAGAAATTTACATTCCTAGTTTTTAACAATGATATATTTTTATTGCCTTTTGAGGTACAATCATCTTAATGAAAATTTTGTTGAGATCATTATCTAAGTTATAAACGAGGAGAGAATAAAGTTTCTTTGGTACATATCTTATAGGGGGTTGACAGACAAATTTAATATGTTTTATGGTTTGAACCAACATTCCTAGTTTTTAACAATGATATATTTTTATTGCCTTTTGAGGTACAATCATCTTAATGACAATTTTGTTGAGATCATTATCTAAGTTATAAACGAGGAGAGAATAAAGTATCTTTGGTAGATATCTTATAGGAGGTTGACAGACAAATTTCATATGTTTTATGGTTTGAACCAACATTCCACTTGTTTTTGTTGAAAGCTTTTCAAAATCTTTGAGGATTCAATTGTATTCTTGAAGTTGGCAAACACCTTGCCTGAATTTGCTCATTTCATCAAGCCAATGAGCAAGTAAAAGAAGTCAAATTGTTGAGAGCAATCAAATGCTAGGATCTCAACAATTTCAGACACTAGCTAGTAAGCAAAACCACTCCTCATGATATGATTGCTCTTATCCATCATGCGATCAGCAATGACGTTACTTTTCTTGACACTTCTAAATGCAATGAGCCTTTCTGCAATTTTACTTTTCTTCTTCTTCTTCTTCTTCTTTTTTCCACACACAGTGAGTGTGGATTGAGATACATTTTATAGTATTATGCCCACTGCACTTGACAGTAGCTCATTGATTTGGTGTACAATAAGAATCATTTCTTATTGTGTACAATACCATGAATTACGAGCAACCAATACTTTTAATAACAGAATTGGTTATAGAGTTTGTTATGTCTGCCACCTATTTATGATAATATAATCTCTGCCAACTGTTTATGCAAATGTCAACTTGGATAGTGAGCCAGCTTTGTTCTCGATTCCTTTCATTGCTCTCAATTCCTTTCATTATAACAATTATTATTAATATTATTATCATAGCCAATCAATTTTCCTTTTCATTTATTTTTCAATAATTTTTTTCTCTTCTCTTACTCAAGGACTAAATGAAAAAAATAAACATTTGGACTAAGATAAAAAAATGTTAAAAGGTTTAAATGAACCATGTATTTTCTCCATATTTAATTTAGAGCATAATTTCATATAATTAGACCATAGATGCAGCTGGAAAAAAAATTTGAAAATTAAAAAAAAATGATCTTAGGCCCCCTTCAGATTTAGTTTTTGTTATAATTATTCTTATAATTATAATAATACGCATTCATCCTTCGATAAGTTCATGATCACAAATTGCACGCGCATAGAGGTTCTACTTGCTCTCTAAAATTACAATCACAATAGAAACTTAGAATAACCATATTCTTGTAGCAAAGCTGGAACAAGAGAATGATAATATCAGATAAAAGAAACATTTATTCACTTTAGATGAAATCCACAAGCAGCAGCGAGAGAACAGACATGGCATCATGCCTTTATGTAGCTTCCCATGATGAAAGGGGGGGAGTTTCTGAACTCTTGAATGTAACCATCGAACCGTCATATCTGTCGCCCTTTACAGCATCTGCAGTGGTGATTAGTTCAAGTTCAAACATTTCTTCTGGTGTTAGTTTGACAGACAAAGCCCCAACATTCTGGTTGAAGTTTTCGATCCTGGTAGTTCCAGGAATTGGACATACATCATCACCCTGGTGGTGTACCCAAGCCAATGCTAGTTGTGATGGGGTGCATTGTTTCCTTGCTGCGATTTCATTAACCCGCTAAAATAGTTGTCTGTTATGGTCTAGATTTTGAGGTTGGAACCTAGGTAGACGCTGAGGCAATTGAAACACTAATTTTAGATGCTTAGCTCAAAACAACTCATCAAAAAGGAAATTATCATTGATGTACTGTTTATGCTAGGGATTCCATATGTACTTGCAGCATGTCCTACTTGCTCACTGTTAGATAACACAGCAAAATATCAAAAGCAAAAGATACATATGGGTGCAAACATGCCAAATTGCCTTAATATAAAGCGGGTGAACAAACTTTAAGAAGCTAAAAGCGCTGAGTTCGGAATATCAGAAAATGGAGGTATTCTACCCATGAGCTTGTGATTCTACTAGCTAAAATCTCATGATCTCAAAGCAGAACTCTCACTCGATGTATTTCTTTTTTACAGAGTTTTGATACCAAACAATTCCATAAAATGGAAGAGGCATAGTTTTATGAGGCCTGTCAGTTAACCAATATGTAACCCAGAGATAAAACTGTTCACATTCCTTCTTTTCCAAACTATAAAAGTTTTATGCTAGCACAATTCCAACCTTTCGGAAGTCACCCTCTGAAAAGCTCTCAACCAGCTTAGGCCCTGATGAAAAGAATCCCTGTCCTAGAGGACTGTACACAACAATTCCAATGCCAAGTTCTCTGAGAAATTAGAAGATAAAGATCAGAATCTGCATATCTAAGCATCCAATAATCATTTTAAGGTTTTAGTTATTTTGATCTCGAAAAGAAATTAGTTTTTCTCGTTAAGGCCTCACCTGCAAGTAGGAACAATCTCTTCCTCCAATCTCTTGACCACAATGACCACTCCAATTACACAGCAGTTACTGAATGAACAGCATGAGCTCTCCTGATTGTTGAAGCAGAGGCCTCAGACATACCTATATACTTTATTTTGCCTTCTTCAACTAGTTTCTTGAGTTCCCCCATCTAGCAAAAGAAACCATTATGACTGCTCAACAAGAAGATTTTTGAAACTAGAATGCATATATTAAAGGGAAACCTAGTAGAAACAATGTGAGCATCAATCAAAATACAAGAGAAAATGTCAAAGGACAGAACACACAAGGCAGTATCAGTAACATGACTACTCTTACGATTCAAGTGGATTCAGGACAAAGTGTAAGGATTTTTGGATATATCCCAGAGCAATATAAAAACACATCTACAAGCAAAAGGAAATTTCTACCCATCAATTAAATATTGAATTAGCACTTGTATAGAAAAATAATTAAAGTGAAATACTGTGACTTCAATGGGAACATTGGTATCGATGCGATGTTGGTAATATAGATCAACGCAGTCAAGTTGAAGGCGTTTCAAGCTGGCCTCGCAAGCAGCTCTCACATAAGCAGGCTCCCCTCGAATCACCCTCTTGCCGTCTTGATAGCTAATGCCAAATTTGGTTGCGAGTTCAACTTTCTCTCTCAATTCTGATCCGTCCTTCAAAGCCTTGCCCAGAAGCATTTCATTGGTGTGGGGTCCATAAATATCAGAGGTATCGAGGAAAGTGACACCGGTGTCGATGGCATGGTGGATGAGGGTGATCAGGTCGGATTCAGGTTTTGGAGGGCCATAGAAGGCAGACATGCCCATGCATCCAAGTCCCTGTGCTGATACTTCGAGGCCCTGTGACCCCAGCTTGATCCTTTTCACTGTTGCCGCCATCTCTTTCTCTCCTGTTCTTAACTAATTAGCTTTTCGAGAATGAAGGACGCTGTGTGTGTGAGCTCAACTCAACAGCAATAAGTTCAAATAATGGCGTCGCAAACGAAACTTTTATAGATGGAGGGAGGGAGCATGTCAGCACACACCTAAACTGTTGCGCACGCATCGACTTATGTCATGTTAGAATTTTCTTTTTTTGCTTTTAAGGGTTAATTTGCTTACAAGTGTAAATTTAATCCTAGACAATTGATTTGTGTTAATTAGATCCCTTAACTTTCCAATAGTCCTAATTTCCGTCAATTTTAGTACGTTACGGTAATGCTATAGGAAAATATTTTATTGTTGTTTATCAATGAAAATTTTGTCGTTACTTCAAACGGAAATGACGATGGAATTAAAGGAATTATATCAATATTTCAATTGGTAGAGAAGAGAACATAAGAAGTTTTTGTAGTTTGTTGGGTAAATCAATGGAAATTTAATGTAGTTGCGCTTGCAATAACAAGTGATTCTGAGCAGTCTAGTGTGAATCTGCAATAATTAGATAATATATTTTTAGCTATGGAGAGCATAATCAATTTGAGGTGGGTATATTAGTTGGATATGTGAAAGCTGGCCGTAATATCCATATAAATAAATAAATAAGTCTTGATTTATCCATTCTAACAAGAAATAAAATCTATTAATTACTATATATGTAAATGTGTGTGTGTGTGTTTGTTTGTGTGCATATCTTGTAATTAATGGTCACAACACGAGCTTGTCGATCTATACCGATCCAATTCTTTTTCTAGCTTCTCTATTATCTCTTGTAGCGTCTCTATCATACTACCTTCCTCTTCGATTGTCTTCAGCAGCCTTGTATTCTCATTGCTAAGTGCTTCAAACTGGCTCACTATTCCTTCAATCTGTGCTTCGATGGCTTCATAACTCAACTCAAACGCGGTAGTGAAGAGGTTCTCAAGAGTGAACTAAACCTCACGAGAGGTATCACATCAAGCCATATGGCCAAACATTGATTCTGAAATAAATTTAAGTAACCAACTTATGATGGCTTGATCTATTCAGACCCAGATATTGAAGGCAAGATCGGCATGTCTAGTTGACTCAGAAGTAAGGAGTTACTGGTGTTATTGTTAGCAAACTATAGAGGGTATGGTTTGTTGTTAAGAACACAATCTTCAAGATTATGTGCACGGAGTGCTGGAATAACTTGAGAGCGCCAAAAGAAGTAGTTGACTCTATTTAATTTAAGTGTGATTAGGGCTAGGTTTTGAAAAAATAGAGGAGTTTATAGGCGCAGTTGAGGTTGATTGATTTGTGTGTGTTGTGGTGATTGAGTTTTCATTTTGAGAAGATTTTTCAGGTAATGAACCCATGGATGTTAGTCACTAGCTCTGATACTATCACGACTCGATTCCCGGATCCTTGACCGGCACATAGGCATGGTTCCCCTCCAAGATTCCACACCTATGTGAACCCAGACTTACACACAAACTTAGCTTTCATATTTAGAGTCCAACGCAGCGGAAATAACATGGTAAACTTTATAGCATAATTCGAATGTCTGAATACAAAAGTTGAATAATCTTGTTATAATAGTGAAGCGCTAACTAAACATAAAAATAAAAAAGTTAATTACAACCAAAATAATAAGTTCTGAAATTTCAACGATAATGATCTGCTAACGAGCTACAAGCCTAAAAATAATAAATAATGAGGGGGTGAGTTTAACAACTCAGTGAGTAGATAACATCTAATATACACGTACGAGATAATATAACAATGAGAAATATATTATCGAATGGGTTCAGAGTTCTTACAAGAAGTTTCTCAAATAGATCATAACAAGAATGTATAGGTAAAGCTCGTCAGAAAATTATAATGCAATGAGCATGAGGCTCTGTACTGTGAGATGATCAGTTCGCACAGGTTGGTGACTCCCCCGACCAACTAGGGTTTCAGATTCGATGTGCACAAAGACTAACATTTCCCTGTTAGCATGGGTATTATGACTGGCATACCGTAGGTGTATATATATATATATATATATATATATATATATATATATATATATATCATAATCAAACAGACATATTCATATCTTAAGGCTCAACTCATGACATCAATCAAATGAGGAGCTATCAATTCACAAACAGATATTGGCTCACATCAAGAACGTATATTCAACCATCGATTATGCTTTATCGTAACAAGAATAGTAATTAACGTATATATTATCAAGAAGCATAATCCAATTACTAGCAAATCAAATATTTATAATATTTCTCATGCACATTAAATATTATTCACTCACCTGACTCAGAAACGATCGAAATTCAAAAGGTAGAATATTGACGGAATCCTACTGACGTACTGCTGGCAGAATATCAGGATTATCTGAATATATAAAAGAAATACTCAAAAATGACTCAAAAAAATTCAAGTCTCTTAAATAAATGTATCTAAGAGTTTAATTCATAATCCCATGTGTTTCGAATCAAACTATCTATTTTTCACAAAACCTAAAACAATAGTTTCTTTCGAAGTCTAGTTCAAAATACACAATTCATAAAATTGATAATAACTAATCAAATAAGCCTTAATTATCCATCAAACCAATCTGAAATACTAATATTTCATCTAGGGACCATTTTGTAATTTTCTTATATTTTTAAGGTCAAATTGTAATTTTATCCAATTAAGTGACTAAATTGAACACTTCATAAATTCATAGCTATACTAAAATCTTGTCTATAATTCATCCTCAATTCTGTCTAGAATCTCAAATTTCAATCTAGGGACCAAAATGAAAATTTCCAAAGTTAAGGGACTAAATTGTAATTTTCCAAAGTTCAGGGATTAAACTGTAATTTTCACCAAAAAGACCAAAATGAATTTTTGTCATCTTCAACCTCCAGCCCAGAATTCCAGCAAGGGTTTTTCACCACTTTCTCAATATTTTCTTAACACAAACACATCAAAAACTCCAAAATCATCTACAATCAAACCTATTACCATTACCCAAACCATTAAACCCTCAACATCTTAATCCATACATCCATCAAATTCAAATAAAATCTACAAACCCTAATCACCAATGCAAGCAATTAACTTAACCATTAAACAATACTTTTTACATAATAACACATACACACTACCTTAATATTTATTTCTTCTCCTTCCTTCTTTTTTTTCCCTTCTCTTCTTCTCTTTTCTTCTCTCTTCTCTCTAAATTTTTAGATTTCTTCTCTTAATTTCTTTTTCTATTTATATTTTACAAGTTACTACTATACCCTTAATTTATTTATACCTAAGCTTAAGTCATTAAGGGCATTAATGCATTTTCTATTCAAGTTTCAAAACCCTAAAATTCTTTTCCTATTTAAAGTTTCAAAACCCTACAGATACCAAGATTAAAAACAAGAAATACAGTAGGATACCAAGATTGAAAACAAGAAATACAGTAGGCCTTTCTACAATTTTACTTTTCTTCTTATTATTATTTTTTCCACACACAATGAGTGTGGATTGAGATATATTTATAGTGTTGTGGCTATGGCACTTGGCAATAACTCATTGATTTGATGTACAACAAGAATCATTTCTTGTTGTGTACAATACCATGTATTACGGGCAACTAATACTTTTAATAGCAGAATTGGTTACAGAGTTTGTTATGCCTGCCACCTATTTGTGATAATGTCATAACTGTTAACTGTTTGTGTAAATACCAACTTGGATTGTGACACAACTTCCTTCTTAATTCCTTTCATTCCAGCAATTATTATTAATATTATTATAATAGGCAATCATTTTCTCTCTTTCATCTATTTTTCAATAAAAAAATTTCTCCTCTCTACAGACTAAAATGTAAAATATAAACATTTGGACTCGGATAAAAAATTGTTAAAAAGTTTAAATGAACCATGTATTTTCTCCATATTAGAATTTAGAGCATACTTTCATATAATTAGACCATAGATGCAGCTGAAAAAACAAAACGTTTAAAAATTAAAAAAAAAAAAAAATGAACCTCTTAGCCCCCCTTTAAGATTTGGTTTTTGTTGTAATTATACTTGTAATTATAACAATACGCATTCATCCTTCAATAAGTTCATGATCACAAATTGCACGCTCATAGAGGTTCTACCTGCTCTCTAAAATTTAAATCACAACAGAATCTAAGAAAAACCATCTTGTAGCAAACTGGAACACGGGAACGATAATTTCAGATAACAGAAACATTTATTAACTTTAGATGGTGTTCAAACTTCCATTATTTCGGAACACTTTGAAGGCATCTGAAATCCACAAGCAGAAGCGAGATAACAGACATGGCATCATGCCTTCATGTAGCTTTCCAGGATGAAAGGGGGGGAGTTTCTGAATTCTTGTGTGTAGATATAGAACCGCCATATCTGTCGCCCTTTACAGCATCTGCAGTGGCGATTGATTCGAGTTCAGCCATTTCTTCTTGTGTTAGTTTGACAGACAAAGCCCCAACATTCTGGTTGAAGTTTTCAATCCTGGTAGTTCCAGGAATTGGACATACATCATCACCCTGGTGGTGTACCCAGGCCAATGCTAGTTGTGATGGGGTGCATTGTTTCCTTGCTGCGATTTCATTAACCCGCTCAAATAGCTGTCTGTTATGGTCTAGATTTTCAGGTTGGAACCTGGGCAGACGCTGAGGCAATTGAAACACTAATTTCAGATGCTTAGCTTGAAACAACTCATCAAAAAGAAAATTATCATTGATGTACGGTTTATGCTAGGGATTCCACATGTACTTGCAGCATGTCCTACTTGCTCACTGTTCGATAACAGGACCAACTTTTCCATAACACAGCAAAATATCAAAAGCAAAAGATACATATGGGTGTAAACATGCCAAATTGCCTTAATATAAAGCGGGTGTGCAGACTTTAAGAAGCCAAAAGCGCTGAGTTCAGACTATCGGAAAATGGAAGTATTCTACCCATGAGCTTGTGATTCTGCTAGCTAAAATCTCATGATCTCAAAGCAGAACTCTCACTCTATGTATTTCTTTTCTATAGAGTTTTGATACCAAACCATTCCATAAAATGGAAGAGGCATAGTTTTATGAGGCCTGTCAGTTAACCAATATGTAACCCAGAGATAAAACTTTTCACATTCCTTCTTTTCCAAACTATAAAAGTTTTATGCTAGCACAATTGGGTTATTCACAGCACTTGTATTACAGTCAGAAACTCGGTATTTACAAAGTGAAGTACCAACCTTTCGGAAGTCACCCTCTGAAAGGCTCTCAATCAACTTAGGCCCTAATGAAAAGAATCCCCGTCCTAGAGGACTGTACGCAACAATTCCAATGCCAAGTTCTCTGAGAAATTAGAAGATAAAGATCAGAATCTGCATATCTAAGCATCCCATAATCATTTTAAGGTTTTAGTTATGTTGATCTCGAAAAGAAATTAGTTTTTCTCGTTAAGGCCTCACCTGCAGGTAGGAACAATCTCTTCCTCCACATCTCTTGACCACAATGACCACTCCAATTGCACAGCAGTTAACGGATGAACAGCATGAGCTCTCCTGATTGTTGAAGCAGAGGCCTCGGACAAACCTATATAGTTTATTTTGCCTTCTTCAACTAGTTTCTTGAGTTCCCCCATCTAGCAAAGGAAAGCATTATGACTGCTCAACAACAAGATTTTTGAAACTAGAATGCATATATAAAAGGGAAACCTAGTAGAAACAATGGGTGCATCAATCAAAACAGAGGAGAAAATGTAAAAGCACAGAACACACAAGGCAGTATCAGTAACATGGCTGCTCTTATGATTCAAATGGATTCATGACAAAGTGTAAGGATTTTCGGATGTATCCTTACACATCTACAAGCAAAAGGAAATTTCTACCCATTAATTAAATATTTAATTAGAACTCCATGTATATAGAAAAATAATTAAAGAGAAATACCGTGACTTCAATGGGAACACTGGTATCGATGCGATGTTGGTAATATAGATCAACGCAGTCAAGTTGAAGGCGTTTCAAGCTGGCCTCACAAGCAGCTCTCACATAAGCAGGATCGCCTTGAATCTCCATCTTGCCGTCTTGAAAGCGAATACCAAATTTGGTTGCTAGTTCAACTTTCTCTCGCAATCCGGATCCGGCCTTCAAAGCCTTGCCCAGAAGGATTTCGTTGGTGTGGGGTCCATATAAATCAGAGGTATCGAGGAAAGTGACACCGGTGTCGATGGCATGGTGGATGAGGGCGATCATGTCGGATTCAGGTTTTGGAGGGCCATAGGCGATAGACATGCCCATGCATCCAAGTCCCTGTGCTGATACTTCAAGGCCCTGTGACCCCAGCTTGATCCTTTTCACTGCCGCCGCCATCTCTTTCTCACCTGTTCTTAACTAATTAGCTTTTCGAGAATGAAGGACGCAGTGTGTGTGAGCTCAACTCAATAGCTAGCAATCAGTACCGATAATGGCGATGCAAACGAAACTTTTATAGATGGAGGGAGGGAGCCTGTCCGCACACCCCTAAACTGTTGCAAACGCATCGACTTACGTCAGGTTAGCATGTTAGAATTTTCTTTTTTTGCTTTTAAGGGTTAATTTGCTAACATGTGTAAATTTAATCCTAGACAATTGATTTGTGTTAATTAGATCCCTTAACTTTCCAGTAGCCCAATTTCCGTCAATTTCAGTACGTTACGGTAACGGGTATAATTTGCTTGAAAGGGTCTCCACCATAAAAAAAACCTAATTTAAATTCTTATTGCTCAATATTTTTTCTGATAAAAAATAAATATTATAGCTCTTTCATGCTACTTATATACGAGAAAAAATGTCATAATCAAAACTAGAAAAGAAAAAAAAAAGAGTTCAAAAATAAATAGAAAATACCAAGGTTGTCAATACCATTTCAGTTATCATTTTGTTTTTTTATTGATACAAAACGTTTCTGTTTCGGAGTGTTTTGGTATACTGTTTTGGAGTTGTACTATTCATATATAATCAATTAATTATATATATGAAAAAACTTAAAAAGTAAAAAAATTAAATATAATTTTATTTTTTATAAAATCAAAGTTGATAACAATTTTATTTTTTTATAATATTGTTTAATTATATATAATATTAATTAATTATATTTTTTTTTAATTTTTATTGTTTTTATTTTCAATACATCTCATAAACAATATATATACATATATATATATATATATATATATATATATATATATATATATATATTTTGGCCGGGTAAGCGGGCAGGAGATTAACGCGCGGGAAGATATTTTTATGATTGAAGTTTGATTTTTTTTGTATAAGTTTTCCTTTCTTATCAAATCCCATACTAGAAATAAAAAATAATAATGAAAATGCTATAGGAAAATATTTTATTGTTGTTTATCAATGAAATTTTTTTGTCATTAGTTTCAGACATAAATTATTATAGAATAAAAGAAATTATATCAATATTTCAATTGGTAGAGAAGAGAGCATAAGAAGCTTTTGTTGTTTGTTGGGTAAATAAGTGGAAATGTAATGTAGTTTAGCTTGCAATAATGAGTGATTCTGAGTAGTCTGTAATCATATAATGATTTGCACTAAACAGATTATGTGTATGACATAATAGATATATATGGACCAATGAGATATATCTAGATTCAAGAATAGGTTTAGTTGCGCTAAACCAAAATAACAACTAAAAAATATTGTAATATTTAATTCGATTATTGGATTGTGCTCAAATTTTAACACGAGATTTTGAAGGCTATTTTGGAAATCTTACCCCATAGATATTTAGATTTTTAAAATTTTGCCTAGGGGCTCTAGTTTTGATAATTTTGTATTTTTTTTCCTTGTTAAATTTAGATTTTATATTTCCTTGTAATTTTATCTTTTTTATTTTCTAGTTAATATAAAGTTTATGGCACATTTATGGCTTTGTAAACCTCTTAAGGAGGCAAATCTTATTATTAAGATTTTAATGAAAATATAAATTGCAAACTTGGAGTTTCGTATCTATGATCTCTTATGCTCATTAAAATTTATGTACTCTATTAGATAATAATATAAATTATATTCTGGGGTCTCATTTATAAGCTTAAATTTTTAGGTGAATTGGTTCTTTAACATGGTATCAGAACCTTGTTGACCCAGCGATCACGAGTTCGAATCTTATCACCCTCATTCTATTTAATAAAAATTAAACACAAGATAATGTGGGTCTGTGCAAGTTTCAAGTCCAAAGAGCTTTCATTTGAGGGAAGATATTACAGAATAATATAAATCATATTTTGAGATCTCGCTTATAAACTTAAACTTTTAAATAAGATGGTTCTTTAACATATTATTTTTTTATTTTGTTTTTTTCATCTTCCACTGCATCAAAATTTCAGATTGCATTAGAACTTCCTTACGCAACAAGGACTGCAATAGCTAGGATTAAGATGAACCGACTATGGCATTTAATGGCAGAGGAACGCGTTGTAAATATTTCAAAAATTCAAGTGTAAAACTTCGTGTTTTAATTGTTTTTTTAGTACTTTAAAAAAAAATTCATGTATTGATATGAAAAATAAAAAATATATATTATTTTAATATATTTTCAAATAAAAAATAATTTAAAAAACAAACTCAATAACGAATTAAATCAATATTTAAAAATAATATATTTTTAGCCATGGAGAGCACAATCGGTTTCAGGTACGTGTGATTATTTAAGATGTGTGGAAGCTATCCATCTAAATAAGAAAAAAAAAAAAAAAAAAAGAAGAAGAAGAAGAAGCTTGATTTATCCCTTCTAACAAGAAATTAAATCTATTAATTACAATATATATAACTTGTAATTAATGGTCACAACACAAACTTGTCGATCTATACCGATCCAATTCTTTTTGTAGCTTCTCTATTATCTCTTGTAGCGTCTCTATCATACTACCTTCCTCTGCGATTGTCTTCAACAGCCTTGTATTCTCATTGCTAAGTGCTTCAAACTGGCTCACTATTCCTTCAATCTGTGCTTCAATGGCTTCATCACTCAACTCAAACGCGCTCTCCACCAACCTCACAACTCGCCATAAACTCACTACTACAAGCAATCCTCCACCCTTCCTCTCCAAAAACGTTTCCAAGAATAATGCTCCGATAACAACTGCACCATCGACGACATAGCCTGGCCGCTTAAAGAAGGAGCTGCCAAGCCCCACAGCTAGAGCAACTGACTTAGCAGAAAGAAGGCTCAATATACAAATCCCTGCTAGATGGTACCAGACTTTTCCTTCCTTTTTGCTATCTTCTTCTGGGGCGCATGATAGCAAAGAAGATGAAAGGTCAAGGATAGTAAAGATGAGGTCAAGGAGAAGCAGTGAGATTGCAAAAACGTGAGCCGGGGTTGATTCCAGGAACTTGATTAAGTGGTTTCTCCATGGTTCTGTATTCAGCTCTAGAGCTTGTCTAGGGTTGCAGAGGTGCATCCATTTTTGCCTTCTGTTCCAGCTTTTGATCAGGTTTTGGACCGAGTTCTCTGCTATTTCAACGGAGATGGAACCACTTTGAGGTTGAGATTGCTGCGTTTGTGAAGAGCCATGGATACTTGATGAATTATTCATTGATGAAGAATATAATCGTGTTTGGCACCAGCTCGATTTGATCATTTATATAATAATTATGTATACGAGAAATGGTTTTATTTAGAAGACACGTGAAATTTAAGGAAGGCTGACGAATGCATGCTTTGGAGTCACGTTCAAAGCCACATCGAATTGGTACATTATAGAAATGTTTTTGATTTAAAAGTTATTATTTTAAATCAAATTTTCAATATTTTTAAATTATTTTAATATATTAATTACTTTATTATATTCTAAAAATATTTTGAAAATCAGCAACATTCTCCAACAAATATTATGGAAGAGGCGTCAAGTATTGACCAACGTCCTGTGAAGCGGTTCTCCTCTTAAGGAAAGAGTGAGATAGCATTTTCCACAACAGCACGGTTTAGAAGGAAAGGCAAGATTGTATAATCAATGATTTGTTATAGTCAAGTTTCTGTGCTTTTTTTTGAAAAATTAATATTTTCCAACCATAATTTAGCTAATTCATTGCTCTTTTCATCCCACGAAATGCCCATCTTACTATTTTTAGTTGTCCCAAAATATGTCAATGGGTAGCAATTATGTGCAATAACAGTAAAATATATGAGGATGTTGATTGAATTTTTGGGATGCTTTTTAAATTAAATATCAATCATAAATAAAATCAACTAGTTTGTGGTTTTATTTATTATTTTTTTTCTTTATACTAATTTTTTTAGATGATGAAGAGAAGTGATATGGACAAAACGTTGTTGTTTCTTCTAGCAGCTCTTCTAACGACCATAAACTATCAGGTATCGACATGATCAGATACCTCGGGTACAAGCACTCTCTCTCGATGCAGGCTCATTGAGTGCGGAAACAATTTGTAGAGAATGTGTCCCTTCTAATCAAAATGTAAACACTGAAAGAATATTGCTCAATGAAAGCCTGACCACAACATGTAAGTTTGTTTTTCTTTCTTGCATAATAAAAAATAAACAATAATGGATAATTTTTTAATAGTTAATTTTAATGAGCAAATATAATTATAGTTTTATAAATGTGGAGGCAGCTCGCATGAAAACATCGATAATGAAATTATCAATTGAAGTGTCTTTGTTTCAGGGGAGCCAAGCTCTTAAAAATCATAAATGAAAGCTTATGATTGATGTTTGGTTTGAAAAGTTAAAGGTTGATATATACATATACAATTTTTAAAAAAATATTTAACCCAATTAGTTTATTAATTTGAATAAACTAATTTATTTATGAAATTAAAATGCAAGGAAAAATCTTACAAGAAAAAGATTGACAATTTGTGAGAGAACCACAATGTCATTAGATAAAATCAAATTGTGATATATTTTATAATGTTCAAATTTTATTTTTTATAATTTTAACCGATAATTATTTGTCTACAAACTAGGTTGCATGGTTTCTGGTATGAGGTCAATATAAAAATCAAAGAATCATGTCAAAGAAAAAGCCTTCTGGGTTGGAAGATGTGTTTGCTTGAAGAGATTTCATACCTCTACATGTCTTGAAGGCCATTTGGGGTACTTATAGCCAATATGTTATGCCTGAGCATTTCATGCACTCATCGTAGTCCAGTGCAAAGAATCTAAATCATGCATACCAGTAGATCCATTATGTTCATTTTCATGAAAAATGAATGATGAGATTATATTTTATAAGACTCGTCACCATTGAACTCTTTTTTTCGAATGAAACATGTCGACACCATGTTTGACTATTTTTATGTCAATACCATGACACTCAAGTAATTTCTCTACATTTTATTATTTTTGAGCAACTCTCTCTCTTTTCTCTTTAATGGAGAGACTAGACAACAAACAAAATAAATTTGTGGGACAATATAAGAATTTTCATGAATTCCAAATTAGCCATGTATTTTCTTCAAGTTTTCATTTAGAGCCTAATTACATATAATTAGATCGTAAAAAGATGTAGTTGAAAAAAATGGGTATAAGGTTCATTGTACATATGAATAAATGTCGACTTTCACTTATTTTAATTATTGTTACTAGTTTACCTCTTGTTTTATGGTATGAGTTGAACTAAAAAAAATCTTGAAAGTATATATCCAAGCTATAAGGGATTTATTAACATTGTCATTAAACTTAGTTTAACAAGTTAAAATTGAAATTCCTAAATCAAGTCCATGCCATATGACTTGGTTAACTAAACGACTCCAAAGAAAAAACAAAATGACATAAAAAATAATAAAAATAAAAAATAAAAAAAAACTAAGATGAGATATGTGGTTTAAAGGCAAATCATGAATCAAGTTTTTTTTGTTTGAAAAATGGTTTTTTTTCAACTCATTTTCACCCTAAAACACTTAATAAATACTATAAAAACTTTAAATACCCTAAAATCACTCAAAAAAAACTAATATCAGCCCAACCCAACAAATCAAAGCCTAAATAGATTTTCTTTGACATGTTTATAGAAAAAATGCACCTCAATTAAATTCCTCTTAAAATAAGACTCATTAACATCAAATTTGATTATTATCATTATCATTATCATTATTATTATTATATAGCCAATCATTTTCTCTATTTCATCTTTTTTTTAGTAATTTTTTTCTCTTCTTTAACTTAAGGACTAAAATGAAATGAAAAAGAAGAAGCATTTGGACTCAGATCAAAAATGTTAAAAAGTTTAAATGAACTATGTATTTTCTCCATATTTAATTTAGAGCATACTTTCATATAATTAGACCATAGATGCAGCTGAAAAAACAAAAAGTTAAAAAAAAAAAAAAAAAAAAAAACGAACCTCTTAGCCCCCTTTCAGATTTGGTTTTTGTTATAATTATACTTGTAAAAACGAACCTCTTAGCCCCCTTTCAGATTTGGTTTTTGTTATAATTATACTTGTAATTATAACAATACGCATTCATCCATCAATAAGTTCATGATTACAAATCACATGCTCGTAGAAGTTCTACCTGCTCTCCAAAATTACAAATCACAACAGAATATAAGAAAAACCATCTTGTACCAAAGCTAGAACGCGGGAACGATAATTTCAGATAACAGAAACATTTATTCACTCTAGATGGTTTACAAACTTCCATAATTTCAGAACACTTCAAAGGCATTTGAAATCCACAAGCAGACATGGCATCATGCCTTCATGTAGCTTTCCAGGATGAAAGGGGGGGAGTTTCTGAATTCTTGTGTGTAAACATAGAACCGTCATATCTGTCGCCCTTTATAGCATCTGCAGTGGCGATTGATTCGAGTTCAGCCATTTCTTCTTGTGTTAGTTTGACAGACAAAGCCCCAACATTCTGGTTGAAGTTTTCGATCCTGGTTGTTCCAGGAATTGGACATACATCATCACCCTGGTGGTGTACCCAGGCCAATGCTAGTTGTGATGGGGTGCATTGTTTCCTTGCCGCGATTTCATTAACCCGCTCAAATAGCTGTCTGTTATGGTCTAGATTTTCAGGTTGGAACCTGGGCAGATGCTGAGGCAATTGAAACACTAATTTCAGATGCTTAGCTTGAAACAACTCATCAAAAAGGAAATTATCATTGATATACGGTTTATGCTAGGGATTCCATATGTACTTGCAGCATGTCCTACTTGCTCACTGTTCGATAACAGGACCAACTTTTCCATAACACAACAAAATATCAAAAGCAAATATACATATTCTCTAACAAACCAGACTACTCATCATGATATTGTATGCTATGCAGGTTCTATGGGTGCAAACATGCCAAATTGCCTTGGTATAAAGTGAGTGGGCAGACTTTAAGGAGCCAAAAGCATTGAATTCGGACTATCAGAAAAAAAAAAAAAAAAGAGGTATTCTACCCATGAGCTCGTGTTTCTCTTGACCTCTGTTTAGTGCATAACTGAGAAATCAAAAGATTTGAGTAAAAACATTACACATGCAAAGTTCTTTGTTTGGACTTGGGACAAACAAAAGCCCTTGACTTATTGTTTTATTTGATTGAATCTGTTGCAGGATCTTCGATTACAGCACCTAAATACTATGGTTTGCAAGTTCTAACAGAATTGGCAGGTTAGGAAATGAAAAAGTAGGGGTGTGTGTGGATTAAGGTTGTGGTTTATAAGCTATCCAGGTGCTATTTGAATCAGAATCTTGAATCAATTTAAGGTGGAAAACATCTTTGTTGGAATCAAGCAACAATGAAGGAACTGATAGCTAAAATCTCATGATCTTAAAGCAAACTCTCCATGTAATTCTTTTTTTACAGAGTTTTGACTCCAAACCATTCCATAAAATGGAAGAGGCAGAGTATTATGAGGCCTCTAAGTTAACCAATATGTAACCCACCAAAGGAGGAGATAAAATTTGTCACATTCCTATTTTTTCAAAACTACAAAAGTTTTATGCTAGCACAATTGCTTATTTACAGCACATGTATTATAGTCAGAAACTCGGTATTCACAAAGAACAGTACCAACCTTTCGGAAGTCACCCTCTGAAAAGCTCTCAACCAACTTAGGCCCTGATGAAAAGAATCCCCGTCCTAGAGGACTGTACGCAACAATTCCAATGCCAAGTTCTCTGAGAAATTAGAAGATAAAGATCAGAATCTGCATATCTAAGCATCCAATAATCATTTTAAGGTTTTAGTTATTTTGATCTCAAAAAGAAATTAGTTTTTCTCGTTAAGGCCTCACCTGCAGGTAGGAACAATCTCTTCCTCCACATCTCTTGACCACAATGACCACTCCAATTGCACAGCAGTTACCGGATGAACAGCATGAGCTCTTCTGATTGTTGAAGCAGAGGCCTCAGACAGACCTATATGCTTTATTTTGCCTTCTTCAACTAGTTTCTTGAGTTCCCCCATCTAGCAAAGGAAACCATTATGACTGCTCAACAACACGATTTTTGAAACTGAATGCATATATAAAAGGGAAACCTAGTAGAAACACCGTGAGCATCGATCAAATTACAAGAAAATGTCAAAGCATCTACAATGTGGCTACTCTTATCATTCAAGTGGATTCATGACAAAGTGTAAGGATTTTCGGATATATCCCCCAAAACAATATAAAAACACATCTACAAGCAAAAGGAAATTTCTACCCATCAATTAAATATTTAATTAGAACTCTATGTATATAGAAAATAATTAAAGAGAAATACCGTGACTTCAATGGGAACATTGGTATCGATGCGATGCTGGTAATATAGATCAACGCAGTCAAGTTGAAGGCGTTTCAAGCTGGCCTCACACGCAGCTCTCACAAAAGCAGGATCCCCTCGAATCTCCCTCTTGCCGTCTTGAAAGTTAATACCAAATTTGGTTGCTAGTTCAACATTCTCTCTCAATCCTGATCCGGCCTTCAAAGCCTTGCCCAGAAGGATTTCGTTGGTGTGGGGTCCATACATATCAGAGGTATCGAGGAAAGTGACACCGGTGTCGATGGCATGGTGGATGAGGGCGATCATGTCGGATTCAGGTTTTGGAGGGCCATAGAAGGCAGACATGCCCATGCATCCAAGTCCCTGTGCTGATACTTCAAGGCCCTGTGACCCCAGCTTGATCCTTTTCACTGCTGCCGCCATCTCTTTCTCTCCTGTTCTTAACTAATTAGCTTTTCGAGAAAGAAGTATTCAGTGTGTGTGAGCTCAACTCAACAGCAATCAGTTCCGATAATGGCGTCGCAAACGATACTGCTGTAGATAGAGAGAGGGAGCATGCCAGCGACCCCCGTATTTCTAAGGCCGTGTCCCAACAACCACTCTACAGTCTACACACCTAAAATGTTGGAAACGTAAGGACTTACGTCATGCTAGAATTTTTTTGCTTTTAAGGGTTAATTTGCTAACAAGTGTCAATTTAATCCTAAACAATTGATTTGTATTAATGAGATCCCTTAACTTTCCTGCAGTCCCAATTTCCGTCAATTTTAGTACGTTACGGTAATGGAAAATATCAATAAATTTAATTCCATCCCTGGAATTCATGTACTGACTGAAAATAATCCAAAAGGTAGTAGAAACTTTAAAAGATACACCAAGATAAATAGAATTAATAAAATTAAAAACTAGAAAGTCAATTAAAAATAATTATTTTTAGCAAACATACGTGAGAGAACTTGTGTGCTGTAGTTTCTCAAGAAAATCCCATGAACTTCCGATTCCAATTCTCATTTTCTATCAAAAACATTATCTTTGATATGATAATATGCAATTAAGATTTGAATGACTCGGTTTCTACTCTCTCAATTTGTTTTTTTTTTTTAACCCGGATGTCCAGGCCAGCTTATGCACACCACAACTTATCCCCGAACTCACTTAATATCCTGCAAACTCAGTGGGCATGTAATGTATAATAGGGTGACAGACGTGCATTATGAGACTTGAACCCTGGTATAGAGTAAGGAAACAAGTTCTTTCAACCACTAAACTAAGACCTCACTTACTTGTTATTGATGTTGATGGTGGTGGTGGAAGAGTTACTATCAGATAGAGTAGGAATGGTGGAGGAGAAAGGAAGATAAGGTAGGTCGGGAGTGGCAGAGATTGTTTGTGTGATTTTCCGTCTCTATAACCTTGTTTTCATTTATTTATTTTGTTTTGTGAATGTTTAGCTTTTGTTTTCTTTATATGCACAATAGAGAATAAATTTACTAAAATTATGTTTGATATTGCAATTTAAAAATATTTTTGAAAAAAAATAAAAATAAAATTATTTTTATTTTTATTTTTTGCATTAAATAAAAAAAATAGTGGATTTAGATCATTTTAACGTATTGATGTTAAAAAATAATTTTTAAAAATAAAAAACATATTATTTTGATGTATTTATGAATAAAAATACTTTCAAAAATAAAATCAACCATATTCTCAAATAAAAACTAAATGTGATTGTTCTAAAGTGCGACAAACACTTTATTTAGCCATAAAAATTTAAATGATATTATTCTATTAAAAAAATTTACATTGTTTTAGATATTTGTATTATATTATATATGAGAATATGTTTTGTTATTAAATCTAGAAATATAAAATGTAATTTAAAAAACATAAAGAGAAAGTGATAAGAAGACAACTTGATAATGAGAAAATCAAGCAATTTTTGCATTTTTCTATCACTTCATCATGAATTCCTTTCATCTTTTATGATATCATCAAAGAAAATCTTTGATATAATTAATGGAGTTCGAATCTTTGCATAAACTCACATTTATGATATTGAGTTTTATTTGTTCTCGTCTTTATTGAATTATCATTTCAAATTTTCTTATAATTTTAAAAATTATCTTTTAAGTTTGATAGTATATCTTGATAGACAATAAGATATACACCCTTAAAAATTAAAAGACAGTAACAAAAACAAAACTTGAAGATTTTAATTTTATTTTTAGAGTTTATTTATTTTTGTTATTTTTTAAAAAGTATTTTATTTAATTTTATTTATATTTTCTTATAAAAATAAATTTATAAAACAATCACTACTATCATTTTATCTCTAAAGGACGTGGCGTGATGACAGAAAACTTGTGATTTGTGCAACAGATATCGAATTCAAGTTAGGACGTGCACCTCTTATAAAAGTTTGGGACAACCATAATTTTATTCACTCACATACACTCATAATATACACTTTACAAGTGGTGGAGTTTACTTACATCCCAAAAAAATTCATCTCATTGTTTCTAAGTTGTAAGCTTTTTGTCTTTTCTGTTCGCATAAAAAAGTCATATTGGCATTATCTTGTGTTTTATATATGTACTAGTCAATGCCTCCGCTCCCTGTTATGGACGACATCATATTTTTTTCATCACAAAAAATATTAATTGTGTGAGAATTGTTTTTATTATAATACAAATTTAGTCTAACTAATAAATTTGTGCAGAATTCATGTCAAGTGCAAGTTTTATAGAAAATATATGAATTTTAAATCGATATAAATTTATTTATTTAGCAGGTTTCAACGAAATAACTAGCATAAAATTATCATCATAATTAAAAAAGCAAGAAGTTTTGGATATCTGAATTATTGAATTCATTTTATTAAGATTAATTTATTTTATAATTCAATTTAAATCAAACACAAAAATAAAATATAAATTATGAGAATACCTACAATAATCATAATAAGTAGTTAATTTTTTATCCACAAAAAGATAAAAATATAAATTGAAAATTCATCCATACATTACCGTCATTATCAGTGTTATAATAGTTAAAATTATTATCAACATTATTGCCCAAACATTTAAAATCATTAAATTGTCTCTAAAAACTAAAAAAAATATATTTTTACAAAAAAATAAGAAAAAACAATCACTAAAATTATCATTATTATTGCATAAATAATAAAATGATAAAAATCATTTGACCCAAAAAAAATAACACAAAACACAAAAAGGCGAACAAAGAGAAAAATGGAGTAATATTAATTTTATAATGATCACCAACATAAATTAAAATTTCAGAATTGAACCGATTAAAAATGAAACCTCAATGAAAAAAGGACAAAAACTAAAAACAAAAAGTAAAATCATAGATGCATAAATACGATAAAAAAATAAAATTATCCAAGAATGACAAAAAGAAACCAAAGAAATTAATATCAAATAAAAAATCAAAAAATAAGGACCAAAATAAAAAATAAAATATATAATTAATTCCAATAAGTATAAAATTAAAAAAAATAAAATTATTGGGACCAAAAAAAAAATATTTTTTATATAAAATAACAGTGTAATTTTGTTAAAAAAATTGAAAGAATAAGGACCGAAATAAAAAAAAAATATATGACCAATTTCAATTGGAGGACATAATTACAATAAATTAAAACAATATATATATATATATATATATATATATATATATATATATATATTAATTGATACCAATTTAATGATAAAATTGAAATAAATAAACACTTTGGGACTGAAACAAATAATGATATTTTTAAAGGTAATTGTTATTTCTAAAATGAAAAGTAGCATACATGATCAATTTCAATTGGAGGATAAAATTAAAGAAATGAAAACCTCCGCACTGAAAAATTAAAGGAACAAAAAAAAAATTCAAAAGAATAAGGATTAAAAAAAATCAAAATTTATAAGTAGTTTTAATTGAAGGATACAATTGAAAACAATCAAACTTTCAATTAAAGAAATCAAGAATAAAAACGAAATCAAAACTTCAAGGACTAAAATAAACAAACTACACACATGAAGGACTTAGACGTAAGTTATGGTGGCAGGAGAGAGAAAATAGAGAAAAAATATAAAACCATTCACCGACGATTTTCAGAACATCGGCGACAAACACGCGTGACACCGGTGGACAAAGGATAGGGTGGCGAACCAGGAGACATGGCGAACGTGCAGTTTTGACCTCCTAACAACTGAGCACACGTCGTCTTATAGGAACATCCGCGTGGAACACTACGGGCACGTCAGAACGACGCGCCCTGTCATGTTCAAAAAAAATATATTGGTCATTTACGTTAATACCCCTGCACCTAGTTTGAATCATGAAAAAACCAAAGCGGAAAATATCACGCTACCCCCACTACAGTGTTCTATTTTTTTTCGGGGTTTATTTTAGTAGATTTACTGTGCAAAAATATTGAAAAAACTGAGAATACTCCTGGGTCCTGGTGCAATATTTTGTCATTTTCAGGGGCTATGGGAGTCATTTTATTGTGCAATAAATCCAATAATATCATTCATGTCCCCTAAAAAATTCAAAAATATCAATTTTTCAGTCCTACATAGATCTCATACTTTAATATAAATCACAAAGCAAAAAAGAATTTAATATGAATTAATCGAAGGAATACCATCACGTATATTTTTTTTCTGTGTAAATACCATCACATATATAGTTAAAGCACTACAAAAAAAGTGCAAATTGCAATTTATCATATGTTTGGTAGGGCCAAGAACTCAGGAACTTCTTCTTTTTCATTATTGGCAATCCAACATGTGAAACTGGAAAATGAATTAGGGTTTTTTTGTTGTTAATATCTCATTGAAGTATCAATGAAATGATCCCACTCTTCTTCCACTCCAATCCCAAATAATTTCGTCTTCCACCTATTCTCTTCTGCAAAACCATTACTAGGATCCCTCCCCCTCTTCATATTATTTCTCACTTTTCCTATTCTATGCAGGACTCCCTTCAATGCTATGTCAAATGCATCTTCAAGGGTCTGTAATTTAGACCTGGGATCTGCATATATCACTTTTGGGATCAGCTTTATGATCTCCTCTCTCATGGACAACATTTCATTTTCCGAAATTTGAAGAAGTACCTGCTTGATGCTGACAAACCCGTCTTTTACCAGGTCGATTGGTATGAACACAGAATATCTCCAGTAATCCCTCTGTAAATGCCATGTATATTGCGCGTAAGCAGAGAATGGATGGAAGAAAACTGGAATGCAACCGGCCAAGATCGAGTCGAAAATCGATCTCCTGGTGTAGGAATCCCCGGGAGGCTGTAAGCAGAAAACCGAGTCTTGAAACACTTTAATCACCTCATCTGGGTTATCACATCTGCTCGCGCCCCCAGAATTACAGCGAAGAAAATTGCATGTCCTCCTTGAAGCTAAACATTGGTGGATAATCTCCTTTCGTATAGAATCATTCGCACTGGGTCTCGGGGCACCTGCGAAAGTAAACAAGTAGCGCCTGTTATGGCTCCGCATTCTGTTTTGCCACTGGAATACCTCGTTGTCGCTCGAAGGATGGAAATATGTGGGATACGGTATTGCGAATTCATTGCTCCATGAGGTTGTTTCGATTGACAACGTTGTCAGGTTCATAGATTCAGGCAAGTTCATAAGCTTGCTTCCCCAATCAGAATCAGAATCAGTTTGTCTTCTAAAGTCCCAAGAAATCCTACCCGAAACAAAGAAATGGTCTCTTCCCCACATCTTTTTCCATTCAGGCTGCTGCGCAATCCACTTGACAAGATCAGAACCTAAAGAGTCCCTCATTGATATGTTGTAACCCCAAAGGTAGCGCCCGACATCCAAGCCAGCATAGAACGGCACATAAATGGCATTGGCGAATGATGAGTTATTAGTCAAACACTTGTACTTCTTCATCCTCTCATGAAATATGACTTCTAAAAGGAACTGGTTGGTTGCAAACCAGCTTTTTCCAGACAAAACCCCTTCAGAATTCTCAACCTGAGGACCAAAGCCCAAGTTCGTCAAGAACGGGCACATATCTAACCATTTCTCAAGGACTGAGCAATTTCTGAGTACATCGTCATTGAATCGGCGAGGAAGATGATGAACGTATATGTAACGACCCATGCAAGAATCTGATGATCTCTTGGTTCTCGCAGCCAATGTAGTATTCTTGTTCACAGTAAGATTATTTGCTCGATCATGATCAATAAGGGGACTATCAATATCGACTAATGGATCAGGAGAAGCGTTTTGGTTGAACATCTGAGAGACATCAAGAGAGTGATTGGGTTGATGAGCATGGAGGTTGTTAACAAAGTTGTTGATTAAAGAGGCTGCGCCGCTGTTAGTTCCACCGGCACTTAAAGCAGAATAATCGAAAGCCTTGAAAAACGCCATGAAGAAAGAGAAGGCAACAAGGAAGACAAACCAGTTTCGGATAATGGCTAGTCTCTCCATTCTCTCAACAGCACAGCATTTTCCAACAAGCGAAAAAATCCCAATAAACCAAAGAAGAACTAAAACACAAAAAAATCCGAAGGCTCAAGTAGTGGTGTGTGAAGCAAGCATGGTGTTTACAGAGTGAGCAAATAGTCTTCCCTTTTCTGTTTCTGGATGTTTTTATATAGTAGTTCTGCTACTGAAAATACTGAGCCTTCTAATTTATGGAAAATAAATGCTGGATTTTATGTTCTTTATTGATTTCCTAATTGTTCTTATGCCAGATGCAAAGGTTTTGGAAAGCATTAAAAGCATGCAACTAGTTAAGGAAACCTTGCGACCTTTCATGGAAACCTGAGAGGGTGCAATCTCACGTATCTTTGTCATTTAAAAGGAATAATAGATTTCCTGTTCTGTCTTCGTGTGTGTGTAAATAAATATTGCATATATGGACACACATTATTATATATTGCAATAATAAAATTACTATTTACCTCTCACATTGAAAAAATTTAATCCTTATAAACGAAGAAATGTTTGGTATTTTAATATTGTTTGGGATATGTTTGGTATTTTGATATTTTTTTGGGTTTTCTGGTATTTTTCATTTTAAATTGCATAATAAAACTACTATTTTACTTTTAGGAATTGACAAAAAGACGAGGAACAATGGGGTGTATTCTATTTTTCATATATTTATGTACAGTAAAATTATGAAACTACCCAAAAAAAAAAAGGCTTGAAGCTAGGGGTATTTTTATACTTTCGTCCCTGGTTTTTTATGGTGATTGCTAGTCCAGGAGTGTATAGGTAATTTATTATTTCTTTTTAAAAACACTACAGGCGCCTCGTATGGACACGCGAACTGTATATCACGCGCACACCCCTTTTAGGCGGCACATGCGGAGTCGATGGACGGTGGAAACTACTCATCCACCATGTCACCTGGTGCGCCTCCATGTCCTCTACCTCTCAGTATAACGAATGTTAGTTTCCGGTGGTCGGCGGATCACCAATGAATGATTTTTAGTTTTCTCTCTCTCTTCTCTCTCCTATTACCAGAAATTATATGTAAGTCTTTCATGTTTGTGATTGTTTTATTTTAGTCCATGTTCTTTTGATTTCGATTTTATTCTTGATTTCTTCAATGGAAATTTTGATTTTTTTTTCAATTGTACCCTTCAATTAAAACTGATTATATATGTTTGTTTTCATTTCAGTCCTTATTCTTTTGATTTTTAGTTTGTTTTTTATTCCTTTTAATTTTTTCGGTATATTGGTTTTAATTTGTTTTAATTTTATCTTCCAATTGAAACTAGTCGTATATACTATTTTTTATTTTTGTTCTTATTCTTTTAATTTTTTAACAAAATTACATTGCAATTTTTTTTAAATGTCTTTATTTGTTTTGGTCTTAAGGTTTTTATTTGTTTCGATTTTGTCTTTCAATTGAAATTAATTATATATTTTATTTATTGTTTTAACACTTATTCTTTGACTTTTTTATTTGATATCAATTCCTTTTATTTTTTCGGTCATTCTTGAACAATGTTTATTTTTTACCAGTATTTATGTATCTATCCTTTTATTTATTTTTTATTATTTTATTTTTATTGAGATTTTATTTTTATTCGGTTCAATTCTGAATTTTTAATTTATGTTGATGATCATTTTTATATTAATATTGCTCCCTTTTTCCCTTTGTTTTTTTTTTTTGTATTTTCTGTTATTTTTATCTTTTCTTCGAATTAAATGATTTTATGATTTTATTTTTTATGCAATAATAGTGATAATTTTGGTGATTATTTTTTATTGAATTTTTGTAAAAATATGTTGCTTTTTTTTATTCTTCGAGGTAATTTAATAATTTTAATTGTTTGGACAATAATATTGATAATAATTTTAACTATTATAGTAATAATAATGACGGTAACGTATGGATGAATTTTGAATTTTTATTTTCTTCTTCCCGGAGATAAAAAAAATAAATATTTATTTTTGTTACACGATTATTGCAGATGTTTTCACAATTTAAATTTTGTTTGTTGTGTATAATTTAAATTGCATTATAAAATGAATTAATCTTAATATAGTGAATTCAATAATTCAAATATTTGAATAATCTTTTATGATGATAATAATTTTATACTGATTATTTTGCTAAACCCTACAAAACAAATAAATTTTTATAAATTTAAAATTTATATATTTTATAAAAAACTTTTATTTCACACTAATACTATATAGATTTATTATTTTACCTAAATTTATATTATAATAAACAAAATATTATACAAAATAATATATTTTTATATTTAAAATATATAGTTGCTGCCGAGACGAGTGCAGAGCTAGTGGTTAATATATACAAACAAACACACGGCCATGCAAATTCAGCTCAATTAGCGTGGTCCTGAGTTTGAAATTCCAACCCTTTAACACACATAGTATTTTTAATACGTGCAAGTTTGAATGATATATATATTTTATTTAATCAATTTAATATGCCAGTAAATTTTTATGATTTATGAAAAAAAATAAAGTGATGAATATTTTTTATGGGATTAAGTATTTTTATCTACATATGACTCTTATTTTTCCAATTTTATTTTTAATTATTATTTATATTTTTTTTCCTAACATGAATAATTTTTGATCTGTTTAATTTATATATATATATATATATATATATATATATATATGCATAAATTTTTAAGTTATAGAAATATATTGAAAAAATCTATATATATAATTGTTTTTTCTTATAGAAAATAAAAAAAAATTGTATATATATATATATGCATAAATTTTTAAGTTATAGAAATATATTGAAAAAATCTATATATATAATTGTTTTTTCTTATAGAAAATAAAAAAATTTGTATATATATATATGCATAAATTTTTAAGTTATAGAAATATATTGAAAAAATCTATATATATAATTTTTTTTTCTTATAGAAAATAAAAAAATTTGTATATATATATATATATATGCATAAATTTTTAAGTTATAGAAATATATTGAAAAAATCTATATATATAATTGTTTTTTCTTATAGAAAATAAAAAAATTTGACCGACAGTCTCATAAGCAAGTAACTATTTAAAAGGTGTCGAAAATATCGTCCTCGGCAGATCCAACCCCAGCCCAGGGGAAGTCCAATCAATCCTTTTCACACTGACTTCTTCAGTACGAAATGGAGATCTGCACTGGTCCCCTTACAATATCTGTATATTATAAAAATAATAATAATAATAATATCTTGTAAATGAATGAATCAAGAAAAGCCAGCATCTTATTCGGAGGCCGGTATGAAAAATCTTGTTTTTTAAGTATTATTTTTATTTAAAATATATTAAAATAATTTTTTTAATTTATTTTTCACAACATCCAATTAAAATTAATTTTAAAATAAAAATATTTAAAAATTATAATTGAATTATAATGTCAAATAAAAATCCTAAGCAGTATTTGGCACTCGAACGAAGCCTTCAACTTCACATAGAAGTTACATATATAATTATTATGTGGTTACAGATTGATTTTTAAAATAATTTTTATTTATAAATATATTAAAATAATATATATTTTTATTTTTAAAATTTATTCTTGATATAAAAATATTAAAAACAATATAAAAATATAAAAAAAATTAATTGTGGTGCTTTTTTTTTAAGAAGTACATTACATTGATTTTCTTTAGTTTTTATTTTTTTAATATTACCATAATAAAATCTATTAAAAAAATTAAATTAATATTTTTCCAACTAAAACATAGTTTTGAAAACTGTGCCAAGCAACCTCTTGATACTTAGCGCTACCACTACCTCTCCTTCACTCGCCAAAAACAAAATTTGCTTGTCTGATCGGAACCTGGGAAATGAATTCTCTTCGTCTATTACATTTTGCCACTTTTTCTCCGATTAGAAGAAACCAATTCCATTACTCTCATTCTCGTTATGAACTTGCTCGATCACCGACACAACGCGTCACCTCCACACTCTTCAATCCAAGGATTTCGATTCCAACTCACGGAAGAATCGTTTGTGCTGTATCCTCTACTCAAACAAGGTATCTTGTTCTTCTTATTATAATCATTAGTTGGCTTTTGTTTGGTTGACGAGATAATTCTGTTTTTTTTTTTTTTTTTTTCTTGTCACGTTTCATGTTCTGATGGGTAGTTTAAGTTTGACAGAGAAGAAGAGAGGGCAACGAAGAAGAGCAAGTTGAATGTGAGGATAGATCACCAAGTTGAATTCGGCGAGCATATTGTGATCGTGGGGTCAAGTGAAGAAATGGGTTCATGGAAGAAGAAGGTTACGATGAAATGGACTGCGAATGGATGGGTTAGTGAGTTGGAGATGAAAGGGGGCGAGGTTGTTGAGTTTAAGTTTGTTATTGTGAGCATGGACAATAGCTTGGTGTGGGAAAGTGGGGTTAACCGGGCTTTGAAGCTTCCCATAGAAGGGAGTTATGCGATTGTTTGTCGATGGGGTGCGACTGGGGAGCCTGTCAATTTGTTGCCTTTGGAGGTAGAGCAGAATGGTTCTGCAGGTTCTGCTGGTGCTGATATCACTTCGGTGGCGGAAACAAGTCCTTTTGTTGGTCAGTGGCAAGGGAAGGCTGTCTCTTTCATGCGATCGAATGACCATGGGAACGGGGAAGGTGGAAGAAGATGGGACACTTCTGGTCTTCAGGGCGCGGTTTTAAAGTTAGTTGAAGGTGACTTGAAAGCAAGGAATTGGCGGAAAAAGGTATTGCTGTTAAAATGTGCGTTGTCAAATTTGGATTTCGTGGAATTTTTTTTAACAAACATCCAAACCAATATTTTTATCAACTTCTAGATGATAAATGCAGAATGAGACTGTTATATAATTATAAATAATTTGCGGTTACTGTTTTAAACCCACACACATATGTGAGAGACCGCGCGCACTTATATGTCTCTGGAGATTGCAAGGAAAGCGAGACACAGATTGAGACGGAGAAAACAGAAAATATATTTTAGAATATTTGCCATGTCCTGCCGTGAGTAAGAAAAACATCACTGTAAATTGCTCTAGTGATGTGTGCTCATGGTATCTGAATGCAAAATATCCATATACACATACCATCCACGCTATTCAAAACATAATATTTGTATATGATGTGTTGATGCAGCACAGGGATTTAGCTTTGACTTTGGACATATTTAAGCTATGAATAGGTGACAAATGTTCAAGCCCCAAGCTTTAATTTTATGAGATAAAAGCTTAGATGATTCTTTGTGGGAGTTGGTTGAAGTTTCCAGGCTGTTTTGAGTTTCAGAAGAGGCTACATTCAAGCTATTAGCATCAAGAGAAATTCTGTAATTATACAAATTGCTGGAAATTGCAGTAGCAGGGTTTACTTTTTATTTTTCGTGTATAGATCTATTATTAAATAGAAATTCCAATTGCTGTTAGGATGATTAGCCAATAACTCCATCCTTACAAATAAGCTTTGTAGTTTTTCAATTCCAGTGGAGAATAGTGCAGCATTTTGCTTATTATGTTGTGTAATGTTCTCTAGCGATTCCTTAACCCTGGGAGAGATGCTTAGCTTGTTATTAAAGGAGTGATTCCTTAAATCTACTACTTTGAAGCTAGTAGTTTTATTCTGTTTTCATCCAATTTCTCACACTTTCTCATCCGTTCTCAATGCCTAAGTTCCTATTTCACCATATTCTGCAACCCTAGTCTTGAAACAATTAACCATGGACTTCCTTTCAAGTTTTCGTCCGTCAATGTATGAGATGGAGTGGCTGGTTTTAGTGAAATCATGCCCCCATGGTATAGGTAATCCCTGACAAGTTTTAAGCATTGCAAATTTATGGACAAAAACTGAACAATAGAAAGCAGATAATTATCCTAACAATGGACCCTATAGTCTATGACTCGTGCTTCTCTTGCACTTGCTCTAGATTGAAGCAGCAACTGAAATGGCAGGATTGTGACAACTCATCCTACATACCATTTCACTGAGGCATATTGACATTGGTTGTTAATTGTGTAATTGTTATTGTCTTCTGTGGTATGCTTGCGTAGATGTTTCTTTTTCTCATAATTTGAATACATCTAGTTAATACAGAGTCGTGGCTACTTTATGTCACCATATGTGTGAATGTCTGTAAACTCAGAAACAATTTTTTCTTAGTATAAGCCTGTAATTTATGATTTATGAGCTAAGTCAAAGACTCCTCATGTCTATTAACACCGTATTGATTTTTCATTAACAGCTTGAAGTTGTGTGTGAGCTACTAGTTGGAAGTCTTCTGAGTAAGGACCGATTGGAGGCTCTAATATACTCTGCTATCTATTTGAAGGTATTTCTTTATAACCTTAGAATCTTTTACTCTTTGTAAGTTTTTTCCCATCCATGCTTTCCTTAGATCTTTCTCTTATGCAGTGGATAAACACAGGGCAAGTTCCTTGCTTTGAAGATGGAGGTCATCACCGGCCAAATAGGCATGCTGAAATTTCCAGGCTTATATTCCAGGAATTAGAACAGGTGTCTTCAAGTAGAGATACTTCACCCCAGGTGACGTATCATTCTTTTTTTCATGGTTCAGATGTATCAAAATTTGACAGTATTTTATCTTTTTTTCCCTTACCTCACAAGGGGCTGCACTGATCTGATTGCATTTTGTTTATCATAAAGTAAAGTTAAATATCAACAACGAAGTAGCATTTTCTTTATCCATTTAAGACAACTGATGTAGAACAAGCAAAGAAGCAAAAATTTAAACGAGAATCATGTTCTCAAACTCAACTTTAGTGGATTGATCAACATAACCTGTTTTTTCAAATATTTAAGAGTGGCATTTCATGTAGGTACTGAAGCTATTAAAAACCCAGAAGCCTAAACCTCACAAAACAAAATCCTGATACCAATCTAAGCAGAAAATTGAGGTGTCTAGGCAAATACATTGTGAAATTTCTGCCTAAAATTAGTAGTCCTGTCTGGTGTTATTGGCAGTCCTGGATTGCTTTTGATGACAGTGCAAGTGGTTTGTCTATCTCGCAGTACCTATTGACTTGGAGGATTAAGAAGTCGTTCCTGTTACTGTGATGCCAGTGTCCTGCGGTTCTGTTTTATGTCTTGGATAGCATAATTTATGTGTTTTCTTACAATGGGAGCTCACAGTAGCAAAATAGATAGTTGAAGTTAAGGCCCCTAATGTCTGATTAATATATATATATTTCTGTTGCTAGCATTGGTAATTTTGCTGAAACTGAAGACAACGCAAACTATCAGGCAAAGAAATGGGGAGGGGGTGGAACTGAGGACAGGCAGGGATGGTGCAAAATGGATTATGCTTGAACTTGGGTGTTGTCTCATTTCATATACTCTTTGATAATATGACCATCAAAATCTTTTACTAACAAATGTGAACTTTATATGCACTTTCATCTTTTATGTTGATGTTTTATTGTGGTGTATTTCATGTTCTGCACTCTAATCTTATATGTTACTGGTTTTCCGTGGTGTATTCATGTGTATCTATCCCATTTGATGTGCTAAAAAGCTCTTACTTCTCTTTAAGTACAAATTTTGAATTTAATGTTCAGGACATGCTTGTTATTCGAAAAATCCATCCTTGTTTGCCATCATTCAAGGCAGAATTCACAGCATCTGTTCCTCTTACTCGGATTAGAGATATTGCTCACCGGGGAGACATTCCTCATGACCTTAAGGTTATATGATACATCACATAACACTTGGTAAGTAATCTTTGCTGTAATCAAATAACTGGTGTTGATTTTTTTTTCTTTTTGTTTTTTTATTGTTCGCATCCAGCAAGAAATCAAACATACAATACAAAACAAACTTCATCGCAATGCTGGCCCAGAAGATTTAGTTGCTACTGAAGCAATGCTTGCAAGAATTACAAAGAACCCTGGGGAATATAGTGAAGCATTTGTTGAACAATTCAAAATATTCCATCATGAACTCAAAGATTTCTTCAATGCAGGAAGGTCTGGTTATGACATCTTAAACCTCTGATTATCCTAACATCGTTGATAGGTCCTAGGTTCTAAGCAGCCGTTCAAGAGGAGGAATATAAGGGATAAAGAACATTGTTTTGTCTCAGCAGTTTATATTTACTCCTTTTTCTTGCCCATCATCTTGTCCATGTTCATGATATCTACCATGAATCATTTTTATGGAATGTGGTGACTTATGAGGAGAACTTATCTGCATGTGATAAACCAGTTGTCATTTGTTAAGCTTTTTTCATGGAACTTGGCTGTTTTCTACAATCTGCTGATAATTTTTTTTCTAAACACTGTAATCAGAAAGGAATATTTTATTGTATTTTTTCTTTTTTATTCAATTCAATCTGAAGAATCTGCTAGTTTCTAAATGGATCAACTTATTGACTCGTTTAGTTTTTGTTTGATTCAACTTTCTTTTTAAAATTTTGGCTTTGCAGTCTTGCGGAACAACTTGTATCAATCAGAGAATCCTTGGATGAAAGGGGCTGTTCAGCTCTTACATTATTTCTGGATTGCAAAAAGGTAAATCGTCTCCTTTCAATTTTGGTTCTTCTTTATTATTATGAATTGTATAAAGTTAACAAGTACATTTCAGTATAAAACCAAACTGTCTCGTTGGCTATATGCCTGTACTTATGTACATTCATTGAATCACAGTCATGCTACATATGTTAGGATCTTTTATGTTTGAATTTATGTCTCTGATGATGAAATCTTCTGTACGTCTATAAATTCAACCTTGGTGCTAGTCATGCGATAGTTTAAGGCACTGCTAGTTTTAATTCAACCGTGTTGGTTAATTTTATTAATTCTAATTTGGCACAGAAATTTCTGAGAGACGTTTGTATTTTCAGAATTTGGAGTCTGCAGAAGAATCACGCACTGTTTTTCAACTGATCAAAACTATGCAATCCCTGAATGCTCTGAGAGATATAATTGTAAAAGGTCTTGAAAGTGGTATCGGGAATGATGCTTCTGATGCTGCAATAGCTATGTGTCAAAAGGTGAGCTCATGCTCAGCAATCATTTAGCAAGAGCTTGAAATTAGCAAACAGTGGCTGGAGTTTGATTATTCTGCCCTTGATGATTTTTTTTAAAAAAATTTTTTGCTGTCTGGGTCTGGGGGGTGGTTGGGTTTTACAGTGGCGTCTATGTGAGATTGGTCTTGAAGACTTCTCTTTTGTTCTTCTGAGCAGGTATGCAATACTGTCTTATTTTACTTAAGATGCCATTTGCTTTTTCCTAGACATGATCGCATAAATCCTTTTGTCAATTTTTACATATAACTGGAATATTTGGATAAATAGCTTCAGGCCATGCTTTTTGCCTTTGACGCTCACCAACTCATACATTAACTTGTATTTCACACCATTTGGTACTTTAAAAAAGTGATTACATGATCTGTACCAAATTTCCTTGAAGAACCTGTTGAAAATGAAATAAGTATATTATGCCTTGGGAGACCAAGCAAGGCCAGAATATATTTTTATGTTCCTGGATAACACAAATGATGCAAGGAAAAAGCTATTTGAAAGTATTGCCTGGGACCAGCATGACCAAAATATTTTCTGATGTGGCATCTTGATGTCTTACTGGGTGAAAAGAGCTTGTAAGTGATTACAATCATGCATGTCATGCTCTTTTGGCTGCAAATAAAAACACTGGCCGTGGTCAAATGACCTAATTTACTGATGGATATATTACTAAATTTTCTTCCATTCTGGAGTTGATATAGCCTATCAAGATTTGATTTAGTTTTCTGTTTGAAATTCATGCATGGGTTTGATGTTATTGGTCCATACAGGTTTGTCAATGCACTTGAAGCTATGGGAGGAGCTAAATGGCTTGCAGGCAATGTGGAGTCAAAGAATATAAGCTCTTGGAGTGACCCACTTGGTGCGCTGATTGTTGGTGTTCATCAACTTGGTTTATCTGGTTGGAAACCAGAAGAATGTGAAGCTATTGGAACCGAGCTTCTTGCCTGGCAAGAGAGAGATCTTCTTGAAAAGGAAGGTACTTGTTAGTTCTCTAGTGCTGGAAACATTTCAGTTCCAGTGAATGTGCTATTGTTAACTTTGTTTTCTGGGATTCTTCTATTACTATAAAGGAACTGAAGATGGGCAGATAATTTGGGCACTAAGGCTCAAAGCTACTCTTGATAGAGCAAGAAGGCTCACTGAGGAATATTCTGAAGCTCTTCTTCAAATATTTCCACAAAGAGTGCAGGTATAAGATTTAATTTTCTCCTCCTTCTTCTTCGTCTTCTTCTTCTTCCTTTCCTTGTTAGGACCACATCTACATATGCTTTTTGATATTCCTGGTTTCTTGATGGATTAATACTTCTATTTCTCTCTCCATCCTGTTTTACTTTTCTATCTATACTTTCAATTTTTTAATAAATATCATGTATCACTGACTTAAATACACAGTTTCAAAATTACCCTTTCATTGGAAAACATATTAACTTATATTTTGAGAATTGGTATTTTTGCTAGTGGAAATTAATAGGAATGATGTTGGAAAGTCCATTACTGCCTTGTAAATTACTTAGAAGGTGGATGAATTACTTTGGCATATCTCAAAAGGAAAATACGATCAAATAAAATGGAAAGCATTTTTTTTACATGGGGCTCATGACTCTGACAATTTGCAGAGCTAGATTTGCTGAAAACAATCTATCTTAATAAATCATGGCTTTAGAGTGCTACAACTATTTCATGGATGCTATTCATGAACTACTGGAAAAGCATTAGAGTTACAATAGACTCTGAACTGTGATTGAAATTGTTCCCTGGCTCTTGCAGATGCTTGGAAAAGCACTTGGAATTCCTGAAAACAGTATAAGGACGTATACTGAAGCTGAGATTCGTGCTGGGTATGTAGACATTTTATGTAATCTTAAAGAATGTGATCTTCTAGATAGGCTTGCACAATATATGTTGATATTTTGTGCTACTGATTTCAAAACCATATGAATATCTTACTGGTTATAGAAATATTGTAACCTTCTAACTGGTAGATTTCACGTGTAGGGTAATTTTTCAGGTTTCAAAACTTTGTACCCTGCTTTTGAAAGCAGTTAGAAGTGCCCTTGGCTCCCAAGGTTGGGATATTCTTGTTCCTGGAGCTGCTAGTGGTACATTAGTACAGGTACCCTTGATCATTTTTGCTCCAATTGATTTTAATAGGAAGGGCACCATTATTGTAAAATAACATAAGTATTTATTTGCAGACTCCAAACTTCATCATTTTTTCCTAAGATAGAAAAATTAATTTTGAGAGATGTAACCGATGAAGTTTAGTGAGCTGATAAGTGGTCTCATTCTGTGCTCAATATAGAGCTACATTGTGTATTGACCTTATGTTTTTTGTCTCACTATTCTTCCATTTCCCTGGAAGAAAAAAGTAAAAGAGGAAAAGGAGGGGAAAAGATAGTTCTCGGGACTTGGGACAGTGATGGTTACTCATCTGAATGACAAGAAGTTAGATAAAAGTCCAGAATGACCATGTACAATTATGCTGTTTATTCCCGGTTCAAGTCAAAGTTACCACTTTGTGGTGCTTGTGGATGGAATGCGTTTCATAATTTCAAGCACCCTTGCTTATGGGATAACTTTTGTGGTGTATGATAGTTTCCTGACCTCTTTATCGATACCCTGCATGGCACTTTTGGGGTGTGTGATTATTTTCTTGGCCTTCTGATATATCTTTCCTTCATTCATCTTTAGGGTGGAGAATGCATCAATCTCCTTGTTGTAACATAGGTTTTCTTTTCTAATAAAATCTTCTTCTTGCTTGTGATAAAGGACAATTAACTGAAATTCATCTGGTTGATTGAAATTTTGCTGCTGAACCAATGTTGCAGCTGCTGAGCTAACAGGATCATCTATCATACCTTTGCTCACAAAACCATTCCTTTGAAGCTATTTCCCTTCTATGTTTGTGCAAGGATTCTTTAGAGTGGTGGCTAATTGGAATAGTTGTTCATTTTTATACTTTGAAAAGAAACGTGTCCTTGCTTGTTGTTCTGTTGGAATTACTATGGCCCTTGTTTTTTCATGCTCGGTGACCTTAAATAAATGTCATAGTTCCCCACGAAGTTGTCATTGGCCTCTCAGATCCTGGTCAAACACATCAATTGCTACAAAAGCTTTTAGTAGTAGATGCTCTCATTGATGTTAAAATTATACATCAACGTTTCTGCATTACATCTTTACAAAATTGTTGGTCAATATGACATTCAGTTGCTGTGTCGTAGGTTGAGAGTATTGTGCCTGGATCATTGCCATCGACAATAGAAGGACCTATTGTTCTTGTGGTGAACAAAGCTGATGGAGATGAAGAGGTTTAAATGTCTCTCATCTTGATATATTTTACGTCTTGTTGAACTTTCTCACTTACTATACAATTATATCTTGCAGGTATCAGCTGCTGGAAGTAACATAGTGGGAGTTATACTTCTGCAAGAGCTGCCTCACTTATCTCACCTTGGTGTTAGGGCTCGTCAAGCAAGTGCCTTCACTAAATTCAAAATATATCAAGTCATTACATACTGTTGAAATATGTATAAATAAAGGTGAACTTAAATGGATTTGGTTTTCTGCAGGAGAGGGTAGTCTTTGTGACATGTGAAGATGATGATAAAATTGCTGACATGCAAAAGCTTACTGGAAAAAATGTGAGGTTAGTTTGTCTGAGCACCTATGATATGAAATCAATTCGCATCTTCATTATGTTTCTGAATTTGATGGCTAGAAATTAGCAGCATTTGGTTGTGTTTGATTTCCATCCTTTTCCTTTTTATCTTCCTCTTCCTTTCTTTTCTTGGTGTTTAATGTCCGTGGTTTGCAGGCTGGAAGCTTCCTTGACTGGTGTAAATCTAACTCTCTCCTCACCAGATGATATAAATTCAGAAGATCTTTCAGGAAACTGTTCATCAACTGTTGTACCTCCTGGACCTCATGATCCATTCTTGTCCGCTGATAAAGCTCACGCCAATAAGGTACAATAACTTAACTATTACTCATACATAATGGTAACTCTTCAACTATCCTGTGATTATACTAACTGAAAAATGTTAATTTTATCAAGGGTGTTTCTGCTGGAGGTCTTATACTAATTGCAGATGCAGATTCACAAACATCAGGTGCAAAGGCTGCTGCTTGTGGTCGTTTAGCTTCTTTGACAGCAGCTTCAAAACAGGGTAATGTTGGTTGGTCGTTAAGATGGTTTACCTTTTCACGAATGAATTGTGTTTCACCTTTTGCTAAGTTTCTCGGAAGGGGCTGTACTTTTAAGTCCCATCCTGCTATATGGACTTTAATTGCCGACTACTTGCCTTTATTCTCATTATTAACCATCACATTTACATATGATTTTTATATCTGCATTTGGCAATGGGATCACAGAATGTAACAAATCGTCTTGGGAAGTTCTTGCATCGGGTTTAACAACATTAAAACCAAACTGAATGGCACCAGGAATCATTCTAATAGGAATTGGAGTTCCCTTCCCAAGCACGAAAATACCATCAAATCCTCTTTGGCAAAATTGAACATCTATCCTTTTTTCCACCAAGTACATGTGATACTTGACACTACTTAAATTTTTTTATTATAAGTGAGCAGCATTGGAGAGTAAAAGATAGATTAAAAATTGGAAGAAGTTCGTGAATTAAGAATTAAATAGTTATTGGACGAACTCCTTTATTGCATATTTTCTGTATTGAGGCTGACTTTTTATGGATTTGCTTTTTAAATGGCAGTTTCCAGTGACCAAGGTGTGCCAGCTTCATTTCAAGTTCCCAGGAGCATGGTTATACCTTTTGGTTCTATGGAATTGGCACTGGAGCAAAGCAAATCTATGGAAACATTCATGTCATTTCTAGAACAGATAGAAACAGCTAGGCTGGATTGGGGAGAACTTGACAGGCTATGCTCTAAACTCCAGGAACTGATTTCTTCCCTGCAGCTCCCAAAAGACACCATTGATGGAATAGGTCAAATGTTTCCAGACAATGCAAGACTGATTGTACGCTCCAGTGCCAATGTTGAGGACTTGGCTGGAATGTCAGCTGCTGGTCTTTACGAATCAATTCCTAATGTTAGCCCAACAAATCCAACTGCATTTGCAAATGCTGTTAGCCAAGTATGGGCTTCATTGTACACACGGAGAGCAGTTCTAAGCCGCCGAGCAGCTGGTGTGCCTCAGAAAAATGCCGCAATGGCAGTTCTGGTGCAAGAAATGCTTTCACCAGATCTATCATTTGTGCTCCACACACTCAGCCCAACTGACCGTGACCAGAACTCTGTTGAAGCAGAGATTGCCCCTGGGCTGGGTGAGACCCTAGCTTCCGGCACCAGAGGCACTCCATGGCGCCTTTCATGTGGGAAGTTTGATGGGCACGTGAGAACACTGGCATTTGCAAATTTCAGCGAGGAGATGCTGGTATCGAGTGCAGGTCCTGCTGATGGCGGCGTAATCTGTCTGACTGTAGACTACAGCAAAAAACCATTAACAGTTGATCCAACATTCCGCCACCAACTGGGTCAGCAACTCTGTTCGGTAGGCTATTTCCTCGAAAGGGAGTTTGGCGGCCCACAGGATGTGGAAGGATGTTTGGTTGGAAAAGATATCTTTGTCGTCCAGACACGCCCACAGCCTCAGTGAAGCTTCTCTGATTCTGTCCTACAAGTGAAGGGAGGGTTACCTCCCAACCGGGCACTTAGTAGTATCTTTGGCAATGGTAAGCGTCGACTTTAGCAAGGCTTCTTTGCACTGGGGGAGAGTATAGCTCGTGGATGAAAGGTATTGTTTATAAGCTGTGTATTGTCCAAAGATATAGAGGTATGTACTATGTAGCACAAATTAAGCTTATATATATAATTAATAAAATAAATGGGAATAAATAGATGAAATAGGAAAATCATAATCCAACTTTTAGAGGAGACTTTTAGTGTTTGTTTCAAGAGTGTTTTTAAATAATATTGAAAATTATTTATTTTTTATTTAAATTAAAATTAAATTTTTTAGTGTTAGTTTACGTGTTGATGCCAAAAATAATTGTTAAAAAATAAAAAAAATATTATTTTAATAATTTTTATAAAAATCATTTTCAAAAACTTTCCAATAAACCTTCAAACAATCACATTTAATGTGGCTTCGTAATTATGAAAGAAAGGTCACCAACCATTCGGTGCCCCATCATGCTTGTCTCCTGGTTAGCGTGTGGGCTTTTATTTTTCCTTTCTTTTGTTTTTTACCCCAATTATTTGCTTTTCTTTTTTTCCTCCTACAATTGAAATATAAACCCTAATAATAAGCCACGAAATTGGATGGATTACCGGCATTTATTTCGTTCCTTTATTCTTGACTTTTTTTTTAATTTGATCCCTTAACTTTTTTAATTTTTCTTCTTATTCATCGCATCCTTCGCCCTCGACTTTTTTTTATGTGGATTTCTCAATGGGTTTCTGTCCTTGAAAAAAGAGGTAGAGGAGCCACATGAAAAAAAGTTAAGAAAAGAGGGATGAAAAGTACAATTTTCCCTTAAAAAATAATTAAATGGCTATGACATGTAAATGGAATAAAGTAGGAGTATTTTTTCATTATTTTTCTGATAATACAATGTAGACTTGCTCTGGTCTGAAAGACACCAAGGCCGCAACCACATAGTGCAAATAGACAAATGAGTATTTTAAAATGCGAGCAAATTGATAGCTTAAAAAAAGGGGTTTGATAGCTTAAAAAAAGGGGTTTGATGATTAATTATAGTGCTTATAAGCGGATCTGGATATCTCGATTATTAAAAATAAAATATATTAGTAGGAAAAAAAGCTGGAGAAAAAATATAAAAAAAATAGGTCCGGGAATTAATGTCGTGATGAGTGTAAGTTGATCCAAATATCTCTGTTATAAAAAAATATAAAAATAAAAAGTCAGTCTGGAGATTAGTTGTTGTACGTATAAATTGTCTCGGATTTCTTAGTTATAAAAAAACAAAAAATAAAGAACCGTGAAAAAAAAATACAAGGAAAATTATTGTAGTAATTCATAGTGAAATATGTGGGGAGTTACAATGTTTTCTCTACACCGTTTATATGGATAATATGATAATAAAATCTTGTTTTGTAATAATAATAATAATAAATATTACAAACTCATTTTTTAAAGAAATATTTTCAATTTTTTTTCTCTCAATATTTAATATTTTTGCTCGACACACACGGTAGATAATAGACAGTGCATTATCAAGATTAAGAAAATATAAATGTTAATATTAATGGGAAAAAAGGAGCAAACAGCAAAGATTGGTAAGGATGCCTTGAGGACCTTCCTCAAGGCAACTTCAAAAAAAAATATTTAGAAAAGTTAAATTAATAATATAGTTTTAAAAATAATATAAATATAGTATTTTTTATATTTATACTTTAATAGAAAAAATTTATTTACACGTCACCAGTATCTGTTTTTGAAATTTCGAAAGAAAATAAAGAAACCAAGTTCTCCATCCTTGTAATTTTCACGACACCCTTCATGAATTTTCAATTACCAAATATTAATCTAAATATAAATAAATAAAAATTAAAAAGAACAATCAATTAGGAAAAAAAATGAGGAGAAAAAAAGGTACAAACGGCCTAGCAAATCAGGTTAGCTCACTCGCCTGACCTATTTTGGTAGGGCAATCCTACAAGACTAGGCACTAATTGTTTCTTAGAACATGGAGCATAAGTCGCCCTAATTTTATTTTTTAAAAAATATATAAGCAACGTGTTAAGATATAGGAAATACGATTGAGATTATTTTTTATTTAAAAATATATTAAAATAATATATTTTTATTTTTAAAAAATAATTTTTAATATAAAAATATTTTTTAATATAAAAATAATTTAAAAACATTTAATTTTTTAATTTCCTAGTCAACTATGGTAAATGACTAGGAATACTTGCTAGATTTTTATTTTATTTTATTTTAAATAGCTAAAAGCTGATTTTGCAATAATTATTCTTTTAAATTTTTATAAAAATATTTTCAACATTGTTTAGAGATTCATTAAAATATATATATTTTTTATTTTTAAAAAATTATTTTTAATATCAATATTTGAAAATAATCCAAAATCATCAAAAAAAATTATTTAAATTAAAAAAATAAAAATATATATTTTTAATTTCTTATTATTTTTTAAAAGTGATTTTAAAATATAGATTTGCCTCTCTTTTTTTGGCTGACCTTCTCTTTTTTTCAACTCCACGTGGCATCGAAAGGACGGCTCCTCCCTTCAGCACTTGATTTTGACAACGAGTGTCAACACAACACTCGTGCTGTTGAATTGAAAACTAGTCTGTATATATCTCGAAGTTACCTCTCCTTTCTTTCTTTTCATATAGATAATGCTCCCCCCGACATCTTTACCATAGTATCCTTCGATATGACCTTCAAGATCTTATCTCATAACATGTGTGCTATTAATTAATTCTTTTGATTTATAGCTGTAAGTTTAGATCATTCATAGCTCCATTGTATAATGATAACTATTAAAATATAATTGATTATAAAATTAATAATTATATAAATTTTGAATGATTATTATATTATCAATTATAAGACTTGAATTTAAAATGATAGAGGAACAGATCTTGTAATACCAAATTCTAACCACGAGATCATCTACTGAATGATTAATAATTATACCCTGCTATTTACAATAGTATGTATATTTATTTATTTCAACAAATATAACTCATGTTTTAGTTTCATATTCAGATTTTTTTAATTATATTCTTATACTTGGCTTGATACTTTGATCAACATCAAGAGTTTATTTAACTAATTTATTTGCAAGCTCGTAAACTTAGTAATTTGTTTGATTTACTTTTTTACTCAAACTTTTACTCTATATCCACCATAACTATCATTTCATTCGAACAATTTGTAACAGAGATTTGATTTTCTTATAATATTAGATTTGGGTCTTATGGTTTATAATATAATAGTCATTAGAAGTTTAAATAGTTGTTAATTTGAGACCCATGAAATTAGTTGGGTACACGCAAGATAATCCAGATACCTACGTTAATTAAAAAAAAAAAAAAATACCATGCACGCTACATTACCCATGATCATCTATTCTTTCATTTAAATTCAGCGAGGTTTGAAACACCTAGCTTAGACATATGTACATGTTATTACTTCCTTATACCATTAAATATATAATTATCACCAACAATGCAACTAGCATCACAATTTAATTTAATTTCTTATTTAATTATTAGTTTTAAGTGAATAACAAGGAAAATCCTAAACTTTCATGCATATGAAAATTTGTTTCCTATTTAAACTCATGTTTTCATTGTTTCACACATTAAAATACCTAGTTAACAGTAATTCCAAACCAGCATTAGACATTAGCAACTCCTAAAGAGTTTAGTTTAATCAACCCAAACTTGCATGCAAGATTTTATATGGATTGGATACTCTAGTCAAATCCTCTTCAAAAGTCATTTCGTATAGGCTATTATTTAATCATAACTAAAGTTTATAAATCGAACTATCACGTATAGTGGTGGGAGCAATCTTTTGTTAATGGTAATTTAGGTATGTTATATACATATATGAAAGAAATTATTTTTTATGGATTTTGGTGGAATTATAATGATATTGATGTTTAAATAACTTGAAGTGTTAAATTGGTGAACGCCAATATTATCTTTTACCGATTATATGTGATGATAATTTTATGACAATGATTGGTTTTTTTTTATCTTAAGTGCTTTGAACATGATAGTATTGTATGTAAATGGTTAATCAAAATTTATGTTTATCCCAACTTCTATCGATCCTTCAGAGTTAAAAAAAGATAAAAATATTTTTTTTAGATAATATGTTGCAAATGATATAAGATAATATGTTTGTCAATATTTTTCCTTATCATTATCAATATAGATTCGACTATTATGAACCTAATAAAATGAGACATTAAACCTAATATGACATAAAATACTGATGATGATGTTGAAGGCAGTAGTGTGTGCTTTTGTGAAGCACCATGCTTAAGATGATAATATTTTTTATTTTAAAATGTTTTAATGTTACAATATTAACATATTATTGTGATATTTTTTCAAGCAGAAATTATTTGATTAAAAAAATATACAGTAAAGAAAATACAATACAAAACTGGAAACCCAATTTCTGATAATATAAAGAGCAAGGACAGGGGGCACACCAATCCATATTTTGCCTTCATGCAAAGCAAAGAAAACCCTACTCGTTTCACTCCACATCATCTTCCCCACCAAAATCATGGTCAAGAAAGACAAGATAAAGCATGGCAAATATACCAATATCCGACACGACCACGTAGACACCATGGTGAAAAAGACGAGCTACATTAATGGACTGCTACATGACAGCAACGAACAGAAAGAAAAGGAAGACGAGCATATATTACACTAAACCTCCGATGGGAGTCGTCGTAGTAATTAATCAAACCACACTATTACTGGTGCTGCTGTCGCTATAAATGCTCCTCCCTGTAACTCATTCACCGCCGGCATCGTTGTTGACGTCAGTATTGATCCGCGCGCGCTTTTCTGAGGAGCCCTGGCTGCCAGCACCATTGCTGGTGCTGCTGTCGCTATAAATGCTCCTCCCTGTAACACAATCGTCGCCGGCATCGTTGTCGACGCCAGTATTGATTTGCGTGCACTTTTCCGAGGAGCCCCGGCTGCCGGCATTAACCGGGTACTTAATGGCATTCATCTTCAGCTTTCTCATGGCAGCTTTACCAAGATCAACACCACATATATCAGAGAGCCTAACAAGATACAGTAACACATCTGATAGCTCCTCTCCGAGGTGTTGTTTCTCTTCCTCTTTCCAATTAGGAAGCCCTCTTGGCACCTCTCCTTTCCACTGAAATATCTCAGACAGCTCACCTACTTCTCCGACCTGCAACAGAGTGGTGCAAGACAGCAGCAATAAATACAAGATTGAAATGAAAACGAGCCTGACAGAGAAACCTGCACCATTGTAACCATTATGGTGTTTGTGTCTTTACGAAGGCACTGTGGTAATAATCAAACAAGGTGGGGTCTTATTCTGAAACGCGAGTACATTCTTGTTTTGAGTATGAACTATCTCTGTCCCACAGATGGGGCTGTGAATGTCCTGTACTATACTTTTCATACAAAAACACGCGGTTTTAAATAATGGGAGAGTTAAAGATCTAGCAGTTTGAGGGCCAGCTTCACCAATTTTACAAAATTTACTCATGCGAAAACCAGAACACAGAAATGGGAAAGTAAGAAATAACTGAGAAAAGCTATATAGCTTGGTTTGGATCTGAGAAACAATTCGATGAGGATAGCTAAAGCATAGACAAAGCGGCGCAACTCTCCAGCAAAGAGCTCAGCACCATGAACGAGTCAAAAAACAGAAGATCAAATTTTTGGTAAGAAATTATAAAAACAAATGGTCTGATTATTTGCTCCAGACAGTACTCTAGAAAGAGAAAGGAAGAAAACGAATCATCAAGAAAGAATCAATAAATAAAGGTTTTGCCTTGTAATTTTTTCATGAACAAAATATCAGATTCAGTAATTTTATTTATTTTCCTGTGAATTATTCAATACAATTTTAAAGGAGACAAATTACAAGAGTTGACCACAGAAGAGAATTGAGAACGAGAATGAAGAATCAAAAGTCACAGATCAAGAGCAATATAAAGGTTGAAAATGTATATAATTAAGCATGCTTTACACGTAACCTTAAACTTAAACCTAAACACATACAAATCTCTCTATGGATAAAAGGAAGAAATGGGATCTGTCATCTCGCTACAAGTTCTGACGGGACGGGAGAAAGATCAGACACGAAACAAAACAAAGCATGATGGTATTGTTATACACTTTTCTAGATTATAGCCGGGGTTGGAAAATGAGGAGCAACTTACCATGGCCAAAAGGAGATTTCTAGGGCTATGAAACTGATCCCAGTCTCTTTCCCTGGCAAACTCAGCCAATCTCTTCGTGAGATCTTCTAGGGTAACCCCGACCCCTGCCATCTTTCTCTCTCTGCAAGACCAAAAATAACCCAACTCACCCCCTCCACTGGACCTGTAATAAAGAGACAGGAAACGACCTTGGCCCGCTCAATGGATACCTTTTCCGATGTGATGTGACTGACACGTGTTTGTGCTGGTGATATCTACGGGGGAAGCTAAGCCCCCGCGCTTTTGGAGCAGCGTATAAGAATCCTTTTTTCTTGGAATTTTTCATGGAAAAAAAGGGGAATCCCCCACTCCGGAATAAAAAAAGCTTGTGTCTGCGAACAGCCTTTTGAGAAGGGTGACGAGTTGCTGACTAATAATGAATGGCTTGTGCGCACCTGGGGCTGCAGAATTCTCTTTATATACAGATTGTATTTTCATCCATATGATAAGATAAGAAACATGCACCACATCACTATAATTCTTAATACAAAATAATATAAATAATATTTTGAACTTCACTTGTATAAGTGTAATTTTTTAAATGAGACGGTTAATTAATATGGTATCAGAACTTTCTTAACCCAGTAATAACGAGTTCGAATCTCACTACTCTTATTTTATTTAATAAAAATTAAGTATAAAATAACATAGATCTGTGCAAGTTTCAAATTCAAATAGCTTTCACTTAAGGGGATATGCTAGAGAGTAATATAAATCATATTCTATGACCTCGCTTATAAACTTAAATTTTTAGATAAGATGGTTCCTTAACATCTATATTCCTATGAAAAAGACATCCAGTGGAATGAGCAAACAACACTTTTTATTATATTTATATAAAAAATATATTCTAAAAAAAATATCATATCAATGTATTTTTAAATGAAAATACTTTAATAAATAACCACTCTCACTCCAAGAATTATATAGTGAATAGATTAATTGCAGTAGAAATCTAGGGTTCTTCTTCTATATTTTTCTCTCAAGTTGTGAGAGATTTGCTGAGAAATGGATTGAGTTTACCTTAAACATAAGAATTATATAGTGCTGACGATAACTTGACATGAAAATTTAACCATTTGGAACGAAGACCATTTTAATTTGTAGTCCAACAGCTAACTATAAAGGTAACCATGTAGCAGTAGTGGCACAGGATGGTATTAAAATTTGGTATTTTACGTGGGTTGAGGTTTAATAATAATTACTGGAGATTAATTTTAATATTTATGTGATTAGTCGAGTTAAGCTCAAATTATAAACCAAAACACAGGGAAATAATTCATTATCTGCTTATATTTAATGATATAAGGTAGGGTTGTTTATTTAAACGAGAATCATACCAAATCCTCGTACAAGATTGCATCCTTGAGTACGCCAATCTGGCAACCAGGAGAGAGAAGGTTCTGCATTAAAAAAGAAAGAAAAAACTGACCATGTGGAGCCCGGGTATGCAAGACATTACGTCAAAACAATTCCAATAAATGGGTCAAAATCATATATAAAATTATTAAGTGATATCATTGATAGGTATGTGTGTACTTAGTCAAAAGCAACAAAATATTAATAGTGAATTTTTTTTATTATAATATAAATTTAGTTAAAATAATAAATTTATATAGAGTTCCTATTGAGTACAAGTTTTTTTATAAAATATATGAATTTTAAATCAATATAAATTTATTTGTTAGTAGTTTTTAATTAAATAACTAGCATAAAATTATCATCGTCAGTAAAAAAGCAAAAAGATTCGGATATCTGAATCATTGAATTCACTATATTAAGATTAGTTCATTTTATAATTCAATTTAAATCAAACAAAAATAAAATATAAATTATGAAAGTATATACAAAAATCAAATAACAGAAATAAGTAATTAATTTTCTATCCATAAAAAGACGAAACACATAAATTAAAAAATCATTCTTACATTACCATTATTATCATTGCTATAACAGTTAAAATTATTATCAACATTATTGTCAAAACAATTAAAATTATTAAATTGCCCCAAAATATATATATATATTTACAAAAAACAATAAAAAATAATCATTTAAATTATCATTATTATTGCATAAATAATAAAATAAAAAAAAAATATGTGATCCAAAAAACAAATAAAAATAACACAAAACACAAAAAAATGAGCAAAGGGGAAAAGGGAGCAATATTAATTTTAAAATGATTACCGATATAAATTAAAATTTCAGGATTTAACCGATTAAAAATAAAACATTAATAAAAATTAAAAACAAAAACTAAAAGCATAGATACATAAATACGAATAAAAAATAAACATTGTCCAAGAATGACAAAAAAAAAAAACAAAGGAATTAATATCAAATAAAAAATTCGAAGAATAAGAGCCGAAATGAAAAATAAAATATATAATTAATTCCAATTGAATGACAATTAAAACAAACAAAAACCCAGAGACCGAAACAAACAAATGTATTTTAAAAAAAAAATGCAGTGTCATTTTGTTACAATAATTAAAAGAATAACGATCAAAATGAAAAATAATGTATATGACTAATATGAATTTGAGGACACAATTAAAATAAAATATATATAATTAATATCAATTAAAGGATAAAAATTAAAACTAATAAAACCTTGGGACCGAAACAAATAAAGGTATTTTTAATTAAAAAAATGCGATGTAATTTTATTAAATAAGTAAAAGAATAGAGACCAAAATGAAGAGTAACATATATGACCACTTTTAATTGAATGACACAATTAAAATAACTTCAAACAACTTATATATAATTAATATCAATTGAAGGATAAAATTGAAACAAATAAAAATCTTGGGACCGAAATAAATAATGACATTTCTAGAGTAATTGCTATGTAATTTTATTAAAAAATTAAATGGAGGAATGAAATGAAAAGTAGCATATATGATCAATTTTCAGTTGGATAATACAATTAAAACAAATCAAAACCTCCGTACCCAAAAGAATTAAAGGAACCAAAAAAATAAAAAATAAAAAGAATAAGGATTGAAATAAAAATCTCTATATATAATCAGTTTTAATTAAAGGGCACAATTGAAAACAATCAAACTTTCAATTAAAAAAATTAAGAATAAAAACAAAATCAAAACCCCATGAACTAAAATAAACACCCTACATACATCAAGGACCAGGACATAAGTTGCAGCGGCAGGAGAGAGAAAACAAATAAACAACACAAAACCATTATATGACATTTACTCGAACACCAAAACAAATAAAGCTATTTAAAAAAAATGCAATGTAATTTTATTAAAAAATTAAAAGAATAAGGATTGAAATGAAGAGTAACATGTATGACCAATTTTAATTGAAGGATACAATTAAAATAAATTAAAACAATATATATAAATAATACTAATTTAAGAAAAAAAATTGAAACAAATAATGATATTTTTAAAGATAATTGTTGTTTAATTATGTTAAAAAAATTAAAAGAATGAGGACGAAAATGAAAGGTAACATATATGAACAATTTCAATTGAAGGATAAAATTAAAAGAAATGAAAACATGTGTACGAAAAAATTTATTTATTTTGGATTTGAGAAAACTTATTTTTATAGATATTTTTTATGAATCCGAATTAAATAAGTAAAACTTTGACTGTCTCAGACTCTTATATGTTCCCAAAAGACGTGACATGGTGACAAAATACTTGAGTGATGTGGACCAACCCAAAAACACTAGCAATGACCCATTACATGTTCCAAATGGTCCAATGACGCAGTGTAAGACAAAGGCATTGAAAAAGGCAATGAATGCATTGGTTTTAAAGGTTTCAACCAGATCATAATTGCAAGGACCATTGGAGTATCAAGAGGAGACCCTAGTACATCTTATCCATGTGGAGTAGGGGTCCAGTATAACCTTATTTATTTGGGCCAAGAAGTGAGCACAATAAAAGAGCCAAAAGAATCCTATTACAATATGGAATTAATGGGCTTGATGGAAGACTATAAAAAAAAAAGCCTTATTGGCTTTATTTAATTTTGTTAACTATAGCCCAAGACTTGTTTGAGCTTAATTAAGACTTTGTTTTCAGCTAGGATTCAAAGCTTGTTTGGATTAAGTCATGGGCTTTCCAACTTAGAATTTTGGGTCAGTTTTGAATGGACCTCATTTAAGTCCACATAAGGGGACAATTAGGGTTAGTTTTTAAATGATTATTTAAACTCATGTTAGCTAAATTTCAGCAGCCATTTATGAATTTTGATTCTGAACTTTTCAATTTATGTGTGAGAGTGATTCTTACATTCTTTAGTTCATTAATTGAATCCGACTTATTAAAAATTAACTGGCTTTGTGTCATCATTCTACTCCTTCCAATAGTGTTAGTGCCTTGGGGCAAGTTTTCATTGTGTCACACTCCTATTAAACCTATTTTGGATTTTCAGGATCAGATTTCATTCTTCGTTATGGGTTGCCTAATCACGTGATCACGAGGTTCGCATCATTGAGATTTGTCTTGCAGATGTTGAGTTCAAATCAGTACATCTTGTAAGCAAAAAAAATCATGACAAATTTATGTATTGAAAATAAGAAACAACTCAATGCTTTATAAATAGTCTTACAAAATAACTCAAAACACAATCCATGTTTAAAAGTCCTATGAATTTACTAGAGAATAGATCAAATATCTCTCCCTCCAACTAAATGCTCTAGCAATTAATTTACTCCATGATGCAAAACAAACACCCAACAAATCATGTATTTTCAAGAACACATCAAGATTTGAAGGTTTAGGTGAACACATCAAGATTATACAAAAAAATATATAAACAAATTCAAAAATAACTCAATAGCTCTTGGGGTCAACTTTTTTAAAAAAATAGCGGGGTTAGTCTTATACATTAGTTGTCTTTTTTTATTTTTTAAGACATAAGTATAACTAAATTGTACAATAAAATATACAAAAATATTATTTTACCTCCAAGTGTGCGTTCAATCATTTGGTGTATGCAGGAAAAAATCATTAGTATAATGTGGATTGCATTATTCACATGCATAGCAAAATACTGAGGGGAATCAATTTTATGTATAATAAGAAATATGAAATACCAGCTAAAATCACTATAAAAAATAAAACTAGTCATAAACTTGGGACTAATTTCATAGAAAAAAACTATTAAAAAAGAAAAAAAAGATAGCAAAAAAAAAAAAGGGGATCAAATCTGATAGAAAAAAAACTCATAAAATATGAAACTGTACAAAAAACAATCTAAAAAATGATCCTAAGCAAAACAAATAACACGAAGAATGAAGATCAAATATAAAATATTAAAAAATAAAAGTTCAAACTAAAAAAATATTTGTCATTTAAATGATGCAAATGTGTTTTAAATTTTTTCCTTAAATATGGCTCAAGGCATAGACTTGATCAAGGAAAAAAGGCTAGTATATAATCAAAACTAAAAAATTATGGAAAATCATCAAAAAATAACAACTAAAAAATCATATAAAAGAGATAAAGAAAAAAAATAGCCTAATCGCTAATAATATAAATATTGAATAATAAAAGTAGAAATAATTAGCTTTAAAAAAAAAGACAACAAAAAACTAAAATAACTTGTGTGAACTTTCTAAACTTGGAGCAAAGTTACAAACTCAAAACCCATTAAATCCTAGACTAGGACCATATCAAAAAATTTAATTACCAACCAATTTAATATTAATTTGACAAAGTAAATCTACAATGAACAATAGAAAAATCAAGAAAACCCGGGTTATTTTAGAAATTAGAGAAAATCATAAAAAAGAAGAAGATAAATTCAAAGATTTAACTCGAATAAAATAAATAACAACCAAAAGAATGAAAAATAAATTCAAAAGATAATTTAGTTACCAACCAAAAGATAAAAAAAAAAAAAAAAAAAGGGATGGAATAAAAAAATCTAATCTTATAAATCGTTTAAAAAATAATTTCAAATATTAAAGGAAATAATCGGGGGGGGGGGGGGGGACTCATTTTCGTTAACAAAGGCATGTGAGCCATGTACACTATTTCTACTTTAGCTAGCTTGTTAATTAATTAATAAAATTGAAGATACAATCGAGTGAGTCAACCATTATCCATATCCCCCATGTATGAGCTGGCATGCATTTCTTATCACATCATTATTTCTTATCTCCTCATTTAATTTCATTTTAAAAAACAAATTGAAACCATTAAAGCAAAAGTTAAAATACCTTAGTATTGTATTCCATAAAACCCATTTCATCTCTAACTATTTTATTTTTATATTTAACTTGTTCCTTATTCTTTCTTTTAATTGCTATTTTGTTTTGAGTGATTAAAAATTTTCATGTTTGTTTTTTGTGGGATAATCATAGTTTCATTACCTTAAGTGATGCATTTAAAAAATCATTTTGGTTTAACTTTAATATCAATTTAAAACTCAATCTCCAATTAAATAATTAATAAAGGAAAAATAAGGAAAAATTAACTTTGACAAAGAAAAATAAAAGGACGAATCAGACTCGAGCAAACTCGCCAAACTAGATTAGATCTTTAAAACTCGCAATTTAGAAAACCTTGTATCTGAATCCAATAGAAAAATTTATTACAAACCAATTTAAAAAACTTGTCAATGCAAAAAAGCTTACAATTAAAAGAATGAAAAACAAATTTTGATATGAAAAAACCAAAGAAGGGTAAAATCATAAAACAAAATCAATTCAGAAATAACTTCAAACAAAATTAATAACAATAAAAAATATGAATAAAATTTGAAAAATTAAAGGGGAACGAGATTGTAAAATCATTTGAATTTTATAAACTATTCAAGATAAAATAAAATTATAATAAAAACAAGAATCAATTTTAAAAAGTCAATAAATTAAAGGGTTGTTAAGGAATGTTTAAGGGGGTAACTTGAAAAATACGATGAGGAGATAGAGAATGTGAAAAAATAACCACCACACCAAACTACCATGAATCTTGAACACGTATCACTCTATTACGTATAGGGTTATGAGGATCTGAAAATAACATTTAGAGGGTGTTTGGGAGAGTGGTTGCTGTAGCTTTTGAAAGTGTGTTTCGTGCCGAAATACATTAAAATGATGTTTTTTTATTTTTTAAAAATCATTTTTGATATCAGCACATCAAAATGATCTAAAAACACTAACCATATGTTTTTAAAATTCAAAAAAAAAAAAAATGGACCAAAAGCACCCAAAAGCGCTTTTGGGTGGCTTCCCAAACACCCCCTTAGTTACCAGGCGATTCTCCATGTGCTGCTCAATTGCTAACGTGTACCATGCACGTGACAATAAGTTTTATTTAAAAAAAAATATTTAACATTATTAAAATATAACATTGCCCTTGAACTAATATTATATTACAAAAACAGCCACAGTAAAAAGAAGAAAAAGCTCTAGGAGAGTTGTGTTGATTGCTTTCAAGGTATCAAAATAATTTAATCATCTTGAAAAATATTAAAAAACCATAATGACTTCGATTAAAAGGCAATATTTTTTTTTTATCATGAGTATTTTTATTGTGAAAAAATAAAATTACCAACTTAGCCCTGCAAAAAAAGCCAAAACTGCACAAAATAATAGACAATTGTATCATCATGAAAATACCAATGTGTCCCCAATATCTATGTTGATAGTTTTTTTGAGCATGGGGTAATTTAGTCAAATTACTATTCCAATGATGAGCTGCTTATTTATTTATTTATTTTAAAAAGATCAAATGTGTAGAGAAAATAACGATGCATAAAAGAATTTCCTAAACAGTCCCCAAACCCTTCTTACCCTGGTATATAAAACCTTAAACCTATTGGATTCAGTAGTTGCATTATATAATTAATCAAATCTCGGGAATCCTCTGTTTTTCATTATATGAAAGACGGCTACTGACTTGTACAACTTCCCTTAGTATCAACTAATGAACCTCTATCTAATATAATAGTTACGGTAAGTTTACATGGTTGTTAATTTTAAAACCCATGAGATTAGTCGAGAAATGTGTAAACTAGTCCGTGCACCCCCGTTAATTAAAAAACAAAACTAATAAACCTCCGGTGATTTTTTTTAAAAAAAAAAGAAGCTAGCTAACCTCTAGCACATAGCATACCACTGTCTCCGGTCACACCAACATCAACGGCAGCAACATGCTCAAACCCTCACACAACAGTTTCAAAATCTGCTGAAGATTTCATGGTCGTCTGACAATTCAGCGTGGAACAAAACACAAGTGAATGCACTTTGCAGATGCTAAATCTTGTGGACGCTATAACCTGCATACTCCGAGGTTAAGTTCTCCTTCCAGTTCTCAAATTCAGATCCACCAAACACCAACTGCTTGATTCCAACATAGCTGTTGACGGAGAACAAATCAGTTGAAGGACCTCATAAAGCACAAACACATGTATTTACTATTTTTCAAATGGGCAGCATTTCCACTGAAAAAAGGACCTCAGCACCAAGCAAATGAATGAAAAACATAAAGCACGAATATAAGCAAAAGAAAGGAGTTGAAACTGCAAGGGAACCAGAGCAAATCCTAGACATCCTTATGTGAATCTCACAGCATGTTTGTACACAATAGTATTCGTACTTCGAAGTTGGCATTACACATCTATCATAGTCTGGGATGAAAACAGCAAATTCATATTTTTATGCAAGGATATATTTAGTTCCATTAAATTTCATCTCATTAAAGTTTCAGAAGAATTATGGCAGTGTCAGAAATTCTAAGAAAAAGAAGAAATATGGATAACTTACTCAGAGCTTATTTGTGTCAAGGCATTTATCAGAGTGTCCAGAAGCAACGGCTCAGTTGTCCCGATATCTACCCTGTTATAATTTGAATATCATCCATGAACAAGAACCATCAGAACAAGCATAATCAGTACGGTGAAAAAGAGTACTCTTCAACCAATTAACTATAGCATGAAATAATCCTCTTACCATACACGTGCCAAGTTGTCTTGAATCTCAAAATCTCCAATGTTGTAAAATGTTGCTGGAGTCACATTTGCTCCTTGAATGGCGTCATAATTAGGTCTTTTTTCAAAAGTTGATTGTGACAGCTGCAACATATGAAACACAGGGAAAACAGACTTTAGTGCCAGGAAGAAAGAAAGTTGCGCCAATGGCAAATCTGATTTTTTTTACTAGCAACTAAGTGCTCTCCATTTGGCAGGATTTTACTTTATAAAGCTCAACCACCTTTCCATGCAGTACAAACAACCATTTCATTTGTCAACATTTTTTTATGGCAAGAAAATTTTCTACATACTTGCATATTCATGGAATTGCATCCACCAAGACGCCCAACAATATGCCATGATCGAAATGTCTGCAAAAATATGCCACATAAGCTTCATAGTAATTTAATTTAATAGTTCAAAACACCATTACTAGAGTAAAGGAGAAGTTACTTGCATCGCAAATTATGGACACATCATTCTCCAATGGCGCATTGTAGAATTCAAACCATATATACGAGTTTGAGAAATCAAATCTGGTGATGATGGTCAGAGTGAGTTGGGAAAACAGGAGCTGAATAGGAAAGGTCAAAGAAAAGCACCCAAGTGACATTTTCACATGAGACACCAGGCATCATGAAGATTAGGAAAGGCCAGAGTGGTTACAATTCAACCATGCTAAAAAAGAAGCAGTTCTCAAAGACCTTCAAATTACAAAAGCTGTAAGAACCAAGGAAATTTGAAATCAGCTGATAAAAGGGGTGGATTTGGTAACCATGGACTGCATCATATATGGGTGGGTAAATTGTGGATGCAGTATTTACTTTCATGACATAGTGTTCAACACGATTCCTACTCACAAGCAAGCATCATTATTTTAGAAAATTTAGATATTAAAGCCAATATGAATTGCTATGAACTCAAATCTACAAGCTAGAATATATATACAAATATATATGCATCCTGATTCCTGACTGTTATGAAGAATTTGCACCGTAAGCTGAGTGAATGCGCGGGGTATCGCTCTGCAATGGCTTTCAAGCCCTGCATAAATAGACTTGTAATACTGCTACTTGAATCAAATTGTGTCATGGTCATACCAAATATCAATTTCTTAAGTTTCGACATGAACACCTATAGCATGAAGCAAGACAAATTCTTTTTTCCTTATGCCTAACCCCCTTCAAAATACTCTATAAATAAACCAGCAGATTTTATCTTTTGTTTTACTCAAAAAATACCCAGACGATCTTCAAGCTAAGCAAGGATTAAAATACACCATAATCTTAGTTTTTGAACTAATGGGTTCTCAAAGAATCAGCTTACGACATAAGGATTGAATATCTTACTTGTTGAAAGTAACCTTGACGGGTTTAGCTGAACCTGTCTTTGCTTGCAAAATCTTGTTCTTTTTACGCCTTAATCTTTCTTCCATCTAAAAACCCATTATTGCTCACTTCCATTAATCAATTCACTTAAGGCAGGACAGCAATATTTATTACACAAACACTAACAAAACTAAAAGGGGAGAGACAAAAAAGATGAACATACTTTGGAGCGAGCTTTAAGTGGGTCATCAAGACAAGAACCAAGAATGTCAGCAAATTCAGGGTCTTTATCATAATCCTTTTCATCTCTTCTTGGATTATGCGGTGATGATGAAAAGTCATTTTGGAAGTCAAAATCAATGTCATTTTTTGCGCTCTTTGTATGAGCATGATTCCTAAGGAACAATGGAGTGCTGTTGGTTTTAGACTGCTTCTTCTTCTGAAATGGAAGCAAGGAGTTGGAGTGTCGAGATATTTGGCACCACAACGCAAAGCTCTGGGATTGAAGAGGGGGTGACAAGATAAGCATTTTTCCGGTTTAGAACATCAGTCGTTTTAGTTTCTGATAAACCCTCCCCCCCTGCTCAAGCCGACAACTAGAGAGGTTAGTATTTTATATGGTCCCTGTACTGTTAAGCTTTTCTAATCTGGTTCCTCCACTCAAAAACGTTTTTTAATATGATCCCTAAATCCAATATCTGTCAAATACACAGCTACTTCTTGACATGTAGCCTAACATGTGATTCGATATGCATCCTCTTTTTTCTGCACTTTGCCAATAACTAATGACACTTCAAAGAATGTTTCTTTATTTTTATAGCCAGCTGAAATCTTCGGACCATCGATTCTTTTTTTTTTTTTATATACGATGGAAAGTATATTTTATGAACTTAGATAAGTAAATAAAACCCTGACTATTTCGATTTCTTACAAGAGATGTACATTCTAATTTTATCTCAAGAACTGCATTATAGATCTTTTTGCTGTCACTCGAGTTCCATTTGACTGTTGAGTTGCTGAAACACAAAAAAGTTGGAACGGATTCAGTGTGCTACATACAATACGTGACCTGTGAAGTTAATTCAGGTAATTAGTTGCAATATTAGTGTTAATTCGAGTAAAAATTATTGATTCATACAGTTGATCATGTGAATGGTTAAGAACATGAATAACACCGACAGATTATAGTTATCAATATAAATATAGATATGCAATACAAGGCTGGGAAAATAATTTATTCTATTAGTTAATGCAATGAGTCAATGAAGAAAGGGCAAACACTTTCCATCGTAGAGAAATTTTAAGATGTGGTTGCCTGTCTATTTGCACAGATTCAGCTACAGTATTCTAATATGATCCAGTTGCAGTTGATGAAGCATCACATGGCACAGTAATGTCACCTACAGTATAATCAACCACATCATGCTCTTCTTGGATGGCGGAAGAAGCTCCTTGTAAAGCTCTGATCGTCTCCAACTCCATTACTACTCTATTCATGTTGGGTCTGGTCCTGCCATGCTAGCCTAAACCTATTCTTGCCAGCTTACCGACTGCTGTAATCTCTTCCATTGACTGTAGAAAATAAGCTGCTAAACCCCTTACTTCTTCGGTTGGGGTTGCAAAGATTGGTTCCTGCCCTGTAAAAAATTCGACGAGAGCTACTCCAAAGCTGTAAACATCGCTCTTTTCGGTGAATTGATTTGACTGAAAATACTCTGGATCGAGGTAGCCATAAGTTCCCAATACACGAGTGGTCAAGTGAGTTTGATCAATGGCAAGTTCTCATGAAGTTCCAAAATCTGACACCTTGGCTCTGTATTTATCATCTAAAAGCATGTTTGTAGTTTTTATATCGCGATGAAAAACAGGTACGGAAGCCGCAGCATGCAGATAAGATACTGCAGTAGCAACTTCTACTGCAATCCTTAAGCGAATTTCCCATGTAAAAGGAAATCTTCATTCGGATGATGATGTGGATGTTGGGAGTTCCATAAGGGATGAACTCATAGACTAATAGAGGAATTCTGTCTCCAAGCAACATCCAAATAACTTAACATTTCTATGGTTAATTCGTGATAAAATTACAATCTCCTTGATAAATTCCTAGTCTGCTTCGGTCCACTGCTTTTGATCTCTTGACAGCTACAATTTTCCATCTGTCAGCATTCCTTTGTAAACAGTTCCTTGACCTCCTTGGCCTAGAACTCGATCCCCATGATAGTTGTCTGTGGCCTTCTCCAACTCCTTGGAGCCAAAAACTTTTGTTCGCTCAACTTTGCTTTCACTTGCAGAAAGTTGTTGCTGCAATGATAGCCCCCCATTCTTTCGAAAAACATTTGCTTCAGCTTAATCACCTTTCTTCTGTTAATCAACTTGTACAACCACCATGCTCCGATAAGGAGCAACATTAATCCAAGACCGGATCCACACCCTGAAAAACCCACATCTACAGAGTCAAGTTTGTTCAATTCAAGTTTTCCAATATATGTATATGAGCTTGGGAATAGAAAAAATGAAAATGCATAACAGTTTCCCGCATAGCAATGCGTAGGATTTGCACCGTATGGTCGAACCGAGTACATTCGAAAGCTCATATCTTGCTTCAGATTTTATTTATTTATTTCAACCTCGTTGTTCATTCAACTTTTGATGCATTAAAAACTAATCCTTTCAAGTAGTTTTTTTTCTCTGTTTTTTTTTCCTTATAGTTATCTCAATCTTATATATAATATCAGAGAGTTTATAAATTAAATTGAGTTTTTTATGTTGCAATTTTATAATTTAATATTGATTTTTTAAAAAGCTCCAGACGGCCTTATATTTATTTATTTAATTATTTTATTTATTCATATATTTAAATGCTATCTGATCTGATGTTTTTTTTTCTTATGATGAAAAGAAAATGACGCCACGGGCCACAAACTTGGTGTTTACTATTCATTGACAAATATTGTCCCCAGTGCGAAGCTCCAAGCGAAGCATTAATCGCTTCCAATGGTGAATTTGAAACACGCAAACACATGAATATTGAATCAGATTTAACTTACACCTAACATAGCAAACAGGAGCGCACCTAGCTACTTAAAAACAAGGCCAGATTTTTCCAAGTCCACAAAGCTCCACTTGCTGATATATCCCTCGTTACCTGCTATTCAGTATCAAAATACCTGCTACTTGTCGAAAACTTTCAGAGAGCCAACTTAGATCAGGGGACAAGAAGCACAGTTTGCCTACTTCTTAGATGGGTTATGTTCTACTTCTTGCAGGATGGCAGAGTAGCATCTATCGGAAAAATCAACATGCTTCTCACAGCAATTAGATTTTTATAAATCAGAAAATTTTTGGAACAACATACTATACATACAGTTGCTGAATTTGAGTATGCAGTAAAATCTATACAGAAGAAAAGGGAAAAAGAACAAGGATAAGAATACTCATGAAATAAATGGGAATACAAGAATCTCCATCACGGAATTCGTTCCAACACTCGCTGCAATGCCTTCTTGATACCGTCTTGATCAAGTGTTGTTGTCATCTGTATTTCCTGCACCTGAATTGTACAACGAATAAGAGAGAAATATAGGGAGACCGTATCAACGTGGAGGGGTGAAAAGACAAACATAACCTACCTGCCTTCCAGCACGAGCAAGGAGGGTAAACTTCCTATTTATAGGTGGTGCCTGTAGGATGATTATGGGATGAGAATAATAAAACAATATAAGGAGCACACAGCACAAGAAACACGCCTAAACGGGAGCAACTCACATTCGAAAGCCACAGTTGCAGGTCTTGTGAAACAACACGCTTTTCAAACCCTTGTCTGCTAATTCTTATGTCATCTATGCTGGACAAGAACGATACAAAGAAAGCCAAATAAGTCATTGCTACTATGAATCATGGTAAGTTCAATGAGCATAAAAGGAAATGTAAATATTTTTAGAGTATACTCATAGTTGAAGTTAAACCATTTATTCATAGAAGAGTCTCAAATGAAATAGGGTGGGCATATAGTGACATAAAAATCCCATAAATTCATAAAAGAGACATGCTAAAAGGAAAATAGATTACAAAATAATTTGAGAGCAGATGCAGAAAACTTATGAAGCTCAGAAATTATGTTCATGTTGAGAAGGAAAACTTTGGTTTAATATATTTGCAATCAAACCCTAAATCTTCAGAATGAACTTCTTTAATGGAGGATAAAACCATACCCATCTTCACGTACTAACTCTTGAAATATTGATTCAAGACCTGGTAGAGGTTCAATAGTAATGCTGTTGTGCATGCTCAGAGAATCAGGAGCAATCGAACCATCCTGTAATACATAAATATCCATTCAAAGTGGAGGCTTTAAATACGTAAATGGAGCATGTAAAATTGCCTTACAAACCTGAGGAATCACTTTGTCCAAAGTTACTAGCAGTGGATCTTCCTCCAATTGTTTGATTGACAGTGTAATCCTTGACTTTCCCCTGCATTTATTTATAATTAAATTATTACAGTAAGAGGCAAAGTAAAGGAAAACAGCTAATCGGAGACAAACACCATGACAATTAAGCTGATTCCAACCCTTACATTGCCAAATGTAGGTAATGCTAGGCTAGCAAAATGAATTAGCCATGTCCTCTTTCAGAAAACCACTCAACATAACCTTTAATGATATGCTAAAGAATGGATTAGTCATATAGAAACCATAGGGATTGTCATGCATATTTCTTGAAGTTTACATTTTAATTCTTCAAAAGAAAACAAGAGTTATAAAAGATAACATGAACTCTATATAGCAGCACCTTTTTCCTTTTCACTTTCTAATCAGTGTATGTTTTAAAGTATTCCTCAATTCTCTGCTTTTTAGAATCCTCTCAGGTTATGGTGGTAACTAGGATTGATCTTTGGGACCTTGATGTACAAGGAACCATAGCAAGTAGATAGATGATCTTACTTAAAAGGTATGACCATTGATCATACAAGGAAACTGAGAGACTGGATCAATAGCCCATGGATTGAGTAGACACAAACTTGGTGTAAAAATGAAACCTATATTTTTGAGCATCTTGACAAAAAGAGAGAGGAAGGGAACCTTGCATTACAAAAATAAAATATTCGATCATCAATCAAATTCTCAAAAATTATTTTCATAAAAAAAAAAAAAAATCGTATTTCACTGGATTGTTCTTGTGATGATAACATCCTCAAAGCAAATCCACCACCTAGAAATCCATGGTGTATACCAAATAAAGGTCTGGCTATTTTAGATACTGTACAAGGCATAATTGGTTGACATGTTACTGAAAATGTCCCATTGTGAATTTCATTCAATGCAAATAGTAAAAGAGAGGAGCAAGAAAGACTTACTGGTCTATATCAATAATTTTGACTGTTACTTCGTCACCAACATTAAGGATGTCCCTTACATCTTGAACTAAATCCCATGAAACCTCAGACACATGTACCAGTCCAGTGAGATGATACAGACCTGTATTGTAGTTTCAAGACACCACCAATAATTCTTGCGAAATTATAAATCTCAATGAACAGGTAGAAGTCTATACAAACAGAGAAAGTGGCTACCATCAGGGAAACGCAAGTGAATAAAAGCACCATAGTCCTCAACAGAACCAACCCTTCCTGCAAAAACGCCCCCTACATTAATTCTTTTGGAAAACTTCGACCAGACAGCTTCCTTCTCAGAGAAAATCAATTTCCTGCTCTCCTCATCAGCATGGATTACCTAAATGTTTGAGAAGTATACCAACATCACTAGTGTTGAATGAAATGTTGAATTGCTACCAGGAAAGGAGAAACAGGGAATAAAAGAGCAAGGGGGACCATTTACATTACAAGAAACGTGTCAGGAGGAACTGAAGCATCTTGACATGAAATGGAATGCAATTCTCTAAGAAGTCTGCTCTTTACCATTTTCACTTTTAATTCGGCTGTTTAATGCCTTAAAAATAAACAGAATCTTTGTGGTCAATGGTGGACATCGCTAGCAAAGAGTTCCTCCATGTTCAGTAAGCAATTACTTCTTCCATGTCAATGTTAAGCGAAGAAAGTAATAAATTCAGAAAATCATCATAACAAACACAAACCTGTAGTTCAAGAAGAAATGAATCTAGGCACTACTAAGTAAGGTTTTCATCATCTGGAATGCCGAAACGCATCAGTTTGATCAGCCACTATTTTCTCTTATTGTATTAAAAGTTCTGCATATATTCTTTGCTCTTAAGTTTCCATATTATTGGCTTCATCTTCTCTCTTTCCTATTAGGCAATGCATTTATGCATACATTTGCTCGTTTAAACTATTGTGTTTGAAGTTGTGGGAGAGATAAAAAATAAAGCAGGTTTGATTTAAAAAATAAATGAATTGAAACCATGATTTGGAATTACAAGACTCTTAGAATCATGGTTTTGATAACACAATCTGAAAAACACACAATGTCACCAAAAGGACACTCCTAAAGATGATATAGTCACCTAGTAGAAGTGGCCAAAAAACAGAGTGCCTGTCTATATCACTGAGCAATCATGAACCATGTTCATTAGATAATGGAAATGTGATAACTCAATGGCTCGATCACAACAATTAACTAGAAGAATTTTTATTCACAAGAACTCAATGGGCCTTTCAAAATGCATTTGAAAGACATCCAAAATCATGGCTTTGCATCATCCAAGACTGTTAGCAAAACATTGTCACGACTTTAGTGAAGACCCTTCACAGAAGAGCCAAATAGGGCTCGGTCCTAGCACAAGAATATCATAATATTTTCCATCTTGTTCCATTATAAGTGTTTTATGCTAAAGTCACTTTCCTTAATATGAGAGAGAAGAGTTATTTCCCCTCTTATTGCTTATATATATATATATAAACATCCGTGATACTGTTTTACAAAGGAAAACAGCAAATATGATCATGGGATTTTCATTTACATGTTCCTGGCAATGTTTAATAACCACCAAAACAGGACAAAGGTACACTAAAAGACCAATATGTGCAAGCTTACAAGCATTTATAAAAATAAAGTCTAACACCCATATGAGGAAAAATAAAGTTATTTTGCACTTCAATTCTATTCAAACAGACAGGAGAAAATCACATTACCTTCACGGAAATGAGTGAACCAGTCAAATCTTTTCCAATCTCATGAATAGTCTTCTGTGGATCTACATGTAATGGAATCACAAAATCAGAAAGACATAGTGTTGCAACGAGCTCTCAGTCACAATTCCACTTCCAAAGTAGAAGTTGACTGAAAATGCCAGTGTATGGTAGAAAAGGAGCAGTTACAAGGAAAACAGATAAATTTCTAGGACTATCAGCGAAGGTGAGGTTTAGCCTACATAAATGGAGAGCTAAAAAGTTCAATAGGAGTCACTGGAAAGCATTCCAATCCTCCATAAAACATTTCACCTTGTCTGCTAATGTTTCTCCATATAAAAAAAAAAAGTGAAAAGAACTGTCATTACAGCATTCCCTGTAACCCTATATCATCATTTAAGTTAAAAATTACAGGCAAGTCAAATTATATTCGGCTGCCGAAATTCCCATTATATAATAAAGGGAAGAGCCAAAAGATAGAGATAATATAGAAATGAAAAGGAGCGTTGATTTGTTGTCCTAAACTCGCTACTCTCGAGGGAAAAAGAAACAGCTAGTTCACATACATGGGTTTCTACCAGAAAATATCTACCCAACTAGTTTTGAATTAGGTTCAAGATGATATCAGAGACAAGTTGAGTTGAGATGATAAAGGGAGTACCAATCCAGCAGCTATGAATTGCAAGTACTCTTGACCAAGTAATAGCTTACTAACTCGTAATTGCATAACCAGATAACAAATTTATGTGAAAATAGAGAGCAAGCTCTGAGACCAAATACAATGAGAAAGCAAGTGAAAGGCAAAGTACCTTTGCAAGAATGCGAAGGGCTCAGCAGAGGGAAGGGGAGAAAACCCACAAGAGAATAAAAACGAACAATTAAGCCGCCACCATTGAATCCTTCAACCCTTCCCTGAAAGATTTGTCCACCCTCATAGCAAGCCTTTACCGCCTTCCAATCAGCAGACCTCTACTTCTTTGAACAAACACTGTGTTAGTTTTGACCATTAAGTATCATTAAAAAAAACGGAAATTTCAAGAACTGAAGCGAGCAAGAAACAAGGATAGAGATAGCAAAACAACACACCCGAGCCGGTGGCAAAGCATCAGGTGAGGGTTCAAGAACTTCGTCGGTGGCAGTGGTGGTAGCTGTTTCACTAGAACTTTCAGCTTTGGCATTGGCAGAGACAGAGAATTTAGCAGTGATATTATTAGCTGAACGTCTAGTTCTTGAAGGAGGAATGAAGAGAGGAGAAGTTATATTGAAAAATGGAGATGGGGGATCACTAGTAGCGAAGATTTGTTGTTGTTGTTGTTGTTGTTGTTGATGTTGTGAGAGAAAGGCAGAGAGGCCTGCAAGTGTGAGTGATCCTTGAGTTACAGAGAAAATTGGCATGGTTGAAAGGTGGAGAACTTGAGAGCAGGGAGTGTGGCATTCGGTTTGGATTGGGTTATCAACAAAGATGACGACAACACTCCACTTCTCAACTTTGGATATTTTTATTTTACATTTTTTGTGGTCTAGGCAGCTTCCATTGAATATTCAAGGTGTCAAATCTCTGCCCATAAATATTTTTTCTTTTTTCTGTCAAATGATCAAATCTCTCTAATATCCCTGTTAGAAACGAGAAAAAAACATTTTTTCCTTTACAAAGGATGTTCTTATTCGTTTGGCTACATGCTACAAACTACGTTTTACATGCATTCAAAAGCATTATTTAACACAATTTACTCCATAATAATCCAAAATGAAGTGCTCTTTGTTCAATTCATCAGAATTTTAGATTTGAATTATATTAAGAAATGATGAAATATTAGGTAAAAAGAAGGGGGATTGAGAATTCGAAAAAAAAAAACAGAATACTTTAGCTATTTACGAATAGAGATCAATCTTATTACATTCCATTCAGTTTTATTTATACAATATTATAATCACGATTATCAATTATGTCCTGTTTTATCCAAAATGACCGACATATTTTATTTCAATTTAAAAAAATAAAATAAATCAAAATAAATTTCATCTTGTTTGGAATCTCAGTCCATTCTTGAAATTCCATTATGTCCAAAATAATTGGTATATCTCATTTTGATTCAAAAAACAGAACAAATTTCATCTCGTGGCTTGTTCTGGAAATCCCATTCCATCTAGAATGGTTGGTATATCTTGTTCTAATTCAAAAAAACAGAACAAATTTCATCTTTCTAGGAATCTTAGTCCATTCTAAAAATTCCACCCAAATTTTACACGGAACATTCCAATTCTAATATGGTTAAATAGTGTTTTTTTTAAATAATATTTAGTTTTACAATATCAATCATATCTCTTAAAACTGATATTAGATTGAGATGGAATTTTATGAGGAGTCTCTTGATATATATTAGATTAAAATTTCATAATAATTAGAGAGCACAACGACCTTGTGAGATTGATGATGATATTTTTGTAATATTATCTAGGTTCATAAATTTATTCAGAAAAATTATTTTTTATGTTTTTTTTTTTTTAAAATCAGTGTCATTAACAATGAGTTTATTAGAAATTGAACCTTAAAATTTGTTTTGATTTGTTTTATTTAATATTATCATGATCTTATAACTTAGGTCACATATTTGAAAGGTTAAACTAGGTTGACCTGAATTGATTGAATATATTGTTGTTTCAATATTTTTTAAGATGTCAACTTGATTTTTTTAATTAAATTATATTTTTATTAATTTTCATGCTATCTTTGGATTCGTTAAGCTGATCGAATAATATCAGTTCAACTCTAATTTTTTTATTTATATTTGAAATTTAAATTGCACAAATTCAAATAATTTTATTTTGGATTTAAGCTAATATTTTATTTGTTGAATTAACATCTTTATTTATTATATATATATATATATATATATATATATATATATATATATAAACCCTCTTCAAATAATTTTATTTTGGATTTGAACTAATATTTTATTTGTTGAATTAACATCTTTAATTTTATATATATATACACACACACATACATATAACAGTTCAACTGACACCAAAACCGAAACTTTCAGTTCCAAAACACCAATCAAAACATGGAATTGAAAAGCTTTGTCTATAACTCTTTTCTAAGTGCTAATAACATGCCTTTCATGCCTACTATACTGTTACTCTTCTTCCCCAACTGTTCTTTTTCCTTCCTTCCCGTATACTTCGTAACAATTACCCTTTCCATCGAGATTCTTGGCCTCAAGAATCTAAACAAAATTCAGGAAACTTTTGGCTTGATTCCTCTGAACCCTCCCGGATGGCATCTCCCACAAACATGTTAGAACATTTGAATCAAGCCCAACATTAGTGCCCTGTTATCTTTTTTTACAAGTTTCCTGTCTACTATAAGTAGTGGCTTAATCTTTACTCTTCCTTGATCATCCACCCAACCGCGGATTCAACTTGAAGTGCTTCTTTAACACCATGCTTGATTGCTTATATGGTTGAAGCTTCAAATACATATAATTTCCTGCTGCAAATTCTCTCTCAGTCCTGTGTTTGTCTGTAATATGTTTTATTCCATTCATGGCCATATTCACCTATTTTTGTATCCATACTAACCCTTCTGGAAACTACTTCCTCTGTATCTGCTGAACTTACTTCATGCGTAGATAATTCACTGCTTGGAAAAAGTCATTTTAATGGCAGCGTGGAAACTAGTATTATACAGTCATGGAGCTTAGGACAACCACTTCAATCATCTTGTAGGATTATGTATGTATAGTCATGCATCTGAAGTAAACCTAAAAACATTGGTTCACCCTTTTGGCTTGTCCATATGATTGTGGATGGTATGTTGCACTCATATACAACCTGACTCTTAATTTTTTATTTATTCTTATCAGTCAGAATAGTAGCTGGATGTCCATGAAGTTTGTAAAGATGATCCATGAATAATTGTGCAACTTCTTGAGCTGTAAGAAGGTGAGACATGGTAATAAAGTGTCCGAATTTGATGAATCTGACAACAATCATCATCATAAGTATCCTTGTCCTGAATTTTAGGAATTACTTCAATGAATTCCATAGTGATATCCTTCTAGGCCTTTTATGGTGTTGCTAAAGGTTGAAAAAGTCCTGGGTAGGGAACCCTCTCCAACTTAGCCTGCTTACAATCATATCATCCGCTGACAAACTTCTCCACCATTTGTTTCTGTAGTAAAATGATCTTTAATCTTCTACAGGAGTTTTATATTTCCGCATGGCCACCAAAATTTGAACTTGTTTTTGATAATTAATTTTTTAACTATCGATAATCAATGCAAAATCTCCATGTACTGTCTTTTTTCTTGACCAATAAAACTGGAGATGCAAATGGGCTATTGCTGTGTTGAATGATGCCGTTGTTGAACATTTCTTTCACTAGTTTTTTTAATTTCTTCTCTTTGCATGAAAGAACTCTTATAGGGTCTAATGTTAATTGGCATTGCTCCTGGAATCAATTGAATTTTATTATCTAAACTGCTGGCTAGAGGTAGCTGAGTTGGTTCTATGAACACTATATGAAATTCCTTCAACAATACTTCGACTACTGGATTCAAAGATGCTTCTTCTATTGTTTCTGTAACCTTCACCGTAAAGAATTGACCATAAAATCCATACAAAACCTTCTTAAGATTCTTACAAAACTTAGTAACTGTGATCTCCTGTAATGTAGCTTCTTCTTTTTAATACCTCTTGCTTCAATCACCCTTCCTTGAGCTTCATTTAACCATATAACCATATAGCAGAGAAGTTTGCTCTCTTTGTAGTATGAGGTTCGAGCCATGTTGCTAATATGATAGTCATTGGAGATTTACATGATCATTAATTTTAAGACCTGTGGGATTAGTCAAGGTACGCACAAGCTGACCCGGACATTTATGTTAATAAAAAAAAAAAGCTTCATTTTAATAAAAATCAAATAAAATAGGTGAATATACTCTCAATCAATCCACTCTTAACACTATATCACATATTCCTGCTTTAAAATTCTCTTTAAATTCATAATTCTACATGAACCACTGAAATTTTAGACTACGGGCACCTCATCTCATAACATTCATGTATATTTGCCATAGTAATTGCTAATACTGTAGTGTAGCTCTTTAACAACACATTTATGTTCATGAGTAGATTTGTCTCCATACACAAAACACAATCCAACCTTCCTTCTTTGTTCATGAAGATTGTCAAATGATGATTTAGATTCATTCGGCAGTTGAGGGACTGGAGGATTTGGATCAGCTGCAGCAATGAAACGTGCTTGTCTATGGATCAATTGCTCTGATACCAAATTGTGAAGGACTGATCCTTAACAATGGTGAAATGTAGATAAAAAAGGGAGATAGAGAATAAGAATTTGAAGAAAAGAGAGAGACTTCTGGGATTTACAGAAAAGAGATCCATCTTATTACTTGACTTACACTCTTTCCATATTCAATCATATTTATACAATGGCTAACTCTTCCAACTGACCCTAACTATCACCATCTTCCCATCAACAGGGTTTGATCATGCAAATACGACATCTTTATGATGACTCAAGTTTGTGCTTTAGATTCTTTAAACTCTTGCATAAAAAAAATCCAAACTTGAGAAATCCTGAAGATTTCCTTCGTCATCTTAATTTTTGAAGGTACCATTTACTGCTTGGAAAAAAAAAAAATATATCAATGAGCTTATAAAAATATTCATTGGCTAATAAATTTATATTTTGAATTCTTTTTAAAAAAAAAAATATTTTTTTTATACTTCCTAAATCATCCTCTTAAATAATTTTTTTTTTCCAAATAAAAGAAACAATAGGCTTAATTTGGATTGCAGCAAATCACAAGGCAATATCTCATTAATATTTGTACAAAATCCGTAATCAACCCAAAACCAAAACTTTTCCCGAGTTCATATATGTTTGTTTAAGTATTTTTCAAGGTACAAAAACACTTACATTGAATTTTCCTTGCCATATGAGAGACTATTTGACATAAAAATTGACTGTTTTGGTGGTTGTAATTAGAGTCAACGATATTCTTCTCTGATTTTCTCTCGTCTCATACCAAGAACTAAAAAAAATAGACCAAAACCAGTTTGTGTTGAAACTTCGAAAATTTGAGGAACCCAATTGTTATAATTAGTAAAGACTAAGAACTGAGTTGAATATTTCAAAGACCCCATCGATCATCTATATATTTCATTTTAGTTCTTTGTTTTTCAATGTCATCATCCCTTGACAATTTTAGCTAAATTTGCCACTGAAACCAGGAGACATTGCAGATATTAATGATGACTCGTACATCTCTAGGGTTAAGGTAATAAATTGGATCAGATTTTAGTTTGTACATAAAAATACTTGAAAAGTACATTCAAAATAGATTGCCATTATTCTCCTCAAATTAAGGCATAATTAATCATCCTTCACCAGGGATCATTTTTCTCAGATCGTTTAATAAGCCAGTAAGCTTTCTGTAGTCCCGCATATAATTCTCATAGACAAAAGTTGCCCCGTTGAAAGCAGGTAGCACTAACCACAAATGCACCAGAAGCTTGATCAGCTCCCACAATGGAAACTTGTATGTATATATATATAAATGTACTGTTTATATTAATGGGTAATTATCACTTTTACGTACGTACGTACCATTGAAGAAATATCCAAAATGTGATCTCGAAGAGGGATATAAATGAATATAGGATCCAATATGACAGCCACTGCTTGTTGTCCCGATGTGAAGGCCTTTCAATGGCTTGAATTGATGCGTAGCTGTTCAGATCATATGAAGAGTAAGTGTTATGATAACTTCTTGAGGGGAAAACATTATCACTGTTTATTTGGCCCTTTTTTTTCTTCTTAATTAAAGAAATTAATAATGATGGGGTTTTACTTACACTGGATAAAGAAGCGTGGCTGCAGGCCTGGCCCCCCTCATTTTTTAGAGAGAGAGAGAGATTAACACTTGAGATTAAAAGAAAAAAGGTGATAATTAAGAGATTACAGTTCTTCTTGATGCATGATGCCTGGCTGCATGTGTTATGACCTCCTCAATCCCTCATGAATAGGGCAAAACACAAGTTTTTGAGGCTCCATTATTTTTTCCATGCAAGGTTTATTATGCAGCATGTTGTTAAAGAGAATAATAATCAAGAATGATATTTGTGTAGAGATTACCCTAGCATTGGTAGAACCAGTGCATTCACGATTGAATAAACTGCTCCGAGAAGACCCATGCTCCTCCTAGCTGCTCACCAGTCTCCCGTGAAACTACAAGATTACTGTACGTGAAATTAGTAGCGATTTAATTTTAGATATATATATATATATGTAGCGATTTAATTTTTGATATATATATATAACTTCTTATGATAATTGCCTTTTCTTTCTCATGTAAAACCTGGCCTTTTTTCCACAGGTTTCTAAAAGACTAATATAAAACAAAAAGAATTTGGTGGGATTAATTAATCTGTATCGAGAAATTTAAGCGTATTGACTGTTTGTATTTTTATACACAAACACTAGTGATCATTCTTCAGAATTTAAGATTGATCACGCCCTCATTCAGTGTGGCTACAATTAAAGTGAGGCCCATGCATGATTTATATCAAGAAAACCCGCCTGTCATGATGATCTGCATGCCACGTTTTTAATTATGAAGACCGATGCTCGAGCACTCATGGAGAAGAGAGGCAATGGACCCTTGCTTCTTTTTTCTTTTTTTTTTGTTAATTAAGCCTTCGAAGAAGGTGATGACGTTCACAGGTTTCAAAATAATAATCGGAAGCTAAATAAATAAATAGCTATAAATTTTAGCCCTGACAATAATTATATATGTTCCATGCAAATTTGGATATAAATTTAAAAGCTAGTTGTTTTGATTTTAAATGTCACTAAAAATCTCTTTTTCACAAAATACAGTTGGAATTTCTTTTCATATTTTATTACATTAAATTCTAATGAGAAGGTTAAGAAAACCGGACTTCAAAAGATAAGAAAATAACAATAAATAAAAATATAGAGTCGATACCCTCATTCTCGTCGAGGTTCCACAAGCTCACAGTCTCATGCTCATGCAACAACTTACTGTGAGAGGACTCCTGGTTCTCTATTACGAAGAAGAGGTATATAATTATATCCAGAAAAGCTCATTTAGAAATCCCGAAAGCTCATCTTAGGGTCCATTTTTCCAAGACCCCGTCCCCTTCCTCTATGACCACCTCTCCCCCTTGCCCTTGCCCACTTGCCCGCTCGCTTGAAGAATGATTTTCCATGCTTCACCTCCACGAGAGAATGAAGCAAATCATCACAAAGAATACAGCCAGAATGCAGGGTTGCTCCATCCTCCAAGGGTGTCGTATTCTTGTTGAAATCCACTTCTATGATTGTTGAATCACATTCGGGACATCGTTCACGAGTAGTGGCAATCCGGTGAGCACCTTGAGGGAGCAAGACAAGACAATTGCACATGTTGCAGTAAAGTCTCCACTTGGGGGCGCTTATCGGATCCAAAACAAGTGTCCCATTGCATTCGGGGCAAGCACAAACCCCTTGAGCTATTAAAGAATGTCGACATGTTGGATGCGGACAGAGGAAGCATGGCATGCCCGTCCCCTTCCCCAACTTCCCAGAACTACTGGTCTTAGAAACACCAAAGAGAGTGTCTATACCTTCAAAAGGAGGGCTATTGTAGCAGAAAGGACAAAGAGGGAATGACTTGCCTTCTGGACCGGCCATGGCAAAGATCAACAGCTCAAAGTTGTCCAAAGGACATGTTAGTTCCTTGTACAGCTGCCACAAAGAAGAAGAAGAAGAAGAAGAAAACAGCTAGTTATTAGGGAACAAAACAGTGATTTTTGACACAGGATGGTAGTGATGTCATCCTAACTACAAGTAAAAGCAAACACCTCAGGCTTTGAGCGGCCAGAACCACAAACTCTGTCATAATTACCACCGGTTCACATCTTTGTGCTCCCGTCAACAAGACATTGTTCAGTTAAAATGATGGTTTAGCTAAAACTGATCTGACAAAAAATCTAAGACAATATTGCTATGGAGTTTCAAATCTTATGATCAGGAGATACCTAGTCACAAAATCTAATGATCCCGCTATATGGTCAGCATGTTCACCAATGAGTTCCATATCAATGTGATTTGGTTATGCCATAGTAATTCAACTAGTAGTACCTGCCCATTGATACAGACCCTTGGGAATCCAAAGACAAAAAAAAAACTCATGATTGTACAAGTGGATTTGGAGTTGACAATGAATTGATGATTTCAGTTTTCACTTTGAGAATCCACCATGATTGTGTTGTAGTGAATTCCTCAGGATGAATAGTTTGTCTTCTCTCTCTTTTTTTCTTCTACATTAGCAAGTTACAAACATTATATAATGTCTATATGAAGAGTTTGTCTTCTCTCTTTTATTCTTCTACATTAGCAAGTTAAAAACATTATATAATGTCTATATGAGGACAGTTCTTCACTTTAGCCTTTTATTCAATACAAGGTATCCAAAACAAATAGATGCTAACAGGTCAATCTAGAATTCCTCTATATACGCTCCTTGCTTTGTAATGCATTTCAGGAACTGCATGTTTAATTCAAGAAATTCTTATAAAAACAAACAAGAGAGAACAGAAAACGGAAGAAGAACTAAATTGCATAGTGAAGTGGCACAAAAAAGCTCATTTGTGCTCAACATAGTTGCAGAATGTTGAGACAAGCATCATGTTCATAAGAAAAACATGAAACTGTAGAATATCAGGCAATTTTATCCTAGCCAAAAGACAGAAAGAAGCTACTGGATGATAATATGAAACTACAGCATAGCCTCCAAAGTTTCAAAACTTGAAACATACTGTATGGTTTTTTCTATATTTGATTCATGCCTGGTACAGAATCAATGGCAAAGTTAATTACCTTAATAGTTCCCTTTTGGGGAAGATAATAAACTTCCTCACATGTACCACAATATAGACGCGATGGCTGGCTAGAAATGTACTTCATATACCTCAGGCATTTACCACATTTACTAAGAGCACGTCCTGAGTCAGCAAGTGGGGAGAACTGTGCTTCAAACAATGCATCCATGTTGTCAATCTGATCAAATAGAAAGCAAGCAAACTAGTGAGAAAGAAATGTAATCATCATGATCAAAGTTCAGCAACATTCTGACTTCTGAAGCAGATTAAAAGCCAAAGCAGACAAATGCAATGCCCTATATATCTTCATATATAGATTACCAGATACTTAAAAACTAATCCTTTCAAAATGATTGGCACGATGATTACCGAAAAAAGTCAAACAAATCAACAAGAATTCCTTGTCTAATTAAATAAGATGGGAAAATCCATGCAACTCTGGCATCACTTTCTCCATGGATAACACTAATGTGATATGACGACGATCCCGTCTACTCACATTACCTAAAATAGCATTTCTACTATTATCATTCTACAACTGACAAAAATGATATATTTATTTATAAAGGTTGCCACAAAAATTGACACGGGAGAGCAGAGAGGACAAGAATTCAGTGCCTAACTCCACTTTGCATCAAGCAATGCTTTTCAGCTATGAAGGAAAGATGAAAAAGGGAAGGAAAAGAATGAATCAAATCATGACCTGCTTAACAAAGTAACTGTATTTCTGCTTGAATTGTTCTAGCACATGCTGAACAACACAAGAATGATCAGCCTCACCCTTGGCAACAAGATTAATCTGCTGCTCAATGAAACCACGAATATCTGGTAAACAGAGATCTGGATCAATACATTGATAGCCTCTTATTAGTGTGATACCCAAAGCAGTTGGAACCAACTTTCTGCCAGCTTGTACCTGCAATTTGAAAGAAACAGAATATCAGAATCGGGGAAAATAATACAACATAACAAGGAAGAAAGAAGAATTTGTTTCTTTAAGAGATTGTGAAAAATGAAAATCCACCTTTTTTAACAGGGATAGATAATAATGTACCTGAACATAGTTGCGCTCACAGATGTTGTTGATATGTGCAGATATTGATGCATCTGTACCTATTCCATTCTTCTCCATCAGAGAAATCAGCTCACTTTCACTGAGATAATCCGGAGGAGCAGTTTGCCCCTACATATTTTAGGAACTCATAAAGCATTGCCATAATACTGAAACATTTAAAGTAATATCGGTTTCACTGTTTTCATTTTGTGACATTTTATAAATAGCACAACCCTTTCCTTCCTAAGGAAGCATGGAGCAGATATATTCATCCTCAACAAGCATTGATCCAACTCAAGCGAGAAATTTGTTCTGACACCAAGTTTAATATTTCTTTTTTGAACCAAAAAAAAAACAATTTTATTAACATTAGAAGAATGATGTTCAGGCAGAAGATCAGACATCGTCATCATACAGAATTAACAAATGAACACAAAAAAGGCAAAGCTAGATCAACAGTATTATCCAATTCCTTTATATCACCTGGTAGGGAAAATCTACTAGATACTCTCACAGCTGAGGCACCATAATGATTCTAAAAACACAAATTTATACCAAAACAGTCGGTAGGATAAGTTTGTTTGGAAAATAATAGAATTGCACTTGTTCCAAATGCACCAAGTCATAACACAGGCACATTTCCACAACATCTTACAGTCTTTTCATATCCCAAAACCATCTAAAGCTCAGAGAATCCCAAGTGAGATATATTTCGATCAGGAAAAAATAAACAGAGAGAGAAGAAGATTGGATCCCCGTTGGATGGGACAGTGTCTAATAACCTCAGGAACTAACAGAAGAAAATCGCAAGCATGATAGTTCCAACAATACCTCAAATAACTCAACTTTAGAAACTTCAATTTTATCTCCTTTTGCAAACTGGGGAAGATTTTTCTCACTTACTGCCAACCATGGCATAATTGATGTAAATCCCTTGACAGTTACATGCAGACCTATACAATGGAAGAACTCTCCGCCAATTGAGAATTCTACCTTTGTCCTGAAATGGATATCATGTATAGTAGACTAAGAACATACAATTAGATGAGAAGCAGTACAGGGAGAAGAAAGAGAGTAAGATATCTGTCATGAAAGAAAGAAAAATAAGAACAAATGCACTAAAAATGAAAACAAGAAGAAATCAACAATAGCCCAAAGCCATCCATGGATCATTGAGTGATAAAAAATGTCTTCTCGCAAAATATTACTATGACAGAGGGAGAAAAAAAACCAAATCAATGACAGCATTCTTAAACACTGTGACTTGATTGACCACCCAAGTACCGCTGGCAACAATTCAATCAAATAAATATTTTGTAAGAGACAAATTCAATAACAGGAATGGCAGTCGATTGATTTGGTAGCAGCAAATAAATGCAGTCATAAGTTTCTGTACACTGAGATATCAAGTTTGGCTCTATACAGTTTTCATAGTTGAAATTAGAGATCACTTGGGTTAAGATGAAGCATGGTTCTGATGATACTTGACTACAGAACCAAGATAAAATGACACTTTTCCTTCTGATTTCTAGCTATAATACATTATATTGCACTCAGCATTCTTACCTACTTACATAATCACTATAAAGAATAGTTGATCCCTGATATGTACATTCAAAGTCTAATGGTCTCCAAACTATAAGTGCCATAGAATTCATAGCCTGTTATAAGAGTTAGCAAACTATTGAGTCAAGCACAATGGCCAGACCAGGCCTTGCCTCATTGTCCTAAAAAGTGTTGCTCAAGCTTAGATATTTTGATTTTCAAGTTGATTCAAAACAAGCTTTGTGCCAGACCAGGCCAAATTTGTTTGTTAGAATTCTTGACTAGTTGAACGCAGAGCAGGCATCACTCATTGCCCATCAAACAGGGGCCATTCCTGTCAATGGCACATATATTGAATACAAATACTTCTGATACCAGACGAATATGGTTTCTTGTTTCTTTCCACCTCACTATGAAAGAACATAATTTTTTGAGAATTCATTAACACGTTGAGTGGCAGAGAGGTCATCCCCCATCCATCCATTGAGGCCAATCCTCCACTCATAATCATTTGGTTTAAAGGCAAAGCATGCTTTCAATATCATTCTCTCATGAAAATGCTAACCATTATGATACTGGCATGGTTTTCAGTTGACTTCAAACATCTGTTGTGAGCAAGGTGAAAAGGCGATCTAAAATAAAACCTTTGAACAGCATAGTACCAGGGCAAAGCTTTGTAGTGAAAGGACATAGAATGCAAGAGAAAAGGTTTGCAAACATGTAGCAGCAAATCAAATGACAATTAGAATATTTGAAGACCACGTGTCATATAGGTTCATGACTGACTGCAGTGCAAAGATAAAATGCCATGGGTAAGACAATAAAGATTAGACCATAAATACAAGGATAAAACTTCGAGACTTTTACCTTATATACTTGCAGTCTGGAGATACAGTCCCCAGAAAATGTTGGCAGACATACTGATATAGTCTCCAAGCATCTCTTCCAAGCATATCCTCATTTGCTGACCGCATTGGAGTTATAGGAGGATGGTCACCTGCATCTGTTCCTGACTGAGGCTTATGATAACCATCAGAAAGCAGTCCCTGGACATAATCGCCCCACATTGGATTGTTTGCTAGTGCACCAAGCGTGCCTTTAAAATCAAATGAGGAAGGGTAGGCAGTACTCTCTGTACGTGGATAACTAAAAGAGCAGCATAAAATTATTATAAGGGGTATTGAATTCCATAAAGACAAGGTGAAGTGACTAAACCAATTATTTGAATAATAGGAGGATCTAGCAACAGAAGTATATGTATGTATCTATTATCAATCTTCAATTCATATAGGCCTCTAATTGTGAATATTATATATTATTCAATTTAAGAGCATAACTGATTTGGAAATTGTGGACAGTAAATTCAACTATGACCTGTGCATAATAGTAAAATAACAGTTGTTCTTTCACAGAGTGATGAACATGCATGTATGCACTATGAAAACTCCAATATGTTGACAAGAAGTTCTTATGCATCAAACTTCTGATAGACAATGCATTCATTTGCATACCACAGTAAAGTCTTGGACTGTCATTGGTGAGTTTGGGTTCAAAAGTAAACACATGGAAATGACCATATCCACCCAAATTCCCATTTAAGCTGAACCATAATGCTGATGGCAATCATATTCCTTTTCTTATGCCTAAACGTGATTTGGAAACTTTACCATCCTTAAAGAAGGCTGATAGAGACAGCAGTCATGAACAAACAGTACAAACTAAATAAATTATATGCCAAATAAGTGCTTCAAAAAGATAGGTCCATATTACTAAATCAGAGGGCCTTAGGCTTTAAGAATATAAACTAACAAATCGGTTGCAAAGTGAATAACTCCATATTCTTCACTATGTTCTTTAATCTCATAATTTTTTTCATTACATATTATTTGCATTAAGAAAAAGGCATACAGAATTTATTTAGCATTTCCCTTCTGCCCATACTTATCTAGGTGGGTCACTCACGAGAACAAACAAAGATTTAAATTAGTAACGGCATGTACTTTTGGACACCCAAAGTTTTGGAAACTGCATGTTTGATCCTAATAGTTTTCAGTTTTAGAATCTACCATATACACCTGTAGGTTATATTATTAGTGCAAAATATTATTTTTCTTGTAAAAGAATAATATAAATTATATTTTGGGTCTCACCTAACAGTTTAAATTTTTAAATGAGATGTTTCTTTAACGTGGTGTCAAAGCCTTGTTGACAAAATGGTCACGAGTTTGAATCACACCAGGTTCATTCTATTTGATAAAAATTAAGCACAAGGTAGTGTGGGTTTGTACAAGTTTCAAACACAAAAGGCTTTCACTTGAGGAGGTGTATTTTAAAAATAATATAAATTATATTTTGGGGCCTTACCTAACAGCTTAAATTTTTAGGTGAGATAATTTCTTAACACTTCTTATCCAATTCCAACACAATGAATCGCAAGGACAAATTTGGTCACGACACTTGGATATTTCATATCTCAATATATCAAACCCTAACAATAGTATTCAACTCAGATTGGCTATTATACGACATGACTAAGAAAATAAATAGAGAATACTATTTGTCAGTCAAAACAAGTGCGACTAACCAAAGAACAAAGTAATTACATAGGGACAAGAAAATCGGATAAACCTGATAAATCCTTGAATATAGAGACGTTCAGCTAGCTGCATGGCCACTTGAGGTCCAAAGCCTAACGCACTTGAAGCAATCTGAAAAACACATTGATGTCTTAAGCACACGTTCAATCTATACAAAGAACTTGCCGAGACAACTCTAAGATCGGATGGAATAAATGACCCTACGCAATAAGGACCATTGCTTATTAAAACAATGAGAGTTATGGCCATACAAACACAAGGAGAATTGAGTCTTGAGAGCAGCCATTTCATGTAAAAATGCTGAGAGTAGGATACTCTAAATTTTCCTACCAAGTTGAACATCAATGAGAACAGAGCCAGAGACTATTTTTTTAATTTACATTAGCCACAAACTTGTAGTTGACACTAGGCAAATAGCTGGCACTGAATCACAAGATTTCCCCCAACCTTTTGGTGTTAAAATTTTAATTACCCATCATATCATAGTTCAGAATTAACAGTTGTCAGCATTATCTTTCATGGACATAATAATGTCAAAAGGTTACATCCAGAACTACCAAAAATAAGATAATTATACTATGGAAGTATTGTTGTTACTTATAGGGATCTTAAAATATAACTTACATACAAAGCATGCAAGTAGTTTTTAACGAAGGTTTGCATTGAGTTAGAAAGTCTCTCATGTTTTACTCACTTTGGAACATAACAACTTCTCCTGTACCATCAAATATGAATAATGCAGATGCTTTGAAGCAGACAAATAACCAAGTCTAAAAAAAGTTTGTGACCTTGGGCTTACCTAATAGTCATGTGTCTTTTTCCTTATTTTATTTAGGAAAGAAGTATAATAAGAAACACAGGAGAAAAACTAACAAAAAGGAGAATGGGACAACCAGGCACTCTTGTTTTGTCCAAGCAAGTTTCATACTGTTAAGTGTTTATGCCTCATTAAAAAATGGTCAGGAGTTCAAACATTAAACCCCATGATACATTCAAGCTGCGCTTGCAAGCCAATGAACCAAACCTTGTAGAGTTCAGTTCATGCTTGGGGAGTAAGATGCCAGAAAAGAAGTTGCAAATGCATAAGCCAAACCAAGCTAGCCCAAATACTTGCAAGAATCAGCTTCTTTTTCCAAACCCTGAATTTTTTTAACCTCTACAAGGCTCGCTGTGTTTAGATCAGATTCACCAAAAATTTACATCAGAAAGGATCAAAGATACTTGATAGAAAGTTGCAAATGAATAAGTTGAACCAAATCACCAAAGAAGTTATACCACATGGCTCTAACCTTTAGAAGGTTCACTGTGTTTAGACCAGGAGGACGGCCTTTGCTTTCCTGTTTCTCTGACATGTCAGTTACTTCCAATATTCTATCTTGTAATACCAGCTTTTGAAACATCAAAGCAACCTGCAATATGTAAAGATATGATACGACTTTTCTGTCAAGATAAAAGCTAATATTGAGAAAATCTTGATTAGGGAAAAGAAAGCCTCACATCCAAGTCAAATAGCCTGTGACGTTCCCATTCTAGTTGAAGTTCATAGCCATCTATCATTATGTGAGGGCGTAAAGCCCAAAACTTTTCTGGCTTAAAAGTTGTGATTTGCAAATACCTCTGTACACAAAACCCAAGGGTGGGAGTTTGACATGGCCCGTATCTGAAAGAAGAGATGAGTAAGCATGATTAACTGATCGCTTGAGGTAAAAATTGGAACAAGATGGAGTACATGTCCATACATAAAGATAATCTAAAATGAAGAGAAGTGCATTTGCAATAAAAAAAAAGACCACAATCAGAAATGCAAAGCAAGCTAGACCCTTTGCCACCCCAACCAGGAGAGCAAAGAGAACAAAAAAAGAACATTAAAAGGAATGAAGAATGCAGTCAAAAATGAAAGATAATAGTTAACAGTTACTAAAGAGTGTAATTTCCTACGAAATCAATATAGTAAATTGATATATAACAAAATAAAGTGACTAGAGGGAAGGATATAAAACCCAGAATCCACTAGGCTAATGTTGAAATTCATAATGGGCACTTATTGTATTCATAAGAAATTAAGGCTCCAAAAATCCCCACACACTGATAAAGCAGAGACAGCAGCAATAGCATGGCTCTTGTGCTTCTTCAGAAGAAGGCTTCTTTATTTTGCTTTGTTCTCATTTAACAGTGGTTTAACTCAAAAATACGCTATATTGTTACCTGGAGTACAATAAAAAAAGAAAGAGAGAGAGAGAGAGAGAGAGGAAATTATGGGGGGAAACAGATAGAGGCACCTAGTGAATCAAGGCAAAGCCAAGGCCCTTGAAATTTGAAAGAATAAAACAAAGGTTTCATGCCTTGATTAGTCCTCAAACTTGTCCAGTTTCTTGGATTTCATCCTACCACTTTCAATCTGTGTAATCAAGACATACAAATGTGGTCCAAGAAAACCTAGGTAATTTGGAATTTTGATTGTTGACCAAATTTTAAAAAATATTGAACCAAGTCGTGTCAACTTGGCACCCCATGCATGATCGTAGCTAGCCTCCAAAAGACCCTAAGCTTTGGCCCCAACATAGGAAAGTGTGGGATAGCCTGCCTGCCTTTCCATTTTTCTCACCAAAAAAACAACTGACACCTCTACTATTTTCATCATATTAATTAGCTATATAATAGAAAAGCAGAACCCCCTGTAAAAGGGTCGGTTTTACTGCTACTTCAGTCTTTCAAAAAAAAAAAAAGAATAACAAAAGAGAGTCTATCAAAGGCCATTTCTATCTTCACCACCACTTTTTCTCCAAGTAGTAGCATCAACTAGATGGAAAAGTTGTGTGTGCACTGTTTGTCCATTAAAATTGTTACAACAATGGAAGGGGAAGTATCAAGTAGAAACAGGAAGTTGGATTCATGAATCTACCATCTTCAATTTCACTCATGTTCCTTATCACAAGAAAAAATAAATTCACAAACAAATAAAGCAAACAGTTATACCAATCAAATTCAAAACTCCTGAAGTAGCATCAACCCAACATTTTCCTCACAACAAAGACAAAAAAATTAATGTCTAGATCGTTCTTCAAACCCGTTGCTTTCTTTGCACAGGAAAGAGGGAGGGAGGGAGGGAGGATAAGTTATGAGGGGCAAGTGGAGCAAACATGCACTCTCTTCCTTGTCATGGACTTTAAGATTATTCCAAGAATGTTAAGTATGGTGGCTAATTGAAGAAAAAGAATGAAGGAGAACAGAAATTCAGATAGGACCAATATCCCAGATGATCCGTCAAATGACATCATACTACTCTATGTGAACCATCCACATCAAAAGATCGGTTACTTTTTTTTTTAATGGTCAAAGCTACCAAATCAACAAATTGTATAATTTAATCCACTAATAGACATTTGGAAAAAATGAAAAGATTCATCAAAATGATCTTTAATTTCCCTAAACTTATCTAAGTTCAAAGATTTTAGACTACAGCATTGAATTCTTATTGATGCATGGAATTGCATCAACAAAGCAAAGCATTACAGTGCTAAAGACAATTGCATAATAAATTATCATTAAGAGAAGAGAGAGCCTACGAGATAACTCTAGAATCAAGATCTCCATATTTTCCCTGGAAATAACCAGTTTGAAATCGTGTAAATGCAACGCCAACTTTCAAATCTATCTCTTGGCGAGCATCCACAGCCAATGCCTCATATTTGTTGGGTTCAACTAGGCAGTTCATAGCCTTCAAAATGTCTTTCCCGGTAACTGAAGAAAATCGTGCGCGATGAACCTTTCTTTTAGCATCATTTACTTGAAAACCGGTACACTGAATAACTGTATAAACAATGAAATTTCACTTATGATGGCAGATAGATAGCGAATAATTATACTTGTTTTATGTAACTAACATATTGAGGTCTTGACAAAATTCCAACAAATTCTAATTTTGGGGTCAAATATTTGGATAAAAATATGACGGCCAATTTTGTGAAGAAAGCATGTGCATCCAAGCTCCAGGTAGTTGATACAATTAACATAAATTTTAGTGGGTGGAAAATTTATTAATAAGCAAACACAACATTTTTCTTAGTAAGCCCAGCAAATGGTAGCCCCATCGATTTTCCAGAAGAAAAAAAAGTGTGTAGGTAAGCTGAATTCTATTATAATGAAATCTACTAATATGTGACCCAAACTTAAGACACATATCACTCATTTGCATGTGTGAAGATAAGCCTGCAACTATTCATCATGCAGTCCTTTCCATTTTTCATTTGCATGTCTAAATAGCTATATTACATATGATGGTTTCCTCTTGGTGAGGACAGCAATGCAAGATCTTTTTTTGTTTTTTTTGAGTCCATGACAGTAATGAATAGAACACATGCCTGTGGTGGAAATCCAAAACTCAAGTAATGGGAGGTATGATAAGCAAGACTTTTTTGTTCTCCAAGAGTCCAACTGCCATTTCAGATTTTATTAGGTTTTTCAAGTCTATTCATTGCAAATTTCCTATTTACCACATTGAAGTCAAATCTCACTTTTGGCACAGTGAGTTCAAATATCATAAATGTTTGGGTTCTTCAATACAGGCTCAAACCAATGGTTGCGATTTGCTATTTTCTTGGTTATGATTGTGTTTTTAGGGTTTTTGACAGCAGTCTGTTGTGGTCCAGATGACGGTTTCTCTTCTTCCTCCTAGACAAATAACCAGCCATATATAATCAACTTTTGCAAAATCAAGTCCACAAAGACCAATATTTTGAGTCTTCCCCACTGTTCAAGTCTGATTAATCACTCTTGTTCAGACCCTCATTTTTTTATAAAGTATCAGAACTCAAATTTTCTAGATTTCCATGCATCAAGTACTATATAACCATGAGAGTTGCATCAAAACATTCAAAAGCAATAGAGTTACCTTCAAAGCATATATTTTCTCCTTCACGGTCACAGTCCAACCACAATACCAAATGACTGCAACCATGAGCTTCTTGACTTAAATGCCTACAAATATGAGCCTGCAACCATGAACTTCTTGACTTAAATATCAACAAGCATTGAACCTTGACACCTAGAAACAGTCAAATTATTCTCTGAAAACGAAAGTTAAACCATCTGCATAGAAAAATTATAAAAACCACAGTCCATGATACTTGTGTTCTCATCAATAGCTGTTGAGTGCTACATATATTTGTTTATAAACAAAAAAACACTACTCTTTGAGTTGCAACTTGCAAGCAGTATAAGAAAGCATTTATTGAAAGACATTAAAATAATCACAACTGGTATTGCATGAATTATAGGAGAAAGCAGTCAGTGCATAAGTGAACAAGAACCTGATTGATACACTAAGCATAAATTGATGGATATCACAACATCAAACTTTTACATGCAATGAAAATGTTACATGCACTGTAGTTTGAGATCTTCACACGGACCCATGGATGCCAGCATTATGAGTGGCATTTAAACTCGTAAAGAAACTGCAAAAAGATGACAAGAGCCAGTGTAACCTTTGGATTTGCTTCTGTCTTCTGAATTGGAGCTTGAAAAAGATCGATAGGATCAGTGGCGGACCAGTCTTGATATTTTGCTGGAAAATCTACACTAGACTTGCATAAGAAATGGGGAAAGGAGGGGGGGAACACAATAAGTAGAGTGAAATAAGCTATTGTGACCAAGATAAGCAAAACACTCACAGCTGAACCAAAACAAATTCCATTGAATGCTGATATGCATATAACATGCCATAGATAGCCAAACTCTACTTGTTTAGTAAAAGGAACTGTCATTTAATTACACATTGTCAAAACACTTACGAGCATGGTATTTTCACTTTTTACCTCCAGCCAGAATCATAATCTATCACACAATGCAAACAAAATCCCACAACCCTATACTCACAGCGGCGCTCAGCTATGAATATTTATACCTTTTCAACCATTTGTCCTAAGAACTATAAGTAATGGACAATGTCCAGGAGAAATCCCTAGCTAAGCTAACAGCCAATACTGGATAACACACCCTATTGATGAAGAAAAGAAAATCCATATCTCCAGCACCAAGACATGTCAATTTAAGAAAATAAAAATTGAAGCAACATGTTAGAAAAACTAACCAAGTCATCCAAAACAAAAGGCAAACAGAAAACCCTATAACTTTCAACACCCATTACTTTACACATAAAGCCAAAACTAATGGATCAGCAAAAGAGGTGGAAAGAAAAAAAGACCTGAAAACATGTCCAGTGACTGAAGTGACTTTAAAGTATGCAGGAAGTCCGATAAACATTCCTTCAAATTCATGAACATCGGTACTGCCTTTCCTACTATGCATCTGCAGCATGCGGATAAAATCGAAAAATGAGAAAAGAAAGCTAGGGTTTGAGAATAAAAAAACAGTGGGAGAGAGGGTGTTTTACTTGGCCGCCGGAGATTGTGGAAGCAATAGATAAAGCGATGCTAGGTTTCTCAGCAACCTGTCATAAGCAATCGGTTTCGATAAGAGAGCTTCTTCTTCACTACAAAGAGAGATAATGAGAGTGAAGTAGTGGTGCTTACCATGAGAACTTTGGGAGGAGCCATTTTTCTACCTTGGAGTCTCGATTGGTTTACAGAGGAAGGACGCTTTCCTCTTATATACGATCCTGTGAAGGTAGGCCCTTGGAATTCAGCTCAGGTTGTTTTCGCTGCCTAGGATTGGACTTCTGGAAGGTAAGACTTGTATGGGCCCTTTTGCTTTCGTCATAGATGGCCCAAACATATTCTTGAATTTTGCGAACCGGCCCAATACAACTTCCAGACCAGGAGGCCAGGGCCCATCTACCTATCTCTCTACAGATGAATATTCATATGAAAATCTTCATAAAATCTACTTAATTTTTTTAAGTTTTAATAAATTTTTAATTAATTAACTGTTTATTATAAGTCTATTAAATATTTTAAAATTAATTCACCATATATTATAAATTTCTTAAATAAATTTGTTGCGTTTTTTTTCAATGATCAAGGCTATACATCAACCAATATTAAATCTGTTTAATTTCAAAAAAATATATATAACTTTATATCAATTCATTGTATTTAGAATAATAAATTTAAATAATTTATTTATTTTTATTTAAAATTAAAGATGTCAAACCATTTTATTCCAATTTCAACCCTAGACCCAAGCAATGCTCTCGTCCGAGCCGGGGTGGAATGCTTGCGTGTGGGCCGAGCAGATATTTAATCACATTTTACCAAAGACTAGCAAAAGGCAACGGCCACAAGCAACCGAGAAGTGAAAGGGTCATCGAGAGATATAAAAATAAAAATTCGACGGCAACCTTGAGGGACTCCACTCGGTTTGCTCGCATATTTTATGCTTTCCTTTTTCTTTATTATCATTAACTTTTTTGAAGGTATGGAGAGGATGACTTTGGGATTATATTAATATTTTTAAATTATATATATATATATATATTAGCAGCAAAAGCTGGGAGGGTTGCCGGCTGGCTATATGCTTTACAGGGTGTTTATCATTATGTTTTAAAAATGTTTTAGAAAAAATTTAGTGTTTATAAATTGTTTTCATGTGTAATGTGAAAAATAAATTTTAAAATCAAAAAATATGTTTTTAAATAAAAAATATTTTTAAAAATAATCTTAATGATATTCTTAAACAGTCACCCATACAACTATCATCATCTTTATATTTAGTGTTTATAAAGAAGTATATTTGAAGTTATTTTTTAGAGTATTTTTTTCATAAATGCATTAAAATAATATATAAAAAAAACTTACTTGATATCAATATGGGAAAATAATCTAAAAAACCTAAAATTTTTAATTTAAAATTAAAATAAATATTTTTAATTTTTTTGAAAAATATTTTTACCCCGCAGAATATTCCCAGGAAAAGGGCACCCTGCCTTCTTCTTTATCTTTATTTCTCTTTCGTAGATGGAAATTTTTTATTCTACACGATCCATGTCTCTCTCCGACTCCGCTTTGTTTGTGGCAGGCTCCGACCCCGAAACAAAAAACCAAGGGAGGAGTTGCTGACGGGCTTTGCTTTACGCCTTCCGAGAGGTCAGAGCAAAAAGTCGCCCGCCCACAATACGAGGGAGGGGTGGCTAAAAGTCAAGACCGCCCACAGGCAAAACAGAAGAAAGAATGCAGATTCATGGTTTAGTTGTTGGCTTTCATAATCTTTTTATTATTATTTTTAATATTATTTAATCTTTTAAATATGCAGATTGACTTTGAATTTACATTAAAAAAAAGGTTAGATTTTATTTTTTTATCTCAAATTTTGAACTTTATATTGTTTTTTTATTTTATTTTAGATAAAATTATCTTAGTCTTATTATATTAATAGCAATTATGATGGGTTATTTGAGTTTTTATTTTATTTTTCTATCCAAGTTTTTTATCCCTCGACTTATCATTCGATATTAGGTTAATTGGAATTAGACTTCATAATTTATTTCAATTAGTTTTCCATGAGTTATTATCATCTCGTGATTTTTGTTATAGATTTAGCAAATTAACTCGGGTTGATTTTTTGTGTTCTTTTATAATTATTATTTTTAATTTCATCTTTTTATACTAGGTTAATTCGAAACAATCTTATTTATATTCTATTTTATCTTTTATCATCATCCTATCTTTTATAATTGTTTTTTATAATCTAGTTTTTTTTTTCAATTTTATCCTATAATATTTGTTTTAGTAAGGTTTCACGATTTATTTTGATTTGCTTTTAGTAGGGTTATCATAGTCTTTTGACCCGATATACAAATTGATGTGTTAACTCGGGTTGATCCAAATTGACTTGATATATTATTATCTTAACATGTATAAAAAAATATCATCTTCAATATTTATTTTGAGTCAATTTGTGCTTTTACTAGTTATTCATGTTGCTTTTAAAACATGTTAAGTCGATCATGTTACGTCAAGTTAGTCCCGTGCAAAACAAAATTGCTATAAAAAACATTAGCAATGATAAAAGTTTTTTTTGTTAAGAAAACTTCTTATTTATTATTAATATTTAATTAATTTAAAAATGGTTTGGGTTCAAGCTCTCAAGACCATACTCATAAGTTATAACTAATTATGATTTAAAATAAATAAACCCATTAACAATAATTTATTATGTCATTGTTAATGGACTAATCAACAGTGATTGAGTGCAAGAATCCATATATTTATGATCATAAATAAAATAAAATAAAAAGTCATGCATTGTTCCAAGGATACATAAGAATCTCGATTAACGCATGGAGTTATCAATAAATTCAGAAAACATATCAGCCCGTGATTCTTAACTCGTCTCTTCCCAGAATGTTAATTATTGTGGATTTTAATTTCTTATGGTACGTGTCATACGTGTGAGATATAAATAATAATAAAAAAGAGTTTCATTTTTTTAATTTAATAGTTTATATAAATTATCTTCAAGATTATTATTTATTTATTTTTTTCTTGCTTTTTTTCCTCCTTATTTTTAGTTTAAATTTTATTATTTCTCAATTATTTTTTCTTACCACATGATATGACGTGGCAATCCATCCTTCCCTTGAAAATTGACCGACATACATCAAAGAAATATGAAGAGCAAGAACATTGAATAAATAAATAAATAATATCAAGAGAAAAGATACGCAATATGCCATTAATCCAAGAAATTAATAAAGTAGATCAACTTGGCCCTTGAAAAAGAAGCAAACCCTAAAAAACATTATTTAAATATCTCAAAATAATCCTCGGAAATACTGAATAAAAAACAATAAAATAATATGACTCAGCCCTAATCATTAACCGTCCTGCCATATATCAGTTCTCTCAAGCTTCGATTGGAAGAGGCTTCCTCGTTGCTCTGGGAAAGACTTAATTAATTAATTAATTAATTAAAACTAAAAAGCAATAATTAATCCAATTCAAAACACGCCTAGCGGAAACGATAAACGGCAACTGCTAAGTGTCAGACATATTAGTTTTCTAGACATTAAAAAGAATTTATCTCGAAGGTCGAACCCACTGTCCAATCGAGAGGCGGCAGGTGGCACCGAGAAGCACAAGAGTTTTGGTCGAAGAGAAGATGCATGCGGATGTGTGCACTCAATGATTGATTGAAGGTCACGTTAGTGGCAGGAAAGAGGAAGCTCTGGCTGGTTCGTGTGAAATTTTAGTCAGCCTCCTTTGCCGCCATTTAATTCATGGGAGGCATCTTTCGTGCGATACACAGAAATTGCAACTTGCGGTGATTCGATTCTATGATTCATAGATGAAGTACATGAATTATTAGCATTTGAAAAAAATATATTTTCTGACCGAATATTGTCTGGTAGTATGCATAGATTAAGTGAAGGTTTTGTTATTTTGTTGAGTTTTTTTATTTAAAAATATATTAAAATAATATTTTTTTAGTTTTTAAAAAATAATTTTGGTATTAGCACATAAAAATAATATAAAAATATAAAAAATTAATTTAAAATAAAATAAAAATCATTTTTTTTCAAAAATATTTTTTAAATGTAATGTCAAACAGGGCTTGTTTTGCATTAAAAACAAATTAAAAATATACTCATTAATGTAATAGTCGAAGATGAAACAAAGTTACAACATCGGCTAAAATGTAAGATCTTGATTTTAAAAAGATTGTTTTATACTATTATCATGGATTTTTTTAAGTTTCAAAAAAAAATTTTAGAACATACTTGCTTGTATTATATTTGATAATGTTTTATGGTTAAAAGATTAATCTTTACTGTAACTTAATACTTGGCAAAATTCAAAGATAATGATTTTGACACCTCATCAAACCCATATCAATTTAAAATTAGCACATAACTAGACTCAAGGCTTTACATTAGATTTGATAACTAGTTAAATTTATTTTTATTTAGACCCAACATGTAATTAAATATAAAAACATTAGGTCTAGTATATCACCACACTTATATTATTTTTTTTTGCTCATCATAAGTATTAATTGATAAAAGAATTTCCTGAACGAAGATGATGCAATCAAGTCTTCAGACTTCATGCAAAAATATCAATGCCATGTTGAACTGAATTATCCAAGAGAAATTTCATATGGCCAAAACCATTAGCACATGATGTTATTTTAGAGCTTTTATGTTTAAAAATATTTTTAGAAAAAAATGATTTTTTAAAATTGTTTTATTTGATTTTGATTATTTTTTAAATATTTTAAAGTTATTTTGATATACTAATATAAAAAAAAAAGAATTAGTTTTTAAATATATTTATTAAAAAACATTTTAAACTACCATTATTATCATCGTAACTCTAAACATCCTGTTAATGCAGTTAGACTCGCACTTCAAATGTTTTGACCTAGTATGATATCTAGGGAGCAGCCTTATAGGGCAGGCTAGCCTTGCGAAGGGTTAATTAATTTATAGGCTATATATATATATATATATATATATATATATCCGTGGGGTGGGTTTGTTTGCTTGTTCTATAAGGGAAGGACTTCATTAAATACAAATTAATTCTAGTTCATGCATGCGAAAATTTCTTATAACTACTGCTACTACACGTTCAACTACAGCGTTTTCCATGTCGACATTCGTGTTTGCGTTTTTCAAAATTATATATATATAATCATATATAATAATATTAAAAAATATATATTATTTTAATATATTTTAAAAAACAATCACTATTATTACTAGTTCGATCAACGTGAAATCCTACCATCACAATATTTATAAAAAAAATATTTGAATTCATAACATTAAAGGTAATAAAACATGCAAGGAATTAAAAATATATTTCGTCGAGTTCATAGCACAAGATAATTTATATTTAAATCTATGTAATATATAAGATTAATAGCAGCGATAAATTTTTTTTGTTTTATTATAGATTTCTTATTATATTTATTTAATATTGAATAGAGTTGAATAATAATAAAAAAAAAAAATCATTCTCCTTTTCTATTTTTCGAGCCCAGATGGATTAAAATAGAGTTTGTTGGGCCACGAGATTTTTTGGGTGGGCTACGAACGGACATGCCTTCTCCATAGCAGCCTTCATGAATGAATAAAGACAATTAACCACAGTGCAATAAATAAATAAAGAATACAAACAGTGAATTAAGTGATATTTTCACCCTGGACCACGGCCTTTGTTTTTTTGCCCCGAGCTGGCAGGATACAATGTCGTCAGCAGGTTTATCTTCCATGGTCAACAAATTAATCACGTATTATTTGTCACCTATATATAAATATATATCGCTCTAGCAACGATAAATCTTTGAAAATGGATGTATCAACAGGAAATCATTCCTTGTTTAAAAGGTTTCAAGAGAGATAATCTAATGATATGCGAGTAAAGTTTATGTCCATACCCGATAATATGCATGGAAGTGACAGAATATTGAACCTAGATAATATGCCAAGTTGATGGAAATATGAGATTAACGAGTTGTTAAACCTAATGATTTTAATGATTTTGAGTTGAGTTATGCATTGAGCTCAAACAAATACAAATCTAAAATGATTTTCAATCTTAATGTTATTGGATCTAGCTATGCACTAAGCTCGGGTTGATATAAACCCAACATTCTTTATATTGATTACTCGTTGAGCCTATGAGTATACGAGTTATTTATTTAGTTCAAGAGAACATAAATTTGACGTGTTTTAAGACCTAATAATTTTAGGTTCAACAACATGTTGAGCTTAGAAAAACAGAAGTCCAACGGATAGTCAAACTCGTCACTTTTGGACTTGGCATTGTGTCAAATCCAAATGTATGAGTCTGATGATTATTTAGGTGAATGATCACCATATGAATTTTATAAAAAGATAATGTTATGTTAATGTTGAAATATTTATATGTTAAGACTTCGATATTGTTATTGTTATAATAAGGTGTATTGATCTATTTTATTATATTAAAGTTTGCATATATAGATATTATATTTTAATTTTAATCCAGCAAATCCTATAAAAATTATTTGCTCAGCCCGCAACGTAAGGCGAATAATTTTTTTTTAATTTTCAAGTCAAATGATTTTTTTCATCTAATATTTTTTTTTGTTTTATCATTTATTTATTTATTTTATTTGCTCTTTTATTAAAGTTTTTATGCTTTTTTTAGTCTTTGATTTAATTTTATTTTTTTAATTATTAAAGCAACAACAACAGTTTTAGTTTTTGTTCTTATTTGTTTTTTATTAATTTTTTTATGTTTTTTCTCAGAATAATTTAATAATTTTTATTATTTTGGTAGTGATAATGATGATAATTTTAGATATTAAGATTTCAATGTTACTGTTATTATAATAAAATATACTAATCTATTTTATTATATTAAACTTTACATATATAAATATTTTATTTTAATTTTAATAATTATAAAAATTATTTATTCAATCCAACAATTAACTAGTTTTATATATAAAATAATACAAGAACAATGGCTTAATGGTTGAAAAAACATGTCCCATCAAGCTACTCATGGTTAAAAAAACTCCACGTCAAATCATGAAAAGTAAAATTCTCTCGAATTTACTCGTCTCCACAAGAATAATGTCGCTAATCTAATCGAATAAACAAATTTAATATTACAAGACAGAAACTGATCAACATATACTTCTGGTCGGGAGATGAAAGAGCTTTAGCAGCACCAAACTAAATTATTGGTACGCAAAGACATTTGCAAGAGGTGTTGAGCACCATCTGGAGAGGGTGGGGAGGGGGTAAATCACACCACCACATCCATGTAAGAAAATAATAATTAAAAAAAACCCTAAAAACATAACAATATTTAAATCATTCTAGATCTGAAGACTCCCATCTTTTCACATTAGATCCAAACAACTCCTAACAACCACATAGAGAGCAAAAATAATAAAAGATATCACCTAAAACAATCAATCATAATTAATAAACTAACCATGGAGCATAGATTAGAAAAATCTATTCCATCCTTTTCCCCTCTGCATTAATCATTGGTGATTAGCAGCACCTTATGACAGCAAAACACTGCAAGTGTTCTGTGCCAGCAGAATGCCACGGCCATCTTCCTCTGCACTCAAGGAAACAGTACTTGAGGTAGGACTTTTTTTTTTTTTCTATATTCGGGTTTAAATTTATTTGTACATGTCTGTTATCCCTGTAATGCTTTATCTATTTACTGGGTTTGTAAGGCATTCAATGAATACAAATATTAGTTATGATACGTGTAAGTTAACCCGGACATCCGGATTATTTTAAAAAAAAGATACAGCACATAAAGTAGGCTACATCGCTCTCCCTCGTCAATCAAACCATAGATAGAAAATGGGTATATATATATAGTTTACCACTAAAAATCTCTTAATGAGTGGAGTCTCATGCAGACAAAAACATTGAAAAATCAATACAGAGATGGCAGGCACTCTCTAGTTTGACGTTTAAGGCCCGGCACCCCCATTTCCCCGTCTTTAACGGAGTTCTGACCAGAGATTATTGCTGTAATAAGAACAGTGATTATAGATATGGTAATGCTTAGAGATGCACATCTGGTAATAATGTCAATACAGTACATACCACTAGTCTGTAGCTTTTTTCTTTCTTTTTTTAGTTTTATGACAACCAATCCTATCATGTTTTATGTTTTGCAAGCGCTACATTAACCTAGAAACCATAATGTTATAAATAATTATAAAAAAAAGGTCAAGCAGACAGTTCCTTTCTTTATCTTTCTTGCTTCCTCTCCACTTTCCTTCACACTCTCCACTTCTTTTCTTTTTCTCTGCTTTTTTCGAGCTCAAACACACCACTCTCTTTCTCCTTGTCTTTTGTTTCTTTTTTCTATTCCTGAATTGAGTGACCTTCAAGAACTCTTCTTATCATCATTACATGTCCTTTTAACTCCAATCTACTTTCACCTTTGCTTCCTTGTATGTCCTAAAGCAAAGCAACGCATCTCCCTCAAGATAATATATATTTTTCCCAGGCATATTAAGTTCTACTCCACTATAAGTTTTCTTTCTTGATTCTTAGTTTTGACTCCAACTCTTCATCTGGGTCATCTAAACTTTCTTAGGTTCACTTCAGTTTTACCTCTCTTGTTATCAAGATAATTGCTTGTTACTTTCTTTCCTTTCCTCTCATGGAGAAAGATAAGCTGTTTATGAGCGAGGGAGCCAACACAGCAGCAACAATTTGGAATTCTTGCGGTTTTGGAATGGAAATGCAAGCCAATGAGCTGAGTTTCGGCCCAGAGCAACTTGCCAATTGTTTTCTCAATCCCAATTGGGACAACTCGTTGGATCAGAGCGATCCCTTTGAGTCTGCTATGAGCTCCATTGTCTCTTCACCTGTTGCATCCAGTGCCAATGCCAACGGCATCCCTAGTGCTGGCGTTGGCGGTGACAGTTTTATGATTGGAGAACTTATTGGAAGACTAGGAAGCATTTGCAATTCTGGAGATATTTCACCACAATCTTATTTTAAAAATAATAACAATAGCACTAACACTTCTTGCTATAGCACCCCACTGAATTCCCCACCAAAGCTGAATCTTTCGATGATGGATTCACAAATGAGAGGAAACCTACCAATTCCTGGAAAATGCGTAGTAAAGCGTCCAAGTTTAGCACCATTTCCAGCTGATTTTGTACAGAGGGCTGCGCGATATTCTTGCTTCGGTAGCAACAATCTTGGAGGCCTCAATGGACAATTCGGATTGAATGAATCCGAATTGATTAATGGGTTGATGCCACGAGTAGAGCCTGGTAAGCTCTCGAGAGTTTCGAGTAGCAATTCAATGAAGGTCACTGTATCGCAAGCAAATGTTCAAGAAAGCAACAAGAGCTCACCCCAGGACGGGAGTTTGAATTCCGATAAGAAATCCAGTAGGCAGGCAAGGCCTTCAACATCAGAGAATGGAGATTCCAGGGAGGAATCTTCAGTGTCTGAGCAGGTCCCGGGTGGGAAATCGCGCATGAAATCCCAGAATGACGCCAATTCTAGGAAAAGAAAATCAATTCCCAGAGGAAAAGCCAAAGAAACTCCCTCTTCATCTCCATCTGCTTCTGATGTCAAGGTAATTTACACAATTCTGTTTCTTTCTATAGAAACGTCTGCTGAGATTTCCTTTGGAAAACTAACGAGTTAGCCTCATTTCAGGTTGCAGCAGAGAATGATGAATCGAGGGAAAAAAGAAGCAAGTCGGATGAAACTAGCGGCAGTGACAAGGAAAAGGAAGAAGATAATGGAAATCAGAAACAGAACAAAAATAATTCAAAGCCGCCAGAGCCACCGAAGGATTATATCCACGTCAGAGCCAGAAGGGGTCAGGCTACAGATAGCCACAGTCTTGCTGAAAGAGTACGGGTTGATTAAACTTTGTTCTGTCATCTATTTTTGGGCACTGTGATTCCTTTGCATTGACATTCCCTTTTATTTTTTTGCTGTTCTTGAATGGACAGGTTAGAAGAGAGAAAATCAGTGAAAGAATGAAGTTCCTCCAGGATCTTGTTCCCGGATGCAATAAGGTGTTTATATTATGCTAAATTTGACTGTTTTTCTATTTATTCATTTTTCTCTTAAAAAAAACTTTTACTAAACAGTATACTTGCAAAGAAATGGTAGAAATTAGATGGAGTGAAATTTTCTAAATTGCGGCTTGAATGTTGTTGATTTGCAGGTTACTGGGAAAGCAGTGATGCTTGATGAGATTATTAACTATGTACAGTCATTGCAGCGCCAGGTGGAGGTAATATTCAAATTAGCGGAGGGCCCTCGAATTTTTTATTTATTTAATGTGAGATCGGTTGTTTTCTGACTAGATCCTGTCATTTGCTGGTGCCATTTGCAGTTCCTGTCAATGAAGTTATCATCTGTGAATCCGAGGATGGAGTTCAACATGGAAACTTTGTTGTCCAAGGATGTAAGTTGATCTTTTAACTTGTTTTAATGTTCTGTCTCTGTAACATCCGGTCTGGATTTTTCACGTCTAATGATCTCTGCAATCAATGTATATTGCAGATTTTTCAATCCCGTGGATCTATGCCAGATGGTCTCTATCCATTAGATGACTCCGCGCCGGTATTCCCTCATGGTTACCAATCCCAGCAAGGGTTAGCCCTACAAAATCTCATGCCGAGTAATGCCGAAACCCAGTTCTCTATGAACCCATTAAACGGTGCATTGCGGCGAAACCCGAGCTTGCATTTGCCACCCCTCGGCGATGCTGCTGCGCATCAGGTAATTGAGAAAAAAAAAATCCCCATACATTTTAGATGGCATCCTCTTCCATATTCTCATCACAGCTACTTTTTTACTCTCCAGGCCTCAGCGATGTGGCAAGACGATCTTCAAAGTGTTGTGCAGATGGGATATGGTCAGAATCATCAGGAGAGCTTTCAAGGTAAGCAGAATTTCAGAAAAAGATTGGTTAGCTCGTAGGTTTTAAAGTCTGGTCGCTTCATAGTTCAAAATCTTAATCCATGAATTGTTTGATGCAGGCTCAGTGCCCTCAACTCACATGAAAATCGAGCTATAATTAACCAATAAACTGTGTTTGATCCCTCTGAGGCTCCCCCCCCCGAGAGAGAGAGAGAGGCCTGCCTCAGCCTGTACAGCCATGTTCCAGAATTCCAATCACTCTTTAGCATGGAGAAAGACAGCATTTTCACCATATTTTTTTGTTCCAAGTGATTTAAGCAGCCGATTCATTGGATAATTATTATATAGAACTCCTTACATTGTAAAATGTAGAACTAATTGCAGCGCTATCCAACTATTCTACAATATAGCCTACAGTTACATCTAATGCGTAACAAGTCAAGGAAGAAGTGTGTTGAGAGAAGTTTTTTTTGTAATCTTTTTTTTTTCTCCGACTTTACTGTGCATCTGTATTGCCTTACCAGTGAGAGATATTCATTGAGTTGACACAAAACTCCATTTTATTTCTTTTTAATCTTATTATTCTCTGCAGATTGCAGGTTCTTGCCACTGAAGTTTAACAGAGAAACGAGCCATTCATATCCAATATTTATTTATAATTTAGTCCTTGTAGTTTCAAACAAAATATTTAACCCCTGTATTTTTAAACTTGATGATAAACCAGTCATTTAGTCAAGATCTCTCTTTTCTTTTCAATTTATTTCGTTTTTTATTTCTCAGAAAACAGGATGATTAACACTGGACAAAGATGAGTGCCTAATTACTACAAACACTACAGGGACAAAGCAATTCGATTTGTTAAGATAAAGGGACTGATCACTGATCCATGATTAAATAAAATAAGCAGGGGCTGTAGGATAAACCAGGCATTGTGAAATCTTTTTCTCTCTCAACTTTCCGAGGAACCAAACAGAAGCTTAAAACAGTTTAACGATAAAGACACCGGCTTTGAAATTGTAGCCGGAGAAAAAAGAGACGGGGAGTGGGGTCCAGGTCCTGTAATGAGACGATATTATGTAATGGAAAATCGCGTGACTCAAGGGAAAATAGATTCTTATTTGTAACCAGCTGTTAAGTGGGGACAAATGGCTTCTTAAGTCCATTAGACGATTAAGAGAGTTTCTGCTTCTTCTTCTCTCCAGCTGGAATCCAATGTCATTTTGGAATTCACTGTGCTACAAATTGACGGAAAGCTTGTATTTTTCCACTATATTTTAAAAGCGATTTAAACAATAATAATTTTATTATTTTTATTTTAAATTAATTATTTTTATGATTTTAAATTATTGTGATGGGGTAATATCTAAAATAATTTTTAAAATATTATTATGATATTTTTCTAAATAAAAAAATTATAAAAAACAATCTCTTTTTTTTAAAAAAAAACAAATGACCACTAATTAATGGGGTTATAATTAAGTTTATCAATTACGTGTGATACACACTCACACTTCAATTGAAATTAAAAATTAACTTGAGAGTTTGGGGTGTATATTTTAAAGATAAAATTATATGATTTTATCTGAATTAACTTATAAAATTTATGATTTGAATCATAAATCTTGAACACCTTTGTAGAAAAAGAGTTGAAACAAATAAGTAACTTTGCTACATGATCAATTAGATATTAAAAATGTTTAATTTAAAAAAAAACTCCATTAAAAAATCTTAAGAAAATTTAAATTAATTGAGTTAATTTGCCAAACTTATTATATAAGTCATAAGACTAAAATAACCATAAAAAATAAAATAAAAATATAAAATTTAATTTTCAACCAACTAAATACTAAAATATAAAATTAAAAAAATATTCATATAAAGAACAGTATAAAACTACTGGAAATCCAAAGAAAAAAACCCTGTAAATCTTATCGGTTTCATAACTAATATTATAAGAGAGAATATTCAATGAAATTTATGTAAAGCTATAATATGTGTTATAATTAACTTAGATATTTTTAAAATTATAACTAGCACTAAACACCATTACAACGTCGTCGTATCATCACATTGTCAAATGAGCCATATAAGTGTACGAGGTGTGAAAAGGGATGATGGTTGTAAATATTCCAAATTTATTAATGGAAACATCAAGAGCACGGGTTGGCATGGGAGCATCAAAAGCACAGGCTGGCAGGAGTGAAGTTCTGACCTGGCTGAGGAATGAAGAGAGCTTTACAATCTCATCAACTATATATATATATATACTGGAAGAGGGAATATTTATATGGATAACTGGAAGATTAAGATAGTTGATGAAGGCAATGCTTTTAAAACATTCATGTAATTTTCATCTGCCATGGCTCCTTTTTGTTTGTGTTCATTTAATGAAATTTTCGACAACAGAGAACAGAGTGGGACTGGAAACAGTTCTAGAGCTTATAAGCATGGCTGCTCTATGCTGCCCACCCACAGTTCTCAATATGTTTGCTCTATGCTACCATTCCCAACATCAGGGAACAGAGTACACCATTTGATTTTCTTATGAACATATTTCAAAGTACACCATTTGATTTTCTTTCACCTTTGTTCGCCGGAAACCACCGTAGGAAACCTGTTTCGTAATTATGTGAAGACATGGCAGCTTCATTATATAATTCAAACTCTATTGGGAGGTTTAGTGGGGTTGGAAAGTCTATATAGCTCTCAAATTATTACCTCATTTTAAATACTTAAGTGCTATAAAACCTAGCATAACATGTTAACGTGGGAGTGGTGAAAACCCAATTGTTATTATAAAAAATAACATTATTTTATGGGTTTTTTGTAGAGAAAAGATTCAGAGCTCGGGTCAATTCGATCCACGGCTCGAATCTTGGACCATATCAACTCCAGAGCAGGGTCTTGTAACTTTAACAACGATGGTTACCTTCCTTGTTACTTAATCATAGCGGAGAGAATGCTGGAAAAAACACCAGAAACAGAATGATTAGGGTTAGGATGGAAAAGCAGCCATGGGATTTAACAAGAAGGAGAATACTGTCAGCCAGGAGATCTTTTATGGTCAAATAAAAGATAGGAGCAGAGATCAGTAAGAAAGATTGTAGAAATAAATGGTGGCAGGAAAGTAATGGATATCGGCCTGAATTTTCGGCATCGGATGGAAAGTGATGTCCAAGCAAATCATGTGAGGACATTTTAACCAAATTGATGCCAACTAGTGCGCTTGAAAGCAATATTTTCCCCATTTTTTCAAGTCAAATCATCTACTTATAGTCCTTTTGGCTACAAATTTCAAATGATTAGTGCTGGCGATTGAAAGGTTTTTTACCAGATGATGTGATGGTCTATAAATCAGTTGACACAGAACTTGAAATTCTTTCTCAATTTTATTCAGTTGATTTCGCAACAATCTCTAATATAAAAACACCACTTCATAAACAGGAGATGTGAAATTTATATAATTATTAATTTTAAAATTTATAAAATTAATCAAAATATATATAAATTGACTCGATCAATCAAGTTAATAATATATAAATAAAAAAAAAAACACCACATCATGTGGTAAAAAGCTTTTAATGTTACCCCAGACCCCCTCTTTTTCACAAGTAAAATCGAAGAGGCTACCCGGTAGCAGAAAAGGAACCTTTCCTGCAGGAAAAAAAACCCCAGACAGTGAGGTGAAATTATGAAATGGATGTTTGGGGGAAACAATACTGCAAAAATTTTCAGTTTTTATACATGAAAAAATTATCTCAATTAAAAATTTAAATTTATAGATAAAATTTTATAATATTATTTATATTATTTTTTAATATATTTTTTTTGAGTAAAAATCCTTTAGATTTAAAACTTACACGGACTTACAATACCTTATACTTTGTTTTTTTATCGGATAAAATAAAAATGATGATATTTAAACCCGTGACTGATGGGTTAAAAAAACATTGATACCATATCAAGAAACCATCTCACCTAAAAACTTAAACTGATAGATAATATCTCATAATATAATTTATATTATTCTCTAATATTATTTATCCATGAAAATTGTGAAGAAAAAGTTATGTTAATATTTTTTGCCGACAAAAACTTCATGGGTGATTTTAAAATAAGTTAAAATCTAATATTCCCATTTCTTCTTCTTTCTCATATTACAAGACACATCAACAATAGCCCTTCCCGATCACAAATTTGGCATCTAGACCACCTCTCCTCTCCCCTCTCATGTTTGATTTTTTGTTCAGTAGCCTTAAGGTTTGACATTGTTAAATTCTGTCGAATGATGATGAAATTGACAGCAATGATATATTCTTTAAACTCACCGATGAAAAATTGCCGATGAAATGGAGAACCCAACAAGATGCTTTTTCGACATGGTTTTCATCCGCAATGCCATCGGCATTTTTCAATGCCAACAAAATCTTCACTATACACCCACATAGTATTTTGTTGGTATTTTTCATTTTTCTTGCACTGAAATATCAACGTGTCCATTTCGTACTTGCATGAACACCGACAATTAAAATAATATTTAGGGCTGACATAATTAAAACCTGTCACTTAACTGGGTTTTCCCTCCCTCCCTCTCTACATGCGTGTGTTTGTTTTTATTGCCAGCTAGTTTTTTTACGTGTTGACGCAATATTTCATTAAAAAAATTAATCATAATTAACTGTACTTAGACAGTGTATTATATGTAAAATAAAAAGGTCAGGCAACCATTTGAATAAAATTAAAAAACAAATACTTAACTGTGAAAGTAATAAAAATCTAGTCACTCAAAATCACTTTACCCTTTTTCTTCAACTAGATAACACATTACTAGTGCTTAAAGTATCCATTCTTTACAGCACCTGAAAGACCTAAGACTGAGCTTTCACAAGTAAACACTGTGATGCTTTCAAGGAACATTATGCATGGAGTTTTTTTCTTACAAAAAGAAGATTATTTTCTTCGACTAAAAGGATTGATATGATCTGAGGCAGAAGTTGTGGATTTATAACCCTTACTTGTAGAAGAAAAAAAAAAGTAAATCGGGGGAAGGCCCTATGATCAGGAGAGATTGATGGGATGTGTTTGTTCTTGTGGGGTTATTATTAATGATCATCAGAGGGGGTCCAATTACCAGGCTGTCAATCTTTCTCTCATAGTTTTTTCATCTAGAACGTCTTCCTCTCGCTTTATGTCTCTTTCTTTAATCTAAAGAAGCACTTGGCTATAACTCGGGTAGGTATAACCTTTGATGGAGGAGGTGGTGGAAAACAGAAGCTATCATTTTGTTTCACCAAACATAACCACAACCCGCCCCAGCACTGCGGTTGCATACAGTACAACTGCTGAAGGGCACCCCAATCTTCCAAACTACTTTATGCGAACCTAAAAGGTTAAAACCAGCCTACAACATGATTCAGCTTTTCAAAGTCAATTTAACAAAGCTATAGAGGTCTCGAACTGAAGTTTGTTTTCCGAAGCAGTACAAAATAAACAGTGAATAGATATATAGAAGTTTGTTTTCCAAACAACAGTTCCAAAAAGAAATTTCTCTTTTACGTTCAGATTGTAATGAATGGTTAGGCAAATTTCTAATCTGGTAACAAAAAATGGAATCCAGATGTGCGTATTTCATCCCTTGTGGTTTTAGAAATGGCCCACAAGTATGGATAGACTCGTGTCAGAGAAGACAAGGCCACAAGCATCTTGTTTCATGGTCTCCGTGATATGATAGACTCCTCCCTCCAATACCATGAATGTGGCCTAGGTATGAAAGTATTGATCTGCTTTTGCCTTTCGTATACCTAAAGCGACCATGGACATACACTACTCTGATCTAGTTGAAGATTGCCTCCTATCCTCTTGACATCCAAACCAAGGAAATAAAGAAGATCTAAAAGGCTTGAATACATCATTATAATTTCTTCAAATCTTTGTATAGCTCTATTGTCCCTGCAGCCAGCAGGGGTCCACCATATCCATTACACCAAAACATCCGAAACTCCCATTTGAATACAAAACAACTGTCTCCCCTTCCTCGAGAAAGCAAGTAATTGTGGACGTGAATGCATAGGCTTTGACAATGGTCTGTATTTGACGGGACATGGAGGGCAAAGCACTAGCATATATGTGCCTAAGTCATCATTACTGGTGCACCAAAACTAGCCCGTTCTAGAAGGGATTTAAGAGTTTCGAGGCGCTAAAACGAGTCCTAGGATCCTTGTCCTGTATATTATGTGCCTATGTATAGATAAGAAATGCATGTAGGTGTGAATAAAAGAATATATTCATTCAACTCTTATGAACTGCAAGAATAATCTGAATGGAATACAAGGCCCAACAAGAGAGCCGAGAGGCTGGCCCTCACAAATGGGGAGAACTCGCATCACCGATATAAATTGCAAAAACTAGCAGCACAGGTTTGGCCATATATCAAATAACAGTTAGTAATACGTACAATTTTATATGTTGCATCGATCATAACCAGAAAACCACGATGAGGGTTCTGCAAGTTTTGACAATTCACCATCTTCTTTGGAAGTATAAAATGGCTCAAACTCTTCTCTCCATTGCTGATCGCCTTCGCTAAGAGGCTCACCTGCATCATACTTGGGCATATTACAATCATTGTCAGTGGGTCGTATTCCTTCTATGGGCAAACGAGACTCTGCCACTGGCTCCTTTAGAGAACTTATCTCGTTTTCATGTTTTCTCCATTGCTGACCGCCTCCGCTAAGAGGCTCACCTGCATCATACTTGGGCATATTACAGTCATTGTCAGTAGGTCGTATTCCTTCTTTGAGCAAACGAGACTCTGCCACCACCTCCTTTAGAGAACTGATCTCGTTTTCATGTTTTCTTTTTAACTTGTTAATCTGTTTATTTGCCTTTACTGCTTCTTGCTCTGCCTCCATAGCTCGCCTCTGCCAAAAAATTTCAAGTTGATTACGATGTTCATAATTTAAGGTATAAAGTGGATTCTGGAAAAAATGAAGGTTCTGATTGGTAAATGCAAACTATAGCACAAGATAAGGAACATAATTCGGCCTTTTTTCTATAACGTGTTCATAGTGCTGAGCAGCATTGATCAAATGTACAAGTTTGAAGAATAGGCGGTGGTTTGAAGCTTCTCCATTTAGCTGAACAACACGTACAAGGTGTTGAAAAGCCAAATATTGTTGAATTTGCAGCGGTCTAAATCAGATTTCACGAATTCAAAATGTTGAAGAGACAAGGATACGAGTTTGGCATTCATGCTCGAAAAGAAAACCTAGATCAAGTAATGAAGACACTGGGAAAAAAATTGCACAAAGCAACGAAGTAAAAGGAACAATTAGCAACTTGAGTAGGCAAAAAATGAAGAGCAAATTTAGCTGACTGCTGACCCTAATTAGTTCGTTTAGAGCTAGAGCACAACCATCAGTTAAAAGTGATCCTTTGGTAATCAATAGGTTCATGTGCATCACTTATGGTGTTAAAGGCATAATGAGTGTGAAAGTTCCTTTTATCAGCGTGGAATATCAAGGTGGATAAAAACAATTTGATTTTTTACCATTTAGACAAAAAAAAAAAAAAAAAAAGCAATTGGAATGACATGACTGACAGTCAAACACAATAAACCCAGAAAAGGTGATATACTATTTGTGTTATCTTCTAGACCTTCCTTTATTTATTTCTGTAAGCACGTGAAGCGAGACTCTCAGACTAGAAGATGTATCGCCCAGGGAATTAATTGAAAAATGATCTTAACAAATAATACTAGTATCAAAATGTGGGATTGATTTGGCACTGACCTCAGCAGCAGCAGCAGCTTCTTCTGCTTCTTTCAACCTCACAAGCAATTCACCTGCAGCTTGTACAGCTTCAGCAGTATCCCTCAGTTGAGATTGAAGTCCCCTGCTTTCATCTATAAAATATCGCCTCTCCTTTTCTCTTTCAGCTTTCAATGCAGAAATCTCAGCAGCAAGTGCATTTATGAACTTGGATTCGGCACCCCTAACTCCAGCTTTAGAAGCTGCTTTCTTGACATCATCTATTCCTTCGTGAATCTGTCTGTGCCTCGCAAGTAATTGCATATGTTTTTCCTCGAGATCTGCATACTGTTCAAGCATGCGTGCATGTCCCTCCATGGCCATTTGCATTGCTTCATTCAGCTCTTCTGCACATTTCTTCTCTGTATCTAATTCCTGCTTCAATTTCTCATTTAGTGCTCTGCTAGCATCAAGTTCAGTTCTCAATTCTTCAGCAAGAGAAATCCACTTGCTCTCAGCCTCCATCCAATGCGTTCTCTCCAGTTCAAGTTTCTCATCAGGACTCTCTTCAGTTGATTCCTGGATTGTATTAAGAAGGGGAGCCAAACTGGACTCACATGGATAGGTCAATTTCAAAAGTGAATTTCCTTTTCGAACAGATGGGGAAGAAGAGTCTGTATAATACTGAAGTTGGCTTCTTAAATCTTGAATCTCTTCCATCAAGATTTCCCTTTCACCCAAATCATAGAAATTCCGATAATGTTCAAGCTCATCCTGAACTCTTTTCAGTTCAATATTTGTCCTTGCAACTTCAGGATGGTTTTCGTATTTCTCTTTCAAAAGCTGTAAATAAAAAATTATATATATCTAAAAACTAAGGAGTATAAATTAAAATCTGTGAAAACCAGTCATACCTCGTGCTCATGCATGAGTGCTGCTAACTCTTCATCCATGAAATCCTTAGAAGGTAAAACACCGTCCATAAGGCTCTCAAGCCGAAGAATTTTATCTTCCTTTGTCTGCCCTATTATGGCATTGCACTCTCTCTCGTGCTTGTATTGTTGAACCTGTAAACAATGGACAAAAAATCATTTCAGCTGTCAAAGAAAATAACGACAACATTACTGTTGTCCAAAGTCACTACCTACCAGACGGTTGAGCTGCATAATCTCGAAAGCTTGTTTGGCACAAAACTCTTCCAGGGCCATTTCTCTCCTGATTGCTCCTGCCAAAACCTTCTCCACTGCCTGTGTGTTAAAGAAACAATAAAATGTTATGCAGTCAGTTCACATAAATAAGGAAGCATGATCATTAAAACCAAGACATCAAGATGAAGCCATCAAATGTACCTTGGGAACTTGCGTTTTGTGTATATCATTAGATTCTAAGCCATCAACAGGTACTAACTGCAGATTTGTGCTGTCATCTGCATCTTTCACCGCTAGTTGTGTTTTAGTTTTGCAATTCACACACAACAATGCTGTTTCTGATATCTCATAATCTTGAGGGAAAGTTTGCACGCCCACATCAACTTTGTCAACAAGCAGAATCGGCTTAGATTCTTCAAGCTTATAGGAAAATCTGAAGGATGATCGCCTCAATATAGAACTCTTGCGATGAGTATCAATAATTTCCAAGCCACGATGAAGGCTAGCCGCTAGATGTTCAGTTGGTGCAAGGAAACTCTTACTGGTTTGAGGAATTACAGCAGTTGAAGATTCGGCTTTTGCAAAAGGTATACGTAAGTTCTCTGGTCCTGACTTGCTCTCGTCCATGGCATCTTTCTGGGAAGCAGTTAACATTGATGAAGTCCGCAAACTTTTCCTGCTGATGTTGGGTCTAGGCGAAACACTTGGAGTTGGAGATTTAAGAACAGGGGACATTTCAGAAGGAACAATATTGAGGCTAGAAGGAGACACACAATTCCCAGACTCTTTTTGAGAATCATTTGGTTCGCCTGTGGAGGAAATGCTAATGGAAATTCCACTTTGAGAACCAGAAGAAGTGTAGGACCTGAACTCCATTTTGTTTGGTGATTCTTCTGATATCAATTTACTGATGGAGGAACTAAGAGTCCTTTTCTCCTCAGCTGGCTCCGCGCAGGATTCTGCATCATGTGTGTCAACAAGTAAATCGACTGGACTTTCTAGTATCTGTAAGGCTGTTCATGTAAATCCAAATCATGACAAATATTAGTGTATGTTGGAAAAACCTGACGTGTTGTTTCTGGCAGGTTCAGCACAACCTGAAATCAGAATTTCAAGTTTTTCAGCTTGTCCAGGTATTGTTTCTTCCATATCAACATCTGTATCCTCAGTACCTTGGTCTATGATAGATCGGCCTTCATCAACATAATTCTGATATGTTGCGCCTGCTGGTCCCAGACCTACTTGAATGCAGAGCTTTTCAACACCTTCCTCGTCAATTTCCATCATCTCATCACCATCTTCATCTACTTCAGGTAATCGAGGAAGTGGATGGATAAGGCTTTTCAATATATTCAAACTTTTACGGGGATCCCAACCTGTTGGATTGTTGCTATTTGCTTTCACTCGGTTCAATTCATCCTGTTGCATTCATCCAGAGTCATGTGTGTGCAACTATTGATGAGACAAAAAAAATAATGAAAATAAGAGTCATACCCTTAGCTGCCGTATGACTTCTCGCAAGTGATTCACATCACCCTCCATCTCCTCATTAACGACAGCCTTGTTCTTGACAGCCTTAGCCCGCTGTGCAAATCGCAGGGTGCTGAAAGTCTCACTCTTGCAACTGCTTGATTCACAAGAACTTCCATTATGAGAGAGAAAGAAGGAAGAGGATGCTTCAAGACTGCAGAGTGTCTGCGTTGTTTACCTTTGTGCTGGAGAAATAGCACACACCATAGCTAGTTTGGCATTTCCACCAAGTGATTCCTGCAATAAGAATGTCAACCTGGAATCTCGGTAAGGTATATGCCTTTGCTTTCCTGTCTGAGAAACCTCAGCAAGAATGTTTATCAAGTTCCTGCAAATACAATAATTGGCACAATTAGATCTCTCTTGATGCATGGTTAGGTGAGCATGTTCATTAGAAATTGCATCTATAAAGGAGCTCAAACTCGTTTTCTGATGACCATTGAAAACACATCATAGAACATATTGACAGAACAAAAGACAATCAGGAATTTATCATTTAGCTGAAATCCCATAAAAAGCCAAGTAGATTATCATTTCATGGCTTTCCCTGCTGATATGTGTTTGATATTCTGATATGTATACTGCATTTTGCTCCTAACTTCTACCGCCAGACCATCCTACATCATTCTTTTTAACACTCTACAAACTTCCTGTCTTGTTTCTCCAGAGCACTTTTTTTTTTACCGACAAAGATCCAGGATAAGCTTTATACAAAGCAAAATTTCATTAACATTATTTCTAACAAAACAGGTGTACAATTATAGAGAAGACTGTCAATGTTGACTATTGTAACTCCAATTCGGATGGCATTTTTCACACTGTCAGATTGATTGTTTATTTAAAAACCAGCAGTTTAGTTATGGACTTGCTACAAATAGATTATCAAAATTACAGAGTTTCTACAAATCATAAAACTGAGCAGGACAGACTTCAAACCAAATCAAATGAGATATCCTTTCTTTTAGTGATTTACTTGGTCCTCGCATAGATTTGACCTGGTTCTTTTTTATTTATAGAAAAAATCATAATAATTTAATCTGGATGATCCACAGTTTAGAGTGTGGGCATTACCATCAGCTTGTCCTTGCATTGATGAGTGTGATCTTTGAAAGTTTGAACATAACAATAAGATATCAGTTCCTTTATTGAGCTTGTTCTTTATCATGAGCCAAAATCTTTTTCATATGTGCATATAAACTTTCCCATCTGATCTATTATCTGTTTAGCATAGTAGCATAACAGGAGCCATGAGTAGCAAATAGAGTTTTTATATTTCATTTGTAGGTGAATTAACTTCAAGCAACTGTTCAAAGGCAGTTTATACTAAAATCTTTAAGAGTCACAATTGTGGTACTAAATTAAATGCTCAAACAATTTCCAAATTATTGCATGTTTTGCCATTCTCGGAAACTCTTGAAAAAAAACCAGAGAAGATCTGTTGTTTGACAGCAATATTACTTTCTTGAGGTGGAACTGATTTTAAAGCAACTTGAAACTCATCACAAAAAAAAGCAGTAGATAAGATATGACCATACCCAAGCTGTGAGAGAGATCGGTTAATATTCCCTGCTTCCTTCAACCGTTCCCCGGCAGCTCCAGTTAACTTCTGTCTCTCTGATCCAGCAAGATCAACAAGATTTATTCTACTTGTTTTCAAGCTGCTCATTCCACCTGCCACGCTCTACAAGATAATGATTTAGTTTAGAATCCCTCCAGCAGAAAATGCAAGACAAAATCAACAAAGAAGAAGCATGTTCATGAATTAAATATTTACAACTTCACAATATACCAGCTTGCTTAGCAAATATATTTTGGAAGAAAATAGAGTTTGAATCACACCAACAAATTCAGAACCTTCTACTAGAAAGGGAAAAACCAATAAAAGGAATAAAAATCTGACAAAATACTTCCTTCAATTGGATAAAGAATAAATACTATTGATGCATACGAGTAGTGAAAGTCTTACCTTGCACCGGGACTCAACAACACAAGTGAAAACACTATGTGAACGGGAACTCTCAGTATTTATACTGGTTGCACCAGTCCTCCTGTTGGACAGACCCTGAAGAATTTATTTAGCAGCCATAAACATAATGCTCGAGTTCATTTTGAAAAATAAAATTTCAAACTACGAAAAAGTTTAAAATGAAAAGAAGCTCAACAAGAACATGAAGCAATTCCTACTCTAATATAAGACTGTAAGCAGTGATGAAGGGAAATAACAACCAGAGACTGCAGTAAGAGTGTATCTGTGCATGTCTTCATAGGATCAAAAACAAAAAATTAATATAGATATTGACAACTAGTCTTACATGTTCACCATAAGAGCAGCTCCATCAACACTATATCTCTAAATATCTTTTAAGAATGATAAAGCAAAAACCCACTTTCATTTCTTAATAAAACATTTTTTTTACTAAAATTCGACAATTTTTCCAAATTCATTACTTGTTAATTCTTTCTTCTCAAGCACAGACTTCCCAGAATAAGATGGCAGTAAAAATGCATCAACATTCCAAAACTTCTATAGCTCCATGCACTTAAGATTTTGAAATTACTTGATATAATCCATGGATTTCAGCCATTTTTCCTTTTCTGTTTTCACCCTAGGATGTAATTAGAAGTGAAGATGATTTTCATCCTTCTAGAAAGAGTTTAAAATTGAACCTGGTCTAGGACATTAAAACCACCAAGGTCTCTGATTAAATCATTCCCTTCCTTATTTATGCTCAATAAAAAAAGGGACATGAGTTGTTCTTCCTCTAGCCATGTTTTCATCTCTTCCAGTGAGGAGATCAAAGAAATTCACAAGAGATCCTTGCTAGTCAAGAAACTCTCTAAAGAGAAAAAAAATTGTGGAAAAAATATCAGCGGAAAGACTCCCATCCTTTACAGTCTAAACTAACAACAAATCTTCATTTTGCTACAGTATAAAATAAAGTCAACCTCAACATTTTTTTCCATGGGAACCTTAAAACTTGTCTCGGAGAACTATTATGCTCCAATCAATATTTGTGAACTTCGTATTAATTTGCGTAAGAACAGTGCTTATAACAGCATGTTTATCTCAGTACACCATGTGAAGTAGTCTAAACAACATGTTTAATATTATACTTCACAAACACTCGTATTTCTTCATAGCAGAAGGAAATTGAAATCAAACCTTTATCAGGAGCTGAGCCACATCTTTCATTGTAAATACACACTCTTCTCTAAGATTTTCAACATAAACACCAGTGCTTGTAACAGCATGTTTATCTCAGTACACCATGTGAAGTAGTCTAAACAACATGTTTATTATTATACTTCACAAACACTCGTATTTCTTCATAGCAGAAGGAAATTGAAATCAAACCTTTATCAGGAGCTGAGTCACATCTTTCATTGTAAATACACACTCTTCTCTAAGATTTTCAACATAAACACCAGTTCGCATGTCTTCTCTTATCTGGAAAAGAATCGAGACAGACAATCTGAGAAAACCATTTTTTATTTATTAAGGGCAGATTAAGATGCAAAATCTTCCTGTTTACCTGGAGGTTTCTTTGACTTGGATCCAGCAAATCTGTTATTTGTTCATTATAGATCTGCAAAAAATAGTTGAATAATCAACTGGTGTAAAATACAAGGCTAAACAAGCTAAGTGTACCAAAAGAAGCATTTAGAATTACTTAACCTCAAGAAAAGAGCAGCGACACTGATACTTAAGTTGTTTGTCAGTGTGTTTAATTTGCTCCTGCAAAGGAAAAAAGAGCACTGACAATGATTATCTTCAACATAAGACAATCTTCAATCAGCTTCAAAATGAAAAGAGTGTTGACCTCATTTATACGGTCAAAGAGTCGCTGAAAGACTCGGGGGGTCAAACCTTGTTGATCACACAATAAATTTTCATCCGATAAAGCATTGGCTGGGCCCCACATCGTGTATGTCTTTCCACTCCCGGTCTGAACAATACAATTTCAAGAGTACAAAGAAGAGCTGGGAACAGTATCTCATGTAATATAAAAAAAAAGGCAGGAACTAACCGTACTAATTGGGAAGTTACCTGTCCATAGGCGAATACAGAACTGTTAAACCCAGCAAGACAATTCTCCACAAGAGGGGCTCCTACAAGTTGGAACATGTCTAGCTGTGGAAAACAAGATCCAAGAAAACTTAAATGAGTTTTCAATTAGTGATCATCAATTAGTACACCATTAAGGAACACATAGATAGAGATCATGCCTGGGTGGCCCCCGTATCTGCCACTGAGTCAAAAGTGAAGGTCTGTCCATTGACTGACAGAGAATTATCAGATATTTTCTGAACTATTGTCTCTCCTTCCTCCTCTTCCTTTTTTAAAGGCCGCATTCGTACCACTACCTGAGACATTTTTAATATTGTAACACTAAGTTGCCGAAACTGTTTGAATCTAAAAATCAACACGTAACCCGAGAAAATGAAAAGAATAAAGTGTGGTGATTATAATGCAAATATTCTTACTCTTCCATTGGCTAATAACAGATCATACTACAGAAATTCCAGTCCAATCCGTTCCACCATACAATTTGGAAGCGTATTGAAACCGTTTCCCATAAACAGAATTTTGAAAATAAGTGAAATCAAACTTAAAACATTTTTTTTAACAATAAAACACTCATATTTATAACCATAAATACCTTAAGAACACAATCCAAAAATAGAGAGCTAAAATCTATTTAGTGGAATCAAGTAAACTACGGTTTATAAAAATAAGAAATGAATAAAATTAACATCAAGATAGGGGAAAAAATCTTTTCAGTTTCCGAACAAATATATATATATATATATAGCAATTAATTCAATCGAAACCAAATTTTTCTCAGTAACCAAACCTAAAAAACGAAAACCTAAGCTGTATTATCTATTTAGTAACAATAAATGATAATAAATTACCTTGACGCCAGAATCGGAGACCGAATTCTCCGGAATATTCTCGGTACTGAGCTTGCGCTTGAGAGGATTTGAAGACGGAGGCCGCGGAGGCAAGGGACTCTTCAACTTGGCGGAGGCAGTAGATGGCGAAGGCTTTAGATCGGGCGTAATGGAGTTCGGATCCGGAGGCGGAGCGTTCTCTTTCGACAATTTGACCCTCCGCGAAGGCGATTGCGAGGGTTTCGTCTTGTGAGAGGTAGGGTTTTGTGACTGCTCATTGTGTGCTGCTGCTGCTTCTCTCAAGATCGTGTTCCTGGGCAGCATGAAGTGCTTCATCACTAAATTTCTAGGGAGAGAAAGAAAGAGAGTAAGTCACTTCCGGTTATTAGTCAGAGAGAGAGAGGGAGTAGGGTTTGGGCAGAGCAGCGAGCGAGGAGGAAGAGAGACAAGAAAGGAGAGGGAGTGTAGACTGTAGAGGGACAGTGAGTGTAGCCGTTAGCGGGGGGGTTCGAATTTCTTTTTTTCTAGTTTCTTAAGAGAGGGAGAGGGTGATTTTTGAATTTTTTTGGATCCAGAGCGTTGAAGGGGGTGGGGATCCTAGGCATATATGACCAGCCTATTGTCACTATTTGCACGGTACACATGGTGGCCCAGTAACTTGATTCTTTTTTATGAACACAATGTCCATCTTATTGATTACAAATTCAATATTTAACAGAATTTATTGTTTTTAAAAATATTATATATATTAGGGCACAATGAATGCTGTTCTTTTAAAATCATTATAATGAAAATTTATTTTTTATTAAGATGTAAACCAGCTCAAAAATATCCTTTTCATAAAAAATAAATCAAGGTTCATGTATTCATATTATATTATATTATATATATATATATATATATATAGAGAGAGAGAGAGAGAGAGAGAGAGAGAGAGAGTAGAAATTTATAAACTTTTATAATCTACTTTTCTATGGTATAATATCATATCCAATTTGTCATAACAAATTATAGATATATATAAATCATGTGTCATTTTCCCTTTTTGATCTTTACTAATTATAAAGACATAAATTACTATGAATTGCAATAATAAAATTATCATTTAACCCCGGGATTGAAAAATTTAACCACCAGGACCAAGGTTATTTTCAATATTTTCAAGGGACGTTGATAGTATTTTTGAATTCATTGCACAATAAAACTGTTATTTTATCCTTGGATGCTGAGAAAAGGACGCGGAGCGGTTGAGAGTGTTTTCGTTTTTCCTAAATTTCTACATAGTAAAACTACGAAAATAACTCCAAAAAACGACAAAAAATAGCACTTGGAACTAGGGGGGTTGCAGTACTTTCACCCCCCCTATTTTTTCATAGATATCGTTGGGGTCAGGGGTATATGGGTAATTGATCATTTTTTATTAATTCTTTTTCTGAAACATTGTTGGCATGTCGTATAGACATGTCAACAATGTTTCAAGCACACACCCCATTCATTTGGCACATACGGGTCTCTGTGTGGTGGAAACTTCTCATCTGTCGTCTCACTTGGTGTGTCTCCGTGTCCTCTATCTTCTAGCGCGACACATGTCATGTGAAGGTTGTCATGGAATCGCCAATAAACATTTTTTCTTTCCCCCGTTTTCTCTCTTGCTACCAGAAAGCATGATACGGTCCGTCATATTTGTAGTTGTTTCATTTCAGTCCCTAGTATTTTGATTTCGTTTTTCCTAATGATTTCTTCAATGAAAATTTCGATTATTTTCAATTATACCCTTCAATTGAAATTGATTATATATAATATGTTTTATTTTAGTACTTGCTCTTTTCATTTTTCGTTTGTTTTTTGATCCTTTAATAATTCTGGTATGAAAGTTTTAATTTGTTATAATTTTATCCTCTAATTGAAATTGTTCATATATACTACATTTCATTTCGGTCCTTGTTCTTTTAATTTTTTTTAACAATTACACTGTATTATTTTTCTAAATCCCTTTATTGTTTTTTGGTCTCAAAATTTGATTTGTTTTATTTTTTTCCTTCAAATAAAATTAATTATATATTTTATTTTTCATTTTAGCACTTGTTTTTTTAACTGTCTTGTTTAGTATAAATTCTTTTGGTTTTTCCGGTCTTTTTTGGACAGTGTTTATTTTTTATCCATATTTATTCATTTATACTTTTAGTTTTTTTTTGTCTTTTATTTTTCGTTAGGGTTTATTTTATTCAGTTTCATTATAAAATTTTAATTTATGTTAGTTACACTGCATTTTGTTTTTAAAAATCTCTTTATTGTTTTTGGTTTCAATGTTTGATTTGTTGCAATTTTGTCATTCAATTATAATTAATTAAATATTTTATTTTTTATTTGGCACTTATTCTTTTCAATTTTTATTTAGTATTGATTCCTTTGATTTTTTTGGTCCTTCATGGACAATGTTTATGTTTTGTCCGTATTCATTCATTTTACTTTAGTTTTTTTTTTATTTATTCATTTTATGTTTTATTGTAGTTTTATTTTTATTTGGTCCAGTTCTAAAATTTTAATTTATGTTAGTGATCATTTTAAATTTAATATTGCTATATTTTTCTCTTTATATTTTATGTTTTCTATTATTTTTATTTATTTTTAAGATAAGATTATTTCACTATTTACGCAATAATAATAATTATTATTTTAGTGATTAATTTTTTATTGTTTTTTTTGCAAAAGTATTTTCTTTCTTTTTTAATTCTTTGGGACAATTTAATGATTTTATTTAGATAATAATATTGATAATATTTTTAACTGTCATAGTAATGATAACGACATTAACATAGGGATAGATTTTCAATTTACATATTTTTTTCTTTTTAGAGATATAAAATTAACTACTAATTTTTATTATTTGATTATTGCATGTGTTTTTACAATTTATATTTTGTTTGCTGTGCATTAATTTAAATTGAATTATAAAATAAATTAATTTTAATATAATGAATTCAATAATTTAAATATCTGAATATTCTTGCTTTTTTAATGATAATAATATTTTTTATACTAGTTATTTCGTTAAAACCTACTAAACGAGTAAATTTATATCCATTTGAAATTCATATATTTTATAGAAAACTTGCACTTCACATTATTTTTGCACATATTTATTATTTTTCCTAAATTTATATTATAATAAAAAAAATTACACAACTAATATTTTTTTGCGTTGAGAAAAATATATTTTTTCGACTGCAACGAGGCACGGGGGCAATGACTATTATCACTACAACCCGTTCCATTAGAAAACAGAATTTGGTTAAATATATATTATAATTAAAATTGCCAAATTTTCAATCTTCTTGATGTTATTATATTTCTATTATACAATTAAGAATATTTTTCCATGGAGAGTAAATTAAAGAGTTATTCAAGGTTTTAAATATATTATATTGGTAAGAAAAAATATCTAGATATTAAAAAAACATGATTAATGGAGATTAAAGTGTGAAGCCCTAATGTTTCATGGTAAGTGTTTATCGGGTCTATTTTAAAATCTAAAACAAAGTTAATCAAAAAGTTGTTTGATGAATTAAGTAAAGAGGTTTGGGTTAAAAAGATTTAAATTTGTTAGTACAAATATTTGTTTATTTTCCTATTTATTTATGAAGCCACGAGAGAATTTTGGATGAAATTCCAATTGAGTCACAAAGGATATATTTACTTTTTCCCCCCCAATAATATATAGCATGTTTATTTATTCATTCATACGAAAAAGGAATGTTGTGTTTAAAACTATATCTAATTTTTGCTAACAAAGTGTGAAAATATAAAATATATTATGTTATTTAAGTGCAATGAAACTTATTTACTAAAAAAGTCCTTATTGCTGCTAGGAACTTATATGACAACCTTTGATTTACTTATTTAAGAAGGATTTAACATCAAACAAGCAGAACTAGAACTTATATGACAACCTTTGATTTACTTATTTAAGAAGGATTTAACATCAAACAAGCAGAACTAAATAGTCAGGAGTTAATTTTTCATTTTACAAGATATCAAACTTTTGTTTAGTAAGGATTATTTGATGATTATTTGTTTTTGATATTTTTCATTATCATGATGCTGCAAAGGTGAAAAATAATCTTATTGTTGTTTTTTTTTTTTTTTTATTTAGGAAAACCTTTTTATCATTAGTTTGGCTTTTATTTAAAATTAATGCATGTTTAACTATTAGTTTTAGGGTTTACATGAAAAAAAAATTATGCTAGGATTTTTATCCAAATAATGATTTTTATTTACAAATTACCTTATATTATGTGCTTATTTCTCTGTATATGATCAAGTGATTTTCACACTAATTTACTGATCAAACTCACAAACTCTTCAAAGAATTGATGAATTTTGCTGTAATTTATATTTTTTACTCATATTTCCTTGTAGATGTAAGATGGAGGTGATCAATTGCATATAACTTTGGTTTTCAAAACAAGTTTCTTGTCGGGTTAAGCTAACAAACTTTTCTAAAACCTAAAATTTGCAATTTAAGAGACAATTCTCACCATAAATTGCATGCACTTTAAATTAAAACCCAAAATAAACATGCTTTCAACACAAATACAATAAATAAATATATTAACATGCATGTTAATAATAAAATTAACCATGTTTGAATTAAATTAAATTAAATTAAAATAGAATAATTAATAGAATAATAATTAAATATAGAATAGTAATTAAATAGTAAATTACTATAATACTAATTAGAATTACTTATCTATTAAAAATAATTTTAAATAATAAATCTTTTATCGTGATTAAAGAATAATTTATTTATCAAAAAAATAATTGCATTGGGTGACACTTTCGTCATAAAACAAATGGAAATGAAAGGGATCTCAAAGACGGTTAAAAGAAAAACAATAAATGTTTTTCAGGATTACTACGTTGAGATGTTAGAATACGTGTCAATACCACGCTGAAACACAATATATTTAACCTCAAACTATCATCCAACTCTCATTTAGGCTCTTAAATTAAAAACAATTCCTCATCGCCCCTTTTATGGGACATTTAAAGCAAACCCTTGCCTTAAAAATTTCTGCCTTTAAATTATAAATTAAGATAACCTATTTATCTTAAAATGACAACGTTTTACCATGATCTTCAATGTCATGAGTTAATTGGATAGCACTTGATAGATGAAGCACTCAATTTCTGAATAATCAGGGACTGTCCATTAATGTATTAAGAAATAGGGACTGATTTGTAATTTACCCAGAGGGAAAAAAAAAAAATCTACAAAAACTTCCCAGAAATGACAGAAGATGCAGCCAAGTCGTCAAAGGGAACCAAACTCCAAACTCTAAAATTTTTGCATGAAAAAGGAAATCAGCCCCTCACCACAAATAATAATAATAATAAATAAATAAAAAATAAAATACTCCAATAAGTAGAAATACCCTAGAAAAAAAGAAAGGAAAAGGAAAGAGTGAGCCAGAGCATTCCTTAGAGAGGGACACACAGAACCACCCAGCCCACCCCAGGGGAAAAAAAATCTCAATCGGAGACGCCAGAAGGGATAAAAGGAGCTGGAGAGAGAAAGACCTGTCAATCAATCAATCCTCTTCAGCGGGGAGCATACCACACGATAGGTATATCTCTCTCTGCTTGTAACTTCTATGGATTCAGAATTTTGTATACTGTTGTTTTACCCGCGAATTCTGTAACTTTATCGCTGTTTTATTTCATATACAGGTTTAGCAATGGCAGCTACAGCTGCCTCAAGCTCTGTATTGATGATGAGCGTGCCTCAAACCCGCACATCCCTTGCTCCTCATAAAGATGATACTTTCTCAAGGAAGAACCGGATAAACCTAATTCAGCCTCGCCGTTTCCCTTTGTTTCGATTCCACTCCAACCACCATCAATTTTGGAATTCCATTTCCTCCAAAAGGTAATCAACCATTTCGATCCCCTTCACGGAACTTGAACTGTTCTGTGCTTTTGAGAGTACACTCTGTTACGATTTCGTGGTATTTGATGATGAGTTTATGCTTATGAACATGTTTGCTTTGTTATCTGAAGAACAACCTTTTATTTTTCTTTTGTTTAAGGTGGCCATGCGAGATTGCTACGGGTGGACCAGGCTCTCGTAGAAAGAAGAATAATGCTTGGAAACAATGTAGTTCGTTCCTGGGAGAGAGAGTGGCCGAGGCATCTTCTCCAGAACAATTTAAGTGCATGTCCTGCTCCCTTAACCGCCTTAGAAGCCGCTATAGCATCAAAAGATCTATACCAGCTATACCGAGAGCCTTTGTTGACAAGTCTGCTTTTAATTTGTCTGGCCATTCATTTTATACCACTCCTGTAAGTAAATTGCTCCCACTCCGATTGCTAATGACCATTTCCCCTATTTTGAGGTATCAAAATGTTTTTTTTTCTCCACTAGTTGAAAGAAGAAGGTTATATTAAAAGGAGACACCCACAACTAGGAAAATAAAGAGTCTTACCCACAACTAGGAAAATAAAGCGTCTTCTTGCTTGGACAACTAGAGCTCATAGTTTCACCGGGTATAATTTATAGAGAACATTTAAGACCCCCCAGAGTGGCACAAAAAGAAATCAAAATGCCGCTGTGTCCCACATCAGTTGCCTCTAAAAAAATAGGTCTTTGAAAATCTTTGCTTGCTGAGAACTTTCCAGTTTCTTAGATTTTTTTTTGGAAACAGAAAGTTGTAGAAATATGTTTATCAATCCAAATAAAAATATTATTTTTTGGAAATCCTGTTTCCTATGATGCAGGACACATTTGAGATTTCTGTCCTCCTTGTGTTCTATGGTGGGTTAGGCTTGGACGATTTAGAAATTTAGGGCTTGTATTAAAGAGAAACAAAAGTATGGTCTGTGAATCGAATTGAGAATGAATATAAAGGGCTACTAGCTTCATTCTTCGTAGGTTCTTTTGGAATCATACCTAGAAAGAGAAAAAAACCTAAGCATCACAACCAGGATTCTTAGAAATCACACTGAAAAGTGATTGCATTGCACAATCATGGAAGCATAATTGCTGGAAATTGTATTCATAAATTCTTCTTCTTCATATTGAAATATTACATAGCTAATAGCTTTATATAGAGTTCCTATTACTCTCACTCCATCAAGGACACAAACTCCTAAAAAATATATTTTTTTAAATTACAATACCTATTAAATTCATTTTCCATTAGTTCTCAGGAAAAAAATGAAAATAAGGCTTACTTTGTATCGAGCACTTGGTTCAGTGGCTTTATTCTTTTATATGATATCTGTTAAAGCATTAGTTAAATGACAAGAATTAATAGGTTTATCAATAAAAAAAAGAAAAGAAAAGTAAGTAATTTAATAAGCTGGCCTGGAATTGTACAAATCTGTTTTGGGAAGTTCATGCCAAGGTTGAGCTTACTGTAATTGTTCTTTAGATTAGATCTAAGCCAGCAATAATAAGCTTTCGCCTGCTCAAGTGGAGCATAGGTTTTGCTTGGTGCTATTACTGTTACTAGAGTGCATTCACCGTGATCAGGGAAATAAAAATGATAATAGCTGGAGAGTATTTCATCATTTATGAAAATTGCATGAATGCTAACCCTGATTGTGCTAGTTCCAAAGTCTGTTGAATTCCAGTGTACCCCAATTTTAATTGCCTGCCTTCACAGATAATTGCAAGCTTGCAACCTGACTTATTTAGTCTTTTCACGATCATGATGCATGCGTGTTCTTCTGGATGGCTGATTGTTGTCTGCATAATTTCCAGGTGAAGCATGTTCATGTTCCATGTACATCTATGGGTCCAAATGAGCCACATGCTGCAAGTATAGCCTGCCCAGATGGTATTGTTGAGAGACAAGATTCTGATTTATTAGATTCAGAATTAGAAAGAGCAGGACTATTTGAGTTTTTGCATTCTGAACTTCCATGTCACCCAAAGTTGCACAGAGGGCAACTGAAAAATGGACTCCGTTATCTTATTCTACCAAATAAAGTTCCACCAAACAGGTATATTTCATGCCCTCCTGTCTGGCTTATGCTTTTCATCATGTTTGCAAGGCATGCCTCTTTAAGATTTCTAAATACTTATGGTTATTTTAAAGATGGTGACTGCATGATAGTATATGCTTGATCTATAGTTCATTCAAAAAACTTTTATTCACTTCTTATAGAAGCTTAAAATATCATTAGACATTCCTTTACATTTTATTTACTGTATTCCCTTATAAACCAATGTGTGAGAGGATCTGGTGATGACGTTTGGGGCATGATTTAGAGGCGAACTCCTCAACACAGGAAGGAAAAAATAAACCACAATAAAAATTCATAATAAATAAAATAGCCAGCGCTCTTCCTCAAAATCATTGAGCAACAAGCTTCTTCTTTTATATATATATATATATATATATATAACTCTTCCATTAACATCAATTTAGGAAATAATCATCCATTGTTTGATATTAAAGATTAGTTTCAAAATCCATAGGTAATTCCAAGACTTGTACTTTTGAGGAATTGGCTTGCTCCATGTATGGTTGACCATAGATGCTTGTTGAAAGTTCTCCATATGTTCATTCGCCTGCAATGCATGATGCTGATAACTAACTTATTGTCTGAACCTTTCCTTCAAATTCGATGTGATCGGCATCTGGTGTTGTACTTGTTGAAATCTAATGGATTAAAAATGTGAAATATTTTAGTCTGTCCACCAAAAATCTTCCAGTATAGCTATACATTAACTTCAATATTTCACTAGAGCAAAGCTAACAGTACAAGGAGCCTAAGGTAAAGTATGTTGAATTCATGACCATGTTGATGTATAAAGTAGTTGCAGGGTTTTGATACTAATTTAGCTTAGTGAATCTTGCTTTAGCTTACCAAATGATATTAAAACTTATTGCTGAATATTAGATTCTTGTTTTGCAAAAGATGTGTAAGTAGTGGAATTTGCTAAATCATATATATATTTTTCTAGCACTCTAAATCTAGAGGGCCCTGAAATTATATATTTTCATTCTTTTCACTCCCATCTACACAAGACCCTAAGGTTTCTCTCTCTCTCTCTCTCTCTCTCTCTCTCCATCTAGTGAGTTATATATAGAAAGAGAGGACATTATTCATAATTGAGGCTTCTAATTTCGAAGGTGATACTTGTGGTCAGTACTAACTGTTCGTTCTCTCATGCAAAACCAATTTTCAATTTGTTAGGTTTGAGGCACACATGGAAGTTCATGCAGGATCAATAGACGAGGAAGATGATGAACAAGGAATTGCACATATGATTGAACATGTTGCATTCCTGGGAAGTAAGAAACGTGAGAAACTTCTTGGAACAGGTGCCCGATCTAATGCTTACACTGATTTCCACCATACAGTTTTCCACATTCATTCACCAACTAGTACAAAGGTTTGTCACTTTTCTCAAATTTTCCTTACACTAACACTTGATTTAATTAATGGTTTTGATTTGGGTTCATGACACTTTTGAAGTTCCAGTTGTTTCCCTTCACTCTGTTGTGTGTATTTCACTTGGTATTTTTTCCTGGTTTTTTCCTTTGCAGCTCCATTTTAACTTTTGATAGGTTCAAGAAATTAAACAACTAAAGTTTGAAGATATGGATTAATATGAAAAAAATAAAATCCATCTAGAGATTCAATGTGCTTATATAGCGGAAAAAAGAAAAAGAAAAAGAAAAGCTAATGTTTCATTAATTTTGTAGTATGCTTGAATTCCGGTGGAGTTGCAAAGAGTTGTGTAGACCCAATATGGCAGACATGCAATTCTATAAAAATCAGTTTCTGTGCAACATGTTGAGAGGATTAAGGAGATGTATTAGTATGTCATGTGATACAGTATCTTCTTGTGTGACTATTGTAATTGTATTCTTGTAATATAAGCTACCTTTATGTCTTGCTTTCTTTTGCTTGCTTCTTAAACCAGTACTTTTTTTTTTTTATTAAATTCCAACATGTGGTATTTATTGATGCAAATGGTGCCTGCCAGGATGCTGATGGAGATCTACTCCCCTCTGTGCTGGATGCCTTGAATGAGGTACAAATAAAGAAATTGCTCATGTATTTGAGATGCTTCCCTTAGTTTGGTAAAAAAATATTTGTCAAGAAGACAAATGTTTGCTATCATAATGGCTTGTGGAATAAAGATGTGATGATTTGTGTTTTTATTTAACGTGTTTATCATTGAACAGATAGCTTTCCACCCAAGTTTCCTTGCTTCTCGAGTTGAAAAGGAAAGACGCGCTATACTTTCAGAACTGCAGATGATGAATACTATAGAATATCGTGTTGACTGCCAGGTACAGACTCAATGTTGCCTATATGTTGAACTAGCTAATGTTTGAATATTTCTGTTTAGTATCGATGTGTGATGATTTTCTTAAAATGTAGCTGTTACAACATCTACATTCAGAAAACAAGCTTAGCAAAAGGTTCCCGATTGGATTGGAAGAGCAGATTAAGAAGTGGGATGCAGATAAAATTAGGAAATTTCATGAGCGTTGGTACTTCCCTGCAAATGCAACTCTATACATTGTTGGTGACATTGATAACATTTCAAAGACAGTTCACCAGATCGAAGTATGCCCAAAATTTTGTTGATCTTAATTTGTATTAATTAGCTAGTGTCTGGCTTTGTAACTTAGGTATCTCTCTTGAAAAAAAGACTATAATTACTTCTTGCTATGCAGAATGTCTTTGGACAAATTGGCCTGGAAACCGAGACAGTTTCTGCTCCTTCTCCAAGTGCATTTGGTGCAATGGCTAGTTTTCTTGTTCCTAAACTCTCAGTTGGGCTCCCTGGAAGTTCATCTCGTGAAAAGTCATCTAGTTCTGTAGACCAATCAAAAATCATTAAAAAGGAAAGGCATGCTGTTCGTCCTCCTGTGGAGCATTATTGGTCTCTTCCTGGAAGCAATGCAAATTTGAAGCCACCACAAATTTTTCAGCACGAGTTTCTTCAGAATTTCTCAATTAATATGTTCTGCAAGGTAGGAACAGTAAGAGTAGCATCAACATTATGCACTGTGCTGGTTTTCATGATGATGTTCTTGTTTTATTTTATCCTCCTATTTATAGGGGTGATGATAATTACTACATGCATCTCACCACATTCTAACTTAAGTAAAAAGCATCATTTTATCTGCATAATACTGTTTCTTCCATCGTGCACATGCTGTGATGCCAAACAGTAAAATTGAAGAGTTATTGGCTGTAGAGAATCTAGTCCAAATTAATGCACTAGATTCTATCAACTTGGAAAGGGAATCTTGGCAGATAGTGAAGCAATTGAGTTGTGTCACTGTTTTATTGTTTAATATATAGTACCTTTGATGTTAGAAGAATGGCCTGACTTTTAACAACGAAGGGCTTCCTTTGCATTGGCTTGATGCTTTACTCGAGACAGTGCTATGACTGGATCAGTTTTTCATCATTTATGAAACTCATTTGACTGTATGTTTTGTTCCGAGGTTCTAATATCTGGCTTGTTAAGTTGAGTCTCAGGTCCCCTTGATTTCTTGATCTTCTGGGTGTTTTTATTTTGATTCTTATGCGAACTCTTTTTGCAATTTGTTTCATGATTTTGGTTCCAAGCTGGGTGTTGTAAAAACTAAGAAGACTTTTGCTTATCCCAACAAACAATTGCTGACATATAAAGAACAAAGTTCACTTTGAACATGTATAAAATCTTCAACACCAAAAGATACATGATCTATGATTTTTTCTTCAAGGTTTTGCAACTTAAGTTTATTTCATAAGTTTCTTCAGTAGTAAATGGCCTCACTCTTGAAATTGGTCTCTTGATGGTTTATAGCTCCCCTTTGATAACCCAAGTTCATATGTATTAGTGTCATGGAATTGCCAATTATTGCTGATTTCTTACTTTTGAATGGTGAGACCCTGAAGCACTGGCACTAACAAGACATGCGTGGATTAATGGCTACTGTAGTGAACTACCTGTCAACTCCTCACAGAGGACACTAACTCACGAATCTATTCATTCATACATGTGCTATATTTCAAACTGATGCATGATATATAGATAACAGTCTCTGTAATGCTGTTCGAAAGGGTAGTATTGTTTTCTCATCATAGTCAAAAGCAAAAAATAGTTGGTTACTAATAACCTAGCCTTCCCATGCTACTGTTTCTGTGATCCTTAACTGCTTTTCATGGTATGCAGTGTTGAAGAATACTTTTCTGCTCCCATAAACATAAAACATGAATATTTTCTCTGGTTTCCTTTTTGTAATTTAAGAACTTCCCCGACTCTAGTTTGTCTTGGACACTTGCAGTTAAATGCTGTTATATTCTTTATCTGCATGAAGAAACTCATGCTTCTCTATCTGGTTATATGTTTTTCCTGCTGGTCTTGTCTGGTATCTTATGTTCTACACACAGAAATATTAGCCTTTGGAAATTGAGTTTTATTCTTTGTTTTTTTATGGCTTTGGATTGACATCATGCTCTGGATTTTGCTGCAGATTCCAGTGAGCAAGGCCCAAACATATGGTGACTTGCGTAATGTTTTGATGAAGAGAATTTTTCTATCTGCACTGCACTTCCGGATCAATACTAGATACAAGGTTTGTGCTTGTTATATTATATTTTAAGCCTTTTGTTGTGCTTGTTTCTTTTGTTTCCTTTTGTAACCATTGCCATTTAATCTATGATTGGTTTGGCCTTTATTAATCTCTCCAGAAATATCAGTTTTAATTTATTGTGTTGCTTTACTTCCTTGTTTGCTTGGGCACTGCCTTTAAATGGCTTTTAAATAGGAGAATAAAAATGGAAAATGAGTTTGGCTCCTTGAAAACATAGACATGAATGATGATGTTTGGATTGTTGACAATGCTTCAACTAGATTATGAATGATGATGGTTTTATTGTTGGCCTTAAGTTTCTTTTGATTATTGATGATGGATTTAGCTATACTTTCGCCTCAATGGTCAGGATGAAGATCACTGCAAATTTATCAATTAAAATTTGAACCTATACATATAGCAATTCTGCAGACTGCTGGTAATAATGACGGAAGTTGGTGAATTGTCTATATCAGGCTGAATTCTGTTTGAATCGGTCCATATCACCTAGTTTGATTAGCCCTCCAAAAGCTTTTTTAATTTTTCAAAATTTTCAGAGTTCAAATCCACCATTCACCTCAGTTGAATTGGATCATAGTGATTCTGGAAGGGAGGGATGCACTGTCACTACTCTTACAGTAACTGCAGAACCCAAGAATTGGCAAAATGCAATTAAAGTTGCTGTTCAAGAGGTCTGTATATTCTGCTCTTCTGCCCCCACTCTTCATTATATAGCTAACGCAATTCCATTTAATAAATTATTTTTTTCTATTTCCATTCTTCTGCTTCTTGTTCCCCTTATTTGCTAATTGTAGAATAGCCATTGTTTTGCTCGATAAGATTTCATTAGCAGCTGCAACTATTAATAGCAGTCTACGGTACAACATGCATCGATTTGTGCATGTAAAAGATCTTAGAGACAGAAAGCACTGTATTTGATACTGCTACTAATTCTCTTCAATTACATTCAGATCCTTTTCCTTTTCTCATTCTTCGTTACAATATTTATAGATTTTGTTTGATGCAGGTTCGAAGGCTTAAAGAATTTGGTGTCACAAAGGGTGAATTAAATCGCTACATGGATGCTCTTCTTAAAGATAGCGAACATCTGGCAGCCATGATTGATAATGTGTCATCTGTTGATAATTTGGAATTTATTATGGAGAGTGATGCACTTGGCCACATTGTGATGGATCAGAGACAGGGGCATGAAAGTTTGTTTGCTGTTGCTGGAACAGTCACACTTGAAGAAGTAATTTTCACCCATAGTGGCCCTAACTTTTATTGCTTGTTGTGCTACACAAGTAACATGAGTGTGCTCATAATCCAGGAAGCCATGATTTCATTCATTGTCATAAGTGCTTATATTTTTTATTGACTCTGACTATCATATTTTTTCCCTGCATTTTTTTTTTCAGCATGTAGTTTTGAAATTGATTAAGAATCCTATTACTGGTAAAGCGATTGATATGGAGCCATAGTTAGTATTGTGCCAAAATCCAATATGCTAGATAATTTTTCTAATGGTTTGATGCTTCACAAAATTTCCATTACCATTTACCAGATGTCTTGATTTCTCGTATTTCAACTTGAATTTGTATGCTGATTAGGTTTTCTAGGAAATATTTGAGGGTACGTTTGTTCTGAAGGTGATATTTTCCTTTGGGCAGTAGATGCTTGTTGAATGTCTTGTTTGCATAGACAAATGTGCTTTCTGAAGTTTTTGAAGTAGATAATGAGGATTGTGAGGTTTTTTATATACTCTTTTTGTTTGTGAAATTATATTTTTTTCTAATAATTCTCTCTCTCTCTCTCTCTCTCTGTCATAGGTCAATTCTATTGGTGCCAAGTTATTAGAATTTATCTCTGATTTTGGAAAACCAACTGCACCAATTCCTGCAGCAATTGTTGCATGTGTTCCTACAAAAGTGTATATAGATGGATTGGGTGAAACTGAGTTCAAGATATCATCAAGTGAGATTACGGCTGCCATAAAATCAGGATTGAAGGAAGCAATTGAGGCTGAGCCAGAGGTGTCCACTTGGAACTTAGCATGCTTTATTCTTTCAACTATTTGTTTTTGCATTTCTATATAAAAAGCCATTATTGAAATAAACTTCGTTGGCAAGTTCAATTATTTGATTTTATGTGCAGCTTGAAGTGCCAAAGGAACTGGTAACGTCAACACAGTTAGAGGAGTTACGATTACAACGTAGGCCATCCTTCATCCCTTTACTTCCAGATGCAGGTTACAAGAAATTGCACGACCCAGAAACAGGCATCACTCAGTGTCGTCTTTCAAATGGGATTGCTGTAAATTACAAGGTATCCTTTTGCATGATTTAATTTAGATGGTTGCTCCATTAGGCTGATATGCTTTGATGTTTTTTGTAATATGCAATTGGATTTGGGTTCCTATTGTGTTTCCAATTCCTAGCAATTATATAGTTAATCTCTAATTGCCATCCACTGTTGTAGTGTAACAGTGCTTTTGGTATTTCATTTTGAAGACATGTTGCATTTTGAGTTTACGCTTCACTGCAAAGCAATATTTGTTGCCTGCTCCATTTTTCATCCCCATGTTTTGCAATTTGATGGAAGTATGATGATAAAAAACTCGATGGATATATAATGAGAATATGCTTAAATATATCACTACCAAATTCTTTTGTAGTTTAAGCCCATGCTGTTGTACAGATATCCAAAAGTGAATCCCGGGGAGGTGTCATGCGGTTAATTGTGGGTGGGGGGCGAGCAGCTGAAAGTTCTGAGTCAAAAGGAGCAGTTGTTGTGGGTGTTCGAACTCTCAGTGAGGGTGGCCGGGTTGGCAACTTTTCAAGAGAACAGGTTAGTGTGGTATTATATGTTATTTTTCTTTTTAGAATCAATCATTAGAAAGTTCTCCATTGTGCTGGTTAGGCTATTAATTCTGAAATGAGTTCTGGATGTAAAAAAGTAAACATCAATATTATTATTACTAGTGTTGCTTGTCATTGATTTTTTATGATTAAAATTTTCAATTTTCATCTGAAAGATCTGCTGTACAAAACTCAGTTTAATCGCAGTGCAGGCTGGTTGTTTGAGACTTGAGCGTGCACTTACAAGAGATGAACGCATACCTTTATTGTTGCAGAATTGCTCTAGACTTTTAGATTGCAAAAGAGAAAAATTGAAACCGTGATGAGTGTGTTTGAAATATGAACAGCTATGTGAAGAGAGATTTGGGAAATCATCAGGAAACTATGTAGCTGTTTAGATGGACATGTCAAGAAGATTATCCAAACCATTAAAAAAATGGATGGTTGGGATTTAGAAACAACTGAGCTTTAAGTGACAATTTTGTTCTGAGATGTTATCAGGTTACATATATACTCTATTTTCTAAATAACAGATTTTTTGAATTGCGGTGATCATTTTTATCAGTAAATTAGCTTCGATAAGAAATCATTTGCAGATGAGGTTTTGTTGCAGTTGGATATTTAATGATGAAGAATTTGGAGGGAAAACAAATATATAATGTGAACTGTGCATACTAATATGCCTGCGTTTAAGAAAATTAAAGTTTGTAAACTGGGGACAACATACTAGAAAAGTTCATTATGATTATGAGAAATTAATATTCTGAAGATAGAATTGTGGTCAAAATCTTAATCTATCAGGTTTGAATGTGTAATGTATGATGGGTTTTCAAATTTATAGAACCACCACGACATTATGTGAAGTCAGTTCCAAGTTTTTGTGCAATCATATTTTTTATGCATGTCAGAAATTTTTCTCAGGATTTTTTTTTAATCCTTGTAACTGTACAATATCCTTCTTCAGGTAGAACTTTTTTGTGTGAATCACCTGATAAATTGCTCTTTGGAGTCAACTGAGGAGTTTATTTGTATGGAGTTCCGCTTTACTCTGCGAGACAATGGGATGCGAGCAGCATTTGAGTTACTTCATATGGTGCTTGAGGTAACCCCATCAACAACCAAAATTTGATAATCTGTAAATGTTTGGTCTCATTTTTAAGTGGTGTTTGGTTGTTTTGGTTGCTTTTGATGTGTGCCACATTCTTGACTTCTGATACTGATATTTTGATACATGAAATTACTGAATTCCCAGCATAGTGTTTGGCTGGATGATGCATTGGACAGAGCCAGACAACTTTACTTGTCATATTACCGATCTATTCCGAAAAGCTTGGAACGTGCAACAGCTCACAAGCTCATGACTGCAATGTTGAATGGGGATGAGCGATTTATTGAGCCAACCCCACAATCATTACAAAATTTAACACTGAAATCTGTAAAGGATGCAGTGATGAATCAGTTTGTTGGTGGAAACATGGAGGTGTGTGATTATGTACTTGTTAATCCTGCATATCACACGTGGATACAAATATATCATCATATAAATAGTGCATGCCTTTATCGTTCAGGTCAGTATTGTTGGGGATTTCTCGGAGGAGGAGGTTGAGTCTTTCATTATTGATTACCTGGGCACAGTTAGAGCAACAAAAGATTTTGATCATGAACAAGAATCCAATCCTATCATGTTTCGACCATCGCCATCTGATTTGCAGTTTCAACAAGTAAGGATCAAAACATTTTGTCACTTGAAAATTCTTACATTTGAGAATTAGAAACTCAGGAATCTTCATGAAGAATATTGTTAGTAGGGTTGAAATGAGCTGAGCTTGCGAGCAACACTGCTCGGCTTGTTTGTAAAACAAGGCTTGATTTAGAAATAAGGCTGAACCAAACGAGCATGGACTTGACTGGCTCAGCTCGAGAGCCTGTCTATACAGACAAGAACCTTCATTCAGTTTGACTTGTTAGAGATTAACATCAAGTGAATTAAATAAGTCCTGTTGAGTTTCCCACGTCAGAGTTCCAAAATTGACCTTGCAGAGGCTGGTCAATAAAACACGCCAGTTGGTGTGCTGAACATGTCCTTGAGCTGGCTTGTTGGAGCTTAATTTGAGCTTGAGCAAGTTAGAGCATTTCATCAATGTGATCTAGCCAATCCTGCAAGCATTTAGTAATTTGCCTGGCTTGGCTGAAGCCCTTGTAACAGATATGCTAGTGTTTTTCTTCTTAAGTTTATGGAAGTAACCTGTCATTTTATATTTACATGACAATAGTTCCTAAAGTATATGTCTCTTAAACAGGTCTTTTTGAAGGATACTGACGAGAGAGCATGTGCATATATTGCTGGCCCTGCACCAAATCGTTGGGGTTTCACTGTTGATGGAAAAGACCTATTTGAGTCAATTAGTGGTGTTTCAGTTACAGCTGGTGAGTTTTCGTTCTATAAGCAGAACTAGTATATTTGCTGCTTGTATTTTGACTCTTGTAAGGCTTCTTAAGATATGCAAGGGCATAATGGAATGAATCGAGAAATAAAAAGAAAGGAAGAACTGTATTGCAAATGCCTGGATAAGTTGTTGTCTGGAAGGATGGGGATAGGAAAGTATTCCTTTCTTCTTTGTGGTGTCATGCTTCAGGTGCTTTTAGGACAGTTTCTTTAGCTGATATTTAGCGGAATTGGGCAGCTCATTTATGATATTCATTTTGCTTTATTATTTTGAAGGCTTACCTTTTCTCCATCAAGCTTTTATAGTTTTTGCTATTAATACATTCTTTTCTTTAAAAGAAAAATATGTTTGGGAGAAGTCCTTTATGTTTAACCCTTTTATCACTTTTCTTGTAATCTTGTCATGTATTCACCAGCTTATTTATTTTCCATCTTGAAATTTTGTCGCTCAACAAGGATAGCCAAATAGCCTCACCAGGGTAGCTGTTTTAAAGATGGAATTGTTTTAATATCTCTTCTAAAATCTGTAAGCAAAATTAATGGTCATATATAGTCTTGTAAATAGGATATCTGTCTTGGTTAATTCACTGCATTTTTTAATACAACATTTAAGGACTTGCAAGAAATGTTGCTCACTTTTCAGAAGGCATGGATTGTACGAGTAACCAATTTGTTTGGTTTCCAATATGTCTATTGAATTTTCACGTTGCATATCTTTTGGATTGAAAACTATTGATCCTGTCTGCATCCGGACGATGCTGTTGACAGCTTACCATAAAATGTATTATTCAGGTTTACCTTTCTTTGTGAATATTATCTGGCACTCACTTTTGAACTGTTTATATGTGTAGACAGTTGAAAACAACTCTATTTCCCACAATAAACTGAAGTGTGACTTGGAATCTCATAGCTGGCCAATGTTTTGCAGATGCACAACCAAATTCTGACCCACAGCAGATAGACAGGAAGGATGTCCAGAAGGATATGCAAGGAAAACTTCGCAGCCATCCTCTCTTTTTTGGCATAACAATGGGGCTACTGGCTGAGATTATAAATTCACGGTAATTTTTCTGACTAACAGTGCTTGGAAGCACGTACATCCATATGATATCACTGCATATTTTAGCAATTCACTATCATGCGTGCATTAACCTGTGATATTTTTTGTTTCTTTCACCTTGTGAAAGCATCTGTCTAGAATGGTTCCTGAGGGCATTTATTCTACTTGTATTGTACTCTGCAAAACAGCCTCTCCCTGAGGATGAGGGGCCTTTGATACCCCAAACATAAAAATAACAAGCAGAGAAGTGTGTATCGATTTAGCACTACAAAAGTAGTTTGGAAAGTTATTAAAGTTTTTACTATTGTACCTTGAATGCTCTGTGCCTTTTACTCTGTCAACATTTCTTTCAAATCTTTAAGTACAGATTAATAATATTCTGAAGGAGCCTTTCTTGATAGCAAATGTGTCATTAATCTCTTAGTTTTGAATTTTGCAGCCTTGAATCTGAATTGTTTGTAGCTACTATAGCTATGAATTATTTGTATTTTCTTTCAGCAATCTCTTTGTTTTGTGCAGGCTTTTTACCACAGTCAGGGATTCTCTTGGGTTGACATATGATGTATCGTTTGAGTTAAGCCTGTTTGATAGGCTTAAACTTGGATGGTATGTGGTATCAGTAACATCAACTCCAGGAAAGGTAGGGTTCATTTCCCTATATTTGCATTTAATAATCTATTTGTCAGTTCTGACTTATTCACTTGCTCTGGCTCTATTGACATTCAGGTACATAAAGCGGTCGATGCATGCAAAAGTGTTCTTAGAGGGTTGCATAGCAACAAGGTTGCCCAGCGAGAGTTGGACAGGGTTAGATATTATACAACTACTTGAATAATCTGTGTTTTCTGTGATCAACAGCATTTAGCTTGGGTCATAGGATTCTAATCCATCTAATCCATTGAAGCAAATATGATTAATGGAAATGATGAGAAACTTTTCCAGATGTTCGGTGGTGTTACCCTTAGCAGCTTTTTCTTTAATTAACTTGTCAGCTGGGATTTCTTTTTCTTTTTTCTTATCAGGTAATATCTAATTGTATGATGCAGTGGGGTTATCTTTTATATATGGTTTTATCCATGTTTTCATGGATGTGTACATTTCTTTTAACACTTGCAATTACAGGCAAAACGGACACTGCTAATGAGACATGAAACCGAGATTAAGTCCAATGCCTATTGGCTTGGATTGCTAGCTCATTTGCAAGCCTCTTCTGTTCCTAGAAAGGTAAAAAATAATAGCTTTGAAGCTTAGTTTTCCATCCTTCAGTTCTTGTCTTCTAACTAGAGACAGTATCGACTGCATATGACCTGTTCTTTTTGGTTTTGGGGTTCAGGACGTCTCATGTATTAAAGATCTCACCTCACTATATGAAGCAGCAACTATTGAGGATGTATACGTTGCATATGAACAGTTGAAAGTAGATGAGGATTCTCTTTATTCATGCATCGGGGTTGCTGGGGCACAAGCTGGGGAGGAGATTAATGGTAAGTTCAGCCATCCAATGTTTCCTCGTATCTACAATGTATCAGCATCATATCAATTCATACTCTCATTTTTCCTGGACATTCTGCACGAGGAACATCATGTCATTGTTTTTCCATTTCATTTTTGGCATATTTTACTTGCCCTTTTCTTTTCCCCCTCTTTTTTCTCATAAAAACCTTTGCTTCATTATTGAAGAACTTTTCTTAAATTTCTTAAATTGTTTTCCCATCTGTGAACTCGTACTTTGCAGCTTTAGAAGAGGAAGAAACAGGTGATGGTTTTCAGGGAGCCATACCTGTGGGACGTGGTTTGTCTACAATGACACGGCCAACCACTTGATCTTCCTGGATCTAACATGATTGACAGCAGTGAAATCATTTTCACTCAGTGTTGGAAGGTATGTTTGTTATTGGCATTAAATCTTGTATGAATTATTTTATAAAACCAGGCCTATTGTGAACAGATATAGCAAGTTGCTTCTCTATATGGATTTGGCATATGCAATGAAATTAATAATTTTGATGATCTGTCTGGAAATTCCTTAAAACATGCCAAGGCCGATGCACGCGTATCATGATTGAGATTTTTCATTGATTGAAATATGAGATAAGAACGTTAAGCTATTCTTTTTCCTCTTAAGAGTCCTGAAATATAATTCTCCTTGTGTGGAGTATGTGGGTTGATGTTGATTCACTTTGTTAATGACCAGCAGCTGTCTTTACTAGAAGATCTTTGTTAAACCTTTTTGAGGGTTTTCATTTCTGTTAATCATTAGGTCATTTGTTAGAATTAGTGAGAGGATGTAAGGGTTCTGATTCATTCTGTCACAGGAGCCAGCAAAAAGTTAGGGTTTCAAGATGATGGTTTCTCATTATCAGGACATTTTCAGAGCCACACCCATCTACCTGCAGCCTACTTACACTGTTAAGACTCTGTAGCTAGCTTGCACCCAATCCAGCTTTGCTATATCTGTTCACCTCCACTTAACATGTGCATCATGTTCAGGTCTCAGTGATTAACAGAGATGGTCTTTAAGAGAATCAAATGGTGAAGGCAGGGCTAACTAGCATGAAACTAAATTGATAATGAGAAAGATAGTCGATTAGGATCCGAGCAGGAGAGTGAGGGAGGGTTTGCACTACTCTGCACACCTGTATGATGATGGTTCAAGTTCTCTTCATATTGCTCATGTATTTTCTTTAAACTGTACTAGAATTTGCAACATCACGGGTCCATGGTCAGTAAAATAATAGGATGCTGTATTTCTTGTTTCTTCATGTTAACAAGAAGTCGAGTGATTTCTGCAGGACTGTGGGAAGCTCTCCACCTGATTCAAGGGTTATGTGTCTGCCGATCAACAATCAGGGCTGTCCCATAAAGCTTCATCTAGACTTCAGCATGGTCTAAGGTGTGGAACCCGCACATCATAGTGTTTCTATTATATCAAATCAAATGCCCAACAAAAGCAGTTGTGGAATTCCACTAGTTGATAAGGTTATTTTGATTGCTAACAACTCCAATCATTGGGATACCAGAAATTGGACAGATAGTGTAGACTGTACAGCTGCCGTTCTCGGTCATTGGCCACTTGAATCTATGATAGTTCACAGCATGCAACGGTGCCATTTATTTCTTATGTGAATTAACAAATTGTGTGTACTTGATGGTATTTATATACTGCATTCGAGAAATAAAAAAATCTTAGTGCACGAGCCAAGTTTCTCATGTGTCTGCATTCTACGCACGCCATTTTTGTTTGCTGATGCAAGGGCATTAGACATTAGATGCTGGGTGGAACATGGATTCCTGGAACACTATTAACTCTGAGCTCGTTGGGAGCAAAAACAAGAAACGGTGAGGATTTCTTCTGGTATTTGCTGTGAACAAAATTCGTTTAATTCAAGGCCTACAATTGATGTCGAATTTTATCAGTGGTGAAACCCTGAAAGATAGCTGAGAAAGAAAGTATAAGGAGGACGTGTTGTGAATCAAATTCCAGAAAATGTCTACCAAATCGCTGTGGTATGGTTTGAAGGGTTTTCTATTGGCAGTCTTGCGGGTGATTTTGACGAAATTGCGGGTGAGAACTTAATATATTAGATTTTTTTTTTATGAAGATGCAATTATTTGGTAAAAAAAGAAAAAATAATAGTCTTCAGGGTGTATTTGTTTTGCGAAATCTTTTCTGCGTTTTATATCATTATAAACTTCTGCATTTTCTTGTTTGAAATAAATGCCGAAAAATTCCCCAATGGACAATGTTTTCTAATCAACCCTTCCTTTTAAATTTCATATTTGGAAAAATATTTCAACCATTTGAAGTAGAGATTTTTTCTGTGAAACTATCAACTCATCATATATCACTAGCAATTTAATGTTCTTAGCAAACACTTCGGCCAACACAGCAACTAGTAAAATGGCACTCATTTTCTTCTCTAATGTTGTAATAAAAAAAACAATTTTGAGAGTCAATCAAAGTCCACATCTTTTTAAAAATAACATTTAAAATAATATTGTCAAATATATAACAAATATGAAAAATAAGAAAGAGTAATAAACTTGTGTATTAAGTTTGTTTCACGAGGTTGAAAAAAAAAAAAACAAGAATAATCATACGAGTATTGAACAAAAGATCAAGGATTTTTGTGTGTTTCCTCTTGAAGAGAGATTTAATAATACAAAAAAAGGAATAATCATAAGAGGAGTATTGAAGTTGTTCTTCCTAAACTCCAAGTTATAACATTCAACAAGGTTGTCGATTTCATTCTGCTTTTGCTAAAATGATCAAAATATTTTGTACTAATTTAAAAAACTCCATCGTCTTGTCTAGTAAAGAAAACTGGAAAGAGAGTGGGATGCACTTAGTTTTCTTTCGTGCAGGAAACAAATAATTAATTCCTTTGGCAAGCCTTTCCGTATTGTATATATACACTACTTGGAGCTCTAAACTTCCGCCGAGTTTCATTTGGAATATTGCTTTGTTTGTGTACAAAAGAAATTAGTAAAAGAGCTCGGTTTATTACAATGTCGAGTGGTTAAGACAACTGCCTGCCAATTTCACGTAGCGAGAGTTCGATTCTCCACAGCTACGTGAATGATTTTGATTACTATTACTATTATTATTATATTCTATTCTATTACTAATTCTCTCTGGTACGTAAATTATGTTGATTATTATTATATTATATTATATTACTCAATGATTATGATTATTATTATATTCTATTAGTATTATTATTATTAAATTATATTTTATTACTAAAAAAAAACTTAAAGAGATTGGCAAATTAAACATTGATGAATAGTGAATTTTCACTGTTAATCTTGACTCATAAACATTGTGAATTGAAATAGTAAAATTATTCTGTTTACTATGACTTTAACCTTGGGTCCGGGGATATTTTTTATTTTTTACCTTCCTGTATACAATACAATAAACATAATACCCTTAAATAAGATAAAAAAAAAAAAGCACATGAACTGCCGGGGCATTAAGGTTATTGCATATATTTTTTTAAATAGCTAAATACAAATTTACTCCCATATAAGACAAAACAGAACAGTAAACTATGGGTCAATTGGGTCATTGTATATTTTTTTAAAATTGCCAAATAAATAAATACCCTCATATAAAATAAAATCCAAGAGTTTGGTGTAGTAATGCGGCGATAATTTATTATTTTCTAATAATTATAATCTCACTAATTTTTATTTTTTCTATATCATTAGTTACACCACACTCCTAAACACTCTTATAATAAGTCGCCATGTATGGTGAATTTGCGAGCTCCAAAGTCATCACCGACGGTGAAATCGTGAACAGGATGGAATCTTTTATCAGTAAATTTCAAGAGCAGGTAAGATTTCCCTACTACTCATTTTTCCAACAAAAAAGAAAAAGAAAAGGATCTAAAAGCAAGACGACGAAAGACAATAAAATACTCCACCCAGAAAACCTAACGGGCAACACCATAATTGGTCTCCTTTCGATATAACAATTAATATGTGAGGTTTTTTTAATAGTAATGCTATAAAAATTATTTATAAAATATTTTTTATATTTAAAACTAATGTAAAGGAATATAATTTGACAAAAATAAAATAAAATAAATTAAAAATAATTACAGATTTATAAACAAACTATTGATAAAGTCGATGAAATCAAAATCATCATACATTGGTTTTTCTCCAATTTATTTTATTTCTTCACTTAAGATGTGAGAGAGAGAGAGAGAGAGAGAGAGAGAGAGAGAGAGAGAGGATACTAAATATAACTTTTTATATAAAAAAAACATTAATTATCAAACATGCTTGTGTCTGAGCCTGTTTTTCTCACTAAACTTTAGGTGAAAAACATGTTGTCTACCTTATTTTATTTGGAAAAAAAAAGGATCAATAAGCGTTGCTTGTTCTTGCCCAAATTCGAGCCACCATAGTGGCCAAAAAATTAAGCCTCGAGAGTTTTAAACCGAAACACCCACAATACACTTTATAAACTTATAAAAGACTTTAAAAAACTCAAAACATCGCTTTAAAAAATAAAATCAACAAATAGTTATTTTCAATAATCTCATTCTAAACACACAATCTTTCTGTGTTTATATTCATCATTTAATAACATAAATTTTACGGTTAAAACTTACTATTTCATAATAAAATTTTATGTTCAATCATTGTCATGACATGATCCATTCACCACCATCATCATTCACATCAAAAACAAGATTATATTTAGGCAATTTACAGAGAAAATCACATTCTTCCAATTCACCTTCCTTATAACCGGCCTACTAAGTTAATACCATCACAATTTCTTTTCATGTGAAAATTTTCAACCCAGTATCAAAAATCAAATTTTTAAACGATTTTTTTTTTTTTATCAATGATAGCGATCAGATTAAAAGGAAATTCATGTCCAAACCATGATAATTCATGAACAAAATCGACTGGATTGTCTTTCTCGATAGATCACGGGTGAAAAACAAGTCTTCGAACCATAAACCATGAGAAGAGGGGCTACGAGGGTGCAGTTCTAGTCGATGATGGCTCATTGCTTAAGAAAAATATCGGAGCAGCCCCTATAAATTCTAGAACCGAGTGACGGATGAAAGTTAGGGTATAGCGATGAGTACTTGCTGAAAGATGAAGTCTGGGCAAGAAACATGATAAGAAAACACTATTTCATGATGGATTTACAGAAAAAGTTTCTTTATTACACGCATCACAGCAGGGATACATGGTTTTAACAGCCGGCCAGCTCAGCTCCAAGTCCATCAGCCATTTTCTATTTTACTAAAAGATCGAAACGCACACCCATGACTCTCTTCCTATGCATGCGAGAGAAAAATTAAAGGGGAGAGGACGCAATAAGCTGTTAAGCCTTGCTATCTATGGTCATTGGCATTGGATCCTGCTTTGCTGCCATCTGCATTTCCATACCAAACACCGTGCACAAGAAAAACAGTCAACAACAGGCACAATGTCACCATAACAACATACTTAAATAAATTAGGGTTTTGCCTATTTACAGTTGAATTTGTTTGCTCTAACTTATTCATCTTGGCAAATATGTTGCTATAAAACTGCGCTTCCTTCTTGTTGTACTCCCTCACTTTATCCTTCAGGATTTTGTACTCCAGCTTGACGTCCCTGGAATGACAAGCAAACGGCAATTCATGAACGGTCAGTTTCCAGCTAATTTTCAGGGTCAATCTATCGTCACGGCCAATCTCAAGTGGTAACTCACCTATTGTCTGGGTCAATCTCAAGTGCCCTTTTAATGTCTATCTCCGCCAGGTCCAAATCGACAAGTTGTATATACGCCTGTGCCCTCCTATACAAGGCTTTCACATTACGACCATCGAGCTCTAACACCTGCACGCACAAAGCTCCCCCTAAGTTCAGCATGTATCCCCAAGTCAACTATCAAAGGATCAAAATGAATGTGGATGAAATTATGCATGAGACCTTGGTGCAAAGCTTCTCAGCTTCTTTGTAGTCCTTGAGCTTCAGCTTGCAAGCTGCATTATTAAGCTTGCAGGAAATTTTCAGAACCTTTGATTGCTGCTTCTCCTCGTCAGTGAAAGATGAGTCGTACTCGATAAACTTTGCTGCCTGTCGCACATCAATTAACATTCTGTCAATGTTTTCATTGCAATTGGACACCAGCCCGTATATAGCAATACCCGCTGCCCTTAATATACCTTATCATATCTTCTCGAGGCTCTTTCATATTTGCCAGCCTTGAACCATGCATTCCCTTCTTCTTTCTTCATGCCAGCAGCTTCAATCTTCTCTTGTGTATTCATATCCCAAGATTCTTTTTCCTATACCAAACCGTTAACAATTTGTTAAATCACCATCATAGCAATTTGTTTTGAAAATCAACCACTTTAAGGAAATCAGATGTATTACACCCACCTTGGTGAAAGAGATCATCTCAACTTCATAGTACACGGTTGCATTAACAGGAACAGTAGCCAAATCTTGTTGAGACTCAGATCGGCCAAAAGCATATTCTGGTTGAATCGTCACCAGAGCAACTTCCCCTTTCTTCATAGTCTTCACAGCCCTATCTAGTCCTTCAATAACTTGCCCTGTAAGGGAAGCCATTGCAAATAGCAGTTAGTGTTAGAGAATGGCACTACAAAGCTCGAAGAAACTTCACTTATGGAGGGGAAAAGGGGAAGCCATTCTAATTATATTACCTTCATCTATCTTGAACTCAAATGGTGGCTCCTCTTCATGGCCCTTCTTCACAAAGATAGTCCCATCTTCCAGCTTCCCAATTAGTTTCACTGAGAGAAAACAATAAAGATCATGAAGCACATAATATACAAACAAGCTGAGCCAAAACTATTCAGACTTCAGTCATAGAATATTATTGTAAACATACCTTGAACAACAGTCCCGTCATCGGGTCGTTCATAACCTTCTCCCTCCTTCAGGGTCTTTTTCATGACCTTCTTGTCCTTCATAACATCTGACACGGTCTTCCAGGAAAGCAGCTCAAGTGTTATCTCTAGGGTAGCATTCGGAGGAACAGCACCTTCATCACCTACTGCTCTCTTGCCATTCTCTCCAAACCCATCTGCAAAAAGAAACAAACCATCAATAAACCAATATACCATATAATTAAATAATGGATCTAAAAAAGGGACTGATCTTACATTGTGGTTTCACTGTCAGTAAAACTTTCTCCCCCTTTTTCATTGTTTTCACAGCTTTCGCCAAGGCTGGGCAGAAATAGCCTACACAAGGAGACACGTCATTTAACTTCCTTCCAAAAATGCATTCAGCGTAACAAAGTACATGCTTGTGAGAGAGGAGATAAACCTTCTTCAACAGTGAATTCAACCCCATCAGACTTTGAGACAACTGTGCCATCTTGAAGCCGCGCTTCATACTTAACTGCATTAAACAGTAAAACAACCGTTACGAAACAATGAAAAAACACTCACCCAAGCATTGCATGATGCAAGGCAGCAGCAAATAAAAACCGTACCAAATACTTCATCGAGATCTTTGGGATTATCCCATTTCTCTCCCTCGACAATTATTTTCTTAAAGATTCCTCCATCTTTGCATATGTCTTTGACACTAGTCCAAGACAGCAACTCCACATCGAACTGAAGAGTGGCATTGGGAGGAATAGTCGGAGGAGAACCAGATTCACCGTAGGCCAACTCTGGAGGTATAGTGAAAACAGCATTCTCGCCCTTTTTCATGGTTTTGATGCCCTCATCCCACCCCTTAATTACTTGCCCTGAGATGAAAAACCGCCATTCCATAGTCACAAGACAAGCAATAAAAAATCTAATTGTATGGAAAACAAGAACAAAAGCAAACTTATACCATTGATCCTAGTTGTCATTAACTCCAACAACACAGACCACTCAATTCATTTTATCATAGCACACTAGGAAAACAATCAAGATTTATATAATTCCGCTACAGCAACAATATATGAAGTATATTCGATCCTAAGTGTTATTGGCTCCTTTTCCTGGGATCAAACTTGTTAAATCCCAATACATTTAAAATGTTTAAAAATATATAAAAAAAATCTTCCTTTCACTTGAAAATGGAAATCGACAGAAATAGACCATAAACTTGACATAGATGACATACTCGCGGGAGACATTAGTCAAAGAAATCAACCACTAAATACATGATCCAGAAATAATAAAAAAAACTGAGATAATTAGCATATAACATCGACAAATTAGTTGATTACCTTGGCCAAGCTTGAACTTGAATGGAGTCCCTCTCTCACGGCTCGAATCAAATTGGGTTCCGTCAAGTAAAGTTCCAGTGTAGTGCACTGCAAATTGATCAACAGAGTTACCATCCCGCACCCATTACGAAATCAATTGATTAGGTGACATTACAGAAGGCAGGTAGGGGAAAAGCGGGTAGATACCTTCGACTTCATCACCGGTACTGGGGGTTTCCCATCCTTCACCTTCCTTAACGAGCTTCTTTTTCAGCCCATTTTTGCCAATCTCCTTCTCTTCACCCACTTTGAAAATAGCATCATCTTGGTCTGGGATTCCCGTGTCCATTTCATCTTCAAATTCCATGTCGTTGCTTCCAGCTGGGAACTCGAAGTCGTCCTCCATCTATCTGATCTCAAGCAGCAGCTAACGAACGACAAGCAAGGAAATTTTGCAGCAGAGCAATGCAATAATATCTGTTGTGTTGATTTTGTTAGTGCATGAAAACGCAGCAAAGAAGTTTGTTGTTTTATAGTATATCTCGGGGTGGCTATTTCTCTAGAGACTTCTCAAGTCTAACAGGCTCGGGAAGGTTCCAGAGTTGTCCCGTCCTCCTCTTTTTCATTAGTTGGCTGTAAATGTATTTTAAAAAGATAAAATTCAGGTTAATTTCATTTTAATTAGATAATAATAAAATAGATAATTATAATATATTCATTCAAAAAAAAAAAAACAAAACTCGTCACTATAAGTTCATTAAAAAATATAAGATAATGTAATTTAATTCTTAGCGATCAAATACAGAATAATAAAATAAAGTAAGAAATAATAATTTTGAACCAAGATAAAATGCTAAAATACTAATCAAGTTAATAAAAAGCGAATTATCACATTCATGAAATTCAGATAATTTAATAATAAAAAATTATAAAGTCAATTTTTAAAAAATAAAATTAAAAAATTATATTAATATGTATTAACGTCATTAGATATTAAATTTATATTTAAAAAAAATCATAAAATATATTTTTTAGCTAATAAAATATTAAATGATAAAATAAAATAAAAACCATCAAATATAGCAATTAAATAAAAAATCTAGATAAAATAAAATAAAATGGCTTATAACTATTTTTTTAATTGTGAATTAAAAAAAATTGAATAAAAAAATTGAATAAAAAATAATAATAATCAAATATCATAAATAATATTTTGTATTTATCAAAAAAAATAATTTACCTTAATAATTCAACTCAATGATAAAAAAAAAAAAAAAAAAAAGCATAATAAAAAGAATATGGGCCGCGAAAGTTGTTCTTGGGTTGGGAAGACATTCAGTACTTGGGCCTACGAATGTCCCCGATGGGCTTACTTCATTAGGACCCCAAAACACTATCCCGTCTAATAAGTAATCCAATTTCTAACCACCTGTTGATTTAAATAACAAAAATAACAATCAAATTTCAACCAATCAATTATTCCCTATTGATTTTTTCTTTTAATTTCTTCCTGGCAGAAGAGAACTCCAAATATACAATAAGATTTTTAAAAATAAAAATAAAATATTAAGAATGTAAGCTTTATACACACACACACACACACACACACACACACACACACACACATAATAAGAACAAATTTTTTGTTAAGTAATGTTAAAAAATATAATTACAAGATAATTTAATATGTTTAATACTAATACTGAGTAATATATTTTTAAAGAAATAAAATAAAAAGATTAAAGATAACATTGAATTATATTTTTTCTTTTCAAATTATAAATCCGCAATATTAGATTTAAAATATTATATAGAATTTAATTTTTAATAAATACAATATCGAACGATAATTTGTTGAATTATTATTTTTATTATTATAATATAATGACAAAACTGAAAAAAATATTATTAGTATAAAAAAATATTATTAGTATAAAAAAATATTATTTGATTTGATACTAATTTTCCTTATGCCCTTTAATTATTTTTATATCTTTATCAAATCAAACAATATTTTTTTATTATAATCATTTGGATTATAATAAAATTTGTTGTTATTGATATTTTTAATATTATTTTATGAACTATTGTTATTATTAGCACGATAACTATAATTATTAATACCATAAACATTACAATAATTATAATGAATTATTATTATTATCATTATTATCATCAAACAATGAAAATTATCAAATGTCCCGAATAATTATAATAACACACACACACACACACACCCCATAACAGAAGAGCAAGAAAGAAAATAGAAAAACAATTCTGAAGATTATTATTATTAGAATAAAAATAAGAATAAGGGAAAAAAAGAGATGAAATATTAATTTTAAAATAATTATAAATATAAATTAAAATTTTTAGACTGGATTGAAAAATAAAACTCGAATAATAGTGGAAATGATCAAAATAAAAAAAATCAAAACTAAAAATACAAATACATAAATATGAAAAAAAAAATATCCTCAGAGGAAGGAGAGGAATAGAAACTAAACTAAAAATCAAAAGATGAAATAAAAAACAAAAATTAAATAAGATAATTATTTATGTTCAATACTAATATTAAGTAATAAGATTTTAAATAAATAAAATTAAAAATAATATTTAACCATAAAATTTTTCCAAACTATTAATTCAGGATATTAGATTTGAAATTTTATTAATAAAAAAATTAAATTTGAATCAATATAACAACAAATTATTAATAATTTAAACTATTATTCTAATTATTATTATCGTTGAATGTAAAACGCAAGAAAATATTAGTAGATTTGAAGAATAAATAAAAAACTCAATTTGATGCTCATGCAAAGAATAAGCGCCCGTTTGGTTTTGTGTTTCTACCGGTGGTATAAAAAAAGCACACAAATCATCGCTTGGTTAACGGTGCAAAATCAATTTTTGCTTGTGGGACCCACCTCTTTTCACGTTACAACCCATGGTCCACGGAAAGCAGGAAATTCCTGCTTTCCGTGGCTTTGCACCTGGGGTAGGGGCTAGGAGTTGATATATATCCCGTATCCCACCCCCATATATATATATATATATATATATATATATATATATATATATATAATTTTTGTCACGCAATTCTAATTTCATTTTAGATGATATTTTACTATTGTTTCGAGATAAATTTAATTTGTGATAAAATTACAAGTGGCTAATTTACTTGAAATATTAATTATATTTTATTATTATAATTATTAAATCTATAATATTTAAAAAATTATATATACATATGTATATATATACATATATACTTTTTAAAGTAATTTCACAAGTTAAAAGCAATATGAAAAGCTTGGTAACCAAACACTTTAAAACTGTTTTTTTTTCAACCTCAAACTCAACCACAGTTTTAACCAAACACTTCATTACTTATTTTGAACCGCAGTAAAAATACTTTTTATAAAACTGTTTGTTTTCAATCTCAACCACAACAACAACCACAATACCAAACAGACCCTGAAACTAGGACGCCTGGCAAATGCTCCTCTCCTTTTACAAAGGAAGGTAGCTCTACGATGGTAAAGCCCTCTCCAAGCATACTGTAGTAGGAGTTCATGACCAGATTCCCAATCTATAAATAAAGATGTTAGTGGAAAACACACCAGGTTGACTCTCACATCGCATGAACAGCAGCCATTAACGAGAGCAGTGAAGGCAAATCAAGCTCAAAGGCATTGTTTCGTGAAGAAAACCACGGGGCCTTTTTGGCACCAAATAATACAGGTCACAATGGACAGCTTTCCACATCAAGCTTCCTATGCAAAGAATTGACGCTTTAACTTATGAACAGGAATTGAAGATCTGATCATTGTAATCTCGATGAGCTCACATATCTTGATTCTCAGTTTCATCAGGGTCCATTCATTTCACGTTGCATTTCACTGTGCTTTGCTAGTAACCAAATTTATGAAATCGAAATAAGTCCACCTTTTCTTTTCTCTAGCATCAGGTTCAAGGGAGGAGTAGCCCTCTTCACAGCTTCTGAGGAAGCTTCCCTTGCCAAAAGCAGAGATAGCCAGAGGATCGGTGTTCATTTCTACACGTTTATAAAGCTGACCCGTCTTTCTCCACATCTCTAAACATTTTTTTCCATCAAAACCTATTTCTTCTGCATCAAAAAGAATTCCAAAAGTGACTATATCAGGTTCCACACGACTTTCTTGTAACTTACAGAGCAAGATCCTCAAGCGGGTGAAATCTTTCATCTTTAAGTATGCCAGCAAGATAATGTTTGCAACTGTTATATTCCAGCAAACCTTTGCATCTTCCATCTCCCTAACAACAGTATCCATGCCTCTTCGACTCAAAAGACAAGCGTGAGAAAGGAGGTGTAGGCACCAAACAAAATCAGTCCGACCAGTTCTACAAGTAAGATCAACAGCCAAGTCGTGCAGTCTCGAAAACATGTAGTTTGCAATATAAACCCCAGCTAATTTCCTAACCAAATCCTCCTTAACAGTGATTTTTGAGTTCCGTGCCCGTCTTAAAATCTTCTCCATCTTCTCCACAATCCCGAAGTTTGCATATGCCTCAAGCATCGAAATCAAAGTCGAAGAATGCAACGTCATCCTTTTGGTTCGCATAGATTGATAAACCCTTTCCATTCTTGTCAGCAACCCACCTTGCGCAAACTCTTGGATAAGCAAATTATAAGTACAGCAATCAGGTGAGCACCCGTCCAGCTCCATCTTCTTCAGGCACATAGCCATCTCATCATACATTCTACACTTCCCATAAGCTTCGATCAAGCCATCATAAGTATCACTTCCCGGGCTCAAATTCATTTCACGCATCTGATTAAGGTAAAACAGAGCATCATCAAACTTTCCATTTCGTGCATAACCATGAATTATTGAATTGTAAACCTCTGAGGAAAGGCAAAGACCAAAACTTTTCATTTCCATAAACGCCGTAACTGCATCTTCCATTAGACCCTCTTCACCTAACAACCCTATAATCTTCTCATAATTGAATTCATTAATTCTTCCTTTCTCTACGTCCCTCCACATATGAAACACCTGTTCAGAAAACCCACAACAGAAAGAGAGAGAATTTGTTTTTCAATTTTCCCTGCTGCTAAAAAAAAATAAATGAGCGAGAGAGTGCACCTGAAGAATCTGACTGGATCTTGCAGAAAGTTTAAGGAATTTGATGACAGCCCAGAAGTGATCTTTGGACCAATCTCTATCCTGCTGAAGCAGCTGCAAAGGGTTTTGGTTGTTGTTAAGGTTGTGAAGCAGGGACTTGAGCCTCTTGTGTTCATGGAAGCTGTCAACAAGAAGAGTTGTGTGTTTTGTAGAGTAGTCCTGGCCATGGGAGATGGTGGCATGGGCTGTTGGGTGGCGAAAACAGAGAGATAAAGAACGGGTAGTTACTAGGGTTTTGTAGTTGTTGAATTTCCATGTCCACGGTGGTATTGAATTGTTTTGGAACTTGAGTGCCATTTTAGGGTCCTTCTTAAGAACGTGTCCCGACTCTGCCCAACAAGGGAAGCCCGTTTTCTGAGAGTAAATACCCGAATAATTATCGTCGAGTTCATGAAAATATAAATACACACGCTAGTCATTGCCTCAGCATCTTGTCATTGTCGAGTCTATATTTATTTTAATATAAAATAATATTAATTATATAATTTTTTTATTATAATATAAATTTAGATAAAATAATAAATTTACAGAGAAATTTTATAAAGTGTAAGTTTTCTATAAAGATTTAAAATTTTTAAATGAATATAAATTTATTTATTTAGTAGATTTCATTGAAATAACCAGTGTAAAATTATTATTATTATTAAAAAAGCAAAAAAATTGGATATTTTAATTATTATTGAGTTCAATATAAATTCAACACAATAAACAAAATAGAAATTGTGAAAATACATACAGTAATTAAATAACAAAAATCAGTAGTTAATTTTCTATTTTAAAAAAATATAAATTGAAAATTCATCCCCATGTCATTGTTATTATCATTACTATAACAGTTAAAATTATTATCACCATTATTGTCCAAATAATTAAAATTATTAAATTATCCCGAAGAATTTTTTTAAAAAAACAAGCAAAATATTTTTACAAAAAACAATAAAAAAATTATTATTATTATTGTGCAAAAAATAAAATCATATGATCCAAAAAAATAGATCAAAATAACAAAACACACAAAAAAAAAAAAAAAAACAAAGGGGAAAAAAGAAAGATATTAATTTTAAAATGACCACCAACATAAATTAAAATTCTAGAACTAAACCGAATGAAAATAAAAATCCAATAAAAATTAAAATAATAAAAAATAAAAATAAAATCTAAAAGTATAAATGAATAAATACAAACAAAAAATAAATATTTTCCAAGAATGACCTAAAACACCAAATGAATCAATAATTCCAATTGAATGACAAAACTGTAACAAATCAAAACCGTGGGATCAAAATATAATAAAAGAATTTTTGAAAATAAATGCAGTGTAAATTGTAATCAACAAAAATTAAAATTCCAGAACCGAACCTCATAAAAATAAAACCTCGATAAAAAATGAACGATAAAAAATAAAAACAAAATCTAAGAGCATAAATAAATAAATATGGAAAAAAAATATTATCCAGGAAAGACTACAAAAATTTAAAAGAATAGGTGTCAAATAACAAAAAAAATATATAATTATCTCCAATTAAATGATAAAACTGTAACAAATCAAAACCTTGAGACCAAAAAATAATAAATATTTTTTTAAAAAATAAAATGCAGTATAACCAATTAAAATTTTATAACAAAAATAAATAAAACTAAACCCCACAAAAATTAAAAATAAAAACTAAAAACATAAATGCATAAATATGGATAAAAAAATAAACATTGTTGAAAAATGACAAAAAAAAAACCAAAGAAATTAATATCAAATAAAATAATAAGTGCCAATATATATTATTTGAATTGAAGTAAAAAATGAAACAAATCAAAACTTTGAAACCGAAAAACAATAAAGGGGTTTAAAAAAAACAATACAGTGTAATTATTGAAAAAAAAATAAAAAAATAAGGACTGAAATAAAAAGTAACATATATGACCAATTTTAATTAGAGGATAAAATTAGAATAAATTAAAACTTGCATACCAAAATTATTAAAGGAACAAAAAACAAACCAGATATCAAAAGAGTAAGGATTAAAATGAAACATATCATTTGTAATCAATTTCAATTGAATGATATAATTGAAATTTTCATTGAAAAAATCAGTAAGAAAAAAAAATTAAAAGACAAGGGACTGAAATTAAACACCAATAAATATGAAGGATTGTATTGTAATTTCAGACAATAGGAGAGAGAATGGGGGGGGGGGGGAAATCATCCATCGGCAATTCCATGTCACATGACACAAGCCGTTCCGATAGGCAGAGGCAATGATGTCACACTAAATGACACGATGGATGACCAATTTCCACCTCTTTACGCCGTTACACATGCCGCCAAAAAGACTTGTGCAGGCGAAACACTACAGACACGTCATACTGATGCACTGTTGGTGTTCTAGAAAAATTGATCAATTACCTATACATCATTAGACTCAACGATATCTATGAAAAAATCGGGGGTGAAAATATTGCAAAATCTCCGATTTCAGGCTTTCTTTTTTGTCATTTTAGGAGGCTATTTTTATAGTTTTATGGTGTAAAGAATTCTGAAATGCCATCCATAACCCCTAAAAATGACCAAAATGACCTTGGTCTTGAGGATTAAATTTTTTGTTTCTAGAGGCGTAGTAGTAATTTTACTCTCACAATCCATAGTATTTTGTGTTTGTGTAATCAATAAATGTGAGATGTTGTTTATATATATACTAGTTAATGCCCTCATACCTTATCGCAGACGACACCATATTTTTTTCAATGCAAAAATACTAATTGTGTGATTTTTTTATTATAATATAAATTTAGTCAAAATAATAAATTTATGTGGGATTCCTGTGAAATGCAAGTTTTCTATAAAATATATGAATTTTTAATTGATATAAATTTATCTGTTTAATAGGTTTCAACAAAATAATCAATATAAAATTATCACCATCATTAAAAAAGCAAGAAGATTCAGATATCTGAATTATTGAATTCATTATATTAAGATTAATTCAATTTACAATTCAATTTAAATCAAATTTAAAAACAAGGTATAAATTATGAAAAGACCTTTAATAATTAAATAAAAAATATAAGTAGTTAATTTTCTATCCACAAAAAAGACAAAAATATAAACTGAAAATTCATCCCTACATCACCGTTATTATCATTACTACAATAATTAAAATAATTATTAACATTACTGTTTAAACAATTGAAATAATTAAATTGCCTTGAAAAGTAAAATAAAAAAGAAAAATATTTCTACAAAAAAAACAATCACCAAAATTATCATTATTATTGATCAAACAATAAAATCATAAAATCATCTGATATGAAAAATAGATAAAATAACATAAAATACATAAAAAAAGAACAAAGGAAAAAAAATAGAGAAATATTAATTTTAAAATTATCACCAACATAAATTAAAATTTCATAACGAACGTAATAAAAATAAAACCTCGATATAAAATAAAATGATAAAAAATAAAAATAAAATCTATAAACATAAATAAATAAATAAATACGAATAGAAAATAAACATTGTCCAAGAAGGACCGGGGAAAAAAAGGAATGACTACTAAATACAAATTTAAAAGAATAAGTGTCAAATGAAAAACAAAATATTTAATTAATTCCAATTGAATGACAAAACTACAAGAAATCAAAATCTTGAGACGGAAAAACAATTAAGAGAAATATATGACTAATTTCAATTGGAAGACAAAACTAGAACCAATTAAAACTTGCATACAAAAATTATTAAAGGAACAAAAAACAAACTAAAAAACAAAACATTAAGTACCAAAGTAAAACTTATTGTATATAATCAATTTCAATTGAATGACGATATTGCAAATAATCAAAATTTCCATTGAAAAATTAGTAAGCAAAACGAAATCAAGAGAGCAGGGATCAAGATAAAAAAAACCACAAATATGAAGGACCAGATTGTACTTGACAGCAATAGATGAGAGAAAGGGGAGGGAAAGAAAAACCATTCAACAATAATTACACGGTCACATTACAATGCCACGCGCCATTTCGAGAGGAAGAGGACATGACGGTGCACCAGGTCACACGACGAAATCCCAGTTCCTATCGCCTGAAGACACCGCATGTGCCTTTCTGCAATACTCATGCGAGTAGAACATTGTTGGCTCGTCCGGATGACGCGCTTGTAGTATCCAAAAAAATAATAAAATATTAGTCAATTACTAATACACCTTTGAACCTAATGATATCCATTAAAAATCAGTGGTGAAAGTACTACAATACCCCCAATCCCTAACGATTGTTTTTGTTGTGTAAGGGGCTAATTTCATAGTTTTATTGTACAATAAATCCAGAAAATGCCACCATGTCCCCTGGATAATTCAAAAATATCCCTGGTTTAAGGGTTAAAATTTATCAGCCCTAGGGTAAAATAATAATTATATTGTTCGAATCCATTTTAAAAAACATGATCAGGAAAACTGGGATGTGTTTTATATATATACTAGTCAAGGCACCTGCAAATCATCGCGCCCGGAACCATAGTTTTTTCAACCCGACAAAATATTAATTATGTATAATTTTTTTATTATTATATAAATTTGGGCAAGATAATAAATCTATGCAGAAATAGTGTGAAGTGTAAGTTTTTTTTATAAAATATATGAATTTTAAATGAATATAAATTTATTTGTTTGGTAGCTTTCAATGAAATAACCACTATAAAATTATCGTTATCAATAAAAAAAACAAGAAGTTTTGGATATCTGAATTATTGAATACATTGTGTTAAGATTAGTTCATTTGATAATTCAATTTAAATTAAACACAACAAAGTATAAATTGTAAAAGAACATGCATTAATCAAATAAATAAATAATTTTCTATCTCCAAAAAAAAAAAAACATAAATTGAAAATCCATCCTTACGTTACTGTCATTATCATTACTATAATAGTTAAAATTATTATCAATAATATTGTCCAAACAATGAAAATCATTAAATTATCCCAAAGAATTAAAAAAAAAAAGTAAAATATTTTGTCAAAAAAATCACTAAAATTATCATTATTATTGTATAAACAATAAAATGATAAAATCATTTGATCCAGAAATCAAATAAAAATAACATAAAACAAAAAAAAAAGGGAAAAATATAGCAATATTAATTTTAAAATGATCACCAACATAAATTAAAATTTTAAAATTGATCCGAATAAAAATAAAACCCCAATAAAAAAATAATAAAAATTCAAAACAAAAACCAAAAATATATATGAATGAAGAAGATGAACAAAAAATAAATAGTGTCAAGGAAAGATTGAGAAAAAGAAAGGAATCAATACTAAATAAAATATTAAAAGAATAAGTGTCAAAATGAAAAATAATATATATAATTGATTTCAAATGAATGACAAAACTGCAACGAATCAAAACCTTGGGACTGAAAAAAATAAAGGAATGTTAAAAAATAAAATACAATGTAACCAACATAAATTAAAATTTCAAAACAAGATATAATAAAAATAAAACCTCAACAAAAAATAAAATAACAAAAAAAAAAAAAAATCTAAAAGCATAAATGCATAAATATGGACAAAAAATAAATACTGTTCAAGAAAGACAAAAAACCAAATGAATTAATAAAAATAAAATAAAAGAATAAGTGCTAAACTAAAAAAAATATATATAATTAATTCTAACTAAAGAATAAAAATGAAACAAATTAAAATTTCTAGATCCGAAAACAATAAAAGTATTTTAAAAAATCAATACAGTGCAATTATTGAACTAATTAAAAGAATAAGAACCAAAACAAAAAATAACATATATGACTAATTTTAATTTGGGGAAAACATACAACAAATTCAAACTTGTATATCAAAATTATTAAAGGAACAAAAACAAATCAAAAATCAAAATATGAATGACCAAAATGAAACGTACCACATATAATAAATTTCAATTAAAGAGTATAATTGAAAATAATCGAAAGTTCCATTGAAAAATCAATAATAAAAATAAAAATAAAATATTAATGATGAAATGAAATAAATACAAATATAAAGGATTGTCTCGTACTTCATCGACAATAAAAGAGAGAAAAGAGAGGGGAAGAAAAATCATTTACTAGAGATCACGCGGTCCAATTTTAATGACACTCACCACGTGTAAAGGCAAAGTAAATGATGAATCATATCAGACGGCGGGAGCACAATTTTCACAAACTAAGGTCATCGTAGGCACCACTTGAAGGGCACATGCAGGCAGAATAGTGTTGACGTGTTAGGATGACGTGTCTACAGTGTTCTGAAAAAATATATATTTTTTTTATAAATTACCGACATACCAGCAATGTCCATGAAAAAACCTGGAATAAAAATTTAAAAATACCCGTTTTATGTCGTAAATTTATTGTAGCAATTTTTATTTTTTTAATGGGTGTGTGTGTAGGCGTGATTTTGTTTTGCCAGGTGTGCGGCCCTGCATGCAAGACCCCACAATGTTTTGTTTTTTTCTTTCATTAATTTAATTTTAATCAATATCCTCTTTTTTTATTTTTTAAATTATTTAGTTTTTTATACAATAGTAAATATTTTAATTATTTCTATAATTTTATAATACTTCAAAACAATTATTATAATTTATCTTTAAATTTTAGATAAACAAATTATATTTGAATGGTATCTTTATAATATATATATATATATATATATATATATATATATATATATATATATAGAGAGAGAGAGAGAGAGAGAGAGAGAGAGAGAGAGAGAGAGAGAGAGATAAATTATTTTCTTAAGATAAATAAAATAAAAAATAAAAAATATAAAATAAAAGCTACACGAAGTAAAATCTTTGTACATGCACTTTTTTTGAGGGAAGATTAACTTTTAATTCTTACACATATTTAATTTTTAAGAATAAATAAAATATATCAACAATCTTTTTAATTTTTTATTTCACACATATTTTTTATTCATCTAATTAAATATAAAACATCATTTTTATATAATAAAAAAAATCCACAAAACTGATTTGTTTATTTATTCTTTCATTAAAAATCAATTTAAAACTCTATTAGCTTAGTTATGTTACGTATATTTAATATTATAATATATGTTATTTTTAAAAATACCTTTTAATTAAGAACATGTTCTTTTAAATTTTCCCTTTTATTTTTACATCAACACATCAAACACACAAATAAATATATATTAATTTAATACCAAAATAATTTGAAGTAATGCAAAAATAAACTCACACGCATGTCGTAAAAAATATATTTGTCGAAAAAACTTCATTTCTGAGTAAACCTTACCATTTAAATACAACATTCACGAGCAGTCTCTCTCCGTGTGAACAAACACGCGCGCGCGCGCGCACACACACTTTCACCCTCTTCTTCTCTGCGTTTCCTCACTATCTCTGTCTCTCTGCACCCCCCGACCCCACTAAAGCCAAGCTGAAGAAGAAGAAGAAGAAGAAGAAGAAGACGGCCTATCCACCTAGGGTTTAGACATATCCAAAAAAGAAAAAAAGGAAAAATCCTGAAGACCGATCATTTTTAATCCACTGATCAGCTGGATAGTAGTAGTAGTAGTAATATGGATCTCCCTGGCCTCGCTTTTGTCCTACATGCAGTTCTTAGTCCCAATCCCGATGAACGCAAAGAAGCTGAGCAAAGACTCGATCAGGTTCAAGATTGAATAATTGATCAATTATAATATTTCTTTATCACTTATGCGATATATAATTCAGTTAAAGATGTGTTTTGATTGCAGTTCCAGTACACTCCTCAGCATCTTTTGAGGTTGCTGCAGATTATCATGGACAGTAATTGCGACATGGCTGTGCGTCAAGTTGCTAGTATTCACTTCAAGAACTTCATTGCTAAGAACTGGGCACCTCATGATCCTGGTATGCTATCCTCGTCGGTTAATTATAGCAACAGCTTGTTGTTTTTGATCAGTTGGTGATTTTTATTGCTTGGTTTGTTATTATTTATTGTAGATGAGCAACCGAAGGTCTCACATAATGATAAAGCTATGGTGAGGGATCACATCCTAGTGTTTCTTGTGCAAGTTCCACCTTTATTGAGGTATATTTGTGTGATTTCTACTGTTTTATTGATGATTCTGATTTTTACATGTTGGGAATTCTCCCTCCCTCCTCCCTCTCTCCTGAATTACAATTTCTTGCTTTTAATTAGTGTTTTGCTGGATAAATATGATCTTTTTTTTTTTTTTAAATTGACAAAATTTTACTTATTTTGTAGAATGTGTTTTGAAATTTAGTGTACCATGTAGAGGTATTTCTGATTTGTGTTCCTTGTATTGAATATCATGCCATGATGTATAGGGAACAGCTGGGAGAGTGTATCAAAACAATGATCCATGCTGATTACCCAGAACAGTGGCCGCATCTTCTGGATTGGATCAAACATAACTTACAAGATCAGCAAATTTATGGAGCTCTCTTTGTGTTGAGGATTCTTTCTAGAAAATACGAGTAAGGATGTGCTAGCCGTTCATATTTTGACTTACTTCCAAGATAATATGCCAATCACTAAGCTTTTTGACTTTTTCTCAAGTTCTGAACATGCTTGTGGCTCTCTTTCCTCATTTCATAAATATCTAAACATTGATGTTGGGATCATTTTCCACAAAAAATAGGAAAGACACAAATAACTTGCATATGGCCTTTGAGCTTGATATAGCTCAAATATGACGACCCAGTTTTGAACAATGGGCCTGTGGTGCTGATGGGATGCAGTTCATATAAACTATTCTTATCTCTGTATCTTTGAAAGTTAAAAAAGAAGAAGTCATTTCTTGGCTTAGTTTTACTATATATTGGCACAGATACCTGACTTGTTAGTTAGTTAGACTGTGTGGATTGGTTTCCCCTTATTTCATCAGTGATGCTGTTTATTATCAGTGAAAAGAATCTTTCCCAAGCAATAAATTGCGGTATGAGAGTCTTGGGACTCTGCTTTTCAGCCCTCACTTTGGATTTCCAGTCTGAAGGACTTGCAACCTACCATGTCCTAGCATATTACAACAGTGTCTATGGATTCTTTAAGTGAGCTGCTGTACCAATTTGACTTAAGGATTAGAGAAAAATGATCCATTTAAGAATGTTGTAATTAAGAAAATGTCACAATAAGGTTTGTTTTTGTTAGAATGCTTTGCATCCATCGTATTCTTCCATGCAGTGAGTACATTGCTTGTGAGTTTGGTTGAAGAGCTCAATAAATCCTCTGATTAGTGGAATTTCATTTGTAATAATTCCAACGTCAAAATCTGTATTCACCTTCTTATCTGGGATATACTATATTAAACATCCTTTCTAATATTACCAAACTTTTTTTCTCATAGAATCAAGTCGGATGAGGAGAGGACACCTGTTTATCGCATTGTTGAGATGACATTCTCTCATCTCCTCAACATATTCAACAAGCTTGTCCAGATTCCGAATCCCTCTCTGGAAATAGCAGATTTGATCAAGCTTATTTGTAAAATATTCTTGTCATCAATATATGTAAGTTCTGAAATGGTAGTTACAATAGTGAATTTACATAAGTTCCATTTAAGGATTCCTTGTTTACTGGATGCTACAGTGTATCTATCATGGTGAGCATATGTGCTTTTTAAAGTTGTGCGCACCGCCCCCCCTAATTGTCCTGCTCTTTGCTCATATTGAGATGTTCTGTAAGACATGCTGAAGTTCCCCTCCATGTTCCCCTCTCGATCTAGCTTCTGACAATTATGAAATTTGTTCTCCCTTAATGGTTAGAGCAGTCTTGTACATGTAATTTATACTGATTTAACATTCTACATGTACTTTAACAGCCTACCACTGTGCTAGGAAAGGAGTACCAAATGTTGTCACTCTTTGCATATGGATATTAGTACAAAAACAGTGTGTTCAATACTTCTCTACCACTTGAAGCTGGTGCAATACGTTTCTACCCTGTTTTAGGAATAAATTAAAGTTTGATTCTATGCAATTTCTACATCCAGCATTCATAAGACATTAAAAGGTTTGGATGCTGTCAAATGATACATATATTATTTGTTAGAATTAGGAAATATCCTAGTGTTGTATGTAGTTTGTTCTTACAGAAAATTTCTCAGACATAGCTTATTACAGTATCTTTGATGTTATGATCTACTAGTTTTAATTTGTTGTCACTAATCATCAGTTGGAGATTCCAAAGCAGCTGTTTGATCCAAATGTCTTCAATGCTTGGATGGTCCTTTTCTTAAATGTTTTGGAGAGGCCTGTTCCCATTGATGGCCAGCCTGTGGATCCTGAGCTTAGGAAGTCATGGGGATGGTGGAAGGTGAAGAAATGGACTATTCACATTTTGAACAGGCTATACACTCGGTAATGTTTTCGTGTTTGAAATAAGTTTAGAGTAGTTAGTATGAGCATGTCGTTCAGTGTCATGACCATTTAAAACACCTGTAGGTTTGGAGATTTGAAACTTCAAAACCCGGAAAACAAAGCTTTTGCCCTTATGTTTCAGAAGAATTTTGCTGGGAAGATTTTGGAGTGCCACTTGAATTTATTGAATGTGATCCGTGTTGGTGGCTATTTACCTGACAGAGTTATCAACCTAGTTCTTCAGTACCTAAGTGACAGGTTTGTACAATATGCTTTCTCAAACATACTGCAGTCATATTTTTGTTCACATTTGACATCCCATTATGTCTTTCCATTATCACATATACCAGCTCCAGTTTCTTGAAACTCCTTTTGGCAGTGTTCCAAACTAGTTTGTTTCTGCACACTAGCTGGGGTTGGGAACTTGGGATTGAGGCTTGCTGTTGTTGAATGCACCTGGTTTTGGAAGGTTTGAAATTGAGGCTAGCTGTTGTTGAATGCACCTGGTTATGGAAGGTTTGAAATTGAGGCTAGCTGTTGTTGTTGTCGTATGCATCATTTCTGGTGTGAATGGCACACCTGCTTAAAATCAAAAAAGATGCACTCATGATTTTTTTTTTCTCATTGCCTTCTCTAGGGTTTGACTCCTTTTTTTTTTATAGTATCATCTTGCTCATCTTCTTACTGAATTGTTCCTATCTTCCCCCTTGGTTTGGTATGGCGATTCTGAAAGCATTTATCATTTGATTGCAAGAGGAAAGAAACTCAAGCTCATGCATGCAGCAGAAAAATGAACATGCCTTGGTTTCTAGAGCACATGACTTTTATGCCTATTGCATTATTGTGACAAGATCATCACAGTTTTATCAAATATGTGTTTTGGGTGCCCTTAGGGAACTTGTGAAGAGTTTAGTTATTATTAGTTTGTGGTAGTTAAATGTTGCAACAGTTAGGAAATTTTAAATTCTGAGCTTTTCATCTAATTACATCACAAACCCAATGCTTAAGACCCAAACAATGCACTTCTCAATTATTCAACTAGCTACCAATAAAAGGGTTTCTTCGAAAGTTCCAAGGGCACCCACTGGCATTTCCTTTTTTTCAATTTTGTGCTATGTTGCACTGCCACTATGGTGTATTGTTGAAGGCTAATGTTGTTGCATTGATTTTTGCTCTCATGCAGTGTCTCAAAGAATATCATGTACAATCTACTGCAACCAAAACTTGACATTCTTCTCTTTGAGATAGTTTTCCCCCTTATGTGCTTTAATGACAGTGATCAAAAACTCTGGGATGAAGATCCACATGAATATGTGAGAAAGGGTTATGGTGAGTATCAAGATCTGGACCCATTGCTTGAAAGAATTAAGATGCTTTGGCATTTTTGTTGGACTGTGGAAGGCTCTGACCCTGCTATAGAATGCAATAAAACATTTGGATAGAAAAAGACTCAAGTTTCAAGTGTACTTTTTGGCTTTAAAAAGCATTTTGAATAATGTTTCGGAGAATTATTAATTTGATACTTTCAAAGGTGCTATTCAACATGAATTAATAAACAACAAAAATATCCTTCAATCTTTTTTAATAATTAATTAACTTTAGTAATTGTTAATTAATTTGTGTTTTTATTTTCCTTAAATATAAAAATGATGGATTACCAGCAACATTACCAAACACTTTCATGAACAATCATGAACCCTTCACAGCCACAGCCACAGCCACCTTTTCTCCATAAACATAAAAAGTCTACATCATTCCTTAAAAGATCCTTAGTTTTAATGGTGATTAATAGATGACATGCCTTGTTTCAGATATCATTGAAGAATTGTATAGTCCAAGGACTGCCTCCATGGATTTTGTCAGCGAGTTGGTTAGAAAACATGGGAAGGAGAACCTTCATAAGTTCATTCAATTCATCGTGGCAATTTTTAAGAGGTATCTTTCATTTTGAGCTTTGAAATAGATTCAAATATATTTGGATGCTTAATGTTTCTCAGATTGATAATATATTTTTTTTTTGTAGATATGATGAAGAACCATTGGAATTTAAACCCTATCGACAAAAGGATGGTGCTCTACTTGCTATTGGAGCACTTTGTGATAAGCTGAAACAAACTGACCCTTACAAATCTGAGCTGGAGCGTATGTTAGTGCAACATGTTTTCCCAGAGTTCAGCAGCCCTGCTGGCCACCTTAGAGCAAAGGTTCATCGCTCTTTTATTTCCTTTTTCTTTGGACTCATCTTTCTGTTTGGTATTTTATATTTTAGTTATACCCTATTGTTATTGGCTCTGGTACTTTAATGTTAATTGCATTTCCCAGATTGCAAAGTCTATATGTTAGTTCATTAAGAGTCAGCTTATTTTTCTCTTTCTTTTTGTTATTGGCGTGGATATCAGGCTGCATGGGTTGCTGGACAATATGCCCACATTAACTTCTCAGACCAGAACAATTTCCGTAAAGCTTTACACAGCATTGTTTCTGGGTTGCGTGATCCAGATCTTCCTGTGCGTGTTGACTCGGTTTTTGCATTGCGAAGCTTTGTTGAAGCCTGCAAAGGTATGAAGCTGCTACACTCTCTAGCTCTCTTTCTCTTTCTCTTTCTGTATATCTAAATAAATTCTCTATGCATGACACAGATTTAAGTGAGATCCGTCCAATTCTTCCTCAACTTCTTGATGGTATGTGGTTATACTTGTGTCATTGACAGTTCATTTTAGTTTGTGATGACATTAATTTCTGAAGTCAGTTGAATAGAGCTGGCTTTCTTTGTTCACAGTTTTTTTTTTTTTTTTTTTATATATCAGTGTCACTGCATTTTTGTTTTTTCTTTTCCTTACATTCTATTCTACAGGTTATCAATAGCATTAGACCAATTAACCTTTGTTAAAAAGGTTCTAAAAGTGCTGATGTAATTCATTTATTTTTCCTCCTCTTATCCAGAGTTCTTCAGACTAATGAATGAGGTAGAGAATGAGGACTTGGTTTTTACTCTGGAAACTATAGTGGACAAATTTGGTGAGGAGATGGCACCCTATGCTCTTGGATTATGCCAGAATTTGGTAATACTCATCAGTTTTGATTGCATGCTATAGTTGTTAGACATTTGTGTCTGACTGAGACTGACATTAAACCTTTATTTTAGGCAGCTGCGTTTTGGAGATGCATGAATACTGCAGAAGCTGACGACGAAGCTGATGATCCTGGTGCTTTAGCTGCAGTCAGTTGTTTGCGCGCAATAAGCACAATTCTTGAGTCAGTCAGCAGGCTACCTGATCTTTTTGTCCAAATTGAGCCAACTTTGCTTCCTATAATGCATAGAATGTTGACAACAGATGGCCAAGGTATGTGAGCATCCAATGACTTGTCTTATCTTGTCTGAGTGACACCCATTGAAATCTGCAATGACTGCTTGGAATATTTAGGACTGACCTGTATCATTGTGATATGCTTTGATTAGTAGAATTTTTAAATTTTTCTTGTCATTCTTGTTCTGCTTGCCAATCTGGCTGTCTCAGATCCGGTGAGATTGGTTTGGGATGCGGTTTGAAGGCCAGTTGAGGAGTTTTCTTTCTCCAGCTCACTCTTGGCAATCCAGTCTTCTTTCCTGTTACTCTCCTGGGAATGAGACATCTATGCCTAGTGGCATGTAAATCTATATCCCGTGTAGCTTGTCACTTGATTGGAAAAATACTAAAGCAGGATCTTATTGTTTTTTGAATACTTAGACTATGCAATTGAATTCCCTTCTCCATGTTTTTCCTGGAAACTTACCTGAAGAGTTTTTTTTTTTTCTTTTTTGCCATGTCAAAAATGTTGGAATTAAATCTATTTTGGGCCAAAATCTCTGATTAAAGCTTAATTGTCTCTGATGGCTTGATACTGATTGAACCTTTTGTTCTATTGGTGAAATTGTGATATTAAACTCTTTTTATATCTTTCTGCAGAGGTGTTTGAAGAAGTTTTGGAAATTGTTTCATATATGACCCTTTTCTCTCCAACAATATCTAAAGAGATGTGGTCTCTTTGGCCCTTGATGATTGAAGCACTGGCAGAATGGGCAATTGATTTCTTTCCAAGTACGTATTTAGTTCATTGACTTCTTCTGCAGCTCGTAACATCTTTGCAGCTAATGCTGTCAATGGTATTTTATACCCTCATTGATATGATTTGCTAAATGTATTGGGAAATTACTGTTCCTAAACTGCTACTAGTATTTACTAGCTTGAACAGGATAACAAAATCAAGGGTCTGTGATTGAATGAATTAAATTTGTATTTTGATGCTTTTAAATTTTTAGTCCTGTAACAGTTTTCATGCTGTTATGGTCTGCTGCAGACATTCTGGTTCCCTTGGGCAACTATATATCCAGGGGGACGGCACATTTCCTTGCATGCAGAGAACCAGATTACCAGCAAAGCCTTTGGAAAATGATTTCATCTGTTAGTTATTCTAGAATCATTAAACACCCTTTTCTTTTCTTTTGCTAACTGTGCAATTGAAACATGTAGAGACTATTTTTCTCGAACATTCTTTAATTTATTTTGTCTACTTATCTTTGTTCTTTGGTCTATGTTTTTTGTTCTTTTGCAGATCATGGCAGATAGAAACTTGGAAGACAGTGACATAGAACCAGCACCAAAGCTTATTGAAGTGGTTTTTCAGAACTGTAAGGGGCAAGTGGATCAGTGGGTTGAGCCATATATGAGAGTCACTGTCGAGCTGTTGCGTCGAACTGAGAAATCACACTTGAAATGTCTTCTTATGCAAGTGGTAAGGAATTATAATGTTACTTTACAAATGTTTCATGCATGACTTTACCCCTTTTTATTATACTTATCCCCTGAATTCCATATCTTGCTCCTTTTTCTCTTGGGGATTGCTTATTTCTCAGGCTTGAAGTAGTTTGAAACTTTGAATATTTACCTCGTACTAGGTTTGAGTAGGAAGTCAGTGTTCCTAACCTTGGCTATGAGCAGACAGGCCTAGAGTGTGAGATTGTGGAACAAGCTCATGTTTCACACTATAATTAATCATGTAAGGTTTTTTTTTTTTTTTTGTTTTTTAATTAGTAATTTTAGGTCTTTAATGGTAAACAGGAGGTGTCGGATTTTGGAGTTTGTTATGATAATGAGGGTAATTTTTTATCGGTACTTCATACTCTTTGGAATAAACACACAATGTTGCTTTGATTATTCATCCTTGTTGATATTCTGCACGGATATTGGAAGCTGGCTTGTCAAGGATTCTCCATGAGATAATGGATATTGTAATTTCATGTTATTTTATCAAAGACCCATTTCTTGAGAAATTTGAGATTGTTCAGTCCACTTCATACCCAGGGAATTTCTGTCTCTGATCAACTTGTTTACTTTTAAAATTATGTTTTTGTCTTTGCATGTGTTTTCTCTCTGTGACTGAGAGCCAGTCAACTATTGCTGGTGACACCAAAATTTTCACTTGACAAACCTGTACTAGACTTTCTAACAGATAAATATATAAGACAAGGCACCTATTAAAATCCCATGTCGCATACATTCCTAATGTTGGGGTAACAGAAGAATTGATTAGATCTGCCATGTCCTAGTTAATCAATATTATATTGAGAACATTGTAATTTGTTATTGGAAGTTTCATACTAAGTTTCCTAGTTGGTAGGAATACAGAATCCTATTGCAACTGTATGTGTTGGGTTAGTTCCATTCTTTGTGGAGTTCAGTTATGGGTCTTTGGGTTATATGCTATAACTCTCAAGTTTCTTGAGTTGCCTGAAAAAAATTAATTTATGAACTTATTAATATTTATATATGAAGTATCATCATTTGTGTCACAGAGATTATACCTTTTCTTTCTCTTGCATACAAACCTATACTAGCCTATCCTGATTTATGGCTGAGATTTGGCTTCTATGAGGTGGAAAATCGAAATCTGACATTCGGATTTATTTGATATTTTTGTAAAAATGTCTCATTTTGAGGTAGCTAGTAGTGAATGCTTTTGGCAGCTTGACAAGATCACTCCCTTTTAAGTGAATTTCCTTTTTGTCTGTAGTAGGTACCCATTGTATTTGTATTGAAATTTTGTTAAAAGGATATCCTTCTGAATTTTCTGTGCAGGTTGCGGATGCTCTTTACTACAATCCAGCTTTGACCCTCAGCATATTGCACAAACTTGGTGTTGCTACAGAGATCTTTAATCTATGGTTTCAGATGCTGCAACAAGTGAAAAGGAGTGGTGTACGGACAAATTTTAGAAGGTAACTTTTCTTATACTTTTATCTTCTATCCCTGGGCTTCATATTAGCTGTGAAGTGGAGGCCTATTTTTCTTCTATTTTCATTAAATATTTTCTATGATTTGGTGGAGCATACTTAGTGATTTCTGTGGTGCAGGGGACATGATAAGAAAGTTTGTTGTTTGGGATTGACATCACTACTTGCTCTCCCAGTGGATCAGTTGCCTGGAGAAGCTCTAGGGCGAATTTTCAGGGCCACTCTTGATCTCCTAGTTCAATACAAGTATCAACTTGCAGGTCAGATTGTCTTTCTCTCTTCTGTCTGGTCTTTTCCCCACTGCCATGATATTTCTTCATTATATGTTACGTAGAATATTGATATTCTTATGTACATTATGTGTTGGGACAGAAGCTGCAGAGGAAGAAGCTGCGGATCTTGATGATATGGATGGTTTCCAGACCGATGATGATGGTGATGGGTCTGACAGAGAAATGGGAGTTGATGCTGAGGATGGGGATGAAGCTGATAGCATTAAACTTCACAAGTTAGCGGCACAGGTGTGATCATTTTCTCATATTTCATTCTTAATGAGAATCCGTGGTTTTGAATCCCATATATTCTTCAGTATGATGGTGATATTGGTAGCCTTGATCTATATTTTGTTTTTATTGGAAATGAATATTAAGCATGCTGTACATGTTGCTTTCATCTTAAAACCCAGCTAGTGTTTAAAAGAGAAATCAATCTACTCCCTATCCCAGGAGAATGCATGCGTACTCAATTTTATTCATTTTGCAATCCTTGCTGAAAAAGTCAAAGCCTGTACTTCACCACTCTCAGTTCCTGCATTACCTTTTACATTTTCCTCCTAATTTCTTTCATGTTTGCACTTATAAAAGCACATTATTAAGTGCAAGCTGGCAATGCAAGTTGATTCAATATTCTCCTCTGAGCCTGAACTTTTTCTAAGAGAACAGCATGTACTTAAATTGTTGAAAATCTAAAATTTTGAGAGGTCAAATATCCATTTTAGAGAGAGTAAAGCTGTCTGTCATGATTATTTTTTAACAAATGACACCAATAGACAATCAGTAAATTCTCAAAGAGTTAACTAAAATAACATTTCTTGCCATTGTCTCCATTTGTGATTTTTTCATTAGGTTTTCTTTGTGATATGTAACATCACACTTGGAAAACCAGCAATTGATTGACAGTATGGCCGCCTTGATATAAAAAAATTTCAAACTGATATTTGGCTGGAGTTTTAGTAGCTCAATCATTTCATTATAACACAGTGCAGTAGCTTGCCAAGTGCTCTGGAGTTTCTCCAGTGCCCTGATGAAGGTGAAACATATGGAGCCAGGTTCTCTTATGTCTGCTTGCCCATTTATAGGATATTTTGCATGACCAAAATGTTGACATGGCCCATAAGTCTCTGACCTTGCAATTGATCTCCATTCATTTTAAGCCATGCATATATCATGATTCCTGTATCTCACAGGTGAACTTCTTTTGCTGGGATTGCTAATTAATGTGGATTATATCTTTTTCCCATATTGATTTCTTATGTTATCTTCAAGATGCATTGAGTTATAACTTGGTAGTCTGGATGGATTTTACATGAGATCGTTTTTAAAATTTCTCTTCATATGAAACTATTTTTTAAAACCATGGTGTATGGAGAAGCTGATTTGGTGTAATTCTGATTGAAGTTTCACTGAACTGTTTGCTTCATGTTTTTCCTCAACTCTTTTATACTCTTCACACTTTGTTGGGCATTTTACTCAATCATCACCTGCTATGTACGCCAGGCAAAATTTTTCCGTCCACATGACTCTGATGATGATGACTCTGATGATGACTACAGTGATGATGAGGAGTTGCAATCACCAATTGACAAGGTGGACCCTTTCATCTTCTTTGTGGACACGATCAAAGGCAAGGGGAACCTCTCCTGCGACAATACATAAAGATTCAAGACTATAAGTCTTGGTGCCATCTAACCATTAGCTTTTGTTGTTTTTGGTTCTGTGAATCAGCTATGCAAGCATTGGATCCATTAAGGTTCCAGAACCTTACACAGAAACTTGATTTTCATTTTCAAGCACTGGCAAATGATGTTGCCGAGCATGCTGAGCAGAGGAGGGTAGTGATTGGAAAAGAATAATCGGAGAAGACATCTGCTGCTGGTGCTTCGTAATTTAGAGGCTTGGAGGCCTTGTGTTTCAAGCTCATTGCTGTCCAGTTCATGCATATTGCATTGGAGTCATTGCCAGTCTCATTAAAGCATTTGTTAGTTCCATGGCCACAGAGGTCAATCAATCCTGAAGGCCCATCGGTCCGTTTGGGGGGAAGAGATTCTTTTGTTTTAATATCCTCCTTTCCACTCTTAGCCCTTTTCTGGGCTGATTTAAGGCCCATTGAAAAACCACATGCATAGAGTTCAAGTCATGGGGGTGGGAATCATTTTGGAGCGGCTACAAACACACACACACACACACACACACACACACACACACACACACACGTATTTTTTCTAATATAAAAGGTTGCCGATATTCTTTTTTCTAGCCGTCTTATTTCTGGCCCATTTTGTAACGAGTATAGTCTACAAACATTAAGAACGATCCGCGCGGGTTATGGAGTCTTGGGGTTTAATGCAGAGGTTTTCCAAGGATAGCTTGCTGCTGGCGGTAAAAACAGTTGATATTCTTTATATAACATGGTGGGAGGAGAATATTGGTTTGTATATGATTTTCATTTTCATATATCATTATGATTTAACCTAGTCGTCTTGTTTTCTGCGGACCTGCATTGTCGGGCAACATTTTAATACGATTTGCATAGTCTCCTGGTTTGTACAACATTCTTGCTTAGAAAAGTGCTCTAGTTTGTCGTTGGAAATGTTGTCGTCTTGTGATGAGTTCAACTGATAAATGGCTGCCAGCTGAATAGGAACTAAAGAAAATGGCCTTGCAAGGTTAAGTGATCATAGTCGGCCATTTTCGTATGATTTAACTCTTAAGGAATCATGTTCGAATTTCGCCAAGGATGACAATGTGGAAGAGTAATAAGCTGGTCTAAGAAATAAATATGGAAGATTATGTGGGAAAGTTTGAAGAGCTAAAAAAGTACCTTAAACCCTTCACTACTTGAGTTATATTATGTCTCTAATTTCATTAATGATTTGAAGGATGACATTAAGTCAATGTTAAAAACCTTTAAGCCAATGAACCTATTAATAGCTTTTAAGGAGAAAAAGGGGCAAGAAAAGTCCAGCAATGTCATATCTAAGAGGAGAAAATTAGTACAAAGAATCAATCCTTCGGAGGATCAATATGTAATTTACCAGCCAAAACTTTTAATCAGCCCTAGAAACAAGGTTTGAAAACAATCATTTGATAATTTTTGGAGCAAAGAAAAAGAATGGGATAGTGTTTTGAATGTTAACTGATGTTTAATATTATCTCTCACTTTCTTATATATATTTGGTTGAAACATGTCTTGAAAAAAATTAGATTTTCCTCATTCTTTTCATACTCAATCTATTCATTACATAAACATTAATATCCAACACAATATATACGATAATTATTTTACAAAATACATTATCTTTCTCTTCAAATTACTCCCTTTAAAAACCAACCGTATCCTTTCCTAAGAGACTATTTTTTTTTTTTTATTTATCTTGCCAATTAACTCTCATTTCATATCATTTCATGCCAAATTTATTAATTACACGTAATTTCACATTCCCCTCAAATCTATCAAAGAACCCTAACTCAAATCTCATAAAAATAATCATGCAATTTAACAATTTTTATAAACAATAACAATTTTTATATGCATATAAGAAACACTGTACTAAGAAAGATTTCAAATTCTAATTGTTTCTGACATCACAATTTGCTCCTTTCTTTTTCTTCTTGTTCCTATTAGCCTTAAACATCTCCCCCCCCCCCCCCCCAATTTCTTCTTCAAATAGTACTCCAAACCCTTGTGTTTTTTATGTTGGGATGTTTTGGTAACAATTAATTTATCTTTTTTTTTTAAAAATAATTCTTCTTAAAATGGGTAAGAAAAATATCAAAATCTCCCTTCCTTTCTTTCCCTCATTTAGCTTAGCATAATAGAAAAGAAAAGGGGGTATTTATACCTCTCATTTTCTTTTACTTACACGTGGGCCTCTATTTCTTGTAAATATTATCATTTTACCCTACATCTTCTCTTCTTATAATTAAATCTTACTCTTTATATTTTTTTTCAATTCCACCCCCTCAACCTATTATATATCTATCTTTTATTTCTCTTTTAACTATTTTTTTTTAATTTAAAACTAACCCCAATTAATTCTGAGTTAAAATTATGATATCTCGATTTTTTTCCCTAAATGTTATATTTGATTTTTTTGAATTCTCATTTTATTTAAATTTATTCGTGGATTCTTTCACTTTTATTTTCTTCATTTATAATTTAGACCTACATTAATTTCCCAAGGTTTATAACTCAACTAAAACCTTATGAAGTTTTTTAATAAACATTTAAGTCTAAAGGACAACTTTTAATCAACACCATGAACCAAGTTATGGTATAATCTTATTCAACGGACAATATGGTAAAAAACCACTTAAACCCACAATTTAAGTTATTAGGTAAATGGTGAAACAAATTCATTGAATATTTGAAGAGTTTTGGGGCTTGATGATAATATTTTTTAATATATATATATATATCTATATAAAAAAAAATCATTATATCCCTCGAGTTGAGCCTTATTTTTCTATTAGAATTTTAAGAAAATATTATCATCAATCTTAAATCATTTATATTATATTATGTCCACACATTTCAACAATTAAAAGCTTTAAGAATCTTAAACTTGTATATATTCATACAACTATCTTATATTATTAAATATAAAAGTAGAAGATAAGGAATAGATGATAGAATTCAAACCAATTCAATTGTTTTAAAAACAATTCTACTGTTATATCATAGTATCACCTCATTGGAAGGATTTGTTGTTAAATTAGGCCACATGAACATTTTCATATTTTCTAGTTAAGTATGCCATTCAAGCTCAATCAAAATCATCACACAAACATGATTTAAAAATAAGATAAAAAAGTCATTATTTTATTTTGAGAAAAGAAAGTTTTAATCTCTTTCCAATATAGTTATAATTAAATTTGTATAACTTCACTTATTATTTTAAGTATTTGGATTGAAGGATTCATATGATAAGAAATTAAGGTTTGTGTACAAATAATTATAATTTCACATCATAACATCCTGATTTTATTTTTAAATAAAAAATATTAGGAAGAGGTGGTATGAATTAATATAAATTTTAAATTTATAATGATTGCATTGAATACATCATAAAATTATATCATATTTGAATTAAATATATATTGTATTTTTTTAATTAATATTATTATATTTAATAGTTGAGTTTTGTTTTATTTAAAAAACAAAAATTTTAAGATCATTGTTCTATTTTTACTTTATATATATATTGATCTTTATTTATTTATCTATAACATATTAGTTCCTAACAATTTCTCTCACATACAACTCATGTTTTGAGGTTGTCAAACATGATCATTGATAATCTTAAGAACTTAGTTACTATATTAAATATTTTCAATCTAAAGGATTTAATCCTTGGGATTAGGGAATCATTCATGTTTTCATATTTTAATGTTCACCTATCAATTTATATTACTAGTTATCCAACAAGAACAAGAATTTAAATTCATGAAATTCCCGAGCCCAAAATGAATGGGTTACCTTTAATTATAACATGCTAAATTTTGATATACAAAGTTAGAAATAAAAGAGCAATATACTTGTATGAACATATAATATTGGATGTTGAGAGCAACAACCATCCTTTGCATATACATGTTTAAGGTTGTGTACAATAATAATCATGGAATAGACTACACATGATACATAAATTATCTATATCTATCTATATATATATATATATATAACATCATTTCCATAGTATTCAACAATAAACTAAAATGAGAGATTCCACCCAAAAGCTTGAATTAAAGATGAGCAAATAGAGCATGAGATAAAGATTTGATAAAAATATCATCTAGTTGGTCATTCAAAGGAAGAATTGAACCTCAATCTCCTTTTTAGCAACCCTACCATGAATGAAATGATAATCAACCTTAACATATTTCGTACGAGAATGAAATACACGATTGACAGATAAAAAAGTGATACCTAAATCATCACACCATAAAAAAGTCATAAAAAGTTCTGACATTAACAGACGAAGCCATACAATTTTAGTAGTGCCACCAACCAAAGTCTTGTATTTGATTTTCGCAAAGAATCTGGCAACAATTTGTTGCTTCCTAGATTTCTAAAAAACAAGAGTATAATTGAGATATACAAGATAATCACTAATAGATTTACTATCATCAACACTTTTAGCCCAATTAGCATTAGTAAAACCATAAAGAGACAAGGATGGCCAATGGAAGGTTACCAATGAATTAATTTCTATCGGTAATACCTTTAATATACCATTGTATATATCGATAAAATTGAATAGGTAATATTTTTTGCCCTGTTTTTTCTGTTGGTAAAGCTTTCAGTATATTCAATACTGATAAAATGGGTATTGAAAATAAAAAGCATCCTTCTCATAATATACAAGAAAAATGGCTTAGTATGCTGGCATAAGAATATTAATTAGTAGCTGCACATACAACATAAAGCTTTCTCCAGCTCATATAGAATTAGAGCATTGCATTTTTTTATTTGTATCAAAATCATGAGCGGGGTGACATTTGCGATGGAAACAGTGATTAGATTCCACAAGTTGTCCGAGAAGGACATGCATTATAATGATAAGTACTCCACAGCCATGCAATGCTCGCAGGAGGACTGACTTTTCGACACATATGTCGCCCCTCTCCTTTGCTTTCCCATTGACACGGTCAAAGGTTGTGTTAACTTCAACCTCGTGTTGCCTCTCCATGTCTAATTAATTAGTTAATTAGCAGAATTATATATATTTTCTACTCTCTGATTGGCTCATCCCAGCAATTATCTCTAATAATGCCCTAGATTCCACGTACTTTTTGTTAGAGTTGGCTCTTTGCTAGAAAGGAAAAGGACGCGATAATTAATGGTTGGTATAATGGTATGCTTCTTGCAGTTATACATCATGCCTTTCTATTCAAGATTTTGAAGGGGATTTTCTTTTCCACAGCTTGATTTCATTACTGGTATAATGATAGCAGCTGTGGTCCAGATGCTTTTCTTTCCTATAGATCACAGAAATCTTTACTTAAACCATATATCTAAATTAATCCCAGATTTCTACCTAAATTAAATCAGTATAAATAATAAAAAAAACCCATTTTAATCCCACTTTTTATTTAGCCTATACTTGCCCGGAACCCTAATCTTGTTATAGCCATTAATATTTTTTTATCACTTTGCCACCCTTCCTTTCCTTGTTGGCATGACATATATATATATATCACTATCGAAATTGAGTTTTGAAGTAAAAAGGCGTGGTACGAAATAAAGCAATTAGAAAAAACAAGTTGCTTGGTGAAAATGATGGGATTCTCCTACGGTGATCATAGCGACAAGCATGCATGGATTATATGCTTTTACTAGTATTTTATATTCGATGATGATGGTGTTTTAAGAATATTTTTGAAAATAATAAAATAAAAATACTTATTAGTTTAAATTATTTTTTTTTGTATTTATAGAATATTTTGATTTGATGATATTATAAATAATTTTTTAAAATTAAAATACTTTAAAAAACAATCATAACTGTACTCTTAAACGAGAGATGAATAGTAAGAGCATCTCAAAAGCAAGAGCTAAAAGAAAAAGAAAAAAGTGAAAAAAGAAATATTTCTAAGTTGAATACTTATTTCTATATATATAATAAAAAAACTAAAAAATTATTTAATATATTTTTATGAAAAAGTGATTTTGATTGAATTTGTATTAGTGAATTATTATTAATAAATAATTATATCATTATTATATATATATATATATTAAAATAAAATTGGTTTTTCTAAATTGTTTTTTATTGGAGTGCATGTATAGAAACATACTATATTTATATTATTTAAAAACCAATATTACTAGTTTAACTTCTTTAAATAATTTTTTTTATTCGAGATGCTTTTACAAGAGAATGGTCTAAATAGTTTATTTATTTATTTATTCGAGATGCTTATACAGGAGAACGGGCACCGCCTTTCAAACTTTAGAGATAAGGATTTCAAGTTTCAGCAAATAACCAAAGGGTTTAAGCCAACAAAATATGACCCATTAATACACATCTTTCTAACGGGAAAGCTCAGCCTATGGAGCGTAACCCTCTACCTAATCACGAGGGAGAAAGTGATTAGAAAGATTCAAGTTGGGTTATCAAAAAGGCAAATTTGCATTATTTCTAGAGACGACTTAATAAAAAATAAACTTGAAAAGATTCCAAAAAAGATAAAAGGGGTCATCCTATAAGGGATTCCATAATAGCCCAAAAGATTCTCATATGATGTACATGGTTGTATTTTATTTATTTATTTGATATAGTTGTTTGGGATAGCTTGTACATATCTCAATTAATCTAACAAGTCCTGAAATTAACGATTATATAAGTGTCTAGTGAATCTCATATAAACAATTATAAGATTCAAATTTGAAATAATAGGAGAGCAAATTCCCTGCATTTCAAGATTATATTACTTAATTAGCCAACATATCTTCGTGATTGTCCAAGCTTCCACACACACACACATACATATTGGAGGACCTCATCATCCATGGATCCTGAATTTATATCTATATCTATATCTATATATATACAAACATAAAACTTTATCTAATAATTTAAATTTAAAATTAAAATAGGTAGTTTATTATATATATTAGAATTTTAATGACTGTATAAGAATTCCAATCTTACCGGCCAATTATATTTTATCTTTTAATTAATATAAAATTATTGCAAAGTACATTTGTATAAATTTTGAACTCCATGATATCATTCAATATAACACACGCATAAACATAATAATTTAAAACAGCATGAAGATAATACAAATGAGATTGCCTTTTCTTTTCTACATAACCAAAATAATCTTTAATTGAATTTGTTTGGACAAGATTTTTACCATCTTATGATGCCAAACATTATAAACGTACGTGAGACGTTAGGCTAGATAATTTTTTTTTGGATTCGAGAAAACCCCACTTCTCGGAAAACACATCTTATAATCCCAAGTAAGCGAGTAAAATTTCGGTTGTTGTAGGCTCTCACAAGAAATGCATGCCTTGACTCGAACTCGAGATCTGCTGTGCACATTTTAAACCCTTTGCCATGATGCCACATCCCTTGGGGACATAGTTAAACAATATTACAGGTGACATAATTAACAAATCAAAATTAATGTTGGTAAATTTGTTGATAAAATGTAGATATAATACATATGCAGACCTAAAACAAAAGTTAGAAAATTCATGTTGTGATAAAAACAAGCTATTGAAAGAATATATCTAATATTAATGAATTAGTAGATCTATAGGAGAGCAAAAAATAGTTTTACAAGACGAGTTAGTGAGATACTAACTGAACAATCCTGCATCAACAATTAATTTTGAAGTGCTTTCATAAATCGATGGACTAAATTTATTTCTTGAGGTCAATTTGTTGGTTAAAATAAGACAAGTAGATTTTCTAGCGTGTCTTTGAATCTTTGTATTTGCTGCTGTGTCTATCGAGTCGCTCCCATGATGGCTCTGCTTTTCTGCTATATGAATTCTTCATCGTCGTCGTCGTCGTCCTCTTCTTCTTAAGAAAAGTCTACTATTTAAACCCGAGTTACTCAAAATATGACTTGATGAATATATATAACAAATTGAAAGCTATCACGATAATGATGCTAACCGACTGCATGCCACAATATTGCTTTAGTGAAGATAAGGTGAATGGACCTTAATTTGGAAATATATTATTAAATTCATGTGGCCTACAATATAGCATAAATATATATATATATTTCTCTGTTCTTGGCACTCATCTCTTTCAACTAAGAACTTGATAGATAAATAAAATATATATATATGCTCGCTAGTATTCATGCATGATGCGAATTTGGACGTTCAAAAGTCTAATCGAGTAGCATGAACGAACAGACTTTGCTCTTGATTAGTCACGAAATAGATAGCTTTTTCAGCGTCTTAAGTTTTCTTCTTTTGTTAATGAGGACGAGATCCGAGCACTTAAATTACTTTAATTACATTTTTCAGAATACGAGAAAGTGTAATTTCGTATCACGTAACTTCAGCTCAAGACTAGCAAACAATCCGAGTTTTCAAGCCTAGTTCCCTGTTATTTTCTTGCTGTCTGATTGATGAAACCCAGTTTAAGAATCTTGGAAAAGAAGAGAAAGACTTGACACCATTCCCAGAAATTGATCTGCACTGCAGACAATATAGAACCCCACTCGTGACCCCAATGGATGCTTCCTGTGATTATAATTGTGGGAAAAAGGAGGTTGGCGTTTCTTCATCAATTGTTATCAGCCTGTAATCATCCATAAATAACTGATGACTTTGAGGTCAACTTTATAATCAAAGTTCTAATTAATCTCTTCAGAGAACATGAACCTCTGATTCCTGATTGGAAAAGATAAGTGAATTATGGATAATTAATGTATTAGGATAATCCATTACACGTACACTACGTTTCCCTCCTTTCATCCACATCATCGTCTTCTATCAACGTGAGAGTTAAGTTGCTCTCCTAATAAAACACACCCAGAAAAGTAGGCAGCTAAAGAGACTCGTCGACAGTGCACCCTTTGGAAAACTACTATAATTTTCATACTGTGATTTTCATTCGAATAGAAGGTGCTCGATATTTAGCATGGTGTTTTCAATATCTGGTGTTCAATTTTAAAACTGGATGATTTTTTTATGTTAGAGAATACTATAAATTATATTCTGTGATCTTATTTAATAGCTTAAGTTTTTAGATGAGATGATTTCTTGATATGATATCAAAATCTTGTTGACCTCACGGTTACGAGTTTAAATCTCATTATCCTTTTTTATTTGATAATAAAATCATGCATGAAGTAGTGTTGGTTTGTGCAAATTTCAAGTCCAAAAAACTTACACTTGAGAAAGAACTAGGTTTCACATGGATTTAGATTATTTTTTTGTGATTTTATTTTTTTCTATTTTATTTTCATATTAAGTATTATTAGTGTTTCAATTTTTTTTAATACACACACACACACACACACACACACACACACACACACACATATATATATATATAACAAATCCTGATATATTTTGCTATATTCTACATCAAATTATTAGAGCTGGTTGACTTATTTGATGGACAGATGTTGACGATATCTTTTCACTTTGTGATGCAAAAGTAGCTAGGGTTTATACAAGGTACTACGAGAGCAGTACAAACGACTCTAACACAAAGATTGGATTGGTTAGATGGGTTACACAAACAAGGATGAAGAAATGGAAGTTTCCAAAGACGATCAAGACTATATAGAAAACAATATGTAAGAGAGGGGAAACACAAAAAACTTAATTCATAATCAATCATTTTTAGACGTGTTTTTAAGATTTTTTGAACCAATAATTGACACGAGCTCGGAAAAAGATTGATCGTTTTTATTAATTTAGATAGAAAATTTGATTGGAATTAAATGATCAAAGATGATTGGTCTATTCCTGAATTTCAAAGAAGATCACAATCTATAAAAAGAAATTGATTAACTAAAATGGATGGCAACATAAACACTCGTTGTAGAGAAATAATATCATTTGCATCGTGTAAAGCTAACATGATACTGATTTTTTTAGGGGGCTTAAGATAATGACTAGTTTTTCTTCTTCATATTTATCCAATAATTGGTTGAGAAATAACCACCATGAGATAATGTCTTTTTAGTTTTGTATTAAAGTGATAAGCAATCTAGTACCTTCATAGATAATAAATCTAAAAAAAGGTCATATATATATATATATATATATAATTTAACTTTTACGTAAAATTCAAATGAATTCATTATTACATATCATTTTTTTGCTGGGAAATTATAAGAAAGAGATGATTTCAAAGTATAAAAATCATCAAGCAATTTAGTATGTAATTTCAAGAGAAATTACAAAGAATAAAGAATATGGTGCGTCTCATATGTCAAAGCCTATAGTTACTATGAATTCTTCATCATGTCATGGTTTAGTTTACTTTTCTGACAAAAACAAAAGCACAAGTTCTTATTCATTATATAGTTTAGCCGAGACCGAGAATATGTTTGAATTAGACTTAGAAAATGATGTTTGGGGTTTTATATATTTATTTATTTTCATAGTTATATTTAATAATTTTAATTAAAAATAGTTAATATTGATTATTCATATCTTTTCCATTCAAGCTTTTAATTGTTTTCACAATTTAAGAATAACGTATCCTTAAAACTTGAAAACCCTTATTTTTTAAGCTAGCTAAGCCGGCTGACCAGAATCTAGAACCCTAAGAACCACAGACCAAGAATTAACACGTATTGATTTAATGAATCTTCGCCACCACTACTAGATAGAACTCTTCTTGCATGGAGTGAGGAAACCAAACACCAAACACCCAGGCAAGCTAGACGAGAAAACTGGGCCTCTAATTTCTAAGCATAAAAGATAGAATATCTTCGCAAACAAAAGATAAAAGTGGAACTTTATTCCAAGATTAAGCTCACGAATCCCAAATGCACAAGAAGTCTTCAGGAACTTGATCAAATGCATCCCAGAAGCAACCATAGCACTCAAGAAAGGCAAACAGCGATAGCAGATGTTAACATCTTTTATTTCTATCAGCTACAGGTGACTCAAGAATCGTATTTCTGACGTACAAATGTTATTTACAAGATGATAATTGAAAGAAACTAATATGGAGACTGGTTTCTGATAAATTTCCTACCAAAATTATGCTCTATTGGATCTTTTTCATGTTTTATGGATGTCTGGTTGGATTAAGAAGTTTAAAAGACACTGGATAGCTACAAAGGGAGAAACTTTTTGAATGAGATAACCCAATAATTAATAAAGGGTCCCAAATATGGTCGTCGAGTCTTAAATTTAAAGGGGGAAAAATTGATGGGCGTGACAAATCATATGCATGCGTGGATACACAAACTTGAAGGATGGTTTTATATCATAAGTGCTCTTTTATTTTCTCTCAAGTAAAATATCCTTAATCATGAGAAAATATTTAAGCATATGAAGTGAAATTGTTATTATTTAACTAATAATATTCACTTGATTTTAAGGAATATAATATAAAATCATTTTCAGAACTTGAGCAAATGAATCAGAAGTTGAATTCTTTTGCACCCTTCAAGCTGTAAAGTCATTAAGAATGGTCCCTGCTATAAAAAAAAAGTGCTATTCACCCTGGTTAAGTTTTTTGTTTGCACTTTCTAGCAACTAAATTCGCTTCCTTGATCAACTGCTAATTGCAATATTGGCATCACTTTGGAATTCAAGCTAGAAGGATTCAGAAAAGACGCAGCGCCCATCATCACATGATAAGCCAGCAAATACTTCTATATAATGACAGTAAAAATAAAAATGAAAAACATTTTGGAGCTTTTCGAAGCATAATTTGTTCCCCTAGGTGACCATGGCATGGGTTTTTCCCGTACAAAAAGAGTAGTACTGCTGTAGGGATGGTCAGCACTCCTATATATACTAGAAAGCTTGAGGTATTCAAGCACCATTTACGAATCTTAAAATCCTATATATCAAGTACAAATATGAAAACAATGCCAAAATTCCTCCATGCAAATTCTAGAGACAAAAAAAACTCACTCATTCCGGCCCTATCAACGCTTCTTATCATCAAAATCCTTTGCCTGGCTACTTTTGCAGAAGCTGCAACTTCAAAACCTTTGCCATCTCAGTTCGCAAAGTTGTCCCGGTCAACAGCATCTGATGACACCTCTCCTTGCAGAGGCACCCCTTACAAAGCAGCCTGTCAGACTCTCCTCCAGACATTGAATACCAACAATAACGCTCTTCCTAAAACCTCGAAAGAACTCTTTGATTACTCAGTCCGTTTCACCCTAAGCCAAGCTCATTCCGCAGTAGACCAACTCGCCGCCGTGCTCGCTAGCCAAACCCACCAAGAGATCGATGACATGACTCACTTGGCTGGTAGTGGCAAGAGAGACTGCATGGAGTTGCTTGATGATACCCTGAACCAGCTCTCTAATGTCGTCAATCGCAACAATCACCCAACCCACACCCACGATGATGTCCAGACATGGCTTAGCGCTGCACTCACCAATCAAGACACGTGCAAAGAAAGCCTGCTTGAAAATGTTAAAAAGAATAATTTAGAGAAGTTAAACGAAATCGATTCCATGGCAACAAGTTTAAGTCAATCTATAAGCAACTCTCTAGCACTGTATGTGTCCAACTATGGAAGAACTAGTCCTGGTGGTCGGAAATTGTTGAGGGACCAAAATAACATCATTAATGATTTCCCAAGCTGGGTGTCCTTGTCGGAAAGGAAGCTTCTAGAATCTTCTATAGGAGAGATGGAAGCCAACGCAGTGGTGGCAAGGGATGGGAGTGGGACCCATACCACCATTGCGGAGGCAATCAAGCAGGTGGCGGCTTCTCAGGAGGAGGGAGAGGGTAGACATGTAATCTACATCAAAGCCGGGACTTACAAGGAGAACCTTAAGATCCCTTCAAAACAGAATAACGTGCTTTTAGTTGGCGAAGGGAAGGGTAAAACGGTGATTGTCGGTAGTAAAAATGTTGTAGATGGTTCCACAACTTACGACTCCGCCACAGTGGGTACGTACTTTTGAAATTTATTTTATTTTTGTTAACAATTACGACATGTCATTAAAAATATATATATAAAAAATTAATTTACATGTATTAACATAATTAACATGCGGGTGATGCTCTACTTATATTATTTTAACTAATTTTATATATATTTTAAAATTAATGACCATATAAATATTAACTGATTATCATATTAATAACTATAAAACTTGAATTTAAAATCATAAAAAAATAAATATTTTAATTCCGAGTGTTTACTTCTAGACAAGATTATACTGGATTAGATGATTAAAGAAAACAGGTCTTTATTTTTACTTATTGTGGTTATAAAATAGTGTCACTTTTTTTTTTATATACACACACGCACGTATATACACACATTGAAGGGTAAAAAACATCATATATATATATATATATATATATATATATATATTAATGGAATCTGACGTGTTATGCATTGCATTAGAACTGGGCATTAATTGCTGATTTTTGGGCGTAAATAATTATTATTTTACTAATTAAATATGTGTCGGTGTTTTAGGCGTGATGGGGGATGGATTCATGGCGAAAGATCTAACAATTGTGAACAGTGCCGGTCCAAGCAAGCACCAAGCTGTTGCCCTTCGACTTGGATCCGATAGATCAGTGATTTTTCGATGTTCACTCGATGGTTACCAAGACACTCTCTACACTCTTTCTAAACGACAATTCTACCGAGACACCGACATTTATGGCACAGTAGATTTCATTTTTGGTAACTCAGCAGTGGTTTTCCAGAACTGTAATATCTATGCCAAGAACACAGGACAGAAAAATTACGTGACCGCGCAGGGTCGCACCAGCCCTGATCAAAACACTGGGATTTCCATACAGAATTGTAAGATTGTGGCGGATGGGGTCACATATCTCGGCAGGCCATGGAAGGAATATTCTAGAACAGTTATATTGGAATCCTTTCTGGATGGTTCAGTGGATCCTGCTGGTTGGTTTCCATGGGCTGGTGGCTCCTCCCCCTCGTCAATCTATTATGGTGAATACATGAACTCAGGCCCGGGCTCCTCTACTTCTGACAGGGTCGATTGGCCTGGTTATCATAGCTCGCTTACCTCCATGGAAGCTCAAAAGTTCACGGTTGCTAGTTTCATTGACGGGGATGATTGGTTGCCCCCCACCGGAGTTGATTTCGATTCTGGCCTGGGTGGTTAAGGCTCGAAAATGGAAACTACGACGGGGTCCGAATTTGCGTATTCTACTATAGCCGTCATCCTTGTCCAATCTTCTATTTAATTATCTTGCTAATTTATTATGTTGTTCTTGTTATGTTAAAATATGGAAATAATTTTACTTGTTCATGAATCAAGTGCCCATATGTAATTCTCTATGTTCAAGTAATACAATCTCGACCTAAATTATGATAGTGTTATAACGACAGTTTCTCATTATGTTATGGTAAACGGTATAAAATAGAAATAAATAAAAATAAAAATTAGTTTAGAGATGTGAAAATATTGTTTTTAAATAGTTTTTTCTTCTCATAGAAACAACATCTCTAGTATATAATTAAGCTCTACAAGCATATAAAAGAATTAAAAAAATATTTTTTTCTTTTGTATGAAACAATTATATCAAATATTAGAATTAATCCCACAAAAATATTTAATTCCAAACTATAGTAATATTATAAATTTAATTAAAAACTCTATGAGAACTCATTCATCACTCAATTAACTGCATAATAGAAACTCATATTTATAAAAACTCATGAGAGAATATTTATTTTCAATGTGGGATAAAGTCTTTTCATTCTTTATTTATTTACTGACAAACTATATTGACAATTATCCTTTCTGATAACGTTAAATATATTAGTAAAACGACTATCATTTGCCAAATGATAGATTAATAAGTAGTATATTAATATCAATATCAAGCACACCATAATTTCAAAACTTTCTTTCCAAATATATATATATATATATTCACACTCATAAGAGAAAAAGACTTTTGTATGGGAGTGATATATTTAGTGTTGGAGAAGGAACTTGACTTTACAGTCGATGTAAAAGCAATTAGGAGCACATCAATCTATTCGATGTTCAAATCAACTTAGTTGTAAGAGAGAAAATGAAATAAAGCAAAGAAATGCTCATGTATCTTTCACAATGATGTGTTTGTCACAAGCAATAATATTATTATGAGACCTTTAATGCAATCACTATAACTTTTATTAATCACGATTCGTATTTATCATCCTCATTTTTTTTTTTTTTTTTTTTATCAAGGGCAAAGTTAGTATCACTCTTGCTTGCATTATATTCGACTTTTGGGCTGGGCCCAAGGCCTAAATATATGCTAGTTTCTGGCCCATCAGCTTACTTGTCTTGGATGAGCAGTGGTTGCATGGCGTTTACACTTTTCAGCCAGCAGCCTAATTAAAATTAAAAAATTGGAGTTGCAACCCAATCTCAGGTGTTTAGCACTGGTAAAAAAATTAAATTTAGCAGCATAGAACATTCAACACATTAATATCCAGATGATAATATTATGACCCAGTTTTATATATCTATATATCTATATATCTATATATATCTATATATCTATATCTATCTATCTATCTATCTATATATATATATATATATATATATATAAAATTAATGAGTGAAAGCTGAAAAGGTAGATATACAGAGACCACGCAGACTGAATTCTAAACATTAGGGTTTATTTCTCTTCACACGCTAAGTGATTGTTTAAGATTTTGGTTGAAGTTGTATTTTAAAGTGATTTTTGTTTAAAAATATATCAAAATAATATATTTTTTATTTTTTAAAAATTATTTTTGATATCAATATATGAAAATAATCATAATAAACATGAAGATGAAGGAAAAAAAGAAGAAGAAACTGAAGTGATCCTTCATTGTCATAATACATCTCAAAGAATTTTCTTTTGAATCATCAATTTAAATTAACAACACAATAAAATACAGACAGGGATTCGGAAATCAAACAATTCGATAGACATGCTGCCTCATCAGCATGCCTATATATGTGGACATTATTATGATGTCTCTAACATCAGTTCAGTAGAGTCACATGATGAGCCCTACCTCGGCGAGGAAAGAGATTTTTCAATAGAGAAGAATTATAAACTGAATTCAATGGACGATAAGGTTTCAACATCATTAGCTATTAAATTAGGCTGGTTTATTCATCTCGATTTTTTTTGATGTGACAAAATCTAACTACTAAAAAGTATATTTCGTAGATTCAGGTTAACAAGTAAAATTCTAGTTGTCATATATTTCTATAAAAAATATAAACTTTGACTCGAATTCATGACTTATTATATAGAACACAAACTTTTTACTATCACGCCTTATCTTTTGGAGATGTTCTAGAAATTATGATTCATCAATTTAAGTTTGGGTTTGGCAGAGGTTGTTATCAACTTATTTATCAGGTAAGACCCTAATGAGATCGAAGAAATCAACTCCAAATATTTTTCATCCAAACAATATTAATTTATGAATAAAATAAAAGATAATAGACTTGGGTTAATCTATTGATTCATGAATTGACCCAACCAACGTATCACTTGAGCTTTAAACATGGTCCAACATGGAATAATACTATTTTCTTTTTGAAGAAATCATAATTAGACATTTATCTTAGAGTTCACATTAGGTGACACGAGTGGGATCAAAATCGTCCATGTGAAGACGGGAGTGATTTTGTTTTATTATATAGTAGGTAGGACAGAAGTATGAATGCTCTAAACATAGTCAATATTTTTAGAACATAGACGACAGCTCTTTATTACATTTTTATATTCATATAAAGTTAGATTTCAAATTCGTTAGATCATGTAAAGCCGACAACATCTCGAGCAGAGATTATTACATGCTATGCAAGCTTTGTATGGTAGAGAGAGAAGCAAGAAAAAGAGGGAGAGATAAGTATGCCTTTTGATTCTATCGTATGAACATGTATGCTTTATTTACTAGCTAGAGAATTGTGTGTGCTTAAACTCATGTAGAGTTAAATTAAATTCCCTTTTTAGTAATCTCATGTCAAAAAGATTATACTTTTTTCTAGAGAATAACAAACGAATAAGAGACCGAGTAAGCCTAGAAAATAATATTGCAATTATACTACTAGCATAAAGAACAAGCAATAAATTATTTTACGATCAAATGATTACTTTTTTAAGTAAAATATAAAGACCCTAGAAATAAATAAATAATAGTGATGATATAACAAATAAATAAATATAATGGTGGTGTTTGATAATTAAGTTTAGGCATCAAGGAATAAAACTTTTGGGGATCGTTAATTGTCAAAACAAATTAAAAAAATGATACTTATAGAAAGAGAGGTATATAGGAAAAAAAAAAAAAACACAGAAAACAATATTATGGTAATTGAGGGGACTTCCTACGCCATATGAAAGGCCATTTGGGTTCCTAAGGAACCCAAGAACAACCAGCCACTTAGAGAAAGAGAGGGAGAGAAAGACCTAACTATCTCATGCAAAGCATAAATAGCATAAAAATTCTTGACCAAAGGATTGATGGGGAGTGTTGGAAGATCTAGCAAGGTTAATTACACAAATTGAGAGAGTTTAGAGTTTATGAGAAGAAGGAAAATGGAGGAAGGGAAAGGAAAAGAGCGAACAAACCAAGCATTTCTTCTCAGTTTCTTGTTTTTGAATTAATTAATTTAAATTATGCATGTTAAGTAGTTAAACATGATTGTTTCAGATAGAGATTTAGGGATTTTAAGAATTTTTTCTTGAATTGTGGAATTTACATTGAAATCATGTTGATAATCATAATTAAATGTTAGGCAAGTTAGAGCTCAAGCAATTAAGAAAAATAATTCTCTCTTTTCTTTATTATTGATTTCGACTTAAGGGCATAAGGAAGAGGAGGGGTATTTTCTTCTAATTGGTTATTTATAAGATATGTAAGATTGTGTTAACCCTTTAGTTATGAATTCAAAAAAAAATTAAAGGAAAAACAACAAGACATCTATGAATAAATATTAAGTCTTAACCCTTATAGGGAAGGGACTTGTTGTGCAAGAGAAAGACACATTACCCCTAATACACTCTACTTAAAGTAAGTTGTATTATTGTTTGATTGTTTTTCTAGTTCAGATTTTTATTTGTTGATCTTTTCCAACTTTCAAAGTAAATTTCTCTTTATGAAGAAACCTTTATTTTATTGGATCAAAAACCGACCCACTCTAAAATCTAAATTTTAACACTGCATTTATAGTCTTTTTATTATCTTAGGGTGCACTTTATAATGTAATTTTACACCCCAATAATTAAAGTTTATAACTAAAAACAACATGAACAAAATAGTTGTTGATAGATTTTTGATATTTGGTTGAACCTTAACGGATAATCGTAAAGTGACTATTTTATCCCATTTCTCATTTTAAACATGAGAAAATATGTGATTTTTTATTTTTGTGAAATATATGCTTAGGATTTTTTTAGAATTCTATCATATGCATGAAAATAAAATATATTTTATTGATATTTAATTTTTATAATTATTTTATGTATATTCATGGTTCGGATGCCTAATGAAATGGGTCGATATGCTAAAGGGGGCTAGGCTCGACACTGCGTCCAACCCAGCCAAAGCTTATTAATCAAATGCATGTGAACAGTAGAGGATGAATTAATTTAGTCCCTAATGTTCACTTGCAGTGAGCAGTTTAAGGAGAAGAAGAGGGGAAGAACGCTCACTTGTTGTTGCCGTCGTGTAGAGGAGGTTAGGCGGGTGCCAGAGAAGGTGCTGGTGGAGAGAATGATGGTTGGTGATGGATGTCAAAAAAGAAGAAAGCAACTACTATATGGAGAAAAAAAGAAGGTTAGAGCTGCTACTTCTGTTGTTGATGGAGGAGTACAATTGTCGTTGCTGGCTTTCGAAGGAGGAGGAGGGTTGCTACTGCACCTAGATGCTAGAGGAGGATAATGAGGGATGTTGTAGCTATAATTGTTAGCTGTCAAAGGAGGAGAAAAGACTTGATGTGGTTTTGCAATCTCTAGAGAAGGAGGAATGTAGCAGCTGCTGCTACTGCTATTGGCTGCTGAAGGAGAAGAAGGAAATGTTATCATTGTCGTCAGAAAAAAAGGAGGGTCACTGCTGTTTTGCTTACAGGTTGCTCCTTTTTTTTCTTTCCCCCTTTCCTTTCTTTTTTTCTTTCTATTTGCACCCATAAAAAAAGCAAAAAAATTCTTAAATCTTCCCTTGACAGTTTATTCTTTTTTTCTCTAACTATTCTTTCACTCTCCTCTCTTTGTTCTCTTGTTCTCTTTTTTCCTCCCCTTGCTCTATGTTGCTCTTCCCATATATATATATATATATATATATATATATATATATATATATATATATATATATATATATAGGGTCTGCACGCAGGTTGTTGGACATGGGCATCGTTGTGTATAAAATAATGTATTGTAGTAGGAAAATAGAGTGGTGCAGGGTAGGTAATGGTGTGTTGCAGGTGAGGTAAGGTAATTGTGTGTTGCAGTTAAGGTGATGGCAAATGTAGGGGTATGGTTATAGGTAAGTTAATACGGGATTATTATTTTTTTAAGCAAATTTTTTGGATGGTGTTGAAAATACAAAAATATTAAAATTTAGATGGTCAAAATCCGGCTATGACAATATGGAGTTTTTTGACGGGAAAACGGGAAGAAAGTTGTTTTTCTTCAATTTTAGCTATTGATCTCTCCCCCTAAAGACCATGGATTTCACTTCTATTTATACCTGGAGGAAGAGAGTAATCTAGTATATACTGGAGTAAAATTTCAGTCATTGGTTCAAAGCAGAACCATCTCATTAGTTAGCTTAAAGTAGATGTCATGAATTGTTGATTTAACAACTACAGTGGGTTGCTTGACTTATCACTTTTGAGGTTAAATCAACACGTGTGTGGTGTGAATCAACCAAAACAGATCACATGTTAGTATAGTCAAGAATCAAGGGATCATTTTCACGCAAGGTTTGTTAAACATAGTGAAGGATAAGGGCATTAAATATGCATGCCAAGTTGATACCAAAACAAGATTTTTCAATGAAAAATTGGGGAAACAAATGAATAGTAACTGGACGACACGTTGTGTGACCCTTTTTTCTATCAAAGTTCAATTTGGTCCTTTATCTTATAATGCTATATTTTTATTGCAATTTCCCCCAATTTCAACCAATTAACTAGGTAAAAATTATTTTCATCTCTGTAAAATCCAATATTCTCAATTTAACTCGAATTAGACTCTTAAACTTAATTTCCCACCAATTAAGCCTTAAATAAAATTAATTTGATCCATTTAAAATATAATTAAGTTCTTACACTTAATTAAATCATTTAATTGAACCTTAAATTAATTCGTAAATATAATTAAACTTTAAATTTTCTCATGATTATATAAAATTGGCCTGTTAAAAATTTTATTATACCATTGAAATATATATGAATCTATATTATTTATTCAATCTTGGGAAATAATACAAATCTATAAAAAAAATTAAGTTCAATGGTATAATTATATTTTTAATAGATGAATTTGATTTAATTATGAGCTTAATTACACACACACACACACATTTATTCAATCATGTTAGGAAAGAAAACAATGCCAAGTAAACTTATAAATAAGACTTGATTAGTCATCCTAAATTTTTTGAGGGATAATGACATCAATAGAATTTTAATGGCATTCAGAGTTAACCTTGAGAAAAGAAGGGAAGATATGTTGAGCAAGAACTTTATTAGCCAACCAAAACTTGGAGGCTAATGATATCACTATGGATTATATTGATATGTGTTATTCTTAACATTTGTGTTTTCTTTTGAATTATGGAAGATAATGATATCAATAAAGTTATATTGATACTAGTATTAAAAAGAACTTGATTAGCCTATCGAAACCTGGAGGCTAATCACATCAACATTACATGGTGTTATGTTTTATTCCAGATTACAGAAGCTAAATATGTCAACATGGTTAAGTTGAAATTAATACTTTCAATATTACATTTTAAGTAAATTAAAAATATGTTAAGGTGATTTAACTAAAGGAGTTGAAATAATGAAATGAAAACGTAAGGCATTATATTTTAATTATTAAGATTAATATTTTTATTTAAGATGTAATTTAAATTTCTATGTTTAATTTACATGCTAACGTGAATCATGACAAGAATATAGATTTTTATCTAGAGATATGTCCATTTTGTTATTGATAGCTAGACTTTGGTTAATGTAAACTTTAATGTAGCTATTGACTAAAGTTTCTATCTTAAACTTTTGGAATGCTATGTAATGAATTAGATCTATTGAACATATTGGCTCATTTTTCTTATTATGAATTTTACTTTCTTGCTCATTTATTCAATATTAGATAATATATTTGTTTCTATGAGTTGGAATTTACTTAGAAAAACAATTTAATGTTTTAATCTTCAATGATCATCTTATTTACTCTAAAGTTTTTTTTTCATGAATAAATATTTATATGGCCATATTGTTGTTTCTTTTAACATATGAACATAAGAATGGGAAATAAAGGGGGAAATAGAGTTGGTAAAAAACATAACTTATATCATGGATGTGATGATTATGATCTAGGATGATCATATTAAATTTGAGAAATAATTTTTTAAAGTGTATAGGTTTGCTTAAGAACTTAGGATGTTATAAATATATAGTAAATTAAACTAAAATTTTAGTAGAATCTGGGAAAGAACCCAAAAATAGATTATAACAACTCCAATAATAAACACTCTCGTGATGTCGTTTGGCGACATGCAACAAGTGTGATTAACAAATGTTTTGGTGAAATATAATATTATTTCCAAAATGAGGTTGTTACATATAGTAAATTAATTTTGCTTTCATATATTAATTTATATACATGTTTTATGTTTTGGTGAAACCAAATCACCATGTAAAAAAGAATAACAATCTTAAATAAAATTTAAATTGCTACAACAAATTATTCATATATTTGTGGAAATGTACTAACTCTTCGGTTGTTGTTAGAAATATTAAAATTCTTTAAAAACACTATAAAAAATCAATTTAATATTGCTTTTTAGTTAATAAATATCATATATATACTTAAAAAAACAGCAATAATTCAAATTGAACTACAACTCTTTAGCAACTAACACAAATACCAATGTACTTCCAACTAGAATCTTATTAGAAAGAGTTTTTGTTGGGATATAGATGTCTTACGAGGAAAGGTAGATGAGCTTAGGAATATGAGGTTAATATAAGAAGAGGGCTAAGACAAGTTATGAACACAAGCATCAATTGACAAGTGAGTAATCAAAGATTAGATAAGGGGAAAAAGGTTCCCCATTAGACAAGTGGGTAACTGAACCATGTGCGATCATGTGGTTGGTGGCCATTGGCGGGCCCACTTCTCCAACCCTATTCCTCCTTGACAGGGAATTTCTTTGTGCCCTTTTTCTTCAAAATAAAATCAAAACCAGTAGCCAGTTTGCTTTCTTTCTTACATAGAGCGAGTGCACTCAACGTTTCTCTCTCAACTCAGACCGAAGAATTTCATTCATTTACATTAATAAAGCAACGAGAATCTTTACATGGTTCTTACACGCAGCGGAGATGGCGTGAAGCCCACGTCCCCTAATGGAAAATAGATATACGCCACGCTTTTATTATGGCCAAATATAAACTTAATATTGATTTTAAAAAATAATATAAATTATTTTTTTGATAATTTAAAATTTTAAGTGAGGTGATTTCATAATATAGTATTAGAATCTTATTGACTCAGTGGTCACGAGTTTGAATCTCATCACCTCATTCTATTTAATAAAAATCAAGCATAAAGTAATATGAGTCTGTGCAAGTTTCAAGTTTAAAGAGATTTTACTTGAGAGGTCATATTAAAAAATAATACAAATCATATTCTGAAACATCATCTAACAGTTTACGGTTTTAGATAAAATAGTTTCATAATAAGTTATTGAGAAGTTACAAAAAAATAATTTTTTTTTATATAAATAGAGTAATAAGGATATGTCTAATTGAGTACATGAGGTTAGTATTGTTGGAATAAAGATTTAAAAAGGGCTCTGGATTAATAAAAAAAATGATAAATTATATAAATACATCCATTTAAATATAAATTAATGATATATAATATTAGTGTGATGGAATCTATCTCAATAACGCTCTAAGAGCCAGAAAAAAAATAATTATTGATGAAAAAATCCTTTAGGTGCCGAAAACATAAAGGCTAAAATTCTCTCTAGCCATCCAAATTCAATCCCTTCCACTCTCATCTAGCTAATATTCCTTCCGTGTTAGCCGTCTCTCTCTCTCACACTCCCCATCAAAATCTCACAATTAACTCTCCATACCCATGGAAGCTTTCTCTCTCTTTCTCAGGCAGGCCTGCAAGAATATTAACAGCTGATTTGCGCGGGTGTTTCTGAGATTAAATTTTGGCTTTTGTCCAGAGAAGCAAGAGGCAGCCTTTGTGTCAGAAGAAAATCCAATCTCAAACGCTTATTTGTCCCTCTCCACCCCATAAAGTGACTTCTGTCAGAGTTAGTTCGCTAGTACTAAGATTTTACAGGACAGTTCATTCACACTGTACTACTGCTGCTGCTATATTTTCTATATAAATTCCCTTCACAAAACCCTAATATCCACTTCAGCACTGTTTTCTCTAGTTTTTCTTTCCCTGAAACTCGGTTTACAGCCATGACTACAAAGCATGTAATAGCTACAACACACACAAGGTCTATTAAGAACAGGTTTGCCCGTAGATTTCTCAGATCCCTTCTGAAAATGAAAAGAAGTAATAGACTTGGTATTGGTACTGGTACTGGTTTCCAGTCAAATGAAGAGATCAGGAAAAGGAATACTCAGAGAATAAAGACTTCTGCTTATAGATCGATGGCTCGTGTAGTTGGGCCTAGAAAAATTTGGAGCCGAGCCCTTCTTTTCAAGCTTAGAAACCAAGCCAGAATCCAGGTAGGTTTGAGAAAGAGATGTTTGGTTTCTAGGAAAAAGAAAGTTCTAAGAAAGGAAACTAAGGTGCAGGTAATCTCAAAAGGGCCCAATCGTGCTGATAATCTTCGAAAGCTTGTTCCTGGAGGGGATTCGATGGATATTTGCAGCTTGTTGGAAGAAACTGCACATTACATAAAATGCCTTGCTACTCAGGTTAAGGTGATGCAAAGTATAGCCGATTTATACTCCACATGATGACCAGATGATGAATTGCATGCATGGTACTTAGAATTACTGTTTTTATATACATCATAATTGTATTAAATATCATAAAGAATAAAACTACACCATGTCATGTTCTGCTAGGAAAGGATCCAGATGATGAGTTCGTGGACAGGTAAATTCTCTAGATCTATATATATATATATATATAGATCACTGTACATTTATATTCTGTACATTTATATTTTTCAGCATCTTGAGGACAGATATAAGTCAGATCAGGAGCCAATCGTACCAGATGGTTTTTGTTCGTTGTACATAAATATATTATCTGAGAGACAGGATATCGTTTATGTTTTTTGATTTTTTTTTTCCTTCCCTCCCTCTCTACGACATAAGCTCAAACTGCATCTTCACTTTCTGTAATAATTTTCATAGCTTGCACAGAATGATTATATATATATATATATATATATATATATATATATATATAGGCCGGCCGATTGTAGTGCGTAATTTTGCAGGTGGCAACAGAATAAGGGAACCTCTATGGCGGTGTTTGGGAGTGTGGTTATTTTTTAGAGTGCTTTTCGTGTTGAAATACATTAAAATTATTTTTATTATTTTTTAAAAATTATTTTTGACATCAGCACATCAAAATGATCTAAAAACACCAAACCGCAGTCATTTAAAATGAAAAAAAAAAAAAAGGGTCAACCGCTGCCAACCTGTGGTTTGGCCGCAGTGCCAAACAGGCACTATATGGGACTAATTAACCTATAAATAAATTCATACCTTCCATTAGAAGATTTGATTATGCAAATTTTGTTTCTAAAGTTCAATACGGTTTAAGAGACTGGCCGATCAAGTAATCACAAGGGTTTCATGGTAGTCACATTGATGAAAAATAATATAAATCATATTTTAGGGTCTCATCTGTAAATTTAAGTTTTTAAATAAAATATTTCTTTAACATAGTATCAGAATCCTGTTAACCTAACGGTTATGAGTTCGAATCTCATCACACTCATTCTATTTAATAAAAAACAAACACAAGATAATATGAACATGTGCAAGTTTCAATCTTAAAGAGTTTTCACTTGAAGATGTGTGTTAGAGAATAATATAAATCATATTTTGGGACATCACCTATAAGGTTAAATTTTTAGGTGAGATTATTCCTTAACATATACAAGCATATATTTCTCTAGAAATCATTTATATTATTCTATAACATACCTCTTCAAGTGAAAGTTTTTTTGACTTGAAACTTATATAGATTCACACTACATTATATTTGATATTTATCAAATAGAATAAGAATGATGAGATTCGAATTCGTAACCATTGATCAACAAAATTTAATACCATATTAAGAAACCATCTCACCTAAAAATTTAACTATTTATATATCAGCTGCGAGAAAATGTATTACAAATGCTGATTAGGCAGGGTTGTGTTAGGATAAATGGTGCATGAATTTGAAGTAGCCATCGGCCAGGTCGTTGATTAAAGGATATCTATGCACAGTTTTCACATCTTGTAATGTTTGATAGATGGTTCGAACTATTTACTGGACCCAAACCTAGAATCGTTCATCAATCATATTGTGTGGATGGGGAGCTTGTCCAGAGTCCTTGAATGGGCTAGTCGTCACCCAAAAAGAGTAATAATAATAATAATTAAAGAAACTAAAAGGGAAACATCTGCACTCATCCTGCTGTTCATCATTTCAATATTACTAAATTTATTGGTAGTGTTTTCGACTATTCTACCTATAGTCATTACAGAGAGTGCGAAGCAGTTGAGATCTCATTTTCAAGCTTTGGAAATGGTGGGATATGAGATTTGAAGATGGAAAATAACTACTTTTTATAGTATAGTTGAAATCCTGTTGAGATTCAATCTTAACAAAAAATAAATTTCTAGCTTAATTAATTGATTAATTAATTGGACATTCACTGGATAATTATTCAAAGAAAGGGGGTGCTTGTGGGTTTCACAACTGTCCAACTATTTTGGTTACATCAGTTTTCCAAATATAATTTCATTGATAGTTTAGGAGGCTCTATTAAGATTTAAACTTCCTTCCAAACATCAACCAAAGATGTAAGCTTTCTTATGAATCTTCTCGTATCGAAATGGATATTAGAGCTTTATTTTGTAGAAGGGCTTTAATACATTCAACCTAACTTGCCCGTGCACTGCGTTAGGTTTTTTTATATATATATATATATAAATAATTGATTTTGTATGTGTTTTAATTGGTTATTTTAATATTTAATTAGTAAAATTATAATAGATAGAATCTGTTAGAAACTGATTTTTTTTCCGCTTAAAAGTAAATGAATGTTGTTATTGCTAAAACTGTTTTGATAATTATTTAATTGGTAGATTGCTCAATTAGAATTGAAAAAATTCTGTTAAAATGAGTTACATGCTCCGTGTAACATATTGATTTATTGTTGCTTATGTTTTATTTGTTTTGTGAATTAATTCATTAGCAAATAGTAAAATTATAATCATTGAATTTTAGTACAGATGGGTGAAACAATTTGATTGGTAATTTTATTTTAATAATTTTGATAATAATTTAATTGGTAGATAACAAAACTACAATTGATCAAATTGACTAAGAATATATTATTTGTTACGGGCAACATACTAATTATTTCTTAGGCATGTTTTAACTATTTGACGAATAATTTATTTGATAAATAGCAAAAATATAACTGCTAAAATTTATCAAAGATTATTTTTCAAAATTTTTCTTCATATTATTATATTAATTTTTTTTTAAAACACTGAGATTAAAATAAAATGAGATTTATAAAGAAAAGTCAGTTCAATTTTTTTATATTTTTTAAGACATTAATATCAAAAAAATATCGCAATATATAATTAGTCTCTCCTATTTTTTAAGAAAAAAGTCCCAAAATAATTATGATTGTTATTATAAATGTCTTATCTATAGTAAAATAAATAAATCTAAAAGCAACATAATCTTAAAATTTTTAAGTTGTTTATTTAGCTAAGATGTATATCATTTCTTTTAAAAAATTAGGATCGTTAACAATTTAGTTGCATGTTAAAAAATTTGGTGCTGGCTGTAGTCAAATGTAGACTATTTTATTTTATTATTGTAGATAATTTGACATCATTTTTCTACCTATTTTATCTACGTGTGGTTTCGTATATTTTTTTTGTGATATGACATTTGAAATATCATACATAAAAAAAAAACACCTAGAAGTTATTTTTCACAAAAATAACATTGATCAATGACTTTTTTGTCACAATTATTATAGTTGTCATTATAAATATTACATAATTAAAATTCTAATTATTATTGGTCATACTATCGATGACACCATAATTATTTTTAAAATAAGAATTTTTAATTTTATTTTTTAAGATTTATTCCTCATATTATTATCTTAAAAATATTTTAGAACACTAATAGTAAATTATTATTTATAAAAAAACAAATTGGTTATTTATTTTGAATATATATATATATATATATATATATAACTATGGTTTACATATATTTCACAACCAATTTCTAGGTTATTCCTTAAAATCTACCCAAATATAACAAAAATAAAATAAAAAAAGCTGGTGTTGGTAGAAAAATCAATGTGGAAATTTTAGTTGTTTTCAAGAGTCCGATTGTTCTCTTTTCTCCCCTAAAATAGAGGAAAATACATATTTAAGGCTAAAATAATTTATTATTAGATAAATTTATGTAAAAAATAAGTCGAAAGGCATCAGTATATTTTTATGGGTTGATTTGATTTAATCGTCGACCAATTTCAAGTGTAATTATATTTGAGAATTAATTTAGGGTCCAATTGAAAGATATAATTAAATGCAATGACTTGATTATATTTTAAATTGGTCTAATTAATTTTATTAAAGGCTTAATTAATAAAAAATTAAGTTGTTAAGCTTAATTCGAGTTTAATTTAGAAGATTGCAAATTTCAGAGACCAAATTGAATTTTTCCAAGCTAATTATGCGAAGTCAGGGGTCAAATTGAAAATAATTGAGAGTTTAATGGTCAATTGAGAGTTAAATCACACAAATAAGAAATCAAGGACCAAAATAAAAAGGCGCGTAAAGCTAAGGTTGCTATTGAAATTTTAGCAGGGATACAATTGAATAAAATTAAAAGTTTTAAAACCAATTAGGAGTGTAATTAGAACAATTATAAATTGAAGAACCAAAGTATACTTTCACCTACTCAAAATCATTCAACAAGCGTGGTTGCACTGTTTAGTCATCTAAACAGTGCAAGGCACGGCACTGTAAGTTTAAACGCAGCAGCCCATTGTTGCACTCAATGGGCAACCAAAGGGTTACCTCTTTGCTTATAAATGGCATCGACCGCAAAATGCATAGGGAGAGCAAAATATTTACAGGATAGTGTAACAAAGACATAAAGTTTAATGGGAGGAGGATTGAAGGAAAAAAAAAGGTTTACAGTTACGGGAGAAAATAATACAGAAACACTGAAAAACAAACATTGGCCATGTAAAAAACTACATAATAGTAGCTCTCCCTCTTCCTCGGCACTAGCAGTAACAATCAGTAGCCCTTCTCTCTCTTAGTTGGCCCTCTCTATCATCTCCCTTGACAACAACTGTAACAACCTTAAAATTTTGTTAATCTTTCCCCTATAAAGGCTAATTGGAGCATAATTTTTTTTCTTTAGCCAAAATTTCGTTAGAAATTTCGACAGAGTCTCCCCCATATTGGGAGATCCCAAGTTATCGACAAGATAACCCGCATGCAATTTGAATCATATCTCATCCACAATCTCATCCATATTTAATACAATCAACTAAAAAATTCATTCCAGGATATGTTCAGGACCATATTCGTTCCCAAACTCCATCATACATCACACGCATAAGGTAAAAATTAAAAGAGTCAATTCACACACGAAGATTTCATATATATACATATAACATAACACAATTTAATATTTCAGAACCAAAATTTACAAATATACTATTCTATACAGTTTACATATTTTTCTGGATAACCAAAATTACATCACAACTTTCTAAGTTCTTAACTTATGCAAAAAGGATTAAGGGCCTAAAATCTATTCTTGACAAGAATGGGAGGATCCAATAAAATATAGATTTTCCATATGAGCAAAACAATTAAGTAAATACTAGTAATTTACAAAAAAAATTAAACAACATATCCCTCAATCTACTTAAATCATATGAGATTCTAACACAACTATATACACCCTTTTATGGTTATATAAAAGAAAATTTATTTCTTTTGACTGCTTCTTTCCTTTTTTTCACATTGAAGACACTATAGCCGACACTAATGACCTTCAATAGTCTCTAGTTGCCCGACTTGAAATCAACTAATCGGTTTCATGAAAATGCTGACACGAACGTAACTGTTGGTGTCATTAACTATTTTTAAAACCAAAATAGTTAATCTTTGTTCCGTTATTACCTTAGAAGGTTTTAGAGTATGCCGATGTCAAGGATTATTGACATCATTAGCTTTCATCTTAGAAAGCTAATCAAGTCTATAAATTTTGTCGATATCGATGTCACCTGCCGATATCATTAACTATTCCAGAATCGAATAGTTAATCATGTATATAAATTATGCCGATATCAACGTAACCCGCCTATATCATTAAGTATTCCAAAACCGAATAGCTAATCAAGTTTATAAACTATTCTGAAACTGAATAGCTAATCAAGTTTATAAATTATGTCGATATCGACGTCACACGTCAATATCATTAACTATTCTGAAATCGAATAGCTAATCAAGTTTATAAATTATGCCAATATCGACGTCACCCACCGATATCATTAACTATTTTAAAAATGAATAGCTAACCAAGGTCTATCACCACCAACATATCGGTAATGCCGATATCAATGAGCTTGTTTCTTCCTATACACATATATATCCATTTTTCCATCCCCTAACCTTTCTTTTACCCCTTTTGTTTTCCTCATCACTATGCACCAATTCATATCTTATAGTTTAATAATTAGTAACAAAAATAATTATTAGATAAAAGAGATATAGATATAAAGTATCTACCTGCTGTGAACGTTTGACTTGCGTTTTCATGTTCTTGTTGCCCTCCTCTCACGGTTTCTCTTGAAACCATAAACACCCAATATTTTTTTTCCATATTAATCAACATATCATACACAGCAACAATAAAAATGATAATAATATTCATTTCTCTTTACTAAATCTTTTCTTTCTCACTTATACTCCTTATTATCATCCTTTAACTTTTTGGCTCATTTATAGTCTAAGTGGATATCATGAATTTAATTTTTAATCACCATTTATTCTCTTCTTTTATTTCCTGAGGATCAAGACATATTTCATGAAGGGAAAGGAACAATTTTCTACCCTTAACATGGTTAAATTTTTGTTATTTTCTCAACTTGGCCGAAACTGTCAACACATGTGATAGCTTGACCTCTCCTCATATTTTTACTCAGATCTGGAGTTCTAGAGGTCCAAATTAGATGGAATTAGACTCGTTAGAAAGCTAACACTCCCATATACAACTTCTATGAAGGAACCCTCCCTGAATTATATATTTTTTAGGTCCAAATTCTCCTAAAAAACAGGGCAATGAATTTGCCCTGTTTTGCAAAAAAGGAGGAAACATAACCAATTCATCTTCAATCCTTGATTCCTTATCAATCACAACCATCTTTTTCTCTTTATTCATGAAAACCCTACTCATTTATGTATTTTCCCAATATTTTGTATTAAAGCCCTAATTCCTAATTCAAGAGGAATTATGAACTTCTAATCAAATTGAGGTTAATTTAATAGAAATTAGAATTAAAAATCCTTACTTGGATGAAATCTTGACTTTAGTTCACAATTTTAGAAGAATCTTAGCCTTCTTCTCCTTGTTAAGAACCAGCCACTCCTTTCTTCCCCAAATTCTTCACTTTTTTCTTGTTAATCCTCCCCCAAATTGTGTTCCTCCATTTTAGAATTTCAAGATTTTTATGGGTTTACAAGCTTTTGGGTGTTAAATCCTAGTTTTTGTGAAGAAAAATTTAGGTTTCTCCCCTCTTTCTTCTCATTTCAGCTGGACATAGCTGAGGGAAGAGATGGGTATTTATAGTCCCATTTCTTCTTAATTAAATTTTTGACCCTATTTTTTTTCTTTTCTTTTCTTTTCTTTTCATAAATTTTGTATTATAACAACATTTTAATTTATTATAAATTTCCTACCTCTTTGTATTTTTTTATCGGGTTTCACAACAACAACCCATCATCTTCCTCGACATCGACAAGAGCTCTATCACCAATAACAACTCTCTTTCTCTATCCCCTAGCAGCTTTAGTTTTCTCTCTCTCTCTTGATCAACAACTCTTTCTCTAAAACTAGTCATGCTGGCAGCCCTCTCTCTCCTCTAGCATCAGCCAGCTGACCACTTAGCGCAACCCCCGTCAACCTTCAACGACAAAGAGTAGCAACAACACCAGCACAAACCATCCCTTTCCATCAGCTCTTCTGGAACCACATGCCATCATTTCCAATGTCACCATCACAAGAAGAACCACTTTCGTCTCCTTTACCCGGCGGTATCAACCGATAAGTCCCTCATTCTCCCTTATCATCTACTGTTTACATAGGTGAACAACAAGAGGGGTTGTTGGGACAAAATGGCCCAACATGGCTACCCGACCTATTTTGTTTGCCCGGTCCAATTTGATTTTTTTGAAAATATGAAAAAAAAGATAAAAATACAAAATCTATATGAAAAAAATCTTTTTCTTAGAAAAGCTTATAAACAAAAAGTGTTGTTTTTGTGCATATGGCCGAGTTCAAAGGATTTTCAAGCATGTTTCTAGTAAAAAAATATATATTGCATCATTTGCATATTTTAAATGAAAATTGGATATCGTAATCGATTTGCAATTATACATTGGAATTTGGCTAAAATATAAAAAAAATTATCTATTAGGGTATAAAATTATATTTTTAAGTACATCCAAAGATAATAAAAAAGGTTTTTAACTGCGATGTAAAATTACATTGTAAAGTATACCCACAAATTAAAAAATAGTTTTTGAAAATGCAGTGTAAAATTCTTTTTGGTTAGTCTTTCAACTCCTAATGAGGTAGAGATTCTCTCATGAAGAGAAATCTAGATCGAACCTTAGAAAATACCAATGAAATAAAAAAAAATAACTTAGAAAAACAATGAAACAACAATGCAGTTTACCTTGGGTAGGGTGCACTGGGGTGATGTGTCTTCTCCTTGCACAACTAGTCCCTGCACAACTAGTCCCTGCACTCACTCTCGCAGACCAATAGGTTCCTAGTGATCTTAATAATGGATGGCGACTCCTAAGATTTATAGTCATGACTTTACTGTTATAAAACACCCCTTCTTTTACCGTGTGTTGTTCTCTCCTCTCAAAGGGGATGGCGAGGCACAAAGTGCAAAAAAAAACACCGTCACGATAATATATATATATATATATATATATATATATATATATATATATATATATATATATATATATATAACCCTTTTAGAATTGTTTTTAATAAACATATGTTTATTTTTTATAAATAATAATTAGTTTCATTAATTTGTTTTTATAAGACATGGCATTTCATCAATGATCTCAATTCATTGAATAGAACCTTCTACAACTTCTTAAGAAAAAAGTATTTTTTTCAACCAAAGTACGTGTTTTTCAAAACAAATTTTGTTTAGTTTCCTTAACAAGTATATGTATAGTTTTTAATAAATAAAAAATTAGCTTTATTTATTGTTTTTAATAAGACAATTCATTTTATAACTGGTATATATTCAGAATATATAGCAGTTAATGTTTTCGAGGAGCTAATGCTGGTTCTTTTTATTAATCATAAGGTATTAGTAGACTCGAGACCTCACCTTTTTTTTCCCCAAAGAGTAGCACCCGAGAAGAACTGTTGCCTTAGCTCTACATATCACCCTTTAACTACCATCCTAAATCACTGCATTACTGTAGGGTAGAATGGGCCCCGGGGATATAGAGATCCTCATGTTTCGACAGAGAGACAGTCCAGCAAACATTTCTCCACCACAAGCTAACACTCCGTGACACCACAGTTCAACTCGGCGCCTATTGATTGATGGATGAGGGAAACCTGCCAAGTTAAACTCACGGGCTAACCTTATTTCCTATCCCTATCCCTTTTCTTTTCCTATATATGATCGAACCAAAACCAACCCAAGAAGCCACAAGAGAATAGATACAGCAAGATCAACTGTCTCTCTGCCTTGCTAGTGTGTATTCCAAGAAATGGAGAAATCCCAAAAGCTCTTCTTTTGTGTGGCTCTATTGCTTGCAGTGCTAGCCATAGCAGGTAATGTTGCGAATGCTCAAAGTACCATATGCAAAATGCCTGTTGCTGGGCTGATGGCATGCAAGCCTTCTGTGACTCCTCCTCACCCTGCTGCACCCACGGCAGACTGCTGCTCGGCACTTTCGCATGCTGACTTAAACTGCCTTTGCTCCTACAAAAATTCCAACCTACTCCCTTCCCTTGGAATCGACCCAAAACTTGCCATGCAGCTCCCTGCCAAGTGCAAGCTTCCTACCCCTGCAAATTGCTAGGCTACCAGTCGTTATCGATCCAAGGGTTTTCCTCTACATGTGATAAACGTCTGTCAAAGGAAAAGATCTCATAAATCAAGAAAGAGTATAATAAATCAGCTGAACTTCTAGGCGCTTTTGAAGTTGGCTAAGTATTAGCTAATCATCCTTCCTTTTGATTATGATTTGATGTTCCTTGTTGTGAGTCCATGTATGTCATTTCATGAATTTGTATTAAGCTTAAGATAAATCCAATATTATCGTAAAAAATTGTGTCACTGTTCTATCCACTGCCGTTGCCTTGCCGTGCTTGGTATCCCATGGAAGTCCCGTTGCCTTGCCGTGCTTGGTCATTCTCTGCAAGGTCTAAAAATGGATCTATTATTGGCGGGAGGGGGGGGGGGGGGGGGGTGCATATGTTTGTGTGTGCGCGCATGGTACTTGTTGTGAAATCAATATTGGTAAATAATCCCCCTACGATCAAGATTGAGCATACACAGGGAAATTGGTTGAAACTAATTAATGGCAAAAACACTCAAGTACTCTTGGACCCAAGAAAATGGAACTTAGGTGCTGGCTAGCTAAAAGATGGCTTCAACTTAAATAGTTATTTCTTTATTTTTATTTGTTATTTTTTGGCGATTGTAGGCTTTTAATATCCTGCAAAAAGCAAGGACCCACAGGAATTGATAAAGTACAAGAATTGCAAAACACTTATCATATGGAATATTTCTAGGTTCCCGTGTAGGAAAAGCTATCCTGATGTCTGAATCGAGTACATGAATCGTATCCATCATCAAATGACCGTTCGGCTTTACATATTTCTTCTTTTATTTTCACAGTTAAGCTATTGCCGTATTCAAATTGTCTTTTACCTGAAAATAAAAATTAAGTTAATGTTTTTTAGGAGCTTTTTATTGTTTTGATAAGTTAATATCAAAAATAATTATGATATATATTCAATTGAAAAATATTTTTAATTCTTGCAGACAAAATTAAATACGATATTCATTGTCATACATGTCACAATCTATATATATATATATCAAGACTGGCAACAATTGTAGTACAAGTAAATACACGAGAATTAATTACGTTGGAATATTTCAGGACGAAATGCAGTCAGACGATCAGCCCGCTTGGAGTCGACAAGAATGATATGGAGTGAACCACGTCAGGTGTTCTAAATAACTGGTCTACAGCTTCAAGCATCACCAGAAGAACCCCTTGATGAAGCTTCTTCGGAACTATAATTCCAGAGGTTTTTCAGCTCTCCTCGCACTCGAGCCAAAAGGACACAAGTTCCTGAAAATAAAGTGAATAGAAGCAAAGTTTTGTGACGAGGTGGTTGTTTTGCATGTTAGCAAATCAGAAAACAGATGTCGAGAATGAAGATGTAATCACCCACGTACCTAGCGTGCAAGGAACAAGATAGAGGAGTGCAGGTTGACCATGCCCGTGCATTAGATATAAGCCCAGGTACGTCAGGAAAAGACCTGAAATCGGAAAATCAGTACCCTACCAACCCCACCAATAACCAAGGTCCTTCTTACTTCTACACCCCCACCATTCCACACCACTTCGACGAGTACGAGAAAGGACACGAACTGAGAACCAAAGAAACTTAAATTCTATACAGATAACAGAATAATTACAGCATTGTCTACAGGTAGATGACAGCTAATGATTGATGATTGAAAGAATTTCCACAATCAGTTGCAAAATAAGAAAACACCATTCAATACTTGAATATCGAAAATTCCAGGTGCTGGAAATTGTTTCAAAGACCTGATATGGACAGAGGATTGAAATCTGAATTTGGAAGACTAAGAAGTCACAGAATACTCTTGCAACAAAATACGGTAACACGTGGTGAGTTTGACTATCAATTTGGTCAGTTTAAAAAATATGGTGTCATCCTTAAAAATAGAACAGCTTGGGTAATCACTTGGTGAAATCCTAAAAAATATAGGGGGGGGGGGGGGGGGGGGGTGCAGAATGCTCACCAACTCCATAGCCAACTGTCAACCAAATAAAATATCCATTTACTATACCCTTCTTGTTTGTTTTGTCGTATCTGAAACAACCAGCAGAAAAATATGTAGCATGTGTCAGGAACTGTCCCGCATCTAATAAATACAACAAAACATAGCAATATAGAATTGAGATCGGGCCTCCCACAACAAGGCTAACAAAAATGAGAAATTGATATAGAGAGTATATAACAAAAATAGTAATGCTCTATACACAGGATTCTCTTTGCGACCTTGCATGACACAAGATCCATATGGAAGATGACAAAATGAATTCCAATAAAAGTTTAATAAATTTATCCCATCATTTTTCGAGGGGATTGCAATCACTGTGCTAACGCGCAATTTATAAGCTGATGTGAAGTTAGCAGCTACCTGAAAGAAAATGATACAAGCAAGCCAGGAAAGAGAATGTCGCCAAATCCAATCATGTCATAACCACCCCAAGGGTCAGCAAATCGAGGAATTCTTAAAAGCATTGGAATAGTTTCCCCGCCACTGTTGTCACCTCGAGCAACCTAAAGAACGAGAAGGTAAATCAATACAAAAATTCATCCGATTATAGATTCTAAAAAACCCTCCCATATATGTCCCATCACAAGTTCTCCAAAAACTTATACTGTTGAAGATGCATTCACTATTCATAGCAATGTAAAATTTACTGAGCAAAGAATTATGTCCCATCACAAGTTCTCCAAAAACTTAATACTGTTGAAGATGTATTCATACCAACGTCAAATATATTGAGCAAAGAATCAAAGAGAAAATGCCACAAAAAAGAAATATCATTAATAACGTTTTTACAGAATCAGAAGGCCTTCTTTGATATGTGTTTGTGTATCGAAGATGTTGTACTGGCTAGTGGAGCGCTGTAATCATGATCTTCATTTTTCACTCTTAACTTGTCTATTAAATGATAACCCATCCACAAGTATCATTTTAGCCATATTCACTTCCTTCTGTGTATAATGCAACTTAAGTGCAATAACAGTCAATTAAATGATCACCCTTGCACATTGCAACTCTACATCAACCAATCTTACAAAATTCACAACTGAACTTTGAACTCTCCATCTTCTATATGCTGGATCAACAACCAGAGACTTCCCTACATTTGGTTTCGATGCTTTCATTTTCATACGTCTACCAAAAACATAAACATAATTTTATGCACTGTAACCACAACTAACAGTCTTTTTCAATGAAGTAAACTTTCCATGCTCAATCTAAAAGCACTGCAGCATGTGTTTGAACAACACAATGAGATGTTGAATATAAAGCACTAAACTTACCACAATCATAACACTCTGATGGAATATTATTGGTGACAGAAAGACCCAAAAGATGTCATAAACAAATGCACAGCAAAGAAGTACTGTAGCAACCTGTGTCACCATAGAAATATCAGATAAGAAATTATATATAAAACATGATTGCATGACAGAATAATAGCTGGGGTACCTTAATATTAGGTAATCGAGCCACCTGCAAGACAGTTATCATCAAGCAAATGCCCTGACAACAAGAAAGTCATTATTTATTGAAGAGCAGGAAAGTAGAAATGATCTAGACAAATTAAAAACAACTTCAACGGATCATATATAGAATATATTGCATCAAACCACTACTTACTAAGCATTAAACAATTGAACACATGATGGTAACAAGAAAACTCAAAAGCCAAAAGCCAAAAGCCATGAAATATGGCAGCTTCCAGATTTATGAGTATGGTACCATCCGTTGACAGTGATCCCAAAATGCAAACCACAACAGATTCTAAATCATCCCTGGTGAAGATGAAGAGTAAGATCTCAACTCCACATCATTTTAGCTACATGATTGGGAAAGGAATATTTAAAACCATAACAGCATAAAAACAGTCCTGAACAAAAAATTGTGCACATGCTTTATGCAATGAAATTTAATCGCATCAAATAAATAATCCAGAGGATAGACCAGATATATCAACCAGATATGCAGTTATAACTTGCATGAGATGACCTAATAGTCTTCTTCCATGAGCTTGGTCAAACTTAAAAACCAAAGTTATTTCCACACAATATGACAATTTGATCAATAAAATAGCCTTGTTTACAAGTATTGATAAATGAAACTTACAAGAACATCCTGTCCAGCCCATGAATACGATGCCTGTCTATTTGTAGCCCAGAAAATGGCAAATACCACACAGCAGAATAATACAATAAGTGATAAAAGTGAAATTTTTCCAAGAAGAGGTAAATTTAGCTTCTTCCGCCCACAGTTTTTGCATATTCTGTTCCAAATATAAGAAAAGTGAGTACCCCGATGTAGAGTATAACATAAAATCCACAAGCTCACCAGTTTACAAATTAAGAAACGCATGAAATAAAGTTCCAGTATACCTTAAAATCACTGTTGTTATGCAATTGTGCATCCCCTGAGGAAAAAAGAAAATACTTCAATAAGAATGATGCAGAATTAGTTGCTGCCTGTCAAAAATTTTTTTAAATTAAATGAAAACAAATGTATAAATTAATTTTTATACAAAAAAAGGAGATTTATAGAAGAAAGGAAAATAATACTCAAAAGAAGAATACGCCATCCTATCAATTACAAAATGAAGCAGCTAGTATAGAATAATAAAGCACTCCGATCCCTTTGTATATCTGCTAAAGGCGTGCCTCCTGGAGTATCTGCTAAATATTAGTTGAATATATGGTTTTCAGAGAATTTATAAGCTGTTGTTTTCAAAGATTATTTAGAGATGGATGAAGTTGGAAAGATGAGAGGAAAAAAGAAGGAAGAATTAAGAAGAGAAAAAAAATGTTTTGAAATGAAGTGACAGTTCATTACATCTATCACTAGCTTACATCACACACACACACATACACATATATATAATAAGAGTACAAAATTACTTTACTACCCGTGATGCACTATAAATAATAAACACTCCTAACAACACTCAACAGTGCCCCTCATGATGAGGCATATGAACACCCTACTGCTAAGACCTTTAGTAAACACATCAGCTAATTTTTACCAATGGGATACAAGATAATCTTTTTATTCAATTTCTCCTTAATCAAATGTCTATCAACCTCAATATGCTTTTTCCAATCATGTTGAATTGGATTATGAGCAATGATGATAATTGGTTTGTTATCTCTTTTCTCTCTCCCCCTTTTATTTGCTCCCTCCAACAAAGGTCCAGGACTAAACAAAGTAGGGGATACCAAGAACATATCCTCACTGTCATTGACCTTCCCTTAGCTGTAAGTTGACAAAATATGACTCATTTTCACGAAAAGACACATTCATGCTAACATATATTTTTCTTCTTGGAGAGACATTTATACCTTTTTTGAATAGCAGAATATCCAATGAAAATTCATTTCGCAGGTCCAACTTTCCAACAACTTGTCGATGATCATAAACAAAGCAAGCACGCCCAAAGGTTTATGGCATGAAAATATAGGAACCAGTTCCTTGTAGGAGCTCCATTGGAGTTATGAACTGATAACTCTCAAGGGCATCCAATTGATGAGATATGTAGTAAGAATTGCATCTCCCTAGTAGGTTTTGGGCAAATTCCTTCAAACATTAGAGACCTTGCAATTTCTAGCAAGTGTTTGTTCTTTCGTTTAGCTACACCATTATGATTTGATGTAATTACATAACTAGTCTGATGCAGAATTCCATGTTCCAGAATATGGCTTTGAAAACCTCCATCCATGTACTCTGTACTATTATTACTCCTCAAGATCTAAAGTTTAGTATTAAACTATGTAGAGATCATGTTGTGAAACCTTGGAAGGCAAGAAAACAAATTCACTTTTATTATGCATAAAATAAAAGTATTATGACTATAACAATCAATAAAGTTACAAACCACCTATAACTAGATAAAAAAACAAATAGACTAGGACCCCAAACATTTGAGTGGATCACCATAACAGGTTTACAATTGTTATTATTAGTTGAGGAGTGAGGCACCGCTTACTGGTCTCTCTTTTCACTTGTGATGTACCCATATAGTCCACGTGCCTTGATAAACAAAAGACAAGTTTGAAACCAAGCTTAGATAATGATTTCCATCTAGTTTGATTGGAATGATTTGGAGCGTACGATTCTCACTCGCAGCTCTAAACCAGCTCCCTCTACTATCACCAAAGAGGAGACTGCTTTTATTTGTTGAAGTTTTCTCTATTATATTCACAACACTACCAAGAACTATATATCTGATCACCACAAAATCCCAACTAGTCAATGACTAAACCATTTTTATAAAATTGACAGCTCAAATGGAAAAAATCATTAATGAGACTTTAGGGCTTTTGTCCTTGGAGTAAAGGTATTTTTAAAAGTATCGGTGATGTCGTGTTAGCATCAACATGTTGTCATTGACGATATCAGCAAAATAGTTGACTCCTTCAAAAAAAACATGGATGTCTGTTGTGCTCTAATACCAAGTTGTTTTCTAAGATTATTTAGAGATATATGAAGAAAGTTTCAAAGATGAGAGGAAAAAAGAAAGAAGAGAGAAATGTTTTGAAATGAAGTGACAATTCATTACATCTATCACTAACTTACATCAGATATATATAAGAAAAGAGTATAAAATTATTTTTCTAACCATGACTACACACTTAGATAATGAACACTCCTAACAACATATGCACTTAATGATTCAGAAATTATGATAAGAACTTTAATCAGTGTCCATTGCAATCTAACATGCATTGGCCATGTGTTAGCTGAGTGTCTAAAATCCCAAAAGAGAATAGATATGTATTTTTCAACAAAAAGGAAACATTATAAATGCGCCAAGAAAATGGAAAAAGCAATTGCAACTCTTCAAACCATGGGTAGAGAAGTGGAAATATGACATGCAGGAATTAAACTGACCAAGCGCAACTTCAGATCCACCCTATCATATCCACCCTATCATATCTTTTATGTCTGTTATTCTTTAAAAAATGGTACCATTCCCAAACAATAAGCTCAAAACTACAGTTTCATGAAATTTTCAGTCAAATTCATCAAATATAACAATTAAGCACTTGTTTCAAAGCTGTAATATTAGCAATTCGCCAATAAAGAAATTTGTACCTCAATACCACCAATGCAGAAGAGTACGATCAGCAGCCACACAAACCAGCTTGACATGAAGAAGTAAAGCAGCAACAAAAATGCAGATGCTGTTATCACAAAAACTACTGCACTCTTCACATCAATATCAAGGTAATCTTTCTCGGCAATGAATGATGAGACATTGGAAGCTTCCTAGCCAGTGAAAAGGGGGGAATATTCAAATATTGCTCGACTAAGCATAATTAAGCAATAACAGAAGAATATAAAAAAAAAAAACAGGAAAAGGAATATACATGCATGCATAGACTTGTATATACACGCATGCATGAGTGTGCGCGCATGTCAAGGACTTCAAGAACATAGCTAAAGGCAAGTAAATGTCCATGAAGATTTTGCTTCAGGTGATGGAAATACCCATGTGTCATTCTCATTTCAATACACCTTTCTTTCAGTGGCATTCTACCCATGGGTGAATTTATAAGTATTTGAGGTGTTCATGGTTGTTTTGCAAAGCATAAAGAAGTACCAACACTATCAATTTCAATGGCTTAAAACACGTTTAAGAAAGTCTAGGGGATACCTGCTTCTTTAATCCTTTAACATTTTCTTATTCTCTATTTGATCCTTTCAACTTCAATTTAACCTAGTTAGTTATCTAAACTACATAAAAAAATATAATCAAATAAATTGTTCCACAATACCCTTCGGTATCCATACCAAATGACATGTCACTGATTAACGACTACTTGTTGAATATTGTACTTGATTAGGAGTTTTTATATTTTTCAATACTGGAAAGAAAAAAAACAGAAGAAGAATTAAAGTTGAATTACTTGAATGAAAAGTGCAAGAAGTAAAAGGACTACAATCTAACAATTTCATTTCCCAATCTCTTGACTGGCAACAAAGCTAGACCAGAACTGTGGGAAACCATTTGCAGCGAAAGCCAGTTTACAGTGTGCAAAAATGAGTTAGGCTAGGAAAGAACATAGCTTACACCTGCAAAAGATTCGGTTCACCAGATGGGGATATGACAAATTTAGTTTTGCAGAAAAATAAGAATCAATACAATAATTCTGGCTGGAAGTGTTTCTCTTTGCAGAAGTGACACAAACTAAATGTGATTGGTAACAACAATAGGATTTTCTGTAGAGTGATTCCCATTTCATCCAGTTGTATTCCATTCAGCAATGGAGCAAATGAACTTCTATTTGTGGAAGCATCTAATATCTTTCTTGTTTTTGGATTCACCACGTCAAAGTATATTCATCAAAGTGTTGCCAAAAAATTATCTTTTAATGGAAGCATATCCAACAAGCTTAAAAAAAATATGAGACACTTATTTCTTGAAAGTCCTTTCATTCAACAAATCCCGATTACTTGTTCCAAATAATGATCCATGAGCATTATAAAGTAAACTTCAATAAGTAAACACCATCTTACTGCTTATTATCAGAATGTCCCATAAAAATAAGAAAAACCAAATTAATATGTATCAAGTAGCTTGACGGAAAAATATTTCAAGAAACTAGAAAGGTGAAGATTGATGGCAATTGTAGACTTCTAAAATATAATAGCAGATCCCCAATATTTTATTCACAACATGCGTATTCATCCTGGGTGACAGAAGAATTTAAAATGAATTGATCTATGTAGTCTGTAAAAAGAACATCTCGACGAGGGAATTTATGGACTCCAGAATGTCTATCACGACCATTTATTCTCACCTAACAAACAAGGGTTTTCCAAGTCGCACTAGTTACAGGACATTTACTTGCTTTAAGCCATTTTTGTAATGAAGTCAGTCCATCTAAAAACTCATCACATAGACAGGGAAAAGAAGAGCAAAGGGAATAAAGATGCCGACAACTTGAGTGTAGACTTGAAGACAAAATAAGAGTGCACGTTAACCTTTGGTGACAGTTCATTGTACCGCTCCTCGGCCTCCTCAGGACCAGATATCTCAGACCAAAGTGAAGCACAGACAACTGTTCCAACAGCCATCATCCATAAGAATATTACCGACAAATCCACTGGAGGACGAACGGGTGCATAGAGCAGAAGGTCCACTGTATTATGAAAATCCATACAAGGAATTAGGAGTGGTACACATGCTGTGTTTGTGTATAGTGAGGGAGAAGGGTGAGGGAGAAAGAGACTGTATGTTGTTTTTCAAATTTTGAAGGGCAGAGAACAGCAAAAACTAATGTGCTCTCATGCTTAATTCAATTAATTAACTATGCTTCTGTACAATCATTGACATTACATACAGTAAAAATAAACATTTTAACGGTACCAGTGCAAAGCCAATACATGTTCCTTTTTTTCTAACTGGTTAGTGATCGTCACCATCACCTCACTTTCCTATCCAACTCATACCTGCGTGGCAGCATAAATCATCCTGGTTTCTTTTGAAGGTCTCATAGTGTAAGACATTGCTAGATAAGCATACAAAATCATGACAAAGCTTGACAAAACTGTAAGAACTCAATGGTCACCTTTTTGTCCGTCCAAAATAGATCTGTTCAGAGATTCACCCCCTGACTTTGGAATCAGTACAACAGGGATTGAAATATCTTGGGCAGAACTATCCTTTTCACAACCCATCTCGGCAAGCTCTAAGAGAATAAATTCAAACACAGAAACAAAAATCCCAGTCAATTCAAAAGGAAGGATAAATGACCAACTCCCCAGCATTCCAACAATCTAAATAAACTGCACCTTCATTGTCATTTATCACCAACAGAGCTGCTGCACCTCCGGACTGTGCAACTTTAGCCTTTGTTGTGAATTCACAGTCACCGCGCAAAGCAATGGCAACTGAGCCAGAGAGCTTCAGAACAGAAAAATAGCCACACCATCCTTTATAATTCAGAAAATTTCACGGATGAAAACCAAAGGAATTGTGACAACGCAAGTCAGAATTTCATTATTCAAAACTTCATAACACCACCAACAACATTTCCTATTCCCTGTTGAATGTACTCAGATAAGCAAAAGAGCAGCGGAAAAACCTTACCTTGGAAGAAGAAGGCGAACAGCTATTTAACGGATTAGAGAAAACAGCCGTTAATCTGACACCATTTTTCTCCTCTTTTGGAAGAGGAGCTCCAAATCTTGCAGTTATTCCTGTCAAAGTTTCCCCAACGGCACCATTAACCCAGTTCTTCACCTTGACCTACAACATTTTAGGTCAAGAAACAAATTCCATAACCAAAACTACCATTTGCAATTGTCAAATTTGAAATCGAATTCGGAAAGTGTGAGGAAACCAATAATGCTAGCGAACCAAATTGTAAGGATGATCACAGCCAGGGAATTTGGGGGAATCGCCGTCGTGAGAAGCTTCCTCAGCAAACGAGAGACTGGTCAGAAAGAAAATGCAAAAGACGATTGTGTGAAGAGAGCGACTTCTTCTTGAAGAAAACGCCATGGATGGCTATGAAGACTGAAAATGGAAACCCAGATTTGAAATGCTGAAAGATATTGAATCGGGTTTTTCTTGCTCGTGCTGAAGAGGAAGGACGGGGGGGAGCAAGCAATTGGTGAAGGAAAATTAAAGTGCTATGATGGACACGCTCGTGTTTGATAGTTAGATATTGGGGAGTAATCGCATCCTACTTTGCGTGCACAAGGCAAAAGACAATGGCGGGTAATTTTGTTATTTTTAGCCAACTTTTAAAACTTTTTTTAAGAGAATGATGGATTTTACATCATGTGATATTGTAAATAAATTTTTAAAAAAGAAAATTATAATATTATTTTAATATATTTTTAAATAAAAAAAATTCAAAACAAAATATTATATTCTCATTCTTGTTTTCATTTAAAAGTTTGTTCAGCAATGTGTTTGTACCTGTATTTTATATTTAATGATTTAAATATAAAAGATAAATTTTATAATCCAAATATAAATAACTATAAAAAGTAGATAAAAACAATATAGGACCCAAAAATACTTTTTGATCATAAATAGTAAACAATTAGTCAATTGGTCTTTGCTTCGATGTAGTCAAAATTATAATTTTTAAAATATAAAAAAAATTATTAAGAGTGCGAGATTTTTTTATAATGCTATAAACTTAGATAAAATGATAAATTTTAATTTTTTATCATTAGTCAAAATCATTTTTTTTTAAATTTAAAACAATATTAAGAGTGCGGGAATTTTTTTCATAATGCTATAAACTTAGGTAAAATGATAAATTTTAATTTTTTTATCTTATTTTTCAAGTACGAGTTTCTAATAAAATATATAAAATTTAAATTAATATAAATTTATTTGTTTAATAAATTTAAACAAAACCTGAAAGATTTAAAAAAAAATTGATGTTAAACAATAAAATTAAAAAAATAAGACATAAAGTAAAAGAGAATATTGAGTCACAAATATTTTTCAAATAATTAATACTACTGAAACACTATATATGAAAAAATTATAAAACTCAATTCTTAACAAATATAACATTGAATGATGAATTATTACAATTATTATTCTCATTGTTAAATTAACACTATCATTATAGTTATCATTATTACCACTATTATAAATAATTAATATCTTAATTATTATTGGTATTACTATTGTTATTATTGTTATCATCGTTGGTATTGTTATTGATGTAACTATTATTGTTTAATATCCTAATAATTAATACCCTAAACAATGAAAATCATAAAATTATTCTGAAGAATAAAATAAAAAAACATAAAAACTTTTACAAAAGAGCAAGCAAAAAACGAAAAGAAAATCATAAAATTAAAAAACATACTATTAGTATTAAAAAAAGTCATTTGATATGAAGAACAAAAAAAAAAACCAAAAAAAGAAAAAGAAAGAAAGAATAAATAGGAAAAATAAGAAATGAAAAGAAAAGGTACCAATTTGAAAAAGATCATCTACGCAAATTAAAATTGAAGGACTAAATAAAAAATAAATAAAACTTCAATAAAAGAGAAAACAATAAAAAATAAAAATCAAAAGTAAGAAGATAAACACATAAATATGAACAAAAAATATACACTATTTTAGAAGGACTAAAACTTTTAAAGGAATAAAAATAAACTTAAAAAAATAAAAATTGAAATGAAACACAAAATATATGACTAATTTCAATTGAAAAACAAATTAAAACGTTTATAGAAGAAATCATGATGAAATAAGAAATTAAAAGACCAAAGTCTGAAATTAATAAAGCATAAACAAAAAGGACATTTATGTATATTAGGTTATAAGAGAGAGAAAAGAAAGAAAAAACACGAATAATCTACAATAAAAATAAAATTAAAAGAATAAAAACTAGATTGAAAAACAAAACATATGATTAATTTCAATTAAAAGACTAATATAAACAAATCAAAACTTCTATAGAAGAAATCATGATGAAATAAGAGATTAAAAGACCACAGACTACAATATATAAAGCATAAACAAAGAGGATATTTAGGTATATTAGGTTCTGAGAGCGAAAAGAAAGAAAAAACACAGATAATCTACCACTGGTAATGCTTTGACCATCTTACATCGACATGCGCCACTCCATGGAGAAAAGAACATGATAGCGCATTTGATGATATGACAGTTGGTCATTTTAATTCACCATATAGAGCGTCACGCTTCGCTTGTATAATGCAGATGGTTCAAATTTGGTAGCGTATTTAGCACACACACTAATGCGAACCTCGTGATCACGTGGTTACATAACTCACAATCAAGAATGACATGTGATCTTGGAAAGTCAAAACAATTCTGATAGAAGTGTGACACAATGAAAACCTGCCCAAGGCACCAACATTATTGAAATGAGTAGGATGATGCCATAAAGCCAATTAATCTTTGATAAGTTGGTTTCAATTCGTTCAAGAACTAAAGAATGCAAGAATCACTCTCACACATAAAACTAAAAATTCAGAATTCATATTCATCAATGGCTGCTGAAATTTAGATTACATGAATTTAAATAGTTATTGAAAAAGTAATCCTAATGGACCCCTTAATTGTACTTAAAAGAGATCCACTCAAAATTGACCTAAAACCCTAAAGTTAAAAGCCCATGACTTAATCCATAAAAGTCTTGGATTCTAGTTGAAAACAAAGTATTAATTAAGCTCTAACAAGTCTTGGAATGTACCTAACAAAATTAAATAAATCCCACAAGGCTTATTTATAGCATTCCATCAAGCTCCTTAATACTAGAAACAAAAGGAAAAGGTAGTCACCGATATTATTTCAAAGTTGTAGTAAGATTCTTTTGGTTTCTTGTTGTCTTCACTTCATGGGCCAAATAAGGTTGTATTGGAGCCATCTTGCACATAAATAAGATGTACTAGGATATCATCTTGATACTCCAACGGTCCGTACAATTTTAACATGGTTGAAACCTTCAAAACCACGAATCAAGCCCCGGAACATGTAATGGGTCCTTGCTAGTATTTCTAGGTTGGTTCGCATCACACACGCCAGTAGTCTTTTTTTAAAAATATATTAAAAAATATACAAAGACCAAAATACACCCATTTGTTTGGCACACAACTCGTTCTGATCAGGGTTATCAATCTCGTGTCGTTTAGGTTGAAATGACCGAAACATTTCATATTAGTAAAAAAACAAGATAAAACAGCGTTGTTTTTTTCTAAAATCAGTTGACGCAATAATTTTATTTTTTCATACTATATATCTATATCTATATCTATATAGATATAGATATAGATATAGATATAGATATAGATATAGGAGAGGGATGACAATATATAATTATATATAAGCAGGAGATGAAAAATTTGAAAAGCAAGAGATAACAAGTTATCAAGTGGCGGGACGAAAAGCAAGTTAGGTAGGAGATAATTTTTTGTATATATCCGAAACGGTATATCCGAAGCAATACCAGCGCATTTTAGCTAAAATATTCGATACGAGTCGGAATTTAAACTGAGATAAATAAAAGTATATTTAATTTTTATACTTTTTAATTTTTTTCATATATATAATTAATTAATTATATATGAACAGTACAACTCCGAAACAGCACGCCGAAACACTCCAAAACCAAAATATTATGTACCAACAGAAAAAACAAATTGTCAATCGAAGCAGTATTAACAACCTTGATTATAATAAAAAGAACACATGCAATATCAAAATACCCGAAGGTCAACTCTTTGTTTCTGTTTTTTCCAAGGGTAAATTAGTGCTTTTACTATTCATAAAATTGGAAAAAACCAAAAATGTCTTGTCGGGTATTTAACTATTCATAAGAAAAATACCTAGAATAACCTTGTGAAGCATACATTTTTTATTTTAAGGGAATTATATTTTATTGTCACAAAAATGGAAAAGACACATACATCCCAAACAATTATTTAATGACAAGAAAAAAAAAAACTAAAATACCCCCCAAACCAAAAGAAATAATTTTTTTATTAATCACAGGGCATAATAGTAATTACATGTTGCAATTAATACTAAATTGTGTGTATATATCTACAGTGATTTATCAACATGGTTTAGTTTTTTTAAAAAAACATTTTAGGTGAACTCAAAAATAGTGATGTAATTTGGTAGTATCTCATGTATTCATATACAATGTTTGTTGTTTTTTATACATTTTTTCTTGTTGATTTTTTCTCCTTTAAGTGTTGCAAAACAAATGATTATTGACTCGTTGGTTTTGTTAGTCATTAAATGGAGGAGCTAAACAACACTATACAACATAGTAACTCAAACTTGAAAATGAAATTTCAAAAATATAGTTAAACATAATTTATTTCAGTGAAATTTACATAGATTAATAAGTTGAACATATATGGCTTACCAAGATTTATATTTGCATTCCATCGCAAGTCAAATTATTTTTTATTTAAAATTGAAAAAAAATAAATATATTGTTAACATATTTCTTAGTAGAAAATCTACATTACAATTGAGATTATTTTTCTACTTAAAACAAACAAAAAATACAAATACAATTTTAACATATTTCTTAGTAAACAAAATATTTTAATCACAAAGTAAATTTCTTATACATGTTGATTACAACTTTAAAATACTAGGATGGTGACATAATGAAAAATATTTTTTTATAAAAATATTAAGACGATGATAAACTAATTAATTTGGGTCAACCCTGGTGAAGATGCAATATTCATGATCCAACTCATAAGATCATGACATATATAGAAAAGAAAATAAAAACAAAATTTTGAATCTTAATTCTAAAACAATTAATGTTAGAAAACAAAATAAAAAACCAAATTAATTATAAAAAAAATTAAAAAGAAAAAGGAAAAAGTAGCTCGAATCAACCCGAGTAAACTAATTGAACTTGAGTCGTGGATTATGAAAACATGATAGCTCCATAGAAAAAATTTGAAAAACAATATGTGCAATCCAACAATCAACTAGCCCAAAGTTCTTGGTGGCTAGGAAAAAAAAACTAAAAACCTAAGTCAACTTATATTATCCCATCAAACTTTCAATACATGTCGTGAGTATTGAATAACCACATAAAAAACAAATTAAAAACACAACAAGAACAAAATCCTAACCAACCCAATATTGAAGAAAAAATAAAAAATAGTTATAAAAAATAAAACAAATATTTTATCAACCCAAGTTACCCCAATAAACTCACAACAATTGAAAAACAACCTGATAATGAGAATGAAGTAACCTCATAAAATAAAATTGAACGAGAATATGAATCCCAATTTTTAATCAACTTGATAAAAAAATTGAAAAACAAATATTTAAAAAATTCTACCAAAAAAAGACCTAAAACAACCCAAGTTATCTCATTAGACCCGTAAACTAAGTCATGAGACTATGATAATCTCATAAAAAAAAATCACGAATCTCAATCCTAATCAACCTAATATCAAAGGATGTGATTGAAAAAAATCTTAAAAAAAAGACCCAAGTCAACTCAAACAAACCTATCAAAGTCATAACTTAGGTCATAAGAAGAAAAATAATAATAAAGAGTATAAAACTTAGTATCCGTTTAATCCAATGTTTAAGGATGAAATAAATATATATATATATATATATTAAAAAGTAAGACCTGAGTTTAAAACCTGGTAAACATGTGAACTAGGTCATTAGTCCAACATTAACCCCTATAATAAAACAAAAATCACAAATCCTAGTGCCTAACAAATTCAATATTAAAAGATAAAATTATTGAAAAACTATTTTGTAAAAATATATAAAAAAATGAGGACCTAATTTGTAAACCTTGGCTTGAAACCCTAAATTCCATGTTTAATGGTGTATTTCTTAGTCGATAAAATAATAAATTAACAGAAAACATTTTATGATTCAGGTGGAAACCTATTTAATTGGTGAAAAATCACAAACAAGATAAAAAAGTAAATATACATGCAAAAATATTAATGGTTCAAGATTTGAATTAAATAACATGTAGCATTTCAAGGAGTGACATTTTTGTGAATAAAAGGAAAATCCCTCTCCCTTTTTAAGACCAAACTCGTAATCCATTAAAATAGAAAATCCTGAAAAAATCTCATTTTCTCCTCAATTCTCCCCCAAATTCTTTTAATTTATATGGTAAATAAGTGTCATTAAGTTTTTCCTATTCATTAAACCAAATTTGATTGGTGAACCTTAAATAATAAGGGGTTGGAAGTTTGGAGACTTGAGAGAGAAAAACTTGCAAATTTTAAAAAGGAAAAGGAAATCCTTAGAATATTGTGAATTACTAATTCAATTGGGTTATTTGATAGTGGTAAGATGTGACTTTTGCAATAAATGCACTTAATCTCTTGAATTATAAAAAAGGATTGAAAAACAATTCACATGGTTATGTTATATATAATTATTTCACACTAGAAAGGTTAGAAATAATATTATAAAAGTTTTAAAAAATATAACATTATATTCATAAGTTAATTTTATATTTTTAGAATTTATTAAAAAGATTATTTATTTTAATTATATCAAATTACAGGTTGACATGATATGTCACCTATATTTTACCGTGCTAATTATATCTAAGTATTTTTAGTTTGAAACCCAACCAGGGTCAATTTATTGGGTTGGGACAAATTTAATAATTATAGGTATAAGTATTTTTTAAAAGTATTTTTCACTTGAAAAATATATCAAAATAATTTTTATATATTTTAATTATTTATTATATTATATTATCACATTAAAATCATCTTAAAAATATAAGAAAAACTTCAATTTGATGCTATTCGAATAAAATCTATGGGACTACCAGACACTCACCAATAGATAAAATACAAAATTAACAATAATAATAAAAAGGATGATTTTTTTTATACAATGATGGAAACTCATAACGCTTTAATAATAATAACAATAACAACAATAATTTTCTTGCCTTTTCTTTTATTAATTTTTTTTAGTATTTTCTCCTCAAAATAATTTAATATTTTTTATTGTTTTAGCAATAATAATAATGATATTTTTAGATGTTAAATTTTCGTTGTTGTTGTAATATGGTGTATTGATATGTTTTATTATATCAAACCATTCATGTATAAATGTTATATTTTATTTTTGAAATAATAAAATCTATTAATTATTTCAATCACAACAATTATAAAATATATTTGCAATTAACTAGTATAGTCTAAATCCAAATGTGAATGCCAATTTCATTGGTTATACAAATTCAATGAATTATACAGAATTAGTCATGTCTAAAACCAAAGGAGAATGTCTCATATATATATATATATATATATATATATATATATATATATATATATATATATATTGGAATTCAATGTAATGTCATGAATTAAAATCCATAGAACGTGAAGCTCTCAACTTGATTAATTTATCCTATAAAACAAAATAGATATAAATAAATAAATAAATTGCAGATTAAAAACTCTACCCAGCTCTGCTTGGATGTTGCATCAACAAAGGATCTGGGAACGAAATGTACATCAAAGAAAGTAGAAATCTAAAATAATGCTATATATTTTTATGAAAGAAGAAAAATATCTTATATTTACAAGCCCACCAAGAACATAAGTAGTCAAAAATACATTTATTTATTTATTTATTTAGTTATTCTTTTCTTTAAATTATTTTTTATTTATAATTTCACTAATATAAAATAATAAAAGAAAGTCAATACATTTCAAAGTCTTATAACAACGTGAGAAACGCGCAAACTAACTGCCCTTAACATCCTTCATTAAAAAAAAAACACAACGCCGCCAAACGAAACTGTACAAACCAGCCCACAGACCAGATGACCGCACCCAGATTTCTCGTACAAAATCGAAGTTACTTTCCAGTCGATAACTTGAATAATAATAAGACTAATAAACGAGTTGTCTGTAATAAATAAATAAAAAGCATTGGCCTTGCCGCAGTTGACAGAAGGAGAGAGGAAGGTATACTCTCAGTCGCTTCTTTCTTTGTCGGCGATCTCTGAGGAGGCAGATGAGAGCAATGGCCGCTTCCATGAAAAACGTATTCGGACTCGTAACCTTTGTCACTGTTGGAATGATCACAGGTATCATTTATCTAATCTACGATCTTATTTATTACCAAGTATCTCATTTTTTTAAAAAAATATAAAAATTTGTTCATCAATTATCTGTGTATTATAAAGGTCTGAGGAGATTGATGATTCTTGTTGTTAATTGCAGTGGCATTCTTTCAGTTAGCATTTATACAAAAGCTGGAAAATTCCTATGGTAATTATCTCCTTTTTTTTGTTGATTGAATATCACATCATCATAAAGTATACTGTCAGGGCCTTTTGGTATGGTGGTGGAGTGTGGCTGGAAATGCAAAAGGCATTCAATTTGGTGTTTGTTCAATCCAAACGGACTTGCATTAGACATCTATTAGTGGCCAAATCAATGCCTCTACTTGTTGTTTTATAATTTTGATTTCTGCGTGGAAAAATCAAGCTGAGTGACAGTGATTCTGCAAATTAGTGGCTATGGAGAAATGTCTTGCTATGCATGTGAAGTTAGTTTTCTTTTGTTCTTTTATTGCATGAAGATGGCTTAAGAACTAGACTAACATTTTGGTGTATTTTCTTGCGAGTCATCGTATCCTCTATAGTCATCATTTAGAATACAGATAGACATGCTACAATGGTTGTTTGCATGGCTAGGTCTTGCTTTATTTCAGTATATAGAGGCCGCACTGGTGTTCATGGTTATAATCATCTTGTTCTTTATCTTATATTGTCTGATAAGCATCTAAAACTTGTGGTTTCTATTTTTATTTTCAGGGATTTCGCATTGGGAAAATGACAAAGAAGCGGACAATTTACGTATTGGCTATGTATGTTTGTTGTTATCTGGTCTTCGATTGCCTTAAACATTCGATGAAAAAATCAATGGACTTGATATATCTCTTTAGGAGATGCAGGAAAAGAAAGAAAGCATACACGAAAAGAAAAACGCTTTTTAATATAGTTGTAATGAATTGGAAACGTGCTAGCTAGTGTTAGGTGGCATCTGATAAAATTGCATGTACTTGATAGTGCGACAAAATCATGTTCTGTTCTTTATTTTTTTTGTGTGTGTTTGCTGTCCTTCTCTTAAACAAAATTATTTTCAACATTGAATTCGATAGCTTATCGCCACAAACTGCTATGCTGCTATGTCTTTTGCTCTCTCTGTCTGACATGCCACCAGCACTCTTTTTTTCCTTCCAACCAAGGAAAACTACTATAATTGTGTTTTATTTTTAATTTCATATCAGTTCAACCTGCCATTGTTTGTCGTTTTGATCTGCAGTTTACTATACGCATATTTATGACAATTCTCCTTTTGATAAGTAGCATGTTGATTTATTTTTTTTTTTTTTTAAATTCACTGAGTGGTCAAGTTTAAATTATGTCTGTTTCTATTGATGCAGGTCAAACCTCAAATTGTTAGCTGGTCACCACGAATTACTGTATTACACAATTTTTTGAGCACAGAGGTATGCCTATATCCTAATTTGTGATTGAATTGATTTTTTCTTGATTGTTATGATGCTGTTTTCTTGACTGTTATGATGCTGTTGGGCTCTGAATTGAACTCGGCCAATTACGATCCCTGTAATGCCTCGCTTTTCTCAACTGACTATTCATTTCTCTTTCAATTTCCGTGTTGATTCTTATTAATCGGTGTATTATTGTGGTTTAAGAACATAATTATGATATGAGTTAGTCATCCCCTTTGTATCATATATCGGCAGGCCTTACCCATCTATCAATGGCCTGAACCTGCCTTTTTTGAACTTTTTGAATAAAATTCATTAGTAATTTGTGCTGTGATTGTTACTATTATCTTCTTTTCTTTCTGGGATTAAACTTTGTTTTTCCATAAGAAAGCTGGTAGAGCTTAGCTGCACCATTCCAACATCTTTATCTGATGTGCAACTGTCTATAATTTATAGCTGCTCATTGCTTCTTGATGTATAAAGGGGAGGAACTGTTTTCATATGCTCTAAAAATTGCATATGATGAATTTGCCCCATGACAACTGTACTGCTATTGCAGGAATGTGACTTTCTTAGAGCCATAGCTAAACCTCGGCTTCAAACTTCTACTGTAGTGGATGTTAAAACAGGGAAGGTACACTTCACTGCTTTAATATACCTTGTAATGGTTTATCATTTCTGCTCTTTGCTTATATTTTTTCAATAAACTTTGGCTCGTCAGGTTTCCTTATCTATGATAAAGGCTTGTTCTCTGTGTTAATTTTGATGTTATTATTTCATTTTCGAGAACCCAAGTTTAATCATTCTGAAGTTGTAGAAAATTTTATCTTTTTAGTATTACTTGCAACTTCTGTAGAAACAAAAGTTTTCCTTGCAACTTGTTCAATGTATGTTACATATTTTTGGATTGCTGCATGACTTTATGCTCTCTTGGTTGTGATGTCTTCAACTTAGGTGTTTCACCAACTCTTTTTATGAACTCAATGCTTCTTCACCACCCACCACTAGTATAATCCAGTTAGCCGGTCCACAAAAATAAGTTTTCTGTGTAAACTCTTCACAATTTTTTAACAGAAAACATCAGGTTTCCTACAGAAGTGGTTCATCTATTATGAAAAAAATGTACAATTTGGATGCACTCCAATCCGTCAACAGATATGGATTGGGGGACACAATTGAGAATTCTCAGAAACCTTTGGGACCCAATTGAGACATTATTTGGAGACTCAATCAAGATCCCTTTTGTGGTCTGTGGACTTGTTTGATATTTAACCTATCGTTTAAAATGGATATGATGGCGAGACTTTAATTATAAATTCAGTATCCCTCTGAAAAGCCTTTCTTCTTTCCAATTTTTTTGACTCATTTAGTTTCAAAAGATAATTTGAACATGTTGCGTCTGTATTTTCAGGGAATAGAAAGTAAGGTAAGGACAAGTACTGGAATGTTTCTGAGTTCTGAAGAGAAAAAGTATCCAATGGTACAGGTTAGTTTGCTGTCAAACTTCTTTCTCATCACCTTCATTCTTCTCTGAGATAATCTAGAAGCTTCAAAACGCTTTTTAATTCTTTCAATATTGCTTGCATGCCATCCTTATCATTTTTTATGGCTGCTTATGCATGGATGCATGAATGGAGCAGCTTCTACCCTGTTTGAGAACAAGAAGCTGCGTCATGTTTTTTGCATAACTTTATTTTTTGTTTATCTAAACAACAATTTTATTAGTTTTAAATCATGTAGTGCAAATTTCTTCATCAGCATAATTTTGGATTACTTTCTTATTCAATATAAAATGAAAAAAAGGGAGAAAATTGCTATAAATATAGCTGGAATACTTTCCAATGCTTGTTAACTTGGCATTCATAATCCAACTTTTATTTTTTGCCATTCACCATCAGTTAATTGAAAAGAGGATTTCAGTCTATTCTCAAGTGCCTGTTGAAAATGGAGAATTCATCCAAGTTTTAAGGTGCAGATCTGGCTCATTTACTAGCAAGTACTTGGTCATAAAATTGTAAGACAAATGTTTTTAGTATCAAGACTAACATCTGCTGCAGCACAGGTATGAAAAAAATCAGTATTACATGCTTCATCATGACTACTTTTCTGATACTGTGAGTCAAATATCTTCCCCCCTTTTAGTGTCAACATATATCATTACATATACTGTTATCGTATCAGATTTCCTTAATTTCAACTGTCTCACAATATGAAAATCACTCTCTCAACATTTTTGATAGTTTAACTTGAAGCGCGGTGGTCAGCGAATAGCAACAATGCTGATGTACTTAAGTGACAATGTTGAGGGGGGAGAAACATATTTCCCAATGGTAAGTATTGTCAAGTCTGATGTTCTATTTTACTTTTATCATCTCAGATATATGGACTAAAGTTTCATGTTAAAAAAATATGTTGTATATGGGCATATGAAGAATTCATCAATGTCAAAAGATTGCGTCCATTCAATCTGTCTTCCCTTAACGATCTGAGTAAGATGGTTGTGTTCTTTCAAGGTATTTTGGCAAGGAATTTCTCATTCTGCTCTACTCCTTCAGTAGCTTTCTCCACCATTTTCATTCAGAATCCCTTCAGTACCTTTCTCCCCCGTTCTCATTCAGTCCCCTTCATCTTTGCTAACCTCATTTGGTTCCAATTACAAAAGGTCTTCAGGAGGCTTTTGTTAGGAATGAGTGAGTTGGAAAATTTGAAGGCCTTATTTACAATCAAGAAGTAGAAAAGTCTTTTGATTTCAGAAAGTTTGGTTTAATACCAAGAAATCTTTATGGATTGTTGGTTGCCTAGCAGAGGTTCCCAAGCCATAATTTTGGACCACAGAATTTAAAACTTAACCAGTACACAGAATAATTTTAGGCCATGGAATTAAAACTTAAACCTGGATTTACATGTTTACTTCATATGAACAATTCATCTCTGTATTGCTTGCAAATTATTTCTTTATGTGTTAAGAACATGTTTTTGGATATTTCAAATTAGTCATTATTGCTAGCAAGGGATGAATTTACCACTTGAGTGCAGTTTCATGGGGCATTCATCTAATTAACAAATGCAAAAAACACTATCTTTGATGTTGGTTGATAAAAAGAACACAGAGCTTGATGATCTGATAGGTTTCCTCCTGCTGCTTCACTTCAGGTAGCATACAAGGAGTGTCTTTAAATGTTGAATAATTTTGTTTTGACGGTATGTTTTTCTATGATAGGGAATACACAAGTTCATCACCTTCCGTTTTGTATTTTCCTTTCATTCTCACTGATTTATTCCTGTTCTTCGAAATAAAATAAAAGATTGAAACGTGGTGGCACATAACTTAATTGCTTGATAAGTCGAGGGTTTGTGTGGAAGAAATAAGTGTATTTTTCTTTCTAATATAAAAACTTCCCTCTGTTGCATTAGCCAGATGCAATTGTACTGTGTCTCTGGTCAGCCTCCCTCCCTCTCTTCTCTCTAGTTGAAGATAATTCATTGGATCCCTCTTCTTTAGAATGCACAAAGTCCAGTACCTCTCGCAATTCCAATTTGCTCTTCATAGGATGCATGCGAAAAACCTAGGATACTCGGGGAGTCTCTCGATCTTTCTCTCTAATGAAAGCTAGAACAAATGAAATTTATTATCTGCTTTGGACCATTCCATGTGCATCCATTGTGTTTAGACATTCATATTAGTAAACCATTGTATTATACTGTCTAGAGGGAAACTTGCTAGCATGAAACCACAAGGGATTAATCAATTAAGTTGGGGTAATTCCATAATGGATTTTTAATGAAATTTCATTCATTCAACATTTCATAGTACAGAATAGGAATAAGTCTTGGCCTATTTCCATGCACTTGACTTTGTTGTGTAGACCCCACCACTGCACACATAAGAGTTGGGATTAGGCTCCCCAGACTGGGGATAATTGTCTAGAATATTATCATATGGAATGAACCGCTGCATTGTCATGTTAAGATCTTGACATTAGCTTTTTCCAAGCATGTTTCACATTTTGGCACTATCATCTCCCCAACTAAGTTGGTTCCTGTGTGGTCTTTGTTGGTATCATGTGACCTCCATTAGGTGGCATGCATATTGAATAATTTGTCAAGGTATTCTACTATATTCAGCAGATCACTATTTGGTATTTCATCCTAACAAGCACAGCTGTTTCGACCATGAAGACTAATGAAATTACTGCTCTTATTGTGATTGTTTGATTCCTTTTGCTTCTGACTGAAAATACATGTTTAAAGTTGTATCGTAACGTGAAAGTCTTATGTTTAATTTCTTTATCATTACAATGTTGTTTTCTACCCATTCTTTATTTCTCATGATAACAAGTTTAACTTAGTATTGCATGGGTGTCTGCACCTTCGAGTGATTGCAGGCTGGTTCAGGTAACTGTAGCTGTGGTGGAAAAGTTGTGGAAGGGTTGTCTGTAAAACCAATCAAAGGAGATGCAGTGCTTTTCTGGAGCATGGTCTGTTTCTAAATCCTACTAGTTTAAATAACACACTTGCAGAATCCTCTATTGTGTGCGTGCGAGTGTGTGTAGGGGGGGAGGTACTATGTTTCAAAGTGTAAACTGCCTTGGGTGGCATGTTTTTGCTTCATGTGTTATTTCTCTATGTTTGTAATGAGGGTTTTGAACTTCAGAATGGCTTGGAATTCTGCTTCAGTTGTGCTACTGGTGCTAGGAAGCCTGCTTAGCTTTCTTTTGTCGCATTTCTATGAGGGGTTTCAGTTGAGACATACAAGCTGGACCCAAATTTGGAAAAGCTTAAATGACCATTTCTGAAAGCCTAAAGAACCTATCCGCCCTGCAATTTCTGGAACATATTCAATCAACCCCTCCCTGTTAGTCCTGTTTAAGAGGGAGACTGTTGTTGGTTTTCAGTGGGTGGGGGGGGCTCTTCTTATCTTTTGAGAATTCATTATGTAAATATGTTTGTGATAAAAATGTTACTCCTTAATTTGATTCTCATATCCCAGAACAAGAGCTGAGTTTTACTTTAGATAAAAATTACTAGATGCAGGGGGAGGTCAACTGATGTTTTGATAAATACAGAGCCGGTCTGATGCTAGCTTCTTGTTCTTGCTTCTTTCAGGGACTAGATGGACAATCGGATCCTAACAGCATACATGGAGCATGTGAGGTTATTTCTGGGGAGAAGTGGTCAGCTACAAAATGGATGAGGCAAAGAACTACTTCCTGATTTTATAGCAAACCCTAGCCTGGATATACTGAAAAAATGCCTCTTTTACATGGATACAAAGGATTAGTGAATGTGAATTAATCTAAAGATAGAAGCAATAAATTAGATGAAATTGGGAGGTTATTTTAGTTTCTAAATCCCTATCAAATATATAGAGCGTGCACTTTTTCTCTTCTTCTTTTTTTCCATTTACAAAAGAGAGTTTCGAATATGATCACATCACTTTCTTTCTTTTTTATTAACATGGATGTCCAACTTGTATGCACTTGACCAATCCTACATGTAATGAAGTTAATGACCATATAAACCTTTAGTGACCATCAAATTAGCAACCAAAGAACTCGAACTTAAAACTACAGGGAGAGCAAGCTCCTTAATCCCAAGTTCTTACTACTAGGTTACCTATTAGATGGTTTATCAGACAGGGATGTTGGCACTCTTTTTTTCACTTTTCCTTAATGAAGGAAAAAAATGGATCGTTTTCTCTGCACATTTCTTTTCAACCAGATTTCATCACAGGAAGTATCATGTTTCCCTATCGAGGATGGGGCAAGTTATAAGCTATTATCAAATGAAGAATTAACATCTCCAAAAAAATATCAATGAAACTTGTTGCTGCATCAACCCTAACCCAGTTTTATAATCTTTCTTCTTGGGGTTTTCCTGCCGATATAAATCTAAAAATCTATTGAAAATTGTCCATTGAAATCCAATTTATTCTAATAGGTATCACTAAAGATGGAAACCAACTATATTGAGTTCTCATTTAAAGATAAATATAAAAATACCAAAATCAATGATTTTAATACCTTATATCTTTAAGGATTGGCGAGAAAGAAAATCAACGAAAATATATGCCTATATTTATAAGATTGTTATTATATTTGAAATAATGACTAAAAAATCTCTAAAGCATAAAAATAACAAAATTATCACCAAGTTCATTCCCTTTAAGTTCATTCCCTAGCCACCATCATTTGATCTACAACAAATCTAAATAACACATTGTTGATGAAAGACGATTACTTGGTGGATCAAGTAGACAATACAAAGTTTGAAGCTTTGGTGAAGCTAAAGCTTATTTTATAATTAAACAACAAATATTTACAGTCATGGATTAATGCCTTTATAATGACTTGTTTAATGGTATAGCTTGCAAAGAACATTTGGTTGCAGGGAAAAAAACTATTTGGTATAATATCTCTTGAAGTGGCAGAACTAAAGAGTTTTTAATATTCATTGTGGTAGGTAGATATGGTTGATGGTGATGGAGAAACAAGAATAATGATTGAATTTTTTTGGATTAAAGTGGTTGTTTGGACTACTTTTGTGTATCTCGACTAATTTCATAGACTCTGAAGTTAATAACTATGATATCCTCTAATTGTCATTATATTATCAACCATAGAGCTCAAACTTTAGATCACAAGGAAAACAAACCTCTTGATCACAAGTTCTCATCACTAAACTATTTATCAGATGGTTAAAAATGATTGAATTTTAAACAGTGAGATAAGAGAGGTGGGTCTTTCAGAGAGAAAAGTGAGGTGAACAAGAAAGAATGAATGGTATGATAATGATTATTTTAAATGTTTTAATATATATATATATATATATATATATATAGAGAGAGAGAGAGAGAGAGAGAGAGAGAGAGTATTAATATTATTTCATTTAATTTAAAAATTAGTTTTTTTACAGATGAGAAGTGTAATATTTTAAAAAATAATTGAAAAAAAAAACTTGTGGAATCCAATATAAATATAAATTAGCCCATTAAACTTGACCCAACCAAAGCTAAGCATGATATCAAATTAACATTAAGCAATCATTTTGCAAGTATTAGTATGAATAAAGTAGAGAAATAACTAGATCAATGACTTGCACCATGATGTTGATTGATTTAATTTTTTACATGTGCAAAAAAAAAAATATTCAAGTGACACAAGTATTCTTAAATAAATAATATTATTGAAAAAAAAGCATCAATAAGCAAACAAAGTTTCTTGACAATAATTAATTATGAAAAAAATAAGTTGTCAAATCATACTTAAAAGAGAGAGAGAGAAAATATTAATTATTCCATTATAAACACCACGCTACCATTATAAAAGCTCATCAAAACAATTTTAATGATATTATGAAAATTTGCATGACAACAATAAAAGAAATTATATGCTCTGTCAGAGTAACAACTTTGAAAGCAAATAAAACAAAATATCATGGTAGAAGCATGTCATACTTGTATGTAAATCAATAAATTTAATTTAATTTAAAAAACAAGTAATATTAATTCCCTGAAATGGGGATGAATTAGGTCTATTAATACCTTGAGTTACCAAGTAAATGAAATAAGTAACATTTTATTAATCTCAACACATTTTGTGCACATATTGTTTTTCACTTCTCTTGGATATTATTTTTGCATGGTTGTCAAAATCACGATTTTAACACGACATGAAAGGGGCTTCGAAAAATCAGATCGTAAGATCAGATCGTAAAATCGTACCTGAATTTTTTCATATAAAAATCATAAAATCATAGCTAAAATGGTGTAGGTAGAAAAATCATAAAATCGTAAGTGAAATATTTCCAAATAGAATACAATATAATTATGGTCATAAAACTTCATTAGTTAAGGTTCATATATGATTCAAAATAACTTAAAAATACATTACAAAACAATTATGTCCATCGAATTTTATTAGGTAAAAACTAACAAATTTAAAATAAATATGTTGTTGATGTGCTATATAAATTTAAATCAGTCTCATGACCGTCATTTTTCTCGTTATTTTTAATACATTCATCAAAAATATTATTATTGAAAGGATTATCAGTACTAATACTGGTATCAACACCGATATTGCTAGTACTAACTCCAACTCCAACAAATTATTTCGACATGAGGATATGAAAATGATTTAAAAACAATAAAAAATTTAATTTAAAGTAAAAAAAATATATTTTTTTTCAAAAAATTTAAGTACAAATTTTAAAATTAATATTACTAATTTTCAATAGTAATTCCATAATATATACAAGAGAGATAGAGAGAAAGATATATATATATATATATATATATATATATATATATATATATATTAACATAAATATAATTGCCGTTCCTGTTTTACTGTTTGGTACTGTGCATTGTATGTAGAATCATTATGGAGTAGATATTTTACATTTGTGTTTCGCGCATGTATGTGCGCCCTTTTTTTTTTTTTACTTTATCCGGTTTTGAACAGTGGATTAACAAAAAAAAAAAAACCCGAAAACGATAAAATAGTGCACAGGAACCAGGGGCTTTACCGGTTTTTCCATTTTATTTGCACAGTGAATCAACTAAAAAAGCCCAAGAAAATGACAAAATAGCACACAGTAAACGGGGGCAGCTACGTTCTTTCCCTTACGGTTTGTTTGTAAATATCAGTAGAGTTAGGGGCCTCTTGGTAATTATCTCATTATTTTTTTATTAACTGTCTGCGCATCACACAGACGCGCCCACAACGTTACCCTCTCCTGCCCCTTTTAGGCGGCGTGTGCGGCGCTATACCGTCATCACAAAAGAACTTCTGTCATGCCAGAAGATGCGCTGGAAGGTCCTCTCTCTTCTATCGCAGCGCGTTCCGATCATAGATGTCCCGGTAAGAGGCGGCAGACGTGTTATTGTCCGTTGTCACTTTTCTCTCTCCTGCCGCCGCAACATCAACTCCGGTCCCTGATATCTGTGGTAAGTTTATTTTGGTCCCTGAGGTTTTGATTTCGTTTTTATTAGTAATTTATTTAAATTAAATTTTTATTGTTTTCAATTGTGCCCTTCAATTAAAACTGATTATATAAAAAGTTTTAATTTCAGTCCTTATACTTTTGATTTTGATTTCGTTTTTATTAGTAATTTATTTAAATTAAACTTTTATTGTTTTCAATTGTGCCCTTCAATTAAAACTGATTATATAAGAAGTTTTAATTTCAGTCCTTATACTTTTGATTTTTGATTTATTTTTTATTCCTTCAATTTTTCTGGTACGGATGTTTTCATTTCTTTAATTTGGTCCTTCAATTGAAATTGATAATATATACAAAGTTTGATTTCAGTCCCTTTTCTTCTGATTTTTTTATAAAATGACAGTAATTATCATTATTTATTTTTGGTCCTCTAATTGTTTTTTGTTTTAATTTTATCCTTCAATGGGAATTAATTTTATATATATTATTTTTCATTTTGGTCCTTATTCTTTTAATTTTTTTATTGATATTAATTCATTTGATTTTTTTTATAATGTTTATTTTTTATTTGATATTAATTTATTTTTTATTTATATTTTTTATTGATATTTGATATTAAATTATTTGTTATTTTTTAATTGTTTTTTATACAAATCTTTTGATTTTTTGTAATGATTTTCCATGAAAATTTAATTATTTGAATTGTTCTGGCAGTAATATTGATAATAATTTTAACTATTATAATAATTATTTTACTATTATATACAAAATAATTTTTATTTTATTTTTTTGTTTGATCTTTTGTTAAAGTTTTTAAGATTTTTTTAGTCTTTCATTTATTTTATTTTTTTCAAAATAATAATAATAATAATAATAATAATAATAATAATAATATAATTGTTTTTCTTGCGTGCTCTTTTGTTACAGTTTTTTGGTTTTTTTCCTCTCGGAATAATTTGATAATTTTTATTGTTGTGGCAGTAATAATAATGATTATTTTATTATTTTTTTTATCTTTTGTTAAAAAATTTAGGATTTTTTTAATCTTTCATTTTTTTTTCTTTCATTATTAGCACAAATATAATAATAATAATAATAATAATAATAATAATAATAATAATAATAATAATAATATAATATAATATAATATAATAATAATAATAATAATAATAATATTATTATTATTATTATTATTATTTAATTGTTCTTCTTGCTTGCTCGTTTGTTAATATTTTTTAGATTTTTATTATCTCAAAATAATTTGATGATTTTTATTGTTGTAGTAGTGATAATAATGATAATTTTTATTTTTATTTCATTTTTTTCTTTCATTATTAGCACAAATATCATAATAATAATAATAATAATAATAATAATAATAATAATAATAATAATAATAATAATAATAATAATTTAATTTTTTTTCTTACTTACTCTTTTGTTAGTGTTTTTTAGATTTTTTTCCTCGGAATAATTTAACAATTTTTATTGTTTTGATAATAATAACAATTATAATTTTTATTTTTATTTGATTTTTTTGTTTGATCTTCTATTAAAATTTTTAAGATTTTTTTAGTCTTTCATTTATTTATTTGTTCTTTGATAATAATAATGATGATTGTCGCTACCCAAATTTTGACCCACTTATTTTTATGTTTCGAAAAAAAGAAAAAAAAATATAAAAAAGAGGAAAATCCAAAAATATCTTGTTATGGGGGCAAAATTGAACGAATTGAGAGTTTAATGGTTGATTGAGGGTTAAATCGCGAAAATCAGGAACCAAGGACCAGAATAAAAAATCACGCAAAGCTAAGGATGAGATTGAAAATTTGATGGGATATAATTGCAATCAATTGGGTACAATTAAAGAAATTATAAAGGACCAAATCATATTTTTTACCTTCTAAAAAAAAAAAAAGAATAAAAAAAATAATAAAAATAATAAATTGAAACCTGCATTAAATAAGCATGCACTGTTCCAGCGTGTATTTCCTTTGAATTTTCAGGCGCCTAACTCTCGGTGATCACGGCAAACAGATCAATCTTCTTCAAAAAAAATCATGATTTTCGTCCTGATTTATCTCCATCAAATCTCCTTCCTGATTCTCCTCTAATTGATATCAATTCGCTGCATTAAACTGCATTAAACGTTGGGTCTTCTCTCTGCTATAAATAGCAGTATGATGATGATGAGGATGATGATGATGATGATTTAATTGTTTTTCTTACTTACTATTTTATTGATATTTTTTTTCTCAAAATAATTTAATAATTTTTATTGTTTTAATAGTAATAACAATGATAATTTTAAATGTTATGACTCCGATGTTGCTATTGTTATAATAGGGTGTGTTAATCTATTTTATTATATTAAATTTTACATATATAAATATTATATTTTAATTTTGATTCAGCAAATCTTATAAAAATTATTTGTTCAGCCCACAATGCCGAGCGGATATTTTTTTTAATTTTCAAGTCAAATGATAATAGTCAGCTAATAATTTTTTTTTTATCATCTATTATATTTTTTTTGGAAACTCCCTTCAATTATTATCATTATTATTTTTTATGCTTTTTTAAGTCTTTGATTTAATTTTTCCTTTTTTCATTATTAGCGCAATAATAATAATAATTTTAATTTTTTTTATTTACTTTTTTGTTAATTTTTTTTATATTTTTTCCTCGAGGTAATTTATTAATTTTATTTTTTTAACGGTTATAGTGATAATAATTTTAGATATTAAGATTTCAATGTTTTTTTATTGTTATTTTTATTTGCTCTTTGGATTAAATGATTTTTATGATTTTACTATCTGCACAATAATAACAATGATTCTAGTGATTAATTTTTTATATTTTTTCTTATAAAATTATTTTGTTTTTTAAATTATTTTCAAGTCTATTGAATTATTTTGATTGTTTTAACAATAATGTTAATAATAAGCTAAACAGATAAATTTATAGCGATTTAAAATTCATATATTTTATGAAAAACTTGCATTTCACTGGATTTCTACACAAATTTATTATTTTTGCTAAATTTACAATTCGCACCATAGGTCATCCTCACCAATCTTCTTTTAGATATTTGCTACATTTTCAATGATTCACATCAATTTTTATTCATTTCATTTAATAACTTATGATATTTTTTTGAATAGAAAAATTAGCAAAGAGATTAAATGTCTCATTTTGAAAAAAAAAATTGACTTCATTCTTCATGTCAACATGCCTCCTTTTGCCAATAATCCACAAATTACATAGTTTGCACTCTTTTATTATCTTTTATAACGCAGTATCTACATTCTAAAAGATGTAATTTATGCTTACGCAATAAACTCTACTTAAAAATTTATACATTTTATCTCTTAATCTATAATTTTTATTTAATTATATCATACAAATTTATCGTTGTTGATTTAATTATATTAAATTATATACACAGAAAATGCCATTGGCAACGCGCGGGCAATGTAGCTAGTGTGTGTGTGTGTGTGTGTGTGTGTGTGTGTGTGTGTGTGTGTGTATAAAGAGACGGAGAGAGATAATATTATTTATATGTGTGTGTGCGCGTGCGCACGAGCCCGCAGAGGGGCGCGTGAATTAGGAGGAATTGGGAGGGGGCGCGTGCGAATTTTATCAATTTTACAGAATCATAAAATCGGATCGATCCAGTCCGATTTTACGAGTCAGACCGATTTTAAACGGGTTTGACCGAGTTTGACTGGTTTCGAGTTTTCTTTCCGAGTTGACCCGTTTTTCTGAGTTGACTCGCAAAATCGTATGATTTTGCGAGTCAACTAATGTTTTTTAATACCATGTATTTTTGTGATACACATTGATTCAAGTATTAGAGAATCTCTCATTTCACAATGTATTTGATTTCTTTTAGGAATACTTGAGCTTAAATACAAAGCCCATAATCAAAGCTTACATCTTGGTCCATAATCTTAACTTGTAAAAAAATCATTAACTAAGTGATCTTTTTCACGTTTTTATCATCTCCACACATTAAATTTGAAAAGTTCTAAATTTATGGGTTTTTTTTTTATTCAAGGAAATCTCACCTCTTGGAAAACGCATTTGTGGGCCTAGATGAGAGAGTAAAACTCCAGCTGTCCCAAATTTTTATAAGAGATGCACGCCCTGACTCGAACTTGAGATCTACTGTGCAAATCTCAAACCCTTACTATTACGCCACACCCCTTGAGGACTCTAAATTTTATAGTATTAGCTTAATAACAATGATAACTTTGTTTGAAGACATATAATAGTCAATAAAATGCAATTTTAAGTGTTATACTAGCCTATTAACCCACGTTACGTTGCAAGTTGATATATATATATATATATATATATATATATATATATATATATATATATATATATCAACTTGCAACGTAACGTGGGTTAATAGGCTAGTATATATCACTAGAAACATGTATTTTGAATAAATAAATTGATTGTAACCATGAAATGAGTAATATTTTTATATGGTATTAAGACAGAGTTATATTGAATTTACATGGGTTAAACTGGATTGACATGAGTAATTCTCAAGGATAATCTTGATTTTTTCAAGAAAGCTTAATCCATAATTAACTTAACATTGAAAGATTTTTTTTATAAAAACAACACTTAATTAAAAAAATCATAATTGAATTTGAGTTAACCAATCAAATTCATAATGCAAGTCATCGAATTCAATAAATTTCTTATCTCAAAGATTTTTTTTTTATTTAAATATACAATAAAGTGCATGCATGAGAAATTATTTGTATTAAATCTTTTTTTAAAAGGAAAAAAAAATCACGGTAAGAGCATAACAAAAGTAAATTATTGATAATTATTTTTTTAGTTTTGAGTTATAAATATCATTGATAACAAATATAAAATTATATTTTTAAAATTAATCAAGGGACAAAAAATGCATTAAACAAAAAAATAAAAACAAATAATTGATTAGATGCTACAGATCAATCCATTAAACTTGTATTTCAATCTATGAACTCAATTGGATTCCATCCCTCAATTTTTAAAAACAGCAATATTTACATTTCTTTAAAAAAAAAACTCAATTGCGTGCGGTTCAAGTGACCCAATATATTTGGGCATTCAAAAAATTAACAACCAAGTTTCATGAGTAGACTTTAATTTATTAAAAGGGAGGATGACATATTTGATTAGCAATTCTTTTTTTTTTTTCTTTTTGGTAAAAGAATAATAATTTATTTTAATATTGCCTATGATTAGTTATATATTTGCCTTTCAAGAAAATACATGAATACATATCATGCATGTACATGATCCACCTCTATATTAAAAAAAAACTTTGATATTTTTTGAAATTTTCCTAAATATTATTTTTATTAATATAAATATTCAAGTCAGTTATATGTATCTTGACTAATCTTACAAGTCTTAAAGTTAACAATTATATAAGATTCCAATTACTATTATATTAACAATTATAGAGTTCTAACATGAGACTACAAGAAAGCAAAATCTTTAATTCCAATCTATTAGCACTTACAAATTATTGGAAGTTTTTTTCTAAATGTTCTTGGTAGATGAAATGGATGCATGGATGGTCTGTATACAATTTCCGAGGAGCTTATTGAATTAAAATAAATATAGAGGATGGAGTGAACCTATTCACTGTTGCACGAGGACCATGATTGATTTTGGGTTTGAAAACCAAACTAGAAAACCTAGTACTATAAATAAGTGCTTATGTCTAGCCGCAGTTTTGTAGCAGAGAAGCAAAATAACGAAATGGGAAGCGGGAAACCAGAACTACACTCACAGACAAAGAAGAAGAAGAAGAAGAAGAAGGGGTTATCTCCCAGAAACCCTAGTAAAAAAATCAACCTCAAGAAGAAAAAGGGTATGAACAAGAAGACTGAACTATCCAAAAACAAAGAAAACCAGAACAAGAACAAGAGAGAGACTTCTACTCCAGCTTCAGCTTCCCAGCAGCTTAGTTTTTTCATAAACGAGTTTCAATCTGCCAATGGGGTTCACCTTTCATCCATTGAGCTTGAATCAATTAAGGGTATTTCTTTTCTTTTCTTTTCGTTTTTTTACGTTTGTTTTTGTTTGGAGCCTGATACATTGATGATGCAGAGACCTGTTTTGTTGAGTTATCCCAAGAATTTGGTCACGATGTAATGGCCTTAGGGAGCCACATGAAGGTGGCTTTTGGCTCTTCTTGGAAACAAGTTCTTTGTGAGGGGAAGTTGATGGAGGGCAATGTTGATCCAGGGAGTCCTGCTGTTCTTATTATTTCTACATCAGCCTTGAGATCTCTAGAACTTCTAAGGTCCATTTTTTCCTGTTCTCGCTAATTAGATATGATTTGAATTTAGCTAATTGATGCTAAGTTGTTTCTGTAGTTTTGGACATTTACTTTTTGAAAGTCTAACGTCTTAACAAGTTAAAATTTTCTTCCTCTAGAGGTGTGCGCTCATTGACGAAAGAATGTCATGCTGCGAAGCTATTCTCCAAGCATATGAAGGTCGAGGAACAGGTTATTTCTTGGTCTTTTTCAAGCTCTTTATTTTTATTTTTGAATGGATATATTATATAGGTTTCCCTATAAAAATATTCCTCTGGTTGATATTTTTTACAAGAATTGTTAATGCTTTATGATTTTTGATTTGCAAAGGAAATAGATCTATTTCGGTTTACAACTTCGTTATGGTGCTTCTGAAGGTCTCAGTCATTTTCTTAGTGTTTATATCCATGGATTTCTTGGTTTTTTTGTTCTCGAGCAGTGACAGTGGTCTGGTTATTACTTACAGAAAGTGTCTAATTCTGTTAATATTATATTATTGAACATCCACTTCTGATTCGTTATCTGGGGCTTCTCTTAATTATAAGATTATGTTAGCTTGCTACTGTACACACGAGCTGTAAGTTTCATGCATCAAGTATTTGATGGAGAAGAAAAGTGAAAATACTGTCTCACTGCCTTTCCTCTTTCCTCTTCGATTCCTGCTGTTTTCTTTGTGGTTTTTCCATTCAATTTATCAACATTAAGTGTGCAATTTTTACTTTTAAACATATTTTTTTTTGTTATTATTATATATTATCTACGTTGTAAAGTTGGGAAATGATGGAAGTTCTGACAGATTATTAACGGAGCTATCAATGCTGAATACATCATTTGCATATCAGTCTGATCTGAAAATCACACTGATTATGACTATTTTTCTACTTTTTTAAGCTCATCGGGATTTCTACTTGTTTTGGTTCCAATCTATAATTTAATGACCACCATTAAGTCCTCAATATCTGTTGTGAGATGGCTTGGTTTGTCATTTTTTTCCCTTTATCATATTTTCAATTTTGTTTTGAAGTTGGGAAACGATAAAGTTACAGCAGATTATTAAAGGAGCTACCAATGCTGAATACATCATTTGCACCAGTCTGCTCCTGAGATAACGCTGATCATGAATATTTTTCTACTTTTTTTTATTTTATTTTCATTAAGATTTTAGTTATTTTTAGCTTTAACCTACTTCTAATGACCTCCAATGAGTCCTCATTGCCTGTAGTGAGATGCCTTGGATTGTGATTTCTGTTTTGTTTTCTTTCCTTTTTTTGAATGGTTTGGATGTGATGCCTAAACAGAATATCAGAGGCTTTCAGCACTGCTGAAATTTTGCACGTCAGTCTGATCCAAAATGAAGTATTTTATGCTCTAATTTATTTAATTTTCACAACTGATCTCAGTCTAACATGAAAAGTATCTTATGCTCTAATTTATTTAATTTTCACAACTGGTCTCAGTCTAACCTGAGAAGTATTTTATGTACTATTTTTTTTTTTTTAACAACTGGTCTCATTATTTTTTTGTTGATTCATGCTTTAGCACCTCCCTTTTCTAACTTTGTTTTGTTTTCAAACTTTACTGTTGTCCTTCAGCAATAAGTTTATGGTAATATTGCATGGTATTTGTTTGCAAGTTCGGGTATGATGACAAAACAAATTGCCAGAGCTTCAGCACTGCTGAATAGTTATTTTGCACGTCAGTCTGATCCGAATAAAATCTACCTGGTTCCTATTTGCTGTCTATCTCATTCTTATGTGCTCTGTTTCTTTTGTGCAACTGGTTCACTAATATTTTTTGTTGCCTGAATTGCATTTTGCAATCTGTTTCTTTTTTACCATTCTGTCAATTTCATTACTGTCCTGAATCCATGGTGTGATGCTTGATTTGCACGTCAGTCTAATCCAAAATAAAGTATTTTATGTGATTTATTTAATTTTCACAACTGATCTCAGTCTAATCTGAGAAATATTTGATGCACTAATTTATTAATTTTAACAACTGATCTCATTAATCTTTTTGTTGATTCATGCATTAACACCTCCCTTTTCTATCATCATTCTCTTGAGTTTTGTTCCTGTTTCAAATTTTTGAAGTCCAGTCTCATCCAAAAATCTCAGTGATGAGAGTTTTTATGTTTGTTTTGTTATGTTTTCTAACTTTACTTTTGTCCATCAGCAATGAGTATGGTAAGATTGCATGATATGTGTTTATTTGAAGTTCGGGTATGATGACTAAACAAATTGCCAGAGCTTCAGCACTGCTGAATAGTATTTTGCACGTCAGTCTGATCCGAATAAAATCTACCTGGTTCTTATTTGCTGTCTATCTCCTATGTGCTCTACTTCTTTTGAGCAACTGGCTCACTAATATTTTTTGTTGTCTGAATTGCGTTTTGCAGTCTGTTTCTATTTTATCATTCTGTCAATTTATTTACTGTCCAGAATCCAGGGTTCGATGCTCGAGTTGCAAACAGACTTTGAAAGTATTTACACCTATATTTGACTTCAAAATGTGCCCCTAGATGTTGTTTTGTTTTGTATATCTTTATGTTTAACTATGGTTTTGAATTTTTTTTCTTTATTTTAACAATTGCTGTGATCTTTGATAAGTCCATTTTCTGGAGTTGACTGCTTTTTTTTTTTTTTTTTTAATTTTTGGGAGATGATGAGAAAATTAATCAGAGGCACCAGCTCTGCAGAAATTCTATCTTGCACGTCAGTCTGATCTCGGAACATATTTCTCTGTTTTTATAAACATAAAATACCGTTCTTAAACTGAAGGACAGAATTTACCCTCTGGTCATTCAAATAACTGATAACTGGATGTGGATAGCTGTCATTTTCTTATAGGCACATAACAAAATTAGTGGTCAATTTTCTTTTTTTCCCCTTTTTTCTGACTTCCTGTTCTTAAACAATGGCTTTTTTCTTTTCGTATATTTTTCAGTAAATCTTCATTCCGCTTCTCTTCTTGATGCAAACTCGAATAAACTCAATAAAATTGGACAAAAATTATCTTTTAAATTATGATTCTTTTGGATAGCTCCTATAGTTATGACATGAAGTAAGAGAGTTATCTTGCTCTAGTTTTAGACCAGAGTTTTTGTTTCATAACATGTTTAGCCACAGCAATATAGAAACCAACCAGGCTGCTCCTTTGAACTTCTGATGCTTTATCATCAGGGATGACTATCTAAGGGATAACAAGGAAAGAATATATATATCCTAGAACCATGGACATGGAAAAGGTAATAGTGAGACACCGTTGAAGAAATTTACTTTCTGAGGTTCAAATGAGTGGTTAATTAATGGCAAATGTTTTACTCATCGCCCAGGACGGGGTACCTATATCAACAAATCAAAGATGTTCCAATCTTATAAACTGAGATGAAAATACTCCTATCTATATTCTGGTGTTCAAGAAAATATTCTATTATCTTTTCAGAGAACTTTCTGTAATCTGCTCAGAGAAGAAATTCTTACTTGCATTCACTGTCAGATACATTATTAAAATTTCTGCTTGCATTCCATATTCTAGGTCTCACATGCCATCCCTGTTTTAGCTATCTGTAATTTTTTTAATAACATTTATTTTCATTCTTAAACTTTTATGGTCAATGCAGGTAGACATGCTGAAGAACCGTGTAAATATTGCTAGTGGCACACCAAGCAGGTGAGTCATCAATGCATTATGTTTAAAGTAGCAATGTAATAAGAATCATACCGGTTTTGTTTGTTAAAAAAGATGCATTGATAGAAATGATTTCCTAATAATTCATTCATGTTTACTATTTCAAGGGTAAAGAAGTTGATCGACATCGAGGCATTGGGGCTTTCACGGTTAAAAATGATTGTACTTGACATGCACGCAGATGTTAAGGGTTATTCATTGTTTACCCTTCCACAAGTCAGGTATGATCTGTTTGTGATTCTCTCTTTATATTGTTCGAGGTGATTTTATTTCCAACAATTTGTCTTGTTAACGTAGCCAACTGCTAACCCCTCCCCCTCTATTCTCCTTTTTTATTCATTTTATTTGGCAGAGATGAGTTCTGGGACTTGTATAAAGATTTCTTCCATCAACGACTACTGGAAGGCCATCTACGCATCTGTCTATATGGTCCTACACCAAACGCAGATAGCAAAGAGTTCACGGGTAAAAAGAAGAGTTCCTGATGAACAAGTAACAGAACCCCAGCTATAAATTTTGATGTGTATTGTTTTGAACGTCCATGAAATGTTATATCAGCTTTATCCTCTCAACTTCAAATTGTCACCACTCTGAGACATCACTGTACATTATGTCCAAGGTGGCCTGTGACAAGATTCAAACCCATTTTCATGGTTTCTAGTTTTAAAATCTGATATATATAACCTTCCAAGTTGATATGATAATACATGGACTCCTCACCTTGTTTTCGGGTGAATCAATTGAGTTTAATTATCAGAGGATAGGATAGAGAGCTTCATGGCCTGGACCATCTTTGCCAGGTAAAAAGGTTCAGCACATATATCTCAGAATCTTTAGTAATCTTAGCTGATGTTCTGTAGTTGGATTTCACATCAGTTTAGAGCTGTCTAGAAATAATGAAAGAAAAGAAAGTACATATAAAGCAATGTCTGGGATTGCCTTAATGATTATATGTTTGACTTTTATGGATTCTGTGGTCAAAATCATAGGTTGTTTCAACACCTTATAAATGTATCAACAAGTGGCTTTTTGTTCTTTTTGATGTTGCCACAGCAATGGAACATTCATCTGGGGATGTTAAAGCACTTCCTATTAAAAAACAGAAAAAAAGATTTTTTTCCTCTTAAAATAATGTAGATGTATTTATGCAATAATTGTTATTTAAAGTATTTTTTTAATGTATTAAAATAATATTTTTTTAAAACAATTATTTTATATATCCACATTAAAATAACTCGAAAACTTTAAAAAAAATTATCAATAATTAGAATCCTAATTATCCAATTATGCTATTATTTTTAAACATGATTAGAATCCTAATTAACAATTGCTTTTTGAATGATTAAACATTTCAATTATTTAGTAAGAAAAATCCTATTCATGATTGGAGCTCTTATTTTACAAGGATTTATTTGGGGGGAAATCTAACTATTCACGATTCGAGTTCTTATTTGACATCAACGTTGGTGTTTGGAAAAGTTTCAACACCATCATCAATAGCTAAAGGTTGGTGCCCAGCATGCTCTTCAATTTTTAAATGTTTGGAGCAATTTTGCTGGATAATATCATGATGTATGATTATTGTTTTTGATTTGAGAAAACCCCACCTCTCAAAAAATATATTTTATAATTCTACGTGAACAAGTAAAATACCGATTATTCTAGACTCTTTCAACGATCATAATACATGATGAGAAAGAGAAAGAAGAAATGATTTGAAAAAACATGATTCAGGATTATATTCATCACATTTGATGACAATTATTGGATTTAATAGTTAATAAGTACTCTAATAATTATGATTGTATCATCAACTGTGATAAAATTCACATCCCATGATTTGAAAACCTGTCTACATGATAAATGTCATATTAACAGTAAATAAATCCCCGGCATTGCCCTTCTAATTTTGAGGGACCCCAAGAATAATTAATAATTATCTCTATATTTTTTTTAATATTCAAACCCCTATTTTATAAATAATTAATTTGGAGGGGAAATCTATAACTTCTATATACATATCTAAAAATATGAAGAGTATAGTTCGAATAATATGATTTTGAGCATTTTTGCTTGATGACATGATGATAAGTTAATCTAAACTACTCGATGGATACTATCCTGACCTGAACGAGTAGATTTATTTTATAATCGATAAATAATAGATAAAATATGAATATTATTAAACTTGATCTGAACCCCGCCTTAACGTAGCCTAAAATATATATTTAGAGTTATAAAATATTTATATTTTTTTTATATAATTGAAATATACATACCTTGACATTGATAGAAAGCACATATTTACAATAATACTTAGTATTTTATCATTTAATATAAACACGTGCACCTGCATATATATTAACTATTTTTTTATTGATTAATACGTAATAGTAGATAATAATGGATACTCCAAAACTGACAAATAATTATATATTATAATAATGTAAAAATATAGAAAAAAAATAAAAAATTGAAACCTTTTTCAAAACTAAAAAATAAACGGGCATGAACTTAGAGTGCAGTTATGATATATGCGTGTGTGTGTGTTCTTGGGCATGTGGTATGGCGCATATATATATATATATATATATATATGCCACAGTTGGGCAGGGCATCATGTGGGGGAGGTCTTGCGTCCCCTTTTCACAGCTTTCTCATATACGCGGGCATTAGAGGTAAGATGGCCACCACGTGGCTTAGCTGTCTTCTAACTAGAGGACCATGGGGGTCCCATGCTGATTTTGTTTTTTAGATAAAAACTAATGGTGATAATTAGTTAAATAAATGAGACAAGTCAAGGCTCATTGGCAAGCGCAATGCTTAGCTATGATTGATGTCATCAGGAAAATGGATTAAGTGAATATTTGACATTAATTTTTATTTTAAATTATTTTTTTGATATTTTTAATTATTTTTATATGCCTATATCACAAATAAATTTTTAAAAATAATTTCTACAGTACTTTCAAATATTATTTAACTCTCTGTTTTATTTTTAAATATTTTTTTTAATATAATATTGATGGTTCATTTGTTTTAGTTTATTGTGGCTAAATAAAATAAAATTACAGCTCATGCGTTCCCATTGCTTATAGTTTAAATCAGACTATTAAACTACCAGATATTAATTAAATATAATTGAATTAATAATTCGAGTATTAAACTCTTTAAAAATATTATTATTATCTATATAATTAATCAGTCTGAAGTACATCACGGGTCACCGATACAGTATGGTGCTACGTGGCTACCAACGTGCCACATGGCCGTATTCGAATTTGGAAATCAATGGGTCCCATGCTGATTTTGCTATAAAATCAACGGTCATACTTAGTCAAACAAAGGGGAGAAGTCAAGGTTCCGTGTGAGGCGCCATGCTTAGGTATGGTAGATGTCATCTGGATAGGGTTAAACCAGACGAGGATGGTTGATTCTCCAATGGAAAAAAGAGAAAGAGAAAAAAGGATGATGCCGCCTTTTGAAATGGAAAACCTGGATTCCAACCACAAAATACAAAAATAGCCCTGAGACAAGTAGCCAACCCTGAGAAAACAGCTGGCATGAGTCATCAACCATTATCCCCTTTTCTTTTTTCTTTTTTCTTTTTCTTTTTTCTTTTTCTGGTTAGGAAAAAGAAGATTCCATGAAGAAAACCATAGCAAGCATCCACTATATTTTATCTGGAATTAGGTTTGTCCTGATAGAAATCTGGTGAGCAGCCAGCTATCTGATGCCTGTCAAATCCCTTTCAATGCTGTAAAAACCAAACACCATGATCAATGAAAAATTAATATGATAATACCTTCTTCTATGATTGATTAAGTAACTAGAAACCTTTTGTGTGTTGTAAGGAATAAAAATTCATTTCAAAATTTAGAATTATTTTGACAATTGAGTTGTTATTAAACTCTTTATACTATACTTAATCTTTGCACCTCCATCCATGTTAGTGTTCATGTTGCAAGGTTTCCTTTGACTTATCGGTTAGTGTTCCTCGTGTTCTTTAATTTTTTTTCTTGAAATTTTAGTTTTTTTGTTGAGTTTAATCCATTTTTCTTCTTTGATTTTGGTTTCGTTTTGTTTTATCGTTGAATCATAATTTTTCTATATGAGTCTAGTTCATCAAGAACTAGTTTATCGATATGATTTTCTTAAACAATACCTATTAATCTTTTATCTTTATATAATTTAGTTGAGTCTTGTGTTTTTTTAATTTCTATCTTTCTAGAAAAATCATTCCTACTAATATTAATATCCTCAAGGAATTTAAATGTTTTGCCTCTACTATTCTTGTACTATGAGAAGGACAATAAAACCTATATCTTTTAGAGTTCAGCGCATAGCTAATAAAATATAAACTAATTATTTTAGGTCCAATTTATTTAGTTGAGGATTAAAAATCCTTACCATAGTTAAATAATCTAATGCATGTATATGATTTAACTTGAGTTTGTAATTCAATAAGTATTTTACACATAGTTATGGATTGAACCTTATTTAATATATATACATGTCTCTCGTGCTTTACTCTTTAAGAATAATGATAGATTAGAAATATTAATCATGCTCTTTATCATATTCATTAGTGTATGATTCCTTGTGGTGTGCTAAACATTATATATTATGCAATAATGTTCTTTTCTTTAAGGAACTTTGCAAATAAACCTGGTATTTATCCTATTGTATATCTACCATGATACATTTCATCTTTATATGACCTTATAATATTTATAGTTTTTTGTTTTGTTTCCTTATCTCACTCTTATTGATCTTAAAAGCATCAAATACTTCAATTTTATTAAATAAGAGATAAAGATCCTTAAATATAAGATGATCATTAATAAATAATATAAATATATTTGATAATTCAAGCATGAAGTATTAAATAGTCCATGAATATCAATATGTATGATTTCTAAAACAAATTAGCTCCTTACGAAATATTTAGTGGTTTTCTTAATTTGTTTATTAATACAATCTACACAAGAACCAAAACAATAACATCAAGATTGTTTAAAATTGTATTATTCACTAATCTTTTAGCTTTTTTAGTTGAGATGTTACCTAATCTTTTATGTTATAACTTATAATTTGTTTTACCAATTTTAAAAATAAACAAGCATTTAATAAATCATTTAGCTAGAAAATGAGGTCTAAATCAATTTTAATTAATATTCCACCACTAATAAAAACTTTACTTCTCAAAATACTAAAAAATACTTCCATCAAACAAAAATCCATAACTAAAATTATATAGTCTAGAAACTCAAATCAAATTTCTAGAAAATGATGGAATACAAAGATATTTCGCAAATTCAAAATAGGTCCAAATTTTAAAACTAATTCCCCTTAACTTTATAATGCACCAATTTTCTTGGATAAACGCCCTTTTCATTTCTCATTGGTTTTCTTAGACTAAAAAAACCTTTTGAAGTATTAACAATACAAATTTTATAGTTAGAATTAATTCACTATACATTACTAAGAGCTTCAACAGAAAAAGTTCACGATATATTAAAGATATGAGTTTGCCTTTCTTTACGAGTTACTATAATACTTAGAACGAATCTTTCTTAACATGTCTTCAATTCTTGTAGAGAAAACATTGATTATTTTTGTCATGTTTCCTTATTGATATGTTTTTATATTTCTTTATTTTAAGAGCTATTATACCTTTCTTGGTGTTTTTTTTTTTTTTAGTTTGAGAAGTTAAAAGAGCACTTTCAGGTTTTTAAGTTTTAACTTCTCATCTTATTGAACACTCATGGTCAATAATTCATTAACTGACTATATTTCTTTATATATGCTATAAAAATCTTAAATGGATCATATTTTACAGGGAGAAAGTTCAAGAATAAAATAAAGCAAGAGTTAATAAAAAATCTTAATCTCTAAAGACTTTAATTAAGCATTGGTGTTCCTTATTTTAGACTGTGTTCATACACACCTTTAGAATAGTCAATTGAGATACATAAAAGCCTTTTTATTAAGATGTTGATCACTGACTTATCAAAATGAACAAATTATTCATTGACGACTCCAAAAAAATCTTTTGTCTCATAGCATTGAGTGATGAAACCTTAATATTCTTAACCATATAAGATATTATTAGCATTAAATTTAAACAATTAGATTGCTTTCACAACTCATAATTAGTCTTTTTCCAAGCATTAATTAATTATATAAGGATGACCAGTTTATCTATACCAAGAATAAGATTTATTCACATCTAAAGGCATAAAATAAAACTGGTCCATTATATATTATTTTATTCTAATTAAATTATAAAAATAGAAACCTCTCAATGAGACCAAGCTATTATTTTTATAAAATAGTTGCAATTAAACTATGTATCTTAGAAGAAAATTAAATTAACATACCAATCACCAAGTCGTGGCTTGCTTTTCTTCTGATCATGTAAAAGGTTCTCACTCGCCTGATTTCAAGCCTTAGCCTCCGAGGAACGTGATTCAATGGTAAAGAATATTATAGATTTTGGTCAAATTAAATGATTGTTTAGGAATAATATTATTTTTTTAAAGTAATTTTTATTTATAATTACTTCAATATAATATAATTTTTTATTTTTTAAAAATTATTTTTAATATCATCATACAAAAATGATCTAAAACATCAAAAATTTTAATTTAAAATAATTTTTTTTTAACAAGTTTAGTGACAAATTCCAAATTCCATGACACATGTATTTTTTTTTTTTTTTATTCGAGGAAACCATATTCTTTGGAAAACACACTTTGTGGATCTAGATAAGTGAATAAAATTTCAGTTGTACTAAATTTTTATAAAAAATACATGTTTTAATTCAAACTCGAGATATTCTGTATAAATTTCAAATATTTTACTACGCCACTGGAGACCCATGACACATGTATTACGAAAGCATGAAATGGCAGCCGTCGTGATTTAACAGAGACAACGACGTCGAAAGTCGAATGCAGTCCAGCAGGTAAAAATTTGACCGGAGAACAAATACGGAAGCAAATCCTGACTCATACTATCGTGAGCGTTACGAACCATTTCATCACGTCCGAGGCATCGCGTGTTTCGTCAATTACCATCTTAAGTGCTGAGAAATTGAGTCATTAATTATTTTGAATTTCTATATTGCTATATCTATAACCTGATTTGAAGATTTTCTTTCCATACTTGAAAGCAAGCTTGCAACCTCTTAAAGCGTGGACCCACAGCTCTTTAGTCAACTAAATAGATCTTTATTATAAAGTTTCGTGGGAATAACAAATGGAAAAGCGAAGCGCTTTTTATTTATTTTCTTTTTAAGGAAAAAAAAAAAAAAAGGAAATTGCTATAAAGCAGACGATCGCAAGAACATCACGATGACAAGAGCTTGACGTCATCATCATAATTGGTCCAAGGAAAGAGAGTAGAAGGAGATCCCCACGCCTCCACCCTCCTTCGGGTCACGGACACCAACTAACCCCAACGAATCAGCACGTGTTTTAATATTATCTTCAGTCCCCGTATTTGTACCGAAATCACAATTCGGTCCTTCACCTCTGAAGACCTACATCCTCTACTCTTGCTGACCCTTGTTGCATTAAAACATTTGTTGGATTTTTTCTTAGTTAAGTTCTTAACATAAAACCAGATGTAGAGGAGAACGGAGATGTTTAAAAAAGATAAACAGCAGGTCTTCAATAGTTAAGGGACTAGATTACAATTTTTCAAAATTGAGGACTAAATTGTAATCAGGTTCTAAACCCAAGGAAGAAAGAATGATATATTTGTTGTTGTGTGTGTCCGAAAGCAACCACGCCACTTGCTCTTGCTATATATATATATGGATGCAGAGGAGGTTCTTGTTTATATAAAGAAGCTTACAAATAAGTCCAAAGACACGAACAAGAAAATACAAACTGATTTTCTTGTAGTTTTTTTTTTAATTGCTTGTAGTATATGAGAGCTTCTATTTATCGAAACTTTCTGAAGATATTAAACCCAACAACTACTACCAAGACTAGTAACAGTCGTATCAGAAATATCATGTCTGAATCAGATCAATCCATTGGTTTCGACACCCCCAGGTTGGTGACCAAGAAGATCCTGGGAAAGCTCCAACATGAAGGTGATGGTGCTGTTGTTAGAAGAGGCATCGGAAGGTACTTTCATACCAATCTTAAATCATGCATGGCTTCTTGCCCCTGATTTATTCCAGTTCTGGTTTGCTGGTTTTTATTCCATTTCATGGTTCTCTTTGTTTTGGGAAATTGGTTTTCAGGAGTGAGCAGAAGTTCTTGGATCCTTTTCTCATGCTGGATGATTTTTCAGGTTAGATTTATGTCAATGTCTAATCGTTCAAGAAATATTGTATGGTATTGGAATTATAAGGGGTTTGGTTGTTGCTGCTGCAGTGTCTCCTCCTGCTGGATTTCCTGATCATCCGCACAGAGGTTCTTGAATCATTCCATCATTTTTTGTGTTTTTTTTATATATACTTTGTAGTAATTTTATTTTTTAAAATATGGATTGCAGGTTTTGAGACTGTTACATACATGCTGCAGGTAAAGTTGTTTACGGTTATAAAACCAGATTGCTGGACGATTGAATATCTAAGAAACTGATGTTTGGTTATTGTGGATATCAGGGAGGCATCACTCATCAGGATTTTGCAGGACACAAGGGTACAATCCATACCGGAGATGTGCAGGTGAAGGATTGAAGATAGGGAAATGAATCAGGGCATTTCATGCCGTTAAATATTTTAGGTTTTCTTCTTCTTTGTTTCATTTGATTCTTAGCCTCTTTTTTCCTTCACTGTGCAGTGGATGACAGCAGGAAGAGGCATCATCCACTCAGAAATGCCTGCCGGAGAAGGTGCTCAAAAGGGTCTGCAGCTGTGGATAAATCTATCTTCCCAAGACAAAATGTTAGAAATTTCTAAATTACTCTCTTTTCTTTTCCTGGGTTTCTAAGGTTGTATGGGCTAGACTAGAGCCAGCTGACTCCTAACCGTTAAACCATTTGTTATTTCCTAATTCTCAATCAAATTCACCTATATTTCGAAAATTTAGTTTATACTTTTGAGAATTTAGCTTCACATATTTTTGTTTTTTGTGTGTGTCAATGTCCCAGACTAGTTCTTTAAATACTTTCAAGCATGTCTGCTTTACTTGACCCTTGAGAGGCCAGCTTCCCCCCCACCAGCAAGCAACTTAAACTTTTCCATGTATTTCTCATGTTCATCTTGAACAAAAAAAAAAAAAAAAAAGTGTTCAGAATTTATCTTCTATATTCACCATGCAAAGGATGTTAATAACCCGAAACCTATTTGGCAGGATTGAACCAAGGTATCAGGAACTCTTAAGTGACGACATAAAAAGAGCAGAGAAAGACGGTGCTGAAGTGAGAATCATAGCAGGGGAATCGATGGGAGTGCAATCTCCAGTTTATACCAGGACACCAACAATGTATTTGGATTTCACTCTGAAACCCACAGCTCATGTGCATCAAAATATCCCAGAATCATGGAATGGATTTGTCTATATTATTGAAGGTGAAGGGGTCTTCGGCAAGCCAAATTCTTCACCCTCGGCTGCTCATCACGTCCTGGTTTTAGGTCCTGGAGATGGCCTGAGCGTGTGGAACAGATCTTCCAAGCCATTGCGATTTGTGCTGATTGCCGGACAGCCAATCAACGAGCCTGTGGTTCAGTATGGACCTTTTGTGATGAACACAGAGGCAGAAATTGATCAAACCATCGAGGACTACAACTACAGCAAAAATGGGTTTGAAATGGCCAGGTTCTGGAGATCCCAGTGAGGAGGCTCTGCAAACCATGGAAGCACATTGCTACTGTCAGGAGGGAAACAAAATAAGAATAAATGAAGTACACGTCATCTTTATCTGTCAATTTCTGCATTCACACGCAGCAATCTTACATAGAAGCTGAAAATGACGTTTTTTTCTCTCGATGGGTGCAAAAAAAGCTTCTAGAAGAAAGGAAAGTGCAGCCGAGGAAGCAAAGATTGCTATCACTCAAGTCATGATGGGTCAGCTTATCTTAGTTGATCTCTGTTTTATTTGTCTTTTTTCAAATTTTATTTTGCCCTTTTAATTACATTTTATATAGTGGTAGGTTGATATCTTTAGAGTATCTCTCTCTCTCTCTCTTCCCAGGTTATTAAAATCACCATTTTGACATAAAATGAAAGGAGCTTTGAAAACTCAAATTATAATATCGTAAAATTATACTTGAATTTTTTCATATAAAAATTATAAAATCACAACTAAAATCATGTAAGTAGAAAAATCATAAAATCATAAGTAAAATATTTTTGAATACAATATAATATAATTATGGGTATAAAACTTCATTAGTTAAGCTTCATACATGATTCAAAATAACTTAAAAATACACTACAAAATAATTATGTCCATAGAATTTCATTAGGTAAAAACTAACAAATTTCAAATAAATATTTTGCTGGTGTGCTATATAAATTAAAATCAGTCTCATGACCGTCATTTTTCTCGTTATTTTTAATATATTAATCAAAAATATTATTATTGAAAGGATTATCAGTACTAATACTGGAACCAACACCGATATTGCTAGTACTAGCTCTAACTCCAACAAATTATTTCCACATTAGGACATGAAAATGATTTTAAAACATAAGATTTTTTTTAATTTAAAGTAAAAAATAATTTTTTTTTTAAATTAAGTATAAATTTTAAGGTTAATATTACTGATTGTGATTCTATCTATCCATCTATCTATCTATCTATCTATATATATATATATAAAGAGAGAGATAAATATTCATATATATAATATATAGAGAGAGAGTGTGGGACCGTAGGTTTCACTTTTACATTTTAAAAGATTGAAAGCAAAATCGGTTAAAATTGGACCGGATAAAAATCATAAAATCAGACTGATTCGATTTGATTTTGATCGAATTTAACCAAAATCGATTTTTCTCCCCGAGTTAACAAGGTTTGATAAGTTGACATGTAAAATTATATGATTTTGTGAGTCAATTCACGATTTTGACAACCATGTTGATGAGTGGATGTGGAACATGGTCCATTTTAATTTTGCCTATAAAAAATAATGCGTAGGTGTTATAAGAATGTTTTAGCATAGTCTTGAGTGATCAAATAAGTTGTTTTTATTTTGATTAGATGAGAAAAATAGCTAACATGGTAAAAAAATATTTTTTTCATTAAAAAAACCACAATATTCTAAAAAAAAACCTTTTTTTTAAGGGAAAAAATTGTTATTTAAATTTTCACTGAATATATATGGAAGGATAAAATGAGATAAAAAAAAAAACAATATGGGTCAATCCATGTAATCTTGGGAAGAAGAGGCGAGCCAAGCCAAGTTAATATGTTGTCTATGTTCAAAGTTTTGAAATAGGGATTACTTGATAGAACAAAAATAAAAGAAAACCAAACTATTTTTATATATATAAAAAATAGTGTTGAACAATGAAATTAGAAAATAAAATAAACAAAAATATTTATTTTAATTTTTTCAATATGTGACCTTAGTTATTAGACTGAAAAAACATATATGAAAAAACCATAAAGCCCAATGTCTAATAAATTAAACACTAAAGAATAGAATAAAAAAAATCACATAAAAAGATGTGAAAAATATCAATAAAAAGAATGACCATAAAAATCAAGGATAAAAAATAAATTAAATGACAACTATGGATTTTTTATTGGAGGGTGAAATTGAAAAGAAAATTAATTTTAACAAAAGGGAAAAAATGAAAACAACAAGAACCAAATTAAAAAACATAATATACCATAATTTTATATTAAATGGTGAAATTGAAATCCAATAAAACTTTTATAAAATATCTAAGAAAAAATAAAAAGAATAATGATTAGATTAAAAAAATATATGAAAAATTAGGATTGAACTATAAAATTGAATATATATATATAACTTTCACATAAGAGTCAAGAGTAAAAATTAAAAATAAAACAAATAAGGCTAGAAGTTGAAATTTCAACAACAAAGAGAACCAAGTTGAATTTTTCACCAAAATGTTCGAGCACCACACATGCCTGCATCTTTGTACTTTAAAATATTAATTAATCATTCTCGAAAGACAAATACCCTCAATTAACCAGAAAATTGGAGTGAAAGGACCAAAATGTCCATAGAGGCATGTTTTATTTTTTAAAAGAGTAAATATGTTATTTTACTATATCTAAAAAAAAAAAGGACATAGACACCCATGTATTCTGATTTTTAAAATATCAAATAGAAGGGCAATCAAATAATTTTATTATTTTTAAAAAAAATACTTATACCCCATATCAATCCTTTAATGACTATTCAATAATGTGAAAATACCAAAATAACCCCAAAATCAAGTCATTTGATTTTATTTGAAAATAATAAAATAACAATATATCAATGACTTGAATGAATTTGCCTTCCGATTTATCAGTGGTGCTAGGATTGAGTTTTTCTTGTGCGTTGACATCCCAATAATTTCTAACCCCTTCTCCATAGTGGAGTCTCTCCCTTTTGCAAGGTAGTTGCCTAAACCCATTTATGACGCAGCAAACACACTAACACATAGAACCAATCCACTGAAAGAGAGGGAGACAGGTCGGGTCTTGCTCTAATGGAGTTTTTTTTCCTGTATTAGAGTTCAAATTTTACTATGTATATCTATTATTCTCGTATGTATATTTATTATTCTCGTATGTATCTTATTTATTCGGATGTTTAGTATATCCACGAATTAGTTGTCTTAGATGTAAAACTAATGTGGACAACTCGGTTATTAAAAGAAAAAAAAAAAGGAGAGAGAGAGAGATGTATGATAATTCATCAAAGCTTGATTTGGTAATGAGTGAGACCTAGGGTTTGGATAGATAGCTAGCCCAGCAGCACGTGAATTACAGGTCACGTTACTGCTGTGATATTTGGTTGCCAGGCCATCGAAGTAGCTCACAGTTGTCTTGAGAGCAACCTGCAATGTTGACTGCCTGCTTTCTCAGTTCATTGACAAGCACAAATCAAAGCTCAATGTCTCAGCTCCCATGCGTTGTTATCTTACATCCGAGCAGAGTCTGCCATGATAAATCAATGAACAAGGAAAGGTTGGGCACATATCATTCATTATCACTTGGAAGGGGAACAATAGTTGCAAGACCTTTACCACCCAAACAAAGTTGCTTAATTAGAACTGGCTGGCTGTCCATCTGAGCCAGGGTCCACCTCCTTACACAGACCAACTACAAGCAATCCGTAATTGCGTGGTTAAATGGGACTTTGAAAGCAAATCAAAGAAACGAAACCGGGTACAGTAAGCTGATGGATCAGGATGCATCCCAGTTGCTCATTATATCAGAAACGATGCAGTTGTTGGTAAAAAGCCTTTAAGAGCTACGTGTAAGATTTCCAGTAAAAAATAACAAGCTCACAAAGGAATATGACCGTTCGCTTTCTTTTGTGCAATTGCATGATTCTGCTATCTAGAGCACAAAGAACTTGACCCCTTTCTTTTACCTTGAGTTAAACAATTTCATTTCTATATATATCAAGTTATTTGGCAATTAATAAAGCCCTGAAGTCATAACAATTAAATAAAACCAACCAACCAAATTGAATCAAATCAACCGTGTAAAATCCCATAACTTGTACACTTGTTGGAGATGAGACGAACGGACATCAGCTGGAGCAGCAGGAAAAGTAGCTCTGTGCTTGTTTGGAATCATTCCCATTATTAACAAGGGTTACCCTATCCAGAGACAATTCAGCTTTGTACGTATCAGAATTCAAGACCTTCCTGCTCACATTGTTGTATATCTCCCGAATAACAATCTCAAAAGCCTTTTTAACATTGGTTGAGTCGAGCGCAGACGTCTCCATGAAGAATAAGCCTTCTGCTTCTGCAAGGCTTTTGCCTTCCTCCACACTAACATCCCTGATATTCTCCAAATCACATTTGTTTCCAACCAGCATCCTTGCTACAGTGGTATCTGAATGGGCTGCAGAATTGTTTAAGTTCAAAAGGTGATTTTTAAACAGAAGGCATTTATGAAAATCTAGGGCAACAATCAGGAGGAAAGTGGTTCCTTGGAAGCAAATAGATATGCAAGATATAAATGCTTAGGATAAGGAATACTGCTGAATCTTGATACATCTATAAACCATTAACAATCAACATATTAGCTCTGCCATTTCTAACCAATCCCAGACCAGGCTAAAAAATCATTTTGTTGCCATTTACAGAGAACGATTGATAATAACAGATCAGTTCTCAGCTTATAACAGAGTGCACAACATGAACAACAATAGAGAAACTAAACAGCAATCAAACTGCTTAATTTTTTTTTAATTGCAGACATTGGAAAGATGCATTGACCTTTTAAGAATCTAGGATGACTAATTGTTTCTCGCTCAATTATTCCCACCACTTGAAGCTCAATGCTCAAAGCACTGCATGTTTATTCATTATTTCAAAGAGCAAATAGGGTATGATATGAACTCCAGCACACTTGGGGACACATGTTATTTCTATAAGCCACTTAAATGCAATGTAGACATGCTGCACAAGAGTAATGCTATTCATACCAAAATATCCATCCATAGTGAGTTCCTAAACAATATCAACCACTTAATAGTTGGAATCATATGGGAGTCACTAGTTAGGTCCATCCGGTTTAAGGTTGATTTTATTGATGATACTGATTTGAGATGAATATTTGAGGTTGGATAGCACTAACATATGGGCTCAACTACATCATTTATCAAGAGGCTTTTGACATTGCATTTCAACTTGTGTTTGGTTGTGTTTCAAAAGGGCGTTTCACATGAAAAAACATTAATTAATGTTTTTTTTTAGTGTTTTTTTATCAGTTTTAATGTGTTGATGTACAAAAAACTGAAAAAAAATATAATGAAGCATTTTTTAGAAGCTCCTTGCACCACAATACCAAACACTCACTGAATATATTGGAGTCAAGTTCATTGAAACACCAAATCTTATGGCTGCAGAACATGGCTTCAGTACTTGAGCATTTCATTCTCATGATACGCTCCATGGAAGTACATAGAGAAATGACACATTCAACAAAGCACATGATTTGCAAACACTAACATAATATTAATGGACAAAACATTGTATATTTTCAAGCGTGCCATTGTGAGTGTTTGTGTGCTATTCATGTGGTAGATTTCATGATGTGTACATTATCCAATACAAAGTTGTGAACTTAACATCACTCGTAAACAAGGTGATTTTATCCATACTCTTATGTCGTAGACATGATGATTTTATCTTATTCATATGTGAGGACTAAAAGAAGAATCAGGCTTCTTGCAGACAAAGGTACCATGATTGAATAAGGATGGCAATTTAATCCGAACTTGATACATACTGACCTAACCTGAATGGGTGAGTATTTTTTGGATAGTTACCTTACCTGATAAATAATATGTAGAATATGAATATTGTCAAACCCGCCCAAACCTAGCCCGAAATATATATTAATATTATATGGATATTATATGGAGAACATTTTATTTTTTTAATACAATATGATAGATACATATCTCAATATTGAAATAATACTCATATGCATGTATAATATTTATCATTTAATATACATATAAATACTTCAAAAGAGAGTGTGTGTGTTAACTATTTTATTTTTTATTCTATAGTAAAAAATAGTAGATAATAATAATTGAAACTCAATGAATAGTTTATAAATATCTAAACTTCTTACCCAATGGATAATGGGTGGGTTATAGATATCAAGAAATCCAACCCCAGGTACCCATTGTTATCCCTATGTTTGAAATTGAGTATTAAAAAGTTCTTTTGCATGAAAAAAAACTTGGCACCCCCATCCCATCCCTTTTGTATTTGATTATTCTTTTCCATCAGTTAAATAGTTTTCCAAAGAAAAGGGAATTTACCTATTCCAACAGGATTTTAACTCTCATCACTAAATACTCTTTGAGCTGTCACTTATCCAGTATAATCTTTTGATGCTTTCAGGTTTCTGCACATATTTATCAATTAAGTCATTTCAGATATGTTTGTTGGTTTATCCTAAAAAGATTGCTTGATCTTCCCTTTGCATAACAAATACATATGCTCTATGGTATGCTGAAGAAATGAACATTGTGGACGAGACAGTACAGTACAACTGCAAGAATGCAGCATTGACACCAACAATATTACTGATTCAAAATATTTAATATAAAGATATGACAACAAGCTCTAAACTAAAGAACAACCATCTTTAGTAACTTTTCTAAAGGAGATCAATTTATAGCTTTCTTCTAGCTCAAGTCTCTTTGAAAAATCCATCATTCCAACCTCAGATCTAACTACACCTAGCCACAAAACCAACCCTTTACACTACCAAATACTTTTGACCCAAATCCACGAAAAGCCCTTCAAAAACAAAACCAGCAAAAAACGGGCAGTCTATTCACACAAAAAAAGAAAAAAACTACTTACTTTTAAGCTCATCAAGCCATCGACCGACACTATCAAAAGTAGTACGGCGACTGATATCATAAACAATAAGCGCACCGACAGCACCTCTGTAGTAAGCAGAAGTAACAGCCCTAAACCTCTCTTGACCAGCAGTGTCCCAAATCTGAGCCTTAACTTCTTTCCCATCAATTTCCATGCTCTGGGTCTGAAACTCCACTCCTATTGTGGCTTTTGAATGCAAATTGAACTCATTTCTTGCATATCGAGAAAGCAGATTTGATTTTCCTACAGCAGAATCCCCAATTATCACGATCTTGAACAAGTACTCCTCTCCTCCTTCCTCGTCTGATGACATGTTTCTGTGATAGCCGTGTGGATTTTGGGAGGGGGAGAGAGAGGATGGAGATGGAGGCGTATAAATGTGCGTTTTTAGTCCAAGTCAAGCTGGTACAGACATAATGCGCATGTTGTGCACTCATGCAACTTTTTGTTTATTTGTAATAAATTAAATCAAATATATACTCATATACAACTTTATTTATTTTTTATTAATTTAGTTTATGAGTTTAATATATTAACTTCGATTATAAATTCATGAATTTAATAGTTTTAGCCATTAAATTTAATATGTTTTTTTTTTTATTTTTTTCATTTTATCTTTTCAATATTACATTGACTGAAAAATAAAATTCATAATTTACTTCTCTTTTGGATATCACAATCTAAAATAAAAATTAGTTTAGATTTAATGTTTAATTTTTCATCCATCTATTTATCTATATATATCTATTTATCTATATATAGTTGAATAAAAATAATTTATAAAAAAAGTAAAGTTATCAAGACTAATATTTCTTTTTTTAAAAATAAATTAAAAAAACAATATCTAATTTTTTAGAAGTAAATTCATGTTTTTATTCAAATCAAATAAACTCCATGTATGATTTAATTCAAAAATTGAACTCAATTAAAAAACCAAAATAGAAATTTCAAGATTGACTTAATATTTAAAGTTTAATAATACTGCTAAAGATTTCACCACATTCTCACATTCTTTTACATGCTAAAAAAAAAAAAGTCTGCCCGCTGCATTGATGATTTCAGAATCAAAGCGTGTTAAACAAGGTACAAAATTAATGGCAGGTTCAAATATTCTCTCAATCCTCGAATTAATGGCAGAACTAAAAGGGAAATTAAACAGCATTTTACATGCATGATTTCTGATAAACTACAAGTCAACAGCATTACTTCACTATTTACAGCTATGAGTTTGATTCCCAACGGTGCAAATGGTAAACTGGAATTTGTTAAAGACAACCTCAGCCTGACTGATTCCATGCCTTCAAGATCCTTGAATAACAATCTTGTTACATGAATTTGTCAGGTCAATGTTTTGAAGATTTCAGCCTGCCAGCATGGTGCTCTTAAGTGAAAAAATTTCATTACAAAAATGTCGATTTGCCGGTCGATTTAGGTCTCCTTTGTTAGCCTAGATCATGGGGTTGATTGTTTGCATCCACAAGTACAACCTTCCAATTCTTTGTGGAGTTTCTGTGAGAGATGGGCAAGCAAATTTCGAGTGAGGATTAGGGAAGGAACAGCAATACGCAGTACACCTATGGCATCTACCAAGTTTGATTGACAGCAAGAGTAGAATAAATTCAACAATTTGCCATTGATATTTTCTTTTTGTTTAGCTATCATTTAATGTTTTACTCACCTCCACTTCATTCTGAAGGCCCTTTATATGCTTTACTGCCAGCTCCAGCATGTCTGCATAGCTTGTTTGCTGCAAGTTGTTAAAAAAATCAGCTTCCACCTCATTCAAAGCCAGATTGCTTGATGTGAAAAGAAATGAATAACACATTATTACCTTATCCATGTTAGGAACGAGGTCTTGTAGCGTCTTCAGCTTCCCACTTATTCTGGTTCGTCTCTCCTGGTTTAGATGAAATATAAGATGATTGAACGTACGCATGCATACTCAAATAGCCTATCGTGTGCACATGTTAGCAGTGTATTTTCAATTAGGTTTGATGGACCCAGTAACTAGATTCCTAGATCCATTTCTCTCCGAGCGAATAGAGCTGTAAAATTGTAAGTTTGCAAGACAGGATGCACATATTCTTTTAATCCAATGCAACAACAATTCAAGATAGGTAAGCAGTGAAATTTTCCTATCAGTAAGACATGGTTTCGGTACTGCATTTTGCAAACTAACATTGTCACCCAAACAGACAAAAACATTTGACATCCTTGTTCCCTCCTTGAACTTCCCACTGACCCCCAAAAAGTGGAGGGAAATCCTCCTGACTTCTATGTACAGTAATTAGTTAATTAGTATCCTCATCTACAGTAGTACAGCATAATCCAATTATGAAATGAATGAACAGAAGCACAAGTATATTGTTGCGCACAAGTATATTGTTGCATAGTGTGGCTGTGATGCATGCATCATAGACAGACTAATACAGCATAATTACATGCTAGTTATTAAGCCGGTCTAAAAGTCCATCAGAAGGTGTGGCGCACACTAACCACCTCTCTCTCTCTTTCTCCTGCACGTGCAATCAGAGATACATGCAAACTCATGCATACTGTTATGGCATCCATTTTTCTGTTGCTGCCATTCACTCTTGGGCATTATTCAAGGAATTGTTGTCTTGTAGAACATCAAATCACAGCAATCCATCTTCTTATTATGATGCTGGCAGATTGGATCAACTCCTAGACAAGATAATTCGGCACCATCCACACACAAAAAATATATGACCCGGAAATTGTATCCCCGCATTCACTTTTCACCAAACATGGAAAATTACAAATTTGAAGGTCAGCCCTAGTTGTTTGTGATTATCTTTTACAATATGATTCTTTGTTTCATTGGGGATACTCTTCCTCCCAACAAAGGGCATTATCTGTTGTGATGAAAGTTGGGTTCTGGCTACAGGGTAATCAAGAAATGGCCCTCCTCTTCAGTATTTTGCATAAATTGGTCACTCCTCACGACTCAAATCCACTACTCGCGCTTTTGTGCTGATGAGTTTCACTATTGCATCAGCAAACAGCTACAAACCTCATTGTAAAATAATTTTCTATAAACAAACTCGAATGAACCTATGGGGAGAATATTCAAGAATGTACATTTATTCATAATCTTTTAAGAAAAGTCCATCCTCTCCATATGTTGGTTTAATTTGAGTAAAGGGAATGCCAAGAATGTAGACTCGCGTCATTTCTGTTTGATCAGATAAGAAAATTGGCCCTGTTCTTCTTGGGTGAAACCAAAGTGGATGTATTGGCAACTTGAATAAGAAAGTGGCAAGCTGTAGCTAGGAGCATTCAGCATGTACAGCAGTCCCTTCATTCTTGATACAGTGCAATTAGCAGCCGAGCTATAAAAGGTTCTTCCAAGCTAAGTCTTTGAGTTAAAAAGAAAAGCTTAGTCATGTTACTGTGCCAGCATGATCTCGAACTAGAAACAAACCTACTTGGTATATTTGTCATGAAACAACCTTGTTGATGCCTGCCCAAGAACTATTTTGAGAAATATGCAAAATTAACATCATTTTCCAAGTTTTTTTTTTCCATGCCATCACTTGGCACCACTAGCGTCAAACTAGGCAGTTAGGTGATTTGAGTTTTTTTCCCAAAATTCTCACGAACAATCTTGCTCTCACTTTGAGAAAACTCTTTATCCATCAAGCCCTTGTGCTTATTAGAGCTAGAATGTGTCCAAAAAGAGTTACGAGAGCATGGTATCAAAACAACATCCCACTTTTTGGACACATATGAGATTAACAAATGGATAGATAGACTATGCACTAAACACTGTTCATGTAAAACAACAATGTATGCACTTTCTGTTATGTTTTGAAGTTACATCATCTATTAATTAGATATCTTAAAAAGGTTGATCGATACTGCTAGTAAGCATCTGAAAATATTTGCTCCTGTCACAGTATTATTTCTAGAATGTTTATGCTGTTAGAAATGAAACTAAGGAAATCGCATGTCAGAGCAGGTCAGGAATGTGGTTGCTCGTGATCAGGAGCTGGACAATCACTGACAAACACATGCTATAAGATGACTCTTAGGACTGTATTGAAAAAAGTCACTTCAATTCACCATGATCCCATTTGATAAGCGGACTCAAATGAAAAATAATGCATGAAAGGAATCTTTATGGAACTTCTATAAATCCACTCTTAAGAAGTTGAAATTTTTTTACTAACCCTTTCAGCAATGCTTCTAGGATGAGTGGCACAACCACGTTTAGCACGGATTTTGCAAGGAACAGAGTCTTCAGGAATTTGTAGCAGCTTCTCCACTGTTGCCATCTCAAGAGTTGTCTGAGGCAGGCTAAACTGAATGCAGAATGATTCAGATAAATGTATACAAGAAGAAAAAACAAAAAGTAACACTGCAAAATAATATAAAATTAAGCCATGATTTACACCAGCCAAGGAGAACTGCCCATTATATAAGGTACCGGAAAATGCAGGGGCGTGGTATGGACTTGCAAATGTATGTGCTTTACATGTTTATGGGATGTTGAGGCCAGAGAACAAACTAAGTTATCGACATTTCCATGAATTTCCTGACATCAAAGTCTTCAGAAAAGAAATTTAGTACCTGAGTTTCTAAAGCATTGAAACAGTTATAAATGTCTCCATCTCCAGTCCTGGCTTGTTTCGAGGGATGGCCAGAAAATACAATGGAATTTGGAGTGTCCCAAGATTCCATACCAAAGCTAGCCGCAGAATAAGAATGAGTGGAGTTCTGACAGCCATTGTCAGATCCAATGCCTTCGACAACATTCTCACTAACTTCAGATATCTGAGAAAGAGACTCTTGTCTAGTGAAGCTCAATTGAGACTTCAACCTTGGCACTGAGGGGCCACCACCAGAGCCATTGCGAGAGTTATAGCCTCCAGTTCCCCTTGTAATTGAGAAACCTCCTATTTAAATTGGCAAAAGAGAGATGATATTCAAAACCAAAAATATAAACTCATCACAGGTTGTCTAAGCCTCCATCCTAAAGATAAGAATATCAATAAAACATAGGCCTCACTAGATGCATGAATAGAGCTTTTAGTCGGATATAAACTGCAATGAAATTTAACTAGGACTACTGTAACTGGTGCTTATAATCTTAGGAGGAGTTGTACAAAATAACTCACACACTACTTATTTCTGCAACAAAATGTGAAAAATAAATTGACAACAGTTTCAGAAGCAGGGATACATTTTTTATACGTGCATTTACCATATCCTTCTTTCTTCTCAAGACCCAAACATTTCCAGCATCACTTTTGACTTTCCAAGCTGAGATCTTGCAGATGGAATGCATGATCATTTGATTAAAACAACTCTTATACCATGCTAACAACTATCTTTAAAAAGTTCAAGATACATAATTATGTACACCAGATAATTGCTGAAAAAGTATGCACTTCAATTTCATTACACTCCATTTTCTTTTCTAGTCCTTTTCTTCATCGAATGAATTGGTTATTGGTTTGATGAATGAACAAATGAAACCAGCGCAGTTACACACAGGAGCATATAAAAGAAAAAGATTTATTGTGAGCCAGCGGTTGTAATCCATAGGCACATTGCAGAATATGTTTTTGCAATCCATGTTTCAACAGACATATAAAGAGTTTAGAATAGTGTTAAAAATACACTTTAGATATCTATTCAACATATCAAATAAATAAACTTAGTGCAGGCTCGTGACCTGATTCTTAATCTCCCTCCATAAACTGGCATGATTACAGGAAGCTTCATAAATGTCACTTATTTTTTACTTTCATTATAATTTCCAACAATAATTTCTAGCCTATAAATGAAGCTTTTCTTTAAGAGGTTCCTCAAGATTGAAAATAGGTAAATTCTAACAGGGATTACATATCATAGCCGCACAACATCATCCCTAGAATCTACATTGACATGTCGTCCAACAACCTGTGGGTGTTGATGAACAGTCCCAAATATCATTGACACCTAAATCAACTATATTAGCGGTAAGGTTTCATAAACAAAAGTAGGTATCATTTTCTTTTTTCTTCCTATTATTTTTCCTTCCAAAAAAGAAAAGTAGCTAAGACCATATCTTATCGAGTCCTTTAGACAGAACTGAGTCATTGCCAGCCAGGAAAATCTGTCCCAGTTGATCCTTAGCAGCATGAACTTATATCCTTTGTTTTTTTCTTCTTTGTAATACAAGAAACAAATAGAACATGGTCTTGGCCACTAACTGCTAGCCTCATTATCATTGGTATAACTGTCCCAATCTTAAAGCCTTGTTAATTCCTTGTTGTACCGATAACTGCTAGCCTCATTATCATTGGTATAACTGACAGTGAGACTGAGAAATACCTTCCTTTTTCACTTCATCATCCAGACGCCGTTTCTTTCTTCTGAATACGTTTTAATACCAACAATTGCACAACTATCTACCCAAATCTCAAATATTTAATACAACTTCAACTTTTTGTGCAAACCTCATACTACTTGCCAACTATCCACCACTTCTTAACTGGGTACGCCAACAATAAATTGAGACGCCATTTTATGGAGAGAAAAAACCCGGCATCCTCAGTTGGGAATATTTTAAAAGGAATACCCGGTTGAAAAAAGTATGCTACTTTGGAGACCCAACTGAGAGATCTGATGGCTTGAGGGACTACATTGTAAATCAAATCATAGTTGAGGGACTAATTTGAGAGTTTCTCTCTCTCTAAAGGAGCCTATCTGCTAATATTCTACTCTTGGAATGCACATTTTATGAAACGTTTTGGGAGAAATTATGCATTAACAAGGGGGTCTGAACCTATGTCTTGGTGCATGCACAGCCATAAACAAAGCACAGCAGCAGTGGCGCATTAAACAAACCAATGTCTTGGTCCTCGCACAGCCATAAACAAAGTACATCAACACCGGTGCATGCTATGCATGAGAAATAAACAAAAAGAAAGCACGTCTCTCCACCATTTGCAAACTTCGGAAAAAGTGTGCCATTTTCCTCCGGGGCTGGAATCAGATGAATCCATAAATTAATTAGTAAAGCCAAAAAGGCACAGAAACCCAAACCGCTCTCCATTCCCACAAAGAGCACACGTGGATTTCAATGTAAGCATTCATTCACCTTCGGCCAATCAAACCAATGGGTGGTTTTGCCTTTGGAGATAGATAGATTGCAATTTACACTTTTTTTATTAACGTTAAAGTTATCTTAATTAATCTTAATCTTGTAAACATTGATACTAATGTTTACGTAAACTTCCATCAATTATTATATTAATAATTATATTGCTCGAAATTAAAATTATATAAAAAATAATTTTTTTAATCCACACTCTTATCGATGAATCACCTATCCACTAGATGGTTAATTTACATTTTCATCAATGCCAATGTTGCCCCTGGATTATGCGGTGATTCTATCACTATTTATTTCCTATAATAATAATAATAATAATAATAATAATAATTCTATCACTATTTATTTCCTATTAAAAAAAGTTAATTTAAATCAAGAGAAAATAAATTTTAATAAAAAATCAACATCAAACAGCTCGTATGGAATTGAAGGTAAGAACTAAAAACCTATTTATTTATTTAAGAAAAAGTATACGCTATCACGAGGTATTATTATCCATTATTGACAAGTGAGCCGGTAAAAAACACCCGGGAGAGGGAGTGGAGGGACAAAAAAGTAATTGCAACTTATTGAAAGTGTCTTGTCTACTCTACCCACCAAAACGAAAGATTCGTCACACTTGCTTTTGAAAAGGTTGTCATGAAAATGAAAGAAACCCCAGCAATACAATCCAAAATCAAGAAGCTATCCACTCCTGTCCACCTAATTAATCCAATCAACAAGGATAAAGACTGGTGATATTTATGTATTTAATTAAAATATATATATATATATATATATATATATATATATATATATATGTAGATTTACCATTTTCATTGGCGAGATGGCTTAGAAATCCAGCAGGCGAGCTCCTCTGCCGCACCAGAGATCCAGCACCATGTGCTATCTCATTCAAACCGTTCGACCTCTGCAGCCCCCCGCCGCCACTTTTGGGTGCTTTTCGATCGCAGCTGGAAGAGCTGACCTTGCAAGTCGGCTCTGAGGTGATTGAGGATGAGTCCCCGGAGAAGTGTTGTTGACGGCCCAGGAGTGAAGCTGACCCAAGACCTGAGAGTTCACGGTCAGCCCCGACGACTGAATCAACTGCCCGGGTTAAAAAAGAACCTGGGGCTGAACCATACCTTGTTAGCCCACTTGGGAGATTGGATTTTTGTGGTGAAGAAGAAGAAGAAGATGGTTGTTGTTGCTGCTGATACATGATACGCGCTGTGCAGGTTTCCCCCCAGCAACTCAACTACAGGCTGCTACAGCTTAAAATTACTGTGCTAGTTAAAATTCTTGAGAGAGGTTGGAAAGTTCGATTTCGAGGGAGGAGGTTGCTCGCCGGAGAAATTTCCAAAGTGTAGTTGTTTGCGTAACCCTGCTGAGCCGGAGCCTGAGCCTGAGGTGACTTTTTGTGATCTTGTGCAATGTATAGCGAGACAAAGCAACTTGTCAAACATGTGGGGGAACCTTTACTTTATTATTATTTTATTATTGTTATCACCAAGTGGGTAGTGTACTTTATCATTACTTTGAGATTATTCTTAAATTTCTCTAATTAATTGGATTTGATTTTTTATTTTCAATTATTGTGTATGCTTTTAATTAAGTGTTTTTATGTTTAAGAACAAGGAAATGTCAACTTTACATTTACATACATATAAAAATCACTTTTGATCAAGTAAATAATAAAAACAATTTAAATATTAATTTATTCAAATTAAAATTCATTTAGAGAGAATAAGGAACAAAAGATTTATACCACTAGTTTTGGAATATAAAAACATAATTATTTTTTAAATCTTTGGTCAGGATAATTATATTTTTTTCCTAATGAAAATAATCTAAAAATATTAAAAATAATAATTTAAAATAATAAAAAAAACTTTAATTTTTTTTAAATATTTTTGAAATGCAATATCAAAAATATCGAATCAATATGAAAAAACTTAAAATATTTCAACAATTATATCCTCACAAAAAGAAATATTAAAAAAAAAATCAACAACATAAATTTATCGAATGAATTTAGTGAGGTCAAAGGGCATTCGGATTTGAAGTGAGAGACCTCAACATGGAAAGAGGACATAAATATAAAATGAGAAGAAAAAATCGGACCCGGATTTGGGGAATTTAGAATATATTTAATTATATTACTATTAAGTTTATAAATGTTATCAACATATTATATTATAATAATAATACTAGTAAGCTTCTAAAGATTATCCATTACATTTTATTGATATGTTTTATTCTAGTTTTTAAAATAGAATAAAGTAGAATATATTTTATCTTGTTTAAAATCTCATCCCGTTTAATAAATTTCATTCAAATTCATTTTTTATAATTTTATTTCAAAAGTTTTTTTTTTCAATTTTACCATTTAATAATAGATTTATTGAGAATTAAGTTTCATAATTGATTTTGATTTACTTTATTTGAATCTATTATGATTTCATAATCTGAGTTACAAATCTAGAAGACTAACCCATATTAACTCAAATCAATCTAATATATTATCATCTTAATATTATTTTTAAAAAATATATCATCTCAATTTTTTAAAACCAAACTATATTTTTATCAGCTATCCAGGTTGTCTTTGAATTTATCGAGTTAATCAAGTCATATAAGTTCAATTCTAATTATTTTTTTAATTTTAATTGTATAATTCCAAATTAGTTTATCTTTAAATTTGAATTAAAATTATATTATTGACTAATACAATTCTAGAATAACACATCAAAATACACCTAAGCTGAAACATATCATTTAAGTTGGAAAAAAAACTCAACCGAACACAGTTCACAATATGAGCTTCAAGCTTGTTAAGAAAAAACTAAGGAATTATTTGAAAATATGATTAAGATTATTTTTTAAAATATTTCTCATTTAAAAATATATCAAAATAATTTATTTTTATTTTTTATAAAATTATTTTTAACATCACCACATCAAAATAATTTAAAATTAAAATATTTTTATTTTTTAAAATAATATTTTTAAAATACAATATCACTAATATTAAATATGTACACACACCTGAGAAAATAGAGTATAAAAAACATCATTTTATAATTTTTAAATAAAAAGTTGATACGTGTATTAAATCAAATCAGATAACTTTTTTTTTTGACCTAGGATCAATATTCCAAAATTAACTTTATCCAAAAAGGAAAAAAGAAAAGAAACCTTGCCTTCAAGAAAATAAGCTAAGAAAATACGGCGAACTGTAACAATGTGAGAATACTTTATGGGCTGGAGGCCAGGAGATGTGCTTAATGGGGTATAACCCAGTAACCTTTCAGGGAGACGGAGACCAGCCTAGACTTGAACTAAAGTTCATGAAACTTGATTAATGCCCGAAAGCTTCATCATATGAGTATTTCATAGAAGATGATCTCATGGGACAGATATTTCATATACTATCATAGTTCGAAAGACTTTGGTGAGTCAAACCTTCTCCAGCCAGTCAGCTACTTTTCTTCACCATAGCCAATCATATGTTCACAATTGTTGGTGATCATCTCAAGCCCGTTTCTTCCTCAGTTATCATGCCAAACAATACATGTTTTGATCAAATAGTAAGTGATACGAGCTTAGAACTAAAGGGTTTGCTCTTTATATAGTCTTAGGTTCAAATTTTGTAATTGTCAATATGATAACTATTAGATACTTACATGATCATTCACTTTGGAGGTTTAGAGTATATGGAATTAGTTGAGGTGTGTTGATCTGCACACCCATGTTAATCAAATAACAAAATATATGTTTTCATCCCAAGAGACCTATTACCTGGCTGATATTATTTGGCAGCCTGAGCCTACCAAGGTGTGTAAAATGCACCATTTGATAGCACCACAACCACTGTCACTCTTGAATACAAATCTGCCCTTAGCCTGCTAAGTGTGTACAAAGAAACCATTTATGCCACCACTTCCAGCTTATAAAACTACAGTCGCAACATTCAGTAGAAGCTTTAAAAATCCTCGAAAAGTTGAGGCCCCGATTGATATTAATGAGAAGCTTTTCTTCAGAGCCAGTCAGCCTAGGACTCAACTTCACAGTCGATTCTGGTAACAGAACAGTAGAGTCAGGACAGGAAAAACAAAAGAAAACATATTAAAAAATGCAAATCTTGCAAGGTTAATTTATAATTCAAAAGGAGAAAAATAGAAGATTGAGTGAAGAAAATGATGAGGTGAGAGGAATTAACACAAACCTGCCTCATTCATGCACTATGCTATAACCAACCAACGATCGTTTTGCCTAAACAATATCTTAACATTCGGTGTGATTCATTTCATAAAACGTTTAATGAGAACTTTGCAATACTTGATGAGGATCACGATGTTAAAAGATGTTGATCCTGTCATTATCAGCAGATTCTACCGTCATAAACGCCAATGATTACCTTAGAGATTGCTGGGAATTTCAGTTTACAAATCATAGGCGAGATTGGCAGACAATACAGGAACATCCTCTGCTTCTCCAGCAACTTAGTGATCAAAAGCGTTTCATACATTAATCAATGCATTTATTCTACCTTCACCGACCTGCAAAGGCTGCCATCAGTCCAATGCTACCAAAACAAAACCGATACTATAAATCATAGAGCAAAAACGTAAAGTGCAGATCAAACACAAATCAACTTAAATTATCAAAACAAATAATAAATTAGGCTCCCCAAATCACAAAAACTAAATTTGAGTATTGCTTGATATGTTCCGCAAAACACAACTGAATTTAACTGAATTAAATCAAGATAAGAAAACTCATGGGAATTTTTGCACCCAACCCCATCATTTTTGTACAAATTACGACGCTGCTTGTTTCTATATGATAACATCACAATTTGATTATTAAAAACATGAACTTTAAATTAGAGAGATGGGAGGAGAAAGAGAGCACAGGGCTTTGAGAAGCTATTGCAGGTCATGGGGCACTTGCATTTGCAAACGACCATGAATTGGCTGCTATATCTCCTCAAGAGTTGTAGATTGCTAAAACCAAGGAGAAAATAGCAAAAGCAACTGACCATATTGCAGGCAAGAAAAAAATACGGCGGCAACAACTTACAATCGTAGGATTGTAACCATTTACTGCATTTTGCTCCCAGTATCGCCAAAGGGGCTGAGAAGCATTGATCCCTACATCCTCTTTTCTTATTCCCTTTTAGCGTTACCGGGATCTCAACCTCTCATCCCAGGTTCCCCCTCTCTTTTTTCATCTGCAAACGAATGAAAGCAAAAGAAAGAAGCATGGTTTTCAGAGAGTGAAGAGGAGAAAAGTGAGGATGGGTTCTTAGCTGTAATATGGGCTAGTGTTATCCCTCTATGATGCGGGCCTAAGGCCCACAGAATAAGGCCTAGACAATGTTATAAGTAATGATAGAGAAGCCTGAACAAGCTGAGGTTGAGTTTGCAATCTACAGACCATTTTAGAAAAAACAAGCTGGTTGATATCGGTATTACCGATATGTGGGTGGTGAGATATAGACCCTGATTAACTATTTGGTTTCCGAATAGTTAATGATATCAATGGGTAATGTCGATATCGATATAATTTATAAACTTGATTAGCTATTCGGTTTCAAAATAGTTAATGATATCGACAGGTGACGTCGATATCGGTATAATTTATAAATATGATTAACTATTCGATTCTTGAATAGTTAATTATATCAACAGGTGACGTCGATATCTGCATAATTTATAAACTTGATTAGCTATTCGGTTTCAGAATAGTTAATGATATAGATGGGTGACATTGATATCAGCAAAATTTATAGACTTGATTAGCTATTCGGTTTCAGAATAGTTAATGATATCGGCAGGTGACGTCGATATCGGTATAATTTATAAACATGATTAACTATTTGATTCCGGAATAATTAATTATATCGACAGGTGACGTCGATATTGATAAAATTTATAGACTTGATTAGCTTTCTGAGATGAAATGATGTCAATAATCCTTGACATCGGCATACTCTAAAACCTCCTAAGGTAATAACGAAACAAAGGTTAACTATTTTGATTTTAAAAATAGTTAACGACACCAATGGTTATGTTCGTGTCAGCATTTTCATGAAACTGATTAGTTGATTTTAGGATGGGCAACTAGAGACACTATTGAATGTCATTAGTGTCGACTATAGTCTCTTCGATGTGAAAAAGGGGAAAGAAGCAGTCAAAAGAAATAAATTTTCTTTTATATAACCTTAAAAGGGTGTATATGGTTGTGTTTAGAATCTCATATGATTTAAGTAGATTGATAGATATGCTGTTTAAATTCTTCTGTAAATTGCTAGTATTTACTTAATTGTTTTACTCATATGGAAAATCTATATTTTGCAAGATCCTCCCATTCTCGTCAGGAATAGATTTTGGGCCCTTGATCCTTTTTGTATAAGTTAGGAACTTAGGAAGTTGTGATGTAATTTTAGTTATGCAGAAAAATATGTAAACTGTATAGAATAATATATTTGTAAATTTTGGTTCTGAAATATTAAATTATGTTACGTTATATGTGTATATATATATATGAAATCTTCGTATGCGAATTGATTCTTTGAATTTTTACCTTTTGCGTGTGATGTATGATGGAGTTTGAAAATGAATATGGTCCTGAACATATCCTGGAATGAATTATACAATTGATTGTATTAAACATGGATGAGATTGTGGATGAAATATGATTCAAACTGCATAAAAAAAATTTATGCTCCAATTACTTTTTATAAGGGAAAGATTAACAAAATTTTGGGGTTGTTACATTGCATATCCTAGTCCACAGTAGATGTGGGTGTGGGTGAACAATGAGTGAACAATGAATGACCAACGTAATTTAGCTTGCTTTCTAATTTAATTCCCTCCACCACAAACACAAACGATGTATATATTGATTGAGAGGCTGCTTACTTTTATATTTTAAAAGTTTTTTTTTTAAATGATTTTCTTTTGTATTTTCATATGTTTATATTAAAAATAAATTTTAAAAAAAATATTATTTCAAGTAAAAAGTATTTGAAAAAATAATCAGCCTAGAACCTCTTTGTTATATATGTCTTATAATTTAACTCCCTCCACCACAAACACAAACGATGTATATATTGATTGAGAGGCTGCTTACTTTTATATTTTAAAAGTTTTTTTTAAATGATTTTCTTTTGTATTTTCATATGTTTATATTAAAAATAAAATTTAAAAAATATTATTTCAAGTAAAAAATATTTGAAAAAATAATCAGCCTAGAGCCTCTTTGTTATATATGTCTTATGAGTATAGGCCAATATATATTTCTTGTTTGGTATTGAATTTCAAAATGTTTTTGAAAAAAATAATTTTTTTATTTTAAATTAATAGTTTTAGTGTTTTTAAATCATTTACATGTGCTGATATTAAAAATAATTTTTTTAAAAATTATTTTACTATATTTTTAAATAAAAAAAACACTTCAAAAAACACTTCAACTATTCTCACATATAGAAACTATACTTTGGTTTAGCAAGTTGATGCATGAGCTTATATTTTTTGCATCTTGCTAAGAACATCAACTTCTCATTTTGTTCTTTAATTAGTGTTTATAATTATGTTTTTATAATTTGTCAATTCGTATATTTTTTTATTTTGTTATATTAAGCACATAAATTATCTTTCCATCTCTCAATTTACAAATCTAACGATACCATTCAATAAATCGACCCTTTTTTTTTCCAGACATTAACTTGGAATTATATCCAAATTATTGTGAGGCAAATACTTTCAAGGTTTGAAAAGACGCTTTTGTCAACCATGTTTTTTTTTTTATTTTTTTTTTTATTTTTTTTATAGAAGTACTCATATAAGCTTTATTGCCTGTCTATTTGGAGTGTATAAATTATTTTTAAAAATATTTTTTTGTTTAAAAATATATTATTTTTTTTAAAATTAATTTTGATATCAGCGTATAAAAATAATCTAAAAACACAATAAAATTTTAATTTAAATAAAAAATAAAAATAATTTTTTTAAAATTTTTTCATAAACGCTTTTCAATCACAATTCCAAACACCCTCTTAGGCGATGGTTTGAGAGTATCATAAAAATTATTTTTGAAAGTGCTTTTCATTTATAAATATATCAAAATGATATTTTTTTATATATTTTTTAAATTATTTTTATATCAGTAAATTAAAATAATTTAAATACACCAAAAATTTTTTAGTTTAAAGTAAATTTTTTTTTTCAGAACTATTTTTAAAATACAAAACTAAACAGGATAATCAATAAGTTAATAACATTCTTTGAAGTTGCCATTAAATATATAAAGTCGCAGAGGAATATAATAGTGGGAACGAGCATGGCCTTTTGACAATCACCCCTACGTGACCAATTCGTAAGCTTTGTTCCCTAGCCCGAGAACCATCGCAGCCAGATTTTGACCCCAAGGAAGGTGCTTTAAAGCCATTCTTAGCCTCCAAATCAAGGCAAAAAACATGGGCGGCCATATAGTATAAAAATATAATATTTTCATCTAAAATAATTACAATAATTGTTTGCATATTTTCACAATGATACTCACAATAACAAATAACATTTTGTTTTAGCAATATACTCCTAATATATTTACGATATCTTAGTTATCATAAAACTAGGCATGTAGTTATTTTTTAAAAAAAATTGATATATAATTTGCGACGATATTCCATATGATACCGAGTAAAATTATTGTAAGTTATTTCATTAGAAATACCAACAAAATGTTTACCATATTATGCTTTCTTGTATTCATATTGCTCCCTCATTTCACAAATGTTTTTATCTCACTCTAATTTCATCCCACACATTCTCTTTCACACACACTCTTATTCCCACTATATTTGTTTTCAACTTCTATTTTTTTATTCTTTGCATCTTTCAATCAAAACCACCACTCTTTTGTTTTAAAAACATTATGTTAAGATAAAGTAACTTTGTCTTTTCTTTTTGTTGTCTATATTTACAATATCTTTTTACTATTTTGTGAAGATAATAACTAGTCATTAGAGAGGTGATTTGTTATGCGAGTTGGGAAAAGTTTTTTATAACATAAAAAAATAATGTGTAGGCATTGCTCGTGTATTTTTTTTTTTTTGTCTTATAAGATGATTTCATTTAGTTTTATGATAAAAGTAACAAAGATAATAAATATATAATTTCTTTTTTTTAAAGAAGTGATAATAATGACCAATAAAAAAAGAATGTTTGCCACAAAGAAAAAAAAAGTTGAAATCTAAGACAACCCAACATTAAAATGAAAAAATGATAATAACAAAATAAAAAAGATAAAAAAAACTCAAAGTCAACTTGAATCAATATCATAAACTTGCAATTTGGGTCACGAGACATAACTAATCAAGGGATAGCAAAGAAACGAAAGCCTTAATCTTTCCATTTCCCTTGGAGCTTAGTCTTTAAAAAAGGGTCTTAAAATCTTTCAATCCTCATAACTTTAATTGTTTCATAACAATAAATTTGTATTCAATTTTACCCAATTGATGATCAATCCCATACAACAAATACACAATACCATAACAACAAAAACAAATAATCAAATCAATCTTGTAGCAAATAAATTCATAGTTAGTGAAAATATCATTTTAAAAATCGAGAATTTCCCTTTTCAAGTTTAAATAGACGAGGCGGCTACAAATGATAAAAATCACCAAAGAAACAATGTTATCATTTAACATACAAAACTACCATCAGTAATAGTTATGCTGTAAAATATTAGAGAATTAATATAATATAAATCTTGAAGCCTCCCTATTTAACAATTTTGTTTTGTTTAATATGATATCGGTTATAAGTTTGGATTTTACCATTTTTATTTTTCTAATTAAAATGAAATCATCATAAGATAATGCTATCCTTATACATTTTCATGGCAAAAGATATTTATTTGAGTATTTAATTATCGTGGTATAATGACAAAGAACTTGCAATCTGCATAATAAATATTAAATTGAGTTAGGACGTGCACTCCTTATCAAAGTTATTGATACTATTTTGTTACGGCCGAAACGTTTCGTTTCAGATAAAAAAAACGAAACAAAACGGCGTTGTTTTTGTCTCGTTTTAAATACCGGTCGGTACCGGAAATACCGGTCAAATACCGGTCGGAACACCCCGGAATTACCCCGGGTGTTCCGTTTCGGTCACTATTCCTACTTTTTCCATTTGTGGATTTGCCGCTTCTTCCATTTGCTATATATATATATATATATATATATATATATATATATATATTGTTTGAGATGTATTGAAAATACAAAAATTAACACAATAAAAATTAAAAAAAATATATTATAAAAAATTAAATCGTTATCAATTTTGATTTTATAAAAACTAAAATTATATATTTTTCTTTTTAAGTTTTTTCATAAAATATTTAATTAATTATATGTGAATAGTACAATCCCGAAACGGTACACCGAAATGCTCCGAAACCGAAATATTTCGTATCAATAGAAAAAACGAAACGGCAACCGAAACAGTATTGATAACCTTACTTCTTATAAGAGTCTCGGATAACCAGAGTTTTATTTATTCACTTGGACCCACAATATATACTTTTTAAAAAATAAAGTTTTCTCAGATAAAAAATATTTATTTGAAAAGATTTATTAACAAAACTGTTTTAAGCACACATAACCATTTAATTTTTATTTTGAGCACAATTTTCAAACTAGAATGATTTGCTAGTCATTGGCCATGATATGTGAAGTCATAGTTAGCTGCGGGAGATATATGTTCAGATTGAAATGTTTGTAGAAAGAAAATAAAACTTTAAGCAATGGTCTAATTAAATAAAAAGCTACATGTGTTTCTTGCCCTGTCTATCGCATCAACCTATGCTTTCTTATTGGAAACGACAAGCTTGATTATGTTTCCTTTTGTGTTTATCCAATATATCTATTATAAATATATATTTAAAATTTTATCATATACATAAAAAGATATAAAATTATAAACACATATAAAATCATCTCATATCAATTTTAAATATATATATAAGTTTTTAATACTATAATTAAAAATATGTTTTTTACATCACAATAAAAAAGCTAGCATAACATTATTCAAGAGTGTTTGATAATATGATTATGATTGTTTTTCATTTAGAAATATATTAAAATAATATATTTTTATTTTTTTTATATTAGTATTTTAAAATAATTTTAAAATATTAAAAAAAATATGTAGAAAAAAATTAAATATTTTTATAAAAATACTTTTTGAGTGCTTCCCGATTACCATTTGCTTGCGCTTTTGGAGGCACTGCTGGTATCTTAATTAATTAATTAATTAATTTCTCTATCAAGCCACGAAATGCATTAATTAATTAATTAATGCATTTCGGGGCTTGATAGAGAAATATCACTACTTTTGTTTTTGTCAAAAGAGTAATAAATGATTTCCTTTCATCATATCTTAATTAAAAATTAAAAAATATCGCCTAAAGATCATGGCTATATTTTAAACGTTTGCACATTTTGACAGACTAAAAATGGAGAGAGTTTGCAAGTCTTAAGTGAATCACATTTTATTTGCACCTTAGAGAGATAGCTTTTGAAATCTTCATTCATTCATTCATTTATTTATTTAATAGTTAAAATAGACATTTATATAAAATGTTACAATTCACATTATTTTAAAACCATTTCATTAAATAAATCATTATTTTCTTATTCTTTCTAAATTATATTTCCTTATTAATATATTTTTTATATAAAAAACATACTTATTTTATTAAAACAAGTTTTCTTTAAATAAAAAAACTTATTATGATCTGAAAAGCAAGTGTCAATTAAAAGGATTGGAAATCATTTCTTAAAAAGAGAATTTTTTTAGAATACTTATGATAAAAGATAAATTTTATTTTTATTAAGTATTGATAATATCAAATGTAAAAAACATTTGAATATTAGATTCATATATAATAACCAACAAAATGATTTCTAATATCATAAAACATATTGTAATCTTATTTGAAAACAAGAAAAATTGAATAGGATTTAATGGAATAATATTTTAAACATATCTTTATTTTTTTATATATATATTAATTATAATTAAAAAAAAAGAAGAAGCTAGAATTACATAAAAAGAGGTCATGTTCCTAGGTTTTGAAGGTTAGACTCGTGCACCTACCCTAATAAAACAAAACCCAAACACACGTCATGTTGCCAGGTTGGATTCACATTGGATTTCTTGTTTTTTTGTTTAATGAAATGAACTGGCTGTACAATGTGATTGATATTATTTTTAAAAATATTTTTTATAATATATTTTAGCCACTAATTATCGTACCTTATAATATATTCTAGCCATTAATTATCTAACCTTATATTAGATGAGAAATGATAAATAACACGAGAAAAGAAAATCCAAGAAAAACTTGAGCTATTAAATTGTACTCTTTAACTAATATGATAATTCACACACATATTTTTTTAATTTTGTAAGAATAATCCTTCATACTTAACATCTCCATGCACTGATTTGAACTCACCAACATTTAAATCAAGCAATGATGAAGAATCATAACAGTGAGTTTTGACTTTTACGTGCCCTGCTGTAGTTATGAAAACTATCTGAAAATTAACACTATTCCCTATCTTCTCTGTGGGTTAATTTGCCTTAAGAAAAACAATTAATTATTTGGAATAAAATAAATATTAGAGAATAATATAAATTATATTATTGAATATTATTTAATAGAATAAATTTTTAAATAAAATAATTTTTAATATGATATTAGAGCAACGGGGAAAGTTTGTAACGATCTTTTATCTAACAAATACATCCCTTCTAGCTCTTCTAGAAATCAGGGTTTTGTTGGACAAAGTTTATGTTTGCATTGCTGATGAACAATCTATAGATGAATTTATCGCCGAATATATTAAATTGCCACTCAATAAAAGCCTAACATAATAGTTCCAAAATTTATTTTCAGAACATTAATGCTTGCTAGCTTCCGATATTTGGATTTAAGTGAAGAATAAGTTAGCAGTGATTGTGATTGGGGTAGAAAACAAAATCACAGCAATGCGTCTTATGCTTCCTTTGATACTCTCATGGAATATAATAAGCGCGTTCCGCCATCATGAGGAACACACATAAAGCTGCATGAAAAATATGCCGAAGTTCAGTCAAAAGTACTGTGCATGCTATAAATTGACACTCCAAATCTTCATTTTACTCGCAGCAAAAACAGTAGTCAGGTATTTTTTTAGTCCTTGCACGGTTTAATTTGCAATCTCACTGCCAATCTTGTTCATTAGGGCTTAATTTCCCCCCGAAAGCTCTAATGATGCTGACAGCATGCATGCACCTTGTGGTTTTATGACAGAAGAAGGTGTTTATTGTTTTTTTGGCTTCAATAAAATATATATACTTGTCCTCTGATTGCATGGCAAAAACAGCGATGAACTCTATAATATCATTCTTGAGGTTTTACCTGGTAGTACTTCAAGCTTTAGATATGCTGAAGGGTTATTTGAAAAATATAAAAAAATCAAACCCATTCCCTTTCTGCGGTGTTTTAGCAGAATAGAATCGATTTTTAGAATTTTTTTGATTAATACGGATAAATTTAATCTTTGGATTGGTGAATATATCTAGTTGATCACTGGTTATTAGCCTTAATTATTAGCTAATGTTCGTTTCGCTTTCTTCAACACCTGATACATGCATACACGTACAGCGACGTTTTGTGCTTCATCACAGTGATTCTTTGTTCGAGAAATCTGAAGTAAGATGATATCAATTATATTTTGGGTCATTTAATCTATTAAATAAGATGATTTTTTATATAGTATTAGAGTTTTATTGATCCAATAATTATAAGTTTGAATTTTACTCTATTCTATTCTATAATAATTAAGTACAAGATAATACGGATCTATGTAAGTTTCAAGTTTAAAGAGCATTTACTTGAGAAATATGTTAAAAAATAATATAAATTTTATTTTACAATCTCATCTAATAATGTAATTTAAAATTTAATGACGAGATTGTTACTTAAAAAGTATAAAGTTCGTGGGTTCTTCGATATCACACTTGCAGATGATATATAATGCATGACATGATGATTATTATGATTATTGCATGAGCTTTCCAGGGAGCATGGAGATTTCCTGACAGCATTCAGGGAAATTAATAGTGATCGACTCCATTTATACACAGGCGCCACCGAGTTCCATCATTACATCTTCTGTTCAACTATTAAGTGGTATCCTGATCATGCAGGGTTCACGATGCATCATGGTATACCGCTCGAGAGACAAATTGTTAAATGACTTAGTCTAGACTGAACCAATATATACAAGAATTATAAACAAAATCAAGTGGAAGTATATATCATCAGGTGGGTATCACTTTCTGCAATTTTTTTTTTTTTTGTAATTTTACAAGGACACGCCTCTTTTTTTGGTCTAGTTTATAATTAATTAGTCCCATTTACACTATAAAAATCTTCATTTTCACTCAATGGAGTATACCATAAAAGATATTGTAATAATTATTCTTGCAACCTCATATAAGTGTTCAAACTTTTGATTTATATTGTCCTATCCAGTAGAGATGCAATAGTATATTTGACTTTGATCACGATAATTAGCATGAGACTGTTCTATCTATAAAACAAATAGTTGGAGATAGTAAAATTATTCAGATAAGTAGTGATGGGAGGATGAAGTAATGTAGTTCAACATGAAATGTAGTTCAACATGATTTATCCCGTGGATGATTGAATCAAGTTCAATGTTGATGGATGCAGAAAAGAACATCCAGGTGTGGTAGATACTGGTGGAATAGTTCGAGGCAATATGAGTTTTTGGATAATGAGATTTGCAAGGAATAATGATATTTATTCGTCAATTACTGTCAATTACTGCCGAGTTATGAATTGTTTATGTTAGATTACGACTTACATGAAATAAAGGGTTTATAAAGATGATTTTGAAGCTAGATTCTAATATTGTAATTGGACCTATCTAATGGAAATAGCATGAGTATTGATAGAGTTTCGAGCTCGAGACATCTTGAAAATAAATTAGTTAGACATCAACACTAATTCACTAATTAATTAGCCGATAAGCATTGATATGTTACATAATCGTGTCTTTATAAATAGAGTGATTTTTTTTTTGTCAAAGTCAATCACTGTAAAGTTGATAATTGAACTCAAAGTGGATTTAGTTCATCATCTTCGAAATCCATCGAAAACGATGTGCCGACCAAGCTATTCCAAATCATCTAAGATCATGCTCGTGACGAGGAAAAATAATTGAACTTAAAGAACAGCAAACAGTTTGGCTGAGAGAAGTCAGCAAAGAAAGGATCAGAAAAGGCTGGGAGAGGAACGGATGTAGAAAATCCAAAATAAAACATAAAAATGATCACCAAGATCTTCACTGAGTACAGACTGGAAGAGAGAGCTTGATGGCAAGTTAGATCTTATAATCTCCACTCTACATTAATGTATATGAATATATTCAAAATCCTATACATGTTTCCGAACTTCTAGCCTGCACAAACCCAGAAATTTTCTAACTTATAAATGGTACTGTCTCAGTACATTATTCATGGCTTAACCTTCGTATTATCCAGTAGAAGTCTGAAAACCAGAAATGATTTCAGTAATTAATCTCTAAATATTACCTTTGACTCTAACAATATCACATGAACAAGTTAAAAAAATGGCTGCTTGATTCTTTAAAGCACAAGCTTCTTTCAAAAGATACAAATTTGTTTCGCTGAAGTACTAATATATATATCGATTCTCGATATAATTTACAAAACATGAAGCTCCTCTACCTATAAAAATATATACTGGGGCCAAGGAGTTCATCAACCCTAAGATATTATCATCTACTAAGAATTCATACGTTCTGAAACAGGTTTACGAAATTGCTTGCAGCATTTCTCAAGGGCTCCATGTTAGTGTTTTGGGCCCAGCTGCTTAATATCGATTCTCTAGCTCGAATGAAAATATTTTCTTCATCTTTTTGAACCTTATCTCCCTTCTTTGGACATTTGAGCAAGTTGATATAGGATCCCAAGTCATGAACACATGAAGGGTTTTGCATGTTGAAGAAGTCTAGGACTATTTCAACTCCCACATGTGCATAACATGAACAACTCCATGGAAACTCGTATCTCCCCCCTATAACCCTAAAACTTTCGTTGAGAAAAACCCCTGGTAACTTTGTGATGGGGTCATTAACATTTACAATTCGTAAAACTTTTACTCCCAAATCCTCGCATCTCTCCTTGAAGGCTAAGTTTCCTACTCTTGGCCCTCCGAAAGAAAAAACCGTTACTGGTATGTCCAGGTCCGGGCCGAGCCTATTCAATCCAAGCTCGGCAATATCATATGCAAGAAGAAGGGCCAGTGAACTTCCCATACTATGCCCTGCCAGGGAAATGCTAAGTTCCTCACCTTTGTAAAGGTTTAAGAGCCTTGATACTTCGGATAGAAGCTGTTCGCGGCAGCTTTTGAGTCCAAACTTGTCATCACTTTCATTTGAAGTGTACAAGCTCAAAAAACCAGACTCTACCTTAACGTCTGGGCGTGGATTATTGGGGTCTAACTTTGCTGGGGTCAGCGAGCTCATGAAATTTGCAATCCACTCTGGGTTTGTCACTGTTCCTCTAAATGTAATGACTATGTCTCTCCTCCCAAGTCTCCTAGCTGCATCATCCGAAGATACAGCTACATATCCAATCCAACGCCCGCAAGAGGGTTCATTTTGAATTGGAATGTTGACATCCGGAGTGGCGTAGATGTACTTGGTGACTTCGTAACCGGAATTTCCCATTCCAACTTCTCTAAACAAGTTCTTCTTGCCATACTTGCAAGTCAAGTATCTTTTGGAGTTGGGGTCGAGATCAAAGGCCTGATAACAGGCAGTGACAAATTCCCCATATCGAATGATCTCTTGCCGGAGAAACGGGTGCAAGGGTTCGACAAGGCCTTCCCAGTTATTGCAGCCATGGACCTCTCTCCACATGTGAGCCAAAGTAGAATTTCTAGTGGAGTTAGTTTTGTCTAATTTTGCTGGCATGGTTGATGTTATAGAAGAAGCAACAAGTGAAAGTGATATTGACGCAGTGGTTTCAGCAGTGCTCTTATTGGGCAAACAAACCTGCCCAAAAGATTGAGACCGAGGTACCATGCTCGCTGAATATGCAACATGGTTTACACTTGGATTTGGCATCAAAATCTTGGAAGCCATTACGGGGAGAGAGAGAGAGAGAGAGAGGGAGAGAGAGAGAGAGAGAGCACGAGGGAGGACAGAGGCCTTAATTAGCTATGGAGTGGAATATATATATATATATATCGACAGCTACAGAAGGAAGGAAAAGAAATAAGAAAAGAAAGTAAAAGGTATGTTTGGCGAGTATTTGACTGAGAATCATCCTCTCAAAATTCGAAGTGTTTTTTTTTTTTTTTAAATAAATAATAAAATTACGTGGTCGGTTGGGATCGATTTGAGACTCATATTTTCTGTCACTTCCTTTATTTCTGTAAAAGCTGGGTATTTATAGTTATTATAATGACGGTTTTTAAAAGTTTTTTTTTATATAAAATATATTTTAAATATTAAAATACTTTTAAATCTATAAATTTAATTTAAAATATAAATAACTAATAAAATTTAAACTATTTTTGAATACAAACAGAATCTAGATGTTCGATTGGGGACGGTGAGAACTGAGAGCAGGTGGCTGGGGAAATTAAAACGACCATATCCCTAGTTGAGAATTTGACTTCCACACTTTGAGAGAAAATTCGGAATTCTTGTACAAATGGTATCTCTCCTCTTTCCGATGAATAATCTTTGATCGATTTACTGCATCCGTGGGGGAGGGGTCATTAACAAAATAATTAGGATAAAATTTGACTTTTAATGTTTAATTACTTAAATTATTTAATTATATTTCTAAGCAAAAAAAGAAACACTTTTCCTCTAAAAGATATATAATCAAGTTTGTTCAATAGCAATAAGTCTTTCCTTTTTTCTTTTCTTTTCTTTTTAATTTTTTTTAATTTTATCTTTTAACATGTGATTTACTAGTGATTGAACTTCATAATTTATTGTGTTTTTTTATATGGTTATCTTATTCTCCTAACCCATATTGTTAGTTCGATGAGTTAACTTGGTCGACTCGAGCTTTTTTTAATTTTATTATTCAACAATGGATTTATTATGAATTAGGTTTAATGACTTGTTTTGGTTTATTTTTTATGAGATTATTTCGGTCTCAAGATTCAAGTCATGAGTTAAATTGTTTTATTGTATCTAGTTTTTTTTTGAATAAATGTTTTCAAATTTAATCAATCAATAATTGATTGATTGAGAATTAAACTTTATAATTTATTTAATTTTGCTTTCTACAAACTTATCCTAGTTTTTTTAACTTGAGATGCAAGTTTGAGAAGTTAAAATGGATTGACTTGGTTTGTTTCATTTCATTTACATTTTATGAGATTATTCCAATCTCATGACCTGGGTCATTAGTTTGGCAAGTTAATTTAGGTTGACTCAATTTAATTTTTTTTTTTGTGTTTTTTAATTGATTTGTTTTCAATTTCATCATTCAATATTTGGTTGATTATGAATTAAACTTAATAATTTTTTTTATTTACTTTATATAAGATTATCTTGATCTCATGATATGAGTTGCTTGTTTGGCAAGTAGACTTGGTTCATATTTGTTTTCAAATATCATCATTTAATATTGAGTTGATTAAGAATATAGTTTCATAATTTAATTTTTTCTTCTTCTTTATATCATGGTATCATAAGCAACGACACAAATTTAGTATTTTAATATTTTAATATTTCTGGTTGACCCTGCTCATCCAATAAATTTAAATAGTCTTGAATGTGTTTTAGATAAATTATATTTTTACTGAAATTCAAGTTATCTTTAAACTATCAAATCAACCTATTCTCAATGAATTAACTCTCTCACTATTTAAATTATTTTCTCCTAAAACAAGTTATTTTTTTATTGATTTTTTTTACCCACATTTCAGTGCAAGCAAACCATCTGAAGGGCATTCAATTAAGGATACATGATGTGTCATAAATTATTTTGCATAAATTTCATCTCCTGCAGAAAAAGGTTGGGGTGTCCATTGGGTGGGTTATATCTTCCCATCTCTGTTTCATATTTGTCTGATTTTAGAATGGGAGGAAAAAATAAATTTCCATTAAATTTGATGAAAGAATGTAATTTCTTGAAGTTATAATATAATACTTGATAATATATAGTCGGTTCAAAAAATAAATATTAAATCAGTATTGATATATTGGAGGTTCAATATAATACTCATAGATTTTAAATCTTGGAGGGAGTCTTCGAGTGCAAAAAAATAATATAATGTTTAAACACTCAGCATTTCAAGAAGATTAAAAATATTTATAATCACCATCTTAATTTTCAAATTAGTCCCTTAACAATAAATACTACATATAGTAATCAACATTATCATCATTTTTAATTTACTTAAGAAAATAATATAAAAAAATATAATATTTTTCTCAGGTTTTTATTAAAAATACACGTCCCAATTCAAATTTGATATCTATTATATATATCTCAAATCTTTTACCATCATACCATGTTACTTGTACACTTTATTTCCCATGCATGCATATTTTATTTTAGCATTGTTTATTTTTAGGGCACGCACGAGTTTCTACTTGTTTGTTTCAGTAGATGAAAGAATACCAGAAAATGGAAGATAGTGTGCCACTAAATTCATTGAACACAACCAAACAAATGATTCATGTTATGATATTAAATATATTTATCTATTAGTTTTTACTATTTTGTATTTATTTATACTTAATGACCTTTAAAGATAAACTTTGTTTATGACCACAATAATATTTATAATTTTTAATTGAATATAAGACTGTTGATATCATAGATCATTTTAATAAACATTAATATAATGATGTTCAACTCTTCTGAATTCGTTAAGTGAATACTTTCTTTTAAAATCATAATAATTACATTATAAAATAAAATATATTATATTTTTACTATAGTAGAAGGTATTGTGTAGCAAGACACAATGTACTATATATTTCATTGGATTATTGGCTTACATTAAGTTGTAGTTTGGAATTTTTTATTTTTTTATGTAAATAGCAATTTTAAGCATTGCTAATATTTTTTATAATAGAAAAGATCCACACAGTGGTTGATTTTATATGACACGATTGACTTGATGGGTAAAACAAACTCTAAAACAATAGCAAGAATATAGTTTGACTAAAAATACTCAAGACAAGTCAATATGATTATGCTTCATGATTTTTCTCCATTTAAGTTTTATATGGTTATCCCAATCATAGACTTGGACCATCAGCTTGACTAATTACTTGAGAGTTTTTTTTTTTAGAATTGATATTGTTCTTTAAATTTATCTTTTAAAGTTGGATTGATTGAGAATTAGATTTTATGATTTATTTCAATTTGTTTTTCTTTAAGATTATGTTAATCTTATTACTTTGTTCATGGTTTTGACATGTTAATCTAAGTTGACTCAAGTTTTTTTTTTTGTTTTTTTTTAAAGTCATCTTTTAAATTTGGATTGATTTGGAACTAAGTTTCATAGTTTATTTTCACTTACTTTTTATTGGGTTATATCGATTTTATGACCCTGGTTATGGATTCGGCACGTTAACCCAAGTTGAATCATGTTATTTTTTTAAAAAATTTTTCAATAAAATTATTCAAAATAATATTTATCATAATTAAACTTTCATAATGTATTTTAATTTGTTTTCTATGAGTTATTATAGTCTTATGACTTTATATGTGAATTGACAGGTTAAGCTGAGTTTACACAAATCGATTCAATATGTTGTAATCTCAGTATTTATAGATATAAAAAAATCTCATCTTAATTATTTATCTTGATTTAAATTATATATATGTTTTTTATTATATGAGTTATCTTTATATTTATCAACTCAACTGAGTCACCATAAATCATTCTCCACATGATTTAATTTTTTTCAACGAGAAAAAAAATAAACAATGTCTAAATATTATTTTACTTAAAAAAAATTAATTTAGCACACAACATGAGTCATTTATACAGGAGGTAATGTATAAAGATATGTATTATTTTATAGATTGTAATCGTCTTGTATTTGACATTTTTTGACCATCATGTCATTTTTTTTTAATATTAGTGATAGTAGCATTTTTTTATGAAAAATGTAAGGGAATATCAGCTCCTTCATTATATATATATATATATATATATATATATATATATATATATATATATATATATATATATATATAGTATTCGTCTTTATAAAAATAGTTTTAGACGTAGTTGTTTTCGCATCATGCATGAAAACACTTTAACGTCATCGTACGTATCTTAAAATATATTTGTTTACAAGTATGTCGAGCGACTCATCTCACAAATAAAAACAAATACACACTTATTATATTTTACTTATATAATAATAATAATAATAATAATAATAATAATAATAATAATAAAGTGTCATAATTCTTGTTTAAAGTTTGTAATATTTATCTATGCGTAGATATCTAAATTCAAGAATTTGCGGCAAGTTCCATTCCTAAAATTCTCGGCTGTCACCTTTGCTTCAAAGACTGGACCAGGTGAATTTTGACCGAATACTTGTCAGAAGAGAGGCTGAATTAACAAAATTAAATAATTAATTACATTCTAATTGGATACAAATACAGCCCGACATGCATCATAAAGCCACACTTGTCGTAGGATGCTGGGAAGTTGTATGAAAATACGCTTTCTTCTTGTAAGTATTATAAAGCCAAAATATTTTTTTTCCTCTAGGAAATGAAAGGGTAAAGTACGTGAGTCCATCCATGCCGTTGCATGCCAAGATCTCAAGAAATTAGATAATTAATAAAGAAAACTTAATTAGAGACCAAAGAACAAAATTTGCATGCCAAGATCTCAAGAAATTGGTTAATTAATAAAGAAAACTTAATTAGAGACCAAAGAACAAAATTTGCACCGAATTCCTGGATACCTTTTTTGAATTCCTGATGTCTGTGGTCTTCAAATTGCCAAATCTCCTCAGATTCTAACTACAAGTAATAGCACGCTCGGCTGAAATTCTTGGAACTAGAAATGCATGGTCTCCTTCTCCATTTGATCTAGCCTTTCTGGTCGCCAAGAAAGCATAAAATTATGCTCCAAGGTCCCTCTGCGTTTTCCAGGAAGCTGCAGCAGCCCACTTTGCAGCCAGGGTCTGTCAAACCATAGCAATCTCAGCTCCACTTTCGGTTAGTTAAGAGTCTCAGATTTTTCAAAACTTCAACGTTGCAGTTTCCTCCTCCATTCCATATCATTTAAACTTCAAAGTTTGGGAAAAAATGGCCGCCCAAAGGTTGCTCGTGCTGGTGAGTTTTGAACAGGAATGTTGGTAACGCACACAGAGATTTGAACATTCTGGTCCTCCCTTTTCCTCGGTATCGATCCAATTCAATGAAATATCATTGCCGTTCCTTGTTTGTTCGCAAGTCGTCACTAGATATATATTATGATAAATACGCTAATAATCAGGAAAAACAACAACACGGTATATCCTTAAACCTTTTTAAAACTCATAACTCAGTTCTTAAACTTGAAGCACCCAATCTAACAAAATACCAAAAGGATTTTAACTTCGTATCATCACTATTCTTATTATTATCACCACTATTAGTACCCACTCAACATGCTGATTTTGTTATCATCACTCTTCTTCTTTATATTCTCTCCCATATTATTATTATTTGCTATAGAAGTAGTAGCAATAACAACAATACTGTTTCCACCATAACACTACAACTGCTACAACTATTATTATTACTAATTTAATTAATATTATTAATGTAATGTTTTCATCATCATGTTTAAAATTGTCATCATTGTTGCTCCCTAATTTTTTACTCTATTTTTGAAAAAAATGGTTTTTATATATTTGTGTTATTTTTAGTAACTTTTAATGTAATCTCAAAATAATTTAAATTTTAAATGTTTGGTCAATGTGCTTGACTTTTAACCCTAACTTTTTATCAAAATCATTAATTTTTCAATTGATTTCATGTTGATGTTTTTAACTTTAAAAAAAAAAAAGAAAAAAAAGGCAAAGATATCTGGACTTAGGGATTAAATTTGAGGAATAAGGAAACAAGAGACCAATTTTTTTTTTTACCTATATATACAAGCTTCCACACAAGAGACCCATTTATTGATTTTACTATTTTTCAAAGTATGATAATTTTTTTTTTACATAAAATATTCATGAACATTTAGAGTTTAGTTGAATGCACACAAATAAAAATATATATATTTATATTTTTCTTTCAATAAAGTTTTTTTTTTAGTTTTTTTTTTGTATTTGTTTTTAAAATTTTAAATAAAATCAAGTATGTTTAATATTAGTTCATATCTTACATTGTAAGTTTATAGCTTAAATAATAAATGAAATGATTGAAATAAACATGTGAGGACCTATATAATTTTAAAATAGACCGCAGGGTTTGTTCGGTAGACGCATAAAAAAAAATGCTTGAAAATTAGTAAGGCATGCATGTCATACATGACATGAACTAAAAAAAAAGAGTAGAGGAAAAATAATTTTCATAAATCCATGTTTGGCAAAATGACCTAATATATATAAAAAATATTTTTTTTTAATAAAAATTGGACAAATCAAACATGTCTTTAGCATAAATGGACCCAGCCTAGCCACATGAGCTGGAATTCTTAGCCTAAACCCCAGAAGCCTAAAAACACGATCCATTATTAGTTTTGTTAAACCCAACATTTTATTAAGAAAAAAACATATACTAATATTTTTCTAAGAAACCTAAAGAATTTAAACATAATTAACTCCTTAATGTTCACTTGCATGTGAACAATAAGAAGGGTTGGATAAAATGTGCAACATGACATTCTATCCAGCTCGACATTTTATCCAGCCTGAATTGAGAAAGATGTTGGGTTGACCCATTTTGTTGGGCCCGGTCCAATTTGATTTTTTTTTTCAAAAATAAAATATAAAAAATTGCATTTTGTAGAGAAAAAAATAAAAAATATGGTTTTCGTGCAGGCGGTTGAATTCCAAAAAATTTCTAAGCATATTTTTTGTAAAAAAATCATATCTTTTATCATATTTTCAAATGAGAAATGGCATATTGTTTCCAATTTGTGATTATCCGTTAGAGTTTGACTAAAATATCAAAAATAATTTTTTTCTTTTTGTAAATTTTAATTACCGTGGCATGAAATTATATTGTAAGGTATACACATTAGTATTAAAAAGATAACAAAGTCAGTGCTAAAAATTAGACTTTAGAACGATCATTAGTTATCTAGATCATATCAAGATTTAACATGACTTGATCCATATATTGTTTAAGTAATGAAGACATGATATACACACGTTTCATCTTAGGTACAAAGAGATAACACCAAAACTATTTGATATGGTTTTTCTTATGCCTATTATTGGATGAATAATCATATCCTCTAGTGTTTGTAATAGGATTGTGTTATACAAGTGATCATTTGGATGACACCTTTTTCTTTCTAAGTTGAAGCAAGGGTAGAATACATTTTGAATGGATTGAAGAGATATTTATGACACATGTCTGGGTTATATATAGTTGGACCCATCTATCGAATCTCATTTATCTATATGTACGATAATAAATAGTGCTCTCATCCTTCATAAAAATATAAATTATAAGTACATTCATATATTTAATAATAAGTAAAAATAAACAATATATTAAAACCTTATTAAAATTAAAGATTCTTACAAAGCTAGCGAATACATCATTCAATTGGTGTCAATCATATAACAATAGGAATAAATATTGGTGGGTTTGGTAGGCATGCATTGTGATGAATGCTCTTCATGATCATATTCATGCTCTCCAGCTCACATTCATGTCTTCTCAGCTCTTATTCATGCTCTCCTTGACCTATCCAAATATAAAAGCTTAATATAAATAGATGATTTGTCACCTTGAGTGCCAACATCCTATGTAATAATATACGTGATTGATGCGAAACTAGATAAGTTTAATATAATATCACAGTATAACATGATAAGTTAATAATATATTGTATACAATTATATTGTTATATATCCTTTGTCAATGAGGACATATTTTCCAATCATAACATTTGTAATGGCATATGTCATTCCTATGATATGTATGACCTTCGCTTGCATTCATCTTTTTATTAAAATGCGTTGAAATTCATCGATCATGCCTAGATTTTCATCTAGCTGAACTTGAGGTTCAATGTAGTTAGCCCATTCAAACCCATCTAGTAATGGACATAATGATATAACATAAGTTGATTTGTAGATTCGAAATATATATTGATCATCAACAAACTATGTAAAACCTATGTGATTCATGACACGACATGGAAAAATATATGAATATGAATGTTGAAATGTTGGTCATTTACCACATACACAAGTTCTATAATTCAAATAGATTACATGTTTGACTTATATAACAACACTAGGTTTAATAGGGGTGTTAACTTGGAACACCTTTTACTCAAAGTCAAGCCACATTATAATATGATCTCTTGATTTATCCTTGTTCATTGTTAATTCAATCCTAATTGTTTGGGGATCAAATCTTACCACATTCAATAATAAGATTATTTTCACATCTATGCTTGACCCAATAATTATTGCACTTTTAAATGTCAATTGCATTACAGCTAAAATAAACATCGTAAGAGCACCTTTTAAAACATGATTAAATGATTCTTCAAATTTAGTTGTTATATTACCATACTAGTGACCGCCATTATAATATAAAGTCCTTTTTTTTTTGTTCCATTCAAGTCATTTTTTATATGTTGAGTTCAATTTACATATTATTTTATATGATAAATGAAATTTGCCTTTAGGTCCTTAACTTTATAATTGAAATTGCTTAAACTTTTTTGGCACAATACCAATGGTATCTTTTAGCTTCACGACAAACTTTTGCTACTCCATGTACACACACAGACACACACACACGCACCAATAACATATCTTTGTAAGCAAAGAAAAAACCATATTAAATTGTAATTATTTTCTTCATCAATAATTGCAAAAGCCATAAGGAATAACATATTATTCATCAATATTCATTCTGTTTATATCGCCCATACAAATATTTGACATCAACACTAATAAGTGGTCTACAATACTTGAAACCTTTAATACAGAGTTTAAATGACCAAAAACCTGACCCTGAAATCATTATACTAGCATTAAGATTCTTTTGTGCATCTAATCAACAATTGTTCCAAATATGATTCTTTTATTTATATCAACTTGAGAGTTTTTTTAAGACTTTGTGTTAATAAAAAAAGATATTCAATGATTACTTGTATAACACAATCCTATTACAAAAATTAGAGAATATGATAGTTGTCCCCAAGGGGTGTGGCTTGGTGATAAAAAATTAGAGATCTACATTACAGGTCTCAGATTTGAGTTAGGGTGTACTCACTTTGTAAAAGTCTAGGACAATCGGGATTTTGCTCGTTTAACCTGGGACTACAAAGAGTTCCTAAAGGAGGGTGGAGTTTTCTTAAATAAATAAAAATAAAATAAAATATAATAGTTCATCCATTAATAGACAATATAAGAAAATTCACCACATCTAGTAGTGTTGGTATTATCTCATTTAACAATGAATATGTATGTTCTATATGCTTTTTTGATTGATTTAAATTCAAATTGATGCTTCACTTCATAAGTGCTACTTAAAAGCACATCATCTTAAGTTGCATTTTGGAAGCGTGACATTTAAACATGTGACGCTTCTAAAATGTGACATCACCTTGTTGTGCTTTTAAATAGTGATAGTACTAAATGTCAACATTGCTGAAATGTGTTACTTCATCAAATATTTTTCAAATAATATTATTGTGCCATTTTTTTTTAAAAGAAAACCCACCTCCCACCCCAACATTTGTATATGTATGTTGTTTCATTTCTCACTTCCAAAATATTGTTGAGATGAACATCCTAAGCAAAAGAAGAAGAAGAAGAAGAAATTTAGTAAAATATAGTATAAGGGCCTAAGCCGGGTTGAACATGGATGAAAATTAGAGTTGTACTAGTTTGATGGCCCGCATTTCGTTGCAGGTAGAGCAAAAAAAAATTACAATTGTTCAGATTAAAATATAATATTTCTACATGTAAAGTTTGATATAATGAAACAAATCCAAATACCCTATTGTAACAATAGTAACATCGAAGTGTTAACTTCTAAAATTATCATCACTATTATTGTCAAAACAATAACAATTATTAAACAACCTCGAGAGGAAAAAAAGCAAGTAAAAACAAAAACTCAAATTATTATTATTATTCTTAATATTAATATTATTATTGCGTTAATAACAAAAAAACAAAATTAAATCAAAGATTAAAAGAAGTCTAAAAACATTAACAAAATAGCAAATAAAAAAATAAAAAATATGATAAAACAAAAATAAAAATTATTACTTGAAAAAAAAAATTTCAGTTGAAAACTAAAACACTCAAAAATATTAACAAAAGAGTAAGCAAGAAAAATAATTAAATTTATTATTATTATTATTATTATTATTGTGTTGATAATGAATAAAAAACCAGAAATAAATGAAAGACAAAAAAAAATCCTAATAACTTTAACAAAAGACCAGATAAAAAAATAAAATCAAATTTATCAGGCAAAAAATATTAATCTAACTTGAAAATATAAAAAAAACCAATAAAAACCTAAAAGAAAGAGCAAATAAAAAAATATAATAGATGATAAAACAAAAATAAAAATTATTAGATGAAAAAAATCATTTAATTTTAAAATTTTAAAAAATATATGTTCTGCATTGCAGGCTAAGCAAACAATTTTTATAGGATTTGCTGAATCAAAATTAAAATATAATATTTATATATGTGAAATTTAATATAATAAAATAGCTCAACACACCCTATTATAACAATAGCAAAATCAAAGTTTTAAAATCTAAAATTATCATTGCTCTTATTATTAAAACAATGAAAATTATCAAATTATCTTGAAAAAAAAACACTCAAAAACATTAACAAAAGAGTAAGTAAGAGAAACAATTAAATTATTATTATTATTATTATTATTATTATTATTATTATTATTATTATTATTATTATTATTATTATGTTAATAATAAAAGATTCAAAAATAAATGAAAGGCTAAAAAAATCCTAGAAACTTTAACAAAAGATCAAACAAAAAAAATAAAAGAAAAATAAAAATTATCATTGTTATTACTGCCAAAACAATAAAAATTATCAAATTATCTCGAGAAAAAAAACCTAAAAAACCTTAACAAAAGAGTAAGTAAGAAAAATAATTATATTATTATTATTGTTGTTGTTGTTGTTGTTGTTGTTGTTGTTGTTGTTGTTATTAGTGTGTTAATAATGAAAGAAAAAAAAATAAAAGACTAAAAAAATGCTAAAAACTTGAACAAAAGTTCAAACAAAAAAATAAAATAAAAATAAAAATTATCATTATTATTACAGTTAAAAAAATAAAAATTATTAAATTATCCCGAGAAAAAAAACCCTAAAAAACATTAACAAAAGAGTAAGAAAGAAAAATAATAATAATAGTAATAATAATAATAATAGTAATAGTAATAATAGTAATAATAATAAATCATAATATGAATTAATAATAATTAAATAAAAAGATTAAAATAAAAAATTCAAAGTATAAGGGCTGAAATGAAAATTAAATATAAGGTGATTAAAATAAACAATTAAAAGTATAAGGGCCGAAATGAAAATCAAATATATTATCAATTTAAATCAAAGGATAAAATTGAACAAATTAAAATTTCAGTACCGAATAAATTAACCTTTTTAAACTCAATCCAGAAATTAAAAGAAGGAGGACCGAAGTGAAACATTAACATTTAATCAATTTCAATCGAAGGACCCAATCGAACTATATCAAAACTTATATAAAAAAAATAAGGACCATAAATAAAATAAAAAGTCCAGGGACCGAAGTGAAACTATGTAAAACCCGAGGGACTCTCGTGCACTTTTACGTGCAGGAGAGAGAAAAACGGCGGCATCGGCTTTAACCGGCCGCCGCCGCGTCCACGGGAACCGAGGGACCACACGCGCCGCTCCGGGAGGACGACCACACGTCTGCGCATCGAGAGAGAGGCCGATAGCTTGTCTCCGGCCACTGTAGCACGTCACACGCGCCACACAAAGAGGGCGTGGGACTGCATACCATCGGCCGCGTATTCCACACGCGCCGACAGTTAAAAAGAAAAAAAATAAAAAATAATGGTCAATTACCGGTACACCCCTGTGTCTAAGTCATCAATTTTGTCTTATTATGGGCTAAACCTGTAATTAGCCATTTTCAAAAAAATATAAAATATTAAAAAGGTAGGCGGACCAGAGCGGACCGATCCAGTCCGAAATTGTCCAATTACAGCGGAGCCCCTCCACCCATAACCGGTTTTTTGTCTTTTTCGAGGGCTAAAAACGTGATTTCACTGTGCAAATAATGATAAAAAAATCAGAAAACCGAAAAACCAACCGAACCGAACGAACCGAAAACTGAACCGACCCAAAAATACACTATTGAAATCCACAGTGTTTTTAGACACAATGAACAGTATTTTCCTGATCTCTTTTAGTTATATTTATAATATAATTTATAATTATAATTTGACCCGGTTAAACTCAAACGACCCGACATACATGTGTGTGTCGTTTTGTTTAGGGATAGAAATCCTGACCTCCCGTTTTTCTTAGCTTGTTCTGCATTGTTTCTTCCTTTTGCTCTTGACCCGTTTCTATTTGTCAGAGAAAAAATTAAAAACTCACCCCCCTGCTAGTTCATCTTGCCTCGTATTACAAGTAATATATTCTTTCATTCTAGTTGAATTAACCACTTCCATTTCTTGACAATTTTTATGAAATTGTAATATGTTTTTGAGTAAATTTGGCCATGTAACTGATAGCCCTTCTAACTCAGTTATACTGAACTAATAAGGTAAGATATTACTGTAGAATAACTCCATAATATATTTTTATTTCCTTTTTGAGAAACAATAATAAAGCAAGCAAGCAATCATGTAACCACGTAAGACATCGATTCAGATCTGTAAGAAAAAAATGCTCACAATGAAAGTGAAACACGACATTAAATTAAGGTGTTCATCTCTCAATCATGGATGGATCGCATTAGATTCTGAATGCTCTGAATTTGGATGTTTCTTAACATGTTTTCTTACTGCGAGTGATTTCAGTGAATAAAAAAGATTCTATGACGTCCATCCAGGAGAGCAAAGATTCTATGACTTGAATTATGTAGATGCAAATGCACACCCATGCCCCACAACTCTACCACTAAGGAAGCATCCCTACTCCCCTCAGTTTGTCCATTTTCTGACTCCATGGCTGAGGAGTCACTCGTAGGGTGGGAAAAACATCTTAAACGTTTTTTGTTTTTTTTGTTATCTTATCTGAAACCCCGACAAGAAAATCCAGAAATTGCTTACACTGAATTTGGGGGGTTAAGTCATGAAATCCAGGACACATTTTAAATTAGTTTTCTAATTAATTTGTAAATTTCCATCGAGTAGTCAGTGAAATCTCCCCTTCTACGTTGGTTAATGGCCAAAGAAGATGCATATGCATTGGAAATGACAGCATTTTTATTGCGGAACTTGACATTTTGTCAGAAAAGAAATTGTTCAGTTTTTTTATTATTGAGTTTTTGTTTCGTTTTGATAAAAAAAAAGTGATTTTCATTAATAGAAGAGTGAAAAGGACCACCTTAAATTGACAAGTAAATCTAAAACCTAAGCAATTTAAGACCTTGGCCCAGCATAGCCTAGTGTCTTCTACTGTGCCTTGACGTTAACACCCACCTGATAGGTCTTGAATTCTAACCTTATATATATATATATATATAGTAGATGAAAAGGAAGCAGACGAAAAGGGCGTCGATGATGCTAATCTGTAATTTATTTTTTAACATTGTGTATAGCGTTTCTATTATCTTTTGATTAAAAAATAAAATTTTACAAGGGAAAAGATTGAGGATAATATACTGCTTTGCTTTTCCATAAAGCAAGGAATATCGAAAGCAAAACGATTTTAACGATTTTCTTTTAAAAAGTCACGTTCTCGACGTTAACTGAACAAATGTTTTCAGACAAAATAGCGAAAAGCTATGCTTTAAAAGCATAACAATAACGAAAATCCAATAGGCTCTGCGTCTCATCATGATCTTCGATCTTTCTGACCTGAGCCATAATATTTCAAGACAGTACTATCTATATATATAAAGTAAGACATGCAACCAAAGCAACTTTTTTGGTGGGGTGCACATATCGAAGAATGCATGCATGACGCAACTTATTTGGTGGGGTGCACATATCGAAGAATGCATGCATGACGCAACTTATTTGGTGGGGTGCACATATCGAAGAATACATGCATGACGCAACTTATTTCTATTGCACATGGAAACTGCAAAAGAGTAAAGAAACAAAGAGATGTCACAAGTGCAGCTGGCATTGGTATCTAGTGACGATCTGTGTTGTAAAACACTTTTCCGAGCAATGCTGTGAATAACCGAATTTTACAATAAATAAATAAAAATCAAACATATTGATGAGGGAATACTTTTTCATTGCCGGAACAATCCATCAATGTATTAAGACAACACTGACTACTTGTTCATCCATATACAACAACTTCTAAGCTTAGTTTGTATATAAACCATCTTTTGGTTTAATCATTTGTAGAATGGTTACATTGTTCAGAGTTTGAATTGCAATTTAGAATGCTAAATAGATTCTGCTATCCAATTTAACAGTAGCAATGCTCCTCTAGCAAGGAACAGGTGAAGATTGTCATATGTTAACAATTTTCTGTCGAGTGACTACAGCTTGATTATGAAAATTGGAATTTAGATCAACCTCTGCTGTACAAATTAACCATGCTAGTAGATCTTGGTTATATATTTTTAAGTCCAGGGTCTAGTTCATGCAGACTCACTTGTAGATCTTGGTTGTATCTTTCAGTTAGCTTCCGCACCTAGATATCAGACATGGACCTCCAGCCCAGAATGGCAGATGAACAAATGAATGCAGTCAAGATCATAAAAGAGAATTGCTTCTTCATATCACTACAGTGAATGCATGCAAGTCACATGATTTGAGATACGTCAAGCATGCCTTGGTCGTTTTGAGATTCCAACACCCTTCTCATGGCATTGTGACATCTGAAAAGAATTGATTTGGTCAAGAACATATACTTCAATCTTTCCACGAACAAATATTTAAAAAACAAAGATACAGTGGGCATACCTCCAAGGTAGATGATCAAGGAACATATTTGGTGACACTACAATATCTTTAAAGACATCTCTGTTTGCTAAATAAGCTTTATAATTCCGTACACTGTCTTGAAATTTCCAGCCCTTCCATAATGGCATACTGATGTGCCTTTGTTGGGGTACCATATGAATCACAAGACCTGGTAGAAACATCTCTGCACGATCCCCTGCTGATCCATTTTCAGATCTAGGGACAGTTTCCAAAAATTGTGATATGGGATCGTCCAATGAATTTATGACTGACGTGTTATCATAAAATGGATTTTCAAAATTGTCATCATCTGTATCACAACCACTTTTGGTCTCGTCTGATTCTTTCCAGAGAGAATAACTTTGATCCTCCTTGTTGCTTCCTGCAGCAATAAAATATTTCAGTAGAACATACTCTTGAATGCTTACATGAAAAGGTGTGCACATTCTTCATTATGGCGAGCTGGATAATCAACACTAACCCGCATACACTTTGTGATCCAGTTCATCTATTGTAGAGGCTGCAGAATGCAGCTCTGGTGGATCAGCTACCTCAATCCTCTCCCTTTGATTCTTGCTCACAAAGAGAAACTGACGAGCTAGCCTAAAAATCAGGGCTGTATTAGTCTTGGAATCCTGTGCGAGTGCTACAATTGCAGCAGCACGAAGCCGTAGGACTGATCCAACTGAAAGCCGTGCAGAAAATTCATTGTTGTGTACAACGCTGCAGAAAGCTCAAAACTTACAACAGAAACATTTGATGGAAGAGAAATGGTGAAAACTTGCTTTGGAGCTTCTGATCGATGGAGGGCAATTAATTACCTTGTTACAAACTCTGAACATGCCTCTGCTATGACCAAATCCACACATGGAAGGGGTCCATATGCATAGACATGTAAAGTTGGGTACTGGTGATATAGCTGGTACATGAAAAAGATAAAGTGCTCTAATAAATTAGTTTTTCATAAAAATGAATAAATAAACAATTTTTCAATGTGATAAAAAACAACTTGGTATTGGAAGACTGTGGAAGTACAACCATGTGTCCTCGCATGTTTTAGTCCCTCACCCAATGGAATAAGAGGTTCCAATTCAACAAAAAAGGTGAGTGCTAATATTTTTTTTAGATCCATGATAGAGATGGTTTAGCAAAAAACCAGGTAATAGCAAATAGTGATCATTGCACATCAAATGAAGAAAAATGCCACAATTTAGCAGAGGATCACCACACATATCTTAACACATAGAAGATAATCAAACTGCTTTTAAGTATACACCCACATCTTAAAGTTTAGAAGACAAACAAATGGCTTCATGTAAGAAAACATACCCTCAGTCCTAGCAAAGCAGCAATGGCACCTCCTAGGGAATGGCCAACTATGCGCAGACTATATCCATCACACTCACATCCATCTCCCAGCAATGAGGAAAGGACGCCAGAGCTACTTTTTGATTCTGTATCTCCATACAAGTTGCAAATAGATTAAAACAGGCATATATTACCAGGGTAAAGAAGTGAAGTACGTAATTTCAATTGCCATTCTGTAACAGAATGTTTTAGGTGATTGAAAAATATAATAAGCACAGAAAAGAATTGCAAAAGCCAAATAGAGAATATGAGATCCTCCAAAAATGAAAAGAAAAGAGTCATCATCATAATAAAGCAGCCCACTCCTGCTGAATATCATTAATTGAAACCCCATAAAAGCACCAGTAGCATGAAAGCTCAAGGAAGAAAGGAAACCTATCCATAGCAATTGTCTCAAAATGCACCAGTCCTTATATATTCCACATCATAAGACTGCAATATGACACAAAACCATTCTTTCAATTGTTTATCCTTACCAAGATGAAACTCAAAAATCTTTCATAATTGTACATAAAATGTTATCTGACAAAGGCAGTTGGTACCCATTTAAGGGTTACTGGGGATAACAAAGGTCCACAACCAGAAGAGCAGCCCACCTTCCACGCCAAATAAATAAACAAGAACAAAAATATGGGCAGGTAAGATCATTTGACCTCACTAAAATTGTGGGAAAAATAGGCATTTTGAAGTTAATTGAGCAAAAGATTGAGAGAGAGAGAGATGGGTGGTGAGGAGAAGAAAGATAAGAGAGAGGAAGTCAACCAGTAGAGATACCAAGAAAATTTTGATTCAAAAATCTCAAAAGCTATCTGAAAACATTACAATAGGTTAACCTTGATGTTTACCAATGATTATTATTTTTCCACCATCAACTTTTTCAACAGATAGAAACTTCATGAAGCTTTATGCTGCAAATTCTCTGGTGAGAATGTGAGATTAAATTTTAGTCATTCAACTGCTATTTTATTGATAATCAAGGCACATGAGTAATAAAAACGGGAAAAAATGAACCAAAGCCATACAGGTTTGTATATCATAGAAATTAATTGACATTAACTTAAGTCTATGAAATATTTGAGTGCTTATGACACATCAACCCTATGAAAATTCAAGTCCAGGAAATTTTCCATTACTTGAATTGTGACCGGCTAGGTACTTCTACAATACTGAAGGGCCTGGCTAGGACAACAGAGAACAATAGATGCATGAGTGAGATGGGATATGTTTTTAGGACAATTTGGTGAAAAGGACTGGTTTAAAATTTACAAAAAAAAGCGGTGTAGCGAAGCAAAAAGAAATCACAATTACCCTTATTTGCAAGATTTCCTTCAAGTTGCACATAAAGATCACGTGCAGCCTCAACTATGCCTGAGTGTCCATAGTGTGGAAAAGATGATTCCACACTTCGCTTCACATCAGGGCAAATATGGCTGCTACTGTAAAGAAGCGAAAAAGATAGTTTCAGACCAGAAACAATTTGTTCAGTTGGGCCCAAAAGCCATAATAAAAATGAAGACATCAGTTCAATTAACAAATCTCAAACCAAACAATTTAGAGAATACTATTAGCAGGAGATAGATTCTTCTTGTGTTAGACGAAGAGATTCAGGGGATTTACCCTAAGAAGGAAAGATACTGATAGGTATGGTACCACAATGATGCAAAGACTTTAAGTTCCAGCAGTGCACTCACAATAAATAGAAGCTTAGAATTCAGAATCAGATTACTGTTTATAATTTTCCCATACTCTTTATGATAAGATCTCAGATGAGAAGCAATCACCTTTCATAGTATGTATTAAATAACTGAAAAGGAATACAACATATAGAATTGATAATCCAGTAGAACAATTTATTTTGATAAGATAGGTTATCCTAATTAGTCTCATGTTACTACAGTTTTCTGCAAAAGAGATGTAGAAGCTAGAAAAAGAATGAGTGTTTCACTTATCAATTAGGTTTTCATAGCATTAAATAGACATAGATATGTCTGGAAAGGCTGCCCCGACCTTTACTCCCCTACACCATCCAAAGAAAGGTTTGGGGGAGAAGACAGAAAAGCTCCAGAAGGGGATGGGATGATTTCTTGACTTGTAACGAACAACTTCTAATCAAATGCCACTGGAAATTCAGAGAAAAGTCAAACACACAAAAAGCCAACCCCTGTTACTTACCACAACAAAGTGGTAGCAATCAATATTTGGTAATTTGACCTGAATGTTGTCTTTAGTTTGAAAACATTATCATAATGAAATCTCTGTTCTGTTTCTTTCGTGAATAATAATGGTTTTGAACTCCAGAATATATTTTACTAAATCTTCAATTCGATAAATTTACAAATTATTTTAGCAGAAATGGCATAAATAACCAAAACCTAGTTTTGCACAATACAATTGATTAACCAGTGTGGCATTAGAATGGTGAAATTCATGCTTTCTAGACAATTATCACATAGGCATTGATTCCTGTGTGTGAGAAAGAGTGTGTGGAGTGAGTGAGTGAATGAGTGATAGAGAGAGAGCGAGAGAGAACATGCTTTATCAACCCATCCAAGTCTTCTCTAGAAAGGAGGCATTCTCTGCCCAAACCATCTGTTATGAGGTCTTCAGGGGTCTCAGTTCCTCGTACAGAGATCACTACAGATCTTAGATGGTGTAGAACCACAACGAAGTATGCAGCTTCACATTTTTCCTGAAAAAAAAAGATGTGAAATTATAAAATGCTGCAGGAAATCGATATTTAGCATTCCTTACAGTGCAAAATTGTGAAGATTGTTGTCTATTCATATATCATCAATGATTGTAAATCATTAGGAATAAGCAATCTCTCTTGCATCTTTTAATAATTTCATGCTGAAGTCATTGCATTATTTGTATGCAGCATAGCAATCCTTCAAAGTAGAGGGTTTTCTAAAATTTATTGATTATTTTACACCTCAGTAATTCATTAACATTTTACGTAATGAACACTGACAGCACAAAAGCCTTAAACATTAGATGGAACCTTGGCTTTCATATAAAAATAATAAAAGAAAAATAGTAAAATGAAAAATCGCCATGCCCTTCATCCTTGTGTCTTCAAAGAGTAAAAGAACTAACTAAAGAAGATCCTTAGTTTCTACCTAATATAAAATCCCAAGAAAATTACCACTTTGCAAAATGCAAAACCTTGAACTTTGGAGCCTTATAAAGTTGAGAAAGATGGGAGAAGGTGATGTACATCTTTCTCTTAGCACTATTGTCCTCTATTTCTCTCTTGATAAGAGTAAAAACCCTAATCTTGAACCCAACTCACCTTAAATACTTAGTGGGTCTCTAGTTACCTTGCATGAATTGGTATCAGACCTAAAGTGATCTCACTCATTTTAATTCTCTCCTATAAAGCATAATTAATTTGCTTTTTTCAAAAGTAAGCTTTTCATATAACAATAAGTATTCTCAAGTCAATGAATGCTATGGGTGGACATCTTATGACCAGCTATCTAGGCAGTAATCATCCTAAGATATCTCATGACAAACTGCTCATTCGATCCAATGCTATTTTATTAGTCTAGTGATTCAAGAACCATATCCTATCACAATGGATATGCTCCATCAACTTTTTGTCTTTATGGTTTGTTGGAAAATATAGTCATGTTTGAACAGTTTTGCTTTATTCTATCAGCATGAATAGAGTGCCTTTTCAGCTATGCTTTGCTATAAAGGAAAAATATCTACAATAGATGTTCAGAATAGGACTTTTTTTTATATATATAACAATGGAGAATATGAAACTTTAGTCAAGAAAGAGAAGCCCCTTCAAACATCAATCACAAATCAACTGCTGAAGCAATTGCAATTATTGACAAGACTTTAGGGAAACTAGGTTACTACCAAGAGGGATCAAAGCAATCAGTATGTCATGAAGAATGTGAAGGGAGGAAAGTTGCAAATACATCAAATCCAAAAAAGCCACAACTAGAGTAACATGTACAAGCACCAGGAGGTGAAGATAATAAAGTTGATGGAGACACTATTCAATAGAGGAACGAGACTATGTTGAATACAATGGAAGTGGAAAAGCTAAAAGATAAGTACATTATTGATAGCGAGAGCACAATACAATTTTTTGTCTCTTGTCAAATTCATAATACCTACAAACCATTGAATTTCAATTTGTTTCAAGATCTTGTAATTATTTAGTAAAGATGAGATCAATTCAAGAAAACTCCATGGTTCCACATTTTGCATGGCAAAGTGTGAGAAGCTTTATATCATAACACTTCAAAACTCAAGATTGCATTTTCTCTAACCATTGTTAGAATGAGGTAGCCACCAAAGAGAAAGAAGCTTAAAAATTACCTCATTTTGACCTTCAATTCTCTATATTCTAGTTTTATCTTGTAAACTTAGTCCATTTAGGAATTTGTCTTAGGAGTATTATAACTATTTAGTTTTGTACTATTAGAGCTTTTGGTACCTATAAACAGAGAACTTATTCTATGTTATAGGAAGGATTTTGATATTGAAAGTATGAATTTTGGTCTAGTTTAAGGTTGTGACCTAAACCATTTGCTCTCTTCCCTTTTCTTTAAGCAATATTTTCCTCTTACTTTCTTCTATTTTTTTCTTGCTACAGCCTCGATTGCTATTCACTCCTATAGTAAAATCTTAATTTCCAAAATCACTAATTCTCAAAACCTAGCTCACCATATCCTTTACGGGGTGCTAATCCAAAGTTGCCCTACATCAGGTACTTAACATATATCTTATGCTGTTATACATAAACCATTTTGAACAAGTTTCCATGTAAGCCATATTAAACTATGTATTTGTGGGTTAAATACGTTAAGAGTTCAAATATGGAAAATGTTGAATCATTGAAATACTTGATTTGGGTGCAACACTAAATCCAGCACTGCTTACATTGAATTTGGAACCCAAAATGACTTTAAGATAGCATTTGGCTCACACAATCTGACCTTTTCCTCTGGAATCCCTCCCAGGAATGTGAGACAAGACAAATCCTTGAGATATGAAATTTCTGCATTTGGTTGGGAATTTGAGAACTTCAAGGAAAAGATTGTTATTTTCATTGGAAACCCTAAAGATACTTAGCATAACTTACAATCATACCCCTTCTATCATTATGGTTTATTGAATTATCAAGTGCAATGGTGAAGCTAATTGTATTTTTAATGGGGGGAAAGTATACATGAACATGCAATTAACTTTTTCAAGAAATTGAACTAATCATATAAGAATTGATATATGTGAACTGGTATGCAAATTAGAAAGAAAAATAAATTAGAAATAAAAAAGCAACTTAGTGTGAAGAACAATATATCTTTAAAAGGGGGGGGAGGGGGGGAACGGACACATTAATGCTTGCAATCTCAATTTCCTATCTGATTTTGAGAAATAAAAGCCACCTAACATAACAAACCATGTCCAAACAAATTTTCTATCAGAGTAGGGATATGAAATATGAATTTCACCTGACAAACACGACCACATCGAAGAGCTTCTGGGGGTAAATTAGTATATTTTAAAAAGGCTGCTGCATGACCCCGCCACCAATTATCTCCAGAGAGAGATGGCCGCCTAAGAGAAGAAAAGACAGTCATGTATGACCAATCTGATAATGGAATAATGTCTTGCCCTTGAACATAGGATGGCATACAATTTGATTTGCATAAGGGCACATGACTATTTGCATGTCTGTATGTATGTATTACTTGCCTAGTCCACTGTAACAGTTTACATTTGCAAAGTTACATGTTTCATGTGATTTCTATTATTGGCCGCCATCTAAAATGGTGGGAAATATCATCATTCTACTTCATTTATGTACAAAAATTTTTTTTAAGGACATTCAGATAAATAACAATCAACTGGAAAACCAGAATTCATAACATGCAAGGCTAAAATTCCAAGGATCGTCCAAGGTATGAGTTGCTTTTCTGACAACAGGTTCAGTCCACAATCTCTCATGCATGGTTGGGAGCATGAAAAGGAGTAATATCCTTTCTTTCAAGCCTGGGTTTGTTTATGGGAAACAAGGAGGAGGACTATTCCATTCTTTCAAGCCTAGGTTTCTTTAAGGAAAGCAACAAGAAAAAATCCATGGGTGTGAAAAGGCATGTAACCTCTCTCACACAAACAATTCCTTACATTCCTATTAATGCTTTGATCCTTAAAACAAAATCCAACAAAAGATTACAAAAATAGAAACAAGATCCAGAAATTTTCATTAATATAATGTAGATGTATGTCATATTGATATACATGCATTAAACAAGATATCTGTGAATAAATGACCTGTTACGAGTCCATGGAGTCAAAATCCCCTGCCTGTAGAGCCATGCACAAGGAAAAAAAACAGTATGTCTTCCAAAATCAAGCAATGGACCCTGAAATACAGAGCAACTTTACAAAATTTGCCAGAGAAGTCTTCACGAAATTGAAAACAAGGACAGAAAAAGGAAACATGAATTAAAATTAATTAGAAAGTTGAATCACAATACAGTGTATGCAGCTTCAGCAAATTCATGAAAAGAAAAGGCCTCCTGAATCGTTTCTCTAGGTGCTTCTACCAATCCATCATGAGATTTAGGGGATTCGCTATGCCTCTGCAACAAAGCTAGACCTGCAGAGATAGTGTACCATATTTAAGGTATAGATTAATGAAAGGATAATAGAGAACAAAAAAAGAACAATAGACAGAGACTTCAGGGTGTAGGCAACAATCTACACCAAAGAACTGAGCTTTCCTTTTCTGATAATGAAATGCGAATGAACAAGTTAACAGATAGCTGCAGCAGCAGATGGAGAATTTAAATAGCTTTAGGGCTCATTTGTGGCACATAAATATAAAAATGAAAACTTGACTCATGTGAGATTCACTCACTAATCAAGCCAGGCAGACACAAGTCCTAGAGAAACAAGCAAGCTCTACTTTCCCAGAAAAACAAATGGTTCATGACGGGTCCACAAACAAGCTTGGACTAATGAGCAATGTCATTCTTACAAAACCAAATCAACAAACCAAGAGTAAAGCAAAACTTAATTCATCAAAATCACCTATCAGTATGAGTGATGCTAATCTTACAAAACAAACCATAAACACACGTGGAAAAAAAAAATTCAAGATGTTTGCTCATGCATCAAATACATAGCTCATAAAAACAAAGAAATGTCATAGCTTCCATAACAGGGCAATGACAAGGTGTATGTCTGGAAGCCTCATTGAACGCCATGTTTGTTTGTCAAAAAAGTTAGTGTGCAAAACATTTTCCATTCAATATGTAAACCAATATCAAGCCCCTTATAAAACCGGTGTGGGAATACCAATTCAACACCCCCTCTCAAGTGCAGGCCCCTTAAACAAATAAGATCTTCTTGTCATGATTAATTATGACAGCAATGAAGTCATAAGTCATTGATATAAGCATTTCTAATGACCTTAAAATAAGTAAATTCAAGTAGTTAGTGAAAAACAGAAAAGGTAAGACATGAAAGACTATTCAGAATTTGAAGAACATGCATATGGGAATGTGAGTGGTGTGTGTCTCGATGTTAAGAGCATGCATCTTCTAATAAAAACAATCTGGTTTTAGAATCTCAGCAACAGTAACTCTGCAGTATCCCTATTTACATGTCCAATGATTTGAGCTTTTAGAAAAACTGGTCCCATTAATATTTTTAAGAGATAGCTATTTCTTTTCCTTTCTGTTGATTACACTCTTTTTATGATTTAATACAGTTTCTCTTCCAAAACATAATTCAAGTAAATGCAAAGTAAAAAGCCAGTGTGATGGGAGAAGGCTGCAGTCCAATACCATTTCTAATAGCCCTATTAAAGAGTGGAATTTTCTAGTTATGACTAACAAAGTCAAAGATTGGCAATTAAATGAATTTTAGGAACAAACAAATAAATCAAAGATTTGGATCTGATAGAGAACACCTTGAGCTTTAACTCAGGTGGCAAGAAAAAAATTCAGCATTCCAGGAGGCCCAACCACTTGGTACAACTTCCACTGACATTTAGACATATGGACAAATTAGCATTTACTGCCATCTTTCTTGTATCCATTCTTTAATTTCCTAAATCTTTTAAGCTGAGATTTAAATTCCAATACTACATACAAAACCAAGAGACGATAGACAAGACAAGAGAAGAAGCTAGCGCAAACCAAGTCAAAGTGCTACACAGTCATGTACCTCTCATGTCCCATGGTGAAGCACTTCGACTTGTTCAAAGTATAGATTTGAACAATACTACATACAAAACCAAGAGAAGAAAGGAAAAACAAAGAGAAGAACCAGGTGCAAATCAAGTCAAAGTGCTACATAGTCATGTCCCACTGATGAACTAAAGATTGATTTGACAAGTATCTAGGATTCCATCTTAATTAAAGATCTCTAGCTCTCACATTGCTAACCCTTTTAGAAGAGGAAGCATGCCTTTGTATTAAGACAGAGATTATAAAACACCAACAACTCAATATGCAACATGCAACTGCATGAGGAGAAAACAAACCTGCCAGCAGTTCTAAATGTCCAGTGCCTGATGCACGATAGGCAACAAGATCACCCAATAATCGTGCTACCGAGTAAACTTCATCTTCCTTAGACACCCGCCTAGAGGAATTATAGAAAGAAGTTGATTATCAAATAGTTGATGAAAATTCAAATCTCAGAGGTTAATCTAATGCAGAGAAAGATACATGTATTTGACACGCCCCAGACAGCACAAAGCCTCACGAATTCCATGGTCGAACACCTCCTGATAGTGCGCCTTCCATACATCATCTTGGGTTTGATAAAAAGACCTCCATCTTAGGATCGCAGGTCCCACAAAAATATGGATTAGTGGAATAGTAAAGACTGCGATAACAAATGAAATGAGTAGTTTTGTCTTCCATTTGTTACCAGTTGAGGCTGCCCCTGCATGAGAAACATTTTTCGAAAGAACTCAATTTTTTGCAGGACAACAGAAACAAAGAGTCATTAAACTTGTTTATGAGAAATGAACTCTAGTATCTACTAGGCTAAACCCTTGGATCTGCAAGAGAACTCCAAAAGTTAAATTCTGCTCATCAAAAAGGCTAATGAAAAATGAAGTCACAGGTGCAATTATAGCCAAGAAGCTCCAACCAAATGCAAACAGAATCCAAATGAAATAGAAACTATCAACAATGATAAATTGAAATAAACACGAAATGATCTATATAAGAAATTTTAGCATGATAATACAACTCAAAAATTAGCATAGCTAAATGGTTAATGATGGTGGGACCAAATATCTAGACTAAATCAATGCCTCTTCACAACATCAAATCCTATAATGTGCCACCTGCATGCATGAACAATTCCAACACAGGCTCAAAATGCTGCAGTTATCAACTGTAAAATTCCATTGCCAAGGTAGCAGTCAACACACTATAACTAGTTTATGCATTACTCATGCAAAAGTGCAGATAAAAGAATTACCTCCAAGTTTGGAGAGAATAGTGCATGGTGGTCTTCAAAATTTATTGCTGCATTTAATGAATTATTCCCCAATTTTTAGCCAAACTAACATGGCCTATAAAAAAATGCCTTGTATTTTTTTTATACTGACTTTTAGGCCTTGTAATTCATGTTAACAGTTATCTACATGGCTTCTCTCTTTATCAGCCAATCTCATTTTGGAATGCCTGATCCATTAATCTCTAGATTGCATTTCCCATCTTGAGTTTGAATATAATCAGAGTTTTCAACACCTACTGCAGATACATGAAGATAATCTAGATTTCAAATTGTTGATTTTGGATACTTAACAGGTGGAAGTGCAGTGACAGTAATGATGAGATAAAGCAGAAACAATTGCTACTGATGCAAATCAATTATTCACAAAAGATAATAAATACTATAAAAGATTAAAAACAAACTAACTCATTTTACCTGGTTGACATTCACTTGATGTCCCATCATGAGAGATATATTTAGCCACATTAAACACAAGGTAAATTGCAGTTAAAACTTGCAGCAGAGTCATTACCAATGCAAAACGACTCCACCAAAGCCATGTTCTGTACCTCAGCTGTTCAGCGAGAAAAATAATTATTAAATTGAGGTGAAAAGCAAAGCAAACAGGCAAAATTTACTAACGTGTGCTTGCAAGGTCAAAATAAAATGTTCAAGCACATTCCTTACTTTAATTTTGCATCATAACAGTGTTACTTATACTACCAATACTTGAACCAAGCTGAAGAATATGCTTTGAACAATTCACAAAGAAACCAAAAATAACTACTTCCCATTTTTCCAAAAGTCAATCCTTAAGACTTAAATAATTTCATTGTTTCTATTTATTAAAAGAAAAGCTTGCTATCCTTTTCCTCCCTAAATCACATAAGGAAATTTAACAGCAAATTTTCACCAAAATACTAAAAAGCCTATTGCATGCACTCCAAGTAACAAAACAGTTCAAGAAAACAAATTCATTGTTCTCACCACTCTAAGAACACATCACATGCAATGTTTTTCAGAAGGAAATTGCCACTGGTCCAATCGTGGACAGTAGCTCATGAAACCAGAATAGCTCAAGCAAACTAGTCTTCTCTGGTTTATTTTTCTTTAACCTCTTACCTCTTTGCAAAGAGGAGAAACCTAAAGCTAATGTTTCACATATTTTTTTCAGCTAGTTTCAGCTTTGCACAGAAAATCCATATAGTTCCATTCCAATTCTTATATTGTTCACCTAATCTGACCTGAAAGTTTTGACGAAAATAACTGTAAAGGTTAAATGCACATTTCAAACACTAACCCAAAGAAGCATGTTTCCACCCGTCCGTATGCTATCTACCTAAGGAACCAAAAGTAAAATATAAAGAGTTTAACATGCATCCTTGGTATCCAGCTCTTAAACATAGTAATCCTCTATGTACAATTTCAGTCAAAAAAGGTGAGAAAGACAAGCCATTTCTAAAACCATCCAAATTCAGTAAACCAACCGTCAAAATACTGCAACCAACTGAACATAACACGTTCTGAAACCCAGTCAAAACTAATGCAAAAGACTCCGCTGAAATAAGCTCAACAAACAAGGATTATAATTTCCAAAAGAAACCTATTTTTTTCTAAAAAGGAGAGAGCTGAGCATATACCCGTCTTCGATGGCGATTGATGGAGTCGAAAGCAGAAGAATCAAGAGGAGAATCAAGAATGGAAAAGGCAGTGGCCTTTTGAGCAATCCCAGACTTAAACATGGCAAATATTTTGAAAGCAGCAGCCAAAGACACCATAGCAACAGGAATAGTTATTCTGTGAAGGTCACAACCAGGAAACACAAGAAACAAAAGAACCCCACCAACAATCACCACAGATAGATTTGAAAAACCCAATATTATCGTACTTATTCGCAAACTGTCCACCGTTGAGGAAATCCACATTGCCATTGCCTCTCAAGTTTCAGGCTTTATTCTTTGGAAAGGACAGTGGGTTTCTCTGAAATGCTGTGAAGATCGTCAAATTAAACGGCACCAAACATGACAAAGAGAGAATTTGGGTTTGCACGGACGCATATTTGTTGGCCAATACTGCAATGGAAGTCTTTTCTCCTTTGAAAGCTGACCTGTTTGTTCATTGGTGTCTGTTGCAAAAAGTGAAAATTGTTTCGTCAACTAACTATTAATCAATAAGCTAACCAATTATGTGAAACGGTCATCAGATATTTTTATTTTATAAAAGAAAAATAATTATTATATTTTCTGGCAGTTTTTTTTATGTATTTTTATAATTAATAATTTTTAAGTATATATATAAAAAATATGCATATATATATATATATATATATATATATATATAATGAAATAAATTAAAAATTATATGTACTAATAAATTAAAAATAATAATTAAAAAAATCAAAAGATAGTTATATATCAAGATATTTAATTTCATAAAACAATATGTTTACCTGTGTTTGCTAAGTTTTGTTAATATATATATTCATAAATAAAGTTTGTTTATACAAAATATTAAGAAAAATAAAACAAATCAGAATTTTTTTTTAAAATATTAAACACACAAAATAATTTAATAAGAATCTATATCCAAAAAAATAACTAAAAAAACATATATAAGCTCTATTAATTGAAATAAATTTAAAATTATTTTTTAAAAAATATATTAAAGCTTTTTTTATTCATATTCATTCTAGTCTATGCTATTTCAATTCTGATTAAAAATTCTAAAATAATTAGTCTTGAATTAAGAATATGTAATTAATTTAAAATTAAAACTTCAAAGACTAAAATAAATTATTAAAAAATACACAATAGGTCCGCAATATTTTGCATATTTGTAAACAGTGCTGCTTCCACGTTTTAGATTTTTTACTCTATGCTCTTAATTATTGTAGAATAAAAAACAAAAGAAAAAAGCATTTATTGAGTGCATGAATTATTTTCTCTTCCGATAAATCTAATTATAACGTGATATCAAGAAGCATTAAAATCCAATACTAGTCGGCAGCACAGGATTAAATAGCGGCATGCACGGAGCCCAGAAATCTTGTGAATCCCTAGATATTATCTGTGGGAGACACTTGGATCAGGAGATAAACCTAGCTGACCTTGAATGTCAGTAACACCCTACAGCAGCTAGTAAGAGATGAGCTTTGGAAACTGAATCAGCATTTTTCCGTGGAAACTGTCAGCTTCTCAATAGTGATTTTTCCTTCAATTCCAGAATTTGTAGATAGGATCTTAATTCGTCATAATTGATTCGCAACTGTGCTGTTGATGCCTGATGGACATGGCAGGGGTCGAAAATGTCTTGGCAAGTGCAGGGAAGAGTTAAGAGGATACTATAAATGCAGGAAAGATTTACAGGGAAATCACGTTTTCATAGCTAGATTCTATTTACTTGATTTTTTTCTTTTATGAACTCAGACAGCATCTGATAACATACATAGCTACGTACATCGATAACAGGTTCGTTAATTTGATGAAATCTGCCAGAAGCAATACAAAATTTGTGTCGATCTCGTGCTGAGGCCATTAGTTCATGAGGCGTAGAGTGCTCAGGGACCTGGTGGGAGAGGCTTTTGGCAGTGGGGATCGAAGGGCTAGAAAAGAGTGGAGATACTTGCAATTGGGGCAAGAAGGGGAGGATTTGGAGAGGATGACCAGAAGATGGCAATTTGAACATGCCAAAGCTACCATGCTGCTGTTGCTTGAGGCATGATTCTTGCTATCAGAGTCTTCAGGTGAACTCCTGGAGCTGTTCCATTGATCAGGACAGTTTGGAATTGTTGACATATTGAGCTCGAGGTCTAGCTTCTGGTTCTTGGGCCAGCTCCAGCTCTTCCTCAATGTTTTTCTGTTCAGATAATACATTCTCCCCGACTGCAAAAACACAGTTTTAGGAAATATACATCAGACTAATGAAGCGACAAGAAAGCAGATGTACTTCATTATTGACGTGTGTAGGCATTAAATTATGACATATCAGCATTTTTATAGCTCGGAAACTGCACACTAAAGCAGAATTCAGACAGCGATCTGCGTGCATGGCAAGCAAACAATATATAGAAAGAAAGAAAGAAAGAAAGATACTTCAAGATCAAGGCATTGCTCCCAGTCTAGTGGTAGCGGGCTTTTAGCATGGAGGTCGACACTAGCTTGGACTGGCACTGCTCCATTTTCGAGCAGCTTATACGGATCAGAGAAGAACTTTCTCTTCCTAGAAGGGGTATTTTCAGATTCTGATGATGATGATGAGCTATTTCTACTCTTTTCGAGAACAGCCTGTGATGGAGCCAACGACAGCTCTGTGAGCTCCACTTTATGTATATATCCACCGCAAGTTTTTTCTCCTCTTCCAGTCCTTCCCTTCCACGTCTGTCCCATAACCTGGCTCTGCATCTCTTAATCAAATTTCGAAGCTGAGATAAAGAGTGGCAAGATGCGCGAGAGCCGATTGAGGAAGAAACTTTGTTAAGAAACAGATAGGGTTCATGCAAGAGAGGCGTGTCTACTGAAGAGGGTCCTTAAATTGCTTCCGTCAAACCCATTAAGAGGAGGGCAGGCGAAGCATTAAAGGTGACAAGTAGAAGCAACTTTAATGCCAAAAAATCCAACTCTCCCTTTCCAAACATTTAAAACGAACCTCCACATGATCGCTACCTGAATCCAATTTCATGGCCGACTTAATTTCTCACCTTTAAGTCACACAACTAACTGTTGTATTCTAGATACTACGTTAATTTACAGGTTCAAAGTTCGAGAGACTGAGAAGAGTTAGGCTTGTATATTGCGTAGTTTAAAAGAGTTAGGCTAGAATTTGTGGTCTTAGTAATGCTTTTGCGAGCATAATTCTTGTTTTTTTCTTTCTTTTTTTTTTAAAAAAAAGAACAAGTTTAGATTCATAGCATATACCATACCGAGTCGACAGGTGGAAACCCGAATTTTTTTTAGAAAAACAAATAAGTAATGTTTTATTAACAAAAACATATTTAGGCCATTTGGATTTTCTTATATATGATATTATTAAGCCTGATTAAAATAGTTAATCTTGAAAACTTATCACCTAACTCATTGTTTAGCTCGAGCATTAAATGAAATAATGTGTGAGTTGTTCCAATATAATCGAATTAACTTTAGCAGGTTTAAAAGCAATCTCAATAATCAACAAAAATATAGATTGATTTAAAAAAATATAATCTTTTTTTACTATTAAAATGATATCATATTGGATGATCCGAGTCGAATTCATGACCATCATCATAGACCACAATAAGCTAACTCAATAGGGCAATTTGTCCTTTTCTTTTTTCTTCCATTCTTCTCTCCCCGGACGGGCCGATTAGGATGGGATAAAATATTATGTACAAAGCCCCTTACACTTGCTTTGCATGCTATTGACTGCTTTCACAAGAATTGGATGATATATCTCGTAGCATTTCATTACATGATATATTAATTTCTAGCCATAATTTTTTGTAATTAAAATCAGCCAAACACCCTAATAATTACTAAACTTGTAGATGACAAAAGATACAAGAATATTTACTGAAAAAGAAAGAAATTCATGGGAACAAGATCACTGTACCATTGATTTTGCCACTGAAATCCTGTCATACGAGGGATCAGGCACCCTTCAAAAGTTTGTGTCCACAGCCACACGTTCTGCTACAAATTAATAATAGCAATTTCTTTTCCTGCAGCTAGTAAATTTTATTACGGAAAATATATTTTGTGGGCTCAAATTAACAAATAAAATTTAATTGTCTCATGTTTTTATAAGGGGTGCAAGCAAACTCGACATTTATTATATATATTACAAGCTCTCTACTATCATGTCACACCATTAACGACCTTATATCCATGCATTACTAGTTTCCCATAAATTACTGCTGCGTAATCTTACACCTCTCCCCATGGCTGGACTCGTTCTTTACCTTTTGTCCCAACCCTAATAATATATGTGCAGCAAACGAGAAACGGCATGTTTTCTTTCATACAAACAGGATGATGGGTGTATAACGTCCGCGTGATTTGAGCATTGCATGCAGTTTGGTATCTTACGACTTGTAGGTTACAGCATTAACTCAACCTCATTAATATTTATCATGGTCAATGACAAAGGAAGTATATCAATCACAATGAGACGTTTAGATTATCATTTCAAAAAGAAATTTCAACATGTCAAGCAAGTTTGTTGACTAAATCGTAATTTGATTAGTGAACCAGTTGAAATCAGATGATTTCATTCTGGTTTTGTAGGATGTGAGTGTGTTGGCTTGTTGTAAATAACCCGTCAACGTCATTTCTCATGCATGCTCAGATTAGACTGTAAAATCACTATTTAGTTTTTTATTTTATTTTTCTTAGCTATTTTACTTTTAGTATAAATCCCACTATATATACTAGTTGAGTTCCATGTTATCTGTATAAATTTTTATTAATAATTCATTTTCTATAAGAACTAGGGTTTAGAATTATGACCAGTTTATTTTGAGAGCAAATTATAGTTATTGAACACCGCATTAGCCAGGACTGGCGATGATTAAGGGAGTGATTAGAGAAAATAAGAAGAGCTGGGAATTAATAAATGTAATGATAATTTTGAGCCATCTTGACCTGTTTCAACAAACAATAATAAATAACAGAGGGCCTCTCACTTGGTTGTTGGGGCATGAACCCTAATTAATGGTATTTTAAATGTCTCCTGCACTGACAAGCTCTCCCCTTCGAAGGATTGAATTCAATACCCAGCAGCAGTGGATTTATGGCCGCCCTTCAATTTTGATGGCTTAATTTCTCCTGCTACACTTGTCTATCTAGCATGCCCGTCAGCATGTAATGATCCCTCCACCTACCACTGTGGCCTGCAATATATTTGCCTGTTTGGAAATGCGTGGAAACCCTGGTGATGATGTCTATGAAAGTATTTTTTAATAAAAATATATTAAAATAATATTTTTTATTTTTTAAAAGATATTTTTAATTTAAAATAAAAAATATTATTTTTTAAATATTTTTTAAACGTAATATCAGTTTATGATTTAGAAACTTCTGCTACGGATAACCATAACGTGCATGGGGTTCGTCCTGTGATTACTTGTTTAGATAACATAAGAGATCAGCCATCGATTGTCGATATTAATTTGCACAAACGAAACAAATTAAATGGTTTATTATTACGATGGTTGTTGACTTTACTTTTTAAAAAATAAAATCAAAACAAATAAATTTGTATTTATATTTCGAAGAACTTGAAAATTGAAACCAAATATAGAAACCTCAAATGCTATTAACTAGTTAAACAATGAAACAAATAGTTCTCATGTAATAATATTGTTAGTATCGGGGATCTTTAACATTGTGTTTCAAAAATATTTTTGAAAAAAATTAAAATTTTTTTATTTTAAATTTAAAAAATTTAGTGTTTTTAAATCATTTTCATACGTTGATACCAAAAAATTTTTTAAAAATAAAAAATTATTTTAATATATTTCTGAACAAAAAAAAATCTTAGACAACAACCATAATCACAGTCTCCAAAAACCTCCATCATTTTTTTTACTTAATAATTGGACCATGCTATACGCCAAATCTCCATCATTGAGAATATAATCTCGTCTCAAATACTCCCTTTGTACAAACATGTTATAAACATTAAAAAAAATAATTGAATTTATACTTGCAGAATTTATAAAAAACAATTATGAAAATGAGAAGGAAGTGAAAAAATAATAATTGGTTTTTCTTATTCGACTAGCATTTTGGAGCAAATGGAGTAGATAAGATCTCCTTTTGATTCCAATATTTAGTTAACCTTTTGATTGGAAAACTATAGTTGAGTTCTTTTTAACTAATTTTGCAAAATCTCTCCGAAAACCCTAAATGAAATTTGGGTTTTCCAACAAATAAAAACCACTTGCCCTCCCCAACAAACGAGTTTTAAGGTAGTGTGTAAGATGCATGATATTGACTGACTAGATATGAATGAACAAAACATTGTTTTGATTTTTGTTTGGTTTGCTTAGGCTTAGATTGAATATCTTGTTTTATTTTATGATTAGTAGATATTAGACAAGACTAGTTTAACTCGTGAATTGAATTGAGTTAAACAAAAAATCATAAAAGAACTCATCCAACCTAATCTAATAAAAACTTAGGTTAGCCCGCGATCCGGTTAACACCAGATAAAACATAGATAAAAAATAATTGACTTTCAAGATCTTCTAAGTTGAGTTTTAAAACTATGATAATAATAATAATCTGCATTCATACGTTAACTCAAGCCAATAATCAATTTAACTCGTAACATTAACACGACCTTGATTTAATCCCTTAATCGAGTTTTAAAATTATGATAATAATTATTTTTATTTTAATATTGACTTGGGCCACACTCTAATTCGGCTTCTAATAGGATTTTTAAATTATAATAAAATTTATTTAACATTACACCAAGTAACTTCATAAAAAAAAAAAACTACTTTATCCTATTCATCAGCATATCAACACACATATCTAAATAAACCATCTCGTCGTCATGAAGAGGAGAGGCATTATATCTATATCTATATATCTATATATATCTATATCTATATAGATATCGATTATGGGTAACATTACATACTCGATGAGAATTGAACATTAGATACTCAAGTTAATGATCAATTTAACTCGTGACATTAATATTATCTTGATTTAATCTCCTAATCGAGTTTTAAACTATAATAATAATTAGTTTTATTTTAATATTGACTTGGGCTACACTCTAATTCAGCTTCTAGTAGGATTTTAAAACTATAATAATAGCTATTCAACATTACACTAAGGCTGTGTTTGTTTCCCGGAATTCACTTTCCGGGAAACCACTTTCCAAACTTTTCTGTGTTTGTTTGCCTTCCGGAAAGTTGGTCAACGGAAAACACTTTCTAGTCAAAGAAAAATTTAGCTTGGTTTTCAGGAAAGTGTTTTCCGGAAAATTTGGATGGAAAACACTTTTCGGAAGTTGTGAAAAATTTAGAAATGTCATTATTTGCTGATTATATCAAATTTGATCCTCAAACTTTTGATTGCTATATATAATTTGTTTTGAATATTTATTTTTCAATTCCATCTCTTAAAATTTAATTTTTATATTAATTTTGGTCCTTATTTTTATAATTGCTATTTGCTTTTTTCTTATCATTTTTTTATTGAAATTTTTTATCTATCAAATTTGGTCCTCATTTTTTTTATTGTTACTTATTTGAAATAATTTATGAAATATTAATTATTATTATTTTAATTTATTCACCTTTCATTTTTATTTTATTTTTAGATTTGATCTCTATTATTTTGATTATTATTTATTTTATTTGAGATAATTTATGAAATTATATTTTTTTTCAATTTCATTCTCATTCAACTTTTTAATTTGTAAGATTTGTTCTTCATTATTTTAATAAACTTGAAAAAAAAATTAATTTATTAATAAATTATTTTCCAGTTCATTTTCCATAACACAAATAAACACTGGAAAGTATTTTCCAATTTATTTTTCATAACACTTTCAAACATCGGAATTCACTCTTCAGAAAATTCATTTTTCAGGAATTTATTTTCCCCAGAATTCATTTTAAAAAAAAAAATCACTTTTCAGCAAACAAACGGGGTCTAAATATATCAACATACATATCTAAATGAACCAACTCGTCATCAGGAAGAGGAGTGGCACTATATATATATATCGATTATGGGTAACATTACATTGTCGATGGGAATTGAACATTAAATGCTCTCGCATGAAGATAAGCTCTAGAATTGTTTTGCTGGGAAGCAGAGATGCGCACGGAAGTAATGAATGCAGAAATTTCTCATCAACTAACTAAAATATGGTTGGCTTTAATTAAGACTAACTTTGTAATTAATAAGGTGCACATAGCTGCCATACATATTAATGTTCAACAACCTAAACGGTGTGTTATGGTTTAGCCTCCTTAGTTAATTATAACTCAGCCAACCTGTCATTAATGCCTCAGAACTAATTAATTAACACTTTTCAACTATTTATTGTTGTTGTTTTTCCTTTAGTTGTAAGCGATGGAGAAAGAAAAAACAATTAAATAATATAGAGACTGATGACAAAATAAGATATTTTTTAAAATAAATTGGCATTAAATTAATAGAATAATTTAGGAAGGTGTTTTAGTGGACGTTGTAATGTTGAAAGTTAAGTTATTATTGGAGAGTATAATTACGATTATTTTTTAAAATATTTTTTTATTTAAAAATATATCAAAAATATATTTTTTTATTATTTAATTTTTTTTATTTGTTTCCATTGAAAGTCATTAACATGGAGAATAATAAGTTTTGTTATCCAAAAATAATTGTTTATCAGCTTTCTCTTGTTCTTTTTTAGATTAATTTCTCTCCAATCTCAAACTCATAAGCTCAAATATTAGAAAATAAACTTTTATATGAAAATTAAAACTACAAAAGCTAAAGGAACTGCAGAGTAAAAAAAAAAAAAAAAGTCATGAAAGAGTTTTGATTATCAAGTTTTTTATGTTTTGACTCCAGTATCAGCTGCCTGGCCATAATGGTGTTGCCGGAAAGAAATCGGATGCGAAAAGTAGGATAAATTAAGGGCATTACGGCAGGCAGGCATGGAAGATAGCAGGAACATCCTCTCCCTGCTTCAATAGTGTGCAAAACTACATCTGGGGTTATCTTCATAGGAAGATAGAATGTCAGAGGCTAACCGTGGCCTAAAGACGTTAAGCATATGCACATCACCAAACCAAAAGAAAATAATAGTGATATTGTTATTTTTGGTGAGTGTTGTATAACTTGACCACAACTTTACAGGAATACTTGTTAGAAAATCATTTTGTTTGCCGAACAATGGGTCAACTAACCAGAACCCAAACCCGTATGACAAATCAAGTCTTTGAAAAACTTTTGGCACCTGTCCAAATGGTTCTCTTTCATGCAGTGATGAATTGCTATTTGGTAACCTTTTGAAACTACTCATTCTCTGGTTACCTCTTGAAATAGCAACGATAGAGAAACATAGCTGCTGCATGGTTGGACAACAGAGACAGATCTCAACAAGCGTTTCAAGCAGAACCCCTTGTCAAGCGATCAAGAAGCTGCAGTCATTGGCATTAATGTACATACTGGTCAGTTGTAGAAGAATGCCCAAGTTTCATGGAATAGGATGAATAGAAATTTTCTTCCAAGTCTAATAAATATATGTCAGGGTGAAACGAAGTACAAATACCAGAAGGCAAAAAGTTTGATTGATAAGATTTCTTTCATATTTTTTCCCAAAACATACGGGCTAGAGTGAAAATACTTGGGAAACTCAACTCTGAAATGGTTTTCAGTCAGTCAGCACTCTCAGCCCTCTGAAAGGAAGATAGTGGAAAATCTTTTCACAGCTAAGAATGTACTAGGTAGCCACCAATTAGCAATGGAAGTAACCATAGTCACATAACAGGCTATTGATGAGGTGTGCATGCATTGCCAAATACTCCAGGAACATAAAAGCTCTAATATAAATGCAGGGATCACATTATGTATAAAATTTCAGTAAGCTGTGTAATTTAACCCTCCAAGAAAAAGGACTTGTAAAATAAACTATTGTTGATATTTTTTTTTTATCAGGTCAAAAGAAGCACGGATTTCATGCAAGCAAAAATTGCACTGGGAAAAGTCATCTGTTGCAAAAGTAAGAGGTTTCAAATGTAACCTGAAGATATAAGGCATCAAAAGAACTCACCGTTATAGGATACTGTATTATCCATCCAAAAACAGGAATCTGATAGAGGAACACCTTGACAGAAGGCCAAAAGCCACTAGAGGAATGAATAGCAATAGTTCAGCCACAGAAAGCAGAAATAATTTAAGTTCAGAGCTTATGATAAAGACAAGAAACTAACCCAAATAGAGCAATGCAACCATATATTTCAAAGATGATTCCGACAACTGGCCACCGAACAAATATGAAAAAGAGCCCCAAGAGAAAACAAATAGTACCCTGCAGAAGAAAAAACACTTTAAAATAACATCTACATGAATTTCAAATTCCATCTATCCTTACATGGTATAATTCTGATTTCTTACGCATGGATATATCTCTTCTCAAGTTTAGAATAATCATTACCAATTCACTACCAAGTTTCATATTATGCATATTTCCATATCGTTATTGGAAGAATGGGTGGTAATCCAGACTCAGGAGCACTTGATAACATTTTGGCAAATAACATGATTGGCACATGAAAAAAAAAAAAATGGAAATGAATTTCAACAGAGTACTGCATCAAGTAAGGTTTCAGTTTCCATGATGAATCACTTCAAACTCCAGCTTTCCCTTTCTCAATGAATGTTAAAAACCCCTACTGTAAACTACACACACACACACACACACACACACACACACACACACAGAGTACATACAGAAGAGGGATGCAAGGTTTCATAGCACTTAAAAGGAAATCAACAATCTCTAGCCCATGAATGCAAGATAGAGAAAACTTAACTCGCATCAATCCTGGAGAGCATGTTAATTAAAAGTGGGTCGCAATGCAGCTTTAAGGATTTTCCTTAGCCATGAGAATCAAGCAAGCATTTCAGATATTTGACAGATTGCACAGACGCATAAAGTTTTCCACTTCCTTCCAGCAAGGGGAGTCCGTAAACCATAAAGTTATAAAATATAGAGTGTTTGCAGCAAGCAAGAAAAACAATAAAAAAGATGTTCCTATCTGATTGATACCTTGTAATTTGCTCTGTTAGTAAAGAGCTTCCAGGTAGTGTTCCAACCAAGCAAAATTGCTACCCCAGATAACCAAAATATCTGATGACAGACACACAGACAGATAAGATTTGAAGCAAGCAATTTAGAAAATCTTTATCAAAAGTTCAAAAAAAAAAAAAAAAAACAGCCTTACATTCCCAAGTGCAAGCAGACCTCTATCAAAGAAGAGAAGCGCACCAAGAAAGGTAAAAAAGATGCCAAAGCCAATGAGACCCAATCCAATTTCTGCAAAACAGTAGCTGAATTTTATTTCTAGAGATCAAAACCTCGTGATTTACGAGAGAAAATAATTATTGAGTGGAAAAGGAGTGCTCACTCTTTAGCTCACTCATTTCATACGCCATCTTGACCTAAATCAAAGCAATTTTCTGAAGAAAAAAACAAAACAGGAAGAAGATTTTCGTTCATTTGGGAATTGAAAATTATATAAAATAAATCAAATCCAGAGAGGACTTACCTCTCTATTAGCCGGAGACGACCGTCTACGTATTCGAGCGCTGTCTGTCCGACTCAATTCATGAAATTGACGGGAATATTTGCGGAAAAAGAAAAGAATTCAGGCACAGTTTGAGAATCCAAAAATTGTTTTTTAGAAAATAATAATAATAATATTCTTATTGCTCTAGCATGTTAATATTAAAAATAAAGGCCGTGGGCCCAAACTATTAAAACGCAAAAGCCCACTAATTTGATCTTATATAAAAATGAAGTATGTGTGATGATGAGTGTGCTTCTTGTAAGGATGATGCGGCTACCGGCCTCATGGGCCATATGATTTGGGCTCACTAATGTAACCCAATATCTTTTTAAATGGCCCAGTCAGTATCAGAGTTTCCTCTTTGTAGTCTCGACAATACTATCCCCCGTTCAGAGCACATTCCTCCTGTATTTCTCACACTAGTAGGCTCCGTTAAAAGATTTTGAACATGACATTCCCTCATCTCTAGCCCTAATTCCCGGGCATTAATTTCATGTCATGTTTTATATTAAAGTTCAATCCTAAATAAATAACATATATATATATATATATATATATATATATATATATATAGATAGATAGATAGATAGATAGATAGATACAAAACTATATTAGTTAAAAAAAGAGTTGTTGAAACATAAGTTATTTCAAGAAAATTTTTATCGTTAAAAAAAAAAACAGCTGTTGTGCTGTCTATGATTCTCGTTAATAATAAATTAAGTGAAGTTATTTGTTTATTCATTAGTTGAAAGAATGACGAACCCTAGGCCCCGTTACAACGGTTAATGATAAAGCACATCAAATTAAATATTTGGGATTAGGAGAAAACATATGACGAAATTTAACATATCTCAGTGGTTGAACTGGTTTTGTTCGCCATGTGACCTGCTTGTCAGGTCAAAATGCTATAATTCGAATCAAGTTCCGATGTATAAGCTTGGATCCCGACAAAGATGCCGTTAAGCTATATTAGTAGTAATCGAGATCTGAAGATTATCAAGTTATTAGTATAGGTTGTGCTGTGCTGTCATGGCGGTGAGGAGAAGATAGGTTATTAGGGTTTCTTGAATCTTTTTTGTGACTATGGTTGTCGAGTACTAACTAGGGCTTCTTTTATTCGTTTTTGAAAGGATTTACTCTTGTGCTTGTAATAGTGGTTTCTCATTTTAAGTTTATATAGTTATTAATTTTAAAATTTATATATAATTAATTGAGATATATATAAGTTGTTTTAATATCTATATTAATAGAAAAAAATAGTGGATTTCTTACAAAGATTTCTTGAAAAATACAAGTTTTGAAATATATATTTTTAAATCTAATTTGTAAATCATTTATTTTATTTTATTTTATCTTATCTTATCCTTATGCTCTAAGATATATATAGTTTTTTTAATCTTCCATCGTTGGGTAGTAGCTTAGTGATTAAAATAGATGATCCACAGGAACATATTCGACCTCACTCTTCCATGTTGATGAAGTTAAAACAAATATGCCTTCGGGCATGTTTTTACCTCGAAACCCTAAAAGTCAACGGATCTTCAATTACACGTTGTGTATCTTTTATCTAATTAGCAATACCAGCATTCATCACATGGCATGTTGTCGTTTAATGCCAGCATTTCAGCCATATTTATAGGTTTCTTTGACTTGTAAAATTATTGCGTTTATTTATTTGTTTCTGTTGTTTAATTTCAAGTGATTTAGTTTCAAAACCGCACGGACTGAAATATAGGTGTTAATACATGTACATATACATCATATTCATATATATATATGAACTAGATGCAACTCAACTTATGAGTATTCTATTTTTCTTATAAAAAACACCTCGAGTTTAAACTTACTTCTTACAATTAATAAAACTCTAAAGCTATAAAACTGAGTTAATATTAATATAGTGTGTTGTGACGGTGATTTTTTTGTGCTTCACACTCTGCCATCCTCGGAAAGGAGACAACGCGTGGTAAAAGGAGGGTTTCATAATCTTAAAATTACAACTATAAATCTTAATAGTCGTCACCTAGTATTAAGATCACTAAGAAACTTAATAGTATGTGAAAATCTGGGTAAGAGGATTTATTATGCAAGGAAAAGATGCATCACCCCCAATGCACCCTACTAAGTTAAGTTGCATTGTTGTTTGATTTTTTTTTTTACTTAAATTTTTATTCATTGGTCTTTTTAAAATTCGAAGTAAATCTCTCCAATAGAGTCTTTATCTCATTATAAGTCCTGACCATTTTAAAGTTTAAAAATTTTTACACAGCATTTAAAAAAATATTTTTTACTACTTGCGAGTGTGCTTTACAAAGTAATTTTACAGCCCAATAGCTAAAACAAAATAATTATTAAATTTTTTGATATCATGGTCGAATTCCAACAGATAATCATAAACCGGTTACAATATTCAATTTTCATTTTAAAATATGAGGAATACACTATATCTTTTTTTACAAAAAAATATGCTTGGTAAAACCTTGGAATTCAGCCATTTGCACAAAATAACATATTTTTGTTTATATTTAAAAGAAAAGATATTTATCTTTGTTTCATGCAGATTTTATATTTTTTTGTATACTTTTTCTATTTTTTTTCAATTTTTTGTGTGGATTGATTGTTCAGCCTCGCCCCATCATTTTGGGGCTTGACTGCTCAGCCGTGATGGGCCAAACGACTCATCCTTTTGGTGACTGGCAGCCCATGCTCCTCTCGAACTGGGCTTCTAGTCCAAGTGAGCTGGTAGGACCACTTATTTCTAGGCCTGTAAGCCCAACCAGTTCCGGGCTGGTCTTCCAGCCTTAGTGGGCCTGGTAGCCCACCCATTCTAGGTGGGTGAGCTCCTAATGTTCATGTGTAAAGTAGTGGGACAGGAGAATTCATTCCATCTATTGTTCACCAAATGTTGAACAATAAAATGGATGTGGTCAGAAGGTGATGACCAACATACCTGTCACTAATGCCGTGTAAAAGAGGGTGAGATGGTTTTTCTTATGGTGACGACATTGAAATTGGTGGCCTATGGTGGCTAGGCAAAGCATCGAAAGAGGGTTTATATTACATAGGGGCTGTTGTTACTCATCATCGGAGTTGGGGAAGAAGAGTTGAAGGTCATGGTGGAGCTGCTAGCGAGAAGGAGAAGCCATCAACGCTGAGGAGGATGATATAAGGTGGTTGGTCAGCTTGTTGAATGAGAGAGAGAGAAGGGGTTGCCAACGTTGTATAGGAGAGAGAGAGAGGGGGAGGGAGGGAACTGACGCTGCAAAAGAGAGAGGGAGGGAAGAGCTGCTGACGGTGGTTCTGTTGGCGTAGAGGAAAGGGAAGAGTGCTTGTCAATATTTTGTGGTTATCTATGATCGACCCTGTAAAATTTTTCATCTCTGGTTGGTGATCCTCCTTCGCCCCGGTCTGTCTTTGTTTTTTCTCTATTTATAGGCGCAAGAGATAACCATTTTGTGCAACGATGGGTTACCTCTTGAGGTGGCGTGCCTACAGCTTTGGGAGAAGGTGTAAACGCATTTTGATCCCTCAATTTATAATTGTTCTAATTGCATCCCTAACTAGCTTAAAACTTTATATTTGTGCAATTATATCCCCGCCAAAATTTCAATAACAACCTTAACTTTGTGCGTCTTTTTTATTTTGGTCATTGGTTTTGGATTTATTCAATTCGACCGTCAATTGACCATTAAAGTCTCAATTTTCTTCAATTTTTCCTATGACTCCAAACAATTGACTTGGAAAAAAATTAATTCGGTCTCCAAAAATTCCAATCTCTTTAATTGAACCCAAATTACATTCAAAAAACTGATTTTCTATCAATTAAGCTTCTAATAAAATTTATTTTACCAATTTAAAGTATAATTAAGTCCTTGCACTTAATATAATTGGTAGTGATGGGTTGCCTCCTGTAGTGGCGCCCCGATTAATTAGGGTCCAATTGGCAGTGATAGGTTGCCTCCTGTAGGGGCGCCCCAATTAATTAGGGTCTAATTGAAAATTTTAATTAAGTGCAAGAACTTAATCATACTTTAAATTGGTCAAATGAATTTTATTAAAGACTTAATTGATAAAAAAAACATCAAGTTCTTGAGTTTAATTCTGGTTTAATTGAGAAGATTGAAATTTTCTAAGGCTGAATTGATTTTTTTTCAAGCCTATTGCTTGAAGTCAGTGGTCAAAATTGAAGAAAATTAAGAGTTTAATGGTCAATTAAGGGTTAAATTATATAAATCCAAAACTAACGATCCAAGTAAAAAAATCACGCAAAGTTAAGGCTGTTATTGAAATTTTTACGGGGGATACAATTACAAAAATTTAAAAGTTTAAAGTCAATTGAGAGTGCAATTAGAACAATTACAAATTGAGAGACCAAAACACATCTGCACCTCCTCCCAAATCATGCAGTCACGCTGCTGCAGGCATGCCGCTGCAGGAGACAACCCATCACTACATGTAATGGGCACCCGAAGTGTTGCCTCCTCTGTCTATAAATATAGAAAGGGAACAAACGATTGTGAGGACCATAAAATTACTGGGGAAAACCACGCAAAAAAGTAAATGGGGTTATTTACAGACAGACACGTGAAAAAAACAATTGCAAACTTCCTCAACATCGACAACCCTCTCCCTTCCCAATAACTCCCTCCTTCTTTTTCTTTTCTCCCTCAACAACTTAGCTCTTCTTCCCACAATCAGCACTTGCAACAGTCTAACTCTTCTTTCCTAGCTCCGTTAACAAAGGAGCAACAACCTCTAACGCATACCAGCCTTTTTCGGCAGCTCACTCGACCACCAATTCTAACGCCACCACTATCAGCAGAACCACCTAGACCTCCTCTACCTAATGAAAGTGGCAGGTACTCCGATCATGTCCCTTCGTCGACCCCCACTTTACTATTCATGTAATACGTGAACAACACAAGAGTGAATTAATTCACCCTGCACAAGTTTTTTTAATGTCTTGTTCTTAGTCCAACCCAGTTGATCGAGCTAGGTCCAACCTAAGTCTAGCAGAGTTAGACCCTTTTGGGCCAACTTGGTTGGGCTAGCCCTTAGTTTGATTTTTTTAAAAAAATAAAAAAATACAAAAAGTCTACATAAAAAGTATTTTTGTTTTTTTTTTAAATATTAGAAACAAAATGTATTGTTTTCACGCATATGGCCAAATTCCAAGTTTTTTTTTTCAAGCATATTTTTTCATAACGAATCTAGCATCTTTCTCATTTTTTGAAATAAAAATTGAATATCATAATCAGTTTATGATTATTTGTTGAAATTCGGCCAAAATATCAAAAATTTTAACAATCATTTTGTTTAAGTTATCGAAATGTAAAATTACATGGTAAAGTACACCCATAGATAGTAAAAAAAAGGTTTTTTTTAAATGCAGTGTAAAGAATTTTTTTTAAATTATTAGGCTTTCGACTTTTAATGAGGTAAAGACTCTCCCACAAAGAGAGATTTATTTTAAGCCTTAGAAAGATCAATGAATAAAAAATTAATTAAAGAAAACAATCAAACAACAATGCAACTTACCTAAAGTAGAGTGCATTGGGGGTGATGAGTCTTTCCTTTGCACAACAAATCCCTTTATGCGGACTCTTGTAAACTATTAGATTTTCTAGTAACTTTAATAATAGGTGGTAACTCCTAAGATTTATGGTTATAAGTTTATGATTATTAAAATCTTCTTTTCCACACGCCAGCTCTCCTCTAGGGATGGCAAAATGAGCTTTTGCTAAAAAAAATAAAATGAATGAAACATGAATGGCTCTCGTGGAATGGCTTAGATGTCAATTTGGTAGCTTGTAGAGGAATCAAATGTGATAATTTACATTTTTCCAAACAAGACAAACTATCATGATTAATCGGTGGAAGAGTCATACAAACACGGTCGTAAAGCTGATTTCTAAACTTCATTTGAATTTCTTGCAAATAAATGCAAAATGTCTTATTCTGATTAATTCCTGTATTGAAAAAACCAAAAGGGCTGTGATTAAATAACTTTTTTTTTCCAGTAAGTTCAAATGTCATTGTCTTTGTTTCTGCTGGCATGTCGCTCTGCCTCCAAAATCTCACATTCAGCTTATCTAGGGTAATTTCGTAGATGATCCTATAGCCGAAAGAGAAGCATGGCTCGAGGATATTAGGTAAAGGGAGCCATCGGTTAGTTGGACAACAAAATAAAGTCAGTCAAACAATTGATGGATAGATTAATTTCGATAATATAATCTATGTTAGGTTCATGCAAGCAACTTGATCTCTCTATTCGTGTTTAAAATTCTAAAATTCCTACTAGACCATCTTTATCTGTTAACTTTTGAATAATTCATTGAATGGAAATGAACACCCCCACGTAATTCATATATAATTTCTTTTTGAAGCATCGTTTGATTCGCATGTTCGTATCATGTTCTGATCGGATCTTGTTGCTTGTGTTGTATTAAATCTCATAATTAAATAAATTAATAAACAAATAAACTTGCACTCTCTCTAGATAGCTAGAAAACAAATGAGTTTGTTTATGAACCTAGTCAAGTTCATATCAATTATCAGCTTTTTATCGATACAAAATTGGATGGATCTCGAGTTTGGGATATATACAGTGGCAACTTCCTAATCCTAATCCTAATCCTAACTAGCTGACCCTAATATATAATCCTATTAAATTTGTTTTGATTTGGTGATAATTAGAAAGGGTTTTTTTAGTTACAATTTAAAGATCAATAAATTGTTTTAATATATCTATATGAAAATGTGAATGATGTATCTTGAAGATTGTTTGTAAAAAGAAGTTAGTCTTCATTATCATGTAATTTATTCTAAAATTATCAAAAAAAAGTCCCTGACCTTAATATCATCTATTCCGATTTTGTTAATTTTGACACTAATACTGAAATTATTTTTATGTTTTTAGAATTATGATTTATTAAAAATTCATTTTCATGTTTTGTTTTTACTTTTCTCTCTATAAGGTTATCTTATTTCTATATTTGTGATCGCTGAGTTACTAGGTTCACCAGGTTAATTTTAATCTTTTATTTTTCATTGTTTTTTTTAAAGAAATATTTTTTTAGCGAGTTTTATCATTCAATATTGAGTTGTTTGGTAATTTAACTTCATGGTTTTATTTAGTTTGTTTTTTGATAGGGTTACCTTGATGTCACGTCTAAGTCATATATTTAACAATCTAACCTCAATGGACTAGAGTCGGATTTTGTGGACGCTTTTCTTCATTATTATTTTTAAAACATTTATTTATCTTCATTGCTTTTTTATTTGTATTATTTGAATTAGCTAAATGTATTAAACTCGATCGGTTTCAAGACTAAAGTCTTGATTTTTTTGTTTTTGTTTCTAGAGTCATTTGTATTATCATTTTTTTAAGTTGATAAAAAATTAATCTAGCCATCAGGCTACCCATCATATTAAATACTATTTTTCCTTGTTTGGCTCGGGAGTGTATTATCATGAAGTGTCTGTTTTTTTTTAGGTTTTTTAACTTTAGTGTTCGCAACTTTTTTTTTCTTGATCCTTTATTTATACTTATATTTGATAAAAAAAAATACTATTTAATTTGATAAACTTAAAAAAATATAAGCTACAGAAATAAGAAATTAGAAATCCACACAACATTAGATCACTTCCCACAACAAATTTTAGTAACTCTTTGATCAAAATTCCAGTTATTCAAAATTGCAATGATAAGAGAGAGAGGGCCCTAAATCATCAAAGGTGGCTAGATGAAGGTTCGTCGGGGCATAATTAAGGCTGGACGAGCAATTTAATTATGTACTGATAATAATAAATTAATGATTACAGCCCTCCCATTATTTTTCTCCACAGACTTTTCTAAAGAAACTTCTGTGATGAAAAAGAATAAAATGCTATCGATTTCCTGGAACTTTATACTGGAGCAATTTGTTGACTTGGTTAACGTGGACTGAAGATGACATTACGAAATAATTATTGCTGGCAGCGGTGATTGAGAGATTTGTTTACTGATTAATCTACAAATGGAGGAGGGTTTGTCAAATGCGGTGTCATCCGATGACCTCATATGAGTTATTTGAAACCATAAATGCTCTTTTTTAAATAAATAAAATCAATTCTTGAATTAATGTTTTCATTTATTTACTTTCAGACGAATTTTTCTCTCATTATTCTCGAAATTAATGAGAAATAAATGGCTTGCCAAGAGACCAAAAGGTAGTGGAGAAGGCAAGCAGGGAGTGGCTACACGTCGATGGAAGTGGGAGCTGCTTCTAGCCTTCCATGATCTAATTAATTGAATATAATTTGAAAACGCTAACTTTTTGGTGAATTTGTTTTTTTATTAATATAAATATTCGGTTAATTTATTTAGATTAATTTCATGAATTTTAAAATTAATAACTATATAATTTTTTTAATAATTATCATATTAATAATCATTAAATTTAAATCTAAAACTATAAAAAAAAAGAATTCTTTAATTTAAAAATTTTACCACTGAACACGTAATAAATAGTCGCTGCATGTGTTTTATTCCTTGTGCGCTCTCTCACTCTCTCTTTCCCACCACCTTTCCTGTCTATGGCACGCAATTGGTGTCCATCTTTTTCTTTCCTTTTGTAAATACATTCGATGAAGATTCTGAATTATGAATCTCGATCTTTAGTTTGTGCTGATTATAAATTCTCATCTATCTATTCTTTAAGGCAGTTCAAGCTTATCCCTTTGTATTTTCAGTTGAAAATCCAAAATTCTTAAATAATATATATATATATATATACAGAGGGAGAATGAAAATCAAATGTATAAATCAATTTTTTTTTTTTAAAATAACAAGATAAGTTATCGCAACATCACACCATTTTTTCTGAAACAACCACACTGTATATATATCAGTGCCGAAAATTAGGGTTTTATGAGAAGAGAAACTCACCTACCGATTCATCAACCTAATAATATGACTATTAAAATGACTTTACAGTTTAAAAACCTATGCTGCCACACCAAGATTGAAATCTTGGGACATAAGTGGTAGATAAAGCTAGGTGGTGTCTTTTATTTACAAGACTGACTTCCTTTCTTGGCAGCTCGATGCATGATTCATACATTATAATCTTGACAAGGACTATCTATACTGTCTCTTTCATTCCTAATATTCGCTTTTCCAATTCATTAATAATGTCTTCCACTAGCCTGCCTCTAGCAGCCCTTCTCTCTTCCAAGCAGTAGGGCAACATAATAGATAATGTTTCTATCTTTTTTGTTTGTATCCCTAACAGCTCATGCCCCAGATTCAACATTCAACGCAGCAACAAAATGCAGACTTGTACTGGAAGTTCTCCATCTCACGGCATTGACTGACTGCTCATGAGGTGGGAAAGGTGATAATAATTTCAAAATATGTGAAAAATGTTCGTGTAGCTTTTATATCCAAACGTTAAATTTAGTATCTAAAAAGACTATTAATTATTCTGAATGTACTACTTTGATGAAAAATTAATTAGGCTAATCATTGCAAATTGATTTTTGACAGCTGTGTGCATGAACAAGGGTGAGTTCTAGGACGATGACTTTTAAGCAAATGGGCTGTGGGGGTCGATCGGGGACGAAAAGGGGACTGAGATATTGCCATGCCCCATGTGCTAGCTTACCCTGTATAATTCTACCGCTATTTCGGACTTCCTAGCTCTTGTTAAAGAATTTTGATGGGACTAATTAAAACTGGAAATGTCCCACAAAATTAATAAAATCATTCAATTTTGCTGTTTGAATTAGAACAATACCATGAAATTATAGAGCACAAACCAAAATCAACGATATTGTTAATGAAGGGACAGATTAGCGACTCTTGGAGCCAGCTAGCTAGGAAGTTTTCAGAATAGTGTGGACGTGTTTTGATCTCTGACATGGTTAATAATGTCCCTGATCCATAGGTGGGATCCAACTTCGCTGCAAGGATATCAACCAAGTGTTAGCATTTTCAGCTCCATGTTCTTAACACTACATTTCAGCAGGCAGACATATAAATTTGAGAAAGTGTTTCTCATTTCTCTCAGGGATCATAATTAATATAGTTTTAGCACATACAAAACCAGTAAATACAAAGATAGCATCCGTAGATGTCGAGGGAGACCAGTATTTCATGAATCTCGATAAAGCAATTGCCTTTCAGAACCAATTTTTTTTATATTTTTTGGAGTGTTTATACTCGATTATAGAAATATGGGAAGCTCATCATGAATGATAAGATGATGCTAGGCCAGCAGCAATAAATAATTGAACAGGGTAGAGGAGTGGAATTGCTACAAAATGAATTTGAAATAATAGTGAAATTAAAGCATGATTAACTTATTTTGTACCATGTTATAAGATTAAATTAAATGAGCAGTTGGAAATTAGTTCTGAACAGATAGAGGAATCCAAGAGATCAAAACAGTGTTTGGTTTTAGTTTATTTGTTCTATGGAAAAAAAGTAATAAAAGGCCAGCTAAGAAAACCCTATTTTCTAGATTAATCTAAAGACCAATTGTATTGGTCCGTGATGATACATCTCCTTCAACGACTGCACTTGCTATAAATACTGTGTTTCATGCATGCTTTCTCATCTACACAAACAAAATCACTAAATTTTCCCTTCCCTTCTCTTACTCCAAAAATAAAGAGAAGAGGTGTAAAGGTCCACCACATTGCCGATAATTGCAGGAATTACAGGGGGAGGGATGACAGGTTCTAGCGGCGGCCCCCTTTGGGGTCGTCTTTGGTCTCATTTGGCCGTGGCATTTGTTATTCTATTTGTTGCCAGCAATGTAGGTTCAGTCGCAGGAGATGCCTATGTTTATAGTTCACCACCTCCACCTTATTTATACAAATCTCCACCACCTCCATCACCATCTCCTCCACCTCCTTATGTATACAAGTCACCACCTCCTCCATCACCTCATCCACCACCTCCTTATGTGTACAAGTCACCACCACCTCCATCTCCATCCCCACCTCCACCATATATGTACAAGTCACCACCACCTCCATCCCCATCCCCTCCTCCACCATACATCTACAAGTCACCTCCTCCACCTTCTCCTTCCCCACCACCACCATATGAGTACAAGTCACCACCTCCACCATCCCCATCTCCCCCACCACCTTATGTCTACAAGTCACCACCTCCACCTTCACCATCACCACCCCCACCTTACGTCTACAAATCTCCTCCACCCCCTTCACCATCCCCACCACCTCCCTATTACTATAAGTCCCCCCCACCTCCTTCGCCATCTCCCCCACCACCTTATGTCTACAAGTCACCGCCTCCACCTTCACCATCACCACCCCCACCTTACATTTACAAATCTCCTCCACCCCCTTCACCATCCCCACCACCTCCCTATTACTATAAGTCTCCACCACCTCCTTCGCCATCTCCCCCACCGCCTTACTACTACAAGTCTCCCCCACCTCCTGATCCTTCACCACCACCTCCATACTACTACAAGTCACCACCACCTCCCTCACCATCCCCTCCACCACCTTACTACTACAAGTCCCCACCACCACCCAGAAAGTCACCACCCCCACCATACTACTATAAGTCACCACCTCCTCCCTCACCATCACCGCCCCCGCCTTACATCTACAAATCTCCACCGCCACCTACTCATTCACCACCTCCACCTTACTACTACAAGTCACCACCACCCCCCTCACCATCTCCTCCTCCTCCATACTACTACAAGTCACCACCACCTCCTTCACCATCTCCACCACCTCCTTACTACTACAAGTCTCCACCACCACCTAAAAAGTCACCACCACCACCATATTACTATAAGTCACCACCTCCTCCTTCACCATCTCCTCCACCACCATACTATTACAAATCTCCTCCACCACCTTCAAAATCTCCACCACCTCCTTATTATTACAAGTCCCCACCACCTCCAACTAAGTCCCCACCACCTTCAACACCATACTACTACAAGTCTCCACCGCCACCTTCACATCCTTTACCATCACCCTATTATTACAAATCTCCACCGCCACCTAAAGCTTCACCTCCATACTACTACACTTCCCCCCCTCCACCTGTCCCTTATCCACACCACCAACATAATGACTTAATTGTCAAAGTGGTAGGGAAAGTTTACTGCTACAGATGTTATGACTGGGGATATCCAGTGAAATCACATAACAAAAAGCATCTAAAAGGTACATTTAAGCATTCATAAAATTGTTTATCTTAATCTTGCAAGTTTATTAAGAACTATAAAATTTAATTTTGTTTGCTAATGTAACGGGAAACACTAATTTATAGCATGTCCATGCATGTTTTTGGTTTGATTTTGGATATCATGTGTATATTCTATATATGAATATCACTAGGATACATGATTGATGTATTTTTCAAAAAAGAATAACATTATTTGATGGTGACCGATTCACTATTGGACATGCTTAACTTGTAAAGGAAAAGGATTGTGTGTGTGTGTGTGTGTCCATATATATATATTGTAAAATAGAGAGGTCCAATTACAAAATATCCAATCAATGATCAATCTATCTGCAATAGTTGCCATATTCAATTAATAATTGAATTGATTGACAAACATGTCTAAAATGTCCATGTATAAAACTAACTAATACTATTAATTATATTATTATGAAGAATAACAAGCTTATAAGTTTGATGTTATAAAAGTATATAAGAAATTACTAACTTTTATTATTGCACATGTAATAGGTGCCGTGGTTGAGGTAACATGCAAGGAAGGTACCAAGAAGGTCAAGGCCTATGGTAAAACCAAGATCAATGGAAAATACAGTATCACCGTTAAGGGTTTCAACTATGAAAAGTATGGAGGAAAGGCATGCACGGCCAAGCTCCATGCGGCACCAAAAGGTTCATCATGTAGTATCCCAACTGAACTACATTGGGGGAAAAAAGGTGCCTCCCTCAAAGTGAAGTCCAAGACAAAGTATGAAGTTGTGCTCTCAGCTAAGTCATTTGCTTATGCTTCTAAAACCCCTTATAAGGAGTGTGAGAAGCCTATGCCCACTCCGACTCCTTACTATTACAAGTCCCCTCCACCTCCGTCTCCAACTTACATATACAAGTCACCTCCACCACCTCCACCAACCTACATCTACAAGTCTCCACCACCACCATCCCCATCACCACCTCCCCCTTATTACTACAAATCACCTCCACCACCAGTTCACTCTCCTCCCCCACCTTACTACTACAAATCACCACCCCCGCCATCCCCATCACCTCCTCCACCATACTACTACAAATCACCTCCACCACCGGTTCATTCCCCTTCTCCACCTTACTACCACAAATCACCACCCCCTCCATCCCCTTCACCTCCTCCACCATACTACTACAGATCACCTCCACCACCGGTTCACTCCCCTCCTCCACCTTACTACTACAAATCACCTCCACCACCGGTTCATTCCCCTCCTCCACCATACTACTACAAGTCACCACCACCACCGGTTCACTCCCCTCCTCCACCTTACTACTACAAATCACCACCCCCACCATCCCCATCACCTCCTCCACCATATTACTACAAATCACCTCCACCACCGGTTCATTCCCCTCCTCCACCTTACTACTACAAGTCACCTCCACCACCGGTTCATTCCCCTCCTCCACCATACTACTACAAGTCACCACCACCACCATCCCCATCACCTCCCCCACCATACTACTACAAGTCTCCCCCTCCACCATCACCATCTCCTCCCCCACCATATTACTACAAGTCTCCACCCCCACCATCACCATCACCACCACCACCATACTACTACAAATCACCTCCTCCACCATCACCGTCTCCTCCTCCACCATACTACTACAAATCCCCACCACCTCCATCCCCATCTCCTCCACCTCCATACTACTACAAATCTCCTCCACCACCCGATCCTTCACCGCCACCTCCATACCATTACAAGTCCCCACCACCTCCTTCACCATCTCCTCCACCACCCTACTACTACAAATCCCCACCTCCACCCTCCCCATCTCCTCCACCACCCTACTACTACAAATCCCCACCTCCACCATCACCATCCCCTCCCCCTCCATACCACTACATCTCCCCACCTCCTCCATCTCCATCACCACCACCTCCTTACCACTACAAGTCTCCTCCACCACCATCCCCATCTCCCCCTCCTCCATATATCTACAAGTCGCCACCTCCCCCTTCACCATCACCACCTCCTCCATACTACTACCATTCACCTCCTCCACCGGTAAAATCACCTCCTCCCCCGGTTTACATGTATGCTTCTCCACCACCACCAATTCACTACTAAGCATAGAAAGCTCAATAAATCAATACAAATCATGTAAGTAAAGGTTTTCCTTACTCAGCTACTCACCATTTTAATTATTAACTGCCAAAATGGCTCAAAATAATATGATGTAATTAGATCTCACTTGCAATTGTACTTGATTTGCAGGTTTTAGTTTCAACAACATAATAAAAGAAGGGTTCAAGAGCAGACAGTGTAGAAACGAAGCATCCTTTCCAAATCCATTCAATAAGTTTGCAACAAAAAAGTCTAAGAAGTTCACCATTCTCTCAAACTTCAACGTGGCAGTCTTGCATATCACTATATTGGGCTTGTCTTCAAAAGGTTCCTTTTGGTCAAGATGAGGAATTGAGATCGAGGAAGTAGAATGGGATTTGGAAATGAGCTTTCTTAGATTGTTTGCGTGTTGTTTTTAATTTATTTTAAAATTATAGGGGTTCAATTTAATTAATTTACTGTATGTATTACCGCACAGCCTGGTTTGTTTAGGCTTCTATTTATTATGGGAAAGTTATGGTTTCTTGGACCTTTTTGTGCTGTGCACCGAGGTTATTGGTAATAAAAGAGCGCTCTTTTTCATCTTACGCATTCTCAAGTGGTAGTATAGCACCAGCAACAACAGACACAAGGTTGATCTTCCTTTTATACTCTGCAAATTAGACTAGTTAACTTATAGATTAAAATAGAATGTAACTATTATATATTGATGTCCTATTGCTTAATCAAATTCTTAAGGGATGTACTAGCAGTCAGTTATAGTGGTTGCCTCCCTCCTTCTTAACTTCCTTGATCATTCTTTTTATTGATTCTTCAAAAGTGGAAATTGTATAGAAGAAATAACAAGCCTTCAAGAATGTATGTGTTCGACCCATAATGTTTTGACTTAAAAAATAAATTGAACGTTAAATTTAGTATTAATAAAAAAACTAGAAACCTGCTGCAACTGGACAGACTGAGTTGTAAAACAACTGTGTTCGACCCAAATAGTAAACTGGTTACGATACCCAATTTTGTTTTAAAACATGAGAAAGATGCAACATTTTTTTTATTTAAAAATATGATGGAAAATTTTTGGAATCTGGTCGTATGCACGAAAACAATACATCTTGTTTTTTTTTACAATGTAATTTTTAATGCATTTTTTTTGTTTTTTATTAAATAATAATAAAAAAAATCGGGTCGGGCCTGACCTAACCAAATGGGCCAGCCAAGGTGGGCCAAAGGACCACAAATCCTGGGCTGGGCTGGGCCGAGAGCAGCCCAACCCAGCCCAGAAATTAAATTAAATTAAAAAAAAGGGCAAAACACAAAACACGTAAACAGTGCAGTGCAATTTACGTGAACAGTAACGTGAACAGTAACTTGGTCGGCCGACCACGACGAGAGGTTCACCTGCTACTACTGCCGGGTAGATGAGGTCGAGATGGTTGTCCCTGCGGTGGTGGCGTCAGAAACGGAGTCTTGTGGTGGCCGGAATGAGGGCTGGAAGGGCTGGTCCGTTGCTGCCTTACAACTATTGTGGCTATTGCTGCTGCAACGGTCACCAGAGCTAGAGAAAACGGCTGAGCTTACTGTTGGGGAGCTTCTGGAGGTCGCTGTGAACTGGCTGGAGGAGGAGGAGGAGGAGCTGCTGTTCGTCTGTTTTTAGAGAGAGAGAGGAGGTAGCCGACGCTGCAATTTGTTTTGGAGAGAGAGAACCATGTCGGGGACAGAGAGAGACACCTGCAACGGGCTAACTGCAAGGGAGACAAGAAGTGACGCCAGTGGTGGTGGTGGCTTCCCGGGGATGAAGAAGAGAGGGAGAGACGTCGTGCTGTAGCAGTTGGGGGAAGTTGTTGCCGGGGCTAATGAAGGTGATGGGCTGCTGCACGTGGGTGTTATTTCTGTGTTTTTTTTAGTTTAAATGGTCTCCTCCCCTGTCAAAATTTTCCTTTGTTATGCATCATTCCCCCATGTTTAATCCCCTCATGACTTCAAAATTTCTCCCCAGCTTTTTTCTTAGTTCAGCCCCCGGTTTCAAAACTTTCTCTCAGTGTTCTTTTTTTTCTCCCTCCCATTAACAATGAACCTCCTGCTATTTATAGAGTGTAGAGATAATGTGCAGCATGGGGGAAGTGTCCAGGGAATGGGCTTAGGAATGGGGTGGCATGGTGGAAAGCATGGCTCCGGTGATGGTGTGTTCAGCAAGAGTGGGCTGAAGAAATGGTTGTAGCATGGCTTCGGCAGAAGTTGCTTTTTTTTTTTTGAAATAATTAGGATGTGACAAAAAAGAGTTATTCGATGGGAAAAACCAGAAAGAACGATGCTTTTTTGTTTAATTTTGGCTTCCGATTTCACTCGAAAAAGTTTCGTCGCCGAAATTTTGATCATCTCAATTTAACCCAAATTAGGCTCCCAAACTTAATTTCTCACTAATTGTCGTAACCCAATTTTGGGTCATTCCCCAAAACTACACGAAAATAACAAAAAATAAAATAAAGGGGTCTGATGTCAGCAGGAAATTCGAGGTGAAATTTTGGATGTTTTCAAGAGCTCGATTTTATCTCTTTTGTACCCGAAAATAAAGAAAATCGCAGATTAAAGGTCGAAATAATTTATTATCAGATAAATCTGAGTAAAAAAACTAAGTCAAAAAAATATAATTATATTTTTACGGGCCAATTTGATCTAATTGTTGGTTAAAATCATAATTATATTTTGAGAATTAATTTAGGGTCCAGTTGAAGGATTTAACTATACTTTAAATTGGTCAAATTTTACTAAGGGCTTCGTTAATAAGAAATCAAGTTCTTGGATTTAATTTGGGTTCAATTGATGAAATTGAAATTTTTGGAGACCAATTTGATTTTTCCAAGTCAATTATGCGAAATCGGGGCCGAATTGAATAAATTGAGAGTTTAATGGTCGATTGAGGATTAAATCGCGAAAATCAGGAACCAAGGACCAGAATAAAAAGATCGCGCAAAGTTAAGGTTGATATTGAATTTTTGATGGGATATAATTACATAAAATCACAAGTTTAAAATCCAATTGGGTGCAATTAAATAAATTTTAAAGGACCAAATCATATTTTTACCTTTTTAAAAATTTTGAAATTTGCATTAAAAAAATTGCACTGTTCCGGCGTGCATTTTGCATGGAATTTCCAGGCGCATTGATCACAACGGATCAATAAAAAATTCTTCCTATACAAATCGTGATTTTCTTCCCAATTTCTCTCCATCAAAATCAACTCCCTGATTCTCCTCCCTGTCTTAAAAAATTCTTCCTATATCAATCGTGATTTTCTTCCTCATTTATCTCCATTAATATCGTCCTCCCTTCCTGCCTGATTCTCCTCCCTTCCTGCCTGATTCTCCTCTGATTTGCTATCAATTTGCTTAACTTTTCCATACACTGCATTAAATGGCCGAACGGTTAGATTTTCTCTGCTATAAATAGTAGCCTGCACGGTGGAAGATAGAGAGGGGGGAAACATAAGAAAGACAGAGGAGAAAGAGGGAAGAATTCACGTGAAAAATCCAATTTTTGTACACCAGCCAAGCATCACCAGTTTCTTCTTTTTCCTCTCTTCTCTCCCGGTCCCATTGTCTCTCTTTAGAACCAAAGGAGTTTCTTTCTCTCTCCCTCTCGGTGCAGCAACTCCGGCCACCCATTCCGACCACCACACACCTCCCCATAGTCACCAGCATTCCCACTGTCACTCCAGAAGCACAATAACCTCCTCCGGCGAGAGCAACAGCCACGACAGCAACGTGACCAGCGCACCTTCCGACGTACATTCCAGCCATCACAAGCCCCCATTTCCGACGCCACCATGACCACTTCGACGTCCTCTACACAACGGTGTTAACAGGTACGCCATTCGTCACACTCGAAAATTCACTGTCACTGTACATCTTCTTCCTCTGCATGTGCGCGGGGAGTGAATTGATTCACTCCCCGCTGGGTCTGTTGGGCCGGGTCTTTGTGGCTGGCCCGAACCTGAAGAAGCCCAGGCCAATGTCAGTGGGGCTTAAGCCCACATGATTGAAGCCCAAGGGAAAGATGGGCTTCTGGCCCATCCGGACTGAAAGCCCAGTCCAAGAATAAAATGAGCCGAAGCCCATCCTTAGAATAAATAGGTCGAGGCCCAACATCAGATTATTTGGGCCGCGAGCCCAGCTCCAGGTAAGCTGGGCAACGAGTCCAGCCACTGTGGGCGGGCTGGCAGCCCAGCCCCCATGTAGGTGGGCTGACAGCCAGTCCACTCATAAATAAAAAATAATAAAAAAAGAAAATAATAATAAAAATATATAAAATACATAATTTGCAAAAAATATTTTTATTAAAAAATGTGTTGTTTTCTTGCATACAGCCAATACACTATCATATTTTAAACAAAAAATCTTTTTGTTTCAAAAAATATATTACCTTGGAATTTTAAGAAAAATGTGTTTTAGCATTGATTTCACAAAGAAAAAATCATTTCTTGCGTTTTTGGATTTTACAACATGTTTGTAAAATCCAAAGGGTATTGGCCAATATTCAAAAAAATATAAAAACTTTTTTCGGTGATTCGTATTATTCACTGTCGGTATTTGGATAAATAAATCCTAAGGGGTTAATATCCAAAATATTCGACGGGAATGATATGTTGTTATTCACCGTTGGTATTTGGATAAATAAATCCTAAAGGGGTTGATATCCAAAATATTTGGCGGGAATGATATACTATTATCCACTATCGATATTTGGATAAATAAATCCTAAGGGGTTAATATCCAAAATATTCAACAGGAATGATATGCTATTATTCATTGTTGGTATTTGGATAAATAAATCCTAAGGGGTTAATATCCAAAATATTCTACGAAATAATATCCCATTCATCATTTAACCAACATATTCTTTGAAATCATAACAAATCATAACCAAACAAAACACCAAGCAGCTTACCTTAGTTAGGGCGTACTAGGGGTGCTAAAACCTTCCCTTTACGCAACCAGTCCCTTACCCTAGAATCTCTGAAAGACCAGTTTAGGTTTCCTAGTAACTATAATACTAGGTGGCGACTCCCTTTTCCACAAAAAATAAAAATTAGACCCCCGACACATGAATTTTCCCCGCACACGGGGACAGTCGTCACAATGCCGCGCTCATATTTTTTTGGGGTGCGACACTAATTAAGCTTTTAATAAAATTAATTCAACCCATTTTAAGTGTAATTAAGCCCATGCGCTTAATTAAATCCTTCAATTGGGCTCTCAATTAATTCCAAAGAGTTTCATTGCTGAAAATCTCGATTTTCTCAATTTAAACCAGATTAGGCTTCCGAATTTAATTTCTCGGCAGTCAAACCCTCACTTAGATTAATTTGACCCATTTTAAGTGTAATTAGGCCCTTGCGCTTAATTAAATCCTTCAATTGGGCTCTCAATTAATCCCAAAGAGTTTCGTTGCTGAAAATCTTCATTTTCTCAATTTAAACCAGATTAGGCTTCCGAATTTAATTTCTCGGCAATCAAACCCTCAATTAAATTAATTTGACCCATTTTAAGTGTAATTAAGCCCTTGCGCTAAATTAAATCCTTTAATTGGGCTCTCAATTAATCCCAAGAGTTTCGTTGCTGAAAATCTCGATTTTCTCAATTTAAACCAGATTAGGCTTCCGAATCTAATTTCTCAACAATTAGACCCTCAATAAAATTAATTTGACCCATTTAAAGTATAATTAAGCTCTTGCGCTTAATTAAATCATTCAATTGAGCTCTCAATTAATTCTGAAGCATAATTATATTTTAAATCGGCCGACGATTAAATCAAATTGGCCCATAAAAATATAATTATGTCTTACGGCTTAACTTCTATGCAGATTTATCCAAGAATAAATTATTTTAGCCTTCAATTTGCATTTTCCTTTGTTTCTGGGAGAAAAAAAGGTACGACCAGGCTTCCGAAAACGTTCAAAATTTCCACATTAATTTTTCTACCGACACCAGCCCCTTTTATTTTATTTTATTTTATTTATTTATTGGTATATTTTATGGAATCACCCAAAAATTGGGTGATGACACATGGCCTGAAAGGAGGAAATCAGAAACCAAAATTCAAAAACAACAACTCTCTTCCCTATTTTTTGTCTCTTACCAACATTTCCTATGCTTTTTCCAGCCACCCTTGCCAATATATCCTTCACCAAAACCTCATAACCACAAGAAAAGTCTCCCATGCACTTCAGAGCAACCAAGTTTAACCATCTTCTTCTCTATTCTCCCATTTCTTCCTCCCACGTGATTGCAACTATCATGATTTATTGGATTTTTCAGCCAACTTTATCCACCGCTGCAACCAATAATGCCACCACAACCACTAGTATAACTTCCTCTTCATACCATACTACTCTATGTGAAGTAAACTTCTCTGCCTCCTCTCCCTCCTTCACCTTCAGTGTTGTTCACGTAATACATGAATAATGCATAGTGAATTAATTTATTCTGCACTACTCATGTAAACTTTGTTTTTCCCTATCTCTTAAGGTTAGACCCAACCTAGCCAACCAGGCCGCACAGAGAAAAAAATGTAAAAAAAACTGCATTTAAAAAAATAAAAAAATGTTTGGTTTTCGTGTATACAGTTGAATCCTAAAAATTTTCTAAGCATATTTTCATAAAAAAAAACAAAAAAGAATGCATCTTTTCTCATGTTATAAAATGCAAAATAGATTATTGTAATCAATTTATGATTATCCATTAGAGTTCTATGAAAATATCAAAAATATTTAACCAACCATTTTGTTCATTTTATTTAGCATAGACTTTAATATTTGTAGTATAAAACTACATTGTAATGTACACCTTTAGATATTAAAAATACAACAAATACTGTGCTAAAATTCAGATCTTTGAATTGTTAGGTTTTTGACCCAAGAGGTAGAAACTATCTCACGAAGAGAAATCTACTTTGAAATTTAGAACAACCAATGATTTCACCTATAAAAACAATCAAATAACAATAGGTAGAATACACCAGGAGCAATGCCTCTTTATAATGAACTTCTAGCTTGGGAGCTTGTGATGGGGTGCACAGTTAATCAAGATTGAGACCATCGGTGACTTCACCTTCTACACTTATTGAATATAATTGTAGTTTAATCCATGTAATTTGAAAAAAAATTATTAGTTCAATAGTTTTGAAACTATAAATTCAATCTCTATATTTGTAAATCCACTAGAGCCAACACAAGCTATAAATACTTGTGATACAAGGAGGATTTGGGCTAAGTCCCAATCTTGAATATTTTGTAAAATGATTCTTATGAATCACAATGTATGGAATATTTTATATATATAAAAAAGATTAGATAGATTTTCATTGATATAAAAACATGGAAGACCTAGTTATGGGAAATCAAAAGGGATATCCCACAACTTGTAAATATATATAAAACAAAATAAACTAATTCTTTAATCAATTTTATTAAATTAAGGATGTTGAATGTATTAATTCAATTACTATTTTTTTTATTTCATTGAGATTAACTAATTAGTTCTATTATTAAATAATAAACTAGAGGTAAAAAAGTTATAATTAAAGTTATAATTAACTCTTAAAAGTAATAATAAAAAAGAAAGAATGCCCCATCATGAAATGATGAAAACATATGCTTTGATTCTGTTATGTGGTCGTAATAGGATATTTGTTATTCAAGAAGGCACGGAAACAAGAGGAAACATTTTGGAGGACTTGCTCTTCAAGAACTCTAGCTTGCTAAGTTCTTTTGAGAAACCAAACTCAGTCTGTCCAGTTGCAGCAGGTTTCTAGTTTTTTTATTAATACTAAATTTAACGTTCAATTTATTTTTTAAGTCAAAACATTATGGGTCGAACACATACATTCTTGAAGGCTTGTTATTTCTTCTATACAATTTCCACTTTTGAAGAATCAATAAAAAGAATGATCAAGGAAGTTAAGAAAGAGGGAGGCAACCACTATAACTGACTGCTAGTACATCCCTTAAGAATTTGATTAAGCAATAGGACATCAATATATAATAGTTACATTCTATTTTAATCTATAAGTTAACTAGTCTAATTTGCAGAGTATAAAAGGAAGATCAACCTTGTGTCTGTTGTTGCTGGTGCTATACTACCACTTGAGAATGCGTAAGATGAAAAAGAGCGCTCTTTTATTACCAATAACCTCGGTGCACAGCACAAAAAGGTCCAAGAAACCATAACTTTCCCATAATAAATAGAAGCCTAAACAAACCAGGCTGTGCGGTAATACATACAGTAAATTAATTAAATTGAACCCCTATAATTTTAAAATAAATTAAAAACAACACGCAAACAATCTAAGAAAGCTCATTTCCAAATCCCGTTCTACTTCCTCGATCTCAATTCCTCATCTTGACCAAAAGGAACCTTTTGAAGACAAGCCCAATATAGTGATATGCAAGACTGCCACGTTGAAGTTTGAGAGAATGGTGAACTTCTTAGACTTTTTTGTTGCAAACTTATTGAATGGATTTGGAAAGGATGCTTCGTTTCTACACTGTCTGCTCTTGAACCCTTCTTTTATTATGTTGTTGAAACTAAAACCTGCAAATCAAGTACAATTGCAAGTGAGATCTAATTACATCATATTATTTTGAGCCATTTTGGCAGTTAATAATTAAAATGGTGAGTAGCTGAGTAAGGAAAACCTTTACTTACATGATTTGTATTGATTTATTGAGCTTTCTATGCTTAGTAGTGAATTGGTGGTGGTGGAGAAGCATACATGTAAACCGGGGGAGGAGGTGATTTTACCGGTGGAGGAGGTGAATGGTAGTAGTATGGAGGAGGTGGTGATGGTGAAGGGGGAGGTGGCGACTTGTAGATATATGGAGGAGGGGGAGATGGGGATGGTGGTGGAGGAGACTTGTAGTGGTAAGGAGGTGGTGGTGATGGAGATGGAGGAGGTGGGGAGATGTAGTGGTATGGAGGGGGAGGGGATGGTGATGGTGGAGGTGGGGATTTGTAGTAGTAGGGTGGTGGAGGAGATGGGGAGGGTGGAGGTGGGGATTTGTAGTAGTAGGGTGGTGGAGGAGATGGTGAAGGAGGTGGTGGGGACTTGTAATGGTATGGAGGTGGCGGTGAAGGATCGGGTGGTGGAGGAGATTTGTAGTAGTATGGAGGTGGAGGAGATGGGGATGGAGGTGGTGGGGATTTGTAGTAGTATGGTGGAGGAGGAGACGGTGATGGTGGAGGAGGTGATTTGTAGTAGTATGGTGGTGGTGGTGATGGTGATGGTGGGGGTGGAGACTTGTAGTAATATGTTGGGGGAGGAGATGGTGATGGTGGAGGGGGAGACTTGTAGTAGTATGGTGGGGGAGGTGATGGGGATGGTGGTGGTGGTGACTTGTAGTAGTATGGTGGAGGAGGGGAATGAACCGGTGGTGGAGGTGACTTGTAGTAGTAAGGTGGAGGAGGGGAATGAACCGGTGGTGGAGGTGATTTGTAGTAATATGGTGGAGGAGGTGATGGGGATGGTGGGGGTGGTGATTTGTAGTAGTAAGGTGGAGGAGGGGAGTGAACCGGTGGTGGTGGTGACTTGTAGTAGTATGGTGGAGGAGGGGAATGAACCGGTGGTGGAGGTGATTTGTAGTAGTAAGGTGGAGGAGGGGAGTGAACCGGTGGTGGAGGTGATCTGTAGTAGTATGGTGGAGGAGGTGAAGGGGATGGAGGGGGTGGTGATTTGTGGTAGTAAGGTGGAGAAGGGGAATGAACCGGTGGTGGAGGTGATTTGTAGTAGTATGGTGGAGGAGGTGATGGGGATGGCGGGGGTGGTGATTTGTAGTAGTAAGGTGGGGGAGGAGAGTGAACTGGTGGTGGAGGTGATTTGTAGTAATAAGGGGGAGGTGGTGATGGGGATGGTGGTGGTGGAGACTTGTAGATGTAGGTTGGAGACGGAGGTGGAGGGGACTTGTAATAGTAAGGAGTCGGAGTGGGCATAGGCTTCTCACACTCCTTATAAGGGGTTTTAGAAGCATAAGCAAATGACTTAGCTGAGAGCACAACTTCATACTTTGTCTTGGACTTCACTTTGAGGGAGGCACCTTTTTTCCCCCAATGTAGTTCAGTTGGGATACTACATGATGAACCTTTTGGTGCCGCATGGAGCTTGGCCGTGCATGCCTTTCCTCCATACTTTTCATAGTTGAAACCCTTAACGGTGATACTGTATTTTCCATTGATCTTGGTTTTACCATAGGCCTTGACCTTCTTGGTACCTTCCTTGCATGTTACCTCAACCACGGCACCTATTACATGTGCAATAATAAAAGTTAGTAATTTCTTATATACTTTTATAACATCAAACTTATAAGCTTGTTATTCTTCATAATAATATAATTAATAGTATTAGTTAGTTTTATACATGGACATTTTAGACATGTTTGTCAATCAATTCAATTATTAATTGAATATGGCAACTATTGCAGATAGATTGATCATTGATTGGATATTTTGTAATTGGACCTCTCTATTTTACAATATATATATATGGACACACACACACACACACAATCCTTTTCCTTTACAAGTTAAGCATGTCCAATAGTGAATCGGTCACCATCAAATAATGTTATTCTTTTTTGAAAAATACATCAATCATGTATCCTAGTGATATTCATATATAGAATATACACATGATATCCAAAATCAAACCAAAAACATGCATGGACATGCTATAAATTAGTGTTTCCCGTTACATTAGCAAACAAAATTAAATTTTATAGTTCTTAATAAACTTGCAAGATTAAGATAAACAATTTTATGAATGCTTAAATGTACCTTTTAGATGCTTTTTGTTATGTGATTTCACTGGATATCCCCAGTCATAACATCTGTAGCAGTAAACTTTCCCTACCACTTTGACAATTAAGTCATTATGTTGGTGGTGTGGATAAGGGACAGGTGGAGGGGGGGAAGTGTAGTAGTATGGAGGTGAAGCTTTAGGTGGCGGTGGAGATTTGTAATAATAGGGTGATGGTAAAGGATGTGAAGGTGGCGGTGGAGACTTGTAGTAGTATGGTGTTGAAGGTGGTGGGGACTTAGTTGGAGGTGGTGGGGACTTGTAATAATAAGGAGGTGGTGGAGATTTTGAAGGTGGTGGAGGAGATTTGTAATAGTATGGTGGTGGAGGAGATGGTGAAGGAGGAGGTGGTGACTTATAGTAATATGGTGGTGGTGGTGACTTTTTAGGTGGTGGTGGAGACTTGTAGTAGTAAGGAGGTGGTGGAGATGGTGAAGGAGGTGGTGGTGACTTGTAGTAGTATGGAGGAGGAGGAGATGGTGAGGGGGGTGGTGGTGACTTGTAGTAGTAAGGTGGAGGTGGTGAATGAGTAGGTGGCGGTGGAGATTTGTAGATGTAAGGCGGGGGCGGTGATGGTGAGGGAGGAGGTGGTGACTTATAGTAGTATGGTGGGGGTGGTGACTTTCTGGGTGGTGGTGGGGACTTGTAGTAGTAAGGTGGTGGAGGGGATGGTGAGGGAGGTGGTGGTGACTTGTAGTAGTATGGAGGTGGTGGTGAAGGATCAGGAGGTGGGGGAGACTTGTAGTAGTAAGGCGGTGGGGGAGATGGCGAAGGAGGTGGTGGAGACTTATAGTAATAGGGAGGTGGTGGGGATGGTGAAGGGGGTGGAGGAGATTTGTAAATGTAAGGTGGGGGTGGTGATGGTGAAGGTGGAGGCGGTGACTTGTAGACATAAGGTGGTGGGGGAGATGGCGAAGGAGGTGGGGGGGACTTATAGTAATAGGGAGGTGGTGGGGATGGTGAAGGGGGTGGAGGAGATTTGTAGACGTAAGGTGGGGGTGGTGATGGTGAAGGTGGAGGTGGTGACTTGTAGACATAAGGTGGTGGGGGAGATGGGGATGGTGGAGGTGGTGACTTGTACTCATATGGTGGTGGTGGGGAAGGAGAAGGTGGAGGAGGTGACTTGTAGATGTATGGTGGAGGAGGGGATGGGGATGGAGGTGGTGGTGACTTGTACATATATGGTGGAGGTGGGGATGGAGATGGAGGTGGTGGTGACTTGTACACATAAGGAGGTGGTGGATGAGGTGATGGAGGAGGTGGTGACTTGTATACATAAGGAGGTGGAGGAGATGGTGATGGAGGTGGTGGAGATTTGTATAAATAAGGTGGAGGTGGTGAACTATAAACATAGGCATCTCCTGCGACTGAACCTACATTGCTGGCAACAAATAGAATAACAAATGCCACGGCCAAATGAGACCAAAGACGACCCCAAAGGGGGCCGCCGCTAGAACCTGTCATCCCTCCCCCTGTAATTCCTGCAATTATCGGCAATGTGGTGGACCTTTACACCTCTTCTCTTTATTTTTTGGAGTAAGAGAAGGGAAGGGAAAATTTAGTGATTTTGTTTGTGTAGATGAGAAAGCATGCATGAAACACAGTATTTATAGCAAGTGCAGTCGTTGAAGGAGATGTATCATCACGGACCAATACAATTGGTCTTTAGATTAATCTAGAAAATAGGGTTTTCTTAGCTGGCCTTTTATTACTTTTTTTCCATAGAACAAATAAACTAAAACCAAACACTGTTTTGATCTCTTGGATTCCTCTATCTGTTCAGAACTAATTTCCAACTGCTCATTTAATTTAATCTTATAACATGGTACAAAATAAGTTAATCATGCTTTAATTTCACTATTATTTCAAATTCATTTTGTAGCAATTCCACTCCTCTACCCTGTTCAATTATTTATTGCTGCTGGCCTAGCATCATCTTATCATTCATGATGAGCTTCCCATATTTCTATAATCGAGTATAAACACTCCAAAAAATATAAAAAAAATTGGTTCTGAAAGGCAATTGCTTTATCGAGATTCATGAAATACTGGTCTCCCTCGACATCTACGGATGCTATCTTTGTATTTACTGGTTTTGTATGTGCTAAAACTATATTAATTATGATCCCTGAGAGAAATGAGAAACACTTTCTCAAATTTATATGTCTGCCTGCTGAAATGTAGTGTTAAGAACATGGAGCTGAAAATGCTAACACTTGGTTGATATCCTTGCAGCGAAGTTGGATCCCACCTATGGATCAGGGACATTATTAACCATGTCAGAGATCAAAACACGTCCACACTATTCTGAAAACTTCCTAGCTAGCTGGCTCCAAGAGTCGCTAATCTGTCCCTTCATTAACAATATCGTTGATTTTGGTTTGTGCTCTATAATTTCATGGTATTGTTCTAATTCAAACAGCAAAATTGAATGATTTTATTAATTTTGTGGGACATTTCCAGTTTTAATTAGTCCCATCAAAATTCTTTAACAAGAGCTAGGAAGTCCGAAATAGCGGTAGAATTATACAGGGTAAGCTAGCACATGGGGCATGGCAATATCTCAGTCCCCTTTTCGTCCCCGATCGACCCCCACAGCCCATTTGCTTAAAAGCCATCGTCCTAGAAATCATCCTTGTTCATGCACACAGCTGCCAAAAATTAATGATGAAAAATCCACCCCGTGTATATATTTATATTGATTAGCAATGATTAGCCTGATTAATTTTCTCTAGCAACAATTGAAAGCTCATCAGCGAAAGGTTATACGAGCATTATTCACATATTTTGAAATTATTATCACCTTCCCACCACATGAGCAGTCAATG